>OY796851.1:3155106-13155106 GCA_963680765.1 Agrochola lychnidis | reverse complement strand
GTTATTTTTCACTTTGTAGTGTTTTTTTTTTTGGAGGTCGGTTGTTTTTTTGCAATAATGTTTCATGTTATTAAGAACCAGGTGCTGTTTCTTAAACTTTATAGTTATGGGAAAAAAAAAAACAAACAGTATCTAAATCTCAATGATCATAAGAAAGGAGAATGCCCTAAAATGTATGGGAAAAAACCCTGAGTCACTGGAAAAAAAAAACTTATGTCGGAGAAAAGGGCATTAAATGTGTAGAACAAATTTTAAATGTTTTTCTTTAAAAAAAAATCCCCTGATTGGCTACTAGCCCACAGTCAAAATCGACACAAAAAACGGCAAATGTCGCAAACGCGCATGTAACTACGATTTTTTGTATGTTGTTAGGCAATTTAAATTTGCTACAAATCTTCCTCAATGCAGCTATGAGGGGCACTAAATCATAATTATATCGATAATTTTTCTTTTTTAGAAAAAAATGCCTATCTTTGACTAGCTGTATCTTCGCAACCAATAAGCCTAGAGTGCTTGGGTTGTGCTCAGATTGTAGCTAGCTTGCTTCACAAAAATATGGAACAAAGATACATGAAAATTCGTACTTTAAAAAAAAGATATATTAAAAAAAAATTAAAACTGAAGTAAGTGCCAGAATTTTGCAGTTTTTTGAGCACCATGGGAGTAGCACAAGGTTTTCAGGGTTGCAAGCTTAGGTATAAACTCGCTCTAAGGAGCTCGTGGCTAAGTAATAACAGCCGCACGGGTCGATCCATCAGGTTAAGCTACGCTTGCCGGGGTTGGTTCGTGGATGGGTGACCATTTCTACATACCGAGACTCCTCCGTGCCTCGGAAAGCACGTTAAGCCGTTGGTCCCGGCTGTCATTTGTAGATCTTTGACAGTCGTTACGGGTAGTTAGAAGCCCAAAAAGTCTGACAACCAGTCTTACCAAGGGGTATCATGTTACCTAGTAACTAGGTTGTGGAGGTCATACAGGCAGTCGCTCCATGTAAAATACTGGTATTCAGCTGCATCCGGTTAGACTGGAAGCCGACCCCAACATAGTTGGGAAAACGCTAGGCAGATGATGAAGCTTGGGTAGGTATAAACTACTCTCAGGGGACCTAACAACATATAAAAAATCGTAGTTACATGCGCGTTTGCGATGTTTGATGTTGTTATTGACTGGGCTATACGTAAGTATTTTTAATTTTTAAGAATAGGTGATGATGGGAAAACCTTTTTGCATTTTCTAACTTTTCTAGTACTCAAACATCAGTTGGTCCGGTAGAGTTTTTAGATCCTTATAAGAAACAGGATCGATTGACATCAAATAAAGTTTTTGTGAAACCGGCCCATTTTCTTGTTGATTATATTTTTTTTTCAAAATCTGTGAAACAAAACAAAATTTATCAAAAAAATAAAGACTGTCTCTTAAAGTTCCTGTAGAACTAAATGTTCATAGAAGTAATTAAAATTTATTCTTAGTAAGCAGTGGTGGCTTGTGAAGGCCGCAGGAATCCGCTGGATGCGGGAAGCACAGAACCGGTCGAAGTGGCGGTGCTTGGTGGAGGCCTATGTCCAGCAGTGGACGTCTTTCGACTGAAATGATGATGATGAAGCATTAGTAAAGGGAAAACTTTTGAGACAGTGTGAGAGAAATTTCAGCCAATGATTTTCACTGAAACTATTTGACTTAGAAAGACACATATCGTCGCTTATCGAACCACACCGCTCAAGTCATTTTGACTGACTTAACTGGGGTGAAAAATCTGCTTAAATTATTAATTTCAAGAGTTTATGAGTTACTTTTTGTAAAACCACCAATTTTCAACTTGAGCGGTGTTATTCAATAAGCGACGATATACATAGAGCGTAAAAAGCTGAATTTTAAAACTGGTACAATACGACTACTTAGATGTAGCATAAGTTGGAAAATTTGCATTCACTTTTTTCAATTGTACGAATGTATTTGGTTATATAACTTCACAAGTTCCTCCATCATAAAGATTGGTGATTTTGAAGGCGCACTCAGTTCGGATAGTGATCGGTTTTACGAATTTTGCCGATGCTAAATGTAAGTTGTGTCGTACTGTAGCTATTTTTATGAGGTGAAATAAGCAAAAGGAAGAATACGTTTTAGTGAGTTTAAAAGTAAATGTTAAAATTACCTTAATTATATTGAATACATAGTATCTAGCTTTTGGAAGCTATAGAGAAATCGGAAAGAAGAATTCCCAAAAAAACACAGCGTCGATTAAACAAACTTATATGTACAGTTTTAAATTCAAAAAATGGTAGATATCAAATTTGAAATTAGTTTCTCTCACTGACAGTAATCGTCATAAGCGCCACAGCGTGCATAAAGCGGCAACGTTGCTAGCGTCGAATAAAGAGTTTCCTGTGGTCATAAAAAGAGCTAGTGCACAATACGGTTATGTTGCACATATTCCACCATCCAAACAAAGTAACAAAAGTCAGTTAAGCACTGAGAGTGCTAATAACACTTATTTCAACAAAACAGCGACGAATGCAATGAGTAACTTTAGAATCTCAGCAGCCCTCATTAATGCATATTGAGAAACCTACCCAGACTGGGTGCCTCATCAAAAATAATATTAGGTATAAAGAGAAAAGATTTGTTTTTTTGTATATTTGGTTTTTTATGATTAAACTCAAAAACTACTTAACCAATTAAAAAAAAAATATTTCACCTATATAAAGCTAGTAACATAGGCTATATAATGTCGACTTCCACGCGAACGAAGTCGCGGGTAGAAGCTTAATATTTAAAAAGCTTCGGTCGTCGAACGTTGGGAAGTTGTGTGCATGTAATCGGCATGTTGTATTATCTCGCCTATGCAAGGCATGAAGACACGATTATAATTATGTTGTTGTATGAGAAGTTCTACAGGAACTAAATGTTCTGCTGAGCTTTCTACTGTCCATTTCTGATTAAATATTGAGTATTTATTCCTTACTATCTGTGCGCTTTGTTTTGATTCAGTGAGAGAGCCTTTAGTCAAAAGGCTTTCACTGAATTTCTGGCCAGGTCCTCACGCATCAGGACTTTTGTTTCCACACAGTAAGGTAATGAAAATTTCATGTTAATTGCATTAACCGTTTTTTTTCCTGAAAGCATATAAAGCTTTAGGGTAAGTACCTACCTACTCTTTGTTTTAAAAACATGTTTGTTTCTAAAGTGGATTGTTTTGATTACCTAACAACGGCTTTTAGTGTTGTGTTTGTCCTTAGAAACGTGTACAGTACATCTACGTTTTCCCAGTTATGTTTTTAAGTCCCATTTATGACAGATGGGTGAACGTTGTTCCTAGGTCGGATTATGAACAGCTTAGTTAGTAATGTTTAGGAAGAATGAAACATGCAAGATGTTAAGGTGCAGTAGATCCTAATATACATTTTAATGATGCATAGTTACCGAAGCTAACTTAAAGTGGAACTTCAACCATAATTCTCTCCTAGTGACATGGTCTCCGGTAAATGTACTGACATTACTGGTAAACTTTACCGCGCCAACGCGTTCGCAGGGTTAACCGATTTCACAGTCTGATAATTTAATTGCTATTATGTCAAACAATAGAACGTTGCAGGTAAACTGATTGTTAACGATTGATTAGCGATATCTAATGTAAATTTAAAAATATAATAATTTTTATTGACACAAATACAGCTTTTACAAACTTTGTTTGAAGCCCTGGCTCCTGAGCTAGGTAGCAACAAAAGCAAAAGCAAAAGAGAAAAGGAAAAAAAGAAACAATAAAAACAATACAATAAAAGACAAAATTACAACAGTTATAAGATGGACACATGCTCTTTGGGTGTGTGTGTGCGTGTGTGTGTGTGCGTGTGTGCGTGTGTGTGTGTGTGTGTGTGTGTCTGCTTTAAGTACCACCCGAGGACGTGCGTATGAATACACAAGGCACGACCGAGGACCTTTTTAAAGCGAGGACCTTTTCGAGAGTCCTCGGTTTGACTTGACCAAAGATTCGTATTCTGCAAGTGATTTTGAGCCTTTCTGTATACTTAATACGGAAAAGTGGTCTGAACCTCGGTTTGATCAAGATTTTTCATAATCTTACACACGCATTGTGTATCCACCAGGTGGCGCCACTGTCGCCTCATACACAGCTTTTTTACATTCATTTCACGTTGGTTGTATTATCCGAAGACTTTTGTGTTAACTTTAACACAAAAGACCTCGGTAAGGTAGCTTTTCCAAACAACGTGTATTTAAGACCTCGGTTTGCTAGATTTTCCGAACAGTGTGTATTCTAGTCCTCGTTTAGACAGTTTTCCTCGGGTGTAGAAGACAAGTTATGTGCTATCATTTAAATAAAATTATGGAAGAGAAAATTAAAGGTATACTGAATCCTTAAGCAAATCGTTAGTAGCGACTAGGTGCACGAGGAATAATGAGGCTTCTTCTGCAATATGTGCTAAATACCTAGGCTTGCTTAGATTACACAACATTATGTTTTGTACCATAATATTGTATTATCATAGGAGCTGAATACGTGTGCTCTTCATGAAGAATCTAAAGTAGAAATGCCTTCCTAGGTGAAATGTCGACAGCAAGATTGAAAGTAAACAAAAAGTACAAAGAAATAAATAAATTGAACGTAGTTAAGAAGACAACATACACTGTACTGAAAAAGAAGTAGGTTTATTACAAGCTTTATATTAACTTGTTATTACAAGCTTTATATTAACTTGCCTTGTTAGTGTGTTAGTTAGTTAGTTAGTTAGCAAATTTTGCAAGCTGAATTAAAACCACTTCCTTTATCCTACGGAGTTGAAATTTTACAAGTTGGTTCAGTTTCCAAGACAATGCATTTTTTTATGATGCATGACCTGATTTGACAGCCAGGATTGTCTCCAGACGAAGGAACTCCACAACAGTTTACGGAACAGACACGAAATTTAATATTTGCATTTAATTATGACAGTCCATTCTAAAGTCTACCATGACCTGGCTACAGCAGCTAGGATTGGCTCCAGACGAAGGAACTCCACAACAGTCAACGGTACAGACACGGAATTTAATATACGCATTCAATTATGATAGTCCGTTCTAAAGTCCACCATGACCTGGCTACAGCATCCAGGATTGGATCCACACGAGGAAACTCCTCAGCTATCAACAACTGAGATGCTCAATTTTATATACGCGAACTTTAGAACGGGCTATCGTAATTGAATTACGATAGCCCGTTCTAAAGTTCACCATGATCTGGCTGCTGCACCTAGTTTTTGTTAGTGAAATAAAAGAACATAATAATTGTGATTCGTTTAATTCAAAACTGAATCGTAAACATCGCAATATTTGCAAAAATAATTTTGATAGCTCTTGTCACTGTCAAACAAAAAGTAGGGTGACCATGAATTTTCCGGGACAAAATACAGAAATTGGTATATCGTGTAGGGCGACCATGATTTTCTCAGGACAAAATCCGGAAAGCAGTTTACCGGGTAGCGGAATTACAAATTTCGAGTATGAGCATGCGTTCCTTATTTTGTTTGACCAGGCATAGGGTCATAACCTGCTCAAAAAGGGGAGGATATAACGCGATCTAGATTTCAAACCGCTCCCGCTATCCGCTGCTTCTAGAATGTTCTAAGAACCCGTCAAAAAGACAAACGAAGCGCGCCTTTTTTACATGCTTTTTATTTAGACAAGTAGTCTGTCATCCGTCAGCTGTGCAACGCATCAGATTACATTTTTTACGAAACGTATTCTTCGCCCCTTTATTTGTATGTTAAAATTTCTAATTATCTTTAACCGATTCAACGAAAACAAATATTAAAAAAATTTTCAATAGGAAAGAGAATTTTAATTCAACAAAATAAACAAGAATTTGAAAAAAAAAAACACGCTTTTCCAAACGAAAAAATTATATACAGAAGACATTCCATAAGTACATATCGATTTCGGTCCAAGATGATGTTCAAGTAATTACGGTACACACAGCTATGGAATTGCTGAGAGACGTATGTTGCCATTGATTGTCGTATCTTTGTTTGTATGTTTATTTTTATGTTTGTATGTATGTTTGTTTGATTGTATGTTTGTTTGTATGTATGTTTGTATGGATGTATGTTTGCTTGTATGTATGTTTATGTTTGTTTGTTTGTATGTTTGTTTTTATGTTTGTATGTGTGTTTGTATGTATGTTTGTTTGTGTGTTAGTTTGTATGTTTGTTTGTATGTTTGTTTTTTGTATGTTTTGTTTGTTTGTATGTTTGTTTGTATGTATGTTTGATTGTATGTTTGTATCTATGTTTGTTTGTTTTTAGTGGCATGAAGAAAGTTCACTCTTCCACCATAGAAAAGGGAGGATCCTCCGACCAGCACGCGTAGCATGACCACCGTAGAAACGAGTTTTGTCGACGGAAGAGTAGACAAAATGACTGATAAACAATCACAATCTCTAATTTTGTCTTTTCTTCCGTCGACAAAACTGTTTGACGAATTTGTTTTTATCGAATTTGTAAAAAACAAAGTCGATAAAAACAAAGTCGATAAATGTTAAGTCGATAAAAACAAAGTCGATAAAAACATTTCGCTAAAAACAAAGTCGATAAAAACAATTCGATAAAAACAAAGTCGATACAAACAATTCGATAAAAACAAAGTCGATAAAAACAAAGTCGATAAAAACAAAGTCGATAAAAACAAAGTCGATAAAAACAATTCGATAAAAACAAAGACGATAAAAACAATTCGATAAAAACAAAGTCGATAAAAACAAAGTCGATAAAAACAATTCGATAAAAACAAAGACGATAAAAACAATTCGATAAAAACAAAGTCGATAAAAACAAAGTCGATAAAAACAATTCGATAAAAACAAAGTCGATGAAAACAAAGTCGTTAAAAAAAAGTCGATAAAAACAAATTCGATACAAACAAAGTCGATAAAACTAAGTCGATAAAAAGAAAGTCGATAAAAACAAAGTCGACAAAAACAAAGTCGATAAAAAAAAAGTCGATAAATATAAAGTCGATAAAAACAAAGTCGATAAAAGCAAAGTCGATAAAAACAATTCGATAAAAGCATAGTCGATAAATATAAAGTCGATAAAAACAATTCGATAAAAACAAAGTCGATGAAAACAAAGTCGTTAAAAACAAAGTCGATAAAAACAAATTCGACAAAAACAAAGTCGATAAAACTAAGTCGACAAATATAAAGTCGATAAAAACAATTCGATAAAAACAAAGTCGATAGTAACAAAGTCGATAAAAACAAAGTCGATAAAAACAAAGTCGATGAAAACAAAGTCGATAATAACAAAGTCGATGAAAACAAATTCAATAAAAACAAAGTCGATAAAAACAATTCGATAAAAACAAAGTCGATAAAAACAATTCGATAAATATTAAGTCGATAAAAACCAAGTCGATAAAAACAATTCGATAAAAACAAAGTCGATAAAAACAAAGTCGATAAAAACAAAGTCGATAAAAACAAAGTCGATAAAAACAAAGTCGATAAAAACAAAGTCGATAAAACAAAGTCGATAAAAACAAAGTCGATGAAAACAAAGTCGATAAAAACAAAGTCGATAAAAACAAAGTCGAAGAAAACAAAGTCGATAATAACAAAGTCGATAAAAACAAATTCAATAAAAACAAAGTCGATAAAAACAATTCGATAAAAACAAAGTCGATAAAAACAATTCGATAAATATAAAGTCGATAAAAACAAAGTCGATAAAAACAATTCGATAAGAACAAAGTCGATAAAACCAAAGTCGATAAAAACAAATTCGATAAAAACAAAGTCGATAAAAACAATTCGATAAAAACAAAGTCGATAAAAACAATTCGATAAAAACAAAGTCGATAAAAACAATTCGATAAATATAAAGTCGATAAAAACAAAGTCGATAAAATCAATTCGATAAAAACAAAGTCGATAAAAACAAAGTCGATAAAAACAAAGTCGATGAAAACAAAGTCGATAATAACAAAGTCGATAAAAACAAATTCAATAAAAACAAAGTCGATAAAAACAATTCGATAAAAACAAAGTCGATAAAAACAATTCGATAAATATAAAGTGGATAAAAACAAAGTCGATAAAAACAATTCGATAAAAACAAAGTCGATAAAAACAAAGTCGATAAAAACAGAGTCGATAAAAACAAAGTCGATAAGAACAAAGTCGATAAATATATTGTCGATAAAAACAATTCTATAAAAACAAAGTCGATAAAAACAAAGTCGATAAAAACAAAGTCGATAAAAACAATTCGATAAAAACAAAGTCGATGAAAACAAAGTCGTTAAAAACAAAGTCGATAAAAACAAATTCGACAAAAACAAAGTCGATAAAACTAAGTCGACAAATATAAAGTCGATAAAAACAATTCGATAAAAACAAAGTCGATAATAACAAAGTCGATAAAAACAAAGTCGATAAAAACAAAGTCGATGAAAACAAAGTCGATAATAACAAAGTCGATAAAAACAAATTCAATAAAAACAAAGTCGATAAAAACAATTCGATAAAAACAAAGTCGATAAAAACAAAGTCGATAAAAACAAAGTCGATAAAACAAAGTCGATAAAAACAAAGTCGATGAAAACAAAGTCGATAAAAACAAAGTCGATAAAAACAAAGTCGATGAAAACAAAGTCGATAATAACAAAGTCGATAAAAACAAATTCAATAAAAACAAAGTCGATAAAAACAATTCGATAAAAACAAAGTCGATAAAAACAATTCGATAAATATAAAGTCGATAAAAACAAAGTCGATAAAAACAATTCGATAAGAACAAAGTCGATAAAACCAAAGTCGATAAAAACAAATTCGATAAAAACAAAGTCGATAAAAACAATTCGATAAAAACAAAGTCGATAAAAACAATTCGATAAAAACAAAGTCGATAAAAACAATTCGATAAATATAAAGTCGATAAAAACAAAGTCGATAAAAACAATTCGATAAAAACAAAGTCGATAAAAACAAAGTCGATAAAAACAAAGTCGATGAAAACAAAGTCGATAATAACAAAGTCGATAAAAACAAATTCAATAAAAACAAAGTCGATAAAAACAATTCGATAAAAACAAAGTCGATAAAAACAATTCGATAAAAACAAAGTCGATAAAAACAAATTCGATAAAAACAGAGTCGATAAAAACAAAGTCGATAAGAACAAAGTCGATAAATATATTGTCGATAAAAACAATTCGATACAAACAAAGTCGATAAAACTAAGTCGATAAAAAGAAAGTCGATAAAAACAAAGTCGACAAAAACAAAGTCGATAAAAAAAAAGTCGATAAATATAAAGTCGATAAAAACAAAGTCGATAAAAGCAAAGTCGATAAAAACAATTCGATAAAAGCATAGTCGATAAATATAAAGTCGATAAAAACAATTCGATAAAAACAAAGTCGATGAAAACAAAGTCGTTAAAAACAAAGTCGATAAAAACAAATTCGACAAAAACAAAGTCGATAAAACTAAGTCGACAAATATAAAGTCGATAAAAACAATTCGATAAAAACAAAGTCGATAGTAACAAAGTCGATAAAAACAAAGTCGATAAAAACAAAGTCGATGAAAACAAAGTCGATAATAACAAAGTCGATAAAAACAAATTCAATAAAAACAAAGTCGATAAAAACAATTCGATAAAAACAAAGTCGATAAAAACAATTCGATAAAAACAAAGTCGATAAAAACAAAGTCGATAAAAACAATTCGATAAAAACAAAGTCGATAAAAACAAAGTCGATAAAAACAAAGTCGATAAAACAAAGTCGATAAAAACAAAGTCGATGAAAACAAAGTCGATAAAAACAAAGTCGATAAAAACAAAGTCGATGAAAACAAAGTCGATAATAACAAAGTCGATAAAAACAAATTCAATAAAAACAAAGTCGATAAAAACAATTCGATAAAAACAAAGTCGATAAAAACAATTCGATAAATATAAAGTCGATAAAAACAAAGTCGATAAAAACAATTCGATAAGAACAAAGTCGATAAAACCAAAGTCGATAAAAACAAATTCGATAAAAACAAAGTCGATAAAAACAATTCGATAAAAACAAAGTCGATAAAAACAATTCGATAAAAACAAAGTCGATAAAAACAATTCGATAAATATAAAGTCGATAAAAACAAAGTCGATAAAAACAATTCGATAAAAACAAAGTCGATAAAAACAAAGTCGATAAAAACAAAGTCGATGAAAACAAAGTCGATAATAACAAAGTCGATAAAAACAAATTCAATAAAAACAAAGTCGATAAAAACAATTCGATAAAAACAAAGTCGATAAAAACAATTCGATAAAAACAAAGTCGATAAAAACAATTCGATAAAAACAAAGTCGATAAAAACAAATTCGATAAAAACAGAGTCGATAAAAACAAAGTCGATAAGAACAAAGTCGATAAATATATTGTCGATAAAAACAATTCTATAAAAACAAAGTCGATAAAAGCAAAGTCGATAAAAACAAAGTCGATAAAAACAATTCGATAAAAACAAAGTCGATGAAAACAAAGTCGTTAAAAACAAAGTCGATAAAAACAAATTCGACAAAAACAAAGTCGATAAAACTAAGTCGACAAATATAAAGTCGATAAAAACAATTCGATAAAAACAAAGTCGATAATAACAAAGTCGATAAAAACAAAGTCGATAAAAACAAAGTCGATGAAAACAAAGTCGATAATAACAAAGTCGATAAAAACAAATTCAATAAAAACAAAGTCGATAAAAACAATTCGATAAAAACAAAGTCGATAAAAACAATTCGATAAAAACAAAGTCGATGAAAACAAAGTCGTTAAAAAAAAAGTCGATAAAAACAAATTCGATACAAACAAAGTCGATAAAACTAAGTCGATAAAAAGAAAGTCGATAAAAACAAAGTCGACAAAAACAAAGTCGACAAAAAAAGTCGATAAATATAAAGTCGATAAAAACAAAGTCGATAAAAGCAAAGTCGATAAAAACAATTCGATAAAAGCATAGTCGATAAATATAAAGTCGATAAAAACAATTCGATAAAAACAAAGTCGATGAAAACAAAGTCGTTAAAAACAAAGTCGATAAAAACAAATTCGACAAAAACAAAGTCGATAAAACTAAGTCGACAAATATAAAGTCGATAAAAACAATTCGATAAAAACAAAGTCGATAATAACAAAGTCGATAAAAACAAAGTCGATAAAAACAAAGTCGATGAAAACAAAGTCGATACTAACAAAGTCGATAAAAACAAATTCAATAAAAACAAAGTCGATAAAAACAATTCGATGAAAACAAAGTCGTTAAAAAAAAGTCGATAAAAACAAATTCGATACAAACAAAGTCGATAAAACTAAGTCGATAAAAAGAAAGTCGATAAAAACAAAGTCGACAAAAACAAAGTCGATAAAAAAAAAGTCGATAAATATAAAGTCGATAAAAACAAAGTCGATAAAAGCAAAGTCGATAAAAACAATTCGATAAAAGCATAGTCGATAAATATAAAGTCGATAAAAACAATTCGATAAAAACAAAGTCGATGAAAACAAAGTCGTTAAAAACAAAGTCGATAAAAACAAATTCGACAAAAACAAAGTCGATAAAACTAAGTCGACAAATATAAAGTCGATAAAAACAATTCGATAAAAACAAAGTCGATAGTAACAAAGTCGATAAAAACAAAGTCGATAAAAACAAAGTCGATGAAAACAAAGTCGATAATAACAAAGTCGATAAAAACAAATTCAATAAAAACAAAGTCGATAAAAACAATTCGATAAAAACAAAGTCGATAAAAACAATTCGATAAATATTAAGTCGATAAAAACAAAGTCGATAAAAACAATTCGATAAAAACAAAGTCGATAAAAACAAAGTCGATAAAAACAAAGTCGATAAAAACAAAGTCGATAAAAACAAAGTCGATAAAAACAAAGTCGATAAAACAAAGTCGATAAAAACAAAGTCGATGAAAACAAAGTCGATAAAAACAAAGTCGATAAAAACAAAGTCGATGAAAACAAAGTCGATAATAACAAAGTCGATAAAAACAAATTCAATAAAAACAAAGTCGATAAAAACAATTCGATAAAAACAAAGTCGATAATAACAAAGTCGATAAAAACAAAGTCGATACAAACAAAGTCGATGAAAACAAAGTCGATACTAACAAAGTCGATAAAAACAAATTCAATAAAAACAAAGTCGATAAAAACAATTCGATGAAAACAAAGTCGTTAAAAAAAAGTCGATAAAAACAAATTCGATACAAACAAAGTCGATAAAACTAAGTCGATAAAAAGAAAGTCGATAAAAACAAAGTCGACAAAAACAAAGTCGATAAAAAAAAAGTCGATAAATATAAAGTCGATAAAAACAAAGTCGATAAAAGCAAAGTCGATAAAAACAATTCGATAAAAGCATAGTCGATAAATATAAAGTCGATAAAAACAATTCGATAAAAACAAAGTCGATGAAAACAAAGTCGTTAAAAACAAAGTCGATAAAAACAAATTCGACAAAAACAAAGTCGATAAAACTAAGTCGACAAATATAAAGTCGATAAAAACAATTCGATAAAAACAAAGTCGATAGTAACAAAGTCGATAAAAACAAAGTCGATAAAAACAAAGTCGATGAAAACAAAGTCGATAATAACAAAGTCGATAAAAACAAATTCAATAAAAACAAAGTCGATAAAAACAATTCGATAAAAACAAAGTCGATAAAAACAATTCGATAAATATTAAGTCGATAAAAACAAAGTCGATAAAAACAATTCGATAAAAACAAAGTCGATAAAAACAAAGTCGATAAAAACAAAGTCGATAAAAACAAAGTCGATAAAAACAAAGTCGATAAAAACAAAGTCGATAAAACAAAGTCGATAAAAACAAAGTCGATGAAAACAAAGTCGATAAAAACAAAGTCGATAAAAACAAAGTCGATGAAAACAAAGTCGATAATAACAAAGTCGATAAAAACAAATTCAATAAAAACAAAGTCGATAAAAACAATTCGATAAAAACAAAGTCGATAAAAACAATTCGATAAATATAAAGTCGATAAAAACAAAGTCGATAAAAACAATTCGATAAGAACAAAGTCGATAAAAACAAAGTCGATAAAAACAAAGTCGATAAAAACAAAGTCGATAAAAACAAAGTCGATAAAAACAAAGTCGATAAAACAAAGTCGATAAAAACAAAGAAGATGAAAACAAAGTCGATAAAAACAAAGTCGATAAAAACAAAGTCGAAGAAAACAAAGTCGATAATAACAAAGTCGATAAAAACAAATTCAATAAAAACAAAGTCGATAAAAACAATTCGATAAAAACAAAGTCGATAAAAACAATTCGATAAATATAAAGTCGATAAAAACAAAGTCGATAAAAACAATTCGATAAGAACAAAGTCGATAAAACCAAAGTCGATAAAAACAAATTCGATAAAAACAAAGTCGATAAAAACAATTCGATAAAAACAAAGTCGATAAAAACAATTCGATAAAAACAAAGTCGATAAAAACAATTCGATAAATATAAAGTCGATAAAAACAAAGTCGATAAAAACAATTCGATAAAAACAAAGTCGATAAAAACAAAGTCGATAAAAACAAAGTCGATGAAAACAAAGTCGATAATAACAAAGTCGATAAAAACAGAGTCGATAAAAACAAAGTCGATAAAAACAATTCGATAAATATAAAGTGGATAAAAACAAAGTCGATAAAAACAATTCGATAAAAACAAAGTCGATAAAAACAAAGTCGATAAAAACAGAGTCGATAAAAACAAAGTCGATAAGAACAAAGTCGATAAATATATTGTCGATAAAAACAATTCTATAAAAACAAAGTCGATAAAAGCAAAGTCGATAAAAACAAAGTCGATAAAAACAATTCGATAAAAACAAAGTCGATGAAAACAAAGTCGTTAAAAACAAAGTCGATAAAAACAAATTCGACAAAAACAAAGTCGATAAAACTAAGTCGACAAATATAAAGTCGATAAAAACAATTCGATAAAAACAAAGTCGATAATAACAAAGTCGATAAAAACAAAGTCGATAAAAACAAAGTCGATGAAAACAAAGTCGATAATAACAAAGTCGATAAAAACAAATTCAATAAAAACAAAGTCGATAAAAACAATTCGATAAAAACAAAGTCGATAAAAACAAAGTCGATAAAAACAAAGTCGATAAAAACAAAGTCGATGAAAACAAAGTCGATAATAACAAAGTCGATAAAAACAAATTCAATAAAAACAAAGTCGATAAAAACAATTCGATAAAAACAAAGTCGATAAAAACAATTCGATAAATATAAAGTCGATAAAAACAAAGTCGATAAAAACAATTCGATAAGAACAAAGTCGATAAAACCAAAGTCGATTAAAACAAATTCGATAAAAACAAAGTCGATAAAAACAATTCGATAAAAACAAAGTCGATAAAAACAATTCGATAAAAACAAAGTCGATAAAAACAATTCGATAAATATAAAGTCGATAAAAACAAAGTCGATAAAAACAATTCGATAAAAACAAAGTCGATAAAAACAAAGTCGATAAAAACAAAGTCGATGAAAACAAAGTCGATAATAACAAAGTCGATAAAAACAAATTCAATAAAAACAAAGTCGATAAAAACAATTCGATAAAAACAAAGTCGATAAAAACAATTCGATAAAAACAAAGTCGATAAAAACAATTCGATAAAAACAAAGTCGATAAAAACAAAGTCGATAAAAACAGAGTCGATAAAAACAAAGTCGATAAGAACAAAGTCGATAAATATATTGTCGATAAAAACAATTCTATAAAAACAAAGTCGATAAAAGCAAAGTCGATAAAAACAAAGTCGATAAAAACAATTCGATAAAAACAAAGTCGATGAAAACAAAGTCGTTAAAAACAAAGTCGATAAAAACAAATTCGACAAAAACAAAGTCGATAAAACTAAGTCGACAAATATAAAGTCGATAAAAACAATTCGATAAAAACAAAGTCGATAATAACAAAGTCGATAAAAACAAAGTCGATAAAAACAAAGTCGATGAAAACAAAGTCGATAATAACAAAGTCGATAAAAACAAATTCAATAAAAACAAAGTCGATAAAAACAATTCGATAAAAACAAAGTCGATAAAAACAATTCGATAAAAACAAAGTCGATGAAAACAAAGTCGTTAAAAAAAAAGTCGATAAAAACAAATTCGATACAAACAAAGTCGATAAAACTAAGTCGATAAAAAGAAAGTCGATAAAAACAAAGTCGACAAAAACAAAGTCGACAAAAAAAGTCGATAAATATAAAGTCGATAAAAACAAAGTCGATAAAAGCAAAGTCGATAAAAACAATTCGATAAAAGCATAGTCGATAAATATAAAGTCGATAAAAACAATTCGATAAAAACAAAGTCGATGAAAACAAAGTCGTTAAAAACAAAGTCGATAAAAACAAATTCGACAAAAACAAAGTCGATAAAACTAAGTCGACAAATATAAAGTCGATAAAAACAATTCGATAAAAACAAAGTCGATAATAACAAAGTCGATAAAAACAAAGTCGATAAAAACAAAGTCGATGAAAACAAAGTCGATACTAACAAAGTCGATAAAAACAAATTCAATAAAAACAAAGTCGATAAAAACAATTCGATGAAAACAAAGTCGTTAAAAAAAAGTCGATAAAAACAAATTCGATACAAACAAAGTCGATAAAACTAAGTCGATAAAAAGAAAGTCGATAAAAACAAAGTCGACAAAAACAAAGTCGATAAAAAAAAAGTCGATAAATATAAAGTCGATAAAAACAAAGTCGATAAAAGCAAAGTCGATAAAAACAATTCGATAAAAGCATAGTCGATAAAAACAATTCGATAAAAGCATAGTCGATAAATATAAAGTCGATAAAAACAATTCGATAAAAGCAAAGTCGATAAAAACAATTCGATAAAAGCATAGTCGATAAATATAAAGTCGATAAAAACAATTCGATAAAAACAAAGTCGATGAAAACAAAGTCGTTAAAAACAAAGTCGATAAAAACAAATTCGACAAAAACAAAGTCGATAAAACTAAGTCGACAAATATAAAGTCGATAAAAACAATTCGATAAAAACAAAGTCGATAATAACAAAGTCGATAAAAACAAAGTCGATAAAAACAAAGTCGATGAAAACAAAGTCGATACTAACAAAGTCGATAAAAACAAATTCAATAAAAACAAAGTCGATAAAAACAATTCGATGAAAACAAAGTCGTTAAAAAAAAGTCGATAAAAACAAATTCGATACAAACAAAGTCGATAAAACTAAGTCGATAAAAAGAAAGTCGATAAAAACAAAGTCGACAAAAACAAAGTCGATAAAAAAAAAGTCGATAAATATAAAGTCGATAAAAACAAAGTCGATAAAAGCAAAGTCGATAAAAACAATTCGATAAAAGCATAGTCGATAAATATAAAGTCGATAAAAACAATTCGATAAAAACAAAGTCGATGAAAACAAAGTCGTTAAAAACAAAGTCGATAAAAACAAATTCGACAAAAACAAAGTCGATAGTAACAAAGTCGATAAAAACAAAGTCGATAAAAACAAAGTCGATGAAAACAAAGTCGATAATAACAAAGTCGATAAAAACAAATTCAATAAAAACAAAGTCGATAAAAACAATTCGATAAAAACAAAGTCGATAAAAACAATTCGATAAATATTAAGTCGATAAAAACAAAGTCGATAAAAACAATTCGATAAAAACAAAGTCGATAAAAACAAAGTCGATAAAAACAAAGTCGATAAAAACAAAGTCGATAAAAACAAAGTCGATAAAAACAAAGTCGATAAAACAAAGTCGATAAAAACAAAGTCGATGAAAACAAAGTCGATAAAAACAAAGTCGATAAAAACAAAGTCGATGAAAACAAAGTCGATAATAACAAAGTCGATAAAAACAAATTCAATAAAAACAAAGTCGATAAAAACAATTCGATAAAAACAAAGTCGATAAAAACAATTCGATAAATATAAAGTCGATAAAAACAAAGTCGATAAAAACAATTCGATAAGAACAAAGTCGATAAAACCAAAGTCGATAAAAACAAATTCGATAAAAACAAAGTCGATAAAAATAATTCGATAAAAACAAAGTCGATAAAAACAATTCGATAAAAACAAAGTCGATAAAAACAATTCGATAAATATAAAGTCGATAAAAACAAAGTCGATAAAAACAATTCGATAAAAACAAAGTCGATAAAAACAAAGTCGATAAAAACAAAGTCGATGAAAACAAAGTCGATAATAACAAAGTCGATAAAAACAAATTCAATAAAAACAAAGTCGATAAAAACAATTCGATAAAAACAAAGTCGATAAAAACAATTCGATAAATATAAAGTGGATAAAAACAAAGTCGATAAAAACAATTCGATAAAAACAAAGTCGATAAAAACAAAGTCGATAAAAACAGAGTCGATAAAAACAAAGTCGATAAGAACAAAGTCGATAAATATAGTGTCGATAAAAACAATTCCATAAAAACAAAGTCGATAAAAGCAAAGTTGATAAAAACAAAGTCGATAAAAACAATTCGATAAAAACAAAGTCGATGAAAACAAAGTCGTTAAAAACAAAGTCGATAAAAACAAATTCGACAAAAACAAAGTCGATAAAACTAAGTCGACAAATATAAAGTCGATAAAAACAATTCGATAAAAACAAAGTCGATAATAACAAAGTCGATAAAAACAAAGTCGATAAAAACAAAGTCGATGAAAACAAAGTCGATAATAACAAAGTCGATAAAAACAAATTCAATAAAAAAAAAGTCGATAAAAACAATTCGATAAAAACAAAGTCGATAAAAACAATTCGATAAAAACAAAGTCGATAAAAACAAAGTCGATAAAAACAATTCGATAAAAACAAAGTCGATGAAAACAAAGTCGTTAAAAACAAAGTCGATAAAAACAAATTCGACAAAAACAAAGTCGATAAAACTAAGTCGACAAATATAAAGTCGATAAAAACAATTCGATAAAAACAAAGTCGATAATAACAAAGTCGATAAAAACAAAGTCGATAAAAACAAAGTCGATGAAAACAAAGTCGATAATAACAAAGTCGATAAAAACAAATTCAATAAAAACAAAGTCGATAAAAACAATTCGATAAAAACAAAGTCGATAAAAACAATTCGATAAATATGAAGTCGATAAAAACAAAGTCGATAATAACAAAGTCGATAAAAACAAAGTCGATAAAAACAAAGTCGATGAAAACAAAGTCGATAGTAACAAAGTCAATAAAAACAAATTCAATAAAAACAAAGTCGATAAAAACAATTCGATAAAAACAAAGTCGATTAAAACAATTCGATAAAAACAAAGTCGATAAATACAAAGTCGATAAAAACAAATTCGATAAAAACAAAGTCGATAAAAACAATTCGATAAAAACAAAGTCGATAAAAACAAAGTCGATAAAAACAAATTCGATAAAAACAAAGTCGATAAAAACAATTCGATAAAAACAAAGTCGATAAAAACAATTCGAAAATATAAAGTCGATAAAAACAAAGTCGATAAAAACAATTCGATAAAAACAAAGTCAATATAAACAAAGTCGATAAAAACAAATTCGATAAAAACAAAGTCGATAAAAACAAAGTCGATTAAAACAATTCGATAAAAACAAAGTCGATAAATACAAAGTCGATAAAAACAAATTCGATAAAAACAAAGTCGATAAAAACAATTCGATAAAAACAAAGTCGATAAAAACAAAGTCGATAAAAACAAATTCGATAAAAACAAAGTCGATAAAAACAATTCGATAAAAACAAAGTCGATAAAAACAATTCGAAAATATAAAGTCGATAAAAACAAAGTAAATAAAAACAATTCGATAAAAACAAAGTCGATATAAACAAAGTCGATAAAAACAAATTCGATAAAAACAAAGTCGATAAAAACAAAGTCGATAAAAACAAAGTCGATAAAAACAAAGTCGATAAAAACAAAGTCGATAAAACAAAGTCGATAAAACAACGTCGATAAAAACAAAGTCGATAAAAACAAAGTCGATAAATATATTGTTGATTAAAACAAAGTCGATAAAAACAATTCGATAAAAACAAAGTCGATAAAAACAAAGTCGATGAAAACAAAGTCGATAAAAACAAAGTCGATGATCACAAAGTCGATAAAAACAAAGTCATTAAAAACAAAGTCGATAAAAACAATGTCGAAAATATAAAGTCGATAAAAACAAAGTCGATAAAAACAATTCGATAAAAACAAAGTCGATAAAAACAAATTCGATAAAAACAAAGTCGATAAAAACAAAGTCGATAAAAACAATTCTATAAAAACAAAGTCGATAAAAGTAAAGTCGATAAAAACAAAGTCTATAAAAACAATGTCGATGAAAACAAAGTCGATAAAAACAAAATCGTTAAAAATAAAGTCGATAAAAACAAAGTCGATAGAAACAAAGTCGATAGAAACAATTCGATAAAAACATAGTCGATAAAAGCAAAGTCGATAAAAACAAAGTCGATAAAAACAAAGTCGATGATCACAAAGTCGATAAAAACAAAGTCGATAAAAGCAAAGTCGATAAAAACAAAGTCGATAAATATATTGTTGATAAAAACAAAGTCGATAAAAACAATTCGATAAAAACAAAGTCGATAAAACTAAGTCGACAAATATAAAGTCGATAAAAACAATTCGATAAAAACAAAGTCGATAGTAACAAAGTCGATAAAAACAAAGTCGATAAAAACAAAGTCGATGAAAACAAAGTCGATAATAACAAAGTCAATAAAAACAAATTCAATAAAAACAAAGTCGATAAAAACAATTCGATAAAAACAAAGTCGATAAAAACAATTCGATAAATATAAAGTCGATAAAAACAAAGTCGATTAAAACAATTCGATAAAAACAAAGTCGATAAATACAAAGTCGATAAAAACAAATTCGATAAAAACAAAGTCGATAAAAACAATTCGATAAAAACAAAGTCGATAAAAACAAAGTCGATAAAAACAAATTCGATAAAAACAAAGTCGATAAAAACAATTCGATAAAAATAAAGTCGATAAAAACAATTCGAAAATATAAAGTCGATAAAAACAAAGTCGATAAAAACAATTCGATAAAAACAAAGTCGATAAAAACAAAGTCGATAAAAACAATTCTATAAAAACAAAGTCGATAAAAGTAAAGTCGATAAAAACAAAGTCGATAAAAACAATGTCGATGAAAACAAAGTCGATAAAAACAAAATCGTTAAAAATAAAGTCGATAAAAACAAAGTCGATAGAAACAAAGTCGATAGAAACAATTCGATAAAAACAAAGTCGATAAAAACAAAGTCGATGATCACAAAGTCGATAAAAACAAAGTCGATAAAAGCAAAGTCGATAAAAACAAAGTCGATAAATATATTGTTGATAAAAACAAAGTCGATAAAAACAATTCGATAAAAACAAAGTCGATAAAAACAAAGTCGATGAAAACAAAGTCGATAATAACAAATTCAATAAAAACAAATTCAATAAAAACAAAGTCGATAAAAACAATTCGATAAAAACAAAGTCGATAAAAACAATTCGATAAATATAAAGTCGATAAAAACAAAGTCGATTAAAACAATTCGATAAAAACAAAGTCGATCAATACAAAGTCGATAAAAACAAATTCGATAAAAACAAAGTCGATAAAAACAATTCGATAAAAACAAAGTCGATAAAAACAAAGTCGATAAAAACAAATTCGATAAAAACAAAGTCGATAAAAACAATTCGATAAAAACAAAGTCGATAAAAACAATTCGAAAATATAAAGTCGATAAAAACAAATTCGATAAAAACAAAGTCGATAAAAACAAAGTCGATAAAAACAAAGTCGATAAAAACAAAGTCGATTAAAACAAAGTCGATAAAACAAAGTCGATAAAACAACGTCGATAAAAACAAAGTCGATAAAAACAAAGTCGATAAATATATTGTTGATAAAAACAAAGTCGATAAAAACAATTCGATAAAAACAAAGTCGATAAAAACAAAGTCGATGAAAACAAAGTCGATAAAAACAAAGTCGATAGAAACAATTCGATAAAAACATAGTCGATAAAAGCAAAGTCGATAAAAACAAAGTCGATAAAAACAAAGTCGATGATCACAAAGTCGATAAAAACAAAGTCGATAAAAACAAAGTCGATAAAAACAATTCGATAAAAACAAAGTCGATAAAAACAATTCGAAAATATAAAGTTGATAAAAACAAAGTCGATAAAAACAATTCGATAAAAACAAAGTCGATATAAACAAAGTCGATAAAAACAAATTCGATAAAAACAAAGTCGATAAAAACAAAGTCGATAAAAACAAAGTCGATAAAAACAAAGTCGATAAAAACAAAGTCGATAAAACAAAGTCGATAAAACAACGTCGATAAAAACAAAGTCGATAAAAACAAAGTCGATAAATATATTGTTGATTAAAACAAAGTCGATAAAAACAATTCGATAAAAACAAAGTCGATAAAAACAAAGTCGATGAAAACAAAGTCGATAAAAACAAAGTCGATGATCACAAAGTCGATAAAAACAAAGTCATTAAAAACAAAGTCGATAAAAACAATGTCGATAATATAAAGTCGATAAAAACAAAGTCGATAAAAACAATTCGATAAAAACAAAGTCGATAAAAACAAATTCGATAAAAACAAAGTCGATAAAAACAAAGTCAATAAAAACAATTCTATAAAAACAAAGTCGATAAAAGTAAAGTCGATAAAAACAAAGTCGATAAAAACAATGTCGATGAAAACAAAGTCGATAAAAACAAAATCGTTAAAAATAAAGTCGATAAAAACAAAGTCGATAGAAACAAAGTCGATAGAAACAATTCGATAAAAACATAGTCGATAAAAGCAAAGTCGATAAAAACAAAGTCGATAAAAACAAAGTCGATGATCACAAAGTCGATAAAAACAAAGTCGATAAAAGCAAAGTCGATAAAAACAAAGTCGATAAATATATTGTTGATAAAAACAAAGTCGATAAAAACAATTCGATAAAAACAAAGTCGATAAAAACAAAGTCGATGAAAACAAAGTCGATAATAACAAATTCAATAAAAACAAACTCAATAAAAACAAAGTCGATAAAAACAATTCGATAAAAACAAAGTCGATAAAAACAATTCGATAAATATAAAGTCGATAAAAACAAAGTCGATTAAAACAATTCGATAAAAACAAAGTCGATCAATACAAAGTCGATAAAAACAAATTCGATAAAAACAAAGTCGATAAAAACAATTCGATAAAAACAAAGTCGATAAAAACAAAGTCGATAAAAACAAATTCGATAAAAACAAAGTCGATAAAAACAATTCGATAAAAACAAAGTCGATAAAAACAATTCGAAAATATAAAGTCGATAAAAACAAAGTCTTAAAAAACAATTCGATAAAAACAAAGTCGATATAAACAAAGTCGATAAAAACAAATTCGATAAAAACAAAGTCGATAAAAACAAAGTCGATAAAAACAAAGTCGATAAAAACAAAGTCGATAAAAACAAAGTCGATAAAACAAAGTCGATAAAACAACGTCGATAAAAACAAAGTCGATAAAAACAAAGTCGATAAATATATTGTTGATAAAAACAAAGTCGATAAAAACAATTCGATAAAAACAAAGTCGATAAAAACAAAGTCGATGAAAACAAAGTCGATAAAAACAAAGTCGATAGAAACAATTCGATAAAAACATAGTCGATAAAAGCAAAGTCGATAAAAACAAAGTCGATAAAAACAAAGTCGATAAAAACAATTCTATAAAAACAAAGTCGATAAAAGCAAAGTCGATAAAAACAAAGTCGATAAAAACAATGTCGATGAAAACAAAGTCGATAAAAACAAAATCGTTAAAAATAAAGTCGATAAAAACAAAGTCGATAGAAACAATTCGATATAAACAAAGTCGATAAAAGCAAAGTCGATAAAAACAAAGTCGATAAATATATTGTTGATAAAAACAAAGTCGATAAAAACAATTCGATAAAAACAAAGTCGATAAAAACAAAGTCGATGAAAACAAAGTCGATAAAAACAAAGTCGATAGAAACAATTCGATAAAAACATAGTCGATAAAAGCAAAGTCGATAAAAACAAAGTCGATAAAAACAAAGTCGATGGTCACAAAGTCGATAAAAACAAAGTCGATAAAAACAAAGTCGATGATCACAAAGTCGATAAAAACAAAGTCATTAAAAACAAAGTCGATAAAAACAATGTCGATAATATAAAGTCGATAAAAACAAAGTCGATAAAAACAATTCGATAAAAACAAAGTCGATAAAAACAAATTCGATAAAAACAAAGTCGATAAAACAAAGTCGATAAAAACAATTTTATAAAAACAAAGTCGATAAAAGCAAAGTCGATAAAAACAAAGTCGATAAAAACAATGTCGATGAAAACAAAGTCGATAAAAACAAAATCGTTAAAAATAAAGTCGATAAAAACAAAGTCGATAGAAACAATTCGATAAAAACAAAGTCGATAAAAGCAAAGTCGATAAAAACAAAGTCGATAAAAACAAAGTCGATGAAATCAAAGTCGATAAAAACAAAGTCGATAAAAACAAAGTCGATAAAAACAATTCGATAAAAACAAAGTCGATAAAAACAAATTCGATAAAAACTAAGTCGATAAAAACAAAGTCGATAAAAACAATTCTATAAAAACAAAGTCGATAAAAGCAAAGTCGATAAAAACAAAGTCGATAAAAACAAAGTCGATGATCACAAAGTCGATAAAAACAAAGTCGATAAAAGCAAAGTCGATAAAAACAAAGTCGATAAATATATTGTTGATAAAAACAAAGTCGATAAAAACAATTCGATAAAAACAAAGTCGATAAAAACAAAGTCGACAAAAAAAGTCGATAAATATAAAGTCGATAAAAACAAAGTCGATAAAAGCAAAGTCGATAAAAACAATTCGATAAAAGCATAGTCGATAAATATAAAGTCGATAAAAACAATTCGATAAAAACAAAGTCGATGAAAACAAAGTCGTTAAAAACAAAGTCGATAAAAACAAATTCGACAAAAACAAAGTCGATAAAACTAAGTCGACAAATATAAAGTCGATAAAAACAATTCGATAAAAACAAAGTCGATAATAACAAAGTCGATAAAAACAAAGTCGATAAAAACAAAGTCGATGAAAACAAAGTCGATACTAACAAAGTCGATAAAAACAAATTCAATAAAAACAAAGTCGATAAAAACAATTCGATGAAAACAAAGTCGTTAAAAAAAAGTCGATAAAAACAAATTCGATACAAACAAAGTCGATAAAACTAAGTCGATAAAAAGAAAGTCGATAAAAACAAAGTCGACAAAAACAAAGTCGATAAAAAAAAAGTCGATAAATATAAAGTCGATAAAAACAAAGTCGATAAAAGCAAAGTCGATAAAAACAATTCGATAAAAGCATAGTCGATAAATATAAAGTCGATAAAAACAATTCGATAAAAACAAAGTCGATGAAAACAAAGTCGTTAAAAACAAAGTCGATAAAAACAAATTCGACAAAAACAAAGTCGATAAAACTAAGTCGACAAATATAAAGTCGATAAAAACAATTCGATAAAAACAAAGTCGATAGTAACAAAGTCGATAAAAACAAAGTCGATAAAAACAAAGTCGATGAAAACAAAGTCAATAATAACAAAGTCGATAAAAACAAATTCAATAAAAACAAAGTCGATAAAAACAATTCGATAAAAACAAAGTCGATAAAAACAATTCGATAAATATTAAGTCGATAAAAACAAAGTCGATAAAAACAATTCGATAAAAACAAAGTCGATAAAAACAAAGTCGATAAAAACAAAGTCGATAAAAACAAAGTCGATAAAAACAAAGTCGATAAAAACAAAGTCGATAAAACAAAGTCGATAAAAACAAAGTCGATGAAAACAAAGTCGATAAAAACAAAGTCGATAAAAACAAAGTCGATGAAAACAAAGTCGATAATAACAAAGTCGATAAAAACAAATTCAATAAAAACAAAGTCGATAAAAACAATTCGATAAAAACAAAGTCGATAAAAACAATTCGATAAATATAAAGTCGATAAAAACAAAGTCGATAAAAACAATTCGATAAGAACAAAGTCGATAAAACCAAAGTCGATAAAAACAAATTCGATAAAAACAAAGTCGATAAAAATAATTCGATAAAAACAAAGTCGATAAAAACAATTCGATAAAAACAAAGTCGATAAAAACAATTCGATAAATATAAAGTCGATAAAAACAAAGTCGATAAAAACAATTCGATAAAAACAAAGTCGATAAAAACAAAGTCGATAAAAACAAAGTCGATGAAAACAAAGTCGATAATAACAAAGTCGATAAAAACAAATTCAATAAAAACAAAGTCGATAAAAACAATTCGATAAAAACAAAGTCGATAAAAACAATTCGATAAATATAAAGTGGATAAAAACAAAGTCGATAAAAACAATTCGATAAAAACAAAGTCGATAAAAACAAAGTCGATAAAAACAGAGTCGATAAAAACAAAGTCGATAAGAACAAAGTCGATAAATATAGTGTCGATAAAAACAATTCCATAAAAACAAAGTCGATAAAAGCAAAGTTGATAAAAACAAAGTCGATAAAAACAATTCGATAAAAACAAAGTCGATAAAAACAAAGTCGATGAAAACAAAGTCGATAATAACAAATTCAATAAAAACAAATTCAATAAAAACAAAGTCGATAAAAACAATTCGATAAAAACAAAGTCGATAAAAACAATTCGATAAATATAAAGTCGATAAAAACAAAGTCGATTAAAACAATTCGATAAAAACAAAGTCGATCTATGCAAAGTCGATAAAAACAAATTCGATAAAAACAAAGTCGATAAAAACAATTCGATAAAAACAAAGTCGATAAAAACAAAGTCGATAAAAACAAATTCGATAAAAACAAAGTCGATAAAAACAATTCGATAAAAACAAAGTCGATAAAAACAATTCGAAAATATAAAGTCGATAAAAACAAAGTCTTAAAAAACAATTCGATAAAAACAAAGTCGATATAAACAAAGTCGATAAAAACAAATTCGATAAAAACAAAGTCGATAAAAACAAAGTCGATAAAAACAAAGTCGATAAAAACAAAGTCGATAAAAACAAAGTCGATAAAACAAAGTCGATAAAACAACGTCGATAAAAACAAAGTCGATAAAAACAAAGTCGATAAATATATTGTTGATAAAAACAAAGTCGATAAAAACAATTCGATAAAAACAAAGTCGATAAAAACAAAGTCGATGAAAACAAAGTCGATAAAAACAAAGTCGATAGAAACAATTCGATAAAAACATAGTCGATAAAAGCAAAGTCGATAAAAACAAAGTCGATAAAAACAAAGTCGATGATCACAAAGTCGATAAAAACAAAGTCGATAAAAACAAAGTCGATGATCACAAAGTCGATAAAAACAAAGTCATTAAAAACAAAGTCGATAAAAACAATGTCGATAATATAAAGTCGATAAAAACAAAGTCGATAAAAACAATTCGATAAAAACGAAGTCGATAAAAACAAATTCGATAAAAACAAAGTCGATAAAAACAAAGTCGATAAAAACAATTCTATAAAAACAAAGTCGATAAAAGCAAAGTCGATAAAAACAAAGTCGATAAAAACAATGTCGATGAAAACAAAGTCGATAAAAACAAAATCGTTAAAAATAAAGTCGATAAAAACAAAGTCGATAGAAACAATTCGATAAAAACAAAGTCGATAAAAGCAAAGTCGATAAAAACAAAGTCGATAAATATATTGTTGATAAAAACAAAGTCGATAAAAACAATTCGATAAAAACAAAGTCGATAAAAACAAAGTCGATGAAAACAAAGTCGATGAAAACAAAGTCGATAGAAACAATTCGATAAAAACATAGTCGATAAAAGCAAAGTCGATAAAAACAAAGTCGATAAAAACAAAGTCGATGATCACAAAGTCGATAAAAACAAAGTCGATAAAAATAAAGTCGATGATCACAAAGTCGATAAAAACAAAGTCATTAAAAACAAAGTCGATAAAAACAATGTCGATAATATAAAGTCGATAAAAACAAAGTCGATAAAAACAATTCGATAAAAACAAAGTCGATAAAAACAAATTCGATAAAAACAAAGTCGATAAAACAAAGTCGATAAAAACAATTTTATAAAAACAAAGTCGATAAAAGCAAAGTCGATAAAAACAAAGTCGATAAAAACAATGTCGATGAAAACAAAGTCGATAAAAACAAAATCGTTAAAAATAAAGTCGATAAAAACAAAGTCGATAGAAACAATTCGATAAAAACAAAGTCGATAAAAGCAAAGTCGATAAAAACAAAGTCGATAAAAACAAAGTCGATGAAATCAAAGTCGATAAAAACAAAGTCGATAAAAACAAAGTCGATAAAAACAATTCGATAAAAACAAAGTCGATAAAAACAAATTCGATAAAAACTAAGTCGATAAAAACAAAGTCGATAAAAACAATTCTATAAAAACAAAGTCGATAAAAGCAAAGTCGATAAAAACAAAGTCGATGAAAACAAAGTCGATAAAAACAAAGTCGATGAAAACAAAGTCGATAAAAACAATTCGATAAATATAAAGTCGATAAAAACATAGTCGATATAAACAAAGTCGATAAAAACAAAGTCGATAAAAACAAATTCGATAAAAACAAAGTCGATAAAAACAATTTTAATTTATCAGTCATTTTGTCTACTCTTCCGTCGACAAAACTCGTTTCTACGGTGGTCATGCTACGCGTGCAGATGGGTGTTGTGTCTGGCGGGCAATTGCCCATCAGTTTGAAGTTGAAATCTTGTATTTATGTCGATCGCTCTGTAAACTCTAACTGCGCGGTGCAGGATTTGTGTGACGTCATGTCTATGTTGCGTAGTTCGTATGTGGCGCTGTAACCGCTGCAGTTTGTATGTTTGTTTGTATGTATGTTTGTTTGTTTGTTTTTGTTTGTTTGTATGTATGTATGTTTGTTTGTTTGTATGTTTGTTTGTATGTATGTTTGTTTGTTTGTATGTTTGTTTGTTTGAATGTTTGTTTGTTTGTATTCTTGTTTGTTTGTTTGAATGTTTGATTCTTTGTTTGTTTGTTTGTATGTATGTTTGTTTGTTTGAATGTTTGTTTGTTTGTATGTTTGTTTTTTGGATGTTTTTTTGTATGTTTGTCTGTTTTTTTGTATGTATGTTTGTTTGTTTGTATGTATGTTTATTTGTATGTTTGTTTGTATGTATGGATGTTTGTTTGTTTATATGTTTGTTTGTTTTTATGTTTTTTTGTATGTTTGTCTGTTTGTTTGTATGTATGTATGTTTGTTTGTTTGTATGTATGTTTGTTTGAATGTTTGTTTGTTTGTATGTTTGTTTGTTTGAATGTTTGTTTGTTTGTATGTTTGTTTGTTTGTTTGAATGTTTGATTCTTTGTATGTTTGTTTGAATTTTTGTTTGTTTGTTTGAATGTTCGGTTTTTGTATGTTTGTTTGTATGTATGTTTGTTTGTTTGTTTGAATGTTTGTTTGTTTGTATGTTTGTTTATTTGTATGTATGTTTGTTTGTTTGTTTGAATGTTTGTTTGTTTGTATGATTTTTTGTATGTTTGTTTGAATGTTTGTTTGTATGTTTGTTTATTTGTATGTATGTTTGTTTGTTTGAATGTTTGTTTGTATGTTTGTTTGTTTGTATGTATGTTTGTTTGTTTGAATGTTTGTTTTTATGTTTGTTTGTATGTTTGTTTGTATGTTTGTTTGTAAGGATGTTTGTATGTTTGTTTGTATGTTTGTATGTTTGTTTTTATGTTTGTATGTGTGTGTGTGTGTGTATGGGTGAGTGGATTGTAATTAACAACTGGATATAGGAAATTATAGTTAACATTATAGCTGTTAGTATTATACCGGAGCTTAGGTTGACTAACTAACTTACTAATTCGTAAGCGATTCTAGAAAAAAAATAGGTAATTTAGTCAAATTGGTATCATCCAAACGATGAAGGTCTGGCGATGAGAGGAAGTTCAAACTCTACAATTACCTATCATGTCGTTTTTGCTCATACATGCCTTTTTAACCGACATAAAAAAAGGAAGTTATCAAATCGATACGTGTGTATGTAATAATTGGAACTGCAGTATATTCACATATGATAATCTATTAGTGCTTCCAAACAAATATACAAAATTTCATAGGTGAATGTATATATGTTTGTGTGTATGTACCTATGTTTGTCCACGCATTTCTCTGAAAATATTAATCGGATCGTGACCATTTTTTTATTGGCTTACATTTACTTCAACTTAGGGAACAGTTTCACCAAAATTGGTTCAGTAGTTTTCAAGATATGGACTAATACGTATAAATGTGATGCCTGGCTTATTGATACAAGTTACGGGTGTGGTGTAAAACGGAAAACATTTCAAAACCTTGGTCAACTACAACTAAAAAGTGAAAAATAAACAACTTTTTATTAAAAAAAAAACAACTGACTTCACTTTTTACTGTTTTTTGAAATAGTTTGTTTTATTTTTTGTAAAAAAGTTTTTTTTAATGTTTTGAGTTATTCTTTTTTCTTCAACAAATTCTAAGTACTAATACGCAGGAATACAAATAATATTCGTAGGTATTGATATTACCACAACGAATCTTACAAAACTACATACCATTACTTCGTGTATACTGCCCATCAAATAAATAGGCACATATGATTAATCGAGTAGTAACCTTCAGGCTTCGGTTTTTCTGGTCAAGGTTAAGTAGCATTTGAGGGTTGAGTTTGCAGGGCCGCGTGACAGACGAGACGCATAATACGGCCGCTTTATATTGACTGACATGCCAGATAAATCTGCCAGAAAAGGTAAAAGGGTCTACTGGGGCGTTATTTTGTGTGGGTTTACCTATATTGTCTGGAAAAATATACCTAAAATGTGCTTTTGTTTTAGAAAAGACGGTACCTCAATCCGGGGGTATTTCTACTGCTGGGGTGATTAACTAGATACGTGTTTTGGTATTCCGTTAGTCAAATCTACATAAATATTTAATGAAAGTGCTATTGCAGTGCTGTTTCCATGGAAAGACAAATTAGAAAAGTTTCTCGAGAAATTTTCAAATTCGGAAAAAACTGGCTTTTTTTCTATGGGATTTTGTATCTCTCGAGATTTTGGGCAAGACGACGTCTTTCGGATTAGATAGTCTATCTATCTAAATAAAAAAATTAAATGCTGTTCGTTGGTAAGAGCATGACTTGAGAACGGTTGGACCGATTACGCAATTTTTTGTTTTAAAATGTTTGAAACAAAAATTAAAAAGGTACCCGGAAAATTAGAAAAATGGGAAAATCTAAGTTTAAAATGTTCGCAATAGTCTGAATTAGATTTTTATGGAAAGAAAAATTGGAAAAGTTTCCCTTAAAATGTACAAATTCGGGAGTAACAGAACGTCCTTTTTTCTACGAGATTTTTATATGAATTATTGAAAGGACAGGACAACGTCTATCGGGTCACCTAGTCTATATTATACCTAAAGAGGTAAAATTTGTTTGTTTGTGTGTTATGGAACTACCAGTCGGATTACAAAAATTCTTTTTGCACTGGATAGCCCAGTTCTTGACGTAGGTTACCTATAGGCTCACGAACGAAGTCGCGGGCAGAAGCTATCCTTCTGTACGTCTGTATGTGACTGAACCCCTCAAACGTTTGGACCAATTTTTATGAAATGTTCTGTGTGTGTTTGAGTGGGTCCCTGGATGGTTTAGATTCTGCAGCCGGATTATGGAGCGGGAAGGTGGCGCTGCGTTCAGGACAACGTCTGTCGGGACCGCTAGTATAATAACAAAATGTAAGGGTACATTAGGTAAAGGGGACAGAACCTCGGTTTAGGATGACCACGCCCCTAACCGCCGCAGGAGAAGACGCCCTGGGCGTCGGGAATCGCGAGCCGAATTCCCGCCACTGTAGGCTCGGGCTTGCGGACGGTAGCAATGGGTTGCCCGCCGTCCGATAAGGACCAGGTCCAGGTCGACAGCGCGTTGTGTTCCACGCGCGTCTATAAGAGATGTCAGCAGAATTGACAGGGTCCGCTAGGGCCGATGCCTGCCGGGGGTGCGAAGAAAACCGACAGAGAGATCGTGGCCCCCGGCAACAGAGCAACCGAAGGAACACGGGTGGGTTTTAGTCAGTAAGAGTTTGACACGCCCTCCCGCTCCGCCCAGAGCGGGAGAAGTTATTTGATAATTTCCCACCCAAAAAAAAAAAAATGTGTCCAGTGACACTCACCCACTGGAAAACAGTTGTCGGCCACTTTTTCTAAGGAATTTCTATAGGTACAAAAATATGTTAAGGAATAAATATGTTAAGCACCTTAAGTTATATTTTTATTTTTACATTATTTCTCCGACTACGACATTGCCAACATTGTGAAAGAAAATGACAGTTCGAAAAGGTGAGATGCGCCTTCTATGTGGGAAAAGCATTTGTTTGAAAATTAGTTATCATTATCATTTGCAATTATTGCATCAATCTCATTTGCGATGCCGAAGGTTGCATTTTTCGTTTGTTTGTGGGCCAATTGTCTGTTATATGCGTTCGCAGTTAATATTCCATAAGACACCTAGATTTTGTGAGCTTTCAAAATTAAATCATTTATTTATTTTGTTCTTTTCTTTCTCTCTTTGAAATATCGTAGATAATCTTGTGAATGACTCAAGATTATTGCCTTAGTGCTCACATACACGAGCGGCGTGTTGCCAACGGCAGAGGGAGGCTTCGAAACTCGCTGGCGGCAGCTGTAGTTGCGTTGACGGCACGTCGGTGGCTGTTGTCGACAACGTGCTGCTCATGTATTTGAGTACTCGTCAAATACACGAGCGATACGTTGCCAACGGCAAAAGGCAACTGCAACCGTCGTCAAGTGTACAGTCACGAGCAATAATATGTATACTCTTAGCAACTTTAAAAAGTAATTTTCTTCTACTGTGTTGATTGCAATATTATGTTGTAATGAACATAGTATTTTGGAACCCATACTAAAATGAAATAGGTCTTATCTCAAAGTTGCAGTCTAAAGAGAATTTTTTTTTACGAGAAAATCGCTTTTAAATTTTGCTAAGTGTATACATATTATTGTTCGTGACTGTACGGCTGCCGCCGACAAGTGTCGACGGCAGCAGTTGCCTCTGCCGTTGGCAACATGCCGCTCGTGTATATGAGCACTTATTGCCAAGAGCTGTATTTACTCTGTCAAAGAAAAGGCAAAATGCAAATAAATCCCTTAGCGTCTATTGTAAGTGAAGGCTTAATAATGTCGCACAGCCTTTTTATCTTCGCTAGCTTATTACTTATCTTATATTAGCAAAATTTTATTAAACTCCTTTTTTTTGCCGGCGGCGTAAAAATAGGAGTTTAATAAAATTTAATAGATGAATTTTCAATTTAATACTTGATGGAATCAGATTATTTACCTACTGAAAAATTGGTAGGTATTCAATACGTGTTATCTTTTAACAAGATTAGCTTGCATAAAAGCTGGCTCTTGTTTTTTCAGTACAAACAATTTAAGGTTTTTAATAGGTGCTGTCTATATCTACTTATGTACAGTCACATCCCAAATATGTTCGTCACCTTAAAAGGCTATTTTTGTCTGCTCATTGCACGACAGAATCTGTTTTCTAGACTCAACATTATTTATATTGCGTCGTAGTGTCAATACCGCAGAATGACATCAACCATCTTCCTTACATGTCAGGTTGAATTCAAAATGTTACATTGGCTGACTCTGACTGTTTTTATAAACTAGTTTCTGCCCGCGACTTCGTTCGTGTGGAAGACACGACAATATACTAAAATAACAGCCACATTTTATAAAACTTCCCTGTAAACTACGTTTGTAGTTTTGGTCTCAGCAGCCAAATGAAATAGAGAGTCACGACTGGTGATTAATATTTCATAAAATGGCCAGGCCATTAAAAAGATTTTAACTTGATGACATTGGTCAAAGGTGTATGCTATTTTAATCTTTGTTATCAAGTAATTCAATAAGGTTTTCTACACAATAGTCTGCTTAGTGCCATAGCTTCAAAAGTTATTAAGTAGCTCCACAGATTAATCTGTGGTAGCACGCACCGCTGGCAGCCTTTTTTTTTTTTCTTTGGTGGGAAATTATCAAATAACTTCTCCCGCTCTGGGCGGAGCGGGAGCGCGTGTCAGACTCTTACTGACTAAAACCCACCCGTGTTCCTTCGGTTGCCCTGTTGCCGGGGGCCACGATTTCCCGATCGGTTTTCTTCGAACCCTCGGCAGTCATTGGCCCTAGCGGACCCCGTCAATTCTGCTGACATCTCTTTGAGGCGCGCGTGGAACACAACGCGCCGTCGACCCAGGCTTGGTCCTTATCGGACGGCGAGCTACCGATTGCTCACCGTCCGCAAGCCCGCGCCTACGGTGGCCGGAAATCGGCTCGCGATTCCCGCCCTGGGCGTCTCCTCCTGCGGCGGTTAGGGGCGTGAGGGCGCAAAATTTGCCTCTCCCTTACGCGTTCCGCCTCCTCCTTCGCGAGCATTACCGCTTCGCAGAAGGAGGTGACGGCCTGCCATTTCCTCTCGCTCCGTACCATGGCCTGAACCAGGGCGGGACGCGAGAGATCACCGCCGCCGATCGCCTCTACGAGAACACGGCGTTGCTCCGCCCAAGCTGGGCAGACCTCCACCGTATGCTCCACCGTGTCCTCAGGCCGATCCACACAATGGTGACACCCGGGTGTTTCCTCCCGCCTTATCCTGAACAGGAACCTCCCGAAGCAGCCGTGTCCGGTGAGGACCTGCGTCAGGCGGAACGTGAGAACGCCGTGGCGTCTCTCCAGCCACTCCTCAAAGACGGGTCTTATCGCCGCGATTGTGGCGTGCCCAGCGCGGGCTTGCGACAATCGCACCCTCCATGACGCCATGAGATCCCGCCGGAGCTCTGTCCGCTGTGCCGCAATTTCTTGCGGCATCGGAGTTAAGCCCCGGCGTTTCGCCTCCTCGCGACACTCCCAGACGTGCGCGAGGACCTTTGCCTCCAGATCCCATGGCGGTCATCCGGCAAGGAGGCTCGCCGCCTCGCAGGAGACCGTGTGGTATCCTCGGACTTGTTTTCTTGAACACTGAACGACTTTACACTGGTGACCTCTAGGATGTTACAAATAAGTTAAAATTAAGGCGTTATGTTTGTTTATTCTATTGAGCATTTAGTTTATAATAATATATTTGTACTTAACTATCGCATTAGGGCAACCCGTAAAGATAGATTTAATTTGTTATAATATTATAGTACCTAAAACAAAAATAAAATACATGGGACTTAAACATAACTGGCAAAATGTGGGTGTACCTGTTACAGACACACCTCTGCCCAACCCTTCGGGGAAACAAGGCATGATGTTATGCTATAAAAATAAATGTGTCCTGACTAGATAATGGACAGAATTTAAAAACTGATGAAGATATAAAAGACTTGACTGTACATACACACATCAACTATACTCTATTTGAAATAAGATTAGACATTTAAATAAACCTTTTTTACAGTCCGTTCAACCGATTTTGACTTCAATTGCGATAGTGGTATGACAAATGGCAGCTGCAGTAAACAGTTGGTATTGTAACCACTTTTTCGCTTTTAATGCTATCCTTATGCTTACGGTATAGAAGTCAAAATCGGTTGAACGGACTGTAAAAAAGGTTTGTTTAAATGTCTAATCTTATTTCAAATGGAGTACAGCTGTATAGGTCTGTACTGTTTTTTATCGTTTTCTATGAAACTTTGATAAATGGCAGAACGTAGACTATGCGTAGGTAGTTAATATTAGTCTACCTACAATATTTGCAGCCTCTTTGAAAGTTCAGTATATACGAGTACCTACTGAAATAAATGGGAAATCCTAGTAATGTTGCAAGTTACCATGAAAGTTGTTCATTGAGCCGGTGTTTGATAGTAGTTCCTAGTTCGCCACTGGTTTACCAGCACCCTGCCCTACTCCCGCGCCTGCGCCGCATCTGCTTAAATGTACAGTCAGACAAGCTATTTGAAACAGGCAAAAATCGAATTAGATAAAATCTAGTATTTGTATTTCTTTTTTTTATTTGACTGCCTCGTTGGTCTAGTGGTCGCAAGCGCTACTGCTGAGCATGAGGTCTTGGGTTGGATTCCCGGGTCGGGCAAAGTGTAATTGGGTTTTTCTATCTGAAATTTCTCAGTAGCAGCTCGGAGTCTGGATTTGTGCCCGGTTGATGGCAATAGGCTCGCCCCCTATTACATAGGACTTAAACATAACTGGCGAAATGTGGGTGTACCTGCTACAGGGACACCTCTGCCCAACCCTTCGGGGAAACAAGGAGTGATGTTATGTTCTATGAAATAGCGTGTCGCTAGCTACGAAAGGTATTTCATAGAAATACATAGAAACCATTCGTGTCGCCGCGACATGTCGCCAGCTGCTTCTGCCTGCAGCTGGCTAAGAACATGTACCTTAAAAAAAGATTTATGTAACTTGTATATTTCTACAATAATTAAATCTTACATAAGGTCTCCTTTTAAGTACAAAAATACCTGTGGTAAGAGGCCCCGTTCTTCACAACAAAAATATGCATATTTCTACTACACTGTCAATATTCACAGTTTTTATTGTGTGTATAAAAAAATACTCACAACATTGTTTGAAAGTAGTTGCAAGTTAGTTGCATATTATAGTGCTAATATTTTATATTCAAATACTTGTTTCCAAATTGATATAAGTTCAACTCAAATAAATATAAACTTTACGTCAGTTTAAATTAAGTTGACTTCAGAAAGACTGTACCTATTGAAAAAGTTATCAAAAGGTTTTTTGTACCTACCGCAAACTGAACTTTATGTTTGGGTGTTAAGGGGGAAGCGTCAGGGTAGCCCGCGAAATTCAAATTTTCTTACGTTTTTTCATTTTGCAGGTCAGTGTCAGGTTTTATGTTGATTAAAATATGATTCGCGGTCGTAACAAATATGGCTTTACTCAATTATAATCATTATAATCAGCAATACAACTCCATAAGTTAGCGAAGGTGTCAAATGACCTTTATCTTTTTCTTAATCACTATTGCTGATTGTAATGATTATAATTGAGAAAAGCCATATTTGTTACGGCCGCGAATCATATTTTAATTAACATAAAACCTGACAGTGACCTGTAAAATGCAAAAAAAGTAAGAAAATTTAAATTTCGCGGGCTACCCTGACGCCTTCCCCCTTTAAGTAATTTAAAAAAAATAACTATTTGTTTACATGTTTGGAAACTAAGTTGCAAACGCAGGATATAAAACTTGTCCGACTTCACGTAAGTACACACGGCTACACATCAAGCTATAATTTCCAGTTTATGCTGATCTCGCACTGTATAAAATTTCCATACAATGCGGGGTCAGCTTATACTGGAAATGTACAGCTTGATGTGTAGCCGTGTGTACATTCATCACGTTTTACAAACAAATTCGAAGGTAGTATATTATTAACCTTCGTTAATAATGAATCTGTAACCTCATATTTTCTCAGTTGCGAGAAATGTTTCCGACATTCAGCAGTTATGAGGAGCCGGTAGCTGATACTAAGGTTTGAATGACACAACAATGGGTCAGTAATATTGTTGATCGAAGGTAATTAATGAGGCTAATTGGTTATACTGTACGACCATATTGATTTCTAATAGGTTCCGGATAGTTTTACGAGAAAGTAATTTATTTCAATCTGCCTAACCTTTCACCAACTATCTTGGAGTCGGTTCCCAGTCTAACCGGATGTATAAGATAGTGCAATCCACGAAGACGCGCCCCACTCCGCTCCGTGCCGTACTAGAGTTCAGCTTACAGTACAGTAATCGCGGAGTGGGGCGCGTCTTCGTGGATTGCATTATCTATAGCTACCAATATTTTACGTAAAGCGACTACCTATCTGACCTCCACAACCCAGTTACTGGGTAATACGATACCGTACTCCACGAAAGACTGATTGTAGAGACTTTTGGGCTTCTGCTGATTACCCGTAATGACCGTCAAAAATCTACGAATGACAACTAGGACGAACTGCTTTCAAATCTAAATCAAACGACTAGAATCAATTCTATTTTTTGTTTTTGACGTTCAAAAGTGCCTTTTTGTGCCTAATTGAAATAAAATATTTGACTTTGACTTTGAATATTACTTATCCTACTATTATATATAATATTATAAATGTGAAAGTTTGTGTGTTGGAATGTTTGTTACTTAATCACGCAAAAACGGCTGAACAGATTTGGACACATAGTATACTTTTATCAGAGCAGTGGTGGCCCAGTGGTAACGGCCGCAACTTACGAGTTGTAGGTCGTAGGTTCGAACCCAGACAGGCGCTTTACTTTGTATAAATTATTTCATCACCACTGCTCTCAAAAACGGTGAAGGAAAACATCGTGAGGAAACCGGCATGTCCTAGAACCAAAAATTCGAAGACATGTGACATCTAGCAACGTGCACTGTGCCCGCGTGGTGGATACACAGACACAGACACAGGCCTCCTCTCTGTGAGAGGGAGTGGGCCGTAGCCCACTCCCTCTCACAGAGAGGAGGCCTGTGTCCCAGCAGTGGGAACATTAATAGGCTGATGATGATGATGATTTATCCCGGTAGTACCATTCCCGTGGGATAATTTCTGACGACCATGCGGGCGAAGCCGCGGGCGAAAGCTAGTTAGAAATAAATAATATAAAAAAGTGGCACTTCGGGAGTGCCGACAGAAGTGAAAACTTGAACAATTTTACTGTGCAAGAAATACTTTTCTTTTTGAAGTCGGTAAAAAAAGGAAAATGTCAATCATGTCGTTGTCTCAATGTTTGGAATGTCATTAATCCCAAAGAAAATGTATCGAGCGTTGATGTCTTTTTAATGGTCAAAAGCTGGTGTCGGTAACAGTGTCGCGAGTTCAATTGTTTTTTCCCATTTCAAAAACGCGCCTATACTAACGAAGTTTTCACTTCAAAAATAATTACAGAACAGAAGATCTTGGTCGTACTTTTATTCTTGCGTTAAAATCTTGCATCAAGTTGAGGTAGCCTTTCCTAAATATATTTACAGGAACGTTGTTCAGGGTCTCACAATTATTTTAGTAAAATTATCCGTTTATTTGGGTAATTATTTCTACCATCTATCGCAGCCTTTCACCAACTGTAGAATAAATGCCATCTTTTCTAGATGCGGCTAAAATGTATCTACTCTAAGTACCAGAAGAGGCTGTTAAGGGGCCGTGCACGAAATCAACTAATTTTGATCAATTTTGTTCATTAGTTGTGAGAAAGGGAAACAGAATTTAAACAAAATTATTTGTGATTTGAAAAGTTGAATTCTTTGTCTTGTAGGTACATAGGGGAAAGGGATTTTTCAAATAAATGAAGGATTCGTGGAAAATCACTAAAATTCGCAACAAGTTTTCCAAAAATTGACGCGACACTAACGTTTGATCGTTTCGTTAGAAGAAACTACTTTTGATATTGAAAATTAAAAAATACCATCAACATCATTATATGGTCTACTTGGACATAGGCGAACCACTATTTTCAACTTCCATACAAAATATAGCAGATGTTTTTTTAAAACCCTGTCAATAATGTATTTCTTCCTATTATGAATCAAACAATATCAAGAAATTAAAAAATCATACATAAGTCTTCAGCTATTCTTGAAATAAAATCAAAATTTTATTTTATGATTATAAACCATATTTTCGAGAGCGCAAAAGTGATGCAACTATTAACAGGTGCTGTGACTGACACGAATGGTTTAGCACCACGAAAACTGTACTTTTATACTTACACAGACTTAATGTTTAAATTATTTTAAGCTTTCTTACAATTAGATAAGTTATTGACGAAAAAGGGTTTTTTTCGTGCACGGAGCCTTAAAAAATACCTTCTTAAAAATAGAGGTGCCCCATACTGACACATGCAGCAGCCATATACATACAAATGCAGACGTAACTTTGGTAATGCGCCTCCATATTAGATCGAATAGGGAACGAACACATCCGCGGCTGCTTGCATACGTAACGTAATTGACACGCTGCAGGAACGTCGTACGAGACGGCAGGTGCAAAGAATTTTCGCAAACAGTACGAAAATGGCCGAACCGTAACTGTCACCAGCACACCACTAGCTTAACCTACACTCCGGATAAAAACCCGGAAAGTGACAATAGGACTACAGACTTGGGAGAGGGCAATAAAAAATAAGTAATGGGACCTTTCATAAGTAGGTTCCCTTGAAAAAGAATGAGTAGTATATGTATATAGGGTCTGAAATCGCATCCCGGGGCGAGTTGAAACATAGCTAGGAACAAAGTCAACAAATCGTTAATTAACTTGAGATCTAGCGGCAGAATGAGTTTATAATTAAGTGCAACAGTTCCATTAGTTTGTTTTTAAGTCTTTCTATTAAAGGATGTTTGTTTTGGCGAAACTTAAAAATCCGTAAGCGACGAAGCTTAGTATAATTTTCGACCAGTGCAGGCATATATGTAGATATTATTTAAAATCTATGTGTGGAGGTAACTGCCGCGGTTTACGAGATGTAGATCATAGGTTCGAACCCTAATACAGGCGCTTTACTTTGTGTAAATTATTTCATCACCACTGCTCTCAAAACGGTGAAGGAAAACATCGTGAGGAAACCGGCATGTCCTAGAACCGAAAATTTGAAAACATGTGACATCTACTAATTTGCACTGGGCCCGCGTGGTGGATTACGGCCCACTCCCTCTCGACGAGAGGAGGCCTGTGTCCCAGCAGTGGGAATATTATAGGCTGATTATGCTATTTATTCCACAAAAGAGAGCTTTTTTTTGAAGATACAACATTCATCATAAGCCAGAGAAAGCCAATTTTGAATAACGCTCATCTTTAAGTACATATATCATGCACGGAACGTACAAGATGCGAAATATCTCATTCAAGCCGATGTTTAACATATAAATTGGTATCAATTTTTTTTAGATCTATATTTTCGTGGCTGCTCGACGGAGATAAGGCGCGGGGGCGCGCCGCCGTGGTTTTATTGCCTAAATGCAGAATGATATCCCGCTGGATGATAAAAAAGCGATTATGGAAGTCTTTTTAATACGTATGTACTGCAGAAGTGGATAAAGATTGGGAATTTGATTTTATATTCCGACGGTAAGGAGCTGCTTTAGTTTGATCGCTTTCTGGAGATTTCGTATTCATTTTAGTGTTTTTAACAGTGTTTCCACTTACGTTTTTGGTTTTTCCCCAGTTTCTTAATGAATTTTCCCTAAAATTCCCTAAAAAATCTTCATAATTCCTTGTTTTAGGGAGCATAATTATAATAAATAATAACACATCATTCGATATATTTAATTACATAAAATACCTACAAAACATTCATAGATTTACAAGATCAGATAAGCCGAAGCATTATTTTTACACTTTAGGTATAATGCTACTTAGTTTCGATATCATCTTTAGCCACGGTATTAGCACAATTAACATGGTAAACTAAAATTAGACGTATTACCTACATTAATTACGGGTTTGAGGGAATCCCCTTTAATAAATCAGTGGTGCCATAAAGTAATACATTGGGTGCTGCTTACCTACTATAAACAATAGGGTTGTAGCGGTTACACCGCCACATACGAACTACGCATCATGGACATGACGTCACACAAATCCTGCATCGCGCAATTAGAGTTTACCGAGCGATCAACATTTATACAAGATTCCGACTTCAAACCGTTGGGCAGTTGCCCGCCAGACACAACACCCGTCTGGTCGGAGGATCTTCCCTTTTCTATGGTGGATGAGTGAACTTTACACCCGATTCCTCATACCACTAAAGGGTTTCCAACTCAAGTTCAATTTGCCCCCAAAATTCCCTAAATCCCTGTCAAAATAAAATATCCCTAAACCACGCATAATATTGGTCATAGGGAGAAATCCCTAAAAGTGCAAACACTGGTTTTTAAATAGAAACTGCATCGTTTATATATAATAAATTATTGACTCTCAAAGTCAATAATTTATTGTGATTGTTGTTTTTAGTACTTACTACTTTCCTTATGGTGTAAGTATGCCCAATGATCTCCGAAGATGGTACGGTGAGTTAATTGCAATAGCTATTACCTAATCTACCTATAATTATGGCTCAGCACGATTAGTTCTTTAAACAAAACCGCAATAATAACATAATAGCAAAAAGCTTGAAACATTTTAATTATAATTAAGTATATAAATTAAAGATTTTTTTTATGTATTCACCTACGTATAAAACTACAGTGAAAACCGTTTATAACGTCGAACCGGTTTTTACGACGAAATTTCGAGGTCCCAACATTTTTGTTTACTTAACATAGTTTTTTGGTTAAAACGACTATCGGCTATAATAACCGTAATCCGACAGTCCCTTAGAAGAAATATAAACGGTTTTCACTGTAGTACTATTGAATAAAAAATAATTTAATTACCATAACCAACACCAACACATCCGTTCGATTAAGTTTGACATCGGATAAAAGTATCAAATTAAAAAAGCCTGCCAGTAGCAGCAACGTCGGCGAGTTGATGCCAGCTCGACGGGATTTCGTTAAGATAACGCTGTGATCGCCACCCGAACAAATTCACCCAATATTATTTCTACGCCTTTCGATATTACCAAATTGAATTAACAAAATGGAAGCTACAATTTAAAATTCCTTGAATTTGTCATTACATATTTTCTCTCTGGGGATTTTTGTAATTGTTATTATTGTCGATATAGTTTTGAATTAATTAAAGCGAAATTGTGAAGGCGAATTAATTTCTCAAGACAGACGGTGTTGCGTAACAGACTAGAGCTGAAGAAGACTACCATTGTCATGAAAATTATTTATTTTAATTTATTTACGACTTTTAAGTTGACCTTTTTAAATAAAAGGTACGAAGTTTTGCATTGCCAACTTGTAAAGATCTTGAAATATTGCCATACAACGTGCCAATGTTGCCAGTCTTTTGGGCACTTTTCCTGTTGTTAGCGATGCGAACGAATTTTTTTATGCCCTACGATTGTTTTCCTTCTTTTTTACATAGGTACATGTAAGTATTTAATTCTAAAATAAATTTAAATAATACATAATATATGTCGGAGACGGGTATGTGAATTTCGTTATTATCAGCGATATTTTAACTACTGTGGGCGTAGTGTGGAGTGTTGGTTAATGCGCAATAGAAAAACAGTTTGCAGTTCAGATCACATTATAATTTATAATCAAATGAATCACACTAGCTAAATTATACACACACTGGGTGCGACGGCGTTTATTAAAATCACCAATTAACAAAATGATCACAAATTACAACTAACACAATAACTAAGGCACCACGAATCGAGAACAGTTCCGCGACGTCTTGACTCCAATGCGACCAGAGGCTGAATGCCCTCCTCGCCGTGGCCTTAAAACATCACGATTCTGTAGAAGCGCGCCTTTTTTGGTATAGGTAGATCACTCTTGACGTCGCCAGTGGCGCGCTTGCGATTCGTTTCGTGTCCGTACTAATGACCGGATCCGACATAAACCTAATTATTATGAATTATTTAATAAATGGTAATTACATTATTAGAAAAATAAATATGAAATTAAAAATGCTGTTTTATCATTTGGAATTCACTTAATTATACTTTTCCAGTAAATAATCCTTTTGGCGTAATTCTTATTAAAATCGAGTCGAGATATTTCCATGAATTTAAGTAATTGAGCCTTAACACGTAAAGATAAAATACGAAACGAAACTCGCTTTTGACATCCACTCGATAATTTGACTACAGCAAACACTCGAATTGCCCGAATAAAGCTCACTGATAACGGATTTATTATTAACAAATGACTGGGCAATAAGATAGCTCGTGCAATTATCGGCCTTGCGGTCAAATGAAATGAAACACTATGTTGACCGAATACCTACATAGACCGCCAGTGGTTAGATAATACCTACTAGTTGTGGTTCAATTTGAGCGGTCAGTTAACAATGGAATGGTCAACTGTTTGATTGTAGGTACTCTATGATTGTACTGGAGAATTAAACGTCATCCACGACGAGCGGCACTGCGTTTGTCACAATATTAATGGATATAGAATTGAGAATCCCACCTACCTAGATTTATCATAAATCAAAAGCTCCATTCCAGCTAAACTTGATGAGAATACCCCAAATGTATAGATAATACATTTTTAGACAGAATTCGTAGAAAGATGTTGATTCTCGAAACCTTTCAAATCAAACAAATACTAACCTTAATTAAAATGTAGCACCACTAAAGTTCATCTATTATTTCGATTTTAAATCGATACATAAAAAGTTTCCGAGAAAAACGTCTGGGATCAACAGACCGGGACATGGTGTGATTTCATAAATGATCTTTTTTTGCCAATGATTTATCTAGATTTTAAATTGAGTTTGGCTGAAGTAAACCAAGTTACCTACCCACTGTAAGCAGATAATTTCTCACACTTTTTGAGAGTTAGCAACGAGACAACTGCCAGCTTAAATCAAACGAACAAGTTTGAAATGACTTAAGTAATTGAATTTCAAGTCGAGTCTAAATAATTATAGGCACTTATTCTTCTTTCCGTCCTATACGAAACGGTTTAACTGGATTTTCGAAAACAAATTGGAAATTGCTGAAAAATACTTTTGCTAGGTATATACGAGTACCTGAGGGAAAATGGCTGTTTCTTAGTTTAACTGCACGTTAAAAGCTTTCGTTCTATTTACAATTAACCTTGTGTTTGCACCTCAGTTCACTCAAGTACAAGCTCGCAATAAAGGCTAACTCCACATTCGAAACTGCACTGTATTTGTATTGACATTCCTTGCACCTGTGTCACAAATTAAAACGTTAAGGGGGAAGCGTCAGGGTAGCCCGCGAAATTCAAATTTTCTTACGTTTTTTGCATTTTGCAGGTCAGTATCAGGTTTTACGCTGATTAAAATATGATTCGCGGTCGTAACAAATATGGTTTTACTCAATTATAATCATTACAATCAGCAATACAACTCCATAAGTTAGCAAAGGTGTCAATTGTCATGATTTCATGAAATCATGACAATTAAGGAGCGCGTTAAGGATATCGGATATGAATTTAAATTTGCGTGCAAATGCAGGCTTAATGTAGGTGCTGGATTAATTACATGCGCGAATACCATCAAGTTAAAGCGCTCATTGTGTGTCGCCGAGCGCGGCGCGGTTACAAATCAACCCTGCCGATGAAATATCCTGTTTCGCTGTATTCTCTCTGTATTGTTCGTTCCCACTAAATTGAAGAAGCAGTGGATCTTGTTCTTGTATTGTGCCACAAAACAGATTTGAACAAATAGCTGCGATTTGTTTGTCTATTTTAAAATCGCTATGTGCTATTGTGGGGCTTCTATTGTTGAAACAGTATTATAAATTATAATAGTTAGAAGGGAACTGCGTTTTCAATGGTTTTATTAGATAATGTACAAAGGAAAACTCATCATCTAAACTAATATTACGAAGAAGTAAATACTTTGTTTGTATGAGGTAATCTCTGAAAGTAGATACTGGTCCGATAAAAAAATTATTTCACTGTTGCCACGACCTAATTAAAAGCGATCGTCGCGCGGGCGCGAACAAGATCGCTTATTTGTTTGATGTCAAAATGTGTATCCTAATAAAAGCGACCGCCGAAGATGGATGGTCGCATCGCGTATTCGCGTCAATAAGTCACATTTCAACCTACAATGGAGCATTCGAACACATATATATATTTACATGCTCTTTGATAAGGTTTCATAGCTTTTTGTATGAGACACTGGAGCTCTTAAGCCGTGTCTCCTGCGCGTGTTTTTTCGAAACATTACACAAAAACATCGCAACAAAGAGGCGTGGCCATGCACATTTATGTATGCAAACACGATGTTTTGTATGAAAACAAATGTTTATGAGTAAGGTATTTTGTGTAATGTTTCGCAAAAACACGCGCAAGAGACCTGGCTTTAGACTAATTGTTTGTTGTTGTTTTTAAAATACTTAACTATTATTTTTTGTTTTTATAATAGTATAACTGTCATGGATAAACATACACAGTTCACCTCCTGCGATTTTAAAGTTTAATTTTAAAAAAATTATTTTTACTTACTTGTGTTTTTATTTGTAATATTTCATAATGTAGCTGTTTGTTGTTCCTATTTGTTGTAGTAAAAGGATTTGGATACTATTCTTGTATTTTATTATAGGAAATCAAGATTGCACATTATCGCTACAAAGTTTCACGGAGTAGAGAGAGAGCACAGATTATGTATACTAGTCTATAGTTGGAAGGCGCGAAATTTAAATTATACCGATTTTATAGAAATACTTTAACACTCCCTTCAAATTAGAGTCTTCCTTCTGTAATAACTAATATTAGACAAATTTATCATAACAACGAAAACAATACTACTTACTGAATTATTGGAAATACAATTAAGCTTTTAGACACATGCCAATTTTACTTCTCATTAGCTTAAATTTATCTCTAGACAGGCCTTTTGTAAAAATGTCAGCTAGTTGGCTCTCTGTGCTTACATAATTTAAAGAAATAATATTTTCACAGTATTTTTCTTTCACAAAATTATACTTGACGTCTATATGCTTACAGCGCTTATGAAATTCACTGTTTTTGATCACATTTATGGCACTTTGATTGTCAATATTTAAGCACACGGAATTTTGTTTATACTCTCCCACATCACTAAGTAATTGCCTTATCCACATTACTTCTTTGGTGGCTGCACAGGCAGCCATAAATTCAGCCTCTGTTGTTGAGAGCGCTACACTTTGTTGGCGCTGACTAGACCATGTGATAGCGGCTCCATTTTTAATGAAAACATATCCTGTCATGGAACGTCTTGATGTAACATCGTTGGCGTAATCTGCATCACTGTAGCCAATTAACTCAGCAATTTGAGGCTTAGATTGGTAACATAGACCATATTCTATTGTACCTTTTAAGTACTTTAATATTTTCTTGACTGCATTCCAGTGAGACTCATTGTAACAATGCAAAAACTGACTTACCAAGCTAACGGCAAACATTATGTCAGGTCTGGTTACAGTTGCTAGATGAATGAGTGAGCCAACTGCTTCTCTGTATGGTAAGTTTTTCACAGGCACTGTCTCACCTTTTTGGAGCTTCACATGCGGATCAGCTGGAATACAGTTAGGGTTAGCGCTGTTCATGTGAAATTTTTCCAACAATTTCTCAATATATTTAGTTTGATGAATAAATATGTATTTATCACTTTTCTCTATTTGCATACCAACAAAATTAACTGGTGGACAAGTCTTTATGTCAAAGTTTCTATTTAATTCATCTATAACATCCTTTAACACATTTTTCTCCTTACATAACAACAGTCCATCATCTACATAAAGACAAAGATAGCATTTAATTCCATCAACTTGACCAATATAGACACACTGATCAGCTAAGCTTTTTACGAAACCAAATTTTTGTAAGGCTGTATTAAATTTAGTGTTCCAGCACCTGGGAGCTTGCTTTAGGCCATAAAGTGATTAATTAAGTTTACACACAGTGTTAGGTGCACATTCTAAACCCTCAGGTGGACACATAAATATTTGTTCTTTTAATTCTCCATACAGAAAGGCTGTCTTTATATCAAATTGCATTATTTCCAAGTGTTGTTCAGCAGCTATTGATAAAAGTGAACGAATGGAATCATACCTGACTGTCGGTGAGAAAGTTTCTTCATAATCAATACCTTTAGTTTGTGCATATCCCTTTGCACACAGACGAGACTTGTACCGTGGACCCGTTGGTTCTTCTTTTATTTTAAACACCCACTTACACCCAATCACTTTGGCGTCTTTAGGTTTCTCGACCAATGTCCATGTTTTGTTTTCATTATGAGATTGTAACTCTTGTTTTATTGACATTTTCCACTTTTCAGATTCAGCTGAACTAATTGCGTCACTGTAGGTAATAGGTACGTCCGTATTTCCTTCACCATGACATAAGTAACTTTCAGATTCATCAGTTTTTGAAGATAAATTTTTGTTTCTTGGCCTTAATGTTATTGTTGAAGTTGGCTGATCTTGGAATTTTCTATCAGGTACATATAAACTACTGTTTGATGAGTCATCAGATTCAAATTCATCAGAACTTGTGACAGTGTTTATGGAAGTTGACATCTCATTTGAATTTTCACAAAGGGTCTCACTCATAGACTCATCTTTTGACTCTGTCAAGTCCACCGGAACATAATTTCTAATAACAGTTGACTCCAGGAAAACTGCATCTCTGCTTTTGACAATCATTCCAGTAGTAGGTATAACGAACCTGTAGCCTTTGGTATCATCGCAGTAACCAATGAAAATGGCTTTTGTTGCCTTTGGATCCCATTTCTTTGTCTTTTCTTTTGGTAAGTGTACCATACTTTCACACCCAAATATGCGCAGGTGACTAACACTTGGTTTTCTTCCAGACCATAGTTCTTCAGGAGTTTTGTAAGACAGGGACTTTGTTGGAATCCTGTTAACAAGATATGCTGCTGTATGTACAGCCTCTGCCCAATATTGTTTCTGTAACTTTGCATTGAACAACATGCATTTGGATTTTTCTACTACAGTCCTATTCAATCGTTCTGCAACTCCATTTTGCTGTGGTGTATAGGGTACTGTTGTCTGATGTATGATTCCTTTACTTTTCAACAGATCAGATACATTCTTGTTTATAAATTCAAGGCCATTATCTGTGCGGAGGCACTTGATTTTGCATTCTAGTTGGTTTTCCACATATTTCACAAATTCTTTCAATTTATCTATCACTTCTGATTTCTTATGCAAGAAATAAACAAAAACCTTTTTTGAGTAATCATCAATAAAGGTGAGAAAATACTTTGCTCCACCCAGAGATTCTGTCTCCATTGGACCACACACATCGGAATGCACTAGTTCGAGTAGTTTAGTAGCTCTTGTTCCTTTATTTTTGAAGGGTAATCTTGTCTGTTTAGCTTCTAGGCATGTTATGCATGTTAAATTGTCCTTTTTCTTCAGTATTTTCATTCTTTCTGTATTTTCATTCATTTTATTTAAGTCGTTGAAGTTCAGATGACCCATTCTCTGGTGCCATATATATGCATCTTCCTCATCAACGTCGGATATGTATGCATGTTCATTGTACATGTTTAATCGGTACATATTGTTGACTAAAACGGCTGTTGCCACTATAGTGTTATTTTTGTTCAGAATAACACATCCTTTGCTGTTAAATTTGACTTGGCCACCATTTCTTATTATTTGACTTACTGATATTAAATTAGTTGCCAGGTCAGGCACATACAGCACATTCTGTAGCAGTACTGTATTGCATTGTCCTTTTGCATTAAGAACATCTAGGGTTAACTGCCCAGAACATTTCACAGACAAGGATTTATCATTAGCAACCTTGATTGTTCTGGTCAATGACTCTGACTTTTGTGACAATAAGTGACTATGCCTAGTCATGTGTACAGAGGCTCCGGAATCAATGTACCATGAGTCGTTACTGTTTTCGGAGGCGATAAATGCTGCAGCATAACTTGAGCTTTCAGTCTTGCCTTTATTCTTTGATTTGCACTCTGTACTTATGTGGCCATATTTGTTACAACTGTAACACCGGGGCCCTTTTTGAAAAGTTTTCTTATTGCCTTTCTTTTTGAAACTGTGATTAATCGCAAATGCTGAGTTTTGACTTTCATTCATTTTGACATCTTGCAGAATTTTGGATTTGACTAAATCCGCACTTATTTTAATTCCGGAACTTTCAATTGCGATTATCATGGGTTGATAAGACTCGGGTAGACCGGAGAGTAGTAAGGTGCCTAACCACTCGTCATCTACATTGAACCCAATATTTCTCAATTTATGCGCCGTCGTCATTATTTTACTGACGTATTCTTCTACATTTTGACAACCGGTAAGCGATGTCGTGCACAATTCCCTTAGTAATCCAACGCGGCGTGTCAGCCCTGTATCATCGAAAGCTTTGACCAAATTATCCCATACCTCCTTAGCAGTGTTGGCTTCTTGAATATGTACATAGTTCGTGGAATCGACCAGAAGAATTATCTTTGTCTTAGCTTTTGTGTCACGCTTGGGATCTACGGCGTCATTACCCTCAACACAGTCCCACAATTCCTCATGTTGGAGATACGTTTTCACGGCGAATCTCCACGTCGAGTAGTTTTCTCGGCCCGTTAATTTTTCAATTAATGCCAGTGGATTGTTGGAAGACATTTTTGCAGACCGCGTGGCACTTAGGTTAGGAAAATTGCCGGCTTGACTTTAACAGCACTTTTTACATGTAATTACGAACTATTTTCACTTTTGGCTATTAACAGGGCTCCTGGGCCCATAACCTGTTGTAGTAAAAGGATTTGGATACTATTCTTGTATTTTATTATAGGAAATCAAGATTGCACATTATCGCTACAAAGTTTCACGGAGTAGAGAGAAAGCACAGATTATGTATACTAGTCTATAGTTGGAAGGCGCGAAATTTAAATTATACCGATTTTATAGAAATACTTTAACACTATTCAATAAAATAAAAATAAAATTTCAGTTCACGTCAGAAAAGCACAGAAAAATTATAAAATTTCATGAAGTTTGTAACATTTACAGAACAGTTTTTACTTTTTTTCCCATAAACAACGAGCCTCTGTGCATACGGCAATATATCATCATCATCATCATCAGCCTATAATGTTCCCACTGCTGGGACACAGGCCTCCTCTCAGTGAGAGGGAGTGGGCCGTAATCCACCACGCGGGTCCAATGCGGGTTGGTAGATGTCACATGTCTTCGAATTTTCGGTTCTAGGACATGCCGGTTTCCTCACGATGTTTTCCTTCACCGTTTTGAGAGCAGTGGTGATGAAATAATTTAAACAAAGTAAAGCGCCTGTCTGGGTTCGAACCTACGACGTACAACTCGTAAGTCGCGGCCGTTACCACTGGGCCACCATTGCTCTTTACCACTGGGCCACCACTGCCCTGGCAATATATCAAGCTATACATTTTCAGTTTAAGCTGATGTCGCACTGTTTAGGATTTCCGTACAATGAGAGGTCAGCTTATACTGGAAATGTATAGCTTGAAATGTAGCCGTGTATACTCCTGTTTTTCCGCTCCCCCAACTACGTGCGACGTGACGCTATAATGTTCGCGTGAATGTCAGTAAGGCTACCTGTTTGATTTGAGTATGTTAGATTGCCCATTTATATGAACTTAGTTCGCGCGAATTAGTAATCAAACATTTTATTCACGCGAATACATCGCTCTTATGTTAATTAGGACACCAATTCGACTCCGGTACTTTTGATCGCTAGTTCAAACAACGAACAACATTCGCACGAACTTGCGATGGTCGCTTAGTCGCTTTCTATTAGGACGCGGGGTACGAAAGTTACACTATTGCCGAGTTCCATAAGATATACATATTTTATGGTAGGTATAGTTGCGGACGAAGTCGTGCACAGTTGCCAGTAACTACTTATTTAAAAAAGTATTTTGCACATTTAAGAACCTACCTTTGAATTTTTCACCATTAGGTATTAGGCATAGGTATGTGGCGGTATCTATGTCGTGGCCAGATCTTAGAATTGATCATTTCATGAAATGATTGACCATTTCATGAAATGGTTGCATTTCACGAAATAGAACATCGACCGCTGGCCACATCATGATGTGGTCTGGCCTGATCATTGAATACTCAACGTTTGACGATATGAACAGTTAAACGCACGACTACTTCATGATGTGGCCAAACATTAGTGATCATATTGTAAAATAGTTAGATTATCCACCGGTAGAAGCGTTGATGTCGCTTTGTTTTTGTTGTGCATCATGGCGGCGGACGATATTTCGATTGGAAAAGCAATTATAATGAAGATAAAAGTGCAGTGAAGTATCGTTATTATACCTACCAAGTTACGTGACTTGTATGAAATTCATTCGAAAAACGAGCGCAACCTTAAAAAACCATGGAGTTTGGAACGTATTTCACAGGTTAGTATTTAACTATTCAAACCTTATTATTATTATTTTTCTTCTGGAATGAAAGCTATTTAACTTGTTTTATTTATCCATTGACCCAGATTACTAAAAATTAATGAATGCCAGTAATATTTACATGGATACCCTACTTAATGATGTGGCCAAACGTCGACTGACATATCATTAAACGTTGACGTTTGAACGATATGATCAATTTTAGTCGGCCATTTCATAAAACACAACCATTTCATGAAATGGTCGATTATTTCCTGGAATGGTCGATTCTAAGATCTGGCCACGACATCTACATCGCCACTTGCGAATTACGTGTAGCGGTTACACCGCCACATACGAACTACGCAGCATAGACATGACGTCACACAAATCCTGCATCGTGCAGTTAGAGTTTACCGAGCGATCGACACACATACAAGATTTCAACTTCAAACCGATGGGCAGTTGTCCCCCAGACACAACACCCGTCTGGTTGGAGGATCCTCCCTTTTCTATGGTGGATGAGTGAACTTTACACCCTGTTCTTCATACCCCTAAATACGCATCAAAGACCTGACGTCATACAAATCCTGCATCGCACAATTAGAGTGTACCGCGCGAACGACATATATATGACTATCCGACATCAATATGTTGGCAGTTGCCCGCTAGACACGACACCCGTCTGGTCGGAGGATAAGTAAACTTTACACCCTATTCCTCATACCTCTAAAGGTATAGCTATAATACAAAATATTTCCAAGGACTTGGGCAAATCCCCGAAAAAAATAATTTTACGCTTCTCAAAGTGGAACACCACACTCAAGACAAAAAATGTAAAGAATATTTCCACCGATATTCATTTCACCCTACGATTGAATTGGAAGGCGCGGCATTGTACCGAGCCACAACCGCACACTCTATCAAATGACATAGATCCCACCTGACTAAAACTCTTCCTTTTAATATTTACCGAAAGGATAAAAAGCGGCTAAGTGTGAGTCAGACTCACACAGGAAGGGTTCCGTACCACCGTACAATATTTAACACTACATAATAAAATAAAAAATACTTTAGAAAAAAAAAACACGTTTCTTGTATACAGGATGTTTGGCAGAACGTTGAACATACGAAAATAGTGGATAGGTGGGGTCATCTGCTACTTACTCAGCCCTAATTTATTTGGCCCTGGCCCCCTGGATATTTTTTTTTAATGCAGGTTGAAATTAGGATTTAAGTATTTTTTACATCTTTCTGTTATAAGAATCTGCCAATATTAAACATAAAAAAAAATGCCTGTTTTACCCATTTTTTTAATAAAAATTACACTTTAAAGTTAAGAAAGTTGTGAAATTAGAAGAAAGCAAAAAAAAAAAAATTTATGTCCAGAGCGCCAGGGCCAAATAAATTAGGGCTGAGTAAGTAGCAGATGACCCCACCTATCCACCATTTTCGTATGTTCAACGTTCTGCCAAACACCCTGTATAACTTTGTGTGTCCCCTTTTAATTTTCACTCGTCACTCTGTGAAAATTTCAAATGTCTACCTATTACAGTTCAAAAGATACAGCACTGTGACTGACGGACAGACGAACAAAGGAGCTTTCGTAATAGGAATCCGTTGGCACCCTTTCGGTACGGAACCCTAAAAATGCAGTAGTGTATAAACTTCGGCATATGGTGCATTTCAATCCGAGCCGAGGTATTTTTGCAATAAAGTTGACATGGCATGCACGGGTGAATTTCAATAGATCCCGCCTGGACATGTAGTGAGAATAATATCAAGTCTCATATTAAATTGAAAAGTATATATACGTACCTACTTGGAAAGGAAAATTGAAAATCAATTGTACCTGAAAAATGAGATGATTTCAGGAGGAAAATGATTTAATGGATTAGGTAAATGAAAATACGTATTTATAGGATTTCAGATCTTTTATTTTTCCCTTTATATTTTTCTTTTTCAGCAAATATTTTAACACGAATTCGATGATAACTTATTATCTGTCATTCTGTCATTGTCTCATTGAGGTGGATAACAATTAAAATTCTATTGTGTCTCGTTAATGACAGTTGAAAGGATAAAGAAAATAATTTAAAAAAATACGATGTTTCTCTTCAGCAAACGTAGCAGGAAAAAAAAACAGACAAAATGACAGAATCACAATCTGTCATTACCCGACTACAGCGAAGCAAAAAGGAGGGTTATAATTTTGTTTTGACCGGTATGTATGAATGTTTGTTCATCTGTTACCTCAAGCGTCTTGATTGTCCGCTGGTTATAGACTATGTGACGTCACATTTAATACAATATGGCGCCCTCTAGAGGACATAAAGTCATGAACTAAAAAAAATAGTCAAGGTACAGCCGTGTTCGCATGCCTGTACACATAAAAATTATAATGGCTTTACAATTGACCATTTTTGTACCAATGTCTGAAATAATTTCTTGTTTCATACTTTTTAGTGCGTGATTTTTCAGTATTCGGCTTTTTTTTGTCTATTCTTCAGTCGACAAAACCCGTTTCTATTTTCGTCATGCTAAGCGTGTAGGAAGTACTTTTCATAGCAGCACAGTGAGATGTGCTAACTATCTATCTATACTAATAGGTTCGTCCCCTATACATGGGACTTAAATATAAAGCCCCATGTACACGGTGCAAGTTTCTGGAACGTTCAAGAGCAAAAATCGCACGCCATAAAGCACGTTCAATTATTGGCACTCAAGAATTGCATGCAAGTGTTTGTACACGCGTGCGATTTCCATAAAATGGCATTTAATAATTAAATGCAAGTTTTGCCATTCAATAATTGCATGCGACTTCTGTTTACACCAAGGCAATTATTACATGCAACTTTTGCTAAACACAGAGTTGCACAACCTTTTTACAACTGATTCATTGTATTTGCGCTGCCAAATATTTCATTCAATTTCATTGAACGTCTTCTCAAGATGTTTTTTTAACATATCATGTTTGAATGATAGAAAAATTCATGCCAGAATTGAATGGCATTTTTTTGTACGTGCTGTTTACACCTATAGGTACCAGTTTTGAACGGCAACAATTGTACATGTTGCCAGTACCAATAAATTTTTGCTTCAATTTTATGGTATGCCACAGCCAATAAACTTGCACAGTGTGGATAAGACTTTACTTGCGAAATGTGGGTGTAGGTAGTGTAGGTATGTACACCTCTGCTTACCGCGGGGTTTTCAGGTGTGTTGTTATGTTATGTTACAAAGTCGTCAAGTTCGTCATATTCGATGTCGTACCTATGTAACATTGAGACTAAGCGTATGCTGAGACGCAGGTGACGCAGGTTTACGCAGCGCAGGGCAGGGCAGAGTAATGCATGAACTTACTGACAGCTGCGTACGCTGCTGCGCTGGCAAGTGCGACGCAAACATGTGTCTGTCCTGCTCTGCGTCTCGTTTTAGAGCCAGCACAGATTTATGCGCGACGCGTGCCGGTCGTCACGTGTTTTTTACCACTTTGTTGCAGTGATAGAACATGACAACTCTCATGTCTTTTGTTTGTACTAGCTAGGACGCGAATATGTCTGTGTAGCTGCGTCGCAGCATGCGCTCGCGGTATATGTCTGCCTCGCCTGCCCTACCCTGCAAAATCTGTACTGTGCTGTGCTGCGTCACCTGCGTCTCAGCATACGCTTAGCCTCATCGCAGGTCACAGCTTAACCCGTTCGCACTCAAACTTTTAATTTATAATCACTACTATAACACCCAGATCATCATCTGCCTAGCCTTTTCCCAACTATGTCGGGGTTGGCTTCCAGTCTAACCGGATGCAGCTGAATAGCAGTATTTTAAATGGAGCGACTGCCTATCTGATCTCCACAACCTAGTTACTAGGTAACACGATACCCCTTGGTAAAGCTGGTTGTCAGACTTTTATTTATTTACTTTTGGGCTTCTAACTACCCGTAACGACTGTTAAAGATTACAAAAGCCGGGACCAACGGCTTAACGTGCTTTGAGGGGTGCTGATATGTAAAGATCACCAATTCACGAACCATCCGCGGCAAGCGTAGCTTAACCTGATCGATCGACCCGTGCGGCTGTTACTACTTAAGTCCCTCACTATAACAGCCAGATACAGAGAGTTAAAACTTACAATTGAATCCGTCGAGTTCAACAAAGCCTTATAGTAATGGTAAAAGCGGCGCTACACCGTTCGACTTTGTAATTACTGTTTTGTTGCTAAGCTTCCATTAAAACACGATATTAATCAGTAAGGTGCTTTGATGTCGGGATCGACTTCTAAGTTATTAATTTTAGTTGTAGAAGCAATTTGTACTTGCTTTGATTAAAAATTGTCGTCGGTTAACATTCTTGTAAATAATTTTGGAGTTGAATTCAAGTTTAATGAGATGAATGAATAGTTAAATATTTGTATTTCTTTCATTTACAAAAAAAATCTTCTAGCTCAATTAACAAATACTGAGAAATACCTAAGTATTTTAATATCTCTAGGATAATGTAAACAGACTCTGTAATACCGGCAGGCAACTGAGGGAACCTACTTTATATGTATACCCAAAAGCATAATTAAGAAGGTAATTTCACGGAGGTTTTTCCGTGAGCTCATCACCGCATCCTACAGATACGTACGTAAATTTCTTTGACGAAAACGTGCGCACGTGAGTTCCGCCCTCAACCCAGTAGTTAGGCCAAAACGTGCGCCCGTTTACCTCTCTACATATGTACCAAAACCATCTATTACTAATACTTTTTTAGTTACACACGTAAAACCATTTATCTCCGCAGATAGAATATCATAATACTCACACAGAGTATAAGGAAGGCAGTTATTATAATTTCAGTTGTTCGGCTCAGTATCGACATCAGTAAGATTACCACGTACAATACATTAATATTGCAAACCGGTTTTGGGTAAAGTTTAGGATATACTGCTCCCAAGTCGTCTGGATCACAAAATACATACCAACAAGAAATATGTACGTACATACACACCATATACGTGTGAGTTATATGCAAGATAAAGTAAATTATGATGTGGATGTTTTAGATTACGATGAATTTATTATAAAGCCTCGGCGGAATGTTTCAGAATAAAATATGTAAATCATTATACAAAACCACTACGTAGGTGAATACTTAAATATAAACTTAGCGGCAAAATATACGTTTTAAGTAGTAAGTATTAAAGAATGAAAACGTTATACAAAGTATACGCCGAATATACTAGATATTCGGCGTATATACTAGATATTCGGCGTATATTTTGGCTTTGAGGCACTAATCCTATTACTTAACTACTGAAGATCCGATCTCTGATTAGAATGGAACTAGGATTAAATTAGCAACTTTTAAGTACGGCTTTGGAATTCTAAAATTTAATTGCGAAGTCTTTGATCGTCTAGCCACTTACGATGTTCGTAACACGCCTCTAATCTATCGAACAGCTTTTCATTCGGTTTTCACTTTTAATTGAAAACTCCTTTCAATTGCGGAGCAGTCGTTCCCGGCTTTTAAAAGAATGACAGCGATTGAACTCATTCGAAATTATAATTTATTTCAATGATTGAACGAGTTCTCTTTGTGTTGAACTTTTAATTATAACAAATCTATGTAAAAGTTAACTTTGTAAGCCGCGCTGTGGATTCTCTTCCGTCTTCGAGGATAATTCAAAGATGGTTCTGAATGGATTAAAGCGTACCTAAAGAATGAAAACTACGCTGCGCAGTACGTCTAGCGTTTCTTTAAATTTTTTCTTTACCATATTAATTATACTCCGTAAAATAAAATATTATATACATACTATCAATAAAATTATTATCTCTTCTCCAATGTTGGAATTTAGTTTCAATTCAACATTTATAATCAAACGACCAATGATATTTGCAAATCATTGATTGATAACACCGATAACATTTTCGCCATAATAGGTTCATACAAAAACTTGGACTGAGAGTGATTGATTCAAATTGTGCTTCGAGAGAACGTCCTTCCTCTTCTATATTTAGCATTTGTTGTTCAACAATTTATTCTCGGGAACATCATTAAATAAAAATTACGAAAATTAACTTTAAATTAAACCAATTACCTGTATACGAGGAATGTTTATCCGAACCGCAATCGAATGCTTATTCAGCTTTCGTTTTCAAAATTAAGCCGATGTTACCAGGCGTAACAGGCGTACTCTCAAGAGTTTAGCAAATAAATACCACGGTCCTTGAGTAAACACAACCCGTGATTGCAGAGCGGTATTGTTATACCCCTGAGATACACAGACTACCTACGCAGGCAGTACTACAACCTAGGGTGGGAACTAGAATGCTTGGAACACTGCATTCGGATGTTTTATTTCCTGAGTCTGTCGACATTGTCGCTGAAGACCGTTAATAATGTTTCGTGTTGATTTATATTCTAAGGGTTCCGTCATGGAAATTGAAAAATTGAACGCTTAAGCATAAATGTTAGAAAGTCTGTTTGTCTATTCAAGACTCTAGCCGTTTCTCAGAAAAGGATTTTAAAGCGTGGAATTGGTATTGACTACTAAAAATAATTAGCTTCAACTTAAAAGTAGATGGTTTAATTGAAATAAATGCTTTGACTATAAGGCCGGTAAGTCATAGCCAATGTCAACCGAACTTACTGAAGGACCAACGTGGCTAATTTCCTTTAATAGAATGTTCTAAGAAATGTAACTTTTATTTTTTATTCTATTCAGAGTTACTGTGACACCCAGAACAAGCGGGACCAACTCACACTTGGCCGGTTGTTTTTTAATCCTCTTATAGTGGCACAGTCTTACGCTATTTTGGTTTTAGTTTTTTACGTACTCCCAATGTTTGTTATGTACTTACAAACACCCTTTTCCGCGTGGGGACCGCCCCGATTTACCGTGTGTTTTGTAACTCTCCGTTGCCTCCTCTGGGTTTTGATGGCAGGAAGAGAATATTACTTAGTGTATGTTGGGATGTTGACATAATGGAACGTAGCGCTCAGATTCCACAACACATACTTTCCTTCCGCTTTGTGGTATTGAGTTTGAGTGGAGAGAACCGAAGGAATAATGAAGTTTCGTATCGGAAATAATTTCAACCCCCAATTTGGTTAACGTTTATTTTAATTTCCCCCAGCCCCATTATTTCGTGACGCACTAAAGATTCCATTGAATATCACGATTAATGGTGTCGTTACTTGAATGCAGCAATCCGTGAGACAAAACCAGAGGGTCCAAGGCGAGGAAATAATTAGAGAAACTAGTTTGTTCTCTACGGACGATTAATGTTAGTTTACGATCTGGATTTACAACGGAGCTCGCTCGAACTTTGCTCTTGTGCACTAAGCGTTTTGATTTGTCAAGCAGCTCCATTTATTTTACTACCAATGTTGTAGATGTATGTTTCTGTGAATCCAGCTTAAAGTTGTACCACTTTGTAAAAAAGCTTAAAGATTTTATTAAATGAAACTGAGGATAAATGAAAAGAACTAATCTAGGTAAAGAAATCTAAAAGCTGTCGTGTGTTCAGGTCCCGGTCAAAGAAAACAAAAGTTGTTTTCTTTAGAAGTAGCAACGTCACTTGCAACCCCTTTGATGATGTGGCAAAGGCAACCGCACCAACGAGTTGTAGTAATTAGAAGCGTTCCTCTGAATATACTAAGCGATAGAAAGGATTATTCCAATTTATTTTCCGTTCATTTTATCTTTTGAAGTGGTTTTCTTGCATGGCAGCAGATTGTTTTATGTAAGAGGCACACTATTAACTTTTGTAATAATCCGCTACCATATTGTGGATGAATTCAATTTCTTTGCATTGCTTGGTTATATTGACTAATTGAACTATTAGTTATGAAAACTGTATTATCTACGGTTCGTTGCTAATTAGAAGATAATTTCGGTTCATTTACCTCCAATGATTTCAGTTTTGTTAACTCACACGAAGGGTTCATATCACTTGACAGGAAAGCCGTATCTGAGAATTATATGAGGGGTGCCATATTGCCTCAGAATAAGGCTCCGGTGAATGTTGACTCACGCGAGGATGTACGGACATGTGTCGATTCAGACGCACTCTTAAAGGTGCGTTTATTTACGTTCCTTTAGAAATAGGTGATGCGTCGCGTTCACGCCTTTCGACGGGAAAAAAGGCTTATTTTTTCACACGTTTCCTGTTTTCCTTTTTTCAAACGGTCCCCAGTGATGATCTGTTCTGTATATAAAAGTGTGTTTTATTCCAGAGCGGGAATGTATATTACTAACTCTACGGGGGATAAGAATAGAGAACGGATGCTTGCACAAAAGGCTACAGTAAAGACCTAATTCATTATAAACGGAACTCTATAAATATGAATGTAGTAAAGTCACGTTAATTTATTTCACCGGCAGAGTACTAAATCAAGATTCTAAGCTCATGATGTAGTTATAATGATGTCTTTACTTATAATGAATATCTCCACGTCATGAAAAGCTTTCGCCAAGTGCATGTACCGTCAAAATAGCAGGTTGATTACGTAGCGGCCCTCAAAAATTCCCCCTCGCATGCACGAAAGCGATTCATGAAGCTAGCTTCGTTTGCCTCAACTCGTCTGCAATCTTGTATCTCCGGAGTTTAAGTGTTTGACCTCCCTTTGCCCAAATGAAGCTCACGAACATGTCTACCAAGATTTTATTTGTTGCCATTTGACTTTTATTTCTTAAAAGCTAAGGTCGATATTACATTGTTACGTGGCCTCAGGTAATTTTGCTGGCGGTCGCCTTTTGTATTTCTTTTTCCGTTTTTTACTCCACCAGGAGAATTTACCAGCTCCAATCCGAGTCTATGCTTGCCCAAGAGGAAAACGGATAGTGAAACTGAATACCTACATGGTATGCTCATTTTCTGTTAGATGTGGGACCTAGTTATATTTTGTTTCAACAGCTTAAATATTTTATATATCTTAGGTATTAGGTATCTAAGAGATGTCGACTTTAAATTGGATTTAAACTTGTTCGTATATTCAAAGAGGTATCTTTGTGAAACTATTAAAAGTTTGACATCTACTTACTTTGTTTCTTTGTGGATAGTCATTAGATTACGCTATATTGTTGAGGAAAGTCTTTGTCTCTACTCTAGTGGAAACTTTTGGAGAGATCTTTAAGTATAGTTGTTACCAAAGCAACTTGTTTTTGATTTTGATCTACAAAAAATTAATTGTAGCTACTCATTGTCACTCCTCTGTAGGTCTATCTAGAACAGCAGAAACATCAGTAGAAATGCAAAAATATTTTAGCATAGGTACTAACACCCAATTAAACATTAAAAAAACTGGCCACCTGCGTGTCGGGCCACGCACAATGAAGGGTTTCGTAGTTGGGATGAATTTATCCCAAGAACAAACTTAACAGTGTAGTTGAAAAACATGTTCTCCCATACATTCCACCTGCAAATGTAACTTTGTACGCATAATATTGAGAGATTTACCATGTTATTTCAAGACCATATGGTTTTCTCATCTATACTTATAGATTACAGGATAAAATATTACGAGAAAAAAAAAACGTGTGGCACTCGGAGACTGCCGCGGTAAAGCTATTGCATAGCATTTGTAACCTCCATACTTCTTATTTGTCAACGCTACACTTGGGATGATGACGTGATGAATTACGTTCCCATGACAACATCACGTTGTCATGGGAACCGTCATTACATGGTAGGCGGAGTGGGGGGTGTTAGGTTTTATTTTCGTTTCGGAATTACTTGATTCGTTCGCCGCGCTCAAAGCCCGCGATAAAAGCTATGCAATAGCTTAAAAATTTTGGCTCAGTAGTTTCGGAGATATGTGATGGGAATGGTAAATTTTCATCTATTTTTTTTAAATGACCAGATGTATGAACGTAAACGAGGCAAAAGGAGTATGTAAGGATCGTAGCAGGTGGCGTTCTGTAGTTTTTGCCTACCCCCATGGGAAGAAGGCGTGAGTTTATGTATGTAATGTTATGTGTATTAAAAATAACATTACATACATAAACTTCTTAGATTCTTCTTCTAAAGATTCTTTCACAGTACAGCCCTTTCATTTAATGTGTGACACGGTGCAGTTTGTAAAACTTTTATTTTTATTTATCCTAGATTATGACGTTACCTGTCTGTGTTTGGATCACAGAAATTCATAGGTAGACATACCAAATTTCAACTTAATCAGTCCATTAGATTCGGAGCAAATTGGCTGAGACAGACGGACAGACAAGCACACGAGTGATCCTATAAGGTTTCCGCTTTTTCATTCGGACCTAAGGAACCCTAAAAATACCTATTTATTCCTTCTCACGGTTCATTAACGTGTGAGTATTACGTTTCTTTGTAAAATATAATGGAACGAAGGATTTTCCTTCGGCTTCGGCTCGTAAGCCTTTGATTATGACCCAATCCGATATTTTACCCCACAAGAGCTTATGACCAGCGTCAATTACCGATTTTGCTTACAAAGTCGGGTCGGTCAAAGCTGAACAAACGGGTTGTTTTTGCTTTTGACTTTTCATAACAAAACGCTGAGCCGGCCGTTACCTAGCTACCTTTAAAAAAATATACGTAGCGTATTTTGGAGGCGTACCTCCCAAGCAGTATACCTACATGGCTGTATAGTCACTGGACTACAAAATAATTGAAAACTCGAAGCTGTTTTGCTTTGGAGCCGGCTATACAGCTTTTAAAATTCTGAATTTGGCTCCAAATTAACCAGCCCTAAGCATTAGTAGCTTGTTAACAGATGTATAAAGCAATGCAAGAGCTGTATGATGGGTTAGACAGCTATCAATAGGCCACGATCCAGCTCTTTAAATTCTCTAAGACAGCCAAAAGATGTTTTATGGCTAGATAACGGCTTTTGTTAAATATCTACAAAGAAATAAGTGAAATAAACAACTATTCGTGCAGTGCAAGTGTTACGTCAAATATTATGGCGGACTAACAATTTCTGTGGACATATAATTATTATTATATATAAGGTAAATTTGTTCACGTTTGTTGTGTATCTCTATTGGATCGAAATAGTGGTGCCACTTTATTGTTAATGCAATATATAGGTGATATTATCAAATATCACACGCGCCATCGAAATATTATAGTTTTACAAAAAATATTATACAAAATAAATACGGTGTACATATTTATTCATGGATTTTACCAAAATTATTCCATTTATAAAGCATCAATATCTATCTGAAACAGTAAAATAATGTGTTTTTACTTGAATAGCTCTCAAATATCATGAAAATTTAACAGATATTAGTGGTTTTGTAGCATTGAAATGGCGTTGATTGTTAACACGTAATAATTATAGCTAAATTCCCTGACAGAAATATTGCCATTGAGCAGAAAAGAGAGGGTCTTTTCAATGGCAATATTTAAGTCTATTTATCAGCTGAAAACTGTACGCTTGCTGTTCAATGGTCTTCAGTTATTCTAATGACTGTCAAAAGATGTAAATTGAGAGTAGGCATACAACAGTGTCTTAGGGATCTCTTATTTTGATAGAAAACTATTTCTTATGTAGCTTGGGTACTTCACTTGATTTTGTTATCCTCCTTAGTCTCGCCAGTTATGCCAAATTAGCGAGCCATGTTGCTTAGAAATGCTTATTAAACCTACATGCAAAAGGCGACCTTATGTCGTACAGGCTGTTAAGAAAACTACTATGGTTGCATTCGATCATTCAAACGAGTTTGAAATATTTTAAGAAAAGTTTTTTTAAATAGAATATCTGTGTAAAAGTAGCAGAAATAAATACAAGGTGGCAGGGACATCGACGCGAAAACTGAAACCATGGATTCAGTACATGATTCTGAAAACCCGTGCGTTGAAATTTTTCATCGGTTATTTAAAAAAAATCTGCTGCTCCATACATTTTTACCGCGTAGGTATTGCACTTTTCTATGAAACAGCAGGTTTTTTTTTAATGACCAACGAAAACTTTCAACGCACGGGTTTTCAGAATCATGTACTGAATCCATGGTTTCAGTTTTCACGTCGATGTCTCTGCCACCCTGTATGTAAATTAAGTAAATAAATAAATAAGGGCTCGCCCCTATTACATGGGACTCGAATAATCTGGCGAAAGATGGATGTACTAAGTACACCTCTGCCTAACCCTTCGGGGAATAGGAACAGGCGTGATGTCATGTTATATAATAAAGTTTATCATCTATTATTCTACGCCCCCAGACATTCACAATAGCCAGCGCTCTTCTAGCGCTACGGTACCTACGATCAGAAAAAATGCGAAATCTCCTAGTAAGAAGATTTTTCCACCCTAATGTTCGGATTAACGAATAAGTACCCGCTATTGTGTAGACAGTTAAAAGAATAACCAGAGTGAGATGTTCGCTCGTCAACAACTGTCGACGCCCGTCGGTTCTTTTATTACCATGGAGGGTGGATGCAGTGCCTACCTACTTATTACGATTCGAACTAGAATGTATTTAGTATAACTTCTGATTGAATTACCAGTGTAAAACAGGTTAATGTATTAAATAGGTACCTACGCTTTTGAAGTGATCAGTAACCTAATTGGCGCTTGGTCGAATAAAATGATCGTGAGTGTGTATTGAGCAAAAGAACGCATAGGAACGTAAATCATTCCAACGATTTTCACTTATTTTTGCATTTTATCGGCTGAATGGACAGCTGAATAATATACCAATTCTATTAAATCTGGTGAATCCACATAAACTCATAAAAATATGCGTAACATATGGAAAGTATTTTTTCAAAAGCTTGCAAGACATTTGTCGCGCTTTGTGCCCCTTAAGAATATCATAAAAATAACTTGTTCGTATAAATAACGTTGATGAAAATATATATCGGTGCTTACGGTGGCCACAAATCAGGGTAAAGTGGGACTTATCAGGCCCGTCTACATAAGTAAGCTCCAGCGACGCCGCCGTGAGAGAGCGCTTGTGGTTTCGTCGACTTGCGCCAGTAAATCATTTCTTATTTTTGTCAACAACAACCTCAAAGTATTAAGGTTTTATTCGTACACAAGTATTTCGGTTTCATGTTAATAGGATTTTCGTTAATTAAAATGTTATATTCAACAATATCTTGAGTTGGTAATTGATGAATATTCCGGTTTCCTTTTGTTCTTGTACATTTCCATTTGATGTGGAATGTTTGTTTTTTTTTCGTTTACCTTTTTATTTTACATTTTGTTCTATTCAGTGTAAAGTCAGATTCTCGAGTGTGCAGAGATGTAGACAGATACGCAGTTGTTGAATTTAAAATGAATATGTAAGTCAAAAATTCGAAAAATCCTGTGGCGCAGCTACTGGAGGGAAGTACCACGAAGGCTTTTTCAAATTCGTTTTGTCCTTTCCTCACACCGTCCGTGCAGTGTCACTGCTTTTTATGCTCATGTTTTTATTTCGTGCACTGTACAAAGCATTTTTCTATTAACACTCTAGTTTTTTATAGACACGTACTAACCAGTCTTTTACAGCAGGCATGTTCTCATAATTAAAAATACCTATCAATCAATCTACCTAGCCTTTTCCCAACTATGTTGGGGTCGGCTTCCAGTCTAACCATCCGGCAGCTGAATACCAGTATTTTACTTGCGAGCGATTGCCTATCTGAACTCCACAACCCAGTAACTGGGTAATACAATATCCCTTGGTAAGACTGGTTGAATTAAAAATACCTATCTTCTTCTTCTTCGTATCGCTCTTGACAGAGCAGTCGTGGTTACAATGAACTGTGTCCAATCGTAGGTGTAGTCGTTGCCCGCCTCACGATCTCCCTCCATCTGGTTCTGTTACATGACAGTCTGGCGCATTCATTAACAGGGCCTCCAACCGCAGATTTTATTTGATCCGTCCACCTCATTCGTAACCTCCCGCGTGGCTTATTACCTTCCACTCTGCCCTGCACCACTAGACGCTGTATAGTCATTATTTCGCCTGGAGACATGACCAAAAAACTTTAGTATTCGAGACTGTACTAGTGCTGGTAGACGCTGTTTGATGCCGAGTTCTTGGAGTATGGAGACGTTTGTGCGGAATTCTGTCCTTGATACCCCAAGCATTCTTCTCCAGCACCACATTTCTAGAGCATCTACTTTTTTCTTTTCCAGTTCTCGTAATGTCCACGTCTCAGCTGCGTACAGAAATACGGGGAATACAAGTGTACTGACCAGCCTGATCTTAGTGGCCTTAGTTATGTTGCGATTCCTCCATATAAAAAAATATCTATAGGTAACTAAAAAGTACGATAACATGAACATTACCTATCATCTTTAGTTGACCCTGATAATCGGTAAAATAAATAAAATAATATTAAGTTTCCAATATCTTCGTCCGCATTTCTAAAACTGAAATTATTTCAAAAGAAACCTTACCTCACGTCCAACACACTACTTATTTGAAAAACTTTATAAAACTGAGTAAACTCTTTAAAAGTAACACTTTTAAACATAAACTGTAGTACCTATTACATAGTACATGGTATTTAATACGATATTTTCCTGAAATGTAGCCGACCCTCCACTAACGAGCCAGCTATGAATATTCTTGATTTCTTGCATATTCAACAGGATATGAATCACAATACTTTTGTATTTTAGAACTTAATAAAAAAAAGTTGCTGCAGATTAAATTTTTTGGTCACAAAGTGGAATACATTAAGTTTTATTGGCGTTGTTTTGATAACATTTATTTTTTATTTTTTTGTAAGAGAAAACAAACAGTAGTATATAAAAATGAATAGAAATAACTTTAAAAAATATACTACCCACTACATTTTCCACAGATTACAACTAGATATTTACAAGCTGATGGCAAACGTAACCGTAGTATTATTATCATAATAATTTCCTACTATTACTTGCACTTTGATCTTTTTTATTATTCATAACAAACAAAAAAAAATGTTTCAGTTGACATAATTGAGTGGTTAAATTTACGTAGATACGTTTATGGAACAAAACAGAAAGATAGTAAGTGGTAACTTAAAATCCGGAAAGGAGAGTGTTTTTCCTTGAAAATTAAAAAGTTTTCAAGTGGGGCCGCGTGCTCAGCTAGTTACCTACCTATCTACCTACCCATATTTTGAGAGTAGCGTTAAATTATCGCAGCGGTTCCACATTAAAATTTACTCCTTTACAGGTTAGGCTTGTTGTTAAATATAGATAGACATAAAGTTAAGTATAGATAGATAGAATGTAATTTGAATTGGCCAAAGAATTAGTATTGCCATTCAACGTGGCAATGCTGCCAGTCTTCTGGGCACGTTTCCGGATGACAGCGATGCGGACGAATACTTCGACGCCTAAGTGTTGTTTTGTTTTTATTATTTTTATTTATACAGATAGTTAGTTAGTCTTTTAATTTAGTAGGTACCTAATGTAAATAGTTTTTTTTTTTTTTATCTTTATATGTTAATTAATGTAAATGGTTTTGTGCAATAAATATAAATATCGAAAAAAAAAAAAAAAATTGAATTTAATGTTTCTAATTTTTGTTGATGTTGTGTTCATATTGTATTTATTCGTTTGTTTAGTAGTGTAGTGTGAGCTTGGAGATGCAAATTTAAAGATGGTTTCAATATGGGTTATGTGGTATCTGAAATAAATGAATTTTAAAAATACATAGTCTTAGTCGTATCTATATTTTCCTTAAACACATAATAAATAAAATAGTAATGAAGTCAAAACTGTATATACATTGAATATTTTTGAAAAAAAAATAATTGCTACGAGGTGTGGGAATGAGTCTGATGCCAAAAATATAGTTTTCAGAATTTTTGGCCGTTTGCCTCGATGAAGGTAGGTATGTTCCGGACTGGCGAAAAACGGTTGAACGGATTTGTATGACATTTGGCACACAGATAGTTTATAACCTGGATTAACACATAGGATACTTTGATCCCGGTAGTACCTTCCCGTGAGATATTTTCCGATATCCACGCGGGCGAAGCCGCGGGCAAAAGCTATCATTGAATGAAATAAACTAGCTGTGAGCCACAGTTTCACTCGCATTCTAGGGAAACACATTCAAGTACCCGGAAAAATATATTGTATGTTTTTTTCCGGGTTGTATTTAAGCTCTGTACGAAATTTCTGTGAAATCGGTTCAATGGATAAGCCGTCAAGTTGGGGCAAACAAACAAACAGAATGGACATCTGTTCTGTTTGTTTGTTTATATGTGTGAGGCTCTGAGCGTAACCTAGTCTAGGTCTGACTCGTATTCTGACACTTTAATTTAAGTGAACACCTTCATACTTTCACTTGGTTGTGTTAGGGATGATTTACGAGTATTGAGTTTTTTGGGTTCCAACTTAAATAACTTAGGATAACTTAATATAGCTGGGGTCTTTGTGTTGGGTTAGTAGGCGAATAGATAAATCCAACCACGATTTGTTTGTATTCTTCTTTCATAGTTCTTTGTAATATAATTTCATCTGGTTATGGATTAATACTAGGTTTGACTTAACATTCGATTTTAAGAAACTTAACTCTTTTAAACTTTTTTTTTTGGTAGATGTACGCTATATTCTCATTTGATCTAACCATACCATCAAGCTGTCTAACCTTTTCCCAACTATGTTAAGATCAGCTTCTAGTCTAACCGGATGCAGCTGAATACCAGTTTTTTACATGAAGCGAATGCCTATCTGACCTCCACAGCCCAGTTACTGGGTAACACGATGCCCTTACCATCAGGTTGTATAGTTAGATTTGTTTTATAGAATACTTATCTCGAGAACTTGTTTTCGACGCTTTATTTCTTTCTAAAACCTACCTACCTGCCTACTGTAAATAAATTTAAAATAATAAAATGTATTAGATGTCATTATCTTAAATTGGCTGAAGTAAAAGCGATTATACAAATTGCTTCTTAACTGTCAACAGCTCCTTGTGGCTGATAAATGAATTTGCCTAGTAAGTATTTATACCCTGTGTTATTTATCAATAAGATGCTGTAGCATACGAATTATGTAATTGCATTTTGAAACCCATTTGCACTAAATATCATTAAGCACGTTTAGCGCTAAACATATTTAATAAAACATCATTCCGTCTTTGGTCTTGTTATCTTCAAACGAATGATGTAGATTTATTATTATTTGCCTTGATTATATTTTACATAAAACACTGGTCAGGCAGAGGCCATAGTCTTTCCATAGTTCTAGATAACCAGGTCACTCTAGCCACTCAAACCTATAATTTAATATCTTTGTTTCCATATCCTGCAATTATAATACTCGTAGTTCTACACCAACTGAGGGTTGTCCTTAGGTGCACTTGCATAGTGCGAACAGGGATAATCATTGGTTTGTGCCTCTGCCTCGGCCTCTGCGAGTTCGAGGCTTCGGCCCCTCGTACGATTGCCAAAAGTCCGGGACCCTAGGATCCCGAGAAATATCAAGAGATGCAAATAATAATTAAATTAAATGTCATGAAGGTGTGTTATAAAAACTCGTTAATCATTGATATAATACCTACTGTAATTCTCTTTCGCCTCATAATAATTGTTTAACATAGCAATTAATTAATTCCATATCGATACCAACTAAATGAGCAATTCGATGCTTATTGGAGTTTACATCATTAAATTGGGATTTGAGGCTATAATGTCCATTATTATTTTGCCTAAATGCCTATCTAGACCAAATTAATGAATAGACAAAGGCTTTCCCCAAATGAGATATTAATAGTCTTAATATTACGAAAATATGTCCATTAGTAAGTGGTCTACTTAGTGTAATGACTCGCTGAGGGAGATAGGCTATTATGGTGTAAATAATGTAGCTAAATAAACGTCTAGTGTATATTCTCGCTGGTCTAACTCGGCCCCTGAACGGGTCAGCTGTAGGACTAACTTGTCCTAATGAAACATGAAAATATGTATCTTATGCCCGTTTTCACCGACAACTAAGTGACACTTAAATGAATCCCTAAATAAAAGTGCATTATTGGATTTTCAACTCTCTGCGCTAAGCCTAGCGTTGAAAGTCCAACAGTGTACTTTTACTTAAAGAGACACTTAAATTAATCCCTATGTAAAAATGTAATATTGGATTTTGAACTCTCAGCGCTAAGCCTAGCGTTGAAAATCCAACAGTGCACTTTTATTTAAGTAACACTTAAATGAATCCCTAAATAAAAGTGTAATATTGGATTTTCAACTTTCAGCGCTAAGCCTAGCATTGGAAATCCAACAGTGCGCTTTTATTCAAGGATTTATTTAAGTGTCACTTAGTAAAAGTGAAAAAGGGTATTTATTAGTCTTTTGTTAAAAATATCCAATACTTAACGCTATAAAATTAAGGCTACCCAAAAGAATCCTACCGATATACTCAGTTCTTCAAAACAAAAAACATTGAGATTATAATTATTAATTACTGCTGTTGCCCGCGACTTCGTCTGCGATCCAGGATGTAAAGTAGCCTATGTCTTTCTCCAGGTCATGGTCTACCCATATGGAGCGAGAGGAAATGGGAGGCCGTCACCTCCTTCTGCGAAGCAGTAATGCTCGCGAAGGAGGAGGCGGAACGCGTGAAAGAGACGCAAATTTCGCGCCTTCGCGCCCCTAACCGCCGCAGGAGGAGACGCCCTGGGCGTCGGGAATCACAGGCAGATTTCCGGCCACCGTAGGCGCGGGCTTGCGGATGGTGAGCAATGGGTAGCTCGCTGTCCGATAAGGACCAGTACCCTAATTGCGTAACTTATTTTCGTAAACAATTCTGACTAATTTGTTTCATTTTGACAGTTCAACAAAATTCATTGCGTTATTTACGTTGCGCAGATTTTTCATCCAACTTATGAAGCAATGGATTAGCAATCTGTTTCAAATCGAAACAGATTGTGATTGTGTTGTATTACGCAATTAGGGTACTGGTCCCGGGTTGTGTTCCACGCGCGCCTCAAAGAGATGTCAGCAGAATTGACGGGGTCTGCTAGGGCCAATGCCTGCCGGGGCTGCGAATAAGGGCCGAAAGGGAAATCGTTGCCCCCCGGCAATATGGCAACTGAAGGAACACGGATGGGTTTTAGTCAGTAAGAGTCTGACACGCCCTCCCGCTCTACCCAGAGCGGGAGAAGTTATTTGATAAATTCCCACACAAAAAAAAATCGATTACCCATATGCCAAATTTCATCCAAATCCGTTCAGCCGTTTTAGCGTGAAAGCGTAACAAACAAACAAGCAAACTCACTCTCACATTTATAATATTAATTAGGATGTTGAAGTAGTCTACTAGAATGATACCTTATTTAGGAAACGCGGCAGTTCTTGTCTCATTCTCGCTTGCAGACAATCGCTTCGCAATCGCTTGCAGGCTTGCGATTTTTTTAATCAATTTCCTACTTAGTTGAATAACTATCACAAATTCACAAACTCCCTCGCTTTAAAAAAGATAACATATACGTAGTATAAAAGGAATATTCATCATCATCATCATCATTTCAGCCGAAAGACGTCCACTGCTGGACATAGGCCTCCCCCAAGCACCGCCACTTCGACCGATTCTGTACTTTCCGCATTCAGCGGATTCCTGCGGCCTTCACAAGATCATCGGTCCATCCAACAATTGTGGGAGGCCTTCCAACGCTACGTCTTCCGGTACGTGGTCGCCACTCCAGAACCTTTCGACCCCATCGGTCATCCATTCTGCGAGCAATGTGCCCTGCCCATTGCCACTTAAGTTTGGCAATTCTTCGGGCTATGTCGGTTACCTTGGTTGTCCTGCGGATCTCTTCATTTCTGATTCGATTTAAGGAATATTATATTATATAGTATGTAAGGATAGCATATGCGAAGCTGGACTGGCCTCAACTCTCACTAGGTTTACTTAATTACTACTACTTATTACAATACTTAGATAATGTTGTCTTATTAATGAAGCGCGATAGAAACAGGCCGAATCTCAAGTGAAAAGTTAAGATTAAGTTACTTTCGTAGGAAAGGTGCTGCTAAAGCATGTTAAAAGAAAAATGTAAAACTTATTATTAACGGCTTGGCGAACAGGATGCTTTTTTTTACTCAAGGCAATAATGTAAAAGAGAAAAGTAGCTACATTCTTGTGAAGACTTGTCGTTTTCATGTCGTAAGATATGAGAGGAAACTGAAACTTCATCTTCTTTTTATTTTGTTTGCATAGGTACTGTTGTAACGTACTATACTCTATTTGAAATAAGATTAGACATTTAACTAAACCTGTTTTACAGTCCGTTCAACCGATTTTGACTTCTATTGCGCTGGTGGCATGACAAATGGCAGCTGCAGTAAACAGTTGGTATTGTAACCACTCTTTTGCTTTTAATGCCATCCTTATGCCTACGGTATAGAAGTCAAAATCGGTTGAACGGACTGTAAAAAAAGGTTTTTAAAATGTCTAATCTTATATCAAATGGAGTATAGAGATCATGAAGTAAAAATCTGATAATTTACAAAAAATAAAACATCCGTTCATAAATAATAGGTATTTATTTTGTATATTATAAATATACTAGCTGACCCCGGCAAACGTTGTTTTGCCAATTATTTGTTTGGGGTGGACAACCCTTATCACTTAGGGGTATGAAAAATAGATAGTAGCCGATTCTCAGACCTACTGAATATGCATTTAAAATTTGGTAAAAATCAGTAAAGCCGTTTCGGAGGAGTAAGGTAACTAACATTGTGACATGAGAATTTAATATATAAGAAGATATATATATATATTTGCTACATTATAATTAATAATATCTTAGTGTTATTTATTTTAGAAGTATGTTTGTATGTATGTATGTTAGTAATTATATTTTCATTTTATTAATTTATTTAATTAAATGAATTGTTTTGATTTTATGTATTTTACTTTCTCGTTACTCTTACACACGGTGTCTGCATCTCTTTTTATCCTCTGTCCTATCGCAGGTATGCTGGAAGAGATTTCATTAGAAATAAGCATCACCTTTGTACTTATTTTTCTGTTCCTTTTGTCTTGTCTGTGTATTATTTGTGTGTACATAAATAGTTAAATAAATAAATAATATTTTAAAAGAATTTTCTTTAAGCTCTTTGGATTGAAAATTTCCCGTTTTTTTCCAGTTCAATAGAACACACTATTAGAAATGACATTATTTTATGAAAATCCTTTGTTTCAAATACAGAAAATCTTTCAAATACAATCTGAATAATACCGATACAGGTTAGTTATCCAGTTTTGCGAAAATGTGACACAGTACGGTGAAGGAATACGTGAAATCAACATTCACTAGTTTTTTAACCGACTTCCAAAAGGAGGAGGTTCTCAATTCAACTGTAAGTTTTTTTTTTGCATGTTTGTTACGCGATTACTCCGCCAATTATGAATTGATTTTAATGACTCTTTTTTTGTTTGGTAGGCTATACTTCCCTAAAGGTGGTCCCATATAATTTTTATAACTTTGCTTGGATAGTTTTTGAATTAGCTTCAATAATACTTATTTTTTCCATCTAACATAGTATGTAGATGATATGTTAAGTTCCTGTCACTGTTATTTACATAGCAAATAGTATTCGAATTTGTGTGGGGTAAATACCACAACTAAAAAATTAAAACAAAAAAAAATCAACCGACTTCCAAAACAAACACTAAAAAGTGAAAAATAACTTTAATTTCCGAAGTCGATGACAAAAAACGAAAATTCAAAACCAAAGACACCGACTTCCGAAATTAAAGTAATTTTTCACTTTGTAGTGTTTTTTTTTTTGAAGTCGGTTGATTTTTTTTATTATTTAGTTACACTAATAAAACGGCAGCAAAACTACTCGCGGCCATCTGCATTCACTAATCCAATCCCAGACATGCACTAAATACCTAAAAAGTAGTAAAAACGCCGTTCAAAAAGTTACGCTGCGCTCAAAAGCTAAAATAAAATGTTTGACGTTGTTATAAACCCTCTCAATACTTGAGCGAACTGAGTTGGAAAATGTCGCATACACTCCAACATTTTTGATGTCCATAGAATAACATTATTTTTATCCATTGAAATGAGAATCCGCTAGATGCGGGATCTGCAAAACCGGTTATCATGGTGATCGTTGGGGAAAGAGGAGCTTGTGGTTAAATAATAACAACCGCACGAGTCGATCGATCAGGTTAAGCTACGCTTGCCGCGGTCGGTCCGCGGATAGGCGACCATATTTACATATCGAGATTCCTCCGTGCTTCTGAAAGCACTTTAAGCTGTTGGTCCCGGCTAGCATTCGTAGCTTTTGGACAGTCGTTACGGGTCGTCAGAAGCCCGAAAGTCTGACAACCTCTATGTTCTATGTTATGTTCTATGTTATGGGGTTTGGTTTCCGCACTTAGTCCGTCAGGTGGATCATTGTGCGTGGGCCATGGCGGCCGTTTGGTGGTTATTCCAACCAGCCCACCTCCCTCCAGAAGTTAATCAAAACTCCTGGTTTGTTCAGAACATCTGTAAAAGATCTGGGTGACCCGAGGGTTTCTGTTCTAATTTGGGTGACGCCTGTGCATTCAAAGAGCACGTGCGCGACGGTTTCCTCAGCCTCCATGCATGCCCTGCACAGGGGGCTGTCCGTTATGCCTATTGTGTGGAAGTGTTTGTTTAGCGAGCAGTGTCCCGTGATGGTTCCCGTCACCAGGCGCAGGCCGTTCCTGTCCAGGCGTAATAAACGCCTGGTTAGCCTGCTATCCAGGGATGGCATAGCTTCTTTGGACTGCCTGCAGCCCGGTGTCGAGGTCCACCAGTACTCCGCTTGTGTGAGGGTGAACCCCTGTAGCCACCTGCGTATTTGATTGAAAGGGATCGGTACGATAGGTTCGGGTCCACATCCTGCCGTGCTAGAACCTCTTCTAGCAAGTTCGTCAGCTGCGTCGTTACCTAGCGATCCGCTGTGTCCTTTTATCCATTGTAGCGTCACCATGTTGCGACTAGATACCGTTACTTGTTCTAGTGCATTGTGACATTCTAGTATGAATTTCGAGGTAATATATTTTTTCTTCAGGGATTGGAGAACTGAGGCGCTGTCAGAGAGTATACGTATGTGGGTGTCCGTAACTCTCCTGGCTTCAATGGCGTGGACCGCTTGTATGATGCCCACACACTCCGCCTGATAGACGGTGTTGAACATTCCCAGCGGTCGGGATATCTTAATGTTGAGGTCGTATGAGAAGACTCCGACCCCGGTACCGGAGTCGGTCAGTGTAGACCCTCACCTCTTCCGGGCCTGAGTAGTCACACTGTTCTTCTGTAAGTATTATGTCGTAGTGCCTTTGAAAATGGTGTGATTTCGGGGCTTTGTCGCAGGGTGATGCCATCATTGGCCGACGCTTGATTACATCTTTCCTTATGCGTGTGTGCTTAATTCTAGAGTCTCTGCTTAGGGTTCCTGATAAATGCAGCCTAAAGGCAGCCAGAGCCGCCTACTCCCGCACAATGAGGTGCAGAGGCGGCAGTCCAAGCATTGCTTGCAAGGCGGCTGTGGGTGTAGTTCTCATACTGCTAGTGATTGCAACACAAGCAAATCGCTGCAGTTTTTCGAGTTCTCTTTGGGCTGTACTCAGGTCTGTCCTGGGCCACCAGACCAGTGAGCCGTATGTGATAAGTGGTCGGATGACTGTGGTGTATAGCCAGTGGGTGACCTTGGGGCTAATCCCCCAATTCCTGCCAAGCAGTCGCTTACACTGCCACAGGGTTATGCTGGCTTTTGTTGTGACATAGTTCGTGTGTTTTGCCCAGTTCAGTTGCTTGTCCAAAAAGATGCCCAAGTATTTGGTTTCAGTTGAGAGGCTTAGGGTTGTTCCAAAGAATCGTGGTAGCTGTAGTGTCATCAATTTCCTCTTTTTTGTGAAGAGAATCAGTTCGGTTTTTGTAGGGTTCACTGAGAGTTGGTGCATACTGCACCATTCCTCTAATATTTTCAGAGCTTGACGCATGAGATTGCATAGGGTGTTTTCGTGGGTCCCGTTTATTATTATGGTTATGTCGTCGGCGTAGCCTACGGTGAAATAACCTTTGTCATTGAGTGTTTTGATGAGGCTGTCTACTACCAGGTTCCATAGCAGCGGCGAGAGGACACCCCCTTGTGGGCAGCCCTTCGCAACGATGGCTCTCGTAGTGTCATTTACTGTGACTTGTACAGCTCTCAATTTGAGCATGTTGGTGATCCAGCCACTCAGGGTCGAGTCTATGCCGTGTCGATCGAGGGCCGTGTTTATACTGTTAAACATGGTTTTGTCAAATGCGCCCTCGATGCCAATGAAGGCGGCCAGTGCTGAGCATTTGTGGTCCACTGCGCATTCAATTTTACCAACCACGCTGTGCAGCGCTGATTCTGTTGATTTGCCTGTGGAGTACGCATGCTGTTGTTTTCTGACAACCTCTTATCAGTTACTGGGTTGTGGAGGTCAGATAGTCAGTCGCTCCATGTAAAATACTGGTATTCAGCTGCATCCGGTTAGACTGGAAGCTGACCCAACATGTTGGGAAAAGACTAGGCAGATTGATGAGCCTTCCTCATATTTTTTATAGGTGTAAGAGTTCGTGCAGATACGAGAGAAGAAGAAGCATACGATATTTGCTTAAATATCATGCATAACTTTGTTATTAAAAAAAGTTTGGTTATACATTATCCGTTCAGCTGCGTTCGTAGTCATTCAGTGAGAGGAAAAGTTCTGGAGGCCTACCACCAGCTCAAAAGCAGTATTATTTTAATATTACTTCAGTGGGAGAAAGAGATGGAGCTATACGTCCTATAGAGCTTCATCTCTTTCCCACACTGAAGTAATATTAAAATAATACTGCTTTATGAGCTGGTGGTAGGCCCCCTGAATCTGATAAGATTCCGTCCGGAAGATGTGCACGTATCGACAAGGCAATCTTAAAATATCGCGGTTAAAAAATATAGGACAACCTTTACTTAGCGCCGTCATTCACTAACTTTTATAATCATGTAAATAGTTACTATTTCTAGAAAATCAACTAAAAATAAGAAATTATTGAAATTATGTGTAATATTGTGAAGCCACATAAATACTTATTATCTATTAAAAAAAACACTAAAGTAAATGGTAAATGAAAAACATTTCATAACCATTTTACTAAAGGATGAACCCAACATTCGAAGACATGTGACATGATGATGTCCACCATTCCCGCGCCTAGTTCGGGTATAGTGGACGTCATCATGTCACACTCTCTCGCACTTGCAGAGAGAGGAAGCCTGAGTCCCAGCAGTGCTAGGTTGATAATATACAAATTCGGACATAATTCATCCTACAGAGTGGTGTGACTAGAGAGTCTTTGCAAAGCGCTTGCCTTGTTCATTCTAATTTATATAGAACGCAACTCTTTTTGCATTTGCACTTATTTAACTAAATCACCACTATTTCAAGGTATCCAGAATATTTCAGCCCTATAGAAAAGTGAATAAAGTAACCGTAAATAGCACCATTGTCTAATTAAATTATTTAATGAACCAAAGAGTGGGTAACGTATCGTTTTTCTAATTTGGCTTAATATGCAAATGTGAGCGCAAATTTATTCATGGTTACTTGTTAGCTCCGGTTTTGATTAGTTCCACCCTAAATAAGCCTGTGTGTGAATTATCTCCAGTCTCCTATTTACTTAGGTTGGTTAAGCTGTTCTTGAACCGTACAATAAATAAAGAATGGAACAAAATTCCCGGGAACAATGCCGAAAAACAATTGCTACGTTTTTCGCCTTTGTTCCATGGAATTTTGTTATAATTTATAATTAAGCGTTCGCTAGTCACATGCTATCATTTTTAATCCTATTATTTTTGTAATTGGTAAGCTGTTTTCGAGAAAAAATATTTGGTAGATGTTAAGCTAATAAGTTTTATTTATGTAATAAGTGGGTACGAATGTGGACTTCTTACATCTTCTTATATATAAAATTCTCGTGTCAACCTTAATCCTCCGAAATGGCTTTACTGATTTTTACCAAATTTTATATGCATATTCAGTAGGTCTGAGAATCGGCTACTATCTATTTTTCATACCCCTAAGTGATAAGGGTTGTCCACTATAAACAAATAATTGACAAAACAACGTTTACCGCGGTCAGCTAGTAAATCTATATTTTTTTAATAAAACAGGTCTTCATTTTATTCGATAAGCACTCTTCTTCCACCATTTGGGTATCATATTTAATATGGTTACATTTTGATGCTAAATTAAATAAATATTTTTTCCTCAAAAGCCAAACAAATTCAATTATAAAAAAGAAAAAAGCGATTATCTCAACACAAACAATATTTCCAAACACGTACACACATAGCATAATTTTGTATTGGGCATATTAAATAACAAATTCGTTATATTTCCTAGTGAAATGTAATCTAATGTAACCTAAAAGTGGCACAAATCTGTAAGCACACAATGTCTTCGTAGTGACAGGCGCAATCTGTTTTCAAATAATTACTTCTGAAAGCCGAGACGGGGAAATTAATTTCTTTGTTAATTTAACGACATCGATGTGGTACTATCTACTTTGTTATCTTTAAAAGGCGTAAAATGAGATGTATTTTATTGGGAAAAAGAGTTAAAATACTTTACCTACTGTGGTTGTTCAATGTTAAATTGATAATCTAAATGAAAGAAGTTTCATGTACTTACCTGAACACTTTTGTTTCAATCTAATTGAACTAAAATTTGATTTCCATCATCATCTGCCTAGCCTTTTCCCAACTATGTTGGGGTCGGCTTCCAGTCTAACCGGATGCAGCTGAATACCAGTATTTTACATGGAGTGACTGCCTATCTGACCTCCACAACCCAGTAACTGGGTAATACGATACCCCTAGGTAAGACTGGTTGTCAAACTTTCGGGCTTCTGACGACCCGTAACAACTGTCAAAGATCCACGAATAACAGCCGGGACCAACGGCTTAACGTGCTTTCCGAGGCACGGAGGAGTCTCGGTATGTAAAGATCCCATCCACTGACCAACCCTGGCAAGCGTAGCTTAACCTGATGGATCGTCCAGTGCGGCTGTTATTACTTAGCCACGAGCTCCTCAAAATTTGATTTCCAAAAATAGAAATATAATATAATTTGAAAGAACAAAAAGCTTTCTGTTCCCGGAATTGTAATTTCTGTCAGTTTCCCGCAAAACAGAGATTATTATAGCACTCGGCACAATTACGACACGGAGAGGGTAGCACCTTCATGTTTAATTAGAAAATTTAAATGGCCGTAACTTTGATAAAAGAAATAAGGCGCGGAGACTCTGCTACGATTCTACGCTACTTTGGCACGAGCCGCTATATCGTCATCCTGTAGGACGCAATGATGATGATGATGATGTACATTATACAGAAAGAAAAAACTTTTTACAAAAAAAAACAACCAACTTCAAAAAAACACTACAAAGTGAAAAATAACTTTAATTTCGGAAGTCGGTGTCTTTGGTTTTTAATTTTCGTTCTTTGTCACCGACTTCCGAAATTAAAGTTATTTTTCACTTTGTAGTGTTTTTTTGAAGTCGGTTGTTTTTTTTTTGTAAAAAGTTTTTATTTTTCACTTTTTAGTTGTGATACCTACCCCACACAAATTCGAATACCACTACCTGCTATGTAAATAACAGTGACAGGAAGTTATCATAATATCATCCACATACTAAGTGAGGAAAAAATACGTATTGTTGAATCTAACTCAAAAACTACCCAAGCAAAAGTTAATAAAATTTATATGGGACCACCTCTGAAGTATGATCTACCAAACAAAAAAGAATCATCAAAATCAATTCATAATTGACGGAGTAATCGCGTAACAAAAAAAAAACATACAGTCGAATTGAGAACCTCCTCATTTTGGAAGTTGGTTAAAAAGAAAGAAAAATAGGTTTATTTGTCAGAAACACGTGCATACAAAAAGACAAGAGTTATCAGAAAACAACAAAATAAAGTACATAAGAAATCATGAGCATAAAACAGAAATAGTCGACAGCTGCACGACATGACTGCAACAAGAAGGCTTCCACTCAGCATGATGCAGTGCTATGGGGGACCCAGAGCACAGCGCTGATTTTCAGTGGTCATCCGAAAAATAAGTAAGTATAGAAATCAAGGCAGGTTCAGTGATTTATATAATAAATAGGTAGGTAACAAAATAAAATAAAAAAAACACTACAAAGTGAAAAATAACTTTAATTTCGGAAGTCGGTGTCTTGGGTTTTGTATTTTCGTTTTTTGGCACCGACTTCCGAAATTAAAGTTATTTTTCACTATGTAGTGTTTTTTTTGGAGGTCGGTTGTTTTTTTTTTTGTAAAAAGTTTTTATTTTTCACTTTTTAGTTGTGGTACCTACCCCACACATTCGAATACCACTACCTGCTACCAGTGACAGAAACTTATCATCTACATACTAAGTGGGAAAAAAATACGTATTTTGTAGCTAACTCAAAAACTATCCAAGCAAAGTCAATAAAATTTATATGGGACCAATTCGAGAGCACACCCTTTCAAACAAAAAAAGAATTTTCAAAATCGGTCCACAATTGACGGAGAAATCGGTGGACATACATAAAAAAAAAAGAAAATAACAAACATACGCGACGAACATATAACCTCCTCCTTTTTGGAAGTCGGTTAAAAAGTACTTAAGATAAAATACAACTATATAAAGATTTTTTTAAATAAATAAGATAAAATTAATCTGCAGGCATACACAACAGAAGATGGTTCATCGTTATTTTTGGTACCTACGAGTTTTTTTTTTTTTATGTTCTTTTTTCTTAAGCATAAGTAAGAAATGAGTTAAATGCAGCAAAGTGACACGTTACAACAATGTATGTTAATTAGGTGTAAGCATTAAGAACCTAGTACTAATTAAATTATGTGTCGCACGGCTGCGTTCAATAGGTACCTATCTAGTTCAGTGGGTATGGGCCAGACAAGTCTGTAAAGAAAATTGTGTTAGGTTAATAAGAGCAGGAATCCGCTGGATGCGGAAAGCACAGAATCGGTCGAAGTGGAGGTGCTTGGGGGAGGCCTATGTTCAGCAGTGGACGTCTTTCGGCTGAAATGATGATGACGATGATGAATAAGAGTTGAATTGTAAATGGAGACAATTCGTAAAACTAACCATCGATAAAAGACTCAGCCCTGCAATTGAGAAGGGGAAAATTGACTTTAAGAATATCTGACCCTCGTGATAAAAGAAAACCTTATGATGAAATAATCATTAAGAAAAATATGCTTGCGCCAAATCTTATTTTAAAAACTGTTCATCCATTTACTAAAGCAACAAAATCAGAACTTAAGACCGTTTTATAAGAAGGAAACTCACTTAATAACATTACGTTAAAATATCTAAATTAAGTTACAAAACTTTACTTCAGAGTGGCATTATTCTGAAAACTTTGCCATTGTTAACGAGTAAACCTGTCCTTTCGCTACTATTCATTCATAGTTTCACCTCTTAGTTGGAAAGTAAATTAACAAAACAAGAAGAGGCGGATATCCTGATTACATTTTTCACAGTGGCACAAAGCCCCTTTCTCACTTTGCGTCACCTTAAACCACTTTAAGCGGTAGCCTGTCTAAAATCATAATGTGGTTATTATTTCACCCGGGCTCGTGGCAGAGGCACTGCTGTCGACAAGGCGGCCATTTTCGCAAAATTATCGCTACTCGGCCGCGCTACGACAGCATCGAGGACGTACCCGCGAACTTGCAAAACGCATTAACGAAAAATATTATTTCGACCAAGAAAATACCCTTTCTGGCCTTAATATAAATAAACGAGCCAATAGAGTATAATTCTAGAGAATAGTATCTATCCCACGCCCAATTATTACACAGTTATAACAATAGAATCTAATTAACCCACGTCAGATCCCATTGGGTTAAAAAGAAATTTATTATGTATTCGTATTTATGATAATAATAAACGCATGTGGTTTGGTATTCAGTGAATACAAATAACGCTATTATGCACGAATAAAGCAAAAAAATACTCGAGGTCTATTAACACTTTACGTAACATTTTTTTTTTTTGTCATTTTATTTTGATTTAATTTTGTATTTGATTTGGAATTTGTTTTAATTTTAATGTAATTTTGATTTAAATTTTTATTTTTATTTTGGTATCATTTGGTATTGATTTTGAATTGGATTGTAATTGAATTCATTGCTCAATTTCTGAATTATGTATTGTTAATATAAACCGGAAGAGCGGAAGTACCTAATACAGGCAATTTTTTGCTTATAACGTACTTCCTATCATTATATGCTGTTTTAGAAATAAAAGTTTTTTTTGTCATGGTTGTCTATACGTGTTTCAATTTCAATATCCACTTTGGGACAAATCGAATTGTGAATAAACAATGATACACAAATTGCGTATATGAAGTAATTCACAAATTCATTCAAACCTTACTAAACAGCATTCTTTAATTATACTTATAAAATCCACAGCAATCACTGTTTTTATTTATTTACTCCACTCTACGCAATTCGCGTTATCTAGTAGTTCTATAACTTGATTCCATGCTCATCAATTCACTTCTGAATTGAGTTGTCTTGAAAACAATTTCTCAGCAAAATTCTCTTTAGCCAAGGGAATATTTGATGAAGAAAGCAACTAAATTTAAGAGAAGCTACTAAGATTTACTGGTATATGACGACAAAGGCACCGGCAGCTATGCGGAGAGGGCGGGTCGCGGTAAGAAATATCTCCTGCACTTGCCAAAACCACGGACGGAATAAAATTTGACAAAATAATTTCACATGCTAAAGGAGAGAGATATTATATTTAATGTTCGACGGTAAATTAAAGTAATCCCGGGACTTATGGTGAAAATATAATATTAACTTTTATTTTATTGAGTTGAGAAGCAGTTTTATATTTGATGAAATATTTATTTTCAGAATTGGTACAACACTTCTGATCTGACCGTATTTCAGTAATAAAATGCATTATTTTTCTATGTTTTATAAATACACTATAGGTAACTTTGCAAGTTAATTAATATCTAGGTACCTATGTATTTTGCTTCTAGAATCCTGTGACGAATTTTTTGATGGGATATTATTACTTTTTATAAAGAAATTATTATCATTCGTCAATTAAACGTGATCTGTAGGAGGAGCTTGTGGCTAAGTAATAACAGCTGCACGGATCAATCCATCAGGTTAAGCTACGCTTGCCGGAGTTGGTCCGTGGATGGGTGACCATCTTTACATACCGAGACTCCTGCGTGCCTCGGAAAGCACGTTAAGCTGTTGGTTCCGGCTGTCACTCGTGAAACTTTGACAGTCGTTACGAATCGTAAGGAGCCCGAAAGTCTGATAAACAGTCTTACCAAGGGGTATCGTATTACCCAGTTACTGGGTTGTGGAGGTTAGATAGGGAGTCGCTCCATGTAAAATACTAATATTCAGTTGCATCCGGTTATACTGGAAGCCAACCCCAACACAATTGGGAAAAGGCTAGGCAGATGATTATGAATCCTGTAACGAATTTATGATTTTCACGAATTTATTAGGTAAATATTTCAGCGAAACTAACAAAAGAAATATATTTTTAAATTTTCCATGAAAATAATAACTTAGAGATTACAACAAAAAATACGTACCGAATGAAACAAAAACTGTTCACCTTTGTTCCACAGTACGTTGAGGGAACATTGAATATTTTGCTTTCAGCTCGCACACAAGTTGGTTTTATTGCAAAGATTTGAGAGCAAAAGGATATTTGTTGAAAAATCTGTGCGAATTCTGATCGAGACCAATAGTCACTAGATTTAAAAAACCAGGATATTGCATAGGAGACTCTTTGAATATTTTAGAATAAAGTAAGTATCAAAATATTCGTTCTGTAATAAACTTTGCGGTTTTAAGATATTTTTAGAGCGTCCTCTCTCCGCATTACGTATATTGGCATCAACAAATGAGACTGTAAAAGTTCTCGGTAAGGATATTTTTAAGTTATTCCTTATTTAGCATAAACCTCATTTGCTAAATAAATCTTGAAGCTTCATTTTCAGAAACGAGGATCAGTGGTGAAAGCAAATTGGTATTTTATTCGTAAGTGATGATGACGGTTGGAGTCTGAGCACTACTTATGCTCAAATACTTCTTCATTCCTTCGCATACTGTGGGTTTTTTAACCGACTTCCAAAAAGGAGGAGGTTATATGTTCGTCGCGTATGTTTTTTTTTTTTTTTTCTTTTATGTATGTCCACCGATTTCTCCGTCAATTGTGGACCGATTTTGAAAATTATTTTTTTGTTTGAAAGGGTGTGCTCTCGAATTGGTCCCATATAAATTTTATTAACTTTGCTTTGATAGTTTTTGAGTTAGCTACAAAATACGTATTTTTTTTCCCACTTAGTATGTAGATGATATGATACGTTTCTGTCACTGGTAGCAGGTAGTGGTATTCGAATGTGTGTGGGGTAGGTACCATAACTAAAAAGTGAAAAATAAAAACTTTTTACAAAAAAAAAACAACCGACCTCCAAAAAAAAAAACACTACAAAGGGAAAAATAATTTTAATTTCGGAAGTCGGTGGCAAAAAACAAAAATACAAAACACAAGACACCGACTTCCGAAATTAAAATTATTTTTCACTTTGTAGTGTTTTTTTTTTGGAGGTCGGTTGTTTTTTTTTGTAAAAAGTTTTTATCAATTGACTTTGAAAAAAAAACGTTTTATTATATTTTCCTTGGTTAACTTTGTCTGAACGACTTTCTAACTTCTGCAACTATTAAACAAATCAGGTTTACTGTCTCCTACAAGTGCCGGGTCCTTAGCCAAAGATCTCGCTTACTCTATAAAGCTAACACACTTTATTGCCGTACTTGGCTTCAAGCACTCGTAACGTAACATACGTCTTGGCACATACAGACTTCCGAGCAAATCGTAAGGGAAATCAGCGATATACAGAACATGCTGCATACACAATGAATAAAAATCAGGCAGAAAGTAAGAGTAATCCTCGCACAAATTGAATACATGATTGTGTTAGCTATATTTGCTTACATCTCCACGTATTCTCTTAAACCGTGTCGTTTTCATTGAAATGGTGTACCATGATTGGAATAAAATTCAAATTTTCCGACTGTATCGGGAGTGAGTGGGTCGAAGCTGACTTGTAAAGAAAAATTCAATCAAATAAGGATTCCTTTCTGCTATATACCGTCTCATTTAAATGAATGAACAAGCTATAAAAAACATGAGATCCAAATGACATTTGGGAGTCAACCAACGTTTGGTACGTTTCGAAATCTGAATCCATTATGCTTGTGTGTCAATAGAAAGAATAGAATTTTAAAAAGACTGTCAGTATTACCTAAAATAAAATACAATTAAATTAAAAGGGTTTCTTCAATACGAAAGCAAATTTAATAAAAACTCTTTTGTAAGGTAGGTAATCTGTTCGTCCGTAGGTATCAACATTTTATACATATAAAAACGGTTTAGTAACGATAATTTATTATATAAAAGTTTATTATTTTCGAAGGTTACATTGTTATTAACTTCTGAATTTTTTGGATATTTTCTACGAAATTAAATGTTAACGGAATACCAATTTTATACGCGCTTCTCAAAATACACGTTAAACTTTTTTACCCAACAGTGTATTTTCATATTGAATATGGATTCTATATTTATATTAGCTGTTATTTATCTGGTTTTTGTTTTCAAAGAATGGGTTAGAAAAAACTATAAAAAAAATAAACCGATAAGACGTGCTAGTGGCTGTGTCGGTAAAAAGATAGATTGGCATAGTATTGGTTGGAGATCTACTGTAAATTAAGGTAACCTATTAGTTTTATGGTAAATATTAGAATACTGATTGAGTTGTAATATTATGTGGGGAATAGGAGATATGATGGTATATCTCAATATACCATCAAAATATATAAATTATAATTAAATTTAAATTAGTAATAAATTAGTATTTTAGAGCAAGGGTAGCTTCTTAGAAGCTACCCTTGCTCTAAAATACTAATTTAATACCAACCTAAACACCAAGATATTTTGTCAGTCATTTATATTACTTTGCCAACATCAAATTCAATATTCTATACCATACCATCACATCTCCTCTTCCCCACATAATATTACAACTCAATCAGTATTCTAATATTTACCATAAAACTAATAGGTTACCTTAATTTACAGTAGATCTCCAACCAATACTATGCCAATCTATCTTTTTACCGACACAGCCACTAGCACGTCTTCGTAATCGTGGCCCCCAGCAACATGGCAACTGAAGGAACACGGGTGGGTTTTAGTTAGTAAGAGTCTGACACGCCCTCCCGCTCCGCCCAGAGCGGGAGAAGTTATTTGATAATTTCCCACAAAAAAAAAATGATATAAAAGGTAATTGTGTTAATTCCATATTAAGTAAATATATAATTAGTATCTCGATAAATATAATAACGAATTTAAAAAAAAACACAATAAAATATTGTCTTTTTATTACGTGGTTCAAATCAGCTTAAGACACTACGCGCTACTTTAAGATTTCGTGGAGCCAATATTTTTCCGTAACTCGGTCAATACTGGTAAACTGGCTCTTCCATCGGTTCACTACGTAGTATTTCGGGTAACCACAATACCACAATAGTTCGACGACGACGTAGAACTTGCCAGCCCAATGCCTTTACCACAATACCTCAATTCATTCTATAAACTAGGAAGACAGTTTTTGTACGAAGATTTAAGGTATCTATCAGGTACATACCTAGCAAATGATGCAAAATAAGTATATACGGATCGTAACAGGTGGCATTCTATACTTTCTGTCTACACCCTTGGGCAGAGATGGCCACAGAACAGAACAGTGATAGCCTATTGGTGTGACCGTCGGACTGCCAAGTCATAGGTCTCGAGTTCGAACCCAAGGCACGCACCTCTGACTTTTCGAATTCATGTGTGTATTGTATAATTATCACTTGCTTCAAAAACGGTGAAGGAAAACATCGTGAGGAAACCAGCATGCTTGAGAGACATTTCTCGACGGTATGTGAAGCCAAGTAAGAGGCCCATGGGCGGCTTTAAAACTCTGACACCAGGTCACAACCTACGAAAAGAAGAAGATGAGAAGAATGCGTTAGTTATATGTATTAGGTACCTAGCTACATAAAAAATCGCTCTCATTGCAGACTGAAGAGTAGGTTTATAGAATGAAAGCTAATTTTTAAAAAAAGCCATATGAAATTCAGAAAACGGTTCCCCACATTTTGACCGCTCTTTGGCGAATTTCGTCATTCTGAAGGCGTCGTATTGAAAATTGGGAATAGAAAATTTTGCTAGTACATTTACTCCTCTGCTAATTTCTTACATCGCAATTTACACATAAAAAAAATCTTATCTGCTGTTACTTATATTGTGTGCTTTTTGGTCTGTGCTAAATAAATGTATTTTTATCACATCTTTTCAAAAAGAGCTAGTTTAGTCCTCGTAAACAGGGACTAAACTAGCTTGACGTAGTGTGACTTACTTTGAATACCTCGCTGCGCTCAGGATTCTACTCAGGATTTTACTTTTTCTTTCTGGATTCACACTCTCGCCTTAAAAATAGTTGTTTGCTCCCTTGGTAAGCAATCTACTATTTCTTTTCTTTTCTTTTTTTTTGTTTCATGTCCAAGCAATTACTGTCCATGCTGTAATTAGTTGCCTAGAAGAAATCGCAGAACCGACCGTAATTGATTTCAAAGCAGTTTTTGTTCTCGTCCATACTTGCATACTTTTACCCATACTAATATTATGAATAGGAAAGTAGCTCTGTCTGTCTGTTTCTTTTTTTACGCTTTAATAGCTGAACGGATTTATATGTTTGGCACACGGATAGACCATGACCTGGGTTAGGACATCAGATGCTTTTTATCTCGATACAGTAAGTCCCGTGAGAAAATTTTCGACCTTTTCCGAAGCCGGGGACAAAAGTTAGTCTGTTATATAATTACTGGTGTACAATGAAGTACTTATTAATAAATAAATCTCTCTTGCTCAATGAGTCAAATAAAATCGAACTAGTGTAAAAAATGTGAACAACGTTACAGAAAACAAAGCAAAGATTCCTCTGAACCAATACAAATCTGTTAAAAGACTTACAGGAAAAAGTAGTTAATTAAACAGGATCAATAAAACAGAACAGTAATAAGTGTTAATTTACCAACAGCTCCCGACGGAACCAAGTAAATTAAGCTCTTCGTAAATTGCCAACATATTACCCGAGCACAATACAAAGATTTTTCAATTAATTGTTTAAATCGAGTAACATTGCTAAACTATTTTGGTTCTTATTTGTGAAAGCACTGGGTTACTTTTTAATTACAGGCCAGTAAATTGAAATAAGGTTTGATAGATTACTGTCCGTGTTGTTGGGATAGACTCTGAAAAATTACTCTTTATAAACTTAAATAAACTACAGTTTTTACCAAAAGGTGGCTTTTGCCCTGCAGTGGGACAACTCAGACTTATAAAAATAATAATAATAAAACAGATTTACGATTACGTACTTATATCTATTTTAATATTTTTTTAACCCAATGATTATTGGGTTAAAAAAACTCTATGCCGGTTTCAGGGAACATCAAAGCAGTTTAAAATAATATTTCAATTCAATAATAAGTATATAACTATAGTTTTTTTTCCATTCGAATATGAACCTCTACACAGGCTTTCAATGCGGGGCTTGTGGCTAAGTAATAACAGCTGCACGGGTCGATCGATTAGGTTAAGCTACGCTTGCCGCGGTTGGTCCGTGGATGGGTGACCATCTTTACATACCAAGTCCCCTCCGTGCCTCGGAAAGCACGTTAAGCCGTTGGTCCCAGCTGTCATTTGTAGATCTTTGACAGTCGTTACGGGTAGTTAGAAGCCCAAAAAGTCTGACAACCAGTCTTACCAAGGGGTATCGTGTTACCTAGTCACTAGGTTGTGGAGGTCAGATAGGCAGTCACTCCATGTAAAATACTGGAATTCAGCTGCATCCGGTTAGACTGGAAGCCGACCCCAACATAGTTGGGAAAAGGCTAGGCAGATGATGATGACATGCTTTCAACAAGATAACCTTAAGGGGGCGCCCAGTAGTATACTAGCGCCACTCCTTTAAAAAAATATTATCTCGTCACTGAGAAGGAATTATGAATAACGGCTAGTAAGGACCCTCGGTAAGTGTGTCTAGAATTTTCTAATACCTTTTATAAAGTTTCATATTGAGACACGAAGCAACAAAATTCGATGTAAAGATAAGCGGCCACATTCCTCTAGATTGTATTTTGTTGCTTGGCGCTGGTGGACCATAGAGGGCGCCCAATGGTCCACCAGCGCCACTCTTCATTTCATAGTTCCCACATTTAATTTTCAGAATGTCATAAAGTTACCTTGATTAGTTCACTCAGCTGAGTGAGTAGAGGTTTTTGACCAGCACTTGACTGTGATAAGCTTATCACAGTCAAGTGCTGGTCAAAAACCTCTCCTTTTTCTTGCATAAATATCAGATAATTTCTAAATTAATGGTAGCTAGCTATCGTTTAACTAAAGACATATAAATCATTGATGTTCTGCGATACGGCTGCTGCGGTGTTGGCCAAACGTTACTAGGTGCCACAACTCAGTTGTTGCACCAGCATTGAATATTTAATGGTTGATAAAATGATTCGAAAAAGTATGCATATGAATGCTGTTAATGTGTTCCATTTATGGAACTATTTGACGAACCTTTTTCTAGTGAGTTGTAAAAGAGAAGGTACCTCTTTTTTTATTGGGTGGGAAATTATCAAATAACTTCTCCCGCTCTGGGCGGAGCGGTAGGGCGTGTCAGACTCTTACTGACTAAAACCCATCCGTGTTTTTTCGGTTGCCCTGTTGCCGGGGGCCACGATTTCCCTATCGGTTTTCTTCGAACCCCCGGCAGGCATTGGCCCTAGCGGACCCCGTCAATTCTGCTGACATCTCTTTGAGGCGCGCGTAGAAAGCAACGCGCCGTCGACCCGGGCTAGGTCCTTATCGGACGGCGAGCTACCTATTGCTCACCGTCCGCAGGCCCGTGCCTACGGTGGCCGGAAATCTGCCTGTGATTCCCGACGCCCAGGGCGTCTCCTCCTGCGGCGGTTAGGGACGCGAGGCCGCGAAATTTGCCTCTCCCTCAAGCGTTCCGCCTCCTCCTTCGCGAGCATTACTGCTTCGCAGAAGGAGGTGACGGCCTCCCATTTCCTCTCGCTCCATACCATGGCCCGAATCAGGGCCATCAAATCACCGTCGCCGATCGCCTCCACGAGGACACGGCGATGCTCCGCCCAAGCCTTGCAGACCTCCACCGTATGCTCCACCGTGTCCTCCGGGCGATCCACACAGTGGCGACACCCGGGCGTTTCCTCCCGCTAAGGTACCTCCTTAGAAGTAAAACCATATTTTAATTTGGTATTTTCATAAGTGACCTATGATCATAAGCATAAGGCTTAGCATATGCTGAGACGCAGGTGACGCAGGTCCACGCGGCGCAGGGCAGAGCAAATTTTGTAATGCATGAACGTACTGACAGCTGCGTACGCTGCGGCGCAAGCACGTGCAACGCAGACATGTATTTGTCCTGCTCTGCGTCTCGTTGTAGAGCCGGCACAGATTTCTGCGCGACGCGTGCGAGTCGTCACTTGTTTTCTACCACAGATTTATAATTTTGTTTCAATGACAGATTGTACTAGCTAGGACGCGAATGTGTCTGTGTAACTGCGTCGCAGCATACGCTCGCGGCCTATGTCTGCCTCGCCTGCCCTACCCTGCAAAATCTGTACTGCGCTGCGTCACCTGAGAAAGGAAAGAAAAGAAAAGAAAATATTTTTATTTGGGACACGCACAGGAAATACAACATTAAAACTAAGAAAATTATAAAAACAATAAAAATTTCAGAAAAACATATAAAAATCATCAAATCAATCAATCAATCATACTGCATCTCAGCATACCTACGCTTAGCTTAATTGTCGTAGGTACTCAAAAACGTTAAAAAAATTGTAGCAGTCTCATCTCAGCGCCGATAAATGTAAATAAGAGGTTTCTTTGACAGATTGAGACTGAGGTTAGAATATAAACGTTCTTAAATACGGGAATTTCTCCTCTGGTCAGCAAAATGCTACCGCAACAAACGCTAGAATACCCAGACAAGAAAAGTGCTCAAATTGCAAGCCAAGTCGAAACGTGTGTGCTACGTCCAATTATCTAATGCTGCACAATTATCTTAGTCGATCTAATCGCAATGCACTTTGTAAATATTACGTTATATTGCTAAGATTCGTTTACAATAAGACTTTTTATTTAATATTGTGTAAGTAATACAAACGAGTAACATTATACATATAGGAGGGTCTTAAAAAATTTAAGATGCAGTTTTATTCTCCTCCAAAATGGAGGTCATGATTCCTTTGATCCTTTTTCTCTTCTAGTCACAGTTTCAGATTCATTCAATAAGGTTTTGGATCAGAATGAAATTATTTTTTGTTTTTTTACAACATTGACATCTTAGATTATAAAATCTAAGATTGACACCCTGTTTAATAAAATAGAATAGGGTACCTAGGTGATTTAAATAGGTCCTTATTTTTATATTTTATTTATCTTTTATATAGATTCTTTTCTTTTAGATTTTGTGAATGTGAGAACGTTGTAGGCTGTAGACTTGTGGACCATTTTCTATGTTGCTAAATAGCTGGTACTTGTTGATAGGCCTACACTGTCCTCTCATACCTATCAACACTGTAATTTGAAAACATTGTAAAAACCATTTATTTTTAAAAGAGTAACCGTGGAGTTTCTTGCCGGCTCTTCTCCATAGGAAACGATCAATTGGAATCGTGCACCTAGCTTCTGACGTTTCATAAGTGCCCTTGTAGGTTTATGTGAAATAAAATATTTTTAATTTGAATTACCTAAGTATTGTTTTATTAAATAACTTACTGTCATTTAACAATGATCATCATAATTATAATAACACACATAACATCAAGCCCGAAGGGTTAGGCAGAGGTGTACCTACATATAGTACACCCATATTTTGAAAGTGTTATTGGGTTTTACCATCAGGAATTTCTCAGTAGCAGGCCGGAGTCTGCATTTGTGCCCGGTTGATGGCAATAAGTTCGCCCACTATTACATGGGACTTAAACATAACTGGCGGAATGTGGGTGTACCTGCTATCCATAATTATATTGCCTGTAAACGCCAAGATTGGTTTTTCAAAAACCACCACAAAAACAATCATTTATGCTGGGATTTTCCACAAACTGACGCGGATGGTTAATCGCAGCATATTGTTATTAGCAGATAGCCGAACGCCCCTCGAATTTCAAAAACAGCATACAAACAAACTATTGAGTATGTCGCCACCAAAACCACTTACTTTCCAAATTAAACATCAAAACAGAACCGCATAACCGCCACTAAAGCCTCAATTACACTGGATAACGAAATAATTGAACGGAAATTATTCTATTGCATACATTTACAGACCGAGGCTCAGGACGTCTGTCGCGCCTTTATATACATAACAAGAAACAATGGTGGCTCCGCGAAATTCTCCAGTTTCCTTAACAAGGCCTTGGATGACGGCCAAAACAACGAGCGTTATTTAAGGCGGGGTACAGACCGACGGATACGCGCCTCCACTCTGATTTACTTTAATATGAACTCCGACAGGATATTGAAGTTTTCAGACGGATTCGGTGCTGTTTGTTCTCAGTTTTGTTGCATGATAAGCTCTGTTTTCTGAAATTGCTTCGTTTATGAAATTGTTGGTGTTGATTATAAGTTTCACGTGCTCGGGATTCCCTTAAAGTTTCAGCACGTCATGTTTTAACTAGGTATTATAATAATAAAATATATTATGCTCTTGTGTCAAATTTTCTTATACCTAACCCGCTCAGCTGAGAATTGAAAATTTGCAGAGCCGTGTTTGACAAATTACCGTCATATTGTAAATTCGACCAAACTCAAATGAACCTAAAATTCTTTTTCCAACCGCATTCCAAAAGCATTGAGACAAGGCCATAATTAAGTAAATAAAAAAAGAGAGAATAGCATTACTTGACCCAACGTCCACAAGTTCTATTAAACTTTAAAACGAAAACTAGAAAAGGCGAGCACAGTCCTTGTATAATTAGAAACCATGTAATAGCACTTTTGAATCCTACAAAAAGTTTTGAATGTGGCGTAAATAAACGCACATGCACTCTGCGCTTTATTCGAGAGAATTGCAGTTGCGCTGTTGTGAGCCACTCAGTTTAAGAGGGTATGACCATTTAATTTCCTTTAAAAATCTTCCAACAAAGCAAATTTCTTACGTTTATAAATCTATTCAATTTTGTTGAAGAAATGTGAAGAATTCTGTGAATAGATGATGCTCTCTTCTACTAAGTTAGAATGATTGATAACTAGTTTACGACGAGCATCAGTAGTGTCCTTAAAAATGTAAAGTTATGTTCATCATTCTTACGTTTTATTGTCATTGAATATACAATTGAGTACATTTTGTAAATCGTACCAACAATTATTATTCGTCCCTTTTTTCGCCCCCTTATATTTGGAATTTTCAAAAACCCTTTCTTAGTGCTTCCCTACATCATAAAAGAAAGCTGTGTGCAAAAGTTCACGTTCCTAGTCCCAGTAGTTTCGGCTCTGCGTTGATATGTCAGCCAGTCAGTCAGTCAGTTTCTCCTTTTATATATATAAATAGATAATTCTTAATTTTTCCAAGTCAAATTATATTTTGTTGTATTCGGAATAACAGAAATTAGTTATAATACCGCAAGGCTGGAATCCTGTATAGAGAATGCTCGATATAGGTATATTATAGGAGGCTTAAGTTCACTTGATGCTATAAAATTACGATACCACCATGACATGTGTGGGTGTGCAGCTAAGGTATCTCGCACACTAGACGACCACGACCACGATTGGTGGTCGCACCGACCAGGTAATCTATAGAAACCGGCTACTTGGCCGTTGTAATCAAGTGCGCGATTCGTATCGGTGTCTATAGTGATGTAGCGGTTACACCGCCACATACGAACTACGCATCATAGACATGACGTCACACAAATCCTACATCGCGCAATTAGAGTCTACTCTCGACTAGCTTCCATACCTATCGGGTCGCAACGCGCTTTGTATTCTATTTTACTTTGCTTATATAATCACTTTGTTTTTTTTGTAAATTAATCTAGTTGTATAATTTAATAACCATAATAATAATTCTTAATTTATTCTCTCCGCTATACTCATTTTCTCATTCACTCGACCTTTCGCTCGCTTCATTCTAATCTAATAGAATTAGATACCGATAGATTCCCGACTCAAGTAGAATTGGTCAACTCGCCGCCACATACGAACTACGCATCATAGACATGACGTCACACAAATCTTGTATCTATGTCGATCGCTCGGTAAACTCTAATAGCGCGATGCAGGATTTGTGTGACGTCATGTCTATGATGCGTAGTTCGTATTTGGCGGTGTAACCGCTACAGTTTCACTGCTCGGTTCGACCACTGGTTGTGGTCGTGGTCGTCTAGTGCACGAGATCCCTAAGTCAAGTGTAGATAAAATCTGCTGCCCACCTTATGTGTATGAATTTAATATTTTTTCTATCAATCTAAAACTTTTTCTGCCAAACTCGACCTTTAGGTATGGTATATAAAATTGCAGGCTTATTTTGACCGAAAATATATCAACCTACTACATACATGCGCTTGGTATATAGGTTCATGATTTTCAGGGTGTGCTTTTGAAATAAAGCGGAAACTTAAACCATGGTAAATAAATAGATTTAATTAGTGACATTGTGTATTTCCTTATTATTATTATGCTCGCTATACATGATAATATTATTTTGAATTTATTTCTTTGACATTTTTAATTTTACTGACGTGTTTTTTATTACTACTTAGTTTACTTTCAATGTTCGCATGCCTAATTTAAAGTAGATTGAATAGGGATTTCATAATTTTTTAAACACCTTTATTTTATGTACCTACTTTCTAAGCAAATAACGATTATTAAAATTTATTTATTTATACTTGTCGGATCCGGTCATTAGTACGGACAGGAAACGAATCGCAAGCGCGCTGCTGGCGAAAGGACGTGATCTACCCACACCTAAAGCGCGCGTTTCTATGGAGTCGTGATGTTTTAAGGCCACAGCGAGGAGGGGATTAAGCCTCGAATCGCATCGGAGTCAAGACGTCGCGGAACTGTTCTCGATTCATTGTGCTCAGTTATTGTGTTAGTTGTAATTTGGGATTATTGTGTTAATTTGTGATTTTAATAAACGCCGTCGCACCCAGTGTGTGTATAATTTAGCTAGTGTGATTAATTTGATAGTAAATTATAATGTGATCTGAACTGCAAACGTTTTTTCTATTACGCATTGACCAACACTACCCACACTACGCCCACAGTAGTTAAAATATCGCTGATAATAACGACAGAGTCGCGTACCCGTCTCCGACATATTAATAAAATTAGTCAAAGGAGTCCAGGAATTGATCCTTATCAGCCAAATTATAAAATTATCGGATATAAACCAGATAGAACTGAACATACAATTTCATCCAAAATCAAGCTTTTGACTCCTGCATGATATTTTCTGTATTTCTTCCTACTCTATTAGATTTTAATACTAAACAATGAAGTGTGTTGTAGAAACGAAAATGTTGGTTTCCCTTAAACAAACACCGCACGAGTTTTTATAAAACTTTCTTTTTCATAAAGTAACACCCACTTAGTCGAGGACTATATTTCTACCGTAAAGGAAACAATAAAATCTGGAATATAAAAGACTTTCTGGATATTGCTCGCACTGTCACACCTTTCCAAGAAAATGTATTGGATGTCAATACCATAAATGTCACCAGAAATAGGAAACGTTTGTGCTAATAAACGACTGACAAGTCACTGAATGGAAAATCTTTAGAATACCTACACTTCCTTGATTTTATGTGTCACTAGCGACCCGCCCCTGCTTCACACGGTTTTTACGACTTGAAAAATCATCAAGATTTCATTATTATAATATCAGTTTAATATTAAAGTAGTATACAAATTAACCTTTTGGAATAAATTCTCTAATTGATGACGAAAACCTCATCAAAATCTGTTCCGTAGTTTAGAAGAACAACGATCACAGAAACAGTTTCGAAAAACGACTTAGTAATCCTAACTAATAATATAAATGCGAAAGTGAGTTTGTTTGTTAGTTTGTTACGCTTTCACGCTAAACCGGCTGAACAGATTTGGATGAGATTTGGCATATGCGTAAACCATGACTTGGGTTAGGACATAGGATATTCCCACGGGATCGAGATTTATGCTGGTGAAATCGCATGTACCTACTACACCTGCATAATATGATGTACAAACAAGGTGTATCACATTTCCAGAACATTACATGACTATGGAGGAAAATTTTGTTATATTTCTCGTAGATCTCGATCTGAAATGTTCAACAATACCGCAGAAAAATATTAAAACTGAGATATTTAGTGGACTTGAATAATTGATTTAGGGAATAGGTACAGTGAGGGAAATTTTATTTTTAAGCAAATTGACACACTATGTCAATTTTCCGTGTTATAGTCATTTCATACAACTGTTAATGAATGGCATTTACTATTGCGATTATAGGTTCGGGCACTTCTAGTTGTTAATCAATTAGCAAAGCAATTAATTTACAACGGTGCAATTACGAGGAAATGCAACTGAAGAAGAAAAATATAAACATTTAAATTTTCTGTAAATAATAAACTTATCGTAGTGTGTACAAAGGTAGCATTAATTTTATCGCATAAAATATTAAGCTTCCTTACAAATTGAAATTAGTGAATTGTTTTTTTTTTCTTCTTTGATTTATGTTTTTATTTTTCTTCTACGGTTACACACGTTGTCTACATCTCTTTTTATTATTATATACTTTCCTGTCGCAAGTATGCTGGAAGAGATTTCTTTAGAAATAAGCATTGCCTTTGTACGTATTTTTCTGTTCCTTTCTTCTTGTCTGTTTATATGTGTGTGCATTAATGGTTAAATAAATAAATATAACATAACATCACGTCTTGTTTCCCCGAAGGGTTGGGGGCAGAGGTGTCCCTGTAGCAGGTATACCCACATTTCGCCAGTTATGTTTAAGTCCCATGTAATAGGGGGCGAGCCTATTGCCATCAACCGAGCACAAATCCAGACTCCGAGCTGCTACTGAGAAATTTCAGATAGAAAAACCCAATAACACTTTGCCCGACCCGGGAATCGAACCCAGGACCTCATGCTCAGCAGTAGCGCTTGCGACCACTAGACCAACGGGGCAGTCAAGTCAAATAAATATAAATAAGAGCTTAATGAGACAAAAGCTTTCTAAAATTCTTCGATCTGTGCTCATCGTTTTGATTGCCTGACAGTGCTGCGCTATAAGCCATTATGAACACTGAAAGTAGTTAGAACGCATTATATTATACACTACCGGGATGCTTAAAGCTGATATCAGACGCTTCCATTCCAGTTCATTTTTGTTTCATTTCATTCTACGTTCTGCTCATTTCATTTCATTTTTGGATCATTCGGTAGGCGAGCAAAAGAAATCAAACATCATTGGATTGGTTCACTAATTAATTCAGTTCTCCCTTTCGATTCGTTTTGTGTTCAGGCACTTTAAGTGAAAGATGTCGACAAAAATGAACAAAAAGTGAAACGTCTTATAGCAGCCGTAAGGTAGGTAATAACATGAAAATAAGATCCTATTTTCCACTTGAATCGTTATTTATGAGCAACGTTTAAGCATAAATAGGATCCATCTAAGTTGTTTACACCCTTGTCTTGTTTTCATCAATGGCGACCTAACTGAATTGGCGGGTTTTGGGACCGGACTTGACTGTATGAATATTGATTTTATCGTCTTCCTTTAACAATGAGACAATAATTATTCAAATAAGGTCTCTAAAGTTTATATCAAACTGCCTTATGAGTTGACTGCATTTTGTACGAACCATCATGCCTTATTCCAGTAAATTCTTAATGGCGGATGCTCGATGATATAGATCATTGAATTTAACAACTCAAAATGAAAACCTATTTATTAAAACTAGGCTGAGAATCAGCACTTTGCGAACGTCAAAATTACACAAGTCTCCTAAAACGCCCGCCCTTCACCACTTTCTAGTACTTTAGCAGGGAAGAAGAAGTGGCTCAACAAACTCCCCAGCATAACAGCTGTTCAGTTAGAAAAACTTTATTCTATTATTTGCTGTCCAACAGTTAATGGACTTTGATAAACGAAGCTACATTTATGAAGGACTGGAAAAATAATAATATTTATCAATCTTTCACAAAAAAGAACTGCAATGAACATAAAAAAAGTATTTAACGTTGTTGGTCCTCGTGGCATCCTGAGTCTCAACTGCACTGTGAGTGGTAGGTAATAGGTGGCACGACCTCCAGCAAACTGGACCTTCAGAGCGCCTGGGTAAAACTGACGAACCAGCAGAACGAGTTCATCAGTATTGCATTCCACGTTATGCGGTTGGTAGAAAGCGCCTGTTGGGTATTTTAAGAAAATGTCCGCTATTCATTGTTTAAATACCAGGAATAAACATAAACTTGCTGTACATCCACACGTCTCCACAAAGTAGGCAATTCGTTCATGGGACAATGTATACGCTTTTAAAAACAAACTTCCCATTGACATTCGAAACTTACCCATTTAAAACGATTTAAAAGCTGCATTTTAAAACAAAACTTTAAAATTTTAGATTATTTAGAAAATAAAAAGCTTGGGATTGAGCTGCTCGCTCTGCTAAGCCTTGTGATAAAACCATAAAACTTGACATTTTAATTATTATGTAAAATCATCAAAATATACCAATTTTAAATACACATTGACATTGTTGAAAATTAAATTCAAAATGACATGATTACTTTGTGAAGTATTATTATTGTTTTAATTATTGTGAATGTGAAGACTATGCGGATATTATTATTATTTCTCAACTAGTTTTAATGATGGTCTGGCAGTTTGAGTAGTTTATGCGGCCTAGCCAAATGTCCTTTCTTTGGTATTGTTCGTCGAATTGAGCTCCTTAAGTTCTGAGTTGAACTCCACGATTATTGACAAATGCTTGTACTGACTGGACAGGTCTACTCAAATCTGTGTGGTTCTTTCCTCAAAAGACCATTTCAGACACTAATCTACATGGTCCTCATATGGCCTGAACAATTTTTTTTTTTTTTTTTTTTCTGTTGGGCATCTCACAGCTGGTTCCGAAAACCGTGGCTGTTTAACCGGTCAATCCTGTGGTTGCCTTAAGCTACTACACTCAAAGCCTCCAGCCAGGGCACAAATAACTAAGCTAAAAATTTAAGGATGAACGCTCACTAAGGGCACCCCCTGCGGGGTTCGAGCCTCGGCTTAGGGCGTTATCCGGAGGGAGGACATCAAAAGATGGGACGGGCTGGATCAAAAGGTTTTGATCATTATTATTAGTCGGGGAATTTAAAGCTACGTGCACAGCTGCAACAACTGCTGGCACCTCGTTTTCGAGCAAGGGTCGGGGGGGAGTATTATTTACTCGGGGGCGCGGCGGTCGAGATCGCAAAGGACCTCGGCGGCGAGGTCGGTATGACGGGAGGCGTCTCTGTTTGTACACTGTACTTGTTTCCCTATTGCTCTCCTGGAGGAGGGTTATGGGGTCATCGGGATCTACGAGGATATGCCTTGGACGGCGAACATGACTGATTTTACTCGGGACATAACTGGCGGCCTCGACAACCAGAGGGTTGCGATGTTTGGCCGCGGACTCAAAGAAACGCTTGGAAAGGCGTTTTAGAAACTGATGGATTGTGGGAATCTTTAGGTCGAGGTGGAGTGCCTCGTTCCTGACGAACCAGGGGGAACCTGTGGCCCTACGGAGGAATTTATTTTGCACTGTTTGCATCCCATGGATATGACGGGGTTTCGCATGAGTGAAGACGGCACCCGCATAGGTCATGATCGGTCGAATGCACGCCGTGTTACGTGCATTCACCAAGTAAAAGAGTCTACCGAGAGCGAAAGAGGCTCGCGAACGAACCATCTTTATGTGCTCTGCGAAAGTCAAATGATGGTCTAGAACGACACCGAGATATTTTGCTCGCTTCTCCCAAGGGATCGGCTTGCCGAACATGGTGATTAGTCGGGGGAGGGGGTTTTTGCGCCTTGAACGCGGCTTCGCAAAGAGAACCGCTTGGCTTTTATCGGGGTTGACTTCTATCCGCCATTTTGTAAACCAAGCTGCCAGTCTATTGACTGCGCGTTGGAGATTTAGGCGAATGATGTCGGGGGATCTAGAGCTGAAGTAGATGGCAGTGTCGTCTGCGAACAGACCCAACTGCGACCTACCGCAACCTTTTGGGATATCGCTTGTGTATAGCGTAAAAATGAGGGGGGACACCACAGAGCCCTGGGGGACACCTGCGCGGATGGGACGGGGAGTGGATAACGCTCCTTCGATACGATAACGGAAGACGCGATTCGATAAAAAGTCTCGTAAGATGAGTACGAGACGATCTGGCACGCCGAGTTGGTACAGCTTGTATATTAAGCCGTTGTGCCAGACTTTATCGAACGCTTTCGCTACGTCGAAGAATATGGCCTGAACAAGATTATATCTGAACTTTAATAGAGACTGTGATCTCTGAGTTTGTTTCGGCCTTTCTTCTCAGAGTAGTCAGATAGGAAACGCCGAACTTATCTAGCAAATTTTTTATGTTTTTTAATATGACATGTAAAAGTGATTCCAATATCCTATTTACAGAATAAACAATTTCATTTCATTTTATTCCAAGGACTTGCTGCATAGGTATTATCCCACGGCTGACTGACCTATGAAAAAAATTACAACTTTTTTCAAGTCATATTCAAAAATGTAAAAATCAGAAATAGTAGACCAGCTGAAAAAGTGAACTAATAGGTTTTAATTCGTAAAGATAACGCTGCACTACACATAGTAATATATCAGAGCTACAATAAAATAAGTTTCCGCAGACGTGTGTGATCGTCTACAGGTTGGCTGAGCGTGATCATCCCACGGGAGGTGCGTCTAAGTTTGACCGCGGTAAATCTCGCTCAGCATTGGGCCCCGACGACTTGTTCAACATTCAGACAGGCTATACTCTGAGGGGGAATCGTCATTTATTGCTGCTACTTGTTAAAAGATTTCGTAGTTGAATTATGAGAGGATATATATATATTTTTTTTGACTTCCTCGTTGGTCTAGTGGTCGCAAACGCTACTGCTGAGCATGAGGTCCTGGGTTCGATTCCCGGGTCGGGCAAAGTGTTACTGGGTTTTTCTATCTGAAATTTCTCAGTAGCAGCTCGAAGTCTGGATTTGTGCCCGGTTGATGGTAATAGGCTCGCCACCTATTACATGGGACTTAAACATAACTGGCGAAATGTGGGTGTACTTGCTACAGGGATACCTCTGCCCAACCCTTCGGGGAAACAAGGCGTGATGTTATGTGTTTATGTGTATATTTTATAATTACAAGACGGTTTTTTTTACAATCATTTTAAAACAACTAGTACAGGGAAGGCAATGTCTGTGTCTCCGTCTTTTAGTACCATAATTATCTAATAATACGCTTGTACTTAGCTCAAGATCCATCAAGATCCAAGTGTGATTATTTTGTTTTGTTAGGGTTTTAATAAGTAACGTGTGAGCAGAGCCAAGGGCGCAAGCTAGTAGGTTATATGATATAAGTACAATACAGAACATCGTACAGAGTTAAATATTTCAAACAACCATTTTCAATCCTCTTAAAGTAACTAAGAACAGACATTCCTACTAAGCAAATGTATAATAAGTTTACTGCTTGTAAAGAAAAAAACAACATAATGAAAATGGAAGATAAAAAATATGCGTGTGTAGGCAAAGAAAGAAAAAGTAAAATAATATCTCGGCGAAACCTTAGAAAAACTTCTACACAAGTCATTGCTGGCGGCTATAAAGAAAGAGGGGAGTGGGTAATAACAGATTGTTTTCATTAACTTGGATAAAACACTTCCTTTGTGGTCGCGGATACACTAACCTGTTATGTTTTATATTTGCCGTAGAATCAGTGAGCACAAATGTCTCGATCAAACTAGAGAAAGCACAAAAACTGTCTTCAATCTGCTGTGAGATAGTTCAGCCATATTGCCCGCAGTAACAGGAAAAATAGAGGGCAAAAGACCTAAAGGCTGAAGCCGGAAATGGTGGTCGGATCAAATATCCGAGCAATTGGAGATACAGGCCACAGGTCGTAAAAGATGGAGAAAGACCGTTGGCAATTTGAAACAGTCACGATTCTCAGCAGTGAGAGAGCGATTGAGGAGAGAGAGAATTGTTGAGAAGCACAGCGATCTAATAAGAATATGATTATTGTATATGGCTAGGTACTTCACACCACCCTAGGTTAAGTTTATTAAAGTCTTTTTGTGTGAGTTACTTTTATTACCCATATGTGGAGTAACCTAGCTATATGTATTAGTATAAAATATGGAAATAGCCTCAGTACAATCATGTGTAGTTAGGGTGTCTTCGGTTTCCATTTATCCTAGAAAGCATTATGTTCGGCTTCCATTTGGCTTTTAAAGGCATTGGGGATTTCAGAGTGCTAGAAATTGGTATAATCGGAATATGTGATGGAATTCCTGTAAACCAGGGTTTCAGTATGAATGGCACTATAAGTTTATGATAAAGGGATTGCTGATAGATTGTAAACAGGAACACTAACTAGATCATGATGTACATCCTATGTACCGTGCTTTTGGCAAATTTTCTTACCTTTGGTAATTTCTGAAGGATCAAGTCTCATTCCTACCAAATCTTATGTCTGGGTAATAGACTAAAATAACAACTGTGGACTCACTCAACGGGCCAATCCTGTCATCGTCCATTCCCCAAGCGTGTCAGATCGGCTTTAATTTTAACTAAATGTATATAAATGATGCTGGAGACGAGACAATTTAGTAATAACATCGTGATCCCGGCCGCTAATTGTGGAAATTGTCAATTCAAATTAATTTTATGCCAAACACTCCGACAGTTGGCGGTTACTCATTATTTCTAAAGAGACATGGCAATATTAGAAGTACCTACCGAGATCAGTTGGTAGTATTCTTTATTGAATGTTTTTCGGATGTTTATTGATAAATATGATAAAAATAAAAACAAAACAACCTTGTAATGAGAAAGTTTAAAGATGTATTTTACAGTTTACACTGTTATAAAATCAAACTGAGTTTAAGTTCCATTAGGTACTTATCTACATCAATAATTTTGTGAGTTCAAAACTCACTCGCAGGAATTCAAAATCATAATAAAATCATTACAACAACATTAGCTCGCCAACATTCAGCTCCTCAGTTCGCTTTCCACATTTCATTTTCGATTGTTTTACCCTAATACTTTTTAAATCTGTTGAGATATCTGTACTCGCAGATCCGCAGAAATAAAGAACATTTGATACTACTTTTCAAACTCAAACGCAAAAACTTTTTAGTTAGCGTGACATCAAAATAAAAATGAAAAAAGTATGAAACAGTCTACAACTTTCTACTTTGATGAAGACAGAATAATATTACGAAAAAAAAAAAAAAATGTTAGAGAATATTATGAGCAAGCTGTCCATTTAGATAGGTAACTGGGACACGCTCACAAATTTTCCAAACGGGAAAAAGTCAAAAGCTGGCCCTTAAACGTACCTATGCAAATACGCAGTGCTGTTTCGTAGAAACTAATCTCTTAGCTCGTCCTCACGTGTTTTATCCAGCAAGCGTGGCTAATTTGCAAGCTGCACCAGTACCCCGGGCTTTTAGCCTGCCTTCCTTCCGCTGCTGTTTACGCGCCGCGGACTTAAACGAGGGCACTCCGACTTAATGACGACCACCGCCATTTTGGTAACGACGAGTGACATAATCATTCCCACGTCAAAATAACGTGTCGCCCTTTTGAATATACGATTAAAGAGAATAGTTATCACGCTCATCGAGAACGCTCCAGATTGTTGTTGTTCTTGAGAACACACGGGATTATTCCATGTTGAAGACTTTGTTCGAATAATTTTTTAACATTGTTCCGACTACGGCGAAATAGATAATGCCTACATCTGAATTTATTTATGCTCATATTGACTCAGTGTTCTACGTATTTTGATGATATGATGTATTCATGAAATAGTTGAAGAGCGTATACCTTTCTTGAGCCAGGATTTGCTGAAGAAAATTGAGTTATAAGCTGCAAGAAACTTGGATAGGATACGGGAACGATTCCGAAATAAGCCAAGCTAGACATAATATTACATTTATGCTTTTTAGTTTACACGGAAGATTTATGTTTTGTAGCGTCTTAATTGATGAAAACAGAAAACTATTATAACATGTATCTCCTCTTACATAAAATGAACTGCTGTCAATTATAAATAACGTGCAAAAAAAGAAAGAAACAGGTCAAAAAACAAGGCATAGGTACCCCAATATAAAACCACTTCGATCGAACCACATCATTATGCACGTAATAGTTGAGAAGCAATATACGGAACTAGGCCAAGTACTCTCTAAACAAAAGGCGAAAGTTTTACGATAAAAAGAGTTATATATTCGGGAGGCACAAGTGTACTTATCCCCGACATAAACGCGCATAGATTCGGGAACGCGTCGCGTGACGAATCAACGATGTCGAATTTCATGACGCCATTTTACGAGTGCTGAAATAACAGATCAGTTACAAATAATCGAAATAACACGTACCGCTTTAGCATACTATGCGGTAAACCTCATAAAGCATAAAAATAATGTTCAACCAAGTACAATATTCCATAACTACAACTGACGGTAATGATTCAAAAGGATTGTGTTGAATTGTTATTTACGCGACTATATCCATTATAATGTTAATAATACATTTCAAATTTAAATGTTAATGAACTATGTGTATTATTTTGCTGTCACAAACGTCCAATATAATTAATCAAAAAGTTCAGTCCATACGTGGAAAGGCTTAATTGGGATTATGTATTTAGGTTTAACATTTACCAACCGGGAGAGGAGGCCTGTGTCCCAGCAGTGGGAACATTTATAGGCTGATGATGATGATGATGAACCGGGACATAACTTTTACACCTAAAATATGCACTATTAAAACTGGAATTATTCAAATAATTACCGTGCATTCCTTTTGGTATACAACTGCTCGGAACAAAGTTACGGGTTAGTAGTAAACACATGAAATAATAAAGCTCACACATTGAAGATAATATAATGTTATAGCGCTTAAAAATTAAGGTAAAATATCTATTACTTTCTCTGTGTGTAGTGGTCGTTTAAATTGTACGGTCAGCGATATGTCGAAGATAATAATATATTTTATTTTACATTATTTTCAAAGTGTGTGACGACCTTTACAATGGCGCTACTACATTCCATTTCTGCATTAAAATAAAATAGTGCATATTGCTGTCGCACGAGCGTCCTACACATATCAATTTTATTATTCTTGTATCCGCTGCACAGTCGGAAGCACGCACGATGGGCTTCACAATGGCCTACAATAAATTCTAGGCTTCCCACTTTACCTACTGAATGTACTCAGAAATGAGATCGTATGGTCTACGAGGATACTAAAAGCGTTTCAAAAATTTATGTGCGCGCTTAGTCTTCTGTTAAAGCGGTTTTAGCCGCCGCCAAATATAGTCGTACATATTCGCACATGTTCGTGACGAGTTAACCCACTACCGAATAATGTTGTGTTTAACATGTTCAGAAATTTGGGCGTTTTACTACAACAAAATTATAGTTACACGACATTAGGGTAGGACTAATGGGTTAATGTAAAGTAATTATGTTAGTAAATGTCTTCACGATTGTACCCTGAATTCTAATAACCGTTTAGATAGGCGTGTGATTGGTATGAAACATGAATTCCAAATATTACAACTTCGACGACTAATATCGATTTGTGTAAATGTGTATGGCTCATAGTTTTGGAATAATATTTACAATGCATGTGCTCGAAAAGAGCATTTTCCAAGTAGCCAAACTGGGCGGAAAGTGTCACTTTTTTTGACTAGTGCTTTTTACTTTTCTGTTTTTTTTTTTTTTTAATTTTAACTCTGTTGTCAGCCCGACGCAAAAGACTTTTTATTAATTGAGAAAAGTTTTACAGATTAGATCATGATGATGATGATGATGATGATGATGATGACGATGGCGATGACAATGGTCGAAGTCAAAGTCAAAGTCGAAGCCGAAGTCAAAGTCAAAGTGAAAGTCAAAGTAGAAGTCAAAGTCAAAGTCAAAGTCGAAGCCGAAGACAAAGTAGAAGTCAAATTCAATTCAAATTCAATTCAAAAGTCATTTATTCAAATTAGGCTGAGAACCAGCACTTTTCGAACGTCAAAATTACATAAGACAGTCCCCCAAAAACGCCCACCCTTCACCACTTCCTAGTGCCTTTAGCTGGGAAGAAGAAGTGGCGCAACAAACTCCCCAGCAGCACAGCTGTCTGTTCAAGTTAGAAAAAAATAAAAATGACTCTATACAATAGTGTGCAAAATTATTATGCAACACAAAACATTATTTTAATTAAGTATAAATTATTGGCCATAAGTTAGCTAGCACACGCCGATATACCAACCAAAAACATCGAGAACTATACTCAAGCAGAATTTAAAAAAATAAAAACTAAACGTAAAAAGAACTAAATATCTAAATAAAAGCCTCCAGGCATAAAGGGCGTGCCCGCTTACATAAAGCTGTAAATTGGAAGTTATAAATGATAAACTAGGACCATCGAGGTAAAATAAATGTACAGTTAATTACTAGTAACAATAACAAAACCATGATCAGCAAGACGACCAGTCACCACAAGCAGCACCCGTTCACGAGCATAACGCAAAGATCAGTCATTACCCCCCTCGCCATATTTGAGGGAAGGAGGCAACCCGACTCCCGACGCTACCGCAAGCATTGACATCTAAGGGAGCATGACGAACTTGCTGCCGGTTGCTCAGGTAAAAAATAATATAATTAATTGTCGAGGTCACTAGCCAACCACAAATTGCAACACAAACTCATAACAAAACATTGTAATGAGTAGATTATGTCAACAATAAAATAAAAATAAATAGACTCGTAAAAAAATAATTAAAAAATTGACTCATAAAGTCAAAAAAAATATATAAACTTATATAAACTGTCAGTAGGTAAGTTAAATCTGGAGAAAGAACATAAACATTGTCTTGAGTTAATCACAGCGACCAACTATTCTTATCATTTAAGTAGTCGTTGATACAATAGTATGCCTTTGAACAAAGGTTTGATTTTACTTTATTTTTAAACGCATTAAAAGGCAAATCTAGCATAGAAGAGGGTAGCTTGTTATAAAAGGTTATACCAAGCCCAACAAATGAGTTATGAACCTTATGAAGCCGGTGAAAGGGAGCTCGTAGTTTGTCCTTATTTCTAGTGTTAACATTGTGAATATCACTGTTTTTAGTGTATAAGTGTATATTTTGCCTAATATATAAGATGTTGGCGAAAATGAATTGTGATGCCACCATGAGAATACCAACATCTTTAAAAAAATCTCTTAGAGAAACTCTGGCACGTAGCTGGTAAATTGCTCGAACAGCTCGTTTTTGAAGAACAAATATATTTTGAATGTCAGCGGCTTTGCCCCACAGCAGAATACCATAGGACATAACGCTATGGAAATAACTAAAATAGACTAACCGAGCTGTATCAATGTCAGTGTATTGTCTTACTTTCCTGACAGCGTAGGCGGCCGAACTGAGCCTTCCCGCTAGGCTTGATATATGTGGGCCCCACTGAAGTTTGGCATCTACTGTTATGCCCAGAAAAACTGCCGAGTTCACAGTTTCAAGCACCTCTTTATCTAAGACGATGTTGGGTCCTAGATTTCTAACATTTGGTAGAGCGAACTTTACACATTTCGTTTTCTTGGCATTGAGAACTAGGTTATTTGTCGTAAACCAATCCGTAACCATTGAGAGTGCACTGTTTACGTCGTCAAAATCTTGTCTATTCCTGTCTACTTTAAAAATAAGAGAGGTATCATCTGCAAACAGTACAACGTTACAGATATCCTTTAAATAAAAAGGTAAGTCATTTATATACACTAAGAATAAGAATGGACCCAGTATTGAGCCTTGAGGCACACCTAACTGAACTGGTAGCCCGGAAGATTTCACACCATTAACATCTACACATTGGACCCTATTATGCAAATAAGAATTTATTACTTTAAGAGCTTCGTTTTGGACACCGTAATGACGTAGTTTACGCAAAAGTGTGTCATGGTGCACGCAATCAAAGGCTTTGGAGAGATCACAGAAAACTCCAATAGCATTTTGCGAGTTCTCCCATGCGTTAAATATGTGTTTCATCAGAGCAACACCTGCATCTGTAGTCGAACGACCTTTTGTGAAACCATATTGTTCATCATGAAGAAGTCTGTTTAAATTAAAATGTCTTAGCAACTGCTTGAGTATTAACTTTTCAAATATTTTACTGAATGCAGGTAAGATAGAAATAGGCCTGAAATTGCCAACGTGATTTTTGTTACCCGATTTAAATAATGGTATGACTTTACTACTCTTCATGAGGTCAGGAAAAGTTCCTAAATCAACACATTTATTAAAAGTTACAGCTAAATATGGAGCTACTATGTCTATTATATTACTTAATAGTTTAATGGAGATACCCCAGTAATCACCAGTGTTTTTAGACTTAAGTGTGTTAAAAACATTAACTACATCACGAGGTGTTACATGCTCGAAGCTAAATAAGCTACTACATTTAGGCACACTGCTATGCAAAAGGTTTTCAGCTTTAGACGGGGACGAATTTAAGGAGCGAGTCGTAGTTATAGGTATGTTGGCAAAAAATTCATTAAATGCCTCAGCTACGTCGGCTGCTATATTAACTAATTTATTGTCGACCATAATCTCGAGTTGTTTTTCTTGTTTAACCGACTTACCCGTTTCATTGTTAATAATTTTCCAAGTGGTTTTTACTTTATTATTTGAATTTTTAATTGTATCGCCTAAAAATTTTGATTTTGCAAAAACACAAATATTTTTAAATAATTTTGAATAATTTTTGACATACTCTAAGAAAGGAGTATCAAACCTATATTTTTTCAAACCATATAACTCGTATAGTGTCGCTGTACTTTTATAAATACCTGGAGTAGCCCATTGGTTAAAGCCAACAGAGGTGCTATTAATGTTAATAGTTTTGGTCTTGAAAGTAGATTGGTACTCTTTTTGCACAACATCAAAAAGGGCTCCATAGATATCATTGGGATTTTCGTGTTCTACTATAGATGGTGTAATTCTATGAGCTATATTATTTTTAAACTTGCTGCAACGACTAGCTGTATAAGGCCTGCATTCTATTTTATGTGGTTTTTTTTGTAATTGCATAGGGAAGCTAGCTAGTAAACCACAGTGGTCAGATGTTAAGTCACTTAAAACTAATTTATTTTTGGCATCACAATCACTAAATATATTATCGAGACAAGTCGACGTAGATGCCGTGATCCTAGTAGGTTCAAAAAACAAGTTAATTAAATTATAAGATTTGAACAAATTGAGAAGTCTAATACTTAATGGAGTATCATCTAAAATATTAATATTGAAATCTCCACATAAAATTATACTTTTATTACTAGATTTTAACCTATTGAGTGAATCCTCCATTACCGATTCGAAACGAATAAAATCCCCAGAGGGGGGTCGATAAACACAAATTATAACATATCGCTCTAGTTCAACACAAGACAACTCAATAGTGCGCTCAATGGAAAGATTAACTAAATCTAAACGTTGTTTACATTTCAACTTGTTTGAAACAAGAACTAAAGACCCACCGCGGATAGCACTTTTTCTTACAAATGCGCTTTGTACAGTAAAAAAATCATCATTGATAAAAACTACTTCATGTTCTTTCAACCAGTGTTCAGTCAAACATAACACCTGAACAATGTTAAAGTCAAAGTCATGACAATGGCGATGATGATGATAAAGAATATTGTTTATATTATTTAAGTACGTCAGCCAAGATGTTACACATATGCGACTATTGTAAGGTTGGCTCGTTTTTTTATTTCCTCGCACAATGCATAGTAAAACGTTGTAGGTATTATACACGTGCGTAAAATGATTTCCGCACTTATAGCATAAATAACTATTGCAGTGTATTATCATCATGAAATAGTAGTAGTACTAGAAACTAGTCCACTAAAGCCTCCAAGGGCTTTTGCTCTCCTTAAACAAATCGTTAAGTTGCTAAAACAGCAGTGATAGCCTAATGGTGTGGCCGTCGCACCACCAAGTCATCGAGTTAAAAACGGCGAAGAAAAACATCGTAAGGAAACCAGCATGCCTTAGAGATATTTCTTTTAAGCCAAGAAAGAGGCCTATGGGTGGCTTTAAGATAGATAGATAGATAGATAAATCGTTTATTTAGTACAAACAAAAGACAGCACAACATACTATTGTATGTTGCACGATTAAATAATAACTGATTAGCTATTAGGAAATAGCCGCAAGGTGAAAATATACAAACAAATAAAATAAACAAAAGGAAGAAAACAAGACATTTTGATGACACTATTTGGGTATGACACAATGTAAAATAATGGGTCAATGAACATAACGAGTGCGGTGTGCGTCTCAAGATGGTGGTGGTGGTGGTGTGGTTTAAAAAACTCCGACACCAGGTTAATCACTAACCACACAAAAAGAAGAAGAAGCTCAAAAGAATATCAAAACCCTTGGAAATAAATGTAAGGCCTTTGGATTTTTTTATGACCATTTTCCCTAAGGTTGCTCTATTCCATATATTTGAAGTAACTTTCCATAATTATGTGGGATTCCCATAATTTTCTATGCGGGTCCAATGCTGTGAAGAGTTAGTTCGTCAGGTCCCAGTCCATTACGAATACCTTTGAGAAATGTTCGCACCCTTTATACATTATTTAGTTATAGACTAGTTGAGTGCTTCTTTTACTTATTCATAGTCATAGAGTTGGTCAAGAACGACTCGTACGTTTGTGGAAAAGTCATTCGTATAGATAGGTTGATAAATATCTATCTACTAAGCAAAGTGATTCTTGGCTATTGTCATCGACAATGTCTTAATTTGGCAGTGCCATGATCTACGGATCTACATGATGAATAGCTTTGTGATTTCTCTTAAGTACAAGTACAATTTTAACAGTTGAAATATAAAAAACTCCTGACACAAACATTTCCTCATCTCTCTTTCCTACTCCATCATCAGACCCTTTGTTCATCATTTATCTATAACCTATTTATTGAGACCATTCCAATGAGCAGAAACAAAATACCTGTGCTGTAAGTTGGTAAGGGAGTTGGGTACCCTGCAAATTCCAGGTGATGCTGCAGCATCAGTTCAAGGTTCCTATGTTCTTCAAATATCATTGAAGTAATAGAAACCAAATTTCAAATCAATCAGACCTGTGGAAGATACTCACATTCATTCATCAACTAGAAAAGAGCTGATAATATTCAAACGGATGAACTATTTTGATAAAAAAATAAAAACCATTGCTAGAAAACATGCTTTCAAATAAAAAAAAACGCATTTAAATCGGTTCACTCGTTTAAAAGCTACGGTGCCATACACAACATAGCGGTCAAACTTTTAACACCCCTCTTTTTGCATCGGGGTTAACAAAAATGAAAAGAGTTAAATAGTAAGAGCTTGTTCTTATAATAAGAAGATGAAACTTATTCTTGTGTCTTACCCCCGAATAAGTCGTAACGTTAATGTTGTTTATTTTAAATTATCCAATCCGGAAAACTGTCCTAAGCAATACAACGCAGAGTACGGCTTCCAAGTAGTCCTCACACACGCCTAAATGACGAACACCACTCAGACGTATGAGCCGTAACCGACGGTTTAATGTGCCTTCCGTGCCACGGCACGTAGATATCAAGTGTCATAAATTGGTATCGCCGCTCACTTGTAGCTTATCTATGCTTAATCGAACTACGTAAACACATACAAGAAAGCCAGTTGACTTAGGAATAACAGGTTCTCTGTAAAAATATTCTTTAACACTTTCGACTCCACCCAAACGTGGCTAGGAGAAGCTCGTGGCTAAGTAATAACAGTCGCACGGTTCGATCCATCAGGTTAAGCTATGCTTGCCGAGGTTGGTCTGTGGATGGGTGACCATCTTAACATTCTGAGACTCCTCCGTGCCTCGGAAAGCACGTTAAGCCGTTGGTCCCGGCTGACATTCGTGGATCTTTGACAGTCGTTACGGGTTGTCAGAAGCCCGAAATTCTGACAATCAGTCTTACCAAGGGGTATTGTATTACCCAGTTACTGGGTTGTGGAGGTCAGATAGGCAATCGCTCCATGTAAAATACGGTATTCAGCCGCATCCGGTTAGACTGGAAGCCGACCCCAACATAGTTGGGAAAAGGCTAGGCAGATGATGATGACTTTCGACTCCACCCACTATTCATCGAACTCACACGCCATGCCGACATATTGGAAGTGAACCCTCCGGGAGGGTTACCGGCATTAGGTTTGCGCTAAAGTTAACCATCGCGGCTGGTCAACGGCATTATGTTTTTAAAACCGTGTTATAAAACGCTGTAAAACGTAATAAAATAGTGTTTTCTTGTGACTATAGGTACGTGGTTTCTAACCTTATAAATTTTTAATGATAATTTTTAACCGTGAACAAAAATTAAAAACAAAAAATGCTTGTATTTTAAAACCAACGCTTATACTAATAAATCTTGTTAAATATACATCAGATTTCATTTTCACGGTTTAAAATGCTGTATTCGTCAAGAAAAATCTACATTTAAAATGAGCCCTAGGTGAACCCTCCAGGAGGGCTCCCGGCACTGAACTGCACTGAACGGTAGCTAAGTTGAGCAGTGGGTCTTGGACCCGCTATGCAATACTCAATACTTTATTGCATTCCATAATGTGAAATAAAACAGTTGGCATGTTAGACATTGTATCAATCATGGACCCTGTCGGGCACAGCAAAGTTAATTAAATGATAATAGGAGAGAGGATGAAGGCGCTTTTTGTTTAGAAGAATTAAATGAGAACATATTACATTAAAATGTTATGCAGCTTCTTTGGTATTTATATTTTGTATCTTAATTATATTTAATTGCGTAATTATAATCCTATTTGTATGAGTCTTAATATTTGGGTTTAATTTATTGCATGGTTATACTAAAATCATAAAAATATTTAAATTATTAGTGTGAGTCTTTATTATTGAAATGAGATTTAATTAGCTATTTATTATAATTAATTTAAGTTTATAGTATTTACGCGTTTTTAAAATAAGTAAATTTATTAATTCTAATTAAAAAGAAATGTCGGTATTATGTCAAAATGTTTTTATTGTTGTTGAAATTTATCGTCAAAGTATTCGTCAAGTAGCTTTTAATTATTAGGAATTGTTTCAATTTATTGATAAATATATTATTGTTATTAGTATTTTTAATGTATTCCGGTAACTTATTGTATATTTTAATAGACATAACAAATGCACTGGAAGAATGCATTTTTAATCGTGAAGTGGGTATGTTAAGTCTATTTTCATGTCTGAGTGATATTTTAGTTTGAATATCACCTCTTTTAGCATAGAATTGAGGATATTTTCGTACAAATTTACAAATTTCAAGTATGTAGAGGGAAGGCAGGGTTAATATTTTAAGGTCTTTAAAGTGGGGTTTACAGGAGTCAGTTTCTTTGATATTCATTAAAATTCTAATCATTTTTTTCTGCAGAGTAAATAGTGTCGGTGCGTCTGTGCTATTTCCCCATAATATAACTCCATACTTTAGCCACGCGATGCAGTGTCTATAATGTCGTCTGTGTAAATGCTTAGACAGTTACACACTAATGCCTAGACAGTAAAGAGATTGCTATCTTTTTCTTTACTTAATTTGTGGCTCAAATGGTGGAACAATCGGGCATATTACCAAGGTTGGAAGCTAGCTGGCTGATCGAGATATACCCGACGTCTTTAAATTGGCACTCGTAGAAAGAGAGGTCTTTCTTTTCAAGCATTATTTTGTAACCCGTTATAAATAAAACCTGCCAAGTGCGTGTCGGACCACGCACAATGAAGGGTTGAGATGAATTTATCCCAAGAACAAACTTAACATTGTAGTTGAAAAACATGTTCTCCGATACGGAATGTATGGGAGAAATGTTTTTGCAACTGCAACCACGTTATATATTTAGAAGTACTATTGCCATGAATTTTATCATATATCATTTAGCTGGCACTTGACTCTAACAAAAATTAACACTTTAAAGCTTAATGTTTCATGAATCCAAAAATGGTTTTCATACATTCACAATATTTTTTAACGACCTTTCCAACGACACCCTACACCCTGGGATAGACGAGAAAAAAAACATCCCCACTTTACGTGTAGGGGAGGGACCCTAAAAATGATTTTATTTTACCACTTTGTCGGTTGTGATTATTATGTATACCCATGCTAAATTACAGCTTTCTAGAACTAAGAGTCTCTGAGCCAAGCTTTGGACAGACAGACAGATGGACATGGCGAAACTATAAGGGTTCCTTGTTGATTACGGAACCCTAAAAAGGTGCTTTAATCTCCACAAAATCGATACTTAACTTGTAAAAAGTAGGTATTAGATTCAATTCTGAATACCAAACGACCGAAGCCAAATTCAGCGGCCATTTACTTAGTTGGGTACAAAAGTTCCTTTGTTGAATAATGGATCATTTAAAAGTAGCCAACGCCTATTAACACAGACATTTGAAATTCATAGAGGGAGCACTAGAAATCAGGAGTGTCCGAGCTTTCATGCTAAATAGCTTTAACAGTGTTCTAGGTACAGTGGCTGTACTGTCGGCAACAACACTGTAGTTATAGGTAATTAATGGGAAAATGCGCTTCTCTGTGGTACCTATATTCTGGTAAACAAATGAACCGATTCAAATTCAAAATTCAAAAGTCATTTATTCAAATTAGGCTGAGAATCAGAACTTTTCGAACGTCAAAATTACATAAGACAGTCCCCCAAAACGCCCACCCTTCACCACTTCCTACTGCCTTTAGCTGGGAAGAAGAAGTGGCGCAACAAACTCCCCAGCAGCACAGCTGTCTGTTCAAGTTAGAAAAAATGATTCTATACAATAGTATGCAAAATGCATAATGTAAGTTCATTATGCAACACAAAACATAATTTAAATGATAAATTATTCGCCATATGTCAGCTAGCACACGCCAATATACCAACCAAAAACATCGAGAACTATACTCAAGCAGAAATAAAAACTAAACGTAAACAGAACTAAATACTCGTATCTAAATAAAAGCCTCCAGGTATAAAGGGCGTGCCCGCTTACATAAAGCTATTTAAAGCTATAATTGGAAATTATTATAAATGATAAACTAGGACCATCGAGGTAAAATAAATAAACAGTTAGTTACTAGTTACAATAACAAAACCATGAACAGCAAGACGACCAGTCACCACAAGCAGCACCCGTTCACGAGCATAACGCAAAGATCAGCCATTACCCCCCTTGCCATATTTGAGGGAAGGAGGCAACCCGACCCCCGACGCTACCGCAAGCAGTGACATCTAAGGGAGCATGACGAACTTGCGGCTGGTTGTTCAGGCAAAAAAAAAAATATGATCAACTGTCGAGGTCGCTAGCTAACCACAAATTGCAATACAACTCATAACAAAAACATTTTAATGAGTAGATTATGTCAACAATAAAATAAAATTAAAATAAATTGACTTATACATTCAAATAAAATAAACAATTATATAAACTGTCAATAGGTAAACTAATTCTGGAGAAAGAACATAAGTATTGTCTTGAGTTAATCACAGCAACCAACTATTCTTATCATTTAAGTAGTCGTTGATACTATAGTATGCCTTTGAACAAAGGTTGGATTTTACTTTAGTTTTAAACGTATTAAAAGGCAAATCTAGCAAAGAAGAGGGTACCTTGTTATAAAAGTCTATACCAAGCCCAACAAATGAGTTATGTACCTTATGAAGATTGTGATGACAGTAGAAAATAGGTTGTTTCGTTTCTGAAAAACACAAAAACAAACATACCGAAATATTGAAATTATAGGCTATTTGAAAAAAATATAATCTCGACTTTATTTTGATATGTTACCAAAAATATGGGTTGTTACGGATAGCATGATAATAAAAAAAAAATATTTTATATTATATTAGGAAGGAGTATGTACCCGCCTGCGTTAAAATTTTTCGTCATTTATTAAAAAAAAAACCACCTGTTTCATAGAAAAGTCCAATACGCATTCAAAATGTGTGGGAAAGCAGTTCTTTTTTTAAATAACCGACGAAAAATTTCAACGCAGTGGGATTCAGAATCATGTCTGAATCCATGGTAACAGTTTTCACGTCGATGTCCCTGACACCCTGTATTATATTCTAATATTGTATGTTTTTATTTAAATTTGTATTTTTTTTATATTGTGTATTTTGTTTTCTCTTTTACTCTTACACACATTACACTTACGCAGGTATGCTGGAAGAGATTTCTTTAGGAATAAGATCACCTTTGTACGATTTTTTTAATATTTCTTTTTTTCTCGTCCGTTTTTAAGTGTGTGCATAAATGGTTACATAAAATAAAATAAATAAACATATCTACTGTGGAGTATGATACAAAAGGTACCGAAAAAATATGAAATAAAAATTCGGAGAATTTTTAATGCAGAGTTTTTATCTTCGGTAAGCTGCACAGAAAAAAATACGTTTTTGCTGTGTAAGCTGTCCTCTTTAAATTTGTAGCGCACGCGAAAATACATGGATACTGTTCACGGCATTCATTAGTGCAGCAGAGTTTCAGTTAAAAGGATAAAAAAGTCTAATTAAATATATTGTCTAAAATGTTTAATTAGCATAAATCGTGGGCCCTGATACTGTAATAAACTGTAGAGTATTTACAGCAGTTACTGAACAAAATTCGTACTCTGTAGTGGAATTGTGGTTGCTTTAAGCTCACCATCTAAAATGTTTTGGCATAAAATTCGCACGAATTCAGCAACTGGCAATGGCCCTTTTTTATGACTTTTCTTTTTAATCGAAGTTAAATGACGCAGTCGTTAACGTTTATGATCCTCGACTTTTATTACAATCTAAAAGCCGTGTTAGGAATTCATGTCGTGTGACAATTAATACTTAACAGTTAAATAATCTCTTGGGTCATTTTAGTTGGGATTTTATTGCTAGTGACCTTGCCCATTGTAATACCGATGCGTGAGAGGAAATGGGAAAATTATTCATTTCCAACGAGTCTGTTCAAAATTTCATCACGGTAATTAATAAATGTTGTTCTAGGTAGATAGGTGTATGACGAAAAACGTCGAACTAAAGTTCAAATTTTCAAACGGCCCAGTTAATTATAGTTTTCCGACGGTACCTGCGTGCGGCAATAATCACATATCTAGTCAAATACTTCTAGCGGGGTGGCAAAGGGGAAACTATTCACTCCGGTGTAACATCGACCGCTGAGCTCAGTCGAAATCATTGTTCCAACGTTTATTAGCAAAGTTGAACGATCAAATAGGTACATTAGAATGAGGATAAGGGCTGTAACATACCTACGACTAGACGCTTCAATAACTCAAGTGTGTAAACGGAAGAAAGTGGTTGCGTCAAAAACTTTGGTTTACGTGTGCTATCATGTAATTATTCGTGTATACAATTCTGTATTTACAAGTACAGTCTGTTTGGAGAAAGATTTTTAGGGTTCCGTAGTAAACAAGGAATCCTTATAGTTTCGTTATGTCCGTCTGTCTGTCTGTCCGCGGCCTATCTCCGAGACCCTTAGTACTAGAAAGCTGTAATTTGACATAGGTATACATATTAATTACGCCGACAAAGTGGTAAAACAAAATTATGAAAAACATTTTTTTTAGGGTACCTCCCATACACGTAAAGTGGTGATGTTTTATTTTTTATTTTTTTATCCCATAGTGTGGAGTATCATTGGAAAGGTCTTATAAAAACATTATGAGTTTGTGAAAACCATTTTTGGATTCAGGGATCCGTTTGCAAAATATTAAGCTTTAAAGTGCAAATTTTTGTTAGAGTCAAGTGTCCCCCCCCCCTGCCAGCTAAATGGTTAGTTTTGGATGTGTGAAAAAAATCACAGCAGTAGTTTATATAACGAAATTAAAAGGGAAACTATCACTGCTAAGTAGGCTTTACTAGTTATCGAGAATAATCGACCAACTTAACTTTGCAGTTGTAAAAACATGTTTTCCCATACATTCCGTATGGGAGAAGATGTTTATCAACTACAAAGTTAAGTTTGTTTTTGGGATAAATTCATCCCAACTACGGAACCCTTCATTGTGCGTGGTCCGACACGCACTTGGCCGGTTTTTATAAGTAAATTCGTTGCTTTTTCTGAACTTTCTCTGCGCCTCAGGCATTTTCTTTGCTTGAATATAAAAAGATTTTTGCGAGACAGAAGCATATAAAAACTTTTCTTACATGTCGACGAACCAGGCCGTGTGTGAAGGTCCTTAAGGTACATTATACCTATTGAACACTTTATGGACTGCACCTACATTTAAGTAGGCACTTATTTTTATTAAGGCTAATGTTATATGACGTGTAAATAAAAAAGAATCGGCGCTAATGTTAACGTGACTGGTGTAACAATGTATTTGCTAACATTCTACCTGTCGCACAGGATAAATAAAATGACACTATTTGAGGAAAAACAAAGAAAATGTCAGCAGGTTGCATGCACACCATATGTGTGTCCCGGTTACTATTTCTGCCTATGTTTGTGTTCCGAAAATAAATTGAGGATAGTTTCAGTGTCTACTCAATGCAATATTCTTGAAAATCTTTTTAACTGGTAATATTTGGTCCACTATTTTTCAAGTTTTGCGCTTTTTAGAGTTCCGTGCCCGAAGGGTGCCGAACGAAACCCTATAATTAGAAACCTCCGCTGTCCGTCTGGCTGTCAGCGGGCTATATCTCATGAACCATAATAGGTAGACCGATGAAATTTTCACAGATTGTGTATTTCTATTACCGCTATAACAGCATATAATAAAATAAAGTTAAAAATAAAAGGCATACAAGAAAGGTGTGTTTGTTAACTAAAATACAAAAAAAATTTAGTGTTGTAAATATTGTACATTGGTACAAAACCCTTCGTGTGCGAGATCGACTCGCATTTGACCGGTTTTTTAAGAGTTGTTTTATGTTTGTTTCTTTGTTTTTTATTTAGGCTTCGCTTTAAATAGTAGTAGGTATATTGGCAAGTTAAAAATGAAAACATTAAGCTATAAGGTAGTTATGTCACTTCACAGCAACCTATACTCCATAGGTTTAGGTAGTTAAATAAAGGTAAACAAAAAAAACCACGTGACGAGACAGCTGTCAAGTAACCGATTAAATGTAATACCTGTCACTTCAGTTATCATGCTACGTCACAGTTGTACTCTTCAATTTAGCAACGTTATATTTTGTTGACGTTTAGAAATTGGGCTCTTTACAATAGACAGATTACAAAATATTATAAACCAGAGAAAAAAAAATTGTACTCAAGCAGATACATCTACGAAAAGTAATTTAAGAATAAACGATAAAGTTTAACATACATTTATAAAAGAGGAAACTATAGTAAAACACTAAAATAAATTTAATTTGGTTTTATCGTTTTTTAAACAAGAAAGTGTCATATATAAAAGCCCTTTTTACGATTTGCTTACCTTTTTTTAACTACCTAAACCTATGGAGTATAGCTAAACTTATAACTCAAATACTTAACCCAACTGCGACTTAGTCCTTTGCGTCTATGACATTTTCACTTACAAATATGAAACTCAGCGCATTTCTTTAGATATTTCTTTTCGATCGCACAAAAGATTAAACGAGGTCTGCAGCCAAAGCCACACAAATCTAGCTAGACTGAAATAAAACTAAAAAGTAAAGTTTACACAACGAGTTTTTAGCCCGCAATGGAATATTAAATAGCAAAGGTTTATTATCCAAATTTTGTGTTGTATAAAAACTTTGTTCCTCTGTTTTGTTGTTGTCAATAAAAAATAAATAGGTACCTGCTCGATGCGGTCGTTGTTAGGCATTATATTGAATGACGGTGCGGCCGTAAAACCTAATTGAGTGTATGTCCATTAGGGTAGGGAATCATCGCGGAGTATCAGACGATTGACAACAACATTTTTACGCCAAAATAGCCCAAATGTTTATTCATAACTCATTTTCTGAAATGGCAACTAAATATTCTTCTGTTAGCGGCGATTCGCTATTAATTATTTTCCGTTACGTAATCTGTTATTAAAAATACTCTTCGTTGCTGGGTCCAGTTTTGTTTGATTTTATTTCATAGCAACTCTTATTTTGGGGAGATAATATTCAAGATATTTGACTAATAATAATACGAAGTGCCCGTTAGTTTCCGAATATATATTTGAATAATAATAATACGGAGTGCCCGTTAGTTTCCGAATACTTACTTGACCAATAATAATACGGAATGCCCTTTAGTTTCCGAATACATACTTGACTATTAATAATACGGAGTGCCCGTTAGTCGCCGAATACATACTTGACTAATAATACGGAGTGCCCTTTAGTTTTCGAATACATACTTGATCAATAATAATATGGAGTGCTCGTTAGTTTGTGATATATTACAGTTAACTGAAAGAAAATTTAAAACTCATATTAAAAGTACTCTTTGTAAACAAGCATAATTACAAATTAGAGGATTATATTCTAGATAAGAATGCTTGGTAGCATGCTGGTCTAGCTCCATAGGACAATTTAGAGTCTAGACAAAATCAAATTGGTTGCTAATTGAATTGTGTAATTAAATATTATAACATTTTTTTTACATTCTGTGATTACTTGAACTCACACACTGACTAATTAGTATCACTTGTAATTTTTTTTTGGTATATCGTATAGGTACCTACTTTTACAATGCTTGCAAATATGTGAACACCATGTATCCATTACATAATTATTTTTTCTGTCATTACTTCATTTTTAATTATTTTTACCTATTGTGGTATAGAAATCTTATTCCAGGTGCATCTTCTTCACATATAATTATATAATTAATGTATACAAAATATTGTAAAACATTTTAAAAGAGTAACGGTGGAGTTTCTTGCTCATTCTTCTCCATACGAAAACTACCTTTTGGAAGGGGCGACTAGAATCAATTCTATTTTTTGTTTTTGACGTTCAAAAGTACCTTTTTGTGCCTAATTGAAATAAATTATTTGACTTTGACTTTGTTTCCGAATACTTACTTGACTAATAATAATACGCAGTGCCCTTTAGTTTCCGAATACATACTTGACTAATAATAATACGGAGAGCCCTTTACTTTCCAAATACATTCTGTGCCAAGATTGAAAATTAAAATACAAGCTGAGCTACGAGCTATACTCTAACGTACTTTTGATACCAAGTTTTGCAAATATATACACAAATAAAGCCTCTGCAATTTTGCTCACCTGTTTTTCTTTGTATCATCACACTTGATTTCCACAAAGGAGTGTTCCGTAACAGATTTCCTTATGTTTATATGGTATTTATCAAAGATACATTTATTCATTCATGTGTATTTTACTTATTTGTAAGTATATCCCACATAATATTAAAAGTACCAAGGTGACCGAGCTCTGCTCTGGTGAAAATAGAGAATTCTCATTTAATAGTCATTCATGGGTCAATGTATACGCTTTTACAACAAACTCTCCATTGACATTCGAAACTTACCCATTAAACGATTTAAAATCTGTATTAAAACCAAACTTTTTAAAAAAGGGTACTATACAATTTCAGATTATTTAGAAGATAAAAAAGCTTGGAATTGAACTGCTCGCTCTGCTAAGCCTTGTGATAAAACCATAAAACTAGACACTTTAATTATTATGTAAAATCAACATATACCAGTTTTTATAAACACTTTGACATTGTTGAAAATTATATTCAAAATGACATGATTACTTTGTAAAGTATTATATTATTTTAACTATTGTGAATGTGAGGACTATGTGGATATTATTTTTATTTCTCTTCTAGTTTTAGTGATGGTCTGGCAGTTTGAGTAGTTTTTGCGGCTTACCCAAATGTCCTTTCTTTGGTATTGCTCGTCGAGTTGAGCTCCTTAAGTTCTAAGTTGAGCTCCACGATTACTGACAAATGCTTGCACTGACTGGACAGGTCCACTCAAATCTGTGTGGTTCTTTCCTCAAAAGACCTTTCCAGACACTAATCTACATGGTCCTCATATGGCCTGACCAAGATTATGTCTGGACTTTAAAAGAGACTGCGACCTCTGAGTTTGTTTTGGCCTTTCTTCTCAGAGTAGTCAGATAGGAAACGCCGAACTCATCTAGCTTATTTTTAATATTTTTTTTACATGACGTGTAAAAGTGATTCCGATATCCTATTTACAGAATAAACAATTTCATTTCATTTCAGTATAGGATAGTACCTACTAATTCCATACTGCCATGATAGTAGGTACTTACTAATTCCATGCTGCCATGATCATTATTCTAATGTCAATAATGTCATGTTCATTATCTTGTTCTAAACTTTGGGCGACCGAGCTCTGGTCGGGTGAAAATACGGAGAAAACCAATTTTCGCAGATATGAGATCTAGCTAGATTGATTTTTCGTCCCCGTAAACCCCTATATTGCAACTTTCATCGAAATCGTTAGAGCCGATTTCGAAAACGTGAGTGATACAAACAAATAAATATATATACAAATATTGCTAATTTAATAGTATAGGATAAAGAACCGATTTCCCATTAAAATATCTGGACTGTGTAACCTATCCGAGGATTAAGAGCTATAAACAGGTCGTAGTTCAGAATGGCTTAAATAATGTGGTTAAATACAATTAAATACATATAATGTAAAAGAAAGTCCACGCTAGCTGGATGATCTCACAAACACTGAACAAAATTGGTTAGTAAGGATCGACCAAGTTTAGTTGACAACTTTGACGAACGGTTTATTGAGCTGCAATAACTGTTGGATATATTTTTAGGGTTCCGTACCTCAAAAGGAAATAACGGAACCCTTTACGATCACTTTATTGTCGGTCTGTCTGTCCAGACCCTTTTTCTCAAGAACGCGTAGAGGTATCAAGCTGAAATTCATATCAAATACTCAAATCTACTGTTCCTTAGAGCTGTGAAAAAATCAAACTTCTAAGCCAACGCAATCAAAAGATACAGCCGTTCATGCTGCAAATTTTAGACACTCGCAAGGGAATGAAAACCTACAGGGTACTTCCCGTGAACTCAGAATCATGAAATTTGGTACGAAGCAACGTCTTATAGCACAGATAAAGGAAAAATTGCGAAAAGCATAAATTTTTAGTTACATTACAATTTTTTGTACGGAACCCTCGGTGCGCGAATGCGACTCGCAATTGGTCGGATTTTCATCTTCGAATAGGTGTTTTTATTGAGAAGTCAGAGTTTTTTCACGTAAGTGTAGAAACTAAATATTTTACTAAAGACCAACAGAAATGTGATGTCGTGAAATCCAAAGTTGAACAATGGTCTTGAATCGTTGACTAAAAAGAAGCAATTATTATGCGCTTTCATAATTTCTAACGTCACGATATTATCGTGAACGTCCACAGCATCACGATAACACAGGCAAGTAAAATTTACGGAAATATATCGTCGCCCTTCCCGCTAACTGTAGTATCTCACAAACTGACGTATCTGCACTGACATTACTTACGTGTTCAGAACTTTATTTCAAAAAGTTCTCTCTAATCGTCGTGTCTGTGTCGTTTACCGTTTAGAAGATAATAACGTATTTTGTTTTGCGTAAGTGCAAAAAAGGGGAAAAAATATTCTCACCACCTGTCGTATATGCACACATCTACAGTTAGTGAGTTAAAGATTAAGTCAAGAGCTATTTATAAAAAGTTATTAATTCATTAATAAAGCCACAGCTAACGCAACTATATTAACATGATTGTAGCGCCCGACCGAAAAACTGGAAAAATATCAATTGCTAGTTACGACAGTTAGCGGGGAGGGCGACGATATATGAAGGTGCACGACAATTTTTCATAAATTTCCATACATTTTACTGAAATAATATTTTTTTTGTACGTGGACGACACGACCACGATTATAAGTCACGTTAATAATTATAAAAGCGCACAATGACTAACTATTAGGTTGGTACATAGTAAATTCTCGTCTCTTTAGAAAAGTTAACCTTCTGTTCTTTGTTTTATATTATTTCAATATGAGACTAGTAAGTATCCGAAAAACCAACTTTTTAGATCCATTTATCGGTGCTTTAACATTTATACGATTCTTAGAAAGCTATCAATTTCTAAGTATTTTGCTTTAAAAAAATATTATTGTTACAGGTACAAAAAATAAAATCAAATAAAACAAATAACCTCTGGTTACCAAATAAAAAGTTTCTGCTTTTCTTATCATTAAATATTGTACTTATCAATAAAAGTTGATATTTTCAAGACTGAATAAGGCTTATTGGTTGAATCGCACGAATTTACTCACACGGGCGAATCGACGCTTTTAAATATTTTTTTTTTTTTCTGGGCGAATCGATAACTCCAGAAATACGTATTAGGCAATTAGCATTTTTAGGGTTCCGTAGTAAACAAGGAACCCTAATAGTTTCGTCATGTCCGTCCGTCTGTCTGTCTGTCTGTCCGCGGTCTAGCTCCGAGACCCTTAATACTAGAAAGCTGTAATTTGGCATAGGTATACATATTAATTACGTCGACAAAGTGGTAAAACAAAATTATGAAAAACATTTTTTTTAGGGTACCTCTCCTACACGTAAAGTGGTGAGGGTTTTTTTTTTAATCCTTGGTGTGGGTTATCATTGGAAAGGTCCTTCAAAAACATTGTGAGTTTGTGAAACCATTTTTAGATTCAAGGATTCGTTTGCGAAATATTAAGCTTTAAAGTGCTAAACTACGGAACCCTTCATTGTGCGTACGTAAAGTTAGTGTACTTTTTCCTTCAATTTAAAAGACTGCGTCATAGGAAACCATTATAGATATTTACAGCTGGAGCGAAATAATAAAAGCTTAGTATTATTACTTAGATACATTTCTTTCATCCCTCAGGGAAATACATATAAACTTTTTCTAATTATTATGAGTGGCAGGACCTGCCTGACAGGTCTGCCCATTGCACCGTGGGACCTCCCGATCTATTTTGAAAAAATCTTACCATAAAAACTTATTTGAAGTGATAGTAATGCAATAGTAATAGTAGTGTCAATCTCTAGTATTGGGTGGAATGACAGCTTACTTCGATCTCACTTTACCTAAGTTTTCACGAAGAGAAAGGCTTCCTGGCTGATTTTCTGACCAAGAGACAAGGAAAAGCTACATCATCAAGCTATGCGACTATAGTTCATAAATAAATGTCCATGTGGACGTTAATCGTCTATCATTTGACTAACTTGTTTACTCTTTAGGTAGTTTCTGTATATGTAACGAAAAACATTCTGAGACACCCCTGTCTCAGAATGTTTTTCGTTTTTGAATTGACCAATTTCTTCTGATCGATATTGCCATATGATCCGGACTTTTTTGGCTACAGAAATGCAAAACCAGTATAGCTACAACCGCAACATCTTTTTCCAGCAAGATGGAGCCACTTCTCATGTTACAAATGACTTATTAGCTGCTCTTCACGATTTATTCCCTGGAAGAGTGATAAGTCGCCGAGGAGACATCAACTGGCCACCGAGGAGCCCTGATTTAACGCCTGCTGATTCTTTCCTATGAGGCTACCTAAAAAGTAAAGTTTCAGTAACAATCCATTGCCACCCAACCTGATTGTTTTGAAGCAAAGAATCACTGAAGAAATCAACTCTTTCCAAAAGCGATGCTCCAGCGAGTGATTGAAAATTTTAGCTCCAGGTTAAATGAGTGTGAACAAGTGAATGGTGCGCATTTGCAAACGATTGTTTTTCATAAATAAACTTCAAGAACTGCTCTTTAATTTAACAATAAATAAAACGAGTTTTAATTGATATTGTTTTTAATTTAACATCTAAAAACGAAAAACATTCTGAGACACCCTTTACAATTAGGGTAATTAATTGTCCAGTGAGGTGACAGCCTACGTCAACTTGCCGTGTTAAAACCATTTCATACAACTATTTGAATATACGGACAATTTAATTCGGTAGTCAATTAAAATCAATTTCCGTAACAATTAATTTCCCTGAATTGACCTACGTACTCAAGAGCGGCACTCCATTACAGCACCTAGAGAAAGTAGTCACAAACTTAATTTATAAAGCCTTGAAAAATAACGAAGCGTTTCCCGACCCACAAAGAAAAAATAAAAGCGTAGGATCTTGAGTGCCGGTTAAACACACGCTCTTTAGAATAATGTTCTTACCAACTGAATTTACATAAAGCTTAGGTAAATAAGCTAAAAGCCAGTAAGGTCTCGTATCTTGAGCTTTTAAGAGTCTATTGCTATCCTCAGATTTCTCAGCATGGTACTCCGTTATATCGAAAATACTAAAGTTGAAGATTAATGTTAAGTTACTATGTTTGACGAAAACAGGATTACAAAAAATATCTTGATAAAAAAAATTTTCCTCAAAACCGAAGAATAAACCACTGGTATTAAAAAAATACTTCAAATTAGAACATGAAACTTTACCTAATAACTGAAGTAAATAAAAAGCAGATACAACGTTTTTTTTAATACCATTCTTTTTACCGTAAAAATAAATTACCTAAATTATTGGCGCTTGGAGCCGCCAGCACGCCACTCAGTCTCGCTCTCACTTAGTCCGCGAGCAGTATAGTGCGAGCGAGATAAAAGTGAATTTGAGCTGAGGTAGTATGGGCTCTTAATCCGTATAAGATTCAAGCAGTTTCAAGACTAAGAAAATTCAAGTCAAAAACATCATAAGGAAACCTGTGTTTGAAGTCTCTCAGAATATCGACAACACGCAGTGAATGCAACATAATATTTTGGTGAATATTCCAACATTATGGTGGATATTCACCCCACAGAAACACAGTGTTTTAGAGACAGATTCATTATGGGAATCGTTAAAGAATGGAGTTCTTTGACAGGGTTTTTAAATCTCCAATTAATACGTCTGATGATAAATGTCATGATGGTCACTGGTGGGCCATCATGACATTTATCGACCGCGCATTTATCAGCCGTGACCTTAACCACTGGGTTAAGGCCACGGCTCTCATGCACGAGGTTGTGAGTGCAAATTCGGGCAAGTTACAATTCATATGTACTTTCTGAGTTTATCTTAGACATTACTGACATCGGTGAAGGAAAACATCGTGAGGAAATCTGAACCTGAAACCTGGTTAATATTAGTCTGAAATCGCCAACCCGTTTTAAGCAAGCTTGGTGACTCGAGCCTTGTTTATATGAGAAGAGGCTTTTGCCCTGCAGTGGGACAATAATAGGCTGGTATTATTATTATTATGATTATACATCAAGGCTTAGCTTATAACTAGACATCGGACTATATTTTGGCATTTGCATGTTTGCATATGCAAATGCATAAAATGCAATTTTTATGGCGTTATTCCATATTTTAGTACTTTTTCATTGGTAGTACTTATTCAAATTAAATGCTCTATATAAAAACGGTACCGGCCAAACTCTGCCTGAAGAGGTTTCTGCAGAAATGGCGCCAAACAAGTTCTGTACTCGTCAGTCGACGTAGAGAGACCATTTTCAGATAACAAATTAACATTAAGTGACAAACGTCACAAGTTTGCTCTAGAAAATCTAGAAAAATATTTAATTGTATATTGTCACAAGAATTATAACTTAATATTAATATAAATATATTGTGAAAATAAACGTAAATTCTATTAGTAAATAGTATTTGGATTGTGCATATTTTGTGCATATTTCACCCTTTTTAGGGTTCCGTACCTCAAAAGGAAAAAAACGGAACCCTTATAGGATCACTCGTGTGTTTGTGCGTCTGTCTGTCTGTCGTCCGTCTGTCACAGCCAATTTGCTCCGAATCTAATGGACCGATTAAATTGAAATTTTATACGCAAATGTATTTCTGTGACCCAAACACGGACGTGTAACGTAAATAAATTAATTTTAAATACGGGGTCACTTTTGGGGGGCAACAAAGAAAAATAAAAATAAAGTTTCGCTAAATGTATCGTGTGACATTAAATGAAAGAGTTTGTTGCGAGGATATCAAATATTTTTTTTATATAAATATTTTTTTATATATTTTTAAAATAAATACTTTTAAAGATATTTAAGCAAATTGATGAAAATTTACCATTCATTATCTCCGAAACTGCAGAATGTAAATAATGTGTCAATAAACATTGCTTAGCCCGTAATTTACCACACAACCTACTATAAAATTGTCTTTCAGTGCTTTTATTTAAATGAACTTTGAAGCTAATCCTCTGTGCTCCATTAAAATTGCGTGGGACTCTGCGGGAGCGGCTAGGGAAGCTGCGGTACATTCTCAGACCGCGCGCCGACGTGACTAGGATCGTACCTACATATTTGTGGTATTTGCGGACAAATGTAATAGTAAACGTCGTGTACGCATAGCAATCTAAATTGTTGTGTTATGCGCCTAGGAACTGAATTTAAACGACCAAAGAGTTGGTATTTAAAGGTATTATTTTTCTTGAAAAACGGAATAAATTACCAAACCTTAACAATGAAATACAGAAGTGATAGTTATCGTGTTTTTTTTAAAATTATGTGCACTAATTTGTTTCTGTTTTAGGTGTCCTGTCATTTCACCCACAGTTAATTTACAAATCTTCACTTTACAAGTAACGATTAGCAAAAACATGATTCATTGTCATTTTATCATTATACAACAAGTTTGCTAAATAATTCACTTAAGATAATAATTATACGATATATTTTTTATAACATATTGTTTGACAAAGAAATATTTTTTATTCATGTTATGTTTTACATATTGCATTATTACGCAATTTCCCAAAAAATTACTCATTAAATAGGAAAAAGGGTAATTTAAATGAATAATTCAACAAAAATGACATTATTCAAAAAAATTAATGCCAGGAACGACTTGAGAAAAACAAAAAATAAATTGTAGGCTACCTGGAACCGAACTGGTTAGATTATGTTAAATATTTTTAAATGCAAAAAAAGGTTAGATTGGAACTGCGATCTCTTTCGACTAAAACATATAGAAAACTACTAGAATTTAAAGAAAATAAAACTTTCATAGATTTAAAGAACTTCAGTACTTGCCTGTAAACTATTTGGACCAAATGGAAATTGTAACCATGATCAGTTTGTGACTGGTTTAGAAATTTTATTATGATATGATATTTAGTACAAACGTGATTTTTCCAAAAGAATCTAAATATTGAAAGAAAATGTATACATGATTAAATATCATGCGAAACATTTTTAAAGAGAAGCATTTGCCAAATAAAAGCTTGTGAAGCGTGTCCGTATGAATTGAGCAGCCATGTCTCATATTTAAACGCGGGTACTACCAATATTTAGTAGTAAATTAAGCGATTTTGTAGGCCCGATCCTGGAATTTGTAGTAAAACATTTTAAAAGATACACGACTTTTAAGGTGGCTCCTCAATTCAGACGTCTGAATTGAGGTGCCACCTTACAACTCTAAAACTAGCCGACGGATATTTTTGAAAATTTGGTAGGATTTAGTAGTACTTATGCGTAATCTCTACAAAAAAAATGGGTTTTGTACGGCTGAATTTGAGATAGCTACAATGTTTTGATTTTTCATAAAAATCCATGAATTTCGCCGCGCTGTTTCTCGGATAGTACTCAACCAATTACAACATATTTTTAGTATAATTTAGTAGTAAATACGTTCTAATTTGTAGTATAAAAATAAAATGGAAAAACTACATAATTTCGCTAATACAACATATTTTATGTGGCTCCTCAATCCTGACGGTCTGTAGAAAATAAATGTGCATAGCTACTAAAATAGTTGATCAAATCGGATAACAATAGCACCAATATTTAGTAGAAATTTCTACTAAATATTGGCGTAATCCAACATTCTGTACATTCAGTATTTCAAAAGATATTAACAAAATAAACATTCCTTAACAATTTAGTGTGGTACAAGAGCCCACGACCAAAACCATGTCACATCGTTCAACGGTCAAAACCGTACAAAATCGTTAGTTTAGATGATTCTGAACCGATTCGATGGGAAGTACCGGTCAGAAACATCCCAGTTTTACGGGAGCCCATTTCTGCTTTAAAAAAATAAGCAAGCAGTCGGTTTCATCACAATATGTCTGATATTTAAAATGTACATAGGTTTCTTAATTTTATTACGAAAAAGTTTGTTTTCAGACATTTTTGTGTGTCAAATGTGGACTGACCGCATTTTCAAAAATGTCAAAAAATTTAACCTATCTGTCTCATAGCAACCTGGTTCAATCGAAAAGTTGTCTGATTAGTAACGTATTTTTTTCTTCTTTTACGTAATCAAAAGATTACGACAGGTCGGTCTCAGGTTGTATCTTGATCAAAAATAACTTTTCCATAAGAGATAATATGTTCTAATGGAACAAATCTATCTTAGGGAGATGTATTAATGATTCAACCTACAAACTGCAAAAAACGTAAGAAAATTTTAATGTCGGTGGCTACAACTGCAGATGATTCTGAATCCAAAAATTTCAGACATTTTCCGCGTCACGTCTAACCTAAGCGCATTTGAAATACCTATGTAAAAAAATACCGAACTGTTTCATAGCAATCTGTCTGATTTTCAGAATGTAGTTGAACGAAAGATATTAAATTTCGAAAACACAATTTTCTGAAACCAGTAAGTGTAGTGGCGTCACACCCAGAAGACCATTTGAGAAAATTAAAAATAAGGCAAAAAATAAAACCCATAGCAACCCGTCTGAAAATCTTGTATTTAGGTGAACATTGGTCAGTTGATGCGAAAAATCATTTTTCAAAATAAATCGTTTTTACGTACGATTAACCTTTCAACTGTCATTAACGAGACACAATAGAATTTTAATTGTTATCCACCTCAATGAGGCGTCGTAACAGATGATGAGTTAATAAAGAGCTTACCCGAAACCATCAAACTGAAATAGAAAGGTTTTTTTTAAATAAATTGGACAAAAGGAAACGTGGATAACGTTTGAAAATAACTGTTTATTGAAATAAAATTAATATTTTTTTTTACTGTCGGACTCATCATCGGTGTCGTAAGCGTAACAAGCACCGCGCGTTAGCCGGGCGAGTCCGAAACGTTCTTTCTGTTTTTGTAGTTATATAATATGATATTAAAAATTTCTAAAAACAGATTTTCAGTAACTATAGAAAAGATTTAAAAAAATTGAATCAGGTTGCTATGAAATAGATAGGTTAAATTTTTTGTCATTTTTTGAAAATGCGCTCAGTCCACATGTGACACGCAAAATGTCTGAAAACAAACTTTTTTGTAGTAAAATTACGAAAATTCATTTTTAATATCAGGGGGCCTACCACCAGCTCATAAACAGTATTATTTTAATATTACTTCAGTGGGAGAAAGAGATGGAGATATACGATCTGTAGAGCTTCATCTCTTTCCCACACTGAAGTAATATTAAAATAATACTGCTTTATGAGTTGGTGGTAGGCCCCCAGGCATATTGTGATGAAACCGTCTGCTTATTTTTTTTGACATAGCAGAAATAGGCTTCCGTAAAACTGGGACGTTTCTGACCGGTACTTCCCACCGAGTTGGGTTCAGGAATCATCTAAACTAATGATTTTATACGGTTTTGGCCGTAAAACGATGTGATATGGTTTTGGTCGTGGACTCTCGTACCACACTAGATTTTTAAGTAATGTTTATTTTGTTAATATCTTTTGAAATACTGAATGTACAGAATGTTGGATTACGCCAATATTTAGTAGAAATTTCTACTAAATATTGGTGCTATTGTTATCCCATTTGATCAACTACTTTAGTAGCTCTACGTACGTTTATTTTCTACAGACCGTCAGGATTGAGGAGCCACATAAAATATGTTGTATTAGCGAAATTATGTAGATTTTCCATTTTATTTTTATACTACAAATTAGAACGTATTTACTACTAAATTATACTAAAAATATGTTGTAATTGGTTGAGTACTTTCCGAGAAACAGCGCGGTGAAATTTATGGATTTTTATGAAAAATCAAAACATTGTAGCTATCTCAAATTCAGCCGTACAAAACCCATTTTTTTTGTAGAGATTACGCATAAGTACTACTAAATCCTACCAAATTTTCAAAAATATCCGTCGGCTAGTTTTAGAGTTGTAAGGTGGCACCTCAATTCAGACGTCTGAATTGAGGAGCCACCTTAAAAGTCGTGTATCTTTTAAAGTGTTTTACTACAAATTCCAGGATCGGGCCTACAAAATCGCTTAATTTACTACTAAATATTGGTAGTACCCGCGTTTAAATATGAGACAAGGCTCCTCAATTCATACGGACACTGTGAAGCGAGTGTTTATAAAATAAAACCATTTGCGGAATAAGTTGTTGTGAAATAAATAGTATTTTGGTAAAACATTAGTGAACCTCTGTTTTACCATTTGATACTCTGGAATCCCACTAATAAAATACATGTAAAAGTTTGTATGGTTTGGATTTTTAGATGTTTGGATGTTTCTCAATCGCGCAAAAACCACTGAACAATTTGGATGTTTGACACAGATACTTTATAAACTGGATTAACATATAGGGGGCTTTTTATCCCAGTAGTACGTCCCCGTGGAAGATTTTCCGACCACCACGCGAGAATGATAAAACTGTTTCTATCTTTTTGGAATATTGAATAACAATGATTTTATTATTTTCCTATTTTCCGGCCATCGTTATGGTTCAAAGGCATCTAGTTCCTGGAAAAATACAAAAAAAATATCGGGTATACTGGTAACGGTACAAAATTGTACGTTGAATTTATTCGTGTCATATTATCAAAAGCTAGCTTTTAGCTTACGTGAAAGTTATTTATTTGTACTCTCGATATTCATCATTTCAATTGCCTTTATGACTTCCGTTCTAACGTGAACTATAAACTTCCACATACGGGCATAAAACATACATTAACTTGAACAACGACTTTACCTATCTTGTACTTTAGCTAAAGTACAAAATACTCCCTTAAACATACCTACATTATTCTTAAAACTGCGCAAAACTTTGATAAAAAATTTAAAATTCTTTTTAAAAATATTCCTCGTCTCGATACAACGGGGGCTCAGACACCTTTTAAGGTGGTTGAAGGGGCAGGACTAACTGCGTAGTTTGATTAAGGGTAGGGCTTGTGTCAGTGGGGGGCGTGAAGGGTGCTCCAAGCTCTCTCAGGAGCTTGGCCCCCGGCAGTGATAGCGCACGCGTCGCCGTCTCACCTGAAGTACTAATGTGATTACGTCCTACGATTGTTACAATAGCACGCACTTCACAAGTTGTAGAGCATTTTTTTGTATTGTAACGCCTACATGTCTAGACGTTAGAGTCTGCCATCATTAGACTTAGGTATCTACATATTTGAACTGATGTTTGCATAGGTACCTAAGTATAACTATGGCATTTTTGTTCCTCGAAAATATGGTAGCAGAAGATTAATATTATGACGATACCTTGCAGGGGCGAAGTGTCCATATAAGCCGATTCCTACCGCCTTCCCTTTGGAAATTCGGAACACAACCACTATCGTCATTGAATAATCAAACTATAAGTATTTGATACACCATAAAATTAAAATACCTATTACAAAACGCTTACATACATTAAAAATTGTCTTAATAACCCAACAACAAAACACTTTGCGCTAAAATAACTTGTAGGCGCGACCGGCTTACCGTAAATTCAATTTCCATACAAAATAAAGTCCATCATGACGTCACTTCAGTCACGTGACACCGCGGTTTCTATGAGCCGGGTAAGCCGATCTGTAACGAGTTATATACGGTAGGCAGAGTAGCGGAAACGTGCGCGCGGGAGCGAGAAGGAATTATTGCTATTGCACCACCTTTTTCTGGCACACGCATTTGATTCGGTAGTTTTCGTTGAATTTCGTAATACGTTCGGCTAGGAGTTCGGAGTTCGACGTTCGTAAACATTTCATTATTCGTATGACAATGTGTGGTTGTTTTTTGACGCATTAGAACCATATTAATTTGCATTTTGTTCGCTCAGTATTAATTGAATTCATATGTTTATCATTACTACTAGTATTAATATTTGTTTGTAGTTCTAGAACAGTGATTAACATAGTGTTTTGAGAATGATTAACATGGTGTTTTGTGTGTTGTGCATGTAAAGTACGTTGTAATTAGGTATTTGGGGTAAATAGATAGTTTAATAAGCTGAAATTACTTATTTAGAGTAGATTTGAAAACTAATTAGTACGATCTTATTAGGATGGTGGCATTCATAGTTTTAGAATGTCATTTGACATATTACCTATTTACTTTGTGAATAAACATCCTTTTCAAGGTTAAGTTTTGAAAATACGTGCTCGCCCAGATGTGACTATAAATTACAAAAGCCGCGATGGTTTTTTCAAACATTTTAATGTTTCCCTTTATGATAAATATCAATGACTGACTGGCAGTCGTAACTTTAGTAAAATGTATTGTTCCCGTGTTTACTTTTCTTAGATTGTTTATAGAATATAGGGTTTTTTTTACATTTTAATCTGACGAATTCATCAGAAAAGATGTGCGTAGCTGTTTTATGAGTTCGGGACTGGTAGGAATATATTTATTTTCACTAATTTGCATGAAGCTCATAATAGAAAAGTAGTAAATCGAAATTGAAGAAATTTTATTTTTTATTGATTGATTGATTTACGGTAAAGAAGTTTTTTTTTTTTTGCTGCTCCGGCTTACCTCCTCCATAAAATCAGCCTTCGCTACTGATACCTTGCCAATTCATTTATGAAAATATTACGTACTAGCTGACTCAAGAGACGTTGTCCTGTATAAATTCAATAATTCATACAAAATTCCTATAGGAAATGCACTTTCAGTTTTCCCGAATTAAGACGCAGATATATGCCAGTGACCTTGAGTAGTTAGCTTGCGTGTTCTGTACTGAGCTCACGCAATGCGTCGTACGTCCATCCAGTAATAGCACTCGCCCATCAAGGAGCGCTGTCCTAAATTAGACACATTATTAATTTATAATACATCAAATAAAAGGCATTTTAATATAACACGTATACTAAAAGATCAATAATTACATTATTTTTAAAATTTAACACATTATCTAAAATAATTGTATATTTAGTTATTACAAAAATGCTTTAATTTAACACATTTTTTCCAAATAATTAACACTACTCGTTTAGAGGTGATCTTCAGTATAAAATCATTAAAAGTCGGTTATCGTCACCTTAATAGACGTAGGGATGTTCGCTCACACCGCAGCAATTTTTCTTACTTTTAGCATTTTTATACCTGTCGTAACTTCTAAATGAAAGGTTCGATTCGAATAATTTAAAGAGGAATTTACGTGTACATAAACGACCTTGATTAGAACCTTAGAACTTTTTGCAAACATACAAAAAATCAAATTTTTTCGCTTTATAATATTAGTTACATAATTTGAATACTAGAAATCTTTTATGGGGTAGGTACTGTGTTAAATGTTACACCAAAATACCTTGTGATATAGGTAAGTACCTATACAAAAACGACTGACGACTAATTGAACTACTTACTTTCAGTCTACCGTAGCTGGAACTTAACTGGCGAATTATGGGTTTAATATTCATAGCATACACCCCTGTCCATACTCTTTGAAAGAACGCAGGCGTGGTGTAATGAAGAAATCTCATGTCCGCAACTTTTTCGCGCAACTGTCCTTTTGCGCAAATGGATTCGCGCAAATGTCTTTCGGGCTAGTGTCTTTAGTGCAAATGTCCATTTGCGCAAAAGTCCCATCGTGCAAAAGTCAATTCGCGTAAATTGATGTCTTTTCGCACAAGTGTCTTTTCGCACAAGAGTCTTTCGTGCAAGTGTCCCTTCGCGCAAAACTCCGTTTGCGCAAGTGTCTTTCACGGAAATGTCTTTCGCGCAAGTGTACCATATACCGAAAATATAGCTTCATTATTTTCGTAGTTGACATTTGGCGTAGCGCGTAGTGTAGCACAGATAAGCGTGTAGCGTATCATAAAGAGCGTAGCTCGTAGCTTTTTCGATCTCGATGTCAAAATGTAGATAATAAATAACCGGTTTTTTTTCAAAGCTTTTTATGAGTATTTCTACTGAGAACTTTATTAATAAAAAAATACAATTACTGGCAAAATATAAAACGTAGACATTGTACACACGTCCAAAGATAATCTAAATTCCAACGTCGAAAATATTTCATCCTACGCTTACGTCCTCATTGTCTGTCTTAGCTCGTAGACACAAGAAAATGTAGATCTTTGTTCTAATTATATCAAGCCAAACTGTCACTAATCTTAATCTGTGTACAACTTCGGAATTTCATAAGGGAGGCTTACAGTACACTTGTTCAGAAATTCTTCGACAAATTAATTCCTTGGTATTAGGAGACAGGGATAATAAATGATGGTGTAATACGTATAGTTTATTGGATCTGAAGCATCAAAATGTAATTACGTTGCTTATAGACGTCGACAATTTATAATAAAAAGCTTTTAGTGTTTATAAAGTCTGTTCTATGAACAAAAATATAAACAACTTCCCGACTTGTACCGTGAGTAGCAGCCATCGATCGTAACTTCAATTATTACTCGCTAGTACCTCTTCTCACTGGCGGACTAAGGGAGGGCTGCAGGTACGGTCCGCTCCAGGCCCCCGGTCCTGGGGGCCCTCAAAACTCAGAAATACTTTTGAATCAAATCCTAACCAAAAATGACCAAAATATAAACATAGGGTGCTAAAATCTCGAGCTCGCTCCGCTCGCTCTTGCAACCTACCGTATACGTTGACAAAGTAATTCCTATTTCTGTATAAATGTTCAAAAGAAAATTTAAACTATGCAGAGTGCAAATTTTTCAATTTGTCTGATGCTCTAGCTTTTCTGTGGTCGATAAAGTATCTTAAATTTCTATATCAATAGTCGAAAGAAAACCTAACTTTTTTGAGTTAGTATGCTAAAATTTTCGACGTTCATTCCTGGGGCCCATTGAGTTTTGCCGCCCCAGGCCCCCGACAGGCTTAATCCGTCACTGCCTCTTCTGTTCCATTACTCGTTCTAACTACTGTCTATACCAGAGGAAAGTGTTCCCAAAGAATTTATAGCGGCCCCTCTAATGGAATTATTAACGTCATCATTTACAGAGGCTCTATAGTCTACACAGATGGCTACCTCAAGTGTATTTTAAATGTTTTTTTGCTTAAAATATCCAAAATTCGAGTTAATTTGAAATTCCATTCTGTGCGGGTGGAAGCAACTATTGGTCAGGAGTATATTTTAATTTAAACAGAGGAAATTTAGTCGCACAGTTTATTCTGCTGTGGTAAAAGCAGGTGCGGACTGCCCCGAGCTCAGTAATTAACAAAACAAAGGCTTTTCACTACGTTAACAGTACTTGATGTTACTGCCTACATTATTTTAAGAACTCGGATTCTTGTGGTTAACAGCTGACTCGTGAATTCAGTTCGTTTTTATGTTTAAATACTACAATACTGCCCTGCTAAGCCCAAAGGCGGTATCTCAACCGGAGTAAGTTTTGAGAAAATTGACTTTTTGTAAATTGTAATGTATGGAAAAATGGAGATATAAAAAACTTCTTAGTGGTTTTTTTAAATGTTTTAAGTTAGATAGCGCTATTTCGCCTATACCATTAGATGGGAAATTGTTAAAGCTATTGAATGGTACAAAAAAAACGAAAAGGGCGTATCTCAGAGATACCACCTTTGGGCTTAGCAGGGCAGAATATTGCCCATGTTGCTTCGTGGTTTTAATTTTGAAATGATAGAATCAAAAATCAATTAGCAAATGATTGAAATAATATTCAAAACAGGTTCAATAATGATTGTGAGGTAGTGGTTGCGTGGCATTATTCCATTAATCTTGTCAAACGAGAATGAAGCGGTCAGACGTAACCCTCATTTCTCAAAGCAACGGCGACTATTAATTAACGTGAAATTTCCTATCTATGCTAATGAAATTCTACTTGAAAAATGTCATTTGGATGATGTTTCGTTTAAATGGGTAAGTAATTAACTACATAGATATTACACAGACACATTTATTTAAACAATAGTAGAGACGCAAGTAGAAAGGTTCGGTACTTACCGTGCTTAGCTTTATTTATTGTTTTGAATGAAAATTGTGCCTTCATTTAATACACCTATTTCGTAAAAGCCCCGGATACATTATTGTGGTGTGGTGTGTCGTGTGGCGTTAAATCTATACAACGTAACACTCATAACACACCACTCGAAAGCATTGTAAATCTTCCCTATTGGAAGATTATCATCCTAAATGGATAAAATTTGATAAATGAAATTGTTTATTCTGTAAATAGGATATCGAAATCACACGGCATATAAAAAAAATAAGCTAGATAATATGAGTTCGGCGTTTCCTATCTGACTACTCTGAGAAAAAAGGCCGAAACAAACTCAGAGGTCGCAGTCTCTTTTAAAGTCCAGACATAATCTTGGTCAGGCCATATAAGGACCATATAGATTAGTGTCTGAAATGTCTTTTGAGGAAAGAACCACACAGATTTGAGTAGACCGTCAGTAATCGTGGAGCTCAACTCAGAACTTAAGGAGCTCAACTCGACGAACAATATCAAAAACAGGATATTTGGGTAGAAGATAAATGCAACAGATGACGTTATAAAGTTATATCGCATCACACCACAAAAATTTTAACCTACTACTTCAAACTAAAACAATGTTTTTAACATTAAATAAGTAGCTAGTACGATGGAGTAGGTAATTCGAATGTCTCATTAATATATTTTCATTTAATTTAATCTGACGTTGGTGCGTTAGGTAAAATTACCGTATCTCTAGAGTCTTGTGACCCTGGGTCCCTTATCGATGGAGGAAACGTCCCCTTGCCTTGAAACTGGGTCTTCCTTTTGAGTTTATAATATTTAACGTTGACTCAAAATACTTCCGTTTCATAAGTATTTCGAAGGATCATAGATCTCATCGTTCAATTTTGAACTTAAAACAAGAAGGAAACAGAATTTGATCGTATTTCGTCATTGTCTTTATATTAAACTAGCTTCTGCCTGCGACTTTGTGCGCGAGCCTATAACCTTCCTCAAGAATTGGGCTATCCAGTGCAAAAAGAATCTTTCAAATCCGACTGGTGGTTCCGGAGATTACCCCGTACATTCAAACAAATTTTACCTCTTTATAATATTAATTATTATTTCCTTTATTTCATTTTAAAACATACTATTTACATTTTTAAATATTCTTGTAAAAAAATTAAAAAAACATTTTATATAAAAAATAGTCGCCCACCGGTGTCGGGAACAGGGTCCAAGCCACCGGTGGTCAGGGCTCCTGAGAGAGGAACCTTCTAACAATACGCGCCGTGTCCAGGAGTACCGCTTTCTAGATCAAGCCCCTGATCCAGCTGCCTAACGAGAGCCTCCTCAGGTGTTGGTCGAGGCTCTTGGTTATTATGCCATTGGCCGTCACGACTATCGGCACATATTGCTGTATCCACATCCCACATGTCGACAACCTCACGAGCCAGGTCAAGATACTTAAGCTGTTTATCTTTTTCAGCTTTCACAAGGTTCTCGTCATGCGGGACCGCTATATCAATAATCATTGTGCGACCCTCTAATCGATCTATCACCACTATGTCTGGCTTATTGGCAACAATAGTCCTGTCAGTGATAATAAATCGATCCCAATACAATGTGATATTGCCATTTTCGAGGACTGGGTCGGGCACATATCTCTATTCCACGAGATTGTATTTCAGAGCAAGTTGCTGGTGGATAATCCTGGCAACAAGGTTGTGCCTATGCAAGTAGTCTCCGTTAGCCAGACGAGAACAGCCAGAAATAATGTGTCGGATTGATTCTCAGCGACGAACCCGAAGATGTTGGGTGTGTGTCGATCAGTTTTTGTGCCCGACTTCGTGTCAGCATTTCATTGATATTCTCCGCGTATTGTCATAAATCCATTTCTTATTTTATATTATTCACAGCATTGTTGGATGTTTATTTCGTACAAATTATAGAAATTATAAAAAATAGCATGGAGAACATTTTTTTGACCGTCATCTTGATAGTCGGGCCACAAATTATTATTAATTATTATTATATTTTAATATAGATAGTTCAAATCACCATTATGATTGAACATCTTGAAAGCTCTTGTATGTCTACATATCTTTCTCAATATTGACGATATATTTCCGTTTTATATTTATTTTAGATTTCCAACTTTTGTGATCATAATAAGTTTACCAAGAAACGACAATCTAAGTAGTTCGTTGAATCGAGCGCAGAATTTATAAGGCTGCTAAGTTCAACTTTAGCTTTACGTATAAAATTCCTGAAACTCCTTCTGTAACCGAGTATTGAAGAGCCTTTTAAAGTAGTTTAAGGTTCCATATTTAGTAGAAAATAAATAAAACCTCGTTAGGGTTCCGTACCTCAAAAGAAACACTTTTAAAAATATTTAAGAAAATAGATGAAAATTGACCATTTTTTAGGCTCAGTAGTTTCGAAGATAAGGGGAATATCCTCCCTTATCTTCGAAACTACTGAGCCTAAAATTTTGAAAAAAGTACAGAAAATAGTTCTATGCTTATAGATTACAGACAAACCTATAAGAAGTCTATGGTCTTAAAATAACATAGTGAATCTCTCAATATTGTGCGCACAAACTTAAATTTGCAGTTGGAATGTATGGGAGAACATGTTTTTCAACTGCAATGTTAAGTTTGTTTTTGTGGTAAGTTCATCTCAACTACGGAACCCTTCATTGTGACACGCTCTTGCCGGTTTTTTTAAAGAAATCTTTACTTAATACAACCTACATGTCATCTCTACCATAAAATGAGACATCATTTAAAACGCCCCGATTTTATATAAAAAATGTCGTAAGTCGGGAATAAAAAATGTTGAAGCGAGTGTCCCACACTCAAATTATTTTAATGAAGCGACTTGTCTGTTTTTCCATGAATTCGATTTAACTCCACGTAGGTAGCCTTTGTGCGACAAATGAGCAATTAATATTATTACTGAACGCATTCTTATTTAAGTAAGTTAAGTTATTATAATTTAAAAGGTACGATAACTACATCGACGCACGAGATAATAGAAAAAAAAAAAGGATTGTGTGGTTTTATGAAACCACGGTATAAGTGAAACTTTTAAGCGAACTTTAGGCGCCGCCATATTGGTCTTGGCTGCTCTGACGAGCGCCTTTCACTTTATCCCTACTCCGCGGCCGACCGTCACGCGACATGCAACACACAGACGAAAAAGTTTGAGACGATGTAATAAAAGTTTCACTTTAATAACCATAAAACTAAACGCTATAAAATTATTTAGAGAAAGGTAGTACGAGAAGAAATACACAGGATCGCAATACCTACAGCTTGAAAAGAGAACAATAGTTATCTATGCACACAAAAATAAGATCCAAACATGAAAAAATCTACATAAAAAAAAGGATTGTGTGGTTTTATGAAACCACGTTAAAAGTGAAACTTTTAAGCGAACTATAGGCGCCGCCATATTGGCCTTGGCTGCTCTGACGAGTGCCTTTCACTTTATCCCTACTCCGCGGCCGACCGTCACGCGACATGCAACACATAGACGAAAAAGTTTGAGACGATGTAATAAAAGTTTCACTTTAAAAATGACAATTAATCATCTAGTGCCTAAAAGAAGTCTAAAAAAAAACACCGGCCAAGTGCGTGTCGGATCACGCACAATGAAAGATTCCGTAGTCGGGATGAATTAATCCCAAATACAAACTTAACATTGTAGTTGAAAAACATGTTCTCCCATACATTCCAACTGCAAATGTAAGTATTTACGAACAATATTGAGAGATTTACCATATTATTTTAAGACCATAGTCTTCTTGTAGGTTTTCCTGTAATTTATGTGTAAAGAAACATTCTTTTATTTAATTTTTTTCAAAATTTTTGGCTCTGTTGTTTCAGAGATAATGTTAAATTTTCATCAATTTTCTTACACATATATTATACGTATCTTTAATAAAGTTTATTTTAAAATTATAAACAAAATATATTTAAGATTCTCGCAACAAGCCCTTTCATTTCATATGTCACACGGTATAGTTTGCAACACTTTTTTTTTTCTTAATTGCCCCCCTAAAGTGACCCCCATATTCAAAATTATTTTATTTACGTTACACGTCCGTGTTTGGGTCAGAGAAATACATAATGTGTACAAAATTTTAACTAAATCGGTCCATTAGATTCAGAGCAAATTGGCTGTGACAGACGGAGAGACAGACAGATAGACACACGAGTGATCCTAAAAGGGTTCCGTTTTTTCCTTTTGAGGTATGGAACCCTAAAAAAGGAAAAATAAGTTTGTTATCTATGTGACACATATTACGTAGGTTCTTTACTCCTCGCTCGTCATAAAAGACGAACACATCAAATCATGTTTATGGATCCGCGTAGTGTAATCCAGTGGGCCAGAAAAAATATACGGCTGTGCGACAGGCCAGCATCGTGTGACGAAGGACAGCTTCGGCAAGAACTGACAACTCCAATATTATATATATGGCATCTTTACTATTATGTGGCACCAAAAATATCCTTTGAATTCCAACTAATAAATTGTAAGTATGTCAGCTTTGTTGTTTTGGACACCACAGTGTCTTGGATTTAATTAAGTTGGTTTCAGAGAAGGCTCGTGTGTGTCTACACTCTATTTACCAATAGAGAAAATATTACTATTCATAGAAATGCAGAAATTTTGTTGCAAAATCAGCCACCAAATCATCTTTGTCCGAAAAAAGTTTATCTATTTATACTTCTTGTACAAAACGTTGTACATAATATTATGTACAACGTTTTTATGGTCAACGTTTTTTATGCCACAAGGTATAAAAAATATACTTTGAAGCTTCCGATTTTAAACTAGTAAGCTAGGCTTATTTGGCCACCACACCACATCATCAAGCAATCCGTAATTACTTCCCAAATGAAACAGTACCCAGCACTGATTTACATATAAATTCACATTTCACGTATTTAAATATTATGACTGATATGAATCAGAGAATATGTTTCAAAATCGTTTGTTGATGCAGATAACGGCTCGTAATTAGTGTGACGCAGTTACGGAATAAAATCGCATCGCCAGTATTCAATATTAATTACGACGCTGACTTCATCGGGCTTATTATATAAATTGGTAAAAATTAAAAACACAAATATTCAAGAAGATATTCGAATGCTCATTTCAAGTATGGATTTTAATTATTTGCAGTTTAATAAAGCGTGATGCTTTCCTCACATCTTAATTAAGTCTCTCAGTACATATTATTCACAAGTTCGTTTAGATTTAATTCGTCTTGTAAAATTTTATTACCGAGAACACTACAGCGAGTAGTTGAAGTTCTTAATTGTTCTTTTAATAAGTTTCGAAGCTTATAATGTGAAAATTCGTCAGCAGCATTTGACGGCGACAGGTGCGGTAGGAAAGTAACAATGTAATTACGTGAACAAAGGCAAACACGGCACTCCGTATGGTCTTTTGTAAACAAGAAAACAAACTCCCCTACAATATTCGGTAGGGGAGGGAAAGGAGAAGGGAAAATGAAATAAATAAATTTAAAAAGCAACATCAAGACATCTAAGAAATAATGGTCATTGCGTGTGGTATTAAATATTTGTTTTATGCAGTTCGTAATAAATAGATAGGTCTATCTACTGTTTTTTTTTTTAAAGTGAACAGTTGATAAAAGAAGAATTAATCGCTATATTATTACTATGCTCGTGCATAACTACTACACAAATTCATTATTTAAAAATGAAATATCCCTTTCGTTCCTTCGTTTAACATATTCGTGAAAGCATTTTTATGCGTTGCAATAAAATTATAAAGGCTTTGTTTGACCTAAATATATAATTAACGATGAGGTACAATGATAGCATAGCGATAAATAACTGAAAACGATACTGATCTACAAATCCTGAATCCTGACATTTTATACCTATCAAGAGTGAATGTGTTCGTCCGTTTGACAAATTTTCACGGCTTTAATGAAGCGAGAGCTTGATACTTGAAAAAGAAGTGACGGAATTTTAGCCCAAAAGTGTAGAAAATAAATGATTAACTTTTTTTAGGAAATACGCAACAAGACGGGTTTTAAACTACGAACACAATTGCTCACTTTTCGTCTAATCGAATAATGAAAACGTCGACGTCACCGCCTTCCCTTTATTACTTTCGACGGAACAATCAAAGCGTGATAATTTATTTTTGGGTTTTTTAAAAGCGTAAATGTCGAAAACAAGCAACTTGAAACTCCGAGGGGGGGTGAAGGCGGCCACCCCCCACTTCTGTGCTGAAAAAGCTTTTGAATTGATTGTCCAGTGTCAGGAAATTGTTGGTTGTCGGCATTGTTTCTGAGGCTCACGAAGGCTATCCAACTTTTCTCATTAGGGCGATCTGTTGCGGCGCACCATCGAAAAGCTTACGATATTACAGGGAACCGTTATGAACAATAAGTAATTTAATGAAACGCCGACTTTCAATTATATTGTTACGATTGGCTCTTTGACATTAATCGGAAAATAATTAAATATTATGATTTAACTGTAACAATGAACGGATTTCGCAGTTAAATTGGATTGTTTAATGTGAATCAATGTGTAATTTATATTTACATATTTTAATGTTGAGCGGATCATTGGCTTTAATTCGCTTTCAATAAACATGACGTATTGCTTACCTACCTACCTATGTTATCTAATTAGGTTTTGTTAAGGAGTGTAACGCTATCGGAAGCACCTGGGCGATCCATTTTTCTTAGTCAAGATGGAAGCGGAAAAACAACAAAGGACATTTTGTTTCTTTCATTTAAAGTGAAAATCGTAGGTTCCCAATATTTATTTTCTTACTTTGTCGCATTAAGTAGGACACAGTGTAGCCTGAAGATTTAAGTTGTCGCACATTTTAAATTATTTGTCAATTTTGGGTTTAGTAGGCATTGTTCTGGTTTTCTTTTCAAAGATGCTCTTATTAAATCTTTTGGCATGGTCCATAGGAAAGCGCAATCATTCTTCTAATTATGGTTTTTCATTTGCAAATGTTTTTTTCACAAACACATACATACTTAGACTTGCTCTACTGACAATAACAAGAACAGACCATGTTTGTCAAAAAAATAAATATTTTAAAGTTTTCAGGTGAACACGTAAACCTGCCTAAAAATATAATCTACAAAAAAAGCAAACAAAATTTAGTAACTCTAACTGGGTCAACTCCCACGACGTTCAGGAGACGGTACCCAAAGCTTATTCTAATCCGGGAAAACACTCAGCTCCTAGTAATGGATTTAATCAAAAACCTATCACAACCGAAAACAGTTTCCGCAACCTCATTAACTTAAGCTGAACACATTACCATATCTAAACACACATATACACCTACACATGTATGATGTACAGTTGTATAGGTGTATACATCTGTACATATATGCATGTACTGTTATTACGGTAAATTTACAGATTAACAGCATTATCTTGTGACGCACATAATTGCAAATTTGCGCGGTAATAGATACCTACTTAATCGAATCTCGACCATAACATAAATTTATTCATGACAATCTTGACGCCGACATCTGCCGCTCTAAAGAAATCCTCTCTCGGAAATTATTACAGTAAATAAACCATGCCAAACAAGTTTTTCAGTTAACGCTTATTTATGCAACATCAGCTGCTATTAAATATGTCTCGTCAAGCATATTTTAAAAGAAGTTGTTCGCGTTTGTGGAGATATTTTAAGAAATAGGAGCAAAGATAAAATCATCTTTACGATTTTTTTTTTAATGAAAGTTTTCTGCTATCAGCTGTTATCTAGTAGGTATATAGAAATACAACGTTCATAAAAGGATTGTTCGTAGTTCTTGTTGTAACATGGTCGATGTTGTAGGCTCAACAGACTGTAGATTTCTGGACCTTTTTCTATTTTGCTTTTTCTATTTTTTTAAGGACCTTTGACTTGTTGATAGGCCTACACTGTCCTCTCATAACAATTAACACTGTAATTTGAAAACCGTGGAGTTTCTTGCCGGCTCTTATCCATAGGAAACGATCAATTGGAACCGTGCACCTAGCTTCTGACGTTTCATAAGTGCCCATGTAGGTTTATGAGAAATAAAATATTTTTAATTTTGCATTTTAATTTTGATGTGAAAATCGAAACAAAATTAATTTGTCTAAAGGATGATGCCTAAAATAAACTCAATTATATGTATGTACGACCGTAAGGTAGATATCAAATTTGAAATTAGTTTCTCTCAAAATAACATGGTTTAGTTAGCTGTTAATTACCGTTTTCTATTAGATGTTAATTTGTTAAAAATAAAAGATGAGAGCAATGAACATATCGTATATGTTTGATGGATGCTTTTGATCCCAATTCAATTACGGTGACATTGAAAACAAAAAAAAAAATAGGTTAACTTTTAAATAACTTTTACAATATTTTTATTTTTTTCACAGATAAAGTGCCTCCTCAAAGGAAAACTGGTGGCTCCTGGGTCCTCTCCGAAACAGATACTGTGAATGAGGATACAGATGCCGCACCAGTCATCGTACCACCTTTGGCTGAGAAAAGGGTGTGGAAGATAGTATCGAGAAACGTCAAAATTTTATGTTTTTCGTATTTTTTGTAATCAATATCGACTTACGCTTTTTTACATGTGTCTTTTTACATAGGTACTTTATACTGCTAACCAATTTTATTTACATGAAGAAAGCAATAAAATCATTACAAATAATTTAAAAAAAAACACATAGCCAACCACGGTATTAATTTTTAAAGAAAGTAATTTCATATTTCTTATCTACAAATAATGTCCTTAAGAAAAATAACTTATATTGGTTAGTTTTTTTGGCTAAAAACACTGTGTTTTTTGCCCATAGGTTCATTTTTGGTCATTCTCCTTTTCTAAAAAAATTATGAAAAATTACACGAAATAACTCATTATTTCTACATAATTCTGATAATGACCGTAAGAACGTATCACACAAGGCGAGCCAGGTTATTCAAATTCATAATTATTATAAGCCCAGATGAGCTAATCAACTCATAGTAACATTAACGTAAAATAAAACTCAACATAACCCCATTAGTATAAAATAAAACCCTACGTTCATCCATTACTCAATATATCGATAAAGCAATTGACGACCCCGATCGGCAAATGTTTTCAGGACAATCTTCCTTATTGCTTAAAAACAGAGTACGTCACAGGTAGAGTTACCTCGAGTTAACTCACTGCCAAGCCGACGAGGAAGGCGAATTCTAAAACATACTCACGTACCTCATTTCCTTAGTAATGGGGTTATATTCCGCGGCACAATTTTCAATTTCCTAACCTTTTTCTATATTACGAACCTTTTTACAATGAATTGTATTTTGAGATGTAAGAGATCTCGCTTAAAAAACGTTTAAGCTAACTGAATTCATGTCTTACTTTTTTAATATTATTCCCTGATATTATTACACTTTTTTCAGGCTGCCAAAATATTTTTTATTCAGGAAGATGGAATTTGCGATGAACAAAACATCCAATATTCGACCTGCCAAATTGAATACGTGGAGGGAAACTACTCATTAACGCTCGACAGGCCTAAAAATATAATTTACGTGTGCACTTTGAAATGCAGTATTTTATCATCACGTTTAAGTAAACAATAACAGCTAAAATAAATGTCCAGGAGGATATTGAAAATAAACACGACGCTTGGGAGACGAATTGCAAATTGCAGTATTCAATATTTTGATAAGCAGGAACATGGTTAGGTACCTACTATCATCGACATTAATGATTTATTTAAAATATCAATTTATTTAAATGTTTTTATTGTTAATTTGTTTTGTATTTAATTTTGTTTCCTTTATAATTATTTTCGAGTTTTATGTTTTGATTTATTTTATCATTATTATTATTTCACTATGTCAAGCTTTAATGTTTTTACCTAGATTATAAGAGAATGATGTGGTCTCCCATAATTGGAAGCGCACACTCGTATTTGTCCTCGTATTTGTAATCTTGCATGTGATTGTGTAGCCTCTGTTGGAGATCCAATAAATAAATAAATAAAAATTAAAAAAAAAATAAAAAATTATTTCCTTTATTTCATTATTTACATATAAATTATATTTTTAAATATTAGAATGAAATAATATAAAAACATTTAAAAATATAAAAATTATTATTATTATTTTAGTTGTTTTACATTTCTCGGGACCCTGGGATCCCGGACTTTTGGAAGGCGTACGAGGGGCCAAAGCCAACTCACAGAGGCCCCTTAGACAATTTTATATGGAATTAGGCACCAACCGACGATTATCTTTGTATGCACTATGCAAGTGCACCCAAGGACAACAGGTATAGGACTATTGCAGAATATGGAAACAAATCTATTGGACTATGGGTTTGGGTGACTTAAGTTGACTGGTGACCTGGAACTATGAAAGGACTATGGCCCCTGCCTAATCAATGTTTTATTTATGCACACGGATAAAATGGCATTATTATTATTAATTATTAAACATATTTTTTTTAAATTTATGTCTGTAATTTTTATGGTGTACATAATAAAGAATATTCTATCTATCTATCTACGATAACTTTTTCTGGAAACAAGGTACAAATTTGACTACTTTTACCTAATGTTTCTATCTACCATAAGATATAACAGCTGTCGACAACTTTTATCAGAAGCTCAACCTATTGGCAAATTACGGTAGGTAGGTGAAGAAACCCTGGATACCCATCCTTACCCCATTATGTACGAAAAAGGTCGAGCTCGATGCTAAACGGAACTTTTTATCTGTTTTCAGATTTCAAGGCCATTTGTACCATATTTTACCTAGTTGACGGCTACCGGAACTCTTTTTTTCGGATTAAGACCAAAAGATTAAAATTAGATTTAAGTAAAGTTGCTACAAAAGGTATTGAGGTAATAATGTCTGCTATTATCTAACCTTTCCGCGCTTTAAGGATAATTTAGGTAAAGCCTTATTAAGAAAAACACTTTTATTCTTAGCACAAAATGTACTGCGATTAGGTTTTAATAAGATTAAAACTAACATTTATAAAATTCCTATATACAGGCTGTTTGGCAGAACGTTGAACATACGAAAATGGCGGATAGGTGGGGTCATCTGCTACTTACTCAGCCCTAATTTATTTGGCCCTGGCCCCCTGGATTTTTTTTAATGCAGATTGAAATTAGGATTTAAGTATTTTTACATCTTTCTGTTATAAGAATCTGCCAATATTAAAGATTTAAAAAGAAAAATGCCTGTTTTAACCATTTTTTTAATAAAAATTACACTTTAAAGTTAAGAAAGTTGTGAAACTAGAAGAAAGCAAAAAAATACAATTTTTAATATCCAGGGCGCCAGGGCCAAATAAATTAGGGCTGAGTAAGTAGCAAATGACCCCACCTATCCACCATTTTCGTATGTTCAACGTTCTGCCAAACACCCTGTATAAATCCTTTTTCTAAATACTTCATTCAGATGACTGTAAACTGTAGGAGATAATATTTTTAAATAAAAAACTCCACTAGGAAACACGAAACCCTGTTTACTATTACTGTTTATCCCACCAGAAATATAACCTCATTTTTAAAACTGTTTGTTAATTAGGAAGCTGCGATGTAATTACATCTTCCATAACCTAACCCTGACTTTATGCATTTGCTACCAACATTCGAAACGAACTTACGCGCGTACAATTATTTCGCTATAATTGGCGGACTGCTGCAGCATTTTAAATGAACACAAATGTATGTTTTCTGATAAAACTACTCCTCCACCGTAATGCCGGTTAGATGTTATGAATATGTAGAGTAAACTTCACAACTCTGTTGCATTTCCAAGTTAAAACACTTATTTGTTTTTTGTAATTTAGTACTTGGTTGACCGAGCTCTGCTCGGGTGAAAATAGATAAACATATCGTCCAGGTATACTAACTTTGTATCACATTTCCGGGGCTGTGAAAATAGAGAAAACAAATTTTTCCAGATATGAGACCCAGCTAGATCGATTTTTCACCCCCGTAAAATCCTATATTGCAACTTTCATCGAAATCTTTAGAGCCGTTTTCGAGAACGTGATATATACCGTGTGTCCGGACATGGACTAGCGATATTCTAAATACTTAAATATAAACTATTTTAAAGTACAATTACACTCTAAGCTTGAGTCCACTACACTTGCCCGTTTTTGTGAAAATTAACAATTACTGGTTGAATTGCATTATTTTTTGTTTTATTTTTCAACTTTCACATTTTTTTTTCAAAAGTTTTGGAATTGTGAATACATTTTTTTATAATGCATACGGTAGACAATATTATTGCCTTTCGAATAAGCCTATTTTTGTCTCAGTATGACTAAAACTTTGAGATAAATGATTTTTTTTGTACTCGCACAGAGAATATTTCAACAAAAAAAGCAAAATGGCTGCCACATAGCGGAGAAGTGTATTGGACTCAAGCTTAGAGTGTAATTGTACTTTTAAATAGTTTAGATTTAAGTATTTAGAATATCGCTAGTCCATGTCCGGACACATTGTATAAGTATATACATATATACAAATATTGCTCATTTAATAGTATAGGATTGTAACAGCAAAACGAAAATATTTACACATTTTCTGAAAGAATATGTAATAATTCTTAATTTCGTCGCGATCATAAAGATACAACGCGATACCGTACACAAGTCTTATATTCCCTCGCGGATTTCTCGAAGGAACTTGTGAGTTCTTCATATAAATGGAGAACGTTACGTCGTTGAATAGCAGAGTCAATCAATCGCGCCACCCGCCTGTGTAGCGGCAAATCGAAAAATCTCCAAAATGTCTTTGATTTAGTCAACACGAATGAATAAGTTGTCGTAAACACATACGATACTTCAATACGGACATAACCTTAATACAGAACTAATATCTAACACATGAGTAAATGGAACTGGACACAGGTAGGTAGGTAAGTTATGAAACAATTGTAATATGTGGTGGTACAGAAATTAACACAAAAAATATTTTGGAATGTTAGGATCGTTGTCCGTCCATTTGTCTGTCTGTCTGTCAAGACCCTTTTTCTCAGGAACGCGTAGAAGTATTAAGATTAATTTTTTTTTTTTTAATATTAAAAAAATATCTAAGTAAAAATTTTTGAAATTAATTTTTGAAAATCAAGCTTCTAAGTCAAGGCAATAAAAATACGGCAATTTATGCGACGATTTTGATACTCACAAATAAATGCATTTGTAGTTGGAGAATTGACCGTGACGCATATCGATGTATGGGAGAACATTTTTTCAACTTAAAAGTTAAGTTTGTTCTTGGGATAAATTCATCCCAACTACCCTTCATTATGCGTGGTCTGACACGCACTTGGCAGATTTTTTTAATGCACTGGCTCCTGTGATAGAGGAACTCTTAGTACAAGAGCCAGGGTTACAAGGATGTTTGTATCTTGAAGTGAAAATAAATGAAATATAACTAAAAATAAAATTAAAAAACCATTTCTATCGAAAAAGAACTTTTTCCGCTAACTACCTTTAATATTGTTATTAGGAAAAGCATCTCAAATTGTTTGTTATCGAGAAGTAACACACTTGGGAGTCAACTGAAAGCAATGGTAATTAATTTGGGCTACGGTACAAATGTGCTGTCAGACTTATGTGCATAATTAAAATTTATTACCGGCTTAGCGCTGAAGAAAAATGTCATGAGGGTGACACGAATTCAGTACAATAATTTCTTAAATCAGTTGGTTTTTATTTTGTGTCATTAAATAGGGAGAGCAGTGCTGGCCCAGTGGTAACGACCGCGACATACTAGTTGTAGGTCGTAGGTTCAAACCCTTTTTTTTTGGTGGTAAATTATCAAATAACTTCTTCCGCTCTGGACGGAACGGGAGGGCGTGTCGGACTCTTACTGACTAAAACCCACCCGTGTTCATTCAGTTGCCTGTATGTTGCCAGGGGCAACGGTAACCCTTTCGGACAAACCCGCAACCCCGGCAGGCATCAGCCCTAGCGGACCCCTTCAGTTTTGCTGACATCTCTTTGAAGCGCGCGTGGAACACAACGTGCCGTCGACCCGGGCTTGGTCCTTATTGGTCGTCGAGGTACCTATTGCTCACCGTTCGCAAGCCCGCGCCTACGGTGGCTGGAAATCGGCCTGCGATTCCCGACGCCTAGGGCGTCTTCTGCGGCGGTTAGGAGCGTGAGGGCGCGAAATTTGCTTCTCCCTCACGCGTTCCGCCTCCTCCTTCGCGAGCATTACTGTTTCGCGGAAGGAGGTGACCGCCTGGACCAGAGCCGGACGCGAGAGATCACCGCCGCCGATCGCCTCCACGAGGACATGGCGATGCTCTGCCCAAGCCGGTCAGATCTCCACCGTATGCTCCACCGTATCCTCCGAGCGATCCACATAATGGTGACACCCGGGTATTTCCTCCCGCCTTATCCTGAATAGGAACCTCCCGAAACAACCGTGTCCGGTGAGGACCTGCATCAAGCGGAAGGTGAGGACGCCGTGGCGCCTCTCTAGCCCTTCCTCAGAAAAGGGACTTATCACCGCAATTATGGCGTGCCCTTACGTTCAAACTCTGACAGGGGCTTTACTTTGTGTAAATGATTTCATAACCACTGCTCTCAAAACGGTGACGGAAAACATCGTGAGGAAATCGGTATGTCCTAGAGCCGTCGAAGGCATGTAACATCTACCAACCCGTACTGGGCCCGCGTGGTGGATTACGGCCCACGCCCTCTCACAGAGAGGCCTGTGTCCGAGCAGTGGGAACATTATAGGCTGATTATAATAATTGATAGAAAGTTAAGGTATAAAAGTGTATAAAATGTCGGTAATCTTGCAATAAAGATATAAATCTGTATCGAAAAATACAGCCGTGGTGTTATTACATCTAAGTTTCGATCATCTCTGCAGAATATCGACTCTCAGTAGCATCAAACTCTCAGCTCAGTCTAGACTTAATAATTTTCAATACACCTACTTGATTTAACAGAAAACCATACAATCCTGGACACTACTTTGTAATTACATTCGTCCATATTGTAACCCATGTATTGTTCAAACCAAAAACTTTGGAACAATGAACATGTCATGTCACTTTCAACCACATCATAATTCTGCGTACAATCAACTCATAATTAATGCGAAAGGATAAACTCATACACCCTTGTTTTTCGGACCCTCGCTTACCTACTTTAGGAAAAGGGAAAATGAACTGACATTAACACGGAATAGTACTTACTCAATAACTGGTCTGGTCAGTTTCATTTTATTCAATGTAGGTGGTAATTACAAAGATATATTATTTTGGGTTTGCAAAGCCGGGTGACCGCGCACCGCAGTACTAAATAGCCTAAATTATTCGTCACCGTAATGATCGCCAATCAAGGATGGACGCTCGAAATCGTGCCGCATTAAAACTTAATTACATTGGGCAATGCACACTTGATTTCTGGATTCTGATTGTAGACTATACGTAGGTTTTAGAGCATCATCCATCTGGAAAAAAGAAACAGTGGCATTCCGGGAGTGCCGACAGAAGTGAAAACTTGAAAAAAAAGTCGGCACCTCGGTAATCAACACGTTGATATCTTTTACTTCACGGTGTCGCCATAGTATATAGAGAGGTAGTAAGCCATCTTCATAGAAACGCACCGCGCGCGGCTTGTATGTGTGGGGCCATAGTATCTATGAGAAACGGGTCGAGCTTTTGTTAAGTGTGTGTGCGGCGATGCATAGATACTATGGCCCCACACATACAAGCCGCGCGCGGTGCGTTTCTATGAAGATAGCTTACTACCTCTCTTTATACTATGGTGTCAGTAAATTCCGTTACAGTGTCGCGAAATCAATGGTTTAGTTCTATATTAAAAATGCCTAACGCGACTAAAGAAGTTTTCACTTCAAAAAAATTAACCATATCTTGCCGGGTGTCTCATTATAACGTCAATAGTTGATGATGAAAGGAGGATACTGCATCACCATTCTCCTCATCATAACATAGATACTGCAATCTTCAATCCGCAATCCAATACGTTTTCCTACGTAGTGTTTATGACACTATTTCCTCACGTCTCGTGACCGGTCATTCGTTCGGACGGACATGAAAGTTAGATTCTTTTCGACGAATATCTAACAGTGCAAGCCTAGGAAAGAGGTATTCAGTGGGATAAATCCACGTGTAAATATTTTGAACACATATTTTTTTAAATTAAACATTCATAATAAAACAAACAGCAAATCGCAAAAGCAGTTGCTTTTCGACGCCAGACTCATTAGTGGACAGCAGTGGCGTGCACACAGTTTTAAGACAGGGTAGGCAGAAAATTTTACTCACCAAAAATACTGCACGTTGGTTTTGGTTCGTCGCGTCGTCTTGTCGATTGATGATGTAGGTAATTGCCAAATTCCAGCTCAAATATCAATAGATTGACTGATTTTATAGACACATCAATTTACGGATATTCAAAGTGGCCTTTCGGCGCGTTTGTTTGATGTTTTGTAGTGTTTGTGTGATTTGCAAAATTTAAATAAAAGCAGTGAAAAGATGGTGATGGATGTGAGTATACTATATAGGATTGTTTTATTTGTATATTAAATCTACACGCCTATCTTTCTGTAAGAATGTGTGCAATATGGAATCGTAAAAGTTGGGAAGGCGTTTTATTTCCGTAAGAAGATTTTTTTCTATTGAAATCATGGAAAGATCTGTAAGTCGTTGCTGGCCATTGACATATATATCAATGTTGCTGGCCTTGTGTATTTCTTAAGTAGGTGTGTATACGTTTTAGCGACGAGAATGACCTTTCGGTTGAAGCACTGCTCGCGGGAACTGTAACAATTAATTTTGCCAAACGCAGCACTTCGGGAAAAACTGTATTTATGTTATTTTCATAAAAATGTTCTATAATTTCGTAAATACTAAGGTTTTTGAATTCGGCAGATTTATAAACACATTTGAGCTCATTGATAAGGCGGTCTAAGTTAAAGTCGTATAATTTATAAACATTTACGAATTGCGATACTAGTTCAACCGGAAAATTGTCATTATATTTATTGAAATTTTCGCATTCAAGTAGTCCAAAAAAATTTAATTCTTTCAGATTTTTATACCGGTCGCGACATTCGTTGGATATATTGTCTATAATTTCAATAAAAATCCGCTTAAAATTGATTTTTGCGTCTACAACATTACGTTTTCGTTTTGGCGGCCCTGTGATTATTTTTACGCTTTCAAAAATTAATTCAAACCTAGATCTGAATGATTCTAAAAACGATTCAAACTCCTTAATTTTTTTAATGCAATAAGTCACATCTGATGTCTTTTTTTGCATAATTTCGTAAAGCACATCAGTTTTTGCGAATATTTCGTTAAACACATGGAGTAAAAACTGGAATTGAAAGTCTTTTAAATTGTGTAACAAATTCCAAAGGTGTGATATTTAAGGGAAGCTTCTAAGTGTTTTTCAGATTGTTCATGTTTTCTCGCGGCGGTAGGAAAATTATGAATATCAGCGTAACCGGTGTCGTTCCAGACGGTTTTATTATTTGAAAATAGTAGACAAACGAAACAAAATAACCGATTACTGTGTATGCAACCTGTCAGCCAATGATATGAATCATATTGTTTTTTATTGAATTTACGATTAACTTTACCTTTAATTTGTATTAATTGCAAATCCGGTGTACCACGACCTATCTCGATAACTTGTTTTTTTTTCACCGAAAGATAGTTTTGAAAACGCATCATGTTTTATTTTCTCAATACACACACCATCTGAACAACTTTCACAGACAATATTATCCATTTTACACTAATAACAACAATCAAATTCTAATTACTTGATAGCGTATTCACAAACACAACACACGTCAAACAATATGGCGACTATAGTAAAACGAGCATTAAAGGGTAAAAAAAGTAATACGACAAAAAATTATGGTCATCTAAATGTATAAAATTCAATGAAACAATGTTATTTCCTAAAATATTTGCATTGCATTGCATAACAAACTTTCGTTCGGTAATGTTCGGTACGAGTCGTAATTTTTCGTCTTAGCTGTATAGAATAACTACAAACAGACACTGGCTTTTCTTGCAGTTGTGTGCGTGATTTTTGTCATTGTGTGTCAGCAAAGTCCACGTAGCTATAGGAACGCACACACATTAAATACGACTTACCACGAGAGCACACATAAAAACATTCAGAGACGAATAGTTTGTGTCTTTACCGTGGCAGAGGCGAGGCGGCGCTAGTGCAGCGCGAATCGAGATGATGCGAAATTCGAACGATGATACCACCGGCACTCGATAGGTGGAGCTGATTTATGATTTGTTTTGTTTATTGATAAAATAATATTAGATCTATTATCAGAACTAGGGTAGGCAGTGTCTTTCTGTCTTTATGAAACGCACGCCACTGGTGGACAGACGATTCAAAACAAAGTACTTGGGTTATTAACTACATTACTAAATAATGGAGATGGACAGAAGAGCAGCTCCTTATTTATTTTACAAACGGTTTACATTTGCGGCTAGTTTTATTGGAGTGTAAATCGTCCTATTTCACTTGCCGGCTGAAATCACGAGGTTTTAAACGAAGTTTATATTATTTTGTAGCTTCTGTGAAGCTGACGTAAACTTTACATAGACAACTTTAAATGTTTTTTGTGTGTGAATTTATTTTTTACAAAAGTTCTAATTTGGACAAGGTCTTTATACTATGGGTGGCCACGTGGATGTATCTTTTTTGAGCCATCATTCTGATTTGGCGAAAATTTTTGGAGATGTTTGAAATGTTTTTTAGTTAAAATGAGGCAAATTCGTTTTGCATAGTCTATTAGACCATGACCAACGTAATAAGTACGTTCAGTAATTTTATAGTGAAGTTCTTGGGCAGTTGTCCCATCGCCGGCGATTTACTAGTAGCGAGTAGAGCTAGCAACTGAAAACGAGTTGGCGACCAGCGAGTGTGTGGTTCCGATAGTTCTGTCGCTGGGCTATCAGCGAGTGTCCGAGTGCGACGTGCGATTACTCGCACCACTCGCTCAGGGCGAAATGACCGCTGTTTGGATGCTAAACGAAAACGAAGTAAAAGCGCAGGTGACGTGGTGGGTCGGGGGAGCGGACGAAGTCGCGGGCAGAAACTAGTATGTATAATAAAATAGTAACGAAGTCAAAATTTTACATAGAATATTTTGGAAAAAAGTATTTGCTACGAAAATTTTGTTTTTAGAATTTTTCCCTGTTTGTCTGGATGTATTTTCCGGATTGGCGCAAAAACGGCTGAACGGATTTGGATTAAATTAATGACACACATATAGTTTATAACCTGGATTAACGCACAGGTTCCTGTGGGATATTTTCCGACATCCTCGCGAGCGAAGCCGCGGGCAAAAGTAGTTAGTAGTTGAGTAACTATTACATACGATCTGCCCATAAACTTATTACTTGAAAGACGTTCAAAGTATTATAGAAACAAATAAAAAATAACTCCGAAGGAACGAAACCCGTGCACGTGTACAAAATTCTGTTAGATTTATTTTACCGAAACGACGTGTCACTTCAGCAGAAACAATGAGACGTTAAGAACAGAGTTTGCAAACACAGCCTTAATAAATATATCAAATGGAATTTCTTCAGGTATTAAGGCAAGGAAGGAAGTACAAAACAATTTGTACTTTACTAGCTTTATGGCGGAGGCAATTTCATTTGGGCAATTATGGCATTGCTTATGATAATTTTATTGCCTCATCTACGTAGAGCTATCAAAGCAGTTTTGTGCGATACTTAAGTTATTATTCCGTTTGTACTTAAATTAAAAGGGAAATATAAGACTGACACCTTAAAGGTCAGCCTTTATAAGTCGAGGAGGAAAATACACGGTGTTTTTGAATTCACTGTTAACCTTTCAGGGCGTGTAAGTACTACGGTGAGCAATGGGTAGCTCGCCGTCCGATAAGGACCAAGCCCGGGTCGACGGCGCGTTGTGTTCCACGCGCGCCTCAAAGAAATGTCAGCAGAATTGACGGGGTCCGCTAGAGCCAATGCCTGCCGGGGCTACGAATATGGGCCGAAAGGGAAATCGTGGCCCCCGGCAACAGGGCAACCGAAGGAACACGGGTGGGTTTTAGTCAGTAAGAGTCTGACACGCCCTCCCGCTCCACCCAGAGCGGGAGAAGTTATTTGTTAATTTAACACCCAAAAAAAAAAGGGTGTGTAAGTACTCATGATTATGGGCAACTGTCACTATGAGGCCAACTCTGAAAAATCAAAAAAATATCAGCTGTTTCATACAAAAATGCAAAATTTACCCGATGAAAATGTATGAAACAGATGTATTTTTTTTCTATTTCGTAGTTGGTCCCATAGCGAAAGTTGTTTATGACGTGCAAGTGACATTAGTTAAAAGATAAGTAATTATGATTCATCATCAATGTCTAGGACTTGGATAGATTGATGTCAGCCTTATAAAAAAAAAATGTGTCGAGGGACCCCCGTCAGGAAAAAAAATCTTTCCGCGATACTCGCACGCACACACACATTCGTCGCTATATAATAGAAAGAGAAAGTCACATGGAGGGGCATAACGCTTTTTCCTTACGTGACGATTTCTACCAGTCAACTCCTACCGCAAGCCGCGATAAGGAACTTCGTTCTAAAAAGGCAAGCTATCATTTCATCAAATCGTAATAAAAAATAGCTGCTTTGACGGATAGGTTGGTCTAGCTAACTGACATAAAAAAACTTTCAAACTCAACTTGCCGCTTTTTCATGAGAAAAAGCGGCAAGTTGAGTTGCTATGAAGGAGAAGAGTGCCTGAAGCGATTTGCTACTGCCGCTAGATAAAACAAACATGTCGGATACTCCAAAAAGATTGTTACGAGGTTAAACGATATGAAACTCGCTATCGATGTCGCTTCCAGCTATTTTAAAGCGATGAAGCAGCTTTCTTCTGTTATGCCATTTGATAGGAGTGCAACATACTTTAAAATTATTTAATCAATATATCCAAGGTTGATCTTCCAAATTACTGGATATAGAATTGTTTTTAGAAAATAAAAATTTGATGTAATTTAACAGAGCATTGGTTAAAAGATCATCAAGTGATATCAATTAATTGTGAAAATTATTGTGTAGTTAGCCATTTCAGCCGAAAACCTATGATATATGGCGGGTCATTAATATTAATTAAAAATTCTATTAAATCGAAAGAAAGAAAATACATTATCGGACTGTCTGTTGAACACAACATTGAATTGTCCTGTGTTGAGCTTGATAAGCATGTTATAGTATGCGTATACAGATCTCCAAGTTACTAGAATCTATCCGTGTTTGATTCTGTAATGGAAGATGTATTAATTTTATTTTATTAGATTTTAATATTAATTTATTAGAAAATAACTCGAATACTGTCAGATTATTAAGTCTTTTTAGGTCATTTGATATCTCTCTCAATATAATTGGGAAAAGACTTTATAAATGACTGTATTAAAAAAGTATTACTTATATGTAATGACAACAATGACGTAAGTTGAATTATTCTGAAGTCATTGAGTTGCATGATGTAATTAGATAATCATATTAATTAATTAATTGCAATTAATTAATTGCATTCCAGCTCTTCATATAGGCATAATTAGACATGTATCTGTGATTGTCATCATAATTATTAATTATCCCTATTGTTTATTAGCTTGATACCTATGTGCATTGAATACGTATTTCAATCACAATAAAACAAAATGATGAAAATTGATCCGATTGTCAGTTGTAATTTTACCAAAGCAACTAAACCAGCGACCTACGATGTCGTAAACATAGTATTCAAAAAATATACAGAAGCTTATGAACATAGACTTCATCATCAGCACAGATTGATATAGATAGTTCATTTCGCAAAATCATTTAAATAAAAAGCGACTCTTGATTCGACACAATAAAGTGCAATTCAGGTCACACAGTGCTAATTACCACACACACAGTTATAGTCACCTAGAAGTGGCCTCTCTTTCCATCGCATAACTCTTATATCTTCTGACTACACTCACTGAATTGGCCCAACAAGTCGAGCTCGCCGCGTACTGGAAGCTTCATACCTAAAATGCGAAGTGAACCATCTTTATTAGTCTGTGTCATCAGGTGAATGTCGATGCGATCGAACTCCTTGACATCACTGAATTAGTGCGAAGACTAGAAAGGGTAAAACATTTTGAGCTAGTTTAGTGCAGTGTGAGTAAACTTAAACTACAGTGCAAGTGCTGACTAAAAAAAACGTGAATTAAGTGTCTTCCCTTAAGCAAGACGTCATTGGACAGTTAAGTTATATTTAAATTACTTATTAGCGAATAAAAAAAAACAAAATTGTAAATATTATAATTAGAATAAAGTATCACTATCCGTGATACTGTTTAAATATAAAAAAGGAAAAAAAAGACAGTCGCAAGTATTAACACTTTTTAGCGTGACGATTTCTGAAAGTTAACAAGTCGCGTTAAAGAACTTCGTTCCAAAAAACTAGACCTGACCTTTTGTTCTGAAAATACGAAAATAGTTTGCATGTTTAATGCAAGACTGGGGGAGGGCAAGTGCTCCTTTATATTTGTAATAATAAAATACAGTTGTCCCCGATCGGTCTCCTAACTAATTTTGAGACAAAGGGATCCCTGATAACTTTCCATACTTTATTTCCTTTTTGTTGATGAGAACTTCCCGGTCGGTCGAGTTGGCCTGTGTTTTATCGTCGTAAGTAAATAAAATTTAGTGCACATGGGCCCCGATTCATATTTTATACATTCTGTGATTTTATTTGTCCATATAATATGAGCTTGGGTGATGGTATCGTCTGAGACGCCTTTCTAACCTACTAACATAGCAGGCTGGTTTGAATCATCTTTAACAAGAAGAATAAAATTTAAAAAAAGAATATTGATTGACCTAACCTTATCCTACTTCTTGTGTATACATATCGAAAGTATGGCATGTGTGTAATTAACTGTTGAAGGTGCCGACATACGTGCGACTCGTTGAATTAATAACGATGATTGTAAGTGTTGCGGCTACCAATTCCTTACTAAAACTATTTGGTATTCATTTAATTATACTGTACTTTCAGTTTTAATGTAACAACAAAATTCCTTGTTTATTGTCTATTAGCTTTTGCGTGCAGCTTCGCCCATCATCATCATCATCAGCCTATAGCAGTCCACTACTGGACATAGGCCTCTCCAATTGCACGCCATTCAGCTCGATTCTCGGCAACTCTCATCCAGCTGCTACCAGCCACCCTTCGAAGATCGTCACTCCACCTAGCCTGAGGGCGTCCTACCTTACGTTTGCCAATTCGCGGTCTCCACTCAAGAACACGTGTACCCCAACGATCAGCAGTTCTACGGCTGATATGGCCAGCCCACTGCCACTTCAGCTTGCTAATTCTGTGAGCTATGTCGATAACTTTTGTTCTCTGCCGGATCACTTCGTTCCGGATTCGAGCAGCTTCGCCCGCGTTGATGTAATAAATAATAATATTAAGTAGAACACTTAATCTATACATATACATCTATACTTAATATATAAAGCTGAAGAGTTTGTTTGTTTGAACGCGCTAATCTCTAGAACTGCCAGTCGGATTTCAAAAAATATTATTTCACTTGATTCCCTATTCCCTATAGATGAGGAATGTTGTAGGCTATTTAACATCACGCTACGACCCTAAGGAGCCAAGCAAAAATAAAAAGTCAGAAAGAACTCTAAGCAAAAACGAAGTAATAGCACGGGGGGCGATGCGATGCAACGCGGTGGGGCCGAAATTTCACGCGGACAAAGTCGCGGGCAGAAGCTAGTTGTTTATAAACGTTTATGTTCATTTTTATTGTTTACAAATAAAAACTTTTTACAAAAAAAAAAACACATTCGAATACCATTACCTGCTACCAGTGACAGGAACTTATCATATCATCTACATACTAAGTGGAAAAAAAATACGTATTATTGCAGCTAACTCAAAAACTATCCAAGCAAAGTTAATAAAATTTATATGGGACCAACTTGAGAGCATGACCCTTTCAAACAAAAAAAAATATTTTTTAAATCGGTCCACAAATGACGGAGATATCGGTGGACATACATAAAAAAAAAAACAAAAAAAAAACAAACATACGCTACGAACATATAACCTCCTCCTTTTTGGAAGTCGGTTAAAAAGAGGAGGTACTCAGTCGTCGGAAACTTTTTTGGTATGTATGTTCAGTAAGTTCCGCGCTTCAAATAACCGGTTTCCAAAAAAAAAAACACTACAAAGCGCAAAATAACTTTAGTTTCGGAACTCGGTGGCAAAAACTTTTGGAAACTGTTTTAATTTTTTTGGAATGAATTTTTTACGTATTTTTAACGTACATTTCAGTGTTTCCGACTGGGTAGCGAATTCAGAGCCTGCCTGAAAAACGGTTTTTAGATATCTTGAGTGCGTGTCGTATTAAAATGGACCCACCACGATACAAGATAGGTTAGTGTTAGCCACTTTTTTTTCACAAAGAAGTTGACTAATTTTGAAAAAATAAATTAGTAGTCTAATAAATGAAAAATATGTTTACCTTCAGTATATTTTTCACCCTATATAGCACGCAGTACATCTATATCTACACAGTGCATTGAGCAAAGCTTTCCAAACAGCAGTTGCTAAATAGGCGATGGTCAATTTATAGGAACCAATTTCGCTGAGTTGACTTTTACAAATTACAGGGAAAGACAAACAGCTGATACACAGGCTGTTCTTCTTTCCTCGATCAGTGAGAAAATAAATTATTTAAGTTATATGAGTGTTGCAGGGAAAGGGGAAACTGGGCCGAAACGTCGACCCATGTCAAACAATATAAACAGTGAGCTAACAAGTTTAATAACATTAATAAATGCGCAGAGAATATAAAAATATTGGTCGATTTTTCAATTGTTAGTTATCCAGAAACACGTGCATACACAAAAGACAATAAGTAAACAAAAACAACAAAAGTACATAATAAATCACGAGCATAAAACAGAAATTAGTCGGCAGCTGCACGACATGACTGTGACATGAAGGCTTCCACTCAGCATGATGCAGTGCTATGGAGGACCCACAGCACAGCGCTGATTTTGAGTGGTCACAATAACACAACATAACATCACGCCTGTAATCATGAAGGTATAGGCACAGGTGTACCTATACACTTTACACCCACATTTCGCCAGTTATGTTTAGGTCCCTATAGGGGACGAGCCTATTGCCATCAACCGGGCACAAATCCAGACTCCGAGCTGCTACTAAGAAATTCCTGAGAGAAAACCCAAATAATAATAGTAAAGGAATAATTTTGACAATTTAAAATCAGTCAAGTTGTCAACATTATTCCTCACTTGTAAGCGGCCCTGAGAGTAGTGGTGGCCCAGTGGTAACGGCCCCGATTTACAAGTTGTAGGTCGTGGGTTCGAACCCAGGCAGGCGCTTTACTTTGTGTGTTTAATTTCATCTCCACTGCACTCAAGGAAAACATAGTGAGGAAACCGGCATGTCCTAGAACAAAAAATTCGAAGACATGTGACATCTACCAATCCGCACTGGGCCCGCGTGGTAGATTTACAGCCCACTCCCTCTCACTGAGTGGAGGCATGTGTCCCAGCAGTGGGAACATTATAACCTGATTATGTAAGTGGCCCTTTAGGCTGCCTGTCCACTGGAGCGGAGCGGAGAAATGTGCCAAAATTAACCAATAGAATCTAAACTCCACTTCAGAGCTCCGTTTCTATAGGTTAATATTGGCACGCTTCTCCGCTCTGGTGCCTCCCTCCGCTCCAGTGGACAGACAGCCTTAGGACAGTAATAACAATGCTTAATTAATTTGAATACCTGACAAATTTAGAGTAAGTCGTGCTGAGCGAATTGCACCATATACTCTGTCCTTTTCTCGACTTGTGTTATCTCGACCTACTTAGCGACATTCAACGACTTTTTGCCATCTTTACATTCAAGGAGATTTTTGACATTTAGGTATTCTTTGAATAACACTACCTGGCGTTGAGGCATTTTTATAGGCAACATAAATTCAGAGGTAAACGTCAACTTTGTATTTCCATTTAAACATGAATCTGTCAAATAAAATAAAACGGGGCTCTCGCCATTCACAAAACTTAGTATCACGATAGGTACCAACCTATTTCCAAACTTAATAAATACTAAACAATCAGAACAACACAGAGGTGCGATCAGTAAACAAAACAAGGCAACAAAACACCGAAACATCTCATCAATATTAAAATTAGCCTTTATTTAAACAACAAGCACTTAGAATGTTAATAATCACGGAATATACATAAATACGTGCAAATTTGCTTGGTAATAATACAAATGCTGTGCAAATACGAACATTTACCTATTACTCAACGATGATTTCACTGGATGGTTGCCAAGTCGTGTCTATTCTCACATTTAAGTTTTGGCTGAACAGCTCCGTATTACAATATCTCAAATGCAGTCTAGATTAGATTGGTTTCGCTAGTCTAAAACGGTTGCAAATCAGTCAGTCGTAGAAGTAGTATTAAACTTGACTTAGGTACGCACTGCTAATTAAAATCTGAACACACATTGCCAAACAATGTAGAAGAGTGTGTATTGTTTTTGAATTTGGAAGAATTATTTCTGGTTTTTGCTTGATGAGATTATACCACTTCCTCTACTGCCATGAATCCTGTTGCTTGAAAGTGTAAAGCTATCTCCTGCGCGTGTTTGTTCGAAACATTACACAAAAAACCTTACACATAAACATTTGTTTTCATGTGAAACATCGGGTTTTGCATACACAAATGTGTATGGCCACGCCTCTTAATTGCGATGTTTTTGTGTAATGTTTCGAAAAACACGCGCAGGAGACCCGGCTTTATATGCAACAATATTTTCCTGTACTATAAACCTAACAAAGTCTTCCTAAGATTGCTTTTTGGCTGAACAGCTCCGTATTACAATATCTCAAATGCAGTCCAGATTAGATTGCTTTCGCTAGTCTAAAATGGTTTGATAATCAGTCGTAATAGTAGTAGGTATTTTAAACTTGACTTAAGTACACACTGCTAATTAAAATCTGAACACACATTGCCAAACAATGTAGGAGAGTGTGTATTGTTTTTGAAGTTGTTAGAGTTGATTACTTTTATTTGCTTGATGAGACTTTCCACTTCCTCTACTGCCATTAAGTGTGTACCTTGAAAGTGCTATATGCAACAATATCTTCCTAAGATTGCTTTGAATGAATTTTATTTTAAAAACTAGCTACACCCTGCGGTTTCACCCGCATAAGTTCTAATTCGTGGAAATATCGTGATAAGAAGTATTCTATGTCCTAATCCAGGTCATGGTCTACTTTTGTGCCAAATTTCATCTATTTCCGTTTAGCCGTTTTAGCATGAAAGAGTAACAAACAAACATACAAAAAATCAAATCTTTTCTCTTTATAAGTTTACATATTAGTGTAGATAAACTGTGAGGACGTAGAGCTTTACCTCAAAGTCCCATATTTAAACAAAGCAAGCAAGCATCTCACAAAAAGGGTAGTGTTAGTATTTCGGCAATACACTCACCACAGGACTCTCATAATAAACTTTCTCTATTCACACAAAGCGCTAATTAACCTCGACCTCACAGAAGAATAAGCACGTATTACACAGAAAAGTAATCACGACGTGACTACAAGCTATAAGTCTTTACAATTTTTCTTTCTTCATCGTGCAATAAATAGTGGGTAATGTGAATGCATCGAAAATCGATAACTATTCCTTCCACCGTGTGTTGTATAATGTATCAATATGTCGTTGCCGGTCTTTCGTGGAACCAATTTCTTCACACTCCCAAGTGTAAGTGGCGCCGCACTTTATTCGGATTCTTCCACGGTAACAGCTGTTCATCTTTGTAACAACGAGGAGGCTACTATGATCATAAAACTCATTCTAGCTTCACATAAAATTTTCCCAATTTATCTTAACTTTGTTTAGCTGTTGCGAGTTTGGGAATAACAAACCTGTGGTTACCACCACCTGAATAAAGAATTCGTATTTTAAATTCTCCGGAGAAGTCTTGAGAACTCCACAACTAGAGTTTATCATTACAATGGAACTGCAGTGCAACAAGACTTCGGCTGCATTGTGGTTTTACTTAGTAAACAAACGTTTAGTTAAGGTATTTACCATGTAACACTGCAATGTTATTCTATTGCTTACTTATATTTATGTTTACAGAATCCCTTAATTCAGTATTCTTAATGTCCCTCGGTAAACTTCGTGTTTTATCAGTCGTCGGGTTTCTATCAGTTGCCCTTTGCACTTGGTGCAGACCGGACGCTCTCAATCAACTTGGAAATAAGTAGAGTTTTTCATACTTGTTTAACTGTAATTTATTTAAAAAATGGGAGGAAAGCTGCTAAAGTCGCAGGCACGAAAATAGTTTTACAGCTCTATATAGTTCACACGGAAATCAAAAATCTAATAATTGATGGATATGGAAATTAGCATTCGTTTGTTATCGGGAATGCGATGATTCCCGAGGGGCATTAAGAAAATAGTCAGACTGTACTTTTCTGTAAGTATCTACCAAAACCACATTGGCAATTGTTTAAGAAAAATAAAAATATTTCATATCTTATAAAACATGCTGAATTGCTTACGTTTATTTTACATGCATACGCCGTACGTTAAAGTAATAAATAGTATGTTGGACGTGAATCAGCATAAAAAATGAGAAAGGGCAGGCCCCATTGATTCAGACAGTTTGAGTGAACGCCACATGAAAAAATAAACAAATGGATATACTGCCCGAAGCTGAACTTTAGGCGGAAAAAGAGACCTTTATGATTTTGTCCGATAAAGTTAACTTCTACCAAAAACAGCGCAGTTAAATAAATGGCAGTTTCGTATATTCAGCCCCGGATTTACACCTAGGCACACAAGGCACTGGCCTAGGGACCCAGCCAGCCTAGGGGCCACCCCGACCAGGTAACTTGACTACTGTGACATACTTAGCATAGACTGCGTTCTTTCAAATGTTTATTTATAGTAAACTAGCTTTTGCCTGCGGCTTCGCCCGAGTGAATGTCGGAAAATATCCCACGGGAACGTACTACCGAGATTTCATACCTAATACAGAGGAAAAGGTCATTCACTCCTACCGCTGCGCCCGCGTTGACGCGTAATTTTGAAACTGTGATATCTTTTAAACTATTAATTTAAATGATATGATTCAAAGGCATATTTTAATCTAAATTAAATGCCCAATTTAAATAACATATTTTTTTGGATAAGGATTAATACTATAGCGGTCAAAAAAGCTTCGGAAATAACAATTAAATTTTTATCAAATTCTGAAAGATAAAAATGGTTATTGTGGGTCATCCTTAGAAGATAGACATATACCATCGCGGACTTTTTTGTTGAACTTTTTAAGATGAACAATACCGTAGAATCTAAATTTGATGTATCTTTTTCGGTTAAAGCAGCGCACGCCAGTAAAGCTCCCAGTCGGCATGATTTTTTCCGACTTCTTCAACAATAATGCGGACCTCAAAAGTCGAAGTGCCTAGGGGCCCTAGGTCTCTAAATCCGGGCCTGCGTGTATTGTGTGCTACATACCTCTGAAACCAAATCACCGTATGCACTTAGCAACTACTGACCTGTTTATAATAGTTTAGTCGGATAGTTCCCGGGAACTCAATCTATTTGATTTAGTGCCGCATACTCAAACGTCCAACGTTTAAGCGGCTAGTTACGGAGGGCTTAGTAACCAACCAGCTTGTCGCCTAATTACCTATAGTCCATTGGTTTAGGTAATTAACTAAAGGTATTAAAAGCAGTGATAGCCTAGTGGTGTGACCGTCAGACTGCCAAGTTTGGTCAGCTCGAATCCAAGGACCTTTGACTTTTCGGATTCATATGCGTATTGTATTGTAGCGGTTACACCACCACATACGGACTACGCATCGTAGACATGACGTCACACAAATCCTGCATCGCGCAATTATAGTTTACCGAGCGATCGACATTATATACAAGATTCCGACTTCAACCGTCGGGCAGTTGCCCGCCAGACACAACACACGTCTGTTCGGAGGATCCTCTCTTTTCTATGGTGGATGAGTGAACTTTACACCCTGTTTCTCATACCACTTAAATATAATAATCAATACAATACAATACAATACATCGTGAGGAAACCGGCATACCTGAGATATATTTCTCGACGGCATGTGAAGCCAAGTTAGAGTCCCATGCTTTAAAACTCTGACAGAAGGTTAGTCACTAACCACATGAAAATATGAAGACTGAAAACAAATGACACTTTTTTGTTTAAAAATACGTTATAGCCAAATTAAATTTATTTTAGATTTTTACGAAAGTTTCCACTTTTATTAATGTAACATATGTCAAATATAATATTTTATTCTTAAATTACTCTTCGTGGATAACTCTGCTTGAGCAAAATTTTTTTTAGTTAGATTTTTAATAATAATATAACATTTTGTAATCTGTTGTAAAAAAAGCCTAAAAAGACAGGTTCTCTAAACCTCAACAAATTATAACGTTATTAAATTGAAGAATACAAATGTGACCTAGCATGACAACTGAAGTGACAGGTATTACGTTTAGTCGGTTAGCCAGACGCCTTTGACAGCTCTCGCGTTACGTTTTTTTTTTTGTTTACCTTTAGATAACTACCTAAACCAACAGAGTATAAGTTGACAGCTTCGTAGAATATATAAGCTCAAAATAAATGGAAATATGGTAGTGAGAAAATGCACGTTCCCTGATTTGACTAATCCCATGCTATTTTCAGCGGTGTGCGAAAAACATTAAAGTGATGAAACAGTTTAAAATTTGCTTAGTAAAATGCTGGTTTCCAACTGCACTCTAGTTTTTGCTTTTTGCTGCTCACGGCACGTGCATGACTGAACCTATGAAAGTACTAAGTGAATTTTGTCGTAAGGATAATTTTTAACTAAGTAAATATAGAATTAAGATTATTTTAAATTTGCTGTGTGCCGCGAATTGAAATTTAATTTTCTAGGATAAAAAAGTAGGTGAATATTTATTTATATTTTATAGAACGCAGCTACCACTCTGCCAAATGAATCTGAATGTTCGTTTTAACTCAAAAGTTCAATACTTTTATTCACAAAACCCAGAAGCCCCTAAATATTGCAACAGCCTCTTATGAAAATTAAAATTTGAAAGAAAATGAACTGAATTTATACTTTTTTTCAAATATTTACTGCCGTATCATTTATCAATCAATCAAATAAAACAAAGCAATATTTTAGCTTGAAAATATATTTTCTCAAACATGCTTGGAAATTCGAAAATTATTTTGACAACCTTTTTCGAGATATATCGAAATTACTGTACTGGTCAAAAACAAGCGAGTAGGTGGCCGGCAATGTAAGGCCGCGCACACCTTGGACACGAATTTGTATTATACGTAAACGTACGACCGTGGTCATACGAATTGAGTTTCCAGCCCGTCCCATCCTTGATGTCCTCCCTTCGGTTGACGCCCTAAGCCGAGGTTTGTACCCCACAGGGGATGCCCTTAGCGAGCGTTCACCTAGTTTTAATTAGCATAGTTGAATAACCCCTGGTTGGAGGTTTTAAGTGTAGTAGCTTAAGGCACCCCACAGGAAAGCCCGGTTAAGTAATCAAGTAATCATGATCTCAGAGGTCAACTACGAGATGCCCTACCTACAAAAAAAAAAAAAAAACTAATTGAGTGCGCACACTGAATTACGTTTTTCTTCGTCAAATAGGTAGTGTTCCGGTGATATCGCATTGAACGCACAAAAAATCCCAACAAGTTCGGATTGTTTTCGGACGTCGGAACTATACGTAAATATCCGTACGACTAACTCGCACCCAGTCTGTACGCTCCTTTTGTACGTACGGGACCGTTTGTGCGTGTTCATACGAGTGAAATTCGTACGAAAACGCGTCCAAAGTGCGCGCGACCTAACTATGAAAATCCATATCAGTCGTGTTTAGCGGTCAAATAAATTACTATGAAAACTCATAACTGTCGTGTTATTTAAAAATGGAACTTACTTTTTACTTCGACCCATGGCAACCAAGGAGGTAACTTATCAAAGATTTTATTTAAATTTCGAACTGGCTTAGCAAATAGAGCTGTTTAGAGTAAAGAAGAAACAATATTGGCGCGTAAAAATTTTATTTGTTCGTTTTCGTTGTGAATTTTTAATTAATTAACTTAGTTTGAACAGGCATTGATGGAGTCACGTGTGTGGGGCCGAGGCGAGTCCACCAATGCCCTAATTGCTGGCCGCGACAGTAATGTACTATAAATGCAAAATTGTCAATTACTTACATATGTTAGAGTACTTCATTGTCTTCAACGTTTCTCGGCGGTTTGGTAATAACTTTGTATCTTACAATGTTCCGTGTTGGGTGACTGTAAGGCTCAATTTACATTGCTGCGGAATGGAATGGAAGCTTCTATATCGTTCCGCGACAATGTAAATTGAGCCTAACTGTCTCGAGCTCTCCTCAAACTTTTGAGATGCAATTTAGTCTTCACCATACAAAACTTGCCTTTTGTGTACTAACAAACAAGTTTCAGGTAAATATGAGAAAATTACAAGCGTGGTTATCTCGATATGAAGCGCTTTCTAGAGCTGGATGAGATCAAAAGTTTCGTGACGTCAGGATATTTTCAAGCTGTTTAGTTAGGTAGGTACACTTTGTGCTTAGTACTTTTATGCTAAATAGAAAAGTTTGATAGGTTGACCCACTCGTTCTCATCAAAGTTACTGCAATGCTATTTGCTCTCTGAAAACTGTATTTATTTTTGAATCCGCAGTGAAGGCAAAGTTTTCGACATTTCACCTACAACATTTGTGAGGTCGTTATTAAAAGCAGAACTACGGTATTTTTTCCAATTCATTTTTTACATTTCTCATATTACCTACTGGTGATAATTATGAAATTTAATTGCTAATTAAATAATAATAATTAATAATTTAATTTAAGTGCTGGTGCCCACGCTTATGTATGGAAGTGAATGTTGGGTGTGGCAAAAACAACATGAAAGTAGAATAAATGCTGTGGAAATGCGTTCCTTGCGAAGCATGTGTGGTCTGACTATGAATGATAGGCTGAGGAATGATGTGATAAGACAACGGTGTGATTTAAAAGAAGATGTACTTAGTGACAAAAATTGAAAAGGGTATGCTGAGATGGTTTGGGTATGTTGAGAGGATGAATGAAAGGCGACTAACAAAATGTATTTACAAGGATGATGTAAAGGGAAAGGCCGGGCGGGGACGCCCTAGGAGGACATATACTGACCTTATTGGTGATGTTCTTCAGAAAGGCCAGGTGCGTAGTACTCGCAACCGGCGTGCGTGTATGACCAGATGTATGAACGTAGACGAGGCAAAAGGAGTATGTATGGATCGTAGCAGGTGGCGTGAGTTTATGTATGTATGTGTTAATTGCACTAAATAAGAAACTCCTATAGTAAACAAACATTAAATTAACGATCACAGATTCTCCTAAAGATAACGCACCTTACAACCAGAAATTATGAACAATCTGTAGCTTACTGTGTATAATTTTTGGGGACCAAACCAATTACCCATTTTTATTAGTAACGCGGCACGCCGACAGAATTACCGTTTAAGTAATTGAAAAGCCGGGAAACAAAGGATGGGAGCGCGATTATTTGACAACAAAAACCAAGGACCGGCTTCATCTACCACGACTACCATCTACCTATAGTACAAAAATTTTGAAACAATAACAGAATACCTACGATCGATAAAATCCCATGTTAACATGCACTCCCGAAATTATCGTTCTAATTATACCAAATTATGGAAGATTTGATGAAGAAACATCCACTTCTAAGTAGGTATATAAGTACACGCAGGATCGTGTTCATCTTGAATATTTTGTGATATAACGTGTTATTATCTCATCTGCCAGGATTAGAACCCATTACATGAGACGTTTTAATATTTTCAATCTAAAGTACATTTAGACACCTATATTCCAGATTGTGATGTACCGTAAAGAAAATGAGTACCTACCTACCTACCTATCACATGAGTGATAGACTCACGAACATCGATTAGCGTTTATGCACCATTATTTTGGCACTCTGACTCTTGGTACTTACTACTTGGTATACTGACCAGAAACTGATAATGTCACCTACACCTAGATATATGTGCGATGAATTCCTTCTTTAGGCGCGTTGGGCATTTTTGAGATGGGAAAAAACAATTGAACTCGCGACACCGTTACCGACACCTCATTTTTGTAAACGCGATTGTGCTCTTTATTTAGATAAGGTTACGGACCATATGACGGAGGAGGGTATGTGTCTCTTTCGTTATTATCAGCCATATTTTAACTACTGTGGGCGTACTGTGGGTAGTGATGGTTATTGCGCAATAGAAAAACCGTTTGCAGTTCAGATCATATTATAATTTACTATCCAATTAATCACACTAGCAATTCACACACTTTTTTTTTTTTTTTTATAACAAACGTTACCCCACACTAGGAATTTCTCCTGTATCGTGGGTGCGTTTACAAACATTTAAACTCACATACACAAACAGCCAGACCCGGAACAACTACTTGCTACTTGTAGGTCATACAAATATTTGTTTCGTGCGGGAATCGAACCCGCGACACGCAGCGCAGCAGTCAATCGCTTAACCACTGCGCCAACCGTGCCGTCTAAAAATATAAGCGATCGCTGCGTTCATTTTGTTCTGTGAATCCGAACGCGTCGTCGCGCCGACAGAGGGCGCCTTCTGGCTTCCCGAACATGGCCTAACACCCCGTTTCTGAAATAATTACCTAAAATTCTATCAAACTTATGTCAAGTCTGCATGTCAGCTTTTCGGAAAGACATCTTAATGCATCAGAACGTGGTAATAAATACTCATTTGTTTTTTGTTAGTAAATCGACCTTTAGTCTTGGTATAATCACAATTACAGGATATAGAACCTTACAAAACATGACAAAGTTAACCACAAAGGGTACTGACACAATACTCTGAAGGTTCACTTTTCACTATACAACAAGCCCCATCAAAATAGTTAGCAAACTAAACAGTCAATACACGCTGACGTGTTGCCGACACCATTTATTATGCATAGGAGGCATTATAACATTAGCTGAAAGTTATAGATGGTTTGAAAGTTATAACTACAAAGCGATACTAGGTATCGATTATAACGAAATCGATGCGGGATGTAGACATCACCCGTGTGCGAGCAAAATATACGCAACGTCTTTATCATTACAAAGGTGACTGCAAGATTATTGTCGTAGGAATGAAAACCGTTGACGGGGTCCGATAGGGCCGATGCCCGCCGGGGTTGCGAAGAAGTCTGAAAGGGAGATCGTGGCCCCCGGCAACATGGCAACCGAAGGAACACGGGTGGGTTTTAGTCAGTAAAAGTCTGACACGCCCTCTCGCTCCGCCCAGAGCGGGAGAAGTAATTTGATAATTTCCCAACCAAAAAAAAAAGGAAAAAAATGTTGGTCGATTATTACTCGTTAACTTATAGAGCCTACTTAGCTGTGATAGTTTTCCTTTTAATTTCGTTATATAAACTATTGCTGTGATTTTTTTCACACACCCAAAACCAATCATTTAGCTGGCAGGGGGGGACACTTAAGTATCTGGGACTCGTCCTCGACAGCCGGTGGAACTTCGTTGAACACTTCCGACGTTTGGCTCCCAGACTGGACCGGGCCGGGGCTGCATTGAAGCGGCTCCTGCCCAATCAAGGGGACCCAAACGCCTCCTGCCGGAGGCTCTATGCGGGGATCGTGCGGTCCATGGCCCTTTACGGGGCGCCGGTGTGGGCGCGTTCATTGAGGCTGCGGCCAGCCCGCCGGTTGAACGCGTCCCAGAGGGTCATGGCCATCCGGCTGGCCCGAGGATACCGCACGGTCTCCTGTGAGGCGGCGAGCCTCCTTGCCGGATTACCGCCATGGGATCTGGAGGCAAAGGTCCTCGCGCACATCTGGGAGTGGCGCGAGGAGGCGAAACGCCGGGGCTTAGCTCCGATGCCGCAAGAAATCGCGGCACAGCGGACAGAGCTCCGGCGGGATCTCATGGCGCCATGAAGAGTGCGATTGTCGCAACCCCGCGCTGGGCACGCCACAATTGCGGCGATAAGAGGACTTTGACTAAGGAGACTTTGAGGAGTGGCTTGAGAGACGCCACGGCGTCCTCACCTTCCGCCTGACGCAGGTCCTCACCGGACACGGCTGCTTCGGGAAGTTCCTGTTAAGGATAAGGCGGGAGGAAACACCCGGGTGTCACCATTGTGTGGATCGGCCTGAGGACACGGTGGAGCATACGGTGGAGGTCTGCCCGGCTTAGGCGGAGCAACGCCGTGTCCTCGTAGAGGCGATCGGCGGCGGTGATCTCTCGTGTCCGGCCCTGGTTCAGGCCATGGTACGGAGCGAGAGGAAATGGCAGGCCGTCACCTCCTTCAGCGAAGCGGTAATACTCGCGAAGGAGGAGGCGGAACGCGTGAGGGAGAGGCAAAGTTCGCGCCCTCACGCCCCTAACCGCCGCAGGAGGAGACGCCCGGGGCGGGAATCGCGAGCCGATTTCCGGCCACCGTAGGCGCGGGCTTGCGGACGGGGAGCAGTGGGTAGCTCGCCGTCCGATAAGGACCAGGCCCGGGTCGACGGCGCGTTGTGTTCCACGCGCGCCTCAAAGAGATGTCAGCAGAATTGACGGGGTCCGCTAGGGCCAATGCCTGCCGGGGGTTCGAAGAAAACCGATAGGGACATCGTGGCCCCCGGCAACAGGGCAACCGAAGGAACACGGGTGGGTTTTAGTCAGTAAGAGTCTGACACGCCCTCCCGCTCCACCCTGAGCGGGAGAAGTTATTTGATAATTTCCCACCCCAAAAAAAAAAAAAAAAAAGGGGGGACACTTGACTCTAACAAAAATTAGCACTTTAAAGCTTAATATTTTGCAAATGGATCCAAAAATGGTTTACACATATTTCCAATGATACCCCACCCCATGGGATAGAAAAAAAAAACGTCACCACTTTAAGTGTAGGGAGGTAAAAAAAATTTTTTTTTTTTCTGAATTTGTTTGACCACTTTGTTGGCGTAATTAACATGTATACCAAAATACAGCTTTCTAGTACTAAGAGTTTCGGAGCTAGACCGCGGACAGATAGACAGACAGACATGACGAAACTATAAGGGTTCCTTGTTTACTACGGAACCCTAAAAAATGACCTTACCGTTGACCAACTAACAACACAATAGTCTCATCAACCCCTGTGAAAAATAATATAGTGTTTATGACCAATTTATCTTTAGAGAACACTTAATATTCATTGAGAATCTCTTTGACCACCTGTTATGATTAATCGCAGAATACAACATTTATTTCGGTCCATTATTTACATGAAAAACATTGCTCATTGCATAGGTACAGTTGTATAAAGTAGGAATGTGTGCATAATAACGTTAATTACCACCAGTCTCTCATTAAGGCCTCATACGCACTAGCGGTTGGCCGCCTAGGCGGTTTGTATGAGCGGCCAGCCGCCTGACGTGGTTAAAGTAGCGGCTGATTGCCGTGGTGGCCAACCGCGATGTTCAACCGCGTCAAGCGATTGGACCGGTCGAGGGTGGAGTAGTAATTGTCGGTCAATAAAAAAAATGAATGCCGTCGAGGTAGCTTGTGTTAGGTATCTATTATTACTCCCGAAAACAACGAAAGAAAGAAAAAAAAAATCCCATTGTCTCCCATTTTAAATCTCTATACTTGTAAGTTGCTTCTTCACAAATCCAAATAGCTTCTCGTTGTTGAATTTCATTAATAAATTTATCTGTGTCGAAGTTTAAGGCTGCGCAACTCAACTTGAACTTGGAAAATCACCGGAGCTAGGCTTGCCGGGGTTAGTCCGTGGATGGGTGACCTTACATACCGAAACTTCTCCGTGCCTCAGAAAGCATGTTAAGCCGTTGGTCCTGGCTGTCTCGTGGATCTTTGACAGTCGTTACGGGTCGACAGCAGCACGCGGCGACTCGCCGCAAATTAAACCGCCTATGAACCGTCTAGTGCGTATAGACAAAACGGCAGCTAGCCGCGAAGCTGGCCCCGGCCTTCCATTCAACCACCGCGGTTGAAATTTTGTGGCGGTTAAGTGCCTTCAATCATAAGCGGTTGCATATTAAATTAAAAAAAGGGGTAGCCACGCGGTTAACCGTTAGTGCGTATGAGGCCTAATGGTCCCAGTTGAAATCTAAATAAATCCTCGCGAGAGAAGTGTCACTACGCTCAGTGACCTGCAAATGTTTTTATATTACAAAACTAACTTCAACTTTCGTTTCATTACTTAGTTTTATTTTATAAGAAGTATTATCATGCTGACATGTTTCTGGCGTGGGTGGTACGAAACCTTTACTAATCTTCGCAAAGGTTACGTGGGCAAATATCGTGATCCTTTATAGAAAATATAATTGTAGGTATCTATATAATTATGAATTAACCAGAATTTCTGTATTGTGGTAGAGTAGGATTGACCTTTGCGAGAATTTGCACAAATCACTACTTAAGATAAAACAAAGTCCCCCCGCCGAGTCTGTCTGTCTGTCTAAACTTGGTAAAACACAAAAACTACCGAACAGATTTTCATACGGTTATCATCAATGGACGGAGTGATTCATGAGGAAGGTTTAGGTTTATAATAAATTATTAAATCAATCTGCCTAGCCTTTTCCCAACTATGTTGCGATCGGCTACCAGTCTAACCGGATGCAGCTGAATACCAGTAATTCACATGGAGCGACTGTCTATCTGACCTCCACAACCCAGTAACTGGGTAATACGATACTGGTTGTCAGACTTTCGGGCTTCTGACGACGACGACTGTCAAAGATCCACGAATGATAGACGGAGGAGTCTCGGCATGTAAAGATGTTCACCCATCTACGGACCAACCCCGGCAAGCGTAGCTTAACCTGATGGATCGACCCGTGCGGCTGTTATTACTTAGCCACGAGCTTCTCTGTCTAGTTTTGTGTAAATTGCCTGAAATATGATGATGATTGTTAAAGATGTCGGAAAAGCATCATGCCAACGGGGACTTTTTACAAAAAAATAATCGACCGAAATCCAAAAAAAAAACACTACAAAGTGAAAAATAACTTTAATTTCGGAAGTCGGTGTCTTTGGTTTTGAATTTTCGTTTTTTGCCACCGACTTCCGACCTTGTTACACCTACACATAAGCATACCAAGTAGGTAAATTATCTACACATGTTTTTGCAAATAAATGAATCTGAATCTAAAATCAATTTATAATTGGCGGAGTAATCGCATAACAAACATACAAAAAAAAAACAGTTGAATTGAGAACCTCCTCCTTTTGAAAGTCGGTTAAAAACAATATATATTACGGAATATTTTTGAAAAAAAGTAATTGTTTCGAGGTGTGGGAGACGAGTCTGATGGCGAAAATATAGTTTTTAGAATTTTTATTTCGTTTGTCTGCCTGTCTGGATGTAGGTATGTTTTGGATTGGCGCAAAAACGGCTGAACGGATTTCGATGTAATTTGGCACACAGGTAGGTATAACCTGGATTAACACAAAGGGTAATTTTGATCTAACGGGATCAAAAGTTTACATTACCGTGGGATATTTTCCGACACCCACGCGGGAGAAGCCGCAGCAAAAGCTCGTGGAAGATAAAACCTAAACTTCTGAAGTATATTATTCTTTAGATTTAAATTTTCAACCTTATTCGTAGGTCAACCGATAGCCTATTTTGAGAGACCTTAAACAGTTTTCGAAAAATAGTCCAATGACACGATCCCATATCAAATATAATAATAACTCATTATCTGTTACGATGCCTCATTGAGGTGGATAACAATTAAAATTCTATTGTGTCTCGTTAGTGACAGTTGAAAGGTTATTAATAATATTCCATTGCGTACAAGTAATGAAGCGAAATAAGTAGGTACCTACAATGGCTAAAGTGAAAACTGAAAATTGAAAAGGCGTATGTTAAATCCCAGTCTGTTGAACCACAAGGGTGTATCCCTTTTCTAGGAAAAACAGACTAATGAACATTTTGACGTAAAATAAAAATAAAATAAAAATTGAGGAACGTTACTTATTTTTTAAATAAACCCTTAGGCCTGCCGGTGTGGTGTATTCCAAACTTACACAGATGGTAGTGTGAACAATAACATACCTGGTATTAAATTTTAATACTATTTATTTACTTATAAAAACTGTTAGGTATATCAATCTAATCCAATCGATTTACTATTCTATTCTTACCGAATAAAGTTAACCTTTATAGTACGTTCTATTCAAATTACCCCGAGATGTTTTGAGCAAAATATTCAATAATTTCCAACATTTTTACGATATTACGGCCGACAAAAAGATTCTTTCAGGTCAGCAATCAAATGTATGGCTATAAATGTTTTCCGTTTCAACACATAGCGCACATCGTACATTTATATAATATTAACAAAGCTGTAAGTTAAAAGTAATATGTTTCTATATAATGCAAATACATGATACGTACAGGCCTGAAAACGTTTCTGTAATAAAATAGGCCATGAAAGCCGATGACCGTCAGGCGAGATTTTATTTCAATAAACATGGAATAAAATAATTTATATGAAAAATATGTAAATGTCATTTGAAAAATATGTAACAATGCAATATCTTATGCGCGTCCTTTGTTAGTCCATAAATAACATTTATACATATTACAAAAAAAGTCGCTTTTCACGTTTGTCTGTATGTCCGCGTTGTTCTTCTAAACCACGCAACAGATTTTGATGAGATTTTCACCATCGTTTAGAGAATTTATTCAGGAAGGTTTATATGTATAATATGTTAATATTAAAGTTACGTTAACCTAAGAAATCTCGATGTTTTGTTAAGCCATAAAAACCGTGCGAAGCAGGGGCGGATTGCTAGTAATACATAGTTTAAATATCATCGGATGCGAGGTACTCGTAGAGGTAAACAGGACGTTCTCCCGAAATTGGGGACTTAAGGCAACCCTATTTATGAGCGTCCCATTAGGAAGTGACCTAAATCCGTTGCTGTCGACATTTCTCATGTTTCACCGTTCACTTTCATGTATGTAAATTAAGTTAGCGTCATGTTATGTTGTCTCACTCGTAACTGGGGACTTTTATTATTGGTAAATTTATCGACGTTTAATTAAGACTTGAATTACACAATTTGTGTAACATTCCCTGCAAAACATATGAAATGTATAGCCGGCCTCGGAATTGCGTATCACCCTGAGGTTTGAATGTTATTTGGCCACTTGCACGTCATAAAACGACAAGCGGGGTAATTGCGTAATACACTAACAATTGCAATGCCTTTCATATTGACAATTCGACAACATTCATTGCGTTATTAACGTTGTCGAGCAGACGAATTTTTCAAATATTTGTCAATCAATTTGTTTCAAAATTTTTCGAAATGGGAAAGAAAGTGTGTTACGTACGCAATTGGGGTAAAGGTCAATTTGTCTGTGTGACAGGTAGATTTTCAACCTTCAGTTTCAATTTACTGGGAATTGTTGTCAAAATTGGTAATACAATTACCAACGAGGTCGACTATTATACCTGTTTAAGTTCGTAATTGATAAAGCAATGTGATATTGATTATATTACTACGTGTTTGTGGCTTAAGTGTGTAAAATTGAAGTAGCAATATTATAAACTAGCTGTTGCTCGCGACTTCGTCTGCGATACAGGATGAAAAGTAGCCTATATCCTTCTCCAGGTCATAGTCTACCCATGTGCCAAATTTGGTCTAAATCTGTTTTGCCGTTTTAAAGTGAGAGCGTAACAAACAAACTCACTTTCGCATTTAAAATATTAGTTAGAATTAGGATTGGATTTGAATTCAAAGACTAGGTTTGCCTCAAAATGGCCTATGTAAATTCATTTTATAAAGCTGTGAAAAGAGCTTCGACATGGATGGAAATTTTGATTGAATTAAAAAGACTTCTTCCACAACTTGGAATTTTCTAGGTTCCTTTTAAACAAAGATGGCTGAGTGAACAAGCGCTGCTTCAGGCGGCGGAATTACTTTTTATTTTGACATCTGCTCATTCCAAACTATTTTTTCTAGCTTAGAAAAAATTGTGTACCTAATACTAAACTTCTACAACAAGTCTCAGTCATTTTTTTGAGCTATACCGACAGTTCCAAAAGATTTAATACTTCTCAAATAAAACACATAAAAAATTGAACGTACATCAACATCATACTAATTAAACCTAAATCTTAATTAATGAACGATATTCTCAACCGAATTTACCATTCCAGTACCAGGAAATACACTTAATGAAGACAGCATTAGCAGCAGCTGATTGATCCTTTATAATTCAGATCTGAGATAGCAATTACCAATGGTTAGATTCCAATTTAACAATCTGCTCGCGCCTAGCACTGACGCATTGGCACTGCCTAGATAACGTAGCTACGTGTATCTGTGTTTACCAAGCTATAGTGATACAGAATGGGTTTTTTTAACTGGGACAGTATGGGGAAATCTGAATGCATAGGAGATAACAGGAGTCTTAAGAATCACTATTTTTTTTTAGCTAAAGCTTTTAAGTTCCTTAGTAAGACTTGCCAAGAAGTTGTTGGAAAAGCGTAAGAAAACAGACAAGATCTCGCACAGGTGCAACGTTGAATAGAACTCCAAGATGTGGCAATTAGGAACATTACGTAGTTGGCGTACACGTCATTTATGAATTTCTAAGTTTGTAAATTACTGCTTAAGTTGTTATGAATATTTTTTTTTAAAGATACTGTGTTCAAAATCATAAACGAATTACGATAGATTCGTAGATTTTACTCCAACTTTAAAGGTACCTACATAACAAGATTATCACTAGGTACCTCAATAATAAATATGAGAGAATTGACTCTGTGGTTACCTTAACGAATAAATAAAAAATGCAAAACGTTGCGTTAGAAATCAGGGCAAAGAGCCACGATCCATCAGAGGTTATTATTAACGTCACCATTATTTCATAAAGTGTTTACCGCAATGTAAATAAACAAGGCGCTTAAAGCGACGTCGGCTAGTGGTAAAAAAGAAGTTAAAGTTTCCACATTATTCCTGTGAGGAGGCAAGAAGTGTGGAAGTTTGCGGAGGATGTTTAAATTGTCGCTCGGCTACACGAAACTGTTGGCAGACTGTAGCGCCATCTGTGGCCCGCAACCAGAGTAATGCCCCATTGAAAGGTTCACTGATTTGTTTTGTAAAAGCTAGCCACCCGTGGCACAACACTAAGCTAAGTAAGATAGTGCTACTCTCGCTTACGTAACTTGGTCTGCAATGTACTGAGTGCCAATTTGATGTCAAAGGTCTTGAGGGATCAGGAACAGAAATGTTACATTAATTCCCCTGAAGGTGGACTATAATGTGGTCACGTTCAATACTGTACAAGCTTGATACTGTTGCTTGCCATCAAACTGGAAATGCCTTTTTAGCTTTGACCAGAGACGGTTTTCTTGGCAAAATTACAATAAGAATATTATTTTGTGCGGAAGATAACAAATAAACCTATTAAAATCATGTTTGCATATAATTATACACACAACAAATAAAAAGACAATAATAGAGGAATAGTAGATTGTTATACAAGGGTCGAAAGGAATCAATTCCCATACGAGGTATTTAGTACTATAGTCCGAGTAGATATTGATGACTTTCACCCGTGTTAAACACTATACTTTTCATTTCTAATATAAGGAAAGTAAAAACAGTATATTATGCAATAAGTGAATAAAGGACGGATTTAAAGCGAGAGCCATAGGTGAATTACGAGCAAGTGAAGGATTCTAACGATTGAATCACGACCGTAGGGAGTGATTCATAATGATTGAATCACGAGTGATTCAAGTGTTAGAATCCTGAGCGACGCGAGTGATTCATGGCCCTCGATATAAATCTGTTTTATTCAAGAGTTACAACATGAGCATATATTTTTTTAACATGAAACTCACCACGTCACTACCCACCGCCGCGGGCCGAACCGCGTAATAGGTATTTTTTTAATTCAATATGGCTGTTTACACACAATCACTCGCAGCATTTTTATTTCATTTTAATCGATTATTTAATTTGACTGCCTCGTTGGTCTAGTGGTCGTAAGCGCTACTGCTGAGCATGAGGTCCTGGGTTCGATTCCCGGGTCGGGCAAAGTGTTATTAGGTTTTTTTATCTGAAATTTCTCAGTAGCAGCTCGGAGTCTGGATTTGTGCCCGGTTGATGGCAATAGGTTCGCCCCCTATTACATGGGACTTAAAACATAACTGGCGAAATGTGGGTGTACCTGCTGCAGGGACACCTCTGCCCAACCCTTCGGGGAAACAAGGCGTGATGTTATGTTTTATGTTATGTATATTGAATCGATATTTTTCTCAAATACTAAAGTGAAATTTTGCGTAGCCGAATACCTACTTAACCAAATTTAGTTCTTTTTTTTAAATTCATTCCCGCCCTAGAGAGGGAAGCAATTAGTAGGAGTCTTTCCCGCCCTAGGGTGGGCAGCAGCGTCTTCCACACGCTACTCGGATCAAACAAACAACAACATTACAACATTCAGAGTATGCAAAATAAATAAAAAATAATAGTTACTAAGATATTATTTACAAACAAACTGCCGGTAGACCTGTGACATAATAGGTTTATGAAGAGACGAAAACATACCACCATGTTAATGTATTTATGTGTAGGTATTAGGAACGTTTTGTTACTTAATTATGTGAATGTTTGTCAGCATCCATTTGTGTCCAGATAACAATACATTCCTACCATGACAAATCCTCCTGTAGGTGTGGTGATTATGATATTATCACGCTTAGTTGGTTCATTGTAGCCCACATTGTGTACATTGTGTTGTAGCGGTCTACAATAGCGTCCAGAGATCTTGATAGACAGTGTAAATACAAGGATTATGAACGCACAAATGAATTAACACTTTTAAAACAAAATCTCAGCCAATAACAGCCTCGAAAACCGTTTCCTAAAACATTTACCTCCAAAACAGAAATGTTAGAACCGAATTGGAACGTAATAAAAATAAAACCAAAAATGTTTTCAATGTAAAAGTAACTTATTGGAAATACTCAATGGCCACCGTTGGAGCGGTTCGGAGTCAAGTTACGGACGGAGTCTAAAATTTAAACAAAGTTTGTTCCGGTCTCTGGACATGGTTGGCCACTCGACGGCCAAGGCTACATAAGAGCGTGACGCGACCTGCGAATACACTGATATATCGCAATATATAGTTTTTTTTTTTTTAATTGATGTACTCAACCTTACAGACGTGATGGCAGGCCTTTATAAACGATCGAAACAAATAAATCAAGGATAAGGAAAGTATCCAAAAAAAAAAAATTTACTTCCGAAAAAAAATACTAAGTTTCCGAAAAGTCAATATGTTGTGCTACAAAAGTTAGTGACAGAAACGAATCGCTGCAAAACCGACTGCACGTAGTCTTGTCTGCCCTATCCCTAGAGTGTAATTTAAACCCTCGTAGGCGCGGAGGGGCGAGGCAGCCCACGTGGGACCGCCGGAGCCTCGCAGCACTGGAGCCGTGACAGAAACCATGCCTGCTGCATATTGCATGCTCGCTTGCTTGCTGTATGCATGGTGTATGCTTGTTTGCATGTTTGAAAAATATTACGACAGAAAATCCTGTATTGATTTTCCGGAATTTTCAGTATTTTATTCGTTCGTTTCTTTATTTGTATTTGCATATAAGTTGTCGGAAAATTAGTATTTATAGCAGTAAATTTCATATTTTGAGTATGCACATATTTTCATTTTTTTCCGGGGCGTTTATTACTACCCATAAATTAATATTCACGTGTATGGCTAATAAATTACTTACAGCATCAGCCACCTATATTTTGGCTCGTCTGATAGTTTTGCAATGGTGTTCCTTCGATGCCACATATTTGTGCTTCCAGTTGTGCACCTTGCCTTCTTCAAATGATGACATATATGAATCTGCCGTCATCTTGACTACAGATATTAATTGATGAACCATCAAATCAGATATTATTGCCGAGCTGTCCTTAAAATACTTATGCTCATGCTCAATATGACTAGAAATCTTAGTTTTTTCATGCGATCTGAACAACATTAATGTAAATACGGAATCGGCTTTAGCGACTCATCGGCGAAATAAAAGCGATTTTTCCGCGTAGCCACACCATGTTTAGCGATTCGCGACGTGACAGGGAGTCGCGTCGCGAATCGCTGCCCAATGTAACCCCAGCCTAAAGGTAAGCTGCAGTTGCACCAGCTTGCAAATTACACCAACAAATTGATCGGTGAACTCCTCTAACGGTCAAAATAATCTGCGTGTTTTTATTCACTGCGATGGAAACATCGTTTTTAAATTCTCGCAGTTTTATTGATTGATTGGCAGGTTTAATAAACTGTTGTGTACAGGCTGTTGTTTTGTCAACTATGTACGGGTTATTTTAGCCTGGTTAACAACTTTCCCTACTCACACATGGTTTAGATTTGAGAGAAAAACACCTTTGCGTCATCTGATCAGTTGATTACTTTTGTATGGAAAGCCGTTTTTTTGGGAATCTTTCATAGGTTTCTTGGGGAAAATTGTTCCCTATCGTGAGTAAAATCGGCCCTTATACAGGTAAAGATGATTATATCATGAGCCTAGTGGAAATAACATCAATTGGAAACAAGGATTTAAATAGACCTTACATGGAATAAGACTCTTTGCTACTCGCACAATCGGCCATTGCAGCAGTATTACAAACTGCACGAACAAATTGATCGACAAGCACCTAACTGTTTTATCGGTGAGTTTTATTTCAGTGCTTCACTGAACATCGTCGTTTCAAATTCTCATTGTGAGTGTTAATTGATTGGCAGTTCTAATTAATACCCGCGAATCCAATCGCGATGATTTCGAATAGAACTCTGATAGGATGTTGTGATGGAACTTTAATTCCCATTGTAACCAAAGAGTTACAATGAGAATTTAGGTTCACAAACAAACAAACGCATTACCAAATAGAGGTTTAATCCCTGGCTGGAGGTTTTAAGTGTATTAGCTTAAGGCACCCACAGGAAAGCCTGGTTAAGTAATTATGATCTCAGAGATCAACTACGAGATGCCCTACCTAAAAAAAAGAAAAAAAGATAAGAGGTTAAAAAAAACTAAATATTTTATTTCACATAATACCACATGGGCACTTATGAAACGTCATAAGCTAGGAGCGCAGTTTTATCTGTATTTAGACGTTTTCTATGGAAAAGAGCCGGCAAGAAACTCCATGGTTACCTATTCTTTCAAAAATATTTACGCAATGTTTTAAAATTACAGTGTTTTATAGATATGGGAGGACAGCGTAGGCCTGTCAACAAGTACCTACCAGAGTTTGTCAGCTGCTCAAGAAACAATTTACCTATAGGTACACACGGCTACACATCAAGCTAAAATATTCCAGTATAAGCTGATCTCGCAATGTACGGAAATCCTATACAATGCGAGATCAGTATAAACTGGAAGTTTATAGCTTAATGTGTAGCCGTGTGTACTACTAACATAGCTACTACTTTTATCATGAATTCGTTACAGTCAATTGCAGGGACTTGCAAATTACACTCGGTTAACAAATTGATCGCCGAACCACAGATTACCTACCTAACTACCAAATTTCAGTTAATGCCTAACGGATAGTTTAAACTGATATTATAAAGAGAAAATATGTGATTTTTTGTTTGTTTGTATTATTACAAACAAACAAAAAATCACATATTTTAAATTATAGCCTATGTTACTCAGTGATAATGTAGCAATCTACTAGTGAAATAATTTTTAAAATCGGTCGAGTAGTTTTTGAGTTAATATAAATTAACTCAAAAACTAATTAATTAAATTATTTCACTAGTAGATTGCTACATTATCACTGAGTAACATAGGCTATAATTTATAAAGATATCACGCGGGTGAAGCTGCTGGCGGACGCTAGTCTTTTCCTCCATCCAGTGCTTTGATAAACATCGATTTTTGGTAGGTCGGCGCTCTTTTTATAGTATTATCATCATAACATTGTCTGTAATACTAATTACTGATCGAATAATGTGGGTTTTCATGAAGCGTCACGCCATCAGTAGTGATATTCTGTAACCATCTCACCGTGTTATCTTAGGTGAAGTGAGCGTGGAGTGAGCTGTCAGTTGCTAAGGATTGACACTATTGGCAGCTCACTTCACCTAAGTTATCACGGTGAGATTTTTACAGAATAGCACTACAGTTGACTTCACTTTGACAAGAGGTCTTCCGTTTAAAAAAAAAACCAAATTTATAAAATTAAAACCCAACTACGACAAAAAAGTCAACTAAAAAGGTTATAAACCAGACATCACAGATAGACCTAAAAAAATCCGGAGTCATACGTGTTAGGACATAAATCGAACGGATTACGTGTAACTCCAGATTTTTAATTCGTCTGTCTGTTATGTTTTGTTTATACCTTATTAATTGATTTTTGGTCGTAGTTGGGTTTTAGACGCTTCCTCATTTGCTAAATTATGTTGAGGAGTTTAGAAGTTATGAGGGAAAAGATGAACATACATACACACATACCGATTAAAATCATAACCCTTCTTTTTGCTTCGGCGTAGTCGGGTAATGAATATAAAATATATGATGACGTTCATCATTCGTTTTATTCATTCGTTCATCATTCAGTCACGACTAAACAAAATATACGCGCTTTGACACTTTTGACAGGTGCCCGGACCTAACATCTCAGTGCTGCCACCTAGTAAACGTCATTGAAAACCCTCATTTCGGGCCAAATGTGAACAAAGAAATGGACACATACAATATATTGTATATATATGTATTGTATGGACCAATGTTTTCAACCCTAATTTATCATTAGATTCGCCGAGAGACCGAAAACTCTAAAAGTTATTATATTTTAATCAATATCGATTGTCAATTCATCATAATGTTACTTAAATTAAATCGAAATTTATTTCATACAGTACCGATTACAAATTATTCCCAAGGCAATGATTTGCAATTAATTTTCTCCATTTAGAAAAGCTCTCAAGCGATTCGCCATTTTGTATTGACAATGACATTAAGTACTTATCAAATCGTTCGTTCAGATTGCGGTGACTCGCCCTATTGGGTGACCTGCGGGGGTAATTACGTAGGTAACACACTTACAATGGCAATGCCTTTCATTTTGACTTTCAACAATATTCATTGCGTTATTTATGTTGTTGAGGAGACAAATTTTTCAAACATTCGTAGAAATGGATTAGCAATTTCCTTCAAAATCTTTAGTATCGTATATGAAAGTGTTTTACGTAATTAGGGTGCTGCTTCACACCGCAATAAATTGTGAATTCATCGAAGCCAAGACTCGCTCGACGTCCGGAAGTTATTAGGAAATTCACAGTTGCGGCCGGTGTGGAACTGTTGCCGAATTGCTCGATATATGGCAATAAACTCACTGATTGAACCTTGTTAACCAATTACCTAATAGTAGTGATGGTGATACGCAATATTTGGAATAGTTTACAAAAGGAGAAAATGTTTCCAAGAACTGAGTCAAAAGTGCTGTAAAAATATAAGTAAGTACCTATAGTCTGTTCTAAAAGTATCATACCTATAAGTAAACAAACCCTGTTCAGTGTTCAGCGGGGTAATTGCGTAACAGACATAAATGACAATTCATCGCAATGGGTTTCATTTTGACAGTTCACCCAAATTTTTTTTTCATTCGGTTCATTTCAGTTCATTGCTTTATTTATAGGTACGTTGTTGAGCAGACGAATTTTTAAACCTGCAATGGATTAGCAGTATCATTCAAAACTCTCGAATTATGATTGAAGAAAGTGTGTTACGCAATTAGGGTGCTGGTTAAATTCTAACGCAATCACTCATTCATTAGGGAATTACCTAGTATTTAGAAGGTTTCAGCTTTATTTCAAAACTTTTTCTTACGATTATTGTTTGAATAACATTATTACTATGTATTTGAAAAATCGACCGTGGTGCAAACTTTAAATATAAGTTTGTTATTAATAAATAAACAAATTGGCATATACAGGTACATTTCTTGAACCATTTGTTTAGTTTTTCGTCAGAAACTTTTGGAACACACCATATATTTCATATTGAATACCTAAGAGCCAGTTGACATGATGTGTTAGGGAAGCGGCGCGCGGCGCGGCGCCGGCGCCTGGGCTGTGCCGATGCCGGATGCCGCTGGCGGTTTCCTACATAGTACATCACACGGTGCGCTCCGGACGCCGCGCCGCAAGCACAGCGAGACAAGGCTCTCAAGACCCGTGTACACGCTAGCTGGTTTCGTTTTCGGTTACGTTTATTTTTGTTTATTTTTATCAAAGTTTAAAATATGAGCACCTACCAGCGAAGAAAATATTGACATGGACTGAACACTGTTCTGTCGTCGCCACTGCAGCACCGCACTACGCATGTGACCGCCAATGCGGTGAAAGCTTTACGGTGCGGCGCCGCAACCCATCGTGTGGACAGGCTCTAATTCATTTCCTCAGCGCAAAAATAAGTAAGGTGTAAAGAATAAAATTCTTAAATAGTTCAAAGTTGAATTCGAGTTTATACAAGATGTTATTATAATGGAGCTAACTTTTTTTGTCTTGACGTGCAACGTCATTAGCGCACCAGTTCATTAACAAGGGCTCTATTCGAGGCCAATAGTCCAACGAGCAATCCTTCCACGTCAACTTGAATATAGTAAGTACCTACTGTGGAAAATCTTGAACATTAAAGTGTCTCACCACTTATTATATTCCCACATACGCTCACACGACTTGTTTTAAAAAGTGCTTCCATACTTATTGCAATTTTGCTTGTCAAGCGAGAAATGTCTCTTGCAGGAATTCTTATTATACTCATTGAATTTTATTTTATTCCTTGTGCATTTTCTCTTGTTCACGTATGCATTAAATATATCACAGACTACTTTAACATTTTACTTTCTATTGATTTTATGTTTTTCATGTGAATGCTTTTAGTTTGTTTAAAGATATACGTGGAATAATATCATAAAAGCAATCGTTTTGCTAGTTTTTCAAAATGATTTATCGTGCAATGTATTGTTTTTAACAGTGACATAACTATCTTGAAGTGGTGTAGGTAAAGAAACAACACAAATTCTCAAACGGAATGGTCTGGCGCCAATTTAACTGAACTTGTCCAAAGTTCCAGCGTTTGGTATTTTAGTTCCTAATTCTGTAGTTGCGCCTAGCTATGTCTGGTTTTTGACTAATTACGAAGTAGGTACAACATAGTATAGAGTGGCGATGAGATTGGTTAAAAAATTAACAACGTAAAATATATCACGAAATAAACTATCATTAAAATACTCATAAATTACATTTTTAAATATTAGAATATAAAAAATATAGAAACATTTAAAAATAGTAGCCCACCGGTATCGGGAACTCTCTGGAGCCCTAACCGCCGCTTGAACCCTTCAAGCGGCGGTCAGGGCTCCAGAGAGAGGAACCTCCTGACAATGCGAGCCGTGTCCAGGAGTACCGCTTTCTGAATCAAGCCCTTAATCCAGCTGCCCAACGAGAACCTCCTTAGGTGTTGGTCGAGGCTCTTGGCGATTAAGCTATTGGCTGTCACTACTATCGGCACAATAATCGCTGAGTCCACATCCCATTTGTCATCTCGTGAGCCATGTCAAGATACTTGTTTTGTTTATCTTTCTCGGCTTTCACGAGATTCCCGTCATGCGGGAACGTTATGTCAAATAATCATTGCGCGCTCTCCTCGATCCACCACCACTATATCAGGCTTATTGGCAACAATAGTCCTGTCAGTGATGATGGATCGATCCCAGTACAATATATGATATTTCGATTTTCGAGAACTGGGTCGGGCACATACCTGTAGTACGGCACTTCCGGTTCCACAAGGCTGTATTTCTGAGCAAGTTGCTGATGGATAATCCTGGCAACAAAGTGTGTCTATGCAAGTACTCTTCGTTAGCTAGACGAGAACACCCGGAGATAATGTGTCGGATTAATTCTCCCGGACGATGGCATGCCCGACAGATGTCAACCGTGCCGTCCTTCACAATGAATCTCTGGTAATTGTTCGTCATTAGGTAAATTATTATTAGTTTTCTGACCTGTAAAAGTGACAATGGTGAGTACCTACGTGGCAACGACTCGACTGTGATTTACCCATGCAGGCAGCAGGCACGCGCTGGGCGATGATATCAATAATTTTACACCAACGTTAAGGTATTGTTTTTAGCCAAATAAATAATTAACTAATAATACTACTTACCTATCTGTCTTTTTAATTTCATACTTTGAAAACATACGATTTCGCACGAACTGTAACACCACGTAACTAAGCTATAACTAACAACAACTAACTAACTACAACTAACTATAGTTCCCGACCACAAATATAACAAGAAACGGTCAGAGGAAACGATATGGGGCACTATGGAAAAAGTACTTGGAATAAATTCACCAAAAACCATCGCCTAATCAAGCCTTCGAGACCTGGAGGGATGTGAGAGAAGTAGGGTGGTGGAACACCACGGAACACCTCAAGGGTAATGATCTTGACACCATGGTACTTGACCTCAAGGTCAATGATACCAACGTCAAGATCCTCCTTGTACAATCACTATGAGGTTTAGGTCAATTTCCACTTTACAAGGACTTTACAAGGTCAAGTGACCTTGGGAGTGTCCCCTGGAATTCGAAAGCCCTGACACTACCGAATAGAATCAATTCTATTTTTTGTAAATTTTGACGTTCAAAAGTGTCTTTTTGTGCCTAATTGAAATAAATTATTTGACTTTGACTTTACCAACACCTTGACTTGAGATGCACAAACATTATTTTTTTTCTTCTGAATTTATATCTCGCATACGCTCTCCTTTCGCAAAAATAATGAATCGTAGACAAAAATGTCTTATCTATATTTTTGTGTTTTCTACGATAGAATCTCAGAGAAACTAACGACATGCGAAAAATAAAAAAATTACAAAGAAATTCACGTCCCAGACGTTACGCTTCTGTAAAAGGATCCCTTCGACATCATTTTTACGCCAAATGGCTGGTCGGAGACAAAAAACACCTAGACGCTTTTAGCCTTATATTTAGTTGTTATAGGTATACGATAGAATCGAGAAACTAACGATTTGCGAAAAAAACATTTTTTTGTGATTTTTTTTTTATTGAAGCGTGAGAAACGGTACCCTAATTACGTAACTTATTTTCGTAAACAATTATGCCTAATTTGTTTCATTTTGACAGTTCAACAACATTCATTGCGATATTTACGTTGTTGAGCAGATTTTTTTTTCCAACTTATGAAGCAATGGATTACTAATCTGTTTCAAATCGAAACAGATTGTGATTGTGTTGTATTACGCAATTAGGGTACTGGTTGTAAAGTTCACTCAACCTCCATAGAAAATCCTCCGACCAGATGGTTGTTGTGTATGGTGGGCAACTCCCCGATGACTATTACCTTGACGTTGTATACAGGGTGAAATTGAATTCATGGGCGTCCTCTTAAGGTGTCATTTTACTCATCATTATGAACAACTTTCACTACGAGACCAACCCTGAAATCGTAAAAAACAAATCAACTGTTTCCTACATTTTGACAAGCTATGCGAACATACCTAAATGTAAGGAACAGCTGATTTTTTTCGCCATTTCAGGGTTTGTCGCATAGTGAAAGTTGTTCATAATGATGAGTAAAATGACCTCTTAAGAGGATGCCCATAAATTCAATTTCACCCTGTATATGCCAGACGCGCGGTAAACTATGCTTGTGCGATTCAGTATGTTCATGTTCAAAAAACGTCATGTGGTGGTGGTTTCGTTTAATGGTGATAACCTCATTCACATCACCACCTGTACCTGTACCCATTGTCTAGTTCGACAAGTATTGACATTCTAAAAACATTTTTTTCCTTTTGAAAATTCTTAAGTTTTGTACCTACATTCCCAGTTTATGCAGTGAACTGTACCCTCATTGCGTAACTTATTTTCGTAAACAATTTTGCCTGATTTGTTTCATTTTGACAGTTCAACAACATTTATTGCGTTATTTACGTTGTTGAGCAGATTTTTTTTCCAACTTATGAAGCATTGGATTAGCAATCTGTTTCAAATCGAAACAAATTGTGCTTGTGTTGTATTACGCAATTAAGGTACTGGGTAGCATTTAATCGGTTGATTACAATCATTGCGAAAATACCTCAATGGTAATAAAAATAAGTTATAAATAGCACTTTTAATAATTATTATCCGCAAAATTACCAGTATTAGCTTACCTGCGTTCCTGTCCTCTGTCCACAGCACTGAAAAGTTGACCGGGAAAATTTTAGGCCACTGCCTGGTTAACTCTGACGTGTCGTGCTTGACCGTTGCGGAGAACGCCTGGAAAGCGACTTGCCCGAATACAGATCGGCCCGTGAACCCATCTTCCCAGAGGCAGTGGGATGAGCCGCTCTGCAGGTTGGTACGGAACAATCTTATTAATACGTCCACCAATACTGCTGAGCGTGCCCGCCTGCCGGCTGTGGGTGAGTGGGAGTCGGGCCTCTGGCTTCAGGCGCTACCGTCACCCAACATAGGCACTATGCTGGGTGATACCACCTTCCGGCTCGCTACCTGTCTGCGTCTTGGTGCTCTTTGTGTGGCTCCGCATCGCTGCCAGTGCGGTGAAGGTGTCGACTGTCTCGGACACCATGGCCTAATCTGCAGTAAGAGCGCAGGCCGGATAGCACGGCACGCCAGCATCAATGACATCGTCTGTCGTGCTCTTGTCACCGCCGGAGTGCCAGCTGTTTTAGAACCCAATGGCTTGGCACGCGACGATGGGAAGAGACCAGACGGAATGACCATAATGCCTTGGAAGGTAGGTAGGCCTTTGGTGTGGGATGCAACGTGTGTCGACACCCTTGCGCCATCCCATCTTCCTAGCTCGGCGAGCTGTGCTGGGGCTGCTGCTGCAGGTGCGGAAAACCTCAAACGGCGCAAATACTCCAATCTTATTGGGACTTATATGTTTGAGCCGTTTGGGGTTGAAACACTAGCTAGGGCCATGGGGTCCGAGAGCCCACCTTGTTTTTCAAGACATCGCCAAGCGGCTGGTCGACTCTTCACGTGACCAGAGGGCTGGCCTATTCTTTGGTCAAAGAATCAGCATTGCCATACAACGTGGCAATGCTGCCAGCCTTTTGGGCACTTTTCCTACTGACAGCGATGCGGACGAATTTTTTGATGCCCTATGATTATTTCCTCCCCCTTTCTTATATACTTGTATATATTATTATTTTAAGTATGATAGTTTTTAAATAATGTAAATACGTGTGTGTAAATAAAAAATTTAAAAAAATTAATAAACATGAAACGAAAAACACAGAAATGTAAATCTGAAATCATAAAACCACTTTCATTTGATACAAATTGTGAAACCATTTATGAATACCTATCATACCACTCGTCCAATTTTGTTAAATGTATAGGTACAATGTTTCAGTAGTTAATTCCACACTTCATAGTATTCATTCACGGGTAACATGTTAATAAATGTAATTGGCTTATTTACTTTCGCAAAGTAAATTTCGTGCGCTGTGAAATAATGAGGCTGACTGTACTCGGGAAAACTTCTGTGACATAATTGACAACGTGGCAAAAAGTCAATATTATAACGTAAAACCGACGGGACAAATAAAATTGTCATCTTTAGCGCCAACCAAATTAGAGTGAACCTGCACTCGGAAAACATTAAAGAATTTTTAATCACACTAAAGAATTATAATTGTACTGTCTACTCGGCACGAATATTGAATGAGCCCTAATGCCCTGTCAAAGGTGAGAAAGCGATTATTAATGGTGTCTTCCTGTCTAGGACTCGGATAACTTTGTTAATTCTCCGAATATAAATAAGTTATACAATTCACTATGAATATTAACAGTTTGTCCATAATGGCTGTGCGAATAACAAAAACACTTCACAATCAATTTTTGAAGCTAAATGCTTCTCAAAACACATATTTTATACGTCCGCCATATGTTAAAATGTGTGACGGGACAAATAAATCGGTCATACTGTTTGCTTTTAAAACACATAGCACGCTACATTTTCGAGGGTTCCGTACGAAAGGTTTCCGAATGTCTCTTGTCTTATGTGTATCGAAAGCTTGTTCTCCGCAGCAGAAAGAGATAAAATTATCTTGTTTTTTTTTTAAATTACATAGAATTTTTATATTATTATACTAGTGGCAGTCTAATATATTACCTAGTTTACAACAAACACTAGACAATATGTTGCACACTGGGTCAAGTTTAACTAGTTAAAATCTAGCGTGGTTTAGAACCGTTATGTCATGTTCTAAACATAAAGTTTTTTACAGATGCAAAGTGGTAGTAAAGAATCCAGCTCTGGATTGGATGTTCAGAGGAGCAGATCCCGTTTTTAGGGTTCCGTAGTAAACAAGGAACCCTTATAGTTTCGTCATGTCCGTCTGTCTGTCTGTCTGTCTGTCTATCTGTCTGTCTGTCTGTCTGTTTGTCCGCGGTCTACTTCCGAGACCCTTAGTACTAGAAAGCTGTAATTTGGCATAGGTATACATATTACTTATGCCGACAAAGTCATCATCATCATCATCATCAGCCTATAAATGTTCCCACTGCTGGGACACAGGCCTCCTCTCTGTGAGAGGGAGTGGGCTGTAATCCACCACGCGGGCCCAGTGCGGGTTGGCAGATGTCACATGTCTTCGAATTTAACCGACAAAGTGGTAAAACAAAATTATGAAAAACATTTTTTTTTAGGGTACCTCCCATACACGTAAAGTGATGATGTTTTTTTTTTATTTTTTTATCCCACCATGTGTGGTATCATTGGAAAGGTCTTTTAAAAACATTGTGAGTATGTTAAAACCATTTTTGAATTCAGAGATCCGTTTGCGAAATATTAAGCTTTAAGGTGAAAATTTTTGTTAGAGTCAAGTGTGTCCCCCCCCTGCCAGCTAAATGGTTGGTTTCACATATGTGAAAAAATTCACAACAGTAGCTTATATAACGAATTTAAAAGGAAAACTATCACAGCTGAGTAGGCTTTACAAGTTAACGAGTAATAATCGACCAACTTAGATTTGCGGTTATAAAAACATGTTCCATACAGAATGTATCGGAGAACATGTTTCTCAACTACAAAGTTAAGTTTGTTCTTGGGATAAATTCATTCCAACTACGGAACCCTACATTGTGCGTGGTCCGACATGCACTTGGCCGGTTTTTTATTTTTTTTATTTGTTTTTGTATTTCCATGTCTGTGTTTAGGTTTAATTTGTGATCTCCTATCATCATCATCTTCCTGCCCTTGTCCCATGTTACTTGGAGTCGGCGCGACACGTTTTCTTTTTTTACTCTCCCCTGTCTAACAATTTGTGATCTCCTCTATGCGAGTTCTAATAAAAAAAAAAATTTTTCTTTTTAAGAAATCTCGCATTCAAATCTTTAGCTTTGTCTCAATCTGTAAAACTCCTGTAATATTCATAACTATATTTTTGTATTGACGTTTTTAATTACGGGACCTTGCCTTCTGTTTTTGCAATGTACATATTAATATAAGTAAACTATCACACCATTCTGGTATACCTATTGTTAGAGACCTACTCGTAGATATTGTATTTTTGTAAAGCTCATCACACACATTGAAGATAATATAATAAAAAATTAACAGGGCATAGGACAATTAGCATAGGACTCAAAATTGCAATAACCTTTGGGTTAAGCCTTTTGTTTGGCGCTAAGCCTTAAGCTAAAATATATATTATCTTCACTGTGTGTGATGGTCCATTAAATTGTACGGTGAGCGATATGTCGAAGATAATATAAATATATTAACTTCAAAGTGTATGACGATTATAAGGCTAAGCATATGCTGAAATGCAGGTGACGCAGCACAGCACAGTACAGATTTTGCAGGGTAGGGCAGGCGAGGCAGACATATACCGCGAGCGTATGCTGCGACGCAGCTACACATACACATTCGCGTCCTATCTAGTACAAACAATCTGTCATTGAAACATCAGTGGTAAAAAAAAAATATAGTTGTATTTTTGTAAAAAAGTTTTTTTTTCTCTTTTTAGTGGGTTGATTTGTAATTTATCTAAGTTACAATAGCCTAATGTCATCAAAAATACCCAAATCACTGTAGATGTGCCTTTAATATTTGAAGAGTTCCCTCGATTTTTCCAAGATTCCATCATTAGATCGTGACTAAATGACAATGGGACTGACTCGAAAGTATACCCTTTCAAACAAAAAAAGAATTTTTCAAATCGGTCCATCCGTCTTCGAGTAATCGGGGAACATGCACGCGTCGCGCAGAAATCTGTGCCGGCTCTACAACGAGACGCAGAGTAGGACAGACACATATCTGCATCGCACGTGCCTGCGCCGCAGCATATGCAACTGTCAGTACGTTCATGCATTACAAAATCTGCGCTGCGTGGACCTGCGTCACCTGCGTCTTAGCATACGCTTCGTCTAACTGTTGGTTCAGCTTCGTTACTTTCAGTTGAACAAAAGTTTAGTGGATCAATAGTATTAAGAGCTAGAAGGAGAAGCTAGCGCATCCTATTTATATTTAATACATTGCAACAACAAATAATGACTGGATCCTGGCTGCGAGCCAGACTGACCTACTTCTTTAAATTGACATTTATAAGGTAGACCTCAGACGATAGACAATGGTTTAGTTCTCACTTTAGTCGGTAATAGTTTTACTATGCATAACTACTAATTTATATAATTTTAAACAGCGACAGGTACGCCTTAGAAAGATGGGTCGACGAAATAGAAAAGTTAGTGTGCCAGAATTGGCCTGCAGTAGTACAGGACAGAAAAGAATGGCAAGAAAGGGAGGAGGCCTTTACCCAAAGAGGGGTATTAATTTCCTCAATTTTATTTATTATTTACTTTTTTTTTTGTTATACTTTTTTTATTATTTTTATTAAGGAATAAAAGAGGCTTTATTATTATTAATTACTAATTTAATATAATTAAGTAACGCAAATGACACGATCCAAACAAAGAATAGTAAAAAAAATTGTGAAAAAACAGCAAGTAACAAGTTTTGATAAGCAACCGAACGAATGGAACTTGTGAAAGAAAAATACAATCATTAACAGAATCAGTGAACAATAATCGTACGTGCATAAAGTCTGTCGTCTGCAGACCCCCTTAGTCAGACAAAGTCAGACAACAGAAACATCCAGTTTGGATTTATTCAAAGATCTTCTAAGGAATCAAAATTTCAAAGTTGTGAGAAATACAATGTATCTTGTATTCTTTATCTGGGAAAACTTTATGAAACAAAAAGGACATGAAAAATTCAGCATCTCTATGGATACCAATTGTTTATTTATGATATTACTTACTGCAAGATTGTAAACACCAACTTGGTTCTTTATAAAACACTTCAATCAACGATCGATAAATACTCCATTATCACCAGGATTGGCGATTGCCAAGCGTGGTGATTAATGATATGGTGATTATCTACCTACAGTTTCTATGTTGTTCTAGTCTACAGGAAAACGCATGGTAGGTACACATAATGACAGGTAGAGACCGTAATTAAATTATATTACAGAAATACCCAACTACCCACTTATACAAAAATTGGGTGCTAACCCTTTTTCGACCACTACACAATCGTGGTCGAGAAATGGGTTTTGTAATAATTTAACATTGCCCCTGTTATTAAGTTTACTCTTCCTGCCACTTGAGATTTATAAAATCTTCGTCAGTTTGGTGAAGAAAAGTGTTGCTTCGCGTTTTTGTGGTTTTCAAAGAACTTTATATGAAATATTTCAGCAAATTAAATATTCCTCTGTTGCCAATGTTTCACGTTTAATTTGAAGCTTTAAAGCGATTTCAGCGCATTAAGAACACTGTAAAAGGATTTATTATTTATTTAAATCGACTGTTACTGTAAATTTATTTTATTGAAATACATTTCATATTCTTCCTTGTTTGCTTAACTCCCTCTTTTAACAGATTTATGTCGCATAAACAAAAACTCGAGCATTTTTTACTACAAAAATTTTATTGCCATGGCTTATTATTAATCAATGTATTTTCGATTACGTTAAATAATAATAGACCATGACATTTGCTAATGACAGTAATATCAAATTTCTAAAATATCGATAGGAGAATTCCTTGTTAATAAAAGGAGCGAAACCAAGTCTTACCCATCCAATACTTAACCTAAAGTAAAATACAGAAGATTCATCAATTACTTTTGAGTTTTAAGGTCCTAATCTAGTGGCCATTACTTTCCATAGGGCTACCCCATATCGCGTCAAGACTTGCCATTGACTCAATTTGGGTACGAAAGTACTCTACTTACCCTCTAGACTCTAGCGATTACAAACCTAGCGGTTATGTAAATGGTCTTTTGGCTTGGAAGATAAATTCTAATTCCATCAACCGGATTATGGGCTAACAGATTTGTTGTTTGTATGTGAGAATGGCGCACACCATAGGCGGGCACCGTTCATATAAAGATTAATAGGGCTCGCAAACGTGACACATGGTGTACGGGAAGTTGCAGTTTATCTAACACATAAAACCGTTTGTCTTGTCTAACTCATCAACGCACAACATAAATTTCGAGGGAAACAGAAAAGTTGCGCACAGTAATTATACACTGGGGTGTACAATCTCTGTATACGGTTTAAAAGTACGTAGGGAAGGAGAATACTGGGGAATACTTTTTAAACTTGAGTAAGAGCAAAGTCGTCTCCAGAAACCCCAACATTACATGTTTTGTAATTGTATTTTCGTTTACGCCAGCAGCACGGCCCGTTCGGCTAGTTTAAAACATTTCAGCGATGGACACGCCATTTTTCCTCCTCCGAGAAAATGAAAAGTGTTTCGTAAAATCTCACTCCAGTTCATTTCGGGACATAATGTAAGTCGGAGTGAATAAACAAGAAATATGCGGTTGCCCGTGTTTTGTTTTAGCGTTTATAAAGCGAAGAGCTTTTATGGTTTATGGCTCAATAATATAGGCCGTAAAAACCCCCCGGACCCTCGTCGGGTCTCACTCTGTTCCACAATTGAGTCACCCTAGTGAGTCCCTTCGACTCCTTTAAGACTTCTTGAATAATTCCGCTTTGTAGGTACCTAACAAGACGGAAATGTACTTTGTAGTCGCTTCTTTGTTATCTGCGTGGTACAGGTCAGCTCACTTACGACGCTTAGTGCACTATATTACATCTCCCGGGAGCGTAACTAACTGAATATAAAAGAGAAATCCATATTGTAGAGATGCTGTTGAGACTGTACGAAGAATAAGTAATAGATATAAAATATTTTCCTGTAGTTAACTTGGGGGAGAGAAGCTTCGATCCGTTGTTCCAGCTTACTTTATATGGCTATAACTTTAAAATAAAAAAAGCTTAGATTGCGTAAGTTTCAATTGAAGTTGCACAAATGATTTTCAGCACGTAGGTAGGTACTTAAAAAGGTCAGTTGAGACATTGCAGCGTTGTCCTGCATTGCAGGAAATTGACGATAAATGTCTGGACTTTACGAGAGACCTTGACCGTTGATTTTGTTACAGTATATCTCCGCAGCGGTAGTCAGATAGAAATGCCGGCGCCAGTAGGTAAGCTTGGAAAACCGTGACTTGTAAAACATATACGTATATATATAACATCACGCCTTGTTTCCCCGAAGAGTTGGGCAGAGGTGTCCCTGTAGCAGGTATACCCACATTTCGCCAGTTATGTTTAAGTCCCATGTAATAGGGGGCGAGTCTATTGCCATCAACCAGGCAAGAATCCAGACTACGAGCTGCTATTGAGAAATTTCAGATAGAAAAACCCAATAACACTTTGCCCGACCTGGGAATCGAACCCAGGACTTGTAGCTTAAAAATTCAACTTACCTACACGTGTGGCACATCTACATCGCCATATGTGCGAACTACACATCACACTGACGCCACGCAAAATCTTCCATTGCGCAAGCAGAGTTTACTGTGTGACTGGCATTATGTACAACGTCCCGACAACAATCATCGGGACGTGGAATACAATGCCTGGTCTTTCGATTAAGTTTCAAATTATTACGCGAAGGAGATACGATCTTTCATACTATTTTTGTACAACAATTCATATTCTTTTTAACCGACTTCCAAAAAGGAGGAGGTTATATGTTCGTCGCGTATGTCTGTTTTTTTTTTTTTTTATCTATGTCCACCGATTTCTCCGTCAATTGTGGACCGATTTTGAAAATTATTTTTTTGTTTGAAAGGGTGTGCTCTGGAATTGGTCCCATATAAATTTTATTAACTTTGCTTGGATAGTTTTTGAGTTAGCTACAAAATACGTTTTTTTTTCCCACTTAGTATGTAGATGATATGATAAGTTTCTGTCACTGGTAGCAGGTAGTGGTATTCGAATGTGTGTGGGGTAGGTACCACAACTAAAAAGTGAAAAATAAAAACTTTTTACAAAAAAAAAACAACCGACCTCCAAAAAAAAAAACACTACAAAGTGAAAAATAACTTTAATTTCGGAAGTCGGTGTCTTGGGTTTTGTATTTTCGTTTTTTGCCACCGACTTCCGAAATTAAAGTTATTTTTCACTTTGTAGTGTTTTTGAAAATATTTTTTACTTTTTTTTTTCTATTTTTTTTTTTTTTCTGGGTACAGATTGGTGAAACGTAACATGAAATGTAACACACGTTGAAAGAAATTCGCCTAGTTGTTGTAGCATTAAATTAATTTGGGATCGTTCATTAATCACGTGATGATTTTTTAGCAAGTTTCTAACCCCTCCCTTCCCTCCTACCCAAAATTACGTGTGTATATTTTGGTACAAAGTATCTTTAAAAATTTCAGAGTATTCGTTGCCTGGCAATTGCGAATCAAAGTCACGTGCTGCTTTACGGTTTAGAAATCGCGCGTACAACGAAAAAATAAATACACGTGATATCCCCTTGTGATATTCCGTGATTTTTTCCAAACCTTACACCTTTTGAGCCTCAAGGTGCGTCTACGCGAGACGAGCCGAGCACGAGCGGAGCCATTCTGGGCGTCGTCGTTCGCGGCGTCAAGTGTGGACTTACAACGAACCTACAACGATCACTGTTCACGAACGTAGTTTGAGCGCGATGCAAATCCCTTGTGTTCGTCAAAAAACCGACAGTTAGCGGAGCACAGTCGAGCACGAACCGAATGCTCGAAGCGCGATCGTTCGAGGCTTGTAAGTCAGTCCACACTACACGAATTTGTAATCGGCTCATGGTCTGCTCATGCTTGGCTCGGCTCAAAATTCATGTTTCTGTCTTCAGATGTCAAGGCTGTGCGTTGTCTATAAGTCAGACAACCACTGAACTGATTTCAATGTAAAAGAGCGAGATAGAACATGAATAGCTATAAAATATGAATAGAGATAGAAGATAATCTGTCAGCTTTTATAAGTATAGAAGTAAAAAGTTTACAGCGTATCGCAGTATCATATTACCCTTTTATTAAGTCAACTTTGAAACTTGTGCGCGATCAAAAGCATTTTAAGTCTCTGTTTATCATTTACTTTCAGTTTTAAACTTAAACAGTAACTTACGAAAGTTTCCTATAGATATAACAAACTAGCTTCTGCCTGCGACTTCGTCCGCAAGCCTATAACCTTCCTAAAGAATTTGGCTAACTAATGCAAAAAGAATTTTTCAAATCCGACTGGTATTTCTGGAGGTTACCCCCACATACAAACAAACAAATTTGACCTCTTTATAATATTAATAATTAATTATAATAAAATATATTGTATGGAAATAGAGAGAACGAATAATATTTTATCTTTTGTTTTTCGTGTGGTTAGTTACTAACGTGGTGTCAGAGTTTTTATGCCGTGCATGAGTCTCTGACTTGGCTTCACATGCCGTCGACAAATATCTCTCAGGCATATCAGTTTTCTCACGAAGTTTTCCTTCACCGTTTTTGAGGCAAGTGATAATTATACAATACGCAATATATTAAAAAAGAACAAATCAAATTGTTGGATGACGTCATGGATAAATCGTTTATTAGGGTTCCGTACTAAAATGGTAAAAAAGACAGACTGAGTCGCATCATAAGGGTTCATACTTTTTTTTGGGTTGGAAATGATCAAATAACTTCTCCCGCTCTGGGCGGAGCGGGAGGGCGTGTCAGACGCTTACTGACTAAAACCCCACCCGTGTTCCTTCGGTTGCCCTGTTGCCGGGGGCCACGATCTCCCTTTCGGTTTTCTTCGCAACCCCGACAGGCATTGGCCCTAGCGGACCCCGTCAGTTCTGCTGACATCTCTTTGAGGCGCGCGTGGAACACAACGCGCCGTCGACCCGGGCCTGGTCCTTATTGGACGGCGAGCTACATAAGGGTTCCTCCTTATGGTGCGACTCAGTCTGTCTGTCTGTCTGTCTGTCACAGCTGAATAACTCAAGAACTACTAATGCTATCAACTTGAAATTTGGACTAGTTTTAGATGACGTTTGCCCAACTATTTTGCAAAAAAGTTTTTTTTTTTTTTGCAACAACTTAACGGTGGTCTTAAAAATTCGAAGTGAGACTACTAAGGCATTTGGGGTGTTATATGAAAGAGCTTTATTTGCACATTCTCAAACATTTTTCTTTTTTTTAAGCCGCATAGTTTTCGACTTTTGACGAAACATTTAAAAAAATACCGTTCTCCCTGTACTAACTGTCGTATTAGGAATATAACTATGATACGAGCACGATCTAGTAATATAACTATTAGGGCACTCCGACAATTTTGAACCGTAATCATATAACTATATTACGGTTTATAGCTATATCCCTAGGAATATAACTATATCACGGCTATAACCATCTTACCGCGACATATACAAACACAAAGGTGTGGCGATTTAATTTATTGGGCGTAAAAATGCTTAAGTACAGCCGATGCCGAGTTAAGCCCCTCCTCTCCTCCGGATTATTATCTTTGCAGCGACGCGATTCAATCGCCGATAAACTTCTACTCGGACTCGAAACTGCCATTAAAGAATATTTTATTAAGCGTTTACTGGTCTTTGTAATATTATAATGCTGTGTTTAATTGTTGTTACAGGCGTTTAATCTGATGAATATAAGAAACGAGGAACGTCAGAACTATCAAATCATCATCTGCCTTGCAAATGGTTAGGCAGATGACCACAACTGTGTTGAGGTCGGCTTCCAGTCTAACCGGATGCAGATGTAAAACCATGCCAAATACCAGTATTTTACATGGAGCCACTGCCTATCCTTCTGACGTTTCATAAGTGCTCATATAGGTTTATGTGAAATAAAATATTTTGAATTTTGTTTTTTTTTTTAATTTTATCCGTCTCCCACAACCCAGTTACTGGGTAATACGATACCCCTTGGTAAGACTGGTTGTCAGACTTTTGGGCTTCTGACGACACGAAACGACTGTCAAAGATCCACGAATGGCAGCCGGGACCAACGGCTTAGCGTGCTTTCCGAGACGCGGAGGGATCTTGATATGTAAAGGTGGTCACCCATCCACAGACCAACCGCGGCAAACGTAGCTTAAGCTGATCAAACCGATGATAGAACCGATGATCTAATGGTCATCATCATCAATGAAGGCACTGTATCAGCATTCTGAATTACAACATACTGTCATTACCAATCCATCAACCAAGCCTGATGATTGACAACCTCCAAGATCATTCAAACTTCAAACGGGTTATTCCCAAAGTACTCCATTCTTTTGTTCCAAAAAGATAAGAATCTCATACATTAATTCCCGAGTTACTCCAAGGAATAATTATTATTTTAAAATACTTATTATTTTGTTCCCATTCTGCTCCATAGGTATCTGGAACTATTCTCAAAGTACTCCACCGATTATTCGTTATCAATTCTCAAACTGCTCCATCTACATAATTACTATAAAACACATATATTTCATTACAGTCAGTCACAAAAATTCTTAAAAGAAAGATTAAACTATTAAAGAAGAAGCTGTTTATTTCGAAAAAAATTATGAGACTCATAATGATTGTTGAATTATATTATTAAGTCTTTTATTTAAAAATTTCTTAATACTTTAATATATATTTGCAATGCATTTGAGCCTGACTGTACGTCAGCTACCCTTTTATAGTAATCCGGTACATATTTAAATTAGCTTTTTGAATAAAATGAGTGGAGAACATTTTAATATTATCATGGAGTAGAATGAAACCTAATTAAAAATATTACATTTTTCACGGCGTAGTTTTGAACTCTTTTTGGAGTACTTTGGGAATAACCCATTCAAACGTGTCTGAACACAAGTAACCCTTAGTAGATGTTAATGAAGGGCTCATCCACAGCAATAGACGAGATACATACTATCTTAACACTAGACGTAATATCGAATAGTTTTAGATAGTCCTCGTTACTATGCTCACAGGCATAGTAATGTCTGTATTAAACCCTAGAACGAGCGAGTCTAGAATATAGATAATATGAACAAACATAATTGGAGACACTCATCAGTCATAATGTCAATAGTATTTTGAGTTTGGACGCCACCACCATTCCACTTTAGGGGGAAACCCACAAGCATGTCGCTAAGTTGGAGTGATTACCAGAAATAAATCAAATATGTTTATTTCTGCACATATGTATTCTGATATTATAAAGTGGGTGTCACTGTATCCTGCCAAAGTAATAAGTACCTATGACGCCGGCAGAATAGTCGACATCGGCTCAGTTGCCAAAGAAGAAGAAAATATAAAAATATGAGTACTTATTTTTTAAATAGTTTTGCTATCTGCGCTTTTATATGCTTTAGATTTATTTGCTAATAATCTGAAGTTCCCATCGTTAATTATCTCAGCTTAAAAATGTCCACGGATGGACAAAGGTCTCTCATAAGCAACATAGTGACTGTTCAAGCGTTGCCCGAATTTTTAAAAACAGACCTGTACCCTAATTGCGTAACACGCTTTCAATTAAAGGGTTCTGAAGGACATTTCTAATCCATTGGTTCAAAGATTTGAAAAATTCGTCTGTTCAACGACGTAAATAACGCAATGAACATAGGAGAACTGTCAAAAGGAAACGCATTGCGACCAATTGTCATTCTAAGACAAATGTTTTACGAAATTACCCCGCAGACATATATTCTTATTTCTTCCTTTCCATTACATATTTTATGTAAAATACGTATACTCATGTATCCCACACACTAAATTAAATTATTTTATTTCTTCAGTTGAGCGAGTGAATTAAATTATAATCCTACACTAATTAAGTATTCACCCGTCGTGTGTTGGTACTGCATGAGACAAGGTGGGTTTTGTTTTACTAAAACACTGCATACGTGTGGTCCCATTTAAATTTCACGAAATTATATTATATAAATGGCTTGCAATATGTTGAGGAACAATCGCATTAAATATTTTTTACGCTTTTATTTCATTTATTAAAAAAGCTTTATGCACAAGTAAAAAAATACTACAAAGGCGGACTCAATGCCTAAGGCAAAGATATAAATATGTCTATATAGACATAAGACAGTCAAAGCTGTGAAGTCGACGAAAAAAATAGCGACCAACTGTTGGCCGCTAAATGCATGCACACAAGAAAAGCACAATGACGTGGCGCTAGTGTAAGACGTAGCTGTCACGCATATCAAAGTTGGCCTGTTTGTTACAGTTCTTTTGCAGCGCGTTCTAGACTTAAATAATCAAAGGCCTAAAGCATTTTCTACCCGTCAAACTGAGTGATGCAGAGACAAAACATGACATGTGTAACATAAAAGATATCGAGATATATGGTTTGCAAATTGCCGGCGAATGACGTCACTGTAACGTTATTTATTGAAGTTGGTGTGTTTTCCTAGAGAGCGTTTTTAAACACCGTAAAGTCAAACCCCGCCGCCATAATTTTTATGACAGCCGTCACTGCGGCCGTTGTGTGGGGGCCACCGGCCTTCTAGGAAACCGTAGCTTCACACACTTATTATAAGTACATTATAGTTCCGTACCACGGAAAGCACGTTGATCCTGAGCCTGATCTCACTCCGGTCGTGTTGGATTGCCGTCCCATCGGACTATGAGAGTGAGGGAAGAGTAAGTGCACCTGTGTCTGCGCACACGCTTGTGCACTACAATATATCCCGCGCCGAAGGCTAGTCTCTGTTGAGATTAGCCACCATGGCCGAAATACAGTCTGGAGGACTATAAGTACAGATTTTAAGATAATATTATTAATTTCAAAAAAAGGATTGTGTGGTTTTATGAAACCACGGTAAAAGTGAAACTTTTAAACGAACTATAGGCGCCTCCATATTGGCCTTGGCTGCTCTGACGAGCGCCTTTCACTTTATCCCTACTCCGCGGCCGACCGTCACGCGACATGCAACACACAGACGAAAAAGTTTGAGACGATGTAATAAAAGTTTCACTTTAATAAATTATGAAGGAACATAAAGTACTCGCCTATACTTACTTAACATTTTCTTAATGCCTTCGCCGGTTTGCGGAACCCTTCAAGAAAAGCTACCAACATCTTCCTCTAAATTGTGCACAACTACTTAGCTGTTGCCCGCGACTTCGTATGCGATCCAGGATGAAAAGTAGCCTATGTCCTTCTCCAGGTCATGTTCTACCCATGTGCCAAATTTAATCCAAATCCGTTCAGCTGTTTTAGCGTGAAAGTGTAACGAACAAACTCACTTTCGCATTTATAATATGAATAATAGTTAGGATGCTCGCATATTAAATACTTAATAATGTATTCCCTGAAAACTACACTAGTCTTTAACACTACATTCGCTAATTTTGCTCACAATATTTGGTAATAGTCAAGAACTCGTTGAAGAAATTTTATACAATTATTGGGTACTTGTACATACACCATAAATGGCGCAATCTTGTCTTCAAAACTTCATGTTAAAATTAATAAATTAAAACTAATAGAATAATATACCAACAACAAACGCAAAGCGATTATTAAATGAACATCACGAGGCGAAAATTGCGGTATAATTTAATAAGCGACCATGTCTGCATAAATCACTATGGCGTAATGGTTAACAGACCAAAAACGTGAACATCGACCACAATTCGCAAAGGCCCGTCACAAATTACAAACTAATCATAGTCCACCAATTGGGTCGCTCGGAAGAGGTTAATTTTCCCAATCCCGACGCCCGCTAACGCTGTGCCCGTTACGGCCGCCCCACCAATTAGCTTTTACTGCCCTTGTGGTCCGATAACTACTCTACGAGACTTATCTATCGAGCGATCCGGGTATTACGTCCTAGTAAACACTAGTAGAAATTGTATCTAAGCGCACTTTACTTGTCGATAGCGAGTGCTTCACGGCCTTATTATGAAGTGTTGTGTGATAATGATGATGGATCGGCTTGCTTCTGTAGTGTTGAACTTGGGAATATGTTTATGTATTAACTTGATGGCGTTTTAAGTACCTCGCCTTGTACGTAAAAGGAACTTAAGTGGTTGTGTGGGGTTAAAAAAACATTATCAAAAAAAAAGAACTCCCGCCTTCCAAACCGTTTTCAAAAAACGAAAGACACTGATTTCCGAAATTAATGTTATTTTTCACTTTGTAGTGTTTTTTTTTTGGAAGTCGATTGTTTGTTTTTTTAGTTTTTTTTTTCACTTTTTAGTTGTGGTACTTACTCAATTGCAAATTCAAATATCACTACCTGCTATGTAAATAACAGTGACAGGAACTTATCATATCATCCACATACTAAGTGGGAAAAAATACGTATTGTTGAAGCTAACTCAAAAAGTACCAAAGCAAAGATAATATAATTTATATGGGTCTACCTCTGAAGTATGACCTACCAAACAAAAATCATCAAAATCAATTCATAATTGGCGGAGTAATCGCGTAACAATAAAAAAACATAGTCTAATTGAGAACAACCACCTTTTTGAAGTCGATTAAAAATATATATAAACAACAATAGAATGTCAATTTTATAAACACATCTATCTGTATACAAAATAGCAGTGCATTGTAACAACTGCAATATCAATTTTCTGTAAAATATAGAGAAAATATTCTATTGCAATTGAATCATAGCGTTCACGTACACAGCAAGCAAACGGTACCTGCTCGAGTCGGGGCGATATCTCTCACAACGACACTCTATAAGTAACTCTGCCAATTCCTTCCCCTACACATAAACATCTACCATGTATTGTTTAACTTTTCTCTCTCAGGACGACACATAAACTCGTCGCAAATCCTACAGAGGGTTTGAAAACGTCGTCTCAGAAATTTTCCAAGTCAACGAAAGCAAGAAGCGACAATCTCGCCGACCTACGTCTTATTTTTCAGGAGAGCCGACCCGTTACAACGACAGAGATTTACATTTGAAATAGGCTGAGACACTCTTTTATTTCTCTCCTTTTATTTTTTTCTCTCTGTTCTTATTGCAGCAGCTCTCCTTACATCTAGTGTTTCTTTCGACGCGGCTAAATAAAATTTGATCTCGTTACCTGTATAATTTTATTAGAGAAAATGGAATTATTTATCGTAATTGAATTTTCAAATTAAACACGGTCGGATAGCTACTAGTTTTCTCGGGTTTCAACTCGGCAAATTACAAGTATGCAATTATGAAAGTTAATTTACTACTTAGTGATCTCAAAGTGAAGCGCGCCGGCCGCTTATCTGATTAAAATGCTAATTTTTAATTATTCGTTCACGTCTTGGAATTAACAACAGTGATGTACCAAAATAAGATTGAGTAAGCTTTAAAAAATTGAATAATTTATCAGACAATATTCTGGAAACAAATTTTGTCGGATGGTGCTATCCATCAAAGATTTTCTTTTACGAGCCAAGCAGTAGGTGGGTGCGTACACGTTCCTACGTTATACAGCGTTATTGATGGACCCTCGTAAGCTATTACCCTTGCAAAAAAATATTAACCCGTTCCCCTCTTTTTATGACTTGCAGTTTATTTTAAAGCATTTTAATGACTTACACAACGCCGCGTAATATGCTAATCACAGAACAAAAGTTCAACCCAAAAAAATGGATTTAATGAATTCTCGTTCATTACTTTGGATCATAAATAAAAATAAAAATTGTGTGGTTTTATGAAACCACGGTAAAAGTGAAACTTTTAAGCGAACTATAGGCGCCGCCATATTGGCCTTGGCTGCTCTGACGAGCGCCTTTCACTTTATCCCTACTCCGCGGCCGACCGTCACGCGACATGCAACACACAGACGAAAAAGTTTGAGACGATGTAATAAAAGTTTCACTTTAATAAATTAAATTCCGATTTAATTTGAAAAAGCCATACGTTAAAGCAATTATTTATTTCAAGTTAATTTTGTTTTACAATAGCTATCTTGTTAGACAATACATCATTTTGAATTAAGGTCTGCCAAGAAAACCTTTGGGACGCATTGTATCTAGATTAATGACGAGCGAATAACCTACATTCTTATATACCTACACATGTATGTATAGTACAGTAACTAGGTACCCTTTTGTCTCCTTATCTACGGAATATATTATCTTGTCTATGCAGTACTATTAGGAAGTGTTTTAGTGCCATCTGCAGCCTGTTATACTAAATAATCTTAGCGTTGAACAATGCTATAAATAATACACCTACCATACAGCATTGAGAGATATTGAGATATACTGCAGAACTGGCCTCGGAGTACAATTTCCTTGATAAACTGCTTGATCCATAAATATTATTCACAACAAGCTTCAGCTAAAATAACTTATTTTACAACTCATGAAAGAAACATTTAAATTGTTTTGAAACATTAACAAACAAACAGACAGCCATAAATAAAAGCTAAACAGACAATATGTAAATCTCTGGTACAATTTTGCGGAGCGGAATTGGGGGCTCACCAATTTATGCATTTGTTAATTAAATTATATCACGGAACACTTTCCCATGAGGATCTTTTAATGTCCCACTCATAAGATCGGAACACATAAATTAATGGGGCTATTCGTTATGCCAGGCCACGCGCCTTTAATTATTAAGGTGACGTACATTTCTCCACGGAACTTGGGCATAGAGCCCGTAAACACAAATGTGTCAAACCAATACTAAAGACGGAACTTAAACAAGGCTACTAACTGCGGTGTTATAGCGTATAGCACCATATCAACAAGTTATTGTCCCGATAACTACGTAAGCAAATGAACTAAGTAACTACTTTATTACGCGATATTAGATCTCAAATGTGGACCGTCCAGACACAAAACAACAATGTCGACGAAAAAAATATCTTCTACTTAAGGATGCATTCATCCTTGGAGAGTCAAGATGAGGCCTACGGGCGGCGGGAACACTGCAGGCGCACACAAAAGAAAACTTTATACGTACTTACTTAGTGCTTTATGTCTAACGCGCGCAGTAGAAGTCGCTTTCATATTACCTCTAAAGAAATTATTCTTTTTATTTTACTTTGTAATTAATCATGTTGGCTACTCTTCCTTCACTTAGCTCCAAGCGTTTTCTCGGCAGCAGCTGAGCAATTTCATTTATTCAACAGTACGTACCCATTCTTTCTTACACTTGTTCAAAGTAACTTGAACTAGATAAATTAGCAGGACTACTGAGTTGTTTATCTTTGAAATTAGAGTTTTTGGTGTCTAATTGGCAATGTTTCATAAAAACATCTTCAGCTGAATTAAACTTTGTGTCGCCAAGATTTATGTAGCTCAATTTTTAGAATTCCGTACCTCAAAAGGAAAAAACGGAACCCTTATAGGATCACTCGCGTCTCTGGCAGGGTGTTTGTCTGTCCGTCGGTCACAGCAAATTTGCTCCGAATCTACTGGACCAATTTAATTGAAATTTGGTACACACATGAATTTCTGTGACCCAAACACGAACGTGTAACGTAAATAAATGAATTAAATAATGAATGTCTTTTCGGGGACAAATTGGTAACGTATCAAATGAAAGGGTTTATTGTGAGGATCTCAATTTTGTATTTAAATCATTTTTTAATAAATACTTTTAGAGATATTTAAGAAAATAGATGAAAATTGACCATTTCACCTTATCTCCGAAACTATAGAGCCTAAAATTTTGAAAAAAATACAAAAAATAGTTTAATACTTATAGATTTCAGGAAAACCTAATGAGAAGTCTATGGTCATAAAATAACATGGTGAATCTACCCATATTTTGTGATACAAACTTACATTTGCAGTTGGAATGTATGGGAGAACAAGTTTTTTAACTACAATGTTAAGTTTGTCCTTGGGATAAGTTCATCTCAACCACGAAACCCTTCATTGTGCGTGGTCCGACACGCTCTTGGTCGGTTTTTTGTTGTATGGTCTCCGGAATATTTGGCTATCATCTGTACCTCTTGAGCTCTCGGTAACTCGTATCACATCACATGTCTGTCGTTCCCACTGATACTTACTTTTTCTATTCACTCCGCTAGACGCTATTAAGCTTTTGAAATACGCATACGGCGAATTTTCCACCCTTTGAAAGTAAACAGGCAGCGTACTTCAATACAGTGCATTGCAGAACATAGTTGAACATTTTCTTTTTATTATTCTATAATAGTTTATTAATAAGATTATTAAACTACTTTATTGTTTCGAAATATTTAACCAAACTATGACAACAGAAACGTTTGTTTGGAAATCTAAAATTTTCTGTTCAATTATTATTAAACGTTAAATCTAAATTCACAATCTTGTTTATTAAAATACCCGTGAAAAATACATTTATATGTAAGTAAAGCAACCTAAAAAATGAAAATATTAAACGCGGCTACAGAATGGGATATTGACACGCTTTGACTCAAACGAATTTAAAAGTTTATGAATAATGTAAAATATGGCGGGCAGTTGTAGCCAGGCGCATTTTTACATTATTATGTATCACGAAGCAAAAAAATATATTTAATAACGAAATGTTTCCCAACTAATATCATTGTGTAGGAAATTGAAACACATTTCATTCTCATGCGGTGTCTGCTACTCACTTTGAATTACCGTCAAACATGCATTGAACTAGCAATATTACACATGCTGAGTACAAATATAAGGGGCTACGGAAAATAGTCCGTGTTTTTCCTTATGTTACAAGCAAGTGTACGGCACTTTATTGTGGCGTCATCAGAGCCTCCCTCGTGACAGCTTACACATGAATTCGGGGATAGACAAAGAGTGTGCACGATGAAAGAGCTTTTCATTCATCCCAGCTTCCAGGCGGAGTTGCGCGACTGCTGTGCACGTTTTGATAACAGCTAACGAACCCTTGGAAGTAAATAAATTGTCATTACGTGAACTTATCTGAGTAATAAATATTACTGTACAGTTTACAGCGCGATGTTGCGCAGAAATTTTAATTCTTTGATAAAGTGATAGCTGCCGATTTATCACTTATCGGACGTCAAGCCGCATGTCTGGCACCCTGAGAAATATGCGCATCCATTGCATATTTTTTGTTTAGGGAGCATTTTTATGGCAGAGATTTAGAATAAGAAAAAGAGATGCACCAATAAATGGAGAGCATTCATCTTTATACAAAAAATGAGGTCAGTAAAGTTGCAGGCTTTTAGGGTTCCGTACGCGAAGGTTACAAACCGGAACCTTATTACTAAGCCTCCGCTGTCTGTCAGTCCGTCCGTCTGGCTGTCAGAGGACTGTATCTCATGAATCGTAATAGGTAGACAGTTGAAATTTTCACAGATTGTATATTTCTATTGCCGCTATCATCATCTGCCTAGCCTTTCCCCAACTATGTTGGGGTCGGCTTCCAGTCTAACCGGATGCAGCTAAATACCAGTATTTTACATGGAGCGACTGCCTATCTGACCTCCACAACCTAGTGACTAGGTAACACGATACCCCTTGGTAAGACTGGTTGTCAGACTTTTTGGGCTTCTAACTACCCGTAACGACTGTCAAAGATCTACAAATGACAGCCGGGACCAACGGCTTAACGTGCTTTCTGAGGCACGGAGGAGACTTGGTATGTAAAGATGGTCACCCATCCACGGACCAACCGCGGCAAGCGTAGCTTAACCTGATCGATCGACCCGTGCAGCTGTTATTACTTAGCCACAAGCCCCTCGTTACATTTCTATTGCCGCTATAACAAAAAATAATAAAAAAATGATACACCATACAAAACCTTTAAAAAACGTGTTTATTGCGGCGTTTTTTGCTAAATATTGCACGGTGGCACGGTGGTACGGCCAAGTCCGCCTCGCACTTGGTCTGTTTTTTAGATTTATGGTCAAAGAGTTCATTAGAGTCGCTCCAATACGTTTGAAGATTAATGTCAACGTGATCCAATTTGGGTAGCTTTATACCATTGCCTTTTTCTTTTCCTACTTTTTACGTTGCTTCCTGTTGACTGATTAAAGAAATTAGCATAAAACCGCTTCATAGTATCTAAGTTTTTAAGCGCACAGTGAATAAATAACTGTTGTGTTTATCAGCTGTTTATCATCTGCGTAATTGTCTACCGGGAAAACGATTACTATAACTCCCGGAGCCGATAAGGGAGTCTACCTGTACCCCATTAAAATTATTATCTTCAAACGTAGTACATCTTTGGCTAATTTACTACTGACACTTGTGAGTTACAATGAAAATCGGAGCATAATGTGACATAAAGCGTATAATAGCACAAGGTTTCGGTGCAGTGCAAAATCATTTAAAATAACACAGCGTGGAAACGAGAAGCGAGTTAAAAAAGGAAGTTTCACTTTACTAACATGGAGTGAGTGACACATTCGCTCAATATTGACAATGCCTGCGTCGAAAAACGCTGTGAAATTTAAGAAGAGCTTACCGTTTTGCTCTACAATATGTACCGGTTACTGAAATTGACGATTGGCGGAACTTTAGTAGCATGAGGAACAGGGTGTAAAGTTCACTCATCCACCATAGAAAAGGGAGGATCCTCCGACCAGACGGGTGTTGTGTCTGGCGGGCAACTGCCCATTGGTTTGAAGTTGAAATCTTGTATCTATGTCGATCGCTCGGTAAACTCTAATTGCGCGATGCAAGATTTGTGTGACGTCATGTCTATGATGCGTAGTTTGTATGTGGCGGTCGCGGTGTAACCGAACTTCGTGATTAGCGGTTACTGAAACTTTGCGATTTTTATGACATAGTGAGTACCGTTATCAATCGCATAATTAGTTAAGTTTATGTTAAAATGATGGCCTCTCCTCGTTTGCATTCATCACCAACTTAATTGAAAAAAAAACTTATTTGTAAGTATGTCATTTATGCGAAGCGCTTGCCTTCTTCGCCCGAAATGAATTAGAATTGCTGGTCAAGGTGCTTACCTACGATTCTAAGGCGCAATTGCGCCACAAATCACTACACGCATTTACCGATCAACGTATTTAAAACATCGTTCTGTTTCTGTCAAAATTCAAAAGTCTTTTATTCAAACTAGGCTCAGAATCAGTACTTTTCGAACGTCAAAATTACATAAGACAGTCCCCTAAAATGCGCACTCTTCACCACTTCCTAGTGCTTTAGCTGGGAAGAAGAAGTGAAAAACTCCCCAGCAGCACAGCTGTCTGTTCAGTTAGAAAAAAAATATTCTACACAATAGTAGGTATGCAAAATAATTTACATTACGCAATACAAAACATAATTTAAATTAAAAATTATTAGTCACATGTCAGCTCGCACACACGCCAATATACTAACCAAAACATCGAGAACTATACTCTAGCAGAAATAAAAAATAAACGTAAACAGGACTTAAAATCCAAATAAAAGCCTCCGGGCATAAAGGGCATGCCCAATTTCATATAGCTATATAAAGCTGTAACTGAAAGTTATACATGATAAACTAGGATCATAATAATAGAATATCTAGGATAACTAAGATGTCAATCGTTTGAAGATGACAGGGACAGGATGATGTTTTAAATATGTTTAGCGCTAAACACATTCAGTTAATTGTAATAGTGCAAGCCGGCTTTAGTATGTCTGGCGCAGCCATTCAGCCCTCTTATCAACCTTGTTAATGCTTTGGTTTCCTAAGAAAGTTATGAATGGTCACACAATAAAAAAAGAAAGAAAAATATTTTAATTTGGGACACGCATAGGAAATACTAACAGTAATAAAAATTTAATAAAAAAAAGGAGCAATTTAAACTAACAAACTAACTACAAAAATAATAACGATCTGTGCGAGGCCAAAAAGGCAGCTATCGCAGCATAATGCTGCAATATTTTAAAAATTATTACAGCAGCGCTGGTATTCCGATAGCCCTCCCGCTGTGATGCCACGGACACACCTACGGACATATATACATCCCACTAGGGGATTATAAAATAAATAAAACAATAAAAATCAAATTTATTTATTTATTCACAAGGCAACTACAACAGGTAACAATCACAGTATATCACTAGGTTCACATTATGGGTTTCGACCTGATTATCACCCAAAGCGTAATCGCACAACATGATTAGCAACAATAATAATAAAAAATGACAACTACAGTAAAAAGCTTAGTTCACAAAGTTACAGCTAGTTCTATGCGTCTGCCCTCCGACACACTTCTGCTTAGGCAAGGAATGTGTAGGAGACCAAACACGCCAGGTAAAGTACATAAGTGACACAAAGTTACATTATTTAAAGCGTTACAAGATTTAAAAAAAAAAAGAAAGAGTACGCACATGTCTTTTGAAAGCAGCGGCACAAGAATCGAAGATGTCGATACTGTTATTTCCCTTGTAATTTCATTATAAAGTCGACACATTTTAACAATAGGGTTATAATACGAGGTGTTATTTGTAAATAAAAATCGAAAATATGTGTTTACAATAATTATTTTAAAAGAATCGACTCACGCCCGACGTTCCAACATCACTTGTCCATGTCATGGTATAGATTTTTAACTGGTAACATTTTTTGACAACTAAATACCAAATTCTGGTGAAAATGGCAGATTTTCATGACGGCCGTAACCTTTTATATGACAAAACCGCTCTTCTAGGAAACTTAAGCTTAACTGGCTAACAAGTTTGTATTTTACTACGGCACCCAGCAGTAATAGCGTAGTGGTGTGACCGTCAGACTGCCAAGTCATTGGTGCCGATTCCCTTGTTCACAAACTAAACTAAATTTAAGTTCAGTGCATCTTTTTCTTTCTATTTCATTAAGAAAAGGACAGAAGATAAATTTTAGTTTAGTCCTGTCAAATTAATCAGCGCTTGACGTAAATTGACGTAATTTTAGTCGGCAAGTTTTTAATCACGTCTAAACTTGTATGGAGAGTGACAGGCGCTTATTAATTTGACAGGACTAAACTAAAATTTATCTTCTGTCCTTTTCTTATTGAAATAGAAAGAAAAAGATGCACTGAACCTAAATTTAGTTTAGTTTGTGAACAAGGGAATCGGCACCATTGGCCTCCAGTTCGAACCCAAAGCACCTCTGACTTTTCGGATTCATGTGCATATTGTATAATTATCACTTGCTTAAGGAAAAAATCGTAAGGAAACCGACATGCTTGAGAGATATCAGAGAGTCAGAGGCCCATGGGCGGCATAAAAACTCTGACACCAGGATAGTCACTAACCACACGAAAAAGAATGAAGTAAAAAAGAAACTACGGCACCCGGCCACTACTTTCGTATAGCTTATTATGATAAAAAGAAAATGAACAGTAAAAGTTTACCAGCTTATAAGTTACCTATGGCATGATGAAGCTAATGTCTGTTATTTTTTCTGTAAAAGTAATTTTAAAGCTAAAATGTCTGTAATTTTTATGGTGTACATAATAAAGAGTATTCTATCTATCTAATGATTTTGTCTCGTGTTATTTTTTATGTATTTAGTAAGTAGGTTAGGTAATATGACGTGATAACTAAGATTTATTCTATAAGTTCGTTGTCAATTTTTTTTTTATCATGACTTTGTACGGTCAGCAACGAAAGTCGATTATAGGTACAATTCCGTAGCCGACTGCAGGCGGTAGCAGGCGACGACATGGCGCCGCGACACAACTGGTATTGGAAAGGCCGAGAGACCGTCATTGGTGATGTTCTTCAGAAAGGCCAGGTGTGTAGGACTCGCAACCGGCGTGCGTGTATGACCAAATGTATGAAAGTAAACGAGGCAAAAGGAGTATGTAAGGATCGTAGCAGGTGGCGTTCTATAGTTTCTGTCTACCCCCATGGGAAGAAGGCGTGAGTTTATGTATGTATGTACCTTCCATAGCTAGCCACACGTCGGTTTCATAGAAATACATAGAAACCAGTCGTGTCGCGACGACCTGTCGCCTGCGGTCTGCTACGTAATTCTACCTTTACAGTTCAGTTTTTTAGATGTTAATATGTTTTTTTTTTTTTTAGCAGTTTTTGAGTCATTTTGTGTCGATTTTGATCAGAAGTGAAAGCGATGGTGTTAATTGACTTTCGTTGCTCTAACCATACCTACCTAAACAAAAAATTGTCCACGTGATATTTCAACAGAAATCTAAAGATAGAATTTATTACATCACCAAAATATACAATTTTATTTACTTATTTATTTAAATAGATCTAGTAGTCTAATTAATTAACTGTGTATACTACTGTAACTGTGTAGGATCGACGTAAATTCAGTGTTATTTGCACTGGCTCGGACTGCGCGTCGTTTAGCAAAATGACGGGCCCTTTTTATCTTAGTCGAGCTGCAATTTGTTTCTGGCTCTATTTTCTCAAGACCGCAAACCGACGGTTGTTATTTTGAATATCCCTTTTCTTTTAAAATTAAACTGTGTACGTTACTTTGCTGGTGAAGCTCATCATTTAGAACTTGAGAATTGTTTCATTACAATTTGTTACATTTGTGGCTGTTTCTGTTAGATTAATGTAGATATTTATCTGTTGTGTGATCTAAACACAACATATTATATGAAAATATTAATTTCTTTCCTATAGGAACATAACACATATGAGATTAGACGGGCAGCGTTTTGGGAGACTGTATTATGAAATTTTGACATTCGATAATTGTTGATTCTCATATACGCCTACTTTGAATAAATATATTGTTGGTAACGGCAGGTGAGGTGACGTCTTAAAGATATCAGGCGATCAGCTGTCAACCGATGGAAGGTTTTAAAAAGAGCCGCGCGGTGCGGCAACGGTCTCTTTTTGCTTGGTCGGCGCTCGGAACGGACGTGCTACTTGACCATTATCGTGTGCTTAGTTATTTTTGGTTTATATTTATGTTCATGTACTGATTATTCCTTTTGGCTTGTGTAATTTCTATTTGATTAATATTTAAAGTGTTTCTTTAATATTATTAAACTGTGGTTTAAAGGAATTAAAGATTGTTTATTTTTTTAACTTATTTCACTTCTGATTCCCAACAATATAATATATTTTTATTTTTACATTTAAAAGACAAAAGTACTTACCAACCAGGAAGAGAAAGTAGCATTAGGTATTTCTCTGTTACCTAGAATTCAGTATTTCCGTTTAGTTGAGAAAACGGGTTTCTTTTTGTCATTGTGTCAACAATAGCATTTGAAGTAACTCGTACATAAAGACGATCTATCTAAGCCGATTGTAGCCAAAGTCTCGTTGTTATTGCATCGTTTTCTGTGCCCATTATTATTTTTATTCTTGTCACCTTAGATAGGTTTTATCTCCGGCCTGATTTGTCGGTCCCAATTAATAGGAAAACAGTCGCACAAAAATACTTATAATAAATCTTCGGAACAAAGAAATAACAACTCTGTAAGTCCGTGGAGATGTATTCTTTTTTTGTTAATCTTTATTTATTAATGGAGGTTTGTTCATATTTGAACATGTAAACCCCGTAAATATAAACATGATAATATCACATATTACAATACTAAAACAACTACATAACTACAAAAATCAGCAAAATCTACAAATCATACAGTGTACTAACTCAAGGCCGCAGGAATCCGCTGGATGCGGAAAGCACAGAATCGGTCGAAGTGGCGGTGCTTGGGGGAGGCCTATGTCCAGCAGTGGACGTCTTTCGGCTGAAATGATGATGATGATGATTAACTCAAGGTGATTTATTCTTAACACCTATACGTGTAAGCCTATATAGCAATTTGGCCTCCTCCAAAAGAGGACAGGACAAAATGCTATTACACCACCCAACATTGAAAGGGGGACACCTCGTTTTGAAGTACCAGATATCTAAATGCTTCGTTACGAACACATTCCATCAAGATGTGATATACGTCCTCTATAACATCACATTCAGTACAATTCGAAGAGTTGACTTTTCCCATCAGGAATCCGAACTTATTTAATGAAATGTGTCCTGAGCGAAGTCTAAAACTCATACCTTTCCATATTGCATTTTTCAAACCAAGGGACTCGAAGCAACGCAAGTTGCAAAGTTCTGTACCAAATTCTTTTGGTAAGTGATCTTTTGCCAAAATATTCAGACCACAATTTGGTAGAAAACTCTTTAACAGTATCGATTAAGTTCGTGTAGTAAGACAAGCAATTGAAATTAATACCACCCACCGCTCTCTGGCCAATTTATCTACAGTTTCATTACCAATAAGACCAATATGGGAAGGTATCCACTGCAGTATTACTTTCTTATTTATAGTGTTAAGTTCGGATAAGGTACTTAATATGTAATAAGACATTATTAACTCCTTTGTTTGTATATCTAGAAAAGTAGCGCCTGTTTGTCCTTGGAGGCTTAATAACAACAATATCATTTGAAGTCCCTCGTATATTTTTGCAATGTTAGGCCATCTAAAGGCGAATTAACTGAACGCGATCATCTAAACTGCATTCAAGAACAATCAGTGTCAATCATCATCATCATTTCAGCCGAAAGACGTCCACTGCTGGACATATGCCACCCCAAGCACCTCCACTTCGATTGATTCTGTGCTTTCCGCATCCAACGGATTCCTGCGGCCTTCACAAGGTCATCGATCTATCTTGTGGGAAGTACGTGGTCACCCCTCCAGAACCTTTTGACCCCATCGGCCATCCGTTCTGCGAGCAATGTGCCCTGCCCATTGCCACTTAAGTTTGGCAATTCTTCGGGCTATGTCGGTTACCTTGGTTCTCCTTCGGAACTCTTCATAACAATGTGTGAATGCTCCATAACAATGATGACACTCATAACTCTTGAACGCGATCAAGTTCATTAAGTTCATTGGTGAAATTCGAGCTTAAGATATTTCACCAAGAGCATTATTCTTTGTTCAGCTTAAGTACATATAACTTCCACATATCCTATGAAACCTACTCTTATCTATTAACAGAGAGTGTCTGCAACAATTCCCTCAACGTCGAACAACTACATACAAATAAGATCTTACTAAACTTTAGAATCAAGACTTTCAATTCAACAGCAAAATAGTTTCAATTAGATAAACGGATATTTCTAACTTTCTTCGCACGTGCTTATTCTATATTTAATATAAAATAAAGTCGCTTTTTGTGTCTGTCTATTGACCGCTTAGTTCTTTTCTTCTAAACTAAACTATGGATTTTGATGCAGCTTTCACCATAATTTAGAGATGTTTTCTGGAAGGTTTATGTGTAATACATTCGTATTATATCTTAAGAAATCTCGATGTTTTGAATAGTTGTAAAACCGGACGAAACAGGGGCAAGTCGCAAGTATATAAATAGATGTAGAAGGCAACTTCTGTTCCATGTGTTAGCACTACTTGATTCATATATCTACACGAGTGATGCACCGAAATATTAATAAAAAATCTAATATTTTTTTAAATAAATAAATATGAAGCATTCAATAAATAACTTGCCTTAGGTATAATAAATATTAATTACGTAATTTATAATAATAAGTAAATAAAACAATAATTAATCGTTTAAAAAATAAATGGTTTCTATAATGTTACTAATAAATAAACATAATCGCCCCCCGGCAAAAAAAGTGTCATAACATGTAATAACTGTTATTACATGTTATGACACTTTTTTTGCCGGGGGGCGATATATAATTTATAAAACAATAATTATAATTCATAAATTGAATTCTGTATTAACAATTAAATAAATAAACGTATACAATTTTAAAATAATAATTATAATTCATAAATTGAATTCTGTATTAATAAATACATAACTTACTAACTACTTAACTAATAAAACAATTTTTCACATTAAACGACCTAAGTGCTCTTCCTCCTCTCTCCTACTTGATCTATGCTGTGCCCGACAGGGTTCATAATTGTGACTAATATAATTATTTTCCTACCAACTATATACATTATGGTACGCCATAAAGAATTTGAGATTTGAAATAAATTTCTGGTGATCTAAACTTTTGGATTCTGTGAGAAAAAAACAAACTAACTTGCTGTTGCCCGCGACTTTATCTACGATCCAGGATGAAAAGTAGCCAATGTCCTTCTCCAGGTCATGGTCTACCCATGTGCCAAATTTCATCTAAATCCGTTCAGCCGTTTTAGCGTGAAAGCGTAACAAACAAACAAACTGACTTTCGCATTTATAATATTAGTTAGGATGCCCGGTTTCTGATTTGAGAATTTAAAGTTGCGATTTCGTCAAACTCTTCTTTAGCATTACATAAGGTGATTCTTTCAATGCAGTCCACGATATTCACAATTCCTTACGATTATTGAAAAAAAAAATTGAATTTCGCGGGTTTTCACCCGTTATAGGGAACTAAGTTTCATTTTTTATTTTCTTTCTTTTCACCTCGCTGTCACGGTGATCGAGGCGCCACCCATGGCGCGCTCATAGCGAAACGAACATTTGTTTAAGTCGGGCAGCACCGCTTTGCTTTCGCTCCAGCCCGTCCCATCCTTGATGTCCTCCCTCCGGTTGACGCCCTAAGCCGAGGTTCGTACCCCATAGGGGGTGTCCTTAGCGAGCGTTCACCTAGTTTTAATTAGCACAGTTGAATAACCCCTGGTTTTAAGTGTAGTAGCTTAAGGCACCCACAGGAAAGCCCGGTTAAGTAGTTATGATCTCAGAGGTCAACTACGAGATGCCTTACAAAAAAAAAACCACTTTCGCTGTTAAGGCTCGTACAGACCCGCGATATCGAGGGCGCGACAGGCAGCGCGACCCGTGTCGCGTTCGCGATATCGCGGTAGTCTGTACGAGCCTTTAATTCGCTTGTTGATCCATTCTGCAGCGCTTTTGACAAGAACACCCTTTGTTTCTTTTATTACCTTTTGACCTTTAACTTTATCATACCATCGAATCCAGGGTCATAACATCTCCCCCTCTGGGCGGAGCGGGAGGGCGTGTCAGACTCTTACTGACTAAAACCCACCCGTGTTCCTTCGGTTGCCCTGTTGCCGGGGGTCTAATCTAGGGTCACCGGAGTAGAGGATAACACCCAACAAAAAGGTAACTAGATTTCTCGAACCCAAACAATTTTTAACAACCCTCAATGTACCGTAACATCAACAGAAACTTGTTACACGTGTTGTACCCGGTCTACCACATTCACGTGTAGCTATTCCTAATTCACATAGTACTATCACGGGTTTAATTACCACAATACCACAGACAATTCTGTTAACACAAAGTTTGTAAGCTTGTAAGAACAACACATTTGGCTTGCGTATGATAATCTTCATATATGGAAATATATGAAGCTTTATGTCAATCGTATGAAGACCGTAGCTGTTCGTAGAAGAACGTAGCGGCTCGTAGCAAGCGCTACGCACTGTAGCTCGTAGCACTTGCTACGATTCTAATTGATGCTTTCTAGCAAGAAACAGAGTGAAAAATAATGAATAATGTCTAACTTATTTCCACTGTACATACAACAGATGTCTTTTCTTAGCCAGCTGCTTGTTGGTGATTTTAGACTAATACTTTCAGGTTGCCACCATGTTTTTCGAAAACTCAATGAGTAACTTTTTTAAGACTCAATATACTGAAATGTGATGGTGGTAGGTATTTTTTTAAGTTTTACGTAAAGCATAAGTAGGATATGGCGGTTTGAAAAGTTCTTAAAATTCATTGTTAACTGCCTGAAGTCTTCCTCTCATACCAATTCAAAAGAGTCACCGAACACTTCCGAATATATTCAAGAAATCCGTCTGCGGCCGTTAAATCTTGTAGTTAACAAGCGTTCTGAGGCTCGTCGGGTAGTGAGTTCACTTGAGTCGGGCCGGCCGACGGTTCCCGAGCTCCCGAGCGCACTTCGTTTGTCGCGATATCGCTCATAAGCGCGCGCTATCTCGGCGCGCCGCCGCGCCATCGTCCTTTCACTATTCACCCGAAATAGTACCTCAAGGAGTTTGGTAATGAGTTCCCTTGAAAACTGTTACTAGCTCCACCACTATTTTTTAACGACGTCATTTTTGAAAATTGACTCTTTGCGGTGTACGTTCCTTCGAGGGACGTTGTGCCTGTGTTTCTCTATTTAGCTGAAGCTAGAATTTTCACGTAAAACATAAACGGTAAAACGGTATACATTCTAGAGAATTTGATATTGTATTTATGTGTCTGTATCCGTTTTCCATACTTTGTGAAGCTTTTATTATTTTGGCGTCAGACAAACTTTTTTTTACCAACCTGTACATTATAAGACCAATTCATTGGATACCTAAATAAAAACAGATTTTATAATTATTTGTCTTTTTTATAAAACAGCGTCGTATGCAATCTGCATTGTTGTTTCGCTCAATTTCGTTGTGTGCCATAAAATCGTTTTTTAACCAGCTTACAAAATCTCGATACTTTAATTAAAAGTTAATAACAAGGCAACACAGTACACAGCGACCGTCAGCTACCGTTACGGCCGGCCATTTACTTCACTTTGCCCGTCCGTACGCTACCGACTAACTAAGGAAAGGTAAATTTACATTACAAACGAGCGAAATACAAAATCTACGTTCGTATATCATTACAAATGTATTTGTACTGAGGAACTTGGATATTTAATATGTTTGCTTTTAGTTCAGAATTAAGTTACGGTTTCACTCCGAAGGTATTCAAGTACAATGTTCATGACTCTGTTATTTATATTTTATCTGAAGGGTTAGTCAGATTGAAGGTATAAAATTTTAACGCGTAATTGATGGCTTATATTAATTCACAGAACTCATAAAACGGTCCAAACATTATTGAGGCTAGGCAGTACACAAAACATAGATTAATAGACTTTTAAATCCGTTCCAATTTACTGAAGCACAAACATTTTCCGACCGCAAATGGAAAAAGTTTGAAAAAATCAAAAACATTCGACGTGACCGCCAATGGAGGTTGAACGCCGCCCACTCACATACCTGCCTCTGTTTTGCTGCTTTACAAATTGATTCCTTAACCCGGTTCGATGGAATTTATTTACATACATATTATTATTTACCCATAGAACCGTATCAACGTATCTGCCTACGTTCGCTTTATACCTTGCTCAATTTTATTTAACAAGATCTCAGGGCATATTATTGAGCTTGAAAGGGGAAGTTTGAATCCCATTGAAGGCATTTTAAGGATGTTTAGTAATGAAGACAAATCTGGTGGAATTTACTTTATTGTATCTTTTTCCGTTTTCCCTAACATAGATGACAAAAAGTACAAAAAGCCAAACGGAGATATGGAACCTAGAATTAACAATTTTATAGTCGATCATAAAAATGCGCACCAACCAATAAAGAAAATGCTTTAAACGACTTAAAAATTCACCGGCACGTCATTATGAAGTCAAAGTAATATAATAAAAATGTTTATTTAACAGCAAGCTGTTGTATCATGGACACTTACGTACAACAACTAAACAAAGAATCTGAAAAATAAATAAACCAATCTTTTTTTTCAATGTTGATTCTACGGAGAAGAATCAGCAGGAAATTAATTAATTACTTCACTGAATACTAAACTAGAACTGTACAAAACAAATACTATTTCAGGCTTATCACTTCGCCTTTAAAACGACGAAAAAGTACTCAATTATCTAACACAATGAAAGCTCCGAAAGCCAACAATTTGAATGCTTACCTACCCTCGGGTTTTAACTTCTTTAGCAACGCGCGAACATCGACCAAACAGCGCGGCAGCGGCTAACATTGTATTAAATACCTCCTTCTCACGAAGAAATGGCGTGATAACAGCTTACATTACTTTAACACTCACGTAGCTGTGAGTTTCCGAAATGCAAACTCCTGTCTCAAACTGCACTTGATAACATTCAGTAAAAATCGTTTGCGTTCCGGTCTATCTGTGCCATGTACAATCAAACTGAAATAAACCCACCAGAAGTTTTATCTTAAAAACATTTTTGGGCAAAGTCTTGCTATGTACAAACCTACCCGTATTTCGTTTGTTCTTTCGTTTCCTTCCTCTAAAATTCTCAGAGTCGATTTTTACTTCGCTATTCACTAGAGTACCTCTCAATTAAATAAGTATTTGCCAATTTTGAGGGTAAGAGGGGATCGAATTCCTCGCCGGGTGGAATGGGAACAATACAAAGTTCAAGCCTATTAAGCATTTTCTTACTTTCTAGATAACATTTGATATTATAGTGGGCGCCCAATATAAGAACGAGTTTTACAAGTGCATGATATTAACCCAAAAACTTGACATTTCAGAATAGTCTATTATCTCCCCCTTTCTAACCAGACTGTAGGAATACACAAACACAATGTACTTATATCGAACAAGCTTCAATGAGGTGAAGATTATTTTGATAAAAACTATAACAAGTTTTGATTCACTTGGACTGAATAAAACTATGTACCAACCTATTCTATCACTGAAAATAACAACAACAAAAGGACAGTCAGCTTTTGTAGAGCAGCAGAAGATATAAATATAAAATTTCTTATAGGTGTTTGTAATGCACCAGGAAATTAATAAAAAGTGGACTCAACCTCCTTACTTGGAAAGCAAATCTAATAAAACCCCTAACAAAAAGCAAGGAAATCAGTTTTGTTCTCGCACGATACTAAATAACATAGAAACAACATAACAAAGTTACAATAAGGGTAATTTCATAAGTTATAAAGCTTATGACTTGCAAAAAATAAGTAGGTATACAGTGCGTAAACTTTTATTTTATTGAAGCGGCGCGCTCACTCGATACCGTGACGGGTAAGTTTACGCGTTCAGCTATTTCTTTGTTAAGTCAAAAGATCGGCTTTCTTTTGCACAAAATAATATGAAACATGACATGAATTGAAAAAGTTCACCGAGGAGAAACTCATGACAACACAGCCGAGTTCTATTGTTGAAAAAGACGGTTACTTTTTTAAAAAGGAAGTCGTCCAGTACCCTTTTTACAAAACTACCCGCTCAAGTCTTGTAATTACAAGATGTGTTTGTTTTTCTTTTTATTGACTCGTTTAACTATTAGCTCGTAAAAGCTTCATTTTAACGATTCACCTTCTGCCTTCAATTTTCTCAGAAATTTTATGTAAGTGTTGTATATTTTATCCATCAATTCTGATACGTTCGTGTAGTCGTTAGAGCAAGCTTTGGCATAATAAACACTTAAACACATGATGAATTTTGCACCCACAACACAGAACAGCGTACATAGAGCACTTCGTACTTTTACGTTTTATCTCTTTTGTTGAATTTCAGAGTGTGCTTTCATCAAGCAACGGAGATAAATCTACTTTTTATGCTTTTTAATGTGTAAATATAACAGTATTATAATATTCCTGCCTTTGACGTTGTTCAACGCTATTACTGCAAAAGATGGTGGCCGGCGGGCGCAGGGCGGTCGGATTTTGTCGTTAGCAGGACGACGGCGGCGCTTTGTCGAACTTGAAATGGAAAAGCATCGACATCAACATTGAAATACCTAAATATTTATAGGATAGGAATTTTAAATGTATTCGGGTACGTAACGGGGCCGTGTATCGCAAGCAGAGATCGCCGGCAACAAATTGCGGTTGGGCGAGATAAAAAAGGTCCGTCCGTCATTTTGCTAAACGACCGGAGTGCGGCGTGGTCGGGTTGCGGCCAAAAAAACGACGCCGGCGACCCTTGCCGGGAGTTCCACTTCTGTCTTGAAAAAATGATACCACTGTCAATTCTATTTACGATAGTTTCAAGTACTCGTTGTCCGGAGCGCGCCTAGAGGCAGACTGACTTGCAAATCAAGGACGAGCCTCTGTTTTTCTTGGAACACAATTATTAATTGAAATATTTCCATCAGTCTATATAGGTACCTAACTTTGAAATAACATCATTTTCCTTTATAGTTTCCAGGAATATTGTAATTGACATAAAATGGAACAGAATAACAGAACTTAACAATACACTGTTCTCGAGTTATTGAAGGAACATATTGGATTCTTTGAACTCTTTTGATTACATTCTATTTTCATACCAGTCAATCGCATAATAGCTCCAACATAGAATAGCTTTTTAATGCAGATAGAATTTAAATAATATAAAATCCTTTAACTTGAAATTTCGTTTGATATTCGAGTTATCTATTCATAGTCCGGTTTGATTGACTGTCTATGGTATCTCCATAATTCTAATGCGGTTTGGTCACACAAATAAATACATGCACAATTGATAAAACAAAATGGAAACCATTCCACAAAACTACAAGATTCCATCAATCGGTAGCAAGTTTTCTGACTGTAGATAAAAAGGAAAACCGCCATTCTTAGAAATGGGATCCGAGATGGGTTGCGTCTATAGCCTGCTCTATATACACACCTACCTACGTATAGTACATACCCTCCATTGTCTACACTATATAAACTCCTTGCGGTTTCTTTGTGCAAAAGGTATACGTTACGTACTCGACACTGAGAACTAATTTGAGTACCGCCAATATACATGATACTGAGTGCCGACACAGTTATCCATGCCTATTACACTCGTATTACAACCTCATAGCAAAACCTTATTTTAGCAAAACAATGCGACCATTCCAAATACGCATATCCTTCCTACACTGAAATACTTTGCACTAAAATTAAAATGAAGCGAAATTGCGGACACGATTAACATGTAAATATGGTAGAACAATGATACAACTCTCAGGGAACTGAACACATTTTGCTTTCAAAGGTGTAGGGGTGTTCGTTCCGGCTATAATGAGACAATTTCAGAGCAAACAATCGCCGACCGCGGTGAATAAGGTGCACAGTTATAAATGACGCTAATTTCGTCGTATATTGCGAACTATCTATATGCAGAGCTGAATCCGAACATAAGCAGTAATACCTAACTAATCACTGATTAGTAATACAAAGTATTCCCGACTGTGCTCTGAATCGAGAAAAGATTATTTACTAGCTGGATAATATAATAGATAGAGTAGGTACTTTTATACACATTCTGCGTACATATCTACAACACTCTATAATAGCGAATCTATATATATCGATAATTCAGCTTATATTACCTTTCTGAAAATACATCATTATTTGACCATTAGAATTGGTGAATATACCCACTAACCCTCGATTCCGACGTGAAATACGGAGCGGCCGTATTTGACCCGTGACACCTGGCCAATCTGAATGTGTCGTGGACTTTTTAACAAGGTTTGGTTACGACCCGAATTTGGGACGAAACCCGATGTTGAAACGTGCTGTGGCGGTCCCATTTTGTATTTAGAAGTAAAATTACGTGGCCTGACTTCGTTGGTTTTTGATTTTATGCGACCACAGTAATTGTCATATCGACTAATAGGACATATATCCCATGGGGTGTTAGCTTGGGGTTCAAGATTGAACACTCCACTCTCAAAAGGGTGTCGTAAAAGGCAAATAAGGGATTACAGCTATTAAGAAGATGGGTAGTAGCCATCTCGTGGCTGCTAATAATATACTGCGATCGCAATAACACAATCCATCTACGAGCTAAGCTTTGCTTTTTAACGCTTAAAGCATCTCAGCGAATTCCTTGCTGAGAAAGAATTTTGTCAAGTATTGTATAAGTATATAGTGTTTTGTTGAGAATTTTGTATATATAAATTGCGTAGTAGTGATCTATATAAGTTGTGATTTAAAGCTCTTCAATGTATCTTATAATTGCCTTTATTTCGTTTCTAAACATATTATTTACATTTTTAAATATTCATAAGAAAACAAAAAAAAAATAAACATTTAAAAATATAAAAAATAGTAGCCCACCGGTATCGGGAACATGGTCCAAGCTACCGGTGGTCAGGGCTCCTGAGAGAGGAACCTCCTAACAATACGCGCCGTGTCCAGGAGTACCGCTTTCTGGATCAAGCCCTTGATCGAATTGCCTTTATTGTTTTAGTGTCAAACAATAACTTTTGCATGCCTATTGGTAAAATATGGCTGAATCTATTTGATATCTTTATCACCATGTACTGTACCCATATTTGCAAAATAAACGACTTATTTACGAAGAGCGGTGATTTATTTCCCGTATTGTGCACTAACTTTAATAGTTAAATAGCTGTGCTGTGGGAGCAGTGGTGGTCCAGTGGTTTACGAGTTGTAGATCGGGGGTTCGAACCCCGGCAGGCACTTTGCTTTGTGTAAATAATTTCATCACCACTGCTCTCAAAAAGGTGAAGGAAAACATCGTGAGGAAATCGGCATATCCTAGAACCAAAAATTCGAAGACATGTGACATCAGGCCCGCGTGGTACATTACAGCCCATTCCCTCTCGAAGAGAGAAGGCCTGTATCCCAGCAGTGGGAACATTATAGGCTGATTATTTGCTTCTGTGGCTGTTAGAAGACCTATGTTCACAATGGATAATAATCAAAATATTATGAATTATTTAACTAATACCGATCTTTTTTGAAGTGAGAGAGGGTTGAATAAAAAAACAGTAATAATTATTATATTACAAAAGTAATAACTTGTGAGCATTACTTCAACGAACAAAGGATGATAATATTCTAATTGATTTCAAAATTCGTACATCTTTTCCATTACTTATAAAAAAATATTAACTTACACCGTGAATAATCCACAAACTGACTGAAAGCTTCGAAAGGCTTCTCAGGCAGTAATTTAAGGAAGCCATTAACAATAATTATCCTATAATATTTCAGCTATAATACGTCAGATATTCAATTAAACTGCGAATAGCTTTTACGGATTCCATCCACACATTTAAACCAAATAATCCCTTCATGTTTTACGTGTGAACGTAAGAATTTAAATCCACTGCAAAATGCCATGGAAGGCTGATGGAATTACAAATGAATTAAGGTCTTTAAAGTTCATAGAACGTATTAAATCAAAGTTAAACCAGATTTATCTGACTGAAATACTCTGTCTTTGAAGATATCTAAGTAAGTCCGTCAAAATTCAGAGATTTCATAGTCTATGAAGGAACAAAGGAGATTTGCGAGAACGTCACCCACCTAGATCGTAATCTGAATAATGAATCTAAGTGCATGGTATTAGATTTGTCCGGGCCGTGTCTACCGTCAGCCGGATTCACTGGACAATAACATTAAATCAACATGAACTTATTGCTAGAATACGCAACGGGTACGCGACGACATCGTCTCGACAACGGAAAGGCAATTTACAGCAACAATAAAAGTATCGCTTTTATTGGCGAACACACAATTCGTTCGGACAGCTGTAATTGCGAACTCTCGTACTGTCTATTGGTTCCGTAATTTAGATCCCACAGTTTTAGCATCATGTTCGTGCACTGAGCCGATTCTTTTTTTTTTGGCTCTTTTTTGTGAACTAACTGAACGACCCTATAAATAACAGGCTGTACAACTATAAATATAGCAATTAATTGAACTTTTCACAGCAAAAAAAATTGTATATGGGGTTTTAATTCTTATTGAGCATTTTCACAATGAAATCCATTAAGGTCGTTACACACGTAACGTTCACATGTATCGCGAGGTTGAGAAAATCTGTAATGACCGCTAGTTACTGAGTACAGCAGTCAATACAAACTAATTGATCAATTTACAAGTTCATCAATAGTTACAAAGTGTCGTCGTGAGCGCGTGTGAAACTCCACCGGCCGCTGGCACTAAGCCAGTATTATCCTGAATATTTTTGGTTCGTTAGTTTAACAAAATTATTGAGCTTCGCTAAAAGCACCTGAGTTTATAATACTGTAGTAAAACTGTGAAAGACAAAAGGCTGAAATTGAAAATATTTTCGTGAGATATTAACTGTTTAATTTAGTAGTTTCATGAAACCTGACTTCGATATTAAAAACAGAAATTCCACATCGTATTAAATTCTCTATCTGCTTATAATCCACTTCAAATGATAGCTGTTGTTTTTGGTTCAAAGGGATTTTCAGTTTTAAACGTGAAAGACCGTAACTCAAAATCTTATATTTTCATTATGCTCAATCAAGTAGAATTTGAGAAACAAATTAGTTTTTATTCCAAATTCCAAAACGGGTAAAAGCTAATATTTGGTCAACACACAATGTGAAAACTATTGAAACACCAATGCAAAAAGTATATCAAATATTATTAGTTCAATTTGTTTTTTAGTGGATCCATTTCATGATATTATTAAAATATCATCATCAGCCTATAATGTCCCTACTGCTGGGACGGGCCTCCTCTCTGTGAGAGAGAAAGTGGGCCGTAATCCACCACGCGGGCCCAGTGCTGGTTGGTAGATGTCACTTGTTTTCGAATTTTCGGTTCTAGGACATGCCCGTTTCCTCACGATGTTTACCATAACCGAAAAAAAAAAGTAAAAATAAATAATAAAAATATACCAACTTAGTATTAAAAAGTTTTCAATCAAGAGAATCCATCTAATACGTTAAATCTCTTAGTATACTTAAAACAGAAGCCGAATACTAAGATTCCACGAAATATTAATTCCAGTTAATAATAGTGTTCCGAGTATCTACTATTAGCGTTAATTATCACAAGAATCTGCGGAAGCCCTTTAACTAAGTATCATGAAAACAATCCTTATTGGCCGCTTACCGAAATAGTAGCCATGAGGTCTAAATATAACTGGCGAAATGTGGGTGTCCTATAGATATACCTCTGCCTAACCCTTCGGGGAATACAGGCGTGATGTTATGTTATGTGTATGAGGTCTAAAATCCGACCATCGGTCGACATAAAAGAGTCTGACGTGGTAACATTTGGAGCTAAATATTTTACTTAAGTAATACAGACCTACTGATGATGGCACTACTTTGCCGATAAGTGCTAGTAGGTTTTGAGTCACCCACAAGCAGCGTTTTTAACAATTTGTCTAAATTCTTTTACTTACGAGTATTTTCCATTCGAAGTCACCTAAGTACGATATTTATACGGTGGCGCCCTCATTTCACACAGACTCTTTTATGTCGACCTGTACCAAAACATTTAATTTCCGTCTTCGGTCCATCGTCTCCGTGGCTACTCAATAATAACGTGTTACAAACTTAACAATGATTACCTAACCAGAATGTCACAGCACAGTATTTAGGTACATGTTATAGTACCTATTTCATTGGTGGCTAATTAGTGATTTGAGTTAGTAACACGTTTTTGAGTAGCATCGTGGATGATTGGCCTTAGGTGATTCGAAAACCCACGTTGATTAAGACGACCCAGCGCTGCCTAAACATATTGAATACCCAAGAAACAGTTCGGTCGTGAGCCTCTGTTAAGGTTCGCTCGGGTAGCAATCTAAAATACAGAGAGCTGATTTAAGCCCTGAAAATCTACTGAACGAGGTTAGGATAATTCTGGCCCAAAACAATATAAAAGAATAACTTCATCCAGTATTTTATCCTAGACCGATATTTTATTCTAGAACGTGTAAGGAACGGCTGAGAACCTTTCTTGAGAATTGCACTTGAGACGAGAGAAGGGGTCGTAGAGTTTATTAGTAGAGTAAGCGTTTATGCTGATAAAGCCTAATCTTGGTCAATAGTTGAACAAAGTTATCGTCGTCAAAAGCGACAGCAGTCCACTTCTGAACATATACTGGTAGGTATTATGTTCAGTGGACTGTTATCACAAAAAGCAGGTTGATGCAGAACAGACGAGAAAATGTTATCATGTTATAATGATACACAAATCATTGTCTATTTTGTCTTATTTACATTTAAGTTCTGCATTGAGAATTTGAAGTTACTATGAATACTAAATTTGAGTTTAAGGTCTCATCTTAAAATTCTCAAATCAAAATTAGGGTGTTAGATTTACAACCGGTTTTGTTGCGAGTGTGATATAATGTAAAAAATTCAAAATTCAAAAGTCATTTATTCAAACTAGGCTGAGAATCAGCACTTTTCGAACGTCAAAATTACAAAAGACAGTCCCCCAAAACGCCCACCCTTCACCGCTTCCTAGTGCCTTTAGCTGGGAAGAAGAAGTGGCGCAACAAACTCCCCAGCAGCACAGCTGTCTGTTCAAGTTAGAAAAAATGATTCTATACAATAGTACGTAAAGAAAAGGTTTTCTTCAAACGATAGACTCAGGTCTGTGCACAACCTTAATCTAGGATCAATATATGTATACTTAACTAAGCCAATACCTTGGATAACATATTTCCGACCCAGATGACGCCATAACCCTACTCCAGGAGAGCAGCATACAAAAATAGACGACACCCGTCATTCCGACCTGGCCGCCGAGGTTCTCCGCGACCGTGACCCCAAGTAAATGACCCTTGCTCGATAACGAGGTGCCAGCAGTTGTTGTAGCTGAGCACGTAGCTTTAAATTCCCCTAAAAATAATAACTATCCTGATTTGATCCAGTCTGTCCCATCTTGCTATCCTTCCCCCAGCGATGCCCTAAGCCGAGGTTCGTACTCCACAGGGGGTGCCCTTAGCGAGCGCTCGCCTAATTTTAATTTGAATAGTTTTTACCCCTTTTTTTTGGGTGGGAAATTATCAAATAACTTCTCCCGCTCTGGGTGGAGCGGGAGGGCATGTCAGACTCTTACTGACTAAAACCCGCCCGTGTTCCTTCAGTTGCCATGTTGCCGGGGGCCACGATTTTCCTTTCGGCCCGTATTCGCAGCCCCGGCAGGCATTGGCCCTAGCGGACCCCGTCAATTCTGCTGACATCTCTTTGAGGCGCGCGTGGAACACAACGCGCCGTCGACCCGGGCTTGGTCCTAATCCGACGGTGAGCTACTTATTGCTCACCGTCCGCAAGCCCGCGCCTACGGTGGCCGGAAATCTGCCTGTGATTCCCGACGCCCAGGGCGTCTCCTCCTGCGGCGGTTAGGGGCGCGAGGGCGCGAAATTTGCCTCTTCCTCACGCGTTTCGCCTCCTCCTTCGCGAGCATTACTGCTTCGCAGAAGGAGGTGACGACCTCCCATTTCCTCTCGCTCCGTACCATGGCCCGAATCAGGGCCGGACGCGAGAGATCACCACCGCCGAATAGTTACCCCTGGCTGGAGGCTTTGTGTGTAGAAGCTTAAGGCAGCCACAAGAAAGCCCGGTTAAGCAACCATCACCTTAGTGGTCAAATGCGAGATGAACTAGTTTTTTTTTTTGTTTTTTATTGGATAACAAGGCATGTTCTGAAAATCTTTAGATCAAATGCTACTCCTTGCTTTATTTTAACTTTAAATATAAATATTTTAAATTCCGTTTCCTTAAATAACATTTTCACCTCAGCACCTCAAACAAGCAGGTTTTGCTGGGTAAAGACAGTGAGCAAAATTCGATTTTGCTGCGAGCGTGAGACAAAGTAACTTTTTAATAAAAAAAAATTAAATGCCGGTAACAGTACTGGGTCTACTCACAAAATTCGAAAGATTTAAACGTCACTTTGTTCTGTCACTTTCACTTCGATATGAAAAAAACGAGAGATAAAAACAAGTCGATTCGAAGTTCGATTTTTAAATTCCATACTTAATAGGCCCAAAAACGAAACAAACAAAACGTTCGGAATACATATAATCGTAAAATTACAAATCATCTGTGGTTTTAAATGTAAATTATTATATTTTATTCTAAATAATCGATTTGTATTTTTTTATCAATTATAGATAATGTTGAAGAAATAAATACGAAGTTTATCATGTATCTACATAATTATTTATTGTTTTAACAATCTTTAATATTTTAGCAGTATACCGCGGGTGCAGTTTCAGAACGCAACATTAAAAAATAGCGGGATATTTTTTAAAATTGTTTTTATCTTTTGAGCTAGCCACAAAGTTCGATATACGTTGGTTATAATATAAAAATAAGAATGAATAAATACGAGTAAGTCCAGTGACGAAGTCTGCTATTTACCACCGGAAGAATTAAAGCAGCATGTAAAAAATGCAGACCTAAGTTCATATTCATATTTTAAGTTTCCTGCCTGAAAAGTCTTGCGAAAAATATCCGAGCGATGGAGACAATACAAAGGATGCAAACACTTTATCGGAAACTGTACTGTTTTATCGTACTTCATTGAATTATCAAAAACGATGCAACCATTTACAATGTGGAGTATTTACTCAATGTTGAAAGCCATAATAAAGACAAAAGATGACGTCGTGTACATTGAAACCTATCCCAAACTTATTGCATTTTTGAAAAGAATGTCAGTGCAATAATTTTACTTTTAACTTTTTGATATACTTTGTTTTACAAATATACATGTGGTTAAATGTTTACCGTGTTGTATTTTTTACCTTTAGATACTACGAATAATATATTAATATGTTCTCGCTGCTGAGGTGAAAAGTTGTATATGTTACACGAGACCAAAGTTATTTGCATATCGTGTCTTTGAATCTCTCGCTTCGCTAGGGATTCTAACTTAGAATCACTCGCTACGCTCGTGATTCAATTATAGAATCCTTCGCTTACTCGGGATTCAAAATCAACACTCGCAGCAAAAACCTACCTCGAGTTAAAAAGACAAATGTGTACTTATTTGAAAGGTTCACTTATCTTCATACATTGTATATGTAAGGTATGTATGAAAATATCTAAGTTGAGTTTATTTCAAAGTTAGTTAGAATTTATACCTAAACTGAGTTCAATTTATACTATTATTTCCGTAGTATCAAGTACAAAACGGTGAAGAAAAACATCGTGAGGACATCAGAAAACATCTCAACCTGCACTGAGCCCACGTGGTGGATTACGGCCCACTCCCTCTAACAGAGGAGGCCTGTGTCCCAGAAATGAGAACTTTATAGGCTGATTATGGTTGTAAGTACCAAAAATCTGTTCACCAATCCATTTTCTTAGCCGACAACTGAAGTGAAATGACAAACAGCAACATTGTTTCCTCATTCATGAACTTTGTACAATTTATAAGCTAGTTTTGCATTGTCTCTGTCCAAGCTTGCTGACTTACCGTACCTATTAATTTATAGCGATTTCGACTGTTCGCTTCCGAGGGCGACGCGGCGCAGCGATCCCCGCAATTTGATTTTGAATTTATCTCTTCCTCTAAAAATGTTTGTTTAATTCAAAGGCTAGTTGTGAATTCATAATGCCCGGAAAACAGAGTGTTTTAATAAAATGCGTAAATTATTATTTTCTATTTCGAAACAATTTTACCATTTTAATTAATTACTTTTTGAACTAATATGTATAAAGAGATAAAATTGTTTGTTTATAAGATGTAATCTCTGATAGTACTGAGAAGATTTCAAAAAAACTTCACAGACTGCTCACTATTGCCAAGTGCCCTTGCACTTTTTAAGAAGGAAATGTTTCATAGCATAGTTGACTGCCACACGGACGAAGTTGAGGCCAGAAGCTGGTAGGTATTAACTAAACTCTGAATAGTAAACAAGCTTCTAAACATTACTCACCTTGACGAATCATAAGTCCATGTTTAGCCCAGAATCATAAAAGCTCCTAGGTTTATGAATAGAATTGAGCCGGAAATATCCCTGGTCCAAAGGAGTATCGTTCCTAATTGAAGTGCTTTCAAAGGCCATAGAATATAGATTGCAACAAGACGTTTGCATTTCCAAACAAAAGAGAATGTTGAGTAGCATTCATTCAAATATCAAAGCAGATCGTTACTCCTGTTAAAGCACTGAGTTTACTGTGTAATGGAATATTTACGTTGGTAGATTTCGATGTTAATGACGATTGGGATACTATTGAATAATATCATTGTGTTAGTATTCTGTATAGAGTTTCAATAGACCAGAGTAACCTAAGGGGAAAGTTACTAATATTTTATGCGTAGACTGTTTATCGAAGGAATATCGAATTTGTATTCTACTATAATTACTGTTTTTAACTTTCATAGATTATAACTACATAATACATAGTCACCAAACGGGTATCTTTTGTGATATTTTGTTATATGCGTTTGATAAAAAATTAGGAAGTTCGGGTAAAATATGGTTAATGGTATCAGTCCTTTCAACACATTACGCAGTTTTTAGAATGTCTTGCCCTATGTTTACATTAGTCGCAATCGAAACTGTGTGCATACGGGAACCAACACATGCGAGGAAACGACGCATATTGCACATACATGTGTTCAGTATAATAGGATCGACCACTGACGCTGTTTTGATTGAATGTTCCAAAACCATTTCTACAGGTTGGTTTGTTTTCAGTCTGTTTTGTTTCATGTAGGGTTATTAATTACAGTTTTAATTGTTTTTAAAACTATGTCTGATTAGGTAGCTTTATCGTTAAATGTCACTTACGAATGAAAGAAGCTTATAATTACTTAAATTAGTGACCAGATACATAAATATTTAAGCTTATGCAAAATGCCATGCTTATTAAAAAAGTTTACCATTATTACTCTTCTGAGTTCTGTAGTCACGGCGTCGCGACAACGATTCGGAACTTCACACACATCCAACATTCCGACCAAACGCAAACTAACGAGTCCTGTGGCCACAACTTTTATATCAACTTTGGTAGCTTTCCGAAGTCGTTTCCCCGATTTCAGCCACGTGAATGCCGAGTAATAGTTGCCTGTTACTTTTTTATTAACATTGATAACATCGTACGACACACCACGACCTTTTATTAAATAATCAAACTCAACATAAACATCTCTGAAGGAGTTGTACATTTTCTTTTAAAACGTTTTTATGTTGATGTTGGAATGGGAGAAACTTTGAATGTATTTATCCGCTTTGAGCACCCACGCAAGTTGGAGAAGTCAATTTTATAATGTTCGTAGGTGGTCCGTGTCTTTGTGTTTGTTGATATTGTTTACTAAATAATATTAAGTATTCCAGTAAGGATTTTCGAGTGTTTTGAACTTTTCGACGAACAACTCCACCTCTTAATATTGGATAACTAAAACAATTAAGCCAATTGAAAATGATTTATTTCAACTTTAAATTATGATTTCATGTTTTCACTTTCTTACAAACAATTATTTTAAATTACTTATCAACATCAGTTCAAATATGAACGCATTTATTTACAAGTTCTTAACTTTCTAACAATTCAGTATTGGGTTACTTTAATCACAAGTCATCCCATCTCTAGTAGAGTATTATAAATGTCCAATCACATATTTGTCTATTAAATCAGACGTACTTACTAATATTTACAAAACATCTACTTAATTACGATATAGTAATGACGTCAACCATTCCGGTCTCGGTTGTGAAGGCTTGTACTCCGAAGGGCTTAGAGCCAACGGAGACGCAGCATCTGCTAAAGCCACCGAGGACGATGTCTCTGTTACAGCTATGCTCGGTTTCGGTTTCAATATAGAACGCAACTCATCGTTGTCTGAAGCCCGATTTCGTTGCAGATTCTCCCGGGTCTCTTTCATTCTTGAAAGTTGTTCTCTCAAACTTCTATATTCCTCTAGGAATTTTTCTAGTTGGGAAGCTCGAAAATCGAAGTCCTCAATAGGTTGACCAGTACGCGAATAGTCTCGCAATCCGGAAAGATCAAGAAGTGGTGTGGCAGAGGGCACAGTGGGTTGCTCCCTCGAAGGTGACGCCGGGAGACTTGGATTCCGGCGTATTCTATTTCCACCTGTAGAAAGATCTAAAAAACTATTCGACCTCCGGCCTGACCTCTGCCGGCTTTTTTCGTACGTTCTGTCCAAAAAACTGGCAGAGTCTGCACCGGAACTGTTTCTTCTGCTATTAAGAAGAGGACTACGACTATCGCCATCCTTTTTCCTTGGTATTGTGTAAAAGTAGTATGGATCATGTTTCATTTCACTTCGTAAGTACGAGGAGGTTCCTAGGGCACTCATTTCAATGAGGTCGGGGTAATTCTTCTCGCTGTCACTTCCAGAAAGGTCGTTGTCGAGTCGCTCGCGAGGTCGCGTACGTGGACATGTGCGCCCATTGTTGTTAAACCGACTGTTTTCAGATAATATCTCTACGTGGGCACTCATCATTCCCGTGGAATTGGAGCTTTGCACTGACTCTGACGTGGCATCAGATCTGAAACAACGAACAGATTTCATTAAAATATGGAAATGGAATAGAAGAGAACAATGGGAAATGACGATTGTGTGACTGTATGTCTGTACTGTATGTCTGTTCCATTGCATTGTGCTGCGTGAATCAATATCTTGCAAGCGGGCAGACGGCTCATAACAATCAGCAATCAGTCGGCTGCCTCACAAATTGAAACTATCCACCCATGGAAAGATGATTGGCACAATCACTGTACCCGTCTCGCTGGAGACATGAACACAGACAATTAAACCGTTCACAATTTACAAAATAAACTTTATTCCTTCCAACGATTGAAGCCAAGACCTCCTCGTCTGAGACATTAAGCTACTAAACCAAGGGGATTAGACAATAATTACTGAACTAATTTTCTCTCGTGCTCTCTAGGTTTGGGGAGATTTTCATCACAAGCTCGCCCCACGACCCACGTTAATTTGTAGTAGGTTCGCAATCAGTTGCGATTTAGGCACTTGGCTTAGCATAAGCCCTTACAGACATAAAAACCCAACATATAAACGTTTAATGCCCAAATGGGATCATCAGAAACATTTACGTAATGTTGTGTAGACTTGTGAGTTTTTATTTTATTTCTCATGCTGTAAAACGGACTGTAAAACTTATTTTACTCTTTCAATATTGTATCGAAAGCAATATAAACAGATAATGAGAATTGACACCTATCTGAATGTCTTATATTGATAGAATTCGCAAGCACTGCAGTAAAACTTCGTCTCGCTCCGAAGATATCATATTGTTTCACATCTGTTATTGTTTCCTGTGACCCTGACAGCGATATAAATAACACGTATTCTATTTCAGTTACCTTCACAAAACCTTTTAACAATATAGACTGAACAATGAATCAATCAATCTTTGTATAACAGTGATAAAAATAATTTTGCAGCAGTACCAATATGGCTTATTTTGAATAATGAAACGTGAAAGCATTCTTTATTATTCTTATTTTTCAGCTTATCAGAAACCTCAAAAAATGCAGTATTATTATACAATAATTGTTCTTTATTAAGTTATTAAACTTAATAACTTTATTACTTAATTAAAAATATTACTTTACTCGAAAATAATAAATTTTCTGGAGCGCGCTGAGATCACATAGTAATTATGGGCCAAATTGAATTACTAATTAATTATCACGAGAAGTTGCTTGAGAAGTATTGAATTACCGTAAATTGTAGTCGCTGAACCTTGGTATGTGTAGATCTCGTTCGGGTATTTTGCCCCTTGAGTTCGGCGGCTCGAAGTCAGCCCTGCGCCACCCTGCCTCCATGGGCGGCGTCACAGAACACTCCCGCTCTTCCCGCACCTCACTCCTTAAATACGCCTCGAACTCGTCCTCTGGATCATGTGATGGCACATTCCTATAGTCACCCCTTTTACGAGCACTATCAGAAGCTATCACTCTTGGTACTTCAGCATTAGTCTTAAAATTGGCTTCTAATTTATCATAACTATCATCACGATGATTTGTCGTCACTATCTGTTCGTTCCATCTATCTAATTGTCTTTTCTTACGAGTCTCGTATACACACAGTCCTATTAAACACGAACTTAACACTATCACTGCTGATACAGCCATCCCCGCCATCAGTGCACGCCCACCAAAACTTTTGTTTTCTGGTTTCTTTTCTATAGCTAAACTTAAAATCACCTCTGCTTTACCAGCACGGTTTTCAGCATTACACGTGTATGACCCTGCGTCTTGCAAGTCTGCTGATTTAATGGTTAAATTACTAGTTTGTCCTTCACTACGTAACATAAAAGCTCTACCGGAATTGACATTATTTGAAGTTGTGTTGGCGAGCAGGCGACCCGCTCGCACCCACCGCACTCTCGGCGCAGGCACCCCACTCACACGGCACACTAATGTCACTTCATCACCCTCCAACCCTTTGAATTGACTAGCTGCGCTTACTTCTGGGTGACATGCAAAGTCCTCTAGATCTAACCTATCCCATGATTGGGACATTAATCGCGGTGGCAATGCGCAGTCTGGAACCACTGTTGCTGGAACATTTTTTCTTATCATCCAATCCCTCAGCGGTCTCAATGCGCAAGTACATTCCCAGGGATTACTCGCCAGCTCTAAACCTTTTAGAGATCGTAGCGGTGCTAAGACCGCTACGTGAAGTACCTGCAGTCTATTTTTACTAAGCTCCAAATATTCCAAGGAAGACTCGAGCCCTGCAAATCCGCGTGGCTCTATTTCGGCTATTTTGCAAGCACTGAGTGTAAGTCGCACTAGATGGGGGAGTGCTATAAAGGATTCGTCTCCAACTTTCGTAATGGGATTACCACCGAGTCGCAGTTCTCTAAGCTCGGGGATTGAATCAAACGAATGTGAAGGTATTGTTTCCAGACGGTTGCGCGAGAGATCCAATTCGACTAGGTTTACAAGCGCTCGGAAAGCGTATTGTCTGATGGTGCGTACGTTGCAGGAGGGGAGATAAAGGCGCTGGAGGTTAAGGAGGCCGGCGGCTGCGAAAGCGTCGTCGCGGACGGTGGGCAAGCGGTTCTCGGCGAGGTCAAGCAGCTGCGTGGTGGGGTCGAGGCGAGGCGGCACGGAGGTGAGGCCGGCGCGGGCGCAGAGCGCGGACTCCTTGCCACTGCGCCACTTGCACTCGCAGTGGCGCGGGCAGTCGGCGGAGGCGGCCGCCGCCAGCGCCAGCACCAGCAGCACCCACATCCCCGGCGCCTGCTCACCCAGCGCCACGCCGTTCGTCTTCACCGCCCAGCGTCATCCCCCGGACCAAGTGCACCCTGTCGACAAATATTTGTTTTTAATTGTTTACCCTTAAAGCTCGAGGATTCTTGTGTTTGTAAAAGAAGCCACTATTCTGTTAATAAACAAGTCCCCATTAAATGATTGTGTTGATTGTACAAGTTGTGGCAAGAGACGTCCTGATTTCGTCCTCGTGTAGAGTATTCGCTCATGCGGATCTGGGTTAAACTTCGGCTCGACCTTGACCTTTTATCTAAAGATGAATATTCAAGTAGGTACCAGATTCAATTTTTATTTCGGTTTTTACGCCTACCCAATGTAACTTGGTAGGTTCGGCCTGTAATAGTATTTAATTTATTATGTAATATCGTAGCCGTCAACAAAAATATTTTTTATTAGATACCTACTTAGGTACATTTTGCGGCTGGCTATAAACTTTATGTCGTTACAGCTTGACCGAAAAAGGAAAAAATGGGTTCCCTGCCCTGTGTTTTATAGAGGTTACTGTAGAATTCCAATATAAAGTAAAGACTATAGTTTCCTCTTCGACATTCTATTTGTTATAAACTACATAGTGGGTTCTAAAAGTGCTTCACAGTGCCATTAACGTTAGAGTATGGAGGTTGTAAATGAAAATGAAGAAAACCCAGGTGTGAGGTTATAGATACGATATGATAACTATAAAGAAGGAATCAGATCGAATGGAGCACACCACAACTTTATAGAGCTGAGCTCTCGTGCCAAATATTACTTTACAGCTTTGCGGTTATTATGCAAATACTAATATCAGTTCGGGCACCTACATGCCAACATTGTTGTTCTACCGCGCTATTATGGTTTACTACAACTTCCAACTTAGGGAGCGATGTTCCCGAACAAATGCTTTCAGGTAAGAATTATATCACATTCAATATTATATTCCGTATTTATCGGTTTATTCTCAGAAACATGAATGTTTTTTATTTATTTTCCGATAAAATGTTAGCAAAACTTTGCTAATTATAGAATAGCTTTGTTTTGGAATTGAATGTTATTAGGTACTTATGAAGCCAGCAAGGCCTATTTTAGTCCATTCAAATTATAATTTCATATTTCGTGTATAATGAACATGAAAACCCTTGTTAAATATGCGGAGAGTAATAGACCTAAATTGGTTTCTCGCATTCAATCATAACTACAGGCGTTCATTATGGACATCCGACGACATTCACAAAGTAATGTCATATAACAAAAATCATACCTATTTCAAATAAAGTGGATGAACTACCTGCTTAAAAATATTTTTTCTCAAAGATGCTCGGAAATTCGAGCATTATTTTGACAACCTCATTCGAGATTAATCGAAATTAATCGAATATATGTGAGCACCCGGCCGGCAATGTTCGTATGAAAATCCATATCTGTCGTGTTTAGCGGCCGAATAAATTACTATGAAAACTCATGTCTCGTGTGTTATTTAAAAATGGACCGAAATTTTTACTTCAAAACATGGCAACCAAGGACGTAACTTATCATAAAATTATCGTTTTTCGTCATTGATTCTAGAATTTGTAATTAATTTACTTAGTTTGAATTTCTGCGCATTATTTGAGAAAAGTTCTATAACTGCAAGCCTTGGCCGCAACCAAGCATTGATGGACACACGTATGTGTGCCTCGGCTTCGCCTCGACCCACATTTTCACGATCGTCCATCCCCTCGTTGCAGGCCGCGACAGTAATGCACATCTATGTATGTTCATACGGATATTTTTGCTCAGTAGTTTACCGCTAGGAATGTTGTCTCTACTGTTGGTAACGTAAAAAGAGTAAATGCTACAATCACACAGCTCTTTACCAAAATGTCAAGACGATGGCAATATTAGCAAACGACGGTCTTATAGAACTTTCGATTACAACAGTAGACCTTTATTGGAACGAAGTTCTTTAACACGGCACGGTAGGAGTTGACTGGTAGTAATCATCACGTAACGAAAAAGCGTTATGCTCCTCCATATGACTTTCTCTCTCTGTCTCCTTCTATTATATACAAGTGTGTGTGAGAATCGCGCTCCCTAGAGTATTGGTATCACGTAAGGAACTTTGTTCCTGACGGGGGTACCCTGGCCGCACACGTTTATTTCTTAACACGTTTAGTGCCGGGAGCCCTCCTGGAGGGTTCACTTAGTCGCATATGGGATGCCGAGAACCCTCGCGGAGGGCTCATTTTAATTTTAAATGCAGGTCTTAAGAAAATAAAATCTAATGTGTATTTTAATAAGATTTATTGTATATGCGTTGGTATTAAAATCAAAGCATTTTTTTTTTAATTCTTGTTCACGGTTACAAATATTCACAAAAAATTTCAAAGGTTGGAAACTACCTATAGCGACAAGACCCCCGAAAACACTATTTTACTTCGTTTTACAGTGTTTTATAACACGGTTTTAAACCTAATGCCGTTGACCGTTCGCGATGGTTAACTTTAGCGCAAACATAATGCCGGTAACCCTCCCGGCGGGTTCACTTCCAATATGTATGTATGGTGGCATGGCGTATAAGTTCTATGAAAAGTGGGTGGAGTCGAAAGTGTTAATTCAAAAGAGTGTTCGAAACGGGAACGGGTAACTAGCTTCAACTTTCTGACTGTTACTCTTTGACCATTCAAAAGTGCCTGTATGTGTAAAATGGTTTAATTGAAATAGATGCTTTGAGTTTTACGTGATAATTATTCATTATCTATACCTACTTATAAGAATGTTGTAGAACTTTACCCTAGTTTCAAATAAACCATCGTCTCTTTAATTTATTTTAAATAAAAGTAGAAACTCTCTTCCAATCATTAAATCAAGAGTGCTTTATGAGTGCTCAAAAAACGGACCCCACCATTAGCGCAAGGTTTACCTTTATTTCGATCGCAAATGTCCTTCACCTTTTCTTGGTCATTGAATGAAAAAAATGTAAGAGTAAAAGGAACAAGTGTCGGCGGTATGAGGTTCGTATTTCATCCAATTTAATTATTCGTAGGTAGCTATGAATTTATCTCTAAAATATCAAGTAGTTTTCTCCAAATGAAGGTAATCAAGGACATTTTCACGCTTGAAATTCAAATCATTCGAACAAAAACGGACCCGACAACTCACTACCATGTCACTACTAAATACAACGTCACAGTACCTACACATATTGCAGTTTAGACAATGCATAAAATCAACTGTCCTTCGCAAATCACTCCCCATTTGCATATGCCTTACTTGAACCCGTGCCACTGTCGACTGTACGGCATGCCTAATTGCACTGCAACAAATCTGTGGCGCACTGTACCCCCACAACTCTATGGCACCGACGTGTAGACCTAATGGCCGCCACTTCGATCACGCAACACTCGCGTGTTTCGTTTCACTCACGTACCTCATATGCAATGTATGATTATTCGATTCCACGTGTTATAAGCCCTGCATGCCGGTAATGTAGGACACGAGGTCGGATCGCACTCGTACACACACACACACGCGCAGCAAAAGGGTTCAGTCTGAACATTGTACTCATTTAAATAGCTATCTAGGGACTATTAATAAGCTGACGCCCACAAAAAAAGTTTGTTTTGGCATGTTTATCATGTTACAGCACTTTTACTAACTAAGCTATATACATAAAATAAATATTCTGTCGCCTGTTAGTTTCCTATAAAACTATAGAGTACTCGGATAAACGTCCTGACGATTTATGTCCAATAATGAAATTGCTGGCCAGAGCTAGTCCACATTTTAATCCTTTGATAGTCGTTTACGCCGAACTGAATCTGCACTCTGACGCACTACTAGATTTATGGTTAAAATGCACTAAATCGAAATCCATAGTCCGATGATTCTAGTGAAGCGTGCTGATATAGATTAATAAACGTAAATGTTAAGTCATTTGATAATTCTCCAAACAAAAACTTCGACCTTTCGGATAAAATGGCGCGTTTAATACACATTGCCCCGTACCGGTTCATCCCTAAGTCCACAAAACTCTGTGAATAATTTAAAATCAATTGGATTGCTCCAATAATCCGGAACTTTCTCGTGAAAAATGTTGTTCTACGTGGACTTGAACAAAAGGGAACCTCGGTAACTAATTCAATAATTTCACACGTAATAACATCGGACACTTTCAATTCATGCAGTAACTTCTCACTGAGCGTACCTTGAGGTAAAATGTCGCAATTATTTACGACTAGCCGTGTCGGCCCTTTAGGACTCTGAGGAAAATGTAAACGCCTTTTATTGTACCTCTTAGTAAAACGTTAAAATTAATTTGCGTTTGTGTAACTAAATGAGTTCGCCTGTGGGAGCCTCCGGGTTACTTAAACTTATTAAAATGTTGGATAGTTTTGTTTCTATTTAGTTCTATATGGAATTATTTATTGACTTCTTCAAGTTACGTTATCAACTCGAATGTTATTTAAAAAATTCAAAAGGCCGAACGCCATTAAAAGTAGTACCAAGAAGGGACTTATCTTTACGTCTTGTTGTAATAAATGTTTGTTATTTTATAGCGTAAGGTCTTTCCAAATTGAAACAATAAATCTTTGTTATAAGCTATAATAAATAGTCCCAACGAAATGATATTGGGGTGATTTTATTTATTTTCGGTAACCATGCAGCGATCCTGCGTAATAGACCTAATATTCTTATAGGTGTATCTAAAATTTTCACATGTTTGTTTATTTATATAAATGTATTTTGCTGGCACGGTTCGCTTCGATCGCCGATCAGCGCTGGCAAGGCATAACGTAAGAGAAAGTCGTTTCATACAAGTTCGTGACCTTATTTTGTGCAATATATGTGCGTACGAACATTTTAGGAAAAAACTCTTTGTAGGCATTACTGATACAAACCGACAGGCGGATGACGACGGACAAATTTATCTGTTAGGGTACGGAGGAAGAATACTAATACTTGGGCTTCCCCACTTTCAGAACTGACTAAGTGGATTGTGAGAAGTGACTAACAGAAACACAGATTAGCTTTGAGTCCGCTGTGCAAATAAATTTCAGTACATACTCTACTGGAATTCAACATCGTTTCTTGCGCGTTTTTTCAACAACAGGATCGAACTGTGTCGATATTATGTGAAAATAATATCTACCATAGACACAAATCTAAAACTGCAAACGTACTAACTCTCATTTTGTTCATAATTATTATGAACAAAAAACATTTTTCCAAAAAAAAAACAACAGACTTTAAAAAAAAAACACAAAAACTGGAAAATAACTTTAATTTCGAAAGTCGGTATTTTCTTTTTTTTTTCCATTTTCTGAATACGAATGCTTCTCTTGTTGATGAAAATACAAAAATCGCTAAATGTATGCCTATAATATTTGAGGAGTTCCCTGTATTCCTCATGGATCCCATCATCAGAACTGGTTTTGATAAAAATGGGACCACTCTGGATGTATATCCTTTCAAATAAAATAATTTATCACGAAACAATGAAACTAGGACGTTGGTAATGAGACGCAATATTTCCATTATCTCTTACTTATGCAAATAAATTTTCATTATAAAGTTTCTCTTTTAATATTGTAGAACGAAAGTTGTGAAATATGTACAAAGTTTTTATTTTTAAACAGCACGAACGCTACGATAGTTCATCGATTACGTAAAATAAAAGTAACAGAGTTTCGATAAAATACTAACACATTAGAATCCAATCAATCAACTTTGTGTACAGCAATCTACCAAAAGCCTTTTATTTAAACTAGACTACAACAACAATATTTTCCTCCCATAGGCGTAGTTATTATTTCCGAACCAAATATTCCCCATTATAAGTTACAAGGCAGTTCCCAACTTGTCTTTGTAAGCGCGTTACATTGTAATTTTCATCCTTGTAATTTTCAATTAGTGTTCTTAGTGGAACAAATATGTACATAGTTTACAATCTTGCGTGACAAGCAAAATCGTTATTTTCATAATTACAAAGTCATTAATGTCTTGACGACACTCCACTCAAGCACAAAACGAGAGGAGCAATCTAGTGAGGAAGCTACCCGCCTTCCTTTAGGATGTTGACACATTGCTCAATCGCATAACACATTTACTACATAGCTACAACTTACTTTAGTCCATCTGTTTATGTCAGAAATGTATACAGGCTTTCGTACGGAAAATAACTTATGAAATTCACGAAAGCGTAGTAATTTATCATTGTAATTATTTATTATAGTTACCTCAGAGGGTAATAGCTCAGTTTGGGCGTAGATCGTTCGATTACGACGCTTAACACGTTCGCAGTTCTATGTATATATTATGTAAACTTGTTCCTTAAATAATGTGCAGACCCCATCGGCACTACAAATTCGGTATGGTACATTAACTATAGGTTCCTTCTTGCTTTTTCTTCCATTTTTTCTTCTAGTTAATTTCGTTGCGGGTTCGAACAGTTTAAGTAATGTAGGTAAGTATCGTACCAAAAATAAATAGCGGTAGGAGTATATTGGGCGTAGTTTTAGCTGAAAGCTTTGTTATAATTTTATTGTAATGGTTGAGTCATACCTAGGCAAAATTGAATGTTTGTTTGATTTAAATAACTGTATGGAATAGTGAGCCTTTAAAGAAGCATTTCGACGACTGAAATAGTAAAAATACTTGAATACGACGACATAACAGTAAAAGCAACGTCTTACTTAGCACAGCCTTTCGTACGACCACTAAAACACAACGAGTAAAAACCATAGAAACGCATCTTCCGCCGTTAACTCTTATGGTATTGCGCGGCTCTGAACGTTGTTTTCCTACACTTTCAGCACCGAATGGGAAATTTCCCAGATCACATATTGGTTCAACCTAATCTTCACTTTGAGCGGTACAACACAGAATTTATCGAATCGGATATTCGGAACGGGTAATCTTCAATAGGGGACCGAGCGGTCAGTACCACATTCCCGTGGCTTTTGTTGAGCGTGCGTGTCGAGTTTTATCCGCAAATGGCAACATTTGTTTTATAGGATACTATCATGCTGTGACGGCTCTTACATTCGAACCATAAAACCATGTGGAACTCATGGATTTTATATTTCACTCGGCCGCGTTGCGTCTTCACATCCCCTGTCTATTTTCAGACATTCGTCGTTTTGCTTGAATACACCACGTTTGAGAGAAAGGTCAAACGGCACATCAGAGGCTGCCTTTGTCAGCTTCACACTTCTCATTATAATGAAACTTAAGAATAATGACTTGGGGTGGGACTAAGCAAAAACGAACATTACGATTTAAACAATCGGTTTGGCTCAATTTCGGTCGCTATTCTTATGAATATATGAGCTAAGCCAACACGCGGCAGATACACTCATAAAAAAGGCCATGTGTCACTAGATCCGATCGAAATGTTCCCTGGATTATGTTAATCCTGGCCATCAGCTGGTATTGTATGCAAAATTTTCCCCCTCTCTAGTTGTATTGTGGGTAGGGACATGTAATAGGTAACTTGTTACTATGTAGGCATACATATAACATGCCTATAATGTTCCCACTGCTGGGACACAGGCCTCCTCTCGGTGAGAGGGAGTGGGTCGTAATCCACCACGCGAGCCCAGTGCACGTTGCTAGATGTCACAAGTCTTCGAATTTTTGGTTCTAGGACATGTCGGTTTCTTCACGATGTTTTCCTTCACCGTTTTGAGAGCGGTGGTGAAGAAATAATTAACACAAAGACAATTGCGGCGATAAGACCCCTCTTTGAGGGGTGGCTTGAGAGGCGCCACGGCGCCCTCACCTTCCGCCTGACGCATGTCCTCACTGGACATGGCTGCTTCGGGAGGTTCCTGTTCAGGATAAAGCGGGAGGAAACGCCCAAGTGTCACCATTGTGTGGATCGGCCTGAGGACACGAGAGCATACGGTGGAGGTCTGCCCGGCTTGGGCGGAGCATCGCCGTGTCCTCGTGGAGGCGATCGACGGCGGTGATCTCTTGCGTCCGGCCCTGGTTCAGGCCATGGTACGGAGCGAGAGGAAATGGCAGGCTGTCACCTCCTTCTGCGAAGCGGCAATGCTCGCGAAGGAAGGGGCGGAACGCGTAAGAGAGAGGCAAATTTCGTGCCCTCAGGCCCCTAACCGCCGCAGGAAGAGACGCCCGGGGCGGGAATCGCGAGTCGATTTCCGGCCACCGTAGGCGCGGGCTTGCGGACGATGAGCAATGGGTAGCTCGTCGTCCGATAAGGACCAAGGCCGGGTCGACGGCGCGTTGTGTTCCACGTGCGCCTCAAAGAGATGTCAGCAGAATTGACGGGGTCCGCTAGGGCCAATGCCTGGACACGCCCTCCCGTTCCACCCAGAACGGGAGAAGTTATTTGATAATTTCCCACCCAAGAAAAAAAAAAGAAGGAACTGTCGGTTTCCTCACGATGTTTTCCTTCACCGTTTTGAGAGCGGTGGTGAAGAAATTATTTACACAAAGTAAAGCGCCTGCCTGGGTTAGACATATTGCATGATATTTCAAATACTTTAATCATTTCTCTGTTTCAGAATGACGTAAATGCGACCAAACCGAGTAGTTTAAATCCAAAAATTAAGTCAATGTTTTAAACAACACAATGGCAACACGGCGCTTGTAAAAATCACAATCGGATTCCCGCTAACTTGAACATTTTGGGTCTCAAAGAGCGATTTCGATATCAACGACGCGGAAGAAATGGGTTGCAAATGTTCAAGTACAAAGTAAGTGTGTCGAACACATACTTAAACAGGGTGTAAATACATGTCAAACAAGCATTATTGTACGACAGAAATTTTAACGAAAGACCTCTTAAGAAAGCAGCCCATTACTCCGCTAAATGTACCACTTTATATGATTAGTTACACTTCCCTACTTCAACTTGAAAGTTGCAGCGGAGCTTAAGATTTAGAGGTCTACAACTTGCATGTGCACCAAGCCCCAAAATGAAATATGTTATACATGATACATGGTGTAGCTAATTGGGTTATTTTTGTAATTGCTGTGCTGTAAGTTGTTTTAGAAGCACTAAACAAAATTCTAGACATTGAATAAGAAAAATAAAGCAATCCCGTACTAAAAAAATTAAGTAAGTTTTTGTACTGAAATTTATAAAAAAAATTGTTACCGTCTTTGGCAAAAGACAACTATGTATAGAGCGTGTATCAAAAATATGTGGTCATATTCACAGTACAGACCAACAAACTAAACAACTTTCTCGATGATTTCTTTCACCATCGTAATCACGAAAAAATAATCAGCTGTCCATACATTTGGGTCGAGTAGGTATTGAATTTTTGTATGGGACAGATGATTATTTTGTACCACACACTTTTTTTTTTTTGGGTAGGAGATTATCAAATAACTTCTCCCGCTCTGGGTGGAGCGGAAGGACGTGTCAGACTCTTACTAACTAAAACCCACCCGTGTTCCTTCGGTTGCCCTGTTGCCGGGGGCCACGATGTCCCTTTCGGCCCTTATTCGCACCCTCAAATATAACCACAACTTTCTGATACTGTTAGAGGTATGAGCCGTCGCTCCATATTATTGAAACCAGGTCCGCGTATTGTCAGAACAGAATTTTCCAGGCTACACATTTAAAAAAAAAAACATTTTATAAAGATTGATACGAAATTAAAACATATTTCTTACCGTTATTAGTTTTTTATTATTTACATGTCTAAGGACTTATGGGCCACCCTGTAATATACATAGTAACATATCTTGAAACCTATTTTGTCAAACGTAAGGATTCTTTGATCAAAATAGTTTCAGATGGATATGTGCCCATTTTCAATGAACATTTTTGTTAACCATTTGCAGGGTAAGCTCGCATACCTACCAGCTAATTCCTGTCTGAATTTGAAACTGATAAAGGTCAAATTAATCCTATGTTTTATGACCAAACTATTTAACAGTTTCACTTATGTATGTACGATTTATGTACTTCTAATATTATTCATTTTCCGACTATTAAAATAATAAGGGAGTGCCTTCACTGCCGGCGCCGGCTCCCGAATTGGCTGCCGGCATCGGTTGCTGAAATGGCTGCCGGCGCTGAGTTTGAAAAAAAAAGTGAAAAACGGGGTTGGCAATTTGGCATATTGGAGTAGATAGACAGGGCATAATTAAAAAGACATGTAATAAAGCATCACTTTTTTTCAGTATTATATTTCCATAATCAATGATTTCCACATTCAGGTAATCAAGTACTAAGTAAATATTTTAACTCGCAAAAAAGGTTAGGTTAGAACTGTGACCCCTACGCCAAAAACGACTAGAATATACAGAAAAAAAAACTTTAGTTAAGGTTAGTTAGTTGGGAGTTCTGAATACTGGAAGGGTTTCCATAAATACCGCGCTGCCAGTGTCCATTATTGAAGCCGGTGGTGCCAGCCGTAGAGTATGTAATATGCCGGAAGCCGACGTTTTTAATTTCGGCTGCAGGCAGTAATGTCATGCCGGTTCCCAATGGCGTTATTTTTGGGAGCTGGCGCCGGCAGCGGAGGCATTCCCAAATAATAATATATATAAACGTATTTTCTCTACGCAAGTTAACGTAAATGACATAATGCTAATATCATTTTGACTTAATGCAAATTTTTGACAGTACTTAGTGCACAAACAAGACGCTAACTTTGTGAGAGAATGGTGCCTGAAGTAGGTTTATATAAAAACCTGTATTACAGGTCACCATACTAATCTTAGCATCGTAATTATTTGAAAACTACCACAAGTACTTTTACCCAAACAAAAGCAATTCTACGGGTGGAAAGACTTTTATTGATTAAAAATATACTTCTCCAGAAGGAGAAGTCAAATCAATAAAATTCTAATCTATTGGTAGACAAATAGATATCAAATGGTCAGATACAGGAGTCAATTAGTAAAAAGTTAAATTCACTAAGTGCCTCTAAGATACAGGAATGGAGAATTAATTGGTGATTAGAATATAGTCAGTTCCCCTTGCGCTGAATAGAAATGTGTACCAACGAGAAATAAATTAGTTAGAAAAATTATGGGTATCTTTGCATAGCACTGCATACCATTCCTACATTAAGCCGACAATCAAGCTTAAATATTGTATGCCAACATTATCTGCCTAGTTTTTTCCCAACTATGTTGGGGTCGGCTTCCAGTCTAACCGGAGGCAACTGAATACCAGTATTTTACATGGAGCGACTGCCTATCTGGCCTCCACAACCCAGTTACTGAGTAACACGATACGCCTTGGTAAGACTGGTTGTCAGACTTCCGGGTTTATTCGTCCCGTAACAACTGTCAAATATCTAATCGAATTATTATCTTTGTAGGACATGACATGGTACAACTGTAGGAAACTATTTAGTTAGGCTGTCGAAATTGAGTGAAGGCAGATTAAGTAAATATTTTGATAAACTCGATTTACTATCGGGAGCCGCTGTACACAGTGGGAACCACCACGTGATTTGTGATGACATAATCCTGAAAGATAACCACGTAAAACCTAATTAAACTCCGATTCAAAAAGAACAATATGCTTTTGTTTCATAGATTAAAACAGTTTTAAAATTGAACAAAATTGAAACAATGTGAATGGTTTGAATTACATTCAACTTTAATCACTTCTACTAAAACCTGGATCTTTTATGAAAATCGTTTGATATGATGAAGTCGGCTAAAATTTAATAAAGTTTATGATTTAAAACCATTGCAAAATAAGCTGATAAAATATCAACAGCTTTTTATACTAGGATAAACGTTTTAAGACGCTGCATAGGTATTTGTATAAAATAAGATGGATGATATCTTCAAAGAAACCTACACAAAACAGGAGCACAATTTCCCTGTATTCTGAAAAATGCACGCAAACACAACATCAACATAAATTGAATTCTACGAACCTGAATATTCATCTTTCTCTAAATAAATGAACTAAAAACTATCTCATATTTCTGAGTAGTATTCCTCATTCACTAAAACCTTGTCTATAGGGTTTATGGAAAAAATATCACATTAAATGTCGATTAAGTTGGTTGGAGCCGCAAGCGACGTCGTGTCGCCGCGGAATGAGGCGAATGATCGATTAGGCTAATTTACCAACTCACCTCAAATACTCACTATGCTTCGCTCGAGGAAAGATCGCGTCATCTGAAACCAAATAGTTTTTCTTAATTATTACATAGAAATATATGTATTTACTTAATTAATTTAACCTTTTTAACGCAATGGAGCAAATAGTATTGCTTCATTTTTCAGCTCTAGGATAGCGAATTCTCTGGTTCAGCAAAGGCGCGGAGAATGTGCGAGAGAATCCCGCACATTCTTCCCAGACGCAGGGTTTTCACGAGCCTATAAACAAGAGCTTAAAAAAACTAAGGCTCAATTTTAGACTTATTCCTACCATCCTTGAACAGCTGACATGCACTTTATTTGACTTGAATCTCTAGGAACTAACTGGTCTAGTGTTTGTCAGCACAGGTTACCCGATTCGTCCTCCCCTCATGTTATTTAATGTAACGTAGGGAAATAGAAAGAAAGTGTCCGGAGTCATGCTTTATCGTTTGTCGAGTGCAGAGATTACAGTCTCACATAACAGTTTCATGTAACAGCCTATAAATAGTAAGCGGCCCTAGTCTAAACTTATATTATAAAGAGAAAAGATTTGATTTTTTGTATGTTTGTAATGGATAAACTCAAAAACTGCTGGACCGATTTTAAAAATTCTTTCCCTAGTAGAACTGTATATTATCGCTGAGTAACATAGGCTAAAATTTATAAAGATATCACACGGGCGAAGCCGCTGGCGGAAGCTAGTCATACACTCATACATACACACAAACATAAAATTCACGCCTTTTTCCCACAGATATAAGCGGAACCTACAGAACGCCACCTGTTACAATCCCTACATACTATTGTAGTGAAATCAAAATGTATCAGTGATGTTATAATACCTTACTTTGTCCCCAGGGTCTTTTAAGCAGGTAAGAAATTACTTATGACATCGGTATTTATCATTACTCTTTGTAACAATGTCTCCAGTAATTGAGAACTGTGTTCAGCATCAATCCCTATCAACAAGTTCAAACACCACAACTGAGCACAAGTAGAATAACCACAGACCTTTTAGGATTTCAATATCACCTAGTGCCCTATCACTAATGGCATAACTTTTAGATTAACTCCGTCCCACGTACGACCTTCAAGCTTAACGTCAACTCAAAACTTCTGAATTTCTTTCTGTTAGTATTAAAACCTTTGTGGCAAATCTAACGGGCGAAAAGTAAATCCCTGCTCCGAAAAAAATAATTAAATTTTTCGTAAAATGTTAGCTAATGACGTCACAGAATTCGAAGGCTTAATGTTATCGAACGACATCTGAAATAGACGGCTTAAGTGCAAATTAAAGGAAACAGAAGGGTGGGCTGTCATTCATATTGATTAGTGCAATGCCTCCGGTAATTAATTGTCGTAATGAGGAAATGATAATAACAGAAGCTGGAGTTCAATGAGCTATTGTAATAGTTCTTGGTATTAATTAATTAAACGTAACAGGAGACTTGTCCTATGTAGGCAATTAAATCGATCGCGATAGCTATTGAAAGTGAATTTCTACGTTTAATTAGTAGACGAATAGTCAGAAACATAGGAAATTCATGAAACGTTGTTAACAATAAAGATCAGTCTTTTAAAAATCTGCTTTCTTTTCCAAACACAGTCGATTCGTAAAAGGTCCCTTATGAGCAGTATTCGAATATTTACGGCAGTGAAAAGGTTGAAAGACTGACCTCTGATATACAAATAGTATCCAAGAAGACGTATTGGCGTCCTGCTCTTTAATATCGGAAAATACCCAAGATATATGAGAAAAACTAGAATAAACATGGTTAACTACGTCGATATAACATGCTCTTGATTTATTTGTCCACTTTCGTAATAGAAAAATAAAATGCGCCTACCTTAGGGGCCTATAAGCAATAAAAATAACTAGGAAAATAGGGACCAAAAAAGCTAATCTCTTTTTTTAATCACATAATTTGTTAGGAGTGGGGTTTGCTGTGCCGAGGGCGGATTTTGCGGCGTAGCAATATCAAGCGAGCGGCGCTGACGTAGAAGGTTTAGCCAGCGTAGCAATGTAGCGCTGCTACGCCGCGTAGCGTGGTGTAGCACTGTGTTGTGTGACATTCTTAGCTGTTTCTTCGTCAGAGAAACTTATAGAGTGGTGTACAGGTACAGTAGTGATTTTCACCTAAGATTATGATCTTAATAGAATAAGAACGTAGCTTAACCGAAGAACCTGTTGAACCTAAGGCTTTCTGACAAAAAATAATTATAAAATCAATCATCATAGCACTTCACTATATTTCATAATATCTTTTATGAAAACGCAAAAATATCAATGTGAATATATTAATAACAATATAAGAAAATATGTGAGAAAATATTCTTCTTGATTTTCTGTAAATGGTTTTTCTATGGCACACTAATTACTTACTAATCGCTCGAGGGTAACTCATCAATCTCGTCACGTTAGGCAGATATTTTTATATCTGTGTTATTTTTCGTAATTTTTTCTCGTACTAGTATTACTTCTTTCCATTAAAAAAATATTTCGTTTTTTCAGGAATACGGGATACCGTGTCCTTTGTTGTTTTGTGTAAAATATTTTTCAGGTCCAGTTGAAAACCAACGTCAGGCACTAGTTGTCTGGCATTTTAACTGAACTGGGCCGTTTTGGCGCAGCCGTGAGACACACTTACCTGCTAATTTCTTACATCGCACTTTACACTTTTAACATGATTTTAATTTTTTTATCTACAGTATATTACACAGTGTGTCCCTGGATAAAGTGCACAAACGAAAATGGGTGAAACTAAACCATTAGTCATCGACAATTTTTTTTTTTAAACTTAATAATTAGAGAGTTCCTCCGCTGCCGGCGTCGGCTCCCAAAAATAACACCATGCCATTGGGAACCGACATGACATTACTGCCGGCAGCCGAGATTTAAAACATTACATGCTCTGTGGCCGGCACCGCCGACTCCCATAATGGACACCGGCTTCGGCGGCGCGGCGTTTATGAAAACACTTCCAGTATTTAGAATTCTAACTAACCCTAACTAAAGATCTTTTACATCTCTCATATTCGGTAAGTAGGTCCTTATTACCCCCAAATGGGGCTTGTAGGTAACCAATTAGCGCTCTAGGATAATAATGTAGCTAGAAAAGCCCGAGGGCGGTAAGTAATTTAAAAAAAAACTCTTCACTCTTTCAAAAAGTTCACGTACATCTAATCATCATACTGGCAATAGACATCATGCATTCAGCCCAATGACAAAAGAGGTCGCTTCGCTATTCAGCCTTGTCTTCGTATGAGTATAATAGTCATCAATTTTAAATATCGAACGGCGAAGCTCAATTTCGTTCTTGAAAAAAAAAAATTAAAAAAAAAAGATGAAAAAAGGCGGGAATAGAAAACTTTTACTTTAAATTTTGTTTGTTTTTGGGATTTTTTTATAATTACGTGCTAATTAGGAAAAAAACATGAGTTCTGCAAGTGATGAAGATATAAGCTGCACTCCCGATTCAATGAAAATGGAAGCTGAAGCAGCAATTAACAATATTTTGCCTGAAAGATCTAAAGAGAGATATTTGAAAACTTACGACGAGTTCATGAAGTGGCGAAAAGAAAAACGAGTAAACTCTTTATCTGAGACTGTATTCTTAACATACTTTAGTGAGCTATCAAAAAAGCTGCAGCCATCTAGTTTGTGGTGCATTTATTCAATGTTAAAAGCAACTATGAGTACTAAACACGACATCAATATCAAGAACTTTTCAAAATTATCATCTTTTCTAAAAAGACAATCAGCTGGGCACAAAAGCAAAAAGTCAAAGGTTTTTACAGCGCAAGACGTGAAAACATTCATAAATGAAGCTTCTTTGTAAATGAAGCCCCTGATGACATATATTTAGCTGTTAAGGTACGTAAAATAACAAATCACATAATGGTAATACTTCATCATTTATCTTTTAAATTCTTACAATCCTATAAAACATACTCATTTTTATATTTCGCTTGTTTTAGGTGGTTCTTATCTTCGGTATAAACTGGCGCATGCCGAGGTATTGAATTGACAAACATAACAATAGAGAACATAGAACAACAGGGTCAGTTGTTAGTAATTAAACCACCGAACACAAAAACTAAAATTGACCGAACATTTGTAGTTCCTCAAGAATTTTCTGAATTCGTACAAAAATACAGAAATCTTCGTCCTGAAAATGTAAACACCAACCGATTTTTTTTGAAGTACCACCAAGGCAAATGCTACAAACAAGTTATTGGAAAAAATACCATCAGAAGTATGCCGAAGCAAATCGCAAGTTATTTAAAGTTAGCAAACCCGGAATTGTACACAGGTCATTGCTTCCGGAGAACATCGGCTACACTTTTAGCCGATGCTGGGGCTAACTTAACCACTATAAAAAGGCACAGTGGGTGGAAATCCAGCAAGGTGGCTGAAGGTTACATTGAAGATTCCATACAAAATAAAAGTAAAATTACCAACCAAATAACGAAAACTATTCAGCTTTCAAAAAATGAAACATCTTTCTTAAGAGATGATCCGCAACCATCAACTTCTCCTGAAGAAAGCTTCATCCCGTCAAATTTTATCCATGACCAACAAATATCACAATCTGAAACTATTAACATACCCAAAAAAGCGGCCAAGTGCGAGTCGTACTCGCCCATGAAGGGTTCCGTAGCAGCAAGTAACGATAAGTTTACGATTTATGACGTATTAAAAAAAAACTACTTGCTAGATCTCGTTCAAACCAATTTTCGGTGGAAGTTTACATAATAATGTACATTATATATTTTTTTTAGTTTTATCATTCTCTTATTTTAGAAGTTACAGGGGGGGGGACACACATTTTACTACTTTGGAAGTGTCTCTCGCACAAACTATTCAGTTTAGAAAAAAATGATATTAGAAACCTCAATATCATTTTTGAAGACCTATCCATAGATACCCCACACGTATGGGATTGATGAAAAAAAAAATTTTGAGTTTCAGTTCTAAGTATGGGGAACTCCAAAATTATTTGTTTTTTTTCTATTTTTGTGTGAAAATCTTAATGCGGTTCACAGAATACATCTACTTACCAAGTTTCAACAGCGTAGCTCTTATAGTTTCGGAAAAAAGTGGCTGTGACATACGGACGGACAGACAGACAGACAGACAGACAGCAGACAGACAGACAGACAGACATGACGAATCTATAAGGGTTCCGTTTTTTAACGGAACCCTAAAAACACCTGTCCCTAAAATTTGAAAATTGTTCTCATTTCACTATAAATTTTAACTAATAAAATGTTTTATTCTTGTAATGCCGGTTTTTTTCTACTTACCTCACAATCGAGGTGTAAGCATCAATTGCACCCTCGAACTATAGGCGCCCTCGCTGCTAAATATCTTGGGCTGCAATTGATGCCTTACAGCCCTTGGCTACTAATCTACTATTTTCTACATATTCTAATCGTTTTTGACACTCGTCGGCAGCTGCCGCGGCAACGCTCGCTTCGCTCGCTCGGCTCGTGCCAACCCAACCTATTTTTGCGAGTAAAATTATTTTACCTAATCTATTTCGGTTCTGAGTTCTTAGTACTTGATTACTGGAATATGGAAATCATTGATTATGGAAATATACTGGAAAAAAATTATGCTTTATTACATGTTCCAATCTACTCCAATATGCCAAATTGCCAAACCCATTTTTTTCAAAACTCAGCGCCGGCAGCCAATTCTGGAACCGGCGCCGGCAGCGGAGGCACTCCCTTATAATTATTTTCGATTTTTTTACATTTTTACTGCCCCTGCATTGAAAACATACTAACTTTTTTTTATTTAGTCAATTTCATAAAAATAAAAACAATAATGATGCTTGATAATATAATTGATGTTGCATGGCAAATACAAAGAAACCCTTTAAAAACAGTCATAAAATAGAAAAAACACGTTTCTTTGAAAATATTTTGAACTTTTTGTCAGATTTTTTAAATATATTTTCTTTTTAGATTTACTTTTAGATTAATTCGATTTTTTTTACTTTTTTTTTAGATCTTTTGATTAATTTTTTCCTATATTTTTGACGATGAATAAAGGTCTAGTTTAACCCATTTTCGTTTGACCACTAACGTACACACAATACAGGCACACAATACAGTGTGTCCCTGGATAACTCCAGGGACACACTGTATTGTGTGCCTGGATTGAAGGACAGCGGCCATTTTATCGCGGTATTCATCATGTCTGTCAATAATGATAATTATGGCGGTTCTCCAGTTGAACGGTTGGGGTAAACATTTTGTGTGAATTCACCGTGCTTGACAGAAGACTCGACGAGTTTTAGTCACCGCAGCAGGTCAGGTTTCGAGGAGGATACCGCACCATAGACCACATCATCACAGTGCTGCAAATTATAGAGAAATTCGAAGAGTATAATCGGCCACTAAGTTTTGCGTTTGTGGATTATGAGAAAGCGTTTGACTCTATCGAAACCTGGTCTATTTTAGAGTCCCTGCAGCGATGCTAAGTCACTGGCGATACATCCAAATGCTCAGATGTCTTTATGAAAACACGACAATGACCGTCCCAGTCAGGACCAGCAAACTGAACATTTCCCACTGTGTCGAGGGGTGAGACAAGAGGACGTAATTTCACCGAAATAGTTCTCAAACGCATTGGAGGATGAGTTTAAGACGCTGAACTTGGAAGGACGCGGCATCAATATCAACGGCGAATACATCTCACACTTAAGATTTGCAGATGACATCGGTATACTGGCTGAATCACTGCATGACTTGAAGCTGATGAGATGCTGGACGGCCTAGTCTTCTATATGCATTGGTCTTCGGATGAACTTGGACAAAATCCAGGTTATGTTCAATGAACACGTCACCGCCATTGGCAGAAATCGGCCCCGGGGTGACGCCCGCCGCCGATTCCTGCCGATGGCGGTGCTCTCAAGGTTGTTTGAGAATACGTTTACTTCGGGTAAACTCTGCAGTTTGGAACGAAAAACTTTGAAATGGAGGCTAACAGAAGAATTTAGCTGGCCTGGGCAGCGTTTGGGAAGCTTCGTCTAGTCTTCTCGTCGCTTATTTCACAGAGCCTAAAGACTAATGGTCTTCACATCGACACACGATGACGACGAACAGGTCTTCAATCAGTGCGTCCTGCCTGTTATGACTTACGGAGCCGAAACGTGAACACACACGGTACGGCTGGTCCATAAATTAAAGGTCGCTCAGCGTGCTATGAAATACCAAGCATAGCTGGGGCCGGAACTAGGTAATCCGGAGGAGAACCAAAGTTGTCGACATAGCTCACAGAATAAGCAAACTGAAGTGGCCATGGGCCGGCCATATTAGTCGTAGAACCAATGACCGTTGGGGTTGACGTGTTTTTAATTGGAGACCGCACATCGGCAAACGAAAGGTAGGACGCCCTCAGGCTAGGTGGAGCGACGATCTTCGCATAGTAGCTGGTAGCAGCAGCTGGATGAGAGTTACTGAGAACCGTGTTAAATGCAATTGGACAGGCCTATGTCCAGCAGTGGACGTCTTTCGGGTGACATGATGATGATGATGAGGATATTTGAGGTTATCTATAGGTACCGTAGTTTCAATATTAGCCGTCTAACCAGTCGGTAGCGGGGCTGACTACCTATAGGGCGCCTCAGACTGACCTACATTATAGTATCGCCACTCGTGAAGACTATTTTAATCCTATTTACGACGGATTTCTCATATTCTCCTATTTGTTTCATCCTTTTTAGAGTGATTGAATAATATTGGGGTCACAATTACTGAGCTTCCACGAAAAGTCTGATGAATTGGCATTCTTATTACTATGACGTGTGTCACATTGTTGAAATAATTATACCATTTCTACATTTATTTCCAATCGAAAAGAGAGATCAATTTATTGCGATAACTAATAATGAGACATACGTATTTCCTAGAACCTGATTGTTGTTGCTATTAATAGAAAAAGCCTTTGAACAATTCTTGTCTAACCGCGTTGTAACAACGTGGAATTGGCTCCCAGAAAATGTTATGACAGCTTCCTCATAGAACTGCTTCGGACAGAATTAATATATCCAAACTATTTGATACGCACGCATCAGTTAATTAGCTGCTAGTGTGTTTAACCACATAATAATATATCAGTGTTGCCAGATTTACATCAAATCAAAACCAATGTTTTGTTTGAAAATTTTGATAATAATACAATTATATTACATACTAGCTGCACCCCACAGTTTCGCCCTCACAAGTCTCGATCCTTCAAGAATATCGGGATAAAAATTACCCAGTGTCCTAACCTAGGTCATGGTCTACCCATGTGCCAAATTTCATCCAAATTCGTTTAGCCGTTTTAGCGTGAAATCGTAACAAACAAACTCACTTTCGCATTTATAATATTGTAAAGGAAAAATATTTATACCTTCTATAAGTTAGGATGGTTCATGATGTTGTATTCATTATTCCTAGGCCGGACAAGGTCTAAAGTGTTATTGGGTTTTTCCATCAGAACTTTGTAGGTGCCAGTCTAGATTCAGGTGTCCCATTAATGGCAACAGTTTCCTATTAAATGGGAACTAAACTTAATTGGCGATATGTGGCTGTTTACTACACACATCTGTTCACCGCTACGGTCGTGATGCTATATCTTTTGTTTGAAAATGCTGCTATTAATAAAATGTATTATATCGAACAGATATCTATGTTATTTCCTTTATTTTATATCCCCAATTTACGAGCAAAGCCGTTTAGGGATTTCCAGTCTTTGCTTACCCATTCCGCGAACAGCCAGCGATATTTATTTTGGACCGGAGTCTTGGACTTGTATCTCATTTTACCTTACCCTTTATATCTCTTATTACGGCTACTTTAACTGTTTTCGAAATTATTTAATAAATAATGAAAATGTTATTGTCTTGTTCTTATGCTTGAAAATTCTGTCTAACTAAATATTATCCTTAACTAGCGAACGGCCCTGCTTCGCACGGTTTATACGACTTGACAAAAATCGAGATTATTTTATTTTTTAAGTAAGTTTAATATAAATAAAATCTTTCTGGTTTTTTCTTCTAAATTATGGGGAACCCGCATCAAAGTCCGACGAAGTTTAGAAGAACAACGCTTCCACATATGTAGATAGAGATATAAAGTTCAAGCATATCAAAAAGTATCTGTCAAAAAGTCATTTATATTATAATAGCACTTGTCTGTTAATAGATGTCGAATCGTGTTTTTAAAATTGATTTGTTGTCATAGCTCTATATGACTGTGGTATTTTTTTGTATATTTTCGAGGCCATACAGAAAAAACCGGCCAAGTGCGTGTCAGACCACGCACAATGAAGGGTTCCGTAGTTGGAATGAATTTATCCCAAAAACAAACTTAACTTTGTAGTTGATAAACATGTTCTCCCATACGGAATGTATGGGAAAACATGTTTTTGCAACTGCAAAGTTAAGTTGGTCAATTATTACTCGTTAACTAGTAAAGCCTACTTAGCTGTGATAGTTTTCCTTTTAATTTCGTTATATAAACTACTGCTGTGATTTTTTTCACACATTCAAAACTAACCATTTAGCTGGCAGTAGGGGGGGACACTTGACTCTAACAAAAATTAGCACAAAAAAAATACAATAGACGTGGATATATTTACACGTTGTGGTTATTTTCACGTCTATTGTATTTTATAATGGATTTCCGCAAGGTCACGCCTGAATCAATTAACTATCTTAAAAATTAGCACTTTAAAGCTTAATATTTTGCAAACGAATCCCTGACTCCAAAAATGGTTTTCAAAAACTCATAATATTTTTGCAAGACCTTTTTAATGATACCCCACACTATGGGATAAAAAAATAAAAAATAAAACATCACCACTTTACGTGTATGGGAGGTACCCTAAAAAAAATGTTTTTCATAATTTTGTTTTACCACTTTGTCGGCGTAATTAATATGTATACTTATGCCTAATTAAAGCTTTCAGACAGACAGACAGACAGACGGACATGACGAAACTATAAGAGTTCCTTGTTTACTACGGAACCCTAAAAACGACTTTATATCCTATACTATTAAATGAGCAATATTTGTGTAAACGAAGTTCACACTTCCTTAATCTTAAACTTCCCGCGCGTTGTCTTTTACGTATGACAGATTAGACTATGGTAGAAACGTGATTGTCATTGAACGTGATTGATTGTCGATGAAGGTGATTGTGAATCACGTTCTCGAAAACGGCTGCAATATAGGGGTATAGACGATCGATACTACTTAGTTGTACTTAGTTACTACGCTATGTAAGTCTAGTACTTAATTTTAATTATCAATAGAGATTACCCCAGGAACGTTATTTAATTCACGTTTCTATCATAAACGCGTTTATTTTTTAACATAAATGTACATGTTTTTATGTACCTACATACAAAATGGTACCTAAACGTTTTCCAAGTTGGGGATGATTCAATGTTTCCCTGTGGATCAGCCCAATTTGATCACATAACTGTTATTTTTATCTAATAGTAAAATGATTGGTTTATGTTCTTGAATGCATAAATGATTTTCAAAATATTTTTGTTCTGATGTAATTTTTTTTTATCGAATTTATAAGTTATCTAATAAACAAATCTCAAGAGATATTCACAAAAAACCTTTATTGCATTGAATTAATGGCATATTATTCTTTTATTTTATAATACAGAACAACGTTTTACCAAATATTTAAACAAGTATTTTAGTAAATACTTCTACTTTAACCTTATACTCAAGGATTAAAAACAAAATTAATTGCGCCTACTTTATAAAAATTACCAAATGAAAGCAGATTTACACCAATTACTAAGGAATATGGCCCTATTAAGAACACTTATGTATTGTTTTTCTATGAACCTAATTATATTAATTATAATATTTGAGGAAATGTAAAGCTATTACAATAACTAGGTCGAACCAATTACCGCTATATTATACACTAGCGCAGAAAAATATTTTAGGTACTTACTTTATTATTTTATAGCAACCAGTCTTACCAAGGGGTATCGTGTTACCTAGTCACTAGGTTGTGGAGGTCAGATAGGCAGTCGCTCCATGTAAAATACTGGTATTCAGCTGCACCCGGTTAGACTGGAAGCCGACCCCAACATAGTTGGGAAAAGGCTAGGCAGATGATGACTTTATTATTTTATAGGAACCAGTTAGAATGTAATCCCTTCATAAAGCTTAGGTGAGAAAAGCTTTGCCACACTTATCTAAGTGATATAAGTGGCAATCGCATTCAAAGCTACAACGATTTTCAACATGATTGACATAAGACTTTCGGTACCTTATGTCAGTGCCATACATGTCATGTACGCTGATGGAATTTCACTTTGTCTAGGCTTTCTTTTTAAATATTTAAAACAATCAAAACAGTGCGTGCTTAATTTAAAACAAAACAACTTAACACATAGCGTGATAAGAAAATCAATCTTTCCGACCAAAACACCCGCGAGACCTTGCCAGCTTTTATTTTTACATGCCAATTTCGGGTTCTTCTTTTTAATAGCGACATTCGCGTGCCGAATGAGCATGGGTCATTTTGCTGTAATTGTAGTGTGCCCTTTGGTTATCACGCGATCGCGTGCCGGCCGCGGCAACTTGCCTGAGGGCGGCAGCAAGCGACGCCTTGCCGACACGACCAGGTCAAGTTTTCATAGCTCCTGCAGCACAACTTTTACAGACAATAAAAAGCTATTTTTCTTCGGACAGATTTGTTCGCGTTCCCCTTTGTGTTTTAGTTTTCAGTTTAACGGTTATTCGTTTAGTTTCTGCATTGGTTTGTAAAACTATAAAAGCACTTGCAAACTAAAGTGGTAATAATAAATTGAAATAACAAGATTTACGAAATAATGTACTTGCTCAATGTCCTCTATCAGATAGATAAATGGATAGAATACTCTTTATTATTTATTTACTTTACGCATAAGTCTTGATACAGGTTCATGTTTGTTTTGTACCATTAAACCAGAAATGGTTTGTATTGGTACTCACATTTACTATAAGAACACTCCTTAATCACTTAAATATAACTTGTATTTCCTTATTTTATGTTATTCATGTAAATTATCCATGTACCTACATCATTTGCTTATATAGGTAAATAAGCAAACAATGTAGGTACATGAACAATAATTTGCACGTAACTTTTTAAGCCGTAAACATCTATCAGTAAGTATGTGAGTCACACACATGTAATGTTTTGAATCTGAGCTGCTCGCTATTGGGCCGCTCATTAGAAGACCGGTTCTAGTCAACGTAAAGAAATTCTAATACATGTTACTTCGCTTTTATTTAATTTAGTTAGTGTTTTAATTAAAGAAAACTATTTTTTTAAACTATTTTATTATGTACACTATAAAAATTACAGACATAAATTTAGATAGTCTACATTAGGCGGTCTTATTACTAAAAGCGATCTTTTACAGACAACCTTTGCCAGATTAGAACAAACGAATTGACGAAGATTCTATTTGTCTGAGCCACTTATTCAGCAAGCGCAACCCACTTTAGATACACTCACAGAATGACCTCGAGCCCGTACAAGCGCTCACCTGAACCCATTTCACCCATTGCAAATTCGATTGAGCCAATCCAGGTCAAACCATCTAAAAGAGCTGTAAGAACAATTTAATTTAATGTTGACAAGCAAACCAAATCCAATCAACGATTACTAAATAAGGAAACGAGAAAAATGAAATTTAGACTCGGTTTCAACAAAGTTTTCCAGTTTCAGCAATCCAAAAATGATTCGACTACTTTTGAATGGTCGTTGACTCCGCGGAACGTTTTCAGGCTATTCGCAACCAGTGGAGGGGTTTTACAAATGCACAAAAACTCCAACTTACCAAATCCTTATTGCAAACTTTTTAATTTAAGAAAAAACAGAAATATTTTCGCGTTCTACTCTCGCTTGCGACCTGTAAGGGCCCTTGTTAAAACTTTCTTTAAAACAAATCGTTTAATAAGTAGCGTTCACCTTACAATATTTAAACCGTTTAAGATTTTTTCATTTTCAAGTTTTTTTTAAGTTTGGTCGTTCGAGGCTTTCAAACGAAAAAGTTGAAATTTGCATGTAACATGCAAGCAAAATGAAAGTAACACATTTCCACGACGGGTATTTGCACTTATTTTACGATATTACTGGAATTCACACGCAACCGCCGCGTCGACACTGCGAACCTTTTTTGTGAAAGTAACGAAGTGCAATGATACTTGTCAAGCTTACGGGCACAAGTCTAACACAAAACATGCCGAATGTTGCTAAAAACACCCAAAGTTTTGCCACAAAGGTTTGTACAATGGGGGAATTGTTGAAGCTCGCAACATTATGTTTGCAGATATCCAAACATCCCTTTATGCCACGCTAGCATTTATACCACTGTTGCAATCAAAATGGCATTAGGAGCAGATAATTTACATAAATACCTACTTATGCTACGTCCATAATACCTATTTATATATGGCAAAACTCTAGTCTTTACCATAACGTGTTACAACGAATGTATGATTTATGGTGAATGGTATTTTGAATGTAGCCATATTATGCTTCGATATTCGGCAAATAGTTACAAGAAATATTGTTAAATAACAACCGAAAATACCTATATGTATTCATTCGAGGGTTCTCCTTTAAAAAACCGTCATAAAGTACCTTAAGGTCATCAAATCTTTATGCGTTTTTATCAGCATCTTAGGAAATGCATAAACGACACTTATGTACGAGCTCCTAACTGTGATTTAGTTATACTAACGGGCTTTGGAATCGATACTTTGCGTCTATCAGTAGACAAAACATATTCGAGCTTGCTTCACGAATATATCTGTTATCAGAAACTGTCTAGACTTCCTCCAATTACCGGTCGTTGGTCACACACGTTTCAATAAAGACATAACTGAATGGTAGCTGTAACTGTACGCCAGTACCGATAGAAATGTCCGATTCCATCAATTGAGTTTGTACCGCGATGCAGGCACGACCGAAACATGCAGCTGTTGCAAAAATCCACAAATTTGCCGTCAGGTACAAAGGTTGTAATGAAAATAAAGTCGTGTGTAAGTAGCTACCTTTACCTATTCACCTAAGTACCTATAGCGTTAATTGTTATTAGTACTTCCTCTAAACGTTGAGTAGTTTCGTAGACAAACCTTTTCTTATGTTTTCAAAAGTATATACAACAAGAGGAGCTCGTAGCTAAGTACTAACAGCCGCACGGGTCGATCCATTAGGTTAATCTACACTTGCCAGGGTTGGCCCGTGGATGGGTGACCATTTCTAAATACCAAGACTCCTCCGTGCCTCGGAAAGCACGTTAAGTCGTTGGTCCCGGCTGTCATTCGTGGATCTTTGACAGTAGTTACGGGTCGTCAGAAGCCCGAAAGTCTGACAACCAGTCTTGGCAAGGGGTATCGTATTACTTAGTTACTGGGTTGTGGAAGTCAGATAGGCAGTCGCTCCATGTAAAATACTGGTATTTAGCTAAATCCGGTTAGACTGGAAGCCGACCCCAACATAGTTGGGAAAAGGCTAGGCAGATTTCTGAAAAAGTAGATACAAAACAAAAACATCATGATCCTACGCGAACCATAGACAATAATAAACACGCTTATAAACCTTTTTGTCGTCATTGTAATGCAGCTCGCGATATTATGAGACTTGATATTTCTTTTGTAACAAGCTGGATGCATGGGGGAAACATCCATTTGTCAGTCTATTGACTTTTAGCACGAGTTCTTTTACACAATTTGACTCGTTTCCCCGTCAATTCTTTACACAATGTCGTTTTAAACTCGAGGTTGCACTCGCGGTAAAGAAAGCAATTCTGCAATCATTATTCTGATCACATCCTTAGAATAAATTGCTCTTTTTATTTCGTAATTCGAAACGTAAAACGTTCCATTCTTAATAAAACGTCTAAGTTACGTTAAAATTGTTTTTTTTTTCTTTGATTTATAATTTACTTAGAGTGAAATGGGGATAAATGAAACGACATTGTTTTAGCAAATTAAACGATTTACTTGACTCTGTCTCAAAGTTAAAGAAAGTGTTTACGTGCCAGAATTACAAAAGATGGTATATCTTTATTTAGATATAGATTTTCATACAAAAATGGGACGGCAATTATGACTGTTTTGGGTGTAGGGAATGAAAATAGAGGGTAGATAATTTCGAAAGATTTGTTCGTTCCAAAAACTTCCTTATTAAACAGAAACGTACAGTTGGAATTTAATCATTGGCTAGTTTATATGTAGGTAATTGTAACATAAAGTTGGAACAAATGGAGTGACCCTCGTCAGTCGTAATCCGGCGACAACATTACCGTCTTGTGACATTGTTTGTAATTAATCTCAAATATCATCTCTACATTCATACTATGAAACTTCAACGTAGTGTTAATTCCTCGTGTTCTATGGTAAAGGGACTTACTGTGGTCAGTTAGATTAATTGTGTGGCTGAGGTATCATTTTACAGGGTATTCAATTTACCTATTCAAGATCCTTGTGGTCTTACGGTAAGAATGGGCAAGCATGTTTGCGTAAGTTAGTAGATAAAGGCGATGAATACATGAACTCAAGATGGCTTAAAACAGGGCTCGGAAACCAGTTAATTTTCCAAACCAAACCCAAACCGGTTTTGGTCAAGTACCTCGGACCAGAAACGATAGCGGTTTAAATTTCGGTTACCGGTTAAAGTGAGAAACAATTTTTTACAAAATCCGATTCTCAGGAGTGTAATTAACCGGTTAATTTGAGTTCGACTGTATAAACGAGTTCTATCTACTACGCCATCTCTCTTACACCTACAATAACAAAGCTTTCGCTCTACGCCAACAAATACGCAAACAAACGGCAGCGGCGGGCGTGCATCTGAATAAAGCTGATTTATTCAGGTTAGCGTGACTTTTAAAATACTGTTCACTGTAATAACCGGTAACCAAAATCATTTAGGTTTAGTCGAACCCATTTTTATAATTAACCGATTAATCGATTAACGGTATTATAGCGGTTTTATGAACAATATTAACCGGTATTTGAAAACCGCTTTCAAACTCAACCAGGAGAACTCTTCTGTTGTTCTTCTTCTCGACATTATCATCACGTTCATCATCATCTGCCTAGCCTTTTCCCAACCATGTTGGGGTCGGCTTGCAGTCTAACCGGATGCAGCTGAATACCAGTATTTTACATGGACCGACTACCTATCTGACCTCTACAGCCTAGTTACTAGTTAACACGATACCCCGTGGTAAGACTTGTTGTCAGACTTTTGGGCTTCTAACTACCCGTAACGACTGTTAAAGATTTACAAATGACAGCCGGGACCAACGGCTTAATATGCTTTCCGAGGTACGTAGGGGTCTTGGTATGTAAAGATGGTCACCCATCCACGGACCAACCGCGGTAAGCGTAGCTTAACCTGATCGATCGACTCGTGCGCCTGGTATTACTTAGCCACAAGGCCCTCATTGTCATCACATTCATGTGGTAGTAAAAATTATATTCAGACAGAAAGGCGGTAGCGTCGCTGACAAAATTCTGCCGATGACTAATCCGTATGCCAAACATGGTGGTTCTTATTATGCGACTAAGGAACTACAGAACAGCACTTTCTAGCCTATTCTATTGAAAATTATATTCAAAATGACATGATTACTTTGTAAAGTATTATATTATTTTAACTATTGTGAATGTGAGGACTATGTGGATATTATTTTTATTTCTCTTCTAGTTTTAGTGATGGTCTGGCAGTTTGAGTAGTTTTTACGGCCTACCCAAATGTCCTTTCTTTGGTATTGCTCGTCGAGTTGAGCTCCTTAAGTTCTAAATTGAGCTCCACGATTACTGACAAATGCTTGCACTGACTGGACAGGTCCACTCAAATCTGTGTGGTTCTTTCCTCAAAAGACCTTTTCAGACACTAATCTACATGGTCCTCATATGGCCTGACCAAGATTATGTCTGGACTTTAAAAGAGACTGCGACCTCTGAGTTTGTTTCGGCCTTTCTTCTCAGAGTAGTCAGATAGGAAACGCCGAACTCATCAAGCTTATTTTAATATTTTTTTTATATGACGTGTAAAAGTGATTCCGATATCCTATTTACAGAATAAACAATTTCATTTCATTACAACAATTCCCTAATGATAGTAATGATCTAAAGTTATATTCAGCAGGTCAAAAATAGATATGGTAAATATTAAATAATTGGACACGCATAACGCATAATGTACATCACGCAACAATCTAAATTATATTTCAATTGGGTCATCCTGACATAGATAAAGCACTATGTAAATATAGTCATAAAGAAGTAGCAAATAGTCACGCAACGCAATCAGTCGCATGTTTGCAGTGCTCTCCATTACTGCTTTGTGAAAAGTGAAATTAGTGGAATAAGGTCCCTATCATATACAGCTGTTGTTAATCGGAAAACACGCACGAACAATGTTCGCTCGTGTGGAAAGAGCCGAAGAACAGAAAATAAAACATAAAATAACAAAAGTTGTGGGAGGTTAACAAAACTTTCGAAATTATTTCAGTTACGTTGTTTGGCTTCCCCCTTTTCTAAGGATTTAAAATAACAAGGGAAAGCTATTCATATTTTACTGAATTTCATGCCTAAAAAACTATAAAAACATTTTACGTATCTCTGCATTTTCCATTATATAGCAGAACCTATACATTTATAAATGATTAAAGTCGCTTTTCGTGTGATTGTGTGACCACGTGGTTTTTCTTAACTCCACAACACATTTGGATTCGGTTTTCAGTATCATGTAGAGAATTTATCCCGGAAGGTTTAGATGAAAGAAAGAAAAAACATTTATTTTGACACAGAAAAAGACATTAGACATTTTTTTTTTTACAGATGCGGATAGTATTTTTTAACCGACTTCCAAAAGGAGGAGGTTCTCAATTCGACTGTATGTTTTTGTTTTTTTTTTTTCGGTATGTTTGTTACGCGATTACTCCGCCAATTATGAATTGATTTTGATGATTCTTTTTTTGTTTGGTAGATCATACTTCAGAGGTAGTCCCATATAAATTTTATTATTTTTGCTTGGGTAGTTTTTGAGTTAGCTTCAATACGTGTTTTTTCCCACTTAGTATGTGGATGATATGATAACTTCCTGTCACTGTTATTTACATAGCAGGTAGTGGTATTCGAATTTGTGTGGGGTAGATCATCATCAGCCTATAAATGTTCCCACTGCTGGGACACAGGCCTCCTCTCTGTGAGAGGGAGTGGGCCGTAATCTACCACGCAGGCCCAGTGCGGGTTGGTAGATGTCACATGTCTTCGAATTTTCGGTTCTAGGACATGCCGGTTTCCTCACGATGTTTTCCCTCACCGTTTTGAGAGCAGTGGTGATGAAATAATTTACACAAAGTAAAGCGCCTGTCTGGGTTCGAACCTACGACCTACAACTCGTAAGTCGCGGCCGTTACCACTGGGCCACCACTGCTCTAGAGGGGCTCTAGTAGGGTAGATACCACAACTAAAAAGTGAAAAATAAAAACTTTTTACAAAAAAAAAAACAACTGACTTAAAACAAACACTACAAAGTGAAAAATAACTTTTATTTCGGAAGTCGGTGATAAAGAACGAAAATTCAAAACCAAAGACACCGACTTCTGAAATTAAAGTTATTTTTCACTTTGTAGTGTTTTTTTTTTTAAGTCGGTTGTTTTTTTTTTATTGGTTTGATTTGTTTTACTGACACACACTTACACAATTTTAAAAACTAAACTTTGATGCCCTATGACTATTATTTTAAGTCTGTTAGCGAAAATACTTTATTATAAAACTTACATATAATAAATAAATCCGAATGTTTCAAGTCGTGAAAACCGTGTGAAGCAGGGGCGAGTCTCTTGTAATAAATACATAAGTATAACTTTAAATAAATTTGTAACAGTAATACAGCTGAAACAAGAGGAAATTTTAAAGCTTCCTCAGTTTCACCCTCGAGATGAGATTGAAATGGATACTTATAAGCCAGGATGCTCTGTCAACAGCGCAGCATTTAGTTTGCAGTGTCAACGGAAAGATTTTAACATAAAATACTATTAAAATTTCCCTCCTAGCTCGTTTTCCGTTTAAGCGCATAACTGAACAGCTCGTTGCTTGAGATGAGTATCGATATCTCGATTAATTTATGTTGATAATTCACGTGTTTATAGAGGATTATTTGATACTTCATTTCAGTATTTCGCGTCTGTGAATGTGCACCTGCATGTAAGTGTGCAAAATTTCTCAATTATAATAATATGAACTCGGCTTGTGTTACAGATAAGTACAGACTAAGTATATGCTTTCATTAATTAACAAAATTATTCCAGGCTACATTCGAATCCGCCGAAAATATAATATAAATATTTATTTAAATTAAAACGTCGGTCAACGAAGTGCAGATTGATGTAAAACATAACAAATATTAATGAAGCATACAAAAAATCTGTACGTAAGACAAATAAATCCAAGATTTTCTAAATAATTAGTGCCTACTACAATCTGTCACCATACACCTAATTGTTAATTTCTCAGATTTACTTTATAAGTGATGCCTAACTTTATAAGTGATGCCTAAGTTTTTTTTTTTATACTGCATGTTGACATAATTATTGTATGCCTATTAGGCAGGACATAATGGAACTGTAATTTACCTAATATCTGTCTGTATAACCTATGCCCACAATAAAAAGATTTGATTTGATTTGAAATCGTTTATTTGCCATCCCATACGAAATCATTGGTATTTTTTTAATGTAGCACAAACAAATACACAATAAAATTAAATTGTTGTTCCGTCAACGTGGCAATCTGTAACAAATAAAGCCATCGGGGCATATGACTCGGAAAATCCGTAATAAAACGAAACTTACGTATCATTTAACCTTTGCAGTTTACATTTTTGGCGCTTTTCAGCCATTAACAGCATTCGTGGTTACGGTTTGTCTGACTATACGAGACATTTGACCGCTTCGGTTACCACCAGCGCTATAAACGGACGTAAGCGTAGAGAAAACTATACCACAGCGATAACCGTTAAATAATTCGTATATAGTTTCATTTCATAGGTACGTAGAACATTTAGGAGGTAACGACAGTAACCATTTCCCTTTCCGTAGTCCCAGTGGACTTTCATAGTCCATATGTGGGATTAGAAATACTTATATATGTAGGGATGTAACTTTTTTTATTCCGAAGCTACGTTCACTTTAGACGATTAAAGAATAAAAATGTTTAGAAACATTCACTGCTGAACATAAGTATCGTAACAGACCAAACTAAAAAAAAACCGCCCAAGTGCGTGTCATGTCGGACCACGAACAATGAAGGGTTACGTAATTGGGATGAATGTTGAAAAATATGTTCTCCCATATATTCCAACTGCAAATGTAAGTTTATTCGCACATTATTTAGAGATTTACCATGTTATTATAGACCATAGACTTCTTATAGATTTTCTTGTAATTTATGATTAAAGAACCATTCTCTGTATTTTTTTATTATTTTAGGCTCGGTAGTTTCGGATATATGGCTAAAAATTCTCATAAATTTTCTTAAATAACTATAAAACTATTTATTTATAAATTTAAAAAAAATCTCCACAACAAGCCCTTTCATTTGGTATGTCACACGGTACAGTTTGCAAAATTTATTTTCAATATTCCAATCTGCCCCCAAAAATTCAAAATTCATTTATTTACTTTCACATCCATATTTGGTTCATAAAAATTCATAAGTGTTTCAAAAAACTAAATTGGTCCAGTAGATTCGGAGCAAATTGGCTGTGACAGACGGACAGACAGACACACAAGTGATCCTATAAGGGTTCCGTTTTTACATTCCGACGTACGGAACCTAAAAAAAACTACTCAACTTTTTATTACAATTTTATTCTACGTAGTTTTGTAATTAAGCAAATTAATCCTTACCTTTATGAACGGTCCATTGAAGGTAGTAAACAATATTAAAATACTACGAAATGTTATTTTTTTATAAATTGAAGCGAGCTTTCTCTTTTATAATTACAGTGTAGAGTCAGATTGCGTAAAAAATAACCAAAACAAATACAACGCCATTAAAAATATTAAAAAGTTGATTTACATTTGTTTTGTGTAAAAAATACTGATAAAATAAAAGATATCACAACATTTCTCCTATTTTTTAAATGGAAAATTGCTCAATCAAACATGTTATAACAGCCTCTCTTTTTTAATAACAAAAAAACTGTTTATTTGACGTTGTTTGTGTAATGTGCTCTAATATACGACGATCATTATGACGGGACTAAGATAAAAATTTATAAAAAAAAAAATTGTTTTCATTACTATTGAGTTAACACGAGTTTTAATTAAAGTAGACAGTTTGCGAACATGTCAAAACTAATTACCAATAGGTAGGTAGGTACGAGGCCTGGAATTTGAAGGCAATTTCCTCGTGAACTTGTATATAGGTACTTCATTAATAAAGTATTTCAAGGTTCTAAGAGTGGTTGGTCCGTTGTTTTACCGATTTTATTGAGTAAATTCTTAAAAAAATCACCAAAGGAAATACTAGATTCTCTTAATCACTTATTTCATTATTTAAAAAAAACGTAATAACGTTCTAAAAATACCCGAAATAATAGCTCAACAATCTTAAATACGCCGAACAACAACATAATAGCTATAATCCTTAAATAAACAAATAAAAACAAGGAAAAAAAACAGCAAAAGAAAAGGAATTGGCACTTGCACACTTCGTGACTTAAACAAAAGCGTCGTTAACAATTCGTGGTTATTAAAGGACCCGAGCATAATCACCCCTAGCAGAATAAAATTACCGTTCTGACAATCCTCATTACCATACTTAATAACATTTCAAACGGTTTTCACACTGAAGAATACGAAAAAGTTGAAATAAATAATTCAATATGTTTTAAATGTTTGTTTTAAATTATCCCGTGAAGTGAACTCTGAATTTTTTAGGGACGTATTGTGAGGTGTCGGCGATAACACAGAATTTGCATCGGCATTTGCGGAGCTCGGTATGTATTCGTATGCAGTGCTTACGAACGTTATTATTTATGAATCCTGCGTCATAATCTCAGACAAGTATTCACATAAGTTTGTTTTATGCGTGACTGTAGGTATACATTCTTTCATTCTATTTTTATGCATTATTCTGAAACTGTTTATCCTGGCAATTGCCTGGCTTCGTTTAACATAATCAGCATGCATTGTGTGCTAGTTCCATATACCCGTCTGGTCCTAAAAACAGAGTCGAGTGCCAATCACAGCGTTGGACAGTCCTCAATCCATTGCGACCTGTAGTTTATGATCAGCGCGTCGATGGCCACAGTTGTTTACAAAAGCCGATGTCAGACATACTTCAACGTCCATCGCTCCATATGGAAGATACCCATCAAAGTGTAGCCACGGGTATCCACATTAGAATTGTATATCGAGGATACAGGAAGCAAAGGAACTTTCTCGTCACTCATAATGAAAAAATATCGAAGTTTCCTTGTATCATCTGCCTAGCCTTTTCCCAACTATGTTGAGTCGGCTTCCAGTCTAACCGGATGCAGCTGAATACCAGTATTTCACATGGAGCGGCTGCCTATCTGACCTCCACAACACGGTTACTGGGTAACACGATACCCCTTGGTATAAGACTTTCAGGCTTTTGACGACCTGTAACAACTATCAAAGATCCAAGAATGACAGCTGGGACCAATGACTTAACGTGCTTTCCAAGACACGGAGAGGTCTTGGTATGTAAAGATGGTCACCCATCCTCGGACCAACCGCGGCAAGTGTAGCTTAACCTGAGCGATCGACCCGTGCGGCTATAATTACTTAGCCACAAGCCCCTACACCAGTTTCCTTGTAATTACGCGTAAATACTCGAGGAAACGTAACATATTAATTGAGTAGGTATAATTAATATTAAATTAATTACTAAGTATTATAATATTAGAATCTTAATAAGTAGAACTCAGCGGTGCATATTTTTTGAAGATTCAGTAAGCAAGCGTAATAAGACTAAAAAGTGTACGGTGCGCGCCGCAACTAACAAACTAGGTACAAAGAGATTTGCTGAAACCCCAAAAGGTTCTTGTTACTTAATCCAATTTCCACGCAATCTTTCGCTGAAATTCTTTTTAAATTGTTGTCACGCGCTTGGTATTATACAGTTTGTACAATTTAGTATTAACCTAGTCGTTGTCATACTGTGGTTTTGCTACTCTACTGCATTTTCATAAGTTGTGTTTCATACTCTGTGACCGCGCCAAAAAAAAAAAAAAACACGAAATTTTCAGCTTAGTTTAAGATTGAACAGAGTATTAAGATGGAATACAAATTCTATGTTTAATTGAGTGATTTGTAAGTTTTACATCAACATAAATTGAAGTGTTTAAAATAATAAATAATTCAATGAACTAAACATTTAATTAAGCTCTCAATTTCATTTTAAATAAACAAATTTTTAGAAGCATTAGACTAAGTCATAACACCGTTCAATTTAAATAAATTAGATATTTGAACTAAACATTATTATTTTGTAGGTGTTAGAAACGGGATCCGCTCGAGTAGGTACATGATTAATTTATTCCCAGTCTCCTTAATAATTTCATCACGAACAGTACCCCGTTTAATTTAAAATAAATAAGGCGTTTTAAAGCGAAAACCTTCACACTCTTGTATTTAATTCGATGAGTATTTGGACGAAAAGGGTCCTCCGAAAGTGACTTTTAAGAATTTAGTGGAATCATAGAACGAAGCGAAGGTACGAGGAGACATCAAAATATTCAAATCACCAAAGGATATTCCTCGCAACAACAATGCTGAGCTAAAGTATTTACTTATCAATCTTTTATAAAAAAACATGAACCAATTTTAACGAGAAAATTGTTTAGAATTCTTCACCCGGATTCTTTGGAAATATTTAATCTAAACTATGTATAAAATAACAAAAAAAAGTATTGTTAATTTTGCTTGAAAACTTGGGATGTTCGAAAACAAAAAGTTTTCTTGCTTTGTAGCTTGGAAAAATGTTTGATTAAAAGGTTATATGGAAAAAAACACTGAATATATACGCAGACGTCTGGAGTAAGCCTGAAATAAGTATTTGAGCCACAAGACCAGTCATTTAGGGTAACGAGAGCAAATAAACCAACCTTAGGTAACGAATTAGAAAAAAAAACATTCACCGAAAAGATACTGTCTACTAGGCAAAACATTAGAAGTACTTTATTTATCTACACGAATGCCATAAATTAGTACTTTATCAGAACGATTAATCCCTTTCAGGCTTTTAGTTTAATAGACTAATTGTTAACGCCTTAAGGTGCTCCCTCACCGGGAGCATTCGCCTGTAATGTAACGTTCAGAGTCGAGGATTACATCAGTGAGGGAGGAGAACCGAGCATTACAGTGCGCATCCTTATTCTTATACATATTATAAAACAAAGTACCCCGCCGCGTCTGTCTGTCTGAATGCGATAAACTCAAAAACTACTAAACAGATTTTCAAACAGTTTTCACCAACAGACGGAGTGATTCATGCGGAAGGTTTAATGTATAATTCATTAGGTTTTGTGTAAATGGGCTGAAATATGACGATTATTGTTGAAGAAGTCGGAAAAAATGCCGACTGGGAGTTTTACTGGCGTGCGCTGCGTTAACCGGAAAAGATACATCAAATTTATGTTCTACGGTATTGTTCATTTTAAAAATTTCAACAAAATATCCGCGATATCATATGTCTATCTTATAAGGATGACACACAATAACCATTTTTATCTTTCAGAATTTGATAAAAATTTAATTGTTATTTACGAAGCTTTTTTTACCGGTATAGTATTAATCCTTATCCAAAAAAACATGTTATTTACATTGGGCATTTAATTTAAATTTAAATATGCCTTAATATCATATAATTTAAATGAATAGTTTAACAAATATCACAGTTTCAAAATTACGCGGAGCAACGCGGGCGCAGCGGTAGGAGTCAATGACGTTTTCCTCTGTTAGTACAGTCTGGAATTGAGGTACTTGAAGAGTCACTACATTCACTTTATATTAAATATGTGAGCTCTCAAAAACAAATAAAGGAACATATCCTTGCTGCCAACAAGTTAGTACAAATGTGTAACAGTGAGGCAGACAGTGTGGTCCCGATGTCTTTTAGCACCGCTCAATGTTCTTGTCAAGGGGCATCCAACCTTGAGGCTCTTCAACCTGAGGCAACGGAGGACCCGTCCCAGTCTGGAGAGGCTCAGGGCTGTGTCCCTGATCAAGATACACCACATGTTATACAAGCTTCATCTCAAGTAGCACAGACAGATACTTGTTGTAGTAAAGATTGTTATTGTTCTATTATGTTTTCAGATAGTTTAGGGACAGGGTTAGGTAAATTATTAAGTAACAACCTGAGGCAATCTTCAGTTAATTATTGTATGCCAGGGAAATCCTACGAAGAGATAATTTCATCAATAACAGGCCGTAAATATGATCCGAAAGCCATTATTTCTGTATTTGTAGGCAATAGTACTAATGTAAAAAAAGATGACATCACTGACAGTGTCACCGAAATCTTGAAGATTAATTGTCAGAAAATAATATTGTGTGCTTTTCCATACTTTGAGCACTTGTCAAGTAGGCAAAATCATAATGTACATATGCTAAATAACCATATGCATTTATTAGTTAATCACTATAGTGACAAACTTATATTTTTTGACACCAACACTTTTGTTGAGAAATTAAAGTCGACTAGGGATACTGCGTATCTGCCTATTAGTTTTAGACGTCAAATAGCATGGCTATTAGCTTTTAATATAAACTCAGACATAAGTAGTATGTCGAAGTCTTATGTAATTAGCACCACAAAAATTAGTAATAATACTAATATTAAGGTGGTTAGTAATTTAAACTAGTCAGTAAGACAACAGAAGATACCAGTAACAATGTTTTTAATCTCACCATCAACAAGGTATCTTCTAGCACTCAATTAGTTAATTGTAAAAAAGGGGCTAAGCAGAATTCCTTGAAATTGTTTCATCAAAATATTCAAGGTTTTTCTTCCAAATATTTAGAAGTTGAATTGCTTTTAGAAAAAACAATGTTTGATATTATTTGTATAACTGAACATTGGTTGAAAGATTATGAAATGTTAATTAATTTTGAGAATTACAGTGTGGGCAGTTGTTTTAACCGAAAATCAATGCTACGTGGAGGTTCACTAATTTTAATTAAAAATTGTATAAAATCTAAGACTCGTAATGACATAGTTGAACTATCGGTGGAACATAGCATTGAACTGTCCTGTGTTGAGCTAGATAAGCATTTTATAGTGTGTGTATACAGACCTCCAAATTATCAAAACTACTCTATATTTGAATCAGTAATGGAAGATGTTTTGGCAAAACTTACAACTGGTAAGAAATCAGTAATTATTTGCGGTGATTTTAATATTAATATTTTGGAAAATAATTCAAATAGCAGTAGATTATTAAGTCTCTTCAAATCATTTAATCTGTCAAATGTGTTTTTAGAACCAACGCGAATAACTTCGACTACTGCTACATGTATTGATAACGTCTTTTGTTGCTGCGACTATTTAGATAAAGCTATTGTAAATTATCTCCCTTCTGATCACAGCGGTCAAACCGTTATTTTTGAGTCCAACACACCAATACTAAAAGTGCAGATACAAACTAGACCAATAACATCGGGTAATTTAATTAAGTTTAATAGCACTTTAATTAGCAAGTTAAGTGCTCAGGGTCTAAATATGTCCAATGGCAATATTTTGTATGAACAATTCTTTTCATTAGTCCAAACAGAGTTCAATAAGTCTTTCTAAAACTATTTGCCCTAAGTTTTTATTCAGTGACTGGGCAACTAAAGGCATCAGGAAAAGTAGGGAAACATTATTTGAACTGTATGGCCTTAAGCCGTATATTAACACAGAAACTTTTAATAAGTATGTTGCTACTTACTCTAAAACTTTTAAAAATATCTGCAAAGCAGCTAAAGCTTCTTTCATTAGCAACAAGGTTAAATCGGCAGATAATAAAATAAAGACAGTTTGGAAAATTATTAACAATGAAACAAACAAGAACAAAAGACATAATACAGATTACACACTAGACACTTCCGGCGGTCTTATTAGCGACAACATCGATGTTGCTCAAGAATTTGCAACTTTCTTTACCAATATTCCAATTAAAACTACAGAAACTCTAAATTCCTCCCCCACACTTGCGATTGATTTATTAAAAGCGGATGTTTCAGCCTGCCCTGTGGAATTTAAATTTAAACATATAAACCCTGTGGTCGTTATAAAGGCTTTTAAGCAACTTAAGATCAAAATTACCGAAGATCTGTGGGGCATGTCTACTAAAGTTTGTCAATCAATTATTGAGACAATTGCACCCTATTTAGCTTTAATATTTAATTTGTGTGTAGATCAAGGGATATTCCCGGATTTAATGAAATACAGTAAAGTTATTCCACTTTTCAAATCCGCGGACAGCAAAGACACTAATAATTATAGGCCTGTATCAGTTTTGCCGGTTTTCAGCAAGGTGTTTGAAAAAGTAATGTTAAATCAAATGCTCAATCATTTTAATCGTAATAACATCCTACACGATCAACAGTATGGTTTCACCAAAGGACGTTGCACAACCGACGCCGGTGTCACCTTATTGAAACACATCTTTAATGCATGGGAAGAGGCACAAGATGCAATAGGCATCTTTTGCGACCTATCCAAGGCATTTGATTGCGTGGATCACGAAACACTGCTCTTGAAACTTGAGCATTACGGTCTGGATAAACTTGCGCTGAGCTTAGTAAAATCATATTTGAATGATAGACTGCAGCAAGTTCAAATAAACGGTGTAAATTCATTGGGTTTAAAAGTCAAAATGGGTGTACCACAGGGCTCGATATTGGGTCCATTCCTCTTTTTAGTATATATAAATGATTTACCAAATTTACTGAAAAATCGACCACAAATGGTGTTATTTGCTGATGACACATCACTGATTTTTAAAGTAGACAGACGTGCACAGGAGCTTGACGACGTAAATAACGCTATTCTTACGGTCCATAATTGGTTTACTGTAAATAATTTGGTATTAAATGAGAAGAAAACTAAATGCATAAGATTCGCGTTACCGAATGTTAGAAGTAGTGAATGTCACGTTGTATTGAATAAGGAGACACTAGAATTCGTCGAAAAGACAGTTTTCCTGGGGATAACGCTTGACTCCAAACTACAGTGGGGTCCTCACTTAACATCACTTGCAGGGCGGCTAAGTTCAGCCGCTTACGCTGTTTGGAAAATCCGCCAACTAACAGACGTGGATACCGCGAGACTGGTCTATTTTAGTTATTTTCATAGCATCATGTCTTACGGTATTTTGCTGTGGGGACGGGCTGCAGATATTGATTCTATCTTTATTCTGCAAAAGAGGGCCGTCAGAGCCATCTACAACCTCCGCAGACGCGAATCCCTAAGGGAATTGTTCAAGAAAATTAACATCATGACGGTACCTTGTCAGTATATATATGAAAACATTATGTATGTTCGAAAAAATCTATACCTTTTTAGTAAGATAAGTGACAGGCATAATTTTAACACTAGAAATAGGAATAAATTAGATCAACCACGTTTTAGATTGTCTAAAGTTCACACTTCTTTTATGGGGTACTGTGTAAAATGTTATAATAAAATACCACTCGATATTCTTCAACTAAATGAGAAGAAATTTAAAACATGCATTAAACGCACACTATGTAGACAAGCATATTATAAGTTGGATGATTATATCGTAGATAAAAATGCTTGGCTTAATGCTGGTCCTGCTCCACAGCCACTTGGGCTCACTAGTTAAAATTTTAATATTTGGAAGAGTTGCTTTCCCTTTTTTTTTTTAATTTTGTTTTTGACATTACGAACTTAAATGCTTATTTTTTTATCTTACCAAGTAAATAAAAATGCTTGGCTCAATGCTGGTCCTGCTCCACAACCACAACTAATTGATTAACATTTGCAAATAATGTTGGAGCTGCTGAAGATTGTAAGACCATCTTTGCATTGTATAAACTCAATCTCTTTTGTATTATATAATTGCATAGCACACTATGTGAGCACTATGTACTAAAGAGTTACTATTTACCGGGTAATATGTCTTGCATTGACTTGAATGTTGCCCTGGCGGCTGTGAGTATGTCATGCTCACTCAAATGTTTCGCTGATGGTGGCGCGTGTGTTGGATCATTTAGCTCCCTTCAAAATGGTTGAGCTGAATGGTGCTAATCCATGCGTCATGTTCGTGAACGGGCGCCGTCAGTTGGGATTGGTTATCTCTTAGCTGCCAGGGCTTATTTTTAATTTTTTTGAATTGTTCTTTTTTATCTTTTTATTACGGACGCTTCTCATGTGCACGTCTTTCTACATTGTTCTCACATGTATAATTTCAACATGAATGATGTAACCAATATTTTGTAACAATTTTTTATTTAAAAGAGTGTCCGTGGAGTTTCTTGCCCGTTCTTCTCCATAGGTACCTACTACGCTTTGGAATGGGCAACTAGCTTCATACCTATTTCTGACTGACCGATTCCTTGACAATTCAAAAGTGCCTGTAAATGGTTTAATTGAAATAAATGATTTGAGTTTTGAGTTTTTTGAGTTTTATTAGGATCGATGGTTATTAGGTATGAAATCTCGGTAGTACGTTCCCGTGGGATATTTTCCGACATCCATGTGGGCGAAGCCGCGGGCAAAAGCTTTGTCTATAATATTGAATCGGAAATGTTACATTACAGGCTCGTCAATCAGGGAGGCAGTATTGTAACGTAATGCTCAAAATCGAATCTGTAATGTTACATTACATGCGATTGCTTACGGTGACGGACCACCTTTAGACAAACACACTCAAACTATCAGACACAACAACAGCTATCATATAAAAACGATAGCCGAATCAATACTACAGTAAGTACGTAACATATACATACGCATTCGTTTTGTAACAAAAATATTGAAAACGCTAGATTACCATTCGACACACGCCGAAGTAAGGACGTGATTCGTTTCCCAATATTTGAAACAAAGCGAGCCCTTGACAAGAAAGCACAAATCAAACTATGGCATATCCGTTCAACTATTTTAACTGTCGTAAATATAAATTTATTGTAGTACCGTTGTGTTTGTTATTTTATTATTGCTTTCAAGTCGTTGTTCAAATTTAATTGTTGTGACCACGAACTATGTACGTACTTTTATTGCTATTCCGGGTACGATTCCTTTTGTCGATTTACGATACCTATAGAAAGCAAAGATTTAAATCATTAGATTTACCCTCACCGTCTTTATATCGTGCAAAAAGTATTAATACAAAAAAGCTCACACATCCCGTATAAGACGTTTCCATGGCATTCATGTCAATTGTTTATGTCCAAATGCAACAGAAACGCGACCATCATTTGACGGGGTAGGACGAATTTTACGATTTTAATCTTAGATACAAGATGGATTATTACGCATTATTTTTGCTGCCTAGCTCGTGTCACTCTCTCTCTCTCTCTCTATGCAGTGCCGTATCTTGCAGATTTCTGTTCCGTATTGTCACGCCAACACCGATGTGATCGACCTCGATGGCGTTATCTTTCCTCAGACGTCCAATTAGAGTCAATCTTTGTCCAATGTTCCGGGTGCATTCGCCCGACATGTCCAGTTTTCTTCAGCCTGGCTGGTTTTGTATACAGCAGTCTCTGCTTGAATATTGTAGCATATTGTGCTGTTTCTTACCCTATACTGTTATGTTATTTTACCGACCAATGCTGCACTCTATTGCTCAGGGTCCATCTTGAGTTTGGCCTTCTTTTCCTTGATAAAAAGCCCATCAATTTTCGATAATTTATGCACGATAATTTATTTATAATAATAATAAAATTATTTCCGTATTTCCAGCTACTTAAATCTAATAAAAAGTAACCAAGAATTTTAGTCCGTTTGTGTGAATGTATGTTCCGGATTGGCGCAAAACGGCTGAATGGATTTCGATTAAATTTGGTACATAGCTAGTTTATAATCTGGATTAAAACATAAGGTACGTTTAATCCCGGAAGTACGTTCTCGTGGGCTATTTTCCGACATCTACGCGGGCGAAAACGAAGGCAAAAAAGTGTTAGATATATTATAATGAACTTCAACACAATAATTATATCGATGCTACCTGTCGTTCCCTTCATCCATATTTGATACATTCGCATTTAGATATTCAATTACAAAATCGACAAAAATAATAATAAAAGAGAAATATTTCTTGGAATACATATTTGCTTACAGCCCATGTACTTATACAAAAATGATTTGCAGGATGTCCGTAGATGCCAATAATACTTCCAATTAGGGTAGCAATTAAAACAGTATAGCATAAAATAAAGTTCTCAAACAATAACATAAACTGTTGGAAACTCATCGAGTTTCCATTGTTATAATTCGCTTATTGCACTTGATCTATTAATAGTTCCAAGGATCTTCCTTGAACAATCATTCGGTATTATTTTGTTGCTATTGCTGTTTTATTATCATTATTATAGAATAGAATACTCTTATTCCCTCCCCTCTCCCTCCTCCTCTCGCTTACTCTCTATTATCATATAATACACAGATGTAAACTTCAGGTTTTTTCCCTAGGTACCGCACTATTTTGTTACTTCCTAAAAGTTCCTAAATGTGCTTCTCGAAGGTAGGTAGGGTACGAACGCTTTTCTAACCAGTATAACGTCTCAATGCTTTTTTTATACCTCGTTTTTTTGTTAACATAGGCATGTTCACAATACCTCTAGTCTTCTACGCACGTTTCCGGATGACAGCGATGCGGACGAATACTTCGACGCCTAAGGCTGGTTTCACAGCTGTCCGGGAGACACGTGTGGGCCGCCTGTACGCCGGAACGGAAACACACGTGAGGCTAAAACATTGTTTCACAGCGACGCGGATTGGTCCGTACGCGACCCGCTCCGGGTAGAGCCCGTACAATGCAACCGTATCGTACTAACTCCCTCGTTTCAGAGCACTGCGGGCGCTACCCGTGCGGGTCTCCAGTGTGCGGGCAGCCCGTGCGGGTCTCCCAGCCAGCTGTGAAACCAGCCTAAGTGTCCTTTTGTTTTGTATTTATTAGTATAGTTAGTTAGTTAGTCATTTAATTTGGTATCTAGTGTAAATAATAGTTGTCTTAACAAGCATACATATATCCGTGGTTCACAATAAAAAATCAATCTGCCTAGCATTTTCCCAACTATGTTAGGATCAGCTTCCAGTCTTACCGGATGCAGCTAAATACCAGTATATTACATGGAACGACTGCTTATCTGACCTCCACAACCCAGTAACTGGCAATACCCCTTGGTAAGACTGGTTATCAGACTATCAAGCTTCTGAGATGACTACCGACAAAGATTTACGAATGACAGCCGGGACCAACGGCTTAATGTGCTTTCCGATGCATGGAGGGGTCACGATATGTAATGGATGGTCACCCATCCACGAACCAACCACCGCAAGAGTAACTTAAGCTTCGAATGACCCGTGCGACTGTTATCATTTAGCCATGAGCGCCGTGATTCACAATAATTCTATAAAAACAAAAAGGCTGAAAAATTATTTTAAAGTTCTTATACTAGTTTATTACGATGCTAAAATTAATTCAGATTGACATAAGATACGTTTTATTGTAAATTAATCCGAACAAAGCTGAGGCGAATTCTATTAAATTTTCCCGGAAACTCTTCCCACCTTGTGGAAAGGTTTTAGCAGTATTTTCCGTAAACAATTATCACGCTAAACAGTGTCTTGTCACCATTTTTGTACTGAATACAAATAAGTTAGAATAATAGGACGTAAATTAAAACTATAGTTTGACCAATACCGCTGTACCGCGCTTTAGGAATACGCGGCGAGGCGGGGGGCAGTGTTGACCAATGAGCGACGGGCGGAACGCCGTGCGCCGAGAGCTTTGACGAATTAGCGGCCTGCACTGCTCCCCCGTCTCGCCGCGCGCCTTCCTAAGGTGCGGTCAGCGGTATTGGTCAAACTGTAGTACGATGGTGTTAAAAAGTAATTAGCCGCATTTTTCGCAATAAACAGCTACTCAAGTACTCATATGCATTTGTAATTAAAATTACTTTGCTTCGCGTGACCAGTGCCCAATGGATGCTTAGATTCCTGTCGCCACAGTCAGTCGTCACGCACGCTTCACAACCTAATTCCAACTGAAATTACTACAGCGGTCGTTTTTACTGGGATTAATTAACTCGTGTTTCTGCTAATATCTTTATTACACGTGTTCATAAAATAAATTTAATGCCGAATTGAGAATAGACTTAATAAATAAAATGGTTTTCCCTTTTATATGAACATTTCGTGGTTTATGTTAACTGCTTTATGTATGGGTGAGTCTACAGTTTAATGTTATAAGTTTTTTTTTTTTTAAGTAATTGAACTAATTGTCGAATGCAGGTATCTAAATCGCCACTCTGTATACTTTTTATTTGCACCAAAGACAACCCCATTTTATCTTCAGAAAATCACTGTCCATTCTAAGATTGCCTGGAAAAGATCGCAGTACGCTTACTGAAAATATACACTACAAGATTACAATGGGCGGCCTTATCGCTATAAGGCCGCCCATTGTAAATCTTGCAGTGTATATATTTTTTTTCTTTTTAAGATTCCGTACCTCAAAAGAAAAAAACGGAACCCTTATAGGATCACTCGTGTGTCTGTCTGTCTGTCTGTCTGTCACAGCCAATTTTCTCCGAATCTAAAAGACCGATTAAGTTGAAATTTGGCACATGTATGTATTTCTGTGACCCAAACACGAACGTATAACGTAAATAAATGAATTTTGAATATAGGGGTCCCTCATGGGGGGCAAACAAGAAAATTAAAAAAAGAAAGTTTTCTAACAGTAATGTTTGACATATCAAATGAAAGGGCTTGTTGCAAGGATCTCAAATATGTTTTTTTATATAATTTTAAAATAAATACTTTTAAAGATATTTAAGAAATTTTATGAAAATTGACCATTCCCACCCTTATCTCCGAAACTACTAGACACAAAATTTAAAAAAAAAAATACATTGTATGGCTCTTTACTCATAGATCACAGGAAAATCTATAAGAAGTCTATGGTCTTAAAATAACATGGTAAATCTCTCAATATTGTGCGTACAAACTTACATTTGCAGTTGGAATGTATGGCAGACCATGTATTTCCACTACAATATTAAGTTTGTATTTGGGATAAATTCATTTCAACTACGGAACCCTTCATTGTGCATAGTCCGACACGCACTTGGCCGGTTTTTAGGGTTCCGTAGTAAACAAGAAACCCTTATAGTTTAATTATGTCCGTCTGTCTGTCTGTCTGTCCGTCTGTCTGTCAGTCTGTCTGTCTGCGGTCTAGCTCTGAGACCCTTAATACTAGAAAGCTATAATTTGACATAGGTATACATATTAATTACGCCGACAAAGTGGTAAAACAAAATTATGAAAAATATATTTTGTACCTCTCCTACGCGTAAAGTGAAGATGTTTTTTTTTTATCGCAACGTGTGGAGTATCATTGGAAAGGTCCTTCAAAAACATTTTGAGTTTGTGAAAACCATTTTTGGATTCAAGGATCCGTTTTCGAAATATTAAGCTTTAAAATGCAAATTTTTGTTAGAGTCAAGTGTGTCCCCCCCCCCTGCCAGATAAATGGTTGATTTTGGATACGTGAAAAAAATCACAGCAGTAGTTTATATAACGAAATTAAAAGGAAAACTATCACAGCTAAGTAGGCTCTACAAGTTAACGAGTAATAATTGACCAATTTAACTTTGCAGTTGTAAAAAACATGTTTTCCCATACATTCCGTATGGGCGAACATATTTTTCAACTACAAAGTTAAGTTTGTTTTTGGGTTAAATTCATTCCAACTACGGAACCCTTCATTGTGCGTAGGCCGATACGCACTTGGCCAGTTTTTTTTAATAGATACGTTTGGACTAAATAAATACATTACGTTAACTTTACATTTCAGACAATACGTTTGTGCTAGCAGTAGGTAACATAATATCAAGCCTGTTATACAGAGGTGTACTATCGAAGAAACGCATACCTGCACACTAAGGACTATTCTTGCTTGCAGCGTTCGGCCGCTATAGTATCGCTTACCTACGAAAAAAAGGGTCGTGTGCACGGAATTTTGTTTTCAAAGTGGTATGTAGTAGATATGCGTTACCCCGATGGTACCTATAAGTACATCCACATTTCGCCAGTTATGTTTATTCCCAAGTAAAAGGGGGCGAGCAATACTATTGTCAAACACTAGCATTAAGTACATAACTTGTGTAGAGAAAATAAAAGTCTTATATTATTATTATTTATTTATATTATTATTTAATACTGCTTAGTGATATTGCATGTGTCTGGCACTAGTCTTCAGGAAGCGTCCGATCATTAAATGAGTAACAAGTAATCAGTACTCGGATAAACGAACACCAACAATCTGGAAAACTTCAAGTTTTTCTAAGTTACCAGTACATTATTTAGTCTGTGTGAGCGCGGTCGACTGAGTTCGCAAAGATTCGGTGCACTCGATAAATAGTTCTTAAAACATCAGCATTGCAAGCAAAATGGATAAAAAACATGAATAAGGCGAAAGTATGTTGCAAGAAATCCCTGATCAGTTATCAAATTATTCCAGTTGTTAAAAAAGGAGAGAAGACAAATTGGTCAAACTTATGTTAAAACTATAATAAAATAGTAGGTAAGTACCTACTTATTTCACCAACAGACGATATTGCAACACAGATACTCATTTTGATGTACGTCTGAAGCCGCTGGAACATAAGAACGTGTACCTTATTTCTTCTCATAACAGTGCAGACATAATATGCAAGCGAACCGCATACTAACCTTATTTCAAGAAAAAAATACATAACACGCAACGGTTGACGTAATATCATGTTCTGCATCTTCAATACCTGTTCCACAATACCTGTTCCATAATATAGGAACAGCCGCGATTTCAGTAAATAACATTAAGTTTTATGATCCACCCATATGCTCAGGTGAAGTTTCCAATCTTCTTCCGGTCACGCCAACGTCAACTTTGATAAAAGTAACAATATTTTTGGGAAAGGAACTGAATTTGGATCGGATTCGTGTGTGTGTTTATGCTTCTTTTGTTTTAGTTTTTTTTTTTTTTGTTAAAGTACTTCAAGTATTGTAAAGACGTATAATGTCTTAGACATTTTAAACTTGGTGCCTTAATAGTTGTTCAAAATCTACTAAAATAACCCTGTTAAGTATTTTTCAATATTATTGTTAGACTTTTGCAACTAAATTGCCGTGAAAAGAGATTCCTGGCTAAACTTCGACCGCGGTGATCAAATCACAAAGTTAATTTGGTCTGCGCTTGCTGCGATCAATCAGCGAGATAGTGTATCAGAAATCTCATAACTATAATAGTCTATAAGAGTCAGAAAACCTAAGTTATACCGGTATCGACTAACGACGACTTTCGTTCCGTGTGAAAGTTTCACAATAATGTTTAGACTGAAATCTAAACTATAGACGGCAATTCAAACTTCGTACTACTTTAAACAATTTCGGAAAGAGAACCCCTATATAACTGAAAGATAAGGTATGTATATGTATATGTATTTGTCGGAGACGGGTATCTGACTCTTCGTTATTATCAGGCATATTTTTAACCGACTTTCAAAAAGGAGGAGGTTATATGTTCGTCGCGTATGTTTGTTTTTTTTTTTTTTTTTATGTATGTCCACCGATTTCTCCGTCAATTGTGGACCGATTTTGAAAATTCTTTTTTTGTTTGAAAGGGTGTGCTCTGGAATTGGTCCCATATAAATTTTATTAACTTTGCTTGGATAGTTTTTGAGCTAGCTACAAAATACGTTTTTTTTTCCCACTTATTATGTAGATGATATGATAAGTTTCTGTCACTGGTAGCAGGTAGTGGTATTCGAATGTGTGTGGGGTAGGTACCACAACTAAAAAGTGAAAAATAAAAATTTTTTACAAAAAAAAAACAACCGACCTCCAAAAAAAACACTACAAAGTGAAAAATAACTTTAATTTCGGAAGTCGGTGGCAAAAAACGAAAATACAAAACCCAAGACACCGACTTCCGAAATTAAAGTTATTTTTCACTTTGTAGTGTTTTTTTTGGAGGTCGGTTGTTTTTTTTTTGTAAAAAATTTTTATTTTTCACTTTTTAGTTGTGGTACCTACCCCACACACATTCGAATACCACTACCTGCTACCAGTGACAGAAACTTATCATATCATCTACATAATAAGTGGGAAAAAAAAACGTATTTTGTAGCTAGCTCAAAAACTATCCAAGCAAAGTTAATAAAATTTATATGGGACCAATTCCAGAGCACACCCTTTCAAACAAAAAAAGAATTTTCAAAATCGGTCCACAATTGACGGAGAAATCGGTGGACATACATAAAAAAAAAAAAAAAAACAAACATACGCGACGAACATATAACCTCCTCCTTTTTGAAAGTCGGTTAAAAATATGCCTGATAATAACGAAGAGTCAGATACCCGTCTCCGACAAATACATATACATATACATACCTTATCTTTCCTTTGGAAAAAGTTTTTATAACTACTGTGAGCGTAGTGTGGGTAGTGTTGGTTAATGCGCAATAGAAAAACAGTTTGCAGTTCAGATCACATTATAATCTACTATCAAATTAATCACATTAGCTAAATTATACAAACACTGGGTGCGACGGCGTTTATTAAAATCACCAATCAACACAATGATCACAAATTACAACTAACACAATAACTGAGCACCACGAATCGAGAACAGTTCCGTGACGTTTTGACTCCGATGCGACCAGAGGCTGAATGCCCTCCTCGCCGTAGCCTTAAAACATCATGACTCTGTAGAAGCGCGCGGTTGGTGTGGGTAAATCTCGTCCTGTTGCCGGCGGCGCGCTTGCGATTCGTTTCGTGTCCGTACTAATGACCGGATCCGACATATTTATATTTTTGGTCACTAGGCAATCAAATGTAGGTACCTACATGCCGAATCTTTTCCGCGTTGTTTCAAACAAATGAGCTGAACTACTTTATTAAGACTTTATTTTATACAACTATTCAAGTTCTCTGTCACAAAAACTCATATCTCGAAACTTTAAAACTATCAACCATGTCCAAGCAAGTTCTATACGGCACTTCTTTGATTTTTCACCCGAGCGCGCTTGAAGTGCGCTCTTTAGGTGAACAGGGCGAATCTGACAAGTCTGAGATACGGACCGTAAGTAGAACGACGCGTCATAAGTGGCCCAGTTAGAGCTTTTGTCCTATCTAAACAGTTGTTTCTGTCATAGGCAGCCGGGGCGTTGTTTCATAATAATACGCCTCGTACAAGTACGATGCAAGTGATTCTTTCAAACTATCGCAGTGAGGGTTGTTGGTGACAGATATTACAATGTGGGTTGAAATATTTGTTTAAAATACAATGTTTTAGATTTTGTCGTTACTAAGCTATAGTATACAATATGTAAAAAAACCGTGTTGAATCCGAGAGGGTATTGTTAGGTATCATACTGAGAGTTTATTTATGTGGAAATATTCAGGAAACAAGAAAAAAAAATCGTAATTTTTTTTTCAATGCGGAATTTTAGATGGTTAGGTATTAATTACATGGGGCGCGGGCGGCCGTCGCTAGCGGGTGTCTACACTTACTTCATAACTTATGACCCCTGTTGAAAAATTTCCAGTTTTTAATCGATTTGTGGTAATTTTGCTACTAACAATGAGAATTCTAAAATAGCAATAACTTTTTATGTTATCCGGATACGGAGCAGCCCGAGAACCCGTCTTCCTAGAAACAGTGGGATGAGCCGCTCTGCAGGTTGGTACGGAATAACTTCATTAATGCGTGGCCGCCTGCTAGCTGTGGGAGAATGGGAGTCGGGCCTCTGGCTTCAGGCGCTACCGTCACCCAAAATAGGCACTATGTTGGGTGACACCACTTTCCGACTCGCTACAAGTCTGCGTCTGGGTGCCTCTTGCGGGGCTCCACATCGCTGTCAGTGCGGTGAAGCTGTCGACCGCCTCGCACACCATGGCCTTTCCTGCAGCAAGAGTGCTCGGTTGGCACGGCACGCAAGCATTAATGACATCCTCCGTCGGGCTCTTGTAACCGCCGTGGTACCAGCTGTTTTAGAACCCAATGGCTTGGCACTCGATGGTGGGAAGAAGCCAGACGGAATGACCATAATGCCTTGGAAGTTGGGTAGGCCTTTGGTGTGGGATGCAACCTGTGTCGACACCCTTGCGCCATCCCATCTTCCTAGCACTGCGGGCTATGCCGGGGCGGCTGCTGCAGATGCAGAAAACCTCAAACGACGCAAATATAGCAACCTTACTGGTAGCTATATTTTTGAGCCGTTTGGGGTTGAAACACTAGGGCCATGGGGTCCGAGTGCTCACCTAGTATTCCGGGACATCGCCAAGCGGTTGGTTGATTTGTCACGTGACCAGAGGGCTGGCCAACTCTTAGGCCAAAGAATCAGCATTGCCATCCAACGTAGCAACGCTGCCAGCCTTTCGGGCACTTTTCCCGCTGACAGCGATGCGGACGAATTTTTTGACGCCCAATGAGCTCTTCTCTTTATTTTTAACTTTTCCTTTACATACTTGTACATAATATATATAGGTACTAGTTAGTTGTAAATATGTTTGTGTATATTAAATAATTAAGACGTTTTAAGTAAAAAAAACTTTTTATGTTGAATAATAATAAAATTTAAAAGTATTGTAAAAATTTGACAAAAAAAAAAGTTTTTCAAACTAAACGCGTGTAGGTACATAATGCGTATGCGCTGAATAGACACTTGAACCCCGTGAATATTTACTGGTGTCCTTAATTCTTGATTGATGTAAAAAGTGGGCTTATATTTTTGTACAATATTTAACTATTAGCTGTTGCCCGCGACTTCGTCTGCGATCCAGGATGAAAAGTAAAATTTCAAGTTTTTGTATTTCATCCAAATCCGTTAAGCCGTTCTAGAGTGAAAGCCTAACAAACAAACAAACTCACTTTCGTATTTATAATATTAGTTAGGATTTGGATTTTAAACCTCGATAGTTTCAGTATACGTACACATGTCAAAGTACCTACCTACATATAAAACATACGCTTATAAAATCATCAATTTAACAGCATGAAAACTGTGTGAAACTCCACGAGCTTTTAATAAGACCTAAACAATAGGTTTTGCCTGTCACGTTCGGTCTGAATTACGGCGCGTCACGGATACACCAGTGACAGGCATTCATGTCGATGATAGACACACGATTAAGTACTGCGTGCTCGACAAAACCTACAAAGCGATCATTTATTTTTCAAATCGAAAATTATGGCTGAAAGTAAGTTTTAACAAAAAAAGTTCTCTATTATTGAGTTTTTTGGGTATCGTGGGTACAGTATTTGTATCTCACGAAGCGTCGCGCGTTATGCTTGTGGTAACTATGTAAGTGTACAAACATGCTGTGAATGTGTGCGTGAAAACGAGTAGCGTCAGCACATCATAACAACGCACGCACACACTTCCGACTTCGCCATTGTCTCGGACGATACCGAGAACTCCTGCGCTTACACACATTCACAGCATGTTTGTACACTTGGTAACCACAAGTAAAGCGCGCGTCGCTTCGTGAAATAACCTACACGCTCCAAAATATTTTGCCATAATAATCTGTCAATCTTACGACTTTTCATGGAAAGACAATTCAATGTTTTAACTTAGACTTACAATTTCACCCCGTCATACCAACACTAACACCTTCGCTTCAAAAATACACAAATCAATTAAGAAAAAAAACTGACTTTTAACAAAGCTCAGCGCATATTGTATCCTTATACCCTATAAAATCTTTTTATTCCTATTAAAAATCTTTAATAATAATATTGAGAGCCCTGAGTAATTATCAAAATTTTATTTCAATGTTCCAAACAAAACATTTCCATTTATACAACCTTTACGTGTACCTCATAGTTCTACTAATTATAAGCATATACAGTTTCATTGTGCGTGCAAGCAAAAATTTTAATAAAATATGTATACAACACGATTTGGATCTCTTTACAACCAATGTGACCTCAGCTAGACGGTGCTTAAGCTTAAAAAAAAAAAATAGCTGCAGTGCTTTTAATTTAAAAAATAAAAACGTGTGGCACTCGGGGACTGCCGCGGTAAAGCTATTGCATAGCATTTGTACCCTCCATGACAACATCACGTTTCCCATGACAACATCACGTTGTCATGGGAACCGTCATTACATGGTAGGCGGAGTGGGGGGTGTTAGGTTTTATTTTCGTTACGTTACCTACGGAATTTCTTGATTCGGTCGCCGCGCTCAAAGCCCGCGATAAAAGCTAGGCAATAGCTTAAAAAAAAAAAATTTTTTAAAAATATTTTGGGACAACTAGATCCAAAGGTTAGTATACAAAAAACTTAGAAACTATTGTTAGTACAACTTAAATACAATTACAAAGGACAACACTCATTACATACAGTCTATACACAAATGCCCCTGATTTAATGATTATTTGGAAAAAAAAAATCTCTCACTTTTCAATTACAGACACAAGTAGTTATTTTAATAGTTTTCACTATTAAATATACATGTATGTAGTACATATATAGTAATATGTTACTGCTTGTATATTCACAACACAAGTTCTATTATAATTCTAAACTCGAAGAATTGTAATTGGCTTTCTGTCGACTATTGTTTCCTTTTTGTTTTTTTTTTTTAGCTGTATGTCTTCCATACTGTAATAAATAAACTCTACTAAAGATAACCTTTCTGCCTACTCCTTCCGACTTATACATAAGTGTGACGACTACCCTCAAAATATTTCATAAAAAATGTATTACCAAAGCCGTTTTATAAAGCAATTAGGGTAATATTTCTAAGGAACGATCCGTTGATGTAATTTTTCTTTTTACACAAAGACTAAGTACAAAGTTCTTGATCGGTATTGTTCTTAGTTGTTCAGTACTAAGTGGGTATGATGTCCTGCGTAATTTTTACTTTGTAGCACCAGATGGGGAAAAGCTGGAAGGACTTGCTTGAATAAATAAAGTAGTATCTACACTAATATTAAAAAGAGAAAATATTTGTATTTTTGTTCGTAATGAATAAACTCAATAGCTACTGGGCCGATTTTAAAAATTCATTCACCAGTATAATGCTATTATTATAGAGTAACATCCTAACTAATCTAAAATATTAATATTATAAAGAGAAAAGATTTGTTTTATTTGTGTATTTTTTTATAATGGATAAACTCAAAAATATATCTTTAAAAATTATAGCCTATATTACTCAGAGATAATATAGCATTCTACTGGTGAAAGAATTTTTAAAATCGCTCCAGTAGTTTTTGAGTTTATTCATTACAAACAAACATACAAAAAATCAAATCTTTTTTTAAATAATATTTCTGCCTGCTTTTATTTTTTTCTTTTTTTTACAACACACAGATTGGCATTGGCATGGATTATTTAAGAGAATTGATCGTAGTTTTAACTAAGCGTTTTTACTTTCTATCTCACATACATACATACATAAACTCACGCCTTCTTCCCATGGGGGTAGGTAGAAACTACAGAACGCCACCTGCTATGATTTTAACATACTCCTTTTGCTTCGTTTACGTTCAAACACGCACGCCGAGTGCTTTCTACCTCTTTACCAATATTATATCTAATTTGCAAAATCTAATTATGAGCCGTAAAATATTGTGTAAGGTATATTTATGTATACATATTATTAAAAGCGCTATTACCCATACAAGAAACCAATTCGCGCCCTTATGATCAAAAACATCAAATTGAATGAACCTTGACAGGTCACGGTTCCAGAACATTGAACTCTATCCAAAAAATGTTTTTTGTAAATAAAAAATGTAAGTATTCATAAAATTCCGGATATTTTGAAAGAAATACGATCGAATGAGATAAAATGTATTCGATTACTTATTCATAGATCGCGATAGGCCAGCTAGTTTATATCTCATCATAAAAGCGAATAGCATATCAATTTACCGAGTGACTACATGAATGTTTAAAAGCATCGGAGCAACTCATATTTATTTCTTAGAAAAACTTCTTGAATCATTTTAGTACTACATTTTTACTTTAAAACTGTTTTGAATAAAATGTTTTATACAATTTTATGCTTAATTTTTTGCAATGTTTTTATTTCATGGAACGAAAGAATGTTCCAGTGATAGTTTAAAGAGAAGCTTGTTTCATATTTGCTGAATATGATTTTACGAGACACTGCTCTTCTTTTAAAATTGCTTATTTATTCGAGATCAAATGCCTCCTTTCTAAACCACTGCCATATCGTCGCTGCTACGCAAATGCTACGCAACTGCTACGTAATTGCTACGTAATTGCTACGCAACTGCTACGATTGAAGTAAAGTATGTTTTTCTTTTCTTGTCTTTATTTTTCGATTACTTTTATTTTAATTATTTTGAATTTTATTAATTCAAAGCACTTTTTATGCTACCTAATAATTATGTTTTTTTAACCACACATTAAAATATGTGATTAATGCGAAATCTTTATCGTATTTGTTCATCAAATAAGTCACGAAAGGAAAAATACTCGACAGTAATAGTGACTTGACATCACCGGGACTCGTAACACGAGGCACGTTACTGAGGCGGAGCAAATACCTCGCTGTCAGTGATGTTTGGCCTTGAACTGAGTTGACCAGTGACAACCATTTTGTGTACCCGGAACACAAATTGGTTTTCCTGTTCTAGAAACGCGAACATTTCTTTCATGTCAATTTTATCAAATATCCTTATAATAAAACCAAATTACAAGTCGACTACCTAGCTGTTCAACAAAGGATAATATTTTATTACAATAATATAATCCATTTTTATCTAGACATAATAAAAAATCAAAAACCTCCGCCGTAGTCGGAAAAACTGTACTGTCAAAGCGTGACTTTTTTTGAAAAAAAGTAATTACTGCGAAGTATGGGAACGATTCTGATGCCGAAAATATAGTTTCTAGTTAAAGTTTTTGTCCGTTTGTCTGTCTAATAGTATAGTAATAGTATTTATTTTTGTCTGGATGTATGTTCCGGATTGGCGCAAAAACTACTGTGTAGATTCCGTTCAAATTTTGCACAAATAATCCTCACAGGTCTGGTGGCTATATATTTTCACGCTATTAGCTATGGGGGATTAGCAATATTGCAAAACTCAAACTCAAAGCATTTATTTCAATTAAACCATTTACATTATTCACTTTTGATTGTCAAGGAATCGGTCAGTTAGAAATATGAATCTAGTTGCATATGTTCGCATTCCTCAGCAGTTTACCGCGACATTTAATTACACGAATAAAATATTGCAGATAGGTACGGATTTAACCTCTGAAATGAATATCATGACGATATACCTTCAAGGAGCTAAGCAGTCAGTTTTGACATATATAAGAACGGCTATTTTAGTCAAATTGTCAACAGCAAACAGCCTAACGGTTCCACGTTCGCACCCCCAACAGATATTCATTTATAAAAATTATTATGTATGATTATAATTATTTTTAAATTTTTTAAAGTTTGGCGTGTAACACTGTAGAAGCAATAAATAATGTACCTATGTTTGAGAATAATAATAATGATTCAGAAGGCAGTACTCCTCGATACGGCTCGCATTGTGAGGAGGTTCCTGTCTCTGCAGCCCTAACCACCGGTAGCTTGGACCGGCGGACTTCTATTTTTTATATTTTTAAATGTTTTTTTATATCTTTTTAGAGAATGAAATATTTAAAAATGTAATTACCTATATGTAAAAGAAAATAAATAAACGAAATAGTAATCAAAAATATATAATTGTTTTTTTTTATTATTTTTTCTGTACATTTTACCTGCTGAGACCAAACTTTCCAACGTAGCATACAGGGAATTTTTATATAAATTTGGCTGCTATGATAGTATGTTATTGTGGTGTTTTAAGAGTTCCACGCGAACGAAGTCGCGGGCAGAAGCTAGTAATATTATTTAGATGTGAAAGTAACTCAGTCTGGCTGTTACCTTTTCACGCCTTAACTGATATTAATATAACTTTTATCCCGGTAGTATATTATTATTTCCGTGGGATAATTTCCGATCTCCCTAAAATCTAGTGTTTAAGTAATAAATATTGTCTAACCAGATGTCATCATCTGCTTTGCCTTTTCCCGACTATGTTGGGGTCGGCTTCCAATCTAACCGGATGCAGCAGAATACCTATCTAGCCTCTATAACCCAGTTACTGAGTAACACGATACTTATCCCTTAAATTGGTAGACTAGTTGTCAGACTTTCGGACTTCTGACGACCCGTAACTACTGTCACAGATCTACTATAGCCGGGATCAACAGCTTAACGTGCTTTCAGAGGCACGGAGGAGTCTCGGTATGTAAAGATGATCACCCACCCACGGACCAACCGTGGCTAGCGTAACTTAACCTGATTGATCCACCCATGCGACTGTTATTACTTAGCCACAACCAAATAAAAAAGGTAAAAATATAAATTGTAACGCAATATTACCGCGCCTACTTAAAAGACTTGTTACGGCACCTGGTTACGATATTGAAGAACTAGAAGTTCACTTTCCTGCTTCGTAACAAACGGTCAGCAAGATATTAAGTATTAGGTATCTCTACCAATATTATGTATTTTTTGGGCTCACACATAAGTACCTCTTTAATTTATATCCATACTTATATAATTATATAATATTATAAAGAGGTAAAGTTTGTTTGTTTGTTAGTAATTTTGTATGTAGGGGGTAATATCCGATAATAACTACAAGTCAAATTTGAAAAATTATTTTGCATTGGATTGCCCAATTCTTGAGAAAGGCTATGTAACATCAATTTTCACGCAGACGAAATCGTGGGCAGAAATTAGTAATAAATATACACGTTGCCATACTACACAATTTCTCCAGCATCGTAAGTGCGTTTACAAACACAAATATCCAGACGGACCTATCAGGGTGTAGGAAAAACACAAATCTTTGTTCCGTGCGGCAGCCCCGGATCTAGAATTTTTTGAGGCGGGGCAAAAACTGCCGTCTGCCGCCCCCCGCCAATCTTTTAAGGCTCGTGCAGACCAGCGCGATATCGCGGGCGCGACAGGCAGCGCGACCTTTGTCGCGCCCTCGATATCGCGCTGGTCTGCACGAGCTTTTATGAGGATGCGCTAAGTTAGCTCCCGACGAAATTAAAATTTTCTCAAAATGAAAATTTTGGCAGCAACATATTAATCAAATTGTATCGATCGATAATGCGCCAATCCAACAGGGGCGCCAAAACTCTTGTAAAAAAGAAAAAATATAGAAAGATTATAAATGTGCTGCGCGTCTCATTTATTGCAAAGTTGCTGTGTGCTGGGTGCTGCACTTGTCTGCTACGCTTGAATTTGTCGCCCTCTGAAGTTGGCGCCTGGGGCACGGGCCCCGGCTTGCCCCTCCTAGATCCGGGGCTACCGTGTGGAAATCAAACGTAAAATACGGAGCACAGAAGCCAGTCGCCTAGCTACTGCGCCACCCGGTTATCTGTAGGTTAGTACACCTGTTACAGTGCTAGATACTAACCATAATCTGAGCTTGTACTCTACATGGGATCAATTCTAAAGTTCTTACGCGTTGGGTCCGAACTTACGATCTCTCGATCGCCATTCTACACCACAACCATTGAGATATTGCGACTAATGATTTTTTTCACTGAGCCAGAATCCAATTACACAAAAGATTTCGTTTGAACACGGTTTATTAAATATCCTTTAGTGAGGCACTTGAAGATTGCTCTTAATAATTTACTGAAAGTTTTCCAACTCAGTGCCTATCTAGGTATTCACACTGAAGTAACTGGCTCTTCAGGGAAATGGCTACAAGTTATTACTGTGACTTGTAAACAGGGTGGAGTAGTCTTATCTTCATTTCGGGGATTTATACTGTGTTATCATCGACTTGAGTATTTTTATATCTTGCTCTAACGTAGGTTTTTTTATTTCAGTCTTTCACAAACTCCGAGAACTGGAACATAACGCATAGTTTAATTTTAATTTTTATATCATCATCATCATTTCAGCCGAAAGACGTCCACTGCTGGACATAGGCCTCCCCCAAGCACCGCCACTTCGACCGATTCTGTGCTTTCCGCATCCAGCGGATTCCTGCGGCCTTCACAAGGTCATCAGTCCATCTTGTGGGAGGCCTTCCAACGCTACGTCTTCCGGTACGTGGTCGCCACTCCAGAACCTTTCGACCCCATCGGCCATCCGTTCTGCGAACAATGTGCCCTGCCCATTGCCACTTAAGTTTGGCAATTCTTCGGGCTATGTCGGTTACCTTGGTTCTCCTGCGGTTCTGTATTGGAAAGGGCTAGGCATCAACATCAATGGCGAGTATATCACTAACCTTCGGTTTGCCGACGACATAGTTATCATGGCTGAGATCATGGAGGAACTCAGTACAATGCTCAATGACCTCAGTAGAGCCTCCGAAAGAGTGGGCCTTAAAATGAACATGGACAAGACAAAGGTCATATCAAATGCCCATGTGACACCCACTCCCATGAAGATCGAAGACACTACGCTCGAAGTACGGACGAGTATGTTTACCTAGGACAAACTGTCCAGCTAGGTAGGTCCAACTTCGAGAAAGAGGTCAATCGTCGAATACGACTCGGCTGGGCAGCGTTCGGGAAGCTACGCAATAATTTTTTCGTCCCACATACCACAGTGTCTCAAGACGAAAGTCTTTGACCAGTGCATATTGCCAGTGATGACCTATGGTAATGAAACGTGGTCGCTCACAATGGGCCTTATCAGAAGGCTAAAAGTCACCCAAAGGGCAATGGAGAGGGCTATGCTTGGAGTTTCCCTACGTGATCGAATCAGAAATGAAGAGATTTTTTATATACCTGTATTTATATATATTTATATTTTACTGCTAGCTTCTATATTGTATTTAAAATGACCAGGTAATGCTTAAGTTTATCATTTCATACTAATAAAATTGTAATATTGTTTCTGGTTATTCTCGTCTTGCTAACGGCGAGTACTTACACAGACACAATCTAGTGGCTAGGATTATCCACCAGCAACTTGCCTTGCAGTACAACCTTGTGGAGTTTGAAGTACCATACTACAGATGTGCCCGACCCAGTTCTCGAGAATGGTCACGCCACGATGTACTGAGATCGATCTATCATAACAGACTGGACTATTGTAGCCAATATTGTGGTGAAAGATCGACGAGAGCGCAGTGCAATGATTGTTGATATCGCTGTCCCTCATGACGAGAATCTCGTGAAAGCTGAGAAAAATAAAAAATCAAGTATCTTGACTTAGCACACGAGGTTGTCGACATGTGAGACGTGGACTCTGCAATCATAGTATCGATAATCGTTAGCGGAGAGCCTCGACAAACACCTCAAGAGGCTCTCATTGCGCGGCTGGATCAAGGGCTTCATTCAGAAAGCAGTACTCCTAGATACGGCACGCATAGTGAAGAGGTTCCTCTCTCTAGAGCCCTGACCACCAGCAGCTTGGACCCTGTTCCTGATACCGATGGGCCACAATTTTATTTTTAATTTTTAAACGTTTTATTAATTAAAATATTTCAAAAATGTAATTAATATGTATTAAAATGCAATAAAAGTTGTAAGAATTGAAAAACCATAGTTACAAATATGCTTTATTTGTGCAGAACGGGAATTAGATCACAGATGCCAATAATGGTGACACTGACTCAATAAGGAACCCACAATTATAGTTTCGTCATGTCCGTCTGTCAGTCTATCCGTGGCTTAGCTTAGAGACTGTTAGTACTAGAAACCTGTGATGTGGCATGGGTATACATATTAATCATGCCCACAAAATGGTAAAATAAAATCATGAAAAAAAATTTTTAGGGTGCCTCCCCTACAAGTAAAGTTGCAATATACCATGTTAAGCTTGTTCTGGGATGAATTAATCCAAACTACGGAACCCTTCAGTGTGCGTGGTCCGACATGCACTTGGCTGGTTTTTATTTATTAATTTATGGAAAAAGAATTACAGTGGCTTTTTCTGTAAGTGTTATTAGCTTTAAAACAAAGAAAATAGGTAATATAAAATAAAAATATTGAAGAGTGTACATAACCTTCAAATTCTCAAGAAGTATAAACAAAAGATGGGATCCCTCTCGTCGTACTCAAAACGTTAATTTTCTTTAAGATCCATTAATTTCAAGACGGTGACAATATTAAAATTATAGGAAGTACGTAATTAGATTACAGGGATGTTCTTGAGTGGAGTGACTACTTAATTAAGCAGAGAAATCAATTATGTATGTATTTAGTTTACATAATCTATACATACATACATAAACTCACGCCTTCTTCCCATGGGGGTAGGTAGAAACTACAGAACGCCACCTGCTACGATCCTTATCCATACTCCTTCTGCCTCGTTTACGTTCATACATTTGGTCATACACGCACGCCGGTAGCGAGTACTACGCACCTGGCCTTTCTGAAGAACATCACCAATAATAAGGTCAGTAAAAGTTCCTGCCCGGCCTTTCCCTTCACATCAGCCTTGTAAATATATTTTGTTAGTCGCCTTTCATTCATCAAATACATAATGTATAATCAAATTTTATTGAAATAAACTTGTCAGTATACATTATCTAGTAGATTGATAAAGCTGGGAACTGAAACTAGGATTACGTGGACTTTCTCAATAGGTTCACAGTGATATTTTAATCGCGGTTAGAAATAGAAACTATTTCGAATTCATACTATTGAAATCAAACGACTATTTATTCCCTGAATATCAATAACAAAATTTTGCTAAACTAGTGAGTACCTGTTAGTTTTAACCGCTACGGTTGCCAACATTAAATAGGACCATTGTTGTGTATTTATTTGTGATCATATTGCAGATAAAAAAATCTGATGAACCGTATACCAAAAAAAACAACGCCACTCTTCTCCCATATACCGCGTCTTAGGAGTGCGCGGCGAGGTGAGGGACGTTGACGAATGAGCAGCGGACAGAACGCCGCGCACTGTGTGCATTGACGAATAAGCGGACTGCACTGCCCCCCCTCCCCCCGTCTCACCGCGCACATACCTAAGACGTGGAACAGCAGTCTCGGTCAAACTACACAACATAATTTCAGTTTTACAACAACCCGTGCGTTTCTCGTATATGTAAGTATGTATATAACGTTAGAAACGGCCATAACTCACAGAACAGATCTAAAAGCAAAGAAAGGGCTCGATTGTAATCGGTCATCTATTCTTGTATAGGAAGGCCACCTATTCAAACCGAGTGGCCGAAGCTTACCATGTGATCGAACGGTCTACCCTACAATTGTGGTACAGGCCTTAAATAACTACACTTTCAATAGCCAATAGTTTCGTTTGGGATAAATGTTTGGTCGAAAAGGACACTTCAATATAGACCTTAAGTCCTAAGTATAGGGATTTATTTCTTCTCTCTGTTTTATTGAATGTTTATACCGATGTTTTTCAACGATATTTTGCAGACTACTAGATATGTGCAAAGTATTCTTGTTAACAACTTCATAAAAGCTGCTCTTGCCTATAATTGGTTCAGTGCATCTTGTTTGCCAGTCGTACATTTGTTCGTAATTGAGTTTTATAGTTAAAAATGTTCATAAATATGCTTCTACTTCAACTGTTGAGTAAGTCTATTAGGAAAAAGCAGCCTAGTGCGAGTTCGACTCACACGAAGTGTTCCGTACAACCATACAATATTTAACCCGTTAATTTTTTTTTTTAATATTTTAGTTACTTGTATGGGGACCCCTTTAATTTTTAACTTTATCGTTTATTTTTATTTAAGCAAATCGTGGAGTGTGTTTGAAGAAATTTGCGCAAATTTCTTAAAATTTTATTAAACAAACAGTTCAAAATGTTTTAAAAAGTCAGCGACGGAGTGTATAAAACTTTCTAATCTTTTTAATTTCTTTTCGACCTATTTCAAGTCCTAAAAATTTATAACTTTTCATTTATGTCCATTCATTCGCGATTTAAAACTATTTTTTTTTAATGTTTAAGACATTATTTGAAACTTGTTTCATACTATGATTTTAAATAAAAACACTTAATTAAAAATATTATTTTATTTCAAACTGTTTTAAACACTGTTTAAAATACGTGTTTTAAAAAAACTTATTTGTTTTATGCCAACCTCAGGGTTGGCATAAAACAAATAAGTTTTTTTACACACGTAACGATTTGCTTGCGCAAGCCTAAAAAATTCGTGCAAGCAAATCGTTATTTGATGGGGCTAGCATTATTTTATTTTTATTATTTTATAGCCAATAGTAGTAGACACTATGTGAAAGTTTCAGGTGTCTACCTATTACGGTTCATAAGATACAGCCCTGTGACAGACGGACAGCGGAGCCTTAGTAATGAGTACCAAGTACAGTACGGGATTTTCGGGGTCAGAAAACGGCCGGAATCCCGGGATCCCGAATACCGGGATCACGGGATCCCGGCCGTTTTCTATATTGTATTCTCTAAATGAGTCCCGTTGGCACCCTTTGAGTACAGAACACTAAAAAAGACTGACTAAAATATCACTAGGACTTTAGTTTTGTTATTCTGAAAGAAATTTCAATAAAATGTAATTGTTTCTTCAGAAAACATTGTTATCGTAAGCTAGCGTGCAATGTAATGTGGTTGTTAACCTTTACAGCTCTATTACATAAGATCTTTGACCGTTTACAGGGTGTATCGTAAATAGATAATATCCCTTAATCTATCGTTACTATATAGGATATTAGGGTACTCATGAAAATGAACCAACACTGAAATATGAAAAAAATAATATGCTGTTACACACATTTATTCGCATATCTCGACAGAATGGAGATTGTAGATGTGATTTTAGAGTTGTAATCGTAGTAAAAGTTGTTCATTTACATGAGTAGATATTACACTCCACTCCCATGTAATATAAACCCTTGTTCAACCTAACATCCTGTACAGTTTATACATGCATATATATCACCAACCGCGTAAATGTATGAACATTATTAAATTAATCTGCTTTTATTCTTCTCTTGTATCAGGACGGGATATGATATAGATTATATAATTGCATAGCACATATGTGAGCACTATGTACCATTTACTGGGTACGTCTTTTATCGACTTAAATGTGCCCTGGCGGCTGAGAGTATGTCGTGCTCACTCAAATGTCTCGCTGTTAGTGGCGTGTGTGTTTGATCATTAAATTCCCTTCAAAATTGTTAAGTTGAATGGTTCTGATCCATGCTTTATATTCGTGAACGGGCGCCGTCAGTACGGACTGATCATCTCTTAGCTGCCACGGCTTACTTTTTTTTTTAAATTGTTTTTGTTCTTCGTCGTATTTTTATTACGGACGCTTTTAAAGTGCACGTCTTTCTACATTGTTCTCACATGTATAATTTCAACATGAATGATGTAACCAATATTTTGATTTACAAGAGTGTCCGTGGAGTTTCTTGCCCGTTCTTCTCCATAGGAACGTACTACGCTTTGGAATGGGCAACTAGCTTCATCTTTCTGACTGACCGACCCCTTGACAATTGAAAAGTACCTATAATTAATTTATTTGAAATAAATGCTTTGAGTTTGAGTTTATTATAGGTAAATAAGTTCATCCGATTCTCAAGAATGACGTACACAGACCACACACACAACAGTTTAGCGTATTTCAATTCAATAAACTAAATTGATAGAGATTTATTAATAACTAGCTGTGCCCCGCGGTTTCACCCGCATAAGTCTCGATCCCGTGGGAAAAAAAATAAAAAAGTATCCTATGTTCTTTTCCAGGGCATCATCTATATATGTGCCAAATTTAATCCAAATCCGTTCAGCCGTTTTAGCGTGAAGGCGTAACAAACAAACTTACTTTCGCATTTATAATATTAAGGATTGGTAGGATTTATAATATATTTCAAGTTCCCAAAATAGATACGTCTGTTTAGGTAAGTTCCCACACAGGTTCTGGAAACAGCCGTCTATGAATCTGTAATCATTCAGTCACTATTTTCAACACTTTCGCTAAGGGAGTGCGTGGGTGTAGTTGAAATGGTGGCAAGCAACGTGATACTTGGGCCTATCTTCTCGTGAAGTTGTTCTTTGTTCAGTAAATGGGCGTAAATATGGCACTTCGAGCTTCGAGCTTTAGAAAGAGACTGTCAGATAGGTATGAGTGACGGAGACAACGCACTTACAAAGAGACTGTCAGATAGGTATGAGTTACGGAGACAACGCACTACAAAGAGACTGTCAGATAGGTATGAGTTACGGAGACAACGCACTACAAAGAGACTGTCAGATAGGTATGAGATACGGAGACAACGCACTACAAAGAGACTGTCAGATAGGTATAAGTGACTGAGACAACGCACTACAAAGAGACTGTCAGATAGGTATGAGTGGCGGAGACAACGCACTACAAAGAGACTGTCAGATAGGTATGAGTGGCGGAGACAACGCACTACAAAGAGACTGTCAAATAGGTATAAATGACGGAGACAATGGACTACAAAGAGACTGTCAGATAGATATGAGTGGCGGAGACAACGCACTACAAAGAGACTGTCAGATAGGTATGAGTGGCGGAGACAACGCACTACAAAGAGACTGTCAAATAGGTATAAATGACGGAGACAATGGACTACAAAGAGACTGTCAGATAGGTATGAGTGACTGAGATAACGCACTACAAAGAAACTGTCAGATAGATATAAGTGACGGAGACAACGCACTACAAAGCTGATTTCTTTCTCAAACTCGATGTGCCATTTTAATAATAAGGACAATGTGTTTATGAGATCGTTCATTGTTTCATGATTTCAGCGGAAAGACGTCCACTGCTGGACATAGGCCTAAGCATCGCCAATTCGACCATTTCTGTGCTTCCCGCATCCAGCGGATTTCTGTGGCCTTGGACCTTGTGGCCTGTGGACAAGGTCATCGGTTCACCTTGTGGGAGGCTTTCCAAGGCTACGTCTTCCGGTACGCGGTTGCCACTCCAGAACCTTTCGACCCCATCGGCGATCTGTTCTGCGAGCAATGTGCCTCGCCCACTGCCACTTAAGTTTGTCGTTGTTCATTGTTTAGAACTGTGGAATCCTAGCATGTTATAATACGCAAGATGAAATTCGTAACACACTTGTGTTCTGCAAGTATGAGCAATAGACTTGTACAGCACAAGTCTGTTGCGAATTTGCGAATCACACAAGCAAGCAGTAGCAGCTTGTCACAGCAAGTCGACTTGCTGTACGCTTTACTTACTTTAAAACTAATTAGTTAATTTGCTACTTAGACATATAGTAGAAGGTTGCATCATGAGTACCGAATACTATGCTGTGCGATTTCTATTCAAGTAAAAGTGAAACCCTATATTTGAATTTTTTTAAATCCACAGTAGAAGATACAACTGATACACATAATATTTGAAATATAAAAAATACAATTATTGTTATAGGTGCACGCTGACCTGCGAGCAACAAAATAACTACCAATCAGCCAGACACAATAACAGCGTTATTTTATCCAAAGAGTTTTGGAAAATAATAAAACAATCAAAAGAACAATATACTCCACTAGCTCTGTTGTCGAAGTTCCGTATATACCTACGTACTAACAGCAAACAGCGATCCAATTTTAAAATTGCCGCTCACATAACCATCTAAAGGTAAACAAACGAGACTCGATATAGTTTTCCAATGTTTGTTAAATATTAAGCGCTCACTACCACTATTCGAATTGTTTTTTCCACAATAGTTGTAGCGAGAGCTCGGCTACATAAATGTATGTGCTAACTTGCCACGCGTGTGCGCCCGGAGTACGCGGCGCCGATAATCCCCTTAGTGGGTAACGAACTGGCCAAGTGCCGGACAGATAACTAGCTATTCCACTTTAGGCTATCTTCGAACTGGGAACAAAGAAATTCTACTTTGTATTCAATAGAGACCCATTTTTAACTCTAACTGCGTTTACTTTCACTAACGTTTCTCGACTGCACTTCTTGGAAACAAGACGAAATTCTTGGGAAAGCGTTAAGAGTAGTTTAAAACTGAAAAATATGAAAGCTTAAAAATAAAATTTGAAACGGTTTTGCACTTGAAGAGGTACATTTATATCGCGCAAAGAGCTTGTGAAAGAAATATTTTACGATTCTATAAAAAATATGAGACTTTTTTAACGACTGTAATAGTTTTCGCATTGAGACAAGACACAGACGACTTTTATATCGCCTGCAGCCTAGAAAATATCTATTATATTTCGTAGAACATTGTTTTGTTTTATCATAATTTTTCAGACGTTCACAAGAGCCTTAATATCACTTGGCTTCACTGTAAGGTTTAGTCTCTACTGTGGTGCTGATATCAATCGTACGACGCTGTAAGTCAAGCAAAACTACTTTTAGAGCTTCGTACGCTATTTTGGTTTGTGATCCCAAGAGACTTCGGTGTTGAAGCGAAAACTATCCAAAACGTAGCCATATCGATTTTCTAGTGTAAATTGAACGGGATCAAGAGCAACATTGACACTGGAAGGGCTGATATACACAGACGAAACGGAACATAAAAATGGAGCAAATTGGCTAACGTAGTAGCCAGATGGACTGACGACTACATCAGAGCCCTATGCAGTGAACTGGAATAGCCAAAAATGATTAATTGGTATGCATCGGGAGTGTGATAAATGGATGACGCATTCATTGGCATGGAAACTTGAAAAAATAGCAGAGATTTGAAAAGCAATCAAGGAAACCATGCCTTAGCAACAACAGAGGCTACGAAAATTTAACGGCACATTCAAAATTCCCGAATTTAACGTGAAAATCAAACATAAACCCTTAAAATTACGAAAACCCAAAGAATGTAAAACGCCCAGCAATAAGGCCAGAGTTTCACATAGTCAAACACACCAACAGCGAGAAGCAGCTAGTTACCGAACTTTATCTCGTCCCGATTCCAGTTTGTAAATATTAATTCAAGCAATTTGCTAAATTTGTCCCGCGTTAATTAAATAGTAGTCGCTTCGTAATCCAATAAATAAATCGTGTCGATAAATACCGGCCTATATAATTGTAGGGACACGACTCTGAGTACGTAAGTAACGGTCGACTATTGTGTCTCTGACGGCAATAATTCACGAATGACGAATTCGTTGTAATACCTACCATTGTGTTATTGTCCCACGGAAGATGTATTAATCGGATTTTATTTCTTTTGTTAACTGTTACGAGTTTTAGTTAATATTTTATGGCAGACGGTCAATGACCTCATTTGAGGATTTTTCAGCCTCTGGGCTTAATCCTATTTATATACAACGTTTAATTAATAAAAAGCAAAATTAAATATTTTGAAAAAACCCACGACGGTTAAAAAGTAATTGAAAAAAGATAAAAGTTTTGCAAAAATAAATGTTTACTGCAGCGCCCCCTGGTGAGTTGTCACCGTAACACTTATCTAAGAACATGCATCAATCAAACCCAAACCCATCACTGAAAACTTCATCAAAATCGAATTAATAGTCTTGGAGAAAAATGGCAACATGGATTTGCACAAAAAATGTTTGCTGCAGCGCCCCCTGGTTAATTGTCACCGTAACACCTAACTAAGAACATACACCAATCAAATTCGAACCCATAACTGAAAACTGCATCAAAATCGGACTAGTAGTTTTGGAGAAAAATGCCAACATGGATTTTCACAAACATCCTCTCACCCCAAACGCATATACCGTCTCCGTTCCGTCGTGGGTAAAAAGAGTGTACACTGCAAACTATTATAAATTCTCGTTTGCTGTTCAACTTATACAGAGTTGAAATCACGTTATTAGCCGCCCAGGGTTGGTCCCTGACTAGCCACGTAATATAATCCCTTAGTTTACCTAAGCACTGTTCATAAAATGAATTGTACAGCGTCGTCTGTCTCCATTTCTGCTCAAAACTACACAAGTAACATTAGGTTAAAGCGCAATAATACTCATTAAAATTATGCTATTGTTTTAACCTAACGCTAACAATGTACTCATAAATTATTTCAGCAATGTACTAAAACGAGCCATAATTGCGTACACATATCTCGTATGCACGTACCTACGCGTATTGTAACAATCGAATTAAATTCCAACTAATTTGATTGAATGAAATTATATCTGCCGGTAATGCAAACACACTGTATCATGTTTTATTTAATTTAAGGTCAGTCATAAAACCGTGGGAGCTTATATAACTCGAATGCCAGTAAAAATGCATAGTATGCAAAGCCACAGCAGTTTTCCAGGGTCATAAAATGCCCAGTTTTATGACATCAGTGAACCCAAGCATTCAAACGTATTGAGTAGAAGACACTTGCTTGTAATTGAAGTCGTTTGAAAAAGTACTTTGCATATTATTCACGACTCTGTCCCTAAAACATGGGACGTGGCTCGTTAGTGACATTTGAAATACAAGCTTTGTTACATTACAGTTTTACTGGCCTTTTTAACAGTAATTATTTGAACCACAAAACAATTACTTAATGCCACGTATTACCTACATTTAATTTAATGTTTTATATCCTCATTTTGGCAGTTATTACGGATGTTGACGCTATTGTTCATTTTTAGATACGATGTTAATGTCAACAAACCAAATACCCGCGAAACAAGTTGTTGCATAACTTTTTAATTAGTAGAGATTTCTAATTCATATTCTTTTTGGCACCTTTTTAGGTCATAAGCTATCCGCATATAAAAAAACCGGCCAAGTGCGAGTCGGACTCGCGCACCGAGGGTTCCGTACAAACCGCGTTCATGAGGAAAAGTTTAGTAAGTTTAAAATTATTAAAAATATTTTTATAACATGATGTAACTAAAAATGTATGCTTTTCGCAATTTTTCCTTTATCTGTGCTATAAGACGTTGCTTCGTACCAAATTTCAAGATTCTGAGTTCACGGGAAGTACCCTGTAGATTTTGATTCCCTTGCGAGTGTCGAAAATTTGCAGCATAAACGGCTGTATCTTTTGATTTCGTTGGCTTAGAAGTTTGATTATTTCACAGCTCCAAGGGACAGTAGACTTGAGTATTTGATATGAATTTTTGATTGATATCTTCACGAGTTCCTGAGAAAAAGAGTCTTGACAGGCAGACAGACGGACAACAATGTGATCCTATAAGGGAGGCGTGAAATTGATTCGCCGTTACAATGTAGATAGTATTCATTCGAACTCGGCTATTTATTATTCATATGCTGTATTTTTGATTCGTCAAATGGAGTATCAACACAAAACTGTGGTGCGTGACGCGTGACTATGAATTGCATAGTGATACTTAGCAGTGTCTATTATTTCCAACCATATAATTATATGCTTACCAACACGTCCTATAATTAAGAAACCGCCTCTGTGGTTAGACCACCTGTCTCAGACCCAGAAGTCCCGGGTTCGATTCCCAGTGGGGGCATATTTTTCTGCTCGGTTTGTTTGGTGGTAGCGATCCGAGTCCGCCTAGAGTCCGAGTCGCCTCCTACCACCATCTTATCTAAGTCTGTCGATAACCATGACAACAGCATTGTTGTGTTTCGGCAGTTAGAGGTAAGATAGCCAATTCCTCTGTGGTTGAGGATTTCGTAAAGCTCGCTTCCACCTTCAACCTGATCATCACTTATCATCAGGTGAGATGCAGGCCAAGAGAATGAAAAACTTGTTTAGAATCAACATTTATCTAAAAACGATATATGACTGCCTCGTTGGTCTAGTGATCGCAAGCGCTACTGCTGAGCATGAGGTCCTGGGTTCGATTCCCGTGTCGGGCAAAGTTTTATTGGGTTTTTCTATCTAGAATTTCTCAGTAGCAGTCCGGAGTCTGAATTTGTGCCCGGTTGATGGCAAAAGGCTCGCCCCCTATTACATGGGACTTAAACATAACTGGCGAAATGTGGGTGTACCTACAACAAATACACCTCTGCCCAACCCTTCGGGGAAACAAGGCGTGATGTTATGTTATTTATGATAAAAAAGTTATAATTATGTATTATAATTTAAAAGCTAAAAGTAAATAAAATAGTTGTGATTTTTGAAACGACTAACTAAATATCAAGTCTGTTTCAATAGTGGCATTGTCTAAAACAACTCGAATCAAAAACATAAACCCTTCTTAGCACTTGAAAGAATCCAGGTCCTTCCCAAAATTTGCTTGATACGTTCCCTGCGTTTAACAGAAAGATGATTGAAAGAACGAAACTGCCACTCACAAATCCCAATATTCTCAATTAATCTGCCTACCCTTTTTCCAACTATATTGGGGTCGGCTTCCAGTCTAACCGAATGCAGCTGAATATCAGAATTATACAAGGAGCGACTGCCTATCTGACGTCCGCAACCTAGTAACTGGATAATACGATACCCCTTGATGAGACTGGTTGTCAGACTTATGCAATGGGCTTCTGAAGTCAAAAATCTACGAATGACAGCCAGTACCAACGTGCTTTTCGAAGCACGGAGGGGTCTCAGCATGTAAAGCTGATGATTACCCATCCACGGACTAATCCTGACAAGCCATGCGGCTGTTATTACTAAAACAAGAGCCCCTCCCATAAATCTCAATAATATAATGAATCAAATAATACTTTGTAGTCTAAAAGACAAACTTTCATTTTGAACCGTCTCATAATATTGTTATTAATTAACCCAAGTCAGTCTGATTAAATTCAAACCGAAGGAAATGGCCGAAATGATATAACAGTAATTTAGCTACTGACACTAATTGCCACGGGAGATCGAAATTCGGAATTATTTCGTGACTGTCCATTATAAATGAAGACCAGAATATTAAGACGTTGAATGAAATACTACGCGACACGCCAAGGTTAGTTGTAGTGATGTTACCTACCCCCGCATTTTGATGAGGGCGATATTCAGGCCCATATTAGATAAGGCCAACCTATTAATCTTTATACGTCTTTATACCAAAACCATATTAAAAATTAGGAAAGATCGTCACTCACTGGACGCCTGAAGGATGACATTGCCGTCGAGATAGACCGCGGCGAACATGACCTGAAATCGCACAAAACAGAGAGATTTGGAAGGAAAAAGGGGAGGCCCTTGGCCAGCAGTGGGACACAATACCTACAGCCTAGCTGAGGATGGAACCAAGAATCGCACGCGGAAAGCGGTCACACAAATTACTAAGTAGTTAAACAGTAATTATGAAATAATATAATAATTATTTATTTTTGAGGGGCTTGTGGCTAAGTAATAACAGCTGCACGGGTCAATCGATCAGGTTAAGCTACGCTTGCCGCGGTTGGTCCGTGGATGGGTGACCATCTTTACATACCAAGTCCCCTCCGTGCCTCGGAAAGCACGTTAAGCCGTTGGTCCCGGTTGTCATTTGTAGATTTTTGACAGTCGTTACGGGTAGTTAGAAGCCCAAAAAGTCTGACAACCAGTCTTACCAAGGGGTATCGTGTTACCTAGTCACTAGGTTGTGGAGGTCAGATAGGCAGTCGCTCCATGTAAAATACTGGTATTCAGCTGCATCCGGTTAGACTGGAAGCCGACCCCAACATAGTTGGGAAAAGGCTAGGCAGATGATGATAATAATTATTTATTTCAAGGGAAACAATTTCTTAAGACAACTGAATAACAGTTTCCCTTGGATATTCTAAACGGGCGTGTAATATCACAATAGCAAATACTTACTTACCACGATTATTTCATCACAAACATCATAGTCGGCTAGTCAAAGCCACTGCTAATTAGGCAGATCCTAATCATCTGCAATGATCGCTCAAGTATTGCCATAATCAATGCTTAGCTCATAGGTTATTTGCTCCAGAATACAAGTAGATGTGTTGTACAATACCTATAGCCGGTGAACTTTTCCTTTCAGGAAGCCATACAACTATTTTCCGGTAGCTTATTTAGTCAAGGTATTTTGTTCAATATTTCAGTTCCTAAACCCAATATCAAGCTTGTATTCCCCGAAGGCGTATGAAGTCAAAATCAAATCATTTATTTCAAATAGGCCCTTATAAAGCACTTTTGAACGTCAAAATTTACAAAAAAAAAATTGAATTGATTCTAGTTGCCTCTTCCAAAAGGTAGTTTTCGAATGGAGAAGAATGGGCAAGAAACTCCACCGTTACTCTTTTAAAATGATTTACAATATTTTGTATAGGTACCTAATTAAATAATTACATGCAAAGACGATGCACATAGAATAAAATTACTATACCACAAAAAGTAAAAAGAATTTAAAATGAAGCAACAGATAAATTAATTATGTGATAGATACATGGTGCTCACATATTGCCATAATATATGATACGCATATAGGATAGTACACCAACTGACCCACATCATCATCCACACATCAGGATCAACATCATCATCTGGATAATACAGCAATGTGGAAAAAGCACCCATATCAAGTCTATGGGTAAGTCCCATGTGATAAGAAGCAAGCCTATTGCAATTAACCGGTCACTAACCCAGACTCCGAGCAGTCACAGTGAATTACCTTTTTCAAGAAAACGCCGACGATTAAAGAACAATATGCCTAGGCAAATTAAGGTCAACGGACCTAATAAAACGTTGCTCAAAGCTTTGCCCTTTATTGTAGACGAGTAGCTTAATTAAACATCCCGTTCCACTATTCATTCAAGTACATAATGCATATATACGGGGTAAAAATGCTAAATAGATACCTGCAAGTATAATTTAGTAACCTTCCCGGACAAAAATAGGCTACCCTTCTCTGTTCGTCCTCGGAGGTAAAGCAAACTTGATTTCCTGAGGGTCTCTGAAGGGGCTGTATAGAGATTGTATTATACATTTATGTATAAGTAAAAGAATACTGTAGACTGTTGACATATAGCTGTAAACATCAATCTAATTATTACGAATTGTATCACATTACATTATATTCCGAATATTCCGAAATCATTCGTTGAATTATTCCACAAAAATATGTACCTACCCATGTTGAGTAATCTACTAAAAGGCTTCGTAATCTGTCTAAAGAAACTATTTGGTAATAATGATAATTAGTAAATTTTGATGTTAAATCCTATTAGTAAACCTGAAGCAGTAATCACCATCAGCATAATTACCAATTGTAGTGAAAACCACATTACAATCATATTCCGAAATCATTCGTTGAACCATTTCGCAAAAACATGTAGGTACCCATGTTCAGCAATCTATTAAGACCGCTACGTGATCTAGTCTAAAGATATGATAATTAGCAAATCTCGATTTTCAATCCTTTAAGTAAACCTGAGAATACGAAACAAAACTAACAGCATTTAGAATTACGGCAGGAGAGGCAGGAGATTAAGACAACAGCGTCGTATTTCGTATTCAAACGGTATCTACGGGAAAATTAAATGTTAAGAAATTAAACCTCTTCACACCTACAGATCCGAAATTATCGCTTCCTTCACATCATAAGGAAACTTGGCATTAATTGAACAAAATTTGATTGTGTCATTTTAGAATTAATCAGCCAGAAACGTGTCCAAATGTAATTAACTTTTTGTACCTACACAAAAGCATAAATTGTCATTTGAGGTAATCACCAGAACTTCTCTTTGAATAAAAATATAACATGTCAATTTACTTATATACTTTCCAAGTTTTCACATTAGTTTTACTTGCTTTTTAAAACATTTGCCTGCGATTGACCAACTCTTAATATACATTCTAACATTTCAAAGCGAACTCAAAAAGGGCACAACATTACTATAATCTAATTCCGAAACCTTATTCTCACCTTATTAAATGCCATATTTTTAGTGGGCCGCCTTAGCATCATTCCCGACGTACTTAAGTCAATTTTGTTCGCAATCCAATGCACTTGTAAAAAAAACTTTCAACACTATCCACACGGTACTTAAACTGTTGTAGAATTATTTAAACTATTCAAACTATTTTTATCACGCTTGTATGATTTTTTATTAACAACAATAATTGTTTATTTAACGATGTTAACTAAAAATTGCTGAGCAACAGACACACGACGATCTTCGGCCGCTATGTTCGAAGACTGGATTTCCGCCCGCCCAAAAGGACCGAGGCGGCGCGAAGTGCGCCGAGCGTTCCCGACTCGAACCCGATTCATGAAACCCACTCGATGAAGTGGTAAGTTTTTACGACTACCCGTTGGCGAGCGCGGTCGGGACCAATATAAAAGGATGGTTTGACACCTGTTTCTGATTATCTTCCTGTATTCGCTTTCTATTCTATTCTTTTGTTATTAATATAACCTGAAAATCATAGTATAAGCTTCCTCAGAAAATCGTACTACACTTTAAAAAGTGTACCTAAAAACAATATTTATTGTTTAAACAATACTTGGCTCGCACCATCTCACATTATTTGCCGTGATCATTAAATAATCCGATTAATTAAACTTCATCAGTTTGTTATTTTAATAATGGATTAATGGAAAATTACTTTGACAAACCACTATTTACTGCAGAGTTACAAAAGCATTTGGAAGTTTATTCAAACAAAATAAAAATATCTTTCAACAAATTACCACCCGTCAAGTCTTTGCTCTAAACTAAATAACGTAACACTCAACTCAAACATACTTAAAAACTAATTAATTCTGTGAAGAACCGGCTTTACAGCGACTGGGTATTCAGTAAGCATCTAATATCCGCCAGATTTACAGCTACCTGTGGGCTAAAGGTAGAATATTGCATTGAGAAGTGCAATAAAATCGGGATCAACTGTTATGACTCCTCCTGCACGGTGGTGTAACAATGGCATTAAAATGTCCCACGTTTTGTATGGAGCTGGGCCTCGCATACTGCAACTGAATAGAGTAACTCGGTTATTTTGTCTACTCAGGAATATTCTTTACGGAATAGCGAATTGTATTTTTCTATGCCTATTTGTTGTTCATTCTTTCTTTGAATTAATCAGACAGAAAATCTCGTATCTATAAGCCATTTAAGTATTCGTTTCGTGCGGGAATCGAATGCGAAAATCCAAAGCCAATTAATGGTGTGGTAATCATATTTTAACTATTTAAAATAATCGGGTATTATTATATAGGCTGGAATATCGGCTTTATTTTCAATTTAACAGCAGAAATCATTTCTGCGAAAAAGAATGGTAGGTAATTTCATTTTATTTTAATCTGAGATCTGCCTGAAATTTTATATTTAATATTTATTCCGACTCGAAAGTCAAAGGAGAACAGAAACTTGACTTCGAGCGAATGTCTAGTAAGAGGTTGCTCAGGCTCATAAGAATCACTATGACAGGCTACAATCAATATCGAGAATGCTCATAAAAATAAAGCTTGTAAGAAAGAGCTTATGCCTACTCAAACCCTGGTTAGCCGGATAAGCAATAAATAGCAAACTAGCTTGCGACTGTGGGTTCTCTCGCATGGAATTTAGGTTGAGGCCTTTATTGAGACCTAGTCAATCTTCTAGCACCGAAAAACACGAACATCGGTTGAATCGTTAAGGCTCAAAACGGACAAACAAATTCACCTTCACATTTATTCTTCGGGTATAAAAAAGGGATACGCGTTTCCTCGTAATTTTTCGGCGTCAGGTTTTTTACCGCAAATTATCATCCCACCTAAAGTTCAAATTTCTTTTCAGACAATTTCTTGCGAACTTCTGCGGCCGTTCAATCAACGTCTTCTAGATAACTAACTTTTTGTACTTTGTTAGTCAATCATCTTTTAGTCCATCCATCAGGCGAGCCCTATTGCTAAATCTATTATTGCCTTCAGTAAGTGAATCCAACTGAAAACCGTGAAATTAATTGTACCTAAATTAATCAAATAAAAGTAAAAGTTTGTCGAGTAAAGAAATAATGAGTATTGTTACTGAGTCTAGCTCGGGTTTTGTTAGTTACAAGTAATTTGACCAATTTGAAAATACGTGATTCGCCCTTTTGATACGATAGACCTCAAATCTCTTTACAGAAAGTTTAGAAACCGGGCTTAAATCTTTTGCGGGGATTCAAAGTTAGTTAAATATCAGATATTCCACGAGTTGCCGACGACGGTGAAACCGCATTGAAATTTTAGGTAGGTATTATTCATTACAACTCGAAATTAAGGGAACAATAATAAATTGTCAGTGATTTATATTATTGTTTAATTTTATGTGGTAGCATTCTCAAATATTTCATTCAGATCCTTTTAAGGATTATAATTTTCATTCCCATATCTCGACCACCTAGATTCGTTCTTGACTGATTGGCTGGCAAATGCAGCAGGCAACGATGAATGGAAAAGTAGTTATGGAGAGACCTTTACTCAGTGATTAAAAAAACCGTTTATAACGACTTTGAAGGGACCGTTGGATTACAGTTGTTATAGCCAATAGTCTTAATAACCAAAAACTATGTTAAGTAAACAAAAATACTGGAACCTCAAAATATCGTCGTAATAACCGGTACGTCGTTTTAAGCGAAGACGTTATAAACGGTTTTCACTGTATTATTTATTTATTAGCCTTTTTAGTCGGACAAACAAAGTGTAGTATTCAGTCTCGTATTTGGCGTTTGCTTATATTTTGTATGTCCGTTTGCCAGTTGGCAAACCTTCTCCATTCCAGTCTCTCTCTGGCCACTCTGTCCAATGTCGTTCCAGCGACCTCTCTGATGTCATCATCCCACCTTTTCTGTGGTCTACCGCTCTTTCTTTGGCCGTTTCTTGGGTACCACTGGGTAACAATTTTGCTCCATTTGTCCTTCCTTCTAATCCTGTGTCCAGAAAATTTCCACTTCAGTCTTCTGATTTTAGGGTTATGTCCTGAACCTTTTTTTTTTTTGGTTGGGAAATCATCAAATAACTTCTCCCGCTCTGGGCGGAGCGGGAGGGCGTGTCAGACTCTTACTGACTAAAACCCACCCGTGTTCCTTCAGTTGCCGTGTTGCCAGGGGGCCACGATTTCCCTATCGGTTTTCTTCGAACCCCCGGCAGGCATTGACCCTAGTGGACCCCTTCAATTCTGCTGACATCTCTTTGAGGCGCGCGTGGAACACAACGCGCCGTCGACCCGGGCTTGGTCCTTATCGGACGGCGAGCTACCCATTGCTCACCGTCCGCAAGCCCGCGCCTACGGTGGCCGGAAATCTTCCTGTGATTCCCGACGCCCAGGGCGTCTCCTCCTGCGTATGTCCTGAACCTTCTTGTGTCTGATGGTTTTATTTTTTATTTTGTCAGCTTTTTTTTCCCTGTATAATATATCTCATTGTTACGGGTTACTTGCTAATGTTCCACACCACACACTAGATATGTGCCAGGGCCACTGCTAACGCCGTGACCGAATGATAAAATAGTAACTCTATTTTATAATTCCGTCACTTCAACAGCGTTTCGTAGCTCGTTAAAAACCACAATACTTTGTAGGGTTCTACGTAAGTCAGGGAGCTGATGCCAGGCCTATACTTTTTAAACAGAACTGAATAGGTAACTAAAGTGGAACAATCTTCATAAATATCTATTGTATGTCTAAGGCTTAGTACTATTTTAATAAAGAAGTTAGCTATGGTTGTATTTTACGGGTTATAAAACAAAACAAAAGAAAAACATCAAAGACAAATAAATGGACAAATATTCTAAAAATCTACTTATATTTTCGGTATCAGATTCGTTCCCACATCTCAACAGTTACTTTTTTCCAAAAATATTCAATGTTCAGTTTTGGCTTCGTTACTATTTTTATTATGTCTAGTCTATCTATACATAAAGTTATGTTAACGTAAACGCACGGTTAGTAATCCAACTTCTTAGGTGACATAACAAAAATAACTAGCAGAATGATGTTTCAGATTCCATAAAGTTTAAAACTTTAACTGCTCATTAACAAATAAAATTAATTACTGAAAGGTTATATTTTTTTTTCCTTCATTAAACACATTTTTATGCAGCCGTTCGTGTAATTCAAACTCAAACTCAAAGCATTTATTTCAATTTAACCATTTACAGGCACTTTTGAATTGTCTGGGTGTCGGTCAGTTAGTCAGAAAGTTGAAGCTAGTTGCCCATTCCAAAACGTTGCCCATTCTTTTCCATAGAGGTCTCTCTATAGAGAAGAACGAGCTGGAAATTCCAGTTCCATTACAGGGAGACTGTTACCCGGATTAATTGTAACGGATTGAACAATTACTGTCTATAATAGCTCAATAATAACAACTCAACAAACGGTAAATGATTCAGAAAATCGTTAGGAACTCCACAATCAGACTGACTACATCGTAAGCGATTTGTGTTTGAGCGAACGTAAATTTTCGATTTCCTAGAATTTCTCACAAGAAACTCCATTTTCAAGAAACGAGTGGTGCTGACTGAGTATCAATTTATATTTCGCGACTATTCTACACATTTCCGCTGCATTCCTGGTTGGATTACTATGTAAAGTGTATTTTTCTTTATTTATCTTGTTTAGTAAACAAATATAGCTCACTGAGAATTGAATTTTCTAGAAAATTTGCTGTTCTGTAATAGAAGATTTTAAATATTTTTGCCAAATGTCTTTCTTAAAAAAACCACGGCTTTTGTATCCACCTTTTCTTTTTTGGGTGTGAAATTATCAAATAACTTCTCCCGCTCTGGGCGGAGCGGGAGGGTCAGACTCTTACTATCTAAAACCCACCCGTGTTCCTTCAGTTGCCTGTATGTTGCCAGGAGCCACGGTAACCCTTTCGGACAAACCTGCAACCCCAGCAGGCATCAGCCCTAGTGGACCCCTTCAGTTGTGCTGACATCTCTTTGAGGCGCGCGTGGAACACAACGCGCCGTCGACCCGGGCCTGGTCCTTATCGGACGGAGAGCTACCCATTGCTCACTGTCCGGTGATACCGGAGTGCTTCCCTAATGCAAGGTATTGAAGGCATTGACGATGTCCAGAGATACCGCCAAAACGACCCCACCCCGGGCCATAGCATTCCCCATCGTGAGGGCCCCGCACGCGTATGATGGCGTCCACGGTAGAGCGCCCCCTACGAAAACCGAACCGGCTCTCCGCCAAACCCACCCGCACCAGCCGCCCGACGATGCGGTCTGCAATGAAACTTTCAAAGAGCTTGCCCACCTCGTCGAGCAGCAAGATGGGCCCATAGGCGGACGAAGAGTCCGCAGGGCGCCCCGGCTTCCTGATGAGGACCAGCTTCCCCGTCTTCCAATGAAGTGGGAACTGGCCCCTCTCCAAGCATGCGCTTAGGAGGCTCCTTAGTTTTGTATCCACCTTTAAGTGTTTGATTGATGCGCGACCCGGCCGTTAATTTGGCACATAGTGTTTCAGAAAGGGACTGCCAAATAAGGATAGAAACAACGAAATTGTCAAACTTTTATTGCTTAAATACGACTTACGCTACGTTACGGCTTTAGCTATTTTGTTGTTTGTGTTGTTTTTTTTTTTTTGTAGATTGCAGAATAAACAATTTTTCTTTCTTTCTTTTCTTTTTTTACAGAGACGACACACTCCGAACCTAAACTTTTACGATGTGCCCTAATAACGGCCTCGTCGCGCATCAAACTCACACTTTAAGGTGGCTACAACAAAAGGCGAAAAACAGAAATACATTTGAAAAAAATATTTAAAATTAACCATTAAAGAACAGCTAATTTAAAACAAAAAAATCTCAGTAAGCCATATTTGTTTGCTGCTGTTACCAAACTCGATACTACGAAAATGTAGTGATTTTCGTATCGAATACCTAAGAAAAACACTATAAGTACAAATGTTAAGAGGTCTGCGGTTTTTGCCGGTGTTGCGTTATTTTAGGTTGCTAGATGTACGGATTAAGCCGAACAATGTTTGGCTTTTTATGCTTTAATCCGGATAAAAATTGCACATGTGACTGGTTCAGATTTTGTTGCAGTCGACTTTTTTCGAGTGACAAATTGGCACGTGGTTTTAAAAGTATTTAATTACTAGCTGTTGCCCGCGACTTCGTCTGCGATCCAAGATGAAAAATATGTCCTTCTCCAGGTCATGGTCTACACATGTGCCAAATTTCATCCAAATCCGTTCAGCCGTTTTTGCGTGAAAGCGTCACAAACAAATAAATGAACAAACTCACTTTGGCAATTATAATATTAGATAAGATAAGGATTAATTAGGGTTTATTTAGTTGCTGCTGTCTTCATTTATTTTCCGTAATTAGGTACGAAGATACGCCTGTCATAATCGTCATTATAAAATACTGCTACTATACTACTATCTGCACAATTGGATATAATGTATAAAAAAACTTTTACAAAAAAAAACAACCGACTTCCAAAAAACACTACAAAGTGAAAAATAACTTTAATTTCGGAAGTCGGTGTCTTTGGTTTTGAATTTTCGTTTTTTGTCACCAACTTCCGAAATTAAAGAAATTTTTCACTTTGTAGTGTTTTTTGGAAGTCGGTTGTTTTTTTTTTGTAAAAAGTTTTTATTTTTCACTTTTTAGTTGTGGTACCTACCCCACACAAATTCGAAAACCACTACCTGCTATGTAAATAACGGTGACAGGAACTTATCATATCATCCACATACTAAGTGGGAAAAAGTACGAATTATTGAAGCTAACTCAAAAACTATCCATAACTATATGGAACAACCTCGAGAGCATACCCTTTCAAACAAAAAAATAATTTTTAAAATCGGTCCACAATTGACGGAGTAATCGGTGGACAAACATAAAAAAACAAACATATGCGACGAACATATAACCTCCTCCTTTTTGGAAGTCGGTTAAAAATTGGACAGATTGAACATGGTTCCGCCACAGCCACTCAAATCAAGGGGTAGCTCTTAATGAGGACAGTGCCATAATCAAGATAAGGCTTCGTTTTTAGATTGATGATATCATTATGACGTATGTACCTACCTACCTACTACAAAAGGGCAATGCAAATTCTTTTGAAAAATCTACAAGACGCCTTTTATGACACCCACTGGTGACGAGTGGCTTGCCTATTCTCAGCCTAGAATTCCGCGGAACGAATAGTTAATAACCTTTTTTTTGGGTGGGAAATTGTCAAAATAACGGAGCTGGAGGGCGTGTCAGACTCTTACTGACTAAAACCCACCCGTGTTCCTTCGGTTGCCCTGTTGCCGGAGGCCACGATTTCCCTTTCGGCCCATATTCGCAGCCCTGGCAGGCATTGGCCCAAGCGGACCCCGTCAATTCTGCTAACATCTCTTTGAGGCGCGCGAGGAACACAACGCGCCGTCGACCCGGGCATATATACAACCTGGCCTGGCCTTTATGCCTAAAATACCAAACATGGTTTCAAAGAGTCTTCATCTTTGAAATTCTGCCTAACTCATTGTGAACAACAACCACGATTTTATATTAATTTAATATTCGAAATTTAATATTAATTAACGAGCACTTCTTCCGTTACTTTCTAATTTGTTCTTACCTTTATAAAAATACATTTTCCTTTCGCATGTCCGAGGGTGGGGGAGGCTCTAAATCATTTTTCCCGCAAGTAGGTGGCTGTATAGCTACCTATTACGTTACTGTAGCCATGACAGCGCCCGTCTGCTGAAGTAATGGGTTGGTCCGGTTCGTTAGCCCGATTCTGTCCCCTACTCTGATTTTGTCAGTACCGGCCAACCGAATGTCTAACCCCATTCTCCCTCCTATAAAACAAAAAATAAACTTGTTAATTGGAACATTACGATTCGTAATATACCGGCTGCCAGAATTTCGCCTGTTCGTGGTCGAATACAATAAAATTTAATTAACTCCAATCCCATCCATACGTTTCAGTGTAAAATCACTCGGTTTTTCATTAATAATTTTATTTTGCATGACTGTTTGATGAATGATAAGTGCAGACCCTCGGCACTGAACACAGTTCTGTGTGCAGTAAATATTAGCAGTTAAAATTTCTATCAAAATAAAATACTTTATCCAAACATGAAATGTACGAAATGTGAATTCAGATGTGAATCGGAAAATACAAATCCTGTAATCGGCTACACTATCGTAGACGTTCGTTGCTCACGTAGCGTAGCGTCTATTAGCGTAGAGTTGCTACGCCGTAGCATGTAGCTGTTCGGAACTCTCGAACTATTGGGGAAAACGAGGTACTCAACCTGTGTTTCTTAACTTTAAATTATAAAACGACGTTGCGTATATACTTATACCTAAAGGATTATAAAGAAAATTAAATATTAAAAATACAATTTCCAAACAATAAATCAATTAAGAGCAGTGGTGGCCCAGTGGTAACGGCCGCGACTTACGAGTTGTAGATCGTAGGTTCGAACCCAGACAGGCGCTTTACTTTGTGTAAATTATTTCATCACCACTGCTCTCAAAACGGTGAAGGAAAACATCGTAAGGAAACCGGCATGTCCTAGAACCGAAAATTCGAAGACATGTGATATCTACCAACCCGCATTGGGCCCGCGTGGTGGATTACAGCCCACTCCCTCTCACAGAGAGGAGGCCTGTGTCCCAGCAGTGGGCACATTTATAGGCTGATGATGATGATGATGAAATCAATTCCTCTATGTAACAAAACTGAAGCAAGTACTTTTGCTAACATATCAGTAGTTACAATACATTGATTAACATTTCACGACAATGCGCGTGAAAATATATTTTTACTTTTTATTTCTGTGGATGATAAAACGTTTTCTTGAACGACGAAACCGTACTCTTTCATAATACTGGCACCTACACAATATAAACGATACATTATATTGTGCACCATCTTATGAACGTCTACAGTTATCATCATCCAGCAGTACGCCCGTGTTCATGACCCACTGTATTATGCACTTTGATATGAATAGCTGAAGAAGCCGCCGTCATAAAAAATGCACTGTATTCTCAGATTAATTTTCCTACGCCCGTAATTTGGACATCACAACAAAGACGTCCAAAAATAAACGTCAGCTGCGTAACAAAAATAAACACAAATTAAAAAGGAAACAAAAAGAGAAAAGCTGCTGTGTAATATCTTAAATGAAGACACTTTCCCCTCAGGAAATCGACGACGCGGCTGCAACACAAGCGACCAGTTAAAGATACACCGTATTACTACTATTTTAATAGGAAAGAAGACAAGTCGAAATAGACAATTTGCTATCGTTAAAATTCCCTTTACGGCGGACGGGGGAGTTTGAAAGGGCTCTTTAAAGCCCGGATTTACTTCGGAAAATTATATCTAAGACTGTCGGAATCCGTCCACACGCGAGATGCCGATTTAATTGTGTTTACCGAGACTTAGTTAGCAAACATTGAGCTACTTAATTCAGGGAAATAGGGGAAAGGAAGTCTTTTATTGCTACGCGCTAACAAATTGACAATGTACGTACCTATAGAATGGTTATTAGCAGCTTTGGCTGTGACACTTTTATCGTTTTAGAAGAAGTTACGGTAGAAATCGCCGATGATATTGACCACTTATGACTAAGATTTACTAAACATGTTTTTCGATGGTATTCAAAAATTGTTTAAAAAAACTGTATATTTTTCACGTTTACACATATTTTCACGTTAAAAATTCTTTAGAATTTTATCAATGGCGACACGATGGCTTTACCATTAATACAGGGTAATAATTGGTAATCAGAGATTTAGGAGAGGTCATTTGCAACCAAATGATCCCTTATGCAAATGTTTTTTTTTTTACTTTTTAATAATTCCTCATTTAAGTCTGACTTAATTGGAGTATTAGATAATATGTAATTGTTTCATTTTACTTTCTAGTTTAATACCATAATTATGCATGTTTTTCAAATAATTTTTAGGAAATTTTTATTTGTAATCCTCAGTTAGATTTGCACATCATATTTGTACGCCCCTTGGCATAACATAGCGCTCTGATCACCAAACATAAGATCTGTATTTCTTTATTTACCAATGTTAACAAATAATAACCATCTTCGAGAAATTTGACATTTGAATTTTTTATTGAATTAATTTTAAACTATACCAATGACCAATAACCCTGTATATGTACATTGTGCTATTGAGAGATACCGTTTAAATTGGACCACATATTCCTGTGGTTCATCCACGCTGCTATTAGCCTCTATTAAAACGGACAAATGCTTTAATGGCGATCATCCGACTGGTTTCCGACTACGAAGCACATGCAAAACGATGGCCCAAGGGGGCTACTAGAACGTTACAGATTAGTAACACCCTCGGGACTTTGCCCAAGATATTTATACCCCTGACAAACTGAGAACTATTTGCATACATAACGTTACCAACGAGGTACTGTCCTGTCTTAGGTTGCTGCCTTTTCTGTTAAATGAACAGTACTTTTTCTTTTTTTTGTACCGTAATTATAAGTGCAATCAGGATTTCCATTTTCATGATTTCTTTGAAATTAGGTACCAATCCTTTAAATTAAGAAACACATAACATCACGCCTTGTTTCCCCGAAGGGTTGGGCAGAGGTGTCCCTGTAGCAGGTACACCCACATTTCGCCAGTTATGTTCAAGTCCCATGTAATAGGGGGCGGGCCTATTGCCATCAACCGGGCACAAATCCAGACTCCGAGCTGCTACTGAGAAATTTCAGATAGAAAAACCCAATAACACTTTGCCCGACCCGGGAATCGAACCCAGGACCTAATGCTCAGCAGTAGCGCTTGCGACCACTAGACCAACGAGGCAATTAAGACTTATATAAAAACTAGCTGACCCTGGCAAACATTGTTTTGCCAATAATTTGTTTGGGGTGGACAACCCTTATCACTTAGGGGTATGAAAAATAGATAGTAACTGATTCTCAGACCTACTGAATATGCATATAAAATTTGGTAAAAATCAGTAAAGCCGTTTCGGAGGAGTAAGGTAACTAACATTGTGACACGAGAATTTTATATGTAAGAAGTATTTTTTATACTTAATCATTTTTAAGGTTTCGTACCCCAAAAGGAAAAGCACGGAACCCTTATAGGATCACTTCGTTGTCCGTCAGTCCATCCGTCCGTCTGTCCGTCTACTCAAGCCCCTTTTTCTCTTCTTCTTGAAATTAATATCAAATACGTACGTCTCTCGGTCCCTCTACGGTCCCTTGGAGCTCTAAACAAATCAAGCATCTAAGTCAACGCAATAAAGAATACGGCCATTTATATGCGACATATTTTGATACTCGCAAATAAATCAAAACCGGTTCTCCCCGTTGACCTAGAATCATGAAATTTGGCAAGAAGCAAGGTCTAATAACGGAAAAAGTCCGAAAATCGTTAATTTCTAGTTTTATCCCAATTTTTTTTTTCCTTTCCAAACTTACGTTTGCATTTGGAAAATGGAACGTGACGTATATCGATGTATGGGAGAACATTTTTTCAACAAAAAAGTTCAGTTTGTTCTTGGTATAAATTCATCCCAGCTACGAAACCCTCCATTATGCGTAGACCGACACGCACTTGCCCGGTTTTTTGATTTATAAAGAAACATTAAGATATCTATTTTAACTGCTTAACTCGTTCAACCATAATTTACTATGATAACTCTGTAACAACTCTGACCATGAAGACCAAAACTGGGTTTATTATTTATCAAAAAAATTATAAACACCGTTTTCATCTTCATAACCTAAGTGAGTAAGAAAGATATATAAACCTAATCGTACAGCAACTTAAGTGTAACAACAAGGCAAAGATGCCACGATTAATAATTCAAAGACACCGAAGTAAACCGTGTAGGTACATCCCCCTTTTAATCCTGCTTGAAGAGGTGACGCCGCAGTAAAAGCTTTCAGTAGTGCCACTTCAATCTTCATATAGGCTGAAAATATCATATTCTAGGCACGAATCTCTTGCAACAGTCAGAGTGCACCATATACACGAGTAATCTAATAAACGACCAGTGCCCATACTCGCCGCATGCCAATATAAACGCACTCTGACGACGAGATTCACTGAAGGGTGCTTTTACACAATTTCCTTGGCATACCCTTTTCGCTCGACACTCCACCTTTTTGCCCCCTCAGCCTTAGCACCTCTCTTCACCTTTTTATAATCAAAGGGAAACAAGTGTCTCCATTTATTGAACTTGTCTTTACATGAGTTGTATTAGGATTTTATTGTAACGTTATTAAATATCTGAAGAAGGTGACACAGTAACATTTTGAAGATTCTTTATTCTTCTAGGTATAATAATATATATTAGTACTATATTCAAAATTGTATGATATTTTATACCAAGCTATATACAATGTGTAACTGAATTAATGCACATTATCAAAATAGTTTGTTCAGAATTGTTTACTGAATCGATTTCTGTTATTTTTAACTAAGGTTTTCTTTTTCCAAAAATAATTAAAACTACGTAACAGGCACACTTCCGCTGTGCAGTCATAACAAACCAAAATGGACGAAGTACACTACGCTAGACCCTTATACGTGTGCGACTTATGTTCAGGCCGCGCCAGGCGTTGCTACGCCTCGCCTGTCGAGGCCTGTCGTGGCCCGTACTGAGCATTCCCACAGCGTGTTGGCCTGTTGCGGCCTCTTGGCCGCTATTGCAACATGTTAAGTGATACGGAGCGCATGGCTGCGTGTGCAGGTGCTGTGGTTTTATTCAGCACAAAATAAAGCAGAAGAAACGCGCCTGTACAGGCCGCGACAGGCGCCCTCGTGCCACGCCCACCGCGCCTTTGAACTTACTAACTCACGACGGGTCGAACGGGCGACGACAAGCCACTGCAGGCCTCATCGGATGCGATGGTCCCCACGGCCTGTCGGCCTGGCCTGGCGCAATCTAGCCTTGCGAAAGAGAAAGCGGGCCGTGGGACCGTAGCATAATGTCACTACATATTTCTCCCACAATCAGTATTATTCATTTTATAAATAAACAATGCTTTATAAATAATTAATAGTAAAAAATCTGTGTATGTATTAAAAATTATAAGTAACAGACTGTTTTAATTTAGGTGTTCGGTGGTGTGTGTTAATTCCAGTGCGGCATACTGTATGGGATGTTTTGTTAGTACCCCATAGTCATTCGTTTTATATTTTTTTACCAATGGACGATGGTAATTCTTTTGTTTATTAACAATGCCCTATTTTGTTTACCAATACACCTGTCCGGGGGGCTTTGTGCCTCGTAATATTCAATTCAGTGCCATACATAAATAAAACCATGAAATGCTTGGAGAATATGGATAATCATCGCGTGACTATAATTGAAGGTTTATACGGAAATACTTCCGTTTTCATATGAAAACAAAATGAGGTTTACCTCTAAGTATAACATAATTTGAATGAAATAGTCAACATATATTATTATCTGTTATCGTGGAAGTTTGCTCGTTTAAGCTCGTGACGTCATTGAAGTAAACGAGTCACATGTAACCGATAAGCTTAACGACAGTTCCGATTTACTACAAGTGAGCGGATATCTGACAATGGTTTGGGAACGTGCCCCCGACTGACGGCTAGGTATTGAAGCTTTGTGGCTTTGGAGCCGGCTTGTTTTACTTTCTCAAAGGTATTTACTCGGAACAACAAAAACTCCCCGGAATTGACCGATAAACTATATCAATACTTGGTTTTTGCAAACACAGTGCATATACAATGGGAACTATAAGTGTTGGCATCTTTGTATTTTGATCCATTATCATACTTCTCTCCTTTTATTTACCTATACTGACACGTCTTAACATTCTGGTATTAAAAATAAAACTGTTTTTATTGAATCGTTAAAGATCAAATGCGTCAATAGACACACAATTGTTATAAACCCAGCTAAGATTTAATAATGCTCTACAACAGAATATAAATAGAGAGATAACAATATCTTATCAATAATATATTTTTATAGAATCAAAAAGAAAATCCTGTTAGTTTAAAAATTAAAAATATAAAAACACTAGCTTCTGCCCGCGACTTCGTCTGCGAGGTCCGCGAGCCTTTCTCAAGAATTGGGCTATCCAGAGCAAAAATATTTTTTCAAATCCGATTGGTAGTTCCAAAGATTACCCCCTACATACAAACTTACAAACAAACAAAATTTTATCTCTTTATAATATTAGTATAGATTGAACATGTCACGTTGCCTGCGTTTAACAAAGGCATATCAACATTCACAGAAAATGGCCGTAGGAATTCAGAGAAGCAGACGGATTTCATTACGGTAAAACCGATAACTCCGCTTTGCAATCATAGGTTCGTGATATGGACGACGTCTGTATAAAGCATACTCAGTCCAATCTATTCCACAAGGGTACTGTTTCAATAGAAATATGAAGGGCTTTTGTAAGATTTCTTTATAATAAAATCGTTTAGACGTTTGTCGATGTAGTTTTCGATTCAGTTTCAAGGGTACCTTTAAGAGCGTTTATTCTGAAAGTGGGCAACGTTGCAAATAGCTGTCAAATATTTCGCTGTTTTGATTAATTTGCCAATATTACTGTATGGAAATATTATTGCTAACTAGCTTCTGCCCGTGACTTCATTCACGTTGTAGTCGATAAAATACAGCCCATGTTACTCGCAAATAATGTAGCTTTCTTTAAGTGAAAGATTTTTTTAAATCGGTTAAGTATTATTTGAGTTTATCTATTACAAACAAACATAAAAAACTAATGTTTTCTCTTTATTTATAATATTAGTTTAGATGTAATGCAATAATTAATATCGTAACACCATTGATGTAAATCATCGATGCGTAACACCGAATATTTAATTTTAGATTTAAAAAAAGTACTTGGAAACTTCCCAAATGCCTTTTTTAAACCTTTTTTTTTTTGGGTGGTAAATTATCAAATAACTTCTCCCGCTCTGAATGGAGCGGGAGGGCGTGTCAGACTCTTACTAACTAAAACCCACCCGTGTTCCTTCAGTTGCCATGTTGCCAGGGGCCACGGTATAGTTGAGAGCCGTACTCAAGGTTGGAGCTGGGCTCCCCTTTCGCTATCCAAGTGCTGAGCTATATAAACGTTGGGATACTCTAACAGTCAGGCAGACCTTCATATTCACATTATTACTCAAAAAACATAAAGAAATAAAATATGACCCTAATCTCAACAAAGATAAGCGAAGGAAAGGTAATGTCTGTCCTACTAATTTCTTTCGCACAATTTTCTCTCAAAGGTTTTATTGTTTTCTTGGAGGATATCTGTATAATAAAATCAATACAACACTTTCAATATACCCCATGTTTAGATCGACTTTTAAACTAAATGTATGTAAATGGCTTAAAACTCTCGACTATCAGGCAACTGAGAGTCTTCTGATCCCTATTCGCTAAATTTATATTTCCTTAATAAACGTTGACTATCACACATACACACACACACACCACCAGACACGCACACACCCACCCCAACACACCCCCATGCACTCACCCCCACACACACACTCACACATACGTACACACACTTAAATCTATATTTGAATGTCCAGCCTAGATTTATTTTTATTTTATTTTTTCTTTATATTGTTACTGTACCTAGAAAATAATTTAACTTCATCACTTGCGTTTGCTAATTAATCTAAATTAATATGTACATTTTTAAGTATTGTGGGGCCTGGTGACCCGTAACACAGGTATTTTATGCCTTTTTCGGGCACCAGTCTCTCACAAATGTTAACCCAATTTTTAGATTAAGCATTTCCTGTACAAATCTGCATTTGTGATGAGAAAAATAAATAAATAAATTATTAAAATAAATTATAGTTTTCGGACTTTCCCGCGACCCCGACAGGCATCGGCCCTAGCGGACCCCGTCAGTTCTGCTGACATCTCTTTGAGGCGCGCGTAGAACACAACGCGCCGTCGATCCGGGCCTGGTCCATATCGGACGGCGAGCTACCCATTGCTCACCGTCCGCAAGCCCGCGCCTACGGTGGCCGGGAATCGGCCTGCGATTCCCTACGCCTAGGGTGCCTCCTGCGACGGTTAGGGGCATGAGGGCGCGAAATATGCCTGCCTCTCCCTCACGCGTTCCGTCTCCTCCTTCACGTGCATTACTGCTTCTCAGAAAGAGGTGACGGCCTCCCATGCCCTCTCGCTCCATACCATGGCCTGGACTAGGGCCGGACGCGAGAGATCACCGCCGCACGAGGACACGGCGATGCTCCTCCCAAGCCGGGCGTTTCCTCCCGCCTTTTTCTGAACAGAAACCTCCCAAAACAACCGTGTCCGGTGAGGACCTGAATCAAGCAGAAGGTGAGGATGCCGTGGCGCTTCTATAGCTACTCCTCCTCACTCACTTATCGCCGCAATTGTGGCGTGCCCAGCCTTTTTTACACCTAAAACGGTTACAACATAAAATTTAATGCATTTACGATATTTCATATTTCCATACAGTAATGTTGCCAAATTAATCAAAACATGTAAATATTTGACAGCTATTTGCGACGGTGCCAACTTTTAGAATGAACGCTCTTAAGCCGATGAAAACACTGTGCCAGTGACTTATCAAGAAGTAGTCTTTAAAATGTTAACTCGAAAGGTATTACAATTATTCTAACTACAGATTTTTTTGATTAGTCTGTCGTAATGCGTGGGATACTGCGATGCTTCGAGTATTTACAGATGTCTGAATCACTGTTTGTATCGGTTGAAACAGCTGCTGCCAGCAGAAGTCTGTATCATTTCAATGATTGACACAGTCTCAGCCGGAAATTCGAGAATCCAAAAAGTATGAGGAACAAAAATGTTGTAGCTATATGCACAAGTTTCAAACGACACAAAGAACAAAGTACACTATTGTTGCCAATGCTAATTCCATCTGTAAACGTATCTACAACTTGCTTTACTCAAACCTCTATAATGCACACTGAAAAAGTGTTTATTTACTCCCAACATCTGGAAAACTACTCGTCGCCTATTTGACGATGCTTGGTTGAGTTCCTTTGCACTATTACAAAAAAAAACGATGCAATAACTCAAAATCCACCTCAGTGCGCTAACCCTTTCAGTGTCCTCAGACCAAATCCCTATTATAAATGGACTCGAGAGGCGGATTGTGGATATCCAATGTGTTGAAGTATAATAAAATAGAAGACCGGCTTATGTAGCTAGTGTAACTTATAATATATTTATTCTCTATCTATTGTAGTGCTTCAAACTGAATCATAAAACTAAAAATAAATAGTCTAGGTTAGGGTAACCTATACCTACTTTACTAATAGACTTTACTTATTTACTTTACATATCACTACATAGTATAAAACAAGGTCGCTTTTTCTGTCCCTATGTATGCTTAAATCTTTAAAACTACGCAACGGATTTTGATGCGGTTTTTTTTAATAGATAGACTGATTGAAGAGGAAGGTTTATATGTATAATAAATAACCCGGTTTATACCCGTGCGAAGCCGGGGCGGGTCGCTAGTGTAACTATAATTCAGAACCAAAAATAGTAGATATGTGTCGCAGTAAGATGGTTGAAGCCGTGATATAGTTATATCCCTAGGAATATAGCTATAAAGCGGTTGATAACTGTTTTACTAGGAATATACTTAACTATGATACGAGCACGAACTAGTAATATAACTATTAAGGCACTCCGACCAAATAGGTTAGGTTAGAACTGTGACCAACTAATACGCTGTTACGTCGAAATTGGTCGCAGTAACAAAATTAGGGCACTCCAACTGTTATAAACCGCGTTCATATAACAACATTACGGTATATAGCTATATCCCTAGGGATATAACTATATCACGGCTTCAACCATCTTTTTGCGACATATGTCTATCTAATATGGCAAAAGATTTCACTAATAAATACTTACCAAAATCTTTATAAGCTACGTCAACGAAAAAATCCTGTCTCCCACGTCATATTTGACCCAGAATTCACATTATTAAGTATTAAATAATATAATGTTAGTAACGCTGTTTCCAGGAAAACCTCGCAAAAGTAAAAATGGAACAAGTGGAAAAACTATTTATTACGTGACCGAGATCTGAATACAGCTCTGAAAAACTTTGATGAACTAGTTTTTTTTTCTATCTCTACAGTTAAAGGTACTGCCGTCGTTATTATTTTTAAGATGTGCAATTATGTTCTGTTCATCCTTCTTCTTTTATGATTGTTCCAAATTATTGGGCACAATATCTCCAGAACATCTGCCTCTCCGTTGGAGGTGTACCGCTGGAAAACAAGTAAATTTTGAATCAATTAGGTCCCATATTCTAAAAAGAAATCGACCATTTCTTTACAAAGAAAAAAGTATTTTTAGACATGGTCTTATATGTTAGGTGCCTACAGATTTGGTCGATTTTTAAAAATCGTTATTGTCGCTCAATATGCTGTGCTTTGACGATCAATAAGATTTTTCGGCTACATATTTGGTCCATGTTATCGATCGTTATTGTCGCCTTGTAACGATCGATAAATATCAAGGCTAAAATCAAGCATCATATGATGATTTCTCGATCAACAATAACGATCCACAGTGGCGATCGACAAAAAATACGATATCGATCGTCTGAAGCTAATATATTCACTCCATTTTGTTTGATCCCACGTGTCGATCGTAAAAATTCGATAAGACCATACCTAAAAATTATTTTCTCTTTGCAAAAAATGCTCGACTTCTATTTAGATTAAGGGACTTAATAACATTCACGAAGATGTGAGTGTATACCCGTTAATGAATATTATTATCATAATTTAACAGATATCATAAATTTTATAAGCACCCTTACCTACGCCACATTCTTGGGCACAATTAAATTTTCCTGCATTTATGTACGTCACGTTATCCGTACCACACACCGGATCGTATTCTGATGTGGTCGGACAGTCTTGGACACATTTATTTTGCTGTTGAGTTGCTGCCTCCGCGGTACTGAAACCAAAAAAAATACACTGTGTTAGATATTGCCCACAAATGTTTAATCTTATTTGTAACATATTGGTGCCGATTCCCTTGTTCACAAACTAAACTAAATTTTAAGTTCAGTGCTTCTTTTTCTTTCTATTTCATTAAGAAAAGGACAGAAGATGAATTTTAGTTTAGTCCTGTCAAATTAATCAGCACCTGTCACTACTCCATACAAGTATAGACGTGATTAAAAACTTGCCTACTAAAATTACATCAATTTACGTCAAACGCTGATTAATTTGACAGGACTAAACTAAAATTTATCTTCTGTCCTTTTCTTAATGAAATAGAAAGAAAAAAGCGGCCAAGTGCGAGTCGTACTCGCCCATGAAGGGTTCCGTAGCAGCAAGTAACGATAAGTTTACGATTTATGACGTATTAAAAAAAAACTACTTGCTAGATCTCGTTCAAACCAATTTTCGGTGGAAGTTTACATAGTAACGTACATCATATATTTTTTTTAGTTTTATCATTCTCTTATTTTAGAAGTTACAGGGGGGGGGACACACATTTTACCACTTTGGAAGTGTCTCTCGCACAAACTATTCAGTTTAGAAAAAAATGATATTAGAAACCTCAATATCATTTTTGAAGACCTATCTATAGATACCCCACACGTATGGGATAGATGAAAAAAATTTTTTTGAGTTTCAGTTCTAAGTATGGGGAACTCCAAAATTATTTGTTTGTTTTTTTTCTATTTTTGTGTGAAAATCTTAATGCGGTTCACAGAATACATCTACTTACCAAGTTTCAATAGCATAGCTCTTATAGTTTCGGAAAAAAGTGGCTGTGACATACGGACGGACAGACAGACAGACAGACAGACAGACAGACAGACAGACATGACGAATCTATAAGGGTTCCGTTTTTTAACGGAACCCTAAAAAGAGGCACTGAACTTAAATTTAGTTTAGTTTGTGAACAAGGGAATCGACACCATTACCTACAGTTAATTTTTAACCTATTAAGGTTAATTTGTAACCTATTAAAGTTCATTTGTAACCTATTAATATTGATAAGCAACTTATTGCAATTATTAGTTAATAATTAATGATGATATCAATTTACCTGTTATCATGCACAGCTTGGCCGGACGATGTGGTTCCCGGTGGCACAATCACCGGTTTTCCCAAAATGGCTGCTGTGTCATTATCATTATAGTTTAGAATATTTCCTTGGTTGTTGGGTAATTGAGGCTGATTTTGAAATACATTATTAGAACCTGGATTAAATGATGGACCTGGAAGAACGTTTCCTGATCCTCCAGGATTCAGTACACTTTGACTGGGATACTGAATTTCTGATGGTTCTACATTTACACCACCCGGGTAATTAGTTGGAAACTGTAAGTTAGCATCAGGATTGTTATGTGACAGATAATTTGGAAAATTGCCAAGTTGTCCTTGATCTGGTCTATAATTCTGATTTTGAGAATTGGTTTGTGGGTAATATTGGTTGGGCTGATATTGATTTCGTCCATCAGGAAAATGTGTATTCGTATTAGGTAAATTGCCTAAATCATCAGGGCGAAAGTTGGAGTTCATATCATTTGGGTTGCCGTTGCCTTGAAAATTTCCCTGAGCAGGAATTTGGTTGTATTGTGAAGGGTACTGGAACGACTGCCCAGGACCGCCCTGATTTGTTGGCATTCCTCCATTTTGATATGGTCTACTTATGTCGTCTGGATACATTATAGACCCATCGTCTGGTCTATTTTGATATGATGGTCGTTGATAATTCGGGTATCGGGTATTGCTGTCTCCCTGATGCGGGTAAGCGTCTTGGTTTGGGTATCGTCCCTGAACCGGCCTGTTCTGAATGTTTTGATTAGGATATTGCGGCCTTTGATAGTTCGGGCTCGGATTCATGCTGTCACCCTGATACGGATAGCCTTGCTGATTTGGATAACCTTGCTGATTTGGATAGCCTTGTTGATTTGGATAGCCTTGCTGATTTGGATAACCTTGCTGATTTGGATAACCTTGCTGGTTAGGGTAACCTTGCTGGTTAGGGTAACCTCGAGGTATATTTTGAATATTGCCTTGATTTGGGTAACTCAAACCAGACCCCTGTTGAGGCCGTTGCACGTTGTTATTCTGAAAATAACATAGGTAAATACATAGGTCATCTATACATCTATCTATACATACATACAAATAAATAAAATTGAAGTGTCTGTTTGTAATGTCAAAATAACAGCTTTTTTAGTAAATGCTTATGAAAATATATAAGGTTCATACAACAAAAACACGGTTCTTAAAATTTTTGTCTGTCTGTCTGTTTGTTCCGACTAATCTCCGAAACGGCTGGATCGATTTTGATAAAACTTTCACTGGCAGCTATACAAATAAATAAAATTAATGTATAGAACCACGTGGACGAAGTCGCGGGTAACAGCTGGTATTTATATGATATTATTAATATACAGCATAGGTCATTAATTTAAATTGAGAACCTACTAGATTTTTTTATAATCAAACGAAAACATTTAACACAACACTATAAAAAAAACAAACCTCTTCAAAATACTTATAAATTATTGTAGGTAGTGCACTACGCTTCAAAACTAGAGGGTAATAATTAATTAAATAGTTTAATAAATTAACTTTACCTGATTTCCGTAAGGGAAAAAGGAATTCGTTGGATAATTACTTGTCGGATTTCCGAATCTTTCCGAGCCAAAGTTTGGGAATCCCTTGGCGTCGACATCGGGAAATCTCGGCTGTAGCGAACTTGGGGAGCTGCCTTGATTACTACTTGTGTTGGGAACTTCTTGTGCTCCAAGTAATTTGATAAATACTAAAAGAAATAATGTCAATATTAATTTCACCATCTTACAAATAATAAATTATTTCTATAACACAGCAATTAAATAACACTTTATTGGTAAACTTACTTAGGACAAAGTAACATTGTAAATTCTTTCTTTTATCATTCATTTTAAATTATTTATTTTATAAAACGTCATAAATTCGCCACTAATTCAATTATTCGCGGGAACAACTTGTATCTAATATGTACACTGTGTCCATATTGATGAAAGACACCAAACTAACTTATCACTCACTCGAAACAATCGTTATCAGCCGTTAGCTGTTTTTTTATAACAAGCACAGAATATTTGCCTAATCATTGGTCATTTACTACTTTCGGTACCTATCTATAATTAAGTTAATTGACGACGGACGGAAATTCCACACATTAAGAAAATATTTCCCAGGAACTATACAGGGTGGCAGGGACATCGACGCGAAAACTGTTATCATGGGTTTTCAGTACCTAGGTACATGATTCTTGCGTTGAAATTATTCGTCGATTATTTTTTTTTTTAAATTGCTGTTTTATAGAAATGTGCAATACCTATCTACGCGGTCAAAATGTATGGAACAGCAGATTTTTTTTTAAATAACCGACGAAAAATTTCAACGCAGGTGGGTTCAGAATCATGTCCTGAATCCATAGTAATAGCTAACAGTTTTCACGTCGATGTCCCTACCATCCTGTATATTATACTTTCCAACTATCATTTGGCTAAGCTCATCAGGTAAATATGGTAAGTACAATCTATTGCTGGCTCTAGAGGCTGTTATCTGTAGGTAGCCTAAGGTAGGTACCTAGATAGGTATTCAGGGTTGGCATAAAACAAACAAGTTGTTTTATGCCAACCCTGATGAACGTATTTTAAACAGTTTAAAATAAAATAATGTTTAAAATCGCAGTTTATAATTATAGTATAACAAGTTTAAAATAATGTTTTAAACAAAAGAAAAAAAAAACGTGATTTTAAATCGCGAATGAATGGAAACAAATTATAAGTTATAATTTTTTCAAAGAAATTAATAAGGATAGTTTTTTATACACTTCGTCGCCGGTCGAAATGAAGTAATTCCCCGCAACTATTTTGGGGATTCCCCTTATTAGAATGTTGTCCTTCCTACCTATGTATTTAAGCTATGTAAGCATACTTCGTCACTTGTCGAAAAGAGGTAATTCCCCGCAATAATTTTGGAGACTTCCCCATATTTAAATATACTTTCAGGTGAGGTACATCTAAGAATGAAAATCGGAATTCGCAATTCTGAACGTACAGAGTTTACTAGGTGGTTCAGTATCTGTGTTATATACCTACTTAGATTGATTACAAAAAAAAAGTGTGTTCACAGATTAGAAAGTTTATTAGCTAAGTACTAACTATTACTAGTACAGACGCCAGCACATCAAGCTACTACTATCTGTCAAATTTATTTAATAGATTTTCAACTTTATCGCTGATGTTTAAGGTTCAAAGTTGATTGGGAAAATTTGACAGTTTCGGGTAGCTTGATGTGCTGGCGTCTGTACCTATAACGTTGTTGTGATTATTATGTTATTCTAATAAATTTTTGTAAATGTTTCCTCAGGTAAATTTAAAATTGTCTAGAAATGAATTATATTAGGCCTGATCGATTTGTGTTGATAAAAAAAGAAATGAATAAATTGCTCAACGAAAAAAAAAAACTCTTGTTTCAAACATTTTGAACTGTTTGTTTTACAAAATTTAAAAAAAACAGTTTTTTTTCCAAGCCTGTAGGTATTCCTACAAAATGGTTTTTTTACCTTTGGGGGTGATTATTTTAGCTTTCACGAGTGATTAAGTACTAAGTACGTCTGGCGCACCCTGAGCAATCAGAAGCAGAACCACAACCACTTTGCTGACTGGTAAATACAGTGTGATTCTTCATAATGTGCACATATCGAAATGAGGGAATCTATGTTTAATTTTAACTACAGAAAAAATATTTTAAAAAATCTAAATATTTTTTTATACTTTTTATGGAATTTAAAAAAATATGTAACAAAACTATGTAACTTTTAAACTAAATCATCTATCGCGATGAAACAAATCCATGATGATTGGAAGTAATTAGGCGTCCACATAAAATGAAAATTGAGAAAAAAAATTACCCTCAATTGAAAATAAACATGTTTTTTTAGCAAAAATCTGTATTTTTTTCATCAATTTTTACAATAATTGTAAAATTATAAATAAGACGCCAAAGAGAAAAAGAAAATTTTAGTAAAAAATAAAAAATAAACCGTCGATAAAATTAAGCATAGAAGAATCACACTGTATTGTTTACCATGGGATGACCTATTCGCATACGGTCTAGAACCTAAAACTTGTGCCGATACGGGAGAAGAAGATTCATCTTTAGATACCCTTTAGATGATTAGATCATATTTACAGAAACAAGAAATCTGTTGATTTGAGTAGGTAAGCTATTCAAACACTTTCCTATCTGGAAAATATTTACCAGAACCGTACAAAATACAATCCTATATAGAGTACCTACAAATAAATCTGGCGATGTTAATTATAGCAGTGCCCAACAACCGGTAAATGTACCTACCATAATAATACCATTCATTAAAAAGCTATGTGGCATAAAGGACGAGTGCTCCCGACTCGACCCCCGAACGTGTCGAAAAATAAAAGAGGTCGGACTAACACAGGAGGCAATTACCATTCTAACGTTCTTTTATGTTGTTTTTCTATTTTCACACTAGACACTTTTTACGATGTTAGATTAATAATTTTATGATAAAAATTTATGTTTGCGGGGCCAATATGGCCTGAAATCGCACAAAGCAGAGAGATTTGGAAGTAAAAAGGGGAGGCCTTTGCCCAGTAGTGGGACACAATATTATATAGGCTAACAAAAAAAAAAAAGACAAAAATCTCAAAGAGGTTTTTATTAGAAATTAAAATAGGGGAAATTAAAGCTTGCTCATTATTGTACCGGGCTAGATGGACCAACAAGGCAACGAGCAGCAATAGCAGTGTTAAGTAACGTGTGTATCCGCCATACTATTCGATATGTAATGTGTGTATCCGCCATACTAATTTGTTAATCTGTGGAACACTTGCGAAAATGTTTGATTGAGAAAAAAGTAATAAAAATGGAGGAACGTCCGCAATGAAAAAGTGGTGCCTTTTATTGTGTCCAGAAGTATCTTCAATCCAAATAAAATATTAAACACGTGAACAAGGCGTTCACAATCTGGCGACCGTGACAATGGAAAACAAAACGAAGATACGCTCCGTATTGCGTCGTCATTTTACAAAGTCTGCGAACGCATTCGAAACTGTACTGGACGCAAAGGACCACAACGAAATCGAGGCGAAGTCAAGCTACAAATATATGGAAGAATGCCACAAAAATTTGAGCAAGTTAGACAACGAGATTCAACAACTATTAATGAGTTCAAGTGATTGGAACGAAAAAGATCTCGATGCCGAATTGAACGACGCCTCAAAATATGAAACAAGATGGATGCTCCTACAGACGCGATACGAATCGATTTCGACGACAAAGCCGTCTCCAAGATTCACAGACAGGGATCGCGAGGTAAAATTACCGCGTCTACAATTAAAAACATTTAATGGGAACATAAAAAATTGGTTGACCTTCTGGGGCTCATTCCAAAAAGTTGATAACAACCCAGAAATTGACGAAATCGACAAATACCAATACCTATCACAAGCGATGGAAGAAGGAACCGATGTAAAGTCATTTGTGGATAGTTTTCCGTTGGCAACTACTAGCTATAAACAATGTCTTGAAGAGCTCAAAGCACGATATGCTCGAGAAGATTTATTAATACAAGTTTATGTGAGAGAGTTATTGGCATTAATATTGAATAAAGAATTAAATAATGATTTAACCTCATTATATGACAAACTCAATGCTCAACTGAGAGCTTTACATATATTAGGGGTTGCAAAAGACAAATTCTCTGCATTTCTTCTACCAATGGTGGAGTCAGCGTTGCCAATCGATACCCTCAAAGCATGGGAGAGAGCGAGACCAGAGAAAATGGATGATGTACTCAGCTCATTATTGGAATTTCTAAAGAAAGAAGTGGAGAGTGAACAGAGAATAACCATGGCTAAATCGACATTTGATACAGATACAGGTAAGCCTCTCAAAACAACTGCAGGATGCTTTATGGTAAACACTGAACCAACTCGAAAAGAACGAACTGCTATAAAGTGTATTTGGTGTGAAAAGGATCACTCAAGCATTGAGTGTTATAAAATATCCAAAATGTCTATTGAAGAGAGACAAGAGCATTTAAAAAATAAGAAAGCCTGTCTATTATGTCTAAAAGTTGGACATCATGCAAAAGTATGTAAATGTTACATTAAATGCTATGTGTGCAGACAAAGACATTCTCCAGTTTTATGCACTGGGACATCTTCTGGAAAAACAGTGAGTGACAATAAAACATATGCAAAGCCAGAAACAAAGGATGACCATAAGACACACCCAAAATCTGAAAAGAGTGACTCCGCTACAACTCTACAAAACTTCTCGCAGAATAATTTGAAGACATCCAAGACGACAACTCTTCTACAAACGGTAGCCGGGAAAATCCATTGTGGAGACAGAGTAGCAACAGTGCGATGCTTGTTTGACAGCGGTTCACAAAGGTCGTATATAAAGAAAGAGCTAGCAGAAAAACTCGGACTACCAGCTGCAGGGAAAGAAGAATTAAGTCATTCTTTATTTGGAGGTGTAACAGTATCCTTTAAAGAGTATAATGTTTATAATTTCACAGTACAAAGTACTGATAATTCATTTAAATATGATATGTCAGCCTTAGAGCAATCTTGTATTTGTAAAAATGTTCCAAAAGTGGATAATGAGTCTGTAATAAGATTGTTAAACAAACAAAACATTAGGTTGACTGACACTGAGAGTTCTGATATAGGTCTATTGATAGGAGCTGATTATGCAGGTCTGTTACTAACCAATTCCTTTGTTCATCTCGAAAATGGTTTAACTGCCATTAAAACAAAATTAGGGTGGACATTACAGGGAAAAATATCTATGACAAACAGCAATATAGTAACATCTTTATTTTGTTCACAAGAGGTAATTAACTTTTGGGATTTAGAAATATTAGGCATTAATGACCCTGTCCAGGTGCAGTCCAAGCAGCAAAGAGAAGAGGAGGTGATAGCAAATTTTGAAGAAAATATCCAGGTCGACTCTGAAGCCAGGTATGAGGTGCATCTTCCATGGAAGAATGGGCATGATGATCTTCTAAGCAACGAACAGCTTGCCATTCACAGACTGGAATCTACAACAAGAACATTAAAAGCAGGTAATAAGTTTGATGATTATAATAACATTTTAAGTGAATGGGAGCAGACAGGCATTATAGAAGAAGTACCTGATGCTGAGAGAGACAACGACAAAGTACATTACTTACCTCATAGGGCTGTATCCAAGGAAGCCAGTCTTACCACAAAGTTGCGTCCGATTTTTGATGCATCTGCAAAAGATAAAAATGGTAAGTCATTAAATTCATGCTTAGAAAAAGGAATTAATTTCCTTGATAAAATTCCCAAAATACTAACAGGATTCCGCAAAGGTTGTATTGGTATAACCGCTGACATTGCAAAAGCATTTTTGCAAGTGTCAGTGACGCCACAAGATAGGGACTACCTCAGGTTTTTTTGGTGGAAAAATGAATCAGGTGAAGAGCTTAAGGTGTACAGACACCGGAGAGTTGTTTTTGGTTTAACCGCAAGCCCTTTTCTGCTTTCTGCAACTATTTCACATCACCTTAATCAAGTAACAGAGCAAAAGGATACAGCAGAAATATTAGCCAAATCATTCTATGTAGACAATTTAGTTACAAGCTTAGATTCCACTAAACAGACCCAGGAATTCATTCAGGAAGCTAGATGCATAATGAATAAAGCAAAGTTCAATTTGAGGCAGTGGGTAACATCCCCGTTACAAATAAATGAAACTCAAAATAGAATGATTCAGGTATTAGGGTTTCAGTGGGACACTGTCACAGATGAGTTGTGTTGTAATTTAAATGCTATGCCGCCGTATACTGAATTACATGAGATTACCAAAAGAACAATTTTGTCTTTGACACAAAAAATCTTTGATCCCATTGGATTTACATGTCCAGTCACCTTGGTTTCGAGACTTATTTTACAGCAAATTTGGAACAAGAAATTAACATGGGATGAAGAATTACCTGATGATGTTCAATCACAATTTAAAAATTGGTATAAACAGATTGAATGCTTAAATAATTGCAGATTACCACGAAGACTGTCAGCGGCACAGCTACAAGAATGCACTTCAAGCCTACATATGTTCTGTGATGCAAGCCAGGTTGGATATGCAGCCTGTGTCTTTCTAAGAACCGAAAATAAAGGTATTGTGACCGTTCGATTAATTTCTGCAAAATCAAGAGTATCGCCTCCAGAGAAAGTGACGATACCACGACTTGAATTGTTGGCAGCACTAATAGGTGCGAGGTTACTAATGGAGGTGAGAAATGATCTAGAATTGAAAGACTGCGAAGAATACTGTTGGACTGACTCTGGAGTAGTATTATGCTGGATTAAAAGGGAACTGCCGTGGAATACCTATGTTGGGAACCGTGTCAGGGAAATCAGACAGAATACTAAGACAAACAATTGGCATCATATTCCAGGATCAGACAACTGGGCAGATTTAGCATCCAGGGGTTGCAACGCGCGTCAATTGCTTGAGGTTCGTTGGTGGGAAGGTCCAGTTTGGCTCCGACAGCGACCAGAAATGTGGCCGCAATCTGCGCTTGTTGTGGATGAGGAAGTAGCCAACACAGAACTGAAAAAATCCGTATGTAATGCTAACACATGCTGTAAAGAAAGTATGATACATTCTCTGTCCAGCTATTTCTCTAAGTACACAAAAATAATAAGAACAATAGCATGGATTATGAGATTCATCTTTAATGCTAGTCACAAGAATGCCAAAAGGAAAGGAGAATTGACCTATGAAGAATATGAAAAGGCTGAAAAGAAAGTCATTAAAATACTACAAGAAGAAAATAAAGAATTAATTGAAAAGCAGTGTGGAAAATCAATAAAGCTACATAATGACGCAGACGAGCTACTTAGAGTACAAACTAAATTGTTACTTACCGATTTTCCGAACGACACGAAGTCTCCGATGATAGTACCAGCGAAAAATCTTGTCATCCGAAGAATGGTGGAACAGCGTCACATACAGCTACTACATGCTGGCACCAACATGATGATCACTGACTTACGAAAACGATTCTGGATCGTCGGAGTCAGGCTTCTAGTTAAGTCGGTCATAAATGATTGTGTAATATGTAAACGACACAGATCTAAGCCAACACAAGCACCTACAGCGCCGCTACCTATAGAACGGGTTCAGTTAAACGCCCCGTTCGAGGTGACAGGTGTAGATCTGGCGGGTCCGCTATATCTGTTAGATGGCACAAAATGTTGGATCGTACTTTATACATGCGCCGTTTACCGCGCAGTACACTTAGAGCTCACACAATCCTTGTCAACAGAAGCATTCCTGAGAACATTTCGTCGTTTTATAGCACGTCGAGGACGTGTAAGAATAATGATATCTGATAACGGTACGAATTTCACAGGAACAAAAAACTTATTGCATGATGTTGATTGGAATGAAGTTCAACGGCAATCAACTATACAGCGCATAAAATGGAAAATGAATGTCGCTACGGCAGCCTGGTGGGGTGGTTTTTTCGAACGCCTAATCAAAACAATGAAAGGAATATTGAGACGTGTTTTAGGTAGTTCAATAGTTTCATATGAAGAAATGGAAACGATACTCTGTGATTGCGAGGCCATCATCAACAATAGACCACTCACCTATGTCGAAGACGACAGTGCTAACTCACTAGAACCCCTCACGCCGTCATGTTTCTTACAAGCTCTACCTCAATCGGACGTGACCGATTTGGATCACATTGATGCAACAAGCCTAAACAAACGGTTAAGGTACTTACAGAAGCTAAGGGATGATTTTCGTCAACGTTTTAGAAATGAATATTTAACTACATTGACACAGAGAGGACATCACAAAAACCAAGGTATAAGAGTAGGGGATGTAGTTCTAGTGGAAGGAGAAGGTAAAAGGGTAAATTGGTTATTGGGACTTGTTATAGAAACTTTTATTGGAAAAGATGGCATCACCAGGGCTGCAAAAGTAAAAACATCTGCTGGACACAAGACCAGACCCATACAACGTTTATATGGACTAGAAATTTCTTCCTCAGAGGTGGAGGGACCGCAGGATAAGTGTAACAAAGATCCTATTGGTAAGAAATTTAAAATTGTTATTAACCCAAGTAGTACACAGGTAACCAAGGATGAGGCACAGGAGATTCCGATAAGCAAGGTAAGTACACAAAAGACAACTCGTACAGGTAGGACTCTCAGAATGCCAAGTAGATACATTATATAAGTCTATTTATGCTAAATTAATCATAAACAGCGTTTTTTTATGGTAAACTACATTGGTCGGATTTCTCCTTGTCAGTCATCTAATGTTAAAGCTTATGTTTAAGATAATATGACAATATTTAATTATTATAAAATAGAAGTTAAATTTTGTTTTGTTAAAAGATGAGTACCTATGTACATTATATCATTTGTAATTTATGATATTGTGTTGGTCTATGCTCTATTAAAAGCAAATTTATGTATGTTCAACTGTGTGTAATATTATGTTATGTAATCATTGATTAGACATAGTGTAATTAATGTTCAGTCAAGTTTCTAGTAAAAACGAATATAATTGTTGTGTTTAAAATTGTCGTACTGGAATATCCATGTTCATTAATGCTATTGTTTGTGTTATTATTTGATTACCTACTGGTACTAATTGTTTGTACACAAAGTCGGATACACATAGTTGAAAATGACCTTCTTTCTGGGTGTGGAGGATGTTAAGTAACGTGTGTATCCGCCATACTATTCGATATGTAATGTGTGTATCCGCCATACTAATTTGTTAATCTGTGGAACACTTGCGAAAATGTTTGATTGAGAAAAAAGTAATAAAAATGGAGGAACGTCCGCAATGAAAAAGTGGTGCCTTTTATTGTGTCCAGAAGTATCTTCAATCCAAATAAAATATTAAACACGTGAACAAGGCGTTCACAAGCAGACTGGATATGGAAGGTACCTAGAGGACCCAGTATTTTTGCCTGTGTCATGGAAGGAGCCGTTTGCAGTAGGTAGTAGCTAATTATAGCACTACTAAACTTTACAGACTCCTTTTTTGTAAATAAAATGAAAGTGTAGATCCTCACTAGGATTATTTTCCAGTAACTATAGCCAAAAATCGGCCAACATTTCTTTCTTCTATGTCTCGTTCTTTTTCTTGGTGTTTTTACGCACTTGCACTCTGTGCTTTTACTATGATAGTAAACCTACGATAGTACGTACTGTCCCAAAGAGACAGACAGCGCCATCTATGAAGGCCATGCAACACGAACTGTAGCCCTGTTACGAAAACGAGTCACTGGTTGACATTTATGAACAAGTATTTACTTCGGTAAATGGGAGATGTCTCTGTAACTTTCATATGCTTAGGTATCTACAGCTATTTGGATGGTAAGTTGGTACGTTGGTGATTTCATAAAATCAAGACATTCGACACCTTTGCTAACTTATGGAGTTGTATTGCTGATTGTAATGATTATAATTGAGTAAAGCCATAATTGTTACAGCCGCGAATTATATTTTAATTAACATAAAACCTAACACTGACCTGCACAATGCAAAAAACGTAAGAAAATTTGAATTTCGCGGGCTACCCTGACGCTTCCCCCTTAGTTGAAAACCAGCGTCAGGCACTAGTTGTCTGGCATTTATGCTGAAATGGGCCTATTTGTCGCAGCCGTGAGGCACACAATACTGTTTGAAGCTTTCTTTATTTTTTTCTGTTTTTTGTTTTTGAAAACTGTGTGCCTCAAACTGTGTCAAATTTGATTTTCTTTCTTTCTTTCTAAGTGTAGTAGCTTAAGGCACTCACAGGAAAGCCCGGTTATGTAGTTATGATCTCAGAGGTCAACTACGAGATACCCTACCTAAAAAAACGTGTATTCCCGTTCGTCCCACTGACTTCGTCCCCGTAGTGGGACGAACGGGAATTTACAAAAATAATATTAAATTTGTTCCCGATCGTCCCATTCATGATTTTAGGGGAACGAACGGGAATATGTTCTTAGATTAGCGCCATTCGTCCCACTAAATAATTTTGTGCGTATTGTTTAGTCGTTGTTTCGTAGTTTACTTTCAAAGGAGATGTTTGATTTTGGGCTACCACTACATAGATAAGTAGGAAAAAAAATAGGGGAATTTCATAAAAATACTAACAAATTAATTTGAAGAACGGTACAAGCGTACAAAAATGATCATTTAAATAAAAAAACGTTTACTAGTTTATACAGCGTCATTTACATAGTGTACATGGCGCTAGCCAAGGCTCCATACATTTCTGGAACATCTCCTTTGTCGGGATATTACATGGCTCTGGTGGGATGCTCCGGCGATGCCGCTAGTTAACAAAAGAGTGCCGATAACATTGTGTTATTTGCGTAAACCCTATTGGTTTACTCAACATTCTCTCCCAGTCCCATCAACAAAATTAGTGGGACGATCGGGAAAAAAAATAACGAATTCCCGTTCGTCCCACTACGGGAACGAAGTCAGTGGGACGAACGGGAATACACGAAAAAAAATAAAAAAATCGGACTTGAGTGGTGGCGCAGACTCTAAACGAATTTTATTGTGTGACGCAGTGACGATTGCTTGGTGTGCATATATTATCTGTGGTTGGAGAAGCGAGAAAATTCCATAGCCGACCCCGGCTAACGACCAAGTGTCAATTTATTTGTTGCGGTCTCATCAGTGCGGTATTCTACATTCTAATAAAAAGTGAGGAAATAATCGATAATTTGCAAGATGCAACGTTATTTTCTACCTCAATTTTAAAATTCTAATCGATATTTGACAAATCGTGACGTTACATTTCTGTTGTGTTAATTATTCATTTTACCGGCAGCTCCAGCAGTGATAATCAAGAAAAATGAGTTGTCCATTCAACGAGGAGCAACTGAATCAGTTGAAAGCATTCGTCGAGTTTTGCAAAGAAGAACCGCAGATAATACATCACCCAAAACTAGCTTTCTTCAAAGAATATCTGTCTGCTCTGGGGGTTACAATTCCAGGCCCAATACCGAGTGCGAAAAACTTTACACCATCGGGCGATACGTAAGAAATGGCTTACTTTAATCTAATCTGTAGACTCCACTTCTTTTATACATTTACAAACTGCCGAAAAAAGCTTAGGACTTTATCTTCCATGGAAACCAGAGTAAGCGATATTATCAAAATTACCATGCCTTGACCAATACAAAGGAGATTGGTAATAAATTATACATAGAATACACCATATAATTACACATACCTGGTACTGAATTGTTAAAAACTAGGTGGCACAATAGATGGCCTTATAGCTAAATATAATAATCTTTGTAACAGTAGTTGAAATCTTTGCCATACTAGTAGCTAGCGAGTACATTGCTGTTCTTATAAATAATTGAAGTTTCAGCAATACATCAAACAGTAATGCTGACGATACTACTCCAACATCATCTGGGGAGGAAACTACTGAAGATTCAGATGTAGAGCTGAATATGGATGGTAATTTTTGTGACACATACAACATAATTATACTCCGTTGGTTAAGGTAGTTAAATAAAGGTAAACAATAAAAACCATGTGATGAGAGTTGTCAAGTAACCGATTAAATGTAATACCTGTCACTTCAGTTGTCATGCTACGTCACAGTTGTAAACTTCAATTTAGCAACATTATAGTTTGTTGACTTTTAGAAAACTTTTTTTGGGCTCCTTACATTATACAGAGATTACAAAATATTATATTATTATTACAAATCTAACAAAAACATCGTGCTCAAGCAGTTACATCGATGAAAGAATAAATTATATAGTTTAACATAATTATGTCATGGCCAGATCTTAGAATTGATAATTTCATGAAAAGATCAACTATTTCATGAAATGGTTGTGTTTCATGAAATGGCCAGCTGAAATTGACCATATCGTTCAAACGTCAACGTTTAATGATATGTCAGTCGATGTTTGGCCATATCATTAAGTATCCATGCAAATATTACTGGCATTCATTTGCTTTCAGTAATCTGGGTCAATGGGGGTCAATGGGTCAAATAAAACATTTTAAATAGTTTTCATTCCAGAAGAAAAACAATTGATAAGATTTGAATAGTTAAATACTAACCTGTGAAATACGTTCCAAACTCCATGGTTTTTTAAGCTTGCGCTCGTTTTTCGAGTGAATTTCATAAAAGTCACGTAGCTTGGTATAATAACGATACTTCACTGCACTTTATCTTCCATTTGTATATTTATAATTACTTTTCCAATCAAAGTATTGTCTGCTGCCATGATGCACAATGAAAACAAAGCGACATCAACGCCTCTACTGGTGGATAATCTAACTATTTTATGATAGTGTTTGGCCACATCATGAAGTAGTTGTGCGTTTAACTGTTCATATCGTCAAACGTTGAGTATTCAATGATCTGGCCAGACCACATCATAATGTGGCCAGCAGTTGATGTTCTATTTCATGAAATAGTCGATCATTTCATGAAACAATCAATTCTAAGATCTGGCCACGACATATACATAAATAAAAGAGGAAACTAACATAAAATTGAAAATAAATTTAATTCAGTTATAACATATTTTTAAACAAGAAAGTGTCATCTATAAAAACCTTTTTATGATTTGTTCACCTTTATTTAACTACCTCAACCAAGGTGTATAAGTTTTTGGAAGATTTTCCAACCAATTCTATTTGTCCCTTCCTACCACATTTTTATTTATATATAGCCTTATTTCAGAGTTACAGTTGTTACAGAAATGTTTTATTATTACTTTTGAGACTGTGTGCCCTTGGGCAAAGGCCTCCTCCATCCCCTTCCAATTCTCCCTGTTCCTTGCTTATCTAGTCCATGTCTTTCCTGCCATCCTCACCAAGTCATCCTGCCATCTTTTCAGAGGTTTCCCTTTCTTTCTCTTCCCCTCCCTAGGATACCATAGGGTCCCTTTTTTTGTTCCATTTCTCTTCTCCCCTGACAATATGGCCGGCCCATCTCCATTTTAATCTTCTTAGCTTCAGTACTACATCTTGTTTTTGTTACTTCCTGATTACACAGTGATTATATTTGTTGTGATTATTTATCCTAAATATGCATAATCTTCTATGTGATCTATTGTGATGTTATTTACTGTTTGCTCTGTTGGTCATTGCTTTAGTTTTCGATGTGTTCATATTCAAGCCTACATTTTTGCTGTGTGTTTCTAAATCAGTCGACATTTCTTGCAGTTCTTGAAACGGCTTTGCAAATAAGATTATGTTGAGTTGGTTAGGTATTCACCATCAATTTTTAGGCCATGGTCGGTCAAACTGCCTGAAAACATCTTCCAGCACTGTTGTGAAGAGTTTTGGTGAGAGAGGGTGGGTCCTCTTGTTGTACGCCCTTTTCTATGTTAACGCGCTCTCCTGTTTTTTCCAATTTTACCATTGCAGTACAGCCTGTGTATATATTTTTATTATTCTTATGTATTTTTCTTTGACTCCTTGCTTTTTCAAGGTGTTCCAGATTCTGTTGTGTTCTAAGGAGTCAAAGGCTTTGCAGTAGTCTACAAAACAACAATAAAATGATAGGTCGTATTCTTTATACTTTTCGAAAACTTGCTACACAACATGGACGTGGTCAACTACCGAGTACTTGCTTCTAAAGCCCACCTGTTCTCTGGGTTGGTTTTCGTCTAGTACTTTTGTAATGTGACTCAAAATAATTTGAGCAAAAACTAAATATTAGACATAAGGCTTATTGGACGATAGTTGCCTACATCGCTTCTGTCTACCTTTATAAGTATAAGAATTATAGACGAGGGTATGACTTCTGTTGCTAATACGTCGTTGAAAATAGACACCAGAGGCGATGTAATGGCGTTTCGTGTTACTATCAAGAAGTTCGTTGTTTATGTTGTCTGCGCGTGGGGCTTTGTCCCTTTTTTGTGATTTCAGAGCCTGCTCTACTTCCTCTCTTAGTATGGGTGATACGCCAGTTGGGTCTTCTAGTGCAACATCGTCCATAGTTATTGACTTTGAGTACAGATCTCTATAAAAGTTTGTCGCTGTTTCGATTATATCCGGTCGCTTTGTCTTCACTTCGCCTTTTGATTTGCTTTTTTATTTTTTATGTTTGGTATCCAGTCTTTCTTCTCTATTAAGAATTTTATTTCCTTCTTCAGTCCCTACACCTACCACATAATAATAATATGTATATTAGTCTGCGTAGATTGAGTGATCCTAAAATATAGATAAGTAGATAAATGTGGAGTTAGGGACCAATACCAACATCTCTTATATTAAAGGCACCCTATTATTGATAGTTGACACTGACCACAAAATTTAACTTGTATCTCAGACCAAACAAAAAACCAAGACAGAGCGCTGCAAACAATATAGTGAAGCATGCCAAAACGACACCTCCGCTCTGTGCATACAATCAATTTACACCTTACTAAGTGCACACATGTTTACGAAACCGGCTTCACGTCACTGTTGACAGTGCTGTTTTTTATTTAGTCTGAGGCTTGTATGTTATATTTCCTATTAAGTTGGTTATTATAATGTTGGGAAAATAATGCATTATTGGGAAGCAGCAAACACTTTGGAAAAAAAAATTACCACACAAATACTATTACAAATTGATTTCAGAGTATTTCAGGTCACTGGAAGATAATTGTAGTAAATGGGATTAGGGCCTGTTCAAGTATTACGTAAGCAGATTTATTACAATTATTTACCCCCGCCTCCCCCTTGTCAGCAAAAGTAAGCAAAGCTCTTACCCCCCCCTCCCATGCTTACGTAAACATTGCTATATGCATTTTTCTTTTTTTTTTTATTAATCTGTTTTTTTATTATTGATTTATGAGCAGCAGTTATAATTCTAACAAGTGTAAATTTAGACAAGTGAATAGCACGCGGTTCTAAGCGAGTACCTAAACGTATTCATTATTTGTGAGAATCACCGAATATGCATTTCGTTTTCAAGCAAAGACAATGTGTAGGTTCCCACAATTATGTGTAAAAAAGTAAATAATTATTGCTGACGTAATCACAATCTAGACCCCCCACCCCCCATGTCATCAAAAATAAGCAAAGCATAGACCCCCTCGCCCCCCTATAGTGCTTACGTAATACTTGAACGGTCCCTTACTTCTAAATATTATTATAATTTTACCATTACTTTAAATACTTACATAATAAATGCATGCCTTTAATGCATAGGTATAAGAAGTTGTAACAAAACATTATCAGAATGCTATGTTACATAAATATGTATGTGGGACAAGATAAATGAGTTATTTATAAAATAAAACAGTGAACAACAACAATTATTTTGAAGATCATCATAACACATACTACAAATGATTTCTATTTGAGGAAGAAATTTTGATAAGTTTTTTATGGAAATATAAAAAAAATGGATAATAATCGCTTTGAAGTTAATAAAAGACATTGAGAAGTCAACAAAAGGATTCTTCACAAAGAAGAATTATTAAAACTGTTGAAAGCCAAAATATGCAATATCCATTTCAATGAATACTCCACAAAGGATGTAGAATTTACAATGTTCCCAAATATTTAATATTATATGCTAGACAACTACAGATTACTATGCACCTTAGCTAGGTATTATACTCCTTACTCCTATTTTTACTTCTCAGTAGACAATAATAATAGTCAATGATTGATTGAGGGTCCATAATAACCTAGTCCTTTTTTCATTTTGCATACAGGTGTTATAGATGCAGACAAGGTGGATGATTCTCAGATCATGGGTGATGAGTTAAAAGAAGTGACAGATGAGGAACGAGACCAGTCTGATGAGAAGAGGTCTGAGGCAATGAAGGCTTTCTCCGAGCAGCAGTACGATGAAGCCATCAAACTGTACAATGAAGCTATACAACTGAATCCTCAGAGTGCCTTACTTTTTGCTAAACGGGGACAGGTATGTTTCATTGACACTTTTTTTTAAAATATATCTTTTGAATATGTTAATTCAGTAAATATAATAGTGTACATGAGATTATTCCTCTCAGCTGTCTATGAATGAAGGATGTCATAATTAGTCTTTTTTAAATAATGTTTCCAAATATATCTTTTCAGTGCTTATTTGTTTTTTATCATGCTGTTTTTCATTGCTGTTATTTATATATCTCATAAATTATGTACATTTATGTTTTTCATAGATCTACCTGAAGCAGAACAAACCAAATGCTTGCATCAAGGATTGCACGCGCGCTCTAGAACTCAACTGTGATAGTGCTGCTGCGTATAAATTCCGTGGAAGAGCTTACAGGTGGGTTTTGTTGTCCCAAAATAAACAATTATATGAAATTTTAACAAAAAAGAACAATAGGTGTACGAATAAGAATACTATTAAAGCAACACAGTTTTCTATTTAATTTGTATGATATAATAACGCTGTTGGTAGGTTTACGATAGCATAAACATGTTTATTGAAATAATACTCATACCTTTTTGTGTAAAAAATACCACATGACAATGCTAATAGTTTTTTCATCAGACCAAAATATTTATGTAGTTTCTGGCTATTTCCAAAATATTTTAACTGCTGGAAACTGTTTATGGAAAATTATACTCATATTATGAGCAGTGGTGGCCCAGTTGAGAGCAGTGGTGGCCCAATGAGAGCAGTGGTGGCCCAGTGGTTACGGCCGCGACTTACGAGTTGTAAGGTCGTAGGTTCGAACCCAGACAGGCGCTTTACTTTGTGTAAATTATTTCATCACCACTGTTCTCAAAACGGTGAAGGAAAACATTGTGAGGAAACCGGCATGTCCTAGAACCGAAAATTCGAAGACATGTGACATCTACCAACCCGCACTGGGCCCGCGTGGTGGATTACGGCCCACTCCCTCTCACAAAGAGGAGGCCTGTGTCCCAGCAGTGGGAACATTTATAGGCTGATAATGATACTCATAATATCCTAAAGAAACATATTAATTGGGCAGTTTTTAATAAATATGTCATTAATTATTAACCGACTTCAAAAAGGACGAGGTTCTCAGTTCCTCGGAACCTTTTTATTTTTATGTTCCCCGGTTACTCGAAGACAGCTGGACCAATTTGAATAATTATATTTTTTGTTTGAAAGGGTATACTTTCTAGTTGGTCCCATTGTTATTTGGTCACGATCATCATCAGATGGGATCTTTGAGAAATCGAGGGCACTCTTCAAATATTATAGGCACACCTATAGCGATTTGGGTATTTTTTATAGTAACTCGTGCATTTGCTCTCTAAAAGCACCATTTGGTAAAATGGAACTGATGATGAAGGACACAGATGGCCACCGGAACTACCCAATAATATGTATTTCACGGGTTTTTCGATTACTTTAATATGGTTGGTAAGCAATTGATGCTCGTCACAATTCTTATGGTGCAGTGGAGCTGATGGTGAGGTACCTGCAGAACTCCTCAACTATTAAAGTCCCTGCATCGGGAAAAGCAATATTTTGTAAAGGTTATGAGTAGTTGACATTAGGCTATTGTAACTTAGATAAATTAAAAACTAACCCACTAAAAAGTGAAAAAACAAACTTTTACATAAAATACAACCAACTTTCAAACTACAAAGTAAAAAATATCTTTAATTTCGAAAGGTGACAAAAAACTAAAATACTGATCTAAAGACATTTCCGAAATTAAAGTTATTTTTACTTTGTAGGTAATTAGGAAGTCTGTTGTATTTTTTGTAAAAAAAGTTTTTTTTCGTTTGTGTTGAGGCTTTACAATTTTAACCAAAACAATTGCAAAGTCATGGATTACTTGTTTTGTGTATCATCCTGCCTTTATCCAAATTAATAAAAAGTACCTGGGCAACCGAGCTCTGCTTCCATGCTGCCATGTCGTTATTCTAAGGTAGCCATCTTGTTCTAAACTTTGGGCGACCGAGCTCTGCTTTCCGCCCTCGACGACTCGATCGACTTTTCGCCCCCGTAAACCCCTATATTGTAAATTTCATCGAAATCGTTAGAGCTGTTTTCCAGAACATGATTACAAGTGAAATGTGGCTCATTTAATAATATAGGATAATGTTGTAGTCACCACAATACTTGTTATGTCTTACTCTGTCTTAAAAAGTCTGTCAGTCACCCTTAAATCTACTGTGTGAATCATTATACAATTTCGTTATCATTATCTTGTTTTGTAATCTGTTCAACAGGTTACTGGGAAAATTTGAAGAGGCATCTCATGACCTCTGTGAATCTCTTAAAATTGACTATGATGATCAAACCAATGAATGGCTAAGCGAGGTCAAACCCAATGCTGAGAAACTGCGTCAACACAAGCTCAGTTCTCAACGCAAGAAGGAAGAAAGAGAGGTAGTATAATAAAATAAAATAAAATGCTTTTAAGGATGATTTCCACCGTACGGCTCACATCGCATCGGATCGGAAAGGATACGAACGGATGTGGCGACAGCCGATCGCGTCCGGCAGCATGTCGATGCATACGATGGGCTCCGTACCGTCGCTGACGAACGTACCCATTTCTGCGCTTAGTCAAATAGTTTCATTCCTACCGTGTTGACGTGTTCTAATATTTGAAAATGGTTGAAGTTGATGTAATGGCTATTGCATTAGAAAAAGAAGAAAATAATCATAAAACAGCCGAAAGGATCCGATCGGATACGACGACAGGCAAACGGAACCGATCGCGCGCCGCAGCATACTTTCGGCTACGATCGCGTGTCGCTGAAGACGCCCGCGGTCAAGCTGCTGTGCGCGGCTTGGTAATATAGACTTTAAATACTCTGTACACGATTTAATATCGTTTAAAGATTGTAAAATTCCAATGCGAGCCGTTTGGTGGATATCATCCTTTAATGAGTCAATTTTGACTTTCACCCAAGGGTCTATAGTGGCTTGACTATCTATATCTGTGGCTAGCAACTAACCCTTTTGCTTTATAGACCACTAACGGACGTCACGCGGTTTCACCCGCGTAGTTACCGTTCCCGTGGGAGTACGGGAATAAAATATAGCCCATGCTACTCGTTGATAATGTAGCTATCCATTGCTGAAATAATTTTTCAAATCGGTCCAGTAGTTTTTAAGTTTATTCGTTACATACAAAAATACAAATCTTTCCTCTTTATAATATTAGTATAGATATAGATGTACTGTGTAAGTAATACAACACAGCCCTACCACAAAAATTTGATGATTTCAGCATCGCGACAAGTTGCGCAGAGCTCGCAAGGCTCAGGAGGCGAGGGCTCGCGCGGCGCGTGAACAGGCCGAGGCCAACGCCCGCGCGCCGCCCACCGTGCCACCCGGCTTCCAAGCCGGAGCCGGTGGCTTTCCCGGAGCCGGCGGATTTCCTGGAGCCGGTGGCTTTCCCGGAGCCGGCGGCGGTGGCTTCCCTGCCGGACTCAACCCCCAGGACTTCAGTAACCTGCTGTTTGACCAGGAAATCATGTCGGCATTCCAGGTATGTAGTTAGATATTTTATTACTAGCTTTTTCCCGCGGCTTCGCTCGTATGGAGGCTGAAAATTATTTGGTACATATTATGTTATATTATTGTGAAGCTTTACCAAAATACGTTCAGCAGTTTTGCTTGACACATCAATACATCCATCCATCTTCACAAACTTTCGCGTTTATAATAATAGTAGGATTATATTCTTATTTTAAATCATAATTTCAAGTAACGTGCGACACGCGGGTTTTGAATGCGTGGAAAGCTCAACACATACACAAGGCGGGTGCGTGTCGGGCGCGGGTCGGGACGGGTAGTACGGCGGGCGTGTATATATTGTAATTCCTTGTTTTATAAATTGTCAGCACACAAAACGCGCACGTGGTTCCCGCTCCCGACTCGCTCCGCGCCCGACCTGCGCACGCGTTTCGTGTGTGCGTTGAGCTTTAACTTAAAAAATAATATGAATATAGGTTTTTTTTTTGTTATCTTTCTATTAGATACTGATAACGAAATCAACCCAACGTGAAACCCATTACGTCTAAAGGTTCACCAGTTAATAAAAAAATATGGGCCCTGTATATTAAACCTGGAGAATATGGCATGGACACATTGAACACCTATGGTGCCTTCTTAATTTTTTTTTTAATATTTCCCACTTGTTGTCATAGTAGTCTTTTGTTGTGGGACCAAAATTGTCACTAACATGGATTTCAAACTTTAGGACCCAGAGGTTGCTGCTGCATTCCAAGATGTGTCGTCCAACCCAGCAAACTTCGTGAAGTATCAGAATAACCCAAAAATTGCGGCGGTTATAGAAAAACTGCAAGCCAAACTCGGAAAAGGTGGATCTGGCGGCTTTCCAGGTACTTATTTAAAAATTTTGGATTAAAAATACAGCTAAAGTACAAGACGTAAAGTGTAAACAGACGGCCTATAATATATTTTTATTTAGATTTATATTTTTAAATACCAGCTGTAGTATAAAAATAAAAAAGGGACTAAAAGTGTTTTAGTTTCGGACGTCGTTTGGTTTTGGGGTAATGCCAAATTGCCACCAACTTTCAAAATTATTTTTAACCGCCTTCCAAAAAGGAGGAGGTTCTATGTTCGTCGCGTATGTTTGTATTTTTTTATGTCCATCGATATCCGTCAAGTGTGGACCGATTTTGAAAATTCTTTTTTTCTTTGAAAGGGTATGCTCTCGAGGTGTTTGGATAGTTTTTGAGTTAGCTTCAATAATAATACTTATTTTTTCCCACTTAGTATGTGGATGATATGTTAAGTTGCTGTCACTGGTATTTACATAGCAGGTAGGGGTATTCGAATTTGTGTGGGGTGGGTACCACAACTAAAAAGTGAAAAATAAAAACTTTAACAAAAAAAAAACAACCGAATTAACCTTTTGACCGCTTGTGTCGCATTTATGCGACAAATATTTCCGTGCCCCTACCGCGCGTGTCGTATTTCTGCGACAGAAAACAAGTATGATTTTTTCGTTCAATTTTCGTCCTATTAACTGCGTGGTACAACTAAAACCATTACTAAATAGATATATTTTATAAAACAATTACTTAAAATTATGTCTCGTCGCTCTAAGTTTTGAAAAAGCTTAAACAAAAATACGTAAATACAGGTTGGACTTTTCTTCGGTGTGTAACGCGCGTGTCGCATATATACGACCATAGGGATGGGATACAATGCAATGCGCATTTTAAAAACTAAATAACAAATAGTTAAATAATCAGGTATAATGCATCATTTTCAGCATAAAATAAACAGTGTCATACGAAATAAAGTTTATTTAACATATTGCCTTGTGTTATGAATTCTTTTCCTTGTTTTTCATAAGAAAAATATCCCTCAGGATCTTTGTATTATGATAACATTTCACGTTAGTTCCCATCCCTAGACGCTTATGTTTGCAACAAATTTCTCTAGTTAGTCTAGCGCGGCTGTCGCATTAATGCGACCACTGCCTACGTCACAAGCGGATCAAACGAATGGATAATGTTGTTCGTGGGTACACACATTATCGATAAAATAGTCACTTTTCAACAATGACTACTGAGGAGTTTTTTTATGTGTGTTCGCGGATAACTTCGTCGTTTATGAACCGATTTGATGATTCTTTTTTTATTTGAAAGGAGATATCCCAATGGTAGTACCATGATAAGGAAACTAGGATCTGATGATGGCATCCTAGATAAATCGAGGGAACTCTTCAAATATTATAGGCAAACCTATTGCGATTTGGGTATTTTTTTATAGTAACTCGTGCAGTTGCTCTTGGAAAGCACCATTTGGTTAAGTGGAACTGATGATGAAGACCACAAATAGCCACCGGAACTACTCAATAATAAGTATTTCACGAGTTGCGATTCGATGACTTTAATATGGTTGCAATGCAATTTATGCTCGTCACAATGCATATGGAAAAGTGGAGCTGATGGTGAAGTACCAAGAGAACTCCTCAACGATGAACGTCCCTGCATCGGGAAAAGCAATATTTTGTAAAAGGTGATGAGCTGTTGGCATTACGCTAATGAAACTTAGACAAATTACAAATTGACCCACTAAAAAGCGAGAAATAAAAACTTTTTTACAAAAAAACAAAAACAACCGACTTCCAAAAAACTACTAAGTACAAAGTAAAAAATAACTTAAATTTCGGAAGTCGGTGGAAAACAACGAAAATACAAAACCAAAGACCGACTTCCGAAATGTAAGTTATTTTTTACTTTGTAGTAGTTTTTTGGAAGTCGGTTGTTTTTTTTTGTAAAAACGTTTTTATTTAAATATTGTGATGTAATTCTGTTATTTACTATATTACTTATCTACATATCCTATTGATTGTTCAAATTTGTCCTTACCATGTTGTTGAATGTTGTCCTTACCATTAAATAGGTATTGTGACAGTACCTACAAGTCGGACAGGCACTCGCACTCGAGTTCCTTATGGTGTTGTCTCTTACTGTGCTCCGGCGATGACACTCAGCGCGGCACTTTTGAGTTATGACGACGCCACGCGCCGGGCACGGTTAGATAAATCGAAGTCTGTCAGAGACTGGCGTAGGCACGTTTTTATAAAACTTATTTAATTGATGGGTGATAAGTTCTGTGTGGTGCCGGACGAAAAAGAATAGCACCATCCCATTTTTTGCCGTGGGTGTCGTAGGCGACTAAGGAACTAACTAGAGAATGGGCAGCAGCGTTCTCATACTGCCACCGCCAACCCGCCTACCAAGCTTGGCGATTATGGCAAAACCCCCCTCTTGGGGAGGCTTATGTCCAGCAGTGGACGTCTTTTGGCTGAAATGATGATGATGAATGGGTGATAAGTTCTTTGATGTACATTTAAAAATATCCCGTTTATAATATACCTACCTGCTTTAAAATCCGTAGGTATGGACTTTAACGACTCTGTCTGTCTTTCTGTTGATTAGGGTGGTTAAATTAAGGCTGATTTAAAATAAAAACATAAAAAACTTTTTGACTATTTTTTTATCGATACAACGATTGCTCCTCCTTATTTATTGTAGGTATTATTTTGTCGATTTTTAGCCGCGCGCTAGGGGCACGCCAATTGATATTTGGCCAAGCGCTTAAAAGGTTAAAGTTAAGGATTTTTCACTTGGTACTGTTTTTTTTTTTGGAAAAGTTTTTATTTACTTTGTAGTCGCTTTTTAACCGACTCCAAAAAAAAGGAGGAGGTACTCAGTAAGGATGCTTCGATACGCATCTAGGCCGATACGACAGCGATACCGATATTTATAAATACTTATCGGCGATACCGATGATTTATACAATAAACAAATAGGGGTCGTAAAAGTTGTCAGTTTTAGACCATTTTGGTACACACGGCTACACATAAAGCTATAATTTCCAGTATAAGCTGACCTCGCATTGTACGGAAATCCTATACAATGCGAGATCAGCATAAACTGGAAATGTATAGCTTGATGTGTAGCCTTGTGTACGAGCTCTATCACAACAACTAAACAAGTTGGTAATTTGAAACTTCTGCATATCATGTACCCATACACTATATAATATAATCAACAAATATATCTTTTTTCGGGTGAGCACTGTGCTGTGGGTCCCCCATAGCACAGCATCATGCTGAGGAAGCCTTGTCACAGTCATGTCGTGCAGCTGCCGACTAATTTCTGTTTTATGCTCTTGATTTATTATATACTTTGTGTTGTTCTCGGATTACTCTTGTCTTTTATGTATGCACGTGTTTCTGTGACAAATAAACCTATTTTTGAAGAGAAAACTTCTTTAGCATCGTTGTGATTTGAAAGTCGATGAAACGAAAAAGCGACAGTAAAAAGAGACAGACACAAATTCATAAGATTTAACGTGGGAGAAAATGAGATAGGAAGCATTATACAGTGTTTCTTATGTTCGTTGTTCTCTGCTTCGCACTCATGTTTACCAAGGCATAGTGGGAGTTTGCTTGGGCCTCAGCGTTGTACGTGTGTTAATACGTGTTTGTGTGCGTACAATTTTTTTTATTTTTGAAGGTTTCACTTCTACCACGTGTGAATTGCACACATGTTTTTTCTTTCTTTCTTTCAAATATTAAAATGCCGATTCATTAGGTATTTTATTTAAAATAGGCGATTGTCTGCAACTGCAAAAAATAACTTTGTAATTCACAGTGTCATTATGAAATACATATTTATCTTTGCGTTTTTCATTATTTAAGATGAAAAATAACTGATGATGACACGAAGGGTTACGTACCACCGTACAATACACCGAAAAAAATCCTGCCCAGACTGTGATTAATTAAAAATTCAAAAATGTATTTTTAATATACTTTTGATATAAAATACTTTTCATCCATTAAACAGATGGGTGAAGGTCAGATTTTAGGCTATAAGTGAAAATAACAACAACAATATTATAAATGACTTGGATTAAAAACATAAACTACTCAATCAAAGTGAATAATATTTATATGGGACTACACCGCGAGTTTCCTCTATCAAATGAAAAAGAATCACGTTTATCGGCCCGTAATCATGGAAAAATCGGTGTACATACATTTAAAAAAACTCACCATGACATAACCTCCTCGTTTTTAAATATATTTATATCTCACTTGTAACCCCGAAGGGTTAAGCAGAGGTGTACCTTTTATAGTACACCCACATTTCGCTAATTATGTTTAAGTACCATTTAATAGGGGGCGAGCCTATTGCCATCAACCGGGCACAAACCCAGACTCCAGGCTGCTACTGAGAAATTCCACATGGAAAAGACCAATAATACTTAGCCCGACCCAGGAATCGAATCCAAGATCTCATGCTCAACAAAAGCACTTCGACCACTAGACAGGGAGCAGTTCTCCTTCGTTTTGCTTCGTGGGAGGCCTCATGATGGTTAAAAATAATAAAGTAATAATGTTCACAGGTTTCGGCGGCGCAGCACCCGGAGCAGGCGGGCCTAAAGCTCCCACGGATGACGACGTTGGTCTTGACTAGATCGCACCATTTCTTATGCAAATTTGCTATCAAATTATTGTTATCAGAGTTGCAAATATATTAAATACAATATAACACATGTATAATATGGAGTGGGTATTATAGTTATATACGTGAAAACACGAACCCATATGTGTATATTTCAAACATTCGGATACTAAAATGTACCACTTTTGCAATGTTTATTTACAATTCGATTTTTTTGTAAAACCTTATTACACCGTAGTAGTGCAAAGCTAGTTGCTACTTCCCATTGTAAGGTTCATGCGAAATATTATATTCTGAAACAACCATTTGAACACGTTGTCATTATTATAATCTGAGGGAAAACTTCAAGTGAACTATATAATTAGCAATAAAACAAACACATTACTGTTTTTGAGGATCATCCAATAATACTAAATGGTTAAATCCATTATTAGCTTTTTACTTTCACTGCATTTATTGTAACTAGGTATTCTGATAATTTTCTTATTTAGTTTTCGTTATGCCATATTAATTGTGTAATTTCGAAGTCAAAATTGTATAATGATTTTATTATATTTTTAAGCTTAAAGGGCAAAGAATTGCAGTCTTAGTTAATGGATCAAAGACACGAATGTGTTTTATTTTTTTATATTTTAAATACGATTAGAAAATATATGTTATTATTTTTATTAAAGCTGCTGTTTCTATATTCAAGGTAAAGGTTTCTGCTCAATTTCACCCTCCAAATTGTTTAGCAAACATGATAAATATAGACTGCATAGGTTTTTTAGATGTAGAATTCGATAAAAAGTACAGAGGGAAACCAAATTCGTTGCACTATGTTTAAAAATATGTCTGATTTAAGAAAGTTAATTTAATTTTGTAATAAACATTAAAAGTACGTAACGAAACCTGTGTTTTATCTCAATCAGTTTTTCTTAATAGAGTACGCATTGACTCGAACTTCTTCCAGAATATTTGTAATTATAACGGGTGTAAACGAAGCCGAGAGTCACGTGTGACTTACTGTAACTTTTAAACAAGTGACGGACAAATTCTGATATTTGGCGACTTCGACTAATTATCGAAATTTTTTTTGTTTGTCACTTGATCTCCCCATTATTAATCAGGATTTATTTGTACTGGACCATACCTGGGAGTCTGGTATGGTCCAATACAAAAAAGATATAATAATATTTTTTTCCGGGGGCGCATCTACAACTCTACGAAGCGAGTTCGAAAACTTACACTTCACCTGAGATCTTTTATCCATTCATTCAAAAGAGGACTGACTATATCGATTTATACAAAGAAGCTTAAGAAATAAAAGAGTGTAAGTTTGCAAGGGCGAGCAAAGCGAGCTCGAAAATTTTAGCACCTCGCTTAAGGGTAGATATTTTCAGTTCACCATTCCTGTGACCATTCATACATAAATAGGATATAGATAATCGATGATGTAGATACTTTGTCGACTGATGCAGAAAAATTTCAAAAATAAGAGATTGCAGAATGCAAGAGTGAGCGAAGTGAACTTGAAAATGGAAGCACCCGCCTCGGAACCATTCTCGGAACACGGTAGGGTTTTTTTTGTCCATGCATCCAAGCATAGGAATCATAGATAAATATACACTTAGACCTCGTTCGCACAGACGTAAAAATGTCACGTCGGGATTTTATCGCGCACTGGATTTTCAACTCTCGGTGTTGAGCCGAACGTTCAGAATCCAACAGACAGCGTCTCAGCGCGTTGAAAAAACTCACTTGGATTTGAACTCTCGGCGCTATGCAGAGCATTGAAAATTCAGTGCACGGAAAAAAACCGCCCGGGGGAACCTGGGCTTAGGAATAGACTTATACCTTGTTATGTAGTTAAAGTTGTCAACTTCAATTCTGCTATCTCTGCAAGAGCGAGCGAAGCAATCTCGAAAATTTTTGAATCTCTCCTCGGATAGGTAGGTTACGTTCTGTATTATTCAAATTATTATACTTAATAGGCTTTTTCGGATATTTTTTTTTTTTTCTGAATGTTTTATGCTTACCTAAATAAAATAGAATTCTCGCACTTTTTTGTTTGAACTTAAAACTCCTACTGTAGTACTAGACTGGTAGAAATGGTCACGTAAGGAAAGTGTTATGCCATGCGGCTTTCTATCTCTTTCTATTTTATACGAGTGTGTGTGTGCGTACCAGTATCGCGTAAGGAACTTCGTTCCTGACGGGGGTGCCCCGACCGTACGTTTTTTTTTTGTTTCAGTTAATTATTGCTACGAGTTGTAGGTCGTAGGTTCGAACCCAGACAGGCGCTTTACTTTGTGTAAATTATTTCATCACCACTGCTCTCAAAACGGTGAAGGAAAACATCGTGAGGAAACCGACATGTCCTAGAACCAAAAAAATTCGAAGACTTGTGACATCTACCAATCCGCACTGGGCCCGCGTGGTGGATTACGGCCCGCTCTCTCTCACAGAGAGGAGGCCTGTGTCCCAGCAGTGGGAACATTATAGGCTGATGATGAATTATTGCTAACTGGTTTGTTCACCTTTAAAAATACATCTAGTCTTGACAACTTTTAAAGGTAAACGATAAATAAAAACAGTAGAATCCATGTTTTATTTTATAAGTAAATACCTTGTTGTAAACGCGGGGTAAAAATGTAAAGTCAAAAACAATGCGTTAGATTCAACTGCCGTCATAGCTCCATTATTAACTGACCCGAGTGTTGGTTGGCCGCCATAGGCCTGGGTCTTCGGGCTTATGTTGTCCAGCTTTTTTTTTTTAAATCCACCTCAACCTGCGTTTCTCGTCGCTCTTGAGATGGAGGAGAAAAATTTGAAGGAGATAATATTTCTTAACAAATAAATACCACAGTATCTGAACTACTTCAAACTTTTATTAAATCTAAACATCATTTACTCTGCCCCAACCCAACCTAATTTTCTGCTCATGTAGTTTCAACCATGATGGCATGTTCTTGGGGAACGGTTGGGCATTGGGGAACTTAAGTGGTGGTGGAGGTGCCTTGAAGGGGTCCTCATTTTTCAACTTGCGCAATAAATACTCTTTGTTGATCTGCTTTGGATCTCTGTACTTATCCATGTATAGGTTGAAAGGTTTTCTTCGGGGGAACCATTCTTGAGGCCTTAAGTAGGGTTTAGGGAAGTCATACTCGTAAACTGAAAAAGAAAAGGTAATTCATCAATTTATATACCACCTATATAAAAAATGGCATGGGATAACTATGTTGTGCTACTAGTTACCTGGCTCCTTGCTTTGCAGCACTTGATGAAAGAAATTTCTAACTGTATGGTCCCAGTTGGTTTGGTAAAATGCTAGTCCTGCAGGAGTGATATTGTCTTGGTACTTTTGGTACCATTCCCTTGTCACAAATGTTCTATCTTCCAGAGGTGATGATGAAGTTACTGGAAATAAATACATTGATTAGAAGTGATATTAATAATTCTACAGATTATACTTCTCTATTACAAAATTCTACCTTTTGTCACGTCATATGATACTTTTCCATCTTGCTTATAAAGAACAAAGGCATATCTGTGATATCCAGTACCCTTTAACGGGATAGGTTGCAAATATTCCACAATGGTATCTCCTTTCTCAATAGAGTTTCCAGGAATATTGGCCACAAGCCAGTGTACATACTCCTTATCACTCTCTGTTAAGTGGCCATCCAAACTTGTAAGAGCTAGTGTCCATAATGTATCTGCATCAGATTCATAATTAACAATAGGATATTCAAGTGCTTCTGCTGGCTTTATGTCATTTCCAGTGTAAATCGGGAGGTAGGAACCAGTTTTCAAATCATACAACACTTCCAAATTCAAATATGGTACAAAGTACCCTTCTCCGTACAAGTGCTCAAATATGCCATAGTGATCAGCAATTTGTTTTTTGTGCTGGGGACCTAAAGTTTCAAGCCATTCCTTTTTTACTTCTTTCAAGTCAATTTCTAACTTGTGAGTGCGTGCAAGCTGTTCTATGTTCTTATCCGCTTTTATGTGTTTAAGATGTTCCAGTCTTGAGATACGGCTGCCAGCTGATGATTTTCTGAAAGAGTTTTTTTTTACTATTTTCGTCAAGTATGTAACCTGCATGAAGCTCGCACAGGATTGTGGGGATTGGAACAAGAAAAGAGAGGCCTTTTGAACCAATGAATCCGCCAAGTTCCAAGCAATGAGACATCATTAAATAAATTATGAATGAAAAACTTTCAGTTATTTAAGTTATTAGTTATACTCACTTGGTTCGGGGCAGACCGATATCAATTCTGGTTGTATATAATTCATCTTTATAATTTAGTTCATCCAAACGTTGCTTTATCGTGCGACAGAAAATAGGAGCTTTGCCTCTTATTCTATGTGCGTATCTTATCTGCTGTAACTGAACATTGGCTGTCCAGACTCCTCGAAATGTATTTAACATCGTTTTAATTATAATTTACAAATTTCAAGATAAAATTAAATTACAACCACAAAACATTGATTGAGGTTATGTTTTAATTTAGACAATGACAGATCGATGACAGGTACATTGAGATAGTTTTAGTTCAGTGTTATCATGATAAAATAATCTAGAGTCAATAGTAAACAGTAAACAGCTGATTACCAAAAAAGTTAGTACTAATGCAATTGTGATCATACCAAACTACACATGAAATTTAATCAAAGTGTTAAATTCATTGAACCCTACGGTTCAATGAATTTAACACTTTGAGTAAACTAAAAACCCAATAAAATTATTTTGTGTAAGGAACATAATATAAGTACAGACGCCAGCACATCAAGCTACTACAATCTGTCAAATTTATTTAATAGATTTTCAACTTTATCGCTGATTACTAAGGTTCAAAGTTGATTGGGAAAATTTGACAGTTTCGGGTAGCTTGATGTGCTGGCGTCTGTACCATAGTTTAATTGACCGGTATTATATTTGTTTATTTATTTGCAAATAACAAGTACCGGCCTGGCTAGATTTGTGCTCGATTAATGTTTTGCCCTATATTAAATTAGACTTACAATAGGATATGTGGTTGCCCTTTAAACCCTCTGCCTATAACTGGCATGATGTTATTGGGCTAAAGAACATATAGGTAGTGTAAAATACTAGAAACAACATAACTTTTGAGTACAATCGTCTCTAATCAGTATTATAGTACTCTTTGCTCCTCTCTGTGAGCAGCGAGGAGGCATGTATCCCAGCAGTGAGAACGTTATAGGCTGATTATGCTTATTACACGTATGCCAGCAATATAATGAAACTTTAGTATAAGACTTTTTGTTTCAATTTGAAACAAAAACAGAGGCGGACTTGCAGTCTCAGCCGCCCTAGGCCGTTTAGTAGTAGACGTTAGTAGTTCATACCTATATTATACGGGCGCCGGCAGGTTTATTTTTGGGGGGACACATCTTTAGCTCCACGAAGCGAGCCCGATAAGTTTTGTACTTCACCTCGTATATGTTAGGTTTTCGTTTGTACTTTTATACAAGGAATAACTTTGTCAACATACGCAGACAAGCTAATAACCTAATCTAGTTAAACTAGAATGCAAGAGGGACCGAAGTGAGTTCGAAAATCTTACATTAGTTGTTGGCTATTGGTGCCGATTCCCTTGTTCACAAAATAAACTAAATTTAAGTTCAGTGCATCTTTTTCTTTCTATTTTATTAAGAAAAGGACAGCAGATAAATTTTAGTTTAGTCCTGTCAAATTAATCATCGCCTGTCACTCTCCATACAAGTTTATTACGTGATTAAAAACTTGCCGACTAAAATTACGTCAATTTACGTCAAGCGCTGATTAATTTGACAGGACTAAACTAAAATTTATCTTCTGTCCTTTTCTTAATGAAATAGAAACAAAAAGATGCACTGAACTTAAATTAAGTTTAGTTTGTGAACAAGGGAATCGGCACCATTGGCTACAAGGCTACAACTACAGGGCAGCCTGGCTGCCACAGCCAGGCTGCCTTGTGCGCGCCTGCCCTTAGTCGTCATAGCTCTATTATTTACTGAGCTGAGATATTGCCAGCGACAGGTTGGCCACCCCTTATATCTGGCCGCTCTAGGTCCAGGCTTCTTTGGCCTTAGGGAAAATCTGCCATTAGGGAATACCCGTTTTTTTTGCTACTTTATTAGTCTTTTTTTACAAAAAGCCTATAAATTAGCAAAAAAATAAATAAACGGATATTTACCTACCTACAACTGCATTTTTTATTAGGTACTTAAGTACAGACGCCAGCACATCAAGCTACGCGAAACTGTCAAATTTTCCCAATCAACTTTCAACCTTATGCTTAAGTGATAAAATTGAAAATCTATTAAATAAATTTGACAGATCGTAGTAGCCTGATGTGCTGGCGTCAGTACCTACCCAAAATAATGAAAACTTTTCATTTATGTACCTACTTACCTATATGTATACCTATACCTATATATAGGTACCTATTTCGTTTCTGGGTCACATAATAGATTACAGCCTGACTTACATAACTTGTTAGATGCTGCTTGTTAGATGTTAATGCTTTTAGATCGTCGATCCATTGCATCGTGAACATCGTCGTTCTTTCTCATACATAACAAAATACAATTTTTGTTTCCCAAAATTACATTGGCTTGTTTATGAGGCTTATGAATTACCTACTAGGTATTCAGTAGGTATTTGGCACGAAAAGAATGGCGATGAAATTTAGGGAGACAACAGCCAAATGATATTTCCTGTTATTTCAGTAATTTATGGACACACTTTACATGCATACTAATGATTCTTCCATTTCTCTAGAACATAAACAATAGCATGAGCCTGGTAAGATTGTCTACATAAGTTGTATTATGCAATCTGAAAATCGAACTTTATATTAGGTCAAGGGTCATCAAAGGTCAGCGACCAGTGTCATCATTTAAACTTAAGTCTTAATAAAATATAGATAATTATAGGTAATTAAAAGAAGCGAGGCTTTTGGCTACCGATAGAAAGTGTGGTATTTACACATTTAATCCTCTTACCTAACCGAATAATATAATATACCACATGCATGGCCCAACCCAAGTTTCTTGCGTCACAATTATAATAGTCCGTTCTATCCACCATCTTTTTTTAGTACGGAATGGATGGGATGGAATATTCTTTTTCTTTCGAAGTGAACGCAACGTTCTCAAATACCTAACATCAATCACGAGTACGACACGGACCCACCGGCCCACCCACTACACAATACAACAAACGTACCCTACCAACCTACAACGCAACCACCTAACTATTCTGCTGATTTCCGCTCATACCCTATTTTTATAGCACGAAATAAATCATGACCTACTTTTATTTAAATTTCATTATTCATTACATCGATAATAGCTCTGTCCCGTAAAACTTTAAAAAAAACTTTAATCGGAAAATAGATTTTCCACGAAAACATGATGTTTGTGTGCAGGGCTATGAACGCCATTTTCTTTCTTTGCTTATCTAAACAAATTAATAGAAAAAGGATACCAACTTCAACTCAAAAAATTATTACACTAGATAGAACGCCTCTCTCGCTCGCCATCCGACCGAAGCAAGCAAGCATTCGGACTGCGACATCGGACATAATGACCAATGAGAGGGAGGGAGGGAGGAAGAGCCGAAGAGCAAGTCGGCGATATTATTATGTTCATGTGTGTGCGTAATATTTTTGACGAGCGAGCTGCGTTTGAACGAGGCATCAATGAAAATGAACGAATCGTGGTCGAGTGAGTTATCAAGTAACTGGCTGGTTGTGAGATTGTGACTAGCCAGCTTTTGTAAACGAAATCGTATAATCAATACTAATTTTGTTTCATTATTGATACTATTACTTTCCGCTTGTGTTCAAGGAAATCAGTGTTGATATTATATTACATTTAAAATCGTATCATATGGTCATAATGCGGATTATAGTAATGGCAGTGAAATAGTGTATTTTACTATCTCTACATATAAGGAGCCATTTACACATGGCGAGAAGTCACGTAGACTTTTACTGCGAGTGAAATGTTTCATGTAGGTACGTGAGATATATTTTGTTATTTAGTGTGGCTTTATTTCGTTAGCGGAAATGGATAGCAAGAACATTCAGAAAAATGCCATGCATAAAAGTGCAGAATTCACTTTCACACCACCACCTGAAGCACCAGTTTTTGAACCCACGCCCGAAGAATTCTTGGATCCACTTGGATACATAGCTAAAATCCGCCCAGTTGCAGAGAAAACGGGCATCTGTAAAATAAAGCCTCCGTCGCGCTGGCAGCCACCGTTTTCATTAGACGTGGACAAATTAAAATTTGTCCCGAGGATACAGAAAGTGAACGAATTGGAAGCCATCACGCGTCTAAAACTTTTGTTCCTTGAGAAAATTTTAAAATTTTGGGAACTTCAAGGATCGCCATTAAAAATTCCAATGATTGAAAACAAAACATTGGATTTGTACTGTCTCAAATTTTGGGTAGATGAAGAGGGCGGCTTTGAAGGCTGTAACACTCCTAAAAAATGGCGTAAGATTGCAAACGCGATGGGTTACAGTCAGCACATGAGTACTATGAATTTTCTTAGAAGTAATTATGAAAAAATTTTGCTTCCCTATGAAATATTTGAAAAAAGTAAAGCAGATATATTAAAAACTGTTAAGAAGACTGACCCCAAAATTGAAATAAAAGAAGATGAAGTTGGAAAACCTCAGATTACAGAAGTACCTATAGAAAGGATAACTAAGATCAAAGTAGAATATAAAGAGGAGAAACCTCATACAAGTATTAAGAAAACAAAGACAGGATCTGATATCAAACTTGATATGGATGGCTCTAAGAACAAAGTTGAGAGTGAAGAGATAAAACGCAACAGAGAACTAAGAAGGTTAGCTTGCTATGGACCTGGACCAAAAATGCCTGGATTAAATGATGAAGAATTTGATATTACAAAATCAAGGAAGAGGCCCCGCTATGATCTTGATCCATTAGCAGTTTATCAGTGTGCTATTTGCCAAAAAGACCATAGGGATGATTTGCTGTTGATTTGCAATGGTTGTTCTGATACCTATCATACATTTTGTTTAAGACCTCCGTTAAATTTGGTACCAGACGGAGATTGGCGTTGCCCTTGTTGTATTGCTGAGGAGGTTCATAAACCTGCTGAGGCATTTGGATTTGCTCAGGCAGAAAGAGAATACACATTGCAACAATTTGGAGAAATGGCAGATAAATTCAAATCTGACTATTTCGCCATGTCTGGGCATTTAGTTCCAACGACAGTGGCTGAAAAAGAGTTTTGGAGAATTATTTCTTCAGTGGAGGAAGATGTAACTGTAGAGTATGGTGCTGATCTTCACTCAATGGATCATGGATCAGGTTTTCCAACTAAATCTTCACTAAATCTATATCCTGGTGATCAAGAGTATGTAGATTCAGGATGGAATTTAAATAACCTGCCTGTTCTGGATGGGTCTGTCTTAAGATTTATAAATGCTGACATATCTGGCATGACTGTGCCTTGGATGTATGTTGGTATGTGCTTTTCAGCATTTTGTTGGCATAACGAAGACCATTGGAGTTATTCAATTAATTATTTACATTGGGGTGAGGCCAAAACTTGGTATGGAGTGCCAGGCAGTGGTGCAGAATTATTGGAAACAGCTATGAAAGCAGCAGCACCTGATCTATTTAAATCACAACCAGATTTATTACACCAACTTGTAACGATAATGAATCCAAATATTTTGATGGCAGCTGGGGTACCAATTTATAGAACTGATCAGCATGCTGGAGAGTTTGTGGTCACATTTCCCAGAGCATATCATGCAGGTTTTAACCAAGGGTATAACTTTGCTGAAGCTGTTAATTTTGCCCCACCTGACTGGCTAAAAATTGGACGTGACTGTATAACCCATTATAAAAATCTTAAGAGGTTCTGTGTCTTCTCTCATGATGAATTAATTTGTAAAATGGCACTGGAAGGGGATCGGTTAGATTTGGAGACTGCACTAGAAACACAAAAGGAATTAGTTAAAGCCACAGAGGAAGAAGGATCTTTGAGAGCTTTAATAGCTAAGAAAGGTCTTAAGAGTGTGCGTAGGACTGCATTTGAGTTACTCGGTGATGATGAACGGCTATGTGAAGTGTGTAAAACAACATGTTTCCTATCTTCAGTATCATGTTGTGATTGTAAACACATGGTTTGTTTGCAGCATGCAAGTAACCTATGTCAATGCCGACTGGAGAAAAAGACATTGAACTATCGTTATGATATGGATGAGCTGCACATTATGCTACAGACTATAGATTTTAGAGTCAATAGTTTTGACAAATGGATGACTGAAACTAAGAACATACTACTTCCCACTGCTCCTGACATTGGGAGACTTCAAAAGTTAAAAGTTTTGATAGATGAAGCAGAGGAACTGAAAATACCAAAGTGTGCATTGTTAGCACAATTAAAGGAAGAGTATACAAAAGCAACAGAAAATGTTGAACCAATAGTTATAGAATTAGATGATGATTGAGTTAAGGATCAGACTGGTTTAGTACAAACATAAGATCCTTTTTATTATGTATATTGTGTAACTTCCTACTTATTACTTGAAAATAAATATGTATTGAATAGCTATAAGTAACATACCTACATTCTTATCACATTTATGTTCTCATCACAATATAAGGCAGCTTTAAGTATGGTATGCTCTAGCTAATTATTTTTTATTCAAATAACCCAGATGTTTATTTTTATCTGTAATGTAACTTAAAAACAGAAGCCAGTACCTATATTTTCAATTTTGTATGATGACAAATAAGTTTTTTTCATTGCTTTGAAAATGAATACTTGATATTAATAAACATTCTTAAATAAAATAAAGTTACTTTTATGAATATAATGTATATTTGAGACATGATTAGGATATTTTACTATGTAAGGAAGTATGTAAATATTACAGCTTTTCCATTTCTTGTCATGTTGAAGTAGGTATGTCGTATTGTATTATTGATTGTAGTGATTTCCCACCGTATCATAATGATAAGATTTTTTAGTTTTTCAACTAATTGTTATTATTTTCTTCTTATCGATATGTAAGATTAACAATAAATTCATTTATAGTTTGTGAGCCAAACATTTGGGAGCTAGTTCAGTAATAATTTTGAAGTAATTAAAATGTATGTAAAGGCACATGCGAATGTATACAGTGTACCTAATGTAACAAAACATCTTAGAACCTTCAATTTCAGTAGGATATGGAGATAAATGTTCTGAGTATACCTAGGCATAGTTGTAATTTTAACTGAAAGTAATCCAGATCTATTAAATTTTTTAATAGATAAGCACATACCTTAAAATTCTTGTTTATATCTCAACTAAATAAATGAAAAGTAGGTATACAATTTAACAAATGTGTGAGTTTATAATTAAAATTAAAAAATTGCAAGTCCCCAGCTAAGTATACTTAGTTGTGTTGATCTCAATAAATAAACAATCGGCATTATAAATATGTAATCACAAACTTTATTATTTAGCCTTATGGACTTGCAATAAGGTTTAAATTGTTATATATTTATGATGTTGAGAGTACTGTACTGAAACAAGTTATGTTAGCACTACTACACACATCTGAAAAATATTGAATAGGGTATGTAATTTATAGGTTTGTATGTTTATCAGGTAAATCAAAAGCGTATAAAATAGATATTTAATAAAAAAATTGTTGCAGTGATTAGGTATGCACTATGTGCATCAGTTGAGAAGGTACTCTTACCTTAGAGAAGTACCTACCGTATTTATTTTGATTTCTCAAATGTGTAGGGTCACAGATATTATGTATCTTCCATGGATATTGATAATGTTTGTTAAAGTGAGGACTATTCGATTAAGCCCTCTAGGTAAGTAGGTAATAGTGTTTGAGTATGCATGAATATTGGTTTACCACATCAGTAGTAGTTGTATTTACTTTTTAGCTATTAATTAAAACTAGATTAGAAGATAATTGTAGAAAAGGTATGAGAGTAACTGCGATTATTAAGATGTAGGTAATGTTAAATTGTATTACAGGCTATGAAATGAGTATATTTATATTGTGTGTTTATTTCTGAAAAGAAAGTAGCCAAATTGATATTTATTTATAGGTAATTAAGATTCACCATGAATTTACAGTATGACAATGATAAACATGATCCTATGCTCTTAATAATTGATTAAAATTAAACCAAAACTAAAGAAGTAGCTACTTAAACTTGTGGGTTATGCTTAACCGGAGCAGTGGTGGCCCAGTGGTAACGGCCCCGACTTACGAGTTGTATGTAGGTCGTGGGTTCGAACCCAGACAGGCGCTTTAAATTGTGTAAATAATTTCATCACCACTGCTCTCAAAACGGTGAAGGAAATCGTGAAGAATCCGGCATGTCTTAGAACCAAAAATTCGAAGACATGTGACATCTACCAACCCGCACTGGGCCCGCGTGGTAGATTACAACCCACTCTCTCGAAGAGAAGAGTACTATGTCTCAGCAGTGGGAACATCATAGGCTAATTACGCTATTTTATGCTAACTGGAGCTGGATGATGGACAGGTTTATTTTTGTTGTGCTTAAAGTTCACTTATAGCGCATTATTATGTGATTATGATCTACGGCATTACAAGGGCTGATAAATTATGAATAATTTAACTAAATTGACATTAGGGGCCGTAGGTACCTCACAGGGACGCCATGGCGACGTCGCCGTCGCACAATCGCGCTGCCAACTAAATGTATACAGTTAAATGGTGGGTAGCTCACCAAACCTCCGCTTGGTTACGCAGCCAACCATACATTTTGCTAGCGACGCAACCTGGCTGCGCCGCCATGGCGTCTCGGTGAGGTATTGCTCTAATAGACATCTAAATACACCCCTGTCCCTAATCATTAGTTATGTTCCCATGATTCTAATGTCATATAAAGGCTAACACAATAAAAATGTACGCCATTTTTTTTTTGACTGATTTCTTGTATTCGTAGGTTATTAGTTCTTTATGTTATAATATTAGTGAACAGTGAAATGTGACTAGTAAATTATTTTTGAGTTGTGTGATTTATACTGTGATTCCAAAATTTTATTTGCTTCTGACATACTTATACGAAAAATAATTAAGAGTGTGAGTACCTATTAATTTCGATATAGTTACAATTAATTAAATTCTTATAATATATATGCGTCTTTTATTAAAACTTTTAAACTCCATCCTCAAATAAAAAGCGACTTGTGCATAAGTATTATTTATTAAAATCGTGTAAAACTTAACATATAAATAAATAAGCATTAGTACCTACTTAAATATATTTGGTGTTATAGCCGTGATTACATCACCGTAAAAAATCTACAAAAGTTGTATTATCCTTAAAATCTTATTATGCCCAAAAAATTAGGTACCTAACCTATATCTTTAAATGGACACACTGTTATTATTATGAATATAACAATTTCAAGGAATATATAAAATGCATTTATTTTACACAATAAATGCATTTTTTTAATAGTGCTAGGTTTACGATAAATGTTACATTCTCTATTTGTACACACAATAAACCCTGATTATAACGGGATATGTAGATGAGTAGTCTCTTCGCCTCATTTTTAAGTATTTATCGTCAGAAATTATAACAAATTGGCAGGATAAAATTGAGATACAACTGTTGAACAGATGATTTCATCTTATGAGGTAACTGCCTTTTGTATTAACGGATTAGTACATTGGTAAAATGTTTTCTTTTGCTTTCTCAATTGAAATCTTAGGTAATTTTTTTTTGTTTCATACATACACTACTTATTTTTATTTTCTTAAGGACTTCACTTTATAATTTGGCTATAAATATATATACATATCTATAAATATACAGCATGTATTAGAAAGGTGTGGACAATTGGTTATATTTAAGGATGTGGTACGGACCATCAAACTCTAAAACTTTCTCCATGGGACCAACATCGTAATCGCGAAAAAATTATCAACTGTTCCATACAAAACTTCAAAAAACTCGAACGCGCGCGGCGCGAGGTGAAAGTCAATTTCATACCCAAACCGGCAAAACCGATTATACACAACCCAAGGCTTATACGCCTATAAGCCTCACATCCTGCCTACTGAAAACCCTCGAGAGACCCTGTGACAGGCACATCCGAGACGGCCCTCTCCGGGTAAAACCAGTTCACAAACAACAGCATGCGTACTCCACAGGCAAATCAATAGAATCAGCGCTGCCAACGTGGTTTCTAAAATTGAATGCGCAGTGGACCACAAATGTTCAGCACTGGTCGCCTTTGACAAAACCATGTTCAACAGTATAAACATGGCCCTCGACCGACACAGCATAGACTCGACCCTCAGTGACTGGATTGCCAACATGCTCAAACTAAGAGTTGTACAAGTCACAGTAATTCACACTACGAGGACCATCGTTTCCAAGGGCTGCCCGCAAGGTGGCTTCTTCTCGCCGCTTCTATAGAACCTGGTACTAGACAGCCTCATCAAAACACTCAATGACAAAGGTTATTTCACCGTAGGTTACGCCGATGACATAACTATAATAATAAACGGGACCCACGAAAACACTGCAATCTCATGCGTCAAGCCTTGAAAATAGAGGAATGGTGCAACAAGCACCAACTCTTAGTGAACCCTACAAAAACCGAACTGATTCTCTTCACAAAAAAGAGGAAATTGACGACACTACAATTACCACGATTCTTTGGAACAACCCTAAGCCTCTCAACTGAAACCAAATACCTGGGAATCTTTTTGGACAAACAACTGAACTGGGCAAAACACACGAACTATCCTTACATATTATAAAACAAAGTCCCTGCCACGTCTGTCTGTCTGTCTGATCGCGATAAACTCAAAAACTACCGAACGGATTTTCAAACGGTTTTCACCAATGGACGGAGTGACTCATACGGAAGGTTTTAGTGTATAATTTATTAAGGTTTTGTGTAAACTGGCTGAATTTTGACGATTTACTGTTGAAGATGTCTGAAAAAATCGTGCCGACTGGGAGCTTTATTGGCGTGCGCTGCGGAAATCGTAAGTTAAATAAAATTTATGTTCTACCACAGATTTAGCTAAATCTGTGTGTTCTACAGTATTTTTCGTCTTAAAAAGTTCAACAAAAAAGTCCGCAATGGCATGTCTATCTTCTAAGGATGACCCACAGTAACCATTATTATTTTTCAGAATTTGATAAAAATTTAATTGTTATGTCCGAAGCTATTGTAAGCTATTGTCCAGTTGATCCTTATCCAATAAAATATATATATATATATTTTTTTTAATTTAGATTAAAATATGCCTTGACATCATATCATTTAAATAAATAGTTTAAAATCTATCACAGATTCGAAATTACGCGTAACAAAATAATGATGGTTGACGGTAACGCGGTTGCAGCGGTAGGAGTCAATGACCTTTTCCTCGGCTATTAGGTATGTAATCCCAGTAGTACGTTCCCGTGGGATATTTTGCAACATCCAAGCGGGCGAAGCCGCGGGTAAAAGCTAGTATCCCTACAAAAGCCAGCATATCCGTGGCAGTGCAAGCGACTGCTTGGCAGGTATTGGGGGATTAGCCCCGAGGTCACCCACTTGTTATACACCACAGTTATCCGACCAATTATCACATACGGCGCACTGGTCTGGTGGCCCAGGACAGATCTCAAAAAAACTGCAGTGGTTTGCTTGTGTTGCAATCACTAGCAGTATGAGAACTACACCCACTGCTGCCCTACAGGCAATGCTTGGACTGTCACCTCTGTACCTCATCGTGCGGGAGGAGGCGGCCCTGGCCGCCTTTATGCTCCATTTATCAGGAACCCTAAGCAAAGACTCCAGAGTTAAGCACACGTATAAAGGAAGATGCGATCAAACGACGGCCAATGGTGGCATGGTATCACCCTACAACAAAGCCCCGAAAACACACCACTTGTCTGTGCTGTGTCCTTTTAAACAACGGATCGCTAGGTAACGACGCAGCTGACGAACTATTGTTGATCGAAGCCATCCTTGGATAGCAGGCTAACTAGGCGTTTATTACGCCTGGACAGGAACGGCCTGCGTCTGATGACGGGGACCATCACGCTAAACAAACATTTCCACACAATAGGCATAACGGACAGTCCTCTGTGCAGGGCGTGTATGGAGGCTGAGGAAACCGTCGCGCACGAGCTCTTTGAATACACAGGCGTCACCCAGATTAGAACAGAAACCCTCGGGTCACCCAGATCTTTCACAGATGTTCTGAACAGACCAGGAGATTTAATTAACTTCTGGAGGGAGGTGGGCTGGTAGGAATAACCACCAACGGCCGCCATGGCCCACGCACAATGGTCCACCTGAGGGACTAAGTGCGGAAACCAAACACCATAACATACCTAGTCGAACCAAATGTATGGGACGGCTGATTATTTTTTCTCGATCTCGATGTTTGTTCCATGGAAAAAATTGTTCAGTTTGATGGTCTACACCCTTACATAATGACCTTTCTGACATCTTTCTGATACATGCTGTACATTAAATTTTTTAATTACCTAGCCTTCTTTATCTAGGTACTATAATAATAAGTACTAAATTTATAAAACTGTGAGATTCTTAAATGTAACAAATCCTATCTCACATAATAATAATTATTAATCCATTCAAAAGTACCTTCATAGCACCTTGCTTAAGTACTGTATTATATCACAACCTTAAGTTAATTAGTTACAAAATGTAACGAGAGTGTTCTCAGGCATACGATTGATTTCATTGACCAACTGGTTTTCAGAATGAGGATGCTAAGGCTGGCTGTCCACTGGAGCGGAGAACAGAGGAGAGGAGCGGAGATGTTCCTATATTAACCATTTATATTCAGCCTTAAGCCTTCGATTTTCAGGTTCCTAATGCATGTATACAAATAGATAGATGCGTATAATTAACAAAATGCCAGCTAGCCAGATTTCAACGGTGGAGTCCTTGCGTTGGACAAAAATATCAAGTATGGAAATAGTAGGTATTTAAAATTAATAAAACGTTTATGACGATATCGTAGATAATGTGATTAAAATACCTATCGGACTTCAGCTGATCTTGGATCAGTCTGATAACGACATAATTATTATCTATAGATGTAAACATAAACTTTAGTATCGAATGTCATTGTGTTGTGGTTACAATCATGGCTGGCGAGCTTGTGGTCTTTGATTCGATTCCTAAAGTAGGGCAATGATATTGATTGAAACTATATAATTGTCTTAAAATCTATCGTATGTCTGAGCTCTAAATAATACAATATAACGTTACATAATTTGAATACTGACGTTTCAGTGGAAGACAATGATCGCAAATTGGACGGATACATTTCTGAGTATTTATTAGTATTGAGTATTTAAGTACATTTTGATAGTTAAATTGTATTATAAAATATTAAAATTAGATACGCAGCTACTCAAATTGACTTAAGTTCTAAGTACACAACTCCTTTACTTTAAAATGGGACTATAAATGGCAACACCATTCATTATTCGCAATAGTGTTGCCAGTATCCATAATCGCAGTATTTTAGTTTAAGAGTTGTTCAGTACACAAACATTTCAACAATCATTTCAGTTCACTCAGTATGATCCATAAATAATGAGAACATTTTCTGAAAAGAATTATAGTCTGTCCATATTCGTAGAAAATCTTACATCTATAATGTTTGACTTAAATATGTATTAAAAAAAAAGACTTATAACAATAAATTGTTCCCTCAAATATTTTGTCAGTAGTTAGTTGCCACAGGAATTCTATTCAAATTGAATATAAATGATATTATTATTTTAAAAAATCTGTTCGACGGGATGTAGCCAAAGGCTGAGATTAAGCTCCCTCCGAATGTAAAATAGCGGCTGCAAGTTATAACACCGAAGAATATAGCCGACACACATTTACATGTCTAATGTCCTTTAATATTTAACTGGTCATCGTACCCAGTACTGCTGCTAAGTAGCAAAAGACTAACTTTCACAAGTCAGATTTTGAGTCTGAAGACTTAAACGAGATTACTAATTACAACTACTAATATAGTATATAGTCTGTCTGCGTCTAAAGCTCGCTTGTTTCACAAATCAATAAACACGTTTAGCATAAACTCTAGTTTGTTTCGGCATTCTTCTCAGGGATCAGTCGGCTAGAAGATGGCCGCGCCATCTAGTCTTTAAAATATTGACCAAAAAATTTAATTTCGTATACGAATTTAAGGCTGACTGTCCACTGGAGCGGAGAGTACAGGAGCGGAGCGGAGCTGTGCCAACATTAACCAATGGAATTTCATAAAATCTCCGTTCCGCTTCAGTGGACAGATAGTAGACAGTTTAAAAATGTATGCAAAACCGGGAAGCGGAGCGGGGAACCGGGAAAAACCGGCCGCAGTGTATTGCAGCCTGCTCAAATTATTCGTCGCGTACACTCGGCCTAGCTCCGCACAGTGCACAACTCCGCTCCGCAGCAATGGACAGACACAGTCCGCAACTCCGCTCCGCATTACTCCCTCGCTCCGCTCCGCTGCCTCGCTCCGCGTCAATGGACAAGCAGCCTAAAACACCGTTCCGTTTCTGTCAATTGTTTGAAGATGACAGAAACAGAATGATGTTTCACGCTAAACGCAATTTGTGTTGCAAGCGGGCCCTAATATAAATAAAAATAAGAATGTATAATACATTTGAACGACCTCACGGAAGATCGCGGTTTGGTCTAGTTTGTAACCGTGACGGTATCCCTCATCTCTCGTCCTTTGGTTTCTATGGGCAGTGCAAGGCAAGCCCCCGCTGCTAACACGGCTACTAGAGAGTATACGCTTGTTGCTATTACGATAGAGTTCTTTAACAGCACCTGGAATGAGATAACATAACATCATGCCTTGTTTCCTTGAAGGGTTGGGCAGTGGTGTCCCTGTAGCAGGTACACCCACATTTCGCCAGTTATGTTTAAGTGACTGCCTCGTTGGTCTAGTTGTCGCAAGCGCTACTACTGGGCATGAGGTCCTGGGTTCGATTCTCGGGTCGGGCAAAGTGCTATTGGCTTTTTCTATCTGAAATTTCTCAGTAGCAGCTCGGAGTCTGGATTTGTGCCCGGTTGATGGCAATAGGCTCGCCCCCTATTACATGGGACTTAAACATAACTGGAATGAGATATGGACTAATTAATTACATTATACCGAATTATCTAACACTGACAGCTTTTTTATTGACAGTATTAGTTATAAACAAAAGAAAGACAAAAAATATATGTTTTATTGCTGTGTCATATACGGCAGCCATCTTGTCTTGCGCTTTACTTACATAAAGTCCATTGTAATAGTGCATAGTTAGTTTACCTCTGATTTTGCATCCCAGAGATCTTTATTCTCGCTGTCAGCGGTAAAATAGTTGTGAATAGACTCTGGTTTATTATCCAATTTTTTCCATTTTATAACACCACAGTAGGCCAGAATTTGGCCTAATTTTCATCGAAAACCTTACACGGTTGCTAGCCATGGATTTTGATAAACGTGAGTGCGATAAAATCTTTAATTTTAAGAAGAAAAAAATCACCTGTGCTACGTATGGCGTGATCATAGCGCCCAGTCTCGCCACAGCGCTGCACGCACCCACCGCAGTTGCTCTTAGAGCGGTTGGGTACACCTGAAAAATAACAGCGCATTTTAAAATCAGAAGTTTTAATAAATAGTTAGTCAGTTTAGTTTGTCTTAAGGCTTAAATCGCTAGATTTGCCCTCACCGTACTCAGTCACAAGAAAAGGTGTCCATACTGAGATGAGCTCACACATTATTAAATAGCGTTTCCGTAACAAACAAGTGTAGTCACTGCGTCATTGTGTGTCAAAGGTGTCAAAACGAAACAGAAACGCGACTACATTTCGATGCAGTATGGACGATTTAAATCTTTGCCGCTGTCATCATTTTCATCGCTCGTCTAGGAAACCGTATTTTAAGTAGGAGACGACGACGGTCTAGTCATAGGGACGTGTCTTTTTGAAAAATCCGTAATTCGAAGCCAGGTTGATTAGAAGAAAACAAAAACGTATTCGACGCAGAGTAAAGAAACTTAGCAATCATTAACAGTCAACAACTAGAACTCAGACACGACGAAAACAGAATGAACATTGACAGACAGAATAGCTATTTACTTTTAAAACGTTCCGTGCAATGCTTTTTAGGGTTCCGTAGTAAACAAGGAACCCTTATAGTTTCGTCATGTCCGTCTGTCTGCACACTGCTCCTGAAGCAACTTCAAGTTGACCTAAAATGGCAACGTAAACTGAATGTCTCCAAATGTTTGTAATGCTTTTCTGATGAAATATCGCTTTGAATTAAAATCCTAGCTGATTTCGTTTTGAAAATATCTCAAGTTTTGTATATTCACTTGATTGAACCAACTTGTGCATTAGACAGCGCAATATAATCAAGTATAAAAGTGTTTATATATGTATGTATGTATATATATATATATATTATACCTATGTGTGTGTGTGTGTAAAATATCGCGGCGTGTTTTTTTTAAAGTGGTATCCCCTGTAGGCTGTAGTGGTGTCCTTTAAAAGTTGTCTGCATGCATTGCCTTCCAGACGATAAAAATACATGTTATATTAGATCACTTGAAGGATGCTATTATAAAACTAGATTATGGAGATGGTTTGGGATTGTGGTCGGAGCAGGCTGGAGAGTCAATTCACAGGGAATTTAACAAGTTTTGGGAGAGATTTAAAATTAATCTCATCGAAGATTCATCATACTCAAGTCGCTTAAAAAATGCTGCAGTGACATTTACTTCGCAACATTTGTAATAAATGATAGATGTATATTTCTTAGAGGCTGTCCATAAATTACGTAATCACTTTTATACGTAAATTGGGTCAAATTTACGTATAAAAGTAATTACGTAATTTATGGACGGGACGGGATAGTGGAATAGGCCTACAGAGGATACCACTTTAAAAAAAACACACCGCGGTATTTTACACACACACACGTAGGTATAATATATATATATACATACATACATATATAAACACTTTTATACTTGATTATATTGCGCTGTCTAATGCACAAGTTGGTTCAATCAAGTGAATATACAAAACTTGAGATATTTTCAAAACGAAATCAGCTAGGATTTTAATTCAAAGCGATATTTCATCAGAAAAGCATTACAAACATTTGGAGACATTCAGTTTACGTTGCCATTTTAGGTCAACTTGAAGTTGCTTCAGGAGCAGTGTGTCTGTCTGTCTGTCTGTCCGCGGTCTAGCTCCAAGACCCTTAGTACTAGAAAGCTGTAATTTGGCATAGGTATACATATTAATTACGCCGACAAAGTGGTAAAACAAAATTATGAAAAACATTTTTTTTAGGGTACCTCCCATACACGTAAAGTGGTGATTTTTTATTTTTTTATCCCATAGTGTGGGGTATAATTGGAAAGGTCTTACAAAAACATTACGAGTTTGTGAAAACCATTTTTGGATTCAGGGATCCGTTTGCAAAATATTAAGCTTTAAAGTGCTAATTTTTGTTAGAGTCAAGTGTCCCCCCCCCCTGCCAGCTAAATGGTTGGTTTTGGATATGTGAAAAAAATCAGTAGTTAATATAACGAAATTAAAAGGAAAACTATCACAGCTAAGTAGGCTCTACAAGTTATCGAGTAATAATCGACTAACTTAACTTTGCAGTTGCAAAAACATGTTTTCCCATACATTCCGTATGGGAGAACATGTTTATCAACTACAAAGTTTAGTTTGTTTTTGGGATAAATTCATCCCAACTACGGAACCCTTCATTGTGCGTGGTCCGACATGCAATTGGCCGGTTTTTATTTAAAGAAAGTTTCATAGATCAGCAAAATGAAAAAAAAAATATATATATATTTGTAGGTGTACCATTTTCCAAAAACATCACAATAGATTTCTTTCAATTTTTATATTTCTATGTAAAGTAAGTACTAGATTTGATAATGATTACTAGATTTATATGTTGTTTGATTTGCATACTAAACGTAAATTATGAGTTTAAATAGATAAATAAGCATTAAACAAGGAAGCTTTGATTTTTAACTAACCTTACTTCAGCCAAAATCTGCCGTTTATCGCTTTTTACTGATTGTTAATTTCATGATTGTTACCTATGCCTACCATCTATAAATAAAACTCAAGACTAATTATAATTGGGTCGAGTTGAGACCCCATGGGCAAGGCAAGGTTGTTACTAACAATAATCTTGCTTATAACTAATGTTAGTAACTAAAAATTAAAAAGAAGAAACTAGACACACCGTCTACCCCTGCACAGTAGGCTCATCGATCTCGCAACATGGAGTTCAGTGAACCTACTGAGCAGAACAGTATCGTTTCTCTCGCCAATCATTATTAGGACGCCCGTACTCGTCGCACCACCGACGCAACTTTTTTAATACACCGAAGGAAATTACAGTAAAGCCTATTTATGAGAGCTTTTTCACAAGCCCGCATATCCATCTATCATTTGTAAGAGTCTCTAGAAGAGAATAAAGAATGCTTGAGAGGAAAATATATTAATTACCTATCAAGTTAAATAATAAATTAAAGACGCTTTTCAATTACCTCTGGTGTATAAACGTAGGCAGCTTGAAAAAGACCAGCTATGATGCCTCTTGCAAGGAACAGAACACAGGTCAGGAATGTACGGCTAAAATTATATAAAAAAATATTATATTAAACAAATTGCTCACGTTATAGAAGAATGTTTTCATTTACAATACAATAGAACTTACTTTCCATTGTATATTAACACGCAGACGCACATCGCAAATATAATAAACTGTGTAGCCATTGTTTTCTTGCGACCATACTTCTCAATGATGAATATTGTGGCGAAAATACCTGCAGAGAAAATATAAACATTTTATGTACAATTTTAATATTTATCAACTAATTGAAAGAAGCAAGAAAGAAAAAGTATTTATTGGGATCGCACACGAAGAAAAATGCATCTTCAAGTTCGGTTTTGGGAGGGGTATTATCGGGGGAATATCGGGATAAAAAGTATCCTATATCCTAACCCAGGCCATGGTCTACCCATGTGCCAAATTTCATCTAAATCCGTTAAGAGGCCGGCGACGCGGCTCGCAACTACAAATCGAGATGTTTGCAAAATTCAATTCCAAGCACGTTGCGCTAGTGTGAGTGCCTGTACCACGCACACATTAACAATTATTGCTTGACGCGATAGTACTACTAGCATTCGAAAATTTATGATAAATTTGGATGTGTTCCGTAATACAAAAAATTATGAATGAAAACTTAATGTATTTCTATTTATTTTTGATAATTTGTAACTTGATAACATAAACTATGCTTCTGCGGAAACAATATTACAAATATTGTTGTTTATAATACAGAAAAAACAATATGAAAACATGTCATTTACGCTGTAAAAATGTACGAAATGCAATTCGCTTACACTTCATTTAAAGGTAAGTTTTTGGAAATAAAAAGACGTAGGAGCCTAGATAAATACTGTCTCAATCCGAATATCAACATAATATGGTGGAAATATGCTCAAATTGCAAATGATTTATGTACTACGTTTGTATGGACAATTCATGCGTCGCCGCATTCTTAAGCCATTTTAGCATCAAAGCGTAACAACCAAACAAACTCACTTTCGCATTTATAATATTAGTTAGAATTAGGAAGCCTATTGCTTGATTTTCTATGCATTTAACGCCCCCTATTTATATAGGACTTGAACATAATTGGTGGAATGTTGGTTACCATACACCCTAAAGATCAATCTGCCTAGCCTTTTCCCAACTATGTCGGGGTCGGTTTCCAGTCTAACCGGATGCAGTTGAATACCAGTATTTTACATGGAGCGACTGCCTATCTGACGTCCGCAACCCAGTAACTGGGTAACCACAGTTTATCCATGTAGTCCATAGTCTGAAGAGGCCTACAATCAGCGGCGCACGGTTCTTCCAGCCCGCTGGGGTCCGTCTATGGATAGACCCTTTTTTTTTTGGGTGGGAAATTATCAAATAACTTCTCCCGCTCTGGGCGGAGCGGGAGGGCGTGTCAGACTCTTACTGACTAAAACCCACCCGTGTTCCTTCGGCTGCCCTGTTGCCGGGGGCCACGATGTCCCTATCGGTTTTCTTCGAACCCCCGGCAGGCATTGGCCCTAGCGGACCCCGTCAATTCTGCTGACATCTCTTTGAGGCGCGCGTGGAACACAACGCGCCGTCGACCCGGGCTTGGTCCTTATCGGACGGCGAGCTACCCATTGCTTACCGTCCGCAAGCCCGCACCAAGGGTGGCCGAAAATCTGCCTGTGATTCCCGACGCCCAGGGCGTCTCCTCCTGCGGCGGTTAGGGGCGCGAGGGCACGAAATTTGCGTCTCCCTCACGCGCTCCGTCTCCTCCTTCGCGAGCATTAGTGCTTCGCAGAACCCTGCGAGTACATGAGCATAAATAATGTATTTCTTACCAGGGAACTCAGCGAGTGTAGTCCACAGTAGATCCATGTAGTCGGTAGTCTGAAGAGGCCTGCAATCAGCGGCGCACGGCTCTTCCAGTCCGCTGGGGTCCGTCTCGAAGAGTTCCGTCGTCATTAACACCAGGCCGTAGTAACAGAATGCGCATGACATCCTGGAAATATAATTTAACGTTTATTATCAGTGATCGGAGTAGGTATATTAGTAACCTAGTAATTAAGTTGTGGAGGTCAGATAGGCAGTCGCTCCATGTAAAATACTGGTATTCAGCTGCATCCGGTCAGACTGGAAGCCGACCCCAACATAGTTGGGAAAAGGCTAGGTAGGAGTAGGTAGATTGATTTTACGTACTCGCATCATGAATAGTCATAGAAATCAAAACATGGATAAGCCTTTTTTCCGGGATTGCATTTTGGTACTTACGGGATTGAATCAAATATTGTAAAAGTAAGAATTTTTAAACTACTACATTAGAAATTTCGGCAATCGTGCGTCAGTAGGATAGCGGAGAGGTAAGTCCCATCTTTCGTCGCACGCACCACAGTAACTATTTTATAAATAGAATCCCACTTTACGTTTGCTACTTTTTACTCAAGTTTAGCCATACCATAGTTTTTTTACTATAGAAGGCCGATTACCTATATACTATTAAAAATACAACATTTAAAATTCCTTAAAAAAAAATTATAATTTCATAATCCCGGAATCCCGGAGGCATATCCATACTAATATATACGTGCCAGTTCATTGACCCCAAATCAATCTACCTACTCCGATCACTGTTTATTATAAACCGTTTCCATTTTGTCGTGATTTATAATTTTTTATCGATTGATGGACTGTCTTTTGTAGCTATTCCCGAGTGTCATCACGAGAGGAAATAATAAGACAAACAAGAGCTTTCATTGTCAAATGATATCGTGCTTATTATTAACAGCCGTGCATGTCGACTGAAACTGAATTCGTGCTTTGTTTTTCTTAGGTCTCCCCCGGTTATCGCAGGTTACAGTTTATAGCAGAAACATATACCTAACGTAAATTATAACAACCGCACGGGTCGATCGGTCGGGTGCCTCGGAAAGCACCTTAAGCCGTTGGTCCCGGCTGTCATTTGTAGATCTTTGATAGTTGTTACGGGCCATCAGAAGCCCGAACATCTGACAATCAGTCTTACGTTTTATGCTTCGTGGGTAGTGGTGAAGGCTACAAGTGCTTTTGTTTGTGTTACGAATTTTCTCGATTTAAGTTAATTTTACGAGTGTGAACTTCAATCGAGACTATTCTTTGTGTTTGTAGTTTAGCCTTTTTTTTTCTTATTTTTGGGTGGGAAATTATCAAATAACTTCTCCCGCTCTGGGTGGAGCGGGAGGGCGTGTCAGACTCTTACTGACTAAAATCCACCCGTGTTCCTTCAGTTGCCATGTTGCCGGGGGCCACGATTTCCCTTTCGGCCTTATTCGCAACCCCGGCAGGCATCGGCCCTAGCGGACCCCGTCAATTCTGCTGACATCTCTTTGAGGCGCGCGTGGAACGCAACGCGCCGTCGACCCGGTTGTAGTTTAGCCTAAGGTTTGTTTTAACTCTAACTTTTTATTTTTTTTAAGATTTTGTCCAATATCCATCATGGATAATAAAAAAACCCCTGATCCTCCTGATCCCTTTGAATACACTCCGATGTTAACAGTCTTTCTCCCCGATGACAATGTACTAGAAAATGAAATGGACTCCGAATCGCCAAGTAGAAAAAGATGAGCTACTTCCTCCCCGACTACTATAATAAATCCTCTTAAGATACTCAAAAAAGAATTTGGTAGACAATCTTACACGTTAAGGGATAACCCATCCTATGTTGTCTACGTTTCTTTGAAGGATGGGCAGACCCCAGGTACTGTACTGCACCCAGTTAAATTTGGAATGTTCTTAACAAAAAATAACTACAGTAACATTCTCCTAGGTAGTGTAAAACGCCTAGGAAAGAACCGGGTGTCAGTCGAGTTTAAGTCGCACCAGTCGTTCTTCATAAATCATTAGTACAAAAAAACTTTGTGGCAACGATTCTTCAATTTAATATAACACGTTTGGGTCTCGTTAGGGACGTATTAACTGAATGGTCAGAATATGAGGTAATTGAGAATATCAAGGTTCCTGTTGGATGTGGCCCTGTTATAAAGGCAAGGAGAATAAACCGAAAGGTGACCTCTCTGGGTGTTACAAAGTGGAAACCCACTCAAACTGTAGTTCTCACTTTCGACGGGCAAATCTTACCTAAGCGGGTTTATTGTTTTTATTCTGCCCTTTCGGTCGAGACATTTATGTACCCGAAAATTCAATGTTTTAACTGTTGTCGTTTCGGTCACACACGTACAGTATGTCGCTCGCAACCCCGCTGTTTCAAATGTGGTCAAGACCACCCAGGTGGTGGATGCCAAGTTTCTGCTGACTGTGCCATTTGCGTATCTTGTTTTGGCAATCATTATGCCAATGATAAGGCTTGTCCTGAATTGATTCGGCAGAAAGGCATAAAAGCTCTAATGGCCGAGAAATCTGTTTCATATGCGGCAGCAAGTCAGGTTTTTCCTCCAGTCTCAGAATCATATGCCGAAGTGTCAAGAATATCACCAAAATCCAAACCAACAACCAGTTCGCCTCAATACCCCAGTCCAGCTCTCCGAACACCTAAATCATACAGTAAAACGGTCTTTCTCAAACCTAAATCTCTTGCCCCTTTCACCTAGCTACGATAGGCAGGCTCATCAAGCCCTTATTCAGGATTACTTCTGCTCTCCTTCCTAAAACGGTTGTGCCTTCCCCAGAGAAGGTGCTAGTACTCCTGATAAGCCCGAACATATACTTATCGACCAATTGCCTTATCGTCTATTCTTATTAAAAATCTTGAACACCTAATTAAAAACTGTCTAGAATGGTTAGTTGAAAATAGAACACTGCTCCCAACGACTCAATTCGGCTTTAGGAAAAGTCTGGGTACAACTGATAGTGTGGGTATCCTCACATCAGAGATCCGGCTGGCCCTTAGTGGAGATGAGTCTGTGGTAGCCATTTTTCTAGACATATCAGTTGCTTATGGTTCTGTCCTCCTCCCCATTCTCAGGCAAAAGCTGCGTGAGCTGAGAATACCGGCTAGGATTATTCAGATCATGTGCACCATTCTTTCAAGCCGCACTCTTCAGCTGAGGATTCCAGAAGAAAACTCTGAGCAGAGGGTGACCTGGCGATGCTTACCTCAGGGATCCGTAATTAGTCCCATACTTTATAATATTTACACTTTAGATCTCCCTTCATGCTTAAATTATAATTGTAAAATCCTTCAATATGCTGACGATATTGCATTATTGGTCTCTGGCAGTTTCATAGAGGATACCGCTCAATCTTTGAATGTCTCTTTATCTTCATTAAACCAATGGCTACTCGATCACGGGTTGTCTTTGAGCGCTCCTAAGAGTTCAGCAGTTATTTTTACTCGCAGACGTTTTATTATTGTCTTTCAGCTATAATAATAACTATTAACAACTACCACGAATTGCAAAGTTCGACGGCTCATCTTGCTGTGCTGCTGACTACACAGAATATTCAGACACTGGCAGAATAGTCGACATCGGCTCAGTTGCCAAAAGGGAAAAAAACAGTCTTGCCAAGGGGTATCGTAATACCCAGTAACTGGGTTGTGGAGGTCCGATAGGCAGTCACTCAATGTAAAATACTGATATTCAGCTGCATCCGGTTAAAATGGAAGCCGACCCCAACATAGTTGGAAAAGGCTAAGCAGATGATGATGATATACCTAACGTAAATAAAAAAAACGAGCCAGCCTTACAGTAGTTGCATATGATGTGTAACATCTGATATCTTGACTGACGTATATGATATAAACAATATTCATCACCATCACCGTCATCATCATCATCCGGTTTACAACCTCTCGGAAAATGGGCTGGTACCATCTGACGGCCAACTCAAGCACCGAGCGCGCTCATTAGTCAAATCAAATAGTGCGCGCTTACCCGGCTTCCTGTTCAGTGGCGGGGTAAGATCAAAATATGATGTGGGCGAGGTACATTTCGCGAGGCCCTCTAGTGGCCCAGGAAGACAAAAAAAAAACAGTTGTCAAATCTTTTGATATTAGGTTGAGTTATAGGATAGGCCGTTCAAAAATATTGCGGGTCTGTGAAAACCATTTTTCAATTCAGGGATCCGTTTGCGTAATATTAAGCTTTAAAACACGTTCAGTGCCAAGATCCCTCCTGGAGGGCTCGTGTCAATATATTTATCGTTTTAGGACGAGTATAATTTTTTCGACGCTTTCACGGCTTTTATGTAATACATAAACCTTCGAGGTGCGAGGCCCCTCGGGCCGCGAGGCCGTAGGCGGTGGCCCACGTCACCCACGCCTTACGCCGCTGTTCCTGTTACACACTTCCATTCCTTTTCACGAAATCACTCCCATATATTTGATTATTTAGATTTTGACTGCAGGACAGCGAGAGGAAAGATGCTATACATAAAAAAATGGTGGATATAGCATACTAACCATATAAACCACAGCAATAAGCTGGTGTTCCTCAGATGTGGAATGAGGAGGTGTTTCAGCCTTCCTCGCTGGCCAATACCCACGGAGTCGTCGCACACTAAGCGACCAAGCAGCATCGGTCTGCCGTTGTCTTTTGCTATCTGTAATATAGGGACACATTGCTTCAGTAATTTACTTTCTGATTTAATTCACAAGCAGTTTGCTCGATGAGATTTTCCAGTGTCAAAAATGACGTACTTCCATTTAAACTTTCATCTTTTAGGGGATGAGTTTTCAAAAATCCTTTCTTAGTGTTTACCTTCGTTATTTATGGAACTCTTAAGCAAAATTTCATGTTACCAGACCCAGCAGTTTAGGTTGTAAGTTGTCTGTCAGTGCATGACTGTAAGTTTTTTATTATGTAGAAGATAATCGCCTCACTAGTGGAGTGGTTTTTCAAAGGAAGAGGGCTCGTCCTCTCATTAAAGTTTTTCTTCAGTACAAGAGAGATAGCTGATTAAACAGGATTAATAAATAGTACTATCTCTTTCTACATAGGAAAAGTTTTGCCTTCGAAACTTCGTTGTATGTACTTATGTGGTACATGCACATAGCTTTTGTGATCAGTGTGATCACCATTTACTCTATAATTTAGTTTGACAAGTAAATGTTAGATTTTAAGTTGTCGTATTTGGGGCATTACGGACAGTATTTTATTTTATTTATTAAGGGATAATAAACAACTACAACATATAATAATACTTAGGGTTAACATAACTTTTTGGTGACAATGTTGCAGTCCACTGCATTATCCGCAGGTAAAACATATTTAAAATCAGTGGTTGCCACTAGACGAGCATTACCAGAATCAACAAATATTTTTTATTAAATAAATAAGTTACATAAAGCTAGCTATAGCTACAAAATCAAATTAATGAGAAACAATTTAATTTACTTAAATTAAGCAATAAATAAATAATAAGATTCAATTATGATAAAAATGTTATAATATTAGATTTAAATTTATATTTCGAACATGCAAATATATCAATATCAATAAAATTTGAATTATAGGATTCCAACATTCTATGAATAGGGCAGCGTAAGCCAGAGTTCGTACGGCAAGAGTTTAGCGCGAACAGAGTACGTGCACGAACCTGACGCGCGTGAACTGCTCGGGGGACAGAATAGCAAAGTATATATATTTTGATTATATTCCGAAGAAAAGAGAACATAAGTTTAGTCATACCTGTTCTAACGTAGCCAAGGCTTTATCAGGTTCACCACTCGCAACATGGTATCTTGCGGATTCAGGAAGCCACTGAAATAAATTATTGTTAAAGTTGAATTTAAGTCAAATAAAATTTTTGGTAAACTACAATTCCTTTAAATTTTCTGAGTTTGATACTAGTGTATGGTAAAGATAGCAGGTTTTATTTCAAGAGAATAGTAGTAAAATAATCTTACTATCATGTTTTGTGCAAGCATGGATTATTTAACATAACATAACATCACGCCTTGTTTCCCCGAAGGGTTGGGCAGACGTGTACCTGTAGTAGGTACACCCACATTTCGACAGTTATGTTTAAGTAAACAGTTTTTAATTAATAACCCGAAAACCATCTATGAACTAAAGTTCGGCGAATAATATACCTTCGATATTTCGTAGTATGCCGAATGCTGTACTTACAGGGCATATTATAGCGAAGAACAGTAGTGGTATCGTCGATAATGCCAGGAGCCAGTGAACGCCTAACGTTGGCATCACCACCAGCGCCAGAGCGACTTCCAAACAAGCGCCCAGCGCCCAGAAACACTGGAATGATGCAAAATTGAACATTGTCAAGATGAACATAAGTATGTATTTCTAATGGATCATGTCACAGCAGCCGCTAATCCCCAGGCCCAACAATCTAAATCAATTTCTATTGCTTGTCGGCCAACATGACGTGTCTGTTCAGTAAATAAATTTCGTGTATTTATTAACCGACTTCCAAAAGGAGGAGGTTCTCAATTCGATTGTATGTTTTTTTTTTTGTATGTTTGTTACGCGATTACTCCGTCAATTATGAATTGATTTTGATGATTCTTTTTTGTTTGGTAGATCATACTTCAGAGGTGGTCCCATATAAATTTTATTAACTTTGCTTGGGTAGTTTTTGAGTTAGCTTCAATAATACGTATTTTTTCGTCACTTAGTATGTGGATGATATGATAACTTCCTGTCACCGTTATTTACATGGCAGGTATTGGTATTCAAATTTGTGTGGGGTAGGTATATCACAACTAAAAAGTGAAAAATAAAAACTTTTTACAAAAAAAAAACAACCGACTTCAAAAAAACACTACAAAGTGAAAAATAACTTTAATTTCGGAAGTCGGTGACAAAGAACGAAAATTCAAAACACCGACTTCCGAAATTAAAGTTATTTTTCACTTTGTAGTGTTTTTTTGAAGTTGGTTGTTTATTTTTTTGTAAAAAGTTTTTTTGTATTATAAATTGACGTGAGATTGTTTAGCAACAAGCATAAGCTCTGAGAGCGGAGGCTGCCAGAAGTTAATTTTTTGGGTTTATAATGTTACTGAATACTTAGGTAATGGAATATACAACTAGAATAATGAAATAATTTCAAATACTTACATCAAGAAGCACAACACATTTTGCCCTCTGTTTTGTCGGCAAAAACTCAGCATACAATGTCACACTGAAATTAAATGAGGACAATTTGTGTTCATTTTTCAATAAAGATATTCTATTCTATAGTCTAAAAACATTTCTTTATTAATTGGTCAGAATTAAGGCTCCAGCAGACACAGATAGACGAGACGCGACTCTAAACAATTTCCATGAAGATTTCATAGAAAATTTTCGACTAAAGCCACGTTGCGCTGTCGCGTCGCGAATTAAGAAATGTCTTTAGACTAGAATACAATATCTTTATTTTGTTTAAAATATGGTACACCAGAGGTCTTTTAATTTCACATATTTTCCTTACTTATTTCAGCCCGCAAAAAAAAAAAAAATTAAATTTATAATTATTATTTTAAATTATAAACCACACAACACTTCAATTATTACTACTGAGGTCATTATATTACTAGTGTGATCATAATTGTATTAGTGTTAATTTAATTTATAACCTTAAGTATACTAAAAAATACTTTAAAATTAAATTATATTACTAGTGTGATCATAATTGTATTAAGGCTTCTGCAGACCAGCGCGACACAAAGACACCGCTCGTCGCGCGACGAGCGCTGCCTTTGTGTCGCGTCGCGCGTCGCGCCTGTTTGAAAGAGCCTTTAGTGTTAATTTAATTAATTACCTTAGTTATATTTTGAACTTTGCTTATAATTTAAGAACTCATTTATAGTGTAGAACACATTATTACAGTAATTTCTTAAGTTTCGTTTTAAAATAATTTAATAGAAATAACTTACGATTGTGGTACGCATCCTATAGCAAATCCAACAAGACTTCTTAGGAATAATAACCAGAGGAAGTTTGGTGCTATTGAACTGAGCAGACCGTAGTAAAACAGTAATACTCCACACATACTAAGAGCCTGTAAACAAATTAAAGAGGCATGTAAGAAATCTGGCACACATCTCATTGAACATACGTATTTGTAAATCCAAGGTTCTTGTTTGCACATTATTCACTTGAGTATTAAACTGTTCTATTATGTACTTTTCATAGAAAAAGAAAAAAAATTGCACTAAAAGTATTATCATGCTTGTTCATAAAAAAACCAGGGAAGAATTTGGAATGAGGCTTTATTCCAAATATAATGATTGTGTGCCAACCAATGCAGTGTTTGGAATATATTTAATTACTTAAAAAATACAACACAAGATAGACGTTTAAACAAGTAGTTGTTATAATATATTGTGTATTTTTTAACCCTCAGATAATTTTTGTACAAATTACTTACTGTTTTCCTCCCATAACGGTCACTGATATTACCCCAAAACGTGGAACTCAACATCATTCCCATGAACACTATTGTGGTGGTGAGTGCTTGCTGATATCTGTAATTGAAAAGAGTTGGTCGAGTAAGATTTGTCCAGTGAGTTTTGAGATCTAGATTTATATTTGTTCAATTCTATGTTTTATTTTTATTTTGAGATTTTCATTTCTGGTCACAATTAATCATTGTACTGGTTAGGTCTGTAAGTGAGCACCATAATATTCTATACCCAGTACCAGGGACCGCAAAACCTTTATTGTAAGTTACGGTACAGGTATAGAAGAATTTGGGTTACATCTACGACTAAGGTTACCGCTATCTGGGTAACCCAAGAAGAACACACACAGGCGATGTGCACCCTTTAACTATTTCCAACGGCACGAGTAAGATAGAGGTCATTTTTATTTCAGTAACCGGTATTAATACTTTCCTTCAAGTTAAGGTAACCTTTAAAAAATATTTATGTTGTAACTGAAAAAATACCCATATTGATTATACCGGTTTCGATCCCTGCCCAGTACTTACCTTAGTCGCCCATTTATGCAACTAAACAGACCAGTTAACATTCATGAATTCAAACATCAGTCAGTTTAGTCAGTTATACTTACTTGCTGATATTCCATTCACAATGCAATGCTGGAGACAAAATGCTCAAAATAGTCATCTCCATAGAATCTGCCATCCAACACAGGCCAGTGAAAAGTGACAGTTTGACTTGAAACCAGCCGAAACCAAGAGCATTCACCGCTTGAGTGACAGTGAAAGTATCTGAAATATTCACACGTTTATTAGCTGATTCAATCCCAAAGTTAATTACTGCTTAACATACATCATGAGATCTGTTGATTAAACATTTTTTTCGTGACACATGATTGATACATGGCAGATTTCTAAACAGTAAACATGAATGCCTGTGTATGATTGTTTGAAATCGTCTTCAGAGCAATATTGTACAGTGTTATGAATACTAATATTTAAGAGGCTATTAAAATCTCTAAAGGAAGTGTTCGTATAAGAAAATGAAAGTTAGCATACCGTCAGGAACTACCGACACCGATGCCATTTCGATTTCTTGAGGTGGAGGCATCGGCGGCCCCGGAGACCGGGTCCTGATATGGCTGTCATCCAAGTCCTGGTACCCCTTAGACCGACCCATCTCGGCAGCCTCTAAAAACAAGAATACACTTCTGACGTGGATATAAACTTGCGAACGCCGTGTAACGGGAATATTAGCGGTTTTTACATTCAAACACTTAACTGTTAAGATTCTGCCGCACAAAAATACTCCAGACTCACTGGAAAGTTGCAACAAATGCACAAAATAATTACTTTCACATACATTCAGTCTCTAAAATAATAAAAAGTAAACAAAACTAAGCAGTCGATTTGTTTTGATTTCATCTGTGGAGTTTAATACAATGACATTGACATTGAATGACGTCAGTGTACTGACGTTTATTTTTAGTGTTGCAATTAGCGATATTTACAGTTATTTCCAGCTTTGATACTTAGGTGTTTTGCTCAGAACATTTCCGAGTTTTCGTTCTAAAATTGTGAATTGTGTTCTTTTAATTTATTTGAAGAATATTTATATATTTATAAGAGAACCAACAGCTATATCAGATGGATAAAAATTGTATACGAAACATAAAGCCAATTACATGTTCTCACAAGTAAAATGTTGAAAGCACCGCGCCCGCTTTAAAAGTTTATAACGCAACCAACTAACGTAAGTACGGCCCGTATTACAGAACCTCACTCAAAACTCAAGTGGCAATGGGCAGGGCACATTGCTCGCAGAACGGATGGCCGATGGGGTCGAAAGGTTCTAGAGTGGCGACCACGTACCGGAAGACGTAGCGTTGGAAGGCCTCCCGCAAGATGGACCGATGATCTTGTGAAGGCCGCAGGAATCCGCTGGATGCGGAAAGCACAAAATCGGTCGAAGTGGCGGTGCTTGGGGGAGGCCTATGTCCAGCAGTGGACGTCTTTCGTCTGAAATAATGATGATGACTCAAAACTCAAGCATTACTTAAAACTCGTTTAAAGCCTTTTGATTGGTTGAAACTAGTTATAAATAGGTAATGCTTGAGTCTTGAGTGAGGATCAGCGGGCCTTAGACATCAAGTCGCGCGGTGATTGAAGAGATTTCGGATAGCCGATTGATTGATAATTTTTTTTTTTCTGTTCTCATGGGTAGTGATGGTAAATTCCCGAGAATACTCTCCTTGCGAGAACTTTGCTGTTAAGTTCTCGAGAATGTTCTTTTGGAAGGGGATTTATGAGAATTAAAAAATTGGATGACTGTATTGAATCGGTATATTTTTAAAGTAATAGTTTTGAGTGCTTTTGAACGTTTTACGAAGTTAACGTTAAAATAAATTACTCTACAACTTGAATTCTCAGTAAATTCTCCTGAGCGAGAACATTCCCGAGAATATTTCCGAGAAAATTTTCATAAATTCTTTAAAATTTCGTATGGTATAAATGTTAAATTAGGATTTCTGTACCTACCTATTAAAACAAACATAAGAAAGGTAAATAATTAAAAACAAAATAACAATCACAATCGTTGGGATTGTGATTGGCAATTTCGCTATTCTGAATTTGACGTTTTTCACCTAAAATTTAGATTTTCCAACTAAATTTGACTCTTTTTAATCGCGACTAAAAACATGTGGAATAAAATTGGTTGTCATGAACTTTAAATTCACACCAACACCTCGACTTCAGATGCAAAAACAGTACTGAATCTTTTTTATTCTTTTGCTTATATCTCGAAAACGGTGTGTCCAATCGCAAAAATAATGAGAATTTCGACCCCCTTTATAAAACCCTTACCCCTAATACTCTACATGTAGGTAATATTTTTTCTTATTTTCCATACAAAAAGTGTAAAATTCTATATAAAACACGTCGAGGCTGGCCCCCTGCGCGCCTTCAGCTCTAAAAAGATTCACGTGGTTAGGTATCACGTGTGGAGCCGCGATTGTCAAATTCGATTTAGATGTGTCAAAATATTTTTAAATTTAGAGAATTTATTTTGCAGAATAGCTTTGAGGTTCTCACAGTCAAAAGTAAGGAATTTTAGTGGTAGCTTAGTTCGGTGTACAAGAGAATCGGCACCATTGTTTGCCACCATGCAACTGGCTTGACTTATTTAGCTGTTTCCCATTAAACTCTTTGCTCCACAAACCAGTGCCACATTTATATTCAGATAATTCTTCGATTTGAGGAGTGGTGAGAGAGAAGCCACGGCGTCCTCACCTTCCGCCTGACACAGGTACTCACCGGACACGGTTGTTTCGGGAGGTTCCTGTTCCGGATAAGGCGGGAGGAAACGCCCGGGTGTCACCATTGTGTGGATCGCCCGGAGGACACGGTGAAGCATACGGTGGAGGTCTGCCCGGCTTGAGCAGGGCACTGTGTCCTCGTGGAGGCGATGAGCGGCAGTGATCTCTCGCGTCGTACGGAGCGAGAGGGCATAAAAAACCGTCACCTCTTTCTGCAAAGCAGTAGTGCTCACGAAGGAGGAGGCGGAACGCGTGAAGGAAAGGCAAATTTCACACCCTCACGCCCCTAGCCGCCGCAGGAGACGCTCTGGGCGTCGGGAATCCCAGGCCAATTCCCGGCCACTGTAGGCGTGGGCTTGCGGACGGTGAGCAATGGGTAGCTCGCCGTCCGATAAGGACCAGGCCCGGATCGACGGCGCGTTGTGTTTCACGCGCGCCTCATAGAGATGCCAGCAAAACTGACGGGGTCCGCTAGGGCCGATGCCTGCCGGGGTCGCGGAAAAGTCCGAAAGGGATACCGTGGCCCCAGACAATATACCTACAGGCAAATGAAAGAACACGGTTTTAGTCAGTAAGAGTCTGACACGCCCTCCCGCTCCGCCCAGAGCGGAAGAAGTTATTTGATAATTTCCCACCCAAAAAATAACACTTCTTTGAACAGTTGTTGAATTGAAATACTGTGTCTTTCAGCCAAATTAAGAACGATTTCCTATCCGTCTATGTTTGGGAATGGTGCGGGCGCGGACCGTTTTTATTGTTGTGGCTCACACACAATAAGGGGTGATCTTCCTCAAACGGGCAGAAAAGGCAAGCGCGCAACGACAGCCGCAACAAATATTTGTTAACTAAAGAAATATTAGCAATTTCCACTCCGAAATCTCATACAGTACCTAAGTAACCTTTTTTCGAGTAAAGTATAAAACAAAAACAAAAGAGGTCGACTTTGGACCTTGAAATCAAAATATTGTATTAAAATTTTGCAATTTTACTTCCAACTTTAAATTCTCGTAAATTATCTGTCAAAAAGAACATTGCAGAATATTCTAGATCCGAGAATATTCCCAGTAAGAGAATATTAGTACTAGCTAGGGTTAGGTACTCGAATCGAAATTGAACTGATAATGGTGCATTTGTACGTTTGTTTTTTTCTAACCAAGATAAATCACTAAAAACACTACTGAAAAAACGGTTCAAAATCAATTATTTCTTTCATATCCCGATATGTCCATTGACATGTTTTTATCAAAGTCAAGTAGGTAGGTAGGTATACCTATGTCCGCGACGACAAATAAGCGTAAAGTACCTATGAGCAGCGCCGGCCCTGGAGTAGAGCTAGTGGAGCGGTCGCTCTAGGCGCCAGATGGCAAGGGGCGCCAAAAAGCCAACAGCGAAAAACGCAAAATAAATTTTTAATGGCGCCTTTTGAGAGGCGCGGGAGCAATTTTGCCAAATCAGATTTGTAAAAATCCGCTCTAATTAGTGTAGGTACTTATTTTAATTCAATAACTGTTGATATTTGTAACAATTGTAACGATAAATGATTTTATTTCTGTAAGTAGATTTGTACAAAGACTTTTACACGACAATCATATTTTTTTTTAAACTAGGTCGGTGTTTCCTATCTGACTACTCGGAGAAGAAAGACCATGAAAAACCAACAAAAGTTGATTTTAGAAAATATGGAATTATTATTTATTTAACATGAAACCGAAGTAGAATTTACGTGAAGTGAAAGCGTCGATCAAAAGGCGCCAAAAGATTATCTCGCTATACCCTGATCAAGGGCCAGGGCCGGTGCTGAGTATGAGGTCTAAGATGGCTGATATTTCCATGAGTTATATTATATAATATAATAATTCATTTAATTCAGGCGACGCAGGCCCATAGATAAATTACACATTTTTTATTATACTAAAAACAATAATTGTACACGAAGTGATGACTGTGTCGGCGTCGTGATGCGCTGCGTGGTGTCGCGTAACCTTCCACGAAATCGTCAGTACGCCACACCACACCTTTCGGCCAAAACTCTTCTTTCATGAAGGTTTCTAGGTACTGAGTTGGAACCCGCACCACAAACGACTTGAAGTTTATGTTATGGCGCGACTTTAACTTCTCTACCCCCAAAGGTCCACTTGGTCTTGGTTCTGATGTATTCCACGATGTCTTCAGTCATCGTGGAGTGATGCAGACGCGATTCGTACAGCTGCGTCGACGGTGTAGCAGCACGCAGCAACATATTTGGTCCCGCCAGAGCAGTACAACATCGATTACGGCAAGATGGCTTCCTTCGCTTCGATTCCACCATCACGAAGCTTTCCTTGTCTGGCTGCCCTTTCTTAGGGGCTGGGGACAAGATACCGGGAGCCGGTACATTGCGGCTTTTAGCTCGGTTGATTTTGCACTTTTAGCAAAAGCTTTATTCTTTTGCTGCTCCTTTTGGATGGGAGGTTGTGCAGCTGCTGCTGAGTAAGCACGGCGAGGTGTTGACGTGCTAACTTGTGACGTCACCTCTACTGCGGTAGAGGCGGGATCGGTGGGGCGCGGTATTGCACCTCTTGCAGCGACAGCGGCCGGTGACGAGTCCAATTTCGCTGACTCGAAACTGGACAGCGATGTGTTGTTTGCACTACGACGAGAGTTCGCCTTTGATGCGGACTCAGGTGACCTACATACTCCTACAGTATTGCGTAAGTCTACTATATCGGCACGTACCTACTAACTCACTGATGGTGTTTTGAGACGCATCCAGCTTGAACTTCGGCCAGGCTAGCTAGGTCAGCTATTAGCTATATCCGACAAGTCCATAGTGTATTTTTCAAACTCCGGTAGGTACTTTTTGCTAGTATAAATCAAACATCACCATGTTTTTTGCACCCCGCTATAAAAGGTTATAACTAGTGATCGGATAATCGGATGCATATTTACCTAAAGTTCATTTTTGGTTAGGAAATTATGGAAGCGGCTTCTTAAAACATATATTTTTAAATATAAATCGCGGGATTCCAGAAAATTCGGGAATAAGAAACTAGTCTGTAACATGGTGAGGAAACGTCGTCTTTAGCATGTGGTATTTATTTAAAAAAAATAACAGGGGATTACATAATTATTAATATGTATTTACTTGAAGTTAATTTTAAGCTCCCCATCAATTTATGACTATGTTGAGTGTAAGAGGAAATAGTAGGTAGTAGGACCTACACACGATTTGACTCTATAATAAAAACAGTAAATTTGTTGATTCCGAAATCCCGGGATTTTTTCGATTTAAAAGTGCATTCCATAATATTATCCAACACCTTAAATTAAGTAAATATTCATACACCCGATTTGATTCTATAGTAAAAAAACTAAATTTGTCGATTCCGAATTCCCGGGATTTTTTCGATACAAAAGTGCATTCCATAATAGCCAACACCTACACTTTAGGTAAATATGCATCCGATTATCCGATCACTAGTTATAACACATATAACGCAACCAATAAGTCTTATCGTAAGTAAAGTCTTGCCGCACGGCGAGTGATGCCATTCTTATAGAGATTTAGGATAGCCGATTGATTGAACAGTTTTGTTGTTTAACCTATTTTTTTTAGCTTAATCCGTTATAAGTCATAATTTATTTATTCATTTGTTGTATATATATATTACTAGCTTTTGCCCGCGGCTTCGCCCGCGTGGATGACGGAAAATATCCCACGGGAACGTAGGTACTACTGAGATTTCATACCTAATAACAGAGGAAAACGTCATCGACTCCTACCGCTGCGCCCGCGTTGCTCCACGTAATTTTGAAACAATGGTGCCGATTCCCTTGTTCACAAACTAAACTAAATTTAAGTTCAGTGCATCTTTTTCTTTCTATTTCATTAAGAAAAGGACAGAGGATAAATTTTAGTTTAGTCCTGTCAAATTAATCAGCGCCTGTCACTCTCCATACAAGTTTAGACGTGATTAAAAACTTGCCGACTAAAATTTACGTCAATTTACGTCAAGCGCTGATTAATTTGACAGGACTAAACTAAAATTTATCTTCTGTCCTTTTCATAATGAAATAGAAAGAAAAAGATGCACTAAACTTAAATTTAGTTTAGTTTGTGAACAAGGGAATCGGCACCAATATCTTTTAAACTATTCATTTAAATGATATGATTAAAAGGCACATTTTAATCTAAATTAAATACCCAATTTAAATAACATATTTTTATGGAGAAGGATTAATACTACACCGGTCAAAAAAGCTTCGGAAATAACAATTAAATTTTTATCAAATTCTGAAAGATAAAAATGGTTATTGTGGGTCATCCTGAGAAGATAGACATATGCCATTGGGACTTTTTTGTTGAACTTTTTAAGATGAACAATACCGTAAAACATAAATTCGATGTATATTTTTCCGTTAATGCAGCGCACGCCAGTAAAGCTCCCAGTTGGCATGATTTTTTCCGACTTCTTCAACAATAATCGTCAAATTTCAGTTAATTTACACAAAACTTTAATGAATTATACACTAAAACCTTCCGCATGCATCACTCCGTCCATTGGTGAAAACCGTTTGAAAATCCGTTCGGTAGTTTTTGAGTTTATCGCGTTCAGACAGACAGACGCGGCGGGGGACTTTGTTTTATAATATGTAAGGATAAGGATTTTTTTTTTCTATCCTACTAAACACAATTTCATACACGACTGATCGTTTATTATAAAAACACATAAACTGATAACTTAAGAGCGCACCGAGCTTCTGGTGTTAATGAATGGGATGGGCGGAATAAAAATGAGCGGTTCGCGCGCTAATTTAAATATTTCCTTTGTATTATTAAAACAAACACACATTTTGAAAATGTAAAATACATTACACGTTATAGAAAACATTCAGTTTTGTTATTATTAAATAAATGATGACCGTCCGTGAAGTATTTACGCCGTACCTACTAAGGGTTTATTTTGTTTTTTAGAGATTACTTGTGATTTTTTTTTCTATCAAGTAAACTACATGCAATCGTATTTCTAAAGTGTAAGATCGAAGAGTGAATCTATAAATATCTGATCAAACGAACGCAATTATTTCGCAATTACACGTCGTTCCCTCGGTGTGCTCTTAACAAAATCTATAACCAAAAACATAAATTTCTTTAATTCCTCACTTTTCATTGCCGAAAATGCAATTGACAGTTAGGCAGATTACCGAGAAACAGGCTTATTTCTAAAATGGAATGTTATAGGACGCTTCTATTATTTGATTGATTCTACCAATTCCATCACTGCACTTGTCACGAGTTTTTATATTGTAAGCCGACTGCCCGACGGCAAAGACAGGGTTATGTTTTTCACTCGTAACTATGAATGTTTGTATGTGGAATTCTGTGGTACCCTCAAAGCATCCTAATAGCTGGATGGATTTTGATACATGAGGTGTCTATTGACTCGTCTGTGATGGTTATAGGCTAGGTTTTGTTATTATACAATCAAAATAAAATCATCCGATCTGAGATTGAAGTAACTGAGGTAAAGTGAACTGTATATCTGAGGTTTAGTGAGCCTGTTTGGAACTTTCAAGTTTGCAGTCAAGTGTATAAGTTTTTTTTTTTAATTGTCCTATTACTGATTGTAAACTTTATCTCATACGGATTTAAAGATATACCCCCCATAAACTGGGAACTGTCTTGTCTTTGCAAAAAAACAATATATATTTTAATGACCATTCTCTATCTACGGTATTGCTACGAGTGCTACGACGTAGCCGGCCTTTTATGTGACGGCTACGGAGTGTGCTACGCTTTTATAGCACAGAAAGCAACACATTTTTGTTGAATTTAAAGTACATTCTTAGGGAGCGCAAGCCAATCGAGTCGATCGATGTGTATGGAATTCGAACGTAGATTTCAAAACAGACGACACAATAACATTTAAAAGTTTATCAACTTACAAGCCAGAAAAATTTAATTTGATGTTTGTAAATGTATAGACGCCAGCACATCAAGCTACCCGAAACTGTAAAATTTTCCCAATCAACTTTGAACGTTATACTTCAGCGATAAAGTTGAAAATCTATTAAATAAATTTGACCGATTGTAGTAGCTTGAAGTGCTGGCGTCTGTACCTCATTTTATTGTGGAGTAAGTACTTAATAAAAAATGGAACACAAAATGTATGCTTTTTTTTTCTTGGCGCCCAATATGGTTAAGACGGCCCTGGTGCTATAAAGTCGTCTTCTTCGTGGTCGTGGTCTTCTTTGTGTCGTTGGCACCACAATATTTCAGATCTTGTTGGCCCAATACTTCGCCCGATTCACAGCGTCACGGTCGTTGGTGGCATCGCAGTGGTCACTTTGACTGCATGTTTTGGGACACAGAAGGCAGAATCAGGAGGTGGAGCATAGTTTGCGACATGGCTCCAAGGTGCAGAGTATGTGCTACAGTAGTCCCTAGTTATATTTGCAGACCGTAAAAGCTCTGTGGGCCTAAAACGGCCACATTAAGCAATTCCTCAAAATCAAAAATCAAAATCAAAATATTTTATTTCACATAAACCTACATGGGCACTTATGAAACGTCAGAAGCTAGGTGCACGGTTCCAATTGGTTGTTTTCTATGGAGAAGAGCCGGCAAGAAACTCCACGGTTACTCTTTTAAAAATAATTGGCTTTTACAAAACTTTCATATAACAGTGTTTCTAGGTATGGGAGGACAGTGTAGGTCTTTCAATAAGTACCAAGTACTTAACAAAATAGAAAATGGTCAACAGGTCTACAATCCACTAAGCCTACAGCGTTCTCACATTCACAAAATATGTAGAAAAGAATCTATACAAAAAATAAATTAATTAATAAAAGTAAAAAAAACCTCTAAAAGCAATTCATTTTCTGAATTCCCAGCAGATTATTAGCAATTCTTCTATGGTGACACATATTAGCAGAATCATATTCAATTCAATTCATATCAGAATCATAATTGGTGTAAATATTGCCGCTTGAAAAAAAATGAAGACCGTAATTTTACCGATAATTTTTTCTTTACAGTTTTTATATATTTTATTTAAACTGTCAAACAGATGAATTGCGTATTATGAATTGTCAGTTTGTGACTTTTATTATGATTCATAGTATTATCATATAATAATTCTGCCAAACCGGCCGGTTTAGGTCCCCTGAATGATCGCTAAAAAATCTTTTATTTTCAAAAGGCAGGCTTAATTAAGGGCACGGTAAATAATAACAAGAATCACCGGTTGGTTTATGTAGTGTATTTCTCCTGAAATAATCTCTCCTAATTAGCTATTACCTTCACTTGGAAACAGGGTGCCCATACCCTAATCCTTTGTTAAGATTCACCCGCATTTTGTCTTTTCTTGTTTAATTTTGTCGGTAATTTTAAAAGCTATGAAGGATTGTTGGTTTTAATGAAGTACAATAACGATCCTTTCCTTAAGAATCTCGTGGGCCTTTCATAAAATGTTCATACATACATACATAGTAGAAACGAGAATTAGGTTCCGAATAAATATATATGAAAAATTGGCACAGAAATCTTTTTTTATTTTATTATGTAGCTTTTCGAGATTCACCAGAATAGACACACTGCTGCAAAACGAAGCAGAAGATCGGGACCCGGAATAATCTGCTACGTCGCTTAATTTCTACCAACTGGGGAGCAGTACCCGATGTCCTTCGCACAACTGGCATGTCTTTATGTTTCTCTGCTGGCGAATTTGCGTGTCCAGTGTGGCACCGATCCTCTCATGCCAAGCAAGTAGACATTGCCTTAAATGAGACGTGCTGGATAATATCGGGCTGTCTAAAACCGACTCCACTAAATAAGCTCTATCCGATTGCAGGAATCGCACCACCTGCCGTACGAAGGGATGTTGCATGCGCGCTGGAAAAAATGAACCAAGAATCCGATTCCTGACATCCCCTCTACGATTACATAACGACCCCGGGTAGGCTTAAAAGTCGTAAGAGCTTTTTACGCACTACGCAAGCCATCCAGAACCAACCATCTACCGAGAGAAGTAAATTGTGGGAAGAGGAGCATCCACCACCTTCGTTAAACCCCAGGAGCATTTGCCTCCCGGGCGTGATCTGCAGTGGCCTGTATGGAAAGCCCTCGATCGATTGCGAACCCAAGTAGGCCGCTGCAGACACAATTTGTCGAAGTGGGGGATCACTAAACCATCCAACACCCAGTGCGAGTGCGGTGCTTCTGATCAGACCATGCCCCACTTGCTGGAGTGTCCTATGTGCCCGTTCACCTGCACCTTGGACGACCTAAAGAATGCCACTGATGCCGCAATCAACGTGGCCACCTACTGGGCTCATGTAATATAATATCAAATAATATAATTACTTTAAAGAAGAGTACCATCGACACGAAAAGAAGAAGAACCAGTATTTTTTTTTTGTAAGCACGTCATCGTCTTGAGCAGGTAGCAGTGATAGCCTAGTGGTGTGATCGTCAGACTGCCAAGTCATAGGTCTCGAGTTCGAACCCACCTATGTCTTTTCGGATTCATGTGCGTATTGTAGTATAATTATCACTTGCTTCAAAAACGGTGAAGGAAAACATTGTGAGGAAATAAAACTCTGCTTGTGCAAGCAGTGCTTTTTCTGTGTGAGAAGAAGTTCTGCCCTACAATGGTTACTAGGCTGACTTAATGAGTTTAAAAAAAAGTGTTTCTTAACGTTATCATGAGGTGCACACGCCCCTGTATTTTACCTTGTGCCTTTGTGTGAACATTTTAACAAATCAAAGTTTTTCTCATTCCCAATTACTTTAAAAACCTTCCAACTCTTTCCTAGAACAAGAGAGAGAAGCTTTCGGTCTCACGTTCGTTGATTATTCAATTTAGCCGAGAAATTTCGCAGTATGAAAATAAAGGACGCTTGTGGGCGTACAGGGAAAAGGTCAAAGGTAAAACGCGTAGGTTTGCTGTATCAGACTATTTCATCCCTTTCTCTGTATTTATCTTAGAAGAAAAATTGTGTGATTTTGTTAACGAATTGGGCTTATTTTATTAGGCGTTTTTTTATGCTGTTACTATTTGAACCTCTCATAATTCCTTAAAGTGTTCTTACCAGGTAGGTACTCGAATCGATACTTGTACCTATATGCTGAAAGTATTCATAGTTACTAGAAGTTTCTATGAACTTGTCTTGGCCGTATTGCTTTGCTAGCATATCAGATTTCACCTTTGTTCGTTCAACAGTGTTGCGGACTTTCCTTATTTCATAGAGCCAGTGTTATGTTTTTCCAAAGAATAATTTGTCTACCATATGTATTTTACCTGGGCTTCGTGATGTTTCGAGAGCTATTCAGCATTTAAAAGTATCATTTTATACAGGTATTTAGGTCAGAGTCTAGATCTTTACCGAATGATTGATGAATGACTAAAGTTTGAAAACTGATCTCACTCATTTACATCTGGGAGATGTGAATATCCTCAAACTGAATCTCTTCAGATTCGAAAAAAGGACTAAACTCATTAAATTTTCAACGCCAAATGTCAGGCAGCTATCTACCAATGTTCAAGTTAATGGAATAGAGTTGGACCCTGACGAGTCGACAGTTTTTCTTGGAATCACTATTGACTGTAAATTACAATGGGGCTAACACATAGGAAAATTGTCAGGAAGGCTAAGTTCAGCCGCCTACGCTGTTAAAACGACAGACAAATAACTGACGTAGATACAGCCAGAATTGTTTATTTAGTTATTTTCATAGTCTCATGTCATATGGGATTCTTCTCTGGGGAACCTGTGCGAACATTTATATCGTTGTTCTAGAGAAAAGGGCTGTTCGAACCATTTACAACCTAGGCCCAAAAGATTCCCTTAGAGAAAATTCAAAGAAATAAATATTCTGACTGTAGCCTCACAATATATTTTTGAAAACCTATTGTATCTACACAAAAATATATAAAATTTTAAGTACTGTAAAATTTTTGATTAATAGAAGATAAAAAAGCTTGCTAAACCTTGTGATAAAACCATAAAACTTGACATTTTAATTATTATGTAAAATCATCAAAATATACACATTGACATTGATGAAAATTATATTCAAAATAACATGATTACTTTGTAAAGTACTAAATTATTATTTTAATTATTGTGAATGTGAGGACTATGTGGATATTATTATTATTTTAATTACTCAACTAGTTTTAATGATGGTCTGGCAGTTTGAGTAGTTTATGCGGCCTACCCAAATATCCTTTCTTTGGTATTGTTCGTCGAGTTGAACTCCTAAGGTCTGAGTTGAGCTCCACAATTACTGACAAATGCTTGCACTGACTGGACAGATCCACTCAAATCTGTGTGGTTCTTTCCTCAAAAGACCATTTCAGACACTAATCTACATGGTCCTCATATGGCCTGACCAAGACTACGACCTCTCAGTTTGTTTCGGCCTTTTGTCTCAGAGTAGTCAGATAGGAAACGCCGAAGTCATGTAGCTTATTTTTTTAATATGACGTGTAAAAGTGATTCCGATACATTATTTATAGAATAAACAATTTCATTTAATTTTATTTCATTTCTTCAACGACACACAGGTATATCCTGTATTTCCTAAACAATCACAATTTCCCTAAATAGGTTGGTGCAGCATTCTCGTTGCATGCTTGTAAGTTAATATCTCAATATCAGGAAGATTTTTTTTTTTAACGATGTTTTCTAAATATGAAACCTAGCTAGATCGATTTATCGCCCCCGAAACTAAATTGCATACTAAATTTCATGAAAATCGTTGGAGCCGTTTCCGAGATTCAAATTATATATATACAAGAATTGCTCGTTTAAAGGTTGAATAATATACAAGATTTGATGGTGTTTAGGCATTCTGCTTGAGGTCGTAGATAGCGTCCAAAAAGCATGGTATCCTCCGCCTCGCTACGAAGAACATAATGCGAGCAAAACTATTATCAGCCATATTGACTAAAGCTACTCATCCACGAGATGATTATTTTTCTAAGAGCGGCTCTCTTACTAAAAATTTTAGGTGTATTTATAGCTACGATCACTTTAGTTCGAACGTTCGAGTATCATTCGTGGGTATATTTTCTATACTTATTAATTAATCTCTGAGGCGAGTGCTCTCTCGAGGCGCTAATTGGTTAAACTTGTGGAGTGTATATGTATTAGATATTAATTTGATGATTTGGAATGGGACTAGTAGAAAGAACAGTCTAGAGCTTCATCGATTCAGCTTTAGCGATTATCTAGGAAAGGACTTCTTTTGTAGATGACAGTTGTGTCTTACTAGTATTAAGGTAGGAAAAGAAAGAGAGGAAACTAGGGCGAGCTTTTATCAAGCAGGAATGCCAAAGGGAGTAGAGAGGTAAGTATCAATAAAATAAAATGCAGTAAAAGATGCTCGTACAATTTACGTAATAATTTTAATAATTTTTTCTCGTTTAAATTGATACAATTTCATAGCTCGCTAAAGTCCGGATTTGTATCCATAGGTTCTTTTCAGTTACAAGTAGGCCATAATTAAAAAAATACCTATCTATTAAAATACAGTAATGCCTATACAAAATACACTGATAGCAATTTATGTATCTACAGATAGACAATATTCTGAGCAAAACGGCATCTAAACATCTGCTTGGACAACCATACAAAATTAATTTGATCTACATCATTAACTGCTTCAAGTATTTTAGGAGTTTGCAGATTGCAAAAGTTATAGCTGAGATTAAACAAATGTGTGTACAGAACCCTAACTGTATTTTACAATTTATTTTTATTTTAATGTTTAACATCAACTAGTAATACTTTACAGGTTATATTACATATCATTACAACTAATTTCAAGGATCGTGTATTTCAACATAGGAAAGTAATTTGACGTTACTTTAAACAGATATGTACTTTTGAAAGATACAATTACTTATCAAATCTTAATAATGATGATTTCTTAATTAGGACAAAGTTGGAATGATAGAAAATGTGGGTACAAAAACGGTTTTTTTTACGAACGTAGGCAAAATTTCATGATAAAATAGCAAATAGAAAAATGGGTTAACAAAGATTATCTTTTTTTGTGTTTTTATCGGTCTCATAGACCAGATGCATATTAAATAACTTTAGATAAGAAGCAGTAAAGCTAAAATATCACGTAATCCTCCCAATATCCAAATCCCGAGAGAATCTTAACCCTTACAGATAAATAGATATATTCATATACTTAGTATGTGTACGTTTTTGCTTTGCAAAAAGTTAGTTTCGCGGTATTGTCTGCATAGACCGTTAGTAAGTTTAACTTAAAATAATGAGTTAGCACCCGAGACAAAATACAATGTATACCAGATAGGCCAATAACGTATGTCATGAACAAAACATTTATAAATACAATAAATTAATTTAGTAATTATGAAAAAAACGGTTAATACTTAGTAATGTGAAGAATTCGTTTTGAGAAATCCTTCGACGTGTTTTTGTTATAGCTTGCAATCGAAGGAGCAGCAAGATATTAGCTAAGATATTACCTGCAGCTGTTTTATACAAAACTGAAAAATACTTTTGAAAAATGTTTCTTATTCTTAAGACTTTTAATGTATTGACTTCTATCTAAATAATTATAAGTCTTAGACGATCAGTACCTACCCATATTTACAAATTGCACACATCGTGCGACATAGCTGCCATTTGAAGGAGCAACTTTATTATTATACTATCATGCATTTTTCAGTCAACGACTCATTTGTTCTAAATGGAGATTATAGTCACATTTTGTACCATCATTTATACTCGTACTCATGATTAACATAACTACCACTAGTTCTGTACCGGAAGAAGTGTTCATAGAGATAGAAAAGGATCTTCAAAACTTTTTTTTTGTATTATAATCATTGACACAAGATTACTTATTATTCGAAGTGGACGACAAAACTTTATGAAATGGATAAATTATACGCGTGACAAATGTTAATATTTTTTTGTTATTTTCTTTGCCCCTAACGCGAACGTTCCATGATGTCGTCGCTGCGTAACTATTTAGTCTACTTATTACTCAGTCTCATATTAGTTGGCGATAATTCAGAAGTGTTTGTTTAAGTAGCGATGCGGTGTTTTAGGCCTCGAAGTTCCCCAACAAGATCAGCGTCGTCCGCAATAAAACGTTTTTCGATTCTTCGTCCTTTTGATGGATTCTGTTGACAAGGTTACATAATGTTAATTTAGAAGTCTATGTTCATTAATAATTTGAAACAATGTTCATCTGAGTCGCTTATAGCGAGGTACGAGGTGGAGTTAGTACTTATGCTGGTACTTCCCGGCGCCGATTGACCCGGCCTCGGGCCCACTGTGTCACCCGCCGGGCCGCCACTCCACCACTCCGCCTCCCCCGGCCCGGCCACGCTATTTTTAGACTTCGGAGCTTCCACAGTCTTAGTGCGTTCCCAAACAATGAAACGTTTATATTTATTGACTTCGAGTACATTTTTAATTAAGTCAAGGGTAATAATTGTTTGTATTGAATCTTCGCAACCTAAATATTTGAGAAAAAGAGTACAAAATTGTTTAGTTGATTAAGATTACTTACTTGTAAGTTATTGTTCGTCTTCTTGTCGGCGAAGTATTGCACGATAGTGTCGTAGAAGGCATTGCTCTTTTTGTTATGAGTGTTCTGGTGTCTGTGGAATGGATTGTTTGCAGGTCGTGGCATCACAACTTCCTTGTCGCCAGCTTTAGGAGCTTCAGTAGACATTTCCGGGGCAGCAGTAGTCACGCTTCTCTTGTTTCCGTTCCAGTTGATGAACCCATCGTCTGATGCGTAGTCGTCTTCGTCTATCTTGGGCACGGTCTTGGGCACATGGTACAGAGGCTTGCCTGCTAACGCTTTCAATTCTCTAACATCTTCGTCTTCGGCGTCATGGTCCTCGTAATCAACAGGCGGGAAGGCTGCGCGGGCATTCTCGCGCCGCCTCTGTGCGTCTTGTGCCATTTGTGTAAGGATCAAATTGTCGAGGAAGGCTGCACTGACGTCATCGACGTCGTTGGACTGCCAGCGGGGCGTGGTGTCACTCTCGAACCAGGTTTCTTGTCCGATAGGCAGCGCGGCTAGTCTCTCTTCTTGTCTCTTCGGTGCTTCATTAGCAATGAAGTGGCCATAGGGGTCGTAGAAATAAGGGTATGGTACTTGAGCGTGCATTTCAGGCACACTAATCGCCGGAGCGTCATAAAAGTATTGTACTTTCGGAGCATAGTAATATTCGTCATCTGGGTACTCCCTGGAGGTTTGCGAGTACATAGGCCATCCCTGCATAGGGTAAGCCTTTGCTTGAGCTACTAAGTAGCCAAGTAAGACTGATAATAGCCTAAAACAAAATAAAATATCGTTAACTATGGACTTAAAAAAAATCTAAAATTTATTTTGGAACAAAACCAAATTATTACCTATAATTATTTTTTTAATTTACAAGAACAATAAAAGCAAGAAAAATCACCGAAGTCTAAAATATTTTTACATTTCTTCTGAATTTATTCACGAGTTATGAATGAATATTATAAAGAAAGCTCACCTCAAGCTCAAAAGCCGCATGTTGCACATAATTCACTGATAGATGTTAGTCTAGGCGCGATCAGAACACGACTACAAGCAGGAGGGGAGGGCCGGCGAGCTTTATAAGCAGGTCGCCCACGCGCGCCGCCCACACGTTCTCAATGAAACAGCGCCCCCCGTGCACCCCCTGCACACCCCTGGGCGCCCCCAGCTCACCCCCGACCTCACGCCAGTCCTGCGACCCGGCCTCCTCCTTCTACCCTCAACCCGCGGCATTCTGCTATCGATCGCGCCCACAGATTATTCATCTTGCTATGACACTGTTTTTACTCATAGAAAACTGTTGACGACAATTGACAAGTGGTTACTTCATAACGTTTAATTACAGTTTAGAAATATCGCTGTATTTGCGTATGTCAAGGGGTTAAGTATCCCAGAAGAGTGACTTGCCTACCGCAACGTGGGACCCACGGCATTCACATATACGTAAATGATTCCGAACGCTCGTCTAAGCCGACATAGTATAATAATAGGCTACGAGTTAAATTTAGAACAGGATCCATATGAACGAGTTCAGAATATTTAAGATAGCATTAACTTCTTCAGGCTCTCTTGATATTCTTAGTTTAAAATTGAGTGCTTTGCAACAGAATTCTTAATCGGTTTCTAGGCATGTTACCGAATTGGGATCTTGAAAGTTTGAACTCTACATAACGAGTTTTCAGTTTTGACATAATTTGAAACTTAACAATTTAAAAGGCAAAAGTTTCGAGTAAAGGCTGTATTTTTTCATGGCTGTAAGTATCGAAAGACAAGATAAGTAAATATAATATAATTATTTTGTAAAATATACACCATTTACAAGTATCAATGTTGTTAAAATGAGAAAGTTTCGCCTAACGAAATCTTTGAGCTGAATAATTTTATTTTTTATATATAAAAATTAATCTTCATTCATAAAGAAATCTTCATTCAATTTCTTCGGTGCTTCATAACATTCATATGTATGACGCAGGCAAGGCAATTAACCCCAAGAGCCTTCAGTAATAGCCGTACTCCGGGTACTCCGACATAAGTGTAGTTCAGTATAAAACTCGTGTAGGGCGTAATGACTGTTCTGCGTCATGGGGAAGATGCTCCACGAGTACGTGAAAGGCTGCGTCAACTTTGTCTGCGTGTGGAGGCGGAGTTTCTACTTTTATGATATTTCTAGTTTTGCCCGCGACTTCGTCTGCGTTGACTTCGGATGAAGTTATCACTTTGTTTTTCCCGCACAAAATGGAATACTCAGTTGTTTTTCGAAAACCATTTTAACGCTTATATTTTCAGTGACTTAGGCTAGTCGTTCTCTCACAGTGAGCCACAAAAAGTGCCTTATTTATAGTCATGTTCTGATTCATGTAGAAGGCAGAAGACAAGATCAGAAACAAGAGAGTAGAATAGTGTAAAAGATAATGAGTAGAACCTACCAATAGATTGGGACAACTCCAGGAGAATGAGCATATGAAAGCTAAAAGATTACGAAGTGAAATATCAATATAGCCTAGTATGTAGTCTAATGGTAAACATATTCATATTTTCATATTATTCGTAGGAAAACTGGAAAGAAAACGGTACCTACTTAATATTAGTTTAGTAACAGGGTCTTCTGGTTTTTTGGGTATTCTCTAGAATTACGTAGGTATGGATTGAACAAAGTGGTGTCTAGTTCGGAAGCTTATTCGACTCTTGTACTCGTATTGAAATTGACAGAAAAATACTTAATACCTAGTACGTACAACTTATTATTCTTTGGCAATGTTAACTTTTGTGCGAAATATCCATTCAACTACAGAGCTTTGTACATTGGAAAAATTGAATCAACTTTTCGAAGATGTTTCAGTCCCATTTAATATTTATAGTTTTGAGACGTTTACATTAAGCTTATGCAAATAAAAGCAGAAACTAAATTTATTTTTAATGCCTCTGCGGTTGTCTGTCTATCTGTAAAAATAAAACATGAAATCGAGTACTTGCATTATTTTATACCTGAATTCAGTTTCATTTAAATTCATGAACCAGTTTTAGAATTAAATTATACAGATAGAAGAATAGTTTTGTATGCCATGTTGGTAGCAACTGATAGTCTAAGCAAAATTAAAGAAAAAAATTCTAGGAACATGAATATTCAACTAGGGGAAATAATGTCCAATTTTAATAAACTGTTTTTCTTTTATGCTGGACTATTGATTGAGTCTGCATCAATTTGACATGGCTTCAAAGGCGAGTCTTTGAAAATATGATCTGCTCTAAAAATAATATAAAAAAATGTTGTTATAACGTGAGTCCGCATATGAAAAGCTTTATGTCAAGTTACTTTAGAGTGGCAGTAACATCTGACAGTAATATTGAATGTTATTAATTAGGTTTTTGTGGGAGCAACATAATTAGTGTTGATGGTAGAAAAGTCACAAAGGTTAAAGAATCACGTGTAAAAAAACGTTGTTAAAAATTGGACAATAACCTTTAAGATTTTTCCGCCAAGCTGCTTTCGTGAAAATTCGGGACAAAAGTTAATTTTGAAAGACACTACGCGTAGGAGGTAGTTAACGGTCTTGAACCTACGTCATGGAAGCTAATTCACCTAAAAAGTTAAGGGGACGTTGCCTTCTATTGAATACCAAGTACATTCTTTCCGTTTAGTATCATTCAAAATATGAATCCTTAATATTATAAATGCGAAAGTAAGTTTGTTTGTTACGCCTTCACGCTAAAACGGCTGAACAGATTTGGATGAAATTTGGCACATATATAGATGATGCCCTGGAAAAGAACATAGGATACTTTTTTTTTCCCACGGGATCGAAATTTATGCGGGTGAAACCGCGGGGTGCAGCTAGTAGATTATAAATAGAATAGAATACTCATGTTATCAATAGTAAATTATATCACATTTTATTCAATAAGCTATGTAAATTAATTCTGATTTTATTATTAAAAGTATTGTTTTGACTATTGTACTACCGACTGAGTTCGTAGATGACACGACTAACCAATCACGGCGCATTACTTGGAACGGAGGTATAATGAGGGAGACAACGCCACCTTGGTTGTCGTGCCAGTCGAGTACTAAAGGTCGAGATGTGATTTTAAAAGGATACCTAGTGTTAACTGTGAGGTATATTTGATTTTGTGTTGGAGAAATAAAATAAGTAACTACATGAACAAGTGCCTATTATTTCTAAACCTTATTTTCAAAAGCCATGAACCTGAATAACAGTGAATTTTCATATTTAAACTATTACTAGATTATCTGTAAGAGTACAGAGTCTACACTGATTTTTTTGAATCCTTATTATTTACGAATAGCTTGTTGTACCTTCAGTAATTATTATCGAAAAACTACTTGTGGTTTACGTTTATCAATTCTCATAAGATCAAGAATAACAAAAAAATCATTCTACCTAGTCTTTTCCCAACAATGTTGGGGTCGGCTTCCAGTCTAACCGGATGCAGCTGAATACCTAAATTTGACATGGAGCGACTGCCTATCTGACCTCCACAGTCCAGTTACTGGATAATACGATACCCCTTGGTAAGACTGGTTGTCAGACTGTCAAAGTTCCACGAATGACAGCCGGGACCAACGGTTTAACGTGCTTTCCGAGGCACGGAGGAGTCTCGATATGTAAAGATGGTCACCCATCCACGGACCAACCTCGGCAAGCGTAGCTTAACCTGGTGGATCGACCCGTGCGACTGTTATTACTTAGCCACGAGCTTCTAAGATCAAGAATAACAAAGGAGTTAATTTATTAACGCAAAGTGGAAAATATCCCTAGCCACCTAATATGTGCGGTCGCTCTATCGGTTGAAAAATCTTCTCCCCTCACACATTAAGACAATGCTTGTACAGTCCCTAATCTTTCCCTTAGTAGACTATGGTGATGTGTGTTACTATGACCTGAATGCAGATCTCCTCAATAAACTTGACCGCCTTCTAAATAACTGCATTCGATTCGTCTTCAATCTTCGTAAGTATGATCATGTGTCTGCGCATCGATTGCTTTTAAAATGGTTACCCATACGTCAGCGCAGAGAGTTGAGGGCTCTGTCTATGTTGTATTCTATACTCGACAAACCAACTTCTCCTACTTACCTCACTTCCCATGTTCAATACCTATGCTCTACCCATACTAAAAATCTTCGTTCTACCAACAATCGTCTTCTACGTTGTCCTTCTCACCGCTCCGGTTTTATTTACTCTTCTTTCTTTGTCCAGGCGGTATTTCTTTGGAATGCGCTCCCTCTGAACATCAGGATGGCAACCAGTCAGTTATCTTTCAAAGTGAAAGCACGTGAACATATTCGTGAAAAGTTGACAAAATCTTTGCAGCGCTGATTTGCTGGATTTGTTTTCTCTTCTACCTATCGTTATTTCTCCTGACAAAGTTTATTCGGTTTATATGTATGTATTTATGTATCTATGTATTAGTATGTATTCATTTTCAAGTTATCTGTCATTTATGTTGCATCTGCCATGTTTTTTCTCTCTCTGCATCACCCTAAGGTTGACTGGTAGAAAATGCCTTAGGCATTAAGTCCGCCTTTGTACAGTATTTTTTTACTTGTGCATAAAGTTTTAATAAATAAAAATAAATAATATTTATGAGTGTTACCGCTAACTCGCAAGTAGTCGCAAGGCATTTTTATTTGTGGCAACTTCTATTTGTAAGTCTGATTAATTTCTTTTCTGTTATAGCGGTGGGGGCCTCGGGCCTAGGTATTCATAAGGCGTTTTTACGCGCGCGTCGTCAGCACGTCGATGTTACGTTTTCTGCCTTGGGAAAGCAACGCTAGTTGCCTTTGCAGTACGTATACGCTCGTATCCACACGCTCGTGCGCCATCGGGCGGGCGTGCAAAAAAACATCGTGTGTATAGATAAAAATCGTGTGTAAAACGAGCGTCATGTTATTTCCTAATAAAAGCTTATAAAGTATTTTCTCACATTTCCTTCATTTAGAACTCTAAACTATTTCCTATAGGAAAAAAAAAAAAAAGTTTAAAGTTCTAAACTAATATATTATATACATATTACATATTACTAGCTTTTAGCTATTAGCTTTTGCCCGTGGCTTCGCCCGCGTGGATGTCGGAAAATATACCACGGGAACGTACTACCGGAATTTCATACCTAGTAGCCGAGGCAAAAATCATTGACTCCTACCGGTGCGCCAGTGCGCCCGCGTTGCCGTCAACCAAAATTATTTTGTTACGCGTAATTTTGAATCTGTGTTATCTTTTAAAGTAGGTATTCATTTAACTATCTTAATCTAAATTAAATGTCCAATTTAAATAACATATTTTATTGGATAAGGATTTATATAATACCGGTCAAAATAGCTTCGGAAATAACAATGATATTTTTATGAAATTCTGAAAGATAAAAATGGTTACTGTGGGTCATCCTTAGAAGGTGCTATTGCGGACTTTAATGTTGAACTTTTTAAAATTTTCAATCCTGTAGAACAAAAATTTGATGTAGTCCCAGTCGGCATGATTTTTTCCTATATCTTCGACAATAATCGTCATATTTCAGCCAATTTATACAAAACCTTTAATGAATTATACACCAAAACCTTTCGCATGAATCACTCCGTCCATTGGTGAAAACCTTTTGAAAATCCGTTCGGTATTTTTTGAGTTTATCGCGGTCAGACAGACAGACAGACGCGGCGGAGGACTTTGTTTTATAATACGTAAGGATAAGGATAATAAAGAGAAAAATTTGATTTTTTATTTGTTTGTTTGTTACGCTTTCACGCCAAAACGACAAAACAGATTTGGATGAAATTTGGCACATGGGTAGACCATGACCTGGGTTAGGGCATATAATACTTTTTATCTCAATATTCCTACGGGATCGAGACTTATGCGTGTGAAACTGCGGAGTGCAACTAGTAATTGATAAAAGTGTGAAGCACAAGTACGGAAACTGGTAATAGCCCGTAAAACATGTAGTTAAATGTTTACAACAAAATGGATGCTTTTTAGTCGATTTAATTACATAACTCCTTTATAACATTCATACTTTGTTCAAATCCCTTATGACTTGTAGGAGAAATAAATTAAGCTATAGAATTAAATAACATAACATAGAATCACGCCTATAAGTAGACCCTGTAGGGGTACGCCTACGTTCTTATTTCGACAGTTATTTAGAACCTCGAATGGAATACCGTGGCGAGTCTATTGCTATAGACCGGGCATAAATCAGACTTCTGGAAACCTTGGAGAAATTCATCATTTCATGCATATGCGTGCACAGCGATCTCTTCACCAATTGTTAACTGATTTGGAAGAGTAAACTCTAGATGTGGTTCCGTTTAAATTTGGTGAAGATCTGATAAAGACTTTTGGAGATAGACAATGGAACTCCTCAATAATGAACAGTGCACGTATTGTGATTTGATTATTGTACTGAAAATCAAAGAAAATTGCTCTTTAGTTACACATGGAGCTCCTCGTTGAGGAACAGTATACATATTGTGAATGGTACGTAAAATGAAATAAAGTTGCTGAGCATTCGTGTGAATTTGTGAAACCACAACTAAAAAACCAGCCAAGTTCGTGTCGGACTACGCTCAATGAAGGGTTCCGTAGTTGGAATGAAGTTATCACAAGAACGAAATTAACTTTCTTTGTTGTAAAAATGTTCTCCTATTTTTAGGGCTCCGTACCGAAAAAACTTCTAAGCCAACGCAATCAAAAGATACAGCTGTTTATGCTGCAAATTTTCGATACTCGCAAGGGAATCAAAACCTACAGGGTACTTCCCGTGAACTCAGAATCTTGAAATTTGGTACGAAGCAACGTCTTATAGCTCAGATAAAGGAAAAATTGCGAAAAGCATAAAATTTTAGTTACATCATATAATATTATTTTTTAAATAATTTTAAACTTACAGACCCTTTCCTTATGAACGCGGTTTGTACGGAGCCCTCGGTACGCGAGTCCAACTCGCACTTGGCCGGTATTTTTATATTAATTTCAACTTGATACCTCCACGCGTTCCTGAGAAAAAGGGGTCAAGACAGGAAGATAGACGGATGGACGAATCCTATAAGAGTTTTGTTTTTTCCTTTTGAGGTATTTTAACAATGAAGAAATACAACTGCACATATAATAACTAATAACTATACATTCTGCACTTTGTAGTGCTTTCTTTTTGGGGTCGCAAAAAGAAAGCACTACAAAGTGCAGAATAACTTAGCTTCGGAAGGCAGTGGCAACTGGCAAGAAATAAATCAAAACTAGACGAATTTGCATTTTCCTAGTACTGGCCTTCTCCTTTTTAAAGTCGGTTAAAAACCCAATAACACTTGACCTGGGAAACGAACCTAGGACCTCAGGTATAAAATAACTAGAATGAAACTTTCTTGATTTTCGATAAAAGTTTTCAGGAAAACTCTATTTTAAGCAAATAGGTAATTTGACTGAATGCTAGATGCATATTCAATATCTGCAAGAGTAAAAATAGATTTATGATATGGAAGCGAGTACTATGTAGCCATTTAACGAACTTTCCCGGTATTTTTAGATCTGTCAGTACTATTAATATTCCGGCTTTATCTAAATTAGTCCGAGATGCACTTACGGCTTTTCCCACGCAAACTCTAAATAATCCTAGCTAGTCCGGGGTGTCTGTTTTAGGTGACATATCGAAAGTTCAAGGATCGGTAACTGTACACCAATCGGTTATATGATTCAAATCTACTGGTTTCGTAACCATTATGGATCGCAGAAAATTCCCACGGGCGGCGCTCCTCGGCTCCATGGGGTAGGTCGGGAGAGGGGGTCGTATCGGGTGAAATTCGATGCATTCGAAGTGCATCGTCAGGTTTGGGAGCGGAAGTCGTCACAAACAAGGGGTCAATGGCCGCCTGGCGCCTTGCAGTCGAAGTACTAGTCGATATGTTGCGATACCTTTATTGTACTTGTACTTATTGGAAACCTGTCAAAATAGTCAAAGTTCGTGAAACTTTACATAAAACGTTTTTCTGGCTTCGTTTGGAAACAGTCACGTTTTGGGTTCGTTTTAAATTTGTTTATGCGGTGATTTCGATCAAGTTATATGACCAAGTACAGACGCCAGCACATCAAGCTACCCGAAACTGTCAAATTTTCCCAATCAACCTTGAACCTTATACTTCAGCGATAAAGTTAAATATCTATTAAATAAATTTGACAGATTGTAGTAGCCTGATGTGCTGGCGTCTGTACACCCACGAATTACTTATGAAATATATTAACGACGAATGAGTTCTGGTATTTACTGTTGTTGCGGTATGTTTTGCTGAAATGCATTAAGAAAAAGTAGGAAGTAGGGTAGGGCAGGCGTTTTGGGGCAAAGTTTAATTTCAATAAATGACTTTAGATTCTAGACATGAGATCAATTTTAAGGAAGGCAATACAGGGTGGCAGGGACATCGACGCGAAAACTGTTACCATGGATTATACATTATACTGAACGCTCCTGCGTTGAAATTTTTCGTCAGTTATTTAAAAAAAAACAGTTGTTCCATACATTTTGACCGCGTAGGCATTGTGACAGACAAGTTACATATAAAATATGTAGTGTCGCACGTAATAGACTATTGAAATGACTTAGAGCTAATTAATTAATTATGATTGAATGATTGAATGTAATTTGAATTTAATGTTTCTAATTTGTATTGATGTTGTATTTATACTGTATTTATTAGTTTGTTTTTATTTAAGTGTAAGTTTGGAGATGCAAATTTAAAGATGCTTTCAATATGGGTTTTGTGGTACCTGAAATAAATGCACTTTTCTATGAAACAGCAGATTTTTTTTTGATAACCAACAAAAAATTTCGACGCAGTGCGTTTCAGAATCATGTACTGAATCCATGCTAACAGTTTTCGCGTCGATGTCCTTGCCACCCTGTATACCTATGAATAAACTGCCTCATCACCATTTCCTGGTTGATTAACGTCAGCTCACTTACCACCTGACCAGCGTGATTGCTGTCACCTAACTCACTAATATGTACATTAAATTATGTGTAGACATACGTTTTTTTATAATTTTTTATTTTTCTGCAATACTTATTAATCTAAAAATATGATCATTTCAAAATAATAATACCCCCTTTTTATTTTATTTTTTTGGATAACATAATTTTAAAATGTGGGTCTGTAAATCCTGCATAACAAAACAGTCTTAAAATCTATTAAATAATTAGTAGTCACACTATCAATCACACATGTTGTATGTTAAAAGAAGTGTTTTATTTAGACTATTAAACATTGCTTGGATTATACTAGTTTACGTTTAAAATAAGATATTTGTATTACTTTTCTGTTAATAAAAACCTAAAAAAACAATTAATGTACCTATAAATTTTTGAAAAAATAAGAAGTCTGGGTTGTTTTGAGAACTGAAATCAACGTTAAAATTGTCTCATAACAGGAAGGTTTTAATAAAACAATAAAATAACTGTACGGAATCTTATGGATATACATATTTACCTACATACAAGTCAGCACAGGACTTTTTCAGATATGTATCTATACTTAGTACATATGTATAGTTTGTTAACTAACGAAGAGCGTTCCCGTTAAACACTCTGTACACGTGCACTTGTCGCACATGCCTTTCCACGTTGAAAGACAAGCGCGCGTGTACAGTGTTTATTAACCGACTTCCAAAAAGGAGGAGGTTATATGTTCGTCGCGTATGTTTGTTTTTTTTTTATGTATGTCCACCGATTTTTCCGTCAATTGTGGACCGATTTTGAAAATTATTTTTTTATTTGAAAGGGTGTGCTCTCGAATTGGTCTCATATAAATTTTATTAACTTTGGTTGGATAGTTTTTGAGTAAGCTACAAAATACGTATTTTTTTCCCACTTAGTATGTAGATGATATGATAAGTTTCTGTCACTGGTAGCAGGTAGTGGTATTCGAATGTGTGTGGGGTAGGTACCACAACTAAAAAGTGAAAAATAAAAACTTTTTACAAAAAAAAAAAACACCCGACCTCCAAAAAAAAAAACTACAAAGTGAAAAATAACTTTAATTTCGGAAGTCGGTGGCAAAAAACGAAAATACAAAACCCAAGACACCGACTTCCGAAATTAAAGTAATTTTTCACTTTGTAGTGTTTTTTTTTGGAGGTCGGTTGTTTTTTTTTTTACGTATCAATTTAATATTTTTTGTGAACATGATACAATTAAAATAAAAAGATCGTAATACATTTTATCTACTCTCATATCGTAATATTCGAACTTCGAACTTCAAAACGAGTTTATACGACATATTTTATAAAACAATACCGAATTTTAAAAATAGAATCATATTATAACACTTTTTCTGTAACAAAATAATGCTATAAAACATATTTTTTTCTATTATGATACAGGGCTAATCCAAGAAGTTAATATCACCAAGAAGTTTGCATCAATTTTTGTAATGGAACGTTTAAGCGGACAGCAGCACCCGCTGCAGCGCATGTGCGGTAGTGTGCTGGTGCAGGCGTTTGTTTTGTAGTACTGAATTTCGTGGGATTTTTTAATTTATTCTAGATCTTTAACTTTGATCTTTTATTTAGTATTAGGTTCAATCCCAGTGTATGAGAGTAGATAAAGTAGTGTATGAAACTGCTCATAACTAAGTATTAAAACACTCGTGTGATACTATTAAATCACACACACTCATGTTTTAATACCCCTCATTATGCAACAGTTTCATAAACTACTATTTTTGCATGTTATGGACGTTATACGTTATATACCATTGCGAGTTAACGGGAACTTCCTTAGTTAACATACTGTATATAGCTTATCTTTCGCAATATCACTTTACAACACATAATTGCAGGTTTTTGCGTCATTCAAATATTAATATTCTCTTTTATCTATACCCGGCTTATAGGTTTGTCAAGAGTACTTACTACTTTCGTATGTCATCATTAAAAGGCTGCCTACATTTTGTAATGGAAATATTTTAGTATTCTTGTGGCATTAGGTATAATAATCGCACAAATAATAATTGAAAAAGGTTTGATAGAATAAAAGTTGTTATGTTTAAAATAATTTTTATATTATTAATATTATATAATTCTTTGTAATTCTACTTACAGGTTATTAATTGTTTAAGCTATTGTATAGCTTTTATCGCGGGCTTTGAGCGCGGCGACCGAATCAAGAAATTCCGTAACGTAACGAAAATAAAACCTAACACCCCCCACTCCGCCTACCATGTAATGACGGTTCCCATGACAACGTGATGTTGTCATGGGAACGTAATTTTTGTTTTATGTCATCACGTCATCATCCCAAGTGTAGCTTTGACAAATAGGAAGTATGGAGGTTACAAATGCTATGCAATAGCTTTACCGCGGCAGTCCCCGAGTGCCACACGTTTTTTTTTTTTGACTTATAACATCGCCTTGGATGAGTCTGTAAAGGTGTTATAATTGTGATTTAAATAAATAATTATTCCTTTTTAGGGTTCCATATCCGAAGGGTGCCAAACTGTTACTAAGCCTTCACTGTCTGTCCGTTCATCAGTCTGTCTGTCAGCAGGTTGTATCTCATGAACCGTAATAGGTCGACAGTTGAAATTTTCACAGATTTTGTATTTCTGTTGCGACTACAACAACAAATAATAAAAATCGAATAAAATTTAAAGTTTTTTTGCTCAATCTTAATACGGCACGGAACCCTTTCGTGTGAGAGTCCGACTCGCACTTGGCCGGTTTTTATTAAAACCTGACCAGAGAAACTACAAATGAATCATAAAATAAAGTGAAAACTTAAAAGTGCTTGTTGAAAAATCACTTCATGAAAAGGACAAGTTTTCAGTACATCGCCTACTTTGTAAATGTGTTATATTAAACAAACCTTAGATGGTTTTCCAAAGTGAGCTCAACTTGAAAGGCACATACACTTGAAAGGTTTTTATTGGCTATAAACATTTATCAATAAGTTACCCATAAACTCTTCGTATTCGGCTTCACTGCCAGGCTCGAGGTTTTAAACTGTGCAAAAGGATCGGCAGTACAAAAAGTTAAACCAAGCCATCCACTATATTAAAAACTACCTTCTGCCCGCGACTTCACCTGCGTGGTAGTCAACTATAACATAAAACATACCTCAAGGCACTCGGAAATAATGTAGTTGAAAAATTTATTTGAAATCGGATCAATAGGGTAGTTTCCTAGGTAAAAAAATTAAAATTCTATTAAGTCCGTCTTTCAGATAATAAAAAAACATTAGACACGTATTTTTTGCTTTATCATATTAATCAAAAATAACTCAGAAAACACGCATTAAAGTTGGGGAGTGGGGGCTCGCTACGTCACAACGTCGTATAAAATCTAGCACGGCGTGACGTCATGCCACATTTTAACTCTATGTATCGCCGTAATCTTTTGATTACGTCAAAAAATAAAAAATACGTGTCCAATATTTTTTTATTTTCTGAAAGACGGACTAAAAAATAAAAAATTGGACACAGGCCTATTCTTCCTGAGCTTCCTCCTACATCCAAACTTATATACTTTATGTAGCTACCACTTTATAATATTAGTTTATATAGACCTTTTGCTAGACTTTAATATTACTGCTAACACCCAGGAGAATATAATTAGGTCAACCAAACTCGATCACGTGAACATTGAACCAAAACGAACGAATTGCCCGATAAGTAAAGCCAGGGAAATGAATTGTTAAAAGGCAATTGACTACCAACTTAAATTGTCGGTATATTCAAATCACAGCTGTCGTTCTGACAGATGTATGAAATGGCTATAAAACGCCAAATTGACGGAGGATGAAGTGTGATTATAATCCAGTTTTATGACATTAGACACAAGTAAAAATATCTTCTGAATTTAAATTACAATAATACGGAATCCTTACTTATAATTTCTAAATAACATCTCTGTTCTATCTGCAGTAAATCAAGAGCAATTAAAGCTCAGTTATCCATAACCACGCATACATTTATATACATACTCCTACAAACACAGATGAGCGCAACCGTACTCTCATTCATCACACACACAACACACACAAAACATACACGCACGAACACACTCACAACACACACACCCACTCACCCAAACAATATAATTATTAATTAACTACACCTCTAGTTGTAATTTGTAATTGGTACCAACTTACTCGCCGCGGGAGGAAGACCTGGAGTCCTGAAATACAGGGCTGCCCTAGTTTAGGCTCCAGTCCACTCCATTTATTTTATGTACCTATTCTGTGTTTAAATTAGTGTGGAAAATAAATGAATTTTTACTTTACTTTACGTAATTTTTAGTTTTGATTGTTTAACGTATAGCTTTATACTGTGTCAAATCCCAGGAAGAGCCCGCAGAGGCAGGCCGGCACCAGTCGGGGCTGCGTTGAAGAGTGCCCCGTAGCCCCCGGTGCAAATGTGCGATGCAATACGGGATAGTTTTAGTCAGTAGAAGTCTGACAGACCCTTCCGTCCACCCCAGGGCGGAGGACATCCATGAGGATACCAAAACCAAATTTTTACCGATAAAAAAAAAAGTTTTCGAGGCGGTTGACTGCTTCACCACTGCACTGACAGAGATTTGGAGCCTCCCAAGGAGCGCCCAGACGCAGACTTGTAGCAAGCCGGAAAGTAATGTCCCCCGGCATAGTGACGGTAGCGCCTGAAGCCAGATGCCCGACTCCCATTCTCAAACAGGCAGCAGGCGAGCAACCTCAGCAGTATTGGTAGACGTATTATTGAGATTATTCCGTAACAACCTGCAGAGCGGCTTATCCTACTGTCTTTGGAAAGACGGGTTTTCGGGCTGAACCGTATCTGGACAAGTCACTTTCCAGGTGTTCACCGCCTCGGTCAAATACGGCACTTCAGAGTCAACCTGAGAAGTGGCTTAGATTCTTGTGGTTAACTTTTCGGTGCTAAGGACTGAGGAGAGGAACGCCGGTAAGCTTTCACTAGAGAGCCCACCAAACGCAATGGGTAGTCTCGCTTGCAGCCACGCGCGGTCGTCCAATGCCACATATAAAATTGATATAAGGTACTTCGAATAATTTGATTGATTTCGTCTAAAAAAAATTTTTTTTCTAGTACTTTTATTGTTGTCACTCTATAATGTCACAATTTTATATGCTTAAAAGCATATAAAAATTGTGACATTACAGAGTGACAACGCATACGATTCCAAGAAAAGTTGGTGAGTGAGTCAGTATTAGAAGTTACTACACACTTACACAGGTATTCATGCAAGCTCGCTGAACCAATGAATCATTCGAGGCCAGTGGAAAAGTCCAGCGGAAAAACAACCACTAGTGGCATCGCGGAGTAGAAAACATTGTATGTTTACTTTTGCCAGTGACATGAAATACACAGCGCTATAAACGAAATGTAGTGACAAGCCGCCAGCCAGTCCAGTGGCAATTTTTACTGTGATAACTGTTATTTTTGGTAAAATACTGGTATTCAGCTATCAGGTTAGACTGGAAGCTGACCCCAACATAGTTAAGATAAGGCTAGGTAGATTGATTGAACTGTTCTTTTTTAGTAGTTTGTAGCAAGTATTCATAAAAACTGGACATTTATCTTATGTCTTTTACCAATTTATTTGGGGGGTGACAAGGCATGTCTTCTTCTTCCATACGTCTTACTTATCTATTTCAATGAAAGCAAATAGTGGATTTTTTTGAATAGATGGATCGTTTTCAAAGTTTATGTACATTTTTTTGTGTTATCGTGACACAAAAGCAACACAATTGAAGAATAAGGACAGAGTCACAACGAAGTCGACGAATCTAATCAATTTTTTTTCTTATACTTCCTTCCATTTTTGTGGATTATTTGATTTTAAAGGCTCTCGTAACGTCTTTGTCATCGTTGCTAAAACGAAAATGGAATTACTATTCACATTTAAGTGAATATACTGTGACAAGCCCTAAGTGTCACGTGACACAAAAATAGTAACAATGGTTACACAATTGATCAAAAATGCAAAAAGCCTTTAAAAATTATGTTTTTGTAATTTCACCCTCGAGTTACTCGTGAACATGCATATGACTTTATTATTCCATTAACTACACTGACATGCTGCACTGTAAAGTAAAGTACTTACTGAATTCACGTAATTTGGCACTTTTAACACAATTTCTTAAAGTCCTTTTTACAACGCGTACGAATCGAAACCTACAGTTACTAAACAAAATGGCGTAGCCAAAGAAACTAGCACCCTCTCGTTGTAACTATTTTGACGCATAGTTTTCCCATACTAAATTTGGAATTTACTCCTATTATTATAAAATATCAAAGTTACAAAAAGGAATCACACAATGGAATGGAATATGAGACACGTGTTTATGAGCAAATAAATAAATGGTTTTTTAAAAATTACATTGTTTAATAGTATATTTCTAATAACTTACCCCTTCACCTGACAAAACATTGTTGAATCTGGTTACATAGTGCGTGCATTATTTATTATTTGCTGCATTTTTAGGGTTCCGTTGCCAAATGGCAAAAAACGGAACCCTTATAGATTCGTCATGTCTGTCTGTCTGTCTGTCTGTCTGTCTGTCCGTCCGTATGTCACAGCCACTTTTTTTCGAAACTATAAGAGCTATGCTGTTGAAACTTGGTAAGTAGATGTATTCTGTGAACCGCATTAAGATTTTTACACAAAAATAGAAAAAAAACAAATAATTTTGGAGTTCCCCATACTTAGAACTGAAACTCAAAAAAATTTTTTTCATCAATCCCATACGTGTGGGGTATTTATGGATAGGTCTTCAAAAATGATATTGAGGTTTCTAATATAATTTTTTTCTAAACTGAATAGTTTGCGCGAGAGACACTTCCAAAGTGGTAAAATGTGTGCCCCCCCCCCTGTAACTTCTAAAATAAGAGAATGATAAAACTAAAAAAAATATATGATGTACATTACCAAGTAAACTTCCACCGAAAATTGGTTTGAACGAGATCTAGCAAGTAGTTTTTTTTTAATACGTCATAAATCGTAAACCGCAATTTACCTTTCATTCAATGTTACTTGCTGCTACGGAACCCTTCATGGGCGAGTACGACTCGCACTTGGCCACTTTTTTATTTAAATATGCGCGACTTGACATAGCAATTATGACAGGAATTAAATTTAGTTTTTTAAAGCAATAGAACCAATTTCCATATTAAAAAAATTATACTTGCAATTTTATTACTAATTAGTCTGAATGTTGATTTATATGTTTACATTTCGAACTGTATTTTATTTTACCAACAAGTTGGTAGACACAAAGTGCTAGGGTGAGGTGAAAAGTTCTCGGCCTGACACAGAAATGGCGTTCCAATCAGCAAAAAATTATATTTCCCACCTGGGTGCACGTTTCATTAGTTTGTATGACATGTTTCAATTTGTTGTTTACACGAATTTTTTTTCAGTAGGGGTCTTGCGTGTTTTTCTTTAAAACGGATTAACTTGAATATTGTGCGGTCATACATTTTTCGTTTTGAATAGATTAACTCCTAAGGAAATTCATCTGAAGTTTACGACAGTTTACAGGGACTCTGCTCCTTCCATGTCAACCGTTAAAAAGTGGGCAGCAGAATTTAAACGTGGTCGCACGTCCTTCGAATAAGACTCACGTAAAGGACGGCCAAAAACTGCAACCACACCGGAAACCATCTGAAAAGTGCAGGATATTGAAGACGTGTCAGACAGCTGAGGCTGTAGGGATATCAGAAGAAAAGGTGCGAAACATCTTGCACACAGAATTAAGGATGCGAAAGCTCGGCGCAAGATGGGTGCCGCATTTGCCGAATGCTGATCAAAGGCAAATGCACAAATGATTTTGGCAGCAATCTTTGGACCGATTTAATAGGGATCTGACCAATTTTATGCGGCGATTTGTCAGCATGGATGAGATATGCGTCCACCTCAGACTTCCATCTGTTGCCAAACTTGAAGAAATTTGTTTCTGGAGAGCTCTTCGCATTCAATGAAGAAATTGAGAGGGCCGTAGATGAATTATTTTACAGCCCGAAAATGAGAGCTTGGAAGGCTCTCATTTTTTGGGAAGGAATAGTAATGTTGGAAAAAGTGTGAAAGTTGAAATCTAGGGAGATTAAAAAGAAAAATAAAGTATTTTTTTATCTGAAAATCGCAGTCTTTCATTGTCAGGGCCGAGAACTTCTCACCTTACCCTCGTAATTATGTGTGTCTACCCAATCCCCCCAGATAGGGGTATTCGATTGCGTATAGATAATTATCCGATTATTTAACATGATCAATCTATAAACCTCGTCGAATAAGAACACTTTTTTAATTGTCTTTGGTTACGGGTTACCAGGTTACGTCTTTGGTTACCCATTGAATTAGTTTTAGTTAGTTAAAATTGAAGCAAAACTAGCGATGCCCGGGGCCCTGTAGGCGTGGAAAGTTTTAGCAGTTTCAGTGTAAACTCTCTGACCTCTGTACTTAATTTGATCCAAGTTAGTTCCGACAGGGTCTCAATGAATAAAAAACTTTCCAAATTTTAATTATTAGTTTACGTAACGATTTCAGTCTAATAATCAATTAGCTGCGCCCGCGGTTTCACCCGCATAAGTCTCTATGTCCTTCTCCAGGTCATGGTCTACCCATGTGCCAAATTTCATCTGAACCCGTTCAGCCGTTTTAGCGTGAAAGCGTAACAAACAAACTTACTTTCGCATTTATAATAATAAGGATTTAAAAGTTCGAATTTACATCTCTCTCGAAACAATAAGAACGCGATTCAATTACTGCGTTGGCTGAACTTAAATAAATATAAATAATGCAATAAAAAGTAATCTTCTACACACAACATGTTTACTTAGCTTGAGTGGTAAGCGGGTATTGACCTGGAATGAAAATAAAGTTGGCACCCCCACTTTCGAAAAATGAAAATCTAAAACGGTGATAATTTCGAGCTAATTAAGGACAATTTAGGACTGCAAGAAAAAAATTTCAGACCAACCCCCCCATCGAGATATTCAAAATTTTCAATGGGGGTGCTAACTAGTAATTAAGTTAGCACCCCCACGGCATTTAAATGTTCACTAAGAAAGTTTTATATATGTCATAATTTCGAGCTCATTAAGGACTACAAATGCCGCATCAACCCACCCCCCATGTATAACCCCCCACCCCCCTATCCGTAAAAAACATGAAAAAATCAAATCTAAAAAATAAATTCTCACCACTATAATTCCTAGCATAGAATTGTAGACTGCCAAGTACAAAAATAAAAACATCCCTTAAGCCACCCCTTGACCAAACTTCCCGAAAATAACATCTAATTTATACGAAAATTTCTTTTCTTCATACATAAACTGTAAATCAATTATCAATGTATTATTATAACTACTACTTGCAACATCCCCAAACAACTACCCCTTGACTGATGCTTAGTTCAAAATGTTAAACGTACTTCAAAAAATTATTAAATTTCCAAACCGTGCAGATGAAAATCTAAAACAGTGAAAATTTCGAACTAATTAAGGACTATTTTGGACTGCAAGAAAGAAATTTCAGACTAACCCCCCCTTCGAGATATTCAAAATTTTCAATGGGGTTGCTAACTAGCCACAGCATTTATGTAAATGTACACTAAAAAAGTTTTTTGTATGTCATAATTTCGAGCTCATTAAGGACTATTTTAAACTGCAAGAAAAAGAATTCAGACCAGCCCCCCCTTCGAGATATTCAAAATTTTCAATGCTAACTAGTAATTAAGTTAGCACCCCCACAGCATTTAAATGTACACTAAAAAAGTTTTATGTATGTCATAATTTCGAGCTCATTAAGGACTATTTTGGACTGCAAGAAAAAAAATTCAGACCAACCCCCCCTTCGAGATATTCAAAATTTTCAATGGGGTTGCTAACTAGCCACAGCATTTATTTAAATGTACACTAAAAAAGTTTTATGTATGTCATAATTTTGAGCTCATTAAGGACTACAAATGCCGCATCAACCCACCCCCCATGTACAACCCCCCACCATCCATAAAAACATGAGAAAATCAAATCTAAAAAATAAATTCTCACCACTATAATTCCTAGCGTAGAATTGTAGACTGCCAAGTACAAAATTAAAAACATCCCTTAAACCACCACTTGACCAAACTTCCCGAAAATAACATCTAATTTATACGAAAATTTCTCTTCTTCATACATAAACTGTAAATCAATTATTAATGTATTATTACAACATCCCCAAAAAACTAACAATTGACTTGTTTTTTAAACAATAAATACGTCGTCCTTTATTAATCCGAAATGTGCAAAGCGAGAAAAAAATTGTAACGTTACCGATACAATTTTTTTTTTCGGCATTTGTAGTCCTTAATGAGCTCGAAATTATGACATGCATAAAACTTTTTAGTGTTCATTTAAATAAATGCTATGACCAGTTAGCAACCCCATTGAAAATTTTGAATATCTCGAAGGGGGGGTTGGTCTGAATTTTTTTTCTTGCAGTCCAAAATAGTCCTTAATGAGCACGAAATTATGACATTTTTTAGTGTACATTTACATAAATGCTGTGGCTAGTTAGCAACCTCATTGAAAATTTTGAATATCTCGAAGGGGGGGTTAGTCTGAAACTTTTTTCTTGCAGTCCAAAATAGTCCTTAATGAGCTCAAAATTATGACATACATAAAACTTTTTTAGTGTACATTTAAATGCTGTGGGGGTGCTAACTTAATTGCTAGTTAGGATTGAAAATTTTGAATATCTCGAAGGGTCTGAATTTTTTTTCTTGCAGTCCAAAATAGTCCTTAATGAGCTCGAAATTATGACATACATAAATCTTTTTTAGTGCACATTTACATAAATGCTGTGGCTAGTTAGCAACCCCATTGAAAATTTTGAATATCTCGAAGGGGGGGCTGGTCTGAATTTTTTTTCTTGCAGTCCAAAATAGTCCTTAATGAGCTCGAAATTATGACATACTTTTTTAGTGTACATTTACATAAATGCTGTGGCTAGTTAGCAACCCCATTGAAAATTTTGAATATCTTGAAGGGGGTTGGTCTGAAATTTTTTTCTTGCAGTCCAAAATAGTCCTTAATGAGCTCGAGATTATGACATACATAAAACTTTTTTAGTGTACATTTAAATGCCGTGGGGGTGCTAACTTATCTACTAGTTAGCATTGAAAATTTTGAATATCTCGAAGGGGGGGGCTGGTCAGAATTTTTTTTTCTTGCAGTCCAAAATAGTCCTTAATGAGCTCGAAATTATGACATACATAAAACTTTTTTAGTGTACATTTACATAAATACTGTGGCTAGTTAGCAAACCCATTGAAAATTTTGAATATCTCGAAGGGGGGGTTAGTCTGAATTTTTTTTCTTGCAGTCCAAAATAGTCCTTAATGAGCTCGAAATTATGACATACTTTTTTAGTGTACATTTACATAAATGCTGTGGCTAGTTAGCAACCCCATTGAAAATTTTGAATATCTCGAAGGGGGGGCTGGTCTGAATTCTTTTTCTTGCAGTTTAAAATAGTCCTTAATGAGCTCGAAATTATGACATACATAAAACTTTTTTAGTGCACATTTACATAAATGCTGTGGCTAGTTAGCAACCCCATTGAAAATTTTGAATATCTCGAAGGGGGGGCTGGTCTGAAATTTTTTTCTTGCAGTCCAAAATAGTCCTTAATGAGCTCGAAATTATGACATACATAAAACTTTTTTAGTGTACATTTAAATGCTGTGGGGGTGCTAACTTAATTACTAGTTAGCATTGAAAATTTTGAATATCTCGAAGGGGGGGCTGGTCTGAATTCTTTTTCTTGCAGTTTAAAATAGTCCTTAATGAGCTCGAAATTATGACATACTTTTTTAGTGTACATTTACATAAATGCTGTGGCTAGTTAGCAACCCCATTGAAAATTTTGAATATCTCGAAGGGGGGGTTAGTCTGAAACTTTTTTCTTGCAGTCCAAAATAGTCCTTAATGAGCTCGAAATTATGACATACATAAAACTTTTTTAGTGTACATTTAAATGCTGTGGGGGTGCTAACTTAATTACTAGTTAGCATTGAAAATTTTGAATATCTCGAAGGGGGGGCTGGTCTGAATTTTTTTTCTTGCAGTCCAAAATAGTCCTTAATGAGCTCGAAATTATGACATACATAAATCTTTTTTAGTGCACATTTACATAAATGCTGTGGCTAGTTAGCAACCCCATTGAAAATTTTGAATATCTCGAAGGGGGGGTTAGTCTGACACTTTTTTCTTGCAGTCCAAAATAGTCCTTAATGAGCTCGAAATTATGACATACATAAAACTTTTTTAGTGTACATTTAAATGCTGTGGGGGTGCTAACTTAATTACTAGTTAGCGTTGAAAATTTTGAATATCTCGAAAGGGGGGCTGGTCTGAATTTTTTTTTCTTGCAGTCCAAAATAGTCCTTAATGAGCTCGAAATTATGACATACATAAAACTTTTTTAGTGTACATTTACATAAATGCTGTGGCTAGTTAGCAACCCCATTGAAAATTTTCGATATCTCGAAGGGGGTGTAAGTCTGAAATTTTTTTCTTGCAGTCCAAAATAGTCCTTAATGAGCTCGAAATTATGACATACATAAAACTTTTTTAGTGTACATTTAAATGCTGTGGGGGTGCTAACTTAATTACTAGTTAGCAATGAAAATTTTGAATATCTCGAAGGGGGGGCTCGTCTGAATTCTTTTTCTTGCAGTTTAAAATAGTTCTTAATGAGCTCGAAATTATGATATACATAAAACTTTTTTAGTGCACATTTACATAAATGCTGTGGCTAGTTAGCAACCCCATTGAAAATTTTGAATATCTCGAAGGGGGGGCTGGTCTGAATTTTTTTCTTGCAGTCCAAAATAGTCCTTAATGAGCTCGAAATTATGACATACATAAAACTTTTTTAGTGTACATTTAAATGCTGTGGGGGTGCTAACTTAATTACTAGTTAGCATTGAAAATTTTGTATATCTCGAAGGGGGGGCTGGTCTGAATTTTTTTTCTTGCAGTCCAAAATAGTCCTTAATGAGCTCGAAATTATGACATACTTTTTTAGTGTACATTTACATAAATGCTGTGGCTAGTTAGCAACCCCATTGAAAATTTTGAATATCTTGAAGGGGGGGTTGGTCTGAAATTTTTTTCATGCAGTCCAAAATAGTCCTTAATGAGCTCGAAATTATGACATACATAAAACTTTTTTAGTGTACATTTAAATGCTGTGGGGGTGCTAACTTAATTACTAGTTAGCATTGAAAATTTTGAATATCTCGAAGGGGGGGCTGGTCTGAATTCTTTTTCTTGCAGTTTAAAATAGTCCTTAATGAGCTCGAAATTATGACATACTTTTTTAGTGTACATTTACATAAATGCTGTGGCTAGTTAGCAACCCCATTGAAAATTTTCATTATCTCAAAGGGGGTGTTAGTCTGAAATTTTTTTCTTGCAGTCCAAAATAGTCCTTAATGAGCTCGAAATTATGACATACATAAAACTTTTTTAGTGTACATTTACATAAATGCTGTGGCTAGTAAGCAACCCCATTGAAAATTTTGAATATCTCGAAGGGGGGGTTAGTCTGACACTTTTTTCTTGCAGTCCAAAATAGTCCTTAATGAGCTCGAAATTATGACATACATAAAACTTTTTTAGTGTACATTTAAATGCTGTGGGGGAGCTAACTTAATTACTAGTTAGCATTGAAAATTTTGAATATCTCGAAGGGGGGGTTAGTCTGAATTTTTTTTCTTGCAGTCCAAAATAGTCCTTAATGAGCTCGAAATTATGACATACATAAAACTTTTTTAGTGTACATTTACATAAATGCTGTGGCTAGTTAGCAACCCCATTGAAAATTTTCAATATCTCGAAGGGGGTGTTAGTCTGAATTTTTTTTCTTGCAGTCCAAAATAGTCCTTAATGAGCTCGAAATTATGACATACATAAAACTTTTTTAGTGTACATTTACATAAATGCTGTGGCTAGTTAGCAACCCCATTGAAAATTTTCAATATCTCGAAGGGGGTGTTAGTCTGAATTTTTTTTCTTGCAGTCCAAAATAGTCCTTAATGAGCTCGAAATTATGACATACATAAAACTTTTTTAGTGTACATTTACATAAATGCTGTGGCTAGTTAGCAACCCCATTGAAAATTTTGAATATCTCGAAGGGGGGTTGGTCTGAAATTTTTTTCTTGCAGTCCTAAATAGTCCTTAATGAGCTCGAAATTATGACATACATAAAACTTTTTTAGTGTACATTTAAATGCTGTGGGGGTGCTAACTTAATTACTACTTAGCAACCCCATTGAAAATTTTGAATATCTCGAAGGGGGGGCTGGTCTGAATTTTTTTTCTTGCAGTCCAAAATAGTCCTTAATGAGCTCGAAATTATGACATACTTTTTTAGTGTACATTTACATAAATGCTGTGGCTAGTTAGCAACCCCATTGAACATTTTGAATATCTCGAAGTGGGGGTTAGTCTGGATTTTTTTTCTTGCAGTCCAAAATAGTCTTTAATTAGCTCGAAATTTTCACCGTTTTAGATTTTCGTCTGCACGGTTTGGAGTTTTCAAAATTTTTTGTAGTACGTTTAACATTTTGAACTAAGCATCAGTCAAGGGGTAGTTTTTTGGGGATGTTGCAAGTAGTAGTTGTAATAATACATTAATAATTGATTTACAGTTTATGTATGAAGAAGAGAAATTTTCGTATAAATTAGATGTTATTTTCGGGAAGTTTGGTCAAGGGGTGGCTTAAGGGATGTTTTTATTTTTGTACTTGGCAGTCTACAATTCTATGCTAGGAATTATAGTGGTGAGAATTTATTTTTTAGATTTGATTTTTCATGTTTTTTACGGATAGGGGGGTGGGGGGTTGTACATGGGGGGTGGGTTGATGCGGCATTTGTAGTCCTTAATGAGCTCGAAATTATGACATATATAAAACTTTCTTAGTGAACATTTAAATGCCGTGGGGGTGCTAACTTAATTACTAGTTAGCACCCCCATTGAAAATTTTGAATATCTCGATGGGGGGGTTGGTCTGAAATTTTTTTCTTGCAGTCCTAAATTGTCCTTAATTAGCTCGAAATTATCACCGTTTTTGATTTTCATTTTTCGAAAGTGGGGGTGCCAACTTTATTTTCATGACCTGGAAGTGCCTGGGTAGGGTTCCAGGTGTCCTATGGGTCAGCAAACTGTGTCAGGTCGGTAAACTGGGTCACAGCCCCGCGGGTCCAGCTGAGCTCGACCATCGGATGGTTAATATGCATTAGATATGCAATCTGATGATGTAGGCTTTTGTTGTTGAAAGGTGTTTAATAAAAGTGATATTTAGTAGAGTTAACTAGAGCAATTAAGTTCACAATTTATTTATTTATTATTCTTTGTACATAATGAAGGTACTGGTGGACTGTCAATTGTGATAATCAATCAAATGAATCGCATTCTTGTAAATATTTGGAAAATTAATTTGTTGACAAAGAGTCGGTTACAAATTATGAGGAAAATCTCAGACCATCAAAATGATGTTCTTGAAAATTGTTACGTTAAGGGAAAATGGCTTTAAGATTGAAACAAGGCACGAGTATTGATCACTACGAATTGAACATTACCATGTGGTCCGGTCTTTCAGAACATAAGCTTTTCAGGTTCCTTAATTTTTTTCCCTTTAATGTAAGTCAGGGGAGACCAGCCCCAAGTTATCTTTAAAATTGTATTAAAAAAGTCAGTAATGTAGGTACTGTAAGGTTTTATGCAAGAAGCAACCTCATGATGTGCAGGCTGGTGAGAAAGCAGCTCTACATCCGAACAATCTGACAGAATATTTTTATTAACATAGGATTGGAAAATGTTTTTGTTTGAAGAAGAAAAGTAAGAGGGTCGAGCTGGAGGCTGTCAAGCAACTAGAAATATACGGATGTACTATTGGATTGAATATACTGACGGTTTTAACCCAAAAAACCTTTCATTCAACATAGTCCCGATACCGTAGTCAAACAAAGTGTTTACAGTACCTACATGACAGGTTTTAAAGTAGAAACTTCCAATATATTGTTAACCTACGCGAATCTTTTTGTAGAATCTGTTGGATACAGTGATTCTAATATACCCGGGCAGTAAACTTGGCTTGGCTGTAGTCCTAGGAAAGCCAAATACGCGAGACATGATTCATTGAACGTGGGAGGCTTTACAGCAACGCCCTCGACTTTGCAGACTATTTACTTGGAAATATTTAGTTCGAAGCTCACAGTAAAAGGTTCTTAAATTTTGCGCTAAGAAGGTATGATTCGGTCCGATTCAGCGAAGGTGCTTTAAAAAATCTTAACATGTTTCACAATCTTTGATCTCTTATAGCTTAAATAAGTATTTTCTGAAAGTATTTTCTAATCCATGTTGTTGAAAGAGTATAATAGTTTGTAAATCAGTGGTCATTAAAATATTTGTGTTGTTTATCTGGACCATTCTCATTTCAGCAAAAATAAAATGTGCATTGATGTTAAAAAACGAAATATTGAATTAATTTTAAATTTACTATTTCACAATTCATCAAAATTATGAATACTGATAGGATTTTTATAAAAAACTACAAAACAATAATTTATATTTTAAATCATCATCAAAAAAAGACGAAAACGTCACCTCCATGTTGTGTGCAAAGACGATTTAGGATGATACTGACCAAAAATTAAATACATTTTCTCAAATAAATAAACTAATTAATATTATTTCACGATTACACATAAAATAACTTAGAGCATATAACCTAATGCTCTAAGTAAAATAACGTTCCTAACCGACGCAAAAAAAAATACAATATAAAAATATTAAAAAAAATATATATTTGAAACCATTTGTGCAAGGATGTTTAGTCACCTCCATGGATAAACTTATTGAACGCATCCATAAGTCATTAAATCAGTGAACACAATATCTGAACGAATACAGACAACCAACACAACGCCATCTTGCAAGTTTTTGACAATTTGACATTTCCTGGATAATAGTTTTGAAGCACGGACGTTTAAGGTAAGGTTTTTTTAAAATTGGCATGCTATTTTGGTCACTTTTGTGGATTACGTATGAGAGAGTATTTATTTAAATAATGTCTGTCAGATATTATAAAATAATGAGCTATTGTAATCGTTATCTAAGAATATCATCGTACTTTATAATCAGAAATTGAAGTTATGAAAAAACTGCATTTACGTTTAAAATGTCACTTCCATGGATGTCACCCACGTGGATTCCATGGATCCATGGAGTTGACATATTGTCCATGGAAGTGACAATACTATGAACTTTTGTTTTGTACTAGTGTTATTTATATTTGGTTTTCAATGAATTTGATGTACTTAAATGTTTTTGACGTAGGTTGGGATTATGGCAAACACAAAAAAAGTCAGGAAGAGATAAGACGTAAGAAAAGAGAATGCGAAAAGCGACGTCGAGAGAAAATAAAGTCAGAACCACAACTGTACGAGCAGGTTAAAGCTAAAGAAAGAGAACGTTACAAGAAGCAAAAAGAAGAAAAGAAAGTTCGTTTTAAATATTTACTCAAGTTTTTGAGAAAGAAAAAGCGCGATGCAAACAAACTCCGTGTACTTATGTACACGGAGTTTGTTTGGCCACAATGTGAAGATATGTCAGAAGTGAATGATGAAGAGATTATCGTTATTTTACCACAGCCACAATTTAAAGAGTTTTGCAAAGTAGTGATTGATACTAATTAAGAGTTAAGTAAGTAATGTGGATTAAGACTGATTATTATTATCAAAATATGTGATGTCTGCAACCTGTTAGAGAGTTGATTATGTTCCTTTAAAAGGTTAATTATACGTAGGTAGGTAATAAGTTATACCACCTATAGAAAAGCAAAGGTTAAATAAATAACTAAATGATTACATTAAAAAAAATATCATCGATAAAAATGTGTTTCATTCAACATTACTTCATTAAAATTGTAAAATTATGTCACTGCCATGGATTAACCGCTCACTTCCGTGGAGGTGAGTTTTCTTTTTTCCTTTTTTTCGTGAAAATAGCTCGGCTCGTGATTGATACACATTGTAGGATATGGTATCTTTCATTTGAGACCACTTTGGATCATATAAAAAAACAGTTTTTTTTTTTAAATTTCGAGTCACATTTTGAGAATAGCCCATCTTCAAGAACATTTTCTTAGATTCACCAAATGGCAAATGTTTCTACTGAAACCTAGATTTTTACAAAAGGATTTTCCTGAATTGTGAGGGCGGCCGAAATTCTCTCTGTAGATACAAATTCCGTGTATTTTCATTAACAACCACAACGACATGTGATTAGTTAACCTTACATCAATTCTCAAAGGGTGGTCGTATTTGAATATGATCCCAATGTAAGGATTTGTGTGTGGGCGCCTAAAACAGACACTGAGTTTTAACAAATACTTAATTAACTTTAATGTTAACTGTAACTGTTTGTATGATAAAGCCCGCCTTGATATTCTCTTTTCAGTTAAATCAGCCCTGGGCGACGCCTACGTTCGTCTGCCTTCAGTTATTGTAAGCCGGTCTGCCTGGGGCTTCCGCCCTCTAACTAAAAAGTATTTTAAAAAATCCTGTATGATCACAGCGGTATGTTATCTGTATTTTGTGTGATGCTTATTGGAGCAGCAATTTAGGCGCTGAAACAACTATCTGACCAGAAATTGCAAAGAAAGAAGATTGAAATAACTTTTTATCTGGCTTCAGATTGAGTGAGATATTTTAAATATCTATTGTGTTAAGAAAATAAGATAAAGTGATGTCAGTGATATCATCCGATTTTCCTTTACTTTATTTTGCTTATAGTTTTTAGGGTTCCGTACCCGAAAGGTGCCAATACTAAGCGTCTGCTGTCCGTCTGTCTGTCTGTCAGCGAGCTGTAATAGGAACCGTAATAAGTAGACAGTTGAAAAGGAGAGTGAGAACGGTGGGCCCAAATGTAATAAGTTGAGATATGATAAAGAATAGAGTGGGACAAACATGGGAAAAGCACTCTTTTTTAAGTCAATTCCAACCAGTGAACTTGTCCCTGGGACTTATTAATTGTTAGTGTAAATGATACTTTAACTGAGAACTGAAATCTCATAAATGTTTATGGCAAATCCGTCGATATCATTGGGATACGCGGAATGTGTGCGAGCTGTCCGGCTGCGGGCCTGGTGATGATGGTGACTACAATAACATTGTCTCGAAGTTCGTTGATTGAAACTCTTGTGCCATTGTTACAGTTGCCACTCTTAACACAGGCTTCGAGGGTTTTTTCTTAATATCATTACGGGGATTCTCCCGCACCTCGGCAACGCCCACTCTATAGAATAGAGAACGTTGCGGAGGTGTCGAATGGTTCGCGTATTGCATTTTTATACTTGTGATAACTTCGAAAATTAATGTCCAATTCGAATGAATTAAAAAGTATTTTAACTGATAATTAATTGGTATTAATTGATGATTGCCTGTCATTCTCTACACACATAAACACACTCACCTCACGTCTGCGTAGGTTGATTTACATTTTTAAGTCCCTACGTCACGCTGCGGACTCTTCGGTGCTATATCTCGCCCTCTGCCAATCACTTATATAATATTGCATAATTACTTGGGGTGGATCAGCAAAAACTCACATGCTGAAATTGGAGCGTGCCCAAAGGGCACTCTTGAAATTTGGATGGCGGTTACCTTACCGCTTTCCTACCATCGATCTTTATAAAACATGTACGGTTCTCTCTGTTCGCAAATTATTTATCCTTAATCTTGTTTTAACTACACACTCTCAAACTCCCAACGTTCCGTGCAAAATTGTTTCCCAACGACGTAAACATACTGTTTGTCCCTCCATCCGCACAAATTGTCGTTCGGCCCAACGTAGTTTCTCTTTCCTCAGTGGCTACGTCTATAACAAGGTTAATAAAATTTTAAATATACACCCAATGTGCAGATCAGAATGTAAAAAAACTGTTACGAAATGGCTATTTGAATTGGATTATGCAGAGACTTAACATTTACTAAATATTTTAAAATAATTTCGCCTTCCGTGAATATGCACCTACTCAAATTTATCTTTTATCGCGTTTCACTTTGTTAACCACACACAGACACACACACACACACTCTCGGGCAAGTAGGTGCTCGAGCACAGTGCTTTTCGTGGGAGCTGGGCGCTAGGACTTTTATTGCACTCACGGACACACAACCTCCAAGACACACATAGCACATCTTTTGTTTTTAAATTAATTTCCCTTCCTCTCATTACTTAGAGCTTTAATATTGTATGTAGTACGTAAGTGCAATTTAATGTTGTAATTTTAAGAGTGTGAGCCTGGAGATCTATCATACAGGTCCCGAACCCAGTATAGACTACAGCTCTCACAAAGGTTTGAATCTGCCTGTAACCTAGTATACCATGTACCGAATTTGTACCTTTTTGAGAGAAATAAAATTACTATTACTATTACTGCTACATAAATACCCTTGATGATAAAACAATTCATTTAAGATGGCTACCTTAAAATAATGACATAGCAGCATGGAAGTAGTAAGTACCTACATACTATCATGGCAGCATGGAATTAGGAGGTACTAAACATGGAATTAGTATGAACTTTCCTATAACATTAAATGAGCATTCTATATTTTCACCAGAGCAGAGCTCGGTGGCCCAGGTACTACTCTTGAATAACAATCGACGAATTCTAAATACGTAAGATCTATTTTAAAATATAACACAATGCTGTTATTGAAGAAATACGTGGGCAGATCTTCCAATAGGAAGCTTAAAATATGAAAAGCAATCTATCAAATATTATAAATTTAAGTCGCTTTTCGTGTCGTTGTGTGACCTCGTTGTCCTTCTAAACTATGCATACTGTAAGGCTATTCTGTAACCATCTCACCGTGTTATCTTAGGTGAAGTGAGCGTGGAGTGAGCTGTCAGATGCTACGGATTGACATTATTGGAAGCTCACTTCACCTAAGTTATCACGGTGAGATTTTTACTGTTCTATGTTCGTCCTTCGGGGAACACACGCGTGATGTGATGTTCTGTTAAAATACCTAACAGGTCTCACTGAATGTTGACTTTAATAGTACTAGCTTTTGCTAAACCCACACGAATTTGACTATACTAATATTTAGTTAGAGAAGTAGTAATAGAGAATTAAATTTTTAGGTTACTGAGTCTACAAAAAAATTAAATGTAGTGCCCGAAGCGTTAAAAACATGAAAACCTCGGATTTCTGTTACAGTGAATGAAATGTTTAGCATATAATATAATGTAAAAAGTTTACCTTTTAAACATTTTTGATCAGAAAAAGAAAAGATTTTTGAAACAATTCACATAGTTTAATACATATTAGGCTGTAGAATATTTTTGTATACCAAAGTTAACAAATCTATTTGTATAGAGATAGTAATCGATAAAGAGAAGTTAATTAAGGAAAATTAAATAAAGAAGAAAATTATTAATAAAATATTTGTTTATTTAGACAATTTACATCTATGTCTAAATCAAATATTTTAGAAACTTCCAATATATTGTTTACCTACGCGTATCTTTTCGTAGAATCTGTTGGATACAGTGATTCTAATATACCCGGGCAGTAAACTTGGCTTGGCTGTAGTCCTAGGAAAGCCAAATACGCGAGACATGATTCATTGAACGTGGGAGGCTTTACAGCAACGCCCTCGACTTTGCAGACTATTTACTTGGAAATATTTAGTTCGAAGCTCACAGTAAAAGGTTCTTAAATTTTGCGCTAAGAAGGTGTGATTCGGTCCGATTCAGCGAAGGTGCTTTAAAAAATCTTAACATGTTTCATAATCTTTGATCTTTGAAAATGTTCTTGAAGATAAACAACACAAATATACTCTTTCAACAACATAGATTAGAAAATACTTATTTATGCTACTTATAGCTTAAATAAGTATTTTCTAATCTATGTAAGAACATTTTCTTAGATTCACCAAATGGCAAATGTTTCTACTGAAACCTAGATTTTTATAAAAGGATTTTCCTGAATTGTGAGGGCGGCCGAAATTCTCTCTGTAGATACAAATTCCGTGTATTTTCATTAACAACCACAACGACATGTGATTAGTTAACCTTACATCAATTCTCAAAGGGTGGTCGTATTTGAATATGATCCCAATGTAAGGATTTGTGTGTGGGCGCCTAAAACAGACACTGAGTTTTAACAAATACTTAATTAACTTTAATGTTAACTGTAACTGTTTGTATGATAAAGCCCGCCTTGATATTCTCTTTTCAGTTAAATCAGCCCTGGGCGACGCCTACGTTCGTCTGCCTTCAGTTATTGTAAGCCGGTCTGCCTGGGGCTTCCGCCCTCTAACTAAAAAGTATTTTAAAAATTCCTGTATGATCACAGCGGTATGTTATCTGTATTTTGTGTGATGCTTATTGGAGCAGCAATTTAGGCGCTGAAACAACTATCTGACCAGAAATTGCAAAGAAAGAAGATTGAAATAACTTTTTATCTGGCTTCAGATTGAGTGAGATATTTTAAATATCTATTGTGTTAAGAAAATAAGATAAAGTGATGTCAGTGATATCATCCGATTTTCCTTTACTTTATTTTGCTTATAGTTTTTAGGGTTCCGTACCCGAAAGGTGCCAATACTAAGCGTCTGCTGTCCGTCTGTCTGTCTGTCAGCGAGCTGTAATAGGAACCGTAATAAGTAGACAGTTGAAAAGGAGAGTGAGAACGGTGGGCCCAAATGTAATAAGTTGAGATATGATAAAGAATAGAGTGGGACAAACATGGGAGAAGCACTCTTTTCTTAAGTCAATTCCAACCAGTGAACTTGTCCCTGGGACTTATTAATTGTTAGTGTAAATGTTATTGGCAAATCCGTCGGTATGATGATGATGGTGACTACAATAACATTGTCTCGAAGTTCGTTGATTGAAACTCTTGTGCCATTGTTACAGTTGCTACTCTCACACAGGCTTCGAGGGTTTTTTCTTAATATCATTACGAGGATTCTCCCGCACCTCGGCAACGCCCATTCTATAGAGTAGATAACATTGCGGAGGTGTCGAATGGTTCGCGTATTGCATTTTTATACTTGTGATAACTTCGAAAATTAATGTCCAATTCGAATGAATTAAAAAGTATTTTACTGCTACATAAATACCCTTGATGATAAAACAATTCATTTAAGATGGCTACCTTAAACTAATGACATAGCAGCATGGAAGTAGTAAGTACCTACATACTATCATGGCAGCATGAAATTAGGAGGTACTAAACATGGAATTAGTATGAACTTTCCTATACCATTAAATGAGCATTCTATATTTTCACCAGAGCAGAGCTCGGTCGCCCAGGTACTACTCTTGAATAACAATCGACGAATTCTAAATACGTAAGATCTATTTTGAAATATAACACAATGCTGTTATTGAAGAAATGCGTGGGCAGATCTTCCAATAGGAAGCTTAAAATATGAAAAGCAATCTATCAAATATTATAAATTTAAGTCGCTTTTCGTGTAGTTGTGTGACCTCGTTGTCCTTCTAAACTATGCATACTGTAAGGCTATTCTGTAACCATCTCACCGTGTTATCTTAGGTGAAGTGAGCGTGGAGTGAGCTGTCAGATGCTACGGATTGACATTATTGGAAGCTCACTTCACCTAAGTTATCACGGTGAGATTTTTACTGTTCTATGTTCGTCCTTCGGGGAACACACGCGTGATGTGATGTTATGTTAAAATACCTAACAGGTCTCGCTGAATGTTGACTTTAATAGTACTAGCTTTTGCTAAACCACACGAATTTGACTATACTAATATTTAGTTAGAGAAGTAGTAATAGAGAATTAAATTTTTAGGTTACTGAGTCTACAAAAAAAAAATGTAGTGCCCGAAGCGTAAAAAACATGAAAACCTCGGATTTCTGTTACAGTGAATGAAATTTAAAATGAAATGTTTAGCATAATATAATATGTAAAAAGTTAATCTATTAAAAAATTTTGATCAGAAAAAGAAAAGATTTTTGAAACAATTCACATACGAGTAGTTTAATACATATTAGGCTGTAAAATATTTTTGTATACCAAAGTTAACAAATCTATTTATATAGAGATAGTAATCAGTAAAAACAAGTTAATTAAGGTAAATTAAATAAAGAAGAAAATTATAAATAAAATATTTGTTTATTTAGACAATTTACATCTATGTCTAAATCAAATATTTTCTTTGGCTACATTTATTTGAATGATAAGGTGGAGTATTGAAACAAATAATTCTGGATAGCGTCAACAATTTCTAAGGTAAGGAAATGAAAATGATACCAAAAGATGCGATACTAAAAGGGCTACAATAATTCATTTTTTTTTTTTTGTGAAATGTTTCATTATTTTTTTATTTAAAAAAAGCGCCCATTTTAAACCGTTTCTTTTGGGACTTTTTTCAAAGAATCTTAAACTTCTCAAAAACGAAAAGAGATTTCGAAAAAATAAAAATCACAATCCTTGAGAATTTAAAGGGCTTTAAAATGTAATCATTTTGGTTTCGATAGGATTATAATTAAGGGTAGATGTTTACCCCTTTCGGAGACACCATTTTGGTGATTGGTTCTTTTAAAATTATATACTCGGACTAAATTTTTTTTTATGTTCACAAATCTATATTTTTCTTTTATTTTATTTATTATTTATTCTGTATCTATCTATCCGTGACATCACTGCGGAACTTATCAGAATACCAGCGCTGCGACATTTATTTTTAAATGTCGCAGCATCATGCTAAGATAGGAGTCTTTTGGCCGCGTACAGGACTTTCTACTTTTATTTAAATTTTTACTTTCTTTTTTTAATTTATGTTTTTATGAGCGTGTTTTATTGTAATTTGTGATTTCTTGTGCTAGTCAGTATAAATATTGTTTTTTTCTTTCTTTGATTAGTGAAAATTATTGTATATTTTGGGGATTAAAATGATGTATGTAATAATAATATACTCGAGTGCACTTTAATACTTAGTGTACGTGTAAAGTGTGACCGTTATATCCACCCATCACAGGCGATCGGATGGGTGGATATGACGGTCATACTACTAATTGACGAATAGCATTCCGCTAAAATAAATAACAATTTGCTTCATTTTACGCTAAAATTGTGTGTTTCTGTGTGCCTTTAATTTATGTTCAAATGTAAATCATTGAACCACAAAATTAACCTATGACATTTCAAATTGTTTAAGTAATATATTTGTGTACATGAATTTTCATAACCTCGGCCTCAAAGGTTCCAACAACAATTTGTTTGTGGAAACACTCTGTTTACTCATGAAAATGAGTTTTGTATTTAATGTTCCAAGTAATTCATTAGATTTGATAAGACCTTTCTGCCATACATAAATAAATGTGCCCTTTGGTAGAAAAGCTGAGCTTTATAACTTTCTTCCGTTGAAAAATCAGCAGAAGCTAGTTATTATCTTATAAAATACCGCTACTTTGTCCGCGTGAAGTTTCTCGTTAACTTAAAACATATAACCTATAGAATAGAATTATCTTTATTCAAGTATCATATGACTCACAATTGACATAAACAAAACAACAACACTTACAACTACATAACAAAAAAAAAAACTGACACAAATAGTAGTGTATCACCGCTGTGACAACCCATGTGAGATCGCACAACAGCGACCCACGAAAACACAGTCTAGGCGACTTGAAATCATGCTTAGAATACTGTTGGAGCTGCTCCACACCCTGCGCACCATGGAACCGCACCTTTTGCGCGTGGTTGTGTAGAAACAATCTACATGCGCATCCGCGAACATCCCCGACGCACTACACTACTGGGCAGCCCCACCAGCATCTATTGTACAGAACGCGGAGAGCGATGATACTCGGGATAATGTATCTTCCCTTTAGTGAAAGAATTTTCGGAATCGGATCAGTAGTCCTTAAAATTACCTCCTACATACAAACTCATAAATTTTCCTCCTTATAATAGACCTTCAGACCGAATTTCGGTCATGGCGGCCAATCTCAGCAGAGACTAGCCTAGCAGAATTCTGTAAATAATTTTCAGAATTACGTTTTACAATTGGGTCACCAGTGCTACTATACACCGCTAGATCGCGTTGTCGTTGTCGCTTGTCAAATAGGTCCCGTCGAAGATTTTGTGTGACTGAGTTTTGTTAGGTGTAAAGTAGCTTCAAAAGTAAAGTCTCGTGTTTAAGAGATAGTAGTCTGCTAGTTTTGGGTTAGTTTATTTCTGTTTTATCGTGTTGCCACCACATGATTTTTAGTAACCTACAGCTGCAGTCGGTTTTTTTTTAAGTTGGTTTAGGTATAATAATCATAGGATTTTAAACTGACATGGTTATTTTCACTACTAAAGTTCTTTAAAACAAAATATCCTATTTTAAACAAAAAACATGGTAAATATCCCGTTTTAAATAACTTTAGTGGAAAATTAATTGTTGTAAAAAAGGTTGCGCTCGCGAGGTCTACTGTTCGCAGAACTACTAGTTATTTCACAGATAAGTAACTGACGCCTGTTTCTCATGGGGGTTGATAAAAACTACAGAACAAAAACAAGCGAGCCTGACAGTAGTCGCATATGATGTGTAACATCTAACATCTCACCATGGTAATAAGCAACATTAAAGGGGCGGGGCCTCGTCAAGGTCGTTTCTGACGGCAAACTCTAGCACCGCGCGCGCTCATTGGTCAAATCAAATGGCGCGCGGTTCCCCGGCTTCCTGTTACACACTTCCGTCCCTTTTCACAAAATCACTCCCACAGATTGCAAGAAAGCGAGAGGAAACATGTTACACATCAAAAATGTGGAACACTAATTAATATAAATAAATAATTACGGTATATTTTGTATTTATTTTAAAGTGTTCATCAAAATAATGTTTTATGATTGTGAAAACTGAAATGTATTTAGTTTTTATGATTTAATATCACGCAGTTATGATAATAACTTTCAGTATTCAAGGATGTTATATCGGAACTGCCTTATTCGTCTAGTGATCCCAAGCTTCTGCTAAGCATGAGGTCCTGGGTTCGATTCCCGGGTCGGGAAAAGTGTTATTGGGTTTTTCCATCTGCAATTTCTCAGTAGCAGCCCGGAGTCTGGATTTTTGCCCGGTTGATGGCAATAGGCTCGCCCCCTATAACATGGGACTTAACATTACTGGCGAAATATAGGTGTACTATCGGTAGGTACACCTCTGCCTAACCCTTCGGCAAAATAAGGCGTGATGTTATGTTATATATCGGAAGTAATTCCCGGGAAAAATAAATTCCACGAAAGACATGAAATAAAGTTGCGCAGGTAGGCGATATCTATCTCTTTTCTACATCAGTTTCACAAATAACCCCGTCTCTTTCGCCAGTGGGGGGTAGCTGATGCTATTTTTAGAACTGGCTGTTACATACAACTAAAATATTATTGGACTTCAACTTTACTCGTTATGCTGGCTCAGTGAGGTCTAAAATAGAAAATGGTGGAACAAGTACTTACACACTAAAAATACCCTTAACTCAATAATGGTTCGTCGATATTTTTATTTTATTTCTGTCTACATTTGCGTCGCTTCTTGGAAGTAATACAGTGTTGGCAGTTAGACGAAAAGCAATTAATTTATAATCCAATTAAGTGAGTAAAGGAATAGTCTCTTGATTCACTGAAATACGTCTACGTCGTATACAATATTTTTTCATTCATCAGACGAGACTTTTTCCAACTATGTCGGAGTAAAGGTGCTGATAAACTAGAGCATTCACTTGTAACAGAACATCAAGCATTCACAGTTTTTAAATTTGTCAAACATAACAACGAACAGGGCCAAGCATAGAGGCAAACATCGCTACGAACATTTTCAGGATCATTCTAATTAACGAATGCTCTAGTCAATGCTCGTCAAGGGGTGCGGGAGGCATAGAGGAACGGCGGCGGAACAATGACAGAATGGCTCGGCTCGGCAAAAAGCTCGAAGCAAATTTACTGTCCTTTCACTAGAATGCTCGCTAGAACGTTTGCTAGAATGCTCGCTAGAATGCTCGCTAAAACGCTCCCGTTTATTTTTCTGTAATATAACATTCGCTAGAATGCTCAAGTTTATCAGCACCTTAATGGTTAGGATGGTACAGATAGACTATAATTATAAAACCATTTAAAGGGAGATTAAGACTACTCTTTGTCTTTATCTCCCTTATATTGGGTTTATTTGGTGAAGGAAAACATCGTGAGGAAACTGGCATGCCTGAGAGGTACATATTTCTCGACGTCATGTGAAGCCAAGTCAAAGGCTATGGGCGGCATAGAAACTTTGATACCAAGTTACGAAACCCCAAGAAAAAGAAAGAAGATTCTCTAAAGTCCCTGCTAGGAACATGGCAACTGAAAAAACACGGGTGGATTTTAGTCAATAAGAGTCTGACACGCCCTCCCGCTCCGCCCGAAGCGTGAGAAGTTATTTAATAATTTCGCACCCAAAAAAAAAGGGAAAGAGTTAACGTTAGACATAGTAGTCAAGCTTATATTATAATGATAGTCCAACGAAGAACTACTTCTATGCTAAATGATTAACTTTCAAATCAACCAGAATTGTCATAAGTTCAAGGCACACAATCTCCGCAACGCAATGAACAACAGCTCTTTGGTTTTTTAAGCATCTTATAAAGATTATAATATCCTTAATTAACCTTTCATTGGTTAAGGTAACTTTAAACCGATGGTTTTGTATTATTTATGTAGGTATTCACAATAGAGGTAGTATTGTGTTTATTATATGAATGGGGACGCGTACAAGCGTAGTAGCGATGGCGCATGGCCCACAAAGAAAATGACTGGCGGGAACTCTTGGCTAGCTGCCTGAAACTACGTATATGAAATGCCAGATTCTGTTAGCGCTGACGATGAAGACTGTCGTACAATAAATAGTATCAATACTGAATTATTATTGTCTGTATTGTTAATGTGTCTCGTGATGAAGAAATATTCATATTCTTGTGCATTTTTCTTCTGTGTTGAACTTCATCGACAAGGTAAAATACAAATCAATGCAGATGACGTCCTTACTTCCACAAAACATAACAGCAAAGATAATTTCTTCTAGTTTCATCTAATCGGCTCTCTGATGCATATAGGAGATACAAATGTGTACCCTAATCAACACACATATAAATACTAATTTAAAAACTGCGTGCTTTCAAGTGTAAATCCTTCTAAACGAGCACGGGTGCGCCGCGTCGCAATTCCTTGCAGCTATGACCTTTAGTAATTGCATTGGAAAGGGGGATGCTATGCCCACGCGGTGACATTGCGGAGCCTGACGCCCACGTTCGCGTCATGTCAACAATAAAAGGTCTTAATGTCTATCTATTTATAGGCATTTCCCAGGGCTTAACAGCATCCGACAATGCTAATTGAATTTTTTTAAATATACATTTCAGATTACTTTAATGCAATAAGTAGTTAGGTTTAGAAATATTAGTAACAATAAGATTTGAGTAACTCTAACTCTAGACGATCTCTTTGATACGATAATTATGTGCCAGGTCAGTAATTGTTGAGTCCAGTAATTGTTCTCAGATTGCTGCCCTATATTCTATTATTAGGAACCTACTTATGAAAAGCGTAGAAGATCAATTTACGCACAAAACAAGAGACATATTATGAGCAGGATAAAAACCTGATTCTCGACTTTATTAGATTCTATTTTTAGATCAGATGAAAATTATCGGAAAGTATTGAATATCTTTTTCACCAGCCTACTTATCTTATCAGTCAATTCAAATTGTACCGTTGCTAGGTTAACCAGACTATATTTGTGAGGTAACCAGAGCAGGTTACCGAAGTAGGTCATAAATCGATAAAGCTGCACTATACAGTGATAGGTAGTTCGGCCTATGCTTATCCACACTTCTACAGTGCAGCCGGGTCGTTTCCTTGATCCACTTTCAAACTAGCACAGAATGGTAGCAACAACGTATAGCTTATGATTTTGCTTGTGTCCTAGATTAACATGGAAATCTTTATTAGTATGTATTTGCATAGAGAGTACTGTAGAATAAATAATCCTGTCTGCTAGAGACACAACAAACTGAAATTTTTAATCTTTTAAGTTATGGCAGTTTTTCTTTGAAAGTTCATATTAGGTTATTCAGATGTCTATGTTCAAAAGAAACTGGAAGATGGTTTTATATTGGTATCCTGGCTTATAAGATTTCTTATAAGTTCGTTTTCTTATCTTAATCTTACCGTAGTAGGCGGAACGTGGGCATAGTTTCTAATTAGTTTTGGTTTGGACTTAGTAACAGTGGATTCCCTTAGGAAAATGCTCATTCGTGGATTGTAAATGTGCTTCAATATTATAGAGTCAGACCGTAGGTACATTTATATCATAATGTTAGTTAGATTTGCTGTTGCTTTGTGCTGTTTAAAAATAATTATCATAGGCGTGGCTTATCATTATAAGAATCCACTCTCTGTATTATATGAGCAATTTATGACCTACGTAAAAATACACATTATTATCATTCTCGTCACTAATAAACCACTTGAAAGCTCACTTCGTTATGAACCTATACTATACTCAATACAACTCACGTATGGAAAGGTACTAATCAAGCCATAGCGGGCTTGGGCTTCAATCCATTCATGAATGTAAGTGCTTACGTCAGCAGCTCCCCCCTAGGAGGCGCGGTCCCCCTTCGGCACTAGCGCACAAAAGGGAGGGGGGTTGTGACGTCAAACCTTCATGCAACAAGTGCTGATAGAAACGTACCTAGGTATAGGACACAGTTTATTTTTAGAATGCCGAAAAAGGCTCTACCTTTGGGCTGTAAGTAGGTTCAGCTTACATAGTGAAATGATGTTGAATGATATACATAGTTACATGTACCTTTTGATCTTTCAATGAATGGTAACTAGTCTCTTTTGGGAATATGTTTAGCAGTTGATGTAGTCTTCGTTATCCCTCAGTAATTGGGTTGTGGAGGTCAGACGAATGAATACTAACATTCAGTCATTCTTATCTAGCTAGTCTGGAAGTCGTGCCAAATAGCTCGAAGAAATCTGCTATTAGACAGACGATCCCAAAATCAATGGGATTGTAAATTCTTGTAGTACCTCACCACTTTGACACGAGAACTGCTTTGACAGCAAAAAATCACAAGAGTAATTAGAAAAATGTAAGAAACCACTGTATGTTTCTATGATGAACATCATATGGTTACGAAAACACCAATGATCTGATCATAAATTATATAATAACGATAAAAAAACATCTTCAAGCATTTTCTTATTCCAAGCTTTCAAAATGTACTCGTCGTTAAGTACCTACTACACTTGACCTCAGCGACCCAATTAGAGACTAACTAGAAAATAAATAAGTATATACGTACCTACTTACTTAACTCAAGTACGTACTGAAATATAATCTAATTCTGACATTTAACCGGTCAAACATGAAACTGACCTCAGTTTATTTTAAAAGAGGCTAGATTTATTATTGGAACAAAACAAAAGACATACATCCAGTTATAAATATTCGTTTGATCTGAAATAACACTAAATAATTGACTGAACTATTTCAGACTTAAAGAGAACCCAAAAATATAAGTACCACCTATAAAATGCATTTTAAAAATAGAATCCAGTCGATCGTTAGACGTAGACGCAATTATTGTCATTCCGAGGAGACATAAAACCTCCGTCCCTCCTTGTTGCCACCCTCAGCGTATCGAACTGGCTTGAAGAACTTAGGTAACGACCAAAAAAAATCAAATACTACATTTGCCCACATTGTTTTTAAATTAATGTCGACATTTCAATATTTACATAATATAATTATATTTTAATAAACAGTATAATTTAGTTTATAAAATGATAATTATAGACAAAATATTGTCAGCATGAATTTGACACAGCGTGCAGTGTCGCCATCTATGATAAAAGTAGATCAAAAGTTAGAAAACTCCTGCCTTTGACGATTTGGAGCTGACGTAGCGTAGCATGGAAAGCATTTTGTAGCGAAGCTTTTAGTGAAACAATTTAATACTATTTACGTTAACATTATTGTTCCAATTGGTACTATTATAATTAAAAAAAATTGAACTACGAGTACCTATGTAGGTATTCGGTACATTTTGAAACAGGTTTAGTTATGCCATCTATATTAAATGAAAAAGCAAAGTATTTGATGAAAAAGCTCGCGATCTTTTTTGACGCTTGCCTAATTTAGGTACTACTGTGTGACCAAAAAATTTTCGTGTAAAACCTATTTATTGTAAATCATTTCAAACAACTTTAGTTGCTTCTTAAATTTATCCCAAGCGTCTTTAAATAAAATGAATAAGTTATATTCTACGGATTGAAAAGGCAACAACAGGATAATGCAGACATCGGTATAGCGCCATCTATAGTAAAATCGCTTACCCTATTCGAGCTTACTTTAAAAGCTCTCGGTCTCCAAACGGTTGACGCCCAAAGTGGTTGGTGGAGGAGCTTTACGTAACGGCCGGTAGATGGGTTTCTATGCATGTTCTAGAGCTTTTTGCGAACTTTACCATTGCAATATTGAATGAAGCATATTTAGGGATTTGATCATTATTGGAGGAAGATGTTAAATTAAATTATGATGGCACAAATATTTTTTAATGCGTACATGATTATTTACGTCGTATTATATTTTTATCTATTATACATTGTAATAGAGACCTAGGCCAAATATTTTTTAACGAATAGCTCGTGACCTAAAGAGGTGCCTTAAAGAATATGAATTAAAAATCTCGACTAATTAAGAAGTTATGCAAAAATCCGCGAAATTTCGCGGTTGTTCTGGTAAAAGACGTTATAATGATAAGAATCTGTTTATAGTAAAAGTAAAATGTTAATATTTAGAAATAGCTACAGGTTTGCGTACCAGATTGGTATCGCAGTCGTAGCACCCATTCTATTCCATTGATTTAATTGACAGTTTCTTTATAATTCTTATAAGTATAAAAGATTTTTTTATTTTTTAACAAAATCTTTAAAATATGAATAATATCATGTAGCATGCATTTCGACTGATATTAGAAGCCAAAACAAAGTAAATGATGTACTAGAAGCATAAAAACTCTTCAAAGTTTCGATTTTCATCATTTTTTTAAGTAACTTTTTCTGCGTAGCACACAGATTCTATCTACAAGTCAAACGTCTAAGGTACTCCGAAGTGTGTTAAGACTGCTGCGAATAGTAAACACGGCAATTAAATAAACAGTGTAGCAATTAAGCAAGCATTGTGTCAACTTGACACGGAACTAACTGTTACAAGCACAGCTGTTGGATGCGCAAGAGCACGCGCCTCGTAGCCGCATATAATAGACATCAACGCACGCTAAACGAAATGCCATCCAAAGCTCTTTAATTACTTATATTATATTTTGTTATCGAATCAAGATTTATTTTGACCTAAAATGAAATATTTGTTAAAAAAAATCGATTTAGGACCTTAATAACTATTAGCTGACTTTGTCTTTTTGTTATTCACATAAATTGTTGGGTATTTTAATGTATGTAGGTTTTCGTCTGATCCATTTAGATAATTTTAAAGTATGCTTGCAACATATTTGGACCTAATGAAGGTGCATAAATAAATAATTTGGGTTTTAGAAGATTAAAAACAAGTTTCCATTATAAATAACTATATTCGCTGCCTACCTATGCACCCGTAAGCTTTCTTGGAATGGTAAAGTGACTCGTATCGAACAATAAATAGTAGAATCCTTCGACGTCCATTATCTCGGCATCATCATCACGCAGCTACAGTCGAGAGCTTTCAAAGCTGCGGGGGAGGTTCGATGCGACGGGGGAGGGGCGCGGGCCGGCATGGAGGCCTCCGCCTGCCAGTGCCGCGCCGACTGCGACGCCGCCCGCGTGCCGCATACAACGCGTTCTTTACTTGTCAAACATAACAAAAACATAACTGAAAAGTGCTTTCAAATTGTGTTGCGTATTATCGGGTGACTATCGTAATAAGAGTCTTGTTCAGTGCACATCGGGACATAAGTGTGAGACGGCCGTAGATAGTGTTTTGTCACGTGTTTACGAATGAATGTGACGGCGTAGGCGCAGCCGCGGCGGGTCGCACTCTCCGTGAGATATTCGTGCGCGCGCAGGTCGTCGCGGCCATGCTGCATACCTGACGAGAGCGAGCGCGCGAGTCTGCGCGAACGGGACACAGCGAGCGCTCCCGGCGCGCGTCAACTTTCCCTGACGAAGAACAACCCTGAGATGTTTTTGTCGGTGTCATGACGAGGATGGGGCGATGGCACGTGGCGCTGGTCGCGCTGGCGGCGCTCCTAGGCGCGGGCGTCAGCGCCGCCGCAGAGCAGATGCAGTCCCGCGCCGTCGACACTGGCGTCGACCTTCGTGTGCCCGAAGACCAGCCCGTGGGCACCATCGTTGGCAGGATTCCCACAAAACCTGGTTTCACATACCGTTTCAACGAACCTCCCAGGGAATTCGTCCTCGACCCGGTGTCTGGTGAGATCAAGACCAACTTGGTCCTGGATAGGGAAGCCGTAGACCGTTACGCGTTCGTTGTGTTATCCAGCCAACCAACTTATCCAATAGAAGTGCGATTACGGGTGACGGATGTGAATGACAATTATCCAGAATTCCCCGAACCGAGTATAGCGGTTTCGTTTTCCGAGAGTGCCGCGGCTGGGACAAAGTTATTGCTCGATGCCGCAACTGATATGGATTTAGGAGAAAATGGTATCACGAATGATTACAGAATAGTTGATGGTGACACTGAAGGGAAGTTTAGGTTGAACGTCACCGTAAATCCAAGCGGTCAAACGTCTTATTTACACCTAGAGACAACGGGAAAGTTAGATCGAGAAACCACCGACTTTTACATCCTGAACATATCAGCACGTGATGGTGGTAATCCACCTAAATACGGGTATTTACAAGTGAATGTTTCTATTTTAGACGTTAACGATAATCCACCAATATTCGATCAAAGTGACTTTTCAGTGTCTCTAAATGAGAGTGTACCTCCGGGTACTACAGTTCTAAAGGTAACAGCCACGGATAGTGATTTGGGTGATAATAGTAAAATAACTTATGAAGTGACAGATACAGAGAGACAATTTGCAGTGGATCCTGAATCTGGAGTGATTACAACCACGAAGAAGCTGAATTGCCCTAAGTATTGTAGCAACACTACTTGCAATATGACTTGCGTTCTTACTGTTATCGCGAAAGATCATGGCGTACCGCGGCAAGATGCACGGACCTACGTTACTGTCAATCTCATAGACGCCAATGATCATGATCCTGTAATAACGTTTACGTATGTTCCTCCGACAGCCAACTTCGCCACTGTCGACGAGAATGCAAAAAATGGTTCTCTTGTAGCTGCTATTACAGTGACAGATTTAGATGCAGGTTTAAATGGCATTACTAGCATTAGTATAGTTGCAGGTAATGAGCTCAACCATTTTCGCTTGGAAAATTCATCCAGTGTGTATATTGTGCATGTAAATGGTGTGTTAGATAGGGAAGAAATTAGCAAGTATAATTTGACTGTTGTTGCTACTGACAGAGGATCTCCTCCACGTACTGCTACCTCATTTTTAGTAATTCATGTTAATGATGTAAATGACCATGAACCCGTGTTTGAAAAATCGGAGTATTCAACGGTTCTGACAGAACTCGCCCCTTCAGGATCTTATGTGGCTAGCATAACTGCTACTGATGAAGACACTGGAGTAAATGCTGAAATATTTTATGATTTCTATGATGGGAATCAACAGCAATGGTTTACTATCGACCATTTGACAGGTTTGGTTACAACAAAATCAATGTTAGACAGAGAGATTCAAGGAACTGTTGAATTGAACGTTTCAGCAAGAGACGGAGGTCCTAATCCTAAATGGGCATACACTAGACTAAAAATAACCATTTTAGATGAGAACGATGAAGCACCCTGCTTTTCACAGCCTCAAATCAATGCAACTTTGCACGAGAACATAAAACCTAACAAGGAAATACTAATTCTCACTGCATCCGATTACGATCAGGGTACAAATGGTTCAGTATCATATTATTTACCTTCAAGTATAGAGAGAAAATACCCTAATACTTTCATACTAGATCCTATTACAGGACAGCTTAGTACAGTAACCGAATTAGACAGGGAACGAATACCTTTATACGAAATACAAGTTCTTGCGAAGGATCAAGGATTTCCTCCTCAATCTTCTACTGCTACAATATTACTGAAAGTTCTTGATGTAAACGATAATGATCCAATGTTTTATCCTCAAAGATACATTGAAAGTATCAACGAAGAGATGCCAATTGGAAGTACCGTGTTACAAGTTCGAGCTTTAGATTTGGATGAAGGCGAAAATGCTAGAATCATGTACAGACTTGAGAGTGGTGGAGATGGTTATTTTGATATAGAGCCATGGACAGGAAATATAGTACTACAGAAAGACTTTAGAAAAGCTCCGGAGACAGTGTACACACTTAAAATATCCTGTAAAGACAAAGGAAATAGACGAGCTTTTGAGGATGCTATAGTTGAAATAGTAAAGACATCTCAACGCAAAAATCTTCAATTCGATGGTTATAATGGGTATACTTTCAAAATTCTGGAAGACGAAGGCACATCAAAGGCAGATATTGGACGCTTTGTAGGAAAAGTGAATGCCAGAATATCTAGTGACACAATATCTTACTACATCTTAGAAGGTGACCCAAAGCATATCTTCAAAATGGATGAAAAAACAGGTGTGATAACAACAGATTCCAATGTAGACCGTGAAGATAAGATGACTTATCACCTGAAAGTAATGGCAAAGACCGGGGTCGCATTCGGATTTACCACCGTCAATATTTCGGTTTTAGATGTCAATGATAATTACCCCATATTTATTGAAGACAAGGATGAAATTCATATTCCTGAAAATATGGCAGTAGGACAAGAGGTTTATTTTGCCAGAGCTACTGACCGTGATTCAGGCTCTAACAGAACAATTTTTTATACGCTAAGTTACAACCCTGATAGTAACTTTCGAATATCGGAAACGACAGGAGTTATTTATTTAAATAAGCCGATTTCTAGTGAGCCAGGCTCTGTTATGTTTATTGAGGTAACAGCCACTGATAATGGAAGTCCAGCTCTTGCGGCGAAGCACTCCATATCAGTAATTGTTGATGACGTCAACGATCACACTCCAGTCTTCGATCATACGTCATACGAAACATCTCTGCTTGAATCTACATTGGTGAACACAAGATTTTTTGCAATCTCTGCATCGGACGCTGATCTAGGTCCCAGTGGTAGAATATCCTATTTTATCGCAGAAGGAAACACTGATGGCAAGTTTGGAGTATTTCCAGATGGCTACCTTTATGTGAAAAGTCTACTGGACAGGGAAGAACGCGATTACTTCTCATTAACGATAATCGCAACAGACCATGGTAAACCAGCGCGATCATCTCAAGTGCCTGTCGTTATTCACGTTCTAGATGAAAATGATAATAGCCCTCAATTTACTAACACCACGTTCATATTCAAAATCAAGGAAAATGAACCACCTGATACTTTTGTTGGGAAATTAACAGCTACAGACCGAGATATTGGACGTAATGCTGAGTTAACGTTTTCCTTGCCCATAGCGCAAAATGATTTCAGAATAGATTCCAGAAACGGCTTTATAAAAACGTTGAAGTCCTTTGACAGAGAAAGCTTGGCACAACATTCAGGTCAAAACTACATTACGTTAACTGTGACTGTTAGTGATAACGGTAAAGTTAAATTGTCAGATTCCGTGAGAGTTACAATTTACATAACAGATGTCAATGACAACCCGCCCGTCTTTACGCGAACTCCCTATAAGGTTGAGGTATCCGAAGGTGCCGCTGTAGGAGCTTCTATTATGCGAGTGTACTCGACAGATGCTGACGAAGGTCTGAATGGTGACATCTACTACAAACTGATTGGAGGTGACGATTTAGGAAAATTCGCTTTAGATGAAGCTACCGGACAACTACTCATTAACAAACCCTTAGATCGTGAAACAATGGATCACTACAAGCTTACCATACTGGCTCATGATTCCGGTCAGATAATTCGTCTGTCCGCCACAACAACCATCACAGTTGACGTACTTGATGAGAATGATAATGCACCAGTATTTACTCAGACACAAATGAAAGTGTCGGTGCTAGAAACGGAACCAGTAAATACAAAGATTATTCAATTCCACGCAACTGATGCCGACTTGGGTATCAATCGGGAGCTGCAATTCTCAATTACGTCTGGTAATAGAAAAGAAGCATTTTTTATTGACAGCTATTTAGGCGAATTGTTCTTGCACAAACAATTAGATTATGAAGATTTAACTTCGTACGTTTTGAACATCACTGCTACAGATAACGGCAACCCGAGCTTATCATCAAGCATATTATTTACTGTAAATGTAATCGACGCAAATGACAATGCACCAATCTTTACGAACACAGCTATTGTGCGTCAAATAAGAGAAGGTATTCCGAAGCACACGCCTATAGTGACAGTCACTGCAGAGGACCCAGATTCTGGATTAAATGGCAAAGTTTATTATTCGATCACGCACCAAGATCCTAATGACAGCAAGCGGCACTTTGCCATAAATAACATCACCGGAGTCATACATACTTTATTACCTATTGATAGAGAAAGTATTGACACGTTCAGAATAACTGTTGTCGCTTATGATAGAGCCGAGCCACCATCCGCGCGGCTATCTGCAGAGAAATTAGTTACTGTAATCGTCGAAGATATTAACGATAACGCTCCAGTTTTCGTATCTATGAACGCAGCCGTGATCAACACGGAAAGACTAGGAAGAAGTGCAGGCCGTGGAATATTTATTATGAACGTATTAGCCCGTGACTTAGATTCAGGAACAAATGGATTGGTCACTTACAAGCTTATCCACGGTGGCAGCGATCTATTCGATCTGCACAGAAGTAACGGCGCATTGACTTTACGTTATCCTCCGGCGACACCGGAGGCACGCTGGAATCTGGTCATAAAAGCTACGGACGAGGCAGTGTTGAGTGAACAAAAAAGTACTGAAGCTTACCTCACGGTCATCATGGGGGGAGCAGAGTTACAGGGTGTTACTTGGACTAATGTAGGGTCGGTATCCGTGGCTGAGAACGAACCTGCGGGTACGGCAGTGTTAAACTTGACTAATAACTATAAATCGGGTTTAGAATATTACATAGTGAATGTGACTGGTGATGGTAGACAAGTGGACAGGTTGTTCGACATAGATTCGTCGTTGGGAATACTTTCAACGGCTGTTTCTCTGGACCGAGAAGCTGGTGTGGACCGGTACGAAGTGGAGATCTGCGCAGTTTCATCAGGAACGCCGCTTAAAACGACAACGACTAAGGTAAGATGAAAATAAAATAATATCATTCATTCAATATAATTAATTGGACAGATTTTATGGTCGTATCGAGTGATTTTTAGCGTTGTTGTACAGTTAACAATTCAAAGCGAACAATCCAATTAACTTGGCACAATCGCCGGTAGAGACAAAACATCGGCACCGTACTGTTGTTAAAACAAAAATAAATAAAAAATGTATGCTCGTTAGCGTATGTCGGCCGGCGCAGTCTAATCGGGGGCTCTAAATTACGATAAGTCGCGTCTCGCAAACGATATCAGAACACTCGTTCTGAAACCTTCCAAAGATTAACTGTACGTGAAACATGAGTTTTGTTTGTTACACGTTTCATTTCATTTATATTATCCTCAATGGTACATCTATTTATTGTATTAATATAATACATATATTTATATTTTTACTCTTAAAAGTTTGTTCATATTTGCTTCAATACATGGGGCCAAATATTTTGTACTTCATTGAACATAATCTACCTCAATAATAATTTAACCTTCGATCCGAAAAAGCCATTTTCACTCACAAGTTTTAAGCGCAATTTTGTTATTTGCGAGAGAAATAAAAAGTACCTAAAACTGGTCGTGTGCTCGTAAAAGATCTCGTCACATTACGATTACGATATTGTACCTCACCTTTTGACGAATAAAATGTTGATCCTGTGACATGCGGGTGTGGCCGTGTACTTTACACTGGCCGTTTACAATTCACCCCTTTTATTTAAAATACTTTTCTTCGAAAAGAAACTGAGTTTATAAGTCAAGTACTTACTAATACCCAATTAGATTATTAACTGAGAACCTTATAAAATCATTATTTTTACTATAAAGAGCAAAGACAGCTTGTTAATTGCCAAGATCATAAAATAAAATATAAAAGCTTCGTTTCAGATAAAAGTTAGCATTAAAATAAATTCAGTCTGTTATTTAAAATACACAAGTGTCGTTTTTAGTACAAAAGCTGCTTATAAAAAAATAAAGAGTGACTAGATTGAAGGCTGAATAACATGGCTAGGACTTCAGTAGATATTATCAGGCGGCGAACGTAATGGCTTTGTCATAAAGTTGTTTCTTACGACATCAATAAAACAGTGACTTCAGGGTGATTCAATGTTAAAATCCTGTCATGGTGTCGTAAATGTCACAGCATGCGAATTATTCTATTTAGGAAGTTTTTTAAATAATCACGTCATTTTTGTCATCAGCCAACACATAAAATTGACAGAGTTATTTTACATCGGCAAAGCCGTTATCTTTAACGGGTGTCCGAAACGTCCCCGTACTTACAGTAAAACCTTAAGAATCGGAGAAATAATAAAAGCGTATTAAAATTCGAGTCTTGCTTATTTGAATATATGAATCGAATATCTTACTTAATCGACGGCAACCGATTGGTCGTCGAGTGAGAAATGTCACATTTACTACTCAATATATTGTCATAAAACAGTACTTTTTAACAACATTTTATTTTGTAATGCGGAATCTCGTTATTTCAGCTTGCTGATTTACATACAATTAGGAGTTGGTGCCTTTATTAGGCAATATTTCGTTTTATATATGGATAAAAGAACGTCGTGTGGAAAATCATTGAAATCTGATATTCTGGGGTATTTAATTCACAGTGGGTACACTGGAATCTTCTGGAGATTACTGGTTGCTATGTCATTATCGACATCAGTTGCTAAAATCTTATTTTATAAAAGATTCAGGCACACTAATGAAACATTAAAAAATAAAGTAAAGCAATGGACTGTAAGTTCGTTAATTTATTGTTATATATCTAGAATACTTCTTTTGTTATTGCGTCATCATAATCATCAATTGTCAAATATGGACTAATTGAACGCCACTACACCTTTCCTTTTTTAATGTTAGTTTGATGTAATTCAGTCGAGAAATCCATCTTAAACCCCCATTTTCTTCAAGTCTGCAAAAAATTAATCTTACCTACATGAGTGAGCTTAAAGCTTGTCGTCCATGTCAATGCACGAGCATCAAGTTAGAAGTGTCAAGTTTAAGAAAACCACCGTAATTATTTTTATGATCGTAATCTGAAAAGTGGTCAGGTGCGGTCAGGAGCGGTCGAACTCACTCGCGACCATGTCTTCACAACCGTTACGGGTCAGTTGACAACAAATTTGAATTAATTAAGCTATATCGCGTAACGATGTGAACCAACCATTACTGGCAAATAGAACCTTTTGTTTTAGACAAGTTTCTTAGACGTAGTGGTTTGTAGAAAAAGATACCATCAGATGGATTACTCATGCATTTCCGATCTCAAATGATAGGCCCCATGTTCGAACCTAAAACGTGCCGCATATACAGCACTAAATGTTCAAGCTATTGATGTGAATCATCATTTTGGTATCCGTTGAGTTATTATCTACTCCGTGCATCAACTTACCTAGAATATAAAACATTTCATATGCTACATTTTGCGTAGCCTTAAAGTTCTTAGAATGCACGGTTTTTTGTAACTGTCCATGCACAGTTAAGTCAGTCTCAATTATCATTGCATTTTTAATCGTGGAGGCCATAAAATTATTGGGGGGTATGATTGTGTGAAAAGGAGCGATTTCAGGAAAGAAGGGGAGGGGGGTGACTATCAACCGACACCGAAAGCGCATTAGGGCGCCGGGCTGCATTCCCGGGACTGATTTATGCAACTTGCACCCGGGGCTCGGCCATCGACACCCGCCTTAATGAACGTACAACGTTACGTTATACTGTGAAATGGCTTTCATTATTTCACGCCAATACTAATAGGCCTGTGTCTACGCGGCGCGTTTAACCCCCATTCGCGTAATGGGTTCTTTATTTCTCTTTTAAGCGGCAGAAGTTAATAAATATTGCAGATATGAATGCTAAATGCGAAACAGATGGGTAAGTTAAACATTGCCGCTGTAAATTGTGTTCGCAAACCAGGATGTTAGTAAATTCTACTTTTGTATCTGTATGGATAAAGGCAGAGTTCAGTAATTGGTGTAATGAGACTTACAAGGAAAAAACTGATGACTTGCAACGGTCGTGTCGGTACACTGATGTACATAGTCAATCGTCTACATTCTACGAACTCGGTAGCAACGCGTTTTTACCTCATCCAACAGAAAGCAGCGCTCAACGTGTGTGACGTCACGAGGTTTTTCGCTAATTCCCACATCAGAGCGGAAATGACATTCTTCGGAAAAGACACAAAAATCGATGACTCTGATCGACAAGCGCGTCGCTCAGAATTGCCGATTTACCGTCCGGCCGTTTTTAACTTATTAGCGTTTCGGTTTTTATCAATGAATTTATCGGTGGCCAGCCAAACGTGCCGATTGGAAGAAAACTTTAAATGTTAAATCAACGTTTATTTTAACCTGTTACCCCGCCTAAATGCGTTCCGAGGCGCAATTGATAACGAATTTGGGTGGCAAGTCCCCTAAAAGCGTTATCATTGGAAAATAATCACTCACTATGCTTTTTGAAAGGTAAATGAACAAGACTTTTTGCTACATTTAAAAAAGCATTAAGTGATTTCCGTTCTTTGGTTATGGAAGTAGCAGATTAATTACAAAAGGCAAGCTTTTCTAATTCAATGACTAAATTTGAATAAATATCGTGAACATCATTGCCGTCCGAAGTGCAATAACTCGAATTTTGCGCCGAATTGAGATAAGTAGGTACATGGGTCGTTCTTCTTTTTAACCTACAATTTGATAAAACATTCGCTCAGTTTCGAAAAAAAAATTATAAAGCTTCCTCGTCAGTGTATATATATATATTCTGATAGCAGAATTTCTATTCTATCGGAAAAAGTTGTTGGCCGAGAAGTTTACAAATTTTTGTACGATTTTCAAGACCTGAAAGATGGATTCGACAAAAAAATGTACACCTCAGTCACGAAATCTTTTATTTTATTCTATCGAATACTCTTGGTCAAATAACTTGTACTTTTGTAATACATTAATTAACTAAAGGAACTTTTAGAAAACATATTAAAATAATACATTTGTGTTTATAAAATATGTTTGATTCATGATCTTATACCACTCTGTCACATTTTCTGCTAATATAAAGTATGTTTTTGCTATAAATCAATTTTTACTATCATTTACAAATAAATACGAATATCACAGACGGCAATATCATCAACTATTATAAATATAAATTTTCCAATGTTGCACTAGTCATAAGAAAATATATAAACGACCAAAACAATTTTCCTAACAGGAGACAACATCGTGACAGAGTAGTAACTTATGTTTCAGAGTTGTTATTCAAGGGGATACCAGTCTGCGTTTTGGAATAAAACAGGTTTATTTTTCTAGAATCATTTATTTTGTTATAAATCTTTATCAGTCTTCAACATTGTCATATAAAATAACATGAGATCAAACTTAGATAATTAATAAAATCACATTTGAGAACCTTTAGAATATTAGATTCGTATTTTAGTAAATTAAATGACTACTCACTCGTCTTAAGTAAATAAAAAATCTAGTCTAACTTGACAATAACTTAAAATTCCCAAAAATATAAAATAAAATAATCAACATTAACAATAGCACAATCTAGCAAAACAGTATTTCAATTTCGAAGCCACTGATAGAAAGTCTTATTTTTCGAATATTGACAGTGGCTCTTCGAACTGTAAATATTGTCTCTTTCCCTTTTTAATAACATTCGGAGCCGGTAAGACTTTAATAAAATCATCAAAAAAAAACATCCGATACGTCATTCTTCACCAACTTAAACAGTCTTCCACTACCATCGACTGTTTTTAGGAACATTACCAAGACATCGCCTTCTTCATCGACGGTACTTTTTGCTACTCCAGCGTAAGTGTATTGTATTTTCCTCTCGCTTCGTACTTTAACCAATACGTGTACTCCGTCTTTTATATTCATTGGATGAATGTCTTCAGGCTGGAGTGTTTAGTAAGAAGTACCGCAGACGGCAGTTTGATCAGTTGAATCTTTCGTTTTAAGCGTGGCCAAAGGCTGATCTTCATCGGATGATTCATCTGGGCTATACACAGTATCGTAAAAACTTTTTCGGAGCATCCCAATTGTGTTCGTAATATCAGCGAGCGTGGAATCATCCACATCATGAATTATATTGACTTCTTTTTCGTTAGATAAGAACTCTTCCATAGTATTTTGTTGTTGTTGGGTTTCAGGCGGAGGCCGATAAGTTTTAGGAACGTGGCAAGAACAGAATTGTTCCCAAAAACAAGAGTTTCCGTGAACATTTAGTGGACTTGAATGGCATTAGAAAGAACGCTGTACTTCTTTATATTCTGACTATTGCTTTCATCTTTGTTGCTTTCTATGCAATCTCTTCTTATATTTTCGAACTTTCTTCTCTAACTGGTCTATTTTTTCTTGAAACTTAATATCATCTCTGTATAACTTTGTTCTATCTGTTTTCACTTTCTTTCTTCCCCTTGAACTACGAGTAGATACTTCAGAGGGAGTCGGTGTTGCAGATGGAGTCATTCGTGGGGTTTCTGGTATTGCTGATGGAGCCGGCGTGTTTAAAAGTTCCTCTACAAGCATCTTTTTCTTCTTCCTTCTTTTTTATTTCCTTCTTGCCATATTCGCTTTTTGATTCGATGCTCATGTCAGCCACTAGCTTCTTTCAAGCATGGTATCTTTCTAAATTCTTGCGCTTTATTTCAGCTACCTTCTCAGGGTCGTTTTTTTGTTTTTCCCGATAACGCCGCTGTCTTTCTGCTGGTGTTAATGTCTTCTTTTTCGCCATGATGGTATCTGAAAATAAGTACCTAAACATACGAGAAAATAAAAAAAATATTTGTAACAATTTCCGTAGGAATAATTACCATAATAACTAGTGTATCTATTTCAGTATTTCTCGGATTCAGCATTAATAGAACATGAATATCGTTTATTTTACTCCTCCGTCACGTACTTTACCACTCCGTCACAATAAACATGTGACGAAGTTGTCATGTGACGGAGGGGTAAAAATTTGTTGCAAAGTCGATAACATTTAACAGTTAACATAGAATATATAATTTACACGTTGACAATAAAATATTTCTTATAACGTAAGAATAGACAACAAAAAAAACAATAATAATTATATTTAGAATCAATTACTTACGTGACAAAGCAGTAGCCGAATAAACACACGCACCTCCTATCACAGCTTTCGGGCGACTGACGTGCTGTCTCTTGATCTCAGAGGGAAAATCTTACCAATGGAGGAAGGGGATCTAAACCCCCAATCGCAGGCTACAAAGACGAGCGACACAAACGCGTATTTCGAAGGACAACCCAAGTGACAGAATTTACAAAATAAAACACCAGGTAGTAGGAGACAAGTTTTTGAGATTTTTTGAATATTTTATTAAAAGTGATAAAAAATAATGGTTGCTATTACATGATAGGTAATATATTTAGGAGTTTTAAGAAATTTTTACGTCTTGTGTCATCATATAATTTTTTCGTAATATTATGGATTATACGCAAGCCGAGGTAGCGGGAGACACTGTGATTTGTATGGCATACACTTCTGTCACGCGGATTTACAACTTTGTAACGTACTTTTTACAATGAAATTATTCAATACATATGTTATTTAGTCGTGCACAGCCATTATGTGTATAGTACAGTGCATGTTGAAATACAATTAAGAAAAAATAATGGTAATTTCCTTGTTTTTTTTTTCACTGACTGGTGGAGACACCTTTTTGTAGGTTAAAAAGAAGAACGACCCACATATTCTGAATTTGCAGAACGAGATCCATATATTCTTTTTAGACACTTTACGTATCTATGACGAATTTGCCTTGTATACCTACAAATAAAACAAAAATAAAATCTTTAACCGCATTTTTCTCGAAATCAGGTTTAACCTAGTTATTGCACTTTTCGTAAGCACGGCAGATCATTGATCATCATCATTTCAGCCGAAAGACGTCCACTACTGGACATAGGCCTCCCCCAAATCGTGAGCATACATTACCCTATCTATTCAACTTGTACTTGCTTGTATGATCTCACTTTTAACTAACCTAAACTCGTAAAGCCGACCCCAGAAGTACAGTCACTAATGAGTTAACAGTGACAATAATCAACCAATTATAAAGCTCGTGTCACACGATTGCATTTGCCATTATATTGGTATAATCGGATAGATAACCAGTGACTGACAAGTTGCCGAAAGACGTCAGTCGTGACTGGAATCGCAGTATCCTAAGTGAAATCCTACGCTCTACCATTTGAGTAAGTTGCGTAAATCAGCGAAATCGTGCGAGGTTTAAGTTTAGTTCGGTATCAAATTACTTACACAGCCCTAGTTGCTTAATTCTGCAATCTTAACGCAGAAGGATATTTTAATGTACGTGCTTTGGAGGGTAATGTTAAAAAATATATATATTAGGAAACGTGTATCAATATGTTTTGCGTTATTATACTTAGTTTTATTCGAATGTTTCTACCTAATTTAAAATAAATCAAATAGTTCACAATAATAGCAGAATAACACTCATCTAAGTTTGTGTTGGAAAATTTAAATCTTCGGTGTCTGTGTTCTCGTTCATGTTTATTCTTAACATTTTCGAAATCGGCCCATCAACAAGCAAATAAAATTAAACATTCAGTCAATCTCGAAAAGTAGTATTTTATCATCAAACTTAGTAACGATTAAGAGGTTCGACAGGTTTTGTCAAACAATAAAATACAAGAGTTATAGACGTGTGCTGACACAAATGATTACTTTATCGTAACGGTTTCCTGTTAACACTGACACCTAGTCAGTGCTAATTTTTTGTTTATACCTATTAATTGAAATCTCATATTTTATACTAAGTAATGTAAAGAAACAAAAGCTCTTTCTTAAATCTGTAGTTAAAACAACCACTAAAGAGAATGTAAAACATATTTCTCAAAATGAGATAAAAGGTTGGGAACCGACAAATTGAATCATCATTTTATATTTACAAGCCTTTTAGTTAGTATTGATTGCTTTCGATAGCTTGGTTATAAGTGACTTGAAATATTTTTAAATTGCAGAAAAACTCTAAACCCGAAACTGCGTCTAGACATTCTTAGACCACTGATTTATTGTTTACTACATAAAATACAGTCATTGATACTTTCAAGGATAACTGGGTTTCAAGGAGATTAATGTATTGTTTTTTTAACTTTTCTGTTGTATCAAATTATTGATTTATCATGAACATTTCAATAAGATAAACTAGCACTAAGACATTTGAATATGTTTTGGCGCTAAGTAGATAATATATCACATGTGTACAACATGTAAAAAAAACCCTTTTCGATCCGTGAAGGTGTTGTTAGGTATCGTACTGAGAGTCGTATTTATATAGCAATATTCAAGAAACTTGAAAAAAAAAATCGTCTCGTTTTTCTTCAATGGAGAATTTTACCAGGTTATTATATGGGGCGTGGGCGACCATCGTTTAGCGGGTGTCTACAAGTCATAACTTATGACCCCTATTGAAAATTTGTAAATTTTTAATGAATTTGGGGTAATTTTTGTACTAAAAATGTGATTTTTATAATAGAAATTATAATAATTGGATTTGTTATTACTTTCAGGTAATTTTATCTGTAGTACCTCTATGTCTCTTTCGGATCCGATAGTTTTTTTTTTACATATTGTAGAATAGACATTTGACAATATGTTACCGTGGTCCAACTTTCAACAAAGAATTTCAAGCATCAGACATCTCTCAGTGCTAAAAGCCAAGACGTTTATTTATAAAACATAGCGCAGTAAATTATAAAGCTATCAGGTGTGGTTCACATGTTGGGTAAGTTTTTCATGGCGATAGAAATAGAAAATCGGTTTGTGTCTCCGACGCAGACGCAGACGTCGCGGGAAGAGAGATCGAACTACCTCTGAATACTCACCTAGCGAGAACTAACTATGTACTATATTCATCGGATAGCTATGAGACCTACATAACAAGGGTATTTATCAAAAACCCCATTTCCATAAAAGGAATAAGTAAATTATGGTTTGAGTAATACTCGGAACGAACGGTTAATTAATGGACGTTAATTATAGTAATAGTAAAATGTTATAAACTTATGATTTGTTTGTATTAGATATTGGGTTGATCATTTAAATTTCCTTTCGTATTTATTTATTTAATTAGAACTCCAATTAATGATGTTGATACTGGACCACTGACCAAATGACCAACTGGTCATGTTGGGGATTATGTAAGGTATGACAGTTCACGAGTTTTTTTCTTTATTCAGCTAATCTCTGTTGCTCCAGTTTTCATATTTTATTCTTTAGGAGAAATTATAGTAAAATCCAAACACATATATGCTTAAGTATCAATAATTTCATAGCAGCGACTATTCTTGATAAAGTAACTTTCTTTTGTAATCAGTCAATCTTAGGAATTATAATTCTCTGAATTTTATTTTGCTACAGTATTTAATATAAAAATATTTAGCATATTGTAGATCCTGGTATTAAAATATCTCTTATTAAAAATCGATATAACACTTAACATTGATAAATAGCTAGAGACGTGAAATAATTAAATATCTCATTTCTCATTTAGGTGTTTAATTTGTCAAACTTTATAGTTTGATACTCGTTTTGAAATGAATCTCTAATGAGTATGAGATTGAAGACAAAATCATAATTTTGTAGATTACCAAATAATGTAAATACTTTATTCAGTTGATTAATGTTCAATTTTAGGTAGTGACTTTGGTGGTGACCTCGGCAAAAAATGCATCATGTGGAAACTTTCCACCAGGAATTTCCGCAAATTTGCGAGAGCTGTGCGATGAAGCAGCTTGGTTACCGAGGAAATTGCTTGATATTCAAAATGAAGTAATTTTGAATATGAATTTCCTCGCGCAGCTAAGTTGGAATGCCAAACATTCTGTAATTTTTACAAGCTTTATTTACTGTAGAATTGTAGAGACGAAGTTTACAAATAAACTTCCACAAAACATAAAACTAAGTTTAATGAATAAGCAACTAACTATTCTGTACATTAATGGAATTTTGTACTATTGGAATGCATGGACTATCTCTATTGGCATCTATTTTCGCAACAATTTTTCAATATCTGCCTGTAATCACAATATAGATTGTTTCTTGACAGTCCCTCGGCCGAGTCCACTTTCTTATCGTTGTTGACTATAACGACCACTGAAGCATGACCTGTCCTGCCCGCCCCTACATTCCTGCGCCAAGACCTGCGCGGGGACACTGATCGCGCTGTCATAGGCCTTACTTAATTGGACAGTTTATGTGTGTGCATTCATGTGAAGTTGGACCGGTTCCTAGTGGTTCTGTTGCTTTCTACGTCATACATCGATGTTTCTGTAGGGATGCTTATGAGACCGCTGTGTGTATGTAGTTCACAAGTTTGAAGTTGTGTGAAGTTTATTATGATTTGTGTATCATTGGCGGAGGCGTGATGGGAGTTTAGCTGAAGCGAACTTGTCGCTGTCGTCTTTATTATGTTCATATCTTCTTCGCAAGAGATGTACGCCAATGCAAAATTATACAGCGACATCGTAGCTTTCCCATCCCGGAACACATCTGCTCGTTTCTACGGAAGACAAGTCATATTTATCAAGCATCTAATTATAAGAAAATGTTTTATCAAACTTGTCAAATAACTTTGAGATATCGTTCAACAAACTTCTGAATGTTAAGCTGTCCATAGAAATAAAACCACTAAAATAACCCTTACAGAGTAATTTATGTGTATTGATTATTCAAATTAGCTAAACTGAATGCATGGAATTTTAATCTGAATGTTCAAAAAAATTATAGTGTGTTCATGTAGTGGTACATTGTACACGCGTATCGATATAATGTATAACGAGATTTTTAAGATTCGAAAGATTTATTGTAGAATTATAGTTGCCTTCCTGCCTGCAGGTGTATTGTGTAGTACGCAACTTAATTTTTCGATCATGAGAGCAGTCTTATAGTGTCTATAAAATGTTTACTACAACCCAGCAGTTAAGTATATAAAGCTCCAACTGTTATAAGAGACATGAAAAGATAAATTATATGATTTTCAACATTTTATTTTACTTTTCTACAGAAATTGTTGCGATAATCTTCTTGAGTGTTCGCCAGCAAAGGTTTCGTTCCACCTTCATACAGTTTGGAAGCTCAATAGCTTTTAAATCGACATAATACCGCCACCTGTAACTAAAACGCCACCAACCTTACGCCTCCACGACGTTTCATTGCAAAATTGATTTCCTGATGGTATCTAACCTCCCGAGGGAACGTTGGATAAATAAATACTTTACGATAATCTTCTGAGATCTGAGACAGGCCAGAATTACAGCAAGGCTGGGATATTACTGCGTTTTAATTCCGTTCCCGACACACCTCCGTCGCATTACGATTTGATATGATTTAGTGTGTTATTGTACGTGCCATGCTCAACCCTCGCATCGTATAACTCAAATAAATTTTGGAAAGGTTGCAATAAGCGTAGCTGGCTGATCTCGATATCTCCCGCGTGTGTTACCTACTAAATTACAATTAGGATCACACTTTTGACATATCGCGTTATATGTACTTAAGCGTGCTATGTGCTTATTATTTTGCTTTGGTGAGCGTGTTTTGGCATGTTTTATACTTATATCGTTTTTTAGTGGAGCTGATTAGGAGTCTTTATTGATAGTTGTCATTCTATTGTTAGCATCTAACTTTGTATGCTATCGTACGTTTTACTGGATGTTAATTAAGATTACAGTAAGATATTTTATAGGTAACATTGAGATAAAAATTAGCTTCTAAATAAAAAAAAGCTGGATTGAGAAACGTAAATAAATCGCCTAATTAAAACCTCGGGTATGAATATAGACACTAATCCTTTTAAAAGCCTTGGGACTTAAGATAAAATGTAAGCAATATGGAAGACGCACTGATTCTCGCCATCCGCGGCAGAATCTCGTTTAGTACATCGATAAAAGTTGTAAAATGCAAATGGAGCTAGTGAAATGTTAAGAATCTTACGCCCACGCCTTTAGCACCGTTACTTTATTCACATACATATATATTTTCACACATTACGTTAACTTTTCGTATTCACCAATAAATATAGATAGTGGTACTTTTTATGTAAAGAGTTTACATATATTTCACACTTCTCGTGTCAATACAATATCGTATCGTATCAATTTATCGGACAAACCGTTTAGTTCGACGGTAAATGTTATCTAAGATGTTGCATTTGGTTTAAATATCAGCTATTTATAGTCTGTCTCTGTTGACATACAAGTTACCAACTAAATATAGGGTTCACTACTTCCATTTCCAAACGAAAAGTAACGAAGTAAGGTAATATTTCGTCTTTTGTTCTATACTAGGAGTTGGAAATTGCAATCTGTCGACCTGCCTGAACCATAATATTTAAAAGGATTTACTATTATTTATAATTACTCTTGTCTATATATCAATCTCTTGAGTCTTGACGGCTTGTACTAAAGACATTCCGGCTTTTAATGACTTTCGCCTAACAGCTTTTAAAGCATCCTTATCGCTCACCTAGTGACATTTTAGTGCACTACCAGGGACCTCTCGGCAGCGTGAGGATATAACTACTATGTGTGTTAATCAAATTCTGGGAATTTCTATTAGAAAAAGAATGTAAGTGTAGTTTGTTATGAATACTTAAGACTTAAATTGCTCTGTTTATAGATCAAGATACAGCGTGTAGACTTTATTTTTACTATTTTGTCTATTCCTAAGTTAAGAGAGACCGGAAATGTCAAAAAAAATCTGCAAAATTTTACATTATTTCTTCTTATTCATCAAAGCCTTTGAAAGTTTTTTTTGCTGTAATTTGCTTTAATTTAATTTTTTATACCGTTAGAAGTTTCTGTCTAGTTTTGAACTTCAGCAGATACTTGCAATGTTCTTCCATCTGAACATTCAACAACGTTCTACAAAATAAATTATCTTGAATCTATAAAAATATATCTAAATAATAATTCTACGTAGCAATTTGAATGTGATGGGAGAGCCGAGTGTGGAGTCCATATATCTAGAAGGGCAAGACAATAGACTATAGCAGTGACTACATTTCATTCGATAATTGTAGAGGGCGCGTGAGTCGATCGTCGATGCGCAAGCGCCCCGAACGGCAGCTAAACGCCATTTTGTTATTAGGGATGCGATTCATCGATAATGTTCACTATTATTTATTATATCGATACATTATTGATAGTTTAAGACCTATTAAATATATATTATTAACATTCCTTTTACTAATAAGGCACACACGAAAATCTAAACGATTACATTTATCTCCTAATTGTCAAATGAGGTAGATTTATCTGTTGTACCACGGATAATAATTTATGCAATCTAGACAAGTAGGTATGTCTTTTGTCTGAGCCGAGTTATTTATGAATGCCTACTCAAATTCCTAACCTAGAATCATGCGACAAATATTGGCATCTGGTAATATTCAGACATGACAGCTAATTGTAAAATACATAAATATTAGCTGGTGCAAATTCAAATAACGTTAATGACTGTGAAATAAATTATTTAAGAAAGAAAAATATAATAAAACTGCAATGAAAATAAAAGAGATTAATGACATCTTTAGATAACAATAAAAAAATACTGCGTGCACTGACACATCACTATTCTGAGGAAACGGGCCGTTAAAAATATTTAATTTGGTTGGCGCGTAACCCATAATTACCTGTTACATAGTTATTCACGATCCACAGCCTGTGAGTAAATCCACTGCTCAAGTGGTTTGGAAATGTTTACAGAAATGTACCCGACTGCTTGTTGGTTTGTTTGTGAATTACGGCCACTTGGTCATTTAAATTAATTACCGGCGACCTGTAATCCTGAACTGAAGTGTTTTTACATCCGTGCGTCATAAGTCATAACTGTGGCACGAGGAAATAACCATAAAGCATTTCAAGAGTTTATTTGCAACTAACTAATTCAATCATAGCTGCAAGTTTTTATCGTTTTATCATAAACCGATTGAATCGATTCTAATTGATACAATATATCTGAGAGGTTCGATTTTTGAAAAAAGTTTCGCTTGTACTCCGTATTTCATTAGTATTGATGGCTTACTAAAACCAATTAGAAATTCTGAAACCTGTTTGCAGGTTCTATAACAAGTGTGAGAACTTGAATTATTCTACAGTACAAAACATGATCCCTCCTCTTTCCTTTAGTAATAAGCCTATTCAATAAAATAATTCAGTTAAGCAAAGGGGTTCGAGTTTTTGTTCAATTTGAGTGCTTTGATTCTGGCAAAGACGAAAAGAACTTAATTATTAAAGAATGACCTTGTGGAGCGGTAGAGGTCGATGGCACCGTCGTTTATAGTCAAATCTTTAGTGCAATAATTGTGTTAGATTGTGATCATTGTCACTATGAACATTTCCTAAATAGATAAAATCATTGTATTGGAGTTGAGTGCCCATATTTACTGTTAGTTTTATACGATTTTTCTTCTATAAGAAAAAGCTTTGACATCGGTTTCTTTAAGTTGTGAAATTTCATATCTTAGGCACAAGAATTCTCACTTATGAAATTGAGAATAAGTTGCTAGAAAAAACTAAGAAGATAAGATTAATATACGTGAAAGAAGTGTCGGGAATTTTGGACATTTCAAATGTTGAAAGCAGTTTTTTTTTGCTGTTGAGCTCCTGCTTTTGTACACCGTTACGTGAGTCAGGTAGTTTCTTGGAAATATTGCCCGCATGTTTTTGAATGCTATATTTGCAGGTTCTTTGCACCAAACTATGTGAATATAAAAATATTCAAAAATATGCCAATTATAATATAAGCAAAAGATGAGACATGTAAAGATTAACAATTTAAAAAGGTCAAAAAATCACTTTTGTTTATTTCATTTTCATACCATGCTGGCGTAGATAATGATCACAAAAACATAAAAATCTGTTATATTATTCTCTTATCTCAGAGATATCTGTTATCTTTATCTTATAGTGGCAGTGAAACAAGCCCTGAATCTAATAAATATCAATGATGTTTGTACATAAACCAAGGAAACAGGTTTGGTACTCCGGCCGCGAAGATATCAATTTTAAAACGCTCGTAAATATATAAATATTCAGCAAAAAAAACATTATAATCTGTCTACCTACGAGAAAAGTAGATTGTACGATTTGAGCCTGCTATAATGACTTTAGGTCGGAAATAAATCACTGAGGACGTTTACGATATAGCTTCATTTAAACTATAAATAATTACGAGTTCAAGTGCCTCAGCAAACGTTAAATCAAAACAATTTATGTATTAGAATGACACTAAATTACATCGCAATTAAACAATAACATTAAGAATTGTCTGGGATTGTGTTTATAATTACAGTTAGATTGCATTTTCAATACAAATTATGTGTTGAATAAATGTTTTTCAAAGAGAAGGATATATAAAGAAATATTCAAGAAACGTTAATACTTACACTGAGTTTACCTGCAAGAGAATATGAAACTTTTTGATTATTTGACGACATGCTTTGTTGGAAGCTGAACACCCCATCCATTTATTGAAGAACTGCACCGTGTCAAAAGTATCTAACAAATCATATACAGTAGAATTCTATTATGTGTGCGTCTTACTCAGCTGTAAGAAATGCAGGTACTTATAGTTTGTGGAGGTGAACAAAGTTTGGTCCAACAGTGGGGCCAACTCGGCGTGGCATCCGCCGCTCATCCTTACGTAGCTCGCGGCTATAAAGGTGCGCCATAAAACGGGTCTCATTTTATGACCATTTGACGAAGTTATATACGTTTTTGAAGTCATTTCTTAGTCGGGCCGACCATTGTGGCTGCGTGTCCACTCCGCAGCGTCACCGTGCCATTCTTATTATTTTAAAGTCTTATGCTATTGCGAGGGAATGGATTTTTAGCTCAAATTTCTTCGAGATGTACGGATATTATTTACAGATCTAATGCCATTGTCAGATAATCAGGTTAGGTTAATTCGTTTACGAATCGTGCTGGCAAAGAGTAAGGGCCCGGCTATCGCGGAGGAAATCTGCAATCTCGACAATGCTGTATCAATATTCATGCTTACGGTCGCGACCCCTACTATTTGCATAACTGCGCAATGCATTCTCTCGGTTGCAACTGTTCTATTGTTTTATGATCTAAATGACCACGCGATATAGGGCCAGTCACGATAATCATGTATGTTAATATGTATAGATGAATGTTTATGGTTTGCACTATATCGTAAGTCTAAATTTGCTCTAGAATGCAGATCTACTTATACTTAGTTAGAACTTTCATAATTCTTTAACACTACAAAAACTCAACAGTAAAAAGTTTATTGTTTACTTCTTCTACATACATATAGCAAGTTAAATTCGCCATTCAGTCAATTCAATCTGCAACAGTCAATTAAAAGAACAAAATATTGATTGTCTTGCTATTGACAATTACAACAATTAGTAATTGTGTACGCTCCATTCGATTTGTGCATGGTAGAAATCTGATGATGGAAGCTGTATGAATCGATTTTAATAGAAGAACCGGTTGAGAGTGAACTTGAACTCAAACCACTAGGTTTCTAGCAGAAATTTCTTGAATGACTTACTCTGGAAATAAATAAATATAAGCACTCAGTTTAGAACGCGTCCTCATTAATGTTTAATTAAGGCCGATATAGTACTGAATCTAATGTTTTCTCTACCTGCCATAAATTGGTAAAAGGAAGACAAAAAGTGGTTAGCAAGAAGATCTCTTCATTAAGCACCCAAGTAACATAGGAAGCATTTTAAGAAACGAATAGTAAACTTATGTAGAACTTAAGGTCCGTATAAACTCTTATATAAGTTCACCAAACATCTTGACGCTGTATATTGGCATTTCAAAACCATTATGATGCTTTACACTGTAAAACGGTTGGACAACGGCATATCAAAATGCTATTGTAAAGCCTTTAGTTTTAGTGCAGCAAACCATAACGCAGCTGTACAGCTTTCAGCTGTGTTTAGTGCCTTAGGGTCTACAATAGCATTTTTAAGTAGTAAGATAATGCCTAATGCTGCTTAATGGCATAAACTTGTAACATTATAATGCACCGTAAATCCGTTATACAGCTGTAAAAAAGCGGCAAAGCTGTGCCTTTAGTTGTGCACTAGCACTTTTAAGTGGTTAGTAACAGCCTAGTACTACTGAACAGCATAAATGTGAATCAATGTAATGCTTGCATTTTTAAAGATTAACTGAGTTCTGTTGTACAGTTAACAGCTCTTTAATCAAATACACTTGAGTTATTGTAATGCGTAAAGCTGTATATACATTCATTTTACTGTATTCGTAAAACCATTTGTCGGCTATATTGTGGAAAAGCACATATTATATGATCAACAAAACAACAGCATTTTGTATGGTGGACGTAGAACTACTTTATAGGCAATGACACTACAGTGGTTCATCAAAAGTCATCTCTCTAGCCTCTGGCTTAATAATTGTTCACGCGTGAGTGTTTATACTGCTGGCGGTATTAATTAGCCTTTTTAAAAGCTCACCAGGCTGCTATAGACCGACACCATTTTGTAAATATTTTATAACCGAAAAATATTATCATTCGGACCTATTTATAAAAACAATAGACCTATTTAATAATGATATAACTTAATTTAATACTGCCCAACAAATACTATTATGTTAATTATGTAAAATTCGTTCTATACTAGGAAAACACAATTGTTTTGGTTATTTCACACATATCTATTAATAACATTTTATATCAAAACCACAAAATATGGAAAGCGTGTGAAAATTTTCAATGAATCTTATATAGACAGTTACAGTAAACTAAATTGCGCAGTAATATTTGAAGCCATGAAATAACAAAAGAGTCAAAAACTTAGCCAGTATTATAAATTTTGTTTTGATGCAAACAAATATAATGTCACTCACTCAGTTTTGATAGTCTTTGTCCATATTATATTGCGAGACAAAGTAGTTAAATTACAACGTTAATTGTATTGTAACATTTGTACCGTGGTAATAGAGATGTTTTTGCAATGATCTAGGATTTATTTATGTTCTAACTGTGAACACTTAAATAGCCCTAATAATTCTTTTACTACATTCTAATGCTAGTCTAATGCAATTAATTCTTCTGTAATGCGATTGGCAACTTCATTGACCGTAATAATGCTTTTTTAATGCGATTGAAACCTTATTTGACCGACCACAATAATGCTAATATTATGCGCCTGTAATGCAATTAAACAACTGTTGTAAACTAATTTAGGATCTAAAGCCGTATAATTTGTGCCCAAATAAGCAATACAGTAGCGCCCTATACACGTTTGTAATGCTACTATAGAACTAACTGAAAATGCGAAAGCGACACAGAAATGCTGTAAGTCGGCCGTTATACTGCTTTGATGTGTTACTTGGGCAGAACCTTGTTCGACGTGAGCTGGATAAATAGGATACGTTGGCGGAATTTGCTAGGCGTAAACAAGCTAGTAGTGTACTAATTAATTAACTCATTACCGGTTGTTCATAAATTTTATGATAGATTATAAAGAGACTCTGCTTGAACGTGGGGCACCTTTTTTGTCACTCATGTGTCTCTGGTCTGATTTTCAGAAGACAACAGATGACTTTTAAGTTTGATTGTTGTTTCCGTGTAGGTACAGTAAATGTATTTTCTTTCTTTTACAGTCACGAGCGCTAATATGTATTCACTTACCAAAATTCAAAAGCGATTTTCTCGCGGAATATTGACTGCAACTTTGAGATAACACCTATTCCATATTAGTATGGGTTTCAAAATATTATGTTCATTACAATATAATATTATAATCAACACAATAGGAGAAAATCACTTTTGAAAGTTGCTGAGTGTTAAAATATTATTGCTCGTGACTGTATCTATGTGTTCGTGTACCCTCTCACAGGTTTAGTAATTAAATGCTCAGGCAACTTATTACATCCTAACTAATATTAGAAAATAATTCCAAAAGTGAGTTTGTTTGTTTGTTTATAACGCTTTCACACTAAAATGGCTACACGAATTTGGATGAAATTTGGCACATGGATAGACCATGACCTAGGTTGGGGCATGGAATACTTTTTATCCCGATATTCCCACGGGATCGAGACTTAAGAGGGAACAGGGCCTGCGAGGAATTTGAATAACAGTTTTTTGAAGAAACTATTGCCGTCGTCTTACCTCAAGTCTGCCCCTGTAAAGTGCGATAGGGACAACTGCAGCTCAGACCGATTAAATCACAAATTTTTTGACGATATCAACGTTTCGTATTCCCCTTTTTTCTCCTCGAAAACTGCGCCGATTCAATCATTTTTTAAATTAAAATTTTAAGAAAGACTATGTCTATGTTCCTATCATTTTCCTTTATGTTAAAAACTTTTCGAATTTGTCTGGTAATCCTCTAATCATGGCGGTAAAAATGGGGGATTTTGTCATTTTTGGAGGGTCATGTTTTCTTTCCCAATTAGTTGCTGAAAAAAGGAAATAACAGGGACGTGCCTACAGCAGACCTTGATTTTACGAAAAAAAAAATTGCTCCAGAGACAATATTCAGGAAGAAAAAAGGGGAATACATTTGTATGGAGAATTGCAGGCCCTGTTCCCTCTTAAGCAAGTGAAACGGTGGGGCGCAGCTAGTTAATAATAATAGGCTTATTCAAAGTTTTTGGTCGAAAGTGGAACTTATCGGACATATTTGAAATTCCGAATATGTCTAAGTTGAAGCCTTGGTTGAAGCATGAAATCTCTAAAAATCAATAACTGTTACGTTATATTTCCTTTGTTAAATTTAAATGGAAATTCTAAATGTAAGTGATGACCTCTTCCTTGTCTTTGTTCTTCAAGCTATTGTCGATGCCCAAATGTTTAGAGGAAGACTTGAGTGTCCGTATTTTATGCAAAGGATTTAACTTTATGATCATGATTGTACCTTTGGAAATAACTAACACATCCTTTCTTCGTTTCAGGTAAACATCGCAATACAAATAACTGCGCTTTGTTCCCACTCTATGTAAGTACCTCAGTACATAACCTAGCTCATTCCTTGAGCATGTATGTTATTGTTTAATAAAATACTGGTATTCCAGTGCATGTGAAACCCCATTTTTATTACCATTCAGGCCAGATCGTAAGTGTGTTTAGATCAATAAAAATGACAAGTGGAAGCGAAACTACAGATAACTTCCACTAAGCCTTTTAAATAGCGGCCTCTCGGTAATAAATTATACTTAATGACCACTAAAATAAAATAAATTGGAAAATACGACGCTCCAGAGTACAAATAAAAGAACGCTTCCCTTTACAAATCCTAAACGCATATATTAAACTTGATAGAGATATTAAAGTTATAAACAAATCTCATAAGTGCGCGTGAGACTATAACGGAACGTCACGCCGCGCCGTTGGAAAAGGCTAATTCTAAATTAATTTTATTTATTGAATTAATCACTTATTCGAAACTTAATCACGTACAATCAAAGTTGAGTTTTCAAATAAATTTCACAATCAATTAATTCAAAATACTAATTGGGTTTTATCTAGAAACATTAAGATGTTGATAGACTAACATAGTCTTTGATCAGCCGTAGATTTGGCTGGACACGCAATATTTAGGTAGTTGGAGGCTGTATGTTGTGTGCTGATGCCTAAGAATAGACTGAAGCGTTATATTGTTACCTGACTTGGGTTTCTAATATGGAGATGAATAAATTCATGTAAGCTCCTTTAGCTGCATGGTTAGTGTTCACTCTCTTTGTGTTTTGGTCATGTATGAAAAACATTGAATAATGATTTGTTTAGATTGTCACAGTGTTGTAGTTCTAGGGTAAAGGTAAAATATTGAAGTTTGTTGGGCAAGGGTTAAAAATAACTTCAGTCGCATTTTTCCAATACCATATTTATAATCATACAATACATGTTATTCATATTGTTCATGCAAAGGCGAGCAGAGCATTTAAGAGCAGTGGAAGGTAACCCATTAGTAATAAATAGACAGTATAGAAAAAGGTTTTTTTTTTAATTTATGTAAAAACATATAAACGCTTAAACAAGGAACAGACTTCACTTACAGATAATTTCCGCAGTGACTTCATAAACATTGCTCAATTCATTTCGAAACAGCAAGAACGATCTAAAGCTGACCGTTTTAGACAAGAAGTACTTATGAAGACGGTGACAACGATCGCAGGCGTAACTGAACGATAACCTTACAACCCGACTCAACAGCTTGTAATGAAAATGTAAGCCTTATTATATGGGCACAGGTATCTTTGAGGCGGCTGTAACAGTATTATTGAATAATTATGCTATCTTAAATATCTAACGCGCTCTAAACACAACTCTATGACAGTGATAGACCGCTGGGAAATTCGTTTTGAAACAATATGTCGCGGGTAAACGGTTACATTCGGAATTTGAATGCTTCACGAAAAGCTTTGTATTTTATGGCGTATTTTTGTTTTTTTTATGGTTTGAGTAGGAAATTCTAAATATCTATTTCATTCAAAGGTGTTTTTGCTGGTAAGTGAAAAGAAAGGATTTAATTTCGTCTTTTTCTTGTAAAGCTGTTTTGGTACATGTCTGCGTACTATGATGAAATGCAAAGTGGAGAGTATGAATTATTTATATTGGAGTAAATTGCATAAAATAACGACCCACTTTATGTTTAGGCATCATAAGATAAAAATATAGACTATGGGCCCCAGGGGTTTACAATAAGGTCTAAATTCGCTTAAAGCTACCATTGTTATTTATGCCTACCTAAGCAATTATTTGTATATTCGATTCGCGCATTCACTCGTGCGCTGGGATTATTATGAAAGTTCGTATTATACAATATTCCTGCTACATAAATACATTTTTTTTACTTTGATTAAGCAATTTATATTCAGTGTGTAACGCTATTTTGCCTAAAATGTAAATAGATACCCATTTTTGGGAAAAATAAGTTAGTGTGAAATTTGCGATTGCTTGCGATAACGACTTCCAAATACACGAAATGTATTCTCATTATATGGATACTGAGCCGTTAGCTATATTTCACCAGAAAAAAGGGCGAAATTTAAAAAAGTTTAGAATGCTTTAACTACGAGCTGGTTCTTATTCAGGTAGATTCCTCTAATTCTAGGGATAGTTTATGTCCACACGGGTCAACGGTATCTTTGCCCATCAAGGCATTAAAAAAAACTTGTCTAGCTACACTAGTACGATCGGTTTCAGAACACACCAGCCATTTTTAATTAGCGGCTGTACACGCACTGATCGCGGGGTAGTATTAAAACGATACAATAAATTAATTCTTGACGGATCCATCAACTGGTGCGTTTACAAGCCATTGTGAAGTTGTTACTATGCAGTCATGCGGTAGATACTGAATGTGAAAATTGATGAAGACAATCAATATTTATGACCAGAAGATCATAGCTGTTGGTATTTGGCCTTATCTGCTGCCTATTTCGAAGAGAAAATACACACATAATTTAATGATTTCTATTTTAAAATTTAAATACTACAGACTTCCCACGGCTTCGCTCATAATGGCACTACGGCTATAACAGTTTTAGAATCTCTTTAACTTTAAAAAAACTGCTATATGAAGATTCCTATAACCGTTTTTAACATAGTTGTTCAGATAAGATTATCTGAACAACACTTTAACACATTTATCCTGCAAAAGTCTTTTTCCTTCTTTCCTTTTTATTTTAGGTGAAAACAATTGTTAATTGATTCAGGCGTGACCTTGCGGAAATCCATTATAAAATACAATAGACGTGGATATATTTAGTAACCTGTTCCGCTTAGCAATTTCTAAAGAGCCATAAAAAACTCCCGAAATAAATCGACACGTATTTCACCTCTCAACCAGGCATCCTCAGGATGACGATGGACTTGTTGCGAACTCGAACACGGCGTGTTGCCACACCGAGCGCTAAGTGCAGACTCAGCGCTCGCTGTGGCTACTAACAGGTTACTAAATATATCCACGTCTATTGTATTTTTTTTAAACAATTATGTTTTAATTTTTAAATTTGATATTAAATTTAATTAAATTAAATCTGTCAGTCTTCTGGATACGTTTCCGGATGACAGCGAAGCGGACGAATACTTCGACGCCTAATGTTTTTGTATTGATTTGAAAAGTTAGTTGTGTTAAATATTGTAAAAGTAATTTTCATTTATCAAGCATATTACATTTAAGCATGCATGCATATTAATTTGTCCTATATTCATTATGACCGAATTACTAATAAGAGACTGCCTCGTTGGTCTAGTGGTCGCAAGCGCTACTGCTGAGCATGAGGTCCTGGGTTCGATTCCCGGGTCGGGCAAAGTGTTATTGGGTTTTTCTATCTGAAATTTCTCAGTAGCAGCTCGGAGTCTGGATTTGTGCCCGGTTGATGGCAATAGGCTCGCCCCCTATTACATGGGACTTAAACATAACTGGCGAAATGTGGGTGTACCTACTACGGGTACACCTCTGCCCAACCCTTCGGGGAAACAAGGCGTGATGTTATGTATGATGTTAAGAAGAAACATTACTTAACCACTACCAAGAAATGAGTATCAACAGGATGTTCACAAAAAGATACACACTTACGTACTTTTAAAATAGTTCGTAGAAGTTTCGCAAAACTTCCAGTTGCTACACGATATTTTTAAGTATCGTATCTCATAATAAGACAAAAGATGGCCATGCATAAGTATCGAGAGGACGTAATAGCTTTGTCGTTATAAATCACATGGAGATATTGATCGTAAATAAACTTGCGATTTATGACAAAACAGAGATATCTCGCGGCGTTAGTGGCTTGTGTAAGGTAGTACGTATACATGCAGATACCCTTTGCTCCTCCGTCTGATGGAAATGTCAGCTTTCAAGTAAATAAACGCATAATAAAGTTGCGTTTTCACTTACATACAGACGTAACTGCACTTGTAATTATTTTCATATTAATGTAAATGTAGATACTAATAGAGATAGAGACTACATCTTTAAAGACACTTACTTATCACGAATAACATGGTTTTTATGACAACAAAAACAATGTTCAAACCGCTTTAATGTCTATAATTAAACATTGATATTACAACGTTTGGAGTAACAGCTAACACTAACTCACAATTGACACAATTGCAACGTCGCGGCAAGTAACAAGTCAATAAATAAAATAGTATGCAGTATTCGCATTTAAATCACACTCTGTGTATGGAGATGAGGATGTTTAATACACCCTTTAATTGATATGTTGCGTGCTGACTTATAGTATCTGATCTGAAGCCGGGCGTGTTCCTCCGGCAATTCTATTGGGCAATTTATTTATATTGATTCCTATACCAATCCCTATCTGTCTAGATAGCTCATGACTTTATATATTACCTCTAAAACTTGGGCTGATATATTAAATTATATACTTGGTTAATTATCTAGCGTACAGAAGGAACGTGGGTTGATTTACTCGTGCTGAAATATACAGGTCAACTGTGAGTCGGACATATTATTCAGATGTTCATAGAAAGTTTCCGACAGAGCTTTTACTCAATTAACGTTGACCCATAAGTTACTTTTACCATTCAACAAAATCAAAACTATTTTATAACTGTTTGATACACCTGGGAGCCTACCACCAGCTCAACAGCAGTATTATTTTAATATTACTTCAGTGGGAGAAAGAGATGGAGCTATACGTCCTGTAGAGCTTCATCTCTTTCCCACACTGAAGTAACATTAAAATAATACTGCTTTATGAGCTTGTGGTAGGCCCCCAGCTTACGTTAACTGAGAAAAAAGGTCGTGACATTGAGAAAGACAAATGACCAAAATGAGTACGCATAGTAAACGTGGACCGTTTTTCTAATTTTCTGAGGAATTCTTTAAAACCAGAAAAGAATTTAGAAAAGTTAATTAATCTCGAATAATGAAGTATATTAGTTAAAGTCAGAGATTATGTTTGAATAGATTAAAAACAAAAGTTGGATGTCATATGCCTTCTCTACTATTATTATGAGAATATATTTTGTTCAATAATACTAGTCTAGACTATGAGCAAACTAAATGGTGTTTAATTATAATTAGGCATGGGGTAAGTTCTGTGTCATATTTTTTGTTTACTTTGTTTGTTTGATTAGATGTCAGTTTCGTCTTTTATTGGATTTATTTTTCTGAATTTATTCCTTTTATGTACCTGGGCGACTGAGCTCTGCTCTGTCAAAATAGAGAATGCTCATTTAATAGTTTATGAAAGTTCATACTAAAACGATACTGGATAGTTAAGATAAGACACAATAAATAAATCACTATGTTATTTATTGAGATAATCAATATCATAAATGTTAGCATAACTTTGGCATGAAAATGTTTGAGATCAATCTTAATAACTACAAAATAAAACAGTTTTTGCCATGATAGTAGGCACTTACTAATTCCATGCTGCCATGATAGTAGGTACTTACTAATTCCATGCTGCCATGTCATTATTCTAAGGTAGCCATCTTGTTCTAAACTTTGGGCTACTTCTGCTTGGGTGAAAATACGAAGAAAACGAATTTTCCCAGATATGAGAACTAGCTAGATCGATTTTTCGTCCCCGTAAACCCCTATATTGCAACTTTCATCGAAATTGTTAAAGCCGTTTTCCAGAACGTGATAACAAATATATATATATTTATATACAAATATTGCTCATTTAATAGTATAGGATAGTAGTAAGTACTGTTCATGAATGGAGAATTAAGAAAACAAGATGTGAAGGTTACATTTCACTCAACAATATTTTCAGGTAATTTCACAAAAAAAAATCAGTTTGTGTGGGATTGTGTCCAGTTAGTTCATCGGAGTAGAGTTTGACCGTTTGACCGCACGACCACGCGGCCGCTAATCAAGGCCCGTCGTAAAGCTATTGTTGCCTTATTAAAACCTATCATTAGGATACAAATTGAATAAATATCAATATTGGATTGGATTTGCATATATATTTTTTCTTTTTTTCTAAACTCTCTCTTTTAGTTGTAGTGAAGCCGGCTAATTTATTAGATTATTATGTGAATAAATATTAATTTTATGGATCGTATCATGACAAGAACACGAGACACTCGTTAGATCATTGTAGTCACAGCAAACAGGACTTTTTTCTAAGCTTGTAAATAATTTATTCAGAACATCGTCCGTCGGTTAAGCGTCCAATTTGTCATGGACAAATTCTGTGTGTTAGTTTAACACACCGTGGGTACCTACCCGCTGCGTTTGTGTGTTCTTGAATAATTGTTACATTTACTTACATTGCATGAACACTTGCCTCAACACGCAATACTTAATCATATCGATATTTGGATGTAATTGCTTTCATGAATGATCGATTTTTCAAAACTTGCATCTGTAAGTTGGGGTCACACTCATATTCCACGTGAAATAAGCTGGATCATGACCGCTATTAACTGTCTATATACTTCTACACTAATATTATAACACGAAAAGATTTGTATGGTTGTATTTTTGTTTGTAATGAATAAACTCAAAAACTACTGGTCCGATTGAAAAAATTCTTCCACCAGTAAAATGCTATATTATCACTGAGTAACATAGGATATAATTTATAAAGATATCACGCGGGTAAAGCTTGTGTGTAAAATAAGGAATAACTGATTGATTAGAGAGTGAAAATATTAAGGTGAAAATGATTCAGCAGGTTCATGTAATCAGATCGCCTAAAAGCAGATAACAATTTAATTGTAATTCAAACGATTCTCTGTTCAAATGATGGTATTATATTAATACTAGTTCTTTTGGAGTGACTATTATGTAATAGACGTAACGAAAACGTCCGAAGGTCAGGGCTGGCAGCGTGAAGGTTGAAGGTGTATCTCAATCTCGACTCGATGTAGATTACCAAAGGGAATTAAAGAGAAATATATGGCGACATTATGCGCGGGCGCAGGCATATGAATAGCTTATCTACCGCGTAAGAATGCCAATAGCGTGAGAACTGTCCGTGTCCACTTCCAAATTATTCTGAATACGTTCGATCCACGTCCTTGATGCGTGACCGGTTACTAAATCAGCGAAGAGCGAACAATACAGCACAACGTGTGTATTATTTTACTTTGCACGTACATACACGCAGACTACCTTTTATCTATAAAAATGTCGTATCGCGATCATACCTGGACGATGATAGTGCATCGCGCTATTGTTGTAGTTCATCGCGTTTTTTCTTTTACTTAAATAATAGGTTTTAAAAACAGACCGTTTACCTGATACGATATTTCAAGCGTCTGCTTTACCTACTCAGTGAGCTTTTGCGTCATTCAATAGCGAGGAGCTTTTGAAACTTAATCAATTACCAGTTCATTGAACTCTGCTACTTAGCTTACACAAAGAAACTTTAATCCAATCTATCAATTCTATTCAAATGATGTTTTATGTATAACATTTTGAGGAAAGAATATAAATAAAAGTAGTAGCATCGAAGGGACAAACGGATATAGCACGTGAATCGAAGTTAAACGATTAAGACGAATAAGCCGTATCGAATTCGATTATGGCGAGGCGCGCTCGATTCGGGTTCCCGATGACAGAATCGAGAATGCGATTTAAGATTTTGAGAGGGCTATGTGTACGTATAATTAGCGGTGCGGAAGCCGAGTAGTTAGTGCGAGGGGCGGGTTGTCCTCGTAACGATAAATCATAAGTGCGCAGGAGTCGCTGGGCGGACGATGGGCGGAGCGAGTGATTTTTAAACGGTTTTTTGAGTTTCAAGACGGCCAATGCACGAGAAATTCGGGCATCCTTTTCTGGCGCCTCGATATGGCGACACTTTTTCGTTAATTAGGAGAACCATGATTACGACTAATTTTCCGGACAACGAACTCGGCGGCAAAAAGTGGTATTCAATTAAAACAATACCTATCCAAAACGTAAGTTGTGAAAGCTTCATAAAAAGGATACCTGGTCTCCGCCAAAAAGTATTTTTCGAATGAGAAATTCTTGCACAGTGGTCGTAAAGCGTTCGCTTCCCGATTTTTTGGGTGGCGTTGTCACCCTATGGCTACTAATTAATACCCCGCGGTCGGTGCGCGGGCGCAGGTACGCTCCGCTCTGTTTGAGCTCGCTTGCTGCTTTTTGTTCCGCACTGTCTCTATTGTTCTCTGTCGGATCACATGATGTCGCTCTTAATTCCTTCTCACTGCCTCATGAGCTCTGAATACTGATTGAACAGAGACATATACAGCACGTATTTATAACTGCTATAATCTTCCAGACGGTCGCTTTTCAATGGAAAACTGAACTGGACTTGTCCTTGTTTTGATCATATTAATTGAGCTTATAAGAAATTAAATTGATGTTATTACGCACAAAGTTGGCATAATTATCTGTAGGTTAGTAAAACTGACTGTATATGTACTGCAGATGTAAGAACGCCAGGTAATGTCTTTATTGATATTGTCTAGAGATCATAACGTATGTTAATTGTAACAGAATTGATCTACACATAGAGATGGTTGGTCGGATTCTCAGATATATTTGTCTCGTTCTATATTCTTACCACTTTATGTTCGATAAAAAATGGTCTTTTGAAAACATATTATGTACATGACCGGGCCTATGCAACAAGTAGTTATAACTTGATACGTTATCGGCCAACCATCTTGTTCGGGTGTTCGCTTGAGTAATCTACGAGTCGTCCGATCGTTTCGTTAACTTGATACGCAATAAATTGAAAGAGCAAATCAAAATAAACATTCCCAACCCTGATAGAGATACAAAATATCATATTATTTGAAATGCGAGGCAATATTTAAAATGCTTCATAACAACTAGTGATCACCTCGGGGGCGTTACTATCTACATATTTATACCAGATACAATTCAAAACCAGTTTCTTCTCGCCACTCGATTCTAACAAGAATTTGGACTCATACAAAAATAAATACTGTCCACGAAACATGAGAAAGGTAATATCGTCATATTAAAAGATTTGCTAACTCAATTTTGGTCTAAAATAAAAGTTGGTAAGATTTGTTTTCGGTTAACCGGTGGAACGGTAGTGAGATCGAAATAATTCTTGAAATGAAAAGCTATATAGCAGTATTTATTATGACATCCGACAGTAAAGTACAAAATTGATTTTATCGAGGCTTACCAACATGCATAGTTTAAATTTCTCTACGGGTCTGTTAAACTACGCTGTAGTAGGGTAATTACTTCCATGCTATTAATTAAAATTTAATTTAGGTAACCGTATTTGAGTAACGATATTGTAAGCTGTAATATATGGCAAGACTGCAAGCATGCTACTACATTGAATGGCTGGGAACAGCTCCTCGCGGTCATTTGTGACAGACTCATTGCAAGTTACATCCATACTCTACACATACAAATATTCCGATGATTTTCTTACGTTCTCATACAAAAAACGCCTATTTGTATTGATTAAAGTTAAAGATAAATTAAACCTTATTAAGTTTTTGCCAGCAGTTTTTAGCATCGTTTTTCTCGTACGTTTTTAAAGAGCTTTAATGAGGCGAACCTTTAATAAACTACTTGTTATTTGTTAATTGAACTCGTTTATTTTATGCAAGTACTTATAATAGTTTTGTTAACCATTTAAATATGCACATCATCTTGCTTAACATTCCATACAAACTTTGTTAGAAGCGGAACGATGTAATAATTTATTTGTTCACAACAGGTATCCATAAACTTTCAGATAAAAAAACGAAAATAAATAAAGAGCCATGCCCGTTCACTAGTTACGCTACTTTATACATATCAATAACTTGCGACTTTATAATGATTAGAATTTTAAGTTCATTCAACTGTTACTTTCATTCGAACTTGTTTTGCTGTCCAGCGTATTCAAATGTAGCTAATATTATTAAATTGTAAATTAGCCTTCAGGATAGCGTGACATAAAGTACACTATGGCCAGCTTTACGACAACGGCTAAACACAAGATAAAGGTGCGCTTTATTCGTACCATGTCCCCTTGAGTAATCGTTCAGATAGTTGTTATCTCCGCCGTGAAGCCTTCGTGATTTTTACAGTCTGCTCGAGACATTAGCGTGCCTGTTTATACGAGACAATGCTTGGAATCGCGACACGTGTATTTATTATATTGATTTTTAATATGAATTGTAAGCTATTTAGTAAATTACATATGCTTCCCTACAAGTCTACGATTTGACTTTATTGAACTTTATTTATCCTAGTAAATAGTTATAATAAACGCGAAAGTTTGTGAGGATGGATGGATGGATGTTTGTTACCCTTTTACGCAAAAACTACAAAACGGATTTGGATGAAATTTAGCACACAGATAGTTTATAATCTGAATTAATAGATAGGATACTTTTATCCCGGTATTTTCACGGGATCGAGACTTATGTGGGTGAAATTGAAGGGCGCTGCTAGTATATAATTCTATAAATAAAGGTGATTAACGTAATAGATTCGCAGTTACAACCATTTTGCAGCAGTTAGTTAAGGATAATGCACATTTTTATGGACAATAAAATGAAAACTAATTACACGAGCCTTTTGTATTGGCAAACTCAATTATTGTTAAGTATGCAATAGAGTCCCAATAAATCATTTAAGTTTACTCACACAAATTCCATAACTCATGCGTTATGTATTTCCAACATTTTGCTGTGGCACTAAAATGCGGGCTATTTTAGTGTATGGTGGACAATGCATAGCAGCGGCGAGGCGCGGGCGCAGAGCGGCGGGGCCATGACGCGCGTACGCAGAAAAAAAGAGAAAATCCTCAATAGTCCTCCACGGCCCACACGCCAACCTATGGCCACTCAATCGTTCGTATTCCTCTAGCCAAGCTAGGAATAGAAAAAGTCGCAGAGTCGAATTTAATGCAATTTTTTATACTCTCATTCTAACGACAGTCACGACATGTTTCCTAATCTTTAATCAGTGTAAAATAAAATAATTTTATGTTCCACGCATACTTTACAATAATAATGATAATAAATGAAGCGTAAAACAACATATTTTACATATCACATTTTTATAGCTTACGGACGAAGACTTTCTCAGAATTTAACAGGTGATATGATAATTAAAAAACGTCGGATTTTAGCAGTAATTAATGATAAAATAGTCGTAAAGTTTAATTACTATCTGTTATGGAAATAAAATATCAGGTAACGTCTACCTTATAGCACTTGTGTTCAGTTGGGCTCAAGCAATGACACAGCGCTTACTCTCAAGAGATACTTGGATTCTTTAGGAGTTAACTTTGAGCCAGCCTAGCTAACGAGTAACGATTGACGTGAGTATTTTCAAGTACATACCCGACGCCTTAATGATTTATAATGATTTTGATGTAGAAACAATAAACAATGTATCACTCTGGAACATTTTTTATGCTTCGTGAGTCGACAAACGTTTATAAGAAAACACTACACGTTTTTCAGTTGAATTTAGTTAAGTTGTTCAAGAGTCTCGTAAATCAGGGGAATGTGTAGAATTCCTAAAATCTCTATTCATCTTTAAGTATTCAAATAATTTTAACAAGACATGTAGGTACTCATTTAAATAAGTTGAATTGTTTCCAATCACAGTTTGAAAGTCATGCTCGTCCTGCGTCTAATTATTCGAAGTCAATGTTCATCAAATACAAACATTCAAATTTGGACCAGAGGAGGTACACACCCACGCCACATGTACGCAATGTTTTTCCACATTCAATTCAAATAAGGTCCACAAGCATCGCTTTGTACCTTCGTCTAAAAAAATTAAAAATAGTATCGGTATGTGTACAGGTTACAAGTTTCATGAGAGATTCATGAGCCAAGTCAACATGCTCATAATACATATTAATTGTATTGATTAATGTACTTATACAAGCAGTTTTACTTGAAACGTATTGCACTAATATACACTTAAAATAAATGTTAATATTATGGTGTAGTAATGTAGCTATTAAAACGAATTATTCCGTCGAGCTTCGTTCAAGAGAACGGGAGATAGATGTGCAGTTACTTATTGCATTTAATAACAGACGGAAAATGGAAAACGTTTACTGTAAACAAACATGGAAATATGATTAATTACTTCGTTATCTATCTATTAAGAAGATAATTAACATATTTACGCTATTTTATCTTAGTTGTGTTACTATTTGAACGGTACATTTAATATTTCAGAGTATGTTATGTTGTAATAGAGATTATGTACAGGAATGCAAATTAAGTTTTAAGTGAAGGATGACAATATCGTAAGTTAATAGGAATAAATTATATTTTAGGCAATCGGTCGTCTGTTGTAAGAGTTTAGTACATACCGAATGCTTGTAGTCTCCAATAATTCTCTCATGATTAAGGTACTGAGAAACTTGACCTCCATAATAACGTGCTCTATTTGATCATTCCACTTCTAAAAATGGAATTTAAGCCGGGATAAAATTGAAGAGGATTAACCGCAGCTTAATAGACTCAATGTAAAAATGCCTACGACTGTAAAAGGATATAGGGACACGATTATACGCACATACGCCTAAAGTATTGTCTGAACAATGCCTCGGCTGCACGACGCGCGACTCAATGCCTTTCAAGTCAGATTAAGTTAGGAAAGGCGCATTATTAATAACGGCCAATAACTTAACTGCCGCTTGAAATATCGAAGTTACTTTTGCTTAAGCGACACTCATATATTATCTGAACTAAGAATATGTTTCCGGATCGAGAGAGGTTTTGTCATTGGTTCTCAAGCGGGATTATTTTATTTTGTAAGCGTCAATTGTAATGTTTACAATTATTTATTTATGGTTACATTATTTACCTACATTGATGATAGATGTTGTGTTTCTTTATTTTGTTAACGATTACATACCGTATAACATGTGACTTAGTGTTTATTAGATACTTACCCAAATTGATAAACTAGTTCTTATAAAGACGAACCAAATTCGCAGAAATCATTCAAATAATCAAATGTGGTCAAAGCGTTGCTTAAGTAGCAAAAAGTATATGTAAAATATTCTCTGTCGTCATTGTGAAGTCCTGGAAGTTGAGCAGTGCGAATGTTAATAAATTGAATGCAGTCTACAAAAAATATGGTGATTTTATATAATGGCGCTTGTAAAGTTGCATTTGGACAAATGTGTGCGAACACGCCTGACAAGGGTCGTGAATACTTTTAAATGTTTTGTGAAACAACATTAAAACATGCACCCAAATTATGTTATAATAAGGAAAAAACCTTTTAAACATAACGTTTTTGTACAAAAAGTTGCAAGCGATTTCAAGCGAGACAACTAATAATAATAACTGACGATGATTTGACATGCAGTGTTCAGAGTTTAGCGTTTACTTCATGATGTGTAAATAAGTATTCATGTAACTCTCTGCTGAGTAACAAATTAAAGAAGTAAGCACCATTTTAAAATTACAGCTGCATTTCAATTAGTTTACACATTTACTGAGGTAATGAACTTAGCACTTTATGTTTAGTATTTAACAAATAGCAAGAAAGCGTAAATAAGTGAACGGCACAGTTTGAAAAACGTTTTTTTATTTTATTTTCTTATTTGCCTCCCAAAAGTGAATTTTGATATTCAAAATTCATTTATTTTAGTTACGGTCACGAAATTCATGTGATTAGGCTTAAGAGCAAATTTGCCCTGACAGACGGACAAACAGACAGATAGACTGACAGACATACACACGAGTGATCCTTTATGGGTTCCGTTTTGTCGTTTGGACGTGCAGAACCCTAAAAACGTGAAAATATAGACTTCTGTAGTTCATTTGACATATTGGTTATACATTGAATAATGTGAATCTGACTGCCTCGTTGATCTAGTGGTAGCAAGCGCAACTGCTGAGCATGAAGTCCTGGGTTCGATTCCCGGGTCAGACAAAGTGTTATTGGGTTTTTTTATCAGAAATTTCTCAGTAGCGGCTCGGAGTCTGGATTTGTGCCCGGTTGATGGCAATAGGTTCGCCCCCTATTACATGGGACTTAAACGTAACTGGCAAAATGTGGGTGTACCTGCTACAGGGACACCTCTGCCCAACCCTTTAGGGAAACAGGGCGTGATGTTATGTTATGGGTTAATGTGAATCTTAAATATATGTATAACAGGAAAAGTTACCATACTAATATGTCATCATTTCAAAATATCAGGCAGTTATGAAAATCGTAGAAATCGAAACCAAAAGCTCTCTGAAAAATAAACTTGAAAAAGCTTCAGTACCTACCTACATTTTATTCAGAATTATATTGTAGTGTATTTTAAATCTCCTCACTCATCCTTAATGCGGGAATTATTCCCTCCTCATCTACATTTAAATACGGCTACTTATAGAACAGCGGTGCGATACTTCGGGACGGTATCATGATGCGAGCTCCTAACCATTCACTTATAGGAATGCAAGCATTCACAGCGAGGTAAAGTTTAAAATAAAAAACTATAACACGTGAAGACTTGTATCACAATATGAGCTTTCGTCGCTCGAGGGATGAGCGAACCTTTTAAAAGCTTTTCCGAGGCCGTACAGGGCATTAAGCCCAAGTGAAGATAAACCTGGTAACAACCTCCGGACGATATGTTGCCTGCACCATAAATATATTTATCTACTTTGCTTTTGTTGCCAAGATAAATCGGCTCGTTTGACTAGTGCATCGTTTCCAGATTGAAATATACAAAGTGTTACCACTTTGTCTGCGCGTTCTACAGGCGTTGTTCAGGTTCTAGTTCACTTATTTACGCTTTCTTGCTATTTGTTAAATACTAAACATAAAGTGCTAAGTTCATTACCTCAGTAAATGTGTAAACTAATTGAAATGCAGCTGTAATTTTAAAATGGTGCTTACTTCTTTAATTTGTTACTCAGCAGAGAGTTACATGAATACTTATTTACACATCATGAAGTAAACGCTAAACTCTGAACACTGCATGTCAAATCATCGTCAGTTATTATTATTAGTTGTCTCGCTTGAAATCGCTTGCAACTTTTTGTACAAAAACGTTATGTTTAAAAGGTTTTTTCCTTATTATAACATAATTTGGGTGCATGTTTTAATGTTGTTTCACAAAACATTTAAAAGTATTCACGACCCTTGTCAGGCGTGTTCGCACACATTTGTCCAAATGCAACTTTACAAGCGCCATTATATAAAATCACCATATTTTTTGTAGACTGCATTCAATTTATTAACATTCGCACTGCTCAACTTCCAGGACTTCACAATGACGACAGAGAATATTTTACATATACTTTTTGCTACTTAAGCAACGCTTTGACCACATTTGATTATTTGAATGATTTCTGCGAATTTGGTTCGTCTTTATAAGAACTAGTTTATCAATTTGGGTAAGTATCTAATAAACACTAAGTCACATGTTATACGGTATGTAATCGTTAACAAAATAAAGAAACACAACATCTATCATCAATGTAGGTAAATAATGTAACCATAAATAAATAATTGTAAACATTACAATTGACGCTTACAAAATAAAATAATCCCGCTTGAGAACCAATGACAAAACCTCTCTCGATCCGGAAACATATTCTTAGTTCAGATAATATATGAGTGTCGCTTAAGCAAAAGTAACTTCGATATTTCAAGCGGCAGTTAAGTTATTGGCCGTTATTAATAATGCGCCTTTCCTAACTTAATCTGACTTGAAAGGCATTGAGTCGCGCGTCGTGCAGCCGAGGCATTGTTCAGACAATACTTTAGGCGTATGTGCGTATAATCGTGTCCCTATATCCTTTTACAGTCGTAGGCATTTTTACATTGAGTCTATTAAGCTGCGGTTAATCCTCTTCAATTTTATCCCGGCTTAAATTCCATTTTTAGAAGTGGAATGATCAAATAGAGCACGTTATTATGGAGGTCAAGTTTCTCAGTACCTTAATCATGAGAGAATTATTGGAGACTACAAGCATTCGGTATGTACTAAACTCTTACAACAGACGACCGATTGCCTAAAATATAATTTATTCCTATTAACTTACGATATTGTCATCCTTCACTTAAAACTTAATTTGCATTCCTGTACATAATCTCTATTACAACATAACATACTCTGAAATATTAAATGTACCGTTCAAATAGGAAAGAGGAAGCCCTGTTTTAGGAGATCATTGTTTTTGTGGGAACAAGTTTTAACTTACATATAATCAAAGTCAGGAGATCGCGAATAAGATACCTACTAACATTTCGCTTAACTATTATTATTTATCTTTTATCTGTAAAAGTACTTAAATTTAGATTATTTTTATATACCTTTTATTTTTTATATATTATAATGTTCTTGTTCTTCTTATTTTCGTATGGTTAGTGACTAACCTGGTGAAAGAGTTTTAAAGCCGCCCATGGGCCTCTGACTTGACTTCACATGCCGTCGAGAAATATCTCTCAGGCAAGCCGGTTTCCTCACGATGTTTTCCTTCACCGTTTTTGAAGCAAGTGATAACTATACAATACGCACATGAATCCGAAAAATCAGAGGTGCGTGCCTTGGGTTCGAACTCGAAACCTATGACTTGGCAGTCTGACGGTCACACCACTAGGCTATCGGTCTTCTTCAGTCAGTTACTTTTCCAGTGTTGACCATCATTGAATGTTTCCATATAATAAAAATAATCTACATGTAAGCTCTTATAAAATATCAGCAGTTATACAAAAACAATCCCATAAGAGTTTCTTCCTAGTCAATAGCCAGCTTTAAAAATGACTTATGACCGGCTACAGCTTAAAATTCCTATTCAATGAATGTTTCGGTAAAGCGTAAATTAGATTTACGCGGCGGACGCCTGATTCATTCCATCTAAAGGCTATAAAATCTAAACTTAAAAAGGGGATTTCTGGAAAAGTGCAAGGGACTGAAATAATCATAGGAGGTCTGAGCACAATAGGGCTAGCTCGTCTCAGCTCGGAGGGCACGTATGCTCGTAAATACGACGTCCCTTATTATTAGCAGCCATTGTTCGGGATTGCTCGGGTACAGTCGGCAGCGGCGCGGACGCAGCCAGCTTGTCACATGAGCCCTGTTGCTTTTGGACATTTAAAAACATGCATGTAATTTATTTTCATAATTCATGCCCGTTTAGTTGACAACAAAAACCTACGCGAGTTCACTAAGTGATAGCAATGAATCATTAAAAATAAATCATTCGGTAATATTCCTGAGCAATTCGAGCCATTATCGAACAAAGGCATAACTTTCGTTTCGCGTTCAATTCTTAATTGATTTAGATAAAATGGTGGATTGAGTTTTATTGCTCGCGACTGTACTTCTAGCTCGACGTCGGATATCCGACACTCGCAGCTTTAATATGCAGCCCTGGTTCGGCCGACCATTGCACAATTCAATCCTAAATAAACGCAATCCCGCCATAATTAGCTATGGAACTGATGAATTCACGAACCGCCATTAAAAATTCTGAACACAGCTTAATTAAAAATTGTGTTTATTAAAGCGCATTCCGACTTCGATAGATGTTAAAAATCGTTGGTAGTGTATATGAAGGTGGGGGAATTGAATAAAGGGCTTTTATCTCAGGTAGAGTCGGTGCATGCGGTTGTGGGACGCCAAAATTGGAATCATTCATCTTTTAATCTGACGTGTTCTATTGTGGTCGGCGCTGGCATGGGTTTAGTGGGAGGCCCGGCTGTGTTACTACGAATATTTATTGTTGTTCAACATATGGCCAGTATATCTGTATAATACTGATCATTTACCTCAATGCTTTTAACTACGTAAGATCAGATTTGATTAAATCATTGAATACATGGCCGGCTGCGAGAACTTGTATATTTGGGTTCAAGTAGGTAAAAACTGTAGTTAAATGTTAATACTTTTTGGTTTTGTAATAAAGGTAGTGGTATATATAAGTACTTATTACAGTTATAAAATATTAATAATCTTTATAAAGGTGTAGAAAACCTATTCAAAAAAACGAATCAAAAAGATAAATAAAGAAGATTAAACACTGTTGTCTGAATGATAACATGTATATTTAATTATTTACTCAACCATTTTATTACTTCGAAGCTAGAAAACGGTGTACAAACAGGTGCTAAGATAACGAGAACAGAACTGTTGTACAAACATTTAAATAAAAATTCTAAAAAAGCTTTGCGGCGGCCATTAAAGGGCAGTCGATTAGAGGCTCGGCAGTAAGAGAGGCTTTTTAACATCGATCCATCAGAGCCTGGCCACAGATAAGGGCATATACCTGTCACAGTAATAAGTATTAAAGATTGAATCATACAAAAAAGAAAAAAAAACTTTGTAATGGTCCGGGTTCCGCGGGCGAAGCTCTCGATTGATGAATACATACAATTACTTACAAAACAATATTTAGTTGTGTGTATGTTAACGAAACTTGTATTCTGACAATTTTATTTGTAATAATTTAGTTTCTGTATAAAAATTAGATTTCCCATTTTCATTTTCTGTTTTTTTTAACAAGTTTTCATTAAAATGTGGTTAGAGAGCGTAAATAAAATGAAAAGTGCGCTACGAAAACTCGTAGCAATTGCTACGAAGTTGACACACAATTACATTATTAGATTTTGTAAGATTCATTTATCTAATTCATCTATTCAAACATATCCTAATACTTGGTCTAAAAGCTACATAAGCCCCTTTAGATTATTGTGTTTCTAAAAATAAAACGGTATTCGTATTAACTGTCATAAGAGACCGGTTCTTGGCACCTTTTCAATGCACCTGAGTAGATTCCCGCGCTATGTTCGTTACATTTCTTCGTAAATTCTTTACTTATCGTCGAGTTCAAGTTGTTTTTCCTCAAAATGGTAAGTAGATCGTAGACTGGTGTTAATGTCTTGATCTTGTAAATGTTTTTTTTTGTAATTTATTTGTAGTTTTCATTAGATGTTTATCGATGTAAAAATGTGTGTAACCAAACCAAGTAGATACAGGTGAATGTATTTAGTTGTTGAAAATTAAAACAATCAACTTATCAGTGAAATAAGAAATATAACTGTGGGAAAAACTAAATTGCTATATGTTTATGAGCACATTACTCACTTTGTCATTTCCCTGAACGCTCAATTTAAATGTTTACAGCAGTAATGTTACGTTACCACGCAAAGCTCGTTCGTTAGCCACTAGGTAGCGACAAATTGTTGACTGCTGATTCACTAAACCCAAACATTTTTTGTCGACATTTGAAAGTAACTGTCTCAAAATCCGTATGTGGCAAGATACGCATCTTAAGTAAAAAGCTGTAGCGGCAACTAATGTATGTTGTTGATACTCGTTGCTTGATAAATGTTGTAACTGACAACTGGGACCACTACCTGAATGAAGCGCTCCAATTACTCTTGTTAATATATTGGTCTGACATCTTAAGTTAAATATTGTGTAATCACTTCTTGGGCTCTAGTTTTGCTCTGGTACTTGTTTTTTGCTTTTTCATTTACGAGGGATCAAGGATCAAGATTGGGAAATAGTCACACGCAAGCCCATCTAGAAAAAAAAAAATAAGCAAAAGCTCTTCTGAATTTTATATGGTTGTTGCACGACAATTTCCGTTGGTAACGAATATGTTTTCAGGAATTTTGTCTATGTTACTGATGTAAATCAAAGTTTTACCGTACCTGAACTTCATAAAAACTAGATAATGAGAAATTTCCATCCACGATGTTTTCACTAATTAGTAAGTAGCAGTTCCACGGAGGCTTCTGTCATGCGATATTTGTAAGGAAGTGAAAAGTGCTTAAGTACCATTTGTGTAAATATACGATAGGTACCCATAATACAACGAAGTGTTTACAGATGAGAAAATCTTGTTACATGTAATCAAATTTCATTAGATAACACTATCTGTAAGAGCTTCGATAATAACTAGCATGCCGCATAAATATTATATTTATTCGCTAAGAAAAGTTTAATGCGAAATATCATTTCACATAATTAGAAGGAAATCATACTGCGTGACGTGTATTACTGTAAGGAGACTTAAATTTATTATTGCCATCAAAATAATACGAGTAATAATAGTTTTACAATCTGAGTTTTACTGAGTGGGGACTGTTCGGTATCTATGCTCGTAAACTTGGAATTGCCTAATGAATAACACGGGATTAAGTTTAATGGCAACGTTACAAGTCTTGTCATTTGTGAGATTTTTATAATTATAAATTATTATGAATCTAGTGATCACCCGCGGCTCTTTTTCAATGGATATTAGTTTTATTACGGTCAGCTCAGCGCATTGTTGGTATTTAATGCCTAACTTATGGAAAGCCAGGAGTTTCATGGATTTCGTTTTATGATTATCTATGAGGGTTTTAAAACAAGAAACGACGCTGAAGAAATCCCTTTCATTCGATCACTAAAAGAATGTCGTCTTCGATATTTTAACAGTTTAATGAATATCTTAACAAATCGCAGTGCACAATCACAAGTTAATGTTTAGCATTAACATGAGAACATAATGTTCGTATGTTTTTGTATTACCTTTTTCACCAGTAATTACGAACGGTGAACATTAAAGTTTTGCTGGACCACGGCAGCGAATATAAATCGGGTGTTTCATGAAATATCGAGTCGCAGCCGTGGGCTACGCGGCACGAACGCGTCGCCGCCCTTATCTTTGCCGATACGATTTTATACGAGATTCGATTTTTCTTTTTCTGACTTTTATGGATCGGTTGTTCGCGGTGTATCGATAATTCGAGATCGGTCTTTTATGTTATAATTTCTATACAGGTAGCGACGCTCGCTCTGCATCGCTCCCGGTGGCTTCTAAAATACAACATTGTAAGATTGATTTGTGGGGTACTAATAAGCTAGCAGCTTTGGCACTATTACAATGTTCTCAAGTGTTTCAGAAATCGCTCGGGTTACGATGGATCCTTTTTCCTATAAAAAGCGTTAAGCCATACAAACCGGTTGCAAACCGCGTTCTCACAACGTACGGCCGCCTCATAACTGGCTACTTTATGCTATTGTAATGATCTAGGAGCTGCTACTGCCCACAAAAACACTCGCATTGTCTCTAGACTTGTTACCGTATAGAGCCATGTATTTTATCACTTCGCGCGTCGACGCAGACACTTCCGAGAAAAAAGTTTCAAGTCGCTGCGTTTTTCTCTCTTCTATTTTTTTTCTCAAACGCCGAGCCGAGCTTATGCTAGGTAAATACGGACAGAACTGTGACAGTTTTCATACCTTTATATTATTTGTTTAGGCATCCCGAGCCAATAGGCCGTGTGTGCCGAACAAGTTGTAAAGATTATCTACATGTGCACACATAATCGTTAAAACTAATACTAAGCACCAACTATTTCACGGTGCGGTCAGTTAATGAGCATAAAAAATGGAGATGCTGCTTATGAATTCCTGTTGTGTACACAGTTTTTGAAAAAGTTTCGCAGACGAATTATTCATAATGAGTATCAGAGAATGGTTTTACTTCAGCGAATTTTATGACCTATAGCCATATTATTACGACACTTTTCTGGTTGGCGATTGTCGCGCCCATGTTCGGAATTTATATAACGTATCGATTTTAAATTTTAAAAAAATACCGTGTTTGTTGCTCGAGGGTTGAGGGTACGATCGATTGAGTTTATGATGGGTATTTTTTATTATATTATGTTAATTCACTAAATATGTAGTTACACAGTATGATTGCATGTATGAAAGTTTTATCAGGAACCTGCGTGTGCGCATCTGGGACTTCTTTAATTAGCAGCGACCAGCATTGCAAAAAAATCCTTACCTGCAGTGCATTGACAGACATTTGATTACATTTAATAAATATAGAAGCCACTGTTTACAATAATTGCCAACACCTGTTGTTAAAATTAAAGCTAAAGTTGTAAAAGTTATTGAAATGTATGCAATTTTGTTGATTGAATAAGGTCACATATTTATGAATTCAATTCTATAGAACCAATTTTCCTAAATTAAAAAATGTTTAACTACAATAAGTTATAGAGTATTTTTGTTTTTTTTTTTACTAAAGTCCACCCGTGTTCCTTCAGTTGCTATGTTGCCGGGGGCCACGATCTCCCTTTCGGACTTCTTCGCAACCCCGGCAGGAGAGTATTTATGCCTGAAACTAGTTATTACAAGCTGAAAACTTTTCTTTTTCCTATTACAAGTGCTACACTAACACGTCAACTTAGAAACACGGAATCAAGATCGAAGTATTGGCAAAAAACGTTTTAACAGGAGTCGGTATCAAAAATAAATAAAAAACTTTTATCACGGGTAGTGTCGGCGTCTGGTGGCGTGTCATAACTTGTCGCGGCCAGCTTCGTTACACGCCGGTAACGTTACACGACAAGCAACCGGACACCTCGTTGCGTGTTGCATGCGTGTGGTGGGCGGTATCCCCCGGCTCCCTACAAAATACAACAATAACAAACCAATAATGCTACCTTATATACAATACAGCTACAGTATTAGCACCGATCTGTTGTACGCAGCGGGAATAGCGGAATAATCTGTGTAAATAACATAGGTCACGAGGCTGTGCCCCGCTGCACGTATCACTTACATTCCGGATTCTAAAGACGTCAATGGGTTGGAGATGTAGCTAATCTTATACCAAAATTAGTGTTGGCTTATCCAATTCCAAATGTAGAGAAAATTTCCGATTCTCAGAATTACGAGAATTTTACTACTGCTCAATCCGAAGATTTGATGACCAAACAGGATGTTAAGCCGTATAGAAGCAGCTCATTCTGTTTATATTAGTAGACCTAAACTGTCATAATCTGTTACTTTATTTGCATAATAAGGCAATATATTGGGATTAATTGGGATATATGTATAAATTTTAATACTGTCAAACATCCATATAAATTGTATTACAGATTTTCACTATAACTTTTTTATTGGAAAATAGCGAGATTAATCAAGTATTTACACTTATTTGGATTTACTAACTCGTGTGATTTAAAAAAGGCGTAATGTGAAAAAAAAAAGTGGTGGCTCTCCGGGAGTGCCGACAGAAGTGAAAACTTGAATAAGATCGCCTTGGAAGAAAAATACTTGCATAGAACATTGATCCGTAACGTAATAGAATACAATCGCGTTTACAAAAATGAGGTGTCGTCATGGTGTCGCGAAATATCAATTATCGGTTTAGTGCCATCTCAAAAATGCCCAACGCGCCTAAAGAAATTTTCACTTCAAAAAACTTATTTTATATATACATACATACACACATAAACTAACGCCTTCTTCCCTTGGAGGTAGGCAAGTATTTAATGTTGGTAAATGAGTAGGTATAGGTTGACATTACTCAATTTAAAAAAATCTCTGTTTAGTAAAGAGTGTTATTATGCCTTGCATTTAAAACGTACCTCGTAAATAAAACATGCATATAGCGTAATGTTGCGGATTAGACAGAGGCAGCACTTTACAGAAATGGCGTAACAATGAAAGCTCATTAAAGCTCGTTCAAGAGGTAGCTCTTAATTAATAAACGTTTGTGTTTGCAATTAGATTTGTTTCATCATGGTTTTAATGAATTGCTAGGAAAAATTGTTCTTTTCCAATTTAATACGATAAAAAGTTCAAAACTATAATTTATACATTTTCAACTCATGGATAATTTCATATAATTAAATAATACAGACAATCCAACACATAAAGAAATATCGTGACTATTTTAGAAAAAACCTAATATTGATTGTAAGCCCAATAGGAATATTCCGCGTACGCATGATTCAATCATGTGAGATCAACGACCAGTCATTGTATCAATTTAGTTGTCAACGTAACAAATCGATTGTATCCTGACCCTGGCAGAACTGTGAGCATTTGCAAACCGCTCCCTCGCCTCGTAAATAAATTTTAATAATAGCCCGTGAACTTGTTCAAAGCTTTGGGCTATAATTTTTCATTTATTTATTGATATCTAATTATTTAAACTATCCTTAAAAATAATACAACACAACCTTCTAATCGTATCGTTCTGCCCCCGTTCCTAAATCTACCATGCGGCGGAATGCCGGAGAACGAGTTTTGTATCCGTCCTGCTCGTTTCTACGTTATGCCTATTTCCGTCCTTGTCGGGCGCTTGTCATTTTCTATAAGTTTTTCTAACATTCTCCGCTTGCACCGCCCCCTCTATTTCGGCCAAACGCCTGTCTTATGAGCGATAACTTTTGTTTGTTCAACAGTTATGACTATTGTTTGACACACCGATGCTTGTTACGCTCGCTCTGAGTGTTTGCTCACTTAATGAAGCTCTGTTACCTCATCCTTTTAATGACTCTTTATTTATTTCAAATACACATTAGTGTTAGTCATCACCTTCAGTGTCACGTTACGAAATGGCGAAGCGACGGAGCTGCTTGCGCCGAGCTTTTGTGTCTATTCTCGTCACAAGTTTGTCCGGTGTCGCTACAAGACAATTGTGTTCAACTATTAGTAGCCGATAGTGGCTCTGATCAAGATAAATTAAAAGTCTCCCGATAACATTGGAACCAATAAAATACAACAATATTGAAAATGTTCTTTGACCGCGGCTAAAATCTTAATCTAACATACGGGCTCAGCGGCCGCGGCTGCTTAATGCTAACGAGTTACAAATTAAAAGAGACCGGGACGTGTGCCAAAGGTAACTTTATGGGCTTCGCATGTCTTATATCAATAAATTATTAACTACGCTCCTTGTTTGATTTTACATTCATACTTATTATTATTTACCTTAAAGTAGACTTTAGGCCCTTTGTTTATAGTCGAAAATTGTGTACGAAACATTTGAGCTCAGACTTTGGAACTTAACCCTTACGACACAGCATTAATGTTCAGTTTGTAGTGACATGGGTGGGGATGAGCATGTACAAATAGTAGCAAGTAAGTAGGTATTTGAGCGTAAGCGAGGAGAGGCGAGAATCTTTAGTTTTAATTAATACACTGATCTAGGCACCGCGTATTCGCTATTTTCAATTAGTCGTCGGCGCCAGTAGCATGTTTTGAGCTATGAGATTTAATGGGATCTCGTATTTCCCATACAATTTATTATTAACCTATAAGTTTGGTTGGGAGTGGGCTCAATAGCTGGCTCAGTTACTGCCGCACTAACAATCACATGGTCATGCGATAGCTTATAATGAATATTTCATTGTAGGACGGTGCCTTTTACAAGCTGTGTACCGCTAACGTCTGCGAGCGTATATGAGTCATAGGTCATTAAAATTAATAGTTTTCAGCAAACTCTCAAGTTAAGCTTCGGCTTTAGTACGGTACATTGCTAAATACGTGAACCGTTACCCATTAACTATGGCTTATCCTAAACGGCTACGATATTTATCTAGATAGTCGAAACTTTATACCTACTTATCAGAACACTTGGTAGAAAAACGCATGTGTGCGTAAGTTAAGTCGTACAAGATAAAGTTGTCAATTTACGATGAGGTTTCCGAGTAGAAACCGAGTGTTCGATGCGCGGCGTCGCTCGCGTCCGTCTGTCCGAGTGTCCGGGCGTCCGGGTGTCCGAGTGTCCATACAGTCACGAGCCCACGTTCACTTGATGTTATTCTCACGACTTTTCTCACTATTTGACACCAAATAATAATTATCACGTCGCTTTTCAAATATCTTGTGTCAAACAGATCGCCTACACTTACTAAATAAACTGAGAAAGCAAGTGTGAAATTAGTTCGTGTACCGAGAGTTCCGTATAACAGCATAATCATGTGAATACGGCGGTAATTGAGATCGGGATTTCCTAGTTCCTCTTTGCGATCAAGTGATTATTAATTTCGGTATAAATGCTACGTTGAAATTGTTCGCAACTTGAATTGATCCGAAACCCAAAAATTATCTTGGTTACATCCAGGGCAAAGCTATTTTAAACGGAACAGCTGATCTGAATATGTCAATTTATTTCAATAAGGCGTACTTCCGTAGCTATACTTGTCAGACCGAAGGAAAGAGACAGAGAGTGAATTTTAACATCACGTAGCACGGAAAATTCTTCGTAGGCATCGTAGCGCGTCAGAACAAACAGGGTCACAGATATTTCCATGCTTCTGTCCAATACATTGATTAATTGACGGTAATCATATGTACATATTTAGCTGTATTGTAAATTCAATCTTTAATATATAATGTCGATGAACTCATGGACAAGTGGGAAGATAAGCAATAAACATTTTTATAGTCTATTCCTTCGGATTTGGTTTACGATTTTCTTTTCAACATTGCGTAACTAATGTCAAGCAGTTGACTGTTGATTATGGTATTTATAAAGTTGTTTGTTTATGTCCCTCTATTTCGGCGACCGGCTTCACTAATACCCCGTAGCGATTGCAATCAAATAAAACGTGCCGCCCAGGCCGACCACGCGGCTACTTTTCAGCATTAATGTAATAAAACTGCCTACTCTCTAGCAGAGAATGTGATAGTACGGCAACACGACAGAGTCATACGCTGTCGGCTTACGTTAGAAACTTTCCGCCTTCTCAGCCACCACGGCGTTTAGCCTCAATACAAGCCGACGCCTTTACCTACCAATCAACAACATAATGACCGTCTAATCAAAAGTAAGGCATTAATTTATTTAACTTGAGTGAACCAGTAGTTAAAGTCGGTTTAGCGCAGTAAGTCGCAGATTCACAGCGGCATGCAGGAGAGAGGCTTCCGGAGGGCGCGTGCGCTTTTACGGCAACAGACCTCAGAGCCAATCGCCTTTTATGTGGGATCGTAAATTTCATGACACGTTATTTTATTATAAAATTATTCAACATGAAATATTAACTCTATTGCTGTTTATTGATTAAAGACAACACAATAGTAGCTACTAGCAATGTTTCTGATTATTATGTATTAATTCAATGAAAGCCTCCGATTAAATTATTGCGGAAATCGTATGATACTTGCATATATCTGTCACGAATCAATTTAACAAACCTCCGTACAGAAAGTAAAAGCGTCTCAATGAAGCAGGATATTTAGTTACGGTACCAGTCGACGTATGTAATTAGAAAAACGACAATCATCAAGTTTATAACATTTAGTTAAATTAAATAAACACGGAATGTCTTGTTAAAAAACGTGGAGGTACAAACAAGGTCTAAGGTTCGGCACCGAAATTAGTTTCTTAATCAGAATGCCACGGTCATTTTAGTAATTTATAGCGTCGTCTATACGTTAGTGTTTGTTTCCTCCATCGTCGGGCAGGTAACATATTTCTTGAGACAGCGGGGGGTGTCTGGGGCAAAGTTAAAGGATGCGCAGGAGTGCCCCTACGCGGAGGCGGCATTACTTATATATACCATATCGAATTTATTGGTCCAAGACCTATAAAACAATAGTAACGTTGAGAAATGATGTTAGTTACACAGTTAGGAACTAGGAGCTCTCATTCTTTAGTACGGATTACCTGTCTCCTGCGCTTTTTGTTGATTATAAACATAATTCTATGTAGTTTAGTTTATGAAATTACTTCTAGGAGCTATGTTCAGAATATAGTAGATGCCCGCAAAGTTTATTTTAATCCTATACTATTAAATGAGCAATATTTCTATATATATAAATATTTGTAATCACGTTCTCGAAAACGGCTTTAACGATTTCGAAAAAAGTTGCAAAATAAGGGTTTTTGGGGGCGAAAAATCGATCTAGCTCTCATATCTGAGAAAATTCGTTTTCTCCGTATTTTCATCCGAGCACCGGTCGCCTAAACTTTAGAACAAGATGGATGGATGGATGGATGGAGATGAATGGTGACCTTAGAATAATGTCATGGCAGCATGGAATTAGTATGTACTTTCCTGTACTATTAAATAAGCATTCTCTATTTTCACCAGAGCAAAGCTCAGTCGCCCAAGTACTAATAATTACATAAGATAGATTATAAATTAAAAATGCAAAAACCAGCCTACCGTCAATCTCGTTTAATATTCTCTGGCTGTAGTCAGGATGTCTCGCACACCCGTGACACATTAATGACTCTGTGATAAGTTAACAATTAAGATGGAGCTATGTACAAGGCCTTTTTTCTCTCTAATTGCTACGCAAATACAATATTTTGTACCACACAACATAAAGGAACTTACTATGACATGCTGCGCTTAGAAAACACATTGATAATAACTCATACACGATAAAACGAATGATGCTAACAGAATAGGCATCAATAATTCAGATTTAATAAAAGCACTTCAACATATTTAATCTGTTAACAAACAATAACTCATCTTTAAGTAACAAGGATCATTACAATAGGTATTTATTTATACGGCTATGTAGTAAATACACTTGCAGATAGTCGCATAAATAAATGCACTTTATTGTTGTTAATAAAATTCTATATGCAGCTCCTGACGCCCCATCTTTTTATAGGGCACCTTTGTAAATTACGTTAGGGCAGAGCCTACCTGTGCCTTCACCGTGGAATCGATTAGGTGCGTTTCGAACATATTTTCGTTGGAGTTCCATTCGATGACTCGCTTCAACTTTTGTCGCTTGATTGCTTTTTGATGTGGCGATAAATGTGACTTATGTGGTTTTCGGTTAACAGCGAATACATTTGTGTAATGATGGGTTTGTGCACAACGGGCGGGGAGCGTTTACACTTTAATGTGTTAACGTGGTTATTAAGGTTTCTGTAACGTTCTACAGCTGAGCGGTTGCGTGAACACAGCGATTAGTTTCTTCATTCATTCCCTAGTTCATAAACAGCTCATTCGGTAATAAATAGTTAAATACATTAATAAGTTAGGCACGTTAATGAAAATTACTTATTGCATACGTACTCTACAAATAGTCTATTAATTATGCCTAATATGCCATTAATATGTTACTGTTATATATGATTGATTCTGCAATATTACATAAAAATAAATTTAATTTTATAACTGGTCTTGTGCTAGGTGGTTTTATTACACATATAGGTAATATTATTCACATGAGGTTAATATACAAAACTTTTATGTTCCAGGTATGTATAGCCGAGTACTTAGAAGTTCTTAACTATTGAGCGGTGAGTTTAATAAATAATTCGCGTTTTAATGACATGTCTCGCACGGCTGCATTATATCCAACACACGAGATAATCACAGAACACTTATCAAACAAAAAGTATTTTAATTTACCGAGGGGCAAGAGCTTCATTCCTGCATGCCAGCATGCTCTCAGATAGATCGACTCAACCTAGATCGCCGTTGGCAAAGAAGCATTCAGCTACTAGTCAATCTTGGGCAGGCATGCGGCGGCCATCTTGGATCCGCGGACAGACGGACGGACGAGAAGACGCTCCGACTGTAATTGCAACGCTATTCGCCCCCAGCCGTTTTTCTAGAATAGTAATCCTGCAAACTGTGTTTGATACGGTCGTGTGTGCTGTCCCTCAGACATGCGACACTGCCGATACAAAGTTAAATCACATTCTTACCTAATTCAATTGACTTTATCTACTTGAAATCTCCCATGATGTATTTTTGTAAAATCACTAAACATTAATGTTTTATAAAATTACTGGTAATTAGTTGTAACTTATCTCGTTGGCAAAGTGTCTGTAAGTGTAATTATCATAAGCAGTCCTCAGTGACACTCGTATTAACAACTATGAACTTGCTCCGAGCTATTTCAAGACAAGTGTTGAAAAGGACGTCAATACATTAAAGTCCCTGTTTGTAGACTAACAGCCGATAGAAAAGATAGTATTTCTTTATAGAAAACACTAAGATTTTAACTATTATGTAAGGCACGTAGTCGGCCTTAAATGGTCTGTAATTGTAGGTAGTTGTGGAGAAGTTTTTACACCTGTGATTACTGTCGCAACGATCCGACACCAACTTTTTGCTACTTCCGAATGATATATTGTAGGTTTAGACGTGAACGGTGCGCCCGCGCCGGATACCGGCCCACATGGACAAATAAAATGCGCCTTCGCTTTCAAAGTAAATTACGTTTTGAATTCAATAAGCTCAACTTTTCTATGAGTGCAAAAATACCTACACAAATGTCATTATCAACAAGTATTGCTTATCAATAACACAATTTTAGTTTTCCTCTTCAGTGTTCATGAATACACGAAACAGAAGCGGTCGGAAGCTTTGATTATAATATATGATGTAGATTTACCACTGCATACCACACACCAAGCAATTACAGTTAAGGATTGGCAATTCCAAACAGTAGTTGCTCGTAATCTAACAATTGCAGAAATGTCGCCGTTATTTCTCCAGCATGATAAACATAGATCAATTAACGCGCCTAATTCCAATCTGGACTCAAGCCTCGATGACCAAACTCGGCGGTGTGACGTAACTTTCGAGATTTCCCGAATGGACCGGTACAGTCGACTTTTACCAATAGCATAACTTAAATTAAGAACACAAATACATTTATCATTCGCCTTTCGGAACAATGAGAATAATTTATGTACTGCTTTTCTAGCCCACACGAGTGCCGTGTTCGTTATATGCACGACATAGATTTTGAATCTTTGACATTTGTAGATTGTGCTTACATACGTCTGTCCTCTACGTCTTTATTTTGCACACATTGTTATTTATTTATTGCTTCGTCTTTCCTGACTCAAATTGCTTTGCGATGTCATTATTTGTTTATCAGTATGGAAATATATTTTGTCTGCAATAAAACTAAAAACAAACTTGATAAACTAAGAAGGTATCTACACTTTGTAGTTACAGTTTGTCACCAATAAAAAAAATCGCAGAATTCAATTTCAAACTCTATGCAAAACTTTAATTAGTCGTTAATTAGAGCTAACCGTACCTCTATGTAGATTTAAGACATTAACTCTTTTTCTTGAAGTACGTTTACTCATTCACAGACCTATATACATATATTTTATCTAAATTTAATAGCCTTTTAGATGTGGCTTAATTAATCACCAGTGACATGCGACATTTTGACTGATACTAAAGGAAGTAAGTCGTTTTATTTGGATCACAGAAACTGGAGTGAGTTTGTCATTCATGTCTGCATGTTAGTCGATTTTGTTTGTATAAATGTCTCAATTTCTATTTGAGTTGGTCCGCTGCGGAAGTAGTGCGCCAGTTTAAACCGTGGCGTGTGTCCGAGGACTGTGAGAATATGTATTCATTACACTTTGCATACGACTATGGGAGGTCTATTCTTAGATTAATGACACTGTTAAATTTAATCATCTTTATCTGTAATGTAATGAATCCATCAATGATTCTATAATGTAGCGAAACATTCGTTTAACGCAATTAATTATTCAATAACTTGCAGATTTTTAATCGACATACTTGTTTTTGGTATGACGGATTTCTAAATATAAACGCATTATTATCATAAAACCAGTTTTATAGATTCACTTGTGTGTTCACTATGCAACGGATCGCTTTAGGAAAGATCTTAGAAAGATAAAATTGTGTGCTAATGAGCCAGCGCATTTTATTTTAGTTATCCAAAAGAAATATTTGACGCAGTAACCTGAAACTGTTTTGTATATTTTACGCGGGCTCGCGGGCGATAATTTCGATACTCGGCCGGCCGTCTGGCAGGGCTAACGTGGCATTTATGATTTATAATCCGGCCCCCGTCGGGTCCCCTCTTCTCAGAGACAGCGGACTTAAAAATAATTTTGATTTTAAATTGGAAGCAACTTATTAAACTGGGGTTTTATGTGATGGGACATTGTAAATGATTGGCGGTCCCAATGTATCGGCGTACGAGTCACATAAACTAGAATATGTTCGACGTACTTTTTTTTGTTTATGTTCTTATACGGGGAAGTGGAAAATCTAAGGTGGGTAATCTCGAAACAGTTGCCGTAAAAGTTAATCAGCTACCCTAGAAATGTATACTTCTGGTTTGGCATGTTAGCTCTACGCAGCCTATTATAGCTTCGAATATTATATTACAAAAACTTTGATATTGATATCGATCAATATTTATTACATAAATTAATAAACCGCATGTCTGCATAGTAGTTACAGTTCTCCTAACTTCAGAGAAAAAAGCTCGATCGGCACGCACATATTTACAATGACTTTAGATAAAAGATGTTTCGCAGACAACATAGCACACAAGAAGTCAAAAAAAATGTTAGTTAATTGCGCATAGTACGAGCAGCTATTTAATAACGGAGATAATCTCGCGTGATGCATACTGCGAGTGACACTCACATGCGAGCATAATGCAGTGACAAACTACTGATGATTCCTGTATTATGTATCGGCCAACGTTTAACACGAGCTTTGCTCTCGCCACCTAATTACGACAGTCACGCTTCAACTAAGAAAATCTTTTGTGCTCTTTTTCCGAGCGTTGAGAAATGTAACAAAACGGGTTGAAGAATTTTTTTTAGTCGGAATGACTTTTAGTGTCACGGCTTCGACCGGTGACGGTTTAATGAGAAAGCTTTGTGATCGCTGAGCAAGTCGACTCTGTGTCGAATTGTCGTTGTGATGTTCTTTAAAGTTTTATTTTACAAGAATCGCGACGGATGCCCATGTAATCCTTATAGTTGCTCTTTACGACGTCGACCTTCGATCTTTCAATGTGCTAGGAGAATTCCTTTGCTTTTTTGTAAAAGCAACTATGGCAAAAGATTTGCAAGTTAATTCGATATAATTATGTAAACTGTCCAAATTATTCTTTTATAACGGTATCGTGATTGATGTTAAATATTCTTTGAGGCCGATAATTTACGAAGAATATTCGTCGATACAAAAAAAGGAAATGTGTTGCAGTGAATATTGAAATTCATTAAGTTTGTAGCGGGGTACGGTTCGGTGGTCAGGTGGGGGGAGGTGCGCTCGTGATGGTGCGCCGGCGGCGCAGCGCCGCGTGTCGATGTCGTGTCGCGCCCGTGACGAATCCTCCTCGATGACCATACCCCTGACCAACGCTCGTTATGGATTTCCAATGTTGTGTTGCGACACTTAATTTAGTAAATAAGCAAAATCGAGAGAGCATTATGACATGTCATACATCACATGGTTTGCTAAGGAAAACCCTTTTGCTAAGGAAAAGAAAAATAGTTTCTGTATGCGTTTGGATAAAGGCTTGCATGAAAATTCTTAGAATGAGTAGTAATATAATTTGTCTGCTACTGACTCTAGCGATAACATATTGTGTCACTTGAGGGTTTTAGTATTATCTCCATTCATATAAAGCCCAACTACTACGAAAATGTGGGTCAAACATCACCCAATATCTTTGGTTCCCGCAGCTAATCTAACTGCCTCCAGACTAGTACGATTTACATCGCAATTGCACAATTATTTTATTGCAGAACATAGAGAAACCAGTCCCAATGCTGCGAGTGGCTACCGAAGCACCTGGTTATAGTAATGCGTACAATTTTGTTCAGTCTGTAAAAGATAAGACCTAAGGTATGTTAGTAAATATTTATTTATATGTGGTGTATTTGTGTGTGTGTGATCATACATCAAGATATCTGTCGACTGCAGAACGTAAAAGTCCTTATAAACAGTTTTAATTAATGGAAATCAGTGAATAATTGTCAAATTCAGTCACCATGTTTTCATTATTTCGTAAAAACCTGAGCTTTGTTTGTTGCTAAGGACAACGCAGATGAAATCCTTCGTCCTTAGGGTCACCGGGACGTAAAAATACCTTCCAATATATTTTTCCAACTAAAAAACTTCTGTTTATGATCAAAACAAGAGATAGGCATCTTAACTCTCGGACAAATACTCGTACTATATAAGTAGGTTAGTGAAATTTAATGTAGTGGCGTAGGGTTTTAAATGTGTGTTTAATTTAAAATGATTGCAAAACACCGTTAACTGCTCCAGGTTAACTGGTATCCATCAAAGGAAATTCTATGAAATTGGCCATTGTGTCGGCTGAGCCCATAACTCGAACCAGCTTAGAAGGATCGCTCTTTAACCCCCGGCTCGCTTCGTGATGTCGCCTCGACCCCGGGCGAATCTATTTTGCCCATCATAATCGCTGCTTTCAATTTACGGTGGCTATTCTATCGCTTGATATATAGCACCATTCGATTTCCAGTGTTGGTTATTGTTCGATATCGTTTTAACCCTTGAGGTGTAATGTTGATACTATTATAACAAGAACAATGCAACGTAATGAGGATCATATTTTAAACGAATGCTAACATCCTAAACGTCTATGTACATATTAAATACCGTATATGAATGCCGTATAGATAGAAATTACATTAAATAAACTCAGAAGCATTCCGATACACACGGGAAGTATGGAAACCTTATCAATAAGGCGACGGGGAGTCCGATCATATCGCTCGTTGAGCACAGGAATATCTACACAGAGAGTTACGAATACGCTCGCACATTACCTTATTTTGAAATCGTGACTGGAAAAATATTATATTATCCATTCATACACATTATGTTAATGTCTATCAGTTATATTATTACCCAAGTATCGTCTTGGGCATAGTTTCAATTTATGATTGAATCATTTTGATTTCTCCAGACATTTTTGTTTGTTCAGGTCGGGGTAAGTAATGAACTCTAAAACGTTGATGGTTCGAGTTAAGCAGAGATATTTTTATAACATTTTGTTTAACGTTCTTAAAGTATCGTTTGAATGTAATTAGGGAAACATTATATTTTCGTGTGACAAATTTGAGTTTGTGAGAACGTGCAGCTTTATGTTTCTGTGGCTTACTGAATCGTGAACAAAGATGGCGTCCGGGAAATTGTTATTGGTAATGGTTGGGCCGAGTGGAGCCGACTGCAGCCGAGTGCGGGCGAGTAATGGTTGGGCCGAGTGGAGCCGACTGCAGGCGAGTGCGGGCGAGTGGCGGCGAGTGGCGAGCGCGCCGGTTCGATGTGATTCATCAATTTTTGTTGGTCCGCCACCATTTTGAGATTTTTCCTTGAGATAGTGTTCTTCTGACTTGCAGCACTGGTTAGTCATGTTTTCATTGCCTATTTGCATGTCACTCATGTTTTAAGATATTCGATACAGTCTAAACCTTTGTGGACCCAATGATATTATCGGTCATGTTCAATTAATTCTGTACACAGTAGTTGATCATTAAAATTAGAATCTGGAAACTACCACAAAAATGTGCGTAATATGTTACACAAAATAATTATTTTATTGCAACACCTATCAATTTATGTTTCACCTCCTTATATATCCGTATAACAAACCTGAGCTCGGTATTTAAAACTATACAACACACAAGCTAAGCGCTTACAAATGATTTTTAACGGTAACCGCTAGGTATAATGTACCATTACCTAGAACTATGGTCTATGTAGTCTTCACTTAGCAAGGGCTAGCACGCACGACTGATAATACAAGATACATGTCGAATTCTGCATTGTATTTGTGAAACATGCCTATATAATTCTAGTGTCTGTTTCAAAAGTATTTAATGAAAGGGTAAACAAACCATGTTTAAGTTAAATTCTTACGCAATCACTCGCTAAAGGGAATTAATAACACGTTCGTTTGTATTTAGAAGATTACAACTTTATAATTAACTTACCACTTTTTCCAAAAATTGAGGTTATAAAACTAACTTCAAATGTCAAATGAAAAACATTTTTAAGGTAATTTAAAAATAGAATTGAGGGCGAGGAGAGTATTTAAATAAATTATCAAATAAAAGCATTCAATTTTTAAGGATCTACAAATTGGCATTCAAAGATACGTTTTATGATCCATTTGTTTACATTTTAAACCGACTTTAAAAAAGGAGGAGGTTCTCAATTCGACTGTATTTTTTTTTATGTTTGTACCTTAGAACTTTCGACTGGGTGAACCGATTTTGATGATTCTTTTTTTTTTTAAAGCTAGTGCTTTCCGTGTGGTCCCATATAAATTTTATTTACTTTGCTTGGATAGTTTTTGAGTTAGCTTCAATAATACGAACTTTTCCCACTTAGTATGTGGATGATATGATAAGTTCCTGTCACTGTTATTTACAAAGCAGGTAGTGGTATTTCAATTTGTGTGGGGTAGGTACCACAACTAAAAACTGAAAAATAAAAAAAAAAATACAAAAAAAATCAACCAACTTCCAAAAAAAACACTACAAAGCGAAAAATAACTTTAATTTCGGAAGTCGGTGGTAAAAAACGAAAATTCAAAACCAAAGACACCGACTACCGAAATTAAAGTTATTTTTCGCTTTGTAGTGTTTTTTTTGGAAGTCGGTTGATTTTTTTTGTAAAAAGTTTTTGGAACAGACCATACGTACAATTTGTGACATGTCATGGTAATTCTGGGCTCTTCATAAAACGGGCGCATCAGTGTACGATGCGTCTATGACGTAATGAAGAACAAGTGTCAAGACATTCGATAACACTTTGTATCACTAGTGCTAATTGAATTAACACCTGCGTGTGCTTACGTTGAAAAATAGTTCCCAACATACCGTACGCCAGGTGTTTTATTTATGAGTACAATTTCTTTGTTTTGCATTCTTCGAGCTTTTACAGTATCTGAAAGTAAAAGAAAATATTGAATGCTGTATATAGGTTACTGTTTATTTTTAGGGTTCCGTAGTAAACAAGGAACCCTTATAGTTTCGTCATGTCCGTCTGTCTGTCTGTCTGTCCGCGGTCTAGCTCCGAGACCCTTCGTACTAGAAAGCTGTAATTTGGCATAGGTATACATATTAATTACGCCGACAAAGTGGTAAAACAAAATTATGAAATATTTTTTTTTTAGTGTACCTCTCATACACGTAAAGTGGTGATGTTTTTTTTTGTTTTTTATACCCATGGTGAGGGATATCATTGGAAAGATCCTTCAAAAACATTGTGAGTTTGTGAAAACCATTTTTGGATTCAGGGATCCGTTTGTGAAATATTAAGCTTTAAAGTGCTAATTTTTGTTAGAGTCAAGTGTCCCCCCCCCCCCCTACCGGCTTAATGGTTGGTTTTGGGTGTGTGAAAAAAATCACAACAGTAGTTTATATAACGAAATTAAAAGGAAAACTATCACAGCTAAGTAGGCTCTACAAGTTAACGAGTAATAATCGACCAACTTAACTTTGCAGTTGCAAAAACATGTTTTACCATACATTCCGTATGGGGGAACATATTTTTCAACTACAAAGTTAAGTTTGTTTTTGGCATAAATTCATCCCAACTACGGAACCCTTCATTGTGCGTGGTCCGACACGCACTTGGCCGGTTTTTTTTTAATTTCAATTGTGGTGGCTACCTTAGACACCGTTATGTACAGAGCTAAGAAATTGCTATAGCTAGGACTTGCTAGGTTTACCTCTGAGTTTTCTAGCTCAGTTATTGATCTAGGATCATAGACTACGATGCAAAATTATCAAATTAAAATGATTTTATTTCACATAAACCTACATGGGCACTTATGAAACGTCAGAATCTAGGTGCACGGTTCCAATTGGTCGCTTCCTATGGAGAAGAGCTGGTAAGAAACTACTATAGAATATGGAATAATATTGTGCCTATCTTTTTGTATTCTGATCCCATGGTATGATATTTTCTTTACTTGAAATACTTAAGGTGGATCCGCAGTTGTAGTCCGCGAAATTTAAGTTCTTACTTTTTTCAGGTCAGTGTCTTGATCAAAATATAATGCGTGACTATAACAGATATGTATTTACTGAATTAAAGTCATTAATACTTATCCACATATTTGTGTTTTGTGCTCGTGATTATATTTAAATCAATTTTATTCTATTTTATTGTTCTCTTCTTTTATGCACGTGTTTCTGTGAGAAATAAACTTGTTTTTCTTTCTTTCTTTTCTTTCTCTCCAAGTTAGATTTGTTCCATAAAACCTTTTCCTTTTCGTCCTTATGGAACGAATCTAACGAGTCATAAGTTCATAACACAGTACACACACTATTGCTAAATCGAATCAGCTATGGTCTATGGGAAATTGCTGAAAGCTCTGACAAAAACAATAGTCTTCCGCAATAAAACCCATGAAACACAGGAATATACCTGACTTATTACATACCCCGTCAAAGGAGCAATTACTTATATAATAGCAACCTATTATTATACCACTGCAGGGCAAAGGTGTCTTCTCAAACAGAGAAGGCACGAGCATTGATCACCATGCTTGCTCAAGATGGGTTGGCGATTTCAGACTTATATTAACTATATATAAGTTAAGGGTTCCTTCACCGATGTTAGTAATGTCCAAGATAAACTCGGAAAGTATACATATGAATTGAAATAGTCACATTGGTACTTGCCTGTAATCGAATCCACAACCTCAGACATGAGAGACGAGGCCAATCGCTGGGTCATCACGACGCGATTACTTATACCTGTACATTTTAAAATATTATGACAAATCGGCTGCCCCATTTCAAAACCTAGTAAGGACTTAAAACAAAATTTTACAGAAGAGTGCAAAAACGTAAATAGAACCAGCCTTTGAAAAGTCCAGGTTTTGAAATGGTTAAAGTAACTTTCTAGGTTTTAAAGTGGTAACAGGGCAGTGAATGGGGCACTTACTAGGTTTCGATATTTAAATATATCTACTTAAAAGTGAGTTTTCAACGCTGGTGTTTTTGTATTTGGTGGGGACTTATTAGATTAGCAAGATTATGCAATAAAACGATTTTTGTAAAACGTGTCCCTTACTAGGTTTTGAAATGGGGCAGCCGAAATATCAAATTCTCTTAATTTTTTTTAAATATTCTTTTGTGAGATGCATCTTGCATGTTGCATTTTGGGAGGAGCTCGTGGCTAAGTACTAACAGACGCTCGGGTCGATCTGTCAGGTTAAGTTACGCTTGCCGGGGTTGGTCCGGGGATGGATGACCATTTCTACATACCAAGACTCCTCCGTGCCTCGGAAAGCACGCTAAGCCGTTGGTCCTGGCTGTCATTCGTGGATCTTTGACAGTCGTTACGGGTCGTCAGAAGCCCGAAAGTCTGACAACTAGTCTTACCAAGGGGTATTACCCAGTTACTGGGTTTTGGAGGTCAGATAGGCAGTCGCTCCATATAAAATACTGGTATTCAGCTGCATCCGGTTAGACTGGAAGCCGACCCCAATATAGATGGGAAAAGGCTAGGTAGATTGATTTTTAGTGAGACGCATCTTAAAGCGTGGATCACAACATTATATTATTATATTATACTTGCCAATGATGTCAATGACTTTTTTTACCAGTTTTTTTGGAATTGAGACATACTGCATGTAGGTATATAATCACCCTATAATGTTCCCACTGCTGGGACACAGGCCTCCTCTCTTCGAGAGGGAGTGGGCTGTAATCCACCACGCGGGCCCAGTATGGTTTGGTAGATGTCACATGTCTTTGAATTTTTGGTTCTAGGACATACCGGTTTCCTCACGATTTCCTGCACCGATTTGAGAGCAGTGGTGATGAAATTATTTACACAAAGTAAAGCGCCTGCCTGGGTTCGAACATACGACCTACAACTCTTAAGTTGGAACCGTTACTACTGGACTACCACTGCTCTTGTAGAATACGAGATTGCATGTGCTGTTGAATACGAGATTTGCTTTTGTGTCACCGTACTTGACCGTATCTACCTACCAGATGCAAACTGCAAGATAAGTACTAGACACATTTTTGTCAGATGGACAATGACTGTAACCTATCGAGGTATATTTCTAAACATAAAATTTTGTATGCTCTAAATATTTACAAACTAGCGACCCGCACCTGCTTCGCATGGTTTTTACGACTTGACAGAACAAACAGGAAAGTTCATACTAATTCCATGTATAAGTACTTACTAATTCCATGTATAGTACATACTAATTCCATGCTGCCATGATAGTAGGTACTGTGAGGTTTTATCATGAGATGTAACATCATGCTGTACAGTCTGGCATGAATGCTATACGTCATCCGAACAATCTGACAAGATATGTTTAAATTTGGATTTTTTAATATGAGAGTCTGGCCTCAGCAGCGGCGCGCGAATGTCTTTGTAACATTGTTCTGATGGTTTAAATATAATCTTCTCCTTAAAAGTTCCTTGATTTAATACGATCACGAGTACCGCAGCCAAGCGTGGTGCTCACAGTACTTACTTATTCTATGCTGCCATGTCATTATTCATTATCTTGTTCTAGCCCTCAATCGATTGCGTACCCAAGTAGGCCGCTGCAGACACAATTTGTCGAAGTGGAGGATCACTAAACCATCCAACACACAGTGCGAGTGCGGTGCTTCTGATCAGACTATGCCCCACTTGCTGGAGTGTCCTATGTGCCCGTTCACCTGCACCTTGGACGACCTAAAGAATGCCACTGATGCCGCAATCAACGTGGCAACCTACTGGGCTCATCTTTATATATATAATTCTTCTGTGAGTGTGTATGTCACTGAACTTCTCTCAAACGACTGGCCCGATTTTGATGAAATTTTTTGTGTGTGTTCAAGGGGATCTGGGAATGGTTTAGATTCACAATTTTGTCCGCTGGACAATGTTTTGACAGGACAACGTCTGTCGGGTCTACTAGTATAATATAATATCAAATAATATAATTGTAAAGAAGAGTACCATCGACACGAAAAGTTGAAGAATCTTGTTCTAAACTTTGGGCGACCGAGCTCTGCTCAGGTGAAAATACGGAGAAAACGATTTTTTCCAGATATGAGACCTAGCTACATTGATTTTTCGCCTCCGTAAACCCCTATATTGTAACTTTCATCGAAATCGTTGGAGCCGTTTTCGAGAACGTGATTACAAATATATAAATATACAAATATTGCTAAAGAAAGAAAGAAATAATTTATTTGCTGATAATGTGTAGGTATAGGTACATATAAGTTGTTTTTTTTTTAATTCTCATTTAATAGTATAGGATGTAAAGAATAAAGATAGATAATGCTGGCAACATACCTTTGTTTAAATTTAGAATTACCTATAGGTACAATCAGGAGTATAAATATATTACTATGGACAGCTCGGCAATAATATCTGATTTCATGATTCATCCATTTATATATGACGGCAAATATATGTGATAATTTGTGGAAGGCGGTAGCACAAATATGTGACATCGAAGGAACACCGAAATTATTTGGCGAGACAAAGGACGCTAAAATATAGGATGCTGCATCGTCTCCAAAAATCCATATATGTGTCAATGAAATATTTACCGACATGTCTAGCGTAACAAATGGGCACTCAGTTAAATTCAGAAAAATGTGATACTTCGTTGTGATTGAAAATATCTAACATCACTTTGGCAGCATAAAAACCTCTGATATTAATGGATGATACATGAAATTAAATGTTATTGCTGAGCTGTCAATAGTAATATATTTATGCTCGTAATAGTACATTGTCTATGGACTCGACACTAATCCTGAATAGTGAGTGGGAATTTGATTAGAAAAGAAAAATGAACCAGACAAAATTGCAAAAAAAAAACTTTACCTCGTTTGTAAAAACATAAAGCGTAAGTTGAAGGAACATTACATCAACTCGATTATAATTAACTATTAAAAGCGCGTTGATCAAATCTCAGGCCATGGCATGCTGCATCGCCGTGTCCTCGTGGAAGTGATCGGCGGCGGTGATCTCTCGCGTCCGGCCCTGATTCGGGCCATGCTACGGAGCGAGAGGAAATGGGAGGCCGTCACCTCCTTCTGCGAAGCAGTAATGCTCGCGAAGGAGGAGACGGAGTGCGTGAGGGAGAGGCAAATTTCGCGCCCTCGCGCCCCTAACCGCCGCAGGAGGAGACGCCCTGGGCGTCAGGAATCACAGGAAGATTTCCGGCCACCGTAGGCGCGGGCTTGCGGACGGTGAGCAATGGGCAGCTCGCCGTCCGATAAGGACCAAGCCCGGGTCAACGGCGCGTTGTGTTCCACGCGCACCTCAAAGAGATGTCAGCAGAATTGACGGGGTTCGCTAGGGCCAATGCCTGCCGGGGGTTCGAAGAAAACCGATAGGGACATCGTGGCCCCCCGGCAACATGGCAACTGAAGGAACACGGGTGGGTTTTAGTCAGTAAGAGTCTGACACGCCCTCCCGCTCTGCCCAGAGCGGGAGAAGTTATTTGATAATTTCCCACCCAAAAAAAAAAGGCCATGGCATGCTAAGATAGACCCCAGAGGTCTAATTGTGTGCTTTTTTAAGTGTATTTATATGATAAATAAATAATAATATATAAGTAAGTTGAAAGTAGGTTTATACTCTCATACACATAGTTCGTCTATAAAAGCATTAGTTTTCTGTATGATAAGAGGCAAATATATCACATTTATCGGCGACAGTCACTATCTCGATCTTAAACTAAGAATTGTCGTAATGAGCCTTATCTAACATAAAGTTATGTTCTCTATAACTTGTAATATTGTGGTTTATATTTTATTTGACTTATCTTCTTGAAGACGAATGTGTACCTTTAAATAAAATATGAGTGCCAAACAGTCACAATTTTCCGTGTGTCATTATGTACCATAAAAATGCTACCTTATTGCCATTTTTCTGACACAGTCAATAACTTCAAGCTGCCAATAGATAAGAATGCTTGGAAGCATACTGGTCTAGCTCCATAGGATAATTTAGAGTCTAGACAAAATCAAACTGGTTGCTAATTTAATTGTGTAATTAAATATTATAATTTTTTTTTTTTTAAATTCTGTGATTACTTGAACTCACACACTGACTAATTAGTATCACTTGTAATTTTTTTAGGAATATCGTATATACTTTTACAATGCTTGTAAATATGTGAACACCATGTATCTATTACATAATAATTTTTTCTGTCATTGCTTAATTTTAATAATTTTTATCTATTGTGGTATAGAGCAGTGGTGGCCCAGTGGTAACAGCCGCGACTTACGAGTTGTAGGTCGTAGGTTCGAACCCAGACCGGCGCTTTACTTTGTGTCAATTATTTCATCACCACTGCTCTCAAAATGGTGAAAGAAAACATCGTGAGGAAACCGGCATGTCCTAGAACCGAAAATTCGAAGACATGTGACATCTACCAACCCGCACTGGGCCCGCGTGGTGGATTACGGCCCACTCCCTCTCACAGAGAGAGGAGGCCTGTGTCCCAGCAGTGGGAACATTTATAGGCTGATAATGATTGTGGTATAGTAATCCTATTCCAGGTGCATCGTCTTCACATATAATTATATAATTAATGTATACAAAATATTGTAAAACATTTTAAAAGAGTAACGGTGGAGTTTCTTGCCCATTCTTCTCCATACGAAAACTACCTTTTGGAAGGGGCGACTAGAATCAATTCTATTTTTTGTTTTTGACGTTCAAAAGTGCCTTTTTGTGCCTAATTGAAATAAATTATTTGACTTTGGCTTTGACCAATGAAAATTTCTAGACAGGCACACCCAACTCAAAAACCTTAGTATCTTGGTTTATTAAAGTCTCTCCATTTTCATTGGATTTAGTACTGTTATTTTCAGATAGTTAATTGATTCAGGCGTGACCTTGCGGAAATCCGTTATAAAATACAATAGACGTGGATATATTTAGTATCCTGTTCCGCTTAGCTATTTCTAAAGAGCCATAAAAAACCCTGAAAGAAATTGACACGTGTTTCACCTCTCAATGAGGCATCCTCAGGATGACGACTGAGCTTGTTGCGAACCCGAACACGGCGTGTTGCCACTTCGAGCGCTGAACGCAGAGTGAGAGGTGAAACACGTGTCGATTTCTTTCAGGGTTTTTTATGGCTCTTTAGAAATAGCTTAGCGGAACAGGTTACTAAATATATCCACGTCTATTGTATTGTTATTTTCCACCACAATTCATCATCATCATCTGCCTAGCCTTTTCCCAACTATGTTGAGGTCGGCTTCCAATCTAACCGGATGCAGCTGAATGCCAGTATTTTACATGGAGCGACTGCTTATCTGACCTCTACAACCTAGTTACTAGGTGCCCCGATACCCCTTGTTAAAATTGGTTGTCAGACTTTTGGGCTTCTAACTACCCGTAATGACTGTCAAAGATCTACAAATGACAGCCGGGACCAACAGCTTAACGTGCTTTCCGAGGCACGGAGGGGTCTTGGTATGTAAAGATGGTCACCCATCCACGGACTAACGGTGGCAAGCGTAGCTAAACCCGATCGATCGACCCGTGTGGCTGTTATTACTTAGCCACAAGCCACAATTAACTTTTAGTGGCATGAGGAACAGGGTGTAAAGTTCACTCATCCACCATAGAAAAGGGAGGATCCTCCGACCAGACGGGTGTTGTGTCTGGTGGGCAACTGCCCGTCAGTTTGAAGTTGAAATCTTGTATGTATGTCGATCGCCCGGTAAACTCTAACTGCGCGATGCAGGATTTGTGTGACGTCATGTCTTTGATGCGTAGTTCGTATGTGGCGGTGTAACCGCTACATCACTCCCCTCCGGAGACCGGAGGTCGATAGTGGGCTGAATCTTGCGATGCTTCACGGTGCCAGCTGTGGTTCCAGTGAGTCGGAACCGGGTGCCACATAGTTCGCGGTGAGTCGGAACTGTCTGTGGTGATTGCGGTAATTCTCCAGTGAGTCGGGGTGATTGAGGTGATTCCCCAGTGAGTCGGGGTGATGAGGCTGATTGCGTTGATTCCCCAGTGAGTCGGGGTGATGAGGCTGAGGGTGATGACCAGGAATGCGCGTTCGCTACATGCTGGTGGTCAGGATACCCGTTGAAGCCGTGGGTGCTGGCCGGCTGTGTGAGTCGCCTCACGAAAGCTTGCGGGAGTGATGATGATGATGACGTCACGCTGAAGTAATTGCTCGAAGGCTGCGCTGACGTTCATCACGTCGGGGTCACCAATTTAGTGGCATGAGGAACAGGGTGTAAAGTTCACTCATCCACCATAGAAAAGGGAGGATCCTCCGACCAGACAGGTGTTGTGTCTGGCGGGCAACTGCCCATCGGTTTGAAGTTGAAATCTTGTATGTATGTCGATCGCCCGGTAAACTCTAACTGCGCGATGCAGGATTTGTGTGATGTCATGTCTTTGATGCGTAGTTCGTATGTGGCGGTGTAACCGCTACAAACTTTATAAATAATTAGTGAAACCTAAAACACAATGTTACCTTCATAGTGCGATACTTTTTCAATCACCATCGCTCGATAGTATAAACAATGCCTTAGAAGTCGTGTCAGGGTTCACACGCGCTCTGCTATCACGAAAAGCTATTTACTACCGACACACTTCTGTCCATCTGTGTAGATAATAAACTGTGCTGTTAGTGAGCTGTATGAATTATTATGCCATCTCTAGGAGAACATCACGCCAGTTGGAGGTACCTTTGTTTGAAACCTTGTTATAATGGACCTTATTATGTCCTGTTCGTCCTAGATGTTGATTCAGGCTGTGCATTGAGTTAGGGCTTTGTGATTGGGCGCGAAAATGCAATCCTAAATGGCTAAAGTTTTGGTTTTCTAATAAGAAAACAGTAAACGGTCACACATTATCGGCTGTCCAATTACAGAGCGTTTTTTTAAAACTTTATTGTCAAATACTTACTAATAGTTAAAAACGTTGGCACGTAAAATTGTATCGGAGAGACAGCCGGATAGCGAGCGGTAATCTGGGTATTGATGTGATACCGAACCCCCGTACCGTCCGAATGGACCCCAAACGGACGGGGGCGGAGATATGGGGGATGGTGGCCTAACATTTTTTTTTTGACATTGCATTCAAAATTTAATCTTTATTATGTGCAAAAAAATTGTGTGTATCAATGCCATCCAGTTGCCACCCCCCAACATCGCTAAAATTGAAATAATGTATTTAATTCTTGAAACTCCTTACCGATGATTTATCACCAAAAATGAGGGTTAATTTTATCAAAACCAGAAGGCATTGCACACACAAATTCTTTGTACATAATAAAGCTTAAACTTTGAATGCAATGTCAAAAAAAAATGTTAGGCCTCCATCCCCCATATCTCCGCCTCCGTCCATTTGGGGTCCATTCGGACGGTACGGGGGGGTTCGGTGTCACTTCAAGACCTAGATTACCGGTCGCCATCCAGTTACGCACCATTGCCTTGAATATAATGAAAATTACAGAATTTTATGACGGTCATCGCTCTTCTTGGAAACCGTGGCTTAAGTTCTAAATGTAACTCGTAACGTGTTGCGGTTTAAAAAGAAAAGAAAGATAATGGTCATTTCTTTAAATTAACATATATCGTATTTCAATTCCTTGACCAGATAAGTAACAACATTTTGCAATAACAACGTGGCATTTTAAAGACCGCATGTCTTTAAAGAACCTAGATTTTTCTTTTCTAATAAAATTCCCGCACTCTGTTCCACGATTAAATTGTTATTCATGCGACTAAATTCGAAATAAACTATTCCATTTATAAAATTGTTATCTATGGTTACGCGAAGCCACGCTGGCCCGCGGCAGCACCTAACGCGCGCTGTTCGTACCGTGCCTGTAGGCTAAACACGGAAATTAATCACGCTTTATTAGCAAAGCTTCCTTATATGAGAATCATATTAAGATATATCTTATGAATAATGTGGATGCTGCATAAAAATTTATTGATTTTAATTTTGAGATGGCATCTCCTCTGATTTTAATTGACATTGTAAAATAGGTTGTGTCGTTTGGCGACTGTGTTGATTTGATATGTTTTTATTCTGTACAGCTGCATCGATCAATATTCAAGTGAGCATATTGACGTAAGTACATGTTTATTTGATGTTTTAATAAAAGGCCCTTCTCATTCCCAGCATACCTATTCAGCAAATTCGACAAAAACTCGCAATAAAAGCTCCTGATAGCGCCTATTTATTTCGCAACAATTTTATTCATCGTACATGTAAATAAGCGATATCTGCATGTTTAGTTTTTACTATTTTACGGCCGACGATGATTATAAATATAAAATCGCAAACCGCAGGCCTTGTTGCGTGGCGTCTTTTGATTCTTTTTGCGACGTGACAGCGCCATTGCGTGTGCGCACTTATTGGGAACATTGAAAGACGCCATAAATTGTGCCGCGTCGTGTAAAAATACCATTTAATACAATAATTCCGAGTCACAGATAAGCAATTACGTCTGTAATTGATATATACGGGAAGTTCGGTAAAAGTGTTGAGTAAAAGTTGTTCCGAACATTTTATGCGTGAAAACTGGAGCGAAATGGTATTGGTTGTATCTCTAAATGTTGACAACTTTATTAGCAGCGAACGGTCGTAGAATTTTAACTAACGTATTCGGATGTGAATACCACAAATCACACGGAAAGTGTCTTTTTATCTTAAACTTTCGTCGGCCGTGCCTTTTATCAATCTACTCTTTGTTGGTTTCACATTTTTATTAATATTTTAATTGAAGTTATCTGCTTACAAAGCAGTTAACAACCCAATTAAAAAGATACAAGAAAATCAAAATATACAATTTAATTTGAGAGATATAGAGATTTTTACTCAAACAATTGGACAACATTTGTCACTACAGTTAACAAGATACATCCGTTGCTTAACTAGTTTGTAAACATAAACGTTACTTGACCCGATTAGAAAGTCGCTTATCTCTGATCGAGATGAAGATACCGTGCGACTTTTAACTTCTTATATACTCAATTATAATCGTCATGAGAACAGAGGGGATCTCATTAAAGAACTTTGGAAATGTTATGATAAACTCGGGATAAAATATGTTCCATGAAGTTATTCTGTAAAGCGTTGAAAATGATCCGAAGCAAGACATACATTTGAATGCTAATTGACACCTCATTACGAAATATTTAAATGTTTCAGTATTAGAACTGTGAATGTTATTGGACAATTTATATTTGAAATTATAGCTTGATAATTTAAGACGGTTATTTTGAAAGGAAATCTTGTCGTTGATATAACTCAATTACGTTGCAGTCGGAATGTCGCATGTTACTTTAATGGCAATCAACGTGTGAAAACGCTCTAGTTTCTACATAACATTACTACCGGAAGACGCTTTTACTTGGAAGACCTCGAAAATATATTTTGACACGAAGGAGGTTTCACACGCCTTCAGCCATTAAGTGTGACGTCAGATTGGTCGTAACAAAGGTAATTATTCTTTATCTGATGCCAAAGATGTGCGAACGTCACGCCGGAGTCATGGGATCATGGAATGTTGCTTTCCATTTAAGTAGTTCCTTTGGTACTTTAGGTATATACAAGTTAATTGTTCCACTATAACTCGGTCGTGTACAAGCGAACCTCACATCTCTATTAATATAGTGCGGTAGGGATGGGAACTACTTCTTGCACATTTAATTTTATATTTTGCTATACTCCGTTTGAAATAAGATTAGACATTTAAACAAACCTTTTTTACAGTCCGTTCAACCGATTTTGACTTCTATACCGTAGGCATAAGGATGGCACTAAAATGTCATAAAATTAGACTCCAGCGGATATCATTAATAAAAACAACAATCGAATCTAATCCTACGCTAAATTCGAATACGACAGTGACCCTTTATCTGAGAGATTAGTTTTTAATACTCTAATAAGTCTAACAGTACACATAACATAACATCACGCCTTGTTTCCCCGAAGGGTTGGGCAGCCCCTGTAGCAGGTGCACCCACATTTCGCCAGTTATGTTTAAGTCCCATGTAATAGGGGGCGAGCCTATTGCCATCAACCGGGCACAAATCCAGACTCCGAGCTGCTACTGAGAAATTTCAGATAGTAAAACCCAATAACACTTTGCCCGACCCGGGAACCGAACGCAGGACCTCATGCTCAGCAGTAGCGCTTGAGACCACTAGACCAACGAGGCAGTCCAACAATAAGTATAGCAAGTCTAACAATAAGTATAGCAAGTCTAACAATAAGTATAGCAAGTCTAACAATAAGTATAACAATCCCCACCGTCGTATCTCTACGTTGACGTCGTGGTGGGGCTTGCGCGCTCCAAACTCTAGGCCTGTGCCGGTAGAGTTTACTTTGCCGGAACGGGTCTAGGATTAGGAGCCAGACCAAGAGAGATACAAAAACCCGCAGAGCAGCATGTGGCGAGCTGTTGGGCAGTAGCGACCCCACGGACCCTATCTTCCGGGAGAAATCTTGTTCCTCACCTCTGGCTTGCCTTTGTTGGCCGGCTGGAGTGAACACTGACGAGGAACGGAGCTCCCACCTCATTCTTGCCTTAATTGGCTGGCTTGAGTGGAGATTCGCTAGAGCAAACGTGCTCGGAGGAAGGAAATATTCCAGTAAGATGCTGGTAGGGATCTTGACCGTACTTCCGGGATTGTCCTGATAGCCGTGGAATACCTCTCCACTCCTCATAAGCACCTCAGGACATGTTGCCCCTTTGTCGCTACGACACTTTGTGCTAGCGACCGTTTTCGGGGGCCCATTATTGAGTGTGCAAGTCACCCCCTGCCATTTTCCTGTGTATGTTTTATAATATATTTGGTCAGGCAGGGGCCATAGTCTTTCCATAGTTCAAGGTAACCAATCCATTATAGCCACCCAAATCCATAGCCCAATATGTTTTGTTTCCATGTTCTGCAATAGTTCTACACCAACCGGGGCTTGTCCTTGGGTGCACGCATACAGGGATAATCGTCGGTTGGTGCCTCATTTCATTTTAAAAAAAACGTCTAAGGGGCCTCTGCGAGTTGGCTTCGGCCCCTCGTACGCCTTTCAAAGGTCCGGGACCTCAGGGTCCCGAGATATGTCAAAGACATTAAAAAAATAGTATAACAATTAGACTTGCTAGTCTAACAATAAGTATAACAATTAGACTTGCTAGTCTAACAATAAGTATAACAATTAGACTTGCTAGTCTAACAATAAGTATAACAATTAGACTTGCTAGTCTAACAATAAGTATAGCAAGTCTAACAATAAGTATAGCAATAGATGGAACGGTTTAAATGCATCTATAAATTGGTGTTTCGCGAGACATCATGATAACGCCACAAATCAAGGGGCACGTTAATTACTAGACCTCGTTCACATGTCTGTGTTAGGGATGGGACACAAACCTTACAACAATCGACTATCGAGTATTTCTCTCACTTGCAAGACTCGACCATTTAGCAACATTTAACGAGAAAATGCAATCTTAACAATAATTTAATGCCGTATTTTAAAGCCGACTAAATGAAAATGCATTGAAATAATTTAATGAAAATGTAATTAGCCTTACTGGGATTAGTTAAAAATAATTTATATTTTATTATTTTGTGGATACATAAAATGATTTTGATTTCGCTACTTACTTAGTTAATTAATATAGTGGTATATTTGCAAATTATTACTTGGGTAGGTTGTCATCGAGAGATTGTCCATGTTAATGTATTAACTAGCTATGAATTAGCTAAACAACAACAACTTAATTTCCCTATAATTTTTCCATCTTTTCCTACATTTTCTTAAGTAGGAATTAACTTAAATCCAAAAAAACTCGTGAATATTTTACTTTAGAATCTTTGTACACATTTCCAACACAACTATACTCCGTTTGAAATAAGATTAGACATTTAAACAAACCTTTTTTACAGTCCGTTCAACCGATTTTTACTTCTATACCGTAGGCATAAGGATGGCATTAAAAGCAAAAAAAGTGGTTACAAACCAACTGTTTACTGCAGCTGTCATTTGTCATGCCGCCATCGCAATAGAAGTCAAAATCGGTTGAACGGACTGTAAAAAGGTTTAGTTAAATGTTTAATCTTATTTCAAACGGAGTATAGTTGTGTTGGAAATGTGTACAAAGATTCTAAAGTAAAATATTCACGAGTTTTTTTGGATTTAAGTTAATTCCTACTTAAGAAAATGTAGGAAAAGATGGAAAAATTATAGGGAAATTAAGTTGTTGTTGTTTAGCTAATTCATAGCTAGTTAATACATTAACATGGACAATCTCTCGATGACAACCTACCCAAGTAATAATTTGCAAATATACCACTATATTAATTAACTAAGTAAGTAGCGAAATCAAAATCATTTTATGTATCCACAAAATAATAAAATATAAATTATTTTTAACTAATCCCAGTAAGGCTAATTACATTTTCATTAAATTATTTCAATGCATTTTCATTTAGTCGGCTTTAAAATACGGCATTAAATTATTGTTAAGATTGCATTTTCTCGTTAAATGTTGCTAAATGGTCGAGTCTTGCAAGTGAGAGAAATACTCGATAGTCGATTGTTGTAAGGTTTGTGTCCCATCCCTAACACAGACATGTGAACGAGGTCTAGTAATTAACGTGCCCCTTGATTTGTGGCGTTATCATGATGTCTCGCGAAACACCAATTTATAGATGCATTTAAACCGTTCCATCTATTGCTATACTTATTGTTAGACTTGCTATACTTATTGTTAGACTAGCAAGTCTAATTGTTATACTTATTGTTAGACTAGCAAGTCTAATTGTTATACTTATTGTTAGACTAGCAAGTCTAATTGTTATACTATTTTTTTAATGTCTTTGACATATCTCGGGACCCTGGGGTCCCGGACCTTTGAAAGGCGTACGAGGGGCCGAAGCCAACTCGCAGAGGCCCCTTAGACGTTTTTTTTTAAATGAAATGAGGCACCAACCGACGATTATCCCTGTATGCGTGCACCCAAGGACAAGCCCCGGTTGGTGTAGAACTATTGCAGAACATGGAAACAAAACATATTGGGCTATGGATTTGGGTGGCTATAATGGATTGGTTACCTTGAACTATGGAAAGACTATGGCCCCTGCCTGACCAAATATATTATAAAACATACACAGGAAAATGGCAGGGGGTGACTTGCACACTCAATAATGGGCCCCCGAAAACGGTCGCTAGCACAAAGTGTCGTAGCGACAAAGGGGCAACATGTCCTGAGGTGCTTATGAGGAGTGGAGAGGTATTCCACGGCTATCAGGACAATCCCGGAAGTACGGTTAAGATCCCTACCAGCATCTTACTGGAATACTTCCTTCCTCCGAGCACGTTTGCTCTAGCGAATCTCCACTCAAGCCAGCCAATTAAGGCAAGAATGAGGTGGGAGCTCCGTTCCTCGTCAGTGTTCACTCCAGCCGGCCAACAAAGGCAAGCCAGAGGTGAGGAACAAGATTTCTCCCGGAAGATAGGGTCCGTGGGGTCGCTACTGCCCAACAGCTCGCCACATGCTGCTCTGCGGGTTTTTGTATCTCTCTTGGTCTGGCTCCTAATCCTAGACCCGTTCCGGCAAAGTAAACTCTACCGGCACAGGCCTAGAGTTTGGAGCGCGCAAGCCCCACCACGACGTCAACGTAGAGATACGACGGTGGGGATTGTTATACTTATTGTTAGACTTGCTATACTTATTGTTAGACTTGCTATACTTATTGTTAGACTTGCTATACTTATTGTTGGACTGCCTCGTTGGTCTAGTGGTTGCAAGCGCTACTGCCGAGCAAGAGGTCCTGGGTTCGATTCCCGGGTCGGGCAAAGTGTTATTGGGTTTTACTATCTGAAATTCCTCAGTAGCAGCTCGGAGTCTGGATTTGTGCCCGGTTGATGGCAATAGGCTCGCCCCCTATTACAAGGGACTTAAACATAACTGGCGAAATGTGGGTGGACCTGCTACAGGGACACCTCTGCCCAACCTTTCTGGGAAACAAGGCGTGATGTTATGTAATGTGTACTGTTAGACTTATTAGAGTATTAAAAACTAATCTCTCAGATAAAGGGTCGCTGTCGTATTCGAATTTAGCGTAGGATTAGATTCGATTGTTGTTTTTATTAATGATATCCGCTGGAGTCTAATTTTATGACTGTTAAATGTATGAGCTATAAAATTGTTGGTTATGCTCTTTGTTACTTCTTCCTCTTTTAAGGTAGGAAACTTTGTGTAATGTCGGTAAATTTGGCCACCACTGTAGCTGTTGTATTAATATTAAAAATAATTACTAAAAACTAGTGATTTAAACCTCGACCAATGTTTTTTAGGGTTCCGTAGTCAACAAAGAACCTTTATAGCTTCGCCATGTCCGTCTGTCTGTTTTTTTTTTTTTCTATCCCTTGGTGTGGGGTATCATTGGAAAGGTATTTTAAAAACATTGTGAGTGTGTTAAAACTATTTTTGAATTCAGAGATCCGCAAGCTTTAAAGTGCAAATTTTTGTTAGAGTCAAGTGCCCCCCCCCTGCCAGCTAAATGGTTGGTTTTAGATATGTGAAAAAATTCACGGCAATAGTTTATATAACGAATTTAAAACTATCACAACTGAGTAAACTTTACAAGTTAACGAGTAATATTTGACCAACTTAGATTTGCGGTTGTAAAAACATGTTCTCCCATACATTCCGTATGAAAGAAAATGTTTTTCAACTACAAAGTTAAGTTTGTTCTTGGGATAAATTCATCCCAACTACGGAACCCTATATTGTGCATGGTCCGACATGCACTTGGCCAGTTTTTTATGTTTTCGTGAGTACTAAAAAGTAATCCTTAACAAAAGACATCAACGCGCAAACAAAAAGGTGCTGCTTTTATCCTATGCCAATGGTCAAAACTGAACACTCTTGGCCTTTTCGCCACCTCCAGTTACAGTTAAATTATCTTGTAGACATGCTTCGTAAATATTCAATTCCAAATTAAATTGATCTAATGGATAGTGCCTGTCCGGAGGTGGAGAAATAGGCCCTTTTAATTTCAGTTACAACTCGTTTTAAAGAATTGGTAACTCGTTACCAAAGATCGTTACCATCATCAGTGATAAAAGTAAAGTTAGTTTTTATACACTTGCGTAACCTTCAGAGAAATATGATATAGTTCGTCTAACTATAGTATACCTACTACTTACAATCTTTGAAAAGGTATTTTTATTCTACACCAATAATTTCGATAACCTTTTTATTACTTTCTGCTCAATAAAAAAAAGTTTAATCACCAAGTAATTCGCACACATTTTTATTGGCATTTGCTCGACTTATAAACCTTATTCGCTCCGCATAAAGACATTAAATAATAATAAACTTTAATCGCAACAGGTAACGTGAACTACAACATAATAACATGTTTACGATCCACTTCCGTAATAGACGGATGCCAGAATACTTTCCATTCTTCTCCTTACAATTTCAACTTAGAAACCGTACGTGCTTCATTTCCTGTGAATTTAATAAACAGCATCTTTAGCGCGCTGTTCGAGAAAGGTGAAGATAACGCTCTTTAGGGCGTACTGCACGTCTCTCTATACATGCAGTCTGTGGGCGAGGTACACGTCTGCATCATATGGAGCCTCCGCATCCAGTTCAACAACGCGTTCAGGGCTGTATTGGGGCTGCCTCGCTACTGCAGCGCCTCAGGTATGTTCGCTGAGGCACGTACCGATTGCCTCCACGCGACCATGCGTAAGCGGGGCGCGTCGCTGGTGCGTAGGGTGTGAGGCAGCACAAATGTCGTCCTGACGATGATCGCAGACCGGATGGACTGCTCATACATACGGCACTGCTGTGATAGGCATGTGGCCGTCAGCAGGGCCGGTTAGTTATTAAGTCTTAGTTTGTTCTATTTTTATTTTTATTCTGTTTTCTGTATTTGTGTGTAATCCACTTATGAGTTAAAGTCGCTCGAAAATAAATATATTTTATTTATTTTAATTTTAAGTTAATGAAAAATAAAATACATTTTTACATACAAACTTCAGTAGGTACGTACAAGTATTGCCATTTTATTTGAGTTCGTGAGGATAAGTATTGTATTCTTTCACTTTACAACCGTTAACTGTTAGGTTTCAGTTAAATTATCTAAAACCTGTTTACAGTTAAACATTAGAAACTTTACTACCTCTCAGTTAATGGTTTAACTTCTAGGAACCACGTTATGTGGGTAACAGTTCAACCTCAATTTTTCACAGGTACATTAACTGTCGGCAACAAATTTCAGTTGTTGAACAGTTTGCCCCATCTATTCTCAAGTCAACAAATAACGAACGGCGAGCAGATGATATCTAGTCAGATTCCGGGGACGTTGTGTGAGTCTGAATGCCTAACGGACGCGTCTGCGTCTAGACTTGGTAGTGCGCGGTGACGGCCGGGCCCGGGTCTGTCTTGTCACTCAATCTTTCAGGCGATTATAAGCCACGTTAACAAATAACTGTACTGATACCAAGACATTTAACAAATACGTTCCCATAGTGTGATGTTTATGGTTACCTGAAACAACATCTCCATTGAAAAACATTATTTAATTAGTTTCTTGAATCGCTTTCCGAAGTAACAATCAAACTGGAAAATAATAAAACAAAGAAACCCGTAGTAAATGAAAATAATAATAAACAATTTTAACATCTTACTAGTAAGCGCTGGCTTGTAAACGACTCGATGTATCTGGATTTAATTGAAAAAGGAAGAAGTGAAATGACTCGTAAAACTCTGTAGATCTTTCTCATTTCATTATCTGATTAACAATCTATAATATTCCCGCGAACAAATGTTTGTAAAGGTTAAGAAATATCGTGAAATTATAAATTAGAACGATGCTAATAAAGAATCTGGTATAAATTGCCCTTTGCATTAAAAATTATACCCCGAGATGTACTTAGTGGATTTATGTGAATCGCTTTAGCCAATAAAGTAGGAGATGTCTCGTAAATCGTGGGTACATCGGGACGGATGGTCGGCGCAGCCAGGCGACACCTACGGAGTGGGCGCATCCACCGTTAGACGCTAGGCCCGGGGCATACGAACCTCAGGGATCACAAGCCTTCACTTACCTACACCCTCCTATTTATTCTCAGCTCCGACACTGCCTTTGTTTCACGCCAGATTTTGTTTTTGTACGATAAACATCAAAAGCATTTCAAACAAGGTATCCAATTTGGGATAAGTGCAGATCGAATCGGTTTTCAGAATTACTTGTAACCTTCCAGTTTTATGACTTATCTATGCCCTAAATACCGTTCTTATAGCACGAACAGTAACGACAGTGTGTTCTCTATCTTATGAACAGAGCACATTGCTAACGTCAACGGTGTTCTAAAAAAGCTTACATAATTCGCAAGAACCGACCTTACACCTTCTAGCACTAAATATCTCTAGACGAGATTCAATCTCCTATTTCTTATTCTTAAATGTCAATGTGTTCAAATCACATAGCTGGAAATAGCAGTACTAAATGTTACGTCAAGCGATACTATGCGTAAAGTGTTCGGCATACCGCATCATTTGTTTGTCCTAGAGGCGAAATGTCGTCGTCCTACATAGCAGAGTATCATTTATCTGGTATTGGATTAGCACGCGTGTAACCCTAACTGTGGGCTTGAACGGTACAAATAGTTCGCACCGCGAGCCAAGCATCTATGTCGACCTAGTACCAGCCGGGTGTCGGGTAGCGCAGTCGGTTCGCCGAGGTCGGCCAACTAACTAATGAACAAAATTGATATTATATACCAATACGATGTAGTCCCGTACAAACTATAAAGTTGCTTTCAATCAATTAAAATCGTCGACGTCGTAATAATTTTACTTTAAGTGTCATTTTCGATATAAGGGAGTCTCAGCACCGTATAATTGTTTGATCATCTCAAGCACATCGGATTTACTTAAAGCTAAATGTGTACTCCCATCGCGGCTGTCACTGGACAAATTAATAATCTGTATAAATTAGAGTCTCAAAGCAAACGAATAAATAGGTGCCTACTTACATACAAAGATATATATTTCTCGCAGTGTTTGTGATTTAATAGTTATAGCTGTTAGCTCAATAAACTTGATTTACATGCCTGATGCTGCCTTGCATGCCTCAAAAGGATTCTAAGCCTTTGGCAGAAGCAAACTTGAAGGCTTTGTCTGAGTTAGTTCTAAGATTAGCAGCAGTTCTCAATGACCCCAAAACATAGACCATTAATCAACAAAACCTGCTTCATTGGAAATTCTTAAGTAACTCCATTTATAAGGCTTATTTATAATAGAATGAACGTAAAAAGCCAGTAAAATAAATAGAAACACGTGCAAAGATCATCACCTTCGTTTTGTCTTTGCTATAATTGGTTAAAAATATTGCCAAGTCCCAACCCGTTTCCTCAAGTTCTTCTTTTAACTCGATATAAAAACAACGGAATAAGTTATCAAAGATCTAGGCTTATTCGAATGCATTTTCTGCAAATTATAGCCATGTACAATTCATTCGTTGCAGCAGTTATATTGAAATGTATTGAAAATGAGGCCGTTTGTGAAAGATATTCTTTCATGATCGATACGGACGTGAAAGTTTTATGTGATAGGGTCATTTTAATTTGATTTAGATACAAATCGCGTGAGGAATACAGCTTAAAGAAACACCAAAACATTTTCGCCGTGGCGTGTTGGAATAATAAAGCTGACAGTTGCGAGAACTCTATTCGAAAAGGATCACACTGACTCATTTCCGTTGTCATTCTTTTTTAATTCTTAGGGCAGTGTGAGAACATCTTAATTCCAAGTATTAATACATAAAAAGCCATAAAAGTGTGTAAGCCGATAACTGAGCCGCGTTCTTCATACTATCAAAGTATCAAGCATTCTCTCCCAATCCTAGAACCAGTCCACCGTTTATACGTTTACGGCGAGGACTGTACCGATAGTGACACCCGGCGTCGATCGTCATGACCCGATAATGTTGTAACAGTGTACCGCGCTCGATACCGCCATCTATGTTATGTATTATGTATTTTATTTAACTCGCCAGATCTCCGACCCTATTTATATAATTATCTACCAACTTTGTACTGAATTAACTTACCGTTATACGAAATAGTCTTTAGTTATGTTATGTGGTAAAGTGTTCTATAGGACAAGGTTAATTTAAAATGTAAGTAAAAGGAAATAATCGGTTTTGATCATGTGCAGCTGACACTTATTCCATTCAATTGGTCCATCATATTGCACATCACAGTGCTCAGTAGCCGATTGTCTCCAGTCAATTTATTCAGCAAGATATCAACTAAACTATTATTGCTATAAACGCGTGAGTGTCTGCGTGTAACTCACCAAAGTAAATCCATCCCACATAAAATCTATCCAATAAATATCCAAAAAGCTTGTTCTGCAAGCATTCCGCGTCCATTGTGTTCCTTGCAGATATATCTTGCGTAAGGAGCATGCGATTCTTGCGAGCTTTGCTTTCTCCGCAGCCCACGCTCGGTGCTCGTCACCGCTGATTGACAAAGTATCCATTACCGCATCGAACCCACTTTTATCAGAATCGATGTAATGTAAGAAGAGACTGAGGAACGGAAAATGTTTGCGACGCTTTGAGGATTTCGAGTCGCCCGCGGTGACCGGTTACCTAATGCAATAGTTGACAAATCGCTCAATTGTCCCAACTTGGTGGTTTGTCGAGCCAACTAGTTGGGTGGCGGGTTGCGCAACCAGTGACCACTACAGTTCACTTGACGGATGCCGGAAGACGTCCAACTTTATTGTGCTTTATTGCGATTGGACGGTGGTAAATAGTTGCGAATCGCATCTGTGAGAACATTTTGATTATCGGGAACGATTCTATTGAAATTTATTCAGAGATTCAAATAAAACAAGTTATAAAGAAAATTTCGATTTTCGATCTAAAATATTAGCAGCTATTAAGTAAATGCCTACGGATGGCAGACCAGTTTAATAAATGCATTATCAAATTATTAAAGTAAATATTATAACATTCCAGAATAAATCAAACGTTAATAATTTCATATGTTTTATTTTTTTATGCAGTATAGGGAAAATGTTAGCAGTGCCATAAATATGTCTCGTATAATCACAGCAGGGTGTGTATTTGCAATTTTCGTGGCTTCTCACACATTTGCATAAAATCTAAAATCGCTTTTTGATCCATAATTTACATGTGACATTCAAAATAAAAGAATACGTTATAAATGTATCATATAATGTAAAACAATACTTATACAACTGCTTTATTTGAGCACTTTGCGAAAAACAAATGTCTAAAAGCACATAAATATTATTTCAACGAAGCCATCGCTTGATTTTTTATATACCAGGGTCTATATGTTTTAATTTTAACGATCGCTCCAAAGAAGTCATGATAGCTTAGGCACCACCTAATTTGTATAAACAGGCAGATCTATTGAATAAATATCATCTTCTACAATGTAAAAAATTTGTACATTTACGTTATATTTGCATATATTTCTTGCTTATATCACACAGGACGCTAACTAAGCAGAAAGCGAAATGCTAATGAAGTGTGGTTATCTGAGTCGAGGCTTTTTATTTGTCGGATAACCCGTAATGTGTTTTAAAGATATGTTCACCTTCAAGTTTTGATGTTGTCTCGGGTTGTTTTTTACCTCCTGCTCTTAAATGCCCGTAATGCGCAACATTTTTGTATGGCAACACTTTAACGCTATCTCACTTTGACTTATGTGGGATGACTTGTAGCTTTTGGGAAGAAATACCATATTAAAACATTATGTATATAAACTCGTTAAAGCTTTTCTTACAGAAAAGTGTCTAAATAAGATCTTCTCAAGAGGAAAATAACCATATTTCTAAGATACCGGTACATATAAGAACATTGTCAGAGTATATTCACTTAGTGATTAAAGCCTCGAGACACATCATGATAATACTGCATACGTCACTAGTAACGGTTGCCACTCAACATCCTACTTCCTCAGCACTCACGTATGATACGATAGATACTGTTTTTCTGCCATTCCCATACTTGCTTGCAAATTCTTAATTAGACTTCATTAATAATACATGTAAATTGTCTCATTTAGAGACACAGTTACCTCTCAATGCATTGAAATACAATTTTTATTCGATCTCACAGTAATACGCATCCATTTATACAAGTACGGTTTTAACCGAAAGAGTCCCGGGAACAGATTGTACTTATTACATTTGTGGGTCTTTGAATTGAATTGTATCTAGGTATACAGCGATAGATACTATTGTTGCTCATGAAGGGAAAAGGTCAAACATTGTCGCTGCTTTCAAACAGAACGCAACGACCACTTTTAATGTAATGAGTCCAATATTTCCATACAATAATACATTGTTACGTCTCAAGCTAATTGAAATAATATCCAATTTAAAGGTCCTGTCACATGATGTAGCTACATTAATTAAGTACGCAGTTAAATATTTGCGAAAGTCGTATTTTAACCCTTACAATCTGGTAGCATGGCATAAATCTCCCGGAAATGGAAACCAAGGTTTCAGTAGGTCTTAGTGATTTAGCTGGCTCAAATGTACTTTGATGTTAAGGTATATCCACACAGTAATTCCGGTAAAGCAGATAAATCATATAAAACTGGTAAGAACGAGAAAATGGTATTTGAAAATGTATTTCTGTAGCAAAAGCAGAATGAATCGTGTGAAACACAAAGAAATCTACTAATGTTTGTCCGAGTGGCCGGCGGGGAGGCTATACACCGCGAAATATTTCCCAAGATACATCGGCACGAGTGCGATGTGGCGATATCTTAGGTGCGCGCCAGTTCGAATCGTCTATCGAGTCTATGATCGGCTCCGTCGAGGGGTCACGCGCGTTAAACGTAAATCAACATATCTCGCGACGGGAGATCTAGCCGAGCATGCGCCCGACCAACAAAAACTGAATTTTATAGCCGTAACACTACACCTGGGAAAAAAGTAAATAAATTGGACGAGATCGAGTGAACGACCCGCGCCCGACCCTCCGACGACTACTCCCTGAAACTGGCGTCACGGGAATATTTATCTACCGTCAAATACGTTCCACTTCCTATGCCTAACAGCAGGCCTTGAAGAGAAAGTTTTGTGACTTCAAATTACGAAGTCACACACATGAAAGTAATTAAAATAGAAGTCGTTTGAAACACTGAGCATCCAGTTTGTATTGAATAAATACACTTTGCGTAAGTATAGAGCTGGAAAGGTTTCCTAGTAACGTGTAAATTAATCAAGATTCATTTAGCAGGTAATAGAATGGCAGTCTCTCTCATTACCGGCTCGATGCGCTACGTCCAACCATAAGATGAAGTAGGTCCAATTTATTGATCGTAAATGGAAATTGATTGCACTCATAAAACAATTCCGTATTATTACAAATCGAGACATCCATTTACGAAAAGTTAAGTTTAATATTATAACGTCTGGCTCTCCATCTTGGTGAGAATATTTTGATCTCCTAATTACATATTACAACAGCTGGCAGCCTAATTATATATTAGTTAATTTTGCCGAATTTTGTCCGCAGTTGGATATAGGCGCCAATATAAAAATAAAATTGCTAATGATATTTACCGATTGTCCACCTATCACCCACTTATCTATCTATTTAGCCTATAATGTCCCACTGCTGGGCAAAGGCCTCCATTTCCCTTTTCCATACACGTCTGTCCACTGCCTGTCATCTACCTATGCAAACAAAAGAATCACTAAATTTTTGAATAGATTTATGACTATTTTTTAAACTACGTACCCATCCATCCATGGAAAATATTACTTAACTTTAATAAGTGGGTATATTATGATATAATCCATATTGTAAAAGGCAATGTCCATTAAAGTCATATTATAAAATTCAATCAAGCTTTTTCTTCAGTGTATATATACGTCGACGTCGATTAGCAGGTATCATATTGTACACATAAAGTTCTATGTTTTGTCATCTCCAGGCCTAATGACTAAGATCTAATCGTAATTGCAGTGTGACGACAGACTAGCTTTATTATTTAGTTGCTTCAAACCACTAGACAAATACAGTCGCGCTGGGCTTAACCAATAAGCAATTATATTAATTAATATACAACTTCTGATTACGTTTCCAATAATGTTATTACTAGCACAACATCAATTTAATTATTCTGTTCTAAATGAAGTATATCGAGGTCGTGTTCAATAAATTTCCACTCTATGTCATGTCTATTAAGGTTGATGTTCCGGGTGAGGGCTGGACGGGGTGCTTTCTCTGGAATGTCGGGCAACTGTCGTACGAATCGCAGACCGAGTTCCGATCGAGAGAGTCGATCCGTATCTTCGCGATCGATTCTTATCGTGACAGTTTTACGCGTCGCGTCGCGATCTCACTTCCAATACAAGCAACGCACAACACTACTCTCGGTTCTCGTCATCTCTACATAATAACCAATAACACACGACATTTTACAAAACTACCTACTTTTTGCACTGTTCGAAATGTCAGCCGAAGATTGATGGAGGTAGGTACGCTGCTAGGTTCTAGCTCCTATATATTTTGTCCAGCCAGGTAGTAGATAAATAAGTATGTATATTAGGTAGTTACATCTTTTGTCGGTGCTCGTATCTTGTCAACGACTTGTCAAAGCCGCTCATGTTTTGGCTTGTTCAAACTTACATTTGAATAACAAATTGTTTGCCCGAAGTCATCTGGCGATCACCACCACCGCCATGCGATATTATGCTGTTTGAATGACAATATTAAGTTGCAATTGATTTAATTGCTTCTTTTATCTATAAACTATTAATAATCTATTCACGATTATGTAAATGATTTAATCCGTGTTACTTAATTAATTAACAAGATAATATTGTGTTACTTAAGACGACATAATCCGTTCGTAACGTATAAATCGGCGCGCACTTGTATTGGTTGGCGCATGGAGTCAATTATGTTGATTCTACGACAGAAAAAAGATAAGAAAATCTAGGCATTCAAAAACTATAGTAGCGAGTCAAGTTTAAAGAATCTGAAACAGTAATCTGTTCGCTAAAAGCATTGAAAGATAACACACGCTCACATCCTCACAATCTCGGGCCGGGCGAGTGATAGCGCTAATGAACCCATGTTGCCGTCACAGAAGTGGCACGGTTTGAACGATGGCACGGCCATTAGTGGGAAACTCAAGGCCAGCCGAGGGCGGACAGCTCGCCGTAATTATCTAAAACAAACTAAACCGAAAGGCGGATATATCGCCCGCCGCAACACTTCGCTGAGGACATGCCTCTCTGCATTCAGCCGATAAATGAGCTTAACTATACTTATACTCCATAGGTTTAGGTAGTTAAAAAAAGGTAAACAAATAGTAAAAAGGGTTTTTATAGATGACACTTTCTTGTTAAAAAAACAATAAAACCAAATTAAATTTATTTTAGTGTTTTACCATAGTTTCCTCGTTTATTCTTCAACTACTTTTCGTAAATTTAACTGCTTGAGCACATTTTTTTTGTCTGATTTATAAGTTTTTGTAATCTGTCTATTGTAAAGAAACCAATTTCTAAACGTCAACGAAGTATAATGTTGCTAAATTGAAGAGTACAACTGTGACGTAGCATAACAACTGAAGTGACTGGTATTACGTTTAGTCGGTTACTTGACAGCTGTCTCGTCACGTGGATTTTTTGTTACCTTTATTTAACTATCTAAACCTATGGAGTATAGCTGACTGTACACAAACAAAAGTTAATGTAACGTATGTGAATAGGTATAGATTTTCTATTCTCTTTCTTTTCTTTATAAGTTAAGTTGTTAATCAATAAACACCAAATTTGTGTTTAATAAACAAAGCTTAATGACTATAAAACCGGTTTTATTTCTGCAAAACAACAGTGAAGTGTTTTATTATTTTATAGATGTGCTGAAAACACACAGGTTTACTGAACACAGGGCAACGGTGCTGAGCTATTACATCGATATTATTAACAGTAAAGCTAAGATGAATTAACGATAAAAGTTTATTTCGTTTCTTCGTAAATTTTGACACTAACGGTTCTGATGATTGAAGAAATTGTAATTCACTGAGCTTTTATGAGAAGACAAGCCAGTAGCTCTTAGTAAAGCTAGTAGCTCTAAGTAAAGCCAGGTTCTTAGTAAAGCCAGTAATTCTTTGCAAATCCAGTAGGTCTTAGTAAAGCCAGTAGCTCTATGTAAAGCCAGTAGTTTTATTTGGACAAAACAATAGGGAAGATGCCTGGGTAAAAAGAGGAAATTGTATTTAGTTCCAACTCAAACTCAAAGCATTTATTTCAATTAAACCATTTACAGGCACTTTTGAATTGTCAAGGAATCGGTCAGTCAGAAATATGAAGCTAGTTGCCCATTCCAAAGCGTAGTATGTACCTATGGAGAAGAACGGGCAAGAAACTCCACGGACACTCTTTTAAATAAAAAATTGTTACAAAATATTGGTTACATCGTTCATGTTGAAATTATACATGTGAGAACAATGTAGAAAGACGTGCACGTTAAAAGTGTCCGTAATAAAAACATAAAACAAAGAACAATTCAAAAATTAAAATAAATTAAAAATAAGCCGTGGTAACTAAGAGATGACCAGTCCCAACTGACGGCACCCGTTCACGAACATGACGCATGGATTAGCACCATTCAGCTCAACCATTTTGAAGGGAGCTAAATGATCCAACACACGCGCCACCATCAGCGAAACATCTGAGTGAGCATGACATACTCACAGCTGCCAGGGCACATTCAAGTCAATGCAAGACATATTACCCGGTAAATGGTAACTCTTTAGTACATAGTGCTCACACCTGTGCTATGCAATTATATAATACAAAGGAGATTGAGTTTATACAATGCAAACATGGTCTTAGAATCTTCTGCAGCTCCAACAGTATTTGCAAATGTTAATCAATTAGTTGTGGTTGTGGAGCAGGACCAGCATTGAGCCAAGCGTTTTTATCAGAGATGTAATCCCCCAACTTATAATATGCCTGCCTGCATAGTGTTTATTTTATACAAGATTTGAATTTTGTCTCATTCAGTTGAAGTATATGGGGAGGAATTTTATTATAACATTTTAAACAGTACCCCATGAAAGATGAGTCTACTTTAGCCAGTCTGAAACCTGGTTGCACTAATAGGTCCCTATTTCTTGTACTATAATTATGTCTATCACCTCTTTTACAAAAAAAGATGTAAATTCCATCCATCAGTCAGATAATACAAAATATTAGACTCGTATTATTTGCTTTATTATATTAGTAAGAATGACTTAAACACATCAAAGTTGGGGAGTAGGGATCGCTACGTCACAACAACTTTTGATTACGTAAAAAATAAAAAAACACGTGTCCAATATTTAATAATAAGATACCTGACGGATGAAAAAAAAAAGTTTTTCAGCATCCCCATTGCCTGTTGAATAGGAAATCCTGATAAAATCGAAAATATTTAAAACTATTCTTATTTAAAATCGAAACCGACGCACTTTTCCAGTCTTATAACCGTCTGCCGCGTCCGTATTAATTGGTTATGAAAACAAAGATTGTATCGTAACTGTGCAAAAATAAAAATGACTGAGGTAAACAATAATTATGTTCTGTTTTTATTGTGATTTATATGTATTACAACAATATAACGCCATTCTTAACCCATTTTTATTTTTATGGCTATGTCACTAATATAAATCCAGTAAAATACTAAAACAGTGAAATACTTCAAGCGCCGTTATACTACAAACCGATAAAAGCTTGTAACACATTTACGACGATCTTGATGCATGACGATAACTTTGATTGAATCCTGTTGCATAGCTGGACAGACCGCTACATTGATAGATCTAGAGAAAGAGCTTGACTTACTGTTGCTATGTAAGGCTGTGGTTAATTGAATTTACACAATAAAAGGGTGTGTTTAGTTAATGGTTTGCAGTGTTAAGTTGGCGTGTACACTGACCGACAATATACTTCAACGCAAACGGACGAGTTTAATTTTCTTTGCAGTGTTAAGTTGGCATGTACACTGACCGACAATATACTTCAACGCAAACGGACGAGTTAACTTTTCGCAAATAAACATAATTTTACATGTCAATTTTTTTCAGTTTTTTTTTTATTTCCTCAATCAGTTATTTTATAGTTTCTTAGCTGACGACTGTATGTCGGTATCAAAATAATAATTTAGATCGAACAAATTAGGTGAACTTGCGTTGTGTCATAGTTGGGAAATTGGATACGCTGTTTTCGATTACAATCGTTCGAAAATCAGTGACCAATGCAAATCCAATACTATTTTCGTGGGTGCAGGATACTTGACAGTGGTCGACGGCACGTTGTGTTCCACGCGCCGTCGAAGAGATGTCAGCAGAATTGACGGGGTCCGCTAGGGCCGATGTCTGCCGGGGTTGCGAAGAAAACCGAAAGGGAAATCGTGGCCCCCGGCAACATGGCAACTGAAGGAACACGGGTGGGTTTTAGTCAGTAAGAGTCTGACACGCCCTCTCGGTCCGCCCAGAGCGGGAGAAGTTATTTGATAATTTCCCAACCAAAAAAAAAGGATACATGACAGTGGGTGAGTATTAAGTCTAGCTGTCGGTATTGGTACATAGGCTGTATCAATATCTCAAGTGTCACTCAATGCTGTGACAGTCGCCAATTGATAATATTTAGTGCACCAAATTAAGTAGACGTTTGATTGACTGACACGTATTTATAGTCCCATTAACTTAAATTTCTAAACGATTTTTATTACTTTTAGTAGGTACGTGTTACGTCATGAATTTAAATTTTTGGCGTAGCTGGAACATAAGCATAGTATAAGCATAATCAGTCTATAATGTTCCCACTGCTGGGACGCCACCACGCGGGCCCAGCGCGGGTTGATAGATGTCACATGCCTTCAAATATTTGGTTCTAGAACATGCCGGTTTCCTCACGATGTTTTCCTTCACCGTTTTGAGAGCAGTGGTGATGAAATTATTTACTCAAAGTAAAGCGCCTGTCTGGGTTCGAACCCACGACCTACAACTCTTAAGTCGGGGCCGTTATCACTGGGCCACCACTGCTCCTACAACTCTCCTTCAGCTCCGGCTGGAATATGATCTGAGGTAATTTACTAACTAGATTTCTCGGGGCATACCTATTTGTCCAATTCACTTTTAAAGGGTCTATTCAAAGTATATTATGGTTTTGTTCCCATTAATGTGACTATGTTATAATAACTATACTCTGTTTGAAATAAGATTAGACATTTAAACAAACCTTTTTTACAGTCCGTTCAACCGATTTTGACTTCTATACCGTAGGCATAAGCATGGCATTAAAAGCAAAAAAAGTGGTTACAAACCAACTGTTTACTGCAGCTGTCATTTGTCATGCCACCATCGCAATAGAAGTCAAAATCGGTTGAACGGACTGTAAAAAAGGTTTAGTTAAATGTCTAATCTTATTTCAAACGGAGTATAAGTACTTGTTCTCATTCTTTTAATTTTGTATTAAAGTTTTTAGTTAAAGCTGCTGAAAAGACTCGCGATGATCAATTTCCTAAGGTACGGATGTGGCTTCGAACCGCCCTTTTCCTATTTTGGCATTAAAACTAACCATGACGCTAGCAAACCGGGTCTTCATATCTTGATGGAACTATCTTCGCAGAATTTATTGTCACCTGGGTGGCCGATTGTTTCAGCATGAACTTACAATATTGGTTTAGATAATGAATGGTCTGTTCCCAAATTATCTGATGGAAGTTTACGCACCATATTTTGTATTTAGAACGTTTCAAATTTATATATCACTAGTTTTTCCGACAATTATTGCATTTGAATTACATTATTAAATTGTAATACATTTATTCTTCGACGAAAATTATTGAGGTTATAAAATAAATCTCAATTGTCAAATAAAAAACATTTTCTGATTCATTCGTTTACATTATCATCGATACCTCTGGAACAGACTATAGATACATAGGGCTACTAATAATTCTCCTTAGCCTAATTAAACAGTTTGACCTCTACGAAATTTCTCTACGAAACATGTCATTTATCAGTCGATAGCTATCTCATTAATTCGCAGTGATTAGCCGATGGTATCTGGGCGCAAGTGGGGCGCACGCGTCACAGTTCATTATGAGTGCGCCCGCGCCGCGCCGTCGCTTGCTCCACTTCGCTTTACGTGACGAGCGTGAGAAACAACGCTCTTGAAAGTTTTTAATAAGCGTGCTAAACATTATATTATGATTCTCGGATCACTAGGCTATACGTATCGGTATTCGATATTCTCTGAAATAGAAATAAACCGGGGATAGCCTAGAGCCTTATCACCTCCTTCTGCGAAGCAGTAATGCTCGCGAAGGAGGAGGCGGAACGCGTGAGGGAGAGGCAAAATTCGCGCCCTCAAACGCCCTAAGCGTCGGGAATCGCAGGCCAATTTCCGGCCACCGTAGGCGCGGCCTTGCGGACGGTGAGCAATGGCTCGTCGTCCGATAAGGACCAGGCCCGGGTCGACGGCACGTTGTGTTCTACGCGCGCCTCAAAGAGATGTCAGCAGAATTGACGGGGTCCGCCAGGGCCGATGCCTGCCAGGGTTGCGGAGAAATCCGAAAGGGAAACCGTGGCCCCCGGTAACATGGCAACTGAAGGAACACGGGTGGGTTTTAGTCAGTAAGTCTCTGACACGCCCTTCCGCTCCGCCCAGAGCGGGAGAAGTTATTTGATAATTTCCAACCCAAAAAAAAGGCTTCATGTCCAGTATATACCTAAACCATTCAAACAGAATCAAACAGAGTATTGAGCATTCAGGTTCAGTAGTGGCCTCATTACTGTCTCTTCACTCAGTTCATATTCGATCCACTCTGATAATTTAATTCTTTCTCACCAGAAATAGAAGAATGGAAGATAAACAAAGCCTTATAAGTTTCATCTTCTGTACTCCTCTTACCTCTAGCTTACTATACCACTCTTCAGGTTATAAAAGAAGAATAATTTTTATCTCTAAATTACTGTACATCTCTGCAGGTTTTCAGCCCATTGTAGAAAGGCGAATTAGAAAAAATTATAGTCGTACCAAAAAATATCAAAGTATCAGCCAATAAGTGATACCTTGATATTTTTTCTTGAATGATCCGTACCCATGATGTACACACGGCTACACATCAAACTAAACATTTCCAGGTTATGTTGATCTCGCATTGTATAGGATTTCCGTACAATGCGAGGTCAGCTTATACTGGAAATGTACAGCTTGATGTGTAGCCGTGTGTACCAGTATAATAAATATATTGTAAGTGGGTACATCATGAGAAGCCAGAACTCGTTTCCCTGAGTTGACTTTTACTATTGACACGGAAAGATAAGCAGCTTATGTTTTTCTTATTTAGTAGTTAAGGTCAGGTGGGTGTCTGTTTCAAAATAAGTATTCACTTTCATTAACTTTTGTATACTAAGATCATAATTTAAAAACATTTAAGTGATTACAATACAGTGTGATTCTTTATAATGTGCACATTTCGTAATGAGAATAAATTAATTTTATCGGCGGAAAAATATTTAAAAACGATGTATTTTTTTTTAAAACAAAAATGTGTCTTATTGAAAAACTTTACGAGTATTGTAAAAATTGATGAAAAAAAAACAGATTTTTGCAAAAAAAACATGTTTATTTTCGATTGAGGGTAGTTTATAACCACAATTTTCATTTTATGAAGACGCCTAATTACTTCCAATCATTATGGAGTTTGTTTAATCGCGATAGATCATTTAGTTTAAAAGTGATACAGTTTTGTTTACACTGGGGTCAGTAGCGAACAAATTCTTTTAAAATTTTATAAACTGAATACCGCCACCTATCGGGTCCGATTGTGAATCTAAACCATTCCCAGATCCCCTTGAACACACACAAAAAATTTCATCAAAATCGGTCCAGTCGTTTGAGAGAAGTTCAGTGACATACACTCACAGAAGAATTATATATATAAAGATTTATATTTATTTAAATATTTTTCCGTCGATAAAATTAAGCATAGATTCCTTCATTCCGTTATATGCACATTATTAAGACTCACACTGTATACTCCAAGACATGACAAGACAGACATGATTTTTAATCGTTTGGATGGAAACTTAGGTAATTATTATGCTTCTCGATTTTCAGTCAAACCCATGTAAAATCAAAGTTGAAGTGACTTTGAACTTGATTTCATTATCCTTTTGAGTTACCTCGCCAAGAATTAATGAAAAAATTGGTTCAAGTTCACTACCTCCCCTCAAAGAATGATTGAACGATCCCTAATGAACTGGCTAAGCCCTTAGGTAATATAATACGGGGAGTTAGGAGCCGTGCAGGCTATTCCTAACTTGTTTTTCGATCATTATACAATTGAACTTTAAAGGTGCTGATAAACTTGAGCATTCACTTGTAACAGAACATCGAACATTCGCCGTTTTTAAATTTGTCGAACTGAACAACGAACAGAGCCAAACATCGCTACGAACATTTTCATCGAACATCTTCACGAAGATGTCAGACTTGACGGTTGCATGTGGATGGCTCGGCTCGGCAAAAAGCTCAAAACAAATTAACTGTCCGTTCGCTAGAATGCTCGCTAGAATGCTCGCTAAAACGTTCCCGTTTATTTTTCTGTAATGTAACATTCGTTAGAATGCTCATTACAAGTGAATGCTCAAGTTTGTCAGCACCTTTACGTTCTTGTAAAAATACAATTGTGTATTGAGATAACCACAAATGATTGCGGGTTCATTAAAATGTTTGTTAAGCAAAATTTTTTGTTTGTGTAATGGTTGCCACTAGATATGTATGAAGTTAATTGGAATTTATAAGTTCTCTGCTTTTAGCTTGTGCAAATGTTGATGAAATACTCTCACAAAATATCAATAAATGACATATCTTTTGGTTTTGTGTAGTGTGCAACCATCTTAACTTTCGGCGGGTTGAAATGAGTGTGAATTATTTCCACAGTGACGTCTCATCAATTATTAGCTTTTCGATTAAGTTTAGGGCACGATAATGAAGCTTGGATATACACGGCGAATTTATTAGGCAGGCCTTATCACATTTTTATACGTCATTAAATTATTCGGAGCACTGAATAACGATTTGAATTTTTAAATGTTGTGATTCGCTAAAATGTGCGGTCTTAAACATTAAATTAATAAAAAAACATTAATTAAAATGTTCCATGTTAACACATCACTAAGTATAATTAGGTACCTACCTCCGTTTTGTTTTCTGTTCTCGAAGTGTATTTTGAATGTCAAAACGATATACTGCAGTGGGTAAGTGATTTTTGAATAAAGTTTACCTACCTACCTATTTTTGGAAAGAAAACTTGGCAGATATCAATCAAATATCGACGGTTGAAAGGCTAATTGATCTAAGCGACATTTTGTAAAACTTGCAGGAGGATGGATTGGTTGTTTTTTTAAATCATAATAAGATCTTATTATGATTGATTAGTTTAAGTAAATGAAAGTCTATCAAATAGTTGTTTTATATGTTTAAAAAAAATAAATAACTATGATCCGTCCAGGAGGACGAATCATAAAATTGCAGGAGCACGTTTTACAAAATGCCGATTAGATCAATTACCTTTTCAAGCGTCGATATCTTTAGTGTCGTGTACGTGCCACATCTACACGTAAGTCTTTACATTACAAAGACCTCCTAATATCGTGACTATCTTATGCATGTCTGAACAGGTAACAATCATTAGTTTAAGCATCTTAGTATAATAACGTTAGGTGGTCTACCGGTCAATGTCAATGTAATTGATTTAAGCCGATTGAAAGCTTACTCTCCAAGCTTAGTGTACAAACAATGTAACTAGTCATTAGAAAATAATACAATTTGAGTCCACACTATTAATAAAGAGCTAGTAATATTCGTGCTGTAAACTTTTATAAAAACCAAGAACAAATTTATAACGGTTCCTTGTTAGCAGTTCAACGTTTATGTAAAAAAGAATAGTGCAAAAAAAAAACGGTATTTAGGTAACAACACTATCGGAGGGCCGTTCGTTAGCCTGAATTTCGTCGAACGGGAATCGAACCCGGGCCCGCGGCCGTCGTGGCCAGCCGTAGACAACGATCTCGCTCCCATTGTGTACTTTGGAACTTGATAATATTCTACTTTACTGTTAAAAAGGAGAATTTTAATGACACTGTGAAATAAAAAAAGTCGTCTCTCAAGTGTTGGTTATCTCGATAGCTATTATGCTCTATTTTCGAACATGTTTATTATGACATTAAAAAGGATCCAATTCTATACAAACTTATTAGTACTGGAAACTATTTAAGTCAGTATTTGCCTGTTAATAAAGTGCTGCCTCGTTGGTCTAGTGGTCGCAAGCGCTACTGCTGAGTATGAGGTTCTGGGTTCGATTCCCGGGTCGGGCAAAGTGTTATTGAGTTTTTCCATCTGGAATTTCTTAGTAGCAGCCCGGAGTCTGGATTTGTGCCCGGTTGATGGCAATAGGGTCGCCCCCTATTACATGGGACTTAAACATAACTGGCGAAATGTAGGTGTTACTATAGGTGCACCTCTGCCTAACTCTGCGGGGATTACAGGCGTGATGTTATGTTATGTTAAAATGCTGAAAAGAATTACGTAACCTAATTTATGTGTTATCTTTTTAAATTGAAAATTTTGCAAATATATCTACGTTACGATACGATTGTTCTGCTAAGTAACAATCCATCACATAACGACAAATACTGATAGCCAATTGATTCCGCATACGGACAGAATAGGTACCTATTCATTACACTAATGGCAGGCCATTGTCGATAGTTTTTTTTTTTCTTTGGAATAATACTTTGACTGTCCATTAGCAAGTGTCCAAACAAGAGTCAATGCCTTTAGGTGTGTCCGTTAATAAAATATCACACATCGCTAATATAAGAAAATGTGAAAAAAAGTGTGTTAAAAAATAGACATAATGTCTCTTGACACCTTCACAGATTTATACAATCATTCGGACTTTATAGATTTATGATTTTTATTAAGGTGGCAATATTTAAAATCTATGACCATGCCTATAAAACGTTCATTAAAAAAAGTGTTATTAAAAAAAAAAAATTGTTTCGAACTGTACTCTTGAACTTTTCTACAGTCATACAATTTTATTAAATAAAATACAAATTTGCATTTGACCATATTCATATCAAGAATACGAGTACATAATTAAAGTCAGTAATTGTTAAAATCGAACACAAAGAAGCCCACAGTTATTCACTTTTCTACTTGTACAAATATTTTGCCTATAGATTGATGTAGCTCGTTAGAAAGTTTGGCCTCTAAGTGATTGAAGCTCAAGTCATTATTATTAATTACTGAGTTATTGTTAAGCATAAGTACATACCTACATGGGTTTCTATTCACTGATATTTTGCAGTTAACAACTGAACATCCTATACTAGCTTTTGAGCATGACTTTGTCTGCGTGAAATTTGGGAAACACAGGACATCGGATTTTTCTATACAATTTTAAAACCCCGTAGCGAAAATAAAATTTTCTAGAGGTATAAAGGGTAATAACGGGGTTTATCAATGTCAAAGACACTTTTTATGTGTCTATGTGATCGCTTAGATCTTCTATTAAACTACACAATAGATTTTGAGGCTGTTTTCACCATCATTAAGATCATGTACTCCGGAAGGTTTATGTGTATAATACGTACATTAGTATTTAACTTAAGACCACTTCCCACAAGGTGGACCAATGACCTTATGAAGGCCGCAGGAATCCACTAGATGCGGGAAGCACAGAGCCGGTAGAAGTGGCGGTGTTTTGGGGGAGGCCTATGTCCAGCAGTGGACGTCTTTCAGCTGAAATGATGATGATGATTTAACTTAGATATAGCACAGTTATCTCGATGTTTTGACATCTCGCCATTGCACTGGTGCAAAGCAGAGGCGAGTCTTTAGTTGTAGTTAAATCAATAATTCTTTTTTCAGCGTTTGTCTGTTGGTCACTGGACTATTTTATATGTACTGTCTGCTGTCACTTATCTAAATAGATAGGTACAGCTGTCTAGGATGTTGTTAGTCATCTCAAGTGTTGAGTAAAAAACTATAGTTCTGTCATCGTAATTAATATTTATTTTAGTTTTAATTGTATTCTCGCTGGCAAACGGGACTGTCAGTGTCTTCCGCTAACGAATTGGCACATGCTTAGAATATGGGTTTATTTTATATCTAGTTGGCTGACATTTGTTAACACCATTCTCCCCTTAAACTATAGAACAAAAGGTGTGGAGGTAAAATCTTTGAAAATTACCAGTTTTTTTTTAAATACTCGACATTTCATAGACAAGAAGTTTTTGAAGTGAAAACTTCTTTATGCGCGTTGAGCATTTTTTAGATGGGAAAAAACAATTGAACTCGCGACACTGTTACCGTTACCGACACCTCATTAAAAGTATTTCCTGCACAATAAAGTAATAAAGTTGTTCCAGTTTTCACTTCTGTCGGCACTCCTGGAGTGCCACTGTTTTTAGGGTTCCGTAGTAAACAAGGAACCCTTATAGTTTCGTCATGTCCGTCTGTCTGTCTGTCTGTCTTTCTGTCTGTCTGTCTGTCTGTCCGCGGTCTAGCTCCGAGACCCTCAGTACTAGAAAGCTGTAATTTGGCATAGGTATACATATTAATTACGCCGACAAAGTGGTAAAAACATTTTTTTTAGGGTACCTCTCATACACGTAAAGTGGTTATGTTTATTTTTTTATTTTTTTACCCCATGGTGAGGGATATCACTGGAAAGGTCCTTCAAAAATATTGTGAGTTTGTGAAAACTATTTTTGGATTCAGGGATTCGTTTGCGAAATATTAAGCTTTAAAGTGCTCATTTTTGTTAGAGTCAAGTGTCCCCCCGGCTAAATGGTTGATTTTGGGTATGTGAAAAAAATCACAACAGTAGTTTATATAACGAAATTAAAGGGAAAACTATCGCATCTAAGTAGGCTCTACAGGTTAACGAGTAATAATCGACCATGTTAACTTTGCAGTTGCAAAAACATGTTTTCCCATACATTCCGTATGGGAGAACATATTTTTCAACTACAAAGTTAAGTTTGTTTTTGGGATAAATTCATCCCAACTACGGAACCCTTCATTGTGCGTGGTCCGACACGCACTTGGCCGTTTTTCTTTCTTTTACGAGTGCCTCAGCACACGGCTTATTAGTAGGCAAAAAAAAAAAAAATCTGCGACACGCCTGCGGCAATCAATAGTGTAATTTCTAATTGTTTTGTCAGTACGCGTTTTTTAACAAAACGCGTTACACAAATGCGTCATATTTATAAATAAACACTAGGACTGGGTAATTTAATGTTTTAATCGCAATATTCTAACAATATGCCTTGTCTTTCCGATGTTTGATGTGTACCTACGTAGAACGGTACCGCTGTGAAAACAGGATTCTTCACGCATTACTACAACGATTAATGTAATTATGAAGATTTTCTTTTAAGTGTTTTTAAAGCAGAAAACAATCTCCCATCTGTTTACGCATTCTGAAGCAAATCTTAATTCATGGATAATCACTACATAGTATAAAACAAAGTCGCTTTTTCTGTTCCTATGTATGCTTAAATCTTTAAAACTACGCAACGGATTTTGATGCGGTTTTTTTAAATAGATAGAGTGATTGAAGAGGAAGGTTTATATGTATAATAACCCGGTTTATACCCGTGCGAAGCCGGGGCGGGTCGCTAGTATTTCATATAATAATGTACCTACTTACAACTCTGATCGATTTTTGTTAGGGTTTTGTGTTCCTGACAAAAAAAAGTAAGTAAAATGTCAAGCTTCAGTCTGGAGTCTGAACTCAAATCATATAGAAGTATCTGAGCGACCAAGCTCTGCTCTGGTGAAAATAGAGAATGCTCATTTAATAGTATAGGATAGTTCATACTTGTATGTATAGTACATACTAATTCCATGCTGCTATGATAGTAGGTACTTACTAATTCCATGCTGCCATATCATTATTCTAATGTCTTTATTCTTATTAATTTGTTCTAAACTTTGGGCGACCGAGCTCTGTTCGAATGAAAATACGGAGAAAACAATTTTTTCCAGATATGAGATCTAGCAAGATCGATTTTTCCCCTATATTGCAGCTTTTATCGAAATCGTTAGAGCCGTTTTCGAGATCTTGAGTACAAATATTGCTCGTTTAATAGTATAGGATTACGCCACATTGTATGTTACTTTGTCTTTACGCGGCATAAGATCGTCGCATAGACCTTTATTAAACAGACTGGCCTTACTGATCAGACAACGGACGATTAACTTATCCTAAGCTTGGCTTATCCTGGATTACAAATGGTTCTTACAATATTTGCTATAAGACGAACTTAATAAAAGATATTGACTTTAAGAAGAAGATGAACAACAATAAATCCGTAGCATAATATAACGTTTTAATCATAACGGGGCATTTAATAGTCTTAGATATTATTCGAAGTTATTCAGAACACAATAAAGAACGCATGAGAATTATTCGTGTTTTATTTCGCGTGCATTTAATGAGTTAACAAGACACACTATTTATTAGTTTCTCAAATATATGGGCATCATAAATGTTTTAAAATTTACTACCAATTACATTTACCAAATGAAGTTATCACAGTAAAGTCACTAGTTATTCGAGCAATAAATCGTAAAGGATAAAACCCTATCTATTATTATTTACCTTCAAAGTTGACTTGAGCGAGATCTGTAGTAATAATGTCGGGCTATTAAAACTCGCCTTTATGATAAACTTTAGGAGATAATAAAAAGAATATAAATTATATCTGTGATACACTTCTCTCTCGATGTGTGACAGAACGTGTTTCCGTCCATTTGATACATGATATGGACATGGTTCTACTTTAGTCAATATTATTAAGCAGTTTTGTTACCTTATTTATTTGAACGGATAAAACTGAACACTGACATTGTTGCGAAATATATGTGTACCTATAGGTATTAGGTAGGGTAAATTCGTTAGAGATGGCCATAGCTTTTTTAGGGTTAAATAAAACTGAAAATATTGAGATCACAATTAGACTTTTATTTAAAAAAAATCAACAACAATCAGTCTTTCGAAAATCAGCATAAAGATATTTTTATAGTATGAGGAACATCCATAAAAAACTTATTAAAAAAAAAACATAACTGGCCGTCTCACCCGGTACATACGGTAGTGATGGCCGTAGTGGTACGGGACTAGATTGGCTCTAGATTTGCCTCTGCCTTTCCCCTTTTCTATGATTTATGCTTGCTGGAGCTCCTTTTTCTTCTTCTGTCCACATTTAGAGCACATGTCATCAAAAGGTGTACAATTCTCATGTGGGTACAGATTACAGATCGAACATTGAAGCCAATCTTTATGCGACGGGTTTTATAATATTTTTCGCTACATCCAGCACAATTATCAGCTTCATCTTCTGCGTCTTCTTCACCAGATGTATCACATAACATTGATTTCTCCTTTCTAGTGTTATTTTCAGACCTTCTTTTTATTTGTTTGACAGCCGTTATATATCTCTCCTTTTTGTCCGGATAAGATGACCAGCTCAATTTTTAAACTTACGAATTACAATTACTTTCCCATTTTGAGGTTAAAACGAAGAAAAATATACACCAAACACAATACACTCCCAAAAACACAAATAAATAATAAAAATATTAGTATTTCCGGATGGTATACGCCCCTACTATAAAATTTCACAACTACTTAATTCAATTAAAGCCAATTTACTTACTTTTTTACTTATTTTTGCGCAATGTTTTGTTTAGATATTGTTCGTGGTGGCGCACGAAGTGTATTAATTCAAATACAGCGCCATCTTGTAAATAAATGAGCAAAATGTACTTATTGGCCAACTCTCCCGTACGGCTATCTCTAACGAATTTACCCTAGTGCTAGTTAATAAAATAGACTACGTAATTTTCGGCAGTTATAGCGCCAAAATAATATGATAGATAGATAGAAAGATAGAATATTGATACAGACATGTTTTTTTTTTTGCCTCAGTTTTCTCCTGCTTCACATTTTCCAACTTATATATTTTACTTTCTAATGAAACATGTGAAAAAAAGAATGATAAATATGTAATTAAACTACAGACACACTGCATAGGTTTATCATATAACAGAGATCGCAACGTAATGTATTTATTACCCTCAACTTTATTTTATGGTTACATCTGATAGGCAGCTTTTGCGCTCGATCCTAGCAATAAGATCCGACTACCTAAAGTAAAGAAAACGAATTCAACAACGGTCGGTCCTTCAGAAATGTTTTAATTAAAAAAAAACTGCATACCGATGCATAATAATTTAGCACCCATAACTGCGTTTTTAACACGTTGCCTGTAAAGCCCGCCTATAAACATAGCAAAAAGCGAACATGTGTATTTATTTATTTATGTAGGTATATTATTTATAACCGATAAATTAAACAAACAGGTCTAATATTAAGAAAGAAACAGTACCTGAGGTAATTACAGGTTTGCTCTTTTAAATACTGTTGAATGAAATATGGTGTATACAGTCAACAAGTGTTTGGAGTGCAGGCAAGATAGAAATATCATTTTACTATGCTCGCAATATTAATTATTATTGCAAGGTTAGGTACTAACTTATAACTTTAGTCATACTCAGGTGAACTGTGTCAAAGATTCGATTACTCAGCAGACGCTCAACCTTTTTTTTTTTTGGGTGGGAAATTTTCAAATAACTTCTCCCGCTCTGGGTGGAGACTCTTACTGACTAAAACCAACCCGTGTTCCTTCGGTTGCCCTGTTGCCGGGGGCCACGATTTCCCTATCGGTTTTCTTCGAACCCCCGGCAGGCACTGGCCCTAGCGGACCCCGTCAATTCTGCTGACATCTCTTTGAGGCGCGCGTGGAACACAACGCGCCGTCGACCCAGGCTTGGTCCTTATCGGACGGCGCTCAACCTGATTTTAAGTTCGCTGCCTACCCTTCCCCCCTATCCTTCCCCCTATCTCATTTGTCAGTACATAACATGAGTATTTACTTGAAAACTTATTAAAAGTAAAACGTCGCATATAATATAAAAGTGCGCGGTGAGCAATGCGTCTAGTGTCGCCTGAGGTTCGCAGCAGGAGGTCTCTGGTGCGCACACTGCAGCACTGCCACCAATGGCACACCACAGCTTCATAGATTACGACGGCTCGTATTACAAGACACTTTCAATATTTACTGGTATTACCTTAAAAGATACACAAACATTATTAGCGACGCTCCGTTCATATTTATTTTAATTGAATATGTGCTTTGCTTTGCCTATTATTTTATGCTGAATAGGGATAAACATAATGTCGGTTTTACGAGGCAAAAGCTTTTTTATTTTGGCTTTTAATTTCCTTTATCAATTCATTTTATTTTAGTGCGCTTTTCGTTTAACCCGCGTTTAATGTAAAGATATTGATTGAATTATGACTTTACGAGCTATAAAGCTATATAAGGTTTAAAATTTTCCACTGTCTCCCATAATAAACGAACTACCTGCACATTAAAATATGTAATTCGCCAGCATTTTATAAACAGGTACTTATACACTACCGTAAGAAACGTAACTAGAAACAGTAAATATAAAATGAAATATTATTAGTTAATAGCAAACGTAAAGGGGGAGATGAGTTGTATCTGCGCGCAGATCACGGCACTAACTTGAAAGCGAGATTATCATAAAGCAGTACAGCGAGCAGTGTCGCGGCAGATGCTTGATAAACGCACTAACAATGCCACATTAGTATGAACTTAGAAACAATGTAAATTATGAAGATACCACCAAGTAGGTAATTCTTAGCCAAATACTTGTTTGTGTTGGCTATCAGCACCGCAAATCCCAACATTCCTCACCACCATTGGCTAAACTAAGAGTTAGCCAACGAGTAGCATCAAGCACTGACTATAATAGAGATAAGTTTATCTCGACTCAAGAGTCATAAACTTCATCGAGTACACGGCTGAGTCGCCGCGCGCTCGATAGCTAAACTCGCGACGTACAAATCGGCGTGTAACCAGCAGATCTAGCTAAACTAAACACGAGTAAAAGCAACAATAGTCTCGCCCGACATGGAAAAAGTCGTGACCGACTCGAGCTCGGGTCAGGCAGGATGCTGCGGGCGTAAATAATGCCGACGTCCGATCTTAATTATCGCTCCATCGTTAGAGATGACCGACGGGCAGACCGAAATCAGCGAGGTGGTTGCGACATCGCTCCTCTGTCGGGCGAAGTGCCCCGTCATTATCGAACGGTGTATCGCCCACCGATAAATCGCTAGAACCACCTGCGAGACGATCTGACGACCGCTGTTATTGTACGGTTTTGGCAGCAGACATTATAATTCTTTTGTTGCTATTGCTATTATTTTCATCGCGATGACTCGTCAATTTAATACATTCGAAGATTGGAGATAATATCGGATGATTTTAAAAGGATTTGATTTGAAACAAAAGATTATTTTGAAACAAATGGCTATAGCAAATCAACATTATGGCGCAGAAATATCTAGCATAGTCTCGTAGTTTATTTATTATTTAATAGAGTAGATAGAGAGCTGTATTATTGGAACTTATTCCAATTTAAGTGAGAAAAAAAGTAAAAATCATAATCTTGCGAAAATATAAATGATTATTATGCTCTCATTTGGTTTCAGTTCGTTAATCGTTAAGTGCTTTGTGTTCGCCGCTGCGCTTGCGTCGATCTCGATCCGCGAGCGACGTTGAAAAATTCAGAGCTCGTGATTTTCGCTCGTGTACTTCATTTATTTGCACGGAGACGGCGAATATTGTTTACTGCACCACTCTCAGAGCTTTCCGGCTTTCACTTTGAATGCATAATAGAAAATAACGTTCTATAATTATGTACTCTACATTTTGATGGGATACTTCTAAACTTTATTTCTTGACTTAAACTGTTAAGCTCATTTTCAAAAACTACCTACTACACTTGCGAGCAAAAGTATGGAATCGCTTACTAGTTCCGAGCGATTTTAAAAACTAAACAACTGATGCAGGAAAGCTCTTGGTTTAATTTTAAATGCATGTGGCATGAATTTCAAGTTTACAGTATAGCCTTTAAAATGATAGCATTTTCATAAATTTTCAACAGTTATTTAGTTTTGAAGACCGTTCGGTACAAGTAACAAGTAGGTGATTCCATACTTTTGCTCGGCACATCGAATACCGTTCTTTCTTTGTTAAATCTTATCTGCTAACCATTACAATCAGACGGAATTCGCAGTCGTGTTCCATGCGATATGGAGCTAAAATGCACCACAATATGAAGTATATGCACCATTTAGTTATTCAAGTTTTTCCGAAAATATTTGAGACGCGCGTAGTTATTACGAAATTATACTATCGATCAGGCAATAATACGAGGATAGTGCCCTCGGGTGGCGAATTTAGGAGAAATTGAGGGTGCCTGCGTGCCTTCCCGCGAGCTGTATAATCCTTGCATGCATGCATAATAATAAATGTTATTCACCAAGATCATATAGCACGGGGGAAACGATTTACACAATCAAAATACTCTCCGAACTACAAGCATACGTTGATTCGTCATGATTACTTGTCTCAAACATGATATCTCGCTGTAACACAACGGTACCATTGAAATAGATCCAGAACTTAAGATATTTACAGATATGTATTTACCCAACTATCAATATATAACGGTGTTTTATATTTGAAAAACTTTATTACATTGCAAATATTTCTACAGCACACTTTTTCGATGAGTCACTCTAATTAACATTTATTGTCTCGATAATAAATCAAGCCTGATTGTATGTATTAAGTATAAAGGTAGATAAGTACCGCTTATTATTAGATATATAGGCATATCGAGCAATCTGTTACATAGTGGACATTATTTTCGGTAAACATAGGTCCGAAACGGTTTCGATCGATGTGCTCAGGGCGATGCAAATTGCGTCGCCTGTTATCGGTGCACTTTATCCGGGGTACTTTTGTGCATATTTTACATATATTTGTGGGGATGCGGCGATAGCCGGCGTGGGCGGACCCAGCGGCCGCATGCTAATGCACGCGGTAAACGGCGCGCGCGCAGACTCGGACTTAGGTAAATTAAACGTTAACATGATCATACTGTACTGAGTTTTAGCTTATCTCAGTGGATTTGCATATTGCTTATAACCGTGCTAGATATAGGTCTCACGTATTTAGAACTAAAATATTAAAAAAACAGTTGTAAAGATTACGCTCGCTGCTCATTTTCATATCTGAATATCGTTCAAAAAGACATAGATCAAACTCGTAATACATAGGCACAAAATAAATAGAGGCAATAAAGATCAGTATCGCTTCTCTCAGCCACTAATCTCTGACACCATAACATAATTGTGCAGAGTCCCGGGGGGATAGCGGCCTCGCTGCGGTCACGAAGTGCTCTAAACATAGAGTCTAGCCCTAAACGATGCCACCATATCCGTCGGCGGACAACATCCACTCATAAGTTCGTGTAGCCTCAGCCTCACGGGCTCACGGCTAGCACAACATACCTACCTGTGTACGTACATAGCTCTGGACACACTGTATTTTCCAACGGTATTGAAGATTTGTCCAATGTTTTACAGCACTATGTAAAGTTTACAACGTCTTACAATGTTTCGATTCTTGTGCAACAATAGGCAATCGAAGTACATGTTTATTATTTTGCTATGCGGAAAATTAATTTCGTTTACGATGAATTTATGTAACTTTAGACACTCCTTTCTTGTTGTAAATACAAATTAAAATAAGTTACTTTCAAACGTAGAGTTGAATGACGTATCAGTTCATTTATCTATATAAAATCTGCTAATATTTGTTCGTAATAATGAACTAAGTTTGTAAAATACTTATTGACTTTACAACTGAACAATATTTTTAACACCTTTTGCATTCCTTCAGCTTATATTCCGAACATATAAACTTGTTGGTTGAAACTAATATATTCCATATGTGTATATGTGGCAGAATGTCAATAAAAGTCAGTTGGTCAGTAATGAATAGTAAATGTGCTGGTCGATGGGCGCCTGACATTTCAGTTGGCGACGATAACAAGAACCAATAGCTTTTTACCGCAAGATAAACCCGCAGAGTATGGTAATATTTTCATCGCATATTTATACTTGAAGGTTTGATCTAGTTTCATTCATTTTTAAAGAGATCTATATCTCCGATCAGGAATTCAGAATGTCTTGTCTTCATTTTTATGTATCATCATCAATAAAAATAAATTATTTGTAGTTTAAACAGTTTTATTGCACACAAGACGAGATTGCATTAAAAAATGGAATGAGGTAATAAAGGGAGTGACGTAAAATTTGGAGGTAAACGACTTGAATGATTGATGTTCGTAAAATTACACTGTTTTAAAAACGACAGAGTTGTGTGGTCATCTTTCAGACCTTAAGGTTCACGTTCGGCTGAATCCGGATTGTAATTACATGAAAAATGTTAATCTTGTATTAATATTGGAAATGAGATTGCATTAAGCATGTGTAAGATGAATTATATTATAATTCATTGGCTCAGTACACAAATACACAACATAAGTAAATCGTTGAATATTAAAAGCGTCTTTGGTCCATAGCTCGCAGGTTCACTTGCAAGTTTCAAACTAAATGGGGAAATCGTAGGAATGTAAACTGGTTGTAGTTTTTCTCTGTACTCACGTACAAGGCTTGAATTAGACAAATAGCAGTCATTTATCGTTTTCTACACGTAATTTCCATTTCAATAATAATCTGTGTAAGTTATAGCGCGGATAAATCAAGTTCATAAGTGCCATCGAGCGACCGGCTATGCATCGCACGCTGTACCAAAAACTGCATGAAACCTATAATAAAAATAATTTACTTGCTATTTGACACGAATACCTTGGAGTATTATTGGGAGAATTGAAATATAAAGAAATAATATTTATGATATATGCTTTCTTAGAAAGAAATCAAGCAATCATTTTCATGAAAGTACTTAGAATCAATTTATAGAATCGTTTGTCTGTGATTTCGTCGGTGAGTCGGCTCCTGTCGCTACTTATGCGCTATTGTTATGGTAAGCTCAACCTGTTGTTACTGTACCTGCCTGATGCCGTCTCCTAATACTCCTCATGAGGCCTGCCCGCCTCCCAATGTGAACGCACCGTATTTTTATCAACAACGGAAACATTCCGCTCTAGCACTTTTATTCAATGGCGGCATTCGTTTTCCTAAATTATGATAATTGCATTGGTTCTTGTTCAATCCAGTGATTACAGAACTCGTAGGTGTCACTACATAAGAAACTTAATGGTTTTTCAACTAAGTATTATGTAAATGATATTACAATTTATATTCCTAATAGATTCCACCGATAAGATGTTCAAGTTTTGATATTGTCAATTTTTTACGTCTATTAAGTACGGGTCATTATTCAACACGCACGCTACAAGGAAACATTCAATATTTCTTATTAATCTAGTAGCGAACCGCAATCAATTATCGAAACTTGACTAATCGACGATCCCAATAAACCGACGTACTGTCATTTCTCTTCCCTTAATCGATTACTTCAAACATGAACTCTAGGGGGTCCACTAGCGCTCACAGTGCTCCGAGTGCTCAGACTACGCCGCACGCGTACCCATCGCGTACCTAACCTTTTTGTCCATAATAAATCTTTTTAGTCTTTTTGTTGTGAAGTATGTAGCGCTTGCCTGTTCAACCGTTCGTTGTTTATGCTCGCTACACGCCACTACCGACAGCGGTCAACAGTCATATTTTGCTATCTCATACAATTTAATATACTGTTTGATTTTATAACACTTTACACAGTTTATGTGCGAGTTGCCGCTGTCAAGTGTGGGACCGCTGAGGGAGCTGCGCCCATCAATAAGACAATTAAATGTACAAACGTTGTCATTTCCGTATTATATTGCCTCCATTCAAAAATGTATAAAGCGGCTGGGAATTTGTACGGTAACAACTATAAAGTCAATGTTTACAATCGATCCCTACGGTTCTCATGCATTCTCATTTCGTGAACAATAAATTTTATTAACACGTTTCAATTTATTTCCTCGAGAGCTAAGATCACACAATCAGCGCTAATTGCTACTTCTCTTACGTGCGGTATCGTGGGCGTGAGGATAGGTTCTATGGAGGCTTCTTAAGACGGCACCTTCGTCCAGATACAAAGAAAAGATTGAGTCATCATAACAAATGCGCAGGCTGTCCTCACCGACGCGGCTGCATGCGCAGTGCGGCAGGCGGCCGGGGCTTCGAGGGCAGGGAACTCGTACAATCGGCTTCTTCTTATCTGTGACGGCTCCGATCATTGTGTCCCGAATACTTCGTGCTTCACAGTACGAATGACGAAATACTGCTACGTTTTAGTCTTTTACTTTTCTCTGTCTTTGTTGACTTGTCGAGTTCTTTTCGAATGGTTTTTTGTAAATGTTCAACCGCCACGCTTGTAAAGCTTGCTCTGACTTCATAAATCTTATCTAATTCATCGCATCAAGCGAGAATTAAACACCTTGTACCTTCGTCTTAAGACCACTAAGTAAAAAATAGTAACAGTACAACGTAAAAAAACATTCGCCCATTGGTATTGGTACCCACCATCAATAAAAAATATGTCTATCAGATATTCATTAATGTTGATCAATAAATACGTAATTATACTCTGATGTAATCAATCTTTGCGAAATATTCAAACAAAAACTCATCAAAATACTCCCTAAAATGAATAATGAAAAAATGGGACCCACCGAAAAAGTAAAAAAAAGTTTAAATTACAAAAAAGGAAAAAAACTGTTCCATTAATCATATTGATGAATGCACTTAGTATCACAGATACTAACATCGAATGCGATGCATCCTACTCGGAACATTATTTTTGATTTTCTTTCAATTCAACCCTTTTAAGTTGTCCGAAATATTTTAATAATGCCTCATGTTCTCTCGCGTTACATTTTGGAAAATGAAACATCACGTAATGATGTTTCGAATCGCAGGATTTGATCGAGGTGACTGTTTAATGAACGCATGACGATCATTCATTTCTTGTTGTGTAATTATTTTTGTTGAAAAGGTTATTGCTAATGATAGAGAAATATTTGTGTCTGCATTGTAATTTGTACAGTGAGTCTGACATAAACGATTCTGTTTCGCCATTTTCGCATAGCTCTGGGACATGCTACAGTTTAGTTATAAAAATAAAACAAATTCGTTGATTATCGATGTTGAAGCGTATCAAATAAAAGGGCACAGGCGTATTTTGTCATTCCGTCGTCGGTCGTCCGGCGCGCGTCTACCGGACAGCCGGACGGGCGGCGGTCAGCCCAGTCACACATTTGTCCAGCCACTCGCTCGCTGGCTGCATTTTTAGAATTATTAATTTGGTTCGTGTTCTTATACTGTGTTAAAGTGGCCGATTTTGTGCCAACCTCATAAATAAAACATCACCAGACTTCTCTTGCGACTGTTTTATAGAAGTCGACGGTTGCTTAAATACGTTATTATTAAGTTGCATTGTTTTACTTTAAAAGGCATTGTTTTTATAATACGGCAAATTAAAGACGTCATGATTTCATGGCTACATAATTAATTATTTTTAATTCTAGAAAGCCAACGAATTAATTGACTATCTACTCTACTATTTTAGATTATGCAAAAATTAGCCTTAAGGGGGAAGCGTCAGGGTAGTCCGCAAAATTCAAATTTTCTTACGTTTTTTGCATTTTGCAGGTCAGTGTCAGGTTTTATGTTGATTAAAATGTGATTCGCGGTCGTAACAAATATGGCTTTACTCAATTATAATCATTACAATCAGCAATATAACTCCATAAGTTAGCAAAGCTGTAAAATATCATGATTTCATGAAATCATGACATTCGACACCTTTATCTTCTTCTTAATCACTATTGCTGATTGTAATGATTATAATTGAGTAAAGCCATATTTGTTACGACCGCTAATCATATTTTAATCAACACAAAACCTAAAACTGACCTGTTAAATGAAAAAAACGTAAGAAAATTTGAATTTCGCGGGCTACCCTGACGCTTCCCCCTTAAGGTGACGATAACCGACTTTTAATGATTTTATACTGAAGATCACGACTAAACGAGTACCTAGTGTTAATGATTTGGAAAAAATATATTTTAAATTAGAGCATTTTCTTAATAACTTAATACAGATTTTTTTTTTTTAATTTCATACCAAGACCCCTTGTGCCCTACATAGACTTCATACCCTCGTGCTCTGCATACCTTTTGTTTTATGTATAATAAATTAATAATGCGTCTAATTTGGGATAGCGCTCCTTGATGGGCGAGTCCTATTTCTGGTTGGACGTACAACGCGTTGCGTGAGCTCAGTACAGAACACGCAAGCTAACCACTCAAGGTCACTGGCATATATCTGCGTCTTAAAAGACAAGTAAACTAACAATACCCTTATTTTTCAGGTGGAAGTCGTAATCCTGGACAAGAACGACAGTCCTCCAGAGTTCAAGAACATCCCGCCTGCTTACCTCGCATCAGAGGATATGGCTCCAGGGCAGCGCATAGCAACCATCGCAGCCGAAGACCCTGACACTATCGGCAGCATCACATACAGCATCCAGAATGATGAGACGACGCCATTTTCTCTAGACCGTCAAACTGGACTGCTCACTCTCAAAGATCCCTTGGACAGGGAAATGACTTCTGAGTATCAGGTGATCGTGAGAGCTGACGATGGGGTCCAGTTCACGGATGTCACAGTTGTTGTTCAGGTTTGTTGTTTTTTTATATGAGAAACTCGAATAACGTACAGTCGTAGACGTAATAAAGATACTGACATCAGCTGTACACTCGTTAACAGAAGCACTTTCACGGTTTATGTTAGAATGTCAGATATTATGGTGTTTTATAGACTCTTAAGAATGTTGTAAGACGTATGAAGTTGGTTAGAGAATATATATTAATTGTCATCATATTTGATGTATTTAGGAGTAAGTAATTCTAGCGATTTTCAATGTTGTTAAATCTTACCGGTTAATCTTATATATAAAATTCTCGTATCACAATGTTAGTTACCTTACTCCTCCGAAACGGCTTTACTGATTTTTACCAAATTTTATATGCATATTCAGTAGGTCTGAAAATCGACTACTATCTATTTTTCATACCCCTAAGTAATAAGGGTTGTCCGCCCCAAACAAATAATTGGCAAAACAACGTTTGCCGGGGTCAGCTAGTTGTTTATAAATTCAATTCGTTCAGTCACAAACACAGGCCTCAATTTTATTTATAACTTTGCATTAATAGGGAAAAACAAAATTCCTAACTAACCTTTTATTATATATACCAGCAATACCCAGCGAAATATAATACTGAAGAACATTTCAGCTTTAGCTATAAACAAAACATCTTTTGTCGTGTAAAGTCTGGAAATAACTCTAACACGCTACTAAACATTTCGTAAACCGTTTTGTTACCGGCTGACCCGGCTGTACATGAATCCAAACATCTGCATGTCGGTCCGTTGCCGCGTCGGCTCAAATCAGTAGAGTTGTTATCACCTCGTCTACGTCCACTTGTCCGGCCGACGTATGACCGCCGATTAAGTAATCATTAAGCCTCTTACCTACCTATCTAATGTTTACGATATCCAAGCACTTTTCTGCTATTTATTTACGATTAAATTAACTTTCAAATATGCTATGTTAATTTTTTTATCATCTACCTAACTGTATCTTACTTCCGTTGAAAGAATTAAGTTCTGAAAGCTGTTCGCTATTTTCGTATTCCCATGTGGTAATGTAATTTTCAGGTGACTGACACGAACGACAACCCGCCAGTTTTCAAGGAAAGTGCTTACTCTTTCGACATTGCCGAAAACGCAGCGAGAGGTGTAACAGTTGGCACCGTTGCGGCCATTGACCTCGACTCAGGACTCAATGCCCAGCTCACTTATACCGTCATCTCGGACTGGGCTAATGACGTGTTCTCGCTCAACCCCCAGACAGGGGTGTTCACTCTGACAGCGAAGTTGGATTATGAAGAGGTAAGTTTCACTTCAGAATATCTAGGAATTTTCTTTATGCTCAGAATTATTCTTAAAATAGATTATTTAATGGATCACAGTCGATTAGGCCTAAAGACTCTTTTGTGGGCATTCATTAGCAGAATAACGGTTGCTTTCTTAGAAAACTTCATACAACAGCTCCACCATTTAATCGCCAAAAAACTTCAAAGATAAGACAGAGATTAAGGTCACGTATAAAGTACGTTACGCATGCTTATTGCTCAAGTCTCGACGAACCGAACCGAAAATAAAATGACAGCAAATGTTAATTGGGCTTTAAAACGATTGAGTAGTAAATGTGCATTGACAATAACCTCACAGCGCGCATGCCGCTGCACCGAGATACGGAGGCAAGAGTTTAAAAACACTCGTAAAGTGGCGCGACATCGTCGTAAAAACGGACGAAATGTGCAATTAAAAACACTTAAAATAGATTAAGTGATTACCGTGGAAAACATTTGCGAAGGATCAAAAAACAAAGCTGATTGAACGCACTCCTAGACCTTGGCATATCGGGTTCGAACTACAAAAACGTATTTTAAAAAATGCATTTGCAATTTTCGCGAATAATGATTACTGGAGCGCGTTCCGAAATTTGAGCCGTAATAAATAGAATTAAAGTTCATATTCATCTGATCGATATACGACCGTCCAGTTACATGGATGTAACTGCCCTTCCATGTACTAAAATAGTCTGATTGATTCCAATCCCATCGTTGATTGCTAGTTGGCAATAAATAACAATTGTATCAGGTAGATGTTATTGCATTTCAAGATTTTAATTTTGAAACATGTGCTTGTGTAAATACGGAATTAATTAAAGCTTAATTAATTGTGGCGGTAAATTATATATGTTCTGTAACGACGACACGCGACCTACACTCTTGAAGGTATAATCAATTTAATCTGCATTCATTTAAGTTTTTACATACAGGACGACGCTTGCTTGTAATGAAAAAGTGTCAATTTATTTCCATCAATAACACCTATTTTTTTAATAAACATGTTGATTCTTCAAACTATTGAGGTATAGGTATGGGCGTTATTTAACGTCACTAGTTACAATAACTGGCTACGGGGCATGTAACCAAATAACTAGTTTCGAGTCACACATAAAGACGTGATTTTTGTAATTAGTTCCATCACAATGCAGCGATCGAATGAAAAGAGTGAAACGAAACAAAAGTATTCGTTCCAAAAATAACGTATTACGTAGGTAACCATTTATATTTTCGTTTCGCAAATAACTGTAACACTTCGATAGAATCACCGTGTTGAATCACCGAATAGAATTTGAAAAATAACTAGTTACTAAATTCACTAGTTTTCAAAACCGGTGACGTCCTTGTAGTCACTAGTTACGTTACGTTTCGCAAAAATCACGTAACGACCCACCCCTAATTGAGGTATATACGAAGGTAATGTGGAAACACAATCCCTGTGATAGGCAATTTATTACTTAAAACATGGCGTCATCAAAACTTGTAATTTGAGACCTGTAACTAAGTCAAAGTTTACAACTTGGGTAAGGTTTAGTAAAGCCTCCGTGTTCGTGAAAATTTTCGATCTTATTTGTAAACTAGCTTTTGCCCGCGAGTTTGTCCGCGTGAATTTTCGGCCCCTGATCCACAGCGTCGCATTCCATCGACCGTACCCGTGCCCGTATCGATACTTCGTTTTCGATTACCGTTCTTTCTAACTTTTTTTTTTGCGGGTCTCCTAAGGGTGTAGTATTATGTTGCATACCTTCCTCGAGAATTGGGGTATCCAATGCAAATTCAAATCCAACTGGTTGGAGGACTTGGTCTGGAGATTACCTCCTACATAAAAATTTACAAACAAACAAATTTTACCTCTTTATAATATTAGTATAGATTACATAACGATGTTTACATGTGTAACCGTGAACATACATAGTTTCCTACTTTTTAACCGACTTCCAAAAAGGAGGAGGTTATATGTTCGTAGCGTATGATTGTTTTTTTTTAAGTATGTCCACCGATTTCTCCGTTAATTGTGGACCGATTTTGAAAATTATTTTTTTGTTTGAAAGGGTATGCTCTCAAATTGGTCCCATTTAAATTTTGTTAACTTTGCTTGGGCAGTTTTTAAGTTAGCTACAATAATACGTATTTTTTCCCCACTTAGTGTGTAGATGATATGATAAGTTCCTGTCACTGGTAGCAGGTAATGGTATTCGAATGTGTGTGGGGTAGGTACCACAACTAAAAAGTGAAAAATAAAAACTTTTTACAAAAAAAAAAACAACCGACTTCCTAAAAAAAATACTACAAAGTGAAAAATAACTTTAATTTCGGAAGTCGGTGTCTTTGTAGTGTAATTAAAGTTATTTTTCACTTTTTAGGAAGTCGGTTGTTTTTTTTATAAAAAGTTTTTTTATGGTATCCAATTATTCGTAGTATCCACGAAAGATTTTCGCATGTATACTTTTCAGAACCTCGTAATTCGAATTGTATAAGCTTAGATAAATTTCAGTGGTTTGCGTTTCATGGCCGCGTTATTTTTATCAAATTACGATGAATAATAAAGATCGCAATCTTGGTTCGTCTACTTTAGGATTATTTACGACTACACACCGCTAGCACGGACTTTAAATTCATAAAAGTAAACGTTGTCTGCCGCTAACATTGTTGAAACCTTTGTATGGGTGCAAATGAGTTGCACCGTAACTCTAGCATAATAAAATATTAATACTTTCATCTGCATATTCCATACAACAATATTGAAAATTGGCGCCGCGTTGATGAGGCTTTAGTAGAGATCTATGCTTTGATATGCCATTACTTTGTGGACTATGCTGGTGGGATTAATAGAACCTCTATCTGCGTTGATTATTATTTTCAAGAAAATGTCTAAAGACAGCGATAAAATTAGAAGCCAGAACAGGAATATTAGTTTAGTTGTTGTTTGGTCAATGAGGAGCTCGTGGCTAAATACTAACAGCCGCTCGGGTCGATCTGTCAGGTTAAGCTACGCTTGCCGGGGTTGGTCCGTGGATGGGTGACCATTTCTACATACCGAGACTCCTCCGTGCCGGAAAGCACGTTAAGCCGTTGGTCCCGGCTGTCATTCGTGGATCTTTGACAGTCGTTACGGGTCGTCAGAAGCCCGAAAGTCTGACAACCAGTCTTGCCAAGGGGTATCGTATTACCCAGTTACTGGGTTGTGGAGGTCGGATAGGCAGTCGCTCCATGTAAAATACTGGTATTCAGCTGTATCCGGTTAGACTGGAAGCCGATCCCAATATAGTTGGGAAAAGGCTAGGCAGATTGATTGTTGTTTAGTCAATAAAGTCAAAGTCAGAAATAATGGTTTTGCATCCTGTTTTGGCTATAGGTATGTATCAAAACCATAAGTATAACGTTAACGTTACAGGAAAAATACGTCGAACGCTAGATGCTATGTTGTGAAAAATACACAGGTCACTCAGAAAGTTTTGCGACTAACAGTTTTTGTCTATGGGACACAGGCTGGTTTTGATGTCAATTAAAACTATGACTATTTATTACAAAAAAACACAACATTCCAAATTCGAAATTCTCTCCACATTTTTTTACGAGCAAAATCAAAGTACTCTGTCTCACTGAAAAATGGATTTACAACGAGAATATTTTCGCGCGATGATTTTGTACGATTTCAAATGTCGACTAAAACCAGAAGAATCGTTTGAAAGACTTCGAATGGGGTTCATAAAAGCCCTTCTAATGCGACTAGTTTTCGCTGGTTCAGCGAATTTAAGCGTGGCCGAGAAACTTTGGCGGACGAAGAAAGAAGTGGCCGCCCTATGACGGCTGTTACAGATGAAAACGTGCTGGCTGTGAAAATTTTAATTCAAGAAAATAGGCGAATTACATATGAAGACATTCAGCATATACTGCTGATTGTATCGGGAAATGTGCATGAAATTCTACACGGGTATCTTCGGATAAGGCAGATAGTTTCACGCTGGGTACCGCACAATCTAACGCAGGCTCAGAAGGAGGTTCGGGTAGAATGGTGCCGAGACATGATAACAAAATTGAAGCAGGCTCATCTCGGTGCGTTTATGATATCATTACGGGTGATGAATCTTGGATTTATCAGTATGATCCAGAAACGAAGCGTCAGTCGACCGTGTGGCTGTTTCAAAATCAAAATGAACCAAAGCCTACCTAAGTGAAGCGAGCCAGAAGTGCAGATAAAATTTTGATCGCAAGTATTTTTTTCTTTGATGGGTTATCTGGTGTCAGTACCTTTACGAGATCAAAGGAGCATCAATGTTGAATGGTATGTTACCAAATGTTTTTCAGAAATGTTTACTGCTGCAAGCAGCAAGCGACCGAACACTGGCCTCCGTGGGGTACTGCTTCATCACGACAACGCGCCGGCTCACTCGGCGCTCAAAACAAGGGACTTTCTGGACAGCACACCGGTCAAATTTATAGGCCATCCTCTTTACAGTCCCTATTTGGCTCCGTGCGACTTTTTCTTGTTCCCCAAAATAAAAAATCAACTCAAAGGAAAACAGTTTTCATCACTGGAAGATGCACTGGCTGCATTTGAGAAGGAGTTTGAAGAGGTGTCTGATGCGGACTAGAAAATGTGTTATGAAAATTGGTTTAGACGTATGAAACTGTGTATAGACGCCGATGGAGAGTTCTTTGAAAAGATAAAATAAAAAAAATATATAATCTGTAGTATATTTTTTTCTAGTATTGCAAAACTTTCTGAGTGTCCCACATACGTTTCAGATAATTTTTCATGTTATTAATTTTATTAAAAAATAATTTCGTTCATGAAACAGGTTGTTGATAGCACACAGCATAGATCCCTTTCAATAACATATCTCCGGCATGCATCGCTCACTGCCACGCCTGCAACATTTCATAATAATTTCATGTACCTTGCAATTTTTTAAGTGGATGAACTATTTATAGTGTTTTGTACCGATTCGTATGTGCCAGCCCCTTTCAGCTTGCGGCCATACATTGCGGTTGAAAGAATTATCGTAACATAGATCTTGATGAGGGCACTGACCGCTCGGCCTCCACGCGTCACTTTTTTAACTACTTCTAAATAAGATTATTAGTTTACTTATTGTTATTAGAAGATACGTTAATCCAAAGTTTACATCTGACATAAAAATGCGATTAAACTTTTGGGTAGATCGTAAAACTGCGCAAGAGTTTACAACAGTCTGCTTATTTACTTGAGAGAATGTCATTCACCTTTAATGTGCAGTTGACATTCCGAATAGTCAGCTCAATATTAAATATTGGTAGGTAACATGATTAGGTAATATATGCGAATGCAAATTTTTCTTTCCGCTTTCCGCTATGAGATTTTTTGGAAATTCCTAAGCACAGTTGACAAAATACTAAGTAGGTAAACCAACCACCCGTATCTACGCGGGTGTGCCTTTATCTTATAGAAAGTACAAATATATTATTAACTTAATACAGTTGACACTATCATGTTTTCAGTACAACTTTTGTGAGTTTTTCGTATTTAAAGTTTGTACAATTAAATTTCTCTTTTTTAAAGTTTTTTCTTAATTTATAACAAGCTATTCCACATTTATCAGTTTATCTACATAATAATCTTCATACCAGTAGTGTACGGACATGATATACACCGGACATTAATGTCTTTTCGCAAAAATAAGACAGGACTGAGTAAAATTTATTATGGACCATGAAAAATATTGCAGGTTGTAGATAATATACGCAATTTAAAAACGAAGGACAATATTGCCTTCGGGCTAGGTAGGTAGGTATTTAATATGGAGCCAGTTCACTCTGACGTGCCCGATAATAATGTTGGCTTACTTTGTACCACAGAATTATTGTATATATCAATATCAGTGTAATTTGGACTTTCTAAAATTGTAATTAAGTAATTTACTTACATTTTTTGCCTGATATTGATCAGTATTTTAAGTAAAGTCATGGTTAAAACTCTGTATGCAACGGTAAACTACCGATATGAATATTCCTATTTTTTTCTGTGGGGATACCCTCCGTCTTGACAAATTCACAATTTGAAACGAAATAGTTGCACGATAAAGAACAGTAAATGGTCAAACATGATCTCATATAGTTCTCATATGATCTGACCATTACAAGAAATTGTCTGAACTTTGATGAATGGTGTTATTTTCCTCACAAACCATGTTTCATTACGAAAAACGGAATAATATTCTTCCAATTCAAACCCGATACAAAGGTGCCTACAAAAGTGCAAATTAAACCCATACAACGATTCTAAGTAGGTATATTTTGTTCGAATCGAACAGTTCGACCGAATAGACACACAGGTACAAAAGAAAATTAATGCTGCGATTAATGCGTTTATGTTAGGTTAAGAATACCGGAAAATCTCAAATCGATAAAGCGGTTAAATCCTTTTCATGAAATATTTCGCTTTTACAAGTAATTATCTGTCATTGTTTAGAAGCGTTGTAATCACATACTGCAAAATGGAAATAATGCAAACATTATGATATTAAATACCATTTAGGTACAAGTTGTCCACTTTACCGTTGTAAAATAAACTCAGGACGCCGTTTTTAAAGTTGAAGTTAAACTCTGGAGACGGCAGCTATCGCATTCTTTAACATTTGCATGTTAACTGAACAATCATAAAAAACTCCGTGATTGAACAAAGCGAGGCACGCCTTAAACTTACGAGTATGCTATATGCACCAAGCTTTTTTTTATTTGCACAAGCCCAGCATAAAGCCTATTTAACATGTTTTTGCGGCAAGGCGTCGCAACCGCCTTATTGTACTCATCAATGCTGTAGTAAAATGACAAACAAGTCGTTAAATTTTCTATGGACATAAATCAGAGGTCGTTTTGTAATTTTTCGGTATTAGGTAGGAGGGGATCTTATATTTATATGCAATATTTCTAAAAGCATTTCAAACAAATATTTACTACGTAGATCGATGAATGTAATCGCTGTAGGCACGGGTGTAATTTAAAAACTTGTTCATCGATCTTAGAAATGCTATTAAGATATAGTAGACTAGCATTATGCATCTGATCTTAGTCCCGCTCTTGACCAATTTTTATTTGTACCGTTTACTTCGAACGGTACACTTCGTCTGTGGACAAAGTTTCAAGCGAATTCGTTTTTTAAAGTCTTAAACAAATTTCTATTCTTAATTTAATCAAAATGGTACCTATATTAAAGCAATAGCCCAATACAATAGGTACAGAATACAAATAAGTAATCCGTCAGCACGTTCGGGATGTCAGTCACTAGGCTACTTAGCTCCCGCGGAGACCCCGTAACATCCACAATGTAGCAGACACTTTTTCAGTCTTAAGCTAAAAGAAACTCGTTCCATTGTTTTTAAAAATTATCTTCTCGTTACGTCCGCGGTGAGTCTGTGCTCGCAGACGTGTCTCCGGCGCGGTGCATAAGGGCGGTGTTCGCGAGCCATCCGCGCGCACTGGACTCATCAAGTCGGCCGGTCCCTGCACTAATTAGTAAAAACAATTCGCTGGGTACATTCGTTCTCTCGACCGCCCGCCAATTCCGCGTACCCCGCTAGAGAGCTGCTAATTTCATCCCGGTACAGTTTTTTCGCGTCGCGCATCATATTCGGCATTTGCCCGCTCGATCCGCCATCGAAATTAAGGCTCGAACAATGTCTGACAAAGCGGCCGTCCGCAAAACATCCCCGAGCCGGATTCCGCGACCACTACTTGTTTTTTAAATCGCCATCTCGCTCCACGATCCGCGAATGAGGGAGCTTGTCATAGCTGGGAAGCTTCGGTGTCCTATTATATGGAAAATCTGAATGCCGCCGTCATTCGTAAAATGTTACCGTCGTACTTCATGTAATGCTTTGTTTAGAGTCCAGATTTTCTTGATGGTTACTTACGACGTTATTTCGTACAATCTTGGACATTGTAAGCCTTTACAATGTTATGTTACGATTATGACTGGTTCTCATTAATGGCACACTGAAAATAGATTTCTACCGATAAGGTTGGAGTAGATACCTAATAACTTGGGCGCAGGAATATTTATAACTATATGTTTATTTAACATTATGTTGTTTCAGACTCAACATTACATATTGGTTGCGCAAGCGCAGGACAATGGCCACCCCTCTCTTTCTGGCACTGTCACGGTCTACGTCAACGTGATTGATCTAAATGACAATGCACCAATTTTCGACCCCATGAGCTTTTCCAACGAAATCCTAGAGGACGTCCCTATTGGTTCTTCAGTAGTCACTATAAGCGCTACAGATTTGGATTCAGGTAAACAAATTTATAAATTCTGCTGCTGCAGAAGTAGAATAACGTGGAAATTAAATTGTGATTGTGTATCTGCCTAACAATGTTCTAATTATTAATTCATACAATTTATATTTTAATGCAACCAGAAGACTAAAACAGGTAACGTAGGAGCAAAAGTACATAGACCTAAACCACGTACCAACATTAAATATATATTTTTTTAATCTTACAGGTCTAAATGGCAAAGTGACATACAGCATCACCTCTGGTGACGAGGGTCGGGATTTCAGTATAGCTGAGAACGGTACAATATACACCGCGAGGCTATTGGATAGAGAAACTCTTCCGATCTACAACCTCGTAGTTACAGCTAAAGATATGGCTAAGCCTCCCGAGCCTCAGCTGTCTTCGACTGTACAGGTACTAGTCTCTTAGGGTATATGATAATTTTATTGTGTTATAGTGTTCCTTGCATGCATGCGGCACTGTGCCATATAAACATGTTTCTTTCTTTTTCTTTAATATAGTACATTACTGTCGTGTCCAGCAATTAGGACATTGATGGGTATGTGAGTCCATCAATGCCTGAAAGAAATTCAAACTGAGTAAATCAATAATAAATTCCAGAATCAATGACAAACAAAGAAAATATTTCACGCGCCAGTATGGTCATTTGTTTCTTCTTTAGTTAATACAGCTTCATTTGCTAAGCCAGTTCGAAATTTAAATAAAATCTTTGATAAGTTACCTCCTTGGTTGCCATGGGTCGAAGTAAAAAGTTAGTTCCATTTTTAAATAACACGACAGATATGAATTTTCATAGTAATTTATTTGGTTAGTTGGCCGCTAAACACAACAGATACGGATTTTCATAGTAACATTGCCGTCCGAGCGCTCGCTTGTTTTTGACCAGTACAGTAATTTCGATTTTCAAAATAATGTTCGAATTTCCAAGCATGTTTAAGAAAAAAACTATTTGCCACTTTAATTCATAAACTTGTACTCAAACTTGTTCGTTTAAATGCTCTTGCATGGAAGTGTTCTTGTGAAATTTTTACCAAAAAACGTCCCATCGATCAAGTGGATACGAGCAATTTATGAAAGCGTTGTCTCGCACATTCTTATTACCATATTTTTTAAGAAATGTTCTAACGTTTACTTTCGAACAGCTTACATCATGTTTACATGGGAGTGAGTCGCCATATTTACCTTAACAGGGTAGTGTCACTTTTAGAAAGCTCTTACTAGAGATGTCTACCTATATTAAATTGTAATACTGAGGATTATTAAGCTGTTCGGTTTCGGTTTCAGTTTTTTTCTAACAAAAGGTTTAAGCAAATTCGTTCGATGTTCCTAATTTATTTTATTGTGTCGGTTATTTAATGTTGTCACCCGTTTATTACGAAGTCACAAACATAGATATGGAACTATTAGTAATTTAGCTAACTTAAATGTTATATTCCAAACCCTTAAAAATCACGTTCATTACGAGCCATTGTTAAGTGCGTCTATTGTTGGGTTTCACAATATGCCCCTGATGAGGGCAGACGGAAGCAATGGACGCGTTTTGCTTTATTATTTTACTTGTATTAATTTTCTTAGAAATGTAAGATGCTGTTTTCGAAAAACATAATAAAATTCAATTGAAGCTACATCCGGCCACTTTTATATTCCATTGATCCGAAAAAGCCCCTCAACTGAGAAGATTTTAGTTTCATTTATCTGATTTTTATTATGTTTGTATGTTTCGTTTTCACACACTTTTATGGCACTGTTTTATTGTTACAGGTTACGATACAACTAAAAGATGTCAATGACATGGCACCTGAGTTTGTTACACCCAATATAACAACAGTGTCGGAAAATATTCCACTGAATACAGTCGTAATGACAATAAAAGCTGTCGACAAAGATGAGGGAAGAAATGGATATGTCGAATATTTTATGACTCCAGATCCCGAAATTAATGGTTACTTTTCTTTGGGAAATGTAGATGGCATATTACGAGCAACAGGAAAACTTGACAGAGAACTAAAGGCAAGTTATACGATTACTGTCACAGCGAAGGACAGAGGTGATCCACCCAATGTGACCAAGTTCAAAATAAAAATAAATATTTTGGATGAAAATGATAACAGCCCAGTATTTGATCCGAAGCAATATAGTGCTTCGGTCCCAGAAAATGCAAGCATTGGAGCTAGCGTCTTACAAGTACGTATGATACTGATATAGTTTACAAATTTCATATTCAGATAAGAAGTAGTAAGTACTTTTATAATGAAACAAACCCTATTTATTTTACAGGTTTCCGCTACCGATATAGATGAAGGTGCAAACGGAAGAGTGAGATATGCAATTGCTTCAGGCGATGAAAATAGAGATTTCAGTATAAGTGAAGACACTGGAATTGTGAGAGTTGCAAAAAATCTTAATTTTGAAAGAAAGTCCCGTTACCTGCTAACAATAAGAGCCGAGGATTGTGCTAAAGACGATGTCAGATTCGATACGGCTGAATTATCTATTTCAATTCAAGACATAAACGATAACCCACCCACGTTCCTTGATTCACCGTACTTAGCGTACGTAATGGAAAATGTAATTCCTCCCAACGACGGGTACATAATAACAATTCATGCTTATGACGCTGATTCACCTCCATTTAATAATCAAGTCCGCTATTTCATAAAGGAAGGCGATGCGGATCTTTTCAAAATAAACGCTTCGTCTGGGCAAATTTCCTTGTTAAGAACATTAGACCGTGAAACACAGGATGAATATACTCTAGCACTCGTGGCAATGGATACCGGTAAGTTACGCAGTAATAAAAATAATAATAAATATACAATGTTAAAAATTCGCAGAGCTTTGGATGTATACACTCAAGTATTTTATCAGTTATCCTAGTTTGTTTAAATCTCTTTCGAATTATTAAGATATTTTTACGTTTCTAAAAGTCATACGCAAGATTAACTTATAGATAAAATCGTTGCATAAAAACGTAGTTTTCATTATAATTACTCGGCTCCGAGTATTAGTATAATATTATCATTGTAGTAGTAGTATTTTCTTGCCTTTATCACGAGTAATGATTTGGTTGTTCATTTAGTTTTTTTTTTTCATTTACAGGGTCACCTCCACTTACTGGATCAGGAACAGTTAAAATTGTGGTACAAGATGTAAATGATAACAGTCCGGACTTTGAAAGGCAAAGTTATAGAACCAACGTTAAAGAAAATTTACCTTCTGGAACTGTGATCCTTAGTCCAAAAGCAACAGACAAGGATGTTGGCAACAATGCGAAGATAAGATACAGTCTTCTTGGTGACAAATCGGAAAGATTTCAGATAGATTCTGCTACAGGTGTTATTTCAACCAATGCAACATTAGATAGAGAAGATTGGGATGTTTACTATCTGATCATAATGGCGCAAGATTCATCAACCACTGACCCAAGAACCGCTACTGCCAACCTAACAATAATAGTTGAAGATGAAAATGATAATACACCGACATTTGCTCATCCGGTCTATGAAGCTCACATATCTGATAGGACTGTTAAAGGAGATTTTGTTTTTGGAGTAAAAGCCAGCGATAATGATATTGGACTTAACAAAAAGATAGTCTACGACCTAAAAGGCGAACATGCAAACTTATTTGTTATAAATAAAGAAACCGGAGTTATAAAAGCCAACGAAAATCTAATGAAGTATAAGGATAAAAATGGATCCACTTTCAATCTACTTATAATAGCCACAGACAGTGGTGAAATTCCAAAACAGAGCACAGCAGAGTTGATTCTAATTCCAAAGTCGGTAAAGAATTTTCCGAAGTTTACAGTTACAAATAAATTGACTTTTACTTTTTCGGAAGATACACCAGAAGGTGTTTTGGTGACAAGATTGTCAGCCACATCCCCAAAAAAGGGCCCAACTGGCCTACTACAATACGGCATTGCAGGAGGGAACGTTGGTGATGCTTTGAGAGTAGAACCTATGAGCGGTGAAGTATTCATTACTGGAAAAGGGCTTGATTATGAGACGATGCCTCTGTACGAAGTGTGGTTTGAAGTGAGGGATTCTGACAATCCTCCATTAAAATCATTTATTGAAATTGAGATCAAAGTAACGGACGCAAATGATAATCCTCCTGTGATTGAAAGCGCTTTATACAATGCGACTGTATTAGAAGAAGAATATCCGCCCCAGTTGGTAATTAAAATTGATGCACATGATGATGATTCAAATGAAAATGGCAGAATATCTTTTAAACTGGTCAACGACTATGACGAAACATTTAAAATTGATACAGAAATTGGAGAAATTTATACAAATATTGCTTTGGATAGAGAATCCATTCCATTTTATGAATTAATTGTAGAAGCGGTGGACCATGGAGTACCTCAACTCATAGGAACTTCAACAGTTATTGTGACAGTTTTAGATAAAAATGATAACCCACCAAGGTTTACTCGGCTTTTCAGTGTAAATGTTACAGAAAATGCTGAAATTGGATCATTTGTGATAAGAGTTACAAGTTCTGATCTAGACTCCGGTCCAAACGCGAATGCTACGTACAATTTCGTTGAAAATCCAGGTCAAAAATTTATAATAGATCCAATAAGTGGAAACGTTACAGTTGCCCGACCACTTGATAGAGAATTACAAGATGAGTACATTCTCAAAGTAGCAGCAACTGATGGAGCTTGGCGTTCTGAGACGCCATTGACCATCACAATACAAGATCAAAACGATAATGCACCAGAGTTTGAATATTCATACTATAGCTTCAATTTCCCAGAATTACAACAGAAAAACAGTTTCGTTGGTCAGGTTATTGCTACTGATAGGGACAAACAAGGTCCCAACTCAATAATATCGTATTCATTACAACAACCATCTGATTTATTCTCAATAGATCCCGCAACAGGAGAGATAATTAGTAAATTCAAGATGAATTACAAAAGAACATCAATCAATTCATCGCCTGAAAATACGTATTCTGTTATTGTTGTTGCTACGGATAATGGAAAACCCCCTATGTCTTCTGAATGTTTAGTTACAATCAATGTGGTCGACGCTAATAATAACGCACCGAAATTCAAAGATCATGAAAAGTTTGTACCTGTACCAAAAGACGCCACATCAGGAGAAAGAATTATAAAACTGACAGCCGAAGACAATCTAGATTTCGGAATAAATGCAGAAGTGGAATATTATGTATCAGGTGGAAATGGCACTGCATATCTAACTATTGATAAAAAGAGTGGCTGGATAATTGTAAGTAAACAGTTTTACTACTTAGGCCAATACTATGAACTCAAAATAAAAGCAGTTGATCGCGGAGTTCCTCCACAGTCTGATGAGACGACAGTAATATTTGTTGTGACTGGTGAAAACATTTATAGCCCCAAATTCACAGCTTTGAGTTACCAAGTTATTGTACCCGAAAACGAACCAGTAGGTGCGCCAATTTTAACAGTAAAAGCAAGCGATGAAGATGAAGGGCCTAATGGAATCGTGCGATACTCTATTTCATCTGGGAACGCAGGAGAAGAGTTCCAAATTCATTCGATATCAGGAGCTATAAGTATTTTGCGTCCACTTGATTTCGATACAATTCAAGAATATAGACTGAATATTACTGCAAAAGATCTTGGTTTCAAGTCAAAAGAAGCTATTGCCACACTGACGATCATTTTGACCGACATCAATGACAACGCTCCACAATTCAACCAAACAAAATATATTGCATATTTACCAGAAAACTCTCCAGTAAATAGTTTTATATACAAAGTTACAGCAGTTGATATAGATTCACCGAAGAACGCCATAATTAAATACTTCATAAATAATGATATGGCTTCATTGTTCCACATAGACGTCAACACTGGAGAAATATTCTCTAAAGAAGTATTCGATTATGAAGAAAAGAAACTTTATACTTTGGAAATCAGAGCTGAAAATCCTGATTCGATCATGCGTAACACAACTGAAGTTATTGTTTACATAACTGGTGTGAATGAATATTATCCTAAATTCAAGCAGCCCGTATTTCATTTTGATGTATCTGAATCTGCCGAAGTTGGAGCAAATGTTGGTGTTATTCAAGCTACTGATCAAGATAGCGGAGATGACGGGATAATATACTATTTATTTGTGGGCTCAAGTAACGATAAGGGCTTTAGTATCAATTCACAAACTGGAGTGATTCGAGTGGCTCGCTATTTAGACAGAGAAACACAGAACAGAGTGGTGTTAACAGTCCTAGCGAAAAATTCCGGTGGTATACGTGGGAATGATACCGATGAAGCACAAGTTATTATTTCTATTCAGGATGGAAATGATCCTCCTGAATTCTTGCGCCATTATTACGAGGCTACTGTGTCGGAAGGAGCTAGTATTGGACAAGAAGTTATTCAAGTAAAAGCAGTGGATAAAGACGTACGGCCACAGAATAATCAGTTTAGTTTCTCCATACTGGGTGGAAATACAAACCAGGACTTCAAAATAGATCCTCAAACCGGGGAAATTGAAGTTGTTCGCCACCTAGACCGAGAAACCTTGCCAATGTATTCATTAATTGTTGGTGCTATTGATACAGGTATTCCACCGCAAACTGGTACAGCCACAGTTAAAATAACTTTGTCGGATATCAATGACAATGGACCTATATTCGATGCAGCTGGGTTTGAAGGTTCTGTTTACGAAAACGAACCTCCCAACACCAGCATTTCTACGCTTTCTGCTAAAGACCCAGATTTACCACCGAATGGAGCACCATTCTCGTATGCTATTGTAGGAGGAAAGCATCAAAGCTACGTTAAGGTTCACAAGCATACAGGCGTGCTTTTGACAACAAAGAAAATAGACAGAGAAGTAACGCCTACTCTTGAGGTAATGATACAAATCGAAGACAGTGGCAATCCAGTTATGAAATCCAATTACACCATATTTATAAAAGTTTTGGACAGAAACGACAATCCACCAACACCAAGATCAGCTCACGTTATTGTTTATGCTTTCAACAATAAAGTTCCACGTGGCAAAATCGCCGATGTGAAACCAAACGATCCCGATATCGTAGGAGATTATAGATGCAAGATTATCAAAGAGTCAACATCTGAAAATACAATGTCACTTCTCAATATTCGATCTGGATGCAACTTGCACACTAACGCTGTTAAACCTGGACAAGGATATTCGTTTTCGGTTTCAGGAAATGATGGCGTACATAGAGACGTTTTATCTTCAATAAGTGTAGAATTTTTTTCCTTTGACAATAATACCGTTGAGCAATCTATCACTTTGAGAATTTTGAACATGACTGCATCAGATTTTTTAACTCATTACTACCGGAGCTTACTAGAAATACTAAAAGAAAGTCTGAAAAGCAGTGAAAGTATTTACTTGTACAGCATCAATGAAGTCGAAGGTAATTTAGATTTGACAATAGCAACAAAAAGTAATCATTCTATTTGGAAAAGAGAAATGACTGAAAAATTCCTGAAAGCTAAGGAGTTCCAAATGACAAAGTTATTGAAGAGCCAAATAATAGTAGCCTATTTTCCGTGTGCTTTTCAACAATGCAAAAATGATGGCCTTTGTACAGATTCAATTCGAGTATTGGATGATACAAAAATAATAGAAAGCCCCTCCCTCATCTTGTCTTCGCCATTGGTCAGGCACGAATATACTTGCCACTGCACAGATGGATTTATCGGAGGAAATTGTGAAAAGCGCCAAGATCCCTGCTCACCAAATCCTTGTCGCTTTGGAGGTATATGTCGTAAACAGGGTCACGATTTTACATGCACATGCCCAGCTCGCAGAGATGGTAAAACTTGTGAGATGGAAAGAGATGACGTATGCAGTAGTAATCCGTGCAAGAATGGAGGTTCCTGTAAAGAAAGCGCTGATAGAAATTCATTCTTCTGCTTGTGCCGCCCTGGATATCGTGGTAATCACTGTGAAGCTTTAGTCGACTCATGCCGACCTAATCCGTGCATGTACGGAGGGATATGCATAAGTCTAAAACCAGGTTACAAATGCAGCTGCACAAATGGTCGCTATGGAACACACTGTGAAAGTACTACTTTTGGATTTGGCGAACTGTCTTACATGCAATTCCCATCTCTCGATGCGTCTACCAATGATATAACAATAATATTCGCCACAACAAAGCCGGACGCTTTGTTGCTATATAACTATGGTGGCCAGACAGGTGGAAGATCAGATTTTATAGCAATTGAGTTATTGGGAGGAAAGCCAGTGTTTTCGTTTGGCGGTGCTAGAACATCCATTACTTCAGTTGCCATAATGAATTCTAAGAAGAACCTATCTGATGGAAGCTGGTACAAACTAACAGCTACCAGAAATGGACGAGTGATTTCATTGAGTGTGGCGACATGTACTGATCATGGAGACGTTTGCACAGAATGTGATCCTGGCGATGATTCATGTTACGACGACGACACTGGACAGGCAGGGTATGTACTAATTTAATAATAATTATTATTATACTACATAAATACTTGTAGGTCGAAATCTTTACTGGCGATTGCAAGGTCAAGGTCACTATTAGTTTTTCCAGTAATATATTTCCATAAGATTCGAAACGCTGTGTGCAATACCTAAGCCTACCTTAAGCTAGTCTAGGCGACAATCTTCGCAGTAAGATAGAGTGGCCGAAGATGGAGTTCAATGGTATCCAAATTAGAGAGAATATATCAAACAGTGGTTTGCTACGAGGCTATTGATGATAAAACCGACTAGGTGTTGCCTTATACGCAGGTCTGTTTTAGAATTGTATTTTTGTCGCGTAATTTCTTTTCTTAATACAACTCAACCACATAACAAATCAAAGATGGTCAAGTATATGATTCAATGGATATATCAAATAAATATTTTCTTTTTCTTTTCAGAACCTTGAATTTTAACAATGAACCACTACTCATCGGTGGTCTTCACAAAGCGGATCCAGTCCTAGAACGTCCCGGACAAATTCATTCTGATGACTTCGTTGGATGTATGCACAGTATTACTATCAACGGACGAATGCTAAACCTTACTAACCCTATAAAGGCACGAAGCGTGGAACCAAAATGTGAACGCTCAGAAGGAGGCGCCTGTTTCAAAAAAGATGTTTGTGGCTCAGGAAAATGTTTGGATAGATGGAAAGCTAATTTGTGCAAGTGCAAAGGTGATTTAATTTCTCCTGACTGTGGTCTTTCTCTGCAATCTATTTCAGTTGCCGAAAACGGATTTATTACTTACTCAATATCTGAAAAGCATAGAAGAATGCAATTATTGGAAACATTTTACGGAGGCAATACTGGTTGGTTGAAGAAGAACAGCAAATCTTCTGGCAAAGTTATTCCTAAAGTCAACAGTCCAACGAAAAGTTTATCGTTCTTCTTTAGAACTCACAGAAAAGACGGTGTTTTATTTTATTCAGCAACTGACAAATATTATACTGTGATTGAACTCCTAGAAGGAAAAGTTTGCTACACCTCAAAACAGAATACCGTTGTTAATATGAGCCAATCAGAACAGAGTGATGTTTCCGATGGTAACTGGCACAACATTACTTTAGTGTCTGTCGGTAGAAGTATACGCCTGCTTGTAGATAGCAAAAATGTTGGGGAAGAACTGGATTCCGCAGGTGTTCACGACTTTTTGGATCCCTATTTAACTGTCATATCAATTGGAGGAGTTAAAACTGAATGGATAACTACATCGAGCCAAAACAAGTTTGAAGGATGCTTGGCAAATTTTTCGATCAATAACGAACTTCAACCATTTAGTGGAAACGGCAGCATATTCAAAGAAACAATTCATAGAGGCAAAATATTAAACGGCTGTCATAGTGCCTTTGGTGTTGGTGCAGCGCAAAATCATCCATTGCGTATTGGCATAACACTAGTAATAGTGTTCTTCGTTATTTTATTGGTCGCAATTTCAGTTTCAATAATCTTTTATCGACTTCGTAAACAGAAAAAAGAAAAAGGCAACGGATCTGCTAGTAAAGGCAATATTGTACACTCTAAGCAAAACGGAGGCCCTGCTATGTTAAACGCACCAAATCTAATAGCAGGTACAAATGACAGCATAATGAATAGAAATCTTCACAATAATGATACAAGCCTCAACAGTTATATGTCAGAAAATGCCGATATAACACGTAATGTTGGCCATATTGTTGGCCCCGAACTGTTATCAAAGAAGTACAAAGATAGAGAAATAATGAACATTGATCCACCGAGACCACAACGACCAGATATAATAGAGCGTGAAGTTGTTGGAAAAAGTCCAGCCCTTCGAGAAGATCACCATCCACCGCCGCCACCATCTACAAATACATCGCACCACACTCATGATCACCCTAGTGGTATGGATTTAAATTCAGAAGTACCTGAACACTATGATCTTGAAAACGCCAGCTCAATCGCACCTTCAGATATAGATATTGTTTATCATTATAAAGGATTTCGAGAAGCAGCAGGTGTTCGCAAATATAAAGCTACTCCACCACCCATCGCAGGCTACCACCATAAACATCAAACCCCTCAACATCGTCACTCACCACATCATCCAAGTGGATACCCTTCTCGAGTACCGCAGGCAGCGCAACCTCCACCACAACCGAGGCAACATCAAACAACCCCATTGGCACGACTATCTCCGAGCAGTGAACTCAGTCAGCAACCTAGAATATTAACTCTTCATGATATATCTGGCAAACCGTTGCAGAGTGCTTTGTTAGCCACTACGTCTAGTTCGGGTGGCGTTGGTAAAGATGCTTTGCATAGTAACAGTGAACGTAGCCTGAACAGCCCCGTTATGTCACAACTGAGTGGGCAAAGTTCTTCAGCAGGGAGGAAAACACCAAGTGCTCCGCCACAAGTTCCACAAGTAGTGTCTGTTGGTTCAGGCGCAGTGGGACTAACGGCAGAAGAAATAGAAAGAATGAATGCAAGACAACGGACATCCAGCTTAGTGTCCACATTAGATGCAGTGTCAAGTTCAAGCGAAGCACCTCGAGGAGGAGGAGTCGGTCACCACATGTCCCACAGACATCACTCACCTCCAGATGATAACAGAAGTTCTACCGGGTCAGACGATGAAAGTGGAAATGATAGTTTTACTTGTTCCGAAATAGAATATGACAACAATAGTATAAACGCAGATAAGTTAGAGGATGTTAGAAGACAGAATGTTAGCAGTGGAAGTAATCCTAAAAAACCTATTTTGCCACCACCTTACGAAAGCTTTGATTCCTCGTTCCGTGGCTCGCTGAGTACTCTAGTCGCATCTGATGATGATTTAGCCCCTCATGTAAGTGCAGCCCTGTACCGGCAAGCGAATGGTTCCCCCGCATCAGCTACTCTAGGCTGGGGACCAGCTGCTCTCGACCTGTTCAACTGGGGACCGAATTTTGAAAGCATGATCGATGTATTCAAGGATATAGCTGAATTACCTGATTCTGTAAATGGGAGAATGTCTTCCTCGCTAAGACTGCAGAATGGCACCCCGAAACCATCGGAAGAATACGTTTGAGTGTTAGAATAGATTTAGACTGTAAATATAATTAAATATGTATTCGTTTTAAGATTGTGTAAAATTATTGTTGTGATCTTGTATCAAGGTCTCTATATTTTCTTGCCATATGTTGTTTATATGATTTCATAATTAGATGAGTATGTCTTGGATATACCTTGTGCAAAATTTATTTGTTGCATAAATATTTTGACGTCCTTGTAACTTTCGGCGTCAACAGAAATACCTACAATCAATTTCCGTAACATGTAAGAATAGTGAATATTGACACTAGATGTATCCAAGGTACATGTGTAGTTCTTATGATAGACGGTGTTGTTTATCGACGTTTGAAGCTAGTAATAAAAAAAAATGGTTAAATCTTAAACCAATAAATGTGTAGTAAAAACACTCTGTTCATACATTTTGTTCAATTCCTCATTGGTTTATTACAGCTTCAACATGTAAAACCTCATTGTACATAAAGTTTGTAAATATAATTATATCCGAATACAAATTGTGTGTAAATATGTGACAGTGAATTATTTTAGGTTCAAATTGTAACACAAAATTGTTGGAGCTCTGACTGAATGGGTATAATAATGTGTAACCGTCACTTGTAAATAATATAAATACGCTTATTTAATGGAATCAAATAAATCCATGTGATAATGTTTGTATCTACACATATTCACATTTAAATGGTTGTAGTCAGTTTCTCATTTAGACGGAAATGTAAACAGTCAGAGCTTTCTTTCCCGTTATTATCGCCATATTATTTAGTAAAGTGCCAAATGACTTTAAATAATTTTAAATAACTGACTGATTTCATAAATAAAACATAATTTAAATTGCATATATTTTATTTTTATAATCCCAAAAACAACCTACACTTACCAGTCACTGAAAACTTTTTTTTTTTGGGTGGGAAATTATCAAATAACTTCTCCCGCTCTGGGCGGAGCGGGAGGGTATCAGACTCTTACTGACTAAAAACCCACCCGTGTTCCTACGGTTGCCCTGTTGCCGGGGGCCACGATGTCCCTATCGGTTTTCTTCGAACCCCCGGCAGGCATTGGCCCTAGCAGACCCCGTCAAACTGAACACTTTACACACTGTATATAGAATAGTAGATACAATGGTATGGTGGCAATTAGTTACTTATTAGTATACTAGCTTTTGCCCGCGGCTTCGCCCGCGTGGATCTCGTGTGTGAAAAGGTAACATACAGACAGACAGACAGAGTTACTTTCGAATTTATAATATTAGTATGGATATAGTATATCGTCGGCGTAGGTGGAGAACTAAATAACTGCGATTTTGGTCAAATTGACTTTTCACCATTTTCGTAACACCCAAATCATGCCGCATAAATAAATCGCAATTATCTCCAAACAAGTTTTTTTTTGTTATTTAGTTCTCCACCTACGCCAACGATATATAGTATAGTATATATGGATTAGTATGGATAATGAACGGCAAAGTTACGTTTTTTCTGCAATCTGGGATCAAAAATTCATAGACCGCGCCTTGAAGTTACATTTAGTGTGTATTTCATTACTCTATCAAAGTTTTTTTTTTTCAATTGAAGAGTTAAGTTTGTCCTTCAATCCAGAATTGGAAATTCGGGCAGCCGAGCAAGTACAGCTTTGAGACGGAACCCTCAGAGCGCAAGTCCTACTCACACCTGACCAGTTTTTTTTTTAAAATAAATAAATCAGTTTTATATGATTCTAAATGCCTTTCTTAAAATACTAATTATTCGTTTTACTATTATTGTCACCATTGATTTGTAATACCTACTCTTGCCGCCATTAAACACATTAATACAGGATCTACATGTTAGAATTTAAATTGTAATAACTTTTGACCGAGGTGGCCGATTTTAATAAAGACTAAATGTTAATTCAAGATACTACTGTGACTATATTTCCGATCCCTTAAATCTCTTGAAAAGAAGACACAAAAAAATATAAAACAATATTAACATTGTGAATTTGATGAATTTTAAAATTTGATAATTTTTTTAAAACTCTGAAATAGGTATGTCATTCTTTATTTGTTACGAAAAGCATAAATTTAAATTTTCATTGCCCTAACTTAAGAAATGATAGGTTTCCCATACAAACTTTCATCCTCTATATCCCCCCCCTTAGGGTTATTTTTGAGACAAAAAGTAGCCTATGTCCTTCCTCGGGATGCCATCTATATCCTTGCAAAATTTTATCGAAATCCATTCAGTGGTTTAGGCGTGAAAAGGTAACATACAGACGGACAGACAGACAGAGTTACTTTCGAATTTATAATATTAAGGATTAGATATATAATAAGCGTAATTAGTACAGTATATATATAGTATATAGTATGGATTTTCTGGAGAATTTAACTGTAATTGACTTAATAACAGAAAGGCATTTCATAAAACACCTTCGTAGCACCGTATACAGCATTGAATGGTCATGTTTCAAACAGAGCTGTGATTGATAGTCTCTTGCTGGTGAAGGCTCTGTAAACCAATAAATGGCACGGCATCTGAGATTCCATAAGGATACGAACGAAATGAAATGAAGGATACGAATAACAACAGACATACCTACTAGGTACCTGTATTGGAAAATCAGTCAGAATCTCAAATATTAAATATCTATTTATATTACCAGCCAACCTTAGCTCAGGGGGCCTACCACCAGCTCAAAAGCAGTATTATTTTAATATTACTTTAGTGGGAGAAAGAGATGGAGCTATACGTCCTGTAGAGCTTCATCTCTTTCCCACACCGAAGTAATATTAAAATAATACTGCTTTATGAGCTTATGGTAGGCCCCCAGGTCGAAATTTAAGCACATGTTATATAGTTGTGGTCCGATCGTAGAAATGGGCATATGGTGATCTGCCTGGCTATTTCACGTTACGCCGCCATTTCATAATTTGACAATCTCACATCCGCCACATCGTTCAACAACGATTCGCCCGGAGATCTTGGGCATATCGATATACTCTTAAAAAGCACAACCCTGCCGCGCAATCGGATAATAATTCCTATTCAACCTATTACTACTGGAATAATTACTATTTTAGGGTCCTAAAAGTACTAAATAGCCAAGCAACTGCGACCGACTTGGACGTAGTGCTCGCCGGCCGCTGCCACGGCACCGCTTGATTCACTCGCGCGGTTGGTTATAACCTAACCTAACACATTTGATCGAGGTGCCACTAGCGGCATAAAATGCAACTACTTTGCGATATGCCCAGTGGTTAGCAGGGAATATCGCTTTTTGATTAGGCGCATCGTGATAACCGGCCAAATCATGAAATGTGAAGACATGTGATATCTACCATCCCGCACAGGGTCCGCATGGTGGATTACGGCCCACTCCCTCTCACAGAGAGGAGACCTGTGTCCCAGCAGTGGGAACATTTATAGGCTGATGATGATGATGATGAAATCATGAAATGGCGGCGTATCGTGAAATGGCCAGACAGATCAAGATGGACATTTCTACGATCAGACCACGATATCTTGTGATAAGAGATGGATGCCAAAATGCAAATAGAAATATGAAACGTAAGAACTGAAGCTCATAAGTCGGTACTGTTAAATTCATTCTTCATGCACAGCAAACCAATTACATTTACCTATAAACACAAAAAACGCTGGTGGTATAGCTCCGGTGTCTTCAAACAAGAAGATAAAAATATGTTAAAAAAATAAGGCTGTTTATGATTCGTGCTGTAAAAGCAAACAATAAGTAAACAAAATACAAGAATGCCCTTAATTCACTATCAACTGACTTTTCAGCAGTAATTAGGTACCTATAAAGAAAACACAGGAAAACACACCAAACGCAGATAAGATGATAATGCATACTTGTTCCCTTACAACAATTTCAATGTCATTTACATAATAATTTGGAACAATAGTACGGAGGAGTTGCTTCTTAGTAAGTTTTTTTAAGTGAAACCTTCTTTAGGCGCGTTAGCATTTTTGAGATGGGAAAAAACAATTGAACTCGCGACACTGTTACCGTTACCGACACCTCATTAAAAGTATTTCCTGCACAGTAAAATTGTTTAAGTTTTCACTTCTGTCGGTATTCCCGGAGTGCCACTGTTTTTTTTTTTTGTTTTGTTCTGTGTCTGATCATCCTCATCATTTTTGGCAAATTTGATCCACCTACTTTTGACTATAGCCTCCTCCCTTTCGTGCCATACTTTCCTAGTATATGCGAGTCTCTTCCAGGTCTTCCCCGCGATCTTCTGAAGGTCGTCTACCTACCTGGCTATTAGTTTGCCAACGCTCTGTCTATCATTTCTCGGCAACCATTCCGTTAAGGCTCTGCTCCACCTGCGATCACTATGTCTAGCCAAGTGTCGTGCCCACCTCCATTTCAGAGCGGATACCCGTAGTCCTACATCGAATCTCTGAAAATCTGGTACTAACTGAAATTATAGCAAAGAACACACTGTTTGGCACTTTGAACTAACTGTTTTATTGGTGATATCAAATCAAGCATCACTGATGGTGATCACATAACCGCTTTAGGCGCTCGTCAAGGCTGATTTGCGTGATTTAACTGAAATAAAACAGTACAGGGGGCCTACCACCAACTCATAAAGCAGTATTATTTTAATATTACTTCAATGTGGGAAAGAGATGAAGCTCTACAGGACATATAGCTCCATCTCCTTCTCCCACTGAAGTAATATTAAAATAATACTGCTTTTGAGCTGGTGGTAGGCCCCCAGGTAGGTACGTAATACCTTCGCAGCGATGGGCCGTAAGTGACGTGTCTTTTAGAAAGACTGCTAGAACATAGCGTACCAGGGTTAACTTAAAACTTATATGATGATAGCAAGACCAAAAAAAAAATTGAGGTAACAAGGTAGAAAATATCATGATATATTTTCTAGATAACAAACCTCTTTATGGATGTTTTTTTTTTTTTTAAGACAACAACGAAAACTATTGTATACCTACTATTCGTACACTTATACATGCCCTTCCGATATTCTTTCTTTACGAACGTTTTATTAATTCCTTAATCAGTGTTTCTTATTTTAAGCTAATAATATGTTTTCTATTGAGAGAAATAAATGTCTATGAAACCTAAACTATATTTGCATCAATTTTATGTGAAGTTGAATCAACTCGGATGATTTGAATATAACGCCCATCATGATGTCAGATTTATGTTAATTATGATCATTATTAAAATTCTTATAATACAATATAAAAGTACGAACAAGTGCTTACAACGAAATGTTTCAAGTTTTATTATTTTTTGTTTGATCTGATACCTGTGTTAGTCTTCAATCAAAAATTGTTACACTTAAGTCAATTTAGTTTAGGCCGGTAGTACCTACCATGTTCAGTGATAAGCCCGTGCAATGTTCCTAACAGTACAGTCGTGTTTCGACTTTGCATCGAGTTAGCGAAAAGTCTAATAGGAACATCTACAGTTTTCATTGTTTTAATCAGCTGTTTGGTCGGTATTGCGTGAAGTTTGGCGGCTCAGAAGGCACAGTGTACGAAGTCTATATAAATGTGTCGGTGAGCCCTTAGCAATACTAAGTTGGAAACTATTTATGAATCGTCATAATGGTTTACATAGTTTTGTTTATTAACTTCATCTACTTATGTGAGTATTGTGATAAAATCAATTCTTCCGGACCTTCCATCTAATTTTTTTTTTAAATATAGATTATTAGATTCATCGCTCTTAACTGGATAATCTCTCTGGTTTGACATATACTGAATTGAAAATTAATTTTAATTATGAAATTGCTTTTATTCAGGAATTCAAATGAATTTATACGTTCTTAAAATATTAGTAATGTTCGTATTTAGGTATTTAAAACGGTCATATGAAAGCTATTATTGCGTAGGTACTTAATGAGTAGACATCGGATTATATGCACTAAAAAAGGCCGAAATATGCACTAAAATTCTTCACAAAGGCCGAAATATGTACAATGCAAAATCAAAAACCATTTTTTATACATATTTTAAATAAGACGGTACAAAAACAGCGAAATATTCTTAAAATTAAATTATGCATGGTTTTTGTGACAATGTACAATTAAGTATTTTTGCAAATATTCGAGAGCAAAGTAACGTTTGTCACACAGTTTTAATTTATATGCTGAAAACGACCTCTCTACGTCAACTGACGTTATGGGATTAAATTTAAAATTTGGCGCCGTTTCTGGAGATACCTGTTTAAGCAGAGTACGACCTGTGCCGTTGATGTAGGCTCCCTATACGTACCATCGGCAGCCCGCTACTAAACGAAATATACAAGATTGGGAAAAAAGGCTGAAATATGCATTAACGCCGTAATTAGAGAGTTATATGCATTTGCATATGCAAATGCATACAATCCGATGTCTATTAATGAGTTATCAGCTCTGATTTAATTTCGTGTAAAAAATAAGGTTCAGAATATCTGCTATCCACATGAAGCATATTCCTATAATAATTTACGTGAGCAAACTTTTTAAAATTATTACGCTGACGCAATTTCTTAATTACACTTTTCTTCATTTATATTTTATTTATCTCTAAACTACGTACCTTGAAGTGTCGATAGGTACGCGTTAAATTAATTAACTATAAAATGCCTTAATTACCAGTTTTGTTTTTACTACCAGAAGGCTTAATGATGGTAGTAAAAACAATGAAGTAATTAAATCGAAAAGGTTAATAGCAATTCCCTAAACTACCAATTATAACGAAATTCCTAGGTTATCTTTAAATGGAGAAGTTCAGTAGTTTTTTTATTTGATGTTTAATAATAGTCTTCCTGACGGAATTTCGGCCATTGCAGCCAATCTCAGCGGAGACTAGCTATCTACGTGGGAGATATTATATGATAGTGCACCGCAGACACAGGTGCACTTACTCTTCCCTCACTCTCATAGTCCGATGGGACGGCAATCCACCACGACCGGAGAGAGATCAGGCGCTAGATCCACGGTTTAAGAGGGAACAGGGCATCCATAGAATTTGAAAAATTGGTTTTTGAAGACACTATTGCCGTCGTCTTACCTCAAGTCTGCCCCTGTAGAGTGTGATAGGGACAGCTTCAGCTCAGACCGATTAAATCACAAAATTTTTGACGGATCAACGTTTCGTATTCCTCTTTTTTCTCTTCGAAAACTGAGCCGATTCAATCAATTTTTACATTAAAATTTTAAGAAAGACTATGTCTATGTTCTTATCATTTACTTTTATGTTAAAAACTTTTCGAATTTGTGTGGTAGTCCTCTAATCATGGCGGTAAAAATGGGGGATTTTTGTAATTTTTGGAGGGTCATATTTTCATTACCAATTAATTGCTGAAAAAAAGGAAATAACAGGGACGTGCCTACAGCAGACCTTGATTTTATTAAAAAAAAAAAATGCTTTAGAGGCAATATCAGGAAGAAAAAAGGGGAATACATTTGTATGTAGAATCGCGCTTTCCGAGGCACGGGGGTATCATACTGCCTTCTAAACTCCATGCTTTGTACGTTCGAAACTGAGAAATGACTTGTGGAAAAATCCAATAGCACTTTGCCCGACCGCACGCTCAGCAGTCGCGCTTGCGACCCCTATACCAACGGGGCAGTTAGGTAAGGTAGGTTTATCAAAAATGCAGACTCCGAACTTCTACAGTAAAATTAGACTATAGGTTCAGTCTCTGTTACCTACTTGGGGCTAGAGATAACTGGCGGCTTGTGTGTATGTACTATATGTATAATCAATGTTTTTGAAGGTATTCGTTCAACCAAAGCTAATTTTGATTGCATTGCACCGCCGATGGAGTGTCCCAATGAAAACATAACATTCTGGCTTTATACTAGGTAAGTCGGTATTGATAATGCCTTTTCATATTATTCGTTTTATTTTTGGTCATTTGAGATCAGCTTCCGGTTTGAGCAGATGTCGATAATGATGACTGCGTCTGTACACGGAGACTGCCTTCGGTAACATCTGGATACTGTGTTCGATGATGAACCGATTTTCAAACTTTGCCTGGGATCTTTCGACATATTAATCAATCAATCTGCCTAGCCTTTTCCCAACTATGTTGGAGTCAGCTTCGACATATTCATCGTCGTAAGTACACGATAAAACAAACGTGTACGTTCGGGGGACCCCCGTCAAGAACGAGTTCCTTACGCGATACTCGCACTCACACACACACTCATATATAATAGAAAAAGACAGAGAGAGAAAGAGAAAGTCGCGTGGAGGGGGCATAAAGCGCAGGCACACTGAGAACGTATTTTTATTAATTTATATAAAGATAGTGCAATCCATGAAGACGCGCCCCACTCCGCGATGACTGTACTTAGGTACTGTAAGCTGAACTCTAGTACGGCGCGGAGCGGAGTGGGGCGCGTCTTCGTGGATTGCACTATCTATATCTTTTGTAGATTCTTTTCTATTTTGTGAATGTGAGAACGCTGTAGGCTTAGTGGACTGTAGATCTGTTGACCATTTGTTAACTACCTGGTATTTCTTCAAAGACCTACACTGTCCTCCTATACCTAGTAACAGTGTTATTTGAAAGTATTGTAAAAGCCATTTATTTTTAAAAGAGTAACCGTGGAGTTTCTTACCGGCTCTTCTCCATAGGAAACGACCAATTGGAACCGTGCACCTAGCTTCTGACGTTTCATAAGTGCCTTTGTAGGTTTATGTGAAATAAAATATTTTGAATTTGAATTTTTTGAAGTGAAACGAAGCGTTTTTTTCGCGTCTTTTCATATTAGATTCACACAGCATACTAAGCGAAACTTCTAAGCAGAAAAAGAAACGCGAAGAAAAGCTAAATGAACTTCGCTTCATTTCGCTTTGTTCCAAGTGTGGCCTGCACTTTACGCTTTTTCCTTACGAGACGGTTTCTACCAGTCAACTCCTACCGCAAGTCGCGTTAAGGAACTTCGTTCCAATTTTTTTTTTTTTCTATTCTCATACTTACCTAAGTACCTAACTACAATTGATTACGGAAATTATGAGTTCAGAAAATTTGTTTTCTTTTGTTTCATCGTATTAAGGTGTGTCCAACTCCAAATATTGAGTGGCAAAAGCGCGACAGCAACACGCGGCGTTTGCAGGACACATTTCTGCCACGCTCTAGTTAAGACCAAACCGTCGAATGTTTGCGCGGCAGTACTGCGCGGCACATCCGAAAAACGCCGCGCACTTTAATTTGTAATATCAATCTGCCTAGCCGCAATAATAATACGCCCGTTTCTAATACGTGTGCAGAAATACGCCCAGACACAAATAGTGAAGAATGTTTCCTAAAAATGTTTGTGCGCGGAAGTTAGACAGAAGCGTTCGCGCGCGGCAGTCGTCCAAACAAAGCGCGGCAGGCCGCGTGGGGACATCCGCGCACTATTGCCTGTCAATGTTTGGAAACGCCTTTAAGATATCCTGCCCTGTAGATTAAATTAAGCAGTTGATACGTATACCTACATGATGATTATAAAAGCCTGTTATAACTGCCACACGTAATCACATAAAACCTATCAAGAGGCAATCCAAATCACATCAAAATGGTCATTCAATTGCCATAATAATTGTGTGTGGATAATAATTTCTTATCAGCACTTGAGAATAAAGCAAAGCGTAGCCAATTTATTGGCATTTTATGACAACAATTACTAGGCCTAATGCCTTTAAATCACACACCATAGTACGATATATTTTATATAAAAGGAGACGTTTCATTTTTGTATGGGACTCCGGCCATAACATGTACACTTTAGAAAACCTGGGAAACGAACCCCTAAATACAATAAAGACTGTTTTTTTCCATAATATCTAATACTTTTTGGGCACAAAATAAAAATCGAAAATGTTTGACGTTTGTCAGGAGAAATACGACCATCGACAGCTAGCCATTTTCGTCCAGAAGCACCTACAAATATACAATCCACAAAAGCAGTTTTTTATTTTTATGATAAATCACACTTTCTAATTAATCAAAAAAGTTGTATAAGATAGCTATCTTAATATAGTACAGAAATACATGCCTTTCATATTTATTTAAATGACGTCTACGTGATATTATTATGTTAAAATGTAACATGATTTCTGGACGAAAGCAGTAAGCAAGTAAAACGACGCCATGATGAATAGAATGAATTATACAATTAATTATGCAATAATTTGTTAAACTATTATTTTTTGTGCCGAAGTAATCAGGGAAATAAACAGGAAAGAATATTTTTCCTCAATTCGTGGAATTTTTTCCTTTTTTTACATTAACGTACACTTTATGGCCGAAAATGAAACATCTCCTTTCTATAAAATTTTTATTTAACGCCTTTACAAACATTTCATGGTTTCCGCAGTTATCAATACATGTAATTGATCGATATTCAAGGTACTTTTCTCAATGTGGTGTTTGTTTTCCAACCAATTGAGTTCAAAGATTTTTTCAACTGTACATTAAACTATTTCATCCTATTTTCATTTAGAGAAAATGAAGAAAAGCCACATCAAGTGCTGGCTATGGATCAGCAGTCTATTGAGTCTGCACCCTGGGTGCAAGACGCCCCTATTAAGATACTAATCCATGGATATACTGGCCACAAAGATTTCTCGCCGAATACAGAAATAAGACCAGGTAAACGTTTTAAAATATACCTCATTAAGTTATAGTAGGTACATTACTGTCGCGGCCTGCATAGTGCTTTTCTCAAATAATGCGCGGAAATTCAAATTGAGTAAATCACACTAATATTATAAGGGCGAAAGTTTGTGAGTGTGTGTGTATGTTTGTCTCTTCTTCACGCTCAAACGGCTGGACCAATTTGGATGAAATTTGGCACACAGATAGTTTATAACCTGAATTAACACAGAATACCCGATATTCCCACAGGATCGAGACTTACGCGGGTGAAATCGCGGGGCGCAGCTAGATAATTATAAATTCCAGAATTAACAATGACGAACAAAGATAATTTTTCACGCGTCAATGGTGCCGATTCCCTTGTTCACAAACTAAACTAAATTTAAGTTCAGTGCATCTTTTTCTTTATATTTCATTAAAAAAGGACAGAAGATAAATTTTAGTTTAGTCCTGTCAAATTAATCAGCGCCTGTCACTACTCCATACAAGTTTAGACGTGATTAAAAACTTGCCTACTAAAATTACGTAAATTTACGTCAAGCGCTGATTAATTTGACAGAACTAAACTAAAATTTATCTTCTGTCCTTTTCTTAATGAAATAGAGAGAAAAAGATGCACCAAACTTAAATTTAGTTTAGTTTGTGAACAAGGGAATCGGCACCAATATGTTCTTTTGTTTCTTCTTTACTATATATAGCTATATTTGCAAGCCAAATCGAAATATAAATATAATCTTTGAAATGTTACTTTCTTGGATGCCACGTGTTGAAGTAAAAAGTTAGTTCTATTTTTAAATAACACATCAACCAACAAACATCATCTTCATCTTAACAAAACAGCTACATTATAATTATAAACGCATTACCCTCCTTCTGGGGCAGTCGGGTAAAAAGTACTGTAAAAATACAAAAAATATACGAATGCCGTTTTTCTCGAAGAAAAATAAAAAAAGAATAAACTTTAATGTCGTTTCAAAAATATATTGTGACAATGAGTTTTTAACCAAAAATTATAAAAAAATTGGAAAATTATTTTAAAAAAATTGCAAAGCCTATATAATTATTTTATGATAAGCCAAAAGTATTTGCGTTAATAATTATCATTTGACGTGTCTTTACTCGAACAAAATGTAATCAATGTTATGTCAATTATAATAATAATATTATCAGTCTTATTAATACAAACTTTTTGATTATTAGGATGTTCCCTTTTTTTTGGGTGGGTAATTATCAAATAACTTCTCCCGCTCTGGGCGGAGCGGGAGGGCGTGTCAGACTCTTACTGACTAAAACCCACCCGTGTTCCTTCGGTTGCCCTGTTGCCGGGGTCAGGCACACGGGGGGGTGGCCACGATTTCCCTATCGGTTTTCTTCGAACCCCCGGCAGGCATCGGCCCTAGCGGACCCCTCCAGTTGTGCTGACATCTCTTTGAGGCGCGCGAGGAATACAACGCGCCGTCGACCCGGGCCTGGTCCTTATCGGACGGCGAGCTACCCATTGCTCACCGTCCGTAAGCCCGCGCCTACGGTGGCCGAGAATCGGCCTGCGAATCCCGATGCCCAGGGCGTCTCCTGCGGCGGTTAGGAGCGTGAGGGCGCGAAATTTGCCTCTCCCTTACGCGTTCCGCCTCCTCCTTGGCGAGCATTACTGCTTCACAGAAGGAGGTGATGGCCTCACATGCCCTCTTGGTCCGTACCATGGCCTGAACCAGGGCCGGACGCGAACGATCACCGCCGCCGATCGCCTCCACAAGGATACGGCGATGCTCCGCCCAAGCCGGGCAGACCTCCAACGTATGCCCCACCGTGTCCTCCGGGCGATCCACACAATGGTGACACCCGGTCGTTTTCTCCCGCCTTATCCAGAACAGGATCCCCCGAAACAACCGTGTCCGGTGTGGACCTGCGTCAGGCGGAAGGTGAGGACGCCGTGGCGCCTCTCTAGCCACTCCTCAAAGAGGGGACTTTTTGCCGCAATTGTGGAGTGCCCAGATTAAAATGTTACCTTCATCAGTATCTAAATTATAGCAAACTAGCTGCACCCCGCGGTTTCACCCGTATAAGTCTCGATCCCGTGGGAATATTGGGATGAAAATTATTTTTATCTTAGCCTAGGTCATGGTCTACCCATATGCCAAATTTCATCCAAATCCATTCAGCCGTTTTAGCGTGAAAGCGTAACAAACAAACTCACTTTCGGAATTATAACATTTCTAGCTGCGCCCCGCGGTTTCACCCGCAGAAGTCTCGATCCCGTGGGAATATCGGGATAAAAAGTATTCTATGTGGTTAATCCAGGTTCTAATTCAAATCGCACGGAGTTCGTTCACAAACTCTCGCCTTTATAATATTATTGTGATAGTGTTAGAGTCCTATCTGCGTTACACAAAAATAGGAAACCTCCTAAGACTGCGGAGAACGCCATATGTGTGTCCGCAATTTACCATCGAATGACGAGTCGGTGGAAACGCTCTCTAGAGAGCGTGCCCCTAAAACAGCAGCAGCGCCCTTTCATGTTATTTGGCGGCGGTTATGTGTTGTCCGCTATGTGGCGGCCGCTATGCCACATAACGGCCGCCAGCGGCTGTAATATGGCGGCCGTTATCTGGCGTCCGTTATGTTGCGGCCGCTATGTGGCGACCGTCATTTTGCGGCCGTAATGTGACGACCGTAATGTGGCGGTCGCAATGTGGCGGACATAATGTGGCGGCCGCTATGTTGCGGCCGCTATGTGGCGACCGTCATGTGGCGACCGTCATGTGGCGGCCGTAATGTGGCGGCCGCAGTGTGGCGGCCGCTATTTGGCGGCAGTAATGTGGTGGCTGTAATGTGGCGGTCGCAATGTGGCGGTCGCAATGTGGTGGTCGCAATGTGGCGGTCGCAATGTGTCGGTCGCAATGTGGCGGACGTAATGTGGCGGCCGTTATTTGGCGGCCGCTATGTTGCGGCCGCTATGTGGCGACCGTCATGTGGCGGCCGTAATATGGCGGACGTAATTTGGCGGCCGTAATGTGGCGGCCGCTATTTGGCGGCCGTAATGTGGCGGCCGCTATTTGGCGGCCCTAATGTGGCGGCCGCTATTTGGCGGCCGTAATATGGCGGCCGTAATGTGGCGACCGTCATGTGGCGGCCGTAATGTGGCGGACGTAATTTGGCGGCCGTAATGTGGCGGCCGCTATTTGGCGGCCGTAATGTGGCGGCCGTAATGTGGTGACCGTCATGTGGCGGCCGCTATTTGGCGGCCGTAATGTGGCGGCTGTAATGTGGCGACCGTCATGTGGCGGCCGTAATGTGGCGGCAGCTATTTGGCGGCCGTAATGTGGCGGCCGCTATTTGGCGGCCGTAATATGGCGGCTGTAATGTGGCGACCGTCATGTGGCGGCCGTAATGTGGCGGCAGCTATTTGGCGGCCGTAATGTGGAGGACGTAATTTGGCGGCCGTAATGTGGCGGCCGCTATTTGGCGGCCGTAATGTGGCGGCCGTAATGTGGCGGCCGTAATGTGGCGGCCGTAATGTGGCGGCCGTAATGTGGCGACCGTCATGTGGCGGCTGTTATGTGGTGGCCGCTATTTTGTGGCCCTAATGTGGCGGCCGCTATTTGGCGGCTGTAATGTGGCGACCGTCATGTGGCGGCTGTTATGTGGTGGCCGCTATTTGTTGGCCGTAATGTGGCGGCCGTAATGTGGCGACCGTCATGTGGCAGCCACTATCTGTTGGCCATAATGTGGCGGCCGTTATGTGGCGGCCGTTATGTGGCGGCCGCTATTCGGCGGCTGTAATGTGGCGGCCGCTATTTGGCGGCCATAATGTGGCGGCCGCTATTTGGCGGCCATAATGTGGCGGCCATTATGTGACGTAATGTGGCGGCCGTAATATGGCGGCTGTTATGTGGCGGCCGCTATTTGGCGGCCGTAATGTGGCGGCCGTTATGAGGCGGCCGCTATGTGGCGGCCGCTATGTGGCGGCCGCTATTTGGCGGCCGCTATGTGGCGGCTGCTATGTGGTGCCTGCTATGTGGCGGCCGGTATGTGGCGCCGGGTATGTGGCGGCCACCGCTCTTCTAGCAAACCGTTACTTTTTATTACGTTTTTTCCTTAAATCTCTTGAAAAGAAGATACAAAAAAATCAATATTATGTGAGTTTTTTTTTAAATAATTTTTGATGGGGTATGATTTTACAAAAACGCTGAAATGCGTAATTCTTTATTTCTTAACAAAAGCATAAATTTGAATTTTCATGTCCTTAAGAAATGCTGGATTTGCCATACAAACTCTCATTCCCTTTAGACAAAAGGGACCTTTTTTGAGACAAAAAGTACCCTATGTCCTTCTCTCCAGGATGCCATCTATCTCCTTACCCAATTTAATCGAAATCCGTTCAGTGGTTTAGCCGTGGAAAGGTAACAAACAGACAGTTACTTTCGAATTTATAATATTAATAAAGTATGGATTACCCAAGTATGGATGAATTCATAAAAAACCTCCATAAAAAAGTATAGCGGGATGATAATCATTTAAAAGGTTAAATCTGTAAATATCCGCTACACTCGTTCTTTATTCAGCCCAGCGAAGAATTGGAATAATTCATTTAAATTATAGTAAGTACCTCATTAAAAAGTTTTTTCATCATACAAAGATTTATTGTTTTATCTCCTCTCCTTTCCCAAGAAATGTATGGGAAGCTTTTTTGCAATTTCTGACTTTTCTCGTACTCAAACCTCAGTTGGCCCGATATAGTTTTTTGATCCTAGTAATAAGAAATAGGATCGACTGGCATCAAAAAAGTTTTAGTGAAAATTGGCCATTTTCTTGCTGACTGTACAATTGTTTCAAGATCTGTGAATGCAGATCAAAATGTCTCAAAAACTCTCCAAGACCGTTTTTTTGTAGCGATAGCGGTTAAGGTACCTGCCCTTATTGCCCCATCTCATAATCCATCCTGTATATGTTATGATTAACTACTTAGCTTCATAAAGGTATAGCGTGATGATAATCTTTTAAAAGGTTAAATCCGTAACTACCTGCAATATTCCTACTTTTTGGCTAGTCTTTTTACGATTTGCGGTAAACTATAGAAAAATACGAACATAATGCAATATTGCTCATCCCCCATAGCAAATAGCGTGATAATAATTTTTGAAAAATCTATTGTGACGTTTACATTATTTGACTTTTAGATTATTTATACCAATTTTCAAGTTAATCAAGCCACACAGTAAAGTCCTCCACTGTAAAAATGAATACCCCGTTTTTCCCCGTTAGGGGTATATTTTTAAAAAACCCTAATATAAGTTTTTATTTATTTTCAGTTTTAATTATCAATACTGAGTTTCGAGTTAATCAGACCGCTCGTTAAAATTCTCCCATACAAACTTTGACACACCCCAATCCTCCTCTAAGGGATAATTTAGAAAAACTAAAAATGGCAAACTTTATAATTTATATAGATAAATATTCGTGCCACGTTTCAAGTTTATTAACTCAAGGAATAAAAAATTTCATACAAACAAAATCCCCCCTTTTTACCCCCTTAAAGGTCGAATTTCCAAAAATCCGTTCTTAGCGGACGTCTACTAACTATAAACTACCTCCCTGCCAAATTTCATCTTTATACGTCAAGCGGTTTTCGATATTTCGTGATGAGTGAGTGAGTGACCTTTCGCTTTTATATATATAGATTATATAGGTAGTTAGTATGTATATCTAACAATATTTTCAGCTTACATGGATTGCTGCAACTACAACGTAATATCGGTGGACTACAACCCGATAGCCCGCGAGCCTTGCTACATAGAAGCTGCTCAGAATACGGAGCTAGTGGGGATGTGTATTGCCCAGCTGATCGACCAGCTAGTCAAGAAACATGGCTTTAACCTCACACAGTTCCATATTATAGGATTTAGTCTTGGAGGACAGACGGCTGGGTTTATCAGCAATTATGTCACCTCTGGGAGGTTGCATAGGATTACTGGTAAGTATATAGGTACACACGTCTACACATCACGCTATACATTTTCAGTTTATGCTGATCTCGCATAGTGCAGGATTTCCGTACAATGCAGGGTCAGCTTATACTGGAAATGTACAGCTTGATGTGTAGCCGTGTGTGTAGAGTAACGCATATCTAACCAATTTCAAAACAAAATCCCGTGCACACGACTCTTTTTTTTCGTAGGTAAGCGTTACTATAGCGGCCGAGCTCTGCAAGCAAGAATAGTCCTTACTGTGTACAGTATTTCTATTTTCTTAATGTCCTTTGGCAAACTTCGTGTTTCGTCAGTCATCGGATTTTTATCAGTTGCCCTTTGCACTGACCGGACGCTCTCAATCGATTTGGAAGTATATAGAGTTGTTAATATTCTTTTTAACTTAGTGTAATTTGTTCAAAAAATGGGAGGAAAGCTGCTAAAGTCGCAGACACGACAGATAGGAAAACAGTTTTACAGCTCTATAAAGTTCACATGAAAATCAAAACAAAAATAAAGTACTGAGTTCTGAATTCAAATTATTATACACGAAATTTGCATTCGTTTGTATTCAAAAATGCGATGATTCCCGAGGGACATTAAGAAAATAGAAATACTGTTTGATGAAAGTTGTTCTAGTCAAAGGATTTAAGATCCAAGCCTCCAGGAATACGCTTCATATATTTCTTTGTAAGCAATGATTCCATTCAGCAACAGCACTAAACAATAGACAAATTTGCCCCTGTAGTAATAATTTTGGTATAACATGTCCACCCGCACGATTGTTTGCCATTAACTTCAGAAAGGCACCGCAAGCTAAATGTATGCATCACCACGCACACACACAACCCCACAAAACACACAATTATATTTATTAGAGGTAACAGAATGAACATGAAAGTAGAATAAATGCTGTGGAAATGCGTTCTTTGCGAAGCATGGCTGAGGAATGATAAGACAGCGGTGTGATTTAAAAGAAGATGTAGTGACAAAAATTGAAAAGGGTATGCTGAGATGGTTTGGGCATATTGAGAGGATGAATGAAAGGCGACTAATAAAAGGTATTTACAAGGCTGATGTAAAGGGAAAGGCCGGGCGGGGACGCCCTAGGAGGACATATACTGACCTTATTGTTGATGTTCTTCAGAAAGGCCAGGTGCGTAGTACTCGCAACCGGCGTGCGTGTATGACAAGATGTATGATAGTAAACGAGGCAAAAGGAGTATGTAAGGATCGTAGCAGGTGGCGTTCTGTAGTTTCTGCCTACCCCAATGGGAAGAAGGCGTGAGTTTATGTATGTATGTAACAGAATCCTCCAATAACAATATTCCACAGCACTGGACCCTGCCTTGCCTCTATTTGTGACCACCGACCCCGAGAAGAAAGTAGACAAAGGAGACGCCAAATTCGTCGATTGTCTTCACACTAACGCACTGGAGAAGGGCAAGTTGGAAGCTTGTGGACATGTCGACTTCTACGCTAATGGCGGCATCACACAGCCTGGCTGTAACGCTACTAAAGAACAAAGTGAGTCTGTTATAAACATGGCTGAAGTTGCTTTAAGTTATAAAGTAGGTTTGGTTCTTCATTTTTAACCGACTTCCAAAAAGGAGGAGGTTATATGTTCGTCGCGTATATTTGTTTTTTTATTTTTATTTATGTCCACCGATTTCTCCGTCAATTGTGGACCGATTTTGAAAATTCTTTTTTTGTTTGAAAGGGTGTGCTCTCGAATTGGTCCCATATAAATTTTATTAACTTTGCTTGGATAGTTTTTGAGTTAGCTACAAAATACGTATTTTTTTCCCACTTAGTATGTAGATGATATGATAAGTTTCTGTCACTGGTAGCAGGTAGTGGTATTCGAATGTGTGTTGGGTAGGTACCACAACTAAAAAGTGAAAAATAAAAACTTTTTACCAACCGACCTCCAAAAAAAACACTACAAAGTGAAAAATAACTTTAATTTCGGAAGTCGGTGGCAAAAAACGAAAATACAAAACCCAAGACACCGACTTCCGAAATTAAAGTTTTTTTTTTTGGAGGTCGGTTGTTTTTTTCAAGCTCAAAATATCATAGGCTTAAGATATTATACAAAACGTTTTTTGTTAAGTATTCGATTATTTTTATTTCGATTGTATTACATTCGACTTCTTCCAAAAGAAGGAGAGCCTTATTTAGTAACTTTTATAGCAAGGTATATTTAGTAACCATGTATTTACTAAGTTATTTTCTTTACTATTCGTTCTATACTCGCAAAACATGCGTAAAACTGATATAGTGCATGAAAAAACTGTACTTTATTTAATTCTCAACTTAAAAAATAATCTTCTCCAGCAAAATCTGGCTGTAACCACGCCAGAGCGCCGGAGTACTATGCAGAATCAATAACCACAGACGTTGGTTTCTACGGAACCAAGTGCTACTCCTGGATCATCTACATGATCGGCTGGTGCGAGATGTTCAACTCGACTGATGAAGTGCTCTTCGGGGAATATGTTCCGCAGAGGTGAATATTTTGCAAGGGTAGCGAATTGAGTGCAAGTTACAAAACTTGGAGATAAGTTGGACTGGCATTTGAGAAATCCCACTTAGTTGCAATGCTCTGAGTCGAGGAAGAAACGTTATCTTAAACTAATTAAAAGTAGAGTAAGCTAGCGTTAATTATATTGTCGACATTTATATGTAAGTATACATAAAATCTAGCAAAAGTTTGCACAAAATTTTGACATTCTGCATCTTGATAAAAACAGGCCAAGTGAGTGTCGGACAACGCAAAGTGAAGAGTTCCGTAGTTGAGATGAAACTTTACGCAGGCACAGTAGTGATTTTAAGGGTCAGACGAATTTTAAGGGTTTCATTTTTGTCATTTGGCTAAGGAAGCCTAAAAATGATAATGAGTCCATTTATGGCCATTTTTTTAAGTGAGGTCTTAAGACAGTTAGAAAAATACCGTACTTACTTTAAACTCCTTTTTCTCAACAATAGTGAATAGCATTGTAAGCAATTTGTCTGTTCTATGATTAGTGCAGGCACCGAAACACTTCCATACTTTCACTATAAACAGTTTCCCTTTTCTTCAGCCTTGCTTCCTTCTCGTGACGATGTTATAATTACAAGCTTTTTCAATATTATTAAGTACTTTTGTATTATGAAAGTGAGAAAGTAAGCTATGCACAGGTTAACTAGGGCAATAACCTTTTGTTTTTCATTACTAAAGTTTGTATGCAACAACTCAATAAGTGGACAAAAGGCAATAAATTATAAGTATAGTATAGTAGATAATAAAACGAGATCATAGTTTTATAAAACTTTTCCGTGATCTTGTCTTTAAAATGTAGTTATAATAGGTCGACTTTCCTTTATAATATACATAACCAGTTACTTCTACTCTTACATCATGGTTTGGCAAGATAAGGGATTTTACGCGGATCTCTACCGTCTGACCGAAGCATGATCACGATTGTTAGAGAAATGAGTTTTCATTCAGAAATATGAGTAAAGTATGAATGTACAAAAAACCCTTTCCGATCCAAAAGGGGCAAATAGGTACAGCAATAACATTACCAAAAAGTTTTTTTTTAAGTTATTACTGAAAATTAAAAAGTTATTTCTATTTAAAATTCACAGTTTTAGTACCAAAATTACCCCAAATCCACTAAAAATTAGAAAATTTTGAACAGGGGTCATAAGTTATGACTTATAGGCACCCGCTAAACGAAAGCCGCCCGCGCCCCATGTAATAATAACACGGGAAAATTCCCCTTTGAAAAAAAAAAATTCTGATATTTACACAGAAATAGACTCTCAGTACGATACCTAACAACATCCTCACGGATCGAACAGGGTTTTTTTACATGTTGTATAATGAATGAATGGATGAATGAATGAATGATATATTTATTTTATAGCTTGTAAAGGAATATAATAAGTCTACAAATATATGTTTGTTTGTTTGTTGTTGTTGTTATGTTTGTATAGTCCGCCTTTGTACGGTATTTTTTATTTGTGCATAAAGTTTAATAAATAAATATGTTGTACCTATGTATATACCGTTTCACTGTGTGACATAATTATTCAAATTAGCATGTCATAAGGCACCCATGAAAATGGACTTGGCCAGACAGCAGACTGATGTCGAAAAAGATTTTTTATTTTTTATTATAGCTTATATGGGTTTTGAAATTGTTTCAGTGCGCGCGGGTTATACTTCTTTAGTACAAACTCGGAGTCACCATATGCACGCGGTTCTAATCAGAAGAGCAGAAGAAAAAGAAGGTCCAGTTACTTCAGACGAGGAATTAAACGGTTATAGAACTAACTTTTTGTTTCATTAATCCTACACTATTAAACGAGCAATATTTGTATACGAGTATATATCTATATATTTGTAATTACGTTCTGGAAAACGGCTCTAACGATTTCGATTAAAATGGCAATATAGGGGTTTACGGAGGCGAAAAATCGATCTAGCTAGAAATATCTGGGAAAATTTATTTTCTCCGTATTGTCATCCGAGCAGAGATCGGTCGCCCTAAGTTTAGAACAAAATAGAATAATGACATGGCAGCATGGAATTTGTAAGTACCTACTATCATGACAGCATGGAATTAGTATGTACTATGCATGGGAATAGTGTGAATTATCCTATACTATTAAATGAGCATTCTCTATTTTCACCAGAACAGAGCTCCGTCGCCCAGCTAGTTTATTTAATACTGCAATTTCCATACACCGTTTATCAAGATATGCGTATCATCAGTCTATATCAGTCCATTACAGGTATGACACTCCCGAATTGCAAGCTATTTAGCCTGATCCTCGGTCACACTCATTTAGCAGCCACCGCTCCGTCTAGCCTGAGGACTAGAACTTGAACGATGAATACGGTAAGGGTGCCTTTGCCGTATTCATAGTTCATTCCATGTCGAAAAAATTCGTCGGTACGATCAGTTTGAAAGCAATGCCGATTGCCCTCGGTATGTTGTGGAAGAAATAATAAACCAAAGATAGAATTTTCCACCATATAAACTATTACGCTGGTTTGTAACCGTTACCAATTACGAGTGCAAATTATTTCATTTGATGTGCAATTTTACGATGTTATTGCAGCTTCTGTGATTTTATATAGACTGGTTTACCTAGTTACTTACCTACATTGATGTAACTCAACCTCCAAAGCGTAGATAAATGATTAATTATTTTATTACTTTCTCTTGATATTCATTTACTTAATTTTTCTTGACACAAGAACTATTAAATATCTGCCGAAGTATGTATCCAATCTGCCTGTTACGCATACTAATATTTATTTTCAAACCAAACTTGACTTTTCAAGAACGTGCACTTGACGGTTTAATGCAAACCACTTAGGTACTTGAAGCGAGGTAACAGGTAACCAATATGTTCAGTTCGTTCTTCCGTATTTCGCGAATCTTGATAACCTTCCTTACTCAATCCTATGTTTATGTAAGTTTATATCAAAATTCATTTAAACTGAGTTACAGGCCGGTTTATGTATTGCCTAATCTGAGTTCTGAACCGGTACTATCTGTTAGTGCGAGCTCTACATAAAAACAGATGCGCAACAGGCGCCAGCTACATACATAGTTAATAAAGTCAAACGAAAGTAGTCACACAAATTATTTGCAAACTTTTTATAGGGCAATGCTATACTAATGTCAACCTCAATTTGCAAAAACAAGATGGAGTGTTGTTGGTGATTTGTTGTGATCTTGATACAGTATTTACTAAATCAAAAATGTCAAAACAGTGACTCTAATGAATCTATTTCACAGGAAGTGTTTAAGTTTTTAGATTCAGATTTTGATTGTGGTAGTGGTGAATATTAACCAAAATTATCATAGAATGTTGTTGTTTTTTTTTTTCGAATTGCTGCATAATACCTAAAGACGTATTTTTATTCAGAAAAAATAAACAGATTTTTCGAAATGTCAAGAAATGTCTCTTTGATTTGGATCATAATAGGTAGCATGATTTCAAACAAGTAATTCAAATGTATCAAATTAGCTTATTCCAGGTATGTTATACTAATTTTAGGGTTGCTATGCTGATATTGATATTGTATATTTTGTAGTGTTTGATTTATTTTTTTGTTATGTATTTTTGTGGTGTACAATAAAGTATATATAAATAAATAAATATTTTTTAAATTTGCCGCGCTTTTTCAGTCGCTACTTTCGTTTGCCAGATTCTAACTCCTTTCTGGTTTTCTTTGTTTTGAATGATGATTGTAATGACTTAGAATCTTTCTCTGCAGAATATTCTAGAATACAACTTTAAGTCACACTAGAAATCAGTTGATCATAGTACATATTAGCGAGTGTTTCTATACCATGTCGTGACTATAGATAGAGCACCGCTTAATACCTATTTAGGTACCAGCTAATTTTATGGCGTGAGATCTATAATTTGTCTTAAAACTGCTTGAAACGAAGTAGTGGGAACAGCACATTTATTAAATTCCCTACGAACCGACACACACTAAATACTAGGATGCTATCAAAGTAGCCTGTATTTAAATATTTCCAAACCGTGCTACCGGATAACCAAGCCATTGATAATGACGGAGCGGACATTCGTATGGGCTTTCCCCACATCCTTGTCGCTATCCTCGACTGTTGGTTGCAACATCTCGCAGCATTCATGTTGCATCCATGGCCTTATTTAGACGCCATCCGCGAATTGGGCAACGCCCGTGTGGGTTACGTACAAGTGTGCTTCGGGCCTTATCGATTATTGTCGTAAGATGTAAACTCGATACGGATGACGAAAGCTCTCGACAGTTCTGGAGGATTCGATCATTTTGGATTTATATATCCATCCAGTGCTATATAAAATTACAAGAAAATTATGTTATTTTTTATGAAGGTTAATAACTATACAATGTTTATAGTTTCTTAGCTAAGGGATAATAAATAGTTCACACTTTTAAAAAAAACGTTCAAATTCAAGTCGCAATCCCATCTCAGTGATAATCAATGTCAAAAGTTTGTCAAAAATTTAGTTAAAAAAGAGTTTTTTTTTTTTTTTTTGACAGATTGAAACTGAGATTAGAAAGCGAACGTTCTTAAATAAGAAGATAGCCCCGCAGTTTTCCCGTTAGAATGACAATCGATAACCCATCATCTGTTATGACGCCTCATTAAGGTGGATAACAATTAAAATTCTATTGTGTCTCGTTAATGACAGTTGAAAGGATAATAACATTAAGTTGCATCTTAATTAACAAGACACGTAGAAAACCCGCACAGGTGCCCTAACCGCCACAGGAGGAGACGCCCTGGGCGTCGGGAATCGCAGGCAGATTTCTGGACACCGTAGGCGCGGGCTTGCGGACGGTGAGCAATGGGTAGCTCTCCGTCCAATAAGGACCAAGCCCGGGTCGATGGCGCGTTGTGTTCCATGCGCGCCTCAAAGAGATGTCAGCAGAATTGACGGGGTCCGATAGGGCCGATGCCTGCCGGGATTGCGAAGAAGTCCGAAAGGGAGATCGTGGCCCCCGGTAACATGGCAACTGAAGGAACACGAGTGGGTTTTAGTCAGTAAGAGTCTGACACGCCCTCCCGCTCCGCCCAGAGCGGGAGAAGTTAAGTGATAATTTCCCACCCAAAAAAAAATGGCTCGCTTGGTGGATTATGTGGGAATGTTATAGGTTGAATAAGCTTATTGCCATGCTATGCGTTGTAAAAAAAACTTGCCAACTGCCGACATTTCTCAATTTATAACTTGTCTAGTTTTGTCTCATATTGACACCGACATCCGACACTCGATCGGTGATGTCGTTAACTCACGATTATTCTTGCGGTTGGGCAATGCCTATCACAATACATAGGTGCACAGGTTACCATGTCAGTACATGTCTTATAATAATGCCTATTGTAACCAACACGGAGGTTAAGATGGCTCATCTTCATATGCATTAGTCTTACCAAATCATTAAATGAAATATTGAATGCGCTATCAACCGCACTAAAGTAGGCTTTGTACATAGACTCAATAAATTAGGACATGGATCTGTATCTACTTCAATTTCATAGCTGCACAGTTGAAACCTGAAAAAGAATAAGTACTGAATTTGGGCTACGAAGCCAGGACTAATTGTCCGCTTCAATTTTATCTTACTGTTTCTTTTCTGGGCTGTTGGAATTACAGCATCATAATATTATAATAATATATAATAATAATAATCTTGCATATTATCATCATCAACCTATAATATTCCCACTGCTGGGACACAGGCCTCCTCTCTGTGAGAGGGAGTGGGCCGTAATCCACCACGCGGGCCCAGTGCGGGTTGGTAGATGTCACTTATCTTCGAATTTTCGATTCTAGGACAAGCCGGTTTCCATACGATGTTTTCCTTCACCGTTTTGAGAGCAGCGGTGATGAAATAATTTACACAAAGTAAAGCGCCTGTCTGGGTTACCTGGGGAACCTACGACGTACAACTCGTAAGTCGCGGCCGTTTCCACTGGGCCACCACTGCTCTCATCTTGCATATAAAAACGCCTAATTCAAAAAGAAAAAAAAAAATGTGTTGCATTTGTTGCATAATGCAAGTAGCTAGAAATTAGAATTAAACTAGATTAGTATTCTAAATACCTAATTAATTTCAAACTTAACTAAAAAACTATAACTTCGAAGCGAGTTATCATGTCACGTATTAAAGTGGGTCCATTTATCATAAAATCTTAATTTAGTAACTTATGTAATAAAATTGTGTTTTTGTTGGAATTCTCCGAAGTCGTTCCGGTTTATGTAACTGATTCAGTTATTTGGCAGAGACCAATACCTAAAGCATTCATGTTTGGACTACGCCCTTTATGCGAATCATGTATTTGCAGAAATTATTATAAACTCGTATAACTATTACAATTAAATTAATTATAATAATTAATTAAACTAATTAATTGATATAATTAATTAATTAATTTACTGCCTCGTTAGTCTAGCGGTCGCAAGCGCTACTGCTGAGTATGAGGTCCTGGGTTCGATTCATGGGTCGGGCAAAGTGTTATTGGGTTTTTCCTTCTCGAATTTCTCAGTAACAGCCCGGAGTCTGGATTTGTGCCCGGTTGATGGCAATAGGCTCGCCCCCTATTACATGGGACTTAAACATAACTGGCGAAATGTGGGTGTTACTATAGGTACACCTCTGCCTAACCCTTCGGGGATTACAGGCGTGATGTTATGTTATGTTAATTAATAAAAAAAAAGTGGCCTTTGATAATTTTGGGCCCTGTTTTATTGGCAAATCGATGTTATTATGCAATAAGTGTCATATTTTATTAATTAAATTATATTTTACTATAAAAAATTATACATACAAAGAGTGACCGAATTCTTGCCGAATTCGCAGTCTTCATATGCAAAAGGGGGGAAGTCAGAAACGAGCGAGGGTCAACATCATGCAGACACTTTCGCTCGTTCAGTACCCGTACGAAATACACAAGTGGCACACGCATTTATGGCACAGATAATAAATATACAATTATCATAAACAGTGCGGACATTTTATAAAACAAATTATTTTTATTATTTATCGTGATTAATTTTCTGTGATTTTATATTGAAATTAATATTCAATATTTTTCCAAACTACAGAAAAAACACATAGTGGTTTTATGTTGTAAACAAACTGTTGTTTATGTAGAAGTAATTAACTTTGTATGAAAAAAATTTGAACACAAAAATGATAACAGGTGCAAAGTGGTTAATTTTAGTTGGAATAACTGTGTTGCAAATATCCGGTAAGTTAATCGTTTTTTTTTTTTATTTTTCTTCCTTATTATAAATTTGTAAGGAAAATATAGTGAAGTTTTTCCAGAATATTATTTCTCGAGTACCGTACCAATATTTACGAAACCTTTAGTTCTGTTTTATTTAGTTTTAAATATTTTAACATATGAAGAACCTTTAGTTCATAATGTTTATCAGTTACTTAATACTGCATCAGTATAAAGTGCATCAGTAATGTGGTCTTCCAGTTATTCTGGTCTTGGTTTTTCACAATTTTCAGTACAAAGTGGATAATCAGCCTTACACCTTGACAATAGAATTATACATCGATGATTGATTGGCATTACGAGTTTAAATTCCGTTTATTTAACATACGGCTTAAGATATTGGTGTCGATGCCCTTGTTCACAAACTAAACTAAATTTAAGTTCAGTGCATCTTTTTCTTTCTATTTCATTAAGAAAAGGACAGAAGATAAATTTTAGTTTAGTCCTATCAAATTAATCAGCGCTTGACGTAAATTGACGTAATTTTAGTAGGCAAGTTTTTAATCACGTCTAAACTTGTATGGAGTAGTGACAGGCGCAGATTAATTTGACAGGACTAAACTAAAATTTATCTTCTATCCTTTTCTTAATGAAATAGAAAGAAAAAGATGCACTGAACTTAAATTTAGTTTAGTTTGTGAACAAGAGAATCGGCACCATTTACTGATTAAATATAAAAGGGCTACGTTATAGGACAAAAAGTGTTTTTACTTTTAATTGGATGTCATAATATGAAATTCTGCGAAGATTCGCGAACTGCAGTACATAATACGGCGGCAATGCACCGACACACATAACCTACAACTGATAATGTACTCATTGCGTAAGAGTGTTAAGTTTGTTTTGCTGTAACCGGCTGATTAGCTTCCTCATCCGCGTAGAGATGCTACGCGGTACGCGAATGGATGGAACGAATAAAATGCTATTATTTTTTGTAACTTTGCTTTATACCTATTTAACTTCAATCCATGACTTCGTCCGCGTGAAGGTATATCCTATGACACTCGGCAATACTGTAGCTTCCTATTACTGAAAGAATTTTCAGATTCGGATCAGTAGTTCCGAAGATTACCCCCTGCATACAAACTCTCAAATTTTATTTTTTTATAATATCTATAAATATATATATATAATTCTTCTGTGAGTGTGTATGTCACTGAACTTCTCTCAAACGACTGGACCGATTTTGATGAAATTTTTTGTGTGTGTTCAAGGGGATCTGGGAATGGTTTAGATTCACAATTTTGTCCGCTGGACAATGTTTTGACAGGACAACGTCTGTCGGGTCCGCTAGTAAATATATATAAAAGTAAGTTCAGAAAAGTTTAGATAATTGGAAGGTCATTTCACAATTTACCATTTCATTTTGACCTTGCTTTTTATGGTTGAACAATAATTTCTCAATTACATTTTTTATTATAATGTGATATCTGATAAGTTTAAAACATCGATGAAGCGATTCTGTACATGGGTAAAGGTCAAGGCCTGGGCTTACTATTAAGCCTAAGAACGTTTGCTTTTGCTTGGATGCATCTGCCACTTGATCATAAAATCATATGACAAACTAAAAATAAAACCAATTTTTTTTTTCAATTGCAAGTGAACACCAGAGCATTCCACTGGGGATCCTAGAGCCATAAATACTAAAGATGGGCACCCTATAAACCCTTTCGCTTTCCCTAAACAGATTATTGAGGAAATCGTGGGAAAAATCCAAATGTAAAACAATAATACCAAGGGAACCAGATAATCTTACAAAAAAAAATCTACAACTCGTGAACCACGTGTCTCGTGAAACATGAATCGCAGGTGTGTTCTTGAAGAGCTACTTCCGAAATGTTACTCGGCCGACATTCTCGTTGCATAAGATGGCTCACCCACTCTCGACTACGCGCGTCGTGCAAGCTTGCCCAATCCGGTTTGTGGTCACATTAGGCTGACAAACGGTGCCGCTTTACTTTTTATAACCGATTGTCTTGAGGAAACTGGTGCGAATTATTGTATTGTGTTGAAATTCATTGTATTTATTTATTATTTGTGTAAATAAATATTTTATACGATGACAATGGATGAAAACATACCTAAATCTTAAAAATTCAATATAGCGTTCTGTAGTTTCTACCTACCCCCATGGAGAAAGGCGTGAGATTATGTATGTGTTTCGTAGTAATGTTTTGGGTAGTTATAATTATTAATTCAATTCAAAACATTTATTTCAGACATAGTCCATATACTGTTAGTAACACAAAAAAAAACAATACAATGATTAATTTACAAAACCTTTATTTTAATTATAATAGGTAATATCTAGGTGGATTGTTGTAGACGAGCTCGTGGCTAAGTAGTAACCTCACGGGTCGATCCATCCTTCCCGGAGTTGGTCCGTGGATGGGTGACCATCTTTATACCGAGACTCCTCCGTGCCCCGGAAAGCACGTTAAGCCGTTGGTCCCGGCTGTCATTCGTGGATCTTTGACAGTCGTTACGGGTCGTCAGAAGCCCGAAAGTCTGACAACCAGTCTTACCAAGGGGTATCGTATTACCCAGTTACTGGGTTGTGGAGGTCAGATAGGCAGTCGTTCCATGTAAAATACTGGTATTCAGCTGCATCCGGTTAGACTGGAAGCCGACCCCAATATAGTTGGGAAAAGGCTAGGCAGATTGATTGAATATTTAGGTGGATTGTGTCATTTGCCCCACTAGGGACATATGATATGTTTTTAAATCTCTTACACATTATTATGTACTCAAGTGGACAGAGTTGATCGATTACTTTATTGTTATATAACATTATTATCTTTTCATTGTATTATTTTTCTTTTACATCATACTCTTTGACATATGACCCAGGCACGCCCCTTTGACCTGTAAACTTTTGACCCATGTAATTTTACATTTGTAAAACCTGCTCAGATCACACAGATGACTCCGCCCTGTAGTGTAAATGTGGTGATGCCCCACAAACAATGGGGCACTTAACCCGTTCAGTGGCGGGAGTTTCTTGCCCGTTCTTCTCCATAGGTACCTACTACACTTTGGAATGGGCAACTAGCATCATCTTTCTGACTGACCGACCCCTTGACAATTCAAAAGTAGGTACCTGTAATTGGTTTATTTGAAATAAATGCTTTGAGTTTGAGCCCTCCTGGAGGGTTCACCTAGTCGCATATTCGATGCCGGGAGCCCTCGCGAAAGGCTCATTTTAAATTTAGGTTTTTCTTAGTGAACACAGCATTATAAACCGTGAAAATTAAATCTGATGTATATTTAAACAAGATAAAGATAGAGAGAAGAGAAGCATATGTGTTGGTTTTAAAATCCAAGCACATATATATATTTTTATTCTCGTTTACAAATATTCACAAAAAAAATTAAAGGTTGGAAACTACTTATAGCGACAACACCCCCTGAAAACACTATTTTACTTCGTTTTACAGTGTTTTATAACACCCGTTGACCAACCGCGATGGTTAACTTAAACGCAAACGTAATGCCGGTAATCCTCCTGGAGGGTTCACTTCCAATATTTATGGCGGCATGGTGTATGAGTTCTATGAAAAGTGAGTAGAGTCGAAAGTGTTAATGTCGTGTCCAGCGTGTTGTTGTTGTTTGCACGCTACTGGAGATGCAAGCTACTGAAGGTGCCAAGCTCGAAGCCAAATTCTGGGCTGACTCTATATAGCCATCGACACGATAAGAACAAGAATATTGTAGGTTACAAGACATGCAACTATTTATTTACAAGCCTTTTTCTGTAAGTATAATGTTGCAGATGTCATTGGGTCAAGGCTGATGGTCGTAAATGATGCATGATTACAATGGTAGAAATTATAAATATATGAAGACTGCCATGTTTGGACAAACCTACTTGGGACGAGTTTAAAGATAATTATCGTAATCGTAATTACACAAAAGCTACTCTTATGCCACGTTTAGATACTCGCCGAGTACAGACGAATGGACACGAATACGAATATGTAAACACTTATTCGGGTACGTTTGGTACTCGCCAAGAATATTCGTTCGTTCTCGGCGCGGTGTCGGTTTTTTGACGCGAATCAAAGGATATTCGTCTCTACTCGTGCGCGGAGTTTACATATTCGTTATTGTTCAATTGATTCGTGATCTTTGTCGCAGGCGGTCGTTTCAAGCAGATTAGCGATGTATTGAACAAACGAAAATGTTTTAAAATTTATAGAACTTTATCAAGCGGAACCCGTGATATGGGGTCCTAAATATCGTTTCCACAAAGATAAAAAGCCATCAACGATGCTTGGATACGAATAATGACGGTTGTGAAAATACCCGTAAAAGAATTTAAAAAAAAAGAAAGTGTAGTAAAACTAGTGTCATCCACCATCTTCGTCGCTGTCTTTTCTCCCTTTTTTCTTTTGTAATAAATAAGTCAATACAAATTGATGAGACACAACGCCGTAGCAGCAAGTCGCACGTCGTCCATGTTGAAAAGTTTGATGTTTACTAAATATAGACGAATATCTAAACGGGTCTTTCGTGGTCCTACTCGTGCACGAATTGTTCGGCGAGTTATTTGACGAAGTATTCGTCCGAGTATCTAAACGTAGCATGAACCCTGTTAAGCAACGCACCTAGTATTTAGCTATGCTACAGTAGGTCGATTTAGAACAATCACTTTGTAGGTAATTGTAGTAGACTACTTATACTAAAATATTATGACTAAACTCTGAAAATATATGATACTAAAAAGAAAATTTATATACCTATACAGTTAAAACCGTTTATAAAGACTTTGAAGGGACCGTCAGATAACGGTTGTTATAGCCGATAGTCGTTATAACCAAACAATATGTTAAGATATTAAGTAAACAGAAATACTGGTAAGTACCTACCTAAAAATTTGGATAAACGGTTTTCACTGTAAATGTTACAAACTATTCCGCTCTACAAAAAAAAGTAAACGGCCTCTAAATACCAAATACCTATCAGAAAATTCTTAATTGATGAACTTTTAATATACAAAACGATATATTTTCTAATTAACATACGTTTTTCAAATATAGTTGCTGACCTCAAATTGCATCATTGGTTCTGACCGTGAAAACCGTTATTTGGTTATGTTATAATTGTTAAATAATTTCAATGTTTATTACATTAATTAATGACCTTACTAGTTTGTTTCTTGCAACATAATTTGGTTTATTGAAACCGGTTCTCAGCGCCTATTGAGTAATGTGTGAATTTACAACAAAGTTTTATTTATTTATGATAGAATAGTAAATTATGTCTTCATCAGATGTTTATTGATTAATTATGGCAACATCAAAAGATTTAAAATGAACTCAAAAGTTTGCAATCAATTGAAATAAAAAAGTTAATAATAAGATACCTATTAAGTAACATTTCAGTTTAATTTTTTCAATAATTATTAAGTAGGTATATGCTATTGTTGTGAGAATTGCAAAAAAGTATGCAAAGATTTGAATGAATTGATCATTGTGATAATTTTACTAAGTAATTATTTGAGAACTAGTACGTACAAAGATTATAATCTAAAAATGTATGGCTGGTCGTTGGTTACATTTAGAGTTAAGTAGTAATAAGCAATTATACGGCTTCTAAATTATGTATTCAGTATTTTGAATCCTTAAAAATAATATAAGTTGAGTTTAGTCATTAATTTGAAAAAGATTCTTTGATAACTCCACTATCTTACTTGAAACTTTTTTAAAGGCCGAGTCTTTTATATCTTTAGGAACGCCAAAATTTGAAGAACTTCAAGATGTGAAGTATAAATAACTTGGTATGCTATGTTATCGAAAGAATAATCTTAGTTACTAGCTTCAAATAATAGAAATATGAAGGAAATTACTGCAAGGAGATGCACATGGTCAACATATCAATTTCCACCTCGGAGTACCAACGTAGAAGGCTCAACGAAAACGCAATCAGAATACAAAGTCATACACCTTTCAAAACTACTTCATTAATTCGAGATACCTTCAGAATGTCTAAGCGACTCGCCCAAAATACCATCAGTAGGAGGTAACTTTTATTGCTGCAATCCATGGAGAAGCTAATGTCAAATTATACCTAAAAGTTGCTAATTACAATATTAGAGGTCAGACAATGATTAAGCAAGATAAGTAGTGATGGCCTTAGGATATAAATATATGGATGTGATTCCGCAACTTCGGATATACGACAAATGCTTGTGTTGTGATGGAGGTTGTGAAAGAAATCGTGGAAGTTATGACCAGGCTTATTACATTAACCGCAGGGCGACCATGCGTGCATTCCATTTACGCAATTATTCATTAACAGTTACTGCAGTATGTGTGACGTCTTAGGAATCTAATGCTCTAGAGTTTCTTGACCTATAATACTATTTGGTACATTGATAGCATATTGATTAAGAGCGTTCCGACCATTTGCCTTTGTCTCTGTCTTTTTTTTTACGTGTAAAGTGTAAAAAAAATAACCACACTTTTGCACTTTTTCAATATTTTTCGTTGTTATTTTCATCATATTGCTCTTAAATAAAAAACTAACGCGGACAAACGCTGGAGTTATCTATGAACTTTATTTTATTAAATGAATCAAAACATAAATTTACTTATTTATATAAAAAGTAGCAAAATAGAGAAAAAAAATACTCGATAAGAGGTAACTTTGCGAATTTATTCTATCGAGCCAACTTTATCAAATCGTGTTTCCATCGCGGATGATCTCTAGTATATATCCCCAATAATACCAATTTATTTTCCTACATTTTTATTTAATTGTTTACTACTTCAAATAAGCTTAATAGAAACATGTTTGTGTGCATAAAAAGCTCGGTACCCTCTTAACCAAACGACATTGCTTGTTAAGGGGACGATAATAACTGACTTTTAATGATTTTATACTGAAGATGACGTCTGTTAGTGATTTGGAAAAAATATATGTTAAATTAGAGTATTTTTTTAATATTTTAATATAGGCATATTTTTGATTATGTTTATAATACATAGTGAAATTAATTTGTAAATTTATGTCTAACGCGGATAAAAAACTGAGAATGACGCAAAATCTATCAAGCGTATTTATCTGAAAACTTCATTATTTTAAAGATAATTAAATTATTGATCCTTTAGTATACGTGTTTTATTAAAATACTTTTTGTTTTACGTGTAATAAATTAATAATGCGTCTAATTTGGGTCAGCGCTCCTTGATGGGCGAGTCCTATTACTGGCTGAACGTACGACGCGTTGTGTGAGCTCAGTACAGAACACGCAAGCTAACCATTCAAGGTCACTGTCATATATCTGCGTCTTAATAACTTAGCTCAACATTTTGAGGCATTCCAAATTTTAACTTTAGTACTAGGTTAATAACCAGACATAATCTTAGTATATTACTAAGAACGAATTGTTTTTTGCAAATTACAAAATATTTTAACACAAAGCTGCAAAACTTACATTACAAGGAGTCACACAAAACCCAAATTTTCCATACAAACGTTGTACGGTGATTATTCGTCTGTTTGAGGGTGTGTACGTAATACGTTCAAAACTAAATATTACATCAATTTGTCTTGTCATTATCTAGCCCTTTATGGAAACAGAATAAAATAAAAAATTGGTTTGGAAATTATGAACGTCGAAACTTTCATATTTCAACACTAATTCATTCATTTCAACATTAACTCATCTTTGAGCGTAAATAAATTACTTATGTAGTATGAAAATGGCAAAATAAAAACTGAAAAGGGATAGATAATTTATTCAAAAGTTCATTTAATTTTATTTTGAGTAGAAACATCCAGTAGTTTTTCCATAATATCTATACGCCCAAAAGTCTGTTCATGAAATTTTACGCTTACATTTTCGTTATAAATCATCGTCTATTTCACTAAATAAATATATAAATAACTAAATCAAAACTATATAAATAAATATTAAATAAACAAATAACTATACTTAAATAGCATGCATATTAGCCACGATCACCAATGAGTTCGAGCCGTCGCGTCGACTAGTGCAACCTTAAATAGAAATCATAAGCCACTAGACAATACAACAAAATGTTACGTGCTTAAATAACCGTGTTTCGTGCATTTGTACAGCGAAGATATGAATGAGCTATAATTTCTCATCCACTAAACTAAGATAGTCATCACGATACATAACTCAATGCAAACTCACACGTAATGGGAACAAGAAATAACAACGTTGTAGGCTATTCCTTACAAAACACCGCATAATAATACGACCAATTTAACGGAGTCCCTCACTACGTACGTATTGAAGGGAGATAAAGGTGTTCGTTAATTGGTTAGATATGAGTCACAGTGCGATAGGTTACAAGCATGGCGACGCTTTCACTGCTCAATCGATTTACTTGTAGTACATACTTTCCACCGAGCCATCGATGTGAACTCGTAATCTGGTTCATTATGATTATACAATCGGTGCACTTACCTTTCCATGGTCGTTGCATTTCCTACTGTTCTGTTGAAAACTGATAGAGAATATCTACTAGTTATGAAATAGGCCAAGTAATAACAGCCGCACGGGTCGAACCAACAGGTTAAGCTACGCTTGCCGGGGTTGGTCCGTGGATGGGTGACCAACTTTACATACCGAGACTCCTCCGTGCCTCGGAAAGCACGTTAAGCCGTTGGTCCTGGCTGTCATTTGTAGATCTTTGACAGTTGTTACGGGTCATCAGTAGCACGAAAGTCTGACAACCAGTCTTACCAAGGGGTATCGTGTTACCCAGTACCTAACTGGGCTTAGGAAGTCAGATAGGCAATTAGCATCCGGTTAGACTGAAAGCCGACCCCAACATAATTGGGAAAAGGCTAGGCAGATGATGACGAATATTGCCGTGGAGAAATGTGAAATACAACCTTTCAACTGTCATTAACGAGACACAATAGAATTTTAATTGTTATCCACCTTTAATGAGGCATCGTAACAGATGATAGAGTTATATGGTGATATGGTAAAAGGTTAATCTGGCATTATCTGGACTATGGGGCCCGCGTATTGGAGTAGTTGCATTAGTAATTCAATGGTCAGATTATTATAGTAGAGGTAAGATGACTGCCTGTCTTCCTTTAAGAAAATAAAGTCGTCTTTTGATTGATGCACCAGCACGACTTGATGGCTTGATCGATAGCTTATTTGTAAAAGCCTTCCGTCAAATATTTAAAGTGCGAGCAAATGTATAAATTGATGTACTGAACAAATGTATATAAATTGATGTATTTTGAACGAATTCGAACTAATAGAGCTCGTTTCTCATACAGAAGAATAACAACTTCGCTACGCTCACTCGCTGGGGTCACCATGTCATTGTTTTCCTCCACAGAATATAAATAGTCATATCAATTTCAGCTATTCTGCTTTTTCTAAGATCAATTAATTATATTAAATTAAGTTTCCAGTAACTGTCTGTCATACAATTAACTAAACGATAACTAAACGTTTTCCAATTAGAAAGTCAAAATTAATAATATTCAACATTATTATGACAGTCGATTTTCCATTATGATTATGTCTGATATGTTATAGGACATCGAGTTCAACCACTTAACCAATTACCATAGAGAGGGAGTCAATTAAATTGGGTTATATTTAATGCGAATTGAAAACAATATTGTGAAAGACGGATTAAATTCAAGGATTAAAAAAACATAGAACTTACCATAGAAATAAACGTTTTAAACGTTTATTATTATTATACAAAAATTATAATTTCGTATATTTATGAAAATACATGCAATTTTCGACCAAGGCCGTGAGTGACATTTTTCATCAGAAATATATATGTATATTTCAACGTTCCGTTATTTCTAGTCCATAAACCACTTATTTGACTTCGAAATGTCTTTTAAACTAATTTGAGTCGCATTCCTTTGGTGTCGTTCGTCGGTTAGAACATAATTAGCTTGAAATCGCAACACTCGTTGGGTTTGGTACAACATTTTGTAAGTGTACTACACAATATATTATTGCGTATATAGAAAAAACGGTATGCATTCCTAGTGGAACCATTGCATGATTCCTCTTTTGTTATTATTTAAATGATATTTTTATGTGAGAAATGATATTATTATAGTGTTGTCTGAAATTCATTTTATTATTCTGACTTGGATCTCATCGCTTTTTCTTTATAATTTTTTACAACATAATAATTTATTTGATATTCGACTTAGCTAACGCTATTACTAAAGGCAGTGGTTTGTAAAAATATTTTGTTTAGTGAAGAATATTGCTTCTTCCGGCGGATATTCCTAATCAAGGTCCTCCAGGGCTGCTAAATCAAATTACTGACTACCTATACTCCATTTGAAATAAGATTAGACATTTAACTAAACTGTTTTTACAGTCCGTTCAACCGATTTTGACTTCTATTGCGTTGGTGGCATGACAAATGGCAGCTGCAGTGAACAGTTGGTTTGTAACCACTTTTTTTGCTTTTAATGCCATCCTTATGCCTACGCAATAGAAGTCAAAATCGGTTGAACGGACTGTAAAAAAGGTTTGTTTAAATGTCTAATCTTATTTCAAACGGAGTATAGAGTCTACAGAACACGCTATAAATGCAGATAATAATCAATCTAAACCTGTAATTAACAACATTACTAGAATTAACGGCCGAGAGGATATCGCAGTACATATAATTATTTATACATATTATATATATGTTAAGTTATGTTATTATGTACATGTAATTATTTATATATTTTTGTGCCAGGTTGATGGCAATAGGCTCGCCCCCTTTTACATAGGACTTAAACATAACTGGCGAAATATGGGTGTACCTGCTACAGGGACACCTCTGCCCAACCCTTGGGGAAACAAGGCGTGATGTTATGTTATAATTATTTATTAGGTTAACTTATTAATAGACAGGAAAGGTGCCGTTTTTCATGGTTTATTATATTTTTTTACGAATATTCTATACCTACACCTACCCAAATTGCAAAATAGGTCACTCCTGCCTGTTTTATAAATAGAAATGAGACAATATTAACAGACCAATACCATGTTAACATTATAAATGAAAATTAAATAATATGCGTCGGCATGGAGGTCACACGAATTCTAAAATAAAACGTTTATTGGCTGTTACGACAGAGCCGCTATAGTATTCGACTATATAAAATATCATTGATCGCTCATGCCTTTGTTTTCAATAAAATGTTAATGGAATTCAATGGACCGTTTTTGTTATGCAAATTATAGCACGAATATAATTTGCAGAATAATCATAAATATTTATTGGGTAATTAGTAATAGTTTTATTGAATAATGCGTTTTATTATTTTAATATTTATTGATTTATCCTGTATTACTTTCAGGACTTGGGGGAGGCCTTTGTCCAGCAGTGGGACAGTAGGTTTTGGCATCAAAAAATTTAATTATCCCTTTAGAATATTGTAAATTTAACTCTATCTCTGAATAAACAAAACACATTTTTGCGTAGCTGCTGAATCAAACCCAAGCTTTATTACTCAACCAGGCTGCTCACGTAAGGAAATTGGACTTGAGAACGTCATACCGAAACTCTCACTAAATATAAAATTATGACAGTTATTTCCGACAAACATCAAACAAAAGTGTCGACAAGTGTCGCTTTGTTCCTCTCAAAATAACATAGAACAGCATTCACGTATTACGTAAATCTTTTGTTTTTATCGTCGAATGTCTCAACTCTCAATAGTCTCGAATTTCAATATAAAGGCGAAAATTCATACAAAATGCTAAAACACAATGACAGCATGTGCCATGCAAGAGATGTAAGCAATAGCTCGCGAATTAGAATTGTTAGAAATAAACAGAGCATGACAAGTGCTGCGTCTTTGCTTGCAAATACAAACATACACCATAACCTTCACTTTAATACGTAATTTTCTTGAACTATATTTAAGAAAAAGTAATTTCTTTTTAACGAGAAATAATGGAAGAAAGGCAATATGTTTTTGATACTTATCTTTGTAAGTATTAAGAGTTAACTATGAGGTTTAAACGGAAAGTGAAATATAAAAGCTGTGCGATATATTATAAAAATTATAAAATGTAACGAATAGAGTTTTCACTAAGCCGACGCACTTTGTTGCTTATCATACCTCTTTATTTAAATTTTAACTATTATAAAACTTATAAGAGATTACTTATATTCAAATTAAATTTATTCCTCTTCGTTTCAGTATCAAAAAGTCAAGAGGAGCCTCCTCAAGAGAAGAAACCGCAGTCAGTAAGAGATCTTCTGAATACAACATCATGTATCCAACCACCATATCGGTGTCCACATCCTAAAATGCAGTTCTATCTTTATACCAGGTAAGGCGCCGAGAATTTTTTTAACTGTTGAAAATAGGTTTGTAAGAATAAAATTCCGAAATAAGTTTTGGGTCATTCAAAAATTCTGTTACTAATTTCACAATTATGGGTACTCACATGTAATTAAGGCGAATTCTTAGGCCAAAGAATCAGTATTGCCATCCAATGTGGCAATGCTGCCAGCCTTTTGGGCAATTTTTCCGCTGACAGCGATGCGGACGAATTTTTTTACGCCCAATGAGCTCTTCTCTTTATTTTTTCCTGTACATACTTGTACATAATATATATAATAGTTAATTGTATTTAATAATTAAATAAAAACATTTTAAATTGAGACTGTTATTTAAGTAACCTATTAAAGTTGTAAAATAAAGATGTTTTTTTAAAGCAATTATTTTCCTATTGATACTAGGAAATTAGCAATAACCTTTTTTCACATAGGTATTCACACGGTTGAAATCGCAATAATGACACTATTTATCTTATAAACAATGAATGAATTGGTGGACAAAAAAAATAATGGCATCGAAAACAATAGTCGATGTTTGTCCAACTTATATGTACCTATATTATGTCCAATGCATTAGCCCCGCGGAAAGAGTACCGGACTTCGAATAAAAAGCTGTGTGTTCGAATCCCAATCATTACAAAAATACTCGTAGTGCATAGTCTCCCTATATTTCTGACGGATAAAAAAAAATCTGCTTTAAAGCTTCTGTATCTTTTATTTAATGTCACCAAATAGGTTCAAAAGTTTTCCACCTTGTTTTGTAAAAAAGTAGATTTCATCTAAAACCTTGAAAAAACCATAAATGCCTAAGCTATTGCATAGCTTTTATCACGGGCTTTGAGCGCAGCGACCGAATCAAGAAATTCCGTAACGTAACGAAAATAAAACCTAACACCCCCCACACCGCCTACCATGTAATGACGGTTCCCATGACAACGTGATGTTGTCATGGAGGTTACAACTGCTATGCAATAGCTTTACCGCGGCAGTCCCCGAGTGCCACATGTTTTTTTTATATTTTCGTCTCGAGCGGCCAGCAACAGACTGTTCGATTACCTACATATTATCAAGAAGACCGCATTGGAACTATTATCACCAAATAAAAATTATATAAAAAAAATGAGTTAGCCAGTAAAATTACCAATGCAAAATTACACGATGTGTAAGCAAATGTTAATTTCCAGGACAACTCAAGAAAAGGGTGAACTGATAAACACCCTGGACAATGACTCCCTTACATACTCGAAGTTCAACACCAAACATCCGACGAAGCTGGTGGTCCACGGCTTCGGTGGAGGTCGGAACCTTTCGCCGAGCACCGACATGAGGAAGGCATACTTCACTAAAGGAAACTATAATATTTTCATTGTGGACTATGGATCACTTGTGAAGGAGCCATGTCTTAGTCAGGTATGTTTATTTATTTATTAACTAGCGAGCCGCCCCTGCTACGCACACTTTTTACGCTTTTAGTTCATATGTGTAGAATCTTTATTATTGTTTACATACGGCAAATGAGTTAAGGAGCAGGCAAACAACAGTGCAAACAAATTCTAAGTAGAACAACTGTCAATGAAAATGTTTGCCTTTAAATTAAGTAGAAAAGTTCAGACAAGTTCTGATAATTAATTGATTACTCACTCAACACACCAGCACCTTTGTGAAAAGCAGATGCTTTTTACCCGACTACGGCGAAGCAAAACATAGAGTTATTATTTTTGACTGGTATGTATGTATGTATGAATGTTCATCTGTTACCTCATAACTTCTAAACTACCGATCATAATTTGACAAATGAGGTATCATTGGAAGCATCTTGATCGTCCGCTGGTTATAGGCTATGTGACGTCACATAAAATGCAATATGGTGCCCTTACTAATTAAATTATTTTGGGGTTATAATTTCGTGATAAAGTATTTTCAGAACAGCTTTAATTTTTTTTGTTAGAGTTTTATTGTATAATAGGTATTAATTTTGCAGCCGCGCCGTACGTAGCACAGTCTCACTTTTGCTTGTTTTTAACAATTTAAACGAATTTATTTACTTAGACAATATTTCGTGCATGACTTTATGTCCGTCTATCTCTCTGTCTGTCCGTCAGCAGTCTAGCTCCGAGACTCTTAGTACTAGAAAGCTGTAATTTGGCATGAGTATACACATAATTACGCCGACAAAGTGGTAAAACAAAATTATGAAAAAAAATTTTTTTTGGAATAGGTATCCAAAAAAATTTTTTTTTTTTCATAATTTTGTTCATCATCACTTTACGTGTAGGGGAGGTCCCTACACGTAAAATTATGGTGTTTTTTTCTTTTCCTTTTCCATGGTTTGGGGTATTATTGGAAAGGTCCTTCAAAAATATTGCGAGTAGATAGGTATATGAAAACCATTTTTAGATTCAGGGATCCGTTTGCGAAATATTAAGCTTTAAAGTGCTAATGTTAGAGTCAAGTGCCAGTGCCAGCTAAATGGTTGGTTTCGGATGTGTGAAAAAAATCACAGCAGTAGTTTATATACTAACGAAATTAAAAGGAAAACTATCACAGCTAAGTATCTATGCTCTACAAGTTAACGAGTAAAAATCGACCGCAGTTGCAAAAACATGTTTTCCCATACATTCCTTATGGGAGAAAATGTTTTTCAACTACAAAGCTAAGTTTGTTTTTGGGATAAATTCATCCCAACTACGGAACCCTTCATTGTGCGTGATCCAACACGCACTTGATCGGATTTTGTACCTATCTCATCATCTGTTACGACGCCTCATCGAGGCGGATAACAATTAAAATTCTATTGTGTCTCGTTAATGACAGTTGAAAGGCTATGTTTAGAGCGTGATTATTTTTATGAAAATGTGTAGGTCTCAATTTTACCACCTTATAAGAAAAGTTTGGTACAATGTAACTTGTGCCTTCAACCAAGCTTACATAGGACGAGGACATAGAATATTATATTATACATACGCTGTTATTATCTTCTTATTATAAGCATTATAATTTAGCAATTCATATGCACAAGTCCCGTTTAAAAATTGCAACATATTACCTTTAGCCCGAGGCCTTTGATAAAGATGAACTCCAACGAAACATCAAAAATGTGTACAAGTGTGTGAAGTTAAATTATAACGTACATCGTAACATCAGTAATCGCTGAGATTATAGTACCTACTACATAGTTTAAGTACGTTATAATCGTCACCAATTCCTCTGAAATTCTCAAAACACCTTTTATATGTTGCAATTTCGTAGGCTGTAATTCTATAATACAATATGTAAAAAAACCTGTCCCATCCGAAAGGGGCACATAGGTACTGTAATAAGATTACCAACCATTATTTAAAATTCACATTTTTAGTACCAAAATTACCCCAAATCCATTAAAAATTAGAAAATGTTCAACAGGGGTCATAAGTTATGACTTGTAGATACCCGCTAAACGACGGCCGCCCACGCCCCATGTAATAAAACGGTAAAATTCCCCATTGAAAAAATATTGGTGTTTTTTTTTTCTCTTTTTCTGAAAATTACCCCATAAATAGACTCAGTACGGATCGGACAGGGTTCTTTTTACAAGTTGTATATCTAGCTAGGATTCATTTAGCAACTTTACACATCGTTTTTGAAGAGTTGGTTTTATCGCCCTACTTACGAAACTGAAAGCAGGCAAACAGCTGATAAGTGATGACAAGCAGTTTTTTTCATTACCACTTCACCGGCAGCTAAAAACAGTTGCATAATATAATCATTCTAAGATGAACTGCATTTTTAGTATCAGTGAAAGAGATATACATAATATTACTAAGTGACATAACAAGCTAATAATTACTTGCGTCCCCAATTTATTAGCGAAGTAGTCCACTTAGAGCACCCGTCCGAATAGCACCTGCAACTCAGCAGCCTACTGCTGGGATGTATTGGTTTTACAGGACGTTATTAAATGAAAGATATCGATAAAAATCACTAGAATGTTTATTAATTACACATACTTACGTACATACGAAATTTGTTATATCGATATCTTTCATTTAATAACGTCCTGTAAAACAAATACATCCCAGCAGTAGGCTGCTGAGTGCTATTCGGACGGGTGCTCTAAGTGGACTACTTCTTATTAGCAATTGAGGTCTGTGCACCGTCATGCTTGTTTTATAAACGGTTAGCTGTTTTGTTTTTGTTTTCTATTTGCATTTGTGTTCTAAATTCTAATGAAGTTGAGATAACGACGTAATTGGCAAACAAACAATGAGACAGGAAAAGCTCATTTTCCGCTATTTTTACAAAAACTTGTTGCCCTGTACTTTTCATAATGATGAATCTCTAAAATCACTTTTAATAGAATCAAACCGTTATTAATGAAACCTACGAAATACAGATTTAATTGTTTCTTCTGTAACTCTTGAACGTAAAACTATACGCGGGACATAACCTATCTAATACCACTTTGATATCGTTTTTTCAGATAGAGTGGGCGCCTCGGTTTGCCAGCCTCTGCATTACTCAGCTGGTGGAGTACATTCAGTACCACCCTGTGAAGTCGGTAGTACCAGATAAGCTGCACACCATAGGGTATAGTGTAGGGGCCCATATACTTGGCCTGGTCGCCAACTACCTAGCTAACGGGAAACTTGGAAGAATTACTGGTAAGTTTTAGCAGAATTAGGAAAAGCGAATATCAACCTAGGATCTCGTGGCTAAGTAATAACACCCGCACGGGTCGATCCAACAGGTTAAGCTACGCTTGCCGAGGTTGGTCCGTGGATGAGTAACCATCTTTACATACCGAGACTCCTCCGTGCTTCGGAAAGCACGTTAAGCCGTTGGTCCCGGCTGTCATTTGTAGATCTTTGACAGTTGTTACGGGTCGTCACAAACCCGAAAGTCTGAAAACCAGTCTTACCAAGGGGTATCGTGTTACCCAGTACCTAACTGGGTTGTGGAGGTTGGATAGGCAGTCGCTCCATGTAATATACTGGTATTCAGCTGCATCCGGTTCGACTGGAAGCCGACCCCAACATAGTTGGGAAAAGGCTAGGCAGATGATGATGAATATCAACCTAGGGTAAGAAAAGTTACATGTGGTACCAAACGTGCACCTTTCAGGAACAAACACAACCTCAAACTAAAAAATTATGTTTCTAGCCAGCCTCTGCAGGCTGTAGGTAGGTACTTTATGTCGGAACTGCATTAAATAAGGTTGTATGACTAATAAAATTGTTGTCAATACAACTTCTGCAAGTGTACTTCGAACTAAAGTCTTGCAGAGGTTAATATATTTATAAATTCCAGAAACTGTTGCGTCCGCTCTCCTTATTTGCTAATTAACTTTTTGAAAGTGAGCGAGACCACCAAAACCTGTTCGAATAACTTCCTGAATCAAAAGATAAACAACATTTTATGCAACATTCATTTTACGTAAATACAAAAGGGATTGGATGACATTGAAACTCCTATTTCAACATTTTATCGTAATTATAGACATCGTTTCTGATTCGCTCAATAATAAACACTTGTTATGGAATCGGTATAAATTCTTAAATAATCCTTATTGCAATGTAGTGGAAACAAGGTACAGTTTACCGGACGTTGATGGTAACTTTGATCTTGAGGGGGCCTAGCGTACCTAGTAGTAAGAAGTTTCAATAGAACACGCGGCCAGCTTATTTTTGTTACCACTGACGTGCGGCTGACTGTACTAGCATTTGAGGAACATTTATGTTTTCCTCGGTTCTTGGAACTCTGTTTATTCAGCATTCACAATGTCAGTGTGAGGATATAAATGTGTTCTTTAAAACAGATTTTTTTATTTTTTCATTCGCTAGGTCTAGATCCAACAATATTTTTCTACATGGGCACCAACCGCTCCCGAGACTTGGACTACACGGATGCTCACTTCGTGGACATCCTGCACACGGGCGCCGGTATCCTGGGCCAGTGGGGGCCCAATGGACACGCTGACTTCTACGTCAACGGCGGGTCCAGCCAGCCTGGGTGTGCTCATGACACGATTTTCCGTAAGATATCTTTTTAGCTTTGCTTTAGATGCAGGAAGTTATGGGACGAAACTTTTGCCCAACAGTGGAATGAGGCAGGCTGACAGTAATCAGTGGTTACCTAAGAAAGTTGAAATTACTTATTATACGGTTTCGACTACAGTTACAACTTACAACAGCCTTACCCATTTATTCTTTTATAAAATAAAATTGCTTAACACACGACCCTCTTCTAGAAACTTTTGGAACTGTTCAGACTGCATCTATCCTTCATACAAACGTGTATCACTAACCCTCACAGGTGGATGGATGACAGTTTCACTGTAGTCCATCGCACCAAAAGGAGGTGTCGCTATAGTCGGCGATTGCAGCGCCATCTATCAATACTGTATAAAAAGTATCTAAGTTCCATCAACAATAAACAGAGGGCGCTTTGAGCCTCATCAATACCTACCAATTAACTAACAAATAATATTTCTCAATTTCTTTTCAGAAACCCTTTCGTGCGACCATACTAAGGTGACTCCATACTTCATTGAGTCGATCAACAGTCGCGCCGGTTTCTGGGCGGGTCCGTGTAACACTTTGTTCTCGTACCTCATCGGATGGTGCGAGCCCAAGGACTCGGAGTACGTGCTCATGGGTGAACACGTCAGTCAGAAGTAAGTGCTCACAATTGGGGTAAATCGTTGCGGCAATTACGTCACTGTTGAGATTTTTTCAGAAGGTCTAGTTTCATTCTCACTGATAAGTTTTGAAATATCGTTTTATGAAACACCGTTTGGTACACTATTGGAATTCCGATAAGAACAATACTATTTCTGCAAATACAACACCTTGTATAACTCACCAGTTAATGAGATGACTCCTTTGACTCCTTGGACCACTTTGCTTTACTTCCTAAAATTTTGAATTTCTAGTAAAGTTGATATAGGTGCCGGTTCCCTTGTTCACAAACTAAACTAAATTTAAGTTCAGTGCATCTTTTTCTATTTCAATAAAAAAAGGACAGAAGACAAATTTTAGTTTAGTCCTGTCAAATTAATCAGCGCCTGACACTTTCCATACAAGTTTAGACGTGATTAAAAACTTGCCGACTAAAATTACGTCAATTTACGTCAAGCGCTGATTAATTTGACAGGACTAAACTAAAATTTATCTTCTGTCCTTTTCTTAATGAAATAGAAAGAAAAAGATGCACTGAACTTAAATTTAGTTTAGTTTGTGAACAAGGGAATCGGCACCATAGTATAATTATAATCAACAAAACTCGTACCTAATTTACTATCCGCGTTCAGATCAGATATTTCCTGAATATTAGCGATTTTCAAACAGTGTTCTTTTTTGTCTTTCAGTGCCAGGGGTGTCTACTACGTTACCACAAACGCTAAGCCGCCGTACGCAAGAGGGTTCCCCGGCAAATCTAGAAGACTCCGATCTATCACACCTTACAGCTGATGAATTGACTAAAACTACTAGAAATATAAACTTTACCAAAATAATTTAATAAATTAAGTAGCTAGCCATTGTTGTCGGGGTTTTAATAAATTAAAGATACCTATTAAGAATAAGAATATAGTGCTAAGTGAATATGGTAGATCAAATAAAAATGAATCGTTTTACCAATAGAATATATCTATACTCAATAGGTTTAGGTAGTTAAATAAAGGTAAACAAATCGTAAAAAGGATTTTTATAGATGACACTTTCTTGTTTAAAGATACGATAAAACCAAATTAAATTTATTTTAGATTCTTACAACAGTTTCCTCTTTTATTAATGTATGTTAAACTTTATGATTTATTCTTAAACTATTCTTCGTAGATGTAACTGCTTGAACACATTTTTTTTTTTTTGTTAGATTTATAATAATGATAAAATATTTTGTAATCTGTCTATCGTAAAGAGCCCAAATTCTAAACATCAACGAATGATAACGTTGCTAAATTGAAGAGTACAGCTGTGACGTAGGATGATAACTGAAGTGACTGGCATTGCGTTTAGTCGGTTACTTGACAGCTGTCTCGTCATGTGGTTTTTTTTGTTTAACTACCTAAACCTAGGAGTATAATAAATATAAGATTTTGTATATGAACTAAGTAGAGTTTTGAACATCTGTTTGTAAATAAATAGGTTGACTATAAATAATTAGTGACCGATACGTAAACACATGACTTTACCCATCATAATGAACAACTTTTACTTACTATGGGACCAAATCTGAAAACGCGAAATAAAAATCAGCTGTTCCCTACATTTAGGTTCGCAAAACCCATATTCCCATATTTGTGCACTGGATTTCTGGTCACTTAAACGAGAATAAAAAATGACGAAATGTTTTTTTTTTTTTGAAGACATATAATTTAAATTTTTAATGATGATTTTTAATGATGATTTTTAATGATAATTTTTTAATGATAATTTTTTAATGATAATTTTTGAATATTTTTAATGTTTTTACTGTTTTACTACTTATTTATTCTTTTTTGTATATGGCTATTTTGCCTGAATTAAAACACCATTTTTTTTTTCATTTAAACTCGTCAACATTTTTTTTTTTCGCGATTTCAGGTTTGGGCCCACAGTAAAAGTTGTTCATAATGATAAGTAAAGTTACGTGTTTAAGTATCGGTCACTAATTACCAGTCGCCCTATATATTTTATCGATAGTAACATATATAAGTGGAAGTAGTCACCGCCGTTATTGTATCCGTGGATATGATTGTGTAGTTGCTCAAAATGAGTGTTAATTTATTTCGATATTTAAGAATTTTGTGATAATACTGTTATTTTGCATTAAACATAGATTTCAAAGGGAATGCTGTCTTTTTTTTTTTTTTTTTTTTTCTTAGCCGTTATTGTCCCACTGCTGGGCAAAGGCCTCCCTACTCTCTTTCCACCTTTCTCTGTCTAGAGCTTCTGTCTTTTATTACCACTTTTTTTTTTTCACTATTGTTAAGTTTAAGTACGCCTGTAAATCAATGGTATAAGTTCCACTGGCTAAAAGTTCCTGCCTTTGTGCATTGGTTAATGTGAACGGCAGTCCACTCAAGATGGTAGGACTATATGTCCCGGAACAAAACGTTATACTTATCCTATACTATTATACGAGCACTATTTGTATATATATATACACATATAGGTATATTTGTAATCACGTTCTCGAAAACGGTTCTAACGATTTCGATAAAAGTTGCAATATAAAGGTTTACGGGAGCGAAAAATCGATCTAGCTAGTTCTCATATCTGGGAAAATTCGTTTTCTCCGTATTATCACCCAAACAGAGATCGGTCACCCAAAGTTTAGAACAAGATGGCTACCTTAGAATAATGACATGGCAGAATGGAATTAGTATGTACTATTCTATACTATTCAATGAGCATTCTCTATTTTCACCAGAACAGAGCTCGGTCGCCCATGTAGTACTTTATTTAAAAAGCACGATACCTTAGTGGGCCATTTAGAAACTGATAAATAAACAAACTAGGGACAAGTGCCACCCGTCAAGTTAAATGTAATATTTCGAATCGAATTTTAAAGAAACAACATTCGAGGGCAATTAATATCTCGGAAACTAAGAATATTAGCTCATGCAAATAAAAATTCTAAGGACTGTTTAGTACTACTTCTGAAGAAAAAAACAACCGACCTCCAAAAAAAAACACTACAAAGTGAAAAATAACTTTAATTTCGGAAGTCGGTGTCTTGGGTTTTGTATTTTCGTTTTTTGCCACCGACTTCCGAAATTATTACTATTTTTCACTTTGTAGTGTTTTTTTTTGGAGGTCGGTTGTTTTTTTTTTTGTAAAAAGTTTTTATTTTTCACTTTTTAGTTGTGGTACCTACCCCACACATATTCGAATACCACTACCTGCTACCAGTGACAGAAACTTATCATATCATCTACATACTAAGTAGGAAAAAAATACGTATTTTGTAGCTAACTCAAAAAGTATCCAAGCAAAGTTAATAAAATTTATATGGGACCAATTCGAGAGTACACCCTTTCAAACAAAAAAAGAATTTTCAAAATCGGTTCACAATTGACGGAGAAATCGGTGGACATACATAAAAAAAAAAAAACAAACATACGCGACGAACATATAACCTCCTCCTTTTTGGAAGTCGGTTAAAAATAAGAAACCTTAGTTATTATTTGTTTCACTTATTGAAATACATACCTAAATTAAATATGCGTCAATTCTATCGCAAAACAAAATTGAAATTATGCATGTTTTGCTGCATCTTTTGTTACAAATTTATAAGATTTCTAACAAACACACTTAAGTACTTTTGACTAAGTCTGTGCGTTTTAAATGCAGATGTTGGAATACTGTACCTACACCAAGTTTCTGAGACGATGTTCAAGAATAAAAATCAAATTTAAATCCGCGTTTAAATGTCAAAAATTGCTCCTCAGGCTCTTCGGCCACCTATTACATACTTTTTTTTATTATCATGTTTAGTTTCCGAGATATTAAGAATTGTCGGTGCCATTCATTGTTCTCGAGTGTAGACAGATATCTAATTTCAAGAAGTAACTTGAAACATTCGTGCCATAAACTGGTTACCATAAATGAGACAGAATAATAAGAAATTGTACAAAATGGACAAGGAACAGAGTAGGTTCCTGTATTGCCTTTTTTGTACAAAAGAGTTGGAGCATGGCTGAGCGTGGTAATTTTAGCCCAGGTTCGCACTGGCGATTTTTAACATGACGATTTTTCATCGCTCACTGGATTTTCAACTCTCGGTGTTGAGCCGAGCATTTAAAATACAACAGAGTGCATCCCAGAGCATCAAAAAAATACACTGCTGGATTTTCAATTCTCGGCGCTAAGCAGTGCGTTGAAAACCCAGTGCCCGATAAAAAATCGGAGGAACAGGCACAAATTGAAACAACAGTAAATAAATTTAAAACATATATTAGGGAAGATAATGTTACCATTTTGAAACGACAAATGGGTACAATTTTAACAGCAAGCACATTTAATAGAAATACACGCGTTTTGCTCTACGGAACAATGACATAACAAATATACATATTATGACTGTATGGAAAACAGCATCAGTTTAGTGAATGAGATGATGTTGAGATCATTGTTAAGATATACTTACTAATAATATAGTATTATATATTTATAAAACACTAGAATAAATTAATATCATTTTAACCCCTAATTTATAAATGAAATAATAAAGTATACTATCTAGAAGCCAAACAATCGAAAATATAAACTTCTTCAACATACAGTAATACTTTTACAAGTTTTTATACACCATACCATTCCACAAAGGACTTATTCGGATAATTATATTTAAAAAAAACCCTGATGAAATTTCCCAAATACATTTTTAAATAAAATTAAGACAAAAATCGACAGAATAATAAGACACATAAATAAGTATTTACATTTTTATCTACTTATAGTATATTATGATCTTACATCACTAGGTATTATGAATTAACTAGATTTTTTATTTCAACAAGCACTGAAAAGGCTAGAGTTCGTTTAGAACGAAATTTCTTTCTGTAAATGTAGAGCGAGGCATACATACGATGATGTAGGTAATACTAAAAGTGATAACCGTAAAAGCAGCCTACACGGATAAGACTGAACATGATTGGTTGTTATAGGTACCTACAGTAATGCATGCATACATCCTAAAGCCCATATTCTTCATACATAAGTATGAATCCCAATAAATCGGTAAGTTTTAAAACAAGATTCATGCTTGAGCACCGTTCTTACACAGACCTTAGTGTATCAACGCTATCGTAGATCTAATGAAGTCAAGTTCATGAAAATTAAATTAAATTCAGTTTAACTGATCTGTCATAAGAATATCATAGACAAAACTATACAATAAATACCTAATTAATCCTATTGTTTCTATATCTAATCACATCAGATAAGAGTAAGTAAGAATCGTTGTATCATAGGAGTTGTCCAAACACACAGCCCTTCCTTAAAACATTCTGTAAACATGTCATACTTATTAATAGTTTAAATTTTTATGGGTAATTCGATCTCAAAAATGCAGCTAGACGAATATATTATAAATATTTTTTGAAGCCCTATGATTCTTCCCCCCCTACCCCCTTTTAAATACTTTTATATATTATTATTAATTTTAAACAATTAGCTTTTAAATAATGTAAATATTATAAGTAAAAATATTACTGCACGCGTTATTTGGTTTGTAACGCCACACTACGCAAGAAATAAACAATTTCCTCTCATATTGTTCACTTATTTACATATTGAGATACCAGCACTAATGTTGATATTGATAATGATGTAATATTTGATCAAAGAGACTTCCAGAATCGAATAGCAGGACGAGTTACGGTTCGCCAATATATTATCGTGAAAATGTATAGAGTATGCTCGAATGACGTCACGGAATTTGAAAGAGGCTAGTAGTTATGCTATCAGAATAAGCGTCAGTTTGCCCAGAGACATTGTCTCGAGCTGTTATAGTAGAGGTTAGTATTTTTAATTTTATATTATTTTATTTTATTTTATATCCTAAGTTGTCAAAGGATCTCACTCTATCTCACGTAAAATTACTTATAATAACGGCATTATTTACAAAGTATTATACTTATAATTATTTCCTCCTTATCTGAACCCAAATAAATGTTAATCGTTAATATCTTTTTTTCGTTCTAATCCTATTAGCTATCCTAAATGACTAGATTTAACGGTGTTCCCTTGGCTAGTATAGGGTCAAAATTTTCTCAAAATCTCGACTCTCTTGGCACTAGTTATTCTCTATGGAGAGTGCTTCGAGATATACCGTTGCTTAGTTATTGCATTAATTAATTACAATAGCTTTTACTCTATGACATTATTTACAGACTAAATCGATAATAGGCCAGTTTGAAACAAACTTCTGCTGAACTTACGAATTTACAATAAAAAACCAAAATTTTAAAAACTACTACGCAGTGCCGGAGTTGTCAAAAAATGGAGCTTGTTTGGTGAGAAGCACCCAGCCTGAATAGTTATTATTCTAGCTCTAAAAAGAAAAGTACTTGAATGGTTAGGACTTTGGAAGGCTTACTAAATTAAACTATTCACTATGATTATAGTTGTGTATTGGCACCCACATTGTTGAATGCTATTAATTTTCCTGTGAGCAATGGATTTATGACGTAACAGCGCTGCCAATCCGCTAAAAATAATTACTTCTGTTTACGAGATTACTATTCCGGCACCGCTTCTGTACACTTATTCAATGCCATAGCGATTAAACCTAACACAGACCAAAATAATTCGTATTTACTAATTAAACTTCCATGAAATAATGCGATACCTAAACTGCAAACCCAATAATACTATCAAAACTATGTAAAGTAATTTTCCAACTATGGCTAATCAAAATCAGCTGTCAACTAAAAATATAGCTCTCCTAGAACAATATTAAGAAGCGACACAAACTTATTTACAAAATTATTTAGCTTCGATACTATCAGGACTTTGAAAGCAATCCTTAAACATGAGCCTAATCAGTAATTGACTTGTGACAGTGCTTCCGTGCAAGTAATATCTTATCTAAATAACTCTAATTTTAATATCTACACCGTCCTCATCTGTTATTATTACTAATATCATTATACCTAAAACATATATAAAAATAATTAATCGGTTCGCGGACACTGATCGAGACCCAATAGAAGTTTTATTGTTATTACGCTCATTGGCCTTTAATGTCCCTCAAAGTGTTAAAAACTCGCGCCATAAATAAAACCGATACTAAATTAACATCGCCGAAGTAATAAAAAATGGTTTACTTAAAAATGTATTCTGTATATTAAATAATTCTCTGTAAAATGTACGTCTATCGTTGATATTAATAATTAATATATAATATATATTTTTACGAAGTATGAAACGACCATGAAATAAAATAATGAGGTGTATTCAAATTAAAGTAGATACTTGAAGTATTTGCATAAAAACATATTATTATAATATTATTTCTTAGATTAGTACATGTGTATATAGTATTGTCTTATTTATTGTTATATTTACAGCTAAGGGTCGCTTTATCAAGCTTTATTGTCACCACAGCCTTATAGAGTGAGATCACCCCGTTTAAAATTATTGTCCTATTATAAGCCTATCGTAAACCTTACATTTTAATATTATTGTACTGTTTATAATATTTTGCGTACCATAAAAAAATACACTTAAATATATATGTATTTTACCTAACTCAAGAAGTTAAACCATAGCACAACGAGCTTTTATCAAAATATGGGATTAAAAATAAATACATACCTATTATTATTTATATTTTCCAATGGCGTGGGTAAAATACTAGTCGTTCTGATGATCCTAATTATAAAGCTGTAACTTAAAGCAGTTTTATATATCGTGCATTTTGATTGGTACTAAATTGTTTCTTTAAAGATATTTGACAAACTTCTGCAAGTGACACCTGCATTTTCGCCATTGGATTAAGAACTTTTTATAAATATATATTTTAAATTATTTATTTTTATACTTAATAGTATTACTCCATCACAAAGTATAAAAGTACTTCAACAAGTGCGTGGGGGATCCGTACCCTTACCGCCATAGCTTTGGACATTGTGAAAATTATCATTACAAACAATATAATATATGAATAGAAAATATATATAGGTTTGTATGTACAACTTGTCTATGAAATAGTCCTTATAATATTCCATGCACATGCCCCGGCCAACGAACTTCAAATTAATATAGAGAAGTAGATAGCTTTGCCTGTTAGGTATTAAAATAGGTTCTAATGTATTCAAGAGATTAAGATCATGCTTCTAGTTATGTGATAAGATATTATAGGTTTCAGTGATATGCGGTTACACTTTTTATTGCTCAATCAGTGTCTAGCTTGGACACATTTAAACAAAACCGAAAAAAAGTTTAAACAGTCGATCTCCCCGTTAATCTAGCCCAGAACTATTACTTTCCATTCGACTATTAACAACCTCAACTGATTATATCGCTAAAATAACAATAGAAGATTTATTTATAAATAGATACAAATCACTACACACTCAAGTAATATCCTTTCAAAGTTAGTCAAAGTATTTTTACATCACAGAATTGACGGCGTAGAGATTATTTAAAACAACGACTTTGCTTTATACTATATAATTAAGTCTATCATTTTAATGTTTTTAACAAATATTTTAAAATAAAGTAATCTGATATGAAAATATATAAAATGTATGTTTTAATTCGTTCAAGTTTTTGTTTAAACAGTATATTTTTGTCTTTTGTGATCTAAAATTGTGTAAAACGTTTGTTGCATTCACAATGCAACAAAACAATGTGAGATGTTTAAAAAAAATCTTCATTTAGTTTAACGGATGAAAGTGACTTTATACTCTACGATGTATGAAGTTTGCAATACAAAGCACAGAATATTAATAAAATTGGAAGAGTTAGATTGAAAGTATTTTTAATAGTTTACTATAAATGAAACGAAAAAGCTGAGATTTCGTTCAACTTATTTTTATTGAACTTTCACTCAATGAAGCTTTTTTAAGAATGTTTTTGTATGATGTAACTGAAAGTATAAATCGGATCCGAGATGATAATTCTCACCCATGTCCAAGAAACTAACTCTTACTTCTACGCGAATGTATCTACAATAGCTTGAATACGTTAGTCGTCACTGTCGCAGTTCTGCTTTTATTTTTATAATATTTACAAGACTTACTACTAGCAAAGGATTTCACGCAAAAATGTATCATTATAGAAAAAGAAATTATAATCTTGAAGTAGAAAAGGTATTTTGGAAAATGTTGCAAATTGCATTATTATTGTTTAGAAGTATATTAAACAAATAAAAAAAAAATCAGTACCTATTAACTAAATCTGCCTACCTTCTTTGCTCGCCTCCATTTTTTACATTTTATATTGCATTGCATGTTGCAAGAGTTTATCAGCAACTTATTTGCTCCTCATATACCTATACTCCGTTTGAAATAAGATTAGACATTTAACTAAACCTTTTTTACAGTCCGTTCAACCGATTTTGACTTCTATTGCGTTGGTGGCATGACAAATGACAGCTGCAGTAAACAGTTGGTTTGTAACCACTTTTTTGCTTTTAATGTCATCCTTATGCCTACGGTATAGAAGTCTAAATCGGTTGAACGGACTGTAAAAAAGGTTTGTTTAAATGTCTAATCTTATTTCAAACGGAGTATAGGTAATGTCAACTCATAGAAGAAACAAATATAAAGCAATTTCGGTATCTGTTCTTTATGAACCGACGTCTAGGCATAGAGGACATTCATTGGATCAAATGTAAAATAGTGTAATGTAGTAATAATATGTTCTAATGATTTTGATATTCAACAGCTATTTTGTAACGTTTTTCATGTGTATTTTAAAAGTTAAATAAATCAAAATAAATGTACTTCCCTCATTTCTTATCTAATAAGTGCGCATTTTAACGAGTGATCGTTGGTCTCAGACACCACCAGTCAGGTATTATTGTCATTACGTCAATCTTTACTTTCGAGCTCATATTTCCGAATATATAATATATATATACGTATACATTAAGAGAGTAAATTATTGCCTTACGATCACTTAAAATTAAAACTAAAAGGGATTGTGCAATGAGCAGCATGAGTGATTAATGCTAGAAAAACTTATCTACAAAGGTCTGTCTGTCAGTCGGTCGAATTATTGTCGAAATATATTATCATTCTATATTTTCGCTTTTTATACTTGCACGCGATCTCATATACTACTTAGATACTTATACAATACTTACTTGCGATGTGCTTTTTACATGCTGAAAATTGTTCTGGTTAACATTTTAAGCTGTTTTATTCTAAAAATCTACTAAATTTCTTGAGATTGGTAAGGACTATAAGATCCTATAAGGACTTTTAACAAAATAAAAGAGTGCATGGAAGTAGAAAACGTAAGTTTTTTTTCATATTTTTTAGTTATCTAGTGAGTTTTCATTCCTATTAAGAGAGCTAAAATGAAGATGTTTTTCTTTTTTTATATAGCTCTACAAATTGGTGCAAAGTACGTGCGAATGTGCGTTTTGTGCATAAATAAATTAATGGGTGTACGAACTTACCTTACTATAATACTCGAATATGTTACTCAATAAGAATAGCCACTTGCTCTGCTATTCCAATAGTAATAAATATCCGAACTAATATATTATCACATTATTATTATGTGGGTACGTGCTTACGACTTATAACTTATGTAATATTTACAAAGATTTGGGAAAATCTTTCTTAAAAATCACGAGAAATTACAACATACAAGTTAGAAGTGTTTATTTTTGTTTTTTTTTTAAATATTTTTAAGCCTTTAGTGTGATAGCCAATTTATTAGGTAAGTACACTAAAGGTCTTTTTTTTACTAATGTTATAGTTATGCGAAGCTCCTCCATCATTTTCACGTATTATTTAGCAGGTTATTTATAATATTTATGTTCTCGGTATTTTCTAAATTTTTTAAGTATAGAGGCGCTAGTCAAGGAAGGGACATGTGTTTTAAACAACCAGCCTAACTATATTCAATGTCTATTTTAAACCAACGTAATCTCTCATCTCATCTCATCTCTCATTCTATTTATTTTATTACCATTCTTAAATATTTACACGTGGCGAATAAAAATAAATAAATAATCTAAAATTTTAATTAATTCCAACGTCTAATTTGCAATATCAAATTAAATAATGTAAAAAATAATATTGTAACAATTAAAATATCAACAAGAATGATTACATTACTTCCCTTTATAGTATTAACATTTTATTTCAATGTCTACTCCTATGATACATATACATTTACGCATCCAATTAAATACAATTCTAAATTTTGAACAATTCAATTATTTCGTAAATATTTATAAACATTTTACAACAGTTTTATGAAACTTAGTAACAAGGACTAGAAATGTTATAGTAACCATTAATTTTATTAAGTACGATATCATGAGGCAAAACTAACTATAAATTGATTACTAAGCTAAACCATCCAGTGACAAATTTAAATATTTCTACTGTGATATGCCAATATAATTTATATACACCTGTACACGTACAAATGTAAATAAAACAGGTACGTAAGTTAATACTGATTGGATGTAACTCAAGCGTGACATGTTAGTATAAAGCTCGGATTTGTCATTTTAACGATTAAAGTAACAGAAACATCGAGATCTTTGATTTTGATAAAAACAACCCAATTTACGCTTAAAGGCTAAACGATTTAACATACAAGCTAACGATGAGAACAATATACTTTTCCTATAAAAATATGAGCCACACGGCGAGTCGTTCCGGGAACTGATGTCAGAGTTATTTGTAAAAGTATTATTATATTTACCTATTACCATTAAAATGAGAGGTAACATCGATAACGGGCGAAGCACGCCTATAATTCAACTGTCATATACATTGCGACATTGATATACAAGAATAATTTTTGAAACTACGTATGAAAAAGTCCGGGAAAATCTATGGCCGCTTTTCTTGTCAGTTAAGCCCCATTTACACGGTGCAAGCAATAATTGCATGCCATAAAGCACGTTCGATTATTGCCATTCATGAATTGCATGCAAGTGTTGACACGCGTGTGATTTCCATAAAATGGCATACGATAATTAAATGCAAGCTTTGCCATTCACTAATATAAGCATGCGACTTCTGTTTACACCAAGGCAATTATTGCATGTAATTTTTACCTCGTCTAAGCACAGAGTTGCACGACCTTGTACAATTGATCAAGTATTGCTTGTATTTGCGCTAACAAATATTTTATTAAATTTTATTGAACGTCTTCTCAAGATTTTTTAACTTGTTTCGCTCGCTCATGTTTGAATGAAAAATAATTTTCGTGCTAGAATTGAATGCGATTTTAAGCACGTGCGATTTTATTGTACGTACGATTTTATTGTACGTGCTGTTTACATCTATACTAGTTTTTAAAGGCAACTAACTTGCCCGTATCGTGCCCGTACGTGTTGTTTAAACGGTGCCAGTCAATTGTTGCTTCAATTTTATGGTATGCCACAGGCAATAAACTTGCACCATGTAAATGGGGCTTTAGCCGAAACAACTTACTTTTGTGGAATTGTAATGCTGAAACTTCTTGCAATGTCGTAGTGTAAACCCAGAAGAATTTTTAAACACGTGTCGTTTATTTAATATTGGCCTCTACTCAGGGTAGTGTTGTTCGATGGCGGCGGGCCCGTCGTAGTAGTCATGTGCCGGTGGCTGGATGGGCTCGGCCTGGTATAAGGCTCCCGATACAAAGGGATTGTTGGGCACATGAGCGCCGGGCGCCGGCGGTCGTGGGGGCGCGATGGCGCCGTATCCAGCCTGCTCTGAACCCTTCAGAGGCGCTGTCGGTCTCTCCGTCTTGAGTGGAAGAAAATGGGACGGTTTTATAATTTGAGGGAAAAGTCTAGGTACTCCTAAATTCAAAAGTAAGTGGGGTTTCTGAAACTCAGTTTATAATGTTGTGCTTTAAGCACAGATAAAAAATAAGCACCTTAAAATAAGAAAACCTAAAAGTGCTTCCACGCCATAAAAATTAGAGCCAACTAACTGGTGTATACTTACAAATGTAGTTTCTTGGTCTAAAGACTTCATTGACTGAGGCTCTTCCATGGTGGTCTCAGCCCACGGCTGCAGCTCTCCTGACGCGAAGATGGCGTATATTGTGATGCCCACGAAGTGAACTGTGGCGCCCATCAGGAACACCGCGCGCCACTCCGTTATGGCTTTCTCCAGTTGATTCTTTTAACAATCGAGAGTAAAATGTTCGGTCACCATTATTGGCCATAAGTAGGTATCACCTTCAGAAATTTAAATCATTTTCATCATAATTTCAGCCGAAAGACGTCTACTGCTGGACATAGACCTCCTAGGTAATTTACATACAACTATTGAAAACACGTAGGGCACCTTATTGAAAGTACTTTGTAATGAGTCGTTCAAATTTACCTATACATTTCATGTACGACATAGACTCTGTGTATGAAATTCTATACTTCATATTCAAATATACAAAAGTCTACCTTAACCCTGTTACAACTTCTCAAAAGCGCAACACAATAACAACATTAGCCACACGCGAAAAGCTGACGAGATTTCCAAAGTTTCAGATAAGCATATCTGTAACAAATATCTAGTAAGTTGCCGACACAATGCAGTCAGTCGTGCGCGGCGTTGCGCGGCGGCGGGCGATAATAAAGTGCTCAGCGGTGGCGTGCCGCATCGTCGCGCACCCACAATCCTACTCATTGCATATTCCGCGCGCGACTCCATGGAGCTCGATTTCCTTTTTTAAATTAGCCACGGACGAATGTCCTTTTTGTTTCGCTAGTTCGCGCCTGAAAGCGATACCGTCCTATTGCATTGGGGGAGTATCTAATAAAAATTCAAGAACATATTTATTGAAAAACATTTTCCCTTTGAAAACTGATTCTGTTAGTTAAGCCGACTCTTGAATAATGGGTGCCTTTGAGCAATAATGTTTTTAGAATTTCAGATGAAGAAATAAACAGGTTTTAAGATTCTACAGTCTGATGAGATTTACTTCTCAGAAACCAATGTTTCTCGACTTTCCTTGTGTGGTGTCCTTCCTTGAAATAGCTTCATATTCTTACCTTCTCTTGCGTCATATAATCGATAACGATGGGCACGACGAAGCCAGCGATGGTGCCGATACCGTTGGAGAGCCCCATGAGGATGGAGGCGTATCGTGGCGCAATGTCCAGGTGGTTCACGTTGTAGCCAGATATGGCGAAGCCACTGCACGCCACGCCTAGGGTCAGCTCTATTGTCGCCACGTACTGATAAATTACAAATTATTGTAGATTTTCAAACAAAAATAACCTTAGAAAACACATGGGTAAGCAAATAGTTTGGATTATTTTGGGTCATGAAAATTACAGTTTAAATAACAGTACCCAGAACTAATATGAACGGTCAAAGGAGATAATACTATAATGAAAATTGATAATTGTCTATATGCAGAACTAGACATTATTTAATTTTCTTTTTCAAAGTCTGGCCTTAAAAATAACATTGCAGTATTCATTTTTTTCATTAAAAACTTCGTTTACCTTATTATTAGCATAAGCGACGAGCACAAAAAAGAAAGCCTCCAGTCCAAATCCTCCACAATTGAAGAGTTTCCTCACTGTGGTAGTCGTCATGATGTTGTTCTTACGCAAGTAATCTGCCATCATGCCGCCAATAGGCACCAATGACGTCATTATTAAATGTGGTATGGCGCCAACAAACCCAGACTGAAACGACGAAATATACAATAAAGGAAGAGCCACTCAATCTTAGTCTAGTTTGGGACGACGAACACATAACCATACGTGATACATATCCAATAGACGGTTACCTCTGTGATCTGCATGTTAAATCTTGAGTTAAAGTAGGACGACTGGAATATGACTAGTAGACAGAAGTTCCACGTTCTGCAGAAGTTCGCTACGATAATGGCGTACACCTAGAAAAACATGGCCTTTTTTAAAACAACCTTCAGAAGAAAAACAATAATCTCATAACTTTAGATTTCCGAACACTGTTATCAAAACTTAGACAACAGTAGGCTGTTGTGTAACTTTTAATAACAGTCTGATATAGGTATCAGACTTAACCAACAAAACAATTGAAGATTAATTTTAACTCACTGGTGGAGAAGTAGCAAATGCTTTCCAGGGCGTGGCCCAGAACCCAGGCATGGCGGCTTGTGTCGCAGTGCCAAGGGACTGTTCGATGTAGGTCAACTCTTTGGCGGCGATAGTGGGGTGCTTGCTCGGCCTTTCGAATACCAGCCAAAGCCATAGTACGTACCTGAATGAATACTTGAGTTAGCAACTATATCAATAAAAACTTCACGTATTTTAGATTGCTTCCTTATCAAGCACTTGAGCACTTTAACTGAGCTGTTTAGTTATTATAAAAAGCTAGTTGTTTACCAGATGACGCCACCCACTCCGTAGAAGTAGAATGGCGCCTGCCAACTGATGTAATCCGTGAGTATTCCGGAGAGTGGCATGCCAACGACGATGCCAGCGTACGTGCCACAGAAGGCAAGAGTGGCCAGCCGGGAGCGCTCCATGGGAGGCGCCCACATCCGCCAGATACCGTGGCAAGATGGGTAGGTCACACCCTACAAACAAACGAAAATATTCAGAAAAGAGAATTATCGAAATAAATATTTCACAAAATTTTGCTGTCCTTTGAAGAACCGTTACTTTATTATTAAATCAAATAGGAATAGGTGGATTAAAGAGTTCTATATTATATTATGTCAATGGTCCCAATCTTAAAGATTTAATAGGATAGCAGTGGCATTGAAGAATCAACTAAGCCGGGATATGCGGAGACGAGCAAATACGTCGCCATGGCAACGGAGGGCCCGGTAATCCTGAAGAGGCTTTGTACTTCGGTAAGCGATGTCGACTATACTGAAGTGCGATTGACGATAGATACCGATCGTTCTGTAGGCAATCATTGAAAATCGCTCCTTTGAAACCGAAATAGGAGGTGCCAGAATCATAGCAATTTTAAATGCATTTCAAGTTGAAGAATTTTAAATTAAATTTATTTTTTCGGTTCTCTTTCCTCTCAACCTGCTTAGTTGGCATTTAACTACTTATTGCTTAATTTAGGCAACTCTTGTTCGACGCCATGTTTTCTCCTGCGTAAATTCTATCTCCGCTCACTAACCTTTCAATTTGGCTTTTCATGAATCGAAATCATAGAGCAGCAGTTCATTAAACAGACGGAATGTTTTGTATGAATATATATAAATGTAGCAACTATATGACCTGAAAGTCCAAACTACACTCAGCGGCACGGAATGTGGCCCAAGCGAGTTATGTGGCTTATTATCAAAATGAAACGCGAAACAGGGTTCTTTTTTGTTTTAAAACTTAAATGTTTATTCGAATCTTAAATGCGAATGATTAATTAACAAAAAAGTGAGTTAACTTTATTAAAATTTTACAAAATTACAAAAAAGACATTAAGCTCTAAGTTTAAAAAAAATGTTTTAGGATGAAATTTACAAAATAAAGCTATGGTACTTAAAATTAATAGCGGGTATTTCCACCTCTGGCCCTGATGACCACCTGCATGCGATCAGGCATGCTGTGGATTACGTTTTTAATGTCCACATGGGGTATTTCTTCCCAGGTGGCCACTAGAGCGGTTTTTAACTGACTGATAGTCTCTGGAGGGTTGGAACTGGATCGGATGCGTCTTTTAAGCATGTCCCAGACATGTTCTATGGGATTCATGTCCGGGCTTCGTGCTGGCCAGTCCAATTTTCTAATTCTCACCTCCGATAGGTAATCATCCACGCAACGTGCTGTGTGAGGTCGGGCATTATCTTGCATTAAGATAAAATCTTCGCTACCGATGAATCCCACGAATGGTAACACGTGTTCTTGGAGGATCTCTTCAATGTATCGCACTGCCGTTAGACGACCTGCAACTACTGCCAACTCTGTGCGTGCATCTGAACAGATCCCTCCCCAAACCATTACTGATCCACCTTGAAAACTGACGGTTTGCCTGGTAGTGATTGGCAAAAACCTCTCCCCATGCCTTCTCCAAACACGTTCGCGGCCATCTGGAGCTCTTAAGGCCACTCTGCATTCGTCAGTCCACAGAACTTTACTCCACTGCTCGTGAGTCCAATTTGCGTGTTCGCGAGCGAACCGAAGTCGAGCTACGCGATGGTGCCGGAGCAGTTCTGGACCTCGAGCTGGTCTTCGAGCATGCAGATCCCGTTCCTCCATTCTCCTTCTTATTGTCCGCTCACTTACGTTGACCCCTCTTGCCGTTTGTAGCCGCTGCCGTATTTCGACCGCAGTAAGGAACCGATTTCTCATAATTGCGAGAGCGATAAATCGGTCATCTCGCGCTGATGTACACCTAATACCGCCACTTCCTGGTCTCCTTGTGTATAGGCCGGTCTGGTCGTACCTTGTTAAGGCGTACCTGAGAGTTGTACGCGGTACATTTAATGTTTCAGCAATCTCTCGCTGCATTCGCCCCTGACTCCGAAGCAACACAGCTTGAGCAACTTGAGCTGAAGTTAGAGGCATTGTGTTCCAATTCTGGAAGCATAAATTACTACAGATTAATTAAAAAATAAAACAATAAAGATTAAATTCACCACCATTTCAATATCGAATTTTAACTCACCCGTGTTTTGTGCGTTCCAATAACGAACTAACGTTAAGTATCACAGAATTAAAGAAATGAACTTTTGTTTTGTGCTTACCCTCTTAAATTAACTAAAACAAATGGCCTGACAAACTGCCACTTGAAATTCTCATACGCGATATCAAAATCGCCTGTTATCGGTGTGTTTAGGTTTGGGCCACATTCCGTGCCGCTGAGTGTATATATCCAAACCATACAAAACATATTCAACATTACATGACACCTGACATCTTCAGAAAATGGGAAAAGGAACTCGTCCTTTAGAACAAAAAGGGTAATGTCATAGCATTTGAAGTGCCAGAAGTACAAAATGGGGGAGTGTTAAAACACAAACGTGACAAGTGGGACGAAACGATCCCGGGCTTGAAAATTTGAGCATTGGTAATAAGCTTGATCATGCACCGTCACGTCCCGAATGTCAAATGTCCTAAATTTTAAACGTGTGACATTTCACTCGTTACTACATGTTTCCCTATAGCTTCATTACGAGTGTTTCGTGATGGTGAAAGTATTTTTGGATTTAGTATTTTCGCATGCATTTGCACTTTATTTGTGAAAGCGCTAATGCACTGTGTAATATCTGTGAGTGTGTGGAACCCAAATGTTTGTTGTATATGAAGTTACATATTTATGTTAGGTGAGCTATGAATTATTTAGAGGGACTAATAAATAAACATAGACAAGATGTTATAAGCTATGCTTTGAAACATCTGGCATATATATGGTTTATAACGTCAGTGTTTATTTGGTATACAAAATTTACTGAATACCAGAGGGTGCACAAAAATCTAAGTATCTATAGCAACTCCACTCACCTCAACAAATCCCTGCGCGACTTTCAAGATGACGACAGCAGCAGGGCCCACGGACATTGCTCCGGGAATCGCCATGTTGAATATAGCTGACGTCACGATCGCCACGCCAAAGATCTTGTTAGCAGGATACATGGAGGCCAGGAAACCACCGGGTACTTGTGTGATGAGGTACCCAGCGAAGTACGACGAGTCTATCGAAGACTCCACGCTCACAGTCCATTCGAATGGAGCTTTGTCTGTTGAGTTTTGCTGTATGACAAGTAATTAGCTTAAGCATCAAATCCAGGCTAATAGTTTATATGCAACAATGTTTTCAAGCACAAAGGAAAATTAGCCGATGTCGCCTAACATTCAACGAAATTTTTATGCAACGTACTACATTAATTTTAAGTTTCTCCTAAAATTTTGTATCAATGCGGAATCATTGTTGAATTTGTGAGCAATCGATCTTTATTGCCAACGAATCCATAAATTGAAAATGAACTCCTCATTTTAACCCCACACTTCCCAGCTATAATTGTAAGTTAACAAAAACAGGTACCTATTAACTAATGCAGTACTTACGGATTGTTTCTCAGTCATCTTTAGCTTGGCCATGCTCATGTTGCAGCGCATGCCGAACATAATGCTGAAGCCGAAACACGCCAGCAGGGCCACGGTGTAGCGCGCAGTCAAGCATGGACATTCTGCGCGCACGTACTTGTCTAGTGGGAGAGTAATTTTATTATAAAGGAAAGTACTTCCTATTAGTTACGTTCATAATTTCCCTGATGGCAATGAAGAGATACGGATACGGACACAGAAAGATATTAAGATTTTGTTATATTAAAAAAAAAACAAAGCCTGCTCAATTTACCTCTGCAGTAAGGCAAAGAAGAGGTCAGTACGTATATTAATCTCTTCAGGGTAAGACCACGTTGTGAAAAATTGCAACATATCTTCTTTTGTACCAGATGAATAAAAGTTTGTGTTGAAAAGACAAGTATATTATAGATCAATGAATAGTAGGTACAGACCTATAGCTCGTGGTGGAGGTCGGTCAGGCGACGGTGGTGTTTCCAAGTCTTCGCCATCGTACATCGGGTCGTAACCCTTCTGATCAACGTGGAAGTTCTCATATTGAGTATTTCTGAAACAAAATTAAAACAATTAAAAAACCATGATGATTACATAAACTCATCAAAGTTACATTTTCGAGCTACCAATGCTGCCATTGACATTGAGTGCAAGCAGCACTTGCGAAAGTTGAAAGTTATGTAAATTAATCATCACACCGAGTATAACTTCTGATAAAATAACAAATAACTGCAATGACGTTAAGTTTTAATATCACAACAATTATTAGAGGCTGGACAGTATCACTTTTAAATAATTTTCTTGCAGAGTTATCACAATATCAAGCTTAGTTTCAATTACAAAAATAATTTCCCTACGAACTCTTTCGCACAATATCCCCAACATCAAACACAGACTTATAGACTTTCAATTAGTTTATTCCGCGTTATTTTGCGCTATTTTCCCTGTAATTGAAGCGGATGGGAAGCGACACACCTAGCCGGAGAAAATAAAATTAAAAACGTCTGCCTGCTAATAGGGCTGCCAACATGCACGATCGCACCTGCGCTTCGAAACGGCGCTCACAATGGAAACTAATCATAAAACACTTAAAATACGACGATAGAGGAAAATTGTTGGTAGATTTATTTAATTTAGAAAATAAAACTGAATTAAGAGTGCATGAAACTCAGGCGCACATTTCTAATTAAGTGCAAAAAGAATATCAAAGACTTTATTGAAATCTTTCACAATAGGAAAGTCTGCAACTTCTGCGAAACTTATCCAACTTCGTTTCTTGTCAAAGATTCTCCAGTTATCCACTGAATAGTGCACTACAAGTAAGTAGGGTACGCAGTGAGTTGGAAGACCGCACAACTTTTATACCTCTATTGAAATTGTTTTAAATACTTGGCAAGCCATGATTCAAAAGAAAGGTGGAAATCCCAAGCTTTGAAATTTTAATGAAAAAGGTATGAAAGTGCTATATAGCTGATAACATTCACTCATAGTTTAATTCGCTTAACAGTTATATGATTTGTACTTAACGAAAGCTACTAATTTAAGTTTTTCTGCTGATATTTAAAAGTATTATGTTACTGTCTGCTAATTATCATTCTAATTATCTTTCCGGATAAACCTTCTGTAGGTATAAAATACCAGAATAAAAAAAAAAAAACTGATAAATTATTAGCTCTAATACAGCTGTCATAATTTTATTCAAATGCTGAACTTGTTTTATTTTACAACACATCCAAGTTTTCCAACCATACCGTGAGTGCAGATTTATATATCTGTGTACCCTCGAGCCAGCTCCGCTTGCCCATTAGTGGACAAATTGAATTATTCTCCGTTGACGTGGCGTCGCGACTCATTGTTTGCAAACTGATAGGCTCCACTTTTGATGGCTCAGCTACGGGGGATTGCAGAAAACCTGTAACTTCGTTAAGGTCTCGTTCATCATTTGGATAAACTCCAAACAGATGTTTAAAACGAATAAAAATTGACAGCTTGTAGTACATAAAACAGTTTTTTTTTTACTGGAAATATATTTAGTAATCACCGATATTTAAACGTAGATTTCCATCCATTGTTATCAGTCAATCTTCCGATTAAAATGACTTCTTTCAAAATATACGGAAATCAAAAAGACTACACAAAACAACAAAATTCAAAAGCCATTAAATGTAGCGATGAATATATAACGACTTGTGGGCGACAACGGCAGTGCGTAAGTCATCGGCGTGTAAATTCATTTTTCCGCTGACAAAAGTAATAAATGTGGCTATCTGTCCCCGTCCCCCGTTTAACGTTGTTGGTAATGAATCGTCGCATAAAAGGCATAACCAAGTGGAAACGAGGCGCGAACGCTACCCGAGCCGACCGACGACGCCCGACGTGGCGCTTGGGTGCCCCACGCCACAGCAGCGCCACGCCAAGCGCCATCACGCTGGCTCCGCGCGCTAATGCGTTTAGCTGTGACTGGACGATATACCGCCGTCAACAGTTACGTTAGTCCGACACATCTGCAGGGATGTTGTGCTAATTACACAATTATGCGATTAAACGAAGGGTGAATAAATGGTTTTAGTGCAAGTTTTTAAAAGCTTTTTGAACAATTGGGTTTTTGTAATACGATTATTTTCGGTATATTTCGAGATAATATTGTTTTCAGCAACTATGGGATAAACTTGAATAACCATTAATTGGTTTAACTTTTGCAATCGTAATCAACCAAATAACTTTTAGTAAAGATCTACGACTTCCATGTACCGTGACCTTTACCCGATAATGACCTTTCTACAAAATAACAAGTCATTCCTAGATCAATCTATGATCGTAACAGCTTCACTTTCGAGCAGTGATACGTATACTCATAAAAACATTTGTGATTATCATTTTTGTTACGTAGCCCCCTTAGATCAGACCCTCAGAAGCGTCGCGCGTCGGCGGCGTTCATTGTACCACTAATGCACCCCATACACTGTTCCTATAATTATGTGACGCAACTCCTAAATGCTGTAATTACTGTTTTGTCCCGTTTGTCTACGTAAAGTTAATGGATACAGTCATTTTCAAATTTAAATATTGATTTAGATAACATCACAGATATAGCGTTTAAATACGGGTTTACTATCACAGCAATATTGCGATTTATTGGACAAAATAGTTAAGTTCGTACTTAATTAAGTGTGGACTTAACTATTTTATTTAAAAAAATGTTTGCTCTAATTAGAGCTAAGCAGAGATCTAGGTATACTAGCGAATTCCAGCAGCAGAACATTCTCGAGACAATTTTGGAGAGCAAATTGAATGAGTGACCGAGTATGGAACTCGGTCAGCGATTCACTTCGCAGTTAAACTTCTAAGCCAACTTTGTCATTTGACACTTCGTCGCTACGTTCTTGCTGTTAGCTGGAAATCCTGAATTATTACTAGAAAGGGTTAACCTTTTGTGTCCTCTGCAATGAAAAGCTTTTTGGCACGTAGTAAAATTTATCGATCTTTGTTTCACCCGACATAAATATACGTATTGATAAACTGTAAGGTGTTTCAAACAATCGTTTTTTCAAAATATAGGTGACAATAAACTGTTCTTAACATTAGCCATGCGTATAGGTTTCTTGACTTCTCGAAGACAGAACTCCTGGATCAGACGTGAAGAGCAGAGGGGCACAAGACTGGGGGGTAGAGAGGGGGGCTGTTGCGTAGAGCACAATATGCACTTCAACATTCCCCACTATGAATACCTACAGAGGGCAGGGTGGGACGCGAAGACTTCTTAATTAATTAAGACTTGAGATATGAGTGCCTGTTTAATTAACGCAAAATATCGTCAACTATTTCAAGGCCTTGTAAATTGTTCTCAGTAATTTACTTTGACCTCTAGACAACTGAATAGACTACTCTAAGTACTTTTAATTAGTGAAACCTAAATTCAAAATAATTTAAACACTAAAGAAGTAAAACATGCTCAGTAGAAAATCCAGGCAATGTGGTCCTATGATACGAAATGTAACAGAATAAGTATAACACGTCCGATTCCGGCCCTGCCGCGCTCGGGAGGGGGTAGCTATTACACCCCGTAAAGCCACCCTCTCTAATTGATTTACAATTGTCGGTTAAATTTGTTTCCCGACCACCCTCTGCGATCACCGATCGCAAATGCATTTTGGGATACTATTGATGAACCGTGAAAAATACAACACATTTCTCCTTCAAACTTTCGTAAATAGCTGACTTTTGAATAATACAAATGAAGTTCAATCAATCTATAAAGCTTTATTTGATGAAATAAAATGCAAAAAACTCTAACAATATTGTCGTAAGAGCATGAAACTACGTATGGTCACGTCTGTCATGTACGTGCTAAGCGCTGAACTAGATTTCTATTAATGAAAATATTTTTTTATATTCAACTTTTAGTGTTATTTTACGGTCTATTAATAAGCACACACACTCAGGCACTACATATATTAAATAATTCACATTAAAATATAAGCAAAAATTTCAAATACACAAAAAGCTCGTGCTACGGTTTCTCGTAGCACCGTAGCACTGCTACGAAAGTTAAACGAAGACAGCAATGTCGTATTGTGTGCAAAACTTAGGTGATATTTGACTAAATTGGGACACTAGTTTGTAAGCCAGTCTGTCAACGATCCGAAACCGGCGGGTGGTGAATAAAACATGTAATAAATAAATGTAACGTAACGACCTATTACAGCTACGCGCACTTCGGTACCGCTACGCATTTATTGAGTGGGACTTAACACCAGACTTCGTCTAAGTACGAGTATCATTGTACTTGATTGTTAATTTTGTGGCTTTTCATTTTAATGTTTCTTCTTGATATATGTACTATAATTTACTATTTCATTACTTCTTGTAAAATGTAGTATTCCTTTTCTCGCTTTGTGAAATGCTTGTAGCTCCGACTAACGTGTTCTACAACTCAACGATGCACCCGCTCGCACGTCCTACATTGTGCAACCTTGCTTTTGTGTGCGCTTGTTCACAACAAGCCAACGTATTCATCACAGCATGCTCCTTGGGAACAACTCCACAAATAAATCAAGTGAACGATCTCGCATTTCGACACTCGCGAACATAATAGAGTTATGACAAAAATGGCGACGCGAGCTAAGAAATATCACTTGGTGAACCCGAGACGCTTGTTAGCGTCTCCTTGCTTTTATTTATGGCCAGATTTATTTTATGGCCGTTCATGGATGTCGGGGAAATCGAATGAAAAGAGATAGCAGCAAATAAAACAATAATTTCATCGATTTGCGACGCCGAGCACAATGTAAAGGAAAGTAACTTCTCTGAGAAGCTCAACCAGTGGCATTTCTTTGATCTTAAGTTTTTACTTGGGAGTTGTTTTTGCCCGTCAGTATTTATGTAACTTTATTCTCACGAATTAATGTCGTACGTTATCAAAAGAGATTTGATGAAAAAACTGTATGCAATAATAGACTCCTTGTATTATTTCATTTCATAGTACTCACAACTAGCTGCCATTCGAATAATAAAATCGCTCCGATATAAGCCAGTCTGATGAACGTGCTCCAGATGATATTTTCTATTTCAAACACAAATTTTATTTTCTCGCTACTCGCAGCGTACAACAAATATCATAAAAATGGAAGGCAAACAAGACAGCTCGTTGTATTTGCTATGATATTCGTATTTGGCTGGTAGATTCTTACTCTCTTTGCTGGGGCCTAATCTGTCGGGCAGCGTGTACCTCACGTTCGGGATACGCCTGTGTTGTTTCTTGAATTTCCCGTCCATTTGTGTTTTCTTTTTTGTTTTGCTAATGGAGACGTCTTATTTAGAATTTTTGTTTTATTTAGAAACAAGAAAACCTCTTTCCACAATGAAAGTTAATACAACTTAATTTTGTTTTTGAATGCCCCAACGTGTTCCTTTCACAATCACAACAATAGTAAAACAACCTTTTCAAATAAAATATGCAAAACAAGAAAAGGTCTAGCTATAACGTTGAACGGCGTCAGTAAACGTTATTCGCGCTCAAGACGAGGTACAAGGCTGTAAATAAATTGAAGTGAATTCGCGAAGAAGGATAATCCAAACAAATCCCGTCTAATCCGGGAAAAAGCGTTCTCAAATCCAGGTTAGTTGTAAATATCAATTACGCAAATACCCCGGACTAGGAAGTATAATGATTGGCGCGGGTATCGCGTGCGTTTGCAAGGGGAGAATTTGCACTTCACGGGTTTTTAAAGTTGCGTTTATACGCACTTAAACTTGAGAGTTAATGTAAACTCATTTTCAATTAGCTTTCTGTTTTACTAACTAAACTAAAATTATTTACAAACTAAAATATAACGTCGAAAAATTCATCCGCATCGCTGTCGACTGGTAATGTACCCAAGAGACGGGCCGCTTTAGTTTTAGTTTAGTTAGTTTATAATTTTGTTATTTTTATCAAGTTAGTTAAAACTAAGTAAATAAAAAAATAAAAGTTTTCTGTTTACATCATCATCATCATCTGCCTAGCCTTTTCCCAACTATGTTGGGGTCGGCTTCCAGTCTAACCGGATGCAGCTGAATACCAGTATTTTATATGGAGCGACTGCAGCCTATCTGATCTCTACAACCCAGGAGCTGGGTAATACGATACCGCTTGGAAAGACTGGTTGTCATACTTTCGGGCTTCTGACGACCCGTAACAAAAAAAGATTCACGAATGACAGCCAGAACCAACGGCTTAACGTGCTTTACGAGGCACGGAGGAGTCTCGGAATTTAAAGATCGTCACCCATCCACGGATCAACCCCGTGCTAAGTAATGTCCCAAAACCTCAACCCCAATCCTCTATTAATTACTTTTCCGTTCACATTTAATGATAATAAACAAGATGTATACTTTATAAGTAATAGTATGCATGATACATGAATTATTTCACTTCCTAATAACATATTTATCTGTAGTCGATAATTAATTAACAAGGTTATAATGATCGACATAACGCAGTAACGTAACAAACTAATAAAATGTACAGTAGCAGGCAATTGAATAAAAGTCCCGAGGGCGATTTTTTCCCTCAAATCTAATAGAGCTGGGAGCCGGGGACAGTCGTTGAAGACTTGTAGATAATTTTAATATTCGTGTCGCAGGCCCCGGGAGTCTTGTATCGATCCCACGTCAATCTGGTAGACCTGTTATTAGGTCACAAAGGGCTTCATTGTTCTATGTAGGTAAGTTTAATTAGAAAATAAGATAAAATTATCTGTAAAAAAGTTTTGTAAATTATCTTTTAAAAAGTTTTGTAAATTATCTGTAAAAAAGTTTTGTAAATTATCTGTAAAAAAGTTTTGTAAAAATTAAAAAATTTGTTCATATTACTTTAAAATGAAAACCGTTTACGATTTTTTCTTTTTCAGCTCGAAAGTTTATCAATCAACTAACGTGTACATTGATTTCTGTCATTTTTTACCAAACATATCAGAAAAAAAACCGACCAAGTGCGTGTCGGACCACGCACAATGAAGGGTTCTGTGGTTGGGATGAATTTATCCCAAGAACAAACTTAGCATTGTAGTTGAAAAACATGTTCTCCTATACATTCCAACTGCAAATGTAAGTTTGTATGCACAATATTGAGAGATTTACCATGTTATTTAAGATCATAGACTTCTTATAGGTTTTCCTGTTATGTATGAGTAAAGAACCATTCTCTGTATTTTTTCAAAATTTTTGGCTCAGTAGTTTCGGAGATGAGGGGCAATGGTCAATTTTCATCTATTCTGTTCATCATCAGCCTATAAACGTTCCCACTGCTGGGACACAGGCCTCCTCTCGGTGAGAGGGAGCGGTCGTAATCCACCACGCGGGCCCAGTGCGGGTTGGTAGATGTCACATGTCTTCGAATTTTCGGTTCTAGGATATGCCGGTTTCCTCACGATGTTTTCCTTCACCGTTTTATCTATTCTCTTAAATATCTTTAAAAGTATTTATTTTAATATATTTTTTAAATATCAATATCCTCACAACAAGCCCTTTCATTTGATATGTCACACGGTACAGTTCACAAAACCTTCAATTTGCCCCCGAAAAGTGACCCCCATTTTCAAATTCATTTATTTACATTACACATCCGTGTTTAAGTCACAGAATTTCATATGTGTACGAAACAACTAAATTGGTCCAGTAGATTCGGAGCAAATTGGCTGTGACAGACAGACAGACACACGAGTGATTCTATAAGGGTTCCGTTTTCCTTTTAAGGTACGAAACCCTAAAAATGTCACAAAAAGTCTGTATCGATCTTTCAGATCATACAGTTCAATCATAAAAATAAATTGGTCTACCTGTGACATCATAATGCCGTCTCCTGAGACCGTTCCAGAGGGGAACGATGACGTATGGAGACATAAATATAACTGTGGCTTATTGTGCCGTGACAAGGGACCAGTGATTCTGAAGAAATACCTCATCGGATTTGAGTTATCACATAAAAATGTACTAACGAAGGTAACATAAATATCTATCGTTGGTTTTCTTTTTGTCGAAGAAATGGACTAGTAAACTGAAATAAAGTCTAATTCACCAGCATTTTCATAGGTTCATAAATCAATATTTTTTATTTAATAAATGCAGAATCAGTGTTCACCTTTGATAAAAGTTAATCAGTTTTAAGTAATATATCTAAAAGATACACAATGTACAAGATTTTGCAATAGATTTTTTTAAGTCTTCATGAATGAAAAGTTAAATTCCCACATATTTTTACCAGAAGAATTTTATCATTTAAAACAAAACAGTCAATATTTCAATGTAACCCACTTTCTTTTCTAACTCTTTAGCCACTATTTTCTAACGTACCTATACCACCGTACATTCTGGCAGTATTTCTGAATACTAAGAGCGAATAAAACTGTTTCCCAGAAGGGTGTAAATTCTCAGTAAAGCTGCACGATTTTCTTCGTCTTAAGAGAATACTTACAGTATCCTCCAAAACATGTTCCCCGAGGATTTTCTCGGTGAACTCAACAGGTGATATCAGAATTCACACCCCCAAGTCTCTTGAGCAACTTACTACCTTATACTTGTGTTATAAAGTCCGAATTTCAACTACGTTTCCGTAGGATATGAAACACTATGAAACAACAACCTGTGGATTGCTTTAAACACATAAATAAACTTAAGAGAACGTGAGCAGAATTTTTCAAACACTTTCTGGAGACACTGAAAGATTCGCAGTGTTTTATTGGAACTAAGCTAACGAACACTTTATATTTCACAATACAACGCGGTCATTGTGATCAAACTTCGGTCAAGTATAAGAGAACGATTGATCAAGAGTAATTTATCGTATATTTTAACGAAGGAACGAAGGAACGGTAGTGATGTGCCGGGAGCTGATATCAAACTAGCCAGAAATGCGTGCCACGCTCCCTCTGTCCTCACTCACAGTGGTATTCTGCAAAGACGTTTGACCTGTTGCTCATTTATTTAATTAATTATAACTTGCGGAATCATAAATTATTTCTCTTATCTCTGTTACTGAAAGGTCAAATGTTTTTAATAAAAAGCGATCTTTTCAAGAGACCTGTGTCCAGCAAAAACTGCCGTAATTTAAATTTTTCATAAAATACTATAATGTATCTTATTGCAAAAATTACCTACTAAAATAACAAAGTGTTGACCTTGCGGCAGTAAATATGCAACAAAGTGTCCCGGTAATGATAAGTATAGTTGTTAAGGGCAAAACACATAGGTTATCAATTGGTCTGCTCTTGTCCGGAACCGCTGCTAATTGAATATCATCTGCAATCAGTAATATATTTATCATCTGCGATCAGTAGTCACCGATATGCCTTTATCTCATAATAACTTTTTCCAATAAACAACAAGCGGAGGCGTTTAACTCATAATATATTAAAAACTAGACCGACACAAAAACATCTTGTCGACCTATTTCTATTTATATCACAAAAGTTTCCATCACAAATATTAAGTAATATTTATTGTAAAAAAGTACCGAATAACACTGCGGATTGATCCTGTATTCTGATGACAGGAGTGTATATAGTGCTAAGTCCTGTGCGCCAGAGCGAAACGAAACAGCATCAGAGCGAGAAAACAAAAGAGAATTCATTCAAGATCAGCTATCTTATTCTGCAAATATTCTATGCCGATAATAATAATCAATCCTTATCTCTCCTTGTCTGTCCTTAAGGAAATTCTATGAACGAGAAGGAGAGACGTACAGTATTGGACTTTAGTATTTTTCTTCGTGTTGCAGAATGAGCCTAAAAGTCTCGCGAATGCTCCAGATTCACAGACAATGCCCCAATTTATATCCAACTCACTTACTGGAGTCAGTGGAGATGGGGTGGTTAAAATAGGAAGGATGTTGTAGTAATATGCATGACACACTAGTATTGTGAGATAAATCCGAGCTACTGCTGTTCATTTGTTTTACTTTAGCACATTATTAAGATAATCTCATTGAATTTGGAACTTTCTGACGATGATTGAGTAATGAATAAATTAGTTATTGCAAGCTCATTAATCTCATTATAGAAAAAAAAAAAAAAAAAGATAATGTGTTTAAATATAAAAATAATTTTCCTGACCTCGTTTTGTATTTCATACATCAAACCCTATTGCTAACTAGTTATAAATAGCGTTCAATAAGGAAGTACCACAAATAATTAAGACTAAGTTACAATACGACCAAGGGAGTGGAAATAACTGAAACTTTCCGTGTGTTACGCACACATGCCGAGAAAAGTGGGGTAAAAAAATCGTCTCACAAAGCCAATTACATTAAAACATTCGGCGCGGGACAAAGGGCGAGAGAACAATGGAGCTTGGAAGGAACCCGCGATATGTCTTTCAATGCTTTTAACTTTCGACTGATGGCGGCGCAGTGAGGGAAAAATGGTGACGTCCCGCGACAAATGCCCGTGAAATAGTGATGTGACGATGTCTTTTATTTATCGTTTTTATTTTATCATGGGTTTTTTATTAGGTGCGACAAGTTTTTATTTTAGTGGCTGTATTTTATTGAGTTGTTGGGTCGAAGTGTGTAAGAGCGTTGATGTAAATCTTATTAAACTGTTTTTTCCGTTCATGTCGTAGAAACAAAATAAAAGTTTTATTAAATTGTTATTTTACGTCATTACTGGGTGAGTAACTGTAGTTTCGCTTAAATCTTGAAATTCAATGAAAAATTACAACCCCCTTCCCTAGACCTGACGTTTTAAGACATATACGTTAATTGCTGATTGCGGTAGGCGGGTTTGGACTTGAAAGTATAGTCTTATGGATACGGTTATCAATAATCTAGTGCTGCAGCTTAGAGCTCAACATAAAACCACCTTTTTCATCAAATTCAAACCGGAGACGGTTCCAATTCGACTTTTTAACCATAGTTAGACGCTAAGAGAATGAATTAATAAATACCTAGATAGATAGATAGATAGAATATTCTTTATTATGTACACCATAAAAATTACAGACATTAATTTAGAAATTTTACATTGGGTGACACAATGGGCGGTCTTATCGCTAAAAGCGATCTTTTACAGACAACCTTTGGATGGATTTAAATGGAAAAGGAGAGACAATACTGCAGGTAGTCAGTGGTGTACCATTTACATATACAACAGATACATAGATACATAAAGCATATAATTACCTATATAAATATTTATATATATATTAGATAAATAACAGATATACATAAAATTATAAACATGAAACAAGAGCAAGGAACTATATGTAATGATGATGTTTAAAGAGAAAGGAAGTGTTTTTTTACCAGAATTTTAAAAGTGGACAAAGATTGAGCACGCCTTATCGACACGGGCAAGGCATTCCATAACCGTACTGCTTGAACCTTAAAAGATTTGTCATAAAAGCCGGTGGAATGCATCGGCATCTCTAGTCTCAAATTTTCCGATGACCTCAGATATCTATTATGTGTGTCATGAAGGAACTTGAAACGTTCTTTAAGATAAGAGGGGGTTGAAGGATTGAACAGAATACTGTAGAGCTGAAATAAGATATGAGAATTCCGGCGAAGACGTATGGGCCACTTGAGCTTTGTACGAAATTCAGAAATGTGATCATATTTGCGTAGGCCAAATATAAATCTTATGCAAAAGTACCTACCCACCTACCTACGAAATAAGACAGTTAATAATCCAAGCAATAATAAAAATACGCATTTTCAAATGAATTCAGACCGAATTCGACGCCCTGGATAGGAGAGTGCGTACGCGGCTGACTGCATATCGAATGGATCACCCACGGTCATCGGTAATGAGACTGTATATCCTGCGAAAGTCTGGAGGTCAAGGCTTTTTAAACGCTAAGATCCTCCACAATCGCGAGATATGTAGTCTCAGGGAATATTTCCTAGAAGCCGACATGGGGATGCATCGAGATGTGGTCGCGGTGGATAAAGGCCTCACCCCGTTCTCCTTGGCTAAAGAGAACTAACGCAAGCCAGCACGCGTAGCATGACCACCGTAGAAAGAGGTTTTGTCGACGGAAGAATAGACAAAATGACAGATAAACAATCACAATCTGTCATTTTGTCTCTTCTTCCGTCGACAAAACCTCTTTCTACGGTGGTCATGCTACGCGTGCTGTAGTGCTTGACACTAACGATCGCAGGGAGATATGGCAGAGGAGCTTCACGTAAGTTTTTTCCGGACCCTACATGGCCTCGATGTAGATTTGTCAGCGTCCATAGCCAGGCTACGTTTCGGTGACCTCTTTGGGGAAATCGAAGGTTTTGTCTGTGCAATTATAGACGAAGTTATCATGACGAACAATTACCGGAGATCCATTGTGAAGGACAGCACGATTTACATCTGTCGGGTATGCCACCGTCCGGAAGAATCAATCCGACACATTATCTCCAGGTGTTCTCGTCTAACTAACGAAAAGTACTTGCATAGACACAATTTTGTAGCCAGGATTATCCAGCAGCAACTTGCTCTGAATACAGCCTTGTGAAATCGGAAGTGCCGTAAAACAGGTATGTGCCCGACCCAGTTCTTAAAAACAGGATTATTGCTGTCAATAAGCCTGTTATAGTGGCGGTGGATCGAATTGAGCGGCGCGCCATGATTATTGACATAACGGTTCCACATGACGGAAACTTTGTGCACGCCGAAAAAATTAAAGAAATTAGGTATCTTGACTTGGCTCGCGAGGTTGTCGACATGTGAGATGTGGACTCAGCGTTCATTGTGCCGATAGTCGTGATAGCCAATGGCTTAATAACCAAGCCAACCGTTAGAGCCTCGACCAACTCCTGAGGAGGCTCTCGTTGGGTAGCTGCATCAAGGGCTTGATTCAGAAAGCGGTACTTCTGGAAACGGCTCGCAATATTAGGAGGTTCGTCTCTCTGGAGCCCTGATCGCCGCGGTAGCTTGGACCTTGGACCATTGACCCTGTTCACGATACCGGTGGACTACAATTATTTTTTATATTCTAAGATTTAAAACTGTAATTGATACAGATTGTGCAATCCACGAAGACGCGCCTCACTCTGCGATTACTGTACTGTAAGCTGTTCTTTAGTATGGAGCGGAGCGGAGTGGAGCGCGTCTTCGTGGATTGCACTAAATCTAAGTAAATTAAAGAAATAAAAGACAGTAAAAACACAAAAAATGATCAACAGTTGTTTATGACTAACGGTGAATTTGACCAAACTTGAATACAGGTGTAGTAATAGGATAGTTTTTGCATACAAAACTGTTAGACGTCCACTTTATTCCACGAATAAAATATACTGACCTGCACTGACTTTGGTAAAATTAGCCCTAAGAAAAACAATTTAAGCCGGATAATTTAAAAGGATAGAACTGGCAGAGAGTGTTATACAGGTACCTACAGAGCATTTAATCCGTTACTTAATAAAGGTACACAAACAAACATGGATTATCAATATCATTACGATATCTCTATATATGAGAAGATAACAAGTACATTATTAAACTTTTTATCGATACCCACACAACTTCCCACCCGGAGCGTCACTAATAAAGAAGTGAGACGTAACCAATGGGGTATCACGGCTTGGTTGCACCGCAAACTCATTTTATAAATCGTCCGTCCGCTCGCCCGGAACCACGCGTTAACCCTCCCTTCTAATGCACCTCCTTTGTAAACCAACTCTATAAAAAACTACATCCGAAATTACTTTTTTATTTGAAAAAAAAACTTCTAAGTCAAAAATTCGAATCAGTTACACATTTAATCAAATATTGATGTACGAAATATTTTGAAAAATATCTTCGATATAAAATGTTGAATGTCAGTCTATCATATAAAATGAAAAAGAAAACCACCAGTCAACGATAACAATACAGCCCAATCTCGAGTTGCTCAATAAATTCTGTTATTAGACCTCATATCTTAGAGATATCACTAGATAGTTATAGGATATATTTCGGTCAACACATCACATTATACTTTTATAAAAACGACCGTCCTCTTTCGTGGAGCACTCGCTTAATAGACAGTATCAGGCCAGAGATCTTAAGTAAATCAAATCGCCCCATGAATGGCGAATGAGTCCGGGGCTTTTCACGGACTTTTCTACAGATGACTATCACAATGGCCCGGGATCAAGAGAAACTTATCTCGGAGGAGGTCGCAAAAATGTTTCTTAATGCCCATTTAAGTTGCATCCATTTGATCGTATCGCGTTACTGAGATGGTAAGCTGAATTGAAGACCCTTTTCTCCAAGAATAAACTTGGACACATCCATATTAAACCACCCAAGAAACGGTAGAAAGTTTTTTAGTAAAATATAGAGATTTTGGCTAAGAATTTTAAGTGCTGCAGTCTAGACTCTAGAATAGTTTAATCCAATTTAGTGTGAAGTGTTTTATAAAAAGAAAAATGACTAAAGTTATAGCAACTGTGAGCTGCATTAAATTATTCATAACAAAAACCACAAATCTTTAGTAACAATCGTCAAAATACAAATTCAGAATTGTGATTCACCAAAGAACCCATAAAATGATTTAATGAATTCACATAACATTTTTATGAATCCTAAACACTCAATAAATCCGACCGCGGGATATAAAAGCACCCACCGTGTATTAAATGTGCTATGCGTAGCTACAAATCTGTTCGAGGCGAAGTGAAACCACGGTAAAACCCCTTTCAGATGGGCGAAACGTTACCAGCTTTGAAAAACAACAATAACCCTCACCATACGTATGTATGAGGCTACGCAATATACTTTAAAAGTACGTCCACGATAGACTAGCGAAGCTGTAGAAACGACACTTGTGTGCGACGGATAAAGTTCTTTTGTAGTAACCGACCGAGGCATTTATACGAAATGTAGACAATGAATAGAGCATAACCAGATGAATTCCTTTGTATAAAGTATTTTTTGATAAATAATGTAAGTAATGACATTTTTCATTATTAGTAATTAAAATTTTGCCATTAAAAAAACATGATTTATGAGTTCATGACCAAAGGACAGTTTCCAACGTTAACTATAGCCATATTGTTTAGCACAATAGTGCTCTCCGGTACTGCGTACATCGTACAAGTCTGTTGTCTGATTTGCATACATCCTCGTCAGCGGACGCTTTGCGCATTTTATTAAGTCTACGCAACCCCTCTCAGTTTGAGAGCCACGCTATTTTCATGTTTCGGGACTACAAATGGGAACCCATTTAAATACTAAGCCTACATTTCAATACGATGCGATGTAAGTGTTTATTGTAAGATTGATGAATATTGCCGAGACGACGTTATTAATTTGTCTTTGTCGTTGACGTTTCGTGATTCATGTACCTATTTAGGCACTAGTTTCTAAAACTTTTGCATTTCGCAACTTTTACCATTCATATTTTGTGTCAAAATGATTTCATAGACATCAATGACTGAAATATGAAGTGGTTCGAAAAACCGATGTCCTTTACAAAAATCTAAGGAAAAGATTATAAAAATCATTTCAACATGATTTTTAATTGCTTCATTAAATCGAGTTCGTAATAACTACACGTAGTAAGCTCAGCCTTTGTAACGTTTGTAAGCGCGGTTCAAAGGACTGCCGCGCGCCGACGGATCGCTCAGCCTTCTCTTTGAGCGTCACTTGAGGGGCTTGCATGAAATAGACTCGATTGTACCAATACGCTTATTTGTTTGCCGTTGATCGACTACCGAGGGTGCTCCGCATGTAGAAATGCAATTTTGTGGTTTCTACCGTTCGTATGTTTTGGTATATCTTATATTTATACATCAACAAAAGAAATATCATTCTCGTTCTTGTGTTTATTTTCAGGGAAGTATAAATATTTTTCAGCACCAAAAAGCCCTCCATAACTTTGATCTAATAAAGACAACGGCAGCACGTCACCGTCAATTACATCAACAACTTTACTTTCTCCAAGTTGTCGCCCCCGAGATTGTATTTTAGATAATGGCTCGGTAATCACGTCGGTGATTTATCACGTCGCTATCTCAGCCTTCACTGTCCATTAAGCAATGCGAGTGCAACCCTTTGTTGTGTGCACACGGGGAAGCTGTCTACTCACCCCGTCGTCACCGCGTGAATGCGCGGTGACTTGTGTGGCGTGTGCATTACTTGTTTTGTCTTACAATCTGTGTGAGTGAATGTGCAATGTTTAGGCTGATTTGGGGCTTAGAATACTTTCTGACTGCTACCTACTGATAGCTATACGCTGATTTGGTTTTGATGAATGGTGTAGTGTAGTAGCACCCAGTCAATTTTGTGTCATAATGCTACTATTTGTTTAACGTAAAAAAATATTTTAAATTCAATAATTCAATGATTCTCGACAAATAGCGGTCCTTAAATCACAATGAAATGATTCATAGTGCCAGATGCACTATGAATCAAATATGAAAGGGTCTACATCGATATTTATATGCATTTATTTTCGTTGGATCCCAGTTTTAGATCCCATAAGTGGCTGAAACCTCTTTAAGACACTGAAGGAAATAAAAATATTAACAACAACACAATAGAAGTAAAACCACGAGCCAAATTAGCATAACATTTGGAAACATGCCGTTTTTATCATACTTAAGTCTTCCTAAAACGTTTAGCTCAATATTTTAAAATGAGGACCAGTATTGTTGCCTAGAGAGTGGATGTTCAACAAAGTTAGGGGTACAACAATTGACATGCATTAACGGTATTTCCGCTGGCGTTGGGCCTCAACGTCGTTACCGCCCGGAAATTCAATCGAGCGCTGAAACGTTCAGCTTATATTAACTTGTTACAAACATTATGGATTTAGAAATATACGTGCTAACTTTTCTTTGATAGGTTTCCTTAAAATTCGCAGAAAGTTCAAATACAGAAAAATTACAAAGGTTTGTTAAAATAATAGCCTGTGTCCAAAAATAATAACAAAATTACAAACCTAAGTTGTGGCGACGAAGTCTTAAAAATGTGGATAAGATTTTGCCGTGAAATATTATTTACCGAGAAAACGATTTAACAATCCCAAGCACGTGCTTAGTTACAACCTTCTACACATTGACGAAGCACAAGAACTTTATCCACATCTTTTCAGCAAAACAAGTGTATAAATTCGTGTCAAACATTGTTTCATCGCAGGTCTGTGTGAGGGTCGGGGAGAGTGCAAAATTGCACGCACACCAGCTTACAAGCACTCCAAACGTGACGGAAGCGAGGAGTGCGAGCCGTCATGATCTCTCTCCTGATCAATAAAGTCTTGGCGAACTCAAATATTTGCACACCACGTACATTAGAGGAGGTGGAGGAGCAGACAAAACGACGAATGTCGATCGACATCACAGAGTAGGTGACGGACAGAGAAGACAATTTTTTTTTTTTTTTTCGAGTTTTTATTTTTTGTGATAAAGAGTAGAATTTATTTATTTAAAGTTGCATGAAAGTCGTTTAATAAAGATTAATGCTTCCTGTAAAGAAAATTAGTAAAACTATGTCGTGTGTACAATTTTTATTTTTTTTATTTTTGGAAACCTATTTCGTGTTTCCATTATACTTTTACATAGCAGTGATAGCCTAGTGGTGTGACCGTCAGACTGCCAACTCATCGTTCTCGAGTTCGAACCCACGGCACCTTCTCTGACTTTTCGGATTCATGTGCGTATTGTATGATTGTCACTTGCTTTAAAATCACTGAAGAAAAACATCGTGTGGAAACGCCATGCCTGAGAGGTATTTATCGACGGCATGTGAAGCCAAGTCAGAGGCCCATGGGCGGCTTTAAAACTTTGACACCAGGTTAATCACTAACTGAAGGAAAAAGAAGAAGATACTTTTACTTTTTATTAGCTTTAGTTAAACATGGCTTTAATGATGTTTTATTGGAACAAAACTATTTCCAATTACCAACCCAACACTGGATATCTGAACCAAAGAAAGAAAGAAAAATTGGTTTATTTGTCACAGAAACACGTACATACAAAAGACAAGGATAGGCAACAATCAACAATAACAATCAACCACCAAAAACCAACCAACCAACAACAACTGGTAACCAACATGAACAAATAAGAGAACTACCATCAAACTTGACAGTTACGAGTACTCTGTACGATTCGGTAACATTGTAGTTTATGTAGGCGCACGAGAGTGGAGTGAGCGGCGCCTCGACGTCTACCCTCTATTGGCGCCAGACATCCGTCTTTGTTTTAAATACACAGGATTTTTACGCTCAATCTCGATTTTAGTCGGAATTATGGTTTGCGGGGATCACAGATGAGCTAACCTTAAGATCTTAGTCACAATTTATTTATTTGCAAAATTATTTCAGGTCTGTCTATGTTATTGAAATACCCTGCCTATTTTAACCTTTCGTAGAAAGGTTCATATTATGAATATTCTAGCTAAATAACAAAAAGTTTCTACTAAAAAAACTGAAAAATAACTTTAATTTAGGGAGTCGGTGTCTTTGGTTTTGAATTTTCGTTCTTTGTCACCGACTTCCGAAATTAAAGTAATTTTTCACTTTGTAGTGTTTTTTTGAAGTCGGTTGTTTTTTTTTTGTAAAAAGTTTTTATTTTTTCACTTTTTAATTGTGATACACCTACCCCACACAAATTCGAATACCACTACCTGCTATGTAAATAACAGTGACAGGAAGTTATCATAATATCATCCACATACTAAGTGAGGAAAAAATACGTATTATTGAAGCTAACTCAAAAACTACCCAAGCAAAGTTAATAAAATTTATATGGGACCACCTGAAGTATGATCTACCAAACAAAAAAAGAACCATCAAAATCAATTCATAATTGACGGAGTAATCGCGTAACAAACATACAAAAAAAAAACAACATACAGTCGAATTGAGAACCTCCTCCTTTTGGAAGTCGGTTAAAAATGAAAAACCCGGTTCCAAAATAAAACCAACACAAAATCACAAATAGTCTCATCAACTTCGTATCAGTTCAGAGCCAGAAATAATTAACTCGACCACGTCAAACTACGTTCATTTGAATATAATACCGCTATATACAGAAGTCTGTAATTCCAGCGTGTCCTTTGAAGTGAGATTAATACCGCCCCACCACCCTGTGTGGTTGCGACCACGCAGCAAATTAAATCTGTGTCCTTTCACAGAGGATTCTCATTACGACAATTTAGTACCCGTAATGAGTATAAGTCAGAGGGATGATGAACATACTTTTTTAATCCGCCTGACGGTGTGGGCGTGGGCTGATTGGACTTTTTAATTTATTTGGTAGGTGGATTTTTTATTGGAAATGATATGGTTGATACAGATTTGAGGAACTCCTGGCTAAATAATAACAGCCGCATCGGTCTATCCATCAGTTTAAGCAACGCTTGCCGGGGTTGGTCCGTGGATGGGTGATCCATCTTTACATACCGAGACTCCTCCGTGCCTCGGAAAGCCGTTGGTCCCGGCTGTCATTCGTGGATTTTTGAGAGTCGTTACGGGTCGTCAGAAGCCCGAAAGTCTGACAACGAGTCTTAACAAGGGATATCGTATTACCCAGTTACTGGGTTGTGGAGGTCAAATAGCCAGTCGCTCCATGTAAAATACTACTGATATTCAGCAGCATCCGGTTAGACTGGAAGCCGACCCTAATATAGTTGGGAAAAGGCTAGGCAGATTGCGCTGCGACATTTATTTATTTTTAAATGTCGCAGCATATGCTGAGATAGGAGCCTTTTGGCCTCGTACTGGACCTTCTGCTTTCCTTCTGCTTTTATTTAAATTTTACTTTGTTTTTTTTTTTATTATATTTATTAATGTTCTTATTGAAGGTGTTTAGTTTAATTTGTGATTTCCTGTGCGAGTCTCAATAAATACTTTTTCTTTCTTTCAGATTGATTGATTGATGGTTGATACAGATTTATCTGTAAACTAGCTATGCGCGGCTTCACTTACGTACAGTAAGACACAGATGTAGCATGAATTTGAAAATTTGCATTCATTCATTTCAATTTTACAACGTATTTGGTTATATGACTTTACAAGTTATTGCGTTTGCGTAAAGATCATTTTCACCTAAAGTAGTAATAAAGATTGATGATTTTGAAGGCGCACTCAGTTCGGATGGTGATCGGTTCTACGAATTTTGCCGATGCTACATCTAAGTTGTGTCGTACTATAACTCTGTATTCTATTAGCATTATAATTCAATAGGAAAGTGAAGTCAGTACATTAGTAATGTCCTCTACAACATGATTGTCTCGTTGGTCTAGTGGCCAAGACCTTATGTTCAGCAGAAGTGCTTACACTTCTGCTGAACATGAAGTCTTGGGTTCGATTCTCAGGTCGGGCAAAGTGTTAGTGGGTTTTTCTATCTGAAATTTGTATGTAGCAGCCTAGAGTCTGGATGTGTGCCCGGTTAATGGCAATAGGCTAGCCCCCTACAACATTAAACTTAAAACATAACTGTTCCTGTTCCTTTACAACATTTGTTAATTTTGTTTATGTGTATTTAAATGAATGAAAGAAAATAATTGAATTCATGATTTCTCCTTGATCCCGATGGTTAAAATCGTTCAAATGAAACCAAAACCTTAATTGTTCGTTCATTTCTTTGAGAACTTGATCAGCTGATTGACAAACAATTGTGAGTACATGCAAATATAAGCGTCTGTAATCGATCTATCACCTAAAGTTTGCAAGTTTATTATTAGTTTTCATAGATTCCGGAAGGGTAATTTTGATTATAACACAAAAATCTATGCAAATAAAACTTTACTTCCATTAAAAAATGTCTAAGTAGATGATGTCAGAGACTCACAGTCTTCGAGTTGCCTCTAATTAAAGACGTGCACCTAATACCACAAAATTAACCCCAAATAACTGATAGAGAGATAAAGAAATCATAACAAATATAAATAATTTATAGCAGTAGCGGTTTATAAGATTTATTTGCGGATCCCGCGTCCCCTTGGCGCCGCGCCGTGCCGCCGGCCCCGGCGCCGCGCCGTCCCGACGGACAGACATCACGGCGGCACCCGGCTATCGATCTCGCGAGATGACGACACGATTAGCTGGCATAGTTTACTTTAGTACTGGAGATCACACTCATTTCGATTGGTGTTGTTGTTCTGGTGAGAGAAAAATAACGGAAGAAAAGCGAACCTTTCAAAAATAAATCGTTCAATAGTTCAGTTGGATTTTTCAAAATACCTAAATTCATAAGGATTTCTACTCATAGAAAAAAAGGTCTACCTACTACTTCGACTAGTGTACTATATAATGCACGTAAAGTAAAAAAGATGATTTTTATTAACCGTTTGTTAACAAGTGTTGTTAACTTTTATGTTTTAACTACATCCTTATAATTTTCTATTTTATGTCGTTAATTATTTTAATTAGATTTCAACCCTTTTAAATTAAAATAAATAAATAATTATAACATGAACATTTGTCTCTGTTTACACTTTTATTGAATACCGTTCACCTTCTTACACTCATTAAAACTCCTGACAACTCTATTCAGGTACTCTTTGGATAAAGTATTTATCATTAATTGGCCATGTCCACCCGCATCAGAAGCAGAAAGCAATCCTCATTAAAATTTCATCCACAAACCCTGAGGCGAAAGCTTTGACAACCAATTAGTTATGTAACATAACACTTTGACGTCAAACTCTATGGTGAACCTCTAGTGTCTATGGACTAATATTATTTGAATCATATTACACGACTATTGTGTCGGGACAAAAGCTTGTCTTGTTAGCTTGTTAGTAATACTATCAGGTATTCAATAGTTTAGCAATTAGGGCCTGTAAACCAGACAACAGTACGTCAAAGTTGTCAGTATTTTGAAGATACAATACTGACTCTGATATGACTATTAAAGTTATTTCACAAAGTTTAATAATGATGCTTCCATGATCATATTTTCACTTGCATTTTATTCGAGGTAGTCATTTTTCCACTAATATTTTACTAGAATGACAAATGCCTTATTAATATCTCGCTAGTGTTTGTCTTTTGTTCTATTTAACGTTAAAACCGTTAAAGTTATCCTTGTCACAAGATACTCAGCTGACATTCAACCTTGAACTTGCCGACCCCCGCTATGGTGTGATGTATCCAGATTCGCACAATCAAAACTGGGTTTGTAACGTTCAAACGTTATTAACTCAAAAATCTTCAACTGAATTACTTTGCAATATTTAAAACGTGTATTAGTTAAGTTGAAGGAAATACATCCACGCTGTACGACAAGAGCGTTTCCAGCTTAATTAAATAAGAAAATTGACGTAGGCGTTTGAAAATGATAATAATAGTGGTTCAGAATTCACTCTTGCATGCTTTATTTTTATGGTTGTATGTTTCTTATTTTAACCTGAGCTACCCAAAAAAAACCTCTATAACGCTATAGAAAGATCTTATTAATTACTTATAACGTCATAATAAATCAATCTAGCTAAAATTCGCACACAATCGCAATCCACCGACCGACAATATTTTAGTAGCTAAATGACACAGCCGATATTAGAACGGTAGTCATATATTCAATAATATAATAATATCTACCTTGATATCAATGTGCAGGAAGTACGGGGTGCGCTTCTCCCGGATAGCGAATCATCCATGAAAAGGTGCAAATTGAGGAAATGTAGTTTACCTGTTATTTGTTCCTCACTCAAGTAATGGCTGACAGAATTTATTTTTTCGGGGTATGCTTATAGCACCTTCTTATGTAATAATATAGTTGAAGGAAAAAAACTTTTTACAAAAGAAAAACAAACGACTTCAAAAAAAAACACTATAAAGTGAAAAATAACTTTAATTTCGGAAGTCAGTGTCTTGGGTTTTGTATTTTCGTTTTTTGCCACCGACTTCCGAAATTAAAGTTATTTTTCACTTTATAGTGTTTTTTTTTGAAGTCGGTTGTTTTTTTTTTTTGTAAAAAGTTTTTATTTTTCACTTTTTAGCTGCGATACCTACCCCAAACAAATTCGAAAACCACTACCTGCTATGTAAATAACAGTGACAGGAACTTATCATATCATCCACATACTAAATGGGAAAAAACGACGTATTATTGAAGCTAACTCAAAAACTGTCAAAGCCAAGTTAATAAAATTTATATGGGACCACCTCGAGAGCATACCCTTTCAAACAAAAAAATAACTTTTAAAATCGGTCCACAATTGACGGAGAAATCGGTGGACATACATAAAAAAAAAAACAAACATACGCGACGAACATATAACCTCCTCCTTTTTGGAAGTCGGTTAAAAATAGAAGATAGAGTATGCTTGTCCTAACTCAATGTTTTGTTTTAAAAGGTTTTGTTTTCAAAGCACACAAAGCACAATCTTGTTTTAAGTACCTACCTGTCTTTGACTTAGCTTTACACTGTATACATAATTAATGTTTTCTTTCCTCAATTTTCTATCAATCGAACACACAAATATTGAACAAACACCCTAAATAGAATTACTACATCCATAATTAAAATTGATATTATTATTGAAATAAGTTCTTATTATTATTTTTTTGTTTCTTTTTTGCTTCCCCTCTCATATTTTTTGGCTATTTTAACAGTCAGTTTTGTCTTGATCAAAATAAAACAAAGTGAGCAGAGAGCAATTAATTTAGGGGTCCGTTGTGCAGCAGCGTCCTCCGGCGGGTGGACCAATCGAGTAATTGTCGCGAGCAATATTCAAATGACGGAAACAATTAGCGTAAGTGCTGAACACGTATTTAGTTGTCTAGACCTTTTAATGCCATGCCATCAGTACGAACTGATTGCAAAACAATTAGGAGCTTAGGAGGAAAACACATTTGTGCAAATATATGTTTTGGGCAATGCAAACGTGCTGTGGATTTACAATATTGTGAAACAAGAATATACTAAGGTAATATAAAATATCTAAGCTTAGACGAGCCCTGTGTCTGTGTCTGTTAAAAAATAATGGCAACAATTGTTTTCACCAAAACGTACTAAAATAGATTTCGTGATAGCAACAATTCTCCATCAAGACAAAAGCCATTTCTAATGGGTGCCTTTAAGCTTCTCTAAAATCTGAAGCACCCAATTAAAACATTAATCCTACCATTAAAAGATCCTTGTACAATCAAGCAGTACACGGTACAATATAGCTAAATATTATTGAATAAAAACTGACGGGTTCCTCCCCCTGTCAGCTCGCTCTAAATCTCTTTTGTGTTCTGCGATAACGCTACAAAGCCTGCTAATGTCTTTTAAGGACTTAGTGATTTAAACGGACTAAATAATGAACCGACTACCCTTCTCTGCTCGGAGCTCGCTATGCAATTTATGGGCTTAAAACCTTAGGGATACCTCGCGGGACGCAGATGTAGATATGATTGTAGCTAAAACGAGTGGTCATTTTTTGTCCAGTGACTTTTTAAATTATGAGAATGGACAAAAGATATTATTTTTAAACATAGTGTCATATTTTCTGAACTATTTTAGTGAAAATCGATTTTATTTCTTCAACTTTTCAGGTATACAAGAAATAGCCTCCTCTAGCTACATATTATTATAAAACAAAGTCCCCCCACCGCCGCGTCTGTCTATCTGAACGCGATAAACTTTTCACGGTTTTGTGTAAAGAACATTGACCTGTTCTGGACCAAATGCTGCCCAGACATAGGAATACTTCCAAATGGTTCCTTGCATCAATTTATACATAAAAAATGAAAAAATCTGGTAGTTTTATTTATTGATTTTATTTTATTATTGGAAATGTATAAAATAGCAGTATTGAGTTTGAACTCGTTGGTTTTATCTTGACAAGTGCTATATATAGCCTCAGATGGCGTCCAGGGTCTGATGATGGAGCTGGAAGGTGGTCACGGGCACTCCTCAAGTAAACCAGATAGCCCCTTCGTATTCATTGGATTCGTCATTCGTCGTCATTGGATATGTATTGACAAGTGCTATTCCACTAGGTGGTGTCCAGGGTGTGATGATGGAGCCGGAAGATGGCCATAGGAACTCCTCAACCAAACAAGACAGCACCATCGTGTTTGGACTCATTGAATATGTATTAAGAAGTGCTTTACACGAGGTGGTGTCCAGAGTCTGATGATGGAGCCGGAAGGTGGCCATAGGAACTCCTCAACCAAAAAAGATAGCACCATCGTTTTTGGACTCGTTGGCTTTGTCTTGAGAAGTACCTAGTATAGCCAAAGGTTGTATTCAGGGTCTGATGATGAAGCCGGAAGGTGGTCACGGGCACTCTTCAACTAAACAAGACAGCCCTGTTGTGTTTCGGACAATTAGATTTATCTTGGCAGTTGTGCCCACGTTATGTGTCTAGTTTGGTTTTTAGGGTGGGCTAAGCACCAAGACGTTGTTGGGCGCCCTGTTCTGCAGGGCCGTAGCTAGACTTAAATTTAAGGTTGGGAAGCTGTTGTTACAGGTAGAACGGAAGTAAAAATGTTGATCTGTTCTGATCAATTGATTTTTTACTTTCTTGACTGATTTTTGTAATGTGTGAGTCAGTTAATATTTTACTGTCGGGGGTGATATAAAGATAAAAGCCGACCCCAACATAGTTGGGAAAAACTTTTTACAAAAAAAAAAAAACAACCGACCTCCAAAAAAAACACTACTACAAAGTGAAAAATAACTTTAATTTCGGAAGTCGGTGGCAAAAAACGAAAATACAAAACCCAAGACACCGACTTCCGAAATTAAAGTTATTTTTCACTTTGTAGTAGTGTTTTTTTTGGAGGTCGGTTGTTTTTTTTTTTTGTAAAAAGTTTTTATTTTTCACTTTTTAGTTGTGGTACCTACCCCGCACACATTCGAATACCACTACCTGCTACCAGTGACAGAAACTTATCATATCATCTACATAATAAGTGGGAAAAATAAAAACGTATTTTGTAGCTAACTCAAAAACTATCCAAGCAAAGTTAATAAAATTTATATGGGACCAATTCCAGAGCACACCCTTTCAAACAAAAAAAGAATTTTCAAAATCGGTCCACAATTGACGGAGAAATCGGTGGAAATACATAAAAAAAAAAAAAAAAACAAACATACGCGACGAACATATAACCTCCTCCTTTTTGGAAGTCGGTTAAAAAGGCTAGGCAGATTGATATTGATACACAGATTAAAAAAAAAACATTCTGATATACATTATTATTTCTCCAATCATGTCCAAACATACCAACTCAATATAAAGCCTTTCCTTAAAACAACTGAATTCGAATAAGATTCAGAATAAAGAATTATTTTATTTTGATTGTAAGATGCCGTGGTTAATTCGGAATTGTTTAGATGTCATAACTTAGCTCACAGTTCTTTGCTTATTATTAGTTGATATTTAGAATAGTTGTTTTTTTTTTAAGGTGGGGCATTGCCCCACAATGCCCCCCTTCGCTACGGCCCTGCTGTTCTGTTTCTCGATACAATTATTATCGATGACGATTAAACGTTTAAAGATAATAGGTCACAAGATGTATGAATAATGGTTCCTACATAGGCCCGATGTAGACTCTTAGCGTCTGTATCGTGGTTGCGATTTGGTGATCTTTTTAGGGAAACCGAAGGTTCTGTCTTTGCTATTATAGACGAAGTTATGATGACGAACTACCGAAAATATATTTTGAAGAACGGCACGGTTGACATCTAGCAGACATGCCACCGTCCGGGGGAATAAATCACATACATTATTTCTGGATGTTCTGATTCTCGTCTGGCTAACGGCGACTTATTGCAACGGTACAACCTTGTAGCCAGGATTATCCACCAGCAACTTGCTCTGAAATACAGTCTTGTGGAATCGGAAGTACCATACTATAGGTATATGCCCAACCCAGTTCTCTAAAATGGCAATATCACGTTTTATTGGGATCGATCTATCATACATCACTGACCTATTTTCATTCTCCGTTCAAGACTTGCTCGCGATATATTAAAAAACGTGGCGAGTCTTGGATTCGATGCTCAAGTGCAGTGAAAAGATCATCCCAGGTTCATTTAAAAAGACAACCTTTTAAATGTTCCTGACACACACGTGACATAGTGGTGATAGATCGATTAAAGCATCGCACAATGATTATTGACATAGCGGTCCCGCATGATGAAAAGCTCGTGAAAGCCGAAAAGGATTAGCAGATTAGGGTATCTTGACCTGGCTCGCGACGTTGTCGACATGTGAGATGTGAATGCAGCAGTCATTGTACCGAGTCGTTACACCTTTTTTTTTGTGAGGGAAATTATCAATTAACAACTCCCGCTCTGGGCGGAGCGGGAGGGCGTGTCAGACTCTTACTGACTAAAACCCACCCGTGTTCCTTCGGTTGCCCTGTTGCCGGAAGGCCACGATTTCCCTTTCGGCCTTATTTGCAACCCCGGCAGGCCACGGCCCTAGCAGACCCCGTCAATTCTGCTGACATCTCTTTGAGGCGCGCGTGGAACACAACGCGCCGTCGACCCGGGATAGTCGTTACACCTGAGCAGGCTATCGTTAGGCAGCTGAATCAAGGGTTTGATCCAGAAAGCGGTACTTCTAGACACGGCGCTTATCTTATGGAGGTTCCTCTCTCAAGAGCCCTGACCATGAGCTTGGACCCTGTTCCCGATACTGGTGGGCTACATTTATATTTTTTGTTATTGTTTTTATAACTCGTGGCTAAGTACTAACAGTCACTCGGGTCAATCTGTCAGGTTAAGCTACGCTTGCCGGGGTTGGTCCGTGGATGGGTGACCATTTCTACATACCGAGACTCCTCCGTGCCTCGTAAAGCACGTTAAGCCGTTGGTCCCGGCTATAATTCGTGGATCTTTGACAGTCGTTACGGGTCGTCAGAAGCCCGAAAGTCTGACAACCAGTCTTACCAAGAGGTATCGTATTACCCAATTACTGGGTTGTGGAGGTCAGATAGGCAGTCGCTCCATGTAAAATACTGGTATTCAGCTGCATCCGGTTAGACTGGAAGCCGACCCCAATATAGTTGGGAAAAGGCTAGGCAGAACGAACGTTATTGTTTTTATAAAAATATTTAAAAATGTAAATAATACGCATACAAATGCAATAAAGGAAATAATAATGTGTTATATAACATAAGTATTGTCATTTATTAATAAAAATACTTATCAAAAATAGTTTTTCTCAAAACTCCTCGAACAGGTTTTGAAGAACTTTGGTTTACAGACTAGTATAAACCCAAGAAACATAATGCACTATGTGTCCATTCTGGGCAGCCCTTGTTCCAACTCTCATATATGGATGGTCAATGTCCTTTGCTGAAATATGACGATGACTATTGAAGATGTCGAAAAAATCAAACCGACTGGGAGCTTTACTGGCATGCGCGTTACGGTAGTACGTTTCCATGGGATAGTTTTCGCCCTCCACGCGGGTAAAGCCGTGGGCAAAAGCTAGTATCTAGTAAATTAAACATATAATCTGTCATTTTTACAATCAATAGTGACACATAATATTATGATGAAATCATAAGTACGTCTTATTCTAAAAACTCAATGAATTGTGATAAAACAATTAACCTTTCATAACATTCCCATACAATATTCAAAAAACATGTTCCGACTTAACTAAAATAAATCATACCTTGAAACACTCTCAGATTTGTGAACAAATCACCGTTACAATGTACTTATATGCTCGTAGATACTCGGTTCCTTGCATCGGGAGCGTTCGCATGACGACACAAATCCGGATGATGTCTGTTTGTTATCAGCGCTGTGCACTCGACTATACCTCTAGGGCTGCTACCAGCTCACACAGTAATCGCATTATTTATCGAATCCGGACCATTTGGTATTATGATCTGTACGGAGGGAACTTTGTTCTTATTCCTATTTAGACAACGGAAATATTGATTTGTTATTTTCGTTGTTATAAAAATTCATAGAGATATTTAGATAAAAGAACTTTTTCTCTTCGTCCATTTAAACAAATTCAGTCATGTAAAAGGAAAATCAGTCACCAAGGCAGAGCAGACTAAGGAGGAAAAAGGCCGTTTATAAATCAACATTAAGCAAGGATGGGAGGACAGAACTCGTCTCTACCCTAAAGTAAAAATTGATGATGGTGCAGACATTCTAAATATCGGAGTCAAAGCTTCCAAGTTGGCTATCTGCATCACTGCGGGGCTTAAACTATTACTAAAACTACCTATTTTCTTTTTTTCAGGTTCATTCCAGGTAACTTGTACAAAATGATCGGTTAGTAACATTGATGGAATATCTGACCTGTGTTGTTCCAATTATTTGTACCACTGACAGCCTGTTCTAAAAACCAGTGTCCAGGTATTATGCTGAACTGATATCGTTTTGGCAAAGTTGTTACGGAAGATATAATAAAGTAGTTGGTATAGTTTTTTTTTGTAAACTTGTAGCTAATATTTATTATACATATATCCAACTGTCGTTATGACGAAATAAACGTTTCTTTCTTTCTGTTTTCAAAGACTGTTGTTCCCCAAAACTGCGACCCTACGTACAAAATGCTTGTTAGAGAATCTTCCAAGATTTCTCCGCCCTTATATTTTATTTCGATTGCAACAAGTATTATCCGCCTGTCAATATTATCGGCGATCGTCTCGCGGCTTCCATCGAAATTGCTTCGATTCCCCACGCGTTGCCCAACCGTCTATTGTTTCTTTTTGTTTATACTCCGTTTTCATAATCTCCATCTTCGGGAAATGCGAAATAAAAACGCCATTTGGTCATTTGTTTTTAAGTTGGTTTTGTTTTCCCGTTTGGTTATCCCATTTATGGAAGGTTTAAATTCTAAATAATTACAAATTCCTTAAATTAGGTACAAAATCAGTGAGATCTAAAAATAATCCAAATGCTAAGATCTCATTTGGATTATTTTGATAGGAAAAATGTTTGATTCAGAACCGAAAACCAAAAGTAGGAACTGCTTCTTATTATAATAGGGAGGATATCAAAAAAATGATTTTTTGTCCGTCATGTAATTAAAAAAATATTTGGGCACGTTTTTTTCTTTTTTTACGTTATTAAAAGATTTTTTTTTTTTATTGCGGCGGTACATTGAGTTAAAATGTGCAATGACGTCGCGAGTATATAGATTTTATACTTAATTGTGACATCGCGACCCCCACTCCCCAACTTTAATGCGTTTTATCTAAGTAACTTTTTATTAATAAGATAAAGTAAAAAATGTGTGTCTAATATTTTTTATTACCTGACTGACGAACTAAATAGAATTTCTTTTTTTGTCCCAGGTATCATCCCTATTTTTTTTTCTTGCGTAATTTTTGCCGCAAATAAACGTTTTTTCTTTTTGCTTTCTTTCTTTCTATTTATAATTAATTAAATGATAGAATTTGTAATCTGTGGTGAATTTTATATGGGTGTATTCCTGAAGTAAACATTATTTGTATTTGAATTATATTACACAAGTAGATTTCGTTTTAGAATAATATATATTAAATATACACGTAGTACATGATGGCTCTCCGGTCAATTGTACTTTAATAAAGTAACTAGCGACCCGCCCTTGCTTCGCACGGGTGTAATGGCGACACGTCAAAACATGGAGATTTGTGTACTATGTCTAAGGATTATGAATGACACCTTGCAGTTTTTTTGCGATTATGTAGTTTAGAAGATCTAAGTGGTCACAAGATACACACGAAAAGTAACTTTCAAAGTAGCATATGTATAGAAATAATAAAATTGCCAAAAAAACAGCCTCGTTGGTCTAGTGGCTTCGTTTATACTCATCCCTAGTTCGAACTCGCCCGCTTTTTTATATGCCTATAAGCTGCAAGGGTTACAGTTTGTCGAAAAAGTGTGCTACGATGTAGAAAACAAATACTCTTTTTCTAAATTATAAATACTGATCACGTATTAATTTTACTATGGAAGTCTTGATCTTTTTCTATATTATTTTTTTAGCAAAATTACCTGCTTAGATTCCGTGCAAATAAGTAGTTATTAATTATTGAATATTTCATTCCTAGAAATTTTATTATAATTTATTTAAATTATTGTATATACAGACTGTGATTTTTTAGCAGAAATCTTTTATGAAACAGACAGTACAGAGTTGTTGAGAGAAAAGAAGATAAAGAAAAGGAGAATACAGCTACAGATATAGACGATTCTCTGCAGACGAGTGTTCTCCTGACTGTTAATAAGGCACTAAAAGTCAGTAAAATAACTAAAAATCCATAACTCGGTCCGAGATTAAAACGGGCCGTTGTGACAGCAATACAGAGCAACTTTGATCTTGTCCACACACTGCCAACGCACTACGCCGTTGCCCGGCTTTTGTTTTGTCTACCATGCCGAGTTTGGTCGTGGTGGACACACGATTGCCGTCACCGAGAAGTCACGTCCAGTTTGAATAAACTTGTTTCTCGGTAATGATGTACCGGTTACGACAGCGGTGAACAAATGCCCTTACTCAGATCGGACATTAATAAATCGGAAACAATAAGGTGTATTTATTCTTCGGCAAGCTACCAAGCCCAATCGTACTAGCACTTTTCTTACCATCAGTACTTTTGTGCCTTCTACACATATACACATGTAGGTAGATATATACGGACCGGGCGAGTTCGAACTAGGGATGAGTACGAACGAAGCCGGACTAGTGGTTGCAAGCGTTACTGCTGAGCATGAAGTCCTGAGTTCGATTTCCGGGTTGGGCAAAGTGTTATTGGGTTTTCCTATCTCAAATTTCTCAGTAGCAGCCCGGAGTTTGGATTTGTGACCGGTTGATGGCAATAGGCTCGCCCCCGTTAGGATTTAAACATAAATAAAATAGCGAAATATGGGTGTAGGTACTATACCACCTCTGCATGAGTGGTAATAAATAACTAGCCCGCAAAGCCACCAAATATTGCTGTTTAGCAGTACCCTGTGCCATCTTTACCGCATTATATCAAAACCAGACCATTATTTGTCTTATGTGAAGGGTGCCAAGACTGCCAAGGCTTTTTTTCAAATTATTGCAATTTTTTATGATAGTTATTCTTACTTTGCTGTGTTATGACTTGAGACCGTATTTTATGGGAATGTCTAATGTTTGCTTAGGTATTTGCATATTTAGGTTTTTTTTTAGGTTATTGCATATTCTGCCTACCAACTAGGATGATATATATGATAGTGTAATACCCCCTAGACAAAACAAAAATGTACATAAAAACATAACTGTATCACCGGAAGGTTTATGTATTTTAAAAATACAAATTACTAAAATATTTTAAGTGACAGAAGGCAAAATTTTACTACTGAGCATTTGGAACAGTACTTGATTATATTATCAATGTTTTAAGGAGGAAAATAATAAATATCTCGGTGACAATTTATTCATTGTTCTATTTTAAAGTAATTGTGCTGATTTCTGAAATAAGAAAAGATCCGGTTTTATAGTACCTATTTATTTTAATTTGATGTTGCATATTTTGGCACTTTTTGACGATTTTGTTGCATATGTCGATCATTTATGATGCATATTATCCGGTGTCTAGCTTATGACGATCAAAGGTGGTTGTTGATCAAATTGATGGCATGTGATCAAAGCAAAGATTCAAATCGTCCCTAAAGATAAAATTTGAACGTGTCATGCCCATGATCTATCCACTGCTAGGACTCATCCTCCTCCCTGGCAGCAGGAGTGGACCGTAATTTGACGGGGTCCGCTAGGGCCGATGCCTGCCGGAGTTGCGAATAAGGCCGAAAGGGACATCGTGGCCCCCCGGCAACATGGCAACTGAGGGAACACGAGTGGGTTTTAGTCAGTAAGAGTCTGACACGCCCTGGAGCTCCGAAGTTATTTGATAATTTCCCAGCCTAAAAACAATATGATTGGACCGTAATAAACCTTGCGAGCCCAGTGCGGGTTCTTGGGATTGGGATGTCTTTAAATTTTTGCTTCTAGGACAATACCTTACGTGGTTTTCCGTTACCCTTTTAAGGGTAGGCAGTGGTAGTAGTAATACTGTTTAGCAGCAGAATTAGTTTCGTTCTGTGATAGCTCTTCCCCTGAATAACTCTTTGAAAACTACCTATAGCTTCTACTTTTTCTTACCTATAAGACGTTATTTGTAAACCTTTACCTATACTTTTATTATATTTAGTAAGCTGTGATGAGCGCGATCATACAGTGCCGCCGGTTTAGGTTTTCATTTGCGTGCTGATTTCTAAATAATACCTAATCAAGTTTCTTGACTGTTATTTTATCAAGGAACATTAAAATCAACATTGAAGTCTTAATTTAACATCATTTAAACCTTAAGCTATATATTCTCGTAGATATAATAGTAGGTACGTTTTATTTTGTCCGACTGATTTGATTGTTAAGGCGAATTTATAAGAAACCTAAACAAATTAAAACAAATTGATCATGCTTTTGCATGTTTGCATCACATTAATTTCCATTTTTTTCTGTGTGTTTCACTGATTAATTTGGGTAAAATTACCAACTTTAGTCGTTTTATATAATTGTGGCTTTAGATCGAGATGCTCACATAGTTAACTTTATAATAGATTCTCCTCATTTAGTTAGATTATTTCCGATTTTTTGGCTTGACAAATCTTACTTAGGAATATTCTATCTAAGACAATATTATGTACAGTTTCAAAATGCCCCACAATTGAGCCCCCTTTAGCAATAATATTGGGTATAAAACCATGCGACTTACTTGAACAGAAGGGGTTTGTTGGCAAAGATCCCCGAGGCCTTCTCCTTCGCGGCATTGAGCCCCTGCATGCTGCCGGTCGCACGTCCCTCATCAAATGACACTCTTCACTAACACCTGCAAACAACATCACTGTTACTATTGCGACACCTAGCCTCACTGCTTAATTATCGTACGACGTTCCCACTGCGAGAACACACGTCTCCTCTCTTTAAGAGGGACTGGGCCATAATCCACCACGCGAGGCCAGTGCGGGTTGGTGGTATACCCCAATTTTTTACTAAACTCATTTTGTTTGTGACGATTCGAAAGAAGATAGAGGTGTCGATGAAATAAGATGATATTTCTATTTGAAGTAAATTTTGGTATATTTACACTAGTTTTTAAAATAGAAAGCCTCGGAATTCCAGCTTTTTTCTGATTCGATTCTAGGTACACATTCCGTAAAATTTAAGAATGTAATTTTTCTAAGAATCATAAGCTACAATGCAAGAATAAATGGTTTTTACTGCTATGGACTGGAAATAAACTTTTCAGTTTTCTTTGTTCAATTTTCCAAGTTTATTCAGGAAACTGGGTATCTATGCGAGAGTTCTAAAGAAATGTTTGAATTTTTTCACAATGAAGTACAAATTAAATATCAATAAGTACCCCAATGATTTTTCGGCAACAAATTTTTTTGTTTAATATCTTATGAAAGGTGGATATTTTGAAACACATTGGATTTGCAGCCTAGTTCTTAAATAATTTGAAAAAGAGAATTGATCCACAAAATCTACCGCCCTCTTACATAATCACTTAGTACGTACTGGGTACCTACCTATACATGAGCATGTACCTATATACCAGTAGCAATAGTTATATACATGTACAAAATTACACGTAGTTAAAAATAAGCGTACATACAGATATATTTCACAGCGAAAAGAAAGAGATTCTTTACAAATATAATAATTAGTACTTACATTTTTCAGTTCCCTGGCGTAGCTGCTCCGCTGTAGCGTCTGTCGATCGTGTAGCTCCCCGCGCGCCTCTACGGCGTAGCGCTACGGCTGCGCGTAGCCCCAGCCGTCATTGGCCGCTACGAGTGCGGACGTAGACGAACTCCGACGAATCACAGCCGGTGCTGTAAATGGGGCGGGGTTTGTCAGATTTCTGAAAATTTTCAGGAGGTCCCAAAATATGTACTATTGATGTCAACCCTAGCAATGTTATACTGAGCAGGCAGCCGTGCTTAACATGCCCACAGACATGAGGAATTCAAGTGAACTATCTGCAACAGTACATAACATTAAAACTTGATACTATCCTCGAGTAATCGATACTCTTTGTGTAAATAATTACACAGTGGTATAGGTATGATCTATAGCTTCACATTTCATACTTTATAGTTATAACTTCCATGTAATAACTAACCATGTTCAAGCGTAGATTCAATAGTTTGTGTAAGTTTTATACGTCACTGCTCCTCAGTCATAATTGCTTTTTATTTATTTAGGAGAAAATAGAATATTATTTGTTATGTACATCATAAAAATTACCACAACACAGCGCAACACATTATAACTTTAACCAGTGGCCACAATAACTATAGATGATTTTCTAATACAAATCACTGCATTTATTTACCCAAAATAAATAAAATGCAACCAAAATGAGTTTCTTATCATTTTTAAGAACAGAAATCTACCGTCCTGACGAAAAGTGCAATAACTAAGTTAAACCTGATTTCGAGAAAAACGCGGGTTAAGATTTTATTTTTAAAGTGAAACTTTTATTACATCGTCTCAAACTTTTTCGTCTGTGTGTTGCATGTCGCGTGACGGTCGGCCGCGGAGTAGGGATAAAGTGAAAGGCGCTCGTCATTAAAAAGTTCTTAGTTCGCTTAAAAGTTTCACTTTTACCGTGGTTTCATAAAACCACACAATCCTTTTTTTGTTTGGTTTGTAGGTATCTCCAACACTATACATGGTATACAAGGTAAATTCGTCATAGATACGTAAAAAGTGTCTAAAAAGAATATATAGATCTCGTTCTGCAAATTCCGAATATGTACTTATCTCAATTTGGCGAAAAACTCGAGTTATTGCACTTTTCGTAAGGACGGCAGAAATCCCCTTTACATATGTGTATTCCTACAAGGACAAGTTTAAATTCATCTCTTGTGTTTCTAATCTTAGATAATCTCTTCAACTCATTGTAAAATCAGGTAAACTTGTTTAGTTAAGTTGTATATTAAGACTATGTTGTATACCAAGGCAAAGTGACTTCACAATAAAGCTTTGACAACACCCGTAGGAACCAAAGCAGAGAAACTCTGATATCATTAACAATATTGTGTAAATTATGAAGCTTCACCTTCATTTGATAACTGAGAATTTTAACTAGACCATCAGATGAGATAGTGGTCAAACGCAACCCCATCTACACTAATATTATAAACAGAAAAGATTTGTATTTTTGTTTGTAATGAATAAAATCAAAAACTGCTGAACCGATTTTAAAATTTCTTTCACCAGTAAAAAAAGCATTTGTATAGGATATATAGCTTTTATTATAGACTATACTTTATTAAGATATCACCCGGGCGAAGCCGCTGGCGGAAGTTAAACAATAAAGCAATTTTTTCACAAAAAATGTACGACGTAAAACGAAAATAAAACAGTGGCACTCCGGGAGTGCCGATAGAAGTGAAAACTTGAACAAGATCGCCTTGGTGGAAGAAAAATACTTGTATAGAACATTGGTCCGTAACCTTATCTAAATAAAGAGCATAAAGGCGTTTACAAAAAAAAAATACATTTAAAGTAAAAATACTTGCACAGAACATTGATCTATAAATAAAGAGCACAATCGCGTTTCCAAAAAGGAGGTGTCGAAAACGGTGTCACGAGTTCAATTGTTTTTTCCCATCTCAAAAATGCCCAACGCGCCTATAGAAGTTTTCACTTCAAAAAAACCTTTTAGTCTAACTAATGAATATTATTGATAACTGGCAGCGCCCCGCAGTTTCACCCGCATAAGTCTCGATCCCGTGGGAATATCGGGATAAAAAGTATTTTATGTATTAATCCAGGTTATAAACTATCCATGTGCTAAATTTCAACCAAATCCGTTCAGTAGTTTTTGCGTGAAAGAGTAACAAACATCCATCCATCCGTCCATCCTCACAAACTTTCGCGTTTAAAAAATTAAGTAGGATTTAGGAGCTAAATTAAATTAAATTACTAATTATGAGTCAGCGGCGCCAAACAAATAATCAATGAAGATCAATCAAGCTGCCACCATTTTACTGGGCGTTTTTTGTTAAGCTATTGCATTGCTTTTATCGTGGGCTTTGAGCGCGGCGCGGCGGCCGAATCAAGAAATTCCGTAACGTTACGAAAATAAAACCTAACACCCCCCACTCCGCCTACCATGTAATGATGGTTACAAACGTAATTTTTGTTTTATGTCATCACGTCATCATTCCAAGTGTAGCGTTGACAAATAGGAAGTATGGAGGTTACAAATGCTATGCAATAGCTTTACCGCGGCAGTCCCCGAGTGCCACACGTTTTTTTTTTCTACTTCGGTAAAGAAATAATTATATTGTCTGTTTTTACCCGACTACGGCAAAGCCAAAAGGAAGGGTTATGATTTTAGCAGTCTATGTATGTATGTATGTATGTATGTTTTTACGTGTGTTCCACCGTAGCGCCTAAACTACTAAACCGATTTTGATGAATGAGGTATCAATAGATTCGTAATAATGGTCCAGGTGACATAGGCTATATAATTTTTCCCTAAATTTAATTTGGTGGACTTTACACGTAAATTTCTAACCTCGAAAAAAATTAAAATGGGATGATCATGACATGTTTGGTATCAAAAGAAAGGTCTTGACAAGCAAATTACAAATATGTATATAATATTATATTTTCAAAGTAAACAAATATGTTTAAATCGTTAAAAACAAGCAAAAGTGAGACTGCGCTACGTAGTATCGCAAGATGTTACCAACGTGCAGTTAATCAAATCATAATGAGTAGTACCGATTTGTAATTCCACTCTTATGAAGAAAAACAACTACAACGAAATATTTATATTTTAGATTTCTTCGAAGCTCGATATCGATATATGGTGTTGGCGTCGAAATAAATCGCTCTATGGTTCCGTCCAAAGCACTATGCACTGCTATTGGAATTTAAAATAGGTTAATTACTGAACTATTGTATTACTCTACTCTTATTTACGTTTATCAAATGTAAAAACGGAAAAGTATAAAATAAAAAAATAAAGTTTAATAAAAAACTGTAACCCGACTACGGGAAAATAAAAATGATCTAAAAAGTACGAAACAAGCAAATATATCAGACAGAAATCAAGACATAGGTACAAAAATGGTCAAGGTAAAGCCGTCGTCGCATGCCATTATAATTTTGTAGGTGTTCTTGGCACCAACATGGTATACAGGCATGCGACGGCTTTACTTTGACCATTTTTGTACCTATGTCTTGATTTCTGTCTGATATATTTGCTTGTTTCGTACTTTTTAGATCATTTTTATTTTCCCGTAGTCGGGTTACAGTTTTTTATTAAACTTTTTTTTTATCACAATGATTAATTTGATTAAAGCACGCACCAAATTAAACTGACCCGATTACTAAAGAATCTGTAATTTAGACTAGCTTTGCCAAATAACACAGGACTATGGCATAAACGTCTGAGATAGACAGACAGACGCCGAGGAAACTACGTCACAACCTAGTTCGGTATTCTTACCGATACTTTTGTATAATTAAGGTGTTATGGACGTTAACTACGTAATAGGATTCATAATTATTTTTCAGCAGCATTGCAAGTAGGTATATTTTTATTTCTTAAAGATGTTAGGAATTCTGAATCTATTTACGACACTCTTAATATACAGTTAAATCCTATAACATTAAATGAGCAATATTTGTATATTTATGTATGTATATATTTGTTTGTAATCATATTCTCGAAAACAGCTCTAACGATTTCGATGAAAGTTGCAATATACGGGTTTACGGGGAAGAAAAATCGATCTAGCTAGGTCTCATAGCTGGGAAAGTTCATTTTCTACGTATTTTTACTCGAGCAAAGCTCGGCCGCCAAGTTTAGAACAAGATGGCTACATAGATAATAACTGTATGATGGCTACCTTAAAATAATGACATGGCAGCATGGAATTAGTAAGTATCTACTATCATGGCAGTATGGAATAAGTAAGTAACTACTATCATGGCAGTATGGAATTAGTAAGTATCTACTATCATGGCAGTATAGAATTAATTGAATTAGTAAGTATCTACTATCATGGCAGTATGGATTTAGTTAGTACCTACTATCATAGCAGTATGGAATTAGTAAGTATCTACTATCATGGCAGTATGGAATAAGTAAGTAACTACTATCATGGCAGTATGGAATTAGTAAGTATCTACTATCATGGCAGTATAGAATTAATTGAATTAGTAAGTATCTACTATCATGGCAGTATGGATTTAGTTAGTACCTACTATCATAGCAGTATGGAATTAGTAAGTGTCTACTATCATGGCAGTATGGAATTAGTAAGTAACTACTATCATGGCAGTATGGAATTAGTAAGTATCTACTATCATGGCAGTATAGAATTAATGGAATTAGTAAGTATCTACTATCATGGCAGTATGGATTTAGTTAGTACCTACTATCATAGCAGTATGGAATTAGTAAGTGTCTACTATCATGGCAGTATGGAATTAGTAAGTATCTACTATCATGGCAGTATGGAATTCAGCTTTCTCTATTTTCACCCGAGCAGAGCTCGGTCGACCAGGTACTAATATAATGGCGTAAAGATCATTCATTTCATCCCCTTGATCTGCAATACGACGCAAACGACGGGACCTTAACATCATATTCTAAATGTCCTTATACCTGCACATTACAGAAAGCAATAAACACTACCGATAAGCTAAACTCGTAACTAAACTGCCTAAAAAATTTTTTTTTAGATTTCTGTCAGATTACGAAGCAGGAAATAGAAACTTCTACACTATCATCTACATAGCCTTTACCCACCATGTTGAGGACGGCTTACAGTCTAACCGAATGCAGCGGAGTACCTGTACTTTACTTGGAGCGACTGCCTTAAGATTCTATTAAGTAGTGAGGTAGAAGACTGCATCAATATTTTTAAGCTATTGCATAGCTTTTATCGCGGGCTTTGAGCGCGGCGACCGAATCAAGAAATTCCGTAACGTAACGAAAATAAAACCTAACACCCCCCACTCGGCCTACCATGTAATGACGGTTCCCATGACAACGTGATGTTGTCATGAGAACGTAATTTTTGTTTTATGTCATCACGTCATCATCCCAAGTGTAGCGTTGACAAATAGGAAGTATGGAGATTACAAATGCTATGCAATAGCTTTACCGCAGCAGTCCCCGAGTGCCACACTTTTTTTTTTTAATAAAAAAATCATGGTGATTCGTCATTCTCTTGTCTTTATTCAATTTATTTATTTATTTCTTTTTCGTTCATAAGAAATAAAGAAAGAAAGAAAATAAATTTATTTGACCCAGGTTAAGGCACACAATATTCAAAAACAAAAACAAAAAAAAATTGAGAAAACTTAAAACAGTATTATGTGCCTCACGGCTGCTACAAATAAGTCTAGTTCAGCATAAATGCTAGACAACTAGTGCCTGACGCTGGTTTTCAATTGAACCTTATGTTACGAGTACGTCTTACGGATGTAAGACTTCTTTATTAGTGGTCATCTCAGTAGTCCCCTCTCTAGCCTCACCATCTTTCAGACAGACCATCCACCGTTTTTTAAGTCTTTCCCTTCTTATTTTTCGGGCGAATTTCACCAATGAGACTGAATACGTTCAGCACCTCTAAACAACAGACATCCAAAAAAAAACACTACAAAGTGAAAAATAAGGTTTTGTATTTTCGTTTTTTGCCATCGACTTCCGAAATTAAAGTTATTTTTCACTTTGTAGTGTTTTTTTTTGGATGTCGATTGTTTTTTTTTTTTTTTGTAAAAACTACATTCGAATACCACTACCTGCTACCAGTGACAGGAACTTATCATCTACAAACTAAGTGGGAAAAAAATACGTATTTTACAGCCAACTCAAAAACTACCGAAGTAAAGTTAATAAAATTTATATGGGACCAATTTGAGAGCATACCCTTTCAAACAAAAAAATAATTTTTAAAATCGGTCCACAAATAACGGAAAAATCTGCGGACATACAAAAAAACAAACATACGCTACGAACATATAACCTCCTCCTTTTTAAAAATTCGGTTAAAAAGTAGCCAAAAGCCTCGTAACCAAGATCTGTCAATGTCAGTATTCTACAACAACTTTGACACTGACAGTGACAGCCATCAGTGAAATCCGCATTTTGAAACTTTCGAGCCATATAATGACAGCATCATCTGCCTAGCCTTTTCCCAACTATGTTGGGGTCGGCTTCCAGTCTAACCGGATGCAGCTGAATACCAGTATTTTACATGGAGCGACTGCCTATCTGACCTCCACAACCTAGTGACTAGGTAACACGATACCCCTTGGTAAGACTGGTTGTCAGACTTTTTGGGCTTCTAACTACCCGTAACGACTGTCAAAGATCTACAAATGACAGCCGGGACCAACGGCTTAACGTGCTTTCCGAGGCACGGAGGGGACTTGGTATGTAAAGATGGTCACCCATCCACGGACCAACCGCGGCAAGCGTAGCTTAACCTGATCGATCGACCCGTGCAGCTGTTATTACTTAGCCACAAGCCATATAATGACAGCAATAGCTCAGTAATAATCGTTTCAGTTATATGCGTGGCCGCACCCGATGCCGATATAACATAATCGCTATATCGAGCCGACTTCATTTCACGGACAGAGGAGCTCGCAAATGAAGTTTCCGCGGTCCACCGAACGCAAAGCCATGGGTCTCGGCCACCATAACTCATACGGCGATAGATGCGGTAAAATAATGCTCGATTATTGTATGTCTTTGGAAAAGATTCACCTCATGCATTAATTTAAATAAAATCTGAAAGATTAATCAAAATAACCTTGAGTTAATCTATATGTATGTATAGTATGTTATTTAAAATATCCCAATCTAAATTATCTTTGCTTTCCAATTTAGATTACTAACGAGTTTATTTTTTTCTGTTTGTTTGAGAGTACGTACATTTACAGGGTTATTAATAGGGTCGGCAATCCGTTAGAGGGATGTAGGAGAGGTCATTTGCAACCAATTGACCCCTGATAAATGACGTCTCCTACATCCCCTTAATGGATTGCGGCATATTATAACCAATAACCCTGTATATTCTTCGGATTAGTTAAACATTACACATGGAACCAAATTCTAAACAGGGTTACGTTAAATTAGCTAGAAAATCTCCGCAGACGTGATGCGTATCGATATCTAAACACGATAAAATAATAAAATATTTGGTGACTTTTTGTGGGGTCAATGAGCGCTGGTAGTGTTGTTATTTGAAGTTTTAGGTTGATAACATCTGTTTTTTCGTGTTGAGATATCGATACCCATCACGTCGAAGTGAAGTTTACACTGATTTTTAAACTGATATTTTAATTGACTACACTACCGGCGGTTGATGACCCCAAAAAAAACATCATGTAATTAAATTCTTTGTATTTTATCACGTTTAGATATCGATAGCCCTCACGTCCGCAGAATTTTGCTAGCTAATTTTATTTTGTCCCTATCTACATCGATTAACTCAAGCAGTGATCATCTGAGCCTGTTAAGACGGCAAAAAAATATATACTATGTTTCAAAGCTATAAAACTTAGACACAATAATTCCAAAATATTCACTAGCACTATTATAACGAAGCACGACACGGCCATTACTCACTAAAGATATTCATAGTGTTATAAATTCTGTCAGAGCAAAGCTAGCCATCCATAAAACCGTTCGTAGCACGTCGTAGCGCTTCGTAGCTCCGGTCCATGATTCATATTGCTACGCTGGCTGAATAACGCGTTTGAATCAAAATCTGCCCATCAGACCGTTTTAACTTTTTTATAGGAGCTCCTTTAAGCCTTTGAAATGAGAGATATTTTTCAGAAACTCCAACGACTCATTAAAATTTTATAGTACACCAAATTAAAATTAAAATATTTTGTTACTTTAATGCATATCCTACCAAACTATTTATGTGAGAAAATGACAAAATATAGGAGGCATTAATTATTTAAATTTTATGCAGAGTGTTCTCTTTCCCAAAGAAAGTTGTTAGGCAAAGAACGACAAAATTTTAAAATCTGTGTACTTAGTTTAGCGTTGTTATAAATTTAGCTTACGAAGCGGGACCACCCTCTTAGCGGGCGATTAATGTATATTTTTATACCGTGAAACGTCAGATTAGGGGTGAAACTCAATCCATTTAAATAGTTATAAAACCGCTGAGCTTGCAACTTGATTATTACGACTTTAGATGACGTCAGTTCAAACTGATTGGATGTAATAAACTAAATTATTGGAGAGAATTTTTATGTCTTACATTAAAGTGGGGATTACTTATTAACAAAAATAACGTAACTTGACTGAATTTTACTGTACCATCACTAAACGAAATAACAACCAACGTCAATTAGGATAAAATAGAGGAAATAAGTAACTGTTTATGTTCATTCTGCTTTTTTTTCGTATTTCTCTTGACTGGTCTGGGCAGATGCTTGTTTAAAAACATTAGAGTGCGGTTATTATTGTTAATGGATTGAACATACACGTTCAGTGCTGGGAGCCCTCCTGGAGGGTCCACCTAGTCGCATATGGGATGCTGGGAACCCTCGCGGAGGGCTCATTTTAAATGTAGGTTTTTCTTAGTGAATACAGCATTATAAACCGTGAAAATATTTAACAATATTTATTAGTATATGTACGCGTTGGTTGTAAAATCCAAGTTTTTTTTGTTCACGGTTACTAAATATTTACAAAAAATTTAAAAGGTTGGAAACTACGCACACACCGACAAGAACCCCTGAAAACACTATTTTATTTCGTTTTACAGTGTTTTATAACACGATTTTAAACCTAATGCCTGTGACCGTCAGCGATGGTTAACTGTAGCGCAATCGTAATGCCGGCAACCCTCTCGGAGGGTTTCCTTTTATATGTATGGCGGCATGGCGTATGAGTTCTATGAAATCGAATGGAGTCGAAAGTGTTAAAGACAAGCGACCTGACTCTGACCATAAAGTAGTTTTGAAATCGATTCTGCAACTGCCACACATTTGACTTTCACCAATGCTGACCACTAGTTCCATCAAAGTTATGCGAATAACAAATACTTATTATATACGCTTTTATCCTTAGTTTTTGAAGACATATTAGGTACAAAACAAGACATATGTATAATTTCCTCAATCGTTATTTAAAAGCTATTTATTTAAAAGACAAACATAAAATAACATAATATTGCGCCTATAAACCCCGAAGGGTTAGGCAGAGGTGTAGATACGTAGGTACACCAACAAATTGCTAGAGTCGCTAAAAATGCGTTCACTATCAATATTTCTTCGGAAAATAAGACTTCTCTAATAGCGTACGGTTTATCCTTAAAAATGTCGTACGTGATTTTATCGGCAAGTATTATGAGTGGCAAGTGGCAGGCACTTGCCAGTGATCGACCACTCGTCGATACAGCGCACTCAGCGCTTATCGACTCCGTCGCTTACCGCTTTACAGCGCAGTGCATTTGGATGACCCTCCACAGAAACAAAGACTTTTAACCTGTCCTAGATACTGAGGGGTACAGAACCACTTTAGATAGGTAACGTTTTATTCTACCTACATGGAATTATACTTACTGTAACCTTCCTTCGTCGAGGTAAAGGTTAAGAAAAATTTGCTAATTGGGGAGCTTTTAATGTTCTAACATGCTGCGCTGACCCCAAATAAGTTGGGATAGGGACAGGAGCTCTTAAGCGTCGCCTATAAACAAAACGTGTTCTGGATTTTGTTAAGTTTATATAGAAAACTAAAATTGGATTGAGGATAAAACTTGTAGATGATTGTATTTTTTTTTATTGAATTTCACTAAAAACGTGCAAAAAGTACTGCCGTATTTTGATAGCTCTTCAGCAGACGTTTTTTAACGTGATTTACTTTAAGTTTTCTATATAAACTTATCCAAAACCCATAACACGATTTTCCGACGGCTCTTAATGTAAATATTATGATCAGAACTTAACAGTTTAGGTATCGAGCCTATTTATAAAAAATATTTTCAAATTAAAATCCTATGTCAAGTTTTCGTATTTTCGTCTCACGATGTAGCTGTTATAGAAAATGAGGCGAGGGAAACATTTGGAATACGGTGTATGATAGCAAGCTAGAAAATTTTATGGAAAATACCAACGCCATTTTTTTTTTTAAAGTAAGTAAGTGCTTACTTCAGTTCAGAAACAATTTGTGATTGCTCAGTCACCTATCAATTCACGTTATTCCGCTTGGAATTATATAAAGGACAATAATGTAACACTCAGTCGATAACAGACAACAATATTGTCGAAAATCGCAATTTTGTGACACCTCATAGCTCCTCCAAACGCACCTTTTTCCAGACGATTGCCTATCACCACCACTACCTGGGGTGACACACCCCTCTCTCTCTCATCTACACGTATTCCATCGCTCTGTCCCCCTCTAGCTTGCTATTTATGACTTATTAACTCCTCTAAGGTATCATGGCAACCGCTCCCACGCCGCTCCACGATTTAATATAGAAAATTGTGAAGTCAACCGAGAATAACTCAGGACACAGTTTATTAAATTCTCCGTACACGTGCCTTTCACTTTTTAGGAGTTCATCAAGCCAGCTAATTAATTCACACAGGTAATTAAATCACAACGATCATGATTTTAAATTATGTCAAATCTTATATTATAAACCTTTGCTTTACGATTTTACCCTGGTTAATAAAAACACTCTAACAATATACTATTATTAAGCAGGTAGGTGATTCAGTAGGTATATCATCATCAGCCTATAATGTTCCCACTGCTGGGACACAGGCCTCCTCTCTGTGAGAGGGAGTGGGCCGTAATCCACCACGCGGGCCCAGTGCGGATTGGTAGATGTCACAAGTCTTCGAATTTTTCGGTTCTAGGACATGTCGGTTTCCTCACGATGTTTTCCTTCACCGTTTTGAGAGCAGTGGTGATGAAATTATTTACACAAAGTAAAGCGCCTGTCTGGGTTCGAACCTACGACCTACAACTCGTAAGTCGCGGCCGTAACCACTGGGCCACCACTGCTCTAGGTAGGTATATACATTCCCAAAATTATTTCTTTATTTGCCTGCAAAATTAATTATAACAAATAGCACTTTATGGATAATTTAACGATAAAGAATCACATGTCTAATTTCCAACCATCACAAAACCAACAAACAGGCATTTTTACCAACTCAACACAACAAAGCCAAAGGTAAAAAGAAAACGTTTATGTTAATTTTATTTTGGTATTGAATTTCAACAGTGGAAAGCGATACGGGGGCCACAAGCCGTATCCTCCAACGCCAGATTGCGATGTTTGCCAACCGATCGCTCCTTGGGGACGCGACTCAACCAGTTTTCGCTCACAAGGCAATAAAATACCCCTAAACCCTCTGATATTTATTGAGAACTCACTGATAGAAAAGACCAAGTTGCTAAATTATTACATTTTTGTGGGTGGAAATGTGAGAACTGTTTTCTTGGTAGATAGAGAGTACGTTTTGGAATAATTATTAATAGGTACGTTAATTGCGACATAAAGGTACGTAAATGTTAAAAGTTTGTTAAAATAAAAAACAGAAAAAGCCGAGATACATAAAAAGTACGAATGTAGGCAAACAAAAGCATCTAAAAAAATAATGATATGAAGTTTTCCTTAACGTATCGATAACCGTTTCATTTGTAAACTTACTGATACAAACAATCGGTAAATTTTTAAATACAACCTGATGGAGCCATTTAACTTACTCTTACTTATTCAATTGTCTACCTAAGCACTAATTTCGAATTCCATCGTTATCCTAATTTAAAGATTTCGTTCTTCTGGTTGAGGCTTATTGCTTGGCAATACTGAAACATGAGAGATATTTCGTTGAGAGGTGTAACCTTTGCATGTTATGGTTAGTTTAGTCATTTATCAGGTAGATTCAGTTTGTAGGCAATACAACACGTTAGCTAAAACAACAGTCTCTCTCCAAATACTTATAATAAGTGTTTATTAGACTTAATTTAATAGTTTCTCTAAATGTTATATTATCTTTTTTTTTATGTCCTTCAAAAATGTATTTTATTTTCCAAATATTACCTTTTATTAATGTTTAAACTTTGTTAGCTTAGTTTTTAACTTTATTGTGCATGCTGTGGTCTCCTATAAGTGAAGGAGTACACCTACTTAATACCCAATGTTACCCTTTAATTATGTGTCATGTATTGTGTACATCTTTTGTTGGAGATCCTAAATAAATGACAGTCTAACGCATCGCATAGATATTTGTAAAAGTTACGGTTTAAGAAACATTGTTTCACTCCAAAAGAACACAAATACCTATTCAAGTATTCACTTCTATGAGGACAATATATAAAATTATAAGTAACGGTGTGACCGGAAAAGTTGAGAAAAAAATTGGTAGAACATTTTTAAGAGCTTTAATAGCCTATTAAAAGTTGGAAGATGTTTTGATTCCTTAATCACTTTTAGGTAATTGATTATAGAGCTGTGTTGCCTCATATACGACAGTACGTAGGTATCTATGAGATTTTTCATTGAGAAGTTACCTCTAACTAGACTAACCATGTTATGCAACTATCTTCAATCTTCTGACTAGCTGACTCCTTGACTTAAAAGTATCTGTAAATCTCTTTTAATTAAAATAAATGATTTGAGTTAATGGTTATTCTAGTAATTTATCAGGTAGATTCAGTATTCAAACCGTCAAACGCGTCTCACAGATATATAATATGCATGTAACAGTAATCTACAGGGTCCGACGGGGACGGCCATACGTGTTTTCTAAGATCGAGGTAATTTCACAGCAAAATAATATGCAAACTCAAAGTATTTATTTCAATTAAACCATTTACAAGCACTTTTGAATTGTCAAGAAGTTGTTCAGTGAGAAAGATGCAACTAGTTACCCATTCCAAAGCGTGACCTTATACAGACTGAAAAATTCACTGGCGATATTTTAACCACGTATCTAACCACGCTATTTCTTCATTTAGTGCAGCTAAATCATTTTTTTTTCTTTATTATGTAATTAAACTTAAATAAATAAAATTGACCACGTGCAGTGGTGCCCCAGTGGTAACGGCCGCGACATCCGCGCTTTACTTTATGTAAATTATTTCATCACCACTGCTCTCAAAACGGTGAAGGAAAACATCGTGAGGAAACCGGCATGTCCTAGAACCGAAAATTCGAAGACATGTGACATCTACCAACCCGCACTGGGCCCGCGTGGTGGATTACGGCCCACTCCCTCTCACAGAGAGGAGGCCTGTGTCCTGTGTGTTAACATTATAGGCTAATGATGATGATGATGATGATGAAATAAACTAAAAAATGATAAACAATAAAGACTTTCAAGAGAAAGATTGAAACAAAACAAAAAAAATTATTTATATTGATTTAAGTTTAATTATCATTTTTGGTCTTTTTTTTCGATTTTGTTGACCTAAGTGAAGAAGTATCATGGTTAGATACGTGGTTAAAATATTGCCAATGAACTAAATTTCAGCCTGAACAGATAAATTGGTCTGCAATCACGCATTGTTTAAAAATAACATGCCGTAGTATAATAATTGCCAGTCAGTAAAGCGATTGCGGGACTGACTATTTTCATACATATAAATGCAATGATTAGGTTAACAAGAAAGCCGACGGCGAACTGTATGAAAAGTGGTTATCACCACTTGCAACACCTAAATGGGTAAGAAAGAAGATGCGATGACAACCTTTGAGACAAAGCTTACATAATCATAATTTGTTGTTTTAAAAAAATAATTTTCTTTTACTAATTTAGTACAAATCAAAATCATATCAAGGTAGGAACAAAACTGAAAACCTTTGAAAACTTTTTAGTCTACGCCCCAGGTGAAAATCGATACTCACAAAAAAGTATCAACCAGGACAATGGTCGCAACCATTTTCCTACGCAAAAGAAGGAGACCGATCAGTTCTGCATCTCATTTCCTCGTTTCCAATACGAATAATATCGACCGATGATACATAGCAACCTTTGTTATAAATAGCTATATGTTAATGAGATTTCAGGTGAGGAGAGGCGGCGCCGTCCGGAGCCCCGCCCCTACCAGCCATTGTCTTCCTCAAACCCACCAGAAATTGAATAAATTAACGCAAATTTAATAACTCTATTAACGTTTTGTCGACGCAAACAAGTCCTGACGTATAATAGTTGAAACGTTTTCAGGGGCGGGTTCGTTATTAGATTAGATACATTCGCTGTTTAGGGGGACGAGAAAGCTTTCCATACTGATTAATATCATGAGCCAAATAAAATGGTACACAAAACAACATTATTTTTATCTGATGTAAGAGCTTGTCGGCTTTTGTTAGAGTCCCTTTGCAATATTTTTTACTACAATATTGTGTGAGTCGTTTATACTGAACATAAACCCAAAAAAAACAAGTTATAATCCAGATTTGGGAATTTATGAACAGCAAAATTATACCTACACTGTATTTTCACTTTTTCTAAACTGCTGTTATCATTAACAACGTTATAAAATTTGTATGCTCATTATAAAATAGTTAAAAAATAAATTAGGTTTACCAAATAAAGTTTAATGTTTGTAATAATTATAACTCTTTGTTATTATAATAAAAAGATATAAATAAAATAATTTCCTCTCGTTTGTCCTATAAAATAGCGCCTGTTTCACATCATAGAATTATTTTTCTCGGATTTGTCTTAATAAAAGGGGATTTTAGTCCAAAAACAACGTCTTCGTGCTCTTTGTGATGTGCCGTCATTCACTTCCTAACCATTAATATTTACAGTTCTGTAAACCTCTTTAAAAAACTGGAAATATTAACTGTGTTCGGTATGTACATATTGGAATGCTATGTTAAACTGTTACGTTTAACATAAGATATCCTGATATACTGATTAATTCCTTCAATGAAAAGCCACTTAATCACAGAAGTTGCTTTCCAATGGTTAGGATTTAGGTAATAATGAACTACCAAAATCGTATAGGAAACGAAAACCAGACAATCGTTTTGAAACTTTATCAAAACTTTAAAGATTAACACTGACATGTTCCTATTATAATTTAATAAATGTTTGACATGATAACTTGACTGTACAATAATATAAAATTATGATACCAATTTTATTAGCTTTGTTTATTTAATTAATGTAGGTAATCAATAATTGTGCATGCTTGTTTTAGCAAATTGTTTTAGAAACTGTAAAAAACTCGATCATCTATAATGTACTACAACTCTTGCAAATAAATTTCCTCATTTCATTTAGAAAAGTCAGATTACGTGGTCGTTGTAAAAAGCATATAAAAAAGTTAAAATGAATACCGTTAAATTCATCTCTGCTACAAACTTTAATAAACACTGAAACTGATCACATGATCAGCTATCTAATTGCGTAACACATTCTTGTAAATAATTAAAACTAATCTGTCTCATTTTGACAGTTCAACAACATTCATTGCGTTATTTACGATGATGGGCAGATTTTTTTTCGAACTCGAAAGTTCGAAAAAAAATGCAATGGATTAGCAATCTGTTTCAAAATTATTCAGATTGTGATTGATCGTGTATTACGCAATTAGGATGCTGACCAAGAATATTATTATCTAGTACTTTAAAAGAGCCTACAACCTCTGAGTTCGTTACGATGTTTCTTCACAGAGTAGTCAGATAGGAAACGCCGACCTCATCTAGTTTTTCAAATATGATTGACGTGTAAAAGTGTTTGTATAAACCTACTTGCAGAAATAAATGTCATTTACTGAAATAAAGTTTTGGGTTTTTTGAACACACATAAAAATTTAGTTTTCAAAAAATTAAATCGGTGAGCCTGGATACGAACTCACGACTTCTTTGTCGTACGTCTCCTGCTCAACGTCTTATAATTTTGGCTATGGTCACAATAACAAATAAATACGAAATTAATGAGCGTATTGAGATCATAAGATTACTTCAGCATGCGAAATAATATTTCTTCTTAAATCAGAAAACTTACTCTACTTGAGTGAGTTACAGTTTTATACGCAATCTACACCGTGATGATATTTTAAATAGTGCAGTGTAGAAAATGAAAATAAAATTTGGTATTAAATGTAACTAGTTTCAAATTAAGATAGTAAAATCAGTAAACATGTCATAAAAACATAATATTGTTTTATTTTTTGTCTTGTAATGTTATAATTATGACAGCAGCGATAATAATATACTATGTTTCATGCAAACAACAAGTTAAAAAACATACAAAAACTTAGTATTAAAATAAAAAGATACTTTCTAGATTGCAGTGAGATCAAAAAAAAATGTATATATATGTACCTACCTAATTGTTAATTAATTAATATGTACTGGTACTAAGTTGCCGTGTCTGGCCATACCGCTGTTAAACCCGCGATGGTTTGTGTGTTATGTGTAAAGTGTATCAATTATGCATGTAAACTTTTGTTTTTGAACAACAAACAAAAAAAAAACAAAACAAATAAATTTAAGATAGAAAAGTTTGATGTTCTTACCTGAGATAAGGATTTTCCAAAACACCTTAGTTTACACCTACTAATATATTTAGCTACACATTATTACAGTTATATCTAGAGTATGCAGTCTATTCTAATTAATTTAGGAATTAATTAATTACGATATTTAATTAAAAGATATGTTAAAATTAGTTTGATATGTTCTGTATTGATATTCTTTAGAGTGGTTGTTGTATTATATACAATTTACTCTAATTCAATACGTAAACATTGATTTGAAATGTTATTTTCGATATGTTTTTTAAGCTATTTATATCCAGTTCTAAGTCAGTCACACCGGGGGGCATCACTCTTACGGGGAAAAAGACTGGAAAATAGTAGAAAAAAACACTAAATATAAAGTTCTGTTAGTGATAGTGGAAGTGTTTTCGGAATGTTGTTGTGGTAAGATGGTGTTGTTACCGATTCCACCCTTAAGAGTGATGCGCCCCCGGCGGGCGCGCCACGTGACTGCCGGCGTTACTGAAGCTTTGTGTTTACATCCCCGAGCACCCCCCACCCCACCTCCGCCGCCGACCCATCCCCACTCGTCATATTGTTCGCAATTTTACTGTTAAACAGGAAATCTGTTCAGGAAAATTTTCCATGGCAAAAAACTAGTTATGTTTTCCTGGTAGCCGATCGGATGCCAGTGAAAAAGATTCAATTCAATTACTGAAAGATAGATTCTTCCATTGAATTCATAATGGGTCACAGCATTTGCTTATACCCTTTCCTATACATATTAAGTATTATTTACCTATTAATACTCGTATAGAGTGCCACTAAGATTTTAAGTTTAGTAATCAAAGGACTGAAGTCATTATGAAAACTTGAAAAATAAAAAAGTATAGTAAAACACTGAAAAGAAAACTCTTTCAGAATTCAAGAATTAGAAGTAGGTGTGTGTTAGATCCTTTGTAAACAAAATAAAACAACTGACGGACAATCACATCTTAGTAAGTCGAGGAAACGACTGAACGGGACCGAACTTTGCTCAACTGGCAACTAAGATAAGGGAATTGACGCCGTAAAAACAGAATTACCTTCACGCCGAGTAAATTGGGAGCGGGAAATTATTTATTATAGCTCATATATTTGGTGCTAACGTGTCAATTATACTTAGAGGGGAAAAGATTTAAACATACCTTATTTTCTAACAAATTGGGACAAGTAGACATTGATATTTTTTTTAAGAATTTAATTGAGCTAGAAGTCAAGTCAATAAGTGTTAGCTAAAAAAAAGTACAAGGGCAGATTATGACCTGAAAAATCATTCATTAATTAACCAAAATCTGAAAATGCGTGCACTCCATTTTCACCCATTGCTGATAATAAGTTTCCTGAAAGTATTTCCTTAGATCTTTCTCTCTTATCGCATGCTTTTCCTCAAATTTAAATAGATTTTCTGGATCTTGATTAATGTAAATTTGTGGAACGACTCCATATCAAGAGAGCGGCAATGGTTTTAAACAATAACAGAGTGTAGAATTATAGCTCTACCATTTTGAGATGCAATTATGAAATGGTGGACGTAACGTTCAATGATTTTATTTCTGTAAATAACAAACACTTTACACATCGATCATATTTTAAAAATTAGATGAGGTCGGCGTTTACTATCCGACTACTCTAAGAAGAAAGGCCGAAACAAACTCAGAGGGCGCAGTCTCTTTTTAAATCCAGACATAATCATGTGAGAACCATGTAGATTGGTGACTGAAATGATCTTTTGAATAAAGAACCACAGAGATTCATGTGGACCTGTAGAGTCAGTGCATGTAGATTGACTGAAATGATCTTTTGAATAAAGAACCACAGAGATTCATGTGGACCTGTCGAGTCAGTGCATGTAGATTGATGACTGAAATGATCTTTTGAATAAAAAACCACAGAGATTCATGTGAACCTGTCGAGTCAGTGCATGTAGATTGATGACTGAAATGATCTTTTGAATAAATAACCACACAGATTCATGTGGACCTGTCGAGTCAGTGCATGTAGATTCATGACTGAAATGATCTTTTGAATAAAGAACCACACAGATTTATGTGGACCTGTCCAGTCAGTGCATGTAGATTGGTGACTGAAATGATCTTTTGAATAAAGAACCAAACAGATTCATGTGGACCTGTTCAATCAGTGCATGTAGATTGGTGACTGAAATGATCTTTTGTATAAAGAACCACACAGATTCATGTGGACCTGTCGAGTCAGTGCATGTAGAGTGATGATTGAAATGATCTTTTGAATAAAGAACCACACAGATTCATGTGGACCTGTCCAGTCAGTGCATGTAGATTGGTGACTGAAATGATCTTTTCAATAAAGAACCACACAGATTCATGTGGAGTTGTCTAGTCAGTGCATGAACAGGTCCACATGAATCTGTGTGGTTCTTTATTCAAAAGATCATTTCAGTCACCAATCTATATGCACTGACTGGACAGGTCCACATGAATCTGTGTGGTTCTTTATTCAAAAGATCATTTCAGTCATGAATCTACATGCACTGACTCGACAGGTCCACATGAATCTGTGTGGTTATTTATTCAAAAGATCATTTCAGTCATCAATCTACATGCACTGACTCGACAGGTCCACATGAATCTCTGTGGTTTTTTATTCAAAAGATCATTGGTGACTGAAATGATCTTTTGAATAAAGAACCACATAGATTCATGTCGAGTCAGTGCACGCATTTATCAGTAATTGTTCACTTCAACTCAGAACTTAAGGAGGTCAACGATTCGACGAACAATACCGAAGAAAGGACATTTGGATTGGCTGCTTAAAGTACTCAAACTACCAGACCATCCTTTAAACTAACTCAGAAAAAAAAACAATGATCCAGATAGTCCTCACATTCACATTAACTGTTTTAAAAGCTGAGATCAGTAATAACCGATAGCAACACAATTATGTGAGTAATGGCTTCTTTCCATTAGCGCCGCACGGCGACACCGTCGGCCTGTCTGTCACGCCATTCAAATTATTATTATTGTCCTGTACCTACTATTTATAGCTGGGATTTGGTGGTCATGGAAACACTGTTACCTATTTACATTATGCCTTAGAGCCTGTACACACGATGCGTTGCGGCGGCGGTGCGGCGCCGGAGCGATGTTGCTGCGGCGTCCTACATACAAATTTCCATGACATGCCACACGGTGATTTCCGGCGTCACAGGGCACTTACACCGGACTTGCAGCCCGCGAGACGACGCGGGGATGGGTGTACGCTTTGCGACACCGCTCTGTTGTTTGTGCGTTGTCAAAAATACAGATGTTTGACAGATGACAATTTATGCGCTTTGCGGCGCAGCGCCGCTATGGCGTAACAACGTTACAGCGTCGCAGCGCCCGTGTGACCGCCCATGCGGCGACATCTTTGCGGTGCGGCGCCGCAACGCATCGTGAACACAGGCTCTGATTCTTTGTAAAAAGCTTCTTCGCAAACCTACCTTTCCTTACACACGTTTCTATGCTGTACCTACCAGTGAAATTGTTGAATTCAGGAAGACTCATTTTATACATTTTTCTTTTACTGAATTTGCTGTGCTTCAGTTTGATGGGTAAGATAAACATAACATAATATAGAGCCGCATTCCCGAAGGGGTAATGCAGAAGTATATATTACGCCAAATTTCACCAGCACCTAAAACACGCAAAAATCCAAACTTCAAGCTGCTATGAGAAATTACTCATAGAAAAAACCAACGACATTTTGCGTGACCTTTTTTTTTGGGTGGGAAATTATCAAATAACTTCTCCCGCTCTGGGTGAAGCGAGAGGGCGTGTCAGACTCTTACTGACTAAAACCCACCCGTGTTCCTTCAGTTGCCATGTTGCCGAGGGGCCACGATTTTCCTTTCGGCCCTTATTTGCAGCCCCGGCAGGCATCGGCCCTAGCGGACCCCGTCAATTCTGCTGAAATCTCTTTGAGGCGCGCGTGGAACACAACGCGCCGTCGACCCGGGCTTGGTCCTTATCGGACGGCGAGCTACCCATTGCTCACCGTCCGCAAGCCCGCGCCTACGGTGGCCGGAAATCTGCCTGTGATTCCCGACACCCAGGGCGTCTCCTCCTGCGGCGGTTAGGGGCACAAGGGCGCGAAATTTGATTTTGCGTGACCTGGGAATCGAACAGCAATCGCACTTGCGGCCACTTGACCAACGAGGCAGTCAGAAAGTACGTTCAGGAACATATTGCCACCCCATTGTTATAATAGTCTATAGAGACTACTACTATCATGATCATATAAGATCATGATAGGTGCCTCTACGAAAACTTCTAGGAAGATAATATGAAGTCAAACTCAAACCATTTATTTCAATTAAATAAATTACAGGGACTTTGAATTGTCAAGGGATCGGTCAGTCAGAAAGATGAAGCAAGTTCCCCATTCCAAAGCGTAGGCACCTATGGAGAAGAACGGGCAAGAAACTCTATGGTTACTATTGGTTACATCAGAAAGACGTGCACGTTACAAGTGTCCAAAGATAACAAAAAAAAAATCCATGGCAGCTGAGAGTCTACCAATCTCAACTGACGGCGCCCGTTCACGAATATGACGCATGGATCAGCATCATTCAGACCAATCACTTTGAAGGGAACTGAATGATCCAACACAAGCGCCACCATCAGCGAGACATTTGAGTGAGCATGACATACTCTCAACTGCCGGGAAACCAAGTGACACTGGCTGAAATGGGAAATACCTAACGTAAATCCCTAAAATGCTTTTTCCAAAACAAACTTCACAGGGAACATTTCTATCCGTTTGATTAAATTCAGAACTCCGCCCATAACCCCTTTTTGCATCATGCTGCGCGGTAAAATATTGTTATTTGTTCTTTCGGATTTAATTTGTAATTTTTTATGCATTTTTAAAGAATGTTCCTGATTATGTTACTGTGTAACTACCCTTTTTTATAATAATAAAAATGTATTATTGACACAAAAACAGTTTATACATTTTATTATGTTGTTACTTACGTAAACTACGACTTCCGACTGACGTTGCCCTCGAAACATTTTTTTTTCTTTAGATTCTACTTAGATACTAACTACCCATTTTCAGAAGAATATGTACCTAGTTATTTCACGTTTTTTCATTGGTCTCGAATACTCATTTCTTTATTTTAATTCTTTTAGCTACTTAGTACTATTGTGTATATTTTATGTACACTTTATTCGTGGAAAAGAAACTATTTGTCTTTCTTTACATAAAACTCATCAAAATATAGAAAAATAAAAACATATATCAAACGAAAAATTATTTCTATTCTCTAATCGAATTCCTACATTTGGACTGAAAATATCCTGTCAAAGAGCTCCACGAAGCTCTATCAAACGCAAATACCGAGAATTGATTCCTCCCTACTTAGGTACCAGATACCTGAGAAACCACAATAGTCACGGACTATAGCTTACGAGTGGTATATATAACGAGTAGAAGGTAATACCGACCAACCCACGCCGCTGCTTACCAACCATTTTAGCAACAGTTTCCTTACTACAAACCCTCTTACATCGTAAGCTGGTCTAATTGGTATGCTCTCAGTGACATTATGAGTAGCGTTGCCTCGTTAGTAGATATTTATGAAAATCAAGAGTTTCAATGGAAAATCATTGTTTTGTTCCGTGCTTTTCAGTTTCTAAATTTAAAGGATCGTTGTTTTTCTAAGCTTAAGTGGAAAAGTTGAGTTTTGCCGCTGCTAAGAAATAACAATACTTCAATATTCAGGAAACTGAATACTACTATACTGACTGCCTCGTTGGTCTAGTGGTCGCAAGCGCTACTGCTGAGCATGAGGTCCTGGGTTCGATTCCCGGGTCGGGCAAAGTGTTATTGCGTTTTTCTATCTGAAATTTCTCAGTAGCAGCCTGGAGACTGGATTTGTGCTCGGTTGATGGCAATAGGCTTGCCCCCTATTACATGGGACTTAAACATAACTGGCGAAATGTGGGTGTACCTGTTACAGGGACACCTCTGCCAAACCCTTCGGGGAAACAAGGCGTGATGTTATGTTATATCCATTGATGAATTCCTGAAAAGATTATTCTAAGTATTCCTCATAGTTTAAGCAATCACCAGCCTTGAAGTCCCAGGACAGGTACCAATCAATTTACAAAAAGTCTACATTCACAAAAAAAAATATTAATCACCGTTTGTACTGTTGGTGAACACAATCAGTATACAGCAAATTAAAATAATGATAACTGAAACCGAGCTTATTAAGAGCTATTACATTCATAACGGGCGGTGAATAACTGCTTATTGAGACCGTCGACAGACAGCCCGCGGACAAATCATTAATATGAACCGGTATTCATCACCATGGCGGCATTGAGATCCACTGAATGCTATCTCGAAATAATCTCAGTGGGGTTCGGAAAAATACTTGCGGGGTTCCGAGGGTGTGGGAGGCGCGGGGTGCGGAACAACGGCCTCGTTACGTCAGTTCCGCCGGATGTCGCCTCGCGATGCATTGTCGACGCCTTGGAGGGTGGACATCGATGTTTTTATTTTCATCACAAACATTAATATGTTCATTCGACCATACTTTATTTATTACGATTTTACGATACGTTGAGCAAAACAAATTGCTGGATAGCAAATGATTTATTTATTTTCTGCTTCTTAATGATAGTGTTGCATTTATACATAATATGTCTAAACGTATCTATCTTTAATACTTATACTTACAGATTCAAAAACTTAAAAGAAAAAAAAAAAACTAAAAAGAAAATACCTACGTTTATTTGCGGTAAACATGGCGCAAAGAAAGAACAAAACACGAAAATAACAATTTATGCGTCACATCACATCTACGCAAATCGCTACGCAGAAGGCTACGAATCTGTGATTCGACATACAGGGTTGGCTGGGTTGGCTGAGGCGCCACGGCGTCCTCACCTTCCGCCTGACGCAGGTCCTCACCGGACACGGATGCTTCGGGAGGTTCCTGTTCAGGATAAGGCGGGAGGAAACGCCCGGGTGTCACCATTGTGTGGATCGGCCTGAGGACACGGTGGAGCATACAGTGGAGGTCTGCCTGGCTTGAGCAAAGCAACGCCGTGTCCTCGTAGAGGCGATCGGCGGCGGTGATCTCTCGCGGCCGTCCCTGGTTCAGGCCATGGTACGGAGCGAGAGGAAATGGCAGGCCATCACCTCCTTCTGCGAAGCGGTAATGCTCGCGAAGGAGGAAGCGGAACGCATGAGGGAGAGGCAAATTTCGCGCCCTCACGCCCCTAACCGCCGCAGGAGGAGACGCCCGGGGCGGGAATCGCGAGCCGATTTCCGGCCACCGTAGGCGCGGGCTTGCGGACGGTGAGCAATGGGTAGCTCGCCGTCCGATAAGGACCAAGCCCGGGTTGACGGCGCGTTGTGTTCTATATAGTGGAATACCTAATAAAGTATGCAACAAATTGGTGAAAAATACAATAAAGCGATAGCATTTTAAACCAGCACGAAGTTGGATAGTGAATATTATTTTTCATACAAAATTGCAATATAATTATGGGAAAAATCTACCAATTTTAGTTTGTAATAAAAATAAACTTAATTTTAAGTTGTTCTGTTGTTTTTTATGTTGTGTCCAAAGACATTTAAATAAAGGTGATGGTGTCAAATACGTCTTTGTAACAACATTTTATGTTGTGTAAATTAAAGATAGATGTACTTTTAAATAATTTAATGATAAGTAATAATTATCTTCAACGTATGTATGTATGTAGGTATAGATAATTGTTTAATTACATTAGGACCATACTTAGGTATTAATATTTGCATGCTAAAATATGGCCAAATGTGCAAAAGAATATTTATTTACCACCTTTTGTATTGCCGCTACAAACTAATACTAATGTTAACAAAAATACTATCACTCAACATCTATAATGACTTTAATCTCTATCTAATTGACACGAAAATTTTAGATTTTCATTAGAGCTCTACTCAGCCTTCACAATCCATCAAGAGAGCTTTTTCTGTATCGCCAACCCCATATTGATGCTAGTCAGAAGTCCAAATCAATTAAATATACCTACACAGATTCATAAGTACAACTTTAGTCCCTCAGCAGTCAGCAATTAAGGCTAACGTCTTGACATTTATCCCGAAGCACCAATAATGATTACGTCACAAAATAATTACGAGTGCTCAACACATCAGCAGCTGTCCACGGTATGGAAAAGTAATAATGTGGATGCAACGGAGGTGTCTTTTCGGTCCGTCCCCTCGGGAAATCACGGTAATCCGCGATGTCGACGACGCGCTGGCTAAATCTCTGTCGAACGTAGTGCTGCGACAGTGTGGATACATCCTTATAATTGATATCTATCCGAATATTTTATAAACGAATCGATAGTTACTGTGAAATAAGGTTTGACTTAAGGTTTGTAGTCATGAATTGAAGAACAACATGTGGTACGTACCTATGAAAAATTTTTGAATGATAAACTAGCCGCCTTTTCCGAAAAATTAATGAAATCCCTCTATACAACATAATGTCCTTTTAGTTACAGAATGAACGAAGTATAACCAACATCAATTCAAATCATTAAAGCTACACTATTGTTATGTTATGTTAGATAATTTAGGTGGTTACTGGAAGATTCATCATCGAAAGACGTCCACTGCTGGACATAGGCCTCCTCCAAGCACAGCCACTTCGACCGGTTCTGTGCTTCCCGCATCCAGCGGATTCCTGCGGCTAGCGGCTGGACTGTAAGATTATAGGAGAACTTACCTTTGAACGTGCAAAAAAAATCTAAAATTCAGGCATTTTTATTTAAAAATCTACTCCTGAAAAATCGTTCTTATCCTCATCTCTATATAAACCACAGCTGAATCCAAAGATCGCAGTGAATGGGCTGTGATGAATCATGCCCGTTCACACGGAACGATGTACCATGCATTAGAGCCCCGATACACAAACCACCGTAGAGGGGACTTAAACCTGCAAAGAGGTTTGCTTGCGCCCTCGGATGTTGAGAACATGGGACCAAAAATATAAAACTGAATAAGTACTTTCTTTTTCTTTAAACTTTGGCGTATTTATTAAGAAACCATGAATCTTTCGATTTAGTAAAGGTAGATCTAACCGAGACACAAAATATGACGAAAAACACATCAAATCACCAATCTAGAAACGACTGTCAACCAAACGTTTTTTTTTTTTGTCATTTATACCCAATTAAAACGCCAGTATCCAAATGTATCAACGTCAGTGATCATACCATCAGTTGATAACGAGCTCTTCCACGTAATATCCGAGATGACAATTATGGAGTTGGAGAAGCGACGGGGCCGTCCAGACTCATAAGTCTTCATTACTCTGTGCCGGGACCAAGTTGCTGGCGCAGCGAAACTTTGACGCGTCGATACCGAGCTTAAAGATGATCCGCTAACAATGTCCACGCTCCCCCCTCGACGGTTTATCTTTATCTTTCTGCTGCATTAAAAACTGCAATTCATTGTTTAGAGTATTTTAAGTTTTCATTCCTTTGAGTAAAACATTTCTGGAAGAGTTCTACAGGTTTAATAGTTTCCTTTAATTCATTAAAAATAACAGTTTTTCAGTTAGTGTCAAGCTTTGTTAGCTTACAGCTTGTCAAGTTCCACGTAAGTACGAATACCCACCTTAGGGTTTTTGAATGTACGTAGGTACCCATTTCAACAAAAAGAAGTTTGTGAAGCTCAGAACAATTAAATGAGAAATGTATCTCTAATTTTCAGTATTCCTCAATAACTAGTCGTATTCTGGCTATTGGCGTTCATACCGCTACACCGTACAGGCTCTCTTATAGACCCTGCTGTTCATCGGGCTTATTGGTGATTCGCCCGAAATGGACACTTTTAAGTAATATTATTTTTTAACCGACTTCCAAAAGGAGGGTTCTCAATTCAACTGTATGTTTTTTTTTTTTGTTTTTACGCGATTACTCCGCCAATTATGAATTGATTTTAGTGATTCTTTTTTGTTTGGTAGGTCATACTTCAGAGGTGATAACTTTGCTTGGGTAGTTTTTGAGTTAGCTTCAATAATACGTATTTTTTCCCACTTAGTATGTGGACGATATGTTAAGTTCCTGTCACTGTTATTTACATAGCAGGTAGTGGTATTCGAATTTATGTGGAGTAAATACCACAACTAAAAAGGAAAAATAATAACTTTTTACAAAAAAAAAATCAATCGACTTCCAAAAAAACACTACACTACATTTGTAGGCAAATTGATTTCTGGAGTTGTCGATTAGCCTTAAATAAATTAACTTCGCGCGAATCACCAATAAGCCGTTTATCGACATAATCCATAACAAAACAAGGAAAGCCTCCAACAACAAACCTGAAGAGACATATTAAAATGAAAAAAGGAAATTACATGCAGAAGTCTATAATTTTTTTCATCACAGTTCCATCGTTTTGTATAAAATATGATCGCGTATTTAATGTCTTTATCATTATGAGAGTTGTTTGTTCTAAAAGCAAAGTTAAAACTTAATACATCACAACTTGGGCCTCTCATTAAAAGTGACGAATCATTAGGGAGCCCGTGACAATAGGATAATGTTACCCATTATAATTACTGCTTCTATATTTATAAACAGCGTTATGTATACGTATAGATAACGGAACAGAGAATTAATTAACTTTGAGTTATTACAAAATTTTACATCAAGTGTAACTTGGTGTAGGTACAAAATACGGTTACCCTGCTATTTAAAACAAACCGAATCCTTATACATTTTTGTGTCAATATTTCAATTTTGTTTTTTTGATAATAAAGCCTCGTGCTGACACGTGCGACGCGACACCGGTACCTAATATTGTTCTATCGTGAAGTTTTCGTAGAAATTGTTTTGTTACGAGTTGCGTCGCGCCCGTCTGCAGGTTTAATGTGGGAATGGCACTTACAATCTAAATGAATCATATGGTGAAATTATATTAGCGTCTGATGGCATGTAATAAATATTTTATTTACAACATATTACATGGCGCAGAAAAGTTGTAACATTTTTAATGGATTTTATTTAATCAATCAATCAATCTGCCTAGCCTTTTCCCAACTATGTTAGGGTCGGCTTCCAGTCTAACCGGATGCAGCTGAGTACCAGTATTTTATATGGAGCGACTGCCTATCTGACCTCCACAACCCAGTAACTAGGTAATACGATACCCCTTGGTAAGACTGGTTGTCAGAATTTCGGGCTTCTGACGACTCGTAGACTGTCAAAGATCCACGAATGACAGCCGGGACCAACAGCTTAACGTGCTTTCCGAGGCACGGAGGAGTCTAGGTATGTAAAAATGGTCACCCATCCACGGACCAACCCTGGCAAGCGTAGCTTAACCTGGTGGATCGACCCGTGTGACTGTTAGTAGTTAGCCACGATTTTATTTAACCATTAGATATAATATACCTAGTACTACATTACCAATGTATGAATAGTTATAATTCTTGTTAATTTTTGCACCATATACCTACAGACAGTGCTACTTAGCAATAACAGTCGGTATTAAACCAGTTTACTGCAATTTGAATAAAATCCCCCGCTAAGCCGACCTTCACACACATCAGCATTCGTACAACGTATCCGTCATTATCATATTGAGCGAACATTGGGAATGAGGAAGCGAGTGAGCCGGGAACAGCCGGGAGGCGCAACGATATTGCTGTTTGCCATCGACAAATATTTGCACGGCCGGCCCCCGCCCCGCTACTTACTGGAGTTAAATCAATATTTAAATAATTTCAAACTTTGATTAATTTGCAGATATATTGTTTGCAATGATGTCGTCGGGCCCGGATTAGCGGCTCGATAATGTTATTGCTTTATTCAATGTTTTACTCTGAATATTTCTACCCTATGTTTTTTACATAGGTAGGTACCTAAATAATTATACGAGTAGGTAATGGTACCTACTCACCTATTGTAGATCAATAGGCCTGTTTCCAAATTTTTATTTTTAAGTCCGTCATTCAGAAAAAAAAAAATTGGACTCGTATTTTTTATTTTTTGACGTAATCAAAAGATTACGGCGATACATTGAGTTAAAATGTGGCATGACGTCACGCCGTGCTAGATTTTATACGACGTTGTAACGTAACGAGCCCCCACTCCCCAACTTTAATGCGTGTTTTCTAAGTTATTTTTGATTAATATGATAAACCAAAAAATACGTGTCTAATATTTTTTTATTATCTGAAAGACGGACTAAATAGAATTTTAAGTTTTTTACCTAGGAAACTACCCTATTGTTAAAAATAAGGAGTGTTTACCTAAGTACTCTTTTTTTGCACTTAACGGCTCAGCGCAAAAAAGAGTGAACTTATTATAGCTATTGCTATAATATAAATAAGTTCATTTATTTAATGAACTTGGAACATATGAAGAACAAACAAACAATAATAACTGATTTGCAAAACATAAGTACTCTGAGCCGGTTTCCAAATTGCTTTCAAGTTGATATAGGCAAACGTACCTATAGTTTGAGTTAATAACTATGCTATCGTCTAGGAAGCAATTAGATTGTGGTATCATTAACTATTACGATTATAATAATAATAATAATAACCCCATCGCCGTATCTCTACGTTGACGTCGTGGTGGGGCTTGCGCGCTCCGAACTCTAGGTCTGTGCCGGTACAGTTTACTTTGCCGGAACAGGTCTGGGATGAGGAGCCAGACCAAAAGAGATACAAAAACCCGCAGGGCAGCGTGTGGCGAGCTGTTGGGCAGTAGCGACCCCACGGACCCTATCTCCCGGGAGAAGTCTTGTTCCTCACCTCTGGCTTGCCTTTATTGGCCGGCTGGAGTGAACACTGACGAGGAACGGCGCTCCCGCCTCATTCTTGCCTTAATTGGCCGGCTTGAGTGGAGATTCGCTAGAGCAAACGTGCTCGGAGGAAGGAAGTATTCCAGTAAGATGCTGGTAGGGATCTTGACCGTACTTCCGGGATTGTCCTGATAGCCGTGGAATACCTCTCCACTCCTCATAAGCACCTCAGGACGTGTTGCCCCCTTGTCGCTACGACACTATGTGCTAGCGACCATTTTCGGGGGCCCATTATTGAGTGTGCAAGTCACCCCCTGCCATTTTATCCGTGTGCATATAAAACATAGATCAGGCAGGGGCCATAGTCCTTCCATAGTTCCAGGTGACCAGTCCACTTTAGCAACCCAAACCCATAGTCCGATATCTTTGTTTCCATATCTTACAATAGCCCTACACCAACTGGGGGTTGTCCTTAGCTGCACTTGCATAGTGCGAACAGGGATAATCGTCGGCTGGTAGCTCATTTAATTAAAAACGTCTAAGGGGCCTCTGCGAGTTGGCTTCGGCTCCTCGTACGCCTTCCAAAGGTCCGGGACCCCTGGGTCCCGAGAAATGTCAAAGACGTAAAAAATAATAATAATAATCCATTTAATTCAGGCGACAGAGGCCCATAAATAAATACCTTAACCTAAACATACATATTTTTTTAAATTATAAACAAATCTTGTGTTAGTAAATAAGGCTTAAACTATGTTAGTAGCACTTCACTATGCACTAGCTTGACTTAGTGCCGTCTTGTGGAACTTGTCCGCGGAAGCGACGGAACACCACGTCCTGTGGCCAAAAGTCTTCTTGCATGACGAGGGGCAGATAAAAGTTCGGTACACGCACGACGAACGCCTTGAAATTGACGTTCCGGTGCGACTCTAATAACTGCACCCTCGGCGCGTACCTCGTCTTTTGGCGCACGTACTCCACGATGTCTTCCGCCTTAGTGGTGTAGTGCAGGCGGGAGATGTACACCGGTGTGTTAGGCTTTGCGGCACGCAGGCTCACTTCGAGACCCGTAGGAGCTTTGCCGCAGCGGTTCTTGTTCGTTCGCGATCGGCGCTTCCTCCTTTGCACCGTCACGAAACCATCATCATTATCAGCCAAATTCGGTGCCTTCTCAGGCAAGGGCTTGATAATAGGAATGCCAGGGGCACTCGCGGTGACGCTAGCGAAATCCCTTTGTAGGGGTTTCGCCAGGGCTGCAGACACTGGCAGCGGGGGCGCGGGGCTCGAGCGGCGATACACAGAGGAGCCGCGGTGACGAGCACGGAGCTGCGGGGCGCGCCGGTGCAGCAATCGACGTATGCGCTGGCGACGAAACTGCTGACGCGGAATTCGACAACGATACATCGAGGCCGGCTCCGCGACATGTGATTACGTATGACGCATCGACAGGTGACCTAATTACCGCCACACTGTTGCGCAAATCGCTAACTTCATTACGCAAATCAGTGACGGTGTTTTGGGACGCGTCTAATTTCGTTAGCACATCCGCGAGGCGGGTCTTCAGAAAGACAATGTCCTTCAGAAGGCTGGTGACATCGACGTGGTCGAAGGTGACGGGAGGAAGCTTGTGTAGCTCCCTCGCGACAAACGTCGGCACATCGTCAGGGTCGGTCTCCTTGAACAGCGCGATTATATCCTGCAGGCTCCTCTTAGTCCCGTCACGCCGGCGGGACACCATCTGGTCGCGCTTGTTCAGCACACTGTACAACAACAGCTTGGCAGCAGCTATGTCATCCTCGCTGAAGTTCGTTGCGCAGATCTGGACAGCAGACACCTCGTCCATCACATCCAGCTTCTGCTGCAGGAACGCCAGCAGCTCATTCGCCACTAGTTCACTACTCATGGCGGGTAAATTACGAGCGACAGCTTGCGCTGCGCTAATCGAAATACCACAAACGAAATAATACAATGTGGTCCATGGGCATGTGACCGCCCGTATTTTTCTGAATATTCATGAAAAATTATCGGAAATTTACTTTAAAAGGGGGTCTACCTATCTTTAATATTTTTCATCTTATTCAATTATTTTATTTTTGAGTGGCGTTTGTGACCTCACTTTACATTTTTCGCCATATCTCCGATGTTATTGGCTCGATTTGGAATTTGTTTATTATTTCTAAAAGCTTATGAGTTATTTTATCGGATTAACTAACATTTTATTAAAATTTATCGACTATGAAAAAACAAAGAATGCGACGACATTTTTTCCTAAAAAAAATCAGAATTTATTTAAAAAACACAAGTGTAAGTCCATAAAATCTGCTCATAGGGGGAGGGACTTTTAAATCAGTATTAATTATATACTACATAACAGCTACAAATTCACAGAACATTGTTGATACCTAACTGTAACTAAATCCGAGGAAAAACTCTAAAACTAAGTGTAATTTTTTTTCATAGTCGATTTTTAATAAAATGTTAGTTAATCCGTTAAAATAACTCATAAGCTTTTAGAAATAATAAACAAATTCCAAATCGAGCTAATAACATCGGAGATATAGCGAAAAATGTAAAGCGAGGTCACAAACGCTACTCAAAAATTTAAAATTGAATAACATGAAAAATATTAAAGATAGTTTTAAAGTAGTAATTTCCGAAAAAAAATCATGAATAAACAGAAAAATACGGGTGGTCACATGCCCATGGGCGACATTGTATATCCAGCTGTCAGTTAATTCATTTTATATTACTTACTAGCTGACCCGACAGATGTTGTCTTGTCCTTTCAATACTTAATTCATACAAAATTTCCATAGGAAGAAACAAAGAAGAAAGAAAATAAATTTATTTGACCCATAGAATTTTCCTTTTAACATTTTCAGTTTTTCTGTTTTTTTTTTTTTTCTTAATAACCTTATTCGGACTATAACGAATGTTAAAAAAAAATTTATCCAATACGGTCAAGCCGTTCTCAAGTGATACAATTACCAACGAACAGAATTTAATTTTTAGTACCGGGGTGCCTACCACCAGCTCAAAAGCAGTATTATTTTAATATTACTTCAGAGGGAGAAAGAAATGGAGCTATACGTCCTGCTCTACGCTCTACAGGACGTATAGCTCCATCTCTTTCTCCCACTGAAGTAATATTAAAATAATACTGCTTTATGAGCTGGTGGTAGGCCACCTGGACGACCGAGCTCTGCTCGGGTGAAAATAGAGAAAACGATTTTTCCCAGATATGAGACCTAGTTAGATAGATTTTTCGCCTCCGTAATAAACCCTTATAAGTATTGCAACTTTCATCGAAATCGTTAGAACCGTTTTCGAGAAGGTGATTACAAATATTGCTCACATATAGTACCTATAGGATTTATATAGATATCAGCAATACCAACTATGCATATCAAATGAATCGCAACATAAACGTAACAGGGTGCGAGCATCGCTAGTAAGTACATCGTTCTAAACTGTGGCTATTAACCGGTTTTAGGGTATGAATGTTTTATGCGGCTCGGTGTCACCCGGCTCCCGGGGGAAGGGTACGGACAAAACTCTACTAGCACTTAATTAAGGGGTAGCTTCGAAGGGAATAGATTTTAATTAATATTACGCGGTGATTCGCTCCACGGTCTTATTGTTTAGTTCAGATTGAAAACTCCTTTTATAAAATACGGTTGCAATTTCAGTTAGGCATTTTCAGTTTATGTAAAACTGTACTAAAAAGCATGTAGGCACCTATTAATATTCCAGATTAGGTATTTATTGGAGGATTAGTAACAAACTGGTCTTAACGTTACGCCAGTTATAAAACCAATCATGTTCCAAATTGGTAAATATTAGTTTAAAAAAACTTTAATCAATGCTAAGCAATTTACATCTAAAGATTTTCATCAAAAGATAAATTTACTATTTTACTCACAAACAAACTTACTAACTCATTCAAGACTTCCGAAACTCAAGGACCTGAGCGTAAGAAGACAAAGAAAATAGAATATTCTTTTAAGAATTTAAATAAATTTCCAATAAAGAGGGAGAGTCCGCTCCCGTTACAAAAAGGAAAACGAGTGCTAATAAAAATGCCGAAGTTAAAACGTGCCATTTTTAAAGCAGTGTCTAGTAAATAAGTATGATATCCGTTTTTTAATTCGGTCCGGGTTGGTGATATTTAAAGCATTACGGTATGTACCGAGATAAACAGTAGACTAAGCAGTAGAAACAGCGTTTGTATTACGAAAATAGCTGCATTTTTTTTTTAATTTGTTAACTAAACAAGTTACGCGTTTCAGGGCTCAAACCAAATCATAAAACCAAAACATAGCGCTATGAACAGTGACGTGAGGCCGGTTTCGTAAACATATGTGCACTTAGTGAGGTGTAGTTTGATTGTAAATGTGTGCGTGTGAGCGTGTATGCACAGAGCAGAAGTGTAGTTTTGGCATGCTTCACTGTATTGTTCGCAGCGCTATGTCTTGGTTTTTTATTTGATCTGAGTTTCAGCGTAACTGAAAACCGTTCAATGCAATAACAATGGATACTTTAACCAAACAGTGAGCGATCAAATTGAAGTGCGTTTTTCATTCCATAGTATCCTCTACCTAGGTATTTAACTTGTCATGAAAGCTGAACAGCTTGTTTTCATGAAAACTAAGGAAACGAATTCTTCGACGAACTCACAAATTGAGTCGCGAGTTGTTTTTTTTTTTACGGTAGATACTTGATGTCAAACAAGCTGACAGCGTGAGGAAACCGGCACGTCTATCAAAAACGAAGACATTTGACATCCACCAATCAGCACTGGACCTGCGTGGTGGATTATGTCCCTGTCTCCCAGCAAGCAATGGTAACGTTATAGGCTAATTCTGTACCTTCAGTGAAAAGTGATGTAACTGGAAAATCATGATTTTGAGAAAATTAATGTTAAAGTTTAAAAAAAATCTGACTCTTTGTCTACTTCACTAAAATGAGTACTGATTACTGACATTGGTAAACAATATCTTAGAGCACGATTTAGTGTAAGAAGAAACAGATTAATTTGTATAGTTTTTTATATTTTAAAAAGAAATCCAGTTGTATCACCTAACACAACAATATTAAAGTCGTAGTATGTGTAAATTAATTTAAAATGACTTGAACCATTTTACACATTATTTATTTATTGGTTGGTGTTGGATGATTATCAGTAAATATATCAGTTTGTACTAATTCACATAGATCGTTTAATATGAGTCACATACATTTGTATTAATATACACTAAGGTACTTGAAATATTTGTTCAGTTCACATTGATATTATTTGAAATGTATTTTATTACACATTAATAAATGTAAAAAATGCTTAGTTAGAGCACTTTACACCAAAATAAGCTTGCTCAATTTTAATCCTACAGGGGTACCAAATAGTAAGAATATTAAAACTTATATAAGTCAAGATATATCACTTTTCATTGAATTATGCTAAGGAGACCTTCCGAGCCTTCCTGATGTAAGTGGTCACCAAAGCCAATTTAAGAAAATGGTCAAAGAAATACCTCCTTATTTTTTTCTGAATAAACTGCTATGTATAATATATAGCCCGTTCCTTTATTGTCGTCTTTATTTAGCGCCATCAGTGCAATATCGGCACCCTCCCATTAGACGAAAGCAAACAACACTTGAGCGCTCTCTTCACTCTCTTATTTTGGCAATATCGATCTAGTTTTGCCTACTTAGGCGAAAGCGCTAGTATTGCCCGCGAAATTCAAATTTTCTTACGTTTTTTACAATTTGTAACTCAGTCAATAACAACAATAAACGTCGCAAACGCGCATGTTGCTACGATTTTTTTATATGTGAGATCCCCTGAGTATCCAAATTTGCAACCCTGAAAATCTTGTGCTACACCCATGGTGCTCGAAAAACTGCGAAATTCTGGCACTTGATACAATTTTCTTTTTTTTTTGAAAAATATACTTTAAGGAAAGGAAGGTAAAGGTAAAAGGTAACCTTAAGGTTTTCAGCGTTGCAAACTTGGGTATAAACTACTCTCAGGGGACCTGACAGCATATAAAAAAATTGTAGTTACACTCGCGTTAGCAACGTTTGCCTTTTTTTTTGTGTCGATAAAGACTGCAATGGGCTATTGCAGGTCAGTATCAGGTTGTATGTTGATCAAAATCTGATTCGCGACCATAACAAATATATACATATATTTACAGAATAACAATCATCAATAAAACTCACAAAGTTCTAATTGGCCTATTGAACGACTATTTTATGAACAACTTACAACCTAACACTGACCTGCAAATAGCATTGTTCAACGTTAGAAAATTTTAATTTTGCGGGATAACTTAGTGCATCCCCCTAAAAATATATTACACATTATTGGCTTAAACCTTAGAAAAATAAAAATAAATAAAAAATTGAAAATCATCTGCAAATATTAAAAAAAAAAAAAACCCGACTGCGTAAAAGTGAACTTTAATAAAAACTTGACTAAACTAAAATTTATCTTCTGTCCTTTTCTTAATGAAATAGAAAGAAAAAGATGCACTGAACTTAAATTTAGTTTAGTTTGTGAACAAGGGAATCGGCGCCACTGACTTCCGAAATTAAAGTTATGTTTCACTCTGTAGTGTTTTTGTTGTGGTACCTACCCCACACAAATTGGAATAGCACTACCTGCTATGTGTAAAAAATATCACCACTTTACGTGTAGGGGAGGTACACTAAACTTTTTTTTTATAATTTTATTTTACCACTTTGTGCCGTATTTAATATTGTACCCGTGCCAAATTACAGCTTTCTAGTACTAAGAGTCTCGGAGCTAGACTGCGGACAGACAGACAAACAGACAGACGGACATGACGAAACTATAAGGGTTCCTTGTTTACTACGGAACCCTAAAAAGGTTGCTTTCACTAGTTATCAACCACTTGGAACAAACATGTTTGAAAGACCATACAGTGAACCAGTTATCGAATGACTCCATACCAACACACCAATGTTTTAAAACATTGATAATAAACAGGAAAATACGCGGTCAGACGTGGAGTTTTAGTGACATTAGCCTGTTATCATCATATATTAGTCACCAATAAGTACCCACCAACAGGAAAATAGTTTTAAATCATTCTTATTTTGACAAGGATTACCTAATAATAAATACTATTTATTTATTTCCTGGATTAGGTCGTAGATTAGATAACCCAGACAGGCGCTTAAATTATTGCATCACCACTGCTCTCAAAATGGTGAAGGAACACATCGTGAGGAAACCGACATGTTCTAGAACCAAGAATTCGTAGACATGTGACATCTATCAACCCGCACTGGGCCCGCGTGATGGATTACGGCCCACTCCCTCTCACCGAGAGTAGGCGTGTGTCCTAGCAGTGAAAACATTTAGGCTAAACAATTATTGGCCAGTGTCCAGCAGTGGATGTCATTCGACTGAAATGGTGATGATAAAAAACTAGTTCATTTAAGTAGTTAGGTACCCACCTATGCACTTACCTATAGGGCAATTTCCTAGGCATAATATCTACCTGAAATCATGCCTAGGACTGCAACTGTTATATGGATCTATGAAACATAGGTAAGTAACAACTTAGGTATAGGTACCTACCTATCTATACGATACCTATAACTTGTTATAGCCACCCTCTGGACGAAAAAGTCAACCGTGGCGATTCGTCACGCGGTCACACCACCATTAATTTCTATAGAAAAATACACTGGTGCTTTTACAGCTCTTTCGATAACATCAAAACTACATTAGAGTCGTTTTTCATGTTACTTTCCCGGTCATTTGAAATACCAAGTATATGCCACTTAGGTAGTTACCAACCTACGTAAAACGTTTATGTAACTGGTTAAAACTATCTACAAGAATAATTTAAATGTATATTTTTATATAACCAACACAAATGCGCGAAAGGCATACTAAGAGACTATCCATCCGTGGCTCTTGACGACCAGCCTCGCTAACAACCTTGGTATTTGACTGTTCACCGCGATACAAGCTGTTCTTGCATATAGACACCGTCAAATATAGTGTCTGTTGGTTGATGGTAGGCTCCCGACGTCGCTTCCTCTCATATCACAGACTCAACACGACACGACAGATAGATCACAACAGATGAAAGAACGAATTTGAATTGCTACGGTTGCTCAAGGTCAGAGGGTCAACAGTGATGTAACTATCTAGGCATTATAATAATTTATTCATAAGACAGAACTACAGACGTCTGCTATGCAAGATTAGATTAGAACCCTAACGAAACAACGGTTCCATTTAAAAGTACGGTGAGCGTTAATTTACCTATGTCTCGAGATGTAATAATAATATACAACTCCTATCGAGAAGTCATCTTTATAAAATATAGGTAATATTTACTGATTTGGGCCTTCAGCTAAGCTAAGCCGTTCGTGATGAGTCAAAAAATCTTGTTGTAAAAAAGAAGGAACTGAAAACGTAACCGTCGTCGTTTTCAGTTCCATCTTTTTTTACAACAAGATTTTTTTACATCTCAGTGTAAACGGTTCCATTTAAAAGTACTGTGATGTTCGGACCACATCAACGGGAAACGTTGTTAATTATCACGATGATGGACCTTAACCCGTCGGAATAAAGTCTATCATCGCGATAATCAACGGCGTTTCTTGTTGGTGTGGCCCCGGCATGAGCATAACGATGTATCTCATAGTGAGAAGTCAAGTCACCTTTACATTTATGCAATCACCTTAAAATTATAAGAGTTTGGCAAATGGCAACACTGACATGTTTATTTTTTAACCGTAGACAGAACGTGTTTAGCATTCCGTTCGTTCTGCTCCATATCCGTATTCGTGCGCCATACTGGAAAAGAGTTGTCAGTCGTGTTATTTTTCGAAGTTCTGGGGAAAATGAACTCAATACATTGTGATGGCTTAAATATATATATTTATAAAAAAAAATGAAATGCTTTTCGTGAGTAAAAAAAGCGCATCACTTGAGAACGGCTGCAGGCGTAGCATGACAACCAAGAAAATGGGTTTTTACGGGTTTTGTCGAAGGAAGAATAGACAAAATGACAGATTGTGATTGTTCATCTGTCATTTTGTCAATTCTTCCGTCGACAAAACCCGTTTCTACTGTCGTCATGCGAATCGTGCTGGACCGATATGGCAATTTTTTTTGTTTTAAAATGTTTCTAATATTCCAAATTAGGTTTTTCTGGTAAGTGAAATTTGATTCCTGGAAATTTTTAAAATCGGGAAATACTGAACTTCCTAATTTCTATGGTATTTTTTAATGAACTTTTGAAATTAAGACTGGCCAGTGTCTGTCGGGTCAGCTACTTTTGAATAAAACAAACTGTTATTACTGTGTTGAATACCGATTTAAAGATTTTGTGAAAGTGCCCATTTTTGCTGGTATGTTAGGTTCTAAACCTATTTGTCACCCTATCTTTCAACACCTAATATTTTTTATTTTATTTTAACCTCTTTATTATTAATATTAAAATTGCTTACCCATGTACAATTATTACGCAACTAACCATTTATTCAGTTAGTCACTAACTAACTAACTATACAAATAAATACTAATACACAAACAAAGGGACACATCAGGCGTCCGAGTACTCGTCTACATCACTGTCATCCGGAAACGTGCCTAAAAGAGTGGCAGTATTGCCACGTTGTATGGCAATAATAGGGTGTTCTGTTGCCAAAGAATTAGTCTTTGGCAACAGTCAAAGTCAAATCATTTATTTCAAATAGGCCCATGTATGGCACTTTTGAACGTCAAAAATTACAAAATAATAAAATTGATTCTAGTCGCCCCTTCCAAAAGGTAGTTTTCGTATGGAGAAGAATGGGCAAGAAACTCCACCGTTACTCTTTTAAAATGTTTTACAATATTGTTTGTATATCTACGTACATTTGTTAAATAATTATTATATGTGAAGACGATGCACCTAGAATAAAATTACTATACCACAATAGGTAAAAAAATTAAAAATGAAGCAACGATAGATAATTTAATTTGTGACAGATACATGGTTCTCACATATTTACAAACATTGTAAAAGTAGACGATTTTCCTAAAATGTTACAATTAATAAGTCAGTGTGTAAGGAAGTAATCACAGAATGTAATCACAGAATGTACAGAACACCCTAGCCCTCTGGGCACGTGAAATATCGACCAGTTGGCGAGAAGTTTCCTTAAAAAAGAGAGGCGCACTCGGGCCCCATAACCCGAGCGCTTCGACCTCAAACAGCTCAAAACTGTAGTTACGCGACGCTTGAGGGGGTTTCGGCAGCCGCAGCAGCAGTGCCAACACAGCCCACAGTGTTTGGAATATGAGATGGCGCAAGGGTGTTGACACAGGTTGCGTCTCACAACAGAGGCCTACCCACTTTCCAAGGCAACAACGTCATGCCGTCTGGTCTTTTCCCATAATCACGAACCAAGCCGTTTGGTTCTAATAGTGCTGGTACGCCAGCGGTAACAAGGGCTCGACGAATAATTTCGTAGATACTGACCTGCCTTGCCTTGTGACCTACAGCAAGACAGACCATGGAGGCCGAGACTGTCGACAGTTTCACCCCAATGACATCGATGTAGAGCAACACAAGGTACGCCCAGTTGAAGACATAGAGCGAGCCGAAACGATGCTATCATAGTGCCTATGGTGGATGATGTCCACCATAGTCTCTGGAAGGAGGGGTTGTTGGGCATTTCCGTATTGGGACAAGCTATTTTCCAAGCGTTCAATGTATCGGTCAGACACGGTTCCTCAAAATCCATCAATGAGGTAGATAAAATGTTCCCGGTTAATTTATCGATACTGTGGTGGACCAAAGAGAGTAAGGCTGCTAAACTTAAACTTGAAATTTTGCGGACGCTGAGACCACTCAGGCGAATGGGAAGTGTGGTTGGTGACACGCTCGGTTGTCCAGGGCCACATTTAGAATCAAAATAAGTGTGTTCCTAATAATTTCATCTTCTTTTTTTTTATTGTCCTAAATGGGAGGAGCTAAGGCTATGTATAAATTTTGGTCCAAATCAACAGTGTCGAATGAGTGTGAAGGTCAAATGAATGTTACTTTTGAAAAGTCTTTCCAAGATATCATTAAAATTTCGTATTAATTTTTCATGGAACTTTGGAAAAGATTCGTCAAAAATTGGGGGCCCCAGGAGGTGAAGAGAATTTCTTTCCATAATTTTGATATTTTATGCAATTGTATGAAATTTTGCGATGATAGTCTGTCTATCAGTATTTTGGGGCAAATAAATTTCACATTTTGAAAAGTCAAGATCTAGGCCAAGGAGCTGAATTTTTCTTATAAAAGTAAAATTTATTAAGACTGTGTCTACCAGTAGCGAAGAGTGATATTATGGAGGAGGTAAGACGGAAAAGCAAAAAAAAAAAACCATGTTAATCATTCTCAAAACACTATGTTAACCACGTCCTATAACTACAAACAAATATTAATACTACTAGTAATGATAAACTAATGAATTCAATGAATACTGAGCGAACAAAATGCAAATTAATAAGGTTCTAATGCGATTACGTCAAAAAACAACCACATATTTGTCAAACGAATGATGAAATGTTTACAAACTCCTAGCCGAACGCATTGCGAAATTCAACGAAAACTACCGAATCAAATGCGTGTGCTAGAAAGAGGTGGTGCAATAGCAATAATACCTTCTCGCTCCCGCGCGCACGTTTCTGTTACTGCGTCCCTATCGGAATTCGTTGCAGATCGGCTTACCCAGCCGCCTAGAAACCGTGACCGAAGTGACGTCATGATGGACTTTATTTTGTAAGGAAATTGAATTCACGATAAGCCGGACGCGCCTACGAGTTATTTTAGCGCAAAGTGTTTTGTTGTTGGGATAAAGACAATTTTTAATGTATGTAGGCGTTTTGTAATGTTTTAATTTTATGGTGTACTAGCGACCCGCTCCGGCTTCGCACGGGTATAAACCGGGTTATTATACATATAAACCTTCCTCTTCAATCACTCTATCTATTAAAAAACCGCATCAAAATCCGTTGCGTAGTTTTAAAGATTTAAGCATACATAGGGATATAGGGACAGAGAAAGCGACTTTGTTTTATACTATGTAGTGATTACATACTTATAGTTTGATTATTCAATGACGATAGAGTGGTTGTGTTCCGAATTTCCGAAGGGAAGTCGGTAGGAATCGGCTTATATGGACACGTCGCCCCTGGTGTCTACATATGACCTTCTAGGGTTCCATCATCTAAATACCATACGTTGAATTTCGAATTTTGTTGTCGAATTAAAAGTAATAACAGAATTATAATAAAATCATCAATACAACTCTCTCAGTTCAAATTACCCTATTGAATGTCTATTTCATGAAATCCTGATATTTGAGGGCGGCGGCGTTTCAGCTGCCACTACTATCACGTGTCTAAGAATTTGACAGCTGGCTGTCACTATCTATATTTTTTTTGTAAACAAGCGTCTTTTTTTACACATAATTAAATATGCCCCGTTATGCAGCTATTGACCCAAAAAAATTGTGACCCATGCATTTGCCAAAAATGTTAAAAGACGAAAACTGTGGTAAAAAGATCTTCGAAAAAAAAATGGAGACCTGAAGATTTTAATGGAAGAAATTCGTATGCAGGTGATGCTTCCAAGAGAACTAAGACTGTTTTCATTACCTACAGGCACTTGTGGTTAGATATTATTTAAGTTATAGTAACGGTGTATGTGCGTTTATATTATATTATTAGATCAGTGCTGGAATGATCTCTGAAGTTTTTCAGACAGGAAGATTATCCTCGAGTTGGTTTTCAAGTCCGATCAGGATGTATTCCTGTAATATGCCTCCAGTCCGGTGAGGTGATCGTTGGTGATTGAAGGTGTTCAAATAAATAAACAAATAACTAAATTCTGTAAACATAATTGTATTTGTTACGGTCGCAAGTCACATTTTGATCTACATAAAATCTGGCTCTGATTTACAAATTGCAAAAAAAGTAAGAAAGTTTTAATTTGTTGGGCTACCGCGACGCTTTCGCTCTACAAACAGCTTGAGTAATCACAGCAGCAGTGCCAACACAAATATGAACCAATCCATCCTAAAAGCGTCTAATTTGTCCTGCCGTCTACGCCCGAGTCTTCCACCGTTGACGTTTTCAAGAACTCATGCGGTAGACATGTTCGGTCCAGTCCCATATGGGCTTGGTTGAATTAATTTCTATAGAAAGAAAATTCTTATATTTTATGCGAAATTAGGGACATTTTAGCAGTCCCACTTGGCAACCCTGGACCTATCGAATGATTGCGATTGCATTCACGCGTTCCGTCGGTCGGTCGGCATCGTTCGTTCTCGCTTCTCGTTCATCTTCCCCACCCGCCGCCGTTTAGGTCCCTCCCCGTCCCCGCGTACAGTACAAACGCCGCCATATTTTCTTCCCTTTACGTCGCGAGATTGGCAGGAGCTTTTGATTCTCATAACGTTTTGTTTGTTATCTTATTTGTTTGACTACATTAATAGTTAGGCTTCACAGCTAGTTTTCTTAGTGGTAAGTGAATTTATCTGATATCTCTACTAAAATGAACACGGACGAACTTAAAAAACGTTAAAAGATGGATTCGCCATTTTTATTTGCAATATATTTTTACCCGCTACCTGTAGATAACACTTAACAAAAATATTTTCTGTTATTAATTTTGCTGCGTTATAAAAAGTGGTAAACGTTAAATTAACGATTATTTTCATGCGAATAATTTTACTCTCTAAAACAAACAACATTGTTATTCATTCATACCACCTTTAGAATAAATTACCATATTTTTTTTTGACTCGTGTTCTTTATTTGGCAATAAAATTGTTAGTGAAATTCTGTCTCGCGGCGATCGCCGTTAATAATTTTGCAATAGATACCGCTGTGCGCTTAGCTCGGCATTCTCGGAACAGGAATATGATACGCATGGACTGGAGCACACCTTTTATCTCTTGTTATTTGTAACAAATAGGCCCTATGTCTTGACCTACGTGCTACGACAAATGGCTACCAAAACTAATTCTTAGCTTGGATACTTAATAGATACCTATAAACACTAACTTAGATGTCATTTGTAATAATAATTGACTAAGTTTAATAAAAATTGCTGAGCTTCGTACTACGTATTTCCTTCTTTTTTGCGTGTCCCTTCAGGACGTATTCGAAGAAACGCATATCTGTGCACTGTAAGGACTATTCTTGCTTGCAGCGTTCGGCCGCTATTGTATCGCTTACCTACAAAAAAAAAGGGCCGTATGCACGGGATTTTGTTTTTAAATCTACAATGTATAAAGCTGAAGAGTTGTTTGTTTGCTTGAACGCGCTAATCTCAGGAACTACTCATCAGTACTCACCCGATATTTAAATTTATTCCCCTCCAACAGCCAGCACACAATTTTTTTTATAGGCGGCTGATGGTCCTTAAATTAGTCAAAAACTTTGATTCTACTTGTGCTTCTCGTTTACTATTATCTATTATGCTTAATTTCTTAAATATTAGACCAAACTAAACCTCCAGCCTGCACTCATTTTATTCTAGAATGCTTAATGTAATTGTAACATCATAACATTTCTCTACTTTCACCAGAAATTTGAATTATGTTTTCTAACTGAAAATTTAGATGATTGTTTCCTCGTGTTTACAGTAGTGACAAGGCATGTCAGATAAGTAATGTGAAAAAGTTTTTAGTGGTGGCTAAAGGTAGATGCAGCAGTGATTTTCCTGAAAAGATAAATCTTGTATTTTACATTGTGTTTTTACTAACAATGTTGAAAATAAATATTATGGAGTCTCGACGAAAATGGCCAGTTCAAAATATTTTTTTAGAACTACCTACTTAAATTATTTTTTCCATTTCACAACTATCAGTACATACCCTTGTAAAACATATTGTAGTACGTAGCCTGCTTATTCAGGTTATAGTTTTGGTAGATAAAATTATTTTTTATGTACAAACGGTTACATATCAAGCTATACATTTCCAGTATAAGCCGATCTCGCATTGTATAGGATTTCTGTACAATGAGAGGTCAGCTTATACTGAAAATTTATAGCTTGTTATGTAGCCACGTGGTTGTCAGTCACAATTCATTCAAATCTATTCAGCAGCTAAAGCACAGGTTCTTAACAGACTGTGCTCAAGCATGAGTGAGTACTTACCTACCTACCTAACAATCATTCCTAAACAGGCGCGACACAAGGCACCGCACGTCGCGCGACGCGCGATGCATTTGTGTCGCGCCTGTTTGTAAGAGCCTTAAACCTTCAACTTCAACATCCTGACCAGTAGAGCAGGTATTCTTAATTTCATTACAAGATGTCAAAAACATTTATCAAGTTGCTTGTTTGTAGATGTCTGAACCTGGGAGAGGACGCTCCCGTGGGCGGGCCGGTAGAGGCGGAGACAATGCTGGGCCGCCTCCGCGTAAACCAGGCGAGAGACCTCCCCAGCAACAACAACAACCAGGACCCCGCCCTCAGCCACAACAATCAGCAGGCCCCTCAGGGCCCCGCCCTCAGCCACCATCAGCCTGGGGCCCTCCATCATTAACCCCACCTGTTAGGGCTGGTGTGCCTACACCAACTGTGCAGGGAGGCAGGGCATCTCACAGGTCTACACCAACAACCCATCAAGAACATCCTGGAGATGTGGATGTACAACAGCGTATGCTAAGCATGCAAATTGGTGAGACAATAATCAACTATCACAGCCTACTGCTGGATGCCTTCTGCATCCGATCTGTCCCTGCTAGGTGGCATAACAAACCTTAAAAAAAGACAATAATAAATATTTCATTAAATAAAAATCATACAATGGTGCCGATTCCCTTGTTCAGAAACTAAGCTAAATTTAAGTTTAGTGCATCTTTTTCTTTCTATTTCATTAAGAAAAAGACAGTAGATAAATTTTTGTTTAGTCCTGTCAAATTAATCAGCGCTTGACGTAAATTGATGTAATTTTAGTTGGCAAGTTTTTAATCACGTCTAAACTTGTATGGAGTTGTGGACAGGCGCTGAATAATTTGACAGGACTAAACTAAAATTTATCTTCTGTCCTTTTCTTAATGAAATAGAAAGAAAAAGATGCACTGAACTTAAATTTAGTTTAGTTTGTGAACAAGGAAATTGGCACCACTGTTTCCTACTTTGATAAGTGTAGAAATTAGGGATTGATTATTCTGTATTTTGATAATTATTTTAGCTGGACCAGCACCGGCAAGCGCCGGTGATCCAGGAGCCTTGGTGATAGGACGTGGGTCACGCCGTGGCGGCGGTAGGGTTCTGCCAGAACAAATGACCATTTTGAGAACTCGTCCAACGACTATACAGTCTAAGAAAGGTTTGCTTATTTTTGCATAATTTTCATGAAAACTTGCTAGGCCTAATATTTGTCTAGACTCTTGACAAACATGATCGTTTTTCCATGGGGAAAATGATGATTATATTATCTACAAAACAAATTATGGTTAGAGGAGGAATTACTCAAAATTATTTATTTACAGGTCACTCTGGAACTGTGATCGATCTTAAAGCTAACTACTTCACCGTTCAAACAACACCCCAGTGGAGTCTATACCAATATCATGTGGACATCTCCCCAGAGGAGGATAATACAGCAGTCCGCAAAGGCCTTATGCGTATCCATGCAAAGACCCTTGGAGGGTAAGTACATTTTGTAACCGATCGTAAGAACATCTCATAATGAAGTATTCCACAGAGCTGTTTTAACAGATAATGAGCTACTAAAGTTATAAATTGTTAGCTTTCTTAGACTTCTTCATAAATAGTTCTTGTTTTAAAGGTACTTGTTTGATGGAACAGTATTGTATACTGTAAAGAGATTACATCCTGATCCGTTAGAACTGTACTCAGACAGGAAAACCGATGGAGAACGAATGAGGATCATGATCAAGGTAATGTGAAGCAGGTTAAATAAAGAAATGTATCCTAAATTTTACTACTATCAATATTACTGACATTATAATTTCAACACTATTTATTAGATCTCAGTAAGTAATAGTATTGTGTTAATTGGTTTGTTTGCAGTTAACTTGCGATGTTAGCCCAGGAGACTATCATTATATACAGGTTTTTAATATTATAATAAGGAAATGCTTCCAAATATTGGACTTGCAACTGATGGGCAGAGACTATTTTGATCCAATAGCTAAGGTATGTATTTGAGTCCCATGAAGACCGATCAATTATTCAAATGTATTTTATGACATTTTTAAAACATTCCAATATTTATAGGTTGACATCCCAGAGTACCGTTTACAAATTTGGCCAGGGTACAAAACAACTATTAATCAGTATGAAGACCGTCTATTGATGGTAACTGAAATAACGCACAAGGTAAAGCATCTGTTTTTCTTTTTCAATCAATCTTTTTAACAGAGTTTTTATTTGTTGAATACAAAGCTTTTGGATATTTTGCATTAGCATTATAAAATGATACTGTGTGTTATATTTGTGCAAAATACAAGGTTTATTCTTCTTTTCTTAACTTACTACTTTTTTTTACTGTAATGAAAAGTGTGAATACAAGTTGTTTTTGTTGTTTAAAATAGGTGCTCCGTCTAGACACTGTGCTACAAATGCTTAGTGAGTATGCTGCAACAAAAGGCAGCAACTACAAAAAGATTTTTTTGGAGGATATTGTCGGTAAGTCAGTCACAATGTTAACAGATTTATTTTTTATTTTTTTCATGTATGTATACAGATTTCTCCATGATTACTGGGCGGATTTACGTGATTCTTTTTTTCATTTGGTAGAAAACGCCCCGCGTTGTGGTGCCATTATAAATTACTACTAGCAAATTAATTGTTGATGATGTTATAATATTCGCATAGCAAGCAGAGTTTATTTTATCTATATCTTCATGGGTTTTATAAAGGGGGTCGAAATTTTCATTATTTTTGCGATTGGACACACCGTTTTCGAGATATAAGCAAAAGAAAAAAAAAAGATTCAGTACTGTTTTTGCATCAGAAGTCGAGGTGTTGATGTGAATTTAAAGTTCATAGAACACCCAATTTTATTCCACACGTTTTTTGTCGCGATTAAAAATAGTCAGATTTAGTTAGAAAATCTAAATTTTAGGTGAAAAACGTCAAATTCAGAATAGCAAAATTGCCATTTTCACTAAACTAATATCTCAGTACCATCTTGATGCAGTTAAACTAAAATATAGTTAAGTTGTGTCACTTTAGTCTATTTCAGAATGGGAAATCGTCGTTTGACAGGATTAAACTAAATTTTGGTGATTTTTAGTCTAGTTTAGAGGCATTTGTGACAAGAGAATCGACACCAATATAAGCTATGCTTCTGCAGAAACAATATTATAAATATTGTTTTTTTTATAATACAGAAAAAACAATATGAAGACATGTCATTTACGCTGTAAAAATGTGCGAAATTAAATTCGTTTAAACTTCATTTTAGAAAAGATTTTTGGAAAAAAAAGATGTAGGAGCCTAAATAAACCTGTCTAAATTCGAATAACAACATAATGTCGTGGAAATATGCCCAAATTGCAAATGATTTAGGTATTACGTTTGTATGGACAATTCACGCGACCGCTCCGGACGGATAGCAATTTAGGGGTATGAGGAACAGGGTGTAAAGTTCACTCATCCACCATAGAAAAGGGAGGATCCTCCGACCAGACGGGTGTTGTGTCTGGCGGGCAACTGCCCATCAGTTTGAAGTTGAAATCTTGTATGTATGTCGATCGCTCGGTAAACTCTAACTGCGCGATGCAGGATTTGTGTGACGTCATGTCTTTGATGCGTAGTTCGTATGTGGCGGTGTAACCGCTACAGCAACATGGCGAAATCGCAAATACCACCTGTGCTGTTGTTGATTGCTTAAAATGGACGAAGTGTAGGATAATTAGCAAGAACTCACGCTACAAAACAACAACAGTATTGCTTCTTCCTTCAAATCCATATAGCAACTGCAGTTGAATTGTCAACTACTCCAGCGGTTGAAGACTACTTGCGTTAGCAGTTAAGTGTCTGCTCAGTATCTCTTCTGGATTAGTTTCCCAAGCCCAGTGTTATTGGATTTTTCAATCAGGAATTCCTCAGTAGCAGTCCGGGGTCTGGATCTGTACCCTGATTGCAATAGGCCCATGCTATGGGGGGGACCCCATAGCATGGGAATAAAGGCGTAATGTTATGTTCGGTGTTATTAAATAACCCGTTATGTTTAATTTAATTTCAAAGCCTTTTTAATTATAATTCATCACAGGTCGCAAACCATTTGTTGGTGGTATTATAAAAATCTAAACAAAAAAAATATTACAGGAAAAATTGTCATGACTGACTATAATAAAAAGACATATCGAGTTGACGACGTGTCTTGGCAGGCATCCCCGAAATCAACATTCAAGATGCGGGAGGAAAATGTTACGTATATGGACTACTATAAAAAGGTATAATAAATAGTTTATAAAATGTATTTCCATAGGATTTTTTTTAAGCAACCTCGTTTATATGTACTGCACATTTCTTACTTTCAGAAATATAACATCAATATCCATGACGGTGGCCAGCCTCTGCTGATTTCTCGCTCAAAGCCGCGCGACATCCGCGCTGGAATGCCAGAGCTGGTATACTTAGTGCCTGAGCTGTGCCGTCAGACGGGCCTCACCGATGACATGCGTGCCAATTTTAAGCTCATGAGGGCCCTTGACGTGCACACCAAAATCGGACCCGATATACGTATTCAAAAATTATTGGCCTTCAACCAAAGATTAACCAAATCTCGTGAAGTGGTGAAGGTGTGTATATGGCCTTCATTTAATGAATGGTTGAATTATCGTTTTCTAAATTTGGTACACATGTACGAAATAAAAATAATTGTTTTTATAACCAAATACTTCTTTTTTTCTTAGGAAATGGGCGAGTGGTCTCTAACTCTGTCACAGGAGTTAGTAAAATTCAAGGGTCGCCAACTGCCTCCTGAACACATCGTGCAGGGTAACAATCACAGATACCCAGCTGGGGACACAACAGAAGGGTGGACCAGGGACATGCGGTAAGTAAGATAAAGTTAGAAATTCGTTATATAATTACGAAAATATTATAACTAATAATATTATGATATTTTTATCAGGTCAAAACCTTTACTTGACATCGCGCAACTGCCATCCTGGGTTGTTATTACACCAGAGAGACAGCGTCGCGACGCTGAAGGTTTTGTTGACTTGATTATGAAGACAGCTGGAGGTGTGGGTTTCAGAATGCCCAAGCCCGAAATAAGTAAGTAACAATTCTGATACATACTACACTCGCGAGCAAAAAATGGAATCACTTCTCTGGCGGCTAATTAGGAGGGTTTATAGTGCGTGCTACCTAGTTAAGTAAATAAAATAAGTGTGAATTCTGTAGCTTATTACTTAGTCTACCTGCACCATCAATTAAAGCAAACACTAGAATTCTTCTTAATAATTAGGATAAATGGTTTAGAAGCACTTCAGTATACATTTTTACACGTTGTAGTAGGGCACACTGCACGATTTGCGCACTTTAACATCCTATAAAACCACCCCGTACATATCCGTTCCACATCTCCGCTAATTACGCGCTGGTACTTGGATAACGATGGACACCACGCCTACAGAAACAGTTCAAGTTGTCGCCTTGCTACAACAAGGGTTATCGCCCGTCAGCTCCACTCGCCTTGCATGTCAAAGATTTACCGACGGTACAGGAAAACTGGAAACTTCACACGGAAGCCTGGATCTGATCGCCACTGGTGCACATCTGAAAGAGACGACTGATTTACTGACTTCTCCTAAATCGACATTTGACTGGCGTTGACATCCAACAAGAACTCCAAGGAATCGCCGTCAGTGAATAGACAAGCGAAGACTCAAGAAAGAAACTTACTACGAAACGTGCTGCCACAGGCCCAAAGTTGACCCCAAGGACAAACGCGACTAAAATTTGCTCGTGCTTACTACGATTGGGAAATTGAGCAATGGAGGTACGTTCTCAGACGAAAGCATAATGTGCCTGCATCGTAACGACCGCAGAGGAAGTCTACAGGCGACCTGGCGAGCGATTCGCCTAATGTTGTTTTGCTGAAACCGTGGTTTCAGAGGTGGCTCCTGTATGATGTGGGCCAGCATTTCCCGAGAGAAAAACTACGCTTCTTTTCGTGCTAAGTGAAGGTCGGCGAATAACGGCAAACCGATACATCACCGATATTTTACTGGAACATGACGTCGTTCCTTGCGCTTGTCGCTCGTTGGCACACCGCACGTGAAACGACCAGATTCCTTAATAAAGTCGGAATCGTTACGATGGGCTGGCCGGCACTCTCAATCCTGGCTTGAATCCTATTGAGCATTTTTGGGACGAGCTCTGGCATTGATCGATGAATTGATAGCGGCATGACATAGACGTACACAATTTCTTGTGCAAAACTAATAATGTTACTCATTATTAATTAATTATTGATCATTGGTTTTGGTAAAAATCTTATTCAAATAAAATAGTGTTGTAGGCTTAGACCATAAGGTTAGGTAGGCTATGTAAGTAATAATATTATGCCCCACGTCAATGGTAACACAATCCCTATAGGCTGGCCTCTTATTCGTTTGAAACGCTATGCCAGCTCAAGGTTCAAGCTGCACTTGAATCTCACATGCACTAATAACCAAACTTGTCACAACTGTAAACCGAAACCTGGTTGCAAACCACGTTAACAAGATCTAATGATAAGGAATTAAATTTAGCTAAATACGTAATTTGTGACTAACTTTTATGTACATTTTATAGTTGCCATCAGGAATGACGGTCCTATGGAGTATGCCAACGCCTGCGAAGGCGCCATAGCTCGAAAGAATCCTGCTATGATACTGTGCGTGTTGGCACGTCAATTCGCGGACCGGTGAGTTTTTAAAAACACTTACTCTTATTATTTATATTAATGGCTATTTTGCCAACACATTGACCACCTCATTGCTAAAACTAATTACCCCTGACCCTTGTCTGCTGTTTTTTACTTTCTCCCTGAAGTCATTTAAAAAAAAAAACAATTGCAGATATGAGGCAATTAAAAAGAAATGCACGGTGGACCGTGCCGTGCCTACGCAAGTTGTTTGTGCTCGCAATATGACTTCGAAATCAGCTATGTCAATTGCTACAAAAATAGCAATTCAGATAAACTGCAAGGTAAGCATTATTTGTGTCTGTTTTGTAATGTAACATGCACGTCTTTGCTACATTTGAGATATATTCAAAATAGAGATGCTACTTGTATTGAGTGGTGGCGTAGCAACTAGCAGTGCTAATGTTTCGATGATGTACAGCTGGGTGGCGCCCCTTGGAGGGTGGAGGTACCACTGCAAAGCATCATGGTCATCGGTTACGACGTGTGCCACGACACTCGCTCGAAGGAGAAAAGCTTCGGCGGGTTTGTGGCGACACTGGACCGTTACTTGACACGCTTCTATTCAGCGGTGAACTCCCACACGTCGGGCGAGGAACTGAGTGCGCACATGGGCTTCAATATAGCTGCAGCCCTTCGCAGATATCGTGAAGTAAATGGTAACATATTTCATTAATGCCATTATTTTTATTCCATCCGAAGCTAAGTATCCATATCCATCGTCAGTTTTTTAATACAAAAACTTGGCAAAAATATTTTTTTGTGGAAATCACACAAATAAATTACCTACTAGTTTATTTGAATGTTAAATTTTTCAGTAAAATCTCGATCTACAAAAAAAAGAAAACTTGTTTGACATCTGTCATTTGAAGTGAATAACCCTAAAAAATTATTATCTTGCAGATGGTAATTTGCCGCAACGTATATTTATATACCGCGATGGTGTAGGTGATGGACAGATTCCCTATGTGCACAGTCATGAGGTAGGTCAATCACCATGTACCTAATTTGAACTATTGATCAATAGATTTGTTTTTAGGGTTCCATACCTCAAAAGAAAAAAACGAAACCCTTATAGGATCACTTCGTTGTCAGTCTGTCAAGACCTTTTTCTCAGAAACCCGAGGAGGTACCAAATACGTAGGTCTATGGTCCCTTGGAACTCTAAAAAATCAAGCTTCTAAGTCACGGCCATTTATGCGACATATTTAAATATGTGCAAAAATAAATTAAAACCTACAAGGTACTTCCCGTTGACCTAGAATCATGAAATTTGGCAGGAAGCAAGGTCTCCTCACAGCACGTGTAAAGTGAAAAGTCCGAAAATAGTTAATTTGTAATTTTATCACAAAAAAAAAATTGGTTGCCTGTAAAGTCGGTATACGGGCGAAAGTTTTACGTGACAACGACGAAGGGACGCGTGCCTTTCACTTTTTATGTCTGTCTCTCTCGCTCTTAGGCGGGCTAACCATGCCCGAGTGGAAGGGACGCGTGCCTCTCACTCGCTCTCATTGTGAGCGCATAACGTGAGCGGAGCGTAACGCAGTTTCTTGAAGTGTCACCCGGCAAACCAATTTATAAGACGTTGTCACGTCAAAATGTTGATTTATGGGAGAAAATGTTTTTCAACTTCAATGTTAAGTTTGTTTTTGGGATAAATTACGGAACTTTTCACTGTACGTAGTCCGACACGCACTTTGCTGGTTTTTTTCGTCTACTATAATAGACCATGCTCGTACAGTACAATGGGGCGTAAATTATTTTTCCAGATGACAAAAAACTGGAATAGGTCTCAGTCCTTTGCTTGGGTAAATTTTGTATGGATCGTGACCCTTCTTTGCTATCAATGTGTTAAAACAAAATACAATGTATTCTTTCTAGGTGACTGAAATTAAAAAGAAACTGAATGAGATTTATGCCGAAACCGAGTATAAATTGGCGTTTACCATCGTGTCCAAGCGCATCAACACCCGCATATTCCTGGACCGCGGCCGCAACGGCGAGAACCCGCGCCCCGGCACCATCATCGACGACGTCGTCACTCAACCCGAGCGGTTAGTTAGGACATTTTATATTTACCACCATCCTCAATATTATGTAATTTTGACATACAGTTGATAATGTAGAACTATGGATAGACTTGCGTCTCAAAAAAACAGAGATAAATTCTTGGTGTAATTTGTATCTGTGGTATGAACAAAAACAACAACAACAATTCCTCTAACATATATAATATTACGTTAATTGCATTACTTATTCGATTATCAACGAAATTGTCTCATGATGTAGATATCAAACACGTCACATTTCTTAGTTATGGTATCTTGATTATTTTCATGTACCTTCAATAATAATACGATTATATTACTTGGACTGCAGGGAGGGTTTACAAAATACTGTTGTTTTCTTTGTTTGTGGGACAGTAGAGACACCAAAAACCATTACAAAGTTAAAGATTGCCAAAAAGAACTGATTTTGTTTGTGGTAAATCAAATGTCAAATATGAACCTCTGATTCCACAAGAAAATGTGATTATTCCGCCTTTACACATAAAACTCGGTTTAATGAAAAATTTCGTTAAGGCTATAGACAAGGATGATAAGGGATTTTTATATTTGAAAAGTGCCTTTCCCAAATTAAGTGATGCTAAATTGAAAGATGGATTTTTTTCGGCCCACAAATAAGAAAGCTAATGAGAGACAATGAATTCGATAAAAATCTTACCAAGAAAGAACTCGCGGCTTGGTTGTCCCTGAAGACGGTAATACAAGGATTTTTAGGCAATTGTAAAGCTTAAAATGCTGAGTTTATAGTTAAAGACTTGTTACAAAAATATAAATCGATGGGGTGTAGAATTTCTTTAAAAATACATTTCTTACATTCTCATTTCGACTTTTTTCCTTCTAATCTTGAAATGGTGAGTGACGAACAAGGTGAACGCTTTTACCAAGATATTAAACGGATAGAAGAGCGTTATCAAGGAAGATGGGATGCCAAAATGTTAGCAGATTACTGTTGGCTTGTTATTCAGGAGGATTTTACAGTCTACAAAAGGAAAAGTTAATTTATTGTAACTTTCTTTCATAACATGTGGCTCATTTTTTTTACATACTTAAACCTGGATTATTTTTGTTCACAATATATGTACAAGTATATAGTACTACTGTTTTTGTATTTAAATTCAAAATACAGGTGACTAAACATTTTTACATTTGATTTGAAACTTTTACACTATTTCATTTATGGATGTAAAATGTATCATAACTTTGAAATGGTAGGTGTTACAAGAAATTTATTCATATATTCGTGTTCAGCAGGCCCAAATTGACAGAAATCAGCTATTGAAATCAATGTTATTAAAAAAAAAATCACACAGTGTAATTATGTTAAAAGTTGCCATTGTAAGTTCTACGCACTTGACATTCGTCGGAAACCTCGGATTACTATGCTAAACAATATTTTACAATGCATGTGCTCGAAAAGAGCGTTTTCCAAGCAGCCAAACTGGGCGGAAAGTTTCACTTTTTTTTACTAGTACTTTGTTTTTTTTTTTTTTTAACTGTCGTCATCCTGTCGCAAAAGAGTTTTCATTATTTGAGAAAAGTATCACAAATTAGATGATGATGACGATGGCGAAAATGGCGATGACAATGGTCAAAGTCGAAGTAATGACAATGGCGATGATGAAGAATATTGTTTATATTATTTATGTGCGTCAGCCAAGATGTCAAATGTTACACATATGCGACTACTGTAACTGTACGTTTGCACTGGCGAAACATTTACAACGAAACATGTTGGAATCTCTATTTTCTTTCAATTCTCCATACAAAGTTTGACAGGAACTAGAGATTTTAACATGTTTTGTTGTGATGTTTCGCCAGTGCGAACGCATAGTAAGGTTCGCTCGTTTTTTTTTTTTTCCTCCCACAATGCATAGTAAAAAGTTGTATGATACACGTGCGTAAAATGATTTCCGACTTGTATCAACTTAAACTCGCTCTCTTCGCTCGCTCGTGAATAAAAATGCCACTCGTCGGAAATCATCTACTTTCCGCACTTATAGCATAAATAACTATTTTTTACTTTGCAGTTACGATTACTTCTTGGTGTCACAGAACGTGCGCGAAGGCACAATCTCACCTACCTCGTACAATGTTATCGAGGATACCACAGGACTCCACCCCGATCGGGTAATTTATACTTTTAATTATATTTTACTAGCTTTTGCCTGCGGCTTCGCCCGCGTGTATGTCAGAAAATATCTCACAGGAACATACTGGGATTAAAAGGAAGCGAAGCGATAGCTGAGGAAAAGGTCATTTGCTCTTATCCTTGCGCTCCGCTGCCGTTAACCATAATTATTTTGTAACGCTTAATTTTGATTCTGTGATATTTTTATTGTGTTGTTGGATTAATATAATACCAGTCAGAATAGCTTAGAAAGTAACAATTTAAAAAAAAAAACAAATTCTGAAAGATAGAAACGTCACTGTGGGTGGGTCATCATTCGAAGTTAGCCATAATTATGCTATAGCGGACTTTTTACACGACTGCCCAAAAAGGAGTGTAATGTTTTTAGGGTTCATGTATTTGTTTCTTTGTTCCACCATAACTTTAAATGCCTGAACAGATTTGGATGTATCAGGTATCGTTAGAATCCTAACATCTTCCCGAGTGACATAGGCTATATATTTTTTTGGCGGGACCTCTTAGATGAAAAAGTGGACACAACTATCCCCCGACAGCAATGAAAATTTTATTCATCTTTATGAGTGACCTTTCGCTTTGTAAATCCAGATGAACTAATACAACTTGTTTTTTACTTTTTAGTTTGTTTTTGGCAGGGCAGTTGTGTTATATAATTATTTATTGATTTTTTTAAGATTTACAATCCTGTAGAACATTAATTTTATATATCTGCAAGGCAGCGTCCTATTTAAAAGCGATCGTGGGTCGAATATGCGATCGGTCGCGTGCATGTCACTTTTTTGTTCGGAAAACCGGAAAGCGCCATCTGTTGGGACGCCCACGCGTTCAGGTTCACCGAACAAAAAATTCGCGCCACGATCGCTTTTAATTGGGACGCGCGGTTACACGCGTAGCAGCGCACGCCAGTAAAGCTCCCAATCGACATTATTTTTTTTCGACATCTTCAACAATAATAGTCATATTTCAGCCAATTTACACAAAACCTTAATGAATTACACACCTAAACCTTCCTCATGAATCACTCCATCCATTGGTGAAAATCCGTTTGGTGGTTTTTGAGTTGATCGCGTTTAGTTTCCGACAGACCCTGCGTTCTATTTAAAAGCGATCGTCGCGTGAATACACGATAGTTCGAAACCTTTTGTTCAGTGAACCTGAACGCATGGTCGCGCCGACAGAGGGCACTTTCCGGTTTTCCGAATAAAAAGTGACTTATGCACGCAACACAGCATTTGCGCGACGAAAACTCTTAAATAGGACGCGACTTACGCAGCGGGGGGATTTTTATCATATGTAGTGATATTAATATTTAAATATTTGCACGGCTGAAATGTCGAATATAGTGAAACCCATAGAACTTAAGAACATTATGTACCTATATTCTTGCAAATAAATATATCATTAATTCATTCATATAAAATTATTTTGTTGGAAGCATGCTGTTATACATTAAACATTGTAAACTGTTAGTCAGAAATCTGATTGGTTGAACAACCAACCGTTATTTAATACAGACGTTCAACCGAAAAGATGCCATAAAAATTAAATTCATCTTTTAGTATAAGAAAATTTATCACACATGTATTAATTTCAGATGCAATGGCTGACATACAAACTGACCCACCTGTACTTCAACTGCTCGTCGCAGGTCCGTGTCCCATCTGTTTGCCAGTATGCTCATAAGCTGGCATTTTTGGCTGCCAACAGTCTACACAGCCAGCCGCATTACACCTTAAGTGATACTTTGTACTTCCTGTAGATTAAAATCGAGAGAGATTTTTATATTAGTAAAGATCACGCCTAACTTTTTAAACACAGTCAATGTTTCTTAGAGTCAATTCACACCGAAATGCGCGCCCTTTCGTAAGGTATCTAAACAAAATTATTTTTGAATGTATCTAGTAGCAATTCTACACGCGGTCCAAAGCCGCAGCGGTTTAAAGCATCTATCTGCGAGTTGCATTGATGTGAACTGACCCTTGTACTCGATGCCAAAATGTCGCCACTGTTCAAAACATATCTCGTTGTGTGAGGCTGTGTTACCATGTGATTATTATTAAATGGATAACTTTTAAGAAAAAAGGAACTGCGTAGTTTATATGGTCGCTATGACCAATATCTGGCTGAAGGGTTTTGAGGCATAAAGGTATGATTCCGAACAACGCTGCACGCGGCAGTGTTGCCGCGTCACTACTGGTCCCCATTTTTTTTTTTTTTTTAACAATGGCTACTCGCAGTGATTGACCACTAAGGTCTTGGCTGCTTAACCGGATTTACTGGTCCCCATAAATTTTCTGTAGTTTTATATGAGATTACTGCCGTGCTCGGAATGTAATCTCATAGAAAATGTATGGGGACCAGTACTGTGCGTTTTTCGGAAACATACTTTTAGCCTTGCGTTAGAAGTATTGAAGCCTTATACTCAAAATTTTAATCTTAGTTTTCTCGAATTTGCAGACAGTGACTAACATAATCTGAGCAATAAACGATTTTAAAGTAGGTACTTGATTCAAGCAAAATATGACATTTTCTATTATTCTTTCTTTAGGTTAGTTACGCTAAGGTTTTGCAGTCTATGCGACTGTATTAATTACCTCATTTTAATTTCTTTTTTTTTGTGTTTATTGCTAGTTGCCTTAATTGCAAAAACAATAAAAAGCCATTGTGTTTCGCGTGGATACGAAGGGTTAAAGTTAACTATGTGCTAGTCACATGACATACCACCGAGCGTAAGTCGTATGTAGTGTGTGAGCTTGTTTTACATGTACGCTAGACATGTGAAGTCATAAAAATATTATCCTTAAGTTACGCATTTTTGAAAATAAGTATTCTTAGAATGTGTACTTAGAAATTGCCACGGGCAAAAAGCTATTTACGTTATTAAATTGCCATAAAAATATGCCACAGGCATAACTATTTTTGGTACTACTACTATAATAAGTTCTTTAGATGTAAGCGTTAATTTTGAGTATAAAAAAGTACATAATTATATTGACGTTACTCTTTACATTCCCAACTGATTGTTTATTGCGTTTAGCCCATTCGCTGATTTATAACAATTTTCCGACGAGTAATAATGACCGTAATTCGTGATACGATTTAGGTCAAGTTAAGAATTCTCGCAGTATCGCGAATTTTTAATGAAAGCCTCTGCGTTCCATTAATAAAATACAGAAATTGGCTTCAGCGAATGGGTTAACATTTTTTTCGTAATTTTTTAAGACTTAATTAGTTTTTCCAACAGTAGATCTGATTATTGTAAAAAAAGGTGTACTGTAAGCATGTTTATTATTGTATATCGTTTTGCCAAAATGTTTGCTGGAATTCACCACCTCGCCGCGTGACAAGCTCATGACATTCATTTATGGGTTCGGAACTTATGTGGCAAACACGTGGGTAAAAACGATTTAACGATAAAAAATATGCCTCCTGAAAAACACTGAAATCAGTTATTTGCAGACAGCCGTTTAGAAATGACTGCCTTCAGTATCCTTAAAACTTTGTAATAATTTTTTTGTACTTAATACAGTCATCTTCTCTATGTAAAGATATGTTTTATTTATCAAACACTACATACCCTCGAGATAGATGATACGGACCAAGTTCGCGGGGACACAGGTACACAATTTTCATGTGATACTCCCTGGCCGCGCCAGTAGAGAATTAAAAAAAAACATGTTTCTAGATTAATTGTACCATTTTACTAGCTGCGCCCCGCGGTTTCACCCGCATACGTCTCGATCCAGTGGGAAAAAAAAAGTATCCTGTTCTTTTCCAGGGCATCATCTATATATCGCACATTGATAAGAAGACTGTCACTATACGAAAAACGGTGTTTATCTGAAAATAATGCAATCTCTTAGCGTGCGGAGTATACTACATTTTTGCAAAAACACCTGTTATTGTAACTCAAATAATTTTCGATACATGGCGTAGTGTCGAACTGCTTCTATCGACATTTCGATACGATCTGTTATGACAGACCGCCATATTTTCATTCGTGACTGTGAAGCTAACAGAAACGGTTTCAGCCGGTGTATTTCATAGTGACATTATCTGTTTAAAGCCGATTTGGATTTAGAATATTTCGTAAGTACGAATTAACTTTAATATGAATAACGTCACATTTTGTTATGCGTCGTGTATTAAGGCTCCTGGCTGTGAATTCACTCGACAGAGTTTAGGTAAATTCTTGCGATGCTATGTTTGTGTGCACCGTTCACGCACACATGCCTAAACATCGAGCGTAGTGATCGCTTAAACAGTTTTGATCCTATAGACGGTATTTTGTTAAGTTACGTAGGTACGCTTATGAAATAAGTCTGGAATGTTTGTGTATATTCGTTTAGTATATTTATAACAATTCTGTTTTATATGGAATTTTATACTTTTTGTATGGAAAACATGAAAAATTATTACCTACATGTTGAGTTTTATGGGTTTCATAAAGGGGGTCGAAATTTTCATTATTTTTGCGATAAGACACAATTTTCGAGATATAAGCAAAAGAACAGAAAAAAGATAAAGTACAGTTTTTGCAACTGAATGAGTTATTAATTTAGTGAAAATGAAAAATTCGCTATTCTGAATTTGACTTTTTTCACCTAAAATTTTGATTGGTGCCGATTCTCTTATACACCGAACTAAACTAACTAAACTATCTCTAAAATTTCTTACTTTTGACTATGAGAATCTCAAAGCTATTGGTGCCGATTCCCTTGATCACAAACTAAACTAAATTTAAGTTCAGTGCATCTTTTTCTTACAATTTCATTAAGAAAAGGACAGAAGATACATTTTAGTTTAGTCCTGTCAAATTAATCACCGCCTATTACTCTCCATAAAAGTTTAGACGTGATTAAAAACTTGCCGACTAAAATTACGTCAATTAACGTCAAGCGCTGATTAATTTGACAGGACTAAACTAAAATTTATCTTCTGTCCTTTTCTTAACGAAATAGAAAGAAAAAGATGCACTTAAATTTTGTTTAGTTTGTGAACAAGGGAATCGGCACAATTATGCAAAATAAATTCTCTAAGTTTAAGAAAATTTTTGACACATCTAAATCAAATTTGACAATCGCGATTCCACACGTGATACCTAACCATGTGAATCTTTTTAGAGCCGGAGGCGCGCACGCTCGACGTGTTTTATATGGAACTTTTCATTTTTTGTATGGAAAATAAGAAAAAATATTACCTACATGTAGAGTATAAGGAGTTTAAGGGTTTCATAAAGGGAGTCGAAATTTTCATTATTTTTGCGATTGGACACACCGTTTTCGAGATATAAGCAAAAGAAAAAAAAAAGATTCAGTACTGTTTTTGCATGTGAAATCGAGGTGTTGGTGTGAATTTAAAGTTCATGACAATCAATTTTATTCCACACGTTTTTAATCGCGAAAAATAGTCAGATTCGGTTAGAAAATCTAAATTTTAAGTGAAAAACGTCGAATTCAGAATAGTAAAATTGCTATTTTCACTAAATGAAAATCTCAGTTCCATCTTAGTGCTGTCAAACTAAAATCTAGTTAAGTTGTGTCACTTTAGTCTATTTCAGAATGGGAAATCGTCGTTTGACAGGAATAAAACAAAATTTTGGTGATTTTTAGTCTAGTTTAGAGGCATTTGTGACAAGAGAATCGGCACCATGTCTAACTAAATCTGACTATTTTTAATCGCGATTAAAAAGGTGCGGAATAAAATTAGTTATCTTGAACTAAAATTCACACCAACACCTCGCTTCAGGTGCAAAAAACAGTACTGTATCTTTTTTTTTTTCTTTTGCATATATCTCGAAAATGGTGCGTCCAATCGCAAAAATAATGAGAATTTCGATCCCCTTTATAAAACGCTTAAACCCCTGACACTCTACATGTAGGTAATATTTTTTCTTATTTTCCTTACAAAAAATAAAAATTCTATATAAAACGTCAAGGCTGCCCCCTGTGCGCCTCCAGCTCTAAAAAAAATTCACGGGGTAGGGCAAACAAGTACCACGTGGACTCGCGATTGTCAAATATAATTTTAGTGTGTCAAAATATATTTAAATTTAGAAAATTTTTGTTGCAGAATAGCTTCAAGATTTTCATAGCCAAAAGTAAGGAATTTTAGTGATAGTTTAGTAAGTTTAGTTCGGTATACAAGAGAATCGGCACCATATTGCCATCTTAGTGCTGTCAAAATAAAATATATTCTATAACTATTTCACGATGGGAAATCATCGTTTGACAGGAATGAACGAAACTTTGGTGATTTTTAGTCTAGTTTTGAGGCATTAATTTGTGACAAGAGAATTGGCACCAGTATCCATAAAGGGATCTGAGACACTTGCGCGAAAGACATTTTCGCGAAAGACACTTGCGCGAACCCACTTGCGCGAAAAAGTTGCGGAAATGAGATTTCTTCATAACATCACGCCATCAATTTCAAAGGGCCCAACACTTTGAATTTGATGGCGTGATGTTATGAAGAAATGTGAAAATTTTCGCAGCCGCCATCTTATATTTACGTTTTGACATCAAAATCTGCTTTAGAATCATCAAAAACTATGAAAAAGACACCCATGACGAAAAATCTGAATATTGTCACAGCCGCCATCTTGGATTTATATTTTGACCTCACTATCAGCTTTAGCATCCTCGAAAACTATGAAAACGATACCCATGACGAAATATTTTTAAATGTTCGCAGCCGCCATCTTGGATCTTTATTTTGACTTAAAGTAGTGTTCAGTAGCGTTAAAGAACTTCGTTCCAAAAATACTTCACTTATTGCTACAACAGCATATCGGCGCGGGCATATCGGTGACGCGAACCCATAACTTTTTCCCCTACCAAAAATCACTCAAAACTATGAAATCTAAAGTCAAAATATAACTAGTGAACCCAGCAGGCAGATGTTGTCCTGCGACAACAGCGCCACGCGAGTCCAACTATAGTTATGAACCATCCAAGTTACACAAAAAGAATTTAAAAAAAAAACATCTAAATCAGTCAAGCCGTTTAGGATAAGAAGAATTACGAACACACGTACACGGTATTTTATTTATTGCCAGGCATGCAAAATTTTAATGTTCTTCAAAAACAAGCAAAGTACTTTAAAATAAAATGCGGATCAAAATGTGGTAGTCGACGTACAATTTCTGGAATATGTTAACATCGGACACGTACGTGCGTGTGTGCGTGCTGCGACGCAAAGTGATACGTCCTCACGCTGGGAAGGCCCGTTCGCTACTGACTGACGGAATAGATTTTCCGCGATCGTTTATATAGTTCACTTTGCCATTTATTTACGTAATGAAGTAATTGTTTATTTATAAAATAAAATTTAGATTCTATTAAACAATTAACTTAAAATTAATATATAATTTTTTAAATTCCTTAAAAGTGTTTCTAAGTATTAGAAAAAAATATTTATTTGGCTTGAAGTTTTGAGAAAGTTACGTTATTTCAACATTTTTTTTCTGCTATATTTTGTATGAAAGTTGAAAAAAGTGGTTCCCCTATGTACAAGTAGACCATATAATGATGTTGATGATATTTTTTAATTTTCAACATCAAAAGCAGTTTCTTCTAACGAAACGATCAAACGTCAGTCTCGCGTCATTTTTTGGAAAACTTGTTGCGAATTTTAGTGATTTCCCACGAATCCTTAATTTATTTCAAAAATCCCTTTCCCCTATGTACAAGACGAAGAATTGGACTTTTCAAATCACAAATAATTTTGTTTAAATTCTGGTTCCCTTTCTCACAACGAATAAGCAAAATTGATCAAAATCAGTGATTTCGTGCGGTGCGGCGGCACGGAGCCTTAAGCTTTAATATTTTGTAAAAATTGTTATGTTGGAACGACATAATGACATTTTTTATTTAGTGTCACTATTCGTGTTACAGTAATTGAAATAATTGAGTTGATGATTGATTCAGAATGTCATAATTACTCTTTAGTAACATGCGTAATTTTGACCATAATTTGCTTGTTTTCAGACTTAAAATGCCTTTACAAAATGCGAGAATAAACAAACTAAAGAATATTTCTAGAAGACTGTTTGAGGCCACACCAGATGATAGAGAAGAATATAAAAAGAGGACTTGTCATGGTATTCAGACTAAATCTGTCCATTTAGAAAGCTCAAATAATAAACCAACGATACACGAGACCTCAAATGACCATTGTGAATTAACGCGCAATAAAGATGACGATAACCAGAATACAAATGAAGATATTATTAGCCACAATCTTTGATTTGATTTCTCTCCCCAAGAATCCATACCCAAAGATCGCCAGGCTCTGGAGCAGGTTAATTACTACCTTAACTAAAACAGTAACGGCTCGGCTACGAGCCAGGCGATGCGACTTACGGCGCGTCTTTCAAATCATTGATGACCAAAATCTCATTCCTAATTATTACGTTTCTTCTTATTTCCTTTAAAAATAAGTTTAATTTATCTAATAAAGTAATTTTCTTGATCTCAATATTATTAAGTACAATTTATAATAATTAAACATGATTGTGATATACATGCAAACTTTTTTACTATTTTGATGGTTATTTTATTTTTAGGACTACTTGCTTACTTTATTTTTACGGCTATTTGATGTAAAAAGCCTTTTACAAACAAAAAACACGATCCTTAATTTGAGTGTTAATATATAAGATGTTCAATATTTTGGTTAATACAATTTTTATGTTATCATTAATGTATCACCTAAGTCTGTTGAAGTTTTGTAATTTTATATTAATAAAAATGTGATTTAGCTAGCTATTGCCGTCGCAAACGAGTTAATGTTTAACTATTAATTGGATTACTTTGCAACAAAATATATTTTCCAAATAAAACTGATGATTCTTTGCGTAATTTAAAATTTTCTATTGTTATTGTATCGGTAGGTTGTCATGAAGTAGGAAATTGTGAACGTTTTGAATAATGAAATAACGTCACTAAAAAAGATTTTTGGAAAAATCTGTTGCTTAAAAATACTATTTCATTAAAAAAAAAATACATTTCAGTTGTGCTTAATGCCCTCTGCAATAAAAACCATTACATAATATATATTTTTTATTCTTTCTGATGCAAAACTAGTCATTACTGTTTGGTAAAACTTTAAATGGTTCTACTGAAAAAACAGCTTTTTTGGATAGTGTCTCTCTTCTTATCAATGTGCGATATGTGCCAAATTTCATCCAAATCCGTTCAGCCGTTTTAGTGTGAAGGCGTAACAAACAAACTTACTTTCGCATTTATAATATTAAGGATGGACGTACCGTACGTGTAATGAAAATAATTGGTGTCCGTGGACCACCAACGCCAATCGCTTCCATATTTATTAAATAATTAGTATCCCCAATTGGTACTAATCAATGCTCAAACAACAAAATTGGTACCGTAGTTTTCGAGAAATTCGACTTTGAAGGTGGTCCGGCGGTAGTCACGCTCCCTTCAGCAGGACCACCATGAGCGCCGAGAAAAAGGGGGCATGGTACAGCTAAAGTATACAAATAATTGGTACCCATACATGTGATTCATTTTGTCAAAAAAACAGAACTGAAACATTTGTATTTACCGAGAAATCAACGATGACAACTTGCGCGCTCGTTCAGCAGGACCACGACTGAATGTTGATTTCAAGTTTGAGGAGCTTGTCGCTTTCCTCAAACCTACATAGAAAATTGGTAGGTACCCTGCAAGATAAAATTAGTGCCCAAAATTCAAAATTAGTTCTTCAGTAGTTTTATATCATGACATTGGTGGGGTAGCGGTAGTCACGGTGTTAAATTATCATTTCAAGATTTCCCTATTATAAGTGATTTCTTACCAAATTTATATAATAATTAGTGCTCCTAAAGAAGTTATAGCGACAAATAACTCAGATTCCTAAGTGTTGTATTTTAAGAGAAATTAGCTTTCATTACTTTTCCATACTAAATCTCCTCGTATAACCGGACTAAATTAAGTTGTTGCCGCTACGGTTTTTGTAAACACTAGGCGCTCCCGGACATGGTATACACTAAATTTGTACCGGAATAGTGTACGGAAATGAACAAATTTCGGTACAATTATTTTCATTACATTTTACACGTAACGTATAGTACCTACATAAATGGTATAATTTAATCTAGAAACGTGTTTTTTTAATTTTCCACTGTGGCGTGGCCAGGGAGTATCACACCAATTTTCGATGTAAAGAATTAACAAGACAAATGAAATATCCTACATGACTTTGAAAATCTAAGAAACAATGGTGCCGATTCCCTTGTTCACAAACTAAACTAAATTGTAAGTTCAGTGCATCTTTTTCTTTCTATTTCATTAAGAAAAGGATAGAAGATAAATTTTAGTTTAGTGCTGTCAAATTAATCAGCGCCTGTCACTCTCCATACAAGTTTAGACGTGATTAAAAACTTGCCGACTAAAATTTCGTCAATTTACGTCAAGCGCTTATTAATTTGACAGGACTAAACTAAAATTTACAAAGAGCATTAGAACAAAATAATTATGGTTGACGGCAACACGAGTGCAGAGGTAGGTGTCGGTGATCTTTTCCTCGGCTATTATATATGAAATCCCGTTAGTACGTTTCCGTGGGATATTTTCCGACATCCAAGCAGGCGAAGCCGCGAGCAAAAGTTAGTTTTTACCCGACTACGGTGAAACAAAAAGGAGAGTTATGATTTTGACCGGTATGTATGTATGTATGTTCATCTGTTACCTCATAACTTCTAAACTATCGATCATAATATGACAAATGAGGTATCATTTAATTGTCCGCTAGTTATGTGACGTTACATTAAATGCAATATGGCGTCCTCTAGAGGACATAAAGTAACGAAATAAAAAATAAAAATAATTGAATTGTGCCATGTTGGGTATCAAATAAAAGGGCTTGACGAGCACATTACAAATATATATCATATCGTCTAAGTAAATAAATATGTTTAAATTGTTACAAACAAGTAAAAGTGAGACTGTGCTATACGGCGCGGCTGTAAAATGAATACCTATTCCACCATAAATTCCGTGATGGTCCAGTGTCGTCGCAATTAGGGTAGGTACTGGACTTATAGTTAATATACATATCGAGGGTAAGTATAGTGTTAAAACCCAATAAGTGCCGAAAAATCAGAAATCGTTTTATTAGTACAACTTAATGCATTTTTGACGCTCTTTCCAATGGTCTAATCTAATAAGTGGAATTCGCAGTAGAAAGATTACTTGAGGTAATAACCCAATAAAGTGACCGCATTTAGTCAAAACTTAAAAACTGGTACCCTATAAAGTGTGTTATCTTCTTACATAATATTTTTATTTCACGCTTAAACCACATAAAGCTATTTATTGGTATTGAGTGTCCAATGATTTCAACTAAAATTACCCAACGGCTTAGAGGCAATAAGCCACTATTTGTATTTATCGGGTTTTAGCTTTACATAGGTAGATAAAAAAACAAACAAAACCGAAAGCTTAATCAAAACAAATGTGTTTGTCGGGTTTTATTGTTCGATTATATTTCAAAAGTAACAAGTTATGTTTAGTTATATGGTATTCACTCACTTCGTCACCTAACTTTCTTCAAACTTTGTTCGAAAATTACCAAATAATACATACCTACTGCCTCTGTTGGAGGGAATTAAATGCTAAAAAAGGGAGTTCTGAAATAGGTACGTGCCTGTATTACTTTTTATCGAAAGAATTACCCCAATCTATCAAAGAAATTAGTATTTTTTCTGACACCTGTAGCAGACAAAACAGGAATCAGTACATCTCAGCACTTCTGCTCTGGACAGTTAAAAACATCGGTCATTTAGATATAACCGAACAAAAATTCTTAGAGAGTGGCCACACTCACATGGAGGTGGATTCCATGCACACTACTATTGAATCAGCATCTAAAAATAAAACAATAAGTAGCGTAAGTGAGTGGAAAAACGTTTCTACAGCAGCTAGAAAGAAGAGGGCCAAAACTATTACGAAAGAGGATGTAAAGGAAACAATAGAGATTGTTTAATTATAAAATGAGAGAATTTAAATTTAATGACATGCTACACCTAAAAAATCTTAGCGCTGCATTAATTAGAACCAAAAATAAAGATAACATGAAAGAAACGGTTAACTGGCTTAAAATAAAAAGGATTAAATATGTTAAAGGAGACTTAAAAATATATTTTAGTTATGAGTCCGAGAACTTTCGTAGCATCATCATCATCAGCCTGTAGCAATCTACTGCTGGACATAGGCTTCTCCAATTGCACGCCATTCAGCTCGATTCTCCGCAAGTCTCATCCAGCTGCTACCAGCCACCCTGCGAAAATCGTCGCTCCACCTAGCCTGAGGGCGTCCTACCTTACGTTTGCCAATTCGCGGTCTCCACTCAAGAATACGTGTACCTCAACGGTCATCGGTTCTACGGCTGATATGGCCGGCACACTGCCACTTCAGCTTGCTTATTCTGTGAGCTATGTCGATAACTTTGGTTCTCTGCCGGATCACTTCGTTCCGGATTCGATCCCTCAGAGAGACTCCAAGCACAGCCCACTCCATGGCTCGCTGAGCAAGCTTAAATTTATGGACCAGGCGTACCGTGAGTGTCCACGTTTCGGCTCCGTAGGTCATAACAGGCAAGATGCACTGATTGAAGACCTTCGTCTTTAGGCTCTGTGGAATACGCGACGAGAAGACTCGACGAAGTTTGCCCAGTTGAATTCTTCTATTAGCCTCCCTCTCAAAGTTATTTTTACCAAACTGCAGAATTTGCCCGAGGTAAACGTATTCTCGAACAACCTCGAGGGCACCGCCATTGACAGCAATCGGCCCCGGAGTGACGTGTTCGTTGAACATTACCTGGGTTTTGTCCAAGTTCATCCGGAGACCAATGTATACAGAAGAATTAACTAGGCCGTCCAGCATCTGCTGTAAGTCATGCAATGATTCGACCAGTATGACAATGTCATCTGCAAATCTCAAGTGTGAGATGTACTCGCCGTTGATGTTAATGCCCCGCCCTTCCCAGTTCAGCGTCTTAAACACATCCTCCAATGCGTTAGAGAACAATTTCGGGGAAATTACATCTCTTTGTCTCACCCTTCGACGCAGGGAGATATGTTCAGTTCGCTGATCCTGAAGCATAGATGTCTGTAAAATGTCCGTGAATACACCTAAAACTAGAGCTAAAAGAAATTCAAACCCGCCTTCAGTTAATGTTCAATTACCACACGAAATAGAGCACTTATATTCCAATCAACTACCGATTAGCGTTGCTAAAAATAAGCATCTCCTAAATATGTGCGAAAAACTTATTATACCAGAGGAACTCCTTGCATGGATACGTGGTATGAAGACGTACACCAAACCTTCAGCCATCGAAAGTGACGAAGAATGATTTATCTTGTTTTTTATTGTGATTCTTAAAATAAACCATTTATTAAAGTACATTATATGTTTAATTTCTCTAGACCTAAAACCCAATAAGTCGGTGCCCTTAGGTAATAGGTAATACGGGCTGGTATCCGCAACTCCACGTCAAAGCGCGTATTTTGCGTACGGGTGGGAAAATCTGTTATTCGATGCACCCCAGCTCCTCAAAGAAGGCCAGCAACGCCTTGGTGTCACTCACAATCTCACGTAGGGTACCTGGGTTACCGAAGTACTTGGCCCTGTATGTGGCGACCACGGGGCAGTTTAACAGCACATGGGCTGCTGTCTCGTCGTCCTCCATGCAAGCTCTGCACAGCGGACTGCCTGTGACTCCTATGACAAAGAGGTGTTTATTAAATGACCCATGGCCAGTTAGGGCAGCTGTAACTGTGCGCAGCTGCTGTTTTGTTCAAACTCAAACTCAAATCATTTATTTCAATTAAACCATTTACAGGCACTTTTGAATTGTCAAGGAATCGGTCAGTCAGAAATAGGTATGAAGCTAGTTGCCCATTCCAAAGCGTAGTAGGTACCTATGGAGAAGAATGGGCAAGAAACTCCACGGACACTCTTTTAAATAAAAAATTGTTACAAAATATTGGTTACATCATTCATGTTGAAATTATACATGTGAGAACAATGTAGAAAGATGTGCACATGAGAAGCGTCCGTAATAAAAAGATAAAAAAGAACAATTCAAAAAAATTAAAAATAAGCCCTGGCAGCTAAGAGATGACCAGTCCCAACTGACGGCGCCCGTTCACGAACATGACGCATGGATTAGCACCATTCAGCTCAACCATTTTGAAGGAAGCTAAATGATCCAACACACGCGCCACCATCAGCGAAACATTTGAGTGAGCATGACATACTCACAGCCGCCAGGGCACATTCAAGTCAATGCAAGACATATTACCCGGTAAATGGTAACTCTTAAGTACATAGTGCTCACATAGTGTGCTATGCAATTATATAATACAAAAGAGATTGAGTTTATACAATGCAAAGATGATCTTACAATCTTCAGCAGCTCCAACAGTATTTGCAAATGTTAATCAATTAGTTGTGGTTGTGGAGCAGGACCAGCATTGAGCCAAGCATTTTTATCAGTGATGTAATCCCCCAACGTATAATATGCCTGCCTGCATAGTGTGCGTTTTATACAAGATTTGAATTTCGTCTCATTCAGTTGAAGTATGTGGGGAGGAATTTTATTGTAACATTTTAAACAGTATCCCATGAAAGATGAATCTACTTTAGCTAGTCTGAAACCTGATTGAACTAATAGGTCCCTATTTCTAGTACTATAATTATGTCTATCACCTCTTTTGCTAAAAAGATGTAAATTCTTTCTTACGTACATGATGTTTTCATAGATATATTGACAAGGTACCGTCATGATGTTAATATCCTTAAACAGTTTCCTTAGAGAATCGCGCCTGCGGAGACAATATATGGCTCTGATCGCTCTTTTCTGGAGAATAAAAATAGACTCGATGTCTGCAGCCCGTCCCCACAGTAAAATACCGTAGGACATGATACTATGAAAGTAGCTGAAATATACTAGCCTCGCGGTATCTACATCAGTAAACTGACGGATTTTTCTGACAGCATATGCTGCTGAACTTAGCCGTCCTGCAAGAGATGTTAAATGAGGACCCCATTGCAGCCTTGAGTCGAGCGTGATCCCTAGGAAAATAGTTTTATCAACGAATTCTAGTTTCTCTTGATTCAATACTATCTCACAATCACTACTTTTGACATTTGGTAAAGATAATTTTATGCACTTAGTTTTTTTTCCATTTAATACTAAATTATTAGCAGTGAACCAATTTTGGACCTGCAGTAGGGCGTTATTTACGTCGTTAAAATTTGTAGCACGTCTATCTACCTTAAAAATTAAAGAAGTATCGTCAGCAAATAACACCATTTGTGGTTGATTTTTTAATAAATGGAGTAGATCATTAATGTATACTAAGAAGAGGAATGGACCCAATATCGAGCCTTGTGGCACACCTAATTTTACTTTTAAAACTAGTGAATTGATACCGTTTATTTGAACTTGCTGTTGTCTATCATTTAAATAAGAGTTTACTAAATTGAGTGCAAGTTTTCCAAGTCCGTAATGCTCTAGTTTCAAGAGTAAGGTTTCGTGATCGACGCAATCAAATGCTTTGGAGAGGTCACAAAAGATCCCTATGGCATCTTGGGCCTCTTCCCACGCGTTAAAAATGTGTCTTAATAGGGTTACACCAGCGTCGGTTGTACAACGTCCTTTGGTGAAACCATACTGTTGATCGTGAAGGATTTTATTTGTGTTAAAATGATTGAGCATTTGATTAAGCATTACTTTTTCAAACACCTTGCTGAATACCGGCAACACGGATACGGGTCTATAATTATTGGTGTCTTTACTGTCCCCGGATTTGAAAAGTGGTATTACCTTACTGTATTTCATTAAATCCGGGAAGACTCCTTGATCCACACACAAATTAAATATTAAGGCTAAGTAAGGCGCTATGGTCTCAATTATGGAGGTACAGACTTTAATGGACATCCCCCAAAGATCTTCGGTCAATTTGATCTTGATTTGTTTAAAAGCTTTTATTACCGTTATGGGGTTAATATGCTTAAAGTTAAATTCAATCGGGCATGCTGAAACGTTGGCCCTTAATAAATCAAAAGAGAGTGAGGGCGAGGAGTTTAAGGTTTCAGTAGTTTTAAGTGGGATACTGGTAAAGAAATTTACAAATTCTTGAGCAACTTCTTTGCTATCGCAAATGAGACCACCACATGACGTCTTCAGTGTATAATCAGAATTATGCTTTTTGTTTCTGTTCGTTTCATTATTGATAATTTTCCAAACCGTCTGTATTTTATTGTCTGCTGATTTAACCTTGTTGCTGATGTATAAGGCTTTAGCTGCCTTACAAGTGTTCTTAAAAGTTCTAGAGTAAGTAGCAACATACTTATTAAAAGTTTCCGTGTTAATATAAGGCTTAAGGCCATACAGCTCGAAAAGTCTATCCCTACTTTTCCTGAGTCCTGTAGTTGCCCAGTCACTAAATAAAAACTTAGGGCTGATAGTTTTAGTGTTCTTCTTAAAACAATTATTGAACTCGGATTGGACTAACGAAAAGAATTCTTTATACAAAATATTAACATTGTTCATTGTAAGGACCTGATTACTTAACTTACAAACTAAAGTGCTATTATATTTATTTAAATTAACAGCTGTTATTGGTCTGAATTTGATCTGCACTTTTTGTAATGGTATGTTAGACTCAAAAGTTACGGATTGACCACTGTGATCCGAAGGGAGATAATTAACTATGGCTTTATCTAAATAGTCCCAGCAACAAAACACATTATCAATACATGTAGCAGTAGATGTAGTTATTCGGGTCGGTTCCACAAACACATGTGACAAATTGAATGATTTGAACAAATTTAAAAATCTACCGGTATTTGAATTATTTTCTAAAATATTAATGTTAAAGTCACCACAAATAATTACCGATTTATTACAAGTTGCAAGTTTTGCCAAAACATCTTCCATTACTGACTCAAATATAGAGTAGTTTTGATAATTTGGGGGTCTGTAAACGCACACTATAACATGCTTATCTAGCTCAACACAAGACAGTTCAATGCTATGTTCAACCGACAGTTCAACTATGTCATTACGGGTTTTTGATTTAATACAACTTTTAATTAAGATTAATGAACCTAATAATTAAGATAATGTTAATCGGAGAACCTGTTTCGTGAGGCGGCCGTCGATTGTAGGGAGAGCCTCCTTAGCCTGCCTGCACTCGGGGTGCTTGGACAGGAAACCTCCCCGCGTGCCTGGGGGCTGGAGTTCCCTTATGGATGCGTCCGGGGGGAAGGCCAGTCTCCGGGACGGTGCACCCTGGGGTACGGGCAATGACTCCCCAGCTAGGGGTCTCGTTGTCCGTATGCCAATATCCTGTCGGAGGATAACGCTCTAACGGGTACTCACTAGGGAGCACCCGTTGAGCAGCGTTAGAGTGGGAGCGGGCTCGGCGTGCACTAACCCTGCCGTCGGGCGGGCAGGAGGAAGTCTTTTCTCCTGTCACCGCTGGTCTCGTAGCCCCGAAGAGTGTCAAGGTCATGTCTCTGGCATTTGACGGGGGTCGAGGGTCTTGGCTTAACCGCCCGGACCGCGAGGTAGAAAACCTCTATAAAAAATCACCCCAAACCTCCAAGCGGCGGCGCACCGTGAGGGAGGTTGTTAGCTTGACTAATGGGTAGCTTAATTAGTCACTAGTGCGAACCACACATTTTTGGGAAATATAAAGTTTAATACTCGTGGGAACAATATCGTCCCTTTATTGGTAAAACCGATTATCTACCGAAAACTAAACTTGTGGCAATGATAATTTAAAAGTTTGACAGAAAAATTATGTAACTAAATTACATATATCTTACCTGCAATCATGTAATTATAATGAAAAAATTTATAAAGTATGTTTGTAAATCATAAAAATAGAAGTACTTCATTGATAATGCTTGAAAAAATGCCAAACACTATCTTCAGGGAGGTCATTTAGTTGGTTTTTCCTGAATAACGACATAAGCATATATATCATTAATTAAATCACTTGGAGCTTGTCTTATAGGTTCACCGTAACCTTTTGCAGAAAGTAATAAGGTACCAAAAACAACTGTAAAAATAACACTCTGAAACATTCTACAAATTTAAATTTAAAAAATGATAATTGGTTTTACTTGAGTCAAATTAAGAATTGTGGTAGACTATCTGCTTAAAAGGTGCTTAAAAGGTGCCTCCAAACATAGATTAGCGCGATTGTACCTAGTGCACAAAAGACATTGGTCTTTTTTCGGCATGAAAAATCCCAAATTATATTCTGTAGAAAAAATTCTACGATATGTCATCTCCGACACAGGTTCCATATTTTCGTCTGCGCATTTTTTGACGTACAAAGAATACAATTTGCATAATGTAAGATTTCTGTCTAAATACTTGCATTTTGATTTCTTCCGTATGTAATGGCTTTCCATAGTAGGGAAAGATGCAATATGTTTTTTTTATGTACTCAATTTTTTCAGGTGCAGTTTTATTCGGAGGCTCATGACGTCCGCGGGGTCTCTTTGCTCGGCAAAAAGTCCAAAGTTATCACGGTGCTTTATCTGGTTTCCAACGCGGTTCTATGACCGGTGCAGTATTCTTCGACGTAGCGAAAGCGTTCGATAAAGTCTGGCACAACGGCTTAATATACAAGCTGTACCAACTCGGCGTGCCAGATCGTCTCGTACTCATCTTACGAGACTTTTTATCGAATCGCGTCTTCCGTTATCGTATCGAAGGAGCGTTATCCACTCCCCGTCCCATCCGCGCAGGTGTCCCCCAGGGCTCTGTGGTGTCCCCCCTCATTTTTACGCTATACACAAGCGATATCCCAAAAGGTTGCGGTAGGTCGCAGTTGGGTCTGTTCGCAGACAACACTGTCATCTACTTCAAATCTAGATCCCCCGACATTATCCGCCTCAACCTCCAACGCGCAGTCAATAGACTGGCTGCATGGTTTTAAAAAGTGGCGGATAGAAGTTAACCCAGATAAAAGCCAAGCGGTTCTCTTTACGAAATCGCGTACAAGGCTTAGAAACCCCCTCCCCCGACCAATCACCATGTTCGGCAAGCCGATCCCTTGGGAGAAGCGAGCTAAATATCTCGGTGTCGTTCTAGACCATCATTTGACCTTCGCAGAGCACATAAAGATGGTTCGTTCGCGAGCCGCTTTCGCTCTCGGTAGACTCTTTTACCTGGTGAATGCACGTAGCAAATTGTCACTTAGGTGCAAATTGCGCGTTTACACGGCGTGCATTCGACCAATCATGACCTATGCGGGTGCCGTCTTTGCTCATGCAAAACCCCGTCATATCTATAGGATGCAAACAATCCAAAATAGATTCCTCCGTAGGGCCACAGGTTCCCCCTGGTTCGTTAGGAACGAGGCACTCCACCTCGACCTAAAGATTCCCACAATCCACCAATTTCTAAAGCGCCTTTCCAAGCGTTTCTTTGAGTCCGCGGCCAAACATCGCAACCCTCTGGTTGTCGAGGCCGCCAGTTATGTCCCGAGTAGAATCAGTCATGTTCGCCGTCCAAGGCATATCCTCGTAGACCCCGATGACCCCATAACCCTCCTCCAGGAGAGCAATAGAGAAACAAGTACAGTGTACAAATACAGACGCCTCCCGTCATTCCGACCTCGCCGCCAAGGTCCTTTGCGATCTCGACCGCCGCGCCCCCGAGTAAATAATACTCCCCCCCGACCCTTGCTCGAAAACGAGGTGCCAGCAGTTGTTGCAGCTGTGCACGTAGCTTTAAATTCCCCGTCTAATAATAATGATCAAAACCTTTTGATCCAGCCCGTCCCATCTTTTAATGTCCTCCCTCCGGATAACGCCATAAGCCGAGGCTCGTACCCCACAGGGGGTGCCCTTAGCGAGCGTTCATCCCTAAGCTTTTTAGCTTAGTTTATGTGTGCCCTGGCTGGAGGATTTGAGTGTAGCAGCTTAAGGCAACCACAGAATTGACCGGTTAAACAGCCACGGTTTTCGGAACCAGCTGTGAGATGCCCTAAGGAAAAAAAAAAAAATTTGCTGAAAATATTTATGTAGAAATATCACCATACGCTTCGGTGAAAAAAAAACTATTTAAGCATAGTTGCTTTTACTTGTATTTAAATCTTAACGATACGATCTCTGATGTTGTGGAAAAAACAAATAAAGCTGCATAATCTCTTTTAATTGAATTAAAATCTGCACAAGTGTGAAGGATTATGTTCTGTTAAAAGCAAGTAGAACTACTTACTTTCTTTTTAATGTGTAAGATTCTAAGTACTTTCCAATAATTCAGCAGTACCAGAACCATTTAAAGTATTTTAATTTGTATTAGTACAATGCTACAGTATGTTCAGAGTATAAGTAAATTGCAACTAAAATAAGATATGAAACGGAATGTGTTTTTGATTGCAAGGCTTCCAAAAAATCGTACAGGTATAAGACTTTAGCTGTTATTGAATGCAGATGTTACTTAAAGCTTATAATTATAATTGTTTTTTTGTGTATCTATCTCGGAAACTATGCATCGTATCGAAAAATCAGTTTTATCTGTAGATAGAGCTCAAAAAGTTGAGTAGCTTGGTGTAAATAACTCATTTTTGAAAAAAAGTGCAGATAATCGGTTTTACCAATAAAGAGACGATATGGTAAAAAAATACAAAAACAAAACAACACAAAAGGAGGGGAGCGATGCGGGGTCGGAGTCCGACGCTGCATCGGGCGCAGAGGGCTCTAGCTCGGGGCGCGAAGTCGTGGGTGCTGACGGAATAATCCGCAAATTATTCCGAAAGCGCCCCAAATCGGACGATGGTGAGTGGTCCTCCGCTGACAGCAGGCGGAAAATCCACACCAGCCGGCGGGGTAAGGCCCGAGAAAAGGGGAAAGGTGTGGGTAGAGGGCTCACCACCAAGAAGGCTGGTGAGACAAGCCAGGCCGGCCCTGTTGAACAGGCCCGGCGAACTGAGAGTCTCGCCACGGAGGAGCACCACCCGGGAGAGACCAGCAGCGGGCCGGTCCTCTCAGAGGCCTCTGGTGGTGAGCCGGACGTCGCTGTCGGCGGGGACAAGCCACAGCAGGAAGTCAGGTTCGCGGAGGTCGTGGAAGCCGCGATCAGGGCAGTGGCCTTGAAGAGGATTCAATCCTCCAAGGACAAGGCCATACCCGCGGCCGCGGCCTCTATTTTGGCGGCAGCGAAGGAGCTGCACTTTGGGCCTCCGTCGGACGGTATGTCCGAGATGCGGGCGGAGGTTGCAAAGTTAACTGCCGCCATGGAGCTTCTCCGAAAGGAGAACGAGAAGCTCCGAGCGGACCTGGCTGGGCTGCGAGCAGCCGGCCCCCGGGAGGCGCCGCAGAGAGGGGAGCGGCATGGGCAGGTGCCCGTGCCCGTGCCTGCGGAGGACCGGGTCTTGGCCCTGGTGCGGCAGGAGATGGCTGCCCTGCGGAGCAGGTTCTCCGCCCTAGAGGCTATTGTCCTGCGCCCCCCGCTAGCGGCGAGCCAGCCGGCCATAGATCAGCGGAAGGCGGCTTCGTATGCCGCCGCCGCATCTGCCGCGGCCAAACCAGGCCAAGGCAGGCAGGGGCAAGCCAAGGGTGGAGCGGCTGCGAAGGCAGCGAAGGCCCCGGCCCTGACGGTGAGGGCTCCGGCCCAGGCGGCGGCGAAACGGCCACCTCCGCCTCCTAATTCTTCTCCTCCAGCTGACGCCGGATGGCAAGTAGCCGGGGAGAAGAAGAAGGCCAGTAAGGAGGCAAGGGCGGCCAAAAAGAGGGCGAGGCGGCAGCGGCGCAAAGAGAGAACCGTCGCGGCTAGGCTCCGCGCCCCGAAGTCCGCAGCTGTGGTGGTCACACTGCAGCCGGAAGCGGAGAAAAGGGGCGTGTCCTACCAGCACGTGTTCGCGACGGTGGACCAGGTGATGAACCTGGAGGAGATCGGTGTCTCCAAGGGGATTAAAATCAAAATCACGGCGACCGGGGCCCGGATGCTGGAGGTCCCTGGTGCGGCCAGTGGCCCGGCCGCTGACGCTCTGGCTGAAAAGCTCAGGGCGGCCCTAAATGCGGACGAGGCCCGAGTCTCCAGGCCCACCAAGTGCGCTGACTTGCGCATCCAGGGCCTGGACGACTCCGTGACGGAGGCAAAGGTGGTGGCCGCCGTCGCTAAGGCTGGAGGGTGCTCTGTCGAGCAGGTCAAGGCAGGCACCTTCCATCCTGACCACACGGGGATGCAAGCCATCAGGGTGAGCTGCCCCGTGACGGCGGCCAAAAAGATAGCCGGGGAGGGCCAAAGGCTTTTGGTGGGCTGGGTTTCGGCGCAGGTCAAACTGCTGGAGCCCAGACCTCTGAGGTGCTTCCGGTGCCAGGTGGGCCACCACGTGGGGGCCAAGTGCACCTCGGAGGTAGACCGCAGCAACCTCTGCTTCCGCTGTGGTCAGCCCGGTCACAAGGCCGGCTCGTGCAACGCCACGCCGCACTGTGTCGTATGTGCGGCGGCTGGCAAGCCGGCCGATCACCGGGCTGGGAGCAGGGCCTGCGCTCCACCCGCCGAGGCCAGAGGCAGGGGCAAGCGCTCCGCCACCACCGCCGTCACCGCCGCAGCCGCCGCCACTTCCACCGTGGCCACCGCCGCGTCCACCGTCGCTGTCGCCGCTGCCGTTTCCGCCGCGGCAGGGCCCTCGCAGGGGGCTCGGGGGGAGGTAGAGATGGAATGCCAATAACGGCCCCATTTCGCCTCCTCCAGGCGAACATCAACCACTGCGCCGCCGCTCAGGATCTGTTGCTCCAGAGCATGGCGCAGTGGTCGATCAACATCGCCGTGGTCGCTGAGCCGTACTTTGTCCCGCCCAGGGATGACTGGGTGGAGGACCTGAGCGGCTCAGTGACCCTCATTTCATCGGCCGCCGCCGGTACTCCGTCCCTCGAGTCGGTCAAGAGAGGACGGGGTTGCGTTGCAGCACGGTTCGGGGAGATTGTCGTGGTGGGTGTTTACTTCTCCCCGAACCGAACTCTTGCCGAGTTCCACAACTCCCTTGCGGAGTTAAGAGTCGTCGTCGTCGGGTTTGGTTCCCTGCCCGTGCTCGTACTCGGGGACTTCAATGCCAAGAATCTGGCTTGGGGTTCCCGGTATACGGACACACGGGGCAGGATGGTGGAGGACTGGGCTCTGGAGACAGGCCTGGTCGTCCTAAACCGGGGTTCTGTCCCCACGTGTGTGCGGATGCGGGGCGAATCGGTGGTCGACATTTCGTTCGCCAGCCCCGCTCTGTCGCCGCGTGTCATTGACTGGTGCGTCATGGAGGGGGTGGAGACCTACTCCGATCACCGGTACATCCGGTTTGACGTCTCCACCCAGACCTCGAGTGCGCCGGTCCGACAGGCCCCGAGTGGTCCGCGGTGGGCGCTGAAGCAGCTGGACCGGGAGCTTCTCCTGGAAGCCTCGATCGTGCAGGCCTGGGTGTCATCACCGGACAGGCCTGCCGACATCAACGACGAGGCGGAGTGGTTCCGGGAGGCCATGTCCAATGTGTGTGACATGGCAATGCCCCGGGTCCATCCTAGACATGCTTCGCGCCGGCTGTACTGGTGGTCGCAAGAGCTGGAGGCTCTGCGCAAGGCGTGTGTTGCTGCGCGACGCCGGTACGCCAGGCATCGCAGGCTCCGTATCCGCCCTCCGGATACGCAAGCCATTGAGGTGGAGCTGTATGAGGGGTACAGAGCGGCGAAGACCGCCCTCCAAGCGGAGATCCTGCGGGCCAGGGCGCTGGCCCGCGAGGAGATGCTGGAGACTCTCAACCGGGACCCGTGGGGGCGCCCATACAAGATGGTGCGGGAGAAACTCCGCCCATGGGCTCCCCCGCTGACGCAGAGTCTCCGGCCCCAGCTTGTGGGGGACGTGGTGAGCGCTCTGTTCCCCTCTAGAGGGGATCATACTGCTCCGCCCATGGCTCCGCCTACTGCGATGCCCGATGCGGACCATACCGACGACGACGATTCTCCTGAGGTGACTGAGGTAGAAATGAGAGTGGCGGTACGCAAGATGAGTGCGAAGAATACCGCCCCAGGACCTGACGGCATACCCGGAAAAGCCTGGGTCCTGGCCATGGGGGCTCTTGGGCCTCGACTGAGGGGGCTCCTAAGCGCATGCATGGAGAGGGGCCAGTTCCCACTTCGTTGGAAGACGGGGAAACTGGTCCTCATCAAGAAGCCGGGGTGCCCAGCGGACTCTCCGTCCGCTTATCGGCCCATTGTGCTGCTCGACGAGGTGGGCAAGCTCTTTAAAAGAGTCATTGCAGACCGCCTCGTCGGGCAGCTGGTGCGAGTGGGGCCGGATCTGGCGGAGAGCCAGTTCGGTTTCCGCAGGGGGCGCTCTACGGTGGACGCCATCATGCGCGTGCGGGCCCTCACGACGGGGGATGCTGTGGCCCGGGGTGGGGTCGTCTTGGCGGTGTCTCTAGACATCGCCAATGCCTTCAACACCCTGCCCTGGAGTTGCATAAGGGAGGCACTCCGGTATCACCGGATGCCGACCTACCTCTGTCGTGTGGTCGAGGCCTATCTGACGGACAGGGCCGTCATCTACCCCGGTCACCAAGGAGAGTGGAACTGGCAAGAGATGTCGTGCGGTGTCCCACAGGGTTCGGTCCTGGGGCCGCATCTGTGGGATATCGGATACGACTGGGTGCTGCGCGCCGACCTCCCTAGCGGCGTCAGCGTCGTTTGTTACGCTGACGACACGCTTGTCCTGGCGCAGGGGGGGTCGTACCAGGCGGCGGCCGATTTAGCGACACGCGGGGTTGCGACAATCGTCGATAGGATCCGGCAGCTGGGACTCGAGGTGGCCCTGCACAAGTCTGAGGCCATGGGTTTTCATGGTCCTCGGAATGCGCCACCGTCGGGTTCCCAGGTAATGGCGGGAGGGGTTCACATCGGTGTCGAGTCGACGATGAAGTATCTGGGACTCGTCCTCGACAGCCGGTGGAACTTCGTAGAACATTTCCGACGTTTGGCTCCCAGACTTGAGCGGGCCGGGGCTGCATTGAAGCGGCTCCTGCCCAATCTAGGGGATCCAAACGCCTCCTGCCGGAGGCTCTATGCGGGGATCGTGCGGTCCATGGCCCTTTACGGGGCACCGGTGTGGGCGCGTTCATTGAGGCTGCGGCCAGCCCGCCGGTTGAACGCGTCCCAGAGGGTCATGGCCATCCGGCTGGCCCGAGGATACCGCACGGTCTCCTGCGAAGCTGCGAGCCTCCTTGCCGGATTACCGCCATGGGATCTGGAGGCAAAGGTCCTCGCGCACGTCTGGGAGTAGCGCGAGGAGGCGAAACGCCGGGGCTTAACCCCGATGCCGCAAGAAATTGCGGCACAGCGGACAGAGCTCCGGCGGGATCTCATGGCGTCATGGAGGGTGCGATTGTCGCAACCCCGCGCTGGGCACGCCACAATCGCGGCGATAAGACCCGTCTTTGAGGAGTGGCTGGAGAGACGCCACGGCGTTCTCACCTTCCGCCTGACGCAGGTCCTCACCGGACACGGCTGCTTCGGGAGGTTCCTGTTCAGGATAAGGCGGGAGGAAACACCCGGGTGTCACCATTGTGTGGATCGGCCTGAGGACACGGTGGAGCATACGGTGGAGGTCTGCCCGGCTTGGGCGGAGCAACGCCGTGTTCTCGTAGAGGCGATCGGCGGCGGTGATCTCTCGCGTCCGGCCCTGGTTCAGGCCATGGTACGGAGCGAGAGGAAATGGCAGGCCGTCACCTCCTTCTGCGAAGCGGTAATGCTCGCGAAGGAGGAGACGGAACGCGTGAGGGAGAGGCAAATTTCGCGCCCTCACGCCCCTAACCGCCGCAGGAGGAGACGCCCGGGGCGGGAATCGCGAGCCGATTTCCGGCCACCGTAGGCGCGGGCTTGCGGACGGTGAGCAATGGGTAGCTCGCTGTCCGATAAGGACCAAGCCCGGGTCGACGGCGCGTTGTGTTCCACGCGCGCCTCAAAGAGATGTCAGCAGAATTGAAGGGGTCCACTAGGGCCAATGCCTGCCGGGGGTTCGAAGAAAACCGATCGGGAAATCGTGGCCCCCGGCAACAGGGCAACCGAAGGAACACGGGTGGGTTTTAGTCAGTAAGAGTCTGACACGCCCTCCCGCTCCGCCCAGAGCGGGAGAAGTTATTTGATAATTTCCCACCCAAAAAAAAAAAAAAAAAAAGCCTGCCTGCACTCACCGTGGTCCACCCATATTTTGTGATGTTGTTCCCTGGTTCGTTTCCTTACCAGAGAGCGTAGGTACCCGAAGGGGAGTGGCGTGATGGGTTCAGGCCCCACTGGTGCCATGCTCGACCCCCTTCTGGCAAGTTCGTCGGCTGCGTCATTGCCCCGCGAACCGCTGTGTCCCTTGATCCATTGAATGGTTATATTATTGAGGTCACCCACCTGGTTGAGGCGTTGGTGGCACTCGTATATCAGCCCAGAATCAACAGTGTGACTGTTTAGCGCTTGCAGAACAGCCATGCTGTCTGAGAGTATTCGTATCGAGTGGTCCTTAACTACCCTGGCCATGATGGCTGAAGCAGCAAGAGATATACCCATGCATTCGGCCTGGAACACTGTGTTATGGACACCCAATGGTGTGGCTATGTGTATGTTGAAGTCCTCTGAGAAGATTCCAGCACCTGTGCCACTACAGATATTCTATTTCACGAAGTCCGTTCGGCTTTGATTGTAGTAGTGACGTATCCCGACAAGCGCGCTTGTGTGTGTTAAAGTAGGTAACGTTAGCAAAAAAATCTGATATATATTCAAGTCGAGATTTAATAATCTAAATAAAATTTTGGTTTTAAAAGTATATACATTTTGTAAATAAATTAGATTAGGTTGCAATAAATACAAAAATATTAAGAATATGTAGGCATTTAATTAAGCATTGGTGTTACAGAATGGAAACGAAACAAGTAGGACTATTCAGTATTTTCAATCACTATCAGATAAATTTTCGATTTCCGATTCCGTTTTGCTGTCGTCAGAATCATCTTGTACATTGATTATAAATTCAAAATCGAGATCAAAATATTTCAAGTAGTCTTTTTCAATTTTTTCAACATGAGCACAAGTTTTTTGCCACGTTTCACTGCTAACTTGGCCCAAACTTTCATTGATCAGTCTTTCCGTATTCGTCATGTTTTGCTCGATATTTTTAGATGCGACATAATTTTTAACGATCCCCCAAATATTTTCAATCGCATTTAATTCTGGGTGATAAGGGGGAAGGCGTAAGACATCAAAACCCTTGCTTTTTATAAAATCGTCAATCTTGTAGATTACGTGTTGGTCTTTGTACTTCTTTATTGTATCGTACAATTCCAATTTAAGAAGAGATTCATCAAATGCTATACCCTTATCCCTGAGCCATTGCTGCATATCGGCTTTCTTTGTAGATTGCGTCGGTAGTCGTTCAGCCCGTGTGTTGTGATAAGATGCATTGTCTAAGACAATGACAGAGCGCGGAAGTAAATTGGGTAGCAACTTTTCATTTAGCCATTTTACATAGTTATCATAGCTCATATTTGAATGATAATCACCAGCTGTTGAGTTGGCCTTATAAACCAAGGAAGCATTTTCAATAAAACCATCCTTGGTTCCCGCGTGCACTAAAATAAAGCGAGTGCCTGTGCAATTTTTTTTTAAAAACGGAGTTCTTTCCTTTTTTTTGCCCAGGTGTTGTTTCGCACGTGTGTCGAAAGGACGTAGCTCTCATCGGTGTAGACAATGGGCCGACTTTGAGAGCGGTACTCTGTTATTTTTTTAAAATATTTTAAACGCCACATTTGTATATCATGACGCTCCGTCAGGACTTTACGGTTGTTCTCTGTTTAGCACCACTTGTAACCTAATTTCAACAGTAACTTGCGAACAGTTTCTAAACAACCTTCGAATCCGATTTTTTCATTCAATGCTGTTCTTAACTTAGCTAATGTTGGAATTTCTTTATGGACAATATGGAAATCTTGTACAGTACTGCGAACCACATCGGCTGTAAAATTATCTATATCCACTTTATTATCTCGCTTTCTCCTTTTCTTCATAGGTGAAGTGAATTTTGATGAAGTGGATGGCAATTCCTTCTCTTCTTTTAATATTCTTTGAACTGTTTTTTGGCTCACACCCGTAACTTCAGCTGTACGGCGTGTAATGTCTCGTAAATGAGACAAATCACAGTTGAGTTCCATTAATGATTTTGTAAATTCATATTCTTCTCGCAGAAAATGATAAACACTAGCTATCATGTTTCGACCCTAAAACAAAATGTAATCAAAATAATTAAGTAATATAAACATTTTATAACACAAAAAAACATTCATTTTATAAATACTTCTATTGCTATATTAAGTATCTTTGTATAACATTTTAATTGAAAACGTATAAATAAATATTACCTCACTATGGACAACTCTTCTTCGTTTTGTTGCCATGCTGACCTTACTCCGTGAAACAATTTGGCGCGAACTAAAAACCACTACTGATCCGGACCGTGTCTCGATCGACACTGAGCGCTCTCGAGGTTACGCACACAAAAACAATGTGCATGTGCACGCTTGACAACATTCATAGCCAAACGGACTTCGTGACATAGAACATCTGTACCTGTTTTGGATCCGTCGGTGAAGATTCGCAGCTCTGCGGGGCGCAAACCCTCGCATCTGCGGTCCTCGTGGAGTTGGATTCTGTATTTTTTATCGAAGATAAATTGTTTGGGCACCCGGTCATTTACGGCTTTCGTAATAGGGAACTCATTGTTGAGTCCCTCAAGCAGCGCGGTGTGTTGTGTGACTCTCTTACCCCAGAGATCAATTGCATTAAGAAGCACCGCCGCCATTGTCGCTTCCTGCTGTATGAACAGGTGGAGTGGGGGCAGTCCCAGCATGGCTTCGATTGCTGCAGTGGGAGTAGTCCTCATGCAGCCCGCGGTTGCCACGCAAGCTAGTCTTTGCATGCGTTGTAGTTTGTTGGAAGCTGTAACCAGCTGAGTGCGGGGCCACCAAACCACGGCCCCGTACGCGATCATAGGGCGGATCACTGCTGTGTACAGCCACAGTATGATTTTGGGGGATAGGCCCCACTTCTTACCTATCATTCTCCTGCACTGCCAGAAGGTAATGCAGGCCCTGTTTAACTTGTTGTCTACATGACTACTCCAGTTTAACTTACTGTCTAGAATGACCCCGAGGTACTTGACTTCGTTGGCCAACTGAAGTTCAGTATCGAACAGTTTGGGTAGGCGGAAAGGGCCTAATGCTCGTTTTTGGGTAAACATGACTAGTTCAGTTTTAGTGGGGTTCACTGACAGTTCAAATTCCCTGCACCAACTTTCTACGATACGTAGTGCTTGCTGAGTGAGGTTACAGATCGTACCCGTCACCTTCCCCGATACAAGGATTGCGAGGTCATCTGCATACCCTATTGTGTAATAGTGGTTGGCATTGAGTTTGGTAATGAGGTCATTAATTACCAGATTCCATAGAAGGGGGGACAGAACCCCTCCCTGGGGGCAGCCTCTGGCTATCATGGCCAACTGCCGCTCACCCTCAAGGCGAACCACCCGTTTGCTTAACATGTTTGTAATCCAGTCCGTAAGTACCTGTTCTACTCCATGCCTGGAGAGGGCGCTTCTGATGCTGGAGAAGTTGGTTTTGTCGAAAGCTCCTTCGATGTCTATGAAAGTCCCAAGCAGGTGCCTTTTTGATGAATCGCGTCCTCTATCGGACTGACCACTAGATGGAGAGCAGATTCGGTCGACTTACCTGAGCTGTATGCGTGTTGATTACCATGTAGCGGTATGTTTTTCAGAGCGCCATCCCTCAGCTCTCTATCACATAGCCTTTCCAGAGTTTTAGAAGCTAGATTTAAGATAGAGCAGGCAAACGTCTATAACGATAATAATCAGAAGCAAAGAAATTAAAAATGCTCGACTATTTGATATGCGTATTAATAAAAAAATACTTAGTTGAAGATTTTACAAGTAACAAAATTGATTTAATGATTTGTCTTAAACGATATTTTCTATTTAAAAAAGTAAGTTTAAAAACTAAAACCCGACTAAAAGATATGAAACAAGAAAATATTTCAGACAGAAGTCAAGACAGGTACAAAAATGATCAAGGCAAAGCCGTGGTCGCATGCTTGTACCACCTACAAAATTATAATGGCATGCGACCCCACGGCTTTGCCTTGATCATTTTTGTACCTGTCTTGACTTCTGTCTGAAATATTTTCTTGTTTCATATCTTTTAGTCGGGTTTTAGTTTTTAAACTTACTTTTTTAAATAGAAAATATCGTTTAAGACAAATCATTAAATCAATTTTGTTACTTGTAAAATCTTCAACTAAGTATTTTTTTATTAATACGCATATCAAATAGTCGAGCATTTTTAATTTCTTTGCTTCTGATTATTATCGTTATAGACGTTTGCCTGCTCTATCTTAAATCTAGCTTCTAGCTAGCCCCATCTCTAAGTGTACTGATGAGAGTGTAGAGTCTATTGTGTATTTGGGTGTTTAGGGAACTCTTCAAAATAAACACAGCTCTAACGATATTAATTAAGTTTATTACTTTAGAAACAATAAAGGTTTCATACAATGCGCGGCGCGAGCGAGTTTTTATTCCTGCCTGTTCGATAGGTTGTTTCGCTCGGACCGCTGAGGGCGAGCGAGGGGCGCATCAAGGGCGCGGGTAGGAGGCGGCGTGTTTAGCCGCTAGCCTCGCGATTCGGCAAACTTCGTTCTTCTTTGGAGATAATACGTTGGCAGAGAGTATAATTATAGCGGAGGTCTTTTGTTTAGCCTGTTATACCATCCCTCTACTGGGTTCGTTGTCCTGTGAGGTTCGTTGTAACAACAAAGCAAATCAATATTTTTGTTGCATTACACCTAAGAATCTGACTACTTCAAAATATGATATTAATAAACTCGACGTAAAAGTAGTACAAGCGGGGTAAAGAAACATTCTTTCAAACGACCTTTTCTTTTTCTCATCTTGGGGACACCATAGTAGATGAGAAAAAAAAAATATCCCCACTTTACGTGTACGAGACCTAACAAATTTTTTCCATTATTTTATTTTACCACTTTGTCGGCGTGATTAATATGTATGGGTACCCATGCCATACACAATAACAGCTTTCTAGTACCAAGAGTCTCTGAACTAAGCCGTGGACAGACAGACAGACGGACATGGCGAAAGATTCCTTGTTTAGGTACTATGGAACCCTAATATAGAGCTCATAGTTCCTAACTGAGATGATTTATTAAATCATCTCCGATTCGTAAGTTCCCTATAGGTGTACCTTTTATGAATTCGGTTTTCCCCTTTACTATCCCACCCAGTACTCCCAGTAAAGAAAAAACACTTTATTCCTAACCGAGGTATCTGAGTAGAATAAGCACCTCCCGTAGAGACCTATCTACATTATTTCCAAACTGCTAACTAACTAGTTTTAGTTCAAACGAATCAAATGACACTTTTATATGCCAATAGATTTTGAGAGAGTACCGACTCTTTTCCCTTTTCCAAAAGTCAGGACTTAGCCATAGCTCAGAAAAATTGAGGAGATTAAGAATTGAAGGATTCATTTAAAAAAAAACATACTAAGATAAAGACGTCTATAGGTAACCACACCCCCAACGGCAACAGGGTCGTGAAACTCTTCACCATCTACTTATAAATAATCGATACCTTATTATGTTTACGTTTTCAAAGTCCATAGCAACGCTGCATTCACTGTGTAGACTGTCACAGCATAAACTTACAATATGTGTGGTGATGTATGAGTAGGGAATAGACCGTTTTGTGATCTAATAAAAATGGAAGAAGACAAAGGAAGTGAAGAAGCTGAAAATTGGAAAGTTTACGAAGCACTGCGCAGCAAAACTCCAACAGAGGTACTTACGTGCATTGTTTTGTTTAAAATTTGTGGGGTAGGTACCATAACAAAAAAGTAAAAAATAAAAAACATTTTTAAAAAAAAAAAACAACCGACTTCCAAAAAAAACACTACCAAGTGAAAAATAACTTTCATTTCGGAAGTCGGTGTCTTTGGATTGTATCTTAGTTTTGTGCCACCGACTTCCGACCTCACCCTCCTACATTTTTCACTTTTTAGGGTTCCGTAGTAAACAAGGAACCCTTATAGTTTCGCCATATGTCCTTCTGTATGTCTGTCTGTTCGCGGCTTAGCTCAGAGACTGTTAGTACTAGAAAGTTGTAATTTGGCATGAGTATACATATTAATCACGCCGACGAAGAAGTAATATAAAATCATGAAAACAATTTTTTTAGGGTATCTCCCCTACACGTAAAGTGGGGATGTGTTCTTTTTTCTCGTCAATCCCATAGTGTGGGGTATCGTTGGAAAGTTCGTTCAAAAATATTGTGAGTTTGTGAAAACGTCTGCTACGTGTTCAGGCCAAATAACAAGACCCAATCCACACGGATTTTATAAATGATTTTTTAAAATTTTATTCGTAATTCGTCATTATTCAAACTTCAAACATCAATAATTTCATTTGAAAACTTCTTTAGGCGCGTTGGGCATTTTTGAGATGGGACTAAATCATTGATTTCGCGACACTGTGACGACACCAGCTTTTGACGATTAAAAACACATCAACGTGTTGAATCTCGCGGTGCAAGGAGTAAAAGACATCAACGCGTTGATTACCGCGGTGCCGATTTTTTTTCAAGTTTTCACTTCTGACCGCATTCCCGTAGTGCCACTGTTAATTTTTTTTTCATCTAGAATAATTGTAGAATCTAACAAGTAAAATAAATTTTTGCTTGTTAATAATTTATTTCACTTTTCGCAAATAAAATTACAAATTAGGCAATTAAAATTGGCGAATGATTCTAGTTGTTTTAAACGAAATTGTGCATATTGCATACCGTTAGAACGAGCATGAACCAAAGATGTTTGCTTAGAATTAGAACTGCTATTACTCTTTGTTTATTTTTAACGCAGTTCAAAGTCGGGCTTTCAGTATGTATTTTAAATTTGTTTGTAGTTTATGGGCTTGTATTTAATTTTTTAGCAATCATCTGCGTCAAATAAGCATTTTATAGGATTCTACAGTTAGGTACTCTAGATGAAAATAAAAAATGTTGCCAGTTCTGTTATTTTTAAATTAAATTATTGAAGTTTGAGCAACGACGAATTTCGAATAAAATTGAAAAAAGCCATTTAAAAAACCCGTGGGGCCTGGGTTTTGTTATTGAGCCTAAACACGTGGCAGATGGCCCCACGGATTCGTCATTTTCGTATGTTCAACCGTCTGCCTAACGGGTGTTAGGCAGACGGTTGAACACACGAAACAAAAAACAGGGTTGTTTACTTATAACCTCCTCCTTTTTTGAACTCGGTTTAAAATAGACACCAATGCTGTTGTAACATTGTAAACCGATATTACTCTCTGTGTCCATATCTCAACTCTGTAGGTCATGTCCTAAGACGCACTGGTAAACTGGTGAAAAACTTTTAATAGGTATTTTACTTACCTATTTCGACACAAGATTCGAGTCTTGCAACAATAGATAATTAGATTGTGTCTCATTCATTAGTTAACGTTGGAGTTATTAAATTAACCCGACTGGTCTCCGTGCTGGCCGATCTATTTGCGATGTATTCGATAGTTTACTCATAATATACTCTAAAAATATTAGCACTCTCAGACGAACAGTTTTTAGGGTTCCGTTAAAAAACGGAACCCTTATAGATTCGTCATGTCTGTCTGTCTGTCTGTCTGTCCGTCCGTATGTCACAGCCACTTTTTTCCGAAACTATAAGAGCTATGCTGTTGAAATTTGGTAAGTAGATGTATTCTGTGAACCGCATTAAGATTTTCACACAAAAATAGAAAAAAAACAAATAATTTTGGAGTTCCCCATACTTAGAACTGAAACTCAAAATTTTTTTTTTCATCAATCCCATACGTGTGGAGTATCTATGGATAGGTCTTCAAAAATGATATTGAGGTTTCTAATATCATTTTTTTCTAAACTGAATAGTTTGTGCGAGAGACACTTCCAAAGTGGTAAAATGTGTGTCCCCCCCCCTGTAACTTCTAAAATAAGAGAATGATAAAACTAAAAAAAATATATGATGTACATTACTATGTAAACTTCCACCGAAAATTGGTTTGAATGAGATCTAGCAAGTAGTTTTTTTTTAATACGTCATAAATCGTAAACTTATCGTTACTTGCTGCTACGGAACCCTTCATGGGCGAGTACGACTCGCACTTGGCCGCTTTTTTTTAGTAAAAGAGGCTGTGTAAAAGGTGCAATACTATATTTATGGACTAATTAGAGTTTATCTGAAAAAACGTTTTGAATATAAGAAAGGTAGAATGCTTGCCTGTTATTTCGTTAAAAGATTCTTAACTTTCCGTGAAAGGTTTATAACATTTCGATTTATATATTACTAGCTGACCCGGCAAACGTTGTTTTGCCATATAAATTATTTATGTTTGGGGTGCACCGCCCTTATCACTTAGGGGTATGAAAAATAAATTACGACTGATTCTCAGACCTACCGAATATACATATAAAATTTCATAACAATCGATCAAGCCGTTTCGGAGGAGTATAGCAACTAACATTGTGACAATTTTACAAATATACAGAAATAGCCTCTCAAGCGAGCAATACTTGTAAAAAGCGGTGATAAAAAATAAGATTAGTATTTTAGTGATAATACACTGATCCTTTGTCGACAGTTTGCTATACGATGTTTTTAACATAGATAAAAACATAAAGATATTTTGAGCTTAATTCTATTGACCAGCAAGCATGCGACAGCGGTAATAACAAATATGGAGGCAAAATGTATGAAAGAACAAAACAGACAAAGGGAAAAACGCGTTTAAAAAAATCTTAAAATAGTTCTTCCATATAATTTGTTTAAATAAACATATAAGGATGATACTGCGATAGGTACATCTTCAACCCGACTGATGAATGGTGACTGGTACACACGGCTACACATCAAGTTATACTTTTCCAGTATAAGCTGACCTCGCATTGTACGGAAATCTTATACAATGCGAGATAAGCATAAATTAGAAATGTATAGCTTGATGTGTAGCCGTGTGTACGTAGGCTACGGGGCGCGCTGGTTCGACTCCCGCATGGAAAATGCAATAGGTACTTACACGGTACCTATATTCCCATACCGTTTCTCGATGTTTGCGTAGTTACCCATCATTTTGCACTCTCGTTTTGCCATTTATGTAGGTATGACTTATGTCAAAATTTATAATTGTCCGACCATACAATAATAAAGGGGAGGGGAGCCCTGTCTTCTGAGATTTACCCAAAACACCACAACACAAATCCAATAACACTGCTAAACCCGAGTATCGAACGCAGAACCCTAATTGCGTAACACACGATCAATCACAATCTGAATAATTTTGAAAGATATTGCTAATCCATTGCTTCATATGCTCGAAACATTTATCTGCTCAACATCGTAAATAACGCAATGAATGTTGTTGAACTGTCAAAACAAAACAGATAGATAAAATATTCTTTATTATGGTCACCATAAAAATTACAGACATTAATTTAGAAATTTTACATTGGGTGACATAATGGGCGGTCTTATCGCTAAGCGAAACAGATTGTGATTGATCGTTTGTTACGCAATTAGGGTGCAGGACCACACTTGGCATTTGTGCTAATATGCTAAGTTTGGTAATGATTTTATTAACGTATTATGTATTGTCATCTACCACGCGAAATTAAACGCTCAATAAAGTAAATTATAAGGCATTATTAATAGGTACCTAAAAAAGGCTAAATCAAAAGGTCGATGAATTTAACGAGAATTAGAAAAACGTTCGCTGAAGGGGGTGGTAGCGTGCATCGTCCCGTACCTCGCACGGATTTCTCGTGGAATATAAACATAAGTACCTATACCGTTATAGTATACATTCCTATACCTTTACGAAGCAACCAAGTCGTAGATTACAAGCTTCCCTTTCAGAAACATTTCCGTGTTTTCCTCGTCTACCTGCCACAATTCAGCGCTCGATTAGATGGCCGTGATGACATCGCAACTATATCACAATCCAACCAATTATCATGTCCATAAATATCGTGATTTGGGGTACGCTCCCCATCGTTTATGTAAATGATAAAGCTATGCATGTTAGTACCTACCTTTATAGGTCGGTGAAAAAGATATCGTGACTCTTGGTCGGTAAGTCTGAAACCTCGAGCCGGATCACGCTACATTTCAAGCAAGGAGAGGTACTTTACTACACTAGTCGTCTTTTGGTCGTCACGAAAAACTGACTTCTCTTTACTGTAGTGTATAACAAGATCTAGTTCACTATGGAGTTTTGTAAGTCTTTCAGTTTGAAACTTATCAGTTTGAGTTGACCTAATCAGTACCCTAATTGCGTAAAACACGATCAATCACAATCTGTTTCGATTTGAAACAGATTGCTAATCCACTGCTTCATAAGTGAAAAAAAAATCTGCTCAACAAGGTAAATATGTAATGTTGTTGAACTTTCAAAATGAAACAAATTATAATCGTTTACGAAAATAAGTTACGCAATTAGGACACTGGTATAACAAAAGTTGCACAGTAAGAAGATCTGAAAATTAGAAATTGTGCCGATTCCCTTGTTCACAAACTAAACTAAATTTAAGTTCAGTGCATCTTTTTCTTTCTATTTCATTAAGAAAAGTACAGAAGATAAATTTTAGTTTAGTCCTGTCAAATCAATCAGCGCTTGACGTAAATTGACGTAATTTTAATCGGCAAGTTTTTAATCACGTCTAAACTTGTATAGAGAGTGACAGGCGATGATTAATTTGACAGGACTAAACTAAAATTTATCTTCTGTCCTTTTCTTAATGAAATATAAAGAAAAAGATGCACTGAATTTAAATTTAGTTTAGTTTGTGAACAAGGGAATCGGCACCAATATCAATCAAAATTTCTTCAGATGGAGGCCGACGTTGGTAACGACATAGTAACCAGTCTTCGAAGTGATCTCGCTGGTCTCCAGTACAAGCGGGATAAGCTGTTATCTGAAGTGAGCCAACAAACTTCTTGTCATATTTATTTATTAAAGAAAAAAAAACAAAGCCTATTTAATCAATTCCTTTACATACTTATTGCAGAACAGTGACTTAAAAAATCAAATGTTATCTCGAGATCAGAGAATACTTGAGCAGCAAGTAGAGATCGATCACCTTCGTGAACAGAATGCTCGCCAAAATGCTATCATATCATCTCTTCGAAAGAAGATTCAAGATCTCGAAGAGATACAGCGAAATCTCCAGACTTCGCATGGTCGAAGTGAAATCACGGTGCAAACCCTACAAAGAGATAACCGTTATTGTGAAGACAAGATTAAAGATTTAGAGAAAAAACTACGTTCTCTTGAATTAGAATGCCACAGTGAAGAACAACAAAAAGAAAATGCCCGTTGTCAGTTTCACGATCTCATTCGACGTATGTCTGCAGCATTGGAATCTGATTTTTGTGATACCGCACACACTCATTCTCCGGAAAGTTTAATTATAAAAGCCGCTGAACTCGTCCAAGAAATCACCAGACTGAAAAACAGATGTATGAATACAACAGAAAACTTGTCAACCGTTGAACAAGAACTGAGGAGTTGCAGAGATGCACTAGAGAGATCTAATACTGACAAGGATCTTTTACAAAGGCAACTATCAGTCCAACTGCTAGATCTCGAGAGGCTCAAACAAGAAAAAGAATCTTTATGTGTCCAAAACAGGGTTATCGAACGGGAACTGCATGAAGCAAGAGAGAAATTATCACACTGTTCTAAAAACTTAAATGTTGTTACTGATAATGTAAACCAGAATGAATCTATAATAATTCAGCTGAAAGGTATTTCATAAATTAATTAGAAATGAACAAACAATACTGATATGTGTTATATATTTTTTTTACTTAGGTAGGTAATGTGATTTTCAGAGGATTTGAGGCATCGAGATGAAAAATATCAAAGGCTACACGCGGAATTCCGTAATACCATGGAGTCGATAGCAATCTTATTGAGTTTGCCGACACGGTTTGTGGAGGCACACGAAAGTACCATCAAGGATAGAATTCGCGAAATTTTAAGTGATAATAAAGACAAATCTGTAGTGAGTACAAAATAAGTCATGAATTAAGTATTTGTAATTATTGTTGTCTTGTCGGCAACAACTTCCAAAATTTTGGTTTAGAATGTTCTTGTGCTCATAAATGTCCCGGTGCATCCTTTAAAGTAATTGCGGTCAATCATTTAATTTGCTTTCATTTTTGCAAAACATTGACAGTTGGAAGGCATTGGAGGGATACCAAAAAAGCACAATGTCTCAATTTCGAAGAAAAGTTAACACATGAACATTGATGGGGTAGATCTATGTAATGAGTTAGAATTTCTGCCTTTATTTGTAATAAATAAAGCATGGATAATTAGACTACAGTAACAATTTAATGTGATATTATTTTGATTGCAGCAAATAGATGCATTGCGTGACAAGTTGGGTATGGAGTCTCAGCAGTTGGGCAGGGCGGCACACTTACATGACCAGGCAACCACGCGTGTGCGCATTCTGGAGGATGAGAGAAACATGCTTGAAGCAAAAGTACACAAGTTGGAGTCTGAACTCAACGCCCAGGAACTGTCCAGGGAGAACCTGCGCAAGGATAAGGCTAATGTGAGTATAATTTTAAATATCTGGATGACCGAGCTTTACTCAGTTTTCTTTTTTTGAACGACGTTTTCTAAAAATTAAACCTAGCTAGATCGATTTATCGCCCCCGAAACCCCCTGCATACTAAATTTCATGAAAATCTTTGGAGCCGTTTCCGAAATTCAGATTATATACTACTCTGTCAAAAAAATACCGGGAAAAGATCAATAATACACATAATGTTAGTTATTATCAAAATTTATTTTATCACCTTCAAAGTATGCTCCTTCAAAAACGATGCACTTACGCCAATGAATAATCATTACATTTTTTAAACGCTTTTTTCGGAATTGAGTTTAGTTCTCGTCGCGAATTCTCTTTTATGTCTTCTACCGAATGAAAACGGGTGCCACGAAGTGGTAATTTGAGTTTCAAAAAGAAAGAAGTCGGCTGGACCCATATCTGGTGAATATGGTGGTTGCTCGTTGGTCTTTGTTGAGTTTTTGGTCAAAAATTCGTTCATAATGATGGCCTCGTGCGAAGGCGCATTATCCTGGTGCAAAATCCAAGAATTTTCTTTCCACAAATCTGGCCTTTTTCGTCAAATTTGCTCTCTTAAACGCCGCATAACGCTCAAATAATATACTTTATTTACCGTTTGACCTTCCAGTAAGAATTCCGAGTGCACAACACCATCGCGGTGTCTAGTCAAAGAAAACAGTCAACATGACTTTGACTTTTGATCGACTTTGGCGTGGTTTTTTCGGTTTCGGTTCAGTTGGAAGGCGCCACCCCGAAGCTTGTTGACTAGTTTGCATATCAAACTCGTAAACCCTTGTCTCGTTACCAGTAACAATGCGTTTCATGAATGTTGGATCGGAATTGACTCGTTCTAGCATGTCTTCAGCGACTCTTATGCGATTGAGTTGTTGGAGAAAATTCAGGTCTTTTGGGACTAGGCGAGCGGCAACATGTTTCATACCCAAGTGATTATTTAAAATGATACGGATCGACTCGTGAGACACAGAAAGTTTAGCGGCTATCTCTCTCAAACTTGAATGAGGATTTTCATTTACTATTATTTCCTTCACTTTTGCGATATTAACTTCAGTTGAAGATGTTGATGGCCTACCAGGGCGAGGCAATTCTTCCAGCATATCTCGACCGCTTTTGAACGCTTTGTACCACTCGTAAGCAAGTGTTTTTGATAAAGTCGATTCACCGTAAGCCTTCTGTAACATTTTCAGTGACTTCGAACACGAAGTTCCATTGGCAATGCAAAATTTAAGATAAACTCTTTGTTCGATGTTTTTGTCCATTAAAAAATTCGCAATACACACTAGATATGATCTAACTAAAAACAGCACTATATTTAATCTAAATGACAGATGCAACTCAAACTCCGCGCCAAAATGGAAAACAGTTGTGCCAATCTAACAACAAAAAAGAAACAAAAATTAAATTTGGAACCATAAAAAAATCGCCTATTCCCGATACTTTTTTAACTGAATGTATTTACAAGAATTGCTCGTTTAAAGGTATTAGATTAGATAAAAGTTTAGTGTATGTATATTCCAATTGTTAAGTTTTTTATCACTTAATATGTAGTTGTTTTGACGAAAGCTCAGCCACATCGAAAGCGTTGGCTGTGGCCTCACACAGGTCTGTGATAGTGCAGGTTCTACCTGTCTGTGATGAAGCTCCACAGTTGCATTGTGACTTATCAGAGTATCCCCACCATTTCATTCCCATAAGTTGGACCTACAGAGCCCGGGGTTGGTGGGTCGCTGGGAGCTTTTCTGCAGGCTGGTAGAAGCACCAACTGACTACTTGGAGCTGAGAGATGTTTGAGAAGTCACAGTTATATTCGTGCTTTGCTAGGGCTGCCATCAAAATGTGTTGTTTTGCTGACCAGTCGAACTGAAAAAACTTTGTGCAAACCCTTTCTAAAATTTCAATTTCATCTTTTGCTACCTAACAGGAGACACACGGAAACTGATATCTAATTTTTACAGAGAAATCTTTTTTATTACAGTTTGTTGCATTCCTAGAACGTCTAAGTAGAACACTTAATATGGATGAGCTAACCCAAGATATCGGAATAGAATTGCACACTGAATCTATTATACACCGCGCCGAGCAGTTGGCGCGGCTCGAGAGCGATAAGATTGTCGACAAGGTTAGTGTTAGTAGGTGCTACCGACAGCTGAGCTGATGCTCAGTACGCTGCTGCGACATGGGCCTTCATTGCAGGATGTCTATTTCAATAGGAACCTATATTATCATAATACCTACGGTAATATTTGTCCCCAAAATTTGACTCCTATATGAACACATTGGTAATCTAGTTTAACTTATTTATTAGAGTCAAATCTTGTAAATGTATATTTAATATTTTGTAGGGTGTCTATTTATTTATGTGGGGAGTGACATGAAGATTCCAATGACGTTGGTTAGAAGCACGCTATTTCGATAAAAATTGCGAGTATTACCTAGGTACCTACGCCAGTTCGAAAACACTTCTTTGTTGATTAAATATTTATCTCAAAATTATACTTCTCACTGCTTTTGTTTCCCAAAACCAATCCAAAGATTAGATTTGCTGTGTCTCATCGGGCTCGTGAGTTCGATTTCTAGACAAATTAACGCAATAGTGGATTTGGATACTAGCGTACCTACAATTCAAAAAGTTTTTCGCATCAGCGTGCGTCGAAACAACGTCATTCAAATCTTCATACCACTCCCACCTACGTATCAACATATTCATACCTATCTAACTTTTCCACTAGGTAACTCCATAACCGTTTTGTATTTAATTATTATGTTAATTCTACTATTATTAATAAACAGCTATGGTACGCCACCTTAGCAGTGTATAAGTATATGTAACATGTACAATAGTACGTTACCTTCACCTTTAGTGTCGGTACACTTGCTCACGTGTACACTTGTACAGGTAATGTTGCAACTTTTACTAAGCGTTTGTCATCTGTTTTTTGTCTGTGTGCTAACCCGTATGTGTTCTGTGTAGATGCTATATTACGGATACTATGGCACGCTCCCCAGACTGCGCAGAGAAAGATCTTTCCATGATTTGCCTTATCTTAAAGAAGTAAGATTTGCACTTGAAACTAATTGGAATGACATTGCTTACATACAATAGAAATTAAGCAGTCATACTTACAGTAATTTGGAGAAACCACACTAATATTCTCAGTTGCATTTTAATGACTTGTGCATCCATCATCCTGCACAGTTAATTAGCACTTAAAAACAATACTTAAATAATAATTTCACGCAATTCAATCGTAATTAGAATCACTAGGTGCAGTTAACCTGCTCTATTATTGTCTATCAAGTAGGTAGATACAATTCATTTACGAATAGGTATAATAGTTTACATTTTAATTTATTTATACGTTTATGAGTTAGATTACGGTAGGTACCCATAACTGCATTATTAATTTGAGTCACAATCATCACTGGCCTGAAACGGAAACTTTGGTATAAAGTACGTACCTAATGAAAGTTTCATAGAAATGCACCTTAGAAAATTAAGAAAGCATTACTGAATGATTTTCTTGGCGAATGAAATAAGGACTTACATTTTCACAGCGAGTAGAAAGGTATAAGTATCTAAATACCTACCCATTCAATGTAACAAGCACTAACGCAATCGCCTAAATAAAAAGTGGGGTGAAGAAATTGTTTCCACTAACTTATTAAATGGTAGTCCCATATTGTAAGTTTTAAAAGGTTAGTTTAAGGAGTTAGATCATACTGTACGTTAAAGAAGTTTTGTTGAAACAGTGCACGTTTTAGAACTTTTTACAACGTCTGAAGCAACCTTAACCGATTTGACTTGGAATGTACAGTCGGCACACGCGATGTCTGCCTCGATACGAACAAACACAGTACAGTCACGCACACATTTTGCATGACAGCGCTGATTTATAGAGCAACTTTTATCATTTAGTACCATGTTTATTTCCATAACATGGTTCCTGAATTTCAGACTGCAGTAGTTTACCAGTTACAAAGACGAATAAGGATTCTAAGAGAGCAGTTGCAGAGAAAGGACCTGCACCTAGACTTGCTGCGACGAAAGCTTAGTGTGCAGGTAAGTGGTAAAAACGGTCTGCTTACTACTCAAACTCGTTGAAAGTAATGCAGCCCACACTTCTTCGAAATGTTATTTAACATAGCGCCATCCTCCGAGAATAAAATGAGAACTGCCATTAACTTAGTTATAGTGTTGTCATTTTTGGGATCTGTGGGTGCTAATCGGTACATCTGCTCAATTTTTTTCGTAATTTTTGTACAGCTAATTACGAAGTTACAAAATATTATTTACACAGGCCTTAAATTACGAGAATAAAGTGTTAATATAACATTATCAAAATGTATTCCCACTTATTAGTATGACAAACGGTCATAGAATTATGTTCTCGTGACAAAAAAAACTTTTTTCAAAGCTTCAAATCATCCCTCTACTTCCATTATTTATGGAGCAATCGACGAAAACATGTTTTTTATTTTTCCTGAAAAGTTGCGTTTTTGTAGTTATCATTTTATTCTCCGGGGACGACGATTGAGTAATTGAGTTTTTTTAAATGTTCGTGTCTAGTTGAAGTTGTTTGTTGGTCACTGACCCAGACATTTCAATTTTTGATTAGACATGAATTTTCCGTGGGCACATCCGGCAGGACGAGAGCTGCCGTGTCCGCGCCGTGCTGCAAGCGGAGCGCGACGAGGCCGTGTCGCGCAACAAGAAGCTGGCGCGACAGTGTGACAAGTTGCAAGTGCAGCTCAGCGATGCGCGTGCGCAGATCCGCGACCTCAACGCGCAACTTGTCGACGCTGCTGAGTATAAGGTACCTACTTTTTACCCGACTGCACGACAGCAAAGACTGGGTTATCTAAGTATCTTTCTTTGGATTTTTTTTGGTTGTGCAGCTCGTAGCTGACCTCGGAGGTCATGACTACATAACCGGGCTATCCTGTTACTATTGTCCAGCTACTAACTTAAAGCCTCCAGCCAGGGGCATAAACTAAACTTATATACTAGGTGAGCGCTCGCTAAGGGCACCCCCTGTGGGGTACAAACGTCGGCTTAGGGCGTCACTGGGGGAGGACAGCAAGATGGGACAGGCTGGATCAAACATGGGTAATTATTATTAATCGGTTGATATATTTCTTTGTACCTTATGCGGGATTCTTTATACCCTCGAAATATCATAACGGCTGGATGGATTTTAATAGGTACATGAGGTGTTTATCGAATCGTCGCGCGATAATTAAAGGGCTTTGTTTTATATAATCAAAATGGCGGATTTTAGACATCCTCCGAAGTAATGTCTTGAAAGAAAAAAGTAAGAACCTAGTAATAGATCACAATTCAGAGAGACAATTCCAAAAATATAATACAGTAGTTATGTTAATTATCCCGTAGTATTATAGCGCGTCTATACATGCTAAAAAAAACATTATGTACCATTCAAAGAAACACTCTGTACACGAGCACTTGTCTTTCTACGTGGTCAAGGGCACAGTGTATAGAGTGTTTCTTTTACGTACCTATCAATTTAATTATTTATTGTATTTTTTTTTTAATGTATAATATTTTAATAATATTTTTTTAGCATACATGGACCATGGACGCTATGCTTTTACAGGTTAACGGGAACGCCTTTCGTGAATTATACTGTATAATATAATTATTTATAAAAAAAAAACCGACTGCAACAAAAAATTCCAAAAAAGCTCAATTTTCAAGCTTCACATACAAATATTTTTTTGTGGTATTCCTCACACAACCTACTTATAGTATATGAAGGAGATGGAAGATCAATCATAATATGGGAAGGCGTTATTTGTAAACTTGCATTAAGGCCGTCATTGAGAGGACTCAAGTTCAGCTGTGTTTTTATGGGTTGATTTCATGTACGTATATATATTTTGTAGTTTAATGTTCATTATAGGCATGGTAAGTCCTGCAGCTGCCTGTAGTAACTGCAGCAGTGGTCAAAACGCTAGTGATTATTGCCACAAGCTCGTTCAAAATCCGACTTCCACCGTTCGTCTGCATATGGGGCACTACTGTACATTGGGCCACTAACCGACGAGGCTCAGGCGAATGACAGTCGGGTTGTATCCCGGGAGCCTTGTTTTACGGTCACTTTGAAGGAAGAATGGAATTTCGCAATTTGTACCTACAAATCCATGATGTAACAATTGTATGTAGATGAAGTAAATCTAGACAGCGAATTACTGGAATACCTAATTTGCATACAAGGTTGAAGTGATTTGTTTAACAGAACCATGATCTCATTTATTGTAGTTGAACTTTATAAAATGTATTCATTTATTTATTCCAATCATCACGCTTTACCTATCCCACACCGGCTTACATTAGAGATTATGGTAACGTCATATCGTCATATAGACCATTTTACAATCGGTAAATACCAAAAGTACCTACTTACTGAAATCCAGGTTATTAAAGTTAGAGGTAATAATTTTATTAACGAGGTAGTAAAACTGCACTTGCGTCAAAGTAACCATGTGCTTGAACCCTCCTGCCGAGGAAAACAAGTTGGAAATGCAGTTAAAAATAAAAAGCCTGCGTCATCAGTGGCGCCTACATTCTTTGTCTCTTAAACAACACAGATAACATCACTGGAGAGGGCCCGGAAGGTGGAAGAGCTCCAAAAGAAGTTAGAGGAGGCGGATCTACTGCGCGTTCGCTATAACCGCAAGGTGAACGTACTAAAGGAGCAGGTGCGCTCGACTGGAGAGACCTTCGAGCAGGAGCGCTCTTCCAACGACCACCAGGTCACTATCTTACGGGATGACCTGGCGCGAACCAAGGAGGCGCTCGCTGAGTGCCAGCGCAGGGAGGCACAACTCACCAGTTTTAGGTTGGTTCCTATAAAGCTTAAAATTTATTGCAATGTAGGAGAAATATTAATAATGCCATGCGATGCGATGCGATACAAAATCTTCTACTTAAGTATGCATACATGTGTGTTTTCATTAAAGTAAAAACAAAGCTCTGTGAAGGACAGCACAGAGAACTCTTCTTTACCAAGTAGTAAAATTGGAGGGGGCGCCCCCCATTTGATTTACGGGGTCATTTGGCCCCCTGTGCCCCCCACTTCCGCGGTCCCTGGCGATAAAGATAAAATGTTTGCGGTTTTGTGAGAAGACAGAGTGATAGAATTAACTTAAATTAAACTAATGATGAATTAATAAACTCACTACTGGACCCATTATAAAATTATTTCACCAGTAGAATGCTATATTATGACTGAGTAACATAGGCTATAATTTATAAAGATATCACGCGGGCGAAGCCGCTGACGGAAACTAGTTTATTATAAACGGCTAATTTTGGTATACTAAATATAAAATAATATATAAATAGTAAATTACACTGCCCTGAATTTACCAATAGAGGATTGGCGCCTGCTTCCAATACATATTGAAATTTTCGTAGATATAATTTAATATTGAAGGATCAAAGGGAATGGGTGCGATTTTGAAAACAAAGAAACGGGGTCATACCCTTATATCTCTGCCTACCTCTGTACAAACCAAAAGCTTTTTCAGGAACTCGATAGCAAAACTGCTAGGCATATTAGTACCGGTGTCGGTGTCAGACTTCGAGATGGTGTCCCGGCTGCAGAAGCTGATCGATGCGCACCACGACTTTACGGTGGTCTCGCGGCGGTACGACGACCCGACGCTGCTGCGCGCCTCGTCGCGCTCCCCGCCACCCTCGCGCTGCCGGACCAGGACACCTGACAGGTAAGCCTCAGAAATAAGGTATCTACCTATATGGACCGTCATTTCAAACAAAAGTAGCTGCTGACTTAAAAAACAGATCACAAAACAGAAGGACAAGCATAGGCCAGAGTCTATTTTCTTATACCTATGCCTCTTTTAGAAGATAGCTAGTATAGCGATCAGCCATCAGCCTGGTTCCACGCATTCTGCGTTTAACCTACCCCTGGCTTCTCCAGGTTGTCGGTTCATTTATATAGAGGCTGATAGGAAGACAGAAACATTTGTTTCTATGAGTAATAGTTGCTCTGCATTAGGGGCGTAGCTACCGCCGTACGGCGGGCCCCCAACCTACAAGGGCCCCGGCAAGGTTACGTGACGTGTTAGCAAAAATTCGTAGAATATTATCCAAAACCTCAAATTCTTATTGATAAGATATAAGAAGTCCGCAATTAATGAATACTGAAAATTAATGTAGGTAATTCGTTTATGACTTAGGTACAAAGGCTTCAAGCTACAGGCGCAGGCCAGTTTTCAAGCTGTTTGCAATAATTTACTAAAATCACACGGAAAATCTAACCTACCCGAGACAGGATGCTCTAATTTTCGAGCTCGCTTCGCTCGTTCTTGCATTCTATTAGTTTTAAATAACAATGACAGCTAAACCTCCCGAATCAGGATGCTTATAGGGTGGCAAATTTTTCGTCGGTTATTTCAAATAAACAGCTGTTTCATAGAAAAGTACAATACCTACGCTGTCAAAATGCACAGGGGTTTCAGAATCATGTACTGAATCCATGATAACAGTTTTCGCGTCGACGTCCCTGCCTCTCTTTTTTTTTGGGTGGGAAATGATCAAATAACTTCTTCCGCTCTGGCCGGAGCGGGAGGACGTGTCAGACTCTTACTGACTAAAACCCACCCGTGTTCCTTCAGTTGCCCTTTTGCTGGGCGCCACGATTTCCCTTTCGGACTTATTCGCAACCCCGGCAGGCATCGGCCCTGGCGGACCCCGTCAATTCTGCTGACATCTCTTTGAGGCGCGCGTGGAACACAACGCGCAGTCGACCCGGGCCTGGTCCTTATCAGACGGCGAGCTACCGATTGCTAACCGTCCGCAAGCCCGCGCCTACGGTGGCCGGAAATCGGCTCGCGATGTCCCTGCCACCCTGTATTATTTATTTTGAAAAAAACACTACCATCCTTTTGTGCTTCGCCGCAGTCCGGTAGAAAGGGCCCTCAACATATTTTAATACAGGGCCCCTTTAGCACTAGCTACGTCACTGCTCTGAATGATGGTGGTTTATTTGCAGGTCACTACGGTACGACGACTCCGGGTACGCGGACCCTGCGTTCGAGCTGGACGACGAGATATACAAAGCGCGTGCGGGCTTGTGACACGCGAGGCGCCGCGCTCGCTTCTATACCTGAACCTCTCCTTATTGTGCATGACCAGTCACACAGACACAGATACTGAACAGAAATACCACTTCATACAAGCGTAGCGGCTACCTAAAACCATCAGTGTCATAACTCGTAATAGATCTTAACATATCGAGTGTCAGAAGGGATTTTAAGGACTTGAATATTCTAATCAACCATTTTTGCATTGTCCCAAAATTGATCAAAACATTAATTGCACATTAAATTTCTCATACAAATAATCTCTAAATAAATACATGTTCAATTGTTCATTATGTAATGCAAAGTGCAACAACAACGAACTAAATAGTACTACGAGTACTTGTGTGGGTTTCTCACGCGTTGTATGAAGTGACCTCTCTGAGCTCTCATAAAGTGTCATTAAAACTAACATCGTCTGCTGACCCCTTAACGCCCAGAGTTTTTAGAACGCGAAATTGATTGCATCTTTCAAAATTCTTATATTTTGGGCTATCGAGACTAATCGCAACACAGAAGTTGAGAAATGTATCGTCTGCCTAACTGCCTATTGTGGTGCCATAGTGTTGGGACGTTACGAGGTAAGATGTGACGAATGTGACGACATGTTCAAACATTTGAACTGAAGTACTTAAACCGTAACTAGCAGTAGCGATTTTTTAAATCGTCTTTTCTGCTGCAGTTGATGAATTTTATTTCAAAGAACTCCTGAAGTTACACAATAAGTCCAGGTATAGATGACAGCGAGCTAACAGCGGTTGGCGATGTCAGTAGCAAATTGTCTCGTGATATATATGTCACCGTAAGATTGTGAGCACCGTTAGTTTATAATCTATCGGTATTATTTCCGTTAGATCATAATCTGTCGAAAAATTGTGAACTGGGTGAAATTAGGGTTAGGTTAGGTTAGAACTGTGACCAACCGCGTGAGTCGAGTGAGCGCAGTAAGCGCTGCCGCGGTAGCGGCAGCGCTTACTACGCTCGTTTCTCATGGATATAATATAAACTATCGAAAAATAATGCGTTAAATCGTAAATGATTTGTCGCAGTTCACAATTTTTCGATAGTTTGTAATCTAACGGAAATAATACCGATAGATTATAAACTAACGAAGTTTATAATTTTACGGTGACATATACACCGAAGTATTTTTAAGTAATCTTTAGGAACTTACCCTCACAGGTACCTACAACATTTAACTTACATTTAAATGTCAAATCATCTAGTTTTTAGTCGGAAAAAAGTACTCACACTCAATTTCATGGATATTAAAAGTTATGAGCTAATCACAAACGAGGCACATTTTACAAATTCTAAAGTAAGGAAATAATATTTTTGATAAGGAAATATCGCACCAAAATTATTGTCTACACATGTTTTTAAGTATAGACATAGGATCATATAAAGGCTCGTGCAGACTACACCGGTTATTGTTCTACCGTGAAGTTTTCTTAGAAATTGTTTTGTTAAAATCGCGTCGCTCCTGTCTGCACGAAGTTTTAAACGATTATGTCTGACCGAAAAAATCAATTGACCCAAAAATATTCAGCTGACGTGCTCACTAAATCACTACCTACTCATTAATTTATATTTTTTTAGATAAATGTTACATATCAAGTAGCCACTATGTAATTGTATGTGTGACAAGGAAGTAGTTATTATCTTAAGAATGTTATAATGGCTTATGTTATCCGTCGCAAATACTCTATGTTAATTATATTGGTCCAATTTTTTGGTGTTCCTATCTTGAGTTAAAGTCTTCCATTACTTTGTCAAGCAAAGATATTAAGTACTTATTAAGTTTTTATTTAATTTTATTATGGACAGACCTATTTTAGTAAAAATGTAAAACTGTACTAGAAAAATGCCCTAGTTTGCATAAAACCATTACCACAGTATAATAAAGTAACAGTATTATATCTCGGCAATGACCTTGAAATAATTACCTACGATCGCTCGGTAGATAAACCTACCGCATCCGTGCGTAACTGCCGCGCACTCAAAACTGTTGCATACTGATAATTCTGTGAAAAGTGATGTAACTGGAAAATCGTGATTTTGAGAAAATTAATGTTAAAGTTTAAAAAAAATCTGGCTCTTTGTCTACTTCACTAAAATGAGTACTGATTGCTGACATTGGTAAACAATATCTTAGAGCACGATTTAGTGTAAGAAGAAACATTAATTGGTATAGTTTTTTTATAATTTAAAAGAAATCTAGTTGTATCACCTAACACAACATATAATAAAGTCGTTTTATGTGTAAATTAATTTAAAATGACTTGAACCATCTTACACATTATTTATTGGTTGGTGTTGGATGATTATGTGTACCTAAATATATCAGTTTGTACTAATTCACATCTTATTTCACATAGATCGCGTAATAAGAGTCACATACATTTGTATTAATATACATTAAGGTACTTGAAATATTTGTTCAGTTCACATTGATATTATTTAAAATGTATTTTTTACATTAATAAATGTAAAAAATGCTTAGTTAGAGCACTTTACACCAAAATAAGCTTGCTCAATTTTAATCTTAGAGGGGTACCAATTAGACCAAAAAAATGCAATTTTTTTACTGTTAAACTTAGTGTAAGAATATTAAAACTGATATAGGTCAAAATATATCATTTTTCACTGAAGGTACAGAATTATACACTGAGATTTCAAAGCGCGTCGTTTAGGTCGTTTTGTATGAAGACATAATACTGTTAATTATTTATATTGTGCCATTACCTAAGTAACCAATAAGTGTACTTATATTTGAATTAGGTTCGAAACAAATACTTAAGTACCTAGTTAATAAATTGTGAAATGTATTATCTCACAATAAATTCTATAGTGCAATTATTAGAAGTAAGACCCTATTAAAAGAACCTATGTTTTAGATTAAAAGTGAGATTTTAATTGCAAATAAAATATGAATTTAATCAATAAATGTTCTGCTGTAAACCAATTTTATCGCTTCTATAATAGGCTTCACAACAATATAGTTGGTTTGATTTTAAATAAATTTTCCTTGCTAGTCCAGATAATTGCAAAATAAATTGCATTTAATCAATTTAATATTTTACGTATGTTTTGTTATTAACTTTAAGTAGTAGACGACGACCTGCTTAGAAACTTACAGCTGTATCAAATACTATACAAAATACCTATGTTCTGATGTTCAGGTTTTGGTAGGTACATAATTGCCTGTAAAAACAATACTTTTTAGTAAAATTCTGAACTGACTCTAGACGTAAATAAATTAAGTCATCAGCATCACCTAGGACGATTTTTTTTAAATTATAAATAAGATATATTAAAATTATTATTTAATCTACTCAAAGTCGTGGGCGGTCTGTAATAGGTTGTAGTTCTATAAAATTTATTAATACGTTACATTCAAATTCTTTCCGGACAAACATATTGCGTCGTTCCTCTATGGTCTTAATGTCATACATTATTATTTATAATTATTATAAACCTGTAATTACTACTTAGAAACAAAATGTTCATATGTAGGCACCGACGTTACTTAGTATTCCGTATTCAGTAAATAAATATGTACATAATTCAAGTAATTGCTTTATTTATTAGATTTTTCGACACACCCGATCGATATGGCTAGAATTATATAATTAACATAACCACTTAATGTTAGCTGAACACCACTTGTTGGTTTTTGTATGATTTATCTAGATAATATACGCGTAACTAATTATGTTCAATGATAATGTAACTTACAGTAAGAATAATGCTTCGTCAAAATATCCAATAATTACGCTATCAATCATTAACTCGACCTCGATCGATATGTAGATAAAATATTAGTTTTTAAGTCGAGAAAAATAAGCAAAAAGCTTAGAGAAATATAGGTAAGGCAATTAGCTAATGACGTAGACAGACTCACATTCACAGATTCACGCCCTGAGCCTTTGAGCTGAAGACTGACAAAATGTATTCTTCGAAAATAATGCAAATTGATATAAATGGAAAAGCTTTAAATTCCATTACTTTACAAATTACAATTTTAAAATAATTTTAAATAATGTTATCTAAAATTACGAGACAAACCATAGATAGTATATACTATCTATGGTTTGTCTCGTGTGACACCACCTTAAGCTATCCGTTTAACGTTGAGGGTACTCTTACGTTATTAAAAAAGTCATCGACTATCTACCTCATACAAAAGGAACGAGGAAGCCAGCTCACTTGAACAAACGTGCTAACACTAGATCCGCCTCTAATTATCGAACATGTGCATCAAAATCGTTTATTTCATACTTTTCATCAGTTCCGGTAAGTACCTATTGCTTGCATTTCGTGCAATATTCAATGCCTATCGTAATTAAAAAAGATGTATCAATCTAAATGCGTTAGCACCATGCGGTGCTAATGAGCATCATTAATGAATAGCGGAATATAATTATTTAGTCGCTAAAACATAGTTAGAACGACTTAAATAACAAATCGTTAGTAAAAGACAACCTGTGCAATTAATCATCTCATCACTCGACACTCGTCCAAACGATTCTAGAAATGATTAATGGCCATCTATGTAACTGATTTCTATGCATAAAAATAAGTAAATATTTAACAGATCAATGTTCATTTTTTCATCCTATAGTGTGTTCGCGACACATGCCACGTTACGCTGATCTCGACAATGAGGACCAGCACCTCCTTCGAGCGGCGTACGATACGCCTGCTTACGACCACGACGAGTACCAGGAAGATAATGACATGCCTCTGGGCAAGCTGGACTTGCTCAAGGATGGACTCTGGGCAGTCAAGGCAAAGATCAAGGAACTGAAAGCTTTTAACAAAGCTTTGGCTGCAAACTTCCTGTCGACCAAACTGAAGGTGAAGGAGTTAATCGCGGCGAGTTTAGTGCTGAAGAAACATAATCATGGAGAGGTCGAGAAGAAGAAACCTGCCTACAACTATCAGGTATGCACCTACTTAATACCACGATTTTAAATAATGATGAGTTTGAAGGTATTCACTTTCACGATCTACCTGATTGTACATGGACAAGATTTACCTTAGGAAAGTAGCTAGAAATATTGACAAATTTAATTGCCCCTTGCACCGTGGATAGGCGTTCCACTAGGTCAGTGGTATGCAAACCGCGGCTCACGAGCCGCAGGCGGCTCTTAGGCCTATAGAGTACGGCTCTGTACAAATGTCGATGAATGCGAGTGTTGATACGCGCGGAGGTCGGGGTTTCAGTAACAAACCAAGATATCAATTTTTACTAGGTATATTTCAAAGATTTATTTCAGAAGTATTTTCACCAAAAATTAACAGGACATCGAAAATGAATCATTTCTTACAAAGTTTTCCAAGGTTAACTTGTTAATAAGTAAGATGCCTTCATCATATTATTATCAGCCGATGTGATGATGATGATGAAGGTATCGTACTTCTTAGCAAGTTAATTTTAGGAAGCGTTGTGTAGTGAAAGAGGATGGAAGTTTTAAGGATTAAGAAACATGTATTGAAACGTTTGGACACACTGAAAGGATTGGCTCTCATCAGGGTTGGGCAGTATTTGAATTACTTGTAATTAAAATACGTAATTGAAATACAAATACGTATTTAGTATTTGTAATTCAAATACTTCTTAAAATGTAATTTGTAATTGGTATTTCAAATACCTGACGCTGAGGTATTTTGTAGTTAGTATTTCAAATACTTATGGCTTCAAAATACATTTGAATTCAAATACATTTAGCGATCTTATTAATGGGTGCGTTCTGCAAAAAATTGCCCTCGATAGCTTTCGTAAGCAAAATGGCGACCGCTAAATATGTCAATCTTTAAAGTTGACAACACTGGGCTGTATTAGTTCTATTCTATTTACATAACCTAACACCTGACTGTATTTTGTAATTTGTATTTTAAACAAAAATAATTAAAATACTGTATTTTGTATTTTATATTTCAAATACACGACTAAAAAATACCTTGTATTTCGTATTTAAAATACGTGCGAGATAGTATTTTGTAATTTGTATTTTAATTAAAACGAAGCATGTATTTTGCCCAGCTCTGGCTCTCATAAGAAATCTTAGTCGTTATAGTATTGATATTTAGCTCAATTGACTATTGAGTTTGCCGACCACTGCACTAGGTGAATCGACAACCTACTGAAGGTGAACCTAGGGCAGGAGAGGCTGTCGTTGTAGCATAAGCCTAGACGTAACCTGGGGTAAACCTACTACCGACAGGTATTTCCAACAGTAGCTCAGAAGTCTTCCGGCAGAGATGAAGACGTACCCATGTGTCTTTGGACTAAATAAACCACGATAATATTATAGAGCAACTACAAGTTCAGTTCTATATACTTACTTATGTATTATTTTTTAGTGCCGACATTGAACCACGCTTCGTGCGTTCAAGTATATTCGGCGAGACCGCAACACGAAATCATTTACTATTGACTGCATACCATAAAATCAGTAATAAGTAAGCAATTAAATCACGTCAAAATCGTGGGCGACTTGCAGACGCAAAATACAATGTAATACAAGTTTCCCTTCCGTGCTTTTGATACCTACATAAATTGTTCTATATTCTAAGAATTAATGCATAATATAAGTACCTACTGTGTGGGTATCCTAAAGGTATATCACCCACCAGTACCCTAATTGCGTAACTTATTTTCGAAAACAATTTTGCCTAATTTGTTTAATTTTGACAGTTCAACAACATTCATTGCGTTATATACGTTGTTTAGCAGATTTTTTTTCCAACTTATGAAGCAATGGATTAGCAATCTGTTTCAAATCGAAACAAATTGTGATTGTGTTGTATTACACAATTAGGGTACAGGTATACTAGAAACAAAAGAAAGAAAAAGTATTTATTGAGACTCGCACAGGAAAAAACAAATTAAAAATAAACACACTCATAAAAACATAAATAATAAAACAAATTAAAATAAAGCAGAAAGTCCTGTATGAGTCCAAAAGGCTCCTATCTAGCACGATGCTGCGACATGCATACATAATACACTAAGTACCTACTTACCCATTCTTTATTAATCTTATACGGGGTGTCAGGGACATAGACGCGAAAACTTTTACCATGGGTTTAGTACATGATTCTGAAATCCCCTGCGTTGAACTTTTTCATCGGTTATTTAAAAAAAAATCTGCTGTTTCATAGAAAAGTGCAATACCTACGCGGTCAAAATGTATGGATTAAATAACCGACGAAAAATTTCAATGAACCATGTACTAAACTCATGGTAACAGTATTCGCGTCGTTATCCCTGCCACCCTGTATTTTTAATTGTTTTTTTGTTTTCATTGTTCTCACATAAATAGAAGCAACAAGAACAAAATGCACCTAGGATTTTGTAATATCTTGTCCTTGGAGTTTTTTACCCATTCTTCTCCATAGCTATATACGTTTTGGAATGGGCAACTAGCTTCAACTTTCTGACTAACTGACTGACTCTTTAACAATTCAAAAGTGCCTGTAAATAGTTTAATTCAAATAAATGCTTTGAGTTTGAGATTCAATAAAACTGGCTAAACTGACCTATATAATAAAACCACAAGATATTTCACCAGATGACTACGGTTAGATGTATTTTTCCTCAAGTCGACTAGTTTCAGGAAAATTACCAATGCAATTAAGAAATTCCTCAAGTTTTATGCAAACCGCAAAATATTTGTTTTTAGTTAAAAAAATAATAATTAAGTAATGAAGTTTTAATTGATTTTGATCATTTATGTTATTTTTAATTAATTATCTATTGGTAAAATAACCGTAAATAAAAATGTGTGTTGTCATCTGCTAGTTCAACGTTTACCAATGCTCAAAAATTCTACCTTTTTATTTACTAAAAAAATCAGTCAAAATTAATAATATTAGGTACATATTAACTGTTCCATGTCAGATCAAGTAATATATTTCATCGTAGCCCGTAGCATTGATGACTTAAAATTAGACAAAAAATAATTGTGTTCTTTATTTTTGCAGGCTCCGTCGTACCAGCCACAGAATGGGCCCCAGTACGCCGAAACACAATACGCGCCACAGTACGCCGAGCCCCAATACGCACCCCCGCAGCCACAGTATCAGCACGACCCTTACTATGGACACTAATGCAATCAGTCTCTTACATTACGTACCCCAATAGTTAGCCTTTTAGTGAGAGTTTTAACTTTGAAGAGCTGTCAGTTCAAAATGTGTGGATAAGAAAAAAGTTATGCAATAAACATAATAATCAGATTGATAGTAATTTTATACTTATACGGCTATATTTGTACTATTTATACCGAAATTAGACAAAAAATAATTATTATTGTATTCTTTATTAAAACTAAATTAAATTCAAATAAAGCTTGAAAACTGGTTACTGGGTGTTTTACCCTATTTAACTTATTTATTACTAATATTATTTTCCATCTATCTCTCTACATTCTTTACCAAAGAAAAAGAGTTGATCATTGTTTATTTTGTAAATTATTCAACTCGCAATTTTTTATAATTAATTAAGTTGTTAACACCAATAAATTATTATTACCGTACAAAACGTCTTTGTCTCATCGTCATCATAGATGTCGATTCATGTTCTCGAGCCGCCGGCGTAACACGTCATAAGAAAGTGCATTAATAAAATAAATTCTTAATTGTTAAGGTCACCAGTAGGTACTGTTGAGCGGAGTAGTTGAACGCGGCGCGCGCGCAGGCCACTCGTGTAGTAGAAGCGAATCGCTTTTTCGTGTCGAATAGCGAATCAGAGGATCCCGCTTAGTGTTGCATAGAGTCCTGGAGCCGCCCTGTACCCCGCCAGTCCCGATGTGCCCCACATAACACCTCCCCATTGTTTCCCTCTATAAGATGTGTTTGTTAGTAATTCCTGTCAGAGTGGACATGTCATTATCGATACAGTAGACCTAACTAGTGTGTTAGCTAAGGTGCGGCGTTGTCCTGCTACGAAATGAGTTACAACCTATTCTGGATTTTTCTTCTGGTATGATATCATTTATATATTTTCATCTGACATCCCTTGCATTCTAACAATATGACATTTGAATATTGTAAACAAACAAATGTGTATACAAGTTTAGATTTCGTCACCGAAACTAAAGTTTTGTACACATTAATTATATGTTTCTGCCTTAGTAACAGTGCCAGCTTGTTCAGTTAGTCTAAAACATCAAGTATGTTATCCTTAGATCAAACTTTTAGATTCTAAATTCCGATCTATTTAGTTATCAATCTACTTGAAGTAGTTAACTTGATCAAAATGCGCATGATTCGAAGAAAAGACCTTTATTTGTTACTGACTTTTAAGGTAGGTCACCATTACTCCTGAAATAAAGGTCTTCCTTTGCATCATAGCTTTCTTAAGTACCTTTAACTATTCATAAAAGTACTATAGGTCGTTATAAAATGCGCGCGAGTTAATAAATAATAACTTAAGTTTGGTATTTAATAGTTCTTCATTGAACTTCTTTATGTACCCCGAGCAAAGCCTACACTAATAAAGCCTTCGATTTGTGTCATACTTTCGTAGGTAAGATCCAAAACAAAGGCTTTAGGGAATCATCAGAGTTGAATGCGATCGGAGCGTCAGGATGGTGCCTGGCGCCCCAATCTGATTCAACTCTGAATAAGCCTACTTTATGATGGAAAAGACTAAGGCAGGTACCAGACACCTGCCTTAGTCTTTTCCATCAGATCTAGTGAAATTCCTACTAATAGGTACTTATAGTTGAACAATAACCTTCTGCATGTCCTTACCATAAATCTATTAGATATTATATTACTTTGCTTTTGCCCGCGGCTTCGCCCGGGTGGTAGTCTGAAATGATCCCACGGGAACGTACTACCGGGATAAGAAGTAGTCTATGTCCTAACCCAGGTCATGATCTACCCGTGTGCCAAATTTCATTTAAATCCGTTCAGCTGTTAAGCCGTGAAAAGCAGACAGACAGAGTTACTTTCACATTTTTATATTAATAATAAAACTATTTGAATTAACGTAAATTGTTATTGATCATACCTAATAAATTAATTGAATCAATTGTTATTAATTAATTTTTAACTATCATAAATAGAACATAGTACAGATGGATTATATTACCTACTTTGTAATGAGTTTAATTTAAATTTTAAATCTGATTTCTAGCAATGAATCAAAAAACTCCCAACTCGTTTACATTAAGCTAATAAAGCATAAACAAACATATTTAGCGGACATTTTTATTACACGTTTAATTGCATGTCACTGCAGCAAGGTTGATGAATAATTTAAATACATTCACATAGTTACCTCCACAAAATATTATGATCAGACATCTATTTTTTCGTTTAGGTACCTACCAACGTATCTTAGTTCTTTATGAATAATGTCATTATGCAATAAGGTTCGTTATCGATCATGCTTGCAATTCCTCATTTAATGCCAAAGATGCAAACAGTAAACTGTTGAACTTGAATAAATAGAAGTATCCTTACTTGAAGGCTCAACTACCTACCTAAACCGATATTAAGTCAGACTAGTTTATCGTATAAACCCAAGGAATAAAAATAGAAAAGTCCCTTAGCAACAGCTGAGGCTGCAGCGCCCTTCGCAAGTTCAAAGTAAACATATTTGTGTGATAAATGTCAGAGTGATCTTTAAACAAACTGGATCGGCGTCGCACACTATTTTCGTTTCAGCTGAGGGCGAAACGGGTCTAGAGCACTTCCTGGTCGTTTTATAAAATGGCATCAGGTAGGCGTGCTCGTATATTTATTGGACGTAATATTGTCTTACAGTCTCCACTTTATTTTCGATAATATCAGATTAAATTTAAACCATCAGATGGCAAGCGTATCTACTTCCTGTGATTCACTAAACATATTGTAAATGACTATATACGCTACCTTTAATACAAATGTGGTCTCGTAAATCCAATGTACCTATCTAGGTATGATTAAGTCAATAATGTATGTGTGAATTTTTCATGAACAAACATTGAAATATTATTTCATCCACGCATTATTTTCATAACATAAACTGACTAGTAATACAACATTTTCAAGAAATTAAAACAAAAATTATATCTCGAATATTTTTTTATGACGTCACTATTTGGACCATCCTGTATACTTCATGTTATGTCAGCTGAACATAATACATTTAGAATAGAATATTTATTTGCTCCAGCTGAAGTGATTTGTGTACCTACATGCATATTTAGGGCATAACTTAAGATCCACATATTAATAGACAGATCCGGAGGAGATATAGATCATGTTATTACAGACTAATCTTCAGTGAATTACTACTATAAGGGTAATTTAACACACGATTGACTGACAGCTGTAATTAGGAGAATTAAAGTTTCACATCGTTTCCGCTATACTTTAAAAGACCACGATCACTTGAATAAATCTTACAAAAATTCAAATCCTATTCTGCGAAATTGCTGTTAGTAACGGTATTAAGGGTCCTTAGAAAAATATTAGCCACACATAGATCTTAAGACGCAGATATATTCCTGTGATCTTGAGTGGTTAGCTTGCGTGTTCTGTACTGGAGCTCACGCAACGCGTCGTACACACGGCAACACATCAAGCTATACATTTCCAATATAATCTGATCTCGCATTGTAAGGAAATCCTATACCATAATCAGCATAAACTAGAAATGTGTAAGCCGTGTGTACGCTGTACGTCCAGCCAGTAATAGCGGACTCGCCCATCAAGGAGCGCTGACCCAAATTAGTCGCATTATTAATTTATTATACATAAAACAAAAGGTATTTTAATAAAACACGTATACTAAAAGATCAATAATTAAATTATCTTTAAATTGGTGAAGGTTTCAGAAAAATACCTACGTTTGATAGATTTTGCGTGATTCTCAGTTTTTTTCCGCGTTAGACATAACTTTACAATTTAATTTCACTATGTACCTACTAATAAAAACATAATCTAAAATATTCCTATATTAAGTTATTAAGAAAATGCTCTAATTTAACATACATTTTTTCCAAATCATTAACACTAGTCGTTTAGACAAAAAAAAAACATTAAAAGTCGGTTATCGTCGCCTTAAGCTAGTAGGTACGTAACTTTGTAATAAACTCAATAAAACGCATTACTTATTGCAGTAATTGCAATCGTAAAATAATGTTGAAGCTAAATAATATTTGTGTAGTTAACTCCAATGCCACGTCTGAACAGTAAACTGCAATACTTACAGATCGGTATGCACCATCTTTTCTTTGTGCTCTCAAGTTCTTTATCATGGGTCAATTTATTTGCATTCGAGTTTAAAATACCGCACGATCTGGTAAATCAGAACTGGTTTGCTCGCTCCTCGTCCACTGTCCGCAGACCTTATATGGATAATAAAGACAAAGAATTACTAAATAAATCTCTTTTCAGACAAATGCCCTATGAGCTCATTTCTTATCGTTGGACAGCAAAATATTTCAAGTGTTAAGTAGATTAACTTGTTAAAATGTTTAAGCGTTATTTAGTAGTATCACAAATCTGTATCTGCTAGCTGATCAATAAATTAATATGTAGCGAAGTAGTCGTTGAGCTCCTTCAATTCTGAGTTGAGCTGCACGATAAACTGAAAAATGCGTGCACTGACTGGTCAAGTCCACTCAATCAGTGCGATTCTTTCCTCAAAAGACCATTACAGACTCCAATCTACATGGTCTTCACATAATCTGACCAAGATTATGTCTGGACTTTAAAAGAGACTGCGACCTCTGAGTTTGTTTCGGCCTTTCTTCTCAGAGTAGTCAGATAGGAAACGCCGACCTCATTTAGTTTTTATTAAAATATGATAGACGTGTAAAAGTGTTTGTACAAACCTACTGACAGAAAAAATAAAAACTTTTTACAAAAAAGAACAACCGACTTCAAAAAAACACCACTATTAAAGTTATTTTTCACTTTGTAGTGTTTTTTTTTAAATAGGTTGTTTTTTTTTTTGTAAAAAGTATTTATTTTTCACTTTTTAGTTGTGATACCTACCCCACACAAATTAAAACACCACTACTATTACACACCACGGAAGTTATCATATCATCCACATACCAAGTGAGGAAAAAAATACGTATTATTGAAGCTAACTCAAAAACTCCCCAAGCAAAGTTAATAAAATTTATATGGGACCACCTCTGAAGTATGATCTACCAAACAAAAAAGAATCATCAAAATCAATTCATAATTGACGGAGAAATCGCGTAAAAACATACAAAAAAAAAACAGTCGAATTGAGAACCTCCTCCTTTTGGAAGTCGGTTAATAAAATAATTTTTAATTTAGAACGAACAATAGGTACATGAGTAAAGAAGTTATCAAACGTAGGTATATTGAAAACAAAAAGCGAGTAAGTTATACAGGCATACAGGATGCAGCCATTTAACGAGGAAACACTAAATTGGCTGATTGGCTATCTGGCTGACCAATCTATCCATTATTATGATCACAAATAACTTCGATTGCAATTTGCAATTACATTACCTCGGCTACCTACTATTATTTGTGCAGTATTCCAAAAACTCCGGTCGTGAGGTCAAAGGCTGGGGTCATTCTAAATCTGAGCCAAAACAACTTCGAAGAGCAAAAGACTACCAGCTTTAACTAGGTGGGGACCTAATTTGCAAGTTGCTACTGACCAAAAAAGTCTGTCCGTTTCATCCAGTACCCTAATTGTGTAATGCAACACAATCAGAATCTGTTTCGATTTGAAACAGATTACTAATCCATTGCTTCTAAAGTTGGAAAAAAAAATCTGCTCAACAACATAAATAACGTAATGAATGTTGTTGGACTGTCAAAATGAAACAAATTAGGCAAAATTGTTTACGAAAATAAGTTACGCAATTAGGGTACAGGTTTTCCAACTTCGACTCGGAACAGTAAATCTATATCAAATCATTTATTTCAAATAGGCCCATATAAGGCACTTTTGAAAGTCAAAAAAAACTTACAAAAAAAAAATACTGATTTTAGTCACCCCTTCCAAAAGGTAGTTTTCGTATGGAGACAAATGGGCAAGAAACTGCACCGTTACTCTTTTAAAATTATTAACAATATATTGTATAGATACATTAGTTAAATAAGTATATGTGAAGATGTTGCACCTAGAATAAAATTACTATGTACCACAATAGGTAAAAAGAATAAAAATGAAGCAACGACAGATAAATTAATTAATTGTGTGGAAGATACATGGCGCTCACATATTTACAAACTTTGTAAAAGTAGACGATTTTTCTAAAATTTTACAGTTAATAAGTCAGTCATCAACTTACATAGACAGAAAGAAAGAAAAATAGATTTATTTGCAGCACCACTCTTTTTATTAGTTTGTACTATGTTCTACATTGTGATCATAGCGCTGCACAAGCAAGTCATTGCTTTATGACAATACTTCAATGACATGATTAATAGATTCCTTACGTATTATAAATATAATGTGTATTGTGAGGTGACACGACGTGACGCAGGTGCGACAGTTGCCACAATCGTTCAATTAGCTGGCAATATTCGCGCATTGTCCGGCACAGCAGGCGGCCTTCGAGGAGCACTTTTATCTAAAGAAACGCCCTTAATCGTTCGCGCAAGTCTAAACTAGCGACTGGCTCTGGTTTTTCTTGAGCATTCATTTAGAATGTACCTACATTAACTAAGGTTTATTTAGCCCTACACACTTCTCTTATGGATCGAGTTAAATTTTATTCGTTCTCATCACGGCTTGGTGTTCTGCCAATGCAACTAGGTATCAAAAAAATAAGAAAGCATGAAATTTCTAAGAACTGTATTTTCCTAGCAGTGGTAGTAGCGAACATACCTGCAGTTAAGGACAATACACTTATAGACCACCTAGAATAACTTTAATTAGTTAAATAATAAAACAAAAATATTTATAATATATTATTAATATTTAATATAGTATTAATTTTGTTTAAGTAGTTTAGTTTCCACCTGTCTTAGACCCAGAAGTCCCGGGTTCGATTCCCAGTGGGGGCAAAATTTTCTGCTCGGTTGGGCTTGTTCTAAGTCCGCTGGCTAGCTACCACCATCTTATCTAATTCTGCCACCATAACAACAATGTAAACAGCATTGTTGTGTTTCGGCAGTTAGAGGTAAGATAGCCAGTTCCTCTGTGGTTGAGGATTCCGGGTGAAGCTCGCTTCCACCTTTGGCTTGATCATCATTTACCATCAGGTGAGATGCAGGCCAAGAGCTTACCCGTTGTGGTAAAAAAAAGGACGACATTAAGGGATCATCTCGAGAAATGTTTAAAAAAACATTGTGTTAATACAGAACTTCTAAAATTATAATTAAAACAGTAATTAAAGTTACCGGAACGCATAATCCTGCCTACCCGTTATGTTATGACATAACGGGTAGGCAGGATTATGCGTTCCGGCATTCCTTTTGTTAGCTATAAAATCCAAGGCCTTTTACAAATTGTAGCCTAATCAAATTACATACGGGTACTGTAGCACCTGGTTTCAATTAATATTATTCCGAATTCTCAGAAATACAAAGTTAACTTTGGAAAATGCTGACGTGATAGTGATAATTGCCTTTATTAAGTATATTTTGTTTTCTGGATACAAAATAATTAATAATAGGTAACCTAACCTACTAACTAAATTTAGCATCACGAAAGTTACTAAGTATTTCCTAAACCATGAACTCAATCAATTTCATAAATTATCCATTCCTTTTTCATTTATTGCTTGATTTTGTTTTTCCTAGATGAACCAAACAATCACTTTCAGTGCTTTTGTTCCGAATTCAAGTATTAACTAGAGGGGTATTTTAACTTTAGCAATGAAAAAGGGACCGATGATTGAACCTTGTGGAACTCTCATCTCCCTACAGCTCCTAGACATCTTCAGTAGCGTCTACTCGATTGATAATTTTACTAAAATATGGAAAGTTGGAGTTTGTTAATTCATTACAGCACCGTATTAACCATAATCGTGCAATTTCCTGAATAAAATTCCTCTACTACGCAACGAAAGGCCCACAACGGCCTTTATCTAACTAAAGCATCGTATTTTCTCCAAATGTACGTTTCTATATGAAAAACTCAATGACAGCAGCTTCGATCTGACCTATAGATAAATTGTTCTGTCCTTCGTTCTGTTCTTGTTTTTTTATGAAAATAAATGGTTTTGACTTTGTAAAAGTACAGTAAAATTGTATCACGTTGCGTTTACTTTATAGTACATACTAATTTCATGGCTAGTAATTTTTTACTAAGGTAACCTACTCATAAGAAAAAGGACCAGCCATTTCTGTTTAAAAAAATTGCGATGCCGTTTAATATTTAGTTACCTTTTTATTCATTTTCATCTAGGTCATTATTATTTTCGTCTAGGTTCATTTCAGTCAGCCAGTATAAATTTTCATGAAGAATTTTATTTAAAAAAAAATTGCAAACACTTTTTCTATCTATTCAGGGAGAGTGTAGGTGTAAATTATAATCTTTTCAAATTCAAAGTAGGTATTAGCGTATATTAGCCTAGGTATTTTATAAATGAAAGTAGGGCCGAACATTGATCCCTGTGGAACTCTTCTCATCCACATCTCCTTACACCCTCTAAAGATCTTCTGTGTGCTCTACACAACAGTATCTAAATATTTACTAATTATAATCATATTCAATATTATAAACCTAATTGATTGACTATATTCTTCTGTGTAAGTGTATAATGGTGCCGATTCCCTTGTTCACAAACTAAACTAAATTTAAGTTCAGAGCATCTTTTTCTTTCTTTTTCATTAAGAAAAGGACAGAAGATACATTTTAGTTTAGTCCTGTCAAATTAATCAGCGCTTGACGTAAATTGACGTAATTTTAGTTGGCAAGTTTTTAATCACGTCTAAACTTGTATGGAGACTGACAGGTGCTGATTAATTTGACAGGACTAAACTAAAATTTATCTTCTGTCCTTTTCTTAATGAAATAGAAAGAAAAAGATGCACTGAACTTAAATTTAGTTTAGTTTGTGAACAAGGGAATCGACACCAATGTCGACGTACGCACAGGTTTGGAAAACATGAATCCGTTTTCCAGAATAAGACTTCTGGTGCGCGTCCGTCTATAAAATCGCGCACCGTGGGAAGCCGGAAATTGATTCAGACTCATTGGGTTTATTGAAGTTTTTTTTTTTAATTCAAACTTCAAGCTTGAAGTCTGAACCTAACCTAACATTGTAATAATGCTTAGTTGCGAAAATAGGGAGGGGGAGGGGCGGCAAATGTAGAGTTTGCTCCCGGTGGCAGAAATACACGATAATTATGCCACTGGAATAAGTATCTCTCATATACAGACATGCGACAGAACCTATTTAGCGATTATCATTAGGATTAATGATTGAATGCAGTGATACACTTAACGTGTTATTAACGTTTCGTTTTTATACAAGCTTGTGGCCTTCACGTTTTTCACTGTCACGTCGCGGGCACGTGTGCGTGGCGCCCACCTGCCCATGCCCCGCTACACCTTCTACAGATTTTATATCTGTCTATACGACTATCAAAAGGTCCATAAAAACTTTTGGCGCACTCAATCATCAAAAAACTTTTTGCTAATTGGACACATCTTTTTAGCCAAACCACTATTGGGCACTGGGTCCGTGTACAAGTACATATAGTTTTTTTTTAGTAAGTACCTACATAATTATATCAAGCATCATGCTGTTTCCGCGTAGAATCGAAAACAAGTGTACACGCCCAGCGCTGGTATTTCCTAAATGTGTCACAGAAGCTACAATTAAAGTCCATGTATTTTGCGCACCCGCACCTAAAGACCATTAAGAGTTAATTGAGACATCTTGTTAAGTAAAACATTTAAATAAAATATTCGTAACGGCCACACCAATTTATGTATACTTAGACATGTCTGTTTTGTGGACTAATTTTATTCTCACATTTTCTTTATTAATTACCTACATTGAAAATCGATTACTTAATGAATAGGTGTGTACTTTGTATTTGTAGAGCATTTTTTCTTAAAGGTCACATTCATATTCACTTTTAGATTTAATGTAAGGTCACTATGTTTCTTCATAGCGGATTTTTGTTAGCTTCCGCACGGTTGGCGGCGCCTGTTACCGCTCCACCCACTAATAACTTAGGTTCTTTATTTACTTTACAAAAATATCAATTAAGTAATTACTAGATTCAATTCAATTCTCGAGGGTTTAATCCTCAGGTCTCGGTAATTACCTGCACGAATGTTGATCCCGGACGCTGGGCCTTTCCAAGAATGGAATTGGTTGATATGGATTGCAATGTTCTTATTCATAAAAGTAATACATACAAAAAATATGAGAATTTCGATTTATGCTTAATTAATAACGATGTCACATCAATAAACATGTACAAATATCTTATTCGCATTTCACACTTGTGTATGACAAGTGTTCAACTTTTTGTCAATGAATTCCAATGGAATCAAGTTCAGTTTTTTGTCTAAGTAGTTATAATATTTTCTGGTACTTAGATAACCAACAAAAAAAATTAGTCTACATTGATAAAGAAATAGGTAGAATTTTCTAATTTATGCTTTAGTTAGATTTTTGTGTGGAGCAGAATTATTAGTGTAATTGAAGTAAAAAAATTTTGCTTATCAAATGAAGGTCAAATGAATGTTAGCAACGGCTGCAGAGAGCGCTACGCCCATTATCATCGAACCAGCTCACACCGAATCTTTTAAAATCCACAAACTGTAAAGAAGCGGAGAACACGGGTTTCTTTTTAACTTCTTAGGAACACCATGGATGTTTGTATAATCCACATTCCTATAGCTATATATCCTAGTACGGGACGTACTTATTTGGTTGGAGTCTTTCAGTACAAATACAATAATATAACGTAACCTTGTTTCCTCGAAGAGTTAGGCAGAGGTGTACACTGTACACCCGCAGTTCGCCTGTTATGTTTAAGTCCCGTGTAATAGGGGGCGAATCTATTGCCATCAACCGGGCACAAACCCAAACTCAGGGCTGTTATTGAGAAATTGCAGATGGAAAAAGTACAATACTAATTACTTTATTAGGTTCGGTCCTCTATAAGAGCAGTGGCTAGTGGTTTAGTTAGGTACGACTCGGCAAGGACGCCCACGCGGTCACTGACAGCACCGCCTGCGCCCGCGCCGCTGTCCTCGCATCCGCCCGCAAGCCACCAGACACACTCATGCCACTAATTTCCGCTCTGAGCACTAATTATTACTAACTGATCAAATATGATATCGCTGATGACGCGTGATTTTTAAATCATTAATTAATATTATGTTCAGTTCCCCCGTGTCTTAACTTAGGTATTGCCATTTATTTGTGGTAAGGCAAGTCTTTCAAGGGCTATCGTTTAAATTCTTTGTTATTGAAAGTAGGCCAACGATTATTTGTAATTTCCTGCAACTATAATTTACTCCGGACACCTTATACTGTGCGTCTGTGCCTGAATTAAAATCGAAAAATACAAAAAAAAAACGGTTTATTGCAATAAATCGTCTTTTCGCGTTTCGCAGGGGCAAAATTAGCGTGGTTTTTTAAGAAAACAATGGTTTCCTTAGAGAAAACGTTTATTTAGTCATTTGTGTGCCTCCAAGAGCATTTAAGACGACCGTTATGAGGTTCGGCATAGAATTAATTAATGCCACTATGACGTGCTGTTCTCCCATGCTTCCAAGATGGCGGTTTTCAGCTCCTATAAATTTTCTGAATTCTTAAGTTCAGTTAGTAGGTAGATAATAAATACACACATACCATCACGCCTGTATTCCGAAGGATTATGCAGAGTTAGTACAACCATATTTCGCTATTTACGTCAACCGACACAAATCCAGAGTCCAGTGTAGTACTGATTTTCTAGTAGTAAAACCTAATACAAACAGACACCGCCCGACCTGGGAATTGAGCCCAGGACCTCATGTTCAGCAGTAGAGCTTGCGACCACTAGACCAACAAGGCAGTTAGATAATAATATTAATATTACAACTATTTAGTAATTATGATTCACTGTCTAATCTTTTGGTCTAGATCAGCACTTAGAGTTACGTAGTAGCTAACTATTGAGTACGCGGCCTTATCAAATAATTAATTTTGAAACGATTTTTTGCAAAATTCAAGGACTGCCGATTCCAAAGTTTTGTCTAATAGATATAATTTATAAATTGAGATCATACTTTCCATTAAACTCCTATAAGTATTTTATTCAGGATTAAATTATTTAGCAAGCGAAATGAATAATAATATTAAAATCTGTTCATACACGGAGTTTGTGACGTATCGACAAGGAAATGTAACACATGACAATATAAAAAGTTACTTTAAGCCAAGCTGACCTACGAAATATGTGGATCTGGTTTTAATATAAAGAAAATAATTCAGAATGGTACCTAATAGTTCTGAATACCTAATTACATACCTCCAAGTGGGATATATGAATTGTAAGGCATAAACTACACACTTGTTCGGGTCGGCATTAGGCTGCTTTTCCACCAGAGATGTGCTATGCAGCTATGGTGCGAGGACGTGAAAGCTAAGCGACGAAATAATGTGACCGTTTCCACTAATACTAAGCTTTGAAACGGAGCGATTAAGATGTGCTTTGAAGATGCGCCGCCGAGAGATAGCTGTGCGAGGAAGATGCGCAGCTCCAGCTATATATGCGATGCATCAACAGTAAGGAGAAGGCACTCTGCCCTGCACATAGCTACACCACTCGCGCATCCATAGCACGCATCCTTCCATATAAAAAACATAGCTTAGTTGAACCCGTTTCCACCAGTGCTATGTGAACCAATGAATATAATTGGTGGATATCAAACGCATCCATAGCAACGTAGAATAGCACATCTCTGGTGAAAAGCAGCCTTAAGGCTCTTACCTACAGGCGCGACACAAAGGCACCGCTCATCGCGCGACGAGCGGTGCCTTTGTGTCGCGTCGCGTGTCGTGCCTGTTTTGTAGGAGCCTTTAATCGGCACAGCCGGGTTGCACAATCGAATACATATAGGTATGTAGTAATTGTTTCGGGTCGGCTTTGTTGTTCATCAAATGCTGCCGAACCGAATGTGTCGACCCGATCAAGTGTGTAGCAAGCCTAAGCAAAATTGTTAACAGTCCATAAATGTATACTAATTTTTCAAATGCGAAAGTACCATACTCTGTCTATTACCTTTTCAAGCCTTAACGGCTAAAGGGGATTCGATGAAATGACCATGACCTGGGTTAGGATATAGGATACTTTTTATCCCGATATAGTACGTTTCGTTAATAATAATGCTTGCCGGGGTTGATCCGTGGATGGGTGACCACCTTTACCAATCTTTATATACCGAGACTCCTCCGTACCACGGAAAGCTCGTTAAGCCGTTGGTCCCGGCTGTCATTCGTGGATTTTTGACAGTCGTTACGGGTCGTCAGAAGCCCGAAAGTCTGACAACCAGTTTTACAAAGGAGTATTGTATTACCAGTTACTGGATTGTAGAGGTTAGATAGGCAGTCGCTCCATGTAAAATACTGGTATTCAGCTGCATCCGGTTAGACTGGAAGCCGACCCCAACATAGTTGGGAAAAGGCTAGGTAGATTGATATAGTACCTACGTTTCCGTGGGATAATTTCCGACCTCCACACAGGCGAAGCCGCGGAAAAAAGCTTGTAGGTAGGTATCTACACCATTATATGTATATGCCTCTATATGTACTATAATACCGACTATAAATATGAAAATAATTCAGTCTTTCCATCTGTCTGTTAAGGATCCCCGAAACGATTAATTGCATTTGATAATTTTTACTTGATTGAAACACATTGATGCGCAAATTGATCAGATTCAGATTCAGATAACTTTATTTGTTCAAACATGTGTGTACATACGATAAAATGCATGCAAGGTGTTATAAGTACCAAATGCCACCAAATGCAATTAAAGCGATTGACAATATTACTACAATACAAATTGATGGCAATTGATCGTTTCGGGGACCCTTACCCTTTCAAGACACTGGACCAATCGTTATATTAGTATTTTTTTTTGGGTGGGAAATTATCGAATAACTTCTCCCGCTCTGGGCGGAGCGGGGGGGCGTGTCAGCTCTTACTGACTAAAACCCACCCGTGTTCCTTCGGTTGCCATGTTGCCGGGGGACCACGATCCCTTTCGGACTTCTTCGCAACCCCTGGAGCGAGCCTAGAACCTGGAGAAGGAATAGGCTACTTTTCATCCTGGATTATTCAAATAATACGCAGACAAAGACGCGGAAAACAGCTAGTCTTAAATAAATCGGTACAATAAGTAGAGAGAAATGTCAAGCAAGTTGCTGGACATCTAGATTCAGAACTTGCTTGACATTCTCTCGCGCCTTGCGTCGATAAATATCGCACGTAAATCGTTATACTGGTTAAGTATTCGTAGGACATTATAGCAATAACAATGTGTTTAACATAATAATTGCCACGTTGTACACTATTGCTATAATAATTTCCAGTAATTAAGTGAAACTGTTGGTAAATAATATCATGATTAAACATGAGACGCATTTATAGTCAAGAGGTGAGCGATATTATACGGTTAATGTTTCACGACGAGACTTTTGTTTTAATAAGTACAGACGCCAGCACATCAGGCTACTACAATCTGTCTAATTTATTTAATAGATTTTCAACTTTATAATTGAAGCATAAGGTTCAAAGTTGATTGGGAAAATTTGACAGTTTCGGGTAGCTTGATGTGCTGGCGTCTGTACCTGCATGCTCTGAGGTGGTGGTTATTTACTTTCCTGCACTATAAAAATTCTAACGTTAGATAAAAAAACATGTATGTACATTCATGAATAAAACGTTTTTCTTTTCCCTATTATCTCGATCCATAGATAGAGTGTCCATGGCATCAAGTCGTGCAAGTAGTCGTCCAGTTTATTCATATCGTATATTATCAACAGATTCATTTACCTTGATGCGAACAACATTTTTCCAACCCACATTCCTCGGTGTAGTTTGTAGAGCGGAATGTGTTAGATGTGTTACGGTTTGTGCTTTCATAGCACATTAAATTAAATCATTACTTCATTATTAATTACTTTTAGCACTTTTATCGTAAAACAGTTTAATTTGAACTAGGTACTTACTTGGTTACATTTTAAGTTCTTACAATCATCAATGCTACACACGCTGAGTTTTGATAATTTATAGGGTACCTATGTATCTTATTTTACAAGTTCTCGAAATGTTAATAAGACGAGCATATTCCTATAACTTCATACATTACCTTGAGACTAAATCGAAGAGCTGTTAACTATTTTTAATCATACCTTGTTCTAACCTCTCTCCTTGAAAACCTAGTTAATAAATCTTGTTTCAAAGGAAAATAAAGTGATAATATTATGACAACATTTAAATAAAATGTTGCAGTCATTTTATGTTCTTAGTCAATACATATAAGTAATGGGTACCTACTTTGCTTTATTTGCAGATCCTACAAAGTTTCACGGCGTCGTTCCCAGTACCAGATCAGTATGATTTGGGCGTCATCGGCATCGATCAGGAACCTATGAACAATTCTCCACCAATATCAGGGTATGAAGATTCACCTGATTCCTCAGACGAAAAAGTTATATCAGTGAGAATAACATCATCAGTGGCTGTCGGACGCGGGAGAGGAAAACCTACCTATAGATTTACTAGTGACATGTTAGATGATGATCAGAAACATGCTCCATCTTTTGTGTCTCCCTCAGGTGCACAACCCTCAACCATACCGTCCAAAGTTAAGGAAATTACGGTAACCGGAGCAACAGACGTACCGCCAAATCTCGTAGGTGCTAATATAGAATATATAAAACAATTGAATGCGAAAAAGGAAACAAAAGAACACAGTGCAGACCCAGTTCACCCTTTCGAGTTAATGTTTAAAGGTCAAAATGACGATGATGACGAACCCTCGACCGAAATGGACGAATATGAAGAGGATATTCATGATATAGCACTGGCCAGAAAAGTCCCATCGACAGCTGATGCTAACAGATTTCAAGATCAGAAAACAATACATAGATTTCAAAATCGAGAAATCAATCCGCAAGCTGAAGCTCACGTTCAAAACCAACATATTAATATGACAAGTCATTCGTTATTTTTGCCTCACATGAAACTTGGGTTAGAAACTAATAGTAATAATGATAATAAAAATAAAGAGGATGTTAAAACTTTATCAATTGTTGACCAACAAGCGGATAAAAAAGGGACTAGAAATATAGATCGGTTGATAAGTGTTGACACATTTGCTACTAATAGTAAAAATGACCAAATCGACGACTCTGTAGCCGAACCTTCTATAAAGTCAGTTGAATTTACAAAATATAACGAAAACATTCCACTGACAGCAACAGTGCGTTCTCCGAATAACGTTCAAGGTTTGACAAATATACCACCAAACGATGTACGAAATAATCCAAGATTGACCACTGTGAGTTTTAATATAGTACACGATACTCCCAAAATAACTAATGACAATGAACGTAGTACCTCATACATATCGTCAAGTCAAATCATTCCTAACCAAAAACAGTTCTACGATCCTCCAAAAATTTATAGTGAACCAGCAAAAATATATAGTGAACCAGCGAAGTTCTACAGTGAACCGGCCAAGATATACAGTGAGCCAGCTAAGATATACAGCGAGCCGGCTAAAGTGTACAGTGAACCTGCTAAAGTGTATAGTGAACCGTCCAAGTTTTACAGTGAACCTGCTTCTTTGCATCTGGAGCAAAACGTACTTTCAAGCGTTCCTCCCAACTACTCACCATGGCGAAGACCTCAACGTCCGTTCGGAAGCACTACTGTGAATACGACACCCATAAGCACTGTGACTAATGTGTTCCAACAAGAGACCACAGTTGAGCACCAGCCGGAGAAAAATTACGAAGTAGACGAAAAAACCAGCTTGCTCACCGACGGCCGCAGTCATGGCGTGCAGCAAGACACTACCACCGAGAAGTGTAAACAAGACAACTGCAAAGTGGGATATGTGTTGGAAGGTCGCCAGTTTAAGAAGTATAGAGTGGAGGAAAGAACTCCGGATGGTTTCATCGTTGGAGAATACGGCGTGGTGAGAAACGAAGACGGCGCGCTGAGGGGCGTACGCTATACGGCCGACGGCGACGCCAGTCCACGCCTCATCCACGACGCGCTCATGAAGTTCCTACAGCTCACTTAGGTATATACACTCGTCTGGTCTGAACCCAAAATAAATGCACACATAACTTACTTGCTCATTTAATTAAGTACTTACATCAAATATCATAACTATATGAATAACCAACAATTAAAGTACATTTTAACAGTTTACTATGTAATATAAAGACTGAATGATTAAATATAATGCAAATCCATATATTCCAGTTTAGTACCTTCAACTTGTGTACCTAAAAGTGTCTGCAAATCGGATATCATGAGGTCCTAATCAAATAAAAAAGAATAATCAATATTTTAACTGTCTCAGCACTCGCAACCTATCAAATAATTATGTTCTTCTTTATTTCGAATTACTGAATAAAAAGTAAATATTTCGACAAATGATGTATCATCCCTAAATGTACAAATGCTTTGTGCTTTGTAACAGATTGGGCTGATCAATTTTATTGATCGAAATTAAATATGTGTTATTTATTATGGTGCATTGTTAGATGACCACATTCTCGTTAGTTATAATTAAAACAATTTCAAAATAAGGGTAAAGGAAAATCTCGATGTTATCTCTATATTAACTTATCTAATAATAATTCTGGTGCCATGTATATCACTGTACACGAAATTATGAATAATTTCACTGCCACGTCTACGTTAACTTTATTGATATTATATTGTAAATAAATAGGTAAGATACACAATTATGAGATAAATATTGATGAACATGCAATATTATTTATTTTCTCATTGCTCAGTCATACTCCTCATTCACGATATGCACTCGACATGGAAATCCTTTTTCTTTTAGTTTACAAAAAGTATTAGATCAAACTTTTGTATTTTCAAGAGGAAAACTAACCAATAAATGGGTAATGGGTTGGCAATTGGCATAGCAATGTTTCAGGCAAAGCTTATTATACCTTTCCTTAAATTATGGACAAAATGAGTCGATAGTAGAAGTTATTAAACTACAAATAAGCAAAATTATTGATAGGTACTGTAAAAAACTACGTGGAATTTTATTTGAACAAAATACGAAATATTCTAGTATAAATTACTTGTATACTCAAAGTAAGTGGTTATTCAGATATAGTTTTATAAAAATATATACGTACCTAATTCGTTACGATCGTGGTTCAAGTGGCCACCACACTGGATAGAACATAAGGGATATACAACGAACAACACTTCACATTGTGGCCGATAATATTCATTAACATCTAACACAGTGCTCTATTATTTATATACTGTATTATACAACAAAGCCAAACGCCTATGTGTACACGTTTACAAAGGTTTTAGGCTAAATATATATTATATACTGAATATAGTATAAACAGTAGAGAGTAAATATTAGATATTGTTTGAAAAGTTTAAAATTGTAAAAATTACAGTATGATACCTAAGCATATTTCGATGATAAGAAGTTATAGGTATTGAGAGTAGCAAATCAAAAATTATGATAAAGGAATTCACAATATATAGTAAGATATGTTTTAAATTGGAACAGTTATCAACAAAACAGCTCTATATAAATTGAACTATAGTTGTACATATTAATTCATATTAAATACATTAAATATAACATTATAATTAGGACTATCATGCTTAAAAACTATATATATCGTAGCGTTGGCCTTATTACTATTATGATTAGGTACCTAACAATAAACTTGCTTACCTTTGATGAACTTTAGCCTAGCGCACAAGTTTTATTGAGAGTCAATTTTCCCATTGGATGTAAGTAGATAATCTATCGGGATGAGATTAGATTTGGTCATTTTTCATAATAAATTTAGTTTAAGTAATAGTAGGTACTCTCAAATTCATTAGATATTTAATAAAGGTAAGCTATTCAATTTCAAGGATTAACATTCTTATTATCAGATATCTATAATATGATACTACATTAACGTAGATAACTGGAATATCTTACTCTATTCTTATATCTCGTAACATATAAAGCAATATTATTTTGTTGACAACGCTTCGTGCATAAATTATCAACAATAACCATTCGTGGAAGCACATTAAATCAATGGAACAAACGTACGGTTGTCTGATGGCGATGCGCGATGAACTTTACAACGACTAAAACGAAAGCTTTCCTATTGTTTCATACTCGTTTCAATATTTATGGGCCTCTGGAAAGTTAAGTTTTATTCTCTCTATGATTTATTTATTTACTTATTTGTGAGTTGGAAACTCAATAAAGTCTACTGGCACATATGTGGGTGAACCATTGCAAGCAACGCACAGTTCGCAAAGAATAAACCCAGCGGGGCCGAGCAGCGCTACTTGATTGGTACCCAAACATTAATTAATGTATCGCACGTGTAGTTCACCTTCACTTCCGTCACAAGTTAGTTCGCTTTTCAGTGCCACTGTATTGTTAGTGAGTCTGTAGGTACAAACATACAGAAAAGGTTTATGCGCTTCGGTAATCATCGGTTCCGAATTAGTACGAACGTCACCCCACAGAGGCAAAGTTTCCAAATTTTGTAATGCCACACTTGGTCGTTGTATTGCGCGTTGTCATGAAGCGTTCTCTCTGTTGAGTTACCTATACCTACATTAGGTCATTCAAAAGTTTTGAAAAGTTTTTAGAAATGCATCTCAAAATTTATAACAATGGTAATACATAAATTAGGTAAGTACTTCCATAGTTGTAAAAGCTCAATATTAGATCTCATAATCGTTTCCATATTTCCGAAGATAGACGATGATTGTCGAAGCGCATACTTTTACTGGGAGACCTACGTTTCAAGCGGCCATACTTGAGTAATGTGAGTACCTGGGTGGTGCAAACATCGCCAACAGAGAATCAAAACGTTTGCCGCGTGGTCCTTACATTTAACACTACTGCCAAATATTATCACAATTGTCGCTAATACAGTTTGTGCAACAACATAACCAAACGAACACCTAATTGTACAATTGTACCTAGCTTTAAAACATTCAAATAACGCGATCATAGCCACACAGTTTCATTTACTTACGCCGTGCCTAGGCTTGAACACATATGAAAACCATTTAGTCTTTTTAAAATATTTATATTTCGCTAGAACGATAAGAGAATAGCTCATTGCTAGAAAAATATCATAACAAATTACAAAACCTAATAAGTCAGTAGAATACAAGAAGTTCCGCACAAGTGCCAGGAATGACTTTTTTTTAGAACACCATCAATTTTTTGGCTACCTTATTGTTTTTAGTTTCCTTTAATAATTTTTAATTTACTCTAATCACTCGTTTATATTCGCATCAATGTTTATAATATTATAAAATCTGGCACTCACTTTTCCGGTCGATGCACATATCGGCAACATAGGCAGCGAAAATAGGATATTGAACACAAACAATAAAAAAATACCTACTTGAACATTTTAGACCTATCACAGAGAACAACATAAAGAGTATTAAGAAAATTATACGCAATTTATCATCATGATAGTTAAGTAACTATAATGTGTGACAATGCGGCATAAACAAATCCATAATGAAGTACCACACTATTTAAGTTTTGCCACAAATAATCGCTATAATTATTTATCTACTTAGGTACTACATTTCGTCTATCTTTTTGCAACTTTATAGGTATAGTATACGTGTTAATATTTCACATTTCAGCTAAGTAAATAGGAAGATGTAAATAATAATTTGGTGCAGGGTGCAGAACAATATCCTAGGTAAAGGTAAATATTTCATTCTTTTTTCAGCTCTGAAAAGATTTTTCTTAAATTTTCAGTGTGATGCAATATTATGTTTTGTTTAGATAGAGTCTGTCATATCCAATCAAATGTTTAAAGCAAAGCTTTACATAAGATCAAATGTACAACATTTATTTTGAACAAGTCTATACGTTTAAGTAAAAGCGTCGATCCTTCATAAAATATCCCGATTTCTTCGTAAACTTTCAAAAGCAGTCGAAAAAATATATGTTTTTGAAGATGTGACGAAAGAAACATATAAGTAAAGTAGAAACTAAGTAGCTTGATAAAGTTAGAGCGTAATAAATATTTGAGCGATCCGCACAGATGACTCCAAACTAGTACAAGCCCGATTCCGTCGCTTCGATAAGATTCCATAGAGGGCGCATTGCTGCGGACACGCTTAGTCGTAGTTCTCAGACTCCTGCTGCACCAGCTTGAACCGGCGAGGGCTCTTCACGGCGATCGATCCGTGCCCATCGAGCGACAGTCGGCCCTTCATCTGAAGGTATCTGCAAATAATGTCGTCATGAATTTTAAAAGCAGTTCCAGAACGGGTCAGTCTACAAAGAATTCCTGCATCGCTTGATAATAAAAATAATGAAAAAAAAAATGTTTATTTCTTCACTTAAGTAAATAACTATGTTAGGTTTGGAGTCACCTTTTAAGCATAGATTTGCTTGTATTAGGTGGTTCCGCTCCTCCAGTTTACAATAATTCTACAAATGTGTGAGAAATAAGCCAAAAGATTCATTTAAACTAATTAACATTTTACAACCCATTATTATATTAGTAAGGGCACTGGGTGTAGGATATATTTGTGAGTTTGTGTGTGGGTTCGTTTGTGTGTGTGTGTGTGCTTGTGTGGGTGTCGGGATGTAGTGGGGATGTGTGTAAGATAAATGTGGTTTGTGTACCGTGGGGGTGTGTGGTGTGTATATGTGTACAAATTATATGTGTTTCTTAGTTATGTGATCTTGTGTAGGATATCTTCGATTTCTTCGTAATTTTTGCTCTTGAGCCATTCAGTTAGTGTTTTTTTGCAGTCGTGGTATGTCATAGAGTAGATGGCACATTGTTCATTGAGAGCATTATATATACGGGGGGGATTGTTTAATAAATTGCCTTGTAGCAAATGTAGTATTCACTGGACAATCTTCAGCTACTTTATTCTTTCTCCTAGAATGTGTCTTGGAAGTAATGTAGGGAAGAGATTTGTGTTTTTTTAATGTAATCTGCAGGACATAGAGTTTCCTAACAGACAAAAGGTTTGAGGTTAAGTATAAACTTTCCGTGGGGAATCTAATCGGTTTGAAAATGATAATCGGCTTGATATTTTCAGTGTTCAAGTAAAAATATAATGATTGGATTTTTCCAACGAGCAGCACGGTTAAATGGCCCAAGAATTATGTGATTAAGTACCTTTTAATGTAGCGGCACACGAGCTTCGTCGGTCGCTGCTGCCACTCATCCAGCACTTCCTTAGGAGCTAACACCTGTAATCACATTTTGATTTATTTTAGGAGAGTAACGTAGTTTTCCTAACCTGTCAGTTTTCTCAGCTGTTTTAGTAACAATTATTCTGGTATTTGCAACTGTTGAACCGAAGGTATAATGGCCAACTTGTCTACCTGGTCTCCCCTCAGCCTATCGAGCAGGGTGACACAGATGACCGCCGCCTTGATGCCCGCGTGGTGCGTCAGCGCAGCAAACGCGAGCGACTCCATCTCAATGTTGACGACGCCTGACTTGTGAATGCTCTCCAAGTATTCCATCTTGTCGGCTTCCGTGAAGTCGCAGAACGCTCCGTCCAGGCGACCCTGACCTGGTGTGACGACAACGCAAAAGTATTTGTTAGTGACCTCAATACAGCACTGCGAAATAATTATACCTACTCTATGTCCGCTGATTTTATTTATCTCGAGACCTATCTATCTATTACGCAAATTCCAATCAGTTTCCTTGTTTCTGTTTGAGATAAGCTTAGAACAAAGAATGTGTCACCTACAAGGTGACGCAAAGGACACATTCTTTCTTTACCAGTTCGGTAAGGAGAACATAAAATTGACACTATGCCTTTTTAGGTATGTCTAGCCAGAATGACCCAGTTAGTATTTATTTTCTTGATTGGCTTATTTAAAATGGTTATTTCCGTGAACAGTTGTTTCTTTGCGCCATTCAGAAATAACTTTACTTGATCCAAATGACTCAAAGTCAAAGTCAAATAATTAAATATTTCAAGTGGCCATTAAGAGACACTTTTGAACATCAAAATTTACAAGAAAATAGAATTAATTATATATGGAGAAGAATGGCTGTTCCAATGAGTTCATGATAGTCCCTCTACTCGATGGAATTTAGGTAGGCAGCATTGCCCGTATCATTTTCCTGAGCTAACCCATTGAACAGCTGCCTAGATTATTCTAAGTTCTGAGAAGTGGTAGAAAGGGTAACCTTCGTAAAAATCGTATGTGCACATGGTCCTGCCATTGATGGTGTCATAGGGGTCCTCGGGGTCGGCTAGGCCTTTCAGCTCGCGAGCCAATCGCTTGTCCAGCTTCGCGGGCCTTTGGATATTCTTGCCTAACACCGTCTGAAATTGATAAAATAATATATTATTTGGTTGCCATTTATGTAGTTGGGCCACATAAATTCAAGCTTGTTCATAATAAGGTCATTGGATATTTAAATCAAGCATTTGTAAACGCACGGTTTTTTTCTAAACCGTGCGTATCAGACTTACCCTTCCGATCAGATCTCATCTCAGCAGCTGTGCGAGATAGTTATCTTTGAAACTTATTCCTCTGTTAGACTAAGGTCTGCCCCAAATCCCTTATTGCAGTTGAAGATGCCACAAAGGCTCACACTAAAACGTACCAGTTCGAGGACATTCCTTAGGGCTCCATCGACGGCTTCTTCAGAGATGACGACAGTACCTCCCTCGTAGCCGATGCCGCCGCATGTTCCGATCCTGAAGAACACGGGGTCACGCACTCTCGCGTGGTACATCAGCTTGATCACCTCATGCAGCAAGATGCCCACCGAGGGTATACCCATGCCGTGCTGTATACAAAAATAATGTATGATGTAGAAGCATTTTTTTGTCCTATGTCAGTAACCCAGAGCTGGGCAACGGCCTCCCTTTTTCCGTCCAAACCTCAGGGTCAACATAACTAGATATTGCACAAAATTAGAGATTTTTGTGCAATATCTAGTCATGTTGACCCTGCAAACATGATCAGATCGTCACACCACTTTCGCTACGGTCAAGTCGAAGTAAATAAAAGGTGAGAAATACTGTGGTGCAGAACTGCAACATGGACGAGAGTTTGCTGGTAAGAGAACCATATATTGTCGACACAGTGATTTGTCTCTGAAAACCGTTTAATAAGGAGACCATTATTTTATTCCGCAGGGTCCTTGGGCTACTCTCTATAGGTAATGTGCATAGATTTTCTACCTTTGTGTGTATCTGTAATTTTCTTTAACTATTTAAATTGAATATAAATATTTATTTATGGCATTCCTGGTTAAATTACATTTCAGGTATTCCTGAAACCTATTATACAGCGTGTAACAAAAACCCTGTCCGATCCGTGAAGGTGTTGTTAAGAATCATACTGAGTTACCTTTGCGTGTTCGACCTACATCCTATCCTAAACTATTAAATGAGCAATATTTATAAATTTAAATAAGTATATATATATATTTGTAATCACATTCTCGAAAACGGCTCTAACGATTTTGATGAAAGTTGCAATATAAGGGTTTACGGAGGCAAAAAATCAATCTAGCTTGGTCTCATACCTGGGAAATTCGTTTTCTCTATTTTCACAACCTCGGAAAAATTATACAACCTGGACTATATGTCCAGGCTGTGAAATATGCTGGTTTGTTCTATTTTCACCCGAACAGGGGCCCAAGTCTGCTTCTTTTATAAATTCGTCATTCCAACACGATCCCATTGTCATTTTGCTAAAAGTTCGTAATCTGCTAAATTCATAATGGTCGATCATTGGTCGGTCAATGGTCTCGTAATAGAATTGTGTTTTAAATGGCATTGTCGTACAATACGACCAATGATACCGCCTAAGTCAGCTATTCATTTGTCATTATGTACGAGATTACCAATAAGTGCCATTTTTTTCAATGGAGTGTCAATGGCTGACCATTGGAAAGTCATAATGACGCCATTATATTAGTAGATTACCAAACTTGTCAAAATCAACAATTATGAAATCATTGATAGACCATTCTGACACTATTGTAATAGCAGACTTGAGGCCCAGATCTCGGTCGACCAAGTACTTTGTAGGTGTATGAATTTAGAGTAAACATTTTGAAACTGGTGTTTTTTTATCGCCCGCAGCTTTACTTATATTGGTTAAATATGGGCGCATCGCGTTACTGATAGTTTTGTATCACAACGCAATATAGAATGCAGCTTCGTTATTTACAGGAAACTCTATAAAAGATAGAACAGTTACACAGACCACATAATTTCGTTGAAAGATTTGCCTACCTACTATGGAAACGGTACTCTTGTCTGTTCTCTACAATACGAACAAAATTGTCTATTTGCTCTCGTGCTATCCTTGGTTGGTAATCCTTTTTGCTCGCAGATTTTTATCTAAGTAAATAAAAAGTTCCGCAGTATAAAACCACATGCGGGATACCCTATTCGTTGTAGTGTAGAGATTTTATTTATAAAACTTGTAACACAACATTTCGCTGACATTCCACTAAACTTTATTGCTACCACAATAAAATGTCCAGACAACCCTTCTTCCTGAAACATGTACAATGAAACAATGTTTTTTTATCGTACACCGCACATAGTTGTAAAGAAAAAGGTCACCGTCAAACAATGGAGGGTTTCAAAGCGTTTCCGAAAGGTCGTTAACAATTATCGCAATTTACAATAGACCCTCACATACAACTACAGCCCTGTCCGGAAATTGCATGACTTTTATACGTAGATAGGTAGCCATACATACTTCACTAACAGTCAGCCAATCATGGGGATAGGTTAATTTAAATGGCTAGCTACTGCGCGGACTAATCGATCCATTTACGAGGCAAATCAACATTTCCGCAACGAGGTCCGTGCCTAGAGCACGTTATGCAGTCTCTCGAGCAAATTGCACCGATGTCATTCAGAACAAAACCTACTTCTCATCCCGTCGAAATCAATCACATACCTAGGTGAATTTTTGGTTTTTTGCAAAGAATTCCTAAATTAACAAAATATATTAGGTATTCTATTTTTAGCAGATAGCTGAGTCTTTTTATTATATGCACTTCTCTCACTTATAGAAATAAACTGCTAGCAAAAAGATAATGTATAAATAATGAGAAAGGGGAGGCGAAACCAGTTCTATTTAAATATACATTACCATGTCAGTGATGTGTGAATTAATAATGATGGGATCTCAATGTAGGCTGCCAATCTTTATTTTAGCTTAAACTCATAAGAAATTCAATCATACGAGGAACGACATAAAAATACACACTATCAGGACATGATCTTCTATATGACTTCGTAAGGGGAAAACAATTTAATCAAGTTATACCGAGGAGCCAATAATTCAATTTGATCTTTAATAAGAACATAGACCACCAGCTAAATGAAGTAATGAACTCTACAGCTACTTATGCAGCAGACAATCGTGGTATGACGTATGATCAAGATGTATGTAAATAATAAATTGTCTCATTTGAAGATGTTCAGTTTTAATTCAAGGTTGTCAAGTCCGAAATTCACCGAATATCTCTAAATTAATACATATTAATTTCTTTTGATGACATTGTGGTGTGTGTGTGTGTGTGAAATTTTCGACACTATTTACCTATTTGTTGCACTAGCAGATGGTAACTTACAGTCAGTCGATAAACAGGTGGACGGCCCACCCATTGAAAAGTGTATCAGGTACGGTCGCCTAAACTTGGTACTTTGAACTGGCACATCAGTTTAATATTGCTGATACGACTTTGCCACCTATGGTTGTTCTATCCACTGACGAAAACAACGTAGAAGTAAGAGAGTTCTGAGTTCATTTAATATTTCACAGGCGCTTGACATAAAACCTGAACCTACATACCGCACTAATAGATTACAGCCACTAAGAATGAACAGTGCGACAGCCCTACTCTTGTTTTATCTAGTTGCCGTATCTCACTCGAGACAGTCACGAGGCATTATACACGTGGATCGCAATAATGACAAGAGTACCTATACCAACACATGTCGCAGTCAGTCGGGTTCATCCCATTGGCCATTAGTAACTTCTCAGTTACTGCAATTATCTTAGTTACCGCTAATTAGCACCCGCTAATAAGCGGTAACTAAGATTACGAAGATTAACGAAGTTTGAACTAATTTAATCTAAGTATTAGTTAGTCCAAATGTACCCGCTACTGGTGCCGATTCTCTTGTCACAAATGCCTCTAAAGTAAACTAAAAATCACCAAAATTTAATTTACTCCTGTCAAACGACGATTTCCCATTCTGAAATAGATTAAAGTGACACAACTTAACTATATTTTAGTTTGACAGCACTAAGATGGCACTGAGTTATTAATTTAGTGAAAATGGCAATTTTGCTATTCTGAATTTGACGTTTTTCACGTAAAATTTTGATTGTCTAACTAAATCGGACTATTTTTAATCGCGATTAAAAAAGTGTGGAATATAATTTGTTGTCATGAACTAAAATTCACACCAACACCTCGACTTCAGGTGGTTTTTCTTTTCTTTTGCTTACCTATATCTCAAAAATGGTGTGTCCTATCGCAAAAATAATAAAAATGTCGACCCCGTTAATAGATCCCATAAACCCCTAGAACTCAACATGTAGGTAACAACTTTTTATATTTTCCATACAACAAGTGAAAAATTACTTATAAAATCCGCGTGGAGGCTGCCCCATGCGCGCCTCCGGCTCTTAAAAATGAGTACCACGTGGAGTCGAGATTGTCAAATTCGATTTTAGTTGTGTAAAAATAATTTTAAAATTTAGAGATTATTTTTTGCATAATAGCCAAAAGTAAGGAATTTTAGTGATAGTTTAGTTCGGAATACAAGAGAATAGGCACGAATAGGAAGCTTTTGATGCCCAATGCACGCACGTAACATAATCAATTGTATCCTAATTCAATACTGACCTACCTAATATGTCAGTATTGAATTAGGCTTTGATTATACCTTTGTGCAGTAATTATTGAATTTAGAACTAGTTTTGTATTGCAAACAATAATCTAGTGCTTTGTTGACTAATTTAAACCTACACGCGTTATTTGAGGTTTGAATATTTTCGATGATCGATCTAAATATTTACATTTTGATAAAGGCTACACAACAGAAGATACGAAATTGTTTATATAATGGCGATTAAGTATATTGAAAATAATGATATCAAAACTGAAATTGATAGCATAAAAAAACTAAACAACATAACAGTGTATACGCACTTGGAAAAAAGTAAGTATGAAATACGATGCGACCATAATGAGCTGAATGCAGTTCAACTGCAAATGGTTGAAGGCTATTCCATCGCAGCAGAGAAGGGGTAGGTACCTCCTACCTTAGACTGTTCACCATCAATTCACAAATCACTACTGAACAGTGTTTCTGAAATACGAGTAGGTATAAGGTACCTAGTACTGTCAAACCCGAAACACGTAAACGGCCATAAAACTACGGTAATTTCAATTCCCGTTAATATAAATTGTTAGAAAATTCTCAATACCCACTTGAGGTTGGAATATAGCGATTGGCTTTCTACGAGACTTATACCGTAATTGCATCTTCTCATACCCCTTCGGGAAATACAAGACCTTGATCGGGTTACTATGATATCTTCTTCTCTCATGTCGGCACGAGATAAGATACATGAAGAACTAGATCATGTAGTGAGTCAAGATTAGCCAGTCAGTAGATTGGTAGACCGGCAGACTATCGAAGATGCATCTGTGTCTATACAGAATGTGACTTACTGCCTTAATCTTGGAGGCTCTTTTGCTCTATATTATTTTAAAGATTTGGTACCTATTGCTATGTAAAACTCACACTGATGCAAAGTACGGGCCCCACTTTGTACATGGAATATCTGTACGAGAACTGGCTGATGTCCTGCAGCGTGGTGCCGCACGGCAGCTTGTGGCCGATCTCCGCCATGATCGTGTACGCAAACTGCTCCATCCGCTTCGGGGTGCCTCCCATGCATACAAACTGCAGACAAATCAGAAAAAGGTTAAATGCTGTTCCTACCTACTATTGTCACATGTTACTTAGTAATCATTACTAATGAAAATGTCTTATAAAACAAGAGCATCTTGAAATAAAATACTAAGGTTGGCACCGAATTCATTTCGAATTTGACTGAGAATAAAAACATGTGTTTGAATAATGAATCTGTGACTAACTAATTAATTTATACGAGATGTCTAGTATGCCAAAAGTTTTTTAAGACAAGTCTAACCAGAAATACCAGTAAGTATCGACTGTAGGTAATAACAATAAGTATACCTTAACATCGCCGAACATTTCAACAAGATCGTGAGAACCACTGCCGAGTGCCAAGTGGTATAATATATCTTGGTCCATTAGCTCGATGTTGGGGTTCCGCAGGCGCACCGTGCCATCAGGGTACCTGGCGAAAAAAGGGTCGAACATGAGTATCTATTACAAGCTTACAAGTAAGGATAAGTCCTTTCACATCTCTAGGTATGATTACATTACAACGTTCACAATATTTTTTACCGTGAACCTTTGAATTTGTATGATTTCAGAGGGGAGTTTTTATTCGCAAGACTTCCCATGACCCAGGTAGAGTTTTCAACAATGGCAAATTGTTGCAAACTTTACCTGGGAAGTCTTATATTAAACAGTTTGTTATGTTTACGTCGTATTTTAACGATGAAAACCTAAGGAAGGAAAACCAACACAAGAAATAAAATCGTCCGGTCAACTCCCCAACTGTATATGAACTCGCAAAAACTAACTCAAACTCAAGGGGAGAATAAGATTGTAGAGAATCCTAAAAACTATGACCGCAGCTGTTTGCAGATATTTGTGCCGATTCTCTTGTAAACCAAACTAATGTAACTAAACTATCACTAAAATTCCTTACTTTTTGCTACGAGAATCTCAAAACTATTTTGAAACAAAAATCTCTAAATTCAAAAATAATTTAGACACAACTAAAATCTAATTTGAAAATCGCGACTCCACGTGGTACTTTTTGCCACACCCCGTGAATTTTTGAACCGGAGGCGCGTTGGTGTGGCAGCCGCGACGTATTTTATATGTTCACTTTTAGTATGGAAAATATGAAAAATTATTATTATGAGTTTTAGGGGTTTACGATTTTATAGGGGGTCGAAATTTTCATTATTTTTGCGATAGGACACACCATTTTCGAGGTATAAGCAAAAGAAAAAAAAGATACAGTACTGTTTTTGCACCTGAAGTCGAGGTGTTGGTGTGAATTTTTTTAGTTCATGTCAACAATTCCACACCTTTTTAATCACGATTAAAAATAGTCAGATTTAGTTAAACAATCAAAATTTTTGGTGAAAAACTCAGAATATCAAAATTGCCATTTTCACTAAATTAATAATCAGTGCCATCTTAGTGCTGTCAAACTAAAATATAGTTAAGTTGTGTCACTTTAGTCTATTTCAGAATGGAAAATCGTAGTTTGACAGAAATAAACAAAATTTTGGTGATTTTTGTCTAGTTTAGAGACATTTGTGACAAGAGAATCGGCACCATTGTGTCAGCATGTTTTATAAATGGAATAGAAGGAAACAGGAATTTATTTAATATGTTAGCACATTTAGCACCAGGAATTACAGAAAAATTACGATATTTTCCTGCATTCAATAATTATTTCATAAGTCACAACCTAACAGTATCTCTGTCTACTGGTTCATTAGCGTTGCTCTCCTTGACTTCTTCTTGACCATTATCTTGGAACAGCTTCCGATGTGCATGATGGTGCCCATTCTGACCGGTCGAACTCCGATGATCATTCATCTCGCATCCGTTCTGATGCTGAGAGCATGCACTCGAATCTTCCACCTTGCAATTACACGGCATTCGTCTATAACTTCGGACACTAAATAAAAAAAAAACAAATATGATAATTTCTTTAATGAACATTGGAACTGAAATTTAATGCATCGGGAATTTAACCCTGCTGACCTTACCACGAAAATTACATCACTGTTGGTTAATTCAGCGAATCCGATCATATTATTATCAAAGGTTATCGCATGATGTTATTTTTTGAGTGTTGCGATAGTAAACTACGTTGATACAATCTGTTTGCAAACAATTTAATCAAGGTTAGCAACTAATCGATGTTGAAACTTGAAAGAGTTAACTCTGATAGCAGTAACTGTTTAAAGTATTGTTTAGTTACGGCAAAAAACTTATTAATTATTCTTAGACTATTAAAAACTGTTTTTATAAGAAATTTAAATAAGGATGAAAGATTGCAATAAAAAAATTGTAGTTAGGTACAAAACTATCTCATAATTATTAAGATTATCATCAAATTAGATGCAAGTGAAACTTACAATAAATTACTAATTAAAATATAAATTACGAGACAAGTAAAAACGCAGTCGTGTAAAAAAATAACTCACTTACCTTATTTAATAAATTATAAATATTTATATTATCACACGCGATGTTAACCCGACACTTTGCTGCCTCACAATAAATTACGAAAAGCCCACGAGAACGTATCGCGAGCACGACGCGGTTGCTACGTATTGTTGGATCGACTTTCCAAAGGCGAATAATACAACAATCAACAAACACTAGCTGGACGGTTCGCGTGAAGCAGCGGGGAATCCACGAAAACTTTTATTACACGACTTTGCGGTTAGATCAGCTTGTTATTTAAAAAAAATGTACCAAATACTACGTTCCATTGAGTATACTCACAATAAAACGATGTGCGCTCTCAATTCACATGCCTCGATGTATAATGAATCATAATTTATGTCACTGCCACAGAGACTTTAATCATTCCTAGTAAAGGAATTGTGTGGAGCGCATTTATTAAATTGTTCACGGATGTTTTGCAATTCAGTAATTTAAAGATGATGGCTTGGTATACTTTCTTAGCAACCATAGAGGTTCCGTCGGAAACGAATTGGATTAGATTTATGGGTGGTAATCAAGAGAAATACAGTAGTAGAGTAGGTACTTACCTAAGCGAGCCCATTCAAAATTCAGATCCGTAGAAAATTATTTTTGTCATAGACGAACCGGACGATTTCAGATGGGTTTCAGGGATTTTGATTTAAAGGGGTGAAGCTGCTCAATGAAGGGCTATGCAAACTTTTATACAGTTAAACTTCATTTTACATGTTATTAGTGACCCGCCCTTGCTTCAATCGATCAACTCAGCCTATCGCCGTTTACTGCTGGACTTACCTAAGCCTCTCCCAGAAAAACTCTCCATCACCGGAAAAGAACAGGAGTTACCAATATAGCTTGCAGAGTAGGTAAGTAAGCATACTGAAGTGGCAGTGGGCTGGCCATGTTTGTCGAAGGACGGTGGAGCAGACGAGTTCTGGAATGGAGACCGCGTATCGGCAAGCGTAGTGTGGGACGACCCCCAGCTAGATGGACCGATGACCTTAAGAAATTCGCTAGGACAGACTGGATGCGGAAGATGAAGGACAGGGTAAGGCTTCGCATGGTTGCAATCTGTACCTACTTAATAATATGGCAAACACATACATTTCTTTAAATTCTCTAAATGATCAGCATCAAAATCTATCGCGTTATTCAGAAAAAATAAAAGGTCACACAGACAGACACGAAAAGCGACTTTATTGTATAGGTAGGTACTATTTATTATTTTCGATTATAAGTAGATGGACCAGCTACACATACTTATGCTTGTCTTTCCTTTGAATTGCACAAATATTTACGAGGTTTAACAATTGTCCTGCTAAGACTAACACTAGGATGACGTCAGCTCGAACTGGCAGACGTGATGTGACGCAGGTCTAAGGTGGAACACTCATATAGTCAACAAAGATAAATCCCCAGTTGACTTAGGTGTACCTATTACAACATACGTTTGTCAGTTTACAACATGTGTTAAAGAAAACACATTTTTTTCCGTTTGTTATGTTTTTAAACCCACGAATTCCAGACCAGAGTAACGTTTTCGTAAACTCTGTTTTATTTTGACAGTTCAACAACATCCATTGCGTTATTTACGTTGTTGAGCAGTTTTTTTTTTCCCAACTTTAGTAGCAATGGGTTAGCAATCTGTTGCAAAACGATTCAGGTTGTGATTGATCGTAAAGGTACAGACTGATATCGAGTAGATAAAGACAAAGACAAAGATTTGCTAACGAGTTAACAACCCACATGGATTGTAACTGACAAAGCTGTTCATACAAAAATGGGTCTCATCTCTGAAGATGATTTTCGAAAGTTTTAAATATGATTTGCACATACTAATGCTCACTAGTCACTAAGCACTATAACTTTGCATGATGATTTACCCAACATCGGGCCAACATTCATAATGAGAAGGTAACTCCGATACCTAGCTGTATACTTTATCAAAATGACCGCTAGGTATATAGGTAGGTGCTCAGAGTTTGACAGTCAGGGTGGTCAAAGTTTGAGCATCCTTACTGGAAAACCTTTTTACCAAAAATTTTACTTATTAAAATAGATTACATATAGGAGCTTGTGGCTAAGTAATAACAGCCGCACGGGTCGATCGATCAGTACCCTAATTACGTAACTTATTTTCGTAAACAATTTTGCCTAATTTGTTTCATTTTGACAGTTCAACAACATTCACTGCGTTATTTACGTTGTGGAGCAGATTTTTTTTCCAACTTATGAAGCAATGCATTATCAATCTGTTTCAATCGAAACAAATTGTGATTGTGTTGTATTACGCAATTAAGGTACAGGTTAAGCTACGTTTGCCGCGATTGGTCCGTGGATGGGTGATCATCTTTATGTACCAAGACCTTTCCGTGCCTCGGAAAGCACGTTAAGCCGTTGGTCCCGGCTGTCATTTTTAGATATTTGGCAGTCTTTACGGATAGTTAGAAGCCCAAAAGTCTGACAACTAGTCTTACCAAGGGGTATCGTGTTACCTAGTAACTAGGTTGTAGAGGTCAGATATGCAGTCGTTTCATGTAAAATACTGGTATTCAGCTGCATCCGGTTAGACTGGAAGCCGACCCTAACATAGTTGGGAAAAGACCAGGCAGATGATGAACAGTTAATTGATTCAGGCGTGACCTTGCGGAAATCCATTATAAAATACAATAGACGTGGATATATTTAGTAACCTGTTCCGCTTAGCTATTTCTAAAGAGCCATAAAAAACTGTACGAAATCGACACGTGTTTTACCTGTCAACTAGGCATCTTGATATGAGGATGACGATTGACTTGTGTTGTTGTTGCGACAAGTCAATCGTCTATTGTATTTTAGATGATGAGATACATAGACCTACCACTCGACAATAGTACCTATGCAGCAGTTTCGCATCCAAATCATAAATTGTTGTGGCCGAATATTTTAGGAAACCCTCTCTTCACGCCTCCTAGTAGACCACTTGAATGACCCATTGGAACGAAATATTATTCTAGTCACCGTATAAACTGTATCTCTACCAGGGATATAACGGATATCCGTATCCGCATCCGCAACTGCGGAGCATCCGCATACATTTTGATATCCACAAAACATCCGCTTCCTCAACTTTTGATTTTAAAAGCTCCGCATCCTCATAATTTCTTTGGGAATGTGACCCCACGTTGTTCGCTCAAATAGTGAATTTTTTTAAACTCGCTCCGAGCTAAATGTGCGGGCCGGAGTGTGAGTGACGCGTTCCTATTACTTGAATTCGCAGTGTCCCTGTCCTATGACAGACGATCAGCCGCACGTGGCAGTGGTGGACCACATAATTGTGGTGTCAGATGTCAAAAACAAGAGCTATTTTTCATACGAAATCTGCATCCGCACCCTCATCCTCATCCTCAATAAGGAATTTTCCAATATCCGTGTCCTCATCCGCATCCTCAAACCCGATTATCTCGATAACCTCACCTCGCATCCTCATCCGTTATACGACATCCGTAACAACCCTGATCTCTACCAAGCTATGAGCTTCGGCAACAGATGCTCAAAGTTGAACACTGCAACGTAATGGGCGCCGCCGCGCCGCATTGTAGAGTAACTAACTTAGTGAAGTTCCAAGGCGAAGTAACGTGGATCGAAGATTAATTCCAACTTCGATGTTAAAAACCGCTTTCAATAACATTTGTATTATGTTCAAGGCCGTAGCCAGTGTGGGGGTTCTAACTCCCCAGGCTCAATTTGTATGGTCAAATTGGTAGAATTGGTTTTAACAATTTTATTTTTATCTAAGTAGGTACTTACCTATCTATTAAATTAAATTATCAGAGGGCTAAAATGTATGCCGAAAAATCTTTATCTGCAAAGGTGGAAGACACTTTGCCTCCTTGGACACAGGCACTCGGGAAAATCTAATACATCCACGTAGTAGGGTAAAAACAACCGACTTCCAAAGGAAGTCGGTGTCTATGGTTTTGTATTTTAGGTTTTTGCCACCGACTTCCGGAATTAATTTTTCACTTTGTAGTGTTTTTTTTCGAAGTCGGTTGTTGTTGTTTGTAAAAAAAAAAATCTCTTTTTTGTTGTGGTACCTACAAATTCGAATGAATGGTGAATCATCATCCAGATAAACTAAGTGAAATAATACGTATAAAACGTACGAAGCTAACTCAAAAACTATCCAAATTTATATGTGACCTAGGAAGTATGTTACCCTTTAGTAGCATGAGGAACAGGGTGTAAAGTTCACTCATCCACCATAAAAAAGGGAGGATCCTCCGACCAGACGGGTGTTGTGTCTGGCGGGCAACTGCCCATCGGTTTGAAGTTGAAATCTTGTATGTATGTCGATCGTTCGGTAAACTCTAACTGCGCGATGCAGGATTTGTGTGACGTCATGTCTTTGATGTGTAGTTCGTATGTGGCGGTGTAACCGCTACAACCCTTTCAAACAAAATGTCCAAATCGGTTCAGCCGTCTCGGGAAACTAAATAAAAAAGAAAAAGCAAAAAGATTCCGATGAACTAGAACCTCCTCCTTTTTTTAAGTCGGTTAAAAATAATAATAGATTTGCACAGATTCTAAGTGCGTAGATAGTAGGATAAAAAATTACTGGGTGATAATGTCATTGCAGTTCAGTACCCTGATTACGTAACAAGATCAATCACATTCTGTTTAGATTTGAATCCATTGCTTCATAAGTTGGAAAAAAAAACCGACAAAGTGCGAGTCGGACTCGAAGAGTTCCGTACCATTATCTATAAAACAGCAAAAAAATCATGTCTGTTGTATGGGAGCCCCCTTAAATATTTATTTTATTCTATTTTTTTGTATTTTTTGTTATAGCGACAACAGAAATACATAATATGTGAAAATTTCAACTGTCTAACTATCACGGTTCATCAGATACAGCCTGGTGACAGACGGACAGACAGACAGACGGACGGACAGCAGAGTCTTAGTAATAGGGTCCCGTTTAACCCTTTGGGTACGGAACCCAAAAAAATCTGCTCAACAACGTAAATAACGCAATGAATGTTGTTGAACTGTCAAGAAAATAAGTTACTACGTAATTAAATAGGGTACTGATCTCACTGCATTCGCGCAATCTCCAGGGGGCCTACCACCAGCTCATAAACAGTATTATTTTAATATTACTTCAGTGGGAGAAAGAGATGGAACTATACGTCCTGCACGCGTAGCATGACCACCATAGAAACGAGTTTAGTCGACGGAAGAATAGACAAAATGACAGATTGTGATTGTTTATCTGTCATTTTGTCTACTCTTCCGTCGACAAAACTCGTTTCTACGGTGGTCATGCTACGCGTGCTGTAGAGCTTCATCTCTTTCCCACACTGAAGTAATATTAAAATAATACTGTTTTATAAGCTAGTGGTAGGCCCCTAGTAGGGCTAGAGGTAGCTCTCTGACGTGTTTAGCGTTTTGACAACGTGCCATATCCGCAGTATAGTTGGTTATCCAGTAAACTTTTGTGTCAGTTACATGTGGAAGGTCAATTCAAAACACTATCGTTCGATACCTAAGTAGGTAGCGTTTCATCATATTCTGCCTTTACTACTTCTTTGATCATGCCGACGGTACACACCACTTTTTAGGCGTTTTGACGACGTAGTAACTGGCATTATTATTCGGGTTGAAATGACTCGGGCTGAACTGTCACTGACCCCTTCAGTTTACCCGGGTCCGCGCCCACTCAACCCGAAGAATAATACCAGATGTTTTACTACGAATTCAGTGCCATTTGCACAGTCAGGCAAAGTGACAACAAAACAAAACAAACAAACAAAAATCTTTAATCTTTTAATTGTGTTTTTTTATTACATTTGTTTTGTTGTTTTTTTTTTGTTGTTCGTACCTAGTCCTGTATTCTTTAAGATACCTAATGTTAATTTTTTAAAGATAGGTAAGTAGGTAATTAATTTAGTCAATCATGGTTTTATTCTTTAGAAGTTAGTACCTACTTGTTAACCTAATAATTATAATCACGTTTAGAGACTGGAAGAGAGCAGTGGTGGCCCAGTGGTAACGGCCGCGACTTACGAGTTGTAGGTCGTAGGTTCGAACCCAGACAGGCGCATTACTTTGTGTAAATTATTTCATCACCACTGCTCTCAAAACGGTGAAGGAAAACATCGTGAGGAAACCGGTATGTCCAAGAACCGAAAATTCGAAGACATGTGACATCTACCAACCCGCACTGGGCCCGCGTGGTGGATTACGGCCCACTCCCTCTCACAGAGAGGAGGCCTGTGTCCCAGCAGTGGGAACATTTATAGGCTGATGATGATGATGATGATAAAGACTGGTTTAATAATCCGAATTACGTGCCTCGGAAAGCACGTTAAGCCGTTGGTCCCGGCTGTCATTCGTGGATCTTTGACAGTCGTTACGGGTCGTCAGAAGCGCGAAAGTCTGACAACCAGTCTTACCAAGGGGTATCGTGTTACCGAGTTACTGGGTTGTGGAGGTAAAATAAGCCGTCGCTCCATGTAAAATACTGGTATTCAGCTGCATCCGGGTAGAGTGGAAGCTGACTCCAACATAGTTGGGATAAGGCTAGGCAGATAAAGACTGATTCAATATTCCAACGTGCCATTATACTTCTAGGAAAACGCCTGTTAATGCGTGTTTCCTAGACCTTTCCAAAGCGTTTGATCTGGTGTCGTATGAATTGCTGTGGCATTAACTATTAAATGATACTTCAGTGGATAGAGAAGTTATATCAATTCTACGGTTTTGATATAGGAATCAGACAAATTGTGTAAGGTGGGCTGGCTCGTTATCGGATGTGTATAGGCTGGAGTGCGGGGTGAGGCAGGGCGGCCTGACCTCCCCTCGTCTTTTCAGTCTGTATATAAACCGGTTGATCATCGAGCTCAGCAACACCTATCAGGGTTGCCATGTAGACGGAGTATGCGTCAACAATATTAGTCATGCTGATGATATGGTGTTGCTGAGCCCATCGATTAACGCAATGATAAGCCTGCTTACGATATGTGAGAGGTACGCGGAGACTCATGGGCTCAGATACAATGTTAAGAAAAGTGAGGTAAGTCTTCAAGGCGGACACTAAAACTTACCCGATTGACCCACAGCTGAAACTTTGCGGAAGTTCCTTGAAACAAGTCACTTCTTTCAAGTATCTGGGCCACTGGGTTTCCGAAGACCTAAAAGACAGTCTGGACATTGAGCGTGAGCGCAGGGCGTTGGCTGTCCGCTGCAATATGTTGGCTCGCAGATTTGTAAAGTGCACGACTGAAGTGAAGGCGTTTTACTATTTACAGCGTACTGTCAGGCGTTTTATACATGTAGTCTGTGGGTCAACTACGCGCAGAGAGCATACAGCGCCCTGCGCGTACAGTACAATAATGCTTTCAGGGTGTTGATGGGGTTGCTGCGCTACTGTAGTGCTTCATTTCGCAGAGACGCGAATCGATGGTTTTCACGCCATTATGCGCAAGCGTTGCGCTTCCATTATGCGCAGGGTACAGCATCCTGAAAACTATAGCTGATAGGTGGGACAGCCCCATACTGGGACATTAGATACGCCTACATGCCACTGTGGCGTATTAATGTACCTATAGTTTGTGTTGTTTTTTTTTTGGTAGATGTAATTACTAACACTAGTTTCTAAGTCGTGTGTCGTGTGTATACTAACCAAATGGACTAAATTTATGGGTCTGAAATAAAAGTTTTTAATTAGCTAATAGATTGTAATGATAATATAATTAATAATAATCTGTGATTTTGACTACAAAGCACAAAGCGTATACTATATTAAAAAAGGAGAAGTACATACTTGTTTAAATATTGATTTATTGATCCAAACATTATTTAAATTTTACACTCTCTGTGGTGCAAGCATTAAATCGACACTTTTCTGTCTGACTATGCATCAACGTTTTTACGCCTATCAAAACAAGTATCCAGGTTAATTCTTCGGGTCGAGTCTAAGCGGGTCGAGTGGGCCCGAACCCGTCTACCCAGGCCATAGAAACCTATGCCCTGGGTAAACTGAGGGAATCAGTCCCTTCCACCGAAAGGCAACGTAGCAAGATAAACATCGTGCTACGTTGCACCTATTTACGTAGCTAACAGCTGTCGTGCAACGAAGTACGTCTGTCTGTAGCGTATGACGCAAACCCCTGACCTGAACTGCAATTGGTTATATCCAACAAATCGAAATAAGGCGCGGATCACACTCGCAAGTACCAGCTAAAGGGGATGTCACCTATTACCTACGTGTCAACAGATACAGCTTCTGGATCTGTTCTTATATGAGCGAGCCCGCACCATGAATTAAATCCTGTGATCTTGTTTACGTCACAGAGGTTTTTGTTAAAGTAATTACGTATCTACTTACTCTAACAGAAGATGTAATATTGGGTACCTACCTTGGGAAACCCAATCATATACCTAATAGCCTAGGACACGTTAATTGTTACTAGTTACACTCACACTTAGCTATAGGTAACTAATTTTAAATGGGGATTAGGTTTAGATAATCCCCAATCACATTAGGAAAGATAAGATCAAGAATTTATTGGTGGCATTTCTGTTGTAACAGCTGTTTATAGCAATTTTTTATCAAAACTGCCGATTACCGGCTATTATCAAGAAGTTGGATACAGCAGTCGCTTCAACTACAACACTCAGGAATTTTTTGAAATCGCTTCATGTTTTAGGATATTTTTAGTTTAGAGTTTATTTTTAGGTTAAGATTCTGCTAAGTGCTCTGTTAAATAAATAGGTAGATACTATGCCTACCTAAAAATACATTATCTATAATTAAACATGATTTATTAGAATCTAATAAATCATTTTTTAATTCAAACCAAATCAACAAACGGTCTAATAATTAGACCGTTTCCTGGAGACTGGTGTGACTACCTCTACCTGAAAATCGTTTGGTATTGTTTACAAGCAACAAAGACGCTTCATTCAGCGTGAACAACACAACATTAACGATTGTACGCCTCACCAATTAAAAACATTGATTTCTTATAGGTATAGCTATCTATTGTACACAAACTGATGACCCATAAGCCGTAACCCAATCTACTTGGGTTATGGCCGGGTCATCGTTTCAGCAGAGTATGTTAACGCTGTATAGATAATGTATCTACTGCTATTTTCAGGTCTTAATATATTAGGTAGGTACCTACCTAGCTGCTACACCTTGTACAACAGTGAGAAAAAGTAAGTACCTAAGTGATTTTGTGTTTACTGAAGCAACAATCTGCAAAGCAACATCATATTCGCGCTATTCAGCAAGGCCTCCTTCTTGCCATATTTTACTTCACTCCATTAATACTTAAATACTTAGGTACCTACTTAATTAAATTTTGAAACACAATCTTCCAACAATTAAAACTTAACTCAACTTTCCCTTCCCTGTGTTTCGTTTACCTTAACAGATTTCATCCTAGTAATTTTCAATAAGATTGAAATATCGGAGGAATTAGAATATGAACTTCAACAAATCCATTGCCAGCCACAACAACGAATAACACAAAATATCTCGGTTTAATGATTTGGTACCCAGTCATCGATTCACCTAGTTTAAGTTGTGGCGAGTGACAGTCATTGCCGTAATAAGTATCTAACTGGGAACACTGAAAAGATGCGAGTTAGCGATACTTACTCATCACGGAGTTCGTCTTTATCGAAGGACATGTTGTATTGTTATAATAATTTCACAGGCACAACACAGTTTCAATGAGCGCGCTAGGCACAGTATCAGTGTGCAGACCGATCGATGAGTGTCGCGGTGGTAGCGAGCGGTGCGCGACTGTCTGCTATCAGCTACCAAAGGTTTTCCGCCCAGAGAAGCCAGGGCGCGGGCGGACGAAGGGCCTGCGCGACCGCTGTGCGCGTAGACAACGATACGACGAACCCTCTGCTTCCGGAGAGGGCGCAGAAAAATGTGTTGACGCATTTCAATTTGTTTACCCTCCCTTTGTCACTTGTAACCCACATTTCATTTGCCTTTACTGTTATTATCTAATTACATACCTAAACATAATATAACATTACACCTGCTTTCCCCGAAGGGTTAGGCAGAGGTGTGTAGGTACACTAGCAGCCTCTGTGCACACGTACATTTCGCCCAAAATACTTATAAAATGTCATCATCTGCCTAGCCTTTTCTCAACTATGTTGGGGTCGGCTTCTAGTCTGCTATGCAGCTGAACACCAGTATTTTACATGGAGCAACTGCCTATCTGACCTCAACCTAGTCACTAGATAACACGATACCCCTTGGTAAGACTGGTTGTCAGACTTTTGGGCTTCTGACTACCCGTAACGACTGTCAAAGATCTACAAATGACAGCCGGTACCAACGGCTTAACGTGCTTTCCGAGGCACGGAGGGATCTTGGTATGTAAAGATAAGACCCATCCACCGAGCAACGAACCCAACTTATGAAATGTCTCTTCAATTAAATAATACCTATCTAAGTACTCAAAGTAGATATTCAAACTTTTACTATAAGTACCTATTGTACCTATCATACGGTCGGTATCTTATGTTGTAGGACACAATTAACAGTATTCTTTTCTTTAAACTTTTAAGGCTTGTGCAGACCAGCGCGACACGCGACGCGACACAAAGGCACCGCTTGTCGCGCGACGAGCGGTGTCTTTGTGTCGCGTCGCATGTCGCGCCTGTTTGAAAGAGCCTTTAAAGGTGCACTTAATGCGATACTTACAAACAAACAATGAAATATTTGTGTTACAAAAACATAACATCGCGCCTTGTTTCCCCGAAAGGTTTGGGCAATGGTGTCCCTGTAGCAGGTACACCCACATTTCGCTAGTTATGTTTAAATCCCATGTAATAGGGGGCGAGCCTATTGCCGTCAACCGGGCACAAATCCATACTCCGAGCTGCTACTGAGAAATTTCAGATAGAAAAACCCAATAACACTTTACCCGACTCGGAAATCGAACCCAGGACCTCATGCTCAGCTGTAGCGATAGCGACCACTAGACCAACGAGGCAGACAACCGTAGAAATATAAAAATGCAGACAACATATTTGAACATATTTGTGTTAAACACCTTGAAAACGATTGCGCAACATAATTATTTTAAGTACCTCTTTCGAGTACCTAAATCAATAGCTAGGTACTCGTATATATAGGTACTGTAACATTATCGTCTACCCCACTCGATAAATAAGAAATACCTACTTGTACTTATGGGGTGGAAAGTTGAAGCGGGCCCCGGAAAAGTAAAACTGCGTATTACTTTGTCAAAATAAAAACGTTTTACAAAAAAAAAACAACCGACCTCCAAAAAAAACACTACAAAGTGAAAAATAACTTTAATTTCGGAAGTCGGCGTCTTGGGTTTTGTATTTTCGTTTTTTGCCAACGACTTCCGAAATTAAAGTTATTTTTCACTTTGTAGTGTTTTTTTTGGAGGTCGGTTGTTTTTTTTTGTAAAAAGTTTTTATTTTTCACTTTTTAGTTGTGGTACCTACCCTACACACATTCGAATACCACTACCTGCTACCAATGACAGAAACTTAACATATCATCTACATACTAAGTGGGAAAAAAATACGTATTTTGTAGCTAACTCAAAAACTATCCAAGCAAAGTTAATAAAATTTATATGGGACCAATTCGAGAGCACACCCTTTCAAACAAAAAAAGAATTTTCAAAATCGGTCCACAATTGACGGAGAAATCGGTGGACATACATAAAAAAAAAAAAAAAAAAAAAAAAAACATACGCGACGAACATATAACCTCCTCCTTTTTGGAAGTCGGTTAATGAAAGCCATAGCTACTGTAAGTCCGTTACACAATTACCCCGCTGTAGCCAGAATGTTGCAGCACTAGTGTTTCAATCGTTGTCCGTACGCAACGCTAACAATCACAAATTACTTAATGGTGCCGATTCTCTTGTACACCGAACTAAACTAACTAAACTATCACTAAAATTCCTTACTTTTGACTATGAGAATCTCAAAGCTATTCTGCAAAATAAATTCTCTAAATTTAAAAATAATTTTGACACATCTAAATCGAATTTGACAACCGCGACTCCACACGTGATACCTAACCACGTGACTCTTTTTAGAGCCGGAGGCGCGCAGGGGGGCAGCCTCGACGTATTTTATATGGATTTTTCACTTTTTGTGTGGAAAATAAAAAAAAATATTACCTACATGTAGAGTGTTAGGGGTTTAAGGGTTTCATAAAGGGTGTCGAAATTTTCATTATTTTTGCGATTGGACCCACCGTTTTCGAGATATAAGCAAAAGAAAAAAAAATATTCAGTACTGTTTTTTCATCTGAAGTCGAGGTGTTTGTGTGAATTTTAGTTCAAAACAACCAATTTTATTCCACATGTTTTTAGTCGCGATTAAAAATAGTCATATTTAGTTAGAAAATCTAAATTTTAGGTTAAAAACGTCAAATTCAGAATAGCAAAATTGTAATTTTCACTAAACTAATATCTCAGTGCCATCTTAGTGCTGTCAAACTAAAATATAGTTAAGTTGTGTCACTTTAGTCTATTTCAGAATGGGAAATCGTCGTTTGACAGGAATAAACTAAATTTTGGTGATTTTTAGTTTAGTTTAGAGGCATTTGTGACAAGAGAATCGGCACCAATAACGTGTAACATAACTGACGAAATGTGGGTGTACACCTCTGCCTAACCCTTTGGGTCTGAGCCGGGTATCGAACCCAAATGCAAAAAAATTACATCCGTATTTGTGACACCAATCGACAGGGTCAAACATTATAGATACTCATCACTAGCTGCTGCTCGCGGCTTCGCCAGCGGAGACCCTAATTCTATTTTGTTTTTCTAAAATAAAGTAACCTAAGTTAATCCTTATAACATTAGCTATCTTCCAGTGAAAGTCCCGTCAAAATCGGATGCTGTTGGAACTGCCTCGCACCCTGCGCACCAAGGACGCAAATCTTTCACGCATTAATGCATAAAAGCAATCAACACGCAATTCCGCAAACATCAGGGGATGCGCTACAGAACGAGGCAGCCCTGTCAACACCCTGAAAGCATTATTATGCGAAGGGCACTGTACGATCTCTGCGTAAAATGTACCCACAGGCCACAGGTGTAAAATGAGGAACAGAAGGCGCTAAAAAGTGTTTTTTTAACCTCCGTAGAAGCACGCTTAAACCTGCGAGCAATCATATTCGCTCTAACCGACAGCGCCCTCCGCTCTCTCTCAATATCGTCATTATCCTTAAGGCTAGTGGTCAAAACATGCCCAAGGTACTTGAATGAGTGCACTCTCTATAACGGTACACCATTCATCATTACTAGAGGTATCTACCGTTTCTGGAGATTTTCCACCAGCCCCAAACACCATCACAATACTCTTCTTCACATTATACAGCAGGCCATGAGCACTGGCGTACCTCTCACACACACTCACCAGTTTCCTCAGGCCACAGACTGAGGCACTGAGCAGCATCATGTCATCTGCATAACTAATGTTGTTCACACATATGCCATCTATATAACATCCGACTCTGGTGCTACTCAGCTCTCCAATCAACTGGTCCATGTACAGGTTGAAGAGTGTAGAACTCAGACCTCCCTGCCTCACACAAGACTCAAAACCATATGGACTCGAGTAAGCCCCATCCCACCGAACGCTATTGACCTAATTCCCGTACCAAGTTAAAAATAACCGCAGCGGGTGCATTTGAGACTCGACGACCTCTAGCTTGCTAGCTAGTAACCTTGCCTTAGCATAATCAGCCTATAATGTTTCCACTGCTGGGACACAGGCCTCCTTCTCTGTGAGAGGGTGGGCCGTAATCCACCGCCCAGTCGGGCCCAGTACGTGTTGGAAGATGTCACGTCTTCGAATTTTTGGATCTAGGAGATGCCGGTTTCCTCATGATATTTTCTTTCACCGCTTTGAGAGCAGTGGTGATAAAATAATTTACACAAAAGTATAACGTCTGACAGTGTTCGAACCTACGACCTACAACTCTTTAAGTTGCGGCCAGTACCACTGGGCCACTACTACTCCAGCTGGACTGAGCTTGCCTTGCCAGTCATAAAACAAGGCACTTGCGCTCCCGGGTGTTAATATGACGCATCGAGGCTTAAAAAAGTTTCGCTCTGCAATGGTCTCTGTGATAAACAGCGATTCGCGTTCCCGGTTTGTGGAAACTCAAATCATTAATCGGATCAGCAAGATGTCTGCCCAACAATTAGGTAAAGTTTTTCACCATTACCTAGGTACAAATCCAGACTCCAGACTACTACTGAGAAATACCTGATGAAAAATTCCTATAACACTGCCCTACCCGGAAATCAAACATCCAGCAGTCGCGCGTGTGATTACCTGATCATGAGGCTGGCTAAGGTTGATATAATGAAACATCGAATAATGCTTGCACATTTTATTTCTGAATAATTACATAGATCATATCAATACACTGATAATACACAAGGACAATTCATTTTGGCAAAATTATTGACATAATGTGTATAATGTACCGAGGTACTATATTTGTAAAATAATATACAATACAAAGTATGCTTTTGTTTCTAGTTGGCGAAATGCGGACTTGGTCACAATAAACACAAATTCTATCAACAAAGTCATCTACTGTGTGTGACTGCTAAAAACAAAACTAAGTATCAAAATATCTCTTTACCATTTTAAAAAGTTTCAAAAAATATAAGGCTGGGAAGTGAACTGGTGATATCGAATTATACAAAATAATGATAACATAACTAATTAAAGCTTAATCGAGTTAAGAAAGGGCAACACAGTCGAAGCGTCCAAATTACAGATAGCACTTAATCTATCTATAACAAATTCAGTCCGTATGAGCCTAATTTTGGCTTATACGTTTATTGGCATACATTATTATTCAAACTGAAAGCAAGATTATGCTAAATTATAAGACTACTGACTAGTAGATGAAATGTACCTAAAACATAAGTTTTTAATCCTAGTACTTGCAATGGCATTGTTTTAATTAATAGAAACAAATGCAAAACAGTGAGATCACAATCGACCTCGTGATGTCAGTTATAAGCCTCTTTTAATAAAGCATTACCTTCTATTTGTAAAGTCAATAAAAATAAAAAAAACGGAAGATAATAAATAATACCCTATTAAATTCGCCTCTTGAAACAGTTGATCGTAAGCATAGAAATTATATAAAGCCATCATTATACATATCATTAAAATATTGTGTAATAATATATTTGTATAAATGTACATCCAATTGATAAGAAACATTTCACTGTAGAAGCCAATGTAACCTAAATTTTTAAAGTATTCATAATTATTTAATTAAAGAAATAAAATTCCGAGGATCACTAGTCTTTCATTAAAATGGAATTACGATGACTAAAAATATAACTAATGATTAATTTAGGTACTAGAAGGAAATATACATTCAGACGAGCTAAAATATACACAAAGTACTTTCTTTTCTAACATTACAAACGTGCATAACTGTATATATATATATCTTTTCTAACATTATAATTCAAACAAAAGTTAAAATTCATACGCGTTCCGGATTAGCGTTTTTTTTTTATAATATATTTTATTCTATACCTACTGAATTAATTTGTAAATATTATACGAACATTACAGAGAAAAATAGCCTTTAGTTGAATTCTACTCTGCACCCTAATTGCGTAACATTTTGACAGGTCAACAATATTCATTGCGTTATTTACGTCGTTGAGCAGACAAATTTTTCGAACATACGAAGCTATGGATCACCTTCAAAATGATTCAGATTGTGACTGATCGTGTGTTACGCAATTAGGGTTCAGGTCTTATCTTACTAAACTAAAATTAAACCCAAGATTGAATGATACTGAAGATGAAATTCGGAAAGTTTTGTAATCACATGCCTATTACCTACACTTACTACAAGTTAGAAGAAGTCTTTGTTTTTTAATTTACGGTCTGGCTTCATAAGTGCCGAATATAGGCTCAATTAAAAAAAACTTAAGAAAAATAGGTACAATTAAAACAGGTTTTGTGCAAAATTGTGTTATGTATTTGTGTATTTATCCTTGAAACGTTAAAAAACTACACTTCATTAGTTATTTTGCAAGTTGCAAATTATCTCAAAATTAATCAAATAGTAGTACAATTATACCACAAAAGGTATGCGCTTCGGTAATCTTCGTGTTATAGATACCTACAATGTGCACTAGTCTTAAAGAGATGTTTTTAACAGATTTTATACGAGATGTTTTTAACAGATTTTATACGATATGTTTTATTACTCACTCGGTAAAAATAAATTACTTATATCCCTTGCACGTATGAAGGCAGACTGTTAATACAGGAAACACAACACATTTTAACAAATTGCTGGTACTACGTAAACGTAAAATTTCACTAAATCAGTCTGCAGGAATATTACAGTTCTAAAATTAACACGTATTTCAGTAAAGGTAGTTCTTTCTAGGGAATATAGCATGGGGTTCCTTATAATTAGGATCAGGTTGGTTGCGGTATCGTCGGGCGAGCCATACAGCGAATAACTGAAACACAAACATAAAGTATTAGATACGCTATGTACTTACGAAAACAGTACATCAGTTACAATAGAAACAAGCATGCGCGTGCAATCATGCTAATAATGTATTGTGCAATATTTAACATAAGCACGCAATCAATAAAATTAAAACGATTACAGAAAGTATAGACACTGACTGACATAATAATCAACTCAACTTATACAAACAAAATTATGGATTTAAACAAAAACCGCTTAGAAAAGTCACGTGTAAAAATCTACAAAAAATTTCAATTTTCAATTATTATAGCTCTAAATTATTACATTATTTATATTTTAGTATTACTTTAAGTTGGAACTTATCATGTGACCAGAATAATTATCATGAGAAACACTACAATCATAAGTTTGCTAGTTTAAAACTAAGTGTTCGAGTAATAGTAGTTCTACTACCAGCCATAGAAAAAAGTTAGTAATATTAAATTTCAATATTGGACGACGAAAACGTTAGCTATATAGTTTGACCGAAACCGCTGCCTTAGATACGTGCGCGGCGAGACGGGGGGTCAGTGCAGATTCTACAATTATTCAAAATGAAAATAAAATGTTGCCAGTTTTGTTAATATTAAATGAAATTATTGATGTTTGAAGTTTGAGCGACGACGAATTTCGAATAAAATTTAAAGTCATTTACAAAAAATTGTGTAGCTTCTTAGGTCTTGTTATTGGGCCTAAATACGTAACAGACGGCACCACGGATCCGTTATTTCCGTATGTTCAACAGTCTGCCTAACATAATACCATTCTTATTGAAACAACAATCGTGGTATAGCTCACATTCTAGGCAATCAAAACGAATACCATTTTATACAAAATAATTTCTTTTTTCTTTGTATTTTAAGGTGATCGCACACTTATCCGAGCCGAACACGTCGAACGAACCGAATGAAATAAATTTTAGAATACTTTATACGAAAATCTATGTAACCTCGCACATCTGCCCGCGTCGAATCATCCGAATCTGGAAGACCGTTCCTAGCGTTCTCGTTGACTTCGATTCGTTTGACGCATTCGGCTCAGATAAGTGTGCGTTCACCTTTATTATAAAATAAGGTAGTATTCTAGGAAGGGATAGCCAGCAGAGTATCATGTAATAGAAGGTGAGCCTTGCCCTTAAGCCTTGATTTACATATATGTATTGAGTAAATTTACTAATAGGTGACATATTACAAATTCCAAAATAAAAAGCGACATGCGCACATCAATAAATTAACACATGCAATCCAAAGCAAAACACCAATCCACCTCAAGTGATTAAAATCCACATCGTCAGATCATTCACAGAAATGCACTGGGGTTAGCACGCGGATCCTTTTGGTTACGGTATCTTACTGTCAACCATACACCCAGAAACTGCAAGTTAATCGTCCGAATGTTAGTTACAAGTGCAAGCGAAATATTAAGAAATGTTTCATGTACAGATGTACACGTAGAGTGTATACAGACGTAATGCTAACACAAGCCAACTACCAATGAATATAGTTCGGATGAAGTTAACGCGCAGTCGGCACAGCGAGGATCCATCGCAAAAAAAAAAGTGCCCAAAAATCTGCCTAGCCTCTTCCTAACTATGTTGGGGTCGGCTTCCAGTCTAACCGGATGCAGTTGAATACCGTATTTTACATGGAGCGACTGCCTGTCTGACCTCCACAACCGATACTGGGTAATACAATACTCCTTGGTAAGACTGGTTGTCAGACTTTCGGACTTCGGAAAAAGTGCCCATGGAGTAGATAAAGCTTTTACTTTGTGTTCATGCCTCACCTCCGCAGACTCGCTCAAATCAACCAACTAACTATACGTTTCATAGTCTATTTTTTTTTTTTATGGCTAATATATTAACAAACAACATAACATCAGGCTTATATTTGCCGAAAAGATAAGCAGAGGTGTACGCCCACATTTTGCCCGTTTTATTAAGTACGGCAAGCCAATTGCCATCAACCGAGCACAAATCCAGACTCTGGACTATTACTGAAAAATTTGTGATGGAAAAACCCAATAAAACTTTGCCCGGAATCGATCCAGACCATGCACGCTTGCGACCACTACACGACCGAGGCAGGGCAAAAACGATATTAATTTGATAACAACTAACAGCATTTAGCACTTAGCACTCAGCTAGGGTTGCCATCCGTCCGGGTTTCCCCGGATTTGTCCTAGTTTGGATTGCGTCCAGGGAGCGTACGGGCGGGGTTTTAAATAGTTGTGTCAGGGGTAATCCGATTAATTCAATTATTTGCAATAAATTAAAGCATTATCATAGTTAAAAATTCGCCGCGCAGCAAATGACCCATTTTTGATGCCAAAAAGACGAGCGTTCCTAAATTTTACTTTTGTTACAATAATACCTCAGATAGAGAATAGTGTAAGTACAATTGATTAGTAAATTAAGCTTTTTATTTGTATTATTAAGGCTTAAGTTGGTTTTCTATTAATAAAAAAAAAATACTATAAACTTAACGATGCAATTTATTGTAAAAAAATCCAAGGGCGTCCGGTGAAAAATCTTCATTTCACCCAAATGTCCGGGGTATTTGAAGTTTTTGTCCGGGGCCCGTAATTTCGATGATGGCAACCCTACACTCAGCTAACAGTTGTAGTATTGTATGTTGGTAGTTGATTGAAGTCAATCTGTATACATGCTACGTGATCATTTCCACCATATTTAGGTAATAGTAACGAGTAATTAGCTGCTTCTAATGGAGCGGTCATCTGAAATGCTTCAACGTTAATTACAAAAGTATTAGAAAAAATAAATGAAATCGAGAACAATAACTTTATCCATGCTTAATCGTGATTATAGTACCTCGTATCTACATGCAAATATTAATTTACAAAATAATTATTGTGTAAGTAGAACGTGTTATTATTGTGAATGGTGATTGTTGTCCCGCATTTCCACATCCAAGAAATGTCTGACATTCAGTCAGATAGTAAAATTCCACTTGCTAGTCTTGGTACGCAGTACAAATGCAATTGCAAGTTGCTATAGGATTACAATATAGGCACTCAGACATTTTTCAGAAGTTTTGTTTTCATCGCGTGAAAATACGGTTATAGTATTTTTTTCTACCAGTGTCTATAATGCTTTCACAAACTATATAAATGTATTGTTAAAAAGAGTTGTGTACTTAATTGTGTATCTATTTAACATGCAAGTTTTTAAATCGTATTTTATAGACAACATTTTATTACGCAGCAAGGCCATCTATTATCATGTAACTATAATACTTTAGGTACAAACGTTATCACCATTGCAACTGTTTGTTTTAATTTAACTAAACATTTCTTATTGTTCATTACAATCCTAATACAGGTTGAATAAACTTTAATTAAGTAGTAGCAGTGTACTGAACCATATCAAACTGCATTTATTTATAGAGGTACTATCATTGAACAATGATAAAGTATAGATAACTAAAGACGATAGAACTCACCTCAGTAAAGCTGAAAAACAGTCCAATGCCACCACACAATTTGAATGCATAGTCAATAGTCTCCTTCAACTTCCCCATACATGGTGCACATTGGCAATGTATAGACTCAAATGTATTACGGCAACAAATTTTCTGTAATTTAGAAAAACAGTTATTGAAACAAGGAGAAAAACAGAGAAAATTAAACATGAGATTTTTTTGTTTGTCTACACTAATATCATAAAAAGAAAAGATTTGTAATTTAAAATAAAACTTTTTACAAAAAAAAAAACAACAGACTTCCAAAAAACACTACAAAGTGAAAAATAACTTTAATTTCGGAAGTCGGTGTCTTTGGTTTTGAATTTTCGTTTTTTATCACCGACTTCCGAAATTAAAGTTATTTTTCACTTTGTAGTGTTTTTTGGAAGTCGGTTGTTTTTTTTTTTTTTTGTAAAAAGTTTTTATTTTTCACTTTTTAGTTGTGGTACCTACCCCACACAAATTCGAAAACCACTACCTGCTATGTAAATAACAGTGACAGGAACTTATTATATCATCCACATACTAAGTGGGAAAAAGTACGTATTATTGAAGCTAACTCAAAAACTATCGAAGCAAAGTTAATAAAATTTATATGGGACCACCTCGAGAGCATATCCTTTCAAACAAAAAAAAAAATTTTCAAAATCAGTCCACAATTGACGGAGAAATCGGTGGACACACAAAAAAAAAACAAACATACGCAACGAACATAATAACCTCCTCCTTTTTGGAAGTCGGTTAAAAATGAGCCGTCGCAGGACGCCTGGCAGATGCGAAACAGGTAATATGCATAAAAGGATAGTTTATCGACGCCAACATTGGCGTTGGCGTTGGCTTTGGTTTGGCATTGGCACTGTTGGCGTGGCGACGCGGAGTCGCCACGCCAACAGTCGGTCTGACCCGCCGTTATAGATGTTTCACATCAAAAACTCTCAAACGAATGGTTCGATTTTTTAAATACAATCACCAGTAGAACGCTATAATATCACTAAGTAACATAGGCTATAGTTTATAAGATATCACGCGGGCGAAGCCGCTGATGAAAGCTAGTATAAAATATTTTTTTAGTGAGTTGTATGTGTCGCTATTTTGTTTAGATACGAATAATGGTGTTTCGAGATTATCGAAAGGTTATCGACAACTGGGCTATAGTAGTGTAGTGTTTTGTATCAACATAATTATTATCTATTTAGAACAGGCTGAAAATATTATTTGATGTTTCTGTTTGAAGATAATTCTTTTCTTTACAAAACTCGACTTCAACCTGGGAAAATGATTAAGCTACTTACTCATTTAGTTTCTCAAAATAATCTGTTGTACAGGGGACTATAAGGCTATTTGCTTTATACTGGCTTCTAGTACTTACATCTACTAGTTCACATGAGGGATGTTCAGCAGTACCATTCTCTGGTATTCTGCTCTGGAAACCACAGCACTGGAACCTCTCCTGAACTTGTTCTTTGACATCCACGGTCACCTTGTTCCATCCCTTGAAACATAAAAATTTATCATCATCAAAAATTCCAAGTTCATCACCACGTGTATGTTTATCCTAAACTATCGAGAAATTTTCCATTAGGGGTTAGAGATTATTTGGGATATTTTACTTGACAAAAGGTTTTTCCGTAAATTCTGCCACTACGACATTCCTTGTGCAGCACCCCCCCCCCCCCCCCACCCGCATTTATATCTGTGCGATGCTGTCTGCAGAGATCTACTTATTCAAATAAAATATATAGTGACATTAACAGATTGCACAAGAAATAAAATATTCACATTGGCCTGAACGACAAGACAAGATACGACGAGACGACAAAACAAGATACCACAACAAGATAAGACAAGACCGACAAGATATCATTTTAAACAAAAAGACGAATAAGTATGCTTTGTTTAACAGCCAGAACCAGAACATATAAAATTCAAAATGAATTCAAACCACAAATATCACACTAAATAGTTTTAGTTCTGGCAGCAAACCAGCCACAATCGGACTTTCCAAAATAAAACAGTGTGAATATCTTCACATACATCATACAATACAAAGCGTGTGATACTTTTACCCGACTACGGCGGAGGGTTATGATTTTGACTAGTATGTTCATCTGTTCCCTCAAATCTTCTAAACTACTCATCATAATTTGACAAATGAGGTATCCTTGAAAGCGTCTTGGTTAAATTGAATGTGGTGCCCTCTAGAAGACATAAACTAATGACCAAAACTAAAACCAGACTACTGAAAAATCAAGCTCTAAAAATATTTTCTTGTTCCATGCTTTTTAGAGTGTGATTCTTCTTCTTGTTGAACTTCTAAAGCAGTCACACAGTGTTTTAAGAAGCCTATTTGTTTATTAAGAAAGCTGATATAATCATTTCAATGCAAGATTTTGTATTCCTATTAAGCAGACGACTTTTTTATGTCCTATGATTCTTTCCCCCTTTTTTATACATGTAAATATTATTATTTAGACTGTGAGCTTATAAATTAAGTACCTATTTCTTAATTATGTATATTTCAAGACATTCAATTGAGTTTAAAAATACCTCATAATTCTTTTAAAATAATAAATACACACAATTAAAAATCTTAATCAGATATAATATGACACTGCTATTTATTCCTTGTTAATAGTTTGCACATGAATTGTATCATAAAAGCAGAAGAACCAACAAATAAAAGGAGGAGGTTCTCAATCCACACCTTTTATTTTTGTTTATTTTTAAATTATTTATGATACATTAATATTTACCTACCAAATTAATGATATAATCATTGAATGAGCTCTATTGTTAAAACATCTCATAATGTACATAAATAAGCTGCTGAACTGATTCTACAAACTATCTAAGAAGTAAGTGAAGATGTTTTTATGGGATAAAAACCCTATAGTCCTAACTAGTATTATAAATGCTATTGTTTGTTTGTTACACTTTCACATTAAAACGGCTGAACAGATTTGGATGAAATTTAGCACATGAGTAGACTATGACCTGAATTAGGACATAGGATACTTTTTATCCCGATATTCCCAAGGGATCGAAACAAATGTAATAATTGTTATTTATTTTTTTTATTAAAGAAAGTAATTCAGCTAATTAACTCACCTGTCGAGCCAGCATTTCCTGATGGTCGGAATTAACAGTGAGGCAGGCACATGCCACTGAAAACTGTACCAAGAACAGAAGGAATAGAATCACCATGTACTGAATACTGAGTTAAGGTTTTAGATAGATAAAGTACTCTATAACAATAAATTAAAAATAAGATCTATTAAGAGTTGCAAAGGGTATTAATAGGAAATTATTTTTTTTACTGATTAATTACTGTATAACATTTATTTTTCTTACCCACAACAGGTTATAGATAAGGTTACAACATTATAAAGTATACAGTGTGATTCTTCATAATGTGCACATATCGAAATTAGGGAATCTATGCTTAATTTTATCGACGGAAAAATATATATATTTTTTTTTATTTTCTTCTCTTTGGCATCTTATTTATAAATTTTACAATTATTGTAAAAATTTATGACAAAAATACAGATTTTTGCTAAAAAAAATGTTTATTTTCAATTGAGGGTAGTTTTTTTTTCTCAATTTTCATTTCATGTGGACGCCTAATTACTTCCAATCATTATGGAGTTTGTTTCATCGCGATAGATGATTTAGTTTAAAAGTTACAGTTTTGTTACAATTTTTTTCTGTTGTTAAAATTAAGCATAGATTCCCTCATTTCGATATGTGCACATTCTGAAGAATCACACTGTATATCTCTGTGTCCTGCCACAGTAAGTGGCACACAAATATTACGAAGTAAAGAACCAAAAATAGTGATCAAAATAGTAGGTATCACTGCAGATCCCTGAGGAATATTAAGCTGCCCGACTAAGAAGATCAAGTCTGTATTTACCTCTTATGTGATAGAGAAATCACATAAGAGGTTAATACATTATTTTATGTAAAGCTATTATGAAACTGTTCATTCATTGCAGTAATGGTAGCCACACACATAACGATTTGCTTGTGCAAATTTAGACTTGCGCAAATTTGCTTGGCCGGTATTGACCACACACTGTTCAAGCATGCTTGTAACCTTATTATTTCTGTTTAGTGACCGTCCAGGTGTGTTGTGAGTACTTTCATTGTTGATACAAAAACTCTACTGAAACTTGAACGCATTTGAGTTTGCGCAAATTTGCTTAAGCGTGTGTGGGGCACATGCTCAAGCAAATTCAAAATCAAAGGAGACGTTTCATTTTTGTATGGGACTCCGGCCATAACATGTACACTTCAGAAAACCTGGGAAACGAACCCCTAAATACAATAAAGACTGTTTTTTTCCATAATATCTAATACTTTTTGGGCACAAAATAAAAACCGAAAATGTTTGACGTTTGTCAGGAGAAATACGACCATCGATAGCTAGCCATTTTAGTCCAGAAGTACCTACAAATCTACAATCCACAAAAGCAGTTTTTTATTTTTATGATGAATCACACTTTCTAATTAATCAAAAAAGATGTATAAGATAGCTATCTTAATATAGTACAGAAATACATGCCTTTCATATTTATTTAAATGACGTCTACGTGATATTATTATGTTAAAATGTAACATGATTTCTAGACGAAAGCAGTATGCAAGTAAAACGACGCCATGATGAATAGAATATGGCAATAATTTGTTAAACTATTATTTTTTGTGCCGAAGTAATCAGGGGAATAAGCAGGAAAGAACGTTTTTCCTCAATTCGTGGAATTTTTTCCTATTTTTACATTAACGTACACTTTATGGCCGAAAATGAAACATCTCCTTTGCACAAACTTGGAATTGAAAACTGAAAATCACACAAGCCAAGAAATTTACGCAAATTTCTTTCCACACATATAACGATTTGCATGCGCAAGCCTAAATTTGCACAAGCAAATTGTTACGTGTGTGGCTAGCATTAACATGAGAAAACAAAGTAATAAGAATATTGTGTTGTGTACTTACGTATTACGAAATCCTTGATGTATTTGTTTAGCAATGTAGCACAATTACTTTCTAAACTTGTGTGTATGCCTATCTATACTATGCACACAATGATTTTAATATCATCAAACTGTATGTTGTAAATTAAAATAGGTAAGTAATGTTAATATAGACACAAAGTGCATATTTGACTTTGGAAAAGGATACAAAGAACAGCATAACTTGATGATGTTTGACAGCTCCCAGCAGTCCCAGCAGAGAAATCAAAATGAGGAACACCCCACATGCCAGTATTCCTCCCACAATCGGCAAGTTGGTGACCAGTGACGATGCCTGCCCATACACCGCCACTGATATCAGAATGCTGGCCACTACCTGATTATGTTTTTACATTCGCATTAGGGAAAACAATGGATTAAAGACAGTTAGACACTACATTGTATGCGTCTGATCTGTAAGCGTTATCGATATAAACAGTGTGAAAATACCACATATTATTAATTAAATAGTTTAAAAATATTGTGAAAAAAAATCTTACCACATATAGAATGTTTAACGCAATAAGCGCATTTTTAGAACAAGTGAATCCTCCACACATGTTGACGCCAGGTACCTACCTAAACACAAAATCGCTAATTCATATATACGCAGTTGTAATAGCGAAAGTGTTATCGAAAGATACGACACCTTGAAACTCTTTTGTCAATCTATTCAATATTAGTACACTTACACCGTCCCACACAGAAACTGAAAGATAAATGAGTTGAACTCGAGCTGAACAAATGAGTGTGAAGAAAACGAACACAATTTAGGTGCTAGATAAACGTATATTTAAAATATAAGCTACGAAGTTAATCTTTGTAGAATCAAAAAATAAAGAAAATAGTCCACTCGATAGAAGAGCAATTTGATCATTGATTCATTGACAAAAGGGAAATAATAAGTATATGACTTTCACTGTCAGTGTCAGACTATGGACAAGACCACAGACCACAGAACACATATACTCGAGGACGAAACGAACAGACATGGGTGAAGTAGGACTGCCAGTAAAACGATGATATAAAACGATGAGAAACACGTACGGTACAGTTGTTAAATAACTACCTAACGGTAGTTAGCGGTTGGCGTATTTCTCATAAAACTCGCTACACACAATGCAATGAGGTTAAAAACTGAAAGCTCACAGCAGATGGCAGCACAGTTGTACGTCTTTATAAACCACCATTGTTGTGTTTGTTTACTTTTGTGTCGATCACAAATTATACGAAAACTAGATAAATATGTATGAGACTTGGAGTATAGTGCACAAACAATGTAAGTACGAATGTTATGCGTCAGCGTTTTGTAGTATGAAAGAGAAGTGTGTGTGGGCGATCGCCAGTTACTGCGCGCTGGCCGATCCGTATGCTCCTGTTCGTACTTGGGATTTTTCAGGAATAAATAAGTATTCTACAGTAATCAAATCAGTGTCTTTATTTATACATCAAGTGTCGTAGTAACTCCCGTGGCAAATCCAGTAGGTATAAACAGATACCTACAGTGGTGACCCCGAACATTTTCGAATCAAAATCAGAAAGAGTGCGTAATTGAGGGTTTGCCACGGTAACATTAAACTAGCAGGATGCCTCAAATATCATGTAAGGCCGGTTTAAAACCAATTAAACCAATCCATTTAAAACGAAAAAAATGAAATAAACCATTTTTTTCGATTTAAAACTGTTGGTGTTGATGACAATGTTTTTCTTAATTATAACTACATTTCCTTGATTTTACCGAGGTAGGGATATAACGGAGTACCCAAAAACTCTGTGTTGGTAAGTTTTTTTTTTTTCATTGTTTTCAACCGATATAAATAATCAATTTGATTCGGTTAAAACCAAACTCACACTCTGCGGCCGCGCCACTCACCGATCCCGGTGGCTTGTATTCTCCTGCCTCTGGCATCCTCATTAGGGTTTGAGGCTATAGATGTAAAACAACCGGTTTTAAACAAAATGTTGCCGGTTTTAAACCCCAAATAAATTGTTTTAAACGGTTGAAAACTCACCTACAAAAATAAAAGTACGTGCGTGCCCGGCGCGACGGCCGCGCACGGCAGTTTATGTAGGCGCATGTGTGTGTAGGGTAGGCGAGCTGGCAACGTTGCGTCGAGTCACGAGTGACGACGTCAACGAGTGTGAGAGTGTGAGTTTGGTTTTAAACCGAATCAAATAGATTTTTTTATATCGTTTGAAAACAATGAAAAAATGTTTACTTAACAACACAGTTTTTAACTTATCAATAGAGTTTTTATAACTTACGTAGGTATAGGTACCTACTCCGTCATATCCCTACCTCGGTAAAATCAAGAAAATGTAGTTATAATGAAAAACATAGTCATCAACACCAACCGTTTTAAATTCAAAAATATGGATTATTTCGGTTTTAAACGTTTTTCTTTTCGTTTTAAATGAATTGGTTTAACCTATCGCGGGCGTCCGCGACGAACTCCCGCCCGCCTCTCGCAGCGCCGGCAATATGAACGAACGCGCGGGTGTAATAGATTTTTGTTGATAATGGATTATTTGTTGATTTCATCTTTTTTTCGATAATTTTTTGGTTTGTCGCGCGGACACACGATCCCCGTCCAATTGTCCGCGGGGCGGGCCCCGTCGCGTCGCCCGCCTCACGCAGCGCTGCTCTAAGGATGATAATAGAAAACAGCACGCCCGCGCCGCCGCCGTGCGGGCCGTGCACCCGCTTAACGCAGCGGACGGCCTAAGTTGGTGAAAACTTCTATGATTATAATCCAACAAAATAAACATAATTAAAACTTATTTTATACAGGGACTAATATACACATGTACAGACGCCAGCACATCAAGCTACCCGAAACTGTCAAATTTTCCCAATCAACTTTGAACTTTATACATCAGCGATAAAGTTGAAAATCTGACACATTGTAGTAACATAAATATTGACACATTGTTTATAAATTATTGACACATTGTATTGTATATAATAAGTATTGTATATAATAAGTATTAATACAATAAGTATTGACACATTGTAGTAACATTGTAGTAACATAAATTTGACACATTGTAGTAGCCTGATGTGCTGGCGTCTGTACCTACTGCTGTCCCGTTTTTAGGGTTCCGTACCAAAATGGTAAAAAGGAACACTTACATATGAAATCGAGGCGGGATTTTATCGCGCACTGGATTTTCAACTCTCGGTGTTAAGCCGAGCGTTGAGAATCCAACGCGCTGGGACGCACTCTCGTCCCAGCGCGTTGAAAAAACACACTGTTGGATTTTCAACTCTCGATGCTAAGCATAGCGTTGAAAATCCAGTGCACGAAAAAACATCGCCGCAATTTTATTACGTCCATGCGAACGTCGGCTTATGGTGCGACTCACTCTGTCTGTCTATCTATCAGTCACAGCTGGATATCTCAAGAGCTACTAATGCTATCAATTTGAAATTTAGAATAGTTTTAGATGACGTTTGCCCAACAACGATGTCGATTCTCTTGTCACAAATCCTCTAAACTAGACTAAAAATCACCAAAATTTAGTTTAATCCTGTCAAACGACGATTTCCCATTCTGAAATAGACTAAAATTACACAACATAACTATATTTTAGTTTGGCAGCACTAAGATGGTACTGAGATATTAGTTTAGTGAAAATGGCAATTTTGCTATTCTGAATTTGACGTTTTTCACCTAAAATTTAGATTTTCTAACTAAATTTGACTATTTTTAATCGCGACTACAAACGCGTGGAATAAAATTGGTTGTCATGAACTTTAAATTCACACCAACACCTCGACTTCAGATGCAAAAACAGAACTGATTTTTTTTTCTTTTGCTTGTATCTCGAAAACGGTGTGTTCAATCGCAAAAATAATGAAAATTTCGACACCCTTTAAATACCTTAAACCCCTAACACTCTACATGTAGGTAATATATTTTTCTTATTTTCCATACAAAAAGTGAAAAAATCCATATAAAACACGTCGAGGCTCCCCTGCGCGCCTCCGGTTCTAAAAAGATTCACGTGGTTAGGTATCACGTGTGGAGTTGCGACTGTCAAATTCGATTTAGATTGTGTCAAAATTATTTTTAAATTTAGAGAATTTATTTTACAGAATAGCTTTGTGATTGTCATAGTCAAAAGTAAGGAATTTTAGTGATAGTTTAGTTAGTTTAGTTCGGTGTACAAGAGAATCGGCACCATTATTGCAACTAAACCCGAGTCTCCTGCGCATGTTTTTTCGAAACATTACACTTAAACATTTATTTTCATACAAAACATAGACAAGTGTGTATGACCACGCCTGTTTGTTGCGATGTTTTTGTGTAAAGAGGCGTGGTCAAAAGAGGCCATTTGTGTATTTGGCAAACACGATATTTTGTATGAAAGCAAATGTTTATGTGTTTATGTTTCGAAAAACACTCGCAGGAGACCCGGCTTTAGATTTTTTTTTTTTGCAACACAGGCTGAACTAAAATCAGAAGTAATAAAAAATTAGAAGTGGGGTTACTGGGGGCTACTAGGGCATGTGGGGTTTAATATCATCATCATCAGCCTATGTTCCCACTGCTGGGACACAGGCCTCCTCTCTGTGACAGGGAGTGGGCCGTAATCTACCACACAGGCCCAGTGCGGATTGGTAGATGTCACATGTCTTCGAATTTTAGATTCTAGGACATGCCGGTTTCCTCACGATGTTTTCCTTCACAGTTTTGAGAGCAGTGGTGATTAAATAATTTACACAAAGTAAAGCGCCTGTCTGGGTTCGAACCTACGACCTACAACTCGTAAGTCGCGGCCGTTACCACTGGGCCACCAATGCTGTGGTTTCATATTTATGAAAGAGCGCTATTTGCACATTCTCAAACTTTTTTTTGACGTGATAACGTCTTATAAATCGATGAACGCCGGCTGCACGCACGAAAAAGTGTCACGTTCCGCCTGAGCCGAGCGTGCAAGCGAGAGCACGGAACAAGCGATAGAGAGGCACGATCAGCCTAAGCGTTCGGCTTGTGACGTTATCACGTAAAATTATCGTCCGTAAACCGACTTTACAGACGACCAATTTTTTTAAAGCCGCTTTGTTTTCGACTTATGACGAAATTTAAAAAAAAAACCTTCCCCCACCCTCCCTTATCTCCGCAGTTTGCATAGAGAAAAACCTGAAATTATTTTATATGATAGAAGTTTATGTAAAGATTACAGGAAAAATAAAACGATGTCTCTAAATGACACACTTTTTCAGAAATCATGAACAAAAATTACATAAGTTCCACTATCGGTCAAGAGATGGCGCTGACCTAAAATTGTAATATTGTACAGACGCCAGCACATCAAGCTACTACAATCTGTCAAATTTATTTAATAGATTTTCTACTTTATCGCTGATGTCCAAGGTTCAAAATTGATTGGGAAAATTTGACAGTTTCGGGTAGCTTGATGTGCTGGCGTCTGTACACAGTGTGCAGTTAAATTCTCTGACGAATATAGGCCTCGCCGATAAAAATTAAAAATGGTACGGAACCCACGGTGCGCGAGTCCCACTCGCTCTTGACCTTTTTTTTACTAAGTTTGACCGCCCTAAGATGTAAAACGACCGATTTAAAACGTTTTAAATAAAATTTTGCCGTTTTAAACCCCATAAATCATTTTAAACGGTTGAAAACTCGCTTGGATTTGTACCCGGTTGATGGCAATAGGCTCGCCCCCTATTACATGGTACTTAAACATAGCTGGCGAAATGTGGGTGTACCTACTACAACCAACCCTTCGGGGAAACAAGGCGTGATGTTATGTGAAAACTGGCTTACAAAAATAAAAGTACGTGCGTGCGCGGCGCTGTGGCCGCTCGCGGCTTTTAGGTGCATTTGTGTGTAGGGTAGGCGAGCTGGCAACGTTGCGTCGAGTCACGAGTGACGACGTCAACGAGAGTGCGAGAGTGTGAGTTTGGTTTTAAACCGGATCAAATTGATTACCTATATATATCGTTCGAAAACAATGAAAAAAAATTTGTATTTACCAACACAGAGTTTTTACGTACTCCGTTATATCCCTCTACCTAGGTAAAATCAAGAAAATGTAGTTATAATTAAGAAAAATATAGTCATCAACACCAACCGTTTTAAATCGAAAAAAATGGTTTATTTCGGTTTTAAACGGATTGATTTAATTGGTTTTAAACCGGCCTTACATCTATATCGACCTCGACAGTTGATCATAATATATATATTTTTTTTACCTGAGCAACCAGCCGCAAGTTCGTCATGCTCCCTTAGATGTCACTGCTTGCGGTAGCGTCGGGGGTCGGGTTGCCTCCTTCCCTCAAATATGGCGAGGGGGGTAATGGCTGATCTTTGCGTTATGCTCGTGAACGGGTGCTGCTTGTGGTGACTGGTCGTCTTGCTGTTCATGGTTTTGTTATTGTAACTAGTAACTAACTGTTTATTTATTTTACCTTGATGGTCCTAGTTTATCATTTATAATAACTTCCAATTATAGCTTTAAAGAGCTTTATGTAAGCGGGCACGCCCTTTATGCCTGGAGGCTTTTATTTAGATACGAGTATTTAGTTCTGTTTACGTTTAGTTTTTATTTTTTTATTTCTGCTTGAGTATAGTTCTCGATGTTTTTGGTTGGTATATTGGTGTGTTCTAGCTGACATATGGCCAATAATTTATCATTTAAATTAGGTATGTTTTGTGTTGCATAATGTAAGTTATTTTGCATACTATTGTATAGAATCATTTTTTTTTCTAACATGAACAGACAGCTGTGCTGCTGGGGAGTTTGTTGCGCCACTTCTTCTTCCCAGCTAAAGGCACTAGGAAGTGGTGAAGGGTGGGCGTTTTGGGGGACTGTCTTATGTAATTTTGACGTTCGAAAAGTGCTGATTCTCAGCCTAGTTTGAATAAATGACTTTTGAAATTTTATAGCCCTGACTTATCCGAGGCGAGACGATAAAACTTGAGAGCTTGCAGATTTAATCTTGCACCTACTATCTTGCATAAGTTTACCAAACTACTCAAGTTCTATTTCTATATGAATGGTCAAAATGGATGGTATTTTGCAGAGTTGGACAGAATCGCTATAGGCCAGTAGGTACTCCGCAACCGAAGCACGTTGCGAACTTTCTGGGATCGGTATGACTCTTGAAAGCTTCCATTCTGCTAATCCCATTTGATAATTTTCAGGTAGTTGACCCAGGCTTTGATTCTTGCATTTACTGCACCTAATATAAATATCTATGCAATGTTTCCGTCCTTGACGATATACTCAGCCCGGTAACTAGCCAAGCCAACAAGGTTCTAAAACAATAGAATAAAAAACCGACCACGTGCGTGTCGCACCACGCACAATGTCAGGGTTCCGTATTTGGGATGAATTTATCCCAAAAACAAACTTAACTTTGTAGTTGAAAAACATGTTCTCCCATACCTACATCGATATAACTACGTCACGGTCTATTCTCCAACTGCAAATGTGATAAAACTACAAATTAACGATTTTCGGACTTTTTCCTTTAAGGCTCCGTGCCGCCGCACCGCACGAAATCACTGATTTTGATCAATTTTGTTTATTCGTTGTGAGACCTGGGACGAGAATTTAAACAAAATTATTTATAATTTGAAAAGTCCAATTCTTCGTCTTGTACATAGGGGAAAGGGATTTTTGAAATAAATTAAGGATTCGTGGGAAATCACTAAAATTCGCAACAAGTTTTCCAAAAAATGACGCGAGACTGACGTTTGATCGTTTCGTTAGAAGAAACTGCTTTTGATGTTGAAAATTAAAAAATATCATCAACATCATTATATGGTCTACTTGTACATAGGGGAACCACTTTTTTCAACTTTCATACAAAATATAGCAGAAAAAAAATGTTGAAATAACGTAACTTTCTCAAAACTTCAAGCCAAATAAATATTTTTTTCTAATACTTAGAAACACTTTTAAGAAATTTAAAAAATTCTATATTAATTTTAAGTTAATTGTTTAATAGAATCTAAATTTTATTTTATAAATAAACAATTACTTAATTACGTAAATAAATGGCAAAGTGAACTATATAAACGATCGCGGAAAATCTATTCCGTCAGTAGCGAACGGGTCTTCCCAGCGTGAGGACGTATCACTTTGCGTCGCAGCACGCACACACGCACGTACGTGTCCGATGTTAACATATTCCAGAAATTGTACGTCGACTACCACATTTTGATCCGCATTTTATTTTAAAGTACTTTGCTTGTTTTTGAAGAACATTAAAATTTTGAATGCCTGGCAATAAATAAAATACCGGTGTACGTGTGTTCGTAATTCTTCTTATCCTAAACGGCTTGACTGATTTAGATGTTTTTTTTAATTCTTTTTGTGTAACTTGGATGGTTCATAACTATAGTTGGACTCGCGTGGCGCTGTTGTCGCAGGACAACATCTGCCTGCTGGGTTCACTAGTTATATTTTGACTTTAGATTTCATAGTTTTGAGTGATTTTTGGTAGGGGAAAAAGTTATGGGTTCGCGTCACCGATATGCCCGCGCCTATATGCTGTTGTAGCAATCAGTGAAGTATTTTTGGAACGAAGTTTCTTTAACGCTACTGAAGACTACTTTAAGTCAAAATAAAGATCCAAGATGGCGGCTGCGAACATTAAAAAATATTTCGTCATGGGTATCGTTTTCATAGTTTTCGAGGATGCTAAAGCTGATAGTGAGGTCAAAATATAAATCCAAGATGGCGGCTGTGACAATATTCAGATTTTTCGTCATGGGTGTCTTTTTCATAGTTTTTGAAGATTCTAAAGCAGATTTTGATGTCAAAACGTAAATATAAGATGGCGGCCGCGAAAATTTTCACATTTCTTCATAACATCACGCCATCAATTTCAAAGGGCCCAACACTTTCTAAATCTCATTTAAATTTAAAATTCAAATTTAAATCTCATTTCCGCAACTTTTTCGCGCAAGTGGGTTCGCGCAAGTGTCTTTCGCGCAAGTGTCTCAGATCCCTTTATGGATACTGGTGCCAATTCTCTTGTCACAAATTAATGCCTCAAAACTAGACTAAAAATCACCAAAGTTTCGTTCATTCCTGTCAAACGATGATTATAGAATATATTTTATTTTGACAGCACTAAGATGGCAATATGGTGCCGATTCTCTTATATACCGAACTAAACTTACTAAACTATCACTAAAATTCCTTACTTTTGGCTATGAAAATCTTGAAGCTATTCTGCAACAAAAATTTTCTAAATTTAAATATATTTTGACACACTAAAATTATATTTGACAATCGCGAGTCCACGTGGTACTTGTTTGCCCTACCCCGTGAATTTTTTTTAGAGCTGGAGGCGCACAGGGGGCAGCCTTGACGTTTTATATAGAATTTTTACTTTTTGTAAGGAAAATAAGAAAAAATATTACCTACATGTAGAGTGTCAGGGGTTTAAGGATTTTATAAAGGGGATCGAAATTCTCATTATTTTTGCGATTGGACGCACCATTTGCGAGATATATGCAAAAGAAAAAAAAAAGATATAGTACTGTTTTTTGCACCTGAAGCGAGGTGTTGGTGTGAATTTTAGTTCAAGTAACTAATTTTATTCCGCACCTTTTTAATCGCGATTAAAAATAGTCAGATTTAGTTAGACATGGTGCCGATTCTCTTGTCACAAATGCCTCTAAACTAGACTAAAAATCATCAAAATTTTGTTTTATTCCTGTCAAACGACGATTTCCCATTCTGAAATAGACTAATGTGACACAACTTAACTAGATTTTAGTTTGACAGCACTAAGATGGAACTGAGATTTTCATTTAGTGAAAATAGCAATTTTACTATTCTGAATTTGACGTTTTTCACTTAAAATTTAGATTTTCTAACCGAATCTGACTATTTTTCGCGATTAAAAACGTGTGGAATAAAATTGATTGTCATGAACTTTAAATTCACACCAACACCTCGATTTCACATGCAAAAACAGTACTGAATCTTTTTTTTTCTTTTGCTTATATCTCGAAAACGGTGTGTCCAATCGCAAAAATAATGAAAATTTCGTCTCCCTTTATAATACCCTTAAACCCCTTATACTCTACATGTAGGTAACATTTTTTCTTATTTTCCATACAAAAAGTGAAAAGTTCCATATAAAACACGTCGAGCGTGCGCGCCTCCGGCTCTAAAAAGATTCACATGGTTAGGTATCACGTGTGGAGTCGCGATTGTCAAATTTGATTTAGATGTGTCACAAATTTTCTTAAATTTAGAGAATTTATTTTGCATAATTGTGCCGATTCCCTTGTTCACAAACTAAACTAAATTTAAGTGCATCTTTTTCTTTCTATTTCATTAAAAAAAGGACAGAAAATAAATTTTAGTTTAGTCCTGTCAAATTAATCAGCGCTTGACGTTAATTGACGTAATTTTAGTCGGCAAGTTTTTAATCACGTCTAAACTTGTATGGAAAGTGATAGGCGGTGATTAATTTGACAGGACTAAACTAAAATTTATCTTCTGTTCTTTTCTTAATGAAATTGTAAGAAAAAGATGCACTGAACTTAAATTTAGTTTAGTTTGTGAACAAGAGAATCGGCACCAATAGCTTTGAGATTCTCATAGTCAAAAGTAAGAAATTTTAGTGATAGTTTAGTTAGTTTAGTTCGGTGTATAAGAGAATCGGCACCAATCAAAATTTTAGGTGAAAAAAGTCAAATTCAGAATAGCGAATTTTTCATTTTTACTAAATGAATAACTCATTCAGTTGCAAAAACTGTACTTTATCTTTTTTCTGTTCTTTTGCTTATATCTCGAAAATTGTGTCTTATCGCAAAAATAATGAAAATTTCGACCCCCTTTATGAAACCCATAAACCCATAAAACTCAACATGTAGGTAATAATTTTTCATGTTTTCCATACAAAAAGTATAAAATTCCATATAAAACAGAATTGTTATAAATATACTAAACGAATATACACAAACATTCCAGACTTATTTCATAAGCGTACCTACGTAACTTAACAAAATACCGTCTATAGGATCAAAACTGTTTAAGCGATCACTACGCTCGATGTTTAGGCGTGTGTGCGTGAACGGTGCACACAAACATAGCATCGCAAGAATTTACCTAAACTCTGTCGAGTGAATTCACAGCCAGGAGCCTTAAGCCACGTGCAGACGCGACACTGGTAGGTAATAATTGTTCTACCGTAAAGTTTTCTTAGAAATTGTTTTGTTAGAGTCGCGCCAGTCTGCACGAGGCTTTACTTGTGCTATGAGACCTTGCTTCCTGCCCTAGGGGCAGGAAGCAAAAGATTCAATGGGAACTACCCGTAGGTTTTGATTTATTTACGAGTATTAAAATATGTCGCATAAATGGCCCCTTTTTTTTATTGCGTTGATTATATCGCACCTTTAAAGTAAAACCGTTACTAAACGAAAAATTTCATGAATGGGTTATCATGTTATCTATCTAAAATAAAAACGTATTTTAGATTATTTTTTTTTACAAAACGTTGCCCCACACTAGGAATTTCTCCTGTATCGTGGGTGCGATTACAAACATTTAAACTCACAAACAGCCAGACCCGGAACAACTACTTGTAGGTCATACAAATATTTGTTCCGTGCGGGAATCGAACCCGCGACACGCAGCGCAACAGTCAATCGCTTAACCACTGCGCCAACCGTGCCGTCGAGATAGATGGCATGATAAGTAAATTCATGAAAATTTTCGTTTAGTAACGGTTTTACTTTAAAGGTGCGATATGTATAAGGATTCCGTTTTGTTCCTTTTTAGGTACGGCTTCCTAAAAATAATGACGCAAATTTAACGAATACATTTATTTCTTACTATTCCTACTCAACATTTTATACAGTTTTTATTATAGGTTACACTAAGTAATGATAAACAATCTACCAATGAACAAAATATGATTTTAGTCTAATCTTTCAGCATCGCTCGTAGTTTGGGAGGCATTTAAATCTTTAAATTTTTGTTCAAAATATTGTTTCCTATGAACTAAGGCTATACGGGGTTGTCGTATACCAAAATTTTCATTTCCCATTTTACTGTATTTATTTTCTCCTTCTCTCCCCATCAATTCTCTAAGAGCTTGATTTCTATTTAAAATTTTTTCATAAAATATTTTACCACATTCAACATATTCAGGACCAAGTTCACATAATCTCTGGTCAGTGTCTGCTTCATAATAAACTTCTGTCATATCTTTCATAAGAAAATATGTACCTGATGCAAACATGCCTATTATTGAGTATAATACACCTCTTATAAACAGAGGTGCTGCATATAAGTTTAATCTTCTATTAAGATATTGAGAAAGATTGTAAGCAAGAAATAGGCATGTGAACGGATATGCAGCTTCATACATTATTTTGTTATTCTGTGTCATCATGATTTCCCTACATATAGCAAATTGTTGCACTTTTTCAGGAAGTATTATAGCATCAGCCAATTTTTTGCCAGCTTCTGATTCCCAGTCGACTTTCTTTTGGTTCACCTGAAAATATTTTATATACAGGTGAGTTAAATAATGATTTGAATCTTGAACAAATAGGTATTTTGCAGTCGGTCTGTCTGTGAGTGACAATCCATATCATACCGAAATCTATGCCTCATAAAGCACGATAAGCAGGGTCAGTCCTAGCTGTTATTCATAGATCTTTGATACGGGTAGTCAGAAGCATGAAAGTCTGACAACCAGTCTTAGATTATGGCAAAGACATCTTGCTTAAGTATACTAGAAATGATAATCACCTGAATATCATCTGCTTCTAAATCAGCCAAGCTTTTGTAGTTAAAGTTCACTGGAATTCCAACAGCTACTCCAAATTTTGAGTTCATACTACCTACAACAAAATTAGGTATAGTACTTACTTGTAAACCTTAATTTAAAAATCATTAGGTTCTCTGCTAGTGATGTACACGTCTGTAAGTGACAAACTCACAATGCCTTAAACTGTATGTAATTTTTGTTTGTGTATTTTTTTGTGCGTAACTTGTTGAAGTGTCATATCAATAAATTATTTAATTAACACTAGTTTAGATTTGCAGTACAGCTTAAAAGTATCAGTTTCAGAAATAATCTCCTGACTACCATCCTGTAAACTATAATGTACCCAGATAATGTTGTTATTACCTGCATGGTAATGCTTTTGATTTGATTATTTGTTTTATTTTTTATAAATCATTGACTATCCTTCTTTATATATGGAATAATAGAAAAGAGCCTTGGATAATAACATGGGTCCGAGTCTAGCATTTATAACTTTATACTCGAGACCAAACAAGATATTATTAACTTTCAAGACTTATACAGGTTTTATTAATAATTAAAGGTAGGGCAAGCTTCTATAGTAAAAAAAATGAGTCGTCGCAGGACACCTGGCAGATGTGAAACATCTAAATTATTATGTACAGGTAATTAATATGCATACGCATAGCATAAAAGGATAGTTTACCGACGCCAATATTGGCATTGGCGTTGGTTTGACATTGGCACTGTTGGCGTGGCGACGCCGCGGTCTGACCCGCCGGTATAGATGTTTTACATCAATAATGAATTATTTCTACACAAGTACTCCTGAAGTTTAATGTTAATTAACTATTTAACTGTAAACTTACCAGCATGAAATAAGTCATATCCAAAAACACTAAATGGCACTATTAGTTTTCTTTGAATATCAGGTATATTCAGGATATCCAAACATTTTGAGTACCTGTCGCTAAGTTCCTTAGGTAAAAGTGCCGGCTGGCCGTTGCTGAAAAGTGAAACAACTCAACAATTTTATACAATTTCATGGCCATAAAATGATTTAGCTTACCTAAAAGTACCGACTAACCTGTAATAATGCACGAAGTTTTTATATTTATCCAAGAAAAAAGTATGTGGACCGTATTTTGCTAATGTACACGCAAGTCCAGTGCCTGTAATAACAACAAACGAAAACTTTCGGCCCGTTTCAGTCAAAAACCAATTAATTGGCTTTCGCGTCGTCATGATAATAGTGATAAAATTATTATTTATTTACTCTATCTTTATCTTTCACTGAATGCACATGCACACCGAATTCCGAAATTCGCCGAAAATACAATCTTTCAAAAATGACAAATAAATATGACATTTGTTTACTTGTCAAAAATAGTGAGACTACGAACTAACGAACTATTTACGTCAGTACCGGTTTTTATCGTTAGTAGAATCATGTTTCATTGATTGGCTTTAACTAGCAAAATTCTTTACCTAACAGTAACATCAAGTTATCGACTAACTGTGCGTTTGCACTGTTCAAACATTCACAACAAAACATATATTATATATGTTCTGTCTATGTTCCCTAGAATGTTTGACAGGAACTAGAGATTTCAAGATGTTTTGCTGTGAATGTTTCGCCAGTGCAAACTTCTGTGGTGCAAACGCACAGTCAGTTGTGCAGTCAGTAAAGCTACGGTTTCTTAAAGGATAGCACATTCTCTCGAAGAAATATCGGATTCAAATTTTTTTCGGAGAGCTTTCTCGCACAGTTTTCTTCTTATAACATCTTTGGCAAATAAATGGGTCCCCGTATTTTTGCAGTAAACAGCTGCGCAACTGGGCTCAATAATTAATTATGCGTAAAAGAAGTCGCTTGTTTACAAAAAATATATATTAAGCATCTTATATTTAAGACGCTGGAGATCAGCGCCATCTGAAGTGAGCAAGTGGCAGATTTTATCCCCATTCAGAGCCCTAAAAAAGCACTAGCGGACTAAAGCTACGGTTTCTTACTGTACATTTGCACTGGCGAATGAATTTTCTATGAATGTTTCCTCAGTGCAAACGCACAGTTAGAAGAGCGGTGGCTGCACTTAAGGTTACGCTAGTCGGTCATTCTTCTATAGAAACGTAGTATGTATGGTAATTACTCGTCTGTTTGACGGTGTACGTTAAAAACAAAAAATTACATTAAACTTGCTGCACCCCGCATTTTCACCCGCGTAAATCTCGATCCCGTAGGAATATTGGGATAAAATGCCTATGTGTTAATACAGGTTATAAACTATCTGTGTGCCAAATTTCATTCAAATCCGTTCAGTCGTTTTTGCGTGAAAGAGTAACAAACATCCATCTATCCTCACAAACTTTCGCATTAATAATATTAGTAGGAAGAAGGATTTGCTTTGTCATTATCTACCCTTGTATGGAAGCAGAATTTGAAAAAAATATTAATTTAGAAGTTATGAGCGTCGAAACTTCCATATTTTCTCATCTTTGGGCATACATAAATAATTTATGCAGGATAAAAATGGCAAAATAGAAACCGTACAGGGATAGATAATTTTCAAATAATTATATTTCATGTAGTACATCGTCATCCAGTAGTTTTTTCCTAATATCTATACACCCAAAGATCTAATCATGAAATTTGACGCACTCGTATTCGTTGTAAATCATCGTCTATTTCACTAAATATATAATTAAATAAGTAAATAAAAACTAGATACATAAATACTAAATAAATAACTGTACTGAAAAGCATGCATTAGCCACGCCAAAATCCAGCCCATCCCATCCTTGATGTCCTCCCTCCGGTTGACGCCCTAAGCCGAGGTTCGTACCCCACAGGTGGTGCCCTTAGCGAGCGTTCACCTAGTTTTAATTAGCATAGTTGAATAACCCCTGGCTGGAGGTTTTAAGTGTAGGTAGCTTAAAAGGCAGCCATAGGAAAGCCCGGTTAAGTAGTCATGATCGTAAAGGTCAACCACAAGATACCTAAAAAAACAATTCACACGTGGTAGAAGTGAAACCTTCAAAAATTTTGGCTTTGAGATAATAAAAATTTCGGGAAGAGGATAATTGTAGGTTTTAGTAATGATCATAGTGATACAAAGTTTGAAAATTATTTTACATTTTATTGGTATGTACCTATTACATAGATTAATTTCAATTTTAAATTTGGATAAAAACGAAAATAATTAAAAAACTGTTTCTGTGATTAATAATATGTAAATAAAATTGATAAATTTCATTTAATTTTATAATTGAACTAGCTGCGCCCGCGGTTTCACCCGCATAAGTCTCGATTCCGTGGGAATATCGGGATAATAAGTATCCTATGTGTTAATCCAGGTTATAAACTATCTGTGTGCCAAATTTCATCCAAATCTGTCCAGCCGTTTGAGCGTGAAGACGAGACAAACATACACACACACTCACAAACTTTCGCCTTTATAATATAATATTATATTTAATATATTATATGTATGTGTGTGTGTTATGTGTATATTATATTATATAATTATAATGATAATAATAAATACTAGCTTCTGCCCGCGACTTCGTTTACGTAGAAGGTGAAAATATTTTTTTAATAATACGTACTACGGAGTTATTTTAGGTACCTACATCACGCTTTTATCACTAAAAGTGGAATTTTAAAACGTTAGGTAAAAGATCAAAGATCATTATTTTGCTGCGATGTTATTTTAAAACTACGATATCTCCTAAGGTATTCATTGAAATCGAATGATGTGAAGGGCAATTTTGTTTTAATTAAATATTTGTGATGAATAATGTATTTATTTGAATAAGTATTTATAAAAACACCTTCGCATATAGGGTCGGGTGGGGTAATTGCAATAGCGGGGTATAAGCAATAGGCTGTGCTTATGGTTTATTTCCTAAAGACAACTGGTGCTGCCATCTCTGATATGTGTTAGGTACTTATTGAACTACGCGCTGACCAATTCGGGAGATAGTTTGACAGATTGATGAGTGAATAAAACGTCATTAGTTGAGTGACGTCGATACCGTGTGACACGCAATTTGATAACCTAACCTTCAATCGGTTTTCATCTTGAAAAGAAACGTAAGTTTTTGAATTTATTTGTATTATCGTGATATTATTCTGTGTTGGGAATTAATCTAAATGCAAATTTTTGCTTAATTGGTGCAGGTTGTTCTGTTATGGCCATTATTGCATTTACCCCTTGTATTTTCGGTGTTGGGTCAATTGTAATAACATAGCTAGGGGCAAATGTAAAGTTTTATTACAATTACCCCTTTCTTTCCAGATGGTCCGAAATTATGTCAAAAAAAAAGGAACACCGAAATACTCTGAAGAAAAATTACAAAGAGCTCTTGATGAAATAAAAGCTGGTACGATTACCATACACAAGGCGTCCGTTCTTTACGGAGTTCCATTTGCAACGTTGTATTGCCGAAACAAGGGAACTCGAGGTGCTATAAAAAAATGTAAAGGACGCAGAATTGCACTTTCCGAGAATGTTGAAAACGTTTTGGCAATATCTGTTAAAACACTGGCTAAATGGGGTTTTGGTCTTAGTCGAAAGGAAATTATAGAGCTAGTAGGCCAGTACGTTAACGTGAATAAAATCGAAACCCCTTTTAAGGAAGGCATACCAGGGGAAGACTGGTTCCTTAATTTCAAGAAACGGCATAATTTATCAATTCGAAAGCCAGAACCATTGGAGTATGCGAGAAAAAAGGCTGCCACGGATCCATTCATCATCTATGGATATTTTAACCTTTTAAAAAAAGTTCTGGTGGAGCTAAATTTAGAAGATAAGCCTAAACAAATATGGAATTTGGACGAAAGTAGTCTTAGTATAGATCCGTCGAAATCCAGAATAGTAGGAGAAAGAGGTGAAAGCTCATCCAGAGTTATCAGCACATCAGGAAGAGAAAACACGACTTTTGTGCTGGCTGCTAATGCTGCCGGTGGTCGAGCGCCACCTTTAATTATTTTCAAGGCAAAAAATATCTGGGACCAGTGGAAGGCACCATCAGACAAGGAATATCCTGGTACAGCCTACGCTGCCACCCCGAATGGTTGGATGGAGACAGGCGTGTTTAAAAACTATTTTGAAAAAGTACTCATACCAGCTCTGGGTGACGAACGGCCAGTACTGGTCATATATGATGGCCACTCCACTCATGTGTCTCTCGACCTGGTTGAAACTGCTTTGGCCAAAAAAATTACAATCCTTAAACTGCCAGCCCACACAAGTGACCAACTGCAGCCATTAGATGTGGCAGTATTCAAGTCTTTTAAACAAAAATGGGACCAAACTGTTGCCACTTGGCAGCGACAGAATATTGGACAAAAACTACCTAAAGCGCTGTTCTCCCAATTTTTGGGAGAAACGTGGGTCAAAGTGAGTAACGATGTTATCATGAGTGGTTTTAGAAAATCAGGGATATTTCCATTCAATTCTGATGTCATTCCAAGAGAAAATTTCTCTAAAGAAGCTTTAGAGCGCTGGGAGAGACACATTGCAGGGGAGCTTCCGAGAGATAATGAGGCGATTCCTGATCCTCATCGGTCTAATAACTCATCACCATCGATTCTAAATCCACCAGCTTCCGAAGAGGAGGTCATTTCCACAATATCTCTATCGTCAATTGTCAATTGTCAGTCGTCACAGAACTCCGTACCACTAAGTCCCCATCCAAATGAGATACAAGCCTTTAATGCCGCGCCAACAATATCATTTGAACAAATGATTCTTTCAACTCTTCAGCAAAAACATCTGCCTGTAAATAAACAAAAGAAACGTAAGGTTGCCTCAGGTGCTGAAGTTGTTACGTCTGCTGAAATGCTTGAAGTTTTAAAAGAAAAAGAAGAAAATGTTGCAAACAAAAACACTAAAAACAAGGAAAAAGGAAAGAAAAAAGGAAAAGTGAAGAAAAAGACTCAGGATTCGGAAAGCGACAGTACAGATGTAGATTCAGATAATGAAGTGCACTATGCAAATTCTGACGAAAGTGAATGGGTGGAGGAGGAAGCTGAAGGTCTCATTGAGTCAGACACTGAAGCTGCAAATGTTGCAATGACGGAAATGAACAAAGAAAATAAAACAAAAGAGGAAACTGGACTAGGGATCAATATTAACAAATGGGTGATTGTTAAATATGCTTTGGTGAAAGGACATAAATATTACGTAGGCATCGTGCAAAAACAGATAGACAGTCGTTGGGAGGTAAAGTTTGTACGACGCAAGGGTGCAACCTTTGTATGGCCTATAATAGAAGATGTTGATACAATCACCGCTGATTCCATTGTTAAAATATTGCCGTATCCTGCAATAACCAAGCGTGGTATAATATACTTTGATTTCAAGTTCAGAAATATGATTATTTCGTAAATGCTTGATAAACCCTTCTTTGACTGATTTATGTAGTTCGTAAGAAAAAGTTTATATCTTTGTAAGTGTTCATGTGATCTCTTTGAAATAAAAAGCAAAAGTTAATTCGATTTTCGCATTTTATTGCTTTTACCCCTGATTTGAAACTATCTACAGTCCTATGAAAATGACCAATATTATTACATTTGCCCCTGAACACCGGGTAAATGTAATAAGTGAACCAATTTTTTTAAAACCCTTATTACCTTAGTTATCAGAATGATTTTAATTAGACAAATAACATAAAACTTTAGCCCACTAAATGCTTAATACACATGGTAATTATGAATTTGTTCTTGTTATAAAGTAAAAAGTTGTTAAGGGTTGAATATGTCATTCTAGTTATGGTACTCGCATTTACCCCACCTGACCCTAATGCATTATTTTAGAATAAATTTGGTTAGCATAAAAAAGGTTATAGTGAGCCAACCTTAAAAGATAAACATATGCTGTCGCGGGCTTTTTTTTTAGAACTTTAAAAGTGACAACATTTCATATTTTTAACCTGCATGTATTATTACGTTATTTATAAGTAAATCCAAAACTAGGGCACCCGTATTTTTCCGTTTTTTGAAATTATGTACTTTTCATTCATAATTTCAACTTTGAATTTCGGTCTATTCTAAAAAGACGTAAGCGCCAAATGACGTCATGCATACGGTGGAATAGCGATAAAACCTTTGCATTACTATGTCCCGTCAAAAAAAACTGTTAGATGTCAGTTAGATGTCACTGTCATCTAAACACTTGTCACTTTGTCAGCTTGTCAAACTCGTTAGCGCCTAAAGTGTTGCTTGTTTGTTTTCAATTAAATTCGTAAATTGTCTTATTTTCAAGTGCTCATTTTGTTTTTATTAAGTCACCATGAAGGTATCGGATGGATTTCTCGTTGCCGATAGTAGAAACTTGCCGAATGTAGACTATTTAATGCTATTGCAATATATGAACGAAAATGAATGCTACAATAGTGCGGAGACACGTAGTGCCAAGGCATTACTAGCTTCACGGGAAGCATATGTTGACACAGCTGTAGGATATGTAGAAGTCAAGCGAGAAGGAAACTCATGCACCGTTAAATGCAGAGTAACACCCGAACATAAAGTAAAATCTAAGTTGTATCAGGTTTCAGCTGTAATCGATGAATCTGTCGAGAAGATTATCACAGTAGAATGCAACGACTGTGCAGCTTCTGCAGGAGGATGCAAACACGCTATATGCTTTGCCATTTGGCTCATAAAACGGTCAGACGAACCTTCAACTACATCAACTAAGTGTTATTGGAGTAAACCAAAACTTGCTGGAGCTGTAGGTGACCAGAAGTTTATTTTGGCAAAAAACATTGGCAAAACGAAAAGAACCCCAGATAATGTGGACATGAGTGTCAATATTTCAATGTTTTCCGAAGAATGCAAGAGGCGTAAAGTTACAACAGGAATGATTTTAAATTACTGTGGGAATCACCAGTCCCGGATAAATGACTTTAGTGTGTTTAATTTAGTACTGCAATTTGTTCACCAACTAGATGATCACTGCTATGACAATTTTAAATCATTTTCTGCAACAACTATTACCATAGATGTAGTTGAAACTATTGCTGAAGCTACAAAAGCTCAAGCAGATTCAAGGCTGTGGCATTCTATGCGTCAAGGAAGAGTCACAGGGTCCAGGATCTATGAAGCTATTCACTGTAAAACAGAGAATGGTGCTTTAGTACAAAGTATTCTAGGAGGTTACAAGGTGCCAGAAACAAAAGCTATCAAAAGGGGCAAGGCATTAGAAAAAGAAGTACTTAAGGAGTTAGAAAAAGAATTTGGAGTAATTCAACACACAGGGTTGATTTTAATATCCCCTATCATTGGAGTTTCACCTGATGGGATTTGTATGGACTTTGTGATTGAAATAAAATGCCCTATAAGTGATAAAACAATGAAAAGTTATGTGAGGGACAGTGAACTGTATGAAAAATATAAAGCTCAGATAATGGTACAAATGCATGCTGCAAAAAAATTAAAAGGACTGTTTTGTATCGCTGATCCTAGTTTTGAACAGACAAAACGCCTACACAAGTACTGGGTGGAGTATGATGCAACATATGTGAAAGGTTTATTAGATGCCGCTGAAGAATTTTGGAAACAATTTATTTTTAAGATTGTATTGCAAAGTGCAAAATAAAAATCAATACAGTATTTGTCTTTTATTCAAAGTAAAAATCAAATAATTTATTTCAATTAGGCACATAAAAGGCACCTTTCAAAGTCAAAAACAAAGAAATAGAACTAATTCTAGTTGCCCCTTCCAAAAGGTAGTTTGGAGAAGAATGGGCAAGAAATGATGTCCGTGACCACCGCAGGACCATCAACGCCAATCGCTTCCATATTTAGTAAATAATTAGTACCCTGGTACCTTAGTAGTTTTCGAGAAACTCGACTTTGAAGGTGGTCCGGCGGTAGTCACACTCCCTTCAGTAGGACCACCATGAGCGCCGAAAAAGGGGGCATGCTGCAGCTATTCTAAGTATACAAATAATTAGTACCCTTAAATGTGATTCATTGCGTAAAAAAAACAGAACTGAAACATTTGTATTTACCAAGAAATCAACGATGATAACTTTCGCGCGCTCGCTCAGCAGGACCACGACTTTGAATGTTGATTCCAAGTTTGACGAGCTTGTCGCTTTCCTCAAACCTATATAGAAAATTAGTACTCTGCAAGGTTCCCAAAATTCAAAATTGGTTCTTCAGTAGTTTACGAGATGTACCATGCCATTGGGTGGGGTGGCGGTTGTCACGGTGTAAAATTTTCATTTCAAGATTTCCCTATTAAAAACTGTGATTTCTTCCCAAATTTATACAAAAATTAGTGCTCCTAAAGAAGTTATAGCGACCGAAAATTCAGATTCCTAAGTGTTGTATTTTAATCTTATCTTGCAGGGTACTAATTTTCTATGTAGGTTTGAGGAAAGCGTTGTCGCTTTCCTCAAACCTACATCAAACTCAAACTTGGAATCAACATTCAAAGTCGTGGTCCTGCTGAACGAGCGCGCGAAAGTTATCATCGTTGATTTCTCGGTAAATACAAATGTTTCAGTTCTGTTTTTTTTTACGCAATGAATCACATTGAAGGGTACTAATTATTTGTATACTTAGAATAGCTGCAGCATGCCCCCTTTTTCAGCGCTCATGGTGGTCCTGCTGAAGGGAGCGTGACTACGGCCGGACCACCTTCAAAGTCGAGTTTCTCAAAAACTACTAAGGTACCAATTTTGTCGTTCGAGCACTAATTAGTACCAATTGGTTACTAATTATTTACTAAATATGGAAGCGATTGGCGTTGGTGGTCCTGCGGTAGTCACGGACATCAAGAAATCTGATAAATACACCATGTATCTAGCTCACATATTTACACACATTGTAAAACTACCTATACAATATCACAATATTTCTAACATTTTTACAAGTAATACTAATAAGTCATTCATTCTTAATAATAGCACTATGTAGATTTATCAACCCGCATGCCACTATAACTGCATCATCTGCATGTTGGATTAATTTATTATTTATTACCGAGTGTGGTTTCAAAAATTTAAATAGCCTTACTCTTCTTATTACCCTCTCAACATGGATACGCAGACTGGCAATGACCTTGCTTTTGATAGCATCCTGCTTTGTCAACTTTTGATCTTTTGAAACACTGGGTGGACGAAGTAGATTATTCTGATTTCTACTTAGTAAAACATCAACATGTTTAAATCCTCTGTCTGCCAATACAGTACACCTTGGTGGCAGCACATCCAGAAATCCACTGTTTTCTACTATATTGGCATCAGATATACGACCCCCAAAACCAACAGATACAAAGTTGACAAAACCATCAGGTGTTGTAGCTATTAAGTATTTTAAAGTATTAGCATTTTTATACTGTGACCATGTTAAAGACTGGATAATAGGATTTGACGGCTTTTCAATTTCTATCTCGAAACAGTCAATAATGCAAAATACATTTGAATATTCCTTATTGGTTTTGAAAGAGGCTGGCAAGTTTCTTTTGACATCATATACACGGGGAGAATATATTAATTGTTTGAAGAACTTGGATAGAATACACAAAGTCCTGAAAAATATTCTCCATAATGTGGTTAATGACACCTCAAACATATCTGAGATTTGGTAGAAGGGGCTATTATTTTTAATTTTATACAAAGTTACTATTATATTAAAGGATTTTACATTCAGATTAATTTCTAAATAGTTAATCAACCAATAATAATTTGTTGGCAAGCCTATGTAATTTTGTGGTTTTTTTTTTATAAGGTCAAGCATAAAGCTTCTTCCCTGTATTACAGTTTTAATCTGAATTTCTGATGAGACTTCTGACATTTCAGCAGAGGTAGAACTTCCTTGTGTTGAAGGTAACAACATTTCTTCCATCTCATCATCTTCTTCAAACAAAGGTTTCTTTGTCTCCTTCTTGTAAATGGCACAATAAGTCGTTCGATCCGATGTTCTTGGCTTCACTTGTACTCCTTTGCTGACTTTTGTAGTGAATGATTTTTTACAAAGTGTGTCCATATCAATTTGCATAAACGATGAAGAAGTTGTTGAAGATGTGCTGGGTCTAGGTTTGATAATTTCTTGATGATCACTTGAAAGTGGCATCCTGACAAGAGAATGTGGTAGCCGAGACTTCAACTTTGGTCGCACTTTCATTGTTATCCAATACCGGTAGTTCTCCACATCTTCCTCCAACTAAAAGATAAATTTAATTTTCAATTTATATTTTATGTGTGTCCCAAAAACAACCTACATGATAAAAAGTCAAATCAATTATATCAAATAGGCCCATGTATGGCACTATTGAACGTGTATGTATAAGTTAAAATCATTATGTTATCAAATTATATAGGTATAATATGTATACCTAATTTACAAAATAGTACCTAATATTACTGCAAAATGATAGCACTGGGGGGTTTATGAACTTATTTATTAGATTTGGTAACAGTTATTATAATATTGCTATACAAACAGGTAATGGTACAAGATAAAAAACCACATGCATTGTGTTGTGGTATGTGGTTTATAAAAATCATTGTCATTTAGGTGCTTACATTGAGATGATCTTCGCATATATATAAAACACGTTTAGGACATGATATACCCACAGCATTGCACCACTCTTGTTTTCCTGAGCTAGGCACCGTAAAAAATGTTTTTTGAGTATCTCTAGAATTGTTTTTGCAGGCTGGTACAAAACAATATTTCGGTTCCTTCATTGGCGTATAAGTTTCATTGAGATCCATTTTATTGGCGAAATATCAATTAAAAGTTGTCAATATTTACAGTAAGCAGCGTGTTTATTTATAGAATAAAATTAAATTTCTAAAAAAAATATTGTAAAACTTTTGACATTGACATGTCGATGTCTTGTTTGACGTAAATGTTTTCATTTAAAACATTGGAATACATAGGCAAAGGTAACTACCTCATTCCACCGTTTATGTGACGTCATTGCATGTTTTTTGATTTTTATTTTTTTTCTCAGAAACGAATGAATAAAAAAAAATTAAAAAAATATATTTGAACTCAAAATACGAAAATAAAGAAATGGTATTTTTGTTTTAAGGTCGTGTCAGTTTTGAAATGTTGTCAAATACATGATTTTTGCGAAACTTTAACCGTTTACGCAGCGCACGCAGCGGAAACTCTCAAAAGGAAAAATAAAACCCCCCGATTTTGAAACATTCTTCATTGGTGCTCCGCTCCTATTGGTCTTAGCGTGATGATATATAGCCTATAGCCTTTCTCAATAAATGGGCTATCTAAGACTAAAAGAATTTTTCAAATCAGACCAGTAGTTCCTGAGATTAGCGCGTTCAAGCAAACAAACAAACTCTTCAGCTTCGGAGAATCACGAACATAAGAAACACTGTATAATGCTTCCTATCTCATTTTCTCCCACGTTAAATCTTATGAATTTGTGTCTGTCTCTTTTTACTGTCGCTTTTTCGTTTCATCGACTTTCAAATCACAACGATGCTAAAGAAGTTTTCACTTCAAAAAAAGCCACGCCAACAACGGATTCGGAGCCGTCGACTAGTGGAATCTTTTAACGGCCCGGCCGCAGTGACGCGGACGACTGTCATGAAAATGATGACAACGATTAATCGTCAAATTCGTCTTAACGCGTAAAAAGGTAGCCGAGATTCTATTTCGTTTTGACAACTTTGTCACACATAGGGTTGCCAACCATACTGTTAAAAATAGTATTATACTGTTTTTCACTCGAAAATACTGTACTGTTCAACAAAAATAAAGTACATGAATATACTGTTTTCGCTGATAGCCAGAGCAATACCTAAATAAAAAGTTTCATTTAAATACTAAGTTCATGCATGCACCTGGGCATGGGCGCGGTGGTTCAGTGTCTCGAATTTTCGGGACATATTAATAGATAATTATTACAAAAATACCTTTTAGATTAGCTAGTATTATATTTGGTTCTGCCACCTCAGTATTCACAGAATGAGTGTTATCACAGCATGATGAATGCTAAATTGTGGGACCATAGAAATACAGCTTCAATACATTTAAGTAACAAAAAAATGCTCCTTGTCTATTTGCTGAGGCTTACGAAGCCTTCAAAATTGGTGCTAAATTGATGACTTGCGCGAGTAGCACTAATGAATCTATTGTTTAAAAAAAATATTAAAATACTGTTTGTTTTTCTGAGATACTGCTTATTTTCCCACTTTGTCCATAATACAGTTCCTTGCACCTGTGAGGAAATTAAAAAAGTCGAATCTCTAAAATACTTAGGGGTTCTGCTGGATCAACATCTTTCATTCAGACCCCATATAGACTTAGTCGCAAAGCGAATCAGAAAACTGATTGACGTAATGAAACTGTTACGTAACTCAGCCAACAAAAAGATCTTGCACTTGGTGTATGTGGCATTATGTGAGGCAGTTCTCTGCTACTGCATTACAGTATGGGGTGGAGTCGGCATTACCTCAATAATAAAATTGGAAAGAGCCCAAAGATCAGTGCTAAAAGTTATGTATAGAAAACACTTTCGTTATCCTACAGACCATCTGTATAAAGAAGCTTTAAAGAAGTACTTAATGTCCGACAGTTATACATCCTTAAAATGATACTAAAACAACACAAAATAACAATCCAATCCACAGAATACCATCATCTACTCAAACAACGAATCTTCAAATGTCCACTTACTGTAGTAAAAACCGCTTTTGCACAACGTATGCAAGAATTTATTTATTAAACATTGGCTGTTAGCTCAGTCCTTCTCAGAATCCGAAGCCTTCGTTAGAGTATTGTCATAACATATTATCCACAATCACTCTCTAACTCTCTCTCTCGTTTAGGTGGTAGTGTGAGAGTGAAGTTGTTATTGAGTAACAACTTCACTCTCACACTACCACCTAAACCCCTACATTACATAATCATTCTCTCACACGCACCCTTGCTAAACATCAAATAATAAATACCTACATTTGTATCTTATCTACGCTCATTACTTCAAACATACTTGTTTTACGATTTTGTTTTATTTTTAAAATCTTTTGTTATTGATTTTGTTTTTACATTTTTTTAAAACAATATGTAATAAACACAATACAGTGAAATTTTAAATTGTTAATACTCTCAAGGACTCCATGAAACAGGCTCGATCTAGTATGGAGTCCACAAGTAAAAATATTAAAATTAGGTTTCCTTTATGTCAATAATTTTTGAAATAGTTTATTTGTTTTACTTTTAAGGAAATGTAAAAATTCTTTATTTGGTCAATAAATGATTTTATTATTTTCCTTTATTTCAGTATAAAACATACTGTTTTTAATACATTTTTAAATATTTTTGAAAAAAAATCAAAAAAACATTTAAAAATGTAAAAAATAGTCGCCCACCAGTGTCGGGAACAGGGTCCAAGCCACCGGTGTTCAGAGCTCCTGAGAAAGGAACCTCCTAGCAATACGCGCCGTGTCCAGGAGTACCGCTTTCTGGATCAAGCCCTTGATCCAGAAAGCCTCCTGAGGTGTTGGTCGAGGCTCTTGGCTATTATGCCATTGGCCGTCACGAGTATCGGCACGATGATTGCTGTATCCACATCCCACATGTCGACAACCTCGCGTGCCAAGTCAAGATACTTAATCTGTTTTAAATCTTTTTCAGCTTTCACGAGGTTCTCGTCATGCGGGACCGCACAATGATTATTGATATAGATCAATAATCATTGTGCGATGCTCTAATCGATCTATCACCACTATGTCTGGCTTATTGGCAACAATAGTCCGGTCAGTGATGATAGATCGATCCCAATACAATGTGATATTGCCATTTTCGAGGACTGGGTCGGGCAGATATCTATAGTACGGTACTTCCGATTCCACAAGATTGTATTTCAGAGCAAGTTACTGGTAGATAATCCTGGCTACAAGGTTGTGCCTATGCAAGTAGTCTCCGTTAGCCTGACGAGAACAGCCAGAAATAATGTGTCGGATTGATTCTCCGGGCCAGTGGTATGCCCGACAGATGTCAACCGTGCCGTCCTTCACAATATATTTCCGGTAGTTGTTCGTCATCATAACTTTGTCCATAATCGCAAAGACAAAACCTTCGGTTTCCCCAAAGAGGTCACCGAATCGCAACCAGGATACAGACGCTAGCAGGTCTACATCGGGCCCATGTAAGGCCCGGTAAAAGTGCCCGTGATTATTATTTATTATTATTATAATATACTTTATTTATTGTACAAAAAGTTGGCAACCCTAGTCACACAATCACCGCTTTTCTATGCCTTCTCCCAAAGTGGTTTCTATGTGATGCTCCCAAGAGAACTCAGGCACTTGTGATGTGATTAAGTAAATTATAGTAAAGTATGTGTGTTTATGATATATCGAACTAAAAATATGGATGTTTCGATAAATCGATATTTTTACGGCAAGCGTATTCTACTGCACTGCACTACTGATGACAGTGATGTTCATTCAAAGAACGCTACTTTAGTCTGTGCAAAGAACTGTCAAGGTGTTGCGTGTTGACTTCTGTGGTGTTGACATTTTCTGGTAAATTTAGAAATTGATTGATGGAGCTAAATACTTACGGTGTTCTATCAACATGGAGATGAGATTTGAATACTGAATGAAACTAGAAGTTTTGTGATACCAGTGGTGATACCTACCTACAAACAAACACCCTACAAATTTTACAATGGCTTTAGTGGATGAATTAAACAATCTGCGCCTGGACTATCTGGACCACGGCTGGGTTAAAGCTATTTATCAAGGAGAATTTCTTGAGTTTTGTGATTTGCCGCCAAAATATGAGAACGAGATAGAATCTTTAGATTTGAACACAACATTTATGGATATAATAAAATCGACTGATTTATGGCTTAACTCAGATGTAATACCTAGTGAAGAAAAGTCTTGGGCGTCATTATCGCAGTTGGTACAACACAAGAAAATCTTAGCTATTTTAGCATACTATATTGATTATGGATGCAAAAATGTCCATACCAAGGAATATAGAAACAATGCTTTATTAGCATCTCGCGTTTACTATAAGTTGTTGACAATCCCAGGATACAAAGCATATCATATCTACCATTCACAACTATTTGCTCAGTCGCTGGCATGCTTCCGCTTTCCATTAGAGATGTGTGATGAAGCAAGTAATTTCAACTCTAAGGATCTGACTAATGAGGTCAACCTTGTTTTGAAGCAACTGTCAGAGTTTGTGGAAGACCTGACAGTGGTTGTAGAACATTTACAACTGAGCCCTAGTGACATGAATTTTGAAGAAATTTTAAGTAATTTAGTAGATGTTACGGGTTATGCTATTGTTGACAAATTACATGTGGGTAAGTGAAGTTTGTGCTACACCTTGACTGTTGCTTTAATAATATTCAAGTAGCATTATGATATCTTTAAAAATTTCAGATGTCCTAAGCCTACGAGAAAGTACGTCTGAAGCGTTTTGTTTTTATTTTTTCTAATTTCGTTGTGTTCTTATTTTTTTGCAAACTGCTTAATAGACATAATTAGATGAGGTTCTTGTGTAAAATGAATAGTCATAATTTCTTTATTTACATTACAAAATCATTTCACAACTCATTTGAGTTATTCCTCCTTGTCAGGTTCTTAACTAAGACTATGTATTGTGTTTTGCTCAATTTCTAGTACTTTGATCTTGAGAATAATATTGATTCATTGATAATTATCGTCATATAAATATATTTAGCTGATCCTAAATATATTTAAATCATGAACCATCAAGTGGTTGGCTCAGGTTAGCCTTTTGTCAAGGGTTATATCTTATATTAAGTTGTATAATCTGTTCCAAAAGTATCTGATGCAAGTGTAAACAAACTACGTTCAGGTTAAATTCATATGTAATCACCAGTGATTGGAGTAGGTAGAGTGATTTGGGGTCAATGCACTGGCACGTATATATTAGTATGGATATGCCCTGGGATTCCAGGATTTTGAAATTATTAAGACTTTTTTAAGGAATTTTAAATGTTGTAATGTGTAGAATAAAGAATACATCAATATGAATAAGAAATATTTAACCCTTTTGCTGTCTTTTTAATAGTATATAGGTGATCGGACTCCAAGAAAAGGATAGGTATACTACAAAAACAATATAATAATATATTTTAAATGTTTATCTATCGCATTCTATAAATTTATAATGTAGTAGTTTAAAAATCCTTACTTTAACAATATTTGATTCAATCCCGTAAGTACCAAAATGAAATCCCAGAAAAAAGGCTTATCCATGTTATGATTTCTATGACTATTCATGATGCGAGTACATAAAATCACTACCTACTCCGATCACTGGTAATCACTCACCAAAGGGAATTAGTAACACATTCATCTGTATTTAGAAGGTTTCAACTTTATTTCTCCCCACTTTTTCCAACAATTATTGTTTCAATAACATTAAACTGTAATTGGAAAATCATCAACGAAATAAAGGTTATAAAATTAACCTCGATTGTCAAATTAAAAAGTCTTATGTACATCTGAAAAATATCTGCATAACAGTAAAAAGGCCTTGAGGCCTTCATTTCAAATAGATTCATAAGACAGTTCTTGACTTGAATTTTATTTGGTTTAAGCATGGGACACAGTAACTCCCATTGTAGCTTGACCTATTTCTTCTCTAGCACTTTTCTCTTTCTGTTGCTATTTTTTTTGTCTTAAGGGGCCAGTGCTTTTCTTTAGCTCATCTGACCACCTTCTTTTATTTTTTTGGGTGTATACGTATCAAATAACTTCTCCCGCTTTGGGCGGAACGGTAGGGCATGTCAGACTCTTACTGACTAAAACCCACCCATGTTCCTTCAGTTGCCATGTTGCTAGGGGCCACGGTATCCCTTTCGGACTATCCCACGACCCCGGCAGGCATCGGCCCTAGCGGACCCCGTCAGCTCTGCTGACATCTCTTTGAGGCGCACGTGGAACACAACGCGCCATCGACCTGGGCCTGGTCCTTATCGGACGGCGAGCTACCCATTGCTCACCGTCCGCAAGCCCGCGCCTACGGTGGCCGGGAATCGGCCTGGGATTCCCGACGCCTAGGGCGTCTCCTGCGGCGGTTAGGGGCGTGAGGGCGCGAAATTTGCCTCTCCCTCACGCGTTCCGTCTCCTCCTTCGCAAGCATTACTGTGTTGGATTAATGTATTGGACCAGCATTTAACTATAAATATGTATAATACTTATACTTACTTGACTATAAATTTCAAGACTTCCTATTCCACCCCTTTAAATGGTAGTTTTCGAAAATTAATGACACATTAATGTACTTACATTCTAAACTCCTTTTGCGACCCCGGTCGATTTTCGACACACCCATAAACTCGTGTCAATACCGATTTTCGAGTCAATCGGACTGCGTATTAAGTTTCTTCTATAAAAACTAACTAAAAACTCCTTTGAGAAGTAGTTTTGGAAAACTAATAATGACAAACTTTTTAAATAGTACTTATAGGCAAACATTTGTGCCATAGTCAAAGGCAGTCTGTCTGAATCTTGCCCTGAGAGTGAGTGAGGGTAGAGAGAGTGCACACAGTTGTGCACTATAATTATTCAACGAGTCAACGGCGACTAAAGTCGCTGCGTGTGTAATATCAAACTCTTAATGAGGTTATAAGTTAACTAAACCAGTTTAAAACTTCATCATGTCAATGAAATGGAACTAGGGAGTCTATTCAAGCATTTTGTTTTATTTTATTTATCTTTATTTCAGACAAGTTCATACTTCAAGGCATATCTAATACTATATATAGAATAATACATACTTTATTATGTGGTGCAACGGGGGACTCCAATGAGAAGGCAGTAACATTGCTTTTTAAATGTATACTGCCGAAGCTTGTCAACTCAAGTTTGGACAGCAGGCATGCTAATGTAAGCATATTTTTTTTATGGTTTAATGGGTGAACGATGGCGTTGTTTGATAGGCGTTTTAGGGTTCCGTAGTAAACAAGGAACCCTTAAAGTTTCGTTTCCCGTCATTCCAACCTCGCCGTCGAGGTCCTTTGCGATCGCGACCGTGTCCCCGAGCAAATGATACTCCCCCCCGACCCTTGCTCGATAACGCGGTGCCAGCAGTTGTTGCAACTGAGCACGTAGCTTTAAATTCCCCGACTAATAATCATGATCAAAACTTTGATTCAGCCCGTTCCCTCCCTTAATGTCCTCCCTCCGGTTGACGCCGTTAGCGAGCGTTCACCTAGTTTCAATTAGCATAGTTGAATAACTCCTGGCTGGAGGTTTTAAGTGTAGTAGCTTAAGGCACCCACAGGAAAGCCCGGTTAAGTAATCATGATCCCAGAGGTTAACTACGAGATGCCGTAACTAAAAAAAAATAGTTTCGTCATGTCCGTTTTTCTGTCCGCGGTCTAGCTCCGAGACTGAGTACTAGAAAGCTGTAATTTGGCATGGGTATACATATTAATTACACCAACAAAATGTTAAAACAAAATTAAGAAAAAAACATTTTTAGGGTACCTCCCCTACACGTAAAGTGGGGGATGTTTTTTTTCTATCCTATGGTGTGGGGTATCGTTGGAAAGGTCCTTCAAAAACATTGTGAGTGTGTGAAAACTATTTTTGGATTCAGGGATCTGTTTGCGAAATATTAAGCTTTTAAGTGCTAATTTTTGTTAAAGTCACGTGTCCCCCCCTCCTGCCAGCTAAATGGTTGGTTTTGGATATGTGAAAAAAATCACGGCAGTAGTTTATATAACGAAATTAAAAGGAAAACTATCACAGCTAAGTAAGCTCTACGAGTTAACGAGTAATAATCGACCAACTTTTCTTCTTACTCACAATGTTTTTGAAGGACCTTTCCAACGATACCCCACACCATAAGATAGAAAAAAAAACGTCCCCACTTTACGCGTAGGGGAGGTACCGAAAAAAAAAATTTTTATTCTTAATTTTATTTCACCACTTAGTCAGCGTAATTAATATGTATATCTATGCCAAATTACAGCTTTCTAGTACTAAAAGCCTTGGAGCTAGACCGCGGACAGATAGACAGACGGACATGGCGAAACTATAAGGGTTCCTTGTTTACTACGGAACCTTACACACGAGTGATTGCTAGAGTGACGGGCGTCACGACTGACAGACAGAACGGAAGAAAGAAAGAAAAAGTATTTATTGAGACTCGCACAGGAAATCACAAATTAAACTAAAACACACTCATTAAAACAAATAAATAAAAAACAAAGAAAAATTAAAATAAAAGCAGAAATTCCTATACGAGGCTCCTATCTCAGCATAAGAAAGAAACGTCTTGCGCCGAACCCAAGTAACATGGACAAGACAAGGAAGATGATGTTGATGAACTACTAAAGAATATTGAAATGGCGAGTATTTAATTAACAATTTATTAGTTGTTCTCATTTTTCCCAGAAATGTATTGGACCATCATATGTAACATATTCATTTCTGCTGTTGGCCACACATGGTAAGGCAGCATTAAATGGTTACCTGTGTCTTTTAGAACATCTCTGCTTAAGTCCAGATGGATTGGTGAGTATGAGGAAATATTCTTTCTATTAGAAAAACTTGTAACAACAACAATCGAATAAAAAAAGCTATTCTACTACTAAGTGAAAAAAAAAGCTTTGGTTTTGTTTGTTTTTTTTGTGTATTGCCAAATTGTCACCGACTTCCAAAGCTATTATTTTTCACTTTGAAATCGCTTCTTTTAGGTTTTTTTTACCTCGGCTCAGACTGATTTAACTGTCTCCTCATTTGCGCTTTACAGCTTCACTCGTCACCTCAATACAGCTCTGCTTGTCGCTTCAGTGGAAACGCACCCTGAGGCAGTTGTCCCACCTCCAGCGATTAACGAGTAGCGAGTGGAGCTAGTAACTGAAAACGAGTTGTCGAGCAGCGAGTGTGTAGTTCCTATAGTTTTGTCGCTGGGCTATCAGCAAGTGTCCGAGTGCGACGGGCGATTACTCGCATCACTCGCTCAGGGTGAAATTACCAATGTTTGGTCTCTCGGCGTGAGTTCTGACCGCCAAGCACATCGCTGAGCAAGTATTATCTTTAATAGCTCTTGTCGCTCAGCGACAAACTAGTGGAGCGAGTCCGCGCCAGCGGTGTGAACAGTCAGCGATCAACTGTTAATATATGCATCTCTTTTGTTTACACGGAATGTATATCTATTGTACGTTTCTTGAGCGAGGAAATAGCCGATAGTTAGCCGCTTTCTCGCCGGCAGTGGGACAAACTGCCTTAAGCGCAGGCCACACCGCGAACTATGAACCGAAGTATGAAACCGCGGTAACTACATGAACGAAGCTAAACTAACTTAACTGCGTTCCCTGCATGGCCTGCGTATGTACCATTTCAAATTACCACCCTGTATCAACTGCACGCTATAAAGTTACTGTTATTATTTTTTACAGGAACGTGCAGAAGTTCGCGAGACGCGATCGAAATTAGTTGTAGGCATGATGAGTTCTCTACCTCCGACTTCTTACAGAGAATTTCTTAAATGGCTGACAGATTTATCTGTTGCTACAAGATTGTCACATCGTCAGTTAGCGCTTGTATGTATCAATACCATTTAGATATATTACTACTACGTACAATAGACCACGAAATTACTTTATCACCGTTGATTCAAATTTCACTAAGGTTGAAACTTTTATTACAATTCTTATGTTCAAAGTATGTTCATTCTATTGTAACCGTTCTAATTAAAATAATATGTATAAACTTGTAATAATATAATTTAAAATGTAATTAGAAACTAAAATATACACTCCATAATATTGAAAGTTTGCAACGTCACAAATAGCTATCAAATATTTCGCTATTTTGAATTATTAATTTAATAATATTAAATTATGGAATATCGTTCTGTATTGCACTAAAATTTTGATTATGAATTGCAATAATAACACTGGATTAGGTGGTGTAACAGTGTAAAAAAGCATTTGGGAGGTTTCCAAGTGCTCTCGCCACTGCGATGCGTTAACATACTCGTGCTTCCGGTCGGCATCGTTTGGGCAGGGAACCCTAAAAATGAACATGGAGTTACCACTTTTATTTATAAATAGTCTAAAGTTAAAAAGAGTTTTTCAATTTGCTGTACAGCACCAGATAGTAAATTAATATATTTCCTTGGAAATAAAAATGGAATTTGAATGCGGATCACATTTTCGCACAAGTTACACATTATTGTCTGCAAATTATTCTAATAAAACATTTAACAAAAATGCAACATTATGGATTAAAAAAAAAATAAGTACAGTACGCGGCCATTAATTTGGCCTGTCGTGTTTTAGAACAAGTTCATTTTCGTAGAGCGTCTTGTCTGTCAATCAAACCTGTGTGACAGTCTTTTTAAAGACTGATGTGCTATAACTATCTATCTATATACCGTGTCATTTTAGTCGTGTTACTAAAGCAGCCCATGTATCCAATGACTACTAAACATTCATTAAAAAAAAGTGGCATTCCGGGAGTGCCGACAAAAGTGAAAACCTGAACAAGATCGCCTTGGTGGAAAAAAAATACTTGTATAGAACATTGGTCCGTAACCTTATCTAAATAAAGAGCACAATCGCGTTTACAAAAATAAATACAGCCAAAACCTTTAAAGTAAAAATACTTGCATAGAACATTGATCCGTAATGTAATATAAATAAAGAGCACAATCGCGTTTACAAAAATAAGGTGTCCGTAACGGTGTCGCGAGTTCAATTGTTTTTTCCATCTCAAAAATGCCCAACGCGCTTAAAAGATGTTATCACTCCAAAAAAAAATATTGTTAACATTTTTTAATTGCTCCTAGAAGTATTTTATGTGGGGTACATTGAGTGGCCCCTTGCAAGACGACTAAAATGATACGGTGTATAATAAAAATGAAATACTGTTCGTGCGTAAGCGCATGACTTGAGAACAGTTAAACCGATTTGGCTAATTTATGTTTTAAAATGTTCGTAATAGTCAAAATTAAGTTTTTATGGAAAGAAAATTTTAAAAGGATCCCGTTTTTTTTAATCTTCATGTTACGTGCTATTGTCTATTTCACTACTATTTCACATTACAGGAGTCGCTGGCTAAATTGTTAGACAGTGAACATGAAGAACATGAGCAACCATCTGATCATACAAATGAAACTACCGACAATGGTGAACCAAGTATGTTTCTTTGACTGGTTTATCCAAATTTAAAATAATATTATTAAGAGAAAAGATTAGATTTTTTGTATGTTTGTTTATCTGGAATGAACAAACTCAACAAGTACTGGACTGATTTAAAAAATCTTTCTCTGGATATCACGCGGGCGAAGCCGCTGGCGGAAGCTAGTTCTTTGATAAAGCTGGCTTCATGACGTTATTTGACTAGAACGAACGTTTTCCAAATAGGTTATGTTGGAAATTAGAATAATATTTTAAAGTGAAACTTTTATTACATCGTCTCAAACTTTTTCGTCTGTGTGTTGCATGTCGCGTGACGGTCGGCCGCGGAGTAGGGATAAAGTGAAAGGCGCTCGTCAGAGCAGCCAAGGCCAATATGGTGGCGCCTATAGTTCGCTTAAAAGTTTCACTTTTACCGTGGTTTCATAAAACCACACAATCCTTTTTTTCTGTATGGCTTAACTCTATTGCCTCCTTGCATCACAAATCACTAAATGCGTTTAACGCTAAACATATTTAAAACGTCATTCTATCTCTGTTATTCTGAAACGATTTACAGAAACAGAACGATGTTTTAAATACGTTGAGCGATAAACGCATTTAGTGATTTGTGATGCAAGCGGACCTAAATCAGTTGTCAGTGTTGTACCCGATCATACAGCTTTTTTTTTTGACGGGAATTATCAAATAACTTGCGTGCCAGACCCATATTGACTAAAACCCAACCGTGTTACTTCAGTTGCCTGTGTGTTGCCAGGGGCCACGGTAACCCTTTCGGACTTTCCCGCGACTTTAGTAGGCATCGGCCCTAGCGGACCCCGTCAGTTGTGTTGACATCTCTTTGAGGCGTGCGAGGAACACAACGCGCTGTCGACCCGGGCCTGGTCCTTATCGGACGGCGAGCTACCGATTGCTCACCGTCCGCAAGCCCGCGGCTACGGTGGCCGGGAATCGGCCTGGGATTTCCGACGCCCAGGGCGTCTCAGGCGGCGACTAGAGGCGTGAGGGCGCGGAATTTCCCTCTCCCTCACGCGTTCCGCCTCCTCCTTCGCAAGCATTACTGCTTCGCAGAAGAAGGTGACGGCTTCCCATGCGCCGACTATCAGCCGATCAATCAGCTGGCGGCGTTATTAAGAGGAACAATGTAAATAAATAAGCAAACTTCAAAATTAGAAGATAGTTGTAAGTTACTTTATAAACTGAAAATTATATGTTTTTAGTTGCTGGCTGCAGTAATGAGCAAGAACCACAACCAAGTAATGAGCAAGAACCGCAACCAAGTAATGAGCAAGAACCACAACCAAGTAATGACCAAATAGTCAACCAACAACCCAATGTCGCCGCACAGGTACAGTCAAGTCTTTATATCTTCGTTAGTTTTCAAATAATTTCCTTTATCCAATCAGGGCACGTAAATATTATAATATCTTTTGAAGCTACGGCACTGGGCAGACTATTGCATAGAAAATTATATTTAATTACTTGATAACAAAGATCAAAATAACCTAAACCCGTTTAAAAAAATTTTAGTGGCATTTTTTTAAATCGCTCTGCCATGTAAAGAAGATGTTCATTCTCCGGTATTACTATTAGGATTACGCCGCAATGTATAATGTTGAGTTGGTAAAGCAGATTCTATCCTGCAGCGAGCAGACAAAAATAGCTCTGAAGATGACGAACATAAATTGATTGTGACTGCATATAAGTTACCTTGAGTGATGCTGATGATGGATAACTTAACCCGCAGTATTTTTGTAAATCCTTGTACATACTGTCGAGCGACGCACACACACGGTCGATACAATCTACAACGCCCCACGCCCTGCAGCGTTACTGTCTAATTCTGGTTCACCCTGTGGGGGGCGGGGAAAACTCCCACTGTAGGGAGCGCCAACCAAAACTGACGCCCTCGTTGCTAGATCGGCCTTTGCTGGGCCTTCCTAGGGAACTGGGGATCTCATCCGGCAGGGGCCTGGTTGCACGGGCGTCATGATGCCTTTCGGGCGCTGCTAGAGATACACCCCAGAAACACACCCCAAAGCGTTGAGGGGAGGTTAACCCCTCGGCGTATAGGTGTGCAGTAAAGCACTCCTAGGAGAGGGAGGGGAACCCAGTGACCGGCCCTCGTTTTGCGAGGGCAATTCATGATTTTTGACGTTGTAATTTTCAGCAGCAGTAAGATATTTTAATTATTTGATTATGAATAACGATAGTGCCATGCGTTTGAGCAAATAAAGTTATCTGAATCCGAATCTATTTTTATTTTAGTTCATGACTTTATGTCATCTAGCGGGCGCCATATTGAATTCGCCATAACCAGCAGACAATCAAGACGCTTCCAACGATACCTCATTTGTCAAATTATGATGAGCAGTTTAGACGTTATGAGGGAACAGATGAACATACACACCGGTTAAAATCATAACCCTCTTTTTTGCTTCGCCGTAGTCGGGTAAAAAGAGACCTCCGACCAGACGTGTGTTGTATCTGGTGGGCAACTGCCCGACGATTAATGTCTGGACGATGTATACTCGTCGCGCGGTAAACCTTGCTTGCGCGATGCAGGGTTTTGCGTGACGTCAGTGTGATGCGTAGTTCGCATGTGGTGTTGTAGATGCCGCCACAATTATGTACAGATATGAATGTATAAATTTGACATAGGGTGACAATGGTGCCGATTCTCTTGTCACAAATGCCTCTAAACTAAACTAAAAATCACCAAAATTTAGTTTATTCCTGTCAAACGACGATTTCCCATTCTGAAATAGACTAAAGTGACACAACTTAACTATATTTTAGTTTGACAGCACTAAGATGGCACTGAGATATTAGTTTAGTGAAAATGGCAATTTAGCTATTCTGAATTTGACGTTTTTTACCTAAAATTTAGATTTTCTAACTAAATATGACTATTTTTAATCGCGACTAAAAACATTTGGAATAAAATTGGTTGTCATGAACTAAAATTCACACCAACACCTCGACTTCAGATGAAAAAACAGTACTGAATATTTTTTTTTCTTTTGCTTATATCTCGAAAACGGTGTGTCCAATCGCAAAAATAATGAAAATTTCGACACCCTTTATATAAACCCTTAAACCCCTAACACTACATGTAGGTAATATTTTTTTCTTATTTTCCATACAAAAAATGAAAAATCCATATAAAACACGTCGAGGCTGCCCCCCCTGCGCGCCTCCGGCTCTAAAAAGATTCACGTGGTTAGGTATCACGTGTGGAGTCGCGATTGCCAAATTCGATTTAGATGTGTCAAAATTATTTTTAAATTTAGAGAATTTATTTTGCAGAATAGCTTTGAGATTCTCATAGTCAAAAGTAAGGAATTTTAGTGATAGTTTAGTTAGTTTAATTCGGTGTACAAGAGAATTGGCACCAATGGGCGGCCTTATCGCTAAAAAGCGATCTTGTAAACGACAACTTTTGGATGAATTTAAAGGGAGAGACAATAATGCAGTAATGCAGTAATAACTCGTACATGATGAGAGCCAGTCGCAGAGCGTAGTCTTTTTTCTGTTTTTGTTGTATATAGTCTTATTGTCAAATTTTTTGTCGTGTTCATATGATTTAAGTTTAAACTACAGGTGGAAACTTGTAATTGGCCATATTTTGTTTAAACTATTACTTATTGTGTCTGTTTAGCTGTAAGTTTTCCAAAAAAATGTTTACTTTATACACAAATACTGAATGATAAAGTGGAACATTTTATTTATTTATTTGCACAATGTACACGTAGTTACAGGACAGGGATAGTAGATTACAAAGTCATCACAATCGCAACAACCTCGCTGGCTACTTAAGCGGTCAAAACTGGTGGTATTGAATGACGACGTTGGGCGATGCGTCGGTTCAAATCCACGTCAAGTCGTGCTCTTTTTACCCGACTACGGCAAAGCCAAAAGAAGGGTTATGATTTTAGCAGTCTATGTATGTATGTTTATATGTTTGTATGTATGTATGTATGTTTGCTTTTACGTGTGTTCCACCATAGCGCCTAAACTACTGAACCGATTTTGATGAATGAGGTATCAATAGATTCGTAATAATGGTCCGGGTGACATAGGCTATATAAATTTTCCCTAAATTTAATATGGTGGATTTTACACGTAAATTTTTAACCTCGAAAAAAATTAAAATGGTATGATCATGACATGTTTGGTACCAAAAGAAAGGTCTTGACGAGCACATTACAAATATGTAAATAATGTTATACTTTCAAAGTAAATAAATATGTTTAAATTGTTAAAAACAAGCAAAAGTGAGACTGTTCTACGTTGTATCGCAAGATGATACCAACGTGCAGTTAATCAAATCTTAATAAATAAAAACGGTTTGTAATTCCATCCTCAATTCCTCTATGAAGAAAAACAAGTACACACGGCTACACATCAAGCTATACATGTCCAGTTTAAGCTGATCTGGCATTGTAAAGGATTTCCGTACAATGCGAGGTCAGCTAATACTGGAAATGTATAGCTTGATGTGTAGCACTGTGTACAACGAAATATTAATATTTATACACGGGGCACTCAGAAAATTTTGCAATAGGTAATAAAAAAAAATACTACAGGTTATATTTTATTTATTAAATCTTTTCAAATAACTCTCCATTGGCGTCTATACACAGTTTCATGTGTCTTAACCAATTTTCATTACACATTTTCCAGTCCACATCAGACACCTCTTTAATCCCTGTTTTCCCTTGAGTTGATTTTTTATTTTGGGGAACAAAAATGACAAATCCATGATTCCGTAATGACATCGTAAACGCGCCGAGACGAGCCTGCTTCAAATTTTGCTATCATGTCTCGGCACCATTCTACCCGAACCTCCTTTTGCGTTAGATTGTGTGGTAATCAGCGTGAAACTATCTTCTTTACCTGAAGATGCCCGTGTAGAATTTCATGTACACTTCCCGATCCAATCTGCAGTATATGCTGAATCTCTTCATATGTAATTCGCTTATTCACTTAAATTTAATTTTTCACAGCCAGCACGTTTTCTTATGTAACAGCCTTCATTGCCCTATGACGGCCACTTCTTTCTTCGTCCGCCAAAGTTACTTGACCACGCTTAAATTCGTTGAACCAGCGGAAAACAGTCGCTTTAGAAGGGCTTTTGTCTATGAACATCGTTCGAAGTCTTTCAAGTGATTCTTTTGGTTTTAGTCGACATTTGAAATCGTACAAAATCATCGCGCGAAAATGTTCTCGTTGTAAATTCAATTTTCAGTGAGACGTTGCGCGCGGCGTTGTTGTAACGTGTAGCAAGTGTAAAAACGGAAAAGTATAAAATAAAAAATAAAGTTTAATAAAAAATTGTAACCTATGTCTTGATTTCTGTCTGAAATATTTGCTTGTTTCGTACTTTTTAGATCATTTTTATTTTCCCGTGGTCGGGTTACAGTTTTTTATTAAACTTTATTTTTTATTGAAAGTATTCTTTAGGATAATCGTAACAAATTCCAAGTTATAACAGTATATTTTAAAACTTCAGGGGTCCCCATATAGTGACGCTGTCTGTACCGCGGCAATGGTTAGCCAACGAACGCGCTTATAAGAAAATTTTGTAGATTATTCTGTAGATAATAAAATACTAAATATAAAATGTTTATTTCTACAGCCCGAACTTGATTTTGGTGAAGACAACGGGAGTCTGTTACGTGAGCGCAAGCATAGATTGATGCACGCGGCTATCTTACGCGCCATATACGATCGAACGGATGACGAGTCAGGCACACTGCGCACGCGCGCGCTCGCTATTCTTACAAAGTGCCTTACTAGTAAACACGTGCCCTTGATCAACGCTATAAAGGTAAGTGTGACGCGGAGGTTCCTGGCTAAAGCGCCAGGGTAGACCGCGAAATTAATATTTTCTTACTTTTTTTGCAATTTGCAGGTTAGTGTAAGATTGTATGTGGATAAAAATATTAATCGCGACACAAATCATCATTAAAAAAATCAATGCTAAGTTAGAGTTGGCCTCAAAGTTCATGATTGCATGTCATTCAATAGCGTAATTTAAACTTAGAGAGTCGTATATGATTTTAATGATTTGTAAATACGTATTTGCTATGATCGCGAATCATATTTTGATCAACACAAAACCTGTTACTGACCCGGAAATTGCAAAAAAAAAAAATTTCGCGGGCTAACTTAGCGCATCCCACTTAAGATTACCTCAGTGCAGTGACTGGCACTTGCGGGATTGTTTGTGTTGCAGCAACTGAACGGCTCCGGCGAGGTGTCACGCCTGATGGCCGTGGTAGCCCGCAGCGCCAACGACGAGCGTGCCGTGGTGCGCAAGGCGGCCGCAACGCTGCTGCAGCAACTGCTGGCCGACCACGCCGCGCCGCCGCCGCAGCCACAGCAACTGGCGGTCAGTACTAGCACTACGACGAGCGCGCCGTGGTGCGCAAGGCGGCCGCCACGCTGCTGCAGCAACTGCTGGCCGACCACGCCGCGCCGCCGCCGCAGCCACAGCAACTGGCGGTCAGTACTAGCACTACGACGAGCGCGCCGTGGTGCGCAAGGCGGCCGCCACGCTGCTGCAGCAACTGCTGGCCGACCACGCCGCGCCGCCGCCGCAGCCACAGCAACTGGCGGTCAGTACTAGCACTACGACGAGCGCGCCGTGGTGCGCAAGGCGGCCGCCACGCTGCTGCAGCAACTGCTGGCCGACCACGCCGCGCCGCCGCCGCAGCCACAGCAACTGGCGGTCAGTACTAGCACTACGACGAGCGCGCCGTGGTGCGCAAGGCGGCCGCCACGCTGCTGCAGCAACTGCTGGCCGACCACGCCGCGCCGCCGCCGCAGCCACAGCAACTGGCGGTCAGTACTAGCACTACGACGAGCGCGCCGTGGTGCGCAAGGCGGCCGCCACGCTGCTGCAGCAACTGCTGGCCGACCACGCCGCGCCGCCGCCGCAGCCACAGCAACTGGCGGTCAGTACTAGCACTACGACGAGCGCGCCGTGGTGCGCAAGGCGGCCGCCACGCTGCTGCAGCAGCTGCTTGCCCGCACCGTCGCCGCCACCGCTCCAGCCACAGCAACTGACGCTGAATACTGCAAATTAATAGTAAATTGTTTACAAAGGGAGCAAACAACTATTTTGAAGGCGAGAGTGTTTCTTTAAATCCAGAGCGGAGCGAAGGATTCTAAAGTCGAATCCTGAGCGCAGCGAGAGATTCAAAGTACTTCACTCGAGATTAAAATAGTGTTGCTCCCGAGGCACGAATAATAAACTAGCTCTTTTTGAATAAATGTGATTTATTTTTATCACATCTATTCATTAAGAGCTAGTTTATTCTTCGTAAACAGGGACTAAAATAGTTTTTTAATCCCTAGGGACTGAAAGTGATTTGAATTTGGAATGTAGATATTGTTAGTAAAAGTTCCAATCACCAAAGATCAATTACGAACATTGTATGAACAAGTAATAGGCTGGCAAGAGAAAGAGAAAGTGTGAATTTGGTAAAATGTAAATCCAAGATGGCGGTTGATTGATTGATTGCTGAAAATTTTGTTTTTGTTTTAAATCATACGTGAGAAGGAACTTCGTTCCTGACGGGGGTTGGACCGCACACATTTTTTTTCTCATAAAGAGTGATAAAAAGTAGTGTTCACCTCGGGAGCAACACTATTTAAGCTCGAGTGACGTACTTTGAATCCCTCGCTGTGCTTAGGTTTCTACTTTAGAATCCTTCGCTCCACTCTGAATTCAAAGAAACACTCTCGCCTTAAAAGTAGTTGTTTGCTCCCTAGGTAAACAATCTACTATAATATCACTTAAACCTACATGGGCACAAATATAAAACGTAAGGAACTAGGTGCACGGTTCCAATGGGAATATTACGCAAAGCTGCTGGCTCAGCTTTGCGTAATATTATCGCAATATTATATATATCGCCTAGGTGGCGCCACTTTGACTCGAGGTAAACTATGCAAACTGTCAAAGGCACGCGGGAACATTTTGCATACAGACATCTTCAGAGTTGATGATATAAACGATATATAGATATACGACGACAGTAGTACTACAGTATTATAATTATTTCTATATAAGGCCGCTAACTTTTCAACCTACCTAAGCATAAGAGTAATAATAATTGAAAACGAATTTTGTAAACAGTTTTTGGTGAGTCTGTGTCGCGATGCGAGCATCATTGTACGGACTTCTGCCATCGCCGCTCTTGGCGAGCTGCTGACCGTGCGACCCAGCGAAGTTGTTCTGAATGCCTTCCTCGACGGGCCTCTGCATCAAATCTCTGACCCAGAGACTAAGGTACCTATTTGTCGGTACTATGTAGTTCACAAACCAATTTATTTTCTATTTTTGCTTGACAAGTACTACCAGAGGCTATGCCATTTTTTTTTCACTCTTCTACTGAAAACCATGGGTAATGAACAGACACAGCCGATGTATACATGTCTGTTTGACGTGGCCTGCTCAGCAGCGCAAAAAACGCAATGAATATTCTGGAATTGTCAAATAAAAAGCAGTGCCTTTGAGTTACGATATTAGGCTGCAGTTCTCGTGTCCCTTTTGTGGGAATTTCGCTCGACATTCGCGTGGACTTCTTCCAGAGATCCCCTAGATTAGGCAACAGTCTGTGGGCAGCACCCATTCAGTGTTTTGTGTGTACACACTTTAAATCAGCAAGTCAATCTTAAATGTATATTTTTTTCCGTCCAGGTACAAGAACAGGTGTTGAGTCTAGTCGAAAAACTGTTAATCGATCGATTACGTAAGTTTACGGCGCCAGGATGCGATGAGGAGATGCCGTGGATGTTCCTCGCAGGAATCATGCGCCGGCAAAAGATGAAGCACTTGCAGAAAGTCTGCTTTATGCTTTCCAAATCAGCAAAGTGCATCAAGTAAGATATTTGTAGATATTCGACCTTTTTATAAGTGGTGGGCCATTAGTAGAGTTCCCACCTCTCCCAGAATTCAGATAAGACAATTTAAATCTGCCGGCTCCCGGAAGGAGTTTCAAATAAACAAAATTCTTCCGCAATTTTAAATTCACGCGCGCTGGCGTAATAATTGACAGACAACATGTAGAATTATTGTATATTTATTTTATTTCTTATATCACATACTGAGCGATAGCCGTTTTGCGTGGATGTGACAAATATTTTCCCCCAATTTGTTCTTTTTTGATCTGTGTTCTTTCTTTGCGTCATGTTTATCGCAAATAAACGTATTTTCTTTCTTTTTCTTTAGACAGTGGCGAAATTCGTACGACCGCGCACGGTAGCACGCGACTGGCCAATGCAGTCGCGAATTCGCGACACTCGAAACTACGTTTTGTCCATACCTGTATTAAACGCCGCCTGCGAGCGTGTTTTTATTAGTATAGTATTCGATATTATGGACAAAAATCAAGACAGCAATTCAAACTTTTTAAATGGACTGAATACAGTTTTTTAAAGTTCAAGACCAGATATTTTGAAGTAGGTACGTTCAAATGGAAAATTTAAATTCAAAATAAAGTAGTACGTATTTTTTTTAGGGTTCCGTACGTCCGAATGAAAAAACGGAACCCTTATAGGATCACTTCTATGTCTGTCCGTCTGTCACAGTCAATTTGCTCCGAATCTACTGGACCAATTTCGTTGTTTTGTACACATGAATTTCTGTAACACAAGCACGGACGTGTAAAGTAAATGTCAGTTGTTGACCGTCAGTTGAGACTGGTCATCTCTATCTGCCAGGGCTTATTTTTAATCTTATATTTTTCAATTGTTTTAATTATTTTTTGTACATTGTTCTCACATATAGAAGCAACCAGAATAATGTACCCAGAATTTTGTAATATCTATATTTAAAAGAGTGGCCTTGGAGTTTCTTGCCCGTTCTTCTCCATAGAGATCTACGTTTTGGAATGGGCAACTAGCTTCAACTTTCTGACTAACTGACCGATTCTTTGACAGTTCAAAAGTGCCTATAAATGGTTTAATTGAAATAAATGCTTTGAGTTTGAGTTTGAAATAAATGAATTTAGAATATGGGGGTCACTTTTCGGAAGCAAATTGGAATATCAAAAAAGAAAGTCTTATAGACATAAAAACACTCAAAAACCAAGTTTTCTTTCTAATAGATTCATATTATCGTAAAATATTAGGTATCTGGATATCTGTGAATGAATTTATTGATTAAACTCACTACTTTGGTTGGGCTTTTACTGGTATGAGGTGAGCGCCCTGTAAAAGGGCGTGCCACTCTGGCTTTTATTTTTAATTAAAAATTATTGTTTGTCAGCCATCGCCTAGTGGACATACTGAGCTCTCACTTGGGCGCGCAGAACGATGAGCGCGACCTCCAGTGCCTGTTGCTTCTGACGAGCGTGGCGCCACATGTGGACTACTCCGACGTCGTCTTCGTGCTCGAATATTACTACAAACTGACCGAATGCGATCAAGTAATATTTTGTTTTTAACTATGCACATTAAAGACAAGCGTCATTTAGGGCGGTCCACACCGCAACTGACCACAACGCAACGCATTGCAAAAATCCTCTTTCATCACTTTCGTACATTTTCTATGAACGAACGCACACTACGGGCGAGCCGCAGCGTACTTTTTTGTATGAACATGCGTTGCGCTGCGGTTAGTTATTGCGGAATTAAAACTAAATATTTTACAAAACATTTCACAGTCATGTTTTTCTGCAAAGTAACGCCTGATTCCATAACTTATGTTTTGAATGTTCATGTTGTTAGCTTCGCGACTCGCGCCTGTTGAAGCTGACGATAGAACTGCTGGGCTCGTGGTTGCGGTTCTTACGCACCCAGGAGCGGACGCAGCTGCGCGACCATCTTGTGCAGCGCCTTGCTACGGCGGGTCAGAATGGTATGTCACTAGTTTTCTTTTTGTGATCAAAATCAAAAGTCATTAATCAAAATTAGGTTGAACTTCAAAATTACATAAGACAGTTCCCTAAAACGCCTTGCCCCTCACCACTTACAAGTGCTTTATTTGGGAAGAAGTGGCGCAACAAACTCCCCAGCAAAACAGCTGTCTGTTAAGATATAGATTCTATACAATAGTATGTAAAGTAATTAACATTACAAAACAAAGAAACAGAAATTCCATATTTCAGCTAGGAAACGCCAATATCCAAAAAAAAACAAACATTCAAAACTATACTCAAGCAGAAATAAAAACATAAACAGTCTCTCAGTATCCACCATTGTGTCCCACTGCTGGGCAAAGGGCCTCTTCTTTTTCTTCCAAATCTCTGTTTTGTGAGATCTCTGGCCATGGTGGCCCCGTAAACATGATCAGATCGAAGCACCACCTTCGCCGCGGTCGACCTCGACGGCGATGTCCTTCAGGCGTCCAGTGACTGACGGTCTTTACCCATCTCTCTGGGTGCATTCCTGCGACGTGGCCAGCCCACGCCCATTTCAGCCTGATTCGAACCCCAAATAATACCCATTTAGATTTCTTACAAAGAAATATTATGTTTTGCATTGATAACAAAGCTGAAAGTTGAAAACAAAAAATGTAGAATCAAATCTGCTTAAAATCTGCAAAGCAAGATGCAGGAAGAGTAAATTACATTTGTTGATATGTAAATTATGGTTGATTAATTCGAACAATTCATGCTAATGGAGCTTCTTTTTTTTATTTGCATCTACATTCTTTTGGTACTATTTTCCAAAATATTATGAACATTTCTAAAGACTGTTGTGAAAAAACACTTTCAGAAATCTCTGTTTCAAAGAAATGTGGTTTTGGATTTCTTATTTTTTTTTTTTTTTTTGCTGTATTTTGAATTGAGAATGGGTTCATAATAGACAAAATTTTAATACACGATCAATCACTATCTGTTTCGATTTGAAACAGATTGCTTATCCATTACTTCATAAGTTAAGAAAAAAAATCTGCTCAACAACGTAAATTAGCAATGAATGTTGTTGAACTGTCAATATGAAACAAATTAGGCATAATCGTTTACGAAAATAAGTTACGCAATTAGGGTACTGGTTTGAAATCCTGAAATCAATCGCTGATCAGCCGACCGTTGTTGGCGGGCAAAGACGCTGGCGGGCCATTTCATGGCCCGGGGGCCTGGGATTGAGCAGCCTTGCTCTAATATAATAAATGTGCCTCTTTTTGTGTGCCTTAAATAATTCCCATATTGTTGTCCTAAAAACAATACAAAATAGCTAGTAATTGCCACCAGCTTGACTCGTGCGTGGTTGGTTCTAGCATAGCCATGGCCATTTGGCCGGGGTGCTGCAAACAACTTTAAGAAAGGTCAAAATTTGAAGAGCCTCATAAATAAAAAAAAAACGTCCGTAACCCAGAAAGATTTTAGAGGATTACTTAAATATTTTCCTTTTTTTGCCAACATCCGCTACTTCAGATAAGGAGCGCAGGGTGGTGTTTCTAACGCGATCTCTTCGCTTGACACCTAAATCATCTACGCTACATCGCCCGTTGGTAAATCTTGAGTTTGAACTTGTTACCCAAACTTGAACCTATTTAAATAATAAACGTTTATTAGTCTTTTAGCGACCATTCAGACCGCCTTTATAATAATAAAGGCGGCCACTTTTGCGAGGAAAAAACAAATGTTTAGGAAACTGTACCGTGTGACATATCAAATGAAAGGGCTTACTGTGAGGTGTCAATTTTTTTAAAATAATTTTGTAATAAACAGGAAACTGTACCGTGTGACATATCAAATGAAAGGGCTTACTGTGAGGTGTCAATTTTTTTTAAATAATTTTGTAATAAACAGTTTTATAGTTCTTTAAGAAAATAGACGAAAATTTACCAATCCAAGGGGGATTATCCCCCCTTAACTCCAATACCGAATCCACCGAACCGAATCTTATCTCGTGGCTAAGTACTAACAGCCGCACGGGTCGATCCATCAGGTTAAGCTACGCTTGCCGGGGTTGGTCTGTGGATGGATGACCATTTCTATATACCGACACTCCTCCGTGCCTCGGAAAGCACGTTAAGCCGTTGGTCCCGGCTGTCATTCGTGGATCTTTGACAGTCGTTACGGGTCGTCAGAAACTCGAAAGTCTGACAACCAGTCTTTCCAAGGGGTATCGTATTACCTAGTTACTGGGTTGTAGAGGTTAGATAGGCAGTCGCTCTATGTAAAATACTGGCATTCAGCTGCATCCGGTTAGACTAGAAGCCGACCCTAACATAGTTGGGAAAAGGCTAGGCAGATTGATTGATCTCCGAAACCGGTATGATCAATACGGTTATTTTTACGGTTACAACGATTTTTAAAGGTTACCTTAAATTGAATACAACCAGTATTAATACCGGTGACCGAAATAAAAATTACCTCTATATTACACGTACTGTCGGCATTAGTCAAAGGGTGTGCATCGCCTGAGTGTGTGTAACCGGTATTAAAACGATAACCTAAAAGAGGTAACTTCTTGGTTACCCAGATAGCGGTAACCTTAGTCGTAGAAGTAACCAAAATTATTCGATACCTGTACCGTCATTTATAAAGGTTTTCGATCCCTGATCTCAATTACGGAAACCTTCATTGTGCGAGGTCCGATACGCACTTGGGCGGTTTGTTTTTCAAATGATTTGTTCAATCTTTAACGTTCTTTTTATCGTCAACAAAGGTTAACCAGCTATCACTGTTTTTTGCAGCATGTCGCATAAAGTGCTCGCAGTTGGCATCTCAACTAGATCCTGATAATATAACATGGGCTACGGAAATGATGCAGTTGTGTAAGTATAAATGCAGGGTCAAAAACTATAGCTGAAGATGTACGTGCACCTGTGTTGAGGCATTTCGTTCGTCTGATGATCTCTTAGGGAGGTACAATATCTCCCTATTGCTTATCTAGACGGGGCGGAATGTCTCAGCACAGAGGCATTTGTGTATAGAATGTAATCCTTTGTAATTTTATTTAAGTACTAACAATAGTTTCTAAGTTTTTTCTATACACTAACCTTTGGATCTAGTTGTCCCAAAATAAATAAATAACTTTGAATTTGAAAGTATATTAGCTGACAAAACTTCACAGATGTGGATGCGTATGGAACAAAAAAAGAAACCTGATTTTGTAAACTCTAAACTCTTAATTTCATGTATCCACTAACTACACTATCAGCGGCCGTTGACCTCGTAATCAGCAGTAGTTACTATTTAGAAAGTTTGTGTTTAGAAAATAATTATGTTTGTTTTGTCATGTTTAGATATTGATACCCATCACGTCCCTGAAGTAATACGGGGTGGCAGGGACTCTTCTCTCTTTGTCTGTTGTCGTAAAAATAATTTGTACTTAATCTTTAATTATTAATAATCTCTAATAATATTGTTGCCAAACATATAGGTACTGCAAAGCAAATGTCAGCAAACACAGCATGTGCAAGCAAAAATTAAAGTAAAAATTTTTTGACTGCCTAATAGCTGTTCTAGTAGTCGTGAGCGTGACCTTCGAGTGTGGAGTCTCGGGTACGATCCCCGGGTCGCGCAACTAGAGCTAGCTAACTAGGGTAACTAGCGAAACGTGGGTGTAGTTTTTGGGTTGGTTGGTTTAGGTTATATTATATTTGTATGTGGGATTCTTTATACTTACCCTCGAAACATTCTAACGCGTGGATGTATTTTAATACATCAAATACATGAAATGTCTATCGACTCGTCTAAGTCCTTCGATGGTTCCAGCCTAGGTTTTTTTTATAAAATCATAATGGCGGTCTTTACGTGTCAATAAGTAAGGTCCTGGAAAAAAAGATTGTACCATGACCATGTGGGGTATTCCAATAATGAGCTTGAGAAGACGATACTAAAAATATAATACACTAAAACATAGAAAAAAAAAGAAGAATCCCGACTGCAACTAAAAAGTTCGAAATAAGCTCACTTTTCAAGCAGTCTAATGCAGTTGGTGGCATCTGGCATCAAATCTTAAATTTAACTAAAATTACTGCCACCAACTGATTAAGACTGCTTGAAAAGTGAGCATGTTTCGAGCTTTTTAGTTGCAGTAAAATTTTTCGAGTAATTTATTCCTCTGCTTACCTTATCTACGTTCCTTACAAAGCGGAACGACGCGCGGCAGCCACGGGCGACGTGCAGGAGGCCCTGCGCGCCGCCGACCTGTCGCTGGCGGCGCGCGTGCCGCCCGGGCCCGCGCTGCTGCGCGTGTTCCTCGCCGTCGCGCCGCCAGGTAACACCACACTATCTACTATCTATCACTGGCGACGTGCAGGAGGCCCTGCGCGCCGCCGACCTGTCGCTGGCGGCGCGCGTGCCGCCCGGGCCCGCGCTGCTGCGCGTGTTCCTCGCCGTCGCGCCGCCAGGTAACACCACACTATCTACTATCTATCACTGGCGACGTGCAGGAGGCCCTGCGCGCCGCCGACCTGTCGCTGGCGGCGCGCGTGCCGCCCGGGCCCGCGCTGCTGCGCGTGTTCCTCGCCGTCGCGCCGCCAGGTAACACCACACTATCTACTATCTATCACTGGCGACGTGCAGGAGGCCCTGCGCGCCGCCGACCTGTCGCTGGCGGCGCGCGTGCCGCCCGGGCCCGCGCTGCTGCGCGTGTTCCTCGCCGTCGCGCCGCCAGGTAACACCACACTATCTACTATCTATCACTGGCGACGTGCAGGAGGCCCTGCGCGCCGCCGACCTGTCGCTGGCGGCGCGCGTGCCGCCCGGGCCCGCGCTGCTGCGCGTGTTCCTCGCCGTCGCCGACGCGCCGCCAGGTAACACCACACTATCTACTATCTATCACTGGCGACGTGCAGGAGGCCCTGCGCGCCGCCGACCTGTCGCTGGCGGCGCGCGTGCCGCCCGGGCCCGCGCTGCTGCGCGTGTTCCTCGCCGTCGCCGACGCGCCGCCAGGTAACACCACACTATCTACTATCTATCACTGGCGACGTGCAGGAGGCCCTGCGCGCCGCCGACCTGTCGCTGGCGGCGCGCGTGCCGCCCGGGCCCGCGCTGCTGCGCGTGTTCCTCGCCGTCGCCGACGCGCCGCCAGGTAACACCACACTATCTACTATCTATCACTGGCGACGTGCAGGAGGCCCTGCGCGCCGCCGACCTGTCGCTGGCGGCGCGCGTGCCGCCCGGGCCCGCGCTGCTGCGCGTGTTCCTCGCCGTCGCCGACGCGCCGCCAGGTAACACCACACTATCTACTATCTATCACTGGCGACGTGCAGGAGGCCCTGCGCGCCGCCGACCTGTCGCTGGCGGCGCGCGTGCCGCCCGGGCCCGCGCTGCTGCGCGTGTTCCTCGCCGTCGCCGACGCGCCGCCAGGTAACACCACACTATCTACTATCTATCACTGGCGACGTGCAGGAGGCCCTGCGCGCCGCCGACCTGTCGCTGGCGGCGCGCGTGCCGCCCGGGCCCGCGCTGCTGCGCGTGTTCCTCGCCGTCGCCGACGCGCCGCCAGGTAACACCACACTATCTACTATCTATCACTGGCGACGTGCAGGAGGCCCTGCGCGCCGCCGACCTGTCGCTGGCGGCGCGCGTGCCGCCCGGGCCCGCGCTGCTGCGCGTGTTCCTCGCCGTCGCCGACGCGCCGCCAGGTAACACCACACTATCTACTATCTATCACTGGCGACGTGCAGGAGGCCCTGCGCGCCGCCGACCTGTCGCTGGCGGCGCGCGTGCCGCCCGGGCCCGCGCTGCTGCGCGTGTTCCTCGCCGACGCGCCGCCAGGTAACACCACACTATCTACTATCTATCACTGGCGACGTGCAGGAGGCCCTGCGCGCCGCCGACCTGTCGCTGGCGGCGCGCGTGCCGCCCGGGCCCGCGCTGCTGCGCGTGTTCCTCGCCGTCGCCGACGCGCCGCCAGGTAACACCACACTATCTACTATCTATCACTGGCGACGTGCAGGAGGCCCTGCGCGCCGCCGACCTGTCGCTGGCGGCGCGCGTGCCGCCCGGGCCCGCGCTGCTGCGCGTGTTCCTCGCCGTCGCCGACGCGCCGCCAGGTAACACCACACTATCTACTATCTATCACTGGCGACGTGCAGGAGGCCCTGCGCGCCGCCGACCTGTCGCTGGCGGCGCGCGTGCCGCCCGGGCCCGCGCTGCTGCGCGTGTTCCTCGCCGTCGCCGACGCGCCGCCAGGTAACACCACACTATCTACTATCTATCACTGGCGACGTGCAGGAGGCCCTGCGCGCCGCCGACCTGTCGCTGGCGGCGCGCGTGCCGCCCGGGCCCGCGCTGCTGCGCGTGTTCCTCGCCGTCGCCGACGCGCCGCCAGGTAACACCACACTATCTACTATCTATCACTGGCGACGTGCAGGAGGCCCTGCGCGCCGCCGACCTGTCGCTGGCGGCGCGCGTGCCGCCCGGGCCCGCGCTGCTGCGCGTGTTCCTCGCCGTCGCCGACGCGCCGCCAGGTAACACCACACTATCTACTATCTATCACTGGCGACGTGCAGGAGGCCCTGCGCGCCGCCGACCTGTCGCTGGCGGCGCGCGTGCCGCCCGGGCCCGCGCTGCTGCGCGTGTTCCTCGCCGTCGCCGACGCGCCGCCAGGTAACACCACACTATCTACTATCTATCACTGGCGACGTGCAGGAGGCCCTGCGCGCCGCCGACCTGTCGCTGGCGGCGCGCGTGCCGCCCGGGCCCGCGCTGCTGCGCGTGTTCCTCGCCGTCGCCGACGCGCCGCCAGGTAACACCACACTATCTACTATCTATCACTGGCGACGTGCAGGAGGCCCTGCGCGCCGCCGACCTGTCGCTGGCGGCGCGCGTGCCGCCCGGGCCCGCGCTGCTGCGCGTGTTCCTCGCCGTCGCCGACGCGCCGCCAGGTAACACCACACTATCTACTATCTATCACTGGCGACGTGCAGGAGGCCCTGCGCGCCGCCGACCTGTCGCTGGCGGCGCGCGTGCCGCCCGGGCCCGCGCTGCTGCGCGTGTTCCTCGCCGTCGCCGACGCGCCGCCAGGTAACACCACACTATCTACTATCTATCACTGGCGACGTGCAGGAGGCCCTGCGCGCCGCCGACCTGTCGCTGGCGGCGCGCGTGCCGCCCGGGCCCGCGCTGCTGCGCGTGTTCCTCGCCGTCGCCGACGCGCCGCCAGGTAACACCACACTATCTACTATCTATCACTGGCGACGTGCAGGAGGCCCTGCGCGCCGCCGACCTGTCGCTGGCGGCGCGCGTGCCGCCCGGGCCCGCGCTGCTGCGCGTGTTCCTCGCCGTCGCCGACGCGCCGCCAGGTAACACCACACTATCTACTATCTATCACTGGCGACGTGCAGGAGGCCCTGCGCGCCGCCGACCTGTCGCTGGCGGCGCGCGTGCCGCCCGGGCCCGCGCTGCTGCGCGTGTTCCTCGCCGTCGCCGACGCGCCGCCAGGTAACACCACACTATCTACTATCTATCACTGGCGACGTGCAGGAGGCCCTGCGCGCCGCCGACCTGTCGCTGGCGGCGCGCGTGTCGCCCGGGCCCGCGTATCACCACACTATCTACTATCTAGAAGTCATTTATTTTCAGATTAAAGTTTCGGCCAAAACTGCGCGACCAAAGCGACTGCGAAGCAGAAGCGTCAGTCGCGCGGCGGACGCTGCTTATGTTTATCCCTTGCACACCTACGCGACCGTAGTTCGGAAGAGCGGGACACACGCGTCTTAACAAAGTTAATGACGAGAGGAGTTGATGTAGAAGTTGGGCGAGGACGAGAGTGTAAGAGAGGCATTTCGAGTAACTTCGTGCATCTTCGGCTCGCCTCGGGCGACTTCCGATCATTGTTCGGTTCGTGCTGTAGTCACGCAGGTGTGCACGTTTAGTTTCGCGTTTTTGGCGCTCCAGTTTCGCGTCCCGCGTACTTGACGTGCCGGTTTAGCCGAAACTTAAGGCGAAAGCGTCAGGGTAGCTCGCGAAATTCATTTTCTTACGTTCTTTGCAAGTTTCAGATCAGTGTTAGGTTGTATGTTGATCAAAATATGATGACCGTAAAAACGAAGTGTCCCGTGCAGATTGGGACGGCGCGCGCTGTGCCACGGCGGTGGCGGGCGCGGCGCGGCTGTGCGTGCGCTCGCGCGACACGGCGCAGGAGTGCGCGCCCGTGTTCGCGCGGCTGCTGGCCAGGGTGGACGAGCCGCTGGCCGTCAGGGTCAACGCGCTCATCGGGCTTAGCGATATCTGTGCCAGGTATGTCAAAATCAAAGCATTTATTTCAATTACAGGCACATTTGAAGTGTCAAGAGATAGATCGGTCAGTCCGAAAGATTAAGCTAGTTCTAGGCTCAAAAATCGACCCTGTATAGTAAGTTACTACTAAAAGTTGGGCAATTAATTTTGGCGACTACAGTAATGACTAAGAATAATAAAAAAGAAGAAGAATAAAAAAACATATTGTAAAACGATTTATTTTTGATGTTTTATGAATTCAGGTACACGTGCATAGTAGAGCCGCTGCTTGGCACTATGTGCGACTGCCTGTCGAAGGATTCGCCCGAGATGTTGCGTCGCATGGCCACCCGCGAACTTACTCGTCTCCTGTTAGGCGGGTTCCTGCGTTTGCGCACTCCCCTCTATTACAGGTAAGTAAATATGGCCGACCACGTCGCAAGTTTCAGGGTCAATTTTCAGTGCAGCGCAAGAGAAGGAGTGTCAATTTCGCCTCGTTACGCGAAAAGGCGTGCTAAATCACAATCATCAGAATTTGTTCGTAAATTCGCGCTAAATCTCAAAACAACCAGTGTCATAGACACTTGGCGCCGCTCTATTTATCGCACCATTTTCCGTGAACATCTTTGACGTCGCCAACAGTATCTAGTTTTGACGATTCTTGGGAAGACGTGCGACCCGTTTTTATTATGACTTCGTAAGTTACACACAAGGATAAAGTTCAAAATACAATTAATTAAAAAACGCTCGCTTTCCTTCGCCACAATGTAAATTGACTGTTAACGTGGGCATAATCGCAGTGAAAGTTCAAATCTAAACAAAACACTGGTGTTTTTTTTTTTAGTTAGGGCATCTCGTAGTTGACCTCTGAGATCATGACTACTTAACCGGGCTTTCCTGTGGGTGCCTTAAGCTACTACACTTAAAACCTCCAGCCAGGGGTTATTCAACTATGCTAATTAAAACTAGGTGAACGCTCGCCAAGGGCACCCCTGTGTGTTACGAACTTCGGCTTAGGGCGTCAACCGGAGGGAGGACATCAAGGATGGGATGGATCAAAGTTTTGATCATGATTATTAGTGGGGGAATTTAAAGCTACATGCTCAGTTGCAACAACTGCTGGCACTTCGTTATCGAGCAAGGATTTGTGTTAGTAAAGCCCCATTTACACGATGCAAGTTTTTTGCCTGTGGCATAAGTACAATAAAATTGAAGCAACAAATTACTTGCATCATCTGAACACTATTGAGACGGTGCAACTTTTATTGTTGCTTCGAATTAAGTCGCACTATGTTATTTGACGTAAAGATGGATTTTTCATAGATATTGCGCCCTGTTGGCGGATGAAGATGTCGATGTTCGCGAGCCAGCCGAGTATTACGTCACGTGCGGTCTCACTGTCGATGTCATTTATCATCACTTCGTCGAGTGCGTGCTGCATTACAACCACGATGAGAAAAGTAAGGAGAAAAGTCGTTTCCCAACAATAATTTTAGCTTACTTGTACTTAGTTTCATATGCAAGGTGCGTATGGTAAGTATGTATGTATGTGTGTTTAGAAGCAAGGTATCTCGACCGGAGTAAGTTTTGAGAAAATTGACTTTTTGTAAATTGTAATTTAAGGAAAAATGGAGATATAAAAGACTTCTTAGTGTGTTTTTTTTTATGTTTTAAGTTAGATAGCGCTATTTCGCTTATACCATTAGATGCGAAATTGTTAAAGCTATTGAATGGTATAATAAAAAACTAAAAGTTCTATCTCAGAGATACCGCCTTTGGGCTTAGCAGGGCAGTATGTACCTTACATATGTATGCTCTAATGCGTAGAAGATGACGACTTGGTGATGTATCTTTTTACACCCCGCATAACAGATGTGTTGTCAGTTTTGATTTTTTCTAATATTAATAACTTCTTGTATCGTAGAATCTCCTAGAAAATTTTTAGACATAACCCTTCACGACCAAACTAACAAGCCATTAAATCTGTTTCACAGATCACATTAAGTTCGATGACCGGCAGCTGATATATGACGTCATGCTGCAGCGCATGTCTCTGGTTCAGAAGCTGAACATCCAGTGTCGCTTAGCGCGCGAAGTACTGGAGCATGCCGCCGACCTCACCGACGAAGGGGATGAAGAGCTGCCTCCAGCTATGAATGCGGCGCTGCTGGATACGATCACACTGCTCTGCGGACCTAGGATGAAGCTGCCCAGTAATTATTGAAACTATTGTTTTAGGATCCGTGAGGATTCACTACGGAAAAAAAATGGTTCAGTAGCCAGTCATGAGTGTCATGACCATTCGTTACTCAAACATTTTAACCAGAGACTATTTGCGCCATATCAATTAAAATTGGAAAAGTGTATTCTGTACACCGCTAAACAATGGTATAGTGAATTTACAAAAAAAAAAAAAGCAATTAGTGGTGGCTTTTCTCATACATGTAACTAAGAGACGAAAAATAAAAAAAATATGCACATAAGCGTGTGGGGTATTGTAGAATAAAATAATTTAAAAAAATATGATGCATCTCGGTAATTTTTGTTATTTAAATCAATAGTTTTTGAAATATGGGATATTTTTGGTTACAACTGCAGTGATAACTTTGTTTTTCATAGATTTTTGAAAAATACTATTAAATACAAACTTATTTTTGCGGTTAATAAAATTGATACCGTGCATGTGTAAATATTCATCAATTCATCATCCCAACTACGGAACCCTTAACTGTCTGACCGGTTTTTTTTTTTTACTTGGTCATGAATACATCCTGCAACAATATTTTTTTTTGCGAAATGTCTTATCTCTATTGATATTAAATGATTAAGCGAGCAACTTTAGGCGCGTCTAATCGTAATTAAACTCGACTGTGTAATCTTATACTATTTCAAAGCCGCGTATTTCAGACATCGAGTCAAGTTTACAAGTTAGAAAGTCTAAATATATTTTTATCTTACAGAAATAATTTTGCTTATTATTTATGTATCGAGGCATTATTTATGTTACAGAAAAACCGCAAAAGGCAGGCGAATTGAACGATATTGACGACTTGCAGGAGCGGGTGACTACAAATATTGTGTCTCATGTAAGTACTGTTCTCTGATATCGTCGGCGTAGGTGGAGAACTAAATAAGTGCGATTTTGGTCAAATTCACTTTTCACCATTTTCGTAACACCCAAATCATGCCGCATAAATAAATCGCAATTTTCTTCAAGCAAGAATTTTTTTAAGTGAAAACTTATTTAGCATCCTTGTGATTTGAAACTCGATGAAACGAAAAAGCGACAGAAAAAAGAAAAAGACACAAAATCATAAGATTTAACGTGGGAGAAAAAGAAATAGGAAGCATGACACAGTGTTTCTTATGTTCGTGGTTCTCTGAAGCTGAAGAGTTTGTTTGTTTGCTTGCTTGAACGCGCTAATCTCATGAACTGCTGGTCCGATTTGAAAAAATATTACAGTGTTAGATAGCCCATTTATTGAGGAAGGCTATAGGCTATATATCATCACGCTAAGACCAACAGGAGCGGAGCACCAATGAAGAATGTTTCAAAATCAGGGGGTTTTATTTTTCCTTTTGAGAGCTTCCGCTGCGTGCGCTGCGTAAACGGTTAAAGTTTCGCAAAAATCATGTATGACAGAATTGTTCCCCTTTAAAAGTTCTAAAAAAAAGTCCGCGACAGCATATCATCTTTTAAGATTGGCTCACTATAATCTTTTTTATGCTAACCAAATTTGTTCTAAAATAATGCATTATTTGCGAAGGTGTTTTTATAAACATGATATTAATCCTTATCCAAATAAATACGTTATTCATCACAAGTATTTAATTTAATACAAAATTGCCCTTAACATCATTCGATATCAATGAATATCTTAGGAGATATCGCAGTTTTAAAGTTCGCGAGCACATTCGCAAGAAGCTGGCAGTATCATCACAATGGATGTTTTCCCATTGTTTATCTTATTTGTTTTAGTCATTTTATGTGTATTTATTTTTGTTTATATTTATGTATAATTGGAAATATATATTATGTATATTATTTATATTTAAATAAATATTTATTCCTCAATTCTCGCTAAAGCGTAATGTATGCTGATGCGGACTTTTTAGAACTTTTAAAGAGAAACAATTCTATCATACATGATCTTTTTTTTTTTCATTTTCTTGAAACCAAAATTTTTGAAAGTTTCACTTTTACCACGTGTGAATTGCATACATGTTTTTTTTTTGTTATTTAGTTCTCCGTCTACGTCAACGATATATCCGTAATAGTTTGCTTAAAGCATAAAACTACAAAAAATTATATCTTAATTTTCCATTGTTACAGAAAATGAAAATACAAGTAGCAGAGATATTAGTACCGGCGGTGTTGAGGCTCTACACTCGTCTGAAACCACGCGGCGGCCAGATCAACGCTTATCTGGTGCAACTTGCTAACGATCTCTTGAAAGATTATGAACAAGAGGTATGATTACATAACTGTTACATGCTATTTGTATAAAAGTACCGTGGGTTTTGGTTCTTTCTACAATAATGATTTCAAGTTCTTTTTCCATTATATTTGTCTCAAAAGAATGAGACGCGATGAAGTATGAAAAAAGCTTTGATTTCGTATCACAATAAAGTTGTCTACATATATTTGTATATGTCCTATCGAAGAAATGCATATCTGTACCTACACTGTAAGGATTATTCTTGCTTGCAGCGCTCGGCCGCTATAGTATCACTTACGTACGAAAAAAAAAGGGTCGTGTGCGCAGGATTTTCTTTTCAAATTGCTTAGATATGCATTAACCTCGATGGTACTTAGTTAGAAATAAAATAATGTAAGTAATTCAGCTGTATCAGAATTCTTAGAGTAAATGGTCATATTCACAGATCAAGGAGCTGTTCGAAGACAACGAGGAACTGATGAAGGGCATACAAATGTTCCAAAGTACCATCGGGGTGCAGGCGACGTTCGGCAACGTGCGCAACCTGGTGACGCGCACGGCGCCGCCCGAGCCCGACACGCCGCGCGCGCCGCGCCGCGCCGTGCGCCCGCGCGCCGCCGAGCCGCGCAAGCGCGCGCTGCGCATCTGATACCCGTCGGCGGGGTCCAGCGGTGTACCCGACTCTGGCTCACTCGAAACACCGACTTCTTCCTCTACCGAAGAACCACCTTCTCCCTGTACTTCACATGCTGAATCTGGACCGTCGGGCTCCGCTCCCAGTCCACCGAGTGCGATGACGAAGCAAGTTTTTCTTGATCTATTGTATGATGTACGTGGATCGTCGCACGGTGAAGCTAGTCTTTTAAGAGTTAGTCCTAGCAATTCGAGCGCTTCACCTAGCGCATTGATAGATAAACGTAGAGTTTCAATGGATCTACCCGGTCCTTCAAAAGTAGTACCGAGCACATCAAAAGAGGAGTCGAAACCCTCAACTGCTAAAAGTGTCACATCAAGTGTTGCAAATGTACAATTAGAAGCTTTCAAAACTTATCGAGGCCCGCAGAACAAAGCCCAACCGGGTACATCTACACTTAACTCATCCTATTCATTACCAGGACCATCGAACCAGCAGAAAACGACTCTTAGCACGTCAAAAAACGTCCGGCGCCCGTCGTTGGATTCGTCAGATAACACAAAATCTTTACAAAGCAAAACGCTAGCTTCGTCTGTCCCGAAAGATTTTAAAAACATATCGAATGCATCACCGGGCGCCTCGTTCGCTGTACCTGGAACATCTAAATCGAGCACATACGGTCCTTCAAAAGTAATACCGAGCACATCAAAAGAGGTGTCGAAACCCTCAACTGCTAAAAGTGTCACATCAAGTGTTGCAAGTATACAATTAGAAACTTTCAAAACTTATCGAGGCCCGCAGAACAAAGCACAACCGGGTACATCCACACTTAACGCATCCTATTCATTGCCAGGACCATCAAGTAATGTACCAATCGAGCCGAAAACGACTCCTCGCATGTCAAAAGACTTCCGGCGCCAGTCGTTGGATTCGTCAGATAACGCAAAATCTCCACAAAGCAAAAAGCTAGCTTCGTCTGTCCCGAAAGATTTTGAAAACATATTGAATGCATCACCGGGCGCCTCGTTCGCTGTACCTGGAACATCTAAATCAAGTACATTCGGTCCTTCAAAAGTAATACCGAGCACATCAAAAGAGGTGTCAATACACTCAACAGCTAAAACTGTTACATCAAGTGTGTTGTTTGAGCCAGGGCCATCAAATATTACACCAATCAAGCCGAAAACGACTCCTCACATGTCAAAAGACGTCCGGCGCCCATCGTTGGATTCGTCAGATAGCACAAAATCTCAACGAAATACCATGATACCTGCGTCTGACTTGAAATATTTAGAAAACATATCGACTCCTGAAACTAGCACGTCAAGTTATGCAGTTAGCTCGTCGAATGCTACAAGACAATCGTCATTTGTTGACCCCTCAAAATCTTTACTTGGCACGTCCAAAGCTACGGCTTTGAAATCTAATCGTAGCCCGTCGGATGATGAACATTATCCAACAAAAGCAGTTCTAGAACTGGCGAAAGTTAGACCGACGCTGACTGTTTCGCTTCCTGTCTCTCATGATGCAATAAAAACACTTCGTTGCACGTCAAAAGACGTCCGGCGCCCGTCGTTGGATTCGTCAGATACCACAAAATCTCTACAAAGCAAAACGCTAGCTTCGTCTGTCCGGAAAGATTTTGAAAACTTATCGAATGCATCACCGGGCGCCTCGTTCGCTGTACCTGGTACATCTAAATCGAGCACATTCGGTCCTTCAAAAGTAATACCGAGCACATCAAAAGAGGTGTCAATACACTCAACAGCTAAAACTGTTACATCAAGCGTGTTGTTTGAGCCAGGACCATCAAATATTGTACCAATCGAGCCGAAAACGACTCCTCGCATGTCAAAAGACTTCCGGCGCCCGTCGTTGGATTCGTCAGATACCACAAAATCTCTACAAAGCAAAACGCTAGCTTCGTCTGTCCGAAAAGATTTTGAAAACATATCGAATGCATCACCGGGCGCCTCATTCGCTGTACCTGGTACATCTAAATCGAGCACATTCGGTCCTTCAAAAGTAATACCGAGCACATCAAAAGAGGTGTCAATACACTCAACAGCTAAAACTGTTACATCAAGTGTGTTGTTTGAGCCAGGACCATCAAATATTGTACCAATCGAGCCGAAAACGACTCCTCGCATGTCAAAAGACTTCCGGCGCCCGTCGTTGGATTCGTCAGATAACGCAAAATCTCCACAAAGCAAAACGCTGGCCTCGTCTGTCCCGAAAGATTTTGAAAATATATCGAATGCATCACCGGGCGCCTCGTTCGCTGTACCTGGAACATCAAAATCGAGCACATACGGTCCTTCAAAAGTACTACCGAGCACATCAAAAGAGGTGTCAATACACTCAACAGCTAAAACTGTTACATCAAGTGTGTTGTTTGAGCCATCAAACATTGTACCTGGTACATCTGAATCGACTCGTGGCTTATTGAAAGAAAAAATTAAACCAGCAATAGATCTAGCTACAAAGGTTGTATCGTGCACGTCAAAGAACGAGTCTAAACCCGCAACGACTAAAACTATCATATCAAGTGGTGCAGAAATCTCATTGAATACGCAAGGAACTAATCAGTCAGAAGCTTCGAAAACTGGTCGCAGCCGGAAGAAAAAATCAAGACGACGACGACGGTCACCAGTCGCTGGTAACACATCAATTGCGTTGTCTGGTCCCTCTAATATACCTAGCACGCAGGAAACGGCTGCGTCAAATCATGCAACGTGTCCACGAAATACCACGAAACCTGCGTCTCACTTAAAAGATTTAGAAAACATATCAAATGCGTCACCGGGCACCTCATTCGTCGTACCTGGTACATCTGCATCAAGCATATTGAAAGATAAACGTAAACCAGCAACGGATCAAGCCGGTCCATCGAGCACATTGAAAGATAATCGTAGATTCGCAATGAATCAAGCCAGTCCATCAAGTTCATTGAAAGATAAACATAAACCAGCAATGGATCAAGCCAGTACATCGAGCACATTGAAAGACAAACTTAAACCAGCAACGGATCAAGCTGGTCCATCGAGCACATTGAAAGATAATCGTAAACACGCAATGAATCAAGCCAGTCCATCAAGTTCATTGAAAGATAAACATAAACCAGCAATGGATCAAGCCAGTACATCGAGCACATTGAAAGACAAACTTAAACCAGCAACGGATCAAGCTGGTCCATCGAGCACATTGAAAGATAATCGTAAACACGCAATGAATCAAGCCAGTCCATCAAGTTCATTGAAAGATAAACATAAACCAGCAATGGATCAAGCCAGTACATCAAGCACATTGAAAGACAAACTTAAACCAGCAACGGATCAAGCTGGTCCATCGAGCACATTGAAAGATAATCGTAAACACGCAATGAATCAAGCCAGTCCATCAAGTTCATTGAAAGATAAACATAAACCAGCAATGGATCAAGTCCGTCCATCAAGCACTTTGAAAGATAAGCTTAAACCAGCAATGGATCTAGCCGGTCCTTCAAAAGCTTCGCCCTGCACGTCAGAGAATGAGTCTAAACACACATTGACTAAAACTGTCACATTAAGTGGTGCAGGAAGCTCATCGAATACGCCAGGAGCTAATCAGTCAGAAGCTTCGAAAACTGGTCGAAGACGGAAGAAAAAATCACGACGACGACGATCACCAGTCCCTGTTGACACATCAATAGTATTGCCTAATCCCTTAAATGTACCTAGCACGCAGGAAACGGCTGCGTCAGATCATGCAAAATCTCCACGAAATACCACGAAACCTGCGTCTGACTTGAAAGATTTAGAAAACATATCGGCTCCCGAAACAAGCACGTCAAGAATTGCGGATAGCTCGTCGAGTGCTACAATACAACCGTCATTTGCCGACCCTTCAAAATCTTTACCCGGGACGTCAATAGCTGCGGCATTGAAATCTGATCATAGCCCGTCAGGTGATGATCATTATCCAACAAAAGCAGTTCTGGAATCGGCGAAAGTTAAATCGACGCTGACTGTTTCCCTCCCGTTGGTCCATTATGAAATAATGAAAACAGCTCGTCGCACGTCTAAAGACGACGGCCTCCCGTCGTTGGATTCGTCCGATAACGCAAAATCTCTACATAGCACAACACCAACTTCGTCTGTCCCGAAAGATTTAGAAAACATATCGAATGTGTCACCGGGCTCATCTTTCGTCATACCTCGTACATTAGAATCGAGCACACTGAAAGATAAACGTAAACCATCAATAGATCTAACTGATCCTTCAAAGGTTGTACCAGACACATCAAAGAATGAGTCTAAACATGCAACGACTAAAATTGTCACATCAAGTGGTGCAGGAAGCTCATCAAATGCGCCAATAACTGAAACTTCGAAAACTGGTCGAAGACGGAAGAAAAAATCACGACGACGGTCACCAGTCCCAGGTGACATATCAATAGCATTGCCTGGTCCCTCAAATATACCTAGTACGTAGAAAATGGCTGCGTCGGATCGTGCTAAATCTCCACGAAACCTGTCTTACTTTGAAGATTTAGAAAACATTCGCTCCCGAAACCAGCATGTCAAGTATTGTCGAATACTTCGACACAACAATAACAAAAATATAACCGTCATTTGTTGACGCTTCAAAATCTTTACTTTGCACGTCCAAAGCTACGGCTTTGAAATCTAATCGTAGCCCGTCGGATGATGAACATCATCCAACAAAAGCAGATGGTCCCCTATATAATAATATAGTATTTTACACATTATTACTATTATCCTTATATTTAGGTTATACTATTGTAAAATACTTCACAGAGGTAAGCGAAAATGTCAAGAATAATTGGGTATTTACACCCGAAATTAATCATTAATCTTGGATCACTTTTTGACATTGCTCTCATATTTTTTGGCTGAGCTTGCAATAGTCAATAAATCTTTAATATTATAAGATTTAATCCTATCAAATACGAGTAGACTCATACCACAGCTAAGTACCGAAAATTTAGATTTCGATGCTTACGAGTTGCCTTCTGAGAAACGAATGATGAAACAGGAGTAGTTTCTTCGGGATCTGCTTACGTTAACTAGGTGTTGCTAAACTTGACGTTAATGGAAACGGACATCAATGTTTATAGACAGGCTGTGTATTCTTTTTCTCCTACATTGTATGTATTTGATATGGATGAAATTAGGCTTAATTATTAATATTATGGTAATATTTGATTATTTATATATTGAGATGAGCATGAATCTTTTTCCAATTTTTATATACCTACATTATAATTTGTTTGTGTGCTGTATCCAGTTATCCACCACACCAAAGTAACTTCTTGTGAAGCAACATTTGCAAGTGGGCAACAACGGATAGCAAAAGTTATTTAGTAAACTTGTAGAAAGTTCCATAACATTATCATATTGCAAAATGTCTCTCTACAAAAAGTAACTTCGCTGTGGATGCACCTTATGACCCATAATATAAAAATTACTCATATAGGCTATAGAAAAAAACCCTCTATATATGAACAATTTGTTGCACTCACTGCACTTACTGATATCAGTTTAGTTTAAAGTTAGAAATAAAAATAAAAAATAAATCGTGTAGTTTTATTTTGACGTCCCAATCATAGAGAATGGATAAGTTTCACCATTCCACCAATAGAAACTAAAAATAGTAGCTCAAGATGTACGCAGTACAGTAGCCGGGCAGTCGGCCCGCGTACGCAGTGAATGTCAGGTTGGCGGGTGTATAACATAACATAACATCACGCCTTGTTTTCCTGAAGGGTTGGGCAGAGGTGTCCCTATCACAGGTACACCCACATTTCGCCAGTTATGTTTAAGTCCCATGTAATAGGGGGCGAGCCTATTGCCATCAACCGGGCACAAATCCAGACTCCGAGCTGCTACTGAGAAATTTCATGTCCGTTTCGACCGCACGGCCACGGCGAAATTTAAAAAAAAAAACCACGCCAAGATTTTGTAAAAATTTGTAGAAGTTGATTCCCAAAACCATAAATTTGTCAAAGTTATGGTTAAAAAGTTATAAGGGTTTGAACGTGGCCGCGCCATTGAAACGCGGCGAACCGCGCGGCCACGGAGATCTTTAAAACTAAGCGTTGCAGAGATCTGAAATTCAGGTAAATAACAGATTGAATTTGTAAAAATATAGAAAAAAATCCTAGGTTTATATTTTGGGAGCTATAAGACTAAAACTCCATGGCCGCGCCATCGAAACGATGAAAAATACGTTATCGCCGATATCTCGCTGAAAAAGCATCGCAGGGGTCTGAAGTTTTTTGTAAAACGTAGATTTGAATTTGTCGAAACTTGTAAAAATACTACAAAAAATCCTAGGCTAATATTTCAGGAGCTGTAGTACGGTATCGCGTAGAAATAAGTCGTGATTATTTATCGAAGTGATTTGTGAGTTTGAAAGAAATATATGTGTTAGGGTAAGTAAATAATCTGTGATTTATATGATTACAAAAGAAATATAAATATGTTTTTTGTATCTTGTCGTTTCATTTTAATTTAATTTAGAATCCTTGAGATACAATTTCCAAAACGATAGGTGGAAAGTTTTCTGTAAACAAAAAGCCATGGTCACCCTATCGAAATATTCAAAACGTATTGAAAGTTATAAATACCGAAAAATACATGTTTTTTGCCTAGTATCGGTAGTTTTACATATTAATTGGTGTTGTTTACAAAAAACTCGCTTTACAATTACTTTCTTCGATAAATAATCACGACTTATTTCTACGCGATACCGTACTACAGCTCCTGAAATATTAGCCTAGAATTTTTTGTAGTATTTTTACAAGTTTCGACAAATTCAAATCTAGGTTTTACAAAAAACTTCAGACCCCTACGATGCTTTTTCAGCGAGATATCGGCGATAACGTGTTTTTTGACCGTTTCAATGGCGCGGCCATGAGGTTTTAGTCTTACAGCTCCTGAAACATAAACCTAGGATTTTTTGTAGTATTTTTACAAGTTTCGACAAATTCAAATCTACGTTTTACAAAAAACTTCAGACCCCTGCGATGCTTTTTCAGCGAGATATCGGCGATAACGTATTTTTCATCGTTTCGATGGCGCGGCCATGGAGTTTTAGTCTTATAGCTCCCAAAATATAAACCTAGGATGTTTTTCTATATTTTTACAAATTTTTTACAAATTCAATCTGTTATTTACCTGAATTTCAGATCTCTGCAACGCTTAGTTTTAAAGATCTCCGTGGCCGCGCGGTTCGCCGCGTTTCAATGGCGTGGCCACGTTCAAACCCTTATAACTTTTTAACCATAACTTTGACAAATTTATGGTTTTGGGAATCAACTTCTACAAATTTTTACAAAATCTTGGCGTGGTTTTTTTTTTTAAATTTCGCCGTGGCCGTGCGGTCGAAACGGACACGAAATTTCAGATAGAAAAACCCAATAACACTTTGCCCGACCCGGGAATCGAACCCAGAACTCGATATTATTTCAGAAACGGTCGAAATATATCTCAAATAATTAGTACCTAATTGTACCACTTGTGAAATAATTTGTACCTCGTGAGATCGCAAATTATTGCAATAGTTTAATACACCCGCCATTCTAACATCAGCTTGGCGGGTGTGTTGTGTAGCCAAGATTACTGAGAATTTAGATGTTGGTACCTCTCTAAACATAGGTGCCTTAAGTCTAAAATCTCATTGAAATTCGACAGAAATTGAAAAATTTATCAACGGTTATACAGGGTGTTACAATATGGAGACTACGTACTACAAATGGCTTTTAAATATATAGAAGATAACGCGTCTATGGTTTATAGCGGATTTGAAAATCACTAATACAGACAACTTTCTTCAAAGCCGAACATTGGTGCCGATTCCCTTGTTCACAAACTAAACTAAAATTAAGTTCAGTGCATCTTTTTCTTTCTATTTCATTAAGAAAAGGACAGAGGATAAATTTTAGTTTAGTCCTGTCAAATTAATCAGCGCCTGTCTCTCTCCATACAAGTTTAGACGTGATTAAAAACTTGCCGACTAAAATTACGTCAATTTACGTCAAGCGCGGATTAATTTGACAGGACTAAACCAAAATTTATCTTCTGTCCTTTTCTTAATGAAATAGAAAGAAAAAGATGCACTGATCTTAAATTTAGTTTAGTTCGTGAACAAGGGAATTGGCACCAATGGTGCCGATTCTCTTGTCACAAATGCCTCTAAACTAAACTAAAAATCACCAAAATTTAGTTTATTCCTGTCAAACGACGATTTCCCATTCTGAAATAGACTAAAGCGACACAACTTAACTAAATTTTAGTTTGACAGCACTAAGATGGCACTGAGATATTAGTTTAGTGAAAATGGCAATTTTGCTATTCTCGAAAACGGTGTGTCCAATCGCAAAAATAATGAAAATTTCGACACCCTTTATAATAGCCTTAAACCCCTAACACTCTACATGTAGGTAATATTTTTTCTTATTTTCCACACAAAAAGTGAAAAATCCATATAAAACACGTCGAGGCTGCCCCCCCTGCGCGCCTCCGGCTCTAAAAAGATTCACGTGGTTAGGTATCACGTGTTGAGTCGCGGTTGTCAAATTCGATTTAGATGTGTCAAAATTATTTTTAAATTTAGAGAATTTATTTTGCAGAATAGCTTTGAGATTCTCATAGTTAAAAGTAAGGAATTTTAAAGTCCCCGTCACGAGAAGCTATAATTTTTGTAAATAAAGAACTTCTACCAAGTTACGTAGCGACAATTTAATCAACAACGAATAATCCCAAATTCAATGAAGTCAAAGTAACGTACGTGTTATACGAAACTAATGAGCAATTTCACTTGATCGGGTTATATTTTAGCGATATAAAGCGCTGTCGTCTAAGGTTTTGTGGTACTGGAACGCATCTGATTCATGGAACGTAAACATTTGAGCCACGATTTTGAAGTAAGTTCACGCTGACGTTGTCTCTGCTGTCTTTCGAGTTTCGAATGCGTCTGTTTGTTTGTGGTGTTTTCGCGGATTAGGTTATATTGTTTGTTTGTAATTAGATGTGTGTGTTAATATAATTATATCGGTGTAAAAAAATAGTACAAAACTGTTTTTATTTTATTTTAAGTACCCAAAGATTGCAAACCCCTGAATGTGTGTTTACAAAATTTATAGCTTCTCGTGACGGGGACTTTAGTGATAGTTTAGTTCGGTATACAAGAGAATCGGCACCATTGTCTACTAAAACTCGACGTGCCGTAATAACGGCCGCGTATTGTATTAACTCACACGAAATTCTGTCTTCTATCAAAATGTTATGGGTCACCGCTATTGTGCCATGGCTTTGGTATGAGAGTAATAACACTTAGGGCTTGTGCACACATCTCATTTTACGCGCCGACGCGACGGCATCAACGCGCGTTTAAGTGTTACCGAATTGAGTAAAGGTATTAAAACTCGTGTGCTACCTTTAAAAACAAACACTCGTGTTTGAATAATCCCTGAGCCACTGTTTTAATAAAAACTATTGTCAAAAAAAAATACAAATATAATGTATATTAGGTATTTTTCCTCTCAACTAGCAATACTGTTTTACTTGATTGAGCACAGACGGTTCGCTACGCATTATTGCGGCTAAGTTTTAGTTGCCTCATTTTTGTGTTCCAAATAGGCTTCTAAGCGTTATTATTACGCAACCAAAGTAAATTAAAACTTTCCTTTTCATTTAATTAATTATGCATGTGTACAAGAATAACAATATTAATAATAAGACTTTAAAACTTAATATATTATACAACATTGCTCAAATTTAACTTAACTACTAAATCACTCTCATTTTCTATTTTTAATTCTTTACCAAACGTTTTCTTTAACAACAAGTCAATAGCTGCTTCTTCTGAAAAAAAAAAAATAGAAATTAATTTCATATTGATACATTAACAGTTATATTGAGGAGAATCGGGTACAAGTTTAGATTTTTGTATAAAAAGATGATATTCTATATGGTTCAAACCAAATACGTGACAAACTTTTACAGAGGCTAACTCTGTAATTTAGCGCGGGGCTTGGGAGGGATATGGAGGAGAAAAACTCCGTAAGCCATGGAAAAGCCTTGCAAAAGCAAAGCAATCTGGAAATTTCTGGTGTCTATGCAATGAAGTTGTAAAACTAGTTTTCAAGACTGCTAAAATAAGCTATTTTAAAACTAAGCAGCAAAATTTTTAATGACTCAACTAATTAACTACATAGTTAAAAGTTTTAGGCCTGTATCTAAAGCTACTGTTTCCTAGAAGAGCGGTGGGATTGGTGGTCTGCAATGTATGTCTGAATGACGTCATTGAAACGGTATTTACGAAAGTAAGTTGGTGTTTTCCTAGAGAGCGTTTCTGACGCCGTGAAGTCAAACCCCGCTGCCCAAAGATTTAAATCGCTAATTTGCCCTCACCGTACTTAGGCCCGTATCACAGAACCTCACTCAAGACTCAAGCATTACATAAAACCAGTTTCAACCAATCAAAAGGCTTTAAACGAGTTTTAAGTATTGCTCGAGTTTTGAGTGAGGTTCTGTAACACGGACTTAGGCGATTAACACACGGCACCGCGTACCGCCGCGGTAGGCGGTGAAGCGGATCTCATGTCGCATTGACCTCTAATAAATTCGTTGATGCCTAACACACGTACACCGCCCGACCGCGCGGTCGAGGGTGCTCTCATCTCTCACCTCCGCGGCGGTGCGCGGTGCCGTGTGTTAATCGCCTTAAGCCACGTGAAAAAGTGTCCATACTGAAAAGAGTGAGGTGTCAAAACAAAACAGAAATACGATTATCTTTTGACGCGATAGGTCAAATCTAACGGTTTAAATCTTATCGGCTGCCATCATTATTATGACAGCCGTTACTGGGGCCGTTATTTGCAGCCACCATTATTTTAGAAAACCGAAGCTTTTGACCAGTGTTCAAGCATTAATGTCGATTGAAGAATGTAAACTGCGTTCCCAATTAGTATCCAATTTATGTACTTTGGAAAAATTTACTGTAATGGGTACACATAAAGTTAATTTTAAATAGTACTAGTAATTTTGGAATTAGCTTAATTTACACTCGAGTGAAGTTGATATTTGTTTAAGTGGACATAACATCAATCTGAAACAAGGATTTGAATCGACTTTTTGGTTTTGATAATAGATTATATGAAACTCTCGTCACTCTGTATTTGAGTCGACATTCATCCTTGAGCATCGTTCTCGTTGGCTTCTGGACTTAAAAATTCTGTTCTAACTTACCCGTAACTTGTATAGCCAGCAATTGATGAACAATATGTCGTGCAGTAGTCTTAAATAGGTCACGATTACTTATTTTTTTCTTTTTGTAATATGGCATGAGTAGTTTAACTACTAGTCCAGCAAGATCCACTTTTTCTGTTTTCTTTATTGTAGGTTCATTCTTTTTATTCGCATCGCTTTTGCTCCTATGTTTGCTTTCTTTACGATGTGGTTTATCTGTTTTATGTTTTTCGCTTTTACCTTCTTTCGTCTTTCGTTCATCCTTTATTTTCTTACTTAAGCTAAGTTTCTGTTTTAGTACATTTTTATCTTTGTCCTTAAGTTTAGATAGTGTTGTAGAAGACTTCATGGTCACTAGTGCTTCGATTTGCTCGACATCAGGCAGGTTTTCAGGAGGTGCAGGTTCGTGTGGCAGATCTTTGAACATTTGTAATTTTTGCAAAACAGCGTCAGCTTCTAGGCTTAATTTACGAGCTTTGTTGAAATTTGCGTCATCACTTTCCATGTGGTCTAAAGAACAGTTGGATTTATTTTCTTCAAAAGAAGCGTCATTGTCGTTTTTCTTTACATCTGAGTCAATTTTTTTTTTATTAACTTGCTCATCTTTAATGTCACTAAGTATTAACGTGTCTTCTGCACTTTTGTTTATCGTTAAATCAGTGCCGTCATCAATCACTAAATCTTTTTCAGATTCTCCATCTGACTGACCAAATAAAGATGTCGATTCCGTTGAAGTTTCGTGTCTTTTATGATTTTGTTTGTTAGATTCCTTGGAACTATATTTATGGTTTTGTTTGTTAGATTCCCTGGAACTACTTTCATGGTTGTGTTTGTTAGATTCCTTGGAACTACTTTCATGGGTTTGTTTGATAGATTCCTTGGAACTACTTTTCTTGGACTGTTTCTTTTTGCGATCAGTTTTATCACGATTGTTTTTTTTTACTTTTTTAGATGATCTAGCTTCGCCATCGCTATCGGAAGATTCTCCAAAGAGAGCTTTGATTTTACGTTTTGAAGGAGGCTTGTCTTTGTGTAATTTACGATCTATATCATTTTTTTTCACTATAGTCTCATTATTTAGCTTTTCATTATTTTCAATATCTTGTTCGTTGTCAACATCTTCTTTATGTTTTTTCGGTATACCTTGTAATGTTATATTTATCACAAATGTTTTCGATCCTTTACCAGATGTGTATTTGCTAATTCTATCTACAGACTCTGCATTGTCATCAAAAGTTTGAGTATCTTCATCAGTATTCATAGCTTCATCATTTATATCTTTTAATTTGAGCGTTGTATCATTACTATTTACGTGACATTCGTTGTTGTCACTACTTTTGCCGGCTTCGTTATTTTCATCAATAACAAGATCACTACCATCATCGTCACTTTCTTGTGGAGTATTATCAGGAGACGCCTCTGATGATTTTTTAAAAAAGGTTTTTAGTTTCGTTTGTGTTAATGGGTCCCTTCTGAAAGAATTTGCTTTTCTTTTTGTTTCTTTGTCAGCTTTGGATAACTGTCGTGCTTCATTTTTCAAGTCTATATCTATTAAAAAAAAAAAAATTGAAATAATGTCATCATGAGTATAATTTATTTTATCATATTGTGGTCGGGATACCTTAGCTTCCTAGAATGGCGAAACCGGGGTGGGTTAGGTGCAATGGAACTATGGCGCTTGTTTACGGGAAAACTTTATAATCTCTGCCACATTCGCCATCCTAGCAAGCTGAGCTATACAGTCGTTTCACAGTTATTTTACTTTTGATAGCAACGTTATAGCAACGAGAATTAAAATTTGAATAACGACATTGTGATACAAAATCAGGGGCATATTAACTTTGAAAGGACTGTAAACAGCTTTTGACAGGCATGCTGATACCAGCTGGTATACACCCCGCCACTTTATCATTCAAGCTTACCTAATTGTGATGCTGTAATAAAACTATTGCAGTGTTTGCCACTTTGTTGCTCAAATTCTTTAACGAATTCATTGAGTTTGTTGCTTTTCTTGTGGTCGAATTTTTTTAACTGAGGATAAACTTGATCCTTACACGCTTTAACGGCTGAAATCTGTTGTTTTGTGTTATTAAAAATATTTTTTATTAAACATTGCATGTAGTACCTCTACCTACAGTACTAGAATATTGTTTCGGAGAATAAAAATTATGTCTCACCAATTTGGACATCGCTCGCCTATACAAACTGATTACCGTGCTACTGGAAAATGCCTCGTATTCCAATTCAATAGCGCACTGTTCTATGTTGTGTCTCGACAACGGCTTCTCAAAATGGTCAATTTCTTTCGTGTTTTGAAAGTTGTTATTTAGGGCATCAGTGAGTAACGTGAGATAGCCATCGCGGCTTGCTACTGATAATCCGTTTACCTAAAATAAAAAGTATGATTGTACACTTTGTTGTTGAAATCTCAAAAATTTTAGTAAGAGAGAACTTCAATGTCAACCATTGATTTCTATTATCGTAAAAACATAAAGGCGCTCCTAATTCCATACTTCCCTGGCAATGTGCCGCTGTAACATTATTGAGTACTAGCTTTTGCCCGCGGCTTTGCCCGCGTGGATGTAGGAAAATATCCCACGGGAATACGAATACACGGATAATAATAGTTACTGTGGATCTTCCTTAGAAGTTAGACATAATATGCCATCGCCAAATTATTAGTTAAACTTTTTAAGATATACAAACCTGTAGAACATACATTTTATATATCTCTAACGGTTTACGCGGCGCACGCCAGTAAAACTCCCAGTCGGTATGATTTCTTCCGACATCTTCAACAATAATTGTCATTTGTTAGCCAATTTACACAAAACTTTAATTAATTATACACCAATCCCTTCCTCATGAAACACTCCGTTCATTGGTGAAAAACCGTTTGAAAATCCGTTCGGAACTTTTTAAGTTTATTTTTTTTTTTTTTTTTTTTTTTTTTTTTTTTTTTTTTTTTTTTTTTATTTTTTTATTGAGACTCGCACAGGAAATCACAAATTAATAACTAAACACCTTCAATATTATAGAACATTAATAAAAATAATAAAAAAACAATAAAAAAAACAAAGTAAAATTAAAATAAAAGCGTTTATCGCGTTCAGACAGACAGACGCGGCGGGTTGTAATGTAAATCAAAACAGCAATACTATAAAGTATTACCTGATTCTAGTGGGTTAACAAAATTGTTCTAATAAAATAAAATAAAAACATCTTCAAGATTTACCTTATTGCCTGTACTTTCAGCCGCTTTGCATTTTGAATGTTTAGCGGATTCAGCCTCATTATTTGCTTTCTTGTCTTCTGTGCGTTTTTTCCTATTGGCAAACTCTTGCATAATGAGAGATTTAGTTTCCTGTGCAATACGACGACGGTTAGTTTCACCATCTGAGTCGTCGCTGTCATCTCCACCGCCGTAATATGACTCGGACTCCCTGCAAAGTTAGTAAAACATATTTAGTTAAGGCATACGTATCATCTGGTACTTGTTGAAAGGCCTACACTGTCCTCCCATACCTATTAACCATTGAGCCAGTTATTTTTAAAAGAGTAACCGTGGAGTTTCTTGCCGGCTCTTCGCCATAGAAAACGACCAACTGGAACCGTGCACCTAGCTTCTGACGCTTCATAAGTGCCCATGTAGGTTTATGTGAAATAAAATATTTTGATTGATTGATTCGGAACTTCGGGGTCACGGTCGCGACTAGAGTCACAAGCAGAAGACAGGCAAGAGTACTGTGGAACGATTGTGTCGTGAAAAAAACCTATATCTGATTACATAATTATCAATAAAGCAAAACGAGAGCTCATAAGGATGAAGAGGAGGATGATACGTTTTTTTGTTTGCACTTTTCTTCCAAATATCACGAACCACATTGTTTCTATAGCATTTGAGTCAAGGATCATAAAAAGAGGATGTTTAATAATTTGTTGTTTGTTTTTTGCAACAAACTCGACGCACTCTTGGATCATTAAACGATCATTCTATAGATTAGACCAATTAAACCAATCCATTTAAAACGAAAAAATACGTTTAAAACCGAAATAAACCATTTTTTTAGATTTAATACGGTTGGTGTTGATACTATGTTTTTCTTAATTATAACTACATTTTCTTGATTTTACCGAGGTAGGGATATAACGGAGTACCTAAAAACTCTGTGCTGGTAAATATTTTTTTTTTTCATTTTTTTCAAACGATATAAATAATCAATTTGATTCGGTTTAAAACCAAACTCACACTCTCGCACTCTCGTCGACGTCGTCACTCGTGACTCGACGCAACGTTGCCAGCTCGCCTACCCTACACACACATGCACCTACATTAACAGAGGCGCGCGGCCGCCGCGCCGCGCACACACGTACTTTTATTTTGTAAGCGAGTTTTCAACCGTTTAAATTATTTTTATAGCGATTTATTTGGGGTTTAAAACGGCAATATTTTACTTAAAAAGTTTTAAATTGGTTGTTTTACGATGACGGATGTCATTAGTCGAGTGACAACGAGTCGTGCGCACTCAATTTCAAACCCAAGTTCGTAATCTCAACAAAGCAGTCGGGATCTCGATCGAGATTGTCTTGCCATAAGATTGAATCTTGCAAAATGGCTCGAGATCTCGCGAGGTCGAGATTACATTCCCTAGTAGTGGCTGATATGATTCACGAATTACAATCTTGCACTAGCATAACAAATTAAATTATTAACTTTGTGTAGTGTTTGAGTCACCAAGATACAGGCTGTGCCTAGTTTGGGATCCGCTGTTTAATCTTGTCTCTGAGAATCTCATAACATGTTATTCGTATGTTTAAAAACTATGTGTAAGTGTTTTAACTATGAGTAATAAATGAATATGAAAAGGCACCAACTTCTTCTGTCCCTGCCGGCCCTCCCCGTACAGGTCGCCCATGTCCTGGTGCACCACGAGCCCGCCGGAGCGCAGCTGAGCGGCGCCGGCGCGGCGCTGGTGCTGCTCCAGCGCGCGCCGCACGCTGCGCTCGTCGGCGCACGCATCGCAACGTCCGGCACATTTCGGCACCTCCTCGCCGAAGTACTCGGCGAACACTTTGTGGCGACATCTGAGTACAAACCTCCTGTTACTTTTTTTTTCTTAACTAATCTAGGTATACATATTATAAATAAGTCGCTTTTCGAGTCTGTCTGTGTGACCGCGTTGTTCACTTAAACTACGCAATAGATTTTGATGCGGTTTTCACCATCATTCAGACAATTTATTCCGAAGATAAAAGGTTTATGTGTATAATACATTGATTTTTATGACGCTCTTCAAGCTTTAACTCGAGTGTAGTAGCCCTAGTCAGTTATAGCATCACGTACGTACTGCGAGCCGGGCTACGCGTTGCAAAAATTTGAAATTAGTTAAAAGTGGTACATTGATTGGTTTAAAACTTACTTGATGTCTTCGCAGTATTTCACCATAATTTCAAAGCTCTTGTAGGCCGTTTTACACCGATTTTTTTGCTCTGGTGTTTTTGCTCGACCTACTTCCGTTTTCAGCAGAAAGTCAACAGTATTGCGTTCACTTCGGCAGTAGTAAATACGACAAAAAGCTGGTTTGCCGTCACGACCAGCTCTACCAGATTCCTGTTTTAAAATGATGGTTATGAATTTCATATAAAACATTAAACACTTTCCTACACACTAGAACTAGGGCGAGTGACTACGTCGAGGGCCAGCTAGCCTAAAGCCATAAATTAAGAAGCACAATATAAATAACTGGTAACAGATGTCAGTATTCGCTTAAGGTAACAAAGCAATAACCATTTGTTTACTATTTAGAGAAAATATATAAGAATTTTGAGGCGTTCTAACTTGATAGTAGGCGGCGACATTTTGCGCGATACCCCAGTGCGCGACGGCGCGCACGCTCGCCTTGTCCACGCCCATGCCAAACGACACCGTCGCGCACACGCACGGCACCTCACCGCGCGACCACTTCTCCTGGACTGATATGCGGTCGCCTGACTTCATACCTGGAATAACAGTAAATCTTAAAACCATGTCTATTAATTTAAAATTTTGAATTAATTCAACAAAAAGAAATGCAAATTTTACTATCTTTCACTCACTTTATTAACAAATAAGACAGTTTTGTAAGTAAAAATACCACACACCTACATATAATTATTATTTTATAAGCATTTGCAAAGCATACCTCCATGATAAGCTAAAGACATTAGACCCTTTTTAGATAACATGTGAGCTAAATCTTCAGTTTGTTCTCGCGTTCGACAATAAACAATAACGGCATTTTTATCTTTCTGAAATACGGTATAAGCACAATTAAATAATTTGAAAACATGGACCAATTTCAATAATATAATATAACAATAAAATAAAATACTAACTGGTTTCACACTTTCATCCTCTTTTAGGCTTTTTTTTAAGAATTCCATTAAATGGCCCACTTCATCCTCTAAACAGTTTTGATACATTACATCATAAAATAAATTTCTTCTGAAACTTGGTGTTTTGTATTGTGCCACAGGTAGCAACAGCTTGAGATTAGACAGAATATCTTTTGCCACTTCTGCACTTGCTGTAGCCGTAAGGGCAACCCATGGTATACTTTTATACTGTTCTCTGAGATTACCTAACTTCAAATAATCTGGCCGGAAGTCGTGGCCCCACTCACTGACACAATGTGCTTCATCCACAACTACATAAGAAACTTTCTTGTATTTGACCAGATGCTCCATAAGAGATTTAAATGTGCCAGTAGCAGCCTGTTCAGGTGTAACATACAGAAATCGAGTGCTAGGTTTCATGCTTCTTAAATCATTAAGAACTCTCTCTCTGTCTTTTGGTGTCATTTTAGAGTTAATAGACTCAGCATTTACTTTTATTTTAGACAGGTGATCAATTTGGTCTTTGATAAGAGCCAATAGTGGAGAGAATACAATTGCAACTTTGTTGTCTTGCAACATTGCTGGCAGCTGGAAGCATAGAGACTTGCCAGAGCCTGTTGGCATTGATACATATACATCATGAACACCTGAAATCATGTAAGTTGGATAGAGACGAAAAGGATTCCGATATCAAAATATTAATTTCAAGAGACCTAAACAATGATTAAACTCCATTTATTAGACAAACAAGACCCTGTTAGGCACAGAAATGTGTTGCCGTCCAAGCAGGGATGCCTTTACCATTGGAAATGGTTCAAAAGATATTTGTGTCTGGGTGAGCCAGTTTTGTTTATTATAAATGGAGTGTTGATCTTTATTCAAGCTAGAACTTCGGTGGCTATTTCGGTGAATTGGTATATAATAAACAACTACTTTAGGATGTCACATATATGCGTTTATTTGTTTTCACTAAAAATTTTGTAAGTACGATTTTTATAATACGCATTCAATGCACGCTAACATCTTTCATATTATTTAGTTAAATATGCATTCCTTACCTCTTGCAATTGCCCTAATCGCACGCTCTTGAAGTTCACTTTTGAACTTGCGATGTCCAAAACATTGAAACAATTTTTCTGTTACGTTGTCCATCATGAAAACTGTTTTTGCTCTCACAACACCAGTAAAATTATGGCACGCAAATTGTGAAAACTTTTAACCACGACAAGTCTGGCGGCATATTTGTATAAAATTAAAGGTAAATTGTATTATAAATAAAGAATAAAAACAACCTCAAATTATTTCGTATCTAAATACGACATTACTGACTGACAACTGACAAATACATTATGTACTGACAAGTGACAACACGATGACATTGTCAATTTTGGCCGCATTCCGAGTTACGATAAAAGTGATAATATTGCGAATCCGTCCAAATTTAATAGTCACAAAATATAAGGGTTTTTGAGTAATAATTGTGACTTTGGACTTTGGTTGGATTCGCGATATTATCACTTTTAGCTTAAGTCGGAATGCGGCCTTTGTCAAATGCAACACACAACTCATGGAATAAGTAAGTACTAAGCAGAGATAACTTCAGACAACAGGAACAGACTGTTGGTTAAATAGAGGTAGGTTAAAGTTACGGTTTCCTAGAAGAGCGGTGTTCGCATATAACGGCCGTGTGTGGATGGGAGATTTCAAAATCACCAGTGAATCACCGACAACTAATGATCTTGCGTGTGTCCCAGCTACACGCTGTAGCTAGCATACATCATGGAATTAGTATGTACCATCGAACAAACGCACATCTGTGCACTGTAAGGACTATTCTTGCTTGTAGTGGTCGGCCGCTTTAGTATCGCTTACCTACGAAAAAAAAGGATAGTGTGCACGGGATTTTGTTTTTAAAATGCTTAGATATGCGTTACTTGGATGGTACTCTACCAGGAGTAAAAAATAGCGGATCGCGGTCTGGATTCGGACCACCGACCATTTTGGGCGGACCTTAAGTAAATAAACAGTAAAATTTATAACGAAAACTTAATCTAAAAAAATTAAATGTTGAGTGTTAGCTTGCACCTTCAATTAAAACATGTTGTTTTTCACATTTTTAGGTATTAATTACTTACATTGCCAATTTTCTAATTGATATTTTTAATAGTTCACACGGACTGCGACAATCATCATTCAATAATTTTTTTAAACGCTGATCTCTGGACAATACATACTTATGTACAGACGCCAGCATATCAAGCTACCCGAAACTGTCAAATTTTCCCAATCAATTTTGAACCTTATCTTTACTTCAGCAGTAAAGTTGAAAATCTATTAAATAAATTTGACAGATTGTAGTAGCTTGATGTGCTGGCGTCTGTACATCGTATACAAAGAATAGCCATTCTCTGTAAACCACATACACAAACTCAACGCCTTTTCCCATAGGAGCAGTAGCAGGCGCGGTCCGAGGGGGGGGGGGGTCCTGGGGGTCATGACCCCCCCAAAATCTTTGACGCTGTCGGGAGCCTGAATGATTTACCTACCTATATTACTTACTAACTTTTAAAACTACTACAGCCACGGGTTACCGTGGCTCAAGTACCTGCAGTTACGATAGGCATAATTATCCAAAATCATTAAGAAAATAAGCAATCATGGAGACTGCCACCAGAAGTGAAAACTTAAAACTATGAAATAACAGTGTTTTCTTAAAATTTTCCAACTGTAGGACCAAAAATTTAAATACACAATTAATTGAAATTAATATTATTAACATTAGTCTGGTTTTCACATATATCGGCACTCCCGAGCTAAGCTCCCGAACAACACAACAAACAAGCGCAAGACGTCATACCTACTCATAGGTGTTGTGCTGTTAACATTTAGCATATCGGTGACGCGAACCCATAAGATTTTCCTCCACAATCGCTCAATGCGCCTGAAGAAGTTTTCACTTCAAAAAGTCAATTATAAAAACAGAGTAGGTAGGTATCTTGGGTGCAAGGGCGAGCGACGCAAACTCAGTATATTCAATGTACTCTGTGGACGCAAACTCGGTTTGGGCACCCCGCTCGTACGTAAGGTTTGAAAGTCGTAAGGTTAAGGCCATCAGATTCCAAAACCCAAACTGCTGTAAAACTATTCATAACTCGACAAAGTAAGTTCTATTTCTGTGTAATAGTCAATAGAAAACAGAACCTTTTTTGGTTGGAGTCCTAAATTTTCAGGCTCACTTCGCTGTTGGAATGATCAAAAGAAAATGTAACCTATCAGAGTGTGTGTAAAATTTTCGAGCTCTTATGATTGAAAATATCAAACAAAACCTAACCTATCCAAAGCCGTGCTGCACCATTATGGCGCATTAGGTACGTATACATGTACAGTACATATACCCGGTGCGTCTGGTAAGTGCAGCAGATATGATGAATTAAATGTTGTTTTTCGTTTGTTACTAACATAGCTTATAAGTAGTGTGTATTACTAACTTCATATGGATCAAGGTCTGAAATAAGATTTTAAGCGATTACATAGCTTTTATCGCGGGTTTTGAGCGCGGCAACCGAATCAAGAAATTCCGTAACGTAGGTAGGTAACGAAAATAAAAACCTAAGCCCCCCTAACCCCACTCCGCCTACCATGTAATGACGGTTCCCATGACAACGTGATGTTGTCATGGGAACGTAATTTTTGTTTTATGTCATCACGTCATCATCCCAAGTGTAGCGTTGACAAATAGGAAGTATGGAGGTTATAAATATGCTATGCAATAGCTTTACCGCGGCAGTCCCCGAGTGCCACACTTTTTTTTTTAAGCGTGTTGTTCGCATAATCTACTGTTCTAATACCTACTATCTATCAAAAAGTGCTGCGACTGCGACCACTTTGCCCGCAAGTCCCTGAATGTGCTCAAACTATTCCTCGGCGGCACCCATTATGGTGACCCCCCAAAATCTTGGGCTGCGACCGTGCTTGAGCAGTAGAAACTACAGAATGCCATCCTTACTCCTTTTGCTTCGTTTACGCTATATCTTCTTGCGCGAAATTAAATGTTAAAGAGTGCGCGCAACAAAAGGCCGGCGGAAAATGGAACAATTTTTTTTAATACGCCGCGTCATATGGACTTCAGTGTGGCGCGGACTCGACCGACTCAATTTTAAAATCTCCCGTCTGCACACAGCTTTTGATATTGCTTGTGACAAACCGTCTGTCAAAATTGTTGTAGAATATGAAACGGAAATATAAAAAATCTTGTTATCATGATGGAATATTTTAATGTTATAAAAATATTTACTTACATTAATGTCTATCTTTGGACATACGTAATTTTCGTATTTACCATGAATTTAACAATAGCGCGACCAAAAAAGAAAAAAAAACAAAACAAAAATCCTTTCAGAAAAAAATCAGTACTGACAAAACAAAACGTTATTTTTTACCACGAAGATGGTCCACTAATTTAATACGAAAACTACGCATACTTTCAAAATACATTACAATATCACAAGAATCGACTTTGATTTAGATTAAAAAAAAAAGGGAATCGATCTGATATGGTTTAAACATACGACGAAAATACATTTTTCATACCTTACAATAGCAGAATATCTTATAGTAGTCGTCATAAACTAGGCCATTAGTGCAGCAAGTCCCCTGCTTTTACGTGATAAGCATATCATTCAATTTCAGAAAACAACAAACAACTAACTGGCGACTAACGGCTTGTCGCAATATGCGGCCACTCGGGTACTGCTTTGTAGCCTGTCCAGTTAAGCGTTTTGCACGTGTCCCAGATACTGAAAGCTAATACATTCCATGCGTGCCTCGCGAGGTTCATACTTGCGGTCCGGGCGCCTTTTTGCATTCAATATACGCGTGTAAAACGCCTTGTCTGGACAAGTACTTAACATGTAATATGTAATTTATTGACCGCAGGTTAAAAGGCCACCAAGAGACGTGGACTCATGGCCGTCACAAGTCGCCTAGGTTGTGGCGGTACAGATACTTAAAACAATATTTTCGTTGCTGAAGTTTCACTAAGATAAAAATCTCATAATATAGCCCTTAGTGATGCATTCATTAGAAAGGCGTTACTTATGGCTACAATATATCTATAATCGAAAATACTATTTTTTATTGTACACCTAGAACAACGCTAATACTTTCTTGAAATTAAAACCATTAATCAGCAAGACTTATCATTGTCTGCGACTAGACTTATCTTTCAGTCTAGAACTACTCAACAGTATTAATTAACAGAAATGTCAGTTCATAAGAAATAGTAACACATTGCCATTAATTGTATTATAGGTATACCACTTAAATACCAAACTATACAATAAATTTTGATCGTAATATTACAATATTATAATGAATCTAAGCAAACTTAAACTCGATTTTGTATTAAATAGAAGATTTGCTTTATTGGATATTGATTATTATTAATATTAGGAATATGAAATTCCTTTTAAAGTCGTTACTCGTTCTACTCCATTCAATGTCACCCCAAAAGAGATCAATATTATCACAGGCAAAAAACCATAAATTGTCTTTATTAGAGGTGAACAGGGTCATATTAAAGAACGTAAAAATTTAAATCTTATTTGAGGGCAGAGACTTTATAGAACTTACTTGACGACTCAACCGACGGTAAATAGCCACGTAAATGCGATCACGGTTCAAGTTTGCCAGCATTCATTTATACCGGATGATTTTTTTTACCGTCTCGAAATTTTTATAGGGTGTTGTTCTACCCATGAATATAAACAACTTTCACAATGGGAGCAACTCTGAAATCACGAAAAAAAAATCTGCTGTTTCATACATTTTGGTCAAATAGGTATTGAACTTTTGTATAAACAGCATATTTTTTTCGTGATTTCAGAGTTGCTCCCATAGTGAAAGTTGTTTATATTCATGGTTAGAACAGCCTGTAAAAATTTCGAGACGGTAAAAAAAATCACCCGGTATACTCTTAATCTTGTACCAAAATGAGCAATCGCAAAACAATTTTTAACTTAGAAATTAAAGCATTCCAAAAAGAAAACACTATGATTATATAAGTTTAAATTATATCTATCAAACTAGAATTTGGGCAAGTGCATGACGTAAGTAAAAAATTGCAATCATAAGCTCTACGACAGTCAAAGTAAAATTTATAAATTTTATGATCGGCTTTCAGTCTTACTAACGCGACTAGCCAGTATTTGAATGGAGTCGATGGCAGTCGCTACATTATAATAAAATTAATAAATCTGATTATACTAGAAGCCGAGCCTTTCGAGCCCCGCCGACTCCCTAGAGAGCCAGGGACACTAGATAAATAATTGTGTCATTAATCGACGCTAGAGCGTCAAACGCCATAGACGGCACTGGTCACTTGTTATTTTTTTTTTAGAGACCCAAAATGTACCATTATTTTCAATGGAGGTAGGTGGTAAATAGAACAATTTTGTTTGGGTAGGTACTATCACATCATGCAATTTCAACAAAATAACAAAATCAGAAACGAGTGCCGTCTATACACAGTCATACGTCGGAACAGATTAAGGTCTAGGAGCCGTACACGAGACTGTAGAGATGCGAGGTGTGGTCGGCGAGCGCGTCGTCGGGCGCGAGCAGCTCCAGCACTTGGCCGGCGCCCATCACGAGCACGCGCGCGCACTCCAGCACGCCGGCCAGGCGGTGCGCCACGAACACCACGGTGGAGCCGCCGAACGAGCAGCGGATGGCGTCCAAAATCAAGCGCTCTGCTTCAGGGTCCAAGTTAGCAGTCGCCTCGTCCACCAGGAGGATCTAACCATCGAAAGTTCGTTATGTAGCTGATGATTGTACTCTGTATCTTAAGATACACTGTGTTGTCGTAACACGTATAACTGAGTTCCTTGAGCTTGGCTACATAGGATTTCTAAATTTCGATTACTGAATTATAAATGACTAGCTGCGCCCCGCGGTTTCACCCGCATTAGTCTCGATCCCTTGGGAATATCGGGAAAAAAAGTGTCCTATATCATTCTCCAAGTCATGGTCTACCCATATGACAAATTTCATCCAAATCCGTTCAGCCGTTTTAGCGTGAAAGCGTAACAAACAAACTCACTTTCGCATTTATGATATTAGTAAGGATTAGTATTTTGTTAAAACGCAACTCATGTTTTAGTCGCCCACTACCTATAAATACAGTGTTTTGTCATAACAATCCTCAAAGGAAGCGAGTTCGAGACATGCTACCGATTTCTCTATTAGAGCAGTAGCAGGAGGAACTATGATCGGTTTTGTGCTTCGCGTATTAAGGAGGTTTTCTCGGCTCATCACGGAAATCCCCAGGCTGCGAGGAGGGTAAAAGACCCGCGGGAATACCTTGAATGAGCTGCATTCAACCAAAAATCTACAGAATAGTTCGAACTCTCTTCGACATTATGCGAGCAGTGTTCTGCAATAATGGAGATGCGAGTGTTTTATCGGCAAGTGCTGTGTACCTTAGGTCGGTGCAGCAGCGCTCGCACGACACACAGCAGCTGCGCGTGTCCGCGTGCGAGCTGGTCAGCGCGCGCGGGCGCACCGAGCCCGCCGCGCGCGTTCACCAGCTCGCGCGCCCCGCACGCGTCCAGCGCGCGCCACACCTCCGCGTCCAGGTACTGCCGTAACGGGTCCACGTTATCGCGGATGCTCCCCGCGAATATGAACGGCTCTTGTGGGATCACGCCGATCCGGGACCTGTTGCAATTCAACATTTAGATCAGAACTCACCTATACTAAACGCATTTTCTCGCTGCAGGATCATAAATAATGTTTTCAAAATGTGTTTAATACACTAGGGAACATAAAGATAATAAATTATTACAACTTTATTGCCAAAAAGATTACACTGGCCCCAAACTAGGCAAGCCTGTATCTTGGGTACCAATATGGGGTTTTTGTGTCCAGGGCGCTGCTCACAGCGAGCTCTTATTACCTGAGTGCATGCAAGTGCAGCATGGAAATGTCGACGCCGTCGAGCAGCAGGCGGCCACGTGCGAGCGGCGCCAGGCGCAACAGCGCAGTGAGCAGCGAGCTCTTGCCGGCGCCCGTGCGGCCCACCACGCCGAGCTTCTCGCCCGGGTGCGTCGAGAACGTCACGCCATTCAACGCCATCGCACCATTCTCCCGACCGCTACAAAAGGGAAGGGAAAAAAAATAGTGTCGGAACTATAAGGCAACCAGTCCACTTGCGGGTAAAAGAGTTAAAGTACCTGTATTTAAGGCAAACGTCATTGAACTCTATGACGCCCTGCGAGGGCCAGCCGTATGGTGGTGGGTCACCGTCAATGGTTTCGCTCTCCACCTGCAAAGTGCCAAAATACGTTATATTTTATTTGAATGAAGAAAAATTTGTTGTTGTTCATCTTCTACTTATTATCACATTCTAAATAACATACCTTCTTGATATACTCGCCGACGCGCTCCACGGCGATCATTTCACGCTCGGTCTCAGTGAAGGAGTTCAGAAGGTTGCTCAACATGGACGTCATCGACAACGCGTACGATATGGCGAGGCCGATGAGACCTGCGTTTTATAAACTTTAAGGAAAAACGCTTCTTTCATTTAGGACACATGTTTCTATGACTGCTGAGTGGGTTTAACAAACCACTGACTAAAAATAAAACATGGAAATACTCTTAAAGTAATTATTTATTTATTTACTAGCTTTTGCCTGCGGCTTCGCCCGCGGGGATATCGGAAAATTTCCCACGGGAACGTACTACCGGGATTAAAAGGAAGCAAAGCGATGATCGCATACCTAATAGCATAGGAAAAGATAATTGACTCTTGTCCTAGCGCTGCGCCGTCGTCTGCCATAGTTATTTTGTTACACGTAATTTTGAATATGTGATATCTTTTAAAGTACTCATTTAAATGATATGATACCCAAGCATATTTTAATCTAAATTAAATACCCAATTTATATTGGATAAGGATTTAGATACCATTCAAAATAGTCTCGGAAATAATCATTCTTATTTCTGAAGCTATTTTAGTTAGCTAGTTTTAGTTTGTAGCTTCAGAAATAACAATTATTTTGACCGGTATTATTTAATAAATTCTGAAAGATTAAAATGGTTACTGTGGGTCATCCTTAGAAGATAGATATAAAATATGCTATCGCGAACTTTTTTGTTGAACTTTTTAAGATCTACAATTCTGTAAAACATTAATTTTAAGTATATCTTACGGTTTACGCGGTATACGTTTTATTACATACGTATATGTAATAATACAAAACAACTTAAGGAATACTACATCTATTATGCTATAGGAAGCGACCAATTGCAACCGTGCACCTAGCTTCTGACGTTTCATAAGTGCTCTTGTAGGTTTATGTGAAATCAAATATTTTGATTTTGATTTTGCTATCTTCGGGAGATACCTGGAACAATACATGCACTGCGCACAGGTTCCAACTACACTTAGCAACACAAAATGTGGCCCAAACATTAACAACCCGATAACGGTTGAATTTTACTAACGCGTACGGCAACTTGCAGTGGCGGTTTGTTACAATGTTTATTAATGTTAATTTAAGAGAGAAAAGATTTTTTTTTCGTTTCTTTGACGTTTTTGGCACTTTGTTTCAATTCGTTGCTGGAGCGTGTAGAAGATGGGTAAGTTATTTGATTTTAAAATGGGCGTGCATTTAAAGTCTATTGTTTTATTTTAAAATTAATCTGCACTCATTTCTGCTTCCAGAATAAAAAAAAATGCCTCTTGTACGGGTTGTAGTAGTTAACTCCGTGCACCGATTTGTCGTGAAGGTTTGAAAGTTTAGTTAGTATAGAGAAACACGTTCCACTAAGTTGCACTAAATAGTTAAGTTTATTTTAAGTTAAAGGTAAGTTACAGTAAGTGAATGGAAGGCGATTATTTCTCTCAGTTGTTGACAGTTACACAGTTATAAGTTGACTCTCTTTTTATTCGTTAGTCATGTCAATATAACACGCTAAATTATGACGCGCATCGTTGGCCTAAAGTAGGTTACAGAGTAAGCAAAAATGTACGGCGATGAGACCGTACATATTGGCAACCCCTAAAGAAGCTAAGTAGAGAGAGAAAGAAATGCCTGTACAAAGTTAAATATTAAAGTAAAGTAAATAGGTATACAGTTAATCAAAAGTAAAGGCAATGTTGTCTCGGTGTCCTTGAAGTTGACCGTGGCACTCGTCCGTGGGCGCCTGCTGGTTTTCTTCTCTGGCAGTCTGCTGTCGAGATCCCATTGGTTGAAGTTCGATGTCTTCATGCGTTTGCTTTCTATTTGTCTTCCTCGGAAATCGGTTCCTGAGTAGTGTGCAGTATTTCCTTGTTATGATCCACAGGAAAGTGATGACTGCAATTGTTAGTAAGAGATAACAAATTGCATATTGGTGAACGTCATGATTCGTGATAGTGGATGGTAGTTTCGGCTCGTTCTCTTGTTGGAACCGCAGCTTTTTGTCAATTTCTTCAAAGTCGTTTTTCTTTAGAGTGAAGAGTTCGTGTGGCGCGTTATGAAGTGTGACGTTGACAATGTTGTTTATCGGCGAATTCAGGTTCGGTACATGCATGTCATAGTTCACGTTCAGGTTGCTGTTGTATTGATTGTGCGAAGTGATGGTGAGTTCTTTTGACCGCAGTACGCATCCTTGATTCAAAGTTACTATAGCCGCCGATGTGATCGTTTGCGATATTACGTCGTTTTCACAAACAGTACGTAATTCGCACCTTCCGCAACAAACAACCAGCCAGCTGTTTGGTTCTTGCAACTTGATCCATGCCTCCTCGCATGACACGCTGTGTACGTCACACGGTGACGTAATTGTACGATGACCCAGTAATTTTGCTTCGCAAGGTGCATTTTTGTTTTGTAAGTTGAACACTGGTATGTTCGCGTTACAAATGAAGTTATCTTTTTGTCTTTTGATGCATTGCTTGAAGTCTTTATCTTTTAGTGAGATGTAAGAATTCTTCTCAAAGTTCACGGCAATGTATTCCGAAGATAACTGCATCAATTTGTAATTTGACTCCGCCTTGAATGGTATAGCGATAGCCCGATAGTAGGTGAAGTCCTCATTCGAAATTAAAGGAATGTGAACTTCGAACATAAAGTAGTTCTTTGTTATTCTTGCTTTCACGTATAGCAACTTGTAAAGTTCTTTGATATCTTCTATGATATTTTCTGTCGGCAATGATAGAGTCCTCGGCAGTCTGCCGGATATATCTTCCAGTGTCTTTACTAGACTGACTGGTGATATCAAGTGCACGTCCATATGTCCACTGTAGACATTAGTGAGAGTATTGAGGAGCATCGTTTGAATTTCCTTAAGATTTCGTAGTAATAGCGATGCTGTGAGCGAAGCGGAGTTGAAGTAACTTGTGGCCATCATTATTTGTATTTCTGTTTCAATGCTGCCCAGATTCGTCTTAGTTTCTTCCATGAAGTGTTCTATCATCTTGCATTGAAGCTTGATATTTTCATCGTTTTTCTTCAAAACGTCATTTTGTAGTTGCACGATCGATGTTTGATTTTTTGCGAGTTCACGTAAGTAGTTTTCATTGCGTTGTATGGCATCAATGTCTTTGTGGTATTTGTCAGCAAACCTTTGGTCTAAGACCCCGAATAAGCTGTTTGCTACCATGCCTACTCCGTCGATCAAGCCGCGCTTCTTGCGCATAGATAAATGCTTGTGGGGAGCCAGCAGCAATGTGTTGTAGTAGTTCAGTAGTTCCATCTCGTGGGAAAGTTGATCCGTCGTAGCTTGGCAATAACTTTGATGGATCTTTTGGCAAAGGTCATTCACACCGTTTATGTATTCGTCAATATGTTGAACGCCTTGCCAGTAGTTAGTTAAGTTGTAGTAGGTGAGCAAAGTCCATTCATCATGAATGAGTTCGATTTTGCCTATGGTGTCATAATATATCGGTCGCTCGGGTTCCAGGTTGGTAATTTGAGTGCCTGAACTTTGTTGCGAACCATATGATCCATTCACAAGTATCAACATTGTGAAAAGAGACAATAAAATGTTTGTAAGACATTTTGTTCCAGAATGTTTAGTTGTGGTAGTTTTCGATGACTTTTGTAAGTGTGTTTTACGTTCTTCATAATTTTTGTTGCAGTTTGTGTCGATGGGTAGAGCTGATAGTTTTACTATGGGTCGTTTAATGACACCAGTTTGGGTTTTCAGGGTTGTCACTCGAACGTACCCGTCCGCGCCAGGGTGAAGTTTTAGCACCCGTCCCATGGCCCATTTTCCTGGCGGCAAATTGTCATCCCGGACTAGTACGATGTCCCCCTCGCTGAGGTTTTTCTTGGGATTGTTCCATTTGCTGCGCGTTTGTAGTTGAGTAAGATAGTCGCTTGACCAATTCTTCCAAAATTGTTGGTACATATGTTCAGTTAACTGCCATCGTCGGCGTAGGTTAATGTAGTTTTCATCAGTGTAGTCAGCTCGTGGTAAAGACATTGTTGGTCCCCCTGTTAGAAAGTGACCCGGTGTCAGGTAGTTATAAAATTCTTCGGGGTCTTCAGTGAGCTGGCAAAGCGGCCTGGAGTTCATGCACGCTTCTATCTTCGCAAGCATGGTAGTAAATTCTTCGTACGTCAATTTTTTGGTCTCCTAGCACCCGACGAAGGTGATATTTCATCGACTTGACCGCTGCTTCCCATAGTCCACCAGCAGTCGGCCAAGCGGGTGCATTAAAATGCCATTGTACTCCCATGTCTGCGATGTTATTAAAGAAGTCTGGCGACAAGATTTCTTTGAAGTCTTCAAACTCTTTTTGAAGCAACCTTGATGCGCCTATGAAATTCGTACCACAGTCCGAGTAGACGTGACCTGGTGTTCCGCGCCTGGAGCACATTCTCTGGAAGGCTGCTATGAAAGTTTCAGTACTTAAGTCGGATGCAAGTTCGATGTGCACAGCCTTTGTCACCATGCATACGAATATGCATATGTAACCCTTTGAAGTTCGAACCCCTCTTCCTTTGTTGAGTCTGACTTCAACGTGTCCTGTGAAGTCAACTCCCGTGTGGGTAAACGGGCGCGAAGGTGTTACTCGTTGTGGTGGCAGTTCTCCCATGAGTTGGTTCATCTTTGATGGGTTGTAGCGATGGCAGCGCACACAGCGCCGTAGTTCAGCTTTCACCGCTCTGTTCCCGCCAACGATCCAGTACCGTTGCCGGATGTACGCTAAGGTTAGTCTGGCTGCTCCGTGTAAAGTTGTCATGTGAGCTTGATGGATCACCAATTCAGTAAGTCGTCCACCCTTAGGTAGAATGATTGGGTTCTTCATCTCAAAAGGCAAACTGGAATAGTTCAGTCGACCCCCGACTCGGATTAAACCGTTGTTGTCCAAGTATGGTTTAAGTTTGAAAACGTTACTTTTCGTAGAAATAATTTCTTTCTTCATAAGTTGTTTATATTCTTGCGTCATTTCCGTTTGTTGCACATATTTTATTATTTGTTCATTTGCATTGTTTAATTCGCATAAAGTGAGGCATCCGGTTTCACGTTTCGTGTTATTATGTGCGTTTCCAATAAATCGTTGTATCCATGTTACAATTCTGATCGCTTTGGTCAATGAACTGCAATTAGTTAATAAGTTATGAATACAATTGGTCTCTTTGTTCATAGAGTTCGATTTCGCTTGGTAAACGCTGCCTATGTTAGTTGTAAATGTGCATGTTATGTTTTCTTCACGATTTTGTTCTTGGAAGGTATTCAAAAATGTAGGACCTTCCCACCACAGACTGAATGTTGTTAGCTTAGTTGGTAGTAATCCTCTTGATGCACAGTCTGCAGGGTTATCTTGCGACTTCACATAACGCCATTGCTCGGCTGGTATGATTTGTCTTATTTTTGCAACTCGATTGGCGACGTATTTTTCTCTTCTCGATGTATCCCCTTGTATCCACGCTAAGACTACTTGGGAATCACACCAAACGCTCGTGGTTATTTCGAAACCATTCAGAGCTTCTCTGATTTTTTCGATGAGTTGCGATAGTAAGAGTGCGCCGCAAAGTTCAAGTTTCGGTAATGTGATCATTTGTGATAACGGTGTTACTCTTGTTTTAGCAGCAAGTAATGTTATTGTTGGCTTGTTATGTTCATCTCTAACGCAGCTGTAAACCACACATGAGTAGGCTTTTTCACTGGCGTCGCAGAATCCAAATAGTTCGATCTTCTGGTTCGTTGAACCGATCCAGCGCTTGATTTTTATGTTTTTTACATTGGGTATGTCAGCTCTTAGTTTTAGCCACTTATTTGCTATATGCATCGGTAACTGATCATCCCACTCAAGTTTGTTGACCCATACTTCTTGAAATATCATTTTTGCCGCAATAGTTATGGGTGATAGCCAGCCCAGCGGATCGTAAAGTTGTGAAATTTCTGAAAGTAGCCGCCTTTTAGTTATTTCCGGTCGACATTTTTCCTCAAATTTCCAGTTAAACATAAATGTGTCAGCATGCGGATTCCAACCTAGTCCTAGGGTTTTCAAGGATTCCTCCTGCTTGAAGTCAAAAGTTATTTTGCGTGAAATCTGGTCATCACTTAAGTTTTCTAGCAATGCTTGTTCATTGCTGGACCACTTGCGTAAGTTCATCCCGGCTCCCTTTAACATCTCGATAAGCGATGACTGGAGTTCCTGGGCCGCTTCCAGTGAGTTGTGGCCGTTTATGACGTCATCGACGTATGCTTCGTTCAGTAGTATTTTGGCTGCCGTGGGGTATTTGTAGCCATCATCGTATGCAAGTTGTTTGATGGTTCTCATAGCTAGCCACGGTGCGCACTTAGTGCCATAAGTGACAGTGCAAAGTTGGTACTCTTGCAGGTTCTCTGACGGCGTAGTTCGCCAAATAATTTTCTGCAAATGTTGTTGTTCCTCAGACAGCCAGATACATCGGTACATTTTCTCGATGTCAGCTGTAAAGGCGTATTTGTAAGTTCTCCATTTTATGATAAGTTCTTGGATATCTTTTTGTAGGTTGGGGCCCTTTTCTTGTAGGCCGTTCAGGCTGTATCCCGTCTTAGTTTTCTGAGATGCATTGAAGACAACTCTGAGTTTCGTGGTAGTAGATTCTTCACGAAGTACTCCGTGATGTGGTAGGAAACATTCAGTAGTTAAAGATGTCATGGGTTTTGCTGGTTTCATATGGCCTAACTCCAGGTATTCCCTAAGGAACTCTTTGTATAACATTTCAAGTCGGCCATTTTTTTTAAACCTTTTTTCTAGTTGCAGCAATTGTGATACTGCGATCGTTTTTGATGTTCCGATCTTATTTTCATAATTCGGAAATAAAGGCATCTTCACAATGTATCTTCCATCTGAACCACGGCGAGTAGTTTCCTTATAATAAGTTTCACATTGATCCTCTTGAGATCGATCAGTGTTTGTTTTGGTGACGTCTTCACACTCCCAAAATTTAGTTATTTCAGCCAAGTCTAGCAGTGTGACGTGACAGTTAAAAGTTTCTAGTTTTCCACACAAAATCCATCCCAGCTGTGTCTGTTGCGCAACGGGTGACTTTGGTGCGCCTTTTAGTATTCCATCTTGTATTATTTCAGCGTATACGTCAGCTCCAAGCAGTATGTCAACAGACCTTGAAATATTAAAATCAGGGTCCGCTAGTTTTAAGTTTTGCAAATGCGACCAGTCTGGTCGTTCAAATGTGTTGTTCGGTAATTTATTGATCAGTTTCTTCATAATCAATGCTTCAGTGTTGAAAGTATATTCGGAGTGGATTGATTTGCATGTTAGGTTAAGGCGTCCCTTACAGTCACCTGATACAGTTCCAACTCCAGATATCTTCGCAGTTAGTTTATTTCTTGGCAGCTTTAGGATTTGTGCTGCATTTTCAGTTATTAAGTTAACTTGTGAGCCTTGATCTACGAGCGCACGAAGAGTTACATAAGTCCCATCTATCGATTTGACCTTAACTTGGACGGTTGTCAGTAAAACTTCCATCTCGCTGGCTGATAGATGATTTGAACTCGGCGTTTCAGGTTCCCTCGAAGGTCGTTGACCTGAGCGATGGTTTTCATTGCTCGTCGAAGGTATATTTTTGTTGGAATTGTTGTAATGTAAGAGCGTATGATGCTTCATATTACATTCCTTACAAGTTTTTGTAGAGTTGCAAGTTTGGTTTTCGTGACTAAACAAACAGTTTTTGCATAGACGCAATTTTGCAACTGTGCTGTTTCGTTGCTTTGTATCCGAGTCAATAAACTGCTGACATCGCATTAAAACATGATTGTTTTTGCAAAGAGGGCACTGCCCGTATGAAGTGTGATATGTTTTTGGAATCCATTTCTTGTTATCAAAGTTTTTTCGAGGTATATGTTTTTCAGTTCCGGCTGACTTTTCTGAACTCTGTATGTCCTTCTTTGAAGTCTTCATGGTTTCAAACGCCATAAACTGGTTTTCTAAGTACATCAAAAATTCCTGTAGAGTTGGCACATCTCTGTTATCGTGCAAATTCTTTATATATTCATTGTAGGTCACACAGTCTAGTTTCTGTGACATCAGGTGGACAATCATAGGATCCCAACTGGTTATATCGAAACCAATGTTTGTTAAGCCGTTTAGACATTCCGTTGTTACGTCATGCAGCTTCTTCAAGTTGTAAGCGTCTGGCTTCTGTATGACAGGCAACTGCAGCATAGTGTTCATGTATGATGAGAATTGTAGTCGACGGTTGTTATACCGTTGATTCAGTATATCCCAACACGAACTGTAGTTGTCGGCACTGATGCTCAAGTGTTGCACCAGTCTTTCTGCTTCGCCTTTCAGCCTGGTCTTCAGATGCTGCATTTTTTGAGCTTTATTCAATGTCGGGTTCTTGTGTATGGTTTCCAGGAACAGATCTTTGAAAGATATCCATTTGCTGTAGTGTCCTGAAAATTCTGGAATCTCGATTCTTGGTGCTGAATGTTGGTGATGAGCGGTGGACCACATCTTGCTTTTCAGTTGTTTTCTTATTTCGTCATATTTGGCTTCCATGCTGTTGAATTTGTCATAGTATGTATGTTTCGAACCTTTCAGTAAAGCTTCCAGTTCCCAATGAGTGTTGTCAATAGCTTCCCACTTCGATTTCAAGATTGACAAGTGATCGTCAAGTTCCCATTTTTCAGCTAAGACTTCATAATCAATTTTTGCCATAGCCCGATCGATGGCTTTGAAGTTGCATTCCTGTTTAGTCAGCAAAGTCTTGGTCTTCTCATCAGGTTCTCCTCTCGACAAGTCTGTTAGGTCGAATTTGACATTTTCTTCAGTAGTTTGCAACATTTTTGAAATGTCAGCTTTAGTTGTTTCGTACATGGACTTTGTCTTACCGTAGACATCTTCCACAAAATAGTTTATGTTCTTGTCTTCAATTTCTTGCAACAGCAATGTATGCCGTGCATTGAAATCCATCCATTGATCTTCTAACGAGGACAGCCGCTTGTTCAAGTATTCTTTTGTTTTTCTAGTTTTGCTATCCTTGTTATAGTTAGTGCATAATGTTTTGATGTTTTCAAAACATGTTGATTGTAGCGATAGCTTATTCATCTTGATTATAGATGATAGTTTGCTTTTAGTTCACAAAATACCTTTCAAAAATCCTTGAAATCTCCTTGTAGCTGAAGACTTCTAGTTATCGTCGAAGGCTCTTCCAGTTTTTGAAAACTCTTCTAGTAGTTGTAGTTAGTTCCAGTTGTTGAAGGCTCTTCCAGTAGTCGAAGGCTCTTCTAGTAGTTGTAGTTAGTTCCAGTAGTTGAAGGCTCTTCCAGTAGTCGAAGGCTCTTCTAGTAGTTGTAGTTAGTTCCGGTACTCAATGTGCCTGTACTCTGGCTAGGTATTTGCGCTTTCTCAATCCAACTGGGGCGACCCGCTTGTGGGAGACCAGCTGAACCGATTCGCTACCGTAACAAGAGACACAACACACTAAGATACACGAAGGCTCGAAGGACCATAAATGTACGGGTTGTAGTAGTTAACTCCGTGCACCGATTTGTCGTGAAGGTTTGAAAGTTTAGTTAGTATAGAGAAACACGTTCCACTAAGTTGCACTAAATAGTTAAGTTTATTTTAAGTTAAAGGTAAGTTACAGTAAGTGAATGGAAGGCGATTATTTCTCTCAGTTGTTGACAGTTACACAGTTATAAGTTGACTCTCTTTTTATTCGTTAGTCATGTCAATATAACACGCTAAATTATGACGCGCATCGTTGGCCTAAAGTAGGTTACAGAGTAAGCAAAAATGTACGGCGATGAGACCGTACACCTCTTATGCCCGTTTTCACCGACATCCCCTAAGTTTAAAGGATCCCTTAGCATGGTTAGGAGGCTGTTAGAAGGTGGTTTCTGTTTCACCAACAGTGAGGAGTCAGTTAAAAGTTAACGTTTTAACTGACCCCTTACTGTTGGTAAACCACCTGCCACCTTCTAACAGCCCCCTAACCATGCTAAGGGATCCTTTAAACTTAGGGGATGTCGGTGAAAACGGGCATAAGTCACTCAAACTGTATTGCTTCGGAATCAAGGGTGAACGCAGCGAGAAATCGATGCAATTTTAAATGTGCCGCGTAAAACTCTCAGGTACGCATTAACCAGGTACGATCAGACTGGTCTGTACACGAGGAGACCAGGAAGTGGCGGAATTAGGTGCACTTCAAATGTAATTTTGTTAAGTTACTTGGTAATTTTGTTAAGTCTTAATATATTTTTTTTCGGAATTGGTGTTTTAAATTTACATATCTCCATCCTTATTTCCATCCTCTAAATTTTATAAAACAACAAACATGACCTTCGTGTTTAATTTTGACAATAAACTATATAATAAGCTTGGGCCAAATTTTGTGCCGCTGAGTGTATAAAGAGGTAGTTTGTCTACATGTGTATCGGTAATCTCAGGAAATACTGAAGTTGAAATGTTATGGTTTCGATTTTCATTACATGGGTGATTCTATTTCCTTTCGAAATATTTGTAAATTCTCTTGCAAAATAATATATTTGAGTACTTAACAGAAAAGTTCTCGCTAGGAGAAAATTCTCGGGAATTTACATTACTAGCCGTGACTGCATACTGTATTCACCGGGGTCGGCGGCGTGCAGCGTGCGCTGCAGCACGGCGAGTATCGCGGCGACGGCCACGACGGCGGCGGCGGCGGCCTGCAGGCGCAGCGCCAGCCACTGCGCCGCGCTCAGCGTGTCATGACTACACACTACTCACCGGGGTCGGCGGCGTGTAGCGTGCGCTGCAGCACGGCGAGCAGCGCGGCGACGGCCACGACGGCGGCGGCGGCGGCCTGCAGGTGCAGCGCCAGCCACTGCGCCGCGCTCAGCGTGTCATGACTACACACTACTCACCGGGGTCGGCGGCGTGTAGCGTGCGCTGCAGCACGGCGAGCAGCGCGGCGACGGCCACGACGGCGGCGGCGGCGGCCTGCAGGTGCAGCGCCAGCCACTGCGCCGCGCTCAGCGTGTCATGACTACACACTACTCACCGGGGTCGGCGGCGTGTAGCGTGCGCTGCAGCACGGCGAGCAGCGTGGCCGCGGCCACGACGGCGGCGGCGGCGGCGGCCTACAGGCGCAGCGCCAGCCACTGCGCCGCGCTCAGCGTGTCGTGACTACACACTACTCACCGGGGTCGGCGGCGTGTACCGTGCGCTGCAGCACGGCGAGCAGCGCGGCGGCGGCCACGACGGCGGCGGCGGCGGCCTGCAGGCGCAGCGCCAGCCACTGCGCCGCGCTCAGCGTGTCGTGACTACACACTACTCACCGGGGTCGGCGGCGTGTACCGTGCGCTGCAGCACGGCGAGCAGCGCGGCGGCGGCCACGACGGCGGCGGCGGCGGCCTGCAGGCGCAGCGCCAGCCACTGCGCCGCGCTCAGCGTGTCGTGACTACACACTACTCACCGGGGTCGGCGGCGTGTACCGTGCGCTGCAGCACGGCGAGCAGCGCGGCGGCGGCCACGACGGCGGCGGCGGCGGCCTGCAGGCGCAGCGCCAGCCACTGCGCCGCGCTCAGCGTGTCGTGACTACACACTACTCACCGGGGTCGGCGGCGTGTACCGTGCGCTGCAGCACGGCGAGCAGCGCGGCGGCGGCCACGACGGCGGCGGCGGCGGCCTGCAGGCGCAGCGCCAGCCACTGCGCCGCGCCCGCCGCGCTGAGGGCCGCGCGCTGCCACGCCTCTACATGCTCAGCGCCGCGCGACACCCACGCGCCACCCGCGCCCAGCGCGCGCACCGTGTCGTGACCTACGCATGTGTGCCGAGCTACTAAGGGCGGATTTTACCAATGAAACTGAACGCGATCATCTAAACCGCGTTCTAGAGCTGTCAGTGTCATCATTGATGTAGTTTAGATGTGCTGATCGCGTTCAGTTTCATTGGTGAAATTGGCTTTTAATGCGCCTGAGGTTGCAACCAGACCGTAGTCGACCTTCGCCTCAAAATAAGACACAATTTCGTTGACTGACCGCGGTCTTGCTGCAACCTAAGCCGCTGTGAAAAATATTAGATTCAATTTTTACATTTCGTAAAATATTTAAATACGGAATCAATTTTATTGTAAACTAGCTTTTGCCCTCAGCTTCGTTCGCGTGGATGTTGGAAAATATCCCATGGGAACGGACTACCGGGATTACATACCTAATAGCAGAGGAAAAGGTAATTGACTCCTACCGCTGCGCCCGCGTTGCCGTCAAGCATAATGATTTTGTTACGCGTTATTTTTAATCTGTGATATTTTTTAAACCATTCATTTAAATGATATGATGTCAAGGCAAATTTTAATCTAAATTACATGCCCAATTTAAATAACATGTTTTATTGGATAAGGATTAATATCATATCGGTCAAAATAGCTTCGGAAACAATTTTTTATCAAATTCTGAAACATAATAATGGTTACTGTGGGCCATCCTTAGAAGATAGACATATGCCATCACAGACTTTTTTGTTAAACTTTTTAGGGTGAACAATCCTGTAGAACATAAATTTAATGTATCTTTTACGGTTTACGCGGCGCACGCCAGTTAAGCCACAGATTACCAGATAAATCATTCCATACAAAATTTTCAATACCTACTTCTATAATAGCCTCTATAACACCTTCTAGACGCTGCGAACGAAATGTACCTAACTTTACAAGCGTAAAGTGAATTTTGCTTTATACAAGGTGTTTGGCAGAACGTTGAACATACGAAAATTATGGATAGGTGGGGTCATCTGCTACTTACTCAGCCCTAATTTATTTGGCCCTGGCCCTCTGGATATTTTTGGATATTTTTTAAAGTTTTTTTTGCTTTCTTCTAGTTTCACCACTTTCTTAAATTTAAAGTGGAGTGGAGTGGATTAAAAATGGGTAAAACAGGCAATATTTTTTTTTAAATTTTTAATGTTGACAGATTCTTATAAAATTATTGCTTTATTCAGATGTTAGCTAGAAAAAAAGTTATGAGTCCTCAAACTTACAGAAAGATGTAAAAAATACTTAAATCTTAATTTCAACCAGCATAAAAAAAAAACAAAGGTCAAATAAATTAGGGCTGAGTAAGTAGCAGATGACCCCACCTATCCACCATCTTCGTATGTTCAACGTTCTGCCAAACAGCCTATAGATGCGCGCCGCCGCGCCGCGTGGTTAATGTGAATTGACAGGGCTGTAAAGATGTTAGTAGGTATTTCTAGTACACTTTATGAAATGAAATGATTATAATGTTTAAGCATGTGCACGTCATGCACGCTTTTCTAACACTTGCACGCCTTTAAATAAACAATAATCATATGAAAATAACATTAACAAGATAATAACGATACTAAATATTATTGAAAATTAATTTGAACAAAGTAGATTTTTGCTAAACGTAATTTTCAAATGACAGTTGACAAATGGAGATCATTGACCTTTCTATTCATAACTCAAACAGATAGTTGAAGCACAGATTATGTAGTAAAAGTAATCACTCTACCAATTAAATACGAAACATGCAAGTTTAAACAATTTACCTATTTAAATAACGATAGTAAAATAAATTAGATACTCGCATTTCTGTATCAGCTAGTAAACTGAAAAAAGATAATTTTTTATCTCTTCTCTTGCTGGATCTACATCCATCAACTGCACATAATACACCAGAACCAGCCATATCATAAGAATTTAAAACTAAGTCCGTCAAGTAGACCGAAATATATTCGTACGTACGCGCCTCGCGGCTGTCGGCAACCCACTGAGAAATGGGTCATCTCCGGCCCGGCGGCCGGTGTGATCATCTGGTAAACTGTGGTTAAGCTCCCAGTCACATGGAGTGATTTATCTGGTAATCTGTGGTTAAGCTCCCAGTCAGCATGGTTTTTCCAACTTCTTTAACAATAATCGTTATATTTAAGCCAATTAACACAAAGCCTTAATGAATTATACACCAAAACGTTTCTCATGAATCACTCCGTCCTTTGGTGAAACCCGTTTGAAAATCCGTTGGGTAGTTTTTGAGTTTATCGCGTTCAGACAGACAGACATATACCGCGGGGGCGTCGCGACATCTCGAAGTCAGGCATGGCTTAATGTGATTCTGTAGTTAACATTACGACGCAATACAGCGGGTATAAAAACTTTTTTACTACTGAGGTTTGAGTAAAGAGGTTTTTGTTCATTTTCGGCCAGTCATAATTGTAGCGGCCAAGGAAGTTGGGAGTCTCATTTCCTACGAAATGTACGGGAAAAGCGACGTTCAAAAGTCCCTTTTAATGGCCTACTTGAAATAAATTATTTGACTTTGACTAACCGTCGAGCGTGTCGTTGAAGTGCGTGTAGACGGGCGACAGCGTGACGCTCTGCAGCCGCTTGAGTTGGCGGGACGTGACGCGGTACCGCCGCTGCAGGCGGTAGTAGATGAACGTCAGCGGAACTACGCCCACCACTAACCACGGCAGACCGTACAGCGTCACCACTACCGCTCCTGTAGTGGAACCGATTCATTTATTATAGCATTTCTTCAGTCTTTTTTCAAAAATACTAACGCGCCCTGATGGTCCTCACGGCTAAACATCAAGCTATACATTTCCAGTATAAGCTGAACTCGCATTGTACGGAAATCCTATACAATGGGAGATCAGCATAAACTCCTCCCATACCTAACCTATTAACACTGTTATTTGAAAATATTGTGATAGACAATTATGTTTAAACGAGTAACCGTGGAGTTTCTTGCCGGCTCTTCTCCATAGGAAACGACCAATTGGAACTAGCTTCTGACGTTTCATAAGTGCCCATGTAGATTAATGTGAAATAAAATATTTTGATTTTTTGTACCTAGTATAGAGTTGTTACATTTATGTTACCAATATGGTTTGGTAGTAAAGCTTTTTAATAACTCAGGTTCTTTTTTAAACAGCTCTGTTTATATATAAGTATATGGGTCTATTAACTCAAGTTGGTAAGGATCAAATAGATTAAGCCTACAACATAATGGTGTAAACCGCTCGCAATCACAGTTGATTTCATTTTGACAGTTCGACAACATTCAAATTGCTGGTTAACGAGAGCACGAATGAAAAAATATACGACGCTAGGGACATAATTGAACTGTGTGACACGTCTGTTAGGGTGCACAACTTATCATTACTAACCGAGATATTTCCACCGAACTTTTTTTTCTAAATATCCTCAAACTGATCTGATAGATAAATAACCATTTTTTATAATTATTATCAACAATATGAAGAGTCAAGAAACTAAACATGTAGTATATTGACTTACCAACTAAAGAAAACGATTGAGCCAACAGAATATTTAAAATAAAAGGCAATGAATCATCCACCGTGTAAGTATCCGACGAGAATCTGTTTACAATACGGCCCAGCGGCGTCACGTCGAAGAACTTCACTTTTGCCTGAAATATTCACATAATTAGGTATTATTGATAAAGACGGTCATGATACTTATAGAAATTTTCGTTAATGTGAGTAGTAACCAACATACTTTGACTATGACTTTCAGTAGAACCTTGTGGATCCTGGTAGCCGCCTTGACGCCGCCGTAAGCAAACAGGAACGCTCGCATTATTGTGAATACCAAATTGAGTCCCGCCAACGCGAAATATATTTCCAAGTAGAAGTTATCGGTATAAGTCGGCGTGATATTTGCCGTTACTTCAGATACTGCATATGGTTTGTTTGCTAAATTTTCAGGAGCAGTTTCGTTTCCAAGATTGTTATTTTGCAACCATTGCGATGTTGTATTTATTATAGTGTGTATCACGTTATCAATAGCTATTACTCCATGATCCAAGAAGGACGTCTTCTCCGTGGGATGAGCCGTAAATTCGACATCATGTAGTGAAGTCGAATTTTTTGTTTTATTTTTCACCCAGTAGGTGAGCCAAAGGAACGTGAAGTTTTGTGAAAGCTGCATGAGTACCAGCGACAGTATGATGGCGATAGATAGGAATACTCCGACCGACCGCAGGTACAAGCCGACGACCCACCAACCAACAGTTCCTTCAGACATTGCCTCCTGTTAATAAAAAAGATTCAATATTATTTTCTGTTTATATTTGGTATTTTTAAATTAACTGTAAAAATTTCACATATGCGATGGTTATTGGTTTTTAATAAAGTAAATGTAGTTTGAAATCTTAATTTGAAGTAAAGGCTGAACACGGGGTCAAAGAGCACTTGAAATTATGTTTTTATTATTTTTATTGCTGTTGGATACTGTTTCGCCAATAAATTGTAAAAGATGTTTTATATTTGTATAAATTATCAGTAAGTACGCTGGAATAAATAGTGCACATGCGTGTACAAACCTCGTCATCCAGGCTGTTCCTGCTAACAGTATCCTGGTCCTCCCGCTCGGGCTCCGAGGGACGCGGTGGTTCCTCGCCCAACGACTCAGATTCGCTTGGCATGAACTCTTCAATGTCATTCAGTACGGTTTCGGGAGGACCTACCGACATTTAGAAAATTTATTGTACTGGTGAATTGAATACGTCGTTGGTGCCACGGTGGCTAAACAACTGTCTAAAATTATTTTATTTTGAATAAAGCTAAGGTCAAATAAATTATCATGATCAAGACAGCAATATTTTCAATCACACGATTCAAATACAATAAGTACGCAGTAGAAGTAGCACACAAGTGGTATGATGTAATAGTATGCAAAGTCTATTCAAATCCTTGTTTCTAATTTATGATATTGCCACTTATACGAATATCAACTTTACCTTAGTGTAAATTAAGTGGATATCAAAATGATGATGAATGATGATATAAAAAAGTCAAAAAATGTTTATAGTGGTAGCGCAAACTCAACTTTATGTGTAGGTTGCATAAAGTTGTTTTTGCAAAAACATATTTGATTATATGTTTGAAAACTAAATCGCGAACGCAGTATACCTTGTCTGACGACACGTCCGTCGCGCATGAGCACGGTGTAGGAGGTGCGCGCGAGGTGGCGCGGCGAGTGCGCGACCAGCACGCGCGTGGTGTGTCGTAGCACGCCCAGTATGCAGCGTTGCATTATGTGCTGCGCCACTGTGGCGTCCACGCCCGCTAGCACGTCATCCAATAGATATACTGCAGAAAAATGCGCCAGTTAGCGTCAAATGGCAATGCAGCGATCATCTTCGCACCGATAAGTTACAGTAATACCTTGCTTATCTTGGTACACGGCACGCGCTAGAGCGATGCGCGCGCGCTGTCCGCCGCTAAGCGTACACCCGCCCTCACCGACGTACGCGTTCCATCCGAGCACGTTTAAGTCCTCTGTTACACAAAATTTTGTTGATATTAAAATAACATAACAAAAGCAACATAACGTAAGTTCGTTGATTGTATAATTCCATTGTAATACTTGAATTAAACGTAAGTATAAAGTTATAGTTACCAGTAAGTGCGCAAGCGTCGACTACAGTTCGGAATTTTGCCTCTTCATACGGTTTTCCGAATAGTATATTATCGCGGATTGTACCGCGTACTAGCCATGGTTTCTGGGATACATATCCAAAGCCTATGAGGAATGAAAAATATATATATATTTTTTTATATAAGTAATATAATTAAATAATTTTTGGGATTCCTAGCAGGCTTCCCGATATTACTTACTGTTAAGATTTTCCGGTATCTGGAGATATCCATTTTTCTTAATCATGTCTCCGATGATGGCATGTAGTAGCGACGTTTTTCCGCTGCCGATGGTACCAGTAATACCAATCAACTCTTCGTTACCAATTTCTAAACAAATATCCTTCAACATAAACGGCTCATCTTGTATCAAATGTTCAGACGATGAAGTTGAATCTCGCCTCTGTATGCTACCCCTCGATAACCGCTTCTTAGACTTTCCTTTATTTTTCTTAGATTTCTTTGTTTGTTTTTTCCTCTTTGAAGGCTTAGCCCATGCAAATGTCGCATTTTTAAATATGATTATTTTGTCTTCATCGTGGTTTTTATTTAAGCGGTCGTAATAAAGTTCCGCATCCATGTCTGGAAGCTAAAAATTTCGGTTTGTGGTTTGATGGCGATATTATTTAGGATAGAAATCAATATAAATAATGAATATAAAACATTACCCTCCTTCTGGGGCAGTCGGGTAAAAATAACTTACGTCTAATAACTTTTGGATACGTTTTATGGACACCCAGGCCTCTGTTAGCCCATTTAGCACCCAAGGGAAGGCATTTAGCGGTGCTATTAACATGTTAATAAGTGCAACTGTTGTGAAAACCTGAAATCAATAATACTGTATATAACTAAATGTAATTTTAAGACCAAGCAATGAAATAATACAGAAAAATAAAAGTTTCATCACTTCGAGACACAGATACGTACTATGGGTGCATCAAGTGGTAGCCCCCTGAGCGAGTGCGTGCCGAGCGTGAAGGCGGCCACGAGCACCGGCGTGGTCGCCCACAGCACCACGCAGATCGCGTCCAAGTACTTGCGTCCGCGCAGGTACCGCAGCTCCTGACCACGCGCCTCTGACATTACACAACACCGATTAAGTAAATAACCAACTCTTGTATGACTGAATGGGCTCCATATAACAGAATTGTGTATGAGAATCAAAAGCGCCATTCAGGACACCTTTGTGTCTACGCATTCAAGGTACAATTGAAATAACTGTAAACTTCTTAAGGGGTTATTGTATTCATCATTATGAAATACAATAGACGTAGGTATATTTAGTAACCTGTTCCGCTTAGCTATCCGCGCTCGGTGTGGCAACACGCCGTGTTCGGGCTCGCGACAAGCCAATCGTCATCCTGAGGATGCCTCGTTGAAAGGTGAAACACGTGTCGATTTCTTTCTGGGTTTTTATGGCTCTTTAGAAATAGCTAAGCGGAACAGGTTACTAAATATATCCACGTCTATTGTATTTTATGATGGATTTCCGCAAGGTCACGCCTGAATCAATTAACTATTTCATCATTATGAACAATCTTTATTGAGACCAAATCTCAAAATGCGAAATAAATGAGCTGTACCCAATATTTTGTTTAGTTATGCGAACATAAATGTATCTAGAGTAGCTAACTTTTTATGGCGATTTCAGAATTTATCCTGTTATCCCATAGTAAAAGTTGTTCTTATTGTTGAGTACAAGGACTCTTTGGAGTTTTGGAGGTTTTCAGTGATTTCAATTACACCTTGTAGTTTTATAAGAAAGGAAATATTAAGTGTGAAAACGAAAACACACACACTGCTTAACCACAAAGTTCATAAATTTCCAATTTATATCGAACAGGGAGCTGATTATGATTAACCTAGATTCATGCCATAGCACTAAACGGTTTAGTAAACTCACTAACTAACCTGATACTCTGTTAATGAAGTAATCCTCCCAAACATGAACTTTTACTGTCCTAATGCCTTTCAGCAAGTCACTGATGAGACTGACGCGCGTGTCCTTGTGTTTCATCAGCTCAGTACTAAGTTGTCCAATTTTATTTGCTATCACTTTGTTTATTGGAATCAGAATCACCGAAAAAGCCACACCAGCGAGAAAAGATATGCCCACTTGTTGATACAGAAGAAATAGTGTTATGAACAACTGGAAATGTAATAAGCATGAATGTATCATTTATTCTATGCATAGGAATAATAGCAAAATTAGCAAACAAATGTGTCACTATTTCTATTACCTGTAATGGTATACTCCACAATGCATGAAAACTTGGACATGAATTCACAATCCTATCTGTATCAGTCGACATGAAGTTAGTAATCTCACCAATTGAGAATACGTTATTTAACTCTGTAGAGGTGACACTGAGTGTCTTTCTCAGTATGGTGGCGACGATAGCGCCGCGCATCTTCAGGCCAACGATTGACATAAACCAATTGAAATGAACATTAAACAGAGCAGAGATTAGAGTAGCCCCTAGCAAAGATCCAGCATATACATAGCTGCAAAAATAACAAATATCAGTTAATAGAATGGTTTACTATAAATATAATTACATTTCTAGAAATAAAAAAGAAGACCTACCCTAAATGTTGATCAATACTTTCATCTTCCACAAATCTAATAAGATAGTTAAGTAGTATTGGACCTGCGAAGCCAGCCATGTCAGATACTAATTTGAGTATTCCGATACTATAAAACTGCACGCCAAAACATGTGTGCAATGCCCGCAGTAGTGTCACGTTCTGTCGCCGCGGTGCGCGGACGAGCACGCGTGTCGTCGGCGTCACGGGAGTCGACGCTTGTGGCGCTGTCTCTCCTGTTGCTCCATATCCTACAAATAAATAGCTATTAGCCTATAACATCATCATCATTTCAGCCGAAAGACGTCCACTGCTGGACATAGGTCTCCCACAAGCACCACCAATTCGACCGGTTTTGTGTTTCCCGCATCCAACACATTCCTGCGGTCTCCGCAAGGTCATCGGTCTACCTTGTGGGAGGCCTTCCAACCTCTACGTGTTCCGGTACGCGGTCGCCATTCCTGAACTTTTTGGCCCCATCGGCCATCTGTTCTGCGAGCAATGTGCCCCGCCCATTGCCACTTAAGTTTGCCAATTCTTGGTTCTGCAGATATCTTAATTTCTGATTTGATCACGTAGGGAAACTCCTAGCATAGCCCTCTCCATTGTATTTTGGGCGACTTTTAGTCTTCTAATAAAGCCTATTGTGAGCGACCACGTTTCAGTGGCATAGGTCATCACTGGCAACACGCACTGGTGACTTTCGTCTTGAGAAACTGCGGTATGTGGGACGAGAAGATATTGCGCAGCTTCCCAAACGCTGCCCAGCCGAGTCGGATTTGACGATTGACCACATTCTCGAAGTTAGACCTACATAGCTGGACAGTTTATCCATAACATACTAATATTCAATCTTCTTGAAGGGCACATTATACGAAAAAAGATTTGGTTGGAGGTGTTTATGCAGTCCTAAGGACACATGCTAGTCTACACTTTGTTTACCACTCTTTGTCTCAGGGAGTTGTGATGATACAATAACACAGTAACAAAGTTTTATTACTTTTAGTTTAGAAATTCTCTATGATATCATCTTATCAATATAATGTTGATATGGCTGATAAAAAACTCCAATAAAATAATTATGCATCCTTCCTTTAAAGATTACACTAAACTTGATACCCAACTACAGTACAAATAAGTTCTTAATGTCCCTCGGCAAACATCGTGTTTCGTCAGTCGTCGGATATTATCAGTTGCCCTTTGCACTTGGTGCAGACCGGACACTCTCAAATGACTTGGAAGTATTTAAGAGTTGTTAATACTCTTTTAACTTAACTCAGATTTATCTTGTATAATAATTTTAATTGAGAGCTAAGTACTTTATTGTAAACAACAATAAAGTTTAATTTATCTTGTATAATAAGATAAATCTAATAATTGATGGACATGGAAATTAGCATTCGTTTGTATTCGGAAATGCGATGATTCCCGAGGAACATTAAGAAAATAGAAATACTGTAAACAGCTTTGCTTGTTTATACTGGCAGACAATTTTTTTTTTGTCTCCATTTTCTTACAATCTGTCACTATAATAGGACATTCAGTAATTTTTATGATGAGTTATTATTGTTTTGCTTGGTATGCGTCCTATGACGCATCCTAGTATTCATGAAGCAACAGCTAATTTTATCCGATTAAATCCTGTGGAATTTTGTGTTTTAGCCTGCATATTCCTTTTTTATCCATTAGGTGGTTTGCCAGGACATTTGGGTGGCGAGTTATTCTTTTTTTATACGACTTTATATAGCTTTTTATTTCCTCTTGGACTGTCGGTATTTTCAGATCATGGTGTAGAGCTTCATTTGGTACAAACCATGGGACGTTTGTGATTGTTCTTAGAAGCTTGTTCTGAAATCGCTTGATGATCTCTATGTTAGAGTGTAATGCTGTTCCCCATAGCTGAATGCCATAGGTCCATATAGGCTTGATTAGAGCTTTGTATAAGAGTGTTTTATTTTCCAAGTGTAATTGTGACTTTCGACCAATCATCCAGCAGAACTTTCTTAGTGTCAGTCCAAGTTGCTTCCGTTTTGTGAAAATGTGTTTTTTCCAAGTAAGACGTCTGTCGAAGTTTAAACCAAGGTATGTGACATGTTCAGCTTGTGGCACTTGTATTCCATTTAAGTGGGCAGGTTTCTTTCCTCCTAGTGAATGTGACATTTACCGATTTGGTCTCGTTGGCTTTTATCCTTCACTTTTTGAGCCAGAGGGCTATGTCATCCAAACAAGTCTGCAGCATAGCTGATGCTACTTTATGATCAGTATGGGATACCAGAATAGCTGTGTCATCCGCAAAGGTTCCTGTAGTCCCTAAATTTGATATTGGGAGGTCAGCAGTTTGAATCAAATATAAAATCGGTCCAAGCACACTGCCCTGAGGAACCCCAGCAGTAATAGGGCATAGTTTTGATAAAGCTTCGCCGCTCTGCACAAAGAAATACCTATCTTTCAAGTACGACCTCAAGATTAGGAAATGTTGTTTGGGAAGATGTTTTTTATTTTATAGGGGAGACCTTCATGCCAAACTCTATCAAACGCTTGAGAGATGTCAAGGAATGCAGCAGCACAATATTTCTTATCCTCAAATGTATTGTGAATTTGACTAATAAGCCGGTGGACTTGATCTATTGTGCCATGTCTCTGTCGAAACCCAAATTGATGGTCGGTTATTAAATGTTTTTCTTTAATTATAGGCAGTAAACGTAATAGCAGAAGCGATACATAAAGTTTTGAAGTTATTGGAAGTAGACTTATAGGCCGGTATGACTTCGGGTCATCAAGAAGTTTTCCTGGTTTAGGAACCATTAGGATTTTAGCTGTTTTCCATTGGGGAAGAAAAAAGCAAAGTCTTGACATGGCATTGTAAATAGACAGCAGGAAGGTTAAGCCAGAATCTGGAAGTTGTTGCAGAATCATGTCAGTTATCAAATCATAGCCAGGGGCTTTTTTAGGTTTTAAGTTATCTATAGCTCTTTTTAGTTCTTGCTTCATAAACGTTATGACGGGGCTTGTGCCTATTTTGTTTAACCCACATTGTAACATAAGAGAAGTAGGAGTTACAGTAAGCAAAGTTTACAAATACAGGGTGGCAGGGACATCGACGTGAAAACTAGCTGCAGAAAAAATCACCTGTTCCATACATTTTGACCGCATAGGTATTGCACTTTTTTATGAAACAGCAGATTTTTTTTAAAATAACCAATGAAAAATGTCAACACAGGTGTTCAGCATCATGTACTGAATCCATGGTTTTTGTTTTCGCGTCATGTCCCTGCCACCTTGTATTAGAACTTCTCTAACAAACACTCAAATTGCTATACTTGTAAACCAGGAAAAGGACATCAGGGGTCCTACCACAAGCACATAAAGCAGTATATTTTAATATTACTTCAGTGGGAGAAAGAGATGGAGCTATACATCCTGTAGAGCTTCATCTCTTTCCCACACTGAAGTTTTGAGCTGGTGGGAGGCCCCCTGGTGTTGTAAGGAGTTACTTTCACACTTCTTATAAGGTTTTTATCCTGATAGATGGTATCTCAAATTACATAGGTAAATTCTTCTTTGTGTAGGAGGAAAATATAAGTTTAAACTCTCCTATAACTAATGCTAATAACAATGCCCTTTGTTTGTGGACAGGATGACGTCCCAACCTATAGCACATTTCAAACATATACTGTAACTTGGATTTTACAAATAATAGAATGGTAGAGCTGTAAAAACAGATAGCCAAAAAATGATCTACTAAAGGTTCTGTTTTACCTTTTAAGGTCAAAGCCTAAAAACAACTTGAGTGATGAAACTTGCCATGTGTATTATGCATATAGTCAGATTTACCTGGGCCTATGAAAGGTTCATGTGGCACTTCTTCGTACTGCTGGTAATTGTCCACATTGCCTATGAGTGATCGGTCCATCCTTGCTCCAACATAAGAACAACAATATTTTGCTGGTATGTCAAACAGTTCCTCTGGGTCATTTAATTTATTATCTAAACCTAAAAAAATAATAAAATTGTTAATAATTAACAAACCGACAATTTAACTTGAAAAAATAAATACATAATTATGTAGATTGGAGTTGACATCTGCATCTCACATAATTATTTAAAAATTGTATCCAATATTTTATTAAAATTATAAATTGGCTATATTGTAGAAACACTTTGGTAACACAAATGTGGGGAAAATTATATTTACCTTTTTGAAGAAGGGGATCAACCCATGAAAAAGTTAATCTTGATAAAAAACCAGCTCCTTGCATGGCAGTTCCCAATATACCTTCATCCATATGTGGTAGCAATGGTGTGTACTCATTCTGTTAACAATAACATAATTTTACATATCTAAAACATTTTATAGTACAGACAAAATACAAAGAACAAAAGTTATAAACTTACATGTGAATGTTGTGAGCCAACCAGGCATGGTGAATAGAACGTAGGCCTTGAATTACTTGCCGGTAGTAGAGTGAGAAAATACAAAACATGGCAGCACATGGTAGCAATATTGAATCCTATAATAGTCCCAGAAATAATGTTGCTTCGCAATGCTATTACATTGACAAACACCGCTAAGCTCCACATTAACAGCTGAGAAGTAGGACCTCGGGAACTCTGTCCCAGTCTGTGTTTCAACGCCAAAACATACCCGAAGTGAAACAGCCACGCCAAGCATGACGCACCGGCCGCGAAGTAGTTAACAGGGTATAAAACAAAGTCTGGTGTTGTAATAAAAACATATAACTCAATTATTGGAATGAACACTAGGGCTAAGGCAATAAAACTTCGGAGTACTATTGCCCGTTCCTGTGCCTTTTCACGTACCACAAAATCTTTTCTGTATCCAACATAGTAACCTGATAAAATTGCAATAATAAAGAATACAGGTATTTGTAAAAATAGTTCCTGGAAGCATGGTCCGAAGTCGTTTGTCACGTCGTTCCATGGTTTTAAGCCCTGAGGGCCACACATGTATTCCCACTGCCACTGCATTTCGATTTATCTTTGTTTATCAAGTAACTTTTAGCATCACTGCTTTTTGTAACTTCTTTTGAATTACAATAAATAAAACATTATTATTCGATATTACATTTTTTTTATACTGCTGTTTCTCTAGAGCTTTGAAAATAATGAATATGCGTCATAAACGAGAATGTATTTAAACTCGGGACTTTTTTTAGCTATCACACTATTATTTACAAATCACAGACAGAGCTGGAAGGCTTGGAAGAATGTTCCTGTCAAAAATGTCAAATCCTGGCCGTATTCCGAGTTACGATAAAAGTAATAATATCGCGAATCCGACTAAATTTAAAAGTCAAAAATATAAGGGCTATTGAGTAATAATTGTGACTATTAAATTTGGTTGGATTCGCGAAATTATCACTTTTAGCGTAACTCGGAATGCGGCCGCTTGTCAGTCCTGTCACTGGTTGAATTGTCAAATGTCAGTTGTTTGTCACTGTTACGTCACTATGGCAAACATGCCCAACAGTTTTCATCTGGCTCCATTGTAGTGTATTAGTTAGCCCACGTATGTATGTACGGACGTAATAAAATCGCGGAGATTTTTTTACGTGCACTAGATTGTTTAGCGCCGAGAATTGAAAATCCAACAGTGTGTTTTTTCAACGCTCGGCTTAAAACTGAAAGTTGAAAATCCGGGGCCTTGTAACGTGTTTTAATTCCGCTGTGAAATGGGACAGTGCTATTTATGCTGTATAGCTTCATCTCTCTCACAAGGGAACAATGATGGCTTTTAACACGTCGTAGTACGGCCCCAGTGCGCGATAAAATCCCCGCGCGATTTTATTACGTCCGTGCGAACGTCGGCTTATTGTTTAGAGAAGACCGATTGCAGACAGAGTTTTTGATTGGTTTGTTTTTGCGTATACTTTTGTTTTTTGCGCTTTTCCTCTATGGATTTTATGGTTGCCTCCCTGTGTGGTTTTGATACCTCAGAGTTTGGTACTTTTGGTAGTATTTTAGTTACATGCTCTGTGGTAGTGTGATGTGCATAGACTATATTGTAGTAAGATATTATCTATGGTTTCGGTGTTTATTGACATAAAGATAATTATTATTTTACTTTCTTTAGCCTGTGACTTTAGCTAAATAAATGACTAATAATAAAAACTGAACTGTGAGATAAGAAATTTCCATCGATTTACACAAATTATCTTTTTCTTAAATAATTAGGCAGTATCAATAACAGAAATCAACCGTAAGAATTTGGCTCAAGTTGAGCAGTTTTTTTTAATGGGGACAAATGAGACAGTCAGAACAACAGCTGATGATGGTGTGCAAGAATATGATGTTGAGGTTGATCCTATCAATGACATAATTGATTATTTAGTTAGATGCGCTAAAATATCATTCAAAAATGCACATGTGGATGAATCGGAGGTTCGCACTAGCGATAAAATTAAAATGGCCTGCGATATTTACAAGCAATCGCCCACGGATTTTTTATTGCAATTCGGAAAATATCTAGCTCCACATCACATTGGTTACTTTGAGAATTTGCAATCTCGTGAGAATGACAGCTTTCGGGAGTGTATTAATCAATTAAAAACTTACCATTCTGATAAGAGCAAATGTAAAAGAATCCGAAATAGACGATTTAATGCATTACAGAAACTTCAGAATGAAACAGATTATTTCAGTGAAAAACAAATGATGTATCGAAATCCCTTACTTTATGAACAGCTAGTTGGCCAGTACCTATCTGATAAGGAGATCAAAGAACGAGATGGTGTTGATAATGAAAACCTTACCTTTCTGAGCATGATTTTAGAAACAGTTGACCGAAATGACATGAGAGAAATGAAGAATGAACAGAAGCTTGAAGAAGATTTAGAATCTATGAAGTTAACTAACACTGAAGATGATTCTAAAAGCAGTGATAGTGACAACACTGACAACTTTAAAAGTAGAAAGCAATGGGGTGCCTTTGATACCCCTGATACAAGACCAAATTACATGCCTGAACCTAGAAAGCAAAGTATGATTACTGCCCCAGAAAGAAACCTACTTCGGGAAGAATTTTTACAAGAAATGTTTTGTAGTTTTATAGAAGGAAGAGATACAGATGTTGATTATCATTGTATTGATAATAATGAAGAATACGATGATCTTCAGCAAGTTTCACAAGATGCAGAGGACAGATATTTTGATTCGGAATCCAATGATATAGAGAATCTTGAAGAACACATGAAACTTGTTCAAGAATATGGAAGAAAGAACTCTGGAAGTAACCTTCATGATGATCCTTTGGATGAATTCATGAAACATATCACAAATAAACATGACTAAAGCTATATTTTCGTTTTCTTTATACAAAAGACCCTAAGTGCCTACCTACCTATTAGTCATAAAATAATATGTACAAATCAAAAAAGTGGAGAAAGAATCATAGGGCATCAAAAAATTGGGCTGCATCACTGTCAACAGGCAAAAGTGCCCAAAAGGCTGACAGCATTGCCACGTTATGTGGCAATGCTGATTCTTTAGCCATAAAATAGGCCAGCCCTCTGTCACGTCACCTACCTATTTTGATTTATTCGTAGAATCTTGAGCGCAGCGAGGGATTCAAAGTATTTTACTCGAGCTTAAAATAGTGTTGCTCTCGAGGTGAAAACTCTACTTTTTATCACCTTCTATGAGAAAAAAAAAACATGTGCAGTCCAAACCCTGTCAGGAACGAAGTTCCTTCTCACGTATGATTTAAAACAAAAACAAAATTTTCGCTTTAGCACCCTCGAAAATTATGAAAACGACACTCATGACGAAAAATTTTAAAATTCCCGCTGCCGCCATCTTGGATTTTCATTTTGATCTCACTATCGGCAATAGCACCATTGAAAACCATGAAAACGATACCCATGATGACAAATTTGAAAATTTTCGCAGTTGCCATCTTGGATTTTCATTTAGACCAAATTCACACTTTCTCTCTCTCTTGCCAGCCTGTTACTTGTTCAACGCTTCCTGCAGTCAGTTCGTAGATGGGTGACCACCCATTACATATTGAGACCCTTTCGTGCCTCGGAAGACACGTTAAGCCGTTGGTCCCCTGTAAGTATCAAAGGGGATATCGGACAAGAAAACTACATCCTGTAGTAGGTATACCTGGTACGCCCATCTTGGGTCAATCGGATTTCCTTTCTTCGTCCCTTGTATTAACGTGCCATTTTTCGCTACAGATATGTTTATTAGATTTTCTAGCTCAGTGAAGTTTAGTGCCAAATCTTCTCGATTTATCAAATGATCTGAGGGTCCATAATCCAGCTGTCATTTGTAGATCTTGTAAACTTATTCGTTACGGGTAGTCAGAAACCCAAAAGTGTAACAACCGATCTTACCGCGGGGTATCGTGTTACCCAGTAACTGTTGTGGAGGTCAGATAGGTAGTCGCTAGGCTCGGCGCGGGGGTCGTGTGGTCCATGACCCTTTACGGGGCACCTGCACCGGTGTGAGCGCGTTCCGTGAGGCGGCGGCCAGCCCGCCGGTTGAACGCGTCCCAAGGGTCATGGCCATCCGGCTGGCCCGAGGATACCACACGGTCTCCTGTGAGGTGGCGAGCCTCCCTGCTAGATAACCGCCATGGAATCTGGAGGCAAAAGTCCTGGAACGACTGACGAAAGGACTGGCGCGAGGAGACGAAACGCCGGGGCTTAACTCCGCTGCCGTGAGAAATCACGGCACAGCGGACAGAGCTCCAGCGGGATCTCATGGCGTCATGGAGAGTGCGATTGTCGCAACCCAGCGCTGGGTACGCCACAATTGCGGCGATAAGTCCCTTCTTTGAGGAGTGGCTAGAGAGGCGCCACGGCATTCTTACCTTCCGCCTGACACAGGTCCTGACCGGACACGGTTGTTTCAGAAGGTTTCTGCTCTAGATAAGGCGGAAGGAAACGCCCGGTTGTCACTATTGTATGGATCGCCCGGAGGACACGGTGGAGCATACGGTGGAGGTCTGCCCGGCTTGGGCGGAGAATCGCCATGTCCTCGTGTAGGCTATCGGCGGCGGTGATCTCTCGCCTCTGGCCCTGATCCAGGCCATGGTACTTGTACATGGACACTTGACTCGAACAAAAATTTGCACTTGAAAGCTTAATATTTCGCAAAACATACTCACAATGTTTTTGAAGGACCTTTCCAATGATAACCCACACCATGGGATAAAAAAATAAACATCACCACTTTACGTGTAGGGGAGGTACTCTAAAAAAAACGTATTTCATAATTTTGTTTTACCACTTTGTCGGTGGAATTAATATGTATACCTATGCCAAATTACTGCTTTCTAGTACTAAGGGTCTCGGAGCTAGACCGCGGACAGACAGACAGACAGACGGACATGACGAAACTATAAGGGTTCCTTGTTTACTACGGAACCCTAAAAACCGGCCGAGTGCGAGTCGGACTCGCGCACAAAGGGTTCCGTACAATTATTTATAAAAACGGCAAAAAAGTCACGTTTGTTGTGTGGGAGCCCCCTTAAATATTTATTTTATTCTGTTTTTAGTATTTGTGTTATAGCGGTAATAGAAATACATCATCTGTGAAAATTTCAACTGTCTAACTATCACGGTTCATGAGATACAGCCTGGTGACAGACGGACGGACAGCGGAGTCTTAGTACCCTTTAGGTACGGAACCCTAAAAACTTAAAAACATACTAGGTATTTATTAATTTAGGAATAATAATTGATGATGACAATTATACATGAGGTAAGAGTAGTGGTGGCCCAGTGGTAACGGCTCACTTACGAGTTGTAGGTCGTGGGTTCGAACCCAGGCAGGCGCTCTACTTTGTGTATTTAATTTCATCACCACTGCTCTCAAAACGGTGAAGGGTAACATCTTGAGGAAACCGGTATGTCCTAAAACCAAAAAATGTGAAGACATGTGACATCTACCAACCCGCACTGGGCCAGCGTGGTGGATTACTGCCCACTCCCTCTCACCGAGAGGAGGCATGTGTCCCAGCAGTGGGAACATTATAAGCTGATTATGATGTATATGAGGTAATGGTGCCGATTCCCTTGTTCACAAACTAAACTAAATTTAAGTTCAGTGCATCTTTTTATTTCTATTTCATTAAGAAAAGGACAGAAGATAAATTTTAGTTTAGTCCTGTCAAATTAACCAGCGCTTGACGTAAATTGACGTAATTTTAGTGGGCAAGTTTTTAATCACGTTTAAACTTGTATGGAGTACTGACAGGCGCTGATTAATTTGACAGGACTTAACTAAAATTCATCTTCTGTCCTTTTCTTAATGAAATAGAAAGAAAAAGATGCAATGAACTTAAATTTAGTTTAGTTTGTGAACAAGGGAATCGGCACCAGTGTAATACTTGCTAAAAAGTTTAATTAGAATAATATCAAGTTCACTTAAAAAATGTCACGGAAGAATTCAGACCCCTTTGGGGGGGCTTGGGCCCCGTAGCCCCCCCCCCCCACCCCGCCCCTGGATCAGCTACTACTGTGATGTGCGTTACACCATCGACTTACTATAAACAGATGTCTAGTTCCTGCATAACCAGACGTAACACGTGTAATTTAATAAACACACCTTATTAAAAATCTAATTGGAAATGTTGCACAACTAAGTTGCAACAGCTTTTCTATAACACAACTATAGATGTACTTAATTGATCGTTTCGAATACTGTGTGCGTTTCACTGGCGCGGCTCCTAACGCATTTGTTGTTGTGGACTCTTTCTAAGGTAGCCGACCGTGGTATGCATACTGAGAAGTGAACTGCAAATTTCACATAACATACCTCTACACGGCTACGTGTTGTCGTTCCATGGGTGTTATTTTTCATCACAGGTTCAAAATATAATTCTTGTAGTGAGGTTAGTACGTAAAGTTTTTCCGTAGGTATTTTCTTGCTAAATGTAGTTTTTTGAGTTAATGTATCTTAGGTACCAGTAGTGCTATTCTGTAAAAATCTCACCGTGATAACTTTGGTGAAGTGAGCTGCCAATAGTGTCCTTAGCAACTGAAAGCTCACTCCAAGCTCCCTTCACTTAAGATAACATGGTGAGATGGTTACAGAATAGCACTACAGGGGGCCTACCACCAGCTCAAAAGCAGTATTATTTCAATATTACTTCAGTGTGGGAAAGAGATGAAGCTCTACATGACGTATAGCTCCATCTCTTTCTCCCACCGAAGTAATATTAAAATAATACTGATTTATAAGTTAGTGGTAGGCCCCCAGTAAGATCAAGATAGAAAAAAAAACCGGTCAAGTGCATGTCGGACCACGCACAATGAAGGGTTCCGTAGTTGGGATAAATTTATCCCAAGAACAAATTTAACATTGTAGTTGAAAAACATGTTCTCCCATACGGAATGTAAGGGCGAACATGTTTTTGCAACTGCTAATATCAGTTGGTCGATTATTACTCGGTAGAGCCTACTTAGCTGTGTTATTTTCTTTTAATTTCGTAAAAAGAAAAAAAAATTTTTCACATATCCAAAACCAACCATTTAGCTGGCAGGGGGGGGGACACTTGACTCTAACAAAAATTGGCAATTTAAAGCTTAGTATTTCGCTTACGGATCCCTGAATCCAAAAATGGTTTTGACACACACACAATGTTTTTGAAGGACCTTTCCAACGATTCAGGACCTCACACCAAGGGATAGAAAAAAAAAACCATCCCCACTATATGCGTAGGGGAGGATCCGCAAAAAATTTTTTTTTCTTAATTTTATTTTACCACTTTGTCGGCGTGATTAATATATATACCCAAGCCAAATTAAAGTTTTCTAGTACTAACAGTCTCGGAGCTAGACCGCGGAAAGACAGACAGACAAACTGACATGGTGAAACTATAAGGGTTCCTTGTTGACTACGGAACCCTAAAAAACCGGACAAGTGCGACCCTGAGGGTTCCGTCTCAAAGCTGTGCCCGACTGTCCATGTTCATGGCTTCACTCAAGTGACAAAGCCAATTCCAGATGGACACGGAAAGACAAACATAACTTTGTAGTTGAAAAATAAAATAACGTATGATAAAGTGGATTGAGTGTTGGTACCGATTTGAATGAAATACTTAAATAAGTAGGTACTTAAATAATGTTGCTTCAAGATACGGCCTAATAATTTCCGATTCTAGATTGAAGGACAAACTTAACAGACAGTTTAAAAAAAATACTGGGGAATAGACAATTGATCACTGTAAAAGGCAAGGCCCAAAATTAATGTTTCGATGCATTTTGTACAAAATGAAATATTGTATGGCGGTGCCGAGCTGAGTTCAGTCAGTTAAATACAGGCAGATTTTTGAGATCGGACTTCAGGTGAATCCGAGGGGCTTGTGGCTAAGTAATAACAGCTGCACGGGTCGATCTATAAGGTTAAGCTACGCTTGCCGCGGTTGGTCCGTGGATGGGTGACCATCTTTACATACCAAGTCCCCTCCGTGCCTCGGAAAGCACGTTAAGCCGTTGGTCCCGGCTGTCATTTGTAGATCTTTGACAGTCGTTACGGGTAGTTAGAAGCCCAAAAAGTCTGACAACCAGTCTTACCAAGGGGTATCGTGTTACCTAGTCACTAGGTTGTGGAGGTCAGATAGGCAGTCGCTCCATGTAAAATACTGGTATTCAGCTGCATCCGGTTAGACTGGAAGCCGACCCCAACATAGTTGGGAAAAGGCTAGGCAGATGATGGACTTCAGGTGAATCCGAAATTAGGGTTAGTAGAACAAAGTGGTTAAAGGAACCATGATTTTAGAGGAAAAAATAACTGCAACTTTAGTTTTTTGAAAAAGCTGCCTAAGCCAGGAATCGAACTCGATCTCTTTCGGTTCGACTGGAAAATGCCCAGCAGAATATAATAGTCCATAGGCAAAAATCCATGAGATTCGAGAAAATCAAAGTTTTCTGTGTCAAAATGTCTTATGTTTCTTTTTGCAAATTGCGGCGCTGTTTTACGTTGTACGTTGATAAAAATCAAATAAAATATAAATATACTTTTGCATATAATTATTTAAAACATCAGTATGGGTCTCGAAAGTATATTTGATAGAAAGATGACGATTGCTAGAGCTAGAGCCTTTTCCTTACTATGTTGGGGTTGGCTTCCAGTCTAACCGGATGCAGCTGAATACCAGTATTTTACATGGAGCGACTACCTATCTGACCTCCACAACCCAATTACTGGGTAACACGATACCCTTGGGTCCTACCAAGGGTATCGTGTTACCCAGAAATTGAGTTGTCACACTTTTGGGCTTCCGATTACCCGAAACGACTGTCAAAGATCAACGAATGACAGCCGGGACCAACAGCTTAACGTGCTTTCCGAGGCACGGAGAGATCTCGATATTTAATGGCTGGTCACCCATCCACGAACTGATCGCGGCGAGCATAGTTTAACGTTCGATCAACGATCATTTACCCACGAGCCAATCTCATAAGGTTCTAATTCTAATAAATATAAAAAGAATATAATTTATGCTAACAATCTTTCAAATTCAAATTCAAATATTTTTATTTGTAGAACATAGGTAAACAAAAAAAGTACAGATGTTAATAATAATAAAAATGAACGCTATGTCTTGCCGTCAATGGCGCACAAATATTCTGATTATAAATTAATTAGTAATAAATTAAACAAAACATTTACATTAACAAATAAAACAAAATTTTAACAATTAAAATTAATAGATACTTAAAAACATTATTCATTGTTATTTCATTCAATTATTCATTTCATTATTTTTCATTTTTTTTTTTCATTTTATTATTTTCGCAAAAGATATGCATTTTTTTTTTACGTAATCTTGCAGTTTTGAATGCTGCTGATAGTCATCAAGTGGGTTAGTCTGTTTTGCGAAGTTAATTGTAATTAATTGTAAAAAGACTACTCATAGCAACTATAGTTACAAGTAAAATGCAAGAACAAGTTATTTGTACAGTATGTAAATAGTCACTCACTACACTACACCTATAATGAATATACGCTGGACGGTGGCGACTCGACTGGCCGGCGCGCGGCGCGGCGGTGGCCGGCAGGTCAGCGGCAGCTCCGTTGTATTGTCACAGTATAATGGTTAATGCACAGTCTCCATGTCACCCCATTCTTTAACAACATTTGCATACAATCGGCTAAACTAGCGGTCCCAAAAATTACAAACAGAAAACCAAAACATCAGATTAAGCGTAAAATTTAAAATTTTGCTCAAGTAGGTCAGTCGATGCAAATTAAATTAACGACTCCTCCTATTGTCCTGTTATTCTTATAGTACAATTAAGAACTTTCTGTGTGCGTACAATACAATGCTAATGATGTTTAAGTTGATGTAGGTACCTACTACAAATCTGGGCCAATAATTACGGTACGGGTCATTTACAAATATGGGTCCTTAGCGCTTTTTGAAATGGAAGAGCTTTCGTCCTCCAGCTTCACCAGCGCTATAGTAGAGCAGCGAAATCAGTCCAATATATTCTATAAAATAACCTACCAAGTTTGATGCATAGAAATGCCATACCTATTTACAACGGAAAGTTATGTCAATCGTTTAACCATAATACTATCGTTTCAGTAAGTGAGTCGCGAGTATGGGCAGGAGAAGTCACGGGTCGGGTCGGGTGAGCGCGTGCGCTATGAATGGGCGCGCGCACGCAGACTCGCCGCAGACGTCGAGCAGGAAACGCGCTGGAGTGGCGCGCGCTCTGTGACTTACGTGTATAGTGGTGTCCTTTGAGACGGTCGTACGAACATCATGTTTCCGGTAAGTTAAGATTTTTAAGTGTTCTTAGTTTTTGAGTAAAATGTTTCCAAAGTTTTTGTTTTGAACATAGTGTACCGAAAACCGTCCTTTTAAAAGTTAATTTTTACCTAGCCTAAGATTATTACGTTATGATTATTATTCGTTTAATTTTATTACCACGTCTCTGTTCTGAAATTCCAAAAATATTTAAAGTGGTCCAGACACTATCAGTAATAACGACATTACATTCAAGTATTGTCATATTGGTCTGTTGTATTGTAGTATTGTTCAAGTGTTACATGGGCCTTAAACATAACTGGTGAAATGTGGGTGTACCTGCTACAGGTACACCTCTGCCCAACCCTTCGGAGAAACAAGGCGTGATGTTATGTTATGTGTTGTATTGCCATTACTACTGACAGTGTGGTGGTTGGAATGATAATGTGATCCAAATATTTTAATAGTTTTACGTCAATATTGGAAGGGATGACAGTAATAATATTAATGTCATTATTACTGGCAGTGCTGGGGCCCTTAATATGGCACTGTTATTTAATATTTTTTACTGGTTAAGTACAAAAAAAATATAGTAAATAACAAAATAATAACTTTTCAAACGAGTCACATGCAAATACTCAAAATTATTTGTATCCTGCGTTGCGCTACGGATCCTTCAATTCCGTTTGCGTACAAAAGACATCAACGCGCGAGAGGTGCTGCTGAATTTCTCAGTCAGTTAAATGTGTTATCATTTTAACAATTAGTAACTTGTGTATTTCTAGTTTTAAGAGATTAACTAATGAATAAACTTATCAATCTCTCCTAAAAAGTTGAAAGTTCTATTTATTCTCATAAGCTAATTTAAAGTAGTGATAGTGTGTAGGTACGTCGTATATACTTATGTAAATGTAAATAGGATAATGACAATTTTCAGAACGCTGTATATTGAAGATAAGGCCTAATACCTCCCTAACTCATATTTTTATGTCCAAGTAAATAATACATTGCAGGAAATGCCCAGCGACAATGCTACATTATGACTAGTTGCGACGCTTTTGTTGATGTCTAAGTAGGTATAGGCTTCTAGCATAGGTAGGTTAACTGTTTTTGAAAATAAAAACTAAATGCTACAAGGCATTTAGTTTTAGTTAGTGGGTAAGCCATGGGACCAAATTAAAACATAGATTCATTAGCTGCTTATGCCGAGTTAAGTTACACCCGTGTGATAATTTCTTCATCAGTTTCCTGAATGAAAACAACGGAATCCTTTACCAATCGATATGAACACGTTCAGTGCCGGGAACCCTCCTGGAGGGTTCACCTGGTCGTATTGGGATGCCGGGCGCCTTCGCGGAGGGATCATTTTAAATGTAGGTTTTTCTTAGCGAATACAGCATTATAAACCGTGAAAATAAAATCTGATGTATATTTTAATAAGATTTATTAGTATATGCGTTGGTTTTAAAATCAAAGCATATTCTTTTTTGTTCTTGTTTATAAATATTTAAAAAAAGAAAAGGCTAGAAACTACATATATCGACAAGACCCCCTGAAAACACAATTTTACTTCGTTTTAGTGTTTTATAACACGGTTTTAAACGTAAGGCCGTTGACCGTCCGCGATAGTTAACTTTAACGCATATGTAATGCCGGTAACCCTCCCGGAGGGTTCACTTCCAATATGACGGCATGGCGTATGAGTTCTATGAAAAGTGGGTGGAGTCGAAAGTGTTAAGGAGAAATTGTTATTCACCGATCATCACGTTTATAAGTTTAAAAAAGGTATAGTATGTTTAATGGATTGTTAATAAAAACTTGGAATTGTCATAAAATGCGTAGTAAAGACGCAGTAACTAAACGACTACACTAAAACCGGTCAACAGTGGGACAAAGGCGAGGCGTGCAAATCATTTTTGTAGCACACAAGTAAATAGACTCGTTTACTAAACTGTATAGTCCGTGCAATCCACGAAGACGCGCCCCACTCCGCTCCGCGCCGTACTAGTGTTCAGCTTACAGTACAGTAATCGCGGAGTGGGGCGCGTCTTCGTGGATTGCACGGACTATAGCGGTCGGTGTAGCGCTAGGAGAGTTTTCTTCTAATCAAGCTTCGGGAAGCTTATGTCAACAAACTCTTTTGCATTAACACCAGCATTATGTAACAGTGTGTGGTGGTCAACGTCGCGTGATGCCTACCTTTATAATAAACTAGCTTCCGCCAGCGGCTTCGCCCGCATGATATCTTTATAAATATAGCCTACGTTACTCACTGAAAATAATATAGCATAGGTACTACTGTTGTTTTTGAGTTTTATTAATTCCAAACAAAAATACAAATCTTTTCTCTTTAAAATATGAGTATAGATTTCGGGAATATAATATATTTCCAGTTTTACTCATACTAAATCTTCAATAGGCGTAGTTAAAAACCCTTTTCAATGATCCGTATCTTACGGGTTTGTTCTGTAATTCCTTCATCGATCTATGGTTCAGCTATATGTTAAAATTTAGGCACCCTCAGATCCGACCGTGTCTATTTAGTCCGTAAGACGTCCTCTTAACATAAGGTCCAGTTGAAAACCGGCGTCAGGCACTAGTTGTCTGGCATTTATGCTGAACTGGGCCTATTTAGCGCAGCCGCGAGGCACACAATACTGTTTTAAGTTTTTTTTTCTGTTTTTTTTTTTGTTTTTGTATGCTTTGACCTGAGTCAAATAATTTTTTTTTTCTTTATTTTATTGCCTATTAAACTGGTGAAGTACATGTTCTATACTTTGGATCGATACTGGTGCCGATTCCCTTGTTCACAAACTAAACTAAATTTAAGTTCAGTGCATCTTTTTCTTTCTATTCCATTAAGAAAAGGACAGAAGATAAATTTTAGTTTAGTCCTGTCAAATTAATCACACGTACCTACCAACGTTATACAAAAATCAAGAGCTTCCTTGCTGCCATGCGTGTCCATTGTCCATTTTATAATCCAGGAACATGAGGAGTATCTGTGGGACGCGGGCGGCCGCCTCGGGCGGGCGCGCCGTACGTGGGCAAGTCTTCTGCACCCAGAGCCGACAAGCGGACGAGCCGACAGGTCATCGACACATAAAGCGTGTGAAAGTGTTATATCTTTTCTTCTGCACCCACACGCCAAGAGGTCGGTGTCGCCTCGTTGTGCCGGACTATCAAGATCGACTAAAACAATAGGATTATATGGATTTAATACTGTCTCCTCCTAAAAGTAGGAACTAGGAGCTACGTGATCTTTTAATGATTAAATATTTTTTTTCCTTATAACTATGTAGAAACGGTCAAGTGTGACCGAGAACTTTTGCGAGTGTTCCGTACTATACTACTATTGTGACTATACTCTAGGTATCCAGTATATTTACTCTCCGTACCTACAGAAGTTCGGAATTCTAGGCGTGAAGAAAGTTTGCCTAAGTTTTTTCTGTGACACATAATGAGACCATTTTAATCACCTTTTCTCAATGATCATGTTAAGAATGATCGTTTTGGAAATAAGAACGAAAGCAACATTCATATTTTGGTTTAGGTGATTTGTCAAGATCACGATCAAGATTGAAGAGTTACCCGCTTGACCATTGGGTTCTACTGTCTACATGAGTTTCACTCAAACCAAAGAAAATTTTGTTGGAATAAAGGACATAAAATAACCTAAAATCAAATCTCATAAAAAAGAGACATAAGCGTGCCTGGGCTGGTTGCGTTGGCGTAAAACCGCCTGTGGCGCCACTCGGTCTGCGCGCGCGCTGTTCCCACGCCCTCGCCCCGCCACCCCCTCACACCCGGCTCCTCTCCGCCTCTCGTGAATCAACGTCGACTTTTATAAATAAATGCTTCAAAAACTTTCACTAACAAATATATACGACTTTTTGGAAGAATATGAATAATGATTTTTGTCTAAAAGGCCGCTTAAAATATATAGGTATCGTCGCTGTTTGAGAATCTGCGAACGATAAGATAAAACAATCAGAACAGTGAAACTATTATTATTTAGTATTATTCTCGCATGATGTATAACGTAATATTAGGTAACGATAATATAAAAGCTGTATATATTAAGTCGAATAAGAGTGATTATATCAGTGAGTGTTTATCATCACGCGACGAATCCTCATCGCACCGCGACCGCGCCGCCTAATCCGTTGAGCTCGTGCGGCAGTTCACGCTTCTCGACCATACAGAAAATTGATTTTACGGAAACGCCTGCGCTACGTTTTTTTTACGATTTGATTACACGCATAAACGTCGTTTTCGGTTTGATTGGTCGATCCAAACATATTCTCTGTTATTAATGGTAATAATTATGTTGTTATTTAATCCTCGGATAATCTTTCAGTGAGTGCGTAGGTAGGTGCGTTTACCAGTACCTAGTTGCTGCAACGTTTAGGTTTCCTTTATTTCATGCCCCATCTCAAATAACCACCCTTTACCCGACAAATGACGTATGAGCCAGCGATTGTTCATAAGAAAAATACACTTGAAACGACAGTAAAAATATAATCGTGAAAACCGTTGTGCGCGTACATCCAAACTCTAGTCGGCGATCGTTTAACAGATTAAAGTATCTGACAAAACGAATACGTACGTAACTTAACCGTGCGGATCAGCACTTCTAAACCGCGTTCAAGAGCTGTCAGTGTCAATATTCCATAACAATTTTGACACTGACAGTTCTTGAACGCAGTTTAGATTTGCTGAATGAGTTCAATTTCATTGGTGAAATTCGCCCTCAGTCTGAGAAACGTCAAGTAGGTGTGTGCAATTACATATTTAACATATTAATTGTGGGTCAAATCGATAGACACCTCATTTGTCATAATCTGTCCACTAGTTTTTAGATTGATTTTGTTTTCGCTTTACCGTAATCGAATGATTTACATATTTAATTAATGAAAAGTAATTATGAGCCTAGAAGAATACTCATTTATATACAGAATGATCTAAAAGATCAACGATAAAAATATGTTAACTTACGAGGCTTTTAGCGAAAGCAAATTTTATAATTAGGTAGGTACATAATCCATTACACATCAGACGTATCACATCAACTTGTTCTACTTTTAGCCAAACTTTGCTCTAGTGGTAGGAATGGTTACTTCAAGTATCTACCAGTGCCCTAATTGCGTAACTTATTTTCGTAAACGATTATACATTCATTGCGTTATTTACGTTGATGAGCAGATTTTTTTTTTCAACTTATGAAGCAATGGTATAACAATCTGTTTCAAATCGAAACAAATTGTGATTGATCGTATATTACGCAATTAGGTTACAGGTTAATAAATAGTAGGCAGATGTACATGTAAATAATGCATGCGCTTATATTGGTATCCGTATGCAGTATCGCTGGCACCGAAGCCTAACGGAATCTGTGTCGGAGACAGGTTCGAAGGCAGTTTTATGTCACGTCCATTGTAGAGGTGTACGTAGGTAATTCTTGGTGCCTACATACCTACCTATTAAAATTAACTGGGTAGCTGTGCTTACTCGTCTCTACATGCAAGAACTATTATTGGAGCTGTGTTTCCGCCTTAGCTAAATATTTATAAGAGATAGCTGCACCCCGCGGTTTCACCCGCATAAATCTCGATCCATGCGAATATCGGGATAAAAGTATCCTATGTTCTTCTCCGGGTCATGGTCTAACCATATGCCAAATTTTATTCAAATCCGTTCAGCCGTTTTAGCGTGATGCCGTGACCAAGGGAAATAGGGATTCATTTTTAGGGTTCCGTAGTAAACAAGGAACCCTTATTGTTTCGTCATGTCCGTCTGTCTGTCTGTCTGTCCGCGGTCTAGCTCCGAGACCCTTAGTACTAGAAAGCTGTAATTTGGCATAAGTATACATAGTAATTACGCCGACAAAGTGGTAAAACAAAATTATGAAAAACATTTTTTTTTTATGGTACCTCCCATATACGTAAAGTGGTGATGTTTTATTTTTTATTTTTTTATCCCATAGTGTGGGGTATCATTGGAAAGGTCTTGCAAAAACATTATGAGTTTGCGAAAACCATTTTTGGATTTCGGGAACCGTTTGCAAAATATTAAGCTTTAAAGTGCTAATTTTTGTTAGAGTCAAGTGTCCCCCCCCTGCCAGCTAAATGGTTAGTTTTGGCATGTGTGAAAAAAATCACAGCAGTAGTTTATATAACGAAATTAAAAGGAAAACTATCACAGCTAAGTAGACTTTACTAGTTAACGAGTAATAATCGACCAACTTAACTTTGCAGTTGCAAAAACATGTTTTCCCATACATTCCGTATGGGAGAACATGTTTATCAACTACAAAGTTAAGTTTGTTTTTGGGATAAATTAATCCCAACTACGGAACCCTTCATTGTGCGTGGTCCGACACGCACTTGGCCGGTTTTTTATTTATATAGATAGATAAAATGTCATTAAACGTTTGTTTTAGGATAACAGACATTTTATGGGATGTAGATATTCCTACTAGATAACTAAACTAGACACACTATAGGTAGATCAGGTCGTAGATGTAATGTAATGCAGTTATTTACATGACTATATACCTTGATACATACTCTTGTAGCACACGGAGCAGCATCTAGATGGGCGTGAGTAAAAAGTAATGATGCATAATGTCCGCAGATACATTATGTGTCATAAAACTTACAAAGTTCACTTACCTGTAAGTAATCTTCGTGTTCATGAGTGGCTTCAAAAGTAAAGCCTTCACTTTACGACCACCTTGCTTCCTTACTTTACGTAGAAGAAAAACAGGCAAGAAAATAATATTGAATAACTAAATAAGCAGCTGTACCTACCTACTTACTTCATTAATGTCGTTCAAGTTTGTCTCTATAATAAAACATTTAATTTATAAAATTAGAACGAGCCAAAGTAAGCTCGTTTCTACATAAACTGACCGTAATATTAGTTGGTTTTGTAGAGCCCTTGACTGTCACGAGCTCTCCTGGAGATCGATAGCAATTAAAATTCTATTGTGTCTCATTAATGACAGTTGAGCTCATATTAAGAAAATCTCATTTTGAAGGATTAAGTACCATTTTGTTACATTTAGTATGCAATTACGTCTTATCTACCCATGTATTAGTACTATAAGTTCCTACATATTCCTTACAAAGTACACAAATGTCAATTTGATGTCGTTTTCACTAGCAACTTGAGCAAGCCGGTGGTTAGTATATAATTTCATTCAGTTACTAAAACTAGAGGACTCGGTTAACCACAATGCTTATAAAACTAGAAAAGGAAAGTTGTACCGCGTTTGGAGTCCGAACAAATGTTTACTGAACGTGCCGATTGGATGACCGCGAGGACCAAATTAACATTGCACTTGAGAATAATTAATGTTTTAGATTGTTCTTAATTTAAAGTTTATTTGACAAGAGAAGCTATTATGATTACGCCACTTTGAAAGTTACTAGAAGCTAACAAGATTATCTCTTATATTTTCCAAAGATATAACTTATTCCTTATAATACCTACTTCAAATAAAGAAGCGCCACATAAAATGTTGTCTCACCTCGTTTACACCATGGTACCTACCGGTACTACCGCGGTACCGCCTAGTACAACTAGGTAGTATTATAAGAGAGTGAAAGGACACTTTAAAATAGGATAAATTAAATGCAAAACACCTTAATATGATTCCCGTCAAGTACTGTGCGTGTTAGTGATTCGACGCACGCGCCGCTTTCACTGCTGCTGTGTCCATTGTATCCTGGTACCTGAGGTGTTGGAGGCACAGTAGTGGCTCTTACATCCCAACAATTTCCCAATAAAGGTCGCATCGATGACGGAAGTCATGTTAATAGAGAACATCTACGACTAACAATACGTTTTTAGTGGTTAATGGTGATAACCACCGCGCTTACAAATATCTACTAAAGGTATATGGCGTAGCGCGGTGGTAGACACCTTTGTGTACCTAAGCATTATACGCTAGGACATAATTAAAACCTTAGGTAGGTACTGTAGAACCTTGTACTGCCTTCGCGTCAAATATAAAAACATGATTCTTATTTTAAGCTATGGACTTAACTCATAGATCATACATAGTTGCCATACGCATCCTATTAATATCCTACTATACCTAATATTATAAACGCAAAAGTTTGTGAGGATGGATGGATAGATGTTTGTTACTCTTTCTCGCAAAAACTACTGAACGATTTTGGATGAAATTTGGCACACATATATTTACTCGTATCACCCGGATTAACACATAGGATACTTTTTATCCCGATATTCCTACGGGATCGAGACTTGCGGATGAAACCGCGGGGCGCTGCTAGTATCCTATAAAACTTACGATAAGGAGGTAGTATTTCTATGGTCTTCATCGTCATTTAACTAGGTAGGTAGAATATTTTCTAATCAGATCAGGACTTTTTGTTGTGACAAATGACTTTATATGTATTAGGTACCTACATGCCTTATCCTGATACATAACATGGCATGGCACATGTTTCAATTAAAATTCAGGTAGGTACATTCACATGGCGGAATATCATATTTAAGTTTAATTTGTGATTTCATTCAGTAAGCAAATTTGGAACAACGCTTATGAACAAGGAAACGACTTGAACTTGCCCAGTTTTTTCCATAAAAAGCCATCGAGGTCAAGTATTTCGTATATATAAATAAAGAGGATGGTTAAAATATTAAATTAGCTCGTCTTTCTTCCCGCCGAGGCAGTCGGCATTTTAACGAGGTACTGTCGTGTCCAAAACCTCCCAAAAAACTATTCGCCTTCACTCTACTAATTGGAAAAATCATGCTTTCAATAGTTACATATAAACGACGAAAAACTGAAATACATATTAATCATGCACATGACGGACAAAAATATGCATTGATTAAAAGAAAAGTATGATTTTTAAAGGAGAATGGGCAACGGACTATGAGTTTACCATGGCCCAATAGCCTTAAGATGGAAAGAGCTTTCCAAGGAGAACCTTTGCTAGTAACACGATTTCTGCTGATTTTTTGGCCATTCGGAGACAATGACCTGAAGAGTTGTTGGACACCTAAGTTTAGAAATTTTCTCTGCGCCCACAAATACCTATAAGAAGACCATTGGAAAGAGCTTCTCAAGAAGAACATAGTTACTAGTTTACTACTACACGTTTTGTAATTTTTTGTCCGTTTGAAGTTCAGAGCCCTAAAAGCATGTATAAACGACGAATTACGATACGTCTTTCGTAAAATAATCAACTTTTACTAAACAATGATTTTTAATTACCTACTTTATTTCATCAGCAAAAACTATGTTACCATGTTATATTAACTTGTTAGGTACCGTCACAAGCATAATTAAGCCTATACTTGGAAAAAATAATAAGTACCATAAAGTATTGATTAAAATTAAAAGGTGTTTATTTATTATGCCACACTCATATTTGTGTCACCTATCAAAATGAACCCACACACGTATAGATAGAGGCGTAATTAATGTTATTATAATAATAAAATCAGACCAGTCGTAATAATAACAAATATTTTCGTTAATTATCTTTCAATAAAATATGTCTTAACGCTTTTGGATAGGGCAGACTAGCTCAATATCCTTTATTTTTGCAATGAAGTACAAAATATGGTGAATTATGGCCGTGTTTGGTTAGGTTTCAAATGTTAGTATATGATGATTTTGTTTGGTTCCAGATAAAACAACATATCTTGTTGTTACTGTTCCTTGTGACTGTCACAACTTCTCGCTCGTTTTCTTCGGACTTGCTTGCAGCTAATTCGGCACCGATCAATCAAATTGCGAATGTATCTTGTAAGTATCTGTGTATCAACTGGATCTGGGACAGGATTAATGCAATTTTTGGACAATAGTAGGTACTAAAGCTACACATCTTCATTTTAATTTCAGATGGAGCAGAAATAGAACACCAAGGCAGCTTAACGTCGATATTTTCTCCTCGTATGGATTTTGAACAATGGAAGCCACTAACTGGTCGCGGGGACCCACTGCGCAACGATCCAACGTATGACTACGAACCACCAGTTCTCGAACGAGTCCACTACTGGGCTGAAGAAACTAGACTGGAACGGGAACATATTCCAGATAGAAAATCAGAAGTGCTCATGCTCGGTGTCTCTTCACGAAAACCGAGCGTTACCTCTAGACAGCCTCCCCTGCCACCGAGGCGACATGTGCATCGGCCTCAACCGAATAAGTACGAAGACTTTACTTACAAACTAAGCGACCACTATCCAATGACTATTTTAGTACCCCCGCCGCCACCTCCACCCGGTCACCAACCAGCGCTCTTTATTCTCTCTGATGATAAATCTCCCATAACTAATAAAGCACAGTCTCCAATGAAACCGAACAACTCTCCTCAGAATATAATTCAAGATTCTACAACTGCACCCGAACATCTTACGTCTCTGTATACCTTGCAAGAATCAAACCTAATCTATCAGTCTTCAACAACCACCCAAAATTGGGTTAGTGACTCAAATGAAACTAAAATCTTGGAAAATGCTGTTAGCAGTGATTATGCTGGTTGGGGACCAACGACACCGGTTGATGATAACGATGCCGCAAATGACACTCATAACTTAATTTTCAATGATCACATAGAATTTTCACGACATCCCTATTCGTTCTACAAACCAATGTTGTCTGAATCACCACCTCCTCCCAAGTTGTCACTAAGCCCTTCGGTCGTATCAACGTTTATTCCAACCGCTTTACCGCCTACCACCGCGGTACCAGCTACTGTGGCTTTTACTCAAGTGACATGGCCAACAGAACGAACTACTGAAATACTTGAAGTTTCGACGGAGACTCCACAAGAGATAACGACCGAAAAAAGAAGCACAATTGTATTTCAGCCGACGCCTGTTCCTACTACAACGACAAAACTAGAAACAAGCTTATTCGATATGCTCGGACCGATGATGTCTATGCCAATGGTCAACGGCCCAGACAGGCCCGAGGACAACCTTTATGCTCACGCGTCTGAGACTGTTAATATATTTAACGAAAATAAACCAGATGATCCAGAAATTGAAACAATGCAAACTATGCAACCGCCACCGCCAGTTAAACCTGCCGAGAGTTCAACAGCACCTCACAAGCAACAATTCCATGTGAATTCACAAGTTTCCAATAAAAAGTCGGTCTTGTACACTCATGGTCCCTATTTACATAATCGTTTTACAACACCGATACCAACTACTATAGAAGAGTACTCAGAAAATCTCAAACAAACTACTGAGACGCCGACCGTACCGATGTATCTTATTATACAAGGTCACTCTAAGGTAAAAACTTACGGCTCAAGGCCGAAAGTTCCTGACAGCAAGGAAGCGGTCAACAATGAGATTTCTAAACCTTTAGAAACAAATGAAGTTAAACACCTTCATCCAATAATTAAGAAATCTGCAAAAAAACTGGATTTGACCGATGCAGGTCGAAATAATAAAGGAAAAAATTTAAAGTCATTGATCGATAGTGGGCTCGGGTCTATAGAAATACAAGAAACTGATCTTGGGATAAAATACGATGTCAGCGATGGTAGTGACGTGCCAATAGAAATATACAGAAAAGGCATTGTAGACAATGATGAAAACAACTATTCAACATCTAGCAAAACTGTTAAAGAAATAAGGCAAAAACGACAAATTGAGCTGGAAGACTTATTACCGTTTGATGAAGAGGCTATAGAAGAATATGTTTATAACTTTTTAGAGGGGAGAAAAAATGAGACTGGTATCACAGGACTAATCGCACAAGCTGTAACTAGTGATGCAGCTCAAGCCGTAGATGAATTGGAAGATGACGACGACAGTGAACAAGAAGAAGAAAGATGAGTGGTTGTTGAGTACTTTTCAGAGACCTAATAGGATAAATTACATAGCACAATACCAAAAACGATTTTGGTGCAGAAGTTTGATAATTTAATGAATTAGACAATTAAACTTAAATTTTATTTGTTGATTGACCCCACCGATGGATCAGCTTACTCCACAACAGAAGCCATAACTTAGCACTTTGCAATACCTTAGATAAGAGGTATCTGGGTGTGGGTGTTAATCTAATCGGATACAACCACTTCAGGTACTCTACCCATATTACCGAACCAGTAAGAAACTGAAGCTTTACTTTGAACTAGGTCGAGTTCCATTACTTCAATTGGAAAAGTTTCTCAAACAAGAATCTCACGTGGATGTTGCCGACCAAATTGAGACCTTTGTTTAGTGACCCATATTATCGAACCAGTAAGAAACTGAAGCTTTACTTTGAACTAGGTCGAGTTCCATTACTTCAATTGGAAAAGTTTCCCAGACAAGAATCTCACGTGCATGTTGCCGACCAAATTGAGACCTTTGTTTAGTGAAGTATGAGTAAAACAACCGCATAATACCCAGCAACGGACTAACTCACAACTTTTGTCCCGATGGCATATCGTAGAATTTTCCAGCGGCTGAAAACGTGAGAAATGCCTATACCTATACCTAGTGTACCCAGGTAGTACACAAATAATCTACTGTGGAAAAGTGCATTCCTCAATCATGTAGAAGCGAATATTTGTTAATCATTTTAATACCTAATGAATAAAAATAGTTAAAACAATATAAACATTCTATTTTACCAAATAAAGAGCTAGTGAAAATAGTTTGTTGTTGGATGTCACTGTGATTCAGTGCCGGAGTAAATAATTGGACTTTAATAAGACTTTTTTGTATTTTAGTACCTACCTATTAAGTGAATGTATTTATTTTAGTATTATGGAATACATTTAGTTATACAATTATATAATTTCGACATTTTACTTATTATATCTTTCTTTGAGGTTTGAGCTAAGACCCTATACCTACTTATAAACTTACCTATAGGTCGATATACCCTAATGATAAGGGTACCTACCTATACCAAACGATTAGGGCCTTATAGACTAGACTACTGTGTAGACCTAATAAAGTTCAGATATTAAGGAGGTACTTACCTAACTGATTTTTATTTCTATTTTGTGCGTATATTCCCGTAACAGCCCTGATAAATATCAGCTTAGATAATTTTCCATTTTTCTAATTAAGTATGTAGGTTTAGATTGATGCACGTCTACAAAAAAGACACGTGCGAGCAGCGGACGCGGCCCACTAACACACACATTTCTTACCATCCTTTTCGTAGAAATAGACAGAGACACCTTAGATAAAGTGAAAGCTGCTTATAAACCCCATAAAGTCACATTTATTGCGATCAAGTGTAACCTATAAGGAGTCATCTATGATGGAGGGTCAACGGCAGATAAGTAAAACATCATGAATGATAGTTGTCTACACAAATACTTCCAACAATGAACGTAGACAACTTGAGAAAGTATTGTGCAATAGAAGGGACCATGCTGGACGCTGAGTTACACCAGTCTGCTTGACACAGACACACCTTGTACTCGGCCGCAGGATATCTGAAATGGGATGGCCAGTGTTATCCTTATTATGTAACTGGTTAATATTAATCAGGAACACTGGTTCGAAAATTCGATATCCTGTGTGGAACAAATAAGTTGGTAACAGCTTCGTTTTTCAAATACTGTTTTTTTATGCATTTAACATGTAGGTCTTTAAATAAGTAGGTACATACTACAATAGGCAGGGCACATGGCTCGCAGAACGGATGGCCGATGGGGCCGAAAGGTTCTGGAGTGACGACTGCGTACCGGAAGACGTAGCGTTGGAAGGCCTCCCACAAGATGGACCGATGACCTTGTGAAGGCCGCAGGAATCCGCTGGATGCGGAAAGCACAGAATCGGTCGAAGTGGAGGTGCTTGGGGGAGGCCTATGTCCAGCAGTGGACGTCTTTCGGCTGAAATTATGATGATGATACTACAATAGGTATGAGGCGCACGGTGTACGTGAAGAGCAACGAAATTTATTTGATAAACTAACTAAAAAGGTAAAGGTTCTTCCTAAAAGGTAAACTTCATACTTATGTATATTACGTAGCTATATTTCGTTAAATTTACCTTGCTATTATATCAGTAACTAGCCGTAGTTCCTCTAGTAAAATGCGCACTAAATACCAAGTACCTATCGATTATCCTACACGTACTCTGTTTAATATAGGAATTATTTTATTTGCACACCAACTCCTTCGGAAATAATGGGTGTGATATGTAGAGATATTGGTGCCGATTCCCTTATTCACAAACTAAACTAAATTTAAGTTCAGTGCATCTTTTTCTTTCTATTTCATTAAGAAAAGGACAGAAGATAAATTTTAGTTTAGTCCTGTCAAATTAATCAGCGCCTGTCACTACTCCATACAAGTTTAGACGTGATTAAAAACTTGCCTACTAAAATAACGTCAATTTACGTCAAGCGCTGATTAATTTGACAGGACTAAACTAAAATTTATCTTCTGTCCTTTTCATAATGAAATAGAAAGAAAAAGATGCACTGAACTTAAATTTAGTTTAGTTTGTGAACAAGGGAATCGGCACCATTACTCACCTTTCATGCTTACAAGACATAGCTCTTGTAGGTAAAGTCATGGATCGAGGGAGGGCATCCTCTGCAGTTGTTTGGTAGCATCCTCTCTGCACTATCCACGCATGCCGCGCTCTCGCCGTCCACGACCTCACATAGCACATCGCGTTCTCTGGAATACAAAATGCCATTTAATACTGTGAAGCTACGAACCCAAGGTCAATAAATTGTTAATAAATGTAATCAGTATCATAATGACTATAACACCTCCTGTGCAATTAATAAGAAACATCCGTGTGCTGTTAAACTTAAAAGCCGACGATACGAAGTCTCCTCCGCAGCGGTTCCAGTCGCTCTGTGTCGAAGAACAGTTATAACAGAGCAGTGCCTCATAGGCCTTAAACAAAAACGACCATAACCACAACTTTATCAACAACATGTACATGTATGTGTTTGTATTTGAGATATGTAGAATCTATAACACAGTCACTGTTAGTGAATGTAGGATTTACATGTAGTGGCACTCATGCGTGTGGAAACCAACGTGTGTCATGCTGAAATTATACAAGCACAGAGTACTTTTTATTAAACAAGTTTGAAGTTATGACATATTACACAGACAGGACCAGAGACAGGCCGGAGCAAGTCACAGAATAATGAAAAGAGGCCAAATTAAATGAAAGTAAAAAGGCCAGCTAGGGTTTGGCAAATTGGCAAACTGCGAAGGGCCTATTCTTTATTCGCCCTAACGACCACAGTACCTGCTGCACTGTTAGATCAGCTTTATTTTCATCTATCAGTCGTCACCGAATTCTCAGTGTAAAGCACCTGACATAATTAGGTATCTTGGTAAACAATGGAACATGGGTAACCTGAAGGTATATTACACTGAGTCGTCAGTAAACATCGTGTCCTTGCCACAGCTGTCTGACTGGGGCCGAATAATCCTCTATAAGTCACAGGGTCTTGTCCGTAACGTCTAAATGTGAACGTGCCATTGTAGCATAATAAAGGACAGGTATTATGGATAATTGCAATTAAATTCAAGATTACAAATAAAAGCATTTAGTCTACAGCTGTTGTTTATGACATTAGGTAAGTATAATAGGTACGGCCAACTAGATTTTCAGTAGGGTGATGGGATATATATTTATTTATTTACTATTCACACTTACATTAGTTTTAACAGGTTCAACCCAATACAGCAATGTAGTCACAATGTCCACTGTGTGGCACAAGTCATACAGAGGACAATATGTTAAGTGTGAAATTCCGAAATGAGCATGTAAAGATATCTCAGATGAAACTCTGGAATTCCGCCAATGAGCATGTAAAGATATCCACTTGCAGAGAGACGCTGTTGAGTATCTTTATTGCCCGCCCCACTGGTGCAAACTTTAACAGGTTTGTACGTACGAGCCACCGGGGGCCCAAGTCTGCTATTTTTATAAATTTATCATTCCAACACGATCCCATTGTCATTTTGCTAAAAGTTCGTAATCTGCTAAATTCATAATGGTCGATCATTGGTCGGTCAATGGTCTCGTAATAGAATTGTGTTATAATGGCATTGTCGTACAATACGACCAATGATACCGCCTAAGTCAGTCATTCATTTGTCATTATGTACGAGATTACCAATAAGTGCTATTTCTTTCAATGGAGTGTCAGTGGCTGACCATTGGAAAGTCATAATGACGCTATTATATTAGTAGATTACCAAACTTGTCAAAATCAACAATTATGAAATCAATGATAGACCATTCTGACACTATTGTAATAGCAGACTTGAGGCCCGGGACTTTAAACAGCCTCTCTCTCTCGGCCCTTGTCGCAGCCTACTGTTTGGAACAAGCAATCCCAAAGATTCTAGTATTTGAGGATTATTCAGCATACCACGAAAAACCAATATAGGAACACTCTTCTGTCACCGACAGACTGTGGCGTCCTGTAGGTAGGTACCTACCTACTTACCGAACCCGGTTTAAGGAATTCGATATAGCCAGATACAATATAGGGTAGCAGGGACATTGACGCCAAAACTGTTACCATGAATTCAGGACATGGTTTTGAACTGCCCTGAGCTCCGAAAAATTTTTCGTCGATTATTTAAAAAAAAACCGGTCAAGAGCGAGTCGGACTCGCGCACCGAGGGTTCCGTACCTACCCATTATACCGCCATAATAAAATTGGTATCATTTTTATTAGTAAAGAGATATGGGCAAATTTAGATTTTCGGGAAATCTTGTAAGTACTAAAATTTACCTTAATTTTCAACTTTTTTTATTTTTCGCAATTTTTCCTTTATCTGTGCTTTAAGACGTTGCTTCGTACCAAATTTCAAGATTCTGAGTTCACGGGAAGTACCCTGTAGGTTTTGATTCCCTTACGAGTGTCGAAAATTTGCAACATAAACGGCTGTATCTTTTGATTGCGTTGGCTTAGAAGTTTGACTTTTCCACAGCTCCGAGGGACAGTAGACTTGAGTATTTGATATGAATTTCAGCTTGATACCTCCACGCGTTCCTGAGAAAAAGGGTCTTGACAGACAGACGGACAAAAAAGTGATCCTATAAGGGATCCGTTTTTCCTTTTGAGGTACGGAACCCTAAAAACAGCTGTTCCATACATTTTGACCGCGTAGGTATTGCTCTTTTCTATGAAACAGCAGATTTTTAAAAAATAACTGACGAAGAATTTCAACGCAGGTGGTTTCAGAAGCCGGGGTTGCGAAGAAATCCGAAAGGGAAATCGTGGCCCGGCAACATGGCAACTGAAGGAACACGGGTGGGTTTTAGTCAGTAAGAGTCTGACACGCTCTCCCGCTCCGCTCAGAGCGAGGGAAGTTATTTGATAATTTCCCACCCAAAAAAAAAACAAAAGGTGGTTTCAGAATCATGTACAGACGCCAGCACATCAAGCTACCCGAAACTGTCAAATTTTCCCAATCAACTTTGAACCTTATGGTTCAGCGATAAAGTTAAAAATCTATTAAATTAATTTGACAGATTGTAGTAGCTTGAAGTGCTGGCGTCTTTACCTACTGAATCCATGATAACAGTATTTGCGTCGATATCCCTGCCACCCTGTATTATTCTCTGGTTTTACATTGCTATTCCGTATGCGTAACCCCAGCAAAATGTTGCGCCTTAGAGAAATGAGAGTATTACAGATAATTAGTTCAAGTATAGCAAAATTTGTTCAAGTTGTATTTTCGAAGTTATTTGAGAAAAACTGATTTTGCTGGACTAACGTTACCCCAGCAAAATGTTTTTCAAAAAAGGCATTTAGCCTGGAACCAAGTACATAAAAAGATAGCTTTTGATGAGTTGTAAATGTACCTTCACCAAAAGCAAAATTTGTTCATCTTATAGTTTTTGAGATAAGTATTCAAGATTTTGCTGGGGTAACGTTTTGGGATTTTCAAAATCTCGAAAACTGTTCGTCGCAGAAGTTTGAAAAAAATACCAGTTATAGGCCTTAATTTGTTCAAATTTGTTCAAACATAAGTTTCTATTCGATTCATCAACAAATATCGATGTAATTAATTGTTTTTAAGAATCAGAAAAAATCGATTTACTCGTAAACTAGTACATTTACAAACAAATAAAAAGCAGTTACATATACCTGTCATATACCCTTTTAAGGTGTACAAATCTGGATTAAAAAACTTTACGCGATATGAAGATATAAAGAGATTTCACCAAATTTCATGCGGTGTTTCTTTGGCGATCGAATACACAGCTCCCTCTTAATACAAAACGATGGATTATAGAGAACAAATTTGTTCATTTTGTTACAAAACATCCCTAAAAGTTTCAGCTTTAAATCCTGAATGGAATAAAAGTTATTAAAAAAATAAGAAAGTTCAGCAATTCTCTTATAAACCGACTTAATTACGGAGGCTACGAAAAAGCGACCGTTTCATAGTTGCGGGTGTCCTACTCAAATTAGCAACCTAATAACCGATATTGAGTACAGTCGGGCAGAACAATATTCATGTAGGTACTTAACCGAAATCTCAAATGTTTTAAGCAAAGGTTATTTGGTGTGAAATTATAACATTAGCAATATTCGACTAAATTCGTTTTTAGCAAATCGGTAACCAGAAATAAAAGAAACATGGTTCAAACTATCTAATAGTATTAATTACTGATGAATGCGTTTGTACGAGTACTAACTTTTGTAAAAAAAAACTAAATTATATTAAAATAATATTGAAATGTAAGTATAAAGATTTATCACGTCACGTCGTCCAACACGAGACTATTTTGGCATTTCTCTCTCACTTGTAGTGACAAGCGGGACACCAACATAGTGATGCTGGTGTTCCTTTCTAACAACATCGCGAACCACAGGCATTTTTCTACCATGAAGTTTACGCCTTACCTTTGTGAGACCTGAGACGTTGCTGATGCACTGCGCTATTGAATTAAAACCGGCCAACTGCGTGTCGGACCACGCACAATGAAGGGTTCCGTAGTTGGGATGAATTTATCCCAAAAACAAACTTAACTTTGTAGTTGAAAAATATGTTCTCCCATACGTAATGTATGGGAAAAAATGTTTTTGCAACTGCAAAGTTAAGTTGGTCAATTATTACTCGTTAACTTGTAGAGCCTACTTAGCTGTGATAGTTTTCCTTTTAATTTCCTTATACAAACTACTGCTGTGATTTTTTTCACACATCCAAAACCAACCATTTAGCTGGCAGGGGGGGGGGGGACACTTGACTCTAATAAAAATTAGCACTTTAAAGCTTAATATTTCGCAAACGGATCCCTGAATCCAAAAATGATTTTCACAAACTCACAATGTTTTTAAAGGAACTTACCATGGGATAAAAAATAAAAAAAATAACATCACCACTTTACGTGTAGGGGAGGTACTCTAAAAAAAATGTTTTTCATAATTTTGTTTTACCACTTTGTCGGCGTAATTAATATGTATACCTATGCCAAATTACAGCTTTCTAGTACTAAGGGTCTCGGAGCTAGACCGCGGACAGACAGACAGACAGACGGACAGACAGACGGACGGACATGACGAAACTATAAGGGTTCCTTGTTTACTACGGAACCCTAAACAATGGTGAGTAATTTTAGTTTTTCAGCATTGAGTGTGTAATATTTAGTTTAATTACTAATTATAATATTTGAAATGCTGTATCGTTCAGTAGACAAAGTAATTTTTATTAAGAACAGTTAGTTAACAGTTGTTATTGTTTAACATATTTAAGTAATTATGTCGTATACGATTTTTGTAAAACATTTATTTGATTAAAATTTGCTCGTCTGTTTTTTTATCCACCGACCTCAATAATCCTTTTGTATACGACTGTAACTCACAAATTACACACAAATTACTATTAAACTTACCGTTTTTAGGGTTCCGTTAAAAAACGGAACCCTTATAGATTCGTCATGTCTGTCTGTCTGTCTGTCTGTCTGTCTGTCTGTCTGTCTGTCTGTCTGTCCGTCCGTATGTCACAGCCACTTTTTTCCGAAACTATAAGAGCTATGCTGTTGAAACTTGGTAAGTAGATGTATTCTGTGAACCGCATTAAGATTTTTACACAAAAATAGAAAAAAAACAAATAATTTTGGAGTTCCCCATACTTAGAACTGAAACTCAAAAAAAATTTTTTCATCAATCCCATACGTGTGGGGTATCTATGGATAGGTCTTCAAAAATGATATTGAGGTTTCTAATATCATTTTTTTCTAAACTGAATAGTTTGTGCGAGAGACACTTCCAAAGTGGTAAAATGTGTGTCCCCCCCCCTGTAACTTCTAAAATAAGAGAATGATAAAACTAAAAAAAATATATGATGTACGTTACTATGTAAACTTCCACCGAAAATTGGTTTGAACGAGATCTAGCAAGTAGTTTTTTTTTAATACGTCATAAATCGTAAACTTATCGTTACTTGCTACGGAACCCTTCATGGGCGAGTACGACTCGCACTTGGCCGCTTTTTTTTCAGCTGATTACGCTAAGTATGAAACGGTCGCTTTTTCGTAGCCTCCGTAATTAAGTCGGTTTATAAGAGAATTGCTGACATTTTCTTGTTTTTACCCGACTACGGCAAAGCCAAAAGGAAGGGTTATGATTTTAGCAGTCTATGTATGTATGTTTATATGTATGTATGTTTGTATGTATGTATGTATGTTTGTTTTTACGTGTGTTCCACCGTAGCGCCTAAACTACTGAACCGATTTTGATGAATGAGGTATCAATAGATTCGTAATAATGGTCCGGGTGACATAGGCTATATAATTTTTCCCTAAATTTAATTTGGTGGACTTTACACGTAAATTTCTAACCTCGAAAAAAATTAAAATGGGATGATCATGACATGTTAGGTATCAAAAGAAAGGTCTTGACGAGCACATTACAAATATGTATATAATATTATATTTTCAAAGTAAACAAATATGTTTAAATCGTTAAAAACAAGCAAAAGTGAGACTGCGCTACGTAGTATCGCAAGATGTTACCAACGTGCCGTTAATCAAATCTTAATAAGTAGTACCGATTTGTAATTCCAGTCTTATGAAGAAAAACAAGTACAACGAAATATTTATATTTTGGATTTCTTCGAAGCTCGATATCGATATTATGGTGTTGGCGTCGAAATAAATCGCTCTATGGTTTCGTCCAAAGCACTATACACTGCTATTGGAATTTAAAATAGGTTAATTACTGAACTATTGTATTACTCTACTCTTATTTACGTTTATCAAGTGTAAAAACGGAAAAGTATAAAATAAAAAAATAAAGTTTAATAAAAAACTGTAACCCGACTACGGGAAAATAAAAATGATCTAAAAAGTACGAAACAAGCAAATATTTCAGACAGAAATCAAGACATAGGTACAAAAATGGTCAAGGTAAAGCCGTCGTCGCATGCCATTATAATTTTTTAGGTGTTCCTGGCACCAACATGATACAGGCATGCGACCACGGCTTTACCTTGACCATTTTTGTACCTATGTCTTGATTTCTGTCTGAAATATTTGCTTGTTTCGTACTTTTTAGATCATTTTTATTTTCCCGTAGTCGGGTTACAGTTTTTTATTAAACTTTTTTTTTTTTTAATAACTTTTATTCCATCCAGGATTTAAAGCTGAAACTTTCAGTGATGTTTTATAACAAAATGAACAAATGTGTTCTCTATAGTCCATCGTTTTGTATTCAGAGGGAGTTTTGTATTCGATCGCCAAAGAAACACCGCATGAAATCTCTTTATATCTTCATATCGCGTAGTTTTTTAATCCAGATTTGTACACCTTAAAAGAGTAGGTACATGATAGATTTATGTAACTGCTTTTTATTTGTTTGTAAATGTACTAGTTTACGACTAAATCGATTTTTTCTGATTCTTAAAAACAATTAATTACATCGATATTCATGCCGATTCCCTTGTTCACAAACTAAACTAAATGTAAGTTCAGTGCATCTTTTTCTTTCTAATTCATTAAGAAAATTTTAGTTTAGTCCTGTCAAATTAATCAGCGCTTGACGTAATTTTAGTCGGCATGTTTTTAATCACGTCTAAACTTGTATGGAGAGTGACAGGCGCTGATTAATTTGACAGGACTAAACTAAAATTTATCTTCTGTCCTTTTCAAAATGAAATAGAAAGAAAAAGATGCACTGAACTTAAATTTAGTTTAGTTTGTGAACAAGGGAATCGGCACCATTTGTTGATGAATCGAAATACTTGTTTGAAAAAATTAAGGCATATAACTGGTATTTGAAAAAACTTCTGCGACGAGCAGTTTTCGAGATTTTGAAAATCCCAAAACGTTACCCCAGCAAAATCTTGAATATCTCAAAAACTATAAGATGAACAAATTTTGCTATTGGTATACATTTACAACTCATCAAAAGCTATCTTTTTATGTAGGTACTTGGTTCCAGGCTAAATGCCTTTTTTGAAAAACATTTTGCTGGGGTAACGTTCATCATCATCAGCCTATAAATGTTCCCACTGCTGGGACACAGGCCTCCTCTCTGTGAGAGGGAGTGGGCCGTAATCCACCACGCGGGCCCAGTGCGGGTTGGTAGATGTCACATGTCTACGAATTTTCGGTTCTTGGACATGCCGGTTTCCTCACGATGTTTTCCTTCACCGTTTTGAGAGCAGTGGTGATTAAATAATTTACACAAAGTAAAGCGCCTGCCTGGGTTCGAACCTACGACCTACAATTCGTAAGTCGCGGCCGTTACCACTGGGCCACCACTGCTCTAACGTTACTCCAGCAAAATCAGTTTTTCTCGAATAACTTCGAAAATACAACTTGAACAAATTTTGCTATACTTGAACAAATTGCAACTATGAACTAATTATCTGTAATACTCTCATTTCTCTAAGGCGCAACATTTTGCTGGGGTTACGCATACGTCTGTTTATGGTTGTTCTCACCATTCACGTGATGTTTCGAAGACTCAAACGAAGTCCCCATTACAGAGCTGTATGTAGTGCTATTCCGTAAAAAAAACACCGTGAAAACGTAGGTGAAGAGAGCTGTCCTTCCACCTGAAGCTAGGGATTGGTACTATCTACAGCTCAGTTTAAAAGCTCACTTCACAGAAATTTTCACATTTTTACAGAATATACCAAGTGTTCTCACGGTGAGGACACGAGTCACACGACTCCACGAGCCATACTGGTCCCATTAAAAAACACATTATTTAATTAAATAAAACCAAATGTTATTAAGTTTCAATAATGTATTTCGTAGTTTCCATAAATTGATAACTAACCACTATCGGTGAGGTAACAACTCTTGTAGAACCATCTCAGCGAGCTACAAATCTAAATTCACAATCTACCTGGATAATTTGAGGGTGCATCCAAAACATCATAAATAATCAAGTATTTTCAAAGTCGATCTACTTTTGATTCAGGCGGTTAAGAGCGTGCATTCTAAAAGTGGGTAACGTCACATTTAGCAATCAAATATTTCGCTGTTTTGATTAATTTGGCAATAGTTTTACTGTATGGAAATATGAAATATTGCTATAAAAGTGAAGTAAATGCAATAATTAACGTAACACAGAAAATTTCGTTTTAAATGTAAAAAACGTTTATGGAAAGTTTACAAATGCTTTTTTTTACACCTAAAACGGTTACAACATCAAATACTGTGTTATAATTGCAATTCATTTTTAATATTTTAGTTCACTATAGAGCGATCTTTCATATTTCCATACAGAAATATTTACAAATTAATAGAAACAGGTAAATAATAGACGGCTATTTGCGACGTTGCCAACTTTTAGAATGCACGCTCCTAAGACCACACTTGACAGTGTTTTTACTATGTAGGCATGGGTAAAAATATACAAAGTATTAAATAAGTGTCAGTACTAAAAGATTTTATAATATATTTAGTCTATGTGGATTTTATTGCTCTGCATGTGTGAGTAAATAATGTATTGAACGCACCCAGCACGCGTTCACCGCCGCACAAACTCAAGGCGCACTCCCAAAACTACGTAAATAGCCACAATACATAACGATAAATTTTAAAGTGTTGCAGCGCTTCTGACTCGCAATCATTCTTTGGACCCAAAAAAAAAAACTAAATACATACCTACCTACAATGTTACACAACTCAAGCCAGCATATATAACATTAATTCTTCTTTTTTGTTAGTAATATTATAGATCAAATGAACAATCTAGGCACCCTGCGTAAGCGTGCACAAGTTCCCACTTCCCAGACACATATTAATTGAAGTGATACAATATTTCAACATTTAAACATTATTCATATTGCAATGTAGCGACTGAGCGATATTTTGTTAATACATGTTTTAAAAAATATTATTTTATATAAATTTAAAACTCAATATACAATCCAAATAACTAAGTGGTTATAAATGCAAATTAAAAAATAAAACAATAATATATCACAATGTAAAGTCGATAAGTTAACAAACTTATTGAAAAATAAAACATGCCCTTCACAAATTGCCGCTCAGCCTCGCTCATTATTCATTTTAGATGTACAACACTAACAATATCAAGGTATTTCAATTACTTACAGGATTTTATTAAATTTTCTTAATTAAACATTCAACAGTTTTAAGTTACATAACAATTTAGCTACACATAGTATTTTGTTCATATTAAATGCAGAAATGTAAATAAACATCTAAACTAAAGGTTTTTTTGAGAAACAATTAGTTTACCACTTCAATATGAAGCAGGCATACAACCGACATAAATATTTGACATTTGAATCAAATATCTGATAAGTGCCAATAAATCAATTTACATCTACATTGTTAAGGCTGCTTTTAACAGAATTTCATAAATATTTACAATATATTTCTGTGAACTACATGTGTAAGCTATTGTTAACTTTTGTGATACACATTAAGAAAAGTACAGAACTGATATCAATTATTTAGTTACTCTACTGAATTGAAGAATCATTAGTGATATAAACTTGTATTTACTTGTATAAGGTGCACCTATATAGTTACAATATATTGGGAAATAGAAGCTTTATTAAAGAAACAGCTTTCTAGAAAGGTTAACACCAAAGTCTTTAACAACGTGATGCGAGTCGGCGGCGGCTAGGTACCAGCTGTAGTCCACAACGAGAATACCATCTGGCACAATTTTTGATAACATCTAATAAATTGGTAATTAAAATGATATGACACATTGAAATAATAGTATTCCAACCAGTCTTAAAGCTTCAACAAATAACAAAATTTTGGTAATGAACATAGGGGATATACGGATACATACAATGAGAACAATTACGAATAATATACTGAGCTCTCTGGCTAACTTGGACGGCCAGGTTCTATTCTCGTTGAGTATGAGGCAAGTTCTGTGGCAAGAGTCTAGCTCACGGTCCAGTCCAGTCCCCAGCGCTCAGATACCTTCAGTTGTGTTGCAGCTGCATCCTTCAGAGAGAACAAGTGTGTCATCTCTAGCTCAGTTTTGGCTAGTGAGATAGCCTTCTCAAATAGTTCTAAGGATCGTTTTAGGTTTCCTCTGGAAAAGAAAATTTTACATTAGCAATTCAATCATTCTATTAATACAAAGTTCTTACATGATGTTCTGTCCATCTGTTCTGCGAGCAATGTGCTCTGCCCATTGCCACATAAGTTTGGCAATTCTTCGGACTATACTAATATCTAAACTAATAATTATAAAGATAAAAGATTTGATTTTTTGTATGTTTGTAGTTTATTTGTGTCACACTAAAAACGGATTTAGATGAAATTTGGCACATGGGTAGACCATGAACTGGGTTGGGACATTCCCACTATACTTTTACCTCGATATTCCCACAAGATCGAAACTTATGCAGGTGAAACCGCAGGGCGCAGCTAGTACTGTATAAAATTCTAGTCTTCTGATTTTGTTGGAATGTGTCCATGATAGTTATCTATCAGATACTATACTAGTCTTTGTTTAAATTCTCAAACATTAAGAGATTTCAGAGAAAAATGTTTTGAGAAAAGGACTGCACAGGTTACAACAAACACAACTTTAAAACACAAAAGATTAAAATAAAATATTGACTCCTAGATTAATCAAATAATAAATTAGTATTAAGAATATTTTTTATTTAATCTATGAATTATTGACTATTGAGCTGAATCTTTTATAATTATCTTGGGGTCAAATCCCTGATATTAAGTTGCCATTTGCTATATTTAGATATACCTATACATATCTTGGTAATTCAACTATTACCAAATCACAGACCTATTTTTATAAGGTTGGTGTCTCTTACATAACAATAAAACAATATTCTTTTTAAAAGATAATGGGAGATAAAGCTTCTTATCTTATTATATATTTACTGGTATGGATGATAAAACAGCTCAGTGATAACAGTGGATAATACATCAAGAAAGGATGTCAATAGTAAAGGAATACTTCTTAGATGTTAACTGATTTTCTATTGGGCATGAATCACAAGATACATTTAACTATTAGGTATGGCATGCAAAGTACATACATACATACATAACATCACGCCTGTAATCCCCGAAGGATTAGGCAGAGGTGTACTTATAGTACATGCACAGTAGCTATGACATAATCATGATTATCCTCCTGCTGTTAACTGAAGTCAAATATTATTTTAGAAATCTATTTAGCTTACCTCTGTACTTCAATTGTACCCAATGTCTCATATGCAAAATCACATTTGTCATCCATTTCAATGGCTTTGTTGATCAGTTTCACAGCTTTATCAAAGTCTGTGCTCTTCTGCAGCTGCACCATACCTTTGTGCACATACAGAGTAGCGTTGTTAGGGTCTACTGAAAGGGCAGCATCAAACAGTGCTTCAGCACGTCCCCACTCCTGCTGGTCTGATAATACTTGGGCAAACAAGATGTACGCTTCAGCGCAGCGAGGGAATCTCTCCAAAGCCCGTTCAAAGTCAGCTCGGACTTGTGTCAGAGCTCCAACATTCTTATTGATCTGTGCATGTCTGTAATCAGCATAACACTTCTGTATGAAAGCAATGGAAAAGTCTGGGTTCAACTCAACAGCTTTTGCAAATTCAGCGGTGGCCTCATCCATGCGCTCCAGGAGTAAATACACTTGTCCTCGATGATGATAAATGTCAGAGTTATTAGGATCCAACTGTGCAGCCTTTGCAAAGTCCTCTAAGCAGCGATCAGTGTTTTCCAATTGTGTAAATAATGAAGCACGCTTGATCAAGGCATTTACCTTAACTTTAGTAGATGCATCACTGTCAATAACCTTTGCAAGATCTGCTTGGGCCTCATCGTGTCGTCCTAATAGAAGGTAGAAGGTAGAGCGCAGCAACAAGGCTTCATTTTTGTATTTGGCATCAGCTTCTTTCAGTTCCTGAGAGCATGCCTCAACAATGGAATCATAATCTTGAGCATCAAGAGCTTGTTTGGCTTTAGCAAAGCCACTAGTAGCCTTATCATCAAATAACAACTTAGTAATGGGATCCTCAGAGAAGGCTGAGAAATATGTCTTGATGAAATGTTTGGATGGCATGACTGGACGACGTTTGGCAAGGGCTTCGCGAGCATGCTGCCTGCCCAGAGCCTTTAAGATTCTATCAGCATTAACAAGAGAACTCTGTACCTGGAACCTTTCAAGAATGCAGGCAGAAGTGACATCTTCAAGAGCCAAAACAAGATCACCACTTTTCTCAGCAGCACGAGAGCGTCTCAAGAAAGCTTTAACGTACTTTTCATTGAGTTTAAGAGCAAACGTGCAATCTTCTTTAACTTGCTCCCACATTTCTCGTTTTTCGTAACATGCAGAACGATTCTGATAGAAAGTGGCAAGGTCGACGTGACGGTCAGGAGGGCAGGCCTCGATCGCTTCGTTGTATAAAGCTATAGCTTTATCATATTCACATGCATGGAAAGCCCGGTTTCCGGCACCTTTCAGTTTCATAGCGCGGTCGATAGCGCTCTCGGAAACTTTGGCGTTATTATCTTCATTATCCAATGAAATGGTAGTCTTTGCTTTTAACTCGGATACTTTTTTCTTTTCCGGGTCTTCTAATCTGTTTCTGAGATAAAGGTAACCTAAACCGATGGCAAGAGGTGCGCCAAGAAGAATTGCCAGTTGCCATTTAGGAAAAGGTGTACTGCCTGTTGACGCCATTTCTTCTGGGAAATTGCTTCAAGAGATACAAAACCATAAACGATTCACCATTAAGTTTATCACTACTAAAATATCGTAAATACAGATCACCTAATTTATGATTTTCTTCACCGTTCTTTCCATTTCATTGATATCTTCACTTCACACACGAAGGTAAAGCAAAACATAGACAATTTTTGACATTCCATTTTTTTTTATGTATGATTCATGTCATGTGGATCTAAACTGCCAGTTTCTTTACTTTTATTAGCAATGAGAGTACTTACTGATTCCATGGTGATGAGCAATATGAGTGAAGGTGTGATGATTGTCTTAAAGGGCTGCCAACCGCATCCCCGACAGAGGTGATCTTGGTTGGCGACAGGCAGAGCTGTTTGAAATTTGGTCGTAAACCACCAACTCCACGGTTGAAAGCCACCAAGGTCACCTCTATTGGAATGCGGTTGGCAGCGGTGTAGCAGGCCCTTAAATCTACCAACCTTCTTAAACAAGCCTTAGATCTAGTTCAAATCGAAAAACTTTGATCGCTTTTTTAATAAAAACTATAGGTCTAACTATGCGTTCGCACTGGCGAAACATCACAACAAAACATGTTGAAATCTCTAGTGCCTGTCAAACTTTGTATGGAAAATTGACAGGCACTAGAGATTCCAACATGTTTCGTTGTGAATGTTTCGCCAGTGCGAACACATAATAACTGTGTGTTCGCACTGGCGAAACATTCACACTGCTTCTTGGCTGTCATGAAAATGATGACAGTGGCAAAAATTTAAATCGTTAGATTCGTCCTACCGCGTCACAGACAAGAAGTATATAGATAAAAGTGGAGGCAACACTCTAGATACCTAAGTGAAGACAACTGTGGTCGGACGCTCTCTTTCTGAATACATACATAAAATAAAGAAAACACATATCACTGTTTCGTTCTTATGTGTGTATTTAGAAAGAGAGCGTTCGACCACAGTCCTCTTCACATAGGTATTTAGAGTGTTGCCTTCACTTTTATCTATAAGTTTCTTGGTCACAGACTAAGTACCGCGTCAAAAGATAGTCGCATTTCTGTTTCGTTTTGACATTTCTGACACACAATGATGCAGTGAATACACTTGTTTGTCATGGAAACGCTATTTAATTACGTGTGAGCCTTCTCTTCTCAGTATGGACAGTATGGACATTTTTTCTTATAACTGAGTACGGTTAGGGCAAATCTAACGATTTAAATCTTGGGGGGGGGGGGTTCTCTGTATGAAAATACACCAACTTAGCCCACGTATGCACTCTCGGTGCTGAGCAGAGCGTTAAAAACCCAGTGTACGAAAAAATCTCGCTGCGATATTTTTACGTCTGTGTATACGTGGGCTTACTTTTTTAAATCAACACGGTAAATTGAGGACGCTACTTGAGTAGTCACCGTGTTTTTATGAAACCGTACGTAGACAAATTCGCTTTGTCTCTCTCGTACTTTTTGGTCTGTATTCACTGGTGCCTGTGCTCTATCGTCTGTCGTTCGTTGCTCTCCATAGTCTGTGGCTCTTCTGTGTCTGTCAAAGTACTCTGTGGTGTTTGTCCATCAGTAAGTGTTGCCAACCTGTACGATAACTTATGGAGGCGTATGATGATTTGGCCAATAGTACGATGTTTGTATATTAGGTCCATGAGTACGATGTATCATAATGAATGTCTAATGTACAGACGCCAGCACATCAAGCTACTACAATGTGTCAAATTTATTTAATAGATTTTCAACTTTATCGCTGAAATCTAAGGTTCAAAGTTGATTGGGAAAATTTGACAGTTTCGGGTAGCTTGATGTGCTGGCGTCTGTACAGACGCCAGCACATCAAGCTACTACAATCTGTCAAATTTATTTAATAGATTTTCAACTTTATCGCTGAAGGCTAAGGTTCAAAGTTGATTGGGAAAATTTGACAGTTTCGGGTAGCTTGATGTGCTGGCGTCTGTACAGACGCCAGCACATCAAGCTACCCGAAACTGTCAAATTTGAAAATCCAGCAATAAAGTTGAAAATCTATTAAATAAAGGAGATGTTTCATTTTCGGCCTTAAAGTGTACGTTAATGTAAAAAAAGGAAAAAATTCCACGAATTGAGGAAAAATATTCTTTCCTGTTTATTCCTCTGATTACTTCGGCACAAAAAATAATAGTTTAACAAATTATTGCCATATTCTATTCATCATGGCGTCGTTTTACTTGCATACTGCTTTCGTCCAGAAATCATGTTACATTTTAACATAATAATATCACGTAGACGTTATTTAAATAAATATGAAAGGCATGTATTTCTGTACTATAATAAGATAGCTATCTTATACAACTTTGTTGATTAATTAGAAAGTGTGATTCATCATAAAAATAAAAAACTGCTTTTGTGGATTGTAGATTTGTAGGTACAGACGCCAGCACATCAAGCTACCCGAAACTTTAAAATTTTCCCAATCAACTTTGAACCTTAGACTTCAGCGATAAAGTTGAAAATCTATTAAATAAATTTGACAGATTGTAGTAGCTTGATGTGCTGGCGTCTGTACTTCTAAATGGCTAGCTGTCGATGGTCGTATTTCTCCTGACAAACGTCAAACATTTTCGGTTTTTATTTTGTGCCCAAAAAGTATTAGATGTTATGGAAAAAAACAGTCTTTATTGTATTTAGGGGTTCGTTTCCCAGTTTTTCTAAAGTGTACATGTTATGGCCGGAGTCTCATACAAAAATGAAACGTCTTCTTTGACAGATTGTAGTAGCCTGATTAGGGATGTGAGATTAATGGAAAAGAATCGATTAAATAAAAATCGATTTTTCTTTATTAAATATTAATCGATTTGTCAAAAATCGATTTTAATAAAAATAAATAATCAATTTCTGCGAAAAAATCGATTTTTTTTTGTATTATTTAAAAGTACACGCTTTCATATTCCAATAATAAACCTGAGAGATTCATATCAACAATTTATCAGATTAAAAATCAAATAAAAGTATACGAATAAAAAAATAACCAATTCAAAACTAAAAATCAAAGACATTGGTGCCGATTTTCTTGTCACAAATGCCTCTAAACTAAACTAAAAATCACCAAAATTTAGTTTATTCCTGTCAAACGACGATTTCCCATTCTGCAATAGACTAAAGTGACACAACTTAACTATATTTTAGTTTGACAGCACTAAGATGGCACTGAGATATTAGTTTAGTGAAAATTACAATTTTGCTATTCTGAATTTGACGTTTTTAACCTAAAATTTAGATTTTCTAACTAAATATGACTATTTTTAATCGCGACTAAAAACATGTGGAATAAAATTGGTTGTTTTGAACTAAAATTCACACAAACACCTCGACTTCAGATGAAAAAACAGTACTGAATATTTTTTTTTCTTTTGCTTATATCTCGAAAACGGTGGGTCCAATCGCAAAAATAATGAAAATTTCGACACCCTTTATGAAACCCTTAAACCCCTAACACTCTACATGTAGGTAATATTTTTTTTTATTTTCCACACAAAAAGTGAAAAATCCATATAAAATACGTCGAGGCTGCCCCCCTGCGCGCCTCCGGCTCTAAAAAGAGTCACGTGGTTAGGTATCACGTGTGGAGTCGCGGTTGTCAAATTCGATTTAGATGTGTCAAAATTATTTTTAAATTTAGAGAATTTATTTTGCAGAATAGCTTTGAGATTCTCATAGTCAAAAGTAAGGAATTTTAGTGATAGTTTAGTTAGTTTAGTTCGGTGTACAGACGCCAGCACATCAAGCTACCCGAAACTGTCAAATTTCCCCAATCAACTTTGAACCTTATTCTGAAGCGATAAAGTTGAAAATCTATTAAATAAATTTGACAGATTGTAGTAGCTTGATGTGCTGGCGTCTGTACAAGAGAATCGGCACCAATGTTCTTTTAAAATTTCAAGGTAAGGAATTAGGAAACCAAATAGCATTATTGCTACAAATTTTAGTATTAAACGTTTTATTGATTATAATAAAAATTAAATGATGAGCATCCCAACAAAATGACAAACTTATTGTCTCAAAAACTAAAATATAAATCAAATTAAAAAAATGCCTACAGATGGCACCGTTTTTATTTAATCAACCTATACATACGTATGAACTTAATTCGAGATTTTGCATCCAACGCATAGATGGCGCTGTTTATAAAATTTAAACTTACTGCAAGATTTTTTCATCCATCGCATAAATACGAGCTGTTTCTGAAAATCGATTTAAACATGTAATTTATATAATCGATTTACTAAAAACCGATTAATATTACTATAAAAATCGATTTAAATAAAAATCGATTATTTTTTAACATCCTTAAGCCTGATGTGCTGGCGTCTGTACGATCATTTTGAGATTTGCTGAAAAAACAAGTTCCATTAACGGTTCTCTATTGTGTTCCCTAACTTTTTTATCCATAATCTAAAGTGCCATTTTTTTTTTGTCCTAATCATCATTTGTCCGAATGATAACTTGCCCGAACTTAAGTCACATAATATAATATGCTATAAAATTGAAATCCCTAAATACAATATGCCCTAATTTTGTTTGTCATAAATAAGTATTACAATCAATAATATACAAAAGACTCAAAACCGTTTTCAATAAAAGTTATAAGTAGGTACTAAATTCAAATTAGTGTGACAATTGTTTCTTATTTTACCAAATCCAACTGATACAATACATAAATAGTAAAGATGCAAAAGCAATATGGCTTTTGTCACGGCTCCTGCGCTAAATGTATTATCACTCAATAAAACACTTAATTGTGAACATGTGGTTTTTATTTCCCTGTAAGAAGCATGCAAACAAGCATACACTATGCATGCAGCAAACGAGTATGCAAGCAAGCATGCAGCATGCAAGCGAGCATGCAACATGCAGCAGGCATGGTTTCTGTCACGGTTCTGGCACTGCGAGGCTCCGGCGGTCCCACGCGAGCTTATCATCGCAGATGGTTTAACGCTCACCACCTCAGCCGAGGCGGTGAGCGTTACAACCACCTACTCCTCAAATCGTGGGCCACCTCACCCCTCCGCTCCTACGCGATCCTAAATTACATTCTAGGGGTAGGGCAGACAAGATTGCTTGGAGTCGGATTTACAGCGATTCGTTTCTGTCACTAAAATCTAATTTTTAGCAAATGTTTTAGGACCAACAATTTTATTATAAATGAACATTAGAAATAATTCAAAATAAATAACACAATACTTAGGACATATGACTTTATTTCATGCAAAATTAGGAGATTCAATTATTACAGTGGTCGATATTATGACAGAATAGTTTTAGCAGTAAAGATAATTATGTAAAACAAAATTTTGAATTTTTTAACATTATGGTTACTGAAGTTTATAGCAAACGTTTTATGGATAATGATTTTCGGACAAACAATTTTAGGAGAAGAAAGGGAGTACCTCCATTAACAAAACGTATTTGTCAGACAAAATTAAACGCAGCAAAAAACAAAACAATGTCAAAGTCGTGAAAACACAAAAATACCAAATAAAAACTATGAAAAAACATCTTTACGGGTTGTGCTTCTAGCGCCATTAGTGGTGAAACTTGGCATAAACTTCCCAAAATGAAAATTTACTCTATTATAAAATTGTTCATTGTCTTTTGATAGCAATTTGAATTAACGTCACAGGATTATTGTTTTTTTCTTTTTCTTTTGTACGATAGGTACAGACGCCAGCACATCAAGCTACTATAATCTGTCAAATTTATTTAATAGATTTTCAACTTTATCATTGATGTCTAAGGTTCAAAGTTGATTGGGAAAATTTGACAGTTTCGGGTAGCTTGATGTGCTGGCGTCTGTACGAAAAAAAAAATAATTTCGACGTGAGATCTCGATGGATCTCGATGATTTGAGGAGTTGGCAACACTGATCAGTAACCGTCAGACTGTCAGTGTCAGTGAAACCGTCAGTGTGTGTTAGTGTTGCCTCATAGGGACGGGCAAGTAAAAAAAAAATATCGATATTTATCGTATCGATATTTTTAAACAGTATCGAAAATTATTGAGTGAAAAATATCGATATATCGTCAGTTTTTGCATGATTATTCATGCATTAATTCTCAAAGTATTCAAACTTCGCAAAAAAGAATAGATGAAAATAGAAGAAAATAGTATTTTTCGAGTTTTTTTTTTGCTCGATCCTTAACAATTGTACACAATTTAATCAAATCAGTAGTCATCAGATATGGACGATAGGAGCATTTGATGTGCTCGCCTGTCAAAGAGGTTAAACACAAAATCAAAGTTGTGTTAAAAAAAAACGAAATTGATTCGAATTTATTTATTTACTCTAAAATAAATATCGATATATCGTGATTAAAAATATCGACGAAAATTATATCGATAATTCTATGGAAAAATTTCGATATTTTTATAAATCGATATTTTTTGCGCATCCCTATTACCTCAGTGTGTTACTGTCACTATAAAGGAAAGTAATATTATATATGTCACTGTCAGTAGCTGTGTCAATCAATCACGTCTTCTTTTCCTAATCTAAATAAAATTCTTCTTTGCGTTTTCGAATAAGTTAAATAAATTGTTTCATTATGCAAAATCTTGTATCTATAAATACATATTTTACAAATATTGATTAAATTTGGTCGTTTCATTTATGCGAAATAAGTAACCTCTTTTCGCTTTCATAGTTTTAATAATACATTTCTACTTGATAGATATTTATCTGAATTGATCCCAAATAAATAGAACACAAAAATGTTTACTAACAAAGTATTAAATTTTGTGAGTATTCTCAATTTTTTTCAAAAATCATCCATTATTTTTATTTAAATTAAAGTAATATGTACCTAACGGATAAATAATATTATTCAATTTCAGGTAAAACTAAGTCAATGTTTGAAGCCTAGTAACTTACGCAATCTCAGCATGCCAGCAGTTCAAAGTCTACAGAAAAGATTTAAAAGCGATTTATATGAACCTGATTATTTAATTGTAAGTAATTTAAAACTAATTAATTCAACTTTATAAGATTTGATGTAATTAATGATATTACTTATTACCTGCAATGTTATGAATAGAAACACATTGTATGAGTATGTTAGCCATGATCCTCCTGCCTGCATCCCAATTAATTACTTCCTTCCTAGCCACATAATCTTTTATATTTATTATTTAGCTCGTCTTTTTTATGAAGCTTTCCACATTCATAGGTACCTACAACATTTCTAGCATTGTTAGTAACAAGTGGGGTAAAAGTAGAAACCTTTTTATTTCAGAGCATGGAACCTGATGAGCCAGTTTATGATTGCCTGAATTTGCAGTTAAAAGGGTATGACTTTGCTCTTTTGGAAGCCTGCCAAAGCCAAATCCATAGATATGCTGAAGTTATGGGGATTCAAGTGGATGAATGGTACATATGAATATTATGGTATTTTACCATTTATTTGATCTGTTTTCTATATTTTCTTTAGCAGGAGTCACCAAATGGCAGACCGCAATCCAAATCTGGACTGCTGACCTATTTTGTGCAGATACAGTAAAATTTATAACTAAAACTTAATCCAAAAATATAGTTTTTTTTTATTTTGAGTTTTAGCTTGCACCAACGTTACCCCAGAATTCACAAGATAGTTCAAAAGAAACAAAAAACATTTTTCACATTATTAATTAATTACTTACTTCGTTATTTTGTTCATACATAACTTTGTTTACTACTTAATAAAAAATGTTTCTCTTTTATTTATTTCTTATTGATATTTTTAGTCTTGGTTCCTAGTAATCTTCTACCAAACGGACCGCAACAGTCATATATTTTTTTAAACAGGCTCCAAATAAAACTAATTGATGATCCCTGTTCTATAGCATTTCCAACCATTATGTGTATAGCTTTGATTTCATTGAAACTTTATGAAGTTAACTTGAATAATTGTACTGTGCCTATATTTTTTGTGGGTTTATTAATTCTGTAAAAAAAAAAAAATAGAGCTCTACACTGTATCTGTATTAAAACTTAATTTATTTCCATTCATTATTATGAACGAATAAATTCATGCTTAATATTTTGTTTTTGTTAAGTTGGGCGACACCAGCACAGCAGCTGAAAGTACAACGGTTTAAACCAGGTGGTACTGCACTAGATGCTGAGTACCATCTTAATGTCTATGAGAGAAATGTGCAGGTAATTTATTTAAAAGTATTGTTTTTTGTTACACTGTACCCTTTTTTTTGGGTGGGAAATTATCAAATAACTTCTCCCGCTCTGGGTGGAGCTAGGGCGTGTCAGACTCTTACTGACTAAAACCCACCCGTGTTCCTTCGGTTGCCCTGTTGCCGGGGGCCACGATGTCCCTTTCGGCCTTTATTCGCAGCCCCGGCAGGCATTGGCCCTAGCAGGCCCTGTCAATTCTGCTGACATCTCTTTGAGGCGCGCGTGGAACACAACGCGCCGTCGACCCGGGCTTGGTCCTTATCGGATGACGAGCTACCCATTGCTCACCGTCCGCAAGCCCGCGCCTACGGTGGCCGGAAATCGGCTCGCGATTCCCGCCCCGGGCGTCTCCTCCTGCGGCGGTTAGAGGCGTGAGGGCGCGAAATTTGCCTCTCTTTCACGCGTTCCGCCTGCTCCTTCGCTAGTATTACCGCTTCGCAGAAGGAGGTAACGGCCTGCCATTTCCTCTCGCTCCGTACCATGGCCTGAACCAGGGCCGGACGCGAGAGATCACCGCCGCCGATCGCCTCCACGAGGACACGGCGTTGCTCCGCCCAAGCCAGGCAGACCTCCACCGTGTCCTCCGGGCGATCCACACAATGGTGACACCCGGGCGTTTCTTCCCGACTTATCCTGAACAGGAACCTCCCGAAGCTGCTCTGTAGCTTATTCTCTAAGTCTGTTGTAATAACCTAAACCAGTGGTCAGCAAACCGTGGCTGCCGACCCGCATGCGGCTCTTTGGCCTATAGAGTGCAGCTCTATATATGCGCGGGGGTCGGGGTTTCAGTCACTAAGCAAGATATTAAGTTTTATTCAAAATTCAAACCATATTTCAAGGATTTATTTCCTAAGTATTTTCACCAAAAATTTACAGGACATCTAAAATTAATCATTTACTGTACCTTTCAAAGTTAACTTGTAAATAATTAAGATGCCTTCATAGTATTATGATGATGAAGGCATCCTACTTCTTAGCAAGTTAAGTGTTGAGGAGTGAAAGGATGGGAGTTTTAAGGATTAAGAAAATCCGGATTTGGAATTTTGAACACACAGAAAATTTAAAATAGTTTATTGTACCAGGTAATACAGTAAGCAGGTTTACAGTTAACACCAAGTTGAGACGACGTGAGTAGCTTAAAATATTATTACCTATAGCTAGGTTATAAAATATTATTTACCAGTGAACCCCAAACTAGACAGTTAGTCTGTATCTTGGGGCTTGGGGTACGAATTCCAGAGTGGAGACTAGAGAGGTGATTCCAGGTGTTGTATGGTATATCTGGTGTGTTTGTGTACGTGTGATATGAGTGTGGTGTGGTGTGGTGAGTGTCGTGTGTGTGTGGTGCGTGGTGTGTGTGTGGTGAGTGGTGTGTGTGTGTGGGTGTGTGTGTGTGGGTGTGTGTGTGTGTGGTGTGGTGTGGTGAGTGGTGTGTGTGGTGAGTGGTGTGTGTGTGTGTGCGTATTTGTTCCCATTGTGTATTGTTTGATTCAGTGTCAGGTCAGGGTATCTAGATTAATTGTTCAGAGTCATCATAACCAGAGTTTTGCAACATTTCCTTTATATATTTTTAAACTGAATGAAGTTTGCAGACTTTATAGCACGTATTAATGAGATAGTAAGCTGAAAAGCGTCTAGCTAGCAATGAGGTGTGGTCGGGTCTGTTTTGAATTGTTTTATGAGTTTTGGTGCAGGCAGAAAGAATGGGAAGCTGGCGGACTCTGAGAACTCACGTTTCACGATAGAGTAAGTTAGTAAAAAACCGATAGGGCTTCTCAAAAGTTACTTTAAGAAGTGCTCTCTGTGCTCGTTCTACTTCAATCAAGTAGGTCTTTCCAGCACTACCCCACACGCTGATGCAATACTGAATCATGGATTGACATAGGGTAAATTTGTCGTAGTGTGTCTGTGGGTAGACAGTCTCGTAGTCTGCGCATGATGTGGATCAGTTTTATTATTCTGCCAGAGAGGTTAAATGTTATAGGTTAGGTGATATGTTGCTTAAATGTTAGGTGGTCGTCGATAAGAATACCGAAGTATTTAATGGAAGTAGTACGTTCAAGAGGAGGACAGTCACAAGAGGAAGTAGAAATGCTAGAAGAACAGTGATGCAGTTTAAGTTTTAGGTGTTCCGAAGGTTTTAAAACGGCGGTCTTGGAGAAAACAATATATTTTGTTTTACTGCCATTTAGCGTGAGAAGGTTTCTGTCCAGGTAATTAGCGATTAGTTTCAATCCCTCTGCTAGACAGTGAACATGTTCCCACGTTTTCCCGTGAAATATGACGGCTGTGTCATCTGCATAAGTTATAATGTCAGTATTATCCACAGAGAGGTTTAGTATGTCGTTAATATAGACAATGAAAAGCGTGGGACCTAGCACACTGCCCTGTGGAACTCCGAAGTTAATGGGGAGTTGGTCACTGGTGAAAGAGCTTACTTTTGTGTACTATTTCCGGTTTGTCAGATAGCTTCAAACCATTCAAGGCAAATTCCTCTTATTCCTATCCATTCTAGTTTCTTGAGGAGTAGGCCAGTTGAAACTGTGTCAATTGCCTTTGCAAGATCAAGGAAAATGGCAAAGTATTTTTCATTTTTCTCAGACGGAAAGGATTGGCTCTAATAAGAAATCTTAAAGTCCCCATCACGAGAAGCTATAATTTTTGTAAATAAAGAACTTCTACCAAGTTACGTAGCGACAATTTAATCAGCAACAAATAATCCCAAATTCAATGAAGTCAAAGTAACGTACGTGTTATACGAAACTAATGAGCAATTTCACTTGATCGGGTTATATTTTAGCGATATAAAGCGCTGTCGTCTAAGGTTTTGTGGTACTGGAACGCATCTGATTCATGGAACGTAAACATTGGGCCACGATTTTGAAGTAAGTTCACGCTGACGTTGTCTCTGCTGTCTTTCGAGTTTCGAATGCGTCTGTTTGTTTGTGGTGTTTTCGCGGATTAGGTTATATTGTTGGTTTGTAATTAGATGTGTGTGTTAATATAATTATATCCCTGTAAAAAAATAGTACAAAACTGTTTTTATTTTACCCAAAGATTGCAAACCCCTGAATGTGTGTTTACAAAATTTATAGCTTCTCGTGATGGGGACTTTAGTCGTTATAGTATTGATATTTGGCTCTATTGACTAAAGAGTTTGCCGACCACTGGCCTAAACCCGTGTTGGTCATACTAACACTACAAAAAAAAACAGTGGCACTCCGGGAGTGCCGAAAGAAGTGAAGACTTGAAAAAAAATCGGCACCGCGGTAGTCAACGCGTTGATGTCTTTTTAATGGTCAAAAGCTGGTGTCGTAACAGTGTCGCGAAATCAATGGTTTAGTCCCATCTCAAAAATGCCCAACGCGTCTAATGAAGTTGTTGAAATATTTATAGTCTGTGACTCTTGTGTTTTAAACTTCGCGCCTTTTTATATGTTGTCGTTTCCTTTACTACTCTGTGAACATCACTGACAAAGTTTGTACTCCGTAAAACTATTTTATTAAAGTAATCTCAAGTAATCCGAATATTTCATTGCATTATTGTAATAGGTTATGCGCCCAGGAAGCCTGTTATATGTGGACACAGTGTTAAAATAGTGTATTACGTAAAAACATTACACGCCGGTATAAACAACCTCAAAGTGAGTGCCGGTTTTACAGACTGTGCAAATACATTCAGTTCGTCAAATTATAGCTTAAAAAATGTCATCAAGCAATCCTCTCGTCATGATCGAAAAGTTAACTGGTCGGGAAAACTATTCCACATGGAGATTCGCACTCAAAACATATCTCCAACACGAGGAACTGTGGGACTGTGTTGAACCTGTACCCGGCATAGCTGTCGACTCCAAACGTGACATTAAAGCAAAATCGAAAATTATTTTGCTCGTGGACTCTGTAAACTACGTCCACATACAAGATGCAACGTCTGCAAAGGAGGTGTGGGACTGCTTGGCAAACGCATTTGACGACTCGGGGCTTACACGCCGTGTGGGATTACTTCGAGACTTATGTACAACAAATCTCGCTGGATGTTCAAATGTGGAAGAATATGTGAGTAAGATCATGACTACGGCTCACAAACTTCGCAATATCGGCTTCAAAGTAGATGATGAGTGGCTTGGGACGCTGCTCCTCTCCGGTCTACCTGAAGAATATAAACCAATGATCATGGCAATCGAAAGTTCAGGCATGAAAGTAAGTGCAGACTCCGTTAAGTCAAAAATCCTACAAGATGTCAAAAAGTGTGAAAGTGACACCTCTGCTTTTGCAGCAAATTATAAAAATAAAGGGAATAAAGGTTTCAAGAAACAGGTTAAAAAGGGACCCCGCTGCTACAGCTGTAATAGGTATGGCCATGTTGCTGCTGAGTGCAAGTCAAATACTAATAAAAAGAAGAATCATGAGAGTTCAAGCTATGCGGCTGCCTTCATAGCTTCTACAGCGAACCCTTATGAAGATCCATGGTATATAGACTCAGGCGCTTCAGTGCACATGACCAAACATAAGAGTTTATTGCAAGATGAGAAAGTGTCACTTATCAAGACAATTAAGGTAGCAAATGACAAGTCATTATCAGTTCATAGTACTGGACAGTTGAGTTTAGATGTGTGCAATAATAAAGGTCAGTACAATAAAATTCTGTTTCAAAATGTACTCTATGTACCAGAGCTGGCAACAAATCTGCTATCGGTCAGTCAGATCATCAAAAATGGAGGTCAGGTAAAATTTAACAGTAAAGGCTGTGTGATATTAAATAAAAATAATGTGGTTGTTGCAACGGCAAGCTTAGTCAACAATATGTACAGGCTGGATGTGAAATGTGAACATGCATACATAACTGATGTTGACAAGGAAGATGTTTACCTCTGGCATCAACGCATGGGCCATTTGAATTTTCAAGATCTGGAAAAATTAGCAGATAACACTGAAGGTGTAAAATTATCAAAGAAAAATGATAAATTAACATGTGTAACATGCTTACAAGGTAAACAAACACGCTTACCTCTAAAACAAAGTGTAACTAAAACTTCTAAGTTACTCGAACTGGTACATTCTGATATCTGCGGTCCAATGGAGACAAGTTCGCTGGGTGGTGCAAAATATTTTATGACTCTGATTGATGACTACTCAAAGAAAGTTTTTGTTTACTTTTTACAGAAGAAATCTGATGCTCTGGAAAAATTCAAAGAATACAAAAGCCAAGTGGAGAAACAACTAGAATTCAAAATAAAGTGTCTTCGCTCTGATAATGGCCTTGAATATGTTAACTCCAATTTTTCTGAGTTATTAAAAACTGCTGGAATAGTTCATCAAACCACCACTCCATACACTCCTGAACAAAATGGAGTTGCCGAGCGAATGAACAGAACATTGGTAGAAAAAGCAAAGTGTTTGTTAATTAATGCCAACTTATCTAAACAATACTGGGCTGAATCTGTACACACTGCTGCTTATCTTATCAACAGAACTCCAACTCGATCACTGAAATACAAGACACCAGAAGAGATGTGGTCTGGACAGAAACCAAATGTCAATCACTTAAGAGTATTTGGGTGTGAAGCAATGATTCATCTTCCTAAAGAAAAGAGAAGAAAATGGGATGCAAAAGCACAGAAAGCAATATTTATTGGCTATTGTGATCATACAAAAGGATTCAGATTTGTTATTTCTGGTTCCAGAACAGTAATAAAGAGTAGAGATGCAGTCTTCCTTGAATCTACAGTAAAAAGAAATTATGTTCCGGTGGACTTGATACAAGACAGCTCAATGAGTGACTCATCATCTGTACCAATTGACAAGCATTCATCTGAGAGCTTTGATGTTAATGACACATTACAAACCACAAACAGTAAAGATTACTCTGAACCAGATAACAGTACAGACAGTGAATACTTACCAACTGAAAACATTAAAATGCCATCTCCCTCAAACATAACACTGAGACCTAGAAATAAAGACAAGTCTAAAGATAATCAAGAAAAAAGTTACCTGTGCTGCAGTGAAGATACTCCTGTGCCACTAAATTACACTGAGGCAATCACATCAGATGATTCTGAAAAATGGAAAATAGCAATAGAGAAAGAACTGGAATCTCATCATAAAAATGGAACTTGGATATTGGTAGAAAAACCTCAGAATGCAAAGCCAATTGGAAGCAAATGGGTTTTCCGGATTAAAGATGAACCAACAGGTCCTCGTTACAAAGCTCGACTGTGTGCAAAAGGTTATGCACAAAAAGAAGGAATTGACTATGATGAGACATTCTCACCAACAGTAAGGTACGACTATATTCGCGTTTTATTGTCCATTTCAGCTCAAGAAAATTTAGAAATAATTCAGTTTGATGTAACCACTGCTTTTCTGTATGGTGAGTTAAAGGAAAACATACTGATGACAGCACCTGAAGGACTAGACTGCAATTCTAACATGGTATGTAAACTTGTTAAATCATTATATGGACTAAAACAGGCACCCAGGTGTTGGAACACAAAATTTAGTTCAGTCCTTAATAGATTTGGCTTTAAGAAAAGTAAAGCAGATCAGTGTGTTTATATTGGAATAATAAATGATTTCAAATGTTATCTGTGCCTCTATGTTGATGATGGTCTTTTGTTGTGTAAAGATAAATCTACCATGATGGAAGTAATTAATGATCTGCAAGCAAACTTTGAACTAAAAGTATGTTCTGTATTAACTAATTTTGTTGGTATGCAAATTGAAAAGTTTGAAAACTGTATTTTAGTACATCAGACCAAATACATAGATCAGTTGTTGAGGAAATTCAACATGCAGGATGCCAACCCCAACTGTGTTCCTGCTGATCCAAATGTAAAGTTGCAGAAGGCTGATGATGCACTGAAGAAAAACTATCCTTACCGAGAAGCAGTAGGATCACTAATCCATGCAGCTACTGTAAGCAGACCTGACATTATGTTTGCTGTGAGCCAGGTGAGTCGATACTTACATTCGTATGATGACTCCCACTGGAATGCTGTAATGAAGATATTAAAATATCTGAAAGAGACAAAAAGTTATGGATTGTGCTACACATCTAACTCTGACAGTACTGATTTAATTGGATACAGTGATGCTGATTTTGCAAATGACATAGTAACCAGACGTTCGATAACTGGCTATGTATTCCTTAAAAATGGAGCCGCTGTCACTTGGTCATCTCAACGTCAGCAAACTGTGGCCTTATCCACGACAGAGGCCGAATTTATGGCCGCCTGTGCAGCTACCAAGGAAGCCATGTGGTTAAGACAGTTACTCAGTGATATTAGTGAATTTAGTCAAAAATCTGTGTGCATAAACATTGATAATCAAAGTGCTATAAATGTCATTAAAAATAGTGAATTTCATAAACGATGTAAACACATAGATGTTAAGTACAATTTTGTTAAAGAAAAATACCATGAAAATATTATTAGTTTGAACTATGTACACACTGATAATCAGTATGCTGATATTTTTACAAAGGCTCTGCCTAGAGACAAATTTAGATCTCTAAGAAATAACATTGGCATGTCAAAACTAGATAACTAATTTGTATTGTAGTTAACATGTAGTAGTATACATATAGTTTATATAGTACAGTGTTGTAGTATTGTAACTGTTTTTATTATACTAATATTAAAATATGTGAATGTAACTCTTTAGGTATATAGAAGGCTCGAATTTGGTAGGAGTGTTGAAATATTTATAGTCTGTGACTCTTGTGTTTTAAACTTCGCGCCTTTTTATATGTTGTCGTTTCCTTTACTACTCTGTGAACATCACTGACAAAGTTTGTACTCCGTAAAACTATTTTATTAAAGTAATCTCAAGTAATCCGAATATTTCATTGCATTATTGTAATAGAAGTTTTCACTTTAAAAAAACACCCTATAATTGTTCCACTGTAGTGGTGAAGGGTGGGCGTTTTTGGGGGACTGTCTTATGTAATTTTGACGTTCGAAAAGTGCTGATTCTCAGCCTACTTTGAATAAATGACTTTTGAATTTTGAATTTTTTGAAGTGCAAAGGCCTCTCATACAGAGAAGGCACGAGCATTAGTCACCCTCACCATGCTTGCTCAAGACAGGTTGAATATTTCAGACTTATTGACTATAAGTCCTCGTTCCTTCATTGATGTCAATAATGTCTAAGATAAACATAGAAAGTACATATGAAATGAAAAAGTCACATTGGTACTTGCGCGGATTTAAACCCACAACCTCGGATGAATAAATGATTAAAAACACTTTAACTGAGATACTATTTTTGTTCAAAATATTTTGAGAAAAGGCACTCACATTGACAGTTAAAAAGTAAAAATCATTTATTTAACCTGACAACTGCCTCGTTGGTTTAGTCGTTGCTAGCACTTGCTGAGCATGAGGTCCTGAGTTCGATGCTCGAACTCAGGACCTCATGCTCGATTCGATTCTGAGTTCTGAGTGTTTTTTCCATTTGGAAAAATTTCTGAGTTGCAGCCCGGAGTCTGGATTTGTGCCCGGTGATGGCAATGACTGGCGAAATGCGGGTGTACGGTACACCTCTGTCTGCCTAACTTTTCGGGGAAACAAGCGTGATGTTATGTTTAACCTGAGAATAACAACCGTTTTTTTATTTCAAAAAGTTTCAATAGATATAATTCAGCAATGTCTTATCAAGCTTAACAGTACTAGCTGCTCTCAAAATGAGATTGGTATCAATGCTTGTATTCAAAACTGTGGTTCTGAAACTGAAAGAATTTCTTGCAATAAAAAAACAATTCTGAAGTAATGTCTAAAATGTTTTTTTACATTACAGGTAACTGATGTTCCCGCGTGGGCTCTGGGCACGTTGCTGCGCGTGGCTCGTGCTGTGTTGCCCGAAGGCTGCACGTTGCGCGTGCATGACCACGAGATCATGCACGAAGAGGTCCGCTACGTACCCGACAACCAACTGCTTGATCTCAAGCAGCAACTTCAAGACATGGGCGGCAGTCGTGCCGAAAGAAAAAAGAAGAAATAAAATGTTTGTTATTTTTGTAATAAGTAGTGTGTACTTAGCAGTAATAGAATAAATTATATTATATGTTAAATTATGTCTGTTTATTTTAAAAAGCCACGTGTCTAGCTTCGGTATTTCATTCATAACTAGGTAGGTACTTATTAGTTACTTTTAATTACAAATCGCAGCAGTGGTGGCCCAGTGGTAAACCCCGCGACTTACGAGTTGTAGGTCGTAGGTTCGAACCCAGACAGGCGCTTTACTTTGTGTAAATTATTTCATCACTACTGCTCTCAAAACTGTGAAGGAAAATATCGTGAGGAAACCGGCATGTCCTAGAACACCGAAAATTCGAAGACATGTAATCATAATCATAATAGTTTTTATTTCTCTCTTCACAAAGGTTCACATAGTAAAAAACAAAGCGACAAGAATAATAGCGTTTGACAAAAATGCATAAAATATGATCCTTTGCGAGAGACTGGCGTCCATACTAGGATACCCTGTGTGACGGATCACCAGGCTCTCACCCCGAATTTAATTAATTAACATTACAATGGTCAATGGTCAATTTTTTAATTCTAGACAAATTATTTATTGATGAAGGAGAAAACAAAAATAAAAAAAAACAAAAAACAGACTTTTTAAATTAATTAATAAAAATAAAAATTGTATAGTGTTAAAGTGCAGGTGAAGTGTGAGGATAAGTAGAATGATGGTGTGAGTGTGGGTGTGTAGGGATTTTGTTACAGTCAAGAACCCGAAGTTATTAAATATTACGAAGAAACAATGAATAGCTGCTCCGTGGCATCATAGTTCAATTTTTGTAACCAGGTTGAGAGGGTTTTTTTGCAACGCTGTTTGGGTAGGGCATAGATTGACAAAATTCCATTTATTTTGTTATATAAGTAACTTCCAAGAAAACCGAAATGTCGACGGGAGAAAGCAGTATGGAACCGAGTTGTGGGACAAACTGCGTGTTTACGTCGCTTACCTTCAAATAGAGTAGGATTATAGGCAAGAAGAGAGTGTTTGCGCAAGATAGTATTTAAAATGAAAAGTTGTCGAACAGTTAACACTCCAGTTTGCTCATAAAGTTCTCTGGTGGGAAATAAGAAAGGCAGGAAATTAATAACCTTTAGAACTGCCCTTTGTGCACGTTCGATCCGCAGCATTGATGTTTTTGTCGCACCACCCCATACAGTTATGCAGTACGAGATTAGCGATTGGCATAACGCAAAATAAACTGATCTTAATAAGACAGCATCCGCAACATGACGAGGATTTTTAAACACAAATATCAGTTTACGGATTCTAGCTGAAAGAGCATCTATGTGCGGTTGAAAACTTAAGAGTGTTATCTAGCATAACGCCTAAGTACTTTATTGAATCTGTTTTATGAAGGTGGGGACACAAGCAATGAGTACTATGAGACAAAATGCATGAGGATGAATGAGCGGTAATTTTGAAATTATTGAGTGAATAAGTAGGTTTTTTTATGTAGAAAGAAATATACTTTGTCTTATCAACATTGAGAGCGAGTCTATTATTAGCTAACCATGACAACACCAAGTTCAACCCCATCTGTGCACAACTGTAAACCTCGGGCCATGTATCGGCGTCAAACAAAAGCGCGGTGTCATCAGCAAAAGTTATGATCCCTCCACTGGGCATCTTGAGCTCACAGAGGTCGTTGATAAATGTTAGAAATAAAGGAGGACCGAGGATACTGCCTTGTGGGACGCCATGCACGACAGGAAGATCACTACTAGTCCACTCGTCTACCCTAACTCTCTGGAATCGGTTGGTGAGGTAGTCGGAAAAAAGCTTCAGTTGCGCATCCCTTACACCAATTTTCTCCAATTTGTTCACTAACAGAGGGACGGAGACTGTGTCAAAGGCCTTGGCAAGGTCCATGAAGATTACTATAACCTTTTTGTTTACGTCGAGTTTTTCAGAAACAAACTTAGTTAAACCGTGAACGGCGTCACTAGTCGACAAGCCAGATTGGAAACCATACTGAGAAGGTGATAGCAGTGAGTTGTTTTCCAGGTAGTCAACCAAGCGCTTCTTCATGATCCTCTCCAATACCTTGGACAAGGCTGGCAGAATGGAAATTGGTCTATAATTGTTGACACAGGCTCCGTCGCCACCTTTGAAGATGGGGCGAATCTCTGCTATTTTCCAGGCGTTTGGGAATTTGCCGGAGACAATGGCAAGGTTGCAGATAAAAACGATTGGAGGGATGAGGATCTGTTGTATCTCTTCACAATGCCGGTAGAGATGTAGTCATAGCCAACAGCGCAATCAGACTTCAGAGTATGAATGATATTTTCAATCTCTTCCAGGTCCGTGGGAAAAAAAACCATCGAGTGGGGATGAGGGTTGAGCGGTGGTGAAGGGATACTATTACCAGAAGCACAGCGGTCAGCGATACTTTTGCCGATGTTTACAAAAAAATCATTGATTTTATTAGTGGAAGAAATAGGATCCAGTGTATTAATAAGCTGTCTGGCCTCGTTCTTAGATTTTTGTGTGTGGGTAATGTCTTTTATTTTATTCCATAATATTTTGTTATTAGTTTTAGCCGCAGTCTGAAGTTCCAATTTATCATGTTCCCTTTTTATCTTTTTTAAAAGTTCGTTGCAAAAGGTAAATATTATAGTTTGGTTGTTAGGATTCTTTTTTGCTTTTTGGTGCAGTTTGTCACGATTCCTCATACACCGTAATAAACCGGTCGTTATCCAAGGTTTAGTAATTTTCTTACGGTTTGACGTTTTTATAATTGCATACTACAGCACAGTAACTGTGCTGTAGTATGCAATTTAGCTGTTGACTGCTGTTGTAGCCGAAGAGCAAATCATCAGTATTAAATTCAGACATGCAGACTAGGTATGTACCTACGTAGGTAGGGGAAAGGAAGGTAAGACGCAGGAGCGGATCCAATCCTCTAAACAGGTTGTCGATACAATGGTGCCGATTCTCTTGTGCACAAACTAAACAAAATTTAAGTTCAGTGCATCTTTTTCTTTCTATTTCATTAAGAAAAGGACAGAAGATAAATTTTAGTTTAGTCCTGTCAAATTAATCAGCGCTTGACGTAAATTGACGTAATTTTTGTTGGCAAGTTTTTAATCACGTCTAAACTTGTATGGAGTATTGACAGGCGCTGATTAATTTGACAGGACTAAACTAAAATTTATCTTCTGTCCTTTTCTTAATGAAATAGAAAGAAAAAGATGCACTGAACTTAAATTTAGTTTAGTTTGTGAACAAGGGAATCGGCACCATTAAATATCAAAACCATATTGCTATAACTCCACTTTTGCCCCGTCTCCTTTGGTAAGGTTAGATGCTCGCACACAAGTGTGTGTGTCCTGTGTACATCAGCCTGATCGAACTCAGTTAGGGTTGTGGGCATGCCCACTGTGCCCACAACGCTGGATCCGCCCTTGGTAAGCCGGACCCTGTAGGTACGAAGGTCCACAAACTCGGTGTGCCAGATCGTCTCGTGCTCATCATACGAGACTATGTCGAATCGCACCTTCCGTTTCCGTATCGAAGGAGCCCTATCCTTCCCCCGCCCCATAAGGGCAGGAGTCCCTCAGGGCTCCGTGATAGTCCCCTCGCATTTACGCTTTTCACAAGCGACATCCCCAGACGCAGTTGGCTCTGTTCGCAGACGATACAGCGATCATCTGTAAAGGTAATACTGCCAACATGCTCCTTTAACCTACAAAGGGCTGTCAATAATCTAGGCGCCTGGTTTAGAACGTGGAGAATAGAAGTCAATCCTGACAAAAGTCAAGCAGTTTTATTTACAAAACCGAGATCCAGACCCCTCCCCCTCCTCCGACCTATCACCTTATTCGGCAAGCCAATCCCTTGGGAGAAGCGAGCCAAATACCTCGGTGTTACCCTCGATCATCATTTCTCCTTTTCAGAGCACATAAAGACGGTTCGTTCGCGAGCTGCTTTCCCTCTAGGTAGACTTTACTTCGTTCTGAATGCACGCAGCAAATTGTCACTCAAGTGCAAATTGCGTATCTATACAGCGTGCATTCGTCCCATCATGACCTATGCGGGAGCAGTCTTTGCCCATGCCAATCCTCGTTCCATCCATAGGATGCAGATCCTACAGAACCGATTCCTTCGCAAGGCCACGGGAGACCCCGGGTTCGTCAGAAACGAGATCCTCCATCTCGACTGTAAAATCCCAAGGATTCACCCGTTTATAAAACGCTTGTCCAAGCGTTACTTTGACTCCGCTCTCAGACATCGCAACCCTCTGGTTGTCAAGGCAGCCGCCTATATCCCATCCCGTGTCAGTCAGATTCGCCGACCGAGGCATATTTTTACCCCATTACACTCCTCCAGGAGCAGAATAGGGCCACCAGTATAGTGCACAAGAACAGACGTCTCCCGTCATTCCGACCTCGCCGCCAAGGTTCTTTGCGATCGCGACCGCGTCCCCGAGTCACTGAAACTCCCCCCCGACCCTTGCTCGAAAACGAGGTGCCAGCAGTTGTTGCAGCTGAGCACGTAGCTTTAAATACCCCGCATATTAATCATGATGAAAATCAAGTTTGATCCAGCCTATCCCTTCTTGCTGTCCTTCCCTCAGCGATACCCTAAGCCGAGGTTCATACCCCACAGGGGGTGCCCTTAGCGAATAGTTTAAACGCTCCTGGCTGGAGGCTCTAAGTGTAGAAGCTTAAGGCCACCACAGGAAAAGTCCGGTTAAGCAGCCAAGACCACAGTGGTCACAACTGCAAAATGCCATAGTTAAAAAACCGGCCAAGTGCGTGTCGGACCACGCACAATGAAGGGTTCCGTAGTTGGGATGAATTTATCCCAAAAACAAACTTAACTTTGTAGTTGATAAACATGTTCTCCCATACGGAATGTATGGGAAAACATGTTTTTGCAATTGCAAAGTTAAGTTGGTCGATTATTACTCGTTAACTTGTAAAGTCTACTTAGCTGTGATACTTTTCCTTTTAATTTCGTTATATAAACTACTATTGTGATTTTTTTCACACATCCAAAACCAACCATTTAGCTGGCGGGGGGGACGGGACACTTGACTCTAACAAAAATTAGCACTTTAAAGCTTAATATTTCGCAAACGGATCCCTGAATCCAAAAAGTGTCCGTTTCGACCGCGCGGCCATGGCGTTTTTTTTAATAAAAGCCATCCCAAGTTTTTGTAAAAACATGTAAAAGTCGATTCCCAAAAACAATACATTTGTCAAAGCAATGGTTCAAAAGTTATAAGGGTTTGAACGTGGCCGCGCCATCGAAACGCGGCGAACCGCGGGGACATGGAGATCTTTAAAACTAAGCGTCGCAGAGACCTGAAATTTTGGGAAATAGTAGATTGAATTTGTAAAAATACAGAAAAAAATCCTGTGTTTATATTTTAGGAGCTGTAAGGCTAAAACCTCATGGCCGCGCCATTGAAACGGTGGCAAACACGTTATCGCCGATATCTTGCTGAAAAAGCATCGCAGACGTCTAAGTTTTTTATAAAACACAGATTTGATTTTGTCAAAACTAGTAAAAATACAACAAAAAATCCTAGGTTTATATTTCAGGAGCTATAAGACTAAAACCCCACCGGCCATCGAAACGGTGGAAATTTAGTTTTTCGCCAATATGTCGCTGAAAAAGCATCGCAGAGGTCTGAAGTTTTTTGTAAAACCTAGATTTGAATTTGTCAAAACTAGCAAAAATACAATAAAAAATCCTAGGTTTACATTTCAGGAGCTGTTGAACAAAATCTTCAATGCGTCTTGAATATGTCGATTAGGGTGACCATAGAATTTTATTTACAGAGAACTTTCAACCTATTTTTATTAGAAATGATATCTCAAGGATTCGAATTAAATTAAAATGAAACAATAAGGTACGTACAAAAATATTGTTATTTCTTTAAAAATCACAGATTGTTCGCTTACATATGACACATACATTTCTTTAAAATCGCTTATATCACAGATTGTTCGCGTACACTAAGACATACATTTCTTTAAAAATCACATAAATCACAGATTGTTCGCTTACACTAAGACATCCATTTTTTAAAAAATCACAGATTGTTCGCTTACACTAAGTCATAAATTTCTTTAAAAATCACATAAATCACAGATTGTTCGCTTACACTAGGACATACATTTCTTTAAAATCACATAAATCACCGAGAGCAGTGGTGGCCCAGTGGTAACGGCCGCGACTTACGAGTTGTACGTCGTAGGTTCGAACCCACACAGGCGCTTTACTTTGTGTAAATTATTTCATCACCACTGCTCTCAAAACGGTGAGGGAAAACATCGTGAGGAAACCGGCATGTCCTGGAACCGAAAATTCGAAGACATGTGACATCTACCAACCCGCACTGGGCCTGCGTGGTAGATTACGGCCCACTCCCTCTCACAGAGAGGAGGCCTGTGTCCCAGCAGTGGGAACATTTATAGGCGGATGATGACATAAATCACAGATTGTTCGCATACACTAAGATATGCATTTCTTTAAAAATGACAAATTATTTCGTAACAGTAAGTATATTTCTTGTAAATACGCCTTGTGGCCAAAGACTCTCTTAACCTAACAAAAAAATAACATTACTTATACTAAAACTTTAAAATTAGGTATTTTGGTTGATGTACATGGAACTTATTCCCATTATATAGTTTTTAAAATTTCCCTGTTGTTTAATATCTTAATCATCATCTATAAAACCATATGTTAAATTATGTATCGTCATAAGTTGTTCAGAACCTGTGTGCCTTCTAGTTTTATTATCGTCGTAACAAATCATAGCTTAGTTTTAAAGATCTCCATGTCCGCGCGGTTCGCCGCGTTTCGATGGCGCGGCCACATTCAAACCCTTATAACTTTTTAACCATTGCTTTGACAAATTTATGGTTTTTGGGAATCGACTTTTACATGTGTTTACAAAAACTTGGGATGGTTTTTATTTAAAAAAAAAGCCATGGCCGCGCGGTCGAAACGGACACATCCAAAAATGGTTTTCCCAAACTCACAATGTTTTTGAAGGACCTTTCCAATGATACCCCACATCATGGGATAAAAAAAAAAATACCACTTTACGTGTAACAAAATTATAAAAAAAATGTTTTTCATAATTTTGTTTTACCACTTTATCGGCGTAATTAATAACCTATGCCAAATTACAGCTTTCTAGTACTAAGGGTCTCGGAGCTAGACCGCGGACAGATAGACAGACAGACGGACATGACGAAACTATAAGGGTTCCTTGTTTACTACGGAACCCTAAAAATCAATCGTAGTGCAGTAGCCCACCAGACCCGACACCCGTCTGTTCGGAGGATCCTCCCTTTTCTATGAAAGATGAGTGAACTTTACACCCTGGTCTTCATACCTCTATAATAGAATCAAATGGCGGATAGGTCCAATGTCATTGTGCTTGCGCTGGCTGTGACGAAGATGATGATGAGGCAGTGTTTCTCTTTGAACAATGTTCTGACAGCTTTTTTTATGTTAGTCCATGTTGTCTTCCTGTGTGGTCCGTTGATAAAACGGAACAATTTAAGCTAGAAATCATCTAATATCTCAGTTATCTATGAACATATGTATTTAATCCTTACTAATAAGTAGACTAGAGTAAATGTTGATTAGTTTTACTCTCGAAAATCACTACATAGTATAAAAGAAAGTCGCTTTACGTTGTAATTTACGTTGATTATTTAAATGTTGATTTGACTATTTAAATATAGACTTGTTTTTTTTAAACCTACATTCCGTTAAATTTATATGTATCTACAACATGTCCCGTAATTAACGCACAACCTCATATGGGGTTATTGTACAAATCATTATGAACAACTTTTACTACCTATATGACAAAACCAGAAATCTAAAAAATAATGCTTGTACCTGTATAAAATCTATTGTTTATTTAAAAATATATAAACCATTTTAAGCCACCCTTCGCTTGATTGAAAGCAAAACAGATGTGGGCCCAGTTTACCATTATCAAATTTTAAAAGGGGTAACTGGTCCGCGGGCCCAGTTCCATAGTGGGCCGAATGACCCCTAACCCTCTTTAAAACTACGCAACGGATTTTGATGCGGTTTTTTTTAATAGATAGAGTGATTGAAGAGGAAGGTTTATATGTATAATAACCCGGTTTATACCCGTGCGAAGCCGGGGCGGGTCGCTAGTTTTAAATAAAATGAATAATCAAAATATATAAACTTACTGGCTGACCCCAGCAAACGTTGTTTTGCCAATTATTTGTTTGGGGTGGACAACCCTTATCACTTAGGGGTATGAAAAATAGATACTTAGTAGCCGATTCTCAGAACTACTGAATATGCATATAAAATTTGGTAAAAATCAGTAAAGCCGTTTCGGAGGAGTAAGGTAACTAACATTGTGACACGAGAATTTTATATATAAGATCAATAAAAAAAAATCTATAAGTAGGTATCTAGGTATATTATATAATAATAGTTCTGCCTCCCCTTCCCCTCCTAATAGCCTGTGAAACGGAAATACTGTTTAATAACACTGGCATCCGGGAGTGCCGACAGAAGTGAAAACTTGAAAAAAAATCGACACCGCGGTAATCAACGCGTTGATGTCTTTTACTCCACGGTGTCGGTAAATTCCGTCACAGTGTAGCGAAATCAATGGTTTTTAGTCCCATCTCAAAAATGCCCTACGCGCCTAAAGAAGTATTCACTTCAAAAAGTTTCGTAGTTACCTACTATGCAAGCTTAACTTAGGTACCTATCTATAGTCTGCAACACAAAGATTACGACTTATGACACAAGCCGTTACATAATTATTATGATGATTACGTCCGGATGAGACACAAGTACACGACTGTGCAAAAAACTCGCAATGTTTCCACTTTCACCCTACTTGCGTGATCTCTACTCAGCTTCCTGGCATCCAATTCAGATCATTAATGATCGTTTTTCCCAGACTAATAACAGGGAAATTACAAACAAATTGTTTCGAGTGCCGAACACCTAAGTTTTATAAAACAGTTACACCTCTCGATACCTTGTCTACCAGCTATTATTTTTGTAATCAATTTTAAATTGGTATTAATCGCTTTGATATTTTTTAGACAAATCTCTGTTATTGACACCTCACCTCCTCCAAAAAACACTTAACCATATGGCATCAATAAATTAATATTAGGTATGCCTTAGCAAACCACACCCACCTTACCAAACATCAAGCAGTGATATTGATTAACACACTCAGATAAATCATGGTCTCATGCCGAAGGGTAGTAGGCAGAGGTGGTACCTATAGTAGTTACACCCCCATTGTGACAGGACCTACGTAATAGGGGGTGAGTATAATTGCGATCAACCGGGCACAAATCCAGACGGCATGTACTGAGAAACATCTAATAAATTCTGAAAAACCATTTCCTTTTTTCCCGACCCAAGGATCGAACACGCGCTCAGTAGTCGCGCTTGCGACGACTAGACCAGCGGGACCAGAGGGAGTCAAGCATAGAGTAAGTTATAGATTGGGGAGTCAAGCTAAAACTGCCTAGATACCTACGAGCTAACGACGGGACGACCTATTAGTATAAACTACATGATACTAATCTATGAATGAGCTTAACGCCAACGGCACGAGGACCGACGGCCTAATTGCGTAACACACGATCAATCACAATCTGATTTTTGAAGTGAAAACTTCTTTAGGCGCGTTGTGCATTTTTGAGTTGGGACTAAACCATTGATTTCGCGACACTGTGATGACACCTCATTTTTCTCATTTTTGTAAAAGCGATTGTGCTCTTTATTTATATCATTAAGTTACGGATCAATATTCTATGCAAGTATTTTTACTTTAAAGGTTTGTAAACGCGATTGTGCTCTTTATTTATATTACGTTACGGGTCAATGTTCTATGCAAATATTTTTACTTTAATGGTTTTGTAAACGCGATTGTGCTCTTTATTTAGATAAGGTTACGGACCAATGTTCTATACAAGTATTTTTCTTCCAGCAAAGCGATCTTGTTCAAGTTTTCACTTCTGTCGGCACTCCCGGAGCGCCACTGTTTTTTTTTTCTGGATATTGCTAATCCATTGCTTTATATGTTCGAAAAAATTGTCTGCTCACCAACTTAAAGAACGCAATGAATGTAGTTAAACTGTCAAAATGAAACAGTTTGTGATTGATCATGTATTACGCAATTAGGGTGCGGATCAGTGCGGTTTAGCTCAAGATCGAAAAAATTAAAAGCCATTTAGCTTGTGTTGTCGCTGCCAATTGCAAAGCAACACAAGCTAAACATTATAAAAATTGTAAATGCGACTGAATGAAAGTAATGCCAAGTGCCCATACATTAATGTGCAGCCTTTAACATTTTAACAGAAATCTTCAATGCTACAGATTATAACATAATAATAATAACAGTTACGTAAAACTTAATTATCTCCGATCGTGATTTTGGTTAGTGGATTGCCATCAACAATATGCATGGTCATTCGTGACTGATTGCGCATTTTTCGTTGATATAAAATACATAAATATAAAACTGATGGATGGCATATTTTTTTCCGACCTTCATTCACTACGAGCACATTCATGGCATGCTACCAATTAAAGTTTATACCATTCACATACTACTAATTACAGTAGGTACAGACGCCAGCACATCAAGCTACTACAATCTGTCAAATTTATTTAATAGATTTTCAACTTTATCGCTGAAGTTTAAGGTTCAAAGTTGATTGGGAAAATTTGACAGTTTTGGGTAGCTTGATGTGCTGGTGTCTGTACATAGAAGGGGTTACCAAAACATTCAACATCGGCAACATCCACCGACAAAGATAACAAACAGTCATTTGCGCAGGTACAGTAGGTCGCACTTCAGTAGAATCAAAACCAGCATAAGCTGGCGTCGTATTCTTTTTGAAATTCCGTAGTACCCTAGGCCAGGTAAAGGTCAAAATGTTACCCCCGACGTGCGATCGACTGTACTGTATTTAACATAGAGGCTGCAGGTATTGCAGTAGGTTGCGCTTGCGACACATGCAATTACACTATCTGGTGCACTCCTGACAATCATTGTGAGCACAATGGAATAAAACAGTGAGAAAATACGCAATACCTAATCTCTCAGACCAAATAAAAAACCAAGACAGCTCTGCGTGGCTGTGAACAATACAGTGAAGCATGCCAAAACTACACCTCCGCTCTTTGCATACACGCTGACACGCACACATTTACAACCATTTACAATCAAGCAACACAATATTGAGAGATTTACCATGTTATTTTAAGACCATAGACTTCTTATAGGTTTTCCTGTAATCTATGCATAAAGAACCATTCTCTGTAATTTTTCAAAATTTTAGGTTTCGTCGTTTCGGATTAAGGGGAGGGGCAAGTCCTTTCATTTAAATGTTACACGTTACGGTACAGTTAGCAAAACTTTTTTATTAATTTTCTTATTTGCCCGCCAAAAGTGAACCCCATATTCAAAATTGATTTATTTACGTTATACATCCGTGTTTGGGTCACAGAAATACATAATGTGTAACCCAACTTAATCGATCCATTAAATTTGGAGCAAATTGGCTGTGACAGACGGACAGACAGACACACGAGTGATCCTATATGGGTTTCGTTTTTTCCTTTTGAAGTACGGAACCCTAAAAACCGGCAAAGAGCGAGTCGGGCTCGTCCTCTAAGGGTCCGTACATTGGTAAAAAAAATATTTTTCTATTTTAAAAGTTTTTAATTTTTTGGCCTGTTTGTATAGAGTTTTTGCTGAAAAATTACGTAGGTAACATTTTTAAGTTAGAAATGTGGTAGTTAGTCCGTTTTGTAAAAGTTAGTTGTATTGTATCGTTGTTTTGGAAAAAAAAAACCCTGGTTATAAATATAGACTCCTGAAAAGTTGCCGATGGGAAATCTCATCGGGGACATGGTATATATTTTATAATTTGCAAAATTCGAAGATAAACTGAAATGATATGAAATATTTTATTTCCAGATATAAATCCACATACACACACATATGATTAAAACAATACACACATTGAATAACCTATAATATCATAAATATGACCCATTCATAGATAAGTATTCATAGGAGGGGATGGTATTTTTACGGAAATTTTTCATTGTCAGTCAAAAACTATGCGACATAATATGACAAATTTCGTAGTGTACATACCACTGCTGTGCCGATAACTGTACGTAAATACTAAAATAAATAAATACCCCATTTGATCTACAATAAGTTACCCCAGTTTACAATTTCAAAATTTACTTCATGGTGGTGGTTCCTACTTCAACCCTAAAATAATAGGTAATGCTGTGCTTCCTGTGTGGTGCTTACCTGCTTACCCAATGTAGCTCTTCGACGTCATCGATGAAAATAGAAATGTAGTAGGTACTTAGATAGCGTAATCAAATCAAATAAATATCTAAGCAATGCACGTCGTCTTGGTGTCATCAGCTGATCTGATGAAATTATTTATTGTAGAGACGAATCCATTCTGATGAATGGAAGACCTTTATTTGCCAACTGCATCTTAAAGTAAGACAAATAATAAGCATGGAACTGAAAGTTGCGACACAATATGACTACTTAATACTTTATAGAAAAAGATTCTCTACAAACTAGCCAACGTATCGTCATAGAATAGAATAGAATTATTTTTATTTGCTTAAAAACATGGTATAAAAATAACAAGAGCATACATGTTTTTGCTTAACAGTCATCCAATACAATTGCACTGTCTCTGCAATACCTCTACTTATTAGTGTGCTGCTTAACACCTCAGTCAGACCTACGGCTATCTTCATTTCTATGAAAAAAGTTCTTAATACGGCCAATGTGTGTATCGAACCCAAATTGTAGAATTCGCCCCGTCTCGCCGAATTATACATAGCGGCTAGCCGTTTTGCTGCGATGATGATGTTACGCACGATGACACGCATCATTGATCGGCCATAATACAAAACGATTCCGTTTCTAGGGTTCCGTACCCGAAGGGTGCCAAACGGGAGTTCCATTTTCTTACTACCCCTAAAGCCTTCGCTGTCTGTTCTGTATCTCATGAACCGTAATAGGTAGACAGTTGAAATTTTCACAGATTGTGTATTTCTATTGCCGCTATAACAACAAATTACAAATATAAAATAAAGTAAAAAATTAAAGAGTCCCCATACAAGAAACGTGTTGTTTTCGGCGTTTTTTTGATAGATAAGATCTAGCATCCCCTTCGTGAGCGAGTCCGACTCGCACTTGACCGGATTTTTTTTTTAAACGGCTAGCCTCCGTAATGTCGCTACAAGCCACAAAACTTGACACTGCATCTGCTTTTTGCAAGTATGTCTTCCCATGTCATGTGTGTGATGTATGTGTGAAACTAAAGCTGCTGAAATAATCCGAATACCTAATTAAAAAATATTTTGTCTAAAATTGCTTCATATCCGTCGCTTTTAAGTGGAGCGTAAATTATATGTGTACTCTGTACTGTACTACACAATTCCTTAAATGGGCTTTACTCAACGTCTCTTATTATGAAAGGAAACCTCTTAAATTTGTTTGTGCAATGTAATACAATATCGCAGTATCTCAGTAATCACTGCGTTAGATCCTTTCCCTGCTCGTAAAATGATCGCCTTGTTTGCAACACTGGGCGTGTGACAGATTTCGTAGTCGACAAGATATCTAGGTTTATTTTGACTGAGTTCTTACATATTTTTATGTTGGTGTGTTGATTAGGATTATGCTATTTAAAAAAATCGAATTCATATGCTCAAAGTATCAGGTTGGAGAGGTAGAAAACAACCTCTATTGGTCTCAAGTTACAATTAGCTTAAATCTTCTGCTGTCCACTCAGGTTGATTGAAATGTTTTCTCTGGAGACATGGGTCAGCAACATCAATGTTCATAAGTCTATTAAACAGAATATATCATCTATTACTAAACCTAAACGACATTATGACTGCAACCGTCTGAGACAAATCTACACAAATTTTATAGAAGAGGAATATGTTGGCTTTCACAAGATTTACACAGGTGGTTCTAAGAGTAGTGCTGGTAGTGGCGCTGCGATTTGGGATCCACAATTAAATACAAATGTCAAACTTGCTATAGACTCTGATATCTCCATTATGCCCGTCGAGTTAATTGCAATAGCAAAGGCTCTTTCTTATATTAACTCAATCAATCATGATAAATTTGTCATTCTACCAGACTCGAAGAGTTCGCTGCAACACTTGGCTCGGTGCACTTCGCCCGTGCGAGGAGTACCGATAGCCTACATGATTTTGGAGTAAATATTTAAATGAGATCAAAGGTCAATCTCGATAGTGTTACAGTGGATCCCATCTCATGTACAGATTCAGGACAATGAAAGAGTGGATCTTTTGGCCGATCAAGCCGTGACAGATGGAATTTCTGTAAATATTCGTACTTTATATACCGATTGTATAAAAATAATAAAACAGCGGTGTACTGATGTGTGGAGTGAATACTTTATTTAACCAGAGGTTAATAGAAAAGGGAATTTGGTACAAGACCATTCAACCACAGCTTCCAGTGTATAATTGTATAGATCAAAATGTACTTAGCAGAAGTGATTTAGTTATGGCATAAGACTTCGTTCCGGTCACATTCCATCAAGAAAGTTTGGTTTTCTGATGAAAAAGGTTACGTCACCCAACTGTGAAGAATGTGGAGTAGTCGAAGATGTGCAACATGTTTTGAAGGAGTGTGTGCGGAATGAGGCTTTACGATTTAATTTACTTGGTCCAACAAACAAGTACGACATTGGAGACTGTAACGCTGTCCTGGCTTTTCCTTTATCGGAACAAGCTAGGATTATACAAGTTGGCATTTTTCGTTTTAAAATAAGTGTGTAGTAAGTAATAAATAAGAGTAATGTTAGAATTAAAAAGTGTTTTTAGGTTTAGTTATTTTGATGATGTTACAAGGTGACGTTATCGCTCAGCGATAAAGCCCTTAAAATAAAGATTTAAAAAAAAAAAAACAGGTAAATACAGATCAAATAATTTTTCTTGACCAAAGGCTATTTATCGCCCGACGAAAACGGAGGGGTGTTATTTATCGCCCGACGAAAACGGAGGGGTGTTATTTATTGCCCGACGAAAACGGAGGGGTATTATTTTGACGGCTACGTCGTCGTCGCTTGTTCGTGTATTTGGATGAATGTTATATGTCGGATAGTATGATTTAATTTTAAATTAGAAGGCTGGGATAAGCTCGTTTCTGATTGTTAAAAGGGATCTTAGCCATATAATGTTACCGATGTTAGACGGTGCAGCGGTGTGTTGCTGTGTATAAGAAATACTACTCTGTTAACTAATTACGAGTATATTTCAGATCGCCGTGAAGTAAAATTGAGAATCAAGACTTCGCTTTAGGTGAAATTTGGTGTGCCATGTAGGTAGGTACATTCGTTGACTCTGCAATTATATGGTCACTTTGATGCTACGGCCAAAAAAGTCTTCGGACTGTGCGGACTAACCAACGCCTCAAAAATTTTCAGTTACAGCAGCCATTTATCCTACTTGGGTTCATTGAATTTGTCTCGATGAGAAGTTGAGAGATGGTGAACATTGGTCTGGGGGCCTACCACCAGTTCAAAAGCAGTATTATTTAATATTACTTCAGTGGGAGAAAGAGATGGAGCCATACATCCTGTAGAGCTTAATCTCTTTCCCACACTGAAGTAATATTAAAATAATACTGCTTTATGAGCTTGTGGTAGGCTCCCTGTTCAATGTTCAATGCTCTATGGAGCAGGAATCTAGTCATGGTCACAGGAACACTGCCTTATCAAGCCTCGTGCAGACTGGCACGACACGAGACGCGACTCTAACAATACAATTTCAAAGAAAACTCGAGCGACAAGTCGCGCTAGTCTGCACGAACCGTTATGCTACGTAATGCGCACCCGCGGTTGCAGTGGAACTTTTAGAATATATCACCTTGAATTTATGCAAGCCATTGTTTTGTATTATTAATTTTTTGATGTTGCATAGATATTATTTTGCCTTTTTTTGGTGATGTTGTATTTTTCGACCATTTTGATTTGCATAATAAATTGCGGTCTTAAATGATAAATCGTTTGATGGTATAAATTACATGTTAACTGATACATACCTTAGTAAAATGTTTTGATCAGGGATTTTTTTAGAAATATTAATGGAATTTAACCACTAAAAATTATAATTTAATTTTTTTTTAGTATAAATTAATAGAAATATAATTCTTTCTTTATCCTACTTGGGTTCAGGATTTTCAAAACTTTGCAATTATAATTACCTGCTTGTTATTTTAGGGGTCATAATTACCTAGTCAAAGCGTAAATATCTGGTTAATTGTTTTCATATTTTAGAAGAGCGTAGGTCCTGTATGGGTTTTTATTATTTATACTCTAGTAAACTCTCTCTATGTGTATCTGTGTCTCCGGCATTGTCCCAGCAGACATGTTGTTGTACCAGTGTCGGAGAGAAGATATTAATTTTATTGTTTCAACGACGTTATTTATTTTGATTTAATTAATTTGATTTAATGTAGGTACCTAATTTGATTTTAATTGATTTGATTTTACTTTATTTGACATTATTTATTTGTTTTAGTTTAATTATATTTGGTCTTATTTGGTTTTATCTGTATAATCACACTAATATTATTAAGGCGAAAGTTTGTGTGTGTGTATGTTTGTCTCTTCTTCACGCTCAAACGGCTGAACGGATTTGGATGAAATTTGGCAAACATATAGTTTGTAGCCTGGAATAACACATAGGATACTTTTTATCCCGATATTCCCACAGGATCGAGACTTACGCGGGTGAAACCGCGGGGCGCAGCTTGTTTATATTAATTTATGTTTGGCAATGGGTGTTATTTACCTGAAATAAATTAATTTACTTATTTATTTATGTCTATAGGTTGTATTCACTCACTGTATTGCAACAGACACGCATTACTCGTGTAAATAGGTATACTGGGTATACGGTCGTTCATTATAAATTACCTAATTATTATTTGTCATCAAACCTATCCATGACCCGTGCGCGTACGTTTGGTGAGAGAAGTTGTTAACTATTTATAAACAATCTGCCATTAGCCGGACGTAAGTATTCAGGGCGCGTAGCTCCGACCAACCTCCATAGTTTTATACATAAGGCCCGCGGGAGGCCCTCTTCTTAATTTTACACTATGACCTTCTACAGACTAAGATTTCTTCACTGTGGTTGAAAGGCAAGATTTTCATTGAACGGTCTTTCGGACAGTGGTAGGTACCTAATGGCACTTGAAATTGTTTCGTTATGCTAATTATACGCTGTTCAGATAACAAAGAATATCAAATGTTAATCTTTCCGCACTCATTGTTAATGGTAGCTTTAACAGTGGGGTGGGGTAACTAATTAGTCTAGACTTTAGTTAGTAGGTACATATTCAACACTACGATTTGATAGTGTAAACACTAGACTAACTATGAAAACATATTATGAAGTAGGTACTGAGTAGGTAGGTACCTACTTCATATTCCTAAAGGTGAAGGCCCGTGACGGCAACCTGTTAATCTTAATCTGGGATTTAAAAAAACGAATTCCACCTCGAACGTATGTACCTACCTAGTGGGTTGACTACTCATGAGTTGATCTGTGCGTTAAATTGTTTTATGATCGTTAACACTTAGCTAATTAAAATGTAGATTCACGATCTGACAAGTCACGATAATTAAGGTTTTAAACAATAATTAGATTCGGTAAAACATGATAACCTCCTTGAAATGTCTGACAGTGTGACCGTCAGACATTTCTGGGAGGTTATCGAGACTCACAAATAAATTATGGGGATGCCGAGTATTGCCGAGTGTGGAGGTCCCGAGATCTTGCTCCGGTTTTATTCAAATAACTGTATTTCAGGCATTTTTCTATGGTTCCAGTATGTAGAAAATTCACAAAAAAATCTTAGAGAAACAAATGGCCTGATAAGTCCTTTTTAACCGACTTCCAAAAGGAGGAGGTTCTCAATTCAACTGTTTGTTTTTTTTTTGTATGTTTGTTACGCGATAACTCGGCCAATTATGAATTGATTTTAATGATTATTTTTTTGTTTAGTAGGTAATACTTCAGAGGTGGTCCCATATAAATTTTAATAACTTTGCTTGGGTAGTTTTTGAGTTAACTTCAATAATACGTATTTTTTCCCACTTAGTGGGATGTGGATGATTATGTTAAGTTCTTCTCACTGTTATTTACATAGCAGGTAGTAGTATTAGAATTTGTGTGGAGTAAATACCACAACTAAAATATGAAAAATAAAAACTTTTTATAAAAAAACAAAACAACCGACTTCGGAAAAAATCACTACAAAGTGAAAAATAACTTTAATTTCGGAAGTCGGTGGCAAAAAACGAAAATTCAAAACCAAAGATATTTCTCACTTTGTAGTGTTTTTTTTTGGAAGTTGTTTTTTTTTTTGTAAATAGTTTTATTTTGTTAGTTTATTATATTGGAGTAAGTACCTAGATAAATTAGGTAAGTCAGGGCAGGTTATTAAAGGTATTCAACGGTGTGATTTTTCTAAAGCCTCAAATCATGTTTTAAATTAACTTAATTAATATCTACCTATGTACGGTCAGCATTTTATGTCGTAGCCGTAAGGATGATTTTCGTATGCAAGTTGCAAATGTTACCACTGATGTGCGGTTGGCTGTACAATTAGAACAGTCTTATTCGTCTTGAACGATCGCCGAAATCACGACCGTCCTGCATTTAGTTGCGTAAGCTCTGCCTTTTACTCGGATATCACTCCGAGACCTATGGATAGTGAGGTGTTACGGATTCACTGTAATGATTGTTCGTAATGATGACTTATGGCTGTGACCTTCTTACTAACAATTAAATTAAATAATATAATAGGAAATAGTATGTAGGTCTGGTCTGTATTTTTAGAATTCCGGCCCCCAAAAGGAAAAAACGGCACCCTTAAATTATAGGATAACTTTGTTGTTGTCTGTCAAGATCAAGCCCCTTTTTTGCAGGACTTGGCACCTACTTGGAGGTAGGTAATGTAGGTATAAGGTTGAAATTAATAATGATCAAATAAGTAGGTACCTACCCACCAAGATCTGCGGTCCCTTGGACTTAACATCTAACACTCGTACTTACATTTAAGTTCGAGCTTCTTAGATATTGCAATAAAAAATTACGGTCATTTATTAATTAACTGTAATTTAACCCCACTTTGGTTTTAAGAAAAAACTTTAAGAAAAAAACACAATATTAAAAGTAATTCACTTTTAATATTTAAATTTTAACTAAATATAAAACAGGGAGGGGCGGTGAAGTGCGTGGCATGATTGTTTTTTTTTTTTGTCACATGATTGTTAATTTTTTTGAGACGTCTAGAACTTTTCTATGGAAATCAGGCTTTTTGTCAGGACTTTTAAATTTTCCATATAGTAACCCTCCCAATAACAATGAAAGGCAAGAAGCAAGGTGTCACGGTACAAGTAGGTACCTTAAGGAAAAAATCCGAAAATAGTTAATTTGTATTAAGGTAACTAAGTAAGTAAGTACCTGTAATCTCTTAAAGTAAGATTGTTTTTTTGCGATTTAAAATTTACATTTGCAGCTGGAACATCGATCGTCAAGTAGACCGATGTAAGGAAGAACGTTTTTTTCTTCTGCAAACTGAAGTTTGTCTTTCATTCTGTCGTGATTTCTTTGATTTAATTTTAAAAAATGTATTATTTTTATATCGATTTATAATATCCACTGTGGCAACACTGTCAAAATACAAATTTTAAATTATCAGAAACTTCTAAATGTAATTTAATTATGGAAAGTGAATGTATTGTTTTACTTTGGCAACACTTAGAAATGACGGTTATGATATTATCGTTATTTCTGGGTGGGGCAAAAGTCGTTTTAAATGGTAAAATGTAATGCATAGTTAGTCATCGTTTGATTGTGAAATAGGTAGTACAGTAGTGTGGATTAAAAGTATTAGCAAGAAAAGAGTGTTTTTCTTTATAATTCCAACTTCCCTTTTCGTTAGAGCTATGTGCTTACTAAAGTGGGACCTATAGTTTTTGGTGGAAGTACCTAGGTATGTTCTGGCACACAATTATGGTTCCATAGCGTACGGAACCCTAATTGTGCGAGCCCAACTCGCTCCGCAAAAACAACCGCCCAAAGAGCCTACCACCAGCTCATAAACAGTATTATTTTAATATTACTTCAGTGGGAGAAAGAGATGGAGCTATACGACTAATACGACCTATTAATAGAGCTTCATCTCTTTCCAACACTGAAGTAATATTAAAATAATACTGCTTTATGAGCTGGTGGTAGGCTCCCTGGGCGGTTGTTTTTATTCAAAAAGCTATGAGTATGACTAATGAAACAAAGTACGGATCAAAATAAAAAGAAAATTTGACATTTCTATCTAACCTAAGTACACATATGAAATAACAGCTTCCTTATTGTGTAACACTAACACACGATCAATCATAATCTGAATCATTTTGAAGGATGTTGCTAATCCATTGCTTCATCTGTTCGAAAAATTTGTCTGCTGAATAACGTAAATAACACAATGATTGTCGCTGAACTGTCAAAATGAAACAGATTGTGATTGATCGTGTATACACGATAAATACACGATAGGTACTCACCTATATTTTTGTCAAAACTTAGGAAAAAACCTACCTGTTCTTGAGTATTCCCATAGCATACCTACATGTAATACATAGGTAGGTATTTAGTGAATTGAATTACCTCAGTGACCAAAAATCAAGTATTGCAGGAACCGCATGCGCATAAACTTGACCACTTTCCTCTATTTATTCGCACTAAGTCCCATCTCAATTCACGAATTGACTAAAGACGTCTAAATGGCTAGTTACCTATTTAAATCAATGCTAGTTACTGAATACTTTGTCCTATCTAATTGCATTCAGCAAGTAACCCAATTACAAAGAAGATTATAGTCGTGAAACGTCCGCGGTCCGCCTCTGTCACACGACACACTAATCTGCAGACGGATTCAGTGAATGATTTGATAATTAATTCAGGGCAGTGTCGTACAGATTGATCATTGAAGGTTTCTGAATATCCGGATCTTTTCCTAAAAGATTCAGCATTCAGAGAAGACCACAGAATTCGAAAACTTATTTTTTACAAAATGATATATAAATAATTATTATCTACACCCATGCTATAAATCACAAGAATAAAAAACGAGCAGAAGGCAAGCTTCCTAACAGAGTTCAAAATTCTTACCTACTTTCATAGGGCTGTCACTCGGTTATTACAGATTAAAAAACCGGGTAAGTGCGAGTCGAGATTCGGCGATGAGCACAGACGGACGGACGGATGGATGGACGGATGGACAGCTGGACAGCTGGACAGACGGACAGACGAACGGACACGCACTGTGACTGAGGTGATCCCGTGAGTTTTCCGTTTTCCAATTACGGTACCGAACCGGTAATTATTTTAACAGTTTGTTTAAAATTAAGTAATACCTATTTAATTAATCATACTGTGAAATAATTATACACACAATGCGTGCATCGTTGTTGAACTGAGACCCTCCCATTTTTGAAGTCGGGTAATAAAATGAGCAGTGGTGGCCCAGTGGTAACGGTCACGACTTACGAGTCTAGGGTTCGAACCCAAGCAGGCACTTTATATAAATTATTTCATTACCACTTCTCTCAAAACGGTAAAGAAAAACATCGTGAGGAAACCGGCATGTCCTAGAACCAATAATTCGAAAACATATGACATCCACCAACCCGCACTGAGCCCGCTTGGTGGATTACGGCCCACTCGCTCTCACAGAAAGAGGAGGGCTATTTCCCAACAGTAGGAACATTATACCTAGGCTGATTAAGCTTATATGCTAATAAAACACGATAGTAAAGTATGTAAGTAATTATTTATACTGTCAAATAGTTATACATACATAGATGCATACGTTGCTTGCTTTTTTTGAAGTTGGTTACTTATTAAAATACCGTGACTTATAGACGGACGGACAGACGGACATGGCGAAACTATAAAGTTTCCTTTCTGGTTTTACTATTTCACGAACGTAAGTGGTACCTACAAACCTACTAAAACAAAAATACGAAACAAATAGGAGACAAACAATAACTCGCTAATATAGGCGGTAAACCATAAGATTAATAAATAATAATTCATATGGGAAAACTTTATGGCCATCTTTATTTAGGATACTACCTATCTCGTAACTACATAATTCTGCAATAAGCATTAAAAATGAGTAGGTATAGGTAGATATAGATAATAACCTGACAAAATCCTTTGGATAAAAAAATAAACCTTGCTTTTCCTACTATTATTGATACACACAGTACTTACAACAATTTGCCATTTTTATGAACCTAAATGTCCGCGTCACTCGTACCGCTCTGGCACACGGCGCGCGGCGTACCCCTGAACGTTGGCTTCCGAATGAGCCGGCTCAAACCAGTTTGCCTCTAGCGGGCGCCGGTGCACCCCCCGCGCGCCTTGTCTGTGACACTGCACGCACACAAAGCTGTGCGTGTAGTAGTGATCTCGCGCAAAGCGTTAGTACCTATGAAGCTTGCAGTCTGTTCCTTTTTTAGTCTTGTGCTATAAATCCTCCAATAAAGTTTCTGAAATTCCATCTAATTTCACGAATCGCGAATTATTCACGAAATCATTTTACAGTGAAGATTTATTTTGTACAATTATTTATTCTCATTATAATCCACCCATATTCGTGCTATCTAATTATTAACGAATTATACAAAACGAAGCTAATTCAATAGTGAGGTGGTTGCGAAATCAATCTACAAGACATTTAGATTGCCACACATTGTTGAGAACCTTATGTACATAATAAAATTAATGTTTACTCGGTCCCGCGGCCTTCTCACCGTAATAATCTCATCTAACGCATGATCTCGATGGATGGTAAAATTTACTTGCATTAGGCACAATTACGAACCATTTCCGAATCCGTCCTTCCTCAACGTGTATTTATGAGTATGTACCTAGTAATTTGAGTGCTGGGAGTTTGTTGTTTTTAATTGATGTAATTTGATTTATTTTTATGATCACGTTCTATCAGCGAAAAATTGTTTTCAGATTATTACATCTGAAAACAATGTGACGCGTGACTCAATAGGCTATGAACCTCATTGTACACAAAGGCTCCTCAGCCAGGCGCGACACGAAACCGGTAGAACAATTTTATTTCCGTGGAGTTTTCAAAGAAATTGTTTAACTGGAGTCGCATCGCGCCTGTCTGCGACAGTCTTAAGTAGGTTGTAGGTACCTGAATGGTGGTCATAAATGTGATCTGTAGGTATCTCTTTAAAAGCTTCAGGCCAAATTATTTAATTCGGCCAGCATTTTAAAAACAACATAGCAAACCCACTGTTTATAAGATCGATTTTAATTTAAGATTACAGGTCTGCGGTCTGTTTTATGCACTCATTCCTAAAGTCAGTTGGAGTTTATGGCAGCAATTTGATAAATACCTATCTGGGTAGCTAATTTAATTTCCAAGGTTCAGCCAGTTCAGAGATTTCGTGATATCGATTTACACCGCACTTATCCGGTAAAATCCTATTGGGCTGCCTGGTTGGTCGAGCTTGACTGGGCTATGGCTGGATCATGAGGTTGGAATTCCGGGTTGGGGCAAAAATATAAGTTATATTTTTCTTCTTTCTAGTACCTAGCAGCCCAGTTTTAGGAAGTTGGCAGTGAGAGAGACTGAGATATTCAAGGTGAGTGGAGAGTGTACATTTGATGTTAGATCAGATGGATAGATAAACCATACACACAAAAGAAATAGCACAACACACAAAAGCACAATTAAATGATAACAAATTACATGAATATAAAGAAAAAAAAACAAGGAAAAAGTATTTTAAAGAAATAAGTTACCTAGTGGCACTATGAATATCTGTCTATAATGTTTGCGTAGGTACTAGCTATAATAATAATTAGGTAAAGGTAGTGGAATTTTGCAGTGGAATTTGCTAACAGGCGCGAAGTGACTCTAGTAGAACAATAGCTAAAAAAGCTTCATGGAAATTGATCTACTGACTGTTAGCTTGCGTATTCTGTACAGAGCACACGCAACGCGTCGTACGTTTAGCCAGTAATAAGACTCGCCATCAAGGAGCGCTGTCCCAAATTAGATGCATTATTAATTTTTATAGTTCATTTATTCATTTTTTTACATATTAAATACATTTTTAAATATTTTTATAAAAATCATTAAAAAAACATTTAAAAATATTTATTATGCATAAAACAAAAGGTATTTTAATAAAACATGTAGGTATACTAAAAAATCAAAAATTAAATTATGTTTAAAATGGTGAAGGTTTCAGAAACGTACGCTCTCGATAGATTTTGCGTAATTCTCAGTTTTTTATCCGCGTTAGACATAACTTTATAAATTAATTTCACTATGTAATATAAACATAATTTAAAATATTCCTATATTGAGTTATTCGAAAAATGCTCTAATTTAACATTTTTTTTTTCCAAATCATAAACACTACTCGTTTAGACGTGATTTTCAGTATAAAATCATTAAAAGTCGGTTTTCGTCGCCCTACCCATTAAACTGAAAAGTATATAAACAGTTTATAATAAAAATATTTTATTGTTTTTTACTCAGATACAGTGATCTAATTTATGTTAGTATGCCTACTTAAAAATTACGTTAGTAGGTAAACAAATATTGAAAATACATGCCACAATATTAATTATTATAACTAAAACAAATAACTAAGTACATAGAAATATAAATAGGTACATAAAATCAAATTGTAAAATAAATGAAAGTTAATCGCATCTTTAAATTCATTAAAATTAATGTCAATTAAAATTCAGAAATTCATTATAAAATCATAAATATTAAAAATAATAAATTAAACGCACGGATGGCGTTGTCGACCCTTTCGTCATTCTCCTGGCCTTTTCCCAATTTATAAGGGGTCGGCGCAATATGTCCCTTTCTTCCATACTTCTCTACTCTATTAGTGAAACTATTATTCGCGACGACGCGGCGCGACGCGACACCGGTATTTGTTCTACCGTGAAAATTTCTTAAAAATTGTTTTGTAAAGAGTCGCGTCGCGCCAGTCTGCACGAGGCTCTATCATCCATTGAGGAGTTTCATTGTCTATCTCCGAAGGTAGACCATCGCCAAATCTTCAACAGACCTTTACCAAATGTAACTGTAAGTATTTCATGAACCGTAATGTTGACAGTCGAAATATTCACAAATTGTGTATTTCTATTTCCGCTATAACAACAAATAATAAAAATTAAATTAAATTAATAATAATTAAAGGGGGTCCTCATACAAGAATGAACGTGTTTTTTTTTTTCGGAGTTTTTTAGCTCGATCATACGTAACAGAACACTTCGTGTGTGAGTCCGACTCTCACTGGCCGGTTTTTGGAGTTGGCTTTCAAAAGACAACGCACAACCTTTTTTGGGTGGGAAATTATCAAATAACTTCTCCCGCTCTGGGCGGAGCGGGAGGGCGTGTCAGACTCTTACTGACTAAAACCCACCCGTGTTCCTTCGGTTACCCTGTTGCCGGGGGCCACGATTTCCCTATCGGTTTTCTTCGAACCCCCGGCAGGCATTGGCCCTAGCGGACCCCGTCAATTCTGCTGACATCTCTTTGAGGCGCGCGTGGAACACAACGCGCCGTCGACCCGGGCTTGGTCCTTATCGGACGGCGAGCTACCCATTGCTCACCGACCGCAAGCCCGCGCCTACGGTGGCCGGAACAACATAAGCCGCTAGGTCTAGAGCAGTGGTCTGCAAACTCATAAGTCAATAGAGCCAAATATCAATACTATAACTTCTAAGATTTCATATGAGAGCCAATCCTTTCTGAATCCAAACTGTCTCAATACACTTTTCATAATCTCTTTTACCATCCTCTGTCACTCCACAACGCTTCCTAAAATTAACTTGCTAAGAAGTAGGATCATATCGGCTGATAATAATATGATGAAGGCATCTTACTTATTAACAAGTTAAACATTGGAAAATTTTGAAAGGTACTGTACAGACGCCAGCACATCAAGCTACCCAAAACTGTCAAATTTTCCCAATCAACTTTGAACCTTAGACATCGGCGATAAAGTTGAAAATCTATTAAATAAATTTGACAGATTGTAGTAGCTTGATGTGCTGGCGTCTGTACGTAAATGATTAATTTCGATGTCTTTTTTTGGTGAAAATACTTGGGAAATAAATCTTTGAAATGTAGTTTGAATTTTAAATAGACCCCCGCGCGTAATAACGCTCGCATTTATCGATAGGCCAAAGAGCCTCATGTGGCTCGCGAACCGCGGTTGCCGACCACTGGGGGCCTACCACCAGCTCATAAAGCAGTATTATTTTAATATTACTATAGTGTGGGAAAGAGATGACGCTGTACAGGACGTATAGCTCCATCTCTTTCTCCCACTGAAGTAATATTAAAATAATATTGCTTATGAGCTGGTGGTAGGCCCCCAGGTCTCAAACATGAAATTTTGCACGAGTTAGACATACAGTGCGAGTCTTTATAATATGCACATATCGAAATGAAGGAATTTTTGCTTAATTTTATCGACGGAAAAATTATTCAAAAAATCTAAATATTTTTTTAAATTTTTATGGAATTTAAAAAAATATGTAACAAGACGGTGTAACTTTTAAACTAAATGATCTATCGCGATGAAACAAACTCCATAATGATTGGAAGTAATTAGGCGTCCCAGTAAAATGAAAATTGTGGATTAAAAACAACCCTCAATTGAAAATAAACATGTTTTTTGAGTACTTCCACTTTTCCCCAAAGTAGAATGCCAAAAATTTTGCAGTGGAATTTGCCCCACTGGTTCTATTTAGTGGGGCAGATTTCACTAATCTAAAGTCTGATTCTGCCCAAAGTGGAAGTAGGTACTCGTTTTTTTTAGCAAAAATCTGTATTTTTTTTTCAGTTTTTTATTACAATAATCTTAAAATTTCTCATAAAGAAGCCAAACTGAACAAAAATATTTCTTTTTTAATTCAGAATTTTTTTAAATATTTTTTCCATAGATAAAATTAAACATTATTCCCTCATTTCGATATGTGCATATTATAAAGATTTACACTGTATGTAAATATAGTGAAAGTGGAGCACTAAGGACAGAATTTTGACAATGGAGTTAAATAGGGGATGAAAGTTGTTAATGGAAGTTCGTAATTTTTGCCGATGGGAATTCCCATCGGGCAAACGACTGGTATAAAACCCAAGTCGTAAAAAAATTTCAGTAGATAAGTATTTCGGTTTTTTTCTAAAAAAAAAAGGTAAGTAGGTATATCCTTCAAAATGTTATACTAAACTGCGTTTTTATCATTAAATCTTCGTACCTTCGGATGTGGTAGATAGTTACTAATGTTCTGTCTGCAATTACTACATCACAGGCAGTTGAGTGCAAATTGCAATGTTTCGCGACTATGAGCGCAATATTCATTTATATTGTTTATCATTGTGTGTATGTTGCGAGATGAATGTGCATACAATTACGCGATGGTAAATCGCAGTATCACGTGTGTGATCTACATACTGACGGACTAATAGAGCCAGCTACTTATTATTAGATATTATATGAAATGACGCATCGGTTTTACAATTTTCACGTTCATAATTATATACAGTGTGTTGATTAACGAAAGGCGTTCCCTTTAACCCACAATACTGCCGTCATAATGTGAAAGGCCGTAACTACTTACTTCAAAGATTTTGAGTAAATGACAGTTTTGTCTGAAGTGAAGTTTCAAGCTCAATCGATAGTCTTAACTTTAGCAGTATGTATCTGCGGCTTAGAATTAAAAGCAGTTTGAAGTATCACCGTATAGACAGAAATATAGACAACTTATTGCCAGCTCGATACTTGTTTAACAAATTTTTGATAAGAATGTTAGTTACGGCCTTTCACCGTATGACGGCAGAATAGTATAGCATCCATACAGGCATACATGCTTAAAACAAAATACCGTTTTAAAAAAAAACAAAAAAATTGTTATGCCGCTAAACCACTAGATTACACCTGTGGTCTAGTGGTTAGACCAACTAGGTTGTCTCGGACTCAGAGGTCCCGAGTTCAATTCTCAGTGGGGACAAATTTTTTTGCTCTGTTTGGTTGGTAGTAGGGCTTGTTCTAAGTCCGCCTGGCTAGCTACCACCATCTTGTCTAAGTCTGTCGCCATAACAACAATGTTATCAGCATTGTTAGATGTAAGATAGCCAGTTCCTGATTATCGGCCTGATCATCACTTACCTACTTTCAGGTGAAATGCAGGCCAAGAGTTTGCCATAGAGGTTAAAAAATAAAAACAAACAGTTTTTTATGCGACTCCATTTTGCCTTCGTGTGTGATCCGTTGTGCCTCGCATGAAGATAAAACGGACCAACTTAAATTTTAAGAAATCATCTAATATCTTAATTATCTATGAATATAATATTTAAGTCTGATTAATAAGTAGCGTGTAGAGAAAATGTTGTTGATTACGTTTACTCTCGGAAATGTTGAATAATCCGAATAGATTTTTGTCTATAGACAAAAATAATAATTGAATTATTCTTGCAGTGATCCGTTCTACCTCCCCTTCCCCTATCATAATTTAATTAAGTACTTTAGTAGGTTTTTGAGGCCTTTGCCCCGCCCGCGCCGTGGGAAAATACAGGCTTATATAATAATAAACATTTAATGGATGATAAATAATTAATTGATTGTGTAGGTACACAGTCGTGTGCTTACAAATGCTTCTTCATATGCCAACACTTGCACGGGGTTGTGCTAAAGAAACTTTTGGACAGCTACGAAGGTATAAGATGATATATGCTTCGTTAACACAACACATGAATGAGCTGTGTTAAGAGAGGCGAAGAAGAAAATGCGTTCTGGGGGCCTACCATCAGCTCAAAAGCAGTATTATTTCAATATTACTTCAGTGGGAGAAAAAGATGGAGCTATACGTCCTGTAAAGCTTCATCTCTTTCCCACACTGAAGTAATATTACAATAATACTGCTTTATGAGCTTGTGGTACGTAGACGTATTTTCAAAAGCTTCTTCGTGGCAACTCTTGCACCGGGTGTTGTGCTAAAGCAACAACCGGTGCCACAAGCCACAACATACAATATTGTTTGTCCAAACTACAAACAAATTGTAAGGAAATCCTATACAATGCGAGATCAGCTTGTACTGGAAATTATAGCTTGATATGCAGCCGTCTGTACGAGATGCAGGATTCAGATTTTTTTAAAACTTGCAGGCAGAAAAGAAATGTGAGCCCCACAAAGTCTTTGGGTCTTCGTCGTTAAACTGTCAATCAGAAAACCTAAAATAATATCAAAAAGCAAAACAAATTATATGAGAGAAACTCAACTCGTTTTACTAAGCAGTTTGGAAACGAACGTAGATACATAATAGGTACCGGTAAGAGTTTTGGAGGTCTTGGCGAAAAAACCTAGTTTTAAAAAGTAGGTACTCAATTTTTGCAGTCGCTGCAGTTTTTCCAATGTGCGCTTTTATCCACGTCGCACACTGATTAGTTATTAAAAGTTCCATAATTATTTTTAGTCAATACACAGGTCACTCAGAAAGTTTTGCGATTAATTAACAGTTTTTGTCTATGGGACACTGGCTGGTTTTGATTTCAATTAAAACTATGACTATTTATTACAAAAAAACACAACATTCCAAATTCGAAATTAACATTTTTTTACGAGCAAAATCAAAGTACTCTGTCTCATTGAAAAATGGATTTACATTACAACGAGGACCTTTTCGCGCGATGATTTTGTACGATTTCAAATATCGACTAAAACCAGAAGAATCGTTTGAAAGATTTCGAATGGTGTTAATAGACAAAAACCCTTCTAAAGCGACTGTTTTCCGCTGGTTCAACGAATTAATGCGTGGTCGAGTGACTTTGGCGGATGAAGAAAGAGCGGCCGCCCTATGACGGCTGTTACATAAGAAAACGTGCTGGCTATGAAAAATTTAATTCAAGAGAATAGGCGAATTACATATGAAGAGGTTCAGCATATACTGCAGATTGGATGGGGAAGTGTGCATGAAATTCTACACGGGCTTCTTCGGGTAAGGAAGTAGTTTCACGGCGGTACCGCAAAATCTAATGCAAGTTCAGAAGGAGGTTCGGGTAGAATGGTGCCGAGACATGATAGCAAAATTTGAAGCAGGCTCGTCTCGACGATCATTTTTGTTCCCCGAAATAAATAATCAACTCAAGGGAAAACAGTTTTCATCACCGGAAGATGCACTGGTTGCATTTGAGAAGGGGATTGAAGATGTGTCTGATGCGGACTGGAAAATGTGTTATGAAAATTGGTTTAGACGTATGAAACTGTATATAGATGCTAAAAGTAATAATAATTATAACCAGGGGGCCTACCACAAGCTCATAAAGCAGTACTATTTTAATATTACTTCAGTGTTGGAAAGAGATGAAGCTCTACAGGACGTATAGCTCCATCACTTTCTCCCACTGAAGTAATATTAAAATAATACTGCTTTTGAGCTGATGGTGCCTACCATCAGCTCAAAAGCAGTATTATTTTAATATTACTTCAGTGTGTTTTGCGATACTAAAAAAATATACTACAGGGGGCCTCCCCTGTAGTATATTTTTTTAGTATCGCAAAACGTTCTGAGTGCCCCATGTATGTCGGTAGTTCGAAAAATCGTTTTATTAAGACTTGAAGGTAAGATGTTTGCATTTTCTCACAGAGAGGAGGCCAGTGTCCCAGCAGTGGGAACATTTATAGGCTTATATGTTTACATTATACTAAAATATCAGTCATACATTATGCAGTCAGTAGTTTAATGGAAATGCCATTTCAAAGTTATCTCGAAAGCAAACTATACTAGGTATATCAAGACTGATTTATCGTTGTTTTGCGCTCCTATTCAAGTTAAGTTAATAATAATAATTTATTTACTGACACCAAAAAATATTAACACTACATAACAACCATATTGCGTAAAAATAAATTTGTAGGCTATAATGAAAATAATACAACATAGGAGCATCTGCAGCCGAACTAGGTAAAACCCTGTATCTCGGCATACAGCGCCAAACCTCTCTGTTAATAGACTGGAAAAATTTTAGGCAACATTTACAATTTGGTTGTTATCAGTGTAAACTGTGAATTGGAAAAAATGGTGCACATTCAGGAACGTCTGAACTTTTTATTGGTATGTAAACAAAACATAAAATAGATCGATTTATAGTATCATCATCATCATCAGCCTATAAATAAATATTCCCACTGCTGGGACACACCTCCTCTCTGTGAGAGGGAGTGGGCCGTAATCCACCACGCGAGCACAGTGCGGGTTGGTAGATGTCACATGTCTTCGAATTTTCGGTTCTAGGACATACCGGTTTCCTACCGGTTTTCCTTCACCGTTTTGAGAGCAGTGGTGATGAAATAATTTACACAAAGTAAAGTGCCTGTCAGGGTTCGAACCTACGACCTACAACTCGTAAGTCACGGCCCCGTTACCACTAGGCCACCACTGCTCTATTATAGTATTAAATATAAATATTTATATAAATTAATGTACTGATATTTACAACCTTTTCTAAGTTTAAACTGTGTTACATTTAAAAGTACAAATTAGTACACTATCATTTTGATTCCATCAGAGATTTAGAGTCTGTGGATTCCATTACATAATTATATTGTATAGCAGGGAGTATTAGCTATACAAAAATATTCATTTTTTTCCGGTGATTACCGGTTTCTGTAGTAAAAAGGGGTTTTTTTAGGTACTTAACGGTGCATCAATAAAAAACTTTTTGATTTATTCAATATTTTGTCATTACATCGACCAGTGAAGCTGCTATCAAACGACAATAAAGATAAACTACTTAGTTATATTTTGGAGATATTAGAAGGTATCGGAACTGCCTACTACAAGCAGGAACATTCTTCAAAATGTTATTAAAACTTTTACTATAGCAACTTCAAGATTTTGGAAAAAATGTTCCCTTAATATTGTTAGATTCCGGAATAAAAATGAGAAATGGCTTGAACAAGTAGTAATTACCTCTGGCGGGCAAGAAAGTGCACCGTCTGCGTCTAGAGAAGCAGGACGTCCAAAAGAGAGCTTTTGTGACCTATCCGCTAAAACTAAACGTAGAAGGTTAAATAAACATCAGAATATTACCTGTAAAACAAAATAGGTACTTACTTAATGCCAATTGAGGTACTTAATCATGTGAAGTGTTAGATGAGGAGTGATGTAACAAAGTACATAAAATATTAATTACCAATTTAAATTATACACGTATAACGTTATCGTAGACGGAAATTTAAAAGCGTTTTCATATACATATATTTCCATACATTTTACAATTAGAAATATAAAAATTATAAGTACCTATCTATGATTTTACTTCTCTTTTTATAAAAACTCCCACGTTAATATCGTCACGTTAAAAATTATAAAACCGCACACGGCGGTTTTTTGTAACCAGCTGGTATCGGCTGCTAAGACACGTCATAAAGTCTCGTGCAGACTGGGTCGACGCGACGCGACTCAAACAAAGCAATTTCTAAGAAAACTTCACGGTAGGTGTCACCTACTGAAGAATTACCAAGGGGTATCGTGTTGCCCAGTAACTGGGTTGTGGAGGTCAGATAGGCAGTCGTTCCATGTAAACTACTGATATATTCAGCTGCACCCGGTTAGACTGGAAGCTAACCCCAACTTAGTTGGGAAAAGGCTAGGCAGTGTAGGTGTAGGCTAGGGTAGGTGTTTGACCTACTGAGGACTCTACATAGGACAAGGTACCTACTTACACAACATGGGCTTATTAGAATTAAATCACACATCTGACCACACGATGACACAACGTTATTTCCAAAGCAGTGTACATTCTACAAGGATTAAATGGTAGGGAGTTAGCCCATCTTTGAGGAGTGGCTGGAGAGACGCCACGGCGTTCTCACCTTCCGCCTGACGCAGATCCTCACCGGACACGGCTGCTTCGGGAGGTTCCTGTTCAGGATAAGGCGGGAGGAAACACCCGGGTGTCACCATTGTGTGGATCGGCCTGAGGACACGGTGGAGCATACGGTGGAGGTCTGCCCGGCTTGGGCGGAGCAACGCCGTGTTCTCGTAGAGGCGATCGGCGGCGGTGATCTCTCGCGTCCGGCCCTGGTTCAGGCCATGGTACGGAGCGAGAGGAAATGGCAGGCCGTCACCTCCTTCTGCGAAGCGGTAATGCTCGCGAAGGAGGAGGTGGAACGCGTGAGGGAGAGGCAAATTTCGCGCCCTCACGCCCCTAACCGCCGCAGGAGGAGACGCCCGGGGCGGGAATCGCGAGCCGATTTCCGGCCACCGTAGGCGCGGGCTTGCGGACGGTGAGCAATGGGTAGCTCGCCGTCCGATAAGGACCAAGCTCGGGTCGACGGCGCGTTGTGTTCCACGCGCGCCTCAAAGAGATGTCAGCAGAATTGACGGGGTCCGCTAGGGCCAATGCCTGCCGGGGGTTCGAAGAAAACCGATAGGGAAATCGTGGCCCCCGGTAACAGGGCAACCGAAGGAACACGGGTGGGTTTTAGTCAGTAAGAGTCTGACACGCCTTCCCGCTCCGCCTAGAGCGGGAGAAGTTATTTGATAATTTCCCACCCAAAAAAAAAAAAAAAAAAAAAAGGGAGTTAGCCCCAAGTTCGCAAGGGTTATTCCCAAAGTACTCCGAAAAGAGTTCCCAAACTACTCCATGAAAAATGTAATATTTTTAATTAGTTTTCATTCTACTCCATGATAATATTAAAATATTCTCAAAGTGCTCCACTCTATTTTAATCAAAAAGCAAAAAGTATGTACCGGATTACTTATAAAAGGGTAGCTGACGTACAGTCAGGCTCAAAAATTGTTCATAATGATGAGTAAAGTCACGTGTTAAAGTTTGCGCACTGGATAAAAACTTACCCTGTATATTTAGGTAACAATATAAAATAATCAATATTGGTACCTAACACAACACACATCACGGCTGAATCCCCGAAGGCTTAGGCACATTTTGCCAGCTGTTTCAAGTCTCATGTAATTAGGAGCGAGCCTATTGCCATCAACCGGGCACGAGTCCAGACTACTCCGGGCTGCTACTGAGAAATTCTTGATAGAAAAACCCAATATCACTTTTCCCAACCTGGGAAGCGAACCCAGGATCTCATGCTCAGTAGTACCGCTTGCGACCTGCACTAGACGAGGCAGTCATATTAAATATTGCTACCTATTTCATGAAATTAATAATCCGATTTACTGAACAATTAATGAAAAAGGTCAAATATAATCAATATAAAAAAATCGAGGTCAGAATTAAGGTGAACGCACACTTATCTGAGCCGAACGCGTCGAACGAATCGAAGTCAATGAGAACGCTAGGAACGGTCTTCTAGATTCGGACCATTCGACGCGGGTAGGTGTGCTAGGTTTCATAGAATTTCATAAATAAAGAATTCTGAATTCGTTTTGTTCGGTTCGTTCGACGCGTTCGGCTCGGATAAGAGTGCGTTTACCTTTACCTACCTGCAAATAATAATAGTTTCAAGAACTTTCGAATTTAAATATCAAGTTAAAAAAATTGAAATGCATCTTATGCATAACATCAACAAACTATTGGTTGTACGTAGGTATTATTATTTGAAACTTTTAACCTTGCGTTCAACACTTAGAAGACGTAGATTACCTTCTAAATTAATTTACTCATCTTCATATTTATATAGCCTACCATTTATAACTGTTATTATTGATTTAACAATAATATATTCCAATAAGTCATCGTCTATGCTAATAAATAAAAAAATAAACAGATATGTTTAATTTTTTTTAATTTATGTAAACACAGTTACGTGAACATAAAAATATTGTCTGATTTTGTTTAATCTAGGTCGTAGGTACCTACATAAATAGGTTATCGGCGAAGAAGACTGCCTCGTTAGTCTAGTGGTCGGCAAACTCATTTTAGTCAATAGAGCCAATTTATACCAAATACTATAACGATTCAGATTTTATATGAGAGCCAATCCTTTCTATGTGTCCAAACTGTCTCAATACACTTTTCTTAATTCATAAAACTCCCATCCTCTTTCACTCCACAACGCTTCCTAAAATTAACTTGCTAAGAAGTAGGATGCCTTCATCACCATCATCATAACGGCTGATTATAATATGATGAAGGCATCTCACTTAACAAGTTAACCTTGGAAAACTTTGAAAGGTATCAATCAGTAAATGATACATTTTCGATGAAAATATTTCGGAAAATAAATCTTTGAAATATAGTTCGAATTTTGAATAAAACTTAATAACTTGCTTAATGACCGAAACCCCTCGCCCCGCGCGTATCTACGCTCGCACTCATCGACATTTGTACAGAGCCGTACTTCTATAGGCCAAAGAGCCGCATCCGGCTCGCGAGCCGCGGTTTGCTGACCACTGGTCTAAGTGGTCGCAAGTGCAACTGCTGAGCATGCAGGAGGTCCTGGGTTCAATTCCCAGGTCGGGAACAGTTTTAAAGGATTTTTCCATCAGTATCAGCCCGGTGGATTTGTACCCAGTTGATGGCAACAGGCTCGTCCCCTATTACATGGGACTTAAACATTCCTACTGGCGAAATGTGGGTGTACTATACGTACATCGTACACGTAGCGTAACGCCTCTTCTGGGATTACAGGCTTGATGTTATGTCATGTAATTCTGACCCGCTGTCGCCCTAAAATGGAATACTTAGGTACCTACTTATAGACATCAAGATGGGTCATCCATCGTAAAGTGTGTAAAAAAATCTCTGTCCGATCCGAAAGGGGCACATAGGTACTGCAATAACATTATTACCAAAAAGTAATAAAAAATCCTCGTAGACTGCCTCGTTGGTCTAGTGGTCGCAAGCGCTACTGCTGAGCATGAGGTCCTGGATTCGATTCCCGGGTCGGGCAAAGTGTTATAGGGTTTGTCTATCTGGAATTGGTCAGTAGCAGCCCGGAGGTTGGATTTTTGCCCGGTTGATAGCAATAGGCTCGCTCCGTAGGTATAACATGGGACTTAAACATTATGGCGCAATGTGGGTGTACTACAGGTACACCTCTGTCTAACCCTTCAGGGAAACAAGGCGTGATGTTATGTTATAAGAAATCTTATTATAATAAAAAATAAAAAAGTTACTGCTATTCACAATTAACATTTTAGTACCAAAATGACCCAAAACCCATTAAAAAAATTGCAAATTTTCAACAGGGGTCATAACTTCATAAGTTATAACCCCTGTCAAGTGTCAACTATGCGTGGGCGGGATGTCTACAAGTCATAACTTCATAAGTTGTGACTTTTAGACATCCCGCCCGCGCCAAAAAATAAAGAGGTAAAATTACCAATAAAAAAATCATTTTTTTATTGTTTTTTTCCTGAAAATTACAACATAAATAGACTCTCAGTACGATACCTAACAACACCCTCACGAATCGAACTGGGTTTTTTTTACATGTTGTATAATAAACACAACATCACGCATAACTTATACATGTAACAGTTGATTTTTGTAATATGTTTTTACTTAAATTGCTGTAAAGATTTTAAAATGATTATTCATACGAACCGTTAATTTTTGCATACATTTTAAGATTTCCCAAGTTACTGCCAAGGCAGAGATAATAGAACCTCTACACTACATAGAGCGATTCAAGGGCTTGCATGTGAAAGTCCCATAGAAATATCTTTTACTTTGTTCACAATACACTAGTATTCTAAAATTAAACTTATTTCATAAACAGTAACTTTTGAAAAATATGCATGTTTTGATTTAATAAATAATCAAGTTGATTTACTCACTACAAAGATATATTTTTTTTTTTTAGGTAGGGCATCTCGTAGTTCACCTCTGAGATCATGACTACTTAACCGGGCTTTCCTGTGGGTGTCTCAAGCTACTACACTTAAAACCTCCAGCCAGGGGACTACAAAGATACTGTGTTTCCATTTTTCGATGTGTACCTAACAATGGTTTATGGCAGGGTGCCGAGATGGGAATTTTTCGTGGGCATGATAAATAAATTCATGGGTGCCGTGCCGAGATGGGACTAAACCAAAATTTCATTAACACTATCACGTTTTAATAATCAAAATTGACACAAAATTAATCCATTACTTAACTGCTTTTCAGAATTTCACTAATAGCTAACCTTCTTACACATTTATAAACGAAAGTTAACTAACGAATAACGTCTGTTTACCCTTAAACGTCTCTTAAATTTAAGCAATGTTTATAAATAAGAGGGTTAAAGATAACTTAGGTACTTACTTTAAAAAAATCTTCTGTTTCGATTTGAATTAATGTGTTGCTCTATATTTAAGGTTCACAAAGTGGTAGTCAACTTATGTTGCCGACCGATAGATACCATTGCCGTCACCGGCTGGAAATCCAGACACCCATACTACCATTGAGAAATTACTAGGTAGTGGAAAACCTATTTATAATTATTACACTGCTCAACTCTTATCACCGAATAAAATTACATATCTAGGTAGGTACCTAAGTAGGAGGTGTCCGAATCCAGGAAGTAGCATTCTGATAATTAGGTAGGTTTGGCAACATTTGGTTTACTTTCAAACGAGTGTTTGAAGTAGGTATTTTAAACTGGAACATAAAGTGCCTGCTAAACGGTCGCCAACCGCGTCCCAACAGAGGTGACCTTGGTGGTTTACAACCGTGGAGTTTGGTGGTTTACGACCAAATTTCAAACAGCTCTACCGTCGCCAACCAAGGTCACATCTGTCGGGGATGCGGTTGGCAGCCGTGTGACAGGCCCTTAAAGGTTTTTGGCTCTGCCGTACCTACCTACCTACTTATAAAAAATTGGCAACCCTTTTTTTTTTGGGTCACTTCGTAATCGGAATCGCTGTGAACTTTCAATAAAAATACCTAACTACTTCAGAAAATGCTTGCTTTTTACTGGAGCCTGTCTTTTTAGGAAACGCAGTGCTTTAAACTTTTCAGAACTATGAGCAACCCTACACTTAGGTACCTACCTACCTTACGTCCTATGCCTAACTGTATAGGCAGTTATAGGCTAGTTATTAGACGCTCTTCTATATTTGCAGTAAAAATGTTGGAAGTGGCATAGTTACTGGAACTGTACCCACCTCTGATACTTTGATGTCTAGTACTTGGATTAATTCAATAGTGATAATGGTGATAGTTCCCGATTTCCAACGCACTGATCGGCTCATGACAACTGCAAATTTTCGTAATCGATTATAACTAATTTGTTTCATTTTGACAGTTCAACAACATTCATTGCGTTAATTACGTTGTTGAGCAGATTTTTTTTCCGACTTATGAAGCAATGGATTAAGCAATGTTTCAAATCGAAACAAATTGTGATCGATCGTGCATTACGCAATTAGGGTACAGGGGGCCATACGGAGCGGGAGCTATACGGCCTGTAGAGCTTCATCTCTTTCCCACACTGAAATAATATTAAAATAATACTGCTTTATGAGCTCTAGGTAGGCCCCCAGGTTTAGCCCAGGAGGTTGGTACCTTCTGGGCTAGACCAATGAATTAAATTCAAAATGTATGTTGGCACGTAACATACATAATATAATTATGAATTACTGTAAATAATTATTATATGTGAAGACGATGCACCTAGAATAAAATTACTATACCTACCACAATAGGTAAAAATAATTAAAAATGAAGCAACGACAGATAATTTATTTTTAATATGTGATAGATACATGGTGCTCACATATTTACAAACATTGTAAAAGTAGACGATTTTCCTAAAATTTTGTAATTTATAAGTCAGTGTGTGAGGAAGTAGGCAATCACAGAATGTAAAATCAATGTCATAAAACACAAAATAATATCAGCAACCAGTTTGATTTTGTCTTGATTCTAAATTGTCCTATGGAGCAGGAGGACCAGCATGTTTCCAAGCACTCTTATCTTGGATATAATCCTCTAATTTGTAATATGCTTGTTTACAAACTGTACTTTTAATATGAGTTTAAAATTTTCTTTCATTTAATTGCAATGTACTTAGGTACACCAGAAAATTACATTAAAAAAAATACAAAACATACAATGGGCGGCTTTATTGCTTATGTTCTACAGTTATGTCCTCTCTGCTACCAAGGCAGTGCTGCAAGGAATATAACTACTCTCTTACCAGTGCTGTAACTGGAACTACGTCGAACTTTTGAATCACGTGTCCTTTCAAAAATATGTGACCTCATCTCAAAAACAGAACATGTCAGTAAAGCTCCACGGGATATAGACTAATGTGAGTACCTAATCGCAAGTCCGGCAACGCAGGGACAATGGGTTGCGTCATTGACGGCCGCAGAGCGGCTTCCGTTCGCCTCTTCACGGCGCTCGGGCTGGCGGCCGCGAGCGGAGCACCCGAGTGGGAGATGCTACATCACATATATAATGCGATAACAACGACCCCTCAGCAAGCAGTTTGCTCTCAGCTTCGCCATGAAGGTAATATTACATTTAACAACTTTAGCATAGGTATAGAAACTATGACTAGATTTTTATTAAAAGTGATTTTGAATTTGTAAATTATTTGTGCATTGTAATTTAAAGGAGCTTAGTTAGCCCTTGCCTGTCCCTTACAGGTATCTAGCAAAAAAAAAATGTAGAGCCAACAGAATATCAATAATTATAATTTAGCCTAATAGATACCTACCTAATATCTTAATGTGTATAGCTAGTGAAAATTAAAAAAAAACCTAGAAATGTTATAGCATCGCATATCATATCTGATAATGGAGTTTTGATTTATTGCTTAAGTTTGTATTTAGATAATTAAAATTCAATCAATAGGTATTGTACAAAGTCAAGTGTACTTAGAAAACGTTGTCCCTATATAATTATAAATGTTGCTATGGTGCCTAAAACTAAAAATAGGTTCCAGATGCAGAAGTCAAAACTTGTCGATAGGCATCAATCATTTCAAAACGTACCTAATTATTTCAATGCCAATTAAGTCCATATCTGCAAATACATAAAACTTAATTAGTAAATGAAGATGACCGACTTTATTATGCTATAATACATAAAACGTAATCTTTCCTCCTTTCATTCCACTGTGACCTCATATTGCACTTTCAATTTTTTCTCATCATTATTATGAGAACAGTGAAGTGTTATGTGCTTAGGTACTTGTTCGTGTTCAGTTAAACGACTGTCACATTCACCTAAAATATAAACTTACTAAATACTTATCACATCTGTGCCCCTACCTTCTTTAGGACAATCTCTTAACTAAGCTTGCTGCCGTTTACAAAAAAAAAGGTCATAGTCAGTTTCGTGACTGTAGAAACCCCAAACTCAAAATGTTGACAGTGAATCGTAATAATATCGACTTTTTCTTTCCAGGTGTTCGTCTGTCTGTTAGCGTTAGCAGTTGTCGCGGCAAAGGCCGGCTACATCAGTAGCGGTGGATGGTCAGGTGGCGGCGGCGGCGGCGGCGGCGGTTGGTCCAGCGGTGGCGGTGGTGGCGGCTGGTCGGGCGGCAATAGCGGCGGCGGCGGTGGCTGGAAGTCTGGCGGCGGTGGTGGCGGCGGCGGCTGGTCTGGCGGCGGCGGTGGTAGCGGTGGACGTGAGTGACTCTTACTATACCAGACTATACTAACTCCTCTGACGTCTTCAGACTTCAGATTCAGAACTAGTGTAAATAAGCGATTGATCTTATTCTGAGTTAGGAATCTAACTCAACGCAGAATGCATTTCCGCATCAACTAAGATGATTGCCGTAACTTGGGTACAAAAACAATAGGATAGTAATTGTTTGCCCATGAAAGGTATACAGATATCTAACAGTTAGTCCTAGCAGACTAACATTTTTCGACTCAAAATACTTATCAGGCAGGCCAACAAGTTTCAGCCTACTTGCCTTCGATACGTGCGGATTTTTGAGTTAAATTAGTACAGAATTTTTATTGTATCGAACATAAATATAGGTTTATTATGTTAACATTTAATTTTTTGTGTACACAGAGGTGAAAATCATCAAGATCATCACTACTGGAGGAGGTGGTGGTGGAGGCTACGGTAAGCCATTTTATTAATATTCTCTGAACAACTCGGCCTTTCTTTTTTTATCTTTCTTTTGTACCTAGATTTATGTAGATAACTAAAGTACATAGTTAAGTACCTACCTAATGTTAGATTGCACCACGCTACCAGTCTACCACGAGTACTACTAGGTGCCTACTACGGCTACTACGACGTAAATATATTTATTTATGCACTGCAGTACTTTGCGAATTAACCCACATTTTACTGACCTCGTAACAAAGAAGTCACGACATGTCGATGAACCTAAAACTTCGCTTTACAATACTAGCACAGGGTACCCTCTTACCTACTAACTTACTTTTTAATCGTTAACATCTTTGCCTTTTGATCTATATGTACCTAGTGCACAGTGACAGTGTTGATTATTTCCTATTGTATAATTTGTCAAATAGGTGTACCTACGCTAACCTATTAAGGTACCTATCTGCAAAATGTAACGCTTGGAGGTCGAGACATCGCCAATAGTTAGGGTCATCCATTCGCTCAGCGGCAACCATTACGAATTTCGCAATAACTGCATACAGCTGGGCATTAAGTTTGTTGTTGTCTATGTAAAACTTGACTCTTGAGTATACAATAATAATACCAACTCATTTTACGCAATCTTAAATTATTTTAATATAAAGTTACAGAGTATTTGACCGCAAGTCAAGGTTTTAACTTATTCATAGAGAAGGCATTGGACTTAACGATATTGCAACACCTGTACTTTGCCATCTTTATGTAGGTAGATTCTCTTGTGGAACATCTAATATGTGTCTAGTTACATAATATGGATGGATTTCATTATTTTGTTGTTTAATGTACAGACAACCCATTGAGATGGAAAAAACAAGTCAACCGCACAACAGTGGTAACAATTTGACACTGACAGCGCCTTTATGTAGTAGGCGTAAGGGGCGGTATTTGTAGTGCAAGTGCTACCAACTTATGTACGGTTGGCTGTACCTACCTACCCTTGTTTTTGTATTCGTTTTTTCTTTTCAATTAGATATGGAGTTCTATCCATTGAAGTTATAGTTACTGACTGAGTATTATTTTTGTTTGCTCAGGCGGTGGCAGCAGCGGATGGTCTAGCGGCGGAGGAGGCGGCGGCTGGAAGTCTGGCGGCGGCGGCGGCGGCGGTTGGTCCAGCGGCGGCGGCGGTGGCGGCGGCGGCTGGAAACTCGGCGGCGGTGGTGGCAGCAGTGGCTGGTCTAGCGGCGGAAGCGGCGGCGGCTGGAAGCTCGGCGGCGGTGGTGGCAGCAGCGGCTGGTCCAGCGGCGGCGGAGGCGGCGGCAGCGGCTGGAAGTCTGGCGGCGGCGGCGGTGGCTGGTCCAGTGGTGGTGGTGGCGGCGGCGGCTGGTGGTGATCCCGTCGCTACTAAACTTATAGCGAAATTTCCGACAATACAGTGATACCTCCGATTTGTTGTTTTATGATTTCGAAAACCTACTTTCTTTTAATAGCAACTTGAATCTATTGCAGTCTACTGCTAGACATAATTTCATGTTTTACAGACTTCACATTCAGCAAAATAGGGCTTCATTAAAGTTAGGAAACATATCGACTCAGTAAAGATAGTTTAGGTATAATTATCGATATCTTCATCATCATTCCCTTTTCCATTCATAAAAAAAAAAATTAGATGACTTGGCTTTTTTTGTGGTCAACGACCACTGGTAGCGTAGTTGCTTGAAATGTCAGTTCAAAAAATCATATTTTTTTTTACTTCACCGATTTGATGGGTATCTCTATATAATCGATAAAAAATATATATGCTATCGATATCTAAACAGGATAAAGCAAAAATACCTGATTTTATAAACTCACTAGCTTTTGCCCGCAGCTTCGCCCGCATGGATGTCAAAACATATCCCACGGGAACGTACTACCGGGATTACATAGGTACCTACCTATAGCTGAGGAAATGTCATTGACTAATATCGCTGCGTCCGCGTTGTCGTCAACCATAATTATGTAGTTACGCATAATTTTGAAACTGTGATCTTTTATTTAAACTATTATGATGTCAAGGCATATTGTAATCTAAGGGCCTGTGCACACTACGTTTTTTAAACGCGCCGTCGACGCGCGTTTTAGAAACGCGCGTCGATGGCGCGCTTTTATCCTACAGAAGGTCTACAGGCTGCGTCTGACTCGCGTGCGTATAGCGTCTGTATCGCTACAAACGCGCGTCGACGGCGCGTTTAAAAAACGTGGTGTGCATAGGCTCTAAATGAAATGCCTAATTTTAATAACATATTTTATTGGATAAGGATTAATATAAAACCGGTCAAAAAAGCTTCGGAAATAATAATTATGATAATTCCATCACTTGAAAGCGTCTAACCCACACTTCTTCTTTAAGAGTTTCTATTACAGAAAGGATTCTTTAGAATATCAATTGATGTGTCCAACAATCATAGTTTTTAAGAAACAACGTTTCCCGCCTTTTTTGTTTTTTGCTATTTTCTCGAAAATAACTTTTTGGGTTAACGGCCTTCTAGTTAAAGGACGGCAGAGTAGCCCAGTAGGTTCCATGTGACGTAGGCATTCACTAAGAAAGGTTTTATGAAAATCCTATCTCTAATGGGTGAAAAGGGGGAATTTCGTTTATATCAAAAATCTTATTCCTTGGGTTTATAAACTTGAAACGAATATGTATATACCTATTTATATATGAAATAAGATTTGTCATTATAAGTTTTCAAAATGTGTTATAGCTTGTGTGGAAGAATCTTAACGCGCGCGCAGTCCGATTAATTTCAAACGTGGTAGGTATTAATAATTTTGACAACAAATAACGAGTACCTAGTGTTTTTGGATTTCTCAGCAAGTAACATTGAATGAAAGGTAAATTGCGGTTTACGATTTATGACATATTAAAAAAAAAACTACTTGCTAGATCTTGTTCAAACCAATTTTCGGTGGAAGTTTACATGGTAATGTACATCATATATTTTTTTTTGTTTTATCATTCTCTTATTTTAGAAGTTACAGGGGGGATACACATTTTACCACTTTGGAAGTGTCTCTCGCGCAAACTATTCAGTTTAGAAAAAAATGATATTAAAAACCTCAATACCATTTTTAAAGACCTATCCATAGATACCCCACACGTATGGGTTTGGTGAAAAAAAAAATGTTTGAGTTTCCGTTCTAATTATGGGGAAACCCCAATTTCTTTTGTTTTTTTTTCTATTTTTGTGTGAAAATCTTAATGCGGTTCACAGAATACATCTACTTACCAAGTTTCAACAGCATAGCTCATAGTTTCGGAAAACAGACAGACATGACGAATCCATAAGGGTTCCGTTTTTTGCCATTTGGCAACGGAACCCTAAAAACCGGCCAAGTGCGTATCGGACCACGCACAATGATGGGTTCCGTAGATGGAATGATCTTATCCCAAGAACAAACAGTGTAGTTTAAAAATATGTTCTCCCATACGGAATATATGGAAGAATATGTTTTTTCAACTGCAAATGTAAATTGGTCGATTATTACTCGTTTACTTGTAGAGCCTACTTAGCTGTGATAGTTTTCCGTTTAATTTCGTTATAGATACTACTGCAGATTTTTCCACATATCCAGAACCAAACTTTTAGCTGGCGATGACGACGACGACACTTGATTTTAACAAAAATTTGCACTTTAAAGCTTAATATTTCGCAAACGGATCCCTGAATACAAAATGGTTTCACAAACTCAAAATATTTTTGAACGACCTTTCCAACGACACCCCACACTATGAGATAGACGAGAATTAAAAAAACATCCCCACTTTACGTGTAGGGGAGGTACCATAAAAAACCTGATTTTATTATACCACTTTATCGGCGTGATTAACATGTATACACATGCCAAATTATATCTTTCTAGTACTAACAGTCTCTAAGCTAAGCCGAGGACAGACAGACAGACTGACGGACATGGCGAACGAAACTATATGCAGTAGTGGCGTTGATCTCTCGCGTCCGGCACTGGTTCAGGCCATGGTACGGAGCGAGAGGAAATGGGAAGCCGTCACCTCCTTCTGCGAAGCAGTAATGCTCGCGAAGGAGGAGGAGGAACGCGTGAGGGAGAGGCAAATTTCGCGCCCTCGTGCCCCTAACCGCCGCAGGAGGAGACGCCCTGGGCGTCGGGAATCACAAACAGATTTCCGGCCACCGTAGGCGCGGGCTTGCGGACGGTGAGCAATGGGTAGCTCGCCGTCCGATAAGGACTAAGCCCGGGTCGACGGCACGTTGTGTTCCACGCGCGCCTCAAAGAGATGTCAGCAGAATTGACGGGGTCCGCTAGGGCTGATGCCTACCGGGGTTGCGAATAAGGCCGAAAGGGACATCGCGGCCCCCCGACAACATGGCAACTTAAGGAACACGGGCGGGTTTTAGTCAGTAAGAGTCAAACACGCCCTCCCGCTCCACCCAGAGTGGGAGAAGTTACTTGATAATTTCCCACCCAAAAAAAAGGGTAGGGCGCGGTTGGGCGACCGCCCAGGGCGCCGGATATGAAGGGGTACCGCGTCGGAATAGGGTAGGGGTGTGCAGCACTGCGCACTTTTACTACTATGTTCTTTAAAAAAAGACGAAGCGTTTTAGAATCAACATCGGTCTTTATTTATTTATCTAGGTTATCTGCCTAGTAAGAAAACTTAAAAAAAACCAAATTAAAGGTGACGGTTTAGGAAAAAATTGTAGCATCCTAAATGCGCACTTTTGCACAACATATGAGGACAAGAGTGCGCAGCCAGATGTGCAAGTTTGCGCACGTAGATCAAGAGTGCGCATCACTCACAAATGTCACATTTAAAGCTACCATAGCCTACGTATGCTGTGCATTTTTCGTGCCAACAGTTTTTGCAAGAAATAAACTCGATCCAGTCTTCTATAATTGGTTCTCTAAGCACTTCTGAGCAACCTGAATATGCCCAATTTTTATTCTTTGGTCCAATTGCTAACTTCTTTGGTTAACAGTCTTACTCTTCTTCGGCAAACGTTTTTCATTCTTATTTTAAAATGTTTCTTCGAGTATTCTTTTGTGTGGAAAGTGGCTTAAAATTTCAGACCTTATGCTGCTCTTATCGGTCGCGCGACAGATAACTTTGGATACGGCGACAACTCCAATAATTAGTCTTTTTTTCTTACATTCGAATCTACTGTTTTTCTCCTCGTCTTCTGAACATCATAAAAACATAAATAATTAGTTTATTAGCATAGCTGTAAACATATTGCATTAGAAAACACATAACATCTTAAATAAAAGTTTGATATAGTGTACAAGACTGCGCGCGCATTCTTGTACACGATGGCTGTGCGCACTCTTGCACATGGAGCACTAAAGACCTTTAAAAGACCACTACTGTCATCTTTTGGGCAGGACGTCGTATTAACTCAAGTGAAACACGTTTCGATAGTAATTTAATAGAAATAAACGCATAAAAACAGTTTACCTGTATTACATTTCTTATAATCACGTTTTCAAAGCACCTAAATATTGTAAAACAGGTATCAAAATTAGTTTTTTTTCAAAAAAATCTTCGGAAATTAAATTAAAAACGAAATTTTTTGTGCCGCCACGTTTAAAATGTTGATGGTGCGCTGTCAACCGAAGTTGGCCGCAGAAGACTGTTTCCTGATTGCAGAATCGCTCTGCGTATTCTTGTACACTGCGCAATCTTGCACACCCCTACCCTAAAGTCTATCATCTCGATAATCAACGGCGTTTCCCGTTGGTGTGGCCCCGGCATTATATCCCCTCACTCAGTAGGTACCGGCGTCAAGATAGGCCGCGCATGGGCACCCGCCCAAGGCCCCAGACATGAAGGAGCGCCCAACGCGAACCACCGGCCTTTTATTTCTCTATCTTTTCTGTTATTTAACTCTTTTTAGGGTTCCGTAGCCAAATGGCAAAAAACGGGACCCTTATGGATTCGTCATGTCTGTCTGTCTGTCTTTCCGTCCGTATGTCACAGCCACTTTTTTCCGAAACTATAAGAGCTATGCTGTTGAAACTTGGTAAGTAGATATATTCTGTGAACCGCATTAAGAAATTCAAAAAAATAGAAAAAAAATAAAATTTATGGTTTCCCCATACTTAGAACTGAAACTCAACATTTTTTTTTTCATCAAACCCATACGTGTGGGCTATCTATGGATAGGTCTTTAAAAATGATATTGAGGTTTCTAATATCATTTTTTTCTAAACTGAATAGTTTGCGCGAGAGACACTTCCAAAGTGGTAAATGTGTGTAACTTCCTGTAACTTCTAAAATAAGAGAAAGATAAAACTAAAAAAAAATATATGATGTACATTACCATATAAACTTCCACCAAAAATTGGTTTGAACGAGATCTAGGCAAGTAGTTTTTTTTTAATACGTCATAAATCGTTAACCGCAATTTACCTTTCATTCAATGTTACTAGCTAACATAAACACAAATAATTATCTAGGTAAATATTAAAGATCGTAATAATTAATCATCCAAAACTTCTCTTTAAAGGCGTGCCCATTGAAGTTCCAAGGGGAAAGTATGAAATTCACGCAGATGGAGCCGCGGGCACAAGCTAGTGATTATATTATATTATTTATATTATATTATTTATATTATATTATTATTATATTATATTTTTAATTCTTTTTTAATCATTATGAAATATTAAAAAAGTAGTGAATGGGTATCATGTCATTTGTATGGCACAATCAAACTTGACATTTCACGTTGGTGGAGTGGTCGGGGTCTGGTGGGCCAAAAACAAAAAAAATATAAATATAATTTTAATTTAAAATCAAAAAAGGCTCAACAGATTCCTTAGCAAATTACGAATACTTAATTTTAAGCATTGTTGAAAAACATTTTCTTAACAATTAACTTACTGATTAACATTCCAAGAAAAATAAAATTCTTCAATTTAGTATAAAGACTTTCTGTCAACTTACTTAATACTTGTCACTTTTTAGTATATTTTTTCTTTTTAATAGTATGTCTTTTCATTCTGTTGGGATTATAATTTTCTTTATCTGAAGAATCAGTGCTTGTGGGGGTGAACCCTCGCGGTCCACGCCTATGCCTGGTATTGTGTTCCTCAGTGTTCACTATTTCACTCAGAATACCATATTCCCTGGAATTTAAGTTACAATGTACAACCGCGGCCAATAGTGGTCGACCACTTTTCACCCTTATGGCTCTTGTAATAACAATAAGGTTGAGAAATGGTCCACCGCCAGTGACCGCAATGGTACATAATCAAGACATGTTTTATTTTTTATTTAATGGTTGTAGATTTTTTTATGTTGTATTACAAAAAAAAAAAAAAATGACACAAAAATCTCTGAAGAAAAAGCTTTTTGGAACTTAGTCTTGTAAAATTGAATTGAAAAATGACATAAAAGATTTTTATGTCACATTTTTAATATAAATTACTAGCGACCCAACGCTGCTTTGCACGTTTTTCACAACTTGACAAAACCTCCGAGATTTCTGTATCATATGTAAGTGTAATACTAATGTCAATACACATAAACCCACTTTAATTAAATTGTATTGTATGTATAGATATCGATTCAACTTACGATTCATCACAGGACCTGTGGACATCAACTTTGACTGGCAATGGGCCACTTGCTTCCATCTCCATATCACTGTCTGATTCTGCAATTACTAAATAGTCATGGAGGTTGTTTTGTTTGTACCCTGTTCCACTTTTTTGTCCTTCTTCTTCAAATAAATCTTCACTTAGTATTTCTGATTTCTGTGAAACTACATCTTCTCTACCATCTGTTTGCTTTAAACTTGTAATTCCAATATCATCAACAGGAAAATTTTCACAAGTATCAGTTTGAACTGAAACTGAATTAGCTGTGTTCAACTTAGAATTATTTTCAACATCCTTTAAAATCTTAATTGTAGTTGTGAAATTTGCATTATCAATGGTTATTTCCACTTTTTCAGTTTGCCCTACAGCTTTATTAGCTGCAGCATTACAATATGTACATGTTTCTATGATATAACTTTTTTTATAAAAAGGTATTTTAACGTTTGGATTTTTTATGCTTTGTAATGCATCAGACTGTGTTGGGGTTTCTTTATTGGTATAAATTAAAGTTTTATCATCTCTACAATCTAAGCTAACTAGTGAGGTAGATTCAATTTCTTCTTTTTCATTGGCTTCAAGCACAGCTAGCCATGCATTTTTATCCTTATCAATAACTGTTTCTTGCGAGTCATCTATTACAATAGGATCATCATCCATAAAAATGCCACTTTCATCATTATCATGTTTTGTCTTTGTTTTAATCCTCACAAGATCTACATTAGACAGATGTAATTCTTTTTTAACTTTCTTAGAGCTACCATTGTGTTGGTTAATGATTGATTTTATGTTTCTACTCTGCAGTGGATTTTTTTTATTAACAGTAGTTTTGAAGTGAGATCTCTTTCTGTTTGTCTTGAGAACTGATACCTTTTCATTTTCTTTACTTTGTAATTTAAAATTATTTTTTGAAAGCTTTATATTATGATCTAATTGAGTGTTCACATTCAAATCTCTAAATGGCTTTCTTGTTAAATCTTTGTCATTTTTGTTGAGCCACTGTTTTACATAGCTGGTAGAGCTTTTCATTGTAATATTTTTACTAGAAAGTGATGTTTCTTCTCCAGGAAAAATTTTTGAATGCCTGTTTTCTTTATTTTTGTAAGAAATAAAAGAACTTTTTCTTTTGTTCTCATACTTCACTGGAGCTTGAATGCATTCTGGGAACAGCTCTTTTTCAATCCTTAGTTGCTCAGATAATCTTTTATGTTTGAAAACTAAAAACAAGAGTTAAAATATTTATTATTGCAAATGAATAAGCATATAAATGAGTGAAAAATATTGTACAGTTAATTATGTATAGCATACATACCATCTGTATTAAACAAATCTTGACACGCTTTTAGTAGTTCTGATGCATTTTGTACCCTCTGTGTCAAGGCATCATCAAGCTTGGGCTGTGGACTAGTGACCTGAGGTGGAGTGAGGCAAAGCTGGCAGTCTACTGCATCAATAACACAGTTGTCACATGCAGTATGTCCACATGCATATCTCAGTCGCTGACCATCTGTATTATCACTGAAGACAAAACAAAGCATTCAATAAGTTTTGATTGGTATCACTACATAGTATAAAACAAAGTCGCTTTCTCTGTCCCTATATCCCTATGTATGCTTAAATCTTTAAAACTACGCAACGGATTTTGATGCGGTTTTTTTTAATAGATAGAGTGATTGAAGAGGAAAGTTTATATGTATAATAACCCCGTTTATACCCGTGCGAAGCCGGGGCGGGTCGCTAGTAATACTATAAAACTACTGTGTCTACTGAATTGTTAGAAGTACTTTTTGGTACTAAGACATATTAGGAACGTGTCAACATATATGGAGGAAGGGATATTCATGATAACGAAGACCAAAGTGGCAGTGTAATAACGCTTATGGAAAAAAAGGATGAAGATAACGATAAGAATACAGTATTCACAAAATACACATATACACAATTAATATGCTAACAAAAAGTTTACTCCACAACTAACCAAATAGCACATTGATTGTTCTCAACTATTTTTCTAACATATCCAATAGTTTGATCGATGTACAAATTATTCATGACAACTGTTGCATATCCCCAGACCCACAACAACGGTCACCGATATAACTTTCAGTATATTTTATTTTACGCTGTGGACGTAACGTAAAATACAAAAATTCCTACAAACATTCAAACATTCGCCAACTTTTTCAATGAATCACAGACTACAATTCTACAATTAGATAAAATGAAATTGAATCAAACATTCGGGCTGAGGTGACATGTCAACAAGAAGAACAACGTCAACAAAACAACCAGTGTTACCAACTCCAAAAGTTCAAATTATCGAGATTACACGTCGAAATCATCGTTTTTTGGGCAAAATAATCGTACAAAAGAAAAATACAAATAAAAAATATAAAAATAAAACGTTAGGAATTCAAGTAGCTATCAAAAGACTATGATTCAATATTACTACTAAGGGCAAACCGTTCTGCCGCGGGAAAACAACCATTAAAATTTCAGCTTGTATATTTTTATTAATAATTATTTCTTTACGGCGGATGGACGGACGGACGGACAGCGGAGGCTTAGTAGTAGATAGTGTTGGGTAACTCAGCACATTGTAGCTACTCACTTGGATCAAAAGAGTCACTCACTCTTTTCAATTAGATGTGCTACCCACACCACAGGACACAGATTAAGACGGGTCTCCTGCGCGGGTTTTTTTGAAACATTACACAAAAAACCTTACACATAAACATTTGCTTTCATACAAGATATCGTGTTTGCATACATAAATGGCTTCTTTGTTGCGATGTTTTTGTGTAAAAACACACGCAGGAGACCCGGCTTTAGCTACACAGAAAATTTTATACTCGTATTATGAGTATGAGTTTTGAACGAAACGAGTCACTCAATTGCAAGTCTATTTACGATTCTAAGCAAAGGTGTTATAATTTGACGCACTTAACCGATTATTCACCTCATTTGGCTACTCTACTGCGTATGTGTACCGTGTCGTGTTGTCGTAGCTACACACCACACTCGTGACTCCCGCGGCGAATCTGCCGAGTCATGCGGCTCACTGACACACTCACAGCACGTACGTGCTCACAGGCCACCGCAGTCTCGCCTCATTCGTGGTATCACAGTATGCTAGCACACTTTGTAAAATGAGTGCCACGCACGATCCTCATTTTAAAAGAGTGTGCTACCCATCTCTAGTAGTAGGGTCCCGTTGGCGCTCTTTGGGTACGGAACCCTAAAAAGTATAGTAATACAAAAGGTCACGTCCGGATTATCTCTAGCCTTGGAAATCCACGACGAAGTAGTGATTCTTGCACCCACTCTACTCTATACACTCTTTCATATAATCTGCGTTTCATCTTTCATCTTCCAGATACCATTAAGGCTCCTTCAAACAGGCGCGACACGCGACGCGACACAAGGGCACCACACGTCGTGCGACGAGCGGTGTCGCGCCTGTTTGTATGAGCCTTTAATAATATCGAACGAACGAACGAACTACCGCTCCCCGTGAAACAGAACAGAACCGAAACCAAAGTATTTACGCCTATGAATGATTAAAATATCAACCATAAACTCACGTGCAGACGGTATAGAGAATACCTACTTGTTTTACGATTACCGACTTTATAACAAATTATTTAGATGTTCTTATGTTTTGAATGAGGTACAAACATAACATGAGAACGGGGGAATCCCCCAGTGATCTCGAACGTCATAGTGCAAAATCGGTAGAGCTGCCCACTAAAATCGGTATATTTGTACCCAAAATCAGTATATGACATAAAAAAACCAAATTCAATCAAATTCGTTTATTTATTAAAAAAAAAATTGACAGTTTAATTTACTTCACATCAAACACACTTAATGTGCGAAAATATGCGTTCAACTTTGGCGGATAAATGGGGCAGTGATAAAATATTAAAGATGAAAGTAGACAAAAAAGGAACATTTTAGTGTCATCGCCACGCTTTAGTAAACTTACTTCATCTCAAAAAAAATCTAAATCATCAGGAAATGTTTTGACTTTATTATTCTCGGAAATCGTGGAAAAATCGTTGCATTTCGGTATTTCGGTAGGACAGAGCCCATATTGGTAGAAATACCGAAAAATCGGTAGGTTCGAAACCACTGAAATCCCCTACGGTCTGTTTTTAGGGTTGCCATTTTCGAGATTTTGAGGTGCCGTAAAGAAAATTTTAAATTTATTTCTACATTGCAATACTGCCAAATACTGCAGACCTAAACACTAACATTACTTAGTTAGGAAAAAAGAAAATTTTATCAGCCTACGGAAATTTAGGCCAAAGAGGCAAGAAACTGCCACATATGGTCACACTGATTACAAAGTAGTCTGTGGGAGAGAGCCAGAGAGAACAGACGAACTGACAATGGCGTGCGTGACGACGAACGGTTACGAACTAGAACTAGACCCATGGAACTAGTAAGTACTTTATAGCTAAACTCACATGCAAATGTAAAGTCGGTTTAAAACCAATGGGGTTAAAAACTGAAAGCTCATAGCAGATGGCAGCACAGTTGTGCGTCTTTAGTCCGCCATTGTTGTTTATGTTTTCACTGTTGTGTCGATATCGTTTATACGAAAACTAGACAAAAATGTATGCGATTTGGAGTGTAGTACAATTAAAAGCGGAGTTAAGGAAAAGAGATGCGTCTACCACGGATAAAAAAGCAGCTTTAGTGGAAAATTAAATAAATAATGACCATTTTATATTTGATAAATTGTTTTGTTTACATTATTTAAAAGTCCTTTTTTTGTTGAAGACTGGAGGCATACGACAGAAATAACTTGATCGGAGTTGAAGAAGAGCTTGGGGATGATAACCCTAACATTCTTGCCCTGGAAAAGTTCAGGAATGTCAATTCTAGCACTGATCTTCCAGCGCTATCTAAAACCCACATTCAAGAGTTTGCTGAAGGTAAGTTTTCATACAGTGATCAACTGATGATGCATTCATCTTCCTTTGTGAGTTCAACTATAAAAAAGCGTGTAATATACTTAAATTAATGTTAATATTATTCCAGGTTTCAAATACCTCCTAAAGGGAAAATCCTCGATGAAAATAGGAGCTTAGTCAAGCTAATGATCGTAACTATGCGTATTTTCATGCACAATGCAAGGCACAAATGAAAAGATTAATGTATAATGTTATACTCAAGATGAATAAAACTGGTATGGTATGTGAAAGTCATTGTGAATGTGCAGCTGGAAGTGGCTTGGAAGCACACTGTAAACATATCTTCAAAGTCCTCCACGGTATAGAGGATATAGTATGTACAAAGATTATAATTACCTATGCATAAAATATGCACAGAAAAATTAATAATGTTCAAATAACCAAAAACAACATCATTTTATACTGAGTATCTCCAACCAGCAATTTACGATGAATACTTGTATAAATACTATGATACTGTAATAAAACCAAATTAATATTATATACAATGTTTTATTCATCCCCTTATACACAATGCATATTACATAATACATTCTCTTAAGTTACAGCACATAAGACAAACAAAAAATATCTTTGATGCGAGGGGCACAAAACTGTAATTTTTTTGTCAAACCTAACAAACATTCAACATGAACGTGTTGACTTATTTATTTATTAATTAATAGGTTAGCCTACAATTGTTTACACATTACATTTCTTTTAAAACTACACAATATACATTTATAAGTGCAACAATTACTTAAAAGCTAACACCACATGCACTGTATATTAGAATTTTACATTTTTATGACTGCAATTAATTTCTAATAATGGCTGATTTAGAATTATGTAAAAACAAAGCAATAATGAAATAAACTAGGATCAAATATTTGGTTTACATTAAATAAAAAATTAAATTACATTGAAATAAATAACATTTTTAATAGTAATATTCTTCACATGACTTCCATAATACTTTATTTTGTACACTTAATGTCGAACACACAAAATAGAACTTTTGATAGGTTTCAAAACCTGTGTAGAAAGCAATGATACTGTCATTGTTTTTATAGTTCTTTATAGATCCATAAATGTACACAAAATTCACTTGAGTATGTCCCGCTCTGGCCCATCATCTGGCTCCAATGGTGTGCTAGGAAAAATTTATATTTCGTTAAACATTGTAAGTTCCTCGTCTTTATATTGCTCTTCATAACTATCACAGGTTTGAACATGGCTAGGTCCAGCAATTTGATTACTGTATGTATCAAAACATTGTTTTTTCTCATTTCTCTGTAAGTCTATTTGCTCTGTCTTCAGCTAAGGGGTTGACTGGTTTGACTTTAGTAAAAGAAAAAATAGAGGGTACAGCAGTCTTCCTGAGCCTTTTGTAAATATTTTCATCACCTAGAACAGACAAAAAGGATCTATGATCTACTTATCTATGTGCGAAACATAAAATACAAATATGATGAGTGGAAGATATATTTATCTATTTAGCCCGTAATGTCCCACAGCTAGGCAAAGGCCTCCCATTCCCTTTTCCACACACGTTTGTCCACTGCCACTGCGGGCCAGTCCTTTCGGTAGGATTCAGTGCAGGATATGTGTTAATATTAGGCAGTAGGTAGTTTGGTATGAAGGTATTAAATACAATGCAATAAAGCGAATGCTGCATAGATGCTTGCTACTTAGACATACGAGTATTTACTTTGGTCGATTAAAAGATAATCTTAACAAAACAACCTTAGTATAATGTATATAAATAAATATCCACAAATGCCTATAATGAAAACACACTTAAGTTCTCTGTATTATGAAAAAGAGCATCACCTGTATACGCATTTGTCTGATAGAAGTCTTCAGGTTTAAAATGTATAGCACATAACCTCGACGAATTATTTGGTTTCCAATTTTTTCTTCGGAGAGCTCTCTCCCACATTTTTCTTCTTTTAAGATCTTTGGGGAATACATGGGTCCCCGGATTTTTGCAGTCAACAGCTACGCAAAGGGGCATATTAATTAATTAGGCGTAAAAGAAGTTGATTGTTTACAAAAAATGTATGGATATTGACAGCTAGCTGTCAAATTTACGGACGGACAATGATAGCGACATCTGAAGTGAGCAAATGGCAGTTTTTATCCCCATTAAACCAATCCGTTTAAAACGAAAGAAAAACATTTTTTTCGATTTAAAACGGTTGATGTTGATGACTATGTTTTTTTAATTATAAGTACAATTTCTTGATTTTACCGAGGTAGGGACATATATATTACTTTCCTCTATCGGTAGGGATATAACGGAGTACCTAAAAACTCTTTGTTGGTAAATAAAAATTTTTTCGTTGTTTTCAAACGATATAAATAATCAATTTGATTCGGTTTAAAACTCTCGTTGACGTCCTCAGTCGAGACTCGACCCAACGTTGCCAGCTCGCCTACCCTACACGCACATGCACCTACATAAACTGCAGCGCGTGGCCGCCGCGCCGCGCACGCACGTACTTTTATTTTTATAGGCGAGTTTTCAACCGTTCAAAACGATTTATTTGGGGTATAAAACGGCAACATTTTATTTAAAACGTTTTAAATCGGTTGTTTTACATCAATATGCAGTACCAAGAGGTGCGTACAGTACAGACAATACAAACATGAAGAATTAGATGCACACGCTTGCCGCAAACTACAAAACTCTACAAACATGTTGATGCATCGCAAGCGCTTGCGCAAGCTACCTTTAAAATAACGGTCATTTTATCGGATCTCTCGTAAAGCCGGGTCTCCTGCGCGTGTTTTTACACAAAAATATCGCAACAAAGAGGCGTGGTCAACACACTTGTCTATGCTTTGTATGAAAATAAATGTTTATGTGTAAGCTTTACTGTGCGTTCGCACTGGCGAAACATTTACAACGAAACATGTTGGAATCTCTATTTTCTGTCAATTTTCCATACAAAGTTTGACAGGCACTAGAGATTTCAACATGTTTTGTTGTGATGTTTCGCCAGTGCGAACGCATAGTTATGTGTAATGTTTCGAAAAACATGCGGAGGAGACCGGTACCCTAATTGCGTAACTCATTTTCGCTAACAATTTCGCGAAATTTGTTTCATTTTGACATTTCAACAACATTTATTGCGTTATTTACGTTGTTGAACAGATTTTTTTTCCAACTTATGAAGCAATAGATTAGAAATCTATTTCAAATCGAAACAAATTGTGATTGTGTTGTATTACGCAATTAGGGTGCAGCTTTACAAATTTTAGTACGTCGTAAGTACGATACAAAAATCAATAACAAAAACCCCGGCGCACTGTGGATCGAAAAAACCAGCCAAGTGCGTGTTGAACTACGCACAATGAAGGGTTCCGTAGTTGGAATGAATTTATCTCAAATATAAACTTAACATTGTAGTTGAAATACATGTTCTCCCACACATTCCAACTACAAATGTAAGTTTGTATGGACAATATTGAGAGATTTACCATGTTTTTTTAAACCTATAGAGTTCTTATAAGTTTTCCTGTAATCTATGAGTAAAGAACCGTTCCAAGTATTTTATTTTTTAAATTGTCCCAGTATTTTCGGAGATAAGGGAGGGAATGGTCAATTTTTATCGATTTTCTAAAAAATCTTTAAAAGCAAAACTTTTGTTTTTAATTTTCTTATTTGCCCCCCAAAAGTGACCCCAATATTCAAAATTCATTTATTTACGTTACTTATCCGTGGTTGGGTTACAGAAATACATAATATCTGTAGCCCTAGTGAAAAGGGGTATAAGTCCGATTACTTATACCCCTTTTCACTAGGGCCACAGATATGTGTACCAAATTTCAACTTAATCGGTCCATTAGATTCGGAGAAAATTGGCTGTGACAGCCGGACAGACACACGAGTGATCCTTTATGGGTTCCGTTTTTTCCTTTGAGGTACTGAACCCTAAAAAAGGCTCTCGAAGACATAGGAGCTTAAATTTTAAAGTGTCGGTTATGAACATGTCAAGTTATATGAAACGTCAAACATGTTTCGCGTCAACAAGTTGAGTGACAATGCGAACGCGAGTCGATACATTGACAGACAACAGAGTTTTCAACATGTTTTTATGTAAATGTAACTGTGCGTTCGCACTGGCGAAACATTTACAACGAAACATGTTGGAATCTCTATTTTCTGTCAATTTCCCATACAAAGTTTGACAGGCACTAGAGATTTCAACATGTTTTGTTGTGATGTTTCGCCAGTGCGAACGCATAGTTACTGTGCGTTTGCACTGGCGAAACATTTACAACGAAACATGTTGGAGTCTCTATTTTCTGTCAATTTTCCATACAAAGTTTGACAGGCACTAGAGATTCCAACATGTTTTGTTGTGATGTTTCGCCAGTGCGAACGCATAGTTACGCCTGTGCAAACGCACAGTTACTTAACAAAATGCTTAGTTCCAAATCCCCGTCAGATTTTTTTATGTGATCTGTATGTTGATCTGTTACCTCATAACTTCTAAACTACTTATCATAATTTGGCAATTGAGGTATCGTTGGAAGCATCTTGATCGTCCGCTGGTTAGAGGCTATGTGACGTCACATTAAATTATATATGGCGCCCTCTAGAGGACATAAAGTCACGAACTAAAGAAAAGGTGCCGTGTTGGGTATCAAATGAAAGGACTTAATTAGTACATTTCAAATATGTTTATAATACATGTGTTATAATCCCAACATAATTTAAAAAAAAATTAAATCAACTACGACAAAAACACCAACTAAAAAGGTAAACAAGACATCACAGACAGACAAATTAAAAATTCGGAGTCACTGGTCATCTGTTCGATTATGCTATAAGTCCACGTTCACACGGACCTAATAAAATCGCGGCGTTTATTTTTTTGCGTATTTAATTTTGCAACGCTCTGCTTAGCGCCGAGAGTTGAAAATCCAGTGCGTGATAAAATCCCACCGCGATTTTTGTCCGTGCAAACGTCAGCTAACACGACGTGTGACTCCGGATTTTCAATTTCTCTGTCTGTGATGTTATGTCAGTGGTGATGTCTATCTTTTTAATTAAGTGCGTGCTACACGGCTGCCAACTTCGTCCCCGACAGAGGTGACTTTGGTTGGCAACAGGCAGAGCTGTTTGAAATTCGGTCGTAAACCTCCAACTACATGGTTGTAATCCACCAAGGACACATCTGTCGGGACGTGGTTGGCAGTCGTGTAACAAGCCCTTTAGTTGGGTACCGTTTTTGTCGTAGTTGGGTTAAAAGTTTTTGTGATCTCAATAGCCTATGTGTCAAATTGAGTCAATATAAAAAAAACAAGACATATACACAAATACAGCAACTAAAAATAATTACAAGCAAGCCGGCAAAACGTTCTGGCTTTTAATAAATTTTAATGTTTTTTGAGAAATATGTGAATAATCGCAATCATAATAATGGCTTTATTAGAATATAAACATTATTTTCCGATAGATAGCATACAAAAAGTATGTGATCTGTTTGAAGAACAACTACGCAGTGAGAAGGAGGCAGATTTAGCTTTGTTTTCTATTATTGTTGGAGCGGTTGAAAATAATTTAACTAATGTAAAAAACAGCGACAAGGAAATGAGTTTGGCGGCAAATAAAGTTGGGAAAATGAAGTTCCCATCTGTTGAATACGAAGAAGTGAAGTCACTCCATGAGCGTTTTGTGACACTAATGCGTGGAGGCGTCGATGTGAAACTGCTAAATGGAGTTCACACCACGAGAGATTTGGTGAAACGAGTTGCCGATGTGGTTTGGAATTCATTGACTCGCAGTTATTACAAAGACCGAGCGCATTTGCAGTCTATTTATAGTTTTTTAACAGGAAATAAACTTGACTGCTTTGGTGTAGCTTTTGCAGTAACTGCAGGCTGTCAAGTACTTGGTAAACAAGACGTTCACCTGGCCTTATCTGAAGACCATGCTTGGGTAGTTTTTGGGAAAGATGGCATAGAAACAGCTGAGGTATGTATCACAAGAATACTTTGCCACGAAAAAGTTTGATTATGGAATTAAATTAGGTTTTAATTCAATTTTCTCAAAAAAAAAAAATGCTTGTCCCCATCTTATACATATTAATTCTCTTTTCTGTCTGTTTATGTAGTAAATGTCTTAAGTTTCACTCTGTTTTTTGTAGCACATGCATGTAACGTCTGATGATCAATAAAAAACTTATGTTTTTAGGTAACTTGGCATGGCAAGGGTAATGAAGACAAACGTGGAAGATCAGTTGGTGATGGAGTATCTGCACGTTCGTGGCTGTACGTTGCTGGCAAACCAGTGATATGCACTCGTGTAATGGAACTAGCTGCACTTGTATCTTCAATCAACCCCACATTGACTCAAACTACAGATGTCCATGAAATTGCTCAAATGCAGCACAGACTTCTGTGGTTATTGTATGACAGTGGTAAATATAACAATATTTTTCAGGATCTACTTATTTTACATGGAAATAGCAAACACTAAGCTCTGCTCTATAACTATTATTGGAGACACATGTAGCTAAGAGAGCAGCCCAGCCAAAGTGAAGTTGAGTCAGCCATTTGTCTCCTGCTGCTTACCCTGTGAACTGAAATAACGACTATGTACCCTGATAAATTGCTCAGTACCAAAATAGGCCTGCAATTAAAGAAGAAAATCCTATAATAATAGATTTATAATCCCTAGGAGAGCAATAGTCACCCTGTATCTATATCCATAAATATCATTAAAGATTGGATCATGTTACTTAAAATGCTTGAAATATATCACCACCAAAAAGACTCAAAATATGCAAAATTGAATTTAAATAAATTGTAGTATTTGTTTGAAGTGTTTAATAGAAAACCTCAGACTAAATAAAAAACCTAGACAGAGCACTGCAAACAAAACAGTGAAGCATGCCAAAACTGCACCTCCGCTCTGTGCATACAAGCTCACACACACATTTACAATCAAACTACACCTCACGAAACTGGCTTCATGGCACTGTTGACAGTGCTATGTCTTGGTTTTTTATTTGATCTGAGTAGAAATCATGGCAATATAATGTACATACAATCAGTTCATATTAGGTAAAATGTGGAAAAACCTATTTTTTTTTTTACAAAATATGCAAATACATATAATTATGCAAATATGCATTTGCATTAAATCCAATCTCTACATAATATAAATTAAAGTCGAATGTAAATAAGAAATCCCTATCTTTCCCTTTCAGGCCATTTAGATGCTTACCCGATGGCATTGGGTAATCTTGGGGACTTAGATGAATACATGAGAATAGCCAATTGTTCAGTAGAAGCTGATGTAGAATTGCCTCTACATAATGAATTGGATAATTTACGACCTGATGGCACACAGAGACCAGACCCTGCAGCACTATATGCCCAAGCTATCCGCTCATCAAGAACAAATTATGAAGATCGCCATGTTTATCCATACACTTTCCAAGGAGGCCACTACCATCGCCATAAAATGTACAAAGAAGCTTTCCATGCATGGGCCTGTGCTGGCGACGTTATTCGACAGTTAGTATTCATAATTTTCTCTAAAAAACTTAATAAGTGTTGTAAGTGTTGATTGTATCTTCTATTATACATTGTAACAGCGAATCAATTTTCACATCTCTATTACATTTTTTACGCAAATTCATGATTTTGGACATTGTAATTTTCAGCAGCAGTAAGATATTTTAATTATTTGATTATGAATAATGATAATGGTGCCGATTCCCTTGTACACAAACTAAACTAAATTTAAGTTCAGTGCATCTTTTTCTTTCTATTTCATTAAGAAAAGGACAGAAGATAAATTTTAGTTTAGTCCTGTCAAATTAATCATCGCCTGTCACTCTCCATACAAGTTTAGACGTGATTAAAAACTTGCCGACTAAAATTACATCAATTTACGTCAAGCGCTGATTAATTTGACAGGACTAAACTAAAATATATCTTCTGTCCTTTTCTTAATGAAATAGAAAGAAAAAGATGCACTGAACTTAAATTTAGTTTAGTTTGTGAACAAGGGAATCGGCACCAGTGTCATTCTCTTTCTTGTAATTTGGAGTTACAAATTCTTTTCGTGTACCTAATTTGCTGAATTGACGCGGAATATTAATTTTATTTATTGTATTTTAATATTATTAGTCGAAATTACATACACAACATCACGCCTTGTTTTCCCGAAGGGTTGGGCAGAGGTAACCCTGTAGCAGGTACACCCACATTTCGCCAGTTATGTTTTAAGTCCTATGTAATAGGGGGCGAGCCTATTGCCAGTCGAAATTAGTCGCCAAATATCAGAATTAATCGGTCACTGGTTCAAAAGTTATAAGGGTTTATAGGTGGCCGATCTGGGGAGCGCCTACCCTAGCTTGGCCCATTTGGCCCATAGGGCACCTAGCAAAGATCTGTTTTCCCCCAAATTTAGTCGCTAATTAGTATAAACCTGTCGCCAAATTTCAGAATCTGTCGATCACTGGTTCAAAAGATATAAGCGTTTCTAGGTAGCCGACCAGCACGCGTAACATCACCACCGTAGAAAGAGGTTTTGTCGACGGAAGAATAGACAAAATGACAGATAAACAATCACAATCTGTCATTTTGTCTATTCTTCCGTCGACAAAACTCGTTTCTACGGTGGTCATGCTACGCGTGCTGGAGAGAGTCTCCCCAGCTTGGCCACATTTATATCTCGAAAACTAGCAAGGTCACCTTGCAAAGATCTGTTTTCTCCCAATGATATTTGGCGAACGATTCCGACTAAATTTTTGCTTTTGAGATTTAAATTGGGCCAAGCTGGGGAGCTGCTCCCCAGATCGGCTACATATAAACTTTGAACCAGTGACCGACTAATTCTGATATTTGGCGACAATATTTTTGTGTTATCATACTTAAAATCCCTGGATGGTGGCCATGCCAGTGTCAGTCACACAGAAATAACTTCGTTTTTATAGTTTATTTTTTTGAGAAATACTATGAAAGACATCATCATTTTCGCGGTCTATACAAACAATACCGTGCATATAGATTAGTGATGTGCCAGATATCCGTATCCGTATCTTTTTGGCGGATCTTGAACGGATCTTTTATATTAATACATCTCATTACGTATATAAAATTTTAAAGATATGTAGCAATGAAATACTGTTAACTTTAATCCAAATTAGTAAAAAAAAGTTTAATCATATTTATTATAATTCAAGTAGAGTAAGTACCACTAAATTAAGTTATAAGTTAGTAATTAAACTATCTTTGTAGTGAGATCATTCATCATCACCTCTAATATTTGTGCTATGCTAATTGAAATAATTATGTGAGTCAACACATCAATTAAAACTATGTTGTTTTCAAGAACTTAAAAAAAATACACGTTATAATTAATATTTAGTAAGGGTAAATTGTATTTCAAAAAGAGTAACTTGGCAGCTTTGTCCCCCAAAAGTCAGTTACGATGAAGATCATAAATAATTCCTGCTGAACCTGAAGAAAGTTGAGATCCGTATCCGTATTCGCGGATCTAGACTTATGATCCGTATCCGTATCCGTGGATCACATTTTTAGGGTTCCGTTGCCAAATGGCAAAAAACGGAACCCTTATAGATTCGTCATGTCTGTCTGTCTGTCTGTCTGTCCGTCCGTATGTCACAGCCACTTTTTTCCGAAACTATAAGAGATGTTGAAACTTGGTAAATAGATGTATTCTGTGAACCGCATTAAGATTTTCACATAAAAATAGAAAAAAAACAAATAATTTTGGAGTTCCCCATACTTAGAACTGAAACTCAAAAAAATTTTTTTCATCAATCCCATACGTGTGGGGTATCTATGGATAGGTCTTCAAAAATGATATTGAGGTTTCTAATATCATTTTTTTCTAAACTGAATAGTTTGCGCGAGAGACACTTCCAAAGTGGTAAAATGTGTCCCCCCCCCCCTGTAACTTCTAAAATAAGAGAATGATAAAACTAAAAAAAAAATATGATGTACATTACCATGTAAACTTCCACCGAAAATTGGTTTGAACGAGATCTAACAACTAGTTTTTTTTTAATACGTCATAAATCGTAAACCGCAATTTACCTTTCATTCAATGTTACTTGCTGCTACGGAACCCTTTATGGGCGAGTACGACTCGCACTTGGCCGGTTTTTTAACGATCCGGCACATCACTAATATAGATAGTGCAATCCACGAAGACGCGCTCCACTCCGCTCCGCGCCGTACTAAAGTTCAGCTTACAGTACAGTAATCGGAGTGGGGCGCGTCTTCGTGGATTGCACTATCTATACGTAAATGTTCATCCCAACTACCGAACGGTTTAAAAAAAAAATATTTACGTGACATGATAAACCTAATGGTTATTATGCCCAGCCGCCAGAATCAAATACGTATTGTGATGTGGCAGACATTTATTTAGTCACAAAGGCAACAAAGTTGTGGCCAGAGGCTGAAAAAAACCAGCTAATTGCGTGTCGAACTACGCACAATGAAGGGTTCCGTAGTTGGGATGAATTTATCTCAAATACAAACTAAACATTGTAGTTGAAATACAATATGTTCTCCCATACATTCCAACTGCAAATGTAAGTTTGTACTTATAATATTGAGAGATTTACCATGTTATTTTAAATCCAAAGACTTCTTATAGGTTTTCCTGTAATCAATGAGTAAAGAACCATTCTACGTATTTTTTCATAAATTTAATTGGGGTGGGAATGGTAAAGGAGAACGTTCACCGTCCATACATTTTTGGGCTAAATGTGAAAGTGCCGGCCAAACAAAAAAAATGTTATATTCCGTTAGAACATGTTATTCTCTTCACTTTTCACTATGGTACCAAATCTGTAGGGCCATTCCCTGCGCTATACAAGTTTGAAAAATACCGTTTTCAGTATGTTTTAGATAAAAGAATTATAGTAATAGCTTTTATGCCAGTAAACATTACAGTTATTATCTTTTACTGTGAAACTAACTCTAGGGTTATTCTCCACATAACTACAGTGTGCGAAATAGTTATTTTTTTCTCCAGTACTAATATTAGCTGATTGAAATAGGTATCACTAGTATGTATTAACTGGTTTTAGGTTGTTATAGGTAATAATGTGTTATTTTATTTCACTGTTTTTGCGAGAATAGAAACCATTAAATAGACCTAAAACCAATTAATACATACTAGTGATACCTACGAGTGATACCTATTTCAATAAGCTAATACTAGTACCTACTGGTGAAAAAAAAACTTTATTTCGCATACTGCAGTTATGTGGAGAATAACTCTAGAGCCTTAGTTTCACAGTAAAAGATAATGACTGTAATGTTTACTGGCATAAAAAGCTATTACTATAATTAGATAACTGTTATTCTTTTAACTAAAACATACTGAAAACGTATTTTTCAAACTCGTATAACAGCGCAGGGAATCGCCCTACAGATTTGGTCCCATAGTGAAAAGTGAAGAGAATTACATGTTCTAACGGAATATAACATTTTTATTGTTTGAATTTTCTCCTTTTCATCGATTTTCTTAAATATCTTTAAAAGCAAAACTTTTTAAAATTTTCTTATTTGCCCCACAAAAGTAACCCCCATATTCTAAATTCATTTATTAACGTTACACGTCCGTGTTTGGGTCACAGAAATACATAATAATATGTGTACCAAATTTCAACTTAATCGGTCCATTTTGCCGGCTGTGACAGACGGACAGATAGACACACGAGTAATCCTATAAGGGTTCCGTTTTTTCCTTTTGAGGTACCTACGGAACCCTAAAACTGGAATGTCTTTAACTAATGACGTTACCCATTACGCCTTACGATATTCTTTTCGATTCTACGAGTATGATCCAACTCCAACACAAACCACTTTATCATAACGCAACATATCTTTACAGCTACAACTATTCCCGTGATGATGAAGAGATATACAAAGAGTTTTCTGAAATAGCAAATGAACTAATACCACAGTTGATGAAAGCTGAAAGCTCTGGACACTCTGCCAGATCCATTCTGAAGGACCCAGAGTGCTTTGCGTCATTACTAAGGTATGGTTTGTACTTCAAAAACAGTCAGCACAATATTATTTCTAATGAAAATTGTAATAATACAGCTTTTAACTTTTAGATTTTATGACGGCATTTGCAAATGGGAAGAAGGTAGTCAAACACCAATTCTTCATATTGGTTGGGCAAAACCCCTTGTGAGCACAATTTCAAAATTTGATGCGGAAGTAAGAGCTCAAGTTCACATAATATGTAAAACTGATACTGATGATCATTCAGAGTCAAATAAAGCATCAGAGAATGTTGAAAAAGACAAAGGCGATAATGACAAATGGAACAATAATTCCGAGAACACAGAGATGACTGTGCGTGAGCAGCTAACTGCCGCTGTGAATAGTCGGCCGCGCGTCGCACTGTACAGTCATAAGATGGCCGCACTGAGGCCTTTACTTCTAGCGGAGCGATTGAACACTCACGCGCTACAGCTGCAGTTGACAGCGCAGAGCCAGCTCCAACGGCCGCAGGCGCCGACGAAGAAAAGAGATATCGATGACGCAAATTCTTCTCTACCGACAGCGCGCGCCAAACGAGCTCGTCGCGAACGTTGAAAGAATTGGTAATGTTTTTAAATTGGAACCGAATACGCTTCTCTGTTAGACTGGTACCAATGTACCTAAATGAGTGATGTATACAAAGTATTTTATGTAGTTTATGTGTTTCTATTAGATTGTTAATGTTGGTAGTACATTATGTATTCTGGGTGATATCATGTATTTTTAGAGTCGAGTTTAAAACTAAAAAATCGCCCAATACAAAAATTGAGTCATTTAGTAAGAAATAATGTAACTTTGGATGGATCATCATTCTAGTTTAAATACGAATGGGGCAGTGCCAAGAATCTGTATTTAAAAATAGTCTGCTGCAGTGTGACGCCTAATAGGTAGATAATACTGGCTGGTATCCGCAACTCCACGTCAAAGCGCGTATTTTGCGTACGGGTGGGAAAATTGCTTATTCGATCCACCCCAGCTCCTCAAAGAAGTCAGCAACGCCTTGGTGTTAGGTACTGAAAATCTCACGTAGGGTACCTGAGTTACCGAAGTACTTTGCCCTGTATGTGGCGACCACCGGGTAGTTAAGCAGCACATGAGCTGCTGTCTCGTCCTCCTCCATGCAGGCCCTGCACGGTGGACTGTCTGTGACTGACAAAGAGGTGTTGTTTGGTTAGTCGGAGAACCTGTGTCGTGAGGCGGCCATCGATTGTAGGGAGTGCCTCCTTAGCCTGCCTGCACTCCAACCATAGTTTGTGATGTTAGTCTCTGGTTCGTTTCTTTACCAGAGTGCGTAGGTACCCGAAAGGGAGTGGCGCGATGGGTTCAGACCCCACTGGAGTCATGCTCAACTCCTTCTGGCAAGCGCTGTCTGTGTCCTTTGATCCATTGAATGGTTATATTATTGAGGCTACCCACCTGGTTATGGCACTGGTGACACTTCCAAAGTCAACTGTGTGACTGTTTAGCGTTTGCAGAACAGCAATGGTATCTGAGAGTCTTCGTATCGAGTGGTCCTTAATTTCTCTGGCCATGATGGCTGAAGCGGAAAGAGAAATACCCATACATTTGGCCTGGAACACAGTGTTTTGGACTCCCAGTGGTGTGGCTATTAAAATTTGTATGTTGAAGTCCTCCGAAAATATTCCAGCACCTGTGCCGCTACCTATTTTGGATCCATCCGTGAAGATGCGTAGTGCGCAAACCCTCGCATCAGCGATCCTCGTGAAGTCTGTAATTTTAATCAAAGATAAATTGTTCGGGTACCCGGTCATTTATGGCTTTCTTAATGGGGAACTCATTATCGAGTCCCTCAAACAGCGCGGTGTGCTGTGTGTCTCTCTTACCCCAGAGATTTATGCGTTTAGACGCACCGCCGCCATCGTCACTTCCTACTGTATGAACAGGTGGAGCGGTGGTAGTCCCAGCATCGTTTCCCGCAGTCGGAGTAGTCCTCATGCAGCCCGCGGTCGCCACGCAGGCTAGTCTGCATGCGTTGTAGTTTGTTGGTGGCTGTAACCAGCTGCGTGCGGGGACAACAGACCACGGCCCCGTAGGCAATCATGGGGCGGATAAGTGCGGTGTACAGTCATAGTATGAATTTGGGGGACAGGTCCCACTTTTTACCTATCATTTTCCTGCAATGTCAGAAGGTGATGCAAGCCCTGTTTAACTTACTGTCTAGAATGACCCCGAGGTACTTGACTTCGTTGGCCAACTGAAGTTCTGCATCGAACAGTTTTGGTAGGCGGAAAAGGCTTAATGCTCGTTTTTGGGTAAACATGACTAGTTCAGTTTTAGTCACAAATTTGAAATTTACTCTTCATGATGACTTCCTTCATCAATTGCTAAATATCTAGTATTTAATAGACATGAATGTTTATGAATAGTAAATTATAATTCAGTCTAGATAAAAACCTTGAATGCCAACTCTAATAACTATTATCGTTACTTGTGATTTCACATCAGTATAGATACAGTCAACTGCTACAATTTGACACGCTTTTATTCCCAGCAATAGTTAGAACGGTTTTTGCATTTCAAGTGTTACCACCGATGTACGGTTGACTGTGCATTACCCTTAAAGGTGTTTTTAGAGTCATGAGCGTTTTATCACGCAAGTAGAAATGTGGCAAGAATTAATTACACTACGGCGCGCATGCGGCGCTAACCTACTGCGGGAGCTCACAACATATTATTAAAATGATGACTCTATGAACCCCCATATTGCATTTATTAAATGTCCCATCCATATATACATTATAATATGTAGCATGTACTTATTGAAATCGTTATAAGAAAAGATTTTTTGTTCAAATAGGAAACATTCTGAGATATAAAATAATGTAAAAGAGCCCTAGCTGACACGATAGTCTTATCACCAATCTGCGATCAGCGTTTTGCGACTTTATCAATATGCATCGCGTTTTGGTACCTCATTGCGTTCGGTTACGTTGGTATAATTGCGCATTTCAAAGATTGCTTCATGCAGCATCGCATTTGAGCAATTCTGCATTTGAGTGCAATAAAAAAATGCATAAGGTCGCCTTGAAATGCGAGAGGTGTTTCTTATGGCCTTCGCAGACTGGCGAACGGGACGGTAGAGGATTTTAAATTTATCAACCGAATTTAATACTTATCCAATCGAAATAAGGTATATATTTCAATGCTGCGCTGCTCCGAGGTCGATCACCGAGCATTGAAATATATACCTTATTCTTCTTCCGCCAGTCTGCGCAGGCCATTAGAGTTGTTGTTGTTAAAATTGTGCGTGGGCAGCAGATGCTTCCATTATAATTTGTACCTACTATTATACATAGGTAACAACACGCTGCGGTTGCTTTCAAGCGTCTTAAGGCGAAAGCGCCAGGTTAGCCCACGAAATTCGAGGCTTCAGTGTTTGGTTGTTTGTTGATCAAAATATGATTCGCGACCGTAACAATATGTATTTACATAATTATAATCTCTCTTGTATCAGCATAATGATTAATCATATTTTGATTAACATTAAACCTAACAATAAATTATAATATCAAAGTATAACAATTGTGATTCAATTATACGGACAATTTAAGTTGGTTGTCAATTTGTATATTTTAAGTTGGTAGTCATTGTTTCCCTGGCTTTATTTCTATAAAACCGCTACCGTAGATGGCGATAATGCCAACTGCTACTGCGGTCGCGCGGCGACTGCAGACGGCATACCAGTAGTGCTGTCACTAATCGACTAGGCGTTTTGTTTTTGTTGATTATTAATGAGTTTCGTGAAACTGAAATCAGTTTTTCTCCATAGGAAGCGACCAATTGGAACCGTGCACCTAGCTTCTGACGTTTCATAATTGCCCTTGTAGGTTTATGTAAAATAAAATATTTTCAATTTGAAGAAAATAAGTGCCGCTGCAATCTTAGATGTGACGTCACGTTTGGAACTAAAACTATTGTCAATCGCAACGCCTCTGCGGTCTGCCTCACCTTATGATGCATTTCATCACAACATTTACTAATAGTTTATTACTTTGCTGCTGCCATTATCATATATGTTACATTAGAACCGCACATCCAAACATTGAAAATATTCGACGCGCGGGAACAGCGTGACAGTTGGTGGGGGGTTCTGTTATCAAAGAGAAGGAAATCAGCTGCGGCGGCATGAGAACGGCGCATCTGATTGGCTTTAAAAAAGTTTTTGTGATGATTGTCCATTCTTTTGCTGTCTGTACCAATTTTATTTTCAAAATCTGTGAATGCAAATTAAAGTTTCTCAATAATTTAAGGACAATCTCCTAAGACATTTTTCCTATAAGTAGGTACAACGGGTAAGCTACCTACCCTTACTGCCCCGTCTCTAAACTCTAAAATCCACCCTGCACTGTGTACTTCAATGGCTGCCGCCTTATGGTTTTACTATTGCCCACACCTAATTATCTAAGGCTAATAATCACCGAGAAACAACAAAATATGTATTGTATTTATGTAATGTGAGAAAAAAAAAACCATTGTATAAAGTAGAAATTACGATCGTCACTGTGTGACGTCAGAATGGTTCATACTAATACTTAGATTTTTACGTTATTATTGTAAGTATGATCATGGTAAAGAATATATTTTTGAAATTAAATTATATTTATAAAAATACCATGATAAATGATCATTGAAGAACATAATTATATTTGTAGAACATTACAATTATACAGGTACTCCGGTATCTGTCTACAATTTTTTTTTTTTTAGTTTTTTGTTTACTTTGTAGTTCTCGTGACATTAAAAGGTCATATTTTAATATATTATTATTTTAGGTATTTAAAAAGGTAGAATGCCTTTAAATTAAAGTGAAAATTATTATTGTATATGGTCTGAAAATGATGTTAGCGATATTAATCATTTAAAGATCAGAAAAAATCACATGCCTGTATAATGTAGTAGGTACTTATCTATAAAAATCCTAGTATACTCTGTTCTAAAAGCATTTCATGAAAATGTTAACAAATAGGTAAGAAAACGTTCTTGTTGATATCAATTTGTAGTACTACTCAAGCTTTTGGTTTAATTATTTGAATAATTAAAGCCGAAATTCTAATTTTAAATTACTTTAAAGACGTTTTACATCTGACAATTGAGGATAATATAACAAAAAAAAAAAATCGTCAACGATTTTTCAATTAGGTACTATATTATTCAAACAATAATTGTTGGACAAAGTGGTGAGATCTAAAATTGAAACCTTAGTATACCTGAATGTCACTAATTACCTTTAGTGAGGGATTGCGAAAGAATTTAACCTGAACAGTTTATTTACACTTTCATCAAAAAGTTTTGGAACAGATTATCAATACCTTGTGAATACTAATCATTTCTAACTTAACAAAGTTGTAGCAAAAACTTCTACCTAGATTCATAAGCAAACAATAAATTGTATTTATTGTTGGAAAGGCGAAGATACGACAAACACGGTTGCTTTTAATAAAAATATATTAGCTTGCTTTTACATAGAAGCGAGACGCCGCTGTTTCCTGCTTAGGTATCGCTTGTACCATTTCACGTGATAGTGTCATAACTCAATTTTCAAGCGCCTTGATGAGCGGATTGTAGTCTGCAGGCTAACCTGTAGACTACAAGGCGCTTGAGGCGCTGAGTGGCTGACCACTCAGCAGCAAGACAGCTACCTACAAAAGCCAAAAAATCGTCTTCAAAAGCTGAACCTAATAACCAATATCGCTTAGCTGTTGACTAAGGTCAGAAACCTTCGTAACATACGCCTCCATGTTTTCACATTCGCTTAGTTTCGTGACAAACAAAAGTCTAAGCAATCTATAGCCCCCTTATCCTCATAAGTGTTGATCGCAGACATAACCATGCCCCCGGGCCGATATCACATTGTATAAGTATATGCATAAATACTAACGGCTAAAAAGATAATGGTGCCAATTCCCTTGTTCACAAACTAAACTAAATTTAAGTTCAGTGCATCTTTTTCTTTCTATTTCATTAAGAAAAGGACAGAAGATAAATTTTAGTTTAGTCCTGTCAAATTAATCAGAGCCTGTCACTCTCCATACAAGTTTAGACGTGATTAAAAACTTGCCGACTAAAATTATGTCAATTTATGTCAAGCGCTGATTAATTTGACAGGACTAAACTAAAATTTATCTTCTGTCCTTTTCTTAATGAAATAGAAAGAAAAAGATGCACTGAACTTAAATTTAGTTTAGTTTGTGAACAAGGGAATCGGCACCAATATCTTTTGAAGTATCTTTAAATTCTTTATTTTATTATCGGGATAATTTTCTAAATAAAATTTACCTTCTGATAAAAGAATTTCGAAGTCCTGGGCCGGGGCCCATAACCTGTTGCCTAGGTTGTCACTATTTTTAAGTTCCATCATCTATGTTGTCTGTAACCTTGCCAAATATATATTTTCAACATACTTGCTCGTAAAGTGGATCTTATTGCATCGCTTTTAGGTCACAATGCAGTCCCTATTTACCATCCGTGTTTTTTGCAATAGATAACTATTACTAGTCAGAGATGTGCGCTTTTGCAAATCTCAGCAAAGAGCCTATGAAGGCTGTTTGCTGCAATTTTTTTCAAGTTTTTATGAATATGAATTAAAAAATTGTGAATATAAACACTGTAAACAAATAAAATGTGATAAATAAACATTATATTTTATCAAATTATTTATTTTTGTCAACAAATTAACATTGTTTTGTGTATAAAGGGTCAAATTAAAATAGCCAGCGAAACTTCATAGAGATGTGACAGGTATCGTTACAGCTAATGAAGGGAAAACAAAAGAAAAACTCATAACTTAAAGTTACTACACTACCAGCGTCTGTTGACCGCGTAATCATCTGTTACTCGAAAATATTAGCTTATAAAATCAGTTTTAGCATATTTTTTTTTGTTTACAATTTCCAACCATTTTGTGAAATTTCGCCAGCTAATTAAATTTGAGCCTGTATCCTCAAACCAAATAAAAAACCAAGTCATAGCACTGTCACCAGTGACTTGAGACCGGTTTCATAAACATGTGTGTAGTTTGATTAAAAACATGTACGTGTGAGCGTGTATGCACTAGTGATGTGCCGGATATCCGTATCCGTATCGGCGGATATCCGAGGGAGAAAAGAGATCTGTATCCGTATTACTTTTTGGTTGATCTTGAACGGATCTTTTATATTAATACATTTCATTACGTATATAAAATTTTAAAGATATGTAGCAACGAAATACTGTTAACTTCAATCCAAATTAGTAGGTAAATCAAAAATGTATTCATGTTTATTATAATTCAAGTAGAGTAAGTACCAGTACATTAAGTTATAAGGTATAGTAATTAAACTATCTTTGTAGTGAGATCAAACCTCCTATACTTGTGCTATGCTAATTGAAATAATTATGTGAGTTAACACATCAATTAAAACTATATTGTTTTCAAGAACTTAAAAAAAAATACGTCATAATGAATATTGAGTAATGGTAAATTGTATTTCAAAAAGAGTAACTTGGCAGCTTTGTCCCCTCAAAAGTCAGTTACGATGAGGATCATAAATAATTCCTGCTGAACCTGAAGAAAGTTGAGATCCGTATCCGTATCCGTATTCGCGGATCTAGATCCTTATGATCCGTATCCGTGGATCATATTTTTTAACGATCCGGCACATCACTGGTATGCACAGACCGGAGGTATAGTTTTGGCATGCTTCACTGTATTGTTCGCAGCGATACGTCTTGTATTTTTATTTGGTTTGAGCCTGTATATAAAAATATTCAGTTTATAATAACTTGTTACATTTTTAATATTAGGTTGTTTGGCGATATCGAGTCAATGCCTCTCCTTAAAAAAAAATTCATAAATGTTTGTTTGGTACTTAAAAATAGGTAAGTTTATCAAATTTTATTAATTTTGATTTCGCAAGTGTGTTGAAAATGTCGGAAACGAGTGAACATTTGTCGTTGCCGCAATGAAATCTTCGTTCACTTGTATAAAAATGTACTATTTATTTATAGCAGCTGCATTTGTCGTATCTATCCGTATTCAAGACGTAGGTAGGTACCTCTTGATTTCAAAATGTTTATCCTACTCAAGGCCTGTGCAAATAATACTAATATATTAAGCCTTTATGTTTTCTATAAATAGTGTCATAATAATTATAATTAAGTGATTTTTCATAGGTGTTAATAAGTAAGATAGGCTTTTGCATTTAATTATGTACTATCGGCGCTGTAGTACATACCACCTGTGAAACTCATTGCATTTATTACACTCATTGCATTTTTATTATTAAATATCCTCTATTGCTTGTTCATGTATTTAAAGTAACAAGTTATTTGCGCCAATAGCGTTGCACAAAAGCTTTGCAGCCATGTGAGTGAACTTCATGAGAATCAAAGCTTCTTCACACTTTGCTAGCGCCATGGCTGGTCTTAACTTTATTGCTATATGTCGTATTTCAGCGGTTCGTGCCGCTACGTATTTCCATCTGGCGAAACTGTAACTAGGAGTAATGATCAGACGCTCATCTCTAGACATAGCGTCTCGTTATTTGTGATCTCGTCTCAAGCTCGGCCTTTTGAAAATGACTGTGTATCAGTGTGTAGTGTGTCTGCTAGAATGGGTTTTGATTGTTGCGCTGTTCGACGTCCTATCAGTCTTTGTCTTACAAAAATGAATGGCGTTGGGATAGTGAATGTGTTACGCCAATGCCAATTCAACAATATTTATTGCGTTACGTTGTCGAGCAGACGAATCTTTCGAATATAATATGAAGCAATAAATTATCAATTTCCTTCGAAGTTCTTCGGATTGTGATAAAAGTGTGTTACACAATTGAGGTGCTATATACATGTTGTTTTTTTTCAAGCCAGTGTGTTTAAATTCATATCCATAGATCTTAGAAAAACATCTGAAAGGAAAGTCTAATTTTAAAGAAAATTCATAACACTTTGTACAGACGCCAACACATCAAGCTACTACAATCTGTCAAATTTATTTAATAGATTTTCAACTTTATCGCTGTAGCGTAAGGTTCAAAGTTGATTGGGAAAATTTGACAGTTTCGGGTAGCTTGATGTGCTGGCGTCTGTACATCAAAATTGGAAAAACATCAGTCTTTCTTTTTTTTTTTTTAATGTGCACGAAATATTTACCTAGTTTAAAAGATTTTTGCTGTGCTCATAACATGAAATGGTGGCCACTTCGGAAATACGATCAAGGTAAATGTAAATAATTTTTGTGGATAACTTCTAGCAACTTTAGACCTATGATTGTTACATGATTTAGTTCGTAATGTGATGTGAGGCAAAATAATTTAAAAAAAGTTTGTCAACTTTACAAATACGCCTTTTTTTAATAAATTTTTATGGTAAGTACTTTTACTTCCTTTAAAATTTAGCTCGTGGTTACCCACCGAACCTGAACTTACCCATACTAGCTGGAAAAAAAAATCACACTACACACGCACGAATAATTAATAACATTGAAAAACGCTTAAGTTTTATATAAAGAGGTTTAAAAAAAACTGTTTTCTGTTTTAACGTGATATACAGTACCTAGCCTCTGTTTTAGCATATAAATGAATAAATGTTGTAAATACTATGATTAAATAACCAAAACAAAAATAGCCTCAACTTCCTAAAGTTAAAAAAACTATCATTATTTGATGATTTTTATGGGTTAAGTAGGTATCTTCTTTATGAAAATGAGTCAAAGCATTAGTATTTCAGACTTTTCTTTATACATGACATAATATTATGTTTGCTGCAAATACATTGTTAAACCTTATTGTTAAATATATGCCGATGTCGATCAAATCGATTGTAACGCAATTCCCACGTTTGAATAAAATAACATCAAATAAATACATATGTATGAGTTAAATATGAATTGCATTTTCATTCTTTATATCACATTACTTACATCATCTGTCTAGCCTTTCCGAACTACGTTGGGGTCGGCTTCAAGTCTACCAGAGTGCAGCTGAATACCAGTATTTTACATAGAGCGACTGCCTATGTGACCTCCACAACCCAGTGGGTAACACGATAGGTAACCCTTTTCTTTTTTGGGTTGGAAATTCTCAAATAACTTTTCCCGCTCTGGACGGAGCGGGAGGGCGTGTCAGACTCTTACTGACTAAAACCCACCCGTGTTCCTTCAGTTGTCTGTATTGCCAGGGGTCACGGTAACCCTTTCGGACAAAAATAAGTACCCCTGGATAATGTACTGGTTGTCAGACTTACGGAATTCTGTCAAAGATCTACAAATTTAGGACATGGACGAGACTAAGCAGCGGCTTTAGGTGTTTTCAGAGACATGGAAGGATCTCAGTATTTAACGGACTAGCTTCTGCCCGTGACTTCGTCCGCGAGCCTTTAACCTTCCCCAAGAATTGGGCTATCCAATGTAAAAACAATTTTTAAATCCGACTTGTAGTTCTGGAGATTACCCCCTACATACTTTACAAACAAACAAATTTACTTCTTTATAATTTTTTATTTCAAGAAATATTTAAAAATGTAAATAAATAAGGCAGAAAATAAATAAACGACATAATAAGTAAGTAAGTAGGTACATACTAAATATCCTCTAGTAGCAGTAGCACAAGAATAAAAAGTTCGGATCCTCGGACCGTCGGTCGTCGGTATAAATAGGTATTAACTCTTGCGGCTGTAATGACCCTAATTTATACATGCAATTTTTTTTTAACGTTTCCCGTATATTCATTATTCTCATGTATCACTTGATCAATGCGAGGCCGCACTAGAGTTACTACTGTGTGGTAATCGCAAAATCACGAAGGTGCACAACTTCGATAAAGAACCTCGCAGACAAGATGGACTTCAAGACACATGCTTGTGAAAAAAAACCGGTCAAGAGCGAGTCGGACTCGCGCGCCGTGGGTTCCGTACCATCATAAACCTGTCGAGATGTCGCGACGTACCCGCAAGGGGGCATGGCGTGTGGGGACTGGGCTTTGCCCTTTACCCGCGGAGACAATACGTTGGCAATGAATATGGCCTCTCCTCGTGTTCGCCTACAGCGGCTTTATGAAAACGACCGCATTTTGTGAAGCAAAGATGCGTCTGTGTAATTGGTTACTATGACTAATTCAGTAGGCGCACCACGACGCTAACTACTGTAGCGCCGCTTTCTTCACGACATCTCGGCGGTCTGTCCCTGCCAGGTGAGACCTCCAGTTGCCTGGGGGAGGCCTAACGAGAACGATCAGCGACAGAGATGCCGACTCGACGCCTGCCATGGGGCCAGGCAGAAGCATCAGTACGCGCGAACATGACCATCGCGAGTCGACCTACAAACTCATCTAGGCTCTCGATCCCGAGATCCCGGTGGAGGACGTCGTTCCTCATGCAGCGAGGGGCGTCAGCAATAGTCCGCAACGAAAAATTTTGTTCCGTACGAAATGTTTTTCGGCTCGACTCGCTCGTGAGGGCAAACCAAGCCGGTGCGGCGGCAACGTACGTCAAGACTGTGCGTACGTACATCTTGTACATGCTCAGCTTGACGCGCGCCGGGATGCGGGATGAGAGCACGGGCCTGAGGAGGTTGCGGGCGACCTTAACCTGCGCGACGACCTTGCGGACATGGGGCCCCATCGTGAGGCGGTCGATGGTCACACCCAGGTACTTGGCCTGGGGCGACCAATCGACGTCGACTTCATGTAGTTTCAGGGGGGGGAGGGGCACGAAACTATTCAGCATAGGTTGCGTCTTACCCACGTTCACCGACAGCCGCCACTTAAACAAACACTCAGGAAAAAGATCGAGGGCGCGCTGCATTTTGACCGCCGCGTACTTCGCATTAAGCGAGGTAGTGATGTACGCGGCGTCGTCTGCATACAGCGTGAGCGTCGCATCTGGAGTGGTAGGGATGGCGTCGGTGTAACGCGAGTAACACGCCGGCGAGACGCAGTTGCCCTGGGGCACGCCAGCCAACACCGGGTAGGCGCCCGATAGCGCCCCGTCGACCACCTCCCGGAAGGTCCTGTGGGACAGAAAGGAGGAGACCATACCCTTACAACGCGACGGGGCGCGTCTGAGGTGGCCAGTTTGTATAGTAGGCCCTCGTGCCACACACGGTCGAAACTACTGCAACCGAGAATTCTTTTTTGTTTAGTGCTGTTGTTAGAAGGTGCAGTTCCCTCGACAATTGGAGCGTCGTGCTATGCTCCGCCCTAAAATCGAATTGTTCTGGGCGTGGGGCAATGTGAGGTACAAGATGTCGCAGCAGGAGTGCTTCGAACACATGGAGATTGTCGGCAGCAGCGTGGTCGGCCGATAGCTCTCCGGCTACGCAGCGTTCTTCCCCGCCTTGGGCAGCATTATGACGCACCCCTCCTTACTCTTTCCACGAGGTGGGAAAGGTGCCCATGCGCAGTATCGCGGTAAACAGGCGCACCAGTGCCGCTACCGTGCAGAACAGCAGGTGATGAAGCATTGTGTTTGTGATACCATCCGCCCCAGGGGCCTTCCTAGGCTACGTCCTTAGGATGGCGTGTCTGACTGCGCCAGGCGAGAAGAAGACAGGGTTCTCCTCGGGAGCTATCGGCGGTGCGAAGTACTCCCCAAGGTGTTTTTCGACCGCTGCGACATGTTCGGTGTCGTCGGTCGGGTTAGGGTGGAACTGACGCTCTCTGAAGACCTCCGACCGGTCCTCAGCTACGCCGTACCATCATAGGCCGCATTCCGAGTTACGTTAAAATTAATATTAATTAATATCTTTCTTTATTCAAAAAAGTTACAACATTGTTACAAACACTAAATACATTTACAACATACAGAAGAAGTGTCTTAAACATACGTCCCCCTGGCTCCCAAACTAGGTTTATACCTGTGACTTGGGAGTCAGTGTTCCTCCATTAAAAAAATCGTTACGTATGTCGTTGGTTATTGAAAAAGCAGTGAAAAATATAACAAAGGCACAATTTCTAAAAATAAAGTAAAAAAAAAAATAACAATCATGAAATGTGCGGGGAGGTGTGTTGTGAGTGTTTGATGAGTGAGTGAGTGTGTGAGTTTGTTAGATGAGTGTGGGGTGTGTGTTGGGGTGTGTATGTGTGTGTGTTTGAGGAGTGTCAAACGTATGAATGGAGATGAGAAGTTTGTGTTGGACTATTGAGTTGAAGAGAATAGAAGGTTTTCTATTTCGTCGTAGTTTTTTTCCATCAACCACGCTTTCACTGAGTTTTTACATTTGTGTAAATTAAGTTTTTGTATCGCGAGCAGTTTATTGATCGCGTTATACAGTTTTTGACTCAGATAAGAGAACTGGTGTTCGGCAAAGGTGGTATTATGTTTAACAGGTGGAAAAACAATATCAGCTGTACGTTTTTTGGTTATTTTTATTGGGACACGATGTTTTCGCAGTATACACTGAAGCACAAACAGTTTCCTGACTGAAAGCACTTCGCACTCCTTGTAAAGCTCCTCTGTAGGGTGTCTGTAGGGCCTACAGTGCATTACTTTGAGAACTGCCCTTTGCGCTCTCTCTAATTTAAGGAAGTAGGTCTAACAGGCTCCACCCCATGCTGGCAGGCAGTATGCAAGAAGTGACTGACACAGAGACATGTACACCAACCTGAGAGTATTTGTGTCAGCTGAAAAGCGAAGTTTCTTAAAAATGTAAATAAGTTTCCGCGTTTTTGCTACCAAGTTGTCTACGTGAATGTACCAGTTCAAATGTCTGTCTATCAGCACACCCAAGTACTTTATATTTGGAGTTATTGCTAGAGCAGGACACGTGCAAGTGGAAATTCTAGAGTGCTCTGAGCAGGTATGACCTTTAATAACAAGTGGTATGTTGGGCTGAGATTTTTTGCTTATAGAAAAGGTTACTATTTTAGTTTTTTCTGTATTTAATGTAAGAAGATGTTTCGCGAGCCAATTCATTACCATATCTAATGCCGCCTGAGCATGCTGTTCAGCTTCTTTCCAATCCTTGCCATGTATAAGAAGTGCTGTATCATCAGCGTAGGTAAATACGGAGCAATTAGTGAGGGCTAGAGAACACAGGTCATTAATATAGATGAAGAAGAGCGTTGGACCTAGAATGCTTCCTTGTGGGACACCGTAATCAATGCCTGCCTTATCACTCACCACTTCACCAATCTTTACATGTTGGTATCTGTTTTTGAGGTAACTCGTAAAAATTTCCAGTGCAATACCGCGTACACCTATGCGCTCCAGTAAAAGTGATAATATCGCGAATCCGACCAAATTAAAATAGTCACAAAATATAAGAGTTATTGAGTAATAATTGTGACTTTGGACTTTGGTCGGATTCGCGATATTATCACTTTTACCGTAACTCGGAATGCGACCATAAAAATTTTTCATTGGCGAGGCCTGTATTCGTCAGAGAATTTTAACACTGCGGTGTAGAATATTGCAGTTTTAAGTTTGCGCCATCTCTTGACCGATAGTGGAACTAATGTCACCCAATTAACAGGGTGTATTTTAAATACTTGGTCCATCTGGTAACAGATTCCCTGAAAGACGATTCAGATTTGGAGACGGAGCGCAAAGAATTGTCAGTCCGGGCGAACATGCTGGCCCACAGGCACTGCGATTGTACAGACGCCAGCACATCAAGTTACCACAATCTGTTAAATTTATTTAATAGATTTTCAACTTTATCGTAAGTTAGTATAAGGTTCAAAGTTGATAGGGAAAATTTGACAGTTTCGGGTAGCTTGATGTGCTGGCGTCTGTACAATCGCAGTTAAAATTGCCCTTTTTAAGGCGTATTGCACAACTCTGTACTCGGGGGCCCTGTGGTTCAGATATACCCAAAGGGCTTGCAAGGCTCTGCGTATCCAATATAATAATGCGTTCAGGGTGCTGTTGCGACTGCCACGCTTCTGCAGGACATCGGCGATGTTTGCCGACGCGCGCACTGACTGCTTTGACGCAGTATGGCGCAAGAAATCTGCCTCGATACTTCGCAGGTTGCGTGACAGTCCCAACATTATTCTGCACTCAATAGCCACCCCGGGCAGATAGTCCGCTTGTTTGGGCGTTAGCCGATCGGACAAGATCTGTTTTAAGTACTAACATAGGCTAAGTAAGATTGTTACTAACAAAATGGACCTCATTTGTAGTCTGAATATATGAAATAAAAATAAAATGTAATTTTTGTTTTTGATTTCTGAAAAAGTGTGCTATTTAGAGACATCGTTTTAAATAAACTTCTATCACAATAGAATAATTTCAGATTTTTCTCTATGCAAAAAGTTGAGAGATTAGTTGCAATTTTATGGGATTATGTACAAACGCTTAAGTGTTTAACAAGATTAAATATTAGCACTTGCACAAACAAAAACCACTTGACCACGATGATTCCGAGTCACAATTTTTTTTAATAAAAAAGAACTTTTTTTTTTAGTATTGAAACTATCCCGTGGCTGCCAGCTAACTTAAAACCTCCAGCCAGAGCACAAAAACTTACGAACTAAGCGACTGCTCGCTAAGGGCACCCCCTGTGGATACAGACCTCTGCTTAGGGCGTCGCCGTCGCTGGGGGGAGAACAGCAAGATAGGACAGGCTGGCTGGATCATTACTGCATAATTATTATTATCTGGGGAATTTAAAGCTACAGGCTCAGCTTCGGCGCGGGCTTGCGCTTCATCGAGCAAGATAGATAGATAGAATATTCTTTATTACGTACACCATAAAAATTACAGACATTAATCAAGGATCGGGGGAAACGGTTCTCACCTAGTTTTAATGATATATCAATGGTTCTCACAATCTTACGGTGACATTCATACCTTTTTAGTTGACGTTTTTATCGTAGTACGGTTTAAGTTTTAACTTTTTTTTTTTCGTAGTTTTCGATACACCGCCACCGTGCGCGTCACTGTGTCAGCACATGTTTCACAGGTGTTACCATTTATTGAGGGGCTGAGTAAAGCGATTATCATCCGCATAACTTATACTGTTCACACTTCACACTCTGTCCATTATTACCCCGGCGCCAAACACAGTCACATATTTGATCAAACACTTTTATAGACTTTGCTCACACATTTGAACACTTGTTTACTTAGCCGGCGTCAGACAGAAATAGCAACAAATTTTGAACATTTATTTGAACACATTTGAGGGACGGATGTTTGGTATTTGATTAAAGTTTGATCACTTATTTCAACTTTGCCATTCGGTGTCAGTTTTTCGAGCGCACATTACTTGCCAGAAATGCTTTGCAGCACGTTTGCTTCACAGTTCTCAAATAGACAACAAACAGGATGACGATTTTGTGGACGCGGTATACCTATACTATTTTAAAGTGCATGTAATTCTTCATTACATGTGCAAAAACATGAACTGTAGACTACTTTTTTTTTTAAACATTCCCTGTATTGGGTCAATAACGTGTTTCTTTTATTTTTAGGGTTCAATACCCGAAGTGTGCCAAATGGAACCTTATTACTAAGCCTCCGCTGCCTGTCCGTCCATCCGACAGACAGACGGACGCCCGTCCGTCCGTCTGTCATGTACCATATACTGTATATCAACAAATATTAAAAACGCCGATTCATGGGGTATTTCATTTAAATATTAGTGATTTTCTGCAACTGCAAAAAATAACTGTAATTCACAGTATAATTATGAAATGAGATGAAATATATACTTCGTTTAGTATTTTCATCTGAACTAAAAACCGGCCAAGTGTGAGTTGCACCCGCACATGAAATGTTCCGTACCACCGTACAATATTTGCTACAACATATTTTTAGGGTTCCTAATATAAAATAAAGTTAAAAATTAAAGGAACATGAAACAACACGAAGAAACATGTTTTTCAGCCTTTTTTTGCTAAATATTGTATGGTGGTACGTACGGAATCCTTTTTGTGCGAGTTCGACTTGCACTTGGCCAGTTTTTAAAATTCTTCTATTGAGTAATATACTGACAATTTACTATTTATCCTGATCCAAGCGTCTTGACCCTATTTTTACCCAACTACGGCGATCCAAAAAGAAGTGTTATGATTCAGTGTTCATCTGTTCTCTCATAACTATTTGGTCTTGATTGTCCGCTGGTTATAGGCTATGTGAAGGCCCATTAAATTGAATATGGCGCCCTCTAGAGGATATAAAGTCATGATATTTTTTTTAAATGATGCCGTGTTGGGTATCAAAAGTATTTATAATAACCTCAAAATAATTTAAATAAAAGTTATAAAATCTAAAACCCAACTACGACAAAAATTTCAAATAAAAAGGTATAAACAAGACATCACAGACAGACATTAAAAATCCGAAGTCAGAGCTAATTTGTTCGATTTATGCCCTAAAGTCGGGTCTCCTGCGCGTGTTTTTTCGAAACATTACACATAAACATTTGCTTTTTTGCAAAATATCATGTTTGCATACACAAATGGCCTCTTTGTTGCGATGTTCTTGTGTAAAAACACGCGCAGGAGACCCGGCTTTAAACGTGTGACTTGGATTTTTAATGTTCGTCTGTGATGTCTTGTTTATACCTTCATAGCACAGATATGTCTGTGCTTCATAGTTGAGTTTTTGTCGTAGTTGGGTTTTAGTTTTTATAACTTTTATTTTTATTATGATGTACTCTTTTAGGATTCCTTATACATGGTTCTCTTTTAAGCAACTCAATAAATTCTAGTACACTCGTAGCTTTAGTCCATCTTGCGATTGAACAAAGCGACCGTTCCGCTCAGTGATTGACAAGACACTGGAATTGCAAGGTACGCATGCATTTGAACTTTTAACGCTTTGATGTGCGCTCGAAAAACCGACACGGAATGGAAAAGTTGAAATAAGTGATCAAACTTTGATCAAATTAACCAACCCAAACACCCGTGCCCTTCCCGTGCCTCACATGTGATCAAACAAGTGTTCAAATAAGTCATCAAATATTGTTGCTGTCTGGCGCCGGCTTTAGAGTAAGTCGCGGCGTGTGTAACTGACTGACAAAATATAATAAACAGACAGGAGCAGAGCGTTCGATTGAAGAAGGCAAACGTGTCAGTGTCATGTCAACCATCAACTGTCAATTGTGAATTTGTGAATTGTGACATTCTTCTTGTGAACTGTGTGATTGTGTTGATTTTTGACCTCAAGTTGAACATAGTAATAGAATAAAATAGAAAAAACGATATAATATTTCTTGTTTTATTAACATTTAACCAGATTTTTAAAAATCACTTTACTGCACTTAACGTGAAGTAATAAGTAATGAATACTATTCAAAATGATAAACAAAATAAGCGGTATCGCAAAAAATACAAGTACATGAAAATGCGAATAAAAAGTCTAATACTAGTAAGTAGCTTTACAAAATCAAAGTATTAATAAACTCATTTAAAGGTTAGACACAAATCTCAAAAAACTACCCCTAAGACAACCCACTGACCAAGTAGTTTGTATATTTTACAAAAAGCCAAGCATTAACATCAGCCAACTTTTTCTGGCATGTATGACAAGTTTTCTTGTATTGGTTTGGTGCTGTTTTCACACTTTGTTTTATTTAAGGTAATTTTGGTTATTTAATGTGAAATTTGCTTGCTATTGGAGCATCTGACACATTGTTTTTCATGTTCAAAAGGTACCTATATAGTGGGCTGGTGTTCGTAATTTCACGGTCACGCCGGTAATTTCAATTTTTGCGTTCTGTATCAAATACAACTAAAATCTGTTTAATTTTAGGAGAATGCAGCATTGTGCGATGAAGTGGCAAAAGTTCAGGAAAGTATATTAATTGTAAAAGATGAAAGAAGATTTTTACTTCATAAACTACTAGAATATGAAAATGATAATGAAGTCTCACAAGTTTTTTTTAAGAATGATTCTGTGATAACATCTAATGGCTCAAGAACAAAAATAAAGAAAAGACAAAGCTGTGATGACGCTAGATAATGAATACTGAAGAAAACTAAGTTATAGAACATTTTGAAATTGTAATGTGTAAATTATGCATGAACTGAAGGCAAAACTGGTACAGAAGACACTTTCTGGATGATAAGTAATGATAACATAGATCTAGACAAACATTGTTTTAAATAAACAATTGATTCTGATTTTGTATTTACTTTTTAATGAATGATTATCCTTTATATTTTTGTCTGTTAGATCTTACTTCATACCACTATTATTGAGCATAATAACAGATTGCCCCATTGTGTTTCTTTCAAGCAGTAACAAGGTATAACTCAATAAAATGAATTTGTTTTTTGAATAACTGTTTTTAATTCTACCATCCCATACATTTTATGAAGTATAAAATATTGTAGTATGTATTATGTAACATCTTTTTCATCCTCCTCATCGTCATCACCATCTTCATCAAACGACAAAATAGGACGGCTCTTCTTTTCTTTTGAGGTTTTTGTTTTAGAGGTATCCTCTTGCTTCCTTTTAGTAAGTGCTGATTCTGTCAATGGTTTATCTTTTGTCTTGAACATAACTCGTTGACTTAGGTCTGCTTTTGTTTCAGATTCCAATTTTTCTATTCTTACCCTCTCTGTTTCTGCTTCCTCTGCTGTTAAGTCACCTTCTTTAAGGACCACTACTTGCGGCTGTTCACTGTCTTCATCTTCAGCAAAATCTTCCTCATTATTCATTAGTTCATCAAACTTGTGATTTTTATCATCATACCCAGCTTGCCTTTTTAACACTTTGAGAAATTCTGGATCTTCTGGTTTTATATAACTTATGTTTCTTTTCTTATTCATGATATTGTATAAATAACAATGAGTATTTGATTAAAAAGCAAAGATAGAAGTAATTTAGGTAGATCTGCAAGACTGAAGTCTACCCTACCACCTCCGTACAGTATGTTTATAGTTGAGTAAAGTGATAGTATTCTTTAGTCGTAGTTTTTCGTTTCGTATAGGTTACAGTCTTGGTTACAAACTGGACGAGTATCGAGCATCAGTTTATATCTGGTATCGAGTCAGAAAATAATCCAGGCTTGTAGTTATTATGACGTCAACTTTGAGTCTTCATTATTGGTTTTCTGGAAGAGACTGATTTTGCAAATATCAAGTAGGAACTTAAACGCTGGTTCCTCGCCGTAAGGTGAGTATAAAATATGTTCCTTGTTAATGACTGATCTCTCGGTTAGATACGAGAGTAGTATTTGCTGTGGTTAACACCTATAAATTAGTTACTTTACTCGTTGGGTGAACATTGTTGTCATGTCAATACCTCATGAGTTCCAAACCTCGCCTCAACCTGACCCATAAAGGAAAGTCCTGACCGATATATTCACAAGCTACAATTTTATAGAATAAAATAAAGTTCCTTGGTCAGTCAATACTGTCAAATTGTCAATCAATCAAGTGTCAACTCTTGACGTGAGTTCTACCCTGCATTCCGAGATACGCTAAAAGTGATAACATCGCGAATCCGACCAAATTTTATAGTCACAATTATTACTCAATAGCCCTTATACTTTGTGACTATTAAATTTGGTCGGATTCGCGATATTATCACTTTTAGCGTAACTCGGAATGCGGCCTTAGTGAAGTCAATGACTGTCAATGTCATTCTGTTAACTGTCAATTCATTTTTTTTATTTTAAAAATTTATTCATGACCATGGATACATGTCCTTCAGTCGTGAATTCTCTGTAAGTGTTTCCAACCCTACCAAACTAAAAAACAGCAATCAACTTTACGAAAAGAGTCAAAAAGTATTTAAAAAAACAACTGATTTCCAAAAAAAAAACATATATTCGTTTTTCCATATATTAATCCCAGAGGTTAATTTTACATTTCGGGATTAGTTATAACAAGCGCTCCAGGGCGCGCTCACTGTACGCTGCGTTTCGGGCACGACGCTCGTTAAACGCAATAAGATTTCCACATTTTGTTGTAAGTTTTGAACCCTCAATATGCTCAGGATAACTGTACTGAGGCAGAGAAAACGACAAGTAAAAATTGTAAAAAAGGAACTTGCGTCCACGCGTCGAGAGCGCGCTAAGGGCGCCCTTGAGGGGCTCTCCTCAAACGCGCGTTCGACACGCGTATATGTCGCGCACCCTTTCGTTACTTAGAATTTTATTCATACAATTTTATTGAAAGCCCAAAACGCAGTGTATAATTATGACTAAGGCCGTGATCTGTGTTTGGTTTTTTCAATTTGGAGCTTGACATTGGCACCTGTCAATAGTCTCTGGGATTAAAAAACAAACTGTTCAAAGTAAAATAGTGCAATTAGTGAATAAAGGACGGATGAATCCTGAGCGACGCGAGTGATTCATGGCCCTCGATATAAATCCGTTTTATTCAAGAGTTGCATCATCATCAGCCTATAATGTTCCCACTGCTGGGACACAGGCCTCCTCTCTGTGAGAGGGAGTGGGCCGTAATCCACCACGCCGGCCCAGTGCGGGTTGGTAGATGTCACATGTCTTCGAATTTTCGGTTTTTAGGACATGCCGGTTTCCTCACGATGTTTTCCTTCACCGTTTTGAGAGCAGTGGTGATGAAATGATTTACACAAAGTAAAGCGCCTGTCTGGGTTCGAACCTACGACTCAAACAACTCGTAAGTCGCGGCCGTTATCACTGGGCCACCACTGCCCACTCAAGAGTTGCATACTATACTTTATACCATGACTACGAGAAAAAGAAAGATTTAAGCGAAAATAGACATTTAATGAAGAAAAACGTGTGCGTTCGTGGGACTCCCGTCAGAAATGAAGTTCTTTCTCACGTATGATTTAAAACAAAAACAAAATTTTTGCAGTCGCCATCTTGTATTTACATTTTGACCTCATATCGGCGTTAGCGCCCTCGAAAACTGAAAACGACAACCATGATGAAAAATTTGATTTTTTTTTGAGCGGCTATCTTGGATTTACATTTCGACCCAACTATCGGCTTTAACACCCTCGAAAACCATGAAAACGATACCCATGATGAAAAATTTAAAAAATCAGAGCCGCCATCTTGGATTTTCATTTTGACCTCACTATCGGCTTTTGCACCCTTGAAAACCATGAAAACGATACCAATGATGAAAAATTTGAATCAGAGCCGCCATCTTGGATTTTCATTTTGACCAAATTCACACTTTCTCTTTCTCTCTCTCCAGCATGCAGTGTACTTGAGCCGATGTGTACAATTTTATTCCACAACAGTGTACTCTTTTCTACTGTTTTTTCTGCCGGCGTTCTCTCTCTCTTTCTCTTTGAATTAGAAGAAGACAGTCACAAATATTAACACTTTTTAGCGTGATGATTTCTGAAGGTTAGGTACAAGCCGCGTTAAAGAACTTCGTTCCAAAAAAGGAAGGTTAAATTAATCGCAAGGAGGTTGTACATAGCATTGAGATCGAGGTCGAATATTATTGGTGTTCTAAATTCAAACACCAAAATAGTGATTAAAAGTGCTTTTTATTCACTGTTTTCAGTGAATAAAATAAGCTTTATAAAGGGGGAATGGTATAATAGTATATTATGCAATTAGTGAATAAAGGACGGATTTAAAGCGAGGGCTATAGATGAATCCCGAGCAAGTGAAGGATTCTAACGATTGAATCACGACCGTAGGGAGTGATTCATGATGATTGAATCACGAGCCTAGCGAGTGATTCAAGTGTTAGAATCCTGAGCGACGCGAGTGATTCATGGCCCTCGATATAAATCCGTTTTATTCAAGAGTTGCATACTATACTTTATACCATGACTTCGAGAAAAAGAAAGATTTAAGCGAAAATAGACAAAAATACTCTGTAAATGTGCCAGAACCTTGATTTTCATTGTTCCATTTGCAAAACTCATCATAGGCTTTGATGTAAACCAGCCGTGATTTGTTGGGTAGCAAGTTTTCTACTATATCGGCCGCCCTCTCTTTCATAAACTCAGGTCTTCATCACATGAATGCATTTTCAATCGATTTATTATTAAGTAACACTAAACTTACAGTATTCAAAATAGCGCCAATTTACCAATGACAGCAAAGAACACAAAACGGTTTTTTTTCTAATACTAAACTCCTTGTCGAAAGTGTCGACCAATCAAATCTCGAGAAGTTATTTGCACAAGGAGTTTGTATGTCAAGTATTCTGTGAACAAAGAGTTTGTATCGAGAATTTCTTTGCAAGGAGGTTGTATGTATAGCATTGAGATGGTCGATGGTCGAATATATTAGTGTGTTCTAAATTCAAACACCAAAATAGTGATTAAAAGTGCTTTTTATTCACTGTTTTCAGTCAATAAAATAAGCTTTTTAGAGGGGGAATGGTATAAAATAACTTTTCCGAAATCGGTATCTTTGGATCTGTGTTTTTAGCTACCGACTTCCGAATTTTTGATAGTGTAGTGTTTTTTTAGAAGTCAGTTGTTTTTTTTATATATTATATATAGTTTATATATATTTTTCTTTTCAGTTGTGTAACCTACCCCACACAAATTCAAATACCACTAACTTCTATGTAAATAACAGTGAGAGGAAGTTATTATAACCATCATCCACATAGAAGTGGGAAAAATAAGTAAATACGTAAGCTTACTCAAAAACTATCCAAGCAAAGTTAATCAAATTATGGGACCACCGCGCAAGCATCCTCTACCAAATGAAAACAGAATTTTCAAAATCGGTCTGCAATAGTGCATGGATACCGGTTTTCGATAATATCGAAAAACCGGACTATCGGACATTATTATTTATCGGATATTGGATTTCACTGATATCGATTTTTCGATCGTTGATTAAAAAAATAAGACGCAATAGAATCATTTACCTTTTTCAATAAATTTAATTAAAGTAAAGTATCACTTTCTATTTAATAATATAAATGGGTTAACCTATTTATTTCCTCACTACTCGTGGGAACAAAATGGAAAAGAAATACAAAATAAAAACCAAAACGCGTCAAATTGATTGACGGAAGTACCGCTTGCCGGCGACGGCAACAAGAGTCGAGGAGGCTCTCGTTCCTCAGGGGACCTAAGCATGTCCGACCAGGGTATTCCAAATTTTGGGAAAAGCGTCTGCGCAACGAAGAAGATTCGGACCGAGCGGGGTTGTTGGGTTTTTCCTCAAGCGAGGAGAACCTGCCGGCTGCTAAAATGCCGACGGCGAGGACAGGTCGAGGTCGCGCGGTGGTGGGCAGAGCTTCTGTTCCGATGCCAGGGTGCGACCTTTGGGGCACTTCAAGCGGCCTGAGCGACCTTGGGGTCTCAAATGAGGAGCCAGGAGGGGTCACCGTCTTACTCGTGGACACGAGGGAGGCCAACGCCAAGCGTGCTCAAAGAAGAGCGGTCGTGGCCGACGAGGTCGCCGAAATGGCCTGTCAGGACCGGGAGCAGCGGTCTGCCCAGGTTGCAGGGGAGAGCTTAACGGCAGAGGAGTTTGCCGCTCAGAGGAATTACTGACAGCGGCAGGCAGCTCCTGCCGCGTCTTCGTCGGCCCCTGCACCTGCTGCACCACCTGCACTTGCCCTGTCAGACCACGACATACAAAGAGTGACCCGAATGTGCATATTAAAGTGTGGGGGCCAAGGAGACTGCCCGACTGGAGGCCATGGAAACGCGACTCCCCCCGGCCGAAATCCTCCGGCTGCCGCTTGCGGCAAATAAGCGGAGGAAGTAGGAGTCCGCCAGGACAATATCCAAATATTGTCACTTTCATAATATTCAAATTTTAAATCTATTAAATATTCAAATCTATTAAATTATAAACACTTTTGACAAATGGCAATGTTTAAAAATGGATCTGATTTATTTACTCTCTATTGCCACCACTTCAGCTTTCACTAAAAGCCTTTTCGCTATTGAATCTGAAGTGGCGAGAAGAGAGACGCAGATCTTCTAAAAAAAATGAGTTATTTATCTAAATAAATATTAATTTTGGTTGTCTAACTAGCTTTGAAAGATTCAAATCCATATAAAAAAAACGTAAGCGTTTGCTAAAAGCACCCAAAAATATTGTCTTTGAGAGAATAATTGAATACTTTTTCTTCTTCCAGATTCTTGTTTTTTTTTCCTATTTATGTACTTGATACGTTATTTTTCTCAAAAAAAGTTGGCAACCCTAGCGGCATACGATTTTTGCCTCTACAATACAGACATCAACAGACAAAAAAATCAGCTGTTTGTACAAAAGTTCATTATCTACTTGACCAAAATGTATGAAACAGCAGATTTTTTTTCGTGATCTCAGATTTGCTCCCATAGTGAAAGTTGTTTATATTCATGGGTAGAACAGCCTGTAAAAATTTCGAGACGGTAAAAAAAACCGGTATACATATAGTAGTATCTTATACTTATCTCTTTTCCACCTTAACTGCTTGATAATAAATCGATCTAATAAAAAAAAAAATATGTTATGTGAAGTACCTACCATAAAGCATGATCATCATTTACAGATATAAACTTATACCAAATGGTTCAAATGCGTTAGTTTTTAAATAAAATTTCCCAGACATGTTTCCATTGACATCTTCACCCATAAACCCTTTATGAGTGCATCGATTTTCTAAAAAGTCAAGCCAAGATTCGCACTGATACGCAGGAAAAGATGTAGGATATTTAATTGATTCAGCGAAATAATCAAATGAACGGCTATGACTACACCCTTCTGTAAATAAAAACACATATTTTAAATATTTGTTTACGACAAAGACTGTTAGTTATATCTATATAGGTAGGTACAGACGCCAGCACATCAAGCTACCCGAAACTGTCAAATTTTCCCAATCAACTTTGAACCTTATACTAACTTACGATGAAGTTTAAAATCTATTAAATAAATTTGACAGATTGTGGTAGCTTGATGTGCTGGCGTCTGTACAATGCGGCTGACATAACTTCGCAGTTCTGATTATAGGCACTATGAACTTTCGCGCATGTTCTGTCACTCACACTCGCCTCATGCCACCATTTGGTTCCTAAAAAATGTTATTGCGCGGTCTTCTGCGCGAAGTTCGGAACTGCTAAGTTACATCGGCTGTATTGTAGATCATCATTTCAGCCGAAAGACGTCCACTGCTGGACATAGGCCTCCCCCAAGCACCGTCACTTCGACCGATTCTGTGCTTTCCGCATCCAGCGGATTCCTGCGGCCTTCACAAGGTCATCGGTCCATCTTGTAGGAGGCCTTCCAACGCTACGTCTTCCGGTACGTATTGTAGATAGGTGTTATAAAAACGAACCAAAGAACTTGACAATATCTTCGCATCCTGGCTGTGGTGCTATTCCTGCATTAGGGTAAAAATCGACTGTTCCGATTGCTCCTTCAAAGCCTAACAACCCAGCACAAGTGTGAATGACGTCAACAATTTCAGCATCAGAAGAATCTAGTTTCGCGAACATGTCTTGAGGGGGGTACTCAAAAAAAGGTCTTGCAGGATCGAGGCCTGAAATAACATTACATGTTGTTATTAACATTTTATTTAAATGTTTAATAATATTTGTAAAACCAACGTAGATACTTGGTACGTAAGTACAGACGCCAGCACATCAAGCTACTACAATCTGTCAAATTTATTTAATAGATTTTCAACTTTATCGCTGAAGAATAAGGTTCAAAGTTGATTGGGAAAATTTGACAGTTTCGGGTAGCTTGATGTGCTGGCGTCTGTACTTGAATGTTACATTTATGTACAGACAGCGTCACTATGTGGGGACCCCTTAACTTTGAAATATTTTGACTATTATGTACTATAATAGAGAGTTGTATTGTATTGATGATTTTAATGAAAACAATTCTGTAAAGACATATTTGATAGGGTAGCGGATCATAACTGATCAACATACAATAACGGTACAACCTGATATTGCAAAACGTAACATTTTAATTTAATAAAAGAAAACTTCGTTTCTGGGGATTGAACTTCCATTAAATCCTCTTCAAGCCTTTTAAAACCTTCGAGCAAACTAAACGGATACTCTTGTATCGTTTGCTTGTCGATAAACAATGGTGTCAATTCCCTTGTTCACAAACTAAACTAAATTTAAGTTCAGTGCATCTTTTTCTTCCTATTTCATTAAGAAAAGGACAGAAGATAAATTTTAGTTTAGTCCTGTCAAATTAATCAGCGCCTGTCACTACTCCATACAAGTTTAGACGTGATTAAAAACTTGCCGACTAAAATTACGTCAATTTACGTCAAACGCTGATTAATTTGACAGGACTAAACTAAAATTTATCTTCTGTCCTTTTCTTAATGAAATAGGAAGAAAAAGATGCACTGAACTTAAATTTAGTTTAGTTTGTGAACAAGAGAATCGGGACCAACATAAAATATTTTTGTAAAAATACATACCTACCTAAAGCTGTTATACTTAGCTATGTCGGATTTGAACTTGCGTGCTTTTTGCTGGGGTACCTACCTAGTTAATGAAGCCATAGTATAAGGAGAGGAAGTACGCTATCTTAATACAAACGCACCGGGCGCGGCTTGTATGTGTGCGCCATAGTATCATTAGTAAGTATCTACCCGTTTCTCGTGAGAAACCGGTCGAGATTTTGTTTAAGTGTGCGTGCGGCGACGCATAAATACTATGGCGCACACATACAAGCCGCGCGCGGTGCGTTTGTATGAAGATAGCGTACTTCCTCTCCTTAGGCCTGAAACTGCATTAAGCGGACGTCCGCACGGTTCCATACAAAAGTGCTCCGTTGCGGGGGACAAGCGCGGGCGTCCGTCGCGGGGAAGCGGGCCCCGCGGTCGTGCCACGTGTCCCGCTTCCGTGCTACGGACGCCCGCGCGGGGGCACGCGCGTTGCCAGCGGTGTGGCCAGCGGTTTTGAAAATAATCCTATACTATTAAACGAGCAATATTTGTATATCTATATATATTTGTAATCACGTTCTCGAAAACGGCCTTAACTATTTCGATGAAAGTTGCAATATAGGGGTTTACGGGATTGAAAAATCGATCTAGCTAGGTCTCAATATCTCTTAACTGGGAAAATTCGTTTTCTCCGTATTTTCACCCGAGCAGAGCTCGGTCTCCCAAAGTTTAGAACAAGATTATGAATAATGACATGAGGATAATGACATTAGAATAATGACATGGTAGCATGAAATTAGTAAGTATCTACTATCATAGCAGCATGGAATTAGTATGTACTGTACATGGGATTAGTATGAAATGAACTATCCTATACTATTAAATGATCTTTCTCAATTTTCACCAGAGCAGAGCTCGGTCGCCTAGGTACTAATATATTAAGTTCTCCATCGACACGACTGTGCATGCACACCGTTAAAATGGAACTAGCGACACTGCGTAAATAAAATAATCCGTTCTCCGCGACGAGTACCCGCAACGGGGGCCGTCGCGTTCCCACGGAGCCCATTCGCGTGTCCACGCGCGTAAACACGCGACGGGTGCCCGTCGCGGGCGCCCGGTAAACGCAGTTTCAGGCCTTATACTATGATGAAGCTGTGTGTACCTTATGTAATGTTTATAAAGTACTTACCTGTGACTCTGTACACAGTCCTGTTAGATTTATACGCTGCTATACCCATTACGTGAGCTCCAAGACTATGTCCAATAAGATGTAGCTGTTCACTAGTCACGTTGTACAGGTGTTTCAGTCCATTCAAAAAAACAGCTACTCGACCCCCAATCGTTTTAGTTTCATTTGCTACCCAAGGGTATAAGATAGACTTCGCAGTGCAGCTCCAATCCACGGTTATTACATTGACATTTTGAGCTTCTATATACGCATTTTTTATAATTAATACGCTTTCTTGATCCACTGAAGACAGCCATCCATGCGTAATTATTTTTAATGGCTTATTGGAATTAAATAATATGTCTTTTGTAATGTTTTTATCACTATTTTTTATTGCTCGTCCCCGTCTATTCAACAAAACATAACTCTCCGTGTCGTTCCTACATGGCAGAAAAGGGTAGTCTTTAAAGCTCTCCCGCACAGGCGCGTTTTCATCGGTCGATAGATGGTCGATAATAAGTATAATAACTGATGCATTATTGTGATTTCTGTTTCAGTACATTTTGTATTAGGACGGCTACGAAATTACACACTGCTAGGATAATAACGACGCACGCAATCGAAGTACGACGCTTGCGTTCAGTCCTCCGTCCTGCGATATTCCGATAAGTTCTTAGAACATTTTGTATTAGGACTCGTACGATCTTACACACACCTGCGTTAATAACATTAGTACGATGTAGTGCAGGCGTGGAGCCTGTAGTGTAGGTTACACGCAGACGTTAAAAATATTGGACGATAAAAACGCAGCTGTGTGCAAGAAATCGGGACGCATTATCGCAATAACACATCCGATATTATTGACCGATAAAAAAAAGTGGTGGCACTCCGGGAGTGCCGAAAGAAGTGAAAACTTGAACAAGATCGCCTTGGCGGAAGAAAAATACTTGTATAGAACATTGGTCCACTAACCTTTACTAAATAAAGAGCACAATCGCGTTTACAAAAAGCTTATTCTAATTATATGGTGATGGACCGTGGCAGTGGCGGACTAACAGGGGGGTGAAAGGGGCGGCCCGCCCCGGTCCTCCGGTCTTGGGGGGCCCCCAAATGCCTCCGCGTTCCCCTGATCAAATCCTAAACAAGACTTTAAAATGTGCTTAGTACCTACATAATTTCATCAAGATGGAAACACTACAGCCATCTATACTTTTTACGCGGACTAATTATTCTTTTAACTTTTCTGAACGCGTCCAATACGCTGGGGGAATTCCCATCTTTGTAGCGGGTACTTCCCCAGGAATCCCTGAATGAATGAAGTGCAAATAATTCACTCTTGTACGCCTACATTTACATTCACTACATTCTATTTACGTCGAAAAATAAACATTGGTATCATACCGCTAAAGCCGCTACAAAAAATAAAAAACTATCTTTGATTTATTTTATGAATTATTTTTTTTGTCGATCGATTCGTATTTTATTTTCCTCACCCATATCCATTCCATATTGTAGGTAGGTATGTATGTTTATTTAGCCTAAATAATTTAATTCGAATTTAAATTTCACTTGCCAGATTTTAACGAAATAAACATAAACACTTATTTATACATACAAATGTGAACTGAATAAAAAGCTTGTAAAACTACTTTTTTTTTAAAGCTGGGGGGCCTCATTCAGCTTTGCCGCCCCGGGCCTCTGACGGGCTTAGTCCGCCACTGGACCGTGAAGTTTCTTGCCGGCTCTTTTCCTTAGGAAACGACCAAATGGTGATCCTAATTTCTTACGTTTATTAAGGTTTCATTTGTTAACGTTTCATAAGTGCCTATGTAGGTTTATGTGAAGCTAGCAACTAGATGCACAAAACTTACCCCAAAATAGTGTCAAGACAAACCGCCCCGGGCCCTTAAGATTTTGGGGGCCCCTAGCCTAGCTTAACTTTTTAATGATATCCCAAACACGGTCAAAATATATTCAGTAAGAAGCAGTTTAGAGTTGGAGACCCTGTACGTATGCAAAATATATATAAACTAGCTTTTGCCCGCGGCTTCGCCCGCGTGGATGTCGGAAAATATCCCACGGGAACGTACTACCGGGATTAAAAGGAAGCGAAGCGATGATCGCATCCCTAATAGCCGAGGAAACCGCTGCGCCGCGCGCTGCTTGTTACGCGTAATTTTGAATCTGTGATAATTATCTTTAAACTACACCCATGCTATAAAACCTCTATAAAAGTTTCAGAAACAGCTTATTGCCAACATTAAAACAGCCAGTGTCATAGTAACCATAATTTATCATCGAAACGAGTGTTATAATGTTGTACTAAATTTCATTATGCAACTCGTTTCAACGTTTAAGCGGGGGACAGCAGCACCCGCTGCACGCATGTGCTGTGATGTGCTGGTGCAGGCGCCATTCATACGTGCAGTTGTACTGAATTTCGTGGGATTCTTTTATTCTTGATCTTGAATTACAAATACCAAATGGTTTCAGAACCTTTCATAGAGGATTCATATCATGGGTGTAGATAAAGTCTTGTATGCAAAGTAATAACCGAGGGAAAGGTCATTGACTCCTACCATTGAGCCCGCGTTGTCGTCAACCATAATTATTTTGTTACGCTTAATTTTGAATCTGTAATATCTTTTAAAGTATTAATTTTAATGATATGATGTCACGGCATATTTTCATCTAAATTAAATGCCCAATTTAAATAGCATATTTTATTGCATAAGGATATATGTAATACCGCTCAAAATACCTTCGGAAATAACAATGAAATTTTCAAATTCTGAAAGATAAAAATGATTATTGTGGGTCATCCTTAGAAGACAGACATATGCTATCGCGAACTTTTTAAGATGAACAATAATGTAGAACATAAATTTTATGTAACTTTTACAATTTCCGCGGTGCACGCCAATAAAGCTCCCAGTCGGCATGATTTTTTCAGACATCTTCAACAATAATCGTCAAATTTTAGCCAATTTACACAAAACCTCAATAAATTATCAACTAAAACCTTTTGCATGAACCACTCCGTCCATTGGTGAAATCCGTTTGAAAATTAATTCGGTAATTTTTGAGTATATCGCGTTCAAACAGACAGACAGACAGATGCGGAGGGAGGCTTTGTTTTATAATATGTAAGGATGTAAGGATAAGGATGTAAGATTAAGGATGTAGGGTACAAAATTTTCGAGGTCGCTCCGCTCTTTTCAATCTACATTCTCATACTTTCTGCATATAAGTCGACAAAGGAACTCCTATTTATGTTTGACTTTTCAAAAAAAAACCTCACTTGACGTAAATTGACGTAATTTTAGTTGACAAGTTTTTAATCACGTCTAAACTTGTATGGAGACTGACAGGCGCTGATTAATTTGACAGGACTAAACTAAAATTTATCTTCTGTCCTTTTCTTAATGAAATAGAAAGAAAAAGATGCACTGAACTTAAATTTAGTTTAGTTTGTGAACAAGGGAATCGGCACCAGTGTGCAAAATATTTCGAGTTCGCCTTGTTCGCTCCCTTATCCTACAATATCCTACATTCTTGCTTTTCATAAATAGCTTATTGAGGAGATGAAATGCACCTCCCTGAAAAAAACAATCCTGTCGTTTGCGAGGCTCATGGTGCAGGTTAGGGTTGCTAACCGTCCTATTTTCCCAGGAGATGTCCTGCTTTTAGGGATGTTCTGGGGTGTCCTGGATAGTTTTAAAGTAACGTCCTGTACCCTAATTGCGTAACTTATTTTCGTAAACTTGGTATAACCTTTTAAAACAAGCAACCCTTTTCTTTGCTAGATTTGCCTTTTAATGCATTTAAAACTAAAGTAAAATCCAACCTTTGCTCAAAGGCATACTATTGTATCAACGATTACTTAAATGATAAGAATAGTTGGTCGCTGTGATTAACTCAAGACAATGTTTATGTTCTTTCTCCAGAATTAGCTTACCTACTGACAGTTTATATGAGTTTATATAATTGTTTATTTTATTTGAATTTATAAGTAAATTTTTTTTTTACTTATTTGTTACGAGTCAATTTATTTTTAATTTTATTTTATTGTTGACATAATCTACTCATTACAATGTTTTTGTTATGAGTTGTATTGCAATTTGTGGTTAGCTAGCGACCTCGACAATTGATCATATTATTTTTTGCCTGAGCAACCAGCAGCAAGTTCGTCATGCTCCCTTAGATGTCACTGCTTGCGGTAGCGTCGGGGGTCGGGTTGCCTCCTTCCCTCAAATATGGCGAGGGGGGTAATGGCTGATCTTTGAGTTATGCTCGTGGACAGGTGCTGCTTGGTCGTCTTGCTGATCATGGTTTTGTTATTGTTACTAGTAATTAACTGTTCATTTACCCCGATGGTCCTAGTTTATCATTTATAACTGCCAATTACAGCTTTATGTAAGCGGGCACGCCCTTTATGTCTGGAGGCTTTTATATAGATATTTAGTTCTTTTACGTTTAGTTTTTATTTTTTTTAAATATTGCTTGAGTATAGTTCTCGATGTTTTTGGTTGGTATATTATATGGCCTATAATTTATCATTTGAATTATGTTTTGTGTTGCATAATGTAAGTTATTTTGAATACTATTGTATAGAATCATTTTTCTAACTTGAACAGACAGCTGTGCTGCTGGGGAGTTTGTTGCGCCACTTCTTCTTCCCAGCTAAAGGCACTAGGAAGTAGTGAAGGGTGGGCGTTTTTGGGGGACTGTCTTATGTAATTTTGACGTTCGAAAAGTGCTGATTCTCAGCCTAGTTTGAATAAATGACTTTTGAATTTTTGAATTTTGAAACAATTTTGCCTAATTTGTTTCATTTTGACAGTTGAACAACATTCATTGAGTTATTTACGTTGTTGAGCAGATTTTTTTTTCCAACTTTGAAGCTATGGATTAGCAATCTGTTTCAAATCGAAACTGGTTGTGTTGTATTACGCAATTAGGGTACCTACTGGGTTTTCTAAAGCATCCTGGTAAAGTCCTGTATTTTAAATTTCGCGCCTTCAACCTTGGCTCCGCGGCCCCGCGTGTAAAGGTCATAGAAAAATATTTTTTATGACCTTCAAACGCGGGTATTTTAAACATAAAGACGTAACGTGCACTGCTTGTTATTGTCTCTTTCTCACAACTTTTTTCGCAAAATCGAGTTTCATTGAAGTTGAACCTGTTTTTATTGCATGTTGCTCTTATACTGCGTCCTGTTTTTAATCCGAAATGTCCTGGTATTTTTACCTTCTAATCCTGGTTTTCAAAATCTGGGAATGGCAACCTTAGTGTAGGTAGATTATAATTAGGTACGCACGTTGTAGGTAGTTGTTTTTTTTGCAAAATGTTACTAGAAATACATCTCAAATTAACTGAGAAGACCGAAGGGACAACTCATTTTGTTTTGCCACCCCGGGCCCCCGACAGGTTTAGTCCGCCACCAATTGGAGCCACTGTCGAGACTGGACCCCGACTATGTGACCCCCCCCTGACTCGAAGGATGGATCGACCCTTGCTACCTAGTATGTTCACAAGACGATTGGGCCGCGGCCCGCGTCCGCCAAAATGTATAAATAAAAGATAAGTAATAATAAAACATACCCAGTATATAATCTAAATTCAATGTCATCCAACATTGAGTTTCGATGTATAAGCATTTCATCTTCCGTAATTGTTAGGTTTATGTAATGTAGCCCTCCATCACCGTCCGGGAAATATATCCATTTAGTCCCATAGTCATCACCGTACTGACTTTTAAAGATATCTAAATTATTTTTTATTAAAGTACCTGCAATCGTATAAAAATGCATTTTTAATTCAATTCAGTTTTGAGGGAAATACTACAGACTATTTTGTGAAAACATGACGACTTCCCTCATCGTATATTATAATATCGAGTGCTATAGTGATGATTGATGATGATCACCGTATGGTAAGAGGCACATTGAACTTGAATATCAGGCTGGAAAGATCTCGACTGATGAAGTCTACGTTCCACTCAGCACCGATCCAGGTTCAAAATCCCGAGAGCTTTCAGCTCGAACTTCAGAATCGCTTCGAGTGCCTAGGGAGCTCCGTGGACGATTATAACGATGGTTTCGTGGAAACTGTCCACACAGTCGGGTCCAAGATCTTCAAGACCCGTCGTACAAATCGAAACAAGAAGCTCTCTAATGCTACTTTCCAGCTCATAGAGGAGAGGCGCGGGATGATCCTGCAGTCTTCAGACGATGCGCTCAAATACCAGCGGCTCAATAGACAGATTTATAAGTACTTGAAAAGTGACCTTCGCCACTATAATACGAACCGTATTAAGGACGCGATAGAGCGGAACAAGGGCTCCAAGGTGTAAGAGATCTGACTATTGGAAAGAGCCAACTTGCGAAACTGACGACCGATGATGGCAGAATCATATCCGCCAAACCTGAACTGTTGAGAGAGATCGAGAGTTTCTATAGACAGTTACACGTCAACCAGTAACCCCGTTACGAATCTAGCAAACGACCCACGAGCTAGATTGACCCGACACTATACCGAAGACATCCCGGACGTCAGCTTGTACGAGATTAGGATGGCTCTGAAGCAGTTTAAAAACAACAAGGCGCCGGGTGATAACGGAATTACGGCCGAACTCCTGAAGGCCGATGGAAAACCCGTTCTTAAGGCCCTCTAGAAGCTTTTCGATTCCGTCATACTCGAGGGTCAAACGCCACAGGAATGGAACAGAGGTGTGGTGGTACTCTTCTTTAAAAAGGACTACAATGCCCTGCTTAAGAATTATAGGCCCATCACACTTCTGAGCCATGTCTACAAGCTGTTTTCAAGAGTTATCACGAACCGCGCGCAGGTTTGACGACTTCCAGCCTCCCGAATAAGCCTCCCGAATAATAAGATTCCGTAAAGGCTTTAGCACCGTAGACCACATACATACGCTGCGGCAGGTTATATAAAAGACCGAAGAGTATAATCTGCCTCTCTGCTTAGCGTTTGTGGACTACGAGAAAGCCTTTGATTCGATCGAGACATGAGCTGTGCTGCAGTCTCTTCAACGGTGCCAGATCGATTTTCGGTACATCGAGGTGCTAAAGTATCTGTACGAAAACGCCACTATGTAAGTCCGACTCCAGGACCAGACCTCGAAACCTATCTTTCTGCAGCGAGGTGTGAGACAGGGAGACGTTATCTCTCCGAAACTGTTCACCGCTGCACTGGAGGATGTCTTCAAGGTTCTGGATTGGAAAGGGCTAGGCATCAACATCAATGGCAAGTATATCACTAACCTTCGGTTTGCCGACGACATAATTATCATGGCTGAGACCATGGACATGGAGGCCCTCAGTACAATGCTCGATGACTTCAGTAGAGCCTCTGAAAGAGTAGGTCTTAAAATGAACATGGGCAAGACAAAGGTCATGTCAAATGCCCATGTGACACCCACTCTCATGAAGATCGGAGACGCTACGCTCGAAGTTGTGGACGAGTATGTTTACCTAGGATAAACTGTCCAGCTAGGTAGATCCAACTTCGAGAAAGAGGTCAATCGTCGAATCCGACTCGGCTGGGCAGCGTTCGGGAAGCTACGTAATATTTTTTCATCCCACATACCACAGTGTCTCAAGACGAAAGTCTTTGATCAGTGCGTGTTGCCAGTGATGACCTATGGTACTGAAACGTGGTCGCTCACAATAGGCCTTATCAGAAGGCTAAAAGTCACCCAAAGGGCAATGGAGAGGGCTATGCTTGGAGTTTCCCTACGTGATCGAATCAGAAATGAAGAGATCCGCAGGAGTACTAAGGTAACCGACATAGCCCGAAAAATTGCCAAACTTAAGTGGCATGGGCAGGGTACATTGCTCGCAGAACGGATGGCCGATGGGGCCGAAAGATTCTGGAGTGGCGACCGCGTACCGGAAGACGTAGTGTTGGAAGGCCTCCCACAAGATAGATAGATAGAATATTCTTTATTATGTACACCATGCCAAGATGGCCCGATGACCTTGTGAAGGCTGCAGGAATCCGATGGATGCGGAAAGCACAGAATCGGTCGAAGTGGAGGTGCTTGGGGGAGGCCTATGTCCAGCAGTGGACGTCTTTCGGCTGAAATGATGATGATGATAATATATGATAGTGATTTAATATTTAGAGCTGATATTTCTATCGCCAGCTTACTTATGTCTGAAGATTTGACATATTTTCTACATAAAAGCTGTCAAAACCAAAATGTTTATTCCTCAGACACCTACAATACAAGTTATCTGAAGATTGGCTGTTTAGCACACAACTTAGAATTATTGTCGCATACCTAATGAATTATTTTTATTAACATACAACTAGAACAGCGCAAAAAAAAGCGGCGAAAGCCCGCGAAATTCAAGTTTTCTTACGTTTTATTGCAATTTACAGCTCAGATAAATCAGTTTGTACGTTAATAAAAAAAAGTGTATGTGTCAGCTCCGACTGCAGCTTACTCCTAAGAATTTTTATGTCTAATTAGATTTCAGTAAGAAATTGTTATTATGTTGTGATCTCAGGTAGATTCATATTAGATTCTTAGTAGGTTTGTGTTGAAATACTTATTTTAATCCATTAACAGTGTTAAAAAATAATTTAGAAGGAAATTTTAGCAAATTGAAATTGTCAAAATTACATAACTTGAAAACTCACTGTTTTGTTTGTAAAGGATATTTCTTTTGGTCTTAAATGAAAGGTCTAAACTTAAAACCATTTGTCACGTTTAGATCATGAGAATCGGCCCGCGGACCAAAAAATTTTGTTTTTAATAATTTGTTCTAAAAAATAACTTATATTATTTTGTGTTTTATATTCATATTAGTTAGCTGAGTGTACTTTCTGTATATGTCACCGTAAGATTGTGAGAACCATAAGTTTATAACCTATTGGTATTATTTTCGTTTGATTATAAACTGTCAAAAAATTGTGAACTGGGTGAAATGGGTTAGGTTAGGTTACAACTGTGAGTTATTACATTGCAGCCCGAAGCCGCAGACAGGAATGTGACATATAAGTCGGTCCTGGCGCAAATAAAAGAGAAGCTGAAGTTCAGCGAATTTGCCACCCCGGCTGGCTTTGTTTTTAAAACGGCAGCCACGGGTGCCAAAGTGTTTGAGGTTTCAGGTGCTGCAAGGCAGGAGAGGGCGGACGTTCTGGCCGCTAAGATACGAGAAGTCCTCAAACCAGAGGATGCTCGGGTGTCCAGGCCCACTAAAATGGCTGAGTTGCGCATAGACGGACTGGACGACTCCGCAACCCCGGAGGAAGTAGTGGCGTCCATTGCTCGAAGCGGCGAATGTCCGCCCGAGAGCGTACAGGCGGGCGAAATTCGCTACAGCGCGGCCGGGCTAGGCACGATTTGGGTACGGTGCCCGGTAGCGGCTGCAAACAAGGTCGCAGACGGCAGACGGCTGCTAGTGGGGTGGGTGTCTGCCAGGGTGAAACTCCTGCCAACAAGGACTATGCAGTGCTTCAGGTGCTTGGAAAAGGGGCATGTCCGGGCACAATGCACTGAAGAAGCAGACCGCAGTGACCTTTGTTATCGCTGCAGTCAACCCGGTCACAGGGCGGCCCAGTGCTCCGCGACACCAAACTGCAGTCTTTGCGCAGCTGCAGGGAAGCCTGCGGAGCACAGACTTGGCGGGAAAGCTTGCAAGGCTCCGAGAAAGGTTGGCAAGAGGACTGGGGCTGTTAGAGGACCTGCGCCTCTCCCACAGCCGCCTCAAGCAACTGACTCCCGACCCAGGGAAGGAGGAGATGCCAAGGAAATGGAATGCCAGTGATGGCACAATTCCATTTCCTTCAGGCGAATATCAACCACGCTACCAGAGCTCAGGATCTTTTGCTTCAGAGCATGGCGGAGTGGTCGATCCATGTGGCTGTGGTCACTGAGCCGTATTTTGTCCCTCCCCGCGATAACTGGGCAGGGGACCTAGACGGTTTAGTGGCCATCATTGGCGGGACTCTGGTCAGTCCCTCCCGAGGACACGGTTGGGTGGCCGCCCTCGCGGACGGAATTGTCACCATTGGGGCGTACTTCTCGCCCAACAGGAGTCTCGCTGACTTCGAGGGGTTCCTTGTCGAACTGGGTGCCGTCGTGGGCCGGTTCCATCCTCGCCCGGTGCTGTTGCTCGGGGATCTCAATGCCAAGTCTGCGGCGTGGGGATCCCCGGTCACCGACCCCAAGGGCGAGGTGTTGGAGGAGTGGGCGGTCACGACCGACTTGACCATCCTGAATCGGGGCTCAGTTTACACGTGCGTGCGGCAGCGGGGTGGGTCTATAGTGGACGTCTCGTTCGCTAGCTCCGCTGTTGCGGGTCGTGTCCGCGACTGGCGAGTTGCCGTAGAGGTGGAGACGTTGTCAGACCATCGATATATTCGTTTCGACGTCTCCACCCAGACTGCGGGTGGCGGCCGACCGTCGGCCCCGCAAATGGATGGTCCTCGCTGGTCGTATAAGCGACTCGACAGGGAGCTTCTCGAGGAAGCCGCTATCATCCAGGCCTGGGTCCGGGAGTCACCGACGAACGAACCCGTCGACGTCGAAGAAGAGGCGCAGTGGTTCCGCGGGGCGATGACACAAATCTGCGACGCGTCCATGCCCCGCGTCCGCACACAGCCCACAAGGCGCCAGTTGTACTGGTGGTCCGACGCAATCGAGCAGATGCGCGTGACCTGCGTGGAGGTTAGATGCCAGTACACCCGATACCGGAGGAGACGTCGTCGGGTTCCGGAAGAAGAAGCCGCGCTGTATGAGGTGTACCGCGCGGCGAAGCAGACTCTATGGCTGGCCATCGGCGAGTCTAAGACTCGAGCCAGGGAAGAGATGTTGGTGACCCTAGACGGGAATCCGTGGGGGCGCCCTTATCGCGTGGTCCGAGGGAAACTTCGTGCCTGGGCGCCTCCACTCACGGAGAGCTTACAGCCGCAGTTGCTGGAGGATGTGGTCGCAGCCCTCTTCCCTGCTAGAGAAGAGCATATACCGCCGCCGATGGCTTTGCCCACAGCCGCAGAGTCGGAGGATGAGGAGGTCAACGTCCCTGAAGTGACACAGCCGGAGATGAGGGCAGCCGTAACGCGGCTCCGGGCAAAAACCGTTGCCCCGGGGCCCGATGGAGTTCCCGGCCGCGCGCTCGCCCTCGCTCTGAAAGAGTTAGAGCCCCAGCTGAGAGGACTCTACTCAGCTTGCCTTGAGCAGGGCCTGTTCCCTGCTCAGTGGAAGACAGGTCGTCTGGTCCTGCTCAGGAAGGTGGGACGCCCAGCAGACTCGCCGTCCGCATACCGGCCTATAGTGCTGCTAGACGAGGTGGGTAAGCTTTTTGAACGGATAATTGCAGCCCGCCTCGTCGGTCACTTATACAGAGAGGGGCCGGATCTGGACGACAGTCAGTTCGGCTTTCGGCATGGGCGCTCCACTGTTGACGCAATAATGCGGGTGAGAGTCCTGGCGGAGGAAGCGGTATCCCGGGGAGGGGTTATGCTGGCGGTGTCCTTGGACATCTCCAACGCATTCAATACCCTACCCTGGAGTTGTATTCGGGAGGCATTGCGATACCATAGGGTGCCCCGCTATCTCCGCCACATCGTTGGGGCTTATTTGGCGGAAAGGTGTGTCACCTACAGGGGACGCGACGGCGGGGGCCGGCGCGATATGTCGTGCGGTGTTCCACAGGGCTCGGTCGTGGGCCCGCTCCTGTGGAACATCGGTTACGACTGGGTGCTGAGGGGCGAGCTCCAACCGGGAGTGGACCTGACGTGTTATGCGGACGACACGCTGGTTACGGCCCGGGGGAGCTCGTTTAGGGAAGCAGCGTTGCTGGCGACGGCTGCGGTCTCACAGGTGGTGGGTCGCATACGGCGCCTGGGCCTGGAGGTGGCTCTCAATAAGTCGGAGGCCGTGGTCTTTCACGGCCCTCGGCGAGCGCCACCGCCGGGATCAAGCGTCGTGGTTGGGGGGGTCCAAATTGCTGTAGAGTCCACCATGAAGTACTTGGGACTGGTGCTCGACAGCCGGTGAGACTTCGGCCCCCACTTTCGACAACTGACGCCCAAGTTGATGGGTGCCGCGGGTGCGTTGTCGACGCTGCTTCCCAATCTGGGGGGCCCGAGCACCGCCTGTAGGCGGTTATACTTGGGGATCGTGCGATCCATGGCCCTGTACGGAGCCCCGGTGTGGGCTTCTGACCTGACGGCCGGCAGCATCGCAATACTGCGAAAACCGCAGAGGGCGATGGCTGTCAGGGCTATCAGGGGGTATCGCACGATCTCTTACGAGGCGGCTTGTGCACTGGCCGGATCCCCGCCCTGGGATCTAGAAGCGAGAGCCCTCGCTTCACTGCACCGGTGGCGCGAGGAGGCGCGAATACGGGGAGGTGGACCGGTGCATCGTGAGATCGAGCTTCGTCGGTCTCAGCTCCGCGAGGTCCTGGTGACGGAATGGCGGGACAGGCTTCTGCGCCCTACCGCCGGCCTCGCTACCGTCGACGCGATCCGACCAGTGCTCGACGAATGGCTCGGGACGAGGCACGGTTCCCTGTCGTTTCGGGCGACGCAGGTGCTCTCGGGGCATGGCTGCTTCGGGAAGTACCTGTGTCGCATAAACAGGGAGCCGGACGCTCGGTGCCATCACTGCACCCACTGTCGGGAGGACACGGCGCAGCATACACTGGCAGAGTGTACCGCATGGGAGGAACCGCGCCGTGCCCTCGTATCTGAAGTCGGAGCCGATCTGGCGCTACCGGCTGTCGCTCGTTCGATGGTCGGGAGTGCCGAGTCGTGGGATGCGGTGATCTCCTTCTGTGAAACCGTAGTTTCGCAGAAGGAGGCTTCGGAAAGGGAGAGGGAGATTGAGACCACTCTCCTGATCCGTAGCAGGCGGACTGGGCGTCGGCGGAGGGCGGACAACGCCCTCTTCCAGCCCCCGTAAACAGATCCGGAGGGACGGCGGACTCGGGGACGTCCGCCGCCCCCCATCCAGCAGGACCCGAGGTGGCGGCGCGTAGTGTTCCACGCGCACCCCTATTTGACGTCGTGGGGGGAGTCTCACCTCACTCCCCCCGCGGGCATGAAGTGGCCGGCACCAGTCGAGGATCATGGAAGGCGCACTAGATCTCATGATCCCCGGTCCAAGTGGGAAGGGAACACCGGGAAAAAAAAAAAAAAAAAGGTTACAACTGTGACCAACCGTACACGAGCCGAGCGAGCGGTGCCGCGGCAGCGGCTGGCGAGCACTACTTCCAATTCCAAGTTGTTCGCAGCCACGCAGGCTATTTAATATTAGCGCAAGGTGCATTACGTCGCAAACAAGTTTCACAATTTGTCAGTTTTTTATGGATACATTATAAACTATCGAAAAATTATGCGTTAAATTGTAAATGATTTATCACAGTTCACGATTTTTCAACAGTTTATAATCTAATGGAAATAATACCGATCGATTATAAACAAAGTTCATAATTATACGGTGACATATACACACATACATAATCTCAAAGTAAAAGGTGCGCAACGTACGTTGCGCAAAGGAACGTAACGCCTCACTTTTAGTTAACGCTCGATTTTACTCCTCATAAAATTTTCATACCGCAGGCTAAATATGAAAATCGTTTCTTAATGAGTAAACTCCAAAACTAAACGCAACAGTAACGAAAAATTTCATCAATACAACACTCTAGCTTCAAATTGCTCGTGATAATGACAATTTCATGATTATTGAACATGTCATTTGCGTTGCGTCCAATTCTACTACGTGCTACGTTCACACGGTGAAGGCGCGGAGGCGCGGCGGCGCGCGGCATAACACGTTGTACTGAACCAATAATGGCTGGACGAAATTTTACAGTATAAATGTTGGGATCATAGACTACTGTTATTTAAACTAGGGATGCAGTTGGGATGACCTGGGGCCTACTACCAGCTCAAAAGCAGTTTTATTTTAATATTACTTCAGTGGGAGAAAGAGCTATACGATGGAGATAAACAATCACAATCTGTCATTTTGTCTATTCTTCCGTCGACAAAACTCGTTTCTACGGTGGACATGCTACGCGTGCTGTAGAGCTTCATCTCTTTCCCACACTGAAGTAATATTAAAATAATACTGCTTTATGAGCTGGTGGTAGGCCCCCAGTACCCTTATTGCGTAACTTGTTTTCGTAAACGATTATGACTAATTTGTTTCATTTTGACAATTCAACAACATTCATTGCGTTATTTACGTTGTTGAGCAGATTTATTTTTTCAACTTATAAAGCAATGGATTAGCAATCTGTTTCAAATTGAAACAAATTGTGATTGATCGTGTATTAGGCAAAAAACCAGCCAAGTGCGTGTCGGACCACGCACAATGAAGGGTTCCGTAGTAGGGATGAATTTATCCCAAAAACAAACTTAACTTTGTAGTTGAAAAATATGTTCTCCCATACGGAATGTATGGGAAAAATGTTTTTGCAACTGTAAAGTTAAGTTGGTCGATTATTACTCGATAACTTGTAGAGCCTACTTAGTTGTGATAGTTTTCCTTTTAATTTCGTTATATAAACTACTGCTGTGATTTTTTTCACACATCCAAAACCAACCATTTAGCTGACAGGGGGGGGGGACACTTGACTCGAACAAAAATTAGCACTTTAAAGCTTAATATTTCGCAAACGGATCTCTGAATCCAAAAATGGTTTATACAAAAATGTTTTTGAAGGACCTTTCCAATGATACCCCACACCAAGGGTTAAAAAAAAAAACATCACCACTTTACGTGTAGGAGAGGTACCCTTAAAAAAATGTTTTTCATAATTTTGTTTTACCACTTTGTCGGCGTAATCAATATGTATATCTATGCCAAATTACAACTTTCTAGTACTAAGGGTCTCGGAGCTAGACCGCGGACAGACAGACAGACGGACATGACGAAACTACCTTGTTTACTACGGAACCCTAATTAGGGGTCGCGTCGTTTTCAAATTTGGGGCCAAAAGCGAAATATTTGATTTAATTCTTATAACCTTAACGTTACCGTAATTATAAGTACACTAAATTAGTTGTCTTGACGTCGAGCACGTTGTCCTTTAACTATATATTCATAAATACTGTAAAATTAGGAGTTATCCTGTAAAAACTAGCCCAAATCTCATTCGTATCGCTAGTTCGAAATTCAAATTCAAACTTGTTTGCTTTTTTTTCAATAATCCGTATTGGAATTCGGATTTTTTATTTAATAAGTGTGTATTACAATAATAAAGGAAAACTAACTTTATATTAGGACATTTTTTAAAACAAAAGAAAATACGATATTTCTAAGCTTTAAAAAAGTTCCTGTTTAAATTTTCATACGTGTTGGCGTTATCAAATGCGGCAATGAACACGCGGGCTCTTCCCTTTACCACGCGCGATCCTTGGCACTCACTTTGCCTCGAACGAGCTTTGTACGTCATTATTTGAAGAAAAAACTCGAATATCAGGTAAGATTTTGAAACTTTAACAAAAGTTATCTCATTTGTATTTGTCCACATATCGTATTCAAATATTTGTTGTTTGATTTTTTTGTCATTTACCTATGTAAGTGTTAAGCATCGATCACTAATAAAGAACTAGATACACAATCAGCGCCAAAAAATGTCCTCACCGAATGAGCACCCAATTGAACATTTGGGTGCTCTTTTCATTTAGTAGCATTCGGACGCTCCGACTGTAAACAAAACTCGTAAAAAATTGTAAAAATCACACATCTAGGACGCTAAAAAAAGATGGAGTTTCATATTTTCGATAAGTATTAGTATTATTATTATATAATTGTTGTCACTGTACCGTAAATGCTGATATTTTGCCAAGAAATCATCGTAAAAACTTTTTTAAAATTAAGTCTTATTAAACAGCAGGAGTTAAAAAGCATCTCAATTGTAAAGACTCTTGCTAAACCTATTAATCATACTATCGCATGCTCACTTAAATTGTTCAGGTTATGTGCGTTGACTCTGTTCCATTTGTGGAGACGCTATTATTTTTTTATTTTTTATTATTAAAGGAGGATTGTTTTTTTGAAGTGGAAAATTCTTTAGGCGCGTTGGACATTTTTGAGATGCGAAAAAACAATTGAACTCGCGACAGCGTTACCAACACCTCATTAAAAGTATTTCCTGCACAGTAAAATTGTTCAAGTTTTCACTTCTATCGGTACTCCCAGAGTACCAGTGTTTTTTTTAGTTTAATGAGCCTTCTTTGCTGTTTCTATAAATATTATAGTATGATTTTATACATTTAATTTTGACTAAGTACATGTAATCAAATTAAAGATGTGAGATAAACTCACATACTCACTCACATTTTTTTTAGCTTTCCTCGAGATCCAGTGAGGTATGGAAAATGAATATCAATTATAGCACGTCAAAGATGTTGTGTGTGAGACAATGTCCCTGCCGCCCTGTATACACCATGGAATAGAATAAAATATGCTTTCACAATTTTGAAGTGAAAACTTCTTTAGCATCGTTGTGATTTGAAAGTCGATGAAACGAAAAAGCGACAGTAAAAAGAGACAGACACAAACTCATAAGATTTAACGTGGGAGAAAATGAGATAGGAAGCATTATACAGTGTTTCTTATGTTCGTGGTTCTCTGAAGCTGAAGAGTTTGTTTGTTTGCTTAAACGCGCAAATCTCAGGAACTACCGGTTTGATTTGAAAAACTCTTTCAGTGTTAGATAGCCCATTTATTGAGGAAGGCTATAGGCTGTATATCATCACGCTAAGACCAAATAGGAGCGGAGCACCAATGAAGAATGTTTCAAAATCGGGGGTTTTATTTTTCCTTTTGAGAGCTTCCGCTGCGTGCGCTGCGTAAACGGTTAAAGTTTCACAAAAATTATGTACGACAGAATTGTTCCCCTTTAAAAGTTCTAAAAAAAAGTCCGCGACAGCATATGTCTATCTTTTAAGGTTGGCTCACTATAACCTTTTTATGCTAACCAAATTTGTTCTAAAATTTATTTGCGAAGGTGTTTTTATAAACACGATATTAATCCTTATCCAAATAAATACATTACTCATCAGAAGTATTTAATTTAAAACAAAATTTCTCTATACATCATTCGATTTCAATGAATATCTTAGGAGATATCGCAGTTTTAAAATAACATCGCAGTAAAATAATGATCAAGTCATCATAAATGCGCGCGCAGTAGATGTGTATCGAAAATGTAAGCTCTGAGTCTGAATAAATCTATGTAATATACACGAATAAAATATAAATTAATTATCAAACTTTGTATCACTATGATCATTACTAAAACCTACAATTATCCTCTTCCCGAAATTTTGATTATCTGAAAGTCAAAATTTTTGAAGGTTTCACTTCTACCACGTCTGAATTGCACACTAAACTTAACTAAATTAAAAAAAAGATCATTTATAATTACAGTATAAACAAAAAATATTGGACAGTTCGACTCCACTCATTTCTTGTCCTAGTGGCGAGCCTGGGTCGTAAAACTTTATTGCTTTTTTTGGCACTTTGTAATTATAACTTTAAAACATGCGTGTAAGGTTGAATTTGTTTTGATGTATGTTGACCAGTGAGTAGGTCGTAAAAATTTATTGCTTTTTGTACACAGCTTTGTGAAAACAACTTTAAAGTTTGCGTTTAAGGTTGAATTTACATGAATGTATATTTATTTCAACTAGAATTACCTAAACACAATTTGATGACAGTTTTAAGAGAACTTTTGCTTGGCATTGTGTATCTAGTTCTTTATTAGTGATCGATGGTGTTAAGTGTATATTTCGATTAATGTTAGGTAAATATTCTAGAAAGTTACTGTATGTCTGGTAAATTGAAAAATCTTCTAAAATTCTCATTTGTGTCCCTCTCATTCGTGGCGTGTCATAAGTCACACAAATGATATGAAACAGTGTACAAATGATAAATATTATGTAACTATGTTTGTTTTACTTTGTAGGAAAAATATTGATTAATAACAATGACTGAACCAAAGAAACAGAAGAGCGAGGAAGAGTTAGAACGACGAAGAATAGCCAGAAGAGAGAAATATAAAAAAATTAAGAATAATCTTGAGCCATACGCCGCTGAACGAAAAAAAAGAGACAAAACTACTTGAAAATAAAAGAAAGTAAACAAATTAAAAGCATCAACGAAATGAGTCTACGGGAACAACGCATTCAAAGAAAAAAATGGAAAGAGAGCGCTAAAAAGTAGGTATTATAAGAAAGTAAGCCAAAAAATTATGGATACTGTTACGGTTAGAGAAAAAGATAGTGAAGATGTACTAGTCAACATCAGTACAGATCCGTTGAATGAAGCAGAACAAGAAAAGAAGCCCAATCCAAGTAATAAAGAATTAAAATTGATAAGAAAGATTAAAACATTAAAAATGCAACATAGAAAACAAAAAGAAAGTTATATACTATTACTAAACAGACACAAAGCCAGAATTAGAGTTTTACAGAAACAAAATATTTAAACTATCTAAACAAACAAGCAATAATATGGAAAATACTGAGAATAAGGAAAAAGACAAAAAACAATAATTTGACGAACTTTTAAGCGAATAAATAACAAAAAAAATGGCGACAACTACAAGTAGAAAAGAAAAACGTGCCATTACAAAAATTGATAGAAAGAAATTCAAACATTTTAAAGTTTCAATAGATCTTCGTAAAGTGTGCCTTAGACAATGGCTCACGAGAAATACACAAAAAGAGGGTTTCAGTATCCAAAAATTGGTAGAAATTTTTTATGAAGACGACATAAATAGTCGCATTACTCCCGGTATAAAACAATATAAGAAAAAAAATGCGAAAGTTAAACAAATACGATATTTTTTAGATACCATGAAAAATCTACATAAGAAAGGAGAATGGCGAGGTTGCATGTACAATGGGACCCACTGTTAGGAGTACCGTACAGTATGGAAACTTATAACTAGTTGTAGAACTATATAAAACTAGCAAAAAAGCAAATGGGCAGTAAGTTGTAGAGGGTGGGAGAAAAAAGATATGCAAGGTAAAAGATTATAACCTAAAACGAATCTAATAGTGCTTATTTAATAACACAATATCTTTTTTTATGTATTATGTAGTTTCAAAAAGCTGTTCATTTAGAATAAAGATATTTACCAACACTACTATCGTGGATCTGCATCTCTGGCCAAATATAGGTACTTACCTACTCAAAATAAAAAATATTACCTACTATGTCTGGGAACTAGGAACTACAGTCACCTGGTCAAAACGAGATATGAAATACTGTAAACATAGACTAGATTGTTATAGGATGAAACTATAATCATTATTGGTAAAAAAGTAAGCTGAAAGAAGCGTAAATATCTAGCAGAATACATACCTATGTAGTTTTAAGGCTCTATTGGCGCGACGTGTCTAGTTGCGACCGAGATTCTTTCTAAAGTCGGGTCGCACCTGCGTATGGAGTCGCGTGCTATACACTCACATTTTGCCAGTTACATAATTGCCCGGTCAGTGACAGTTACTGTCACTGACCGGGCAATTATTCAGAGTTCAGGCTGATACCTACTAAGAATTCCACCTTACCTGACTTGGGAATCGAACCCAGGACCCCACGTTCGGCAGTCGTGCTAACGATCACTAGACCAACGAAGCAGTCGAAAACGAAGTATAGGTACCCAATAGGAATAAATATCTATCTCCTGGAACTCCCTCCGTGAAAAGGAATTAAACAAAGATGCAATGTTACAGACTATTAGGAACTTGAATGTTTAAACAAGAGGTTTGTTGAATAAAACAAATATTTAGGATATAAAAACAAATCTTTTATTTCGTTTGTGATTATAAAATACAGGTTGTGATAAAAAATAGGATAAGGGCAGGAAGATGATGATTTTAATAATTACTGATACTTACAGTAATTGTATTTTTGTTATACCTTGTTACTGTTCGTTCCTAGATAACCTTTAATACATTATTTATCGAATTAAAAGGTTATCTAAGAATGAAGCTGGTGCAGCAACATAGTTTTGGTGTCTGGCATAACCCATGTACCACAATATGCTCATTATGTGAGAGCAACAGCCTACTGTCCGTGTCCCTACGGGACAGTGGCAATAATATCCTAATATGGCTCTTCGCCCCTCCAGCCTTCTATCAACTGCAATATATGTAAAATAGGACTTACTTCCTATATGCCTAGATTTAATTCTGCCACGTATAATAAATGGTTGTCTGTCATTATATATCCCTTCTAGAGGTGTGTTGTCCTGGCAAACTTCTAAAGCATAAATTCCGTGGGCTCTAAGGTGCTCCCCGACATATGATTTTGCTTGCTTTATTTGATATGTACCCAAAGCGATTAGTTCTAGGTCATCTGTTGTCAATTCAGGGAATTCTATATTTGAATGTGTAACATTTTGGAACATTGTATGTCTCATATTTAAATTATTATGTTGAACAATTTCAGCAAGTTCGTTATTTTCAAATATTTTTGCTTCAATTGTTTGAATGACTTCATGGACATTTGTTCGTTCCCTGAATTGAACTGCGAAATGGTTCAATAAGGCAGCAGCAATTGAAAACTCTTGCATAATATGAGGGCACCTTTTATTTAAATAATCTGCACGGAATATTTTAAAATCCCTATTGAACCTTCCATTGACAGCTTCAACGACCCATCTATTCATCGTCACACATCTCGAGATATTGGCTTGGAGAGTCGAAAGTTGCCTTTCCCCTGTCGAAATTGTTTCGGGCATATGTACTAAGAAACCTTTAGTTGCCATGTTGTCTGCACAGTCTCTAAACCCACGGTCTAAAATAAAAACATCATCTTCCCTAAATAAATCCGTAAAGGCACCTCGCTCTGACATAAGGTCATTCATGATCGAAGCATCATTTTTGGTGGCTGGATACGGACCCACTGCCTCAATGATGTAACCATCGCAGCAAACTATGAGAAAAGGTTTAACTAAATTATAATATTTGTGAAGGGAATAAGTTTCTTTTTGAAATAAATAGTTACTACTCTTTTGAGTGCTTAAATATGTGCCATCAGCAATGGCAATTAAACGTTTTTCTTCAGTTGGCGCTTCAGGATTGCCAAAAAGATGCTCAGCAAGCAAAGAATTTCTGGCAACAAATTCTTCCCTGGGCTTGTGTGCCCATCCCAAATGTCTAGGCACATAGTCCTGGCAAAGAATTTCTCGTGCCTGCTGCATATAGTCTTCAAGAGTTCTTCTAGGTATTTGGAATAATGCTGAGATTCTCTCATCACTATCTCCAGTCCGCATTTTACACAGAAGTGCACTAAAACCGCTTTTTATTTTATGGTTATTTAATCGCGGTACTTCTATTAATATCTCACGATATTCATCTTTTGTCCGTCCAAGCCAGTACTTAAAAAGATGGTCATCAATACTTTCAGGGTTCAGAAAATCCAATTTTGAATCATCTGCTAGTAAATACACAATTTCTTCTATATGTGCAGCACTAAATGTTGATATAGCATTTTCACTAGCATACAATTCATGAAATAAGTTGGCACTGAAGTGAAAATTGCAAATTCTGGCATTTCTGGGTAAATAGAAATTGAAATCTTTAATAATCTGTTTTCTCAATCCATCAGGCACACGTCGTTTTTCGGTGTCATTACACTCCAAAAACAAGCAACGACGTGCTGTATCAGCGGCTCTTCTTAATGTAGGCAACGTTATTTGTTCAGTAGATGTTACCTGCAATGGAGGTCTGGTGATTGACAGATCAACCTCTTCAATATCTGCTGTGTCAGCTGCTTGTGTTGTGGGCAATATTTGGTCAGCAGATGTTTCATTCAGTGGCTGTCCAGATGTCGACGGAATGACCTCTACAACTTGCTCCATCTGTTGCGAAGATATAGGCTCGGCACTACCTCCTACACTAGATGTGGAAGGTGCAACAGGGGCAGAACTTCTATGAGAGCTATCAAACACTCTCTGTGCACGTAAATAGCAAGGCACACATATTTCATCAGTGTTGGTTAACTGAAACAATACAAGTGAAAAGATTAAAAAAAACGATCACAAAAATAATAAAAATACAGATCTCTTGAGTATGCACGTCATTATCAGTCTTTTTTTATTTTAATTACTAACCTGGCGGGGTCTTATCCATTCAGACACAACGTTTCCTATTTGCACTTCTCTTTCAGACATCTCTGGTCTGAGGACCAGTCTACTCCTGATTCTCAAAATAGATCTTCCACACCCAGCACACACATTACGATGTCCAAGTTGCTGTTGGGTGTTACGTTCAGGATCTTCATTTGGGTTATGATTTATCAACTCCCAACAGGAATGACAAATAAAGTCATCTCCAGTCATCTAAAAATAATTATTACCATGGTTTTAGAGTTATCAAATACACCAAGTTAATGTTAAGTATAATCATGTCAGTGGTTCAAAATCAAGAATGTGATCACTTCTTATCATCCTGCGGGTGACGGTTATTTATAGGTACTATTAAGAGACTTGTAATAGAGGGCGAGTCTTGCAATCAAACGGAAACAAAACCACGCTTAAGTTAAGTACCAATTTATGTATAGATTTTACAATACTTACATCACGCGGATAAACCCATCTCTGAACTCTCTCAACTACCTGAGCACTTTCGTCGGACAAACGATGTCTCCGTAATCGGGCAATGCGCAATTGACAATTCACACAACGCATTTTAACGGGTAACTAAGTCCAAACCACTTGCAAATCGGAATCCAAAGGTAAAATCAGTTGTCTAAGTCGGTATGTAGAATAGTCAGTCCAAAGATAAAGCCAAGTCGTCAAGAATCCACAAAATCGCATAGAAAATAATAGTTATCCCACGTTAGTCGTTGAAAACAAACAATGGAATAACAATAATTGGTTTTGACACTGACAGCCAACTCCTGTTGACAGTATAACGTTTCATTCTAAGATAGTCCAAATAATCGTAATAATTACAATATTGTACTTTTTTGTATAAAAAATGTGAATGCATTTTTAATAATTATTAACTTTTGTATTTTTTTCTTATATTTTAGTAGTTTTGTTTATTAAAAAATAATTGACAAGCGTAAACGTCTACAAATGTAAGAACGTAAATCATGTAATGTTATGGTTGGAATGTAATACGAAACACGGTGCGTTTAATAACTGCATGATGACTTATTTTCAAGTAAATAAAAATATTTTCTAACTTTTAATTCCCATCATCTAGTGACTCAATATTTTTTTAAATAATCCTCTTAAAAACTCATATTTATAATAAATATGAACTTGCAAGTGAATGACGCTTCGTTAATTTATAAATAATCTGGGTCCAAACTCGCCATCCTTCTTTTTAGCAGAAAATACTAACATTAAAATCAGTTATACAACATTTACGAGGCTTAGGCCTTTTTGGGTTTCTCTTCCAGTTGATGATCGTGATACATGTGCCTGTACATTGCACACAAATTTTCAGTTACTTATATCAGCTTTAAGTAAAAATAATATTATTGATATAAAAGACAGCCAAAATTTGATCATGCAAATCTGTTGCGATAAATATAATGTGGATCGCATTAACCGCACATGTGCTAATTGTAAAGACAAGAAGGAAAGGGATACAAGTATACAAAGAAAGTAGATACCAAAGAAATTAAAATAATAAAGAAGAAGCCTAGGAGGTCTGATCCACGTAACTTGGTAATAAAACTGGAGAGAATGTACTGCCTAAATTTTTATGACACACAAGAATATTGTTAATCAGTAAAAATACAATAAAAAAATTGAAAGAATCTGAAAAGCAACGAATCGTTGATTCGACTTCACAAACTACGAGCCTTCGCAGCATTAGACGTTCCTGGGCAAATCAATCCTATGTAGGAGATTACACTAAAGCATCGGGACATGAGAAGGCATTCCTTAAATTTATTGGGAAGTCCAAAGACGAGGATGATTCTATGTCCGATTAAAATTTTATTTTTATTTTTGTTAATTTGATTGTTGATATTTTGAGCTGTCAAACTTCCCAAAATAGTGACTGAATATATCATAAAGACTGAAATTAAAAATTATCTGCCATTGTTTAGTACGTACGTATCGAAATTATAATTATGTTAAGAAGAGCATATCTAACTATATAATTATGTTTAATATCCTAATTAGTAATCGCACCATAGAAATATAAAAAATATCTATGAATCGCATTCATAAACGTCATGTTTGGATCGTTTCAACTAACACAAAAAAATTAGAGAAATTAGAAAAAATACAAGGTAATTGACAGAATTTTGAAAATAAGACTGGAGCGCAAAATGACACCTACGAGTGCGACCATATAAATAAAATATTGTTGACCGTTAATTATGTTAAATCTGTAATATTTTATAAACATTTCGACTACATTTATTTGAAATAATTGTCATTATTGTTTACCAAAATAATAGTATCATTAGTGTAACCAAGTATCTCAACAGTATAACGAAAAATATCATTAGGCGAATTTTGTGACTCATTTGTGACACTTAAATTGTTGAGTATTGTTGACGAAGCATTTTTTATTCTGAACATACCTAAAACAAAAAAAAATGAAAACTTGAGAAAGTTTAAATTCGTGAAATCGTTACTTTTTTGGCCCCAAATTTGAAAACGACCCTTAGGGTACTGACAGGGCAACAGGTTCTGATTATGGTTAAAATTAAAGACCTACCTACTGTGAAATGCCGTACAGTAGGTACATTCATGTAGGTGTACTAAAGGTAAGAAGGTACTTACTGTAGACCAAATCCATAAATATGCAAATTTTACATAGTAAAATAAATATTAATAAATCCCAATTAGTCATTGTTATAAAATGCACTTCAAAACACTGAATAAGTCTAAATTGAACAAACCGCAAACAGATACTAATTTGACTATTAAATTAATCCATTTTATTTGACCTACCACATAAAATAAGTTAATGCAAGAGAGTAGCAAGCATTGAGTTGCTAAATAAAAACCTGATGGTTCATCAATGATATTATAAATATTGTGGTTCATATCAAAGATACACCCGAATCGATGAGCTGTCATTGACCCAACTACATTTTCTAGCATTCTTTATTTCAAAAACTGTAATATGGCCGTTAACGTCTTGAACTATTGATACAATATTGGTGCCGATTCCCTTGTTCACAAACTGACCTAAATTTAAGTTCAGTGCATCTTTTTCTTTCTATTTCATTAAGAAAAGGATAGAAGATGAATTTTAGTTTAGTCCTGTCAAATTAATTAGCGCCTGTCACTACTCCATACAAGTTTAGACAAGATTAAAAACTTGCCAACTAAAATTACGTCAATTTACGTCAAGCGCTGATTAATTTGACAGGACTAAACTAAAATTTATCTTCTGTCCTTTTCTTAATGAAATAGAAAGAAAAAGATGCACTGAACTTAAATTTAGTTTAGTTTGTGCACAAGAGAATCGGCACCATTATCTATTTAATTGCGAAACTTATTTTCGTAAACAATTATGACTCGTTTGTTTCATTTTGACAGTTCAACAACATTCATTGCGTTACCTATATACGTTGTTGAGCAGATTTTTTTTTTCCAACTTATGAAGCAATTAGCAATCTGTACCCTAATTGCGTACTATAACACAATCACAATCTGTTTCGATTTGAAACAGATTGCTAATCCATTGCTTTATAAGACGGAAAAAAATAATTACGCAATGAATGTTGTTGAACTAGTTACGCAATTAGGGTACTGTTTCAAATCGAAACAAATTGTGATTGATCGTGTATTACGCAATTAGGGTACTGGATCTTCAACATGGTCCAATAACGAAAAACCATAGGTAGTTACTAGTGATGCAACGAATACGAATACGAATATTCGTATTCGCCGAATAGTAGACATTTACCGAATATTCGTATTCGGCGAATACTAATACTAATACGAATATTTAAAAATTGATATAATAATAATAATAATAACCCCACCGCCGTATCTCTACGTTGACGTCGTGGTGGGGCTTGCGCGCTCCGAATTCTGGGTCTGTGCCGGTAGTTTATTTTGCCGGAACAGGTCTAGGATGAGGAGCCAGACCAAGAGAGATACAAAAACCCGCAGGGCAGCATGTGGCGAGCTGTTGGGCAGTAGCGACCCCACGGACCCTATCTCCCCGGAGAAATCTTGTTCCTCACCTCTGGCTTGCCTTAATTGGCCGGTTGGAGTGAGCACTGACGAGGAACAGAGCTCCCACTTCATTCTCGCCTTTATTGGCCGGCTTGAGTGGAGATTCGCAAGAGCAAACGTGCTCGGAGGAAGGAAGTATTTCAGTAAGTGCTCGTAGGGATCTTGACCATCTTCCGGGCTCTGGGATTGTTCTGAAAGCCGTGGAATACCTCTCCACTCCTCAAGCACCTCAAGACATGTTGCCCCCTTGTTGCTACGACACTTTGTGCTAGCGACCGTTTTCGGGGGCCCATTAATGAGTGTGCAAGTCACCCCCTGCCATTTTATCCGTGTGCATATAAAATATTGATCAGGCAGGGGCCATAGTCCTTCCATAGTTTCAGATGATCAGTCCACTTTAGCCACCCAAATCCATAGCCCAATATGTTTTGTTTCCATGTTCTGCAATAGTCCTACACCAACCGGGGGTTGTCCTTGGCTGCACTTGCATAGTACGAACAGGGATAATCGTCGGTTGGTACCTCATTTCATTAAAAACGTCTAAGGGGCCTCTGCGAGTTGGCTTCGGCCCCTCGTACGCCTTCCAAAGGTCCGGGACCCTAGGGTCCCGAGAAATGTCAAAGACGTAAAAATAATAATAATAATAACCCCACCGCCGTATCTCTACGTTGACGTCGTGGTGGGGCTTGCGCGCTCCGAACTCTACTCTAGGTCTGTGCCGGTAGAGTTTACTTTGCCGGAACAGGTCTAGGATGAGGAGCCAGACCAAGAGAGATACAAAAACCCGCAGGGCAGCATGTGGCGAGCTGATGGGCAGTGGCGACCCCACGGACCCTGTCTCCCGGGAGGGGTCTTGTTCCTCGCCTCTGGCTTGCCTTCGTTGGCCGGCTGGAGTGAGCACTGACGAGGAACAGAGCTCCCGCCTCATTCTTGCCTTGATTGGCCGGCTTGAGTGGAGATTCGCAGGAGCGGGCGTGCTTGGAGGAGGGAAGTGTTCCAGTAAGTGCTCGTAGGGATCTTGACCATCTTCCGGGCTCTGGGATTGTTCTGAAAGCCGTGGAATACCTCTCCACTCCTCAAGCACCTCAGGACGTGTTGCCCCCTTGTCGCTGCGACACTTTGTGCTGGCGACCGTTTTCGGGGGCCCATTATTGAGTGTGCAAGTCACTCCCTGCCATTTTATCCGTGTGCATTTAAAACATTGATCAGGCAGGGGCCATAGTCTTTCCATAGTTCCAGTTAACCAATCCATTATAGCCACCCAAATCCATAGCCCAATATGTTTTGTTTCCATGTTCTGCAATAGTCCTACACCAACCGGGGGTTGTCCTTGGGTGCACTTGTATGGTGCATACAGGGATAATCGTCGGTTGGTGCCTAACCACTTATTAATGTCTAAGGGGCCTCTGCGAGTTGGCTTCGGCCCCTCGTACGCCTTCCAAAGGACCGGGATCCATGGTCCCGAGATATATAAAAATAATAATAATAAAGTTTATTGTTCTTCTCTCACATAGAATTTTACAAACAATTTAAAAAACAAACAAACAAAACATTAGCGATATGTGTTTGTACGCAAATCTAATTACTGGCAGACTTGGAAAACGCGCGTCGTCGGCACGTAAAAATACGACGTGTGCAAAGGCCTTAACCGCAACGACGACGCGACGGGGGACTCCCCGGCCATAGTTTATACAGTGCCACGGCCCGGGAGTTTTCCTATCATTACGAACCATGGACTGATTGATTCATTCATTCCTTTCATTTCATTTGTCAGTCGAAAGCACAAGTCAAGCAAGAGAGTATTGTTTTATTTATTTTCTGAGGTTGCTGCGAAGTGAAAGGAGTTGAAGTTGAATAGAAAATGTCTTCTCGTAAACGAGATCAAAGTGACATATGGAAACACTTCGATAAATTACCAAATAAGTAGTTATATGGTCTGTATTTCTTTTGTATGAACAAAAGGTAGGATAGTAAGTCCTAAGTAACTTAGACGAACGTTAGTAATAGCTGCGTCTATGTAGTACTAGACTATTAGTCTTTTATTACCATGGCGAGATATTCGTATTCGCCGAATAGTAGGTTTGATATTCGTATTCGTAAAAGTAGTATTCGTTGCATCACTAGTAGTTACTAGTTTATTGTTTGGTTTCTTACGTCGTAGAGATATTAGAGAAAAGGCGATGCCTCTGGTACCTATTGCCACGCTAAAGCGATTCGGGTATAGGTAGTACAAAGTCGCAATAGAGATTTGACATGATACCTATAATTTTTCAATGTGTTTGGTATCATATTATCAATCGTAGCTTTGTTTTGATGGGATATAAGTTTGCTTGAAGCACTCTTGTAGAGAATTGTTCAGAAAGTTAATGAAGCGTTACTAATATACCTAGATAAAGCGGTCAATTAATTAGTAACCGTAATACTTTTAACTACCTGTGTGCCTGAGTATTTACTGCCGGTACCTAACTTAATAGCTTAAGGGCGGAGCACACCAGATGCGTGGCGTGACGTGACGCGTGCACGCAACAGTTGTAATGTATGAAACTGTAAGAAAAATGCCAGACCAGATGCGTGACGTATGCACGTGCGTGACCCACGCACGCTGAGCCGCATCTACTCACAAACCGAAAACGCGCGCGTGTGTAGCGGAACGGCAACGTCGCACACGCGCCTGCAGTGATGACGTTGTATTAATGGCGCTCCCTGTTAGATGCCAGACCGGGCACGCACGCACACGTATCGGTCATTGCTGCACGTGCGCACGCACGGCAGGTTGTATTTATTTACAAACAGAATACAGTTTACGAGTGTTTTTTTTTCGCAATGGAGATAATTTTAAAGGAAACTCATAGAAATAGTTCGCAAATATGAGTGTCTCTACAACACCAAACATAAAGAGTACAAAAATAAAAGTTATAAATTATTATTATGCGAGAGAATCGGGACAACGCTGGAAATAGACAATAACGCTTCTTCATCAGAGGAACTGCTGTTGTCTAACATCTTTTCGCCAAATGCTCTCAACTCAATACAGCTGCTGACAAGGTGGCTCGCACGCGCTTGCACCAGTTACCTGCGTGACGTGATGCGTGCGCGCGCGACTTGTGCTGCACCGGTCTTAGCCGGTGTGACAGGGCTCGCACGCGCGTGCGCACGTCACGTCACGCTACGCATCCGGTGTGACCCGGCCTTTAACCTACAATTTTAGTCTGTTACATACCTTCCTTCCGTTGACCTTCAACTTCTCTGGTATAAACTGCTTGTACGAAGTGGCGTAACTTCAGTTATAGAGGAAACTGGGAATTGAATCACCCATGTCCTCGGCCTGATTTTTTTTTATCAAACTCTGAGGTACTTAAAACTATGTAGGGTTGTTTTCTTCGGACAATATTCCGTCGCTACCGTTTGTGGATCCATTCTTGGTCGCTAGCGTTCTAATTTTGAACACCCTGCCACGGATAGTATAGATTTTCTTTTGACCGTCCATAGAGAATTAGAAAATTGTTTGAATGAAAAGAAAGCCAAACGAGGTCGAAAATCGCATGACTTTAAGATTATTAAATGGTGCACTTTCTTCTTAAAACTTTTTTACTGCTCAAAAAATTTGCTTATTTAGAGCCAAGTCTTTGCGGCCTTGGCTCTCTAAAGCTATCAAGCGCTATTTCGATTACAGCATTTGAACTGTTTTTGTCACCAGTCTCATGGCTCATCCCAGGCTCATCTTCAAATTCTATGGAATCATGAGCTACCCTTATGTTGGATTCATCTGTTGCGACCATGTTCGATGAGCAAGCTGACGAAGCAGTAAATTGTTACCGTACAATAAAGTCTCGGTTATTGCCGAGAAACTCGGCAATATTTAGCCGAGAACCGAGACCGAGATTTCGGTTGGATTTGCAGCCAAGAATGCCGAGACCGAGATCTCGGTCGAGCCTTACCTACTTTGCAGTTTGCACCTTAGTAGGTAGTTACGCCACTGCTAACGAGAGAAGATGAAGGTGCTGACTACTCAATATTTTTATCAGAGTATGTCATGTCACTATCTCATAGTATTTCATGCCTTGGTAAAAATTAGTGAATATTCCCGGGAAATCCCGGAACCGGAAGTCCCGGGAAATCCCGGAAATTTTCGTCGTTTTATGAACCGGGATTTTCAAAACCAAATCCCGGTTCTTTCGGTACTTTCGGAAAAAGATACTTCGCGTTTAAAATATTTCTAATTTTATTGCCTAAAGTCCAACAGCTTAAAGCATGGAATACACATGCTACCTAGTAGTACAAGAGCATGCTACTTTCAAGTAAATGCTACGTTAGCATTGTATACAAAAAGAGCGTGAGTATTTTACAGGCACAGAGAGTATGCTACTAATGAGCATGCTACCTAGTAGTAAACAAGCATACTTATTAGTAGCATGTGTATCGCAGGCTTAACTGAGACTGGTCAATGGTTCTGAGGTGGCTGCGCGGTGCGGGAGGGGCCTGTAGTGAAAAATGTGCATCAAGTAAGCTTGAACACAGCTGATACTCAACTTCCTCAAAGTAGCGAGACATCGACAAATAGTGAAACTATTGAATTAATACCAAATAAAAAAGGGAAATTAACTGATTACTACGAATCTGACGCAAATTCTTCCATGGAACTTATAGTTTCCTGAATGTCAGCTATCATTATGGATGGATATCCTTTCCGAACATTCACATAGTTTAAAGAGAAGCATTTTCTTAATTAAAACAAGTTTTTAAGATATTTATTAATTCATTTGGGATCTCTTAAAACAAAGGATACACAGATATAATAGAAAACACAATAATATCATATTGAACATTTCATAGTTTTTTTGCCTGTTTTCTTGATCTTGTGATCCTTCTACACCATGATAACATTTCATTCAGCACACTCCGCCAGACGGGCAGTCGCGATTTATTGAGCACGGCAGGTGTACAGGATAATGAGCCTCAACTAGGCGCCTTGATTTTCATTTATTCTCAATAATCAAAGTAACACTTCGTCGTACGGACATTATAAACCCTAAGACGTAGTGACTGCATTCGAAAGGACTGTGGCCATGTGGTAGAGAACCCCAGATCACAATTCCCACCAGCACGCGTAGCATGACGCTTTCTATCTCTATCTACGAAGACTAGACACAGCTCTTTCTTTACAAAGTGACGTTTCGTTTCTCCATTTTTGACATCGCACCGTAGAAATCTTTCTACAATCTGTCATTTTGTCTTTCGTTTCTAACGATCTTTGTCAAGGTCCTTTTACATGTAGACTATTTCAGAAGAAAGTTTTCTATCCCAAACTGTCAAAATCACTAAGGTAGTGAAAACAATTTGGTTTTGTAATCGCCATGCTAAAGACAGTAGAAAACTTTTTACTCGACGGCCACAAAGTATATACGGTTATCTGCAAAATCATAATTTTACAAGAGAGCATTTTAAAAATTTTGATTGTCTAACTAAATCAGACTATTTTCAATCACGATTAAAAAGGTGTGGAATAAAATTCACACCAACACCTCGAATTCGGGTGCAAAAACAGTACTGTGTCTTTTTTAGGGTTCCGTAGTAAACAAGGAACCCTTATAGTTTCGTCATTTCCGTCTGTCTGTCTGTCTGTCCGCGATCTAGCTCCGAGACCCTTAGTACTAGAAAGCTGTAATTTAACATAGGTATACATATTAATTACGTCGACAAAGTGGTAAAACAAAATTATGAAAAACATTTTTTTTAATAATTTTTTCTGAATAAATGTAATTAATATGATTGTGAAATAAACTAACGTATTGAATTTTAAAAGTCAGTAGGGGCGGCAAAAATTGAATAGCCTACTCTAGCGGCAAATTTGTAAATCCGCCACTGAATTGGACCCATTACCATAGTATAAAGAGTTCAAGTAGGCTATCTCAGGCCCAATCCGCGATATAATTGCCTACCATACTTGCCTGTCTCAGGGTTGTCACTTTTAGCTAAATTTTAATTCAGTGCCTAGAAATTGGCAAGCGCCGGGAAGTTCTATTTTTTACTTATGTGTTGTCTGGGTTCCGGGTTTGTGAGGTCGGTTTTACCTGTTTGTATGAATGGCAAAGTTATATTTGCGGTTTTTGAAACAGTGCTATATCTCAAAAACTGCTAACTATATCTCCTTCAAACCAATTTTCGTTGAAAGTGTTTTTTGACATCTACAGCATATATTTTTATTAAATTTGTTACTCTCTTACTTTAAAAGTTAGAGGGGGGGGGGACGACACACATTTTACCACTTCGGAAGAGCTTATCTTTCAAACGATTGACTTTGAGCAAAAATTGTTTTGGAAACCTCAATGTCATTTTTAAAGACCTATCCATAGACACCCCAAAAAAAAATTAGGACTTCCCCATACAAAACTTGCTGATCACGTGATCGATTTAGGTACTATGGGAAGTCTAATTTTTTTTCATATTTCAACCCATGTTTCTTGGGGAAAGTTGTTCAGTTCAGTAAAAGCTGTAGTTTCGTGCTTGCAACTGACCAAAAAAAAGGCCTTGTATTTATAGACTAAGAGCTTGTGTTTAAATTATTTGGTTAGTAAATTATTTTACTAGTCAGTTTATTAAAGCAAACATAAAATAATACAAACACATATTGAATCACACATTTATAACAAAATTACAAATTAGCTACAGAAAAATACTTTCTTCGGTTTCGACTATTACGAAATGCCTTGTTATTAAACTTTAATGTGTAATATATCCGCATCCTTATAAATAACTTTTGCAATTATGCTTTCCGAATCTTAATCGTCAATTAAGCGCAGCCACTGAAGGCGTCTGAAATGGAAAGCACATTTAATATACATTAGGTAGGTATCTATCATAAAAAGTTGAATAAAGTGACTAAAATATTATATTAAAAAAACATCGTATGACAACCTAAAAAAAATAACGCCCGTCTCTTGGACTATAATCAATTTTTGTTCTGTTGTTACGAATGGTTACGATTCGAACTTTGCTCTGTTTATCTGATTCACAATTCGCCAAATATTTGAAATTACGATTTTATAACTGTAAGTACTTAGTTACTTTACCATACCTACATTACTGAGAAATCGGCATGACTAGGTAAACGTAAACAAAGCATTAGCGGCATGTCAATTGACAGATCAAAAGTAGGTACCTAATACATTTTAGTGGTAAAGTAGGCCTGCCTACTTCGTCTGTCTGATAGATAACTAATACAACAAAAAATAAGTAGGTATCTCATCATCAAGTAAAAATTATATGCTAGAATAAGTGACTTAGTTACCTTTTCTGTTCAGTAGGTAATCTGAACAGAGACAACTCTGGAATCGATGAATTATTTAGACACCCAAACGCACAGCAATAATTTCTCTTGCGATTATCACTCATTTTTCATACATTTAGCAGTGCCGAACAGCCGCGACGCGGAAACCTTGTGCGGCGTTAGCCCCGACTGGCGCACTCATAAACGGGCTTGATTTTGTTAAGTGTGCGTGCGGCGACGCATAGATACAAGCCGCGCACACATACAAGCCGCGCGCGGTGCGTTTCTATGAAGATAACCTACTTCCTCTCTTTATACTATGCCATTACCGAGCCGGCGGAGGTTTGTGTGTTCGGGTCCAATCGGGGCGCTTCCGAATTATACGATTAATAGATTTTCAATTTTATCACTGACATGTAAGGTTCAAAGTTGATTGGGAAAATTTGACAGTTTCGGGTAGCTTGATGTGCTGGCGTTTGTACAAACGTGTGCGCCTAGTTGAAGATTTTGTATGTAAAGTGGGCGATAAAGGGGTGATAGACGCGCGAACAAGTTCGCGTACTTATGGCTCGGCTCGCGACTCGCGGCGATGACAGACGTACGAAATTACGAACCAAGGCGGTCTACGAGGAAAATTTCAAACTTGTTGGAGCGCTCGCCGACGAACTTACTCAGCGGTTTTAAAGTACGCGTACTTAGTATGACACATGGGCGAGAAAGATCGCCGAACCAGTACGCGTACTTGCTCGCACGTCTATCACTCCTTTCAGGGTCGTTTTCAAATTTGGGGCCAAAAAAGTAACGATTTCACGAATTTAAACTTTCTCAAATTTTCATTTTTTTTTGTATTGAGGTATGTTCAGAATAAATTTATTTATTTATCTTTAAATCAGGCACATTACCCATAATTTGTTAGTATTACTTACAACTATGTTAGTATAATTAATTAAGACAAACTTTTACAACTATTAACAATAACAATAATACAACACACAGAACACTATATCTATTAAGCCATCTTCTGGAGACACCTGGCAACAGTACATGTACTGCGCACAGGTGCCCCATCAGGTGGCCTTCAGTCTTACTAGCAACAATGCTCAGGAGACTGCTGTCGCTGTGTCGCATCCGACGCAGCAGTGACGCGGATCTTTTACGGATGATCGCAAAAAAGTCATCTGTATGCGCTGCTGCGAACATCACTGACGCGCTACAGAAACGTGGCAGCGACAGCAGTATCCTAAAAGCATTGTTGTATTGCACACGCAGGGCATTAAAAGTTTTTTGCGTGTATCTGGTCCACAGACTGCAGGTATAAAAAGCCTGGCAGTATGCCCTAAACAGTGTTATCTTAACGTTATTGTCACACTGCAAATCTGCGGGCCAGCATGTTGCATCGAACGGCCAATGCCCTGCGCTCTCTCTCCATATCACAGTTATCAGTGCCATCCTCTGTAACCCAGTGACCAAGGTATTTAAACAGCTTTACTCGGTTTAGAGTTGCACCACATAGCTAGACTGGTGGTACTACTTCATAGGTCTTGTTTTGTGCCATAAAAACTAACAGCTCGCTTTTCTTGGCATTATAACTTAGTCCATGGGCTCCAGCATAGCACTCACATATATTTAATAGCTTCCTGAGGGCACTGATCGACGGACTCAGCAGCACCATATCGTCAGCATAGCTGATGTTGTTAAAAGACACACCATCTATCGAGCATCCGATGCCAGTGCTGCTGAGTTCCTCGATCAGCTTATTCATATAGATATTAAATAATTTAGGTGAGGTCAGACCCCCCTGCCTCACTCCGCACTCTAGCCTGTACACATCTGAATAAGCGCCTGCCCACCTTACAGTGTTATATTGGTTACCGTACCAGAACTTAAACATATTAATTATTTCTGGCGGCAGGTTAGCTTCATTCGACAGTTTATTCCATAAGATGTCATATGAGACAAGGTCAAACGCCCTCGATAAATCCAAGAAGCATGCATACACAGGTGTCCTTCTCCCAGTGTAATATTGCACTGTGCTCTTTAGAGTCATTATCGCAGTCTCGGTCGATAACCCATTCCTAAAACCAAACTGTCTGTCATTAATGTTTAATTGTTTACCTAGATAACTGTCAAGTAAACTATCCAAAATTTTAGCTACAACTGTTGCTAAAGAAATCGGTCTGTAATTGCCTATATCTGACATATCACCTGTTTTATTCTTAGGAACGGGCACCACAACTGTTTTCACTAGATCAGCCGGCAGATAAGAATGACTGACACACAGGTTGAACAATAAGGCAAGAATCCTTGGGAGATGAACACCTGCGTTCTGCAGATGCTCAATACTTAAGCTGTCGTGACCTGGCGACTTACCCCTAGACATGTTTTTGATGACGGAAGACACGTCACGGGCAGTGAAACGCACACTTAGGTCATTACAGCTTACATTTGGTGTTTGGTCTGCTGCACCTAGAGGTGGATCAATTTTAAAACGCTGACGAAATAAGTTCGCAATATCGATTGACTCACTTTTACCCTCTACACTCGAGGGGAGACTCGACTCGGGATTCAGCCTTTTCGTTTCTCTCCAAAAGCTTCCAAAGTTCCTCGCCGAGTGGTGAGAAGCAATAATGTTCATTTTAATTTGATGCTGGTTGTTTTGACACCACTTTAGCTTTGTTTTAAAAGCTTTTCGCGAGTCACGCATTTGGTTGTAAATGGGCCCCGCACCGAGTCTACCATACTGCATCCAAAGCTCAAACCTTAGTCGAGCCTCCGCATGAAAAATGCTTCGTCACAATCAAGTCAATCACTCATTTATTCCAATAACACGCAATATTCAACAATTTAAGTGTCACAAATGAGTCACATAATTCGCCTAATGATATTTTTCGTTATACTGTTGAGATACTTGGTTACACTAATGATACTATTATTTTGGTAAACAATAATGACAATTATTTCAAATAAATGTAGTCGAAATGTTTATAAAATATTACAGATTTAACATTATTAACGGTCAACAATATTTTATTTATATGGTCGCACTCGTAGGTGTCATTTTGCGCTCCAGTCTTATTTTCAAAATTCTGTCAATTACCTTGTATTTTTTCTAATTTCTCTAATTTTTTTGTGTTAGTTGAAACGATCCAAAAGATGACGTTTATGAGTGCGATTACTAATTAGGATATTAAACATAATTATATAGTTAGATATGCTCTTCTTAACATAATTATAATTTTGATACGTACGTGCTAAACAATGGCAGATAATTTTTAATTTCAGTCTTTATGATATATTCAGTCACTATTTTGGGAAGTTTGACAACTCAAAATATCAACAATCAAATTAACAAAAATAAAAATAAAATTTTAATCGGACATAGAATCATCCTTGTCTTTGGACTTCTCAATAAATTTAAGGAATGCCTTCTCATGTCCTGATGCTTTAGTGTAATCTCCTACATAGGATTGATTTGCCCAGGAACGTCTAATGCTGCGAAGGCTCGTAGTTTGTGAAGTCGAATCAACGATTCGTTGCTTTTCAGATTCTTTCAATTTTTTTATTGTATTTTTACTGATTAACAATATTCTTGTGTGCCATAAAAATTTAGGCAGTACATTCTCTCCAGTTTTATTACCAAGTTACGTGGATCAGACCTCTTATGCTTCTTCTTTATTATTTTAATTTCTTTGGTATCTACTTTCTTTGTATCTCTTTCCTTCTTGTCTTTACAATTAGCACATGTGCGGTTAATGCAATCCACATTATATTTATCGCAACAGATTTGCATGATCAAATTTTGGCTGTCTTTTATATCAATAATATTATTTTTATTAAAGCTGATATAAGTAACAAAAAAAAAATGAAAATTTGTGTGCAATGTACAGGCACATGTATCACGGTCATCAACTGGAAGAGAAACCCAAAAAGGCCTAAGCCTCGTAAATGTTGTATAGCTGATTTTAATGTTAGTATTTTCTGGTAAAAATTTCTTATGTAGATTTTTCATGGTATCTAAAAGATATCGTATTTGTTTAACTTTCCCATTTTTTTTTTCTTACATTGTTTTATACCGGGAGTAATGCGACTATTTATGTCGTCTTCATAAAATTTTTCTACCAATTTTTGGATACTGAAACCCTCTTTTTGTGTATTTCTCGTGAGCCATTGTCTAAGGCACACGAAGATCTATTGAAACTTTAAAATGTTTGAATTTCTTTCTATCAATTTTTGTAATGGCACGTTTTTCTTTTCTACTTGTAGTTGTCGCAATTTTTTTTGTTATTTGTTCACTTAAAAGTTCGTCAAATATTTGTTTTTTGTCTTTTTCCTTATTCTCAGTATTTTCAATCTTATTGCTTGTTTATCTAGATAGTTTAAATATTTTGTTTCTGTAAAACTCTAATTCTGGCTTTGTGTCTGTTTAGTAACAGTATATACCTAACTTTCTTTTTGTTTTCTATGTTGCATTTTTAATGTTTTAATCTTTCTTATCAATTTGAATTCTGTATTACTTGGATTGGGCTTCTTTTCTTGTTCTGCTTCATTCAACGGATCTGTACTGATGTTGACTAGTATGTTTGTAAATATATGAGAACCATGTATCTATCACAAATTAAATTATCTATCGTTGCTTAATTTTTGATTCTTTTTACCTATTGTGGTATAGTAATTTTATTCTAGGTGCATCGTCTTCACATATAATAATTATTTAACAAATGTACATACATATACAAACAATATTGTAAAACATTTTAAAAGAGTAACGGTGGATTTTCTTGCCCATTCTTCTCCATACGAAAACTACCTTTTGGAAGGGGCGACTAGAATCAATTTTATTATTTTGTAATTTTTGATGTTCAAAAGTGCCATACATGGGCCTATTTGAAATAAATTATTTGACTTTGACTTTGAGTACATCTTCACTATCTTTTTCTCTAACCGTAACAGTTTCCATAATTTTTTGGCTTACTTTCTTATAATATTATTAGCGCTCTCTTTCCATGTTCTTCTTTGAATGCGTTGTTCCCGTAGACTCATTTCGTTGATGCTTTTAATTTGTTTACTTTCCTTTATTTTCAAGTAGTTTTGTCTCTTTTTTTACGTTCAGCGGCGTATGGCTCAAGGTTATTCTTAATTTTTTTATATTTCTCCCTTCTGGCTATTCTTCGTCGTTCTAACTCTTCCTCGCTCTTCTGTTTCTTTGGTTCAGTCATTGTTATTAATCAATATTTTTCCTACAAAGTAAAACAAACATAGTTACATAATATTTATCATTCGTACACTGTTTCATATCATTTGTGTGTCTTATGACACGCCACAAATGAGAGGGACACAAATGAGAATTTTAGAAGATTTTTCAATTTATCAGACATACAGTAACTTTCTAGAATATTTACCTAACATTCATCGAAATATACACTTAACACTTACATAGGTAAATGACAAAAAAATCAAACAACAAATATTTGAATACGATATGTGGACAAATACAAATGAGATAATTTTTGTTAAAGTTTCAAAATCTTACCTGATATTCGAGTTTTTTCTTCAAATAATGACGTACACACTACTGCACACCAAGCTCGTTCGAGGCAAAGTGAGCGCCAAGGATCGCGCGTGGTGAAGAGCGGGGTAAAGGGAAGAGCCCGCGTGTTCATTGCCGCATTTGATAACGCCAACACGAATGAAAATTTAAACAGGAACTTTTTAAAGCTTAGAAATATCGTATTTCTTTTGTTTTAAAAAATGTCCTAATATAAAGTTAGTTTTCCTTTATTATTGTAATACACACTTATTAAATAAAAAATCCGAATTCCAATACGGATTATTGAAAAAAAAGCAAACAAGTTTGAATTTGAATTTCGAACCAGTGATACGAATGAGATTTGGGCTAGTTTTTACAGGATAACTCCTAATTTTACAGTATTTATGAATATATAGTTAAAGGACAACGTGCTAGTCGTCAAGACAACTAATTTAGTGTACTTATAATTACGGTAATGTTAAGGTTATAAGAATTAAATCCAATATTTCGCTTTTGGCCCCAAATTTGAAAACGACCCTTCAGGCAAGCATTCAAGTTTCCGAATCAGGAATCCTGATCAGTGATCAGGAAACCGTACATATACGGCCAGCCTAAAGGTGGTTTTATACCGGCGAGGCGAGGTGTGGATGGGATGGGCGAGAATTGAAATCGCGCTTATCCTTTTACACCGAAAGATGTCCAGCGCTGCCTCGCACCGGCTCGCGATGTCTCGCGCTGCCTCGCACCAGCTCGCGATGTCTCGCGCCGGCTCACGATGTCTCCCGCCGCCGCCGCGCCGCCGCGCGCTGGCTCGCGATGTCTCGCGCCGGCGGTCTTTTAATAGTGCTACACTCCAAGTTTACGTAAGTAACTCTAAAGAACACCAATGAAGCCAAAACAATGTGGCCCGACTATAGATGTAAGGCCGGTTTAAAACCAATTACTAATCCATTTAAACAAAAAAAACCGTTTAAAACCGAAACAAACCATTTTTTTCGATTTAAACCCGCTGGTGTTGATGACTGTTTTTCTTAATTATAACTACATTTTCTTGATTTTACCAAGGTAGGAATATAAAGGAGTACCTAAAAACGCTGTGTTGGTGTAAAAAAAATTTTTTTTTCATTGTTTTCAAACGATATAAGTCAATTTGATTCATAACCAAACTCACACTCTCGCAATCTCGTTGATTGACGTCGTCACTCGTGAGTTCGTGACTCGACGCAACGTTGCCAGCTTGCCTACTCTACACACACATGCACCTACACCTAGCCATGCACCTAGCCGCGCGCGGCCGCCACGCCGCGCACACACGTACTTTTATTTTGTAGGCGAGTTTTCAACCGTTTAAAAGGGTTTAAAACGATTTATTTGGGGGTTTAAAACCGCAACATTTTATTTAAAACGTTTTAAATCGGTTGTTTTACATCTATAGCTTGACCGCCCGGTAACAGTTTGCAGTTTTTTACCACAGCAGTGTTGCCAGCAATAATTTTAGAATTCCACTGAGCATATTGTGAAGTTACGCCAAAATTTCGTTGTATGTACAGACGCCAGCACATCAAGCTACTACAATCTGTTAAATTTATTTAATAGATTTTCAACTTTATCGCTGATACTTAAAGTTCAAAGTTGATTGGGAAAATTTGACAGTTTCGGGTAGCTTGATGTGCTGTCGTCTGTACTTCATTTTTATCCGTCAATAAACCGTCAATTTAGTAAATGTAGTATGGCAGTAGCAAAACTGAAAAGGCAAAATCACATTTAAATCAGGAAATTATTTAAATAAATGCTTAAATTCGATAAATAATATTCAAGATGGTAACACCTCTTTCTATTATCCTAAATAACAACAAATGTCAAAAATCTTTGATGCCATGCCAGTCCGTCCCATCTTTGATGTCCTCCCTCCGGTAAACGCCCTAAGCCGAGGTTCGTACCCCACAGGGGGTGCCCGGGGGTGCCCTTAGCGAGCGTTCACCTAGTTTATAAGTAGTTTAGTTTGTAAGCCCCTGGCTGGAGGCTTTGAGTTTAGCAGCTTAAGGTACCCACAGGAATGACCGGTTACATAGTCATGACCTCAGAAGTCAGCTATGAGATGCACTACAGAAAAAAAAAATCTTTGATCATCTGTGATCCTACCCACCAAAGAGCTTAGTAGGCGTAGACAGAGAATGCTAACATTCTCTGTTTACGTTAGAAGGCCCTAAATTCTTGAAGGAATCGCTAACGAAACGCCGTACGAGACGTGCGCTTACTGTGCGTTTGCACTGAAGAAACATTCACAACAAAACATGTTGGAATCTCTATTTTCTGTCAATTTTACATACAATTTTTGACAGGAACTAGAGATTTCAACATGTTTTGTTGTGATGTTTCGCCAGTGCAAATGCATAGTTAGGGTCTAATGTTTGTTCCGATTTTTGCCTCGCGCCAAAATATTGGAATATAATTGTGATATTGCCGCATTTCTTCAAGCATGGAATTAGTAAATCCACTACTACAAGGATCTTTTTGTTCTCGAATGATGTTGACAGTGGGGCGCTATTGGTAAATAATAAATGTATTGAAACAACAAGATGGTGGTGTGAGTAACGAATAAAAACAAAATGATACATTCGACCTCCATTCCAAATTTTGTTGTAACTTTTGAGCCCACAACATGCTCAGTTTATCTGTTTCTTTTAGGTTTAAAATACTGATGCAGAGAAAACGACAAGGAAAAATTGTAAAAAAAGGAACTTGCGTCCACGCGTCGAAGGCGCGCTAAGGGCGCCAGGGAGTAGCGCGCGCCCTTAGTTAGACTAAGATTAAAAACTGAAACTGAACTTTCAGTTTTTAACCTCATTCGTTACATAGAAATGAAGTTAAAAACTGAAAGCTTAGAACAGATGGCAGCACAGTTGTACGACTTAAATAAACCGCCATTGTTGTGTTTATGTTTACTTTTGTGTCGATCACAAATTATACGAAAATTAGATAAATATGTATGAAACTTGGAGTGTAGCACTATTAAAAGACGAGTTAAGGACAGGGGAAGCGTCTACCACTGGTAAAAAAGCAGCTTTAGTAGAAAAGTTAATAACTTATGAACGTTTTATATTTTATATGATATTTTGTGTTTTTTGACTTTAAATTCGTTTTTTGTTAAAGACTGGAAGCGTACGATAGAAATAACCTGATCAAAGTTGAAAACCTACTCGGACATGATCTTTCTGACTGTAAAACCTCGGAGATAGCACTTCTAGCACTGATATAATATGATATTTTAACAGACACACATACTTTACTATAATTTACATAATATCACATCACAAGTGCCTGTATGTAATGAAAACAGACTTAGTTCTCTAGCCCTTTTATGGGATAAACTACTTTATCCCATAAAAGGTTTGAAGGATAGCACATCGTCTCATCGAAATATCGATTCCAATTTTTTTTTGGATAACTTTCTCCCAAAGATTTTTCCTATAACATCTTTGTCAAATACATAGGTCTCCGTATTTTTGCAATAAACAGTTGCGCAACTGAGCTCAATAATTAATTATGCGTAAAAGAAGTTGCTTGTTTACAAAATGTATGGCTAGCTGTCAAATTATAAGATGCTGGAGATCAGTGCCATCTGAAGTGAACAAGTGGCAGTTTTTATCCCTATTCATATAATTTTATTTAGCGCCCAAAACGCAGTGTACAAGTAGCGCGCCTCGGACTAGGGCCTTTGAATTTCGCGGGTTACCTCAGCTCAACCCCATAGTTATATTTATAGTTCACATGGTAAAGCCGGGTCTCCTGCGCGTGTTTTTTCGAAACATTACACAAAAAAGCTTACACATAAACATTTATTTTCATACAAAGCATAGACAAATGTGTATGACCACGCCTCTTTGTTGCGATGTTTTTGTGTAAAAACACGCGCAGGAGATCCGGCTTAATGAAAACAGACTTTCTTGGTTCTCTTGGAGCATCACCTGTATAAGAATTTTTCCCTAAAGCCGGGTCTCCTACGCGTGTTTTTTCGAAACATTACACATAAACATTTGTTTTCATACAAAACGTCGTGTTTGGTGTTTGGCCACGCCTCTTTGTTGCGATGTTTTTGTGTAAAAACACGCGCAGGATACCCGGCTTTAGAAGGTTTAAAAAAGTAGCCTTGGCAAATACATGGGTTCCCGTATTTTTGCAGTCAATAGCTGCACAACGGGGCATAATAAATAGCTGTGGTCTATGAAGTCACCTTAGAATAATATATAAAGCAGTCACTTGTTTACAAAAAAAAACATGGATAGTGAGTGACAGCTAGCTGTCCTATTCTTGAACACGCGACATCTGAAGTGAGCAAGAGGCAAATTGGAATTTCCCCATTTGCGGTAGCTGGTAGCGTCCGGTAATTTTGTTTCCGCTTATGGGATTTTGGAAAGGAGCTATCAGCTCGCCACTAGAGTGTCACGCACACGCTAGGGGAAATCCAAAATCAGAGTGTGGTATGGCAACACAGTTTGTCTGTGGTTGTATCAGTCAGGTATCAGGTGGTATTGTCCTATCTAAATAAAAAAAATACACGTTTCTAAATAGTTATTTTATAAACTTTAAAACTTATTGCAACGAAGTATTAAAATAATTATTACTTTTATGCAATAGACATTTGTGGAGAATTCTTGAAAAAATAAATTCTGGGACAAAAAAAATAAGCATAGACAACATGCGTGTAAGCTTTTTCAAGCTTCACGAAAACAACGGATTAGTATGTATGGTAGTGCGTTAGACTGATTGCGCCGCAAATAATTTTCTCGGGTAAGTTATTTAATTTGTCGTTTTCACCACCCTCTCTTTTCCATTCCTTGTAAAATGAAATAACAAAAGTTTTGTCACATTTGCAATGTTACGATTCTTAGCAAACATCCTCACTCTCTATGCGGGGTGTGTGCTCTATATTTTCATTTACAACAAAAAATAATTTGTAATTATCTTATTTTATAGGATTTTCGTAATCTTTGCACTCAAAACAAGTCATGTTAGCCACAGTTCGATTGGTTCGACAATCCTAATACTAAATTTTTTATCTATGCATCATGAAGAGGTTATAGCTAGTAAAGTTATCCTAATTCAGGAATTCTTTTTTTCAGTGATACGTATGGTGAGGAATGAATGTGGAAAAATTATCTGAGTTTTGATTTTCATTAAAGGGAACAAATTTTCAATAAGTTGTAGCAAACAGAATGGCAACTTTAGAGCAACAAGCTTCTAAACTTTTGGATTTCAACCAGAAATTGGACATCACTCTACTTGATAATATAGTTGGATGTCTGTACTCAACTGTTGGAGAACAACAACGAACTGCACAGGAGATACTGACAGCACTAAAAGAACACCCTGATGCCTGGACTCGTGTTGACACTATATTGGAGTACTCGCAAAATCAGGAAACAAAGTACTATGCCTTACAAATATTAGAACAAGTAATATTAACAAGATGGAAAATATTACCAAGAAACCAATGTGAAGGTATTAAGAAGTACATTGTTGGTCTCATTATCAAAAACTCATCAGACCCCGTAACAATGGATAATAATAAAGTGTATTTGAAAAAACTGAATATGATCTTGATTCAAGTATTGAAACGAGAATGGCCTCACAACTGGGAGACATTTATAAGTGATATTGTGGGTGCATCCAAGACAAACGAAAGTCTTTGTCAAAACAACATGGTGATTTTGAAGCTACTTAGTGAGGAAGTGTTTGTTTTCAGTACAGGACAACTCACTCAAACAAAAGCAAAACATTTAAAAGACACCATGTGTTCGGAGTTCAGTCAGATATTTCAACTCTGCCAATTTGTCCTTGAAAATTCACAAAATGCACCATTAGTGGATGCCACCCTCCATACTCTGCTAAGATTTTTGAATTGGATTCCTCTTGGGTATATATTTGAAATGAAGTTGATAAGCACACTGATATTTAAGTTTTTGAATGTACCAATGTTCCGTAATGTAACATTAAGCTGCCTGACAGAGATTGCTGGTGTGACTGTAAGCAACTATGAGGAACAGTTTGTTGCTCTGCTAGTGCAAACCATGGAGCAGCTTGAAGTGATGCTTCCACTCACTACCAACATACGCGAAGCGTATGCTGCCGGTCGGGATCAAGAGCAGGTTTTTATCCAAAACCTTGCTTTATTTCTCTGCACCTACTTGAAAGAACATGGGCAACTTATTGAACGAAGAGGGCTTACAAACACTCTAATGAATGCCCTCCGCTATCTTGTTTTAATATCTGAGGTAGAAGAAGTTGAGATTTTTAAAATTTGTTTGGAATTTTGGAATGCACTAGCTGCTGATTTGTACAAGATTGCACCATGCTCACATACATCAAACATGTACACACTTGGGAAGAGTGTTGGCAGAAAAGCATTGTATTCTGATGTGTTGAGCAGTGTTCGCTACATTATGATCTCTAGAATGGCTAAGCCTGAAGAAGTATTAGTGGTGGAGAATGAGAATGGTGAAGTGGTGCGAGAGTTTATGAAGGACACTGATTCAATTAATTTGTATAAGAATATGAGAGAAACCTTAGTTTATTTGACACATTTGGATTACCAAGATACAGAACGCATTATGACAGAGAAACTTCAGAACCAGGTAAATGGCAGTGAATGGTCATGGAAAAACCTGAATACGTTATGCTGGGCTATTGGTTCGATTTCAGGGGCAATGATGGAAGAAGATGAGAAAAGATTCCTTGTTGTCGTAATTAAGGAGCTTTTGGGACTTTGTGAACAGAAAAAAGGGAAAGATAATAAAGCTATTATAGCTAGTAACATAATGTATGTGGTGGGCCAGTACCCCAGATTCTTAAGAGCTCATTGGAAATTTTTGAAAACTGTGGTGAATAAACTTTTTGAATTCATGCATGAGACTCATGATGGTGTCCAAGACATGGCATGTGACACGTTCATCAAGATTGCAATAAAATGTCGGCGTCATTTCGTCACTACACAGGTTGGTGAAGCTTGTCCATTTATTGAAGAAATCTTAAGCACAATCAGTTCCATTATCTGTGATTTACAAACACTTCAAGTGCACACTTTCTATGAAGCTGTAGGATACATGATTAGTGCACAAGTGGATCAAGTGGCTCAAGAGGCGCTCATTGAGAAGTATATGCTGCTGCCCAATCAGGTTTGGGATGATATAATATCTCAAGCATCGCACAATGTGGATATCTTGAAAGATCCAGAGGCTGTTAAACAGCTTGTGAGTATACTTAAAACAAATGTGCGTGCATGCCGTGCTCTAGGGCATCCATATGTTGTGCAGTTGGGAAGAATATATTTGGACATGCTGAATGTTTATAAAGTAATGTCTGAAAACATCAGCCAAGCCATTGCTTTGAATGGTGTTGTTGTCACTAAGCAGCCACTAATAAAGAACATGCGGATAATAAAGAAAGAAACACTCAAATTGATTGCCAGTTGGGTGTCACGCTCTACAGATAACAGCATGGTTTTGGAAAATTTCATACCACCTCTTTTAGATGCAGTTCTCCTTGATTACCAGAGAACTGCTGTGCCAGACGCACGAGAACCTGAAGTGTTATCATGCATGGCTGCAATTGTTTATAAGCTAGGAGGGCATATAACATCTGAAGTACCAAAAATATTTGATGCTGTTTTTGAATGTACTCTTGAAATGATTAACAAAGACTTTGAAGAATATCCAGAGCATAGGACAGAGTTCTTCCTTCTATTACAGGCAGTGAATACACATTGTTTTAAGGCATTCCTAAGCATACCTCCAGCACAGTTCAAATTGGTATTGGATTCCATTATCTGGGCATTTAAGCACACAATGAGGAATGTGGCTGATACTGGTCTTCAGATCCTGTACCGGTTGCTGCACAATGTAGAACAACACCCACAGGCAGCACAGAGTTTTTACCAGACCTATTTGTGTGATATATTAGAACATGTTTTTAGTGTGGTAACAGACACGTCTCATGGCGCCGGTCTTACGATGCATGCTACAATATTAGCATATGTCTTCTCACTTGTAGAGGCTGGCCGAGTTACAGTGCCACTTGGGCCCACACCAGATAATGTCCTCTATATTCAGGTAAGAATACTACTTGATGATTCATGCTAATTACCTATCAAACTAAGTTAAGTCACGAGCACTCATTGAGATCGATAACAATTAAAATTCTATTGTGTATCATCCGTTGAAAGGATAAGTTACAGTAATATTTGAATAAGTCTTGAACTTGAATAAATAACCAAGTGACCTATTCTTTTCCAATTGTTTATTAATAACTACATCATTAATATAATAAACTAGTGTTCATTTCCTGAAAAATTTGAATAATCTATTTATCATGAGATCATGTAAGTACTGTGTAGTGTAATGTACAATTTCAAAATATGTTTTTACATCTTTTCAGGAATATGTGGCCAATCTACTGAAACGAGCGTTCCCCCATTTAACAGACAACCAAATTAAAATCACTGTTCAAGGGCTGTTCAATTTGGATCAAGATATCCCAGCATTCAAAGATCACTTAAGAGACTTTTTAGTTCAAATAAGAGTAAGTATGAAGTCTATTGTCTTTTATGATTATTGAGTACTGCTTTTTGCCCGCGTCGTCGCCCGCGGGCATGTCGGAAATTATCCCACGGGAACGTACTGCCGGGACAAAAAGTATCCTATGAACCCAAGTCATGGTCTACCTGTGTGCCAAAGGACCCTGCACAAGTAATGTAAGGAAGACGCCGTTCGGTCAATTTAGCTGAAATTTTGGGACATTATAGTCAGTAACATGCTGATTAAAATCTATAAATGGGAGCAAAGTTAACTAATGGCCAGTTTTAGAGATATAACCATTTTTATGTAGAAGTCAGAAAGATCTACTATTACTTATCAAGAGAAAAGATTTGATTTTTTATATGTTTGTTTGTAATGGATAATCTCAAAAACTACTTAACCAATTTAAAAAATTCTTTCACCTTTATAAAGCTACATTATCAGCGAGTAACATGGGCTATGTCTTATCGACTTCCACGCGAACGAAGTCGCGGGCAGAAGCTAGTTATTAGATAAATTGGTATAGTAAACCGTACGTCAGTGTTTATTACCCGTAATATTACTATCTTATATTGCTGTAATACTTGAACTGCTGACTATTACGACATTAGGCGCTGTCAATGTCGAATTGTTACCATGGACGACCCGCACGTCCATGGTAATCTATGGCTGAACTAAGCGACATTTTAGAAAGAGGCCAGCCAAAACATTGTTAACTATGTTTCAAATAATATCTTATTCTAGGTCAAGATCCTTATTTTCCAGTTAAATTATTCATAATCAAAGTAGTTTGCTGTTTTTGTATTTCGCTCATTTTAATATTGTTACGTACATTATTTAAAGTTAGCGAATTACAAAAATAGCAAAATACTTTGATTATGAATAATAATTTAGTAATTACTAGAACATCACTAACATTATACTTTTTTTCTTCGTTTTGGCTTTGCACGGTTTGTGCATTTAGCCAATGTCACGTTTAGAACATTATACTTAGTAACTTTGGTAGGTGTCAAAATATACTTAGCCGCGTACAGACGCTAGGCATGCCACAGGCTCAACGAATAGCCACCACATCGACGAATGCTTACTGAGCACCCCGTCTAAAACCTGAGGGTCCTGAGGCACATGTGGCAAATCGTTCGCGGCGGGAGTCTCGTGGTGTTCGCGGATGTACAATTAGCGAAATACGAAACTATCGATTGGAATGTTGAAAATATATAATTATGGTCTCGGTCTGTTCCAAAAATATGTAATGAAAGTGTAAACAAAGGGTTTGTTCATGTTAAATTCTTACGCAATCACTTACTGAAGGGAATGAGTAATGTATTCATCTGTATTTCGAAGGTTTCAGCTGTATATCCATTTTTACAACAATAAGCCGACGTTCGCAGGGACGTAATAATATCGCGGCGATTTTTTTCGTGCACTTGACTTTCAACGCTCTGCTTAGCGCCGAGAGTTAAAAATCTGTTTTTTCAACGCACCGAGAGTTGAAAATCCAGTGTGCGATAAAATCCCGCCGCGATTTTATTACGTCCGTGCGAACGTCGGCTTATTGTTTGAACATCATTATCCTAACTATCTACACTAATATTATAAAGAGTAAAATTTGTTTGTTTGTAAGTTTGTATGTAGGGGGTAATCTCTGGAACTACCAGTAGGAATTGAAAAATTCTTTATGCATTAGATAGCCCAATTCTTGAGGAAGGTTATAGGCTCGAGGACGAAGTCGCGGGCAGAAACTAGTAATATTATAAATGCGAGTTTGTTTGATTGTTACTCTTTCACGCCAAAACGGCTGAACGGATTTGGATGAAATTTGGCACATGGGTAGACCATTACCTGGATATAGGATACTTTGTATTCTGATATTCCCACGGGATCGAAACTGATACGGGTGAAACCGCGGGGCGCAACTAAACTAAGTCTTTAAGGTGATATTACTGAACGTAACTAGGAACATAATCTTATACCTACACTGTCAAGGCATCTCTCAGCCACATTTCAACTTGCTACGTCGAAAATTTTGTTCACAGGGTCGAAAAATCCAAGCGAGTGTAAAATTTCTTTAAATTGATTAAATTTGCGAAATTTTCTATGTATAATAAAATACAGGGTGGATTTTTTATTTTTGAGATGGGGCAGAGGACAGGTACGTTAACCGTTGTCGCTATAAGAAAACGATCCTAGGAGACTGTCCTCAACTTTTTGATCTGTATTCATAGATGTTTAAAAAATTGTATAGTCATCAAAAAAATGAGTAGTTTTCACAAAAACTGTTTTTGATGCCAATCCTCTTTCCTGTATGGATCAAAACCTCTATTAGACCAACTGAGGTTTGAGTACTAGAAAAGTCAGAAATCGCAAAAAAAAAATCCATACATTTCGTAAGAATTGAACTTCCAACCTACTTTCTTACGTTGGATAGACTGGCAGAAATTAAACAAAAATAAAAAAATACTTCAAATTTTGAACGAATACGAAAAAATAATATAATTAATAATAAAATAATAATAATAATCATCATTTTATCGTAATATAATTTTCTTTGGGAACATTTAGATAGTCTGTCTTTCTTTTGAAAAAACTTTTTTCCGTAAAAAGGTTTTTTTTGCGATTTCTGACTTTTCAAGTGGACAGTCTGTTTTAATATTTCCCATACAAGTATGAAAGTTCCAAATTATTTGAGGTCATTTTTTTTCGTCGGAAATCACAAGTAACAAACTTGTTCTTTTATAGGAAATAAAATTATAACGCGTATTCGTTCAAGTTTAATTTTGAAGTGAAACTTCTATAGGCGCGTTGAGCGGTTTTTGGTAGGGGTAAACTTACGGATTCGCGTAGTCTTAGGCTATAGAATATAGATACCAGTTTTAAGTTTTCACTTCTGTCGGCAGTCCTGCCAATTTTTTTGTTTATTTGCGGCATGCATCATAAAAAGTAAGTTGGAGTTTCTTTCCTACCAAAAGTATGAAGAAAGTATTTTGCGAATTCTGACTTTTCTGGTACTCAAACCTCAATTGGTCCTGTAGATTTTTTTGATCCTTATAAGAAACAGGATCGATTGGCATCAATAAAAGTTTTAGTGAAAACTAACCATTTTCTTGCTGACTGTCCAACTTTTTCATAATATGTGAAAGCAAATCAAAAAGTTAAGGACTGTCTCCTAAAACCGTTTTCCTGTAGGTGCAACGGTTAAGGTACTTACCTGCCCTTACTGCCCTGTCTCAAAAATCCACCCTGTATATATGGAATTTGGCGGCGGGAACATACCGAAATATAATGCAGTTTTTTTTTACATTTTGTTAATAAATTTTGTTTTTACAGGAGTATACGGGTGAAGACGACAGTGATTTGTATTTGGAGGAGCGCTTGTTTGCTCTTCGTCAAGCACAGGAGGAGAAGCGAAGAGTACAGTTATCGGTGCCAGGCATTCTAAATCCTCACGAGTTGCCTGAAGAAATGCAAGATTAATTGTAGTGACAACCTTAGAAATGGTGGCAGTTCACATTATAGTGTGGATAAAAGTCTATGTCTATATTGTATGTTTGAGGGTTAATATTATATTCTCATTATATTGTTATGAATCATTTTAATACTTGAAGCTGAAGTAATGCAATCATAAATTGTATTAATTGTTTTTTTGACATACAGTCCTTCTACTCTCGCAAATTTCGTAGAGGTCTTTATAAGTATAATTAATTTAGTTGACGTTATACAGAAGCCAAGTTGTTCAGCTCGACCACGGCTAGCGTTAATTTGTCGTAATACAACACTTGTAGGTTTAATAGGTACTTAATTTTAAGTTTTACCGTTACGTTTAAATCTTTGTGATGCATAACATTTTTTTTTTAATTTATAAAGTATGTATTTTTTTATTCAGATAGTTTTTTTGCTAGGTTTCATAAAACATAATATTTGAGTTATAACATGTGGACTATTGAAGTTGGCTAAGCTAATATTTTGTGGACTGTTGCCATTTAAACTGGTCTTTATCTTGTGCCTATAAAATGATACCTTATTATGACAGTTTGTACAGAGGACCGCTTGGAACAATGCGAGGTGATGAATGTAAGTGAAAAGGAAATAAGCCTTTTCTTTAAGGGTATCTTTTGCAAGCACAAGGCTGTTTTGGCCTTTAATAATTATAGGCAGGAAATCATGCATTCATTTACATTGCTAGTGAGGAAGTAGAATATTTCTATGTTTTTAAGTAATCTTCAAAATGTAGGTAATGAAATCTCTGTGATGGAAACCAGTGTCGGAATTTCAACATATGCACTGCAGAATCTGAGTATTACTGAGTAGATTCTAGGCGAACTTTATAAAGTGACTTGCTGTTAGTAATATTTTTTATGTTTTGTTTAATGTTGTCGAAACTATTTTGGTAATGGTTTGGGAATCTAAACATTCAAGGTAAGGTTTCCGAATGCATTTTGGGTCCGATTATCTGACAGTCTTTCAATTTTGTGTTTCAAATAAACCATTAAATATGATAATATTGTTTTACTTATTTAGGTTTTCAAAAAAGGATAGTGCAAAGTGCAAAGTTGAGCAGAGTTGACCATATCCATGTAATGTAACATTGACATGAAGCTAGAAAACTAAAATGCAATAGATCTATGAGAAATATTTACCATGTACCTAGATACTGAAAAAAGTTCTACCATCGATGGCTGAACTATCGATAGATTCTCGTGGTGCAACACGATTCCGAGATGCACAACCTTACTTTTCTGCACGACAAAACACAACCCGATGGGGGTTTGGTTTTTCCCTCCAAACTAAAGCCATATTTTATTCTTAGGTATCAAAATAATCAACACATTTGGTTCGTACGTGTGGACGTAAATTAGCAGAGCGAACACAAGACCATACGAACACAGTTCGACTTATATTCACGCTCAACCGCCCCGCTCTAGTAGCCATGGATTCGTCACGAACATTTTTGACGAACACAGTGCTTGATGTTTGTTGTGTTTGTGAGTGGCTTGTGGCTAAGTAATAACAGCTGCACGGGTCGATCGATCAGGTTAAGCTACGCTTGCCGCGGTTGGTCCGTGGATGGGTGACCATCTTTACATACCAAGTCCCCTCCGTGCCTCGGAAAGCACGTTAAGCCGTTGGTCCCGGCTGTCATTTGTAGATCTTTGACAGTCGTTACGGGTAGTTAGAAGCCCAAAAAGTCTGACAACCAGTCTTACCAAGGGGTATCGTGTTACCTAGTCACTAGGTTGTGGAGGTCAGATAGGCAGTCGCTCCATGTAAAATACTGGTATTAAGCTGCATCCGGTTAGACTGGAAGCCGACCCCAAGATAGTTGGGAAAAGGCTAGGCAGATGATGACAGTGCTTGATGTTTGTTAGTGGTACGCACATGCGAACAAAGTGTTCGATGTTCACCATGTTGTGCGTTCGTGAGTACACGCCTTAGTACTTATGATTTTATGAACAACTTTCACTATGGGCCGGACTTTAGAAAAATAAACATCAAAATGCGGTTTTATTAGGGGGGCCAAAAGGGCCATGGCCCGGGACGGCAGGCTGCGAGGGGCGGCGCAAGCTACACCTCGCGCTACAATATCTGAAGCAGAAATTTAAAAAAAATTAAATGAATGCCATAAAATTTCAAAAATTATACCTGATTGATCTCCGCCCTGGGGGCGGGCGAAGGGATCTGTCAGACTCCTACTAACAAAAAACCACCCCGGTGTTCCCGTCCCACAGACCGGGGATCATGAGATCTTTTTGTTTTTATGTACTTTATTGTACACCACAAAAATATACAACAGAAAATAAATCAAACACTACAAAATATACAATGGGCGGCCTTATCGCTTTCCGCGATCTCTTCCAGGCAACCTTGGAATGGACAGTGATTTGCCTGGACATAAAATGGGGCTATCGTTGGTACAAATAATAAATATATAATATACTAGAATAGATACACAGATATATACATATTCTAAATAATCTAAATGATCTTGTGCGCTTGCCATGATCCCCGACTGGTGCCGGCCCGCTTTTGCGGGCCTCTTCATGCCCGCGGGGGGAGTGAGGTGTGAGACCCCCCGCGAAGTCAAACAGGGGCGCGCGTGGAACACTACGCGCCGCCACCTCGGGTCCTGCTGGATGAGGGGCGGCGGTCGTCCCTGAGTCCGCCGTGCCTCCAGACCTGTTTACGGGGGCTGGAAGAGGGCGTTGACCGCCCTCCGTCAACGCCCAGTCCGCCTGCTACGGATCAGGAGAGTGGTCGCAATCTCCCTTTCCGCAGCTTCCTTCTGTGAAATGACGGTTTCACAGACGGAGATCACCCCATCCCACGACTCGGCGCTCCCGACCATCGAACAAGCGAAGCCGGCAGCGACAGGTCGGCTCTGAGTCTCCGACTTCAGATACGAGGGCACGGCGCGGCTCCTCCCATGCGGTAGGTACACTCTGCCAGTGTATGCTGCGCCGTGTCCTCCCGACAGTGACCCTGAGTGAACTGGATAGTGCCCTAGGTAAACATAATCGTCCACAACTTCAAGTGTAGATTCGAGTCTCCAATCTTCATGAGGGTGGGTGTTACATGGGCATTTAACATGAGCTTCGTTTTGTCCATGTTCATTTTAAGACCCACTCTTTTGGAAGCTCTACTGAGGTCATCGAGCATTGTACTGAGGTCCTCCCTAGTCTCGGTCACGACTACTATATTGTCGGCAAACCAAAGGTGAGTGATGTACTCGGCCTTGATGTGATACAAATACCTTTCCAGTCCAGAAACTTGAAGACTTCCTCCAGTGCAGTGCAGCGGTGGGCAATTTCAGAGAGATAACGTCTCCCTGTCCCTGGCTGCAGAAGGTTTCGAAGTTCGGACTGACATAGTAGCGTTTTCATATGAACACTTAATTCAGCTTAAAGCCACTTCAATGTACCGATGGTCAACCTGGCACCGTTGGAGAGCTTGTAGTACAGCCCAAGTCTCGATCGAATCGAAGGCTTTCTCGTAAGTCCACAAACGCTAAGCAAAGAGGCAAGTTAAACTCTTCGGTATTCTGTAAAACCTGCCGCAGCCTATGTCTGTAGTCTACGGTACTAAAGCCTTTACGGAATCCGGCTGAGGCTGCAAGTCGCCAAACCTACAACGGTTCGTGATGATTCTTGAAAACAGCTTGTAGATATGGCTCGGAAGTAAGATGTGAAGGCATTGTCACCCTTTTTAAAAAAGGGTACCACCACATCTCTGTTCCATGCCTGTAGCATTTTACCCTCGAGTATGACGGAATCGAACAGTTTCTGGAGGGCCTTAAAAAAAACGGGTTTTCCACCGGCCTTCAGGAGTTCGGCCGTATTTAATTCCGTCATCACCCTCCATCGCCTTGATGTTTTTAAGCTGCTTCAGAGCCATCCTAATCTCGTTCAAGCTGATATCCGGTACCCTAATTGCGTAATACAACACAATCACAATCTGTTTCGATTTGAAACAGGTTGCTAATCCATTGCTTCATAAGCTGAAAAAAAATCTGATCAACAACTTAAATAACGCAATGAATGTTGTTGAACTGTCAAAATTAAACAAATTAAGCAAAATTGTTTACGAAAATAAGTTACGCAATTAAGGTACGGGATGTTTTCGGTATAACATGGGTCAATCTAGCTCTTGAGTCGTTCGCCAGATTCGTAAAGGGGTTACTGGTTGACGTGTATAACTGTCCAGTCTGTCCATAGAACCTTTCGATCTCCTTCAATAGTTCAGGTTTGGCGGATACGATCCAGCCTTCATTGTCGCAAGCTGCTTATGCCCAATACACTGATCTCTTGCAAAGACCTTGGAGCTCTTGTTCCGCTCTATCACGTCCTTAATACGGTCCGTATTATTTAAGGGTGCTTTTCAAGGACTAAGAGATCCATCTATTGAGCCGCCGGTATTCGAGAGCATCGTCTGAAGACTGCAAGATCATCTCGTACCTCTCCTCCATGATCTGTAAAGGAGCACCAGAGTTTCTTGTTTCGATTTGTACGACGGGTCTTGAAGATCTTTTCCTTCACCCTTTTTGAAGCAAGTGATAATACTATACGTACATGAATCCGAAAAGTCAGAGGTGCATGCCTTGAGTTCGAACTCGAGACCTATGACTTGGCAGCCCGCCGGCCGGTCACACCACTAGGCAATCACTGCTGTTGAATAAATGGTGTTTATTTATTTTTGGGCTTTTTACTTTTTTCATTCACTATCGTTCTCAGCCCACATCAACACACAGCTGGATTTAATTTATAATTAAAAGTATTTGCTTTTTCCGTTAATTTATGGGGCGGCTAACCTAACAAGCCCCATTGGCGCTGAATCTTAAAATACGCCACTGGGGGACCTTAGATGATCAATCCTTTCAAGCCACTGGTTCATTGTTATTCTGAAATTTTTCGTCAATCTAACTTGCTAGATACACACGCAGCAACTTTTAGTCGCCGGCGACTCGCTCGCGATTTCAAATCCTGCGACCACAAAGCACAGATAGACAGATAAGATTTCGCTAGCGACAAATCGATGTCTTGACTTTAGACATGTAGCCTATACCTACAGTTCGGCCGCTCTGCCAACATAATATCTCCGAGGAACAACGAAGTTTGCCGAACTTGTGGCTAGCGGCTAAACTCGCCGCCTCCACCCCGCGCTCTTGATGCGCCCCTCGCTCGCCCTCGGCACTTCGCGCTAAACAACCCGCCAAGGCAGGCAGGAATATAAACTCGCTCGCGCCGCGCATTATTTTAAATCCTTTATTGTTCATAAAAATAATAAACTGAATTATTATCGTGAGAGCTGTGTTTACTCTGAAGAGTTCCTTACATACCCCATACTCAGACACTACAGTGGTGACCCCGAGAAGTTAACACGTGCTTCTAGTGCAACGTACGCGGACTCATAAACTTATAAGTAGTGAAATATAAATTTAGTGACAAAAATGAGTGACACCGAGCAGGAAGTAGAAAAACAAGGTGCAAAGAAGACTGAACCTCAAGATGTGTTTAGAGTAGGCGTGCGCGTTCCACCGTTTTGGCCGGAGAAGCCTGCGATTTGGTTCGCACAGATAGAAGGTCAGTTCGCAATATCAAACATTACAGCGGACACAACCAAATTCTTTTATGTCATCAGTCATCTTGACCCGCGGTATGCAACAGAGGTCGAGGATATAATAGTGAATCCACCAGCGAGCGAAAAATACGAAAAATTGAAGACAGAGCTCATAAAGCGACTCTCAGAATCCCGCGAGAAAAAAGTGCACCAACTGCTGACACATGAAGAGCTTGGCGACAGGAAGCCGTCGCAGTTTCTACGACACCTGCAGCACCTCGCTGGTCCGAAAGTACCTGAAGAATTTTTAAAAACAATATGGTCGAGCCGCCTGCCGAGTAACATACAGTCCATAATCGCATCACAGGCATCCGCGCGTCTTGATGTGTTAGCAGATCTCGCCGACAGAGTACACGATCTCGTTCCGAGAGGTCAGCAAATTGCGGCAACATCAACAAATGGAGCGAGCGAAATGGATACCATTTGTAAACAAATGATAAAGCTTACCAAGCAAGTCGAGATAATAACGCAAAAAGTCAACGATCTTTCCCGCTCAGGCCGATCAAGATCAAGTAGACGCGAAGACCGCTCGAAATCCCGCGAAAACCGATCTCAATCACGTAATAAAAATCATCCAACATGTTGGTACCATTACAAGTTTGGTGAGAAGGCCACCAAATGTCTTCAGCCGTGTGATTTCAAGCCGGAAAACTGCAAAAGCAGTCAGTAATGGCGGCTGACGACTGCTCTACGTGTAAAGGCCGCCTATTTATCACAGATAAACGTACCAGCATACAGTTTCTCGTCGACACGGGTTCAGACGTGTGTGCCTACCCTAAATCGTACTTACGTAAACAACTACAATGTAAGAACAAAGGGAACTATGAACTCGTCGCTGCAAATGGCACGCCGATACCTACATACGGTACATATCAACTAAGTCTTAATCTCGGATTACGTCGTGAGTTTTCTTGGAAGTTTATTATCGCTGATGTTTCAAGGCCAATCATAGGCGTTGATTTTTTAAGTTTCTTTAACTTATTAGTTGACTGCAGGCAACAAAAACTGATCGACTCAATAACAAATATGACCGTCGGCGCGCCTTCAACTCACGAAATAACACATGAAATGCTGTCATTGAAAATGTTTACAGGACATTCAACCTATCTCGACCTATTACGATGTTATCCGGAAATAACAAGACCAGCTGGATCACTAAATATGCCAATTCACAATACAAAGCACCACATTAAAACGACGTCTGGCCCACCGGTAACATCACGACCACGTCGATTGGCACCGGACCGTCTGATAATCGCGAAAAAGGAATTTGAGGAGATGATACAAAATGGAACAGCTCGTCGCTCTGAAAGTCCATGGTCGTCCCCATTACATCTCGTGCCCAAAAAAGATGACGGCTGGAGGCCATGTGGCGATTATCGGCAATTAAATGCAAGAACAATACCTGACCGGTATCCAGTGAGGCACATCCACGACTTTGCTTACCAGCTGTCAGGATCCACCATATTTTCAAAAATTGACCTCGTAAAAGCATTTAATCAGATACCGGTATTTGAAGACGATATTGAAAAAACAGCGATCACAACACCTTTTGGACTTTTTGAATTTACTGCCATGACCTTTGGTTTGAGGAACGCCGCCCAAACGTTTCAGAGATTTTTAGACGAAATTCTTCAAGGATTAAACTTCACGTTTGGATATCTAGATGATATCCTCGTGTTTTCAAAAGGGGAGACAGAGCACATTGGACACCTAACAAAATTATTTAACCAATTAAAAAAATATGGAGTAGTAATTAACACCAACAAATGCGTCTTAGGTGTTAATGAAGTTACCTTCTTGGGTTACCACGTATCTGCAGCTGGTATACGTCCCCTTCCAGAAAAAGTAAAGGCAATCCAGGAATACCCCCTCCCTAAAAATGCTAAAGAGTTACGAAGATTTCTAGGGATGATCAATTTTTACAGAAAATTTCTCCCTGGCGCCGCTCAAATTCAAGGGCCTCTCAATCAAGCTTTAAGTGGGCCAAAAATCAAAGGATCGACGCCTATCACTATAACACCTGAAATACAAGAAGCATTCGACGCATGCAAAAATAACTTATTAGAAGCTACTCTCATCTCGCATCCTGATCCACAAGCTGAGTTAGCACTTTTTACCGACGCTTCAGATGTGGCCATCGGAGCTGTCTTACAACAACGAATAAATGACAGCTGGCAACCGCTAGGATTCTTTTCTCGCAAGTTATCTTCTGCTCAGACGAAACATAGCACTTATGACCGCGAATTGCTCGCAATACATGAAGGAATAAAACACTTTAGGTATATGGTCGAAGCGAGAACATTTAAAGTGTTCACCGATCATAAACCCATCACATTCGCCTTCACAACAAGAAGAGACAACTGCTCACCTCGTCAACACCGCTATCTCGATTATATCAGCCAGTTCACAACAGAGATCAAACATATCTCGGGAAATGACAACGTAGTCGCCGATGCATTTTCACGACTGGAAAGCATCGATACTACCATCAACTACAAAGAACTGGAAAACGAACAGGAAAACGATCAAGAGTTACAGAGTTTGTTACAAAACAAAACGGCGTTACAATTAGAACGAGTGAAAACTATGGATGCCTACATATATTGTGACCAGTCTACTTCACGTTCAAGGCCATTCATCACACCAACTTTCCGAAAAGCAATCTTCAACAACCTACACAATCTCAGTCATCCAGGCCCCAACGCTACAGCCAAACTAGTGTCAGAACGATTTGTGTGGCCTAAGATTCGTCGTGACTGCAGAACATGGGCCCAACAATGCACTGATTGCCAACGCAACAAAGTTACCCGCCATACCCACTCTCCTCTTTCCCCATTCCCTGTTCCCTCCAACCGTTTTTCCCACGTCCACCTTGACATAATAGGCCCTATGCCACTTTCTTCTGGTTTCAGGTACTGCCTTACAGCTGTAGATAGGTATACTCGATGGCCAGAAGCCTACCCTCTAGCAGACATCACAGCTGAGACCTGCGCTAGCGCTTTCATTTCTGGCTGGGTCGCTCGCTTCGGATGTCCAGAGAAAATAACCACTGACCGAGGAAAACAATTTGACTCGCAGCTGTTCCAGAGCATCTCGTCAATCATAGGCGCATACCATTTCCCCACGACAGCTTATCACCCTCAGTGCAACGGCCTAGTGGAGAGAATGCACAGACAGCTGAAAGCTGCGATAATGTGCCACAACAACGCGCAATGGTCGGAGGTACTTCCTCTTGTTCTCCTGGGTATGAGAAGCGCCTGGAAAGATGATCTACAAGCCTCTTCAGCTGAACTAGTGTACGGCGAGCCACTCCGATTACCTGGTGAGTTCATGAAACCAGTAACACACAACATCATGGATGAAGCAGACTTCGCAGCACGGCTAAGAAAACATATTTCGAGACTGTCACCTGCATCAACTTCCGGCCATGGTGAGAAAATGTTTTACGTACCTAAAGACCTTAATACAGCCACTCACGTCTTCCTGCGGAAAGGACCTCTGAAGAAGTCATTAGAATCACCTTATTCTGGTCCACATCAAGTCATAGACAGAGGATCAAAAACCTTTACAATAGACGTCCAAGGGAAACACACAACCGTAACCATTGATAGGCTAAAACCTGCCTACATGGCTAACAACAATAATGGCTCAAAAACACCACCCTTACCACAACCACCATCACTACCACAATCAGCTTTATCGCCAGCATCGCCACCACCGCAGCCGGAAACCACCACAAGAAGCGGAAGAACCGTCAGATTCCCGCGATACCTTTCTCACTATCGACCGTGAACCGGTCTCAGCGGGGGAGTGATGTAGCCTATACCTACAGTTCGGCCGCTCTGCCAACATAATATCTCCGAGGAACAACGAAGTTTGCCGAACTTGTGGCTAGCGGCTAAACTCGCCGCCTCCACCCCGCGCTCTTGATGCGCCCCTCGCTCGCCCTCGGCACTTCGCGCTAAACAACCCGCCAAGGCAGGCAGGAATATAAACTCGCTCGCGCCGCGCATTATTTTAAATCCTTTATTGTTCATAAAAATAATAAACTGAATTATTATCGTGAGAGCTGTGTTTACTCTGAAGAGTTCCTTACATACCCCATACTCAGACACTACAGACAATCGATTTTTCACTAGCGAAATCTTAGCTGTCGGTAGGTGGCTAAAGTCACTAAAGCTACCTAGCAGCACGCTCAATCTAACTAAAATCATGAATAGAATTGATGCCAGATTGATTGTCTAGGGTCACCTTACAATGCTGAAGATGCAATGAGACTCTGGCGCGGGCATGTATGTACAGATGCCAGCACATCAAGCTACCCGAAACTGTCAAATTTTTCCAATCAACTTTGAACCTTAGACATCAGCGATAAAGTTGAAAATCTATTAAATAAATTTGACAGATTGTAGTAGCTTGATGTGCTGGCGTCTGTACACACGGCTAAATACCAGGCAATCATATTCCAGTATACGCTGACCTCTTATTGTACAGAAATCCTATACAATGCGAGATCAGCTTATACTGGAAACGTATAGCTAGATATGTAGCCGTGTGTACAGACGCTAGCACTTCAAGCTACTACAATCTGTCAAATTTATATAATAGATTTTCAACTTTATCGCTGAAGTATAAGGTACAAAGTTGATTGGGAAAATTTGACAGTTTCGGGTAGCTTGATGTGCTGGCGTCTGTACATGTTGACAGCATCACGCGGAACATGACAACCATAGAAACGGGTTTTCTACAGCTTGGCAAAAATTAATAAAATGAAAATAAGGGCGCCACTATCGCATTTAGGTCACTTCGAATGGGAAATGAGTAAAAGAATTTAAACAAATTGTTAAAAACACTGCTTGTGGGTGAATCAAAACCTATTAGCACTTGTAGGCAAAGTAGTGCCATCATTGCTATTACCAAGTAAATTATAACTTTCATCAAATTACCTAAAAACCCGAGAATGTTTGACAAATCAACCAAACTATTCGATCAAAATGATTTGACCCAAACCTTATGTTTTTGAATCAAACCCTTTGATTAGGCTTTTGTCTCGGGAAGGCTTTAAATTGGACGTCTTAAAAGCCTATGACTCATTGCCAGCAATATTTCATGAAATTTCGAAAAAAAAAATAGTTTGTCAATGATAAGCGAATTGATAGAAGAAAATCCAATATAAGTGGATACGTAGGGAATGATTAGAATAGGTTGTCCTTGCAAATGTTAAGTGCTAAATAAATAACGAAGCAATACCCACAACACATATTCATTATGGCGGAAACTGATAGTCTCAGCCCTTCCAACAATCCCCCTGGCGAGGCGTCTACCGAAAACAGTATAGTTGAAGCAAACGGATCTTCTGAAGATGCTGTTGATGTAAGTATTCTTTATTTCGTATTGGACTATTATGAACATGATGACATGACTTACTTCTCTAAACTAAGTCCTGGTGGGCACGCCTGGGTCACATAAGATTTCCTATATCAGAAAAAAGTGTTTTTCGGAATCAAATAACCTGTAAAAAAAAACATGTAGGTCAAGATCAATTTATAATAATATAAACCCATAAACCCAATCACTTGTTTTAGATCAATGCCGAGATTGATGAACAACGGCGCAGAATGCAACCAACTAAGATGGAATCTTTTTTTGCTGTCACAAAGTCACTGATAATAAGAGCATTAGTAGTTTATTTTATCACTTCCATGTTCCGTCAACCATCTGCACCAAAGACAGATATAAGCAACCCTACTGCAGCTACCCGTGTTCCTGCTACTAATATGTTTGCTAATGGCACAGTATTAGACATGTATTGTTATGTATCAGAGAGAGAATTTTATTCAAATTTGGATGATTCAGATTTAATTTGGAAGCAAACTGGAATTGTTTATGGTGATTGGCAAGGAGGACCTCTTAATGATGCTACTTTCACACACTCCACCAGTATTAGGCCTTCAGAGTCATTGAAGAATAATGGAACAATTTATCTTCATGTATTCCTGGTACACTCAGGCAAATCACCTGATCCTAAAAATAAAATGGATTATGGTGGACCTTATATCAGTTATGGAAAAAAACAGCTTAACAAGTACAAAAAGCTACGTTACATGAAAACACATAACTTGTTAACAGGGCAAACTGAAAAGTCTGCTGAAGAAGTAATAAAAGCTGAGACACTTAAAGAAGAAATAGTATCACATTGGCATCCAAATTTGACCATAAATGTGGTCACTGATCAAACTAATTGGATGCAAGGAAGTGTTCCACCTCCATTAGATGAGTTTATTTTCTTTTTGCCAGATGGGAAACAATATAAGCCTGCTGTTTTCTTAAATGACTATTGGAATATGATGCGTGATTATGTACCAATTAACCAGACCTCTGAGGTCCTACATCTTGAGCTAACATTTCAGCCTCTGAGCCTTTTTAAATGGCAGTTATATACAGCTCAAGCAATGAGAGACAAATTGAGCATGTTTTCAGCACTGGGAGCTGAAGAGCAAGATGAGGAACAGGACACAGTGAAGGAATTGCTTCTTGATACATCTCCATACTTGCTTGGACTCACTATTAGTGTGTCAGTTTTACATTCAATATTTGAGTTGCTTGCTTTCAAAAATGACATTCAGTTTTGGAACAATAGGCAGTCTCTTGAAGGGCTTTCTGTGAGATCAGTATTTTTTAATGTTTTCCAGTCCACAGTGGTGTTGCTTTATGTTCTTGACAATGAAACAAACTTAATGGTCAGAATTTCATGCTTCATTGGGCTACTTATTGAAGTGTGGAAAATTAACAAAGTAATGGATGTAAAGATAAATAGAGAGGACCGCATATTTGGAATACCAAAACTTAGTTTCACTGATAAAGGATCCTATGTTGAATCCAGTACAAAGCAGTATGACATGTTAGCATTCCGCTACCTCAGCTGGGGCTGTTTCCCTCTCTTGATTGGCTATGGTGTGTACTCTTTGTTATACCTCGAACACAAAGGATGGTATTCCTTCGTCTTGAATATGATGTATGGATATTTATTGACTTTTGGATTTATCATGATGACACCCCAGCTGTTCATCAATTACAAGTTGAAATCAGTAGCACATCTGCCCTGGCGAATGATGACATACAAGTTCCTTAATACATTCATAGATGACATCTTTGCATTTGTTATCAAAATGCCAACTATGTATCGTTTAGGCTGCTTTAGAGATGGTAAGTGTTCATTTCTATAAGTTTTATGATTTCTTAAAATTAGAATTATACTCATATTTATATGTATAGAATTTCCTCCCATTAGTATTGTTTGTGTAAGTTATATAATAACGATTACTCTTACAGACATAGTATTCTTCATCTTCTTATATCAGCGCTGGATCTACAAAGTTGACCACAAGCGTGTCAATGAATTTGGGTTCTCTGGTGAGATGGAAGAACAACAGAAACAAGTGAAGAATGGCACCTCGCCTCCAGCTATTACAGAAACAGAACAAAAACCTGGGGATAAGAAGAATGATTAATTTAATTTGTGCTGTAATTTAGTTAAAGTCTCCCTCAAGACAATCACTTATTATTTATTTTGAATATTTCAACCAGAGAGCAGAGCACTATAAAAATATTGTACCAGTAACCATAGGCAAGTTCTTAACATGGGTGTGAGTAGATATGGGCATTTTTTTTGATCCCTCAAGTGTAATGTCAAAATGAGTAATAATAAAATATATTTCAATACTCCCATGATTATTTTGAGGTAGGTAACTTAATTGAATGTTTTTTTACAGTTGGATGGCATGATACTAGTAAATATTTCGTTTTTGCGAATAGGAAGAATAATTTGGATTTTGTCATTGTAGTATGTATTTGTACAATATATTGGAAACCTACATTTTATGTAAGTGCCAGAAGCTTTTGGTAAATATATGTATTTGTGTAGTTAATGTAAAACTATTTAATTGTATTATCAGAGTGCCTCTGATGATTCAGCGTGCGAGTAATTTCAGTTCTCAAATGTTAATTTTAAAGTGGGGCAGTCAATAAGATTTGGTTGTTGTATTATAATATATAATAGTACTCATGTAAACTGGGACACGTATTATTTGACTACTACGAGATAAAAAGACATTTCTTATATAGCACTTTAAAGTATTTATTTAAATTATTGTTTAAGAAGTTGTGGTTGTGTGATAAATTTCATTATCATAATTTTTCTCTGATGATTTTTCGTTACTTCTTTATTGTTATAATAATTATATGGTGAACATTGTGTAAGTGCGTTATTGTATTCAGATAATGTCTTTTAAGAATAGTTATTATGAAACATCGACACTTGTAAATATTAAACTATACCTAAGTACATCTTCCTCATTTAAAAAAATGTGTTCTATACACATAAGGTAAAGCAATTAATGAGTTAGGTGATTCGTATGCTTTGTGTGAACTAGATAAAATGTTGACAGTGGAATTATGGTCTGATAGTAGCGGTGTGCCCTGAAGTAGGTATATACCTATTTAATAACTTGACGTTTTTACTTACAAGTGTTGATTGAAATATACTTATTTGCATTCATTCATATTTACTAAGGTCGACTTAATCAAAATTGACATTGACACAATGTAATAATTATTATCAGTAAATTCTGCATGTTTGTGTTAATATACACAATTATTTTTCTTAAAAATTCAACATAATTTAGAGCACAATATTGTTATTTTATTGCATGACTATTACACATTGTAATATAGTTTAAATATGAATAAATTCGTTGGTTTCAATTATCCGCTTTCATTTTATATAATGTCGACCTTACTTAATAAGTCCCTAATTATATTGTAAATTTGACCCTGTTAGCATAAAAGATCCAACCAACATTTTGTGACTTTTGAGTAAATACGATTTGAAGTTTAGGAGTGAATATAAAATTAACAAGCAGAGGAATATAACAATGGAAAGTTACTAATGGTAACACAGTAAATTAGCGTTATTTGAAATGTAACACCACAGGCAAGTTTAACAGTTTTCCTGATTTTCTTAAAAACGACTTGTGGATCTTTTATGCAAAAAAGAAAATTGGCGGTAACATTTTTACACGGGGGATCCAAATAAAAAATATATGAAGGTTTAAAAATCTTTATTAAAGGGAACAGATATTTTTTAGTTACTTTTACTTGCCCCGTGACAAAAGATCGTAAATAGTGTCCGAAATTTCGGTTTAAATAATTGTTAAGTGAAAGCAAATAAAACGCGATAGTTCCATAGGTAAGTTTTAATTTTACTTAATTGAAATCTTGAATGGGAACATACAACTAATCAAGTTCTAATACACAATCGATCTAATAGGATCGCAATCTTCTTCCATTTCAAGCTCCCAATCAGGTTCCCCCGAAAATCCGTCTACATCATCTTCTATATTACTGTCAACAGTCATTTTTTTGGTATGCGTAACCCCAGTAAAATGTTGATGTACGTCAGGCTGGCCCGGCCCCATGGAATTTAATAATGAGATTGTTATCAATCCAATGTACCCGGGTATACTAATATATGTAACACCTTCATTTTCAATGTAACTCTTTTTAAAAGAAATTACGTGCACTTCTTAGTGGCCGGGCCAGCCTGACGTTTTCAGCCCGGCCACCTTGTTTCCCACTAATCTACAAAAAATACTGGCAATATTGTGCTACAGATGAAATGTACCCTATAATTTATGCATATGTAACACAAAATCGAATCCTAAAATGCAATAGCATACGAAATATTAGCGGTTGCAGGTGGCCGGGCTGAAATTATTTCGTTAATATAAAACAGTAAAACTGCAACACCTACCAAAAACTAATACCAGTACATAATGAGATATAGAGATATAGAATACATGTAACGCTTTCATTTTAAATTATAATACATATTTAGAAAGAATAATCACTTGAAATTATATTTCAGCCCGGCCACCTAAAAGCGGTAATATTCCCTAAAATCTTATGCCAATTTGTACAGTAAAACCTGATACAGCTATGAAATGAAAGTTACATTCGTTTCGTTTTAGTCGTATACCTTTAAGCCTTCTGTTTGACTAGATTATCAAAATCTGAGAAACTTGCCGAAGAGTGACTATCATTTATTAACTAATTTCAGGACATTTGGTTTGTTGAGTGAAACAAAATGCGTTACTATGATATTTTTATTAATAAACTAAGTAGTATAAATCACACATAATAATTGTTGGATACATAATACCTAAACCTATATATATTTTCTCCGTTTTTGGCTTCACAACATAACCATACAAAGATAATAGTTCACAGACGCTACCACCGATTTTTAGACGGCGCCTGTGTCGCGTCCCAACCTAAGTCGTAAGATATTTTCCCCGAGTAGACAGAATAGATGAGCAAGAGCCGTGTAGTTATCAACACTTCTGACATAATATTTTACGTTTTAATATTACTGTGAGTGTAAAATTTGATCAGTTGTTGCAGTGTAGTTGTTTGTGATGTGATGTTTTTAAGGTAAGTCATAGTTTTGATAAATTAAAATATATCGACAAACAATGTTAATGGGTAGCTAAGTAATTATTTAAAAAAATATACAGGTAAAGTAAAGTAAATCTAAACACTCATTTACTTAATAATAAAACTCCATACAATGCCATCAACTAAATATATTTTATCCTTTCGTTTATAGTCAATAGGTAATAATTTTGGTGATTTACTAACAGTAAGTGTTTAGTTTTTGTGAATCTTATTGTTGTGTACCTACCCTATGTATTTACTTATTATTATTGTGTACTTATTTATTTCGTGAAATCAATAATTAATCAGTTTCTTATTAATTACTGTAAGATTTATATATTGGATTTTAGTGAATTATTCATTGTAATCAGGCAACCGTCGACGGTGTTCGTCTGTACCCGCGCTTCTTGTAACTCCCCCTTGTACGGCCTGCCACAGCGATCCACGTCCCTCGCTCACCGCATTCTTTTCCTCGTCCCGCGACACGCGCCCCTCTCCCCATCTCTATTCTATCTTATATATTTCTAATGTCCCAAAAGTTATAAGTTTTGTGAAAGTAAATTTGATTCTTATGAACATTCTTTGCTTTCTTTCTTTCTTTCTTTCCTTAGGTGCTAAAATATTTTTTAATAGATTTATGTATATACTTGATAATGCATGCAAATGTTACTGCATACACTTATCTTTTTAGGGAATTTGTATTTAAATAAATATTAATGTAGTTATTTAGCCTACATGAATACCTATTACGAAATCATAGTTAAAATGAATATATTTTATTTCAGTTGAGCGTGCCTACACCATGGGAAAACGTAGTGCGTTAGATATTGTGGCTCAAAAACAAATATTTGAGAAACATAAACGCTTGATCACCACGACAAGATATAGTTCTATTATATACAATACCATAGCAAAAGATATAAACTATGTGATGTCACCAAAAGCACTATATCTCAGCTTTAGAAGAAACTTTTTAAACAACCAGAACTCACCTCGGGCAAAAGATGAGTGCTTCATTAAAAGAAATGAAGATAATACCAATAGTATTATAATTTCGTCAACATCATCATCAGGGTCTTCTCCAGTTATTCAACAAGCAAGCTTACTTCATCAAATTAGTTTTAAATTTCCAATTGATGTTCATGAATGGAAGAAAATTGAACCCTTAAGTTATACGTATAAACGACACGATAAAAATAAACCTAGTGCAAGATATCAGACGTACAGAGCTATTCCCAAATTTAAGTGGTCCGGTCTTTTAAGAAAAAAACTCTGGGAGTTTTATAAGTTACCTTGTACTGTAGCATTTAAAAGACATGTTATTCAAGGCGCTAACATTACATTCTACGGACGTTGCACTCAGTGTCAAGCAACAGTGAAAATTCAAAATAAAGATAAGACTGATCATATTATTGATTTTTTATGTGAAATTGATCAACTTCAACCAAATTTTAAGCATAATCCTTTAAAAAAAATACGACTCACTCCGTACTCAAGACGAACATTATCTAAGAAATTAAAATTTGATTCAGCAACAATAGTTAGAAAACAAATAGCGAGTCATGATATGATATTTCAAGATAAGGAACCACCTGTATTGCCATCAGTCGGAGCATTACGCCAAATACGTCATGAAACAAGGAAGCAGAAATGGTACCATACCAATCAAATATTATCTGTTGTCATTATGGCAAATACTTCAACATACTCTTCCGTAATTCAGGAAATTTTAATGAAACCAACTTTTCATATTTACTACTGGTTAGAAGAACAAATAAAATATTACAAACAATATGTTCAAGAGTATGGTCGACCAACCATATCATTAGATGCCACAGGCTCTATAATTAAACCAATTGTGTTACCTAATGGGACTAAATTTACTAAAAGATTATTCTTATATGTTATATTAATAACTGCTGATAGCTTTTTAAAATCTATTCCAATTTCACAAATGCTTAGTGATTCTCACACTAAAAATAGCATTGCGGATTGGTTGGGTAAATGGGCCAGTAATGGAATTATCCCTCCTGCAGAAATAATCACGGACGATTCCTCAGCTTTGATTGCTGCTACAATCCAATGCTTTACTTCATATAAATCTACAAAAGATTACTTAGAAGCTTCTTACAGTGCATTGGAGGGACATACAAATAGTTTGTCTGTAGTATATATGCGAATAGATACAAGTCACTTTGTCAAAACTATTCATAATCTTTCGTGCTTCAATAATACAACAGAAAATGTAAAATTTTTCTTTGTTCGTTGTATTCTTTACATTAAAACAGCAGAGTGTATCGTAGTCATAAGAGAGATAATTGAAAATATGTTAACTGTTATTTTAACTAAATTTTATTCAAAAATTTGCTTTGATGCCCACTGTAATTTGAAAAGAAGAATTCAAGGTATTACAATTGATAAAAAAGATTCTAACAACGCACACAATTACGTAGATGAAGAAAGATTCCTAAATGAGGAGAATGTTTTAGATGTAAGCAATTTTATGGTATGGTTTGATAATATTGTTGCTTGTAAAAATAAACAAGAAGAGGAATCTTGTGAACGCCCCAACAAATTATATTATCCGCCTCTAATATCTACTCTAAAACGTTTATTGGGAAAATTGCCCATGTGGTCAAACGTTATGGCTCCATTATACAATTCAAAAAACAAAAATCCATCGTCTAGTGCATCAGAGGATTATTTTAAAACAATAAAACATTTATTACTCAAAACTAAAGTAAGAAAATACAGGATTGACGAATTTCTAAACATACATATTAATCATTTAAATGGAGAGCTTAATATCGCTGCTAGTGAACTACAAAATAATGAGGCACCGCCCCTTCAAGAGCGAAAGATTAAAATCAAAAAGAATCGTCAAAAAAGAACACACCAAAAACGGTTATTTCCTCAAGATTCTATTTTCAGTGATATGCCAAGTTTTGTAGAAAATTGGAAAGGACAAGCTGAAGAGCCAGTTACCGTACCGATTTATAAAATGTTAAAATTTATAAAAAATGGAAATATTGTAACTGGTTCCACTTTAACAAATACATGTGGTTTTGATGCTGTTACATATTTAATAGCTTATGGTTATATTGCATTTAATAACTTTAAATTAGAAATAGATCAGACTGAAAATAATAATAATATGTTATGTAATTATATACAATTTATAGGTAACAAAAACATATCTGAAGCCGCAGTATACGAACTAAGAAATACCATATGTAAAAAGTACTACAAACTATCCTCGAAAAATACAATAGATATAAATTGTGAATGCAATGTCGCAAATTTGTTTGAACAAATGATTTTAGAATTATTTTATAGCGCTCTATTTACAAAAATATGTACCGAAGAAAAATGTGCATTTCAACTTCAAAGAACAGTACCATTTTTACCCATTAATATGAACGTAATTAAAACATTTGGAATATCAGCCCTAGAAGACTCAATTTGTATAGACGTTATTTCGAAGGATTGTGAACACGATTGCCCGGGCACTGTTTTGTCCAGCTATAATGTAAAGAATATTATATCTTTTGATTTAAATGGAACAGATCAAATAATATTGAACGATATACCTTTATCTATCAAAGTTAGAACTAATATTTATGTGATTGTAGGTGCTATTGAATATGTAGTATTGGGGGAAAATCTAGGACATTATAAATGCCATTTATTTAATCAAGATCTGTGGATGTGTTATGACGATTTACAGTCTAGTGTTAAAAAAAGTAATTTGGATTTAATATTTTTACATTCCTTGACGTACATTTTAGCTTGATTAAATAACATAATCAAGTGATTAGTACGTTTTTATCGATTCTAATAAGCAATATATTTAAATTTGAATTAGTCAAAATACTTATAGTACAAATGCCAGATATAGGCTAGCAATGATTATTATATTAGCATACGTTTAATTATACAAGTTAACATTGTGATTTTTAGCTGTGATTTTAATATTATGTTAAATTATATATACTACATAGCTATATTTCCATTAGCTGCCACTGAAAGAACTATGGTTCTCTCTTTATTTAAGAATTGTTGTAATAATTATATTAGCATAATTTTAATTGAAAGTTTTCAAAACTTTAAATTCAAAGTTGATGTAAAAATCATTATGAAAATCTGTGATTTTTTACCAAGGTATAATAAGTATTTAACCAAAAATTATCTTCTAATATTCTGAATGAATGAATGTTCGATGTTAAGGTAATATTGATATTACTATAATTTTTTGATAACTGTGTTATTATCAATGTGTAACCTTTTTTTACATTATTTATAATTAACAATTGTTATAGTACCTAATTAATATAAGTACAAATGTTGTCTAACTAATTTCAAAAATGATTATTAAAAAAATATGACAATTACCAATTTTGTTTCACTCAACAAACCAAATGTCCTGAAATTAGTTAATAAATGATAGTCACTCTTCGGAAAGTTTCTCAGATTTTGATAATCTAGTCAAACAGAAGGCTTAAAGGTATACGAATAAAACAAAACGAATGTAACTTTCATTTCATAGCTGTATCAGGTTTTACTGTACAAATTAGCTTAAGATTTTAGGGAATATTACCGCTTTTAGGTGGCCGGGCTGAAATATAATTTCAAGTGATTATTCTTTCTAAATATGTATTATAATTTAAAATGAAAGCGTTACATGTATTCTATATCTCTATATCTCATTATGTACTGGTATTATTTTTTGGTAGGTGTTGCAGTTTTACTGTTTTATAGTAACGAAATAATTTCAGCCCGGCCACCTGCAACCGCTAATATTTCGTATGCTATTGCATTTTAGGATTCGATTTTGTGTTACATATGCATAAATTATAGGGTATATTTCATCTGTAGCACAATATTGCCAGTATTTTTTGTAGATTAGTGGGAAACAAGGTGGCCGGGCTGAAAACGTCAGGCTGGCCCGGCCACTAAGAAGTGCACGTAATTTCTTTTAAAAAGAGTTACATTGAAAATGAAGGTGTTACATATATTAGTATACCCGGGTACATTGGATTGATAACAATCTCATTATTAAATTCCATGGGGCCGGGCCAGCCTGACGTACATAAATGTTGCGGCTTAGAGAAATGAGAGTATTACAGATAATTAGTTCATAGTTAGTTGCAATTTGTTCAAGTATAGCAAAATTTGTTCAAGTTGTATTTTCGAAGTTATTCGAGAAAAACTGATTTGAAAAAAGGCATTTAGCCAGGAACCAAGTACATGAAAAGATAGCTTTTGATGAGTTGTGAATGTATACTAATAGCAAAATTTGTTCATCTTATAGTTTTTGAGATATTCAAGATTTTGCTGGGGTAACGTTTTGGGATTTTCAAAATCTCGAAAACTGTTCATCGCAGAATTTTGAAAAAAATGCCAGTTATAGGCCTTAATTTGTTCAAACATAAGTATTTCGATTCATCAACAAATATCGATGTAATTAACCTTTTCACCGCCACGGACTTCAATAGAAGTTCCAGATTTTCGTGCCACCAGCGCCACGACTTCATTAGAAGCTCTTCATTTTAACTATGTTATAAAAAGAAATTTACTGTATTTTACAGGTTTTTTTCATTTTATTATTTAATATAGCAGTCTAATACCCTGTTTTTTTAAATTTTACACACAAAACAAGCCGTTATTTGTCTTAAAATTGGCAAAAACAAAAACTCCGAACATTTTTAATGTCCCCAGAACGCCAAGGACTTCATATATAGTCGGCCAGTGATGTGACGCAAAAGTGTTCACTGTTTGATTTCGATCGTAAAAATATTTATAAATACTACTATCGAAAACAATTTGAGGTCAATAAAATATGAACTTAGTTAACTACTTTACAACAAAGGGAAAATTAACCAATTTAGACCTTCAGATGGGTGCTGATCCGTAATTAAATAGTTCTTGTTATTGTTTACCAATCCTTATCGATAAATTATATTCCCATCTCTACAAAAAAGTTAGTTGTCACTGCCCCGAGCGCCACGGACTACTATAGAAGTCGTTCTGTGACGTCATAAGCGTACGGGTGTCAAGGTCACTTTGGCATAGTGCAGCAATTGTAAACGGGAAAGCACGCACGCGTCCTTCTTTCCCGCTTTGCTTGTGATAAGAACAAAATGATTTTAATTGTATTCTGTTGTGTGACTAAATAAATAGTGCAGATAATGAATAAAATTGAACTCTCATGAGTTACAAAAAAATTTGCAACGTGTGGAATCTGATTCGAAAGTGGAGGATATTGACACAGATGATTCTGGTGTCCTTAACTCCATCTAGGTAATAATCATAGTCTTTCCATAATTTTAGATAACCAGTTCATTTTAGCCACCCAAACCCATAATCCAATATCTTTATTTCCATATCCTGCAATATAGTCCTACCTACACCAACCGAAGGTTGTCCTTGGGTGCTCTTGAATAGTGCGAACAGAGATAATCGTCGGTTGGTGCCTCATTTAATTAATTAAAAACGTCTTACGGTTTCTACGAGTTGGCTTCGGCCCCTTGTTCGCCTTCCAAAGGCCTGGGACCCCAGGGTCCCGAGAATTATTGTCAAAAGACGTAAAAATAATAATAACGGTCATTCATCATAAAGTAAGAAAAAACACGGGATAGACAAAAATGAAAGAAAGACCATAGACATCCTTAACCAGCAGCCTAATTGCGTAACATATTTTATTTTTGATTGCAATTCTGAATCGAAAGCAAGTCCAATCTTAATCGCATGCCATAATTGGAATTGCGATGTACATTTTTTACCATACGACTGAAATTGTATAGGGATGTTCAATACAATTGTCTATAATTGTTAAATTGATATGTTTAGTTACAGCATCTATGAATGGTTAATATTCAAATTATTGTGCTATAATGTAATTTTGTTTTAATTACAACTGATGATCTACTAGTGCTTATAAATAAAAATGTACAATGATTGCCGAAAAATGAAAAACCAATTTTTAAAATACTTTCTACCACAATTGAACTACGTAATAAAACGTTTTTCTTTTCACGTCTTTGCTATCTGTGGGCTATGACAAAATCGTAGAAAAGCAGTGTTGTCAACTTAGAGGGATTTCCACTAAACCTGGGAGTTTTTATCCCAAAAACAAACAACTTTGTAGTTGAAAAACATCTCCCCTATATTGATATATGTCACGGTCAATTCTCCAACTGCAAATGTAAGTTTGTAATGGTTTTTTCTTTTTGTATGTGATAAAACTGAAAATTTACAATTTTCTGTCATTTTCCTTTACTTGTGCAATGAGACGGGCTTTGTGCCAAATTTTATGAGTCTAGGTCAACGGGAAGTACCCTGTAGTTTTTGATTTATTTGCGAGTACCAAAATATGTCGCTTAAATAGCCGTAATTTTTTATTGTGTTGACTTAGAAGCTTGATTTTTTAGAGCTCTAAGGGACCACAGACGTATTTGATATTAATTTTAACTTGATACCTCCGTACGTTCCTGAGAAAAAGGGTCTTGACAGACTGATAACGAAGTGATCCTGTAAGGGTTCCGTTTTTCCTTTTGAGGTACGGAACCCTAAAAATACTATGATTACATAAGTTATGTTTTATTTTCATACTCAAATCTTCAAATGGACTCCCAAAACAGCGACCGAATGTCGGTAACAGAAAACCGATTTCAGGAGAGGCTCCGGCTCGCAGTTTCGATCGTCTCTAGTAATATTATTCGGTTGTAAGTGCATCGATCAAAACTATTCAAATATAAACAAAAACTTGCTTAGGCAAAACCACACTTCCGTGGTTTTGTGAAATCGGTTTGTCTAGTTCGGATTATCGATACGATTCCGTTTCTGATTGAAATCGGATTTTTGATTCGTTTCGATGTATCTAGACGCAAGTCTATAGTGGACTTAGGGGAAAAAAATTGCAACACAGAGTAAAAGTTGAATGATCTGCCCTCATTGCGTTATGCGTTGACGATTTAATGCAAACTACTGCCTGTCTAAAGTATAACTTTGCTGCTCTAACTTTATCAGAGTGTGGGGAAAAGAAAAGGAAAGGCATATGACATCACATGTTAAACCTTTGACAATAATTTGGGCTGGAATGAATATTCTTTGAAGTCTGTGGAGAATACGATATCAATCATGGCGACGTATCTGTTTACATTTTATTTTTGTTGATTTCGGTAAAGTTTTTGTTTTAAATTAATAGTTGTTTTATATTTTTCAACATACAAAATTATATTTACTATTCACGTACAGAAACATGGGCCTGTAATAAGCAGTTTTGGAACATTATTCTTGTGGCTTGTGGAAGTCGGAAGAACTTTGGAAAATTCTCTCGTTCGAGACACCGCCTTCGTTTAGTACTAGCTTCACCAAGATCACAGACTACAATTAAGTACATGGACTAAGACTTAGGCTGTTTTGCTCCATAGCGAAAAGTATCTAAGTCGATATTATCACTACAAGTAAGTAAACCAATATAAATAGGAATAACGTGTGTGAGAGTACCTTCGTATCTCATTAGATTATTGTAGCTGTAGGTACATTATTGGTGAGTCTACGTATACGGACAATCATTCTTTTGTTGCGTAGACACAGGCATCTTACGCGAGGTTAACTATTTATTGTGGTTAAAATAATAGTTACGTACTATGTCTCACATTCTAACTAAAATTGTTCATTGATATTTTTGTACATAAGTAGATGCTGAAATAAACTATAATATCCACTACCTAACCAAATAACAGATAACTACAAAACATATTCATAATATTTTCACAGACGTGCTGAAAACACAAGAATGGAACACTACCAAATATCAATATTGTTGACTTCCTAACAAAGAAGTTGGTGGCAAGGTGGCAAACATGGATTGGATTAAGAATCTTATGTATTAATCGTTGAAGGTAAGCTTTTGACACATCATTAAGAATTAAGCATAGCAACTCAATTATGAATATATTTCCTTGGCTGTACTTTGACAGACACATCATAATATATATTTTATGTTTATCCAATTACCATTATAATTTAGTATTATAAAATATCTGGAGACTGAAAAGTCAGCCCTAAATAAAGAAGAAATTATACAACAGACAGATGGCTTTCATCTAGCCATGGGCCTAGTTGATATGCCTACTTTGCCACATGAGTACTTTATTTGAGCAGAAAATAATATGACTTTGTTTTAAAATGTAGAGTTCCTGGGGAATTTCACCTACGAAGACATGAAGGCAGCATGAATGATACTGCCCCTGCTGTGCTGCACTGCTGCTCTGCTACTTCAGATTTCAAGCTTCTTAAGTACAAAAGTAGAAACTGAAGATCCTTCATGAAATATTTTTTTTAGAAAACTTGATTATAGTCTTGTACGACAGTGATATAAACTATTGTGTTAATTGATAACAGTGTAAACTTTAATAAAGTGTTTTAATTATGAACTATAGAGGGACAAATAAAAATAACTTTAAATGAAATAATTAAGAATGGCATACTATTTGTTTTATACAAACACAGACATTTTTATAATTATAATGATACTATTTAAAGGTGTTTACCTAAATTAACTGTCATTCATTCGATTTAAAGGAAATAGAGAGAAATAAATTATGGTAAACAAATAAAACTGTTTTATTAAATTGTTACAACCTTAACTCAACACTGGACAAGAGAATCGGCACCATTACCATCTATTCACATTAATATGAAATATTTGGACATAGAGCAAAAAGGAATTGGAACAAACATACTGTAAGGATTAGTGGAATTTGGAATCTAATGTCTTCCTGTGGAAATCATCATGGATTATGTATGTACTGCTTGTTGTAAGTGAATGAGAGACAGTTAAAAAAATCTTGAATAATGTAGTTGAGCCTGACATCTGAAAAAAAAAGAATAGTAAATCTTCAATATATTCCACCATCCATTACATCCATCCACAGTCACTTTATAGAATAGCAATATTCTGCTATAAACAACAATTGGGTCAATTATAAGCAACAATTGACTTAAATATTCTTACCTACTAATAATATTAATAGGCTAAGTACTAACAGCCGCACGGGGCAATCCATCAGGTTAAGCTACGCTTGCCGGGGTTGGTCCGTGGATGGGTGACCATTTCTACATACCGAAACTCCTTCATGCCTCGGAAAGCATGTTAAACCGTTGGTCCCAGATGTCATTTGTGGATCTTTGACAGTCGTTATGGGTCATCAGAAGCCCGAAAGTGACAATTAGTCTTACCAAGGGGTATCGTATTACCTAGTTATTGAGTTGTGGAGGTTAGATAGGCAGTCACTCCATGTAAAATACTTGTATTCAGCTGCATCCGGTTAGACTGAAAGCCGACCTCAACATAGTTGGGTAAAGGCTGGGCAGATCGATTTTTTTAATAATATTAACAATAAGTGAAAAACATTTAAGATAGGTACTTAGATATATTTTCAGTTGCCTACCTACTTTCTTTACTTTGTTGTTATAATTGCTAAGTAAATATTCATATAAGTAGTAGGTTAGGCAACTGAAAATATATGTATGGTATTTAAATGTATGGTAAGTTTACATTTGATGGTGCATTTCGTATTCACCAATAAACAATATGGGGTTTATTTATAAACGTTGCATAAAGTTATGTAATGATTAGCAACTGTTTAATCATACATTTTTGAGGTTTTAACGTCACTTAACTATAAGCAATGTTTATAAATACATCCCTATGTGTGTAACATTGTTGCTGTACTTAACACACATTCAATGTTCAACACTTAGAAAGAAAATAATAAGTAAGTACATACCTTAAACAGACAATGATGTGGCAATAGTGGTATGTTCATCAATGTCCTTACATAATCCATTAATATAAAATGATTCAAACTGCTTTTTTTTGTTCTTCCTCAATTATAAGTTTTTGCTTTTCCAATGTATTACAAGCTCGACTGGTTTGCTAAGCTTGTGGCTCAAGTTTGGTACGGTATGAGGTACGAATTTGTCTTTCGTTAAAATGCCACCAAAATACCTCGTTTCTGGAATATCATAATATTTGTTTTTAGTTTAGGTTGTAGGCACTAAACTCACAAGAAAACTTTCACAATTATTATTAAAAATCGACCTCGCTGCTTTGATATTTAACATACCAATAAAATTGATTTATCATTGAGGTTTTACATAAAAACACATTCACAATTTATCAGGAAGACTATTACTTAATTGTTTTCTTAATAATTATGGAGATTTCATGAGTTAATCCCAAAAAGATTGCTAAGTAAAACTATTGCGACCACTACAGTGGCTTCTGTTTAATTTGACAGACAAAACAAATTACTATAAAGTTTGAAACAAAATTACAACTGTCAAAATGGTTACGCAATTCGATTAATAGCCTTTTTAGACGCATTTCGTTCACTCAATGGAGTATCAAACAGACCGCAGTTTGTTTAAAAAATATTGGAGTTTTGCAATTCCAAAGTCGTAAAATAAAAGCAATTCGATTCAAATTGAAATAAATTCTACTTGAATGGTAATCAAAATACGTTGCGCAATTAGGTAGCAGAATTGAATTTATCGTGCTCTGAACGCCAAGGACTTGAAATGAAGTCAACGGATGACGTCATGAAACTAATAGAGATGTACCACATTTCTTATAGCTCTAATTGAGTTATGCATTTTTTTCTTTGATACTTATAATTTATACTGTTTTTTCTTACTAGGGATACTGTGAAATAAAACAAATATGGAAATATTGAATCAGTTTTTATTTATATCTGTAAAATTATAATAAAAACTTAACTGAACGCTTATAAATCTCATTCATCGATGTGACGATACCCTCATCACTACTGTTTACTATATATTTCGTTATACATTTATAGCTTGGCGCTGGCGAGGCATCGCGTTTTGTGTACGTGGGCGGTGAAAAGGTTAATTGTTTTTAAGAATCAGAAAAAATCGATTTACTCGTAAACTGGTACATTTACAAACAAATAAAAGGCAGTTACATAAACCTATCATATACCCTTTTAAGGTGTACAAATCTGGATTAAAAAACTTTACGCGATATGAAGATATAAAGAGATTTCATCAAATTTCAAGCGGTGTTTCTTTGGCGATCGAATACACAGCTCCCTCTGAATACAAAACGATGGACTATAGTGATCAAATTTGTTCATTTTGTTATAAAACATCCCTGAAAGTTTCAGTTTTAAATTCTAGATGGAATAAAAGTTATTCAAAAAACAAGAAAGTGTTAGCAATTCTCTTATAAACCGACTTAATTACGGAGGCTACGAAAAAGCGACCATTTCATACTTGAGTGAGCGTAACCATCTGAAAAAAAACGGTATAATAGTAATTTTTAGGTAAAGTCCCCGTCACACATTCAGGGATTTGCAATCTTTGGGTAAAATAAAATAAAAACAGTTTTGTACTATTTTTTTATATCTAGGTATATAATTATATTAACACACACATCTACTCTACAAACAAACAATATAACCTAATCCGCGAAAACACCACAAACAAACAGACGCATTTGAAACTCGAAAGACAGCAGAGACAACGTCAGCGTGAACTTACTTCAAAATCGTGGCCCAAATGTTTACGTTCCATGAATCAGATGCGTTCCAGTACCACAAAACCTTAGACGACAGCGCTTTATATCGCTAAAATATAACTCGATCAAGTGAAATTGCTCATTAGTTTCGTATAACACGTACGTTACTTTGACTTCATTGAATTTGGGATTATTTGTTGTTGATTAAAGTGTCGCTACGTAACTTGGTAGAAGTTCTTTATTTACAAAAATTATAGCTTCTCGTGACGGGGACTTTAGTACAGTCGCATAAAAAAGTATTATTGTGGTCGGTGGTTAAAAAAAATAGATGAGCATGATTAATTTTTAAGGCTGGTATAAGGAATACAGTTACAAACTATGAAGAGAGACTGAATTACTTTAAAATGAAACCTTTGCAGTGGCGTAGAGATTTTGCAGGCCAAGTTTTTTTTTTTTTTAAATCTTTATTTAATAATGGAGGTTTGTTCATATTTGAACATGTCACCCCCGTAAGTATAAACATTAAAATATCACTTATTACAATACAAAAACACCTACATAACTACAAAAATCAACAATTATATGTACATCTACAAATCATACAGTGTATTAACTCAAGGTGACCTATTTTTAATACCTATATGTGTAAGCTTATATAGCAATTTCGCCTCCTCCGAAAGAGGACAGGACAAAATACTATTACACCATCATCCAACATTGAAAGGGGACACCTCGTTTTGAATGACCAGATATCTAAATGCTTCGTTACGAACACATTCCAACAAGATGTGATATACGTCCTCTATAACATCACATTCAGTACAATTCGAAGAGTTGACTTTTCCCATCATGAATCCGAACTTATTTAATGGAATGTGTCCTGAGCGAAGTCTAAAACTCGTCACAATGTCATACCTTCCCATATTACATTTTTCAAACCAAAGGACTCGAGGCAACGCTGGTTTCAAAGTTCTGTACCAAATTCCTTTGGTAAGTGATCTTTTGTCAAAATATTCAGACCACAATTTGGTAGAAAACTCTTTAACAGTTCCGATTAAGTTCGTGTAGTAAGGCAAGCAATTAAAATTAATACCATCAACCGCAGCTTCTTTGGCCAATTTATCTACAGTTTCATTACCAATTAGACCAATATGGGAAGGTATCCACTGCAATATTACTTTCTTATTTATAGTATTAAGTTCGGATAAGGTATTTAATATGTAATAAGCCAAGGGAATACCCCGGATCATTTGAGTACATCGCACTAAATGATGAAGTGCGCTTTTAGCATCAGTAAATATTACAAAATTAGTATCTTTATTAATTGATCTAATGTATGACAATGATTCTGCAATACCGATAAGCTCAGCGTGCATAATGGATATTTGAAGATTATTAACATTAAGTTTTATGAAGTCCTTTGTTTGTATATCTATAAAAGCAGCGCCTATCCCCTGTTTGTCCTTGGAGGCATCTGAATATATTTTGTAAAAAACTGAATACCTTTCATGTAAGAATTTACTACAAATGAGCAATAAGTTTTGCATTTTAAATTGACGTTTAGGTTTATCCACATTATTAATTTCAAAACTTATAAAACTACTTATATCTAAATTATTAATCCAGGTATCTAAAGCAAACATTTCCAGTTGCTCGCTCGAGTGTACAGGCAGTGATTTTAACTGCGTGTGAAACCTCACTAACAATGGTGTTTTCTTGCATCTCCAATATAAATTTTGACTACTGTTTGTTAGATCTTCTAATAACGAAATTATAGGATTATTGCTGAGTGACTTTGTCTTAAGCCAAAATTTACCAGCAAGGAAGGCACGACGCACAAATAAAGGCTGCAATAGTAACTCTGACTCCATGACATGGATAGGAGTACTTTTTATAAAACCCCCTATAATGCGCATGTACTGATTCTGGACTTTATCCAGCTTGGCACAATTACTCATGGCGCTAGTATCATATAGAAAACTTGCGTAGTCTAACCTACTCCGAACAATAGAAATGTATAGCACTCTCAAATAATATGGATGCATACCCCAACTAGATCCCGTCAATACTTTAAATATATTTAAAAATTTCATAGCTTTTTCTCTAATTATGAAATTAGAGAAAAAGCTATGAAATTTTTAAATAAACAAACAAAACATATTAATGATAATATGTTTTGTCCATCTTAATTTTCAATCCACATGCCTAAATATTTAACACAATGTACATTTTCTAATACTGTTTCGTCTACCATTAAAGTCACCCGTTAATTACGGTAGTTATTTTTAAAAATACATACCTTACTCTTATTCGGAGAAATTGTTAAGCCTAGGTTCCGAAAAAGTTCACATATGATGTTAATAGAATTTTTGTAATATTCGAGTACCTTCATAGATAGATTGAGAAGTGCCATATAAGACAAAGTCGTCCGCATATTGGGATACAAAAATATCCTTTTCAACAGTTTTACATATATTCATTGTTGCCACATTAAAGAGTAGTGGGGATAGTGGGTCACCCTGGAACAAACCTCTACAAGTAGTTCTAGAAATATATCCGGCTTCGGTTTTAATTTTAATATTTCTATATTTCAAAAAATTCCAAAGGTTTTGACATATTTTCGACCCTGCATTAATGTTATGTAAAATTGTTAATAAGGTTATTATATCAATGTTGTTGTTGGCAGTCTATGTCAATAAAACAGCTAATAGTGGGCAACCTTTCAGAGAACCCCTTTTGAATACGAGAAACCAAGCAACTTAAACTATCGAAAACCTACCGTATTGGGTGAAAACATACTATGTTTTTCTAAAAACCATTCGAGCCGCCTATTAATTATTTGATGGAAAATTTTGCACATACACGATAGTAAGGAAATAGGCCTCAAAGACGAAATCTGACTAGGATCCCTTCCAGGTTTTGGGATTGCAATTATCTCAATATCACGCCACTGACTGGGGATAAAACTGCGTGAAAAGAATTATGAATATTATGAACGTGAATGATTAAATAACAATAGGAGAATTACCTTACCGTTATTGGGGAGATTTTTAATCATGGAGTATGAGATACCATCGCACCCAGGAGATGTATCCTTCGCTTTAATACATTTAATTAACTCCTGCATGAAGATATTAGTCTCCAGAATCAAATTAGGCAACGTAAATTTTGGTTGATTCGATATAACATAATCTGGCGTAAGACTACGGATTAAGTTATTTGCTTTGGTAACATCTATAATAGTTCTAGGAGTTCGATAACCCTTTATCCATTTCATCTTGCGCCACATTTCAGAAACTGATATATTATTATCTATTGATGAACACAATTGAATCCAATCATTAAGCCTTGCTTGCCGTATTAACTTTTGTGCAATAGCAATTTTATTTTGTAGAATATCTAAGTTTGCGGGATTTGGATTTTTACGAAAATGGGATAAAGCTAATCACCGGACTGCCACTGCTTTAGAAACTTCTGCATTCCAATATGTTTTAGGGGAAAATTTTGAGTCGGGATTTTACGGAATTTTAGTAAGAGGTATATGTAGGTCTGCCGCAAAATTTATATATTCAATAAAAATATCATAAGCTTTTTGAGGATCCACAGGAAGAATTAAATTTCAAACATATCTTCAAGACATATTTTATACGCATCCCAGTCGGCATTTTTATAATTTCTTTTAACTACAAAATTTTTATTCATGAAGCATTCAGAAGACAATTTGATAACCAAATGGTCACTTCCCAAAGTTTCATTTAAAACTGACCAATTAAAATTAAGCGCAATATCAGATGTAGCCAAGCACAAATCAGGAGAAGATTCCTGTAAAGTACCGTTAACCAATTCAATTCGAGTTACACTGCCACTATTTATTACAGCATAACTATTATCTACGAGTGAGTCTACAACTTGAATACCTCTCAGGTCTGTTTTATTGGACCAATTCGTATGGTGTGCGTTAAAATCACCGATTATGATTGACTTCTTATTAAATGATGAAAATAATTTATTCCAATCGGATTGGTTAGTCCGACCAGATGGCGGGCAGTATACAATTATTACATTTTCTAAAAGAGAATAATTAAAAATTTTAACATGTAGGACTTCGAATCCCGGAAGAGACATCTGAAAGTTTCCTACCTGAGCTTTTACAGATTTATGTGTAACAATAGCCACACCCCCATAAGAGTCGTCCCTGTCTTGACGAAATATATTATAGTTATTTATTTTAAGGTGACTGTCGGGTTCTAGCCACGTTTCCGAAATAGCATCTATATGTATTTTATTTTGGTTAAGTAACTGAGAAAACGCTACTAGCTTAGGTCTAAGACTCCGGGCATTCCACTGTATTATATTCAATTTTACATTTACCGTGTTATCCATTAAAGAAATTAACAACCATTTGCAACAACGTAGACTCCGACATTTTGTCAACCACCAATAGGATAAACCACTCGATACAAAGTTTAAGAATATTTTTAATTTTAGTATACCATTAACAGTTTCTAAGGTAAATAACTTCTTTTATTCGCGATAATAATTCGTTGCATGTTGTGCTGTGTTCTGTGTTACCTTTTGTTTGTTTGTTACCATTTTGTTCGTACACGTAATCTTCGTCGGATCGCGGTTCCTCTGCTAAATTTGAATGCCATTCTAATAGAAACTCGGATAGGTTTTGCTTCTTTTTTAAAGGCTTCTTCTTATTTAGTGATGTCTTCTTGCATAGTTTAGCAGGCCTAGATGCTTCTTCGACGTGAACCTCTGCCTCAACCGTAACAACTTCTGCAAATGTATTCTCAAATGACGAAGCATAAACAATTGGATTATTTACTTCTGTATATTCAGCTTGACCATTTACATGAGGAGAAGGTGGGACGTACGCAGTTAAGGCCTTTTTGTATGAGCAATTGAATTCAGCCATGATTTCACGTATTCTACGTTCTTTTAAGTACAGAGGACACGTTTTAGATAGGGCCATATGGTTGCCTGAGCAGTTTATGCATTTAAAAATCTTAGTGTCACAGTTTGCATGATCTCTGCCGCATTTAGGACATATTATTTTATTAGAAGGACAAGTCCTAAGTCTATGACCTAGTTTCCAGCATCGTGAACACTGTGAAACCGGATATATATAAGGTTCGACCTTTAACCTCAAACCATCGGTATATACGTATGTAGGCAAAGAATTTCCTTTAAAACATATTCTCACTACTTCGCAAGGAGACCAGCCTCCTTCCTGGTTTCGACGATCTAGTCGCTTCACAGAAATAATTTCAGTATCATCTTGACAGAATAAGCTGCTCAGTATCTCTTTTTCCTTCAGTTCCAACTCAACATCCTTTATAACACCGTAAGAGTAGCTTACTTCCATATCTTTGCTAAATCTCCACTTCTTGGTAATAAACTCTTCACATGAACATAACTTATTCATATTCGATTCATCTTGAAATTGTATTCGAACTCTAAATGGACTCAGATATTTAACGTGGACTATATTATTAATTTCATTTGTTTTTAACAACTTAGCCAGTGCAAAAGATTTCGGAAGTTTATCACTGCATGATATCGTAACTTCTATTTTCGGCATTTCCTTTTCCAGACTGTTCAGACGAGATTTTTTACCTTTTCCTCTATTATCTACTATCTTCCACCCTTCATCAGATTATTCTTCTACAAGACTTCTTTTTACGCCGGTAGTCGGTAAATCTTCAGTTTCATTCATCTCAATCAAGTTTTGGTTGCCATCCTCCAATGTATTATAGTTCAATTTATTTTGCTCCATTGCAAGTAAACAACACCTGGCGCACGCGCCCCGCGCGCCCGCGCGCGCACCGGCCGATGGTCACCTGCGTAGCTTAGCGCGTAAACAACACGAACCGAACTTAATACTATAAATAAGAAAGTAATATTGCAGTGGGTACCTTCCCATATTGGTCTAATTGGTAATGAAACTGTAGATAAATTGGCCAAAGAAGCTGCGGTTGATGGTATTAATTTTAATTGCTTGCCTTACTACACGAACTTAATCGGAACTGTTAAAGAGTTTTCTACCAAATTGTGGTCTGAATATTTTGACAAAAGATCACTTACCAAAGGAATTTGGTACAGAACTTTGCAACCAGCGTTGCCTCGAGTCCTTTGGTTTGAAAAATGTAATATGGGAAGGTATGACATTGTGACGAGTTTTAGACTTCGCTCAGGACACATTCCATTAAATAAGTTCGGATTAATGATGGGAAAAGTCAACTTTTCGAATTGTACTGAATGTGATGTTATAGAGGACGTATATCACATCTTGATGGAATGTGTTCGTAACGAAGCATTTAGATATCTGGTAATTCAAAACGAGGTGTCCCCTTTCAATGTTGGGTGGTGTAATAGTATTTTGTCCTGTCCTCTTTCGGAGGAGGCGAAATTGCTATATAAGCTTACACATATAGGTATTAAAAATAGGTCACCTTGAGTTAATACACTGTATGATTTGTAGATGTGTACATGTAATTGTTGATTTTTGTAGTTATGTAGGTGTTTTTGTATTGTAATAAGTGATATTTTAATGTTTATACTTACGGGGGTGACATGTTCAAATATGAACAAACCTCCATTATTAAATAAAGATTAAAAAAAAAAAAACTTGACCTGCAAAATCTCTACGCCACTGCAAAGGTTTCATTTTAAAGTAATTCAGTCTCTCTTCATAGTTTGTAACTGTATTCCTTATACCAGCCTTAAAAATTAATCATGCTCATCTATTTTTTTTAACCACCGACCACAATAATACTTTTATATGCGACTGTACTACCTAAAAATTACTATTATACCGTTTTTTTCAGATGGTTACGCTCAAGTATGAAACGGTCGGTTTTTCGTAGCCTCCGTAATTAAGTCGGTTTATAAGAGAATTGCTAACACTTTCTTGTTTTTTGAATAACTTTTATTCCATCTAGAATTTAAAACTGAAACTTTCAGGGATGTTTTATAACAAAATGAACAAATTTGTTCACTATAGTCCATCGTTTTGTATTCAGAGGGTGCTGTGTATTCGATCGCCAAAGAAACACCGCTTGAAATTTGATGAAATCTCTTTATATCTAAAGTTTTTTAATCCAGATTTGTACACCTTAAAAGGGTATATGATAGGTATATGTAACTGCCTTTTATTTGTTTGTAAATGTACCAGTTTACGAGTAAATCGATTTTTTCTGATTCTTAAAAACAATTAATTACATCGATATTTGTTGATGAATCGAAATACTTATGTTTGAACAAATTAAGGCCTATAACTGGCATTTTTTCAAAATTCTGCGATGAACAGTTTTCGAGATTTTGAAAATCCCAAAACGTTACCCCAGCAAAATCTTGAATATCTCAAAAACTATAAGATGAACAAATTTTGCTATTGGTATACATTCACAACTCATCAAAAGCTATCTTTTCATGTACTTGGTTCCTGGCTAAATGCCTTTTTTGAAAAACATTTTGCTGGGGTAACGTTACCCCAGCAAAATCAGTTTTTCTCGAATAACTTCGAAAATACAACTTGAACAAATTTTGCTATAGGTACTTGAACAAATTGCAACTAACTATGAACTAATTATCTGTAATACTCTCATTTCTCTAAGCCGTAACATTTTGCTGGGGTTACGCATACCAAAAAAATGACTGTTGACAGTAATATAGAAGATGATGTAGACGGATTTTCGGGGGAACCTGATTGGGAGCTTGAAATGGAAGAAGATTGCGATCCTATTAGATCAAAAAAAAAAAAAAACCAATTCATAAGCGTTCTGTGGGCAGGGCCGGCCCGTTTCTATAGGCGAACTAGGCGACGGCCTAGGGCGCTCGTATTAGGGGGGCGGCAATCGGCGGCATCGAAATTAAAAAAGGGTAGTAATAAAAGCTCCGAAAAAAATTTAAAATATGTGCATACTCAAAATATGAAATTTACTGCTTTTACTGCTATAAATACTAATTTTCCGACAACTTATATGCGAATACAAATACAGAAACGACTGAATAAAATACTGAAACGACCGAAAATAATACTGAAAATTCCATAAAATCAATACAGAATTTGCTGTCGTAATATTTTTCTAACATACAAACAAGCATACCCCATGCATGCAGCATGCAAGCGAGCACACAATATGCAGCAGGCATGGTTTCTGTCACGGCTCCGGCGGTCCCACGCGAGCTTATCGTCGCAGATGGTTTTAAAGCTCACCATTGCAGCTCCGGCTGCCTCGGCTGCTTCGGCTTCGGCAGCCTCAGCCACAGGCGGCGATTTATAAAACAACATGATCCTCAGCTCGCGGGCCGCCTCGCCCCTCCGCGCCTACGCGTGCTTAAATTACACTCTAGGGGTAGGGCAGACAAGACTACGTGGAGTCGGTTTTGCAGCGATTCGTTTCTGTTACTAACTTTTGTAACACAACATATAAACTTTTCGTAAACTCAGTATTTTTTTTCGGAAGTTTAGTTTTATTTTTTTTGGAAATTTAGTAGGTCACAAGCACAGATTTTCGGAAGTTAATTTTTTTTCGGAAGCTTTATTATTTCCCATTCAAAATAATACTGTACATAATTTTTTTATTTAACTACAACTTGACTACCAATTTTTTACCCATTTCTGTACCAAAATGCGCTCATGGACATTTACCAAACCATCGCATCGGTACGGTTCATCTGGAAATGAAAAGAGAGTTTATTTGATAGCCTCAACTCGCTCCATTGTAAAAAAAAATATGATTTCAAAGGAGGATGTTCATCGTCTATAGGTACATTTTTGGGCTAAATGTGAATGTGCCAGCCAAAATAAAAAATACATACCTATATTCCGTTAGAACATGTTATTTTTCTCATTTTTCACTATGGGACCAAATCTGTAGGGCCATTCCCTGCCCTGTTATACGAGTTTGAAAAACACTGTTTTCAGTATGTTTTAGATAAAAGAATAACAGTATATCTTATAGTAGTAGCTTTTTATGCCAGTACCTAAACATTAGTTATTATCGTTTAGTGTGCAAAATACTTAAAGGTTTTTTTTCGACAATACTAGTATTAGCTTATTGAAATAGGTATCACTAATATTAACTGGTTTTAGGTCTATTTAGTGGTTTCTATTCTCGCAAAAAACAGTGAAATAAAATAACTGATTATTTTAGAAACATAAAATCGATTCATTTGGTACACCAGTACCCTAATTGCGTAACTTATTTTCGTAAACAATTTCGCGAAATTTGTTTAATTTTGACATTTCAACAACATTCATTGCGTTATGTACGTTGTTGAACAGATTTTTTTTCCAACTTTTGAAGCAATGGATTAGAAATCTGTTTTAAATCGAAACAAATTGTGATTGTGTTGTATTACGCAATTAGGGTACAGGTCAAATACCTTGGACATTTCGTTTCTGACGACCTTAAAGACGATGCCGATGTTGAGCGGGAACGCAGGGCATTGGCGGTGCGGGCGAATATGCTGGCCCGTAGGTTCGCTCGATGTACAGATGCAGTCAAAATCACATTTTTTAAAGCATACTGCACATCTCTGTACTCGAGCGCTCTATGGATTAGCTGTACCAAACGTGCCGCCAATGCGGTGCGTATTCAATACAACAACGCTTTTAGGGCGCTGTTGCGACTACCCCGTTATTGCAGTGCTTCTGCAATGTTTGCGCGAGCCAGAGTGGATAGCTTCTCAGCTGTAGTGCGGAAAAAAAATGCTTCTCTTCTCACAAGGTTGCGGGACAGTGGCAACAGCCTCCTGAAAGCTATTGCTGATGGGCCTGACGAAAGCCTCATAATGAGGCATCTTATTAAAACCACCCTGTCAGTAGTAGAATATAAGTACTAACATAGCAAGTAAGTTAAATTGTTTACTAACATCTAGAATTGTATATAATGTTTTTGTTTTGTAATTGGATCTAGTTGTCTGATAAATAAATGAATAATAATAAATAACGAACGTAAAAGAAGCAAAAGTAAAAGATATTAACTGTAATGTTTATTGGCATAAATGCCATTACTATAATTAGATTACTGTTATTCTTTTATTTAAAACGTACTGAAAACAGTATTTTTCAAACTCGTATAACAGCGCAGGGAATGGCCCTACAGATTTGGTCCCATAGTGAAAAGTGAAGAGAATTACATGTTCTAACGGAATATAACTCTTTTTTTGTTTGACCGGCACTTTCATAATTTAGCCCAAAATGAATGATCTCATTTATTGCTTCTCTTGTTGTATGTTATAATGTTTTGTTCAAAATTAATCTGACTATTATAGTTTGACCGCGATCGCTGTATCGATCGCGCCTGAGAGATATTTCTCGATGGCATGTGAAGCCAAGTCAGAGGCCCATGGGTGGCTTTAAAACTCTGACACCAGGTTGGTCACTAACCACACGAAAAAGAAAGAACATAGTTTTATTTTGTCACGAATTTTCTTAAAAGGGCGCCGTTCCAGACTTTCGCCTAGGGCGCCAGGATTTCTCGGGCCGGCGCTGTCTGTGGGTAATCAGGTGAGGATTTTCGCGAGAAAGGCTTTCCACGTAATCTTCACCAAGACACCTTTATATCTCTGGAATCCCTTTATGACTATTTTCAAGATTTGGCATAGCGTTACGGCTTTTTCTTGACTATTTTTTGGAATTGAAAACAAGGCGATACTCCCAGCCGTTTGCTTGCACTGAGGTGAGGATTGTGTGGAGACGTTCACCCTACAATCCTCATCAACTTATAGCTATAACTTGGGTATCATAACGCGAATATTTTTTTTAACCTTGGTATTTATGACTATTTCTTGACTATTTTTTGGCGTTTTGAAAATTGATTTTCATGAAGTTTTCGAAGGTGAGGATTGAAGGAGTGAAGGACGCAATAACACACAATCGCCTCCATTTTTTCAAAGGCATACCGCCTGCCATCCTCATCACAATTTAATCGAACCGTGACAGTGACACGGAATAAAAAAAATGCAGTAAACGTATAAATAGATTGATTTATTTAAAATAGTTCAATCAATAATTTTACGTAACGATAATATTATTATGTAACATACATTTGTTTTTGTTTGCTTTTTCTACACATTTGGTTAAATTCGTAACACATTGTGTTTGCTGCCAGATCATTATATATAAATTATAACATAAACTACTTTTAAACCACATGAATATCCAACGATTCTTTATAATTTTACTAAGTTTTGCAATATTAAATGAATCGCTTTTTTACCTCGGAAACAACATAATAACCCCTGGAAATATTTTGTTCAATATCGATAATATTATCAAATTAATTAATCTATTCATCTTTGTACGTTTGACTGGGGCATTGAAGCTCCCAAAGGATCCACACATTACATTGAAGGTAGGTTGTTTGTAAACTCATGGTGGTAGAAGTTCAGTGTCCGGTACCTTAATTGCGTAATACAACACAATCACAATTTGTTTCGATTTGAAACAGATTGCTAATCCATTGCTTCATAAGTTGAAAAAAAAAAATCTGCTCAACAACGTAAATAACGCAATGAATGTTGTTGAACTGTAAAAATTAAACAAAGGAGACGTTTCATTTTTGTATGGGACTCCGGCCATAACATGTACACTTCAGAAAACCTGGGAAACGAACCCCTAAATACAATAAAGACTATTTTTTTCCATAATATCTAATACTTTTTGGGCACAAAATAAAAACCGAAAATGTTTGACGTTTGTCAGGAGAAATACGACCATCGATAGCTAGCCATTTTCGTCCAGAAGTACCTACAAATCTACAATCCACAAAAGCAGTTTTTTATTTTTATGATGAATCACACTTTCTAATTAATCAAAAAAATTGTATAAGATAGCTATCTTAATATAGTACAGAAATACATGCCTTTCATATTTATTTAAATGACGTCTACGTGATATTATTATATTAAAATGTAACATGATTTCTAGACGAAAGCAGTATGCAAGTAAAACGACGCCATGATGAATAGAATATGGCAATAATTTGTTAAACTATTATTTTTTGTGCCAACGTAATCAGGAGAATAAACAGGAAAGAATATTTTTCCTCAATTCGTGGAATTTTTTCCTTTTTTTACATTAACGTACACTTTATGGCCGAAAATGAAACATCTCCTTTGACAAAATAGTTTTCGAAAATAAGTTACACAATTAGGGTACAGTTATTGCAGAGCAGCGCCTAAATACAAGTGAATTTTACACTTTGCGAACTCTAATTGAGAATGGTATGGAAATTCGTAAAAGTAAAAGAACAAAATTTCTCAAGTTTTCGTCGAAACGTATTTTAAAACCACTCTGAAGAGAGCCCACTGAGGTGGTTTTATGTTCGTCTGTGTTTTTTTTTTTGCCAATTATAAGTAAAAAGATGTACCTACATTAGGTTATACACGCTCCGTATGGGGGTATTACACTATCACATATATAGGATCCTATCCCTTATCCTACATGTATTACAATATCATATATCTAGGATCATATATCGCACCTCCGATAAAATAGGGTTACAACTCAAAAAAGTCGAATTTTGAGATAAATATACAGAAAGACTTAAAATTTTCATGGCTATCTACTCAAAAATCGTTACATCTGTAACTCTAAAACTCGCCTCTAGATAGAGTTGTAACGCTACATGACTAAGGCATTTTGTCTCCAGAGTGATCTCCATTAGTGTTATCAAAAATAACACTAATGGAGATCACAATATAACAGTGTTTTAGACAGGTAAAATCTTTTTACTTACATCAATTTATCTAAAAGACAGTTACAAGTCGAAAAATTACAGTTTATCGTGAAAAAAAATTGAGGTAATTTTTTGTGAAATTGATATAACTGTTGGCTTGAAGTGGAGTCTTCATTATTATTTTTGATTTAATTTTGCATTTACAGATATAACAAGTAGTTAGTAAGTAATTCTGCCACTTAAAATACTGAAGAAATACCGTCTACAAGTTCAATCGAAATCAGAGACCAGAGTTCCAAGCAAATTGGGAAGCCTTCTGATAACTCGTCAAATGAAGTTCATCAGATACAGAAAGTACATCGTCCTCAGACTGTTCAGACTCTCAGACAGGTTCTGCCTGGACTAAAACCTGCTTACATCAGACAGCTCTCAATAAGCACGAGGAAGAAAGCTGATTTGATGAGTTTGGATAATAGTAATCATATACCGCGCTTCTATGCGCCTTTTTACAACCAATTGTAGTTAAATACCAGTAATTTCTTGATAACTGTACACCCTAATTAAGAGACGACTGAAACTTAGTTTTTATCTGTGATTTTGATTTTTATAGTGATGATTATAGTTCCTACGTAATCTTTAAACATTATTCACATTAAGGAGAACTTAAACCAATTATTATTTAAGTGTGGCTTAATTAAAAAGTACCTAAACTTGTACTGTATAAGTGATTCGTTGAAGTTGTGATGACTAGAACTGTCAATATTTTTTCCAAAGTCTACAGCTATATAAATAATTATTAAGTTGAAAAACGTATAAAGAACGGCCTGATTTTTACTATAATATAAGACTTGTTACATTTGTCATTTTTTTATTTTTGTTAGTAGAAGTTCAAATAGTTATCTAAAATACTGTTACAATTGGGAATTTTCAGGTTGTTTTTCAGGAAAATTGAAAAACTGTTTATGTCATCGAAACATATTTTTTTAAAGCTTTTCAAGAATATATAATTTGTATCACATTTTATTAATATTACAAGAATAAAGACTGATAAACAAATCTGTGAGTTTATTTTCGCTTTTCTGAAAATCCAGGTTTTTCGAGTTGTAACCCTATTTTATCGGAGGTACTTTTTATCCGTCAATTTAGAATATGGTAGTAGCAAAAGTAAAAAAGCAAAATCATATAATTGTATGGACGCATTTTGTGTCAGGAAATTATGAAAATAAATGTGAAAATTCATAAATAATATTCAATATGGCAAGACCTGTTTCTAAGATTCTGTCTAACAACAAATGTCAAAAATCTGTGATCAAAGACGATTTTATTCATATGTTTGTAATACAATAAAATAGAAATATGACTCATAGATCTATGATCCTAGATATGTTATAGTGTAATACCCACCTACGCGGCACGTCAAAACTTTGCTAATTAGCCTAGTTACGTATCGTCTTGTCTCTTTATATTAGGACATGCCGTCCTAGTTTAACGTGTCATTTAATACATTGTGCCGTTTTTGAAGATCGAATGTTGGGTAGGTAACCTATCTACCTCTTTTTACTTATAAATATGATTACTTTTAACCATCTTGTAAAGATCGACAAAAATGCAGGTACCATCGCGGAAACCCATAACTAATCACTTAGAAAACGAAATCCCGTGCACACGATGACCCCATCTGTTACCGCCCCGGTTCTATGTATCTATCTATCCAATCAAGAATAGTCCTTATGGTGATTAGTTATGGCTTTGCACTATGGTACATCACAGAGCACGGAGACGCCGTGGCGGCCACTGCTAGAGACGGCACTGTCAATACTTACCATACAAGCGTGTCATCGTTTACTCGCACTACGACACAATTGATTTATGAAAACTGACTGCTTTGAATAGCTTCCGTGACAAAAGTTGCGCGCTCAATCACAGATGAATACAGATGGGTCACTCCGCATTTTAGGTATGAATTTACAAGTAGGTACGCGGCGGGCTCGACTTGTCGAATTCAGTGGGCGTAACGTACTCAGAAGATATAACAGATACGCGATAGAAAGCCAGGCAACTTCTAGGTGAATATAACTGTAGCTAATTAGCGCTGTGCGACCTGAATTGCACTTTATTGAGCCGCAGCAAGAGCCGCTTTATATATTAATGTTTTTGCGGAGTGACCCATTTGTACTAATCTGTGGCTCAATGCACTTTCGGCGCCTCAAATGTTATTAGTACCTACTGCCGTCTCTGGGGCGCTGCGATTCCGTACTCTGTGAGGTACATAACGATTTACTGCAAGTGTTGGATGTCTGAAAACCTGAAATAGGTATTAGTGTAGGCCAGGCGTTATTTATGATACAATATGAATTGAGTATGACTGCTTATATAATGATAAAATAAAAAAGGTTTTTTTATATGCCAATTGCCTTACATGTACATAATTTATTGTATTATCACAGATAAATCTTTTATAGGTATACTTTGTACCTACTAGCTACCAAGATTGTGTTAAGTAACTATGCATTAGCTATACTGTCAGTATGTTAATTAACGAAGGGTAGTCCCGTAACTGGTAATACTATATTCTTTACACAAATCTACAAAAAAATATTTCACCCAATTTTTTTTGTTTTTCGTTGCAAAGATTTTTAATGTGATGGAGGGAATAGTATTACCGGTTAAACGGAATGTCCTTCGTTAAATAACGTGCCTACAGTATCTACTGCATAACTAACATTTTAACAACTGGAGAAATAAATACAGTGGAGATGTTTGCAACTGTTTGCTGTAGGTATAAGCAAGACGTCGATAAACCCGAAGGATAAACATAATATATATCACTAGCGTATTTGTCTATCTGCATAACATTCATTTTCTCCAAAATATTTAACATGTAAACTCGAAATTTAGCGTACATAGGTATGTAGGTCATTCCGATAGAACATGGTAGCCTTATTGTATCTTAAGTTTAGCAGCGACGACCGAGCCGACGAGAAGTCGGTAAGTGAAGCACCCACGCCAGTAGCCGCCGGAGCAGGCATCTCTCACTTTCGGCTGCTTATCATCAAAATGTTCTACTCAATCATCTGTAAAAGTATCATTCAGTCATTAACCTGTCAAGTCTTGACTAATGAGAGACAATAATTTGTTGTAGGCACCGTTAGGCGCGAGACATACGCAAAACAGACGAGGGGCACGGGTGAGGTGACGGTGCGGCGCAGCTGCTGCGCCACTCCTTTCACATACAAAATCTATAGCAGCGACGATACGTGAGATTTGGATCGGAGAGAGATCGCCGGCTCGCGATGTCTCACGCCGGCTCGTGCTATCACGCGCCGCCCGGCCAGCCGTGTTTGGCGCACCGGCCAGCCAAGAATATAGTATGCAGAGATGTTTCGCGATGGTCGGAGCGAGCCGGTGCGTGCCAGCGCGAGACATCGCGAGTATTCGCGAGTCATAGCAAGTCAGCGCTTGACGGAGAGACCGTGCGGGTCCTCGATGGCCGGTGCGAGATTTGTATATTCGTTTTACAAAGTAAAATAAAATCTCTATTCATACTGAAATAAAGTTCAATATTGTGCTAACAAATATTTTAATTCTCGCCTCGCACATCCTCGCGTACCTTTTAGACCAAAGATGGGCAGGGCGTGGATAGAAATTTTGCCATACAAATTTCAATTCTCGCCCATCCCATCCACGCCTCGCCTCGCCAGTATAAAACCACCTTTACATTTTGTATGAAATATCCAAACATCGCAACCCTCTGGTTGTCGAGGCAGCCGATTATACCCCATCTAGAATCAGTCAGATCCGCTGTCCGAGGCATATCCTTTCCGACCCAGATGACCCAATAACACTCTTCCAGGAGAAGAATAGGGCCACTAGTACAGTGCACAAACACAGAGGTCTCCCGTTATTCCGACCTTGCCGCCGAGGTCCTTTGCGATCGCGACCGCGTCCCCGAATAAAAGATACTCTCCCCCGACCCTTGCTTGAAAACGAGGTGCCAGCAGTTGTTGCAACTGAGCACGTAGCTTTAAATATCCCGCCTAATAATCATGATGAAAATCTAACTTTGATCCAGCCTGTCCCTTCTTGCTGTCCTCCCCCCAGCGATGCCCTAAGCCGAGGTTCGTACCCCACAGGGGGTGCCCTTAGCGAGCGTTCGCTTAATTTTAATTTAGAATAATTTTTTCCCCTGGCTGGAGGCTTTTAGTGTAGTAGCTTAAGGCATCCACAGGAAAGTCCGGTTAAGCAGCCAAGACCTTAGTGGTCAAAACTGCGAGAAGCCAAAGTTAAAAAAAAATGTATGAAATATGAAAGGAGCGGCGCAGTGCACGCGCCACATCGTCACATCGCCCGCTCTCCTCGCCTCTTGTATGTCCCGCACCTTACTCCTCTGAATCACACGTACACCTTTCCAATGAAAAGTATGCACTTCAGTAATCTTCGTGTTTCCTAATTGGCACGAATGTCGCGCCACTGTACTCCCACAGAGGCAATGCTTCTAAATGTTGTACGCACGGTAGTACAAAACTTAGAAGCATGCACTATTGTGCACTGCACCTATCATTGCGCGTTTGTGAGAAGTTTGCTCTTAATCAGTTACACTAAATGATTTTTTTTTACAGTCTCCAAATTTTTACAGGGTGTTCTACCCATGAATATAAACAACTTTCACAATGGGAGCAACTCTGAAATCACGAAAAAAAATCTGCTGTTTATACAAAAGTTCAATACCCAACTAGCAAAATACCCTTACAAACAAAAGCTTGTAAGAGCTATGGTTTCATATAAGGTTTATATATTGTGTTCTGTTTAAGTTAGAAACTCTAATAGTGTTATTTTATAAGTCTATTTAAGTTTTAAGAGCATTCATACTTGTAACATTATTCTTATAGACGTATATAAGAAAACGTTATATAATATTAATAAGAGCAGTGGCATTATAAGCGCCTTTTACAAGTCTAATTGCCTTTGATTCTTAATTAAAACTTATAAATACATTTTATAAGTACATTCAATCTTAGAAGTGACTATACTAAGTGTTTTATTAGACTTCTGTAAAACTAGTGTTTTAAGTGTGATTTATCTCACCTAAGACATATTAAAGAGTAGTAGCACTTTAAAAGTCCTAGAAGTGTCTTAAACAATAACCTATTAAGGGTTATTTATTTTCCTTGTTGGCTGACACGAGAAATTGTTATAAAATCAGGTAATAAACCATTTTAATATTTAGTACGTTGTGGATTAACTATTTACTTGTACCTATAATGACTTCGTTGTTTGGATTGCTTTTACTTATTAAGGAACCCTAAAATTAGGGGAAGTACGTCCAAAATGACATACGGTTTTGTTTTTTAATCATATATTTTTATTTTACATAGTTACAACCAGTGTCTAGTTTAAATAATCATCTTTGGTTCATTAGTTGTAACCTACGTAAACTTGTAATTGAATAGGAACCATGTAAAAATATAATTTAAATGAATCAAAACCTCTAAGGAAATTCATTTTGTCCATATAGTACGAATAAAATGACATACATATTAAACACGAAAAATTGTGAAATACACTTTAAACAGACGAAGACATCTTGGGTACATCCAGCACATGATGTCTGAGCTCAAAGAGAACCAGCGTGCACCATGGCCAGCTTGAAACGAGAAAAAAGGTCGTTACAGTAAATGCATGTGTGGTCATCGCCGACACGGTTCGACGCAGCTGGAAAATCTTCTACATCTGAGTCCTCATCGTAATGAGTCTTCTGTACCTGTCTTCTTCATTTTTCTGTCTGATTTTTGGGATCATTATCGTAGTCTGAGCCATCAGCATATGTCGTTTTGCCCCGAATGTATGTATGTAATATTCTATTCTATGTCATTTTGCCCCACAGGTTATCAAAACAATAAATAAGTCATATTTTTTTATAAACATTAGATGTATATTTTAATACTTATAAATAAAGCAGTATAATGCTACACTACTTCAATTTACATTAAAATATGTAATAAAAACTACGTAAAAGTCATCAAAAACGGGACGAAATTCATCAAAACAAAAAAAACTTTGACGCGCACAAAACACGTTCGTACCAGATACACCAGCATGACTGAACCAATGGCGCTAAAAACTCGACAGGTGCCAACATGGGCGACATTACATGATGATATGATAACTTCAGTATTGTAGCCAGCCAATTTCGAAAAAAGGGCGGTGTGTAATTTTGTCCGTATATGTCATTTTGGACGTAGTTCCCCTATGAGCAGTATGGCCGTGTAGACAATGGTTTTAGATTTAATTTGACTTTTACGAGTGCGATATAAACCTTACACAAGAATACTGGACTTATATTATTCTGATAAAGCACTTATGAGTCGTGGTTGGTCGTAATGGCGACATTTTGATATTATTTCACAAATAATTAAAACAATATATGATAAAAGACACATTTTTGAAAAGGCCCGTGAAAATATTGTTATTCAAATTTCAAAATAATCGAGAAAAGCTACTTCGCAACTTAATAATCGCATAAAGTGCGTGACAAACCAGCTTACACACTAGCGTTTTGTGGGAAAAAATAAAATATAATACTTTCGTTTTTACGCGACTTTTTATTATTTTCGCAAAGTTTCTCTTTAGCTCACGGCGCGGCGGTTTGTGATTACACTCTTATTAGGAGGTCAAAAAGAGGACTACTAGGATATTACACTTAAAATAGCATTAGTAAGAGGACTTTAAGGTTATTTGCCCTTAAAGCATGCCATTGTAAGTCACTTATAAGTTTGTTTTTCATTACAAAAGTATCAGCAAGAGTTTTGTATGAAAATACACTTCGCGAGACCATTACAAGGCAATTGTAAGGGGAGTATACTTATAAAGTGCGCCCAAATCCAAACTTATGTGTCTATAAGTGTGATATAAGACTGAAAAAAATACGGTCTTGGGAAAGATTATTTTTAGCTAGTTGGGTACCTACTTGACCAAAATGTATGAAACAGCTGATTTAGAGTTGCTCCCATAGTGAAAGTTGTTTATATTCATGGGTAGAACACCCTGTAAAAAAAATCACTCAGTATATACTTACCTACTTCGGTCTCAGATCGTCATTTGTCATTCTTGGAATTGCATAGAGTTGTTAATCTATAATTTTGTAAACATTGTAATACAGAATAGGTAAGTACTTTCATGGTTATAACAGCTCTATATTAGATCTCATCATCGCGCGTTTCCGAAGATAACGATGATTCTCGAAGCACATACGAGGGTCATTCAATAAATACTTAGCCTACAAAAAGTAAACGAAAATTTTGGAAAAGTGGCAATTTATTTTTCAACATAGTCTCCTTTTAGTTCGATACACTTAGCCCAGCGATGCTCCAACTTTTTTAACCCGTCCGAAAAATAGTTTTTGTCAAACTCTGCAAAATAGGCCTCCGTGGGGGCGATGACCTCCTCATTCGATCCATATCTATTCCCGGCGAGTGATTTTTTCAGATTAGGAAACAGAAAGAAGTCACAAGGGGCCAAATCTGGAGAATACGGTGGATGGGGCAGCAATTCGTAGCGTAATTCGACCAATTTGGCCATGGCAACGGCAGACGTGTGAACCGGTGCGTTGTCGTGGTGAAACAGCACTTTTTTCTTCGCCAGATGGGGTCGTTTTTTCTTTAATTCGGCGTCGAATCGGCCCAATAAATCGGCATAGTAAAGCCCTGTAATTGTTTTACCCTTCTCGAGGTAATCGATGTAGATCACACCTTGTGAATCCCAGAAAACGGTGGCCATAACTTTTCCGGCCAATTTTACAGTTTTCGCCTTCTTTGGAGCACGTTCCCCGGTCTGGATCCATTGTTTTGATTGCTCCTTGGTCTCTGGTGTGTACCAGTGGATCCAGGTTTCATCGACGGTCACAAAACGACGCAAAAACTCCGCTGGATTCCGCTTAAACAGCTCCAAACACGTCTCCGATGTGGTCTCACGGTTGCGCTTGTTTTCTGGTGTGAGTAAACGCGGCACCCATCGCGCCGACAGCTTTCTCATGCCGAGTTCCTCGTGAAGAATATGATGCACTGTTCCTTCTGAAATGCCTACAGTCTCAGCTAGCTCCCGAACCTTCAATCGGCGATCTGCCAATACGAGATCATGGATTTTTTAAATGTTTTCCTCCGTAGCAGCTGTTTTCGGTGCACCTGGACGTGGTTCATCAAAAACCGACGTACGGCCACGTGCAAACTCGTTGAACCAATTCTTGACGGTGGCCATCGATGGAGAAGAGTCACCGTACACAGCATCCAAGCGCTCTTTGATTTCGATGCGCGTTTTCCCTTCCAAAAATAGGAATCGAATCACCGAACGATATTGCTCTTTTTCCATTTTTGTAAAACCGATCGACACGTTCGCTTCCATAAGTTGTCAAATTAAAACAAATGAAGGGATTGGAATGAAAATTTGAAAAAAGAATTAAAAAAGAATGTGCTACACTGTGGTAAAACTCTTTTGAAAGTACAGCGCCCTCTGGCGATGAGGCTAGGTACTTATTGAATGCACCTCGTACTTTTCTTTGGAATGCTGTGTGCTGAAGATGTAGATTACAACTAGAATCTTTTTGGAAAATTAGTTCACCATAGTTCTTTGTGTTCGCAATAACGGCACAATGTGTAGTGCTTCTAAAATGAAAAAAAAAGCAGAAGTAATGGGGAAAGCAACTGTCAAAATGGCTCTATCGTAGCTTGTTTCCAAAACAAGATAACAATAAAAAACGTGAATGGTTTTTTTGCGTACATGACTCGCTGTTTAGTTCCAAAATGCTTCGAAATTAGAGTCCACTATTTCCCGAAAGACCCTAAAATTAGAATATTGAGACTTAAAGCTTAAAGAAAAATTCGCGAAAACATTCATTTGGTGGCACTTGCATAGCTGGATCGGAATCTTCTTAATATTCGACATGACCAACATTGAAATGCTGGTCGTATCGTTCAAGCCTGTAAAATATGAACGATTATTATGACGGGTATAGAAACAAAGTGACCTCGGTCCAAATACGAATATTTTTAATCTGTGAATGTCATTTTGTTCGTCTTGTAGAGAGTTTTATTGATGATTACAATTCTGTAAATACTATTTGTTTGTCATATTTTGATTAACATCTGTAAACTGCAAAAAACGTAAGAAAATATAAATTTAGCAGGCTGTTCAGGCATTTTCACCTTTTCTCGTAAACAAGCAAGCAACAGGTTTCTTCAATTCGGTTTTTAATTCGACACTTTCCATGTCGAATACATATGACATTATTTCTTACCTATCTAGTGGCACTCATTATCATATTTTCTTTTGTTAATATGCGGATAATGTAGTGGGCTGCAATATTGTTAATATTTTGTATTATCATTTCTTTGTTCCAACACATATTGTAGCTGTTTATTGTCCCTCAATAAATTAAAAAAGTAAATAAATGAGGAAATCACCGAAAATAATGAAATAGTGAATTAAAACTAAACTCATGAATAAACACGAAATAGAATGGACGAAATGTAAAATGTAGGGACCGAGCTATGGTCATGCCACCATTCCTACAATTAGTTTTGACCGGCCTTCCCTATTGATCTAGGTACAAAATTATAAAAATAAGGTTTGGTTATAAAAATATAACGTTCATTGTGTGTACAGCTAAGAGTGGGTCCCACTGCTGGAGTCTATGTTTCCCGATAACTATGACTGGGAGTCTTCAGGTCTCGAGTGAAAAGGTTACTTCTCGGAAAGTGTACACTATATCGTCGAGCGCATCATCGCTTACTATCACATGAAATTGTGTTCAAACGCGAGCCTATCAATCCATACTAATATTCTAAATGCGAAAGTAACTGTTATCTGTCACCTTTTCACGTCTTGACGGCTAAACGCAGGTAGACCGTGATCTGGGTTAGGATAAGGGATACTTTTCATCACGGTAGACACGTTCCCGTGGGATAATTTCGAATCTCCATGCGGGCAAAAGCTGGTTATAAATAAATATGACTTTTTTATTGGCACGAATTGACCATTATTTAATTTTATGCAAGTAATGTAACGTTTGTGTAATGTGACATTAGTTTACTTCGGTGTATTATTTTATTACATACCTCGTCCATGGCTACGTCAGATACTATAACAATCACTATCGCTCTCGGTGTCCCAAAGGTCACCGTCGCTGTCTGAATCGCTGTAAATAAAATTAATATAATTTATTACACTCACGAAGCTCGGTGAAGTTATTACCAACGAATATAACTCAAAGATTTAAATTGTCGCTTGTGAACAATACCTCAAAAAATAAATTGATTTATTCTAGCTATTATCAGAACTGACAAACGGCCGCACTCAGAGACGTCACTTAAAAATGATCAATCATTAATTTTAATTGATAAGTCCAAATTGGAACCATGAATCAGTCAAAAACATGGCAGATTGAGAACATTTTATAGCTGTAGAGTGCGCGCCACGAAGAAAGGTCTGCCGAAATTTGTGGAACGACTTTTTTTTAAATGCAATATGATGCAATGACATAGACACTAGCGCCGCGTCAAGGGGACTTCAGTAGTTTCCCAATTATGTTGGGGTCGGCTTCCAGTCTAACCAGATGCAGCTGAATACCAGTATTTTACATGGAGCGACTGCCTATCTGACCTTCACAACCCAGTAACTGGGTAATACGATACCCCTTGGTAAGACTGGTTCGCAGACTTTCGGGCTTCTGACGACCCGTAACGAGTGTGAAAGATCCACGAATGACAGCCGGGACCAACGGCTTAACGTGCTTTCTGAGGCACGGAGGAGTCTCGGTATAAAGATGGTCACCCATTCACGGACCAACCCCGGCAAGCGTAGTTTAACCTAATGGACCGACCTGTGCAGCTGTTATTACTTAGTCACGAGCTCGAGGTTATAAATAGACCGTATCATTTATTATAGCCATATCACGTGGGCTATAATAAATTAAATAATGCAATATTGGCAGCGTAAACTTACTCGCAGTCCGGTTCGTCCGGGTTCTCCTCGACGGAGAAGCTCGCGTAGGCACTTCGTCTAGAAAGAAAACCAACAAATTGGTTACATAAAATCCCAGTTAGCTGGTAGGCTATCGACATGACAGCAGAAGTAGCGTCTCGATGCTTTCACGATACCAGATACAGGAACGTAAACAAAGGAAGTAGTCTAAGGAAGGAAGGAATGTGGGTGGTGGTAGGAAGTGGGAGTGAGGATCGCATCTCTTGGGATTTTGTTGAAGACATTTATTTATCTCCCTACCCTTACCATTATAGATTTTATTACCTAATGCGATAGTGCGGTATCTTATAATTATAATGTAGATAAATATTAAAATAATTTACAATTTAAAATGATTAAGAACTTTAACCATAACATTCAATGATTAATATACATTCAATTTATCTATCCACGTAATAGAATGTTCGCTGAGTAAACTTACTCGGAGTCCGGTCCTTCGTCGTTCTCTTCGTGGGAAGGGCTCTCGTCGTGGGATGGGCTCTCGTCGCGGGAGTGGCTCTCATCGTGGGAGGGGCTCTCGTAGTCATGTGCGGACTCATCAGGGCTGTGACTTCGACTGAAACAATAAAATCATACTATTACATCACTACCGAGCCGCCTCTGCTTCGCACGGTGTTTACGACTTGAAATAATACAAGATTTCTTTATTATCTGTAAAGGAGATGCCTAAAAATCCATACACTAAAAACCCAGAATCGACAGCAATGAAATGTGTACCAACGGGATAGGTATAATGGTCATTTGATGGTACCAAAGGGACAACTCGGAAATGCGTGGGGTTTAGGAGCTATATCACATCATAAAAAATATAAAAAGTATTTTGAATTGATGTTATAATTGTGTGTAATTGTTGATTATTCTATTGTTTCGTTTTCCTGTAGTATGTAATAGTGCATGCAGAGTAGGATGTAAAAATATATACATATATGTATATTTTAAATATTTTATTTTGATGTAATTACATTAAATATTTTCTATGTCTAAACACACTGTATCTAAAAATCCTGCAGGTTGAATTAAGTCGCCTTCATGTCTGGCCCAGGCAAGATAATATATTATGGAAATAATGTGGGCACAACTGCCTAATGTGCGACGGCCATGTATGCAGCTACAGCAATAATCTGTGATTGTGTGGCGATTGTATAGTACATAGCAATAATAAGTTCGTGTTTGAACGTGTTTCGATTTAATTCGGCACCGTACTAACGTATTATTTTCTTCTTCGTCATTAAAGGGCACTCTCTCGGGATGCCTACAGAATTCAATAGAATACACGCCGGTTTCTCTGACGTGTTCGTAGCAGTAGGATTTTGCCAGCTTCACGTGGTACGTTCCAATAGCGAAAATAAGCAGCTCATTGTAAGTCATTCTTAGGAAATCTGCTACGTCTTGTAATGTTGGCCCCATCCTCTAAGATGAAATGTTCCTTTGTGCATTTAGACGGTGTTGGTCAACGTAATCAGCCAGTAGGTTTGGCCTATTCATATTTCTTTCTATCATTTCTGAAAAGCTTTCCGTCAGGCAACTGTCGCTGTAACTCTATTGGGTTGCGTTGATTAGAGCAGCAGCAATTCGAAAATCTACTATTGCATTGGGCAAAGTATTATTAAAATATCTACATATGTCGGAATATCTTAAAATCCCTCTTCATTTTTCCGTTGGTGGTTTCTACTACCTATCTGACCAATGTTACTAATCGTGATTTATTTGCGGCTTCAGTGGACAGTTATGTTTTTCGTGTCTACCTAGCGACCTTATACTTTATCTCTTTCTAGCTTGAACAAAAACAAGGTTAACAGATTCAGATAAAATAGTAGCTGCCTATCAACGATATGTTATTAAATATAATTGTTTATTCATAAGGATTTGTAGATATGACTAATAAACTACAAAAACACTAAACCCCATAGTTTTTCGGTTAGATAAAAACATTTTTTTAATGTACACAATAAGCCCAATCAGACCTCACATATGAAGTTTTTGTCGACTCTGGGTTTTTTTTTAGCCATCTCCTTTAATATTAATTAATGTATTATACACATAAACCTTCCGAAATAAATACTCTAAAAACCGCAACAAAATCCGTTGCGAAGTTTAGAAGAACAACACACATATACTGCCGTCCTTTAGCTAGAAAGCCGTTAGTTAACCCTCAAATGGCCATTTTTACTTTTTAATTGAAAGTTTTGGAGTTCAAAATTCTCTATCTTTCTGTCTAAGAAACATTTCTATAATATAAATAGTTCCAGAGATATGAAAATTTTGTAGGCCGTTAAGTAACACAATTTATGATGATTCCATCACTAGAAAGCGTCTAACCCACACTTCTTCTTTAAGAGTTTCTGGACAGAAAGGATTCTTTAGGATAAGCAGAAAAGAATATTAATTGATGTGTCCAACAATCATAGTTTTTAAGAAACAACGATTCCCGCGTTTTTTGTTATTTGCCATTTTTAACTATTATTGGTCCTTCGAGCCGGATCATTGAATGGGCTCAATCGGGACTTTATAATAAAAGATTAGTGGACTGTATTAAAATAGGTGTAATACCGTAATTCACATTAGCAACGTATAGATAATATATGGTACAAAGAAATGCCCGTAGTGGAGCGCGTCTGTGAGCTGAGTGGTGTGGCGGGCGCGCCGCAGTCGTCGGTAGCGGGTATGGTATCCCGAGACCCCGCGCTTTCCCCGCAGATAATCATGCGTATAAGTGATGCGCCGATGCCTATTAGTTCAACCAGGTTTCAGACTGGCTAAAGTATACTCGTCTTTCATGGGGTACTGTTTAAAATGTTACAATAAAATTCCTCCCCATATACTACTGAATGAGACAAAATTCAAATCTTGTATAAAACGCACACTATGCAGACAGGCATATTATAAGTTGGAAGATTACATCGCTGATAAAAATGCTTGGCTCGATGCTGGTCTTGCTCCACAACCACAACTAATTGATTAACATTTGCAAATACTGTTGGAGCTGCTGAAGATTGTAAGACCATGTTTGCATTGTATAAACTCAATCTCCTTTGTATTATATAATTGCATAGCACAAGTGTGAGCACTATGTACTAAAGAGTTACCATTTACCGGGTATTAAATTTGTCTTGCATTGACTTGAATGTGCCCTGGCAGCTGTGAGTATGTTATGCTCACTCAGATGTTTCGCTGATGGTGGCGCGTGTGTTGGATCATTTAGCTTCAAAACGGCTGAATGGTGCTGATAATCCATGCCTCATGTTCGTGAACGGGCGCCATCAGTTGGGACTGGTCATTTCTTAGCTGCTTATTTTTTTTTTATTTTTTTTTTTTTGAATTGTTCTTTGTTTTATCTTTTTATTACGGACACTTCTAACGTGCAAGTTTTTCTACATTGTTCTCACATGTATAATTTCAACATGAATGAATTTGAACCAATATTTTTGTAAAAATTGTCACTTTACACGTTTGATGTAATACTAAAAGGTGTTAATAATAAAGTTTTCATTTCGACATAAAAGTTGAGATGTTTAATTTAAACTTACTCGGATTCTTGTTCGTCCTCGTTATCCTCGTTGTCCTCGTGGGAGGGGCTCTCGTAGTCATGGATGGAATCACCAGGGCTGTCACTTCGACTGAAACAAGACAACCATTTAGTAAAATAAAATTTCGGTAAGCTGTGCTGTTAGAAAGGGTAGCCCCGGGCCCCGACTCATGGTATTAGAAGGAACAGTGGGGTTTTAGTCGGTAGGAGTCCGACATAACTTTCTGTCCTTCCCAGACGTAGGGTATCCATGAGGAAAGAAAAAGAAAACCCTATTGCAAAAACACATAACTGAAAAGAGAAAAACAAGCATTGTAATCTATAGAATTTTGGTATCGCAGGCAAACAAACAAAAGTTACACCAATATTTTCAGGTTATTGTCAGTGGTTTGTCCCCCCGCCTGGAATTTTTTTTAATTACTTTTTCGTTTTTAGCTTTTTATCATTACATTTAAACATATAAATTGTTTATATTTTTTTAATCACTTTTATAACCCGTCATTTTGATACTCCACTCGATAGGTTTGCGAGTTCTTATTTTTAAACATACGTTTTGGCGCCTAAAATCCATCATTTTGATTTTTTTATTAGAATATACCCAGTGAAACTCGCTTAATAAAATCCTTCATTTTGATACCCCACTCGATGGGTTTGGGAGTTTATTTTTAAACTTACGTTTTGGCGCCAAAAATAAGCCATTTAAAAAACGTTTATATTTTAATATACCCAGTGACACTCGCGCAATAAAGACGAATTTAACGACATATCATTCAACATAATCGGTTCAGCCGTTTTGTAGTTACGAGGGAATATAGAGAGACACACACACATACATACAGGTCAAGCACATAACCCTTCTTTTTTTGGCTTTTTTGGTAGTCGGGTAAAAAGGTAGGGTAGCTCCCGATCTCGACAAATTTAAATTGGTACATTCACGTAAGTACCTAAATGGCGTTTCGCGCAAGTATACCAGGACCAAAATTCATGACCTCGATATTGTACTAATACAATATAACATGTGCCATTGACACGATAGAAGAGAGGAGTAGTAAGTACTAATACTTACCTACTCCTCTCTTCTATTTACCTAAGTAGAGTCAGACCGAATTTAGATTTCGGATTTCGGCAGTTTTCGGCGGAAATATAAATTTTTGGCCGAGAAAAAATATTATTCAGAAAAAAGTTAAGACAAATTAATACTCAGATCCCAAAAAATAATGGTAAAAATAATTATACTAATTGCGCGCAAAGATATATTGTGAAGGACGGCACGGTTGACATCTGTCGGGCATGCCACCGTCCCGGAGAATCAATTCGACACATTATTTCTGGCTGTTCTCGTCTGGCTAACGGAGACTACTTGCATAGGCACAACCTTGTAGCCAGGATTATCCACCAGCAACTTGTTCTGAAATACAGTCTTGTGGAATCGGAAGTACCGTACTATAGATATGTGTCCGACCCAGTCCTCGAAAATGGCAATATCACGTTGTATTGGGATCGATCTATCATCACTGACAGGACTATTTTTGCCAATAAGCCAGACATAGTTGTGATAGATCGATTAAAGTGTCGCACAATGATTATTGATATAGCGGTCCCGCACGACGAGAACCTCGTGAAAGCTGAAAAAGATAACCAGATTAAGTATTTTGACCTGGCTCGCGAAGTTGTCGACATGTGGGATGTGGATACAGCAATCATCGTGCCGATAGTCGTGACGGTCAATGGCATAATAGCCAAGAGCCTCGACCAACACCTGAGAAGGCTCTCGTTTGGCAGTTGGATCAAGGGCTTGATTCAGAGAGCGGGACTCCTGGACACGGCGCGTATTGTTAGGAGGGTCCTCTCTCAGCAGTCCTGACTGTTTTTATAAGAATATTTAAAATTGTAAATAATATGTTTTAAAATGAAATAAAGGAAATCGTACTAATTGTGCGCAATGTTTATTGACATCAACGGTCCCGCATGACGGCAATATTGTGAAAGCCGAGAAAGATATACAAATCAAGTATCTTGACTTGGCTCGCGAGGTTGTCGACATGTGAGATGTGAACTCAGCGGTCATTGTGCCAATAGTCGTATCAGCCAATGGTTAAATTGCCAAGACCCTCGACCAACACCTAAGGAGGCTCTCGTCGGGCAGCTGGATTAAGGGGTTGATTCAGAAAGCGGTATCTACTTCTGGACACGGCTCGCATTGTTAGGAGGTTCCACTCTCTGGAGCCCTGATCCCGATACCGGTAGGCTACTATTTTTAATATTTTTTAATGTTTTTATTCTAATATTTAAAAATATAATTTATATGTAAATAATGAAATAAAGGAAATTATGCTATTAGTATTCAGCTGCTTCCTAAAATACTGGTATAAGATTGGAAGACTGACCCCAACATAGTTGAGAAAAGGCTAGTCAGATAATTTTTGTGTGATTAAGTTTAAACGTTTCGGGGCATGAGGAACGGGTGTAAAGTTCACTCATACTCTATAGAAAAGGGAGGATCCTCCGACTAGACGGATGTTGTGTCTGGCGGGCTACTGCCCAACGATTGATGTCGGAGAAGTTATCTAAATGGTGTTCGCGCGGTAAACTAATTGCGCGATGTAGTTCGTATATGGCGATGTAGATGTCGCCACAAACGTTTTAATTCAATGATTAAAAGTATTTGTTAGATAAATGTAAAACAAATACAGGGTCAATTAAAAAAAAAATCTTTCTTTCCTTTTCGGATTTTCGAAAATGCGGATCAAAGAAAAAAAAAACATTTTCGGTCAGACTCTAATGGATAGGGTAGGATGGTATCTGGTGGCATTAGGTTTTTGCCTGCAAAAATGCGTGAGTTTATGTTAAATATGTAGAATTATGGAAGCGTTAACTTACTCAGACTCCGGTTCCTCCTCGTTCTCCTCGTGCGAGGGGCTCTCGTAGGTATGGATGTAGTCACCAGGGCTGTGGCTTCGACTGAAACAAAACAACCATTTGGTAAAATAATGTCCTGGTCAGCTGTGCTGATACGTACGGTAGCTCCTGACCTTGACAAATGTGCCTAATGAGGGTTCGTGAAACGCTATTTACATGCGCAAGTATACTAGGACAAAAAAACCGGCCAAGTGCGTGTCGGACCACGCACAAAGAAGGATACCGCTGTTGGGATGAATTTTTCCCAAAAACAAACTTTTGTAGTTGAAAAACATGTTCTATATATGTCGATATATGTCACGGTAAATTAAAAAAAAAAAATGTGATAAAACTACAAATATACTATTTTCGGATTCAAAATATGTCACATGACCGTATTTTTTGTTGCTTTAAGTTAGAAGCTTGATAATTTTGGAGCTCCAAGGCACCATAGATCTATGTATTTGATATTGATTTTAACTTGATACGTCCACGCGTTCCTGAGAAAATGGGTCTTGTTGACAGACTGACGGACGGACAACGAAGTGATTCTATAAGGGTTCCGTTTTTTCCTTTTAAGGTACGGAACCCTAAAAATTGGGACCTCGATATTGTACTGATACAACACGTGCTATCGACACGATAGAAGAGGGAAGCACCTCAAAGCGGCATGAGTATGTTAAGTAGAGACCGACCAAATTTCATATTCGGTTTTAGGAAATCATTTACCTTAGGTCGAAAAAAAAATTGTATACATACATAAACTGCTTTTTTTGTGAGCTGAAACCTATTCTGCCCCGCTAAGCCGAAAGGCGCTATCTCTGAGATACGCCCTTTTATTTTATACCATTCAATAGCTATTTCGCATCTAATGGTATACGCCAAATAGCGCTATCAACGCGCGCGCGCGGGCTTAAAACATAAAAAAACCACTAAGAAGTTTTTTTATATCTTAATATTACTAAGAGATTTGGAAAAATAAAATTAACAAAAAAATAATTTTCTCAAAACTTACTCCTATTGAGATAGCGCCTTTGGGCTTAGCAGGGCAGTATTCTCCCTACAAAAAATTGTGAGTTTTTGTGAAATAGAGTTTGCGTAAAGTTAACATACTCAGACTCCAGTTCCTCCTCGTTCTCCTCGCAGTCACGTGCGGATTCATCAGGGCTGGAAACATTACAATACTTATGCAAAAGGAATATATATTAGGATCGTAGCTCCGGGCGTTCTATAGTTTCTGCCGATGGTCGTGACAAGAAAAAAAAAGCGTGAATTTGTGTACTTTGCCTAAGCGAAATTCCGCAGACGCGTAGACGTGAGCCGTGACGGGTTTCGATATCTAAAGATAAAACAAAAAAAAAAATACACATTTGATGATAATTACGATATGGGGTCAATGACAGCTTGTATTATCGTGTTTAGATATCAACCCGTCACGTCTGCGGAATTTCTCAATAATATGGATAAAACGGAGGAAACTCAATCAATCAAATCAAAGACTTCGCTCAATCAAAAACAACTTACACTTACTAATAAACGGTAAAGAACTTACATAAATGATGATAAGTGGCAAAACTTGTAAACTATCTACGATTGAGTATTTAAGTGACCGAAGTCTACGAAGACGCGCCCCACTCCGCGATTACTGTTCTGTAAGCTGTACTTTAGTATGGAGCGGAGCGGTGTGGGGCGCGTCTTCGTGGAAAGCACTATCTATACTGGTAAACCAGCAAAGGTATGCGTTTCGGTAATCTTTGTTTTTCCAAATTTGTAGGAACGTCGCGCCTCAGAGTGACCCCCCACAGAGGCAAACCTTCTAAGTTTTGTTTTGCCGCGCTTCGTCGTAGTGCATTACCATTGCAAGGTTTTTTTGAAGTTTTCTCTCGGTCGGATAACATACTCAGCGGGGTAATTGCGTAACATACTAACAGTAGACTTTCTTTCACCTTGATAGTTCAACAACATTCATTGCGTTATTTACGTTATTGAGCAGACAAATTTTTCGAACTTGTAAAGCAATGGATTAGCAATAATCCTTCAAAATTATTTAGATTGTGATTGAAAGTATGCTAATTAGGTCGCAGGTCGTCATTCGTCACTCAAAAGTTTTGAAATTGCATAAAGTTGTTAATCTATTACTTTGTAATCATGATAATACAAAATTGGCAGGTACCATCGAAGAAACCCATACCTAAGCAAATCGAAAACAAAATCCCGTGCATACGACCCTTTTTTTCGTAGGTAACCGTTACTACATCGGCCGAGCGCTGCAAGCAGAAATAGTCCTTACGGTGTATAGGTATGGGTTTCTTCGATGGTACTTTCACGATTGTATCAGCTCCATATTAGATCTCATCATCGCGGTCATGACTCCCGAAGCAAATACTTTTGTTGGGAAATCTAAAAGAGAATGTTCACAGTGAAAACTTACTCGGACTCCAGTTCTTCGGGTTCATCCTCATCCTCCTCGTCATGTTCGGCCTCATCAGAGCTAGAGAGACTTCGACTGAAACAATACAACCATTATTTATTTATTAAACAAGGCTCACCATCGACATATTTACAACGATAGTATCTATAAGTAATTAAGAATCTTCATTACTGTGTTAATACATCACATAAAAGCATGCACAAAATTTATAAATAAAAGGTTTTATATATCGCACACCGGCTACAACATCGTCGTAAGTAACAAAAGACGGTTTTTTTCAAGATTTAATAGTAGATTGTTATACGAGGGGCTAAAATAACCCATTTTATCGAGGCAGTTTTACTCCCGAGCTTCAGCAAGTAAATAGAAACCGAGTTAGAATGGGTTTTAGCGTCGTGTGTTACACTCTACTTTTCACTACGATTGCGAGAAAATAAAATAAATAGTTTTTTTTATTTAAAAAAAATTACGATTTGTTCAATCTGAATTTTTAAGGAAACTTTTTATCCCGTATGCGGTAGTAAAAAGCTAGTTTTACATAAGAATAAAGACTTTTCGTTTTTGTAGGCTCGTTGGTTACAGACAAAAATTTATTTTTCCCCTAGAGCGAGATATACTATTTTTTCTCCGCTAAAAAAATATCCATCATTGTAGCGACCTAGACGCTACAATGATGGACTTTTTGAGCAAGAGGAGTGAAAAAGTTATTGTTTTAATAAACTGAAATTACCCAAATATTGTTTATCCTTACATATTATAAAACAAAGTCCCCCGCCGCGTCTGTCTGTCTGAACGCGATAAACTCAAAAACTACCGAACGGATTTTCAAATGGTTTTCACCAATGGACGGAGTGATTCTTGCGGAAGGTTTTAGTGTATAATTCATTAAAGGTTGTGTGTAAATTGGCTGAAATATGACGATTATTGTCGAAGTAGTCGGAAAAAATCATGCCGCCTGGGAGCTTTACTGGCGAGCGCCGCGTAAACCGTTACAGATACATCAAATTTATGTTCTACAGGATTGAAGACATTAAAAAGTTCAACAAAAAGAGTCCGCGATGGCATATGTCTATCTTCTAAAGATGACCCACAGTAATCATTTTTATCTTTCAGAATTTGATAAAAATTCCATTGTTATTTCCGAAGCTATATTGACCGGTATCATATTAATCCTTATCCAATAAAATATGTTATTTCAATTGGGCATTTAATTGAGATTAAAACATGCCTTGACAACATATAATTAAAATGAATAGTTTAAAAGATATCACAGTTTCAAAATTACGCGTAACAAAATAATTATGGTTAAAGCACAGTGGTAGGAGTCAATAACCTTTTCTTGGACTATTAGGTATGTAATCCCGGTACTGCCCGGTAGTACGTTCCCGTGGTATATTTTCCGACATCCACGCGGGCGCAGCCGCGGGCAAAAGCTAGTACTCAATATTTTAAAATTAAGATTGTTCAAAAATAAATATTTTATGTAAGTGGCAAACTGTTTTTCATCACGATACCTACATTTATGACGTTGCGCAGTAAGATAAATTGTCTGTGCAATAACGTCATAAAGGTCTTACTTCGAAACTAAGCAATAGAAAAATGAATAAAAAGGTATTATTAGTATATCCAGAATGGGAAAAATAAAAAATGGTACTTTTGTTTTAGCGGCTCATACATTTTGAATTGTTGTAAATAGGGTATTTGACTACGATCTAAAATATTCATGTATTGATACTTATTTTAAAGATGTTACTAAAAAGACGATTTTACTACGACTTAATTTTGTAATAGAATGTTCCAGTAAAACTTACTCGGATTCCTGTTCTTCGTGTTCTTCCTCGTCGTCCTCGTGGCATCTCTCGTCATCGCGACTGAAACAATACAACCATAACATAAAATACCGCCTGCTAAACAGCCACACAGTCAACTCTGGGCTACAACCAGTGCTTCAACCAGGTGGGTAGCCTCAATAACATAACCATTCAATGGATCAAAGGACACAGCGGTTCGTTAGGCAACGATGCAGCCGACGAACTCGCCAGAAGGGGGCCCAGCATGGCACCTGAACTCATTGCGCCGTTTCTCTTCGGGTACTTACGTACTCTGGTAAGGAAACGCACCAGGAATCAACATCACAAACTATGGTTGGACCAAGGCGAGTGCAGGCAGGCTAAGGAAGTACAGGCTATAATTGATGGTCGCCTCACGAAACAGGCTCTCCGACTAACTAATCAACAGCTATTTACAGTTACAGTTTACAGCTATAACTGGCAACAGGTCATTTAATAAACACTTCTTTGTCATAGTCAAGTGCTTCTAAACTGCCAGGTGGTCGCCACTTACAGGGCAAAGTATTTCGTTAATCCAGGTATATTCCGTGAGATTGTAAGTAACACTAAGGCGTTGCTGGCCTTCCTTGGGGAGCTGGGGTGGATCGAATAATCGATTGTCTACCCGTACGCAAAATACCCGCTTTGAAGTGGAGTTTCGGACACAAGCCCGTATTACTTACCATCACGCCTGTATTTGCTGCAGGGTTAGGCCAGTTATGTTTAAGTCTCATGTAATAGGGGGCGAGCCTATTGCCATCAACCGGGTATAAATCCAGATTCCGGGTTGATACTGAGAAATTCCAGATTGAAATACACAAGAACACTAGCTTCAAGCGAGAATCGAATGCAGGACCTCATGCAGTAATAGCGCTTGCGACCACTAGACCAACGATGAAGTATAAAACCATTGGGTACCTAATTAAAAGGAACTATAACCTGAATACGGTGAGATCAAACTAAAAACCGGCCAAATCGCACTCGCGGACTGAGGGTTCTGTACCACTAAGAAACAATTAAAAAATGCTGTTTGTTGCCGGCAACAGGGCAACCGAAGGAACACGGGTGGGTATTAGTCAGTAAGAGTCTGACACGCCCTCCCGCTCCACCCAGAGCGGGAGAAGTTATTTGATAATTTCCCACCAAAAAAAATGTTGTCATCGTAAAAAAAAAAAACATACTCAGAGTCTGGTTCCTCGTTATTATCTTCCTCGTTCTCTTCGGGGTAGGGATTCTCGTATTCATCTGCGGAGTTAGGGTTGTGACTTCGTCTGGAAACAAAGAATGTTATCATTTGGTGACGTAAAATTCAGTACTTCGATTTAAATATGTGATACAGACATAATAAAAAAAACAAAAATTATAAAAACTAAAACCCAACTGCGACAAAAAAATCAACTACATAACATAACATCACGCCTTGTTTCCCCGAAGGATTGCGCAGAGCTGTCCCTGTAGCAGGTAAACCCACATTTCGCCAGTTATGTTTAAGTCTCATGTAATAGGGGGCGAGCCTATTGCCATCAACCGGGCACAAATCCAGACTCCGGGCTGCTACTGAGAAATTTCAGATAGAAAAACCCAATAACACTTTGCCCGACCCGGGAATCGAACCCAGGACCGCATGCTCAGCAGTAGCGCTTGCGACCACTAGACCAACTAAAAAGGTATAAATAAGACACCACAGACAGACATATTAAAAATCCGGAGTTACACATGTTAGGGCATAAATCGAACGGATTACAAGTGACTCCGGATTTTTAATTTGTCTCAAAGTCCATAGGTCCATATAAAGCACTTTTGAACGTCGAAATTTACAAAAAAAAATAATTGATTCTAGTCGCCTCTTCCTTCCCGTAGTTTTCGTATGGAGAAGAATGGGCAATAAACTCCATCGTTACTCTTTTAAAATGTTTTAAAATATTTTTTATAGGTACATTAGTTATTATATGTAAAGACGATGCACCTAGAATAAAATTACTATACCACAAAAGGCAAAAAATAATTATAAAATGAAGCAACGACAGATAAATTAATTATGTGATAGATACATGGTGCTCACATATTTAAACATTGCAAAAGAAGACGATTTTCCTAAAATTTTACAATTAAGTCAGTGTGTGTCTGTCTGTGATATCTTGTTTATACCTTTTTAATTGACTTTTTTGTCGTAGTTGGCTATTAGTTTTTATAAATTTTATTTATATTGAAGTAATTTTGCGGTTATATATTTTTTTAATGTGCTAATCCGAACATGGCATAATTAATGTTCATGACTTTTTGTTCTCTAGAGGGCGCCATATTCATTTATTGTGACGTCACATAGCCTATAACCAGCGGAAGATCAAGACGTTTCCAACGATACCTCATTTTTCAAATTATGATGAGAAGTTTAGAAGTTATGTGGGAACAAATGAAAATACATACCGCTCAAAATCATAACCCTCCTTTTTGCTTCGCCGGAGTGGGGTAAAAAGAAGCACTCTACGTTTACGTGGGGTCAGCCGATCTATTCACCGTGAAAACTTTGTTGAAGTGAGCTAGCAATAGAGTCAATCCCTAGCATCAGGTGGAATGACAGTTCACTTCAAGCTAACTTACAGAAGACGGAAGGAGTATATGGGATGGTATCTCGAGGCGTTTTTGCCTATCCCCAATACTAGTTTTAAGAGTTTCAAGTGTAATAGAAGACTTTCTGCGTAATCTTACTCGGATTCTTGTTCCTCCTCGTTCTCCTCGTGGGGGCTCTCGTTGTCATTTTCGGATTCATCAGGGGTGTGACTTCGACTGAAACAGTACAACCGCTTGATAACAAAAATCAGCACCAGCACCTCTACATTACTTGGGCTTATAAAATACAAGCAGACCGTCCCTGCTTCGAACGGTTTTTACGTCTTTACAAATCATATCTAGAGTTTATTATATGTATGGTTCATAATAATATATTACAAACATAAACCTTCCGGAATAAATTCTCTGAATGATGATGAAAACTGCATCAAAATCCGTTGCGTAGTTTAGAAGATATATAAACGCGACACTGACAGACACGAAAAGCGACGTCAATTTTTACTCATCATCAGCTTATAATGTTCCCACTGCTGGGACACATGCCTCCTCTCGGTGAGAGGGCGTACAATTTATACTACGTATGTTTAAAGACATAGATAATGCGTGTCATGTATACAATAGAAACAGAAGCTACTCAGTGTATGAGCTAAATGTATGAAGGGCGAGGTTTTGTAGTTTCTGGCCAAACCCTTGAGAAAAGGGCATGATGTAAATAAATTACATGTACGAACAACATGTATGTACTATAATACTATTCACACACCCATCATACCTTACTATCGGGTTGTAAATCACAGATGAATAATAACACGATTTTTAACAAATAAAATAAAATCTTAGTAAATACACTAAAGTAAATCTTTGCAAATATAAAAAACAAGCACCTACACAAATTCTAAGGTGCCAACCCTAGTGGGGCAGAATCCATAAGATTTAAAATTAGTGGAATCTGCCCCACCAAGTCGAACCAGTGGGGCAGGTTCCACTGCAAAATTTTAGACATTCCATTTTGCCCCACCAGTAGGGCGGCTTGGTGGGGCAAAGTGGAAGTACTCATTCTATTCTATTCAAAAACAGAATAATATGTTTTAGCTTTAATAAATATCTCCTTAACTATGTTTGTACTATGTATGAAACCTCCGCGAGTTTGATAAAAGATAATGGCATAAGTTTATGAGACAAACATTATATTTTTATAAATAGAAGAAAAACAATGAGGGGTCAGTTTAGCGGGCTGACAAGGGTATGTCATGATATAAATTGATTTGAATAAATTATGCACGCTAAATTTTATAGGTATCTATGAGGAACAGGATGTAAAGTTCACTCATACTCCATAGAAAAGGGAGGATCCTCCGACCAGACTGGTGTTGTGTCTGGCGGGCAACTGCCCAACAATTGATGTCGGATAGTCAAATATATGTCGTTCGCACGGTGAACTCTAATTGCGCGATGCAGGATTTATGTGATGTCAGGATTTTGTGTGACGTCAGGTCTTTGATGCGTAGTTCGCATGTGGTGTTGTAGATGCCGCCACAAAATTAAACTTTTTAGTTTAATTAAATACCAGGATAAATAAAACGCGCATTTACATGAGCGTTTTATTTATCCTGGTATTTAATTTAAGATTTTTTTTGTAGGTACAAGTTGTTGTAATTTTTCATTAGGTATTAGTTTTTTTTATATTTTCTTAAATCTCTGTAATTTGTTTTTAGTCTATGCCTTCATGCGGGGATCGAAGTTTCTCCAGTTACCATAGTGATCTATGTACCTGGAGAAACTTCGACCCCCGTAATACAGAATCTTAGGACATTATTACAGGGGTCAAGATCACATTGATGTTACGTTTACTGATGTTTTAGAAATAAATTATTATTATAAAAATATTACTATAATGATCATAGTGTAAGCTTACTACGACTCTGGTTCCTCTTCCTCCTCCTCGAGAGCAGGACTCTCATTGTCAGAGTCTCCACGGCTGTGACTTTGCCTGGAAACAATAATACCATTTGATTACATAAAATTGAACAGAGTTGTCATTTTATTCGTAATTATTTACTTTACAAATGAAACAAAGTGAATAGCTTCACCAAAGGAGTGAAAATCTGCCCTGCTCAGCAGGGAAATTTACTTTTTATAAATTGTAATTTAAAGAAAAATGGAGATATAAAAAACTTCTAATTGGTTTTTTTAAATGTTTTAAGTTAGATGGTGCTATTTTGCTTATACCACTAGATGCGAAATTGTTAAAGCTATGGAATGGTATAAAAAAAACTAAAAAGGTTTATCTCAGAGATACCGCCTTTGGGATTAGTAGGGCAGAAATCTGTTCCATTGTTAATAGGAATATGGTTTACTTTTATACTAGATTATTGTACCTACTTGTTTTGCTTACAAATATACTTTTAAAATTTCTGAGATGCCTACCTACTCGCAAGCGGAGTGTATGCCCAAATATTTGAAGTATGTTAGAATCGCTTATGGATATTCGCAGTTTCTGCATACCTACCTTCGCAGGATAAAGGCTCGAGTTTATGTTGGAATATAATTTTTGCTGCGTAAACTTACCCAGACTCGGGTTCCTCCTCGTTCTCCTCGTGAGAGTCGCTATCGTCTTCATTTGTGGGCTCATCAGGGCTGTCACTTCGTCTGGAAACGATACAACCATGATTTTGTTACAAAATAAGAGCCAGTTATTATAATTATGAACTTCATGCTGACTTCATTAAAGTTGATATAAAATTAATAACTTAAGATTCAAATCAAATCGGTTCCAAAGTCAGTTTTTGTATGAAGAACTTTACTCAAGTCGGAATGAAGTTTAAAGTACAATAACTAGAATATAATAGTTTAATTTAAAAATAATAAATAAAACTCGTTTTGTAATGAGACGGTTATAGAAAGTTTACTTTCACTCATAGCAATGATAAGAGACTATAGCAAGAAATATTCTGAGAAGTTTTCAATTGGGCAACAATTACGGTTATTAATTAAGATACAGCCTTGTGACAGCCGGCGAATGCTTAGTAAGGGCACATGAATAAATAACCGAGCAGAATGAAAGCTTCCTAAGAGTTCAAAATACCTATACTTTCATAGGGCTGTCACTCGGTTATTGAAAATAAAAAAACCGGGCAAGTGTAAGAAGCGTTATTAGCGTTATCTTTTGGGTATGGAACCCCTAAAATGGTCACATTGGTACTTTCAAGTTATCGAAACTGCATTTCCGTGGTTTACAGGCGGGCCACCAAGCATGCGTGTAAGTGGGACAATACCGAGAGACTAATAAAAAAAAAGCATACCCACTCACCGACTGATGTTCGCGTCGGACGGGGCTTGTTGTATCGAGTTCTGCAACCAATATAGCTCCATAAAGCTAGTCACTCGCCCTTTATAATGTGCATATTTTCGTGACAGGCGTTGATTTGTGTGAGCGTTCCAAATGAAGTCGTTTTATTGAATTATTAATTAAGTATTAGGTACATCTTCTTGCATCGTTATTTGAAATCCTACCTTATTCTTCTATGATACTTAATTTTACTCAGTAAACTGCGTTTACTCGAGAAGTCTATCCCTTTGCCTAAGCCCTAATGGGCCATACAGACGTCATTAATGTAGGTAGGTATCTAAGTATCTACAATTTAAAGTGTAGATGGGATATTTTCAGTAAAGTATTTTTTATCGCAATAGGGCTCTCTACCGCATCTGCAGTAGATACGAATGTAGGATCAGACTGTGTACCAACATATAAGCAATAGAATACCTACAATAAAGAATTATCATAGCAGGACGTTTCGATTTCGGGCGAAATTAATGTCGGCTACAAATCAGTTTTGTACGGATAACGCTAGGCTAAGCCCAGGTTAAGAAGCGGTTTCTGCATCACGTCCAATCCAATACATAACTGTAGAGATCGTCTAATTTAAAATTGCACACCCCTCTACTGCTTGTTGCATACACATTCAAATGTTTGTATAGAAATTGTAGTGGACGGGCGTGCACTTTAAAATTAGACGATCTCTACCTATAGCTAGATCAACTTTAGGTTTTAGGCAAAATTATAGGATACTAAGTAATCCTGCATGCATACTTATTTACATTAAAGTTCGTTTACAAGCAGAATAACTTAGGCAGCATGTTAATGGGACACACGTATGTTAGAAGGGACATTTGCTACCTTAATTCAGGAAGCTATGATAAACCACCGCCTCTAGGGTCTGGCCATAGGTTGCCAATGGCCAGACACTAGAGGGCAATTCCCAGGATCACGGCGCCGAGCACAAAAAAGAACTCGGAAGATGGTGTCACGTTCCGGAGCTTGTCAATAAGGAAGAGGACCTATTATTTAAAGCTCACTATTCTTAACAGTCTCAAAGACCTTGAGAACCTTGAGGATTTGGTCAATATCGAGATGATTATAACACATGCAGAATTAATGTGTCAGAGAGGTGTCCGTGATCAACAGAGTCAAAACTAGACGCGATCACATAAGTACTTGTTTGAAGTTCTCTTAGTCGACTTTCAGCTTAAGCGGGACCGTTTGATGATGTCCAGGGTTTGGTCAAGCATGCTGGAAACTGTAGTAAGAACTGAAACGTTCCAGTCAAACATGGAGAATATAAAACAATGTCAACTAATCATTCGAGTAAGTGAAGAAATTTTCAGGGACGAAGCTCAAACATCCTGTAAGTTGTTGCGGTCAAGCAGGAAGTCTTTGAAGTCTGCAAAGATACTAAGCTGACTGGTGATACATCCAAGTAGTGAGATGTCTGATGTTGTGTCCAAATGATTAGACAAAAAAGGCAATGAAGCCTCGGAACCGGGTATCGTCAACACTTCAACAGTTTATGGTCCTCTCGAAGTTGTTCAACAATAATATGTTTACCTACGGTGAACCAGTAAAACAGCGTCAGGACCTACCAGCTAACCGCAGATTACTGTCCTTATACCGAGTCTAGGGTGTAAATATTTATGGAGAGGACCGCGAATCGATAAACGCAATGTAGGGCACTCTCAAGCGTCCTCAATCTGAGCAGGTTGGTGGTGTTGGTAGCTGATAATGGATTGATGGAAGGAGCCGAGGGTCAGAGGCAAACAATTGGAGGGGCGTACGCCCAGCAGTGGACTGCTGTACTGTTGATGAATGGGACACAAACTTAAATCGTTTATGAAAATTCCCGAATCACCTCAGTATTTTTTGCTCAGCACGGACATCGAGCAAAATAATAATATAATAAGTCACCGCGATCGTGTCGCCATCGACATAGAAAATTAACGAATCGACATGTATCTTTATATCATCGTCTCAAAAAACACGATGGAGGAGACAGTTTGTGCAGGGCAGCGCCGTGATCTCGCCTCGACCAGCAGTCTACGTGTAAGTTATTTTGGTTCTTTAGTTCTCTTTATGATCTGAGACTGCTTGTAGAAGGTCATGTACCTACGTGCATGTAAAGGTGTGTGTCATTGTCATACTCATCTCAAAATAATAAACCCGTAAAACGGAATAAAATTACAATATTTGTACAAAAAAGATTGATTTAATTAAAGTATTTCAATCATCATTTTACATAATGGTAATAATAAATTTAAGAAATTTACATTCATTTTAAAAGGCAATTAATTGTTATTTCTACACGTTTTGTTACATTTACAAATTGTGGTTGCTCTCAGATAATTATAAATTAAAAATAATCGCATAGACTTCCAAATTAATTTAAAACTATTTTTTATTAGGTGATCTAGTTTATTCCTGGGGCTTTCCTCGTATAATTTGTATTCAAGATATCACTGAAATAACACTTGAAAGGAATTGCTCAATATCGATGAAAAAATCTACTTGAGTGTAAAGGCAGTAAATTCGTCTGAGGCATTAAAGCTCCTAAACGGATGAGTCCTCCTTTTTTGGCTTCGCCGCAGTCGGGTAATAACATTGTATTTTTGTGTGTAAGCTAGTTTAATTAGGTTGATTCTTCCGTAATATATTTTTAAAGTCTTTATAGGATTGGGCATGCGTAAGGGTTTCTGTATCAATTAAGGAGAGCGTTGCGACAAGCCAGAGATGGGTATACGTTTGTAAGTAAAAATCGCCAAAAGCATTATGCGTTGTGGCATTATTTTGATTTGTTTTGCGTTATTTCAATGACACCTTCTTTATATAATAATTTTTAATAATTGATAACAACTTAAACTTTGTTCATCGAGGCGGCATCGGGCATACTGTCTAAGATGAGATATTATTAGTATCCCTTATTTAATGGCTTCTATTAGATGCTATATTATGACATTTTATAAGATTTTTATATTTTTAAATTCTTAAACGTATTTTATAAACCGATCCACTTTCATGAGGGCTCTCAATTAAAAGCTATTTATTAGCACAGGCAAAAAGTGCTAGTTTTCATTGATTCGCGAACGAGGTCGCCTTATCAACCTAATTACAACCGTGTTCACGTACAAACTGCGGATGTGTTGAAACTGCAGCAGAGGTTACTGCAGCGCCCACACCCGCGAGTGAACGAGAATAATAATAATTAATAGTTAGTTCTAGTAATCGGGACAAATGAGATAGCATTCACAATATACCTACTACTTATTCAGAACAAATACGGGCACTATTTTAAAAAATCAACAATGCGCGACTCAGTCAATTGATTCGAATATAGCAAATTTAACCTAAGATCGGATACAGGGGCGCCGCGTCATTGTTAGGCAGAAAAATGGCTTGTGAAATACTTACAGCAAAAACAATACAGAAATTATGATAAAATGATAAATAGTGTGATATATAAGTATTTTGGTAGTTTTATAGAAGTTTGATAGTATTTCGATCAAATTACTACATTGTGAGTATTTAATTGATTTTCTTCCTAAGGATGAATATCGAAACACGTGTGTAGACCAGGTTAGTGAATCCACATTTATATGGAAATTTACTTTAAGAATGCCTTCATAACAATTATAAACGTTTTATCACAGAAAAATCTCCGATACACTTTGTACCATGGTTGTCTTAACTAGGCTTGTACAGCGGCTAGAACCAACATCCTACAAAGAATAAACAAGTGTTAGAACTAAGGTGGAGTTGTGTGCAGTATATGCAACACTTATTAAACCTAAAACGTACAATTTAAAAAATACTACAGTATTACCCGGGTATACTGTACTGTACATTATTTCACACCAAGAACAAGAGAGAAGCATTACCTACTAGTGATCTGTGCAAACATTTACGAATGAAATAACTATAATGTATTTTATTATGTCGTGGTCCATTTTCTCTGAACATGTTTAACTACCTAAAAGATTTGAAATTAAACACGACAGGACAGCACTTAATAACTTAATATGTGCTTCTAACAAAGGCACGAACTGTACACATTCGTCAATTGAACACGCGACAGACCAGCAACGGTAGACAAAGATGGCGGCACTCAGATACGAAACCGACATTTTCAGCATTTATTAAGAAAATTAATAGAAAATCGTATGTCTCTTTCTTGTTCCCAGTGCGCTATTCGATTGCCCAGGTACCTACGTATCTACGGTAATTTTGAGATTTTACGCACTAAATCAGGTGTTTGCACTACAGTTTCGTTTTATGGTACAAATTAGCAGCACGAACATAATGAGTCTACGTAACGTTAGTAACGTAAGTCGAAAGCCAGCTTTCGTTTAAAGTATGTAAAACGTCAAATAGTGCTACCATTTGTTGACATTAAGTTGAGTGGCGCTGTTACGATTCCTATGCAAAATGAGTGGATGGCGATACGATAACGGTGAGTGTAGTATATTGTTAGATGTTCGTGCTGCGGGAGGGATCGACACAGGCGCTAGAAGGGACAGCCGGGCGCCCAGTGGCCGCGCGCGCCGCAGCGGAAGCAGCGCCCGTAGCCGCCGTAGTAGGCGTCGGCGCGGCCCTCCACTAGCGCCGCCCCTCCTCCTCTAACACCACTATCACTTCCGGCTGCTAAACATCAAATGTTCTATTCAATAATCTGAAAAAGTTTCATTATAATTAAAACTAGAACCTTCTTGGAAGAAGGTACAAGTTTCCTAAAGTTCACGAACTTTCATGCATTTGCAGTAACGGTAAACGCTGTAACGTTTATTTAATGACCCTTGCGGTGCCGACAGTATTGAACAGCGGTAGTTTTGAATCTGAATATCACAACAGAATTATCTTATTCCATGACATTTGTGTAGGTTACTGTTTTAAATTATACGTCTGAGAGAAAGAAAATCGTTTAAAATAGAACTGCAGTAGACAACTAAGTTCGGTTTCACACGTACCCCAGTCCTCGTAGGCATCACTGTTAGATCCACTATCACCCTCGCGGTCGGTCCAGAGATATCCCTCGTCGTAGTGCTCGTCCCTGTAAACAACATTCATTTCATTATTTCTCTCACAAAGTTTAGTAATATTGAATAATAAAGCCGGCCAAGCGGGCGAAGTGCAAGTCATATTGCGTTTCGTAGTTACTGTTTGATAACAGAATAAAAATAAAATAAAACATCATTGCAACAGGGGCCTAAATTCTAAAGTGGAATAACTAGGTCAAATGGGGTACATTCTAGATTTTTATGTTTTTTTATTTTTTCACGTCCCTGTCCTCTAGTACATGAAAATACTCCCAGAGAAACAAATTATAGCTACAAAACAAAATTTTAAAGTGTTTTGTAGCCGTCCTCGAGGGTTCACTTTAGCGTAAACGTCATGCCCGTGACCCACCTGGAGGGCCCACTAGCAATATGTATGGCGGCATGGCATATGAGCTCCATGAAAAGTCGGTGGACTCAAATGTGTTAAGGTAACTTACTCGTCCTCCTCCTCCTCGTCGAGGTAGTCGTAGTCGTCCGGCGAGGAGCCAAGAGAGCCGTCATCTCGTCTGTAAACAATACAAATAGTCTTCTTACTTAGTTATTCCCTGATTTATACTTCGCTCATCATTACGTTTGGGAGGCTAATATTCAGCAATGGACGTTTCTGGACTGCGGACGTCTATCACCTTGTCAAGTTTCTTATAATTTATCATGCATGCTCTAAAGCAAAATAGCATGCAAACACTTCTACTCTCTACTCCACGTTAATATCCATCACTCGGTATCCATTCTTGGTTAAAAGATTGACAGTTTTTTTAATAGGAATTAGAAATCTGTTTAGGCTACACGAAAACAAAGTTAGAACATGACTCCTTTGTCGTCATCATCATCAGCCTACAGCAGTCCACTGCTGGCCATGGGCCTCTCCAATAGCACGCCATTCGACTCGATTCCCGGCAACTCTCATCCAACTACTACCAGCCAGCCGGCGAAAATCGTCACTCCACCTAACCTGTCTTACCTTACGTTTGCCGATTCGCGATCTCCACTCAAGAACACCAGACCAGATTCCTTTGTAACCTGTTTGAATTTTAGGCCAAAATAATTATTGAACCTACTATAGATAATGAACAAGACAACTCACTTATTTTCTGGATTTATTACAGGTTAGGTGTTCATACTTATTCACATGAATGGCTTGGAGAATAAATGGTACCCAAAATAATATTGAAGAGTTTAAATAAGCATACCGGTTGGTGTTGGCGTCAGACTGCCGGCCTTGTTCCGACTCGAGTTCTGCAACCAATACAGCTTCATAAAGCTATTCATTTGTACAACTCGCCTTTATTATTATTAGTCTGCGCCCCATTAAAAAATGGTGAGAGTGACAAACCCTACATCAATAGAACAAGGTTTGAGTTGATCAGTTCAAGTTACATCATTTTAAAATGGCCTAATGCCTAAATATGGGCCGCGAGTATGATTATGTGAGTGGCGGCTCTAAGGACGTGCGAGATAACACCAGCGTAAAATTCAAGCTGTCAAATATTTATTTTATCTTTTTATATTATGATTTCTTGAGTACAAGAAAATTAACTTGCAACTAACTTATTCTTCAAATTTAATAAAAAGTTATTGTTGTCAATAAGACTATAATAACTTTGTGATTTAAGGATATGGGAATGAATTAAACAAATTTTTCGTATATGTTTGAAATACTAATTTATTTTTCTTTTACAATATTTTTAATTTGACTTGATTTTTACAAAATTGTGTAAGATTTAGAGTACCATACCATAGGTACACCTTTGCCAAATACCGTGATCTTATGTTGTTCAACAGCTCATGTAAGAAAAAAATAAAAAATTATGCAGACCTTATCTGAGGTATTTTGTTTTAACTTCACATTTGTAAATATAATAACATTAATTAGTTAATAAGTGCCAAATAAATAAATAAAAATCAAAATTGTCATTTGAATACATTTATATCGAGCCCATATAGTGTTTCAGTACATCAAAGGAATTAGAACACTCACACTCTGTCACGTCCTGCCACTAAAACAGGCACTCCTCAATAATTGCTAGTATATTTAATCGCCATTCGAATCATCATCGATTCTACTATTTTAAATAGTATTCAAATAAAATGATTCTTTCGATCAATTCGCGGAGTGAACAATGTGTGTTCTTTTAAAATAATAAAACCCTAAATAATAACCTTAATAATTAAGTCCTAACCTGAATTAAGGCCTGACTTTCATCATCTTTTAATGTTTTTTTAGGGTTGCATTGGTCCAAATGAAAAAACGGAAACCTTATAGCATCATTTGTGTGTCTGTCCGTTTGTCCCAGTCAATTTGTTCCAAATCTAATGGACCGAAGTTGAAGTTTGTGTGGTCACTTTTAGGAGGCAAACAATAAAATTTATTAATGTTTTTCAAACAGTATCCTTGAGGGCTTATTGTGAGGGCCTCAATTTTTTTTTCAATAGTTTTATATAATTCCAAAACATAAACATAACATCATGCCTTGTTTCCCCGAAGGGTTGGGCAGAGGTGTACCTGTAGCTGATACACCAACATTTCACCAGTTATGTTTAAGTCCCATGTAATAAATAGGGGGTGAGCCTATTGCCATCACCGGGCACAAATCCAGACTCCGGGCTGCTACTGAGAAATTCTAGATAGAAAGACCCAATTACACTTTGCCCGACCCGGGAATCGAACCCAGGACCTCATGCTCAGCAGTAGCGTTTGCGACCACTAGACCAACGAGGCAGTTTTATAATTACATATTTAAGAAAATAGATGATAACTGACCATTCCCCCCCTTATCTGCGAAATTACTTAGCCTAACATTGAAAAAAAAAAAAAAAAACAAACTTAATATAGTTCTATATACTTATAGATTACAGGAGTCTACCATAAGAAGTCTATAATCTTAAAATAACATGGTCAATCTTTCAATATTGTGCATGCAAACTTACATTTGCAGTTGGAATGTATGGTCTCCCATACATTCCAACTGCAAATGTAAGTTTGTTCTTTGCATAAATTCATCCTAACTACAGAACCTTTCATTGTGCGTGATCCGACACGCATTTGGCCGGTTTTTTTATAGTTAGATTAAGTAGCAACTAATTTTAAATCACTTGTTTCGTGAGATGAACCAAGCTCTACACATTCAGTATTTATTACACATTCTTTTAACGTCAAACTGAACGCCACATATAATCAGATGTTATAAGTTATCAAGGATTTACTGACGTCGCCTTGGTTTGGTGTTGCCCTGAAGATCTGTGTAAGATAAGAATGAAAATAACTTAGGAGTTGAATGCTTACAAAAGTATTTCTTGTAAGAAAACCAATCAATTCATAAACCTTTACTATTGTGTTAAAATAATCGATTATGAAGCTGCATTGTTATCAACATCCGAAAAGAATTTGAAAAAAAAAAATTGAGGCCGGATAAATAATAAGCTAAAACCATTTTCCAATTTTCCATTACATTCAAGAGATAAATGATTTTGGCATAGAATAAATAAATAAACAAGCAATCTATGCCAAATTCGAGATGTAGGTAAACCATTGTAAGATCTTGTTAACATTATGAAACGCAATTAATAAAGATATGACTGCAAATACGGTATGTTTGTATTTGAATATAAAAATAATTTTATCAAATTTTATGAGCAAGAATGACAATCAGTTTGTGAATATGGTTAAAAATCACCTATACTTCGACTTAATTGTATTCAGTATGTAACTTGACAGTTCAAAGCAAGATATTAATACTAAAAACTAATAGTGTTGGGGTAGTGAACTTAATACATCATAATAACATATTTTTTAGTTCTTTTGTTAGTACAGGGTATGTCATTAACATGGTTTAAATCAATTGGAACAAACCGAATTTGAAACATCCAGAAAATTTTAATTATAAGCTTATATTTATCCGGGCCCTTAACATTAAAAATAAATACTACATACCTTTTCTACCATCCAAGATTTCTTTTCTTTTTTGTTTCATCTCCTCACTAAGACTTTGCACCATTTTCTCTATGAAGGACTCTAATACTAAGCTTTTGCATTCTGATGTGATTGAAGCTCTGAAAATGATATTAAAATATACAAAGTTAAAAAGTTTACAATTAGATCTTAATCTTAACCTTAATAGATAACAAACAAGAAAATAACATTTCACCTGCATATAGGACAATCCCTTTTCTTTTTCTTCCAAATGGATATACAATATTTGCAGAAGGTATGTGAGCAGTTCAATGTAGTGGGTTCCACAAATAGTTCATTGCATATGCTGCACTGCAGTTCACTTTCCATGAGCTCACCCATTTCGTTCAGCACCATCTCCTTCGAGGAGCCTTCGCCAGAATGTACTGGTGCGCAGATGTTCTCTAAAATTGTGTTCTTCTCCGTTTCAACAGTTTGTAGTTGGCTTTTAACCTGCAAGAATGTTGAATAAAGTATTTAGGTTATATTACAATTGCTTAATAGTAGGGACCTTGGATGCTGTTATTGGGAGCAGTATACTAAGTTTTGTTGTTTTTTGTTAGTGGGTTGATTACGAATATGTAAAATTTAAATTAACATGTTCAGTGCCGGGACCCCTCGTGGAGGGCTCATTTATAATGAAGGTTTTTCTTCGCAAATACCGTGCTATAAAAAGCGAAAATGAATTCAGTTGTATATTTTAATAAGAATTATACGCGTTGGTTTTAAAGTAGGTACGGTACAAACTCAGTTATGCGATTGAAAAATAAAATTTAGTTATGAAAATTTAAAAATATTTTTCCTAGGGAACTCTGGGTGCGTAAGCTCGACAAGCTCTTTACCAGTTTTTTAAATTGATGAGCGACGATCAAGTAAATAATGGGATACTGAACGTGAACTGTTTCAAAATAATTATGCTTTGTTACATAAAAAAATAACATGATTTTAGCCATTAATTTAAATAAATCAAAATTATTACTTTGCAGGAATATTTTACAAATGTTGAAAAAGTATTTTAAAAAGTAAAAAAGAGAAAAAGTATAATCGCTCATTCTTATCCCGAGACTCCAGTCTCGGGATAAGAGCGAGTGATTATACTATTTCTTATTATTTTCAATTATTTTATGTAATCTAGTAGTCTAGTACAGGGCTGTCCAGACAACGGCCCGCGGCTTGTTTTCATGTGGCTCGCGACGCATGTTTTAATCGGAAAATAGTTTGGGACATAAATAGTTTGATAATAGAATTCTTTGTCAAAACATATTTTTATAATCAATATTTGGTATAATTTCTGCGGCCCTCCAGCTTTTGTAGTAAATTTAATTAGCCCGCGAAGGTATGTAGTTTGGACAGCCCTGGTCTAGTACATAAAAACAACCCCAGAGATACAAAGTATAGGGACTAGACCCCCTTTTTTTTGTTTTTGGGGTGGGAAATCATCAAATAACTTCTCCCGCTCTGGGCGGAGCGGGAGGACGTGTCAGACTCTTACTGACTAAAACCCACCCGTGTTCCTTCAGTTGCCGTGTTGCCGGGGGTCACGATTTCCCTATCGGTTTTCTTCGAACCCCCGGCAGGCACTGGCCCTAGCGGACCCCGTCAATTCTGCTGATATCTCTTTGAGGCGCGCGTGGAACACAACGCGCCGTCGACCCGGGCTTGGTCCTTATCGGACGGCGAGCTACCCATTGCTCACTGTCCGCAAGCCCGCGCCTACGGTGGCCGGAAATCTTCCTGTGATTCCCGACGCCCAGGGCGTCTCCTCCTGCGACGGTTAGGGGCGCGAGGGCGCGAATTTTGCAACTCCCTCACGCGCTCCGTCTCCTCCTTCGCGAGCATTACTGCTTCGCAGAAGGAGGAGGGACTAGTGTTTTCAGAGACTAGACCCCCTGAAAACACTATTTTACTATGTGTTACAGTGTAACACAGTTTCAAACCCAATGCCAAGACACTTCCTCGAGGGTTCACATTAGCGCAAAAATAATGCTGGTGATTCTTCTGGAGGGACTACTAGTATTATGTATGGCAGCATGGCGTATGAGCTCTTATGAAAACTGGGTGGACTCGAATGTGTTAAACATTTCAGGATAAATAAAGAAAAATAACGAATATTAAAAAAAGATAAAAACAGAAACCATGAAGTCCTGACTTCAAAGGTTACTGCTTACCCTCTCAAGTTGTTCCTGTAGTGTGTTGATGACTACACTAGACTGCTCTGCCTGTTTCTGAATCCTTTCTGCTGCTAGTGCAGCCAGCTCAGTTTCTCTCTCTGTCACTCGCATCTGTTAGTAAAGATCATGTAGTAATAAGTAGATGTTACGGCCCCACCGCCGCCAGGTGGAGCACGGCAGGACTTACTGTAGCCATGCCGCTGCGCCAGCCTGTGCTCTACGCGCCGTCGACGCGAGTTTTTGAAACAAAAGAAGAAATCTACCAGATTTGATGGCGGACGACGCCTTATGCCTTTGTAATATTCAGATCATATACAAATCAACTCAGAATCAGTGGCGGTACCTCCATAGAAGCCGAAAAGCCCGGCTTGCATTCAAAGATGAACCCACAAAAAAAAAACTACACCCGTAAACTTGTAAAGCAACCAAGTAATTCATTCATGTCGCAAGAATTGATAAGAATAATAACATTAAACTTCGCGCTGCACCGAATCAGCCGCGCGCTTTAGAAGCTACGATGCCAGGTTTACGTACTCAAAGAATAATATTTAAATTCCGCGCCGTTTTCATCACGCACGTTGCCAAACTATCTCGGATGCCGCAGTTGCGATCTCACTCTAACACTATAGCGTTAAGCAGGACGCGAGATCGCATCGATGAATGAAAACGTCAATTCTGTGGTACATTGCATTGCTTTCTCGCTCACACAAGGGGGCTTCTTATGAAGCTTCATACCTCTCATCTTTCGCATGGAAAATTGTTAACGTTGTTGGTACCATTAGTATGTGCTCATTTCGCAAAATGTTCTAATTTTTAAGCCCGGCTTTTGATTTTTTATGAATGGAACGAATCGTGTATTTGATTATGAATAGTAGGAGTAAAGCAACTACCTATGTCGTTGCAAGACGCTGCGCAATGCGTGATTTTCTATAGAATGATACAATTTTTAAGTTAGTTCAAATTTGTTTTGAGCGGCTACTGGCGCTTTTTTTTTGCTTTGATATTTTTTTCATTTTCTGTGAATTTAAGTGTTGTGAATTGTGATTAGTTTTTGCAGTGATTATTATCTTTGTTTTGAAGGGATTAAAAAGTTTCTTATCATTAAAATTAATTCGGAAACGCATGCAATTGTTCCTTGTGAAGGACTAAAGTGTGTGAAATTGTTACTCGGAAAGGTAATTTTATCATCAATATGGGAATTCGGAAACTGTGTTCGTAAAGGTATTTATATTGATTTTTCTGACAATAAGTAACTCTTCACCGTAACCAACCTCAAATTATTGTACCTACCTATTTCTCGGAAAAAAAAACATGTATTTTTGTCAGTCGAAGAATAGATTGAAATAGGCATTCGAATGTCTATTACACAAACTTAAATATGTAATTATGTAAGTAGCTGGTGCCATGAAAGCATATGACTAGTGTTGTTTTTTTATGGCAATGTAGTTTTGGAAAACTACTGAAAAATAAACCATCCTATTATGTTTAAGTACATCTCATTGAGATCACAAAACAATAATGTTCGTATCGAAGAGATTCTTCATAGGTGTTTTGAAATAAAGATTAGAGTTGGCTATTGTCATTATGATTATGATAAATTATAAAATTTTGTTTAGGTAATTTTCAATCGACATTAAATTTTAAACTCATAAAATATGCGTTTGGCAATAGAACAACAAATCGATACTATGGGAGCCATCTAGTGGCTTTTGATTGAAAAATTTTGCATGAGACAAGCCAATATGAATTATGGTAAAAAGGTTCGACTAAGCGGTGTAATTACGCGCATTCGTGGCGATAGATGGCGCTTATGACAATTACGTACCTGACATGTCATGACCTTTTCGCATTTGAAAGGTTTTCTAACCAAAATTATAATAATGTTGTACCATGAACAACATAAATGAAAATAAGTCAATCCCTCACTTGGCAGATTTTTTTTTCGTCAAAAATCTGGCGGCTTGCCTTAATTTTGACCCCTAGGCACGCCACTGCTCAGAATACAGATTTGTACACACGGCTACACATCAAGCTATACATTACCAGTTTATGCTGATCTCGCATTGTATATGATTTCCGTACAATGCGAGGTCAGCTTATACTGGAAATGTATAGCTTGATGTGTAGCCGTGTGTACCAGTACTTAAAATATGTCCGTTATTTCGAAGCCTTAGTACACATCGGCAACAGCCGAAACAGTAGATAAGTACTTCTCAGCATCAAGTACCAAAATGTATGGTTGAGAACTGAACGCGAGAGTGGGACAAAAAATGCCTTTCTATTTTAGGGTTCCATAACTAAGCTGGCAGAAACAGATCCCTTATAATTTCGTCATGTCCGTCCGTTCGGAGGTCACACAGCCATTTTAATTGGAGAATATTTGTACTATATCAATGAAAATTGGAAAGAAGGTGTATTCTGTGCACTGCTAAACAATGGTGCAGTGATATTACCAAAAAAATATCAGTTGTGGCATTTCCAAAACAATGAACAGTCGGATGCATTTTTACCTAAAGTTAATATTAGTTAATTATGGAAGTGGCTTCTTAATAAATAAATAAATTAACATAAATCCCGGAATTCCATAACATTCGGGGATGCTCAACTAATCAGATACATGGTATGGAAATGACTTATCAGCCCTCTTATGAAGGTTACTTTTGCAGTGTTAACATACAAATTTATATGCCCACTAAACATTTTTTTACGAAACTCAAGACACCGAGTTGTTTGTCGCTATGTGCTATGCCAATTTGGCAACCTACTTTACAAGATTAGCTAACATTTCTATAGATAAAAAGTACTAAATTTATCAATTCCAGAGTCGCGAGATTTTTGCGATAGATACAAAAGTGCATTCCATACTAGCCAACACCTTAACGTTTGTAAATATAATAAATTCGATTCTATAATCACAACTCTTAAAGTCGATCCGGGAATCCCGGGATTTTTTCGATACAAAAGTGCATTCCATAACAGCCAACACCTACACTTTAGGTAAATATGCAGCCGATTATCCGATCACTGGTCATAAGCATAAATATATTACTATGGACAGCATCTGATATCGTAATTCATTCATTAATATATGACGGCAAATATATTTGATCATTTGTGGAAGGCAATACAAGTGGCAGCACAAATATGTGACATTGAAGGAACACCAAAACTTTCTGGCGAGACAAGTGACGCCAAAATACATATAGGATGCTGCATCGGCTTCAAAAATATGTGTCTATGCAATATTAACGGTCTTGCGTCATAAATATCTTCCTATTCAGTTCAATTCAAAAGGCTGCGCAATAATATTTTTTTGAAATATGGTGATATGCGGCGAGTGAGCGAACACGCGCGAAAGCTTGGAGAGCCTGTGTTCAGGATCGGGCATGATTCATCGGCCGTACTGTACATAAATGTATGGGGTAATGTTGGATCTCATAATTCAAAAGACTATTGTTTGTAGGTATTTAAGGCAGTAGTTTTTCAGATATGGGAATTTTCAGTTACAACTGCAGAAATAACTTAGTTTACATCGTTTTTTCGAGAAATACTTTGAAGTACTAACTTATTTTTACGGTCGATAAAATCAATACTGTGCATAGGTACGTAATTTATATTCATCCCAACTAATGAACCCTTCACAGTGCGTGGTCCGACACGCACTTTCTGTTTTTGTATGAGAATTAAGTTAAAATTATAATACACTAGCTGACCCTGCAAACGTTGTATTGCCAAATAAATGTTTGGGGTGGACCATCTTTATCACTTACTACCCTACCTACCCTACCATAATTTATAAAAACATAATTTTTCTTCATATCTTTTTTTTTTTCCTAAATTAAGATGTAAGCTATCCTATCTTTCAAGTTGGATCAAACTGCACACGGTGTGCAAATTTGATTAAAATCGGTTAAGTAGTTTAGGAGTCCATCGCGGACAAACAACGTGACACGTAATTTATATATATTAAGATTAAGAAAGATTAAGATAAGATAAGATTATTATTTACCCTCAGTTCTTCAAGTGACTTTTCAGCATTGTTTTGAGCTTCATTTAATTGTTTCTGTATTTCTTCTCTCTCTGTCATCTGAATAAAAAAATAAAAATTAGTACGTAACAGCGAAAATATTTTTTACTGATGTCAGTTTGTTGGAAAATTAATTGTAAAAAACGTTGCTAATTTTTAGGCCAATTAAGTAAATTATTATGATTGCGTTTCTTAATTTAAACTCGGCCGCAAGTAAAACTCATCGAGTTTTAGAAAAAGATCGGCTGTGTAGAGCGCCGTCTCTTTCACTCATTATGTGATAGTCTCCTTTCAAAGGATCAATGTGTCATATCTGTGCTGGGGTATTAAAATTAAATATTGTTACCAATTGGTCCATTTTGATTTTCTCCTCATTACTAAGTTTCTTCATATGCTCCATTTGTTCATTGAGCAATTGTTCAGCTTTAAATTTCTCTTGTTCAGTTTGGTGAACTCTGTCTTCAAGATTCTTCTTGATATTATTTAGTTCTTGCTTTAGTTCCGTTTCTCTTAGTATTCTTTGTTCTTCTATTTCTTTGAATTCCTGTTAATATGATAGTGTTTTAGTTTAATCGATTTGCCATGCTATTTGATAATGTTTTGTGAACAACAAGAATAATATTAAAGAAAAATCAATCATATAAATGAAAACCTGGTAATACCTTCTCCTTGGCTAATCGAAGTTGTTCAGTTTCCCGCTGGAGCATATCTACAAACTCTTGCCGTTCCTTCAACCGGACGTCTTCTTGTTCACGTATCTTGCCCTCTAACTTCTCTAATATCTCTTGTTTCGAAGTATTTTCTCGATTTAGTTCCGATAAAAACTCTTCTCTCTCTTTCATCAGCTTCTCTTTAAGCAAGTTGTTCTCTTTCAGCAGTTCTGACTCGGTCTCATTGTGTTTCTGAATTTGCTCCTATAAATAAAAGATTCTGGTTCAGTCAAAATTAAACACTTTGGGTGTGAAGGCTATGCAGATTCTATGGGCCAAATAATGTACAGATCTTGTTGTTTTTCTCATCTCAATTTGCTAATAAGTGTGGTCCAGAGTATAAAATACCCAGAGCCGGCTCTCAACAAAAAGCAACAAAACTTATTTGTATTTTCTCTTGAAAATCTAAATTACCTATTTGGATTGCTGCTTGTCTAAAAAAATTAAACAAAAGCATTACTCTTGTTCATATTTGTTGTATGAATATGTATTCATTTGCTTTAAGCACTAAGTTGATAAGTGTACGCCATAGATATTTAATATTTATCAACAAATCATTAGATGCAATATTTTAATCAGTAATTAATTGCACATTTGGAAAATTTTGTACTACAATCGTAAAGAACAATGCCACTCTTCTAATATGCTTGGATTAGAAAAATGTAATAAAACTTAACTTGTTGATACATATTATGTTGTTTCGTTTGCATATTTATTTATAACTAGACTGGCATTTAATATATTTTTTTAAGTGTGGAAACTAAAGTAATTAAAATGTTCTTTTGAGTTATGCGGTATATTTTGAATCTGTGATATTTTGAATTGAGATGTTTTTGACTTTATATTATGTAGAGTATGGATAAACACAAAACAATAAAGAGAATGAAATAACACAAGACGGCACAGAACACTGAGTCAACGCCAAAATTAGGAAAAAAAAGTCAATCTGTTGTTTACTTTGTCATAAAAAATAGGCAGGCTACGTTTTCGATCTATTTATGTCAGAGCGGGTTTTTAAAGTAAAATTGGGTTTTTAATTAATAATGAATTGGCTTATCTTATTTAATAATTAACATGAGTTTTTTCCAGTTGACATTGTCTGCGATTTAGAAATAAAATCAATTTTGTCTTTAGAAAAAGTATGAACATCTCTAGAATGTAAAAATTACAAATGGGTTCAGAAATAAGATATATCCTGCATTTTAATAAGCAAAAGTTGTATTTTTGAAGACGAATATCTATCATTTATCCTGCTATTAAAAATAACTGAATGATTTATCCAATGATTAGCAATTACCAATGTCCTTCATTTTGGTAAGTCGCATCTTAACAAATTCTGTTATTTCCTAGTCCATAATGGCCATTGTTCCCTATGGACTAATCATGAGGAATGAAATGAAGAATTTTATAGACATACTATAAAACCTTACCAATTGAGATGGTCAAATGATATATAATGTGTTTAGGTTGTGTTATAGCACTTTTTGAATTATAAATATATAGATTTATGATCTGTCTTAGCATCCCAAGGATGTAGATATTTGACACATGTTAACTTTATGTTTTACAAGCCACATGTGGAACTTACCATGAGTTCACAAATTTTCTCTTCCATTTCGTGTTTAATGGTAGCAAGTTGTGCATCTCTTTCCTCCAAGAGTATAGTTTTTTGGCGTTCAACCTCATTTTTCTCCCCTTTTAAGTTTTCTATTTGTGCTGCAAACTCATTTTCAAGTTGAAGAATTTTTCTATTCATATCTGTTTGCAATTGTTCCTTTAATATCATTGATGTATTTTGCATTTGTTTAGCATTTTGTATTTTCTCTTCAATATGCTTTATTTCAAATGTTTGTGACTCTTCAAACTTCATTTTTACATCATCAATTATTTTGTTGTTTTGATCACTATTATCCATTTTTAACCGCTTTCTTGGTACTTCAAATACTTCTTCTGATGGTGAATTCATAAACTTATACACAAATTCATCAGTCAGTTCTAATGATATGATGTCTCCATCGCACAGTTTCTTCTCAAGCCCCTTGCCTAAAGTTACTCCATTGATTTTGATACCAAATGTGCTGTTATCTTCAAGAGTCCATTCATTATTTTTACCTTTTTTGAATTTGCAATGAGTTCTCGATATGGATATAAATGGTACTACAACAGAGTTCTTCAATCCACGACCAAGTGAGAACTGAAGCAAAACAATGTCATAGAATAGTGAAAAGAATAATGTTGTACTTTTGTTGTATATGAAGTATAATTTTGCTGTAAGAGCAATTACAATTAAGAATAAGTAAACTATACTCACATTATCTGACGCTATAGGTATTTTATTCAAATTAGTAAACTCCGATTTTAGTTTTTTACAAGACTCTAGTACTGGACAACTATCACCATCTTCCATCTTTACGGGAATGTAATAAAAATATAATACTAAATAGTAAATAATAAAAACAGTAAACAGGTCAACAAACAAAACTGGGCACGTTTCCCACCAATTGAAATAACATCATTCGAATCGAACACGAGTTTAGAATCAATCTTCAAGACACTGTCATATCAAGACAATAGACATCAACAAAACAACGTTCAATTCAAACTTCAATCCACAGACAGAAATGACAGATTAAATAAAGATGGTGTTCTGCTTCTGTGAAGTTGTGCTCTTCTTCACATTTCATCAGTGTTGCTAGCATTAGTAACAATAATTTCCTGAGTTTCGCTGTACTACTCGAAATCTATACTTTACGAAATATCAGATCAGTTTTAGTTAAAACTAGGTACTTATCTAAGATCCTATTATCATCTAAATGATTTTAGTAAATAAATGTGGACACAAAATAAATACAGTGTGAGTCTTTATAATCTGCACATACTGAATCGAGGGAATCTTTGCTTAATTATATCGACGGAAAAAATGATAAAAAAATTCTAAATATTTTATTGAAATTTTTAATGGATTTTTTATTTATTTTTTCGCTTCTGTGACTCCAGTGTATACAAAACGGTGTAACTTTTTAACTCGATGTTTTATCACGATGAAACAAACTCCATAATTGTTAGATATTTAAGTATTGTGTATCCGACCTAATATAGTTTTAGTGATTTTTTACAATGGTAACACTAGTTGGTAAGAAAATGTAAGAAAAAGAAGAGTCTGTAAAAATATAATCGGGGTGAAAAAAGTTATGGTGTTGTTTTAATAAAACCTGCAAAGGACTCAATAAAAGGCTATCGAGAACAGAAACATCAGTTTCTTGATATATGGCGACCGTGACCGAGAAAAATAAGATGGAACAACACCAAAGATTACGTGCGGCGCTCCGAACACAGTTCACAAAAAACGCAAATAAATTGAGCGAGCAAATGGACCAAGGGGAAAACAAGCAAATTATAATGGAGAACCTTGGAAAGATTTATGGAAAGTTGGAGGAAGTAAATGAACAAATCCAGTCAGAAATTTTGAAAAAAGATGATTTTAAAGAATCAATGATTTTGACGGATTTAGAAGAATGCGAAAAATACACACTAAAATGGCTGAAAATAAAAAGAGAAATGGTGCCACAAACGGGCTCAGAAAATAAAGGAAGCACCCAAATGAAATTGCCAAAAATAGACATCCCAAAATTCGACGGGCAATTAAAAAGTTGGATGCCATTTTGGAGCCAATTCAGAAAAATTCACGAAGGGAATATAACTACGGTAGACAAGTTTGTGTACTTGGTGCAAGCAATGACCATCGACTCTGAAGCTAAATCACTGGTAGAAAGTTACCCTATTACTGCTGAAAATTATCCAAAGTGTATAGAGCACCTGAAATCTAGATATGGGCGAGAAGATTTACAAATTCAAGTTTACGTAAGGGAGCTTTTGGCACTGGTACTACAAAAAGTGAGTGGCGATGGAATTGAATTGGCCATATTATATGACAAGTTAAGTGCACATTTAAGGGCATTGGAGACACTTGGAGTCACAAAAAACCATGCTGCTTTCCTATTACCGCTAGTAGAGTCGTCTCTTCCCCAAGAAATATTAAAGACATGGCAAAGAACAAAGAGTAATGTCAATATAGATGAAGAATTGAACAATCTATTGACATTTATACAAAAAGAGGTTGAAAATGAACAAAGGATAAAAATGGCTAATACATTTTCAGAAAACCATGTAACAAACAATAAGAAAGAAATGCCAACTGCAAATTGCCTTGCTGCAACGGTGAAAGAAGAACCAAAAAATATTTGTTTATGGTGTGACAAAGAAGGACATAGCAGTATTGAGTGCTACAAATTACAAAAATTATCGGTAGATCAGCGCAAAGAGATAATAATGAAGAAAAAAGCTTGCACAATCTGTTTGAGAAAAGGACATTTCTGGAAAAATTGCAGAGCCTCAATCAAGTGTCTGATCTGTAATAAAAGGCATTCAATAGTGTTGTGTAGGACAAATAAACCAACACCAAACAATAATAACAATGAGTCACCGGTATCAGAAAAGAAAATAACGGCAGCATCATCTACTATACAAGGAACCACACTTCTTCAGACTGTAATTGTTGAGATACAATACAAGGGCAAAAAACTTCATGTTCGTGCACTTTATGACAGTGGTTCACAGAAGACCTACATTAAGCAGGACATCATTGAAAAACTCCAAATACCAGCAATGAAAGAAGAAGTACTTACCCACAACCTGTTTGGTGGTGTGCAGACAAATTCTCAGCTTCATAAAGTTTATAACCTAGAAATAAGAAGCTTAGATAACAGTTTCAAAATTAATCTGGAAGCGCTAGGGCGCTCATGTGTTTGTACTAATGTTCCTAGATTCAATACTAATGACACTGTTATTTGTAATTTGTTAAAGTCACACGAAATATCTCTGACTGACAAAGGTGATAGTACTGATATTGGGTTATTAATTGGGGCAGATTTCTCAGGTCTTCTGATGACTGGCACAATAATTCAGTTGCAAAATGGACTTGTTGCCATAAAGACAAAGCTGGGCTGGACACTACAGGGCAAACAAGTAGGTGCTTTAAGTAATATGACAATCTCTATGTTTTGTTCTGAGTTGACAGGTTACTGGGATTTAGAGACATTGGGTATCCAGGATCCAGCGGAGACAAAATCAAAGGCCACAGTCGCAGAGGAGGTATTTGCAGCGTTCAAAGAAACAGTGAAGATCAATGAAGAAAACAGGTATGAAGTTCAACTTCCCTTTAAAGTAGGTCATGAAGATTTATTATCTAACTATGAAAGAGCAAAACAAAGGCTTGATTCAACTACTCGAAAGCTAATATCAGGAGGTAAATTCAAAGAGTATCATGAAGTTTTTCAGGAGTGGCATCAGGAAGGTATTATAGAAAAGGTGCCACCATCACAAGTAGATCATGATACAGGTCATTACCTACCACATAGGGCTGTTATTAAAGAGTCTAGCCTGACCAGTTCAATCAGACCAGTATTTGATGCATCGGCTAAAGATAAAAATGGACTGTGTCTGAATTCTTGCTTGGAAAAAGGTACCAATTTAATTGATCGTATTCCCAACTTACTTATCGGCTTTAGAACAGGGGCAATTGGTATTACAGCAGATATACAGAAAGCATTCCTTCAAATTAGCATTCCTACAACTGATAGAGACTATTTAAAATTTTTGTGGTGGGAAAACGAGGACTGTAACAATAGGGTAGTATACAGACACTGTAGGGTAGTATTTGGATTGACATGTAGCCCATTTTTATTGTCTGCCACACTTATAAATTACCTTAACAATGTAACAGGAGAACATCAACAGACTGCACAGCTTCTGAAAAAATCGTGGTATGTAGATAATTGTTTAACAAGTTTAGACACTGAGAAAGAAACAACAAAATTTATAGAAGATGCCAAGAGGATCATGAGTGAGGCGAAATTCAATTTACGCATGTGGGTGACATCACCGCTGAAAATAAATGAGTCAGGTAAGGAAATAATACCAGTACTAGGTCTCAACTGGGATACTTCATCTGATCAGCTGTACTGTAACATGGAAAACTTTCCTGCCCCAGAAGATGTACAATATCTTACAAAAAGAGATTTGTTGTCACTCACACAAAAGATTTTTGACCCGATTGGATATACTTCACCAATAATGTTGACACCAAAACTTATATTGCAAGAAGCTTGGAAAAGAGATCTGTCATGGGACACTCAGCTTGACGCTGATCTGATGAAAAGATTCCATGATTGGTATCAACACATTAATTGTTTAAAAGAATGTAAAATACCACGAAGATTAACTGAAAATATTATGAAAAAGTGTGAGGTAAGTTTACATTTATTTTGTGATGCTAGTAAGGATGGGTATGCTGCAGGTGTGTTACTAAGGGCTGGAAAAGATAAAATAAGCATACAACTAGTTTCAGCCAAATCACGTATCACACCACCCAAAAAGATAAGTATTCCCAGACTGGAACTATTAGCTGCTTTGATAGGCGCAAGACTACTCACACAGGCCAGAGAAAATCTTAATTTAGAAAATTGTCCAGAATACTGCTGGACGGATTCCGCGGTTACTCTGTGCTGGATTAAACGTGAATTACCTCTAAACACATTTGTAGGTAATAGAATAAAAGAAATTAGACAACATACTAATACAAAAGATTGGCGACATATTTCTGGTGAACACAACTGGGCCGACCTAGCGTCCAGAGGCTGCAACGCGAGAACCCTATTCGAGACCCGATGGTGGAAGGGACCGGCGTGGCTGCGTCTGGAACCCGAACAGTGGCCGCAGTCCGACTTCACCGTGGACGAGCTGCAAGTACACCTGGAAACTAAGAAAACCGTATGTAATGCACAAGTATGTTGTGATGAAAGTCTGTTAAATAAAATACAGTATTTCTCCAAATATTCAAAAATCATTAGGATGGTGGCGTGGATGTTAAGATTTACATATAATACACAACATTCACAAAATAAAAGAAAAGGAGAAATAACTTATAGTGAGTATAGTAAGGCAGAAAAAACTGTGATCAAATTGATACAAAAGGAAAACAGTGAAATTAATGGAAAAAGGAGTGAACATTTAACACAGTACATAGATGAAGAGGGATTATTAAGAATCAAAACTAAACTTACAATATCAAATTTTCCAGAGACCACCAAGGCACCTTATCTATTGTGGGGTAAGAATCCAATTGTTATGGCTATGGTGAGACAACGACATGAACATCTACAGCATGTAGGGGCCAATCAACTCATCATAGATATACGGGCGAGGTTCTGGATAATCGGAATACGTCGATTAGTAAAGTCAGTAATCTCTGCATGTATTATTTGTAGACGTTATAGAGCAAAAGCTACACAGGCACCGGCAGCGCCACTGCCACCAGAACGCACTAACTGCTCCGCGCCGTTTCAAACGACTGGCGTCGATCTAGCGGGCCCATTATTACTGCGTAACGGCGAGAAGTGTTGGATCGTATTATACACTTGTGCAGTGTATCGTGCAGTGCACTTAGAATTAACGAGATCACTTTCTACGGAGGCCTTTATTATGACATTGAGACGATTCGTAGCGCGTAGAGGCCGCGCAGATTTAATTATGTCTGATCAAGGCACAAATTTTTGTGGTACAAAAAATTTGATTTTTTCTCTAGATTGGGAGGAGGTTCAGCGTAACTCCACCATTCGACGTATGTCATGGAAGATGAACGCACCGACTGCAGCTTGGTGGGGCGGCTATTGGGAGCGACTGATACGCATTATGAAAGATCTTCTGCGACGTATCTTAGGTAAAGCGTCAGTGTCATATGAGGAACTTGGAACCATATTATGTGAATGTGAAGCAGTTATGAATGGCCGGCCTCTTACATATATAAATGAAGACGAGGGTGACTGTCTAGAGCCACTTACCCCGGCACATTTCATCCAGCCCACATATAACACTGACATGACAGATTTTGATTGCATAGATGGTAACAGTTTGAATAAACGGCACAAATATTTACAAGAACTTCGAGAACAATTCAAACAACGTTTCAAAAATGAATACCTTACTTTATTGGTCCAAAAAGGGAAAGAAACAAGAGATATTATAAACATAGGTGACATTGTCTTGATAGAAACGGATGAGAGGAGAATAAGATGGCCATTAGGCATTGTTTTAGATTTGTTTACAGGCAAAGACGGAATCGAAAGAACAGCTCAAGTAAAGACTGCCACAGGCACCAAGGTTCGTCCAATCCAGAGGCTTTATAAACTGGAAGTCTCCAATCAGACAGGTGACGAGGTACCATTGGTAAAAGCGACAAGTCAAAGTCCAAATTGTTCTAATTTGGAAAATAATTTAGAGCAACAAAAACACGACAAACATTCGTCGTCTGAACTGCTTGGAAGACCTCAGAAATCTACTCGTTCCGGTAGAATGGTAAAAATGCCTAGTAAATACAATATTTATACTTAATAACTAATTACTAATAAGTAATAAATATTTATTCGATTTATCTTTGAAAGTCGAGATATTTAGTAGTTTCTGTGACTTAAATATTGTAATAAATAATATGTGTAAGATAAAACTCAAGACTGTTGTGTAACGATATGCTATTTTTAAAACGATAATTGTATTAATAATTATATTTTATAATATTCTAATTCATAGTTAAGACATCTAGTGTTGAATAGAAGATTATACTCGTTTCAGGTGTGTTCGCTAGATGGCGCATATAATATTATTGTGTAAAACGCCCTCTAGACGCAAGTAGCAATATTAAAATTTGTTAATGTTAATTTCGGACACATCCTATTTTTTTTATTATTTCCTTTTGGCGTTGGAGGATGTTAGATATTTAAGTATTGTGTATCCGACCTAATATAGTTTTAGTGATTTTTTACAATGGTAACACTAGTTGGTAAGAAAATGTAAGAAAAAGAAGAGTCTGTAAAAATATAATCGGGGTGAAAAAAGTTATGGTGTTGTTTTAATAAAACCTGCAAAGGACTCAATAAAAGGCTATCGAGAACAGAAACATCAGTTTCTTGATAATAATGATTGGAAGTAATTAGGTGTCCGCATTAAATGAAAATTGTGTAAAAAACTGCCACCAATTAAAAAATAACACGTTTTTTCCGCAAAAATCTGATTTTTTTTCATCAATTTTTGCAATAATCGTAAAATTTCTCAATAAGATGCCCCGATTACCTTCATTTTTTATTACTTTAAATTATTCTTCATCGTATTAGCTATCCAATAGTAAAAATTGCAAGGGTTTAACTCAATCCCATCATTTCTTATCAACAGCCAAAGAAAGGCCTAGAGCACGGCTACGCACTAATTGTTTAGCAGGTAGACGTCCTTTTTTGTTGAGAATGTGCGCGGGTCGGGGTGCGGGGAGGTAGGGCCAGCTGAAGGGACCAGAAGGGATGACAGACAGGCAGTCGCTCCGAATTATTCGCCGCTGCTACATGTGTTTCGTTACTTTCATTCACTGCTACCTGAGTTTCGTGACTTTCGTTCGCTGCTACGTGATGCCGCGCTTAAGTGAATTCTCCCCGGCACACATTGCCGACATTCATTTTTACTATGGGATGGGACGAGGAAGTGCCAGAGCTGCGCGCGCAGCTTACATAGCTGCGTTTCCTAACAGGCAACCAGTGCCATCTGCCCGCAACTTCCAGGAAGTTCACAGAAGATTGTCGATCACTGGACTTGAATCAAGTAGAGATCGTCGCGAGCCGCCTCAAATAATTATTGATGTGGTTCTGGAACAAGCAGTACTGAGCGATTTGTTTGCTGATCCATCCATAAGTACTAGACGACTGGCTCTTCGTCACGGAATATCACAAAAATCAGCGTGGCGTATTTTAAAGAAAGAAGGATTGCACCCTTACCACTACCAAAGAGTGCAACATCTACATGAAGACGTAGATTGGCGTCCAAGGTGTGTGATGTCCACCTGGATTCAAAGAAATACCAGAGCAAACCCAAACTTTCCGAAAACCATACTATGGATGGACGAATCAACATTTACCAGAGATGGTATTACTAACTGTAGAAATTTACACAGATGGTGCCCTGGAGGTCAAAACCCGAAATTGAAACGTTCATCGACTTTTCAAGTAAGATTTTCAATAAATGTTTGGGCTGGTCTTATCGATAACATGTTGATTGGACCAGTCATACTGCCGAGAACTTTGAACAGTGAAAGATTTTTAAGTTTGTTGACTGACGATCTACCTGAGTTATTGGAAGATGTACCACTGTCTTTGCGTCGAAGGATGTTTCTGCAGATGGACGGATGCCCTGCCCATTATGCCACAAATGTGAGATCATTTTTAAACGAAAATTATCGTGATAAATGGATTGGACGACTAGGACTTGTAGGGTGGCCTGCGCGTTCACCCGATTTAACGCCCCTTGATTACTTCCTGTGGGGGACCATGAAGCAACGCGTCTACAGTACTCCCATCAACAGTGAGGTCGATTTGCGTGATCGCATAATTAACTGTGCAAATGATATTCGCAATGATCCCGAAATGATAAGGAGAGCGACACAACAAATTTTAGTTCGCGTGGCTTTGTGCCTACAACAACGAGGTGGACATTTTGAGAACCTAATGCATTAAATTTTCTTTAAAATAATAAATGTTTTAATTGAACTCTTTTTCATTCATTGAACCCAAATAAATCATCCTTAAGAGAACAAAAATAGCGCGTTCGAAGTGCCATCTTTAACACTTGATAGAAAGTGTTTTGTCTGAGCTAAAAGCAAACAATTTTTATTATTAGGTAGCTAATACGATGAGGAATAATTTAAAGTAATAAAAAATGAAGGTAATCGGGGCATCTTATTGAGAAATTTTACGATTATTGCAAAAATTGATGAAAAAAAATCAGATTTTTGAGGGAAAAACGTGTTTATTTTTAATTGGTGGCAGTTCTTTTACACAATTTTCATTTAATGCGGACACCTAATTACTTCCAATCATTATGGAGTTTGTTTCATCGTGATAAAACATCGAGTTAAAAAGTTACACCGCTTTGTATACACTGGAGTCACAGAAACGAAAAAATAAATAAAAAATCCATTAAAAATGTCAATAAAATATTTAGAATTTTTTTATCATTTTTTCCGTCGATAAAATTAAGCAAAGATTCCCTCGATTCAGTATGTGCAGATTATAAAGACTCACACTGTATCGTCGCTTATCGAACAACACCGCTCAAATCATTTTGACTGACTTTACAGGGGGTGAAAAAACTGCTTAAATTATTAATTTCAAGAGTTTACGAGTTACTTTTTGTAAAAGATGAACTGTTTACAGATAATATGTAATGTTGAATTTAATGTTTACGTTTTTTACCTTTTTATTTTGACTTATTGGCCGCTTGTTGGTTGGTCACATTCAAAAGTAAAAATCGCAAATTTTCGACTTGAGCGGTGTTGTTCGATAAGCGACGAAATGAAACGATTGTCATAACATTTGATTGTTTTAGTTTTCTTGAAAGTTTGATTTTGAGTTAATTTGTCAAGGGAATTTTTCTCTCATTCCTTCATTTCCTGCTCTGTGTCATCAATATATATATTATAAAAGAAAGCGTGGTGCGTTGGTATGTTCCAATAAAACTCAAAAACGAACCAATGCAGCCCGAAAAAGGTTTAACCGAGAGGTAGCCCCAAGCCTCCCATCCATGAAGAAGGTCTGTATTTTCGGCCGCGCGGTTAAGGTTTAGAAGGCTTGTGGCTAAGTAATGACAGCCGCACGGGTCGATTTATCAGGTTAAGCTACGCTTGCCGCGGTTGGTCCGTGGATGGGTGAACATCTTTACATACCAAGACGTGCTTTCCGTGCCTCGGAAAGCACGTTAAGCCGTTGGTACCGGCTGTCATTTGTAGATCTTTGACAGTTGTTACGGGTCGTCAGAAGCCCGAAAGTCTGACAACCAGTTTTACCAAGGGGTATCGTATTATCCAGTAACTGGATTGTGGAGGTCCGATAGGCAGTCGCTCCATGTAAAATACTGGTATTCAGCTGCATCCGGTTAGACTGGAAGCCGACTCCAACATAGTTGGGAAAAGCCTTGGCAGATGATGGTTAAGGTTTAGAGAAAAACGGTTTAGAATTAGGTCAACTTGACCTGAAACTCAACCAAAACTTCTAGAAGTATCTAGGAAGTTCGAAAACTTTGGAGAGGTTCTGGAAGGTTCAAGGCAATTCTAGAAGGTTCGAGAACCTCCAGTAAGGTTGAAGTGTAAATAGTGTACATCATTATACATAAAGAAAGTGTACAATGTGCGTGCCGCTAAAACTCAGAAACAAGTGCCGGTACGATCAAGGGAGTTATATGGTGTGGTAGCCCTGTATCACCCGTCCACGAAGAAGGATCCCGTTTTTATCTGAAGGGCGTGCTTTTGAAGATATAAGGGCTGGAAGTTTCGCCCTCAAGAAATTTCTAGAACAGTCCAGAACATTTGAGAGTATTCGAGAGTATTCCGCAACATTCTGGAATGTAGTGGAAAGGTTTAAGGTAGGTGTAGGTAGGTAGGAGGTAGGTATGTAGGTAAGGGTAGCTGGTAGGTAGGTGTAGGTAGGTAGTTAGGGTAGGTAGCGCTGTGGATAACTACTTAGTGCTACCCGTGCGAAGCCGGGGCAGGCAGCTAGTTTCCTATAAAAGCCAATGATTGGCAGCACCGAAAATTTCGTGATTATTATAAGCAATAGACTAGAGAGTAAAATTAGGTTGCCAGCGTAAACTGGTCAAACAAAACATGGTCTAAAGACTAATGCTAGTTTCACACGCAGCGACTTTGGTTACAGGCGCGGCGCACGGTGGGCTGAAAATCGACTTTCATAGACTTAGGGATTTTAATTTGCAAATGCTGGATTTTTTGCTGAAAATCGCTTCTATTAGTTATTGCTATATTGCTCCACAGAAAGCGCCATACTGTCTCTCAAGCATTCTGTCCAGTATTATACGTCTAGGAAAACGCCTGTTAATGCGTGTTTCCTAGACCTTTCCAAAGCGTTTGATCTGGTGTCGTACGAATTGCTATAAAATGATAAACTATTAAATGATACTTCAGTGGATAGAGAAGTTATATCAATTCTACGGTTTTGGACAAATTGTGTAATGTGGGCTGGCTCGTTATCGGATGTGTATAGGCTGGAGTGCGGGGTGAGGTAGGGCGGCCTGACCTCCCCTCGTCTTTTCAGTCTGTATATAAACCGGTTGATCATCGAGCTCAGCAACACCTATCAGGGTTGCCATGTAGACGGAGTATGCGTCAACAATATTAGTCATGCTGATGATATGGTGTTGCTGAGCCCATCGATTAACGCAATGATGTGAGAGGTACGCAAAGACTCATGGGCTCAGATACAATGTTAAGAAAAGTGAGGTACTAGTCTTCAAGGCGGACACTAAAACTTACCCGATTGACCCACAGCTGAAAATTTGCGGATGTTCTTTGAAACAAGTCATTTCTTTCAAGTATCTGGGCCACTGGGTTTCCGAAGACCTAAAAGACACTCTGGACATTGAACGTGAGCGCAGGGCATTGGCTGTCCGCTGCAATATGTTGGCTCGCAGATTTGCAAAGTGCACGACTGAAGTGAAGGCTACACTATTTACAGCGTACTGTCAGTCGTTTTATACATGTAGTCTGTGGGTCAACTACACGCAGAGAGCATACAGCGCCCTGCGCGTACAGTACAATAATGCTTTCAGAGTGTTGATGGGGTTGCCGCGCTACTGTAGTGCTTCCGGCATGTTCGCAGAGGCGCGAATCGATGGTTTTCACGCCATCATGCGCAAGCGTTGCGCTTCCATTATGTGCAGGGTACGCGCCAGCCCCAATAGCATCCTGAAAACTATAGCTGATAGGTGGGACAGCCCCATACTGGGACATTGGATACGCTTACATGCCACTGTGGCGTATTAATGTATAGTTTGTGTTGTTCTTTTTTTTTTGATAGATGTAACTACTAACACTAGTTTCTAAGTCGTGTGTGTACTAACCAAACCAAATGGACTACATTTATGGGTCTGAAATAAAAGATTTTTAATTTTAATTATATATAAAAATGACACCCGAGTTAATTCTGTAAAAAATGAAGGAGTTATAATTTTTTTACGAAAAATTAGTATGAAGCTAGTGTGAAAAATCTAATTATCTCTTAAACGGCAAAGAAAACCGTAATATCCTTATAGGTGGTTATATAACTAATTATTTATGATTTTTGTCATACTCCACTTATTGGTCATCGCTGGTGATTTTTTTATAATCTTCAATTAGTGTTTCAGTTGTGAACACATAACATTAAATAGCATCACTCCTATGTCCCCGAAGGAGTAAGCAGAGGTTTATAGTACACCCACACTTAGACAACTATGTTTGAGCTAGTTATTTATTAACACGAAATGTAATACGCGAGCTGCTTTACAGAGATGGCAGAAATCCAACCGATTCCTTGATAATTCCAGAAAACTGTACGAAAATATTGATTGGTCAAGTTGTGTGCAAACTTTAGTTAGTCAAGAAGTCTATGAAAGCCGATTTTTAGCCCACCGTGCGGTGGTGAGTAAAGTCGCTATGTGTGTATCCTACTTTAAGAATATACCAAAAGCGGATACAGTTACGGTTTCCTAGAAAAGCAGTTCCGTCATATTGTAACGGATGTCATGAAATCTGTCACTGCCTATTTGATAAAGCGCCATATTCACCATCCATCTTGCTGTACGTCCAAGCCACAAGTCCACCACACTATACTGGCCAAGGCCACACACGATGCACGACGAAAAACGACAGTGAATAGTCTTTACGTACGTCATAATTATTTTTAATTCGCGATTTTATCCCAATATTCCCTAAATCCCTGTCAAAATGAAATTGCCCTAAGCCATGCATAATTAATAATTTTACCCAAAAAAAAGGGAGAAATCCCTAAAAGTAGAAACCCTGACAGATTCTGCTATAAACGTCTTTTGTCTTAGCTGACGTACGCACGGACGTGGTAAAATCGCGGCGATTTTTTTTCTTGCACTTGATTTTTAACTCTCGGTGTTAACTCTTTGAGTCACACTTTTAGATAAACAATAATTTTGAAATTTTATTTTTATTCTCGTATTAATTATCATTTATGTAGCATAGAAAAACCGAAAAAAAAAATCTTAGTCCTAAGGCTTTCGAGGAATGAGGTGGTTACTTACACTAACCACCATGGCTATTGATACAAACGAAAGTTTGACAAAATGTACATTCTTTATTAGTTAAAACCAGTTATAGTCATATACAAGATACACTGGCGTAAAATTACTGTGTAGGCAACACTTTCAGAAAACCTAACAGGTATGTCCATTCTATTTATTTTTCTTCCATTAATGGGTCTCTTGTGATTTGTCTGGTTTGAACTTGAGGTGCTTGGTTCAATACAATCAGGATTTTCATGTGCAGTAGCTAAGCTGGACAAAGGTAGATGATCACCTGAATTAAAATGATCACAATCGGCTACTTGAACTTCCCCAATCAAATCTTCAAATATGATAGGATCTCACTGGAATTCAATCTCTTGATGGTACTCTTCGTAACTACAGATAATCTCGCCACCTGAAGGTATATCTTCCAACAAGTACTCTGAAATTTCATTTTCACGTAACATACAGTAAAATTACGAAATAAATTATGTAATACTTACTTATTTACCTATCATCCATACATCCACAACAGTCATGGTGTTTAGTTTACTAACCACTGTATTTTCTCTATGATATTACAATGAAAATACGAAAATAAAACTGCATTACAGTAAAAATGTATAAAATACATCTATAGGAATAAATTGAGTCAAAAACATTTACAAAAAAGCTTTACTTACCCGGTAAATAGTTTTTTTTCGCAAGCACCTAGTAAAAGTACGCGTTGCACCATTTTAGATTCAAGTCAAATGAACTGTCATTCATTCAAAATATCGCCAATCGGTTGTAATAGGTCAAGCAAATGGCGCTAGTTTATGATACTTCAACCATTCATTACTAGATGGCACAGGCCTTAATAAAAAAAATCTGAAAGAGGTGGTTAGTGACACTAACCACTAAGGGCCGGTTGTTTCAAATGGTTGGTTAACGTAACATACGTACGTCAAATAATAACGATTACGTAAGATGTTTAACGTTCGTTAAATACACAGTGTTCTTTCACTGCATAAAAAACCGATTGTCAAAGTTATTCGGGCTGCCAGTAAAAAGTAATACTTTTCCCAATAAAAATGGTTGGGAGATTTTTATAATATGGCAACATTTCGCCGTTCACGTCAAATTTTCAAGTGACAACATCAATCATGGACCCAATACTTTCGAAAATCTAAATATTTTATATAAGTCAGTTAATCTTTCCTCATCGTGAGCTGGCAAGCTTAACAAGGTGTTCCTTTTGATATCCCATAACTCTAGGGTACTAATGAGATCATGTCAAAGAATCAACTGGCATTACTATTAAACGATTAAAAAAAAAAAATATTAACAAAGTCACGATTATTAATAATTATGTAAAATACCTTAACGTGAAATATATTTTTAAAAAAATCATCTTAAATCAGACAATATTTGCCAAAAAAAAATTATGACAATGTCGCATTTTCAATAACAATAGAGCTTTGATACGATTCTTCCTTTGAAACACGATATCTTGCAATAAATTCCTGCTCGTCCCCATAGGTTTAGATTATTAACACGAGTTTTAAATACTTTTTTCTTTCTTTCTAAACAATTTTTTTCATCATGAGATGAACTATCGTCGAACAAAATTGAATAAAACAAAAGAGCGTCCATAATGTCCAGATGTTTGAGAATAAAATGACGTTAACTAGTGGGTATAGCACCGGTTACTGTGATCGTTATTTTTTCACGGACGTTAAGGCCATCATTTTGTGAAACAACGCTTTTTTTGGTTTGACGATAGTTATCGCCATTTTTGACGTATACCCGTGCGTTAAGTGGACGTGAAACAACCGGCCCTAAACCGGAAAGAGTTAACCCGAGCGTTGAGAATCCAACGCGCTGGGACGCACGCTCGTCTCAGCGCGTTGACAAAACACACTGTTGGATTTTTAACTCTCGGCGCTAAGCAGAGCGTTGAAAATCAAATGCTAGAAAAAAAATCGCTGCTATTTTATTACGTCCGTGACAACGTCGGCTAAGGGCCGGTTGTTTCAAACGGTTTGTTAACGTAACATACGTACGTCAAATAATAACGATTACGTAAGATGTTTAACGTTCGTTAAATACACGGTGTTGTTTCACTGCATAAAAAACCGATTGTCAAAGTTATTCGGGCTGCCAGTAAAAAGTAATACTTTTTCCCAATAAAAATGGTTGGGAGATTTTTATAATATGGCAACATTTCGCCGTTCACGTCTTTTCAAGTGAAAACATCAATCATGGACCCAATACTTTCGGAAATCAAGATATTTTATATTAGTCAGTTGCAACAGCTAATCTTTCCTCATCGTTAGCTGGCAAGCTTAAACAAGTTGTTCCTTTTGATATCCCATAACTCTAGGGTACTAATGAGATCATGTCAAAGAATCAACTGGCATTATTATTAAACAATTAAAAAAAAATTGTATAATTTTTTTTTAACAAAATCATGATTATTAATAATTATGTAAAATACCTTAACGTGAAATATATTTAAAAAAAAAACATCTTAAATGCAGACAAATTTTGTCAAAAAAAAAAAAGACAACGTCGCATTTTCAATAACAATAGAGCTTTGATACGATTCTTCCTTTGAAACACGATATCTTGCAATACATTCCTGTTCGTCCCATAGGTTTAGATTATTAACACGAGTTTATTATTTCTTTCTTTCTAAACAATTTTTTTCATCATGAGATGAACTATCGTCGAACAAAATTGAATACAACAAAAGAGCGTCCATAATGTCCAGATGTTTGAAAATAAAATGACGTTAAATAGTGGGTATAGCACCGGTTACTGTAATCGTTATTTTTTAACGAACTTTAACGCCATCATTTTGTGAAACAACGCTTTTTTTGGTTTGACGATAGTTAACGCCATTTTTGACGTATACCCGTGCGTTAAGTGGACGTGAAACAACCGGCCCTAAGACTTGCTTTTAGTTAGTTGTGCATGACATTTATAATTTGACATTAGCGAGCAGGTGGTGCGAAAATGCCTTGATAAAAACAGGGATTTAAAAATGGTGTTTACGGCTTTTCTTAAAACTTTCCAAAAAAAAAGCATTAGGTATAATGCATCTTAAAAAAACACGATCATCGTGTTTACTATTTATGCTCGGGGAATCCCCGTGTTTCATTTCGTTCATTCATCGTGTCACGATGATATGACAGTAACAAAACGGCGCGTTCGATTTTGTTATAAATTGTGAAATGCATTTTTCAGTTATAAGTCTGTCTGTTGAAAGCTGAGTGAAAAAGAGCGGCAAATTTAAAAAAAATACGTCGGGTATCCCCGGATCAACTATGGAAAAATGTATTTTATAATAAGGTGCACTGGGGCAATTCAGAAAATGGGTATATTCTGAAAGTTCAAAAATTCTACTTATCGTAGCCATATTTTCCTATTGGCAACATTGATTTAGACGCCATCTTTATTGTCCTTGCCGCGTCAGTTGTCGTGAGAAGCTAGTGTCAACGTTACGTGCGTAGCGTCAACTTATATAAAAGGAGTGTTTTTCGCGCCATTTTTGTTGATTCGCAATAACCCCAACATCATTTTCTCGGAATTCTGGTAAGTTATTTGAATAAGTGTTTGTTGTTACGATACGTTGTAGTTCTTAGCGAATTCGTGAGAGGAAAACAACGTCCTAGCTGTATTTTCATTTTTTTTTCGTTATAACCCCTCTGGGGTGATTCCGATGTATAATCATTACACAATAACCCCATTTAGTTTTTCCATAGAAATTGACAGTGATTCTCAATCTGTTCGATCAGATGTTTTGCATGACATTACACGAAGTGTGCAAAATTAAATTATTATTTCGGTCTTTCTAGGAAAACTTGTGTTTGAATGTGATTTTATATTATAAACCATTTAAACCAAATAAATGGCATCTACATTCACACATTACATTATTGCGTTATTTTTTTATGTCAGTTTTAACTTATATTTAAAGTTTTTTTTTTATATTAGTTTAAAATGAATGAATTCGCATTTTTTGGGAAATACAGGCGTGATGTTATGATATGTTAAGTAAGTAGGTACTCATTTCTTTTTCAGAGCCATCATGCCGCGAACTTATATAAGAAAGAAAATTAAATCATACACTCCACAAGATTTATCTCAAGCGATCGCAAAGGTAAAAAATGGAGAACTTACGCAATATAGAGCAGCGCAACAGTACAAGATTCCCATGACGACTCTTCATGAACACTTAAAACAAGGTAAAGAAACTACTGGACCAAATGCAGGTAGGCCAACTGTTATAGACCTAGAAGATGAGAAAAAATTAGCAGAAACTGTTAGAATTATGGAAAAATGGGGATATGGCCTAACTAGGTTTGAAATTATGGAGCTTGTCGCGGAATATGTGCGGGTGAATAAGATTAAAACACCATTTAAAAACAATGTCCCAGAAACAGATTGGTTCATTAATTTCCGGAAACGACATCGGTTATCAATTAAAAAAGCACAGCCTGTCGAATTCGTAAGAAGAAAAATTACAGATCCATTCGTCATTGGTGAATATTTCGATTTGTTGGAAAATACTCTAAAAGATTTGGATCTTTTTGAAAGTCCCCAATTCATTTGGAACTTAGATGAGACATCGTTATGCCTGGATCCATCCAGAACAAAAGTAGTTGGACAAATAAACAAACCTTATGCGAGGACCACCCATGGGAGTGGAAAAGAAAACATCACCGTGTTGACAGGTGCAAGCGCTAGTGGCAAGAAGTTGCCGCCTTTGATTGTATTTAAAGGCAAATTTGTTTGGGATCAGTGGATGGCTGAACTGGACGGTGGTGATTACGATTTCGAATTATTGTATGCAGCCAGTACTATGGGGTGGATGGAAACAGACATTTTCTATAATTATATGGAAAAAGTTCTTATCCCAAGTCTGGGCGAAGAGCGCCCGGTTCTTATTATTTATGATGGTCACTCAACTCACGTCGATGTTAGAGTTGTGGAGCTGGCAATCCGAAACCGTGTCACAATACTTAAACTACCGCCACACACATCACATTTGCTGCAGCCTCTTGATATAGCAGTATTCAAGTCATTCAAGTCAATATGGGATGCGAAGCTGGTAGACTGGCAGCGTAGAAATGTTGGCACGAAAATGCCAAAAAAAGTTTTCGCTCAAGCGCTGGCAGATACTTGGCAAGAAACAAACCCCGAAATAATCAAAAGTGGATTTAGAAAAGCTGGGATTTTCCCTTTTAATTCGCTCGTGATACCTGTGGACAAGTATGATCCAGATGCATACAAAAGATTCCAAAAAAAGATATCAGAAATACATTTTGCATCCACAAAACCAACACCCAAAAATCCGAAGTCACTGAAAGGAATTTGTATTGGCTTCTTTAACAATCAACTTTCCACCACTAATGATGCTTTTGAAAATGCAAACACCGATAACGATACCTTACTGTTGCAAGTTTCAAAGCCCAGTATCCAAACTTTGAGTTTTGCGGCCAAAGAGCCAATCCAACTACCTCTTTGTTTAAAAAAATCGTCAAACACTGATGAGATTACCTTGCTATCTCAGGTATCGAAATCTGATATCCAGACGTTGAGTTTTGTGGCAAAAGAGCCTTCCCAAATACCTATATGTTTACAGAATTCTAATCAAACACAAACTCAAAATTTGTCAAAAATAAAAATAATCTCGAACGTTATCATCAAAAAAGCACCTCAACAGTTCCTTCAAGCCCAACCACTACCCGAGTCATCATGCACATTCGAAGAATTGCTTTTAAGAAAAATACAACAGGACAAAAAAGATAATCAACCGACAAAAAAGAAACGTGTCACTAAAGGTGCTGAAGTAATAACTGCAAAAATGGGTAAGAACATTTTAGAAGAAACGAAAAAAGCTCAAGGTTTGAAATCGATACCTAAAAAAACCAGTAAAATTTACAAAAAAAGAACAACAAGAGTAAAAAAAGAGGAAGATTCTGAAATTACAATACTTAGAACACAACAAAAAGAACAACAACCAGGCCCTTCAGGCATAAGAAATAAGAAAAAACGAAAACGCCAGCCTTCACTTGACAGCATAACTAGTGTATCTGACATCATGAGCGAACATAGTGATTCCGATATTGAATGTGTTGATTTAGAAGAATTGACGGATGAATGTTCTGAAAATGATTTTCAAATATGTAACGAAGAACTAAGGTCACGGAAAAAAACAAATGATGTTAAATATGGTAAAATAATAAAAAAATGTGAAAATTTTAACGTCGAAAATATACTCTCTAATAAAAATTCAAACTCTCTCTGTAATAAGGGTAAAGGTATAGGCAAAAAAAGCAAAGGGAAAGAAAACAAAGTAGACGAAAAAGTCAAAGAAAATGAAGAGGAAAGATATGTTGAAAGAAATTTCGAATACGATATTGATGTTTTTACTAAAGAAAAAAATATGACAACTAAAGAAGACTCTAAAGAAAAAGACAACGATGAACAACTGCTACTTAAACAGGAAAGTAAAGAAATAGTATACGAAACTCAAGAAAAGAACTTTGCTATGAAGGAAAATTACCAATTAAAGGATTCAGTACTCGTCAGATATTTGGTGAAAAAAAAATGGAAGTATTATGTGGGGTTCATAGAAAAAATAATTAAAAATGAAGAAAACATATTATACTTCAATATCGATTTTTTAAAAACCATAAGACCACAGCAGCGCCTCACCTTTATAACGACCAAAAGAAAAGATATTGATGAAGTTCCAGAGTCATTAATAGTGAAGAAGATAGATTTAAAAAAAAACGATAAAGAATATTACTTATGTAATAACGACGATAACATTTATTTTAGCTGATTACGTAACAGTGATTTTATATACTAATTATATTATATAAGAGTAATGTTTTTACTATGTCTTAAGCAATTTTGTAATAGTTACTTTAAAAAAGAATTTAAGGTGGAAGCGCCAGGGTAGAACGCGAAATTTAAATTTCCTTACGTTTTTTTGTAATTTGCAGGTAAGTATCAGGTTTTACGTTGAAAAAATGATTCGCGACCGAAAAAAATATGACTTTACTGATTTTTAATGATTAAAATCATTAATACGACCCTCTAAGTTCATTTAACCTCATTGAATGACTTTTTCATCAAACTGTAATTTAATGGGATTAAATAAACTCAAGAGGGTTGTATTCATGATTTTAATTATTATAATTCTATGAAAATTTGAATCTCGCGGTCTACAGCGCTGCTCGCATAGCTATATTCTTAGAGAGCGGCATTTTAGGAATAAGTTATAAGTTTATGCCAAAAAAATATTGTGATTTGTTATTTAATAAGGTTAGTACTTAAGTACTTACATTATACCAAAAAGAATATGAAAATGGTTATGACCGTGAGTTCCTACTTTAATCCAACATTTTGAAGGATGACTGATTTATGTGTAAGACAATAATTATGTTTATGAAAAAAGTTTATTTTATTTTGCAAAAAGCACCGAATAAAAGGTATCTTTATAAAAATCTCTGTCTATGCTCTATTTTTTTAAGTACCTACAAATTTAGCTCATCTTGATTGACCGCTAAAGTTCATAAAAGCATTAATTCCTGCTGGAAGCAAACACGTTGATAACTTCTCTTTGGTAATGTCCACACTTTCAATAATCTGCAGTCATTTTATCCATTTTTATAGGGCTTAAAATAATAATATTAATTTAAGGCAGATAAAAAGATTAAAACAACTACTTTATTATACTAATCCGCGCAAAGAGATCTGTCAGAACTGTCAATTATCAGCTCACTTATAAGGCAACAACTAGTAGAAACAAAATTACTGGGAATAAACCGAAAATCCTAACTTATTTTAGACTGAAATGTTGAGAACCACAATCTCTTCTTGGGGTAATTCGGAAACACAAAACTATGAGAAATGATATTAGCGATACTATTACGAAAACTCATGATATTTTGTGTAAGGGGTAAATACGATTGAAAAAGAAATGTAAACCTTCGGTCAAAGTGCAATAAAATCAAGTTTTGGATAATTTCGGAATAACCCCGAGATAGTGCGTAATTTCCCCTTTATCAAAAAAATATAAATCAATAAATCAAAATGCTCTATTTAGCGAATCCAACTACATATATAAGAATCTAATATATCCATAGGTTAAATCTTTTCGATAAGATAACAGAAGTCGCATACTATTGGCAGTAAATATGAAACTACTTTACATATCTAACCGAACTGTAGACCTCTAGTCATCTTGTAAAAAATCCCGTCGGAATTACCCCAGTGCACCTTACTTGAATGTTTTTATGCAGAATATTATTTTTCTTTTTACAGATTAATAGGAAAGCATAAAGCAAAAAATTGTGTAGATAAGCTTTTATAATCATAAGGTTGTAAGTCACATCATTATCATCATCATTTCAGCCGAAAGCCGTCCACTGCTGGACATAGGCCTCCCCCAAGCACCGCCACTTCGACCGATTCTGTGCTTCCCGCATACAACGGATTCCTGCGGCCTTCACTAGGTCATCGGTACACCTTGTGGACATTCTGAGTATAAGGTACGTCAACCTGCACGCGTAGCATGACCACCGTAGAAACGAGTTTTTTCGACGGAAGAATAGACAAAATGACAGATAAACAATCACAATCTGTCATTTTGTCTATTCTTCCATCGACGAAACTCGTTTCTACGGTGGTCATGCTACGCGTGCTGGTCGACACACTCTCGATCTTCACCACCTTAGGTACCCACAACTTCACAAGGGACTTATGGGTGATAAACCCGACACCACCTTGGGACTGCTAGTCGCCCTCCCGAAAATAGAGCAAGTTCCCGGATTTGAGGATGATCGAGTCCTCCGCCTCTCTTCGGACTTCAGATAATCCTACTATACCCCATCGAAACTTGCTCAATTCTTCTTCGAGTTCGATGATCTTCTCGTCGGTCCGGAGTATACGCGTGTTGTATGTTGCCAGGTCCAGTTTCCGGTGATTGTGGTACCTAGTCGGATCTCTTACGGGGATTCTTTGCACCCCTTGCCTCACCGTGACCTTGACCGCTACCGTAGCCAAGTGTAGGTGGGCTGCCGGGTACTCGGGGCGATTTCTTTTTGGTGCTTGTAATTTTTGGGGGATATGCCATAATCGCCACGCTTGGCATGCGGGTTGGCGATCACAGTGTGGTGTTATAAATGCATAGAGAACGTTGCTGCCCATTCTCTAGTAAGTCCCTTAGTAGCCTTTTACGACACCCATGGGAAGAAATTATTGTTGTAAGTTTTAAGTGTTTGTTGTTTTATAAAACTTAGAGGATGGTCTGATACCTAAATTTAAATTACAAATTCCGAAAAAAAAAAAAAATTAAATCTTTATAACCTTAATTAAAATACAAAAATGGCAATTAACACAAACAATAAAATAAAGGTTTTGTTACAAAAACACAAAATAAGGACATTTTACTAAAAATTAATAACGTGTGTTTCCACCTCCGGCTCTGATCACCGCCTGCATGCGATCAGGCATGCTCTGGATGATGTTCTTGTTTACTCGTGGAATTTCGTCCCAGGCAACCACCAGAGCAGTTTTCAAATCATGGAGGGTCTAAAGAGGGTTGAGACTTTACCGGATTCGCTTTTTAATCATACCCCATGTTCTATGGGATTCATGTCTGGGCTTTTTGCTGGCTACTCCAATTTGGCAATTTAGTTTCCATAGCAGAAAACCTAGGATGTTAAACTGGATTACACAGATTTTTATACTGATGTCACGCGATTTCTCATCGCCATATTCAATTATGATTCCACATTTAAAACCTGTTTACTTAAAATATTTAATAAATCCTGTTTACATAATATCAAAACGAACTCAATAGTTTACCAGTAATTTTTTAAATGAAATCACGCTTACCTGTAAAACTTAAAGCTAAAGTCATGAACTCTTGCCTGCTACCATGTCTTACTTACGCTTGCCAGACGTGGATCTTTAATAGCACAACTAAAAATAAAATACAAGTTTGCCAAAGGGCCATAGAAAGAAGCATCTTTTATAGGGCCATGGAGACAAACAACGAAATACAATTATCAGAAAAAAGACACAAGTCATAGATTCAACACGCTCAAGCACTGAAGTGGAGATGGGCGGGTCATCTAGCGTGATCAGAAGACGACTGGTGGACCTTTAGAACAAGCGCCTGGAAAGGCCCACACGGAAAGAGAAGCAGAGGCAGGCCAGCAGAGCGTTGGCAAGACGAGTTAGTTAAATTGATAGACAAATAATGGCTTGAGAAAGCAAAAATAGAAAAAACTGGAAATTACTGGAGGAGGTCTATACCCGTCGAGGGGTCCTTAGTTAGTAATATTATGAACTTTACTTACTTTGTAACTAAGGAATAATAATGGCTTTTTATTTATTTATTATTTATTAATTTTCGAAATGATTGTAAACAATTTTACTTTGCTTTTCACTCCTCGGTTGTAATTATTTATCATATTTAGTGTATAACAACTTTCTCGCACTGCTTCTTAAAGTTTTAGGTAATGTTTTACTTGAAATACGACAAAGAAAAAACACTTTGTTTTCGTAAGAGTTTAAACAACAACTGACACTTGCAGCAGTGTTGTCAATTTATGAAAACGTGAAAAAATCACTCTCAGCTTTCATTAGACAAACTCTATGTTTTACAAATGATAATAAAACTATGACTATTTGAGGGATCTAAGTGCAAATCCGCCTCTATGTAGTTTCTAAAAAAAACGTTCCGTGGCTTAATAAATCTTCCAATTCACAACTGGATAGTGTAGGTTTTGAATCTCACTTGTTACTTTTTCTGTCTTTTTGTATGTGATAGAGGCGGTTTTGACTGTAACTGAATTTACAGAACTATAGATAATGTGATTAAGTGTCACCAGACGCAAAAAAACACATTTTATTTTTTAATGGACAGTGGCGGATTTGCACTTAGACCCCTCATTTACTACTACTACTGATTCATCATCATCATTCTTCTGCCATCGTCCCAATTAATTTGGAGTCGGCGCAACACATCTTTTACTTCCATACTACTCTATTAGTCGACTATTTAGTGATTAACACGTTCAGTGCCAGGAGCCCTCCTGGAAGATTCACTCAAGTCGCATATGGGATGCCAGGAGCCCTCGCGGAGGGTTCATTTAAAATGTAAGTTTTTCTAAGCGAATTTGCCATTATGCACTGTGAAAATAAAATCTGTTGTATACCGGAAGATTTTCTTATATTCATGGGTAGAGCAGCCTGTAAAAATTACGAAATGGTAAAAAAAAAATCACCCGGTATTATAACAAAACTAGCTTTTGCCCGCGGCTTCGCCCGCGTGGATGTCGGGAAATATTCCACGGGAATGTACTACCGATACCGGTACCTTAACTGCGTAACTGATTTTCGTAAACAATTATGCCTAATTTGCTTCATTTTGACAGTTCAACAACATTCATTGCGTTATTTACGTTGTTGAGCAGATTTTTGTTTCCAACTTATGAAGCAATGGATTAGCAATCTGTTTCAAATCGAAACAGATTGTGATTGTGTTGTATTACGCAATTAGGGTAAGTACTGGATTACATACCTAATAGCCAAGGAAAAGGACTCATCCCGCATACATTGACTCCTACCGCTGCGCCCGCGTTGGCGTCAACCAAAATTATTTAATCTGTGATATCTTTTAAACCATTCATTTAAATGAAATGATGTCTAGGCATATTTTAATCTAAATTAAATGCTCAATTTAAGTAACATAGTTTATTGGATAAGGATTAATATAATAGGTACAGGTCAAAATAGCTTCGGAAATAACAATATTTTTTTTATCAAATTCTGAAAGATAAAAATGGTTATTGTGGGTCAGAAGATAGACATATGCCATCGCGGACTTTTTTGTTGAACTTTTAATATGAACAATACTGTAGAACATGAATTATATGTAACTTTTACGATTTCCGCGGCGCACGCCAATAAAGTTCCCAGTCGGCATGATTTTTCCGACATCTTCAACAATAATCGTCCAGCCAATTTACACAAAACCTTTAATTAATTATACACTAAAACCTTTCGCATGAATCATTCCGTCCATTGGTGAAAACCGTTTGAAAATCCATTCGAAAGTTTTTGAGTTCAGACAGACAGACCGAAAGACAGACATACGGACATACGCGGCGGGGGACTTTGTTTTATAATAATGTAAGGATAAATATTTCATACCTAATGCCGGTGACACTCGTCGAGGGTTAACTTTAGCGCAAACGTGTGCTAAAGTTAAAAGTACGCATACCTTTGACCCTCCAGTCAATTTGCAATAGGTCTCTAAGTATTTATGGCGGCATGGCGTATGAGCTCTATGAAAAATGGGTGGAGTTGTAAGTGTTAAGTTAGTTAAAAAATATATTAAAACTTATTTTAATTACTATTAGTCATTCCTTTTACAATTTTTAACTTATCTTGCTATTTATACTAGGTACTAAATTAAATGACTAAATAACTAACTATACAAATAAATAAATACAAAACAAAAGGACACTTAGGCATTGAAGTATTCGTCCGCATCACTGTCATCTTTCCAGATGACAGCCACATGCCAGATGGCAGCACTGCCACGTTGAATGGCAATGATAGTTCTTTGGCCAAAGAACTAAGCTAAGCCGCGGACAGACAGACAGACAGACGGACAGACACACAGACGGACATGACGAAACTATAAGGGTTCCTTGTTTACTACGGAACCCTAAAAAAGAAGCGCACTCGAGCTCCATGACCCGAGCGTTTCGACCCCGAACGGCTCAAAACAGTAGTTACCCATAAGGTTTACAATATTTGCGCCGCTTGAGGGTCTGGGCAGCCGCAGCAGCGGCGCCAGAGCAGCACGCCGTGCTAGGAACATGGGATGGCGAAAGGGTGTCGACACACGTCTCATACTCTGGTATGAGACACAACCTGTGTGGACACCCTTGCAAAAAACAAAAACAAAATGTGATTTAACTACAAACTAACCATCTTCGAACTTTTCCTTTAGGTACTGTGCTGTGCTGTGAGACCTTTTTTTGGCTTTCATGGTTCTAGGTCAACGAGAAGTACACCATAGTTTTTGATTTATTTGCGAGTATCATAATATGCAGGAAAAATGGCTGTATTTTGTTATTGCGTTGACTTAGAAGCTTGTTTTTTTATGTAGTTCCAAGGGACCGCAGATCTAAGTACCTATATGATATCAATTTAAAATGATATCTCCTCGCGTTCCTGTGATAAAGGGTCTTGCTTGACGGCCAGACGGACAACGAAATGAGACAATAAGGGTTCCGTGTTTTCCTTTCGAGGTACGGAACCCAAAAAGGTTGTTTATAATTTTAATTAGACAAATATATTAATAACGATGTAGCGGTTACACCGCCACGTACGAACTACGCATCAAAGACATGACGTCACACAAATCCTGCATCGCGCAGTTAGAGTTTACCGAGTGATCGACATACATACAAGATTTCAACTTCAAACTGATGGGCAGTTGCCCGCCAGACACAACACCCGTCTGATCGGAGGATCCTCCCTTGTCTATGGTTGATCAGTGAACTTTACACCCTGTTCCTCATACCCCTAAATTGGTGACCCCGACGTGATGAACGTCAGCGCAGCCTTCGAGCAATTACTTCGGCGTGACGTCATCATCATCATCACTCCCGCAAGTTTTCGTGAGGCGATTCACACAGCCGGCCAGCACCCACGGCTTCAACGGGTATCTTGACCACCAGCATGCAGCGAACGTGCATTCCTGGTCATCACCCTCAGCCTCATCACCCCGACTCACTGGGGAATCAACGCAATCAGCCTCATCACCCCGACTCACTGGGGAATCAACGCAATCAACCTCAATCACCCCGACTCACTGGGGAATCACCCTCAATCACCCCGAATCACTGGGGAATCATCGCAATCACCACCATCACCACAGACAGTTCCGACTCACCGCGAACTATGTGGCACCCGGTTCCGACTCACTGGAACCACAGCTGGCACCGTGAAGCATCGCAAGATTCAGCCAACTATCGACCTCCGGTCTCCGGAGGGGAGTGATGTAGCGGTTACACCGCCACATACGAACTACGCATCAAAGACATGACGTCACACAAATCCTGCATCGCGCAGTTAGAGTTTACCGAGCGATCGACATACATACAAGATTTCAACTTCAAACTGATGGGCAGTTGCCCGCCAGACACAACACCCGTCTGGTCGGAGGATCCTCCCTTTTCTATGGTGGATGAGTGAACTTTACACCCTGTTCCTCATGCCCCTAAAACGACTTATGTAAGTATCGAAGTAATGCTATGCAATATGCTTCATCATATCACACTAGATAATTATCTACTAAAACGATCATAATGATAAGATAACGGCAAAAAATTTTAACTTAAAAAGCGAGCAATGTATCTATAGGAGTTAGTTTCTTTTACGGGATGAAGAGCCGACGAGAGTGAAAGCATATTTCGGGGTGGATAAAACGAATAGATAGAGGTCTTTAATATAAACGAAGCAGACTTTAGTACTCTCGAAAAATGCAAGCGTGGCGGGTGGGTACACACTGAATTTTTAAAGCTCCGCCAGCGTTCGTAACTTGTTGGTTTGCAGAGACTGAAATTTTGTGTTAGACGCTTTGCTTTTTCCTTTTCAAGCACTTATGGCAGTTTCTTAGTCGAGGAAATGTTTAAAGAGTTAGCAATGGCAGCTAACCTTAACGGTTTAAAAAATAAAGGTGTAGTTTGACGATGAGAGGATTTTGCATTTTTGGGTTCCGTACCTCAAAAGGAAAAAACGGAACCCTTATAGGATCACTCGTGTGTCTGTGTGTCTGTCACAGCTAATTTGCTCCGATTATAATGGACCGATTAAGTTAAAATTTGGTACACATATGTATTTCTGTGACGCAAACACGGACGTGTAACGTAAATAAACGATTTTTATAAGAAATTTAAGAATAAATAGACGAAAATTAATCCCCTTAACTACGAAACTACTGTGCCTAAAAAATAAGGAGAATGTTTCTTTACTCGTAGATTACAGTGAAACCAATAAGAAGTCTATGATCTTAAAATAACATGGTATATCTCTCAATATTGTGCGTAGAAACTTACATTTAATTTTGCAGTTGGAATGTATGGGAGAACATTTTTTCAACTACAATGTTAAGTTTGTTCTGGGGATAAATTCATCCCAACTACGGAACCCTTCATTGTGCGTGGTCTGACACGCACTTGGTCAGTTTTATGTGGTTGTGACACTGCCTACGGGCTATGGGTAGTATGGTCACATTATTAATAGTTATTAGATTTGGTTATGTGAAGCAGTAGTTGGGCTGAAGACTACCTCGTTGGTCTAGTGGTCGCAAGCGCTACTGCTGAGCATGAGGTCCTGGGTTCGATTCCCGGGTCGGGCAAAGTGTTATTGGGTTTTTCTATCTGAAATTTCTCAGTAGCAGCTCGGAGTCAAGATTTGTGCCTGGTTGATGGCAATAGGCTCGCCCCCTATTACATGGGATTTAAACATAACTGGCGAAATATGGGTGTACCTGCTACAGGGACACCTCTGCCCAACCCTTCGGGGAAACAAGGCGTTATGTTATGTTTAGTTGGGCTGAAATTATTGTGAAATTCAATGGCATCTTGTAGAGACATGCAAGTCCAAGAGGTGTCCCGACGTGTTATCAATCTCAGAAACATTTTGGCTCCATTTGGCTTTCACTCTAACCGTATTACAGCATCGCAACGACTCTGGCGTCTGCAATCTGCCGTCGCCTGAGGAAGTGTATCTTTATCGTGGTAGAACTTGGTTTACTTAGGTAAAGGTTTCTTGTCATTGACTAAGATGGGCGGTCAGAAGTAAGTTTCCAAAAATGTGAGGCTGATTTAGCATTAACAATAAACTCCAAATTGGTCTACGATCAACTCTACTCATAGATATAAGATTTCTATGACTCTACCTGTCCAGAATAATGTTCATAATAATTCCTATTCTTTCAATTCTATGACCACAGAGAAAGAAAAATAAACTAAAACCAAATCCGTAGTTATTTGACATTGGTATCGCAATGCAATTATTGTGTTCGGTATCTGGTGAAAAAAGTAAATGAGTTGTGTCGTCGGCCGGCGCGGTGGGCAACGGCTTCACATCGGCCCTCAATATATCAACGTGGACAGGACGAAAATTGGACTGGACCCTTGTTAATGTCCCGTACTTAGGCCCTTCCGCCCTTGTTTCTGATTATTTATTTAAGACCTATTGATACTTACACCCAATAGAGGGTAAGTATACCAAACAAATCGAACGAACACACATTTATTTGCTCTTGCTTTTAAACTTAAACATTGATTTACAAACAAAACAACTCTTTCTGAACATGGTTTTGCTTTATTTGTGTATAAAGGGTACATAACTAGATAACTACATACCTTACCTTGTTCAGATAGTTTAGCTATTTGTTATCCTATCCTCTATCTACTATTAAACGAGCAATATTTGTATAAACAATGTGGCCCATGGGCATGTGACCGCCGTATTTTTCTAAATATTCATGAAAAATTATCGTAAATTAACTTTAATATTTTTCATGTTATTTAATTTTTAATTTTTGAGTAGCGTTTGTGAACTTTTTTTTCTTTTTTTTTTGGGTGGTGAGGCGCGTGGTATACAACGCGCCGTCGACCCGGGCCTGGGCGAGCTACCGATTGCTCACCGGCCGCAAGTCCGCGCCTACGGTGGCCGGAAATCGGCCTACGATTCCTGACGTCCAGGGCGTCTCTTCCTGCGGCGGATAACGGCGTGAGAGCGCGAAATTTGCCTCTCACTCACGCGTTCCTCATCCTCCTTGAAAGATCCTCCTCCAGAAAGAGGTGACGGCTTCCCATTTCCTCTCGCTCCGTACCATGGCTTGGAACAGGGCCGGACGCGAAAGATCACCGCCACCGATCGCCTCCACGAGGACATGGCGATGCTCCGCCCAAGCCGGGCAGACCTCCACCGTGTCCTCCGGGCGATCCACACAATGATGACACCCGGGCGTTTCCTCCCGCCTTATTCTGAACAGGAACCTACGGAAGCAATTGTATCTGATGAGGACCTGCGTCAGGCGGAAGGTGAGGACGCCGTGGTGTCTCTCTGGCCACTCCTCAAAGAGGGGACTTATCACCGCAATTGTGGCGTGCCCAGCGCTGGGTTGCGACAATCGCACTCTCCATGACGCCATGAGATCCTGCCAGAGCTCTGTCCGCTATGCCGTTAATCTCGTGGCAGCGGAGTTAAGCCCCGGCGTTTCGGCTCCTCGCGCCACTCTCAAATGTGCGCGAGGACTTTCGCCTCCAGATCCCATGGCGAGTTCATAATATACCTAAGTCTGAAACCACCAACCCGTCTTGAGCAAGCGTGGTCACAGATCCGTGGTGATCATTGCTCGTGCCTTCTCTGTATGATGAAGAGGCCTTCGGCCTGCAGTGGGAAAATAATAAGCTGGTATTATTATCATAAATGAAGACAGAATAAAAAACAATGCAAAAAAAAGTTTTCGTTATTTATTAAAAAAACTACGTAATTTTACGAATTTTTCAAAAGGTATTTATAACATTGGCGATTTGCAGTCTTCCGCTATATTTCAGCTTCAAATTTTTTGCATCCAGAACCTAGACTGACGTGACACGTTTGAGCATTCGGGGCCTATTGATGGATTACTACGTATCTACTTTGTTGATGGACCTTTTCTGAACAACGTGATGGATGCAGGCAATTCATGCTCCAGCCAACACACGCTAACTAACGGACAGAGGGCTGCCTCTGTCCGTTTATAGTTGGCGTGTGTTGACTGATGCTACACTGGTAGCATCAGTTGCAGAGATTATTGAGATGCTCTCAGTAACTCGCTTAGATTTGAATTTAATTAAAAAATGGAAGACGATTCTTGAAGAGTTTTACGAATTAACGAACAGTTAGAGTAAGAGGCTAATCAGAAATATTAATTGTTACCTACTAATTAATACTACCTACATAGTGTTCTTTGAGAAGGATCGAAAGCATCCACAGTCACAGAGTAGTCAGTACTCTACAAGAGCGATGAAGTAAGTAGGTACCTATAACAAAATCGGGGAGGGATATTATTGAGCCAGAACTGAATAGATCTGCGCACACACCTGCACCAGTGTGAGCTCTTTATCTGATCTTATTGAAGGCGGCAGGAAGCCTCCATTCCGATCACGTAGACAATTATTCGACTAAAGTGTGCGGGCTTGAATCACTAACCTCAGCGAACGGCCAACTTTTACAATAAATCCATCCTGGTCTCGACACTTAATCAGTCCTCCGATAAAAGCTTTAATCGAGAGTTAGAGAAGGTACCTACCTACTAAGACGCACTGATTTTATTCCAACGTTACTGAACTAAATTAAACGAGGAAGCGACTGCGATTACAAACTCAGCGAAGTTTTTATTCAATGAGGTTGACTCAATCTCGTTTTGTGAATATAGGTACCTAGGTACGTACCTCTCTATCTACCCTACGTTAGTACTTAGTAGTGTAAGTTAGATACCCAGTCGTATCTATAAAGAAGATATTTCTTGCATGACTCAGTGAGTGAGAATACGTAAAGTAGGCAAGCGATCGCACTTTAGAGCTTAAAGTTAAGTGATTATCTCTGTTGTCAAGATTTCATTACAAAACTTTTTTCTTTTATTTATATTTGTTCTTGGTATAAAACCCATGTTGGTTACAGAACAATTCGTTTATTAGATAAACTCATGTATTCAGATAACATCTTTATATATATAATTCTTCTGTGAGTGTGTATGTCACTGAACTTCTCTCAAACGACTGGACCGATTTTGATGAAATTTTTTGTGTGTGTTCAAGGGGATCTGGGAATGGTTTAGATTCACAATCGGACCCGATAGGTGGCGGTATTCGGTCAGGACAACGTCTGTCAGGTCCGCTAGTTTTAAAAAAAGTTTTAAAAAAACTAGCGGACCTGACAGACGTTGTCCTGACCGAATACCGCCACCTATCGGGTCCGATTGTGAATCTAAACCATTCCCAGATCCCCTTGAACACACACAAAAAATTTCATCAAAATCGGTCCAGTCGTTTGAGAGAAGTTCAGTGACATACACACTCACAGAAGAATTATATATATAAAGATTGAGATAATCTACAATACGATGTTCACTGTCAATTGTCAATGCCCAAAAATAAAAATAAGGATTTTCCGAAGAAAGCTTTTTTCCATTGAACATTTTATTACTGACAAACAAACAAACCCGATAGGTGGCGGTATTCGGTCAGGACAACGTCTGTCAGGTCCGCTAGTTTTTTTATAAGAAACTAGCGGACCTGACAGACGTTGTCCTGACCGAATACCGCCACCTATCGGGTCCGATTGTGAATCTAAACCATTCCCAGATCCCCTTGAACACACACAAAAAATTTCATCAAAATCGGTCCAGTCGTTTGAGAGAAGTTCAGTGACATACACACTCACAGAAGAATTATATATATAAAGATTGAGATAATCTACAATACGATGTTCACTGCCAATTGTCAATGCCCAAAAATAAAAATAAGGATTTTCCGAAGAAAGCTTTTTTCCATTGAACATTTTATTACTGACAAACATTACATACCTATTCAGAGTTGTAAGAAGGGCTTCTTTCATTTTGTTATTGCACACGCAGTTCAGGCGAATTATTTTTGTTAATAGACGATGTTTTTAGGGCTTCTGCATTTCTACTTTATGCTACAGGTATATAGTATAAATACCAGTAGGTAAGTGAACTAGTCGGTGGAACACATGAATCCACTGTGGAATCGAATATTAGTGGGGCTGGGAAATTGATAGCCTGGATAGGACTTTGTCGCTTCCTAAGCCGTTTTCTCGCACTTAATTTCACTTAACCGCGGCCATTTGTTCTCGCTTCTCGATTTTATTTTGCTTACAAACGTTTGTATTGCTCTGTGTAGATAGATGTTCCAGTGATGTTATTTTTCTGCTTTATGAATTGCTACATAGGTATCAATAAGTAAACTTACCTACCCTGTTCGGTCCTATGTCTATGTCGCAGTAAAATGGTTACAGCCGTGATATAGTTATATCCCTAGGGATACAGCGGTACATAACTGTCGGAGTGCCCTAATTTTGTTACTGCGACCAATTTCGACGTAGTTAGTCACAGTTCTAACCTAACCTATTTGGTCGGAGTGCCCTAATAGTTATATTACTAGATCGTGCTCGTATCATAGTTACATTCCTAGGAAGACAGTTATGAACCGCTTTCATACAACTATATCACGGCTATAACCATCTTACTGCAACATATATAGGTACATACAACCATACGATAGTGTACAATTTCATATGAGACTCTTGAACTTTGTCACTAAAGTCGGCCAACCCCCATCGACAAACCCTTCGGCATTGCCGCCGTCCAAAGGCGACGGTAAACACTTCCAATCAGGTGGGCCGGCCTGGCTTGTTTGCTTACCTATAACATAATAACAATGTTCATAGTCAATCTGTTCTGTTAATTGAATAGCCGTACCTCATTGTTGTTTTATATCTCAGTCGTCAGTTCTTGTCTACGAACGTGGAAATCCACTCAAAACTTCAGTTAATAACTCATACCTAACGAATAAATTTAATTCTTGGTTAAGTTCGCGTAGCCTCGTCGGAGTCCATTTTTGAGTTTCAAAGTTTTATGGGAAACCTTGTCTGCTGCACATTGTTTACGAACAAAGCGGATCTCGTTCAGTTTCCGATACGAGCGCGGATCGAGTCCGCCATTCGCGTCCAACTTATCCGTCTTTGTTCCGCCAACTATTGATGCTTGATGAAACTCCATCCGCTGCACTCCGTCTTACAGGTAAGTTGGTGTTGGGCGTCGCCGAACGCCGTCGCTCGCTGTAACGCTTCCACAGTTCTGTACCTGTCCTCCTTTCGTGTTCCGTCTTATCTATGTTATGATTAAATTTGATCTTCGTGAAAATACAAACCGATGTATTTAAGTTATATAATGTTTTAGGCTTCACATTTAGTATGGACGTACCGTGACATTTGATGTGTTTCCAGGATATAATATAGTCACAATGAATAATTTTGTCTGTGAAATGAAACGCGTCATTCAGAAGTCCGTAAAAATTTTGCGAAAGAAATTTTCGGTAGCCCTAGAGTTTCGTTTCGGTTTAAGAAATAACGGAGGAAGCTAACTTATTAAAAGCAAGTTTTTAACATGGACCTGCTGCACAATGGTTTGACTGAAAAGGTGCGTGGCGTGTGTCAAGCGGCGTACCACGCTAGCATCATGGCGGACGTGACTATTGATGCAATGGATGCAATTGAGTGCTTCGTAGACATTTAAAATATACTACAACTAGCTGTTGTCCGCGACCTTGTCTGTTATCCAGGATGAAAAGCCTATGCCCTTCTCCAAGTCATGGTCTATCCAAGTGACAAATTTAATTCAAATCTGTTCAGCCGTTTTAGCGTGAAAGTTTAACAAACAAACTCACTTTCGCATTTATAATAGTTACTAGCGACCCGCCCCGGCTTCGCACGGGTATAAACCGGGTTATTATACATATAAACCTTCCTCTTCAATCACTCTATCTATTAAAAAAAACCGCATCAAAATCCGTTGCGTAGTTTTAAAGATTTAAGCATAAATAGGGATATAGGGACAGAGAAAGCGACTTTGTTTTATACTGTGTAGTGATGATTATATTTACTTATAGGTTACCTACCTAATAAATAACTAACATATTATGAATGGGTTTTGTAGGCGATCACTCACGTATGCTATCTTGATCATGTTACTGAAATACAGTTTAATGATAACTAGCTCATGTTGTTTATTAAACCGTGTTACATAAAACTACAGGTCAAGTAAGTACCACCTAATCCAAATTCTGCCCTTACCATTTTAGTAATAGAGTGATGCCAACAACGACAAAAAAAGGCTCAAAGAACGGTGCAATTAAGCACTTGACCTTTGACATTAATAAGACTAGAAATAAGATTTGAACTTAGTAGACACTAGTCCAATTAATTTCTTTGACTAAGTTCAAAGTTTTCTTTTAAATGAACCGAGTGCTCGCTTCGGTTCACATTAAATGACTTGACTACTGATACTTTATCACCGAAATAGAAATTAATAGGTATCCTATGCTGAAGTAGTTTCGTAAATAAATCATATCTTGGAAATACAATGACTTGTTATATATTTGCATTTACTCACTCTTAAAACTGCAATTTGCAGGCATAATTTGGTGACTTAAACAGATAGCCCCATTTTATGTAAAAATTACCGCAATTTCATACATATGTAGATCCAAGGTAAGATTTTATGTTCAGTGTAAAGCAACGTTTTTCTAGAGAGAAAGACACTCTCATGTGAGCAGATGAGAGACGTGATTCAATTTGCATGGTATGATGGACGGATTACACGGTGCAAGTACTCGTCCCTTTGTCGGGACAAATGGCTTAGGAAATAGAGTGCTGTTATATTATAGAACAATTTTACATTTTCTAAGTAGTTGCCCACTTATTTTTTATTACTTCGTTGTATGTATATTTTTGAAAAGGTTTCGTATGAAAAATTTTTTTTTTTACGTAACCGTTCCGCGAACCGCATTGATGGAAGTTCTATGTAGATGTCGCATGGAAAATAAGGCATTATAACAACAATCATAAGAGTCATAATCATACAAAAGATAAAACAAAAGAAAAACCGGCCAAGTGCGTGTCGGACCACGCACAATGAAGGGTTCCGTAGTTGGAATGAATTTATCCCAAAAACAAACTTAACTTTGTAGTTGAAAAATATGTTCTCCCATACGGAATGTATGGGAAAACATGTTTTTGCAACTGCAAAGTAGTGTTGGTCGATTATTACTCGTTAACTTGTAGAGTCTACTTAGCTGTGATAGTTTTCCTTTTAATTTCGTTATATAAACTACTGCTGTGATTTTTTTCACACATCCAAAATCAACCATTTAGCCGGCAGGGGGGGCCTGCTAATTTTTGTTAGAGTCAAGTGTCCCCCATTTGACTCTAACAAAAATTAGCACTTTAAAGCTTAATATTTCGCAAACGGATCCCTGAATCCAAAAATGGTTTTCACATACTCGTTATGTTTATGAAGGATCTTTCCAATGATATCCCACACAATGGGACAGAAAAAAAAATACATCACCACTTTACGTGTAGGGGAGGTACCTTAAAAAAATGTTAATTTTATTTTACCACTTTGTCGGCGTAATAATATACCCATACCAAATTACAGCTTTCTAGTACTAAGGGTCTCGGAGTTAGACCGCGGACAGACAGACAGACAGACGGACATGACGAAACTATAAGGGTTCCTTGTTTACTACGAAACCCTAAAAAAGAGTAAAGTGATTACAGTGTCGTGGGACAATATTGTACACATCAGCCAGAGTACACTGCATGCCGGAGAGAGAGAGAGAGAGAGAGAGAAAGTGTTAACTTGGTCCAAAAAAAAAAAACAAAATGGCGGCTCTGAAAGTTTTTTTTGTCATGGGTGTCCTTTTCATAGTTTTTGAGGGTGCAAAAGCCGATCATCAGCCTATAAATGCTCCCACTGCTGGGACACAGACCTCCTCTCTGAGTGCGGGTTAGTAGATGTCACATGTCTTCGAATTTTCGGTTCTAGGACATGCCGGTTTCCTCACGCCGATAAAGCCAAAGCCGATAGTGAGGTCAAAATGTAGATTCAAGAGGGCGGCAGCGAAAATTTTCAAAATTTTTGTCATGGTTTTCGAGGGTGTTAAAACCGATAGTGGGGTCGAAATGTAAATCCAAGATGGTGGCTCTGAAAACTTTCAAATTTTTCATCATGGGTATCGTTTTCATGGTTTTCGAGGGTGCTAAAGCCGATAGTGAGGTCAAAATGTAAATCCAAGAAGACCGCTGCGAAAATTTTCAAAATTTTCGTCATGGGTGTCGTTTTCATAGTTTTCAAGGGTGCTAAAGCCGATAGTGAGGTCAAATTGTAAATCCAAGATGGCCGCAACGAAAATTTTTAAATTTTTCGTCATGGTTGTCGTTTTCATAGTTTTAGAGGGTGTTAAAGCCGATATGATTTCAAAATGTTAATCCAAGAAGGAGACTGCAAAAATTTTGTTTTTGTTTTAAATCATACGTGAGAAAGAACTTTGTTCCTGACGGGGTTTTCCCGACCCCACACGTTCTTTCTCTATGTAATTTACGTAAACAATATTGAGTTCAAACTTATTAATAGGCAAACTATGTCAGTGCTGTGCACACCTTTAAGTGACAAGTTCGCTGTAGTTTGTAAGTTTTAATATGATATGCTCTCTAAATGTTTTTGTGATCTAGTCGTTGGAGTGCCGTCATAAATAAATAGGGTGGCAGGGACATCGACGTACAAAATATTACCATGAATGCAGCACATGATTCTAAGTCCCCAGCGTAGGTTATTAAAACAAAACAGCTGTTTCCTACAAAAGTGCAATACCTACACGGTTACCATTTCATCATCATCATCAGCCTATAATGTTCCCACTGCTGGGACACAGGCCTCCTCTCAGTGAGAGGGAGTGGGCCGTAATCCACCACGCGGGCCCAGTGCGGGTTGGTAGATGTCACATGTCTTCGAATTTTCGGTTCTAGGACATGCCGGTTTCCTCACGATGTTTTCCTTCACCGTTTTGAGAGCAGTGGTGATGAAATAATTTACACAAAGTAAAGCGCCTGTCTGGGTTCGAACCTACGACGTACAAATCGTAAGTCGCGGCCGTTACCACTGGGCCACCACTGCTCACGCACTCTCACGCACTCTCTGCTGTTACCATTTATGGAAGAGCAATTTAAAAAATAAAATACCGACGGTAAATTTCTACGCCCCTGCGTAGAAATTTACCGTCGGTTTAGAATCATGTGTTGAATTCATGGTAACAGTTTGTGCATCGATGTCCCTGTCACCTTGTATATAACAGAGCCCAGAATATGTTAAATATTTTAATATGTAACAACTATTACAAAAACTATAATGGCAGAATTTTAATACAAAGTGGGATACATAAAACTCATGCTTAAGGTAAAAGTGAAGCCTTTTCCCAGCATTGTAGTAAATTACGGTATCCAGGGTGATAATTTATAAGGAAATTCTCTGGTAGCGGGACAAAAAATGTGGTCTACACTTGAGACCCCACCGCCCCGCACTGGCCCACTAATGAAGGAGCTACTCCGCTGCTAGTATCGAGTTACATGGCGCATTTTTTTTTCCTAAAAGGGTAGGTACAATTGTAATTTGATTTAATATTTATAAAAGTAAATCATTGGATTACTAAATAGATCCTATGAATCTTTACAAAATACTATTTTGTGCGTGAAGTGAAAAAGTTGACATTGGTGCCGATTCCCTTGTTCACAAACTAAACTAAATTTAAGTGCAGTGCATCTTTTTCTTTCTATTTCATTAAGAAAAGGACAGAGGATAAATTTTAGTTTAGTCCTGTTAAATTAATCAGCGCCTGTCACTCTCCATACAAGTTTAGACGTGATTAAAAACTTGCCGACTAAAATTACGTCAATTTACGTCAAGCGCTGATTAATTTGACAGGACTAAACTAAAATTTATCTTCTGTCCTTTTCTTAATGAAATAGAAAGAAAAAGATGCACTGAACTTAAATTTAGTTTAGTTTGTGAACAAGGGAATCGGCACCATTGTATATTAAAATATAGTAATATTAGTTGGAATTCCGAACAATTATTCACCTCCACTTACGGGCTTAGTGATGGGAAACTTTCAGGGTCACTGGCGCTTGATGCGGAATCCATAAACTTTGTGAAACGGCCTTGAGTGAGATGGTAGGTATCCAGAGGCGGTAGGTGGTATAAAAGGAGAACTGGCGCGTTACGTCATAATCTAGACTCGCTATGTGCTAAGGACGCCTTGTGATCTTTCTAGCTAGACTGAGGGCATCTAAAAGGACTTCCAATGATAATAAAAACCGGCCAAGTGCGAATCGAACTCGCACATTACGGGTTCCGTACTACTGTACATTATTTAGCAAATTAACGAAAATACTAAACGAAGAATATTATTATTTCTAAGTAATCTTAAATTTTTTAAATAATTTTTATTTCATAATGATAATAAGTTATTTTTGCAGATGCAGAAAATTACCCATATTTAAATAAAATATCTTATGAATCGGCAATTTTAGTATTTGTTGATTATATACAGTATCTATATGGTACATGATATACAGAAGTTTCAAATTCCTTACTTGTTTAATTGTTGAGATAGAGCTCGTACAAAAATGGTCTAAAATTGACAACGTTTACGGCCCCCTAATTCATCATTTTTGAATATAAAAAATCATCACCACTCACATGACAGGGTTAATATTTTTTTATAAATCAACAGTTTATTGTATAAAATTAAAAATTAAAGGGGGTCTCCCCTTTAATTTTATTAATATGTATTATTTGTTGTTATAGTGGCAACATAAATGCATAATCTGTGAAATTTTCAACTGTCTACCTATTACGGTTCATGAGATACAGCTCGCTGACAGGCAGACGGACAGACAAACAGACGGACAGCGGAGGCTTAGTAATAGGGTTCCGTTTGGCACCCTTCGGGTACGGAACCCTAAAAACAAAGAAAAAGAAAAGGTTAGGTTATTTTTAGTTATCAGAAACCACATTCCATTCGGCAGTTCTTGTAACTCGGAAATGAAACACTACATATTGCACAGAGCGTCCTTTAACTAACGCCGGCGACGACGTTAATCGAGAGCGACGTCCGAGTGTCTCGCCGAACAATGTAAGCTTAAAATATACAGAATGCTAAGGTGTATTCTGTCTGTCCCAGGCTTTATGGTGTCTAATGTGGGCGATAGTCTGACTGGCAAGCAGGATTGAGTGAAACACTTTTCCGAATAAACAAATAGTGTGATCAATTTTGTTTTTTAACACTAGGTAAGTACTTCACTGGTAATGTTGGCAGTGATTGAACTTTGTTTAGAAAAAAATAGGAATAAGCAATGGAATGGAAAAGGGACATTTAGAAAAAAAAAAAACGGTCAAGTGCATGTCGGATCACGCACAATGAAGGGTTCCATAGTTGGGATGAATTTATCCCAAGAACAAACTTAACATTGTAGTTGAAAAATATACTGTTCCATACATTTCAACTGCAAATGTAAGTTCGTACGCACAATATTGGGAAATTTACCGTGTTATTTAAAGACCATTTACTTCTTATAGGTTTTCCTACAGTAATCTATAAGTTCAGAACTATTTTCTGTATTATGGTCAAAAATTTTGGCTCAATAGTTTCGGACATGAGGAGGGGGAGCAATGGTAAATGTTCATCTATATTCTTAAATAACTAAAACTATTTATTTTAAAATTATAAAAATCGTTTATTTACGTTACACGTCCGTGTTTGGCTCACAGAAATACATATGTGTACCAAATTTTAACTTAATCGGTCCATTAGATTCGGAGCAAATTAGCTGTGACAGACGGATAGACAGACCGACACACGAGTGATCCTTTAAGGGTTCTGTTTTTTATTCGGACATACGGAACCGTAAAAAGAACTCGTGCTTAGCTACGGAAACTGATATGGGAATGTAATTAATTGCCAAGAATTTAGAAAGATAAAGAAAACCAGTTTAGCTACGTAATCCTATAGCAAGCTATGGGTGTGTTATACAACCCACTGCAAAAGTACGACGAAGACAAACACCCTAAAAACGATTTCAGGTTTAATTACAATCCGGTTCCGCTCCCGCGTTCTGATAGCACGTTACGTCGTAAAGGTAACAATAGTAGGTGACATGTAAGCCCGCCCGTAAGTCAAGGCGCTAATGAACCGCGCGAAGAACATCGTACTAAAGACTTTGGAGTGATCTTGGGGTGGATTTTTTGAGCGTACCTTCCCTTCTTCATTAGTGTAATTAACTTATGCCGTAGGTACCTATTCTTCTACAATTCGTTGCGGATCCCAGAAGGTTATTAAATTACTATTCGGCTACCAAGAATTTTGAATCAAGATTTCGGGTTGGTATATTTTTAAAAGTCTTTAATATAGTTTTCTATCGCATCGTGTTGAGTTTTGATTCTGAAGAGTATTGAGTATATTGGAAGGTTTCTATCATTTCGTGTCGTTGAATACAATCTTTCTATTCGTATAAAAATATAACGTGACTCAAAGACAGAGATATATTTGAACTCGACTATGTAGGTATATGTATGTTTTGAAATCAATCCAATCTTTTAATATACCTAGTTCATAACTAACTTAACTTTGTATGATTTCTGAACTAAAACAAGATAGAAAACAAATTCCAATTAAGCATGTACTCTACTTCAATGTTATTAAACTGTGAACGGATATTCAGGAGTTGTGCTCAGATTTTCCTCGTTAAGCTCTTGTAACTACAACCCTCCCAGAAACCTTGACCAACATTATATTAACTCAAGGAAAGTCGGAGGTACCTACTGTGTGTTATCGAATCAAGTGCCTAATTGAGTGTTGAAAAATAACAATAATGATGGTCAGTTTGTACATACAGGTGCTTCATGTATTTGTTTTTTACCGTGGTAAGCGGATAGTTAGGTTACAAAAAGGTAGGCACACGGAGCCACATGGTGCACAAGTTGAATTAGTTTTTGTAGAGGAAGGCGTGCGGGCCGCGGCGTGGACGGTTCGACTGGGGAGGCTCAGCGCAGGCGAAACCACCCTCACGGCCTCACCTTGCCTCAAATTAATTAAAATAATTCGTTGAAAACGTCACGAATCTACCAGCTTCCGCAGCTTGTTAGTACGCTCTTGTTGCTTTGAAAACATTAAATTCCAACGGATCTGTGTGGAGAATTTCACCGTTTAATTCTCGTAATAAATTTGTCGCACGTCGTGTTTTGACATATGACGGTACTTACGATAAGTTGATATCCATATCGCCATACTATTGCTGTACCAACTATTGTAATAGATTATCCCACACATGTTGGTGTCATCATCACGGCAGAGTGTATAAATAAATGCCCATACGGGCTGGTTGCCCAGTCTACAACATTCAATAGTGTTCCGTACGTTCTTAACGTTCTGTAATTTACAGTGAACGCTGCAGTGCTCAAGAAAGAGTGTTTTTACTCTTTTGCGCTTTTATGGCCACGGGGGAAAAATTCATTGAAATTCCAGAGTAACGTAGATAAACTGTATGAAACTGAGAAGATACACCCAATTAATGTAATTTATACCATGTTTATACGAAAAATACGCCCCAGTAAATAGTTTCACGTTACGTTGAAGTATCTTTTAGGAAAAATACTCGTTTTAAAAAGACAGCAGTCTTTTGTTTAGTTCTACTGAGCAATACGTTTAAAGAATTTAAATGGATAGATACTTTCTTTTAGGTAATCAACTGTAAGTAGCTGTAGTTGAAAGCGTACAGGGTAAATAGCATCCTCATTCCACATATTGTAATGTTATTTTCCTGTAAACTGTAATATCCGCATTTTATAAGGAGCTTTGAGTTGTTACCGTGTCAGAGATCACACCCATGACGTCATACACGTAATTAAGCTGAAAGATAATTCTCCGGGCGGTGCTGAAACACCTAGTGCTCATGACGTGTAGTTTACTAGTTTCGTTAATTCCGTTTCGGATATATTTACCTTGATGTACGTTGAGCATTTGTTTTCCATCTTTGTCAATCGTTACGGGTAGGTAGTCAGAAACATGAAAGTCTGTCAACCAGTCTTACCAAGGGGTATCGTCTTACCCAGGACCTAATGTGGGTGGAGGTCAGATAGGCAATAGTTCCATCTAAAACACCGGTTTTTGGTTTGGTTTTTAGGGTTCCGGAAATTATCCCACGGGAACATACTACCGAGATAAAAGTATTCTAAATGTTAATCCCGTTTATAAACTATCTGTGTGCCAAATTTCATCCAAATCCGTTCAGCCGTTTTTGCGTAATTGAGTAACAAACATACAAAAACACAAACTTTCACCTAAACATCTTCTTCTTCTTATATGTCACGGCTAAAACCCGAAGTGCGGCTACACCTAGTTTTAGCCGGCTACAACTAGGTGCGGCCGGTAGCAGTTGGTTAAATTTAGTTGTAGCAAATGAAAATGGTTGAAGAGTAGGTTAGGTTAGGTTAGAACTGTGACCACATAACACACCGCACGAGCCGAGCGAGCGAAGCGAGCGGTGCCGCGGCAGCGGCCGGCGAGTGCCAGGGTCCATTTAGGCAAGTTTAACTAACTGCTACCGACCGCACCTAGTTATAGCCGGCTAAATCTAGGTGTAGCCGCACTTCGGGTTTTAGCCGTAACATATATGTCGGGTCCGGTCATTAGTACGGACACAAAACGAATCGCAAGCGCGCCACTGGCGACATCAAGAGTGATTTACCGACACTAAAAAAGGCGCGCTTCTACAGAGTCGTGATGTTTGATGGCCAAGGCGAGGAGGACAGTCAACCTTTGGTCGCATTGGAGTCAAGACGTCGCGGAACTGTTCTCGATTCGTGGTGCTCAGTTATTGTGATAGTTGTAATTTGTGATCATTGTGTTAATTGGTGATTCACGGTTAATAAACGCCGTCGCACCCAGTGTGTGCATAATTTAGCTAGTGTGATTCATTTGATAGTAAATTATAATGTGATCTGAACTGCAAACTGTTTTTATATTGCGCATTAACCAACACTACCCACACTACGCCCACAGTAGTTAAAATATCGCTGAAAATAACGAGAGTCACATACCCGTCTCCGACATCATAAGTGGGATTCGTGTTGGTTCAGGCGCAAAATAAAAACGTTGAAAATGACCGTTGGCGTACCGTTTTTGAACATTAAAATAAAAACATGCAAGCGTTTATGCGTGATCATGGTGCGCGACAGCCAAGCCAAGCCGATTGACAGCAGAGGAAGATCTATGACGTCTTCAGTATCGAGCCAAGCAGCCCCGCAGCCGTCGGCAAAACCATTCGTGCTTCTTGCTTTATTTTCAGGTGGTGTTTCGCGATGGTGAAGCGTCCTCACGGGGCGCCGGCTGGCGACCCTGGCACGAGATGGTGTCTATTTGGGGGTGGAACTGGAAACGCGGATGCGCGAGTGGGAGCCGGTGCGGCTGAGCGCCGGTGCGCCTGTGCGCCGGTGTGGCTGTGCGCAGGTGCGCCTGTGCGCCGGTGCGCCTGTGCGCGGGTGCGCCTGTGCGCTGGTGCGCCTGTGCGCCGGTGTGGCTGTGCGCCGGTGCGGCTGTGTGCCGGTGTGGCTGTGCGCCGGTGCGCCTGTGCGCCGGTGCGCCTGTGCGCCGGTGCGCCTATGCGCCGGTGCGCCTGTGCGCTGGTGCGGCAGTGCGCCTGTGCGCCTGTGCGCCGGTGCGCCTGTGCGCCGGTGCAGCTGTACGCCGGTGCGGCTGAGCGCCAGTGCGGCTGTGCTCCGGTGCGGCTGTGCTCCTGTGCGGCTGTGCTCCGGTGTGGCTGTACGCCGGTGCGGCTGAGCGCCAGTGCGGCTATGCTCCGGTGCGGCTGTGCTCCGGTGCGGCTGTGCTCCGGTGCGGCTCAGCGCCGGTGCGGCTGTGCTCCGGTGCGGCTGTGCGCTGGTGCGCCTGTGTGCTGGTGCGCCGGTGCGCCTGTGCGCTGGTGCGCCTGTGCGCCTGTGCGGCAGTGCGCCGGTGCGGCTGTGCGCTGGTGCGGCTGTGCGCTGGTGCGCCGGTGCGCCTGTGCGCTGGTGCGCCTGTGCGCCTGTGCGGCTGAGCGCCGGTGTGGATGTGCGCTGGTGTGGGTGTGCGCCGGTGCGCCTGTGCGCCGATGCGCCTGTGCGCCGGTGCGCCTGTGCGCCTGTGCGCCGGTGCGGCTGTGCGCCGGTGCGGCTGGACGCCGGTGCAGCCGGACGCCGGTGCGGCTGGACGCCGGTGCAGCCGGACGTCAGTGTAGCCGGACGCCAGTGCAGCCGGACGCCGGTGCAGCTGGGCGCCGATGCAGCTGGGCGCCGATGCAGCTGGACGCTGGTGCAGCTGGACGCCAGTGTACGAACAGTGGCAGCCAGTCGGATGCTGGAGTGCGTGTTGCAAGCAGTGAACGGCGAGTGGAAGTCGTTGCGCAACTACCCTCAGGCACGTTAAATAAAAAGGTGAGCTGTATTGTTTTGTTAATGATTCTGGGGTTGAATGCTCGTTAGTAAAGGAGAGTTGTGTAGCCAAATTAAGTGGCAAACGAGTTAATAACGTTGTTGCGTTGACTGGTATTGGTCAAACACGTGTATTCAGCTCAGAACCAATCTTATCTCATCATCTGTTACGACGCCTCATTGAGGTGGATAACAATTAAAATTCTATTGTGTCTCGTAAATGACAGTTGAAAGGTTATGTAGCGTAACGATTAGCGAACACCAACTTGAGGTTTTTGTGTTTTAATTGTTTTGATTTTGGGATGTGCTTCCCGACACTAACTTGCAAAGTAATTAAATTATTACGATAGGACGTTGATGAAGTCCGTGAGATTGCGTTAGAAAATATTAGAAAAAGGCAGATATAACAAAAATTTAGTTTGGGGTTTCGTGTTATTAGAAAACGAAGAGCGTAGTTATATTAAGCTTGACGTGAAGTAGAGGGCTAAGGGCCGAGGGCCAGGGGCCTAGGGCCAAGGGCCTAGGGCCAGGGGCCGAGGGCTAAGGGCCGAGGGCCTATTGAGGATTTTGAAGAAGACGAGATAGTGAAAGTAGAGTCGAATTGAATTGTTCGTGTGAGATGCACGGGTTCTCGATTCGTTGGGTCGGAGACCGTACCAGAGTATCGTAGTCATAGCCCGTTAGAAATCGGCATCTACTTGCTAGACCGTGGGAATTTGGTGGGCGATAGCTCTGGCTGGTATGGTCGGGTCTAGCCTGGTAGCCAAGACCGTATAGGAGACCGTACCAGAGTATCGTGTACGGGGTACGCGATAGCTCTGGCTGGTATGGTCGGATCTAGCCTTGTAGGCAACATCGTAGAGTCAAGGACGACTCGGCATTCCTTTGGGAAGTGCGCGTGTGATTGTTGACCGCGAATGAGATACCCGGGGCTTTGTTAATTGGTTAATGACTTTGGGTCAATTCTTAAATTATCAGTTTACATAATCCTCAATAGTACCTGGACTCTGATTGATTGTCATGTTGCTTATTTAATTGTTATGCCTACCTACAATTTGACTTGTAACTAAATTGTTTAGCTATTGTTTTAAATTGATTTTGTTATTTTGGAAGTTAGTAAAATGATGTTAGAAATGTGATGTTAATTAAATAAACAAACTTTACAGAAGTTCACGTTTACGTTAGGTGAAGAAAGATGCCAGTAGGTCATGTACCAGTCGTAGTAGATGGTGATCACAGTGATGATGAGCAAACCTAAGTTATGGGAACCACGAGAGTAGGGTTCTCTAACGGCCGTATTGTGTGGGACCGTGCCAGTAGGTAGACTGGCGGAGGTCGGGGTCTGGAGAGACCATAGTTTTGATCCATGCGCTGGATGTGTGAGAGCAATGCGATTGCTAGTCGGCTGGAGAGCCATGGCGTTGGAGTGGTTTACTCGTGTGTAGGTTTCTAAGGCTCTTAGTGAAAAGACGATTGTTAATGTGGAAAACGATGGTACCTGGCTCTGGTTGATGATTTTTGCCATAATTAGTCGAAAGTTTGTTGAGTTCATTGAGAAGTAGGAGTATTGTTTTGTAAAGTGTTGAGGATTAAAGTTTTCTTATCTCAAAAGTTGGAACCCATAAATGGTCAGAATTGGCCGAGTCGAACAGGCACTGTTGTTGAGTTTTGGTTGCAGGTAAACACACGAGGACGTGTGCATAGCAGGATGGCCGTGTCGGGTCCGGTCATTAGTACGGACACAAAACGAATCGCAAGCGCGCCACTGGCGACATCAAGAGTGATTTACCGACACTAAAAAAGGCGCGCTTCTACAGAGTCGTGATGTTTGATGGCCAAGGCGAGGAGGACAGTCAACCTTTGGTCGCATTGGAGTCAAGACGTCGCGGAACTGTTCTCGATTCGTGGTGCTCAGTTATTGTGATAGTTGTAATTTGTGATCATTGTGTTAATTGGTGATTCACGGTTAATAAACGCCGTCGCACCCAGTGTGTGCATAATTTAGCTAGTGTGATTCATTTGATAGTAAATTATAATGTGATCTGAACTGCAAACTGTTTTTATATTGCGCATTAACCAACACTACCCACACTACGCCCACAGTAGTTAAAATATCGCTGAAAATAACGAGAGTCACATACCCGTCTCCGACATATATATAAAATTCTCGTGTCACAATGTTAGTTACCTTACTCCTCCGAAACGGCTTTACTGATTTTTACCAAATTTTATTCAGTAGGTCTGAGAATCGGCTACTAGGTATCTATTTTTCATACTCCTAATTGATAAGGGTTGTCCACCCCAAACAAATAATTGGCAAAACAACGTTTGCCGAGGTCAACTAGTAAATATATAATATTATGTAGTAGGATTTGTACCCAAGCAATAAATATTAAACAGTGCATCTAATATAATACACTATCGCTCATTTCCCGTTTAGCAAAGATACTTTTATATGGGAGCAAGTATTTGGTATGGCATGCACGATTCTGTCGGCGATATAACCACGTAAGTGATTGCCTGGTCGTGTATACCTACAACTATTACTCGAGATTTTCAGGAGCTTTTGAGAAAATGTTGATGCGGGGTCACGCAGGCCGTGTCGAGGCATGCTCTGCAATGATCGCCGCCGACCGTGTGATGAGCTGGACGTGTTCCCGTGACACCAACAAAAGGCTTACAGCTATTCTAAGTATGTTCAGATTTAGGTGAAAAAGTTACGCAAAATTAAGGAGGAAAATTTGAATAAGATCCGAAATTCCATAAATTATCTTTCGCAAAAGAACTTTTTCAGTAAAACGATTAAGTATAGTTTATGGACGTTTTGTGCTAAATGACAGACTTTATGACTCAATCTAATTAGGTCTGGCACCACAATATTATTTTTCTTGTACTTTTAAGTACACGAGGAATGCAAAATTGTTATTATTATGTAGGTAGATCATTTGCTCCACCTTCAGCATCGGTGATATAGATACCTACCGGAAAGAATCTATCCATTCAGTTTTCACTGTTCGGCTTCGTTATTATAAGAGCCCATCAAACCTTTGTAAACATGTTGCAGCGCAGACGTGGATTGTTGGAACTTCTTCCGCACAAACTTGTGTAGATTATTTAGTTTACTGAAAGGCTTGATGGCTCATAGTAAACTGTGCAGACTTGGCTTGGAGTGAAACCTCGGAAACGGACTAGTTGTAAATAAGGCAGAGTACACACATATAACTGCGCTATCGTCGCCAGCTCTGTCCGGCTGTGTCGTTTTTGCGCCGGAACTGTGTATGAGTTACTGAGGCCGCCGTATCCGGTAGCCCCCAGCCTTTTATTATTTAACATACATGAAGGTATTTCGTGGTGGACAAAGTTTCAATAGCCGAAATAGGTCAAAACGTTTTATGGGATTCTGATTTTAAGACGTTCGTCCCTTTATAAGTAGGTACTTATTGGCTATAAGATTTCTTATATATTAAATGCTCAACTGGTTGAAATACATAAAAGATATATACTAAAAAAATATGCAAAATTAACTTCATATACCTATTATGCCTATTATTTAACATTGATGTAGTTATCCAAGGAAAATCAATCTGCTTTTTCCCAACTATGTTAGGGTCAGCTTTCAGTCTAACCGGATGCAGCTGAATATCAGTATTTCACATGGAGTGACTGCCTATTTGACCTTCACAACCCAGTAACTGGGTAATACGATACCCCTTGGTAAGACTGGTTGTCAGATTTTCGAGCTTCTGACGACCCGTAACGACTGTCAAAGAACCACGAATGACAGCCAGGACCAATGGCTTAATGTGCTTTCCGAGGCACGGAGGGGTCTCGGTATGTAAAGATGGTTACCCATCCACGGACCAACCCCGGCAAGCGTAGCTTAACCTGATGGATCGACCCGTGCGGCTGTTATTACTTAGCCACGAGCTCCAAGTTACCCAAGCAAATATACATCATACAATACATATCTTCAAAATGACGTCCTTTTGTTAACTGACTCTACAAAAACAGTTGAATACATACAATTTATGTAGATAAAACCTTTCTTTATTATTTTAATATCTTCGTACCTTTAGAATAACAATGTCATAAATGTATAATAATTTTGTGGAAAAACCAAATTTAACTGTTGAATTACGTACGTAATTCAACAGTTGAATTCAGTTTTTTGGTGAATAAATTAAAAGCGATCAAAAACATAAATGTATTATTTTGTAGCATTGTAGAGTGTGGCAGTCCTTTATTCTATGCAGAATATGATTGCATTTAGTAGCATAAATGGTAATCTGCTATATTGGATTGATTACATTAATCGAAACGCATTGTATTAGTTTAATTTCCAATACTTTGTTGGCTATCAATTATTTTCGTACCCATTATCTGTTTAAGTCCATAGTTGAATGAAACTGTAAATAATTAAGGTCGTTTTATTTGTGTTAGAACGAAAAATTTAATAAAAACGTAGAGTATCAAGGCTCCTCTCACCAGTGATAAATAGGTACACAGTTTTCTTGTAGTTTTATAAAAACGGTACTGTTACACAAGACTAAGTAGTGAGTAAAGTGGCGAAAACGGTCCGCAACGAGCGTTCTAGTGAGATCATTACGCTGGTGGCCATTTGTATAAATATCTGTGGCGGAAAAAGTCGCGGCCGGATTAAGTTGCGCGTCGTACATTATGAGAACATCCGCATTATATTTCACTGAGCGGCATGAATTATGTGCTGTTGGACCGCACCACTGTAAAGCTACTTTGAATCAGGCGATGGAAAATTCCTTTAGTGGATGCTACGAATTTTTCCCCAAAGGCAATATAATTAGTGAGGCTTCTTCATAATCCCTTTTTTGCTGTATTTGGCACAGTCGTTTATAATTTATTTTTTATTTAAAATAACGCTCGGCTTTACCGCGCTAAACAGAAATGTCTTTATGAAAATTATAGAATTTCATGTTTCTTTCAGGAGTTCGTGGGTAACTGCTAATCTACTACAGCTACAGTTTGTTGAGAATATTAATCTTCCTGTTTGTATTGTACTTTGGTGAAGGCCCAATATTATTTCGTGTTCTAGTATGTCCACAAAAACTAAGGAAAGATCCTTTTTTGATAGAGTGCCGTGATTAGTAGAGTTTGTCTACTTGTATCGAACAATAACCACTACTTTTTACAAAATATAGGTAGGTCCTTAGCAAAGTTTTATAAATATATCATACGTCAAAGGTAGGCTGTTCTATAACACGGCTTTCGTGTTATTAATCGGTTTTCAATAAAAAGTAACGGCTGATCAAAATCATGAGGTGGATTTAGTAATAATACCTAATGCAATTAGTAACCTATGATAAATCCTATTAAGACTCGATTATTTTTGGTGTTGAATACTTGCGAAACTTAAAGATTCTCTTTAGCAAGGCGATTACACTGTGTTGTTCAAAATGAGCATACTTCGACGGAAACAAATGAATTGTCTCGCAAGTATTGGCGAACGGCCAAGCGTTAACACTTTTTATTGAACTATACTATAATGTTTCTGTTCGCTTTAAGTAAGGAAGTTGCAATTAACAAATAAGTAATCAAATAGGTACTCTATGTAAGTACAATAATGTTTCTTGTGAGTTGTAAGGTTAATCTCAAAATAAGATATAGGTCGTTTCACTTCCCCAGGGTGTCGTTATGGGTGATGGAAGGATTTTGTCAAATGGAGTGATAGGTTTCTTTCTTCTTGGCACTGAGCAGAACAGTCTCAGTGCATAAACAGAAACTCACCAGGTGTTCGAGACGTTTGGCGGTCACGGGCTCTTGTTTCTCGTATTTTTGAAGCCAGGCAATCAAACAATAGGCCGCTAATCCACTCGGATAAAGAGAATATTTATGATGTTTTATTAACGGCTTCCTTCTTCTTATGCTCACTTCGGTTGCTCAGTTCGGAGCCAAGTGGAGTTTTGTCTCAGATTTGTTTTGAAACCCAATTGTAGTGATTTAAGTTACGCGGTTGCTGAAGTAGCCAGCACAAAGGGGCTTAAGCTGTGATATAATCTTAAGAGTGACATTCAGTTGGAATATTACAGGCACTATTTCTCTCGCCGATAAGGACACTGAATTGTTTAATTTAATTTATTAGAGTCTTGAGAGATCTCTACGAGGAAAAAAGGTTTAGATAGTATGGAGTTGTTAACAGTAACGTATAAGAACGATGTAAGTGTGTTGCTTTAGCCTGAACACTTATCAGCTATATCACCCATGAGAGTGTTAAAAAAGTGAAATGTTTAGGTATTGCTTGTTGTTAAAATGTAGGCGTCTAGTCGTAGCCATTTTTTATGTGCTTAACAATGTGTAGGTACCTACTAGAGTACCCACGCAATGTACGTAAGCGAAACCTTAATCTATTGCTTACTTGACATTATACAGGTAGATGTTACATAACGCGACACTCGGTTGCCAGACTATATTTTCAGATTACTTCAGAAAAGCTCTTGGAGTCAATTCCTTGGAAAGGCAGCAGCTTTTTCTTTAACTCTTTCTAAGAGCATTTATACGATGTAAATGTTCCTGTACATTCAAACGAGTGTTCCTATTTAAAGAAAAAAAACACATTGTTGGAAGCCCACACAACAATATCGACAGTAGGTACCACAACAATGCTAGCTTGGCTTATTCTGCCAGCATTTATTGCCTGTTTGCGCGACAAACCCCCGCAATTGCAACAAAGATTTTAGGGTTTCACAAAATGGATTCTTCTTATCCCACCAATGTTACATTACAGCTCCCCATACAAGCAGAGGGAATATATAATGCTGCGTAAACACCGCTACAACATGTAGATGAATCTTTCCAAAATGTGCGTCTGAAAGGAAAAACGGTTATGGCGAACGTTATCACACAGCACGCGATGAGTTATACCATCTAGTGAAATAATGACGGTAAACCAGTTGCAATAACATGCTGTGTGATTGTATTAATAGAGGTAGGAATAAATAATATTCATGTGTAGAACTGTAGGTGTGTATATATTGTTGTGTTAGTGACTGTGGAATACTAATCAAATAATGTTTCATTAAAAGAAAACCGAAAAAGGTAGGCAAGTAGTTGAAAAGCAGCAGCGGCAGGTTGGTAAAAATGTTTGATCTTTAATTTGATAAACTTTGAACAAGTCTCACAAGTCACAACTGTAACTGACAAAATAATTGATCCTTAGATTTTATTTTTAGAAAGAAAAGAAAAAGGAAAACTCAAGGGAAAAAAGGAAAATATAAAGCTTGTTTTGTTTTAAAATAAAAATCTAATTAGCTCGCAGTACTGCTATTGTGTGAACGATTAAGAAAACAATTTAATTTATGATGTTGTGTATCCTAGCTATGTAAGTAAGCTCCATGGATTTTAGAGAGCTTGCTCGGATAATTAGGAGGAACGCTAAAGACGACGTTAATAGATCTGTAAGATTGATGGTGCGAGCACAAAGAAAAACACGAACTCATGCATCAATCTGACAACCACGACGTTTTCCCACAATTTTGGTTCACGTCCGATCCTGTCAGGACATTTCCCCGAGTTTCTGGGAAGGAAAAGCATATAGTAAAATATAAGCAGTTCGGATTTTACCAACTGACGTAAACTTGGATCCATTTTCATTATTATGTTCATGTGAACACATGTCAGAATGTACGGCTTATAAATAGTTTGCTCTTTGGAATATTATAGTCTATGAATGTTATCTGAGCAACGCTTTAAAAATGAATCCTTATCATATTCAATGAATTAATGAAATATATACATACGTTAATTTTGAACGAAGTTTCTCTATTTTTAAGAAATTAAATAAACTTCGTCTTGAATTTAAGTTGTTTTAATTAACGAGTTTTGCAATTAAAATCTGTACCACCTGCACGGCCTCATACCTACCTAGGTAATTATATGGTTTTTAGTGATGGTTTTGGGTACGACTTTTTATTGAATATGAATGAATACGACGATATTTATTTCAGCGGAAGTTTGATACGTTTTCAAGGGTGAACTTCAACCGATTTTATAGAGCTTGGGCGACTTCAATCCCATTTAATTATTAAAAAAATTGATATTCTACCGTGTGTGGATTCGCAGGTTCAGCTAGTGTTGTTACACGCTTGAAAGGAATCCTAGCGGCGTACAGCTATGAATGTTTGATTAATGAGTGCAATTACACACATAAATCATATTAAAGGCGAACGTCTAGGATCGGAAAAAATGTCTGTTAACTCGGCAAATAAATGTGCCATTCAGGAATTGGACCTGCGACCCACGATGACGACGTCCAAGCACTCCATACTAACATACTATGACCGTTAGCAGTTAGAAGAAGTACTTAGTGAATTTAATAAAGGATTTCTAAGAGTAGAGACTAGGTAGCATTCTATCTATTTGCATACCCACTAAGAAGCTGATAGTACCTATGATGTACTGTCGAGTCAGGCCTACTAGCATGTGCCTACTGATTTCTTAGATTAAGTATTATTTAAGTTGTGTATTAGTAAGTTGTAATTTGGTGGTGGAGTAAGAAATTCCAGACTGTAGGTTTTTTTTAATGTCATATGTAGTTTATTGGTACCTATTTAATTTAAAATTTATTTTATAAGCTTCAATGATTATTGAAATAACTGGTACATTACGTAGTAACGCACAAACCCACGTTACACGAGAACATTACTCGGCTACTTGATAATCCCATTACGAAATTAAGAGATTGGAAAATGAGAAGGAATGTTTATAAGCTAAGCTTTCCTCCGGTATTAATATTGTTTGAAGTATTTTGCAGTGTTATCAATCAATACAAAAACGCCTATCACATCGGTAAGAAGTAAGAACTCACTGTGACATTAAATGAGCCTAAAATGATTTATGTGTGGCAAGATAAAACCAACCTCTCTATATATCAATCATTGTTTGATGGTTACGGCCCATCTTCAGCTCTGTTTCTATTGTCTACTGAGCGGAAAAATAGGGGAAGTACCTACTTGAGGAAATTGGGTTTGAGATGCAATATAAAACAAATAAAGTCGTGAAGGACTGGCCTCATTTGTACCCCACAATATGTGATCTCCTGAGGGAGCGTTTTAGGATCGATGTAATTAGATTGGAAGTCATTATATTATTGTGTTATTGATGCCCATTTTTTCCCTTTAGATACGAAAATATAGAGAAGTAGCTTCTGCCCGCGACTTCGTCCGCGTAAATTTCGGCCCCCGACGCACCGAGTCGCAAGTTCGTAACCCACCGCCCGCCCCGCCCGGGCTATTATTTCGTTTTGGCTTAGCGTTCTTTCTACTAGGTATTACTCGGCTCTTAAGAGTCGCAGTGCGATGTTACATAGCCTAATAACCTTCCTCAAGAATTGCGCTACCCAATGCAATCCGACTTTTTTGAAATCCGACGGACAGTTCCGGAGATTACCCCCTACATACAAACTTAGAAACAAACAAATATGACCTCTTTACAATATTATAAATTGTAATAACTAAGTAAGTATAGATAAAAAAGCAAGCCCGAATGGATTTAATTGGGTAAATTAATTATATTGACACAAGCAGGGAACTTACTTTTCATTCAGAGGATTTTATGTGGGCGGAACCGGTAGGCACTACTAATAAAAGGGTTGAAGATTTTCCTGTAAACAACGAAAGTAAGAGCTACCAGTCAGCACTGCTTTTAAAAGCACTTGGCTCGCACTTTACCGTCAAGGTACTTGATTTAATTTATACTCCCAAGAAAATTATTTCACTTGACTCACTTCATATTTTTCTATGGATCAAGCATTTTACTAAGATTAATTTGCTTTCGCAATTTGAGTTTCAGATAAGTGATTTAATTTTTATATAAGTAAGTAAATTCTGAACCAGAAAATTAAATGTTTTGTGCGTGTAGGTAGAAAATTTGTTGGCAAAGCAATTTACTTTCTGCGAGGATACATAAATAAATTAAACTGATAAAAGTTCATTCGTGCAAAGCTTATTTAAGACTTGTCGTATTGAAACAGTAAACAAGGTCCCTAATTAATAGAATGACAAAATAAACAAAATACGTGCCGGTTTTCATTAAGGGCTCGACTACCGCAATCAGTCTTTGAATGTGGATGCTTTGGTTGTGTCGTTGTGTCGCTCGATGTGTCGGGTTATTTGACCTTATTCGATTTAAGTAGTGCTAACTATAAGTTGTTAGTTTAGTTTAGTTTAGTTTATCTTTATTGCAATCCATAATGTACACATACAGGTGGTAGGGAAAAATAAATTGAAACAATTATGGACCCTGTCGGGCACAGCAAAATTATAAATAAGTAGGAGAGAGGAAGCTTATTACTAAATATTTAAATTATGTCCTATTTGTCTATTATTATTTTGTTTTTTTTTTTTGCAGCAACAGTAGTAGTTATTATATTTATTTATGTTATTACTCATTTATTTATTCTCTGAATATAATATGTGTAGGTCAATCTATTTATTTATTTTTATATTAAATTATATATTATTATTGATTATTTACTTATTAGCTTGAATATTTTTATATTGTTATTAGTGCACTTGATATAGTTATATATTTAAATAAATACTTATAATCTTCATTTATTTTAAACACACTTATTGTTTTGCTTATGTTTATGTTAATCAGTTATATCTTTTTGTCATTGAATTTATCCGTTAGATATTCGTCTATTGTGTAGTAACTTTTATTAATTAGGAATTGTTTTAATTTATTTAAAAATATATTCGTTTTGTTTTCTTGTTTTATGATTTCCGGTAATTTATTGTATATTTTTATTGACATCGCATGTGGACTAGAAGAGTGCAGTTTAAGGCGGGAGGGGGGCAAATTTAATCTGTTTTTATGGCGTAAAGAATATTTTGTTTGTATGTCTTCCCGTGTGTTGTAAGATTCTGGGTATTTGCGTACTAATTTGCATAATTCCAAAATATAAATACCAATTAAGGTGAGAATTTTGTGTTTCTGGAAGTAAGGTTTGCAACTGTCTGTTTGTTCTAAGTTTATGATAATTCGTATCAGTTTTTTTTGTAGGGTGAATAGGGAGGGAGCGTCTGTGCTATTTCCCCATAGTATGATTCCATAGCTGAACCAAGCATGGGCATACGCGTAGTATGTGACTATTGCGGTTTGTAAGTTAGTAGTTTTTTTAATTTCGCGTAAGGCGTATGAAAATTTTGAAATTTTTGAAATAACCTTTTGTATGTGTGCCTTCCAGTTTATATGTGTGTCTATCGTCAAACCTAGGAGGGTGAAATCATTAACTGTTTCTAAGTTATGTTGATTAAATGTAAAGTTTATATTTATTCGGCTTTTCTGTCGAGGATGGAAAGTTATTAATTTAGTTTTGGTGAAGTTAATTTCGAGATTATGCTCACTCATCCAACTTATTGTTTTATTAAGAATGGTAGTAAGTTTTTCATTTAAATTAGCATTTGTTTGGCATGAGGTGAGGAGTGAAATATCATCCGCGAATAGTACACATGGCCCATCTATGGTTTTGGGTAGTTCATTTATATAAATGAGGAATAGGAGGCCGCCTATAACGCTTCCCTGGGGAATTGAAGCATGTATTTGTCTGGCATCGGATCTTATGAGTTGAATTTCTTTTGTTTTTTTGTTGTAGTGTTCAATCTCAACCAGTTGCTCTCTACCCTTCAGATATGATGCGAACCAGTCATGGGCTTTCCCGCGTATTCCTATTCCATGTAGCTTATTTAATAATATTTTAAATTGCACTTTGTCGTAGGCCTTAGTCATGTCAAGTAATATTCCAATTGCATATTGTTTGTTATTTAAAATATTTAAAGCTTCTTGAATGTATTTGTAAACCGCTAGCGTTGTTGATCTATTTTTGCGAAATCCGTATTGGCAATCATTAAAAATCTTATATTTTTCACAAAAGGAATATACGCGTTCGCACATTGCTTTTTCAAACACTTTAGATGCTGTAGGTAGAAGGGAAATTGGTCTATAATTATTAGGGTCTGTTTTATCATTTTTTTTATGAAGAGGTTTTATTAGAGCTTTTTTTAGTTGATTGGGGAATATGCTTTCTTCGAACGATTGATTGATTAGTTTAAAAAATGGCAAGGTAAGTTCGTCAGCACATTGCCTGAAAAGGGTTGGTGGGAGTTCGTCTATGCCGTGACTTTTTTTGTTTTTTAGGTTTTTTAAGATCTTGTTCACTTCATAACCATCGACTGGGCTAAGAAACATGGTATTTTCAGTGGGGTTAATCACTGATGTTTCTCGCGGTTCAGACCCGGGTGTTTGGGTGGTATTTTCCCCAATGGATGCGAAGAAGTTATTGAATACGTTAGCTACTTGTTGAGGTTCACTTACCAGGTTCGTCGTTTGTAATGTTATATTTTGTTTATCGTTTTTGCTTTTCTTGTTTGTTCGTTCTTTAACTATATTCCACATGGTTTTAACTTTATTAGTTGATTTATTCATTCTGTTTATGTAATTTAATTTTTTTGCCGTTGTTACTGAATTTTTTAGAATTTTTTCATATTTTTTATAGTATTTTGTCAATATTGAATTTTTTGTTTTTAGGGATAGAATTTTTAATAGTCTTTTATTTTTACAGGATTGTTTTATACCGACGGTAAGCCAATAATTATTATGTTTTGTATTTAATTTTATTCTATGTTTAGGGATACATTCTTCTAAGATATCTGTCAGTGTGTCATGGAATGACTGATAGTTCTCATCCACATTTTTATCCGGCAGTATGATATTATTCCAGTTTAGTGTATTAAGTTTAGATTTGAATTTTTGTATGTTACTTTTATTAAATAGTCTTTTATTTGTAAACCAAATGGATTGTTCACTTTGTTGTTTAAGTACCATATGCATGAATGTGCCACTGTGATCTGAAAAACCTAATTCTTCTACGGTTGTATACATATTTTCGTCGCTGAAGTTTGTGAATATCAAATCTAAACATGTTGACGTGGTTTGTGAGATGCGCGTAGGTTCCTTTATATGTTGTATAAATTTATACTCTAACATGAGATTGATCAATTGTTTTGTTTTTACACTATTTTCTAAAATATTGATGTTAAAATCTCCTCCTATTATGATGTTCGTTTTTTTATATTTGTTATTTATACAATGCATTACTTGTTTTAATTGACTAAAAAAAGTTTCTTCCTCTCTTCTATTCCAGTACATGGTAATTATTAATAGATTTTGCTTTGGAAGCTTACATGCACATATTTCTATACAATATTCAATAGTCATATCTCTAATATCACAACATTCTATACATTCTATATGATCTTCTATTATAATGCAGACACCGCCACCGCTTCGGGATCGACGACAATATGATGCTGCAGTCTTGTATCCGTTAATTTGCAGAGTTTCCAATTTATCTTTGTTTAACCAGGTCTCGCACATGCATATTGCTTTGTAGGTGGGTTTATCGTTGATGAAAGCCTCTAGAAGATGTTGCTTGTTATAAATGCTTTGAATATTTTGAAACATTATTTTAAATTGTTGGTCTGAGGTTTCGAAATGTACGATTTTCGTTATCTTTATTTATGTAGTATTGAGTTTGGTTCTGTTTTGTTTCGTTATGTACATGTTTATTGTTATTTAATGTGTTGATTTGCTCCTTCTGTACCTCTGTTTTTATACCTTCTATGAACAATTGATTGTTTCGTATTATTGCATACATCCCCTTTTTCCTAGCTTTTAGCATTTCTTCGCGCATTTCTTTTCTTTCTAATCTTGCATTTTCAGTTAAGTATTTACTTATTTAAATAATAATTAGTACACCTCTGCGATGCGCAATGCGTCATGTTATGTTCTGCTCTGGTGGAAATAGAGAATGCTCATTTAATAGTATGAGAAAGTTCATACTAATCCATGTATAGTACCTACTTATTCCATGCTGCCATGTCTATTCTAAGTCATTATTCTCATGTCATTATTAATTATCTTGTTCTAAACTTTGGGCGACCGAGCTCTGCTTGGTTGAAAATACGGAGAAAACTAATTTTTCCAGATATGAGAACTAGCTAGATAGATCGATTTTCCGCCCCCGTAATCCCGTATTATAAACAACATCGCAATCGCATAGCAACTTTCATCGAAATCGTTAGAGCCGATTTCGATAACGTGAGTACAAATTTATATACAAATATTGCTCGTTTAATAGTATAGGATAATAATTAAGTTGGAGAAAATTGTTATCTTAAAATCTTTTTTCCTTTCAAAGATTAGATTTTCTTTAGGTTGCTTTGCCCCTATCACATTGGAAATTAAAATTGTCATTAGAAACGAATCAAACTTTAGTTTCTTTGCTTTATCATAAGCAATACATAATTTGTGGACCATTTTACCAATCTTCATACAAAACTGTCAAACAGATGAATTCCATAATACGAATTGCACGCTCATAATACCTATTATGAATTGTCAGTTTGTGACCATTTTACGATTTTTAAGATGATTCATAATATTACAATAAATAATAATAAAAATGTTTATTTCAATTACAAAAGGCATTTAGACACAATATAATTGGAGATCACCGTTTAAGCAAGGAATTGCTTGTGTTAGGAGACTCCGCGCTTCCACATATCATTATCTTATGCAATTGAACGTAGATAATGTAAAGATGCAAAATATAGAATAAATGGGAAACTTAAAATTATACAACAATGAAAGTATGAATGATTTGTAAATGAGTGAGCGTTATGCATAGAAAAGGGCCAAGTCGCGCGTTTACGTGTGAGTATCTGTGAGAGTGTGAAGAGTGAGAGTGTGTAGTGTGTGAGTTATAATTAGACACATTTAGCATATTTAGTTATACTATCCTTTAATATCCTGCCCAATATTAAATATAAATACGAAAGTGTATTTGTTTATTAGGTATTTATGTGTTTGTTTGCTTGTTACGCCTTCACGCCAAAACGGCTGAACAAATCCGGATGAAATTTAGCACTTAGGTAGACCATGTCTGGTTTACTGAGTTAGGATACAGGACACCACTGTCCCGACATCCGCACGGGATCGGGACCGACTCGGGTGAAACCGGAAGGCGCAGCCAGTATTAGTTTAGGTGTAAGTGCAAGCTCAAGTGTAGGTTGTTATCCTATTATGATTTTGCCAAAGTGGCAGTTTTAGGCCTCCTGGTTATAAAAATTCTTAGACATTTTTATTTTTATCAATGTCACTTCCATCCGTAAATCAAGTTTAGAAAACCATTCATTCGGTTAATCAGATCGTTGTATCATTTTCCCAGCATCTTTTCCATCTTCAGGTAGACAGTTGATTTATTGCACAATCAAATTGATCTGCTGCAAAGGAAATACGACTACGGGCGAATTAAAAGTGTGCAAGTGATCGTCTACTGACTTTATGCTTTCAGCGCTTCATAATCAGTTCAGCTTTTTTTAGCTTGTTTTGTTCCAAGACGACGCGACTGAAGTCTGCCGTTGAACTATGTGCCAACATTGGATTTAATACTACCTACTATTAACCGACCTTAAGACACTAGCTGGTACAGACTGGATGCGCAAGGCAGAGGACAGGGTGTTGTGGCGCAGCTTGGGAGAGGCCTATGTCCAGCAGTGGACTGCAAAGGCTGAGTTGAGTTGGCTATTAAATCCTATATGGTTTTATTTGGGGTACCAAACTATGACCAAGACTCTATTAAAAAAAAAAAAACAAGTAAAAAGTAAAAGTATGATTTACATTAATTACAATCGAGGAACATTTTATTCTAACTGTAATGTAGACTAGCCTGATTAAGGTTTATGAAAACCTGTATTTCATTCAGGCCATCAATTTACATCAAACATTTAAAAAGAAGACAACAATACATTTATTAGAAGCTAAATTAAAAAGAAGACATAATATTTTCAATGACTTAAACAGTAACTATTTGGGTATATTATTTTAAAACTAGATTATGTAGGATATATTGTGTTTAAATAAATTAACGAATAATATTAAAGTAGACAAAGTATTATTAATTTGTTTTGGATTTGGTGAGCAGAGTGTGAATAAAAATCCATTTTCCAAGCGTGGTGATTGTAGCGATGTTTAATTTATTTGTTGTGGTGTTCTATTAGGCACTTCATTTTCAGCAGTAAAATGTTTACAGTCTGATTTGGTGGTCGTCGCTTATTCCATGTCGTAATGAATAGTAAGCAATGTTAAAGATCCCCAATTTATAGTGATCATTATATAGGTACACTAGCGACCCGCCCCGGCTTCGCACGGGTATAAACCGGGTTATTATACATATAAACCTTCCTCTTCAATCACTCTATCTATTTAAAAAAACGACATCAAAATCCGTTGCGTAGTTTTAAAGATTTAAGCATACATAGGGATATAGGGACAGAGAAAGCGACTTTGTTTTATACTATGTAGTGATGTTACACAAGATACAGTACCCACGACAAATATATTCTATTTTTATTAAATCATAGCAAATAATAAATATCGAATAACGCTACAACTTCAAACGAAAATATCCTAATGATGTCTCCAAGTTATTAATTTACGACGTAGCCGAATATAAATCATAGAGATATCAGTTTTACGCTTCGTTGTTTTACTAAAAGAGAACTATCTCGTGTTCAGGTAGTTGGCGGAGGTCATTAGTGTCAAATGCCTTGAGTTGGCAAATTGCGAAAAAAATCGCAAGTAACGAGCGTGAGTGATGTAATGCTATATTTTGGCGTGAACCGTCGTACTCATTTATTCTTACTTGTGTACGTAAAAGTTGGGAAAGTAGGTTAAGTCTGAATAAATGAAATAAAATGAGCTTTATGTCGATCTCATATTAAAAGAATTAGGTTATATTTTATGATTCAGGTTTTGTTTATATAAGCACCTTTTTGTACTACAGAACGATACCTAGATTTCATCCTTAACTTTTTGTGACACCTGCGGGAGCCACAAACCCGAATTATCGTAAGTCTGTGCGAAGGAGTTACCAACTTTCCTATTTAGAGTAATAAAATTTGCCGTCTAAAATTTAATGTGTAACTGTGACGAGAACAACACAACTACTCAGAAAACTTTTCTATGTAAAAGATATTTTCATGGGTAGATAATTTGTTTTCGTCAAATTTTTATGTCTATGCACACATGCATGCATATACTTCTTAATGTATCATGCCATCGAATTTTTACAGCCAAATGTTAAAATTAAATAACTGAACCTTTCGATTTGTATTTGAAGAGGTAAACATGCAAAAACTCCACGTGTTTTATTTAACACGTTCAGTGCCAGGAGCCCTGGAGGGCTCACTCTAGTCACATATGGGATGCCGGGAACCCTCCCGGAGGGCTAATTTTAAATGCAGGTGTTGCTTAGCGAATATTGAATTATAAAATGAAAATAAAATTTGTTGCATATTTTAATTAGATTTATTAGTAAATGCGTTGGTTCTAAAATTGAGGGGCTTGTGGCTAAGTAATAACAGCCGCACGGGTCGATCGATCAGGTTAAGCTACGCTGGCCGCGGTTGGTCCGTGGATGGGTGACCATCTTTACATACCGAGACCCCTCCGTGCCTCGGAAAGCACGTTAAGCCGTTGGTCCCGGCTGTCAGTTGTAGATCTTTGACAGTCGTTACGGGTAGTTAGAAGCCCAAAAGTCTGACAACCAGTCTTACCAAGGGGTTTCGTGTTACCTAGTAACTAGGTTGTGGAGGTCAGATAGGCAGTCGCTCCATGTAAAATACTGGTATTCAGCTGCATCCGGTTAGACTGGAAGCCGACCCCAACATAGTTGGGAAAAGGCTAGGCAGATGATGATAGTAAATGCGTTGGTTCTAAAATTCTAGCATTTTATTAATATAAAACATGGTTTCAAGAGGCCAGTACTTCAGGGGTGGAAAATTTTTCACAGTTACAAATATTCACTAAAAATTTAAAAGTTTGGACACCCTTGTCTCGGGAAAAGAGCAAGTTATTTTACTTTTCTTAATTTTTTTATTATTTCACGTCACATGAAAATACCCCCAGAGATACTACGTATAGCGACAAGAAAACACTATTTTATTTCGTTGAAAAGTGTTTTATTGTCACGGTTTCAAACCTAATGCCGTTGGTTAACTTTAGAGCAAACGTAATGCCGAAAGTCGAAAGTGTGTCGAAAAATTAACACGTTAAGATAAAATGAATAAAACAAGTATACTTCATTAATGAACACGTGAATAATGTGGATCATTGCGATACAATGGTAACTATTTATTACATTAATTGAAGTGTTGAATGGAGGCAAGGAGCAGGTAAACCTCGGAAATATATTGTTGTTATTGAACGAAGATTTTTCTCAGCCACTCGGCCCGAAGAAGATTTGTCAAAAATTTGTCTGCCTAATAAATTTCATCGTTCGCCAATTATTTATGGCGAGACAGGAAACTGAGACTCGCCCCCAGAGAACGTTTTAATTTATGGATACTTTAAACCCAGACATTGTTCTTAGATACCTACTTCTTAAAAATGAATTTTAAAAATGTGAATATGAAAATTTTGCTGGAATTATTCTCGATAGATCATGTTGGGAATAATAAACATGTACGAGTATATATGTTTTATGTCTTGTGTCATCAACCTTGTGTCATTGGACAATGCGGAAACCACAATATAAGTTAATAGTACAAATTTGTACATTAGATTAATCATGTGTTCAACAATCTTTGAGTTAAATAGTATAACTTCAAAAAGATAAAACCCAACCACAGATATTCGAACTTCAAACACGATCAAAGAATTTAATTCCACACAAAAGTTTCACAGATAATTCAAACTTCAAAGGGTTTAATTCCACACAAAAGTTCTATGCGACTATGATTCGAATCTAGTCTAGATTGCTATTTTCTATTGGTATGCATCGGGTCGCAGGTGCAGCCTTATCAAGAGAGCGATCAAAGGTGATGCTCACTCGACTCGTCTGGATCGAAGTTGGACGAGAAACGGTGACGTCATAAACAGTTCAGTGCAAACGACATAATCGGAGCAGTTCGGGATACTAATATTGAATTTATTGGAAAAGGTTGCTTTTATAAAGCTGCGATGCGATCATGTGTATGTGACGATATCAATTTTATGTTTGTGGCTTTTTGTTGATTCTTTGTTTGGTTTAATTTTTTAGCTTAGGACCCTATTACCTATCTTCCTTATAATTTTCTTAGTAGCTCAGCCTAAGGTACGAAGTATGATCCTGACCTGAAAATTGGAGGGGCTGAACGTCGTAGGTAAGTATTTGTGAATATTGTCATATTTTATTATCAGATATATCATAGGAATCTTTATGGCACCTCACGAAATGTTGCCATTTTAAATATATCTCTCCTAAACACAGGTTATTTTGTAACCTATCTAGGAGAACAGTACGACATCCACTAACTAGATTATGAAACTTTATGCTTGTGTTTTATATATTACCTTACTTTGTAATCTAGTCCTAGTTAAACAATAAATCTTTATCTTATCTATATTATTTTTATATAAACATTTAGGACTAGGTAAGTGTTGTATTTGTTTTATTTTTGATTTGTTATTTCACTACATGCTGCACCGGTTGACGTCATCACGTCAGCGCCGGCTATCGCTGAAAATCAGCGCTGTGGCTCTGTCTCGCATGGGGTTGCAGCATTATGCTGAGCGATGGCTGTTTTGCGTGGATGTGACGCATATTTTCCACCAAATTGTTATTTACTAGTTTTTTTTCTTTCTTTGCGTCATGTTTACCGCAAATAAACGTATTTTCTTTCTTTCTTTTCTTTACCTAAGTACAAATATGTGAAGAGATATTGTTTTTTTAGCCTACATTTGGCAAGTATAGCGAGTAAATAACTAAGTATACCTATCAAAGGCCACAAATAACTCGTGCAGGGCAATAGAGATAGACCAGTCAGTAACAACACAGCAAAGGAACGTTTCAGTCAGTCCCTTCTTAAATCAGAACTGAAATAAACAATAAACAAGTGCGTGTCGGACCACGCACAATGAAGGGTTCCGTAGTTGGGATGAATTTATCCCAAAAACAAACTTAACTTTGTAGTTGAAAAATATGTTTTTCCATACGGAATGTACGGGAAAACATGTTTTTGCAACTGCAAAGTTAAGTTGGTCGATTATTACTCGTTAACTTGTAAAGCCAACTTAGCTGTGATAGTTTTCCTTTTAATTTCGTTATATAAACTACTGTTGTGATTTTTTTTCACACACCCAAAATCAACCATTTAGCCGGCACTTGACTCTAACAAAAATTAGCACTTTAAAGCTTAATATTTCGCAAACGGATCCCTGAATCCAAAAATGGTTTTCACAAACTCACAATGTTTTTCCAATGATACCCCTCACTATGGGTTAAAAAAATAAAACATCACCACTTTACGTGTATGAGAGGTACCCTAAAAAAAAATGTTTGTCATAATTTTGTTTTACCACTTTGTCGGCATAATTAATATGTATACCTATGCCAAATTACAGCTTTCTAGTACTAAGGGTCTCGGAGCTAGACCGCGGACAGACAGACGGACTTGACTAAACTATAAGGGTTCCCTGTTTACTACGGAACCCTAAAACAGGTAAAACCAAACATAAATTCCAATAAAACTTTTTATTGTAATTTTTGTATCATGCCAGCAGCTAAAGAAAACTATGTTACATAAAGTGAACATAAATATTTTGTGTAATATCAATCCTCGTTTTCCTCATAAGAGGGAGTTGTAATCGTGTTCGTACACTGTTCAGGTAGGTTCCGCGTAATGGGCTTTTTTGTTTTCTCCCGTTTCGGTTCTCAGGTGGTGCTGTTACATTGTTTCCTAAAGAAAAAAACGGAGCAGAGTATCCGGTATATGCGGGTAATCGTAACACTGAATCACACTCTCACCACTGCAAAGGGCGCGCTCCCTGCCCCTGCCCATGCGGTACTTCATCGTGGAATTATGACTTTGGTACGTGCCCGATATTTCGGATGAGATAAGAATACCGTTTTATGTGTATTCGTGTCACAGCAGACCAAATTACTGTGAATAATGTAGTTTATAGCATCCCGCTGAATGTTCAACTTTGGCTAAACGTGTGCAATAAAAACACCGACAACTTTTAACAATTTGCGCGCCCAACTTTCACAAACTAAATGCTTAATTAACGCGTTAGCCACGACTTAAAAACACAAGTGTGAAAAGTGAGCAAATGACATACAATTGCGTCATTTGAGGATGTTATTTAATCATTATGTGATATTAAGAAAAGGTCAGTCATGATTTGATAATTCAATGATTTTATGCTACTTTCCAGTGCTAAACGAATTGCACCTTATTGTTCTTCCTAGAAACAGGTAATAAAAAGTAATCAATTATTTCCATTGTATATTTTCAAACTAAAGTTAATAGTAAGCAGAGCTTTACATGGTGCATTGATACAGAGAGCAACAAATAACAATAACCCATTCAATTCAAATGTTATTGTGTAGGTAAAACGTGAAACAAGTTTGTAACTGTTCAAACGATATTAGATTCTACGTTGTGCACTATTTACGTCTAGGAAAATAATTCCTAGTATCGAACGGTAAACGGCGAACATCACTTTCATCTATAACCTCGCAGTTAACCAGTTTTTAATGAGTTAACTAACTTAACCCTCCGAAGTTCAGAGCTCAGGGGAGGTGTCCAGTCGACAAGGTACTTATTTATGCTCCCCTTTAGGACAGTAACACTTTTGACGTGACGGGGTTATCGAGATACTTTCAGATGTTAATCTTACTGTTGGGACGTATTAGCTATTCATTGGAGCAATTTTCCAGGTAATTTAATCGAAAATTATTGATTCATTAAGTTGTGATCTAATAAGGGTTACTAAACGGTACAAATAATGACAGTGTTCATATAAGGTAGTCGAGTCGCTCAGCCTAGTACAGCCGATATAGACGCATCACTTTTTGTTAGTTTTTGCCTTTTTAGGGTTCCGTATGGCCGAATGAAAAAACGGAATCCTTACGGCCAGTTCACACCGAGACGCGACGCGACGCGACGACGCTCCGCGCACTTTTAAATAAATATCGAACTTAATTTATTCACAAAAAGGTATCATTTCAATGCACGCGTGAACGCGTGTCGAAGTACTTACGCTGAGATGCGCCGTGATGCGCAGCGCGTGTACGCTATTGTGTATTAAATAAATTTGATATTGTATCGAATCTTAAAAAAGTGCGCATCGCGTCGCGTCTCGGTGTGAATTGACCCTTATAGAATCACTCGTGTGTATGTCTGTCTGTTCGTCTGTCACAGCCAATTTGCTCCGAATCTAATGATTAAGTTAAAATTTGGTACACATAACAAATTCTGTGATCCAAACACGGACGTGTTAAGTAAATAAATAATTTTGAATATGGGGGTCGCTTTTGGGAGACAAATAAGAAAATTTAAAAAAGGATTGTGTGGTTTTATGAAACCACGGTACAAGTGAAACTTCTATAGGCGCCGCCATATTGGCTTTGGCTGCTCTGACGAGCGCCTTTCACTTTATCCCTACTCCGCGGCCAACCGTCACGCGACATGGAACACACAGACGAAAAAGTTCGAGACGATGTAATAAAAGTTTCACTTTAAAAAAGTTTTGCGCACTGTATCGTGTGACATATCAAATGAAAGGGCTTACTGTGAGGATCTCAAGTATATTTTTTTATAATTTTAAAATAAATTGTAAAAAAATACGTAAAATAGTAAAAGTAGTAGTAGTAAGTAAAATATTTATATAAAAATTGATGATTTACCATTCTCCCACTTTTCTCCGAAATTATTGAGTCCAGAATTTAAAAAAAGTACAAAAAATTGTTCTTTACTTATAGATTACCTACAGAAAAACCTATGAAAAGTCTATGGTCTTAAAATAATATGGTAAATCTCCTAATATTATGCGTACAAACTTAATTTTCAGTTGGAATGTATGTTAGAACATGTTTTTCAACTATGATGTTTTGTTCTTGGAATAAATTCATCCCAACTACGGAAACCTTCATTGTGCGTGGACACGCACTTGGCCGGTTTATTTATTCGGCATCTTTCACTTGAAATGAAACGTCTGAACACAAATTGAATCAAAAGTGAAAAATTTATTCATTAGTAAACCGATTCAACGATGTTGGATGTCGGCATTCGGCAACTTTCACTCGTCTACCGAATGAGCGGAAAATGAAATGAAAGGAGCCGATGAACGTTAATTCCAATATAATTGTGTCGGTGTCGTGTGAACGTGGAAAGAAACAAAAATGAACCTTCACTCGAGTGAAGCGTCTGATAGTGGCTTAAGTATTTGGGCGCTTAAAATAAACTAATTGTCATTGCATTTTCTATGGCCGGTCACAATTCAGAATATTTAGGTGTAATTATCATCGGCTAGTTTTTTAATATTCAATTAGCAATATAATAGCATCAGACTTAGTACTACTAGTGTACAGAGTCGTCTGCTGTTATGTATATGTCGTGGCCAGATCTTAGAATTGATCATTTCATGAAATGATCGACCATTTCATGAAATGGTTGTGTTTCGTGAAATGGCCAGCTAAAATTGACCATATCGTTCAAACGGTCAATTGGTCAACGTTTAATGATATGTCAGTCGACGTTTGGCCATATCATTAAGTACGGTATCCACGCAAATATTACTGGCATTCATTAACTTTTAGTAATCTGGGCCAATGGATAAATAAAACATTTTAAATAGCTTTCTGGCCACGACATATACACATCTCCCAGACTACCATGTTCCAAGCTGTATCTAAGTTTACAGATGAATATAAAATGTTGAGATGTTTTGCTTGTGCAAGCAGGCTATCTTTAAACTCAACATATTACTGGTGAACATTGCTTTGAGAAGTCCCGACGCGAATCGCTGTGAGGGAAAGGAGTGGGAAAATAAAGTTATATGATACATGTAGTAGTACTGTTTGTGTGCTGAAATCTGAAAAAAAAATAGATATTTAGTTTAAGATGAGATGTGATTGAAATTAATGAAAGTTTCTAATACATAAGTAGGTGGGAAGGTAATCTTTGACCCAAATTTTACTATGCTTACCTATGATTATTTCCAACTTAGTTTCTGCCCACGACTTCGTTCGCGTGGAAGTCGTAAAACACCACAATATACTAAAATAACAGCCACATTTTTATAAAGCTTCCCTGTATATCTACTAGGTACGTTTGGCGTTTTGGTTTTAGCAGCCAAAATTTATGAATATCTGCGTTCCTGCTTAGATTATAATCATACCTAATGGCACAACAATGATACACTGACTGATGCATTTTTACTGATTATACCTGACCAACCGCTATCACTAAAATAAAATAACAGTAGATTGTCAACACACGGTATTTCTCATTAAAGGTCACCTAACCATAGATTTATCGTATATTATTAAACTAGCTTCCGCCAGCGACTGCACCCGCGTGATATCTTTATAAATTATAGCCTATGTTACTCAGTCATAATATAGCATCCGACTGGTGAAAGAATTTTTAAAACCGGTACAGTCGTTTTGGAGTTTATTTATTACAAACAAACAAACATACAAAAAATAAAATCTTTTCATAATATTAGTTTAAATGAGCAATATTTGTTAATATATTTGTAATCATGTTCTCGAAAACGGCTCTAACGATTTCGAGGAAAGTTGCAATATAGAGGTTTACGGGGGCAAAAAATTTATCTAGCTAGGTCTCATATCTGGGAAAATTTGTTGTCTCTATTTTCACCCGAGCAGAGCTCGGTCGCCCAGGTACTTTATATTATAACCATAGATGACAGAAGCAGCCTTAACTTCATATTTATCTGTGTACTTTCTACGAACTATCGTGATACAACAAAATGTCAAATAAAAAGAATCACTGAAAATACCAAATATTGAGAATCCAAATTAGGTCCGTCGAGCTGCTTGGCTATTTGCATTATTTAAAGTTAACTAAAATGGCCGTTCTTATATTTGTCATTATTGACTGCTTAGCTCCAGCCTCTCTGGAGCGCTAAGCAGTCAATAATGACAAATATAGCGTGATGATAATCATTAACCGACTTCAAAAAAAGGAGGAGGTTCGCAGTTCGTCGGAATATTTGTTTCGTTTTTTAAAAAAATGTATGTTCTCCGTTTACTCGGAGACGGCTAAACTGATTTGAAAAATTATTTTGTTGTTTGAAAGTGTACAGTTTAGACTTCGCTACGATTTTATTATACTTAAAGAACAAAGATTTATTTTCCGCGTATTACCTCCATTTCAAAAACACTGTTTCTACTTGACTACAGTAACTTTTGATACTTACTCGCTGAAGTAAGTAAACGTGGGTTAAGGTTTTAGGTTCTTTCCTGCACACTCCGGGTTGAAGATAAGATAAAGAGATAAAGGCTATTTACAATATACCTAACCTACCTGTAACAATAACGGACTTTTACAATATTAAAGTAATTACGGCACAAAAATATAAAATGTTGACAGCTATGGAAAGTTGTCCAGTGCTTACAACACTAACATCTTTTTTACTTTACAATGTTTTAATCAAAAAGCTGTAATTTCTTCGCCTCGTCTCAAGATATTATAGAGAACCTAAATTCATAATGGAACACGACAAGCAATTTGGATCAACCGTTAAACATGAAGAATTAAATGAGTATGTACATATTTACTCCACCACTGAATTATTTACGTATCATAACGGATTTCAGAATGTAGGTAAAGTTGAGCCGCCTAGTCGCGCCACAGACTGACAGACAAGCTCATCACACAAACTTACGTCACAAGTGCTCTATTTTTCATTTCGGCACAGAATATAAATAAACAGGCGCAAGAAGAACGATAACAAAAGGAATTTGAGTCTCGTACTTTTGAATTTGAATATTTAATTTATACCGAGCTTAAAATTCGTGCAGGCGGCGATTTAAAATTGTATCTTGTTTGGGGATGACTGTATATACCTACTAAAATGGGTTCGTTTCTGTTTAGTTTGCTCTGTGAATAAGTTAGATAAGTGGCGAGAGGGCCGGTGCCTTTGAACCGACGAAGAGCAGTAGTAAACAAGAGGATTTAATGGTTATGGAGCAGTCGGTGGCGCTAAGTGAAAATGAAAGTGATTCCCGGGAGCCCGTTAACTCCTTGGAATTATGACGAAAATTCTTGCGTTCACGTGTCCCCACCGTTTGTGACCTGACTACACCGCTTTTATGATATTGTTACGTTCATTGCCCTTTTACATTACGGGAATGGACTCCATTGGTCTATTTCGTGGCGTCTGATCGTCTCTAACGTCGAGGATGAGTGGCTAGCCGCTTTCGATGTCACTCGTTCGATACACAGGCTGCTTGTTCCATGTTGCTTACATGAATTACGAAAAATATGGACCGCACAAAACATAACCGGTTTTGTGTGTTTAGTTATGTGTACAGACATTTTTCTTGATGTTTACATGGGAAATGGAATATCAAACTGAGGAAACTGCTTTAAGGTTGAATTCCGCAAACACGTTGACTGTAAGGAAAATATAATTGAGCGGTAAACGAATATATCGTATACATACCTATTGTTTTTCTGTGGACCAGGGAAATAAACGACAAAAATAAAACATTGTTTTGTGAGACACCTACTTACACTATTTGTTGTCTATAAGGGCGGTGGCCGTCATATTTTATCGGCCGTCATAAAAATCTGTAATTTTCACCGGTATTTGACATTAAGGTGTGAATAAAGGCTCTGTATTCAGGTATTTGGATAGCCATTTTTTTTCACACTCATTATTAAATTATAACACCTACGAATATTTATCATTTACTTTGTAAATGGTTTTTTGCGAAGTACATACTTAGCTAACACATCATTAACCTTTTCATAATGTTCCACTTCATAACCCTTGTTTCCGCCCACAATTCGTAGCTGTATCTGGTAAACAACAGAAATATTCATAGACGTTTCAATCTGTATAAATCTAAAGTTAATATAACACAAAGCAGCTCTGGTAATATTATTTGTGAACACAGATTGTTGCAAATAAGTCCCCCGGGGTGGTTTGGGGTTGTAGTGGCGCTCAATATTATGTAGTTTCGATTTTAAAATCGTTCCGCTTTGGAAATACAACAGTATTCAGCTTTATATTATAGGTACGTTCTTTCTTGTGATAAAATGAAGTAAAACGTAAAAGTTGTGCGGAATTATGGATCAATTTGTAATTGAGTTCAGTATGAAAGCTTTAATAATTTAAGGATTGTTTAGTTCTTTATTAAATATTTCTTGTTTACTGAATTGGTTTGAAATATGAAGGTATAGGGACTTATATGCCTATAAAATGGAAATGAGCCGAAAGTAAGATTAGAAGTGCAAATGTATGGGAAAATCTAGTTTCCATGTTTCAAATACAAATTATCGAATAAGATCAAGAATTAACAACTTTAAGCTCGATTCGATTCGATTTACACTGAACATCATCTGCCTAGCCTTTTCCCAACTATGTTGGGGTCGGCTTCCAGTCTAACCGGATGCAGCTGAATACCAGTATTTTACATGGAGCGACTGCGTATCTGACCTCCACAACCTAGTGACTAGGTAACACGATACCCCTTGGTAAGACTGGTTGTCAGACTTTTTGGGCTTCTAACTACCCGTAACGACTGTCAAAGATCTACAAATGACAGCCGGGACCAACGGCTTAACGTGCTTTCCGAGACACAGAGGGGACTTGGTATGTAAAGATGGTCACCCATCTACGGACCAACCGCGGCAAGCGTAGCTTAACCTGATCGATCGACCCGTGCAGCTGTTATTACTTAGCCACAAGCCCCTCGATTTACACTGAACAAAATATAAAAATCACAGTAGTAGTAATACGTGTTAGCGTAGTATTATATTATCTGTGGTGTTAGTGAGTTAGTCAATGTGTATCCAGTATTATAGGGTGCCTCTAAAAAGCGCCCCTGAGCCCGCTTCCAGCTTTAAGCACCCAATCTTTGCCAGCCACTCTTAGCAAATCGTTCCGAAGTGTCCTACGCTATGTACGTTTAGATGCAAGCCTCACTCTCCACCGGTTTTGTCTAACAGGAGTCGAGTCTTAGAGCTTGCAAGACCACGTAGCCTTTTATCAGCCATGATTGTCTTTGTTGCATTTTACTTTCAGGATTTATTTTCGTTGAGTATTTCTTGTCCGGTGTTCAATTAAATGTACACTTTATCTCGATTGAACTGTGTGTTCGTTATTTTACTTTCAAACTGCGAACCACTTTTGGAAAACAATTACGAGAAATATTCAAACGAGTCCTTGAACTTTCTCCTTTGTTTTTAATAAACAATTAAAATGTTTACAGTAAACTGTTTGGTTTATGGTACTTATAACTTATACAGAATTGCTCTGGTAATAATGTATGTAGGTTTTCTATGTATCCTTTTAATTACATTGAGTTGGCAAGGTTAATACTCATTATGAAATGTATTTGTCCGAATATATATTAATACTAGCGGATCTGACAGATGTTGTCCTGTCCGAACAGCGCCACCTACCAGGTCCAATTGTATTTTCAAACCATCCCGTTACCCACTCAAATATACAAACAAAATTTCATCCAAATCGGTCCAGCTGTTTAGGAGAAGTTAGGTGACAAACACTTGTACACACGGCTACACATTAAGCTATACATTTTCAATATAAGCTGACCTCGCATTGTGCGGAAATCCTATACAATGCGAGATCAGCGTAAACTGGAAATTATATGTAGGTACATATAAAGATATATCTACACTTGAGAAACGAACTACGAGTATATTCATTACCTACTAAGTTAAGGGTTTGGCGTTATAAATCAGACGCTGTCAAAAAAGATGCCTACAATGTGTTTTTTGTTTTGTGGCTATCCAATTATACGATCCTGTAATTTTATCTGTATTTTTAATCTATAAGAGCTTTGGGTGATTTTCACTACCTTTATGGCGTAGTGACTAAGGAGCAATTTAGTGTTTTCACTATTATTAATAGGTATGTGGTTGCCGCCGGCCATCTGACCTGATTTACAAGCAAGCTGCCCTTACTCATGTCTTACAATGCCCCAGGCGCAGACGAGCTGACCTATTCTTAACTGGGCACACACGGTTAAACTGCTGCCTAATATTATTAGATAACAGACTTGCAAGTAAGCTCCTGGGGGTTGGTGGCTCCTTAAATGAAAAAGGGGTAGTAGGGAGGAGGTGAAGCCGGAAAGGGAAATAAGCGAACTCGTAGCTTTGAATTTACGTAAAACAAGGTAGGTTAAGTCAAAGTACGGATTTAAACGTTGACTCTTGAAGTTAAACATGTACTCGACTGCAAATCTAATGTTTAACTTTTTTGTTTAATGTGGAACACGTCACATTTTGATTCGTTTTGCTTTCCCTTTGAAGTATATGCTCTACTTTCCTCATTACGCTGAGAGCAGCAAAATGAAAAATGAAATGACGGTATAAAGAGTTGTGCCGTGATTTAACTAGAACGAAAAGAAGGATGAAATTCACAACAAAGTGCTAAAAGTTAAAAGGAAGGAAGCACTCCTCCGGAAGTCAATTTGTTGAAGTAGAAACTTACGTGTTTCGCGGCGCTAATGTCTGAATATATATTACTTCTAATAATGATAAGGTACTCTCATTAACAAGGGGTTGATTAACAATTCAACCTTTCAGAATATATGTCAAGCTTTGCGTAAATGCATGACTAATATCTATGTTAATATTATGAATGACCGGAGTTTCTTCTTCAATATTATCACTGCGAGGACGTCCCTTTCCTAGCTCTAATTGCATGTTTATGCAAATTCGTATTCCCGACTTTACTATCTGTTTTAATATTGCATTCCAAGCATTTTTGCACAAGAAGATATTTAGTAGTGAGGAAGTAAATGTTGAAATAGTGCTGTGTATTGGTAAACATTTGTTAATTTAGCTTGTTCAAATAATGTGAGTTTGATTTACGTTGTAAGATATAAAAACGAGTTCGATTTATAAATACTAACTCTTTAAAACATTTACACAATTTAAACATAAAGCATTGTCGATTTTAACAATGATAATTTATTGATGGTAGGTACTGTTTGCGTACTCATAATGTATTTAAATATATTTGTAAAATTATTTGTAAGCATAATCAACCTATAATGTTCCCACTGCTGGGACACAGACCTCTCTATGAGAGGGAGGGGCCCAATGCGGGTTGGTAGATGTCACAATATTTCTTCGAATTTTTTGGTTCTAGGACATGCCGGTTTCCTCACGATGAATTCCTTCACCGTTTTGAGGCCAGTGACGATGAAATAATTTACACAAAGTAAAGCGCCTGACTGGGTTCGAACACGTATTATAAGTCGCGGCAGTTACTACTGGGCCATCACTGGTTAGACTTCAGCTTATAAAGTTCTCACTGCAGCACGCGTAGCATGACCACCGTAGAAACGAGTTTTGTCGACGGAAGAATAGACAAAATGACAGATTGTGATTGTTTATCTGTCATTTTGTCTATTCTTCCGTCGACAAAACTCGTTTCTACGGTGGTCATGCTACACGTGCTGGGACACATGCCTCCTCTCTTTGAGAGAGAGTGGGCCGTAATCCACCACGCGGGCCCAGTGCGGGTTGGTCGATGTCACAATATGTCTTCGAATTTTTTGGTTCTAGGACATGCCGGTTTCCTCACGATGTTTTCCTTCACCGTTTTGAGAGCAGTGGTGATGAAATTAAATACACAAAGTAAAGCGCCTGCCTCGATTCGAACCCACGACCTACAACACCTACACCTCTGCTTAGTTACTTGTAAAATAAACAATATTGCAAAAAAGAGTGTTTTCCGGAAAAACCAGAACTTTAAATTCGCGAGTGTACGGGGCTCAAATCGTAAGCTTCCAATAAGAAAAGCAATTTCAGAAATACGAAGAGCGACAAAATATTCATGTTTTTACATCCTTTTAGTGAATAGCGTCGTAAGTTGAGCTATGTAAATCACTTGGATTAAAAGTTATAAATGATCCATGTACAACAATCTTGTGGCAACACTCGTTTTCCTCCAACAAACCACATGGTAGTACTTCTTTCTCGTGAATATCGATTTTTACGGTCACGTGTGAATCGTGAAAGTCTAAAGGGCCTTATCAAGCATCATATTTCTATTCTTATGAGCTTTCGAAAAGTAAACTGTATTCGTAAACCAGCTCTAATATAAGCATACTTTAGATTAGAACTATGAGACTCTCATACAGTACCTAATATTCTCGAAATATGCAGCATTTTTAAGCAAGTGCATATTTGAATTTAAGTCGTGTTAGGGAGAGTGGTATAATCCCAGTTTATAAGAGTTAGTGTTATTACGGCCCGCAGAGACGGCAACGCTTACACTTCCTAGAGCTTTTTAAAGGATTAAAAGCAACCGACCCTGAGTAGGTATCAACTTTGACCTAATTTTTTATGAAAATCTTACTAGCTTCTATCGAAATTTCAGCCGAATATTTTCTCATAGTGAACACAAGTTTACTAATTGAAATTGTTTACGTGCCTACCATAAATAATAAACAAATGAATGTTCATTTTGCTGACGTGAAAGACAGAGGTGCCGATTCTCTTGTTCACAAACTAAACTAAATTTAAGTTCAATGCATCTTTTTCTTTCTATTTCATTAAGAAAAGGACAGAAGATAAATTTTAGTTTAGTCCTGTCAAATTAATCAGCGCTTGACGTAAATTGACGTAATTTTAGTCGGCAAGTTTTTAATCACGTCTAAACTTGTATGGAGAGTGATAGGCGCTGATTAATTTGACAGGACTAAACTAAAATTTATCTTCTGTCCTTTTCTTAATGAAATAGAAAGAAAAAGATGCACTGAACTTAAATTTAGTTTAGTTTGTGAACAAGGGAATCGGCACCAGAGTGGATTTTTTTAGAGATTCCCAGAATGTAGAGAAGCTGAATAAGTATTTTTCATATTAAATGTGTATGACTGTTGTAATAAATCTTTTCGTAACAATTATTTTTCGCACTGATACCATTTATTCCCGCTTCAGTGCATTCAATAACGCAGCAACGTGTAGTTGTATCTAGCGAGTATCCGACAACACCATCCAATTTGAAATAGGTGGCCGACAGTGAGCAGAATTGCTTTCCCGCCAACTGTTCTACTTGCTTCACAAATAAACCACAGTTTTGCTTCGTTCGACAGAATAATCCATATTTATTGATGATGTCGGAATAAGTGATTTCATATGACGTCATGTGCATTCATGGATAAAAAGACACTAAACGTGGACTTTGTCAACAGTAATTATTTATTTATCTTTAAATCAGGCACATTACCCATAATTTGTTAGTATTACTTACAACTATGTTAGTATAATTAATTAAGACAAACTTATACAACTAGAAACAATAATAATACAACACAACTTAGGGAACACTAATATCTATTAAGCCATCTTCTGGAGACACCTGGCAACAATACGAAATCCGGCCGGATCTGAGAATCTTTCTGCAAAAGTTAAAATAGTTTTTTTTATTTGGTACCTTTAAAATGTTAAGAAATGGTTTGTTATTTTTATACAATCACATAAACTCCCACAACTCCATAATGCTTCACTTCTTCAACTAAGTACTTAGTCTTGTTTCGGCACAAACTACGTAGGTATATATAAAATAATTTTGCGGTGGTAAAAAGTAAAAATATTAGCCAGCCAGCAAGGTGGTAGCGGGGCTGCCTGCCCGGGGTACGCCCCACTACATTTAAGTATTGCCACTCGTGGAGGCTATTTAAATGCACCCCAATGCCTTTTAAATTAAAGCATTGATTTAAAGCTCTGGCAGCTATTGGTACCTACCGCTTTATTTTTTACTGTTGTATTAAATACGTTCTGTTCTGTTCTACGTTCTGTTTTCTGTTACTAGGGGTTCCAAGTTTGTAAATTGAGCATATGAGCATGCATTAACTAGGATGTAAAAAAAAAAGACAACAGTACAGACAGTGCAGTGTCGTCAGTTTTTGGCTTCGTGCCCACGTAATGTGGAGTGACCGTAATACATACCTACTATACATGAGCATATTTTTATCACCGAGGTTTTTCTCAAGCCTTTTATAAGCTTTAAGGCTAACAATTCACTTTCCACGACTCTCGTCATCGAATTTGTGAATGCGTCTTTCTAATTAATGCAGTTCTGTTGCAGTTGAAGTACAGCACGTCATAATCACTACTAATATAAAATAAAAACTGTGTGTGAAATGACACACACCACGGCTTCATTTTTTATTTGAATGATTGAGAGAAAATACCTATAGGTATAATGATGTAGCATTATGTTCACCCCAATAATAAATTTACATTATAAATCCCCATTTATTTTACATACGAGATTAAAGTGAGGCAATGTGTTTACGTTCATACTCAAATAAAGAAATGATATGGTAAAGGGTGGAATTTAAAAAAGGTTGGATTTTTTAATTTCTGACAGTTTGTCTAAAGTCATTTTATGTTATTTTTTTTTAAATAAATAAGAAATACAACGCCTGTTAACCATGACATAAAGGGCTTTAAAATAATATTGAAAATATGTTTGTATTTTCAGCGATTCTTGTGGATTTACATTCCTTAATGCGAATTCCCAGAATTTGACATGATATTATTTAGAACAGCGTTATTACTAAATTAATAATAAATTAAGAATTCATGTTTAGCCTCCCTCTATTGACTCTTATAAAATATTTTCTTTATAAATGAAGATAATTATTACGGAAATAAAGTTTCGGTAAAGCATCACACTTTTTTTATTATTACTTCCTTATAGGAAAAGTCCCGGTCTATTTATAACTTTTAACTACGTGGCTTTTTGTTAAATCGAGTGGAGGAAATTATGAAATCTTGACTTCACTTTGATGTTGTCCTGAATATTAAAAAATAAAAGCGTTGTAATCAGTGTAGCAACTCTTGACCGTGATTTTTTTCTTAATAAAAATAAATTTTCAACTTCGGTAAAAAAGAACGTTGTGACCTTTACCTTGATAAATGTTAATTACAATGAGGGCATCAAAGGGTTTATAATACGGGCTGAGAAGATCAATCGGTAAGTACCTAAAATTATTTCGTTAATATCATTGATGTATATCTTATACCTACTATTAAACGAGCAATATTTGTATATAAATTTGTTATACTCACGTTGCCGATTTCAATGAAAGTTGCAATATTGGGGTTAACGGGGGCGAAAAATCGATCTAGGTCTCATATCTGGGAAAATTCGTTTTCTCCGTATTTTTACCCGAGCAAAGCTCGGCCGCCCAAAGTTTAGAACAAGATAATGAATAATGAATAATGAATATTCGAATGACATGGCAGCATGGAATTAGTAAGTACCTACTATCGTGGCAACATGGAATAAGTAGGTACCTACTATACATAAATAAGTATGAACTTTCCTATTTTCCTTTATTTTCATCTAGTTTAAGGCCCTTTTTTAGGGTTCCGTAGTAAACAAGGAACCCTTATAGTTTCGTCCAGGGATGTAACGGATATCCGTATCCGCATCCGCAACTGCGGAGCATCCGCATAAATTTTGATATCCGCAAAACATCCGCATCCTCAACTTTTGATTTTAAAAGCTCCGCATCCTCATCCGCATCCTCATAATTTCTATGTGGATGTGACCCTACCTTGTTCGCACTAATAGTGGATTTTTAAAAACTCGCGCCGAGCTAAATGGGCGCGCCGATAAGTGAGTTACGCGTTCCTGTTGGCTGAATTCGCAATGTCCTTGTCCTATGACAGACGATCGGCCGCACGTGGCAGCGCTGGGACGAGAGTGCGTCCCAGCGCGTTGGATTCTCAACGCTCGGCTTAACACCGACAGTTGAAAATCCAGTACGCGATAAAATCCCGCCGCGATTTTATTACGTCCGTGTGAACGTCGGCTTACTGGGTATAAAATCATTTGAATTTTTTTATCACCGCCACTGACAAGTATACCGTGCGAACAATTATTTAGTGGAGCAGGCCCTTATCTATGATGAACTTAGAAACCGCTTAGAAGGCGAAAAGGCCTGCAAGTTGCTTTTTATCAAATATAGTTTACGTTTACTTAATTTTGAATATTAAAGTTGTGCATTTGACTTCACAATTTGAAATTTCAGTTCACAATTTTATTTACCTACCAAATGATTACCTACAACCTATACAAATATAAACACTATAAAAACAAGGGCTATTTTTTGTACGATATCCACATCCGCACCCTCATCCGCATCCTCAATAAGGAATTTTTCAATATCCGTTTCCTCATCCGCATCCTCAAACCCGATTATCTCGATATCCTCATCCGCATCCTCATCCGTTATATGACATCCGTTACAACCCTGGTTTCGTCATGTCCGTCTGTCTGTCTGTCCCCGGTCTAGCTCCGAGACCCTTAGTACTAGAAAGCTGTAATTTGGCATAGGTATACATATTAATTACGCCGACAAAGTGGTAAAAAAAATCATGAAAAACATTTTTTTTTAGGGTATCTCTCATACACGTAAAGTGGTGATGTTTATTTTTTTATTTTTTTACCCCATGGTGAGGGGTATCATTGGAAAGGTCCTTCAAAAATATTGTGAGTTTGTGAAAACTATTTTTGGATTCAGGGATTCGTTTGCGAAATATTAAGCTTTAAAGTGCTAATTTTTGTTAGAGTCAAGTGTCCCCCCCCCCTGCCGGCTAAATGATTAGTTTTGGGTGTGTGAAAAAAATCACAACAGTAGCTTATATAACGAAATTAAAAGAAAAACTATCACAACAAAGTAGGCTCTACATGTTAACGAGTAATAATCAACCAACTTAACTTTGCAGTTGCAAAAACATGTTTTCCCATACATTCCGTATGGGAGAACATATTTTTCAACTACAAAGTTAAGTTTGTTTTTGGGATAAATTCATCCCAACTACGGAACCCTTCATTGTGCGTGGTCCGACACGCACTTGGCCGGTTTTTTGTAAATATTTATGTAAATCAATTATTTAAATAAAATAAACAATTTATTACCTCTGCCTGACCCTACAGGGAATACAGGGATGACGATGTGCTTTTTTTTTGTGCTATTCTATTAAATGAGCATTCTCTATATTTACCAGAGCAGAGCTCGGTCGCCCAGGTACTATTACTGAATAAGCTTAATATGATTACGGCTGATTGGAAGTTGGAAAAACAGTTATGGGTTGAAAGAAACAGTATCTGTATGTTCCCCCAATAATGACGTATGCGATGCTGTTTTTGCACAAGCAAGACCCAGTCACATCCATAAGATGCAGACATTACAGAACCGTTGCCTTCGGAAGGCCTCGGGAGCCCCCTGATTTGTTAGGAATGAGATCCTCCATCTCGACCTAAAAATCCCCACCATCCACCAATTTCTCAAACGCTCTTCCAAGCGTTACTTCGATACTGCCGCCAAACATAGCAACCCTCTGCTTGTCGAGGCCGCTAGTTACACTCCCTCTAGTGTCAATCGAACTCGCCGCCCTAAGCGAATCCTTACCGACCCTGACGACCCCAATACCCTCCTCCAGGAGAGCAGTAGGGAAACCAGCACAGTGTACAAAAACAGATGCCTTCCGTCATGCCGACCTCGCCGCCGAGGTCCTTTGCGATCGCGACCGCGTCCCCCGAGTAAATAATATTTCCCCCCGACCCTTGCTCCATAACGAGGTGCCAGCAGTTGTTGCAGCTGAGCACGTAGCTTTAAATTCCCCGACTAATAATCATGATCAAAACCTTGATCCAGCCCGTCCCATCCTTGATATCCTCCCTCCGGTTGACGCCCCAAGCAGAGGTTCGTACCCCACAGGGGGTGCGAGCGTTCATCTAGTTTTAATTAGCATAGTTGAATAACCCTCTTTTTTTTTTTGGGTCGGGAATTATCAAATAACTTCTCCCGCTCTGGGTGGAGCGGGAGGGCGTGTCAGACTCTTACTGACTAAAACCCACCCGTGTTCCTTCAGTTGCCATGTTGCCGGGGGGCCACGATTTCCCTATCGGCCCGTATTCGCAGGCCAGTTGAATAACCCCTGGCTGGAGGTTTTAAGTGTAGTAGCTTAAGGCACCCACAGGAAAGCCTGGTTAAGTAGTCATGATCTCAGAGGTCAACTACGAGATGCCCTACCTAAAAAAAAAAAACTGTATGTTTTAATAATCTGTATGTAGTATGTTTCAACTTTAGTATCGAACTTGAGCTTTTAGTGTTTAGTTTAGTATTATATATTATTATATATAGGCCGTTGTCATGGCGTCCTGAGTCGAATTAAGTCGAGGAAGTTGCTTCAAACGGACTAATATCGGTGTTTCAATATAAGGTCAAACTTAAGTACCTACTTGAAATATTGACGACTTAACTGTGTGCCACTTAACCTTTCCACAGTAGCTCCTTCCTCGTGTATTACGTAGTAATAATTATAGTTACCGAAATGAGTCATCCCAGTAAATTACTCCTTTAGTACATTTGATTAACACCTGCAGCTCCTAGATTTTCCATCGCCAGAACTTCCCGTGAACAATCCATCAATACGGTTTTTACGTAGTCTGTAATCGAGTCGATCGCGCCCGTCGTTTCTGCGACTATGTGGTCGGCATGGTGTTTAAGGGAGGCGACACCACGTCGCCTCACTTTCATTTTTTGGATTTCAGTCTTTCGCTTACTTTCCACTGTGTCTCACCAGCAAAACGGCCCTACTTTTATTCATGATTTTTTCCTATTCTCAGAAATTATTAATCGGCTCTCGGAAACCATAAAAATATGCTCCAACCAATCAGAGCGCAGCTCGCAAAAAAGACACGTACCTTAAGTACGACTAAACTTTACCTCTACAAGAACCTTTGTACCTTACTTAAACTAATATAAAACCGGCCAAGTGCGTGTTGGACCACGCACAATTCCGTTCCGTAGTTGGGATGAGTTTATCCCAAGAACAAACTTAACATTGTACTTGACAAATATGTTCCCCCATACATTCCAACTACAAATGTAAGTTTGTACGCACAATATTGAGTGATTTACCATGTTATTTTGAGACCATAGACTTCTTATAGTTCTTTTTCTGTCTATAAGCATAAAACTATTCTCTGTATTTTTTTCAAAATTTTAGGCTTAGCCGTTTCGGAGATAAGGGATTCCCGTAAATTTTCATCTATTTTCTTAAATATCTTTAAAAGTATTTATTTTAAAATTATAGAAAAAATGTGTTAGACATCTTCGCAATAAGTCCTTTCGTTTGATATGTTGTGACATATCAAACGAAAGGACTTATTGCGAGGATCTCTATCGGTACAGTCTGCGAAACTTTATTTACAATTTTCTTGTTTGCCCCCAATAGTGACCCCCATAATCAAAGTTCATTTATTTACGTTACACATCCGTGTTTGGCTCACAGAAATACATTATGTGAACCAAATTTCAACTTAATTGGTCCATTAGATTCGGAGCAAATTTACTGTGTTTTCCTACTTTAAAACCTACATGGTACTAACAATACTTTAAAACCTATAATTCAAACATATCCTAATCTAACTGTTGTATAAAATATACTTTATTCCTATCTTACTAGTAGACATCATAAAACTATTCCTATCCTATTAAATAAAAATATATTTATAATAATATTTATTATAAAAAAAAAATACTATTCTAGTAAAAAATATAAAACAATCTTAATTATTTAACACGTCACGAGTAAACAAAACAATCTTAATTTACAACACGCTCGGTGTCCGTTACATAAGGTTAGGTATAATATGATTGATGGTTCACGGTTTCACCTTTGCATTATAGGTACAATTACAATGTATAATTTTCCTAGTTATACAAAGAGACCATTGAGACAGACATAAAAATCACTCGCGCATAATTGGCGTTTGCAAGTGATGACATTTAGACGGGAGAGCGATCACAAAATTGAGCTTCCTTTCTTTTAAGTAAAGCAAATTCTGGCAAAACGCCGAGAAAATGGGACGATGAAGACTATATAAAAATATACAGCTTATAAAAAGTTCGTGCATAATGTAAAGCCTGACACAGTACTTGAATATTTTATTATTTTAGGACACATTAAACTTGAGGCCCTTTTTAGCCTCGTTTTCATTCAAAAACTCATTTATTAAGTGAAGAGAAAAAATATCATTAAACTTGCAGAGTACACGGCTTGTTTGTCGTTAGGAGCGGGCGAAGCATCGCGCTGATATTGCAATCCCCTTCGGTACCCTTACAGCAGCGTCAATACTGCATATTAGCTTTATGTAAAGCTAATTAACCGTGTATTTAACACGTCAAGAGTAAAATTTTAATTACAGAAGGCTGATATGACAATTTCAATTATTGATTGAGTGACTGACGCTATTATTGTATGGTTAGAAAGCCAAATGAAACGGATGTCTACACAGGAAGGCGCAGAAACTTCTGTGTGCAGTTAGTTCTGGGATGGAATGTAGAATATTCTATCTCATACCTACATGAAATGTGGCAGACAGTGGCTGTCTATTAGTATTATATTTCGAAGACTTCTCGCATTTTTTCTACGTGTAGCTCTTATTTATATTAAGTTACCAATACGATTATAATCAACTCACAATATTTAATAACTTTAACCCGCTAAACCCATAAAATGTCACGTAAAGGTATTAACTACATAAATATATGTAAGTGTAACTTGTATTTGTATAGTAAATTCACGCCTGTCTCTCGGTGGGTAGATTCACAGAATACCTAATGTGCCCGGTAGATTCCCCAAGCTACGATGTTGGCAAACCTCTTTCGACCACCAAATTAAAAGAGCTATATAACAGGTACATAGCTATGTAGGTAACCACAAAACGTATTACGTATAATACTGCTAGTGGTTACTGCCACGCAGTGTAGCCTCTGCATGTACTTGTATGTACTTCTTTAATGTTTGTGTGGCTGTTAATTAATATATGGACAGAAATACAGGGTGTTTGGCAGAACGTTGAACATACGAAAATGGTGGATAGGGATCATCTGCTACTTACTCAGCCCTAATTTATTCGGCCCTGGCCCCCTGGATATTTTTTCTTTAATGAAAGTTGAAATTAAGATTCAAGTATTTTTTACATCTTTCTGTAAGTTTGAGGACTCATAACTTTTTTTCTAGCTAACATCTGAATAAAGCAATAATTTTATAAAAATCTGCCAACATTAAAGATAAAAAAAACAAAAATATTGCCTGTTTTAGCCATTTTAATAAAATTACACTTCAAAGTTAAGAAAGTGGTGAAACTAGAAGAAAGCAAAAAATATTTTTTTAAAAATATCCAGGGGGTCAGGGCCAAATAAATTAGGGCTGAGTAAGTAGCAGATGACCTCACCTATCCACCATTTTCGTATGTTCAACGTTCTGCCAAACACCCTGTATAACCCTCATTACCAAGAAACATTTTGTAATATGCGAATATTTGGACTGAAGGTTTAATTGGATCGCATTTACCGATGTATTTCTTTCTTCATTATTAATACCTTTTTATCGAGCAGTAGCTGACAATCAAAGAGCAGTTTTGTTATTTTTTATTCCTCCAAACCAGAAAATATCTCGAAGTGAAAGTGTAAAATAAATAAATAGCAGACAAATAAATAGAAAAGAGCTTCGTGGTTGAATCCCTAAACCTCGCAATCAGTCTACGAATTAAAAAGAGAAGTAAGTTGAAGAAAATTCGAACTGAGTGTGGAATTTTACCGGAAGGCTACCGGAAGCGGTTGCCGCAATCGAGGGGAAAAGTAGCTCGCTCCGGGACGCTTTGACCGGTCATTCGTACAACTGCCTTTCAGAGATTTTCTGTTTAAAAAGTTTTTTCAATCGTAAACATTTCTTGTATTACGCTACGCCAAGTTGTCAGATGTTGTTTGGTTGAAATGCCAATTTCTGCTGTGTCTTTTGTGAGAAACATTTTAATTAATGTCAGAATATTCAATTCCACGGTCTAAACTTCTAAAGGCTTTAACTGGAAGGCTGTTGATGAATGCATACAATCTGGGGGCATTAACAGAACCAGATCCTCTAATAACAGATCAAGGTTCGGATATCCGGGATAGAGATGTTGACGGATTTGACGGCAGAAGGCGCTGGCTCGTGCGGATTCCAATCTAGCGTCAAACGGGACGAGAGGCACGCCGCCTTCCCCCGCGCCACCCCGCGCCACCTGCCCCCCACCGGCTCGGCGGTTCATTATGCAGCCGCCCACGCCGCGCGCCAATCACATAGCATCGCAGCGATATTGCCGTCTCGCTAGGGATTTCAACGATGTTTGTCGATTACTTGGATTAAGGATATTTAGTTCCTTAGTTTGCATGCATAACAGATTCTTGGGTTACGTATACAAATATAATCTGCCAAGTTAAAGCCTTATTTAAAACGAATTCTATTGCTAGTTTACTTTCTTTATGGTGATGAATTCACTAGCGTGCAACTATACCCGTGAAAGTTATATGTATTAAAAAAGGAAATCCCTTCATATTTAATATACAAGTTTTATCTCTGCTGGCCGAAGGATAAAGATAATTTTAAAGTCTTCGTCTTTGAGCGTCATAGCTCTGAATGTGTGGCCAGCGTTCTTGTGGACGTAGCGTAGAAGCCACGAAGGAGTGGTGTAACACTTAACACGCGTGGAGCCACGTAGCAGCCGCGTAGCGTTAAAACCGCGTACGAGCCGCGTAGCAGCGGCGTAGCATGTAACCCGCGTAGCAGATGCACAGAAGTCACGTAACGTCACGACGTCGCTGGCAAAGTTCCGCGAAGACAATACGTAGGCGTTGCGCAAACAGCGCAAATGACGCTGGGACAGAATTGTATAAAAAAGGGTCACATTTGTGCAGTGTCTGCTTTTACATTCTGCAAACGCTTGCGCTGCACCCTGCACTGGACCAACGCCAGATTCGAATGCCACTGATTTGTGTAGTAAGTACCTATATAATGTGAAGATAACCCTAAATGATGAATTTTGGCACAATCATCATTGGTATTTGTTATCTGTATCTTCACAAAAGTAGAAAAGTTTGAATCCAAGTTTTTCTAGCATTCCTATCTTGAAACTAAGTAGGCCGTGAGTATATACACAGCACAATGTGCACTATTGTCGTGAACCTATAAATAGTACAAGCATGCTTATTTAGCCTGTCTTACCGTTAGCGATGTTTAGTGAACACGGTCTGGTTACCCAATTTTGTTACTTTCAAGTAGGCACCTAAAGTGTAGTAAGTACCTACAACTTTTCTATTTTATATTCCTTTTTTACATTGTAAGTAAAATCAAAAACATAATCTCAAAAAAATGCATGTTGTTTCCTTACCACAAATCAGAAGTAAAACAATGCTCGACTATCGATACTTTTAACAAAAGGCCCGTGGCACGAGCACAGCACTATCAATATTACCTGTTCCTAGCATAAAGAATAATCCGGGTTGGTCGTCATTGTATGTTGCACGGACGACAGAAAGCCTCATAGCTTGTATAACGTCTTTGGTATGGCCGAGTCAGCTGTACCTAAGTATTTTTTATTGCAGCAGACGGCACCGGTGAATATAAATGCACCGACAAGTCGGCCGCGGCCGTGTGCGAGCCGGCAGCGTATCTGATAAGTTATTTCCGTTACTTTGAGACGACAACTCACGCCGGATGCATGATTTTTATTTTTATTTAGCTTGAATATTAAACTTTACACTGTTTTTTTTGGTTGGTAAAGGATTGTTTGTAGAGGTTCTCATTGAAGAGTTTCCCGTTTAAGAATTCTATTAGAAAGATTGTCCACTTCTTTGAGAAATATATGATTATATTTCTGAAGATATTGTTAAGTTCTAATACGGGTAGGTCCCTACTCATACCGTAATGTTGTCCAATAAAATGATAATCTACATTGCTGTGACAAATAACATTCTTTATGTATAACAATACAAAGCTTGAATAAATAACATGAAACCACACACAACGCTAGGAAATGGAACGAGTTCGGAGTGTCATGTAGTGCGAGGAATAATTCCTCAATCTTTATTGTCACCTATTGGAGCCATTGGTAAGTCCTGGCATTATTATAGAGTGGAGTTAGTGTGGCGGCGACGACACTTACCTGCAAGTGGGAGTTTACATTCACACCGCGCATAGGGTTGACTCTCTCTAACCGAGTTAAAATGAAATTTAAAAATAAATTAATTGCGACTGTTATACAGGGTGGCAGGGACATTGACGCGAAAACTTTTACCATGCATTCAGTACATGATTCTGAACGCTCCTGCATTCAAATTTTTCGTCGGTTATTTAAAAAAAAATCTGCTGTTTCATAGAATAAATAAATAAAATATTTATTCAGTATTAAAAATTGGTAAAATATTAACATAAAATCTTAGAAATAATTTACAAAGGTATTATAATGTTAGATGCCTGTACTAGGATAAACCTATATCACAGGCGGCATGAAAAGTGCAATAGGTACCTGGGTGAATATTTCATTTCGTGCACATTATGATCTTTGGAGAATTGTTAAAAAAATGTGCCTAATCATGTTCATTATTTATTTTTTTGAAAGTGTTTAATGATGTTATGTGAAATATAAAAAAGGGACAGTAATCAGACTTTTAGTTTTGAAGATATTAGCGTTTGTTTTTTTTTGAAGGAACGGTAATGAGATTTAACACAAACGGTAATTAGATAGATATCTATTTATGGTACTGAGGTAGAAAAATGGTAATTAATAATACAACAACTGTTCGATAAATCAGCCTTTAATTGCACTAAAACAAACCTATAATTAAACTTCGAAATAGGTACATCTTTTTCTTTCTTTCTTTATATAATAATGAAACTATAAAATAATACAGAAACAAAACTTAATCATACAAAACTTTAAAATAATCTTTGATATTGTAGCTTTCTTTATTATTATTTATTTCCTTTATTTCATTTTTAAACATACTTTTTACATTTTTAAATATTCTTATAAAAAATAATTTAAAAAAAACATTTAAAAATATAAAAAAATATTTATTATTATTGTAGCTTTTTCTTTGCTGTCTCCTGGCTCTTGGGGTCATATCGCCTACTGACAGAATTGTTTTTCTTCCTTTCTTTTTAGGTATCTTTGGTGTTCTTTTTCTTTTTGTAAAGCATAAAGAACAGGATCTGATTTAATACTTTCATATCTTTTTCTGCGTGCTATTTTAGCCCTTTCTAGTATTTCTTCTCTTGTACTTCTTCTTCGAGTCATTTTGGTCTAAAACAATATTATTGTTTTTATAGAGACATTATATGACGAACGACAAACGATCACAATATGTAAGTAAGTCCCTTTTAGTCCGTTATTAATTAAATTAATAAACACTGTGCTTTTTTTCTTACTTGTCTTATTTTGAAAAATATAATGGTGTGCTGGTAACCAAAGACAACTGATATGATTGGGAAATTATTGAATATAATGACTGAATTAATTTAATCTATCATGACGTATTCGTTATATCCCAAATAAGACAAGTAAGGAAAAATACAATGTATACAGTTTTAAATCACAGAATATAATCATTACCGTTCGTCTCTTCTCATTACCATTCGAATAAAAAAGGACGGTAATTAGAAGGATGGTAATTAGATTTGTAAATATTTTCTATAAATTACCGTTATTTGGAACAGGTACATCATTGTTAAGGTTATCAGCGGAAAAAGAGACTTATACCGAATACATCTGGCAAATAATTCTTTGATAAAAAGAAATATAACTACCTTTCATAACACGAATGGTATGCAGAAATATTCCGAACCACGTCACTTTTTGGACAGGAGAACTTTAATTTATGTAGCTAAAATCACTCTTTCATGCGTGTGTTCGACTCGGTAGCCGAGCGTTGACGTCGTCGAATATTTTGTGCGAAGCGCAGTGCACAGTGACGCTTAAATATTGAAATATCTGATCGAACATACCGTCGAATGGTAATTATGGGAAAGTGTAGGGACATTTTTCAAAGTTGTATGAAATCGCTTAAATATGATCTTCCTTCAACCATAAATCGTCTATGTATAGTTTAACTGTCCTGTTATCCTTATAAGTAATAAAAATGTCGTTCTTCAAACACAGTTTTTAACAGGATGTGTCAATTTGGTAAAATCTGGTAAAAGGGACACAGATGGTAATTAGATTTTAAATTCTTTGTTTTAAATTTAGTGCATTTCTAAGTTTAAAAAAGTTGTTCTAAGCCTTGTGCCTAATAGAACACCATATTAACTATATAACAAAAACGTTAGGTTCAAATTCTTTCAGCGTTTCATATATTCTTTATCGTCTGCCATGTAATATGCACGAAATGAAATATTCACCCACCTACGCGGTCAAAATGTATGGATCGGCAGATTTTTTTAAAATAATCGATGAAAAATTCCAACGCAGGGTGGTTCAGAATCACGTACTGAATCCATGGTAACAGTTTTCGCGTTAATGTCCCTGCCAGCCTGTATTGTTTTAATGTTGACTGTAGTAATCTCGGTTACTTATTTGAATAAACGTGACAGCATAAAAGTATTTTGTAGTAGAACATATTTACAAAACCGCTCTGAATATAAGGATTTAACACAACCAGGTCAAGTTTCACATACACTAACATAATATTTCACGAGGTCAAAAGTCTGGGTACACAATATGACGCCAGCTATATGTAACTGTACGATATATGGGTCAAAGAAACATTTTTCCCTGGTAACATTGTTTAGGTTGAGCATTTTATCCCGCGGCACGTTGCCCGTCAAACTCCGGAACATTGCTCGATAGTAACACGTGGCTTGAATTCCAAGTGCGCCCGCTACAATAAGCCTGATAACGGCAGGTCTGTTAAGATAATAATTGCTTCTATAGAAGAAACCCTTGGCGGTCGTTTTTAATACATTTGGTTAAGGCATGCCATCCCCGAGTGGTGGGGGAGAGAGGGCGGGCAGCGAGCAGCCCTAACCGCAGTAGACATTCCTACACAATTTCCCTTTTAACTCGGACTCTGCGGCCAGTATTTATCAATGGAATGATCTCACGGCCCGGGCTCACACGAGTAGTTTATTTATTTAGCATATTCATTCGACAGGTACCCGTAACCCATCAGGCGTCCTGTTACTTTATTTGTACCATTATTTCGGAATTAGACCTTTTTTTGATACAATTTATTGGAGGATGCTGTGTTTAAGGAAAGATAGTTTGAAATGTTATTTGTGTAATAATAATGGATTGAAAAGAGAATGAGCTTTAGTATGTATGAACCTGCCTATATTCTTTGCCAATCTATTGATCTACAAACTTTCATATGGCAACTTAACTTACGCGAATTAGGTACGGTTAGGTCGATTTAAGTCACGTTCATTCAAGTTTCGGCAGTGCCTGATATGTTTAGGAATATAACAAACAAGCCGAAAAAGTGATCTGATACCTACATACATTTTATGTAAATGTTGATAAGTCAGTAAGTAAGCCCGGTTGATTACAATAGGTTCGTCACATAGTAGGTACATGGGACTCAAACACAACTGGCGAAATGTGGGTGTTCCACTATAGGGACAGGTACACCTCTGGCTAACCCTTTGGTGAATACGGGCGTGACGTTTATGTTGTTAATAAATGGTTACACATTATAACTAAAGTTATTATAACTATTTCCGAGATAACTACGGTCAAAAGACTTACCGTTTTAAAATACCTAAAGATCGTTTCACCTATTTTTGTAATAAATAACTAATGAACGAAATCCATAAAGGAGAATTCACCTACGGTTTATTCAACTACAATTAATTCACCTAAGGTTGATTAAACTAACGGACGATTCACCTACTGTTGATTTATCTGTGGTCTTGTGTTAGATTTACTGGTGATTTTGTATATTATGTGAAAACATTTCTGCAAGCAACTTGGAAGTAGCGCTTGCCAGCCGCTTCCGCGGCACCGCTCGCTTCGCTCGCGCTGCTAGCGCGTATTTGGTCACATTTCTAACCTAACCTATTTCACCCAGTTCAAAATGACGAATCATTTCTGACATCTGACAGACAATCTGCCTGCGACTAGATAATTAGACAGTGGTAAAAACATTTCTGCGGCAGATTGTAATATGATTCGTCGTTTTTAGTTGGTTAGAACTGTGACAAACCACGCGCTAGCCGAGCGAGCGAAGCGAGCGGTGCCGTGGTAGCGGCCGGCCAGCGCTACTTCCAAGTTGCTTGCAGAAATGTTTTCACCATTGTCTAATTATCCGCTAAAAATAAAGTTAAGAAAACACAACAAAAATCGTTGAATCATACTTTATTTACATGCAATTAGGTCATTAAGTTGACGAGACATTGACATTGTAACTACCCACAACTTTAGAAATCAATCCAGAGCTCAGTATTAATAAATTGTAGGCGAGTACTCGTCCATTAGGTATTTCAGACATGGTTGAAATATCCCAATATCTTAAAAAATCATTAGATTAATCGTTCGTTAGTGCGATTAATTTTAGTTTAATCAACATTAAGTTAGTTAAACAGTAGTTGAGTCAACCAATATGCGTTATGAACATAATGTAAACCAACCGTAGTTATCTTGTAAACAGAATAAACTTAAGTATTTATAATACGTAACCTAATAAATATATCCATACAAATAAGTCGATGGCGACACAATTGGGGCCAATGTCCATTAGTGAACGTCTTTACGCTGAAATGAAGATGATGATACAAATAAATAAAATGATGTCGCAGTACCAAAGGTTTCATCAAAATGTAGTACGAAGCCAAATTAATGTCTACTGTGTGAGTAGGTATGTATAAACTCAATTTAGCTAGTCTAAAAATAACTAAGTTAACTCCTTATCAGACTTCTTAGCAGACGTTATAAAATTATTTGCTTCGCCTTTGAAGTTTAATAACAGCCTATCAATAACAAAAGCAACAAATTCAATAGCCAGAGAGAATCTGTGCTGCTCTACATTTGGTTAGAGTATTGAACGTTGAATACTCCGACAGAATTTTATTTTGGAGTTAAGTAACAAATAACAACATAGAGACATTCGGTACCGAACACCTTACGAATGAGCACACAATCCAGTCACCAACGTGTTCTATGGGCCTTATTGTGTGCGACACATCCTGTATTAACGCGCGGTGTGTTTGTGTGAGGCACCCTGTCATGCACAACGTATCACCCACACAGCGATATTGCGAGACATGTATTAACCTGTCGATTCAACCTTGTTCCTTTGTCGCCGTGCTTTATCGCTATGCAAACGAGCTTTTGTGGCGATATCACTGAGTCATAGCATTCGTAAATATGATTATGTTAAAAACGTACAAGAGCCTACATCCACCAGCACCGAAGTGCCGGAAATGACATTGTTTATCTTAGATAGAGCTGTTTATGTAGAGATTATGAAAGCGTTTAAAACAAAGTATTTCCTTAAACTTTCAACGTAACTATTTCCTTCCTGGCCAAATGTGGGTGTACTGTACACCTTCGACTAACCCTTCGGGGAATATAAGGAGTGATGTTATGTGTTATATTATGTCCTTCATAAATTACGAAATGAGCTAGTAAAACGATACAAAAGAGATTTTATGTTGTTACCTTTCAATGCATCTATCTTTTGACGCTTAGCTTCTGGGGTTAGTTTATAAAATATTCCTTTGATCACCTACTATTCAAAATTCAATTCGTTTAAAACATTTCTCATTATGACTTAAAAATTAACCCTGATGGATATCTGCTTCAGACAAAATGAATTAACTTGTGCTTTCAGCTTTCTCATTAGCAAAAGCTAAGCCGAATTTTTCGTAGCACTAAGCCAATTTAGATTAATCCGAGTTTTTAATCCGTGACTATCGAAGTGAATCTGTACTTTGAACACCTGTATGACGCTGATGGCTCGCGAGTCGTGCTATCATATCGAGGTATCATTTACTGTGTGAAACTGGTGCCTCAAGCCAATTTGCAAGAGAGCAAGTAGTCCGCCTGAACGCCTGTAAACTTGCTGACTCTTAACGAATACGAATTATGACTTAAATTGATCGAATTATTGCTCAAACAAGAGTTTCGGAAGTTGATTTTACGCAGATTTAACCTGAAGTACCTGGCTGTTCATAATCTAATTAATCTTGTTAGTCTGTCTTATAAAATGAAACTGCTATTTATTTGTACAACATTTTCATTCCAGGATAGTGTTACAAATAAGTATTAGTTGGTTTTCCGACGCTAACATTTACTACGTTTAAGTTTTCCAACTGAAGCTGTCCGTGGCGAATTTTCTACGTTCCGTCACTGTGTAACGTTAGAAGGAAAAACTTTACGTATGCTGTTGTTACATTCACTTTTTATTCGAAGTCGGTCTTCTATTAGCAGAAAAACAAAACTAAGTTGATAATATGTAATATCCTATCTTTGGCAGTTAGTTTATAAGTAGTAAGTCAAATGACCTACGCAAATAACTTTCATAATGTATGAAACCGGAGCGCTGGATGTTAGTTTTAAAATACATAGTTTTTCTCGGTATAAAAAGGCTATTATAATTATTATAGAGTGGGAATGCTACACATTTCCCGGCGCGCGGCGGCACATTGTTTGTTGGCGGTGAGCCTGGACTCCGGACTCCGGCCTGCGGACTCCGGGAGCGGACCCGGGACAGTTGCGGCCCGCCCGGAAGTTCACTTACGTGAAATTTGTGAACTATCCGACACTGACCACGCGTGAAGTATTTGTTAAATATGCACACTGTAGGCATGTGTCTAGCGGGTTACAAAGTGCACTATAATGTTTGCGATCTCGTGCTGGTCTTATTATTTTGGGATGTGATACGGGACGTAAAAATTTGAAAGATTTAGAGACTTTCTGGTAGAGTGGGTTATAATTTGTCATTAGTTCGACTATTCATCAACTTATTATACCTGAAATTACTAGTACAGTTAATTTCATATTTGCATTAAGTCTGCTAGTCTAATTAGCTAAAGTAACCATAACTACAAACTTCCATACAATGTATACACCGCATTAGCCCTCACACCCAGCTAGTTAGCAATGTAAATTAAATAATTATGTTGTATTATGAAGAATGCTTGAAAAGCAGGCAGGTACCTACCTACTAATTCTTTTAAATTAAACACTGTTCGTTGAAACGATTCCTTTGCAAATTTTAAATTCCTTAGAATAACATTCAACAAAAAGCAGGAAGCGAATGTGGGATTATAAATACGTGAGGTGATGTGAAGGATGTTGGTTTTGTCCCCCTGTCCGCCGCCGCCGCCGCCGCCCGCGCGCCTTGCTGCCTGGTGCGCGCCGCTTTTGTTCACAATGAGAATAGCAAACAGTCGTGACGTATTTGGTGACTGCAAGGCATAGAAACGTTCCGCTATCGAGCCCCTCCTTTCATGTCAACATTTTATAAATATGACATTTTGAGTACTTCAGTCTCGTTGTAGCTGGTTATTAAAAATCGCTGTCAAGAATTGAATTTCAGTAACAAGAAGTTTTGCTATAAATAAACATTTACTGGTTAAACACGTTAAAATAAAATTTGTAAATGCGTTTTCAGAGGTCTTATTGACAGTTTAAGGAATTTAGTAAGTGTGATACTGATAATAAAATGCACATAATACTTGAGCATAATCAGATAGAAAAAGGTGAGGGGATGACCCAACTACCCAAGCTAATGGGATAGGAATGGGAGAATTGGGTACGAAAGGAGCTGGGTAATTGGGGTGAGAGATTGGAGCTGGGTGCTTGATAACGATGGCGCGCAAACTACGAGTGATACTGGCAGAATAGGTAATAGAACGCTACAATAAATTGTATCTACGTATAGGTACCGGGCGAGCTATTTCAACATCTGTGGTCACGCTATTTTCTCCTTCGCGGTTTCTCTGGAAAATGAGCATCACTAATACAAATAGGTACATCCTTATTCTCTGAAACTGCATGTTTTTTTACTGTCAGAACAACAACATTCTGCCGTTTAAGATTTCATATTTTGTATGCAACGTAACGTCGAGAGTGAGACCGACCTTTTCACAAAGTCAATATTATAAACGTCAATATGTAGGCTACTTGCCTTCGTATAAGTTACACTATAACATTCCCCAGAGGTCCAAGATTTCCGAGAAATAAACGCATTGTTTACCTTTTTCCTATCGATATTATATTTAAGTAGATTTATCGTAGTCAAGGCTGACTAAGGATTGATAAAACAGATTCCGGGTCGGGATACTCGACTGAAATTAAAACAAAGAGTTATTCCAACCAGCATGGCACTGGAATCGAAAACGGGAAAAAGGAAATAAAAATAAGGCGTAAAACGGTTGTCAAATCTGTCACTGACAGGCATCTCCTTCAATTATCGTAACAACAACAGTGCGCAATTTATTTTCTGCTTCGCTATTTTAGCAGGAAATGTTTCTATGTTGCTGCGGTATAAATCTAAAAGCTTTCACATAGGGCATACATTTTCCATTACTTGTAAAATCACAATTCTATGTAGCGTAAATAGCCAATTAGTTTGCAACCTAGTATTCTTTTAGTTGAAGTAGGTACTACTTCTCACAATACATTGGTTCTTGTTAGTGGAGGAAAACCCAAGTATTATTGTAGTAGAAGTAAAAGAACCGTTCTCAAATCGATTTAAAGGCTTAAATAATAAATAAGGAATAATAAACTTATCTTGATGCTACGATTTCATGCTTTGACCAAAGTAAAAAGAAGTAAGAACTTCCTTTGACTAGTACTGTGATAAATTGTACATAAAGAGATATATTTTTCTACGTGTTCATACGAACTACGTGACTACAGGCCAGATAATATATATTATACGTACTCAAAGGTTCAAACGCCTTCAGTAGGTATTATAGCATAGTAAATAATACTAACCCGAGACCCAACAGGCACAGACATAAAGCTACGCCGACTTTTAATAGCATAAGGTAATAAAGCCTCTTTTATTTACACTACAGAACCGCTTGGGAGCTAATAATGATTCTGGGGCGGAGCAGTATTGAATATTGGAATAAAAGGCTAAATAGCAACCTCGTCACTGTTTCTTACTAGTTTATTTATGGTGGAGGGAATGTATAAATAAGTAGATACATACATACATACATAAACTCATGCCTTCTTCCCATGGGGGTAGGCAGAAACTACAGAACGCCACCTGCTACGATCCTTACATACTTTTTTTGCCTCGTTTACGTTCATACATCTGGTCATACACGCACGCCGGTTGCGAGTACTACGTACCTGGTCTTTTTGAAGAACATCATGAATAAGGTCAGTATAAGTCCTCCTAGGGCGTCCTCGACCAGCCTTTCCTTTCACATCAGCCTTGTAAATACATTTTGTTAAATAAGTAGATATAATTTGAATTTAGATTTTCAGTCTTTTAACGCTTATTGTTTTTATTTTTTTCCTTTGTGTATTTCTTTTAGACTTACTTCTTTCTTTTCCTATAAATGGGTTGAACGAAAATAAACGACGCCATTTTTACATGCTATACTTTGACAGCAGAATGAGATGTCTTTCCTTATACAGGTATCCAATCTATCTACGCTTAGTCATCATTGTTGGTTGTTTTCATAACATTTTATTTACAATTACTAAGTACATTAAAAGCATAAAAGGACGAAGTAGTAGCGGTCTATGGGGAGGCCCATGTTTAGACGTGGACATTTACGACCTGATGCGATGATAAAAAAGGTAGTCCGTTGTTATTTTTGTCCATTACCTTCTTGGGTGCCACCAAACCGTTTTTCAAACGGTCTAATATAAAGTCAAGAAAGCTGATGTCCGGAACAAATGTTTGCAGTCAGGCGTCACCATAATGTTGTTACGTAACAATAACACACTCGGCACACAGTGTTACAAATTAAAAATACCTCTGAGATTGCGTTACGCACGCACAATCCCTGAAAGGGTCCGCTTCAATGTTTAGAGGTAGGAGCCAGGTACGTAGGTACATGTATTTTATCTTCAAATGGTTTCTAAAGTGAAATAATTTGTTTAGCCAGTCTTCGCTTATGATATTCACTAGCTTATGCCCGCAACTTCGTCTGTGTGAAATTTGTTGTTCCCCTGACCCCACTCCATCGAATCGCATCGCTTGTCTGCGCTATTACTCCGTTTTCGCTTAGACTTTCTGACTTCTTTCTTTTTGCTTGGCTCCTAAGGATCCTAGCGTGATGTTAAATCCTAAATAGCCTTCCTCAAGACTTAGACTATTAAAGGCAAAAAAAAAAATCGACTGAAAGTTCCAGAGATTAGCGCGTTCAAACAAAAAAACAAACTCTTCAGCTTTATTATTAAGATATAGATTAGTATAGATAGATACCTATATGGATAACGCTTGCAAATCCTAAATAGTATGACATTGTAATCTACACTGTTCTTAAATGGTTTGAACCGGGATCTGTTGTTAAGACGCAGATATATGCCGGTGGCCTTGAGTGGTTAGTTTGCGTGTTCTGTGCTGAGCTCACGCAACGCGTCGTACGTCCAGCCAGTAATAGGACTGGCCCATCAAGGAGTTCTGTCTCAAATTCGACGCCTTATTAATTTATTATGCATAAATAAAACACGTATACTAAAAGATAAATCGTTTTATTATCTTTAAAATGATGAAAGTTTCAGAAAAATATGCTTGATAGTTTTTGCATGATTCTCAGTTTTTTAGCCGCGTTAGACATAACTTTACAAATTAATTACACTATGTAATATGAACATATCTAAAATATTCTCAGATTAAATTATTAAGAAAATACTCTAATTTTACATATATTTTATCCATATTATTAACACTACTCGTTTAGACGTGATCTTCAGTTTAAGTTAGGTTAGCTTTAAGAAGTTTCAGATGCCGGATATTAATTTTCTTAATTTAGGTCGATCATAGATGAGCCTCATTCATGATACAACCACACAAGCTGTCCCATGTCCCGGACGGAGCATAAAGTAATTTACACACTTCATTAGCATAGCTTAACTGCATATCTTGACAACACCTTGCGGTTTCCCGATTGGGGAATGCTATACACGGCAGCTATTGTTAGTAATTCGTCCGTCCATACCAGTGTGTGTTGTCGAGTAAAATGCAAATTTCCGGCACAATTCCTCGGCAGCGAGGCCAAAGTTAGACCATGCTTTTTAATTTACCGAGTGCCGCCATTACCGACCTTATCGCGCCAGTTGCCCCCAGATCTGAAATAGGGTGCTCTAAAATTGCCTTCTTATTCAGATTATCCTCAGCATGCGCCGATGTCGAAATTTAGAATGTTGTGCGTCGAACGGCAGTTATTGAGCCTTAATGGGCTCGGGACGGTCTATCTTGCGTTATTTGCTCGCGTCCGTGTCGTTAAAAACAATGAAATGAATTTTGTTACGTCATTACTGAAATGAAATAGGAATATCAGTACAAATGTACTTTGAACATTCTTGTGAAGACAAAAATAACAAATACGTTGAATGAAGATCATTTCGAAATCAGTCACTTTCGAAGAGTGGACTAATACGTAATTATGTAGGTAGATTTGAGAAGGATGATAATAATACCTAATCACGGAAGTAAAGAAATAAACATTTGTGATGACTAGTGTACCTACTAGGTAAGTAGGTACTCAATTTAATGAAACTTTAATTAGGGCAACATACATGTAGATGTCCTAACACAAGTAGCAACGGGATCTAATAAGGGTGTCAAAAAAGGAAAACTTACCAGGAGGCAGATTAATCATTTCTACAGAAAGGTATTTACCTACCTACGTACAAATAATTGTGCTTGATTCCGAACGAAAATAAGCAAAATTGAAGGAACCTCTCCGGGCACCGCCGGGAGCTCTCCTTTATGTATTGCAGTGAGTCAAACATTTTAAAGGTCTTTAAACTTAAATCGATCCAAATCGGAGCTGTCTCGATATTCTGAGATTGAAAATTTAACGATAAATAACCCTATTTGTTTTCCAATAATCGGTGACAATTTATTGAAAGATTTATTCAAGATATGTTATTAAAAAATATAAATTAGATATTATTAAAATGAATAAAAATAATTATTAAAAAAGTTAATAATCATAGATTTAAATATTTCTTTGTATCTCGATTGCTTTATATTATTTTATTTAATGGAATAGGATTTATATACTATAAGAATAAAAGTCACATTATGCTGGTTAATCCGAATTTCAGATATCGAGACAGATCCGAGTTCGACAGGAAGCGTTGAAGCGATAATACCCTGTAGGCGTACGGTTTAACCCTGTTTTTAGTCCACTAACCAACCGATTCGGATTATAGCGGCTGGTACTGGCAATGAGAAATATAGAATAATCTGCTTTAATTGAAGCATACTAAAATTCTTGGCCCGGATCCTATGTCCAAAAATAGACCGTATGTATTGCCGATCACAGATTTTGGCTCACCGTCCTTTGAAAACACTAAACACACAGAGCTATTTCGGCTGTAAGCTCTTTAAAGGAGGGGGGAAATATCTTATGTTAAGATAGGAAAAATAAGTTAGTTTCGATGTGTGCTAAGATACGAGAGCTTTAGTTTTAACAATTAAGTTTCGCTGTAAGACTTTGTGTGTACTACTTACCTACTTATGAAACTACAACGTCAAATCTTGCAACTCCGTTTTGACCCATTTCTCGGAATATGTCGTATTGATTTTAAACTTCGCAAACTTCCTCAAGTGTCATGAGAATACAATTCTATAGTGTCAAACTTTGGATACTTGCAGTTTCCGAACGTCATGTGTAGATTTTGGGATCCAGTAGTGAATATAATATACCTATAATCAAATTAAAATCCACTCCATGATCAATCAATCAATTCAGCCGAAAGACGTCCACTGCTGGACATAGGCCTCCCTCAAGCACCGCCACTTCGACCGGTTTTGTGCTTCCTGCATCCAGCGGATTCCTGCGGCGTTCACAAGATTATCGGTCCACCTTGTGGGAGGCTTTCCAACGCTACGTCTTTCGGTACGTGGTCGCCACTCCAGAACCTTTCGGCCCCATCGGCCATCTGTTCTCTGAGCAAAGTGCCCTGCCCATTGCCATACCTTGGTTCTCCTGCAGATCTCTTCATTTCTCATTCGATTACGCAGGGAAACTTCAAACATAGCCCTCTTCATTGCCCTTTGGGTGACTTTGAGCCTTCTAATAAGGCCTATTGTGAGCGACCACGTTTCAGTGCCATAAGTCATCACTAGTAATACGCAGTAGTCAAAGACTTTCGTCTTGACACATTGCGGTATTGTGGGACGAGAAGACATTGCGTAGCTTCCCGAACGCTACCCGGCCGAGTCGGATTCGACTATTGACCTCTTTTTCAAAGTTGGACCTACCTAACTGGACAGTATGTCCTAGGTAAACATACTCGTCCACAACTTCGAGTGTATCATCTCCGATCTTCATGAGAGTGGGTGTTACATGGGCATTTGACATGATCTTTGTCTTGTCCATGTTAATTTTAAGACCCACTCTTTCAGAAGGTCTTTGAGGTCATCGAGCATTGTACTGAGGTCCTCCATAGTCTCAGTCATGACAACTATGTCATCGGCAAACCGAAGATTAGTGATTTACTCGCCATTGATGTTGATGCCTAGCCCTTTCCAGTCCAGAATCTTGAAGATATCGTCCAGTGCAGCGGTGGACAGTTTCGGAGACATAACGTCTCCCTGTCTCACACCTTGCTACAGAAGGATAGGTTTCGAGGTCTGGTTCTGGATTCAGACTGACACCACTATGTCAGTTTTCGTACAGACAATTCAGCACCTCTATGTACCGATAGTCGATCTGGCACCGTTGAAGAGACTGCAGTACAGCCCATGTCTCGATCGAATCGAAGGCTTTCTCGTAGTCCACAAACGCTAAGCAGAGAGGCAGATTATACTCTTCGGTCTTCTGTATAATAACCTGCCGCAGCATATATATGTGGTCAACGGTGTGAAAGCCTTTACGGGATCCGGCTTGTTGCCTTGTTCGGGAGGTTGGAAGTCGTCAAACATGCGCGTGAGACGATTCGTGATGACTCTTGAAAACAGCTTGTAGACATGGCTCAGAAATGAGATGGGCCTATAATTCTTAAGGAGGGCATTGTCGCTCTTCTTAAAGAAAAGTATCACCACACCTCTGTTCCTACCTTTGGCGTTTTTCTCTCGAGTATGAGGGAATCAAATAGCTTCTGGAGGGCCTTAAGAACGAGTTTTTCACCGGCCCTTAGGAGTTCAGCCGCAAAATAACTTTGCTCGGGCAGTTTTTGGGTTAGCTTCAATAATACGAATTTTTTCTCACTTAGTATGTGGATGTTAAGTTCCTCTCACTGTTATTTACATAGCAAGTAGTGGTATTCGAATTTGTGTGGGGTAAATACAACAACTAAAAAGTGAAAAACAAAAACTTTTTACAAAAAAAAAACAAAAAAAAAACACTACAAAGTGAAAAATAACTTTAATTTCGGAAGTCAGTGTCTTTGGTTTTGAATTTTCGTTATTTTTCACTTTGTAGTGTTTTTTTTTGGAAGTCGGTTGTTTTTTTTTCTAAAAAGTTTTTTAATGATATTCTATTTGAATGTAAAGAGTTAAAGTCATTCATAATATGTATGACATACATATTATTATGAATATCTATTTACGAACAACGATAGACTGAAAGCTCATTGATCAGCTTTCAGTTGATAATATAAGAGGAAAAATGAAGAAGAAGAAAAATTAGAAAATGAAACGGGGAACCATGAACGCAGCGATCTTGATAGGAGGGTATTCTCAGATAGAGTTGAGTGGTCATTTTTTATTATCTAGACTATTTTAAAAGTTATAAACAACAAAAATCTTTTACAGAAACTGAAGATTTAAAATGAGGTAATACTGGAAACTTGTCTTGTCACAATCATGATAAAGAGAACAGTTTACCAAAGAAATTAAATATGACATTTGCTGACTGAATGAACTACTGTATAATTTAAAAGTAAACTACAAAAGCTAGGAATGTGGTACAAACGGTATATCTAATAGACTGACTCATGACACTTGCCATTTAAGACCGTGTGAGGCTGAACACTCGTCATAATGTTTAATTATTTTATCCTTCATTCAAGAGAACAGAAATTATTGAAGTGGAGTTTTCGCACAGTGAAGTGTTGTCGGTCGCTGACCACCGGAACTAACTCATAATCATTAAATTGGGACGCTCGTTTAACTGTTAATTATTGCCGACGCTTTGGTCATTAAGAGGCTTCAGAAAAAAGAAACGCACAGATGTGAACTGAATACAAGCGACATTTTAAATGCAATTAGGTATTTAGGTAGACTGCTAAAAGCCAGCAAATGTCAAACGGGTTTTGTTTTTAATGAACGCGTTTTTTCGACTGCTTTTTTATTTGCGGTTTTATCAGTTGGATACTGACTTCCGACACCTTTTTGCATTAAGTGTAATTTATTGAAATTGCGTTTTGTTTCTTCTTATTTATAATAAATGATAAATGATTTTATTTCTGTAAGTAGGTTTGTACATACACTTTTACACGTCAATCATATTTTAAAAACTAGATGAGGTCGGCGTTTCCTATCTGACTACTCTGAGAAGAAAGGCCGAAACAAACTCAGAGGTCAATACAGGATGGCAGGGACATTGTCACATCTTTTGCCCGCGGTTTCGCCCGCATGGAGGTCGGAAATCATCCCACGGGAACGTACTACCGGAATAAAATAGTACATTATTGCAAAGGCCGTGAAATAGGCAATTGCAGGTCGAGTATGAGTTTGAAGGCCGAGCCGTGGGCGAGGACTTCACTAATACGAGACAGGAAATTGCCATTTCCGCCGAGGCATATATAGTGCTTTTCTCAAAATAATGCAGGGAAATAAAACATACTTTTTATATTATACATTTAATTTAATTAATATTAAAAATTACATTAGTCATATTGGGGCAATTACTAAAAGAAAATGTTATTGATTTCCCCGATACATTTATGTTTGTTTATTATGTATGTCATTAACAAATCAAGACGAATTTTCAGCTTTGCCGCCAATTTTTTATTTATCATCTGTGCCGAAAGGCAAACGCATTTATGGCTATACAGCCACGTGAACGCAATTTGTACTAAGCAAAGAGACTTACTTTGGTATGCCAAGAATGATAAAAGAGATCCAATCAAAGAGTATTTACTCAAAAATGCATGTAATGTGGTCATTATTTTGACAACCTTGTTTGAGCAAAGTCGATCTTGCCGTTCTGTTTTAAGGAGCGGCCGGCAAAATTTTGCTGGTCGCTCTAACAGGCCGGCAAAACATTGCCGGCCGCTATTTTGACGATTCAACGTTTTAAAAAATCAAATGCAAAAAGATTTTATTTAAAACACAGCTGTTTGTATTTATAGAGATAGGTACAAAAAGATTTTATTCCATATTTGGCTGTATAGTTCCAACTACCATTGTTAAAAAAAAAAACAAAGAAGTAACAAAAGCGCGGTTCAGCGAAAATTTTATTTTTATTTAGTGACTTTTTTGCTAAAAATGAGCTCTCAAAGCGAAAATTCTTCCGATTCGATGTGTTCAACACCGCCAGACATTAAAGATGAAGCTATATTAGTAGTTGAAAATTTAATACCGCGAAACTCAAAGGAAAAATATAAGCTTGCATATGAAAAGTTTGTGCAGTGGAAAATCAGTAAGAAATCTAAATCTTTACTTGCTGCTTTTATTTAGATTAGGTAGGTACTTGCATTTTTGAGTAAAGCACTATACAAGCCTTGGCCCACTATGACTGCTTCGCTGGTCACGCTATGATTGCCTCGAGCTAGCCTAGCTACGCTCTAGGCCTTCCAGCTTGGCCATCATTGCAGCCCTTGCTGTCCTCGCTGTAAAGGCCTCGACCTACGGCCTCGGCCTTTATCTCAGCTCGTCCATCAAGTGTTGCACGCTGACCGCGCTGTGTCGGCCTGGAGCTGCGCTACGCTGCGCTGTCGGCCATCACCAGCGCGACCAGCAAAGTAGTCATTATAGACCGCGGTAGTAATGTACTATTAATAACCCCAGCACGCCGTTTCAGCGCTTTTTGAATTTGGAACATTTCAACGCTTCAGCAATGTTTTGCTGGAGCGTTGTAATGTTCTAACTTCAAAAAACGCTCCTGCAATGGATTTAATTTTCTTTGACCGAAAATTCGATACTTCGCGTGTTCTTTTTTCGAAAATAATGACAATAGTTCCATGCATGTTTGAGAAAAGTATCTTATGTGTTAATCCAGGTTATAAATTATCTGTGTACCTTAATCCAAATCCGTTTAGGCGTTTTTTCGTGACTGAGTAACAAAAATCCAAACTTTCACATTTATAATATTATTATATATGTAGTAGGATTTTTTGTAACAAACTATTTCAATGAAGGTATACGTGTATAACGGCATTTATCCGAATAAAAACCTAAGTAGAAACCTGACCCTATCGAAGTAGCGTAGTAACTCTGTAGTAGTACGTAGCACAAGCCCACTTGCCTTAATTGGTGGAGTTAGCGGGAATAGGAAAGCATCATGCATTGTTTGGACCACCATACATAATGAACTCTAACCGCGCTGTAATCTCTTTAAATCCTTTAGCGGCTGAACTAATTTATATCCTTTAGTGAAAAAACAGCGCTTTTTTTTTGTTTGAAGTTAGTTTTCAACCGGCGTTGAATACTAATGAATGAAAGCGAATCTTTTAATTTAAATTAATATTAATGAACGGCATTGAGTAAGCAATTATATAGTTTAGAATTCTGATCCTCATATGACTTTATTTTAACAAATGTTTATAAATATATTACATGTAATAATACATGCAATATGTCAAAGTTCAAAAAAAATATTAAAGTCATAATATCCAAGACTTAATCTTTGTCTGTTGTCTTTTATGGTTATCAATTTTTTTTAATGTTATTATTGTTAATTTGTTTTGTATTTAATTTTGTTTCCTTTATAATTATTTTCGTGTTTTATGTTTTGATTTATTTTATCATTATTATTATTTCACTTTGTCAAGCTTTAATGTTTTTACCTAGATTATAAGAGAATGATGTGGTCTCCCATAATTGGAAGCGCACACTCGTATTTGTCCTCGTATTTGTAATCTTGCATGTAATTGTGCCTCTGTTGGAGATCCAATAAATAAATAAATAACTAAGAGATAAAAATCTGCAGACACGACTCCTAGGGAGATTTTAATAGGTATATTTTTGGTTCGTAATGAATGGGAATTAGCAAGTTTTTCACCTGTAAACTCATTCTTGCTTTGCTTCTCCATAATTCCTTAATGTTATTATTTATTTATTACTTTTAGGGAAAAGGCTAGGCAGATTGATTTACTTAAATAAATGGGAAGCTTTTTAGGGTTCCGTAGTCAAAGAAGGACCCTTATAAGTAGTTTTACCAAGTCCGTCTGTCCGCAGATTATCTGTAGCGGATAAACAGAGATTTGAGTCTGTCTAAGTTATACATATGAGTCACGCCTATAAATAAAGTTGTGGAATAAAATTGGCCTTTTTTTGGGTACTTTTTTTACTCGTCTATTTAATTGTGGGGAGTCGTTGATAACCATTTCTCGAAATATGGAGCTGCCGAGCCGCCGAATCGTTTGCGGAATATTGAATTTAAAAGTGGTTATTTTCTTTTCGATAATTAAGTGAAAAGTAGGTACGATAGTATACAGGGTGACTTAATTTGACGTATTCCTTCCAAGACGTGATAGAATTAAGCACCCCATAAAGCCTATGCGAAAATTCATAGAATTCGAGAACAACTTATTTTTTAATTTTTAAAGAATTCGTCACTAAATATCATTTTTCTCAAAACTCTTAAATTGAATGGCTTTCATTGCTTTTCCATTAGGTACCTAATACTTTAACAAACTGACGTAGGTAATCGATGTAACCAAATTTTCTAAAACATTAAAAGATATAGTAAGAAGTTTATTAACCATTTTTAACCGACCTCAAAAAAAGGAGGAGGTTCTCAGATCGTCGGTTTTTTTTCTCCGATTACTCGAAGACGGCTGGACCGATTTGAAAAATTCTTTTTTTGTTTGAAAGGGTATACTTTCAAGTTGGTCCCATTGTCATTTGGTTACGATCTGATGATGGGATCCTCGAGAAATCGAGCGAACTCTTCAAATATTATAGGCACAGCGATTTGGGAATTTTTGATGAGCAGTTGACAATTAGGCTATTGTAACTTAGATAAATTACAACCCAACCCACTAAAAATTGGAAAAAAAATACAACCGACTTCCAAACTACATAGAGAAAAATAACTTTAATTTCGGAAGTCGGTGTCAAAAAACTAAAACACTGATCCAAAGACACCGACTTCCGAAATCTACATTATACATTATATGAACTTTGACACAAATTTTCTCAAAATTTTACTATGGCCTTATGGCAATAGTAAAATTTTGAGAAAGTTTGAAAAAAAAAATCCCCGTGATTTGTATCTATGCTTATGCATAGATACAAATCACGGGGATTTTTTTTAAATTTACAACTTTATTTAATTTTATTATAGCGGAAATAGATTGAAAATTGATTTTGTGAAAATTTCAACTGTCTACCTATTACGATTCATGAGATACAGCCCGCTGACAGACAGACGGGCGGACGGAGAGCGGAGGCTTAGTAGTAAGGTTCCGTATGGCACTCTTCGAATACGGAATCCTAAAAACATTACCTATTGTAAAATGTCAAAAATAAACGTTTTATGATGAAAACTATTCAGTACTAATATTTTCGGCTAAAACCGCAGAAATAACTTTGTTTTTCATAGCTTATTCGAGAAATACAAGCTTATTTTGGTGGTCAATTAAATCGTGCTTATGTAAATGTTATTTACGCACTCGGCCGGTTTTTTTCTAAGTTTTTACACGGACTGCACATTTACCTGATCAAGTCTTCATCGAAATATTTTTAATTAAGCTTGAGAAGGGATTCCGCTCTACTTTTATTTTTACCCGACTACGGGGAAGTAACTAGGGTTATGGTTTTGACCGGTATGTATGTATGTATGTTCATCTGTTACCTCATAACTTCTAAACTTGCCATGACGGGTTGAGCATTGAACATCTTCAGCATGCTGGACCCCACTTACCGAGATTGTTGGCTATGCTGTTTAACCTTTGTCTAAGCCACTCATATATGCCTGAAGAGATGATTAAAACCATTGTTATACCTATCGTTAAAAATAAGACAGCTGATCTATCAGATAGGAACAACTACAGGCCTATCTCTCTTGCCACAGTGGTATCGAAGGTATTTGACAGCATGTTGAACTCACAGCTGACCAAACACATTGTACTTCATGACAATCAGTTCGGCTTCCGGGGCGGACTATCCACTGACAGTGCAGTTTTGTGTGTTAAGCATGCTGTCAAATACTACACAAGACGTCAAACATCAGTTCACGCATGCTTTCTTGATCTTTCGAAAGCCTTTGACCTGGTTTCCTATGATATTCTATGGAAAAAGTTAGAAAACACTAATCTACCAACAGAACTCATCAACATCTGCAAGTACTGGTACGGAAACCAGGTCACTGGCGTGCGTTGGTCGGGAACCATGTCGCAGTCGTACAGGTTGGAGTGCGGGGTGAGGCAGGGGGGATTGTCCTCGCCAACCCTATTTAACCTGTATATGAACGATCTGATTGTGGCACTCAGTAGCTCTCGGGTAGGTTGTCACATAGACGGAATTAATGTAAATAACATAAGCTATGCTGATGACATGGTGCTACTGAGTGCATCAGTATGTGGCATTAAGAAACTGCTTGCTGTCTGTGAAGCATATGCCAGGCAACACGGATTAAAATATAATCCACTCAAAAGTGAAGTCATGGTCTTTGAGGCCAGAGGAAGCAGTACAGGTAACGTGTTTCCCAGCATTACACTTAATGGTACAGCTTTGCGTAGGGTATCCAAATTTAAGTACTTAGGACATATGCTGACCTCTGACCTCAGGGACAATGATGACATCGAGAGGGAACGGAGGGCGCTGGCAGTGCGGGCGAACATGATAGCTCGCAGGTTTGCACGTTGTTCGACAGAAGTCAAAATTACACTTTTTAGGTCTTATTGTACATCATTCTACACGTGCAGCCTGTGGGCCGACTATACTCAAAAGTCTTACAGTGCCCTCCGAGTCCAATTTAATAATGCGTTCAGGGTGCTGATGGGGCTGCGGCGATTCTGTAGTGCATCAGGGATGTTTGCTGAACGTTGCGTAGACTGCTTTTACGCTACGATGCGTAAAAGGTGTGCATCCCTGGTGCGTAGAGTACGTGGCAGCTCCAACAGCATCCTTAGCATGATCGCTAGTCGGCTGGACTGTGGTTACATCAATCATTGCTGCGCCATTTGTCATGGAGTGGCGCAGTAGTGATTGAGTTAACTATCTTTTTAAATGTTTTGTTGTCGGTAGTTTTAAGTATTACTAACACTAGTCCGTAAGAACATTGTTACTAACAAAATGGACACATGGTCTGAAATAAACTCTTTAATAATAATAAACTACCGATCATAATTTGACAAACGAGGAAGCGTCTTGATTGTCCGCTGGTTATTGGCTACGTGACGTCACATTAAATGCAAAATGGCGTCTTCTAGAGGACAGAAAGTCATCAAGTAAAAAATATATTTTTTTAAATTTGTTATTATAATTTTGTATGTGTACAGGCGTGCGACCACGGCTTTACTTTGACCATTTTTGTACCTACGTCTTTATTTCTGTCTGAAATATTTTCTTGTTTCATACTTTTTAGAGCGTGATTTTTCAGTAGTCGGGTTTTAGTGTTTGAACTTACTTTTTGTAATAAAATATTAGGTCGTCTTTATTTTTTAATTCTACATCCAATCTGCTTAGCCTTTTCCCAAATATGTTACGGCTTCCAGTCTAACCGGATGCAGCTGAATACCAGTATTTTACATGGAGCGACTGCCTATCTGACCTTCACAACTAGAAATTCACAATACAATAAAATCGAAATTATTTAAGTACTTGGAAACGCTTTGGCTTTTTATCAAGATAATATCTGGATGACCAGATAGTTTTCTAAAAATGAAACCCAGCTAGATCGATTTATCGCCCCCAAAATCCTCTGCATACTAAATTTCATGAAAATCGTTGGAGCCGTTTCCGAGATTCAGATTATAATATATGCATATGTATAATTCCCTGGTACCTCATTAACGGCATAATAATGTAAATGTCTATTAACTGCTCCTAAATTACGATGACTATTTTATTTTACTTTTTTTACATACTTCATTGGCATAATCTTTTAATTATTTGACATTACATTTATATACCTACAATTTTCTATATTTTATTTATCAAATTAGATTTGTTACAGCTGTAGTGGCAATCATGTCATTTGGTTTAAATAGGTCCTTATTTTTATTGTTTTGTTTATCTTTCATATAGATTCTTTTCTTTTAGATTTTGTGAATGTGAGAACGTTGTAGGCTGTAGACTTGTGGACCATTTTCTATTTTACTAAATACCTGGTACTTGTTGATAGGCCTACACTGTTCTCTCATACCTATTAACACTGTAATTTGAAAACATTGTAGAAACTATTTATTTTTAAAAGAGTAACCGTGGAGTTTCTTGCCGGCTCTTCTCCATAGGAAGTGACCAATTGGAACTATGCACCTAGCTTCTGACGTTTCATAACTTGTAGGTTTATGTGAAATGAAATATTTTGAATACAAGAATCACTCGTTTAATGGATTTTAGGACTCGGAATCATAAAGGCAAGTGAGTTCGCAACTAAAATAAAATAAACGTTCACTTTGTATTCATAACGTCTTTTTACCACGTTGCTACAGGTGTTGTTGAATTTTTTATTAAATGTCTCATAAAAAATGTAGGTATGTTAAAATTTTAGAAATAGTCTGCCCTAAGCCCCTAGAAAAACTAAGGTCTCCTGGAAACATAATTCTTTTAAGCAATACTTAACTACTCATTTATAAGCGAACATTTCAATTTGCAATGTCCAAATCCTGCAACTGTATTGCTTACCCGAACCTAAATAACAGAATATACCGTTTATATTATTTTCAGCTTCCTTTATACAGATGTTATCATAATAACTTTCCAAACTGTTTTGAGATCACCCGACTGTTGAATGTTAAATTATTGTTTCAACTGTGCTTCCGTTTCTTCAATGAGAACGTTTTTGTTGGAACGGGCTGATATAGCTGCAGTTTTCAGGAAGAATATCGCTCATAAAATATACATTCAGAAGGTATGGGCTCAATGATCATTCAATATTTTTTGTTTATGTGTAGACGTTCACGGAACCTTTATTATGATTTCACAATTCATTCTTCTGCTGAGATTGTTTGATATGCATTCGAACATGTTTATATTTCAGTGGAGATGAGTAGCAATGTGCTATCGTGTCCGGCCCATACGTGTGTGGAACCAACTAGGAACTAATGTTGGCCAGTATTATGCAGTGACCATGATAGAATCCTAATTCAATCACAGGTTTCGGTACTTGCGTAAACGGACTATTGTTTTACTTCAGCGTAGGTTATTAAATAAATGGATCTTTTATAAAAATATAACAGACAATGAGTTCTATTGTTATTCCACATTTACGTCATACAAGGCCAGTGTATGTACTCGTAAGTGGATGAAAAAGGATATCCATTATAATGTATGACTCAAAAACAAGTGTTGTCCGAGTAAATGCACAAAGAGCAACAAGAATTACTTTATTTTTATGGAGCGTACAAGCACTTTTTGCGCTTTTTAGCAGAGTTTATGTTAGTAATATTTTCATAGACACATAAGATACATAAGATTAAAGAAAAATGTGTGCTGAAATAAACGTTATTTATGGTAAAAAAGTTCCAACTAAAGTCTAAATCTTAATTCAAACATGTAGTGTAAGTATTATCAATGTGACAGGTGTTTAATACCTAAGTATGTTTTTGGTAATGTCTTCGTGAAAAATAACTTTTACTGAAATAGATTGTTTTCAAAGCAGAAAATATAATAAAAGTTCGTAGTCGTACTTGTCTTTACATCAGTGAACTTGCTTTAGATGTTAATAAAATAAGGGTTCGCGTATATTACATTCTATAAATAGATTGTAGAACCATTACTTGTTGAGTGACGCTGTTAATTTTATTAAAAGCTGTGAGAAGCCTTGTTAGGGACACGGCATGTGTCGGGGCGCGTGGCGGCGGCGCCCGCCAGGTGAAGCGCAGCTGACTGAGCAGGAGTTGTCGCCGGCGCAGGCGCATATGGCGGAGCGTGCCAGCCGCGTGCCACATCACTAATTTCGTTTTATTAGGTTCCTTTGAACCTTTGTCGAACAAACCACCTCACTTGAACAGTTGCTGTAATTTATAGCAGCTTTACACCCCACTTATAGGATTCTGCTAGTAAGCCATGCCTAAATTATTGCTTGCGACTCGCTTTATTTTTAGAAGATAATTAATTTTCTTTTTATTTTGCTTTGGAATAATAACTAACTATGAATTATGCAGTTTCTTAAGTCTAAAAACGGAGTTGTTATCTTATTAATCATAACTGTGCGATGTGTTTAACTGATGTTTTGACACTATTCTGAAGGGAAATTACTTCTTAAAGATATGGGTCTTTATTGCTAATAATATGAAGAAAAAAAATGCTTCGGTATATTGCCACGAGATTCTAAGTTTCAATCACTAACGATGTGTAGTTTTTCGGAGTCGGGCATTAGTCAAATAAGGGTTGTTATTTAATCAATGAGCCTGACTGTGTGATGTAGGCAGCTCGTAGCTTCTGACCTGCGGATGTGTTGTCCAAATAACCCGTTAGTCATATTATTTTAATATTTAGTAGAATTGGTAAAAGCTCGCAGTAATTTTAAACAAAAGTAGATGCTAATTCTAGATACTATCACCCTGAAAATACGGTGTGCTTACTACCTAAGAAGTAAACGAAATATTTAGAAAACTGATGCTGTATTGTCATCTTGAGTCGCGTATCAACTAGCATTTACTTTCAGAACTTTTACGGTTAACTAGTTGGATATGACATTGGTGCATCCTGTGGGGCAACAAAAAGATTTAATCGCCAAATCGCCTTAAAACCAGTCAGTTGTAGCTCGTTCAACGAAGAGATGAATGAATCCGTCGCGACCATTGTACGACACATCCTGTGTTATTGTCGCTGTATATACCTGCCATCCCTTCGAACTGCTATTTATAATTAGTCCTCTACCTGCCCAGCCCGACGTGCTCATAACAAAAGGATGCGTATTGTATAACAATCGGAGCGGTTTGCGTGCCGCAGTTGAGCGGGCCCAGTATTGTTTGTTGCATCTCCGACCGGCATCGCCATTGAAACTAGCGCCACGCCGCCGCCGCCGCCGCTAGTGACTCAGGTATTTATGAATGAACGTGACGAGCTAGCGAGTGGGATGATCGGCCGCGGTCACAGCCAGGTAGAAAATTACACTTTTGGAATTCTTTCAACAGTTCGCGTCGAGTAGGGCTACTCAACTCGGTGGTCGAGGAGAGCCGCAGAGCGGGGCGCGGGGCGCCGTCACCACGCATGCGTCGAGCTCTTTACCGAGACGAGCAGACGATTCCTCCCTCTCAGTTGACTCAGAGTCGTCGCGCGAGTACACCGTGCCGTCATGTACCGTTTGCCAACTTTCTCGAGTAGTGATGTGATACGATACCGACGTTCAAATGCGACTTATCATTAGATATTATTATTGAATTTTTGTAAACTCTATGTTTATTCTGACACAAGTTAACCGTGTGGATTTAAGTGAAAGAAATGTTACAGTGACTTAAAATAAATTGGATTTGCAAACAAAATGAGGTGGTTTATAGTGACAATGAGCGTGATGGTGTGGGAAACAATTTTAGCCGGTATCGCACCCCCAGGCTCGTGTCCTGGGGTGTGTGCGTGTAAGTGGAAAGGAGGCAAGCAGACTGTGGAGTGTGTGGACAAAGCTCTTATTACAGTGCCCGAGCCAGTAGACCCTGCCACGCAAGTATTGGACCTTTCCGGGAATAATCTTCAAATACTTCCTCAGGAAGCTTTCGCCAAAACAGGGCTGCTCAACTTACAGAGAGTTTATTTACGCAATTGCAATATTGGCCAAATACATGATAGAGCTTTTAAAGGCTTAACTAATTTAGTTGAATTAGATCTGTCTTATAATTTACTCACAGAGATCCCTTCAGATAGCTTCAAAGATGCACCTTTCCTTAGGGATCTTACGTTATCTCAAAACCCAGTATTAAAAGTTCATTCTGATGCTTTGAACAATCTTGGCAGCGTCGTCAAACTTGATCTATCCAAATGCGACATTAGAGAGATAGCTCCAGACGCGTTTAGGACGTTGCGCTCGCTGGAATCTTTAAAATTAAACCACAACAAGTTACGTGACATACCTCTGAGCTCTTTAGAGAAGATAGAGAAACTGCGAGCGATAGACTTATCGGACAATCCGTGGACTTGTGACTGCCGGCTAAGAGATCTCAAATTATGGTTGGCAAAACATAAATTGCTATCAACTCCCAGCTGTTATGCGCCGACACGTCTAGCTAACCGACCGTTTTCAGAGTTACCTATTGAAGAGTTCGCATGTAAACCGGAGATATTACCAGCGAGCCGGCATGTCGAGGCATCAGTAGGTTCCAACGCTACTATTACGTGTCGGACTGAAGCCGTGCCGAGTGCCAATATCAATTGGTACTGGAATGGGAGATTGCTTCAAAATGGAAGCCACTTCAATTCACATCAGAAAATTTATATATTTGAAGAAGGGGATTCGCGTAAGAAGTCTTCTTTAATATTAACGAATACGCAGGAATCTGATTCAAGCGAGTTTTACTGTGTGGCTGAAAATAAAGGCGGGAATGCCGAAGCCAACTTTACAGTGCATGTGACACAACTACCAGTCGGGATGGCATCATTGGGGAGCGCACAGATCGCGAGCCTAGGAGCTGCATTATTCCTAGTCATAGTCGTCATTTCTTTAGCTCTACTGATTACTTTTGTCCGATTTCGTCCAACACCGGCTTGTGAGAGTAAAACACCGAATACCATAGACAGAGTCGTTTCTGGAAACGAAGTACACCCAACGTCGACCGATCGCCCACATGTCGCTGTTTTGGCTAATAGGCAAGATTCACCGAATTACAATGACCCGAAATGTAATCCTGTTCTAAAACCTCCGAGAGCAAATGATATACCTTACACTACGAATCACTATGAGGGCAGAGGAAGCGTCGTGACTGCTGGCGGACCGGTAGTAGTGTCTCCCACAGTTTCTGGCACTATCGATCCCGATCTTATAAATGATACGAGGCCGGAAAGCGCTGCAAGACCAGGAAGTGGCGAGTACGCCCGCGAGACCTCAGAATCATTATACCCATCCGGCCTTTGGGATCAAATGAAAATGAGCCAGGCCAGTAATTTGGCTCGTGCGGTCAGTACGGCAATTCCCACGTACTATAATGATAGAACGCCGATAATAGAGAACTGCAGCGTGGACGGGTCGCAGGAGGAGCTAGGCTACATGAGCCGCACCTTTCCGCGGGCGCACGCGGTGACGGCGCCGAGCCCGGCGCCCACAGCCGACGCGCCCTACCCGCCCGACTACGGGCTGCCCGTGGCCGGTGCGCGCACACTGCGCGTGTGGCAACGCGCGCCCCCGGTGCTGCCGCCGGTGGCCGCGCTCAAGCGCGTGCTCACCATCACCAGGCCCTCGGCCGATGATCACTTTCAGGATGGCTGTGCTACTGATGTATAAATCTGATAAAAGAACGCATTGTTTGCATATCTAGATGACATGTCAGAAATTGTAAATTTGTATCCTAAGCTAGAAATCATCTTATACGTAAGGTATGTGTAATTTATACTTAAACAGGTTGTTAGTGTAATATTTTTTGTATCATATAATTTATTTAGATAATTAATGGAAAGTTACATTGGATCCAAATGCGACGGGTCCGCGACTGATTAGTTGAAGAATGTAAGTGTAAATTATTACGTGATATGGAATGGTATCGTCTATGATCGCCAAATAATTAAAATACTGAATATAAATATATCTTGATTGTTGAAACTCAAATAAGATGTTACATGAATATTAAATAATAACTATACGGTGTATAAGACATACACGAACTATCCAAAGATATTGAACTCCCCCTGAAAGTAATATAAATGAAATATATTACTATTATTGTAATTCACGATGAATGTTAATCAATGTACGATAATGAATGTGTAAATTTTATGTTGAAAAGGAATAAGAGTTTTAGCAGTAAAATGGAAAAAAATAAATCAGGCGATTGTAAAATGTACACTTTGTTTGAATTAGTTTTACCTAGTTCCACCTGATTGCCGCTCACTATCTACATCCTAAATGAGTCAAAGATTGATGTCATTGCTGGCTTTAAGTGTCCAGTGGCGCAATGATATATATTATGAATTGGTCAAATAATAGTTAATAATATTTTTCGTATATTTCAAAGACATTTTTGTACTGGGACGTGATGATTTATCTTTGTCCACACATAAAGTACCTCCACGTACTCCGACAGGATGGCGTGGGCAGTATGTTCGACGAAGGACCGCAATGGAGAGTTACCATGACCATGCTAATGGAAATGTAAGTGACCAAACTTCTTCACTTGTCGGGATATTATTTTGTGAGCAACTTCAATTTATATATTTAAATATCATTAGGTTACCCTACATACATGAATAATTTAAGTCGTACACCTGCCTTTTGATATCGAATGTGTATTATGTACTTAATTATTTCAAAGCTGCCTCAGACATCGTAATTTATTTTGTTAAATTTTGCAAACAGATGGCTAATTTCCTTCCAGACAAGGTTATATATTTTTATAGCCATCGCATCCGGACAGACCGGTTGTCTGGTCTTAGCTTGTTCATTCATAGTATCGAAAGATGTATCACAATTTGAATAAACAATTGAGGAGGAAACTGTATTTAATATACGTAATGCCATTAGAAGTTAATACAAGAATAAAATCGACTTAAAATATTTTCTATGGAGAACCAGTGTCATGGCAACAAAAAAGGGAAAAAGTTTCAAGCGCACCTTTCAGCCCGCCGGAGAAAAACCGGTTAACGTTATTTCATTTCCGTTCGATTCAGTTTTTTATGAGAATCAAACTAAACGGGTTCAATGGAGGTGAGAATTTCGAACCAAGATTTTTAAGGCAAAGTATTGAATTACAACGAATTTAAAATTTACATAAATAGGGCGAATCGTATCGTTTTATCAGAGGTATCATCTGTGATTTCATAAGCGTATTTTAATACTTTTGTGCCACTGTTTTTGGTTGCAATTATTATATTTGGTACTCTTGTAATATTGGGACTGATATGGCTTAATTACTAGGTACAGTTCGCGTCAAACTTTATGAGCTCTCTGAAGTTGTGCGCGACTAGCCTAAAAAGTATATTAATAGCTAATTACAAAACATAATATAACATTAAATAACATTTTTTATGGTACCGCCTACCTACAATATTGACAAAAATAATAATTAGCTATTTATTATACTTTTAGGCCACTCGCGTACAACTTCAGAGAGCTTATGAAGTTCGCCACGTACTGTACTAATTAATAAAATTATTCATTTGAGCATCTTTTATGCCATTCTATCCTGATACATATCGTATCTATGTAGGTATATTACATAGGTAATGAAGTCTAAAGAGTATGTAAAGATATATTTCAAGCTTAGATGTCAAAAATGATTAAGTATTTAAATAAGAATATTAAGTTCTGTCAGTTTCGTAGTCATCAATTTATTTTACACATTTTCGCATAAACAGAAATATCTTGTCTGTTTATTATATTTATAGTAAGAGGCAATTTACAAAGTTTGGTTCGGAATATCACTAAGTAATTTGCAATAGGAACATTTAGTGTACTGAAGGAAATAAAATAGTAAAATGGATACTGCTTCTGGACCTTTGGGTAGTATTGCGATGGATGATTTCGTAGAGAATGGCGCCCTGGGGTTTGACCACTTCCGCCTTCTAAGGTTTCTTTTTAAAGAGGTTTTTTTACATAACGCCTTTTAAAACTCTCTTACTATTTAAATGTTGGTTTGGTTACCTAAACACGTAAGTCAAGAACGTTGTTCCTACTCTTTGTGGTTTTATCGTTCTGACTTCTGAGATATCGATAGAAAGCTTGTCTAGACACGTTTGAACATGCTGATACTCGAACACGTCAAATCCATGTTCAAGTTTATTTATCTTGAATTATTAGACATTACAAGAGAAGAGACAGTTTAATTTCATTGTTAACAGTTTCTTAAAATATACTTAATATTACGTATTTTTTTACTTACACATTGTCTGCAGTAGTTATTAATTCAAGTTTTGTTTTAAAAGGCATGCAAGTTCACATCCTGACTCCTAACAATGATCAGATTTTCTCACTGAGAACTGTTGTCCATTGTGACAGGGTTTCAGAGTTTTTATAAGTAGATGCTCTAGTGTTAATGAATTTAGTAGATAATAGGTACTTGGTCACGTAGATATAGCTATTAAAAGTGTTTAATTTGAAAAGCTGTTGGAATCGCATTTTAATAATTTCAAGAACAAGGATTTTGACAAGATTGAATAACCCCACATTGAAGTTAGTTGCTCCTACCGCTCGCTCGAGAAAGACGCCCTAGTCTAGGGTAGATACATTCTTGAGTCTAGCGACAAATTAAAGAATTTAGACATTCTTCTCAACGGAATTCCACACAAGCATCTAAACCTTAGAAATAAAACGTAGACGTGCCCGTAATTTAACACAAAATTCTGCAGCCTAGAAATCAACGATTCGCTTCTCTTCTAAAGTCAAAGATACGTTGATACAGAAGAACAGACTAGAAACCACAAATCCGCAACAATTAATTGCGAGTCGACAAGTATCCAAACTTTCTTGTCTATTAACATCTCGAATACTATAAGATAGGTACAAAACTTTGATAAGAGAAACAATGGTATTGAAATAAGCAAAATTTTGTAGAACGACAACCTTATTTACCTACCATCAATGGCTTTGCGCTTTCTTCTCGTAAAAGCGGAGACTTTCGCTGACAATAATGATGTTTCGGCCTGGCAACAATGGGAACTCAGGCAGAGCGATCTTGATTGTTCGCCTGAATATTTCAATTGTGTACTGCTTTCGAGACTCGCTCTTTGTATATTCATTGCTATCATATTTTGTCGTGTAACGTTTGTTATTTTATCGTTTGTTAGCTTTCGCTGTCTTAGTGGTTTTTACGTTCGGCTATTTAGTTTGTTTGAATTTAGGCTCGAATTTGGAGACAATCTTATTAGATTTTGTAAACATAACTTCAAATAGGTAAGTAGATTGTTTTACTTTCCTTTTTGAATCTGTATTCCTAAAAGAAATACGAGTTCCTTGGTACCTAATTCGTTTTTCATTTTATAATACCTAATAGAGAAATGAAAACAACCTAATTATGTAGGTTCTCTACGTTTAGTTGCTTTCTGAAAACTAAAAGAAATGTGGAGCTCACAGTCACAGACTGCGGGTTAACTGCGAGTATAATATTTTACAAACCTAGCGTTTAAGCCTACAATCGTGGCATTCTTTATCTTTGGCATTTAGATATAGTATACAATATATTTATCTGTGTTCATAGTTGAACAGCTAACACAAACAATAGAATAAACTTTATCTCAATATTTAAAGCTGTGACTCATAATCATAAAGGTCAACTTCACAGCACAGATCTAAAGAACTTCTATGAACTCGAAACATTTAACTTTATCTACTAAGTTACTTAGCATGCTTTTCAAAGATTTACTTACTATTTGGGGTATATCTGATATCATCTACATCTTTCAGAAATACAGAGAAATACGTTGCAAGGATTCGGTTATAACTGGAAAAGTAAGTATACACTATACTCCGTTTGAAATAAGATTAGACATTTAACTAAACCTTTTTTACAGTCCGTTCAACCTATTTTGACTTCTATTGCGATGGCGGCATGACAAATGACAGCGGCAGTAAACAGTTGGTTTGTAACCACTTTTTTTGCTTTTAATGCCATCCTTATTACCTACGGTATAGAAGTCAAAATCGGTTGAACGGACTGTAAAAAAGGTTTGTTTAAATGTCTAATCTTATTTCAAACGGAGTATAGGTAAATATACCTACCTACATCAATGTCGGTCAATAAGCCTGTAGTTGTATGAAAATACAGCACGTATTAATTTAACAGCTTCTGAATTACGCTAGCGAATGTAAAATTGCATGAATTTTATTTTGTTTCGCTATAAGTGGGTAGTTTTTTTTCACAATTCAGTAGACCGCTCGCTAATTTTGTATCACTATTTTTCGGATTTCTTTTATTAGCTCCGACAACTGTTGCGACGGTCTACCATGACAGCCAATTTTGATTGAATCGTGATCGATTATTATTGGCGTGAAAATTGTAAAGCGAATTAAAAAACTACATGTTCAGACGAACTGGCCGGGGTGGCGCATAGTGGATTGAAAAAAGGCTCTCGAAGACATAGGAGCTTCAATTTTAAAGTGTCGGTTTTTGTTTGAAATGGCTTCTAATAGGCAATATCATGCATAAATATATCATAGGATACAATCTGGTAGGTTATAATCCGTGCAGTAAAAAAATACCGCAGTATATCTGAAAAAATGAAGTAGATATGTAAAAAAAAATGTGATGTAACGATTCGGATTCCGATGCCGATATATAATGGGCAGGCTGATATATCGGCATCGCCGATTATAACATAATATCACGCCTTGTTTCCCCGAAGGGTTGGGTAGAGGTGTCCTTATAGCAGGTACCTACACCCACATTTCACCAGTTATGTTTAAGTCCCATGTAATAGGGGGCGAGCCTATTGCCATCAACCGGGCACAAATCCAGACTCCGAGCTGCTACTGAGAAATTTCAGATAGAAAAACCCAATAACACTTTGCCCAACCCGGGAATCGAACCCAGGACCTCATGCTCAGCAGTAGCGCTTGCAACCACTAGACCAACGAGGCAGTCTGCTTAGCATGGCATGGCAACACGGCAAACGGCAGTGTTTGCAGTTTATTGAGCGTTGGTTGGCTGAGTAATGTATTGTTTCGTGCCTGTTTCACGTCACCGCTATTTGTAATTCTGTTTATTCACATAGTGAAGTGAGGACTATATTGCACTATTAAACACTTGTGCTCGAAATACAAAATACAAATGGCCGAGGTACATACTTCATTATTTATTTCATTTATCATCTACTAAGTCATCGATATCGGCATCGGTATCGGTATCGCCGATTATTTACTACAAAAATCGGTATCGATATCGTATCGGGAAAATTATGTATCGTTACATCCCTAAAAAAAATATAAATAAATAGTTACTTCACCGTGTGCAAGTATATTATGGTTATTCATTGTTCTTTCGGTTCTGAAGATAGAAGCATTAGCTCCATGCATCTTTATTGAAAAAGAAAATTGTTACCGCTTTGCCTACCAAATTTTATCCTATGATATATTTTTGCACGATATTGGCTATTGGAAGCCATTTCAAGCAAAAAACCGACACTTTAAAATTTAAACTCCTATGTCTTCTAGAGCCTTTTTTTGATCCACTGTGCGGCGGTGAACCCACCGAGGCGCATGATGTTGCCAATGCCAATAAAAAATCATTTTATTTTTCGTTATTGACACATGCTGGCATAATTAAAACAGGCAATTCCATTCCACTTTTGTCGAAAAATCTCTTTTCCACAGATTCGAGTAAATATTAATTAGTTATTTGTTGGTTGGTGATTAAGTGTGTAATATATGATCTTTCACATAGTCTAGCTAAAAAGGTATCAAGTTCCTTTATGTCATTGTTTTTGTAAAATAAAGACCATTATTTGGTGGGTGGATTTATAATGTTACAAAGACTAACTGATAAGACACTCGCTCTTTCGTATCCAGAACAGAATGACATACGAGATAACGAGAATAAAGTCCTGAATGAACTAGAATAGTGCCCTATGTTAGTAAAGCACTGCAATTCAATCAACATGATTAATGAAAAAAACCCCAATCAATCGTTGTGTAGGTAATTTTTCTTCGAAAAACATATTCAATTAACTATGTCGGCCAGGCCCCAGGGCCGCGCTATAAAAGCAGATTTCGGTATGACGTAAACTCTTTACGATTCTATGGCTTCTATAATTCTACCAACTACGAATGAAAAAAGAAACATATTAGGGTTTGCAAAGTAGGTGTATTTCTTTTTAATTCGAGCTAGGTAAATACGGCTTGTGTGTCTACACCTATAATATAAATATTGTATTTGCTAAAGGGGTCACCCACGATAATCCCGAGTAGTGACGCATAAGAGTTCCTCGAGAGCTGAACAATCTGCAACAAACTTAATTAGAACAAAAAAGCTAGTCAAAATTGAAAAGTGGTTTACCTACAACTTCTTTCCTTGGAGCAAGCTGGCTAAATGAGACTTGATCCATTCAAGGACTTGAGGGTAATATTTTGTCTTTATGATTTAGTAAATGAATGCGCTGAAATGTTCTGTAGGTCACAATTAGTCACAATCCACAGTTCAAAGAGTAATTTTCAGAGGCCATCAACGCTTGTGGTTTGACGTGAGATGAACCGGACATGGACGTGACAAAGGTATCTACCTCATACCGACATTAATGCAAACATGGAACTGTTGTTGGGCGTGTGATTGATAATTGAATTAATGGTTAATTCCATCGGGTACCAATCGGCTCCCAAAGCAATTTGGTAAATCGGCGGAGTGCCGCCGCTGACCGCTCCAAACCGATGAATGTTCTTGCACACTCATAAATTAGTTTGGCATGTGTTTTGGTTTGTGCCGAAATCAACGATATGTGTGATCACTTCGATAGATAATATTGCATGAGCTTGAAAATTTAAATAGAAATGTGCACATGAGCTTGTTCAACAACAGCGATTAACAACCAAACTGGCCGTTTTTACATCTATATTGTAAAATAATGCTCGGAGTTTTGTAGGACAGAACACTCTGATTTCATGGAATGATAAAATCGATGTAAATGTGTTTGATGAGTCTTTTAACGAACGAAAATGTTTTGGTGTATTATGGAGTGTTATAGCATAGCCTGCTATCACAATTCATTAAATATAGAGTCGCTTAAATACAGAATATTTTATGAATTAATGTCAGATACGATAAACTGACTCTTTATAATTGTGTTTCAGTTGCCATTACTCCACGAGACAATAAAAAAACTTTCCAAGAAGTTTACGTTACAGTTGATTCTGATTATTCTAATCTGATTCTATTCTGTGGATTCTATCATTGTTTATTCATATACTAACTTGAGTACATTTCATAGAACTGATTCTCCAAAGAACACAAATGGTACATCATAAATACCTATGTCTATAAAATAATAATTATTGCTATGTGCGTATAGTCATAGTTCGCTAGGGGTTCAGACATTAGCACTACTCGGTCAGCACGCGTAGCATGAACACTGTAGAAACGAGTTTTGTCGACGAAAGAATAGAGAAAATGACAGATAAACAATCACAATATGTCATTTTGTCTATTCTTCCGTCGACAAAACTCGTTTCTACGGTGGTCATGCTACGCGTGCAGATTTGACTTTTTACGGAGCCTGTGGGCCGTCGTTAGCCCAGGATTCGCTTGTTTTATGATGGCCGAAGTTGACTATGTTGATGTAGCGGTGGGCGATGCTAAATCGTTGTTGTCGTCGTATCTATTGGTGTTTTTTTGGAATTGCATAGAGTAGTTAATCTATAATTTTATACTCATGGTTTATACAAAATAGGCAAGTAATTTCATGGTTGTAACTGCTCTACAGGGTGGCAGGGGCATCAACGTGCAAACTGCAACCATAAATTCAGCACATGAACTGCGTCAAACTTTTTTGTCGGTTAGCAAGAAAAAAATCAACTGTTTCATAGAAAAGTGCAATACCTACACCGTCAAAATGTATGGAACAGCATTTTTACCACCCTACGAAAAATTATAAAACAATTATGTACCGATGTCGTCTTGTTGGTTTAGTGGTAGCAAGCGCTACTGCTGAGCATGATGTCCTGGGTTCGATTCCCGGGTCGGGCAATGTGTTATTGGGTTTTTCTATCTGAAATTTCTCAGTAGCAGCTCGGAGTCTGGATTTGTGCCCGGTTGATGGCAATAGGCTCGCCCCCTATTACATGGAACTTAAACATAACTGGCGAAATGTGGGTGTACCTGCTACAGGGACACCTCTGCCCAACCCTTCGGGGAAACAAGGCGTGATGTTATGTTATGTTAATTATGTACCGAATCTATGGTAACAAGTTGTGCGTCGATGTCCCTGCCACCCTGTATATTAGATCGCACCATCGCACGTTCGTATTTCTGACGATACACGATAATTCCCGAAGCGCATACTTCTTCTGGGACATCTATAACGTCTATGTATTTCAAGTGTTCTATTTATTTACCTACTACTGAGCAAGCACTTACATAACTATACAGAAAACGTATCTAAGCATTTACTCTAACATTTTCTTATTTAGGTATACATAGTTACTTGGAGAAAAAAAAGCAAAAAAAGTAGGTTTCGTCGACTGCAAGGAGCTTAAAACATTTAATTAGGTTATTATATTTAGTTCAACTACATAATGTGCTCAGAAAAAAAATTAAAATTCTTTTCATTTTCTCTTAAACTATGCTTAAATATTCTGACTTAATTACATACCTACCAAAGTTGTTAGGACCTCGATAATTATAAAATGTTTCCTGCTCAATAAGATTCCCACGTGTCCTGTGACCCTAAAAGACAATACCGAATTTCCTCGCTGAGTATCCCCAATATAATTATGTGGAGCAGTTATGGGACCTTTCTATTATAATATTACTATACAGCGTTGGTATACCTAGTTATTTTTATGTCGGTCTCCTTTAACTTCCATTTAGTACCTACCCTCTCACTTCAACTCTTTCTCTTTTCGTTGTGGTAAAACCCATTGCCTTTCAAGCCGACCTTTGCCAAAATACTGGAAAAAAAATACAGCAAAGAAAATAATAGGTACTTTCACAAATAAAGTGTAAGTGTACTAACTACACATATATCCGACCGACCTTTTGGTTGTGTTGTGTTTACCGCTAAGTCCGGGCTAAGCTTAACCACCTTAAGGCTAATACCGGGATTTCCTTATCCCGTTGGCCCCTGGTCAGTTTGGCCGACGCCTTAACATCAATTAGCACTGTGTCTTGGATTTTGCTATCTTAACTGAGCCAACGCTTTGTTTAGATAAAAGGCTTTTTATCTTTTTATGTACCAAGCTCGGCCGCGTTCGCAGAAATAGAAAATTTAATTATTTTGCATACATTTGCATCTCTGGGCTTAAATAAATAAACAAGGTATAATACTTTATTTTTTACATAAATACTTACATGTAACCTAGATACCTACATGTAAAAAAAAAAGTTTTTTTACTTTGTTTTGTATCTTAAAAGGAAGCATGCAGATACAAATTGTTTATGTTTAGTTAAGAGGGAACAAGATGAATCTTACGCGATCTTCATTAACAGAACAAAAGAAAATTCCAAAAATCTTTTAGTCGCATTCTTTTGTTTATTTCGTGCTGGCGCGGAAAAATAGAAGTTCCTTCCTAATGAGTTATAATATTTTAGACAGATTAATCCGACCATCACTAATTACTGTATTATTTTGAAGGCTTGGGATAAACAGGTTCTAAATTATTCTAATCCTACACTCCAGTATAACATTTGGTAAGTGGACACGAGTTTTAAATGAGCACTTTAGGCCCTGGGTTCGATTCGATTCTAGGTCGGGCAAAGTGTTATTGAGTTTTTCTATCAGGAATTTCTCAGTAGCGGCCCGCAGTTTGTATTTGTGGTGTTCTAAGGTACACGTACACCTCTGCCTAACCCTTCGGGCTAATTACAGGCGTAATGTTATGTGTTATGTGCAGTGCAGTATTCATAATGTTATTATTTAATTTTATTTAAACTATTTTTTAAGCTGTAATTGCTTTGAAACTCTTTAGACTTATTTTCCTTTGCCTGAGGTTGCATTTCTTTTTTATTTGAGTCCGATTAAAATTATTCTCGAGTTCATTACTGAAACAGCAACACGAAACCACAGCAAGGACGGCAAAATTCTAAAGAAAATGATGAATGAAAATGAAAAATCTGAATTTCATGGCATTGCAATTTGAAAACTATTAATTCCTGGGAGACATAAGTTCTTACCTATTAAAGGTGAGTTCAATAATTGTACGTATAGGTAGTTATACCGGTATCCAAATCCATGGACATTTATACATTGATAAAATATTTCGTATCCAAACCAATGCACAAGCGACTGAAGTTGAAATACAAAAGTTAGTTCTGATCTGTATTGATAGTTTAACAACTATCTGAAAGCGATAGCGACCGGCGAATGGACAAACAGGACATTTGAGTTGGGAACTATGTTCTCTATTGGATTAGCTAATTTCAGAATTTACAAATCATTGACTAGTACCCTAATTACGTAATACACGATCAATCACAATTTGTTTCGATTTGAAACAGATTGCTAATCCATTTCTTCATAAGTTGGAAAAAAATCTGCTCAACAACATAAATAACGCAATAAATGATGTTGATCTGTCAAAATCGGTTAGTCGGGCTATGCTCTAGTCCCGCTATGCTCGACTCGAAAAATACCTACAAAAAAGTTTCGCTATGCACGAAATTCTTGGATTCTACGTAAACAATGGAGGGTACAGTTGGAAAGAAAAGTGTTTGAATTCAAGTTAAATTTTTTATAGCACTAATCTTATATTTTGTTTCGTTCTGAAAATCAAAAAAGTCAAAATGACAGATAAGGACAAACGAATTACAGAGCAATTCTAAGTTAAGAAATTTTTATGAATAGAGCTGTAAGTCAATACTGGACCCACAAGATTTAACGAAGACTGTAGACTTCGTTACAAGTCCTATCTTACTAATATTACATATATTATAAATGCGAAAGTTACGATGTTTGAATATTTGTTACGCACTCATGCTTCAACGGTTGGACGGATCGGGATGAAAGTTACACAGATAGTTCAAATCCTGAATTAACATATAGATGAAGTCACGGGCAGAAAACTAGTAAAATATAAAAGAGCGTAAATAAAAAGTCCATTCTCAAAGTCAAATCACCTGTATTCATAATATTTCAGTCTTAATATATATAATTTGTACTAACTTCTCTCTTGCACTCACTAATGTATATTTTTTATTTCTTATTTATATTTTTATTTGAATTGTTTTAGTTGTAATTTTGTCTCGGACTTTTTGGAGGTGCCCCGTTAATGACTGCGACACAGTATTATACTAATGCAGTTGTTATCGAACACAGAGTTTCTGTAAACTGAGTTTTTTGTTTTGTTTTATTAAAGTGTTTTATTATTATTTGAACCTCACTGTCTTCAAAATTTGGCATGCATTGATTGCTGTGTTTATTTTATTGAACTATTGTATGACTCTTACTGTCCAGAATCAGTATCCCAGTGCATTTAATTTTATTTCTTTTATTTATACAATACCAAATAATTGTAAAAGTTCTTCCACCACGTCTACTGTCAATTATTTTAAAAAAATAACCGTACCACTTGAACAACTTGCACCCGACATTGTCATAGAAGAACTAACCGACAACTAACCTAATTACGCTTACCAGTAAGTTGCAGCTGCAAAATAATAAGGTAATCATATTGTCTCTATCTATTTACGTAATAGCGAAAGAGAAGGACCAGGTAAAGATTCGTGGAAGAGCTCATTGTTATGGTTACTCTGAAAAAACCAGTTCGACAAATGCTTCTCATAACAAGCGCAAAGCTTGACCTGTTTTAATATATTTAATGATGATTAAAAATAGGATAACATATTTACATACTAGGTTTTTTTAATTTACTTTTTAAATGGTTAAATAAAATATTACACTGTAACAGTTTTCTTCATCACTGCCCGCGAATGTGATTTCGTGCATAGCGAAACTTTTTAGTAGGTATTTTACGAGTCGAGCATAGCGGGACTGGAGCATAGGGGGACTAACTGGTCAAAATGAAACAATATTGTCATAATTGTTTACGAAAATAAGTTATGCAATTAGGGTACTGGTCTATTCATTCGGCAAATTAAAAATGGTTTAAAGCCTTCGTGATCTATGATGGAAGGTTTCAGAAACTGATTGCAGATACACAAATAGCAGGGCTCGAACTTATAGTAAGTCAATATTGAACCTTTTCGGGCTTCTCGATGGCGTGCTGAAGGCCGTTAGCATGTATAATCGCCCTTGTACGTTTTAAATACTCCCTCCTTGCTCATTATTTAGCTCGTTTATTATTACTAACTACGTCCGTTTTCCTACACGGAATGATGTTCACACTTAGTCAATTTTTATATAATTATTTGGCAGATGAGTTTTCCGGGTTACCACAAACAAATGAAACGCAATTTCTATTTGTGTAAACGCACGTATCGAAATTACAAAACTGTCTACGAACGAATTAGCATTTTGTGACATTTTCATGCAAAAGGCGTTTGCTATTGAAAACACACAATGATCGGAACCAGAAAATTGCAAATGCCCAAGTATAAAAATCAGGAAAATATACAATTTTCCTGCTTTCTAACCGTTCACGTTGATAAGTATTGATACACCATTTTAGTCTTTGATCAATTCAAATTTTATTTAAAAATATGTAACAGAGTTTAATGAAATACTACAATTTAATAAAATCCCGTTCAGACCGATATCTTTTTATTTACAACTATCATTGCTATCGTTCGCTTCCGAGGCAATCTACAGCAACATTATCGACCTAAGCACTTATTATTGACATCCTGCGTCCATCAGAGGACCAATAATGAAAGTTTTATGCCATTCTGATTAACCGCTGTGGTGTGGAAACGTAAATAGTAAATACTAACAAAACTACCCGTCATTTGCGTTCGAAATATTTTAACGGTTCGATCGTGACATTATTTGCAATACGTTTTTATTTTATGTGTGGGATTTATGTTGAATATTTTAACATATCAGCCACTGACTGGACGTTGCTAAACCTGAATTTTCTTTATTAAAAGCTCTGATGATGCATGCAACTTTATGATATTATAACGCTAGGAAAACGGATTGAAAGAAAGAAAGAAAAGAAAGAAAATAAATTTATTTGACCCAGGTTAAGACACACAGTTTTCAAAAAGAAGAAAAAAGGTGAAATCATAAAACAGTATTGTGTGCCTCACGGCTGCGACAAATAGGCCCAGTACCCTAATTGCGTAATGCAACACAATCACAATTTGTTTCGATTTGAAACAGATTGCCAATCCATTGCTTCATAAGTTGAAAAAAAACAGCAACGTAAATAACGCAATGTTGTTGAACTGTCAAAATGAAACAAATTAGGCAAAATTGTTTACGAAAATAAGTTACGCAATTAGAGCACAGTTCAGCATAAATGCCAGACAACTAGTGCCTGACGCTGGTTTTCAACTAAACCTTATGTTACGAGTACGTCTTACGGATTTAAATCAGATTATTGGTCCAAGTAACATTTTGATCACATAGCTTGGCATGTTATATATCGACGGTAAAAAAGAAGAATAAGCGACATTTTGGTAAAAAATGAGTTATATGTGCCATCCTACGTAAAATTTTCCGCTCTTTCGAATGCGCTTACTCCCATGGCTCTACGATGGCTTTTTTGGCATTTATGCCAATAAAATACGTCAGTTTTTCAAAAATTTTAATCTTTGAACGGCCTGAACATTTCAGTTTTTGTCGCTTATACCCTATTTCTTTTTAACCGTCGATATGTATATGGATAACCATTCACTGTATCACTACACCGCAAGACTTTGTGCAAGTAAAATAAATACAAGAGTTATCGCTTATCATGGGACGCAAGTCGTAAAAGTGACTGAGGCCAACGATAAGTAAGACAGGCGATGGATGGATAATTTATTATACCAGGGATGCAATAGCAAGCAATATAATTTAATAAGAACAAACATATATACCTACGCAGTTTTCAGTACCGCTCCTAACCTTTGTTAGACGCCAATTAAACGAAACACAATAGCGATAGCTGTAAAGTGAATATTAGCTACTATTACAAGATTTATGATTGTTGTTTATATTAGTTCCAAACAGTAATTATAGTTATAGTGGAATTATACACGTACGTACCTAACGATGTACCAAATAAAGCGAATTTGTCATATATGTAAGAAAAAGAAGTCCTAGTCAAATAAGAAAGTTAGGCTATTGAATTCACCGCCCTCCAAGCGGAGATCCTGCGGGCCAGGACACTGGCCCGCGAGGAGTTGCTGGAGACTCTGAACAGAGACCCGTGGGGACGCCCATATAAGATGGTGCGGGAGAAGCTCCGCCCATGGGCTCCCCCGCTGACGCAGAGTCTCCGGCCCCAGCTTGTGGAGGACGTGGTGAGCGCTCTGTTCCCTTCAAGAGGGGAACATACGCCCCCGCCCATGGCTCCGCCTAATGCGGTGCGGACCACACCGCCGACGACGACGACGATGCTCCGGAGGTGACCGAGGTAGAGATGAGAGTGGCGGTACGCAAGATGAGTGCGAAGAATACCGCCCCAGGACCCGACGGCATTCCCGGGAAAGCCTGGGTCCTGGCCATGGGGACTCTCGGGCCTCGACTAAGGGGGCTCCTATGCGCATGCATGGAGAGGGGCCAGTTCCCACTTTGTTGGAAGACTGGGAAACTGGTCCTCATCAGGAAGCCGGGGCGCCCAGCGGACTCTCCGTCCGCCTATCGGCCCATTGTGCTGCTCGACGAGGTGGGCAAGCTCTTTGAAAGAGTCATTGCAGACCGCCTCGTCGGGCAGCTGGTGCGAGTGGGGCCGGATCTGGCGGAGAGCCAATTCGGTTTCCGCAGGGGGCGCTCCACGGTGGACGCCATCATGCGCGTGCGAGCCCTCACGACGGGGGATGCTGTGGCCCGGGGTGGGGTCGTCTTGGCGGTGTCTCTAGACATCGCCAATGCCTTTAACACCCTGCCCTGGAGTTGCATCAGGGAGGCACTTCGGTATCACCGGATGCCGACCTACCTCTGTCGTGTGGTCGAGGCCTATTTGACGGACAGGGCTGTCATCTACCCCGGTCACCAAGGAGAGTGGAACCGGCGATAGATGTCGTGCGGTGTCCCACAGGGATCGGTCCTGGGGCCGCATCTGTGGGACATCGGATACGACTGGGTGCTGCGCGCCGATCTCCCTACTGGCGTCAGCGTCGTCTGTTACGCTGACGACACGCTGGTCCTGGCGCAGGGGAGGTCGTACCAGGCGGCGGCCGACTTAGCGACACGCGGGGTTACGACAATCGTCGACAGAATCCGGCAGCTGGGACTCGAGGTGGCCCTGCACAAGTCCGAGGCCATGGGTTTCTATGGTCCTCGTAGTGCGCCACCGTCGGGTTCCCAGGTAATGGCGGGAGGGGTTCACATCGGCGTCGAGTCGACGATGAAGTATCTGGGACTCGTCCTCGACAGCCGGTGGAACTTCGTGGAGCATTTCCGACGTTTGGCTCCCAGACTGGACCGGGCCGGGGCTGCCTTGAAGCGGCTCCTGCCCAATCTGGGAGGTCCAAACGCCTCCTGCCGGAGGCTCTACGCGGGGGTCGTGCGGTCCATGGCCCTTTACGGGGCGCCGGTGTGGGCGCCTTCATTGAGGCGGCAGCCAGCCCGCCGGCTTAACGCGTCCCAAAGGGTCATGGCCATCCGGCTGGCCCGAGGATACCGCACGGTCTCCTGCGTGGCGGCGAGCCTCCTTGCCGGAGTACCGCCATGGGATCTGGAGGCAAAGGTCCTCGCGCACATTTGGGAGTGGCGCGAGGAGGCGAAACGCCGGGGCTTAACTCCGATGCCGCAAGAAGTCGCGGCACAGCGGACAGAGCTCCGGCGGGATCTCATGGCGGAATGGAGAGTGCGATTGTCGCAACCCAGCGCTGGGCACGCCACAATTGCGGCGATAAAACCCCTCTTTGAGGAGTGGCTAGAGAGGCGCCACGGCGTCCTCACCTTCCGCCTGACACAGGTGCTCACCGGACACGGCTGTTTCGGGAGGTACCTGTTCAGGATAAAGCGGGAGGAAACGCCCGGGTGTCATCACTGTGTGGATCGCCCGGAGGACACGGTGGAGCATACGGTGGAGGTCTGCCCGGCTTGGGCAGAGCATCGCCGTGTCCTCGTGGAAGCGATCGGCGGCGGTGATCTCTCGCGTCCGGCCCTGATTCGGGCCATGCTACGGAGCGAGAGGAAATGGGAGGCCGTCACCTCGTTCTGCGAAGCAGTAATGCTCGCGAAGGAGGAGACGGAGCGCGTGAGGGAGAGGCAAATTTCGCGCCCTCGCGCCCCTAACCGCCGCAGCAGGAGACGCCCTGGGCGTCGGGAATCACGTGAAGATTTCCGGCCACCGTAGGCGCGGGCTTGCGGACGGTGAGCAATGGGTAGCTCGCCGTCCGATAAGGACCAAGCCTGGGTCGACGGCGCGTTGTGTTCCACGCGCGCCTCAAAGAGATGTCAGCAGAATTGACGGGGCCCGCTAGGGCCAATGCCTGCCGGGGGTTCGAAGAAAACCGATAGGGAAATCGTGGCCCCCTGGCAACACGGCAACTGAAGGAACACGGGTGGGTTTTAGTCAGTAAGAGTCTGACACGCCCTCCCGCTCCGCCCAGAGCGGGAGAAGTTATTTGATGATTTCCCACCCAAAAAAAAAAAAAAAAAGGCTATTGAATTCAGAAGACTTACAGACAATTGTTAATTAATCTGGTAAGGTACCTACGTACTATTTTGTCTACATTTATACAAAAAAAAACTTTTTCCAAAAAAAAAAAAACAACTGACTTCCAAAAAACACTACAAAGTGAAAAATAACTTTAATTTCGGAAGTCGGTGTCTTTGGTTTTGAATTTTCGTTTTTTGTTAACGACTTCCGAAATTAAAGTTATTTTTCACTTTGTAGTGGTTTTTGGAAGTCGGTTGTTTTTTTTTTTGTAAAAAGTTTTATTTTTCACTTTATAGTTGTAGTACCTACCCCACACCACTACCTGCTATGTAATGACAGGAACTTATCATATCATGCACATACTAAGTGGGAAAAAAGGACGTATTATTGAAGCTAACTCAAAAACTATTGAAGTAAAGTTAATCAAATTTATATGGGACCACCTCGAGAGCATACCCTTTCAAACAAAAAAAAGAATTTTCAAAATCGGTCCACAATTGACGGAGAAATCGGTGGTCATACATTAAAAAAAAACAAACATATGCGACGTACATATAACCTCCTCCTTTTTGGAAGTCGGTTAAAAAGTCACTACTTGTTAGGATAAAATTAGATCGAAGACTACCGAATGTTTATAACTTAACAATACCGGTTCCCGATATAGTTATTGCTCCAGTTGCAGAGCGACACCTATACTCCGAAACCTAACATAAACCACTACGAACGCAGATTAGGTCGTTTATAGATAATCGTGTGTGTCAGGCAGAAATACATTAATCCGCCGCCATCGTAAGGGATCCATTTTCACGTTATTGACAGACACGGAACCCTATAAAACGTGCGCGGTTAAGGCTTGAGATCTGTAAAACCAAGCCACAAAGAAAGAGCAATCCTTTCTTAATGGAACGTTAAAAACACGAGGCTACGATTGTCACGGCGAGTTTTTGCTTCGCTGTTCAGTCACGCAGCGGTCACACTTATATCTACTACCTCCGATATAAAAACCCATGTCTCTGGCTCTTCGGCTCTGCCTTTATACATTCTGAAGCTTTGGATTCCCAGTTTTTGTTTTGTTTCGGATCACTTCCAAAACTTTGTTTTCAACTGTTCGATCAAGGACACCACTCTGATTATATAATAAAGCATTTTTGTACCGAATTTTGTAAACATGAGCTTCTGAATGATGAATTTAAATTTCATGCAAAGCGATTTTGACTCGACTATCAACGAGGTTAAATTTAAAAGCATGATACTACAATTATTCTCATTCATTTATGTTGTAAATAATATTGTATCACCTTTAATAGACATTTAAATTGACTGAAACTGACTAACAGACCAGTCGGGCCAGATTCAATTTTGGAAATCGAATTATCGCAATGTTATAACAAAACCAGTTTTGTAATATTATTCGTTTGTTTCCACGACTATGTAATTAGATTTTTATTTTTTATAATTAGGCTTGAGTTACTTGAAATTTGATATAACGCAGGCAGAGAAAGGCAGCATGTCGATTCGGTCTGTTGGCGTCTGCGTAAGTACACCCAGTGAAAGATTACTCACCGTGACAAGTGACTGCATCTGATCCCAGCGAGTTCATTACCGAGGCTCCGAAGTCGATGTGACCACTTCATTTGAATACTGTTTGGCAGTGGCTCGCCAACATTTTATCTCGTTTAGACAAAACGGAGTTCGGAGTACCTAACTTTATTTTTATTTTGGTGCGAATTGAAGTAGTTATTATGAACTATTTCAAATTACTTTTGATCTATCTATGGTATATGTGGAAACGTACTCTAATATTGTTCGATGAAACGGAAAATTTCATGCTGGCGCAGGATTATCGACGACGCTCTACGCATATGTCTGTATCTTGTTGCAACTAGGAAACCCTGCTCCAAATATATTGATTTTATAACAAAAACGAGGGGATGGTTGCACGCGGGGTGAATGCCCCTGTCACTGCAGATTCACCCCGCCATATTGGTTGGGGTTCCCGCGTCACTAATGGAGTAGCGACGGCTAAAATATGAGCCTGTGCTCCTCTCCATACGTTGAAAAATATGCGGACTCAGACAAATCATTTTTGGAATTAATTCTATTACACATTTTGGCAGATGGTGCCCGCAACGGTTTATTAAATTTTTCCATATTATCTTTTGTGGATTAAGTACGAGTACCTACGTTCTCTCTCTCTCTTTTATTTATTATTGTTATACCTATTACCTGTTATCCCTATTGAACAGTTTTGACTGCTATACGGTTTACGGGACCATTAATATTAAAGATTATCAGGAAGAGTTATTCAAAAGCCTTTTTCGACGTTTACGTAATTATGAAACAACATTTTTGAGGTGTCAAATGTGCAGCGGTGGAACCTGTAAAGTGTACCTAAGTGGTATCTACGCGGTCATATCGACACTAGAAATTTCAAATGTCGTAAAGGACAGGGAATACAATGTCCTTTACGACAATTGAAATTTCCAGTATCGATATATTGTTATAAGTCTTGAGATATCTCCCTAACTTCATGTTACTTGGTCTCCATTTGTAGATTTTAACTTCTAATCGAATCTGGTTTAATTGACCTTTGCAATTCATAGAGTTGATTTGAATTTCAACCAATTTTATATTGGCCGTTTCAAAGTGAATTCGTTAGTGTAAATAATTTTAATTTGTAAATACTGGTTGTGTTATGAAGGTTTATCAAATTCGCATATCTGATTATACAAATAAAATTTACATAAAAGAGCCTTTTGGTGCGTAACTAGCTTTTATAGGAGAAGAACCTACCTAGGTTGATATTTTTCTGAAACTTTTTGTCACTGAAATATGGTACCTACACGCGAAACTTCCACGATAAAGCGCCGAGTTTCAGCCTAAAACACAAATGATGAATAAAATCCACTTCGCTATAAGAAGTCTTATGTTGTTTAAGGGACTTTTTATTATCTCTTCCAGTACAGTACTTAACCATATTATGTACCTACGAGCTACGCGTGCTACGCGAGCTACAATGATACGCAATGTGTAGTTCATTTTTTAAATAATTTATCTGATGTCTAGTATCAAGACGGTGGAGGTCTGCCCGGCTTGGGCGGAGCAACGCCGTGTCCTCGTAGAGGCGATCGGTGGCGGTGATCTCTCGCGTCCGGCCCTGGTTCAGGCCATGGTACGGAGCGAGAGGAAATGGCAGGCCGTCACCTCCTTCTGCGAAGCGGTAATGCTCGCGAAGGAGGAGGCGGAACGCGTGAGGGAGAGGCAAATTTCGCGCCCTCACGCCCCTAACCGCCGCAATAGGAGGAGACGCCCGGGGCGGGAATCGCGAGCCGATTTCCGGCCACCGTAGGCGCGTGCTTGCGGACGGTGAGCAATGGGTAGCTCGCCGTCCGATAAGGACCAAGCCCGGGTCGACGGCGCATTGTGTTCCACGCGCGCCTCAAAGAGATGTCAGCAGAATTGACGGGGTCCGCTAGGGCCAATGCCTGCCGGGGGTTCGAAGAAAACCGATAGGGAAATCGTGGCTCCCGGCAACAGGGCAACCGAAGGAACACGGGTGGGTTTTAGTCAGTAAGAGTCTGACATGCCCTCCCGCTCCACCCAGAGCGGGAGAAGTTATTTGATAATTTCCAACCCAAAAAAAAAAAATGTCTAGTATCAAGAGAAAATGTTACTATCTGAAATCGACACAGTAGTACTTCAGTAAAAGAACTAAGACTGTGTATACCTACTTGATGTCTTTTCTACTGTTTGTTACTATGTTTTGATCCTATGAAAGCAAACAGGGTGACGAAATCTTTAAGCAGCCACCTGTACACACGGCTACATATTAAGCTATAACTTTCCAGTATAAGCTGATCTCCCATTGTATAGGATTTCCAAACAATGAGAGGTCAGCTTATACTGGAAATTTATAGCTTGAAATGTAGCCGTGTGTACTAACATGAAAATAGAAAACCCGTTTCACGTGTACTTGAAACATGAGCAGGATTACCTCAATACACGCCAAACTTCGTTGACCCCTCTTCAAATAATGTAGCGAGGTTTTTCAGGTGCGCTCCAAGACGTATTTATCTAGCCTTTCCATAATAATACGTTGCTTGGGGTATTTGTCAAAGAGTTTCGTACAGAGCAGGCATCGAAAGTTAGAAGTACACAAATAATGCAACATCTACACGTTCAATAAATTTGATTGTAAAGGTATAGTCTGTAAATGGTTAATGACGCTTAGCTATGACGAGGTTGAAAAAATACTCAATACGTAGATTTAACCCACACCCAAACAGTACCCCGTCCGACACACCTTCAAATACACCCACCTTCCAACACAACACAACACTACATAACACAACCAAACACTACACATCACAACACAAAAAACACAATCACAACACACACTATACAAATGGTTTTTATCTTAATTATTTTGTTTTTAATTTCTTTAAAATCTTTATTTTCTAGAGAGTGTAAATTTACACAGAGAAATTTCGAATTTTTATTTTATTTTGTTTTCTAAATTAACTTGAGAGCCTTGACACCCATAATACAAGTTTAATCTTAGCTTGGGTGTCAGAAGTGTATAACTCTGCATTAACCTACAATTTTATATGAAAATATTATGTTATACCAAGTGGCATATGTAAAATTGTAAATTGGAAATATATTTATTTATAACAATAAAAAAAAAAGTAATACGATGAAGGAAAGGCTGAACTTTGGAGATATTGAGAATGTAAGTATAGTGTTAGAAATAAATAGTTTTAATGTTTCCTCCGTTGTTCTAACTGTCCGATTGCCTCGTTGATCTTCTGGGTTGGACCACCAGTACCCTAATTGCGTAATACAACACAACCACAATCTGTTTCGATTTGAAACAGATTGCTAATCCATTGCTTCATAAGTTGGAAAAAAAAATCTGCTCAACAACGAAAATAACGCAATGAATGTTGTTGAACTGTCAAAATGAAACAAATTAGGCAAAATTGTTTACGAAAATAAGTTACGCAATTAGGGTACTGGTCGGATACAGAGTTATTGGGTTTTCATTAGGAACTAGCTGACCAGACAGGACCAGTTGTTCTGTCAAAATTTCAATATGGCCTCGAGTTCATACAAAACCCATAGAAAAAAGCACTTTTAGGTTTTCTAGAATTTTCCTATTTTCAGGGCATTTAAAAAAAACCTTTCCATTAAAACTTCATTCGGACAATTATGAAAATTTTAAAACAAAAAGTTGCCAATTCATGCGCTTACAAACGAACAGAATTTCATATAATTTTTTATAGATATACATTTCTCAGTATTAGCCCTGCTCCTAGATTGATGCCCGTTTGATGGCAGTAGGCTCGACCCCTAGTAGTGGTCGGTACTTAAACATGACAGGTGAAATGTGGGTGTACGATACACGTCCCTATAGACACCCACTGCTGGCCAATGTATTGAATTACCAATAATCTAATGAAAAGTATCTAATGATTAATTTACTAAGAATTTTTAACGATGACGTGGATATGACGTACTTGACATACAAACCTTTATACGTACATTGAATACTTGCTTTCTGCTGCTTTCGGGACGATAGCTTACTACTATATTTTTAACCGACTTCCAAAAAGGAGGAGGTTCTATGTTCGTAGTGTACGTTTTTTTTTTTCTATATTTCCATCGATTTCTCCGTCAATTGCGGACCGATTTTGAAAAATCTTTTATTGTTTGAAAGGGTATGCTCTCGAAATAGTCCCATATAAATTTTACTAACTTTGCTTTGATAGTTTTTGAGTTAGCTTCAATAATACGTATTTTTTCCCACTTAATATGTGGATGATATGATAAGTTCCTGTCACTGTTATTTACATAGCAGGTAGTGGTATTTGAATTTGTGTGGGGTAGGTACCACAACTAAAAAGTGAAATATAAAAATGGTTGTACAAAAAAAAAAAACAACCGACTTCCAAAAAAAACATTGCAAAGTGAAAAATAACTTTAATGTCGGAAGTCGGTGTCTTTGATTTTGAACTTTCGTTTTTTGCCACCAACTTCCGAAATTAAAGTTGTTTTTGGAAGTCGGTTGTTTTTTTACTGAATATTAACTCAAGTCGTTACTGCAATCTTCGTACGGAGCATAATATGCTATAATAATGCTTTGTATATGAGCGATGAAATGTCTATACAAACCACCCCTTTTTTGCATCCCCTTGTAAAGTATAACCCAGAAACCAGGTACACGCTACATTGTGTGCTAGTACTGAGCATAAAGGCGAAGCCTGAATAGTGCATCATAACTTGTGGATCGCCGCAATATAATGTAAAGGTGTCCGCGTTACGTAGAAATGGATACCTACGCCATTGTGAATCGTGCATTACAGACGATTTTAACGAGAAACCTCATCGCATTACCGCTTGCGGTGTGGGGAGGTGTTAGATCTTTGCAGGTCGTAGTGACCGATTGGCTTCTACTACCCTACCTCTTAGTCTAATTACTTCATCCGCCTAGCCTTAACACTATTACGGGACGGCATCCTAACTTTAATATTAATATTTACAAACCACTCAAGAGCATGCATGTACTTACTAAATTTGATTTCTACATTTTAAATTATTTAATTTTTAATTTTTATTGCATAAAATATTTATATTAAAAAAAACGAGTGAAGACACTGATTCCTGTAACACAGGTACCACCTAGCTCAGGAGTCAGGGCTTCAAATTAATATGTAACATCTTTTTTTATGTCAATAAAACAGTTTTTATTTTATTTTTATTAATATTATAAATGCGACGTTTAGTTTGTTTGTTTGTTACGCGTACGGCTAAACAGATTTGGATGAAATTTGGCGCATGGGTAGACCATGACCTGGAGAAGGACATATGTTACTTTTCATCCTGGATCGCTGACGAAGTCGCGGGCAACTGCTAGTTTTGAATATAACCCATTGACTAGTAATATACTGTAACGTCTCTCCTAGAAAAATCTCTATTCAAAGCCACTTCTACACATTCTTGTGCTTGTACATTTGTATGCAGCAAGTCATACTGACAGCAGCAGGTGGAATTCCTACAAAACTAACCGAACGGTCCGTCAGGGGTCATCAAAAGGCGTGTTGACTGACGAGCGGTCAGATGGTAAACAAGTATAAGGATGGAAAGGATAGCTGACCCGGATGCGATCGGCACAGAATTTAGGAACAAAAATAAAATTCTGGTGAGCTATTATGTTATGTTATAAGTGAAAATGATACAAAAAGTCCTAGAACACGTTTTCCAAAAATACATAGTTTTGAAGATAACTATAATAGACTCTCGATGTGTGTATGTAAGTTTCATTGATAAGTACGAGTAGAAGAATTTTCATTCAAACCAATCATTTTATAGAAAGCTAAGATTTTTTTTTGAGAGTGTAATAGTCGGTATTAAAGGTATTTTTTTTATATTTCACGTAAGGGTGTTTTACATAAATAATCGTGACTTTGTCGAATTATTTTGAACGAAAAAAGAAAACGAAAAGAGTTATTAAAAAATAAATCATTATATTACGTCAGATACAAATAACGTGATTGTAGTGTTTGAAGCCAGTTGATTCTTTGAAATGGTCTATGGCTAGAGTTATGGGATATCAAACGGAACACGTTGTATATTGGATTCTCAAAGTAATAATAGTACACGTACACACATACATACACTCGCGCCTTTTTCCCATGGGTAGGCAGAAACTACAGATCACCACTTACTACTATCCTTATATACTCTTAATAATAGTAATCGGCAAAATATTTTGAAGTGGGTCTACTGATATTCATAAAAGTTGGGCTTCGAATTTGCCTTCAAACTTTTTTCCGCAGTTAGAACATTTTTACAAGAGAAATGTTATCGCGCAACCAGTTACAACTGTTACAATTGGAAATGTATGTAGGTAAAGTCTCAAAGTTAATAGAGGCCGTCTGAATTGTACGTGGGGTGGTCGGGCCGTCCGTTACCACGCACGTTTCTGGCACCCTAGCAACACTCCCCTCACGGCTCCGCACTTCCTTATACCCGGCTGCTTGATCAGTACCTACCCGGCCGGCTCCGGCACTTGCGATAACTTTGATAGCTGACGGTCGGGAATTGGACACCGACTGATTGTGTTTACTACCTACAGAACATTACGTAAACGTTGCTCGTCCGTCCGTCTTTCCTGCATGACTGTACCGACGCCAGACTAAATATCGATCGAATGTCGAAATTAAATTAAAAAAAAAAAACATGGAAGTGAGAAGCTGACGAACAACAAAAATAAAACTTCCATTCTAGAATTCAGTACAGTCACATCAATGGATAAGTTGTTTCAAATATGATACAGAATGAAGTAAACAAGCCCTTTCATTAAACTGGGAAAGTATATATAAACGCCCACATGCGCGGAGAAATCGTAAAAAATAGCATCAAACAGTTCCTATTTTAGAATCAAATGGCTTTCGGTAATCGCAACTAAAGGACGGCATCGATAGCAAGGGACTATGTTTAGAAAATCATTCTAAGATTAAATTCGGATCCCTCCGACCACAAATCAGTAACGAGTCCTTATTTATTAGGGTAGAAATAAAATATAGCATCAACTTTTCATGTAACATGCTCAAATGGGAGGTTTGGTTACAAAGTTTGTTCGAGGAAAACGTCTCGGTTCGACCTAATAAAAGAATAAATGTTTTTTGTTACAAAAATGGACAAGATTAAAGTGTGATATAAAATAAGATGCGGAGGTGCCAGGGGCTATGAATTCCGACATATGGCTTCATCGATTTATCGGTTACCTATAACAGAAGTTATTATATCGACATCTATTATGTTGTGTTATTTTGTACCTACTATAAAATGTATCTATATATCTACCCGTACTAAGAACTCCTGGTAATATACGTAATATAGTTACAGCTATCTTTTGCCATTGATATAGTATAAAAATGGACAGAACCGTGTAGGCGTATTTGGTACTAAACAATTACTAGCACGAACTTCTGACAACCGGTTTCGTATCATATCAATTTGATGATGCGTACAAGAGAATTGGTAGAATGAAAGTTTTATGACGTGTAGACTATCGACTTTTTACGAAAGCTTAGCGCGTAGGTAACGGATGACGTTATGAATCCACGAGTAATCAATTAACTACGCTAGCTCAAAGACCTAATAAAAGGATAAAGGAGGTATTCTTTTGTGTCCGGAATAGAGTAAATTCACTTTGCTTTTAAGGTGCCAAATTTACGTAGGCATTAATAGCGATGCGTCATAGTCTATATGTGGACCATACAATACATTGATATTACGTCAGTACCTACCCATATTACACCACCATATACCTATGCCATTACGACATTATGTCATTTAGTGAACAAAATATGTTTAATAAATAGCGGTCCATTTATCAGATACCAGTATTTTTACAAGATTATTTTATCAAAGTTTTTATACAAAATATTTAATAACAGGATGTTGTAGTAAAACAACCGCAATGAACATACGTACCTATCGTATAAACACAGCGCTATAAATTGAGTTCGACTGCAAAAAATGGCAAAGGAAATGATCCTACTTATCTTCCGAATGGTCTTTTAAGTATCCACATTCGTTTTACATAAAGACGAATTTAGCAGAATAAGTAGGATATGGGTACAGTGGGATAAAAGTACAAGTCGAGTGCAGGCGTTCAGTGAAACGTTTCATATGTAAATGGCCCCGTAATCTGTAGGAGGCTCCCGGCGAACACACATCTATCGTCGAATCGGACTCAACTGCGAAACTTTTCGTCTCTGATATGTATTCTCTAGTAAACAGTAGACTGGGAAGTTTGTCACAGTTTTATGTACAGGCAAACTAGCAACGATACATTTGCAAGTACTCGGCTGTAAGCGAAGAGTTTTCGTGTCTTCTTTATATCTTTTTTTCATTTAAAAATATCGCTTTGACAGCAAACTCGGTGCACTAACGGTGTAACTGAAACAATCACTTTTCCCCGCGTTTCATTCTCTCGGTTTTGTTAATATTTTTATCTTATACTAGGAAGAAGTCTTTGTGGGTGACATGGGAAGTCTCCTTTATTCCAGTACTAGCTGCGCCCCGCGGTTTCACCCGCATAAGTCTCGATCCCGAGGGAAAAAAAAAGTATCCTATGTTCTTTTCCAGGGCATCATCTATATATATGCCAAATTTCATCCAAATCCGTTCAGCCGTTTTAGCGTGAAGGCGTAACAAACAAACTTACTTTCGCATTTATAATATTAAGGATAAGGATTTAGAATTTAATTATAAACTTATTGTTATTTTAATCTATTTATGCATATGAGAGACACATTTTAGCTATTACCTCGATAACACCTATTAAGAATTATTTCAGTTGTATAAATTTTTTTTGCTACTTGAATAAAAGTAATTTAGCCATTTTATTCAAATGCACCTAATCGTAAACACTTCCCTGTTCAGACCATGACTACTACATAGGTATGACTAATTTGTGAGATTGCACGTTATGTCCTAGACGGAATATCTTGAGTCACCCAGATGGCGATTGAGTAAGACTACTAAATCTTATTAGTCACATATGTTTCATTACTCTTCAATAACATTTCCCAGATCTTAGTCATAGGGATTTATCAACACTAAGCTTTTTAGTATGTTCTTTATCGACGATCTTCTATCATCATCTGCCTAACTTTTTCCGAACTATGTCGGGGTCGGCTTCCTGTCACACCGGATGCAGCTGAATACCGGTATTTTGCATGGTGCAACTGCCTATCTGATCTCCACAATCCAGTTACTGGGTGATACGATACCCTTTGTCAGATTTTTGGGCTTCTGATTACTCGTAACCACTGTCGAAGATCTACAATTGACAGCCGGGATCAACGGCGGCACGGAGGGGTCACAATGTGTAATGGACGGTCACCCATCCACGGACCGACCTCGGCAAGTATAGCTTAACCTTCGATCGACCCGTACGGCCGTTTTTATTTAGCCACAAGCCCCTCTTGTTGACGATCTCTATAACTAGTAAAAGTAGGAAAGCAAAACGTTAAATCTGTATGGAGAGGAACAATTCACAACACAATAAATTGTCATGAGTAATTTTCCTGTACGCACACTGACAATTTATTGGATACCAATCATTTTGTTCATTTCGTCCCCGGGGTGTCCATAAATTTCAGGAATATCTTGACTCAAAACATATCAATTCAATTCAAACGCCGGAAGATGGTATTTAGCAGATATTTCCATTAATTAAAGGAGTTCTATTTTATTTAAGTTTCGTTTTATTGCTCTAGGTTTTAGATAAAACGTCTATGGCAATATACCTACGTACATAGGTACATAATGTAAGTATATGTTGACTCTTGTCTAATCTACGGTTCAATTCGCATGTCTTATCACTACATAGTATAAAACAAAGTCGCTTTCTCTGTCCCTATATCCCTATGTATGCTTAAATCTTTAAAACTACGCAACGGATTTTGATGCGGTTTTTTTTAATAGATAGAGTGATTGAAGAGAAAGGTTTATATGTATAATAACCCGGTTTATACCCGTGCGAAGCCGGGGCGGGTCGCTAGTTAAACTATAAACTTATTTTTTCTTTTTGACATGTAAATTTTTCTTATCATTTATTTTTGAGAAAGTCAATTAATATCGTTTGTTTAATGTAATTATGTTATCAATTTTTAGTATCAATGATATCCATGAATATTTGTACGCCTTCTAGTATAACAATTTTTTTTATAACAACTATTTCCTATGTTAACAAACGATTAAATGATTATGATTATGTAATTGTTACGAATATCTAATGCAGAAGTTGTTTTTATAATATTTTAAGTAACTCGTGTCAAGTCGTGTCGTCATGATGACTTTTCCAATTGTATAAAAATTCATGACAGTTATGAGGTTAAGGAAAACATCGTGATCAAACCTAGACTTAATAGAGTAAGGGACTTCAAATCAGACTAAGCAAGAGTGGTGACCAGGGCCGTCTTAACCTGGGTGCGAAAATCAGCCTACGCTCCCCTTGCCAACGAAAAAAAAAACATAATTTTTGTGCTCATTTTTTTTTTAAATTAATACTCCACAATAAAAGGAGGGTGACATTTTCAAACACCAAATTAAATTTTTCTGGCTTTTAAATTGACAATTTTTTTAATGATATTGTGTCGTCTGTTTTGAAATCTACGTTCGATTTCAATTCAAATCGATCGATCGAACAGCTTGCGCCCTCTAAGACCTTGCGCTCGGGTGATACGCACCCCTTGCACCCCCGGTAAAGACTTATGTTCGTTCCGCATCTGTGTGACAAGAAGCTTATATTGCAGTGGGGCAATTACTGACTGATATGAAGATACTATCTTGACTTTTTAACCGACTTCCAAAAAGGAGGAGGTTTTTTTTTTTATGTATGTCCACCGATTTCTCCGTCAATTGTGGACCGATTTTGAAAATTATTTTTTTGATTGAAAGGGTGTGCTCTCGAATTGGTCCCATATAAATTTTATTAACTTTGCTTTGATAGTTTTTGAGTTAGCTACAAAATACGTATTTTTTTCCCACTTAGTATGTAGATGATATGATAAGTTTCTGTCACTGGTAGCAGGTAGTGATATTCAAATGTGTGTGGGGTAGGTACCACAACCAAAAAGTGAAAAATAAAAACATTTTACAAAAAAAAAAAACAACCGACCTCCAAAAAAACACTACAAAGTGAAAAATAACTTTAATTTCGGAAGTCGGTGGCAAAAAACGAAAATACAAAACACAAGACACCGACTTCCGAAATTAAAGTTATTTTTCACTTTGTAGTGTTTTTTTTGGAAGTCGGTTGTTTTTTTTTTATGTTTTCTCTTTAATCATGTAATCTTCGCGTAAGCATATTTCATAGAAATAGAGGTGTCAAATAAAATTGAAGTTTTTTTGTGGGGGTAACCCTTCGCTGCCAGAAGTACATTTTAAGCTTCGAAATTTTTATTTCATTAAACGTAAATTATTTGAAAAAAGCTCATAATTATTCAACGTAAACAAATACCTGTAGTGGAACAAAGGCTCCGAAAGAAAATAATTTAAAAGATTTCAGTAAGCAGTTAAGATTTTTCTGAACAGTGAACACTGGCCGTTTTGTAACAAAAAAAACCTGCCAAGTGCGTGTTGGACCACACACAATGAAGCGATCCGCAGTTGGGATGAATAATTTATCCTAAGAACAAACTTAACATTGTAGTTGAAAAACATGATCTCCCATACATTCCAAATGTAAGTTTGTACGCTTATATTGAGATTTACCATGTTATTTTAAGATCATAGACTTCTTATGGTTTTACTGTAATCTATGACTAAAGAACCATTCTTTGTATTTTTTTCGAATTTCACCGATGAAACTGAACGCGATCAGAACATCTGAACCACGTTTAAGAACCGTCAGTGTCAATATTTCCATAGCAATGATGACAGCTCTTGAACGCGGTTAAGATAGGTTGATCGCGTTCAGTTTCATTGGTGAAATTCGTCGTAAAGTGCATATCAACCCTTTGCAAAATGCACTGTGAATAGACGGTGTCGGTTACGTCACTTAAACCTCAGAACAATAGAGCTTGAAACCAACTTGGACAGTAACATTGGAACTACGTCTTTGAGTAAGAAAAGCTGCATCTTATAATTCCAAATCGATACCTTTATAGGTTTATCTTGTTTCGTAATCGTTACCATGATTAATGTCCAAGATACTCAGGTATCATTACTTTATCTTGTTCAAAGAATAGTCACCATTTTGTGGTTTTGCGTTGATTCCGTGATTACGCATTTTTTGTTGGGAAAATTCGTTCAAGCTTTTATCGAACTTGGGTTTTTGTTGGTCAGTCGTCATTGCAGCGTGACAATACCAGAGTTTCTTGCCCGTCCAGTAAGTAGGTAGGTACTACTAAAATATCAAAAACACAAATCAAAGCTATTGCGTAATGTTTGGTGCGTTTTACTTAAATATTATAGAAAAACTTAAGCTCATAGTGTCCGTCGAGATAATAAAATATGTCGTCCTTCTATAAGTTAAAAACAGAAAATCAAAACAACGATGAAACGTGATTTTATGAACGTGCAGCACATTTTCATTATACGAGCTGACACAACGATTACGTTCAGATGAGAGTGTGCTCGTAAACCAGTGCTGTGACTCGCGTGACAGCAAGACTGCGCACACAATGTTCTATGCAGGTAAATCAATCGTGAGTTCGGCGGCTTCTCACGGAACGCTCAGTCAGAGAGCTCTCAGGTCGATCGCGGCTTCCATTCAACGCCTTTTTGTACTGCACACCATTTCCTCTCCGGGAAAAAATGTCGAGCGACAGTGAGACGGACGTTAGTGGTTCTTGTGATATTTTCGTAATACCACTTTGTAGATTAGATTTTGACGTCGAAGAGCCATTCTGTTTCCTCAGTATTTGTAACAAAAATAACAGAAGTAAGGTAGTTTCCTTTAAACGAGTGGCCATAAACTAGCATACCTATTAGAACTAATCAACTGGAGCGGAGCCTTAAACTGGTAATTCTATTTGGCACTAAATCAACTCGTTGGGCTGTGATTATAAAGTATGCATCGTTGCGTTCTTTCAACCTAATTTTCTGAGTAGCGGTAATGCGGTATGTGCTGTCATTGCACGTCTGGCATAACATTAGTGGCTTTGTTCACCCGGAAAAGAAAACTGTTCAATGATAAGTGCTCTATAACTTAACATACTTGCGTTGACCGTTCTAATAGAGCCTTTTACTAGACCGCTATAATGATTGTAACATTAATTACTATATAATTGGAAACTGAGACGAATCCCAAGATAAAACAGGAAATACTTAAGACTTTATCGCCGCAGCTTCCTCTCTTATAATGTTTTTCCATCGTGCGAGCGAAGTTAATGAAATAAAAATAAAACTAGTCATCATGTACGCTCCACATTAAAGATCGATAAAAAAGAAATCGATGTTTATAGCTGTTCGCAGACGCACTGAGTAAATCGCATCCACATAGTTTTTGCTCCATTAGATAGGTGTGCAGTGAGCGAGTATAAGGCAGGTGTTGTTTTATCAGCGGAGGGAACGTTGCCCTCACTTCCGCCCTTATCTGAGTTTACTTACCTTTGCCTGAGAACCGCGGCGACAAGTCAGCTGAGTTCTTTTCATTGATACGTGTGTCCAAGATATCGATATTTAACACGGCTGTATCTAGACGAAGACTAATATTTGTTCCACTAGTTCCGTATTTATGTTATATCTAATTCTGGGTTACGACATAAAATAGTAAATATGGTATTTGCATAGGAAATGTGATTGTTGAAGTGTAATATTATTATGTGGATTTGTACAAATAATGGTCTACAGCGCTTGACAGCTGAAATAAATAGTTTCGACGGAATAAAGCCATTATCATTAAATACGCATTGTTCCTATTGATTATGTAATTTACTAATACTCAAAACACGTTTCGACACAACTCTTTTTAACACCACAGAAACAAATATTAAAATTTTAATTACCGTGAAAATGGAGCGGAAATAATCTTTATTTAATAAGCCGAAAACCTTAAGTTGACAGTTTATTTTGAGAAGTTTGAGACAAACCCATTTTCCGATTAGCTAACTTTACAACTAATATTGAAAGCAGAAATCCTTGGTTTCATTTCGGAGAAAATACTTCTGAAATATATGTATTTTATTAAATAGGTATATTTAACAAAGAAACGATTGAAGTTAAAGGCCCTCTTTATCCTTTACCGGCTGAGCTGCGTAGCCAACGATAAAACTCCAAGACCAAAACCTGTGAAAGAACGTAACATACGAGCAGGTATTGGCTATCAAGAGAGTGGGTAAGTGAAATAAAATGTTAGTGGATTGGAATCTCGCCGCAGGTTAGGCCGCGAGGACTCAACACTCGCAAGCGGTCTATTGATGTTCCCGCTCCGGAAAACCATCTCAATGAGCCCACACCTATTTTACATACATACTGCCTTCGTAATGGTCGCGTAGACGAGCTAGGCGTGAACCGATTCCAGATAAAATACCTATTTCCCTGGAAAAATACGAATCCCTTAATCTGCATCGCAATAGTAAGTACATTTAACGCTTTGTATTTTTAAAACTATAGTTACGACACGTGTAATTTATATGCATGAAGGACGCGGGGCGGCCATAACTTGAAGCGATGAAAAAATGTTTATTGAATAAAGTCTAAGTAGGTGATCAAGAGGAAACAGGCCGAACAAGCACATAATGTTTCTAGGTTATTTAATACTGGGTCCATAAATATAAAGTATAATACGAGTACATAGTGAACTAGGCAGGCAATATTTACTAAGTTAAACGAATCAACCCAATTGCGGCGGAAACGTACGCGCGATGAAAACGTTGAATATTTTAGTGAACAAAGAATTTAGTTAAATATTTGCTTTCCCAAATGCTCAAATTAGATAAAATAAAACGCGAGGAACGCAAGTCAACTTTGGATGATAAATGTTTCGTAGCCATAATTTTTATATCTTGCCGAGGAGGTACTTATTGGTTTTTGCGCAGCTTTGAGAGCGAACGAGAAATCCGGAGCCATTTGTTAGAGTCACGTTAGTGAAAAGGGTTGTCTGAATGTTTTAGAAGAAGCCTAACAATCTGTCAGTGCTTGTTGCTGGTCTATTGCTTCAACAATTTATTTCTTATCTGTAACCTTTATTTAGGTAGGTAATAAACTTTTTGGTGTTGATGTCGGTTTGCAGTTATTTATAATATAGAACCTGGACAGGACGACAAGATTCGCGCACGCATTGAACACAACAAAACGAATTTAGTGAGCAGCTCGCGAGTTCTCCGGTTACATTAAACTTGCGTAGTAAATTTTTTATAAAGCTTGGTTCTTCAACCTTTTAGTAATATAAAAAAGATCCTAACGGCGCTGTGCTTAGTGGTCGTAGGCTAATTGAAAAAGAGTCCAAAATTTATAATCTGTCCTACTTTTACTGTTTTACTCCGACATTATTGATTCCTTTATTTAATTTACCTATTTAAAACGCATGTACATAAAACCACTTTTGGCATGAATATTGACATAGTTGGTAAAAGTGTATCAACCGCAGTATGTAGTGACAGTATGCCAACACGTCGGCTATTTACTAGCACACCAGTAAACCTTTCCCTCAGAGCTTTACGATTTGTGGGATGATAAAACGAGGAGTTGGTACATTCCGCTCTTTTTCCCTTTATTTGCAGGAAGACGCAGATTTTCATGTAATAAATAAAGGTTTTATTAATAGTTAACGCTTAATACCGGTTAGCATAGTTCTACACTAGAATTTCCGTTGTTATGGTTGTACAGTCAGCTGCAGAGAAATCTCACCCCCTAGCAATGTAAAAATACATGGCTGAGGTTTCTCTGCAGCTGACTGTACAACCTGTCAATAACACAAACTGTCTTAAGTCAGAATAAATGCATGTAGGATGTTTTAAAATGACTGAATAGCTTCTAACGCACATGCATTGACTCGAGCAAAAGCTCAGCTCTATTTCACCTAGCTTTTCATTTCATTTTGCTGTCATAATCATAATATTAGCCAAAAGACGTCTATTCCATTCTCGTATTTACAAAGTCTTTATCAAGAAGCAGTCACCAATTAAAATCCTTTCATGTTCAATCAGTTCACAGTACATTTAATCGTGGCCACATGAAGACTAATCGGTAACACAAACGAGTCATTACAACGAAATATTAACCCTTTATCCCTTGTTATACGCTTGTTCACATGCCAATGGAAAGCCGGTGAACAGGAAATATGGAGCTCGGTCTCTAAAGAAAACTTCAACGACCCTGAATGGAAGCATTTCTAATTTATCGAATTACAAAAGCAATTTTGTATCATCGTGCGACAACGGCGAGCATGCCTCGAGGAACCGCGCCCGCTTCCGCGGCTGCGCTCGTGCTCGCGCATGCCTCCGCATCCGCTCGCGTGTTCGTGTAGATGTCTAATCTTGAACCAACTTAGCCACAAAACTAAGTTTAACCTACTTCGCGGTGTAACGGCCTTTTGAACATTCTTGATAAAAATGTTTGTAAAAATACTTAATTAGATTTTAATTGTAAACTTCCTTGTAGCGTGTAGGTAGGTGTTGCTGTTCTTGCTCACCTTTAGCTGTGCCTTTAGCATTTGGAACTTGGGCGTTTGACATACCTACACTTCAATTTAGTTTTGGTATTACCTAAACATAATTTTGTCCAAATATAGAAGTTTATTAAAGGAGAGCGCAATTCCGGAACTACTAACCCACATGTAATTATTAATTCAAACAGTAATGTTGTTAGCCAGCCATTAGGTAAGTGAAACCCACTGAAATCTGGGCTTCGTGTTTGATAACTAAATATAACAAAATGTTATGTTAAATTGAAATTTTATTACGAAGTTTTAGTCTATGTTAACGTTGTTTATTTCGCATTATAAACATTCGGGTTGGATAAGTTATCGTGAGATAATTCGTCATGGCGAATACAACGGCTTATACTCGTATGTCATGCAGATTTATCTAGTGATATTTAAATGTTGAGCCCGATCGCTCAATATGGTGGAATCGTAAAGGAAACGTAGTCAAATCGACACCGGTACGGGTGTACAGCGCTTGCCGGGATTCTCACGATTTATGAGGCAATATGTTTAACGTCTACTACGGGAACCCTCTCCGAACATAACGGGGCTGTTACGTAAACAGATTGCTCGCGAGTGGTGGGCCGACGCTCCAGATATCGGCCTACGAACGAGTCCTACACTTACAACTTTTGTACCAAATCGACGACGACATTTCGTTCTTTGTAAAACTCCCTGCATACGAATAGCTAGCTATGGCGACAATTCGAGAACAATATCAGAAAATTGCATTTTGTAGAGACCTTACTGTTAAATTTAACCTGTAACCACTAAAGTTTGGTTTTAGAGAAATCTAGCTTTGATCGCGGTTTAATGGTTGTATACACCTCAGAAACTATTTAGGATTTAGGTATGTCCCTCGTAAATCCCTTCTTCATACTTCACAACCATATTTGCTTTGGCACCAACAGACATTTACCTACAACATTTTACGTATCCGATTCCCATTACTGTTAGGAAAACTCAATTTCCACCAGTGAACTAAGGAAGGCTGTTGATTGATTCTTGAGTTTATATCACTCTAATTTATTCTGCCAGTCACCAGGGAAAAAATGGTCGTGAAAATTGTTCAGCAATAAAAACGTAAGAAACAGAATAATTTTATTGGCCGCGTGTACGTTTCATTCCCCTTGACATTTGGATCTAAACTCGTCTGTGTAAGTCGCGTTTTACGAGTATGAGTATAAAGTGATTTTTAAATTTCGTTTTTATTGTTTACGATCAACGTTAAAAAATAAGAAAAGAATATTAGTCTCTGTGTATGACGTTCTTGTTCATGACGCTATAAAAGTAACATTAATATTATGAAGCAATCCGCTATGCTTTGTTAAAGTATAGGTTGTTTTTCATTCGTTGAAAGCTTCTGTTATATTAGATTTTCACATTAGCTGCTACGATCACCTTGATTTTTTCAATTCTATAAATCAGAAAAACTTTGACCATTACGGCTTCATAAAGTAAGATTCTTTACAGTGTTATTAATAAATAATATATATTATAACATAACATCACGCCTGTATTCCCTGAAGGGTTAGGCAGAAGTGTTCATATAGTACCTACACCCTTTCGCCGTAAGTAATAGTATATTTCACAACATTAGTACCTGGGCGACCGAGCTCTGTTCTGGTGAAAATAGAGAATGCTCATTTAATAAATAGTATAGGAAAGTTCATACTAATCCATGAATAGTACTTACTTATTCCATGCTGCCATGATAGTAGGTACTTACTGATTCCATGCTGCCATGTCATTATTCTAATGTCATTTCATTATTCTCATGTCATTATTCATTACTTTGTTCTAAACTTTGGACGACCTAGCTCTGCTCGGGTGAAAATACGGAAAAAAAATATTTTTCCAGATATGAGACCTAGCTAGATCGAGTTTTCGCCCCCGTAAACCTCTATATTGCAACTTTTATAGAAATCGTTAGAGCCGATTTCGAGAACGTAAGTAGATACAAATATTTATGTACAAACAAATAAATATACAAATATTGCTTGTTTAATAGTATAGGATATAATTAAATACTATTGTGTGGAAACAGTTATGGCGCTGTGAAGCAAAAGTGTATTAGGTAATGACCGTAGGTACATATATAATTTTCGACACGCTCTACCAATGTTGTGATGTCTCAGTTATTCATATTCTAAGTACGGCTGTGAATTCAGTTTTTTTTTGTTACCTTACTAATTAGTGGGTTTTCTAATTTAATTTAGGAAATATGACGATTAAAGTTAACATAACAACATCATGCCTTGTTTCCTCGGAGGGTTGAGCAGAGGTGTACTTTTATTACCTTGATCAACATAAAATTGAGCTAAATAAAAGTAAATAGCGAAAAATAATGATTAAGTACAAATGTATAAAATCGTACTGGCATTTTTGTACCAGCTATATACGTGTGTAAGCATCATATCGACTGAAGAACACCCGAAACTCAAACTTTCTAAATAAAAGAAGGAAACTTGCGCCATTTTAGTATTAGTTTTCTGCGAAGCCCAAAGTAATGTTCAATCCATCATTGCAAGTGGCATTGGGGTAGACCCAGTATGCATAAGTAAATTATTATCGATCCTGTAGTGGACTAAAGTAATGACGGTGGTCGACTAGCGCGGCGCGGTGGCGTTGCCTCACTGCAAGACCTTAAAAGGCAACAATTGCGTGACGTCGGAAGATTCTTAATTTTGATTAGGGGCTTGCGTGAGTGTGGCGCTCGCGGTGTTCATCAAATGATTTAACCACCGCTGATGTTTACTTTACAGCTTTATTGACTTCATACCGAGTTATTTGAAGAAAATTATCTATCTAGTCTACCCATACGCGACGTAAATAGGCACAGTCAACAATAAAAATCTAAAGTTTATAGCTTTTTCAAAGGCTTTCATGCAAATCGAACGCTCCCAGCCTCGAAAAAGTTAAAGGACAAAATAAAACCATGAACAATTGTCAATAAACAATTGAGTTAGCGCCGTAGAAAAAATAAACAATCAGAAGTCTATTTTCAACGCTATAAGTACCATTTTATCCAGCAATTGTAAAGCTATACACTTTAAAAATAAAAGCGAGTGTTCAAACATGAATCGGCTTGGCGAGGCAATAAATTGCGGCACGAGGCAAAACTCGCCGTTAAATATACTCTTTTAAAGTTCAACTTAACATTTGCGACGCCAGTTTTATCGTCTAAAATAAACATATAAAAATCGTAGTTTTGTTATGTGCATGTGATATAACATTTCCCTAAAGGACTAGACATGAAGAGAACGCCACTTTGCACTTTTGTATTGTACTTTTCGTTTTCAAACAGTTACATGCGCTTTTATTTTAAAGTTATACGGCTTTTTGTTACCTATGTTTTTAAAAAGTATCGCGTATACGCACATGTAACGAATGAAAAATGTCATGTAAAAAAAATTGTATAATATAGTAAATATTGACGTATAAGTACTCGAAGTATTGACGCTGTGTTTTGAAAGTTTTGGCCTAAGTAAAACCAAAAAGTGTAGGGTTTATGAAAGCAAAGCATTTTTTACATTATTTGTTATAAGTACATTATTCAGTTAATTTTTATCCAATACTTCCTTTCTTCAAACTGGGTAAGGAAGAAAGCAAACTGGGTTATTCTTATTACTTATACGAAAACAATAACAAAATTATCTACCACCATTATAAAATTCTGACAGAGCTTTCCTTTTATACCAACGCGATAGAGAAAACAGGAATACCGTTATTGTAAAAGCTTTTATTCGCAGCAACACGTAGATTTTAAGTTCTCGTAAAATTATTAATCCGTTGAGACGGAACAACAAAAAGAAATAATAATTCATTCTGCTCGCGGACCCCACGGGGATTACGAAACAGGATAAAAAGTAGCCTCTTTCGCCATGTAAGCCTTCTATGTCCAAAGTTCCATCCGTTCCCGTATGTCCATCCGTTCCAGCCATGTGATTGACTGATACCGAAATGCTTATTATATTGGCGTTAAAATATGAAAGGGTGGCCGCGTGTGGTATTTTAAATAATATGTGCGTTAATATAATGAATGTGTGACATGTGCATTAAAACAAGTGCTCGATTAATTGTGTTTACTGCCATAACACTTTGTGTTTTGTTTAATAACTTTGTGGAATTGATACTGCAATCGGAAAATTATTTTTACATGTAATGTTCTAGGTTTTGAATTATAGAGGCGTAAGTAAGGGCACTGATGACGAACAACATGTGTTGGAAAGTATTTGTTGATTACGTAAAAAAAGTAGTTTTCAAAATACCTGTAGCCATGACGACTTGGTTTCAGGTATTTTCTATTAAAAGCTGAGAAAATGGGCTCTCACTTAAAAAAGCGACAATTCATCGTTTCACAGTTGAGCACACGATAATGTTATTTTTAAATTCAGAAGTCTTCGTAACTGAAAATGGCTTGAAGTACAGAAACAATAATATAAGTAGGTATCACAAAGATTATAAAAATTTCCTACTTCTTTCGCTTAATTCATAGTACTTCTATTTTAATTCTGTGTCTAATTAGCTCTCATTTGTATTAGGTAGGAAACGGAAAAAATATATAGAGATGTAATAAAATGAATGACAATTAGTTGACCATTGTTTCATTATCCGTGTTACGTGTGCGGGAAAATAAGCAGCTGATGAAAAGAGCAGAATGGAAACAACCATCTATATAGCCGTTGATATAATTATGATAAGTATTAGATAGACATAATAATCTGGAAATAACAAAGTGTACTTTAATAATTTTATTCATATACTTTCATTGGTAAGTAAATCACATCTACACATATCTATACCGAACATGTCACACACTGTACCTGTTCATACTTTTTGATGAATAAGCGTTATTAATATTATTCTATACTATTAAACGAGCAATATTTGTATATGTATATTTGTAGGTACTCACGTTCTTGAAATCGGCTCTAACGATTACGATGAAAGTTGCAATTTAGGGTTGATGGGGTCGAAAAATCGATCTAGCTAGGTCTCATATTTGGGAAAATTCGTTTTCTCCGTATTTTCACCCGAGCAGAGCACGGTCGCCCAAAGTTTAGAACAAGATAATGAATAATGACATGAGAATAATGAAATGACATTAGGATAATGACATGGCAGCATGGAATCAGTAAATACCTACTATCATGGCAGCATGGAATCAGTAAGTACCTACTATCAAGGCAGCATGGAATCAGTAAGAACACACACACATGGATTAGTATGAACTTTTCTATACTATTTATTAAATGAGCATTCTCTATTTTCACCAGAGCAGAGCTCGTCGCCCAGGTACTACATGTGTATATGCGTAGATACGACTATTAGGCATATACTATGTGGAGAAAACAATACGACAATAAATGAAAACACTGGCAATACTAAAACTAATACATATGAGTATTTTGGAACCATCAAATAAATCCTTGCATCGAAATTAAAAAAGTGATTTTTTCAAACAAACTAAATAGTAGTGATGTGCCAACTCCAATCTTTGACTAGCTATAGTGACTAAATTATTGGATAAATTTGATTGAATTTTCGTACGCGGACTAAGAACGTCATTAGATATACGTAGTTAAATTTATGGTCGTAATGTCGTCGCCACCTTGTATACGACTGCCTCTTTGGTCTTGTGGTCGCAAGCGCTACTGCTGAGCATGAGGTCTTGGGTTCGATTCCCGGGTCGGGCAAAGTGTTATTGGGTTTTTCATCTGGAACTTCTCAGTAGCAGCCCGGAGTCTGGATTTGTGCCCGGTTGATGGTAATAGGCTCACCCCCTATTACACGGGATTTAAACATAACTGGCGAAATGAGGGTGTACTATAGGTACACCTCTGCCTAACCCTTCGGGGATTACAAGCGTGATGTTATGTTACATAATTATCTTATATATTGTAAAGAAAACATACACATAGAAATAATAATAATACAATATAATATAATTTTATTAATATAAATATTAATATTTTATAAATAATATTAATATGATTCTTCTTTATTATATAATTAAGAATTCAATATTTTTGAAAAAGAGTAATTGCTACGAGGTCTAGAAACGATTCTATTGCTGAAAATATAGTTTTTGGAATTTTTGTCTGTTTGTGTGTTTATCTATTTGTCTGAATGCATGTTCCAGCATCACGCAAATAGTATAGATTTTGTTAAAATTTTGCATAGATATTCCTTATAAGTCTGGTCAGTCTGTAGGCTATAAATTATCACGCTATTTGTTATGGGTGTTGAGGAATATTGCAATTTGTTCGTATTCTTCTATAGTTTACCGCAAATTGTTAACAAAATGCAAATTGCATTGCATTGTTAATTACAAATTTAACCTTTTAGATGATTATCATCACGCTATACCTTTATGGAGCTAAACAGTCAGTCATGACATATTATAAGAACGGCTAATTTAGTTAACTTTCACCAAAGCAAATAGTTAAAAGATTTGACGACTGCTTTGAACGTTTAAGTTCGATTCCCAGCAATTGATATTTTATGTGCTTCTTTTTTACATTTTGTTATATTATTATTTGATAGTTAGTAGAACGTACACAGCAAAATATAAAGTTTGGAACTGTTCTATCATCTTTGATTATAATAAAAATAAAGGAGACGGAAAGGATTACATACACTCTTGGGCCTGAATGTAACGAGATGAATATGGTGTGAATTTATAGATTCAAAGTTTTAAACATACATTAGTGTATTGCAGTGACTAGTTGCTATCCCACAATTCACATAGCGATCCATAGTTTCAACAATATCCAATCCGCATGGTAAAATCCAAAAGAACAATTCCAAGTCAATCATGTGAGCGATCTTCGGTGTCCAATGTGAAAGCAAGGGTCGTACAAGGTAGGCAGCGTCAGAATCCGTAAAAATCAAAGCAGTGGTCGTTAAAAAAGAAAAATAATTGGGAAAGCACTCAAAACACATCGGAAAACACGAAATAAGTGACAGCTGCAGCTGTCTAGTAGGGGTGGGCGTTGTGACAACGAACCGTTTACAAAAACCGTTTTGTGTTTTGTGATGATGAAACTTTTTTACGTCCTGGGTTCAACTTCAAACAATCTTCATTGCACAAACCAGTCTTCGAATTACTTGCTGCGATTTTTTATTTTACATCTAAGAATATACAGTCAGATACAATAATTAAATTATCTATCACACTCGTAAAACAGTCCTTCCAATAAAGAGTGAACTCTTTATCAATGAAATACAGTCAGTAATATATTACCAGTTGTCAATGCTGTCGTTCGTGATGCGAAAATATCATTTCAAACATTTAAAATCGTTGATAGTTTTAAGAAACTGCACTCGACGAAAACGCAATTCTATTCCATGTTGGATAAGTTTCTTCCTTTAACCGTTTTCGCCGTCGGGAAAACGGTTTCGGTCGCCAAAAATTCGAGAATGACCCACCTTTAATGTCTAGTATCAAATTGTCAATGTCAGTCTGCCAGTGCAGAATATGTACTGTCAGTGACATAGACAAAAAAATAAAACTGATTTTAATCGATATGAAATTGATAATCATTATTTTGGTTTTTCAGTAATTAATGATGTTTTATTTAAATTAAATGCACTATATTGTATAAAAATATATAGTGCATTTAATTACTTTGAGTTAATTATATTACCTAGTGCTACCTCGTGGGTAGGTTTTCTTTTTGTAGTTGTGTAATCGATTACTTTAATCGATAATCTCACGAAAACTATTTTAATCATATTTCTCCGCTTTCAGACAAAGAATTGAGATTTTTGATATTCAAGGATAAAAAATATGACTAATTTTTAGAAGTAGTCCACTTAGAGCACCCGTCCGAATAGCACCTGCGCGAATAGCACCTAGCCTAGACCATGAAGAGCACCTGGGTGCTCTTCGTGGATTAAAATTTATTTTTATATTTTTGTCCACGAAGAGTACCTATGACTCAGCAGCCTACTGTTGGGATGTATTTGTTACAGGACGCTATTAAATGAAAGATATCGATAAAAATCACTAGAATGTTTATTAATTACACATACTTACGTACATACAAAATTTGTCTAGGCGACATTTAAAAATGAAAAATAATAAAAATCACTATGACAATAATTTATTAATCTTACCAAATAATAACACTTCTTATTTTTAATATATCATAATCAGTCTCCACATATCACTTTTATTGCAAAATTAGCCTTAATTAAATCTTACCTAATAATTACACAGGTAAAAAAGGAGTACTAATTAAAGACTAATTATGTTACTATTATAGGATTGCACCAAGAGCAAGAGCACAAACTCAGATAAAACATACATTTATTTATGATCGATTGATCGGTAGAAGCACTGGCTGTTGGTGCAATCCTATAATAATAACATAATTAGTCTTTAATTTGTATTCCTGTTGTACCCAGCCTAGTCCACGAAGAGCACCTAGGTGCTCTTCGTGGACTAGGCTGGGTGCTATTCGCGCAGGTGCTATTCGGACGGGTACTCTAAGTGGACTACTTCAATTTTTAGATTATATCTCAACTTATTATATTTGGGCACAACATTTTTCATCTCCTTTCTATAGTTAGCAGTTAGTTAGTGTGTAAATACACGGTATCCCGTGTGTTTACAATCTATTATTAGGATATTATTTTATGATAGCTGTTCGTCAGGAATAATCTCTCAGAATAAATCAGTCAGTGTATTAGGGTTGTTTCATTAGATTATTATATGCAGGAACGCAGGCGTTAATAAAATACACAAAAAACAAAAAACATCGCAATGGTAAATTGCTACTAAACGACCTTAGGACGACCTGCTTCTCACAAGGACTACTGTACGTCACTTGCTCCCGGGTTACCAGTTCTGACTCTCTTCATATTTTGGCTGTTGAGACCAAAGCTACAAACGTAGTATACAGGGAAGTTTTATAAAAATGTGACTGTTATTTTAGTATTTTGTGGTGACTTACGACTTTCATGCGAACGAAGTCGCGGGCAGAAGCTAGTTATAAATGAAAGTCGTTTTTTCGTGTGTCTGTGTGACCGCGTTGTTCTTCTAAACTACGCAACAGATTTTGATGCTGTTTTCACCATCATTAAAAAAATATTCTGGAAGGTTTATGGTAGAGTCCGACCGAAACTGGTTTTCCGGCCGAAACCGAAACCGAATATTAGGCCGTGGGTTCAGTTTCGGCCGAAACCGAAACCGAAACTCACGTGGTCAAGTATAAAATTCCTCAAAAATACTGAAATTTGGTGCATTTTACCCATTATTCTGCATTAATTAGGACATGAAATGGAAACACAGTATATTAATTTAAAATAAAAATAAAACTGTAATAATAACCCTAATACAGCAAAACTACATCAATAGGTCATCGGAATGAAAAACAAATCTTGAAATAAATTTACCTGTACAACGTAATTTAACAAATTAAACACTTCACATTTTTCATTTACAATCTCTTTTTTACATGTGACTTGATTTGTTAATAACAACAAAACAAAGTTACTGACTCAATATCTTATATATAAAATTCTCGTGTCACAATGTTAGTTACCTTACTCCTCCGAAACGGCTTTACTGATTTTTACCAAATTTTATATGCATATTCAGTAGGTCTGAAAATCGGCTACTATCTATTTTTCATACCCCTAAGTGATAATAAATAAGGTTGTCCACCCCAAACAAATAATTGGCAAAACAACGTTTGCTGAGGTCAGCTAGTTTAATTATATAAATCATTCAAGTACAGACGCGAAACAAAAACTTAGATGTAATCAATTTCATCAAAACATAACCTCTAAAGAATGTTTGCGTCGGGCGATAACGCACTGACTAAGTTGTGTTGCTACAGAGCTATCCGAACGGCGCACAACAATTCCCGAACAGGACCGCCAGCGTCCGCCAAAGCGTTGCCGCGAGAAACGAAGTAAGGCGAGCGTGCACGACAACTTCCGAAATCAGATTCGGTTTCGGCAAAAGTTTCGGCCAATTTTGGCCGAAACGGAAACTGCCGCCGAAACTTGATTTTTGGCCGAAACTCGGCTGAAACCGAAACCGAATCCGAACTTTCGATCGGACACTAGTGTATGGGTATAAAACATTAATATCAAACTTACAGTTAACAAAGAAATCTCGATGTTTTGTGAAGTCAATAAAACATTTTTATTTATTATTATTTAATTCTAAAGAATACTTATCATATTGTTCAGTAACGTTCAATTATTATTTTTCTGTGCTCAAAAGGGTTTTCAGAAAACTTAAATGAAAATCAATCTTATACTGTACAGATATTTCGAGATAATGAGTACTAGGCATATATTCTGTGATTACGGGTTGTTCTTGCAACTGTTATCTTTAATTGTCTAGATTTATAACTTCTCACACATACCTAAGTTTATAATATTCAGTATTAATTTCATGAATTTTCTACAGAATCCAAATGAGATACCAACCTTTTTTTTTTTGGGTAGTAAATTACTAAATAACTTCTCCCGCTCTGGGCGGAGCGAGAGGGCGTGTCAGACTCTTACTGACTAAACCTACCCGTGTTCCTTCGGTTGCCATGTAGCCGGGGGCCACAATCTTCCTTTCGGACTTCTTCACAACCCCGGCAGGCATCGGCCCTAGCGGACCCCTTCAATTCTGCTGACATCTCTTTGAGGCGCGCGTGGTACACAACGCGCCGTCGACTCGGGCCTGGTCCTTATCGAACGGCGAGCTAGCCGTTGCTCACCGTCCGCAAGTCCGCGCCTACGGTGGTGGCCGGAAATCGGCCTGCGCTTCCCGACGCCCAGGGTGTCTCCTCTTGCGGCGGTTAGGGGCGCGAGGGCGCGAAATTTGCCTCTCCCTCACGCATTCCGCCTCCTCCTTCGCGAGCATTACTGCTTCGCAGAAGGAGGTGACGGCCTCCCATTTCCTCTCGCTCCGTACCATGACCTGAACCAGGGCCGGACGCGAGTGATCACCGCCGCCGAATGAGATACCTACCTAAGCTCAGTTTCTAGAATTCTAGTCGACTCATCGACTGATTACTAAATGAAAACACAGATAATTAAGTGAAAAGTCCAATGAAGATTTTAACGTAATTTCTAATAACTAGGTAACCTGCACTTTAACCGAAAGGTTAAGGTTAAACTTAAATTAAGTTTAGCCTTAGTCTTTATGGGATCGGATTTAAATGGATGACTTCAACTCACAAAGTCAGGTTCACATGAAGTGTCACGTCAGCAGAACTGACGGGGTCCGCTAGGACCGATGCCTGCCGGGGTTGCGGGGAAGTCCGAAAGGGATATCGTGGCCCCCGGCAACATGGCAACTGAAGGAAAACGGGTGGGTTTTAGTCAGTAAGAGTCTGACACGCCCTCACGCTCCACCCAGCGTGGGAGAAGTTATTTGATAATTTACCACCCAAATAAAATAAAATGGACCCTAATATGTATAAATTCATAATTATAAAATTAAAAACAATTTAATTAGAATTATTGTTTATTGTTACAGACTGGTTAGGTATTTGACGATACAAAAAAAAAACATCAATTGTTTTTGGGTAAACATTCTTTACACATTGCTTCGGTATGTTCACCGCAGAGAGGTTTTTGGCACATGCCACAGGTGACCGTGGTTTTTCCCTTGGGCAAAGGGTACATATTTTTTTAGCAGTAGAACCAGTACTTGGTTTTTGCAATGGGCACCTCTTTTGAAAGATTCCTCCTAGGAGAACTTGTAGATTCATGGGCAAAGCGGACCATGTAAATCGTTCTTCCATTTGAGGGGAGATCAGATCTAAAAGTTTTTTCAAGAAATTTCGTCTTTTTGGAGCTTCTTTTGTGGCCATTTCTAGCAGCACATACGAATTAACATCTATATGTAGGAGGCCAAAAAATTGCCATAGGTCACCTTTTTGATCTCCTAGACACTCTGTACTTTTGGCATAGCTGATCCATCAAATCGACGTCGCCAAATTGATTTATCCATAAATATCCCTCAAGAATAAAACACCACTGTTATCTACTACTTGTTTGTTGTTACTGCTAACTACATCAAAATATCAAACTTTCCCTTTAAAATATTGAATAAAAAATAACAGCCTTCACCAATATATCGACAAAAAAAAAACACTGCGTTATACCACTACCTTGGGGTCTGAAAAACCCAAAAATAGCTATAAATCCATCTACACTGTATAAGTGTTGGCGCTGGACTGGTAATGAAGTGGCCGCTGACGTAATTATTAAGGATTAGCTCAAAGGGCGCAATCGTACTTTTCGTTATTTCAAAAATATCTACAAATATTCAACCACTGGGGTTTGTTGGACTCCTGGGTAGGGTTTAAGGGTTAATTTACCTACCAACTTTTTTCGTTAGGAATGGGGTCCCGCGGTATTCCTATCCTACCCGTAAGCACATTTTACCAGTATAGGCTTTAACGGATGAAGAGTTTCCAATGCTAAGCTATGAAGATTGTAGTATTGGCATGGTTTTGGTACCTACGTACATACATGCACGAGCTTTACACAAAGCGATCGGTAAGTAAGTATAGGAACCGGATATGAAACCTTTTGTCTTAGTCGTTAAGTGCATATTTTCCAGATACTTAATGAGTAAGCGTTGACGTAATGAATTGAGATACGCTCTACATATCAAGGTTGAATCGAGTCAATTTCAACGCGAGCCAAGTTTGACAAGTCAAAGGCCAAATTGAAGAGTAATTGTTCGAACTTTGGGCTTATTAGTGGAAGCGACTGATATGGGTAGGTACTTGGTTCCTCTGTCGCTTGGTTCTAATGTCGAAAAGCGATCGTCGATACATGTTACTTCTACCTATTCCAATTTTAAGGGTCACTTCAAAAGAAAAAAAAACCGGCCAAGTGCGTGTCGGACCACGCACAATGAAGGGTTCCGTAGTTGGGATGAATTTATCCCAAAAACAAACTTAACTTTGTGGTTGAAAAATATGTTCTCCCATACGGAATGTATGGGAAAACATGTTTTTGCAACTGCAAAGTTAAGTTGGTCAATTATTACTCGTTAACCTGTAGAGCCTACTTAGCTGTGATAGTTTTCCTTTTAAATTCGTTATATAAACTACTGTTGTGATTTTTTTCATACACCCAAAACCAACCATTTAGCCGGCAGGGGGGGGGACACTTGACTCTAACAAAAATTAGCACTTTAAAGCTTAATATTTCGCAAACGAATCCCTGAATCCAAAAATGGTTTTCACAAACTCCCAATATTTTTGAAGGACCTTTCCAATGATACCCCTTACTATGGGGTAAAAAAATAAAAAAATAAACATCACCACTTTACGTGTATGAGAAGTACCCTAAAAAAAATGTTTTTCATAATTTTGTTTTACCACTTTGTCGACGTAATTAATATGTATATCTATGCCAAATTACAGCTTTCTAGTACTAAGGGTCTCGGAGCTAGACCGCGGACAGACAGACAGACAGACAGACAGACGGACATGACGAAACTATAAGGGTTCCTTGTTTACTACGGAACCCTAAAAACGGAACTCTTACAGGATTACTTCGTTGTCCGTCTGTCTGTCAGTCAGTCAAGACCCTTTTTTCTTTGGAACGCTTATATGTATCAAGTTGAAATTAATATAAAATACGTAACGTAGCTGTTCTACGGTCCCTTGGAGCTCTAAAAAAATCAAGCAAAAAAAGTCAATGCGATAAAAAAAATGCCCATTTATGCAAAATATTTTAATATTCGCAAACAAATTAAAACAGTCGACATAGAATCATGAAAGGCAAGATGCAAGGTCTTACAGTACAAGTAAAGGAAGTCTGAAAATCGTTTATTTGTAGTTTTGTCACATAAAAAAATCGTTTTTTTGTAATTACAAACTTACATTTGCAGTTGGAGAATTGACCGTGTCGTTTATGTATGGGAGAACATGTTTTTCAACTACATTGTTAAGTTTGTTCTTGAGATAAATTCATCCCCACTACGGAACTTCATTGTGCGTGGTCCGACACGCACTTGGCCAGTTTTTTGAGACTGATATCTTTCAGATAAGCTGCATCATAGTTATTTGTGTATAATACCAGATTACAACCCTATTCGGTAAGTTATTTCTGTAAGTCTATTTGAAAATTGTATCACAGACACCAAAGTCAACGAATGAGAAAAATACGAAGTAGAAGCCAACAAACTTTTAGTTTAGGTGGAGTTAACAAAACAAAAAGAAGTTGGAAATATCATCATACTTAATGCTCTGGAGAGTTGCTAGCTACTGTAGAAATAACACTTTATGTCAAATTCTCAGGTAACAAGCTGACAGACAGATTTTTCGCGTGCAAAATACAAGGAATTGAGTCCCCGGGGTGTTCTCTCTACGTTTATCGCTTAGGTACGTCTAGCTACGTTTTAAGATATAAGGAATGCGGCCACGAATATTAGCCACGGTGAGGAAAACCATAAAGAGGGTAGTTAGATAAATAGATTGCTAGCCGCGCAGAGGGCGCACGCGTCTAAACTACCCTTTAATAGAGAAAGATGTTCACAGAAATCAACAGTTACTTTTATAGTCTTCATCGTGACCTGGTTACTAAATAAAAAAATGCCAACAACGCCATGTTGGCACGTATCGCAGGTTCCGCGCGTTTATTGGCACTTACCTTAATTTTCCCACTCACAGGGACCCTTGAACCCTCACGATGAGTCCCCAGTTTTTAATACGTATGTATATTAAAACATGCAAGTTGAATAAAATTATACGTCGTGTATATGTACCTACCCATATACCTTAACATAATATTTTTTAGGACTTTACGACAAGGATGAAATTATTAAACCTTGCCGTTGGAACATCTTGAAACTATTTCATCAGAATTGAATTATGTCGGGGAAAGTTTTAAATAATTATCACGTTTTGCCATATGGTAAAGTTTCAATCCCGAGAAAAATAGGTATAACACAGATTTATATTTTATTAAATCAGATCTTAAAGAAGATATTAGGCAGTAAGCTTACCCTCGCTTTTGTACCTAATCCCCGGCGTAAGCTCGCGACGCCATATGCTGTAATCTGTCGAGATTTGACGAGAAAGAGGACATTGGCCGTTATTTAAAAAATAATAAATTGAGAAAATCGTCTTTGTTCACTTCTGATCGTTTCATTTTGTATTATTGGGAGTTAGTCCTTTATTGGCAGTTTTTGTTTGATGTGCGCGTTTTAACGTTGGTACGTCGGGTATGTTGACAATGAAGCGACATTATAATTCCGGAATATTTTTCGGGCCTACGTGGAACTCTATGTAAGAGAAAATGTGGATATAACGTTCCTGGGTATCCATAAAAGAAATATTTCCCTCACAGTTATTTGAGAGAGCAAAGCGGAGCGCAAAGCGAGTAAAATTATACTATATATATGTTTATATGAGTACCTCATGTTCACGCACTTGTATAAATATTTGTTTGGACTGCGAAATGCACCACAACTATGTGCTGCAAAGTACGGTAGGTACTTTGGAATAAGTAATTAGTTTATATTTTTTCAAATGAAAGTTAAACTCCTATTAAATTATTTAGATTCTAAGGCAAGACACATTTGGACCAAGCCACGCGCGCCTCAAAGAGATGTCAGCAGAATTGACGGGGTCCGCTAGGGCCAATGCCTGCCGGGGGTTCGAAGAAAACCGATCGGGAAATCATGGCCCCCGGCAACAGGGCAACCGAAGGAACACGGGTGGGTTTTAGTCAGTAAGAGTCTGACATGCCCTCCCGCTCCGCCCAGAGCGGGAGAAGTTATTTGATAATTTCCCACCCAAAAAAAAAAGGCAAGACACATTTTATTGTCGAATAGCTCAAACGCGGCACTAACTACGTAGGTTAGGTGTTTACTTGTCCAATATCTGGTGACCTGTTTCGTAGAAGAAATATTTGCCGTTTTCCTAGTCTGTCCACCCTAACTTACGAAGGCTCACTTATAATAATTATTTTATAACCCAGCTTTACCGCTTACGCCCCTAATCCGTGGAGTAAGCCTACAATCCAAAAGGGGAAGCAGTATAATATTGTACATCTACTGTCCGCCTATGATCGGCTCCCCACTATAAAGTGGGGAGCCGATCAATTTAATCGGGTACGAATATAATTTCAATATCAGTATGTAATCTAAATTTAAAAGTATAGTAGTGTGTTCTATGTCATCGACGTTTTCTGTTTGAGCAGATGAAGCTGAATTTCAGTATTTTTATCGAAACAACTGCCATTTGTCCACCACTCCCGTACTTTGAACCCTTTGTGTGTCGAAAAAACACCCTTTGTGTGTCGAAAAAACACCCTTTATGTGTCTTCGTGTGGAGAAAAGGAAAACAACAAACAACAAATATAATTACATACATAACATATATAATTACATATATAAAATAAAAATTAAACATACATAATTCTAACTGTGACATTTTAATTTGTAATTTATTTTTAAATAACTTCATAAGAATGTTTATAATTTTTGCGTGCCTATTTCCAGGCAGAATGTACATGGCTCACTCCTATCTACTACATCTGTATTTTATGTAACCTACATTCATTGCAAATAAATGATTGATTGATTGATTAAAAAGATTTTCAGTCGATTGTTAAGTACGTCTTTTGCTGAAATAATAATATTTGTTAATAACATTAAGCTGTTACGCATTAGTGATATAGAACGTTAATAATAATGTACGTTTTCCAAACAATGGCGTTAACACAATTAACACATCGGAGCTTTTGTGCTGTTTCGCTTTTAAGCATATTTTATCGGAAAACGCATCGCCTGGTAATTGGAGCGATGTCAGCTCCTCACCTAGTGTGAATTGAGCCTTATGTTCGCCAGTGTAAACTTATTATGTACCCCGTCTAGTGTTACTATTATTATATGGTCTAAATAAACTTTGACTTTGAATGTGATTCGATTTTCGAAGTTTGATTTGATTTTGTTAGCTATTTCACGATTGAATATGTGTTTAGCTAGCGGACTGCTCCGAATTTTAATTAAAATTGATAAATTTATGTTCCGAAGTGTAAACTTAATTTCATCACTAGTTAGGTTTTGTTAAAACCATGAATTACAATTATTAATTCATACAAACATACATGAAGTCACCGATTTTCGCCTTGATAGGTGGCAGAAGCCACGGAACTTCAAGTGCTTCTAAGTAGGTATTACGCATTTCACCTTTTTTAAGGACATCACCAATACGATCAATGTTAATTTTCTAGGGTGCCCCCTCCATCTATTACTATAATAAATTACAAGGTGAATTAAAGTACCTACGCTTTGATTTTAATTAACTTTCTACTCTAAACGTGTTGGTGGTCTAACTACAAGTGTAGAGAATGGAAATAAATCATAATAATTACACCTATCTTCTGTATCTTTTATTCCATTATCAATGCCGATGTTTGTCGTGATTGTGTAAATGTTAATACATCTGGTATTCATAAAATCGATGGCATCTCATTACAGGGAGCGCCGCGCTGCGCGTGTGTGCAGCCTAGGTTTAAGCATGCAGCTTCCTCAGACCGACAAACTTCCGTTCCGGTGAAATCCGATTTTATCGTAACTGAGACAAATTCGGTTCACATATTTTTTACCGACTGCACGGTGAATTATTCCGGCGGCGAGGAAAGCGGCGTGTCGTGTGATTCCGTCGTATCGACGCTCATTATCGGCAGGCGGGGCGCCGTCGCGCTCAGCCGTGTCGCTATTACAATCGAATTCTACTTGACGACTCGTGATTCACGATCCAAATCCCACTGCGTATGATTCGATAATGCCTGTGTTTGATTCACATCTTAAATACGCACATTTATGTTGTGACTGTGTTAGAAATGCGGTAATTTGTAAACTGTCCGAAAATCGCACCGATAAACTTGCTTGCTCACCTACCTATTTGAAATTGGAAGGTGCATCATACTGCACAACGTAGATAAACAAAACCATTACATTTTATTACATTTTAGTTTTCTTACTTAGCTTGAGTAACAGTAACACATCGTCCTAGTATAATAGAGGTCAATATTATTAGGTACCACTTATATAGCAAACGGGTAATTAAAAAAAGAAAATTTTAGGTGATTGACTTTTAAGTAACGCCCAAGGTAAAGGTTATTTCAATGAATGGAGTGTTCTCGTTAATACATTACCGTGACACAGGTCGCGTAAGGCGTCAATGTTGGTAACGGGGACGTGTAGCTGAACTTCACGGCTGAAAGCGCTCTTATAACAGGTTGCTCAGTTCCGTGCGAGGCGAAGCATTAATCGTGTAACGTGGCGGGCATACACCGCATACATCACCTCCGTACCGAGTGTGACATCGCACACTCCAGTTCACGTAAATCACTCATTAGAACCATACTTAATGACTCATCCACGGGATGCTTTTCTAATGACAATTTAATAACGCTCATCGCTTAATTTCGCAGAGTAATCAAACTTTCAAGCAACGTGGCTCTTAAGGTAAGCTAAGGATAATAGACAGCACCTTTGTGGATTTGAATACATTAAGGGAACTGTTGTTTAGTGATTTATTATAAAGCCATTTTGAATTTGGCTTTTGATGTAGGTAGACGATCAGTTTCTTAAACGAGCAGTGAGTTTAATACCGCCGTTCCTTAAGTATTGATCGCAGTACAAAGAATTCAAGTAAATTGTTTTTACAAAAGTTAGAAGCTTTGTTTTTCTTCCAATTAAAGAGAGACTACGGCGTCATAGCAGTAGGTATCTTATACACACCTACAGAGCTGAACATTTACTGTGGAAAACACTTGGTAATGAACTGTAGTTAATAGAGTGCCACAGACACCCTATGTCTGTGAAGTGTTATGGCAAAAGGCAAGTACAAGCCTTTGTCTTCTCAAATTGTTACATTTCAGACGATAGAGACTACACATGTTGTTCAGAATAAATTAAATTGATACTTACGTGTACGTGTTAAGTTAGAAGATCTTTTTTGATCATTGCTGGATTGTCATTGAAAGTTTCTTAATAGAATGACATTGCCATTGATGTAGGTAATTAATGTAGGGTAGAGATCGTCTAGGGCAAGCTAAAATTGCGCGCCCTTTAATTGTATGGACCTATATACCTACGAATTTAAAGTAAGTGTACAGACGCAATACATTCAAACGCTTTGTCATCATTCGTTCCTCAGTGTCGTTTTAGATATATTATAAACATGGAAAATTGTGAGAATGGTGCAGTTATTACTTATCTTAGTTGTCTCACCAATCGAAAAAAAATACAAGTAATAGAGAGGAGCGCAATTTTAGTTTAGACGATTTCGAGCATAATATAATTCGTAATGATTTAGAATGTAATGACTACTGATTTATTATTGTAACCCCCCTTTTGCCAGGTACTTACTATGTAAGATACGATAAATAATAAAATTTCTACATCTGTCTAACAAATGTGTTCCGTAAAAAATATTAACACATTTTTTCAAAGCTTATTTTTTATTTGCTTTTCCTTTGTATCGTTATGCAAAGATATACGACCTTTCGTGATAAATGCCTTACACTTCACTGGGTACAGTCGCGAAATCGGTTAAATGGTTTCAGAGTATTCGTAGTAGGTACCGAACCTTCGGTATGTGGAAGGATATATCGAGTGTTTTCGTAGTTTTATCTGCTTGTAATTTATTAGTTTAGCAGTTTTAATATTAATTAAAAAATTGTTTAAAGGAATTGACGATTGGTCTAGTTTTGATTCAAGTAGGTAAAAAATTTAATAAAGAAAAAATAAAAATAAGCTTCAAACCGTAATCATTTCCAGTTAGATAAACAAAAAATACCTATATTTTTAAGTTAGCCTCTCTCCATGTTCTCATGCTCTATATCGAAAGGTTGAACTTTTTTTTAAAGTCACGCTGTATAGAATAGGTAGGTAAGTATTGAGCCACTTGGTCAATGTTTTTTACTATGTAAATGTGTATGCAGCTGAGGGCTGTACACTCTGTACAGGCATGTTGCATGTCGTGCTCTCGTCTTTTTCAGCTGAACGAATTTCTTGGAAGTACTTACACGAGCCACAAGCGATACGTACAGAAGATAATTAGGGTTGTCATCGTATAACAGGAAATTCCGGGAAAACAATCGTTATCCAACAACAAATAACGACCACAGACTGGATCGGGCTTTTTTGGTTATTTTTTTTTTGTGAATTCGGGAATGAGATTATGTGAACCCATTGGCGAATACAGGAAGATACTCGTTATAACGCTGGAATTGTTAGTAACGTAACACTGCGAACATTTTTTACGCTGTGTAATATTTACACAATTTTGAGCAAGCTTTTCACCTTTTGCTTTCTGCGTAGAAATATATCAGGCCAGCTATTAAAATATGGATATTTTTTTGCATACGGTTGAAAAGCTAGTGGCACTAGGTAAGGTAAGAAGGCAAAAAGGATATTACGGTTTTTTTAATGTTACCAATAAGGTGAAGAGGATATACCTAGAGCTACTAAAGTCGGCAAAGCCGGCTAAACGGCCATTTTGTAGTCGGCAACTAGTCATTAAAAAGCGTCAACTTAGTAGGGCTCTTTTAAAGATTCATATTTCTATGTGTAAAAAGGTAATAAGGTAATTCGGTTTTATTAATTTTAAAATCAACCTAACAGTTTGTACTAAATATAATTTAGGAAAATGAAAATGAATGAAGAAAAATATAATTTCAACAAAAAGAAAAACTCTCTAAATGAGACCTTCTACTACTCTGAATAAACGTCCACGGTTGTAACCTATTATTTATTTAAGACCGAAAGCAAAGATCGGCTTGGCGCGGTCTTTTTGCAACCGACTACTCGGCCAGTCGGCTTATAAAAATAACATTCAGTGATTACAAAGCCCAAATTCGTTAACGTGTACAGGTATGAGTCAGAACACATTATTTAAATAAAAAAGTCCGTTATTTCAGTTTATCAAATATTCAACAAATTTTTGATCGTTCTATTGGATTCATTGAATTCCGGGAATACAATAGAACAGCTTCCGGGAACTAGGTATATTTTATGGTGAACTGAACACTCCCTTATTTTTTTTATAAAGTTGTGTAGCTATTCGTTTACGTCATACTATTGTTGCTATCGATCGAAAGCTAATACAAAAACGGTAAGAATAATGTGAATATTGATTGTGTAGGTACGAAACTAAAAGTGCATATTGTTGCTTAGGTGAAGTCCCTGATCACTTTTGAATCTGGGGCAATATTTAGTGCTCCAAAATAATAGTTATGATCACCACAAGCTATGATATTAAAGACAGACCTTTTTGCATTACCTACTTCTGTAATCACATGCGAGGCCCGGGGGATTTAAAAAATTGTATTTTAAACTTTTCGCTTTTACCAAATCATTACTCAATCAATGTCTCACTTCATCTGTTGTCACTTCCACTGTTCGTTTGTCCTGCCCAGTTCTATTTCTGAAACAATCCAGCCTAAGTATACATAAGTGAAAATTAATTATATAAATTAAAGCAGTTACTGTTGTTTCCAAGTGTGTACATTTCACTTTAGTTGCTCAACTCGCTAGTGGCGCCGCTCGCCGCAACCATAAAGTAATTAATTGTTTCAGTTACCACAGACAATGACACCGCCTGTGCTAACCTCTACCTCCCGACCTATCAGCTCATCTATTCTACTCCTAGTTTTAAATTACTTTGACTGATTTTGGTACTTGTCTAGTAGATTATGTAGAGAAAGTAATCATAATTACAAATACCTTAGGTTAGCAACACCTAGATACGACCTAAGTACCACAGTCTTACCCTGAAGCTGCATGCGAAAATGTTTTAAGTACCCTACAAAGTTTTTTTAAATGCTAAGAATAAGTAATACACGATAAGGCCGATAAGGGCACTCTTATTATGTCTAAACTGGCGGAAATATCAACACAATATCAGCACAATACTAGAAGGTAAATGTTAAGTCTACAAGAAACTTTTCTAATAATTGCATTCAAACAACTTCGCAAAGCGGCAATAAAGTGCGATGCGATGCGCAAGAATGAACATTGTAATAAATGTGGAGCGAGCATCGAGCGGAAACGAAACGTCCATCGAGCCTCAATCCCTCTGCTCAACCGGATAAACAACAGGTAAGTATTCAGATTTTACTACGCTATAGATACTTCCCGTTGTGGGTTGCCCGTTCACTCCCTGCTTGCCTCCGTTTCATTTATCTTTAGATCTCCGATTCCGTTTCTATATCCGCTTTGCTTGACACCCAAAGCGGCCTAATTGCTCACTCCTACAAAACATACTTATCACAAGGTTTCGCTCCAATTAATGGTCCTCAATTACTTGGTGTTGTTGATAAAGCGGATCATCTAAACTGCTATGCGTGATTAATCAGAAACAATGAGAAGTTTGTGTGTCGGTGCGACGAGACGCGAGGGCAGTGCTCCGGCTGCCATTGTCTCTGGTCACCGGTGTGTGGCGGTCAGCGGACCACGAAATCGGTCCCAGCCGCGCGTTGCGCTGCGCCTGCGGAGCCCAACTCTACTCCGGTAAAACACGGCCTATTATGAAGCCTAGTGCCACTCCTGAATATCAAAAACATTTAAACAAAAGCTGGATATGATCATTACGACGCACAAGCCTGCTATAGGTACCCTGCACACATTCTTAAGAAATAAAATACCGCTAAGAACGGTTTCTTAGAATTTTTTGGAAGGAAGTGAAAGGCCTCTATCGACCTGGCGGTGTCACACAATTGGTATCAGGCCACACCGCGCCCTCTCAGCGTTACGACATACGTTCAAATATATGAGACCTTTATAGTGGCGCAACCAGTGTCGTTTTATGTTCCCGGACGTGACCTACAGCAGTGACAGCTCCAACCAGCTCCAACCGTAACTCGATTTTCTGAATTCAAATATTAATAATAAATTAAACAAAGCGACCTGTGCCCCTGCGTCTAATATAGAATTTAATTTGCGGGTTCGCATCGAGATTTTAAAAATAGAAAGAATTTTATTTTTAAATAATCTTTTTTTTTCAATCATTTTATTAACTGTGGTTATATTTAGGAGGCCATTGACTAGCAAGGATATAAGGTTTGAAATAATACCTACTTTCGAAGTTTTGTCGAGTACCTAGTTCCGTGGAGCCGGCAATATTGACGCTGACTATAAACGGCTGAAATAAAATTTGACGCGATGTGTTTGTCGAACGTAAATAAAACAAACAGTGTGCACCCGGGACTTTGTTCCTGTATATTTTAGAGGTATATCGTGTGACAAAAGGTTTTATATTAATTGAATAAGTATCTTATTCGAAATCCCTTAAATAATCTGCGCATTTCGTTTGTTAAAGGGGTAGGCAGGAAATCATCTACCTACCTATAGGTATATCTTAGGTAGGTACAACGGTACAGCAATAACTTTCCCATATCAATGTCATAGGGGTCGAGTCGATTATTGTCATTACGGGGGCCGCTCACAGACATGACGTAGGTATAATATATATTACGTCCATGGGTCTATAGCACCCATTCCTTGAAGGGTGGTGAACATAAACAGCAGTGCTATTCTGTAAAAATCTCACCGTGAACGCTTAGGTGAAGTGAACTTGAAAGTGAGGTGTCAATAGTGTCAATGCCTAGCATAATGGTGGAATGACAGCTCACTTTAAGCTCACTTCACCTAAGTGTTCACGGTGAGATTTTTACAGAATAGTACTGCAGGTGTAATCCTCTAGGGGCAGCCAATTACCTACTATTATAATTACTTAATTTAATTTAAAAATTAAGTTAGGATAAGCGCATTTATCGCATTGGGTAATGGTCCTGTAATGGTAAATGTAAGTTGATAAGTAAATAAATGAAAAATAATAATAATAAGTTTATTTCATAATCAACAGGTATGATGATGTACAGGTATCAAATAATTTGTAGAAGCCTTCTTTTAAGTGGAGATACCTGTACCATAACACCTTAAAATTAAAGCGAAAATATTCATAATCGCGGTTTGGACGTACCCTGGGAAACATATTGATAAGAAACCTGGGAAACATATTGACATGTTCGGGGTTTTTGAGATCTCGGTTCTGAGTTTGCCACTTAGCGGATTCCCTAGAGGCTTATGAGAGGTAATTATGACAGAAAAATTCAGATAAACCAACAAAGTGCGAGTTGGTTTCGCGCATTAAGGGTTTCGTACCTACCATTAAAATGAATAAATTCTATATACCTTATTTTATTATTCGCCATGATAGAGACCACAGCAATGTGTTTATTATGTGATATAGCCCTGTGATAGACTGACGGACAGACAGACAGTCGGCACAGCGCGGTGTAGGCTTAGTAAGGGGTAGGGTCCCGTAGGCACCCTTGTGGTACGGAACCCTAAAAATGGTGCGTTGAATAAAGGTAAATTAGCAACTGCAAGCCGTGTTCCAATGGGATTCCTATCGGCAAAAATTTCAAAAAAATCATTCCTTAAATAATTTTCAAAAATCCTTCCTAGTTCGTTCTATAAGGAACTCTTGTGCTTAATTTCAAGATTGTAGAGCCAGCGGTTAAGGTTGAGCGTTATCTGTCAGTGATTTAATGAAAGATTTTAAGATTTTTAAATTTATGATGTTAATTTATTATTGCAAATCCATACTATATTAAACTGTTCACACAAAAGCAAGATAATGAATATTCATTAAGCCAGACAAATAGTGGTAATTATTAAAATAATATTCTGTACGGAATATTTTCGATAAAAATATGTTATGAAAAAATTTGAGGCTACTGGCTACCCACGTAAAATACACATGTTATACAAAATTAGTCAAAGCTTAAAGTATTTATACTGAAATTCCAAGCATTTCCTTTTCGTCATATTCAAAAAGAAATCTTTGAAACCAAGTTCTAAAAGGACGACTTATTGAAAACATTCATTCTTGGATCATCCTATTATTACTCGTTCGGAGAGCTTTCAGTAAAAAGTAAAAGGGATCATAACAGAATTTATTTTATATAGAATTTATTTTATCGGCAGTAACTTGTAAATCGATCGCGGCGCTGAAGGAGGGCTTGGAAAATTATTTTCGAGGGTGACCATCAAACAACTTACCGTTCGCTACAGAAACTTCGTGTGGCATAAAAGAAGTTTTATGGACCGATAAAGACCTTTTCAAGGGGCACTGGTAAAAGAGAGCGCGTCTATATATGTTAGTGTCGGCTGCTTTGCAAATAACCCCAAATCAAACGTTGCTTGCCAATGCTGACTCATGGATATAATTTATATTACAAAGTACCAAGGAACTTTGTTAAAAGTATCATTATAGGTAGTTATAGGTAACTAAGGTACATAGCTACTTACATACCAAGTAGGTACCTAATACTCAACTTAAACATCGTCGTTTTCATATTAATAAACAAAATAGAGCTTAGAATACCTTTCTAAGCTCTTTGTTTCGTCATTACAAAAATAATCTAATTGCAGTATCGTTTTTAACTGCCCTACGTCAGGTCTACGCCCTGTAGCCATGCTAGACACTATCTTATAAATTAATCGTAGCAAGCAAGTGTATTGCGGCAGGTAGCTATTATTTTTTTACAGGCGTTAGCTTGACGAGGGAGAAAATTCATCGTGGTGAATTAATTAGTTTGTTATATTATTAATAAAGAAGAACAGCTATTGAAAATTAAGCCGAATTGTTAATTATGTTTCACTATAGACTGTTAAGAACGCCAAGGTAATTAGTTTCTGTTTCTACCTGTACCTATTATTTTTGTAATGCTTACCTAGCAGATAATTAAAAGGTCAAATAATTACTTGACCTTTCTCTTAAGCCCAAGGTGATAATAACTTGGTAGTTTATACAAGATAATGTTAAAGTGCCATAACCTATTAAAACACTAACTTATACCTAAATCTGTTTCAAGCTTAAATTGAATTATCTATATTTTATAGACGCTAGCTGTTTTTATTCCGTGGGCCAAAATATAAAACCGCCCTGAATATACAAAAATGAGCTACAATATACAAGCAAGTAAATGCTAAATCCCGTATCCGATCCCTCCGTTTCCGATCTCTTCAATCCAATGGAGACATTATTTAAATTGATACATTTGTTTCACCGAACCAGTTTGCAAAACATTTGAATTGCATCCAATTTCCATACCTTTAAATGTAGAATGATGTCAAAGCTTCAGAGTTGCAAGGGAATCTGCTTTGTTGACATATTTTCAACAGCTATAGTGCTGCTACAGTAACTACAAGATGTAGGTAGATACCCAGCATTACTTACATATTTTAAATGTCCTAGGTAAAAAGTAAGTTAGTAGTTACGCAATAAAATACGTAGACCGAATGGCATAAAGATGGATTTGTATTGACTGAATGTATTTAAACCCATATATTTTATAATAGTTTTATTTGTGAACGTACTTGTTAACGTCATGCTTTGGTTAATTAATAGTGTCGTAGTTCGTAGGATTTTACCGTTGAAAAATAAAACCGAATTCCACCCGACAGGCCTGTTCTGAAATATTACTGTACGGAGTGTCACCGTGCTTTATATACCTACCACAAGCGCTGGCTCTCGCACTGCATTCATATAAAAACAATTTATACATTCTATAATGTTGCTGAATGTATTGAAATATCAACGCGCCTTTTTACAAAAAATGCCAAAGTTGTATTTGATTTTAATTAAATTTCGTCTCCGTTTAAACAGTTAGTGATTATCGATTTTCATTTAACTCTTCTTAAATAGGTCATTACGGCAGTGTGTTTATGAGCGTCGCGGCGACGTCGGTCGAAGGGCAATATTGCGTTTTGTGCCACTGCGTACAATAATAGGGTGATTAATGGCTCAGGCGATACACGAGGCAAGTTCTTTGTTGTTCGCCAAATATTTGATCCGGTGCCGACATCGCAATACGTTCCTTTGATATTACTTATAACAGTGATTTCAGCCGCCTAAGCTTGCGGGGATGTGTGAGGACGCGTTAATGGTCTACGAGCTTTCACCAGCCACATCCAGCCTATACGAGGGGTTCCGCCGTGAATAAGTAATACGTGTATTACCCACTCCACTTTTGAACTGTTTGCTTTTATGAAATCTCGATAAATTTATTATTACAAACCATTGAAGAATAACAGGCTATATTCTTCCATTCCTATAGACTTGTTTTCAATTTATATGACGAGGTTTTAACCTTTGGATTCAATGCCTATTCCAAGAAAATAGAAATGTCAAGCCGGAAATAGAATTGAAGAGCCTAGTGGAGTTTTGGTAAAAAAATAATATTTCACCGCACGCCGGTATATTGTATCGGCGCCGCGGCGGCGGCGGGCGACGGTACGTATCCTGCCCTATCCTTAATTACTCAATGTATTGAAAGGCCAATTAATTATTCAGGCGGTATAAATGCGCAGGACGCAAGAACAGGAGGTACATTTTCACATAATGGTTATTTTATTGATCAGTAAAAAATCAATTAATCTTTAATAGGTTTTTAATTTAGTCTTCTTTGAAGTAAAATATAAATGAAATTTTCTTCATGAAGCACGTAACATTCTGAGAATTTACCCAGAATAAAATGTGTCAAACTCTTGGCAAATGGCTTGTATTTAATTGAATAGGTAGACATGTCCAGATTTCACTTTCGTCATGTTCCTGTACTAGCGCGCGTAGCATGTCGACCGTAGAAACGGAAGAAACGAAAGACAAAATGATAGATTGTAAAAAAATATATGGCGCGATGTCAAAAAAGGAAGAAAGGAACCGTCACTTTGTCTTCGTAGAGTAGAGTTGGAATGGTCAGGTTACTCGTGCAGGTGTCGACTGATGACTCCCCGTTGCTGGCAAAAGGGGTAAACAAGAGACACTACACAACAACTAACCGACCATGTCTCGCCACATAACCTATTTGAGAAAGATCATAAGGCTGGTCTAACACCGAGACTGAGAGTACCGCGCGGAATCCGTTTAACAAAATATTCGCAAACTGCTATCGACATTAGACTACTAACTTCAACCATGGAAGTCTCTTTCTACAGACCTTTCACAATGTTATTTTACCTTCTCCTTTTATATTTTTATTAAAAATATACGTTTCCTTCTATGCTACACGTTACTATAAGTTCTATCAAATGATTTTACGTAATCAAAAACGGTCGGACTAAAGTGTAGAGCTAAACGACTTACCTAATACCTATCCGTATACCTACATGGAACATTGAAACAATATATTGAATTAAGGTTATAAGTGTTACCCATTATCCTGATTTATACTTGAGCAGAAGTTAGCGGTCGGCTATTAGCCGGAGCCAGGACCTGTGTAATGGGGCGTGATCGGCGAGCTTTCAACTTCTATCTCTAGGGCGCTCCTGTTACGGTCCCGAATAAACACAATAATAAAAGGTAAGATTTACAATTGTCAGCTTCAAGCTAAAAAATGCTAAGCCACGTGAAATGTATGTACCTACGAGATTTATGAGCACAGCTTATGAGATTCTTTCGTAGACATCTCTAACTTATCTTAAAGAATTCAGCCACGGTACGTTGTGGTTGATGCCTACGCATTTCCTATTCACATTCACGTCCTCACTATTCATCACATATTAAATATTTGTTACAATATTGATTCTTATGAGGGTGAAGGCCGTGGTAAAGGTATTAGGTTTTCTACCGGATTGTTTCATATTCCGAATCACGACATCATGGCATACATCGAAGTTTACGGGAGTTCGATGAAAACAATTTTTCGTTCCGCCACTGTAACAATTTTCTGCAGAAACTCGTTTAATTGGTTAGCAAGCATTTACAAAAAGTTTAGCCGATTATTCCATTGGAGTAAGCTCACAGAGTGATTTGCAAAGTTCCACAATCGCAACAATAGGCACATTTATCTTTAGAAAAGTTTCGCTACAGTGCCGAACAAGCATTAACGCGTTATTCTTGAAATTTTGAAATGATAAAGAATGCTCTTAAGATTTTTTGTAGGAGTGTTATATAAATACGTGGCCATCTCTCTGTGTTGATTAATCCGCTGGAACATTGGGAGAGCACTTGTTGCTGCAAATTAATTAGGAAACAAGTTAACAAAAAGTGCAATAAACTTCGTTAAGGAAGCTTAATTTCCGTCGGAGCCCGAAAGAGACTGACATTAATCAACTGAGATCGCTCCCGACTGCCGCGAATTTCATTACGGAATCAGAGCCGCCTAGGATTATCATTACATTGGAGCGATAGATGATATCTGCTGTCTTATCTACGATCCTCGTCTATTACTATAATATTTCGGAACTTTATTTTATACGGGTTGTATTGGAACCCGTGCAAACCAAAACGAGTTGATTGTAAATCTGATTTTGAACCTAAAACAACAAAAGAGAATACCTTTATCGGGCTTCTGTTTTGTGTTGTATGTCGGTCACGGTTAAAAAGCTTTTTCGCGGGTTGTGGAGGTTGAACATAAATATGGGGCGCGGCGAACGAACACTACTGTGGTACAATTAACATTTTCGACGAATCTGTTTGGCATGGTTAGAAAGCTTTAATAAGGTATCCGTTGATATCGTTTTCAATTCAACATGCGGATAAAGATCCCCTACATCTTTTCTTTACTTATTTTGTATAGTATCACCTTGTTATAATATACCGCACCCCATATTAGATGTGTTACAGGCGACATCCACTGGGTTGAAAATTAAATAAGTACACAGCGAGAAATATCATGAACACATTTCTTCTATGTTTGTTCTTTATGTACCTACCTAAATGGTAATTTTAATTTCTGTTCTAACAAAAACATTGCTAACAAAATTCACAAAGGTACAACAAATAAAAGCAACAAAAATAAAATTAAAAAAATGTGTTATATTACTGGTACTTGAAAACGTGCCTATTATTATCTTGATATTACCACTAAAGCTCGGCAAGGGCCTCTTTATTATTTTACTAATTTAACACGTATCGCGCACGCGATATAAATGGACGGTACATACTGAAGTGTTAACTGAAGAGGTTTAGTGATCATTTTTCGGTAGTAGTCCAAAATCCTTTAGGTATACACATAACGTCCTACTTCCCCAAAAGCCAAGGGACACAAAGGCATAAACATTGTCATTGGCGAAGCAACTAGCCAAGTAGCTACCCACTTCCTAATAGGTACTTGCAGCCATAGTAAAAGGTGACTTAAGAATTACTTTAACAAGATGGGCAACAGCGGCCAACTGTTTGTTAATAACAGTTAACTGGGATTATTTTCGTTTGCTAAGCGGTCACTGCGGTACTACCCTTATGAAGCATATAACAGTTGACCATAAAGCCCGAACCTGATGGGAATATCTACTAATATGTACCTACAAAAGAAACCATCTTCTTATATTTTCCGAAAGTTGTGTTACCATAATATTTGGGTACGCATAAGCATAATAATATAACCTGCCAAAATAATGTAATGAGTTTAAACCACGAAGTAAAGACTTTTACTTTGCACTTCATAATGGCGCTTCATTAATCTTTGTGAAAGTTTCCTTCAAAACAAAACAAATTAACGCAAACCAAAGATACCATAATCTCGATAAATAATCCGCCAACTATCTTTGCTTATCAAACAGAAAATGTTGACATAACAAATAAACAGTGTCAAAGAAACATTTGCTGTTTTCACTGCAGTTAATTGACTTTTGACTTTGAAGTGTCGATCAAAGTTGGGATGAAGTCTAACCCGTTTGCGATCCCCAAGTTTCCTCGTTTGCATCACTTAGGGCGTGGAAAGGCTTTAAGTGCCGCCGTGATTAGCTCGCTTCTCTCAAATAGTTATACTTACGGGCCCTTGATTATAATGAAACCTTTCATTACACACGCTCTATGTCTGCTTGCGGTGAACCTACTGCCGACGTCTACCAGCCTAACTATGTTTTACAAGTCTAGTTAGCTTCATCGTTATTCGTAACGTAAATATGACCGCAATCTCGGTTAGACACGGCTGCTATTTAAATACGAGCTAGATACGCAACACGAATAAACTGAAACTAAAACAATATTTGAGCAAATGTAAATTTACGTAAACACCGACTGCATATTCAAAATTTGATGGCTGACGAGATGAAATTGAAAACAGGTGCAAATATGAAAGTCAGTAAATCGTCTAAACCATTACTAGGTATTGTATTTTTAGGGTTTCACATCAAGAAGATGGTTGCAACAAAAGTATTTTTTTAACCATTGTTTCAGAAAATAAATAATTGTTTATAAATTCTGAACATGAACATTCACTGAAACTTCGAGCAGTATTGCGAGAGCCTTATATTTGTGGAGGTGCAATTAAACAGATTAGCATCAGTCAAAGTAATTACAAACAGGATTTGGGTAAGTTAAGCTACGGAACTTCTTCCATTCGATTGGCGCGGCTTCGTTTGAAAGGATAGAATCGTTTGCTTATTTAAATGACTCTTTAAAATATATAGATTTTAACTAAATTTTTATTCATAGACAACATATTTCAACATTGTGTTCAAAATCATAGCAGATGTGGCTGCTACGAGGGCGTAGCTTGCGTAGCGACCTCTACGCGTTGGCTACGGCGTAGTACGACACAGCACACAGCGCAGGAAATAGTGTATATAAATATTATTTGATTTACTTCTATTTTGTCACACTGCTGTGCAAAACTTTACTATATTGCTACTACCTGAAGACTGTGGTCATCTATCTTAGTCCATTCTATTTTGTAACAATATTATGATTTAAAAGAGTGTCCGTAGAGTTTCTTGCCCTTTCTTCTCCATAGGAACCTACTACACTTTGGAATGGGCAAATAGCTTCATCTTTCTGACTAATCAACTCTTTGACAATTCAAAAGTACCTGTTATTGATTTATTTGAAATAAATAATTTGAGTTTGAGTTTGAAGGTAGACACGTCGACACACTAAACAAAAAGAATCACGAAAATATTTATGTTTAATATTGAATCTTATCCTACATCTGAGTCTGAGCATAATGGACTAATATCTGTATTAAAACCGCAAGTCGTATAATCTGTTTGGTTCTAAGAAACTTTTAAAAGTATACATAGCGATTTGAAAATTTAAGTTAATATTATTATACTCCGTACCTATCTAGTTTTGCTCAAATAAGACTTCAAAATATAAAATTGGTGTATCTCATAGTGCGTACCTGGGGTTCCGTACAACAAACAAGAAACAAATTTAATTTTAAAGCACAAAGAAAGCCATTACAAACAATGGAGGTCTTGGGTAATTTTCTTTAAATTTAGACCTCATAGCGTTTATCGTTATTTTTTTATTGTTACTTTACGGAATCGTTCTCGGTCGGCATTATAGGGGGATAAAAAGTTTTCCTGCCTGACAGATTGGCACCAACTTGTACCTTTAGTACCATTTTTTTATAACTCGAACCTGAAAGTTTGAGCTACAAAAAAAACATTAAAATTCCTCGTTTAAACGTTTAACGCTCTTAGATCTCCAAAAATTAACCAGATAATAATGGTTTACATATTTTAGAGTACTGATTTTTATTTCTTGAATTATTATTGCTCATACATATAGTGTGTGCTCGGACTAAACAAAATAATTACATTCTTAAAAAAGGTTGTTATAATATATCTTAGGCTAACATGAATATGTAAATACGTAGGATATAACCTAATACATATATGTATGAACCGCTGCCAAGCTTTAGTTATCTGTGATCTAACAAGATGATTCCTATTATTTATGGCTTGTAATTAATTTAGTGCGCTGCTGACTAAACTCCAGCAATTTACTGTAATTTGTAATAGGACAATATTATTAATAATAATACCTACCTACTCAAATATAGGTAGATAGATTAACAGCATTTGGACTGTTTTCAAGAGTGTGTTCAATGTTTTGTTGGTTTCAACTAATGGATATTATCATATTATTATGTTGTGTTGCAAATAAATCTATTGTCATCTTCAGCACATAATGTATTATGATATTCTAATTAGCTAATTGGATAATATTATTTTGTAGATGAGTCTGCACAATATTATGATCGAATTATTGAGGCGGCCGTTATGGCAATATAACAATTATGTATTTAGTTAATAGATGACAAGCACAACTGTGCAAATCTCCATAGATTTTAATTGTTAAGGTATTTATTGTAAACTAGCTTTTGCCCGCGGCTTGGCCCGCGTGGGTGTCGAAAAATATTCCACGGAAACTTACTACTGCGATTAAAAGTATCCTATGCCCAAACCCAGGTTGCACCCAGGTTGTCACTCATGTGCTAAAATTCATCCAAATCCGTTCAGCCGGTTTAGTGTGAAACCGGAACTAACAAACAAACAAACTCACTTATGCATTTATAATATTTAAGATTAAGATGTGCCCCTTTTGTAAATCAATTTTTTCTTTCTTCTTTCTCCTGGCTACCCAGTTTATTTGGGGTCAGCTCTCCTAGTACTTCTGCGCCGCACCGTACGGTTGTAGGCTGTCTCTTTTGTTGTGTTGCTCATCATCATTTCGTTTTTTATTGTTCGTAGCCAAGTCATTGGTGGTCGTCCACGGCCTCTCTTTCCGTCTTCTATATTCATGACTCTTTTAGTCATGTGGTCATCATCTCGCCATGTCCGTACCAGCGCAAGCGGTTTTTACTAAGTTTCTCGTGTATCTTAGCGACTTTAAAAGTATATATATGTCGGAGACGGGTATGTGACTCTTTTGTTATTATCAGCGATATTTTAACTACTGTGAGCGTAGTGTGGGTAGTGTTGGTTAATGTGCAATAGAAAAACAGTTTGCAGTTCAGATCACATTATAATTTACTATCAAATCAATCACACTAGCTAAATTATACACACACTGGGTGTGACGGCGTTTATTAAAATCACCATGTAACACAATGATCACAAATTACAACTAACACAATAACTGAGCACCACGAATCGAGAACAGTTCCGCGACGTCTTGACTCCGATGCGATCCGAGGCTGAATCCCCTTCTCGCTGTGGGTGGCCTTAAAACATCACGACTCTGTAGAAGCGCGCGCTTTAGGTGTGGGTAGATCACATCCTGTCGCCAGCGGCGCGCTTGCGATTCGTTTCGTGTCCGTACCAATGACCGGATCTGACACATATATAGGATATACTCATTACTTATTTTTATCTATTTTTGAAACTCCACCAGACCATCGTAGCATCTTCATCTCTGTGTGTGAATTTCCTATTCATCCGTCTTCCTCATCGGCCAGCACTCAGATCCATATAGTAGGGCTGGTCTTACTGTTCTTTAGTATACGTTGCCCTTGACTTTAATCGGCGTACGGGAGAATCATATAATATACCAGACAACGATTTCCATTTCAGCCAGGCTGCCTGAATTCTATTTTGTATGTCTCTTTCTACACAAGCTTTAGGTGCTACAATGGATCCGAAATTCTTGAAACCTTCAACTCTTTTAAGAAGTATATTTTCGATAGATGAACATGGTATGACACCCACATTAGCTTCGGAAAAGTCGCAATACATATATTTCGTCTTCTGTCTACTGACTCTCAACTCCTTTGTAAATAAACGATTATAATTATATTGTAGAGTTACGTAGTTTATGGTTGGGCCATTAAGAGCAAGCTGTAGAAGAGCTAAAGATGCCCCGAACAATTTCCTGAGCATTCAGGTAACCTATATATTATAGTTACCATGGCGACTAAGTGAGGAAGAAGGTGCTGCCCTGTAGGTGTAAATTAATTTTATGGAGAGACGCGTACATTTTAAGAAGTTTACATAGCTAACATTTTAATAACTTCATTATTGGTCGGCCAGAGGCTGGGCTCATTACATTCACTTCAGCGTTCTCGGAAATATTTTAAGCGTAGACACGCGTAACAAAGAAAAATCAGCAAGGCATCAAGATAAATTACTTTTTAGAGTTCCGTACCTGGACGGTGCCAAACGGAACCCTTTAACTAAACCTCCACTGTCTGTCCCTCTGTCCGTTTGTCCGTCTGTCTGTCAGCGGGTTGTATCTCATGAGCAGTAATAGGTAGACAGTTTAAATTTTCGGTTTTTTGTATTTCTTTTGCCGCTATAACAACAAATAATAAAAAATAAATAAAGTTATAAATTAAAAGGATAAAGTTATAATTAAATACTACTTTTTTTTTTGTTTCCGACTTATTTTGTCGTTTGGGATTTCTTTCCAAACCGCAACCGGGCTTCTTAAAATTACCCAAATGTGACAAACAGTGGCTATTAAAGTTTTTTTACTGAAATAATAAAGTATATTCGACATACAATAAAATACATCTAGTGGTAGCAACGAAAATGTTACTGACGTGAGAAAAATAGGCCCTTTTAATTAACTTTTGGGTACACAAGACGAAGATCCCAGGGGTTTACTGGGTGTACCTTAGATTTCGCAGCTCTCGGTAAACCTTCAAGGTTTACCCGGATCTCAGCTTAAAAGCTATCTCAGAACCACTGGGTGGATCCATTATGGTGCTTGTGGGAGCACCTTGAGGTTATAAAATGATAAAGACTAGATATTTAATAAATGATGACAAAATATCACAATATTTCTACCATATTACTCAATATTTTATAACAAAACATGATAGGAAAAAAATTACAGCAGTTAACTACTTACGTTCAAAGACATATTTAGTTGTAACTAATTTAAAACAGTTATTATTTCCATCACATTAGCATTGAAAACGTACATTTATTAGTAAATGGTACCTGGGCAACCGAGCTCTGCTCTGGTAAAAATAGAGAATGCTCATTTAATAGTATAGAAAAATTCATACTAATCCATGTGTAGTACCTACTTATTCCTTGCTGCCAAGACAGTAGGTACTTACTAATTACATGCTGCCATGATAGCACGTACTTAATAATTCCATGCTGCCATGTCAGTACGTACTTACTAATTCCATGCTGCCATGTCATTATTCTAATGCCATTATTCTTATAATTATTTATTTATATATCAGACAACATGATCCATTATGTGTAGTAACAACAGGAGCATAAACTATGTCGACTGCGTAAAAAGTGAACTTTAAAAAAGATGGAAACAGGATGACCTATTTCTGTCTCCAATTCCACTTAATATTATAAAAGTATAAACAATCTCATGCATTCGGAGGCATCTTCTTTAACAATAAAGACCTATTTTTGATTGCCTCAAACTGCATGAGATTGTTTATAGTATTAAGTGGGATTAGAGTCAGAAATAGGCCATTTTGTTCATCTTTTTTTAGGGTGCGTCTCATATCATATAAAGTTATTTGGTATATTTTCATTTCAATAACGTTCACAAGATGTAATAAACCTGAGATATACCAACTGCTGATATAATTTCTTTACATATAACATTTATATACTCTAAAACTTATTTCGTATAACGTTGTTGGAAATAACGTTTATTTTATCGAAAATCATTAGGTCTATCATTTAAAATATATAATGACTAGCTGACCCGGCAAACTTCGTTTCGCCTAACAGTCAATGAATGTGCATGCACTTCCTACCCTACCTGCCCTACCTGCCCTACCTGCCCTACCTGCCCTACCTGCTCTACCTGCCCTACCTGCTCTACCTGCCCTACCTGCCCTACCTGCCCTACCTGCCCTACCTGCCCTACCTGCCCTACTTGCCCTACCTGCCCTACCTGCCCTACCTGCCCTACCTGCCCTACCTACCCTACCTACCCTACCTACTCAACCTATTATCAGGATCAGGGGCTTGATCCAGAAAGCGGTACTCCTGGACACGGCGCGTATTGTTAGGAAGTTCCTCTCTCAGGAGCCCTGACCACCGGTAGCTTGGACCCTGTTCGCGATACCGGTGGGCTACTATTTTTATATTTAATAATGTTTATTTTTTTGTTTTTGTATGAATATTTAAAAATGTAAATAATATGTTTAGAAATGAAATAAAGGAAATAATAATAATACCATTTATTGCAGGCGACACAGGCCCATAGAAAAATACTTTAGTCTAAACATACAAATTCTAATATTAACAAAGCTTGTGTTAATAAATAACGCTTAGACTATGTTAGTAGCACTTCACTTTGCACTAGCTTGACTTAGTGCCGTCTTGTGGAACTTGTCCGCGGAAGCGACGGAACACCACGTCCTGCGGCCAAAAGTCTTCTTGCATGACAAGGGGCAGATAAAAGTTTGGTATACGCACGACGAACGCCTTGAAGTTCACGTTTCGTTGCGATTCTAATAACTGCACCCTCGGCGCGTACCTCGCCTTTTGGCGCACGTACTCCACGATGTCCTGCGCCTTAGGTGTAATGCAGGTGGGAGATGTACACCGGTGTGTTCGGCTTTGCAGCATGCAGGCTCACTTCGGCGCCCGTAGGAGCTTTGCCGCAGTGGTTCTTGTACGATCGGCGCTTCCTCCTTTGCACCGTCACGAAACCGTCATCATTATCAGCCATATTCAGCGCCTTCTCAGGCATGAGCTTCATACTAAGAGGGCAATAGGGGCGTGATTATGAAGTTGTGTTTGACTTATAAGAGTAGGGTAGTTGAGAGTATGTCATGTACATTCAAATGGTTGGGTTGGATGGTGCTTATCCACCCGTCATGTTCGTGTACGATGGGTAGTCAGTTGAGACTGGTCATTTCTTAACTGCCAGGGCTTATCTTTAATCGTGTTTTTTTAATTGTTTGATATTGATATTCTTTACATTGTTCTCACATATTATTGGAACAAAGTTCCTTATCGCGCGTTGCGAAAGGGGGCTAGACGGAAAAAATTAAGACCAAAAGTTGTAACGACATTTATTTAAGACCAAAAGTTGTAACGACACTTTTTTATTTTTTTAAATTTTAAATATCTCGGAAACGGCTGGGAATATCAAAGTTTTGATAAAAATTCCCCCCCCCCTCCCCCTAGTGCCTCCCCTCTCAGCTAGAACCTACATTCAGTTAGACCCCTTAGGCCCCATTTTTGACCCCCTTTTCTTTTGACCCCCAATATCTGTAATTAAGTATATCTTACAACTCTCTTATATATTTAACTTCCCCCCGAACCCCCCTCGATATCCTCCCGCGACCCCCTGATCCCGATACACCCCCTGCACACCTCCCCCCTTCCCTCCTCTTCTCCCCCCTCCCCCATGCCCCTTCAGGGTTACCTTACCCCCCCCGGGTCTTAACTTTGGAGCCAGAGGTCGTAGACCTATCAAGTTTGGGGTCCCCAAAATCAGGAGAAAAAGACCTCTCTTTTGGCTCCATTAAAATCACGGGAAAACGCCACATTATTCCCTATTTTGGTATTGTGTGGTGCTGCGGTGTACGTGTGTGTGGCGTATGCTACTTACCTACTCATTTTATTACAATTCCTTCACTAATTAATCGAAATGAACTTCGTTCCATCCGGGTGTCCCTTGACACCTCTCAAGTTTTTTTTATAGAAGCAACAAGAATAATGTATCCAGAATTATGTAACATCTTGATTTAAAAAAGTGTCCGTGTAGTTTCTTACCCGTTCTTCTCCATAGACTAGCGACTAGCTTCAACTTTCTGACTAAATGACGACTCTTTGAAAATTCAAAAGTAAATGTAATGTGTAAATGGTTTAATATAAATTTGAGTTTGAGTTCACGTCATACCATCATGTCATACCTAGTGGAAATTTCAATAATTGTTCTCTCATTTGTATTGTATATTATGGCGAGATGAATGGTTCTCAAACTATGTATAAGTTTTAGAAATAACGTGTAAAATTGTGAGCCGAGTGTTAGGTTTTAGATGCTTATTCACTTACGTGCATGAGGACATGCACGATGTCAGGATGAATGAATGTTAGGTTTCAATTTATTCATACGTAATTTGTTGGATATTTTACTGGCATCATCCAAAGATTCGATGTGTCAAAAGTGGCGCGGGAACGGCCTTCTGGGTCTGGCGCTCGTGACGGTAAGACGTGCTTAGTGGCTGTGTCGGTAAAAAGATAGATTGGCATAGGATTGGTTGGAGATCTACTGTAAATTAAGGTAACCTATTAGTTTTATGGTAAAATTATTAGAATACTGATTAAATTGTGATATTATGTGGGGAATAGGAGATGTGATGGTATGGTGTAGAATATTGAATGTGATGTTGTCAAAGAAATGTAAATGAATGACAAAATATCTTGGTGTTTCATATTATTTTCCTTATCCCTGAAATATTGTAAATATGTAGTTTTATTAGACAGTTTTAGATTATGATATTGGGGGGTAACGACTTTAAGATTCATTTGGGGATTGGTATTTATTTTGAGGTTAAATAATTATATTCGGAATTAAATTAGTTATTTTAGAGCAAGGATAATTCTTATTATAGTTCAGTTCACAAATCCAGTGAAACTTATTATTTATTTGTCTGTTAAAGTGAAACTTTTATTACATCGTCTCAAACTTTTTCGTCTGTGTGTTGCATGTCGCGTGACGGTCGGCCGCGGAGTAGGGATAAAGTGAAAGGCGCTCATCAGAGCAGCCAAGGCCAATATGGCGGCGCCTATAGTTCACTTAAAAGTTTCACTTTTACCGTGGTTTCATAATACCACACAATCCTTTTTTTTATTACAGCTGTATCCATTCACAACAACTTTGTATGTCCCACACTTGTAAGAATCCATTTTTAAGGAAATAAATTATTATTTAACTGAGCAAGATTATAATAAATAAATAATAATAATCCATTTAATTCAGGCGACGCAGGCCCATAAATAAATACCTTAACCTAAACATACATATTTATGCACACAAAGTGACAACTAACAATTATATTTGTTATGCTACCTACAACTTATCAATAATTACACTAAGTTATAATGTGTGTATATATATATGCAATGTTTTTATCATATTAGACTAAATAGTTTGGTTTTTTACGTCTATTGAGTGGTATATCAAATGATTTTAAATTCAGTGTATGTTATGCTTATAAAAATTAGTTACTAATCAATCGTTTATTATATTAACTGATCATTATATCAAATAAAATTATAGATTCAGTTGTTATATTTTGACTTTCAAAGCAGTTACATCCTGTGTTTATCACTCGATTTTAATAATTATATTGAATAATCATTTCTAATTCCAAATAATATTTAAACATAATATAATCCTAACCAATATTATAAATGAGAAAGTGAGTTTGTTTGTTTGTTACGCTTTCACGCTAAACGGATTTGAATGAAATTTGGCACATGAGTAGACCACGATCTAGGTTAGGACATAAGATACTTTTTATCCCGATATTCTCACAGGATCGAGACTTATGCGGCTGAAACCAAGGGGCGCAGCTAGTTTGTATATATTTTTGTAATCACCTTTTAAAACACTTCATTTTGTTACCCAACTCAATAAGTTTAGGAGTTGTTTTTTTTACTTTAATTTGGCGCCAAAAATCCGCCGTTTTGTTTTTTAAAATTTTAATACAAGTACCCAGTGACACTCGCGCAATAAAGACGAATCTAACGACACATCATTAATCAATATCGGTTCAGCCCTTTAGTAGTTACGAGGAAACATAGGGACAGACATGCATACATACAGGTCAAACACATAACTCTCCTTTTTTGGCTTTGCCGCAGTCGGGTAAAAATAAGACGTCTTATATCGTGGCTGGCGTGAATATGTTCCTAAGTCTAAAATTGCAATTTTTCAGGGCGGCCATTTTAAAGTTTTGGACTCTTCTGGTAAATAGTAAATAGCAACTTTATAGTTTTGCTGAGGAGAAAGTAGACAACCTATCCAATTCGCAAAATTCTTACTTTTTACGGAAGCATGTTGACAACTCGATTATTTTTTAATACAACTTGGGTACATACCTAAGTTGGCAACTCAAAGTTTTTTGTAACCGACATGTAGTGTTATCTATACTTATAACATTGAGGGTTCAGAACTTAGTTGGCTGTAACTTGACATCTCAATTTGTCACGATTTAATCAAAAAGATCTCAGCTGGCCATAGATTGACACTTCAATTTGTCAATTACCTATAAGTGTATAAGTTGAGATATCAACTATCAAATAATATTTTGGTTACTGAGTATGGTTGTTATACCGAAACATCAATGTTCGTTCACAAAAACATGTGAATCGTTATTTGACATGAGGTTTTTTAAGTTATACATGTTAAAATGCGAGATGTCAACATACTACCAGAGTCGATTGCTCCAAAAGTTATGTATATTTGGGGCTGTCATTTTATCACTACATAGTATAAAACAAAGTCGCTTTTTCTGTCCCTATGTATGCTTAAATCTTTAAAACTACGCAACGGATTTTGATGCGGTTTTTTTTAATAGATAGAGTGATTAAAGAGGAAAGTTTATATGTATAATAACCCGGTTTATACCCGTGCGAAGCCGGGGCGGGTCGCTAGTTTCATATAAATTCCGTAATATGCGTGCGACGTATTAAGCCAATCAAAAAAACATAGAAGTCACATGTTAAGTAAAATGCAAGATGTCAACATACTACCAGAGTCGATTGCTCCAAAAGATATGTATATTTGGGGCTGTCATTTTTTTTTTCATATAAATTCCGTATGCGTGTGACATTGGCATAATAAGCCAATAAAAGAAAACATAGAAGTCGACATGTCAATGTGTTCATGCCAGCCACGGTTATTTGCGGTGTCACTTACTTTTTACTCAGAATTTCTTTGATTTCTGTTCGGAAATCAGATTGTTATTTGTCGGGGTTCGGAATAATGACTGTCACATTTTCGATACGGCCGACACGTCCGATGTTGGACATTCTAAAGGGTAATCCATACCAATATTAATGTGAAAGGTATTCAAACGTTTCTAAATTATAACGTTACAGTGATCTAGAGTCCGCGCCACCACTGAAGTCCGATAAAAGTGGCGCTAGCATTGCCAGTGATGACTGGCAACACGCACTTTCGTCTTGAGACACTGTGGTATGTGAGACGAGAAGATATTGCGTAGCTTCCCGAACGCTGCCCAGCCGAGTCGGATTCGACGATTGACCTCTTTCTTGAAGTTGGACCTACCTAACTGGACAATTTGTCCTAGGTAAACATACTCGTCCACTCGAGTGTAGCGTCTCCGATCTTCATGAGAGTGGGTTAACACCCACTCTCAAAGGTCATGTCAAATGCCCTTGTAACCATGGGCATTTGACATGACCTTTGTCTTGTCCATGTTCATTTTAAGGTCCACTCTTTTGAAAGCTCTACTGAGGTCATCGAGCATTGTACTGAGGTCTTCGCCATGACAACTATGTCGTCGGCAAATCGAAAGTTAGTGATGTACTCGCCATTAATGTTGATGCCTAGCCCTTTCCAGTCCAGAATCTTGAAGACATCCTCCAGTGCAGCGGTGAACAGTTTCGGAGACATAACGTCTCCTTGTCTCACACCTTACTGCAGAAAGATAGGTTTCTAGGTCTGGTCCTTAAGGGGGACTGACATAGTGGCGTTTTTGTATAGACACTACAGCACCGTTGAAGAGACTGCAGTACAGCCCATGTCTCGATCGAATCAAAGGCTTTGTCTTAGTCCACAAACGCTAAGCATACTCTTCCATCTTCTGTTTAACCTGCCGCAGCATATGTATGTGGTCTACGGTGTTATTTTACGGTATCTGGCTTGTTCGGGAGGTTGGAAGTTGTCAAACCTGCGTGCGAGACGGTTCGTGATGACTCATGAAAACAGCTTGTAGACATGGCTCAGAAGTGAGATGGACCTAAAATTCTTAAGGATGGTATTGTCGCCTTTCAGTAATGCTCGTGAAGGAGAAAGCGGAGCGCGTGAGGGAGAGGCAAATTTCGCACCCTCACGCCCCTAACCGCCGCAAGAGACGCCCTGGGCGTCGGGAATCGCAGGCCGATTCCTGGCCACCGTAGGCGCGGGTTTGCGGACGTTGAGCATTGGGTCTCTTGCCGTCCGATAAGGACCAGGCCCGGGTCGACGGCGCGTTGTGTTTCACGCGCGCCTCAATGAGATGTCAGCACAATTGAAGGGGTCCGATAGGGCCAATGCCTGCCGGGGTTACGGGTTTGTCCGAAAGGATTACCGTGGCTCCTAGGTATAAATCGTTTTAACGTAGCATATCGCTAAAACGATTTATACCTTAAGAAAAATGCCTTCCTTTTTCTAATACAAATGTTATTACATAATTAACACAATTTTATTTTCTCTAATGAAATGAAATTAAAAATAAATACTTGGAAAAAATGCTAAAGTGCCAACTATACTTAAATCTTATGCGAACAGTTTTGCTAAAGCGCCAAACAGTTAAAAACAACAGTAATGAATAACAGCTAACAGACTGTTAAACAATAAAACTCAACATTTTAAAATTGCTAATGTAACAGTGTCATCCAAATTACAAAAAAGATAAAATGCTTATGTTGCTGTTGTGAAGAGAATGATGAAAGGAAAAACGTTCTAAAGGGCCTTTGTCCTAAAAAATGTGTTGCCAAAGCGACGTTTGTTCAAAAAACATCGGAAAACCGTCGCTTTAGATCTTAGAATCTGGAACATACCTACATTTTTACAAAAATTGGCTCAGATTGTCTTGAAACCTAGACAGATCGACGCAAAAAAAAAACGAATCCAACGATATTTTGGCCCAAATGGCGCTTAAGCATTTTATCTTTTCCAGAGACGAATTATATTTATTTGTTTTGGTAAACTTGTTTAGGTAGGTACGCAAATGTCCTGCAGATCTGGTAGCATCGTGTGGCGGGTTGTTGAGCTCCCTAAAATAGGGTTGAGCTACACGATGACTGATGCATGCATGCCGTTTGTTGGGACAGGTCAATTCAAAGCTATAATGGCTCTTTCTTCAAAAGGCCCTTCCAGAAATGGCCTTGCATTGTTAGACTCACATGAAATTCTAATAATATAATGTTTTAACTTTAAAAGAGACCATGACCTCTGAGTTTGTTTCGGGATTTCTTCTCAGGGATCAGTCAGCTAGGAAATGTCGGCGCCACCTAGTTTTAAAATATTTACCAAATTATTAATGTGTAAAAGTGTCTAAAAGATCTACGACCTACTTACATAAATAAACATTTCATTTCATAATGTATCAAATTAAATCGTATAATGGTCGGATGATTCGGTTTAGGGCTTAGCTTGGATAAATTATTCATCACCTTTATAATTTAATCCGTGATGACATAATGTGCTCTATGGAATTCGGTTGTTATTTCTGATAACGTATCAAAATAATTATTTTCAAAGATATGAGAGTTGTGGTGTGAGCTATTCCTGAGTTCCGCAGTCAATAGTGCTATGTTTGTTGTTTGAATAAGACTTTAGGACACAACTGGACAGTAGGATGCGGGAACCTTTATACATTTTGTAGCTCCTGCGATACACCGGAGAGATGCTGCAAAGATATTGTAACAGTTGCAGGATTACTCAACTATTTATGGGCCAAACGCGTTTGATCCATCTAATTGTTAAATTAAAGTAAATAAATTAATTTTAGTTTCTGAACCAGTTCTAAACAACGCGAAAATGTTATAATACTAGCAGACTTAGGTACTTGGTAAATTAAATGAAGTTTTTTACTCATAAGCAATTTTCTTGGAAAGTAATCAAAATTTACGTAGTATAAGAACATGAAAACACCCTAGTGATTTAATTTGTCTGAGTTTTTATGTAAACAACGTACCTATATATAATAGTGCAGGTGACGGTGACACGCGACTGTTGTTTTATTGGCTCGTCGCGTACTAAATCCAAGTGTTAAATGGATCGGCATAATGCAGTTGCCGTTTCGCTGGAACGCTACACTATTCGGATAATCTGTCAGTAGATCGATGTCAATCAACTTAATATGCAGCTGACGGCAAATTCCGACTACCACTCGATTCAATTTTCAATCTGTCTGGAATCAAACGAAATGAATCGTTTTCAAAATAATATTTTGATTGTTTTAAATGGACCCATAAAAATATCTTAAATAGAAATGAAGCAAAAGGAGTATGTAACAATCATTGCAGGTGGTGTTCTGTAGTTTCTGCCTACCCATGGGAAGAAGGCGATAGTTTATGTATACGTGACTTTTTTTTTTGTTATTTTCTTATTTTGCTATCAGTTTACAAAGCTATGAACAGATGAGTTTGTAAGATGATCTGGCGGGGAAGAGTTATTCCTCAACAAAAGCAACTCTATTATTTTTCAAGCTGCTCTCTACAAATTATATAATTGAAGAATGTTGCATCTTTTGAGTCTACTGACACAATCTGGTATTGTGAGTTGAGCGGCCAATTGATTGGGGTGTCTCTCCAGTCTGGACTTGTATTTTTGCGAACATGAACTTACTAAGGCGATTGTTTTCCTGATAACTATTTTCAATAGAATGCTCAGGGTAGGATACTACCCATTGTGGAAAGTATCACAAATCATCATGATACACAAGCCAGGAAAGCCGCCTCACAAAGGGACGTCCTATAGACCTATCAGTTTACTGCCTGTACTCTCCAAACTTTTTGAGAAATTAGTGTTGCGTCAACTTGGCTTTAGACCAGAAAATGCCACTACAGAACAAATTCATAGAGTGTGTCGCGTCATCAGATATTATCTAGAAACCAAGAAATATCGTTTTTAAGTCTTCCTTGACGTAATAAGAGACCTTTGACAGAGTATGGCGTAATCCCTCTATTATGTAAAATAAATTCACACTTGCCACACTGCTACTACAACATCCTGGAATTTTATCTATCTGATAGAATATTTCAGGTCAAAGAAGACGATAACACCTCTAGTTTCCATAACATACTAGCAGGAGTTCCTCAGGGTTCTGGTCTTGGACCAGTGTTGTACACTATCTTCATGGCAGACCTATCGCAAAACCCTGAAGTGACAATTGCCACCTACACAGATGACACTGCAGTACTGGCATGTAGCAATTGCCCCCACAGAGAGTCGGACAACCTACAGGAAAGTCTAGACGAAATTCAAAACTAGCTTGCCAAATAGAGGATACGAGCCAAAACATCTAAATCGGTCCAGGTTATCTTTAAAGGGGCAGGTGGGAAGGGACAGGTGAAACTTGGTCATAACCAACTCACACAAAGCGACTGCGTCAAACACCATGGTATGCATCTGGACCAGCGACTGACATGGACGAAACGTATAGATACGAAACGAAAAGAGCTCAAAATTAGGTACAAAGGCTGTATGTAATGTATTAGCTCCTGGGTAGGAATTCCAAGCTGTCCGTAAACAATAAGATCGTAATCTATGTGTGAGACCATATTAAAACCTATTTGGACTTATGACATTCAACTGTGGGGCTCCGCGTGTAACTCCAATAAAAACATGATACAGATGACTCGGAACAACATCTTAAAACAATGGTTTATCAGAACATGAAAACAGGCAAGGAAGAAATAAGTTCGTATATAATATATTATAACTTTATAAGACCAGTAAGATTTAGTGGGTTGGAATGTTTTTGTTTATTTCGCCTTTTGAAAATTCCTGTAAAAAAAACCAAAGCCGATCATCCACTTGCGTTTCGTTTGTTCTAAACGTCAATGACACCCGTTTCTCATTGTTATATTTTTATATAATTCTATTTTATAAAATAACTTTTGTGAGGCACAACATGGGATTATTTTCCAAACTATTTACGAAACTCTTAGCTCTCCTGAGATATAGTCAACTACATTTTATTTTTGGATACTCACAGAGCGTAAACATCAGTCTGTACACTAATAACAAGTTACTAAACGCGTGAAAACAAACATTTAAATGGAGTATCCGAGCTCGTGATAGGCGTGTGATGGATGCGGCCACTTTTGCCTGCTCTGTCTCAATCGACTTCGACGCCCCGTGCTAACGATTCCATCGATCTGTGCCGCATACTGGATTTTAATAGAAATAGACCGAAAAATTGTGAATATGTGCCACAGTATTCGAAAAGTTCATAAGTATACTCTTTTGTTTTCCCTTTACTTACGTGAACATATTTATTAGTCCTGGTTATTGTACGTTATACAAACAGACCACAAACATAATTAGTATTGCGATCACTTAACCGTCTGCCAAGCACTTTGATTTGAATAGCAATAATCAATTAATGCGTACTGACCAGAGGCAGTCCACAGAAGACCCGTATGATAGTCCCCAAACGAACGGATAAATTCAATTGGCACATTTGTAGTTGGTGAATAGGCACTAATATTCCATTGAACAGGTAGTTTTTTAACCTTGTCAGTTTAGGCACGAAGATTTTATACAACTACGGAAAATGTATAAAGCTGGGCAGATACATATGACATTGAACATGAATTTATCGTTCATCGCTCCACGGCTACTAACTCTAATGCCATATTTGCGACCGCGCGCAATGAAATTAAAAATTGAATATGGAAAAGTCAATCGTCGTCATGTTTATTTTCAGTTGGTGGTACATGTTAATTGGAGACGCTGAGCACGTCGGTCGGCTTGTTGACTTGCGACAGGCCCATTAGGCCTGAACAGTAAAGGGGGCGCCCCAGACCATGACCCGCCCATTCTTTGCGGGTTATCTGCATTATTATAAGCAGAACGCCAGCACTTCTAATATAAATATTAGAATCTACACAAAAGAGTATACCTCGTCAATGGTGGCGTTTCAATATGTAGCCGTAAGCTTAGATAAAAGGTACACAAAAGTGATATTCTGAATAATATTTACTTTTAAGGGTAGGTAGCTAAACAAAATTGTTGTTGTTTGAAAATGAAGATTAACAATTTAAAATTTACACCTATTTTATTTTGTTGGTAGATGGCTCAGCTATGTTGACCATTGTAACATACGAACGAATTTCAGCTTTTATTTCAAAAGCAACTCGTTTTCAACTGAAATTCAATATCATAATATGAAAGGGTATTTACATTTTGTTATTGACCTATTTCCAGAGCCGAAATAATTTCCTCGAACTATGCAAGTTTCACGAGTAAATTACATTGAAAATTGTTTCAGAATCTACGTGAGTGAAGGTACTTGAATTTATGCCGCAATCAGTACCCCTCATCGTAATAGTTGAAGTAAGTTAATATTAAGTTCATAGGGACTTTATTAATAAAATAATAATAAAATAATTTTTATTGACACAAATACAGCTTTTGCAAACTTTGTTTGAAGCCCTGGCTCCTGAGCTAGGTAGCAAACTGTATTACAGGAGCCAGTGTCTTCGCCCATTTATGGTTAATTTCATAACAATGTGCAATAAGCAAAAGTAAAAGAGAAAAGGAAAAAAAAAAAAAACAATACAATAAAAGACAAAATTACAACAGTTATAAGATGGACACATGCTCTTTGTGTGTGTGTGTGTGAGTGTGTGTGCGTGTGTGTGTATGGGTGAGTGTAGATCATTTTATGAGTACTGATTTTGTAATAGATCTTCCGTCTGGTGGTAATCAAGTGTTTGAAGCCATGTGGAGATTTTTAATTTAGTTTCTTTCGTTGTGAACGGATTTATGTTATGGGTATTGTTTAATTTATTGTAAATGTATTTAGCCATGTAAAAGTGTTGTCTTCTAGCGGAAGCGGTTTTACATCTTTCTGGTCTACATACATTAGTATGAGTAATAGTTCTCTTTACTTTATTAACTTGTTTCATCAAAAATAAATCAATAACCCAGTCAGTCAGTCGCAAAGGAAATATTAGCTCTCTACACACGATTGGACCTTTGTGTATGTGGTACTACATACAGTAATTAAAGGTTGATAGATCTGCTTGTGTAAAATATTACCGACTAGCTTTTGCCCGCGGCTTCGCCCGTGTGGATGTCAGAAAATATACCACGGGAATATACTACCGGGCAGTACCACGATTACATACCTAATAGTCCTGGAAAAGGTTATTGACTCCTACCGCTGCGCTCCAACCATAATTATTTTGTTACGCGTAATTTTGAATCTGTGATATCTTTTAAACCATTAATTTAAATTATATGATGTCAAGGCATATTTTAATCTCAATTAAATACCCAATTTAAATAACATATTTTATTAGATAAGGATTAATATGATACCGGTCAATATAGCTTCGGAAATAACAATGAAATTTTTATCAAATTCTGAAACATAAAAATTATAACTGTGGGTCATCCTTAGAAGACGTATGCCAGCGCGAACTTTTTTGTTTAACTTTTTAACATCTTCAATCCTACAGAACATAAATTTGATGTATCTGTAACGGTTTACGCGGCGCACGCCAATAAAGCTCCCAGTCGGCATGATTTTATATCTTCGATCTTTATATTTGACATCTTCGACAAAAATGGTCATCATATTTCAGCCAATTTACACAAAACCTTAATGAACTATACACTTAAACCTTCCGCTAGAATCATTCCGTCCATTAATGAAAACCGTTTGAAAATCCGTTTGGTAGTTTTTCAGTTTATCAGACAGACAGACAAACGTGGCGGGGGACTTTGTTTTATAATATGTAAGGATACCATCAAACGCGAATAAAACTATTCATACAGGTACGAATTTAAAACAAAAGGGACGATACGGGACAAATGCACTACCTCAGTATTTTTGCCGTGGATTTTGTGAGCGGCGACCGAGGGATTAAGTCATGGGAACAGCTCTCGCCTTATGTCGTGATCAATCCGGCTGCCAAACGCGATGATTATCTCATTATTCTCTCAGAATCGCTTGCTATCTACTCGAGGTCCCATTCACTGATGGTATATGGCTGATATTAGCTTGATTTCGGTGCTAAAGGAATATGTAAAGAACAGGGAAAATGTTTGTCTATTATTTTCTACCCGTCTCAATATTTATTAGTAACTCTAGTTTATTCGTATTCCTCACTTAGCATTGAACATGATTTAGTGATTGTAATTTGTTGTATTGAAAGCCATTTTAGGTCAAATTAAATATTTTCAATGAAGGCTGTTCCTCAGTTCCGTGCCTCTATTGATATAATTCAAATTTTAAACGTGGAAATAAATTAGTGACAAGTGATTTGCCTTTTTGAAGTGATCTTGTTAAAGTACTTATGTAGACCCTCCTACATAAGTACTCTAACAACAACAGTCCCTACTGAGAACAATCTAAGTGAGAGCAGAAGCAGGAAACTTCCCCTCTATTCGTTACTTAAAAATTAGTATAAGTACCTACAAAGTTGAACTTCCGAAGTCACTGCATTCACCTTCAGGTTTGCAAGGCAAGCTAACTTTAACAGCTGAAGTGATAATCTATTCATATCTATATACATACATACATACTACATAAGTTACTAAATGCATATGAAAGTATATACGGTACTTGTACAATTTTTTTTTAATTGCTCTCTGACTGTCTATTTGCTCCGGCTAATTTCCGACATGGCTGTACCGATTTTGACGGGACTTTCACTGGCAGATAAGTGATGTTATAAGGACTAACTTTTATTTTAGAAAAATGGGGTCTAAGCGGGCGAAGCCGTGGGCAGTAGCTAGTATATTTAAATATTTTAAAATAAATACATGGATAAAGTACTTTATTTTTATTTAAATTCAATACGAAAATGACAAAGCATTTAATTACCAAGTAATGACCGATGCTCAAATAGTAACATGTACGTACATGCATGTAGTAGTACATGTCAATTTTAAAGTATTATTTGTTACAGTAATTCTTAGAAGGGCTGTTTCAAATAAATAATAAATGGTAGGTATTTATGTGTATATTGATCTATATCGCGATCCGTTTCATATGCACATTTGTTAAATCCACACGGTGTTGCTTTATTACCTGACGACTAGGTTGATGGCAAATGTATTTAGTTGTTATTGTAGAATATCGCCAAGCTGTAATGACACTACGTTCGAATGTTGCCAGGAGCGCGTAAAGATAGGCAGAAACTACAGAAGCTATAACCATGAAAAAAAAAAAAACAATACAATAAAAGACAAAATTACAACAGTTATAAGATGGACACATGCTCTTTGTGTGTGTGTGTGTGAGTGTGTGTGCGTGTGTGTGTATGGGTGAGTGTAGATCATTTTATGAGTACTGATTTTGTAATAGATCTTCCGTCTGGTGGTAATCAAGTGTTTGAAGCCATGTGGAGATTTTTAATTTAGTTTCTTTCGTTGTGAACGGATTTATGTTATGGGTATTGTTTAATTTATTGTAAATGTATTTAGCCATGTAAAAGTGTTGTCTTCTAGCGGAAGCGGTTTTACATCTTTCTGGTCTACATACATTAGTATGAGTAATAGTTCTCTTTACTTTATTAACTTGTTTCATCAAAAATAAATCAATAACCCAGTCAGTCAGTCGCAAAGGAAATATTAGCTCTCTACACACGATTGGACCTTTGTGTATGTGGTACTACATACAGTAATTAAAGGTTGATAGATCTGCTTGTGTAAAATATTACCGACTAGCTTTTGCCCGCGGCTTCGCCCGTGTGGATGTCAGAAAATATACCACGGGAATATACTACCGGGCAGTACCACGATTACATACCTAATAGTCCTGGAAAAGGTTATTGACTCCTACCGCTGCGCTCCAACCATAATTATTTTGTTACGCGTAATTTTGAATCTGTGATATCTTTTAAACCATTAATTTAAATTATATGATGTCAAGGCATATTTTAATCTCAATTAAATACCCAATTTAAATAACATATTTTATTAGATAAGGATTAATATGATACCGGTCAATATAGCTTCGGAAATAACAATGAAATTTTTATCAAATTCTGAAACATAAAAATTATAACTGTGGGTCATCCTTAGAAGACGTATGCCAGCGCGAACTTTTTTGTTTAACTTTTTAACATCTTCAATCCTACAGAACATAAATTTGATGTATCTGTAACGGTTTACGCGGCGCACGCCAATAAAGCTCCCAGTCGGCATGATTTTATATCTTCGATCTTTATATTTGACATCTTCGACAAAAATGGTCATCATATTTCAGCCAATTTACACAAAACCTTAATGAACTATACACTTAAACCTTCCGCTAGAATCATTCCGTCCATTAATGAAAACCGTTTGAAAATCCGTTTGGTAGTTTTTCAGTTTATCAGACAGACAGACAAACGTGGCGGGGGACTTTGTTTTATAATATGTAAGGATACCATCAAACGCGAATAAAACTATTCATACAGGTACGAATTTAAAACAAAAGGGACGATACGGGACAAATGCACTACCTCAGTATTTTTGCCGTGGATTTTGTGAGCGGCGACCGAGGGATTAAGTCATGGGAACAGCTCTCGCCTTATGTCGTGATCAATCCGGCTGCCAAACGCGATGATTATCTCATTATTCTCTCAGAATCGCTTGCTATCTACTCGAGGTCCCATTCACTGATGGTATATGGCTGATATTAGCTTGATTTCGGTGCTAAAGGAATATGTAAAGAACAGGGAAAATGTTTGTCTATTATTTTCTACCCGTCTCAATATTTATTAGTAACTCTAGTTTATTCGTATTCCTCACTTAGCATTGAACATGATTTAGTGATTGTAATTTGTTGTATTGAAAGCCATTTTAGGTCAAATTAAATATTTTCAATGAAGGCTGTTCCTCAGTTCCGTGCCTCTATTGATATAATTCAAATTTTAAACGTGGAAATAAATTAGTGACAAGTGATTTGCCTTTTTGAAGTGATCTTGTTAAAGTACTTATGTAGACCCTCCTACATAAGTACTCTAACAACAACAGTCCCTACTGAGAACAATCTAAGTGAGAGCAGAAGCAGGAAACTTCCCCTCTATTCGTTACTTAAAAATTAGTATAAGTACCTACAAAGTTGAACTTCCGAAGTCACTGCATTCACCTTCAGGTTTGCAAGGCAAGCTAACTTTAACAGCTGAAGTGATAATCTATTCATATCTATATACATACATACATACTACATAAGTTACTAAATGCATATGAAAGTATATACGGTACTTGTACAATTTTTTTTTAATTGCTCTCTGACTGTCTATTTGCTCCGGCTAATTTCCGACATGGCTGTACCGATTTTGACGGGACTTTCACTGGCAGATAAGTGATGTTATAAGGACTAACTTTTATTTTAGAAAAATGGGGTCTAAGCGGGCGAAGCCGTGGGCAGTAGCTAGTATATTTAAATATTTTAAAATAAATACATGGATAAAGTACTTTATTTTTATTTAAATTCAATACGAAAATGACAAAGCATTTAATTACCAAGTAATGACCGATGCTCAAATAGTAACATGTACGTACATGCATGTAGTAGTACATGTCAATTTTAAAGTATTATTTGTTACAGTAATTCTTAGAAGGGCTGTTTCAAATAAATAATAAATGGTAGGTATTTATGTGTATATTGATCTATATCGCGATCCGTTTCATATGCACATTTGTTAAATCCACACGGTGTTGCTTTATTACCTGACGACTAGGTTGATGGCAAATGTATTTAGTTGTTATTGTAGAATATCGCCAAGCTGTAATGACACTACGTTCGAATGTTGCCAGGAGCGCGTAAAGATAGGCAGAAACTACAGAACGCCACCTGCTACGATCCTTACATACTCCTTTTGCCTCGTTTACGTTCATACATCTGACGTATGACGCGCGTGCGTGTATGACGTTCGTTCGTTCATCATACACGCACGCCGGTTGTACTACGCACCTGGCCTTTCTGAAGAACATCACCAATTGGGTCAGAATTTGTCCTCGTAGGGCGTCCTCGCCCTGGGCACGCCACAATTGCGGCGATAAGACCCCTCTTTGAGGAGTGGCTTGAGAGGCGCCATGGCGTCTTCACCTTCCGCCTGACGCAGGTCCTCACCGGACACGGCTGCTTCGGGAGGTTCCTGTTCAGGATAAGGCGGGAGGAAACGCCCGGGTGTCACCATTGTGTGGGTCGCCCGGAGGACACGGTGGAGCATACGCTGGAGGTCTGCCCGGCTTGGGCGGAGCATCGCCGTGTCCTCATGGAGACGATCGGCGGTGGTGATCTCTCGCGTCCGGCCCTGGTTCAGGCCATGGTACGGAGCGAGAGGAAATGGCAGGCCGTCACCTCCTTCTGCGAAGCGGTAATGCTCGCGAAGGAGGAGGCGGAACGCGTGAGGGAGAGGCAAATTTCGCACCGTCACGCCCCTAACCGCCGCACGAGGAGACGCCTGAGGCGGGAATCGCGAGCCGATTTCCGGCCACCGTAGGCGCAGGCTTGCGGACGATGAGCAATGTGTAGCTCGCTGTCCGATAAGGACCAAGCACGGGTCCCGGGTCGAAGGCGCGTTGTGTTCCTCGCGCGCCTTAAAGAGATGTCAGCAGAATTGACGGGGACCGCTAGGGCCAATACCTGTCGGGGCTGCGAATATGGGCCGAAAGGGAAATCGTGTTCCCCGGCAACAGGGCAACCGAAGGAACACGGGTGGGTTTTAGTCAGTAAGAGTCTGACACGCCCTCCCGCTCCACCCAGAGCGGGAGAAGTTATTTGAAAATATCCCAAGAAAAAAAAAAAAAGGTCGTCCCCGCCCGGCCTTTCCCTTCACATCAGCCTTGTAAATACATTTTGTTAGTCGCCTTTCATTCCTCCTCTCAACATGTCCAAACCATCTCAGCATACCCTTTTCAATTACTACATATCACATTATAACACACACAACACACACACACATACATCACATTATTATTTCTTTTCATTATTTATTTTATTTTACTTTTTTTTTTTGTTTTTAGTAAACTTATCTCAGATTATACTCAATAGTGTATTATAATACATAAAGTATTCTTAGTAATTACCTAAATTGTTAAAAGCTAGAAAATGTTAACTAGGTATGACAAGAATATAACGTTACCAAAATATATATATAACACATTTTAAACACACCTTTAGAATTATGCAGCGCGTAGACCTTTAACCACTTTTTAATGTTACATAAAATTACAAAACCTATATAGAAGCATACCTAATCCTTTCAATTTCTTTTTAAAGAGGTTGCTTTGTTATCGTTAAAAAACCCTCAAAGTACCATCCCATTATATTCCTTGGAAATTTTGAAATATAACCACAGCACTAGTTTAATAATGGCACATTTATAATACAAACAACATTATCACAAAAGTTTATTACTAATTATAATATGTTTGTCTCCTTTGAGACTCCAGACAGTCATTGTCACAGCAAGGTTATGCCAGTTATTCTCTAACTAGCGAAATGTCTACGCTCCGTTGGATAATATTTGTGCGACCGGAGCCGACAAATATTATATGATAGTTATTTTTGCTGCAACTATATTCAAAATATACCTATGTTAATAGGGGTAAAATGACATGAGTGAACATTAGTAATTATCCTCTTTGTACGTCCTCATGAGCAACTGTCAAAACGGTCACACTATTTGGAAATGATTAAACTGTTTGATGTTTAACGATGCATATTTTATGATGAATACAAAAGCTTGTCATTTCATTCATATTTCCCTTTCCACGTAATTATAGTTTGATGTTTCTTCTTGTAGAGGATCGCAAAATGCTGTGGTCACAGTTTGTGCCAAATGCATGTTTAAATATGTGTAGTAGGTACTTAAAAACATTGGGATTTTATGTCCAACTTAAACCTCTCTAGAACATAAAGTTATGATCAAGGAAGGAGTATATGGCAAAGTGAACTTGAGGAGTAGCATCCTTGATAAAAGTAAGGATGCGTCAATTATTTCGAGTAATATTTGTTCTCAAGGAAAAAATAAACAAATCATAACTACAAAGTATTAAGACCTTGTAATTCCTTAACAGTAACATTTATTCCGTCGCGGAACCCGTAAAAAATATCTAATTGCTATAACGTAACATTCTTTTTACTACACCCCGTAAATTTCACAATAAAAACTTAATTTAACATAGTAAAAATGCAATTTTTATTCTCCAATCGTCCGCCTTAAACTTTCCAGCGAGAGCCGTTTCTTACGAGTTATGAGAGCAACGAGGGGAATATTGGAATTTATTTTTATGAAGCGAGATCCCCGACCGAGTTAATCTGTTAATATTGAACATTTTCCCCACAAGAGTAAACCATCCCTCGGCTTAGAGTGGGACAGAAGTAAGATATTACCACTGCTTTACATATAAGTATTGTGAATCTAGACCTTATCTATCATTTTGAGCCAAGCAGGATTCTTATACCTATTGCCACTTATTTTCTGTCTTCATTTAAATCTCTTATTTACACAAGTATGAATTTTACTCACTATTGCTAGGTTGGTAAGCTCTGGTTAACGTGACCTAGAGAATAGAAATAAAAAAGGATTGTGTGGTTTTATGAAACCACAGTAAAAGTGAAACTTCTATAGGCGCCGCCATATTGGCCTTGGCTGCTCTGACGAGCGCCTTTCACTTTATCCCTACGCCGCGGCCGACCGTCACGCGACATGCAACACACAGAAGAAAAAGTTTGAGACGATGTAATAAAAGTTTCACTTTAATTTAAAAACCGGAGTCCAAACCAAACTGAATACTTAACAGTCTTTGAAACAGTCGCTGGCCAGCAGTAATTACTGTATTTTGCGAAATCAATAAATCTGCGCTAGTTCCTAAACTATTCATTTAAATGACAAAATGTCCAATAAAATGATCTGCACTATTTAATTCAGTTAAGCAACAATTTTTTTTTTTTTTGATAACAGTTAATACTTTATAGGTCAAAAGGTAACTAAGCACTATTTTTGTATTTTTCTTTTTTTGGCAATTATATTAGTATCGCAAACCACTATATAATATGAATCAATATCTAATAATAAGTCCATAAAAAATGCTTTATAAACCTAGGAGATAAGGGGGAGGGGTGGTAATTTTTTGCAAGTTTTGAGCAATATCTGCAAGGCCGCTAAACCACATATTATAAGAAAAAGGTTATAGTTTTCGGATCCTTGCAGTAATACGTAACACAATATGTGAATTATTTTTTTTCTTTTTCGAAGATCGAAATCACACCCAAAATAATTACTTAATCTATAAAAAGATGTTTGGTCGTTGACTAGCAATCAGGGGCCCAAGTCTGCTATTTTTATAAATTCGTCATTCCAAGACGATCCCATTGTCATTTTGCAAAAGTTCGTAATCTGCTAAATTCATAATGGTCGATCATTGGTCGGCCAATGTTCTCATAATAGAATTGTGTTATAATGGCATTGTCGTACAATACGACCAATGATACCGCCTAATTCAGTCATTCCCCTAGCAACTCATTCGTATTACTCAATGTGGATATTATGGAAACAGAAATAGAAATAGAAATCATTTATTTGCTAATAATGAAGTTAAAACTGCTATACTAAATTTAAAGAGTGAATGCTCACCTGGGTGGGACACCATCTCATCTAAGCTATTGCAAAGTGTTGTGGATGTGGTGGCTCCCGTTATTACTGATCTCATAAATCGTTGCTTTGCTACAGGTGTCTTTCCTAAAGCACTAAAAAAATCAATTGTTATCCCCATATATAAGGCAGGGGATACAGGCTGTGTCAACAACTATAGGCCCATCTCTATCCTTTCTTCACTATCGAAAGTGTTTGAGCGTACTATTAATTATAGACTAATAAAATTCTTAGAGTCAAATAAAATTCTTGCTGAAACACAATATGGATTTCGAGCCCGCAAATCCACTGATGAGGCTGTTCACAGTTTTTCTGATTTTGTGGTAAGAAATATAGACGGAAAAAAGAAATGCCTAACCATCTTTCTCGATCTTGCCAAAGCTTTTGACACAGTCTCTATCCCCACCCTAATTCGTAAATTAACTAATATGGGAATACGGGGTAATGAACTTTTATTAATAGCCGACTATTTATCCGATCGAACGCAACGTGTAAGGATCGGGGACCACTTGAGTGATGAACTTCCTATTGAGCACGGGGTTCCCCAGGGAAGCGTTCTTGGCCCCACTTTGTTTTTGTGGTATATAAATGAACTATGTCAACTAAATCTTGAAAACTGCAAAGTAATATCTTACGCAGATGACACAACTCTTACTTTCAGGGGCGATTCTTGGGAAGAAGTATATTCCTTAGCTCAATCAGGTCTGAACAAGGTCTGCCACTGGCTCACTGCAAACTCGCTCACTCTTAACGCAGATAAAACAAAATACATTACTTTTGCAATCAGGAGCGTAGAAAACTTTCAAGATAAGCCTCTCATATATGTTCATCAGTGTTCATTTCCGCCTTTGGATCAATGTAGCTGCTCAACTATACAGCCGACATAAAGTATTCGTTATTTGGGTGTAACTATTGATAAAAGGTTGTCCTTTGACGAACACATTCACAACTTATGTAAAAGAGTACGGAAACTGACTTATATTTTTAAACAGCTTAGACAAGTTGCAAATGGTGAAACACTTAAAATGGTATATTTTGCCCTTGTTCAATCTATACTTACATATTGTGTAACAACTTGGGGAGGTGTCGGTAAAACTAAAATGTTGGAAATAGAAAGAGCCCAAAGGTTGATTCTGAAAGTTGGCCTTTCAAAACCACGACTCTATCCTACTGAAGCACTGTATCAGGAAGCTGAGGTGTTAACTGTTAGGCAAAGTTACATCCTTTTTACTATTCTGCGGCAACATTCAGATCCATCCTCTTTCGATCTTCCTAAATTAACAACGAGGAGGCAGTATGCAATATGTAGCACCTTTAAATCTAAAACAGGATTTGCCCAAAAATTTTATACTTTCCGAGGACCTGAACTGTACAATAAGTTAAATAAAGAGTTAGGTATTTTTAATTACAATAAATCTAAATGTAAAATTATATTGACTAACTGGCTACAAAAATTGAACTACACAATAACAGAGGAACTACTAGTCATAAAAACATAATAGGAACCATTCGTCTAGTTGGATATGAACCCAATACATACCCTCTCAACACTACACACACACACACACACATACAGACAAACACAAAATACATCACACCCTCTCCTTCATCCCACATCACCTTGAACTCCACTACACTTCATACAAATTTAACTTTTATTATTTTTGTTGTTTTCTTCTCCAACAAATAGTTGGTTATAACATGAAAATGTAATAATGGCTTCATTAATGTTTTTAATTGGTATTTTTACCTGTAGGGGGGAGTCCCTGGTGTCCTGAAATACAAGTCACGGCTTAGTTTAGGCACCAGTCTCCCACAAATGAACATTGTCCTGCATGATAATTTTAATTTTTTCCATTTTTACCCGACTGCCCCAGAAGGAGGGTAATGTTTTTAAGTTTTAGTTTAGGTGTTATTTGTGGAAGAAAAATAAACATTTTTATTTTTTTATTATTATTTTCATGTCTTTGACACATCTCGGGACCCTGGGGTCCCGGACCTTTGGAAGGCGTACGAGGGGCCGAAGCCAACTCGCAGAGGCCCGTTAGACATTTTTAATGAAATGAGGCACCAACCGACGATTATCCCTGTCCGCACTACGTAAGTGCATCCAAGGACAACCCCCGGTTGGTGTAGGACTATTGCAGGATATGGAAACAAAGATATTGGGTTATGGGTTTGGACAGCTAAAGTGAACTGGTTATCTAGGACTATGGAAAGACTATGGCCCCTGCCTGATCAATGTTTTATATAAAATACACAGATAAAATGGCAGGGGGTGACTTGCACGCTCAAAAATGGGCCCCCGAAAACGGTCGCTAGCACATAGTGTCGTAGCGACAAGGGGGCAACACGTCCTGAGGTGCTTATGAGGAGTGGAGAGGTATTCCACGGCTATCAGGACAATCCCGGAAGTACGGTCAAGATCCCTACCAGCATCTTACTGGAATACTTCCTTCCTGCGAGCACGTTTGCTCTTGCGAATCTCCACTCAAGCCGGCCAGTTAAGGCAAGAATGAGGCGGGAGCTCTGTTCCTCGTCAGTGTTCACTCCAACCGGCCAATAAAAGCAAGCCAGAGGTGAGGAACAAGACTTCTCCCGGGAGATAGGGTCCGTGGGGTCGCTACTGCCCAACAGCTCGCCACATGCTGCCCTGCGGGTTTTTGTATCTCTCTTGGTCTGGCTCCTAATGCCAGACCTGTTCCGGCAAAGTAAACTCTACCGGCACAGGCCTAGAGTTCGGAGCGCGCAAGCCCCACCACGACGTCAACGTAGAGATACGACGGTGGGGTTATTATTATTATTATTTATTTGTCATTATGTACGAGATTACCAATAAGTGCCATTTCTTTCAATGGAGTGTCAGTGGCTGACCATTGGAAAGTCATAATGACGCCATTATATTAGTAGATTACCAAACTTGTCAAAATCAACAATTATGAAGTCAATGATAGACCATTCTGACACTATTGTAATAGCAGACTTGAGGCCCTGTACGCTCGTCATCGAGACCAAACATTATGCCAAAATTCAAATTCCTAGATTTCGAGAAAAACCTTTGTGACAGAAGGACAGCAGCAGGTTCAAGTAAATGGTGTCCATTCAATCGGTTTAAAAGTAAAAATGGGTGTTCCACAAGGCTCGATATTGGGTCCTTTCCTCTTTTTAGTATATATTAATGATCTACCCCATTTATTAAAAAACCACCCACAAATGGTGTTATTTGCTGACGACACTTCCTTAATTTTTAAGATAAATAGATGTGCATCAAATCTTGACGACGTAAATAACGCCCTACTGCAGGTCCAAAATTGGTTCACTGCTAATAATTTAGTATTAAATGGGAAAAAAACTACATGCATAAGATTTGCTTTACTGAATGTTAAAAGTAGTGATTGTGACATAGTATTGAATAAGGAGAAACTAGAATTCGTCGATAAAACTGTTTTCTTGAGGATCACGCTCGACTCAAGGCTGCAATGGGGTCCTCATTTAACATCTCTTGCAGGACGGCTAAGTTCAGCAGCATATGCTGTGAGAAAAATCCGTCAATTTACTGATGTAGATACCGCGAGGCTAGTCTATTTCAGTTACTTTCATAGTATCATGTCCTACGGTATTTTACTATGGGGACGGGCTGCAGATATCGAGTCTATTTTTATTCTGCAGAAGAGAGCCATCAGAGCAATATATGGCCTCCGCAGACGCGATTCTTTAAGGGAACTGTTTAAAAATATTAACATCATGACGGTACCTTGTCAATATATCTATGAAAATATCATGGACGTTCGGAAAAATCTAAGTCTTTTCAGTAAAAGAGGTGATAGACACAATTATAGGATTAGAAATAGGGACCAATTAGTTCAACCGGGTTTTAGACTGGCTAAAGTAGACTCTTCCTTCATGGGGTGCTGTTTAAAATGTTATAATAAAATACCTCCCCATATACTCGAACAGAACCAAACGAAATTTAAATCGTGTATTAAACGCACACTATGCTGCCAAGCATATTATAAGTTGGGGGATTACATCGCTGATAAAAATGCTTGACTCAGCGCTGGTCCAACTCCACAAGGGCGCATAAACTAATTGATTAACATTCGAAAGTATTGTTGCAGCTGCTGAAGATTGTAAAAACTATCTTTGCTTTGTATAAATTCAACCTCTTTTTATTGTATAATTGCATATCACATGTGTGAACACTGTGAACATGTACATTTACAAGCTACCATTTACTGGGTACGTCTTTCATTGACTTGAATATGCCCTGGCGGCTGAGAGTATGTCATGCTCACTCAAATGTTTCGCTGATGATGGCGTGTGTGTTGGATCATTAAGTTCCCTTCAAAATGGTTGAGCTAAATGGTGCTGATCCATGCGTCATGTTCGTGAACGGGCGCCGTCAGTAGGGACTGGTCATCTCTTAGCTGCCACGGTTTACTTTAATTTTTGAATTGTTTTTAGTTTTTATAGTTTTATTACGGACGCTTTTAACGTGCACGTCTTTCTACATTGTTTTCACATGTATAATTTCAACATGAATGATGTAACCAATTTTTTGTAACAATATTTTGATGTAAAAGAGTGTCCGTGGAGTTTCTTGCCCGTTCTTCTCCATAGGTACCTAATACGCTTTGGAATGGGCAACTAATTTCATCTTTCTGACTGACCGACCCCTTGACAATTCAAAAGTATCTACTTACCTTGTACTTGGTTGATTTGAAATAAATGCTTTGAGTTTGAGTTTGAGAACGTGAGATTATAAAGGTTTTGATTTTCATTTGTTCTGAACCTTAAAAACCCCTAAGATCGCAAACCTAGGTACTGTTAAAAATCCTTTTATTGTAAACGGTGTTTATCGATACGACCCTTTTTTCTTTTTTTTGGTGGGAAATTATCAAATAACTTCTCCCGGTCTGGGCGGAGCGGGAGGGCGTGTCAGACTCTTACTGACTAATACTCACCCGTGTTCCTTCAGTTGCCATGTTGCCGGGGGCCACGGTATCCCTTTCGGACTTTTCCGCAACCCCGGCTGGCATTGGCCGTAGTAGACCCCGTCAGTTCTGCTGACATCTCTTTGAGGCGCGCGTGGAACACAACGCGCCGTCAACCCAGGCCTGGTCCTTATCGGACGGCGAGCTACCCACTGCTCACCGTCCGCAAGCCCGCGTCTACGGTGGCCGGGAATCGGCCTGAGACTCCCGACGCCCAGGGCGTCTCCTATGGCGGTTAGGGACGTGAGAGCGCGAAATTTGTCTCTCCCTCACGCGTTCCGCCTCCTCCTTCGCGAGCATTACTGCTTCGCAAAAGGAGGTGACGGCCTCCCATGCCCTCTCGCTCTGTACCCTAGCCTAGACCAGGGCCGGACGCGAGAGATCACCGCCGCCGATCGCCTTCACGAGGACATGGCGATGTTTTGTCCAAGCCGGCAGAACTCCACCGTATGCTACACTGTGTCCTCGGGGCGATCCACACAATGATGACACTTGGGCGTTTCCTCCCGCCTTATCTTGAACAGGAACCTCCCGAAACAACCGTGTTCGGTGAGGACCAGCGTAAGGCGGAAGGTGAGGACACCGTGGCGCCTCTCTAGCCATTCCTCAAAGAGAGTACTTATCGCCACAATTGTGGCGTGCCCAGCACTGGGTTGCGAGAGTCGCACTCTCCATGACGCCATGAGATCCCGCCGGAGCTCTGTCCGCTGAGCCGTGATTTCCCGCGGCAGCGGAGTTAAGCCCCGGCGTTTCGCCTCCTCGCGCCACACCCAGAGGTGCGCGAGGACTTTTGCCTCCAGATCCCATGGCAGTAATCCGGCAAGGAGGCTCGCCGCCTCCCAGGAGACCGAGCGGTATCCTTGGGCCAGCCGGATGGCCATGAAAACTTTAGGACCCGTTCAATCGGCGGGCTGGCCGCCGCCTCACGGAACGCGCTCACACCAGTGCCCCGTAAAGGGCCATGGATCGCACATCCCCCACATAGAACCTCTGCCAGAAGGCGTTATCGATACGACCCCTGTAAACATTTTCCGTTACGACATGAATCTATTTTCACTTTGTCACTTGTTCGGAGACAGTTCTGAAAAATTTTAAAGTTTCAGCAGACGAACACGGTACGTTACAAAACTAGTGAAAATTGTCGTATCCCGACTCGTACAGTTTAAAAACAAAATAAAAATACCAAATAATGTTGGTATTTTGTATTTAAAGGTATATCGCCAATAAAATCAAACGAGGTCGATTACCATTGTTTTTTTTTTGCATATTAAGTTCATTTGTGTTATCGCTACACATATCACTTTTACTATTATGTTGTGGAAAATTATGTTGAAACAACGTTTGGTTATAACTAGAAACAAAGTTATAATTCTAGCAGATATTCACAAATCATGAAAACATGTCATATCTTATGCCTGTTAGGCATATATTTATCGCGTAAGCTATTTTCCTTGTAGAAATAAGTACCTTTTTTTGTTGTTTACGGTTTTCTTCATAAGGCGCATGTTTTAGACACTTCTCGAACAGTATTCTCATTGTTCATTGATTCAGTATTCTTCGCAAATGAAGAAACATTACACAACTTGCAAAATGTCCAAGACAATAGTTATCAGTATTACGGAGAAAAATCAAGGGATCTTTTGTAATTGATTGATTTTCAATGAAATATTGTAACGTAATTGTGTGTGTTAGTGTTCCAAGAGCAAGCACATCTTGGGCTATAGGTATCTACCTATAAAATCTTTTTGAATACATAAACAATTCAGGTACATTAAGTTATTGTGTTTATAAATAAAACAATTTGAACAAAGATTTTCTTTTTCCATGTAATAAGTTCAAAGTATTCAAAATAACCACAGAAAATACAACCGTTGAAAATAAAGCCGTCCGATTCGGAAAGAGTTTTTCGGGTAGTCGCGCAAGATTGAAGCATTTCCATTTGTTCGCTTCGTGGTCGTTACACACGTATGCGCGTAGTACGCACGACTCATGTGGTGTGGCACGAGGCGCGTGGCGCGTGGCGGATGTTGTGTGGAGGGTTACGTCCGATGCCGGCGGACAGTGGCTAAGTGGTCTGTCGGGCCTCGCTTACGCGTGATGGATTGCACAACCGTTTCTATAACACTGTCCCATTTAGTCTTAACCTTAATGATGTACCTACCACTACGCCCGCAGCCAAATTGTTGCCATACTAATGACCGCGTTAGTCTTCCTAAATAGATTTATTGTAAAAGGCGCATTTAGTTCAACGTTGTAAATTACTATATTAGAGTTTGCACGCAGTTTACTTAATTGGGTAGCTGGCGCTGCTCCTAGTTTAGGATTTGCCACTTAGTTGTATTGCACTACTCTGAAAATGAACATTTTGCTAATGACTATTGTTCAATAAGATTATGCTTTCATCAGTAGAGGCTACGTAAAAAGTCTAAGTCCTAATAAGAACAGTATCTCCGACGTATAACGTAAGAGCTATTTTTGTCCGATCTAATAAGATACAATTCGGGATCGGGATTTAGCAAAGACGGGACACGAGGTCACATCGTCGCAAAATTTCACTCATATTGTATCTCAAACAACCGTGCACTTCATGACGAACTCGTAAGGTCTATATTACAATGACACACGAATGCTAAGCTTTTCAGGCAATTCTTTCTCGTATGCGTATGTGGTGGCGTGTAATTTTTATGGCAATTTCAAACCGCACCATTTTAATTTTAATGAGTCGATTTGGTTCATTCGCGAATTTAACCGACCCCAAAGTACCCATATGCCGAATTTCATTAAAGCCGATTAAGAAATATGGTCTTCCGTTTGCGAATAATTTTGTTTTACGTATAAAATACGACTTCGAATGTTAAGATAACATCTATAGATACATTTATAAAACAGATTAAGAACATAAAACGTCTGTAATAATAATGTTTTAGCATTGAAGCAGATTCCTTTTGTAAAAAGAAGGGCGATACAAGGTATTATGTATACCTTTTAGGTTTGACTTTATTTATAAATTTTTTTTTGCACTTTACTAGCTTCGCTTGGCGATTGGTACAGGCATTGGGACATTTCTAGGGATTTCATCGTAACCTCGATTTGATGTTAACCCTGCGACATAATATATCTAAGTATTATACTGGTCGCGCTGGTATATCGTGCCTATCATGACAGGTGCCCCTATCGCCGTCCGTAGGGTATTACACTCCTTAGAATATTGCAGAAACGGCTTTTCTCACTATTTTTTCCATCCCGAAGCTGTTGACAAATGATGCGAGAGAATATTGTGCAAATATTTTCGATATAATATTAGTTAGACAGCTGGGCTCTGAAATATTCGATAAGGAATCGAATCGATTAAATTTATTGTCATAGTACTCGTAAATAAAATACATTTTCTTAAAGTTAAATATGATTTTGAACGATGCAAACGAATGTAAGGATTCTGTAGTTTCTGCCTACCCCAATGGGTATGTATGTAAATACATATAAAATGTACCATTGTAATGAATTAGAACTCATACGATAGGTAAGCGTTTATTTAGATGGCGTCAATAAAATGATTACTAGTTAATATCTTTAGTTAGGTTTAAAATTAATAAAACAGTGGTGCCGATTCCCTTGTTCACAAACTAAACTAAATTTAAGTTCATTGCATCTTTTCTTTCTATTTCATTAAGAAAAGGACAGAAGATGAATTTTAGTTTAGTCCTGTCAAATTAATCAGCGCCTGTCACTCTCCATACAAGTTTAGACGTGATTAAAAACTTGCCGACTAAAATTACGTCAATTTACGTCAAACGCTGATTAATTTGACAGGACTAAACTAAAATTTATCTTCTGTCCTTTTCTTAATGCAATAGAAAGAAAAAGATGCACTGAACTTAAATTTAGTTTAGTTTGTGAACAAGGGAATCGGCACCAGTACCTATGATAACAACATTCACTTTGTCACACGTAGTAGGTACCTGTATTGTTTAGTAAAATACAGTGCCATAAACGAAACTAGCGTCACACAAAAGCAAACCCGAACACGCCAGCAAAATTATAAAATCGAACACTCGACTTCGTGTAAAATGCCTATATAAAATCCACCTAAAAGGTTATTACAGTATTTACGTAAAATATGTAGGTATGTATAAATCTCCGATCAAGTTCGACGAACAGATACATCAAGTGGTATTACCGTTTGAAAAATCGCAGGGAGGTGACGTTCGCGATGGTTCGAGGTTCCTCCTCACTTTCACTAGCTGAGGAAAATCTTTTGCGCACATATTGCACGTTGATACATTTTCCTTACATGTTATTTGCCTTAAAAGCTAATCAGGCGTAACATGGAAATATTATAGATATTTTTATATTAGTAACGGTATCTTGACGCCGAATCAAATGTTGATTTTCCTAACATTCCTATCGAATTTATAAATTATTCGTATGTAAATAAAAACTTTACCGTTTCGATCAAATGCTCGTTTTCTCTCGCTCAACACAGGATAATTTATTTAAAAAAAAAAAACAAAGTTTACGCCATTTTCTTTTTTCCCACTAATCATTTCAATCAAATTAATACTTACATTTTTTTTTTAATTGGATATACCTACCCCAGAATTTTTAATCAAACTCTTCGTAATTTTGGTCGTCAAGAAGAATTGTATTCCTTCTTTTTATAACTTTCAGCAAATCGTTTTCAAATCTAAACATATTTCAATAATAGTTGAAATTTATCAAGTTAATAGACCATTTTACAAATGGGCACTATCTATAATGTTCAATAATATTTCTAATATCGCTGAGAACTTACGAGTTGCGTAAGGCATCCATTAATTTTTAGAAGTGGCAAAATGATGACTAGTGATTTTATTAGAATGGAAGGAAAGGGGCGGAGGGTCTATGCTTGGCTGCTTCTGCTGGGGTAGATGTCATAAATCAGCCATTACCGAACATCATTTATTTTAATGATGTTTTATAATTTTTATTAGGTAACTGAAGCTTGTAGGTAATGTATGTTTGCTTTAAGATTAGGTAAGTAACTGAGCTTGAATAATTACAGCAAAATGTTTAGGGGTACATCACGTCGCTTAGCAGTGACCAAACGCAAACTTATTTATTTTACTTAGATGGTTCTAGTTTATCATTTGTAACTTCAGTTGTGTTACAGCTTTTAATAGTTCTAAATAAGTGGGCACGCCTTTAATAATAATAATAATTTATCTTTATTTTAGACATAAACAGTCCATATTTTTTTACAAAAATAGCGTTAGTTGGTTGGTTGTTAGTAGTACACAAACATAAAATATAAAGGTGTTAGCAATTTGTTAGTAAATAAAATAAGTTACACCTTTATGCCTGGAGGCTTCTATTTAGGTATTAAGCTCTGTTTACGTTTTGATTTTTTGCTAGAGTATAGTCTTCATTGTTTTCGTTGGTATATAGTGGCGTGTGCTAGCTAACAAATGGCAAATAATTTAATTTTATGTTTTGTGTTTGTTAATGTTAATTACTTTCAATACTATGTATTGTATAGAATCAAGTTTTTCTAACTGAACAGACAGCTGTGCTGCGGTGGTGTTTGTTGCGCCACTTCTTCCCAGCTAAAGCACTAGGAAGTGGTGAGGGCATTTTGGGGGGCCGTCTTATGTAATTTTGAAGTTCGAAAACTGCTGATCCTCAGCCTTGTTTGAATAAATGACTTTTGATTTGATTTGATTCAATGACTGGAGGAGGAATGGGAGGTTAATTACATGCCAATAACAAATTCTAACTTTCTATCAACGAGCCTAAACTATATATATGTACCTATAATTCAATTTTACAGTCATACATACACACCATAGGTACAGCCATCTTTTCTATGGAAATGTTTCCCTTTGAACGGACCGGCAGAATATAAGAGCCTCTGTTTGAAAAATGTGCAAAGTATACCAAAAATAAGTATCTCTTTATAAATTGTGAGTGAGCATAACCAATAATACTTTAAATATACTTGAAGTACAACATATTGAGACCATCGAGAATATTACTACTTCAAATATATTCTATTTTATGTTGAGATCACAATAGAATTCTGTTATAACTTGTGGCGTACACCACATATCCAATAACTTTAGCACTCATATATGCTCCAGATACAACATTATATAAAATATGATGTTATTTTGTGAGTTTGTTGGATTCTGTAAAATAAGAGCGGTTTTTGTGAAGAACAGATCATCCCTCCTTTTTCTAAGGTTGTAATAAAAGGCACATAAGTGATTGTCAAGAGAGCGGCCGTAATACAAACACAAAAGTAGGGCAATGTGTCACATAGACGTTGCCATCTATTTGTCGGCAAAAAACTAACATTAAGTAACATTTTAAATACATTTGTTCGCTTTATTATATTAACCATATGTATTCAAGATAACTTCACAGTTTTTAACACAACTAACTATTAACACTAGGTACTTGGTTGCAACAAACTAATTTGATTTGATTTTTGATTTGATTTAAAGACTAACTCTGTATCTTCAGTGAAAAGTGATGTAACTGGAAAATCATGCTTTTGAGAAAATTAATGTTGAAGTTTAAAAAAAATCAGAATCTTTGTCTACTTCACTAAAGTGAGTACTGATTACTGACATTGGTAAACAATATCTTAGAGCACGATTTAGTGTAAAAAGAAACAGATTAATTTGCATAGTTTTTTTATAATTTAAAAAGAAATCCATTTGTATCACGTAACACAACAATGTTAAAGTCGTTTTATGTGTAAATTAATTTAAAATGACTTGAACCATTTTACACATTATTTATTTATTGGTTGGTGTTGGATGATTATGTGTAAATATATTAGTTTGTACTAATTCACATAGATCGTGTAATAAGAGTCACATACATTTGTATTAATATACATTAAGGTACTTGAAATATTTATTCAGTTCACATTGATATTATTTCAAATGTATTTTTTTACACATTAATAAATGTAAAAAATGCTTAGTTAGAGCACTTTACACCACAATAAACTTGCTCAATTTTAATCTTAGAGGCCACCAATTAGACCAAAAAATTGCATTTTTTTTTCTGTTAAACTTAGTGTAAGAATATTAAAACTGATAAAAGTCAAGATATATCACTTTTCACTGAAGGTACAGAACTAACAATCTGTATAAATAATAAAAATAAAAACAAAACGACACTTTGGCGTCGAAGTATTCGTCCGCATCGCTGTCATCCGGAAATGTGCCTTGTGTCCAGAAGACTGGCAGCATTGCCATATTGAATGGCAATGCCAATTCTTTGGCCAAAGAACGAGCCAGCCCTCTGGTCACGTGAAGTGTCGACCAGTCGACGAGAAATTTCCTTAAAAAGGTGACGCGCACTCTGGCCCCATGATCCGAGCGTTTCGACTCCAAACGGCTCAAAACTGTAGTTACCCATAAGGTTACAGTATTTGCGCCACTTGAGGGTCTCAGCATCCGCAGTAGCGGTGCCAACACAGCCCGCCGCCGTGCTAGGAACATGAGATGGCGCAAGGGTGTCGACACAGGTTGTGTCCCACACTAAAGGCAACAAAGTCATCCCGTCTGGTCTCTTCCCATCGTCACGTACCAAGCCGTTTGGTTTTAATACCGCTGGTACACCGGCGGTGACAAGGGCTCGACGAATAATGTCGTTGATACTGCCTATCTGCGCTCCTGCAGCAAGACAGGCCATGGTGCCCGAGACTGTCAACAGTTTCACCGCAGTGACACCGATGCAGAGTCACACAAGGTGCACCCAAGTGGAGACACGTAATAAGCCGAAACGATGAGTCATCCATCATAGTGCGCCTGAAGCCATAAGCCTGACTCCCACTCTCCCACAGCCAGCAGACGGGCACGCTCAACAGTATTAGGTGACGTGTTTAACAGGGTATTCTGTATAATACTGCAGAGCGGCACGTCCCATCGTCTCTGGAAAGAAGGATTGTCGGGCAATCCGTATTGGGACAAGCCATTTTCCAAGCGTTCAACGCATCGGTCAGGCACGGTACCTCAAAATCGGCCAGTAAGGAAGATAAAATGTTCCTGGTTAATTTATTGGTACTGTGTACCGAGGAGAGGAAGGCACCCAGGCGAATGGGAAGTGTGGCTTGCTGCCACGCACGGTCGTTCAGGGCCATATTTAGGATTGAAGTTAGTGTTTCGAATAATTTGGTCTACTTTTTCTAAGTTGTGGATGCTTCCATAGATGGAAGGAACGGAAGCTATAAGTAAATTTTGGTCCAAAAAAGCAGTATCGAATGAGTGTGAAGGCCGAATAGGGCTTAGGGCTGTAAACACGTCACTTTAACTTTCCTATAAAAATGCATTGTTATCGATTAATAAATCCAACGGCATAACATTTTTCATGATTGCAAATCAGTATACAGAGTGGCGATTTGGTTATATAAATAGCGTAAAAATGTTCACGAAATAAACTACCCTTGATAATATTCGTTTACCTAACCTGTATGAGCGGCAACGGCGCGCACGTGGTAGCGTATACATAAAGCCCGTGTAGGCAGCATAGGGACGTGCGGGGCGATGGTATCAACAATTTAACACAAACCTTAGGTATTGTTTTACCCAATAATCACTGAAATCAACCTTAATCACCACTTATCTGTTCAATTAAATACATAGTAAAATGAACTTGAAAATATAGATAAAACAACCGGTAAAAGCGTCCAATTTTGCACGAACTGCCACACCACTTCACTAAACAGAAACTAATTATAATTTACGTGTACCATCATAAAATACTATAGACGTGGATATATTTAGTAACTTGTTCCGCTTAGCTATTTCTAAAGAGCCATAAAAAACCCTGAAAGAATTCGACACGTATCGTGTCGTGTGTGTTCTCTGCGTTCAGCACTCGGTGTGGCAACACGCTGTGTTTGGGTTCGCGACAAGTCAATCGTCATCCTGAGGATGCCTCATTGAGAGATGAAACACGTGTCAATTTTTTCAGGGTTTTTATGGCTTTTTAGAAATAGCTAAGCGGAACAGGTTACTAAATTTATCCACGTCTATTGTATTTTATAATGGATTTCCGCAAGGTCACACCTGAATCAATTAACTATCTGTGTGCCATCATAAAAAAAAAACAAAAATACTTATGAAAACGTCCACAAAACCAAAGATAAAACAAGAATAAAAACTCACCCTCAATGTCACCGGCGGCGTCGGACTGTGACTACTGTGAGTGTCTTTATACTGTCGTTAAGTGTCGTCGCACGCGCCGGAGAAAATAAGAATCTTGCGCATAGAGAAGTTATGAAGCCTTACATTTTTTTGCTTGAATTTTTTTCGCGCTTTGATAATTCAGACTCAAGGGGACGATAGCTGACTTTTAATGATTTTATACTGAACATGACGTCTAAACGAGTAGTGTTAGTGATGTGGAAAAAATATATGTTAAATTAGAGCATTTTTAAATATTTTAATATAGGCATATTTTTGATTATGTTTATATTACATAGTGAAATTAATTTGTGAAGTTATGTCCAACGCGGATAAAAAACTGAGAATGACGCAAAATCCATCAAGCGTATTTTTATAAAAACTTCACCATTTTAAAGATAATTAAATTACTAATCTTTTAGTATACGTGTTTCATTAAAATACTTCTTGTTTTACGTGAAATAAATTAATAATGCGTTTAATTTGGGACAGCGCTCCTTGATGGGCGAGTCCTATTACTGGCTGGACGTACGACGCGTTGCGTGAGCTCAATACAGAACACGCAAGCTAACCATTCAAGGTCACTGTCATATATCTGCGTCTTAAATTATTAACCGTAAGAAGGCCTACATTTTGCTTTTTAATACGTTATTTGAGTAATTTAAAATGGCAATATTCGAATTATCTTCACCGACCAAGGGTCGTTGATTCTTTAAGTGATAAATGTCTATACATTTACATGATGTTGTTAAATCATCATCATCATCATTTCAGCCGAAAGACGTCCACTGCTAGACATAGGCCTCCCCCAAGATGTTGTTAAATATTAAAACAAAAAAATAGGCCAAGTGATAGTCGGACTTGCACACGAAGGGTTCCGTGCCACCATACAATATTTAGAAAATAAATGAAAATACTGCACGAAAAATATTATTATTTTTCATAATAAACTAAAAAAATCACAAAGATAAGTATTTCATAATGATACTATGAATTACAAAGTTATTTTTTGCGGTTGCAGTAAATGACCCATATTTAAATAAAATACCTTAGGAATCGGCGTTTTTAATATTTGTTGTGGTGTATATATAATACAGTATATGGTACATGATGTACAGAAGTTTCAAATTCCTAACTTGTTCAGTTGTTGAGATAGAGCTCGTACAAATATATATTTGTTCTCTACTCGATGAGCTCTAGACAATGAGATCCCACATGCCAGAGTTAGATTATATTTTTTCAAAATCAAAAGTTCATTGTATGGACCCTTTGATTTTTAACATTATTAAATTTATTTAACTTGTTGTTATAACGGCAATAAAAATGCATAATCTGTGAAATTTTCAATTGTCTACCTATTACGGTTCATGAGATACAGCTCGCTGACGGACAGACGGACAGCGAAGGCTTAGTAATAGGGTTCCGTTTGGCACCCTTCGGGTACGTAACCCTAAAAAGGTAACGCGACTAGAATGTTAATTGATATTTTTTTTAATTGCGTAATCATAATCAAAGAACGTCACATAAAAAACGTACCTATAACTTCATCGCCACTCTGTATAATTCGTTGGTAAATTTGGAGATGGTAAGATTGTATTCTTACATATCGGTACACACGTAACTTAATATTGCACATCTAGTTTCCCTAAGGGCTGCGAGATTGAGCCGGTGACGGAGGGATTCTAAGCTTGAAACTCATTATTACAATTTACTGGCTTGTAAGCTGGTGCCAAGGAACCTACCACGGCAATTTTTTATGACGAGACGATAGCCACCAGATTATAAAGAAATAGATGGTTAGAATATGTTCGTTTCAGCAACATTGTGACCCTATCGCGCTTCCGTTCAAGTTTTATTTTTAGTTATTTTGCTTTCATGCCTTTCTCGTGTCATTAATATATATTTTTTGTAACCTAGCGGACGATTGCGTAGAATTGATCTATTGTCAATATAAAGCAGGTACCTATTTGCGTAGGCACAATTCAGCAAAAGCAAAACAAGTACATACTAGTAACATTCTGTGGGAAGCTTGGTGATTATGCCAATTACTTCTCGTCGTGCTGATCACCTCAACAAACGAGCCTTCTCCCATAAGGGGCATTAATAGGCCGTAACTATTCAGGTATCAACAAAGGAAAATCTAATTTTGTTTCTGAATACGCGCACGTATTTGAGCTTTACCATTCGCTTCGGAAACTTAACTGTTGTTCTTAAGGAACTTTCTCAAAGATAGGCAGGTAAACAAAATTTATGAGTTAAAGGTTAAAAACCTAAACCACTGGATCGTAAAATCAGCGGTAGAACGTCATTTATGTCAGACTCATATATTATATCTGTGTTATAGATACACTGTTCATCTATAAACTATTAATTGAGACCATTCCAATGAGGCCAAACACGATACCTGTGCTGTAAGTTGGTAAGGGAGTTGGGTATCCTGCAAATTCCAGGTAATACCGCAGCATCAGTTCAAGGTTACTATGTTCTTCTAATATCATTGAAGTAACAGAACCAAATTTCAAATCGATCAGACCTGTAGAAGATACTCATATCCATTCATCAACTAGAAAAGAGCTGATATTCTTCAAACGGTTAAACCGAATTTTTAAAAACATGTCTAAGAACCATCGCTAGAAAACTTGTTTTAAAATTTAAAAAACTGCATTCAAATCGGTTCACCCGTTTAAGAGCTAGAGTGCCACAGACAGACACACACACATAGCGGTCAAACTTATTGCATCGGGGGTTTAAAATAAGCTTGAATGGATTTATATTATTGTAGATATTTCTATTTACTGTGGCGAAAGCCACTGCGGTTGGGCCCAAATCTCACATAGATCAACAGTAAATCTCTGTAGTAATAAAGAAAAAGCCTACACGGTTAACCCGGTAAGCAATATTACTCAGCGCAAATCTTTATTTTTAATTTCTGAGAGAGATGGTCATTTTTGGGAGAGTATCGTTGAGTCCAGCGATGCCAAGGGCTTACTAATGTGAGCAAGTTTCAACTTTCCGTTTATTTTCTGACTAGAATGGAGGCTCAGTTTGGCTTCTGTAATTATCAGGAGATAATTACAAAAACATATATTTCTTTATGTATTTGTAAGATTTTATGTTTAATAGAATGTTTTTTTTCGGATACTCGAGTTAAATGTTCCAACCTGCATTCGTCATATTATTTATACAGTTGTATATTGATTGTTGAGTCATCGTTAACGTGTCTTTAATCAGTGACTTCACTACTGCCTGATGTGTTTACTGTACTGTATCGGTTATATTTTCACTACGGAGATACACCTACGCTTTTTCTAAATCTCTGTAAAGTAATATTTGATTTTCATACCTCATGCCCAGACATTATGAGGTAAGTTTCTGTTGCTACCCAAATAGTTCTATCAACGGTAGCTGTTATATCTATGTAGCTTGTGTATAAAACTATGTAGGTATACTACTGTTACGAAGTTACCTACTAAAAACCTAGTGTGAAGGTGCCTAACTAGTTTCAGAATGTTCAAATATCAAGATATGAAAGCCTTATTGTTTTCTCCTATGCTCTACCTTCCTATGCAAAAAGGAACCAACCCTAGATTAATACCAACGCTTTAAAAAGTCGGGGTGCACACTGTACAGCGTTGCATTGCTTAAAGTTTTATTTTCGAAATATACAATTCTTGTTAGACGTTTGAAACGGGCACGTTTGTAATACCGGGCGGGCGCCGGGCACCGGGCGGAGTGGCGCGGTGCGGCGCGGCGCGCGTCAGGCGCCTTTCTTTCCGACCACGTCTCGTCTCCTCTCCCAGGAATTCATATCGTGTGTGAACTTATTCGAATCTTCTTTGTTTCTTTGTAGAATCATAACTCTAAGTCGGAACAGTACCAACACTCAACACAGTAACAACACTAGGGCTATACATAACTTTGATTAACAACTACAGCTGCTCTCATTGCTTTCTAAACTTAAAATTACTGAAGTCATTAAAATGTACTGAAATCTGAAATTAGTTTCGAGAATTTAAATCCAGATTCAGATTTAACACGTATTTAAATTTTGTTACAGCTTAATTAAATTTAGCTCCAATTTATCCATCTGCAATAGTATTTCTGTGACAGTGTGCATATAATACCCACTACGCGTGGACTGAAATAAATTAGTTTGTTTACTTTATTTATTTTAGTTTAAATAGCTTTTTTATGTGCAGAATACATTCACCGTTCTTGGTAAATTAATCCAGTTTAACCTTATAATTAATGCAATTTACGAATTCTGTACCTGTAGTACGTGACCCAAATATTAAATTAGCGCATTATAATCCAGTTCCAAAGGCGCGAAACGTCAAAAACAGTGAACAACAAATAGATGTGCGAAGTGGAAGGCGCAACCCTAGGGCTTAAAACGTTACGTGACCTGAGTACGGCGGACATTATAACCAGTTTAAGTCCCAACTCAAAGTTCCATTCAGAATCGCAATTAGCCGCATTCGAATTGTGAAAACGTCAGGAAAGGCAACACTTTCAATTATAAATTAAAGCTCGTAAGCTAGTCAATGTAAAATTTGAATATTCATTTGTGATTTCAGCAAGCCTAAAAGAGGGTTATACGAGTGAAATTTGTCAATTTATTGGTTGGTAGGTACTTGTGTTTAATTTTCGTCGCTCGCCCTACAATTGGTATTGATGTTTACGAAATTAATTTTTGTTGATAAATAATATTCCTCAAGTAGCTTAATGAGGTCGTGTAAAACATTTCATAAACGGTTTTAATTTTGAATATGAAAAAAGGCAATATATGTATGTTGTTGTTTTATAAACGTGGCACACAGACTCATACACTTTCAGTGACTTAAAGCGTGATCCGATTTCAGTTGAATAAGAAACATGAGCTGTCGCGGAGGAAGCTTCATTCAAAAAAGTACATTCGCGTTATTGCATGCCCAGAGACGATTTGTAAAGATAACGCAGAATGTCTGATGAGCAGACTACATTCAATGATTCGCCTTCAAGCGTTCTTTTCGAGTTAATACGAATATAGACGTAAAGTTGTTCAGTGATTCAGTTGAATAATTTATAAGGATAATAGAAAGAAATTATCAGATTACCCTAAGTTGATTCGAATGTAAAGCTGTTTAATACGTTTAGAATTTAAATCTATGGGTTACTGAGTAACCTACTAGGTACCTACGTGATTATTTCGGTGTTGAGCGTTCATCACTAGGCTGTAAACTAGATTATAGGTTAGTTTGGTACTTGTAAAATTAGCTGATGAAATAGATGTCGGGGACAAAATCGCCGGACAAAAATGTTCATGAATAGCTATTAATTTAGTGTAGGTAAGGAGAACTACGAAAAAACGAAAGCTTCCATGTTTTACGTCCGACGTTAATATTACACTAAAAGCCTATTTAAACTGTAAAAACTATCTACAAAAGCATTTGTTCCGTGCTGTCATTAAATTGAAGCGGAATAGGCAATCGTTGAGCTGCTGCGCCATAAAAGCCCTTAAAATAATAGTAACTAGTAAAACTCATAGTCAATTTCTGGTAATAAAGTACAAATAAATTAAAAGTAAAGTCTAGTAAATTAATTGTTGGGCAAATTGACTACTAACTTAAATTGTTCGTATATTCCATCACAACTGTAATTCTTTGACAGTTATATGAAATGACTATAAAGCCAAGCGCACATTACATTTTTTTTTTTACATTTACATTAAATTTTCATACAAAAAAGTATGGTGCAGCTCGCCCCAATCTACGTTAGCCTTAACACAGAAAATTGACGTAGGGTGTTAATTTGCTTAAAAAATATTTTTTCTGACTGTACTTTTAGCAACCTACTCGTACATTTAGTTACAACCGTCCGCGCCGTGTACCCAGAGAAAAACAAGAGGCGAGAAAAAGATAAAGTATTAATGAGCGATTCAAGGAAGCAGAATTATTAAAATCCATCTCATAATAGTTGTTGCAAGCGCGGCTGTCGACAATCGAAAGGTCAGGTTTCTACTTTCAGATAAAACAAAGTGTATTTGAGCTTTTTATTTTTGAATTTCTCTGTTCCAGTTTACGTCAAAAGTTCGCAACGGTAGGGTTATTAATAAAAATATGAATTTTATGACTCCTATTTCCGTTGGTCGTTATTTTATGCCGATTTAATGCTGAATCCGGTATTCCGAATAATCTATCGCAAAAAGGTTTAGAATATTAAATTATAACAGTTATTGCAAAATTCATCATTAGGTGCGTGACGAATCCACAGTTTTCAATTCTATTTTAAGTTCCATATTCATTTTTAACCGACTTCCAAAAGGAGGAGGTTCTCAATTCGACTGTATGTTGTTTTTTTTTTTGTATGTTTGTTACGCGATTACTCCGTCAATTATGAATTGATTTTGATGGTTATTTTTTTGTTTGGTAGATCATACTTCAGAGGTAGTCCCATATAAATTTTATTAACTTTGCTTGGGTAGTTTTTGAGTTAGCTTCAATAATACGTATTTTTTCCTCACTTAGTATGTGGATGATATTATGATAACTTCCTGTCACTGTTATTTACATAGCAGGTAGTGGTATTCGAATTTGTGTGGGGTAAGTATCACAACTAAAAAGTGATAAATAAAAACTTTTTACAAAAAAAAAACAACCGACTTCAAAGAAAACACTACAAAGTGAAAAATAACTTTAATTTCGGAAGTCGGTGACAAAGAACGAAAATTAAAAACCAAAGACACCGACTTCCGAAATTAAAGTTATTTTTCACTTTGTAGTGTTTTTTTTGAAGTCGGTTGTTTTCTTTTTGTAAAAAGTTTTTATTATATGATTGAAACGATGTTTTTGATAACAACTGTTTTAGGGTTCGATACCACTAAGTTCCCAAAGGGAATCTATTTGACATGGTCTGTTGTTCCTGTGTTTGTTTGTGTTACACAAATATACGACGATCTCAAGAGGAGCATCATCGGAAGCAAGACATGGGGACTTCGATTTAACGCTAGCCCGTTAGCCCCATTGTATCAAGTACCTATACCGACTGGGATCGGTGGCCGACAACAATAAATCCTACATCTATTATAGGTTCCACTATTCTCCTTGCATAAACTAGGTAATTATATTTGAGTAAGTATACAAATATAGTCCTCCTGACCGAATTTCTGTCATAGTGACTAATCTCAGTGGAGACGTCGACGCTACAGACATTTTATTTATTTATTTATCAACTTACATTTACCATTAGGGTAAGGTGGTGCAAGAGTGCGCGGTCGGTAAGAGTACGCATCTAGCCTCCTGCAAATACTGTGTGACATTTGCAGCTAACTTTAGTCGTATTTTGGTGATGCAGTGAACCTGTGCGCGGCCCGATAAATAATCTATGTGAGACTATAGATGTAGGTTTTAGGTAAGCCAATAGGTTTTCACTTCACTTGATATAATATTTTAGTGTTTTCTAACTTCCATATTTCAACACTAATTTTAACTCATCTTTGGGTGTAAATAAATAACTTATGTAGTATGAAAATGGCAATATAGAAACGTACAGAGATAGATAATTTATTGAAAAATTTAAATAATTTTATTTTGAGTACATAATAAGTTTTTCCATAATATCTATACGCCCAAAGGTCTGTAAAAGAAATTTTACGCGCTCGTTTTCGTTATAAATCATCGTCTATTTCACTAAATAAATAAAACTAAGTAAATAAATAACTTTACTAAATAGCATGCATATTAGCCACGCCACAAATGAGTTGTAGCCATCAACTAGTGGAACCTTAATGTTGGTGAAAACTGGATCAAAATCCGTTACGTAGCTTAGAAGAACAAAGCGGTCTCACATACGTAAGTACGCGAAAAGTGACTTTATTTTTATTTTATATGCTTAAATTCACTTGAACACAACACAACAACAACACAACACACACGCACAACACACTTCACACACAACAACACTATAACACTTCAGCTTACTTCGGCTTTTTTCGGTGGGAAATTATCAAATAACTTCTCCCGCTCTGGGTGGAGCGGGAGGGCGTGTCAGACTCTTGCTGACTAAAACCCACCCATGTTCCTTCGGTTGCCCTGTTGCCGGGGGGCCACAATTTCCCTTTCGGCCCTTATTCGCAGCCCCGGCAGGCATTGGCCCTAGCGGACCTCGTCAATTCTGCTGACATGTCTAGGCTTACTTCAATATAAGGCTTTTAGCGAACTAGTCTAAAATAATTAGAATGCCAGCAAAGGTGTTCCTAACTAACATTAGGTTGTAGGTACCTACCTACATATACATACATGGGTAACCAGACATCTGCTTAGGTTCTTCCTAATTAAATAATAATAAAATAAAAGATTGAAACTGTACTTTCTTAACTTACATTACGTTTAAGTACAAAGTAATACAATAATTTAAACATTGGTGCCGATTCTCTTGTACACCGAACTAAACTAACTAAACTATCACTAAAATTCCTTACTTTTGACTATGAGAATCTCAAAGCTATTCTGCAAAATAAATTCTCTAAATTTAAAAATAATTTTGACACATCTAAATCGAATTTGACAATCGCGACTCCACACGTGATACCTAACCACGTGAATCTTTTTAGAGCCGGAGGCGAGCAGGGGGGGCAGTCTCGACGTGTTTTATATGGATTTTTAACTTTTTGTATGGAAAATAAGAAAAAATATTACCTACATGTAGTGTTAGGGGTTTAGGGATTTTATAAAGGGTGTCGAAATTTTCATTATTTTTGCGATTGGACACACCGTTTTCGAAATATAAGCAAAAGAAAAAAAAAAATCAGTACTGTTTTTTCATCTGAAGTCGAGGTGTTGGTGTGAATTTTAGTTCATGACAACCAATTTTATTCCACATGTTTTTAGTCGCGATTAAAAATAGTCATATTTAGTTAGAAAATCTAAATTTTAGGTTAAAAACGTCAAATTCAGAATAGCAAAATTGCCATTTTCACTAAACTAATATCTCAGTGCCATCTTAGTGCTGTCAAACTAAAATATAGTTAAGTTGTGTCACTTTAGTCTATTTCAGAATGGAAAATCGTCGTTTGACAGGAATAAACTAAATTTTGGTGATTTTTAGTTTAGTTTAGAGGCATTTGTGACAAGAGAATCGGCACCATTATGAAAATAAGCGTGAGTTGAAACAATTCGGGCAATCTTTATGTTTATTTATACTTTGACCTTTCTGATTTATGAAATTTTCTTAAGGATGTTATTAAAAATATTCTGTTTATAATAATGTAAATTGATAGGTTCACTGAAAGTAGGCAGTACCTTAACTTTTGTTCAGTGAATTCAGAATTTCGGTCAAGAATTCGTACAAGTCCAATTATTTTATTATTACTGATTCATACCCGTCAAATCATTGAAAAAGTTCTCGAAACGAGAAGGAACTTGATCAGAACAATCAAATTGTGCTAATAAACTTTTTATAGCTGCCAGTATTTTGTTAAATATTCTGGAAAAAAAGTGTGCTATGTTGTAATATATACTGGCCCACCTCTTGTATAACCCACAATGACACCTTTTCCCCACTTGAATCTACCACAACTTAGGGGCGACGCGACGGTCAACGCAAGTAGCAGCTTATTTACGGATTTTCTCACGTTCCTTGAACACCATAAACGGCCACAATTCCCATGCATAATAAATCCCCTACCTTCATCACTACGGTACCATTCTTTTAATTATCACTTTTAATGAACACTGAACGATATAAGGAGCGTTTACGCACGTAATCGTTTAAAGCCCCTTTATAGCCGTTTTGAGCGGTTGTGAGCTAGAGCGGGGCTTACCGAATGATGGATGCACTGGAGGATTACGGAGCGCTGTGTGGCGTTCAGATGACCGCCTGACCACCGCCACTAGTACCTACTACTGCCGTGTTGTATTATGTAAACAATCATTTGCTTAATACTGCCACAACTAACAAATGATACAAGATGCGAAATGGAGCGTATATAAATGATGTCGTTTCACCGCCACGTTACAGTAGTTTATGCCCGTTTTCGGAAGTTGATACAATGTTCCATGTTTTGTCAAGTTCTTCTCTTTACATCCTTGAGATGTTTATGCTTCTGGTCGTGGTGCTACTTAAATCTGCGAGAAACCTCAGTAGGTATTATGATTCTAACGCAATTAAATTAACATTGACCAGTTTGTGGAATTTCTAGATCTATGATACTAACCGAAACTTACACTATTATCGATATCACTAAATATACTCCAGTCATTTGGTAGTTTTACCTGGAAAGTTTTCCGGGAGTTTTGAAAGTTGGTGGTTTTATTGATTACGACGTGCCCGCTTCGAATTTTAACTTTATCACCTCGTATCCCCTATATAACCCCTTTTTGAGCACCAAATGACTGTACTAATAGTTGATCAGTAGGACTGGCTGTCTTACTTTCGGGAACAGACTCTGTGTAATTGAACTACTTACTTGATTAATAATAAGTACCTACACGGAAATATCTTAACACTTATTGTTACTCAAATAGAAACATACTTATTTCTACCTTTTTACTTTATTTCTAAAACGGTACATATAAAAGACAAACTTCGGCAATAATACGGAAAAAGTTTAGGGTAAAGAAATGTTAACTTAATATCTAAAAGAAATCATATTTCACTGTTGATCTCTGAGGAGCTAGCGATCCAATCGGGTAAACAAGTAGCCTGTGTCCCTCTGCGCGAAGGCAACTTTCCCTGCAAAGTTTCATCGCCAGCCATTGGTCCTTCGAGACCGGATCGAGTAACAAATAAAACTACAATCAAATCTCATTCATAACATTACAAACGGAGATTGCAGAGTTCTCGGTTGTAAATAATGTTGTGAACGCTATCTTGCTTTGGATTTCGTGAATGTGAATTATATTTAGATCTTCATTATGTAATCAGGGGAGGAACTGTCTTCTGAGATATAGGCTAACAACCTTAGTTTAGAAGGCAGATCTTCTCTATATCTCACTTCCGGTTTCAAATGAAGAAAGAAATTCTCTAAAATGATGATCTGCCCAGCCTTTTCCCAACTATGTTGGGGTCGGCTCCCAGTCTAATCGGATGTATTTATTTATTTAAAAGTTTATGTACACACATATAAACAGACAAGAAGAAAGGAACAGAAACATTTATGAAAGAAGAATTGATAGGGAGAATTAATTCAGCGTTTGAAACCATGAAGCTGGAGATGATGTTGAAAACTACAACTACAGAAGTGAGAAGACGTAGCCGTGCTTGTACTAGGAATCACGGCAGTCATTTTGAACATGAAAAAAAAAAAAATTCAATTTAAATTTTATTTTAATTGGTCTGTCGAAAATTAAAAATTTCTCCCTCAAATTGGTTTGTAGGTCCTAATTTCAATAATTTGTAAAATATCCGCGTAAATGATACCACCACACAAATAGAAGAAAAAAAAAACACCAAATGAAACCTGCATAAGCTTCTTTTAAAAACTGCATAACACCAAAAGACTAAATAACCTAAAAGCAAAAATAATAAGTTAAATACCTGTACTTTATATGGAGCAACTACCTATCTGACTTATCTTATCTGATTTATCTAAAATATTCAGGAACTTTATACAGAAGATTATACAGAATCACAGCGAGTTAGTAACCTATAATAAAAAACCACTGATCCCCTCATAGAAAGGGTTAAATGCGACTTCTTTTCTATTGCGCATTTCAGACATTACTGTGAAGGTCAACCGTAAACGAGTTTACGCTTAAATGAGGAGCTTCTATAAATAAAATGCATTTAAACAAGCTCAACTCTTGAAAATGTCTCTTAAAGGTCGTGTTATTAGGTTTGCATCTAGATTTTTTAAGATATAAATAAAGTTGAATCAAAATGTCAGCTGCGTAGGTATATTTTAAAATATAGGGTAATAATGCAATAACAGATATTGAATCATAATGCGGGTGGGTGTCACGGAAGGGCTTTTTTTTGGGTGGGAAATTATCAAATAACTTCGGGGCGGAGCGGGAGGGCGTGTCAGACTCTTACTGACTAAAACCCACCCGTGTTCCTTCAGTTGCCTGTATTGCCAGGGGCCACGGTAACTCTTTTGGACAAAACCGCAGTGGCAGAAAGTTTTGAAAGCGGTTAAGATTACCTCCAAAAGAAAATATTCTATAAAACACCTGCCTATTTATACATCTATTTTATTTTTGCACCATTATTATGTTCACTACAACTCATTCGATTCATGATAACAATGCTATAATATCCTTTGACAAAGACAAATTTTACTTTTACGCTACAAAATTGTAAACCTCTAAGCTTACCTTTTACAAACATAACAATCTACATGAATATCTAAATAATAATAGAGCTTTTTTATTAAGGTTAGTGACAAGTTGATCCTCTTATCCAATAAGTGCTCATGAAAATAGATTCTTACTCGATTAATTAATAGTACAAGCGACAGAGCTCTGCTCGGGTGAAAATAGTTAAACATGTCGTCGTTATTATATCACATTCCCGAAGCTGTGAAAATAGAGATAACGAATTTTCCCAGATATGAGACCTGGCTAGATCGATTTTTCGTCCCCGTAAACCTTCTTCGCAACTTTCATCGAAATCGTTAGAGCCGTTTTCGAGAACGTGATTACAAATATCTATATACAAAAATTGCTAATTTATTAGTATAGGATAGGATAGGTAGCACATCGTCGTGAAGACCTCTTATCCATACTTAAAAACGAAGAAAGGTACGTACCTAAAGTACATAATATTGACGTCTAAATCATAGGCGAGATAGCAGGCGTATAACTAAGCTAATACCCGAGGACATAATGTTACTAATGGTACGGGATAACCGAGGGGACGATCATAATTTTGGGGAACAAAGCGTTGCCGTGAACGACGTGTTTTGAGTTTCACCGGAACAATGAGATAATGATTCGTGAGCTCGTAAAGTGTGCACTTGTAACTATAGAGTTGTCAAACTTCCTTCAGACGTGGATCCGAGGGTTTGATGAGGGCCCAATCTCTGTCTGCACGTACTTGGACATGCCTACTAAAATACTACTTAATATTATGTATATTGAAACAATGAATACGATGTTCCTAGTTAATTTGATTATTGTCTTCGAGTAACACTCTGTAACACCGACACATGCAATTTATTTTGGTATTTTCGTCTTCAACACCTCGTGGCGCCATTTACTTTTATTTATTTATTTATTTATTTACGTTATTAATGTTATTCCAAATATGTTGAAAACGTGGTGTTAAAATTTTCCAGCAATATTAATTACCTATGTTTTGAAACTCGTTAGGGGCAAAACCATTTCTTAACTTCAAGCTACTTTTGTAATTTTAACAAGAGTGTGCAAACTATAGGTTGTGGAAACGTTTCAATAAAGAATTTAATCATTTTTATTTCATCCATTTCGAAGTTTTATGGCGACAAGGGAATGTATATAAAAACCTAAAAGTATATAAAAGCTTGACGTGTTTTAGTTTAGATTGCGACGTATATTTCTAGTGAATGATAGGCACTTTAATCAACGTGGAATCCTCGGAACTTATTGACGACCCCTAAACTTATGTAACTTATCCATGACCCCTAACATAGATAACTTATCCACGACCCCTAAACTTATGTAACTTATCCATGACCCCTAACTTAGATAACTTATCCACGACCCCTAAACTTTTATAACTTATCCATGACCCCTAAACTTATGTAACTTAACCACGACCCCTAAACTTTTATAACTTATCCATGACCCTTAAACTTATGTAACTTATACATAACTCCTAAACTTATGTAACTTATCCACGACCCCTATACTTATATAACTTATCCACGACCCGTAAACTTTTATAACTTATCCACGACCCTTAAACTTATGTTACTTATCCACGACCCCTAAACTTATGTAACTTATCCACGACCCCTAAACTTTTATAACTTATCCATGACCCTTAAACTTATGTAACTTATACATAACTCCTAAACTTATGTAACTTATCCACGACCCCTATACTTATATAACTTATCCACGACCCCTAAACTTTTATAACTTATCCACAACCCCTAACTTATGTAATTTATCCATGACCCCTATACTTATGTAACTTATCCACGACCCCTATACTTATATAACTTATCCACGACCCCTAAACTCTTATAACTTACCCACGACCCTTAAACTTATGTAACTTATCCATGACCCCAATACTTATGTAACTTATCCATGACCCCTATACTTATATAACTTATCCACGACCCCTAAACTCTAATAACTTATCCACGACCCTTAAACTTATGTAACTTATCCACGACCCTTAAACTTATGTAGCTTATCCATGACACCTAAAATTTAATAACTTATCTACGACCCCCATACTTATGTAACTTATCCATGACTCCTAAACTTATGTAACTAATCCACGACCCCTAAACTTTTATAACTTATCCACGACCCTTAAACTTATGTAACTTATCCACGACCCCTAAACATATATAACTTATCCACGACCCCTAAACTTATGTAACTTATCCATGACTCCTATACTTATGTAACTTATCCACGACCCCTAAACTTTTATAACTTATCCACGACCCTTAAACTTATGTAACTTATCCACGACCCCTAAACTTTAATAACTTATTCACGACCCCTAAACTTTTATAACGTATCCACGACTCCTAAACTTTTATAACTTATCCACGACCCTTAAAATTGATTCCACTTATGACAAAATCCTCGGCATGTTGTCATAAATCGTCGGCGCGGCCGAGAGCAATGGTACGTCGCGACAAATTGTGAGAAAAATAAATTTCCGGATATCAAGCAAAGCTCTTGTTAAAAGAAGGAAGGTGGCAGCTGGACAAACAGATTGCTGGAGGCACCGGCCGCGCGCCCTCCCTGACAAACGAGCTCACTCCCGACACCAGAATCTTTTTTGGCAAAACGCGAGCGTGTCTGGGACATCTCTACTTCAAACCCGGAGCTGTTTGAGTGTCGAAATTAAAAATACAACGAAATATAAAAGTTTCAGCAAAAAAAAAAAACGTCAATAAAAGTTGCTTAACCTAAATAAAGTAAAATGTTTAAATTGTGTTCTGGTTTTATTTCTAACCGATTATACTAAAAAGCTTACAATTCTAAGTTATGAGCCTTTTGATGGTTGTGGAATGGCCGCCATAAAAATAATTACGACGTCTAGCTATGATTAGATAATTTAATTACTTACTGCTTTCATTGTGAAGATGATAATAAATTGAAGACAATAGATTTATGATACACAACAGACTGAATGTTCTGAAGATATGAAACAATCACAATAAGCTTATCGTCTAATAACTATCCGTTTATAGAGGTATTTATTTCTCAAGTATCATGCGTGTTTATTTTATAAGACTACGTCATTTCAAAGACAAAAAGCTTTTCAAGCTCTAATAAAATAATTCACATGTTCGTAAGATCGTACATATAATTATGTATATACGTAAAGGAGAATGGGCATTGATTATGAAAAGTAGCATACATGCCAACGGCAACAGTCAAAATAAGTAAAATCAATAGAAATATTGCCAATAATAGCAATACGTACTTTTTATCAATGCAATATGAACTCTGGAATGCTAACAGATGAAGTGATTAATAATCTGTATGGTCACTTCTTTTAGAAAATTATTTCTTCTCTCTATCCGTTGAAAAGACCATTTCAATCAATTTGCGTCGCTGATCGTTTTAAAATTATTTCGGCAGAGCCACTATCACTAGATGTTGAAAACAGTTAAAATGCATTTAGACATTTTATGCTGACAATAAAACTTTATGGTTGTCCATTGCATTCTCATCAGGGTTTCATCTTTAAATATTAATAATGATTGAAATATTTGAACATATTTCTATCCTTCAATGCTAAAACAATGTTAATTTTACATACATTGTTAGCACGTGTAACAATATCCATCGCTTGACATCAGTTATAGTACGAGTACTTATCTAGGCTAACAGTCAGATATCATGTCTCTAAATAAAAGAAAACTTCACCTTTTCCTTTATTATAATGTATGGATAAATGTCATTTTCCAAGGTGAAGAAGGTCATAGGGTACATTTCGGTGTGAGTCACGCGTGGCCCGCGTCAGCTGCTGGCGATCGCTAAGCCTTAATATTTCTCATATGAGTTCCTTTCCCCTCTGTAAAAAATGCCAAGGCCGAACCCACTTATTTATCGAATGTTCCGTATAAACGACGTAAACATGCTGAAACTGATATTAAATATTCAGGCACCCTTTCAAGGAGGCTGGTTGACGGTTACCATTGATACCGATTATGGAATGATTAGGGAATAAACTCACGGGGCGATAATCTGCCGTGCCGCATGCGGTTGCGGTTGTGCGGTTTAATTTAGTTTTAGATATTTTTGTTGAAGTTTCACAGATGATTTATTATTTTATGACTCACGGTGTGATGTTTAATCATGTGTGCGATACAAAAATTTGTACATTTGAGAACAATAACAATGAGAATGGTCCCCCTCCCCGCATGCGGATTAAAACCGTAGTTGTATCTAGCGCAACAGCAGATTTATGCTGCGGGATAAAACTCCGCCGTGAAAATATCATTCAATTCACGATAACCACCGCGTGTATCCACAGCGGGCGCGGTTTATTATGCTTAGATATTTGCATTATTACCTTGATTATAAGTTTGGCAGTTATGATAAACTTTCTCAAGATATTAACAAAACCTTAACTGCGTAGGTATGATCGATTCTGTATTGAAGAATGAGAGCAAACAATTGGAAATATGGGTATCGTTCATCTCAATTTCGGTTTTTACGTCTGGATGTATGTACTTACATACAAAGAATAGACACTAAGTCGAATGTCAATCATTTGGAAGGATCCTTGAGAAGAGGAAAGGCTACTTCTATATTATGTATTAATTTCCAATTGAACCAGTTTTCTTTTAACTTCAATATCCTTAACATGGATGTGTAATATATGGCATAATAACAAATGGATTACTTGAAATTATGTTCACCTGAAATAATTTTCAAATGCTATAAAAAGAAATAACCTAATTTCATGTGATCTAATGTTATATAACCTTCTTTTGCTCTAATAACTTTTGGTATAATGTTCATTTCATATAATTTGTATAATGCTCTTTTTTATAACATTCAGTTGACCATTTTTAATATTTACTCATTTTCAGCCAAAATATTGTAATGAATAAGTAAATATCAGGAAACATCATACTGTTCTAACCTAACCTAACCCAAATGACGACGTTTCTAAATTATATTAAACGTTACTTATAGATTTTGAATATTATAGTAACTGAATATTATTTATACTTATTGAATATTAATTCAAATGTGCTTTATAGAAAATTTTCATTATACCATACAAAATTAGGTAAAATGAAATTATATCAATAATTCATTATATCATTTCATCGTTATATAAAAAAGGATATAAAATGAAATTAGGTCATATGATCGTTAGAACTTTTGTTATTATTTCAAACGTTACACACCCCCTTAATATAGTGATAATGGTATTTAAGAAACATAAGAATTGAATAATTTTTCCGTATCATAATTTGACAGCGTAGCCTGCAGCTGTAGTGCCCTTTACGACCTACTTTTATACTGTAGCGAATATTAATAAGGGCTGTTAAAACTGAAGTTTGTTCCCCTTGAAAGAAGCTTAAGTATGATTTTGTTAAATTATTAACGGGGTGATTGAAACAGCGCTGCTGCCTTGTCGATACTGGACAGTAGAGTAGCAATATCTTAGTACTGAGTGTTCGATTCCGATCTAAAAACTTTAGAATCCTATCTTTATGCTATTAAAGAAGATTTTAGTCTTTCTGTGCGGTGGATAAGGGCCATTACCTTACGTAGGTATTTACTAGAACGGTTTAATCGACAAACGCGCTATGCCAACTTTAGATAGGTCGACTGTTATTACTGTGTTGTCGGTCACTGTCTGTAATTTTTATGGTGTACATAATAAAGAATATTCTATCTATCTGTTACCGCAAAAATAATCATCTTGCATAAATTATAAAGAAAATAAAAACCATCTAATTCTTAAAAAGAAACGAATACGACAGTCAACGACACGTGTCTACAAGATCTGATCATTCTGACATAATTCTAGGTAAAACATACATACTTTGTTTTCATAACGTTCAATGTTTGACACGAATAGCTGAAATATTAATGGTCACATAATATTTCCAATGATTACGGAACTCCAAAGTCGGGCCGTACCTTTATATCGGCTGGTGTTCCTGAAAGCAGTCGCACACAATTTTGCTTTGAACATCTCTTTGTGTAGTTGATCGTTCATAAATAAGTACATTTTGTACTATTACAATATCAAGCCTATTTTGTATGCTCACTAATATTTGTATAGAATAGTTCTTTATTTGTACAGAAAGTAGGTGCAAGTTACAGATGTTATGTTTAAAATGATCCATATACTAACTACTTTAACTAAGGCATGCAAACAGTTTAAGCTATAATAATAAAGACTTGAAGACTTGTGAAGGCCGCAGGAATCCGCTGGATGCGAAAAGCACAACCAAAAGCACACAAAGGCACCTCCACCTCGACCGATTGGTCGAAGTGGAGGTGCTTGGGGGAGGCCTATGTCCAGCAGTGAACGTCTGTCGGCCATCAAATAAATACGTATACAAGTTTACCATGTCAAGATGAAATTCACTAAATAATTTGAAATAAGCAATACAATACGTAATGCCAAGTTTAATCAAATGGGATTATAAATTCGTCAAGTTCGAGGTCAATACAGTTAAATTAAAATGATTTAGTACGTTGTAAAATCAGAATTGTTTTTAAATGTTTCAAAGAGCTGTTGTAACGACTTACGCAAAAATTAGGCAGAGCAAGCGTAGAGGCAAAATGTTTTTGCCATTTTGGTGCAAATATGTAATGAATGTACTCGATATAAAAATAAGTTGATGTGATAGTTATATTGCTAATATCTATGAAACGCCATTAAAATAGTCCACAGCAGCAACCTTACTAATGAATATTGGGAAAGACAGCACAAAAATGTAACTCTTTAGTCCAGCATGATGCTACCAACTCTGCTGGTATTCAGCCACATCTGGTTACATTAGAAGCCGACCTCTACATCCAAGAGAAAGGCTTAGCTGATAAAAAGACGACACACAACCACAGCTGGTGCTAAATTTAAATACGTTCACAGTAAGAGAATATTTTTTTAATCACGTTTTACGTTTTAGAAAGCATTGCAAAGGCACTGGTAAAGTTTCCAACACAAGTACGTGGTACCGAAAGTTTGAAAGGAAACGTAATATTTTCTTGTTTTTGTAAAGAAGTCTTAAGATTGTTGAGCCCATTCCACAAAAGTTTCTGGAACACTAAGGAATAATAAGGAGTCATAAACAAACATAATGTTGTATAGAAAAGTAAATAATATAATACTCGTTTACAAAATGAACTTCTAAGCAGTCTTAACAAACTGTTGTCCTTTGTAGAGTGTTTTTATTACGTTGTGTAACACGATATTGTTGTTTATACGTAACAGTCATACGAACGGATACGTAGGAAAAATATCTTTATTTTTTTGGAACTGAGGTTGAATAGGGTGCGAAAGGTGAGTCAAACGATATCTGATTTGTAACCAGCACTGTAGCAAAACTTTGTAAGACATTTATAAGCTAAACAAAAGTATCAGTGAAGAGTTTTATTTCGGTTTCTACTAAAATAAGTAGGTGTAGGAGCAGATTAGATGCGAAAAACGTCAAAGTATCTTAAACCATAACCCTTTGACAGAGGATATACGCTGTTTAAGATTTATGTAGTCAAATCTTTAGAAAAATCTGTTTAACTATAGATACTATAGCGGTTACACCGTCACATATGAACTACGCATCATAGACATGACGTCACACAAATCCTGCATCGCGCAATCGGAGTTTACCGAGCAATCGACATAGATACAAGATTTCAACTTCAAATCATTGGGCACGTTGCCCGCCAGACACAACACCCGTCTGGTCGGAGAATCCTCCCTTTTCTATGGTGGATGAGTGTACTTTACACCCTCTTCCTCATGCCACTAAAATACTTACAATTACGACGACGTATACAAGTAAAGCTCGATAAAATAATATAATAAATTTATTCAGCAATCCCCTTCCAATTAACATTTTGCAGAGATAAAAAGGGTTCACGACAGATATCCGAACATCGTGAACGGCACGTAGCGCTTTGGCCACTAAAACATTAAAAAGAACATAAAGTTGGTACAGCTATCTCAACAAACTAACGTTAGGGAATCTCTCGTAGTGGGGTCAGGTATTGTGAAAAAACCAGGGGCGATATCACAACAAACCCGAGGTGCTCGGCGCGCGCGTTGTTACGCCGACGTGACCCGAATGCCCACGCCCCGATGTTCAGGGATACTTCACAAATGTTTCCGTTACGATACGCGATCTTTTCCTTTACTGAATGCGTACTAAACACGTAAATAGCTATACGATCACCTTAACTTCGTCGTTTAGATGTATTTATATACGACTACAATCTAACAGGATCTACTTTATTTTTATGACAGTTTGACGTTATTATCCTGTGTGAGATATTGTTTTAATACATAAGTAAGATATTATTTTAATATCTATGTAAGATAAAATGGAAACCATATTTAATGTGAATCCAAGCTGTATCGTATTTCACCATTAGTACCTACTTATCAGAGTCGATGTACCTATTTAGTTTTACTCGCTTGACCACATCTAATGTTCAAGTAACATTACTGTTTAATTAAAATGTAACGTTGTTATTCTGATCATATAATTTTAATAATTACCGCGTCATTATTTCGTCGCTACATTAAGAAACACGGAATTCGTTTTAGCGGCCCCTTGGTATCGCTTGCAACAGTTCCCCGCGGCAGGGTCAAGGTGATTAGCTAATTAACCCGACGTCACGTGATTGATATCTGTAAAATTGATTACAATAATATTTTGAATAGAATCTTTCAAAACATCGCTAGGGCTATGAAAGCTTGGGATTCCGGTTGGGATAAAATTGCTTAGGTTAAATTAGTCCTGTTTTATTTAATACATCACACAAAATAATATCCATGGATCTGAAAAATATTACCTAATAAATATTCCCTGCATCACAACCGTACTGAAACGGAAAAAATGAAACATACCTACAATCTTACAAACAACAACAGTATTGAAAAAATCCATCCTGTGACCCAAAATCCTTTGTATGTTACAACATGCACTACTCAAAAACTTTGTGCCAAGTCCATAAGGAGCAAAGTGTGCAAGACTTTTTTCAGGCGACGTGAACCGATGCAATTCGTCGACTTTAGTGCATGTTCAACCATTGAACGGAACACTAAAGTAAGGCTGCCTATTGCAGCTATGAACACGTAGGCCCATGTTTATAACATGATACAGCTTTGATCTAAGACAAACATTATGAAAGAAGAAAGTAAAAAAATAACATCATATTCATCATTACGTACAATATTTCTATTTTCTTAATGTCCTTCGGCAAACTTCGTGTTTCGTCAGTCGTCGGGTTTCTATCAGTTGCCTTTTGCGCTTGGTGCAGACCGGACGCTCTCAATCGACTTGGAAGTACATAGAATTATTAATACTCTTTTAACTTAATGTAATTTATTTTAAAAATGGGTGGAAGGTTGCTAAAGTCGCAGGTACGACACATAGGAAAATAGTTTTACAGCTCTATATAGTTCACACGGAAATAAAAACAAAACAACAATAGAGTACTTATTTCTGAATTCAAATTATTATACACGATAAATCTAATAATTGATGGACATGGAAATTTGCATTCGTTTGTATTCGGAAATGCGATGATTCCCGAGGGACATTAAGAAAATAGAAATACTGTAACTAGCTTCACCAAGAAACCACTAAATGGGGGTTGAAATAAAACTCTATGACGTATCTCAAAGTAATGTCAGAGACCAAAAAATAGGCCAAGAAACAAGTGAACATCTTTAATTCAAGTAATCTGTTCCATTTTCGACTAGCCGTATTCCCGAGAGGTGCAAAACAATTTTAGATCGCTGTATATCCGGGCTCAATTTAACCTGTCACAATATTATTGACAGATCAAACATAATTAACGGCATTAATGACGCCATAAATGTCAGCAGCCGTGCCGGACCCAGTTCATAATAATCCGCTTATGGGTCACGCTATACGAGACCAAATCCTCTGGCTCACTTGTAAGGGACACTTTTATTATAGCTCTTAAATCAAGTGTGTTCAATAGAAGATCTTGTATTAATATTCTATGGTATAACCCTTTTTATCTGGTAAAGGGAGACTTTATGGATTTTGTATGTGATGTGGTCGTCGTCATAAACGATCTAGGTACCTACCTGTATTCATACTAGATGTGTATCTACAACTATTTCTAGGAATACAACAAGCGATCAAGCTTGCTGTATATATTTTTAGCTGAAACTGTTAAAGCGAATGTGTTCTCGGAAGTCAGAAAACAGTCGCTTCACGATGTCCAAACTCATCAATTATTGAATGAAGAAACTTAATTGTGTCAGGCTGTGTGTTAATACATTAGTAAGTAAACTCAGTTTCTTTAATTGACCGGTCAAATGCTGACATGAAACAGAAAGCTTTACCTATTTAATTAATATTTTTCAACAGTATTTTATTTAATAAAGGTCTGCCAACAAATAATACATTAAATAAATTAAACAATCACAACATACACAAAAACATAATTATGTGCCACCACAGCCCACACAAAAATCTCAAGTAACACAACTAAATAATAGTAGCAATGTAGAATAATATGGATTAAATAAACACATTACAACTCGTTAAATAAATAACACTGTAACATGGCACATTAAATGTAACGTCTCTATAAATCTGCCTATCGAAAAATATATTTTAAAGATAACTTAGATGTTGTAATTATTTTCAGAATTTTCAAATAATTATTATAAGATGATTATTGTATTTTGACTGATTAAAGACGACTAAAATATTAAGAAATGTCGGCGCTTATAACAATAAGCTTAAGATTAGACGTTACCTATCCACGTAGGTAGGTTACTACATAGTTTCATTAAATCCTATAGCGACTCGATTATCTCGTTAAGATAATAACAGAAAGCAATGGAATAAAACATCCGATTGCTAACAAGTCTGAATTTAACGAAAGTTATCGAATAAATGCAGAAATAATTGGCGTGGGCGCTCATTTTCCATTTTACTCTGACACAGTCGTTCATCGGCGATACAATTCATGTATGTACGAATTTCTGTAAAATACAGTAAGGGGGAAAATGTTCATTTTTACATGAAGATATGCCTTTATTCGGGCGCGTTGAATTAAATACAATCCCGGGAGTATTACGTGATGTTACGAGATAAAACGGCCATGTCCTTCTCCTTGACCTGATATTTTCCTTAAAATTTGGTAAGGACATTATGATTATTGGTTCTTTGAAGTGTCATTGAATTATGCAGGCACACGAAAATTTGTTCAGCATCTTATGTTCTAATAGTACCTAACGCATTCAGATTTATTGAAATTTTCTTCTAAATAAAAAAAAATATTATCGAAATTTGCACTACAAATTGTAGAAGCAATTTGTAATCATAACGATTAGAGATTGTTGATCTTTGTGCACTGAATATGATAGAAATACAATTAATCTCAATGCCTTAGGTATAACAGCAACAGTCCAAAGATCTTGGCCTTAATGAGGAAAAGGAAAGAAAATGAAAATTTTCTCGAGATAGAAATAACAATTGACTCGCTTAAAAGCCAGAAGGGAACAACTTCATATGTAGAGAAGAGAGTAGATTATTCCGTAGTGCAACTTTTTCTCAAGTATCATTATTTTTGCAGCTCTACAGATATTGGTCTGGTGTAGCAAAGATATTGCCTGTAGCTGTCACCGCCAGTAGTTTCAACTGGCTTATGTACTTGTGTCGTTTCCCCGCATTGTACACCCGGCCCGAGCGCGGAATGTGTTTCAACGCTGTATTATTCTTTTTTATTTACCCGAGCGTTTTTTGTCTTCATGTTTATTAATATGATAGTGGACGTAATATTACTTGCGGTGATTTGGTTTAGGAACATTGCATTATGGACGTTTTTATTCCTAAATAATGCATGTTTAAGACTCAGTGTAATTTTCTTTGTCTTGTTATTTTGATGTTTATTGTCAACATTGTCTCCGTTAAAATAAAAAGCATTCTACATTTTGGTAAAATATTGGGACGCGGTATAATATCACAGAATTTTAAAACTTACCTATGAGTTTATAAGACACAGATTTAGACCGAAGTCTACATGGGATGCATTAAGTAGAGTCTACTCGTTGTCCTCCCTAGACGTGCAATGTGCCGCACAGGCGCACGGGTGCATTTCACAAATTGTTAAATATAGGTATATTATATGCAGAATTGCAGAATTAAGTGATATAAGAGTGTAGGTGTACACACTCGTGATAACCTAATTCTAGTTCGCCATTGGAAAATAAAGCTTCGAGCGGAGCATAGTAGCATTAATCCGACATCGTTCAATTTAAAAGTAGGGGGATTCTAACAAGAAAAGTAGCTCATTTTCACTCTGCTTGACATTCTAATTTCTAGGACGTCTTCATCAATATACAAAACAGACGAAAGGTCTTAGAAATGTAATGTATAACAAAATATGTTGGAATAATTTAGCTATTTCTTTATTAGGCATCCAAAGGTTTGCTTGTGAAACAACATAATTATTGAACAGAAGGTAATATAAACTTCATTGTTATCATATTTTAATTAAATTGTGCCTTTTCACTGGAAACTCAGCTGACAAAGAATATTTACATACATTTTTAATTTCTTATGTGCCTTCTCGGATTGTTGAGAATAAAAAAAGCCGGCCAACCGGCCAAGTGCGTGTGGCCACGCACAATGAAGGGTTCCGTAGTTAGAATGAATTTATCCCAAGAACAAACTTAACATTATAGTTAAGTTTGTTCTTGGGCGGCGGCGTAAGTATAATAACCTCATTGGTAACTATACTTTCGAACCGTTTGGGGTTGAAACCCTCGGGCCGTGGGGTCCGAGTGCCCATGGCCTCTTCCGTGACATCTCAAAATGGCTATTTGACACTTCCCGTGACCCAAGGGCTGGTTTTTACCTTGGCCAGAGGCTAAGCATTGCCATACAACGTGGCAATGCGGCCAGTCTCTTGGGTACATTACCAGTCGACAGCGATGCGGATGAATTTTTCGACGCTATATTTTAGTTTGTAAATAGTTCTAGTTAAGTTAGTATATAATATCTATTTTTATTTTGTAAATAATTAATAATTAATTAACTTTAATATTATATTTGAAAAGATTGAAAATAAATTACATTATAGTTGCAAAACATGTTCTCCCAAAAATTCCAACTACAAATATAAGTTTGTATGCACAATATTGAGTGACTTACCATGTTATTTTAAGACCATAGACTTCTTATAGGTCGTCTCATACAGAGAAGGCACGAGTATTGATCACCACACTTGTTCAAGACGGGTTGACGACTCCAGACTTATGTTAACTATAAGTCCAGGTTTCCTCATGATGTTTAAATAAAACATATATAAACTATTAGAATACCTAGAAAAAAATCAAAATTTCTGGCGTAAGTAATTTAGGCATTAATTATTCACTAGCTTCTGCCCGCGACTTCGTTCGCGTGGGAGTCGAATGACACCACAATTTACTAAAGAACCGGTAAAATGCGTGTCGGACCACGCACAATGAATGGTGCCGTAGTTGGGATAAATTCATCCCAAGAACAAACTTAACATTGTAGTTGAAAATCATGTTCTCCCATACGGAATGTTTGGGAGAACCTGTTTTTGCAACTGCAAATGTATATGGTCGATTTTTAATTCGTTAACTTGAAGAGCTTACTTAGCTGTGATAGTTTCCCTTTTAATTTCGCTATATATACCACTGCTGTGAATTTTTTCACACATCCAAAACCAACCATTTAGCTGGTGGGGGATTTAGCACTTTAAAGCTTATAAATTTCGCACACGAATCCCTGAATTCAAAAATGGTTTTCAAACTCACAATACTTTTGAACGACCTTTCCAACGACACCCCAAACCACGGGACAGACGGAAAAGAAAAACATCCCCTCTTTACGTGTTGGGGAGCTACGCAAAAAATATTTTTAAAACTTAAACTTTTTTATTTTACCACTTTGTCGGCGTGATTAATACGTATATTCATGCCAAATTACAGCTTTCTAGTACTAACAGTTTCTTAGCTAAGCTGCTCACAGACAGACGGACATGGCGAAACAATGAGGGTTCCTTGTTGACTGCAGAACCTTAAAAACAAACTTTTGTAAAAGAAATTGTATTTCTCGGAATGTAGGTATCTACTGTCACAAACATTCTAAGACTTGTGATGTAATACTTTAGCAGTTGTTGGGGTCCTAGGTAGCAAGTATTAGGTACGAAGATGTAATATGAAATTCTAGGATAAGATAAAAAAGAAAAACAAATGTTATGAATTCACCGTAGTTTTCTGGAGTTCTGCTTATCCACGACGGAACAGAAGCGTGATTTTAATGCATGCGCATTCTAAGAATTCTGATTTGTTACTAACGTGTTCGAAAAGATTAAAAACCAGCGCAATTGGTCATATTTATACCCACACAAATTTGTATTAAATTATAAAATCACTTAATGTTAAGAGAAATACGTCAAAATCAATATGTGGACTCGTGGCTTCGTAAAAGTTTAAGCGTTATAAAAGCTTTTCAAGGTACATTTTCGTTTCACTGTGTGTATAAAACACTACTGAAGGTATAAAATGGGTTCTGTAAAATGTCAAACCGGTTAGTGGAACAACACACTCAGTATATAAAATTAAACTAGAAAGGACTTGCCGTTTAGATTAATTTCGCAGTAATTACAACGTGTTAGGTACTGAAGAGCGTGTAAACGCTTAGTACAGTTTTTCCCGCGACGCGGCTTCCAGGTATATGAAGAGTTATTTCCACAAATTCCCTCCTACTAGTGATAGGCCACCGAGCGACGTGTCCGGTGAATCAACGAGAAGCGCTCCGCTCGGTCGGGTAAAAACGGAAAACCATTTTACGGTCCATTGTGAAAGAGGATTGGCAATTTCGTTCCGAGCTTACTCGACCATCGGCCGGACAAGTTTTACAACGTCTCTGATGTAACGCGAATGCTCTGACGAAACTCTCTAATACATGCGCACTGTTTCCGCTGATTCAACACTTCATTTTCCCTATTTAATCTTATAAAGTTTTAGCTGTCACTGACGCTTCCATTTATTACCAACCATTCCACCGGTAGTGCCCAACCAAATTCTTATAACCTTTTTGGATTTTATGACCAGTCTAATAACGTCCCCAAAATGCGTCTGCCTGTTCTAAACGGATATTATACTATTTTAATAATTAAGTAGAAGTTAGTAGGTATAACTTTATTAAATACCTAATGGTAATAAAAAATCCCAAAAAAACATTGCAAAAACAACACGACGTTCTTACAGCTACGTACGCTAGCTACGCAGTCGTAGCGGGCTACTCAGCCGCTACGCAATCGTAGCATGATATCAATCTGCTATGGTCCCGCTAGTAAGCTACTCATTACTTTAAAACTCATAATTTTGTTGACTTTGTTGTCGCTTGGACGTGTTATGTAATAAAATAATGGTATTTTATGTTTTGAAAAATGAGAAAGGTGGTTCACAGCTTTGAGTTTAAGCTCCATTCTCTCTTTTTATTTTACGTTTGGTCTATCTAATAATTATAGAAAGATTAAAAAATCCTTTTAATAAATATCAAAGCTCGTAAACTATAATAAAATAAAAACCTAGTAGTTAGAACTCAGTAATTGTGAAATTCAATGCAAAAAAATCGCTATCGACGAATCTAATCCCATACAAACGAAGCCTTTAGTTCAGAGGATTAGTAAGGTTATACAATAATTAGATTGGAAATCGATATCTACTCCGTATGTACGTGAAACTTTTACCTATTCGAACCTATATAAAATGGCTTAGATAAACCCACATTTGGATTAAGCAACAATGGATAAGGTGAATCGGGCATAGTGAATATAGAAAGTGTTTGTTTATAAGAAATGCTGTAATATATATATATCATAACGAAAAACCTTTAACAAAAATGGTTGATAAGGAAAGTTTTTAAGAAAAACTAGGCATTTTCTCCCATGTTTTATACACGGCATATAGGGATACTTAACGAAATCACGTCAGTGTGGTAAATTGCTTAATGAGCATGCCAAACGTGACAGGTGGCTCAACCTAACTCCGTTCTCAGGGTTCTCAGGTTACACATGAAAAGGAAATATCCTCAAAGCATTTTCCTCAATCGTTGAATTTGAACATGATTCGTGAAGAGATATTTAAAATATATTGGTACTTGCTTCGAATCGACTTGACGCACCTCAAAACTGTAACTTTTAGCTTCTTGAACGTTTATTTAAAACTTTGCCTATACCATCAAAGGAAATAGAGAGCGTGCCACGTTTCAAACTACTTATTTTCAAACTGTTACAAAACTAAATTATGAAATATAATCTTAGGCAAAAGGCCGGCTACAAACTTTGAATAATAAACAACTAAATACAACAACATTAAATAAAATATAACCTCAATTAGTATTAGCTACAAAACAACTTCGCAAAAAGGACTCATATTTGACACCAAAACGTCCCCTCATTGTAATAGCACCCTCAAAGTTATCACGCAACTGCATTTATTAATGTAACAAATGGTCTGTTGACAATGGTAGGTACTGGATGTTAAATTACTAAAACCCATATCAATTACCCAAACCGAAGGGAATTATAATGCGGCCCAGCATGTTGGCGTCGAACCGCGAACAGCTCTCGTCTGGATAAACGGAGGCCTATTTGAAATTCCAATTAGAAAGTTTTCTCATTTACTTGAATCAGGGCGTAGAGTGGCGGAAGGGCAACAATCCGCGCTGATTAGTCCTGGTCTCCACCCTGCATCAGATTTAAAGGGTATGGGTTCACCGCATAAACTAATCCTTCATTGAGGACTACCTTATTTGAATTATTTTTGGGCCTAACCCTGCGGCTGTTCGCCGGATTATTCGAATGTCGCATTTAAAAACAAATTGATTCCAACAATTAACTTTTATTTCTACGAGCTTTGTGACTTTACTGTAGACCTACAACTATTAAAGCTCTTTAGATACACATTTTGTACTTTATATTGGCTACATTTAAGTTCTAAATAATTTTATGTTACGACTGAAACGTCCAAATAAACCCACGGGAAATAAACTTTTGCACTGCATTGTTTTCTGTTACGAGACTTGCTTATTTAATTAAATATTATCTGCTTTGGGTTAGTTAGTAATAGTTATAAATGGCTTGTTTAAAAAAAACTTTTTTTTTTAATTTAAACAACGGTAGGTATTGTATTCTTCATTTTATGTTGCTACCCTTTAGTCAACGGTATGCGATGAATATATTTCAGTTCGATGTATCTATTCTACGTACGGTAACAAAACATAGGAAGTCAAATTTCCGGCGAATATCACGCCTATTTCCAAAAATAATATTTTTCTTGATAGATGTGACGCCGTCCGACCATCAACCACAAACAAGCTCAGAAATGCGGATATTACTGATTCAATATTCTACGAAAAGTTATGTTGCCTTTCGATAACTTCCGAGTTTTCTATACTACTATCGATTCGGCGCGAGGCCAATTTATTCAAAAAGTATCAAGCGTGAACCGCCCAGACACGGAAGTTACCCAGTTGAAAATTGAATTTATCAAACTTTTCCGGGACAAACAGATAGGTACTTTATAGACTGTGAAATGCAATTTACTTTCAATTGCTATCAATCGGGTGAATTGAAGCTTGTAATGCTAAATGCCACAGTGAAACATGCTCACCAAGCGTGTACAAGTACGTACAATCTCCCAGCACTGATTTATAGGTATGTAAATACATTGTATGTAAATTGAATGCATATAATATTGATCTTCAGGAGTCTACAAAAATATAGTAGGTACGATAAATCGATTTCAATAACAAACGGTTGTTTAAAAAAGAAATCTGGTTCATAATTCTGTACTTATAATATTATTTACCGTATCGCAAGCGCATGAACAACCCCAGAGTCTTTTAAATGATACCTAAACTTTTTAATAATCAGATAAATGTAGCGTAGGTACCTAACTGCCGGTGACTACCTACTACCTATACTTTTAAATTAAAATTAGTCTAATTAATTCAATACAATAAAGTGACCAATGGTTTTATTATATTATTATAAAACACAGATTTCCATCAAAATTAATTGCTTGCTAAATAAATAACATGGCCACCCATTATCTTTGTATTTCACGAAACTCAACCGTTCTCAAATAGGAATGAAATGATAAGGCTCGACATTTGGAGTGGTCATCCCTTCGCAAAACAGAGCCGACTTAATAAACATCGTGCCGTTTTAAGAATTTAATCCGAATACTCATAGAACATTCTCATAACATGCTGGCATCCGTGAAAGCAGTAAGGGTCAATACCGTCCCGCACTTGTGAATTTAGTATGACCACTAGACGTCACTCTAGTCGTGGCGGCTATGATGTCTGTAATTAGTGCGTCGCATGGTGCGTGTCATATGTCGAGCCGGATCGAATTGCGTCCGTTTCAATTAAATTCCGACATGAGCGCGAACCGTGCGGCCGTCCGGCTGACCAGCTCGAGAGCTCTCATTGAACACGGTTAGGACGGTCGAATCGAATCAATTCGCGACCTACTATTCAGATTTTATTTTTTTGTTATACGGAAAAAGGCATGCCGATAATTGGTGGAATTACAGATAGAATATACCGCTTTTGTACGTTATATTCAGCTTTATTCATTCGGTACAAGTTTTATGAAAAAAAAATAGGGCACAGCCAGAAGTTGGATAGCAGAGCAGTAACGAAATGAATCCACATACGTTATAACGACCTTTTCATGTTTCGCTCACACAAAGAATCGTCTCGTCGCAAGTTGTATTGCTCATAATAAAATTGCAGCGTACCGCAAAATACGTAGAGCGTAGCTCTATTTAATCAAGGACCACGTAATAAACACTTTCTGTGCCAAATATCACGTGACCTGGCATATCAAACGACACGTTCTAAATGCATGTTCACAGTTTCAATATTAAGTTTTGCTCTCAAATTTTCATTTGCAAGTTGGCAGCTGTAACTACTGTCACCAGCGCCAACGAGGCGTCACGTCTGCGAGGACATAATATTAAGAAAATGGCCAGACCGTCAGCAGACGATTACAAATGGCTGCGACACGAGGGCGATTAACCGAAGCACATTTTACAAGGTCGGCTCGTCAATAACTTTTTACCTGATCTTTAGTTACGACAGGCATCCAAACTGGTACAAATGATGGTTAGGTAATATAATTTTAGCATAATACTACCTCTTTTTAGGGTTCCGTAGTAAACAAGGAACCCTTATAGTTTCGTCATGTCCGTCTGTCTGTCCGCGGTCTAGCTCCGAGACTCTTAGTACTAGAAAGCTGTAATTTGGCATGGGTATACATATTAATTACGCCAACAAAGTGGTGCAAACAATTTTTTTAGGGTACCTCCCCTACACGTAAAGTGGTGATGTTTTTTTTTTTTCAATCCCATTGTGTGTATCATTGAAAGGTCCTTCAAAAACATTGTGAGTATGTGTGGACTATTTTTGGATTCAGGGATCCTTTTGCGAAATATTAAGCTTTAAAGTGCTAATTTTTGTTAGAGTTAAGTGTCCCCCGCTCCTGCCAGGTAAATGGTTGGTTTTGGATGTGTGAAAAAAATCACAGCTGTAGTTTATATAACGAAATTAAAACGAAAACTATCACAGCTAAGTAGGCTTTAAAAGTTAACGAGCAATAATCGACCAACTTATATCTGCAGCTGCAAAAACATGTTTTCCCATACATTCCGTATGGAAGAACATGTTTTTCAACTACAAAGTTAAGTTTGTTTATGGGATAAATTCATCCCAACTACGGAACCCTTCATTGTGCGTGGTCCAACACGCACTTTGCCGGTTTTTTTCTGGATGAACACGTTGACGCCATTCGAGTAACTTGGACATACGTTCCTATGACTTTATTTATGCTAATGTCCGTGGTGTAAGGCACTTTTAATTACTTACTGCTATTATCAGCTTGCGTGTACGCTACTCACATTATTGTGGTAGTTTAAAAGCTGTGCTTAACAAATGCAAGGAAAATAATAATTAGTCGAAGTGACAGCAATACTAATAGCTTGAAATTTTTCACTGACGACTCAATTTGTTCAGATTCTCAAATGGAGTCCTCACTTCGTTGTTTGGGCCTTTGATAACTATACGAGTGAAGCCATTTGAATAAATGGTGGCCGATTCTCCAGCCTTAGTATAAAATAGGTCATTCATTCATTACACCCGAGCTAATTCAAAACTTCAAAAGAAATTCATCCGTATCTTAGTAAATATACAACAAACAAATAGCTGCAAACCCCATTTTATAAACCTGAATATTTTAACTCTGCCTTGTATGTATATACTTGAAATATGAAAATTCGTTCATAAACACCAAGACTTTTACACTAAACGAGAAGACATACAAACAAGATACACACTCCGATACAAAACACTACTAAACTTACCAAAATCTTGCCTAAAAATACATTCAATGAGTCCTCTGGTTATGTCAATAAAAATCATCATCTGCCTAGACTTTTCCCAACTATGTTGGGGTCGGCTTCCAGTCTAACCGGATGCAGCTGAATACCAGTATTTTACATGGAGCGACTGCCTATCTGACCTCCACAACCTAGTGACTAGGTAACACGATACCCCTTAGTAAGACTGGTTGTCAGACTTTTTGGGCTTCTAACTACCCGTAACGACTGTCAAAGATCTACAAATGACAGCCGGGACCAACGGCTTAACGTGCTTTCCGAGGCACGGAGGGGACTTGGTATGTAAAGATGGTCACCCATCCACGGACCAACCGCGGCAAGCGTAGCTTAACCTGATCGATCGACCCGTGCAGCTGTTATTACTTAGCCACAAGCCCCTTATGTCAATAAAAATATATAACATTAAGTTGGTACCCGAATCAATCAGAAAAGAAAAAAATTCCATCTCAATTCAATAAATAAAAAATCTGTTTTAAGTAAATGTTATTTATTACTGTGTAAACGAATATTTATATGATAAATCCCTAAAACTCATCTATAATGCACAATAAATGTTTTTTTTAAAATAAGTATTTAATAATTGTTACAATTAATGTTGAAGCCTAGATGTCTAACTCCTACTTGCCTACAATAATATATATAATAATATAAAATTAAAATATAATATTAAAATTAATTAATTATTTACAAAATAAAAATAGATATTATATACTAACTTAACTAGAACTATTTAATAAGTTAGATTATAAGATAAACGATAAGTCCTCATCTCTACTATCTTTCTTTTGTTGTGCCCGACAGGGTCCACGATTGTTTCATAAGCAAATGCTTACCACCTAAGCACATACATTGTGGAATGCAATAAAGTGTTGAGTACAATTGCTTCGCTGCAATTAAATTATTCTAAATAGCTACCATTACTACTGATATTGTTCTACTATATTAACACTTCATACATTAGGTAATAACAACATAATATTTGTAGTGTATCTAGCACAGATAGTTTTCTACTATTTATCGTTTTTTTTCTAAGGCTCTATACCTAGATATGAAACATTTGATAGATACCATTAATCTCCGTAGTTTCAAATAAAGATAAGCCTCTAAGTACGCAGGCATGTCCAAGCAGTAATTTATTTATTTGACAAGACTGGAAACTGTCAAGCAAAAAGTTTGAGAAGAATAAAAGTATTTTTAAAATGATACCAACAATAAATTAAAAAGAAATTAGAATTATCTCGAGCAGAAACATATTTTTTCGCAGTTATCGCTTTCGAGTGTCGGGGACGATTCCATTTGTCTTGTGCGCAAGTGTATTCCCTGTGGAGTTTTCAAAGCAAGTTTACTGGGCCCGCGATAAGATAGAATAAGCCCTTTGCGCTCCTATGTCATGAGTTCTTCCTGCAGACGAAGGCCAAGGTTTAGTGAAACTTGGACATATTTATTTCTGTTCACTAATGACACGTATATCTCAGTAATTGAATTGAAGGAGAATGTTGCTTTACTCAAGTTTTATTACGTTCAATCTTGTTCTTGGTTCTTATTTGACGAGGGGGAAAATGGAACCCACGTGTAGATCCCAAAATAGAAATGCCTTTGTGGTCTATTTTCGATATCAACAAAATATCTTAAATTAAACCGGCGTCGTAATACATATTTACTATGTGTTTTTATGCTAATACGAGATTAAATAATGGCGAAGTCATGAAAGTGCGTTTATTTCTGGTTACAAATATCATGAAAATTCAATATGCGCCCAAGTAATTTCAATCTACCACTGAATCTCTACTCAGTTATTTCACCATTCCGAACATGTTAGTTAATGAGTTTCATAGTGCGAATGTATCTCACTAAACGTTTGCCATTTCGTACCAAAATACACTTGTCATTTGTTACGTGAAGTCTAAAATGAAGCTCGACGGCCCTTCTCTAAGTCTGATGGCTATTCATCCAGATACCCTTTCAGCGAATTACTTAGATTGGATTCAACGGATGACAAGTTTAATCGTGAGTAAATTCGGTCCACAACAATAACTAGCCAATAAACACGCATAAGGTGTAAGTTAAAAGTAATATTGTTATTTCGCCATTTTACTTTTTTACTATCTATTTTGTAATTAATACATTTCTAGAGGTATGAGGAACAGGGTGTAAAGTTCACTCATCCTCTATAGAAAAGGAAGGATCCTCCGACCGGGCAAAGGGTGTCGTGTCTGGTGGGCAACTGCCCGACGATTGATGTCGGAAAGTTATATATAAGCTGATCGCACGGTAAACTCTGCTTGCACGATGCAGGATTTTGTGTGACGTCAGGTCTTTGATGCGTAGTTCGCATGTGGCGTCGTAGATGCCGCCACACATTTATGTTCTAGAATCTTTTTCTTTGTTCACTATACGACATATAGGTATTATCACGCGTCAAATATACGGATCGTGTGACTGATTCTTAATAAACAGATTTTTTTTATATAGGTAATTATATGCTTTATGTATCTGTGTATTCTGTTGTATATATAAATGGTACACCACTGACTACCTGCAGTATTGTCTCTCCTTTTCCATTTAAATCTATCCAAAGGTTGTCTGTAAAAGATCGCTTTTAGCGATAAGAACGCCCATTGTGTCACCCAATGTAAAATTTATTTATTAATGTCTGTAATTTTTATGGTGTACATAATAAAGAATATTCTATCTATCTAACATACATTAACTAGATTTTTAAACAAATTCACATCCACTGTTTGTTCAGCTGCGGAGCTACAGTCTAACAAATAAAAGCACACACAAACCCGAAATCATATTTTGCTATAAAAGTTGGCTACGAACATTGGCCTCCAACTCATAACGGCCCTCCTTTTCGCGTTGAGGTTATAAAGAAACAGCTGATGTTAAAGTGATTTGTGAAAGAAAACGCTAAGAGAATAAACAAGAGACCTGAGTGACCGGTCTAGAGGCCAAACGGTACACTTGTAATAAATGACCAACCAACTTGAAGGTTCTTTTCTCAAATATGGAACGTAGGTAATAGCAATGTGAAAAAACCCAAGAAAAAATCAAATGAAGAAGCACCGCAACATAAGCTCACATTAAAATAACTCGAAACCATAAATATGTTGTTCAATATCCATAAATTAATGAGATTTATTTTTAAAATATTTATAAACTCCTAGATTAGCTGAGGTTCCCGTTATTTCAATTAAGTACTCTTTGTTGAATTTATTAAGATAGTAAGGTATTGAAATGTATTCACGTTGCCAAAATATGCAAATGAAATGTAAAAAAAAACTGTCGCTAGAACCAGAAACTCTCCAAATTGTGGATAAAAAGTACTGATCTTAATTAATTTACAAGAGGTAAGGCTTTGTGGTAGGCTGGCAAAACGCAAGAATGAATAAGATTTCTTGTTGTAATAAATTGGATATCTTAAAAAAATACCTTTGATTCAGATTGAATCTCGACGGTTTTCAAGGAGACGTAAGTTTTTCTAGTACTAATAAATTACATTGAGGAGTTGCCCCAACCAAAAGTCTTATGAAACTAGTTTTCCGTGGAAGAGTGGAATCTATATTTAAAGAAGAGCTTGTACCTTGGTAAAACATAATTCTCAGCGAGCTGCGTCAAGGATATTTCGGGCAATAAATCAACCCACTTTCGGGATTCTGCCTTGTGCGCGATAATGCGATCCTTGTCATCATATCTTATTACCTGTTGAACACGGATCCAATTTTATTACTTAAGAAAATGAAGTGTGTATTTGGACAACATTCCAGATGAAAATATTATCATAAAATATGAAAGCTCACATCTGACTCGGAATGGCGTGGCCATAAAATGTCCATTATGGCAGGAGAATCAACAATATTATCGCGATCCTCAGAACATTATGAAAACAAATTGGTACATTTACTACAACATCATATATCAGGTAAATATGTTCGATACCGTACGTCAACATACCTATTACATTATACATCTATTTGCGTAGACGTTAGTCAAATAGACCAAATCTTTTAGAGACTGGAATAGTGACCGCGGTGACAGGCAACCCATTCCTAGCGTACGACACCCACCAGGCATCAATAAACTCGGTTTATAGGTACATAGGTAGAGCCCATCCTACCATAACCCCGTTTACCTCAAAATAAATAAAAACATTCGATATTAAAATCCGATTGATCACCAACGAACACAGGCGGATGGTTCAACTGTCCATATCAATAAATATTTCGACTGTGCGTATCACGATTAACAAAAGTTTTCACACGTTTTATTAACATATCGGTGGAAAACAAAGAGCTTTTACCACTATTCGTCGATTATTCAGACTGTCCACTATAATTTTGTCTAAAATAACAAAAGTTTTGGATATTTTAATAAATATGATGATAAAATTGTGAAATTGTTGCGCCTATTGAGTGAATGTCTTAGAAATACGTTTAATTTAATATTTATAAACACCTACACAATGTTAATAACTTCATAAGTTACGATTTCACTATTTTAGGTTTTACACTGTACGAAATTCTTCTACCTGCTCTTGTTCATGTAACTTGGGATCGGTGTTTTTAAAGGTTTTCCTTGTCCATTCTCCCCAGTTTAAATTTGCGTCATTTTCTATTCAAGTTCTTCTTCTACTTGCGAAACCCAGTCAGTTTTGCCCCGGCGTCGGAGGAGAACAGGACGCTTCCCTTACTGCACGTGAGGCGCCGCGAAGTGTCTCTGCTGCCCTCCTCTCCGGCGTGGCGTGAGACGACGTCACCCTCCGAGAGAGGCCTCCGACATCAGAGCACGGCGTGGCGTGCGACGCAATCGCGGCCCTCCCACTGGCGTGAGGCGTCAAATAGTGCCTCCGCTATCTCAAGAACTACTAAAGCTTTTTCCTCCTTTGGACAGGGTCAACAAACCTGCTCGGCGTAAGAGGCCACAGCCCTGCTCCTCCATACTACCTGTTGTCCCTACTTCTCGTTCCTGCCTGCCTGTCTGCCTACCTGTCTGCTGATCCTGTCTCTATCTATTCCCGAGTGTCCCGCGTCGCGAGAAGCCGACCTGATCCTCATTCTTATCCTTTATCTCTATTCTACTTAGTCTTTATCCTTTTATTTTTATATATACAATGTTTATTTGTGTGATTTACGTTTAGCTTCTCCAGCTACACCTCACGTTACAGTCGATGTCCTGTGACCGGGCGATCCATTTGACATCGATTTGTAACCAGATAAAATAATTTCACTACGGTCCAAAATATTAACAAAATGATAATTTTGTTAATATTTTAATGACCAAAATTATTTTATTAACTTTCAATAGGCTATTTTCGGAGATATTAAACATTTTTGTTAGGTACATCCCGCTGACCACGCTTGCGGCAACAGCCAAAAATGTGTAATTTAACTATAAAAGCTCCTACGTTGTTTTAATTAATAAATTAATCAAAATAAAAGCCCTGTTATTACACGCTGTTCACACATTTTTTTCTGGAGTAATTAATGAGTTTTCAATTGGAAACTTCAAAGTGCCGTAAATACAGCAATTTGTTTCTAGAAAATATGAATTTAAGTTGCAAGTGAGAAATGTTTCATACGAGTCGAGGCGACACTCACACCTGCGGTCGCGACCAACTTTTAACATCCAATTTCATAGCAATATACATATACTTATAAAGTATTCAGAATTAATTTAGATATACCTCAGAGACACAATAAGTATGACATTTAAAATGGATAATAAATCTAGAAACTTAATTTCTCTCTAGGTCTACTTCAGCATAATTTTTGTTCTCACTTTTATCATCGTTGGCAAAAAATTTGAAAAAACAAAGGTGGTATTCATTTGTCTTGTAATTTAAAGCTTTATAAAATTATGAAAATATTACATTTTATGACTGTCTAAAACTTCGTGGACCTACCTTTTTAAGCCAATCGAACTTACCTGAAACGAACCTGAACATGGTACGTAATTTGATTATTGTTGGTAAGTAGGTACTCTGTACTTGTAACACATGAGTTCGTTTTAATAACAGGTTGATGAGGCAAAAGATAACTATAAAGCTTCATGGTCAATATTCTCTTCTTACTAAATTATGCTGACACAAAAATACATATAAATCACGACTATTGGTACCAAAAGTTAAAAAGCACATATACTGTTCAATCCATCCGTCGGTTCATGTACCTAGCTAGCGGGAACCTAAAAGAAAATTTATGTGCCGATTAAGACCCTTTGAAGGGCGGACGACCGCAAACGCGCTGCGCCGTCATTTGGGAAGCCGTTAGTTTGCCAGAATTAAATATAATTCCTCACTATTTTGCGCCTATATCAAAAATACCTACGTGACCAGTTTAATTGAAAAATACGTTAAATAAACTAGATGAACGATTTTATCATCGTTGAAATCAATTTATCAGTTTTCAGTGTTTTGTTTTAAAACTCTCCGAGCGCCGACGTTCACAATGTTATTAAAACGCAAATACACCACTTGTAACTGATGTTTGACATGCAAGTGTACACGAACGTTATAATTTGTACGAGAGGCGGCACTTCGGTGCTATGAACAGCGTTTTGTTCTAATGGAAATATAATAAAATATTGGTACGCAGTTTGACTTAATCATTACATGATGTGACTGGGGTACTTACTTGTAATATTACTTCTAGTATCGAAGATATGTTACTTCATAAATTGAAAACTAGCGTGTACGCGTGTTTTACTCAAGAAAATAATAAATTACTTTTCACCAAGTCTGTGTACGACGCTATCACAAATCTCCGTTAGCAGTAAGTTAAATTGAATGTCTAAGCTCGCAATCGAGGATTCAGCAAATACCAGTATCTATTGGAAGCGACCGGAGTCTTTAAGAAAATCCCGTAGCTTCACTCGTCTGCTGTGATTCCAGCTAGGTCCGCCACTAAGAGGATATTTTTATTTTAAAATATATTTATAACTCTTCAAAGTTTAACAAAAGATAACAACAATACATTAAGCCGCCGTCGCTAACGGCTAGTTAATGAATTAAAAGCGATACATAAAACAGATCGGCTTTTTACGATACCTACATTATCTTTTAATTGCCAACTAAGGTATATTGAGGTTATTATTGGGAAATAAAATACAATTAGAGGCAGATGCTCGGCGGAGGCCCGCACGCACGCAATACGCAGCATGATACGAAAACGAACGTCGAGACTATAAATTCTGGAGCGAGCCGCGAGCTGACCGCGAGAACTAACGCGAAAATGTTTGGAGGTCGCGCTGCACGAGACGGCCCACTAGATTCGTTACTTCTGCAGGACAAAAGTAAATGAGAATTGCCCTTAATTGGAATTGTAAATGAGTCTTGCGGCGCTTTCTTGTCGGTTGAACGCCCGTTTCGCCATCACAGTAGAATAAACTGTGATGATTTCATTTAAATTAATTCTCAGCGCGAGAGGGCCGCGGACGAGATGTCTAAATTGAGACATCTCTGGATCGTTTGTACAGACTTCTTGCTCGTTTAAGACGTCTCGTGTCCTAAATTCTAAGGGACCGCGTCGTTAGGGTTTCTTTTTCCCTTAAAACAAGAATTTCCGTTTAAAAAAGTAAATTACCCCTTTAAGAAGAACATTAAGTCTAAGAACAGGAATTAGTTGTCTTTGTCCACGAAAGGGTAGGCTTTATTTAGTTGTGACAAAATTAACGTTTTGATTGACAAACAGAAATAGGAGCTCGGAATAAAACAAGTTGATTGAAAATTTAACGAGATCGTAACATTTTCTTCAATTTAGTTGGTTATATATTCGAATCTTACGACAAATCATGCGGCACGACATTTGGATAACATTTTCAAAACACCGTAAAAAAGTAAATTGTCACTCGATCGTCAATTTATTTTGTACGATGTTACGAAAATGAGAAACGACGGGTGCGACCGATATTATCACAACGTTGATTTGGAATTTATTGGCATAGAATTCGTAACTGGAGCGTCAATACTGGCTCCAGTGGGGTGCACCTGTGCCTTCACCTTCGTCACGCATTGACGCGGGTTGCGAACATTAGTCACAAGTGTGTAAGACATGTATGCACGCCAGGAAGGGCGGAAAGTAGCCACATATTCTTAACGAAATATGTATAAAATACAGGCATGTGTTGCTAAGCGTAACCTAAATAAATTCACGATTAAATAACAAATTATAGCGTTTATTGTGAGGCACGGAGGTGGAGGGGACGTACCTACCTCGGTGAGCACGTAAACGGTTTCGTTCCGGTAATCAAACGAAGGCCTATTACCTATTGCCCATGACAATGATAATCGTTAAAGGTAGTCAAAATTCGGTAACCGGTGTCGCCTTGAAAATTTTGTTCTATTACTGAGATGTTGTGTGTTCGGAGATAATTTATTATAAAAAAATGGGATATATTCATCCCAACCACGTTTGACACGCACTTGGTCGATTTTTTTATGGAACAGTATTCTTAACATTGTAGTTGAAAAACATGTTCTCCTATACATTCCAACTGTAAATGTAAGTTTGTACGCACAATATTGGGAGATTTGCCGTGTTATTTTAAGACCAGATACTTCTTATAGTTTTTCCTGTAATCTGTAAACGTATAGAACTATTTTCTGTATTTTTTTTTTTCAAAATTTTCGTCCCAGTTGTTTCGGAGATAAGGGGGGAATGGTCAATTTTCATTGATTTTCTTAAATAACTTTAAAATCTCTAAATGAATATCTACAAAATTAAAAAAAAAATCTTGTCTACCCTCACATCGTGTAAAATGTAAAAAAAAAACGTGTGGTAATTTCTTGATTCGGTCGCCGCGCTCAAAGCCCGCGATAAAAGCTATGCAATAGCTTAAAAATCTCCTAAAAGTGACCCCCATATTCAAAATTCATTTATTTACGTAACTCGTCCGTGTTTGGGTCACAGAAATTGTTATGTGTACCAAATTTCAACTTAATCGGTCCATTAGATTCGGAGCAAATTGTCTGTGACAGGTGAACTGCACGCGTAGCATGACCACCGTAGAAACGAGTTTTGTCGACGGAAGAGTAGACAAAATGACAGATAAACAATCACAATCTGTCATTTTGTCTATTCTTCCGTCGACTAAACTCGTTTCTACGGTGGTCATGCTACGCGTGCAGATAGACAGATACACGAGTAATCCTATAAGGGTACTATTTTTTTTCTTTTTGAGATACGAAACCCAAAAACGGTTTAACAACAGAAAAAGTAGGAAAATACCTCCCTATCTAAAGATTACTTAAACAAAAAAGAATAGTGTATAAATAATGAGTGAGTTGACTATAAAGTTTTGACGTAAAATAATTTTCCAGTCTCGGTGGCGGAAGTTATACATTTTTTATTTAAAATGTTAGTACCAAGCTAGGTCAGTATATAAAGTTTGTTCGAGAAGCGTATCGGCAAAATCTTTCTTTAGTTCCTTCAGAACTTTAATATTTTAAGTATAAATAAAATGCTTTAACTTTTTTGTTCATCTTTCACTGAGGTTCGACTTTCTTATAAAGTACAACAGTACAGACTCATTTTAAAAATATTGTTTTACCAGATTACCTATAGCATTATCAGCCTAATGTTCCCACTGTTGGGACACCCCGTTTGCTCTCTGTGAGAGGGAGTGGGCCGTAATCCACCACGCGAGCCCAGCACGGGTTGGTGGATCGAAAGAATACGTATATCAAAACTTATTTCAGCTAGTTATAGTAACACCTGTGATCTAAGTTATAACTTATAATGCTACAAGTTACTCTACGAACGTTTTGCTTACTTTCATGACTGTCAGACACACATTCTTCTTAACCATCGTATTCAGTTTTTATAGAACTATATAAAAAAAATTAACGATATACCTATGTTATTCCAGCTAGGCATTATTCGTATTCGAAGTGGAATACAAATCGTTTTTCACTCCTCTTGCTCAAAAAGGCCGTCATTGTAGAGTACCAGAGCGGAGAAAAAATAGCATTTCTTGCTCTAGGAGAAAAAGTTATTTCTTTTTAATTTTTGTCTGTTCCAACGAGCCTTGAAAAACGAAAAAGTCTTTATTCTTATGTAGAATAATCATAATTCGACTTATTACTGGTTCACAAAAAAAGAACATTTTATTTTTGAAAATGGAACTAAATGCGGCTATCTCTTCGGTAGAATGCGTTGCGGCTACAAAAAGGCATTGGCGCGAAATCTTTAGAATTTTTCTCTAATTACGAATTGAATTGGTGACCGTAATATAATTTACAACAGTGAAAATATCATCATCTAGTGAGAACATCTTCACAGAGGACTGAAATTAAGTTGCCGGAAAAAAACATCTCGTTAAATATCCAGAATTGTACAAATTGTACATTTAAATAAAATAAACTATTTAATATTGTATTGGATTATTTTATTTTCTCGCAATCGTAGTGAAAAGTAGAGTAACACACGGCGCTAAAACCCATTTATAACTCGGTTTCTATGTACTCCCTCGCTAAAGCTCGGGAGTAAAACTACCTCGTTACAATGGGTTATTTTAGCCCCTCGTATAACAATCTACTATTTATTTCGTTTTGCTTGAAGCAATTCGTTTGAGAGAGACATAAAAATCTTATAACTAAATGATTCCATATTCATATCCTAAGAGTTAAAACACTTTTCTCAACTTTTATAATTCTGAAAATTAAGTAAAAGCTTCTGCCGTCATAAAAAGTCAGTCCGGAGTAAAATCCCTTTCTTCCATTTTAATTATTTATAAAAAGTTCAGTGAGAATCCTTATTATTTATTTTATGAAATTTAATCATCAAAGAAGCAAATCACTTTTTAGGAAAGGTCTCATTTTAGTCAAGTCTAATTACCTGGCATGGCTCAATCATTCATATGAAACTTCATTAGCGCAGATGAACCTTGGCTATCCTATTCCGAATCTTCTAGACCTATTTCTGTCCGAAATTCATGTTTTATGTAGGTAGGTATGATAACTTGCCTCTATTATCCTTCCTTAATATTATAAATGCGAAAGTAAGTTTGTTTGTTACGCCTTCACGCTAAAACGGCTGAACGGATTTGGATGAAATTTGGCACATATATAGATGATGCCCTGGAAAAGAACATAGGATACTTTTTTTTTCCCACGGGATCGAGACTTATGCAGGTGAAACCGCGGGGCGCAGCTAGTTTTGTATAAAACATAACAGATTATACTATACCAATAGACTTGGTTGACAGCTACTATAATTAATAGTAAAATACCGACAACGACATATTAATTTATTTACGTGTACTAAGCCGGTTTCACTGCTGCCGTGTTCAACTTAGAAAACATTGTAAGCATAATTATGTACCTACACACGTCGGTAATATATATGTGTAGGTAAATTTTACCAAAAACCACTTTGTCCTTGGCGGAGTTAAGTGCCTTGTCAAAACTTGTTCTCTTATGGTATTCCCGTTTGATTTATGACTTCGATATGTCAATTTTACGTCAGTCAATATGATTTATATGGTCATTTGCACAACCTTACGTGTCGTATCGAAATTCACACATTTGATTTTACATTTAGCTTACATCCCAAACGGGTAAATACTCAAATATCAAAGCCACTCGAGTAAAATCAGTAAAATCATTATCCACACGAATTTCTATTACATGGAACTGCGATATTGTGGCACGTGACTGAAAAATGTGGAAACATTTATTTACAATCAGTGACTAACAAAAATGTAAATAAATAGGGGTGGCAAAGCGACCGACAGCCGTACATTGGATATATCGCGTGCTGGCGTGATTGATTGCTCTACAAAACAGTAATAAAAATGTCCATTCTGGGAAATCCGAGTATCTCATGTGGAGTGCGTTAAATAAATATGAGTGTGAAGCTAAACAGTATTTTCCATTAGTGTCATAAAAAGGTAACGTTTCGAAATAACCGCGAGGCCGGAGCCATATCCACGTGTGATAATGCGCAGTAACATTTTATAAGGGATCTAAATGTGAGCAGATGGCACAATGCGAATCGCTGGTAGTACTTCCCGGCACGGCCGCAATCTGCCATTACATTTTATGCAAACACTGTCGGAATGATTTCGGTTGTACAATTTCCAAAATAGAATACCAACAACTTTTGCAATACAACCGTTTGTTATGCGTACTTTAAACGTCAACATTATTCTGACTTTTAATTCCCTCATAAAAAAGCTTCATTAGCAAAAATGGATGCAGTTATTGCTAAAGTTCCTGTCAAACGCAACGTTGTAACATTTCGTTACTATTGCACGAGCTTCAGAATTGAGTTAATTAGGTAGTTAATATGGGAGCCCATGATCACAGCGCACGTTTTTACGTAAATTATACTTCTAAATTCTCCTTCATGGTCCCCTTATTTAAATGTCTACCTCTCCATTAACATTTTGCCCCTCAGTATTACTTTCTATTGATTTCATCTTCAAAATCACTGATTTATAGATTTTATTGATACGGAGTAAAAGACTTTTAAAAGCTTTTTTCCCAGATGACTTTTACCCGACTGCGGTGTAGTAATGACAGGATAATGTTTTTCCGCGGGATTTCCCGGAAATAATGGGCATTACTTACTGTTTTTCCCGTAGGTAATTCGTAAAAGATGGCCAGGGATTTTTTCTAACATTTGTCCTTGTTGTTTAGTGTGGTTACAACAACGTTGCTCGTGAGTGGTCATCACAGTCGGACTGTGGAATTTAAAAATGGACGATTACTACTGAAGATATTGTCTTCTTGCATACCATGGCCCATATTGAGCACTTTAACCTACCTCTTTGTTAAATTACTAATTAATAAACCTCTCTAAAATTTCATCATTTTCATTATCAATTTTAACAGTCTATTTACCTCAACTACTAATTTAGAGCAGTGGTGGCCAAGTGGTAACAGCCGCGACTTACGAGTTGTTGGTCTTAGGTTCGAACCCTGAAAGGCGCTTTACTTTGTGTAAATTATTTGATCACCACTGCTCACAAAACGGTGAAGGAAAACATCATGAGGAAACCGGCATGTCCTAGTACCAAAAAATCGAAGACATGTGACATCTACTAAACCGCAATGGGGCCCGCGTGGTGGAAAACGGCCCACTCCCTATCACTGAGAGGAGGCCTGTGTCCCAGCAGTGGGAACATTATAGGCTGGTTATGTTATTTTATGTTATTACCTCAACACACGCCTTCTAAGCTGGATCCTCTGCTTTCCCATCCCATGAAGCGATGTATGGCAAAGCAAAATAATATTTTCTTTTGTACTTAAAAAGTATGATAAATCTAGTTCAAAGCCTTTGTATGTTTTTATTGGTATAGTAGCCGTTTCGTCACAGTTTATTAAGAACGTTATAGTTTATGAGTGTGCGGTCGTAACAGGTAAACGGAATAAGGATGTTTACGAACAGTCATGTGGGTTAAATTGAGTCTTGCTCGAACATTTTCCTTCCTCAATGACTTATACTGGAATCAATGTAGGAAGAAATAATTTGAACGAGGTTATCTAGCTGTCCGTTCTTCGTGATAAATTAATTATTTGAAAACCATTTTTTTTTATCTATCATTCAACTAGATTTGCTCATCAGTATTTGATTATAATTGTTGAGAAGCACAGCGATCTAATAAGAATTTGATTATTGTGTATGGCTAGGTACTTCACACCACCCTAGGTTAAGTTTATTAAAGTCTTTTTGTGTGAGTTACTTTTATTACCCATATGTGGAGTAACCTAGCTATATGTGTATAAAGTATGGAAATAGCCTCAGTGCAATCATATCTGTCGATTGTAAACTGAAACACAAAGATCCCCCTTATGTAATAGACAAATGATGTTATACAGACCAATCTAGGCATTAAATAAGGGTTCTGGAATACACAATGTCTTAGTTAGGCTATTTACCATAAATGGGCACCTTTTACATAAGGAAGTATACCCGGGATGTACGATTTGAGGAAAGAACAAAGGCGTCACAAAGGACGTAATACATAAGCAGACCAATTGCGTAGTTTTTTTTCCCTCTTCGGTCCCCTCACCTCCCCTGGTGCACCCGAATATTGGCGTACCCCGCAATCCCCGATCACATACCGACCCCCTCACCTTGAAAATCTAGACTTGTATAGGAGATTCATTGAGTCGGCGTATGCTAGCCACAGGGCGGGCGCACTAGGGTAGGAAACTACTTAAGGTGTCTCATTTTATTCAGTTGGTGCTAAATCGATCGCTTTTGACGACATCGACAAAGCCGAGTGCCTAGCCGACAGTCTTGAAGCCCAATGCTCTCCCAGCTCCCTACCAGTAGACAAAGCTCACCTCGATAAGGTGGACGCTGAAGTTGAACGTAGAGCCTCCCTTTCTCCCGTTGATGACCCAGATTTTCCCTTGCCCCCCATCGAACCAGATGAGGTACACGAGATAATCAAAGGTCTTAAAACTCGTAAAGCCCCCGACTCAGACGGACTCACCAACAGGGTGGTCCAGCTCTTCCCAGCTCACTTGATCATGCTATTGACCACCATCTTCAATGGTGCTCTAAGTAATAATATCTTTCCCCAGACGTGGAAGGAGGCCACAGTCATAGGTATCCCAAAGCCCGGCAAGCCTAAAAACGAGCCCTCTAGCTACTGCCCTATCAGTCTGCTCAAAGTCCTCGGCAAAATCTATGAGAGGCTTATTTATAAGCGTCTCAGAGATTACGCAGAGACAAAGGGCCTCATTCTCAACGAGCAGTTCGGTTTTAGAACTCAGCACTCTAGCGTGCATCAGGTCCACCGTATCGTCGAGCTGGTCAAAGATGGTTTCACCCATGGCCTGCAGACACGAGCGGTTTTCTTCGATATAGCGAAAGCCTTCGACAAAGTCTGGCACAACGGCTTATTATATAAGCTTTACAAACTCGGTGTGCCAGATCGACTCGTGCTCATCTTACGAGACTACCTGTCGAACCGCACCTTCCGCTACCGCATCGAAGGAGCCCTATCCTCCCCTCGCCCCATAAGGGCAGGAGTCCCTCAGGGCTCAGTGATAGCTCCCCTCGCATTCACGCTATTTACTAGCGATATCCCCAAACACAGTAAGACGCAGCTCGCTCTGTTCGCAGACGACACTGCTATCATCTGTAAAGGTAAAGGTAATTCCCCTTCGTCTCTCCTAACTCTACAAAGGGCTGTCAACAACCTTGGCGCCTGGTTTAGACGGTGGAGTATCGAAGTAAATCCTGACAAAAGTCAAGCGGTTTCTTTCTCGAAACCAAGATCTAGATCCCTCCCCCCCTCCCGACAAATCACCTTGTACGGCAAGCCGATCCCTTGGGAGAAGCGAGCCAAGTACCTAGGTGTGATCCTAGACCATCAACTCTCCTTTTCAGAGCACATAAAGACGGTTCGTTCGCGAGCCGCTTTCGCTCTAGGTAGACTTCACTGCATCCTAAACGCACGCAGCAAATTGTCACTCAAGTGCAAATTGCGTATCTATACAGCGTGTATTCGTCCCATCATGACTTATGCGGGAGCAGTATTTGCCCACGCCAAACCCCATTCAATCCATAGGATGCAGACCCTACAGAACCACTTCCTTCGTAAGGCCACGGGAGCCCCCTGGTTCGTCCGAAACGAGATCCTCCATCTCGATTGTAAAATCCCAACCATTCACCAGTTTCTCAAACGCCTCGCCAAGCGTTACTTTGACTCCGCTATCAGACATCGCAACCCTCTGGTTGTCGAGGCAGCCGATTATACACCATCCCGAATTAGTAAGACCCGCCGTCCTAGGCATGTACTTAACGACCCAGAAGACCCCATCACACTCCTCCAGGAGCAGAATAGGGCCACCAGTACAGTATACAAAAACAGACGCCTCCCGTCATTCCGACCTCGCCGCCGAGGTCCTTTGCGATCGCGACCGACTCCCCGAGTAAATGAAACTCCCCCCCGACCCTTGCTCGAAAACGAGGTGCCAGCAGTTGTTGCAGCTGAGCACGTAGCTTTAAATACCCCGCCTAATAATCATGATGGAAATATAATTTTGATCCAGCCTGTCCCTTTTTGCTGTCCTCCCCTCAGCGATGCCCTAAGCCGAGGTTCGTACCCCACAGGGGGTGCCCTTAGCGAGCATTCGCTTAATTTTAATTTAGAATAGATAAATAGCTCCTGGCTGGAGGCTCTAAGTGTAGAAGCTTATGGCACCCACAGGAAAATCCGGTTAAGCAGCCAAGACCTTAGTGGTCAATACTGCGAGATGCCCGACAAAAAAAAAAATTCAGTTGGTGCGTTCTCACAGTTGTATTCTCATCAAGTTATTTTGTATTCAGTATAATGTAGTCAGTAGTTCAGTATAAGTTCAGTTGAATGTTCAGTCTCCTTTTGGGTAGTGTCGAACCTTGCGGGGCTAATGCCTATATCGACTACCTATAGCACGTTCCGTCTAACGTGACCTAGATAGATTCTAGATTTAGGAACAGAGGATAAGTTTTGTGTATCGGTAGTTATTAATCTGTTTCCTAGTATCTCGATTAGTTTCTATAAGCGCGTAAGCTATTTTTGTGTTGTAATCAGTGTTTTTATATTGTGTGTACTCAATGAAAGTGTGTCAATTTTTGTTGCACCTGAATCCCCTACAATAATTATGAACATTAACGACATTATAAGCACCTTTTTCATAATGAATATGTTGACGTAAGTAAGACACAGGTCCCGCATAGACCATGTGTGCTCCTTGGGCAGCCCCGCATAGACCACGCAAGGTAATATGTTTAGATATACATTGAGGACAAAAAGGCTTGGGATTGAGCTGCTCCAATTATTATTTTTATTTTTACTTTCGGAACTTTGTTTATTTTGCTAACTTTAAAATTATATACACACAATGACAAGAATATTTACTTTGTGAAGTATAATATTATTATTATTTTAATTATTGTGAATGTGAGGACTATGTGGGTCATATATATATTTATTTTTTCTCAGTTACTTCTATTGATAATCTGGCAGTTTTGAGTACTTTATGCGGCCTACCCAAATGTCCTTTCTTTGGTATTGTTCGTCGAATCGTTGAGCTCCTTTTAAGTTCTGAGTTGAGCTACACTATTACTGACAAATGCGTGCACTGACAGGACAGGTCCACTCAAATTTTTATGGTTCTTTCCTCAGAAGACCATTTCAGATCATACACAAATCTACATGGTTCTCAAATGAAATGCTCTGACCAAGATTATTTCAGGGTTTTTATATACACATTGACATTAATGAATTTTATTCACACAATGACATGAATATTTAATTTTAAAGTATTTTAATTATTGTGAATGTGAAGACTATGTGGGTGATTCCTTTTAGTTTTGTTTTTTTATTATTTTTTTCAGTTAGTTCTAATCATGGTCTGACAGTTTGAGTAATTTAAGTGGTCTACCCAAATGTCCTTTTTTTGGTATTGTTCGTCGAATCGTTGAGCTCCTTAAATTCTGAGTTGAGCTGCACGATAACTGACAAATGCGTGCACTGACTGGACAAGCCCTCTCAATCTGTGTGGTGCTTTCCTCAAAAGACCACTTCAGACACCAATCCACATGGCCTTCACATGATCTGACCAAGATTATGTCTGGACTTTAAAAGAGACTGAGACCTCTGAGTTTGTTTCGGCCTTTCTTCTCAGAGTAGTCAGTTAGGAAACGCCGACCTCATCTAGCTTTAAAATATGATTGACGTGTAAAAGTGTTTGTACAAACCTACTTACAGAAATAAAATCATTTATCATATTCTAGTATAATTTTCAGTTAAATACTACAAATAAAAATGAACCCTTCATCACGATCATCTTACTTATTCCATCCTACAATGGGCCCATCCTTGCTAATTTTAAGTAGAACTCGTTGTTTTTCTATTTCTAAACATTTTAACAAAGAATATTTATAGACTACGGTATTTGTTCTTATAAATACCCACAAGTTCCATGAATATTAATGACTATTATTAAGACGCTAAGCTCCGAGCTCTACTGTGTTCTTATATACTAGGTACTGTAAATTGTAGACTAAGGACATTTACTTACTACAATTTAGATACTTAGAACCGGCGCTCTAGGTAATGCATAAGAAATGGAAAAGCTTCACTTACTCTTGGTTAAGTGACGTCCAATGTTAATATTACGTTTAAAAAACTCTACGATGATTAATCGCAAACTTTCATAAACCACAAGCGAAAATAAATTAAAATCTGAAAGCGTTTGACGACAAATAGTTACTGCAGTGTTTAATTATGAAATAAATAAAAAATATTTCACCGTCTATTTTCACTTAAATTTTCCGATATGTATCGCGTCATGTGCGGCGTACAGCGTACGGGTATAGGGGTGTACGCCAGACGTTCTCCTGGCACAAGGGTAATCGAATGTCATACGCGGTCGCTACCCGACAGAACTATTCACGAGCTGCCAGCTGGCGCACTCCACGCCCTGATTTATGTCCCTTTTGCTGTCCAACTTTCTGCACCTTGTTCGTGCAACATTTGTACATGACATCTTAAATATATAGACCAACGGAAGCAGAAACTCTGGCGGCAACCAATGGTACTGACTCACACACATGAGTGTTTAAGCATCATTAACTTTATCGCTCTATTGCCTTCGCACTTTTCTTATAAGAATAAGATTTCTGAGCTTTCTGAGGCGCAAATGCAATTGTTAAAATCACAGCCTACTGGCGAATGTTTTCAAGATTACACTGAAACATTAAAAACACATCTCAATATCTTCTATTTTTTTTGTATCCTAAATCAACACGGCAGTGGTAATGCAAACACTTGTATCCCTTAACATCCAAATCCACGCGTTTATTATTTCAAACAAAATCAAATTACAGTTGTCATTCAACATGTCACACGGACGACCTAATTATGTCAATATGACGTTCGGGAATAAGTTACAGACGGGTTACCTACACCGAGCCGCGCCAGGAGCGCTCATAAACTCATTAAAAGTTGCCTCCATATACTAAAACGACTGACCTTATCCATACAGACGGCAGTTTTAATCGAGACCGCTTTACGAACCATTAAATTCCACGGACGGTTATTGTCGAGCTGGGATCGTTAAATGAAATTCTAGACAGTGGCCGCTGCCCTCCACCATAATACTCGTAACATGCGGATTTGCAAATTTAACCCATAATAACGAATTTATTAGACACCAATATCACAGACGAAATTGCTAATAGAATCATTTCCCCTATAATAATGTATATGTGCTGCGTGAATAATTAAGCCATTAAGACTGTTATTGCCTTCTATTTTCCAGACTGAAGTAAAAAAATACATTTGGAAAAAGGAACCACCGAATAACAAAGTAACATTCCGCGACGTATACTTTCCTAAAGAAAGTATCGCGATCAAGACCGTATTGAAGCAAGATGGAAGGAATTGAATGTCGATCCACTTATACTGAAGATTTGTTCCATAACTGAAAAAAGCGACACCCCTTTTCGCACAAGAAGCGAACGTAAAAGATTGCTGAAAAGTAAGTACGCTTATTCTTGACGCCAATTTATTGGTTCAAAGGTGCGCCGTCGACTAAATGGTACTGTATAAACTCATCACCTCCTCAGGACCGCCTCTTCCATGTAGAGGGATTTTGCTCGTTCATTCACCTTAAATCGACGTCATTCCGAGAGGCAAAATAGAGCACTTCTGAAAAAGAGTTTCCGATAAAAAGGGGCCCATCAAATTTTTTCAATATCCATTTACGAAGGAATAAGAAAGGATTATGCGCAAACCAAAACCCTTTAATCCGTGATATGGGTTATTGAAACATTGCGCAAAGTGTGGACGAATTATATCGGCTTGTTCACATATACGTAATCCTCCTAATCTTGCGGCCCTTTCCAATAATTGTGGGGAGCTCCAAAAGTTATTTCTATTAGAGCCTCTGAACCAGCGATAGCCGGGCCGATGTCATTTTCTATGCAATTGAAATTTATTTTCTCACATCTGTTACCGACTGCTTAACTCGCCACTTCCCACTGCTCTTTGACATCGAATTGATGTTTGATAAAGTCGATTCCGTTCGGGATTTTCGTTACCTTAAAATCCCAAATATTTAGTGAATTCAGAGTTTGGAATCGTGCCCAGTATAGCAAAATATAACATGAATGAAACACTAATAGTTTTCAGACAGCTCTCTGCTCCGTATCATGTCAGATAAATGCGAGCTTACCAACGTTTTATTGTTCTGAACATTTTGTAATTGGTTGTGTTTTTTATTTTAGTATTTTATTATCTTTTGAATCTATGTCAATACAAATGAATATTTATGACAACTCCCATGTATAAACAACAATTTTAGAGCAAAACGTATCTCAATAATGTCACCGTACCTATCTATTTCATTTATATCATGAACAGCATCTGTAAACTGAATCCATAATTACTTAGAATTTAATGTCGTTATTAATTTGATGCAATCACATACCTAGGGATGACTTATACAATTTCAGTATTGGGGATTCACAAAAGAAAATTAGAATGCTGATACAAAAAGTAAAGAATAATTTTACTTAGAAACGCTGCCCCTGAGCGTAGTTTTCATTTGTTTCACAAAAGCGGTTAATGTAAACGGTTGCTCTTTAACATTTAGCTCGATTACATCTAGCGACTCATCGTGCCCCGTGTTTTGTTTTGCGAAATTATAAAAAGCAAGGCCATTTCTTTCGACGCGCGCCAACAACTATTGTTCCTGTGTTTTTTTTTTTTCATAAAATAATTGTATTATTATGCTGATAAGCTTACAGAAAAATAAAAGTGCATTCCTTTTCATTTTCAGAATTACATTTCACCTAATCATTGGTGTTTTGTGTCGCACAATGTTTCTGTTTTTAGTAGCGAGTCGAGCGCCGCAGAACATCGCGTTGCAATGCCGAACACTCGGAATCTCGGATACATTTTCATCCATACACCCGTCTCTAACAATTGATTTTTATGACTCGCCCAGACACCCATTTCTAACAACAGATTTTTATGAATTGACTAACCCAGGAAGGAAATTAAGTAAGTAAGTACATACCAAATTTTCCTTCTCTTTGATTCCGAGTTTCTCAAAGGAGCGAATGGCGTAAGTCGTTCAGCAAAGGTTCACAAAGCCAATAACGTAAAGACTTTAAACATTTAAAAAGTGTATGTATAAGTAAAGGTTGCCTAAGATGTATGAGCACCTTCAAGCAGGTCTACTTGCGCTGAATAATAAGCTATTCACAGTTCCCGTGTTTCGCTTTGTCTCACTTTGCCTGTTCAACATTCCTTATACTTAAAATACAGCGTTAACTTCATTGTATCATTTGATTACATTACATATACATTTTTATTAGGTATGGTAACTATAGGGTCATCTGCATGGGTTTTATGTTTATTTGTAATCACAAAAAAAAATACCTTATATAAGTTATACATAACTTGGTTAATGCAACGGGTGGGAGTCAAACTCTCCACTACTTGCTAGTGCCACCCTGGCGATTTAGTCACTGAGCTTGCCTACGCATCAGAAAGGTGCCTAAATATCGTCAAACATAAACCTGAGCATGACATCATTACCAAGTCAAAACAGAAATTACATTGAAGTGTAAATAAATATAAAATTCGTCTACTGAATATGTAGACAAATTATGCAAATGATCATGCGTAAAACACGGATCAATCCAATTTACTGTCAAAGGGCACGGTTAGAAAAGAAAGGGAGAAATCAAATTGTTTTCACGAGGATATCAAATCGTCGATGTTTAAGGAAGAATTTAGGTCACGTCTCATGGATTACGGCTTATTTCCCGCCTCTCTTTTTCTTCGTTTGACGCTAATCCCAGCGGCTTCGCAGAGATTCCGCCGCCCAGCCGTCGTGCGTTGGCATTCCCCTCCTTTAGACGGTACATCAATTTCAAGGTCAGAAGTATTTACGAATAAATTATGGGCTTTTCATTAATTCTTTAGTAACACGCGGAAAAATAATATACGCAATAAATTCTTTACAATGAAGGCCCGCATCGCGCAAGGACAAACTTAATATAATTATATTATTCAAATATAAGTAAGTATCATTATCTAAGAATGTAATTATGTATAATAAATAATTAGGCTCCCGATTCTCTTCACGATGTTACACGTAAGTAAATCAAAGGCGACGCTCAATTTCGTTCCATAACTCGGGAAAATATAATTACAGTCTAGCCTTTTATCGTGTTACCTTTTACATAATCATGTAATACTAATGTAAGTGAGCGCCACTTCTCATCCTAATAACATCTCGAAGGAGTCAACTCGACCCACGCGGAAAATCTGATTATTCAGTGAGTGACGGCGTGCGACGGACCGAATATTAATCGCGCTCTTCCACTTACTCTAATCATTGTAACTATCAGGGTTACAACATCAACCGGGAATCATTCCACCGACTCAATTGTACATTCTACCGAGTAGCACTAACGACGTAAGAAAATATTATTTGGTAGGTACTTGTGCCCCAACTCCGATTCGACGTGCTCAACATTTTAATGAAAAAACCTTTAGGTATAAGAGTCAAAGCCATTTTATTGGACTTCACGCGTATCAACACAAAAGAAACTGGACATTGAGAAAAGTGAGCGGTCTGGAATGTGTCCTATAAAATCTGAGAAGCATTTGAAATCTACACTCGCTTTTAGGGCCATCACTACTAAAGCCATCGTGGATAAAAGTTTCCAGTTTTCAGAGCTAATTTTTAATGAAATTAATTCCATTAGCAAACCGTGTAACTATTAAGCTGTTAATCCGTTTACTAATTTGGCAGTAGTAATCCGTGATATTGCCAGTTTATGTAGATACAACCAATTATCGCCGGTTATATTTTAGTGCTAAAATGCGGCCACGCACATGCAGCCGCAACATTCCCAAACTACCAAAATGCAATTTAAACTCAGTATAGCCACTGTTCCTGCGCTGTTATGTGACAAGTTAAAGCATTATGCAAATTTTGGTTAAATCTGGGTTACAAATGTACATATTACCCAGGAGCAATTACAAAATGCATTTCTTTAAATGTGTATTCTGTCCATGCAGCCGTAATGACATAATATTACAACATCCTAGAGGCAACAATGTTCCTGAAATGTACCCAATGCAGCAAAAAGTGGATTGTATCTTTAAAGAAGAACTCTATCTAAATAAACAAATGCAGCAGAATAAAATGATTAATAATGGAAATCATATCATAATTATGCACGATTCTTTTCCTTGACACCATAATAAGCCACACACGTAACGATTTATTTGCGCAAATTATGACTTGCGCAAATTTGCTTGACGTCGATATTGACCACACACGACTCAAGTTTGATTGTAACGATATTATTTCAGCGGGAGGAAAAGTTTACTTCAAATTAGTACTTTCATTGTTGATACAAAAATTTTACTGAAATTTTAACGCATGCCCAACACAAGCTCAAGCAAATTTTCGCAATCACACAAGCCAAGATTTGCGCAAGCAAATCGTATCGTGGTGTGTGGCTACCATAATGTACCAACCGGGTTGGAATCAACAATCATATTACTTTAATACGGCGCAAATAATAAAGTGCGTGGGCGCAACATGGAACACTTTTTTCAGGAAGAAAACCTAAATCAGCTTTCACTTTGTAAAAACAGTAGGTAAAGGTATAATTCGTTTTACTTACAAGTATGTATAGGTACTTTATTATTTTATTCTAAAGCAAAAGAAAATAATAATTAAATATTATAAAATTTTCTTTATGAAACACTCTGTTCTTCGCCACCTACTATTTTATTTGTTAAAAAATCACGCTCTTAAAAGTATGAAACCATGCGATTATAATTTTATAGGTGTACAGGCATGCGACCACGGCTTTACCTTGATCATTTTTGTACCTACGTCTTGATCTCTGTCTGAAATATTTTCTTGTTTCATACTTTTTAGAGCGTGTTTTTTCAGTGGTCGGGTTTTAGTTTTTGAACTTACTTTTTATTTAAATTATTTTGGGGTTATTATTTCGTGATAAAGTATTTGCAGAGCAGCTTTACTTTTTTTTTGTTTGGGTTTTATTGATTTTACAGCCACGCCGTACGTAGCAGTCTCACTTCTGCTTGTTTTTAACAATTTAAACATATTTATTTACTGAGACAGTATGATATATACATGTCCGACATGTCGATTCGTGGTGCTCAGTTATTGTGTTAGTTGGTGATTTTAATAAACGCCGTCGCACCCAGTGTGTGCATAATTTAGCTAGTGTGATCAATTTGATAGTAAATTATAATGTGATCTGAACTGCAAACAGTTTTTCTATTGCGCATTAACCAACACTAACCACACTATGCCCACAATAGTTAAAATATCGCTGATAATAACGAAAGAGTCACATACCCGTCTTCGACATATAGATAATTTTATAATAAGAAAACGGGCGTCGTTACTGAGGCAGGCCTAAAAATCGCTGGCGTGACGATTTGGACTCGTTCCTTAACGATTGTACCAAGAGGGCACAGCATAAAAAAATTGGAAAAATATGGGGGAGACCTTAGCCGAGCACTGGGACAATGTGGATTAACTAAAAAAGAAATAGGTCATTTTTTAAAGGTGTTTAATTGGTTTTAAAGGTTTAGGCCTACCCCGTACTGCGAAATCTCACCGCGCGATTTTTTATTCGATTTTTTTTAATTTTTATTTAGTGTACAGAACTGCAACAAGCACGATTTTTTATCGCTAGTGCGTGTGCAGGTGATAAGTACCATGTATTACAGAACTGCGATAAAAATATCGCGCGATTTTTTTGTCGCAGTACGGGCTAAGCCTTACAAAGCGTACCTAATCGAACACTGAAAGTTGTACAATTACTGATACCAGTTTTCACTATTTGAAAACTAACTACTAAAACTATTTAAACCTGTAATTTTTATAAATGTAAGAACATAAACGTGAATATGGCTCGGGTATGGTTGGAAAGGTTAAAAACAACGGTTTTTTATGATATCTTTCGTTTTTCAATCTTACTTTAAATATATATATATCGTCACTATAATCTACACAATATGCATGTTAGACAGATAATAAAATTAAGTACTGTTTTTATCACAAAAACATGAAAATGTGCCAAATATTTATAAATAAATAAACTATCTCAAAGAAAATTCATAGATAAGTATGTATGTGTGCATGTTATAAAAGCTTGAGTCTACCATAGTTCTTGTATAAATCATATTTATCTGCACCTAAATCTTGTTAACTAATAAATAAGAAGAGAATATAATATAAAACTTAGGTCATCTGAGTCAGTTAGTGCTTTCTCGAAAACTATTCACAGTTATTTATAACTTTGAAAAAATATATATCAAATCAAGCACCATTCTCGCGACACTTAAACTTAGAAAGTACTGTAATCATTTAATAAAAGATATAACAAAAACAAAAAATTGTTTTTAAGTATGTAGGTAATAATATTCAAATACTTTTTTTGAAATTTAAAATCATTTTACTACAAGAGTAACGATCGAAATATTTAAATATAAGTGTTCATCATGATAGTATGTGTGTACCTATTTACTGCATGCACATAGTTTAGCAGAAAATCACTTTTGAATTTCGCCAAACATGATCAACTTTATTAACACACGACTGACCCCTGGAGTCCGCGTATCACTGGTCAATTTCCCTCAGTCGTCAGTTTATTTAAATCGCCAGTTTCATTGATTAGTCAGTTTCACTGATTCGTCAGTTTTGCCAATTAGACAGTTGTGTTAACTCGACAGTTTCCAGTGTTTGTCAGTTTGGTACACTAAAGGGAATAAGATTTTACGTGTTAAATAAATACATGTATGTACCTGTACCTTACTTATATACTCTAAGTATTCGTATGTATGTATTATAATATTATTCGTATGAGTTTTCCCGACCAATACAGTTTGTATGTTTGCATACCCTAGTTTATTGTTAGCCAGATATTAAAATAACATCCCTACCCTGCTGCAAAAAAAACTTATGCAGACAATTAATTATACTCGTGACAAGTTCGTGTAACGAAGCGTACTTTTAACGGGCCAAAAGAAAAAGGGATAAAGTACATTCATTGTAATATAACGTATCACGAACTCCAGCGTCTCCTAAGCGATTTTTCATGAGGTGTGCCACGTTAATGTGTACAAACGCTCCGGCTCGGCATACTTTGCTTCTTTGCAGGAAATAAATTACCTATGCTTAGAGCGCTACCTCCTGGATGGCTTTGCTACACGAATTTCGCAAACAGATAAGCTACACCGTTATTTTAGTAGTTTAAACACGCTGAATAAGTGTTGACAAGTAAGACGGGTGATAACGGTAAAGTCAGTAAGAAGATTTTGTTTTCCTCTTTGCTTTATTTTTGTGTTTAAAGATAAACACATTTGTGAATCGCACGTCTGAACTATTCTGGGTTATCTGAACTGATGTTTATTCAGCTATCAGCTGAGATAGATTGACTGGATGAATAGTTTTTCCCCTAAACCGAGGCGTACTCGGTGTTTGGAAAGTCCCACGCTTTCCACCGGTTAGTCATAGAACGTAAACATCAGCTGTTTGGAGCCACAACTATTTCAACTTTAGCTTTATGTTACTCTAGTCTATTGAACAGGCGTTTATACACACCTGCAACATACCTCATGTTTTTAATGATGATATAAAATCCGCTTGGTTCCTTTGATTTTCTTATTAGAATCGTAACACAAGCATTTTTCTTACACCACTTGGTGAACACCATTTTGCAGTAAAATCTTATCAAAGTCACCTTTTCTTAAATCGACACACCGTAAAATCCTTCGTAAAGTCCCTATTGGTAGTAAAAGTACAAATTCAGTTATCCATTCTGCCATCCAGAATTAAAATTCCTAATAGAATATGAAATTTTCTTGAACACGATAAAAGAAGCGAGAACACTTTGTTAGCAAAATGTAAATAACCGATACACTCTGACGAGGTTATCGGGAATTTTACGCAAAGAATTCTGATAAGCTGCAGGAATATTCAAAATGAAATAACTTAAATCCCTGAGAACTGACCGGCAACTTGCTTTGTGAAATAGGAAAATAAATGAAACACTGACTTAATAGCTTCTACATAGTACACCAGTCGATCGGGCAGGTTAAGCACTAGTGTGTTGGTTACTTAGATGGGTAGAATAGCCATTCTGTAGATACAAAATACTTACAATATAAAACAGCCGATAATCCAGGCTGTCGTATGAATGCCTAACTACCTTAGAACCTTCCCAAAGGTCAGAACGTGTTATTTTTTCCCTATTTGGTAGGTACAGGTTGTTTCGCTGTCGGTACAGAGTTTTGATATCGGAATTGTAATTTAGTAACACACATGTTGCGACGCACACTTGAAACATTTTATTTATTCATAATCCCTTATAATAAAGTTAAGAAGTGAAAACAGCACAGCTTTTCACTGGCTAAAAAGACTATCCAACATTAATCATTTCCATCGAACATCTTCATTTTTACGGTATGCAACACCAGCTGGTTTCACATTCTATAGGTACTTGTATTAATCGCTAAAACATCGCCAAAGTCAAACTTGTGAACTTATAAGTTCACGAATTTGAATTTGACCTACATGGACAAAGACCTTGATATAATGCGTACCTATTTCGCTCAGACTTATTCAAATGTGTGTGACATCTCACAGTTACACTGTCCTTGTGGCCCATCCTTACACTGTGTTTACAATAATAACCCTAATTACTCAGTTACTAAATTAAGAACAGCTAGTGCTATAAGCGGCAGTAAAATTACATCATTATGACAATTAACTGTTAGGGCCATTTGATACCCTCCCTTACTAACAATTAGGATGAATATATCATGAACTTCATTTGAAGACAAAGGTGCCATAGGTAGGTACCAAACCGAGAAGATGATTCACAGTTCACCATGGGTTTGTTTTGCTAAACGTAAAATACAACTCGTAATTAAACGTTAGTTGGGAGAAATCAATACTTAATGTAAAGTAACTATGTAAATTTAGGTATAAACATCGTAGGTATATATACGCAGTCACGAGAACCCTTGTTTAGCACCTAAACATTTTTTCCGCTTGCTCACACTGTGAGGTAAACGGCTTTTTGTATAGGACGCGAAGGCGAGTTAACCAGTCGATCGACATCCACTGACCGGGTCGCATTACCTAATACGTTACACACATTACCAGCAAAATGAAGACCGCGCCTGTATTATTCGTCGTACTTTTGTCGTTCATTTGTGTCGTCCATTGTAAGGATTTGATTGTGGGCTCCAGTTTCAACAACAGATTGCTATGGCAGCAGAAAGCCGAGTACAATGCCATCCCACTGAAGAAGCGAGTTAAAGAAGTGTTCTTTTCTGATCCGGGACAGCAAATTATTAAGGTGAGCATTCTCTGCAACTATTTTATGTTCTATTTAGTTTTATGATTAATAGAATTATTCAAACACTTTTCTTCGTAGCTTCATCGTACCCTTTTCAGTAGGTGCCTATTTTATCTTAATTAATTTTCTAATAAAAGGTATAAAATATTTAATTATACTCTCAAACCTTGATTGACTTTCGCAGAGGTTCTTAATGATAACTGGCACTAAGAGTTTCATAGACAAAGTTAAAGGTGATCTAATTACGACAACAGCTCTTTGCAAGTAAACCTTTTCTATTTTAATTATGAATTAAATCAAATGATTCTTTAAATCACACTTGGGTCTTGCAAACTTACAACTAAACTTCTTTATTAATGTTTTCGCCTGCGTCAGTTGAACCAACAGATTGTAAACTATGACGCTGTAGCCTATACCAAGTACCTACCTAAACACTTTTGCTCTTCTTTATGTATTTATTTTGTTCAGAAAAACGAAAGGTATTTAGATACGACGTCCCAACACTGTACAAGTGAGTCGTCAAGAATAACGATGTCAATAAGGATTTCGGCTTTCGTTTTATGTTATCAATTAGGGTCACGCCAAGCACTTGCGTACACGTTGATAACAACCTCCATCTGTATATGAGATGCATCATATTGAAATATTAATTTGAACTAATTAACATTTATCAGAAATGTTATGCTTTTACTTTACAGCGTGCGAGCTAGGTAGGAGGCAAAAAGGTACTTAATTGTTATAATTCCAGTCATAACCAGTTAAAATCTGGAACAAGTAATGCGTAATATTTTATACAACTTCGTACATAACTCATGTAGCTTTCACGATGTATACCTACCATAGGCCTTGTACACAGCTAATTGCAAGCAAACATTCCTCACATTTTTGTAGAAATAGGTAGGACCGTGTGTCTGTAAAGGAATGCGCGTATTATTCCGAGCCACAATGCAGGACAAAACTCTGCACGAATCATTTTGGTTTATTTATTACCTACTCGTATAGTAGTAACCTTCGCACACTATTTGTGGAACATTTTGCAATTTCCGGCATACAACTATTACGTCTACGCACATAGTAAGCAATGAGTCTATTACTAAGGCCTACGAACTCTTAAGGTGCAGGCTACCATACCCAAAAGTTTATCTCCAGGAATAGACCAAGAAACTGCAATGTCTGTATTGCAATGCACTTGCGGCTCAAACAAGTGTTAACAATCGTCCAGTCTATACGACTTATTTAGAGACAAAAGTGTTACTTTTCATACTGCATTGTTTTGTATATTAGAAGAAAATTAAAAATAAATAGGTACAATGGAGTAATTTTTTTTCGGCATTCCAGAAACAAGAAATTCCCTGAGTAGTGTAAACTAGGCTTTAGCAACATAAAACCTTCTTGTAAATAATTCAACCACAGTCAGGTACCTAACAAAATTAAACTGACTTCTTTATATATTTGAATAACCTTATACTTCACTTACGAGCGAGCACTATTGAATGTTTTGAAACCACAGACATCGTACATAATATTGTGAGTAAAGATCGTTTCCAGAAAAGGTTTCTTTTATTGCGAAACTCAACGTAAACATACATAACACAGGTTTGTGCAATCGTTCCGATTTTATTCATTTAATTGATACTCAACCGCAAAGGTTTTTTTAATGTTGTAACAAATAAAAAGCCTTTTGTTGTGATTTTACGTTCAGCACTCGCGTGTCATATAAAGCTTTGTTTGACACCGTGAAAAAGACCGATTGGCTTTTTTGTTGTTAGTGGTTTTGTCAGTAACTTAACGTTTATTGCTTTTACTAAAAGTAAAATCATGATTCTTGGATGTAAGTATATTTATAGTTTATTCGCAATTAAATGGACTTCTAGACAATTTTAGGATCTTAATTAAGTTTTTCTCAAACAGCTTAGATGCTCACAGAACGTTAATTATTCTCATTTGCACCATTATTGTTCTGAAAATAGCTTTGCGGTTTATAAACCATTTACTCGAACTGAATAGTACAATGAACGATAAATATTAGAATATTCAATGTTATGAATAGCACCTTCTTCTATCTTCACCCTTGTTTATAAATAATGATCTAAACCTACGAACCTTTTGACTAATTAACGTTTAGAAATACAAATAATCGTTATTTCCTAATGACAAAATGTTATTTTAGACATTTAATTAATTAACAATTCAGACTATCGCAGTTCAATCGTTGATATAATTGACACTGCCAAAAAGGGGAACGACTCTCCTTTTGTATCACATTTTTAAGCCCTTTTTCTCCTATTCTAAAATTATTCATAAAAAAATTGAGAAGAATTTTGGAAACAAATTAAAATTAGAACAGCTACTTATTTAGTTGTATATTATGAAGGACAGCCGTGGTTTTATAGCTGAAGATATAATAAAATATACATGTAATATTTATGATAAGACTAGCTCAGACTTCAGACACCCTCACTGGGGAGTTGTTCGGGATCCCCCCGGCCCGGGGCCAGACGAACTGCAATGACTCATACATTGTTAATTGTTGGCATTATTATAAAAACAAGAATCCAAGGCGCCCACCTTGGCATATTAATTAAGTATGTATGAGGTATATAGCTTCTGCCCGCGACTTCGTCACCGAGCGTTTACCCTTCTTCAAAAATCCAACTGGGCTATCAATGTCAAAATATTTTTTTAAATCCGACTTCGATTCCGGAGATTACCCCCTTTTTTTTTTTTCTGGGTGGGAAATTATCAAATAACTTCTCCCGCTCTGGGTGGAGCGGGAGGGCGTGTCAGACTCCTACTGACTAAAACCCACCCGTGTTCCTTCGGTTGCCCTGTTGCCGGGGGCCACGATTTCCCTATCGGTTTTCTTCGAACCCCCGGCAGGCACTGGCCCTAGCGGACCCCGTCGATTCTGCTGACATCTCTTTGAGGCGCGCGTGGAACACGACGCGCCGTCGACCCGGGCTTGGTCCTTATCGGACGGCGAGCTACCCATTGCTCACCGTCCGCAAGCCCGCGCCTACGGTGGCCGGAAATCGGCTCGCGATTCCCGCCCCGGGCGTCTCCTCCTATTGCGGCGGTTTGGGGCGTGAGGGCGCGAAGTTTGCCTCTCCCTCACGCGTTTCGCCTCCTCCTTCGCGAGCATTACCGCTTCGCAGAAGGAGGTGACGGCCTGCCATTTCCTCTCGCTCCGTACCATGGCCTGAACCAGGGCCGGACGCGAGAGATCACCGCCACCGATCGCCTCTACGAGGACACGGCGTTGCTCTGCCCAAGCCGGGCAGACCTCCACCGTATGCTCCACCGTGTCCTCAGGCCGATCCACACAATGGTGACACCCGGGTGTTTCCTCCCGCCTTATCCTGAACAGGAACCTCCCGAAGCAGCCGTGTCCGGTGAGGACCTGCGTCAGGCGGAAGGTGAGAACGCCGTGGCGTCTCTCCAGCCACTCCTCAAAGAGGGGTCTTATCGCCGCGATTGTGGCGTGCCCAGCGCGGGGTTGCGACAATCGCACCCTCCATGACGCCATGAGATCCCGCCGGAGCTCTGTCCGCTGTGCCGCAATTTCTTGCGGCATCGGAGTTAAGCCCCGGCGTTTCGCCTCCTCGCGACACTCCCAGACGTGCGCGAGGACCTTTGCCTCCAGATCCCATGGCGGTAATCCGGCAAGGAGGCTCGCCGCCTCGCAGGAGACCGTGCGGTATCCTCGGGCCAGCCGGATGGCCATGACCCTCTGGGACGCGTTCAACCGGCGGGCTGGCCGAAGCCTCAATGAACGCGCCCACACCGGCGCCCCGTAAAGGGCCATGGACCGCACGATCCCCGCATAGAGCCTCCGGCAGGAGGCGTTTGGATCCCCTAGATTGGGCAGGAGCCGCTTCAATGCAGCCCCGGCCCGCTCCAGTCTGGGAGCCAAACGTCGGAAGTGTTCCACGAAATTCCACCGGCTGTCGAGGACGAGTCCCAGATCATCGTCGACTCGACACCGATGTGAACCCCTCCCGCCATTACCTGGGAACCCGACGGTGGCGCATTCCGAGGACCATGAAAACCCATGGCCTCAGACTTGTGCAGTGCCACCTCGAGTCCCAGCTGCCGGATCCTGTCAACGATTGTCGCAACCCCGCGTGTCGCTAAATCGGCCGCCGCCTGGTACGACCCCCCCTGCGTCAGGACAAGCGTGTCGTCAGCGTGACAAACGACGCTGACGCCGCTAGGGAGGTCGGCGCGCAGCACCCAGTCGTATCCGATGTCCCACAGATGCGGCCCCAGGACCGAACCCTGTGGGACACCGCACGACATCTCGTTCCACTCTCCTTGGTGACCGGGGTAGATGACGGCCCTGTCCGTCAGATAGGCCTCGACCACACGACAGAGGTAGATACCGGAGTGCCTCCCTGATGCAACTCCAGGGCAGGGTGTTGAAGGCATTGGCGATGTCTAGAGACACCGCCAAGACGACCCCACCCCGGGCCACAGCATCCCCCGTCGTGAGGGCCCGCACGCGCATGATGGCGTCCACCGTAGAGCGCCCCCTGCGGAAACCGAACTGGCTCTCCGCCAGATCCGGCCAGCTCTCGTACTCGCACCAGCTGCCCGACGAGGCGGTCTGCAATGACTCTTTCAAAGAGCTTGCCCACCTCGTCGAGCAGCACAATGGGCCGATAAGCGGACGGAGAGTCCGCTGGGCGCCCCGGCTTCTTGATGAGGACCAGTTTCCCCGTCTGGAGATTACCCCCTACATACAAACTTACAATTAAACAAATTCTACCTCTTTATAATATCAGCGACCCGCCCCTGCTTCGCACGGTTTTCACGTCTTGGCAAAACATCGAGATTTATTTAATAAAATATTTTAATATTAATGTTTATTTACACACAAAGCTTCCGGAATAAATTCTCTAAATGATGGTGAAAACCGCATCAAAATACGTTGTGTAGTTTAGAAGAACAAAGCGATCACACAGACACAAAAAGCAACTTTATAATATGTATAGATAAAGGTATGTCAACAATCTCGTAGGTGGTGTGACTTCAATTAAAAATATTTGTAGTTCACTAATGAAAGTCGTTTATTTTGGAACTGCTTGCGTTGCATCGTTATCATTATATTATTGAGGGTAGTGATAGCCTAGTGGTATGACCGTCAGACTTCCAAGTCATAGGTCTCGAGTTCAAACGCAAGTCACCTCTGACTTTTCGGATTCATGTGCGTATTGTATAAATATCACTTGCTTCAAAAACGGTGAAGGAAAACATCGTGAGGAAACCGGCATGCCTGGGAGATATTTCTCAACGGCATGTGAAGCCGTCAGAGGCCCATGGGCGACTTTAAACTGACACCAGGTTAGTCACTAACCACACAAAAAGAAGAATTATATTATTATGCCTGAATTAAAAAAACCGTGGCGACTGCCTCCGCTTACGCAACATTTGTTATTTTTATCGTGTCGATGGTGTGCTGCAAACCCAATTTTTTTTCTTCAAACGTACGGTCGACCGCACGTCGATGGTAACGCTTTGATCTTGAGCCTATCCTAGTACGGTTTTGAAACCTCTGACGTGCGGCCTACTGTACCTATAGTTGGTTTATGTGGAAAGAGGATTGTGAGTATAGAACTCCAATATCTACGTCCGATGCATCAATTTGTCAGCTCTACTGTTTTAAGACCAGTCCTGCCAATCTAAGCCAATCATTATTATCATGAGTGACATATGACATAACACTCTTAACAGCTCGTGCAGACACAAAAGATAAAGATAATCAACTCATTGCGATGCTAGACACGTTATATTATACAATAAATAGTAATAAGATAATAAGTAGGTAGTGCATGCATGAAGATGCGTAATACCTCATGACATGAGGATCGTTACCATATAAATATTATCGCAACTATTTTTCACAACTCATGTCATTCGCTAAAACCGATTTGCGTCATTAAAACTTGACAATTATTTACACTGAAAAAGCTGAAAGCGCGCCAAATTAAAGCCGGCAGCTAGTCGGAACACCTTTTGCTATTGAAGGTATCCGTCTATTATGGCCGCTCTAAACACGGTGGGCGGCATCGTGGGCAGTCGCTTTTCTACTGAAAAAAAAAAGTATAACATATTGAAGCAAAATTTTCCATTGATATGAATTCTGATCATAAAATTATAAGCAAAATATTTGGGTATCAAATTATCTACTTGTCTCGCGATATACTGGACTAGTTTCCAGAACTTAACCTTATCATTTGCTGAACATGTGGCGAGTTCGCGAATTGACCTGTGTTATGTCATGACAGTTTAGTATATAGGATAAGCTTTTATCCAATGCGCAAACTTTAACACGTGACTTCACTCTTCATTATGAACAACTTTTACTATGGGACCAAACCTGAAATCGCCAAAAAAAATCAGCTGTTCTCTACATTTATGTTCGCAAAACTCGTCAAAATGTAGGGAACAGCAGATTTTTTTTTTTGGCGATTTCATGTTTGGTCCCATAGTAAAAGTTGTTCATAATGATGAGTAAAGTCACGTTAAAGTTTACGCACTGGATAAAAACCTACCCTGTATACAAACAATTTTCGATAATAAATGGTCGATGTTTTGATATTATTACACTAGACATTCATCTAATTGGTACATTTTCTTTTTCTAGGGTATAATTCTGCGGGACCTGGACCACACTGATGCTATCCCCAGCGTCACAGCCGGAGGAGTCGGCTTCTCATACGCCAACATGAGGATCAAGAGCGACCGTGGATCAGGACTCAACTACCAAATCGAAATCTACGTATAATACCAAAAGCACACCGAAATAACAAATACCTCTAAAGCTATGTAGAGTATATTTTTAATTATCGCACATTCATTAGTTCACTCATTACTATAAATAACTAATTTCAGTAAGATTACAATAAAGAAAAACACAGAAACTATTTGTTTTATTTCAATTAATTTGGTGACTCGTTTGAATTAAAATAGTAACACTAATACGTTAACTTAAATTCTTTACTGTCGTGAATTCAAGCACATAAAGTTATGGTCACACGAGAACACTATATGTAGGTATAATTCACCGCAACAATTTCAACTAGCAAAATAATAATGATATCAAATGAAAGCCGACCATTATCCTCGTAAAATGATTATATTACATGTTAATTTCATAAAGCTAATAATTTAATAATGTAGATAGGTAGGTACTCAAAAGGATTGGGTTGTTACGGACATTTTTGGTTATATCTAATTAACCTGAATTTTAATAACAAACCGACCAGAATTAACTTTGATTAAAATAATGATGTCATAAGTTTATTGAACTCGTGTTTTATAGTTCAATTGCATTAATCGCAGTTCTAATACTAAAATATTATATCTACTGGAATGTTTTATTGAAACTGCCTATTTCATATAGAACACAAATCATAACATTGCAAAAAGGTTATTATGTCTGCCATGTAGCCGCCATGCAAGGGAAACGTTAAGAGGAAAATATAGCGAGCCGTCTGAATGATGTCACCCTCTGCGGCCAACAAGAGACCTCACGACAACAGGAAATCTTCATTTAGCGAGGTTGATTGCCGAATGATGGCCGACAATTGTCGACCAGCCGACCGTATTTATAACCTACCTACATTTACGAATAATGTTTTAAGCTCGGCGATCAATCCTACGTTTTCTTTTTGTCTAGGTCTAGAAAAACTTTAATTCACGCTGTTTCATCCAGCGACTAGTTTACCTGACGCTAATTAGGCGAGGACAAACGACTTTTCTTTTCGCTTCATGCTTTTCGAAGCATTAAAAGATCTGTAAGGAGATTGCTTACACTTTTTTTTTTATCTGTCCTCTGATTAACGTGATAATAGCATTAATTTATAACAGCTGTGTTCTTAAATTATGATATCTTGCTACCTTAATTAAGTTTCGACCTTTGCTTGGGCACGGCGGGTTCGCCGAATACACTATCTGAAATGCTCAATATTTGATGTAGTAGTTGAAGGGAGAGTCACATGCCTAAGTATACTTACTAGTTAGTTCTTAAGTACTTCAACGTAGCTTCCACGCCCGGCTCGATTACGACTAGACAGACACTTTGCCTGCACTAAGTGCCAACTTTCTGACTCCATAATAAGATTAATGTATCATCATTTAGGATTTTTTTTTTGGATTCTGTAGAAATCTTACACTCTTTCTTTTAATCTGTCATAGCAGTCATATCATACGAGCATCTTCACTCAAATTGCAAAAAGAACGCTACGAATGATCTGACAAATACGTATGAAATTGATCATCTTTAATTTTGAGTCAGAGCACTGCACATAGTCATTCCGAGGCCATGACCACCAGTGTACTGTGTTTGTTGTATATCAATCTAGTCTTAAGCAGTGTGAGTCATCGTGTGACCGATGCCATTGTTTTGTAGTTTATTATATTAAACATGAAGACGCATTTGATGCGCGGTGGCGCAATATCCGGAGTCGTCTAGCTGTAAGAGGTATGTAGAGTAGAAGTATCTACTCTACATACCTCTTGCGTAGACGAATTGTAAGTACATTTGAGTTCTAGTCTTAATACATTCAATAGGAGCACTCGGCCTAAAAGTTGTGCCATTCTATAAAGGTGTATGGATATTCCGCATTTATAACCATGTCTCAATACAGACATAGGGCAGACTCTGAAAAAACCTCTGAATAGTAAACGTGTGTTAACTGAATTTCATACATTGACAACGTATATAAAAGGATTTTTCCTTTTTCAAAACAGGTTTCTAAGAGATAGAGAGTATTTTAAAGTTAAACGAGCTCTTTTATGAGAGTGATTTATCAATGTATCAATGGTCTCTTTAGATTCGAATTCTAGCTTTCACAAAAATTATTTACCTACCTAAGTAATCAAATCAAATCATTTTTATTTCAGGAATAAATATAATTATTATATTTATAATTATTATAATAATTATAATATAATTATAAATTTTATTCAGTATTAAAAATTGGTAAAATATAAACATAAAATCATAGAAATAATTTATAAAGGTATTATAATGTTAGATGCCTGTACTAGGATAAACCTGTATCACAGGCGGCATAAGCTCACATTTTATGGTAACTGTAGGACGTCGTTAGAAGTCTTGAAATAATGACAAAATTTAATAACCTTATTCATTATGTATACCTAGTTTACTTAAATACTATTTACCTTAATGATAAAAATAACAATTTTTTACATTTCGTTTGCGTAAAATAGTTTCTTGCACTTTATAACCTAGTTAAAAACAAATGATATGATTTTGCGTCAGCATAATTTGTAAGTGGGTTGAAAACAATGTTGCACAAAATTAAATAACGTTCGAGGCTATATGTGTATTTCGATTTTAATGCGGGCGATAAATCTGCTTAGACTACAACAAAACCAAGGATTTGTAGGTTGAGCAGTGTTTTGTTGAGTCAGCAATAGGCATTAAACACGGTATAAATATTATAATCTGGACTTGAGTATGACGCTCTAGGCGCCCTCGTAGTCGATAGAGTTGATGTACCTGTACTCCGCTATTTTTCTAGCAGGGCAATCAGCGTCTCCCGTTTTGTAGTTACTGGGCTTTTTAAAGCTTGAGCAAGTTGCACATTTAGGTGTGTCAGCTTTCTTCGTGCACTCTGACAACGAGTTTCCTTCTTCTCCGCAGCTGTGCTGAGACCACAAGTAGATTTCAGCTCTCTGCGTGTTTTTGCTGCATGACCATATTGTTGGCATTTGTAGCATCTGGTAACCAGGGTGAAGTCCCTGATAGGGCAGGACGTCCAATTCATAAAAAGCCTTGTTTGGGATAATAGGGGCTTTACGTATATTCGCTGTAACTTCAATGAGATAGTTACAGGTCGACGCATCTTTCTTCCCAGATTTGTGGCTTAATTTAACCATGCTCAAAAAGAACTCCATAGGAATTGCTGGAAACTTGTCGGCTACGTTTTGTTCGCAAATGCACCTGAAGACTTCAGTTTCAGCCAAAGTAGTCGGCACACCTACAATCTCGATCCTAGGTTTGCGCTTGTTGGGTTCGTCGGCGGTAAGTCCGGATGTAGAGAGCTGGACTGCGTGCTTGAGTTTATCAGCGTCGTGTTTCGTCTCTGTACTAATAATAACTAATACACCCATATTAAAAACCAGATTACAAATAATTCATTAATCATAAACTATTAAGTTATTACAAAACAATCAATACTATATTATACTATACAACAAAGTAATAAATCAGTATTATTCTAGCTGGAATACATAATATTACCATAAACGAAGCAATAGTTTACCTCGTATATGGCCCTCAATATTCCATTGTCAGGTTTATGAATTCGATTCTTAAAGGAGGCCTGCAACTTTCTCATGACTACGTAAAAGTCATCTACCCTGCTTTTGGCAAACATTCCGAACGCACTACACTTATCTGTTCTGTGCACTACACCGCCAAGACAGACCCTGTATACATCTGAAAACGTTATTATATTGAACACGCACGTGTTGTAGGTAATTTAAAGAGGATATATCTTATGTAGGTATGTTCGTCTCAGCATCACCGTAATCTTCTGCTGTCCTCGGATATTATTTTATACGGCTAATGTTCAACAGGTAATAACGCATAAACGGCACACGTATGATGACAGGGATCCTATTATCGCCCCTCGACCAAAGACCCGGGCCTGCCCGTCCTATACAAAGGGTCTCCGCTAATTTATTACCAAAATATCTTTAACACCACCCGCCTACAGATAATTAGACACCTACATTACGAAATATGTTCTCTAAAATATATGTGAGAGGTTCGGATTATGTTTATTACATACCTATAAGGTGAGTATAATTATCATGTAGTCTGCGTTGTAAAGGTAAAATCAATAGAGCTCGTGGTTCTTTCTTTACGATTTGCAAATTAGGATTTGCTCTCGGGAGCACGCAACGGTAGGCTTGTCGTGTATGCAGGAGGCGTGGTGGCAAATGAAGCAGAAAACTACTGCTGGAATCTAGGCCTATATAATATGTTATAAAGCGTTAATCTTTTCCAATTAACGGTTTATGAAAATTATTATTCTATTCTATATATTATTTCTATTCCGCTGGTTATAGGCTATGTGATGTCACATTAAGATGCAGATATATAACAGTGACCTTGAATGGTTAGCTTGCGTGTTCTGTACTGAGCTCAAGCAACGCGTCGTACGTCCAGCCAGTAATAGGACTCGCCCATCAAGGAGCGCTGTCCCAAATTAGACGCATTATTAATTTATTACACGTAAAACAAAAAGTATTTTAATAAAACAAGTATACTAAAAAATCAACAATTTAATTATCTTTAAAATAGTGAAGTTTTACGAAAAATACGCTCGATAGATTTTGCGTCATTCTCAATTTTTTTTCCGCGTTTGACATAACTTTACAAATTAATTTCACTATGTAATATAAACATAATCAAAAATATGCCTATCTTAAAATATTAGGAAAATGCTCTAATTTAATATATATTTTTTCCAAATCACTAACACTACTCGTTTAGACGTCATCTTCAGTATAAAATCATTAAAAGTCGGTTATCGTCCCCTTAAATGCAATATGGCACTATCTAGAGGACATTAAGTCATGAACTTTAAAAAATGGGCCGTGTTGGGCATCAAATGAAAGAGCTTGACAAGCACATTACAAATATATATTTATATAATATTGTCTAAGTAAATAAATATGTTTAAATTGTTAAAAACAAGCAAAAGTGAGACTGCTACGCACAGCGCGGCTGAAAAATTAATATCTATTAGGTATACAATAAACCCCAAAACAAAAAATATTTAAAGCTGCTCTGCAAATACTTTATGACGAAATTATAACCTAAAATAATTTAAATAAGAGTAAGTTCAAAAACTTTATAATTTTAACGTTATAATTTTGTAGGTGTACAGGCATGCGACCACGGCTTTACCTTGATCATTTTTGTACCTATGTATTGATTTATGTTTTAAATATTTTCTTGTTTTATACTTTTTAGAGCGTGATTTTTCAGAAGTCAGGTTTTTATAGAATAGAATAGATAGATCCATAGATCCAATAGATCTCAATACGTGTTCGTATGGGAATCCCACGATGAGAAATACTTTCCAACCGGTAAGAATACGTCATCAGCTTTATAATATAGAATTCGACATAACCTCCAGATCCAGGCCATTGTCAAAACTTCAATATCCCAAATACATAAACCACGTCTTTAAAGATTACAATAAAAATAAATTAAAAGCGACAGCCCATTAAAACGGCTCGGGCTTTGAGTGCTATGCATAAAGTTGGGCATAATTTGTGAAAACATGCTTAGCCTTCCGTCAGCTAAAATGATTTCATAAATATGCCGTCCGCTCCACAGATTTATAACAGATCAATTTTGCGTTAATTAGAAAATGTCACTCCCGAACGTTTTGACAGCGTTAACGAAAATAGGGAGTCTGTTTTAACGACGAAATTAATTTGAAACATATGTACAGTGTAGGTAGATACGTACTTAGAAACACCTACGGTTATTTCGGAATTATAATTTGTAGAATCTTAGTTAACATTTCGAAGAAATGAATTTTAAACTCAGCAACTACATAGAATATGTATCTATGTAGTTGCTAAGTTTAAAATTCATTTCATATTAGTTAGAATCTTTGATTGTGCACAAAAATCTAAATAACGGAAGTTACAGGGTATGTTTATTTTTCTAATAATTCTACAATTTACTGAGAAATCTCAGGAATCCATTGGGATACTGCAAGTCTGTCTGTATCGACCTTTGTTTTAGAATGGCCTGGGGCATGAAATAAAATTTGGTACAAATTGGTTGAATCCTAAAATAAATGTTAGTTCAGTGAATATTCTTAATTAATTCTGAGAATTAATGTATCGATAGAAATGAAATTTCGAATAAGGATAACTGCATGATTTACTCATCGATAATTTGTATATTCCTTACTTAATGAGCGGAAAGCCACCTCCTTACGAAACAAACGGTGGTTTTCCGCTCATTGCCAAGTTTCAACTCAATGAGATTAAAAACTGAAAGCTTAGAACAGGTAGCACTATTAAAAGACGAGCTAAGGACAGGGGAAGCGTCTACCACTGGTAAAAAAGCAGCTTTAGCGGAAAAGTCAATAAATTATTATGAACGTTTTATATTTTATAGGTTATTTTGTGTTTGTTGACTTTAAGTTCGGTTTTTGTTAAAGACTGGAGGCGTACGACAGAAATAACCTAATCAGAGTTGAAAACCAACTCGGGCGATAGCACTTCTAGCACTGATATAATATGATAATATAAACACACACATACTTTACTATAATTTACACAATATCACATCACAAGTGCCTGAGTGTAATGAAAACAGACTTAGTTCTTTTGGGAGCATCACCTATAAACCACTTTCTCCCATATAAGGCTTAAAAGATAGCACATCATCTCGACGAAATATCGAATTCCAAGTTTTTTCGGAGAGCTTCTCCCATAGTTTTCTTCTTATAACATCTTTGGCAAATACATGCATCTTTGGCAAATACATGCGTCCCCGTATTTTTGCAGTAAACAGCTGCGCAACTGGGCTCAATAATTAAGTATGCGTAAAAGAAGTCGCTTACTTACAAAAAAGATCAGCGCCATCTGAAGTGAGCAAGTGGCAGTTTTTATCCCCATTATGAATTTTTCAATAATTTTGCATGTCAATCATAATTATAACACTGACTCTTGACCTTTGTTATTCAGTGAAGTATTAGGCTAAGAACTCACGGAGCGGTTTTCAGCCGCGCCCGCCGCGATGGCGGGTGCAGCGGGACCCGCAAACAATTGCGCAAGCCGCGGGCATAAAATATCTGTATTTCCATGTACTACGTGTTTGTACGAGTGTTTGCGGTCCCCCAACCGCGGCGGATGCGGGTGAAAATCGCTCCGTGAGTTCTTAGCCTTATAGGTAGATCATATGGACCGTTGTACATTGTGATTGCAGATACATAACATAACATGACGCTTTGTTTCCCCGAAGGGTTGAGCAGAGGTGTACTGTAGCAGGTACACCCACATTTCACCAGTTATGTTTAAGTCCCATGTAATAGGGGGCGAGCCTATTGCCAGCAACCTGGCACAAATCCAGACTCCAGGCTGCTACTGAGAAATTCCAGATAGAAAAACCGAATAACACTTTATCCGACCCGGGAATCGAACCCAGGACCTCGTGATCAGCAGTAGCGCTTGCGGCCACTAGACCAACGAGGCAGTCGTGATTGCAAATACCTACTGATGAAATCCTTTTTGAATCTTTGAGAAACCTTTTACTTGTTTACCATACTTCATATCATGGGTGAGCTATACCTACAACGGCGGTAGTAAAACAAGATATAATTTCTAATGTCCCTACACGCGCTTCAAGATTCTCTGTACACCTGCGGCACTAACCATAATGAATTGTACCACTGTGAGATACATATGTACTAATACGAGATAATAAGATAGTATAGTGGAGAAGTCAAGTGCAGTTAATGAACAAGCAGTACGTCATGCAGTAGTCAGGTAACCCCCCCCCACAACCCTCTTCCTTCCGCCTCATGCTTGTGACGTCACTGACGCGAGTCGGTGCAACGCCGTCAACTTCGCCGGATCTGCAATTTCCCAACCTGGAAATTACGAATCCTAATGAAAACACAAACGTTGATAGAATAACATCCGCTCATACAAAATAACGTTATCGCAAATGCATCCTTCATAAAAGTGGTAAGAAATACCATTCAGTGTTGCTTCCTTGTTTTTTATCCTCCTTCACTTTTGCGGAGTCCAGATGATTTGTAACATTTTTCCTTTTTAACCGACTTCAACTGTATTTTTTTTTTATGTTAGTTACCTCAGAACTTTCTACTGGGTGAACCGATTTTGATGATTCTTTTTATTTGAAAGCTGGTGCTTCCCATGTGGTCCCATATAAATTTTATTAACTTTGCTTGGATGGTTTTTGAGTTAGCTTCAATAATACGTATTTTTTTCCCACTTAATATATGGATGATATGTTAACTGTTATTTACATAGCAGGTAGTGGTATTCGAATTTGTGGGGGGGTAAATACTACAACAAAAAAGTGAAAAATAAAAACTTTTTACAAAAAAAAAAACAACCGACTTCCAAAAAAACACTACAAAGTGAAAAATAACTTGAATTTCGGAAGTCGGTGGCAAAAAACGAAAATTTAAAACCAAAGACACCGACTTCCGAAATTCAAGTTATTTTTTACTTTGTAGTGTTTTTTTTGGAAGTCGGTTGTTTTTTTTTTGTAAAAAGTTTTTGTGTAACGCAATGTTTTCATCTAAGGTACGTTTGACAGACATAAATCTCAGTATCTCACTTGTAAACTTGTTTTAATTTAGACAACTATCTGTAGGTCAACTATCTACACAAATAACGCAGATATTTCTGATTTGCTGGACTCACAGCCGCAACCCGCAGCGCTGAACCCGACCTGCCACTACCATCGCCCATCGAGCCGTCATGAAAATGCGTCTAATATTTATTTATTTAATTGTTAAGTGAACATGGTTCAGCAAAATGTATCTATAGGTATCATAATTAGAGATGGGTTGTAACAGGTTAAACACGATATCTGTTATCACTGTTACTGTGACACAAAAATAACAGATCCAAATATCTGTTATTAAATAACAGGCTGTTATTTTTGTACGGACGATAAATACGTATTTAAATATCAATTGAATATCTTCTTTATTTCTATTCGTTTTAAGTTTTTTATAATGGCAACTGGTCAGTAACAGATAACAGGTAACATGACCTAATTTAGAAGTCACTTTTTCGTAAGTGTTTGTTTTTGTAAGACCACCAACTGTATCTTTAGGAATAATAAATACTAAGTGCTTCTCTTTTTAACGTAGTTTAACCGCTATAGTAAGAGTGAGAAGTAAACATGTTTCGAAATAAATAATAGGTGTTTCTCTTTTCAGTAAGGATCATTCCTTAATGAGGAAGAGAGAGAAATTGATAACCTTGCAATATTTCTTCTTTTGTGTGAGTGTGTATGTAAGTAAAAGCCGTAGTAACAGTCTGGGAGTGTGGGGATTGTTATAATGAATAACAGTAACAGCCGCGGTAACAGTTCTTGAGGGTCTGTTATTTTAAGTAACAGATAAGTTATATTGTTAGGAACAATTGTTATTTGTTATTTTTAAATATCTGTTATTTCTATCTGTTACGATAAATACGCCTCACTCCTAATCATAATCCCATACATTAAATCCTAAATCCCTACAGCGTTGTATTGTATTTATTTCCTTCTCATGGTTATCTTTTCCTGTCCATGGTGTAATTCTGCGTGGATTTAGCTATGGTTATGACAAGCCTGACCTTTTCAGAAATTTTGACCCTTATCGAGTACCTACCTAGTCAGTATGACTAGATATTGCAGGTTTTCCCTTATAGCTTCCGGGTTACACGAAAAAAGTCTGAACTGAAAAAACCGATGCAGCAGATAGACTGGCCTATATAGGTAATGATGTTCTCAGAAACTTGTCCGATCTTAAAATCGGATAGAGTTAAAAATAGTTAGGTATGATACTAACTATTTATTTTGTAGCTGACAATAAGTTAATGACTTACAAGAAAATTTTAAACAAGATGTATTTTATTTGTGTGTTATTAATTATTTGATAAACTAACATTTTAATCCGAATAATTAATTTACAAAAAAATTACATATTAGTATTCTCCTCTTCGCTCAGTCATAAATAAGTGAGTAAGCGTTTGATATTTAAAATTCTTATAAAAATAAACTTATTCTCGAAGTGCCACCAAATGTTCTGAGGCATGAGCGGAGTCGGCCGCTTGCGACTCGCACGAGGGATAGCGTAAGCTACAATTTATGAGGCAATTCATCAGATCTCTGAGAGCTCCAAGAGCCTTATTCCATTCCTGTGGAATAGGGCATGACAACGCAAATGATATCGATATCATACTTCTTACGTTTGTTGGCACTGCTTGCCATGTCAGCTTACATTGCACAAACACCTAAAATACATCGATTTGGTTTTGTTAATGTATTTTGATGCAAAATAAATAGTTGAGATAGTGCCGTGACCGATGTTTTCTTAGACAAGAATTCATTCGCCATATTTCAATGAGCATTATAGAAAATTAACTCACGAGTTTGGTCGCTTTAGTGGTACCGATTATAAGTTTTAACTATCACACTGCAGAACAAAGACCTCGCTTTTCTTGTTCAATGCAATTTCGCTGCAGTCCTTTTATGAAAAATAAGTAAGTTCCCTGGTACAAAAGATTGTCCGTAACATTGATTTATTTTCCTCTACGGCGTAACTAGAATTCTCTCAATATTCGTTTATCATAAAAGTGCATAAGGCAGTCACAGGTTGCCAGTCCATTTCCTGCCACCATAACTTGTTTCTCTCAATTCCCTATCGTGTCTGTCGCGATGAAAACGTGCTACATCTGCTGCTTTTGGGACGAGGTCATGTAGAAAACCACTTTCAAAGAAATATGTTGATTCAAATTCCACTACACGGCACAGGATTAATTAATCAGTTTGTACAGAGATAACGTTAGAAAGTTTAACTATTCACAGAATAAATCGGAAGTTTTTCTAAATGCCATTTCTAAATTGGCACACGCAGACGAGTAAATGAAGATAAACCGAAAAGGAACTAAAACAGAAAGCTAATATTCTCTTCAATTAAAAACTTTGAGTTTTGTTTAATTAAACTAGTGAGTTCGTACTCATAACATTTGAACATTTCGAACACAAGCGCCTACTAAAATGGACGCTTGTTTATGTAGCTAGTACGAAAAAACGTGCTATGTAAGTAATATTAGCACGTTAAACTCACTTGCCGTAACAGTGATGAATTACGTCACGCCTTGAGGCTAATAAAGCCCCAAGGCATGACTCCAGATTATGGAGTTAATACGAACGGAGCACCGAGGGTGTTTGTAAAAGACGTTATAGAACGTGTATTATGTATCAAAATCGTTAAGTACCTTACTCCCCCGGAGCGCAAACACCCACTCCATTTTAAATATTTTAGAGCTGGTACCCGATCGTTCTCTAATATTCCCGGTGAAAACATATTTCGCCTCTTCCCGCTCAATTTATTTCTGAAAAATTCGTCGTTAACGGTTGCCGACATCAGAGAAGGTAAAGTTATAGGTGCACGGCTATTTATGTGCTGGGATGAAAGGAAAACATGAAATAGCTGCTTCATATTAGACCGCACAAATAGTTCGCCATAACGGAATAGCTATTCTTAAAAGGCCTACGTTAACGGGCTAAGAAAGTAATGCTTACAAACTTATCGCACAACGATAAAAAAAAAACTAGAACAAAACATACATTACGTAAGTAAACCTACTTAAACTAAACGAAAATCAATGTTCATAGCACAGAAACATTCATCACAGAGTTATAAATATAATAATGCTATGTAACTGGGTCATCTGCCTTGAACTATGTATTGAACAGATAAGGTCGAGACATAACTTAAATAGCTAGCAGTAGCAGCACATAGCGCAGGCGACCTAACTCACAAAACTATTTAGCAAGAACGTTACACTTCCATACAAAAGTTTACTTCCATAAGTACATTAAGCTATATACGCTTTCGACTTATCCCGCCGGACCGTTACTTAAAATTGCATCGTTTTGTTACGGGCTAAGTAAAGTAAGTACAGTGCTTAGTGGTACTGGTATTTGGACTGAGCTGCGGAAGTTAAATGAAGTTCAGTGTAATTACTCTCGGAGAGGCGGTTAACTCGGCTCGGTTATGGTGACAGCCACTAGCGCACGCCTCGTGTCGCCTTGCCTCTAATTGAGGCCAATATTAATAATGAAATATACTGTTTCGGATAAAGGAAAATCTGTTTACACGAAATTTGATTTTATCGAAAAATTGTTAAGGCCTGCAACGAAAATTCTGACAAAGGATATATAACATTTTGGGTTAAATGAATTCCTAGAATAGTGTGTATTTTACATAGATAGTAATGTGCTTACCGTACATGTACACATAATACATATTACGCTATTAACCTCCTTATTTATTTAAATAGCAAATTGTAATATAGGTAGAAACAACACAAACAATAGTTAATAAATATAAATTAATATTGCAGTCAACAGCTGCACACTGGATTTCAAAGGTAGTTGCAGCATAGTACGACGTACCTAGTATTACCTACATACCTATTACTGCCACATTAGGTATCTATAGAGGTGCGGCTGCACAAACATTCCGTCTAGCCATGGCGTTTATCCAACTATTTGTGAAATTCTGAAGCTCCTATTTGTCCACGATGCATTTGCCTAGTTACACAGCCAACGGCAAAATGAGTTGGACAACAGTGCTGAGAGCCAATTTTCACCTTTTTTTATTTCGTCGGCTTTCAACATCCATTAACTAATTAATGTTTGAATTTTAATCTGGAATTTTGATGTAGTAGTTCTTCTCGCGTTCCTTAGGTAGCGTTCCTTAGGTACCTATAAGAAGCACGGCTACTATCCTTACCTCTATCCGACTAAATTCTTACTGGGTTGCCTTGGATACAACTCGCTAGAGGTAAGGCGAGCTCGAGTTCAGCTCACAATAGCCTGTAAGACGCTGTGTAGCGCTATTGACGCTCCTGACCTGCTTGATGTACTGGCGCGCTTCTTTGTCCCAGACAATTACTGCCGGGGCAGACAGCACAGGCTTTTTGCCGTGCCTCCATGTCGTACTGTTGCACGTGCTAAGTCGTCAATTCCTCGTACTCTGGCTGCGCTTAAAGATCTCTTGGATTCTAATCCTACAACCGACCTGTTTGCGGATGGATGGCCGAAGTTTTTATTGATATGTCAGGAGTACTGTGAGAGGAATTTGTGAATGTGTTGTTACCTGCTTTTTTTTATATTTAAGATTTCATGTTTTTATTTTGTACATTTTAATGTGTCTTAGGTATAATTTTAGTTACTGTAATTGGTTTTAACACAACCGTTGTTGCTAAAGAAATAAGTAAATTCTCAGTTCACCCTATCTATCGTAATTAGCGGATGGAAGTTGATCATTTTATTTTAGTTCTGTCACTGTCTTGTTAACAACTGCTAATAAAGCTACGAGATGCCCCGGATATCTAGGCTGTAACCGGAACCCTCCCGACACAAAGGTTCTGAACTAGACATCTCACAAGTTACTATCTATGTCCGCTTATTGTCTTCGGTCTGGCACTTCCTGCTAATCGTGGGCACACCGGTGCCAAATGAACATTAGTATTTCTTGTAGTTGAACGACCGTGAGATTACAATACTTACGTTTCATCATATTATAGCGTGTTTTAAACCTATTGGAGAAAACACATTTAAAGGAAGTAGAGTTTTACCAAAACCGCTCTTTCTGATTTTAAGAATATTTTTTTCATTTTTCATGTTGAAAAGCTTAGTGAAAACTTTTCTGGGGTTAAAACATCTTTTCTTGAAGAAACCAAGTTTACCTGATTCCTCGTATGGATATATAATAATACCTACAGGTTTACTCAGCCAACTTCTGGTTAGCAGGTAATAGATTTTCTGAAAAAATACGGAGAAAAGATTAAACTCAGTATTTGTCCATAAAGGGGACTATTAGGTTACGTGGCCTACTTAGGAAGAATCATCCAATAAACTGATTACGTTAAGTTTATTTTACTAACTATGTTCGTTTTGTCATCTGATAGGTAGGTACCTACGGCATTTCAAAGTTCCTAAATAACAAGAAAGACACCATTCGCAAATTGTCTACAGTCTCTTAAAAATAAATCAGGCACTTTTTATTGCCGCGCGACACGTAACAAAATGGATTAAACATAAACTATGTTCGTAAAATAGATTTATAATTTGTCGGGACAAACATGAAAGTACCTACATTGGCAGGACTTGTGCCTTTCAACCTCTGGACCAATGTCTGTTGGAATTCCGAGAAATTGTACCTATATTGTTCGTAAAAGCTAATTAGAAACTCAATGCCCTAGTTAAAGGGTATTCATGCAATAAATAATGAAAAGTACCCCTTAAATATTATATTTCGTAAAACCTTACCACGATTTGATTAAACATTTTTGGAAATAAGCATACTATTTCCGGAAATGTTTCACGGAGCGCCCATCAATGATTTTATAATGTTTTATTCGAAAACTCTTCATATACCGAGAATACATTCACAACTTCACAACGGAATTTACATCAATATTGAAAGCAAATTGTGCAGCAGATCCCAAATAGTTGATTGACTGATTAAGTGTAGGTTATTTCTGTAAATATTCAATAAATAATGAAGTTTTACAAATACCAATTTGCTACTTCCAGCGAACAAATCCTTTATCTTCCATTTTAGTTTCACAAAAGTAAATTGGATTAATGTAAATCCAAGTATTCTTGAAAATTTTGCCACGAAACCATTATCTATCAACTAACCAATTGGTTAGTTGATGGCTAATGGTTTGGTTACTCAGCCTTTAAAGTTATATTTTCAAAGCTATTTAGAATGCGCACCGCTTTGAACTGGTAATGTGGCAAACCAATATTGGTTAACTTTTAACTCCTACTTTTTATCAAACGAGAGCATCGAGAAATTAAGTGCTAGTTACCTAGCCAATTTTAAAATGACCTAAGCTTAATTTTGACCTCGTTATTATAATGGAGACCCAAGTCAATCAACTCAGCCGCTGTTGCGTGAAAGCTGATGTGGAATATGAAAATACCGGTGAAATATTGCGGTGCGAAAATTGTTAGGTGATACTCGCATTAGTATGTGCGGAACAATATTTGTGTATTTATCGGTCGCTAGTGTTGTGATTCAGCGCGCGAGGACGCGGCTGGGGCGGGCGCGCGCCGTGTTTGGCGTCTCGGTGAGCAAACTCGCGCTCTAGCCGCATTTGCAATTCGTTTGCGGACTACGAAATACTCTGCACCCGACCAAGTCTTTTGTGTAACCGGATTTCTCGGTTAACGACCTAGATTCTGCATATTTATGCAGTTAGGTCACACAATTTTTCGCGTCTGTAGCTATCTCTTAAGCCTTCGCTGAGTGTGATATGATGACGATAACATTTCTTTGCTCGTTAGCCATTTGTTTTCAGCGCTAACTTGTACAAGTACCTCTACCATTTCATAGGTTTTTTAAATGAAATATTTTTTTCTTAAATTGTGAGATGTTTGTAAGATTTAGTTTTCTATTCAATACTACTTTACAGGGTCATCCAATTGTATCATAAGCAGATAGCAGCAGCTGCCAGAAAACAAATGCCATATTATGGATAGCACATGACAAAAGGATTAAGTGCTGTTCATAAGCCTTCTCATAGAATATATCGTGAGGGTGTCAACCCATTATTTCCATAATTTGACAAATAGTATGGCAGACGGCAATGGCAGAAGTTGGAAGTAAGTTGGTATTAAAACACACGAGGATGTTACTGCTCCTTCTTTTGAGATCTGAGCACTACGCAGATGAAGTTATAAGCGTTCGTTATTGTCAAGTAACATGGCTGGCAGTGCAAGATATCTGGAATTTAATTATAAAGTTAGACAATAGTCGTATAGCTACGTTCATGAACCCGTTTAATGTTCACTTTATGAGGAAACAGTCTCAAAAATAAACAAACAAAATAAACATAGGTTCCGCACCGCCGCGCCGCGCCGGGGTAATAATCGTACCAGTGTATGAGTGTTGCAGAGGCGAGAGCGGTCGGGGGCCTGGCTGGCTGCCTGGCTACCCCGCCCGCTGCAACTTACACTAATGTTCTTAATTTTTACACCGAGGCCAATACGAGCGAATCCAAGATTAACAATTGCCCTAAGCTGGGGAGCGAGAAAATTAACTTTTAAATGTAAATTTTACGAGGAAGTCATAACGTGAAAGCTGCCGCGGTTAGCTCTGATTTATTGCACTTGGAATTGAAAGTGTTAAAGGAGTTGCAATCTGAAAAAAGTTTTAATAGGTACCTCTTTAAAGAAATATAAATCATGATTGTAGAGCAAATTTAACTTTCGAAAAGTTGTCCAACATTTAGGCTCATCTACTTGAGTTGCTATTTAATGACGGCGTTTATTTCGCTAATCAGAAAAGTATTCATTAGCTTCACAGTAGACGAGGATGATTATACTTTATCCCACCCCTTTGCAAAGATCTGTGGAATCTCTCTACAATAAAATATACATTGTCAAAAAGTTGAGATATTTACTTGGGAGTTTCTGCTTAATCTCAACGTATTTACATTAGCAAACTTGCTATATTGTACAAAAAAATAAAAGGTTCATAGTATATCGTAAGTAATATTTGTTCTCTTAAATTAAGATACCTTCAGTAAACACTGACGACCTATCATTTTTGTTTTGAATCCCCGGTACCGGACGCCTGCCGAGGAAGTTACTAACCATAGAGTCTAAATCTTCAACACCAATTTATAAACAGTTCTTTTAAGAAATTTTTACAAGAATCTCTCACCAACATTATCAACAAAGCTTCAATTAATATGAATACGACTGAAACTCATTCCATACCCATATTTTAAACTTATAAGACACATTAATTCCGTAACAAATTTCAATTTCCAAGTACTTGGAAGCTTAACTCTTTGGACCGCAAAGTTATATGGATTGGAACTCTTTAGCGTTGACGAATGGTAGGAGGTAACGAATGTGTACAATCAAAACTTTGAAAAGATTCATTGCCGCAAATTTAGCCAGCTAAAAATATGATCCAGCCTGAGTCAAAGAATTTGAGAACGGATGTGGCTTGGGGCTCGGGGCGGTGCGATGCCGCTACTCGCCAAACTTTTTCATTTCCACGCAGAAATATAAAAAGCGAAAAACTTTCTGCGAATAAACTATCATACTGGAATATTTTAAAAACTCCTACAGATTTTTACAGTGACATACTGATGTTCTTTTTGAAAACATCTAAAACTATTATAATCAGCTTTTCTTTTCTATAAAAAGAAACCATTTGAAGATGGAAAATAACGATTCAATCAATGATTCCTTTTAGATAAAACCGGCAATCAGATTTCCAGTTATGTTATTTATAAAATAATAAATATGACAGTCTAGCATTAAGTATATTTATAAATTTCCAAATATCGAGTAGATTTTGCGGTAGATACCTAGAATCGGTTTGCTGTCTAGAATTTGTTTACAGTTCACAACACAGCGATTTGGAATAACTTTCTTATACTCATAGAAATAATTTGTTGTTAGAATACTCTTCAAATTGAAATTTATTTATGACACAGGTATAATGTTGTGGTACATGAAATTACTTAAAAAAAAATTGTGTCACTATGCGGTGTCTTACAATATTTTTTATACATAGAAATATTGTCTACACAGTAATAGTTGTACAAATAGTATAGCCTATAAAATTATAAAAAAATACTGCTAAGTAACCGTCATCTTTAGCAATAAAATAAACATAAACAAAACAAAACAAATTAAAGTAACAATTAATAGCTAGCCAAACTTATTAACTAAAGTAAGTAAGTATCAGTCGGCAGTTATGTTTTCCATGACATAATTATGCTGATCTAACCAAAGCCCTAGAAATTTTGCGTTGTCAATTTTATGAATCGTATTATCTTTATATTTATTATTTGATTATCGATTAGCCATTGAATAATTGATTCATTATTTATTTCATTTTCATATCTTTCTAAGTTTTTCCTATAAATATTGTAGTATAGACATCAGCCAATAGCGTCATGGTTTTATATATAACATAGGATTATTTATGTGAACACCATGTATCCATTTAAATCCATAATATTTTTTTCTGTCATTGCTTCATTTTTAATTATTTTTACCTATTATGGTATAGTAATCTTATTCCAGGTGCATCGTCTTCACATATAATTATATAGTTAATGTATACAGAATATTGTAAAACATTTAAAAGAGTAACGGTGGAGTTTCTTGCCCATTCTTCTCCATACGAAAACTACCTTTTGGAAGGGGCAACTAGAATCAATTCTATTTTTTGTAAATTTTGACGTTCAAAAGTGCCTTTTATGTTCCTAATTGAAATAAATTATTTGACTTTGAATAACAACAGACCAATATGACCAGTTTCGATAAGTAGGTTTTTTCTGTTTTAGTTATATTTTACTATTTTAGTGATTTATTTTCTGTTGACTAGGTACGACTCAATTCTAGGATAATACCCCTAATTCAAGTTTACTTATTTTCATGAGAAGGATCATCTTACTTATCATATTTCAAGTGGAGCTACTGTTCCATTTATTGTAGAGACGATGTGAGCCATTCCGAGCGCACATTCGAGGACATGATTTTTTTTTTCTATTAATGTAACGGAGGCTCCTCGGTTCACCGGAAGCACTCAATTATGTTATAATCAAGGTGTCCGGGGGTCGAGTACGACGCGCGACGGGGCAGGCGGCCGGAACGCCACCGCGCGACCCGCTCCAACTAACTTAAATGTCACGGCTTTAATACACGACCCATTCATTATTAAAATACGACTCTCAGCGTACAACGACCCTTCTTGTAATAATACCTCGGTAAAAAGTTTCTACGTGGAAATAATACCGAAATACACAATAATTTCTGTACTCATAGGGGAATGAAGAAAAACCACGGAGTTGGTTATCAGGGCCGGTTGAAATACGCTATCCTACTGTGTTGAACAACATCGCAATACAACTTTTTGCTGCAAAAATTCAGTTTATTCGGGTTGCGTATTTGAAACCAAGCAAGTTTTAACGAGATGATTGTATGTGTGTGATTCTGAACCCAAAATAATAAAAAAGATATCTTAATCGGGCTTTAACTTTTTATTGGGTTTATCTTGTGTGTCGGTCGAGGTTAAGGGGCTTTTCCGGAAATAACTGGGTTTTTTACTGTTTTAGTTTAGAATACGGCATTCAATCACATCGTAGTGGCTTGTGTTTTGAAATGCAAACTAGAAAAACGTTATTACAGCACAATGCAAACCCTGAAGTTTACTTTAACAAGCATACTTTGTCGTAGTTAATTTAACCTACGTTCGTACAGCTTTTCAGTTTTTACATAAGAGATAATGCTCCCACGAAAGAATAGATTTTTAGGAATAAAAAAAATATATACACGTGTAGCTAATGCAATCAATATCAATCTGCATGTACCTACTAAGTAATTTAGGAATCTAACAAACCAGGCTGAGCGGTACCCTAGGCAACCCTTCCCTACACGTGTGTGTTGGTTTAAAAATCATTTCTTTTTCCTTTATACCACGTCCGATGAACATTACTTTATGTTCTGCTGATCATCTGCCTCGTGTAGGGGTGCTACCATGTGGAGGACAGTGGTGGGCCAGTGGTAACGGCCTCGACTTACAAGTTGTTGGACGTGGGTTCGAACCCAAGCAAACGCTTTACTTTATGTAAATTATTTCATCACCACTGCAGCTGCTCTCAAAACAGTGAAGGAAAACATCGTGAAGAAACCGGCATGCCCTAAAACCAAAATTTCGAAGACATGTGACATCTACCAACCCGCACTGGGCCCACGTGGTAGATTACAGCCCACTCCCTCTCGAAGAGAGGTCGTCTGTGTCCCAGCAGCGGGAACATTATAGGTTGATTAAGCTACCATGTAGTTGCAAGAAAAGCGAAAGCATATTAAATTGATTGATCGTTCTGTCAACAAGAATGTTTCGTATTTGGATGACTACAAACTCAATCTGTTAACCTTTATATTAGAGCATGATGTTGCGCATTCAATTTGTGCTAAAACACGATAAAAATATAAATACAAGTCTGGTAAAAAGTAATTATACTTTTTAAATTAATCTTCTTGACTTTGAATATCTATAAAACAAATGTAGCGAAATACATTTACTTGCATGTACATGCGTGTTCTGCCTGTGTTCTGCCTAGCCTTTTCCCAACTTTATTGGAGTCGGCTTCCAGTCTAACCGGATGCAGCTGAATACCAGTATTTTACATGGAGCGACTGCCTATCTGACCTCCACAACCCAGTAACTGGGTAATACGATACCCCTTGGTAAGACTGGTTGTCAGACTTTCGGGCTTCTGACGACCCGTAACGACTGTCAAAGATCCACGAATGACAGCCGGGACCAACGGCTTAACGTGCTTTCCGAGGCACGGAGGAGTCTCGGTATGTAGAAATGGTCACCCATCCACGGACCAACCCCGGCAAGCGTAGCTTAACCTGACAGATCGACCCGAGCGGCTGTTAGTACTTAGCCACGAGCTCCTCCCAGTACATGCGTGGGTACAAATAAATCGCCCGTGTTAGCTGTAGATAAGTAAACTACGCAGGGATTTTTTGTGATTTAGCATGTGTACAAAAACCGCAAAGAGCGCCGTCCGCTCGTTAATTTGCTCCTTTCTGTGTCGTTCACTCGTTCACTCGTTCGTAATCAAACAATCGCGGCCGGCCGTTGATCGAAGGACGGGACTATAGCGATTTGTTACATATTGTGTTGATATTTCATTTATCACGGTGATTCAATTTTCCCAGCAATTAATCACTGAACAATAGCCGTGGTCAGTGGACGACGGCTGAATGAAAAGATAGACGAAATACCCGCTGGAAAATTATAAATATAGACATTTGCGAGTCCACAGTCACACACGATCACACAGTCACACGCGTTATCACGAAAATGGCAACGCTTAAAATAACATTTTAAGGATAATACAGGACCTCAGAGATCTTACGTAGTTTTGGTCAACTTTAAGGTCAATAAACAAATTTCACGTCACTCAAGATTATCTTTACTATTAGTACCAATTTTTTTTTTCATCTCTATTTAACACTTTGACTACTGCTTACAAGCTATAAGGTTGCTTAGTTCTATAAAAGTATCTTCCATTGGCATAGACTGGTTCTGATCGACAAAGGACTATGACCATTAATTCCATTCAAGGAATTCATAATGTATTCGGGGCATAAACATTAGAATATTCATTATGTATATTAAATACCAAAATCTAGTACTTAAGTAAAAAAAAACACCTGCATCATTTCTATGTTTATTGAATAGAAACAGACTTTCAAGATGGCTATAAATATTTTCACCTCAGCACCTCAAACAAGCAGGTTTTGCTGTGTATAGACAGTGAGCAAAATTCGATTTTGCTGCGAGCGTGAGACAAAGCAACTTTTTTTTATGTCGAGAACTGTTTTGGGTCTACCCACAAAATTCGCAAGATATGAACTTCACTTTGTTCTGTCACTTTCACTTCGATACGAAAAGAGCGAAAGATAGAAACAAGTATCGAATCGAAGTTCTATTTTAAAATTCCACATCTAGTAGACCTAAAAAGAAACAACAATAGAACATTCGGATACACATAAAACCGTAAAATTGCAAATCATTTGTTATTAAACTTTTCTTAGTTTTCGAGGGTTCTAAAGCCGATCTTGAGGTCAAAATGAAAATCCAAGATGGCGGGTGCTTATTAAGTCGATAGAGAGGTCAAAATTTTGTTTTTGTTTTAAATCATATGTGAGAAGGAACTATTTAATTAAATGAACTACTAGTATTTTATTACCTTTAGGTATAAACGTAGTAAGTATATGTATATATTCTCGCTGCTGAGGTGAAAAGTTGTATGTTACACGAGACCAAAGTTATTAGCATCTCGTGTCTTTGAATCCCTCGCTGCGCTCAGTATTCTAACCAAGAATCACTCGCTACTCTCGTGATTCAATTATAGAATCCTTCCCTTACTTAGGATTCAAAATTAACACTCGCAGCAAAAACCAACTTTGCTCTCTTGTTGCACAAATAACTATTTCAATGCCTAATTGGTGTCAACAATCTGATACACACATTCTTAATGGCATTCAAAATATGCTGTCTCTATTTGGCATCTTTATTAATTAAAGTGCTCGGCTATATTCACATGGCTGTCGTAAGTCCACTGTCTTCGGGGTCCCTCGAAAATTTTAAAACGTTTTATAAAAAAAATATATGTGGAATAGTTAACATTGCTGCATCTCCCCGAGTATAAGAATCTACATTTTCGCGAGAAGATAACTTAATAAAAACTTCAACATAAAGCCATTTCAGCTAGATAGACTAAAAGCAGCCACCAGCGTTAGACAGAGAATAATTTTGTCATGGAAATTTGAAATCTCTTAGTAGTCTAATATCCAGCTCGGCTGCAAGCGCATTAGCCTTTATGAAAAGTCGCACCCATTAGCAACGTAGAACCGTCACCGTTGCCTTTATTTATTTTCCATTTTTTGATTTGCTATTTATGTTTTGAAAATTAATCAGTTTCGCAGTGCAGTACATTATTCTTTGGTAAGGTATAAATGCATTCCTAACTCCACCTTATTTTTCAACCAAATTCAAAAAGAGTGGACTGATCTGAAAAATTTTGTACCAGAAAGTTGAGCTTGTTTTTAATAGTAGGCCCACTTACACCTACAATCCTTACATATTATAAAACAAAGTCTGTCTGTCTGTCTAAACGCGATAAACTCCAAAATGATCGAACGAATTTTCAAACGGTTTTCACTAATGGACGGAGTGATTCATGCGAAAGGTTTTAATGTATAATTCATTAAGGTTTTGTGTAAATTGGCTGAAATATGACGATTATTGTTGAAGAAGTCGGAAAAAATCATGCGGACTGGGAGCTTTACTGGTGTGCGCTGAGTTAACCGGAAAAGATACATCAAATTTATGTTCTACAGTATTGTTTATCTTAAAAATTTCAACAAAAAATCCGCAATGGCATATGTCTATCTTCTAAGGATGACCCACAATAACCATTTTTATCTTTCAGAATTTGATAAAAATTTAATTGTTATTTCCGAAGCTTTTTTGACCGGTATAGTATTAATCCTTATCCAAAAAAATATGTTATTTAAATTAGGCATCTAATTTAGATTCAAATATGCTTCATAATCACGTAATTTAAATGAATAGTTTAAGAGATATCACAGTTACAAAATTACGCGGAGCAACGCGGGCGCAGCGGTAGGAGCCAATGACGTTTTCCTCTGTTATTAGGTATGAAATCTCGGTAGTACGTTCCCGTGGTTGCGGGCAAAAGCTAGTATAATGTAAGATATAGTTTTCGCTGAACAGATGAGATAGAGCTTCAGAGATCTGTGTGTGTAAATGACAATATATTAAATGTACCTAAATAACAAGATTTATCTCAAACATGCAAAAAAGTTGGAACAATGTAAAATTATCACAGGTACAGTTCATTGGTAGCGCTAACTATCTGCCGTAGCGTTAAATTTTGGACGTAACGTTTTGTTTCGCCCGGATTCACACTTAAGCGGAGTGCAGCTTTTCGGTAATCTCGCATAATAATGCAAAATACGAGTCTCATTCGCGTACCCACTCTGAGCAGATACGCCTAATTACTTGCCCCCTAATTAAGTGCGAGTTAACTTACTGTTTCATTAACTTTTCGTCATGAGACAAGTTATAATGCAAATAAGTCGCAACTTTTTTACAGCTTAACTACCGAACAGATGTTGTTGATTTTGGCGGAAGGAAAACTTTAATGGCATAAAGTTGACCGTCCATTGCTACGCAAGATGTGCATAGAGGTTTGCCATGGTTCATTTGTTTGTCATCATTTGTTTTACGCACGTAGCGTGGTATACGCACGCTAAGCAACGCACGTGTTCTTAGCTTCGCTTTGAACACGTGCGTAGCTTAGCCGTGGGCTGCTGTAGAGCGGCCCTTTAATGTTTTTCTTCAATGTAGCAATAGCTGATATCAATAACAACCATAGTATGTTGCGTTCTTAAAATTCCAGGTTGACATTATTGTTATGTTAAGGCACTTACCATCTCAGTGCCCTAAGTCAACCTCATCTGCTCGTGGTGCACCTTGCTGAATAACAAACGACACCAAAAAATGGCGGTAAAACAAACGCACGTTATGGCTCGACGACCACCTAGTGCAGCTAGAAGATGAGCTCGGAGAAATAAGTTGGCACATTCTTGGGTTGAGTCAAGTCCAAAGAAAGGGGGAGGACACAATTACCCTTGAATTGGGCCACCTTTTGTATTTTCGAGATGGAGACCAGCTATTCCAAGGCGGAGTCGGGTTCCTGGTAAACAAATCGATTTGTGACAATGTTTTGAAAGTTTCCAGTGTCTCGAACAGGGTAGCTTACCTGATAGTGAAACTAACCGAGAGATATAACAGCCTCAAAATTGGTCAGGTTTATGCACCGACCTCGGCACACTCGGATAACGAAGTTGAGGAAATGTTCGAGGATATCTTCAAGGCCCATTCCACTACTAAGGCCCACTAAAACGTTCTCATGGGGGATTTTAAGGCTAAAGTGGGAGTACAGAATTACAACGAATTGGTAGTAGGATCCTACGGGTTTGGCAGTAGAAATTATAGGGGGCAAATGCATATGCAATTCTTTGAGAAGGAGCAAAACCGGGCGTCGAAAGTGTTCGTCCAGTCACTTGGGAGGAGCCACCTAACGAAGTTAACCAAATCCAGTGTCAATATCGTCGTTTTGAAGCCAGAGATCCTTTCGGATGTCGAAAACTTTTACGGCCAATTGTACGCAACGCATGTATCTCAACCTGATCGCAAAAATGAAGACCATCTAAATCCGCCATTTCACGGAAAACTTGGCAGAAGTCAACCAAGACGGAATAGAGGTGGTTCTTAATTAGCTTAAAAGTTAAAAAGGCCGAGTGAGGACGGGATTACAACCGAGCTTCTGAAAGCGGGAGGAAGTCCTGACTTAAAAGAGCTTCGGGAACTCTTCAACTCTGTCCTATTCTTTGGGGGAACTTCATTAGCGCTGCAAAGGAGCGTGGTCGTTCTTTTCTTTAAAAAGAGTGATAAGACCCTTTTAAGGAATTACAGACCCATTTTACTCCTAAATGTGGCTTAGGACCGAAATGGGTCTGTAAGTTATAAGTATTCCAGCTTTTGCCCGCGGCTTCGCCCGCGTGGATCTCGAAAAATATCCCACGGGAACGTACTACCGATACCAGGATTACACACCTAATAGCCGAAGAAAAGGTCATTGACTCCTACCGCCGTGCCCGCCTTGCCGTCAAACTTAATTATTTTAAACATAACATAACATAACATCACGCCTTGTTTCCCCGAAGGGTTAGGGAATTATTTTGTTACGCGTAATTTTGAATCTGTGATATCTTTTAAACCATTCATTTAAATGAAATAATGTTAAGGCATATTTGAATCTAAATTAATTTCTCAATTTATGTAACATAGTTTATTGGATAAAGATTAATATAATACCGGTCAAAATAGCTTCGGAAATAACAATGAAATTTTTTATCAAATTCTGAAATACATACATACATACATACATAAACTCACGCCTTCTTCCCATGGGGGTAGGCAGAAACTACAGAACGCCACCTGCTACGATCCTTACATAGTCCTTTTGCCTCGTTTACGTTCATACATCTGGTCATACACGCACGCCGGTTGCGAGTACTACGCACCTGGCCTTTCTGAAGAACATCACCAATAAGGTCAGTATATGTCCTCCTAGGGCGTCCCCGCCCGGCCTTTCCCTTTACATCAGCCTTGTAAATACATTTTGTTAGTCGCCTTTCATTCATTCTCTCAACATGCCCAAACCATCTCAGCATACCCTTTTTTTTATTTTTTTCTTTTTGATTTAAGATAGACATATGCCATTGCGGACTTTTTCGTTGAACTTTTTAAGATGAACAATACTGTAGAACATAAATTTTATGTATATTTTACAATTTCCGCGACGCACGCCAATAAGTTCCCAGTTGGCATGAGTTTTTCCGACATCTTCAACAATAATCGTCAAATTTCAGCCAATTTACAAAAAACCTTTAATTAATTAAACACTAAAACCTTTCGCATGAATCACTCCATCCATCGGTGAAAACCGTTTGAAAATCCGTTCGGTATTGTTTGAGTTTATTTCGTTCAGACAGACAGACGCGGCGAGGGACTTTGTTTTATAATATGTAAGGATATAAGTTGTTTTCAAGTGTCGTCACGGATCATCTAGAATCTAGCGCGAAGACTCGACGAGTTTCAGCAACCGGAGTATTGAAGAAGTTTTGAAGAAGATACAGCAAACCACATCCACACAGTGCGGAAAATTATACAGAAGTCCGAGGAGTATAATCGGCCCCTACGTCTTGCGTTTGTAAACTATGAGAAGGCATTTGACTCTAACGAGACTTGGTCTGTTTTGAAATCTCTGCAGCGATGCTAAGTCAACTGGCGATACATCCAAGTGCTGAGATGTCTTTATGAAAAGCGACTATGGCCGTCCAAACTCAGCACCAGCTTATCCATGTACATATCCCTCTGCCTCGAGGGGTGAGACAAGGGGACGTAATTTCCCCGAAAATTCACACATTGTTATCTAACGCATTGCAGTGTTAAAGACGCTGAACTGACAAGGACGCCGCATTAACATCAAGGGCGAGTACATCTCACACATGAGATTTGCTGATCACATCGTCATACTGGCTGAATCGCTGCATGACTTGCTACAGATGCTGAACGGCCTATTTGATTCTTTTGTACGCTTTTATCTCCGGATATACTTGGACAAACCTAAGTAATGTTCGACGACCACGTCGATCCGGGACCGATTGCTGTAAATGGCGCTGCTCTCAAGATTGTTCGAGAATATGTTTACCTTGGGCAAACTCTGCAGTTTGGTAAGAACAGCTTTGAGAGAAAGCTAACAGAAGAATTCAGCTGAGCTGGGCAGCGTTTGGGAAGCTTCGTCGAGTCTTCTCGTCGCGTATTCCATAGAGCCTAAAGAAAAAAAGCCTTCAATCAGTGCGTTCTGCCTATTATGACTTACGGAGTCGAAACGTGGACACTCACGGCACGGCGGGTCCATAAAATCAAGATCGCTCAGCCAGTTATGGAACGAGCTATGCTTGGAATTTCTCTGAGGGATAGGATCGAGAACGAGGTGATCCAGCAGCCAAAGTTGTCGACATAGCTCGCAGAATAAGCAAGCTGAAGTGGCAATGGGCCGACCATATTAGCTGTAAGACCGATGACCGTTGGGGTAAACGTGTTCTTGAGTGAAGACCACGGATCGGCAAACGTAAGGTAGGACGCCGCGCCGTCAGGCTAGGTGAAGCAACGATCTTCGTTGGGTGGCAGGTAGCACCTGGATGAGAGTAGTCGAGAATCGAGCTGAATGGCGTGAAATTGGAGAGGCCTATGTCTAGTAGACTGTTGTAAGGTTTTTTTTTGGGTGATAAATTTTCAAATAACGATTTCCGTTCTGGGCAGAGCGGGAGGGCGGGTCAGACTCTTACTGACTAAAACCTACCCGTGTTCCTTCCGTTGCCTCTATGTTGCCAGGAGTCACGGTATCCCTTTCGGACTTTCCCGCAACCCCGGCAGTGTTCGGCCCTAGCGGACCCCGTCAGTTGTGCTGACATCTCTTTGAAGCGTGCGTGGAACACAACGAGCCGTTGTCCCGGGCATGGTCCTTATCGGAAGGCGAGCTAACCATTGCTCACCGTCCGCAAGCCCGCGCCTACGGTGACCGGGAATCAGCCTGGGATTACCGACGCCCAGGGCGTCTCCTGCGGCGGCTAGGGGCGTGAGGGCGCGAATTTTGCCTCTCCCTCACGCGTTTCACCTCCTCTTTCGCGAGCTTTGCAGAAGGAGGTGACGGCTTCCCATGCGCTCTCGCTCCGTACCATGGCTTCGACCAGGGCCGGACGCGAGAGATCACCGCCGCCGATCGCCTCCACGATGAAACGGCGGTGCTCCGCCCAAGCCGGGCAGACCTCCACCATATGCTCCACCGTGTCCACCGGACGATCCACACACAAAAGGTACCCGGGCGTTTCCCCGCCTTATCCGGAACAGGAACCTCCCAAAACAACCGTGTCCGGTGAGGACCTGCATCAGGCAGAAGGTGAGGACGCCATTGCGCCTCTCTAGCCACTCCTCAAAGATGGGATTTTTCGCCGCAATTGTGGCGTGCCCAGACTGCTGCAAGCTGATAATGATATTATTATTATTAGAGACTAGATTTTATACAAATGCATATTTGCAAACATTCATTTGCAATATTTTACTTAAAATCGTGCAACTAGGCATGTTTTCTAAAATACTCACTAGATAAATACAAAAATACATAGGTACATAAACATAATATATAATGCATAGCCTTTGGGTATAAAAAAACATATTTTTTTAACATTTTAAGGAATAGTACGTTTTAAAGAATATAAACGATAGTGGTGCCGATTCTCTTGTCACAAATGCCTCTAAACTAAACTAAAAATCACCAAAATTTAGTTTATTCCTGTCAAACGACGATTTCCTATTCTGAAATAGACTAAAGTGACACAACTTAACTATATTTTAGTTTGACAGCACTAAGATGGCACTGAGATATTAGTTTAGTGAAAATGGCAATTTTGCTATTCTGAATTTGACGTTTTTAACCTAAAATTTAGATTTTCTAACTAAATATGACTATTTTTAATCGCGACTAAAAACATGTGGAATAAAATTGGTTGTCATGAACTAAAATTCACACCAACACCTCGACTTCTGATGAAAAAACAGTACTGAATTTTTCTTTTGCTTATATCTCGAAAACGATGTGTAAAATCGCAAAAATAATGAAAATTTCGACACCCTTTATAAAACCCTTAAACCCCTAACACTCTACATGTAGGTAATATTTTTTCTTATTTTCCACACAAAAAGTGAAAAATCCATATAAAACACGTCGAGGCTGCCCCCCCTGCGCGCCTCCGGCTCTAAAAAGATTCACGTGGTTAGGTATCACGTGTGGAGTCGCGGTTGTCAAATTCGATTTAGATGTGTCAAAATTATTTTTAAATTTAGAGAATTTATTTTGCAGAATAGCTTTGAGATTCTCATAGTCAAAAGTAAGGAATTTTAGTGATAGTTTAGTTAGTTTAGTTCGGTGTACAAGAGAATCGGCACCAATATCTCGTTGAAAATGTAGTAAAAAAACATTACTTTTAGTATTATTAAAATTTGATATTGCACTTTTTGCCGATTTTGTTGCATATTTCGGGCAACTAAGATGCATGCAATTCGGCCTCTAAATTATGTACTATATGCATATACGATCATCAGTGGTGCGCACAGTGAAAAGAATTAAACACATGGCATACTTAGTTACTTCAGAAACGTGCGCATAAAATACTAATGAAGTCATTAATTAGCATACAATGTCGATTACTTATTGAAACTGATCAATTCTCAACTACTAGATATAAATGTAGGTACCTACTCCTACTGATCTTTACTATGTAATAGTAAATCAACCCGACAACTGAACGAAGTTGATCATAATCCTATATACCAATGTACGCCCAATCCCAAATTCCCAAGTAACAAAACAGTTACAATCGCTACCCCTAATTCTAAACCTAAGTCCTTACACACGTTTTTCATAGTTGTAATATTGTTCAGTATTGTTCTCTATTGATTCCAAACGAAACGTTTGCGGCCACTGAGCTCGATCTAACTTTATCTTGGCCATATTGGCCGCAGTTATATCGGATCCACGCGGCAGTAAAACTGGATAATAATAAGCAGTGGATGCAATAAAACACGGCGCTTACGATCACACAATTCGATGACACCTATAAAACTGGGCTGCATCACCCATCCGCTCTGTTTATGTCACGCCCCCAATTTATATGCTTAAGAAGTTTTTTATTTTATATAGCATACGTAATAAAACAATGTTTGTATTCATACGTTGTATTAAATGGATCTTTTTTACTGACATTTAAGCTCGGCACGTACATTAATTCGTTCCTACTTCCAATACTCGTGTACGTTCTTTCTGATTTTCAAGACACGTTTCTTTTCAGTTAAAGTGGTAGTCTTCAAATGTCAAGATATTTATTTCCTTTTAAAAAGTCCGTTTGCATCCGGATATTCTTGTAGATATTGGTGTATAATGTGGTCACAATATCATTTTAAACAACCAGTTTTTGCCACATCAGATCATCAGTCACAGAGTCCGTTTGATATTAAGTGTCCACAAACTACGGCATCGATATTTCAATTAATATGCATCGTTACTTTAAACTTTACTTAGTGGAAGTGGGGTGAAGCAAGTTTTAATAAGGGTCTCTCTGGGTCATTACAGGCTCGTAGCGGTAATTGTCAGAGGCGGCGCGGCCCCAGCACTTAACGACACTTCTGGTTGACGTAGGCAGCCACTCCTTACTGCCGCCGTTTGTATTTCAATAGCTTTGTGAAACGAAATAAACGTATATCTGCTCACCAAATATACGTTTTTCGCATAAATGTGCTCGGCATTTGTTTTGTTTATTTGTATTTAAAACAAAAGCCCGTATTCCTCTTATTGTTATCGGAGTACGCCTCAGTACTGTGCAAAATACTCAGTGCTCATAACAACAACGGATTTCAGGCGAGGCATCATTCGTTCTAGCCCTAACCACTGCCACTGGCTTGATAGAGTTGCTGAAGTTTCCAATCTAATAAAACGAATCACGTGTTCAACGATCCTTACTCAAGTAAATTAAGACGAAGAGATTGCAATACTGTATATACGACATCTGAAGTATTCAAACTTTAAATGAAGGGTTGAAAAGGCTTCCTTATCAATTAGGTACATAACCAGTGTTTTTTATTCGAATTGGTATCAATTGCCTACTAGGGTGCCATCGTATTGGGCGTTGATTGAGCATAGGCATTCAGTGTCTACGCGACGTCCAAGCGTTTGCTACGCAACAGTACTTATTTTATTAGGTAAAATCTACTTATTTAATTAACTATGATAAAAATAAGTGCTCCGTTTGTGTGATACTTCTGCAACGTTATTATGGAAACCAGATGAACGGATTAGCCGTGATTCAATTAGCTAAGTTAAATAATGCTTCATTTCCAACGCTGATCTATCTTATTTGTCCAGAGATTCCTAATTCAAGAAATATAAAGAAATTATTATTAATAACTGGCATCACAATATCATTAACGAGAAAAGTTTTATAAAATTCGTTGAAAAGCATTTTTGTAAAAATAACAACGAATTTTGCCATAAAACGCGAGCGAGGGAAAACAAGCAGTAAATTAATCAATCAAAAACCGTGGGTAGGATAGACCTACTGACCTAATTATCATATTTACGTATGCTATTGAATTATGTATGTTTTTCGGTGAAAAGCATGAAAAGTTTAGATGTTTACATGTTAAAAAGGCGCATGTTCTAATTGGTGCGGGATCGCAATCACGGTAGACATGTCATGTCAAACGTACAGCGTCGGCTCGGCGCACAGCGCGTACGTAAGGTTACGGGTAGACGGCGACGACTAATTCAATTCCATAGCAGCGAACTGAATGCTAACGACCGGCTTAAAATGAACACGTATACTGAAATAACACATGCGAGAACATACTCTATTCACAAATAATACGCGCCGAATATAAAGCGCGGGATTTCTACCGGTTCTGACGTAACCATAATTCAGATTATAATAATTCTAAGCGGTTTAAGGATTTAGATTTTAATTTTCTTAAAACTTATTCTCAAACTTAATTTCTTTCTTTGAGAATTTTTTTTCGAGGCCTTTGATTTTCTCGCTCACCTTTTCAAGGGATTTTTCGTGAGTAATACAATTTATTATAACAGTCTTGATCTCACTTTAATCAAGTGTCCTCACTGGCTCATTAATGGATAATTCAAACCGCTCTTTAATTACGCTGAGTCACAACCTTTTAAGAATATTTTCTCCGGGGCTCCCCCTCGAGGTGGGCGACGAAACGTCCAACCGAGTAACAATAAGAACGACGAATATGCGTTGGTACATAGGTACTGTTACGTATACATTTGTAAAGGACGTGCGAAAACGATATTTTTATTGTATTTTGAGCACGAAAAGTTTTTTTTATCGCAGTGGCTCCGTCTCCGGCGCTAGCGGCGGGCAACCAGTCCGCTGTCGGCAAGTAAGTATTGTGGAATGATTAATTGTTCTGTAAATTGAATTCACCGTGATAAATGAAATATCCGCACAATAGGTAATAAATTACGCTGACCCGTTTGGGCGTAAGATGAAACGGTCTGAAAGTAGGTCCGGACGGATGTTACAGGATAATAGGTATAAAACACAACACACGTAAAACACCTGCCCGAAGGTATTGTTGGGATTTTAATTCGCATGGGGCACGGAACGGCTTTGTTAAACGAACTCGTACAGCTTGCTTTCAGTCCGTTACTACCTGCGTTCTATCTCGATTTTGCTTTGTTCGTTACTATTCCGATACCATGAGATCGAACAACACGTCTTTTAAATACACAAAAAATATTCTCTGAATTATTTAACGAAGGCACACCACCCTAAATAGTATGACCATTCATATCGGAACTGCCTCGTTGGTCTAGTGGTCGCAAGCACTACTGCTGACCATGAGGTCCTGGGTTCGATTCCCAGATCGGGTAGTGTTATTGGGTTTTTCTATTTGGAATTTCTAAGTAGCAACCCAGAGTTTAGATTTCTGCCCGGTTGATGGCAATAGGCTCGCCTATTACATGGTAAAATTTAGGTGTAGGTATGTACTATAGGCACGCCTGCCCCGCCCTCCGGGGATACAAGGTGTGATGTTATATTATATCGTATCAGAGCAGACTTAATTGCTCCAACTCTTTTTATTTACCTGAGTAATGAAGTCGTGTCGATAAAGCTCGCGAACGGCTCTTAAAAAGACATTTATTTATTCGACTCCAAAATTTACGACTGAGGCTGCTGACCGTCAGTAGAACCTGTAGGTTACTGACTGGCTCGTTAGAGGGTTACCTATTACGTACCGTACCATTTGTTAGCCGACAGACATAAGCACTTTTGGAGGTGGAGAATAATTATTAATACTTAACATATATCTTTCACTCAAAAAAAATTCAAATGTAGAGTCTGACCTGCCGAAAACAAAAACGAAAATCGGTCTGATTTGCATTTTCGGCCGATATTCATTTTATTTCGGCCGTAAAAAACTATTTTCGAAAACGCTAGGTTTTTGTTTGGTAGATAAAAGTAAAATAAATACAGATTCAATCTTTTAATCATTGAATTAATCCGTTTAAACTTAAATCACACGAAAATAAACTTTCACATTTCTTTATTTTTATTATAACCATAGATGACAAATCCTACATATAATATACAATCTAACACTAAATTAAATGACTAACAAACTATACAAATAGATACAAACAAAAACAAAAGGACACTTAGGCGTCGAAGTACTCGTCCGCTTCGCTGTCATCCGGAAACGTGCCCAGAAGATTGGCAGCATTACTACGTTAAAAAAATAGTAATGCTAATTCTTTAGCCAAAGAACGAACCAGCCTTCTGGTCATGTGAAGTGTCGACCAGTCGGCGAGAAATTTACTTAAAAAGCAAACGTTTCGACCCCAAAAACAGGTTGCGTCCCACACCAGAGGCCTACCCGTCTTAAAAGGCAACAACGTCATGCCATCTGGTCTCTTCCCATCGTCACGTACTAAGCCGTATGGTTCTAATACCGCTAGTATGCTGGCTGTGACAAAAGCTCGACGAAATAATATCGTTGATGCTGGCGTTCCGTGCTATGCGCTCTTGCAACAGGACAGGCCATGGTGCCCAAGACTGTCGACGGCTTCATCACAGTGACACCGATGCGGAGCAACACAAGGTGAGTCATCCATAATAGTGCCGATGGTAGATGATGGGAGCGCCTGAAGCCACAAGCCTTACTCTCATTCTCCCACAGCCTGCAGACGGACACGTTTAACAGTATTAGTTGACCGTGTGTACCAGGGTATTCCGTATAATACTGCAGAGCGGCACGTTCCACCGTCTCTGGTGGGACGGGTTGTCAACGCATCGGTCAGGGACGGTACCTCAAAATCAACCAGTAAGGAAGATAAAATGTTCCTGGTTAATTAACCAGGAACATTTTATCTTCCTCCCCCCCTCTAGTACCGATAAATTTATTGGTACTAGAGGGGGGGACCAAGGAGAGGAAGGCCGGTAAACCTATTTATACTTGAAATTTTGCGGACGCCAAGACCACCCAGGCGAATGGGAAGTGTAGCTTGCTGTCACGCTCGGTTGTCCAGGGCCACATTTAGGATTGACGATAGTGTGTTTCTAATAATTTGGTCTACTGTTTCTAAAAGTTGTGGAAGTTTCCATAGATGGGAGGAGCGAAAGCTATATGTAAATTTTGGTCCAAAGCAACAGTACCAACGATCTAATATATTATTACTAGCTGACCCCGGCAAACGTTGTTTTGTCAATTATTTGTTAGGGGTGGACAACCCTTATCACTTAGGGGTATGAAAAATAGATAGTAGCCGATTCTCAGACCTACTGAATCTATACATATAATAAAATCGTAGCGAAGTCAAAACTGTACATTGAATATTTTTGAAAAAAAGTAATTGCTACGAGGTCTAGGATCGATTCTAATCCCGAAAATATTTTTTTTAGAATTTTTGTCTGTTTGTCTGTTTGTCTGTATGTATGTTCCAGCATCACGCAAATTCTACCGGACAGATTCTGTTAAAATTTTGCATAGATATTCCCTGTGTGTCTGGTCAAACTATAGGGTATAAACTATCACGCTATTTACTATGGGGGACGAGCAATATTACATTATGTTGTATTTTTATGTTCTAGCATGACGCAAATTCTACCGGATAGATTCTGTTAAAATTTTGCATAGGTGTTCCCTATAAGTCTGGTCAAACTATAGGGTATAAACTATCACGCTATTTACTATGGGGGACGAGCAATATTATATTATGTTCGTATTTTTGGGAAAAAACGCACCAAAATTTTAGGATATTGTAGATGGTTATCGATTTAACTTTTTAAATGATTATCATCACGCTATACCTTTATGGAACTAAGCAGTCAATCAAAAAATATATAGGAACGGCTATTTTAGACAAGTTTCAACAAAGCAATTAGCTCAGCGGTTGGGCGGTTGCTTTGTAAACGTGGGGTTGTAAGTTCGATTCCCACCTACGGTTTTTTTTTCTTTTTTTCACATTTTGTTATACGATTATTATTTTTTTTGATAATCTACCTATAATCTATAGATATAATAAAATCGTAACGAAGTTAATTTTTTTTAAAGAAAGTTATTGCTAAGAGGTCTGGGATCGATTCTTATGCGGAAAATAAAGTTTTTAGAATGTTTGTCTGTACCAACCGTAGGGCATAAACTATCACGCTATTTGCTATGGGGGATGAGCAATATTACATCATGTTCGTATTTTTCTCTGCAAATTGTAAAAGGACGCGCCAAAAGGTTGGGATGTTGTAGATAGGTAGTTACCGATTTAACTTTTTAAATGATTATCATCACGCTACCTTTTATATAGGAACGGCTATTTTAGCTAACTTTCAACAAAGCGAATAAGTAAGCGATTGGACGAATGATTTGAAGTCCTGAGGGCCTACCACCAGCTTAAAAGCAGTATTATTTTAATATTACTTTAGTTTACTTCAGTGTGGGAAAGAGATGAAGCTCTACAGGATGTATAGCTCCATCTCTTTCTCCCACTGAAGTAACATTAAAAAAATACTGCTTTATGAGCTGGTGGTAGGCCGCCCGGGGTAGTAAGTTCGATTTACATCTGTTTTTTTAAACTCTTTTTGTAAAACGATTTTTTTTTGGATTGTGTATGTAATAGTTCATAGAATGTATTAATTCACAAAAAATAGAAAACTTCGTAAGCTATGGGAAACTACTAAGTTACAAGTACTTTACAGTCACAAAACATTCAAGGTTGTATTCTGATCATTTTAGAGCAAAAGACTGTAGGAATAAAATGTTTTTTTACAGATTTTGACAGCAGATTTGTCCTAGCGATTTTATAATATGTATGTGGATCTTCTGGAATCGCTGCCACACTGCTTCCTGGTGGCAAAACAGCGCACGTCATGTTTAAGATTCCCATCGATTTAGAGAGCAACGAAACACCTGTTTGTGGGGTGTCACGCAACAGTAACAAGGGATGTGTGCTTAGGGGATTGCGCTTCGTCGTATGGGATGAATGCGTTATGGCAAAAAGGAAAGCAGTGGAAACTGTAAACAGAACCCTGCAGGACATCCGCAGAAACCAAGATATGATGGGTGGTGTCACAGTTTTGACAAAAAAAGTGAAAACTTCGTTGAAAAGGTCGACTCTATGGTCGAGAGTTCATAAACTGCGCTTGACCATCATCATACGAGCTCGGCTTGGCGGTAATTCAAATGCTCAAGAATTCTCCGATGTTCTTCTAAAAGTTGGTGAAAGCACTCTACCAGAGACTCTTGGTAGAGTAGATCCCACTTTAGAAGATCTTATTTGTCTGATATACGGGGATATCAGTCAAATACCGTACCAAGAGAATTCTTAGGTGTGTTTCCGTTTTAACTCCGAAGATGATCAAGCTACAGCGATCAACCACAGTATTCTCTCACAAATTGAAGGGAGTGAAGTGATATACACCTCCATTAATAGTGATGTGGAGGAAGATGATGCCAAATATCACCCCGTAGAATTTCTCAATTTACAAATAGAAAGAAAAGAAAGAAAGATAGAAAAAACATTTATTTGGACACAGTTCGCGAAACACAAAACACAAATTACAGTGGAAATAAAAAATAGTGTTTTTAAAACAATAGTGTGTGCCTAACGGCTGCGCCAAAAAGGTTCATTTCAGCATTAAATGGCAAGTGGACTTCCGGTTGTATATCTGTGTAACGGAAACCAGCTCAAAGTCATGTCTTTGCAGAGAAACGTCATCGAGGTGGAAATTCTAACAGGTTGTGGCGATGGTGAGACAGTGTTTATAGCGCGTATAAAGTACAAATTCCCCACCATTACCAGTTAAAGCGCGTGCAGTTCTCTGGGAGTGTATGCTTTGCGATCAACAAGTCACAGGGGCCGACACTAAAGGCTGAAGGCTGCGGGTGTCGACCTCAGGATAAGCTGCTTCTCACACGGACAACTGTTACGTCGCTTGCTCCCGAGTCACCATTCCTGACTCTCTGTATATTTTGGCTGCTGAGAATAAAACTACAAACGTAGTATACAGGGAAGTTTTATAAAAATGTGACTGTTATTGTAGTATATTGTGATGTCTTACGATTTCCATGCGAACGAAGTCGCGGGCAGAAGCTAGTATGCATATAAAATTTGGTAAAAATCAGTAAAGCCGTTTCGGAGAAATAAGGTAACTAACATTGTGACACGAGAATTTTATATATAAGATTACCGTTTTATTACGTCCATTTTCTCAGTTATTAAGTTTTATTTGTTGTAACAATAGATTTTTTCTAGAATAAATGTATTTACTTTAGTCCTGTTTTGCCGAAACTTAATATTTTTCGGTTACCGCCGAAAATCATATTTTTTTCGGCCGAAACAATTTTGTCTGAAAATTTATATTTCTGCCTAAAATTGTCGAATTCAACTACATAAGAGCAGTAGTGGCCAAGTCATAACGGCCGCGACTTACGAGTTGTTGGTCGTAGGTTCGAACCCTGACAGGCGCTTTACTTTGTGTAAATGATTTCAGCACCACTGCTCTCAAAACGGTGAAGGAAAACATCGTGAGGAAATCGGCTTGTTCTAGAACCAAAAATTCGCAGACATGTGACCATGTGACGCGTGATGGATTACAGCATTTACGGCCCACTCCCTCTCATAAAGAGGAGGCCTGTGTCCCAGCAGTGGGAACATTATAAATAAATAAATAAATAATAATAAAATAATAAATAATAATAAAAAAAAATTAAAAAAAAATAAAATAATATAATAAATATTATAGGCTGATTATGACTTCATAAATGTAACGCAGTTCCTGTTTATTTTTTCATTTACTTACAATTAATCTAGCTATATGAATAGTTATAAGTGTGTCTGAGTACAGCTGAGTAAACAGAAGTCACCCCTATACTTGCCTAGGGGGTGGTGCTTATATACTCATGGAGCTATGGCTTATACCAAACTCTGATAAACGCCCTGGCCTCTTGATTAGAGGTGACTTCATTATGCGGTTACGTTTTAGCATTTAATTTGTAACTCAGAGAACTATATTAACAGTTTTGAGGGTTCCGTACCTCGAAAGGAAAAAACGGAACACTTATGGGATCACTTCGTTGTCCGTCCGTCAGTCTGTCAAGACCATTTTTCTCAGGAACGCGTGGAAGTATCAAGTTGAAATTAATATCAAAAATGTAAGTCTATGTTAAGCTACAACGTCAACGCAATAAAAAAATACGGCCATTTATCTCATCATCTGTTACGACGCCTCATTGAGTTGGATAACAATTAAAATTCTATTGTGTCTCGTTAATGACAGTTGAAAGGCGACATATTTTGATACTCGCAAATAAATGAAAACCTACAGGATCATGAAATTTGGCAGGAAGCAAGGTCTCACAGGACATGTAAAGGAAAAAGTCCGAAAATAATTAATTTGTAATTTTATCACACAATCTTTTTTTTGCCATTACAAACTTACATTTGCAGTTGGAGAATTGACCGTGACGTATATCGATGTATGGGAGAACATCTGTTTCAACTACAATGTTAAGTTTGTTTTTGGGATAAATTCATCCCAACTACGGAACCCTTCATTGGGCGTGGTCCGACACGCACTTGGCCGGTTTTTTTTTAAACGGGAGGTTGTATATACCTACATTTTAAATGTTAATAGCGCTGCCTTTAAGTGAAAATTATAATACATTAGCAAAACGATGCCACCTTAATTAATACCAGGAAACTTGAACCAAAGCTAAATACAATCCATTCTAGAAACTCAAGTCTATTAAATAATCAGGAACCCATGATCAAACTTGGTCTTCCTTAATGGATACTTACTTATCTTACATTAATTCGTTGAGACACAATGTCCTGATTCTGTTTAAACTTCTAGTAGTAATGAAAACAAAAGACTTAAATAAAATAAAAGACCATTTAAAATATAGAAAGACACTTACTCACGGGTAAAATGTATTACAAGTAGCTGAAGTCACGCATCTCGATGCGAGTGTAAATACGTGGTGTAAACATTATTACGTAATTATGATTGTAATATGAACCTAACATCGTGAGAAAGGTACTCCAGGCGTACATTTATTGAACAAAGCGGCAAGAAAAACGACGGCAACAAGCGGCGCCGGCTGTTCTAAATTGCCAACACTTCTGAGCCGTGGGCGTTTACTGGAGTTCACTCCACTTCATTATTTGTTACATTGCATCGACCCGGAATCGCGTAAAGTGTTATATGATAGCGCCATCAGTGTACGCGCGAGATACAAAACGATACCTTACCTCCATTTTCCGTATTGCAAGTACAAAAACGCTGACGATGAACGTAAAAGGGAAATTCATTTGTCATTACGATGCATTGTAACTGAAAAATATTCGCAAAAATAAAAATGTGGCTGAATATCTTTTGGCAGAGCATTTTCGTGCAAACCGATAATAAAAGCAAATCAGATTTTACGAAAAAAAAATAACGACTCACATGCCTACAACATGGATAACATGAATTTTAAGTGCTCGCATTTTCGATATGTGAGTAGATTAGGTGGTTAATTAGCGAATAGTTAGTGTGTCCATCCATTAGTGATGTGTCAATGTTAAAAATAAGTTTGTGCATCAAGCCAGACGGCCGACCAGTGAATGTAACTTTTTAAATTCCAACTCAGTAAAGTAATTAGAATTTTTCCAACGGCCCCATTGTGCTACGAACTCAGCTCACGCAAACTTTTAATGCGACTTAAATTCAAATGCTATTTTACGGTTTCTCTTTGTGAAGTTGATTTTAATGAAATATTGAGTTCGACGACATTGATTGTCTACTTTTTAATTTTGCGTGACATGTTAACTATTTATTTCACTTAAAAATTTGTGATGACTGCAACAACTTACAGAGCAAATAAAGGGACAAAATCATTTTTATAAAGGACTTTAATGTGGATAACATGCCACGGTGAATCCGATACCTACTGTCATAACTCTACACTTTAGTGTTCTCAAAAAACATTATACTTACCTAATCTTATGTTAATCTATCATAGAGGCACATGATTCATGAACCAATATTATCCCAATGATATATTTTTCGAACAACTCAAACGCTAAAGGCAAACTTGAAAGTCATTCAACGAACTCGAACTCGGCGCAAATAGATGTCATCAATCGAAGAGGCTTTCGATCAAAGACAAGGGACAAAGGGACATCGTAGAGCAAGGGCTGATATGCGGAAGAATTATTACCGACGAGGACGGCCCTAATGCCTGAGCTGAACATATTTATTTGGTGACCTGCTGGAAGTTACCCCGAATGCACGTTAACCTATGGTTTCAGTGGCACCGCTCTCCTTAACATAATCTCTTTCATCATTTGATATGACTTTAATGGACTCTAAAATTAACGTCCGAATGAAGGGTCAGTCATACTAATCCTAACTAATATTATAAATGCGAAAGTGAGTTTATTTGTTTCCTTGTTTATTTATTTGTTTATTTATTTGTTTGTTACACTTCCACGCTGAGGGGCTTGTGGCTAAGTAATAACAGCTGCACGGGTCGATCGATCAAGTTAAGCTACGCTTGCCGCGGTTTGTCCATGGATGGGTGACGATCTTTACATACCAAGTCCCCTCCGTGCTTCGGAAAGCACGTTAAGCCGTTGGTCCCGGCTGTCATTAGTAGATCTTTGACAGTCGTTACGGGTAGTTTTTTTTTTTTTTGTTAGCCTATATGGTGTCCCACTGCTGGGCAAAGGCCTCCCCTATTTCCTTCCAAACCTCTCTGCTTTGTGCGATTTCAGGCCATGTTGGCCCCGCAAACATAACTAGATCGTCACACCACCTTCGCCGCGGTCTACCTCGACGGCGTTGTCCTCCTTCAGGCGTCCAGTGAGTGACGATCTTTGCCCATCTCTCCGGGTGCATTCGTGTGACGTGGCCGGCCCACGGGTAGTTAGAAGCCCAAAAAGTCTGACAACCAGTCTTACCAAGGGGTATCGTGTTACCTAGTCACTAGGTTGTGGAGGTCAGATAGGCAGTCGCTCCATGTAAAATACTGCTATTCAGCTGCATCCGGTTAGACTGGAAGCCGACCCCAACATAGTTGGGAAAAGGCTAGGCAGATGATGATGACTTCCACGCTAAAACGGCTGAACGGATTTGAATGAAATTTGGCACATAAGTAGACGATGACCTGGAGAAGGACATAGGATACCTTTTATCCCGATATTCCCATAGGATCGAAACTTATGCGGGTGAAACCGTGGGGCGCAGCTAGCTATATGTAATATTAAAACGTTGTCTTTGGATATTATGGACTCTACGATTAGTAATACTCATTGTCCAAAGCAGTCTTTTCCATCCTAATTTGTGTATACATTAGCAGTAATACCTGTCTTAATTATAATGATTATCTTTAATCCAATTGTTGTATGTATATGCTGTTGGTGTTCTTTATTAAAAAAATAAATAATTTTATCTAAAAGTAATCGCAATATATGTGTACCTACTATAAACAGTGTTATTTTTTTATACGTCGGCAATCCGCTAAGGGGATGTAGCAGAGGTCATTTGCAATCAAATTACCCCTGATGACCCCTATGCCAATGTCAACCATTTTCAGTAATTTGACATTTTTTATATATGGATTAAAAATATAAAATGTACCCAATAACCCTGATATACAGGGTTAATGGTTATACGTAACCATTTTCAAGTAATTTAACATTTTATGTTTTAAAATGTATGACGTAACATAACATAATATCACGCCTTGTTTCCCCGAAGGGTTGGGCAGAGGTGTCCCTCTAGCAGGTACACCCACATTTCGCCAGTTATGTTTAAGTCCCATGTAATAGGGGGCGAGCCTATTGCCACCGGGCACAAATCCAGACTCCGAGCTGCTACTAAGAAATTTCAGATAGAAAAACCCAACAACACTTTGGTCGACCCGGGAATCGAACCCAGGACCTCATGCTCAGCAGTAGTGCTTGCGACCACTAGACCAACGAGGCAGTCAAATGTCTTATGACAATAACTTTGAAATACAGGGTTAATGGTTATACGTCGGCAATACATTAAGGGGATGTAAGAGAGGTAATTTACATCCAAATGACACCTTTTGACTCCTATGCAAATGTCAACAATTTTCAAGTCATTTGACATTTTATATTTTTATTTCATACATTTAAAAATGTAAAATTTCAAATTACTCGAAAATGGTAACGTATAACTATTAAACCTGTATATCAGGGTTATTGGGTACATTTTATATTTTTACTTCATACATAAAAAATGTCAAATTACTCGAAAATGGTCGACATTGGCATAGGGGTCATCGGCGTAATTTGGTTGCAAATGACCTCTGCTACATCCCCTTAATGGATTGCCGACGAATAACCAATAACCCTGTATACTTACCGCTTCACACTTAAATGCAACGGAGAAAAATAAATAGATTATTTTATTTTAAAAACAATGACGAAGTCTTTGAACTTCTCTGCTTGGATTTTCCCGCAAAACTACCACTAGACTTAGCGTCAAATCCCACTTAACGAAACGCAGTTAGTTCACAAATCTTAATCAGGTTTCTCATAAAAGGATCTCCAACAGCGTAGACGTTTAATCCTTGCTTTTGAAATATTCCATTATTCTTATGATCGCGGCAGTTGTTTTATTATATTATGTAAATTCCTTGACTGGTATTTGCTTTGCGTACATGCTATGCAGTACAAGGAACAGGCGACATGCCTGTTATCGATAGGAAGGGTTATTATTAAAGGAATGGAGCATGTTGGGAGTTTTTATAATGCTGCTCAGGTGCGGCGGCTGCTGAAGGATTGTTGTCAAAACAGTGAACAGCGTTGTTGCAATGCGACACACTGGTTATTTTGGCACACTGTCATAAAATCGTGGTGATTGTGAAGATTTTTAAGGCTAACTTTTAATTAAGAGTGAAGTATGGTATGATATACATAAACAAAAACAATTTATAAAACTATTCTACCACAACAATAGCACCACACCCATGTATTTTGCGACATAGAGAAGGCCGTTTAGATAGCCACGTACAGTCAACAAAAACAATGTCGTGGCGTTGTTGAAAGAGCGAGATTCCGGCTGCAATCATCTAGATAACACTTGAGGGATTTATCCAAAATAACATTTCGCCTGCGCAAAGTTCTTAATGAAATAAGTTAGTAATCCTCGGGTAATTCGTTAAATGTTTGTGCGATAGATACTAGTTTGGAAGCTCTCCCCGAGTGGCTGTTTCATGCTTTGATTACAGCGCGCGGCGTCTTCACCGTATCAATGATTCACGTGAACGTGTGCTCAAGTTTACCTATCATTTACATTGTTATACAAGAACGTTATAAAGTTTGTCTACATATTTATGAATAGTATGCAGATTGGGAGAAAGTTTCAGGCATGTTTACTGTTTGTTACTCCAACGACCGATCATCATGATCAGCTTAATAACGTCTCCTCGAGCTCAAAACTTAACAGAACTTTTTTGTGCACACTTCAAAGAGATCTCAATGAAGTATAAAATAATTGTATGATCTCCATGAAGTGTAAATTCTTTAGTGTTATTATTAAATGTAGTAAATCTAAAGAAATATAATGTCCTGAAGAATTCACAAAAGAAGCTAATTATTTGCAAAAAACATTAATTTGCAATAATAAAATTGCGTGATTCACGGATTTAAAACTGTATCGTGGCGAGAGGTTAATATCCAGAATATCTGAGTACTCTACTCAATGTAACAGGCAGCAGCCACGATATATATGCGATACTTATCGGTCAAATTAACCACGGATATCCGCAATATCTTTACGGTTCTGAATTAATTATTTCAAACTGTAGTAAAAAATACTGTTGGTTTGCAATTCGATTAGATTAGAACATTTATAATAAAGATACAGGTAAGTTTCAAAACGAACGATGAATTAACAAATATATGGAATTCAAGAAATTGTAAAATTGTAAATGGTCTACGGGTCTGAATCTAATAGTAACCACCTATGCCATTTTGAATATTTTTTAAATTATTCGTTATCCAGCCTGCCAGAAATATCACACTCTCGCTGTTTCCACTAGATAAAAACTAATCGGTTCTCGTTTCAACCTGTTACATCTACTTACTTCACTCGTTCGTATAACAATTTACTCACAAGGGTCATCGAGACCCCTGACTTGGGCAACACTAAGTTCTGTCGAATAAAAAAGTCCCATAAAATAAAGCTAAAACTAACCGTCGCTCGGTCGCCGGGCACAGGTTATTTATATAAGTCATGTCAGACAACGCTTCTGGCCTGAAAGTTCACTCATATTTTTTGTTTGACAAATTGCCGCGGTAACGGGACTTGGCTAAAGTTTCACCTCCATTTAAGCGTCCATTAATACCTACCCGGTGGCCGTGACTCTCTTTACATTTTATGAAATATTGAGTATCGACCTACCTATCGCAAAAAGTATAGGTGTGCCTCTTAATAGCACGTTGTACGGCGTACCGGGAACTGAAAAATATTTTACGAGGATCTTTCTTTTACAAAACATAATCCCAACGCACTTGTTAACGGGCTAGGTAATTTACAAGTAGTTGTTTATCGTGAACTAATCTAAAAACACTAATGAATTCCATGAAAAATCTCGACCTTCCCATCAGAAGTGACGTCATTCAACGTTCAACGTCTTCTCTCGAGTTGTGATCTTGTTTGTCAATTTTATTATTCGTCACATCCCCCGACACGTCCCGCGCCCTTATTCTGCTCGAAGGCAACCCCCTTAGCTTTTTACCCTTGGCCGACATTACGCTAATGAATATCAAGGATAAGAGGCTCCACTGAGATAACTTTTTTCTATTGCTTGATTCGGATGTTCGATCTCCTGCCTTGTATATAGAATATGGCTCAGGTGGAAATTATATTTTAGCGAATATATCAGAATGAAATCTACCATCTACAATATCTTGTTGACAGGTGTGGTACTAGCTATTGTAAACCTCTCATTTTACCTACCTTCTACAACATTCTGCCTAACCTTTTCCCAACTATGTTGGGGTCGGCTTCCAGTCTAACCGGATGCAGCTAAATACCAGTATTTTACATGGAGCGACTGCCTATCTGACCTCCACAACCCAGTAACTGGGTAATACGATACCCTTTGGTAAGACTGGTTGTCAGACTTTCGGGCTTTTGACGACCCGTAACGACTGTCAAAGATCCACGAATGACAGCTAGTACCAACGGCTTAACGTGCTTTTCGAGGCACGGAGAGTCTCGGTATGTAAAGATGATCACCCATCCACTAACCAACCCCGGCAAGCGTAGCTTAACCTGACGGATCGACCAGTGCGGCTGTTATTATATAGCCACGAGCTCCTCCTACAAATAGGTTATGAATATAAAACAACGTGACTTTAGTCAAGTATTGAATCTGAGCCCGTTAAACAAAGTTACCATTCTCCGAAGCGCACTCCACGCTGCCTGCGCTGGTTCTACGAATACTAGTGACAGTCGTCACAGCCAGTCGCCCGGACAGGTGGCCTAACTAAGGAATATTTGTGCCCCGAGTTATTGTCTCAATAGGCAGTCGCTTCCAGCGAAATTCTGATATTCAGTATTCGATTGTTTTCGGAAGTTGGAATAGCGACTATAACTAGTTGGATAAAGGCTTGAAAGACATTTTTAGGTATATCAAGACAGCAATTTTGTATTGTCTAAAATATTAAACCTTTGTCAAAATATACAAACACAATAAAATATAGAAAGAAACTTTAAAATGAAATTATTAGCGTATTATTGTAACCAGATTAGCTTGCGTAAACGTCTTACAAGTGTCTACGCGGTTTAGAGGCGTGCTACGAGCGCTACGCGGTGCGGATCGGATTACCTACGCGTCGGCGTAGCACTTCAACTTGTGCTACGAAGTACCTTGTTCTGTTAGTACGAGTATAATATTACATTTCAACAACCACCGCTGAATCAAAACCATTTTCCTGTGTTCTATATATTTCTATAGGCTGTAGGTGTAACAATAAACCAAATTCGTCTTATGGAAGCTTTGATCAATATCGTCTACAGCTTTTACTAAATAAACAAGGGTAAAATGAAGCCTTCAAACTATATAATAACTGTTATTATTATAAAGAAAATCAATAAAAAAATATGGGATATTTGTACAAATAAGACTCACTGACCGCTCAATTCAAGCGAACCTCACGTTTCGCTCAACTATTGTTTCTAGCCGAAAGATCGAACTTTTCATTGAAATTCAGGCTTCGTTAGCATGCCAGCCGCAATACCGAAATCAATTAAATATACATTCCAGGTCAGCGAACTGAGAAATGCATGGGTGGTGCTCGCAGGGGCCCTGCGAGCCTCGTCACCCCGCGCCGCGCCCCCGCCGGGGCCCGATGTGCCCGCTGCATATTCTAATCACTCCTAACTACACTTCTTACCATTCCGAACGTTGCAATTAGCCTAAAGCCGCCTAGTTTGTTTCCAAGGATGGAAAATATCGTTTAAAAAATAGCAATCACGTTGAATATTTACGTAAGTGCTTTATGATTGACGAACTAAGTGTCTACAAATTATTTTTAATAACATATAAGTTCCATAAAGGTATAGGTAGGTAAGGTAAGGATATACTTCGATGATGTATATTATCTTGTACAAATATACGAAAATAGCTTTATTTCATTTCATTCAAAACCAGTAACCAGGCCATACAAAAGACAACTAAGAGCTTTAATAGACTAACGTGGTTTCAGTTGAACGATTAACAAGAGCGAATTGTCACTTAGCGACACAAGTGGCACGAGCCGTGTGAAGAATACTGTGTGTGACTGTGTGAACAACGTCGACGTCGCTCCGAGCCGAAATTGTCAAGTTATGTAAATGCGGTCGGAAACTTGCAGCGACGAGCGGCGCGTCCGTTGTGTTGTCCTCTCGATACTCAATAACATGCCCCTTTAATTATTTATTACAAAATTCACTTGGCAATAGCAAATTTTATTGCTGTTAACCGACGACACATCATTTGTTATACTTCTGTCCAGTTCTAGGCATTCTCACAGCTACATCCCCCTTTAGATTTTTTGACATCTACAAAGTATATAATTTCTAGAAAGAACTAAATAGAAGTTAGAAATAAGATTCCATGGAACTGTATAAGATATTTATAACACTGTTTCTAAAGAAAAGTTGTAAATAAATCAAATATATAAGTACATTTTCCTTTCGTACATTTCTCTCACAATAATAAAAACGTTAAACTTAATCAATACAGACAAAGCAAAAGCTGTATGCAGCAGCGCGACTCCCGAGAGACGCTAAAGTAAATTAAAATCTGAAATGAAATGGATTTAAAAAAGAATATCAAAAGAGGATACAGAGATATTTTAACCTTTGGTGGCGTAGAATGAGATGATAACAAGGTGTTCAGTATTCGAGTCACGAAAGGTCGATCCACCTGCTTTTCATATCACGACAATTGCCGACCCCGAGGAATCGGCTCTCTAGCGGAATGACAATTCTTGTCTATGAAAATCAATTGGGGAGAACGAGGAGCTCCGGGGCCGGCGACAATTCCAATTTCATTAATAGCTTCCGTCGCAGCGTAGGGATGCCACTGCGTCGGCATTCGGAATACCTCAAAGTCTCTTTTGTTTACGGCCGCTGCAGCGAGGCTTTAACGAGCGCTGTAATTAACAAACGATTAGCGACCGCCGACGCGCCGTGAGCGCACGTCACCCAACTACTTGAACATCACACGGATTTATTACTACTCGTCGAATTATAACACAGGTATGACAATAACAGGTCTTTTTCACTACTAATTAATACAAGTAATCATGTCGCTCGTTGTCTATTTTTGCATAAGACAAGGTTTCTTTAAAAACTTTTAAAATTCAAATTATATTTTGTACGACCACAGTTTACAGATTATCATATCGAATAATGTATTGTTCTATCAAAGTTTTTAACATATTTTTTCCCAACATCGTCGGTATTATTCAACAACATCGCGACAACTGGGAAAAAACCACGAGGCCAGTGATCAAAAAGTCAGCTCAAAAAGCCGATTAGAAAGACCTTTTTGTATGAGTTTTTAAACTATACGCCTATACACTTTAGTTAATTTTTATTAAAAAATAGTTTTCAATATTCGTAATAGGCCCATTTGAAAATTTATGAACTATTAGAGGATATTATTAGTACAATTTAGTAACGAACAAAGGACATGGATCTCAAATTTGTTTTAGAGTCATTCCAAGTTTCTACAGACATAAGAAGGCCAAAAGCCAAATTTTTGACTGATTATTAACCTAAATTACAAAATTTTTAATGAAACAGCATATTAAATTTATTTTGTAAAAAAAAAACTAATTACATCATTTGATATTACATAGATATTCGTTAAATCATAACGGTCTTTCTTGAGCTACTAGGTTCCTAAGATGGCCCATTGACCATGTTTTAAAAATTTGGTTTTTCTCTGTTGCGATCATACAAAAAAAAAGTAATGTTTATTTAAAATGTTTCACTAATAAACACTTTACATATTTAAACCAGTTGTTTCCCTCAACTCCTTTATTTATTTATTTAATTTACAGTGATTTAAAACTAATTGGGCCTTATACGGCGCCTGTACTTATTTTTTGTTTCGCTTTACATCTTTAGGCAGATAGAATACATTTACCTATATAATGTAAGGCATTTATTGTAAACATACGTTTTGGAGGAATTGCGAGCTTTTTGCTTTGTACTTTGTTTTTGATTGAACATGGCTCCTTTTTTTGTTGACAACCCGTTGTTCCATAAAGACTGTATTTTTCAGTTGCTAGAAAAAAATGTGAAACCTTTGAAACAATATTTTTGCAGCAGTATAATATTTTTCATTTGTGCCTTATGGAGACATTCTTTGCTGATATTTCATATGTAATTTAATAAAATTAATAACTGACATATTTTAAATTATTTGGCTGCGTTTGAATTCGTCCAGAAAGTAAACGAATTAATGAAATTGGGTTGTGACATATTTTATAGTAGGTTTAACAAGTAGAACAGTTCTTTTACTAATCGCACTAACTAGTTAGCACAAGTTCTGAGCCAGTCCCCAAGTTTCGGGACGCTGATGTGCTCTATAATGTAACTTCCTGTGTTACATAAACAACTAATTAAATATTATTCACAGACGCCTTGGTAGCACTTCATTCTAATTATAATGTAAGTAGTTTTAATATAATTTTAATAATGTGTCTAGTGTTTGGTCTAGTAAAGCTTTAGTCCCATATTATTAAAGATATGACTTCAAGAAACGGCCAAGTGTAAGTCATAGGTACGTACTCGCGCACTGAGGGTGGCGTGCGCCGTGGCGCCGTATTACACCAGATACGTCTTACGTCAAAATCGTAATACGTCTTTGTTTAAATAATAGCAGAACGTTACAAATTCGGTTTCAAAACTCTAAGCCACTCCCAACTCTGAAAGGGCCCGCTCCAATTTGAGAAACTGAATTTGTGACCGAAAAACAGGTAAGTACTAACTAAGAATGAATGTTAACATTTAATTTTATTTACCGATTATGTGTATGTACCTAATTAATTTATTGTGTTATCTTGTCTCAGAGTAGATGCAGGGTATTCTTAATTTTGTGCACATACCTATTATTATGTATCTATAAATTCAAAGTCAAAGTCAAATCATTTATACGCCATGCCGTCATACATATTGGAAGTGAACCCTCCGGGAGGGTTACCGGCATGCGGCGGTGATCTCTCGCGTCTGGCCCTGGTTCAGGCCATGGTACGGAGCGAGAGGAAATGGCAGGCCGTCACCTCCTTCTGCGAAGCGGTAATGCTCGCGAAGGAGGAGGCGGAACGCGTGAGGGAGAGGCAAACTTCGCGCCCTCACGCCCCTAACCGCCGCAGGAGGCGACGCCCGGGGCGGGAATCGCGAGCCGATTTCCGGCCACCGTAGGCGCGGGCTTGCGGACGGTGAGCAATGGGCAGCTTGCCGTCCGATAAGGACCAAGCCCGGGTCGACGGCGCGTTGTGTTCCACGCGCGCCTCAAAGAGATGTCAGCAGAATTGACGGGGTCCGCTAGGGCCAATGCCTGCCGGGGGTTCGAAGAAAACCGATCGGGAAATCGTGGCCCCCGGCAACAGGGCAACCGAAGGAACACGAGAAGTTATTTGATAATTTCCCACCCCAAAAAAAAAAAAAAAAAAAAAAGGGTTACCGGCATTACGTTTGCGCTAAAGTTAACCATCGCGGAAGGTCATCGGCATTAGGTTTAAAACCGTGTTGTAAAACACTAAAACGAAGTAAAATTGTGTTTTCAGGGGGTCTTGTCGCTTTGGGGAGTGGCTGGAGAGGCGCCACGGCGTCCTCACCTTCCGCCTGACGCAGGTCCTCCCCGGACACGGCTATTTCGAGAGGTTCCTGTTCAGGATAAGGCGGGAGGAAACGCCCCGGTGTCACCATTGTGTGGATCGCCCGAAGGACACGGTGGAACATACGGTGGAGGTCTGCCCGGCTTGGGCGGAGCATCGCCGTGTCCTCGTGGACGCGATCGGTGGCGTTGATCTCTCGCGTCCGGCCCTGATTCGGGCCATGGTAAGGAGCGAGAGGAAATGGGAGGCCGTCACCTCCTTCTGCGAAGCAGTAATGCTCGCTAAGGAGGAGGCGGAACGCGTGAGTGAGAGGCAAAATTCGTGCCCTCACGCCCCTAACCGCCGCAGGAGGAGACGCCCTGGGCGTCGGGAATCGCGAGCCAATTTCCAGCCACCGTAGGCGCGGGCTTGCGGACGGTGAGCAATGGGTAGCTCGCCGCCCGATGAGGACCAGGCCCGGGTCGACGGCGCGTTGTCTTCCATGCGCGCCTCAAAGAGATGTCAGCAGAATTGACGGGATCCGCTAGGGTCGATGCCTGCCGGGGTTACGAATAAGGCCGAAAGGGAAATCGTGGCCCCCGGCAACATGGCAACTGAAGGAACACGGGTGGGTTTTAGTCAGTAAGAGTCTGACACGCCCTCCTGCTCCACCCAGAGCGGGAGAAGTCATTTGATAATTTCCCACCCAAAAAAAAACGAAAAGGGGGCATGTCGCTATACGTAGTTTTAAACATTTTAATTTTTTTGTGAATATTTGTAACCGTGAACAAAAAATATTCTTTAAACCAAAATGCTTGGATTTTAAAACGAACACATACACTAATAAATTTTGTTAAAATATACATCAGATTTTGTTTTTACGGTTTAGAATGCTGTATTCGCTAAGAAAAACCTACATTTATAATGAGCCCTCCTCGAGGGCTCCCGCCATCCCATATGCTGCTAGGTGAACCCTCCAGAAGGGCTCCCGACACTGAACGTGTTAACGAACCGTTAGGATGGCGCTCCGTGGATCCTTTTTAATTGAAACACTTTGATTCTGCTAAAACTGAATTTATTTTAACCTTGCACAACAAAATTACAAATGTTTGAAGAAATCTTATATTCGATTAGAATTTTGTAGGTTGAGTGCCTCGCTATGCATAACGAGCAATTTTATTTAGGATATTAAAGTAAAGTCAGCAATAATTGCTGTTCAATAAAATTATGTATGTACAGAACGTTAATATTTATTTACAAGAAAATGGAATTGATTCTAGTTATATATAAATGTCATCTGCGCTATCTATGCACAAACAGTAATTGTCATCCCTAAGTGCAGCACGCACGCAACTGGCGTGACAGATATTCCTGGCGAGGTCACCGCCGCGGTTTGTGCATAAACGTGTATTGCGTTTACATGCTGAACAGACCGTGAACGACAAAAAACCGTTCGGTACACTTTTCTACAAATAAAACGTATATGCTGTAAGCAATAGATTAACTATTCTGTCTGCTACAAAACTTTTTATATATTTTTATGATTATCCACGTGCCTCAAAGTAGTTTACGAAAATAATGCCTGGAAACCATACCTAAATTATACCTACTGCTAGTTTTAATAGTAGTGATAGTTTGAGAGCCAGCCCTAGTTTTAGTTCAATGGTAATTATAGGGAAATCACTTATTACCCTGCTCGTAGACGGTTTACAGTCAGGCTTCTCTAAGTCAGCCACTTCAGAACTATGTAGACTCGTACCTATCTTAGAATTCTGACCATCATCATAAAAATACGAACATTATTTTCACAATCATTTTCAAAGTATTAATTTAGAGAAGCCTTTTTTTTTTGGTTGGGTAATTATCAATAAACTTCTCCCACTCTGGGCGAAGCGGGAGGACGTGTAAGCCTCTTTCTGACTAAAACCAACCCGTGTTCTTTTAGTTGCCTGTATGTTACCAGGGGCCATGGTAACCCACGGATAAATCCGCAACCCCGGCAGACATTGGCCCTATCGGACCCCGTCAGTTCTAGTAGTAGAGAAGCCTGACTGTAAACCGTCTATGAGCAGGGTAATGCTTATACACGGTTTACAGTCAGGCTTCTCTAAGTCAGTCACTTCAGAACTATGTAGACTCGTACCTATCTTAGAATTCTAACCATCAACAAAAAAATGAAAATTTTTACATTATTTTCATAAATGTTTTCAAGGTATTATTTTAGTGAAACCAATTTAGGTACATATTCCAACTTATTTCACATTAAAAATATTTTGGTTTGATGTTTCTAAACGTTAATTAAATAGACTGGCTGGCGAAATATATTGGGGTAGGTTGCTGGACACTAAGCAAACTTCACATACTGAAATCTATAACGTTGAACGCCTGTTGTGTTGTGTTATTTCGTGTGTTATTCAGCCGACCGCGCCAACACAAACACGTTGACATTGATGTGCAAGTTACAAACACACATTATTGCGTTCGATGCTAAATATAAGTCTGAAAGCTAGTCGCAATCAATACCAGTATTGTAGATTTCAGTTGGTTTAGTACAAATATCATACAATGTCTGGCTTACCAATTTCATGCACGTACTCATAAGTTAATAAAGCAGGCAAGTTACGATTATGTATGGCGGTGCTTATCATAGACCCTGTTTTATGCCGGCATTAGGGTAACCTTTGACCAGCGGAGACGTGTACCACAGGTGTTGAACTACAGCCGCAAGGACGTAAAGCTTTCATATATTTAGATATCATATGAGATATGTTAATAGTACGCCTAACTTTGGGGACACCGAGCCAACTTCAGCTTTAAACAAGTACCCAGTTGTGAACTTGAGCAGACGATTTGGGGAATATTTCACTTAACTTGAAGAACAAAAGAAATAGTATCGTAAAAGTACAAAAAAGTATTATATCATGTCTTCTGATCACAGAGCAGACTACTGTCAACTCTCAATCCAACTTGTTTCCATTACTGGCAAAATTGAATGGAAACGCTGCGAACTTTGGTTTTCTCATCTAACAACAAAAGTAAGTTTTGTATTACAATACCTGCACCAATGAAACTAAAACAAAGAATGGAAAAGAATACCTTGGAATGATTTAAATATATTTGAAAGTTCTGTAACTATTCTGACGAAGACAGACTGGCCCATATTCTAGCTAAAAACATAGTTCAGATATTTGTCTCGGCTCCGGCCAGGCGGTGAGCCGATGTTAATTAACTCCGAGTTACATAGTTAGTGGCGCAAACATTGCAAGCGGCAGGTGTATTTGCTGAGCAGTGGCTGAGGTCGTGGAAACCTTATGCCGGATTAATACTTAACAGAAATTGTGGCTTTGACATTATTATCTACTGGGAGGGCATGATTATAAGTAGGCCACCATCGATTACATGTCCCGTCCCTATGCTTACCCCGTACCCATATATTCATAAATTATGTACAAACGCCTTATGATTAAAAGAGGTTTTAAGTTCATGGCCAAGTTTGTAAAGGCTTTGTGATGTCAAGTTTTTATTAAAATAGATCAACTTAAATCTGAATAGTAAGTAAGGTAGATATTAATGATAACTTTCTGAAGGTGACCTTTGTGAAAAGACCTTAAAAAATATTAAACGTCCTAAATGGATATGATATCTTCTGCCAATTAATATTTCGCTTCCTATTATCTGTAGGTACTAGGCAGTTCCATCGCCAATTAGCTCGCGAAATGGGACTTCAAACCTGTACATCACGCTTGACCAATAGCCTAAGGGCGGTTTCACCGAGACCTATGGATTGTAAACTACACCTACTTATGAATAGTAACTGTGTTTTTGTAAAGAACCTATGCGGGGGCAAGATAAATTCAACTGAAAGAACATCTTTATTACCCTAATGGTAGTTCTTCAGCTTAGGTTACTTTATTAAGAACGGAAGTTGATTTAATCCGAAATAATTAATTACGACGCTGATCTTAAGTTCAAAATGGATTTACTGAGAACTTCTAAATGAGTCTTAAAGATATTTAAATAGGAAGGGCACGGAGTACCCCTCCGATCTTACTTTACTCCCTATTTGCATTAAACAACTAAAACGAGACGTTTTTCCATTTTTAGGACTGATATTGTTATGGAGGAGCTCGTGGCTAAGTACTAACAGCCGCACGGGTCGACCCATCAGGTTAAGCTTCGCTTGCCAGGGTTGGTCTATGGATGGGTGATCATTTCTACATACCAAGACTCCTCCGTGCCTCGGAAAGCACGTTAAGCCGTTGGTCCCAGCTATCACTCGTGGAAATTTGACAGTCGTTACGGGTCGTCAGAATCCCGAAAGTCTGACAAACAGTCTTACCAAGGGATATCGTATTACCTAGTTACTAGGTTGTGGAGGTCAGATAGGCAATCGCTCCATGTAAAATACTGGTATTCAGCTGCATCCGGTTAGACTGGAAGCCGACCCTAACATAGTTGGGAAAAGGCTAGGCAGATTGATTGAGGACTGATATTATAAATTTAAATAAAAATAGCGATAAATGATAACAACGAAACAAATAAGAATCATAAGCTTACTTGCATCTACTGTACTATACCATCATACTGATCTCTTCACCAGCTTTAACAATAAACTTACACAGCGATTGCAATACCGACACACACACGTGTTGAGCACAATCATAGTTTTCAACTACAAAACCGGTAAATATGCAAGCACGTTATTAATCAACTCAACATAGTCGGACATAGGGCTCTCATTGCACACACGATCCTTTAGCTCCGCAGTCACTGTGCCCGGTATACACACATAATGTGACGTAATGAAATGGGCCCGACACCCGCCTGTTGCCTTCTGACTACCGACACATTCGAAGTATCCCACTACGGAGGATTAATACGCCGGGTTAGGTTTAGCGCAAACTCGGATTACGCGGACTACGCCGTAATTAGTTTCGGTGTTACGTGTTGTTATACATGCAAACAATATTTTGTTACCTATAGATACTACCTATTTGAGTACCTAATACAAAATTGCAAATTCTTCAGGAGTGGATGTTGTAAATACCTCTTGCATAGTCTTTATAGATAAAATAAATAAATTTAAATCCTCGTAAACAAAAACCTCATGTTTGTCTGATTGATTTCTAAGTTAATTGGTGCTAGGCCAGTAGTTATGTAAGTACTTATCTACTGATATTTTCCTCAAAATACTTTTCTAAAATACTTTAAGAAAAAATACTTTTTTCAGCCCCAAAAGTTTTCATACCCTCTAAGGAGGCACCTGTACATACACACACTGTATACAGGTTGATATAAGTATAAACCATTGTTCAGACTTGACACCTCTCCCTGATTCGGATTCTGAACACGACTGTGTAGTAAATTTCTTTCTCCCATTTTGTTTGGTTTCCTATAGAGAAGCGGATCGGCCAAGAGAATTGTTACGAGATTAACTTTATTTGATAATCTAGGGACCAACGCTAATTTTAACTAGACTGGAGTGAACGTTTTCTGTATCTTAATATTCGTCCTCTATCAACGGTAAGGGAGACTACTGAACATTAGGATTACCTTCGGGGGAGTGCAATGTCACCAGTCACCAGTCAAATGAAATTAAAAATATACTTATACCTCCTATATATCCATTCCAACATAAAAAAGAATCCTCTACTAACCTCTACTTGAATCACAAACGCAGTAAGTTATAATAATATGTAGGTATAAATGACATTTATTTTTTTAATTAAAACGTCTGTAAGTTTACGGATCGACGGCATCAGAATTATAAATAAGATGCTAAAAATTAAATAAGAAACAACAAATACACATCGTGTTGCTTCAAAATTCAACCAGTAAATCTAATAAAATATTTAATTAAGTTTCTCTCAATGCAGACAGGTGTCGATTGATCGGCTGTGCAACACTATTTGTCAGTGGCGAGCGCGCGACTCTTGCGCACCCGACCGGAAACGGTGACGAAAGAAATCGATCAGAAGAAATTTATTTAGACAAAAGGTAATAAAAAAAATGAGGGCGACTGCTTCGCAACATAACCTTGACTGGCGACGCCCTTGACTCTAGTGAAAACGGTCGCGACTTCGGACGGCTCATCAGCTCTGCGACCTTAGCGAAATGAAATTCTGTATTATGTTTCTTCGTCTTTAATGTGTGGATGATGTTGAAGTAAATATCAATTCAATGTGAAAGAATTATTTTATTCTTATTTCTTTATAGCTATAAGAGTTTTTTATTTATTGCCGTAGTGATTAAAAGCTAGACTATATTTTTTCTTCAGTAAACCTACTTTGAATCATTAAGAACATAATTTGAAGTAAGTATACATTACTGTAAAAATAACATACAAAAGAGAACGTATACACGTAGGTACTTTATAATCGCTCATACTTATTTACTTAGAACACTCCACTGAGTCATATTTTTGAAACTCGGCAAGGAAATATGGAAGCAGACTGTACACATACAACGCATTAATTTATTCCCTGCCCCGAGTGCGTGACGGATTGGCGCAAAGTTCAAATTGTATCAAAAGTTCGTACTCGTCGTCGACGGCTCTTCGATGGTAGTTTATCCGACTTTTGCGTCGGTTTGGTGTAAACCTAAATTTCATGAATTTTAATTTGAGTAACTTCGCAATGCTAACACTGACGTAGTTAGGAGAAAGTCTGTAACGACCGCATGAAGAGTCAATGTTTACTTTGTTCCAAACGAACATTTGATCATAATTATAATCCCAAATTTAAACTTGATAAATGAAATTGTAACGTGTTTTTAAATGGCAAGTTAAGCAATTCTCAATTTAACGGCAAACATTGATAAATAAATGATGTGTCTATTTACCACTACACGTATATAATCCCAGCCTAAAACGTGGCTCATGTGGTGAAAACACACGTCTATTTACATACGGTAACTTCACAGAATGGAGCTTAATTTATTAGTTGCACATCATAATATTTACATCTCTTAAGTACTGTATTGTAGTCAATTTATAACAACAACAATTTACAACCAACCATGGTTGTTAACAGGATTTCCTTCAATATCAATATTATATTCATTTATTCAGAGCAATGTAGAGTTATAATTTATGTAGTCTCACATATCTTTAGAAACCGGTTTATTATTGTTTGTGTACTGTAAACAGACGACTTTTTTCTCTTGTATCGCTTTTATTTGATTAAATTAGCTTACATTGTATCGCATGTAATTGCAATATAATTCAGAAGTGGAGACCGAAACATTGGCGGCGATACGTATCTATTATTTAAAATATAATTCAGGTCAGTCGCGTACCTGTGACCGTCATTCATTACCCTGACATTAAAACCAATAACTACACTATTATTGGCAATACTATATAAACTCAGAGAAATCCGTAACAGGCATCATTTGGCAATCATTACCCAACCGAACCAGGACAACAGTTCAGGATGAGAGCTATCGTTGCAGCTTGTTTCTTGGCGCTAGTGGTGGCCGTGTGCGCTAGGGACATGCGCCTCAGGAGAGACGTCGACCTTCAGACTGCAGCCTCAAACAAGTGGGAAAAGGGCGAAGGTGGCGAGCACCACGGAGACCACCATCACGAACACGGCGGACATGGCGAAAAGGGATACAAGGGATACCACGACCATGAGCACGGCAAGAAGGGACACTCCCATCACGAAGGCCACAAAGGACACTACGATGAGAACGGAGGACACAAGAAAAACCATCATCACGACGATGGCTACTATGATGAACATCATCACGGTGAGAAAGGCGAGAAGGGCCACGGTTTCGAAGAACACGGCCACTTCCACAAAGGGCATTCCACGAAAGGACATCACGGTATCCACAAATTAGACGAATTCAAGAAGGACAAGCACTTCCACGACAAACACGGTGAGTCAGGTTTCGAAGAAGGATACGGCGGACATCACCACGAGGGAGGCTACAAAGAAGGTGGACACTTCGACAAGGGACACAAGGATGGTGGCTTCCATGAACAAGAGCACGGTAACAAGGGCTTCTATGAAAAGGGAGGTCATCACAACGATCACAAGGGTCACCACGACGAGGGTGCCGGTCACGAGTACTGGGGACAACACGCGGACCACGGCAGCAAAGGAGGCCATGAGGACCACAAAGACTGGGGCTGGAAGAAAGGTCATAAATAAGTTAACGCTGTAATTATTATGAGATGAGGCTTTTTGTTATTGTTGATACTTTGTGATACACGAATAAATATTTATTTTAATATGCTACCGAGGGATTTTATTTAAAAACATTCGTTCTAGGAACCCAAAAATAAAGAAGTGGACTTATTTTTGTAATTTACTTGCCTAAATTAATTAGGTAACCCTCCTCTTTTTCTGAAAGTAAACAGAGATTACTGGCGTTTAAATATTATACCACCGGATTTTCTTTCGAAAGGACATCATCCCGTTATATTAAGGAAGAAAATTAAAGTATTACTTTTATTTTCTGAGAGCCTCGACATTATAATTTATTGGTGGAATAATTAACCACTTACTGAACTATTTGTAGGTAAAACTAATAAACCAATTAATAACTTTTAATTTTTATACTAAAACACTAAGTCAAAGCCAGACAGTATAATGCTCTTGGTATAAGGACTGTAAATTTTAGATAAATAACAAGTTAGATTTTCGTGAAAAATCTGTTGTTAAAATTATAAAATTGTTGAAAACTCTGGCATTAGGTTTATTAGCCACGGCTTTATAAAACTAACAACGCGGGACTCTCGAGAAGCGTCGGCAGTTGAAATCCCCACTGAATACCTAATCCAGTGTCCCAGCCGAGTGCCCGTCTACTAAAAAGTAGGTATCCTATATTTTCACTAGCTTTTATGTACTATATAACATTAACATTACGTAACTGTGGGCCATTGTTGGCTAATGTCATATGTAGCTAAGAACTTACTTTAAAATTATTTATTCAAGAACGTCCTTTTTAATTCTAATTCAATTAACAGAGCTAAACAGTTTAATGTGCCGAAACAAATTCTATAATTTAGTAACTTAATGGAAACGATTCAATTATTATTATCTTAACAAAACAGACAAAAACAGGCTTAACAAAAAGGTTCTATTCAAAACGAAGTCAGAAGTGATTGAGGCACGCGGAGGACATGCGAAAAAGTGTTCATGGTTAACTAACACAAAATCTCTCAGGCATTCTTGGCGGCATGTGAAGCCAAGTCAGAGGCCTATGGGAGGCATAAAAACTCTGACAAGCTTAGCATGGTCATGCTAAGCGTGCTGAACAATAGAAACGGGTTTTGTCGACGGAAGAATAGACAAAATGACAGAAAAAAATCACAATCTGTCATTTTGTCTATTCTTGGTTGTCATGCTGCGCGCGCTGGTTAGTCACTAACCACACGAAAAAAAAGAAGAAGAAAAATTAAATGAATCACAACCTTACAAATGTTAATACAATTTAAATACCCGTGTCAGTACCTTAATATACAGGGTGACTAGATCTGGTCCCAACTGGTCCGTCATAGCAAATTCGCATATAGAGGAGGTCATTTGCTAATTATTAGACCTTACTTTCCCTTGCTAAAGTTTTATAGTTTAGGAGTATGTCAATTTGATCGTAAAGATTTTTTTTAAAGCTTACTAACTTATTTTTTTAACCCTAGTTTGTGGGAAGTCCCGAGGTTTTTTAATCATTTATGTTTATGACTACCAACAAATAAAAAAACTACTAAAATAATGCAAAAAAAAGTGATGAATGCTTGAAGGTCAAATTTTGGAAAAATCTAAAATTTACACATCTCCCAAACTATAAAACTTTAGCTGAGCAAAGTATGGCTCAATAATTAGTAAACGACCTCCTTTATATACGAATTTGCTATGGCGTGTCCAGATCCAGTCACCCTGTATATGTGCATGTTTAATGTTTTATTACATTGTAGGGTTAACTTGCACCACTTGTTATAATTTATACAATGACTTAACATAATCCTATCCTTTACATAATGTCATCTTTATCAATGTCAATCATTGAACACAAATGTTGTTATTCAACAAGTCAACAGTCACGTAATTATAGTGATAATGTCATACTGAAAATTAAATTAATTAAAAACAATAGGCACTAATCTAGTCAACAAGGTTTTCCAATAAAATGCAAGACAAGTTATTTGTACCAAGACGTCTATGTAGATAACCGACGTACGGTCATATCCAAACCGGTTTTACTACGGAACCCTTAAAATACACTAGGATATGATATGCATTGTAGTTCAGAATACTAAAATACACGCGACTTTGTCGACAGTATCTTAGTATGCCGTTGATTGTATCGTCGACTTCATAGCCTATGAATCCTCGTTTTTATGAAACTTTCCTTATAGCGGCAACACAATTTCAAGCGATAGGAATCAAATACGAAGGAACATTGTTTTAGCTGGATTCAGAATAAGTTAGCTGGTATTTCACCAGATTATGCATGAGTTGACTAAGGGCTTTGTATATAAGCTTGTAAGTAACTAAATGCTTGAACATTTGTAATTTTTTACAGATATTGGAGAAAGGACTCGAACGCAAAACAATCGAAAAGACTAGAACCAACAACAGCAAAAGGGCTTTTTATTATCTTGGATACACTCAATGAATATCTACTTTAGCTCGTTTACGGAATCGATCGTAATGTGGGTGTAGGTTATTTGATTACCTACCCACATTGATTTGAGTATTGGACGAGCTATGCATTGCTGGTTTTAGTTTATTTAATGTACTCGTATGTTCCGGTTAACTTGGTTACTGCGCCCGTTCTTATTGTAGACTTTTTGTCCCGCGAAGTTTTCGATTGTATTGGGCCACACAACTGTCAATCAATCTGCCTAGCCTTTTCTCAGCATGTTGGGGTCAGCTTCCAGTCTAACCTGATGCAGCTGAATACCAGTATTTAACATAGAGCGACTGCCTATCTGACCTCCACAACCCAGTTACTGGGTTACATAATACCCCTTGGTGAGACTATACAACTGTATTCAATATTTATTTTTTTGTTCTTTGAAGGCTTTTGTCGTTTTGATTTGATGGCATGATACCCATAAGACATAAGTATGTCTAATGGGTAGCCATGACATGTCAGGCGAATCGAAAAAATACATAATGAATCAAAAAACATCATCAGAACATAATAAAATAGAAGTAATATCAGTGTAATAAAGATAAGTATTTTTATGACAAACTACAGATTCATTTGGCACATACCGATCCACAAGAATTCCCTTCCGGATCCGGTGACGGTCGCAAAGATAATGACATTCCTAACTATGACCCCCTCACATTGCTATCATTTCATACCAATATTTATTTAATGCATCGCTTCTTAGCTTCATCTTTTAGGTAATAAAACACTAAATAAATCATAGAAATGAAGGAAGAGATTGAGAGATCTTTATGACCTCGGCGTGAACTAAATATTTTTGAGCACCTCATGCCAAACATGAGAGAGTGAAATGGAACCATGAAAAAATGTTAGGTATGGTTCCATTTCATTTACGTACATATTCTCCTGTTCTGAGACAACAATTTTCCGTTAAAATTCTAATCATTCATTAAGCTTATTCACAAGCACGATTAGTTGATAACACGAACGTTACTTCAAAATGTATGTACTTAACATACGTTATATTTGGGTGAAACGCCAAGTTAGCGGATTGTAATGCAAACCAAATGTTCGATATAACACATTGCCTGCACTTATGTAAATGCCTGCGCTACATATTCTGAACGTAACTGGGCGTACAATTATAGCCTGTTGCGCAACAAACCAACCATCTACTGTGGAGATTTTTGATAACATTCTGATGTATAGACTTAGGTACGGCACAAATATATGATTTACAATCACTACACCAGGTTTTGCTTCAAATGTTACGGATTCAATACCCTTTATCTTTCTTACCGTTATTGGTTAAATCTATGACTCGTGTTTTTTATGCAGCGTAGTTTCCGTAGTGCAGCGTTGAAGAATTTTTGCTTCATTAGTCGCATCGACGGGTAAAGCTTTTTTACAAGAACTGTTCTGGATAAAGATGATTTTCAATATCATTCAGCTTACTAATGGTCAATTAGTAGGTACCTTAGTTAAATGATTTATAGGTAGGTAATAGTTATGTAACTTCTTGCAACTTTGAGCATTAACTTTTACAATCAATCATATGATTGTGAATGAGTTGCCTGACATGTCTGTCTTCTAGTGTCTGTACCGCCCATGGCCATTATTTAGAGCAAGCAAAAACAACAGTATTTACAAGTGTATGCTACCTTTTTTCTCAAAAGCATAATATACACGCGAAAAGCTCACCCTGTTTCGTAGCCCACTTTTAAATCTTTTAATGCACCCCAATGAAATACTTTATACTAAAAGAGACAACCATTTTATGTAATAAAATATCGCTAATGTATGCTACCCCTGACATATCAGATATCGTCACAAAACAAAGATGAATCACAAGAAGCAGCGAGTACGAACACGGGAAATAAGTAAGGGGTACAGAAATAACTTACATTTGCCTCATTTATCATTTTCAAAGTGAATATTAACGGTATGTCTGTCATTTGGCAAACGAGATAAGGATCGTGTTAATGTACAAATCATATTTCACTTTAACGTACAAAAGTACTCTTTTACGTAAAATTTCATTGACTATTTCTATTTAAAGGTCAAAAAAAAATTATGCTTATAAAGTAATGAAAGAAAACATAAAACTGTTTCTTTCTCCACGAATTAATTGTGAAAGGTCAAGGCTATACGACGCTAACTGTTCGCAGTAGTTAGGTAACTACTTTTATACATTTCATGCCATTTCTTTCTTTGGTTATGAAGACCTATGGTTTAGGGAGAGAAATTATTTCTTTATCGTACTTTTCGCGTCGTTATCAAAATACTTGACTCATGAAAATGAGCTGCTGAATACTCCTAGTACGTTAGTACTATTATTATTTATTCTGTGATACTGCGATCAACAATCGATTTGATGAACATGTTATTCCAACCGTTTCTATTACAGAGGTCAAAAAAATGTCCATGGAACCATTCCTCGGTATTAGGACGAGATATGTCAATTTACAAGGAAATACAAAGTAGATTAAAAAACATGGTAGTCGTATAAAATAGCATCAGTATACACTCAACTCAACAAGACAAACATAAAAAATGTTCTCTAAATCTGATACGCTACTGGTTCGGAAGTTATCTCATAACAAACTTAATGTTGTCAACCTGGAAGGAAGTGGAAATCTCCGGCGGTCGTAAGTTACAACCTTGACACTCTCAGCAGCGGTGACTTACCTAATCGCCGCTGTCGTTTAGTATATAAAATCATTGTCACTGATGGATCGATATCATTCAGCAACAACTAGTCTAATCAACCATGAGGAGTAGTCTTCTGGTGGCATTTGGCCTTCTGGCCATCGCCGCCCTCAGCTCCGCCAGGGAGATCCGGGAGAAGAGGGACGCCGATCTAGAGACCGCTGCGTCCCATGGTCATCACTGGGACAAGGGTGGCGGCCACGAGCACCATGGACACCACCACCACGACCACGGCGGTGACCACCACAAGGGACACAAGGGACACCACGAGCACCACCACGGCAAGCATGGGCACCACCACCACGAGGGACACAAGGGACACCACGGAGAACACGGCGGACACAAGAAGCACCACCACCACGACGACGGCTACCACCACCACGAACACCACGGCGAGAAGGGCGACCACGGCCACGGCCACGACGAGCACGGCCACTGGCACAAGGGACACGACACCAAGGGACATCACGGCGTCGAGAAACACGACGAGTTCAAGAAGGACAAGCACTTCCACGACCATCACGGAGAGAAAGGCTTCCATGAGCACCATGGTGGACACCACCACGAGGGCGGCCACAAGAAGGGCGGACACTTCCACAAGGGACACAAACACGGCGGCCATCACGAACACCACCACGGCAAGAAGGGCCACCACGAGCACGGCGGCCACCACCACCACCACAAGGGACACCACGGCGATGGCGGCCACCACGAGCACCACCACGACCACCATGAACACGACAAGAAGGGAGGCCATGAGGATCACAAGCACTGGGGACACAAGAAGGGTCACTAAGCTGTTGCTGAATGTACCTGAACTGTTATTTGTTGATATTACATTGTTATCGAGTGTTTTTGTTATGTTTATACGACAAAGAATTACATTTTGTACAAAATAACTAAGTACTTCTCTCTTTCATTTCATGTCGTCGCGAAGTATCAGTCATTACTGTGCGAAACCCTAATAATTCGTATTTTAGTATGCAATGCAAGTCATGTTCGATTGATGCAATCCAAGAATTACATGCCCAAAGATTACGCTTTTACAAAACGCTGAAATACTAATGGTGAAAAACTATCATTTATTTACCTGTACATAAATAAAATTATAAAATAAAAAAGTACATAAAAATACTTAGTTACCCACGCAATCGTGAACAAGTACGTACCATATCCAACCCGTGGCTTGGACCCCAGACAGAGGAACCTCCTAACACAATAGAATTAAATACATTGTTGACGAATGTTATTTTAACTCAAATAAAATGGCATTTCATGAGTTTATTCTTCGAAATCGTTTTTGACGTCACAGATTATTCACAGCTTTAGCTAATTAATTAAAGGATCCAGAGCAATATTATTCTGAAATGAGTTCTGTCAAAACCTGATTAAGTCGACATTGATTTCTAACTTTTCCATTTTCTTTACAGTACCTACTATGGGGTAGAATAAATCTTTAAAATTGTTTCAATAAAGTTTAAACAAGTTTAAAGGTCAATTATTTTAAGGGTAAAGGAAGAGAAGCAAACGACTATTCGAAAAAAAAATCGCAAATTAATATTTATTATGAAAAGGTTAACAATGAAACTAAGCTGAGTTAAATCCAAGCATTTTTAGATAAAAATAATACAATATAACTTTATTATCGTATTATTTTGATCTGGAACATAAATTGGAATTACTTAAGTGAACGAAATCAACTACTTAGGTACTTTTATCTAAACTAATATAATATTATAAAGAGAAAAGAATAGATTTTTTGTAAGTTTGTATGTTTGTTTGTTACACTTTTACGCTAAAACGGCTGAACATAATTATTTTAATGAAATTTGGCGCATGGGTAAACCATGACCTGGGTTAGGACATAAGATGGTTTTATCTCGATATTTCCACGGGATCGAGACTTCTGCGGGTGAAACCGCGGGGTGCAGCTAGTTTCTAATAATGTGAGTATTTTACATGAAATAGGCTTATGTCAAAAAAAAATCTTTTTTGTTCGTCTTGTAGATTATTAAAAAACATTGAACACGTATTTTTTTTCTTTTTTGACGTAATTAAAAGATTACGGCGATACATTGAGTTAAAATGTGGCATGACGTCACGCCTTGCTAGATTTAATACTGCGTTGTGACGTAGCGAGCCCCCACTACCCAACTTTAATGCGTGTTTTATAAGTTATTTTTGATTAATATGATGAAGCAAAAAATACGTGTCTAATATTTTTTTATTATCTGAAAGACGGACTAAATAGAATTTCTTTTTTTTTACCTAGGCAACTACCTCAAACTAAAACTCAGTTCTATTTAATAATCCTACAGTTTGGTATAGTATTCTATCTTATACTATTAAACGAGTAATATTTGTATATATATTTGTACTCACGTTCTCGAAATCAGCTCTAACGATTTCGATGAAAGTTGCAATATAGGGGTTTACGGGGGCGAAAAATCGATCTAGCTAGGTCTCATATCTGGGAAAAATTGTTTTCTCCGTATTTTCACCCGAGCAGGGGGCCTACCGCCAGCTCATAAAGCAGTATTATTTTCATATTACTTCAGTGTGGGAAAGAGATGAAGCTGTACAGGACGTATAGCTCACGCTCGTTTGTGGCAGCGAGCAGCCTTTCTCACAGAACTTCTTTGCACGAATATTCCGGCAACTTCAAGTAGTGAACGAACGTGTTTACTGACGGGTATGATCCGTCTCCGGCGTCAACCTGTAAAGGTTAATGTTATTCACATAATATGTATATTACGTACAGTCAACGTCAGAAATATCAGGCCGAATAGACGATCCCAAAATGATCAGAGGATCTAAGGGAATAAAACTTAACTCAATTATTATAAAATATACTCAATTATAAGATAACATTCTTGCCAGAATGTCGAGAACCGTATTCATTCTAAAACGCTCCTTGTATCATTAAGATAAAGATAAATTTACCTAATTTTTCAGGGGACATACCACCATCTCATAAAGCAGTATTATTTTAATATTACTTCAGTGTGGGAAAGATATGAAGCTCTACAGGACGTATAGCTCCATCTTTTTCTCCCACTGAAGTAATATTAAAATAATAGTGCTTTTGAGCTGGTGGTAGGCCCCCAGAGCTCGGTCGCCCAAAGTTTAGTACAAGGTAATGAATAATTAATGACATAAGAATAATAATGACATGGCAGCATGGAATTATATAAACTTTCCTATACTAATAAATGAGCATTCTCTATTTTCACCAGAGCAGAGCTTGGTCGCCCAGGAACCTTAAGCAAACAAGCTAACCTACACTTTTAAAGACACAAAGAGAATGCATGCATATTTAAAGAAAGCGCTTATTTAGCTGTAGAAGAGTTTTCTTCAAATGAAAGTCACTACATGGTCCTTGTAGGCAACTTACACTAAAAATAAATTCAAGACTTGAAAAAGTAGCATATTTATAACACCAAATAAACATGTAATTTATCCATTTGTTAACTTTTTTACTTCTCGTGATCGCATCACAGCTACTTGCAAATAACGACAAATTAACAATACTGAGATTCAGTAATTTTCCAAGTTTGTATCCGACAAGCCTTCATAATTTTCTCTGTTGCAGATAATAAATGGATTATAATAACTTATGAATTAGTGAATCAAATATATTATATTAGTGATGAATAGAGGTTAGTAGGGTATCTTATATTTATTCATATGTCTTGTGTTTTTTTTTTTTTTTTGCTGTCTGTGTTAAATGATATATTTATTGTATGATTGTTATGTTTATTAAATAAATTATAATAATATAAACAGTAAGTATAAGTATCTACTACAGGATGCAAGCATGATATTGGTGCCGATTCCCTTGTTCACAAACTAAACTAAATTTAAGTTCAGTGCATCTTTTTCTTTCTATTTCATTAAGAAAAGAACAGAGGATAAATTTTAGTTTAGTCCTGTCAAATTAATCAGCGCCTGTCACTCTCCATACAAGTTTAGACGTGATTAAAAACTTGCCGACTAAAATTACATCAATTTACGTCAAGCGCTGATTAATTTGACAGGACTAAACTAAAATTTATCTTCTGTCCTTTTCTTAATGAAATAGAAAGAAAAAGATGCACTGAACTTAAATTTAGTTTAGTTTGTGAACAAGGGAATCGGCACCATTATTACACTAGCGACTGACCCCTGCTACACAAGGCTTTTACGACTCAACAAAACATACAGATTCATTTTTCCGCAATAAATTTTCTAGATTATGGTGAAAACCGCATCAAAATTCATTTCGTAATTTAGAAGAACAAAGCAGTCACACAGTCAGACACGAAAACCGACTATTTATTGATAACTACATTTATAATTTTTATAGATAGTAGAGGTAGGTATATCCCATAATATACCTGGAACATAGCTCGTAAGATGCTTTTCAAACTACATAAATCACGATTGAAATACGGTAAAGAACAAGTGGTATCTACATGTTACTGTCGAAACAATATGCAACATGTATGTTCGTACAAACATGTACATGTTACTATCACTAGCACAAACGAGTAAGATAATGAGGCTTTGTTACCCTACAGCTGCCTGTTGATTACATGCATGTTCTCGTGTTTCAATCTAACAAGATATCGCTGTATTGGCTTATAAACCAATAAATAGGTGCTACACTAATTAAACAAAAGATATATAATTAATAATACTTTGAAAGTCTTTCACTTCTTACGCTATCATCAGTTAAACAGTACATGCATAACACGTCTCCTAATTCGACGGAACCTTATCAATGTCCGTTATCACTCGATCGAATTACAAGAAGTGAGTGTAAAACTAAAACATAATTCGGCAATTCGTTAGACGGGTGAAAACTAAATTAAATAGTTTGATAAACCAATAATATGTAGGAAAACGTATTTTTCATCATTTTGAAAATTTGGATTAAAACCGACCTATCTACAGAGAGGACGATAATCTACGATATACTGCCAGCAATGTATTCGCGACCTATGTTCAAAGATGATAAGCAAAACTACATAACAATCGAAGTAAAAACAGTTGTTACCGTTACCGATCAAGTTGATATTAAATCAATACTCAACAGCACTAGGGCGCTTGACCTTGATAGTAAGTAAGTGCAAGCACCCGAGCCAGTGCAACTGTTGCCTAATGCAGGTACGAGAAAACCAGACCCACAGTATCTATAAAACGTTGTGGTGACAATATTACATGCCATATCTCATCTCGATCTGTCCAAGAATACATCAACTATGAGGGTGGCGCTCCTTTTGAGCTGTGCAGTGCTGGCGCTAGTCGCACTAGCACAAGCACGAAACCTACGTGAGAAACGTGACGCGGACCTGGAGGCGGCCGCTACCGGACATCACCACGAAAAGGGTGGCGGCAAGGAACACCACCATGACCACCATCATGAACACAAAGGACACGGACACAAAGGATACAAGGGACACCATCACCATGAACATGGCAAAAAGGGTCACCACCACCACGAAGGACACAAAGGACACCATGACCACCACGAAGGACACAAGAAACATCATCACCACGATGATGGGCACCACCATGAGCACCACCACGGAGAAAAAGGAGAGAAAGGTCACGGTTTCGAAGAAAAGGGACATTACCACAAGGGTCACTCCACGAAAGGACATCACGGTGTTCACAAGTTAGACGAGTTCAAGAAGGACAAGCACTTCCACCACAAACACGGCGAGAAAGGCTTCGAAGAAGGATACGGTGGCCATCATGGCGAGCACGGACACAAGAAGGGCGGACACTTCGACAAGGGACACAAACATCACGGCCACCATGAGCACCATCACGGCAAGAAGGGACACCACGAGGAGGGAGGACACCACCACGAGCACAAGGGCCACCACGACGAGGGTGGCCATCACGAGCACCACCACCACCACCACGGCCACGGCAAGAAGGGCGAACATGAAGACCACAAACACTGGGGACACAAGAAAGGGCATTAAAAATTAGATGATCCAGTTTATTGATATAGTACCTCTCTGATAGACTTGTAATTGTTATGTTTTTATATTTTTGTTATAAACACAATGTAAATAAACACTATATTATTCGAGAGTGCTTTGACTATTTTAGACCCAGTGGGCGTGAAGACGAAATAACATGGTTTTCAAGGGTCAAGGTTTTTTAGCAACAGCAACGAGAGGACTTCCAGTTTTCATAAATTCATCGTGTAATAAATTGTAGACTAGTTTTAATTAAGATAGTGTCTGCAATTATTAAAACTTTTAATTGGTCGGCTAATGAAAAGTTGTCAACGCTAATAACGCTTTCCAGCTAAAAGCGACTATTACAGTATTGTTTTGTGTCTAGTCATTGTTCATGGTCGAAAATTTTTCAGTTTAACGAGATCCGTGTTTTTATATTACTTATTCTTATTCTGTTCTTTCGTGTCGGGTGACCTACCTGTAATATTATATGCCGTAAGACTACGGAGACGACTCAGTCAGCAAGGTCTGAGTGCGCAGAACGTAGTGATGAGTGTCTTCAAGCTAAGGCCTTTAATTTATACATTCTACATAACATAACATCACGCCTGTATTCCCCGAAGAGTTAGGCAGAAGTGCACCTACTGTTCACCCACATTTCGCCACTTGTATAAGTCCCATGTAATAGGAGGCGACCCTATTGCCATCAACCGGGCAGAAATCCAAACTCTGGCCTGCTACTGAGAAATTATAGATGGGAAAACACAATAACACTTGCCCGACCTGGGAATAAAACCCAGGACCTCATGTTCAGGATTATCGCTTGAGACCACTAGACCGACGAGGCAGTTACATACCTTCTAATATTCTATCATATTGAAAGTCGAGTCTTTCTCCCATGAGACAAGCAAAAGAACAATGAGGTTACGTGCTATGATTTCACGTATGTTTTCGTGTTATCCCAAATTCACATTTCTTACTAAGTTTTTTCTTGTCCCATAAGATTGAGCAGGTTACCTATAGAAGAAGTAGGTATCCTACTCAACCTTACGGGACAAGAAAAAACTTAAACTTATTTTTTCTATTCTATTTTACCCGAAAATTATTTGTGACTGTAATAATATTAATACTGCATTGTACATGTGACTGTAATTCAGTTTACCTATTTTAGCATTGTAATCTATAGGTATTACAAAGTTAAAATAGGTAAACTGAATTACAGTCACAAACAATTTTCGGGTAAAACAAGATAAAACAGAATAGAAAAAAAAACCTGAGGTTCGAAACAACAATGACTTCACATTATAATTTCATTAGAAAGCTCCTTCACTATATTACAACTGTAGTTATTATATTTCAAATAACTCTAGAAACAAGTTGTGGCGATGTCTTATAAGGTTTATTTTGTTGTAGACATGTTATTTGTAGCCAGTTTATGTCTAGACCTGCTATGTGAACTTTTGTTCTTTTACAATATTTAACACAACTAACTATTTACACTAGGTACTAAATTAAATGACTAACTAACTAGTAACTATAGGTACTAATAAATACAAAAAAAAGGACAAAGTGTCATTTTGTTCAGCGTCGAAGTATTCGTCCGCATCGCTGTCCTCCGGAAACATGCCCAGAAGACTGGCAGCATTGCCACGTTTAATGGCAATCCAAATTAATTGGCCAAAGAACAAGCCAGCCCTCTGGTCACGTGAAGTGTCGACCAGTCGGCGAGAAATTTACTTAAAAAGCAAGAGAGATTTCATTAACAAGGAGACGCGCACTCGTACCCCATGATCCGAGCGTTTCGACTCCGAACGACTCAAAACTGTAGTTACCCATTGCATAAGGTTACAGTATTTGCGCCGCTTGAAGATAGCAGCCGCAACAGCGGCGCCAGCACAGCCCGCCGTGCGGGGAACATGAGATGGCGCAAGGGTGTCGACACAGGTTGCGTCCCACAGAGGCCTACCCACCTTCCAAGGCATTGTTGCCTTGGAAGGTGGGTGGATGGGTGGGTGGGTAGACTAGGTATATATAAACACACACATTAACATTAAATAGGCACATGTCGTGGCATCTTATAAAGATAATAAAATGAACGCTTAGGCCGATATTTATACCTAACTAGCTTTTGCCCGCGGCTTCGCCCGCGTGGATGTCGAAAAATATCCCACGGGAACGTCCTACCGGGATTACATACCTAATAGCTGAGGAAAGGTCATTGACTAACACCGCTGCGCCCCGTTGCCGTCAACCATAATTATGTAGTTACGCGTAATTTTGAATCTATGATATCTTTTACCATACATTTAAATGAAATGATGTCAAAGCATATTTTAATCTATATTAAATGCTCAATTTAAGTAACATAGTTTATTGGATAAGGATTAATATAATACCGGTCAAAATAGCTTCGGAAATAACAATTAAATTTTTATCAAATTCTGAAAGATAAAAATGGTTATTGTGGATCATCCTTAGAAGATAGACATATGCCATCGCGGAGTTTTTCATTGAACTTTTTAAGATAAACAATACCGTAGAACATAAATTTGATGTATCTTTTTCGGTTAACGCAGCGCACGCCATTAAAGCTCCTAGTCGGTATGATTTTTTCCGACTTCTTCAACAATAATCGTCATATTTCAGCCAATTTACACAAAACCTTAATGAATTATACATTAAAACCTTTCGCATGAATCACTCCGTCCAGTAATGAAAACCGTTTGAAAATCCGTTCGGTAGTTTCTGAGTTTATCGCGTTCAGACAGACTGACAGACGCGGTGGGGGATTTTATTTAATCTTTATATATATAATTCTTCTGTGAGTGTGTATGTCACTGAACTTCTCTCAAACGACTGGACCGATTTTGATGAAATTTTTTGTGTTTGTTCAAGGGGATCTGGGAATGGTTTAGATTCACAATTTTGTCCGCTGGACAATGTTTTGACAGGACAACGTCTGTCGGGTCCACTAGTAATAATGTAAGGATGGATGTAAGGATAAGGATATATTATAAGTATGTTTTATGTTGACGCTGGCTGGAGGCTTTGGAGTGTAGAAACTTAAGGCAGCCACAGGAAAGCCCGGTTAAGCAGCCATGACCATCATGATAATTTCATCATAATTATCATCACAATTTCTTCTTTTCCATCTGTCCTGTCCGTCCGTCCGAAAGTCAGTAAAATTTCAAACAGTAATTTTACTGGGAGACTAATAGTAGCACTATATCGATATAATTTCGAACGAAGGTGTATTCTTAAGAGATGTAGTGAAATTACGAAAAAGGAAATGGGATGGCACTACCCGTACATGTAAACGAGGGATGAATAAAAATATATATATATGTGTGGTGATAAAATGGTTAATTAAAAAGATTATGATGTTTCTAAATCACTTTTTATATTTAAGTCAACAATCGCTATGAGCTTAAAAAGTCGCAAAAAATATAACTTTTCAGAAATTTCCACTGGTCATAAATTCTGAAAAAATTTGTTGGGAGAGCTCAAAAACATTTTCAATGATAACTGTTTTGATGAAGATATGTGTGTAGTGTTTTTGAGATATGGAATATCTTCGGTTACATAGGTACAACAGCAGAAATTACTTTTTACTTTAAGAAACTGCGAAAATAAAAAGCAAAACATACTTATTTTTGCCCTGACACGCACTTGGCCGGTTTTTTAAACCGCAAGGTTCGTTTACAAAAGGTCTGTGGTTTACTTCAGAATTTCATTCCCTTGCAGAATTACAAAATCTTTATACAAATATGCTAAAATTTTCGCGAGACATCAGATAGATACATGAAACGCTACGCAACAGTATCCTAAAAACCCTGATTGGCAAGACGGATTGTCCGTTTCTTGCACGTTGGGAGGTACACACTTACGTGCCAACTAGAAGTATAAGGCGAATGTTTTATGCCAAATAAAGTTTTAATGTTATAATATTGTACTAACATAGATAGAAATTACATGTAACATAGATAAAATAGAAATTACGTGTAACATCGATAGCGTCCTTAAAATTCATACTACCGCATCACTAAACCATAAACAATTTCGAGCGACCATTGTTGTTTATATCTTTGGCAAAGAAAACCTGCACTGTAGATTAAAACTAGCTTCTGCCCGCGACTTCGTTCGTGTGGAAGTCGTAAGATACCACAAAATACTAAAATAACAGCCACATTTTTATAAAACTTCCCTGTATACTATGCTTGTAGTTTTGGTCACAGCAACCAAAATATACAGAGTCAGGACTGGAGCAAACGACGTATAGTTGTCCAGGTGAGAAGCAGCTCGTCCTAGTATCGACACCCGTAGCCTTTTTTTTTTTTTTTGGGTGGGAAATTATCAAATAACTTCTCCCGCTCTGGGTGGAGCGGGAGGGCGTGTCAGACTTTTACTGACTAAAACCCACCCGTGTTCCTTCGGTTGCCCTGCCCTGTTGCCGGGAGCCACGATTTCCCTATCAGTTTTCTTCGAACCCCCGGCAGGCATTGGCCCTAGCGGACCCCGTCAATTCTGCTGACATCTCTTTGAGGCGCGCGTGGAACACAACACGCCATCGACCCGGGCTTGTTCCTTATCGGACGGCGAGCTACCCATTGCTCACCGTCCGCAAGCCCGGACACCCGTAGCCTTCAGTAGCAATTTCCCATTGCTTGCGATTTTTTTTAGTTTTTTGTGAATTAATGAACACCTCCGTCCCTACATAGTGCATAGTCATGGTCACCATCATCACTAAACCTTCGTTCCAAATTATATCGATATAGTGCCACTAGTCTCCCAGTAAAATTACACGTTTGACATTTTACTGACTTTCGGACAGACGGATAAGACGAAAATTCGGGTTCAGTTTTTGCCATTTAGCTGGGGAACCCTAAAAACTGCTTACCTACTCGACTGGTTTTTTTTATAAAACTACTCTATGATTAATTGTAACTTTTCCATTTCATTTTAAATCTGGAGTTTCTCAAGGTTGCTATAAATTAAATTAAATTACTTTATTGACTTAGACAACAATGATCCATGTTAGTTAGTTAGATACAAAAAGGAAACTTAAAAGCTATGTTAGTGTGTTACAATTATAACTAAGTACAACCATTATTATATACATTCACCGAATGTAATGAATCACTCCTGCCTAACCAACACCTGCATGAAGTGATTCATTATCGGCGAGTCAAATTTGTCCACTAACATCTTCAGAATGCTGTTAGGACTTGACCGCGTTCTCTCTAGCAGCGACGCCGTTTTTCTCCTCACCATTGCGTGGAAATAGTGAACACGCGCCTGCGCAAACATGCCAGAGGCACTGCAAAAGCGCGGCAGTCCCAAAAGCATTCTGAAGCTGTTATTATATTGGACCCTCAGGGCGTCCATTGTTTGCCGCGTGTAGCTGGCCCACAAGCTGCTCGTGTAGAAGGTCTAGCAAAGCTTTAAACAACGTTATCTTAACCTCCTTACTACAACAAGCAAACCTGCGAACCAGCATATTGCTTCTCACAGCAAGAGCCCGGCGCTTGCGTTCGATATCTTCATGATCCTTAAGGTCCTCCGTTACGTAATGCCCCAGATTTCGGTTAGGCACTATATGCATATATTCCTAAACGATATAGAAACCTTTCAATAATTACATATGTCAAAAATTATATGAAGGTACAGTTTAACAAAACTTGTTCTAACCAAAGAATCGAAACTGAACCTAGTACAAGTGCAAGCGAAGCGGAGTAAAATAAATAACAGCCTATTATGTAATTATGCTGCAGTAACATTATGATGATCCGCTTGTTCGTTACAAATTAACGTGCGTTTATAATTTCATAATATTTGGTTAAACATTAAATCCTCATTTTAATTGGCCAGCATTAGAAACATAATATGATTAAGCAGATATTTTCAAAATTATAATTAATAACGGGTTATAATATGCAGCTGCTGAAAAACTGGGTAGTTAATAAATGTAGGTATCCTTCACAAATAAGATCCACTGTCTAATCATTACCATTTCGTAAAGTTTTTAACAAGAAACCTTTTAATGCACAAAATCAACCTTCCTAAAAAGGCATGAAATTAATTTAAACGATATTGGTTTACAGGGTGACGAGGTGCTAACAACCACGACAAACAAGTTTTTGTAATTATACTAAGAGCTAGAAAACTGCAAATTGTATTACGCAAGCAGATAATCTAACAAATTAATTAAAGAAATGGCCACAGTTTTTGCAAACTTAGCTTGAGTTAGTCATATCTGGTTTATTCAACACAAATAGACAAAGTCCCGTTTTACAAACAGCTCTAGTAAATACTGCGCGTCTGCCAGCATAGTTTATTACTAGCAACGTAAAAGGATTGGCGCGGCGGCATATCATAAGCTTCTGGACTACCATTAAATGTACCTAATTAATGTTGTCTGCCACAAAAATTCTTAATTATGTATGCACTTCTTAGTTGTATGCATTTTGTTACGAAAGTAAAGAAATCAGTGCAGTAATCTTATTAACAAGGTATTCACTTAAATGAGATATCTAATAATAAATATTACCTACTCACTTCATAATGTAGGTAAAGGTTAAGGGCATACCTGTCAGCGAAGCAAACATTAGTTATAGCGAGTAAAACTAAAACATAATTGTTATCTATGTTAACATGTTCAAATTGTTAAACGTCAAACACCAAATTATGCTTAGCTACAGGCGTCTAAATAGTTGCCGCAACAATAGCTCCGCGCACATTGTGCTTTTCAAAGTAAATAGGCGTTTCCCGATTGAACTCTTGTATGGACGTCGGCGCTTCAAAAAGATATTGTTGGCCCAACGCGTTCATTATTCACTTGTTTGTCTTGTACACTACAACAATGGCGGTAGAGCGCCATATCACCATATGTTATACTGAACCATTCGAACCCGCTGTCCCGTGTTTCCTAGAACAACGACCATCGATCGTTCATAGCAAACAAAAACTGACACTTAAATTATTACATGAATTTCAGTGAAAAATATACAACAACCGTTTATCAAAACATATAGACTGCCACCAAACTTTTTTAATGTTTCCTAAGTGTTTTTCCACAACACCATAAGTCATTATAAGCAAGTTCACGTAGTCCGTAAAAAGTTAAAATAACAATGTCGTTGTTGGCTCGAAAAACAGAACAGAATAATAAATAAGAACATATTTTTCTAACGCAGTCACCTACTTGATAAACTAAAAAAATGTTTATTGTTTACTAAACCGTATCTATAAAAAGATTGAAGAATAAAAGAAAACAAGTAATGGTGATACAATATTATCATTGTTTTAGTTAGGTATGTAGATAGAATTCAGCCAATAATGATTGCAGACGGTGGTTCCTTAAAGTATCCTTGAAATAATGACATCATTTTCTCTAGCACCCTGCACATGCACAGCATCTCCTCTCACTCAAGCATTCGACCAACCTATATACATATAATTGTCTAAAAAGTTAATAATAAAATTGTTATTTTCCACGATATTCGTGCCTTCAGCATGCAACTAACAAACTGTAGGTGTAAATTGTAGGTGGGTACCAAATATTTTTCACCTTCAAGGGAGCATAGTTCTCCGGAATAAAATAACTATAATATAACATTAAATAGTGATGTAGCTCGGCCATCACGTAATACCAGTAACGGTAATATATTTCTCTGCGGGTGAGGGTAAGTCTTACGACGTACGTGTGAAAAACCACCTAATGCATTCTACGGTTTTTCCTTTTGATCGCCGAAACATATTTTTAAGCCACGTAACGTTTTGTTCTGCTTTATCGGTCTACACTTTTAAGATTGGAGATGCAGCTTTCAGGTCATAGGCTCAATTCCCGGGTAGGGGTAATTGACCAGTAAAGTCCAGAGACGGGAGTCATACCTAATAACGGCCAATTTATTTGGTTTCCCTGGTAGGTACCTGTTTCATGATAGTACCGTTACCCTAAGATCATTGAAAAACTACACAGTAATGCCTACCCCGTTGTGGTTGGTATAGGTGTGATGAATATGATTTACATTTGTTCAATGTGTTCAGCAATGTTATTTATTAAGCCTGCGTAATAATACGTTGTAATAAAACGTAGTTAGGTACTACTAAACAAACGCTAATAATAACTTTAGTCTCGCGTGAATGATACGTGAATGAAAATCGAGTTCATAGCGATTGACGATTAACCAGCTGACAAAGCTCTCTCTGTGTGCGTTATTGAAGGCTTAACCGCAGTACTAGCACATACACAGGTACTTGCGGTAACAATGAAATTATTACGGTACCTGAAGATCCAATTATGCTTACTAGGTATTAATAGGTATTTTAATAGGTTTGAGTTGCCTAGCAGTGGATGAAGAGTTAAGCTTTATAACACGCCGAAATAATGGTGCAATTAACAGTAGAGGCGACAATAACAAAACGCCATGCATAGCGACTCGGGGCGGCTCGAGGCGGCGCGGTACGGACTCGGTAGCGCTCGGCACGTCAGCTCCTGCTCACTTGGTCAGGATTACGAACTGACAGCGTCTGCACCCATAAATCTAGTGACGTGACGTCACTAAGCTCCATACTCACTCGCTAATTAGTGTAAAAGCGTTATCAATGGATTACCCCTCACCCGTCTACTCTGTTACCGTGCAAAATTCTAAAATATGTGGATAAATGCTCACAAATCTTCTTTGCGGTTCTGAGATTAACACCGATGAGGGTTTTTTAGGGTACGAAATTAACAGCTATTCGTAACCGCACCAGATTTAAGCATTGACTTTTGATCTAGGTAAATAATTGCATAATAAAACTTACTGTTTAATAAAACTTAACATTTAAACGAAAGGCATATTTATAACAATATCATAATGATAATGGCATTTTCATGTATTCTTAATCCGTTGTTCGTGTCTTTGTGTAGTGTATTCGTATCCGTCACTCGCAAAATTACACGAAAAATTGACGAGAGATAAGCTCTCAAAACTTCATAAACAGAAAAAAAATCTTTATAATTTTCCACTTATAACATATAAACAGGTCATGGACGAAAACTAAACTGAACAACAGAATAGTTAAGAATCGGAGGGTTCCGGGTGCTTGGACTGCCAAGTTGTAATTTGCGATGGTTCCGCGTTACCTCAAACCAACGACACTGTGGATTAATAGAAGCTTACAATAATCAGCACAGCCATTTCCTTTTCATTTTTTGTAGAAAAAACAACCGACTTCAAAAAATGATTTTTTTTGGATGTCAGTTGTTTTTTTTTTTTTGGCAAAATGTTTTTTAGTAACGGTACCTACCACACCAATTCGTTTACAACTACTTGCTATGTAAACAACAGTGATAAGAAGTATTATAACATCATCAAGACGCACAAAGTGGATTAAATACGTATTATTGAAGCTAAGCTGGACTCCTTTAAGAAAGATTGGTCCTTGGAAGCTCTAGACAGAGAGAGGTGGAAAGAGAGTAGAGAGGCCTTTGCCCAGCAGTGGGACAATAACGGCTATGTAATGTAATGTAAATTGAAGGTAACTCAAAAACTGCCCAAGCAAAGGTAATAAAATTTATATGAGACCACCGCGCAAGCTTCTTCAAAGGAAAAAATCATTTTCAAAATTTTACGGTCCACAATTTTACTGCCGAATATATCGATGAAAAAAATCAAAAAATACAAACAGACGAACATATAACGTCCTCCTTTTTTGAAGTCGGTTAAAAACTAGGCGTGTACCGTGGGCTTTTCTGAAAAGGGAAATATTAACCTGATTCTCTAAAAATGTATTGTTGACCTTTTAATGATGTACACTTTTCAAATAAATAAACGTTTTGGGCTTCTACTGGTGCACACATTTTTAATAAATGAGCCTCTTTTAATTTTTTTGGCTTTTTCTCGTAGTTGGTCGCAGTAAATAAACTAGGATACTCCGACCAAAAGCGTTAGGTTAGATTAGAATCGAACTGTGACCAATCACGCGACATCCAAGTTGGTCGCATTTACTTGGCTATTTAGTATTTTTAGGACCCCAAAATAGGAATTATTAGAAGTTCACGAAAAGCATTAATTTTATTAGAGTATTTGAAAATAGTTCAGTAAAATGGGAAGTATTTGTGGTTCGATTTAATACCTGCATGCCTTCTGAAAATGATAAGTATGAAAAAAAAATTGTTTTGAGAAGTGGCGTGTACAGCTATAGTCACTGAAGTATTATTATGTAACAAATCATTAGCCCACACGTCCGACGCACTCTCGGCAGTTAGCTCTGCAGCCCTGCTAGCGCCTCACTAACTGACCAATATTTTAGTACCACTAATCGAACTATTTTTAAATAGATCGTGATACTAAAGAGAAGGTGAAGAAGTAGGTTCATATTATTATTATTTCAGTTATAAAAATATCTATTGAGACACACGTTACTAATAGAGCAGGCTATTCTAAGTCCATTATTTCGAAAGAAGTAAAAACAAAACAAGCACCTAACCTCACGTAAAAGGTTCTACTTGGAGTACTCTTCCTACATTTTCTATGCCCGCCCACTTGCCTTTAATATAATGTGTCATATTTTGATGTAATAAACTCCAGCAGAAAGTAAGTGTAGGCGAGTAACTACTTTATTAAATTGTATCTTAATTATTTAATTAAGATACAATTTAATAAAGTACGTAAAGATGTCGATTTATTTCTTTGCTTTGTCTGACTCTCCCTATTAAAGAACTTAACTAATATCACGAAGACAAATTACAACGTATGTATCTTAAATGGCATATAAAATCCCGCCACTTTATTCTTTGTTTATATAATTACGCTCTTCAGTAACGAAATGAAATATGTTATCATCCTAAAAAGTTATTATAACGTTTAAACAAAAGCGTTAAAACACACCTGCTATGAAAATTGTTTATAATTACGAATTCACTACAAATACACACTGAATGTTGAGATAGATGTTTGCTGTAATAATTTAGATACGTCACACGTACCTACATCCTTGGAATACATTATCTACAATTAGAGAGCGTGTTGACATTTGATGACATCTTTACAACCCATCAATCGTTTATTTCTCATGAAATACGGCGGAATATATTCTCGATTATTGACTACCTATATAGTTATGTCTTTACGTGTAGGGACTATAAATTAGATCTATGTCAACGAATAACTTCGTAGACTGTAAACGAATACATTACTCGCACGAGTACCGTTAAGATTTTAATGTGTAATTTGTGTTCGCACAATGATGGATGCTACGACACACGTAGCCGCGTGTGCTACACACGTAGCGCTACGCCGCTACGCCGCGTAGACTCTCGATGAGCGATCCACCCATACATGATACCTAACTGCCATTATAACTCGAAATTTATTATAAAAGCCCATCAATAAGTTTCCTTACCCAACATATAACCGGAAAAATAGTGCGCGACAATTAAACTTTTGACGAATTCTCTAAACTTGTCCTATAGTTTATATAAAAGCCTTCGGTGTTATTATTTCCATCAATAGTTTATAACTAACCGACCTAACTTTCATAGTTCTGTTGTTGACACTAGGATAAAATTGTTGTTTCAAAGTTGGTCACTCGGCACTGTAATATATAGGTATAAAATCAGAACTATGTTGTAACATAAAACACAAATTAAGTTGGTACAGCCTGTGAAATTAGCAAATAATTAGATAGACCGCAATCTGTTACCACCGAATTAAACGAATAACGTTCCAATAGGCACTTTAATTAGTACGTGAGCTGTTTACATATGCAACACAATGAAACAATAGACTCGTCTAAAAATACAGTTGAAACGCTGCTTGTATGGAAAAACTGAGTTTCCCATAACATACCAGAATAAAACATGCAGACAATGGACTGAACTGTTTGTCGGCAAAACGATAGTTTGATTGAGCCGCTCGCATGCGCTTCAGTACTGAACCTTAGTCACTTTTAATCCTTGACCGACACGTTGTTCGGCCAGAAATCGATCGTTTAACTGAACCCCTAATCGTTCAATCCGTCAGCTAGCGACATAGATCCAATATCACGCTATTTAGCTTTACAGGTGGGCAGAACTCCAAGCGTGACAAATCCGAGGCGAGGTGACATTACCGAGAGCCAACGTGATTCCGACAGTGACAATGCTGTAGAAATTGAAGACAGAGATAGTACGAGGTTAATTGGCTGTTTGGTAACTTATGACCTTCGTGATCTCGTTTTGTTCAGACACTATTGTTTACTTTTTGCACAATATGTCGTGGGATGATAAGCTAGCTTTTGTCAAAATACATCTAAAGAGGCATTACAAATGTTATTTCAATGATAAATAAATATCTGCATGCTCTTTATTCAAATAAGCATCTCGTCCCTAAATATAATAGGTACTTAGATTATTTTGACATTTAGATACCACAAAAGACCGACATAGAAGTGGCTGCTGGCCGTACGCAACGTCCAGGGGGCCTACCACCAGCTCATAAAGCAGTATTATTTTAATATTACTTCAGTGTGGGAAAGAGATGAAACTCTACAGAACGTATAGCTCCATCTCTTTCTCCCACTGAAGTAATATTAAAATAATACTGCTTCATGCGGTGGTGCTAGGCCCTCTGGCGTACGATGATTACGGTCCAACATTTGTATTATGCAGATCCATATGTATCCGAATTTTCTGATTTTTATACCACACAGTAAACATAATATTTACATATTATCTCGACGCGAAAGTCGTACGATCCTGAGTGGTGGTAACCAACCTTAATTATTTTAAAAGCATACTTAGATAAACGACGGAATTTCGCACTACACCATCTAAAGTCGGCGGATGAAGCAACGATTTACATTCATTCCTCACTTCGACATTAAAATCTATTAGTATGTACCTACGTACTGCAGCGTCATTTTGAAATGGGATTTTAAAATCAGTAATAAACTCAAATTATGCTGTACATGTTATTTATTTAATAACTTAAGTAGTTCTTAATACAAAAATAATAATTTAGTTATTAATTACCTAGGTACATAATTATGCCGTCACTTAACCGTTGTCGCAGTATTGAGTGCACTGTCATCAGATAAGTTACAGTTCCGAGAAAATAAATAAATCCGAAATCACTAGCGTCGTGTGTCGAGGACTGTCCCGCATTCGGCCAGTTCCTAGAGATGTGTTCAGTGACCCTTCTTGTATCCATATTTCTTATGATGCTCATGATCGCCCTTCTTGCCGTGGTCGTGATGATGTTTGTGATGTGAGTCATGTCCACCGGACTCTTTGTGTCCTTTATGTTCATGGTGGTGGCCGCCCTTTTCATGGAAACCTTTTTCACCATGTTCTTTCTCGTGGTGATCACCATGATGATGACCTTTGTGGAAGTGGCCGCCCTTCTTGTGACCATGCTCCTCGTGGTGTCCTCCATGCTTCTCTTCGTGGCCGGAATCTCCCTCTTCATCAAAGAAGTGTTTATCTTTCTTGAATTCATCAAGCTTATGTATTTCGTGGTGTCCTTTTGTCGAGTGACCCTTGTCATAGTGACCTTTCTCTTCGTATTTATGCCCTTTCTCGCCTTTTTCGCCTTTGTGGTATTCATCATAATGTCCATCGTGGTGATGATGTTCTTTTTTGTGTGCGCCATGGTCGTCGTACTCGCCCTTGTGGTGCTCCTTATCATGATGTCCTTTTTCTCCCTTCTCATGATGATGATGACCCTTGTATCCCTTTACACCTTTTTCTTCGTGGTCGTGATGATGATTGGCATGGTGCTCTTTACCTCCTCCTTTTTTGTATTCATGATTCTTCGGGGCTTCTTTTTTGTGTCCTGTGGCAGCAGGCTCTTGATCTTTTGTCTCTAGTTCTGTACTTTTTTCCACTTGCCGTGAGGGTAAACGACGTGAATGCACAACTGCCAATAATGTTAAAAAACCTAAAACTAACGCCACCCTCATATTGCTAGGTTTTCTATCACGGTATGTTGATGCGGTGTGCTCTACTCTTAATATTGACAACATTATTGATGGCGCAGCAGTTTTATATAAGGCATTGTGTAAGATGTGCTAATCGCCGCGTCGCACGACAGACTCGGCGGCCGCGAGTTGCGGCAAGCGCTTGCCGGGGGACGACTTTGTACCCAAATCAACCCTGTTAGTACACAAAAACATGACCCCTGCATTATTCAAAAATAATTAATTAATTGTTATTATCTATTTTGTTATCAACTACATTTTAAAGATTCAAAAATAATATTAGAGTTTTAAATAGTTTGCCATCGTTGTAAACGATTGTACCGAAACGTTCACAGGTACACATGGCTACACATCAATCTATACATTTCCAGTATAAGCTGACCTCGCATTATACGGAAATCCTACACAATGCGAGATCATCATAAACTGGAATTTTATAGCTTGATGTGTAGCCGTGTGTACGAGCAGGCACGAGCCCCTACCTTAAAACGGCTATATCGAAGTACCTTTGTACCTTTAATTTTATTTTGGCTTATTCTCCAAATCCCCCCCCCCCTGAAAGTCCCCCTTAGGGGAAAAGTGGAATCTAAAAAAAAGTCTGGAATTCCCCCTCATAATCGCCCTTAGGGGGGAAAACTGAAATCGAAAAGTACTTATTCTACAGATCCCCCTGAAAGTGCCCCCTGTGGGGGAAAACTGGAATCTAAAAAAAAGTCTTTAATGGGCACAACGAGGAGCATAATTCTGTTTTCAAAATTATTGTTCAGGAAGTACTTAGCCTTGCTGTTTGATCTACAGGAATTTCTAATATATTTCCTGAAGAGAATTGATACATTGATAATGTAAAATAAATGAAACTACTGAAAACTATTAACGCAAATACCAAAAGTATGCAGACACTAAATCTGTTTAAGAAACTACTTACCTGCCACACCTTGCCACCTTGCCTTGCCGGCTGGACCGCGTTTCGTGATCTGACTCGTTGGTTGGTGGAACATATTATTCTATAAAAAAATCAGCATAACACGTTTTTTCACCTTAAATTCAAAATATTGTTCCGGCACCTCTAAATACTCCGTTGTTCATAAGCCCGCACGCAGACGCGTGTTTTGACGCACACGCGTCTATAGCTCAGAAAATCAGAAAAAAAATATACCTACAAAATTCAAAACTTACCTTAACGATACAGCATTAACACCAATTACAATTCAAACTCAAACTCAAATCATTTATTTCAATTAAACCATTTACAGGCACTTTTGAATTGTCAAGGAATCGGTCAGTCAGAAATAGGTATGAAGCTAGTTGCCCATTCCAAAGCGTAGTAGGTACCTATGGAGAAGAACGGGCAAGAAACTCTACGGACACTCTTTTAAATAAAAAATTGTTACAAAATATTGGTTACATCATTCATGTTGAAATTATACATGTGAGAACAATGTAGAAAGACGTGCACGTGAGAAGCGTCCGTAATAAAAAGATAAAAAAAGAACAAATCAAAAAATTAAAAAAAAGCCCTGGCAGCTAAGAGATGACCAGTCCCAGCTGACGGCACCCGTTCTTGAACATGATGCATGGATTAGCACCATTCAGCTCAACCATTTTGAAGGGAGCTAAATGATCCAATACACGCGCCACAATCAGCGAAACATTTGAGTGAGCATGACATACTCACAGCCGCCAGGACACATTCAAGTCAATGCAAGACATATTGCCCGCTAGATAATATCTTCTCTTTAGTACATAGTGTGCTATGCAATTATATAATACAAAAGAGATTGAGTTTATACAATGCAAAGATGGTCTTACAATCTTCAGCAGCTCCAACAGTATTTGCAAATGTTAATCAATTAGTTGTGGTTGTGGAGCAGGACCAGCATTGAGCCAAGCATTTTTATTAGTGATGTAATCCCCCAACGTATAATATGCCTGCCTGCATAGTGTGCGTTTTATACAAGATTTGAATTTCGTCTCATTCAGTTGAAGTATGTGGGGAGGAATTTTATTGTAACATTTTAAACAGTATCCCATGAAAGATGAATCTACTTTAGCCAGTCTAAAACCTGGTTGAACTAATAAATAACTTTGCATTACGGAGACAAATTTTGAAGCGATTTTTGGCGCAATCAATTTAAATTAGGCTCTGTCCTACTGTCCCACCTTACCCAACCCACATTTTCGCTTAAAAAATTACTAAAATTAATATTTCGTATTTCTCACTTCTTGTTAATCAGCCAATAATGTTCCCACTACTGGGACACAGACACACACACACACAGATGTAGTGGGCTGTAATCTACCACGCAGGCCCAGTGCGGATTGGTAGATGTCACATGTCTTCGAATTTTTGGTTCTAGAACATGCCGGTTTCCTCACTATGTTTTCCTTCACCGTTTTGAGAGCAGTGGTTATGAAATTATTTACACAATGTAAAGCGCCTGCCTGGGTTCGAACCCACGACCTACAACTCATAAGTCGGGGCCGTTACCACTGGGCTACCACTACTCTCTTTTTGTTAAATGTTTGTAGACGTGTTCTGTACGCGCGTTCTGTACGTCCGAATGAAAAAACGGAACCTTTATAGGATCACTTGTGTGTCTGTCTGTCTGGCACAACCGATTTGCTCCGAATTTACTGGACCAATTTACTTGAAATTTGGTATACACATGAATTTTTGTAACCCAAACACGGGTGTAACGTAAATAAATATTTTTTAAATTTGGGCGTCATTTTTCGAGGGCAAACTGGAAAATTAAAAAAATAAGTTATGTTAACTGTACTGTGTGACATTTCAAATGGTAGGGCTTGTAGTGAGGACCAATTTTTTTGTTTTAAATTAAAAACTTTTATAGTTATTTCAAAAAATTGATGAAAATTTACCATTCCCCCTTATCTCCGAAACGACTGAGCCTAAAAATTTGAAAAAAGTACAGAGAATGGTTCTTTACGAGACTTAGAGATACGCCAAATAGTGGTTTCACCGAATAACCGAATACCGAATAATATTCGGTTAAGTTCTTACCGAACCGAATACACTGCCGGATAATTTGGTTCCCCGTTCTATAGTTTTGCCACGCAAACAAGTTTATACACGCTAGATTTCAAAAGTGCCGCGCGCGTACGGTGTGAATGGTACCTCGCCTCCCGCTACCCGCTGCACCCCGCCACTGTCATTGCGTATGAAAACACAATACGGGTACCAGATTTTAGTGCAGTTCTTGACTATTTGATAAAAAAAAATTGGTGTTTTGGGTGTTTTGAAAGATGAGGATTATTGCAATAAAAAATTACGGTTCTTTTAAGATACTTGATTTCATGTAACTATTAATGCTAGGTTGTATTTGATTACCTGTGTTTAATTATATCTTTGTTTGAGTACCTTACAATAAACGATTTCTAATAAATTCGATTGTAAGATTATGGGATACCTTTAATTTATTTTGCCCTGAAGGCTGATTTAAAATGATCAATTAAACCGAATACATTCGGCATTTCAACCGAATGATTCGGCCGAATACGATTACTTCAAAATTTGCCGAATACGCCGAATACCGAATATAAAACGAAAATTCAAATTCATTTATTTTAAAAAGACAACTTATTGGTCCACAGTCGGTGTTTTTAGCAGGTACATGTAATATAAATTTAAAAACTATTCACATAATAATAACATTGAAAATACTATAAAATCAACAATAAATTAATTAAAATATTATATTCATTAAGATGTAAAATTTTATATTCGGCACATCTCTATTCTTTACTCATAGATTACGAAAACCTATAAGAAGTCCATGGTCTTAAAATAACATGGTAAATCTCTTATATTGTGCGTACAAACTTACATTTGCAGTTAGAATGTTTGGGAGAATGTTAACTTTGTTCTTGGAATACATTCATTCTAACTACGGAACCCTTCAGTGTGCGTGGTCCGACACGCACTTGACTGTTTTTTTTACTAATAAAATATCCTTTAATAAAATCAATTAAATTTTTTGTGACTATTTTATTATTAAAAAATAAACATTTTGTTTTTGAAGGTAATAAAAAAATTGTATGGACGCTATACTTTTGCAAGGAAGTGGGAGTTCGCCTTTCGTTACTTAACATACCTACTGTATACATATAAATGGTTTAAAAACAAAATACTAGGTACTTCTCTCGTGGCAGGATTATCAGAGTTTATAAAAGGAGGACGTACCTACGTTACTCTCTACTCTTACTACTCAGGTAGGTAGTAAAGACGTAACAAACACAGACGAACTCAAGAAATGTGGTAATCCAAAGAGTAAACACAATGTCCTTTATTATTAGGTATTCGATCCCGCAGTCGACCGCTGGCCTCAAGATTCAACCACTTGTTGCGCGGGATACCGTTAACCACATAAAGTCGCAATGTACATAATTACTTAAATATTATTAACTTGAAACATACTAATCTCTGAACAAAAATACAGCTGAAACTAAACTCATCTGGTGAGGGCCATACTCATAATGGCACTGTGCCAAGAGCTAACTGCATTTCTTGTCATTTACAAGCGACGCCGATGTCCAATATTGTGCAAAGTGGAAAAGAATTATCATAACACTCTATAATGACTTTAAAAACTATTTCTTCGAAATTGATATTTAAGGATTTGTTTAACTTTGCGCCTTGTTTAACTTTGCAACCTTTTTAGGGTTCCGTTCCTCAAAAGAAAAAAAATACGGAACCATTACAGGATCACTTCGTTGTCCGTCCGTCTGGCAATCTGTTAAGACTCTTTTTGAGAAAAAAGTTGAAATTAACAAATAAGTAGGTCTACGGTCCTTTGGAGCTCTAAAAAAATCAAGCTTCTAAGTCAACGCAATAAAAAAATTGCACGGTTATTCAAAATTCAAAAGTCATTTATTCAAACTAGGCTGAAAACAGCAAGGCAGTCCCCAAAACGCCCACGCTTCACCACTTCCTAGTGCCTTTTTGCCTTTTGCCTTTTTAGGGTTCCGTAGTAAACAAGGAACCCTTATAGTTTCGTCATGTCCGTCTGTCTGTCTGTCTGTCTGTCCGCGGTCTAGCTCCGAGACCCTTAGTACTAGAAAGTTGTAATTTGGCATAGATATGCAAATTAATTACGCCGACAAAGTGGTAAAACAATATTATGAAAAACTTTTTTTTTAGGGTATCTCTCATACACGTAAAGTGATAATGTTTATTTTTTTATTTTTTTACCCCATGGTGAGGGGTATCATTGGAAAGGTCCTTCAAAAATATTGTGAGTTTGTGTTAACCATTTTTGGATTCAGGAATTCGTTTGCGAAATATTAAGCTTTAAAGTGCTAATTTTTGTTAGAGTCAAGTGCCCCCCCCCCCTGCCGGCTAAATGGTTGGTTTTGGGTGTGTGAAAAAAATCACAACAGTAGCTAATATAACGAAATTAAAAGAAAAACTATCAAAGCTAAGTAGGCTCTACAGGTTAACGAGTAATAATCGATCAACTTAACTTTGCAGTTGCAAAAACATGTTTTCCCATACATTCCGTATGGGAGAACATATTTTTCAACTACAAAGTTAAGTTTGTTTTTGGGATAAATTCATCCCAACTACGGAACCCTTCATTGTGCGTGGTCCGACACGCACTTGGCCGGTTTTTTGCTTGCCATTATGCGACATATTTTAATACTCGCAAATAAATCAAACCTATTCGTTGACAAAGAATTATGAAATTTGGCAAGAAGCAAGCTCTCACAGCACAAGTAAAAGGAAAAGTCCAAAAGTCGTTAACTTATTGTTTTATCACATAAAAAAAAATTACGAATACAAACTTACATTTGCAGTTGGAGAATTAACCGTGACGTATATCGATGTATGAACATGTATTTCAACTAAAAAGTTAAGTTTGTTTTTGGGGATAAATTCATCCCAACTACGGAACTCTTCGTTGTGCGTGGTCCGCCACGCACAATATAATAATATGTAGGTATGTTCTGTGCGCACTTAGCCGGTTTTTTACCCAACTACGGCGAAGCAAAAAGGAAGGTTATTATTTTGACCAGTATGTATATATTTATGTTCATATGTTACCTCATAACTTCTAAACTACTGATCATAATTTGACAAATGAGGTATCGTTGGAAGCGTCTTGATCGTCACATTAAATGCTATATGGCGCTCTCTAGAGGACATAGTCATGAACTAAAAAAAAAATGTTTTTAATTATAACACGTTGGGTATCAAATGAAAGGGCTTGACGAGCACATTAAAAAATTTATATATTATAATCGCAAAATAATTTAAATAAAAATAAAAGTTGTAAAAACTATATTTATGTGAATCGAATAGATTACGTGTGACTCCGGATTTTTAATTAGTCTGTCTCTCTCTGTGATGTCTTGTTTGTACCTTTTAAGTTGACTTTTTTGTCGTAGTTGGGTTTTAGTTTTTATAACTTTTATTTTTTATTAAACTGCAGGCTCAGTAGGAAGGTACTATCTTTTTCGGGAGGTTCCTGTTCAGGACAAGGCGGAAGGAAACGCCCGCGTGTCACCACTGTGTGGATCGCCCTGAGAGCACGGTGGAGCATACGGTGGAGGTCTGCCCAGCTTGGGGCGGAGCATCTGCATCGCCGTGTCCTCATGGAGGTGATCGGTGGCGAAGATCTCTCGCGTCCGGCCCTGGTCCAGGCCATGGTACGGAGCGAGAGGGCATGGAAGGCCGTCACCTCCTTTTGCGAAGCAGTAATACTCGCGAAGGAGGAGGCGGAACGCGTGAAGGAGAGGCAAATTTCGCGCCCTCACGCCCCTAACCGCCGCAGGAGACGCCCTGGGCGTCGGGAGTCGCAGGCCGATTCCCGGCCACCGTAGGCGCGGGCTTGCGGACGTTAAACAATGGGTACCTCGCCGTCTGATAAAGACCAGGCCCGGGTCGATGGCACGTTGTGTTCCACGCGCGCCTCAAAGAGATGTCAGCAAAACTGACGGGGTCCGACAGGGCCGATTCCTGCCAGTGTTGCGGTTTTGTCCGAAAGAGTTACCGTGGCCCCTGGCAATACAGGCAACTGAAGGAACACGGGTGGGTTTTAGTCAGTAAGAGTCTGACACGCCCTCCCACTCCACCCAGAGCGGGAGAAAGTACTTGACAAATTCCCCAAAAAAAAAAACGGTGGGTACTATCTTGTTTCCCTGACAGAGATATGATTCTAAAAACCCCTGCGTTGAAATTTTTCGTTAGTTATTTTTTTTAAATCAGCTGTTCCATACATTTTGACCGCGTAGGTATTGAACTTTTCTATGAAACAGCAGTTTTTTTTTAAATAACCATGTTCAGAATCATGTTCTAAATCCATGGGAAAAGGTTTGGCGTCGATGTCCCTGCCACCCTGAATAGGTACAAAGCGAAAGGTCACTCATGTACTCGCTGACTAAAATTGTCATTGAGGTCCGACCTCTTAGATTAAAAAGTGTTCCACACAACGACACGACGGTGCAGCAGTCGTGTTTTATTTTATTTTATTATAGCCAATGTTACTCGCGATGATGAAAGGATTCTAACGAAATCTTATACATCCAAATCTGTTCAGGCATTTACAAGTTATGGTGGAACAAATAAACTCACTTAGATACACACATACATACCTACATGAACCCTGAAAACATTACTCTCCTTTTTGGGCCTTCGTGTACAAATGGGTAGATTTTAAAGTAAGGAGACGTTCGTTAGTGGACTCTTAAGGGGACGATAACCGACTTTTAATGATTTTATACTTAAGATGATGTCTAAACGAGTAGTGTTAGTGATTTGGAAAAAATAAATTAGAGCATTTTCCTAATATTTTAATATAGGCATATTTTTGATTATGTTTATATTACATAATGAAATTAATTTGTAAAGTTATGTCTAACGTGGATAAAAAACTGAGAATGACGCAAAATCTATCGAGCGCATTTTTTTGAAAACTTCACCATTTTAAAGATAATTAAATTATTGATCTTTTAGTATACTTGTTTTATTAAAATACTATTTGTTTTACGTGTAATAAATTAATAATGCGTCTAATTTGGGACAGCGCTCCTTGATGGACGAGTCCTATTACTGGCTGGACGCACGACGCGTTGCTTAAGCTCAGTACAGAACACGCAAGCTAACCATGCAAGGTCACTGTCATATATCTGCGTCTTAATATTCAAATAGAAGTAGGATTGGACAAAAAAAGCAAATGAAAGCGCTTTTATTTAGGTATTCGTTGAAGTGTCGCCTAATGTTCGTGAAAACGGGCACCTGTGTCCAATGCTCAGGTAACTTTTAGTAGGGTAGGTACAATTAAGAGCAATTTTCAAACAAATTCCTTTTCCACATAGCAGGTGCATGTCACCTTTACGAACTGTCACTTTAATTAATAATGTTGGTTTAATGACGTACGTATTCGGAAAAATACTAAGGTGCATGGTGGGCGACTTACGAGTTTGTAGGGAGTAGGTTCTAACCTAGATAGGCACTTTATTTTCTGTAAATTATTTTATCACCACTGATTTCAAAACAATGAAGGAAAACATCGAGGATGCTTAATGATTTAATTTAATATTCAATTAATTTAATTTAACTCTTTTTTTTTTATTCACAACTCGAAGGCAAATAATAATGTCTGGCAGTCATGAGGGAAATGTAACTTAAAATATCTACCTCATTCTTATTCCAAGATAGTAGCACAATTTCTAATACTGAGAAGAAATCTGAAATAAAATGTAGAAGCTGAAGGCAGCATCTATGTATATCTATAGGTACCTACATATTATAAATTAAGTTACTTTTCGGGTCTTCTATGTTCCCCCGTTGTTCTTCTAAACTACCGGTTTTCACCATCATTTAGAGAATTTCTTATTAAACTTAGATACTTATATTCAAGACATTTCGATGTTTCGTCAAGTCGTAACAAACGTGCGAAACAGGAGCGGGTCGCTAGTAAAAAATAAATGAACCCTGATCGAGAATCGTAACAAGTAGCGCCATCTACCTATAAGGCAGATACCGAGCGACTAAATAAGTATTCCTGAAACCTTCAGGGACGAACCTGAAGTAGCTGCAAATTCTGAATACAATTTTTAGGTCGGTCCTTCAAAGATTGATAATGGTGCCGATTCTCTTGTCACAAATGCCTCTAAACTAGACAAAAAATCACCAAAGTTTAGTTTATTCCTGTCAAACGGCGATTTCCCATTCTGAAATAGACTAAAGTGACACAATCATGTTTTAGTTTGACAGCACTAAGATGGCACTGACTGAGTTATTAGTTTAGAGAAAATGGCAATTTTGCTATTCTGAATTTGACGTTTTTCACTTAAAGTTTTAATTGTCTAACTAAATCTGACTATATTAAATCGCGATAAAAAAGGTCTTCAGTTGCAAAAACAGTACTGTATCTTTTTTTTCTTTTGGTTATATCTCGAAAATGGTGTGTCCTATCGCAAAAATAATGAAAAATTCGACCCCGTTTATAAAATCCATAAACTTATATTTTCCGTACAAAAATGAAAAATTCCATATAAAACACATCGAGGCTGCCCTCCTGCGCGCATCAGGCTCTAAAAAAATTCAAGGGATGGCAAACAAGTACCACGTGGAGTCAAAGTTCAATTTTAGTTGTGTCAAAATTATTTTTAAATTTAGAGAAATATTTTTGCAGAATAGCTTTAAGATTCTCATAGCCAAAAGTAAGGAATTTTAGTGATAGTTTAGTTAGTTTAGTTCGGTGTAAAAAAAAATCGGCACTATTGTTGGTTATTTCTTTTTCTATTTGTTTCATATCGGGAAAATTTGTGACATTTCATAAAAATCCTCAGACCTAGATACTCCAATTAAACAATTTAACATTAAAATCCAATGTAATTACATGTCATGACAAATTTTTTTTTACTAACACATCACTTTGACCAATGTGAACAAAAAATACATTGTGTTAGATATGCATGGTTGTTTTTTCTACAAACAGAATCGGTAGTACAAATAGAGCTTTGTAACCACTTTAAGTGTTCAATAAAGCGTGAAGCGTCGAAAAATTGTGGTAGGTACGTGCCATTGAAAATGTAAACCGGCTACTATTTTGCCAAATTATTTTGTAAAAAACGACAGCCGTAGAATAAGTTGACTGAGACATCCCAAACATGGCCAAGATAATTTTATCTAGGCTTTTGTTAGACTAACTTATTGGCATTGACAAGCGGGCTATTGAGAAATGTTATCAATTTCAGTGGCTGCAAGTGTTTTCTATAGGAAACGGTTGATTGCAACCACGACTAATTCGTTGCCCAGTAAAATGTAGGCCAATCTCGGGCAGCGCTCTAGTTTCTCAACGCTGAGTTACTTATCTCGTCGGGAGCCGTTGCCAACGGACCAACGCCAACTATTTTATGTAACTTTGTTGTTGAAACGTGCTGTGAAATTGATAAGTTTGTTTTTGTATCTGCATCCAATTGCAAACAATTTATTTTTATAATTGAATTACTAACCGATTTTAATCTGTTTATCTATTTAAATTACTTACATTTAGGTCTATGTCAATGAATAGGTTTGTAAACACGAAATCAATTGTTATGTTTCAAAAACATTTATTTTTATTAATAACAAAACATCACAGTCAACAAAACTTAACACATTATGAAAGCTTAATTAGATAAAACTAAATAAAAACTTCATTAACTCGCATCAGTAGGTATCAGTCTCTAAGAAACATTTACTTGTGTCCCTTCTTGTGGCCCCAGTGCTTGTGGTGCTCGTGACCACCCTTCTTGCCATGATCATGATGATGATGATGGTGATGGTGGTGTCCATCTTCCTCATGATGTCCCTTATGATCGTGATGATGTCCTCCCTCTTCGTGGTGGCCCTTCTTGCCGTGATCATGTTCATGGTGTCCGTGGTGCTTGTGTCCCTTATGGAATTCTCCTCCCTTCTTGTGTCCGTGCTCCTCGTGATGTCCGCCGTGGTGCTCGTGGTGTCCGCCGTCATGGTGGTTGTCGTGGAAATGCTTTTCTTTCTTGAACTCGTCATGTTTGTGTACACCGTGATGACCCTTAGTGGAGTGTCCTTTATGGTAGTGGCCTTCTTCATGATGGCCATGGCCCTTGTGACCCTTGTCACCGTGGTGGTGCTCATGGTGGTGACCGTCGTCGTGGTGGTGATGCTTCTTATGTCCACCATGTTCGTCGTGGTGCCCCTTGTGCCCTTCATGGTGGTGATGGCCCTTCTTACCGTGCTCGTGGTGGTGATGTCCTTTGTATCCTTTGTGTCCCTTTTCACCATGGTCGTGATGATGATGTCCGTGGTGCTCGTGGCCGCCGCCCTTATCCCACTTGCCACCTTTATGTGTGGCTGCTACCTCGAGGTCCGCATCGCGTTTCTCGCGGGTAGTCCTACAGCTAACGTACGCTAGTGCCGCTAGGGCTATGCAGCACACCAGTGAAGCCCTCATGTTTCCAGTGCACCGATGTGATCTAAGCAGTTGACTGATGCCTGTGTTCGCGACTGCTTAGTTTTTATACTGGGAGCCCGTTTAGTTGGTATTGTATGAAAATTGTGTAAAGCTCCAAGGTTGCAGCTATATGGCGAAGCAGTAGAACGGGTGTGTTGCGCAGTTCCACCCGGTGTCTCAACGAGAAAATCAGAGCTGTAGGTACTAACAAAAAGTATGGATTTGCATGACAAGCAACTAGTGTTCGTGTTTCCCTTCATTGCTATGATAAGTGCTGAATTTGATGATTTGATATACATAGACTCTTAAAGCATCCGTTACATTGGCAATATAGGTACCTACCCAATGTTTGTAAGTTAGATAGGTAGTTACCAACCTATATCGATCATTAAACCTAATATTTTCACAGCAAAAATACGGTAGATTGTTCTGAAAATGCTGTTACGATATAGCTACATCTATTGGAAGATAGCAACACGCAGGCGAGCCGGAAAACGTGTTGACGCCTTTGATGGAGACGGGCGGGAGATGAAATTGTCATGTGGGAGACAGTGTGCGATATTCTTCCTAGGTACCTATCTATTGAATTTGTGTGTATATTTTACAAATATTGCACACCTATTACCGACTACGAAAAATAACATAAATATATCGTTTAAATGAAGCGTTTGATTTAGAATAAGACACAATTGTTTTAGGCGCGTTATTTAGCGGCAACGTCTTAGCTATTCTGGTACCTAATAAGGCTCGTATAAGTACTAGTACCTAAATAGCTTGATATAGCTATCTTATACAGGGTGTAATGTGTAATAAGACCCATCACATAGCCGTTATCTGCGCATTCTGTACATCAAATTAAGTAAGTATATAGTTACGCGCTCCATACAGCTTAATAAATACTGTCCAAAACTTTTTCATCCGCAAAATTGATATTCAGTTGCTAATTCGTTTATATTTAACCAACTTCCAAAAAGGAGGAGGTTATTGTTCGAAGCGTATGTTTTTTTTTTTCTGTAAAATCTCGCGCATAATGAAGTAACAATCTTTTGTTGTAGTGCACGAAGAATCATCAATTTTAAAGACAATAACTTACTAACGTAATAATTACTTATAAAAATAGTAGTAAGTAATCATAATATTAAAAGTGCAGTATCATAGTATCTGTTTCGCGAGTGCAAGGAATCATCGCGGTTACGCTAAACGGCAAAGTCCTGCGTGCGCGCATGCATCGCTTGACTGTCGATGCTACCAACAAACCAACGACGCACTTTGCGTAAGCGTTCTGTTCAACTAATACGGTGCGGTCCAGTTACAAAATTAATAAGCGCCATCCCGATCACATTATCATTGTAATAACTTCACTCCCAAATACGACACTGATGTCTGCCTTCCAAAATTATTATGCCTCGCACTGTTAGTACTCCTCCAAAGCTGACGGGCGTAGAAAATAAACCTACCGCGTCTGCAATCTGAAGCAGATATGCAAAAAGTTCTTCTACTGCACTTATTTGACAGCAGAAACGACCGCGTAGATAGCCCACCCTTTAAAGAGCACGTGAATCCTACTTCAGATGAGATGTTGGGGACTATTCGCCACGAAATAAGAACGCACTGACAGCCGAAATATCGGCATCCCTAAAAGCATGTATTGCTACGGAACTAAGCGAATTAAAAGAAGCCCTAGTAGTCACAAAACTCGAAATATCTGTTCAATTTATGAGCAACAAGTTCGACACGAACTCACAAATACAAACAAACTATTTACAAAAAAAAAAACAACCAACTTCCAAAAAAAAACACTACAAAGTGAAAAATAACTTTAATTTCGGAAGTCGGTGTCTTTAGTTTTGATTTTTCGTTTTTTGCCACCGACTTCCAAAATTAAAGTTATTTTTTACTTTGTAGTGTTTTTTCTTTTAAGTTTTTATTTTTCACCTTTTAGTTCTGGTTCCTACCCCACACAAATTCGAATACCACTACCTACTATATAAATAACAGTAAACAGGAACTTCCCAACTAACACTTAGGCGTCAATTAGAGCTTGTTTTAGAACTTAACGAGATATAGAGGCGCTACAACAGCAGCACTTACAACTTTTGGCGACAAAAGAGCGTAAACAAAAAAATATTTCACTTAGAGAGACAAGGTACAGATTTACAAGGGCGATAACAGGGTGAGTTTAAAGGTTAAAGACATACAGCAGCAATTTTTAACACTACAATACGGGCAAAGCATCTTGTGTTATAGGTTTAAATGAATCTTACAACTGTAAGATCTAAATGATAAGCAAGCTAGACTGTAACCTCCCAAAGTGCTATGCAAGCGATAATAAACTCTTGCCAAGAACCAAAAGTTGCACAAAAGCAATGATTACCACTACCAGTTCTACAATGGTGCTCATAAACTCTTTTGTACCACCAAATGCCTAAAGAGGTACAAAACTCTCTTATTTCACTTAAAGTCGAACAGTAGGAACCTTTTTCGCTATCATAGAACTTCTAGTGCTTAATGTGACTTCTGTATAACTTTAGGTAGAGTAATAGAGCTTAATATCACTTCAATGTTTGCCCACCATATATTTAAGTTATTAATTGATTTTACTAAGGTTAGAAAAACATTAGAAAACACGGTTTATTTGAAGTATTTTGCTTTATTGTGTTCTAATACTACTAGCACGATACCTTAAACTAGAATAGGCAACGTTTTATTAGATTATAAACCTTCAACAGTCCTTAATGAGACACAATAGAATTTTAATTGTTATCGATCTCCAGGAGAGCACCGGACTGTCAAGAGGATAACAAAAGTTTTATGTTACTCCATATCTAGTAAAATAGATCTTTTCAGTAAATAGACAACAGACATCGGGCGCTTGAATAATTTATTAATAATACTTATTCACAGTGTAGTTACCTTCGCAGTAAAAAGTCAACTTCTGTGTCCACTAAGTTGAAACTAAAAGATTATTTTTAATTTCACTTTCACAAACAAATGGCGGCGTTTTGGATCCGACAAATATTAACATACGCACTGCTCGCATAAAAAAAAACCTTAGATGTCAAAAATGTTAGCACTTGAGGCCGTTTTTATAGCCTTGGTCGATCTATACTAGAGCTCAAAGCGTTAATGATCACCTATTTGCCACCCTCTTATCACTTAAAAATATAGTGAGCGTCATTGTAGTTCTTCTATATCGCTTTAGGTGTTAGTATTCACCTATTTGCAATCCTCTTAGAACCCAAAGAGTTAATAAATGATATTTTACTCTATTGTATCACTAAAGAAGTTAATTTTCGCCTATTTACCACGTTTTTATTCCCTGTAGTCGTTTGTGTTCAGTTATCGCTATTATAGCTCTCTTATTGCTTTGTTATACCTCTTAACACATTCTGTAAATCTGCTTTACCACCTTTAAACAACATAAGGTGATAAAAAAGTGTGCCCATTTCGGGGATATAGTAGAGTTATAGCGCGCTCTAACTCCAAATGCGTAACACTTATTTATAACTCTAGGATCTGGTTAGCGCTCTAATAGGTTTACTATAACTCTTGTCTTAGCGCCTAGGTGTTAGTTGGGTTATCATATCCAGTGGCGTATTTACCCTAGGGCCTGAAGAGCTCGCGGCTAAGTAATAACAGCCGCACGGTTCGATCTATCAGGTAAGCTACGCTTGCCGAGGTTGTTCTGTGGATGGGTGACCATCTTAACATACCGAAACTCTTCCGTGCCTCGGAATGCACGTTAAGCCGTTGGTCCCGGTTGTCATTTTTGGATCTTTGACAGTCGTTACGGATCGTCAGAAACCCGAAAGTCTGACAACCAGTCTTACCAAGGGGTATCGTATTACCCAGTTACTGGGTTGTGAAGGTCAGATAGGCAGTCGCTCCATGTGAAATACGATATTCAGCTGCATCCGGTTAGACTGGAAGCCGACACCAACATAGTTAGGAAAAGGCTAGGCAGATTGATTTACCCTAGGGCCAAAAGGGCCATGCCCGTTTGGGATATCATTAATAAGTACTCTATGATTTGAGGGGCCCCAAGACCGGGAGCCCGGGGCAGTTTGTCTTGACACTATTCTGGGAATTTCTACGTCTAGTTTGCTAGCTTCACATAAACCTATATGGGCACTTATGAAACGTCAGAAGTTAGGATCACGGTTCTATTTGGTTGTTTCCTATGGAGAAGCACAGGGTGTCCGTATGGATTGAGGAGCCATGTTTCATATTTAAACGCGAGTACTACTACCAATAATTAGTAGTAAATTAACCGATTTTGTCGGCCCGATCCTGGAACTTGTAGTAAAACCCTTAAAAAGTTTCAGGACGTTTAAGGTGGCTCCTCAATTCAGACATCTGAATTGAAGAGCCACCTTAGAACTCGAAAACTAGCTGACGGATATTTATGAAAATTTGGTAGAATTTGGTATTACTTATGCGTAATCTCTCCAAAAAAAAAGAGTTTTGTACGGCTGAATTTGAGATAGCTACAAACGGCCAAAACTGTATAAAATCGTTAGTTTAGATGATTCTGAACCCGACTCGGTAGGAAGTACCAGTCAAAAACATCCCAGTTTTACGGGAGTACATTTCTGCTGAGTCAAAAATTGTCGGACTCATCATCGGTGGCGCGTTGAGCGATTTTTGTAGGGGTAGCGACTTACGTGTTCGCGTCACCAACATGCCCGCGCCAACATGCTGTAGTAGCAGTAAGTGATTTCTTTTGGAACGAAGTTCTTTAACACGTCTTGCGGTAGGAGTAAACTGGCAGAAATCGTCACGCGAAAATGCGTTGACACTTGCGACTGTCTTCTTCTAATTTCACACTTCACACTCTCTCTATCGAGAGTGTGAAATATTAAAATTTTTCGTCATAGGTGTTGTTTTCAAAGTTTTCGAGGGTATTAAAGCCGATAGTGACGTTGTAATGTAAATCCAAGATGGCGGCTGCGAAAATTTTCAAATTTTCGTCGTGGGTATCGTTTTCATAGTTTTTGAGGGTGCATGGGTCAAAATGTAAACTGCAAAAATATTGATAAGCCTGTATCTCACCTGATGATAAGTGATAATCAGGCCAAAGATGGAAGCGAGCTTCACCCGGAAACCTCAACCACAGACAAACTGGCTATTTTACCTCTAACTGCCGAAATACAATAACGCCGTAAACATTGTTGTTATGGCGACAGACTTGATAAGTTGGTGGTAGCTAGCCAGGCGGACTTAGAACAAGCCCTACCACCAACCAAACCGAGCAGAAAATTTTGCCCCCACTGGGAATCGAACCCGGGACCTCTGGGTTTGAGACAGGTGGTATAACCACTAGACCACAGAGGCGGTTTTTTTAAGTGAAAACTTCTTTAGACGCGTTGAGTGATTGATAGAGGAAAATCTTATGGGTTCGCATCACCGACATGCTAATGTTATCAGTACCTATAATTTACTTTACTCTTAGCCTATAATGTAGCCAATGTAGCTATGAGTATGACGTGTTGTGCTTGTTGTTGCTCGGAGTGCCGATAGATGTGAAAACTAGACTATAATACCTATAATAATTTTAATTTACAAATATGAAATTTTAATTTTTGATACAAACCTATACTCCATTTGAAATAAGATTAGACATTTAAATAACCCTTTTTTACAGTTCGTTCAACCGATTTTGACTGCTACTGCGTTGGTGGCATGACAAATGGCAGCTGCAGTAAACAGTTGATATTGTAACCGCTTTTTGCTTTTAATGCCATCCTTATGCCTACGGTATAGAAGTCAGAATCGGTTGAACGGACAGTAAAAAGGTTTGTTTAAAGCTGCGTTCCGAGTAACGCTGTAATCGATTTGAGCATGCTAACACCCGTACCGAATAAGCGTGATCGCGATAACGATGTTCCGTGAATCATAGATGACGTGATGACATGCGCCATCTTGCGATAACACCGACCATGCCCTAAATTATTATCACCGTGAGCGCTGTCAAAAATGAGTTGTGCTGTTTTGTTTTTAGTTGAATCATAACTTTAAACTAACATGGCATTTTTGAGATTGTGCTTCTGGCTACAGTCGCCACCTAACCAAAGAAGAAGAAATTTGTGGTATATACTCAAAGAAATACTGTAATCCAACCATTTTGTGCAAGTTTTGGAGTTATGTTATAAGTTTTGACGTTGAGCGACCACTGTGAGCAGTGTGAGCGCGTTCACGAGCGTTCCGAATTGTCGACAGGTCTGAGCTGTCATAATCATGAGGATTTAAATAGGATCGCAAAATATCGAAGTGAGCGCTGTGAGCAATTAAGGCGTAACTCGGAATACGGCCTATCTCATTTCAAATGCAGTATAGTTAGTTAAAATTAGTTTCAAAATATAAAAGAAAAAACACGGTTATTTCATAGTTTTAAGTTTTCACTTTGTCGTCCCCATGACTGCCTACTTTTTTTTATGTGATTGATTGCCCCGGATGGTTTAGACTCACAATTGAACCCGGTAGGTGGCGCTGAGATCGAGTTCTAGGAAATAGGGACAACGTCTGTCCGGTCAGCTAGTTTGGACTATAAACACAGAGTACTTTTTAATGTAGGTAACTATAAATTATTTTGACAGCTAACAAGTCCAATAAAGAACAATGTTGAATCAGCAACTAGCACAAGTGGGACGGTAACAGGTCCGCGCCGCGCCGCGTCACGCCGCAGTCGTGTCGCTCCTGGTCGCCATGAAGTTTGTGTGTGCTGTACGGAACTCATTAATCAACCTCTCCATTAATTTTGAGTTCATTATTGAACCAAAGGAGTCTACGAGTTATAAAAAAGGCAAATGATTTTTGCTTAATTTATTGATACAATCCTCAACAACAATTACATGAGCACTACATGATGCCATTATGGTTAATAATTTTAATCTAAATGCCTATTAAATTTAAACTAAATATATTTTAATTCGTAAAGTACTTTTATAATAATAAATCACAATATATACCAACTTTCAGTTGACAAAATTATTTAACTAAAGGAACATATCTAAATATCTTTCATAGAAACGCATCACGTGTTTCACACCCTAAAGTTAAAATTTGATATACTTTATCATAATTTCAGTCCTAATTATGGTATCACAAGCACATATTGAATGCAACGGCTACAAGCGACAACGTTTGCGAAGTATTTCAATATCTTTATTAGCTGTCTGTATTTGTGTTATAAATTAAATACAATTGTGCTCAACGAACATTTTAGCCGTTACACAAAAATATGTGTTGATTACCGAGAAGCTTGCAATTATTTGTTTTTGGTTATTCTTGATAGAAAGAAGTCAGAATTTAGACGAATAGTAATAAATTTCACGGTTTGATTGTTTAAAAAAAAATAAGTACTACTAAATCGCGATGGAAGCATAACTCAAAACAAAGTAAATGGTTAATATTTTGAAACACTTATTTTATTGCTGACAGACCAGAGATTACATTTCAACTAAACACGTCTTGGAACAACTTACATATCCGAAAATAAAACTAATTATCACCACAGCATACACAAACATTTATCTAAAATTAGCTTGAAACGCTAGACGCCTATATAGTATTTATTTTTTATTAATTTATCTTAAAACACACTCAAATAAAAGTTACTTAAACAAACTCTACTGTTATACTTTTGGTGAAAAGAACATTAAAATGTTATATGTTAAAAATAAAGCGAAGTCAAATTGAAGTAAAAATCGCTTTTCTTATTATTATATTAATATCAAAAAATAGTTTTATTTGTGGATACAGTTTAGACTGTTGCAATGTATGTATTTTTTTTTTTTTTGTCAATCACTGAAAATTACTTTAACTTTATAAATCGTTTGAATATTGCCATTAATTCCCAATAATAAATAGGTTATAGTGGGCAGCCTCTTACTTTTCACACAATCACACCATCCTATAAAATATTATAAACCCATGCAATTATTTATACATAATATTAAAAATAAAATATATTATTGCATGATAATAACAAAAATAACGACGAACGACACACATTTCTTTCAGAGAATAAGATCGATATCTTGATATAATAAAATATTATTTATTTCATTAGAAGTAATATCTTGAAAAAAAATATGTTTCAAGAGATCAGTTTTATATTATGAGCTGGCATACTATAATGTTACATGTCTATGTTATAAATATGTAATGCACTCTGTTAGGTCATTTATAAGTTGTAAGTTAAAGTCTGACGAGCACTATGGTTTTTATTTCGCTTAGCAGTCAAGGATAAAGGCTACTGATGTTGAATAAATAGATAATTATTTCTAATTTCGCGTGTCCATAGGCGAAAGTGCGTGAGTAACAATAGTCTAAAAGTTATTCTCAACATATTCCGAAACGCCCAGGCGCCGAGTCTGGACTGTTTAATAATAGTTGCATCTAGTTGAGATGGAAGCCACGCTCGTTTGTGGCAGCGAGCAGTCTTTCTCGCAGAACTTCTTTGCACGAATATTCCGGCAACTTCAAGTAGTGAACGCACGTGTTTACTGACGGGTATGATCCGTCTCCGGCGTCAACCTGTAAAGGTCAATGTTATGAACATTCACATAATATGTACATTACGTACAGTCAACGTCAGAAATATCAGGCCGAATAGACGATCCCAAAATGATCAGAGGATCTAAGGAAATAAAACTTAATCCTTATAAAACATACACAATTATAAGATAACATTCTTGCCAGAATGACGAGTACCGTATTAATTCTGAAACGCCCCTTGTATCATTACGATAAAGATAAAATTACTTAATTTTTCAGATCATTCAACATTCGTGTCGATATTTCTGACGCTGACACAAAATCAAACTATTTTATTTCACATAAACCTTCAAGGGCACTTATGAAACGTCAGAAGCTAGGTGCACGGTTCCTCGTTTCCTATGGAGAAGAGCCGGCGAAAACTCCATAGTAACTCTTTTAAAAATAATTGGCTTTAACAATATTTCTAAATTACAGTGTTAATAGAGACCAAAGGCCTGTTAACAAGTACCAGGTACTCAACAAAATAGAAAATTGACAACAAATCGAATCATCTGCGAGTCTTCAAGGCCTATAAGATTCTCAGTATAGAAGCTCATAAGGGTGTAGTTATACCTTCCGCACGACAGTAAGGCGGGGGTGCAGGTTGGCGAGGCCGCCGGGCGGCAGGCTGCTGCAGCCCGTCGCGAACTGCAGGAACGCCTTGCGCTCGCGCAGAGACATCTCCACCAGCACGTCCACGAGGCGGAGGAAACCGGGACTGGAAACGATCAAGTCAATTGTTTAGTGTTCTATCTACTTTAGAAACGCAGACAGACTTAAGTTTAAGAACATTTCATATCAACATCAGCCTATAAGCATCCACTGTTGGAGATAGGTTTCTTCAATCGTACGTAGTTTAACTCCGCTACTGTCATGTAGCTGTTAGGTAGCCAGTCTGTGAAGATCAAAGATCGTAGTCTGATGGCGTCCTTCATGACTTTACCATTTTATGTGGGCGTTGATGATTTTGGGTTCAAATCCGGGCAAGTCCCTGTGTGACTTTTTCAATTCTTATGTTCTTTCTCAGTTTATCTTGGACATTACTAACATAGGTGACGGAAAAACTTCGTGAAGAAACCTGGATTTATAGCTAATATAAGTCTGAAATCACCAATCCATCTTGAGGGAGCGTAACGATCAATGCTCGTGCCTTCTCTGTATGACAATAATACTAGTCTGGAATTATTTATTATGACCGTTATTATAATAACGGTATGTTCGCTGAACGGGCTCGATAAGTTATGTGTTCGTACCTGTCGCGCGTGTAGCCGAGCTTGGGCTCGGTGTACTGCAGCAGGTGGTCGCGCGTCCACACGGGCCCGCGCTCGCCGCACAGCAGCAGTCGCAGCTCGGCGGCGCAGAAGGCGCGCAGGCGGCGCGGCGGGAACACGGCGCCGAAGCCGCGGCGGAAGGTAAGTTATGTGTTCATACCTGTCGCGCGTGTAGCCGAGCTTGGGCTCGGTGTACTGCAGCAGGTGGTCGCGCGTCCACACGGGCCCGCGCTCGCCGCACAGCAGCAGTCGCAGCTCGGCGGCGCAGAAGGCGCGCAGGCGGCGCGGCGGGAACACGGCGCCGAAGCCGCGGCGGAAGGTAAGTTATGTGTTCATACCTGTCGCGCGTGTAGCCGAGCTTGGGCTCGGTGTACTGCAGCAGGTGGTCGCGCGTCCACACGGGCCCGCGCTCGCCGCACAGCAGCAGTCGCAGCTCGGCGGCGCAGAAGGCGCGCAGGCGGCGCGGCGGGAACACGGCGCCGAAGCCGCGGCGGAAGGTAAGTTATGTGTTCATACCTGTCGCGCGTGTAGCCGAGCTTGGGCTCGGTGTACTGCAGCAGGTGGTCGCGCGTCCACACGGGCCCGCGCTCGCCGCACAGCAGCAGTCGCAGCTCGGCGGCGCAGAAGGCGCGCAGGCGGCGCGGCGGGAACACGGCGCCGAAGCCGCGGCGGAAGGTAAGTTATGTGTTCATACCTGTCGCGCGTGTAGCCGAGCTTGGGCTCGGTGTACTGCAGCAGGTGGTCGCGCGTCCACACGGGCCCGCGCTCGCCGCACAGCAGCAGTCGCAGCTCGGCGGCGCAGAAGGCGCGCAGGCGGCGCGGCGGGAACACGGCGCCGAAGCCGCGGCGGAAGGTAAGTTATGTGTTCATACCTGTCGCGCGTGTAGCCGAGCTTGGGCTCGGTGTACTGCAGCAGGTGGTCGCGCGTCCACACGGGCCCGCGCTCGCCGCACAGCAGCAGTCGCAGCTCGGCGGCGCAGAAGGCGCGCAGGCGGCGCGGCGGGAACACGGCGCCGAAGCCGCGGCGGAAGGTAAGTTATGTGTTCATACCTGTCGCGCGTGTAGCCGAGCTTGGGCTCGGTGTACTGCAGCAGGTGGTCGCGCGTCCACACGGGCCCGCGCTCGCCGCACAGCAGCAGTCGCAGCTCGGCGGCGCAGAAGGCGCGCAGGCGGCGCGGCGGGAACACGGCGCCGAAGCCGCGGCGGAAGGTAAGTTATGTGTTCATACCTGTCGCGCGTGTAGCCGAGCTTGGGCTCGGTGTACTGCAGCAGGTGGTCGCGCGTCCACACGGGCCCGCGCTCGCCGCACAGCAGCAGTCGCAGCTCGGCGGCGCAGAAGGCGCGCAGGCGGCGCGGCGGGAACACGGCGCCGAAGCCGCGGCGGAAGGTAAGTTATGTGTTCATACCTGTCGCGCGTGTAGCCGAGCTTGGGCTCGGTGTACTGCAGCAGGTGGTCGCGCGTCCACACGGGCCCGCGCTCGCCGCACAGCAGCAGTCGCAGCTCGGCGGCGCAGAAGGCGCGCAGGCGGCGCGGCGGGAACACGGCGCCGAAGCCGCGGCGGAAGGTAAGTTATGTGTTCATACCTGTCGCGCGTGTAGCCGAGCTTGGGCTCGGTGTACTGCAGCAGGTGGTCGCGCGTCCACACGGGCCCGCGCTCGCCGCACAGCAGCAGTCGCAGCTCGGCGGCGCAGAAGGCGCGCAGGCGGCGCGGCGGGAACACGGCGCCGAAGCCGCGGCGGAAGGTAAGTTATGTGTTCATACCTGTCGCGCGTGTAGCCGAGCTTGGGCTCGGTGTACTGCAGCAGGTGGTCGCGCGTCCACACGGGCCCGCGCTCGCCGCACAGCAGCAGTCGCAGCTCGGCGGCGCAGAAGGCGCGCAGGCGGCGCGGCGGGAACACGGCGCCGAAGCCGCGGCGAAAGGCGGCCGTCTGGCGCCGCACGCCACCGCGCACCATCCACCGCGCGCTGCTCTCAGCGTACGCCCGCGCGTTGTGCGGCCCCACCTAATTAAACATAACAAATTGATAAGTTAACACGAAAAATACAATGGTCAGAGAAAGATTTTAAACAACATTTTTCATAACATGGCTAGCGTAAATAAATAATATCCTTACATATTATAAAACAAAGTCCCCCGCCGCGTCTGTCTGTCTGAACGCGATAAACTCAAAAACTACAGAACGGATTTTCAAACGGTTTCACCAATGAACGGAGTGATTCATGCGGAAGGTTTCAGTGTATAATTCATTTAGGTTTTGTGTAAATTGGCTGAAATATGACGATTATTGTTGAAGAAGTCGGAAAAAATCATGCCGACTGGGGGCTTTACTGGCGTGCGCTGCGTTAACCGGAAAAGATACATCAAATTTATGTTCTACGGTATTGTTCAGCTTAAAAAGTTCAACAAAAAAGTCCGCGATAGCATATATCTATCTTCTAAGGATGACCCACAATAACCATTTTTATCTTTCAGAATTTGATAAAAAAAAAATATTGTTATTTCCGAAGCTTTTTTAACCGGTATAGTATTAATCCTTATCCAAAAAAATATGTTATTTAAATTGGGCATTTAATTTAGATTAAAATATGCCTTTGAATTATTTAGTTTATATGAATAGTTTAAAAGATATCACAGTTTCAAAAATACGCGGAGCAACGCGGGCGCAGCGGTAGAAGTCAATGACGTTTTCCTCTGTTATTATTAGGTATGAAATCTCGATAGTACGTTCCCGTGGGATATTTTCCGATATCCACGCGGGCGAAGCCGCGGGCAAAAGCTAGTTAATTATAATAAAGAATTCGCTTCAGGTTACTTTGACTAACAATGTTTAAAAAAGGGACTTTATTTATTGAAGCCAAAAAAGGAGATTATGTCGCTGTCCCCGGCGAATAAAATGGTAATGTGCTACTACGATAGTTTTAAGGTTATTGCATATTCAATATTAAGAGGTCCGATTACACACTGTCAATTTTTTTAATTGATTTCCTACAGTTATTTCAGAAGTTACAAGATTTTAAGGTGTATTGTAATGAATGTAAAAATCACTTTTCTTTTGATATTTCAGCAATTCCGCTATGTATATTACTTAGTAAGATTTTCACAAAAAAACTGTTTTTTTATTTTTCCTGTAAAATTTGGTTTTTACAATTACCATTTTATTCGCCGGGGACAGCGATGTGTTTGACGTGTATGTATGTATGTATGTGTGTTTGTCCGTCTCTATGTTCCCTCGTAACTACTAAACGGCTGAACCGATTTTGATGAACAATATGTAGTTAGATTCGTCTTAATTGCACGAGTGTTCCACAGGGTTAATTAAAATCATATTAAATCAAAATGGCGATCTTTTGGCGCCAAAATGTATGTTTAAAAAAAACTTCGAAACTCAACTAAATGAAGGGTTTTAAAGGTCATTACAAAAATATACACAAATTATATGTTTTTATCACATCTATTCAAAAAGAGCTATTCTATTCTTCGTAAACAGGGACCAAAACAGCTTTTTAATCCCTAGGGATTAAAATTGTTAGTAAAGGTCCAATCACCAGAGATCAATCACGAACATTGTATGAACAAATATCAGGCTGTATACAAAGCGCGCGCGAGGCTTATAAAAAAAAGTTTGTGAAAAAATTAAAAAACTCGCGAAATACATTCCGCCTTAGTTCGTAATTGTTAACTCAAATTCGGATTTTACTTATTTTTATAAAAAATGTGTGTATCTTCAAGTAGTTAGAATAAAATAAATAAACATAGGTACTATTCTTATTCATAAGTTCACTTATTTATTTTCTCATAGAGGGTGATAAAAAGTAAGAGTGTCCACCTTGAGAGCACCACTATTTTAAACTTTTTTAGGATTCTACTTTACAATCCCTCGCTATGCTTGGGATTCTACTCTGGAATCCTTCGCTCCGCTCTGGATTCAAAGAAATACTCTCGCCTTTAAAATATTTGTTTGCTCCCTCGGCAAACAATCAACTATTATATGTAATTTGGAATGGGAAATGATAACACTAAAAAGCAGAAAATAAAAAGTCATTAAGAAAACTAACAAAACCCGACTGCAAAAACACATAACTGAAAAGAGAAAAAAACCGGCCAAGTGCGTGTCGGACCACGCACAATGAAGAGTTCCGTAGTTGGGATGAATTTATCCCAAAAACAAACTTAACTTTGTAGTTGTTAAACATATTCTCCCATAAAGAATGTATGGGAAAACATGTTTTTGCAACTGCAAAGTTAAGTTGGTCGATTATTACTCGATAACTAGTAAAGTCTACTTAGCTGTGATAGTTTTTCTTTTAATTTCGTTATATAAGCTACTGCTGTGATTTTTTTCACACATCCAAAACCAACCATTTAGCTGGCAGGGCGGGGGACACTTGACTCTCACAAAAATTAGCACTTTAAAGCTTAATATTTCGCAAACGGATCCCTGAATCCAAAAATGGTTTTCACAAACTCATAATGTTTTTGTAAGACCTTTCCAATGACACCCCACACTATGGGATAAAAAAATAAAAAATAAAAACATCACCACTTTACGTGTATGGGAGGTACCCTAAAAAAAAATGTTTTTCATAATTTTGTTTTACGACTTTGTCGGCGTAATTAATATGTATATCTATGTCGAATTACAGCTTTCTAGTACTAAGGGTCTCGGAGCTAGACCGCGGACAGACAGACAGACAGACAGACGGACATGACGAAACTATAAGGGTTTCTTGTTTACTACGGAACCCTAACAAGCATTTATAATCAATAGAACTTTGGAATCGTAGGCCGGGACAAACAAAAGTTACACCATATTTCAGGTTATTGGTTTGTGGCCTGCGATACCAAAATTCTATTAATTTTTCTTCGTAAATGATTGCACTGCCTACCTCGATGTTCTCCCCGTTATCGCAGAGCGGCTGCACGGCGACGTCCGCGTCGTGGTGCGCGGCCACGTGCGTCATGGTGAGCGCCAGCTGCTCGAAGCTGGCGCCCTCCACGCTGAGCTCGGCGGCGCGGGAGCTTCGCTCGGCGCTGCCCAGTGCGGGGTCGCGCATGATGGCGTCGTACTGATCCGCTGCCGCTAGCACGCTCTGCAGGAATCTGGACAGAAATTATAAATTCAACAGCGCGTCAGTGTGAACTACGAAAACCGCCCTTACTAAAGTAAAAGTTAAGTAAAAATCTTTTTTATTGTATAGGGCCGCAACCGGCATTGTATCACTATCGGTTATAGTGCCGTCAGCTTGCGGCATACTAGTACATTATTTTAGATATATTGCAAAAGTCAGAAAAGTCTAAACTTGGAAGTAGCGATCACATGCTAATATGCGAATACAGGCGTTGTTTTGATGAAATGGATCATATTAGGTAAGGAGCGTAACCAAACACGCGCAGTTCCAGTTGAAAACCAGCGTCACACACAGGCATTTTTACTGAACTGAACCATTTTGGCGCAGCCGTGAGGCACACTTTCCTGCTATTTTCTTACATCGTACTTAAAACTTTTTATTCGTTTTTTTTTTTATTAGCTGTATAAATACTGTGCCTTTTCTTCTTCTTTTCTTATAAATACAAATCAAAAGTCAGCAAACTAACCTCAACACTCAACCAAAATAACAAGTGACAATGTAATACTTACGGCACTTTAAACGGTTGCGTTATTTTACCGTGCATACACTCTTTACTGCGGTCTAGATGGCGCCACTATTATGCCGCAAGTTGACGGCACAATAACCGATAGTGATACAATGCCGCTTGCGGCACTCTATACACTGCCTTTTTTATCAACTTTAAAATTACAATATGGAGATAACATTGGCACCTAACTAGGTACAGCCTGCATCTTGGGCATCATAAATTGGAGATGGTTAAACTAGTTAGCCTCTACGAAACTGCAAAACTAAGAATAAACGAGTTAAGGGAGGAAAATACAACTGCACGACATACTGCTACAACATAAATGCGTACAGTCAGTGTACACATGTCTTACCGATGCCTAATGGGATCGATCTCCTCTAAACAATCATTGGTCAACTCCTCGCCGCACATAATGCGTAGGAAGGACTCTGAGATCGGTAAATCAACAAGCCGCCCATCCTGCAGAACCTGTGAAGAAATTTTTTTTGTTAGTTTCTTCTTTTATCGAATTACAAACTATCAAAGAATGTTTTTCATCATACCTTAGCTAAGAATACTCCTAAGAACCAGAAATATTTGCAAACTGTATCACAGATTTGGGAATCTTGAGGCAGCGGTGCTGGGAACAGGCCGCCTGAACGCGTCACGTAGTATCCCGGAGGTTTCTCTGTAGATAAAAGATCAGTTTCAGTCAACGCACTTCGTTGTTTTTGTAGGATAAACACATAAATTAGGAACCAGTTCAGAAGTAATTACAGATGTTTTTGACATTAACTGAACTAGCGCGAAATGACTAACAAACCGAATCGATTACAAATAATTGCAACTATGGCTATGATTTATACTCCGTGCAGTAAGATTTCCATTTTCGATTCGACATCAATAAACTAACGACACACTGACATTTCGATATGTGTTTAAGGTGATGTTGTTTAATTTGGAAATTTCAAGATGAATTTAAGTTATAATTTGAGTAAGTTGAATTACAGATTGTTTGAACTTACCGTCGGGCAGCACAAGATGGTGCGGCGCGTTATCTAGGTCGTACGCATCGAGCGCGTCGGGCGCGGGCGCGTCGTGCAGCCACATGGCCAGGTCGGCGCGCTGCAGCTCGGCCGCCACGAGCGCGTAGAACTCCAGCGTGGGGCCCAGCCCCGTGCCCTCCTCGCCCGCGAACTCCACCTCCAGCACGGACTTGCGGCCCGCGTGCACGCGCATCACCTGGCCGAGTTTTAGAAGTTCATAGGTGAGTAATCAGCTGTGTGTGGCCATTTAGTTCAGTGTTAAGGCCCAGTTGCATCACAAATCACTAAATACGTATTACGCTAAACGAATTTAAAACATGGTTATGTCTGTTTCATCTTCAAAAGATAAACAGAAAAGCCCTTTCTACACACACGTTTTTCTTGCCGTAAAAACTACTGTTGATTCGCCGTGTGTAAGGCACAGTCGTCATTTTTTTTTATAGTGCATTTCGTGGTTGACCTCTGAGATCTTGACTACTTAACCGGGCTTTCCTGTGGGTGCCTTAAGCTACTACACTTAAAACCTGCAGCCAGGGGTTATTCAACTATGCTAATTAAAACTAGGTGAACGCTCGCTAAGGGCACCCCCTGTGGGGTACGAACCTCGGCTTAGAGCGTCAACCGGAGGGTGGACATCAAGGATGGGACAGGCTAGATCAAAGTTTTGAACATGATTTTTAGTCGGGGAATTTAAAGCTACGTGCTCAGCTGCAACAACTGCGGGCACCTCGTTATCGAGCAAGGGTCGGGGGGAGTATCATTTACTCGGGGAAGCGGTCGCGATCGCAAAGGACCTCGGCGGCGAAGTCGGAATGCCGGGAGGCGTCTGTTTTTGTACACTGGTTTTCCTACTGCTCTCCTGGAGGAGGGTAATGAGGTCGTCAGGGTCGGTAAGGGCACAGTCGTCAGTGTTGTATGGATCACTATGGAAGCTTATTGACAACACGGCGGCACTACGGCACGACGTCGTCGCCGTATGCGCGTATAAAAGCTCACACTATTATTTTACGATCCGTTAACCGTGCCGTGTACAAAGGACCTAACGCTAAACCCATTAAATTAAGGAGGATGCGCAGATTTGTTCTCAAAATAATGATTTCATGAAGTCATTCGATGGAACAAGTCTAACTTAGAGAGATATATGAATGATTCTAATGATTATAATTCTGTAAATACATTATTTGTTATGGTGGCGAATCATCTTCACCGACGGATCCAAAACAGGTAGTGGCACAGGTGCTGGAATCTTCTCGGAGGACTTCAACATTCACATAGCCACACCATTGGGAGTCCATAACACAGTGTTCCAGGCCGAATACATGGGTGTATCTCTTGCCGCCTCAGCCATCATGGCCAGGGAAGTTAAGAACCACTCAATACGAATACTCTCAGAAAGCATGGCTGTTCTGCAAGCGCTAAACAGTCACACTGTTGACTCTGGGCTGATATACGAGTGCCACCAGCGTCTTAACCAGGTGGGTAGCCTCAATAATATAACCATTCAATGGATCAAAGGACACAGCGGTTCGCGGGGCAACGACGCAGCCGATGAACTTGCCAGAAGGAGGTCGAGCATGGCACCAGTGGGGCCTGAACCCATTGCGCCACTCCCCTTCGGGTATCTACGCACTCTGGTAAGGAAACTAACCAGGGACCAACATCACAAACTTTGATTGGACCACGGTGAATGCAGGCAGGCCAAGGAGGCACTACCTTTAATAGATGGCCGCCTTGCGAAACGGTTTCTCCGACTAACGAAACAGCAGCTGCGTACAGTTACAGCAGCTGCAACTGGCCATGGGTCATTTAATAAACACCTCTTTGTCATAGGAGTCACAGACAGTCCGCTGTGCAGAGCATGCATGGAGGACGACGAGACAGCAGCTCATGTGCTGTTAAACTGCCCGGTGGTAGCCACATACAGGGCCAAGTACTTCGGTAACCCAGGTACCCTACGTGAGATTGTCAGTGACACCAAGGCGTTGCTGGCCTTCTTTGAGGAGCTGGGGTGGATCGAATAACCGATTTTCCCACCCGTACGCAAAATACGCGCTTGACGTGGAGTTGCGGATACCAGCCCGTTTTACCTATTACCTATGGTGGCGAATCATATTTTGATCAAGATACAACCTGACACTGCCCTGCAAATAGCTAAAAACGTAAGTAAATTTGAATTTCCCAGGCAACCACTGCGGATCCACCTTGAAGTGATTTGTGATACAAGCGGAACTAAGTGTAGTTTTAAAGGAAGGACAGTAATTATTCTACACTATGATTTAAAGAGGCAATACAGCTTAACTTCCAAAATATTACTAAATTTTCAAAACACGCGCGGGACCTGAGGAAGAATTTACAAATAACGCGGGGCGTGACTGTTAAGTTGTTCATACCTGCATAGCAGATCGCAGCAGGTCTGGTTGTCGCGGTATCCGCACGCGCTCGTGCCGCAGACGTCCCATGCGGAACTCTGTCGCTTCCAACTCCGCGCGGCGAGGCGATACCGTATTACCAGATCTATAACATTCAAATATACATAATGATTAGTAACCCTTTTGAATCTTAAAAAGTGGGCAAAAAAGACTACTGAGTGAGTATTTTGTTTTCCTTTTATTTTATGTTCATTTTTGTTTCATTCCATGTTCACACGACACAGAAAGAAAAATATATTTAGGAATGAACATTCATCTACTCCTTTCGTTTCATTTTGCGACCATTCGGTAGGCGAGCGAAAGATTACGAAATCCAATATCGTTGGACTGGTTCACTAATGAATTGATTTTTTAGATTTGATTCATTTTATATTCAAACATTTCACTTCAAGTGAAAGATGAAAGGCAAAAAATAACAAAAAGTAATTCGATATCGTCTTTATAGCATATATTATAAATCTTTAAACCTTTACTAATTTTTTTTCTAGCACGTTTTGTCTGCAGTATACTACGCGATCACATTTATGAAACAAAAAGAAGTTGTGTATCACCTTTGTCTATCGAGAGCCCGATCCCTCTGAGCCTGCAACCACACGATGGTGCGGGACGTTCCGAAGGCAGTGCACGCGAAGAACATCTGACGAGTCTCCAGCGGGAACAGGAATGGACACCAGTCGTTTAGTTGCTGGCACCTGGACATAGCATTAGTTGTTGTTGTAGCGTTAGTTGTTAATGATTTTTATTCTGTAAATTGGTTTTAACACGGCAAAAAAATATTATTTTAAACTAGATGAGTTTGGTGTTTCCTATTCGACTACTCTGAGAAAAAATACCGAAACGAACTCAGAGGTTCTCTGTTTTAAAGTCCAAAAATTATCTTGGTCAGATCATGCATGGTCCTCAACCATGCAAAATGGTGTCCGAGTTGGTCTTTTGAGGAAAGAACCACACGAATGGCTCTGTCCAATCAGTGAACGCATGTGTCAGCAATCGAATAGCACACTCAAGCCCTACTCAGAACTTAAGGAACTCAACAAGTCGTCGGACAATACTAAAGAAAGGACATTTGGGTACGCCGCATAAAATTCTCAAACTGTCAGACAATCATTAACTTTAATAGAATAAAGAAAAATTACCTACATAGGTCTCACATTCACAAAAGTTAAAATTAAATACTAATAGAACAATATACAAAGTATATATTCATATATTAATAATAATGCATATATTATATTATCTGTTTGGATAGTTGTCCACTTACAGACAACTAAAAAATATATTCTTTAAGTATAGTCGTTAGGGTTTGCAGTTTCAGAGACTCCATTAACAATCAGTCTTAGAGAACATATAAGGTGTAAAAAGATCCATCACATATCCGTTAACTACGCATTCTACACATCCAACTAAGCTACATTGAGCAAAAATTATAATTATTACTTATTATACTTTGTTTTTGGTTTATATTACACACATCAACACCGTCTAGGGATATTTCGGACTTTCTCAATTTACTCAATTTTTTTATGAATAACATACAACATGTATGTGACTGTGATGAATGAAGCATATAAGATGAAAGGGATGAATATAAATGTGAATAAGACGAAGGTCATGGTGTTTGAAAGAGGAGAGGATATATCGGTGTGTGATGTGAAAATAAATGATAAGAGTGTGGAGCAAGTAAGTGAGTTTATATATTTAGTCTGTTTACAAGGGATGGGAAGATTGATGGAGATGTGGAAAGGAGAGTAAATGTGGGAAATAAAGTGAATGGTGCTATACATGCGATTGTGACCAACCAGTCGATGTCTAAAAAGGCTCGACTGACTGTTCACAATGGTGTGCTAGTGCCCACGCTTATGTATGGAAGTGAATGTTGGGTGTGGCAAAACAAGCATGAAAGTAGATATATGTGGGCCCCACTGAAGTTTGGCATCTACTGTTATGCCCAGAAAAACTGCAGTTCACAGTTTCAAGCACCTCTTTAGCTAAGACAATGTTTGGTCCTAGATTTCTAACATTCGGTAAAGCGAACTTTACACATTTCGTTTTCTTGGCATTGAGAACTAGGTTATTTGTCGTAAACCAATCCGTAATTCCGTCCGTCGTTGAGAGTGCACTATTTACGTCGTCAAAATCTTGTCTATTCCTATCTACTTTAAAAATAAGTATCATCTGCAAACAGTACAACGTTACAGATATCCTTTAAATAAAAAGGTAAGTCATTAATATACACTGAATAAGAATGGACCCAGTATTATTAACCCTTAAGGTACACCTAACTGAACTGGTAGCCCGGAAGATTTCACACCATTAACATGTACATCCTCATCCATTATATGACATCCGTTACAACCCTAGTTCCAACCTCCTCAGCAATACTCCTTTGAGTAGCCCCCAGCTTGGAGCATGCCTACTGCCCTTAACATTTCCTCCTTCGTTTTTAATTTATTTTTAAATTCAAATTTGGAATCATCCAAAAAGGCCTACAAAATAACCTTTCTTCAAAAGATTTTAAAACCGGTAAGTATATTTTGAGTAAAAGAACTTTATGCAAAATATACCTAAACGGTGTTGATGTGTGTGTATATATTTAAAAAAAACGTACTTTACGGCAATACGCGATGAAACGCAAGCAAAACATTGTGCATGCACCAGTACAGAAGTGTACCCCCAGGTATTTTAAGTTAATTTATAATATTTAAAACTTGATATTGTTAAAAAAAAGTAAAAAAAATGGAACTTTGACCTTCAATGTCTCCGTAACCAGGTTTCCAGGTATGGTCCAGTACAAAAAAATGTCACAATGACGGGGACTATGTGTACTAATATCCTTGTTTCCAGTGTAAGCAAACTTACCAGAGTGGTGTGGCTGCAGCAGCGAGTGTGAGTGGCTCTTGAAGCTGCTGGTGCAGTTTGTTGGTGAGCTTGGTGGACACGAAGGCGTCGGGCGGCAGGGAGGGCGCGGCGCTGCGCAGGCGCCGCAGCACGCGCACGCAGCACGTCGCCATGAGGCCCTCGGGGCCCTCCACGCCTGCGATGCCGCGCTCTGGGAAAAACAGGCAATCATAACTTTATGGTTAACTAGCCCCCGCCCCTGCATCGCACGGTTTTTACGACTTGTCAATACATCAGAGATTTCTCTATTAATGTAAGTTTAATATTAATGTATTATACACGTTATTCTTGCGGAAAAAATTGTCTAAAAGATAGTAAAAACCGCATCAAATTCCGTTATGCGGTTTATAAAAACAACGCAGTCACCACGAAAGCGAAATTTATACTAATTACTAATAGTAACGCTGAAGGGTTTGTTTTTTGTTTGTTTGTTTGAACGCGCTAATCCCTGGAAATACCAGACGGATTTGATAATTCCTTTTTGCATTTGATAGCCCAATTCTTGAGGAAGGTCATAGGCTATTTATATGTATAAATTCACATCACGCTACGACCCTGAGGAGCCGAGCAAGAAAAAAAAGTCAGAATGCCAAAACGAAGTCTAACGGAGTCTAAGCGAAAACGAAATAACAGCGCGGGCGGGCGATGGGTTGCGACACGGAGAGTCGGGGGCCGAAATTTGACACGGACGAACTCGCGGGCAGAAACTAGTAAATTTATAATTATGTACAAATAAACTTATAATTTTATTATGATAATGTTATGTGAAATATTTTCTTTTAATTCCGCAATAATATAATCCTTTTGCCCGACAGGGTTACCGTGGCCCCTGGCAATACAGGCAACTGAAGGAACACGGGTAGATTTTAGTCAGTAAGAGTCTGACACGCCCTCCCGCTCCACCCAGAGCGGGAGAAGTTATTTGAAAATTCCCCAACCAAAAAAAGAAAGGCTTGGAAGCAGTATGCAGCACCGCCCCCTCCTTCCCTCAAAATTATGCACATTCAGAAGATGCTATACTGTCATGGATTTCCGCAAAGTAATGCCTTTTTTTTTTTGGGTGGGAAATTATCAAATAACTTCTCCCGCTCTGGGCGGAGCGGGAGGGCGTGTCAGACTCTTACTGACTAAAACCCATCCGTGTTCCTTCGGTTGCCCTGTTGCCGGGGGCCACGATGTCCCTATCGGTTTTCTTCGAACCCCCGGCAGGCATTGGCCCTAGCGGACCCCGTCAATTCTGCTGACATCTCCTTGAGGCGCGCGTGGAACACAACGCGCCGTCGACCCGGGCTTGGTCCTTATCGGACGGCGAGCTACCCATTGCTCACCGTCCGCAAGCCCGCGCCTACGGTGGCCGGAAATCGGCTCGCGATTCCCGCCCCGGGCGTCTCCTCCTATTGCGGCGGTTAGGGGCGTGAGGGCGCGAAATTTGCCTCTCCCTCACGCGTTCCGCCTCCTCCTTCGCGAGCATTACCGCTTCGCAGAAGGAGGTGACGGCCTGCCATTTCCTCTCGCTCCGTACCATGGCCTGAACCAGGGCCGGACGCGAGAGATCACCGCCGCCGATCGCCTCTACGAGGACACGGCGTTGCTCCGCCCAAGCCGGGCAGACCTCAACCGACAAAGTAATGCCTGACTCCATAACTCTTCATTCATCATCTTCATCATTCTGCCCTTTACATTACTTAGCCGTTATTGTCCCACTGCTGGGCAAAGGCCTCCCTACTCTCTTTCCACCTCTCTCTGTCTAGAGCTTCCAAGGACCAATCTTTCTTAAAGGAGTCCAGCTCATCCCGCCATCTCCGTCTGGGCCTGCCGCGATGTCGTTTGCCATTAAGTGGGACCCACTGGGTCGTAAGTTTGGCCCATTGATCGTTTGACATGCGGCAGATGTGTCCAGCCCAATTCCATTTAAGCGTGGCAGCTTTCCGAGTGACATCAGTTATTTTAGTGATGGAACGGATTGTTGTATTCTTAACCCGGTCCACAAGTTTAATACCAAGAATACTCCGTTCCATAGCTCTCTGGCAAACCTCGAGCGTGGACCTTTGCTGAATTGTCAAAGACCATGTTTGAGAACCATACGTGAGGATGGGAAGAATACACACGTCGATGAGTCTTCTCTTGAGGGATAGAGGAAGATCGCCCTTCATTAGGTCTTTCATGGCCCAATAGCTCTTCCAGGCATTTTCGGTGCGTCTTGCAACTTCTTTGTTTTGTCTTGCCTGGAAAGAGACTATTTGACCGAGATAGAGATACTCATCGACATATTCAACCTCCCCACCCGCCACGGTGATCTTGCGATACGTGCTGTTCGTCATCAACTTGGTCTTTGACATATTCATTTGTAGCCCGACCTCTAGGCTTGCCGTGCTAAGATCTTCTAGCATCTGAGTCAGCTCGGAGGCTGAAGACGAAAAAAGGACAATATCGTCGGCAAAACGGAGATTGGACAATCTCTTATGTCCAACCATAATGCCCCTTTCTGCCCAGCCTGCTGCCAGCTTTCTAAAGACTTCTTCCAGTACAGCTGTGAATAATTTCGGAGACAGCGGGTCTCCTTGTTTGACTCCTTTATTGATTTGGAAAGACGGTCCTGTCTTAGAACTGATTTTAATGGCTGCGGTACTGTTTCTATAAATATTTTTCAAAAGGTTTATGTACGTGGTGTCTATTTCTTGATTTTGTAAGGCGTTGAAAATTGAGCTATGGCTGATGCTATCAAAAGCTTTTGAGTAATCTACGAAAGCAATATAAAGTGGGAGCTGGAACTCTGTATGTTTCTCAATAACCTGGTTGATGGAGTGGAGGTGGTCAGTGGTAGAGAGGCCGCGACGAAATCCCGCCTGTTCGGGAGGTTGATTTTTGTCGAGGGCTCCGGCTATTCTGTGCTCGATTACTTTAATGAAGGCTTTGTACAGGTGCGAAACCAGACTGATAGGACGGTAATTGTTTATGTCTGTTTTGTCACCCTTTTTGTGGAGAAGAATAATCAACGAATGACAAAATGTGCGTGGCAGAATTCCAGTTTTTAAAATACTGTTGAAAAAATTTGTAACATGTGGAACAAGGATAGGCTCTCCTATTTTTAGGGCTTCAGTGGTTACGCCATCGTCGCCTGGGCTCCTACTATTCTGCCCTTATCCCAATTCATTAGTGGTCGGCGCAACATGTCCCCTTCCTCCACACTTCTCTATTAGTCGTCATCTCGGTAATTACTCCCTTTCTAGCCATATCATCTTCCACACAGTCCATCCATCGTTTCTTTGGTCTTCCCCTATTCTTATAGCCATCCACATCCATACTCAAAACTTTCCTCACGACATTTTCCTAATTCCTCCGCATTCCATGCCCGTACCATTACAACAGATTTCCACACAACTTTTCAGTCACCGGTGCCACTTTCAGACTTCGTCTTATGTACTCATTTCTTATTCTATCCATTCATGTAACAGCATAAGCATTCTCATCCCTCTAAGCATTCTCATCTCAGCTGCATGTTGCCTTTCATTAGATCTTATTATTATTATTTTGTTACTAGCTCACGCAACAGACGTTGCCCTGTCCAAAATTCAATAATTCATACAAAATTCCCATAGAAATGCACCATTTTTCCCAGCAACTTTAAAAAAAATATTTCCTTAAGAATCTGATTCGGACTTTTACGGACATTTTAAAACAATAATTAGCCAAATTGGTCCGTCCTTTCTCAAACCCCTGGCTGGAGGCTTTGAATGTAGAAGCTTAAGGAAGCCACAGGAATGATCGGTTAAATAGTCATGACCTCAGAGGTCAGCTATGAGATGTCCTACAAAAAAAAAGACCTTCTCAAGTTATGCGCTTACCAACGAACATAATTTCATTTTTATTTAGATATGGCAAAGAATACTGACCGATAATTATAATTGTGACCAATGTGAAAAAATACATAGTTTCATTTATTTTAAATAATTTGGAAATTACTACCTGGATCACATGGTTCGTCGTCCTCGCTGTCGCTAGATGAGGCAAATGTTTCCATGCCTTCAATTTCCTTGTATGTCAATCTGAAAAAAAACAGTAAAATCAGCTCAGGACTTAATATATTCTAGGATATAATATATATATTTTGGTTTTTAGTTGATCATCGGAAGTAGGGAACGCAATCTCGACTCATTTTTCGAGATTCAATCTCTTTCTCGATATCAACGAAATTTCGAGACTGAGCGCGCGCGACCTAGCACAGTATTGTTTTTGAGAAGCCATTTTCAAAATAATAACTAATGCATTTAAAGTGTGCGTGATGCGTGTGTGCTGCGTTATGTATGCGTAGAGCAGGGATTATTCCATAAATAAATGTTGACTTTTTGAAGTGAAAACTTCTTTAGCATCGTTGTGATTTGAAAGTCGATGAAACGAAAAGAGACAGACAAATTCATAAGATTTAACGTGGGAGAAAATGAGATAGGAAGTATTATACAGTGTTTCTTATGTTCGTGGTTCTCTGAAGCTGAAGAATTTGTTTGTTTGCTTGAACGCGCTAATCTCAGGAACTACTGATCCGATTTAAAAAAATATTTCCGTGTTAGATAGCCCATTTATTGAGGAAGGGTATAGGCTAAAACTAATGAGCGGAGCACCAATGAAGAATGTTTCAAAATCGGGGGTTTTATTTTTCCTTTTGAGAGCTTCCGCTGCGTGTGCTGCGTAAACGGTTAAAGTTTCGCAAAAATCGTGTATAACAGAATTGTTCCCCTTTAAAAGTTCTAAAAAAAGTTTGCGACAGCATATGTCTATCTTTTAAGGTTGGCTCACTATAACCTTTTTTATACTAACCAAATTTGTTCTAAAATAATGAATTATTTGCGAAGGTGTTTTTATAACCATGATATTAATTTTTATCTTAATAAATACATTATTATTGATCACAAGTATTTAATTTAAAACAAAATTGCCCTTAACATCATTCGATTTCAATGAATATCTTAGGAAATATCGCAGTATTAAAATAATATCGCAGCAAAATAATGATCAAGTACTGCGCACGCATTTATGATGTGCAAGGCTGAGCAAGTTCTCAAGGAGATGTCAGCAGAATTGACGGGGTGCGCTAGGGCCAATGCCTGCCGGGGGTTCGAAGAAAACTGACAGGGACACCGTGGCCCCCGGCAACAGGGCAACCGAAGGAACACGGATGAGTTTTAGTCAGTAAGAGTCTGAAGTTATTTGATAATTTCCCACCAAAATAAAAAAAAAAAACAAAAAGGCTGAGCAAGTTATGAGGGGGAATACGATTATAACACCCAGTACTTTTACCTAACGTTTTAAAGTTCCACTTTTACTGATGAAAGCGTGATGTATGCTGTTGCGCACTTTTTTTACTTTCAACTTTTAAAGAGAAACAATTCTGTCATACATGTTTTTTTTTTTTTTTTTTCTTGAAGCCAAAATTTTTTAAGGTTTCACTTCTACCACGTGTGAATTGCACACATTTTTTTTTATATCTAGCTTAAATTATTACTAAGGTGTTAAATTAATTTTTGCGATAAATTTATAGCGCAGCGCGGGCAGGCGCACGGGGTAGTTATACGTACGTGTATGTGAGATCACGGTGCGTGTCCAGTAGAGGCAGGCGGTTGTTGAGCGCGAGCACGGCGCGGTACAGCGTCCACGACGGGCGCTCCAGCGGCACGGAGGCGCCGGCCGCGCTCAGCACGAGGCGCAGCGCGGGCAGGCGCACGGGGTAGTTATACGTACGTGTATGTGAGATCACGGTGCGTGTCCAGTAGAGGCAGGCGGTTGTTGAGCGCGAGCACGGCGCGGTACAGCGTCCACGACGGGCGCTCCAGCGGCACGGAGGCGCCGGCCGCGCTCAGCACGAGGCGCAGCGCGGGCAGGCGCACGGGGTAGTTATACGTACGTGTATGTGAGATCACGGTGCGTGTCCAGTAGAGGCAGGCGGTTGTTGAGCGCGAGCACGGCGCGGTACAGCGTCCACGACGGGCGCTCCAGCGGCACGGAGGCGCCGGCCGCGCTCAGCACGAGGCGCAGCGCGGGCAGGCGCACGGGGTAGTTATACGTACGTGTATGTGAGATCACGGTGCGTGTCCAGTAGAGGCAGGCGGTTGTTGAGCGCGAGCACGGCGCGGTACAGCGTCCACGACGGGCGCTCCAGCGGCACGGAGGCGCCGGCCGCGCTCAGCACGAGGCGCAGCGCGGGCAGGCGCACGGGGTAGTTATACGTACGTGTATGTGAGATCACGGTGCGTGTCCAGTAGAGGCAGGCGGTTGTTGAGCGCGAGCACGGCGCGGTACAGCGTCCACGACGGGCGCTCCAGCGGCACGGAGGCGCCGGCCGCGCTCAGCACGAGGCGCAGCGCGGGCAGGCGCACGGGGTAGTTATACGTACGTGTATGTGAGATCACGGTGCGTGTCCAGTAGAGGCAGGCGGTTGTTGAGCGCGAGCACGGCGCGGTACAGCGTCCACGACGGGCGCTCCAGCGGCACGGAGGCGCCGGCCGCGCTCAGCACGAGGCGCAGCGCGGGCAGGCGCACGGGGTAGTTATACGTACGTGTATGTGAGATCACGGTGCGTGTCCAGTAGAGGCAGGCGGTTGTTGAGCGCGAGCACGGCGCGGTACAGCGTCCACGACGGGCGCTCCAGCGGCACGGAGGCGCCGGCCGCGCTCAGCACGAGGCGCAGCGCGGGCAGGCGCACGGGGTAGTTATACGTACGTGTATGTGAGATCACGGTGCGTGTCCAGTAGAGGCAGGCGGTTGTTGAGCGCGAGCACGGCGCGGTACAGCGTCCACGACGGGCGCTCCAGCGGCACGGAGGCGCCGGCCGCGCTCAGCACGAGGCGCAGCGCGGGCAGGCGCACGGGGTAGTTATACGTACGTGTATGTGAGATCACGGTGCGTGTCCAGTAGAGGCAGGCGGTTGTTGAGCGCGAGCACGGCGCGGTACAGCGTCCACGACGGGCGCTCCAGCGGCACGGAGGCGCCGGCCGCGCTCAGCACGAGGCGCAGCGCGGGCAGGCGCACGGGGTAGTTATACGTACGTGTATGTGAGATCACGGTGCGTGTCCAGTAGAGGCAGGCGGTTGTTGAGCGCGAGCACGGCGCGGTACAGCGTCCACGACGGGCGCTCCAGCGGCACGGAGGCGCCGGCCGCGCTCAGCACGAGGCGCAGCGCGGGCAGGCGCACGGGGTAGTTATACGTACGTGTATGTGAGATCACGGTGCGTGTCCAGTAGAGGCAGGCGGTTGTTGAGCGCGAGCACGGCGCGGTACAGCGTCCACGACGGGCGCTCCAGCGGCACGGAGGCGCCGGCCGCGCTCAGCACGAGGCGCAGCGCGGGCAGGCGCACGGGGTAGTTATACGTACGTGTATGTGAGATCACGGTGCGTGTCCAGTAGAGGCAGGCGGTTGTTGAGCGCGAGCACGGCGCGGTACAGCGTCCACGACGGGCGCTCCAGCGGCACGGAGGCGCCGGCCGCGCTCAGCACGAGGCGCAGCGCGGGCAGGCGCAGCGGGCAGTTACTGGCGCCGGCACTCGAGCGGGCCGTGTCTGTGTTGCTGTGCTCTTCGCCGTCTGACGACTCGTTTAATGGGATTTCTAGATCTGTAAAACGGTTGTTATTAACTAACTTGGAATCGGAAGCTTAATTGATTGTACGATACTAAAAGTGCACTTTAATACTTTTGAGTAGTCCCACATGTTAGGCCTAGCTAGCTATTTGTGTGTTCAGCGTACAATAAAGAATTACGAATTGAAATGAAGGCACAATATACTGTCTTAGAGATTTTATATAATTCAGTTTACGATATGAATATTGGTCCACTCACCAACGGTTTGGTTCAGATTGGTCCTTCCGGGGCGAGGGTCAAAAGCCGGAATGAGTGCAGAAAACTGTCGTTTTAGAACGAAGTCATCATCCCAGGGCTTACGCTGGCGACCTCCCTGACCGCTGCTACCCCGGACTGCCTCCAAAGCTTCCTCTTCCATCAACGACAGAAGATTCCGAGATACCTGAAAATGATCCAACTAGTAAGGCATCTATCTACAGAAGTTTAATGGCACACAAGTTTACAACATGATAGCGAGTTTCGCGGTTTTGCAAAAGATAGTAAAAAATATCAACAATTCTTCACAGGAATTCTACAAATATTCTCGTAGCTTCTAAAAAGCGTACAAACCGTCAAAGTCAATGTTAGCAACAAAACAAAAAGAAAATATTTAATCTTGCAATGTTATTAATAGCTCAACTTTAACAGAGTATTATTCTAGAATACGAATATAATAAAACAGGTTATGTTGATAGTAGCCCGGACTATACTAATTAAAAGAAAGCAAGATATATTTATTTGACACAGAAACACGTGCATACAAAAAGATAAGCATGCAAGTAATTGCAAGCTTAATATCTTCCTTTAATACTTAAATAAATATTGATTATAAGAACGAAGTGCTATCAATTAAGAAAATAATCCGATTATTTTCAAGAATAACTTACAGTTATTTACAAGAAACAACAAAGCAAAATTCATTAAATAAAACCAATAAAAAACAGATAAAACTCTAGACTGTACAATCATGCTATGAATGATCCAACCTACTTACAGAATTTATACTCACTACCTCCTGGTATGTGGGCTCATTCTCTTTGTCGCTGTCGAGCGCGTCATCGCCTTCGTCGTCATCTTCAAGTTCTGTTAGCAAAGCGGGGGCTCGGCACGACTCCAAGAAGTCCTCTAACGACACCTGCAGCCACTTTTAATATTTATACCCAGATTAAATATCTAACTACTGCTACGTGCTTACAATATACAAGGTGTGACTACTCAGTGGAAATACCGGTGGTGCTGACATTCGACCAATCCGATTGTTTAAATGACATGATTTAAAAACATGCAAAATCAGATGACAGACGGATGTAGATCGAGGTCCACAGATATTCCTGCTGAGTTGCGAGTATTCATAAAGCTCACCTGTTCGCTTTCACTCGACGTCGAAGTAAGAGACAAAGTGAGCGCATTTTGTGCGTTTGGAACCAGCGATGGATAGCTTTGTGCAGCTGATAAAAGCCCACCCGGGAAGTTACTCGACAGAGCTAACCGCACCAAACTGAAAACAACAAGTGTATTCATAACATTGAAGTAGGCTTTATACAAAACAGTCATAGGTATAACAGAACCCTGGCGTTAAAATGTGATATATCGAGGCTTGTAGAATTTAAAATGAAACTGTCACATAGGTATGAGCGTTCTCTCTAGACGCTCGTCTACAAAGCAGAACTTTTCTAAAGCTCGAAATGCCATACTTTCGACCGAATACTGTAATAAAAATAGATACACGTTTTCCGTGAAATCATAGATACTTACCTCGGGAAGAGACTAGTTGAGTGGTTAGTTCTGCTGGCGCGCTGCGGATTATTGCCGCGACCCGCGCTCGCGCCGCGTCCCACTCCTAGAGATTCTAACAGTCTTGCAGCTCCCTGAGTAATACGTAAACATTGCATTAAAACAGAAAAAAAGACAGTTTATGCAAAACATTGGGCACAAGATATTATTTCTATTTGGTTATAATTTGAATTTCATTTAAAGCTAAAACATATGTTTCATGCAACAAAAATATTTGAATATAAAAACATTTTAAAGCTGATGTGATCAGACCCTACTCTGCGAGGACAACGACAAACGGCATTATTAATGTGATTTTGACATTATATATGTTGTGACATTATTTCTTACGCCTAACATTTCTTTATTATGATTATGACCTTTCAAAGCATTCTCAAATACGCATGTAGAGCTTTATGAACACTTGTACGCGGCATTTGTTTACCTGTTGCGTTAAATCTGGTTCACTAGCGCTCATGGCGCCCGAGCTGGACTGAGAGTCCTTCTTGTGGTCACCATACTGACCATCGGCAGCGTCGTTGTCCTCACACTGCAAACAACTCGTAGGATCAATCACACACGTCCAGGGCGCACAACATTTATACAACAACCATGACAAAGCTTATGACTACAAAATAAAGTAACAAGGGCCTCCGCTACAACCCACGTGTTTTGCACGAGTATGCACGGCACCAGTTACGCGATTAGCCTCAATCGTGCGAGTGCGTGAAGTCGTAAGCAAACGCGTAACGGAACGAAGGCCCTAAAACGTAATCCAAAAGCAAAGAGCGTACTCGAATGCAGGGCGAATAGTATCGTCGATACCTGTATGTGGAGGCGGTTGGCATTGTTCCGCAGAGAGTGGAGCAGCGCGCTGGGCACGGCCAGCAGCTCGCGCGACAGCAGCGCGTTGGCACTGTTGCGCACCGCCTCGCGCGCGCCCGGCCCGGCCTGCGCCACGAGTCACACACTACCACCACTACTACCACCGCTCCACGCCACGACCCACCAACCACAAACACAGCCACAACACACACACATACACTCTAAAGCGCCACACATTGTTGTGTCGGGATATTTCGTGGCGTATCAGATCGATTCCACTTATCATAAAGTTAGCAGAATCCGCCACTATAACGCAACAATACTGAATCTGCCGATACTAAACGTATAAAAAAGCGGCCAAGTGCGAGTCGTACTCGCCCATGAAGGGTTCCGTAGCAGCAAGTAACGATAAGTTTACGATTTATGACGTCTTAAAAAAAAACTACTTGCTAGATCTCGTTCAAACCAATTTTCGGTGGAAGTTTACATAGTAATGTACATTATATATTTTTTTTTAGTTTTATCATTCTCTTATTTTAGAAGTTACAGGGGGGGGGACACACATTTTACCACTTTGGAAGTGTCTCTCGCACAAACTATTCAGTTTAGAAAAAAATGATATTAGAAACCTCAATATCATTTTTGAAGACCTATCCATAGATACCCCACACGTATGGGATTGATGAAAAAAAAAATTTTGAGTTTCAGTTCTAAGTATGGGGACCTCCAAAATTATTTGTTTTTTTTCTATTTTTGTGTGAAAATCTTAATGCGGTTCACAGAATACATCTATTTACCAAATTTCAACAGCATAGCTCTTATAGTTTCGGAAAAAAGTGACTGTGACATACGGACGGACAGACAGACAGACAGACATGACGAATCTATAAGGGTTCCGTTTTTTAACGGAACCCTAAAAACTAATATTGTTCTACATACATTTACATTTAATATTCCCTGAATTTAGTGGCCCTGGTACACCCAGAAACAATAATATGAACCCAGCTTAACTCTCTCAGCACCAAGCACACACAAACACACCTATTACTCGCTCGCACACATTTCTCACGTGACAACGATCACAAACCGTTATAAAAACGGCATCCCTACTTTTTAAATAAGCAATAAGGCAACAGCATAACTGCTTATATTTATTTATAACACCACTCATGTCTTAGTTCCTCATTTGCAATACTTCTCAAAAGATAGCGGTCGGTGATGAGGCAAACACGGCACCAACAGCTTATTTCATGATGATTACGATAAGTCGGAGCGAGGATTGGAAGCGTAACAGCTCATTTGTACAATTTGATTGAACCACAAAAACATGAAGTCGCCGCCCGACGTCTCTTACGTATAAACTACACCTAACACAGCACCTCTACGCACATCTTTTCCTAAGTTCATTTTAAATGAGTTGATGACAGCAATCATCAACGCAGGATCGTATATTATAACTATAAATAAACTATATGAGATGGAAGTATAATGACTGACCTCTTGAGTATTCGTTTCCGGTACCGGTTCTTTGGCTGGGTAGGGTTTAGTGATATCAGTGATACTTGTCGGTCCCATTTCCATATTTGTGAAAGATGTGTTGCCCAAATCAGTCATGCAGTTATTGCTTTCAGCTCCTAAGGTCAGCGACTCTACTATTGTTGCGAGATCTAAAACAAATACAAACAAAACATTATAAAATCAATAATTTCATGTGCAAACCTGAGCAGGCGATAAATTTATCTCGACATGACCTAGTATTCGTTTTCGGAAGTTGTAGTATCATATAGATAAAAACAAATCGACGATGTTTTGATGACAAACTAGTGGAAATTGACAGTATTTACCTGTGTTGATATGATGTGTGGAGTTGTTGATAGCGGACAGGTCGGTGGCGTGCGTGCGCGGTCGCGACATGTTGCTGGCCATCTCCTCGGAAGATATGTTGTCTGCTGAGGACGCCTGCTCCGTTGACGCCACCGACACCTAACATCAAATATATTTGTAAATTCACATTTAACCACATAAGATAACAAAAAAAAACTTTTTTTTTTTAAATTTCTCGAAAGCCTTTTCTAAAAAACAAATACCCGCAACAACACCAGTACTTGCATACGAGTACACCCATGAGCACGATGTTTTACGTGTGTTACATTGCGCATTGCCGAAACAGTGGATTTTTAAACAAAAAAAAAAAAGTATAATAACTAATTTTAAAAAAATCCTCAATGTAGCTTAGTTGGATGTACAGAACGCGTTGGTTAACTACGCATTCTGTACATCCAACTAAGCTACATTGCTATGTGATAGGGTAACTACCAGGTTAGACACCAAAAATGAAAGTCGCTTTCCAGCAATGATTTTTGCTCAATGTTACTGAATTCGATACACAGATAGATAACGGTTATGTGATGGTTTTTACACTTTGTATTATTATTTTTCCCCTTGGCTCACCTGATGGTCGACGGCCGTAGCGTCAGGCAGGCTGGGCGTGGAGTGACTCTTGCGGCCCTGCTTGGCCTCGCCGCCGGTGGCGCCGCCACTGACCACCTTGAGGTCGAACTTGCCCTCGGCGCCCATGCGGTACGAGTTACGCCCGCCGTGGTCCCACCTCATGTTACACACGATTCAATTATAGCACGCACACTATGTTACGCATTAAATAATAGCAACACAATATGAATTCTAGAATTTATCTAAAGATGAGAACTAAGTTTGGCAAAAATATGTTAAGTTTTGAAGGAGCACAATTATACAACAAAATGCCTTCAAATATAAAAAAACTTAAATGCATTCAAGACTCAATTAGCTGAATATTTTAATTGCAAATAACACCCTTCCTAAATCGCTTAATTACACGTTGGTTTTAGGGGAATCGAGGATTTCGTTTGAGCCCGTACGCCAAACATAAAAGTGTAGTGTGCAATATCAAGAAGCGTGTCTCACCTAACGTCGACCCATCCGTTGTGCAGGTCGGACGTGACGGTGCCGAGCGCCGGGTGCGGCCCGTCCTGGTCGCGCCACTTCCAGTCGGGCCCGCGCAGCACGCGCGCGCCCGCGCACACGCCGCGCGCGCCGCGCGACCAGCGCCGCGCGCGCGCGCCGCCCGCGCCTCCCGCGCCACATGCGCCGCCGCACGCGCCGCCCGCGCCGCCCGCCTGCCGGGGCGCTACCTCGTTGACGCTCACCACCTGCCGACAAACAACTCCACTGTGTGACACCCATCGAATATAGTTATTTTAATACCTAATTATAACAGTTGCATACAAGACTTTATCTACACCCATGATATGAATCCTCTAAAAAAGTTTCTGAAACCATTGGGTGTTTGTAATTCAAGATCAAGAATAAAGAAATTCCCACGAAATTCAGTATAGTCCACGTATGTATATCGCCTACAGCAGCACATCACACACACATGCGTGCAGCGGGTGCTGCTGTCCCCCGTTTGAACGTTGAAACGAGTTGCATAATGAAATTTAGTACAACATTATAACACTCGTTTGGATGATGTAATGGTTACTATGACACTGGCTGTTATAATGTTGCCAATAAACTAACTGTTTCAGAAACTTTTACATACATACATAAACTCACGCCTTCTTCCCATGGGGGTAGGCAGAAACTACAGAACGCCACCTGCTACGATCCTTACATAGTCCTTTTGCCTCGTTTACGTTCATACATCTGGTCATACACGCACGCCGGTTGCGAGTACTACGCACCTGGCCTTTCTGAAGAACATCACCAATAAGGTCAGTATATGTCCTCCTAGGGCGCAGGGGCGGGGCTGGGGCGTAGGGGGAACTTTTATAGAGGTTTTATAGCATGGATGTAGATAAAGGCATTTATTTAATCGAACCTCTATTGAAAAGGTATGCTTAGGATGGTTTGGTCATGTTGAGAGGATGAATGAAAGGAGACTAACAAAATGTATTTACAAGGCAAATGTGAGTGGAAACACCAAGAGACGCCCTAGGAGGACATGTAGTGACCTTATTGGTGATATTCTTTAGAAAAGTCAGGTGCGTAGTATTCGCAACCGGCGTGCGTGTATGACCAGATGTATGAACATAAACGAGGCAAAAAGAGTATGTAAGGATCGTAGCAGGTGGCGTTCTGTAGTTTCTGCCTACCCCCATGGGAAGAAGGCGTGAGTTTATGTATGTTTCGAATAATTCACATTTTGAATTCCAAAAAAAATTATGAACCCTCTAATACAATAAATATCTCTTTTTTAAGCCCCAAATAATTCCTATTTTGCTCTCCTAAAATACTTTATAGCCAATTAACAGCGAACGATAAACACGGATGTAGCGGCGAAGCAAATTTATTTAAAAAGCATACATAATTAAAAGGTCCATTCGTTTTTAGAGGATCAATAAAATATTTCTCATCGAATAATATAGCTTAAAATCGGTATGAGGGAACGAAAGAGTCGAATTAAAATACCTTGCCATAGATCTCGAGTCCAGAAAGCGACAGATAGTGGCTCTGTCCACTAGCATTCTTGCCGTTCTGCTGTATCCTCAGGAAGCGGTAGGGCGCGTCGGCACGTATGCGCCACGTGGCCGTGCTGCCCGGCTCCTGTAGCGTCTGCTCGTCGCTGTGCGCCAGCAGAGTGCTCCACGTCACGCCGTCAGCTGACATCTTGAAAACGAGAGAGAAATATAGGTAAAACGCTAAGTGAAATTTTCGCAATCTCTTAATTATAAAGCTTCTGTGCATTAGTCGACAAAGTACCGAATCCTATTTCCGAAAATCGCATCGGCCCTAGCCGGAGTGCTAACATCATCGAGTTTGCTTCGCTCGCTCTTGCATCCTACTCTATCTTAATTCTTAAGCTTCTTTGTATAAGTCGACACAGTTAGTCCTCTTTCTGTATGAATGGACAAAATAAAACCTATCCCATTCGAGGCATGATGGAAAAATTATCAAGCTCGCTTCGATCACTCTTGAATCCGAGAGAATGTATCTAGTATTTATTAAGCTTTTCTACATAAGTCGACAAAGTTACTCCTTATATGAATGGACAAGCTATAACCGAACATATCCGAGGTGAACTGCAAAAATGATCGAGGTCGCTTCGTGGTGCTGAAGATGCACCCCCCTAAAAATAAACCTGCCGGCGCACATAAGATTAGCTTTACTTACTTGGAATAACCAGTTCCTGAGCGCCGAGCGTCCATACCCGCGAGCATGACGTAACGTGTACGCCGAAGGCACTACTTGTAAGCCCAAGTCACACGCTATAAAAGCTCGTCTGTCATCGTTCGTGTGTACATTCAGTGGTTCCGGTGACCTCGAGAGTGCATCCTCGGCACGGCCGTACGGTAACTGCCTTCCGTCAGACGACCATATGCTGACCAAACCGTGAGCACCGGGATTTACCCATTCGCAAGTGCCTCCATTGCTGCCAATGAAGTAAAGAATACCATTCTCGTCGAAGTCGTGCTAAAAGTAAAAAGATTCGTTAGTTTCCGTGGTTAATATAATCAATTTTAAACAAATATGGCAAGTCTCTTACTTCGTATGTAAACGTGATAGGAGCTTCTGCTTTTATCTTCTGAACAAAGTTAAAAGTGGTTCGCTCCATGTCGTACCACTGGCGCGCGACAGACTTGGCTAGGAATCTCTCGAGTTGCCGTACTGTCGTCAACGCCTCTACCTTCAGGTTGCGGCCAGCGTTGTTGCCGTTGTTTGAAGTCGTGTCCTCCGTAGATTCATCGTTTGCACGTTCAACACGCAGTCTAAAGACAAACGGATGATTAGAGATGCTTTACGATTGCCTTTAACTGAGCAAATAATTTAGCTGACGAAAGTATTATACACAATATAACGTAGGTTTATGAACGATAAATACGACACACCGATATAAGACATTTTATCGTGTTATTATTCGATTTATTAAATTATAACAGCCGCACAAGTCGATCTTCAAGGCTAGGCAACGCTTGCTTGATTACATACCAAGACCCCTCCATGCTTCGGAAAGAACGTCAAGCAGTTGATCCCGGCTGATATTCGTATATCTTTGACAGCCGTTACGAGTAGCCAGAAGCCCGATAGTCTGACAAAGTCTTGCTAAAGGGTATCGTGATACCCAGTAACAGGTTTGTAGATGACAGATAGGCAGTCGCTCCACGTACTACTGGTGTTGAGCTCGTCTGGTTAGTATGTAAGCCAAAAGACTACACAGACGATGATGTCCTGTGACAAGTAGAAGAGTATCGGTCACCTGATCCTCTTGGTGAGGTGGTGCAGCGTGCCGGCCGAGGGCGGCGGCGCGTCGCCGGCGGGCGCGTGCACGGGCAGGCGCTCCACGCTCTCCAGCACCGCCACCAGGCGCGCCGCCAGCACGCCGCCCGCGCGCGCCACCCAGCCGCGCACCACGCGCGCGCGCTCCGCCGCCTGCCCGGTGCCGTCTGCACACGACACACGACACGCGAGCTTATTACACAAAGCCGGCCATACATGTTGGCCAAGCCTGAGCCAACGCGAGCATAGGCAAATTGATACAAGGCGAGTGCAACGGTCTACATGTTGGTCAAGTTCGAAAGAGACCAATGCCAACTGCCAATGTTCACGAGTTTTTGTGGAACTACCAACATGTTGACCGTAATTGCCGAGTGCAGGCGAGAGCCTTTGATTTGTGCAGAAAAGCCGACACTGTTCCAAAGTGAGACGAGTCGTAGCGAGCGATCCCGAGTGGTGGCAAGGCACGCCAAATGAACCGTATGCAAGTTGGCGCTCGCCTGCACTCGGCCAGCTAGGCGAGCATCGACGAGCAATAGCGAGGCTAGACAAATGGGTTATCTAGTTAGTACTGCCTTCGTTCGGCGAGCTATGACCAACATGTATTGCCGGCTTAACAGAAACTCATAGGGTAAAACACCCAATTATTAACATTTTAAGGGTTACTCTGTGCAACTCATGCTAAAAAATCATTGCGCAGAGTTGCAAGTATAGATAAATGTTTTTGGAAAATAAAATAAATACTGGAAAGGTTTTGAATGGAATCGAATTACTTTTTCATGAAATCATGACTCAAATCAATCATGACATGAGAAAAAATCTAACTTATAAGATCTTGCACCTATTAAAAACTACGCTATGTATTAATGATTCTAATGATTATAATTCTGTAAATACATATTTGTTATGGTCGCGAATCATATTTTGATAAAGATACAACCTGACACCTTGCAAATTGCAATAAACGTAAGAAAATGTTAATTTTGCGGGCTATCTCTGCGGATCCTCCTTAAGCAATTTTTAAGGTTCCGTACCCGAAGGGTGCCAAACGCAACCCTACTACTAAACATCCGCTGTCCGTCCGTCTGTCTGACAGCGGGCTGTATCTCATGAACCATAATAGGTAGACAGTTGAAATTTTCATACATTGTGTATTTATATTGCCGCTATAAAAACAAATGATAAAGTAGACAGTTTTTCTATCTCCAGTAGGCAAAAACTGGTGATAGATAGGTTATTGGGTTTGGCCGTAAGAAGAACTATAAGTACCAAAAGATATCGACTTGAAAATAATGCCTATAGCTTTACATTGTCTGCTAACATTACAAATATATAAGAAAATTGGTAAAATACAAGACTACTCAGTGTATAATGTTCGTCAGTTCGTGGTAACACGTGGTACTTACCATTAGCTTGTGGTGAAAGCACTTGCAGCAAGGAAGGCGCTAACCCAGATGACTGCAACTCATACGCCGAGAGTAGCTCGTCTCCACACAACAGCTCTGTGAGTTGATCTAGTGACTCGGTCAGCTCATTTTGCCAGTTTTCTAAAAATTGATGAAGTTTTGTAGACATTTGACTATATAAATAAAAATGAAAGGCTGTTCACTGGTAATAGCGAGATAGATATCACTTGAGAACGACTGGCCTGATTTGGTTTAGGTTTAAAGGAAAGAAAATTTGAAGAATTTCCCAAAAAAATTACAATTTCGGGAAAAACTGAACGTCCTTTTTTCTATGGGATTTTGTATTTTATTACAAAATTATTAAAAACTGAACAGGACTTCTGTCGAGTCAGCTAGTAATAAATGTTTCGTTACCAGTAGGTTGCGTAGCGAGTCGCTGCATTCGCGCGAGTAATGCTCGCAGCCTTGCGACGGGCGGGCGCGGCTGGCGAGTGGCCGCGTTCGCGAGGTGGCGCGAGTACAGCGCGCGGGCACGCTCGCATACCTGGTGCAACCAAATTAAAGCAATGTAGGTAAACAAAGCTTCATCGACTAGGTATCCCAGAGAAGCAAAAGACACGCAACTTCAAATTCGATATAGCTGCATATCCACGTCAAGTCGTTACATAGTGACAAATTGTTACATAAAACTTGAGGGGTCCTCACATAGTGACACTGTCTGTACATTCCTGTTTTTATTTGAAGTTTTGTTAGCAAAGAGACACCATAAGTGCCTTCTCATACGTCCAGGTTGCTGGATAGCCGGTGCCGGGTACCCGGCGGCTAACCGGCCGATCACTGGGACGTATGAAAGGGAACTTAAATTACGACAAGACCTAAGACCGGGGAAAGACTTGGCTATCCAAAAAGATATATAGACAACTAGATATTTATTTGATTTTTGTCGAATTTAATTCCTATTACCAAATTCTAAAGACACATTAACAAACCTGGGCTTTCAACGCCTCTGCTTTAGCCGCTAATCGTGATCGACTCGCGTTTACCGCGTTGTGAGGCGTCACTGTCCTGCGATCTGTCCAGCCACTCGCTAGTTCTGGACCTAAAAAGATATCATTTTATCAAAATAAAACTTTGCCCAACAGTAGAATAATAAAGGTAGGAAAAAAATGCAAAAAGCAACTAGAGAAAGTTACAAAGAAAAGAAGTATTTATTGTAACTTTCGTTTTATTCTTACTTTACTTATCGTCTAAACAGTTTATACAGTTCCACAATAAATATGCATTAAAGTTTTATATTCTTACCTAAAAAGGTTTCAGCTGTGAACGAATGTTTGGTACCCCTGTTTGATTCGAAAATAAAACCAGGCAAGTCTTCTCTGAGTATTGTAGTTTGTTGCTGACCATCAGTATTGTGGATTTGTAGTTCTTTTTCCCTGAAAGAACATGCAGTGAAGTGTTGATAGTATACAATGACAAAATATTATATTGTTTGTTCAGAAAATACAAGTTACTTACTTTTTACATGAGAGAGCCCAATTGCCGATAATCAATTTAGAGGCTCCAGGTTTAGACAGAATCGGTTGAGGCACCGAATTCTTTACTGAAGCTCGCGCTCTTTGAAGTTTGTCGATAAATTCGCCACGATTTTCTGTAATTAAACCATAACTCACTATTTTTTGTCAACACAACATGCATCAAGTAACTTTTAAAAACACGGATAAAATAATAAAAATATAAAATCTTTTATTTGTCTCACGACCGCGAACACTGACCATCTAAATAATAGAAGATGGCTGGAATGGAATCATGAATAAATGAATGAAATATGTAATGAACCGGCGAGTACGATGTAATATGTTCTGGAAGCAAAACTAGAGCATTATTATTATTATCTGATCATGATTACGTCTGGACTTTAAAAGAAACTGTGACCTTTGAGTTTGTTTCGGCCTTTCTTCTCTGAGTAGTCAGATAGGAAACGCCGACCTCATCTAATTTTTTAATAAAAATATGATTGACTTGTATAAGTGTTTGTACAAACCTACTTACAGAAATAAAAACATTACGGAACTGCTGTCAGTAGGCCCAACAATAGGTGCATTCTCAACATCTATATAGCCTAAGGGTGTTTCTACTGCCATGCCGAATTCGGCACCCACGCGGGTTAAACCCAATTACCACGGTGCAAGTTTTTTGCCTGTGGTAAACCATTAAATTAAAGCAGCAATTAACTGGCACCGTCTAAACAACACTTACAATTGTTGCACGATCCAGGCAAGTTGCCATTCAAAACTGGTATAGGTGTAAACTGCACGTACATACAATAAAATATTTTCTATCATTTAAACATGAGTGTGGTGAGTGACGTGTGTTAACATACGAACGAAACAAGTTAAAAAAGTCTTGAGAAGATGTTCAATTTAAATTAATTAAATATTTTGCAGCGCAAATACAGGCAATACTTGAATCAATTGTACAAGGACGTGCAACTCTGTTTAGGCGAGGAAAAACTTGCATGAAATTATTGTATGCCATTTATGGAAATCGCACGCCTTGCAATTTCATTGCCTTGGTGTAAGTCGCATGCAATTTTATTGAATGGTGAATGGCAAAACTTGCATACAATTATTGTATGCCGTTTTATGGAAATCGCACGAGTTTAAATACTTGCAATTCTTGAATGGCAATAATTGAACGAGCTTTATGACATGTGATTTTTGCTCTTGAATGTTTAAGAAATTGCACCGTGTAAATGGGGGCTTTAGCCTCGCCCTCCGAATAGATTATATTTTGTTTTTTATTTTTTCATTTTAATACCCAACATTAAAGAAAAATATGTCATGCATGCGCTCAATCATGCATCCGTGCTTAGATGGTACTAATTGCGTTAAGGGGGTGATAGATAACCTGCGAAATTGAAATTTTATAGTTCTGTAAATATTATTATATTTGTTACACGAATTATATTTTGATCAACATACAACCTGATACTGGCCTGCAAATAGCAAAATATGAATTTTGCGGGCTACCCAGGTGCTTTCGCCTTAAATGACGATACAATATCAGCACATACCGGTGTTATCAGTCTGGTGTTCAGGGCTGCCGCTGGAGTACATGGTGGCGAGCTTGCCGTCGAGCAGGAAGCGGAACCAGCCATTGCTGCCCGTGCTGAGCTCCAGCGCGGCCGCGTCGCTCCACACGTACAGCGCGTCGCGGCCGCGGCACAGCGACCACTCGGCCCACGAGTAGCCCACGCCGCTCGACAGGCACGACGCGTCCTCGCTGCAGCCTACGCGACACAAATACAGGGTATAAAGAGACCCATCACATAGCCAAGCCATTATCTACGCATTCTGTATATTAAACTGAGCAAAAATACATACATACATAAACTCACGCCTTCTTCCCATGGAGATAGGCAGAAACTACAAAACGCCACCTGCTACGATCCTTACATACTCCTTTTGCCTCATTTACGTTCATACATCTGGTCATACACGCACGCCGGTTGCGAGTACTACGCACCTGGCCTTTCTGAAGAACATCACCAATAAGGTCAGTATTTGTCCTCCTAGGGCGTCCCCGCCCGGCCTGTCCCTTCACATCAGCCTTGTAAATACATTTTGTTAGTCACCTTTCATTCATCCTCTCAACATGCCCAAACCATCTCAGCATACCCTTTTCAAATTTTGTCACTACATCTTCTTTTAAATCACACCGCTGTCTTATCACATCATTCCTCAGCTATCTTCATAGTCAGACCACACATGCTTCGCAAGAAACGCATTTCCACAGCGTTTTGTTCTGGGAAAAAATAATTGCTGGGAAACGATTTTTGTTGTTAAAAATCGGTATTTACGACAGCACGCAAATGTAATGTAAGATTGTGCCTTCTATCACTTAAAATATTTTTATAATTTGAACTGTAGTTATTGCCCTAGTCAGCCTGACCTTGATGATTGTCTAATGTCTATACAGCCTGCACTATTCTCTCGCCGATACAACAACAGATTTACCCTTTCTACTGTTTTATTATAATTTAATTTAATCACAAAATCATCATACCAGAATTAAGAATTGATCACAACAGAATTAAGAATGGATACAAGAATCTATTGGCGCTCGAATGACGTTGGAAGGGATGCGCTATTGGTAAACATTTTTGAAATTGTTTTATGAAATGCATTGAAAAAATAAGATGACGGCATTCGTTCCGATTTTGGGCACGCGCCAAAATATCCTTGTACAGCTATATTTCCTTACCCGGAATACTAGAGGTCTCGCTGTCAGACGACAAGAAGGCCGCGGGCGCGGCCGCCAGCCCCTCCACCTTGCTGAACACTCCGAGGCGCGCGAACTGCTCCAGGTATATGTCGGACGCCTTCACCATCAGCTCCTCGGCGATACCCAGCACTATGAGGTGGCCGTCGTCGTCGTCCTATGTCGTAGCAAGTTACCATATTTTAAGTCTGGTCAGAAATATGCAAAGAAAGAAAAGTCGGACCTAAAAGTATTGTTATTTGAAGGAAACTGATTCTTTTAATAGATTTTCTAAATACAGATACAACAAAAACTGCGCATTATTTGACACAGATTTCTTGACTGTATCATAATTAAACAAACACAGTATTGATATAACACAACAAAATTACAACAATATAAAGAAATTATTATTAACACAAAAAATAATAAACACAAGAGAAGGATTGTTGATGCAGGTAAGTTTCGATGGTGTGATGTCTTTACAAAAATGTGGATGCATTCAAGAACAAATGATAGTGAGAAAAACAAGAAATCAGAATCTTAATCAACTCAGCAGATATCAAATAAAAATATTAGTATTATAAGTCTGATGCTTATGATAACTGACATTCATTATTTGTGTTTAGCTATTCTAAGTTCTAAGCTGAGCACAGTTGATGGCATCGTTCAACGGATTCAAGCCAAACATGGATTTCAAACATACACATAAAATCCGGGCAACGGTGTCTCAAGCAATGATGAGGTTACGGCTCTAAAACGGATGATCAGTTTAGCGAGCGTCATTTATTCTCAATCGTGTTTGAAGATACAAATTAGAAGATGCTTATAGTTTCATTCGAAACCACTGGAGGCATATAATTCGGAGTAATAGGTATAAATCAGTCATTTTAGAGCCGGCTCGGTCAGGCCTGGGAGCATCACACCATCGTAACGTTACCGCGGGCGGGCGGATATAGCGGCTGCGCAGCACTCGCGGCGTCGCGCGCCGGGCCGCGCCCAGCTCGCCCTGACACACACACTACGTCAGCCCGGGACCACACTGCTGACGTGAATAATTGCGAGCGGTGCCGCAATACGACTCTCAAGTCAATTAGTGGTTTTGAGATAGGATAGAAATCCTGAGTGACAGGCGACGAGGCGCGACAGCCACAGTAGTTTATTCGCACAAATTCGAAAACACGAAAATTGCCGGGGCATATAATTGTAATTCTAATTAAATCGATAATGGACTTACTGTCCATTGCGTGAATTTACACTCATTAACATATGCACAGTGCAAATTCTTGTCAATAATAAATCTATTATTTATTGTACGTCATCGATTGCAATTATCCACAAAAAAATTGCGTGTGGTTGTACCGTGGGCTTTTTTTGGCGGCAGGCTACTATATATTGCATTTCATAATCACACTTCAAATAATTTATATTTTGCATTCCTAATAATATTATTGAACACACTAATAATTGAATGAGCATTTTTTTGTGAATTTCTAATAATTACTATTTTGGGGTTCTAAAAATACTAAATAGCAAAATAACTGCGACCAACTTAAAGGATTTAAGAGGTTCATTAATTTATAAAACTGTACATCATTAGGCTGCGTCCGAACCAAAAGGGATCGTTGCGCGAGTACATGATCGTCGCGCGTTTTATATGAATATGACATCGTCGCGTATGTTCGTAATTTTTCATCAGGTAAACGATCGCGTGATTGTGTATTCGCGCGACGATCGCTTTCGGTTAGGACACAGGGTTAGGTCAACAGGTTTTTAGAGGATCAGTAGAATATTTCCGACAAATGCGTAAACTCACGGCGTTGTCGAGCACGGCCGCCACGAGCTGCGTGAGCAGCGCGGCGGCGTGCGGCTCGCGGCGCAGCGAGATGGCGCGCAGCAGGCGCGCGGGCGCGTAGTGCACCGCCTTGCGCACCAGCGACAGGCACGCGCGCCGCACGCCCGCGCCGCCCGCGCCCAGGTAGCGCGCGCAGAACAGCGGCACCAGGCGTCTGCGGACGACACGCCCGTGACACTTACTTTCCACCCTTACAAACTCAACTGCCAAATTTCATGCTTCTAGTCTCAGCAACTTAAGCTGTGAGTTGTCTGTCAGTTCTAATAAGCAAAAGATGAACCGACACATACTAACAATAGTGTCTTCACAATGTCTTGTTTTCTTCCTTTTATTTATTTTATTTGTTTGTATATTGTCACCTATTGCTATTTTATTGTGTTGTCTTTTGTGTGCACTAAATAAACGATTTATCTATCTATTCATAATTACAGAGTTGACAACAAAGAAAGTAAAAGTGGACCAACAGATTTGATCTGTTAGCAGCATTTTTTAATTTTTTCATAAATTTACATGAATTGCCGAATAAAAACACACAACCAAGCCGAAAAAACATAACCGCCTGTGTCGTACTACCCAAATAATCAAATGTAATAAATGAAACTAAAATAATCATTACTTACTCAAGGTATACTGCTGCCATTTCCTTATCTCCAGTTTCAGGGAAATCATCATCATTGGTCGGCGAGGGTGAGTCGTGATTACCGACTACTAACCACTCGCCCGGACACTGAAGAATAGCTGCCACTTCCCTGTGACCTAGATGAACAAATAAAAGATATTTCAGTTTAATGAATTACTTCGTGAAAAAAAAATTATACATAATATTATTATCTTTATATATATAATTCTTCTGTGAGTGTGTATGTCACTGAACTTCTCTCAAACGACTGGACCGATTTTGATGAATTTTTTTGTGTGTGTTCAAAGGGATCTGGGAATGGTTTAGATTCACATTCAAGTTTTGACAGGACAACGTCTGTCGGGTCCGCTAGTCTATTTATATTTACCTTGGTCGTGTCGTTCCCGAGCCTTATCAAGAGGCGTTTTGCCGTCTTCGTCTCGTAGGTCAGCATTGGCACCGTAACGGAGAAGCACTTTGGCAATAGCAGGACGACCGAAGCAGGCCGCATAATGCAGAGATGAACTACGTTGTCCACGATTTACGTCAGCACCTAACACAAAACGAGACATACAATATTATAAGGATTTGCATGGAGTTTCTTGCCCGTTCTTCTCCCTAGAAATCTACTACGCTTTGGAATGGGCCATTAGCTTCATCTTTCTGACTGACCAACCTATTGACAATTCAAATTATTATAAAATAATTTTATAAATAATACATTAAGATTATTTTTAAAGGAAAAAAACTTGAAAATACAAAAAATAAAAAACAAACACTCACCTTTCTCGCACAAGAATTCGACCATTTCCCTTGTACCGAAAGCCGAGGCCCAGTTGAGCAGGGTTTGTCCGACATCATCGGTGAAGTTGACGTCGACGGCTCCGCTGGACACGGCAGCCAGCAGGGCGTCGGTGTCCTTGCCGCGGATGCAGTCGATGAGCTGGCGATGCGACTTGTCGCCGCGCGCGCCGCTGCCGCTGGCCGACGAGCCCTCGCCGCTCGCGCCGCCCGACGCGCTCGAGCCCGACGTCGAACTGCCGTTGCGAGTTGAACCACTGGTACAGAACGGAGACAGTGAGGAGCCTTCTTCCGTTTTTTTTTTGTTTTCTATTTACCCAAATAACATAATTTTACTAGTATTACTTGCAACCGGTGTGCGTGTATGACCAGATTTAATACTAGTAAAATTATGTTATTTGGGAACGAAAACGAAGCAAAAAGAGTATGTAAGGATCGCATCAGGTGACGTTCTGTAGTTTCTGATTGCACCCGTGGGAAGAAGGCGTGAGTTTATGCATATTTTTTTTATTTGATTATAACGAAACTGATTACATCCAAAGGTTTTATTGACAACCAACATCAGGCACTAGTTGTCTGGCATTTTGCTGAACTGGGCCTATTTGGCGCCGTGTGGCACACAATATTATTATTATTTAGAATTAAGTTTTTTTTTTTTAATTTTGTGTACTTATGACATGTGCCAAATATTTTTATTTACTTTTTGTTTTCTATTTTTATGTTGTTGTTTACAGATCGGATTTTGAGACTGTCTCATAAATAGATTAACTGATAAAGTATTATTTTCATACTATAGCTTTGACTGTCTTAAGACTGTAGTAGAGTCATACTCTGGATTTCTCTGATAAATAAAACTATTACCAATCGCAATGTGTCAAGTGTAACAAAGATTTTTTTGGCGCCTGAATTACATTACATTGGCGTTGTTGGTAAACATTTGTGAAATTGTCACGAAATTGTGTTGAAAAAATCAAGTTGGCCGCATTAATTAGTTCCGATTTTGGCCGAGCGTCTTGTATCGTAATATAGGTGCTTACTTCTGTATGGCATGCCGTCCCTCACACAGGAGCACTAGCAACAAGTCCACTAGCCGCATGCACTCAAGGCACCAGCGCTCGTCGGCCTGCACCGCCGCCTCCACTGCTGAGCATAACTCCAGGCGGACGAGATCCTACAAACAATCGTTGTATTTTATATTTACCACATTCGGAACATGAAAATTTCTACTCATTGACCAGATTTAAATATATATCTTAAAATTCTTGAATTTAATAGTAAGTAAGGCAAATGAATAAAGGCAACATTTTCTATACATATTATAAACTAGCTACGCCCCGCGGTTTACCCGCATAAGTCTCGATCCCGTGGGAATATCGGGACAAAAAGTATCCTATGTGATAATGGAGGAGGCCTTTGCCAAAGGGCACACAGTCTTAAAACAAAGAAAAAAAAAATTGTAACTCTGAAACAAGGCTATAAATAAAATAAAATGTGTTAATCCAGTACCCTAATTGCGTAATACAACACAATTACAATTGTTTCGATTTGAAACAGATTTCTAATCCATTGCTTCATAAGTTGGAAAAAAAATCTGTTCAACAACGTAAATAATGCAATGAATGTTGTTGAAATGTCAAAATGAAACAAATTTCGCGAAATTGTTTACGAAAATAAGTTACGCAATTAGGGTACAGGTCATAAACTACCTGCGTGCCAAATTTCATCCAAATCCGTTCAGTAGTTTTAGTGTGAAAGAGTAACAAACATACATGCATCCTCACAAACTTACTTAGTAGGATAGGATAGGAGTAGGAAGTCGCTAATCCTGTCTCCGTGACCACGTTGTTCTTGTAAACTACGCAACGGATTTTGATGCGGTTTTCAACATTATTTATAAAATTCCGGAAAGTTTATCGGGGTTGGTCTGTGGATGGGTGACCATCTTTATATACCGAGACTACTCCGTGCCTCGCAAAGCACCCTTAGTCCCGGCTGTCATTCGTGGATCTTTGACAGTCGTTACAGGTCGTCAGAAGCCTGAAAGTCTGACAACCAGTCTTACCGAGGGGTATTGTATTACCGAGTTACTGGGTTGTGGAGGTCATGTAGGCAATCGCTACATGTCAAATACTGGTATTCAGCTGCATCCGGTTAGTTTGGAAGCTAGGCAGATTTATTGATTCCAGAAGGTGTATATGTATAATATATCAATTTTTAACATAGATAAACATTTTCATGAAAATTCAAGGAATTCATTTTCAAGGAAATTTTCATGTTTTGTTAAGTAAAACCGTGCGAAGCAGGGGTGGGTCGATAGTAATATATAATTATTATTTAACTTACATGTGTAATTTGTGCGGATCCACGGCATAATGTAGAGAGTAGGCTAACAGTAGTAGATACTGCTGGAGCCGAACACTTGTCGTCACCACTTTCAGCACTGCCCAGCCGACGAACTAGTTCCTCTATCAAACCTAAGATGGAAAATATGATAATAATATAGATTAATAATGCATAAGTTGAAAATACTGAAAAATAATAATGGCTTAAAATTATACCATTATGAAGAATAAAGTTTTTTTTAAGAAAAAACTGTAACCAAGTAACTGTAACTGTTCTTAAACCAAGGAACAAGTTGGGTTAAAATATAAAATTACATTATAATATAGCTCCTTTTTATGCCTCAAAGCTCAGCCGCACTGGCGCGTTTCACTTACTTTATTTGAAATGTCATGTTACATACCATGTTCAGCAAGTGGAGCTGGATCAGCATGAGCGCGCGCAAAGCGGTCAGCAAGCGACGCGAAGCATCGGAGCGCAGCGTCGGCCACCCGCGCGTCATTGTGTCGCAGCAGTGCCGACAGGGACGAAACAGCGTCACCCACGCGAGCGTCACCCGGCTCCATTTTGCCACATACCCTGACGAAACAAATTATTTTTTAATCATCACACCAAGTTTAGGAATATTCCAGCAACCACAAAGTCAAACAACAGGGCGCAACCTAATATGATTTACATAATATAACAGGAAGTAATCAATAAAACACCTTGAAACCACTGCCATAGCGGAGTGGAGAGTATCCTTGTGCACAGATGTACCATGATGTGTAATGAAGTGTAACACTGCAGGGAGGCCTCCACCTTCCCAAACGGCACCTGCTTCCCTGGTGCATACCAACTCCAACACCTGAGATCAAAGATAAGAGGTACAGTTACACCAACCAATATACAACACACTGCCTTAAAAGCTTAAACTCTCTAACTTCAACCAATGCTTCAAAACTTACTTTAATGCACTGTTCAGCAAGGTCCTTGCTGGTACGATTGTTAGGATCTACTGTGAGCAATCTGCTGCAAATAGCCTTAACTGCTCCTTCAATAGCAACAATACGTCTTGTGCATTCAGCTGCAAAATAAATCAAATTAAATGTATAGCCAAATGCATCAACTAATACAAAATTAACAGAAAGACAATTTTGCAGGCATCATTATTTTGATTGTTAGGAAAAGAAAAAAGATACTCATAAATGATACAACGCTTATGACTAAGCGTAGTATCATTTATGAGTATCTTTTGTTGATAGAAATATCTATTTCATTCTGAGAACAAGCAATTTTTTATTTATTCAAATGGTAAAAAATAATATGGACCATGTGTCATGATCATGATCACAAACAATGGAATTACATTTCTGTTTGCACCTGAATTCCAGTTAAACATATCATTAACATATGTGTTGCAATATATTTTATTCATTTTTGTCATCAGACTTACCAGAAACATCCAAGTAGTATGTGATAGCCCTGGCTGTCACCTCCAGCACATTATCTGGTGCACATTCATCTAAGAATATTTTACACAACGCCGGAAGAAATGTTCTAGGAGGGCAGCTGAAATATAAGTAGGTCATATTCAATGTGTTGCTCTCAATATGATTATAATATTGTATGTTTGATAAGATAATAAAAAATTATCACAACATAACATAACATCACGCCTTGTTTCCCCGATGAGTTGGGCAGACGTGTCCCTGTAGCAGGTATACCGACATTTCACCAGTTATGTTTAAGTGCCATGTAAAAGAGGGCGAGCCTATTGCCATCAACCGGGCACAAATCCAGACTCCGAGCTGCTACTGAGAAATTTCAGATAGAAAAACCCAATAATACTTTACCCAGCCCGGGAATCAAACCCAGGACCTCATGCTCAGCAGTAGCGCTTGCGACCACTAGACCAACCAGACAATTATCACAATGTTTGTAAATATTGACAAATTATACTGAATAACTTGACCAAACGCATTATGTTTTTGCTTTTAATGCTTCAATAAAAAGTATTAAGCAAAGCTGCTTTGTTAGTTTAGTAGAACAACATGGTCACACAGTGTGACATGTTGGTCTACTAAACTATACAACAAATTATGATATTTGGAGAATTTATTTCGAAATTTAATTATTCTCAGTCAAATTGTTATAATTTTATGAATTTAACAATATTATACTTAACATTTCATATTGCTGTTCGACTGAGCCTAGATATCAGTTGCTTTCACAACACTGTTTATAAATACTCTGTTTTGGTATGAACAGAATAATTAAATATTTGAAATATATAATTGTGTCCTAAAACCAGTGGTTTTTTATTAAAAATAAAGTGAATTAATAATTTGTTGCTAACATGTATCCCATTCTTTTTGCAACAGTGACTTGAAAGTTTATGAAACAAAGGTGTTAACAATCACAGCTATCCGTTGATTAGCTTATCCAAGCCAAGCCATTTCCAAGCTTGAGTAATGATAAGCTATGTTTTAGTTGGCTGCTTGCCATGCAGATTATATTTTAGAAATCATTACCTTTCAAAGCATCTGTCAACATTGTCGGACATGAGCAGCAACATGCACAGTTGTTCAAGAGCAATGAGCTGCATGTCACGCTCATCACCCTGCCCTGTCAGCAACCATTCTAACAGGGTTTCTGGATCCACTTCTGCCATCTATATTACAATTAGTATTTTTAAATTACATCAACACTAATAACTAATACACCATTAATCCAAATTCAATTCAATTTTGATACAATATATTAAGTAGAATAAAGAACGACATAGCTACCTTCTTGATTTAGTGGCCCAGGTCACCTGAAATGGGAATAAATAACTGTGAACAAGGCATTAGTCACCACTTCATGTTAAAAAATGTCTATACCTACTATACAATTTTAGATAACCTAATGAAGACGATATAACACTATAATTAGGATGTTGAAACGTAATTATGAAATTATTAGTTCAATGAACCATATACTATTTATAAACATCATAAGTTTCCAAATTTACTTGAAAAAATAGCATGTTCATGCTAAAGAAAAAAACATCGAACACGAGATATGTTAGACATGAGATTTTAATTGTAATTTTATGTAGGTTACGGAATAATATGACTGAGAATAATGTGCAGAATGGTCCTTTCTCTTTCGTAATAGTACCTAACTCAAAAGAACACAATCATGGTTTACAAAATATCGAAAAGGTACGATAAAGTAAACAGTAAATTATGATTAAAAAACATAAACAATGATAAATAAGCACAATAAATAAATAAAGTTTTAGGACAAGAGTGAAGGTGACAATGTATTTCTTACCACTTGCAATCAGTTGACACTAATCATCGATATCAAATAAAATGCACTTCAAATTATTTTAAAGAAATCTAAAGTTTATTTTAAAAGAATTAACACCCAGCTGATAATACAACGCAATTTATTCGCACAAGATTTTCTACAAAAATCTCTTGACACCGAGATCATCAATCGCCATTTCCACAGATAAATAAAGTTTTTTTTTTTCATTATTTATGTTTGACAACTTTGGTTCTCATACCACAGACAAGCACAATAAATCATTAGCCAAATTAAGGTGACCCCACGCCACTAAACGCGTACAACTCTGGTTAACGAAAATATCATATTTTCATAACATAATTTAACATATCATAAACATAACGACAAACCTGCAATCCCCGAAGGGTTAGGCAGACGTGTACTTATAGTACACCCATATTTCGCCAATTATGTTTAATTCCCATATAATAGGGGGCGAGTCTATTGCCATCAACCAGGTATGTACAAATTCAGACTCCGGGCTGCTACTGAGAAATTCTCAACGTCACCACGCCAACGGCGCGGAAGTGCTGACTGCTGAACCACTTCAGTTACGTGAATTCGTAGTGCACATTGTTATTGCCTGCAACGCCGGCCCTAGGGTAGAGCACAGAGCATGGGGTAGAGCGAGTGGAGCTGTCGCTCTAGGCAAGATGATGGCAAGGGGCGCCAAAAAGCCAAATGCGAAAAATGATTGCCAGGACAAAATATAATTTTGGTAGCCTTTTGAAAGTCGCTGGAGCATTTTTAACCGTCTTCAAAATGAAGGAGGTTCTCAATTCGCCTGTTGTTTTATTTTATTTTTGTATGTTTTTTTACGAATCGGTCGAAGTGGCGGTGCTTGGGGGAGGCCTATGTCCAGCAGTGGACGTCTTTCGGCTGAAATGATGATGATGATGATGATGATGTTTTTTACGCGATTACTCCGCCAATTATGAATTGATTCTTTTTTGTTTGGTAGTTCATACTTCAGAGGTCCCATATAAATTTTATTGATTTTTCTTGGGCAACTTTTGAGTTAGCTTCAATATTACATATTTTTCCCACTTAGTCTATGTGTATGATGATACACTATATTTCAGTCACGGTTATTTATTTATCAGGTAGTGGTATTCGAATTTGTGTGGGGTAGGTACGGTAGGTAGCAGAACTAAAAAGAGAAAAATAAAAACTTTTACAGACAAAAAATAAACAACCGACTTCCAAAAATGCAACTCTACGAAGTGAAAAATAACTAAATTCGGAAAACGGTGGCAAAAAAGAAAAAAAAATCATAACCAAAGACACCGACTTCCGAAATTAATGCTATTTTTGCTGTTTGTAGTGTTTTTTTGGAAGTCGATTGTTCTTTTTTTATTATTTAGTGACTGATTGAAATTACATAACAGTAAAAGCTGGACTGCTTTAAAAAAATAATTGTCCTTGGCAGCTCTGGACAGAGAGAGGTCGAAAGAGAGTAGGAAGGCCGTTGCCCAGCAGTGGGACAGTAATGGTTTAATAAAAAAAAAAACAGTAAAAGCGAAACAGAAACAAGTTTACTAATTAAAGTTATTCAATTTAATTTTAAATTCAGTAAGTGTTGATATTAAAAGCAAGCTGATGTAGCAATGGGCCGGCCATATTAGCCGTAGAACCGATGACCATTGGGGTACACGTGTTCTTGAGTGGAGACCGCGAATCGGCAAACGTAAGGTAGGACGCCCTCAGGCTAGGTGGAGTGACGATCTTCACAGGGTGGCAGGTAGCAGCTGGATGAGAGTCATCGAGAATCGAAATGAATGGCATTCAATTAGAGAGGTCTATGTCCAGCAGTGGACTGCTATAGGCTGATGATGAAGTGTTGATATATGCAATTTTTTTAAGTGAAAACTTCTTTAGCATCGTTGTGATTTGAAACTCGATGAAACAAAAAAACGACAGTAAAAAGAGACAGACACAAATTCATATGATTTAACGTGGGAGAAAATGAGATAGGAAGCATTATACAGTGTTTCTTATGTTCGTGGTTCTCTGAAGCTGAAGAGTTTGTTTGTTTGCTTGAACGCGCTAATCTCAGGAACTACTGGTCCGATTTGAAAAATTATTTCAGTGTTAGATAGCTCATTTATTGAGAAAGGCTATAGGCTATATATCATCACGCTAGGAGCACCAATGAAGAATGTTTCAAAATCGGGGAGGTTTATTTTTCCATTATTTGCGAAGGTGTTTTTATAAACATGATATTAATCCTTATCCAAATGAATACGTTACTCATAACAAGTATTTAATTATAAACAAAATTGCACTGAACATCATTCGATTTCAATGAATATCTTAGGAGATATTGCAGTTTTAAAATAACATCGCAGCAAAATAATGATCAAGTACTGCGCGCGCATTTAAAAGAATTCAATTTCCGGTGAAGGTATTGTATGCGGTAACATTAATAAGGCCCAGGGGCAAACATTTAAGCACGTAGGAATAGATTTACGCCAAGAGTGTTTTCGCACGGGCAACTATATGTGGCCCTATCGAGATCTGTACCCTAATTGCGTAACTTATTTTCGTAAACAATTATGCCTAATTTATTTCATTTTGACAGTTCAACAACATTCATTGCGTTATTTACGTTGATGAGCAGATTTTTTTCCAACTTATGAAGCAATGGATTAGCAATCTGTTTCAAATCGAAACAGATTGTGTTGTATTACGCAATTAGGGTACAGGTTCTGGTGAAAATCAATATCTACTTCTGCCGGAAGAAAACAAAACTAAAAATATAGTGTAAGCAGACGGCAGAAGTACTTTAAATAACATTAGTTTTGAGTTTTTTTTTGTTGAGAATAACCTACAATCTACATGATATAAGATTATAAGACCCAGTACTTTTACCTAACGTTTTAAAGTTCCACTGTTACTGATAAAAGCGTGATGTAGGTACCTACCTAAAATAGCTCCTTAACGTACATATTATTAAAAAAATATTTTCATCTTTTACGTAAACGAAGTCGCGGGTTAAAGTTAGCGTTAGCCCAAAGTAACTATTCCACGCGGACGAAGTCGCGGGCAGAAGCTAGTAAATTCATTAGTTTTAACGTGCGACAATGAGATAGGAAGCACTATATTATACAGTGTTTCTTATGTTCGTTGTTCTCTTTGTGCTCTGCTTCGTACCCCCTACACTCATTCTCATTATCTTTAATTGAAGCCAAAATTTTTGAAGGTTTTTCACTTCTACCACGAGTGAATTGCACACGCTTTTTTTTTTGAAAATTTGCGACTATCCGAAGTAGAAATTACGTGAAGTGAAAGCGTGGATCAAAGGGCGCCGAAAGACAATCTTGCTTTATCCTGATCAAATGCTAGAGAGGAAAGCGTCAGGGTATCCCGCGAAATTCAAATTTTCTTACGTTTTTTGCATTTTGCAGGTCAGTGTCAGGTTTTATGTTGATTAAAATATGATTCGCAGTCGTAACAAATATGGCTTTACTCAATTATCATCATCAGCGCCCCCTGGTGAGTTGTCACCGTAACACTTATCTAAGAACATGCACTAATCAAACCCAAACCCATCACTGAAAACTGCATCAAAATCGAACAAGTTAATATTGTCTTGGAGAAAAATGGCAACATGGATTTGCACAAAAAAATGTTCGCTGCAGCTCCCCCTGGTGAATTGTCACCGTAACACCTAACTAAGAACATGCACCAATCAAACTCGAACCCATAACTGAAAACTGCATCAAAATCGGACTAGTAGTTTTGAAGGAAAATGGCAACATGGATTTGCACAAACATCCTCCCACCCCAAACGCATATACCGTCTCCGTTCCGTCGTGGGTAAAAAGGAGAAACTGACTGACTGACTGACATTTCAACGAACAGCGAAAACTACTGTGACTAGGAACGTGAAATTTTGCACACGGCGTCCTCATAAAGGGGAGTACCTACTAAGAAGGGGTTTTCGGAAATGTAAGGGGGTGAAAAGGGGGGATTTTGTGTGTATCAAAAATCTTATTCCTTGAGTTAATAAACTAGAAAAAGTACTAGGCTTGCATGAATTCACGATAGTATTCAATCATTATGATATGCTACTCATAGGACTTGGATGAGGCAGACAGATAGTTTATTACCTGAATTAACACCTAAGATACTTTTTATCCCAGTAGTACGTTTTCGTAGGATAATTTCCGACTTTCACGCAAGCGAAGCCGTGGGAAAAAGCTAGTCAGCTAATAATTAAGAGTGCGATGACCTGGGAATAAAGACGTCCATAGACCTGCCTGGCTGATTAATCCGTTGTTCAAACAAGCGGTGGCGGTAGAGGACGTGGCGTGGCCGCCAACGCAAGCCACCTCGCGCCTCGGTGTGAACGACGCATATATAGCGATTTTTGCAAGTTTGAAACGTGCGTGGCACTCTTTATTTTTACCTTTGGTTGCTAGGAAACCAATTGCTCAGTCAACACTAAAAATGTACTCTGTGCAATGCGGTAAACAACGACAGCAAAACGACTGTTTCCCATGCTTTCCTCTATGGTGTTTCCCTTGTGAGCATCTTGTGGGTTTATCTGCGTGTTCGCTGGGTAAAGCGCAATTAAAATATTTGGTAAACCGCTGATTTCATCAGGCAGCAGTTCGGCAAATCACAACTTATCCAGAACTATGTTGTCAATACCAGAAATAGCGACACAAATAATTGATAAAACGCATACTAACGTGAACGAAAATAACTCGAGAACAATATTTTTTGTTGGAAGCAAATCTGCAGTGAGTTTGATTATTAAATCATTATTCATTCCAGTTTTCATATTTTACAATGTACGAAAATTTCTCATTATTTGGGACACAGTAAAAAATAAATAATCCATCACTCAAAACTTTTAGGGCAAAACAACACTTTTATATACCTTTCTGGAGAAGAACGATCCGCCACGCGAAACACTAGTGGTAGAATACTCATTCGGAAGAAAATCAAATCAAAAACAAGGAATCGACAAAACATTGTGTCACATTTGGGAATACGGCGGCAAGTTGGAAACATTGAATAATGTGTTGCAGGCTACGCCGATACGCGGGAAGTTCTTCTTCTGCATCATGGTAGATCTTTGTAAAGTTAAAAGTATTTGGGAAACTTTAGAATCTTGTACTCAAACCATGAAGGACGTCTATTCAAGCGCAGAAAGTTTACCAGAACTAATAATTATTTGTGGGAAATATGATCTTTTTAAGAATTTCGGTAAGTTTGAACACTCTTAGCTGAATACAATTGTAGTTCTTCCGCATACCCATACCTACATACAAGAGGTTGACATAATCCGCTGGCATTTTCCAATTGTCTTTAAACAATATTAATACAATTAAGAATATAGTCGGCATTTCTAACTAATCACTAACATTGAATTGCAGATAGCGACATAAAAAAAATGATCTGCACAACCTTAAGAAGTTTCGCATTACTCAATCATGCGGACTTATTGTTCTATTCGTCTAAAGAACCACATCTTCTGAGGCGCGCCAAAGACATGCTGTTCAACATAGCTTTTGGAAATTGTGTTCCCATCAAAGAAAAGAATACGATCTACACAAAGCCATTGTTTATACCAAAAGATTCGGATACTTGGGAAAGCATTGGAGTGGCGCCATCTACAATAGAACAAGTGAGTTCGAACTTACCAGTGATGATTGATGGTATATGTTAGGGTCAGTTCACACCGAGAAGCGACACGACGTGACGCGACGCTGCACGCACTTTTAAACAAATATCGAAACTATTTTCTTCACAAAAAGATAAAATATCAGTGCACGCGTGAACGCGTGTCGAAGTACGCTGAGATGCGCCGTGATGCGCAGCGCGTGAACGTTATTGTGTAGTAAATAAATTCGATATTGTATCGGATCTTAAAAAAGTACGCGTCACGTCACGTCTCGGTGTGAATTGACCCTTACTGTGCTCGTAGTGTAGTATAGCTTTACTACGCCGTAACCAGTTAAGCTACGCTAAGGCTAGCATAGTAGCGTAGCCATTACTTCGTAGTAGCTTAGCCGTTACTTCGTAGCAGCGTAGCCCTTCGTAGTAGCGTAGCCATTACTTCGTAGAAGCGTAGCCGTTACTTTGTAGCAGCGTAGCCGTTGCTTCATAGTAGTGTAGCCGTTACTTCGTAGCAGCGTAACCCTGTGTAGTAGCGTAGCCGTTACTTCGTTGCAGCATAGCCGTTACGAATTATTCCGATATGTCACCCTGCTTTGTCCCTTTAGAGGGAAAGGATCTGTCCCCCTATCACTAATAGGGAGACAGATGAAACTTTTCATTCCTGTTTGTCCCCATAGAATTCAATATATTCATTCTTAAAAGTAACACACACACACACACACAACAACACACACAACAACACACACACACACAACAACACACACACACACCACTCACACACACTCACACACATCACTCACATTATAAGCAACATTACATTAAATGAAAGACTAGTGGTTTTGGTTTATATTGTATTTTAAATAAGACAGGAGTGAATAAAGTTCGAACTGTCCCCTCGTTGCCAACAGGGGGACAGATCAAACTTTTTTTCCGATCAGTAAGAGGACAAAGCAAGGTGACAGATCGGAAAAATTCAGCCGTTACTTCGTAGTAGCGTAGCCGACGCGTTACTTCGTAGCAGTGTAGCCGTTAATTCGTAGCAGCGTAGCCGTTACTTCGTAGCAGCTTAGCCGTTACTTCGTACCAGCGTAGCCCTGTATACACACGGCTATACATCAAGCTATAAATTTCCAGTATAAGCTGACCTCGCATTGTACGGAAATCCTATACAAAGCGAGATCAGCATAAACTGGATTTGTATAGCTTGATGTGTAGCCGTGTGTACTAGCGTAACCAATACTTCGGAGCAGCGTTGCCCTTCGTAGTAGCGTAACCGTTACTTCACAGCAGCGCAGCGTAGCTATTCGTAGTAGCGTAGCCGTTACTTCTTAGCAGCGTAGGCATTCGTAGTATCGTAGCCGTTACTCCTTAGCATCGTAGCCCTTCGTAGTAACGTAGCCATTACTTCGTAGCAGCGTAGCCATTACTTCTTACAAGCGTAGCCGCCACACCGTAGCGCAGCCATTAATTATGCCCTATTTTTAACGAGATTATCTCCACGCGGGCTGGTGCTAGCTATTTAGCTAAGCTTGTTAACGAGCACGGCTTGCACCTGTAAACCTATTTACGACGTGCGGCCCTTTCACCTGTTCTTCACTGTTTTGAAACACGTTCAATAAATAGTATTAGAGTTGGCGAGTGTTATTAGTACGTTTAGCCGTACGTCAGCAGTAATACTTATAAAATAGCCTTTACCGCTGTGAAATAATCATTTATAAACTATGTCAAACTCAACTTGCATACCTTGTTTGACAAGGTTGTAGGTGCGCAGACAGTCCTGTATTGGTCCTGTGCAGTTTTTAACATTTAATAAATAATTAATTTATTATGGTTTCAGAGCGGCTCTTTTATTCAGTTTAGTTTGACCAGCTGATAAAATAATACAATCAAATAAATCATTATTAAATAATTTCAGGTTAAAGTCCGTCATATAACTCGAATACCGCCGAATGCCGTGACCGGTACACCGAACACGTCAGTTTCATCCCAAATGCTCGCCCATCCTGAGGCCACCCTGGACGCGCTGGTGGCTCTCAAATATAATGAACTGCGAAATATGGAGTCCCTCGACATTTCTATTGATTATTTACTATCCATAAACAAATAAAACATACATACACAACATTTTATTATTTTACTATAATTCCTGTCTAACCCTGTGACTGATGCACTCTGTATTACAAGTTCTAGATATCACCGTGATTTATAGAAAAATATATTTTCATGCCATCTACATGTCGAAAGATATATTTCAGTTTAGTGAAAACAATATTATGCTATGCCATATTTGTAACATTTAAGTGACAACATTATTTCTTCTTGCACGCAATCTGGTATCTAAAGCTTGCAACGCATGTTGTGAAGCATCGTTCTTCGAGTCTATTGCAAGACTTACTTGCAAGCATCGGTAAGCCAATGTTACGTCTCCGGTCGACTAAAATAAATGGAATGGAGTTAAAATCATGACGATATTAATCAAATACATATCATAGCTTCGTGTAGCGAACTAAATACTTCCAAGTCTTACCAGAGCAACGTGGGCAAGATTAAACCAAATGTTCGACCGAATATCGGGATCCGCAGAAAAGTAGAGAGCCTGCCGAAAGCATGGTATTGTCAAGTCCCATTGATTACAGTACAAACAGCAGAGTCCTAGATTGTTGTATATTTCCGGTCCTGCGGGGTTTGTAGCTAGTAACCTCCTGGAAATCAAACATCCTTCAGGTCGGTTTTATTACCAACTATGAAATAAATTTCGAAGAGCTCATTTTACCTGTAATATCTCAAAGCAATTTCTGGCTGATCGTTGTAAAAATTATACATCCCTATGTTAGCTATGGCCTCCATGTTCGATGGGTCTTCTAGCGCTACCGTGCGGTACTCCTTGACGGCCAGCGCGGAGTTGCCCATCTGCTCATGTATCCTTGCCTGCTCTATTAACAATGGTGTATATTCGTGGAACACGGATAGTCCTTGCTTACAGACTTCCAAAGCTGAAATTGGTTGATTCAGTCCCACGTACATCGCCACCAGACGAAGGTATATGGAGATGTGTTTGTTTTGTTTGAGTGCCTGACGCAGACAATCTTCAGTATTCCTGTACATTCCGAGTGCGTAGTAGCAACGAGCTAATGAGAAATTCCACCACCAGTCTGTGGAGTCTTCAGATTTTTGTGCTTGAAATGCTACTTCCATAGCCTGTTGAAGAGAAGTAAAATGAATAAGTAATTATCTATGCAATCAAAACTAAGTTAAGCTAAGTTAGCTATTTTTCATTGATATTTTTTCATGTTCTAGTCTAGCTAGACGAATCAGGTACCTTTCTTACGTCCCCTTCGCAATAGAACACATACTCAAATAGAGTCTTCGACGCTGGAGCAAAAAGTTTGTCTTCTTTTGAAATAAATCTAAGAGATAGTGGTGCGCCAGGAGTGAAGGGTGCTCCTCCGGCGAGGGCGGTGGCTGCGCGGGACATTCGAGAGGCGGTGTTTAGCGCAGTCCGCACGCTGCGGGCCCCAGCAGTGTTGGTGCCCGCCCGGGACCGCACTGTGGCTGTAGCTCTTTTCTAGAATTAGACAATTTTTTTTGACTATGTCACCTGAACCATAATAACGAATCGATCATCAAAATCGGATGAGTACTTTAGGCGCTACGGAGGAACATACGTAAATACAAACAAACGTAGGTACATAGACTGCTAAAAACATAACCCTTCCTTTGGCTCTGCCGGAGTCAGGTAAAAAAGAATGCTATTTGAAATTTTGAGCTAAATGCAATTGATTACGCAACAATACTCATACTGACTACATCTACATTACCTACCTACCTATAACATCCAACTTCCAAGGAATGAAGGAAAGGAACAGCTGTCTTCTGGTACAATGATCTAAAAAAAAAAAAAAAAAAATTGCTCTAAAAGGGTAATGGCCTACGCACACTGACGGATGGCAGGGGAGAGCATCGAGGAGGATTCCTCAATCCGCCAGCGCACATTGCACTGACAAGAAAAATCCTCTCCGATACCGCGTCCGTCCGCCAGCTTACCACAGCTTCCGCCAGTATGCCGAGATAGCCACCGCTCGCCAGGATTTGATTATTCCACTAGCGACTACGCAGCCGAAAAGTTGCTTTTGAAAGAGTGTGGTAGACTGGCAGACTGCAGCGCATACCGGCGCATAACGGCGCATACCGCTGCATACCGCCGCTTCCGCCGCGGTATCCTCCAGCGTGCTCTTCGATGCTACAGAGAAAACTGCGCTGCGATGCTCCAAGGTTGATCACCGAGCATTAAAATACTTGACAGACCTTATTTCGATTGGATAAGTATTCCCCCAGTACCCCCAGTCAGCGCAAGCCATTATGATGACCTACGTAATGAAGGATCAGCTCTCTTCTAGTAAAATATTTTAAAGGTTTATGATGACCTACCTGATATGATGTATCAACATTCCGAGCAGTTTTAGTATCTCGTTGAAATGAAGTTCCAGGCCGCGGTGTTTTGGCAACCGCCGTGGACATCAGCTCATCTTGTTGAGGATAATACTCCACTTCTTCGTATCCATTACCGACGACCTTCGCTTGTATAGTCATAGCACGCATTCGTATGAATTCTATCATCCGGTCATCCTTTTCTTGCAAGGCCGTCTCACATAACTTGAGACATTCATCAAATTGTTTTGTCTTGTAAAGATTTAATATTCTATACTCGATTTCCATTTTAAAGTGTCGATGCTCTCATGTTTTGATTAAGGATGTCATGTACGAAATATTCGGTGCCTAGCAACTGAAAGCGTCAACAAACCCTAGTTAACTTCATTGGTGTGCTGAGTAGGTAGTATAGGTACTTACCTATCGATATGGTTCCTAACTTCCTACTGTTTAGATAGGTACTACTTCACTCGAGTCAATGCAACAACACTTGGGTATATTTACCTACATAAAGCTGCTACGTTAACGCCATAACAGTAATTATCACAATTCACAGGCCGTTTACTTGTTAGCTGCGCGCCCCATAACACTTTATGCCCAACGTCAGCGAAATTTATGAACTGAAAACGAAGTCTGTTTACAAAATCAGACGTTTTCAACCTTTAAGTCTAATACATTTTGAATTATTATAAAATAAAATAATTTTCTACATGAAAGTCGTACTTTTATGATATACCTACTGACATTTTGTGTTTGCCTGTTGGTAGTGGTTGTAATATTTTGTTTTTTTAGTTAGCCAACACTGTCCCAATGTTGGTTAGATTGGGTTAGTTTCTCCCAAATTCTTTCAGGTATCTTTTTCCAGAGCCACCTGTAATATAAATATAATAAATTCGTAGTGGTTAGGTATGGTGGTCGTCACACCATTCCTCTTAGCTGAAAGTAGAAAGAAGAGCATTTTTTTTAACTTTCTGTTGGATAGTGCTCCGACTTGACGATCTCTGCAAATCAGTTTCATGATAAAAGCACAGGATCACGAATTCTTTTTCATTCACAAACCGTGGTTCGAGTAGAACAATACAAAAATGCTTCTGTGGAGTTTAATACTGCTGATATCTCTCACCAACGTATTCACTGCAGAATCATGGAGGAAACCAGGATGTCATCAAATCGGTTAGCTAACTGTTTTTTACATAAAAATCTAATACATTCTTATTAATTAGAACTTTACTTACTAACATTTTATTTATTTTATGCTTGTAATTATCCATTGTGCGCTTTTATCATTTCTAACGTGGCGGTATTATCGTGGATGTCCACTTCCACGTTACAGCATCACGATGACACAGGGAAGAAAAGTGTATAGCGATATATATGAAGACTCTTTCTTCTGTCCACGATAACGTAAAAAACGCCATTGGACAATTAGATAGGTAAGTTCATAAACTACATTTAAATTTGCAGGTCACACGCGGAACATCAGCATACCAGACTGCGTAGAATTCAAAATAACTACAAACGCCTGTCGCGGCTTTTGCGAATCTTGGTCACTGCCCAGCATCATGTTGGGCTTCAAGCGACATCCCGTTACTTCATTGGGCCAATGTTGCAATATCATGGAATCCGAAGACGTGAGTATGCCACTTTACTGCACCTACATGCTGCACGCTAAAATTTCATTAGATATACGAGTATTTGTTGGATGTTACTGTTTGTAAGGCAACATAATGCCGATGTATTTGAAATTTTAAAAGGGTATGCTGAGATGGTTTGGGCATGTTGAGAGGATGAATGAAAGGCGACTAACAAAATGTATTTACAAGGCTGATGTAAAGGGAAAGGCCGGGCGGGGACGCCCTAGGATTTATACTGACCTTATTGGTGATGTTCTTCAGAAAGGCCAGGTGCGTAGTACTCGCAACCGGCGTACGTGTATGACCAGATGTATGAACGTAAACGAGGCAAAAGGACTATGTAAGGATCGTAGCAGGTGGCGTTCTGTAGTTTCTGCCTACCCCCATGGGAAGAAGGCGTGAATTTATGTATGTATGTGTATAATGCCGATGTTGCCTTGACGTTTCATGACGTGCGGCGCTTTCTTTGTTCTGTGGTTAGTTCTTATGTTACGTACCTACATAGGTACACACTACACAGCGACTTTAGTCGCCGGCGACTCACTGGCGAATTCAACATCTCACACACACAGATTAACAGAGATTTCAATATCTCACGTCCACACACAGAGGGGCTCGTGGCTAAGTGAGGGGCTCGTGACTCAGTAATAACATCCGCACGAGTCGATCGATCAAGTTAAGCTACGCTCGCGGTTGGTCCGTGGATGGGTGACCATCTTAACATACAGATTAAATCAGATCCACAACTAAAGTCGCCGCGTATATTTACAAAAATAATGTAGGTAATGAAATAGAGCGCTGCGACCTTATTTCGACGATCTACAGTAAAATTATAATGGTAGTCATACTTTGGCCAAGACTTTCCTTCAATTTATTTATTACCTACTTATATAGGTATTCACTCTTTTATTTCAGGTACCCGTTAAGGTGTTTTGTTTGGATGGAGAAAGAAATTTGATATTTAAGTCAGCAGTTTCATGTGCTTGTTACCATTGTCAAAAAGAATAATTTATGTAAAAATGCTTTTAAATTACCTTATGTTTGTTCATTGCCTAAGGATATAATTTAAAGTGATCATTGAAATGTAAAATTTTATGTACCTACTGATACCTACTTATCACCTATATGCAACATCTATTTAAAATGTAACTTGCAACATTTTCTACACACCGAATTAACTTAAGTGCGATTAAACATATCGAACAATATTATATTAGTTTGTTTCTTTTTTTTTTACCTGTAGCGGTTACACCGCCACATACAAACTACGCATCATAGACATGACGTCACACAAATCCTGCATCGCGCAATTAGAGTTTACCGAACTTCAAACCGTGGGGCAGTTGCCCACCAGACACAACACCCGTCTGGTCGGAGGATCCTCCCTTTTCTATGGTGGATGAGTGAACTTATGGTGTTTAGGTGTATGTGGAACAGGGGTGAACTTTACACCCTATTCCACATACACCTAAACACCCATACAGTTGACCATACTATCCTATTTCTTGGTTTGTCTTGGTATTTGTATCTGAATTTGGTAATGCTTGTTACATAATTATGCTGCCAATAACGAAGTAACAAAATAGCTAATGATTAAATTAAATACGCAATGTACAGCAAGGCTTACCTAAATCTCGTTATTTTAATATCCCAATGCCTTTCTCAGCCGGTAGCACGAACGTAGATGCAGATTTAGACATGCCACGTAAGAGCAATCCCACATGCGTGCGTAAACTGACTTTAATTAAACTTACACCACGTGTGGTGTAGCCTCAAAACGTGAAAACGTTACCAACCACAGATTACATAGTAACACTATATGCACGAAAATACCTAAATGATATGTGAAGACGATACACCTAGAATAAAATAACTATACCTACCACAATAGGTAAAAATAATTAAAAATGAAGCAACGACAGATAATTTAATTACGTGATAGATACATGGTGCTCACATATTTACAAACATTGTAAAAGTAGACGATTTTCCTAAAATTTTATAATTAGAATAAGTCAGTGTGTGAGGAAGTAATCACACTAATCACAGAATGTAAAATCTATGTCATTTAACAAAAAATAACAATTAAATTAGCAACCAGTTTTTGTCGATTTTGTCTTGATTCTAAATTGTCCTATGGAGCAGGACCAGCATGTTTCCAAGCACTCTTATCTTGGATATAATCCTCTAATTTGTAATATGCTTGTTTACAAAGTGTACTTTTAATATGAGTTTTAAATTTTCTTTCATTTCATTGCAATATGTCACAAGGTATTTTGTTGTAACATTTAACACAGTACCCCATAAAAGATGTATGTACTTTAGATAATCTGAAAAATGGTTGATCTAGTTTATCTTTATTTCTAGTATTGAAATTATGTCAATCGCTTATTTTATTAAAAAGATGTGGATTTTTCCTTACATACATATTATTTTCATAAATGAATTGGCAAGGTACCGTCATACTATTATTCCTTTTAAATAGTTCCCTGAGAGATTCGCGGCGACCGACGTAGATTATGAAAGGCTCTGACAGCTCTCTTTTGCAAAATAAAGATGGATTCAATGTCCGCAGCCCGACCCCACGGTAAAATGCCATACGACATAATGCTGTGGAAGTAGCTAAAATAGACCAACCGCGCGGTTTCTACATCTGTTAACTGTCTTATCTCTCTAACAGCATAAGCGGCCGAGCTTAGCCGTCTCGCAAGAGATGTTATATGAGGTCCCTATTGTAATTTCTCGTGTAGCGTGATTCCTAGGAAAACCGTTTGATTAATAAATTCCAGTTTTTCTCCATTCAATATGATGCCACATTCGCTACTTCTAACATTAGGTATTTTAAGTCTAATGGTTTGGTTATTTTATTTAGTACCAAATTATTTACCATAATCCAATCGACTTGCAGAATAGAGCTATATCAAGATTTTGTGACCGTCGGTTTATTTTAAAGATTAATTATGTGTCATCTGAGTACGTTAAGCCGTTGGTCCCGGCTGTCATTTGTAGATCTTTGACAGTCGTTACGGGTAGAAGCCCAAAAAGTCTGATAACCAGTCTTACCAAGGGGTATCGTGTTACCTAGTCACTAGGTTGTGGAGGTCAGATAGGCAGTCGCTCCATGTAAAATACTGGTATTCAGCTGCATCCGGTTAGACTGGAAGGCGACCCCAACATAGTTGGGAAAAGGCTAGGCAGATGATGATCTGAAAATAACACCATCTTTGGTTGATTTTGAAATAATTGGGGTAAATCATTAATGTAAACTAAAAAGAGAAATGGACCCAATATCGAACCTTGAGGAACGCCCATTGCCATTTCAGACCCTAATGAGTTTACGCCGTTTACCTGAACTTTAACCTTTCTATGTATGATCTAAGTAAATCAAGAGCTGTATTTCTAATCCCATAGTGCTCTAGTTTCAGCAGAAGTGCCTCATGGTCTACACCAGGGGTTCCTAAACTTTAAAGATAACGGAACACCAACCAAATACCTTTTATTTTATGGAACCCCATATCAATTGTTTACAAATCAACACTGAAATTTATTTTTAAGAAATGTGTATATATAATTAAAACACATTAGTTTTAATGTGAAGAATGAAATTGTTTTACTGTTTTATGAATAATTGTTTTATTGTTCGGTATTATATCCGACAATTGTTTTCGTATATCTGGGGTAGCATCCAATCTTGACCTGTATTTGTTTTTTGTAACGTAGGCTGAAAAGCCTGTTTCACAACGATATGTTGTGACGAATGGAAGCAATGTTAAGATAGCCTTTTTGGCTATTTCAGGGTATTCACTCCTAACACCAACCCAAAGTAATGAGTCCTTCTCATCCACGGAGCACAAAAATTCTCATCACATATTTTGCGCTATTTCAAAATAATATTTGTAACCTAATTGTATTATTTAAAAGCTAATAATAAATAATTTTGGCGGAACCCTGATTACCATTCTACGGAACCCAGTTTGGGAATCCCTGGTCTACATAATCGAACGCCTTCGAGAGGTCGCAAAAGATTCCAATGGCATCTTGTGCTTCTTCCCAGGCATTAAAAATCTTCTTTATTAGAGTGACACCGGCGTCAATTGCACAGTAGGTACAACGCCCTTTGGTGAAACCGTACTATTGTTCATGAAAGATGATTTTTTTTATAAAGTGACGTAACATTTGATTGAGCATCAACTTTTAATACACCTTAGTGAGAAATGGCATTTTACTTGTATGGAAATCGAAACATTGAGTTTTTAAAGAGAGCTTTAAGTTTCGATTGCCAAACAAGTAAAATTAAAAAGATATTGTATCTTTATCATTATAGGCAATCTTAAGACGCCAGGCGAAGTAAGGGCAGTTGACGGTACGAAAAATACGTATTGTTGAAGCTAACTCAAAAACTATCCAAGCAAATTAATAAATTTTAAATAGGACCACCGCACAGACTTCCTCTAGCAAATTAAAAAATAATTTTCAGAATCGGTCCACAATTGACGAAAACAACCGACCTCCAAAAAAAAACACTACAAAGTGAAAAATAACTTTAATTTCGGAAGTCGGTGTCTTGGGTATTGAATTTTCGTTTTTTGCCACCGACTTCCGAAATTAAAGTTATTTTTCACTTAGTAGTGTTTTTTTTTGGAGGTCGGTTGTTTTTTTTTTTTTTTTGTAAAAAGTTTTTATTTTTTACTTTTTAGTTGTGGTACCTACCCCACACACATTCGAATACCACTACCTGCTACTAGTGACAGAAACTTATCACATCATCTAGATACTAAGTGGGAAAAAAAAACGTATTTTGTAGCTAACTCAAAAACTATCCAAGCAAAGTTAATAAAATTTATATGGGACCAATTCCAGAGCACACCCTTTCAAACAAAAAAAGAATTTTCAAAATCGGTCCACAATTAACGGAGAAATCGGTGGACATACATAAAAAAAAAAACAAACATACGCGACGAACATATAACCTCCTCCTTTTTGGAAGTCGGTTAAAAATATCGAAGGACATACAAAAAAATAAAAGATATAGACGAACATAGAACCTCCTACTTTTTTAAAGTCGGTTTAAAAAGCAAACACGATTGGCGCGAAACTTCCGACCTCGGATACCAAAAAACTTCATTACGAGTACCTACTAAAGCCCTCTGAAACACTAATAATTTAGTACGTTTTATAGTGTTTTAAACCATGGTTTTCCTCCTCGAGGAATCACTTTAGTGCAAAAGTTTTTCCGGTAACCTCCTGAGGGTCCACTAGAAATATGTATGGAGACATGGTATATGAGCTCTATGAAAAGTGGGTGGACTCAAATGTATTACTGATGGAGGCGGAGTCGGTCGACGTGGAGGAAATGATTTAGAGGGTGTTAATGGCGTTAACCCTCATATGAGGTTCTTATCCAACTCTACTCTTTTAGTTAACGCAAACTGATGAGATTTGATGAGTAGCGTAATAAATATTTTCACGAGTTATTAGGATGACGTATAACATAATGTTGGGGCCTTGCACTGCACCAAGCCGGTGGAGATTGGTGTGTTCTGCCCCAAAACAGAGTGTGTTCGGTTCCGAACTATGCGGGGGCTTATACACTTGTCTTATTATTTTCTTTTCTTTTTCTATTCTTTACCAGTCTTGTTTTTATAATATTATAAGTGATGTATCCTCCCAAAAGTGCAGGCGAGGACTCGGAAAACCCGAAAACCAATGAGAATGAGCCGAATGAACACGTAAGAGGTGGCGTGGGGTATGAGGATATCTCGTCTCGTTCACATCGAATGATAATGGTAACCCTGCTGGCTCGCTGGCGGCCGTCCTGTCATGTCAACGTAAACTTCTGTCAATTGTCAAATCGTGTCATCATGTCATGTCTGTCACTTTTTATTTACCATGTCATGAGTTTCTTGGGTGGATTTACGAAATTTTATATATCTGTGTTAATTACCTTGAACATAAAATTAATTATTCCCGTTCTATAAGACGAAAATGGTATGGAGGACAACTCTACATCTTGTAAAAAGCCAACATGGCAAAACTGTGTTCACTGTCCGAGACTACTTTTCACTTCTGCCACGGAATTTGAAAGGTTATACACATAATAATTGTATTTATTGGTTAACTCTAAGCAATATGCACTATGAGAGCGCTTCTTCATTAATATGGTTTGTTGCAGGCATGTTCAAGAGAAGCACAGCATTAAAGAGGGATCCATCATACTCTGTCAGTATGGACAAAATGGAATGTGTTCATCTTTGCAGTTTGGTGATTTGCGGAAAGCAGGCTTTAAGTATCACGTAAGAGAGTACCACTTATATACAAAAGACTCAAATGATGACTGGACCTTCTATTCTTCCTCTCAAAACCTACCAGCAGTATTAAATGATCCGAACAGAGGTAAACAGAGCAATTTTTTCACAAAGACGTGGGGAGACAGTTTTATTGATAAAGTTGATATATACCCTAGTCCATATTTACCTGAAATCACATTAGCACATTTTGAATCATATTGCAAAAGAGTTGCTAAAAAATATCGGCGTCATTGTAGACTAAAAGAAAGTATTCCAGTCAAAAATAAAACACCTGTAGTAGAAAATGTATGTGAGGTACCAAGCATATTCTATGAGCAATCACTACCTTTAAATGATCCAGATGTATTTAGCCAAGTTTTTCCTAGTCTGTGTAATTCTGATGAACCCAGTATCGCTATAAGAGCTCTCCAAGAAACACTAAGTACATACCTAGATGTTATTGAGATGAAAATCTCTAAGCAAGTAGCTCAAAAATCAGATGCATTTTTTCATGCAATGCTGTCTCATGACACTATTATGGAACAGATGGCTAGAGCAGTGAAAACAGTTAGAAAAACCAGACAAAATATAACACATGTAAAGGGAAACTTAACAGAATGTCCACTAAAATTAGCAAGTTTGACAAAAATTAATCACAATTTGAATAATGTTCATGATCTTTTAAAGTTAATGGGTACAGTACAACAGACACAACCAATGATACAGCTTCTTTTGAGTACTTCAGATTATGTAGCTGCCTTGGACTTGATCAGTTCTACCCAGAAAGTGCTATCTACACGCCTGTCCGGTATACAAGCATTTCGTCATTTATCTCCACAACTAACTGAAATGAAGAGATTAATACACAAAATGCTGAGCAACGAATTTTTAAGATTCATTGTCACAGACTTAAACAGACCTCCAAAAGATGACACAGAAATACCTGAAAGGGAGAAAATTGTATCTATAGTGTCTGGAATTCTCCGCCTGAAGGAATTTGATTTTATTGATACATTCAAAATAGAAGCAATGACATCTATTCAAGCTACAATAAAACAATCTGTAATAGAAATAATTTCAGAAAGGGATGGAAACACAGAAATTGTTTTGAGAGGATCTACTGCTGACAATACATGGCTTTTGTGTAATGAAGGTATAACATTTCTGCAGAAAGTTACTCCAAACTTAATTAATTTATTTAAAAGAATCTTATCCTTAAATAATTTGATATTGGAAATTACTCAAATGGATGATGTTACTGGAAATGATAGTGAAGATGTTTGGTCACCTGAGGAACTACTCTTTGTTGAAGAGAAGTTAAAGAAAATGGTTGGATCTCTTTCTGACTACTGTAATGAACGATGTGCTAATCTTATAGTAACTAAAACTGACAAGGATTATGTTTTTTCTGATATGTCCCAATTATCAATCCTGTCCAAACTCATTGAAAATTTTTGTGACGAATGTGAAAACATTACTGGCCATTGCAGTAACGCAATGAAGCTAGCTCTTCGAAGCTATGCAATGAAGTATATACAATGTTTACATGCTGAAAGGAGGACTCAACTGACATCTGCTCTAAATGGAGAGCGATGGAAAGCTGCAGATGTCCCTTGTGAATTACAAAGTGCGATAAATAAAATACATGAAACAGGTGAGATACCAAATGCTTTAAAATACGACAGTGGGAAGCCTGATGGAAAATATTTATTAATAAATAAGGAGAGTTATGCTGTTGTTGCCACAGTGCAGCTTTTAATCAAGATTTTGCTGGAATATTGTGATGCCACAAAACAGTCTCCTGTCATCGTTCAGTACTTGGTACACTGTATGTTGGAATTGATTCGATTGTTCAATTCTCGGTGCTGCCAATTGGTATTAGGTGCTGGAGCAATACAGAGTGCTGGCTTAAAAACTATCTCTACATCAAACCTTGCTTTAGTATCAAGATCCCTGCAGGTGGTCATGTGGTTTCTACCTAAGATAAGAGGATTGCTAGAACGACAGCATTCGACAGAATTATCACTGAATGGGTTTAGTAATATAGAAAGTGATATAGTAAGCCATAAGCAGGAAATAGAGAATAAGATTTGTCTCATAGTAAGTAATATGCTTGCATCTCAGCTGACAGGGTGGGATGCTAAACCCCCTGTTCCATCTCAAACATTCCGAAATATTTCTAAACACTTAGTTAAATTACATGAAGCACTTATTGATATATTTCCTAATGAACAAATAAGGACCATTTATAAAAGAGTACATGATAACTTCAAAGATAAGCTCAGAGAGCAACTAGTAAAGATGAACATAGTAGCGAATGGTAGTCCTCAGCATGGAGTAGTCACCTCAGAATTGACCTTTTACTTGCAAACCCTCAAAACACTACGGGTGATAAACGAAAATGATGCAGAGGACAATATATTGTATGATATTTGGTTAAATTAAGCTATACATAATTATAAGGTATAGAGAGAATATTCTGTAGCCATTTTTGTAAAAAAGTACTAATTCATTTTAAACACTATCTATTTATTGTTCTAATTATGGTGTACAATACAATGGTATATGTCATTTTAACTTTGGTACAAAACCAACTTGTAAAAGGCCAAAGAAAAATTTCATTCTTAATACCTAAGTAATATTGATTAATGAAACTGATGTCTATATATTATGTAAATAAACTGTTTAATAAGTTTTAAATTATATAATTACGTACTTACATTTAATATTCCTCCTAAATAATGAGAAAACAGGATGTCCCTAAGTATTCAGCGCTAGTATAACCAAATGATTCATACATTCAGATACCCCATACCTCTACCTCTCTCCCATACAGCCTACACGTAGCATAGCTAAGAAAAAGCGTAAGAAATTTTTATTTCGTGGGTTACCCTGACGCTTTCGCCTGAAGTCGAAAACTTCGGACTTAGTCCGGACAGCCGGGGTCAAAAAGCCGGACACGTATTTGTCCGGACGGTAAAGCCGGGTCACCTGCGCATGTTTTTTTGAAACATTACACAAAAAAGCTTACAAACATTTGTTTTCATACAAAACACAGACAAATATGTATAATCACGCCTCTGTTGCGATGTTTTTGTGTAAAAACACGCGCAGGAGACCCGGCTTTACCGTCCGGACAAATACGTGTCCGGCTTTTTGGCCCCGGCTGTCCGGACTTTGTCCGAAGTTTTCGACTTCAAGCGAAAGCGTCAGGGTAGCCCACGAAATTAAAATTTTCTTACATTTTTTGGAATTTGCAGGACAGTATCAGGTTGTATGTTGATCTAAATATGATTCGCGGCCGTAAGTATTTATTAAATACATAGAATAAAAATCATCAATACAACTCTCAAGTGTTCATTGTATAACTAATTTTCCTAGTGTACTTGGAAGGTCGGGATCGTTCGTGCATGTTCGTACTTGTACGCACGAGTGAAATGCGTACGAAAACTCATCCAAAATGCGCGCGGGCTTAGAGGTGTGCGTAAAGCCGGGACTCCTGCGCGTGTTTTTACACAAAAACATCGCAACAAAGAGGCGTAAATATTTACATAAGTTAGGTACTGAACATTAGAGTGCAGGGTAAAAATATCAATATCCTTATGAATGACATTATAAAACAAAGTCCCCCGCCGCGTCTGTCTGTCTGTCTGTCCGCGATAAACTCAAAAACCACCCAACGGATTTTCAAACGGTTTTCACCAATGGACGGAGTGATTCTTGCGGAAGGTTTGTGTATAATTCATTAAGGTTTTGTGTAAATTGGCTGGAATATGACGATTATTGTCGAAGATGTCGGAAAAAATCATGCCGACTGGGAGCTTTACTGGCGTGCGCCGCGTAAACCGTTACAGATAGGTACATCAAATTTATGTTTTACAGGATTGAAGATCTTAAAAAGTCCGCGATGGCATATATCTATCTTCTAAGGATAACCCATAGTAACCATTTTTTTTTATCTTTAAGAATTTGATAAAAATTCCATTGTTATTTCCGAAGCTATATTGACCGGTATCATATTAATCCTTATCCAATAAAATATGTTATTTAAATTGGGCATTTAATTGAGATTAAAATATGAACTGACATGAATGGTTTAAATTTAAAAGATATCACAGATTCAAAATTAAGCGTAACAAATTAATTATGGTTGGAGCGCAGCGGTAGGAGTCGATAACCTTTTTCTGGACTATTAGGCATGTAATCCCGGTACCTACTGCCCAGTAGTACGTTCTTGTGGTATATTTTCCGACATCCATGCGGGCAAAAGCTAGTAATACATATAATAGCTACTTTACAAACTGAATATTCATGTCATTGTTTATAATTTAGGTAATATTCATCAAATATCAGTGTACTTTTATAAAAAAAAACAAAATTCAGTGCGCAAAAATTGGAGTAGGCATCCCAAGCCTTTTTGTCCTCAATATAGTCCTTAACAGTATAAAAGGCTTTTTAGTATTTACGTTTTATGAATGGTGTGAATTTATTAAGGCTTAGTTCTTGAACGTGGCTTGGAAATTTATTATAATAAAAAACTTCTCTCGACAGCTTTCCGTCTCCATCATCAGACAGTTTAAATTTCTCATCAAGATTAGAACTACACAAGTGTGCAAGTTCCAACAAAATCGGTTCGGTGAAAATTCAGTAGGTGAAAAATCAATCAAACCCTAGGTTTTACCCTTAGTGGGTGGGTGAATTTTATTTTTCAGTTTTACATGGGACCAACTTCGAGGTATATACCCAATCCAATAAAAAAGAAAAATACATTTTCTTTTAAATATGTAGGTACTAGTGATGTGCCGGATATCCCAGGGAGAAAAAAAGATCCGTATCCTTTACTTTTTGGCGGATCTTGAACGGATCTTTTATATTAATACATTTCATTACGTATATGAAATTTTAAAGATATGTAGCAATGAAATACTGTTAACTTCAATCCAAACAAGTAAAAAAAAAATTTATAATATTTATTATAAGTAATTCAAGTAGAGTAAGTACCAGTAAATTAAGTTATAAGGTAATAATTAAACTATCTTTGTAGTGAGATCAAACCTTTAATATTTGTGTTATGCTAATTGAAATAATTATGTGAGTTAACACATCAATTAAAACGTCTGGCTCGGGTCGGGCAGTCGATGCAGCGTACCATTGACATGGTGTACTGTCGATACGTACAGACGCCAGCACATCAAGCTACTACAATCTGTCAAATTTATTTAATAGATTTTCAACTTTATCGCTGATGTCTAAGGTTCAAAGTTGATTGGAAAAATTTGACAGTTTCGGGTAGCTTGATGTGCTGGCGTCTGTACAATCGATATGGTATACTGTCGATACAGCGTACTATCGATTTGGTGTACTGTCGATGTAGCGTACCGTCGATTTAGTGTACTGTCGATATGGCGTACTATCGATTTGGTGTACTGTCGATGTAGCGTACCATCGATTTGGGGTACTGTCGATTCATTAACCCGTCGATGGAACGTTTTCGATACAGCCACTGTCGATGTATTGACTGTGGATATTATGAACCAGACCCAATTAAAACTATGTTGTTTTCAAGAACTTAAAAAAAAAATTACGTCATTATTAATATTGAGTAATGGTAAATTGTATTTCAAAAAGAGTAACTTGGCAGCTTTGTCTCCCAAAAGTCAGTTACGATGAGGATCATAAATAATTCCTGCTGAACCTGAAGAAAGTTGAAATCCGTATTCGCGGATCTAGACCTTTATGATCCGTATCCGTATCCGCGGATCACATTTTTTAACGATCCAGCACATCACTAGCAGGTATACGCGTTGACGTAAGAACCTTTTTATTGTCGGTTAAAAATTAAGCTTTTGCGAAGTTCACTGGCAAAACAGTCACACAATTTTCAGGACATCTGAAGAATCGAGTCAATCGTATCAATAATATTCCTTTTATCAAAGTATAGGGTATGTGTAAATAAACTTAAACTTTATCTTGCCTGCCTTTACACAAAATAAAATAATTAAACTATAAATGAGCCAAGATGCATTAAAGTAAACGAGGCCAAAAGAGTATGAAAGCATCGTAGCAGGTGGCGTTCTATAGTTTCTGCCTACCGCTACCCCCATGAGAAGAAGGCGTGACTTTATGTATGTGTGTATGTAAAATATAAATTAACATTTAGGTAACACCTCTCAAATAGAGATCACGGGGTGGGCCTATTTTCCTGCTCGCAAAAGAATTAACCGTTTTTAGGGTTCCGTAGTCAACAAGGTACCTTTACAGTTTCGCTATGTCAGTCTGTCTGTCTGTCCGCGGCTTAGCTCAGAGACTGTTAGTACTAGAAAGCTGTAATTTAGCATGAGTATTTACATATTAATCACGCCGAAAAGTGGTAACATAAAATAATTTAAAAAAAAAAATTGTTTTATACATAAAGTGGGGATGTTATTTTTTTTTTTTTTTTTTTTTTTGTCTCTGCCATGGTGTGGGGTATCGTTGGAAAGGTCGTTCAAAAATATTGCGAGTTTGTGGATACCATTTTTAGATTCAGGGATCCGTTTGCGAAATATTAAGCTTTAAATTGTTAATTTCTGTTAGAGTCAAGTGTGTGTCCCCCGCCAGCTAAATGGTTGGTTTTGGATATGTAGAAAAATTCACAGCAGTAGTAAAAGGAAAACTATTACCGCTAAGTAGGCTCTACAGGTTAACGAGTAATAATCGACCAACTTAAAATTTGCAGTTGAAAAAACATGTTCTCCCATACATTCCGTACCTATGGGAGGGAGTATATGTTTTTCAACTACTCTGTTAAGTTTGTTGTTGGGATAAATTCATGCCATCTTGATATGTATGCAGATCGGGAAGAGAAAGGAAACAACCGTCTTGTTTGAACACTAGTTTATTACTGATAGTAGCCGCGTGCGGCGCAGGTGTCGCGCGCGCTGGCTTCATATATATCACTCCTTCACACTTAGATTTTGAAACCTGGTGACAATATATGTATTCTTTAAAACTTATTATAAGACCAAAATTGATTAGAAGACATAACAAAACCGTTAAAAGTATTTCTTATAATCTACCACCTTTCTATTGCGCTTTTGGCGCGAGAGTGTGGGTGATGATGCGCGCGGTACGTTCACATCCCCCGTACTCTGCGACTGATTGCCCTCGGGCACAAGCACCTCGGGCTGTACTGCCGGTGACGGCGACGATGCTAAATTATCAGCGACTTCTCCGTCACTCTCAATCGCCTCACAATCGCCCCATTCCTCTCCATCACCATCATTTGCGACACATTCCGCATTTGGCGCTGCAGATGCGATATTAGTTTCAGTCGCCACGGGTGAACTCATAGCCAGTTGCTCGCTAAATACTGTTGGTGATGCCATACTTTGACTTGAACTGGTGGTACCGAAAATTTCGGGTGACTGTTGCTGATTTGGCACCTTATTATCTCTTATCTCTGTGGGCTGATTACTACCTGTATACTTCAGTAACTGATCTACATGCCTTATACAATGATGATCTAAGTCATTAATATAAATTTTATACATTTTATTACCTATTCTGTTTTTTACTATGCCTAACTGCCATGTTTCTTTTCGTGCGCTGTACCATCGGGTCCAAACCACATCGCCAGTCATAAATTGTCTTTTCCCGGGCGCCGCCAAAGTATCGACGTGCGTTGCTTCGCTTGAAGGTACAACTAAATCGAGACGCGATCGTAGATTTCTACCAAACATTAGCTTTGCAGGCGTTTCCCCAGTGGTACAATGCACGGTATTTCTATAATTAAACAAATAGCCTAACAACAATTCATCGATTTGATACAGCGGTAAATTATCTTTTAAGATACATTTTAGCATTTTTTTACAGGTTCTTACCGAATTTTCGGCTTGACCATTACTGGGCGGATGATAAATGGGCGTCGTCATATATTTAATACCATTAGCAAAACAAAACTTCTTGAACTCGTCTGAATTTATCTTGACGTCATTATCTGATACCAACAAATTTGGTATACCAAAAGTTGAAAATATCCCCTTGAGTTTAGTTATCAGAGCCTTAGTCGATGTACCATTATGCATATGTAGACATTCTACCCATTTACTGAAAGAATCTATAACCACGAGATATACCCTCTGCCCTACCGTCATATAATCAATGTGCACGCGCTGCCAGGCGGCGGCGGCAGCGGGCCAAGGCGCGGGGGGGTCGCGCGGGGGCGCGGGTCGCACGCTCGCGCACGTGCCACAGGACCCTATCCACCGCTCAATGTCGCCGTCGATGCCGGGCCACCACATCCTACTTCGTGCATTACTTTTCGTTTTGATTATGCCTAAATGAGTATCGTGCAATTCACGTAGCATTTTATCTCTTAGTATAGACGGAATGACTATTCTATGACCCCGAAAAAGGCAACCTTTTTCGTACTGCAAATCGGACTTGCACTGAAAATAAGGGAAAACAGACTTACAAATAATTTTTCGAGGCCATCCTTTTTGCATGTACCTAATGACAGTTTGGATCACGGCATCGCTCTCAATTGCCTGCGTTATGTGGCGTGTTGTAATAGCGGGCGACGCTTCATCCAAAAACTTGAGCGCGTAATAGGTATCTACATCTACACTATTATCGGTCTCTTCCGACTTGTTTGTGCATTTTAAAGGTGCGCGGGAAAAATAATCTGCTACTAAATTATTATCACCGGGTACATAATGTACTACATAATTATAAGCCGATAATGTAATAGCATATCTCTGCAGTCTCAGTGCTGTCGTTACCGGTATACCCGTCTTGTTATTAAAAATAGAAACTAAAGGCCTATGATCGGTTTTTAAAATGAAAGGCTCACTGCGACCGTACAGATACTGATGGAACTTTTTCACACCAAATATGATAGCGGTCGCCTCCTTCTGTATCTGACTATAGTTTCGCTCGCTAGCGGTAAGCGAGCGAGATGCATACGCGAGCGGTCGCTCATGAGCGTCATCGTGCCCGCGCTGCGAGAGCACGGCGCCGAGCCCGCTTGGGCCCGCGTCCACGGTGAGCACGAGCTGCGCCGTCGGCTCGAAGTGCGCCAGTACGCGCTCCGAGGCTAATTCACGGCGCACTGCCACCATAGCTTGCCGCTGCCTATCTCCCCACTCCCACGGCACATCTTTCCGTAGTAGTTCGTGGAGAGGACTGAGTACTGACGAAGCGTTTGGAATAAAATTCCTGTAATAATTAACAACGCCTAAGAATCTTTTAACTTCGGTAACGTTGGTCGGCTCGGGGGCGCTTAATATTGCCTTTACTTTTTCAGGACTAGTCATTAGTCCCTCTTTACTAATAACGTAGCCTAAGTAAAGCACGCTTTGTCTGAAAAATTGGCACTTGTCTTTTTGAAGACGTAGACCGGCATCGCTTAATCTACCTAAAACTTCCGTTAGCCTTTTAATGTGTGCGTATCTATCGGGACCCGTAATACATATGTCATCGAGCCAGACACTGACCCCGTCAATTCCAGCTAATAGTGTTTCCATGGACTTTTGGAAAATAGCGGGCGCGTTAGCTAGTCCGTAAACTAAACGGGTATATTTGTATAAACCCTTATGAGTATTTATTGCTGTTAGTTCCTGTGATGACTCTTCGAATATAAATTGATTGTATGCATTTTTAAGATCAATTTTACTGTACAACTCGCCCCCTCCAATCTTAGCAAAAACCTCTTCAATCCTGGGTAAGGGGTATTTCTCAATTACAAGGTCTTTATTAAGTGTTACCGAATAATCTCCCGCGATTCTGACTTGACCGTTTTCCTTTAACACCGGCACTATCGGAGTGGCGTATTTCGCATGGTTTATCGACACCAAAATACCTAAACCTACTAACCGCTCTAATTCTTGTTCGACCTTATCTCGTAGGGCAAAGGGTACAGTTCGTGGCTTAAAAAACTTTGGGACAGAGTTTTCTTTTAACTGTAGGGTAACTTTGAATTTATTAAATGAACCCAACTCATCTCGCCATAGATCTGGATATTTTCCAAGCAATTCCAGTACATCATTATCGCTACTTATTATTGAGTTAATGTTAGTTGTAATTATTAAATTAAAGGCGGACATGAAATCCCTACCTAACAATGGAGGACCTCCATTCTTAACTACGAAAACTTTAATGTTTCTTTGTAAATTATTAAATTTTGCTCTAGTATAGAAAAATCCTAGTGGAGAGATTTTATGTCCATTGTACAAGCACATTTTTATATAACAATTTTGTAGCTGATTTCGCGAAAACATTTTGAAATATAAATTATCCGAAATAACAGTGCTGCCCGATCCTGAATCAAGTTCCATTTTAATAAATTGATCACCTAAAACTAATTCTATTTCAATAGGCTTATCAGCCGCATACCTTATGTTAAAGTTCTGGCACTCTTCACAACCCTTGTCCTGGGGCTGGTTACCACTGCTTCCTTCGTTTGAGTCGACATGATAAACACGCGTGTTTTTTGAATTGCCGCACACTTTTTTTAAATGGCCCTTTACACCGCACTTTTGACACGTGTAACCCTTATAACGACACTTTTCACCACTATGATTTTTCATGCCACAAACCTCGCAACGATCAGTATCGCGGCGGGTTGCTGCATCTGCACCACCTGCGCCACGTCCACGGCTAGCTTGACCCTGGAACTTCGCGCGGTATACTGGTTCCTCTTTGATAGCAATGGCCTCCGAACTACCGCGTAACAAGGCCTTGGCCTCCTTGGCACACGCTGCCTGCTCCGCCATTTCAATAGCCCGCGACAACGTGAGCGTCGCCGGGTTCTGCTCGAACAACTTGTCGCGTTCTGGACCTGCACTCAGGCCGAGGACGAAACGATCTCTCAGATTCGTTTCTAGAGCGGTGCCGAAGTCGCAATAAGTTGCCAAACCTCTTAATCGCGCCGCCCATTCTCCAACGGTTTCGCCTGTTGTTCTGCTGGCACCAAAAAATTTCGCCTTGTCCACAAATGAGCACTTTTTTGGCTTGAAATGGCTGTCGAGTAATCCAACTAGTTCTGTAAAGCTCAGCGTTTCCAAATCCTTTGGGAAGGCTAAGTTAAGTATCAAACGATACGTCTCCTCCGTGAGATGGCATAGTAATACTCCACTCTTCACATCGTCCTTAACGCCGTTAATCTTCAAAAACTGCGTCAATTTGCCTTTAAAAATTTGCCATTCGCTGGTTTTATGGTCAAATGAAGGCAGATTTCCGAGAAACGCGTTCATTTTATCTGCGCGTAGGTACTCGTTCGTACACCTCGTCGCCAATGATATGTATGCAGATCGGGAAGAGAAAGGAAACAACCGTCTTGTTTGAACACTAGTTTATTACTGATAGTAGCCGCGTGCGGCGCAGGTGTCGCGCGCGCTGGCTTCATATATATCACATCTACAGAACCCTTCATTGTGCGTGGTCCGACACACTCTTGGCCGGTTTTTTTAAATGTTGTACCGTACTTAAATTGTTTTTGTGATAGATACAACAATTTATGTTAATTTTATCGAAAATAAAGAACTTGTTCAATAAATGCGTTTTTTATTGTATAGATAACAACATAGAAAAATATTAACAGCCATTATGATTTCAATGGAATTATATTCACGCTAATTCTTTGGCTAACATTATAAAATATTAAAACCTTAAAAAAGTCAATATGGTTACATATATAACTTCATAAAATAATATACTTACCTTACATAACTATTTGCTCGCTAATTTTAACTATCATAGAAATATGACGCTAATGGATATCTAATTATAAAAGCTATGCAAGTGCAAATAATTTGAAAAGCCATAAGCTTTGTGGTCAGTTGTACTTCAGTTATCGGCCCTAACTTAATTAAAAATAAATTAATTAATGTCATATTATTTATAGTTATACTTTCCTTATCTTCAGTTTTATCAATTAGATGTAAGATGGTTAACACACGAAGTATCAATTTGGTTAAGGCGGTCATTTCTTTTTTTGCTATTATTGTTCTGCTTGCATAAAGTAAATTCGTCTCTTCACTGTACTTTGGCAAGCGATGTCTTGGGCATGGAATAATGTGGAATAGTTGAGGCACTGAATACAGAAAGTTTATGATTTGTGGCAAGAAAAATAATAACACTGTTTTACTGAAATGACTCAATATAGCTACAACTGCAAATGTCATTCCAGAAACGTAACAAAATGTGTCCCCAACAAACACCCTTGAAGGATACCTGAAACATATAAAAAGAAACATTTATGTCATAGCAATAACATGATTATTTAGTTATAAAAGTGTATATTTTATGGTGACACTCTAAGATCACACAGAGGTATTTTCTTATATAACTCATTATCTGTTATGATGACTCATTGAGGTGGATAACAATTAAAATTCTATTGTGTCTCATAAATGACAGTTGAAAGGATTGTGGAATGTCTGCTTTGGAAAATTTCTAATATTATAAATTCTGCCTGTTAATAATTTAAACACTTGAAGTGACTTATTAACAATGTGCCACAAACAGTAGACTGAATATGATGATGAAAGGAAGTATGTAAATATATTTCAACCATGCAATAGCTTACCAATTATGTTTCAACAATGCCAGTGTAGTTGCAAGATAAGGTATCATAATATGTAATGAGAAAGTGTGGGCTTTATACTGATCTCCTCTCAATTCAATTATGTCAAAAATTATAATAGAAAAAGCTATGATGACAGACTGCCCAACTTCAAGCCCATTGATGCCTGCCAAAATGTTTATAGCATTTGTGCAGAATACAGCTAACATCCCCATGTAGATGTAGTACAGTACACCTGGAAAAGAACAGAAAAAATAAAAAACAAAGGTAGACCACATTTATCAAAATCTCTTTATAAACAGTACATACCAATGTTGATGGAAACTCCTAACCATTGCCTCAAAGGAATAGGAACTACAAAAGTAGTGGAGTTAAAGTTCACATAGTAAACCACAAGCAGGGGTAGTGATGCCACTGTGGGCAGTAACAGTTTGTATCTCCATCTCAAGTCCAAAACATCATCAGCGAAGCCAAGAAGGAGCATACAGCAGATGGATAACAATCCTGCCAATAGTTCTGCAAACTAAATAAGAACCATATTATACACAATTTTTATATTGGCCTTCATTAATTAACCCTTAGGAGACACTATGCCATGTATACTGCTTGATTCAAAAATTAAAATAATCTCTTACCTCATTGTGAGGGAAGTGCTGTGTGTCCATCAAGCCATTACCAAAGACAATTGGTATAAATAAAAAGCTTGTAATTAAGAAGACACATCCAGATACAACACCTATTGCTTCTGGGCTGAAAATAATGATAAAAAGAGAGTAAGAAATATAGCTAGACTTTTCATCAATGACAGCAGTAGTGCTTCCAACTTCATAGAACTACCAAACAAAATCGTATCAAACTTAGTCGAAACTAAATAAAGTATGTTTCATTTACTTACATTTTTTTCTTACTAGTTTTACATAGATCTATTCCAAATAGACCGGCTTTAACGAACAAGTCTGTAAGGTTGGGTATTAATTCATCTGTTACGAAGAAGGCTACCGCCGACAGTATTAATAATATAAATATTTCCCACATCTTGCAGGTTATTTCTTAAACAAATAGTATCATTAGCGAATAGATAAATACCGTATTAAAGTACGTACGAATTTTTATTCAATAACATTGAATTGAAATGTCACTGTCAGCTCTCAGCTGAGTGGCATGAAGTGACAGCAATGACATGACAGCAAGGCCAAATTCCGAGTAAGTGTGAAATTACAGTGGCAGCGGGGCGGGCAGCGGAATCCGCTGGCGGGTAACGCAAACACGTTGTTTTTGACTAAGGTGCACCAAGTGCGGGCGGGGCGGGTGAGCGGAAATCGCAGCGGGACAAGCGGGGTGGGTGGACGCAAGTCAGTTTGCGTTTCCCGCTCGATTTGTTCGGACATGCCGCTGATGACTGAAGATTTAATAACTTCTGGACCGCTCAATCATAGTATAAGGAGAGGAAGTACACTATCTTCATACAAACGCACCGCGCGCGGCTTGTATGTGTGCGCCATAGTATCTATGCGTCGCCACACGCACACTTAACAAAATCTCGACCCGTTTCCGAAAAACGGGCCGCGCGTGGTGCGTTACTCGTCTACACATTTTGTGTAGATATCGTAATGAGTTCCGACGAGGAATACGTACAGACGCCAACACATCAAGCTACCCGAAACTGTCAAATTTTCCCAATCAACTTTGAATCTTAGATATCAGCGATAAAGTTGAAAATCTATTAAATAAAGGAGACGTTTCATTTTTGTATAGGACTCCGGCCATAACATGTACACTTTAGAAAACCTGGGAAACGAACCCCTAAATACAATAAAGACTGTTTTTTTTCATAATATCTAATACATATTGGGCACAAAATAAAAACAGAAAATGTTTGACGTTTGTCAGGAGAAATACGACCATCGACAGCTAGCCATTTTCGTCCAGAAGTACCTACAAATCTACAATCCACAAAAGCAGCTTTTTATTTTTATGATGAATCACACTTTCTAATTAATCAAAAAAGTTGTATAAGATAGCTATCTTAATATAGTACAGAAATACATCCCTTTCATATTTATTTAAATGACGTCTACGTGATATTATTATGTTAAAATGTAACATGATTTCTGGACGAAAGCAGTATGCAAGTAAAACGACGCCATGATGAATAGAATATGGCAATAATTTGTTAAACTATTATTTTTTGTGCCGAAGTAATCAGGGGAATAAACAGGAAAGAATATTTTTCCTCAATTCGTGGAATTTTTTCCTTTTTTTACATTAACGTACACTTTATGGCCGAAAATGAAACATCTCCTTTGACAGATTGTAGTAGCTTGATGTGCTGGCATCTGTACTTAAAAAAATTGTCTATTCCAATCCATCGTCAATTTATCACAACTCGTTCACAACTATTCACAAGACATTGATGCCGATTATCTTGTCACTAATGCCTCTAAACTCTAGACAAAAAATCACCAAAATTTAATTTATTCCTGTCAAAAGACGTTTTCCCATTCTGAAATAGATTCTAGTGACACAACTTATAGTCCGTGAGCCAGCAACAGGTTTTTCGGACCAATTTCCTCTCAAGCGATAACTCGTGAAATGCTTCAGAGAGTTGTATTAAAACAGCATGATGAACGTCAGCTGCCACTCCGTGTGTGGGTGGGGCAGCGGCAGCTTCTCAATCACGTAAAAAAAAAAGTTTTCAATCATTTCCTCCCGACTGAAAATTTGTTAAATGATAGTTAACGCAATTATTCAAAGATTAAAAAAGAACATGCAAAAAAAAATTTTTCGGTCAGTGATTTCCTCTCACTTGAAAATGTGTCAGATGATAGTTTACATACTATTTTGAATAAATAAAAACGTCAGCTGGCTCTATCTTGGTGGAAAGGTCGTCAGCTGATGCAGTGAAAGGTGGAGCATGGGAGCCATCGCTTATTGAAATGAAACAAACCCTTCCCCTCTTCACCCGCGTGGGGAATGTTTTCTCCAGCAAATGTTTTTTTTGTTTGTATCCAGCTCGGAAAAGAAAAACATCGTGTTTGTACACAAATGTGTATGGCCACGCCTCTTTGTTTCGATGTTTTTGTGTAAAAACACGCGCAGGAGACCCAGCTTAATCTGTGCCCTGTGGTGTTTGGTAGCACATCAAATTCAAAAGAGTGACTCTTTTGCTCCAAGTGAGTAGCTACAACTGTGCTGGCACATGTGCTGAGTTACCCAACACTACATGGTGCTAAAGTTGTCAAAAAATGAAAGGCTCGTTTTGACATTTGTCATCGCGACGTAACTAGCGAAGTAACCATACGACTCGGTACTCGATACTCACGAAAAATCAATTCAAGTTTGTACAAGTATTTGATCGATTTGACTATGTATTGTAAAATGCATTGGATTAAAGTTCTGATTAGAAAATTTAACTTTAATATTGTAGGTATTTTGAAATGATACAATGGTACGAAAGGTCAATTTGTCTTTAATTTAATATTTTTAAACTTGCGACAATCTAAGAAGCCCGATTTGACACCTATCAAAATAGTTTGTGTAGAGATGGAAAAAAAAATAGGTAAAACAGATTCATGAGACATCAATTCATCATACTTTAGAGTTTGTAATCGACAATTTATCTACATTGCTTGAAACTGATTCTCGAGGCATATCGTTTTATTATTTACAGCAATCCACTACTGGACATAGGCCTCTCCAATTGCACGCCATTCAACTCGATTCTCGGCAACTCTCATCCAGCTGCTACCCTGACACCCTACGAAGATCATCAAAGGCCAGACCTTTTTAACCAAACAATTTCCTCAATTGACCCATTAAATATCAAAATGAAGCTAAAACGATGTGATCAGATTTTGTTTTTATTTTTTTAAATATTTAAAACAATAATTAGACGTTTCTCTCTTTTCTAAATGTAGCATGTTTTATAAAAGTAGGTGAGTATCGATTTTTCAGAACATCGATTTTATTCGGTCAAAAAACGGCTTAAAACGGTCGCAACACTACGGCAACGAACCCAAAGACATGACATTGTAATAACGTCCTGTCAGAATAATAATGAACGATTAATTCGTATTTTTGAGTGCATTTTGTCCAATATAAAGTATAAATTGGTGCCTACGAATGATACTCATTGTTATAGTGTATGGATAACATAGTAATTAATTAGGATTATGGATTTGATTTTTCGATTTCTTACGTTGACGTTCATACAAAGTTATGGCGGCATGTTTGTTGAGAAACGTCAAATCTGGCTTCATAATAGACCGCATTCCGAGTTACGCTAAAAGTTATATATCGCGAATCCGACCAAATTTAATAGTCACAAAATATAAGGGCTATTGAGTAATAATTGTGATTATATAATTTGGTCGGATTCGCGATCCTTTCACTTTTAGCGTAACTCGGAATGCAGGGTTCATCATCATCATCAGCTTATAATGTTCCCACTGCTGCGACACAGGCCTCCTCTCTGTGAGAGGGAGTGGGCCGTAATCCACCACGCGGGCCCAGTACGGGTTGTTAGATGTCACATGTCTTCAAATTTTCGGTTCTAGGACATGCCGGTTTCCTCACAATGTTTTCCTTCACTGTTTTGAGAGCAGTGGTGATGAAATAATTTACACAAAGTAAAGCGCCTGTCTGGGTTCGAACCCACGACCTACAACTCGTAAGTCGCGGCCGTTACCTCTGGGGCCACCACTGCTCTCGGGCTCTCCGGAGTGCAGGGTTAGGCCGCATTCCGACTTACGTTAAAAGTGATAATATCGCGAATCCAACCAAATTTAATAGTCACAAAATATAAGGGTTAAGGAGTATTAATTGTGACTTTGGATTTTGGTCGGATTCGCGATATAATCACTTTTGGCGTAACTCGGAATGCGGCCTTAGATTTCCCTAACTTTACTGTCATTAGATTTGATTAGATTGTCAATGTCAAACAAATGTCAATGTCTATATAAATGTGTTTTGCAATTGAGTGTTTTTCTAATTTTCTCAAAAAAATATTAATATTTTTTACTCGTGCATACATACATACATCATTTATTTATTCATCCAATATAATTATCCACACTTCTGTTAATAATCTGGTTTAAATTAACCAATCAACAGTCGCCTAATCAAACAAAAAAACTGAATTACGTGAAAATGAGTACCATGGACGAAATAGAAGATGAAGCGAAAGCAGCAGCCGAAAAGATGGTAATGAATATGATGCAGAGACCAGGACAACTTGTAAAAGTAAGCAGAGGACACCCATTTTGTTACTATCCTTTTGACTACTCAACTATTTCCAAGCCTTGACCAAAAGCCGTTTAAATGTGTATTATTTGGTACAGGTATCTTTAGTGGGCGTTGCTAAATAGAAAGAACCGAAAAAATACTTTATTTTTATTTTATAGACTCATAAACGAGTCCAAAATGTTCTGATGTTAAACATTACAAGGCAACCTAGCTCACTGATAAAGTTCTGTTACCACTTTTTACTGCAGAGATTTGTAGTGGTACCTATAACCACCAATGTTAAATTATCCCTAAACGAGGGATAATTTATCAACAGTGTGCCCAATCTGCTATTAAGTCATTAAATGTGTTCAATTTACATTGGAATTTACAGGTAATTATTTACATAATAAATGTGCAGAGGAACTAGTAGGCAACTAATGTGCCAATTAAGTGCAACATAAAAATAAAATAAACTTGTTTATTCATTATTATATTTATATTATGAATACCAGGTGGAACATTACAAAAAAAGAATCACTCACAAGAAAGCATCTATTGAGGCTCAGCTGAAATCAGCTGTGCAGGGCAAGCTAGATGGAGTGAGTGTTGGCTTGAAACAGTTGCAGGAGTGTTTGGAAGATGTGCAGCAAGTTAGCATCAAGTTAGTATTATTTTTGTTAAGGCAGATTATACCTGTTTCTGTTGGTAAGCCAACCTAATGAGAATATAGCTGTATGGCATACATAAAAAGAAAAAAAAAGCTGTATCTCAGAATTTACTTGTTATACTATAATTTCCAAGACAAAAAGAAAAAAAACCTAGACCATTTTATATTCCTTCCTTTTTGAAAAAAAGAAGAACGAATTCATTTCATTCAATTCCTCTTAGATGCATGGTTCATCATCTACCTAGCCTTTTCCTATCTATGTAGGTCGGCTTCTGGTCTAACCTGATGCAGCTGGATACCATAGTATTCTATATTTTACAAGGAGCTACTGCCAGAACCAAATTGTTTCACTCTCTTCTCTCAGTCGCCTTTTAATAAGTTTCTCTCAAGCAGCTTTCATACTATTTTTTATTCCTTTATAATGTATCCTAATTGGTGATACTTTGTTCATATTACAATCTAGCCTATTAGCTAATAAATAATTTAATAAATATAACTTAAACTGCTAAGTAACTATAGCTTTCATACTATGTGACATTAGCTTTATTCCTTTGTATTTGTTGCACTCCAGCACATTACCTTTGTTTTAAAAATGGAAACAAGTAAACTGTTACAACATTTGTCGGGTATGGCTTCCTCTAGCAACAAATTATTGAAGAATAAAGCTAACCAAACATGTAAAAACAAACTTTTTTTATCATCATCTCATTTGTACAAATAAATTGGGATAAGGTAACAGAATAATGATGAATATCATTTGTACAAAACTAATGCCCAGTTTATGGAATGAAAATCAACACAAAAATTTGCCAACAAATCATCTGGCGGTCGTAAACTCCAGTGATTTGTTGTTGATAATTCAGTCAACCAAAACTGTACCCTAATTGCGTAACTTATTTTCGTAAACAATTTTGCCTAATTTGTTTCATTTTGACAGTTCAACAACATTCATTGCGTTATTTACGTTGTTGAGCAGATTTTTTTTCCAACTTATGAAGCAATGGATTAGCAATCTGTTTCAAATCGATACAAATTGTGATTGTGTTGTATTACGCAATTAGGGTACTAAATTATCGACAGCAAATCGGATCACTTAACTTGCGTTAAATTTTGACACGATGATAATTTTCATTCCAGAAACTGGTACTGGTGCCAGAAACCTGACAAAGAATTATAATTGTGCTAAGGCTGAAGGCATAATTTCTGTCTAGCTTTGTAAAGGAATGGTTAATCAATTAAAAATGAACTTCACTTCAGAATGGATGAATTGGAGGAGCTTTTGAAAAGCGTGCCTCCCTTGGTGGCGTCACTCCAAGCAGTCAGAGAGGAAGACTCACGTCACTCACAGTATGTTACAGCTATGGACAGTCTGAAACACATATTTACAGTGCCAGAAAGTGTGGCCAAAACTAAACAATGGATAGGGGAAGGCAAACTTCTGCATGCCCATCAAGTAAGTGTAATGGTAGCGGTAATGTTATTTGAGATAATGACTAAAACCTGAAATAAAAGGAAATATAAAAATCCCTTTGCTTACAAGTTCTTGTGATATGAATATTTGTTTCCACTTTCAGTGTCTTAATGATTTGGAGAACTCCAGAGATGACTTACTGTATGAGCTGCATAGGTTACCAAACCAATCCTCACATGACAAAATTATGCTGAAGGCGTATTTCGAAGATGTTGAAATGGTGTCCAATTTGCTTGAAAAACAGATTAAACTGATTTTAGCGCGAACTTTGAATACTGTTCGTAAAGAGCCTACTGTTATTGTTACTGCACTGCGGATTATAGAGAGAGAAGAGAAACGGGATCAAATGGCTTTGCAGGTTGGTACCAGCATATAAAAAATTTAATATTTATTAGAGTAATTATTTAATTTAATAAAAAAATTGTATTTCAATTTACAGCAACAGAGCCAAACCGGTTTTATGCCGCCGGGCCGCCCTAAAAACTGGCGAGCCAAAGCTTTTGAAGTTCTAGAATGTGCCGTCGCCCAGCGTATAGAAGGCACGCGCGTCGACGAGCGTGAAGATAACAAACTGTGGCTGGTTCGATACTTGGAACTGACCAGACAACTGATACTAGAGGACTTGCGAGTCGTCAAGACATTATGCGTCCCCTGCTTCCCACCCCACTACGATATTGTGAACAAATACGTTAATATGTACCACATTTGTTTATCTACAAGTGTAAGTTTTGTAATTTATTTCTTTGTATTTTTTTTTGTAGTTCTGACTTCCTACAGCAGCACCCAGCTTGCGCTCAAATACTTGTAAAAATAAAAATATTTTTTATTACTGTTAAAGTAATATTCACCTCAATGTTGACTCTTACTCGCTTGTATATCTATATTTTTTATATACATAAAAGGATGGATTTTTGAGACGGGACATTAAAGGCCTTACTTTAACTATTGTAGCTACAGGAAAACGTTCTTAGGAGGCTGTCCTTAACTTTTTGCTCATTGCATTCACAGATTTTGGAAAAATGGTGCACTCAGCTAGAAAATTGTCAATTTTCGCGTTTTATTTTATGGTGCCAATAGGTGCAGTTTCGCATAAAGCTTAAAAGTCTCTTCTGGACCCACTTAGATTAAAGAACTAGAAAATCCATGAATCACAAAAATCCAGCTTGTATAACAATATTTTTATTATTACAGCTCCAAGATGTAGTAACGAATGGCATAGAAGGCAATGAGTATGTAACGCTTCTATCATGGGTATTGAATACCTATCCAGGACACGAATTGATGGGCAGTTCAGAGTTAAATATTGATCTATCAATCTTGCCACCTTTGCTTAGTAAGGAGACCATGCAGAAAATACAGGATGAATACTTACAGGTGAGTTTTTAGATGAAAATAATTGCTTTGGTTTATATATGTAGCTAAAAACACGAACACAGTGGGTACAGCGAAAAATACGCTTGTATGTCGGTGCGGCGATTTTGACCTTTGTTTTCAAGTGAATTTAATAAAGTTTTCTGCTAAGCACCCCATAACTTCAAAACGTATTATGTGTTCTGACTTGATAAAGTTGAAAACTGGCGAAGGTTTCAGCAGCTCGACTGTACACTATCAAAGCTCGAGAGGTTGTTGCAATAACCGTATCCAACATTCTAATGCTAGATAAGCATAAATAAGCCAGAGGGCTAAAGTAATATTTGTAGTCCCATTTTCGTTTGTCCCAATTTTTGCTTTGTATGTCTTTGAACCAGTTTATCGACGGCAATTTCGATATTTTTTTAAATTCATAACATCACGCCTGTATTAGCCGAATGGTTAGGTAGAGGTGTATACAGAGCTGTAGTACACCCACATTGCGCCAGTTATGTTAAGTCCCATGTAATGGGGGACAAAACTATCGCCGTCAACCGGGCAAAAATCCAGACACCGGGATGTTATTGAGAAATTCAAGTAGTTTTGTAGTACTTAATTTTTTATATTTGCCATAAAAATTTGTAGAAAATGGAATCGAACTACATGGAATGGATGGAGAAGACTCTGGAATCGGAGCGCGCAGAGTGGGCGGGACAGCGCGCGCCCGACGTGGAGCCGCACTCCAACGCGTACCACACGCATGCGCCCGTCATCATCTTCCAGATGATTGACCAGAACTTGCAGGCAAGCCTTTCTCATTCTGCACATATTATAAGTAAATAAAAGTTGTTCTTCTAAATTACGCAACGAATTTTGATGCAGTTTTTACCATCATTTTGTGAATTTATTCTGGAAGGTGTATAAAGCATTTATATTAAACTTTGATATAATACAGAAATCTCCATGTTTTATCAAGCCGTAATAACCTTGCGAAGCAGGGGCAGGTCGCTAGCACAAAATAAACTCCGTTTTGAACTGCCGGGTGATCCCAACATCATACAGTAAAATGTCGTACAGTGCAACGCCGTATGTACGAACGTGGGCTTAGGCCGCTTGTGGCATTCAATTTAACGTCCGGGGCGGTTCAATTTTCAAGCAAATGTCACGTGATCATCTGCCGTTATGGAGATTTCACATCTGGTCAGTAAAATTCCGTGTAGTGAACAAGTAGCCTCAAATTTTCACGGGATATCTTCTATTATTTGTACAGGCACTCATCACGGGGTGAATTTTAGGACCCCTGAAAGTCTGAAAGTTATCAAATAATAGTTTCATATTTTTTTTGTTTTCAACTACAAGAATAATAATAATGTACATAAATTATCAATATAACCTTGAACTTGCTGAGAGTCAACCGACACTGCGACCGTTTCAAAAGCGGCCTTATTGATTTAACTTTCCATGATTATTTTTCAATGTGGCTAATTTCTGTGTTTTTACAGGTTACTGAAACTATAAGCAAAGATATAACTTTTAAGGCGTTGCTACTTAGCATTGATCAAGTTACACGCTACGGGAATATGTACAGAGAAGGGGTCATACAATTTAAGGTGAGTTCGCTATAACCAAAAGAGAAAGAATTTTTTTTAGCAATATGTTTTTTAATCTTCCTTCTGACTTTCTTCATCCGAATCACTGTGTACGGTTGAAACAAACGATGGTTGAAACAGAGTAATTATCTCTCAATAGTGTACGATACGGAGAGGGGTACAGGGACGAACGAAGAAGTCAACAAGTCCGAATGATATTCAGAATAGTATTCTGTTCTAGTTCATCGTTTTTTCAATCGTATCCAGTCTATCGTACTCTCACGCGTAATATATTTTTCCTTTTAGGGTAGAAGCGCACAGTGAAACAAAATAAAATAGTACTCACATAAAAGCTTATAAACAGTAGTTTCATTGTATTGTGAGTCAAAAATAATTTGTTTCAGAGAACGCTTCTTGAAAATTAATTTAAAGATTCGAAAAACGTCAATAATTGGTATAACTTACTATATTATTTATCACGTAAATCTTATTGAATTAAAAAATATATAGGTATCTTCAACTGTACAAGTGCATTAATAAATAGTTGAAAATCGAAACTTTTTTTTTTCGAGTTTGTGATGGGCGAAAAAAGCCTCTTATCAACCCTCCTCCTTTATTTTGTTGTATGTATATAATCATCAATCATTGTTAGTACTGGCCTAGTGTTTGTATTTTTTAAGTTAGATACAGCCACAAACTAAGTTAGCTTGATACAGCGAAAATGATTGAAAACATGCCGCAGAAATATGCACGACAAGGTAAAATATGCAATAATCTGAAAAACATAGCCTAAATGCATATGCAAACATGCATTCGCATAAAATCAGGTCTTTAGTCATTTAAAAGTTATTAGCCTCTAAAGATCCGTATTTTAACACTAATTTGACTCAACTTTGGGTGTAAATAAGTAACAGAAAGAGTATGAAATCTCCAAAATAAAATTCATACTAATAGTCTAATTATTCAAGAGTTCAAATAACTTTATTTTGAATTAAACATTCAGTAGTTTTTCTGTTCATTACGTTTTTAGGTAAAAATCATTTGCTTCTCGCTTACTCACACGAGTTTGGGTGAGACAGCATGCGTTTTAGCCAGGAACGAGTTCGAGCCGTCGACTAGCTCACCCTTAAGATTAATAAAAAAACAAACCTTGTCGGCAAAAATGGCGACCTCTCATACAAACTTTCATCTACAACTTTGATTCCAAAACTACTTACATAGCGCTCACTTTCGTTATAAAAGTAACTCTTGCAAAATTTCGTGCTTCAAGACCCAACGACCCTGTGGTGTCTGTCAGTAACTGACTGACAATTCAGTCAGTTATTGACAGACACCACAGCCCAAACCGCTGGGTCTTGAAGCACGAAATTTTGTAAGAGTTACTTTTAATAAAAATCTTAAATCAACATTTAAGATTAATAACATATTTTATTAATAGAACTCTCACTTCGCGGACCGTTCCCGCGTGGCGTACTTCACGCACCACATGATCACCATCGTGAACAACAGCGAGCAGATGGTGCGGCTGGCGCAGCAGACACAGGCGCGACACTGGCCGCCCGCCCGCCACGACCCGCCCGCTGAGGCCAAGTTCGACAAAATGCTTAACACCTTCCAGGTAACTTGTACTATTTATTTAAACTGCTAACCAAATTTTTTTGTGATCAATGATGTTATTTTCACTGAAACAAATAGCATCTTTATTTTACTGTAAATTAAGTTGATGTTTTTTTTTTAAGTCATTAAAAAGACGTTTCTGCGCAAATTGAACTTTATGTGTAGGTATTAAAGTTGTTTTTCCAAAAACTCTTTACATTTTTGGAAACTTAATTCCGAACGGAATATACATTGGATTTCACTTTACATTTATTATCTGATAAACAAATATGGTGTACAAATCACCAGTTTCGCAACCACCACACTTGAAATTAAGTATGAACGTCTTGATCTATGTAAAAAAACATATAAGCTATGTATTATATGAAATACTACTTCGAATTTATCATTAAAACACACATTTATTTCCTTAAAATCCTTATCTCAGGGCGCCATATTCGTTTGCCAAATAAGACAAATTAAGAAAAATGCACTTCAAACATACCTACCACCTGGAGCTGATCACCGAAAGTGAACTTAGATAGACACTTTCATTGAAATTCAGGGCCAATCGCGACAGTTCAACGTTCGCTACGGTCAGTGAGATCTCGATGTGTAAATAAATCTCATCGGTACAAGGTCAAGCAGCGTTCCGCGGTCAACGGTAAAGAAACTCGTGAAAACACGATAATGAACAATGATAATTCCTAAAGCTGATTTTATTGCATATCTTTCGCATCGCTGCCGCTAGATAAAAGAAACCGTGTCCATGACCAGAAAAACAAAGCTTGGAATTGGAAGAAAAAACCTAACCTTGATTAGCTACATTTGCTAGCTATTTTGTTCTCTAGTCAACCTTTTTTCTGATCCGATTTCATAAAATATTTCACTTATAAAAAGCTTCACTATTCCCGAGTGACTTTACCAAGTTATACTCGTACCTCAGTGTCCATCTAGCCTAATTACTACGCAATAACGCAACGCTTTTTATGTCAGAAAAATGCATGGTTCCTGTGGAAATCTCCTTGCGAGTTAAACCGCGGGGCGCAGCTATTTTTAAATCAATTCTAAGCAATTACTTTGTACAAAATTTTATTCTTTGGTGTAAGAACATAACAAAAACAGTTGTAAGTAACATTTTAACAAATAACAGTTCAGTTACACTCAACAACAGCTTAGTGACCCTTCTTGTGTCCCCAGTGCTTGTGATCCTCATGGCCTCCCTTCTTGTCGTGGTGATGGTGGTCGTGGTGGTGCTCGTGGTGGCCGCCCTCGCCGTGGTGTCCCTTGTGGTGGTGGTGGTGGCCGCCGTGCTCGTGGTGACCCTTCTTGCCGTGGTGGTGTTCGTGATGGCCGCCGTGCTTGTGTCCCTTATGGAAGTGTCCGCCCTTCTTGTGGCCGCCCTCGTGGTGGTGTCCGCCGTGGTGCTCATGGAAGCCTTTCTCTCCGTGATGGTCGTGGAAGTGCTTGTCTTTCTTGAACTCATCGTGTTTCTCGACGCCGTGATGTCCCTTGGTGTCGTGTCCCTTATGCCAGTGGCCGTGCTCGTCGTGGCCGTGGCCGTGGTCGCCCTTCTCGCCGTGGTGTTCGTGGTGGTGGTAGCCGTCGTCGTGGTGGTGGTGCTTCTTGTGTCCGCCGTGTTCTCCGTGGTGTCCCTTGTGTCCCTCGTGGTGGTGGTGCCCATGCTTGCCGTGGTGGTGCTCGTGATGTCCCTTGTGTCCCTTGTGGTGGTCACCGCCGTGGTCGTGGTGGTGGTGTCCATGGTGCTCGTGGCCGCCACCCTTGTCCCAGTGGTGACCATGTGACGCAGCGGTCTCTAGATCGGCGTCCCTCTTCTCCCGGATCTCCCTGGCGGAGCTGAGGGCGGCGATGGCCAGAAGGCCAAATGCCACCAGAAGGCTACTCCTCATGGTTGATTAGACTTGTTGTTACTGAATGATATCGGTCCACTGGTGACAATGATTTTATATACTAAACAGCAGTGGCGGTTAAGAAATTTACAGTTGCTCGATAGTGTCAAGGTTGTTACAATTAATTCGTTCGTTTGCGGTGTTACTTTCCACTTCCTAGGTTGAAAATCTTTAGTTCCGTTTTTTAACCTTAGAAGAACTAATATTCCTGAGAATTTTTTGCGTTATAATAATAAAAATAGTAATTCCTTTATTGTCAGACAACTAAAGCCCATAGATAAAAGACACAATTTATTCTTACAAGATAATAAACTAAAACATATTAAAAACATAAGGCACTAGTAATCTATTAACTAAGCAATACGTTGGGTCGGTGACGTATTCCGCTGAGTCGGGGTGTCATGTAGCCTTCCGCGAAAACGCCGATACACCGTTATGTAATAGGTTGATTTTTCAGTCAATTTGAATTCCCTAAATTGTTTTGTCAGTCAGTCTAACTTCTTAGTGTTGATTTCCACAGTCAGAAAAACTCAGCGACAGTAAACGTGGCCCAAGCCATAATTATTTTTAATTTTTTGGTTGGAAATTATCAAATAACTTCGTCCTCTTTGGGCGGAGCGGGAAGGGCGTGTCAGACTCTTCTGACTAAAACCCACCCGTGTTCCTTCAGTTGCCTGTATATTGCCAGGGGTCACGATATCCCTTTCGGACTTTCCCGCGACCCCGGCAAGCATCGGCCCTAGCAAACCTCTGCTGACATCTCTTCGAGGCGTGCGTGGAACACAACGCGCCGTTGACCCGAGGCTGGTCCTTATCGGTCAGCGAGCTGCCCATTGTTCACCGTCCGCAAATCCGCGCCTACGGTAGCCAGGAATCGGCCTGCGATTTCCGACGCCCAAGAAGTCTCCTACGGCGGCTAGGGGCGTGAGGACGCAAAGTTTGCCTCTCCCTCACGCCTTCCGCCTCCTCCTTCGCGAGTATTACTGCTTCGAAGAAAAAGGTGACAGCCTCCCATGGCCTGGATCAGGGCCGGACGCGAGAGATCACAGCCGCCGATCGCCTCCACCGAATGCTCCACCGTGTCCTCCGGGCGATCCACACAATGGTGATCACTCCAACTATGGAACCCTTCATTGTGCGTGGTCCGAAACACACTTGGCCGGTTTTTTTTTAAATTGTTTTTTTGGTAGTTCCGATCACAGGAAAAAATATAACATGCCACATCGCTCTACGTAAGCCGCTTGAGCCTGCTTAATAATCGTCGAAGGGCGAAAATTCATTAACAATGTCACTCGTATAATTTTATGATAACGTTCGGCGCCATTGATAAGGCACCAGTGATTATTTAATACAGTAATTAATGCTGGTAAAAACGACAGATATAGGTACCTAAGGTCCCCGTCACGAGAAGCTATAATTTTTGTAAATAAAGAACTTCTACCAAGTTACGTAGCGACAATTTAATCAACAACGAATAATCCCAAATTCAATGACGTCAAAGTAACGTACGTGTTATACGAAACTAATGAGCAATTTCACTTGATCGGGTTATATTTTAGCGATATAAAGCGCTGTCGTCTAAGGTTTTGTGGTACTGGAACGCATCTGATTCATGGAACGTAAACATTTGAGCCACGATTTTGAAGTAAGTTCACGCTGACGTTGTCTCTGCTGTCTTTCGAGTTTCGAATGCGTCTGTTTGTTTGTGGTGTTTTCGCGGATTAGGTTATGTTGTTTGTTTGTAATTAGATGTGTGTGTTAATATAATTATATCCCTGTAAAAAATAGTACAAAACTGTTTTTATTTTATTTTACCCAAAGATTGCAAACCCCTGAATGTGTGTTTACAAAATTTATAGCTTTTCGTGACGGGGACTTTAGTTTAAAATCTTTTTGATGAAAGTGTAAACAAATCTGTTCAGGTTAAATTCATACGTAAGCATTCTATATTTAAAGGGAATTAGTAATATATTAATTAATTATTTATTTATTTATTAATTTATCTCACCATTTTTTGGGTTCCGTAACCAAATAGCAAAAACGGAACCTTTATGGCCTGCGCCGACTGGCGGGCAGGACGGCAGAGAATTTTAAATTTATCAATTGAATTTAATACTTATCTAATCGAAATAAGGTACATATTTCAATGCTCGGTGATCGACTTTGGAGCACCGCATCGCAGTTCTCTCTGGAGTATCGAAGAGCATGCTGGAGGATGCGGTGGGAGGCGGCGGAATCTGCCGCTGGAGTGTGCCAGTGTGCCACACTCTTTCAAAAGCAACTTTTCGACTGCATGGTCGTTAGTGAAATAATCAAATCCCAGCTCGCGGTGGCTACTCGGCGAATGCCGCGGCATACCGGCGGATGCTCCGGTAAGCTGGCGGATGCTCGCGGTATCGCAGAGGATTTTTCTTGTCAGTGTGCGCTGGCGGATAGAGGAATCCTCCTCGATGCTCTCTGCCGTCCGCCAGTGTGCGCAGGTCCTTATAATTTCGTCATGACCGTCCGTTCGGATGTCACACAACCATTTTACTCTGAGACTATTTGCACTATATCGATGAAAAATGCGAAATAATGTGTATTCTGTGCACCGCTAAACAATAGTATAGTGTAATTACGAACAAAATAATTAAAGGTGACACTCCATATACATGCAAATAACCGAAGGATGAAAACATTTTTTACCGTGTGGGATATTGTTGGATCACATAATTAGAACAATAATTTTTCAGATATGAGATAATTTCGGTTACAACCCTTCTCAACTTTTCCCTATCCCACCATGCCCACTTCAAGTCCACACGCGCTTGGCAGGTTTTTTAACCGAATTTTGTTTGAATAACATTATAAAATTATAACAGAAAAATCGTCAACGAAAATTGACGCTATAAAAATAACCTCAAATATAAAATATCTTTAAAGTGATTTAAGATTAGGATTTAGGGTTTATGTACCTATCAATTCAAATTATCAAATCACTCAACTGACTGCCTCGTTGGTCTAGTGGTCGCAAGCGCTACTGCTGAGCAGGAGGTCCTAGGTTCGATTACCAGGTCGCGCAGTGTTATTGGGTTTTCTATCTAGAATTTCTCAATAGCAGTCCGGAGTCGGAATTTGTGCCTGATTGATAGCAATAGGCTCTCCCCCTATTACATGGGACTTAAACATAACTGGTGAAATGTGGGTGAACTATAGGTACACCTCTGCCCAACCCTTCGGGGAAACAAGGCGTGATATTTTGTTATATCTTGTTTATGTTTTCATCAAATTGCTTTCGAACATAGTATACATGTATCCTTACATACATATTATAAAACAAAGTCCGCCGCCGCGTCTTGTCTGTCTGTCTGTCTGAACGCGATAAACTCAAAAACTACCGAAGGGAGTTTCGAACGGTTTTCATCAATGGACGGAGTAATTCATGCGGAAGGTTTTAGTGTATAATTAATTAAGATTTTGTGTAAATTGGTTGAAATTTGACTATTATTGGTGAAGAAGTCGAAAAAAATCATGCCGACTGGGATCTTTATTGGCGTGCGCTGCGTTAACCGAAAAAGACACATCAAATTTGTTCTACGGTATTGTTCATCTGTTTTGTTGTTTTTTTTTTTTTGTTGAGCTTTTTAGTTCAACAAAATAGTCCGCGATAGCATGTCTATCTTGTAAGGATTACCCACAATAACCATTATTATCTTTCAGAATTTGATAAAAATTTAATTGTTATTTCTGAAGCTTATTTTACCGGTACAATATTAATCCTTATCCAATAAAATATGTTATTTAAATTGGAAATTTTAGATTAAAATATGCCTTCATATTGCATCATTTAAATGAATAGTTTAAAAGATATCACAGTTTCAAAATTACGCGTAGCAACGTGGGCGCAGCGGTAGGAGTCAATGAAGTTTTCCTCTGTTATTAGGTATGAAATCTCGGTAGTACGTTCCCGTGGGATATTTTTCGACATCCACGCTGGCGAAGCCGCGGGCAAAAGCTAGTATAATATTATGTAATCAATTTTAGTTCAATTTAGTTTATGTATGTTAGCTTAGCACTACTATGACATATTTTACAATGTTTTATATATTTTATTATAATATATTACATCATGTTTCAAAAATATATTTTATTAAGATATACAGGGTTATTGGTTATTCGTCGGCAATCCATTAAGGGGATTTAGGAGAAGCTATTTGCAACCAAATTACCCCTGATGACCCTTATGCCAATGTCAACCTTTTTCGAGTAATTTGACTTTTTTTAAATGTATGAACATCATGTCAAATTACGCGAATATTGTTGACATTTGCGTAGGAGTCAATCGGTGTCATTTGGTTGTAAATGATGCTTCCTACATCCCCTTAATGTATTGCCGACGTATAACCATTAACCCTGTATATTATATTATCTTTGGAAACATGATTTACTATTAGCACACTTCTGCCTGACCCTTCGGGAAATACAAGCGTGATGTTATCTTTGTTTTAGAGCTTAAGAGATGAAGCCGCAAGGTTTCTTCTTGAGGAAGCGTTTTTAGACCTGGAAGTTCACTTCGACGACCTATTTACAGCGAAATGGCTGCCCTCCACCATTCCAGTTGACACTATTTGCATCACACTCGACGACTATTTTCAAGACTACAATCATTTGAGAGATAAGAACTTTGAATATGTCATAAACGAAGCTCAAAACTTGGTTTACAAAAAGTATATTACGGCCATGCTATCCAAGAAGGTGGCCTTTAAAAATGTAGACGAAGCTCAGCAAGCCGCTACCAAAATAGTGAAGGAGGCGAATCAAATAAGGTCGTTCTTCAGGAAGATAGCGGCGGAGGGCGTGAACGTGGACTGGCCCTTCGAAGTCATCAGTATGCTAGCAGAGGTGAGTTCTTTTAATTCCTTGCGTGAGTTTTACAAACCCTACTGATGAATCTTATATTGATCTGAAACTCTGAAAACTAGCCAATTGCAGTTAAAATTTTGCGTAAGGTCTAATGCACAAGAATAATGCGTGCTAATCAATGGTGATAATTTACTCATTATCAGTTCCTCCCGTTATCTATAAATCCATATCAGATTTCGTGGGTTGAAGACTTAGAAAGCGCAAGTTCATTATGCTACTACATACTTATTTTATTTTTCTTAACAAACACGAAGAAATAGTTTGTGGATGTATATAAACTGAGTTAACCTATAGTAAACTCGCTTTCTATTTAAATCATAGATACCGAGATACGCATGACGTGTTCGGTGTAAGAAAAGTTTGACTGTTCGATAAAAATTGAAGGCAAATTAATAACTTTGAATTTTTAAATACTTGACGCTATATTATAGCTTGCGTCATGCGTGTTGTCGCACCGCGGTCAGACTAACAGCGTGGTGTGAATTTAACTGTAGAAGGGCCATTGTATGCAGGTTCTGAGGTGCCAGGACATCGAGATGTTGTCCCTGGACCTGCACAGCGTGGTGGCGAAGTGCCCCGACATGTCGGAAGAGCAGCTGCTGCGCCTGCTGTGGCTGCGCGGGGATGTGCCGCGCGCGCGCCTGCGCGACACCGTGGCCATCGCGCTGGCCTCCCGCCCGCCGCCGCGCGCCAACTCGCACCCCTCGCTCTTCAAACACATCACCTTCAGCGACAGACTACTCTCACACTTTAACCTCTAGAAGACTGCCACTAACATAACATCACGCCTGTAAGGCCCAAAGGGTTAGGCAGAGGTGTACCTATAGTACACCCACATATTATTCATACATAAACAGATAGATATAGATTTGCTACGTTCGTCATCGCCAGTCATACACGCAACAGTCGTTTTTATTATCGGTGGAAACTGGAAATAGAGGGGTTGACGAACTCCGTGTAAAGAACCATAGCTTTAGTTTACATTCCGCAAAACACCCATCAGATACAAAAAGTCGAGTTATTATTACGTTTTGTAGTATATTCCACTTCCAGGAGAAGTTGGAACAGTGGCCTTAGCATTAATGGCAAAATTTTGCAAAAAAAGCAGTGATTTTGCTTTGAATGACACTCGGTGTTTATCGCGGTGGCAATATATTCGTATTATTACTTTTAATATAATCTAATTATAAGTATAAATGTGTAAATTATGAACAAATATATTTTTATTTAAGTATATTAAACATTTTATTTAAATTTACCACAATGATAACTTATCAACTATCACAAATTACACTAGTATTCTTTTATTTCATACAATGAAGTATACAGGGTGGCAGGGACATCGACGCAAAAACTGTTCGGTAATAAAAATCATGAAATGTTTGAAATCATGTACTGAATCCATGGTAATAGTTTTTGCGTCGATGTCCCTGCCACACTGTATACCTATTACCTAGGTATGTATGTCTGTGTTATCATACTTGTTTTAGTAATGTAGTTGACAGTCACATAGAATCTTATCATCAATATTTTTTGTTCCACTGGTCGTTTAGAATCGTTTTAATGATCTTTCTAATGTTCCGACTTTGAATTTGTATTGCTTTGTGCCTTTAATAGCACGGTGTAAGTATGCTGAAGAAACGCGTGGGACCAGCATTGTTAAATTGATTGATACACTACAACATTTAAAATTAGGTACACATCGACGAAATGCACCTCCCAGTCTTAGTTGGAGTTTATATATCTACTTGCAATCTTGCAATACATCTGTTTCATATTTAGATCTCTAAATAAAAAAATTAGCAAGCAAACTTTGAGAGACATGACGTGACATGTATAATTGTATAAGATCCCGCTCACGATGACACACCTAGTTGCCACAACAATGATCTCCTGCGCTCTGCTTCTTCTGATCGAGGTACAAGTAACATTGGGTACAATTTAGTGGTTACCTCGCGCTGACTCAAGGCCAATTGATGGTCCGAAGGGCGGGCGGCGCGAGTGCGCGGCAGTCAGTCGCAGGCCGCGCTGCGCCACACGCCATGTCCGCCGCTAGCGCCGCGCTACGCGCATGCTCCCTGCTGCTGTGCCTGGTGGCAGGTGAGCGCCTCTGTCGCTACTCGCATCGTGCATCTCGTGCTAAGTGCGCCGACCTAATACTTCCACGCGAAATGTTTTCCATATTCAAACAATTCTGTCCCGCGAAATTTACAAATTTAAATCGGGCAATGATTTTTCATGATTTTCATTAGTTACATTTTATTTACTTTGGCACTGTTGTATCGGTTAAAACATTTCTATTACAAATAAAAAAAACATAGTGTTCATTTTGCAAGCAAGGCATTATTGGTATTGATTCAGATATTATTTTGATTCTGATTTTAATTTGTTTTAAATTCTGTTTAAAGCGAAAAATTAATATCTTCCGCTTAAAACTATAAGTTATGAAATAGTTGTAAAATTAAAAATTTGTAAAATTTTTGTAAGTAAGGTAGGCGCCCTTCGCACCAAATGATGTACCTACATTAGCTATAAGTAGGAATATGTTTGTAGGGCAGACAGGTAAATTACACTTAACAGCTGCTAAAGCAATATTTCTGTGAGTACAGACATGTAGATTCTAAACATATTGATACAATAGGATGTTCAAATCCCTGTTCTACTTCACATGACTCATCCAATCATAACACCACAGGAAGACAAACTTTTGTATGCAATTTGCTTTTGTGCGCGCTACGCGACTAATATATGGGGTAATTTATATTTCCTTTAGGGTTTGTTTACTAGTTTATTGGTTTTATAGATAGGTTTTTATAAAGTGGATGAGAGAAAAGATGTGCCTTTGCCAATTGTTGATCAACTAGTTGGTATTTTATCGAATAATACAAATCGCGTCGGCGCACACCGCGTGCGCTCCGGTCGCGGTGGTATTTTTAACATTCCCGGACCGCCTCAAGGTTAGCCAAGATAGTCGCTTATTCATTGGGATATGACCTAATTTCCTATAACAAATTATTTATAGAAAATTCTTAAAGGAATGGATGCAAAGTCAAATATTTTGGAATTATAAACATAATAGAGGATCGACCTCATTAAGGTGTTGTATGCGGAAGTTAGTTCATCCGCACTTAAATTAAGTGCAACGGTACGGCGCTTTGTTTACATTAGAATATCTCATGCTAGTCGAGCCCTATACAACACACCTACTCAGTACAAACACAAACATGCAAATGACACCGTATACCTATTGTATTTTCATTTCAAAATTGTAGCGTGAGTGGTATATTACTAAGAAAACTCCAGTGATGCGCAATATAGGTACCTACTAAAAATATACATATATCTAAATCATCGTAAGAATCGTATGTGATCATAAATCTTAGGTAATGCAGATTTATTGTCCACCCTAGTAGTTCCGGAGGTACAAACACGGTATCGTAATGATAGTGATCCTGCTACTGCCCGTCAATTTCAATTCTTAAGCTCTTTGCAAGAACAATAAAACTATTCCTTACACTAAGCGCTCTGGGCTCTGTAGCCAAAATATGAACCGATCAATGCGTGAATATAATATAAACACTTGCAATTAGTTAGGTAAAAAATTGTTTTGTTATTTTATTTACATATTTTTAGTAAAAATATTTTTCGGAAGTTATTTCTTGCGTCATGTTCGTGAACGGGCGCCGTCAGTAGGAACTGGTCATCTCTTAGCTGCCACGGTTTATTTAAATTTTTGAATTGTTTTTATTTTTTTATTACGGACACTTTTAACGTGCACGTCTTTCTGCATTGTTCTCACATATATAATTTCAACATGAATGATGTAACTAATATTTAGTAACACTATTTTGATTTAAAAGAGTGTCCGTGGAGTTTCTTGCCCGTTCTACTTCATAGGTACCTACTACACTTTGGAATGGGCAACTAGCTTCATCTTTCTGACTGACCAACTAGCTTCATCTTTCTGACTGACCGACCCCTTGACAATTCAAAAGTACCTGTAATTGGTTTGAAATAAATACTTTGAGTTTGAGTTTGCCAAGTTATCGTTTAAATATAATACACCACAGATAATATAATACGTCGGCTGTCATCGTGCCGATTGTTGTAACGACCAATGGCCTGACGGCCGAAAGCCTCGATCAACATCTCACGTCTCCGCATCGTGAAGAGGTTTCTGTCCCTGGAGCCCTAACCACCGGCAGCTTGGACCCTGCTCCTGACACCGACGGACCACAATTTTTATGTTTTTAATGAAAGAAAGAAAGTAAATAAATAAACGGAATAATAATATAGTTTTACGCAAAGAAGTCGTAGACCTAAACTGGTGAACATGGACTTCACCTTAGACCGTTTAAACGAACAACCTTGGCTGAGCAGTATCGAACAAACGCCATAACATTTTACTGCGCCCCACACTCTGCCTGCCAAGTGTGACTATTAATGTTACCGATCACGTTTAAATATAAGGATTCTGAATACGAGGTGCAACCAGCTGATTCACTCGCACTATTCATCTAGCTGTCTGTAGATTTTCAAACCGATTATTGAATCAATCAACGGCTAATGACAAACAAGAAGAACCTATGGTGCTCATGGAACTCTTATACATAGTATTCTAGGCCGCCAAAGTTGAAGTGTAGTTAACACTTAATTATGTTTTCTTTTAATAAACAAGTCAGTGCTTAAGCTAGCTAGGTTTTATTTTAATAATTATGAATAGCAAGGGTTGATGTGTTCTGGATCCGGTTCGATAGTTATATCAACAAAAAAAACATTAACCTTGTCACCGTCAAGCAATGTTGTATAGCCCTAATCGACTTCTATGTATTCTTAAAAAGTAATAACATAGCGAGGCATTAAAATAAACTGAACATGAGGTTATCAATATGTTATCATTTGATACCTAAAAATATGCCTATTTTCGGAGACACTGGCACAAATTAATAAAATCGTGTAGTTATTACAAATACTGTTAAGTATGGATACTTATGTATTATAGAGCAGTGGTGGCCCAGTGGTAACGGCCGCGACTTACCGAGTTGTAGGTCGTAGGTTCGAACCCAGACAGGCGCTTTACTTTGTGTAAATTATTTCATCACCACTGCTCTCAAAACGGTGAAGGAAAACATCGTGAGGAAACCGGCATGTCCAAGAACCGAAAATTCGAAGACATGTGACATCTACCAACCCGCACTGGGCCCGCGTGGTGGATTACAACCCACTCCCTCTCACCGAGAGGAGGCCTGTGTCCCAGCAGTGGGAACATTTATAGGCTGATGATGATGATGACTTAGTTGTAGTATTTTTGTGGTAGTTTTTTTTTAACTGGGACTTTACTGTATTGGGAAATCTATAGGAGATACGGGGAAGCTATCTTATAATTTTAGGAACCATTAGGTCTTTTTTCATGAAAACAATTATTAAATAGGTACTTTATTTTTTGGTGAAGTGCAATTGTCCGTTGAGCAGAATAGTGATATCGGCCCCGACTTACGAGTTTAGGTCGTGGGCTCGAACCCAAGCAGGCGCTCTGCTTTGTGAAATTTATTTCATCATCACTGCTCTCATAACGGTGAAGTGAAACATTGTGAGGTAACCGGCATGTCCTGGAACCTAAAAATTCGAAGACATCCACCAACCAACCCGCACTGGGCCTGCGTGGTACAGTATGGCCTACTCCCTCTCACAAAGAGGAGGCATATGTTCCAGCAGTGGGAACATTAAGGTCTGATTATGCTAATCCTAACTTAATATTATAAATGCGAAACTGAGTTTTTAGGGTTCCGTACCCAAAGGGTAAAACGGGACCCTGTTACTAAGACTCCGCTGTCCGTCCGTCTGTCACCAGGCTGTATCTCATGAACCGTGATAGTTAGACAGTTGAAATTTTCACAGATGATGTATTTCTGTTGCCGCTATAACAACAAATACAAAAAAATAGAATAAAATAAATATTTAAGGGGGCTCCAATACAACAGACATGGTTTTTTTAGTAGATAATGGTACGGAACCCTTCGTGCGCTAGTCCGACTCGTACTTGGCCGGTTTTTTTTTGTTACGCTTTCACGCTAAAAAGGTTGAACGGATTTGGATCAAATTTGGCACACGGGTAGACCATGATCTGGAATAGGACACAGGATACTTTTTATCACGATATTCCCACGGGATCGAGACTTCTGCGGGTGAAACCGCGCGGCGCAGCTAGTTTTCCATAAAAATTGTAAACCAACTTCAATCAATTTTACTCATTTTTATGGAAAACTTTTACTTGACCAAAAAAACACTTATGTTAAAATTGTTTTAATGAAAAAAGAACTAATAGTTCCTAAGACAGTTTCTTCGTATCTCGTATGCATTTTCCCTTTTCGATTTTACTGTCCCAGTTAAAACACTGTACCTATACGTAGGTAGTAAGTATCCCTATAGAATTCTATAATGGATGGATATTTATGACCGTGATACCTAATGTAGGTATGTATAATCGACCTCGTAACTGCTTTAGTACCCTAATGTTGAATGTGACTTGAACGTCACAAAACGACATGGTCTAATTTGCCTATGTGACAGAAAGTCCCAATCATGACCTATGCGGGTGCTGTTTTTGCACAAGCAAGACCCAGTCACATCCATAAGATGCAGACATTACAGAACCGTTGCCTTAGGAAGGCCTCGGGAACCCCCTGGTTTGTTAGGAATGAGATCCTCCATCTCGACCTAAAAATCCCCACCATCCACCAATTTCTCAAACGCTCTTCCAAGCGTTACTTCGATACTGCCGCCAAACATAGCAACCCTCTGGTTGTCGAGGCCGCTAGTTACACTCCCTCTAGTATCAATCGAACTCGCCGCCCTTAACGAATCCTTATCGACCCTGACGACCCCATTACCTTCCTCCAGGAGAGTAGTAGGGAAACCAGCACAGTGTACAAAAACAGACGCCTCCCGTCATTTCGACCTCGCCGCCGAGGTCGTTTGCGATCGCGACCGCGTCCCCGAGTAAATGATACTCCCCCCGACCCTTGCTCGATAACGAGGTGCCTGCAGTTGTTGCATCTGAGCACGTAGCTTTAAATTCCCCGACTAATAATCATGATCAAAACTTTGATCCAGCCCGTCCCATCCTTGATGTCCTCCCTTCGGTTGACGCCCTTAGCCGAGGTTCGTACCCCACAGGGGATGCCCTTAGCGAGCGTTCACCTAATTTTAATTAGCATAGTGGAATAACCCCTGGCTGGAAGTTTTAAGTGTAGTAGCTTAAGGCACCCACAGGAAAGCCCGGTTAAGTAGTCATGATTTCATTATCATCTGAACTGCGTTAAAGCAGTGTCATTATTACACAATAATGTCACTGACAGCTCTTGAACGCGATTTACATGTGCTGATCGCGTTCAGTTCCATTGGTGAAGTTTTAATTTAGTAGGAATTGTTGTCAAAAGTGAGATAAAGCAATAACGAGGTCGCCTATACCTACAAAATACAAAACAACACGAACGTACCTTTCTACAGTGCAACCAGAAAACTGCACAAAATTACCCAAAAGTTAACTGTTTATTTGTAAACATTAGGTAAATACATATAGTAAACCAATTTTTATTGCAGGTAGTCGACAATTATCGATCAAAGAATTTTTGGTGCCGAAAGCAGTAGAAGTCGGGAAAGATGCTGAATTGCGATGTCAGTACGAGCTAGGAGCGAACGAGACAGACGACGCGCTCTACGTCAAGTGGTGGTGGACGCCAGAGGCCGGCAACGGGGACGAGAGGAAGCTGATGTACCAGCGCATAGTCGGCCATGACGCAGAGTCCATCCATCACGACAATACTAGCCAAATAGGTAACTAAAATTAACACAAAGAATCGTGGCCATCGTGTTGGTGGCCAGGCAAATAGAAATAGGGCTCTATTTAAAGTTTTTGAGGTAGTGCCGTAACCCGTAGCGCAGAAACACACTAGCCATTACGCGTGTACTTCGAAACATATTTAAAACGCACCTTGTATTACTTTTCAGAGATAAAGGGTAACGATTCCATCGTCTTACTAGCTGTAAACCCTGTGGATTCTGGAACTTACGAGTGTGAAGTGTCAAATATCGACGAAATAAGACAACACGAAAAGCTTATTGTATTTTGTAAGTATCAACCGTATAACGAGCAGATATGCACGAGCATAATTAACCTTTGAAATGTGTATGTTATTTACCATAAGATTAACAGCGTAACATTACGTCTGTATACATCGAAGGTTAACACAGATATGTATGGTTCTCCTCTATTTTGCCAGTTATGTTTGATCATAGGATAAGGATGGGATATTTTTGTTTTTTTTTTTTAACATGCAGGGTGGCAGAGACATCGACGCGAAAACTTACCATGGATTCAGTAACATGATTCTGAATCCCTTACGTTGAAATTTTTCGTCGGTTATTAAAAAAAAATTGGCTTATCCATACATTTTGACCGCGTAGGTATGAAATGAAACAGCGATATTTTTTTTTGACTAAATCTTTCAACGCAGGGGTTTTAGAATCATGTACTGAATCCATGATAAGTTTTCGCGTCGATGTTCCTGCCATCCTGTATAATAGGATCACTTTGTTGTCCGCCTGTCAGGACAATTTTTTATCAGAATAGGGTAGAGGTATTAAGGTGAAATTAATATTATAATATAAAATACTAAGGTCTGCGGTCCCTTAGATGAGTGAAAAATTCAAGCTTCTAAGTCAATGCAATCAAAAGAAACGGTCAATTATGTCACGTATTTTGATGATTATCTGACTGTTCAAAACCTAAAATAAGTTATCTTCCCGTTAAACTAACAGCATGAAATTAGGCAAAAAGCAATGCAATGATGGAAAAAATAAGAAAATTGATCATTTGTAATTATATATCACATAAAAGTATTAGAAGGAGCTCGTAGCTAAGTAATAACAGCCGCATGGGTCGATCCATCAGTTGTTCCGTGGATGGGTGACCATCTTTACATACCGAGACTCCTCCGTGCCTCGGAAAGCACGTTAAACCTTTGGTCTCAGCTGTCATTCGTGGATCTTTAACAGTCGTTACGGGTTGTCAGAATCCCGAAAGTCTGACAACCAGTCTTACCAAGGGGTATCGTATTACCCAGTTACTGGATTGTGGAGGTCAGATAGGCAGTCGCTCCATGTAAAATACTGGTATTTAGCTGCATCCGGTTAGACTGGAAGCTGACCCCAACATAGTTGGGAAAAGGCTAGGCAGATTGATATATCACATAAAAATATTAGCTTTTGTGATTACAAACTTACATTCGCAGTTAGAGCAAGGTTCATGATGTAGAACGATGTATGAGAGAACATTATTTTTTACTTACTTTTTCGTAAAAGCAATGTCGGTAGGTTTACCAGTTCTTATTTACCTTACTAGGTATAGTAAGGTACATAAGAACCACTACCACATGCTTACACCCAAGCAGTTGCTTACATTGACGTGTATCTTTGTATACAAATGAATATTATCTTTGTGAGTTTACGGCATTTGTCATCAAAAGCATCCTTATTAAACAGGGTGTAAGGGACAGCCCTCCGCAGACTGATGGAGGAATTCACTATATAATACTAAGATGACCGGTACATGAAATTATTTCAGGAACGTTATGAGAATCCAATAAACCTGATTTGTTTTATTATCTTACACGCAATGAAAGCTGATTTCACGCGTCGTTCGGTAGAGAATTTCAACATCCATTGCTGTTTTATTTTAGCTGTTTTATCCTTTCAACTTCATTAACAAGACACAATAGAATTTTAATTGTTATCCACCTCAATAAGGCATCGTAACAGATAATGAGTTATTTACATTAATGGAGAGACAGTAATAAATACAGAGAATGTAATTTTACATTGAAATGAAGAAATAGTAACTAAAAAAACGATAAAAAAATTAAAATTTTCAGTGGAATATGATTCAAAATAAGGAGCTGAATGCACCCTGTTAGTTTGCGGAGGGCTGTCCCTTACACCCTGTAGATACTTTTTAACGAGAAGCGAGTAGAGCTCGCAACTAAAACGAGTTGGCGAGCAACAAGTAGCGTGTGCACGACGGCGACAAGCGATTACCACCAGCGGGAAATCGCGTATGTCCCAAGCGTGACGAGTGTTCTGCCTGCCAAGCTACTAGCGTCGCGGGGCGAGTACTCTCTTTGATAGCTCTTGTCGCTGTGACAAACGAGTACTCGCCGGCGATGTGAACAGCCAGCGAACAACTATAAATTAAATATCTCTTTTACTTATACGGTGACCTACAATCTTTTGTACGTTTCTTAAAGAAAAATCGTTGATAGCTATTCGCTTCCTCGTCGGCGGTGGGACAAGTGCTTGAATCGCGAACTCACAGCATTTAATTCAATTAAACCATTTACAGGCACTTTTCAATTGTCAAGTAGTCGGTCAGTCAGAAATATGAAGCCGGTTGCCCATTTCAAAGCGTAGTAGGTACCTATGAAGAACGGGCAAGAAAATCCATGGAGACTCTTTGAAATTATATTGTTACAAAATATTTAATGTTGAATTTAAAAAGTTTGATATTAAAAAAGTTTATTCGAAAACACTCCCTTATAGGCAGAGCAGATATATGTTGTGCAAATGACGTAATTTTCTGAATCTTAGTGTTTTTTCCGCTTAAGAGTGACTCCATCTCACACGAAGCCACACTTTATTTACCCCTCCCTCCCCCTTAACTTGTGACCTTGTCGTTTTATGCCGTACAAGTGACATTGAATATTAGGCTAATAAAGCAATTACGAGGTCGACTATACATACAAATACTTTGCATACTTCCTCCAACTTGTTTTTTATTTGTGTTTTTCTTTATGCGTCATGTTTAGTGCACATAAACATAATTTTAACTTTTTTCTTACATGCAACTGAATCACACAATTAAGACCAACCCGCCTCTGTGACAAAAAATCTAAACCTCATGAAATCTTAATTGTTTCCTTCAGCGATGGGTACCGGCCCGGCGGTAAATTACACGTTAGTAAACAGCGAGGCAGAGGATGAAGAGGATATGTTGTTAATAGAATGTCAAGCTGAAGACGTCGCGCCCTTGCCAGATATGACCATCACCTTTCAAGGGTATGTTTGTGTTTCAAACATTTTGCTTATCTTATGATACCCGAGCAAACAGGGTGCCTTCCCCCACTTCGAAATATAGTTACAGATTTTTCTTCTATTCACTTTTATACTGTCATAGTATTAATATTTTAAACTTAAAAAATAATAAGAACCATACTTAGGGATTAGTGTTATCATCACAAATAAATGTAAGTATTTATGCTATCTTTATCCATTAGATAGGTATATGATTAGGGAAAAGGCTAGGCAGACGATGGGATAGGTATATGTGATTTCTAGATTTCAGAGTATAAAATGTATACTTTGGTAAACCCTACGCAGTACCCTGTTTAAATCAAAACCACAACGACGTGGAACTTTTGTGCCTGCGCGATATACACTGCTTGTATTTTTGTTTTTCTAACTGATAAAGCATATTATAATTTAAATTAGTTTTTAGATTAGAGATTTTGAATTTTGATCATGTTTTACTAATTTATTATTTTTAATTATCTAAATCAGTGGTTCCCAAACTATGGGTCGCGACCCACTGGTGGGTCGCAAGCAGGGCCGTAGCTAGACTCGAATTTAAGGTAGGGCAGCTGTTGTTACAGGTAGGGCGCAAGTAAAAATATTGATCGGTTCTGGTCAATTGATATTTTGTCATTACTTATACTTTATGCTATTAATATTTGCCATTGTTTATTATGGCAAACATGATGATCTGTTTTTTATCATGTTTCACATCTCTTGCATGCTGACAATTTGTGTTGATCTTAAAAATGTAGGTACAAATATATAGCTACAACATCAAGGAATAATATTTTTTAATATTTGTATTGTATATATTTTTCAGGGAAGCAATCAACATATCAAAGACTGTAGAAGACACCGATGAAAATGTCTTGTATAATATATACGTTAACGCCACCGTTGGTACAGCAGATGTCGACGAAAGCGAAATACGCTGCGAGCTAACGTACTCTACTTTAGAACATCCTCCGTACGTAGTTGTGGAAAAATACATACCTGCAGGTATGTTATACTACTTATTACGTCGAAAGGGAGAAGACACACGTTTTATTTAATTATATGACTTATGGGTTCAATACTGTACCTAAGTCTACGGTATGATAACATGGTCAGTTTAAAGTTCAGCTGTTAACTACACAAGTTCAATGCATCAATTGGTCGCTTATGGCACACATGTGTTGCTTTGGAACGTCTTCACATTATTGTGTTTATTCGAACAACGAATGATACTTACATATTTGCATTTTTCATTTACACAATCAACTAAACACTCGCATTATTACTGCACATTTACCCATTATGCACACTACTTAGATATTGAAATCAAAAGCATGATAAGTAACAGCATTTCGCTTTTAGTAAAGGGATAGATACTTATACATACTTTTAGATTCAAACTAATTAAATCATTTGTATTTTACAGGATTCGTTAAAAACAATTCAACGTTGTTTTCACAACAATAAGACTACTAGTCGTACCTCTTGACATTTTGCAACAGTAAATTTTATTTTTAATAATTTGGATAGTCTAATTAGATATTTAACTTAGCGCCTGCATGAAATGCAGGATATCAATGTGTTATGTGCTAGGATCAATCTATTGTTAATAAATGACGTAATATGAGTACTGTGCTGGCCGTAGAGTAGTGTGTGCCACTGTGTGTTGTCTGTGTACTAACGTTGGTTGTTGATGATGGTCGACGCCAGGCCGCGACGCGCCGCCCGCCACTGAGCCGCCCGAGGACGCGACCGAGCCGGATCCTACGCACGACTCCTTGCAAAACCCCAGTAAGTCATAGACAAACTAGGTACACAAGACCAAGGACTACACTTTACATCAGTCTACTGATCCGAAATGATCATGATTAACTAACTGAAAGTGTATGTATATCAATAATTATACCTACTATCTTAACTTATTAAGAAAAAAGGTACTTGAACACTATCAATATAATGTGTAATATTATTTTCTTATTTTTATTATATCCAAGCAGTATTATCATTTATTTATTTCGTATAGTTATGTAAATATTGGAAATTACATATTTTACCCACCCGAGGATCCTGGCCACGTCCATATGCCTGATAAAATAATGACTTCTTAACTCAAGCTTAATATTGTATGTGAAAGCGCGGTTACTCGAGTTCACTAGCATGAAAGAACGGTCGTACATTACATAAAAAAAGTTTTAATGTAGGTACAAAGATTCAAAGTTTTTTTTTTTTTAATAACAGTAGTGTCAGCTCGACTAGCCTTACGCTTACGACATACGTCCGTATATTGCTGTTGTTTGGTATCATGGTTATAAAATTAACAAGCCACAATATTTACAAAAACGATTTAACCTATTTTTGTTACTTTTCGGTGGGCAAATAGTTATAAGATCTACGAGATCAAATGGCAATAATTAATTGCGCATTTGTAAATTCAAAGATATATTTTTAGCTAAAAACAAATATTCCGAAGAATCCGTTTTTTTTTTAAGTTAGTCAAAAATAAATTTAAATGTTCTTCGTTTGCTTGGATTCTTAACTATTTGCTCACCGTATGTAATTGATTCATTAATTTGCTTATGTGATGATTTTTGTTGTGTTAAACCGGCCTGATTTGTATTTAAAAAGGTTGTGTTTATAAAATTAGATAATCCATTTCAATAATCAACGGTGACAATATTGACATGCATTACGCCGTTCCATATTGGATTTTATCTATTTAAACTTATTTAGTACTTATACCAATACGATTTCAAAAATCCTCAGAGAAACATCTGATTAATTTATTTAAAAAAGAAAATAATTATCATTATGTCTCCCACATAAATCCATTGTGATGCCTTCCTGTGAAAACCTTATTATTATTTAACTTTACATCAGTCTACTGATCCGAAATGATCATGATTAACTAACTGTACCTTCCCAAATATCCAGTAATTATGGGTGTTTACAATGTATGGATTTATTTCATTCTGAATAACCGTCCCCTAAATATTGCGCATGTATTTTGAGAGAAGAAATTTATCTTAGCACAAGCTGTTCGCTCAATGCAATTTCCCTAACGACGAACAAACTCGTTCCCTTTTCCCTATAAGGGATGAATTTTCAACAATCCTTCATTAGCGCTCTTCTTCGTTATATAAGAAACTCCTGTGCAAAAAGCCAATTAACAAAATTTGTGTTTTTTTTTTGCGGCTGCATAAACCAAACTTTGTACATTTAGTGGAAAATAATTTAACTTAAAAATCATCAGTCTGCAAATGTAAACTCTGTCCGTCTGTCTACCTGTTATCTTTCACGCCTCAACGGCTGAACGGATTTCTATGAAATTTAGCACACAGAGGTAGATCATGACTTGGGTTAGGACATAGGATACTTTTATCCCAGTAGTACCTATGTTCCGTATAATTATTTAGACTATGCAGTAGAAGATAGACATATCCCCATTTTGGTCCCTCTCTAATGAAAAAGCGCCAATGTAATTAACTATAAGTACCTTTGTTCTCATTATAATAACTATATTTTCCAGGTGACGACGGTATTCAGCTTCACTGCTCGTGGGCGCTGCTGACGTTGGCAGCTGTCGTGACGCATCTACAAGCGACACTCTGACTCTTCTCCATTGTGATACTAATTACGTAACTATGCTATTATGTTATTAACTAAGTGTTAATTTTATTAAGCTTTACCTAGTATGTACCTGTAAAATATTATTTCAATTTACAATATTAATAAAAAGATACCTGTTACGGAATGCAATTATTATTATCTGTGGTTTTTTATTTCTTTTTTCTTTGAAGTTACTCTGTGGATTGGTACTGTAACAGACACACGCACAGAAACGAAGAGTACGTATCTTAAAATTACATTAAGTCCCAGTGCTGCTAATAAATTGAAGTAAATAACGACGAACCGTCTTTCATTCTACAACAAAGTGGCGACCGTGACTTGCGAAACTTTACGGCGGTACGGGTAAATCACTAACTCGGTGCTGTGAATGCGAAGGCCTGTTTGCGCCCACGCTGACTCTGAAGCCATTTGCAATTTGCTATAATCCATATTCATCGTAGCCAGAATGGATGCTTTGGATAAGCTGAAGAGGGAAAGGGCTCAAATACGACGCATATTTACCAGACACGCATCGATTATTGAAGATACGATCAGAAAAGAGAATCTTCCCGACGAGACAGATATGGCGTATCTTCAAGAAAAATTTAACTCACTAACGACGCTGGACAAATCGATTCAAGATATGTTACTCGGAGCGACCGATTATTCGGAAGAAAAGTGTGATGAGGAATTTGATGAGGCGGAGACATACCGACGAAGATGGTTAGCTATAAAGGGACAAATAGACAAGAAACAACCGAAACCACTGTCATACACTAACCAGCCTTCGAAGCCGCATAATCTAAAGTTACCACAATTGGAATTGAGAAAATTTGATGACGATCCCAGGAGCTGGGTACCGTTTTGGAACCAGTTTAGGAAAATCCATGAAGATGAGTCCATTGATGATGACGACAAGTACCAGTACTTGATTCAAGCAATGACATCGGGCTCTAAAGCAAGGATTCTAGTTGAAGGCTACGCGCCTACTAAAGGGAATTACACTAATGTAGTACAGATGCTAAAGGAACGATTTGCGAAGGACGAGATCCTTATTGAAACTTATGTTAGAGAAATACTTAAACTTGTAATGTCAAGAAACAAAGTGACGGTAGACGTTCTTTATGATCAAATTGTAGCAAACTTACAGACATTAGAAACTCTTGGAATTGTGAAGGAGAAGTATGAGTGTATATTGTACCCACTTGTTGAATCGTCCTTACCAGAAAATGTTTTGCTTAATTGGAGTCGACTCCCCCATACTGACAAGTCTAGACTAACTCAACTGTTAAATTTTTTGAAAACAGAGGTAGAAGCACTGGAACGGTTGGGCCTAGCTAAAATAGATTTTTTCCAGAGAGGTGAATCAGCAGGCAGGGAGGCATCGGTTCCTACGGCTACTTGTCTATTAACTAAAGAGACAAAGGGTAAGAAAACAGGACAAACAACAAATGAAGGTAAGATCAATGCATGCTATTTTTGTGACAATCCTCATAATACCATTGAGTGCAATAAGGGAAATAAATTAAGCCTAGATGATAAGAAACGGTTGATAAAAACCAAAGGAGGGTGTTATATTTGCTTAAAGAAAGGACACCTAGCCAAACAGTGTAAAGCCTTTGTAAGCTGTTTAAACTGCAAGAAACGCCATATGGTAATATTGTGCCCATCGCTACATAACCAGGCCACTGTTCCTATTCCAAAGAGCTCTGATCCTGAAACAGAAAAGGTTCTTGTTAACAATTTCTCTAGTATTAACTCAACCACTCTTTTGCAGACGTTGATAGTTAAAATATCCAACAATAAAGGAGAAAAGAAGGTTCGGGCACTTTTGGACTCTGGATCACAGCGCACCTACATCAAAGCTGGCATGGCAGAAGAAATGCAATTGGAGGTAACAGGTAGCGAGAGACTGGGGCACATAGTATTTGGAGGCATCAAGAAAGGAGTGCAGGTACACAGGCATATTGAATTCATGGTAAGTAGCTTGGATGATACCTATAAAACTAAAATGAGAGCCCTAGAACAGCCCACACTATGCGGCAACTTACCTAAAGTGCATGATGCAGACATCATAAGAAAGTTGCAAAACCAAGGCATAAGACTGACTGATACAAAAGAAAGTATATCAGAAATAAGTTTGCTCATAGGTTCTGATTACTTAGGATCTATCCTCGAGTCAGATTTGGTGCAAGTGGAGGATAATCTGGTGGCAATAAAGACAAAACTGGGGTGGACATTACAAGGACCTATACAGGGTATATACAACACCATAGTGACATCCCATTTTGCAGCAATTATTCAAGAAGATTCTTTAGAATTCATGTGGAACATTGAGACATTAGGAATAAAAGATCCATATGAAAAAGAATCAGAAAACACAGAATCAGAAATGTTAGCGTTATTTAATGAAAATGTTTCAGTTAATGGAGAGGGCCGTTATGAAGTGAGCCTGATGTGGAAGTTGGGTTATCCAGAGCTGGAATCAAACTACAACCAAGCATACAATCGACTACTCTCCACAACAAAGAAACTGGAACGTACACAGAAGATTCAGGCCTATGATGATGTTTTTCAAGATTGGATTAATGAAGGCATCATAGAAGAAGTAAAGAATGACAAAAAGGATAAAGGACTTTACCTACCACATCATGCAGTAGTCAAGCTGGAGAGTGCTACTACAAAAATTCGCCCCGTATTTGACGCTTCAGCCAAAGACAGAAACAACAATTCACTGAATGCATGTATAGAGAAAGGTCCTAATTTGATTGAGCTCATACCAAAATTATTAATATTATTTAGAGAAGGAGCTTATGGAGTGATATCTGACATAAAGAAGGCATTTTTACAAATAGCAGTCTGTCCACAAGATCGCGAGAAGTTGAAATTGCTATGGTGGAAAGATCCCAATAATAAAAACGAGGTAGCAACATACTGCCATACTAGAGTTCCTTTTGGAGTTGCTTGTAGTCCATTTCTGCTGGCAGCTACTCTAAACCACCACCTACAAAAGCATGAAGAAAACTATCCTGCCACATCAAAAAGATTAAGAGAGTCATTCTATGTTGACAACTGTGTGACCAGCTTTAACTCAATAGAAGAAAAGCTGTCATTTGTCAATGAGGCCACAACACTAATGAAGATGGGTCAATTTGAGCTGAGAGGCTGGATGACAAATAGGAATAATACAGAAGAAGTGCCAGTATCAGTCCTAGGGATGTTGTGGAATAAAAGAAGAGATACTATTGAGTGTCAACTTAACCTAAAGAAGTTAACTACAAAGATAACAAAGAGAGAATTGCTGTCAGTTGTCCAACAGATTTTTGACCCATTGGGATTAGTATGCCCAGTTGCATTGGTGCCAAAATTGATAATACAGAAAGCCTGGCTACTAAAATCTGGATGGGATGAGAAAATACCCGATGACTTAGAGAAAGAATATATTGATTGGTTGAGTACTCTTCACTATCTTAAGGAATGCCGAGTACCGCGGCGTCTCACGGAGGCACCGCTCCATGAATGTGAGACAAGTGTCAACATATTTAGCGATGCCAGCAAAGATGCTTATGCGGGCTGTATTTTCTTACGAACAAAGCATGGTGATAAAATAACCGTGCAGCTTATAATAGCCAAGAGTAGAGTAGCTCCCATAAAGAGATGCATATCATTGCCGCGCTTAGAACTAATGGGAGCTCTCATTGCATCGAGGCTCTACATTGAAGTGTTGAGAGCTGGCTTATTTCGTCAATGCAAGGAATATGATGTCTACTGCTGGACAGACTCGTTGGTGACCCTGGCGTGGCTGAAAAGACAAAACACGTGGAAACCTTTCATTAGTAACAGAGTAAAAGAGATTTGTAAAAATACAAACAAGAATGATTGGAACCACATACCTGGTAAAAGTAATCCAGCAGACTTACCCTCACGTGGCTGCTCCGCAAAGACACTGAAAGAGAATAGTTGGTGGCTTGGCCCGCAATGGCTGTATCTAGAAAAAGAATACTGGCCCAAGTCAAACTTGTTGAATCTGAAAATTGATGAAGAGACAGTAAGCAGTGAACAAGTGAAGAACTCAGCAATCCATGTAGAAGTAATTTCAGAGAGTTTTTGTAGTAAACTGCTTCATTTTAATCAATACAATAATATAGTTCGTCTGATAGCAAGAATGCTAAGAATGAGCCCGAGAGTTAGAGGTAAATATAACATTAGCTCAGATCATATAGAAATTGATGAATACAAGAATGCAGAAGAAGCTTTGATTAAGTTAATACAAAGAGAACATTTTAAAAAACGCGAAAACTCAGGACATAAATTACTAACAATAAAAGAAAAAGGGATTATAAGAGTTAAGACAAGATTAGAATATTCAAATGAACCAAAAGACTTCATCTTCCCAATATTACTTCCTGGAAATGAAGAAATAGTCAAAAGAATTGTACAACAACAACACAGAATAATGAAGCATGCTGGAACGCAGCTGATGATGTCTACATTGAGAAATTCATTTTGGATTATAGGAATTAGAAGGTTGACCAAGAAGGTTGTGTCAGAATGCATTATTTGCAAAAGATATAAGGCAAGGCATTATGAAGTCCCACAGCCACCATTACCTACAGATCGGATAATAAATAATGCAGCATTTGAAGTAACTGGAATAGATCTAGCAGGCCCTTTGTACCTTAAAGATAACAAGAAATGTTGGATTGTACTGTACACCTGTGCCGTTTACAGAGCTATTCACCTGGAACTGACTGATTCATTGTCAACACCTAGCTTCATGATGACATTGAGAAGATTCATAGCCAGGCGAGGCAGAGTAAGAGTTATTTACACAGACAATGGAACAAACTTTATAGGCACATCAAATTTACTGAAAGAGGTGAATTGGCAAGAAGTAGAAACCGCTACTAACTCCTACAATATAAAATGGAAGCTGTCAGTACCAGCAGTTCCCTGGTGGGGAGGATGGTGGGAAAGGTTAGTGAGAGTTGTCAAAGAGATGCTGCGTCGAATCCTTGGAAAATCGGTGGTAGACTGGATTGAACTCACAACCATACTCTGTGACTGTGAAACTATAATAAACAGCAGACCACTTACCTATGTGGAGATGGGAGAATACAAGCCGCTGACACCAATGATGTTTTTACACAGCTTACCAAGTAGTGACACTCCAGATTTGGACCAGATTGATCATAAAAGTCTGAACATCCGACACAAATATTTACAACAGCTGCGAGAAGATTTTAGAAGAAGATTCAGAAATGAATATTTGTCACTTCTGATAAATAAAGGAAGAGAACAGAGAAGAGAACCCAAAGTGGGAGAAGTGGTGTTAATTGAGACTGAATCTAGTAGGCTAAATTGGCCATTAGGCATAATAAAAGATATTTTTACAGGAAAGGATGGTTGTACGAGAGTGGCGAAAGTCATGACTTCTACAGGAGAAAAGGTAAGAGCTTATCAAAGATTATATCCTTTAGAATTGAGCGCCTCAGATGATTGGATTGAGCAAGTCTCTAATAGAAATGGTCCAGTGAATCCGGCGCCATCGTCTGCAACCATCTCCGTGCCTGCTGATGACACAGAACCTCAACTGATAACCATGCCACCAGCCAGTACTAGATCGGGACGTTCTATTAAAGTACCATCTAGATTTTTAGAATAAAGTATTCAACTTAGTTTGATGTTTCCTCTGGACTTGTCAGTATGGTAGAGTACCTACTACTCTAAAAGATAAATGATATTATTCTTTATTCTATGATATCATATCATATTCTATGATATTATTCTTTAGTCCTTTTAAACTATGGAATTACCTTGCATAAACTTGGCAGGTAAATGTTATAAGTCTGTAGTAATAAAAATTATATGTAGATTTTATTCTATTTTTGTTAGAGCACTGGAATTACTAGCCTATTTAAATTTGAATGTTATGGTCATGTACCCAAATGATACTGTGAATATTTAGTTGCATTACAGTCTTGTAATTTACATTTTGGTGTTAAAGTGTATCTAGTGGTAAAACACCTCTGAAATTCTAAGCAGATGTAATGCCATAATGTACTAATAACGCAAATGAACGCTTTTATTAAGATTTAATCTTTTGATATAACTTACGAAAGGAAAACAACGTTTCTTTAAATGAAATACATATTACGAAGGAGGTACCTACACTTAAAAAAACCGGCCAAGTGCGTGTCGGACCACGCACAATGAAGGGTTCCGTAGTTGGGATGAATTTATCCCAAAAACAAACTTAACTTTGTAGTTGATAAACATCTTCTCCCATACGGAATGTATGGGAAAACATGTTTTTGCAACTGCAAAGTTAAGTTGGTCGATTATTACTCGATAACTAGTAAAGCTTACTTAGCTGTGATAGTTTTCCTTTTAATTTCGTTATATAAGCTACTGCTGTGATTTTTTTCACACATCCAAAACCAACCATTTAGCTGGCAGGGGGGGGGGACACTTGACTCTAACAAAAATTAGCACTTTAAAGCTTAATATTTTGCAAACGGATCCCTGAATCCAAAAATAGTTTTCCAAACTCATAATGTTTTTGTAAGACCTTTTCAATGATACCCCACACTATTGGATAAAAAAATAAAACATCAACACTTTACGTGTATGGGAGGTACCCTAAAAAAAAATGTTTTTCATAATTTTGTTTTACCACTTTGTCGGCGTAATTAATATATATACCTATGTCAAATTACAGCTTTCTAGTACTAAGGGTCTCGGAGCTAGACCGCGGACAGACAGACAGACAGACAGACGGACATGACGAAACTATAAGGGTTCCTTGTTTACTACGGAACCCTAAAAACGAGTGAGCCTTACAGTAGTCACACGTGTGTAATATCTGACATACTGGCTAACAGTAACAACCTCTCGGAAAATAGGTTGGTACCATTTGACGGCCAACTCTAGCACCGCGCGCGCTCATTGGTCAAATAAAATAGCGCGCGCTTCCCCGGCTTTCTGTTACATACTTCCGTCCCTTTTCACGAAATCACTCCCACAGATTGCAAGAAAGTGAAAGGAAAGATGTTATACAGTGTGAGTCTTCATAATGTGCACATATCGAAATGAGGGAGTCTATGCTTAATTTTATCGACGGAAAAAATGGTAATTTTTTTTTTTAGTTTAAAAAAAAAAAAAAAATTTTACAAAAAAATTTTTTTTTAAAAAATTTTTTTTTGCTCTCTTTTTATTATTATCTTATTTATAAATTTTACAATTAAAAATTGAAGAAAAAAATACAGATTTTTACTAAAAAAACATGTTTATTTTCAATTGAGGGTAGTTTTTTTCTCAATTTTAATTTTATGTGGACGGCTACTTACTTTCAATCATTATGGAGTTTGTTTCATCGCGATAGCTGATTCAGTTTAAAAGTTACACAGTTTTGTTACAATTTTTTTTTAATTTCATAAAAAGTATAAAAAACAATATTTAGATTTTTTAAATATTTTTTCTGTCGTTAAAATTAAGCATAGATTTCCTCATTTCGATATGTGCACATTATGAAGACTCACACTGTATATCAAAAAAACTTTATAACAAACTAGCTTTTGTCCGCGTGGAGGTCGGAAATTATCCCACGGGAACGTACAGTCTGTGGCCTACATTATCTGAGCCTCTTTGAGTAACAGCGATTACCTTATCGCCAATTTGGAATACTCCTTCGTCTTCTTCGAATCTATGGATAGGTCTTCAAAAATTATATTGAGGTTTCTAATATCATTTTTTTTCTAAACTGAATAGTTTGCGCGAGACACTTCCAAAGTGGTAAAATGTGTGTCCCCCTGTAACTTCTAAAATAAGAGAATGATAAAACTAAAAAAAATATATGATGTTACATTACCATGTAAACTTCCACCAAAAATTGGTTTGAACGAGATCTAATAAGTATTTTTTTTTTAATACGTCATAAATCGTAACCGCAATTTTTTAGATAATGGTACGGAACCCTTCGTGCGCGAGTCCGACTCGCACTTGGCCGGTTTTTTGTTATTAAATATATGTTGTTATCAAAGCAGTTGTCGCAAAGTAACTAAGTGATTGTACAAAATAGAAAATAGTCTTTCCATATGAGGGGAATTCTGGAATCGCAGAGATTATTGTGATTATGTTTATTGCGACTTACTATAGCAGTAAGTTTTTTGAATCTTAGGTATTTAATCAACTAGCAATGTTAACATTGGCCACAAAAAAACACGCATAAAAAAAGACGTTTTAATCTTAGACCATCTAACCTCAGAACCCTGCTCGTATGATTCTTCCCCTCTGTCAAGGTAATGGATTGGACAGTCTAATACGAGTACGTTTGTAAAACCTGTTTTGGAGTCGAATTTTATTAGTCATAATTGTTTTAGCTGAGTAAGGTGCTCCGTGAAAAATGTCAATCTCTGCCATTAAGACATGCAAGAAAATAACACTAAAAAATTCCATAATTATGGAGTAACAGGCCATACCAAATTTTCAAAAGATGTAAACAACAATGGCCGCTTGAAATTGGCTATGGTTGAGTGGTGCGATCTTAGAATGAATTCTAAGTTCTGGTGCTAATGTACTATCGATGTCCGAAATAATTTAGGCGCATACGAGAAGATTGAATCATTCGATATTTTCCATTTGTTCTTTCTATTTAAGTTATAACATCACGCCTGTAATCCACGAAGGGTTAGGCAGAGGTGTAACCCATTTGTGCACCCACATTTCGCCAATTATTATGTTTAAGTTTCACATCATAGGGGGCGGGTCTATTGCCATCAACTGGGCACAAATCCAGACTCCGGGCTGCTAAATCTAATAATACTGCTCGACCTGGGTATCGAACCCAGGCCCACATGCTCAGCATTAGCAGTAGCGCTTGTGCGCTTACGACCACATCAACGAAGCAGACATACTTCAAATTAGAAATTATATTGATAGATTAATTTATATGTGAAACAATATAATTTTTATGAAAAAACTGTTTTATGGCCTTCGGTGTCTTATATACATACCCCTTTATGAGGCTAAAAATGAGACGCATAGTTTGTACAAAAACTATAATTATATTTATCTTCAATTTAGTGCTATCATAATTATGAAAGATTTCAATGGATATCATAATATAATATGTTCCAAACGAATCGTTAACAGCGTCAAAAATGAAAAGATCGGTTTTTGTCTCATATTTACCCAGTCGAGTGAGAAGTCTCCTCTAGAAACCCAAGTGTGAAACTTACTTGTAACAAATAATATTTATTTTACCACTGGCTCTCTCAAATTTTGCTCCATTTTAAAACAATTTAGAAAGAAAAAAAAAATTCTTTATTTGCTGATAATGTAGGTATAAGTTGGATAGTTGTACAAAATCAATAAAATGATATTTATGTCAGTACCTAGTTATTAGAGGAAAATTTCACGCAAGTACCTAACTAACTAAATGTACAGCAGACTGAATCGCGTAGCAATACTACGCGATTCAGTCTGCTGTACTTATGTTCTAGAGTAGGTAGACAATAAGATTTCAATAATAACTCACAAAGTTAACACGAAAATATCGTTACGTCTGAAATAAAGGTCAATCAATATGTAATGTTAATTAATTTGTTATGGATCAGAGATTTAGGAGACAGGAATAATAAAAAAATGTAAAGAACAATATCATATATTTTCCTTAAATAGGTAATTTCTATATCTGTCCAATTAATATTTCAAAATTATATATTAACTAGGTAGCTTTTCTTAACTTATTAATATATACACCTCTAAAATAATTGATTATTAAATTTCGTTACTCTTTATTTACTTACTTCAAATGGCACGCTTCATGTAGAAATAATTAAAATCTAAACCACATCCTCATGTTTAGTCTTCTTTTAAACTGTTCAGTCAAATAAAAGACAACATGAAACATCACAATATATCGGAAGGGTTGGAATAAAAGTCTTTGGTACTTACATTTTTAAAGCATTAGGGATAGGACTGAAAAAATAGTCATCAGTTTCACAAAAAGCTGCAATAAATAGTTTCTCAACTCGGCATCAACATGTGTGCTTATCGCATCAAATGAATGTGTGCTTTTACAATTTCTAACGTGACTATATTATCGTGGACGTCCACGGCATGGTGGATCGAAAAAGTCTCTCGAAGATATAGGAGCTTAAAATTTTAAGTGACTGTTTTTTGCTTGAATTATATTTTGCAAAATAAATATAAGTTGCCAATTTGCGTACCAGATTGTATCCTATGATATATTTATGCATGATATTAGAAGCCATTTCAAGTAAAAAACCAACACTTTACAATTTTAGCTCCTATCTCTTCGAGAGGCTTTCGATAACACAGGGAAGTGAACGGTATTGAAATATATGAAAACCTTTTATATTTCCGTCCGTGATAACGTTACAACGTGCACGTATTTCCATTAAATTAATGGACGTCCACGATAATATCGTCACGTTAGAAATTATAAAAGCTCACAATAACACAACAAAATATTCACTCGACGATAATACATATTATAAAATAATCATTTAAATTATGTAAAAAAACAGATTTTTAGCCTCTCAAATATTGAAAAACCTAATTATATTATAATATAAAAATTGTGCCTCAACATTGCACGCATTTTTGCTGTAAAATAACGATAGCGTAATTTTATACGACACCGGATTTTTACAACTATACACTCTATTCAGTTTTAAGACTTAGGGCAAGATTCACAAACCGCACTTTGACTTTGCTAAGGATGTTTCTCGAACGAAAATGATCGCAAAATTAATGTGGCAAATTGGCAAACGCGCGTAAACTGCTGCGATTGACTGCTGATAAATCATTAAACCAATCGCAGCAGACCCTTAGAAATACAAACGCGCGATTATGAGATCTTATACAGGGTGTTTGGTAGAAGGACCGACACAATTTGCTTAGGGATAGGGAGCGTCATACCCTAGTTTTCAACCATAAAACCTGTCTTAGGTGTCACGGTAGGTAATTGAGATTTTTTTTTAGTTCCCTGAAATGTCGTCACAACGTTCTTGTTTATGGTTGTAAAATAATTTTTGAAGTTATCGGCAATGACATTTATGTACGGTTGGTTTTAGCAAATGACTTTTGTGCTTTTTAAGTCTTAAAATTGTGTTAAGGTACGAACAATTTCAACTTTTAAATTAATTTTAAAAACGAAATATAAAACAATTTCGTGCTAGCAAATGACAACACCAATCCCTCAAAAAATATTGTCGTTCTTTTTACTAAACATCCTATATAGAGCTGTTACAACCATGGAAGTAATACTTTTTGTATTATCAGGATTACAAAATTAGAGATGAACAACTCTATGCAATTCGAAAAACCTTTTACGTGACATATGACAAGGTGCGACCAGAAAAGGTAACCCAAAATAAGAGAAAGCGTCATAAAGACGCGTAATGGTGCACTACGACAAAGCGTGGCAGTACAAAAATTAGAAGCTTTGCCTCTGTGTGGTGTACTCTGTGGCGCGATAGGGACTTTTTCTGGTTTAACTGTATTCGTATTTGCGAACTTAAGCAAGCGATTTATATGCTTAGTTATATGCGTCGTGTCACCGTATGATTATCAACATCGTTAGTTTATAATCTATCTAGCGAGATTTTAAACTATCTAAAAATTGTGAACTACAACAAACCATTTACAATTTAACACATTATTTCTCGATAGTATAAAATCTATCCATGGCATACCGTCAAATTGAGAACTGGTATCAAACTTGCATACGACGAACGCACCTTGCGCTAATACTAAATAGCCATGTAATCGTGACCAACTTGGAAGAAGTTGGCTACGCGGATAGTCACAGTTCTAACCTAACCCATTTGGTTGGGATGCCCTGACTTAGTTACTCCACCAATTCGGCTACCGCCAAGACCTACCAATTAGCAAAATGATATTAAACACCATTTTTAAATTAATTTCGTGCCTGTTTTCTTAATTTAAAGGAGTGCACCCGGTTTACAATAAATTAAAGAGTCACTCCAGTCAGCTATGGCCAAACGGAGACTATGACGATTTTTTAGTTCAGAAACTTAACTATAAGAGAAGCCTTTATTTTTTATATTAAATATTATTTTAAATTCTATTAGGGACTGGTTACTCTTATAGTTAAGTTCCCAAATAAATATTTACATTTCGACATTTTGAACACGTTGTGGTAAACTTGTCCAGGTGTGGTACAGTTTGCTTATTTATGGAAAATTCATCCTGATATTCAAGAGTTCATAATGTTGCAAACTAGGTAACTTTGCCTAGACAGTGCCAATTCTACATCTAGTAGCATAATTATATGTACAAATTAATTGTGATTCCGGACAATGATTATGTTGTTGATGTACAATTTTATTAAAATAACTTATTAAAAAAACATTTGTCTTTGTCATTATTTGGCTGACAAGTGTGTAATTAAAAGTGGTTAGGCCAGTCACACACTACAATAAGTAACAATAATTATGCTGTATTCACATTACGCATAATAATGTTTAGGTTAGACCCTTGCTTGTTCAGCACCTTATTCTCAATTTCACAGATAAAGCACCTACCTACCACTAAATCTAACCTACTGACGAAACCATTTCGTAAACATTTGAATAGTGCATTTTTATTATCCTCAAAATTGAACATTATGCCCTACCTAATTAAAACAATATTTTTTCTTTACACAATAATTAATATATATTATACAATGTACCAAAACAATGATACTATAAAGCCTCATAAACAATAGGCTACTTGTCTTATAGTAATCATTAAAACTTAGGTGTCATTGGTATACAGTATGCATGGCACTCGAGCCGAAGGTATTTTAAGATTTTAAATAAAAATTACTATCGATTATACTTCAGGAAAGAAGTTTTCAATACCCGAGTAAATAGATTAGTAATATGAATTTACACTGAAAATGCGCATAAGACAGACTATCAAACTACGTCATTTAATTTTGTAGCAAAGAACAAAAGCCAATGACCAAAATGTATAGAATAGTGGTGCATTTGTAAGGTGCCCCAAAGAGATGTCAGCAAAACTGAAGGGGTCCACTAGAGCCAATGCCTGCCGGAGTTGCGGGTTTGTCCGAAAGGGTTACCGTGGCCCCCGGCAACATGGCAACTGAAGGAACACGGGTGGGTTTTAGTCAGTAAGAGTCTGACACGCCCTCCCGCTCCGCTCAGAGCGGGAGAAGTTATTTGATAATTTCCCACCCAAAAAAAAGGTACCGTATCACAAAAAAAAACGGAACCCTTACAGTATCAGCATACATTTACAGCCTTTTATTGCGGTATTTTAAACTACCATAAACTCGTTAACTTACCACAAACAATCTGGCATTCAATTGAAAATAACTATGTATCACGTGGTAAATATTTTTGAGTAGGTCTTAATACGGCTTTGGCACTGAGTTTGTTTTATTTGCGTTCACTGACTGAGTTACTTTCGCATTTATAATATTAGTATGGACAACTAACATATTTGAACATTAAAGATCCAGACATGCACATATATTTAAAGAGTTTGTTATAATTTACTATGTTCTATTTTTGGTGTTCTACTTTTAGGTGTAGGTACCTTATGTTATGATAGGTATCTACCTTAAACACAGGTTACATTTGGTTAACTCTACTTTGGTAGCAACATGCAATATAAATATTTACATAGGTTAATTTCAGGAACTAGAAATAATTATAATTAATGCTTATCGGATAATAATAATATGTATATATTATTTAGTCTATGTATACAAGAAAACTGTACAGGCAAAAGCCAGCATTCACAGTTTAAATATTTTTACTACACGTACCAATGAATTCATTTATTAATAAAAAGGTACCTATTTTGTCCAAAAGAGGACGTTTACTTTCCTTAGAGCATCTCAAAATGTGTGAGATACCCAATTAACACAGCTGTACCACATGAATAAGTTTCCTGTATATGACCTATTGCTTAATATTGCACCCCGCATATTCATTAAATGTTAGCATTTATGTATTGCTTGTATAAGCCGGCCGTACTTTTTTTTAAACCCCCAGACGGTCCACCTGATAATAACTCTTCACCAATTCCACAGGTGTGTTGCAATCCCAAAAGTTTAAACTATGTAAATGTTGTTACTCCGGCACCGAAACAATGCTGCTGGGCGGCAGAAATGGGTATGGACATAGTAGGTACTTCTCAAGATGAGCTCCTTGTCAAAGAGGTCTAATCGGAGTTTACTGACGTACGAATTTGGGTATGGCGAAAACGGATAAAAGATCACGATCCACCAAGTGCTACGGGTATAGATTATCTAATTTAAGGCCGCATTCCGACTTACGCCAAAAGTGATAATATCGCGAATCCAACCAAAGTCCAAAGTCACAATTAAAACTCAATAACCCTTATATTTTGTGACTATTAAATTTGGTTGGATTCGCGATATTATCACTTTTAGCTTAACTCGGAATGCGGCCTAAAACTGCGCTCTCCACTTCACTGTATGTTGACACATGCAAGTTGTTCTGTCACTGTCACGATGGCCAGTGACTGAACAACCAATGAGGGTGACGAATTCATTTGACATACTTCATATGACATACTTCATATGTGTGTGCGCAAATAAAATGAAGAGGCGCGCAATTCTAATTTTCACGATATGTAGGGTGGATTTCTGAGACAGGGCAGTAAGAACAGGTACCTTAACCGTTATTCTTAGAAGGTACGCTGTTCTTAACTTTTGAGTAATTGCTAACTGCATTCACAGATTTTGGAAAAATGGTCTCCTAAGAACGTTTTCCTGTAGCTTCAACGGCTGGTGTACCTACAATTACTGCTCCGTCTCAAAAATCCATCCTGTATAGAATCCGATTTAGTTGGAATATTTTACCCAATAGTGCGAAACGGTGACGTAGAACGAGTGACGAAAAACATGTAACCAGTATCCGCACTCCACTTGCACAACCAGTGTTGTACGTTTACGTGCTATACAAATTCTTATCAAACGTGCAGCTGGCTTTAAAATATTTTGTTATACAGGGTGCAATATTTAACTTTTATTTTGTTTTGTCGTTGGCTGGACTTCCGCAAATGATATTACACGAATTATGTCTAGTCTTACGATTACCATCTGCATCGCAATCTGCGCCGGCAGCTACAGATGTTAATGCGACGGTTTTATCAAAGTCAATAGTCGTGTAACCGACTGCAGCAGACGGTGCCGTCGCGGGGTTGTTGGTAAGGCTCACTTTTTCTACACTGCACTGCGATACAAGACGTCCACGTGGCTGCGAGGAGTAAGAAGCTACGCTTTCATTTTTAGAACTGCTGAAAGACTGACTCTCGGGAGAAGTTAAATCCCTTGTCATTTTTACAATTTCTTTATTCGTATCAATGTCTAATATTGCGTAGTTGACTTCCAATTCTTCCACAGGTGACATAGAAGTAAAAGTATCTGACTCTGAGAATTTTTGGTTGTGATCAGTGGGTGCTGAGAAACTTAATATTTGCTTAGCGTTTTTAATACTATCACCCATATCACCTAGAGATAAATTTGCGTATGTGTTTATCTCTGGTTTATTCCCCACAGATAAATTACAATATTCTACTTGTTTTGGTGTCAAGGGCGTGGTAGGCACAGTATCATTCTTACCGGCGTCTGCATCATTGGGTACAATGTTCATGTACATCCTAGCAGATTCTTGTTGTTGTTGCTGCTGTTGTTGTTGTTCTAGACTCAATTGGGCGTAGTGTTCACTTGAGTTACTCAATGTTGGGGATAAAGGACTGTTTATTTGTTTGTTATTTGAAGTATTTTTATCTAAACTTTCAAGGAATATATTTTCGTCTTCTATTTCTTTCATCGTATTCATAGCAGCCTCTTGCCGCAACGTGCTTCGTAAGAAAGCTAAATCTCTATTTATATCATTTGAGTAAACATGTCTGATTTCATTTGCACGGTTATCAGGCGCCGCCGGCGCCTCACCTTGATTATTATTGGGTTCTCTCTTAAAATCTCTGAGCTGATAGACATTAGTGACTTGATTGGTACTAGATTGAGATCTTGGATATAATGGCATTACCTCTAATATATCCGCGCTTGATGGTGATCGTGGTGACTGAGTAACATTACGTGGAACTGATGCGTTGGATATAATATTTGGGAGGTTGTTGTTGACAGGCGGGCGGGCATTGTCTGGCTGGCCGTTGTCTATGGAAGAGCGATGAATTACACTAGCCTGTAAAGTTTGCCTGCCTTGAGGAGATGGCGTTAATCTGGATACAGGATATGGCACGGAGTCATGAATCACATTCCTTAATTGAATTTGTTGTTGTAGTGTCCGAAACAATAGAGATGCTCTTCGACAGCGAAATGCATATATACCTTCTCCAGTCTCACACCGTCTACCTGAAAACCAAAAACATATTTTTGTTGCATGAAGCAGTATTTTCAGTCATATAGGGCTGGCTAGTCAGGACCATACAGGGCAGCCAGTGCGCTATAATTGTACAATACCAACGAAGATAACAACATGGAATTAGTATGTTTCACAAATAGTGTAGTAATCTTCAGTGTTTACCTCAAAACCTCTTTAAATACTGAAATATACACTCCCGTTCCCTAATTGCGTAATGCAACACAATCACAATTTGTTTCGATTTGAAACAGATTGCTAATCCATTGCTTCATAAGTTGGAAAAAAAATCTGCTCGGCAACGTAAATAACGCAATGAATGTTGTTGAACTGTCGAAATGAAACAAATTAGGCAAAATTGTTTACGAAAATAAGTTACGCAATTAGGGTACTGGACACCTGAATCGAGCCACCCTGCATATTTTTAGGGTTCCGTACCTCAAAAGAAAAAACGGAACTGTTATAGGATCACTTCGTTGTCCGTCCGTCTGTCTGTCAGTCTGTCAAGATCCTTTTTCTCAGAAACGCGTAGAGGTATCAAGTTAAAATTAATATCAAATACGTAGGTCTATGGTCCCTAGGAGCTCTAAAAAATCAAGCTTCTAAGTCAACGCAATAAAAAATACGGCTATTTATGAGCCATATTTTGATACTCGCAAATAAAGCAAAACCTACAGGATACTTCCCGTTGACCTAGAGTCATGAAATTTAGCAGGAAGCACCATACCGCGTACCGTCCGAAAATTTTTTTTTTTTCGGGCCAGTCTGCCAGATGGAAATGCGATTACTTTAAAGTTTATACCCTATTTATATAATATAAAAAATTGCCACCCCCCAACATCGTTATAATTGAAAAAAAAAAACTTTTTACAATAAAAAAACATCCGACCTCCAAAAAAAAACACTACAAAGTGAAAAATAACTTTAATTTCGGAAGTCGGTGGCAAAAAACAAAAATACAAAACACAAGACACCGGCTTCCGAAATTAAAGTTATTTTTCACTTTGTAGTGTTTTTTTTGGAGGCCGGTTGTTTTTTTTTGTAAAAAGTTTTTATTTTTCACTTTTTAGTTGTGGTACCTACCCCACACACATTCGAATACCACTACCTGCTACCAGTGACAGAAACTTATCATATCATCTACATACTAAGTGGGAAAAAAATACGTATTTTGTAGCTAACTCAAAAACTATCAAAGCAAAGTTAATCAAATTTATATGGGACCAATTCGAGAGCACACCCTTTCAAACAAAAAAATAATTTTCAAAATCGGTCCACAATTGACGGAGAAATCGGTGGACATACATAAAAAAAAAAAACATACGCGACGAACATATAACCTCCTCCTTTTTGGAAGTCGGTTAATAATGTCTTACGCTGTTTATAATTCTTGAAACTCCTTACCAATGATTTATCACATAAAATCATTGATATTATAGTCCGTGCAATCCACGAAGACGCGCCCCACTCCGCGATTACTGTACTGTAAGCTGAACACTAGTACGGCGCGGAGCGGAGTGGGGCGCGTCTTCGTGGATTGCACGGACAATACACACTAATTCCTTGCATTTATTAGAGCTTAAATTTCGAAGGCCATGCCAAAAAAAATGTTATGCCATTCATACGAGTTCATTCGGATGGTACGGCGGGTTCGGTATCACTTCAAGACCCAGATTACCACTCGCCATTCGGTTGCCTCTCCGCTTAAATTTTACGTGCCATTGCCTTGAATACCATGAACTCACTATCATTTCCGTTTGTCATTGATCCTTTGTTGGGGATAAAAACTGCCACTTGCTCACTTCAGATGACACTGATATCCAGCGTCTGATAATTTGATAGCTAGCCATTTTTTTTTTTTTGTAAACAAGCGATTTCTTTCACGCATAATTAATTATTGAGTCTAGTTGCGCAGCTATTTACTTCAAAAATACGGGAACCCATGTATTTGCCAAAGATGTTATAATAAGAAAACTGGGAGAAAGCTCTCCGAAAAAAAAATTGGAACCCGATATTTCGTAATTTTTTTTATAAATAAATCTATTATACTACCAAGATAAAATTATTTTGCTGCGGAAAAACAACCATTAAAATTTCAGCTTGTATATTTGGTTAAAACCGTGGATGGTTTTCATGCCATCATGCGGAAGCGTTGTGCGTCTCTTTATCTCTTAATGAGGCGCATGCGGGCCAGTTCGAACAGCTTTCTGAGCGTGTTCCCGGGCCGCTGGGACTCGCCGATGTGGCGGCACTGGATGCGACTACACACTGTGGGTGGACACGTCCAGGGGGCCTACCACCAGCTCAAAAGCAGTATTATTATAATATTACTTCAATGGGAGAAAGAGATGGAGCTATACGTCCTGTAGAGCTTCATCTCTTTTCCACACTGAAGTAATATTAAAATAATACTGCTTTATGAGCTTGTGGTAGGCCCCCAGGGCTTGGCATAAACCGGCACTCCTGAGCGGTGTCACTTTGTGGTTTTTATTTTTATTTCTTCCTGTGGCTTTGTTTTTGTATATGTATACTAACAATAGCTTTATAAGGTTTTTTGTGTTACTAAACAGTATAGTACGTAGTGCGTTGTTGAATGCAATAAGTTGCTCCACATATATGTAGGAATTTACATATTCTATTTCCTCCTCGCCTACTGAGATGTTTATTTGGGATCTGTTTGTTATTATTTTGATCTTTGTTTTGTTTATTTGCTAGGCCCACCATTTTGCTTTTACGTGACAAATCTTGGAGCATGTATATAACGAAATAACTATTGACTAATGGTAGCCGTACACAGGGCCGGATTTAGGGGAGGGCAACCGGGGCTACAACCCCGGGGCCTCCACAAAAGACAATGGAGACTTTGGAAAAAAAAAAAACAAATTCAGACTATTAAACACTAGTAAACAACTTTTCCTTTGACATTTTTTTTCGCGTTTTTCCTTTACCTACAGTACTTTGTACAAACATGATTATATTAAATATTAACAGAAATCATCGATCTATATTTGTTCACTCCAATCAGGCAATCAGTAAATTATCAAAATCTCAAATGGCCCTGATAAGCACTTGCAATTTACTCCCTGTCTTTAGGGAGTATTCCAATGGCTCAATGGCTGAGTGGGGTGGTACTCGCCCGCAGCCTGGGAGGTTAGGTATTTTTATTTTTGTTCTTTCAATTATATATGTATACTAGCGGACCCGACAGACGTTGTCCTGTCTACACGTCTTTAATTTGAAAATTTCAAACTTTTTTTTTTTTTTGTGAATCTAAACCATTCCCAGATCCCCTTGAACACACACAAAAAATTTCATCAAAATCGGTCCAGTCGTTTGAGAGAAGTTCAGTGACATACACACTCACAGAAGAATTATATATATAAAGATGTAATTTACATTAGCTTAAAATGGATTTCCGCAAAGTAACGCCTGATTCAATTAATTACCAAACATATTATACGTACAATCACGCACCAAGACCAGAACGACAAACGTTGAGGTTGAATTCGCTCGATTACGGGAAAGCACAAGACGAAAATCTGTCACCGAAGGGGAAATACAAAGTATCTGCCTTTATCCCAGTGGTCGACCAGATATATGTTTCTCTTACCGAAAGACTGCATGCCTATGAAGCTGTTCGTTCGAGATTTGGATTTCTTAATCACATCGAGAAGATGGATGCTGAAAATTTGCACGCTGCAGCAGAGGCATTGGTAAAAGTTTATCAGGATGATGTAGAACCTAGTCTTGGTAATGAGTTGGTTCAATTTGTGTCTTTGATCGACTCATACAAAAAGGACTATGGAAAAGACCAATCTCCGGAACTATTTTACTACCAAATTCTCGAAGATCAAAATTCAGAGCTACATTCCCAAACCTTGAAATTGCATTGAGAATGTATTTGGTTTTGATGGTATCAAATTGCACTAGAGAGCGCTCATTTTCAAAAAAGAAAATTATAAAAAATTGGCTTCGAACCACGATGAGACAAAACCGTCTATCAAAGCTTTCTCTCCTGAACATTGAAAGTGATTTACTTCGAGAACTAGATTTCAGCGAAATCATCAAGAGTTTTCAGCGAAAAAAGCTCGAAAGGTTCCGCTAAAATATAATTTCAGTTAATTCTTGTTTCCGATTACATTTATATGTTTGTTAAATAATAAAAGAATCTACAGTGTGAGTCTTCATAATGTGCACATATCGAAATGAGGGAGTCTATGCTTAATTTTATCGACGGAAAAAATGGTAATTTTTTTTTTTAGTTTAAAAAAAAATAAAAAAATTTACAAAAAAATTTTTTTTAAAAAAATTTTTTTTTGCTCTCTTTTTATTATTATCTTATTTATAAATTTTACAATTAAAAATTGAAGAAAAAAATACAGATTTTTACTAAAAAAACATGTTTATTTTCAATTGAGGGTAGTTTTTTTCTCAATTTTAATTTTATGTGGACGGCTACTTACTTTCAATCATTATGGAGTTTGTTTCATCGCGATAGCTGATTCAGTTTAAAAGTTACACAGTTTTGTTACAATTTTTTTTTTAATTTCATAAAAAGTATAAAAAACAATATTTAGATTTTTTAAATATTTTTTCTGTCGTTAAAATTAAGCATAGATTTCCTCATTTCGATATGTGCACATTATGAAGACTCACACTGTATACTTGGTTTCACAATAAATTGTTATTAATTAGAAAACTCGACTGAAACATTTTTTTCCATTTTATTTGGAAAATAATTTGGGGCCAGGGGGCCTCCACTCCTTAGTTGCCCCGAGGCCTCCAGACCTCTAAATCCGGCACGGGCCGTACACGTTACGATTTACTTGCGCAAGTATGCAAGACGGTATTGACCACACACATGGCTCAAGTTTGCTTGTAACGATATTATTTCTGTTTAGTGACCGTCCAGGTGTGTTGTGTTAACTTGTGTTGCGCGTCATCCATTAATGACGCTTTGGCAATAGTTGGCTTAATAATTGCTACAAAAGACGTAAAACGGCTGCGTTCTGCAGAATAAACCGGTTTTTGAAAAAAAAACTCGTTTCGTTTTCGTTCCGTTTTGTTCGGAACGGTCGTACTGGTTGTACAAAGAACTGTTCGAAACGTTTTAAAAACGTTATTTTAAATAACGTTTTCAAGCCCTGGGTACGGGGGGGTTCGGTATCACTTCAAGACCCAGATTACCACTCGTCATTCAGTTGCCTCTCCGATTAAATTTTACGTGGCATTGCTTTAGCTAGTGAACAAATGTTAAAATCTATGGAACAAATTGCTTTATTATTAGTGAAACTATGTATTTCATTTCACAAATCTTTGGTCCTTAAGGCAGCCTATACGAATTAAGGTACTACACCTGACACATACATAACATCACACCTGGTAATCCCCGAAGGGTGACGCAGAGGTGTACTTATTATGGTACACCCACATCGCGCCCAAACAAGCCACTGCTCTGTACATAAGAAACAATGTCTAGCCTAGAGAATAACATAGGAATATCAAGGAGTATTGCAGGGGACTTATCTCCAAGGATTGAAAATACTTACATAATATATTATGTACTTTTGTATTGATAAAAGAGCCTATTATAGCTAGCGACCTCGACAATTGATCGTATTATTTTTCTGCCTGAGCAACCGGCAGCAAGTTCGTCATGCTCCCTTATGGGCTTGTTACACGGCAGTCAACCGCATCCCAACAGAGGTGACCTTAGTGGTTTTACAACCGTGGAGTTGGTGGTATAAGACCAAATTTCAAACAGCTCTGCCTGTAGCCAACCATGGTCACCTCTGTTGGGGACGCGTTTGGCTGCCGTGTAGCAAGCCCTTTAGATGTCACGGCTTGCGGTACGTCGGGGGTCGGGTTGCCTCCTTCCCTCAAATATGGCGAGGGGGGCAATGGCTGATCTTTGCGTTATGCTCGTGAACGGGTGCTGATCATGGTTTTATTATTTTTACTAGCAATTAACTGTTTAGTTATTTAACCTCGATGGTCCTAGTTTATCATTTATAACTTCTAGTTACAGCTTTAAATAATATAGTTATGCCCTAGCTAGCCCTTTATGCCTGGAGGCTTTTATTTAGATATTCAAGTTCTGTTGACGTTTATATTTTGTCTGCTAGAGTATAGTTCTCGTGTTTTTGCTTGGTATATAGGCGTGTGCTAGCTGAGATATGGCTAATAATTTATAATCTAAATTATGTTTTGTATTGTGTAATGTAAATTATTTTGCATACTATTGTATGGAATCAATTCTTTTTTTCTAACTGAATAGACAGCTGTGCTGCTGGGGTGATTGTTGCGCCACTTCTTCCCATCTAAAACACTAGAAAGTGGTGAAGGGTGGGCGTTTGGGGGACTGTCTTATATAATTTTGACGTTCAAAAAGTGCCGATTCTCAACCTAGTTTGATTTTATCTAGTTCAAGACTGGCCAGAAAAGACAACTAACAGACGGATGTGAAAACTGATGGGAGAAGACGCTTCCCAAGTAGTGCAACAGTAAATATTGGTAAAAATAGTAATACAGTAGATATTGTAAATACAAACCTGATTCGAAACTGAATATATCTCCTTCAAATCCATATCTTCTTAATGAGTGTAAAGGCCAAACAGTCGAGTCTCTTCCTTCGCGATACAATATTATATCAGATTCAGTAATCTCTAACTGACCAGAACATAAATCGGCACCATTCTCATCAATGTTTACTACGCGAAACACATTAGGATGCAAGTCTGAAGTTTCCTTCTTGCTATGTAAGCACCCCATTACATTACATTTCAAAACAAATTGCAATATATTTGTGTAATCTGCAAATACAAATAATATCACTATTAGTATGATTGACAAAAGTATGCAGCTGGTACACATTAAGCTATACATTTCCAGTTTCTGCTGATCTCGCATTGCATATGATTTCCATACAATGCGAGGTCAACTTATACTGGAAATGTATAGCTTGATGTGTAGCCGTTTGTACAGTAATAAAATTATAGGTGTGCTTTTTACAATGCGTCTAACAACAGGTAGCTTGCTTATTGGCCATTTCAATCACTTCTTTAAATAATTTAGTATGGTTTTGGTATTTGAAGATAAATACACGGTGTCAGGGACATCCGATGTGCGACCCGTCACCATGGATTCAGTACACAATTCTGAATTTTTTTTTATAACCAACAAGAAATTTCAATGCAGAGGGCATTGAAATTTCTTGTTGGTTATAAAAAAAATTGCTGCCATACATTTGACTGTGTAGGTATTGCACTTTTCATAGAAAACAGCAACTTTTTTTTTATATCGCTCAAAAACATTCAACTCTAAAGGGGGTATAACATGTGCTAAATTTAATAACAAATTGAATTGTTATAACAAAGGACATATTATTTGGTACTTATTAGTAGCTACAAACCCAGATTTATTATTGATTCATAAGAGTTCTGTAGTCGGCCTCATAATTGCTTTACTTTGTTATAGAATTTTTTGTAAACAGAAAATCAACACTAAACTTTCTAGGTCCAAACAGTTTTTGGTGTCCCTAAAACTTCTAAACAATAAGCTCTCACTTGGTTGGCAGTCTAATAATGAAAATATCAAAGACAATTTAAAAAATAATATATTGACCTGTGATGGAAAGAGGGGGATACAGTTTATATAAAAATGTCGCATTTTCTTAGCTTTAAATATGAAAGATTAGTTTGAATGAAAATTATTTACTCGTACATCAATAAAACTTAGATACACACATTGAGAGTGTACACTCAGTGTTATGTTATGTTTAAAACTATGTATTTTTGGAACACCTTGTTCTAGGGCATTTATTATTTATGTGCATGCATTATTTTTCCTTATAGCATACCTATAATCTTAAAGAGTTATGGGACATCAACACTTGAAACTTGGCCCAAATACTTTCTAAATATAAATTTTTGAAAACTATCTTTTCAAAGGATGGAATGCGTGTTGAGATTTGTGGACAAATACTAAATCTACACGAACGAAGTCGCGGGCGAAGCGCTGTTATTTTGTAAAATACAGCTTGTGTTCATCTTGACAGATTGCAATAATATTTAATTAAAATCTCAAAAATAATACGCGTAATTTCTTATAATTCTGATAAAACAACACAAAGTCAATATTCACGAATTATTTTGACTGCATCAACACACGGAATATTCGTACACACCGTTGTATTGTAATCATTAGTACTTACCCACTTACTTAAAATTTGGAGTGATCAATCAGTTTCCTCCATTCATTAACTAAAATATGAACTAAGAAACATATCAATGTACCTATTTACATTAATTTATCACATATATATATCACACGATTCGTAAAATGCAAGTAATCACAAAATTATTCGGTTTATCCAATAACTCTGCTAATACCAAAGAAGATTGATTGAATTCCAACACTGAATTTAATTAAATAATTACAAAATTTTACAGCACATAGAATAGAATGAAATGAAGTCCAGTCCAGTCGAAGCTGTCGAAGTGACATTGACCTGACGGACAGATCTGAGTGACACTTGACAGAACGATGAACCACAGAGCAAGCAATGAATTCACCATGAATGTGCCAAGAATACAGTATAGTCGTACAAGGATAAAACAATATAGTTGTACAAAGATCTTTTGGCGCGTGGCTGAAATCGGAACTAACGCCGCCATCTTCGTTTTAAAAGATGAAAAAGAAATATACTTTATTCTATGTTACGAGATATACGACGATATCATCCTCAAAAAACGTTTTACGTTTGCTGCTATCTATGTCTGAGGCCGACTTTATTGAATGCTCTCTGTCTACGGTTATTACCAAGAAGCTTATAGATAAAAGTGGAGGCAACACTCTAAATACCTAAGTGAAACCGACTGTGGTCGGACGCTCTCTTTCTGAATACATACATAAGATAAAGAAAACACATATCACTATCTCGTTCTTATGTGTGTATTTAGAAAGAGAGCGTCCGACCACAGTCGGTTTCACTTAGGTATTTAGAGTGTTGCATCCACTTTTATCTATAAGCTTGGTTATTACGTTCTTCTCTGTGGTTTGGTTCTATGATGTTTGTGATTCTGTGTTCACTGTGGTCAACAGTGTTACCAACTTAGTGGATTTTCCACTAAAACTGGTGGTTTCGACCCCCTTTTAGTGGCGAAATATTGCTTTTAGTGGCTGGTGGTTTTTTATAGTGGTTTAGTAGAATTCAGTTTAAATTACTGAAAATGCTATCACTCAACCATTAAGCCACTATAGCGTTACGAAATATATTATTTTTACTTCATTTAATTTAAATATTTATCAATTTATCAAAGAATTGACGTTAACACGTAAAATTATCGTCCGTAAACCAGGCGTGGTCGCAGCCCAAGATTTTGGGGGGTCACCATGGGGGCCGAGGAATATTTTTAGGGAGGTACAGACGCCAGCACATCAAGCTACCCGAAACTGTCAAATTTTCCCAATCAACTTTGAACCTTATCGTTCAGCGATAAAGTTGAAAATCTATGAAATAAATTTGACAGATTGTAGTAGCTTGATGTGCTGGCGTCTGTACATGTTGTATGCATATATCTCCAGCCCCACATTACTTTTGCTATTTAGGGACGCAGCGTTTACATGCGGAGGAGGGGGGGTACTTGCGGGCAAATTGGTCGCAGTCGCAGCAAGTTTTGGTAGATAGGTATTAGAACAGTAGATTATGAAAAGAGCAAGAAGCTAGCTTGAAAATTTTAACAACCTGCCTTGCATAGGTTAGGTTTTGTTTGATATTTTCAATCATAAGAACTCTTTTGAACTGAAAGCAGAATGCAAGACCGCGCGTTTTAATTTACAGTGAAAACACAAAAATTTCAACAAAAAATTATGAATAAGCATGTTTAAGGTTTGTGCTGAGCTAGCACCACTACTGGTGAAACTTGCTTCCCTTTTGACTCTAGTATACATCTTTTGATAGCAATGTGTTATTTAATTTGAATTTAGGGTTTTTATTTTTGATTTTTCTTTTGTAAAATTTTCCCAATCAACTTTGAACCTTAGACATCAGCGATAAAGTTGAAAATCTATTAAATAAATTTGACAGATTGTAGTAGCTTGATGTGCTGCCTCTGTACGATAATTTTGACATGGGAACTCGATTGAACTTTTGGAGTTGGCAACACTGTCTGTGACTGTGGTGTTCACCAGTGTTGCCAACCCGTACGATAATTATGGGGCGTACGATAATTTGGCCAATGGTACGATATACGATAATGAATGTCTAACGTACGATAATTTTGTGATTTGCTGAAAAAAATTACAGTTCCATTATCAAAACGTATTTGTTAAATACGCAAAAAATGTCAATGTCTATTGTCAAGTATGTCAATAACAACAAATAAGTATCTCTCTCGTTTTCCCTCTTTAGTTTTTTATTTTATTGTACAATGAAAACACAAAAATTTCAACTAAAAACTATAAATAAGCATGTTTAAGGTTTGTGCTGAGCTAGCACCACTACCTACTGGTGAAACTTGCTTCCCCGTTGACTCTAGTTTAAAATTATCCATCTTTTGATAGCAATTTGTTAATTTGAATTTAGGGTTTTTATTTTTGATTTTTCTTTTGTACAGACGCCAGCACATCAAACTATCCGAAACTGTCAAATTTTCCCAATCAACTTTGAACCTTACATATCAGCGATAAAGTTGAAAATCTATTAAATAAATTTGATATATTGTAGTAGCTTGATGTGCTGGCGTCTGTACGATAATTTTGTCCAAAATACGATAATTTTGACATGGGAACTCGATAATTTGAACTTTTGGAGTTGGCAACACTGGTGTTCACTAATAGTAGTCTATGGTGTTCACAGCTGGCTTACAAAGAATTTATTTGTTGTGTTATTTTAGATTTGTACATATTATTGTTTTTAGCATTCCTTGATTGATTGATTGGTGTTTACTGTTTTAAATAATAAAATATTTACGTATAAATTAAATAAGTAAAATACTATGATAATTTTTTAATAAAAATAATTAGAAAATGGCTTGTCAAGTGGAACAAATAGCTGACTGTGGCGATATATCCAGTTTAGGAAGAGCTTTGTTTGTATCAGAAAAAGAAGGTAGTTTTTTGTTGTGAGATAAATTATAGGTACGTTTAATAATTCTTTTTATTTTATGACTGCAATTTTATTTCAGACACAAAGTGGCTGCCACAGTGTTCCATTTCTCTGTCTTCGTGCAGCAGTTTGTTGGCAGTTGGTCATAAGAATCGTCTGTGTCTACTTAATAATCAATGGATCAGCCTAACAAACAGTCATACATTTCTTATATCATGGAGTGGAACTCTACCTTCAGAAATAACAGTGGTGTTGGCATTACCTATATGTCCATCGCAGCAGTCCTCTCAGGTAAATATACCAATGCTAATAGAATTTTACTAATACTCTCAGCAACACATGTAAACCAAGACGACCCACTGACCCAAAAATCTTGACACACTGGCAGCCTCCTGTGCAGTAGTTTGTGTTATATATGGAGAATGTATGCATTCAAATAAACATTCCCATTTCCTCCAAGAGGAATATACCTCTTGGTTACAATGAAATAGCGGTTACTCTACTGACATGGAATTTAATAGACTTCCACAAATGATTCACACTTGCACATATAGACAATAGTAATTATTATTATCAATCTTGCACATCCATCTTACGCTTTAACAATCCTTTTTGAAGGTGTCATTTCTACAACCGAAAGTTAATAGTTTTATATTTACTACAGATAATATTATCAGGAAGTCAATGCATGCTAACATATAGTAGATTATTTTATTATTTAGATTTACCCAGATTAATATTATTTTAAACATTGTTTTTCTATTTCATTATGTATCTAAAACTATGATTAGAAATACTTAAAGTTGCATTTCAAGTCTGTATGTGTAGCTGTGTTGTTCTTCAAAATTACTCAATGATACGATTTTGATGTGGTTTTCACCATCCTTTTGAGAATTTAGAATTTAATTTAATTTAGAAATAAATATTAAAACTAATATTTACATCAACTTAGTAAAAATCATAAATTCAATGACAGACAACACACAGCTTAAGAGCGTTTACGTCTAGCGCGGGAAGTCAAGTTTAGGTAAATTCTTCGCAAAATTCACTCACACAGAAGCGCGCGTACATGTGTGCGTAGAGTTGGCGCGTTCGCTATCTTTATAGTCAGACTAACACACGTTGATCCGTTCGATTTAGAGCAATAATTGTTTTAGTAAATATTTAATTGGAATTTAAATCCAACTTCAATTTATTGTTACACCTATGATTAATATTATTAAAAAAACGAATTAAATAAATAATTTTACAATATTTTATTGGAACAGTTTACATATTTATACGCTTCTTTTCGTGTTTATTTTATATTAGGCATAACAATTTGATGAATCATATTTATTTCTTTTAAACATCTTATCTTATTATCACTCCGAGTAACAACAAGCGCAACATGTCATACTCATAGTTACATTATGGGCACTGTTAATATTAGCATGTCTGTGTCGCAAACCCATAAGATTTTCCTTTACCAATAATCGCTCATCGCGCCTAAAGAAGCCTTCACCTGAAAAAAAACGTGTGCGTTTGTGAGAACCCACTCAGGAATAAAGTTCCTTCTCACGTATCATTTAAAATAAAAACAAAATTTTCGCAGCCGCCATCTTGGATTTACATTTTGACCTCACTATCGACTTTAGTACCCTCAAAAACTAATGCCTCATTTACATTCTGCCCCTGCCGCTACTGTTCGCGCTGCCAGCCATAATTCTCTAAATACTACCGTAGTAGGATCGAAAGAACTGCCCTACCACTCATATCGCTTTCGACTTTCAACAATGGTAGACGTCGAAATAATTACAGCGTCGCTGTGTAGAAAACACAATACATAATTATGTTCTTTATTTAAAAAAAAAAACAAATTTAAAAAAAGAAAATTATCTTCGCAGAAAATGATGGATCCTCTCCATAACATCAAATACAGACCATATCGGATGAAATATATCGTCTGCATCTGCTCCAGTAGGTACCCTAATTGCGTAACTTATTTTCATAAACGATTATAACAAATTTATTTCATTTTGACAGTTCAACAACATTCATTGCATTATTTACGTTATTGAGCAGATTTTTACTCCAACTTATGAAGCAATGGATTAGCAATCTGTTTCAAATCGAAACAATTGTGATTGATCGTGCATTACGCTATTTTTTTTTTTCTTAGCCTTTATTGTCCCACTGCTGGGCAAAGGCCTCCCTACCCTCTTTCCACCTCTCTCTGTCTAGAGCTTCCAAGAACCAATCTTTCTTAAAGGAGTCCAGCTCATCCCGCCATCTCCGTCTGGGCCTGCCGCGATGTCGTTTGCCATTAAGCGGGACCCACTGGGTCGTAAGTTTGGCCCATTGATCGTTTGACATGCGGCAGATGTGTCCAGCCCAATTCCATTTAAGCGTGGCAGCTTTCCGAGTGACATCAGATATTTTAGTGATGGAACGGATTGTTGTATTCTTAACCCGGTCCACAAGTTTAATACCAAGAATACTCCGTTCCATAGCTCTCTGGCAAACCTCGAGCGTGGTCCTCTTTTCTATTACGCAATTATTGGGGTACAGATCGGCTAGATGAATTTATATTTTCAAAAGAGGCCTAAACGTGTCTCCCGCTCTGGGCGGAGCGGGAGGGCGTGTTAGACTCTTACTGAGTAAAACCCACCCGTGTTCTTTCGGTTGCCCTGTTGCCGGGGGCCACGATTTCCCTATCGGTTTTCTTCGAACCCCCGGCAGGCATTGGCCCAAGCGGACCCCGTCAATTCTGCTGACATCTCGTTGAGGCACGCGTGGAACACAATGCGCCGTCGACCCGGGCTTGGTCCTTATCGGATGGCGAGCTACCCATTGCTGGAATTGGCTCGCGATTCCCGCCCCGGGTGTCTCCTCCTGCGGCGGTTAGGGGCGTGAAGGCGCGAAATTTGCTTCTCCCTCACGCGTTCCGCCTCCTCCTTCGCGAGCATTACCGCTTCGCAGAAGGAGGTGACGGCCTGCCATTTCTTCTCGCTCCGTACCATGGCCTGAACCAGGGCCGGACGCGAGAGATCACCACCGCCGATCACCTCAACGAAGACACGGTGTTGCTCCGCCCAAGCCGGGCAGACCTCCACCGTATGCTCTGCCTTGTCCTCAGGCCGATCCACACAATGGTGACACCCGGATGTTTCCTCCCGCCTTATCCTGAACAGGAACCTCACGAAGCAGCCGTGTTTTATATAGAATTTTTCACTTTTTGTATGGAGACCATGAAAAATTATTACCTATATGTTGAGTTTTATGGGTTTATGGGCATTATAAAGGGGGTCGAAATTTTCATTACTTTTGCGATAGATCACACCATTTTCGAAATATAAGCAAAAGAAAAGAAAAAAAGATACAGTACTATTTTTGCAGCTGAAGTCGAGGTGTGGGTATGAATTTTAGTTCATGACAACTAATTTAATTCCACACTTTTTTAATGGCGATTAAAAGTAGTCAGATTTAGTTAGGCAAACAAAATTTTTCATGAAAAACGTCAAATTCAGAATAGCAAAATTGCCATTTTCACTAAAGTATTAACTCAGTGTCATCTTTCACTAAGGCCCGTATTACAGAACGTCACTCAATACTCAAGCATTACTTAAAACTAGATTCAAGCCATTTGATTGGTTGAAACTAGTTTTAAGTAATGCTTGAGTATTGACTGTCGTTCTGTAATACGGGCCTAAGATGGCACTGAGTTACTTTGGTGTATGCTTGTTTGTTTGTTTGAAAAATATTACGTCAGCAAATGCTGTATTGATTTTTCGGAATTTTCAGTATTTTATTCGGTCCTTTCTTTATTTGTATTCGCATATAAGTTGTCGGAAAATTAGCATTTATAGCAGTAAATTTCAAATTTTAAGTATGCTCATATTTTAACTTTTTTCGGAACTGTTATTACTACCCAAACTAAATGGTGATTTTTTGTCTAGTCATTTGTGACAACAGAAGGCATTTGTGACATGAGAATCGGCACCGATATCAACTTTAGCACCCTAAATTAGTTTTCACTTCAATAAAATATTTTACTTACTAAAGTACTAAGATGTGGCGATCATGCTATATTCGTGCATTATCGTTGTACGCACGACAAAGGTCAACAGCGGTCAGGCAGAGCGCCGAGCGACGCGTCCTCTCTCTGAAAGGCCTCACGGCGGACTAATTTGAAACGGTTTGCGCGTGGAGTTTTATAGTAATTTTAGAGTAGTTTTAAAAAAAATCTAGAAAAATAACCAAACTCATATAGTTAAAAATTTTGATTGCAAATTTTTAAGAAGATGTTTTTCTATTACAGTAACCTTTTATTATATTAAATTAAGGAAGATATATTGGTAAAAAAAAAACATTTTATTCACCAAAATTTCATTATAATTTCGCATTGTTTGGATTTTTATTTCTCATGTAGGGAACCTAAACTGAAAATTTCTTTTAACTAACTTTTTTCCGAAGAATCTTTGCAGTTAGATAAAAAATATTGTTTGTTAGGGTGATCAGTGATTTAAGATATTTTAAGCGTCAAAGTTGACGCTCGAAGTAAAATTAACAAAACCTCTGTTCAGTAATCTTGATATAATTCACAAATACTCTAATAATCTAAAATTTTTCCTAACTAAGTGTTTAGACAACAATATTTCCTAAAATGATTAGTAATTAATATGTTTTTAAAATAATGTTTGATGGATATTAACTGGATCGAAAAGTACTGTTTTTCAGCTAAACAGCGCGCGGATGGCGTAAACGCTCTTAAATGGCTTGGTCTAGAAGCATGAAGTCCAAGACAAGAGTTCCCTATTTAACGAAGATGAGCTCTAAGGACGAATATTTATATTCATCTCCTAAAGGTGGTAAGGTATCCGAGAGTATTTGAGCTAGCATAAGCAAGGCGAAAAGTTGATAGCTGAGTAGGTGATGAGAGAACACCGAAAATATATTTGAAACAAGTATACTAGCCAGTACAATAAAACCTTGAAAAGAAAACTGTTACGACGTAAACAAGGCGTTAGTTTAAGATTTTCGTTAATTTTAGTAATTGAGGTTTCCTATCTTTGCCAGCTTTATCAAACAATTGACAGGCACCTCTGAATATTTTTTAAATGTTGATAGCTCCTTAAATAGGTAGCCCATTATGATAAGGATGTTTTTGAAATAACTTTCAAGTATTTGATATTTTTAAATTTCTGAAAACCGTCAATCTTCACAAAAGTGCCAGCTTTAAATTAAAACAAAAATCAAAGCTATTGGGTTCGTTTATTTAGAGGTAAATGCAAAACAATTACCATTATAGGGTACTTTCCTAAATCAATGGAAATATTGCAGTATCTCCCAAAAGGCTCCATCAATCCAATCAATCAATCTGCCTAGCCTTTTCCCAACTATATTGAGGTTGGCTTCCAGTCTAACCGGATGCAGCTGAATACCAGTATTTTACATGGAGCGACTGCCTATCTGACCTCCACAACCCAGTAACTGGGTAATACAATACCCCTTGGTAAGACTGGTTGTCAGACTTTCGAGCTTCTGACGACCCGTAACGACTGTCAAAGATCCACGAATGACAGCCGGGACCAACGGCTTAACGTGCTTTCCATCAATCCATCAGGTATATATATTAACTATCAAAACATGTTATACTATTGTACAGAATAGCTTTTATTTGTCCTGAATAGCCCTTTAATAATTGTCCAAATCTGAGTTTTCAAAGTCGTCAGATTTAGAGAAAGCCCACAATTTCCTCATCAGATTTGACATTAAGTCTTTATGGTTCAGCCACAAAGATCATACGAAAGTCAAAGGCTCTAAAGATTACTTAACGTTTATTTTTGTCCATTTTGGAAATCTGAAAGTGGATCCCTGACCATAGAATTTGTATCTGTCTGAAACTTCAAATATATTTTCGGTGTTCTCTCATCATGCCGCACCTACCTACTCAGCTATCAACTTTTCACCCTGCATATGCTTGCTCAAAAACCCTCTGGGCTCCCCTACCAAGGCTTTAAATATGGGATGAGAAAGTTATATGCGTTCAAATCCATGATAGGCCCAAATTGCTTTTAGTATTTTGCAAAAACATTTTATTATAATGAATGTATTGTTTTAGTAAATAGGGTTAACATTAAAAAAAAGTTATTCAACGTCTAAATAGATGGAGGTTTCAAGACCGCTTGCCGTGCATAAGATAGGAGGTTCAAATACTAGGCATGAAATGTGCGTTTTGTCATATTTTTTTTAATAGTATTTTTCTATTTTGCTTTAGTAATACTTATAAATAATTTAAAAATCCAGAAAAATTAAATACTTTCATAATCATTACGAACGAACGTATACCTACATGTTGAGGGTATGCCCTTAAGTTATAACTATAACATCTGATGTATACGTTCACTTAAAACTATTGTTTATTTCTAGCGCTTCCTATTTTATCGTTTGCGTTAATAGGATGTCACCTGTCTAGGAACCCGTTTGTGTCAGTTGGCAAAATATGTAAATTATGATACTTAACTGTAAATTATCAAATCAAATTGAAAAAAAAAATCTTTGTAGTAAAATAAGACCAAAGTTTGATAAATAATAGCAATAATAAATATTACTAAATGATTATTATGATTATTTCAAATTAATCCATAGATTAATTTTATAAAGAAAACGTGAATGAATATCCTCAAATTATAACACCTACCGATTCGACAGAAACCTAAAGATAAAGTGACTCGGACGATAGTAGATAACAATTTCATCGCAATTCACATGGGCTCGCTAACTCGCTGGCTCGTTCGTCAAACTGCCGGTATGAGTATGACGACGTTCGGTGATGCGATGGTTCGAATCCAAGTCGAAACAATGAACTAATTTTGAAATATTCTTTAGATTATTCGTAACGAATTCAATGTTGAAGCACACACACACACGCACATTTTAAAACTTGAGGGGCTAGCACATACTGACGCTGTGTGTACTACATAAATCTCTATGTTTTATCAAGTTGCAAAAACCTTTCAGTTCATTGTATCAGATATAAAAAATCTGAACAGCGAAAGTTGGTCATTCATGAAATCATGATCCATACACTTTTGGGATAAATGTGAAAGTGCCGGCCGAACAAAAAATAAGTTATATTTCACAAGAATACGTTATTTTCTTTATTTTTATTTGGATTCCGTTTTAGCCATTTGGCAATTTCGTCATGTCTATCTGTCAGTTTTTCGACAATTTTACAGATTTTATCGAAAATTCGCACTTGACTACAAAATTAATATGGCAAAATCGGCCTAGTGTATGTCGGCCTACACACAATGAAGGGTTCCGTAATTGGGATCAATTTATCCCAAATACAAACTTAACATTGTAGTTGAAATACATGTTCTCCCATACATTTCAACTACAAATATAAGTTTGTACGCACAATATTGATAGGTCTACCTGTTATTTTAAGATCATAGATTTCTTATAGTTTTTCCTGTAATCTATGAGTGAACAACCATTCTCTTTATTTTTTCAAAATTTTTGGCTCAGTAGTTTCGGAGCGTGGTCAATTTTCATCAATTTTCTTAAATACCTTTAAATTATTTTAAAACTATGTATAAAAAAATGTATTTGAGATCCTCGCAAGAAGCCCTTTCATTTGATATGTCACACATTTTTTTGTTTGTCCCCCAAAAGTGACCCCATATTCAAAATTCATTTATTTCCGTTACACGTTCGTGTTTGAGTCACAGAAATACATATGTGTACCAAATTTCAACTTAATCGTTCCATTAGATTCGGAGCAAGTTGGCTGACACACGAGCCTCCTATTAAGACGAGACGAGATCGCGAGATCCTATTAGGGTTCCGTTTTGAGGTACGGAACCCTAAAAATCGGTGGACATACATAAAAAAAAACAAGCATATGCATCATCATCATCTGCCTAGCCTTTTCCCAACTATGTTGGGGTCGGCGGTAAAAAACAAGCATATGCGACGAACATATAACCTCCTCCTTTTTGGAAGTCGGTTAAAATAGGAGACAGTTTCTCCTATCTTTTATACACTGGATCCCGCGCTTTTGCAACGCGCGATAAGGAACTTCGTTCCAAAAAGAAACACCATGTACTGGTCACTGAAAATGTTCCTGAATCCTTACAGTGGACAGATAGATCGGTGTTTGCAGTTTTTTTTTTTTTTTTTCAGAATGGACCTGATTGGTTCTGTATAATTGTTGGCTTTAAAAATGGCAGTGTTGGATTTTATACCAATACTGGTCACTTGCTGTTACTTGAAAAATTAGATGATAAACCAGTTTTGAAAATATCCTGCCACACTGGGACTTATGGAACTTTACCTGATGATGTACATATACTGTATCAAAGTTGTGAGTGTATCATCTCAGGATCAAGCTTGTACCAAACACTCAGGAATGCCAAAGCGCAACTAGCCAGAGGTATTTTTACTCACTTGTATCACAAATTCACAAGGCATTCAACTGAACTTGTTTAATTAAAAGTATATATTTATAGTACGAGCTGGAATCCAGGGGGACTACTCAGTGGATAGCCGAAGCATCAATATACGTAAATGGATGTTCACTGAACAAGAAGTTATGAATGATGCTGCAGTTGTAGGGCTAGATCTCAAAAACACTTACGATCACCTGTTGGCAGCATCCACTTATGGAGGATATGATGTATGGTAATTAAAATGTTCTAATAACTGCAACATTAAAAATGATTTGGTCTTGATCAATTGATTTATAATTTTAGGAATACGTCCGACCCCGGCTGTAAACCGTAAATAAATAAAATGTAAATAATATATTTACCTACCTTATTCGCGCCGTTAGCATTCAATGCGACGTTTAAGCTTCTCTTGATGAGATTTGGAGACCCGCTATCTAATGCTGGCTTCCGACGGTGCGATATATTGCGGACGCACGCGCACCAGCCCGAACGACGCACCGTGGGAAGAGTAAAGGTGGTTTTATGCCGGCAAGGCGAGGCGTGGATGGGATGGGCGAGAATTTAAATCACGCTTACCCTTTTACACTGAAAGATGTCTCGCGCCGGCTCGCGCTATCACGCATCGCCCGGCCAGCCGTGTCTGGCGTACCGGCAAGCCGAGAATATAGTATGCAGAGATGTCTCGCGATGGTCGGAGCGAGCCGGCGCGTACCAGCGCGTGCCAGCGCGAGACATCGCGAGCCAGCGCTTGACGGAGAGAGACCGTGCGGGTCCTCGATGGCCAGTGCGAGATTTGTATACTCGTTTTACAGAGAAAATAAATGCTCTATTCATACCGCAATAAAGTTCAATATTGTACTAACAAATATTTCAATTCTCGCGTCACACATCCTCGCACATCTAGACCTTTTACACCAAATATGGGCAGGGCGTGGATATAAATTTTGCTATACAAATTTCAACTCTCGCCCATCCCATCCACGCCTCGCCTCGCCGCCGCCCGGTGTAAAACCACTTTAACGTGCTTGATAGCGAAGACGCGTGCGTCGCGGTGCGCGCGTCCGAACTTAGATACATTCCCTAATTGCGTAACACATTTTCGTAAACGATTATGACTAATCTGTTTCATTTTGATAGTTCAACAACATTCCTTGCGTTATTTACGTTGTAGAGCAGACTTTTTTTCGAATTTATGAAGTAATGGATTAGCAATATCTTTCAAAATGTTTCAGATTGTGATTGATCGTGTATAACGCAATTAGGGTGCCGATTGACATTTGATGCATTGTAATTATTGAATTTTCCTAATAATTTTCTAATCGATTACTACAAAATATAAAACTGGGTTTGGTTTTCTAAAACCTTTGCCTGTATTGCCAATTGGTTTTTAATGTTATAATATAATTAATAATAGTACCTGGTCGACCGAGCTTTGCTCGGGTGAAAATAGATAAAAATATCGTCCAGGTATTCCAACGTTGTATCACATTCCCGAGGCTGTGAAAATAGAGAAAACTAATTTTCCCAGATATGATACTTAGCTAGATCGATTTTTCGCCCCCGTAAACCCCTATATTGACCCTTTCATCGGAATCGTTAGAGTCGATTTCGAGAACGTGAGTAGAAATCTATATACAAACAAATAAATATGTATACAAATATTGCTCTTTTAATATTATAGGATAATACATTGCATGTGTATGCAAATCAGGTACCTATTTCATCAAAATACTGTTTAAATATTACAGGTATCGTTCTGTGCCACCTGTAAACACTTTGATACTTGGAGCTGGTGTTAAGCCATATATTGGTTTTCATTATGCTCTGGAAGGAGGAACTACTCCCCCACTGCAAGATGTGGCTAGAGCTGTTGCAAATAAAATCAAGTCTGCTCTTCCGTAAGTATGATATTATGCATTATAAGACATGCTTTAATGTTCAATGAACATCATCACTAATACAATCTCACACGCCGCGGGGACTTTCTGATTACGGCTAGAAAGCTGGTGTTAAGCCATATATTGGTTTTCATTATGCTCTGGAAGGAGGAACTACTCCCCCACTGCAAGATGTGGCTAGAGCTGTTGCAAATAAAATCAAGTCTGCTCTTTCGTAAGTATGATATTATGCATTATAAGACATGCTTTAATGTTCAATGAACATCATCACTAATACAATCTCACACGCCGCGGGGACTTTCTGATTAGGTAGGTAGCAGAATAAAAATGACAAAAAACGTGGGTGGTCGGGGGTCCCCCGTCAGTACCGAAGTTCCGTAAGGATCATTGTCAAAAATTGCAATTTAGTTCAGTATTGAGGTTATATAACTGGCTGCGCACAATGCTCGTCTGCTCGAATCTCGATACTTGCACGCACACAAACACTCGCTCGTATAGGTATAATAGAAAGAAAGAGAGAGAAAGTCGTATGGAGGGGACTCGTGTGATACAGGAACTCCTAGTACAAGAGCCAGGGCTTCACAGATGTTTGTGATTGAAGTGTAACATTTAATGTAACACTTCAGTCACAAACATCTGTGAAGCCAGAGCCCAGGCTCTTGTAATTTAAGCCGCGTTATGGAACTTCGTTCCCAAAAAATTGTGTTCTTATTTGGTTTGATTAAAGGGGCTGGCTCGGAGGGGGCTCTACAGACAACGCAACGGCTGCAAGTGAACCATTAATTCGTTCCGAACCTTTATCGATGCGCAACGGCTTATATGATGGGCAGCGACACGGCAACATGGTGGCTGTGTCGCCAGATCGACGGCTCGCGGCCACAGTCGACAGTTTCGGACGCGTGGCGGTTCTAGACGTTACACGAGGACATTTAATTAGACTCATCAAAGGTTGCAGAGATGCTCAGTGTGCATTTGTTCAAGTATGTATATCACATCCACGCTATCATTAAAGGACATTTCCAAATCTGGCTAAACATATAGGTACAAGTTGCTCAATTGAAAGTAATGTCACCAAAAAATCTAATTTATTCTTACGTGCCTACCTAAATGTTTATGGATATGTCGTGCCGGGAACTTCTATGTAATAAAATCGAATAAATTAATATTTTTAGAAAAGTCGGCGCCATGGGCACGTCATCGTCAAAACATCACCAGGTTGTGGTTGCCTTGGTACACAGAATCATAAATTGGAGTACAGTTTATAATTTTGTGTTCCATGTTCCGGTAGCCAGTCCTTAATATGGTACATATGTACTAATGTACAATTTGTACATGGAGTTTTGAAAAAAGTTCAGCTTTATACAGCGTTGTCTTTGTCATTCGAACCCATGTGGCCGTCTCTTACTAAGACTCCATTTTCCATAAATTAACGCCCGGGCTACCAGAGATATAATCCCCGGGTACTGAATCTTTGTATCTATCTACGAACTGCATTGACCACAAAATGATAAAATATAAAAACTTAAATAATTTAATTGTGTAAGCCAAACTCGCTCTTGACTGGTTTTTATTTACGACTAGCTTTAGTTGGCGGCTTCATCCGCGTGGAGGTCGGTAATTATCCCACGGGACCGTACTACCGGGCATTACGAGTATATGTCTTAGCCCAGATCATGGTCTATGCCTGTGACCACCTTCGTTCAAATCCGTTCAACTGTTAGGACGTCAAAAGGTAACAGACGGACAGACAGACCGACAGACAAACAGAGCTACTTCGATATAAAATCGGTTTATAAATAGGTGATAACACAGAATTCAAATAGCTATGTTATGTCCGCGGAATTAGCTACAAATACTAATTTCTCTACATAGAACCTCCAATTACAAAAAAAGCAAAAATATTTACGCTAGAATTAACTATATTTTTTGGTAAAAATAATTTTAACTGAGCGACTTGTGTACGTTCAACCAAAGAGTCCTAACAGAATGAGCAAGCCCTTTTTTTGTTTGCAATATTAAATTAAGTGTAATCCAAAAAACGGCATCCAGCCTCTGAATGGTCGTTGATTGCCGCCAGTTGCTGCGTATCTTTTGTTCCGGCCGATTTCCGCCATTTTTATTTAATTTGTTTTAAGTAGTCTGCGAATTGGAACTAAAAAAACTTAATTTCGTTTTTTTAATTAGCCTAGTCCTTAACTGGCTTCTTCCTTCGTTTGAAATACTTAACATCACTATTATCGTTAGACCTGTTTAAATCCCATGTAATATTTATTTGCAGATATTTGATATGGATGACAAAAAACTCCAACTGTCCGTTGTTAAAGAACTTAAGAGAGCTATATTTTTAATTATATATAACCCTAAAAAAGGGCTCATAGATATAAGATTAATGCAAAAAGGAAACAGAGTAGCAGCATTCACCGCGACGAAAAACGGCTTACTTCTATACAACACTTGTGGTCTAGTTGGTGCTGAGAAAAATTATTCATATAAAAAACTCAATTTACCGGAATTTCAATGTGTATTAATAGACCCAGACGGAAAATTTAAGAAATTTAATATTCCTTTTTTTTATGCCTTGGAAGGGGAACATTCCCAAAGATCCAAAGATCTTCATGCTTTGAGAGATTTACGTGAGCATCTCAAAAAATCTTCTACAGACTCAGAGGATTTTGTCGATGAATTAATAAAAAAAGCCTTAGAATTAAAAACGTTGGACCTAAAAAAGCATTGTTTAGATATGTTAGTAAGAAAATATGAAATATCCCCAAAAACTGTTATGACTTGTCTCAATTTGTTTTGGGATAGCATTGAAAATGATGAACTGAATGTTCAAGAAATCGAAATTAAACACTACTTTGCAAATCTTGGGTTAGCCACTTTGTTCTTTAGACAAATCAATGGAGAAAACACTGATGACATGAAAGACCTCACAACTAAAATACACACCTATAAGCATTTAAATACAGAAAGAACTGAACAAGTTCAACTTACTGAAAACTGCCAGCCCCTATGTTTCGATCTTTTGGAGGACGATAATTGTATATTAGAGAGATTGTTGACCTTAGCACAAGAGAATAATTACAAGGAACACCACGCCAGAGTTACGTTTGCCGTTAACAACACCAGCACATACAAAGAGTTTGTTGCGTGCTTCAAGTTAGATGAAAGTAATAAATACATATCTTTGAAAAGTGATGCAACAGAAGACCAAATCAATAATCTAGCTAGTATCACTTTTAAATCTATATTTAAATTAAAGGACATCACAATGTTAAGTGATTTCGTGAAAGAGTGTAACATAGACGCAAAGGAAATAGTAAAACTATTAATTATGCATTTAATGAACATGCCCTTGGAAGAAATAAGTGTTGAACTAATTGAACAGTTCATACAAGTTTTATACTACCTGTGTAATGTTATAGAAGAGGCGACTCATATAGCTTACAATGAGATATCACCCTGGTGGCAAGATATTCGTGATGTATTAGTAGACATGCCTTGCCCTTTGAGGAGCATGATAGTTGCAATGGCTTGTAAAGCAGTTAGTAGAATATTTGAAACGAAACGTCAGGAGATAGAAGATGATATATGGGAGTCTGTAACAAAAGAAAATGCTAAATGGGGTATGCTAATCGGTAAGCTAGAGGACATTTCTATCCTTAGTATTATCCTTATGTTTAAAGACTCCTTCAGTGGAAAGTCTTTACCTAAATTACAAATGAATGAATTAAATATTAATCTCAAATATATTTACACAAGAGGTAAAGGATCTGTAACAGAATTAATAGCGAAATGGTTATGTGGAATGGGTGTTGTTCCTGAATCAGTTGTTGCTAACGAATTACTTGAAAAATATTCCAGTATGGGTTTGGAATCGCCTGAAACCAACGATGACGATGATTCTGATTATCTTTTTATAGAAAACAATCGTATCTATGTTGACGAAAATCCTAAGATATTTAAATGGCTCTCTCTGTTAAGACAACAATTTCCATTAAGCACATCGTCGAATTACATAATTGCAAACATGTGTTGGGAATATTCTATGGCTTGGCAGAACTCTATGAAAAACTGTGAGCAACTTGAAACGGTTCTTCAATGTCTTACGTGTATATCGGACTTGCATATTAGATTAGGATTATTTTCCATTATATGGTCCACATATATTAAGCAAGTGTTTGAAGTGAGTTGTCGCTTAGTAAACAAAGTCGGAAGACTGCCAAAAGATCCATTGTGTCTTCAAGATGTTGGCTTTGACAGCACAAACATGGTCAAATTCCTTCAAATTGCTTCTAACTATTTATATGAATTCTTGAACTGTTCAAATTTGTCGATAAATCAAAATAAAAAAGCCATTCAATTCGAGAAAATTTGGGATGAAAGTATTCCTTCTTTAGTGGAAGTGGCACAGGATAATAAGAGTGTTAATACCGATATATTAAATTTAAATTATCAAATATCATGTACGGTGTACTATATGTGTCATTTTAATGTAAAACTGTCCAAACCACTGGATAGTCTGTACGATATTGACTACCAGTATATATTTGAAGCATTAACTGGTAACATACATAACAGAGAAATAAGCATGAAAGCATCAGAAAAATTGAGGAATCCGAGGATGAAATTTTTAACGAAACTCATTCGATCTGCGGTAGAAACCATAACCGCATCAGAAAATGACGAACCATACCAGACATATAATAGTGAAGAATGTCTTGCTTGGATTGAAAGAATTACCCTACTAGCAGAGTTATGGAATATTGATAACGACTTCATAAGGCGTCAGCAGGTATAAAGACAATATAGATGCTAGAAAATAAACACGTTTTTGCAAATTACCTAGATTATTTAATTGTACCTACTTTTTTACAGGTAATTTCACTTTACCATCTTGGCTATGACTTGTTGGCTGAAAATATAATAGGCTTACTTGTGGAGCCTGAAATAGTCCTGCCATCACTTTTGGCCTTAACTACGCAAAGATTCAAGAGAAGTTTGGAACAATCAAGCAATCAACCGGAGTGGATAGTTACAATGCCACCTCAACTTTACAAACGTCTTCAAAATGCGGTCAGTATTTTCTTATTATCCTTCCATTGAGTCATCCATCAGAGAGAGACAGTTTACTTTGTTTTTCCTGTATTTTAGACTTTGTGCATTTTTTGCTGAGCCCATTAAATTATTTTGACTTCTTCTTTTCGAGTCGATTGTACTTTTTAGATGAGTTTGGGTGGTAGTATTACCCAGTTGGCACGCGAATGCCATAAGCAAGGCATGATTTTTTTTGTACCAAGGTGAAACATTGATGTCATTGATGCAATTGATTCAATTACTAAAAGTGGCGTAGAAAAATAGTTTATAATTAGAATTTAATTTTATGTTTAATTTTGTGTTTGTTACAGACATTAGATACTTCAATACCAGCTCATCCGTCAATGACCACAACAAAAATGGTACTCGAAAAAATACTTATCCAAATAGATAAAAAAATTGCAAATAATCCTATAAATTCTCAAAATATTAAAACTACAGAACTTTTAATTGAAAGTTGCGAAGTGTTGATAAGGCGTAAACTGTAAGATATTTTATCGCATGTACATGTATTTAATTAATCCCCAAACAATTCTGCATGATTTCCTAAAAATACTCTAATCGATCGTCTTTTTACCCGACTGCGGCGAAGCCAAAAAAGGAGGGATATGTGTTTGACTTGTATGTATGTCTGTCACTATCTGTGTTCCCTCGTAACTACTAAACGAGTAAACCGATTTTGAAGAATGATATCGATACCGGAAATTTCAATTGTCGTAAAGGACATTGTATTCCCTGTCCTTTACGACAGTTGAAATTTCCGGTGTCGATATAATATGTCGTTAGATTCATCTTAATTGTCCTAGTGTCACTGAGTATACAGATTTTTTTTTTGAACCAGTGCACAAACTTAAATACGTGACGTTACTCATCATTATGAACAACTTTTACTGTGGGACCAAAACTGAAATAGCGAAAAAAAAAAGGCTGTTCCCTACATTTTCACGAGTTATGCGAATGTCGTGGCCAGATCTTAGAATTGATCATTTCATGAAATGGTTGTGTTTCATGAAATGGCCAGCTAAAATTGACCATATCGTTCAAACGTCAACGTTTAATGATATGTCAGTCGTCGTTTGGCCAAATCATTAAGTAAGGTATCCATGCAAATATTACTGGCATTCATTAACTTTTAGTAATCTGGGCCAATGCATAAATAAAACATTTTAAATAGCTGTCATTCCAGAAGAAATATAATAATTAATAAGATTATACTAACCTGTGAAATACGTTCCAAACTCCATTGTTTTTTAAGGTTGCGCTCGTTTCTCGAGTGAATTTCATAAAAGTCACGTAGATTGGTATTATAACGATACTTCACTGCACTTTTATCTTCCATTTGCATATTTATAATTGCTTTTCTAATCGAATTATCGTCCGCTGCCATGATGCGCAACTAAAACAAAGCGACATCAACGCCTCTACCGGTGGATAATCTAACTATTTTACGAAATGATCACCAATGTTTGGCCACATCATGAAGTAGTCATGCGTTTAACTGTTCATATCGTCAAACGTTGAGTATTCAATGATCTGGCCAGACCACATCATGATATGGCCAGCGGTCGATGTTCTATTTCATAAAATGCAACCATTTCATGAAGTGGTCGATCATTTCATGAAATGATCAATTCTAAGATCTGGCCACGACACGAACATAAATCGAACTAATGACATATCTACTACTACTCGTCGCGTAGCTTAGTAACTGCGACCGACAGCCGAACCCAATAACCTATTTTCAGACAGTATAATTCTATCTGTCTTTGAATGTCGTCCCACAATTCCGTAAGGACCTTATTCTCTGACATATTACGTTAAAACCATACATAGATTGGCTTTTCTATCTCCACTCTCCAGTATGCCAAAACTGGTAATAGATAGGTTATTGGGTTCGGCCGTTATACTGCACAGATAGTTTTTAAAACAGCCAAAAAATTAAAAAAATGATTGAGTAAAAAAAGGGGATCATCGTTAGAAAACCAAGGATCAAATAAATATTCCTCATATTTTATTCGTCTGCTTTGTATTTTATATTGTAAGTACCTATAATGATCATTTAATGTAAAATCACATGATTGAATTGCAATAAAACATTAATCTTATGTGTGTTGTATTCTTGTATTGTTATGCAAAACCTCCAATTAACTTCTAGTCTGGGAGATGCAAAAATGGTTTACAGTACGACACAACTTGAGATGTAGCATCGGCAAAATACGTAAAACCGATCGCGTAACCATGTAACTGAGCCGGTGAGCCGCGGCCGCGCCGCGCGGTCGCCGTTTGATTTTGCCATATCACTACAAACCGCGGCGGCGCGGTGGCAGCAGGGTGGCAACGTTACTTAGCTTAAACACAGCTTAGAGGCACGGCGACGGGCGTCATGTCCCTGAGCACTAAGTGTCGTTTTTAGGGTTCCGTACCTCAAGGGTGCCAAACGGAACTCTATTACTAAGCCTCCGCTGTCCATCGGTCCTTCCATCTGTCTGTCAGCGGGCTGTATCTCCTCCTAACCATAATAGGTAAACAGTTGAAATTTTGACAGATTCCCAACTAGCAAAATATGTGCTTAAATCTATAAACAATTTTTTTAACACTTATAAAATACTTATAGCTTGCTACAACCCTGGATTTGTGCACTTACAGGAACATTTTGTTTTTATAACAATCGTAACTCACAGAATGTTATTAACTCCTATGATGTACTTACTTGTATGTGCATTAGAGAAGGATAATGAGTCCTACAACTATAGAGACACAACCTTTATAAGTACGAAAGGTTTTATACGCGTCTGATACAAGCTCCTTACCAAACAATTCTTGTTTATAATGTGCTAGTAATGTACTTCGTTGTTGGTTAAGTATAATAAGTTATTTTCCAGAATTTTTATCAAATTGTGAAAGATAAAAATGGCTATTGTGGATTATCCTTAGAAGATAGACATATCGCGGACTTTTTTGTTGAACTTTTTAAGATTAACAATACTTACTGTAGAACATAAATTTTATGAAACTTTACGATTTCCGCGGCGCACGCCATTAAAAGGCCGGAACACGGCTCGCAACTACAAATCGAGATGTTTGCTTAATTCAATTCCAAGCACGTTGCGCTAGTGTGAGTGCCTGTCGGAGCCATATACACCTACAGTGAGCAATACTACCACGTACACATTGACAATTATTGCTTGACGCGGTAGTAGGTACTACTAGCTTTCGAAAATGTATGATAAATTTGGATGTGTTCCGTAATACAAAAAAAATATGAATGAAAAATTAATGTATTTCCATATTTTTCTCGATAATTTGTAACTTGATAACATAAACTATGCTTCTGCGGAAACAATATTACAATTATTGTTGTTTATAATATAGAAAAAACAATATGAAAACATGTAATTTACGCTGTAAAAATGCACGATATGCAATTCGCTTACACTTGGTAAGTTTTTGGAAATTAAAAAAACGTAGGAGCCTAGATAAATACTGTCTCAATCCGAATATCAACATAATATCGTGGAAATATGCTTAAATTGCAAGTGATTTATGTATTACGTTTGTATAGACAATTCATGCGTCGCCGCATTCTTTCCGACATGTTCAATAATAATCGTCAAATTTCAGCCAATTTACACAAAACCCGAATAAATTATACACTAAAACCTTCCGCATGAATCACTCCGTCCATTGGTGAAAACCGTTTGAAAATCCGTTCGGTAGTTTTTGAGTTTATCGCGTTCAGACAGACGCGGCGGGGGACTTTGTTTTATAATATGGATGCATCGATCACTAATAAAGAACTAGATACCTACACAATCAGCGCCAAAAAATTTCCTCACCGAATGAGCACCCAATTGAACATTTGGGTGCTCTTTCATTTAGTAGCATTCGGACGCTCCGACTGTAAACAACTCGTATTTTTTTTTAAAAATCACATATCTAGGACGCTAAAAAAGAATGGAGTTTCATATTTTCGATAAGTATTAATATTATTATTATATAATTGTTATCACTGTACCGTAAATGCTGATATTTTGCCAAGAAATCATCGTAAAAACTTTTTAAAATTAAGTCTTATTAAACAGCAGGAGTTATAAAGCATCTCAATTGTAAAGACTCTTACTAAACCTATTAATCATACTATCGCATGCTCACTTAAATTGTTCAGGTTATGTGCGTTGACTCTGTTCCATTTGTGGAGACGCCATTGTTTTTTATTTTTTATTATTAAAGGAGGATTGTTTTTTTGAAGTGAAAAATTCTTTAGGCGCATTGGACATTTTTGAGATGCGAAAAAACAATTGAACTCGCGACACCGTTACCAGTATTTCCTGCACAGTAAAATTGTTCAAGTTTTCACTTCTATCGGTACTCCCAGAGTGCCAGTGTTTTTTTTAGTTTAATGAGCTTTCTTTGCTGTTTTTATAAATATGTATTATAGTAAGATTTTATACATTTAATTTTGACTAAGTACAGTGCATTATACAGTATTTCTTATGTTCGCGGTTCTCTGAAGCTGAAGAGTTTGTTTGTTTGCTTAAACGCGCAAATCTCAGGAACTATTGGTCCGATTTGAAAAATTATTTCAGTGTTAGATAGCTCATTTATTGAGGAAGGCTATAAGCTATATATCATCACGCTAAGACCAATAGGAGCGGAGCACCAATGAAGAATGTTTCAAAATCGGGGGGTTTTATTTTTCCTTTTGAGAGCTTCCGCTGCGTGCGCTGCGTAAACGGTTAAAGTTTCGCAAAAATCATGTAAAACAGAATTGTTCCCCTTTAAAAGTTCTTAAAAAAAGTCCGCAACAGCATATGTCTATCTTTTAAGGTTGGCTCACTCCTTTTTTATGCTAACCAAATTTGTTCTAAAATAATGCATTATTTGCGAAGGTGTTTTTATAAACACGATATTAATCCTTATCCAAATAAATACATTACTCATCAGAAGTATTTAACCTTTTAAGCGCTTGGTCAAATATCAATTGGCGTGCCCCTAGCGCGCGGCTAAAAATCGACAAAATAATACCTACAATAAATAAGGAGGAGCAATCGTTGTATCGATAAAAAAATAGTCAAAAAGTTTTTTATGTTTTTATTTTAAATCAGCCTTAATTTAACCACCCTAATCAACAGAAAGACAGACAGAGTCGTTAAAGTCCATACCTACGGATTTTAAAGCAGGTAGGTATAATATAAACGGGATATTTTTAAATGCACATCAAAAAACTTATCACCCATTCATCATCATCATTTCAGCCAAAAGACGTCCACTGCTGGACATAAGCCTCCCCAAGAGGGGGGTTTTGCCAAAATCGTCAAGCTTGGTAGGCGGGTTGGCGGTAGCAGTATGAGAACGCTGCTGCCCATTCTCTAGTTAGTTCCTTAGTCGCCTACGACACCCACGGCAAGAAATGGGATGGTGCTATTCTTTTACGTCCGGCACCACACGGCACTTATCACCGATAAATTAAATAAGTTTTATAAAAACGTGCCTACGCCAGTCTCTGACAGACTTCGATTTATCTAACCGTGCCCGGCGCGTGGCGTCGTCATAACTCAAACATGCCGCGCTGAGTGTCATCGCCGGAGCACAGTAAGAGACAACACCATAAGGAACTCGAGTGCGAGTGCCTGTCCGACTTGTAGGTACTGTCACAATACCTTTTTAATGGTAAGGACAACATTCAACACGGTTCCAAATTTGAACAATCAATAGGATATGTAGATAAGTAATATAGTAAATAACAGAATTACATCACAATATTTAAATAAAAACGTTTTTACAAAAAAAAAAACAACCGACTTCCAAAAAACTACTACAAAGTAAAAAATAACTTACATTTCGGAAGTCGGTCTATGGTTTTGTATTTTCGTTATTTTCCACCGACTTCCGAAATTTAAGTTATTTTTTACTTTGTGCTTAGTAGTTTTTTGGAAGTCGGTTGTTTTTGTTTTTTTGTAAAAAAGTTTTTATTTCTCGCTTTTTAATGGGTCAATTTGTAATTTGTCTAAGTTTCATTAGCCTAATGCCAACAGCTCATCACCTTTTACAAAATATTGCTTTTCCCGATGCAGGGACGTTCATCGTTGAGGAGTTCTCTTGGTACTTCACCATCAGCTCCACTTCTCCATATGCATTGTGACGAGCATAAATTGCATTGCAACCATATTAAAGTAATCGAATCGCAACCCGTGAAATACTTATTATTGAGTAGTTCCGGTGGCTATTTGTGGTCTTCATCATCAGTTCCACTTAACCAAATGGTGCTTTCCAAGAGCAATTGCACAAGTTACTATAAAAAAATACCCAAATCGCTATAGGTTTGCCTATAATATTTGAAGAGTTCCTTCGATTTATCTGGGATGCCATCATCAGATCCTAGTTTCCTTATCATGGTACTACTCTTGGGATATCTCCTTTCCAATAAAAAAAGAATCATCAAAATCGGTTCATAAATGACGAAGTTATCCGCGAACACACATAAAAAACTCCTCAGTAGTCATTGTTGAAAAGTGACTATTTTATCGATAATGTGTGTACCCACGAACAAAATTATCCATTCGTTTGATCCTCTTGTGACGTAGGCAGTGATCGCATTAATGCGACAGCCGCGCTAGAAATGTGTTGCAAACATAAGCGTCTAGGGATGGGAACTAACGTGAAATGTTATCATAATACAAAGATCCTGAGGGATATTTTTCTTATGAAAAACAAGGAAAAGAATTCATAACACAAGGCAATATGTTAAATAAACTTTATTTCGTATGACACTGTTTATTTTATGCTGAAAATGATGCATTATACCTGATTATTTAACTATTTGTTATTTAGCTTTTAAAATGCGCATTGCATTGTATCCCATCCCTATGGTCGTATATATGCGACACGCGCGTTACACACCGAAGAAAAGTCCAAGTTGTATTTACGTATTTTTGTTTTAAGCTTTTTCAAAACTTAGAGCGACGCGACATAATTTTAAGTAATTGTTTTATAAAATATATCTATTTAGTAATGGTTTTAGTTGTACCACGCAGTTAATAGGACGAAAATTGAACGAAAAAATCATACTTGTTTTCTGTAGCAGAAATACGACACGCGCGGTAGGGGCACGAAAATATTTGTCGCATAAATGCGACACAAGCGGTCAAAAGGTTAATAACAAATTTGCCCTTGACATCATTCGATTTCAAAGAATACATACATAAACTCACGCCTTCTTCCCATGGGGGTAGGCAGAAACTACAGAACGCCACCTGCTATGATCCTTACATAGTCCTTTTGCCTCGTTTACGTTCATACATCTGGTCATACCCGCACGCCGGTTAGTAATATCTTAGGAGATATCGCAGTTTTAAAATAACATCACAGTAAAATAATGATCAAGTCATCATAAATGCGCGCGCAGTAGATGTGTATCGAAAATGTAACCTCTGAGTCTGAATAAATCTATGTAAAATACACGAATAAAATATAAATTAATCATCAAACTTTGTATCACTATGATCATTACTAAAACCTACAATTATCCTCTTCCCGAAATTTTGATTATCTGAAAGCCAAAATTTTTGAAGGTTTCACTTCTACCACGTGTGCAAACATGTTTTTTTATACACTAAACTTAACGAAATTAAAAAAAGATCATTTATAATTACAGTATAAACAAAAAATATTGGACAGTTCGACTCCCCTCATTTCTTGTCATAGCGGCGAGCCTGGGCATAGTATAAATTATACTATGGCCTGGGTCGTAAAACTTTATTGCTTTTTTTGGAACTTTGTAATTCTAACTTTAAAACATGCGTGTAAGGTTGAATTTGATTTGATCTATGTTGACCAGTGAGTAGGTCGTAAAAATTTATTGCTTTTAGTACATAGCTTTGTGAAAACAACTTTAAGTTTTGCTTTTAAGGTTGAATTTACATGAATGTATATTTATTTCAACTATACTCCATTTGAAATAAGATTAGACATTTAACTAAACCTTTTTTACAGTCCGTTCAACCGATTTTAACTTCTATTGCGTTGGTGGCATGACAAATGGCAGCTGCAGTAAAGAGTTGGTTTGTAACCTGTTTTTTCATTCTACAGAAGAGGGCAATTCGCGCGATCTACAAAATGAGTCCTCGTGAGTCCCTTAGAAATAAATTCAAAGAAATTGATATACTGACTCAGCCTTCTCTTTATATCTTAGAAAGTATTTTGTATGTTCGCAAAAACCTAGGACTTTTCAAAATAAGAAGCGATTTCCATAATATAAATACACGTAGTAAACATGAAATCGTGATACCCAAATTTAGATTAACTAAAACTAGTAAGTCATTTCTTATAAACGGTATCCGCTTTTATAACAAGTTACCAAAGTCTGTTACAGAACTAAGCGATGGAAAGTTCAAAACTCACATCAAACGTGTCCTTATCAAAAAAGCATATTATAAGATTAAAGACTACGTTGAAGACAAGGAAGTCTGGCAATAATTCCTTCTGCACATGTGGCTTCCCTGGTACCTCATTAACGGTATAACAATGTAAATGTCTATTAACTGCTCCCAAATTACGATGATTATTTTATTTTACTTTTTTTTTTTTTACCTACTTCATTGACATAATCTTTTCAGTATTTGACATAATATACCTACAATTTTCTGTTTTTTTTTTTTTGAATCAAATTAGATTTGTTACAGCTGACTACAGCTGTATCATGCCACTAGGCAATCATGTCATTTGGTTTAAATAGGTCCTTATTTTTATTATTTTTGTTTATCTTTTATATAGATTCTTTTCTTTTAGATTTTGTGAATGTGAGAACGTTGTAGGCTGTAGACTTGTGGACCATTTTCTATTTTACTAAGTACCTAGTACTTGTTGATAGGCCTACACTGTCCTCCCATACCTATTAACACTGTAATTTGAAAACATTGTAGAAACAATTTATTTTGAAAAGAGTAACCGTGGAGTTTCTTGCCGGCTCTTCTCCATAGGAAGCGACCAATTGGAACCGTGCACCTAGCTTCTGACGTTTCATAAGTGCCCTTGTATAGGTTTATGTGAAATAAAATATTTTGATTTTGAACCACTTTTTTTGCTTTTAATGCCATCCTTATGCCTACGCAATAGAAGTCAAAATCGGTTGAACGGACTGTAAAAAAGGTTTGTTTAAATGTCTAATCTTATTTCAAACGGAGTATAGAATTACCTAAACACAATTTGATGACAGTTTTAAGAGAACTTTTGCTTGGCATTGGTGCCGATTCCCTTGTTCACAAACTAAACTAAATTTAAGTTCAGTGCATCTTTTTCTTTCTATTTCATTAAGAAAAGGATAGAGGATAAATTTTAGTTTAGTCCTGTCAAATTAATCAGCGCCTGTCACTCTCCATACAAGTTTAGACGTGATTAAAAACTTGCCGACTAAGGCCGCATTCCGAGTTACACCAAAAGTGATTATATCGTGAATCCGACCAAAGTCCAAAGTCACAATTATTACTCAATAACCCTTAAATTTTGTGACTATTAAATTTGGTTGGATTCGCGATATTATCACTTTTAACGTAAGTCGGAATGCGGCCTAAAATTACGTCAATTTACGTCAAGCGCTGATTAATTTGACAGGACTAAACTAAAATTGATCTTCTGTCCTTTTCTTAATGAAATAGAAAGAAAAAGATGCACTGAACTTAAATTTTGTTTAGTTTGTGAACAAGTGAATCGGCACCATTGTGTATCTAGTTCTTTATTAGTGATCGATGTATGGATGTAAAGATGGAATTAACAAATATTAAAAATCCTCATTCTTTCATAAATTTTTGTAGTTGCAGAAAATTACTTTGTAATTCACACAGTATCATTATAAAATACAAATTCATCTGCGATTTTCTTCGTTTAGTAGGTATTTTCATTTATTTGCTAAATATTGTACGGTGGTACGGAACTCTTTGAATGCGAGTCCGGCTCGTACTTGTCTAGTTTTTGGCTTTGAAATGGTTTCTACATATTATTACTATGGTCAAATATGTGTCTCATGAAGTAATTTGGATTTAAACTGAGGACTTATGGAGCAGGTATGAAAAATCAGGATATCTCTGGAACTGCAAAATTTCCCATTAAGTATATTATTATTTGCTATTAAACAAGCAATTTGGATTTTCAGCTTCAGTAGAAATATGGACTAAAACAGAAAACAGGGATGCCGTAGAAAAAACAGTAGATCTACAAATAAATAGATCTTCCCAATCTATTACTACACTCTATGGTATACGGTTAGAACAGTAGGCTGAGACGTCACTCACTTGCTCACTTGACAGTTTGAGTTTCACATTGACATTCCTGACAACCGGTGACCGTTGATATTTGAGAATATTGCCAGCAGCATTCAGTTTAACGAGCATGGAATTAGTATGTACACACGGGTACACATCAAGTTATACATTTCCAGTATAAGCTGACCTCGCATTGTACGGAAATTCTATACATTGCGAGATTAGCATAAACTGGAAATGTATAGCTTGATGTGTAGCTGTGTGTACTATTTGAGGTGAGGTCATCCTCAAGGTCGACGACTGGGTCACTTTGTTTACTGAAGGCAGAAAGTACTACTTTTACCCGAAAATGATTTTAGATATTTAGCAATGTAATGTATACAAGGACAATGTTTTGGAATCTACAGTAGAATGCCAACAGCACCCTGTTGGCATCCTACTGCAGATTACAAAACATTTCAACCCTCTCGGGCCAGTCATTTCCAGTTTGGCTGTTCATCCAACCAGAAACTAAATTTTAGATGATGGAACGCTAGGGGTGATGTAGACACGACTCCTCAAACAACAATTTAAATCAATTGGTCTGAATTTAACTAAGACCGCCCGCGGGCGCCCGCGCGGGGTGCTGTTTTCTATTATCACCCTTAGAGCAGCACTGCGTGAGGGAGCAAACAGCATACCGCGCGAGCGCCCGCTCCGTGCACCCACATAACGCAGCAGACGGCCTTAATCCATCAAAATGCGACCTTTCTGACATTACCGATATACAATTGACCTTAGAGAAATTAAATGCAATGGCAAATCAAAATTCATAAAAAAAAACACTGTAACTACTAGTTTTCCCAATTTTAGAAGAGAGCTTTTCTCTATTCGTCGACGATAAAATTAAAAATTTCAGCAACATTTCGAAGAGACTCTCCAAAATGAAACATTCAGCATTCGATCTAAAAATATACTATTGTTGTGACCCAAATTATATACATTTTCTACGCTCTTCCTCTTTAGGATGCTTCCTAAAGAGGAAGAGCGTAGAAAATGTATATCTTGCAGAGCTCTTGGATAAAATTGACCAAATTACTCATAGTGCACTAACATTCATTTTAAATATGGCTTTAGACGATCGAGCGTGGCTTCAAACCACACTACGCATTCATTTTGGTGGTCTCGGCGTCAGTAAAATTATCAGTATTATGTTTCCGGCGGCGTTCCTGTCCTTTATCCACAGCACTGAAAAATTGACCGGGATTTTAGCCCCTTCTTTGGTTGAGTCATTAGTGCCGTTCTTGACCGATGTAGTTAATGCCTAGAAAATGGCTTGCCTGGATACAGATCGGCCCGTGAGCCTATCTTCCCAGAGGATGAGTCTTTTTTTTTTTAGGTATGGCATCTCTTAGTTGACCTCTTATATCATGACTACTGAACCGGGCTTTCCTGTGAGTGCGATAAGGTACTACACTTAAAACCTCCAGCCAGGGGTTATTCAACTATGCTAATTAAAACTAGGTGAACGCTCGCTAAGGGCACCCCCTGTGGGATACGAACCTTGGCTTAGGGCGTCAACCGGAGGGAGGACATCAAGGATGAGACGGGCTGGAGTAGGATGAGACGGTCTGCAGGATTAATACGTTCACCGATACAGCGATACTGTTGAGCGTCACCTAATGACTGAGGGTGAGTAGGAGTCGGGCTTCTAGCTTCAAGCGCTATCGTCTCCCAACATAGGCACTATGCTGGGTGACTGACACCACTGTTCGACCAGCTGCTTTCTGTGTCTGGGCGCTCCTTGCGTGGCTCTACATCGTTCTCAATGCGGTGAAGGTGTCAACTGCCTCGGACACCATGGCTTATCCTACAGTAGGAGCACAGGCTGGATAGCACGACATGCCAGCATCAATGACGTCATGCGTGCTCTTGTCTCCGCTCCGAAGTGCCAACTGTTTAAGAATACAAAATCCAATGGCTTGGCACGCGACTCTGACGGAATGACCATAATGCCGTGGAAGTTAGGTCGGCCTTTGGTGTGGTATGCAACATCAACATGTGTCTTTCAAGTTAAGATCGACTTTTCGGTGCTTGTAGACAGTCATTCCAGTTGTACTAGATGGTACGCATATACTAATTCCATGCTCAATAAACTGGATGCTGGCAATTTTATCAAATGTCAACTAAAAACAAATGCCTGTGAATGTCAAAGTCAAACTGTCAAGTGTGAAGTGTGTGACAAGTGTCAGTTCATTCATTTTCATTTCTGCCATCGGAAATAATTGAAATTATCCGATTTTAATCCAATTTCATCTTGATTTTTATTGTGTTGAACTAAATATCAATTCATATCACGATGGCTCCAAAAGCTGGTGGTGATTCTGCTAAAGTTAATTCGGCGGTTTATAAAGATAAAAGCAAACCAACTGACATTCGGCTAAGCAACATAAATGCCGCAAAAGGTAACAAGTGTAAAAACATCTGCAACTATTTATGATGATAAATAGCTATTCATAACAAAAACGACATAATAATTTGCAGTTAAACCACTACAAACTCGTAATAATGGTTGACTCCGTTTTGTTTTCTGAAATCTTTCCACCTATACCTGTAAAAACTCGTGATTTTTCAGCTTATCTATGGTTTAAGTGACTAATTTTAAATTGGTTGCTCAAAGTTTCGATTTTCAAAGACTTTTTGGTTGCTCTTCTAAATATTAAGTAATCAACCATACCGTCTTTTGGTTGTATGAACAACCAAAATTTGTCGCACCTACGTGCCTAATTTGAACAGTGTCTACTTTAAGTAACTCACATTTCATCTATTACAGAAAAATCCATAATTATCATGGTTCTATATAAGTGAACTTTTGATTTATGAACCAAAATATTAAACATGCCATTATGATCAATTTCAGCTGTATCAGATGCTATTCGCACAAGTCTGGGCCCCCGTGGTATGGATAAAATGGTAAATTAAACTTATAAGTAAATCATTTAATTTTGTCATATTCTGTGATGTGTAATATTCAATTCTATGAAAGAATTTTTTCTTAACATATATTTACTAAACATATTTCGTAACAACTATTTTTTTTTAATCAAATTTTTAATAAAATTATTATTTGAATACATATTATGTCATATATTTTAAATTCTTATCTCTTGTTGAATGAGCATAATCATATGAATGTGGCCTTGTTTTAAAAGAAGACATAATTTAAATTCCAATTTCATTATGACTCTTAAATATAACAGAACTCCCTCTTAATTCTCTTTTACAACCCGCACAACTGGCCTATACTATACTAGAAACAGAAGATACACAGAATTGAATATAGCTTGGGTTAGGTATTTACTATAACAATAATGATGAAAAAACTAAGCTGAATATTGAAGATTGTATTTTTATTGCTTGACTTTAAAATTTGCCTCAACACTCTTTCAGATTCAAGCTAGCAATGGTGAGGTTACAATTACTAATGATGGTGCCACTATTTTGAAGCAAATGAGCGTAATTCATCCAGCTGCTAAAATGGTAAACAATCACCAAATTATCAAACCAATACAAGTCCTTACTGATTACATGATGCTGATATACATAATCTACTTTTGTTAAACAAGAAATTGTAAACACTAAGAAAATATTAATTACAGTTGGTGGAATTATCACGGGCTCAAGATATTGAAGCTGGTGATGGCACTACATCTGTTGTGGTAATTGCTGGTGCACTTTTGGATGCTGCAGAAAAACTACTACAAAAAGGAATACACCCAACTGTCATTTCTGATGGCTTCCAGAAGGCATTGGTGATGGCTCTACAGGTAAATATATTTTCAATAGTCTGTTAAATGTAACACCATCAAGGATGATTTATTATATTCAAAAGTTTTGAATGAAAATTGTTGTCTAACTACACAGAACAGATTTTTCACATATCTACAGACCCCGTCGGTTACTTTTGAACTTTAGATAGCACAATGTTTTATGTTTCTTAATACATCGAGCTTTCCAGATCGCAAACACACCGCGATGTGAATGAGATAGTAGATACAGTAATAGGCGAATGAGATGTTAGTCATTAATTATAATAAAAAAACAAAAAAGGTTTGATACATGAATAATACTAAAAAGTTTACAAATTTGTTTACATTTTGTTTTTTTTTTTTTTCAGTAATATTAGATATATTATTGTAAGCAATGTTATTTCTAATAAATTTTGTTTACAATGGAATCCTAAAACAGGTTCAGTTTCTGGCTCACTCAGTAAGAAACTTTTTCAAAAACCAACAATCCAGTTTTACATCCTCAAAAATTGAGATAATGGTTCCATTGACCACTACCTTTAGTTTTGAATTTCTAAACTTGAAATAAATAAAAAGCTTGACATTATTAATTTTTCACAACTACAAACATCATAACGCACGGTCTGATGAATTTGGAACTGGTATTCTTTTTGGATTAAACTAAAATAAAAGAATATTGTGAATAATAAAGATAGTAATGATTAATTTCCAAAACTAACTTTTAAAGGGGAGGAAGTTCGTAGGCCAAAGAACGACATCCACGCGAATGAAGTCGCGGGCGAAGTGCTAGTTCTATTACAAAGCAGTGCTAGTACAATGCACATGCTGCAGATCACCTGGAACACTGTGTTATGAATTCCCAATGGTGTGGCTATGTGTATGTTGAAGTCCTCCAAGAAGACTCCAGCATCTGTGCCACTACCCGTCGGTGAGAGTAAGGTGGACTGCGTCTGGCCAAAAGGGACTTCACAGGCAGTGTTGGAATTCTGAACACCCACTTAGACAAAAGTTCACTATAGTCAGCTCTTTTGGGGAGGGTCTTTTGAATGCAGACGATTGCAGTTTAAAAAAAATGAAAGTTGCCTCATGTGGAGGACTTTGATTTCACTTTAGAGCTTGTCAGTTGAGAATAGGAATAGTTTCCTAAACATGACTTTCAGAAACATACACCTCTCTATGGGGGAGAAAAAGGGGTGATGTGTCATAAAAATAATAATATTTGTAAAATCTTTATTTATTTATTGTTTTAGGTGGTGGAAGGTATGGCTATTCCAGTGGATTTGACGAATGAAGATGCTCTGTTGAAGGCAGCAGCAACATCTTTGAACTCGAAAGTTGTGTCACAGCATTCTACAATCCTTGCCCCCATTGCTGTTCAAGCTATTCGTGCAGGTCAGTATTATAGCAATGGTAATTTTTTCTTTTATTTCAATTTGCAATCGGTCATCAGACCATAAGCGAATTCGTTGCATGACAAGTGGCGTTGTGGTGGAGCAGCCAGTGCTGCGCCTCCCACTTATAGAAGGTGGTTCATCTTCAGCCTTTTTACCACCGCTGTCGGGTTTAACAGTTCAGCTACTAGAAGGTTTGGATGCAAGGTTAGGCGTGCCTTATGTTGTCTCTTGTACCGCTCGATTTCAGAGTTTACTGATGGTATTTGTAGATAGTCGTGGATTTCGTCGTGCCTAGCAAACCAAGGCGCCTTTGCTATTGATCTTAGGATACCATTTTGGACTCTCTGCAAGCAGAGTATGTTGGTTTTGCTGACAACGCCCCACAATAGGGTAGTTTCCTAAGCAAAAAAAATTAAATTCTATTTAGTCCGTCTTTCGGATAATTAAAAAATATTAGACACGTATTTTTTGCTTTGTCATATTAATCAAAAATAACTTAGAAAACACGCATTAAAGTTGGGGAGTGGGGGCTCGCTACGTCACAACGTCGTATAAAATCTAGCACGGCGTGACGTCATGCCACATTTTAACTCAATGTATCGCCGTAATCTTTTGATTACGTCAAAAAATAAAAAATACGTGACCAACTTTTTTTTTTTCTTAAAGACGGACTGAAAAATAAAAATTTGGACACAGGCCTATTGGATGCCGTAGGTCCATATCGGCTTAAGGACCGAATTGTAGATGAGGAGTTTGTTGTCTACAGAGAGCACAGAGTTTCTTCCACGGAACAGAAAAAACAGTGGAAGTGCAAAGTAGGCGTGGCACGCGTGTCACAATTAAGCGCTGTTACGCAACTTTACTTCAGTCGTGTTCTAACAACGCGTCGAGCTGCTAGTCTCGCGACAAATTTATTTTTCCGTAAATATGCCGTATTGTTCTGTTTTGGAGTGCAAAACAGATAGTAGGAGAAATAATCTTAAAAAAGGAGGTGTTTCGTACTATCAGTAAATATGATTTTATTAATTTTCTAATAAAATCTTAGTTTTTGTAAATTTACTAATAATTTAATAGAACGTTTAGTTAAAATCAACTTTACGCGATTATGATAAAGTTTATATTGGATTGAATGTATTCACTAATTCGTTCTCGAAAGTTCTTCGCTACTCAATTAGGGATGTAGTCAGGTCGGGTATTGATGTTATAGATAGTTATCGATAAAAGAAAATAAGTACCTAATTTAATATTTGTTGTATAACATTACAATACAGATATAATGTCGCCTAACATTCATACACGAAATATAAGGTTGCATAGATGCTATATAGCGAAATTGTAATCAAACTTTTACATAATGTTTGAGATGCGTTGCATTGTTCAGCCGGTAATTTCAAGTCATTTCGGTGTGTAAGATCAGTGATAAAAGCTTTCACACCGGGTTGCCGGCGCCCGCCTCAAGGATAATACATAATTAAATTAGTACATAATTTCAATTTTTTTATTTATAAAAAGTTATAGTAATAGTAAATAATTTAGAGAGATCAAGGTGGATTGTTGTATCCTTCGCCAGATGTTGTCAAAATATGTCAGACGGCGGAAACATTTTTAAAAAACGTTGACATAGGGGTTTTTCGAAAGGAAGTGGCGATAACTCTAATTATGCGAAAGTTTATAGGAACTGTTTTATTTAATGATATTGCCTCCCAGGCGAATAGGCGAATTCCTGCGTCCAATCACGTCACTGATTTGATGAAGGCAATAGTCGAAAAATATATAAATGTTCGCGTACACCATTTGTTAAAATTAAAAATAAGACTTTCAAAACGCCAGTTTTTTAACAAATACGTTCTATTTCAAGGACAATAAATAAAAAGACAGAACAACGCATTTTTAATTTTAACCCAAGCACAGATAATATAATACTACACCCGAGTAAGATGTTTTTCACAATTTATTCAGTACTACCTGTGGTACCTGCCACCCGCGGCTCCGCCTGCGTTGTATTAGTACTTCTCCCAATATACCTAATAAAATATAGCTACATACATATAAAATTATGTACCTACCTACCCTATTTTACGTACCTACCTACCTACCCACCTTACCCTACTTTACGTACCTACCTACCTACCCACCTTACCCTACTTTCGTACCTACCTACCCACCCTACCCTACTTTCGTATCTACCTACCATACCTACCCTACCTACCTACCCTACCTACCCTACCCTACCTACCTACCTACCCTACCTACCTTACCTACCCTACCTACCTACCCTACCCACCTACCCTACCCACCTACCCTACCCACCTACCCTACCCACCTACCCTACCCACCTACCATACCCACCTACCCTTCCTATCCAACGTACCCTACCTACCCTACCCACCTACCCTTCCTATCCAACGTACCCTACCTACCTACCCGACATTTTTTTTAACTTTTTTTGTGTTCGGGCGAACACAACAAAAAAAGAATTATTCAAATCGGTCAAGCCGTTTTTGAGTTTTAGCGAGAACAACGAATAGCAATTGATTTTTATTATATAGAAGACATTATTTAAAACTAAAATTTTATATATTATGTAAGATTCTATATTTAAATAATACTACGTCATTCATCTTACAGTTTTACTCAACTCCAAACAAGTCTTATTTTCTCGAATTATGAAATCGGGTATCTATCGATATCGATAATGTTATTGAAAATTCAATGTGTTGCTGCCTTGATCGAGTAGCAGAAGCCTATGACCTATGACGCGAATGTCAACCTTACGACTAACGCAATTAAGTTTATAATTGCGACAACTGAGAATACCGCCATCTATGGTTGGGTAGCAGAATTTACTTGGCGATCGAATCTAGTTTGACTTTAGATTACAAAACGTCGTTAATCCTTTCTGCACGAACGCAAAATAAATCTTATTACAAGAAAATGAAGGTTTCTTTCCAAATGTAGAATCTGTGACTTATGCTAGTTTTGACTAAAATTTAAACGACAAATCAAACGATCGGCTTATTTGTAGTGCATTATATGATTATCAGTTTATTTGTGAGGGTTTGGCGACAACGGTTCTCATAGTAATTTTGTTGCATTGCACTTCCACTGTTTTTTCTGTTCCGTGGTTTCTTCCCATAAGCCAATATAGGTTGCGAAACTTGTGGTTTATCTCGTCCCTTTTATTTTTAATGTGATGCTTCCATGTTAGGCGCCTAAGTGGAAGCCAAGGTACTTTACACAATCTGTGTGTGGGAGAGTATCAAGACCAAGTTTAACAGGTGGGGTGTTTCCGTGTCTGAGCGTGAAGATAAGAAGAGGTGCATTCAATAAGTACCTAGCCTCATCGCCAGAGGGCGCTGTACTTTCAAAAGAGTTTTACCACAGTGTAGCACATTCTTTTTTAATTCTTTTTTCAAATTTTCATTCCAATCCCTTCATTTGTTTTAATTTGACAACTTATGGAAGCGAACGTGTCGATCGGTTTTACAAAAATGGAAAAAGAGCAATATCGTTCGGTGATTCGATTCCTATTTTTGGAAGGGAAAACGCGCATCGAAATCAAAGAGCGCTTGGATGCTGTGTACGGTGACTCTTCTCCATCGATGGCCACCGTCAAGAATTGGTTCAACGAGTTTGCACGTGGCCGTACGTCGGTTTTTGATGAACCACGTCCAGGTGCACCGAAAACAGCTGCTACGGAGGAAAACATTAAAAAAATCCATGATCTCGTATTGGCAGATCGCCGATTGAAGGTTCGGGAGCTAGCTGAGACTGTAGGCATTTCAGAAGGAACAGTGCATCATATTCTTCACGAGGAACTCGGCATGAGAAAGCTGTCGGCGCGATGGGTGCCGCGTTTACTCACACCAGAAAACAAGCGCAACCGTGAGACCACATCGGAGACGTGTTTGGCGCTGTTTAAGCGGAATCCAGCGGAGTTTTTGCTTCGTTTTGTGACCGTCGATGAAACCTGGATCCACTGGTACACACCAGAGACCAAGGAGCAATCAAAACAATGGATCCAGACCGGGGAACGTGCTCCAAAGAAGGCGAAAACTGTAAAATCGGCCGGAAAAGTTATGGCCACCGTTTTCTGGGATTCACAAGGTGTGATCTACATCGATTACCTCGAGAAGGGTAAAACAATTACAGGGCTTTACTATGCCGATTTATTGGGCCGATTCGACGCCGAATTAAAGAAAAAACGACCCCATCTGGCGAAGAAAAAAGTGCTGTTTCACCACGACAACGCACCGGTTCACACGTCTGCCGTTGCCATGGCCAAATTGGTCGAATTACGCTACGAATTGCTGCCCCATCCACCGTATTCTCCAGATTTGGCCCCTTGTGACTTCTTTCTGTTTCCTAATCTGAAAAAATCACTCGCCGGGAATAGATATGGATCGAATGAGGAGGTCATCGCCGCCACGGAGGCCTATTTTGCAGAGTTTGACAAAAACTATTTTTCGGACGGGTTAAAAAAGTTGGAGCATCGCTGGGCTAAGTGTATCGAACTAAAAGGAGACTATGTTGAAAAATAAATTGCCACTTTTCCAAAATTTTCGTTTACTTTTTGTAGGCTAAGTATTTATTGAATGACCCTCGTATGGTGAGACTTGGATGCACTGGCACGAATCCACCACTTATGGGTCACAGAGCCATTTATAGGTTTTGTCTAGCTGTTTCTGGGAGTCTATTGCTGGCCATTTCTGGGTTTTCATCAACTAATAAATAGGCTATGTCGTCGTCATTTGTTGCTATTGTTATGCCATCCAATGTGGGTAGATCCGATGTAAATATGTTGTACAACACTGGGGTAATGTTAAAATGACAGTTTTTTAGGAAATGCGTATGAAAGTCTAATATACTGTACTAATAATAAATCTCCCAAAATGACTACCGATTTTGACGGGACTTTCACTGGCAGATAGCTGATGTTATAAGGAGTAACTTGGCTACTTTTATTTAAAAAAAAGATTAAGGGTCCACGTGGGCAAAGCCACGGGGAGCAACTAGTTTTTAATCTAAATTTTATCATTCTTTATGACTAGACTGGAAGCCGACCCCAACATAGTTGGGAAAAGGCTAGGCAGATGATGATGACTAAACTCTGTTATTACTAAAGTACTTAATTGATTTTTCAGTAATGGAACCTATAGTGGGAGGTGTGGGTGCACGTGTTGATTTGCGTGATGTGAAAGTAATTGAACGCATTGGAGGGACAGTCGAAGACACTGAACTCGTTCAAGGACTAGTAATTCCCCACCGTGCGTCCAATGTCAATGGCCCACATAGAATTGAGAAGGCTAAAGTTGGTCTCATACAGTTCTGTATTTCACCACCAAAGACAGATGTAAGTGTAACTCTTACCCGTTCAAAACTACATTTGACTGTTTAGTTTAACCCTTATTAAGTTAAAACGCATTATATCTATTAAAAACGATTAATCATTTAAATAAAAAGCGACTCTTGCTACGACACAACAAATGCAATTCAGCACGCTTAGCATGACCACAATAGAAACGGGTTTTGTCGACGGAAAAATAGACAAAATGACATAAACAATCACAATCTGTCATTTTGTCTATTCTTCCACACACCTTTCCTCAATAATTTCAAGTTTCATGAAAATGGTGACATGAAATAATGACGGAAACTTAAAGGTTCATAAAAATATGTAAAAATTTCTTTGATTCAAAATCGTATCTGCTGCCCTTCCCGAAATATTGACCATAAACAGAATTTGACACCAAATAAATGAAAACATCGAATGTTTAGATACGATTTTGAATCAAAGAAATTTTTACATATTTTTATGAACCTTAAAAGTTTCCGTCATTATTTCATGTCACCATTTTCATGAAACTTGAAATTATTGAGGAAAGTGTGTCCAGTGACAACACCCAAAAAACCCGTTTCTTCGATTGTCATGCTACACGTGCAGCACGCGTAGCATGACCACCGTAGAAACGAGTTTTGTCGACGGAAGAGTAGACAAAATGACAGATAAACAATCACAATCTGTCATTTTGTCTATTCTTCCGTCGACAAAACTCGTTTCTACGGTGGTCATGCTACGCGTGCAGGTTAGTGTTGCAAAGAACTCGAGTCTTCGAGTACTATATAAACGGACTCTGATGATGAATTACAAGACTCGACTCATTACAACAGGACTCCAAGACTAGAGAACTAAATTCTCTACGAGCTCTTGAATGTTACATGAAAGCTCGAGTCTCTTTGTGCGCTCGAGTCCATTTTATGCGGCGAGTCGCACTTAAGTCCTCTTCGTATATGAGTCTAGCAATTGTATAGCAGATTTTTTTGAATGCAAAGTTACATCATTACCACTAATTTAAACTTATCATCTATTCGAGTCTATTCGAATGATGAGCTTCAAGTCTTCAAGAATCGAGTTCATTTTTAAGACTCGAGTCCTCTGTTAAGACTCGAGTGGCTGTTAAATGACTAGGGCTCGGCTTGACTCTAGACTCCGAGCCTTTTTAGCATATTGAGTCTTGCATAACTGAGTCGATTCTTTAATTAAAATTACGACTCGAAGACTCGAGTTCTTTGCAACACTAGTGCAGGTCGCACAGCGCTAATTACCAACAGTTATATTCACCTAGAAGTTGCCTCTCTTTCTATCGCGTAACTCTTATTTATCTTCTGAGTACGTTACGCCCACTGAATTCGACAAGTCGAGCCTACCGCGTACCTACTTGTAGCTTCATACCTAAAATGCGGAGTGACCCATCTGTATTCATCTGTGGCAACGCTTATAGATAGTGCAATCCACGAAGACGTGCCCCACTCCGCTCCGCTCCGTACTAAAGTACAGCTTACAGTACAGTAATCACGGAGTGGGGCGCGTCTTCGTGGATTGCACAATCTGTAGTTATTCTATGTAGAATAATAACAACAAAAAAATAAATTCAAGGGTCAAACAACAAACCTACCACTTAACCAACCATAGTATAAAGAGTTAGAGTTAGTTTAAAGAAATAATAATATCAATTTAAAACAACATGTCAGTTATGTAAACAGGTCATACAATTTCAGACAAATAGACACATTCATACTTAGTCAATAAATAAAATAAAACATCTATCTAAAAGGAATTTAAACAAATATTTCTTAAAGGATCCCAGACACTCTGCTTTTCTAATAGCTTCTGGTATACTATTATATATATATTTTTTTTATTATATTTTTTATAACTGTAAGTACTTAGTTACTTTACTATACCTACAATACTGAGAAATCGGCATGACTAAACGTAAACAAAGCATTAGCGGCATATCAATTGACAGATCAAAAGTAGGTACCTAATACATTTTAGTGGGAAAGTAGGCCTGCCTACTTCGTCTGTCGTTATCTCATCATCAAGTATAAATTATATGCTAGAATAAGTGACTTGGTTACCTTTCCTGTTCAGTAGGTAATCTGAACAGAGAATTATTTAGACACCCAAACACACAGCAATAATTTCTCCTGCGATTATCACTCATTTTTCATACATTTAGCGGTGCCGAAAAGCCGTGACGCGCGGACCTTGTGCGGCGTTAGCCCCGACTGGCGCATTGAGAAACGGGCGAGATTTTGTTTAAGTGTGCGTGCGGCGACGCATAGATACTATGGCGCACACATACAAGCCGCGCGCGGTGCGTTTGTATGAAGATAGCGTACTTGGAACTCTTTATACTATGACTTAACCAAACTAGGTTTCTGAATAAATCTTAGTTTGTAACTGCAAAAAAAAAAACAGGAGTTTTGTCTTAATTACTCATTTATTTAATTTTCGTTTTAGATGGACCACAATGTTATCGTATCAGATTACGCCGCAATGGATCGCGTCTTGAAGGAGGAACGTCAGTACATCTTGAATATCGTCAAGCAAATTAAAAAAGCTGGTTGCAATGTACTTTTGGTGCAAAAGTCAATTTTGCGGTAAACTCCTTGTTCCTTGGTCAATACTAATATTTAGGTCTAAACTTGTAAATCATTGTCTCATTGATTAAACTTCGAATTACAGTGATGCTCTGAGTGATTTGGCTATTCACTTCTTGGACAAGATCAAAACTATGGTAATTAAGGACATTGAACGTGAAGACATTGAGTTTGTGTGCAAAACTCTTGGCTGCAGACCCATTGCTTCACTGGACCATTTTACTGCCGAAAACCTCGTTAACGTCGACTTAGTCGAGGAGGTCAATGAGCCTGCTGGGAAATACATCAAAGTGAGTATGAGTAACTATTAATGTTAAAGTTTATAAACTTACGCTCGCTCATGCACAAATCATTACTGTCATTTCATTTTACAAAAGAGGGCAATTCGCGCGATCTATAAAATGAGTCCTCGTGAGTCCCTTAGAAATAAATTCAAAGAAATTGATATACTGACTCAGCCTTCTCTTTATATCTTAGAAAGTATTTTGTATGTCTGTCAAAACTTAGGAATTCTCAAAATAAGAAGCGATTTCCATATATAAAATACACGTAAACATGAAATTGTGATACCCAAATTTAGATTAACAAAAATTAGTAAGTCATTTCTTATAAACAGTATCTGCTTTCATAACAAGTTGCCAAAGTCGGTTACAGAACTAAGCGATGGAAAGTTCAAAACCCACATCAAACGTGTCTTTATAAAAAAAGCATATTATAAGATTAAAGACTATGTATGTGGAAGACAAGGAAGTTTGGCAATAATGTGGCTTCCTTGGTACCTTATTAACGACATAACAATTTAAATGTCTATTTTAACTGCACCTAAATTACGATGATTATTTGATTTTAGTTTTTTATATACCTCCTTAACATAATCTTTTCATTATTTGACATCATATACCTACAATTTTCTATATTTTTTTAATCAAACTAGATTTGTTACAGCTGTAGTGGCAATCGTGTCATTTGGTTTAAATAGGTCCTTTAGATTTTTTTCTTTTAGATTTTGTGAATGTGTGAATGTTGTAGGCTTGTGGACCATTTTCTATTTTGTTAAGTACCTGGTACTTGTTAATAAGCCTACACTGTCCTTTCATACCTATTAACACTAATTTGAAAACATTGTAAAAACCATATATTTTTAAAAGAGTAACCGTGGAGTTTCTTGCCGGCTCTACTCCATAGGAAGCGACCATTTGGAACCGTGCACCTAATTTCTGACGTTTCATAAGGCCCTTGTAGGTTTATGTGAAATAAAATATTTAGAATTTTGTCAGTAATACCACAACAGACCGTCGCAACGTCGAGAACATTGCGACAGTGGGTAAACGTACGCAGGTTAATATTCGTTCGTCGCTGTTGCAGATGAGCGGCTGCGCTTCGGGCGGGCGCACGGTGTCGGTGCTGGTGCGTGGCTCCAGCGGCGCCGTGGTGGCGGAGGCGGCGCGCTCGCTGCACGACGCGCTGTGCGCCGTGCGCTGCGTGGCGCGGCGCCCGGCGCTGCTGGCGGGCGGCGGCGCGCCCGAGGCGGCGGCGGCCGCGGCGCTCGCGCGCGCCGCGCTGGCCGCGCCCGGCGCCGACCACTACTGTCTGCGCGCCTACGCCGACGCGCTCGAGGTCGTGCCCTCTACGCTCGCCGAGAATGCTGGTGAGTTCTTTACGAGAGCTGAACATTAAAACCGCAGACGTCTTCCACTTGGGAGCTAATGTTTGATTTCAGGCTGTAATGAATATTCATTATTAAAATATTTTCAATAAGCATTTTTTTTTTCTTTCAGTTGGAAAGTATTAAAGTAATGACTGAATGGTGCGTTCACAGGTCTGAACCCAATCGAGACAGTGACAGAGCTGCGCGCGGCGCACGCCGGCGGCGCGGAGAGCGGCGTGGGCTCGAACGCGGGCGTGAACGTGCGGCGCGGGCGCGTCACCGACATGCGCCAGGAGCACGTGCTGCAGCCGCTGCACGTCACCACCTCCGCGCTGGCGCTCGCCACGGAAACCGTTCGCGCTATACTCAAGATAGACGACATTGTAAGTATATTTCTGTTATGTTGTTAAGTATAACACGGAATACAAAACACATGCGAAAGAGCCATTAATTTAAATATCTATAGCAAGGTGGCGGAACACCACTACTGTGGCCTGCGCTTTATGTGGGCTTGCTGACCTAGCAAAATTTAATTACAAATAGAATAAGGACACGCACAATGCGGTGTAACAATATGCTTACTCTGAAAGGCGTTAATCACTCAACGTAAGAGTGCAGGGCGCGCTGTGTGAACGACGCCTATTTGGACGTGAATAGTGTAGCTTTCTAAATGCTTGAAATATAAACGAAGGACCATATATACTTCACCACAAATCGCTAAACGTATTAAAAAAACTGTCTGTGATGTCAGTCAGTCATCTTCAAATTGACAGAAATAGAACGAATATTTGAAATTCGTTTAGCGCTAAATTCACTTTGTGTAAATAGGCCCTCATGTGCTGTCGATATTGTGCGTGGCTACATATTCATCTAGACCACGGAACCCTTCACCGTGTCACTTGGCCGGATTCTATTTTGGTAAACAAACATTTAAAAAATCTTGATTCATAATCATAATGTATCCTTTTTGTTCCAGGTAAACACAATAAATTAGAGGACAAACAATAATCTTTAAATGTCTTCTGAATGATATCTTTACAAAATGCTTTAAAATAATATTAGCATTAAACTTTCGAAACGCAAGTCTATTAACACTTTATTAAGTAAAATATGTTTTTATCGAAACAGACGTATTATTTTAAGAATATTAACTCATATCTCTGTGTCCTGCCGATCGCGTATTCTCGCGACGATCGCTTCCGGTTAGAACGCGGCCTTTAGGTATCCCAAAAAACGCTGAAAAGCATTTCTTCAAATAATTTTGTGTCAATTTTGGTGATAATCAAAAGTGACAGTGTTAATAGACTTTTGTTGCTGAATGAATACAGTCCTGTCACAGTTATTTCACCTCTGATTTTGCTTCACTGGCAAAATCACAGTGATCTTTATTCCCGTCACAATAAGGTTGCTGTTGGATCGCAGCCACTGGCAAGTCTCAAAATCACAATGATCTTTATTCCCCTTTAAATAAGGTTGCTGTTGTCAGAGGTAACTGTGAAAGGACTAACAATTGCGATGTCAACCATACTAAAGCATTTAATTTATTAATACTGACTCGCTGACCGATTCGTCAACGCCCAGCCCAATCTCTTTATGATGTAGAGAAGGAATAAGGCCGGATTTTTCTAAATTCCGGGATAGATAATATAGAGCGGATGAAATCGCTGGAAAAGTGCTTGTGTAAAATAAAGCGTCAACATATTTGGTAATGTCAATATTGAAAAAGAAACTAAATATAGGCACAATTGCATCCATTGTGCCTTGTTAAGGGGAATATGGAGTGTTAGCTTGAAAGCCAGTTGTTACAATATATTCAGTTACTAGCGCTGCTCAGCGCAAATAAGTGAAAATATTACCAATATTTTAAAATTGGTTAATATTTTTTTTGTCATTAGTAAGTAAGTAATCATTTATTTACCAAAAACTTAGCCTAGGTAACATCAGTGTTGTTTAAATTATGGGATGGGCATGGCTATTACAAAATGAGTAAGGCCCCTGCCCTTCAATCTAGGAAATTCCTGTATCTTGAAGGACCAGTTAATTGCTAATATTATATCAACGGTCATTACGGACTTAATTAGTGACATTCATAACTATTATATTTTACACTAGCTTCTACCCGCGACTTCGTCCGCTTGAAAGTTAACTTTACCATAAAACGTCATATCCTATGGCACTCGGCAGTAGTCTAGCTTTCTATCAGTGAAATATTTTTTGAAAACTGATGAGTACTTTCAGAGATCACCTCTCACAAGCAAGCACTTTTACCTCTTTACAATATTTGTTCAGATTTTGTCTTTTGATTTGCTGAAGAGAACATAGCCCAAGTGCACACCAAGCGAGTCCGCGCCACCACTGAAGTCCATTTGACGCGGCGCTAGTGTCTATATGTAATTGCATTAAAAAAAAATGTAGTTTCACAATTTTCCGCGGGCCTTATTTTGTGGCGCGCACTACTGCATAGATAATCATTCTCGTGCTCTTATCCCAATTTATTTGGGGTTGGCGAAGTATGTCTTCTTAATTCTTTCGATTTGAATAACATGAGTATTATAATATAATAATATGGATATTAATTTCCAAATAAACAAAAACCTTAAAAGATGTTACTTGTTTTATTTTTTTATCGCTGTGCCCGCGGGTCCATTCTCTTGGATATTGCGTGTACAGTCATAGTAAAAAAAAAAGTTCTTCACCGCTGCGCCGTTAAGACCATTGCGATGGCGGTGATCTATGCCAGACCATAGATCTTTTGTCCTAAAGACAATCTCACTTAAGTCCGCGCCCGCTACCGCTTCAGGCAGTTTAAAAGAGTAACGGTGGAGTTTCTTGCCCATTCTTCTCAATACGAAAACTACCTTTTGGAAGGGGCGATTTCCGTGACTACCGCAGGACCACCAACGCAAATCGCTTCCATATTTAGTAAATAACTAGTACCCAATTGGTACTAATTAGTGCTCAAACAACAAAATTGGTACCGTAGTAGTTTTCGAGAAACTCTACTTTGAAAGTGGTCCGGCGGTAGTCACGCTCCCTTCAGCAGGACCACCATGAGAAGGGGGCATGCTACAGCTATAAGGTGAATGTCAGGTTGGCGGGTGTATTTTTCAGAAATGGTCGAAATATATCTCAAAATTTAGTACCTAATTGGTACCAAATTGTACCACTTGTGAAATAATTTGTACCTCGTGGGATCGCAAGTTATTGCAATAGTTTTATACACCCGCCATTCTGACGTCAGCTTGGCGGGTGTATTTTTGTGTAGCCAAGATTACTGAGAAGTTGGATATAAAACATATATGGATATTTAGTACCTAATTGGTACCTCTCTAACCTTTTAAGCGCTTGGCCAAATTTCAATTGGCGTGCCCCTAGCGCGCGGCTAAAAATCGACAAAATAATACCTACAATAAATAAGGAGGAGCAATCGTTGTATCGATAAAAAAATAGTCAAAAAGTTTTTTATGTTTTTATTTTAAATCAGCCTTAATTTAACCACCCTAATCAACAGAAAGACAGACAGAGTCGTTAAAGTCCATACCTACGGATTTTAAAGCAGGTAGGTATAATATAAACGGGATATTTTTAAATGCACATCAAAGAACTTATCACCCATTCATCATCATCATTTCAGCCAAAAGACGTCCTCTGCTGGACATAAGCCTCCCCAAGAGGGGGGTTTTGCCATAATCGCCAAGCTTGGTAGGCGGGTTGGCGGTAGCAGTATGAGGACGCTGCTGCCCATTCTATAGTTAGTTCCTTAGTCGCCTACGACACCCACGGCAAGAAATGGGATGGTGCTATTCTTTTACGTCCGGCACCACACGGAACTTATCACCCATCAATTAAATAACATTTATAAAAACGTGCCTACGCCAGTCTCTGACAGACTTCGATTTATATAACCGTGCCCGGCGCGTGGCGTCGTCATAACTCAAACGTGCCGCGCTGAGTCTCATCGCCGGAGCACAGTAAGAGCCAACACTATAAGGAACTCGAACGCGACTTGTAGGTACTGTCACAATACCTTTTTAATAGTAAGGACAACATTCAACACGGTTCCAAATTTGAACTATCAATAGGATATGTAGATAAGTAATATAGTAAATAACAGAATTACATCACAATATTTAAATAAAAACGTTTTTACAAAAAAAAAAAACAACCTACTTCCAAAAAACTACTACAAAGTAAAAAAATAACTTACATTTCAAAGTCGGTCTTTGGTTTTGTATTTTCGTTATTTTCCACCGACTTCCGAAATTTAAGTTATTTTTTACTTTGTACTTAGTAGTTTTTTGGAAGTCGGTTGTTTTTGTTTTTTTTGTAAAAAAGTTTTTATTTCTCGCTTTTTAGTGGGTCAATTTGTAATTTGTCTAAGTTTCATTAGCCTAATGCCAACAACTCATCACCTTTTACAAAATATTGCTTTTCCCGATGCAGGGACGTTCATCGTTGAGGAGTTCTCTTGGTACTTCACCATCAGCTCCACTTCTCCATATGCATTGTGACGAACATAAATTGCATTGCAACCATATTAAAGTAATCGATTCGCAACCCGTGAAATACTTATTATTGAGTAGTTCCGGTGGCTATTTGTGGTCTTCATCATCAGTTCCACTTAACCAAATGGTGCTTTCCAAGAGCAACTGCACGAGTTACTATAAAAATACCCAAATCGCTATAGGTTTGCCTATAATATTTGAAGAGTTCCCTCGATTTATCTGGGATGCCATCATCAGATCCTAGTTTCTTTATCATGGTACTACCCTTGGGATATGTCCTTTCCAATAAAAAAAAAATCATCAAAATCGGTTCATAAACGACGAAGTTATTCGCGAACACACATAAAAAAACTCCTCAGTAGTCATTGTTGAAAAGTGACTATTTTATCGATAATGTGTGTACCCACGAACAACATTATCCATTCGTTTGATCCGCTTGTGACGTAGGCAGTGGTCGCATTAATGCGACAGCCGCGCTAGACTAACTAGAGAAATTTGTTGCAAACATAAGCGTCTAGGGATGGGAACTAACGTGAAATGTTATCATAATACAAAAATCCTGAGGGATATTTTTCTTATGAAAAACAAGGAAAAGAATTCATAACACAAGGCAATATGTTAAATAAACTTTATTTCGTATGACACTGTTTATTTTATGCTGAAAATGATGCATTATACCTGATTATTTAACTATTTGTTATTTAGTTTTTAAAATGCGCATTGCATTGTATCCCATCCCTATGGTCGTATATATGCGACACGCGCGTTACACACCGAAGAAAAGTCCAAGCTGTATTTACGTATTTTTGTTGAAGCTTTTTCAAAACTTAGAGCGACGAGACATAATTTTAAGTAATAGTTTTATTCAAAAGTACCTGTAATTGGTTTATTTGAAATAAATGCTTTAAGTTTGAGACCAGCCGGCTGGCATGTCGTTTAGTTGCCTGAAAATACATGACATGAAAATTTATTTGAAAAAGGTGTAGGTATATTCGCAGACGTGTTTTCTTTTTTTTTACCTGTTCCTAGTTCACGTTACAAAGTAAATCATGGATGGCAATCATAGATGTTATCTTATACATATATTTATTTACATTTACCATAATCGAAGTGGCCATAATTTTGACATCTGTTTGCAGATAACCGACCTGCCTCTTTCTTTTCTACTTTCTTCTAAATATGAAATAATGATTATCTAAATTAAAATGAAACGTGGTCGTAAAACTACTATTAAACTACAAGATCAGAAAAAAGTATTTCTTAAGTATAAACAATACCTGAAAAAACAAAAATAACTAACCATCACCAACTGACCCTATTCTTCTTTTATTCTTATTTTCACGCAGGTGAAGTGAGCTGTCATTCCACCTGATGCTAAGTATACCTATATTCAAGTATCCCCGGTATCCTCAACTGGTATTCGACGAGAGCTCATGACCAAAATTTTTACCTCATCGTTTTACGACCAAAACCGTATAAAATCTTTTGGTTATTCTGAATTTAAATAAATGTTTTAGATACCGAAAACACAATTTTTAGACATCATTAGCGTCACACGTACCCAGGAGAGCATTTGCGAAAATAATTTGCCTAGTCTGAAAATCTTGTTTTCAATTGAACATTGGTCGAATAAATGGTTTTTCAGAAGTAAATGTGAGCAACTTATGTATTGAATCGATTGATTTTTTTTCCGATCGGTAACATAGCAATTATATCATTAAAAAAAAAAAATCGTATTGCGGCGTGGGTATTTATATGTACGATTAATAAAGAGCTTACCTGAGCTGCTTTAATCAGTTGTTCTGCTGCAAATAAATATGAACAGGACATAAATAATTCACTCGTGGACGTTGTGAATTGGCATGACGACAATAAATTAGTAATTAATTTAGGAAAGACTAACATAATACATTTTTATCAGCGGACATAATTACCAAATTTAAAAATTGAATTTATTAGAACTAAAATAGACCAAGTACAACAAATGACGTGGAAACCTCAAGTAGAAGAAAGAGGTATATAAAAAAATTTGCATAACTACTTATGTTCTATTCAATTTGACTAATAAAGTTAACATCACCACAAGTTTGATTGCATACCATGGTCTCGTAGCTTCCATTCTGAGATACGGTATAATTTTCTGGGGAAATTCTTGCCTGCGGGAACAGGTATTCAAAGCCCAAAAACGTTGTTTGAGGTCGATATGAAATCGACTGATAGCTGTTTTCCAGTGTTTAAGTCCCTAAAGCTGTTAACATTTCCGGTAATGTATATTTTAGAAATGGCAATTTTTGTTAAACGTAACATGCATCTTTTTAGTGTCGCTCAGGCCACATGTGACGCGTAAAATGTCTGAAAACTATTTTTTTCATAATAAAATAACGAATCCAATGTACGTTTTTAATATCAGACATATTGTGACAAACCATGTCGCATCGTTTTACGACGAAAACCGTCTAAAATCGTTAGTTTAGACGGTTCTTAGCCCAACTCGGTAGGTAGACCAGGGGGCTTACCACCAGCTCAAAAGCAGTATTATTTTAACATTACTTCAGTGTGGGAAAGAGATTAAGCTCTACAAGACGTATAGCTCCATCTCTTTCTCCCACTGAAGTAATACTAAAATAAGCTAATATGCTTTTGAGCTGGTGGTAAGCCCCCTGGACTACCTACCGAGTTGGGCTAAGAACCGTCTAAACTAACGATTTTAGACGGTTTTCGTCGTAAAACGATGAGACATGGTTTTGGTCGTAGGCTCTCTGACTCTTTGTGTCAAATAAGCAAAATATTGTAACACCCTGTATATTGGAAAGTGAATTTTTAATTTTTTGTCGAATTCCAATGAGATTTCACTGAGTTGAGGTATGTTTAGAGAGGTACCAATTAGGTACTAAATATCCATATATGTTTTATATCCAACTTCTCAGTAATCTTGGCTACACAAAAATACACCCGCCAAGCTGACGTCAGAATGGCGGGTGTATGAAACTATTGCAATAACTTGCGATCCCACGAGGTACAAATTATTTCACAAGTGGTACAATTTGGTACCAATTAGGTACTAAATTTTGAGATATATTTCGACCATTTCTGAAAAATACACCCGCCAACCTGACATTCACAGCTATAAGTATACAAATAATTAGTACCCATACATGTGATTCATTTCGTAAAAAAAAACTACTGAAACATTTGTATTTACCCGAGAAATCAACGATCTTTCATTACTTTGCCATACTAAATCTTCGTATAATCGGACCAAATTAATTTGTCAATGGTATTGAGCTGTTTAGATATACACGTGCACTTAAAGGAGCAAATTCATTTTGGGCTAAATTATGAAAGTGCCAAACAGTAAAAAAGTTTTATTCCGTTAGACCATGTAATTTTCTTCACTTTACGCTGTTATATGAGTTTGAAAAAATACTGTTTTCAGTATGTTTTAGTATTCGGTATTTCTTATTTATTTCTTTCCTACTAATTTACCGTTGCTGCAAGCAGTTCCTAAGTATTATATTTCTATTTGAAGATAATTTGTAATGTAACTCGTTGGTAATCCTTAAATAAATAAATAAATAAAAATCCTTTGCGCGCAGGGGCAGGGGCCCTTAAAAACTTAATTTACTGCAGTAACAATATTTTGCTAATAACGTAAGTATATAAGGATTACATAGGTAATAGGTATGTATTTTTTCAGTACCTACCTGAAGTCGATTTTATCAAAAATACAAAAAATCTAATCTTTTTATATTATAATATTAGTTTAGATAGGTACATAGCCCATTAGCCCGCCTTCAACTACAAACTGCCTTTTACTCACTAAACATTATTTTAGCCTTGTTTGGGATCATCATCATCATCATCAGCCTATTAATGTTCGCACTGCTGGGATACAGGCCTCCTCTCTGTGAGAGGGAGTGGGCCGTAATCCACCACGCGGGCCCAGTGCGGGTTGGTAGATGTCACATATCTTCGAATTTTTCGGTTCTAGGACATGCCGGTTTCCTCACAATGTTTTCCTTCACCGTTTTGAGAGCAGTGGTGATGAAATAATTTACACAAAGTAAAGCGCCTGTCTGGGCAGGAACCTACGACCTACAACTTGTAAGTCGTGGCCGTTACCACTGGGCCACCACTGCTCACTTGTTTGGGATATGATAAAAAAATATTTCTATTGTTTTTTTTTTCTGGTGACCTGTAATGTAACACAGGTTTTTTCCAAAAACCTATATCACCAGTCTCTCACAAAGGTGAAATACAGCTGAGACATTTTTTGTTCACATTAACTTTTAAGTCAGTTTTAGAGAGAATAAATGATTGTTGAATTGAATTGAATTGATTTCTAAAGATTTAGGGCAATATCTCAAAAAGTTAAGGACAGTCTCCTAAGACCATTTTCCTGTAGCTACAACGGCTAACGTACCTACCCTTACTGCCCCGTCTCAAAAATCCACTCTGTATAGGTAGTTCGAAGTGGCTACCATTTCATGTTCTGAGCACAGCTTTTTACCCGACTGCAGGCAGGGTTGTGTTTTCTTTTTGTGTTAGGGCAGGTTAAGAAACTTGCCCATACAGCCCCATCTCAAAAATCCACCTGTATACGATCATGGTAAAGGTAAATGTAAATTAATATTTTAGATAACTTCTAGCTACTTTAGAGACCTATGATTTTTACATGATTTAGTTTGTAGTTAATGTAATGTAGCGGCAGAATATTAAAAAAAAAGTTAAATATCTTCAAAAATAATTATTTATTTATTAAACAACGAACACATCCAAATTCCCCCACATATAGATTTTAGTTAACGTTGATAAGGATGAATCTGGTTAGCAGCTTTGATGTTCGTTTTAATAGCAGATGGTGCTTTTGGTAATGATGGAGTTGCTTGGCCAAGTTGTGGTGTTGCGCCACGCGAGGGGCCCATTCCTGGAGCTACGCCTTGCGGTACTATGGATGGTATTCCTGGACGCAAACCTTTACCTGTGCCCACGGCAGTCACCAGTGCATGGGTATCAGAAATGCTGTGAGTTGGTTGCATTCCTAAAAATAAATAAAATACAACATTTATTAAGGAATAGGTTTTGCCCGCAGCTTCGCCCGCGTGGATGTCGGAAAATATCCCACAGCCAGGTCATGGCCTATCCGTATGCCTTTCATCTAAATCCGTTCAGCCGTTAAGATATGAAAAGGTAACAGGCAGATAATAAATCTGTTTTAGGGTTCCGTAGGTCAAAATGAAAAATTTAATCTCTTAAAGGATTACTTCGTTTTACGAGGCCTTTGGCCAGCAGTGGGCCAATAGCGGCTAAGAAAAAAAGAAAAAAAAAAAGGATTACTTCGTTGTCTGTCAAGACTATTTCTCAAGAACACATGGAGGCATCAAGTTGAAATAGATATCAAAAACTTAAATCTACAGTCTCTTGGAGCTGTAACGAAAATCAAACTTCCAAGTAAACGCAATATTAAAATACGGCCATTTATACCGTATATTTTGACACTCGCAAATAAACCAGTCTATTTGGTACCTCTTGTGATCCAGCAGCATGAAGTTTGGCGAGAAGTAAGGTCAAGTAAAGAGGAAAATCCGAAAATTGGTTATTTATAGTTATACAGGGTGTCCCTGGAAGTATGGATTAAATCGAACAGGAGCGTGGGCACGGTCATTTTCAAACTTTTTAACCCTGAGAATGTTTGTGCTTTTTTTTACGGTTCAAAAGTTATGACCAATTTTTGAGTGCGCCAATTTTAATGAAATAAACACTATATGTTAATTCAAGAGACGGACTTATGACTATATTTCCAATCCCTTAAGTCTCTTGAAAAGAAGACACAAAAAAACAATATTTTATATGTATTTTAAAATCATCCCTTATTTTACCCTCTTGAGGGATGATTTTTGAAAAACGCTGAAATACGTAATTTTTCATTTGTTACCAAAAGCATAAATTAAAATTTTCATAGCCCTAACTTCAAAAATGATAGGTTTCCCGTACAAACTTTCATCCCCTATATCCCCACCTTAGGGTTATTTTTGAGACAAAAAATAGCGTCCTTCCCCGGGATGCCATCTATCTCCTTGCCAAATTTTATCGAAATCCGTTCAGTGGTTTAGGCGTGAAACACGGACCACAATATACTACAGTAACAGTCACATTTTTATAAAACTTCTCTGTATACTACTTTTGTAGTTTTGTTCTCAGCAGTCAAAATTTATAGAGTCTAGGGACTAGTGAGTCAGGTGACTCGGGAGCAAGCGATGTACACAGTTGTTGTCCGTGTGAGAAGCAGCTTGTCCTGAGGTCGACTGGGTCGACACTAGGGATGTTAAAAAATAATCGATTTTTATTTTAATCGATTATTATTTTCTAATAATCGATTTTTTACTGTCGATTTTTATATTCATATTAATCGATTTTTAGTAAATCGATTATATAAATTACGTGTTTTAATCGATTTTCAGAAACAGCTTGTATCTATGAGACGGATGAAAAAATCTAGTAGTAAGTTTAAATTTTATAAACAGCGCCGTCTTTGCGTTGGATGAAAAATCTCGAATTAAGTTCATACGTATAAGTTGATTAAATAAAAACGGCGCCATCTGTAGGCATTTATTTTTTATTTGATTTATATTTTAGTTTTTGAGACAATAAGTTTGTCATTTTGTTGGGATGCTCATCATTTAATTTTTATTATAATAAATAAAACGTTTAAAAGAACTAAAATTTGTTTCAATAATGCTATTTGGTTTCCTAATTCCTTACCTTGAAATTTTAAAGGAACCTTTAATTTTTAGTTTTGAATTGGTTATTTTTTTATTCATATAATTTTATTTTATTTTTTATCCGAAAAATTGTTATTATGAATCTCTTATGTTTATTATTGGAATTTAAAAAGCATGTTTTTTTAAATAATACAAAAAAATCGTTTTTTTCGCAGAAATCGATTATTTATTTTTAATAAAATCGATTTTTGACAAATCGATTAATTTTGAATAAAGAAAAATCGATTTTTATTTAATCGATTATTTCCCATTAATCTCACATCCCTAGTCGACACCCGCAGCCTTCAGTGTCAGCCCCTATGACTTGTTAATAATCATCGCAAAGCATACGCTCACGGGGAACTGCACGCACGCACTGCATTCATCCCATACGATGAAGCGCAATCAAGGGTTGGAAAAAATAGTTTTATTTTTATTGAAGTGAGATTTCCATGGGTATTAGGATTTTTCTGTCGACCCATAAGCGAGTGAAACGATTTTTCATATAAACAAACACTTTGTTTAAATGAAAAATTTATGAACTTGGCACAAATACGTATCTAAGTAAATAATAAAGTTTGACAATATTAGTTTATCAAAACTGTTAAAGTTTGTATGGAAGAATCTTAAAGCGAGGTCTGACGAATTTGACACTCAGAATTAAGAATCTTAATAATAAATATGAATTAAGTGTTTTAAGATATTGTGGAAATAAACCCCTAACAGGGTGCAAAAGGGTAATAAAGTTTCTAGGGGGCGATTCTACTGATTGCTACGATTAACTCGAAAATTGGTTCAATAAGTAAAAAAAATAGAATTGCACCAAACGATTTTTCAAAAAGCAAACCCTGTCAGGGTAAATAGGGGTTAACAGTTTGTATGAAAAATTAATATACCACTAAAGTTATTTAAAACGGGATATTTACTAAAAATAAACAAACTCAAAAATAATTAAACTAACCCACAACTAACCAACTACCAATCTGTCGTTAAACACTACTTTTGAAGCTACTTTACACCTAACAAACCTCAGTCACACAAAATGTTCGACGGGGCCTAACCATTTGGCGAGCGACGACAGCGCCATCTAATAACCTTATTGTAAAACGTTTTAGAGAATTCTGAAAATAATTTTCAGAATTCTCTAAAACGGTTTACAATAAGGTAACTAGATGATATAGTACAATAGTTTTATGATGGGGTGGTCCCAGGTGCTCCATCAATCCCTACCTAGTAGTTAAAGGGGCAATTCCACTGGTAGAAATTTAAAAGAGTAATTTACTGCAATTTGAGAAGCTATTCTACTCATCACACTGAAGATCCTGATCACATCTTCACCAATTTTTTATGAGACCTTCTTAAAGCTACTAGCTTTCAAATAAAAAGAACAGAGATATCCAGTAGCCCCCCTTTAGGAGGAAGTAGCCATCCATTCAAAAATCCCCTGTGACAATAAAATTCTATAAATTCGTAAAATCTGTATACCCAGTTTCGTCCAGATCGGTTGTAAAATACGACTTGTAGAGGAGTACCAAGAAACTCACACACAAAAGCAAATTTTGCCAGACTTTAAGCAGAGACGCTTCGCTCGTTAGGTCAATTATTTCTGCAATAATATCTTGTATTAAAGTTGAAAAACATGCTCAAGCTACCTGCAACTTGACCAATTAGTACCCTACATTTTGCATAACTGAACAAAATGTAGGAAACAGCTCATTTCTTTGGTCTTCCTCTCCCTCTCTATCCATCAAAATATATATCGACGGTTGAAAGGCTAATTGATCTAAGAGACATTTTGTAAAACTTGCAGGAGGATGGATTAGTTGTTTTTTTTTTTTATCATAATAAGATCTTGTTATGATTGATTGATTTAAGTAAATAAAAGTCTATCAAATAGTTGTTTTTTTTATGAACTTAAAAATAAAAAATTAACTATGATCCGTCCAGGAGGACGAATCATAAAATTGCAGGAGTAAGTTTTACAAAATGTCGCTTAGATCAATTAGCCTTTCAACCGTCGATATATTTATCACTCTTTTAGTTACATGCATTTCATCCCTCCTCATCACATGTCCATACCAAGACAAACAATTCCCTTTTAACTTCTCTGCCACTGGCACTATGGATGGCAAAGTTATTCAACAACAACATAAAATACATACCAGCTGATCGCATAGACTCTCCATCCCAATCTTCCCGGCCTTTGGATATTATTTCCCAAACATGGCTGACCACTTTAGTAAATTGAGCGACTTGTTTCTGAAAATAACATTCAAGATCAGTCACATCATAGTCTATTATTTTTATAAATTCAATAGAAACTGTAATTGTATCTTCATAATTGTACCTGTGCCGTATCATAGCTTAGGGTACTAGCTTTATGGTTAAATTGTTGAAGCCTCTGTTCAGCTTGAGGCTCTGGCTTGGTACGTAGTAAATCCGGAACAAGATCATGAGTGCATGCTGGAACACGACCTTCCGTTAATCGTGCCAATGCTTCATCACGCTCACAGCTCAGTTGAAGAGGCAACACAATTCGTGACCTAAGTGATGCTGCAAGTTCTGCTTGTAGTATTTTACTCAATCCAGTCAACTGTTGAAAAAAAATAATGTTTATTACTAGGGAGAACCTCAGCAACTGCTGCTTTCCATTAACTAAAACAGAAGAAGATTATCTTATAACAACCAAAGAGATATTAAAAGTGCTAATAGATACTTTTTTAAATCTATGTAGGTATGTAATAATTTTCAATATTATTTTTATTTTACAATGTCTCACTGTACTTGTTACCTACCACTAGGTTGGACCTTGATACCGATTAGGCAGGGTAACTTTATACTAATTCTAAATAAAAACATGATTAACCATTTGTAAGCCGGAACGTGGATCCACACGAGACACAATGGTTTTTTAATTGTTTCTGTAATTACGACATACGAGAGGTTAAACAAGTACCAATACTTACATGTCCTGATAAAATTGCATAGTTGTCCAGAAATGTAGGCCAGTTGATAGTTTCATATTCATTTTCAAGCTTATTAACAAGTGCCTGGATTGCTGTTTTCAAATCATTAACTCTGTTCAATATTGCTTGAATTGTAGTCTCCAGTTGCTTTTCTTCTCTTTGCTGCATGTTCATTTTAAAGATTTATAAAATAATATTCACGCAAAGATATAAACCAGTTACAGGTACTTGAATCGTAACTTATTTGTTTTGAATTGAGCACTCAAATCTATGACACGTAACACTGTTTAAAGTTTATTAATTTCATTATGATTATCCTCTAGTCTAGCTCCAGAGCCTCCAGACCACAGAAGTTAACAGTACAGAAATATTTGTGGGTATTCGTCCGCGTCTCAGCTCACGGAACTCTTGTTTATAGTGTTTTTTTGTTGAACTGAGCCTAGATAATTTCCGTTTAATAACACAGGTACAAACATAGGCTACTAAATGAAAATAGAAAGTGTTGCAATTGAGCTCTGTTTTTGATTCACTGATAAACTGTTTCAAGTCCAGTGGATAAAAATCTTTATTGTTGGCAGTGGTTTCAAACACAGAGCATGTAACTTTAGTTTCAAACACTGCACAGATTGTATCTTTCGCACAGACAGATTTTTCGGCAACAACAACCACACTGACCATTTAAATATTTAATATTAGGTATTCTATGAAACTGACAGCATAGAGGAAAGTAAATATGACTGACAGTCTGAGGCCGCAACCGCATTCCGAGTTAAGCTAAAAGTGAAAATATCGCGAATCCAACCAAATTTAATAGTCACAAAATATAAGGGTTATTGAGTAATAATTGTGACTTTGGACTTTGGTCGGATTCGCGATATTACCACTTTAACGTAACTCGGAATGCGGCCTAGATATGACTGACAGTCTGAGACCGCAACCGCATTCCGAGTTAAGCTAAAAGTGAAAATATCGCAAATCCAACCAAATTTAATAGTCACAAAATAAAAGGGTTATTGAATATTAATTGTGACTTTGGACTTTGGTCGGATTCGCGATATTACCGCTTTAACGTAACTCGGAATGCGGCCTGAGTGACTGTCAGTGGCTTATGACACTCACGCCTAGGGTTGCCAACTTTTTTTTAGAAGAAATAAGGGCTGCCTGCCGAATTACGCTGTAATCTGCCGAATAAAAAATATAAATATCGATGTCTCGTGAATCGCTATACTCTAAACAGGGTTAAAAACTGCCACTTGATCACTTCAGATCGCGCTGATCCCAGCGTCTTTTATTTGACAGCTAGCCATACATTTTTTGTAAACAAGCGACTTTTTTTACGCATAATTAATTATTGAGCCCAGTTGCGCAGCTGTTTACTGCAAACATACGGGATCCCATGTATTTGCCAAAGATGTTATAAGAAGAAAACTGAGGAAGAACGCTCTCCGAAAAAAATTGGGATCTGATATTTCGTCGAGACAATGTGCTATCCTTTAAGCCATTTATGGGAGAAAGTGGCTTATAAGTGATGCTCCTAAGAGAACTAAGTCTGTTTTCATTACATACAGGCACTTGTGATGTGATATTGGTGCTGATTCCCTTGTTCACGAACTAAGGTTAATGGGGCGAAGACCGTCTGTAGGGCAAGACCGTACTGTATGAAATACGACGAGTTCTGAAATAATTACAATGATGGCAACCCAAGATACGTAAACGTAGAACTGTTTTAGTTTATATTTTTTGACACAGGTAGCGCTATTTATGACGCATAGAGAAAAAATGGCATTCGAAATTTTGTCGAGTTATCAACTATAACTACGACCAGCAGGCCTAACATGACACACGCGACATATATCCACTCTCGCGTGACAAATTTTTGTCTATTTCTGTAGTTTTATTGTTTTCTGACAGCTACGCTTTTTGGCCTCGCACAGGTCGTTACTATTTTTTGATAGTTTGTTAGTTTAAAATTCTCTTTTCTTATTTTTTAATTTTATTTGATTTTTTATTTCTTTCTTTCTACGCCATACGAAATACTCGACTCGTTCTGTCAAACTTGATGTTTTGTCGACAAACCCTAACATGACACATTGGTGCCGATTCTCTTGTCACAAATGCCTCTAAACTAAACTAAAAATCACCAAAATTTAGTTTATTCCTGTCAAACGACGATTTCCCATTCTGAAATAGACTAAAGTGACACAACTTAACTATATTTTAGTTTGACAGCACTAAGATGGCACTGAGATATTAGTTTAGTGAAAATTACAATTTTGCTATTCTGAATTTGACGTTTTTAACCTAAAATTTAGATTTTCTAACTAAATATGACTATTTTTAATCGCGACTAAAAACATGTGGAATAAAATTGGTTGTTTTGAACTAAAATTCACACAAACACCTCGACTTCAGATGAAAAAACAGTACTGAATATTTTTTTTTCTTTTGCTTATATCTCGAAAACGGTGGGTCCAATCGCAAAAATAATGAAAATTTCGACACCCTTTATGAAACCCTTAAACCCCTAACACTCTACATGTAGGTAATATTTTTTTTTATTTTCCACACAAAAAGTGAAAAATCCATATAAAATACGTCGAGGCTGCCCCCCTGCGCGCCTCCGGCTCTAAAAAGAGTCACGTGGTTAGGTATCACGTGTGGAGTCGCGGTTGTCAAATTCGATTTAGATGTGTCAAAATTATTTTTAAATTTAGAGAATTTATTTTGCAGAATAGCTTTGAGATTCTCATAGTCAAAAGTAAGGAATTTTAGTGATAGTTTAGTTAGTTTAGTTCGGTGTACAAGAGAATCGGCACCACTATTTATCTCAATTTATGACAGTTCAACACGATATAATCAGTCATTTTGTCGTATTTAGTCGTCGTCGATTTTGACGACGACTAAATGACAAAAAATGATTCGCGGTCGTAACGAATATGGCTTTACTCAATTATAACCATTACAATCAGCAATACAACTCCATAAGTTAGCAAAGATGTCAAATGTCATGATTTTATGAAATCATGTCATTTGACACCTTTATCTTCTTCTTTATTGCTGATTGTAATGATTATAATTGAGTAAATCCATATTTGTTACGACCGCGAATCATATTTTAATCAACATAAAACCTGACACTAACCGGCAAAATGGAAAAAACGTAAGAAAATTTGAATTTCGCGGGCTACCCTGATGTTTCCCCCTTAAAAGCACCATGAACAATTTTGACTGATTTTTATGTGATTTTATTAAAATATATTGTATGTTGATTTTAAAGAGATTTATTTTATAAAAACATAAAGATAAATAGATCGCTAAATTGTAATTACTTAGATACTGATTATTCAAATTTAAATGTTTTATTTTATTTAGTTACTTTTTTCATACTATGTATCAGATTATTTTTGTTAGGAGATTCTGTTTGCAACTTAAAAGTTATATAAAAAAGTGACTTTAAATTTAAAAAGCAGTGTTTTATTATTTTGTGGTGAAACTTATTAGTTGTTGAATAAAAAAACGATATTTAAGTAAAAAAATAGTCTCATACCGGGATACCGGTGTTGGACATTTTCTATACGGTATTAATATCGGTACTGAAAAAATCCGATATTCGAAACCCCTAGTTCTATGCAAGTGTTTTTAAAGGATTTGGAAGTTTTTTTTTGTAAACGCGATTGTGCTCTTTATTTATACTACATTACGGATCAATGTTCTATTCAAGTATTTTTACTTTAAAGGTTTTGGAAGTTTTTTTTAAAAATGCTTTTGTGCTGTTTATTTAGATAAGGTCCGTACCAATGTTCTATACAAGTATTTTTCTTCAAAGTATTTTATTCGGCTACTCGCTCCTTCGACGCTCGACGCAATTCTGCTCCTTATTTATATTAAGTTACCGATCAAAGTTCTATGCAAGTATTTTTACTTTAAAGGTTTTGGAATTTTTTTTGAAGTGAATACTTCTTTAGGCGCGTTGAGCATTTTTGAGATGGGACTAAACCATTGATTTCGCGACACTGTAACGCAATTTACCGAAACCGTGGAGTAAAAGGCATCAACGCGTTGATTACCGCGGTACCGATTTTTTTAATCTGACGTGTAAAAGTGATTCCGATACTTATCCTATTTACAGAATAAACAATTTCATTTCATATCTACTAGATTTTCTCTACAAGGCCTAGATCCAGAGATATTCTAAAACATTGAGATATTGGCATTGTAAAGAAATTTCCAAAAAACGCATTACTTTTCTGTACATATACTAACGATTCCCCAAAGTATTCAACAGAAATAAAGCAAGTAATGAACATACCTAATTACTAATAATAAAATATAAATGCCGTCGACTCGTTATGAATGAATGGTAAGTAGCTATCTATCCAGTCACACACATACGGATGCGCACCGCGTCCGTCGGCCGCCTGCTGTTGTCAAACAGAGATAGCAATATTCGGAACGAATTTTCCAACCATTTCGATTTGTAGTTGCGAGCCGTGGTCGCAGGCCTCTTAAGGCTCCTGGCTGTGACTTCACTCGACAGAGTTTAGGTAAATTCTTGCGATGCTATGTTTGTGTGCACCGTTCACGCACACACGCCTAAACATCGAGCGTAGTGATCGCTTAAACAGTTTTGATCCTATAGACGGTATTTTGTTAACACATTATTTTTCGATAGTTTATATTATATTCATGAGAAACGAGCGTAGTAAGCGCTGCCGCTACCGCGGCAGCGCTTACTACGCTCGCTCGACTCACGCGGTTGGTCACAGTTCTAACCTAACCTAACCCTAATTTCACCCAGTTCACAATTTTTCGACAGATTATGATCTAACGGAAATAATACCGATAGATTATAAACTAACGGTGCTCACAATCTTACGGTGACACATATATCTCGAAAATGGTGCGTCCAATCGCAAAAATAATGAGAATTTCGATCCCCTTTATAAAACCCTTAAACCCCTGACACTCTACATGTAGGTAATATTTTTTCTTATTTTCCTTACAAAAAGTAAAAATTCTATATAAAACGTCAAGGCTGCCCCCTGTGCGCCTCCAGCTCTAAAAAAAATTCACGGGGTAGGGCAAACAAGTACCACGTGGACTCGCGATTGTCAAATATAATTTTAGTGTGTCAAAATATATTTAAATTTAATTTAGAAAATTTTTGTTGCAGAATAGCTTCAAGATTTTCATAGCCAAAAGTAAGGAATTTTAGTGATAGTTTAGTAAGTTTAGTTCGGTATACAAGAGAATCGGCACCATATTGCCATCTTAGTGCTGTCAAAATAAAATATATTCTATAATTATTTCACGATGGGAAATCATCGTTTGACAGGAATGAACGAAACTTTGGTGATTTTTAGTCTAGTTTTGAGGCATTAATTTGTGACAAGAGAATTGGCACCAGTATCCATAAAGGGATCTGAGACACTTGCGCGAAAGACATTTTCGCGAAAGACACTTGCGCGAACCCACTTGCGCGAAAAAGTTGCGGAAATGAGATTTCTTCATAACATCACGCCATCAATTTCAAAGGGCCCAACACTTTGAAATTGATGGCGTGATGTTATGAAGAAATGTGAAAATTTTCGCAGCCGCCATCTTAGATTTACGTTTTGACATCAAAATCTGCTTTAGAATCCTCAAAAACTATGAAAAAGACACCTATGACGAAAAATCTGAATATTGTCACAGCCGCCATCTTGGATTTATATTTTGACCTCACTATCAGCTTTAGCATCCTCGAAAACTATGAAAACGATACCCATGACGAAATATTTTTAAATGTTCGCAGCCGTCATCTTGGATCTTTATTTTGACTTAAGGCTCCTGGCTGTGAATTCACTCGACAGAGTTTAGGTAAATTCTTGCGATGCTATGTTTGTGTGCACCGTTCACGCACACACGGCTAAACATCGAGCGTAGTGATCGCTTAAACAGTTTTGATCCTATAGACGGTATTTTGTTAAGTTACGTAGGTACGCTTATGAAATAAGTCTGGAATGTTTGTGTATAGTATATTCGTTTAGTATATTTATAACAATTCTGTTTTATATGGAATTTTATACTTTTTGTATGGAAAACATGAAAAATTATTACCTACATGTTGAGTTTTATGGGTTTATGGGTTTCATAAAGGGGGTCGAAATTTTCATTATTTTTGCGATAAGACACAATTTTCGAGATATAAGCAAAAGAACAGAAAAAAGATAAAGTACAGTTTTTGCAACTGAATGAGTTATTATTTAGTGAAAATGAAAAATTCGCTATTCTGAATTTGACTTTTTTCACCTAAAATTTTGATTGGTGCCGATTCTTTTATACACCGAACTAAACTAACTAAACTATCACTAAAATTTCTTACTTTTGACTATGAGAATCTCAAAGCTATTGGTGCCGATTCCCTTGATCACAAACTAAACTAAATTTAAGTTCAGTGCATCTTTTTCTTACAATTTCATTAAGAAAAGGACAGAAGATAAATTTTAGTTTAGTCCTGTCAAATTAATCACCGCCTATCACTCTCCATACAAGTTTAGACGTGATTAAAAACTTGCCGACTAAAATTACGTCAATTAACGTCAAGCGCTGATTAATTTGACAGGACTAAACTAAAATTTATCTTCTGTCCTTTTCTTAACGAAATAGAAAGAAAAAGATGCACTTAAATTTAGTTTAGTTTGTGAACAAGGGAATCGGCACAATTATGCAAAATAAATTCTCTAAGTTTAAGAAAATTTTTGACACATCTAAATCAAATTTGACAATCGCGATTCCACACGTGATACCTAACCATGTGAATCTTTTTAGAGCCGGAGGCGCGCACGCTCGACGTGTTTTATATGGAACTTTTCACTTTGAATGAAAAAAAAAGAAAAAATATTACCTACATGTAGAATATAAGGGGTTTAAGGGTTTCATAACCCATCATCTGTTACGACGCCTCATTAAGGTGGATAACAATTAAAATTCTATAGTGTCTCGTTAATGACAGTTGAAAGGATAAAGGGAGTCGAAATTTTCATTATTTTTGCGATTGGACACACCGTTTTCGAGATATAAGCAAAAGAAAAAAAAAAGATTCAGTACTGTTTTTGCATGTGAAATCGAGGTGTTGGTGTGAATTTAAAGTTCATGACAATCAATTTTATTCCACACGTTTTTAATCGCAAAAAATAGTCAGATTCGGTTAGAAAGTCTAAATTTTAAGTGAAAAACGTCAAATTCAGAATAGTAAAATTGCTATTTTCACTAAATGAAAATCTCAGTTCCATCTTAGTGCTGTCAAACTAAAATCTAGTTAAGTTGTGTCACTTTAGTCTATTTCAGAATGGGAAATCGTCGTTTGACAGGAATAAAACAAAATTTTGGTGATTTTTAGTCTAGTTTAGAGGCATTTGTGACAAGAGAATCGGCACCATGTCTAACTAAATCTGACTATTTTTAATTGCGATTAAAAAGGTGCGGAATAAAATTAGTTATCTTGAACTAAAATTCAGGTGCAAAAAACAGTACTGTATCTTTTTTTTTTCTTTTGCATATATCTCGAAAATGGTGCGTCCAATCGCAAAAATAATGAGAATTTCGATCCCCTTTATTGAACCCATAAACCCCTGACACTCTACATGTAGGTAATATTTTTTCTTATTTTCCTTACAAAAAGTAAAAATTCTATATAAAACGTCAAGGCTGCCCCCTGTGCGCCTCCAGCTCTAAAAAAAATTCACGGGGTAGGGCAAACAAGTAACACGTGAACTCGCGATTGTCAAATGTTGAATTTTTGTTGCAGAATAGCTTCAAGATTTTTATAGCCAAAAGTAAGGAATTTTAGTGATAGTTTAGTAAGTTTAGTTCGGTATACAAGAGAATCGGCACCATTTTGCCATCTTAGTGCTGTCAAAATAAAATATATTCTATAATTATTTCACGATGGGAAATCATCGTTTGACAGGAATGATCGAAACTTTGGTGATTTTTAGTCTAGTTTTGAGGCATTAATTTCTGACAAGAGAATTGGCACCAGTATCCATAAAGGGATCTGAGACACTTGCGCGAAAGACATTTTCGCGAAAGACACTTGCGCGAACCCACTTGCGCGAAAAAGTTGCGGAAATGAGATTTCTTCATAACATCACGCCATCAATTTCAAAGGGCCCAACACTTTGAAATTGATGGCGTGATGTTATGAAGAAATGTGAAAATTTTCGCAGCCGCCATCTTAGATTTACGTTTTGACATCAAAATCTGCTTTAGAATCATCAAAAACTATGAAAAAGACACCCATGACGAAAAATCTGAATATTGTCACAGCCGCCATCTTGGATTTATATTTTGACCTCACTATCAGCTTTAGCATCCTCGAAAACTATGAAAACGATACCCATGACGAAATATTTTTAAATGTTCGCAGCCGCCATCTTGGATCTTTATTTTGACTTAAAGTAGTCTTCAGTAGCGTTAAAGAAACTTCGTTCCAAAAATACTTCACTTATTGCTACAACAGCATATAGGCGCGGGCATATCGGTGACGCGAACCCATAACTTTTTCCCCTACCAAAAATCATTCAAAACTATGAAATCTAAAGTCAAAATATAACTAGTGAACCCAGCAGGCAGATGTTGTCCTGCGACAACAGCGCCACGCGAGTCCAACTATAGTTATGAACCATCCAAGTTACACAAAAAGAATTAAAAAAAAAAAACATCTAAATCAGTCAAGCCGTTTAGGATAAGAAGAATTACGAACACACGTACACCGGTATTTTATTTATTGCCAGGCATGCAAAATTTTAATGTTCTTCAAAAACAAGCAAAGTACTTTAAAATAAAATGCGGATCAAAATGTGGTAGTCGACGTACAATTTCTGGAATATGTTAACATCGGACACGTACGTACGTGTGTGCGTGCTGCGACGCAAAGTGATACGTCCTCACGCTGGGAAGGCCCGTTCGCTACTGACGGAATAGATTTTCCGCGATCGTTTATATAGTTCACTTTGCCATTTATTTACGTAATGAAGTAATTGTTTATTTATAAAATAAAATTTAGATTCTATTAAACAATTAACTTAAAATTAATATATAATTTTTAAAATTTCTTAAAAGTGTTTCTAAGTATTAGAAAAAAAAAATTATTTGGCTTGAAGTTTTGAGAAAGTTACGTTATTTCAACATTTTTTTTCTGCTATATTTTGTATGAAAGTTGAAAAAAGTGGTTCCCCTATGTACAAGAAGACCATATAATGATGTTGATGATATTTTTTAATTTTCAACATCAAAAGCAGTTTCTTCTAACGAAACGATCAAACGTCAGTCTCGCGTCATTTTTTAGAAAACTTGTTGCGAATTTTAGTGATTTCCCACGAATCCTTAATTTATTTCAAAAATCCCTTTCCCCTATGTACAAGACGAAGAATTGGACTTTTCAAATCACAAATAATTTTGTTTAAATTCTCGTCCCCTTTCTCACAACGAATAAACAAAATTGATCAAAATCAGTGATTTCGTGCGGTGCGGCGGCACGGAGCCTTAAGAGGCTACCTCAATAAAAAAAAATACTCAGTGCTTGACGTAATTTTAGTCGGCAAGTTTTTAATCACGTCTAAACTTGTATGGAGTAGTGACATTGATCCGTAATGTAGTATAAATAAAGAGCACAATCGCGTTTACAAAAAAAAAAACTTCCAAATCCTTTAAAGTAAAAACACTTGCATAGAACTAGGGGTTTCGAATACTGGATTTTTTCAGTACCGGTATTATACCGTATAGAAAATGTCCAACACCGGTATCCCGGTATGAGACTATTTTTTTACTTAATATCGTTTTTTTATTCAACAACTAATAAGTTTCACCACAAAATAATAAAACACTGCTTTTTAAATTTAAAGTCACTTTTTTATATAACTTTTAAGTTGCAAACAGAATCTCCTAACAAAAATAATCTGATACATAGTATGAAAAAAGTACCTAAATAAAATAAAACATTTAAATTTGAATAATCAGTATCTAAGTAATTACAATTTAGCGATCTATATATCTTTATGTTTTTATAAAATAAATCTCTTTAAAATCAACATACAATATGTAAATATAAAATCACATAAAAATCAGTCAAAATTGTTCATGGTGCTTTTAAGGGGGAAGCGCCAGGGTAGCCCGCGAAATTCAAATTTTCTTACGTTTTTTCCATTTTGCCGGTCAGTGTCAGGTTTTATGTTGATTAAAATATAATTCGCGGTCGTAACAAATATGGCTTTACTCAATTATAATCATTACAATCAGCAATAGTGATTAAGAAGAAGATAAAGGTGTCAAATGACATGATTTCATAAAATCATGACATTTGACACCTAAGGTAGATGGCCGTATCGTCTGCGAACAGAGCCAACTGCGCCTTCACACTCTTAGGGATATCGCTGGTAAACAGCGTGAATAATAGGGGAGCTAGCACGGAGCCCTAAGGGACTCCTGCACGAATAGGACGGGGGGAGGATAGTGCACCTTCTATGCGATATCGAAAAACGCGATTCGACAAATAATCTTGTAAGATGAGTACAAGACGATCCGGCACTCCGAGTTTGTAAAGCTTATATAATAAGCCGTTGTGCCAGACTTTGTCAAACGCTTTCGCGATATCGAAGAATACGGCGCCTGTCATATGACCGCATTCGAAACCAACGCTTATATGTTCTACTATCCGGTGGGCCTGATGCACGCTAGAGTGCTCAGTTCGAAAGCCGAACTGTTCGTTGGGGATGATGCCCTTGGTCTCGGCGTAGTCTCTGAGTCGCTTATTGTTACGGAATGCAATTATTATTATCTGTGGTTTTTTATTTCTTTTTATTTGAAGTTACTCTGTGGATTGGTACTGTAACAGACACACGCACAGAAACGAAGAGTACGTATCTTAAAATTACATTAAGTCCCAGTGCTGCTAATAAATTGAAGTAAACAACGACGAACCGTCTTTCATTCTACAACAAAGTGGCGACCGTGACTTGCGAAACTTTACAGCGGTACGGGTAAATCACTAACTCGGTGCTGTGAATGCGAAGGCCTGTTTGCGCCCACGCTGACTCTGAAGCCATTTGCAACGTGCTATAATCCATATTCATCGTAGCCAGAATGGATGCTTTGGATAAGCTGAAGAGGGAAAGGGCTCAAATACGACGCATATTTACTAGACACGCATCGATTATTGAAGATACGATCAGAAAAGAGAATCTTCCCGACGAGACAGATATGGCGTATCTTCAAGAAAAATTTAACTCACTAACGACGCTGGACAAATCGATTCAAGATATGTTACTCGGAGCGACCGATTATTCGGAAGAAAAGTGTGATGAGGAATTTGATGAGGCGGAGAGATACCGACGAAGATGGTTAGCTATAAAGGGACAAATAGACAAGAAACAACCGAAACCACTGTCATACACTAACCAGCCTTCGAAGCCGCATAATCTAAAGTTACCACAATTGGAACTGAGAAAATTTGATGACGATCCCAGAAGCTGGGTACCGTTTTGGAGCCAGTTTAGGAAAATCCATGAAGATGAGTCCATTGATGATGACGACAAGTACCAGTACTTGATTCAAGCAATGACATCGGGCTCTAAAGCAAGGATTCTAGTTGAAGGCTACGCGCCTACTAAAGGGAATTACACTAATGTAGTACAGATGCTAAAGGAACGATTTGCGAAGGACGAGATCCTTATTGAAACTTATGTTAGAGAAATACTTAAACTTGTAATGTCAAGAAACAAAGTGACGGTAGACGTTCTTTATGATCAAATTGTAGCAAACTTACAGACATTAGAAACTCTTGGAATTGTGAAGGAGAAGTATGAGTGTATATTGTACCCACTTGTTGAATCGTCCTTACCAGAAGATGTTTTGCTTAATTGGAGTCGACTCCCCCATACTGACAAGTCTAGACTAACTCAACTGTTAAATTTTTTGAAAACAGAGGTAGAAGCACTGGAACGGTTGGGCCTCGCTAAAATAGATTTTTTCCAGAGAGGTGAATCAGCAGGCAGGGAGGCATCGGTTCCTACGGCTACTTGTCTATTAACCAAAGAGACAAAGGGTAAGAAAACAGGACAAACAACAAATGAAGGTAAGATCAATGCATGCTATTTTTGTGACAATCCTCATAATACCATTGAGTGCAATAAGGGAAATAAATTAAGCCTAGATGATAAGAAACGGTTGATAAAAACCAAAGGAGGGTGTTATATTTGCTTAAAGAAAGGACACCTAGCCAAACAATGTAAAGCCTTTGTAAGCTGTTTAAACTGCAAGAAACGCCATATGGTAATATTGTGCCCATCGCTACATAACCAGGCCACTGTTCCCATTCCAAAGAGCTCTGATCCTGAAACAGAAAAGGTTCTTGTTAACAATTTCTCTAGTATTAACTCAACCACTCTTGCAGACGTTGATAGTTAAAATATCCAACAATAAAGGAGAAAAGAAGGTTCGGGCACTTTCGGACTCTGGATCACAGCGCACCTACATCAAAGCTGGCATGGCAGAAGAAATGCAATTGGAGGTAACAGGTAACGAGAGACTGGGGCACATAGTATTTGGAGGCATCAAGAGAGGAGTGCAGGTACACAGGCATATTGAATTCATGGTAAGTAGCTTGGATGATACCTATAAAACTAAAATGAGAGCCCTAGAACAGCCCACACTATGCGGCAACTTACCTAAAGTGCATGATGCAGACATCATAAGAAAGTTGCAAAACCAAGGCATAAGACTGACTGATACAAAAGAAAGTATATCAGAAATAAGTTTGCTCATAGGTTCTGATTACTTAGGATCCATCCTCGAGTCAGATTTGGTGCAAGTGGAGGATAATCTGGTGGCAATAAAGACAAAACTGGGGTGGACATTACAAGGACCTATACAGGGTATATACAACACCATAGTGACGTCCCATTTTGCAGCAATTATTCAAGAAGATTCTTTAGAATTCATGTGGAACATTGAGACATTAGGAATAAAAGATCCATATGAAAAAGAATCAGAAAACACAGAATCAGAAATGTTAGCGTTATTTAATGAAAATGTTTCAGTTAATGGAGAGGGCCGTTATGAAGTGAGCCTGATGTGGAAGTTGGGTTATCCAGAGCTGGAATCAAACTACAACCAAGCATACAATCGACTACTCTCCACAACAAAGAAACTGGAACGTACACAGAAGATTCAGGCCTATGATGATGTTTTTCAAGATTGGATTAATGAAGGCATCATAGAAGAAGTAAAGAATGACAAAAAGGATAAAGGACATTACCTACCACATCATGCAGTAGTCAAGCTGGAGAGTGCTACTACAAAAATTCGCCCCGTATTTGACGCTTCAGCCAAAGACAGAAACAACAATTCACTGAATGCATGTATAGAGAAAGGTCCTAATTTGATTGAGCTCATACCAAAATTATTAATATTATTTAGAGAAGGAGCTTATGGAGTGATATCTGACATAAAGAAGGCATTTTTACAAATAGCAGTCTGTCCACAAGATCGCGAGAAGTTGAAATTGCTATGGTGGAAAGATCCCAATAATAAAAACGAGGTAGCAACATACTGCCATACTAGAGTTCCTTTTGGAGTTGCTTGTAGTCCATTTCTGCTGGCAGCTACTCTAAACCACCACCTACAAAAGCATGAAGAAAACTACCCTGCCACATCAAAAAGATTAAGAGAGTCATTCTATGTTGACAACTGTGTGACCAGCTTTAACTCAATAGAAGAAAAGCTGTCATTTGTCAATGAGGCCACAACACTAATGAAGATGGGTCAATTTGAGCTGAGAGGCTGGATGACAAATAGGAATAATACAGAAGAAGTGCCAGTATCAGTCCTAGGGATGTTGTGGAATAAAAGAAGAGATACTATTGAGTGTCAACTTAACCTAAAGAAGTTAACTACAAAGATAACAAAGAGAGAATTGCTGTCAGTTGTCCAACAGATTTTTGACCCATTGGGATTAGTATGCCCAGTTGCATTGGTGCCAAAATTGATAATACAGAAAGCCTGGCTACTAAAATCCGGATGGGATGAGAAAATACCCGATGACTTAGAGAAAGAATATGTTGATTGGTTGAGTACTCTTCACTATCTTAAGGAATGCCGAGTACCGCGGCGTCTCACGGAGGCACCGCTCCATGAATGTGAGACAAGTGTCCACATATTTAGCGATGCCAGCAAAGATGCTTATGCGGGCTGTATTTTCTTACGGACAAAGCATGGTGATAAAATAACTGTGCAGCTTATAATAGCCAAGAGTAGAGTAGCTCCCATAAAGAGATGCATATCATTGCCGCGCTTAGAACTGATGGGAGCTCTCATTGCGTCGAGGCTCTACATTGAAGTGTTGAGAGCTGGCTTATTTCGTCAATGCAAGGAATATGATGTCTACTGCTGGACAGACTCGTTGGTGACCCTGGCGTGGCTGAAAAGACAAAACACGTGGAAACCTTTCATTAGTAACAGAGTAAAAGAGATTTGTAAAAATACAAACAAGAATGATTGGAACCACATACCTGGTAAAAGTAATCCAGCAGACTTACCCTCACGTGGCTGCTCCGCAAAGACACTGAAAGAGAATAGTTGGTGGTTTGGCCCGCAATGGCTGTATCTAGAAAAAGAATACTGGCCCAAGTCAAACTTGTTGAATCTGAAAATTGATGAAGAGACAGTAAGCAGTGAACAAGTGAAGAACTCAGCAATCCATGTAGAAGTAATTTCAGAGAGTTTTTGTAGTAAACTGCTTCATTTTAATCAATACAATAATATAGTTCGTCTGATAGCAAGAATGCTAAGAATGAGCCCGAGAGTTAGAGGTAAATACAACATTAGCTCAGATCATATAGAAATTGATGAATACAAGAATGCAGAAGAAGCTTTGATTAAGTTAGTACAAAGAGAACATTTTAAAAAACGCGAAAACTCAGGACATAAATTACTAACAATAAAAGAAAAAGGGATTATAAGAGTTAAGACAAGATTAGAATATTCAAATGAACCAAAAGACTTCATCTTCCCAATATTACTTCCTGGAAATGAAGAAATAGTCAAAAGATTTGTACAACAACAACACAGAATAATGAAGCATGCTGGAACGCAGCTGATGATGTCTACATTGAGAAATTCATTTTGGATTTTAGGAATTAGAAGGTTGACCAAGAAGGTTGTGTCAGAATGCATTATTTGCAAAAGATATAAGGCAAGGCATTATGAAGTCCCACAGCCACCATTACCTACAGATCGGATAATGAATAATGCAGCATTTGAAGTAACTGGAATAGATCTAGCAGGCCCTTTGTACCTTAAAGATAACAAGAAATGTTGGATTGTACTGTACACCTGTGCCGTTTACAGAGCTATTCACCTGGAACTGACTGATTCATTGTCAACACCTAGCTTCATGATGACATTGAGAAGATTCATAGCCAGGCGAGGCAGAGTAAGAGTTATTTACACAGACAATGGAACAAACTTTATAGGCACATCAAATTTACTGAAAGAGGTGAATTGGCAAGAAGTAGAAACCGCTACTAACTCCTACAATATAAAATGGAAGCTGTCAGTACCAGCAGTTCCCTGGTGGGGAGGATGGTGGGAAAGGTTAGTGAGAGTTGTCAAAGAGATGCTGCGTCGAATCCTTGGAAAATCGGTGGTAGACTGGATTGAACTCACAACCATACTCTGTGACTGTGAAACTATAATAAACAGCAGACCACTTACCTATGTGGAGATGGGAGAATACAAGCCGCTGACACCAATGATGTTTTTACACAGCTTACCAAGTAGTGACACTCCAGATTTGGACCAGATTGATCATAAAAGTCTGAACATCCGACACAAATATTTACAACAGCTGCGAGAAGATTTTAGAAGAAGATTCAGAAATGAATATTTGTCACTTCTGATAAATAAAGGAAGAGAACAGAGAAGAGAACCCAAAGTGGGAGAAGTGGTGTTAATTGAGACTGAATCTAGTAGGCTAAATTGGCCATTAGGCATAATAAAAGATATTTTTACAGGAAAGGATGGTTGTACGAGAGTGGCGAAAGTCATGACTTCTACAGGAGAAAAGGTAAGAGCTTATCAAAGATTATATCCTTTAGAATTGAGCGCCTCAGATGATTGGATTGAGCAAGTCTCTAATAGAAATGGTCCAGTGAATCCGGCGCCATCGTCTGCAACCATCTCCGTGCCTGCTGATGACACAGAACCTCAACTGATAACCATGCCACCAGCCAGTACTAGATCGGGACGTTCTATTAAAGTACCATCTAGATTTTTAGAATAAAGTATTCAACTTAGTTTGATGTTTCCTCTGGACTTGTCAGTATGGTAGAGTACCTACTACTCTAAAAGATAAATGATATTATTCTTTATTCTATGATATCATATCATATTCTATGATATTATTCTTTAGTCCTTTTAAACTATGGAATTACCTTGCATAAACTTGGCAGGTAAATGTTATAAGTCTGTAGTAATAAAAATTATATGTAGATTTTATTCTATTTTTGTTAGAGCACTGGAATTACTAGCCTATTTAAATTTGAATGTTATGGTCATGTACCCAAATGATACTGTGAATATTTAGTTGCATTACAGTCTTGTAATTTACATTTTGGTGTTAAAGTGTATCTAGTGGTAAAACACCTCTGAAATTCTAAGCAGATGTAATGCCATAGTATAATTAAATATTAAGTCTTGGTTGGCAGTATGTAAACTCAGTCTTCCGCCCCTCGGGAGGATGTTACGGAATGCAATTATTATTATCTGTGGTTTTTTATTTCTTTTTATTTGAAGTTACTCTGTGGATTGGTACTGTAACAGACACACGCACAGAAACGAAGAGTACGTATCTTAAAATTACATTAAGTCCCAGTGCTGCTAATAAATTGAAGTAAACAACGACGAACCGTCTTTCATTCTACAACACTTATAAATAAGCTTCTCATAAATTTTTCCGAGAACCTTGAGCAGACTAATGGGACGGTAATTGGAGGGCTCGGTTTTGGGCTTGCCGGGTTTTTGGGATACCGATAACGGTGGCCTCTTTCCACGACTGGGGAAAGATGTTGTTGCTCATTGCACCATTGAAGATGGTGCACAAGAGCATTATCAAGTGGGCAGGGAAATGTTGAATCACCCTATTGGTGAGTCCATCTGATCCAGGGGCTTTGCGGGCTTTAAGACCTTTGATGATATCGTGCACTTCGTCTGGACTGACGGGAGGCAGAGGATTATCAGGGTTATCAACGGGAGGGAGGGAGGTTCTGCGTTCGACTTCAGCGTCAACCTCATCGAGGAGAGCTTTGTCTACTGGTAGAGTGTTGGGTGAGCATTGCGCCTCGAGGCTGTCGGCCAGGCATTCAGCCTTGTCGGCATCTTCGAAGGCTATGGTCTTGTCGGGGCGGGTCAGGGGGGGCATGGCTGTGGTCTGCTGGGACTTGAGTTTCCTCTGAAGTTCCCAGAAGTCCAGATGAGAGGGCTCTAGGTCGCTGAGCATCTTGTCCTACCCCGCGTCACGCAGTTCCGACATACGTTTCTTTACAGATCTCTGTAAATAGCGCATATGGACTTTGTTAGTGGGACAGGGGAAGTTGTCATAGGCACGCATGGCCGCGTTCTTCTCAGTCAGTAGATCACGCACATCCGAAGGCAGGCTCCAGCGAGGGTCAACCGTCATTGGAACTTCCCTTGATCATTCGTTCAGGACCGATTGTACGTGATCAGTGAGTGAGTCGATCGCGGCCGTGGTGTCTGCGATAGAGTCGAACTGATCGGGGATTGAGTCTAGTTGGGGGGACGTGTTAGATTTCAGCTCAGTGCTTACTTTCTTCCAGTCCGTCACCCTTTTAGTGATAGGAGCTTGACTAGGGTCGGGGAGACCTATGCGGGGGTCTAATCTAATGACTACCGGCGGTGGTCCAAGTCTAACTCGTTCACCGTTTCTATTGAGTTTAACCTAAGATTAACGTTCTTAAGGAGCGCCACGTCTAGGACGTCGGGGATATGGGAGGAACTTATATTTGAGTAATGAGTGGGAGTCATCGGAGCGATGATGGCAAAGACTAGAGAGTTAGAGAGGTCGAACAAGTGTCGCCCTCTTGGGTTCATAACCGAGCTATTCTAAGCGGGATGTTTTGCAATTCACTAAGTATGCCGTAATGTTTTTAAATAAGTTTTTTTTTGCCGGTGTCGGCGTCTGCGTCCCTTTACTTGTCTCAATGATGCCTAGCTAGACTACCACAAATACATGCTCTGTGACCATAGATATAAGAAAGAAGGAGATATGCCCGGTAGTTGAAAATGTATCGAAACCCAATGTCTCCAATTTCTCCCCACCACGTCGCCACAACTACACACGCAATCAGTAAACTTAATAGATACGAAGTCGCGCTCACACTTGCAATTCATAAATCAGAACGTACTACACAATCAATTATAAACCTTATGAACTCAAACACAGCGTGCATTTACAATGCACCGTACAACTCACTCACACGAAAGTTATCGTTGTTCTATGCACAAGCAATTTATTTTACATATACGCTAGTGATTGACTAAATCGGAAACTTATCGATTCTCCCATTAATTATAATTATTGTATTAACATTTTGGAAGTTCCTGAAAAAATTATAAATAAAAACTATTTAAATGTAATAAGATGATATGAATAAACTGAATAAAGGAAACGGCACAAAAAGTGTGCGTGGCAGCTCCGACGCACGACTGGATTTCAGTAAGAAATTGTTATTATGTTGTGATCTAGGTAGATACATATTAGATTCTTATTAGGTTCATGTTAAAATATTTATTTTGATCCAATAACAGTGTTAAAAGTTAATTTAGAAGGAAATTTTAACAAATTGAAATTGTCATAATTACGTATCTTGAAAACTCACTTTTTTGTTTGTAAAGATATTTCTTTAATTTTGGTCTTAAATGAAAGGTCTAAACTTAAAACCATTTGTCACGTTTAGTTTATGAAAATCGGCCCGCGGAACAAAAAGATACGGTCATTTTATATGTGGAAATTTTGTTTAGTTAATAATTTGTAAATGTTTGTTTTAAAAAGGTGTAATTACTAGTGATGCAACGAATACTACTTTTACGAATACGAATACGAATATCAAACCTACTATTCGGCGAATACGAATACGAATATCTCGCCATGGTAATAAAAGACTAATAGTCTAGTACTACATAGACGCAGCCATTACTAACGTTCGTCTAAGTTACTTAGGACTTAATATCCTACCTTTTGTTCATACAAAAGAAATACAGACCATATAACTACTTATTTGGTAATTTATCGAAGTGTTTCCATATGTCACTTTGATCTCGTTTACGAGAAGACATTTTCTATTCAACTTCAACTCCTTTCACTTCGCAGCAACCTCAGAAAATAAATAAAACAATACTCTCTTGCTTGACTTGTGCTTTCGACTGACAAATGAAATGAAAGGAATGAATGAATCAATCAGTCCATGGTTCGTAATGATAGGAAAACTCCCGGGCCACGGCACTGTATAAACTATGGCCGGGGAGTCCCCCGTCGCGTCGTCGTTGCGGTTAAGGCCCTTGCACACGTCGTATTTTGACGTGCCGACGACGCGCGTTTTCCAAGTCTGCCAGTAATTAGATTTGCGTATAAACATATTAATTTTTAGGGTTCCGTACCTCAAAAGGAAAAAACGGAACCCTTATAGGATCACTCGTGTGTCTGTGTCTGTCTGTCCGTCTGTCACAGCCAATTTACTCTGAATCTAATGGACCGATTAAGTTGAAATTTGGTACACATATGTATTTTTGTGACCCAAACACGAATGTGTAATGTATATAAAAAAAATTGGTATATAGGGGTCAGTTTTGGGGGGCAAACAAGAAAATTAAAAAAAAAAGTTATGCTAACAGTACCGTGTGACATATCAAATGAAAGGACTTATTGCGAGGATCTTAAATATATTTTTTATATAATTTTAAAATAAACATTTTTAAAGATATTTAAGAAATTCAGTGAAAATTGACCATTCCCCCCCCCTTATCTCCGAAACTACTGGACCAAAAATTTTCAAAAAAATACATTGTATGGCTCTTTACTCATGGATTACAGAAAAACCTATAAGAAGTCTATGGTCTTAAAATAACACGGTAAATCTCTCAATATTGTGCGTACAAACTTACATTTCGTCGCTCTGCATCCAATAGGCCCATCTCTCTAGCTACTATAATATCAATATCAAAAGTGTTTGACAATCTGCTTAATACACAAATAAATAAAACTGTAAATGTTCATGACAACTAATTCGGGTTTCGGCGTGGTTTCTCAACAGAAGGTGCAGTGTTGTGTTTTAAGCATACTGTCACATACTACTTATACACAGCGTGGGACGCCGATTTATGCTAGCTTCCTCGGCTTATTCAAGACTTGATCTGGTTGCTTATGACGTATTGTGGAGAAAGATGGAGAAGGATAGGTTGCCAATGGAGCTTAAAAATATTTTTAAATATTGGTACCTATGGTAACCAGATCAATAGTGTACGATGGGCTGGAACTTTTTCCAGGCCATACAGGTTGGAATGCGGGGTGAGGCAGGATTGGCGAGCTCAGCAGCACCAGAGTGGGTTGCTATACAGTGTGATTCTTCATAATGTGCACATATCGAAATGAGGGAATCTATGCTTAATTTTAACGACAGAAAAAATATTTTAAAAATCTAAATATTTTTTTATACTTTTATGGAATTAAAAAAAATTGTAATAAAACTGTGTAACTTTTAAAATGAATCAGTTATCGTGATGAAACAAACTCCATAATGATTGGAAGTAAGTAGGCGTCCACATAATATTAAAATTGAGAAAAAAAACTACCCTCAATTGAAAATAAACATGTTTTTTTAGTTAAATTCTGTATTTTTTTCATAAATTTTTACAATAATTGTAAAATTCATGAATAAGATGCCCAAGAGAATTTAAAAAAAAAAAAAAACCATTTTTCCGTCGGTAAAATTAAGCATAGAGTCCCTCATTTCGATATGTGCACATTATGAAGACTCACACTGTATAGATGGTATTTGTGTAAATAATATTAGCTTTGCAGACGATATGGTGCTTCTGAGCGCCAGCCAGTATCCCATAGACAAAAACTGTTAGTCGCAAAACTTTCTGAGTAACCTGGTAAAATAAGCTAAAGTTCATAAGTTTACTAACACAATGAGTCCTTGTTACTTGAATAAAGAAAAATATATCGATGACTATTTTTTTTTTAACAACATTTTCTAAAAATGAAACCTATCGATTTATCGCTCCCGAAACCCCCTGCATAGGTACTAAATTTCATAAAAATTCTTGGAGCCATTTCAGAGATTCAGGTTATATAATATATACATATATATAAGAATTGCTCGTTTAAAGATGTTAGATATTTATTTTTTCTACACGTTCAAATAAGAGATCCCGCAATATAAAAAAAAAAAACGTAAAAAATTACATATTCGCGGTATTGGATGCCGAGCGACGATTTGCAGTTGGAATAAATGTTAAGTTTGTTCTTGGGATAAATAAATTCATCTCAACTACGGAACCCTTCATTGTGCGTAGTCCGACACGCACTTGGCCGGTTTTTAAATATTCGTATTAGTATTCGCCGAATACGAATATTCGGTAAATGTCTACTATTCGGCGAATACGAATATTCGTATTCGTATTCGTTGCATCACTAGTAATTACTTAAGTAAATACCTTATATTTGTGTTTTATATGCATTTTAGTAAGCTGAGTATACTTTATTTATACACACATACATAATTTGGAAGTGAAAGGTGCGCAAAGGAACGTAACGCCTGACTTTTAGTTAATGTTCGATTTTACTCCTCATAAAATTTTCATACCGCGGGCTAAATATCAAATCGTTTCTTAAGGAGTAAACTACAAAAAAAATAAGTAAATCAATTAATTTCAACATTATGAGAAAATCTAAATGAGTATAAAACAAGATTTCACATCAGTCTTCCAACCAGGCTATAACTGGTGACAAATTGAAGAATAAACTTTCAAAGTAATATAAATTCGTACGACAATCGACATTGTTGTCGATATCCTACGTTAGTGGATCTGCACAAGCACATCACTAGCTCGACGCAAGATACAGCGGCCGTACTACGCGATGCAACCGCGTAACTAAAGTATCGTTTTGTGATTTTTACATCGCTTGTCGAGTCAGTAAGTGACATACTTAAGTAGTGGTTAAGAAGCAATGTATTTGCTGCAAAAATAGTACAGTCTCTGTGATATATGAAAACAAAAATAACGTAGTAAAGGCAAGAAATATTTTACGATTTGTTGTTTTTCATGATTTTCAAGACAAATATAGTAAAATACTTGTCCTGTTAAATGATAAATGGTTCCATGATTTATAAAGATTTTAGTTTGGCTTCGATTTTTACAAGAAACCACTGAACAATACGGTATTCTTAAATGTTGTCACGATCGCGGTCGAAAGCGCACTAGTTCGCGGATACGGCCATTTGTCTATACCATGAGCATTTTGATCATGGCTCGCGGACACAGACACGCCCCCATGCCACTTCTCCTGTTTTTTATATTTCTATGTCTGTGACAGATACTAAAGGCATAGACAAGTAACTGATGTTACGTCGGGTACAGACACGCGGACTACTTATATTTTATTATTTTATGTTTCACATATCTATTTTTATTTTATTATATATTTATTTTCTGTATCTATCTATCCGTGACATCACTGCGGGCCCTATCAGAATACCAGCGCTGCGACATTTATTTATTTTTAAGTGTCGCAGCATTATGCTGAGATAGGAGCCTTTTGGCCTCGTACAGGACCTTCTGCTTTTATTTTAATTTTACTTTGTTTTTTATTGTTTTTTTTATTATTTTTATTAATGTTCTTATTGAAGGTGTTTAGTTATTAATTTGTGATTTCCTGTGCGAGTCTCAATAAATACTTTTTCTTTCTTCTTTCTTTCTTTCATTGAGATCGCCCGCTATTATAACGGAATTGCTCATGCCTAATATGATAGCTATATCGTTAGAGATTAGCTGGGGGTTCTCCGTAGAGTTTCCGGGGGGGAGATAGACCGATACAAGAGTGATCGGTTGATGACCTGTCATGCCTAAGTGGCAAGCTGAGATTTCTAATCGCGAGAGGGGAGGAGGGTCGATTGGGATGCAGTGAAGCTGCTTTTTGTAGTATATCATGGTTCCACCCTTGTGACATCGCGTCCTGTCATTGCGAACTATGCGGTAGTTGGCAATAGACGGGTTACGGAGGGAGGGTTTTAAGAAGGTCTCTTGGACTAAGAGGACGTCTATATTATGATCGCGGAGGACCGAGCTCGGCGCGCGACTCCTATTTATGCCTTCGCAGCGAATAGTGCCATGTGTAACGCAGCGCCCCGCGCCCCCCACGCGGCGCACCCTACGGCGCATCGCTTTTGGTCGATTGATTATAAGCTAACATGCTTGTGCCCAAGTGTAGCAATGTTTGAATATCTATAAAATTAGGTGTTTTGGGAAATAAAAACAGTCTATCCGATTTTGTTCTTCAGTACGGTCTAGTTTTACTTACGACAGTAAGAGTACCCTAATACACTCTACCTAAATAGCGACCCAAACGCTTAAAACGTTCATAATTTATTGACTTTTCCACTAAAGCTGCTTTTTTACCAGTGGCGCTTCCCCTGTCTTTAGCTCGTCTTTTAACAGTGCTACACTCCAAGTCTCATACATATTTATCTAGTTTTCGTATAATTTGTGATCGACACAAAAGTAAACATAAACACAACAATGGCGGTTTAAAGACGTACAACTGTGCTGCCATCTGTTCTGAGCTTTCAGTTTTTAACCTCATTACCTCATGAGAGTATGAAAGAGGGCAATAGGTACTCTAAATCTTCCTTAAACTTTTCTAACATCCGTAATCAACCGCAACCCTCAACTTCCATAGCCGTAGTACCAACGTTAATAAATGAGCTACCCCCAAAACTGATATCGCATATCAAGTCTAAGGACCAACTTAAAAGAGTTTTTCAAAAACATTATCTATCATTGTGTCCATAGCTATGTCTGTAACAAACCTCACGTTTGCTATAATGCCTTTTTGTAAAATGTGAGATTTTTATCTCGATTGTAGGTATATTGTTTTATTTTGTTATTTTATTTTATAGTTTACTTAGCATAATTAAGTTTTAGCACATAAATTTCAAATCAAAATTTGTAATCCATTGCTAGACGAGAACAACTGCCGACAAACTGTTATGAAGTTTGGCAGATTTTATGTATTTTATTGTAAATACAGATTTTGAATAAATAAATGAAAAAAAAAAAGATACAAGTACTGAAGAAACAGATTCATCTAACGATGATTTTGAATTCTAATTATGTAATCCATTAATTATGTAATCCATTAATTATGTATATGGTACGAGTACTTACCCAAAATAATTTTCAATATTAGTTTTTTTAGTGAATATTATTGATTTTGTCTAAAGGGCTAAAGAAAATCAATAAATTCATAAAAAAAGCCCTTCTAGCATTTTTTCAGCTATGTGGCAACACTGTACGACGCTCCACAACTGTCATATCAAGTTGACATTGACAACTTGTCAGCGAACGAAACTGACTGTGGGTGATCGTTACTGTGGAACGAATCGTGGAATCAGAAGAATTCTGAAGAAATTATGCTATGTTTATTACGCGACTACAATTGAATTTGAAATTTGCTTCTTACTGTTTATAATACAGATTCTTACCATTTGGTTAGGCGTATTAGAAAACATCGATAGTTAAAGTCAAGCAATGTCTGTACAAAATATAGAGAAGAGAACAACTCCTTGTGTCCCTACACCTGATTGGAGCACAAATTTTAATAATGAGGTAAAATACTCATGAGTTTTATAGTGGGAGATCAAAGTAAATTACTTCTAATAGAACTAATTATGAAAAGCTTTTTTGGTTTGATTTTAATTACCTTTATCAAGGTAATTAATATCTGCCCATAAGACGACGACACACTGATTGAAATCTCCTGTTCCCTGCATTCACAATTTTTTAACCCCTTTCGTAAAGTAGGTACTATAACACATGCAAATCTCTGATTACCAGATGGAGATTGGCAATAAACAAACAGGTGAAAAAAATAAAGACCATAATTTGCAAGATGAAACAGAAGATGCCACACTGAACAGAGTATCTGTTATCAGCAGCGTTTCAAATCAGATGGGTCATACAAATAATGGGAATAGTACAAACATTATTCGTACTCCTGCTCACTGTGGAGGTAGTGGCTCATCACTGTCTACTCCTGCAATGCCAACTTCACAGTCTTATATTGCTGGGGAAGTGGCACTTACACCAACCCACAGTACTTTTACACCTCAAGCCATAAATCCCCATAGTGCAATGACTGCTATCACTCCAATGGTGAGTGGAACAGACCAAGCTAGGAACAGCATAAAAGTTCAGTAAGTAACCAAGTGTTAATTGCTACTATTTTTTTGGTTACATCTTTTTGTGAAACTGAAGTATATGGATTATAGGGATATGGTGTGGTAGTGGTTATTATAAAAATGAAACAGGTTTGATGATATATTTTTGTTACAGAAACTGTGTATCAACTATAAATTTGGGTTGTGAATTAAAATTGTTGGATATTTACTGTAGAACCAGGTTTTCCGAATACAATCCAGCAAGATTTCATGGTGTAGTCATGAAAATTATTGATCCAAGAGCTACAGCACTGGTATTTAGGTAAAAAAAACAACTTATTTGTACAACACAAAGTGGAGCATGGGCCCCAATTCAAAAAGTAGACTTAGCAATTTTAAGTAATTTTTTCACTTTATGATCTTTTGACTATGAATGATAGGCTAAAGAATGATGTGATAAGACAGCTGTGTGATTTAAAAGAAGTTGTAGTGACAAAAATTGAAAAGGGTATGCTGAGATGGTTTGGGCATGTTGAGAGAATGAATGAAAGGCGACTAACAAAATGTATTTACAAAGCTGATGTAAAGGGAAAGGCCGGGCGTGGACACCCTAGGAGGACATATACTGACCTTATTGATGATATTCTTCAGAAAGGTCAGGTACGTAGTACTTGCAACCAGCGTGCGTGTATGTCCAGATGTATGAACGTAAACGAGGCAAAAGGAGTATGTAAGGATCGTAGCAGGTGGCGTTCTGTGGTTTCTGCCTACCCCCATGGGACGAAGGTGTGAGTTTATGTATGTATGATCTTTTGAGAAAAATAAGCTCTAAATCATGAAAAAAACTTGAATGGGTCACAGAAACAAAAACACCACCAAGTCATAGAACAATTTTATTCTGCATTATATTATTTAATTAAAAAAATCTAAACAAACAATTTGCAAAATATAGTTAAACTGTCGACTTATGACTTTCTTACCAGTTTTTTAAGGGCTAAGGTATTTTACGACACAAAACTGTCTACTTTCTAATATAATATATAATTATTAAAAAAATATTTTCATAAAATAAAATAATAAAACATGAAATATTAAAATACCTAGAAAAAGGAAAAAAAAAAAATTAGGCATTTATTATTTACTAGCTTCTACCTGCGACTTCGTTCAAGAGCGAGTCGGACTCGCGCACCGAAGGTTCCGTACCTACCCATTATACCGCCATAATAAAATTTGTATCATTTTTATTGGTAAAAGATATGGGCAAATTTAGATTTTCGCGAAAACTTGTAAGTACCAATCTTTCGGTGTAAAAGGGTAAGCGTGATTTCAATTCTCGCCCATCCCATCTTCCGGATTTTTCGGATTGGGGCACCCAAGTAAAGGTAGCATTGAGTGACGTTCTGTAATACGGGCCTAAGATTCAATACAACAATCATTCCCAATACATTTACTTGACTTAATAGTTCCTCCTTGTTAAAACAAATTTCTGTTTACAGATCTGGCAAAGTACTCTGCACTGGGCTAAGAAATGAACATGATTCCTATATAGCTGCTAGAAAATTTGCTCGAATTATTCAAAAACTTGGATATCCTGTATGTACTTATAAATAATCATAAAGGATTTAATGAAACAGACTGATCTTGGTTTAACAGTAATTTTGTTTTATTTCAGGCAAAATTTTTGGACTTCAAAATTCAAAATTTTATAGCTACTGCTGATTTAAGGTTTCCGATAAGATTAGAGGCACTACAACAAGCACATGGACAGTTTGCATCCTATGAACCAGAATTATTTCCTGGCCTAGTGTACAGAATGGTACGACCTAGAGTTGTATTATTAATATTTGTCAATGGAAAGATTGTATTTACAGGTAAAGTATATAATTTGAATAAATCATAGCTTTCTATTTTAATAGTTGTTAAAACACATGTTTGAATTCATAAGTTATATGTAGGTAATAATTATAGATGTGTATGTTCTAGTACAGTGACCTGTGACTTGTAATACGACTTAGCCCAGGTTCGCATGGGCGATTTCTTCCCGCGGCGATTTTTTTTCGCACACTGGATTTTCAACGCTTTGCTTAGCACCGAGAGTTGAAATCCATCCGAGTCTTTTTGACGCGCTGGGATGCACTATGTTGGACTCTCAATCGGCTCAAAACCGAGAGTTGAAAATCCAACGTGCAGTAAAATCCATGATAAATAAGTAACCTTAAGCGATAAGTCGGGTGGCGGATTTTTAGACATCAAAGGGTTTTAGCACGTTGTATTCAACGTTGTTGTGGCCAACGCAGTTTGAATGCGTTATCACGCATCAAACTGCGTTGGCCGTATTAGCGCCGTCTCATTCGAAGCGCCGGGTGAGGGCCACAGAGTACCGAGCAGATTTTGATTTTCGACTTTGAACGCGGTAAACGCACTAACTTCTAATAACTTTTGGAGCGGAACTACAATGTAGCCAATCGTTTAGCGGGCTAATGTTAACGCCATAGTTAAGGCGCAGTTTGACTCGGACACGACGTCAACATTAACGCAGGTGTAGCAGGAGCGTAAGGGACCCGTCGCATCGTTGTATCATAATATTATTGACAAGCCCCTTTACTGGAGCTGAGCAAAGCTAGTTTCTAGAAAACGAATCTTATTTTATTACCTTGCTTTTACCCGCGGCCCGCGTGCTTCGTCCCCGTGGATGTCGCAAAATATCCCACGGGAACGTACTACCGGGATTACATACCTAATAGCCGAGGAAAAGGTCATTGACTCCTACCACTGCGCCCGCGTTACCGTCAACCATAATTATTTAGTTACGCGTAATTTTGAATGAATTATCCACTAAAATCTTCCGCATGAATCACTCCGTTCGTTGGTCAAAACCGTTTGAAAATCCGTTCGGTAGTTTTTGAGTTTATCGCGTTCAGACAGACAGACGTGGCAGGGGACTTTGTTTTAAAATATGTAAGGATATTTATCACAATCATCACCGCTTATTAAGTACTAATGATCTATTTGGGAGGCTATTTTATACATAAATCGTTATAAAACTTTTACTGAATTTAAAGATTTTATAAACGAAATAACTGGTAAGCATTCTACCTTTCTTAAATTAAAACGAAACAGAGAAACTCTAATCCTACTATATAATATATAGAAAATATAATAAATATTATTATAAATGTGAAAGTTGTGTATGTTTTTTACTCAATCATGCATAAACGGCTGAACGGCTTTGGATGAAATTTGGCACACAGATAGTTGATAACGTGGATTAACACATATTAGGATACTTTTTATCCCGGTAGTACGTTCCCGTGAGATAATTTCTGACATATGTGGGCGAAAGCTAGTAAGATATTGTATGTAATATGTTTGGATGCTTGTTAAAAATAATGACACATTCACATTATGCCATTACTTTTGCCCACCTTATATAATACGTATGAACTATCGAATGCATAGCAAATAACTAGGTAGTCTAGCTCACAAAAAAAAATGTTCCACAAATGTTCAGTCAATAAAAAATTACCAGAGTAATAATAATGATCGCCTCCCAGGCGATTGCACAGTCAGTGGTGCCGATTCCCTTGTTCACAAACTAAACTAAATTTAAGTTCAGTGCATCTTTTTCTTTCTATTTCATTAAGAAAAGGACAGAAGATAAATTTTAGTTTAGTCCTGTCAAATTAATCAGCGCTTGACGTAAATTGACGTAATTTTAGTCGGCAAATTTTTAATCACGTCTAAACTTGTGTGGAGAGTGACAGGCGATGATTAATTTGACAGGACTAAACTAAAATTTATCTTCTGTCCTTTTCTTAATTAAATAGAAAGAAAAAGATACACTGAACTTAAATTTAGTTTAGTTTGTGAACAAGGGAATCGGCACCAATATCTCGTGGATAGCCGCGCTGTAGGTTACCTGCCTCCCGCACGAACGTGCACACGGCTACAAGCTATACATTTCCAGTATAAGCTGATCTCGCATTGAATAGGATTTCCGTACAATGCCTCTCAGCAGGGTAATTGCGAAACACTCACAAAATGATAAAATGACAATTGATCGCAATAGTTTTCATTTTGACAGTTCATTGAGTTATTAACGTTGTTGAGCAGACGAATTTTCCAAACCTATGAAGGGTTTAGCAGTATCCTTCAAAACTCTGATTGTGATTGAAAGTGTTTTACGCAATTAGGGTGCCGGTCATGATTATTAGTAGGTACTCTAGGGTTAAATAACTAGCTTTTACCCGCGGATGCGCCCGCGTGGATTTCGGAAATTATCCCACGGGAACGTACTACCGGGATAGAAGGTCCTACTTTGTCCTAACTCAGTTCGTGGTCTATAAGGCCGTTAAGGCGTGAAAAAGTAACAGACAGACAAAGATACTATCACATTTATAATATTTACTAGCTGCGCCCCGCGGTTTCACCCGCATATAGGGTTGTCAGGCCCAAAAATAGAAAAGCCGGACACAGATTCATATTTAGCCGGACATTTTGACCTGAAAGCCTGACACACTGGTTTTTAAAAGAAAACGAAAAAATAGTTTTATTTATGTATTTATTACTGTTATTCATTTGTGACTTACTCTCCTCTTAGTTATGACTCACATTTTGTTCTTACTAAAGTAATTTGTAACTTATTTTCATTGAAAGTAACTAAAACAATCAATAATCAGCCTTCTTCATTACATTGAAAATAATTAAAACAATAATCAAGCATCTTTTGCCGGGGCGGGGTTGACCAAAAGCCTAACTAAAGCCGAACAGGACTTGTGTATATTTGGCCGGACACGATTGTAAAAAGCCGGACACCTGGCAATCCTACCCGCATAAGTCTCGATCCCGTGGGAATGTCGGGATTAAAAGTATCCTATGTCCTAATCCAGCACCCTAATTGCGTAATACAACACAATCACAATTTGTTTCGATTTGAAACAGATTTCTAATCCATTGCTTCATAAGTTGGAAAAAAAATCTGTTCAACAACGTAAATAACGCAATGAATGTTGTTGAAATGTCAAAATGAAACAAATTTCGCGAAATTGTTTACGAAAATGAGTTACGCAATTAGGGTACTGGTCAAGCCCGTGTGTAAAATTTAATCCAAATCTGTTCAACCGTTTTAGCGTGAAAGCGTAACAAATAAACATAGAAATTCACTTTCGCATTTATAATATTAGTTAGGATTATATTAATAAAGTATGTATGGATAGACGTAGACGGGATTGGTGAAACAGTGTTTCAAAGTTTTAAATTGTCCTAACTACTGTATTTTCCCTTTATTGCAGGTGGCAAAACAAGAGGTGAAATCAACGAAGCCCTAGACATAATATATCCAATTTTAAGGAGTTATCGAATAAGTTAATTTGTATAAAATGCGCATTTATTTTACCTACAGCAAGGTGCAACAATAATATTATTTTTAGTTATAATTGATGTTAAGTATGTTATTTTTATGTTGACTTAACCCATGTTCAATACCTACTTGATTTTATTATATTCACTTCGAGATATTTATTTATTTTATTTTGATTGATGTGTTCTTACTGGGTACCTACTTGAAATCGAATAACATTTGATCAAATAACAAATGTTCGGAAACGTTAGCTCGGTGTTGAAATTCGCCAACAGTTCACTATCTGTTCCAAAACTTGATGAAAGTGTGAACCAGGGACCAAAAACCTTTATAAATTACGGTACAGGTATCGAAGAATTTTGGTTAATTCTATGACTAAGGGTACCGCTATCTGGATAACCAAGAAGAAGAAACATGTCACCTCTATTTAGGTTACAGTTATTTTAAAACCGGTTACACACACACAGAAGATGCGTGCCCTTTGACTAATGCCGGCAGCACGTGTTAGATAAAGGTAATGTTTATTTAGGTAACCCGTATAAATACTGATTGTATTAAATTTAAGGTAACCTTTACCTTTTGTCTGTAAAAGATCGCTTTTAGCGATAAGACCGCCCATTGTGTCACCCAATGTAAAATTTCTAAATTAATGTCTGTAATTTTTATGGTGTACATAATAAAGAATATACTATCTATCTATCTACCTTTAAAAATACCTGTAAAAAATATGGGGTCGAAATTGTCATTATTTTTGCGTTTTCGAGATATAAGCAAAAGATACAGTACTGTTTTTGCACCGGTAGTCGAGGTGTTGGTGTGAATTTTACTTCATGACAACTAATTTTATTCCACACCGTTTAAATCGCGATTAAAACAGTCAGATTTAGTTAAATACAATCAAAATTTTAAGTGAAAAAAAAAAACCGGCCAAGTGCGTGTCGGATCACGCATAATGAAGGGTTCCGTAGTTGGGATGAATTTATCCCAAAAACAAACTTAATTTTGTAGTTGAAAAATATGTTCTCCCATACGGAATGTATGGGAAAACATGTTTTTACAACTGCAAAGTTAAGTTGGTTGATTATTACTCGTTAACTTGTAGAGCTTACTTAGTTGTGATAGTTTTCCTTTTAATTTCGTTAAATAAACTACTGCTGTGATTTTTTTCACATATCCAAAATCACTTGACTCTAATAAAAATTAGCACTTTAAAGCTTCATATTTCGCTAACGGATCTCTGAATCCAAAAATGATTTTAACAAACTCACAATGTTTTTGAAGGACCTTTCCAATGATACCCCACACCATGCGATAAAAAATAAAACATCACCACTTTACGTGTAGGAGAGGTACCCTAAAAAAAATGTTTTTCACAATTTTGTTTTACCACTTTGTCAGCGTAATTAATATGTATACCTATGCCAAATTACAGCTTTCTAGTACTAAGGGTCTCGGAGCTAGACCGCGGACAGACAGACAGACGGACATGACGAAACTATAAGGGTTCCTTGTTTACTACGGAACCCTAAAAACGTGAAATTCAGAATAGCAAAATTGCCATTTTCACTAAATTAATAACTCAGTGCCATCTTAGTGCTGTCAAACTAAAATATAGGTAGTTAAGTTGTGTAACTTTAGTCTATTTCAGAATGGGAAATCGTCGTTTGACAGGACAAAACTAAATTTAGGTGATTTTTTGTCTAGTTTACGAGGCATTTTTGACAAGAGAATTACACCAGTACACTTACGCGAAAAAAAAAGAGATTGCAGAAATGAGATTTCTTTATAACATCACGCCATCAATTACAAAGGGCCCAACACTCTGAAATTGATGTCGTGATGTTATGACGAAATGTGAAAATTTTCGCAGCCGCCATCTTAGATTAAAATTATTAAAATGTTGACATCAAAATCGGCTTTAACACCCGCGAAAACTATGAAAAAGACACCCATGACAAAAAAATTGAAAATGTTCGCAGCCGCCATGCTGGATTTTTATTTCGACCCCACCATTGGCTTTAACAGCCTCGAAAACCATGATAACAACACCCATGACGAAAAAATTTAAAATGTTCGCGGCCGCCATCTTGGATTTACACTTTGACATCACTATCGGCTTTACACTCCTACCAACTTATGGCGAAAATTGGAACTACGGCCGTCATGTTGAAATGTCATTCGATTGTCAGTGGTGCCGATTCCCTTGTTCACAAACTAAGCATCTTTTTCTTTCTATTTCATTAATAAAAAGACAGAAGATAAATTTTTGTTTAGTCCTGTCAAATTAATCAGCGCTTGACGTAAATTGATGTAATTTTAGTAGGCAAGTTTTTAATCACGTCTAAACTTGTATGGGTAGTGACAGGCGCTGATTAATTTGACAGTACTATACTAAAATTTATCTTCTGTCCTTTTCTTTAGAAAGAAAAAGATGCACTGAACTTAAAGGACATCATTCACGTTCCATACATTTTTGGGCCAAATCTGAAAGTGCCGGCCGCTGTTTATTGTTTGACCTATTATTTGAAGGATATCATTAGCATGAACGTTATCCACTATCAGAACGTGATAGGCATTTATTAATGCGGTAGCAATTCTAAAATAATCCATCATATTGTGCAGTGTTATATTAATGTTGACGTGTCTCACTAGCCGGAAATCTCTTTTAAATCGGCCATTTACGACTTCCACGACCCATCGACAAATAGTAACAAGTCGCGACTTATTAGCTTGTTCTGTCGTAAGTTGTTTCCCCAGGGAGCTTCGTCTTGGGCATCTTAATGGTGTATCCATGTCCTTCAAGGGTGGAAATTGCATCTCTGAAGCCATAGTCTAAAATAAATACGTCTCCATTTCGGTAAAACCATTGCAATAATCCGTCGCTATGATCATTTTCATTTTGTACAATATTAAGTATTATTTGCGCATCTGAAGAAGTAGCAGCGTCTGGACCAGAAACTTCTTTGATGTGCAGGCAACAGACAGACAGAAACGGCTTTAATAAGTTTCTGAACTTGTGGCTGCTATAGGATTTCCAATGAAAAAAGTAGTTTGAACTCTTTTGAATATATATGTAAGTGCCATCTACAATTGTTATGGCTTTTCTTTCGTCGGTAGGACTCTCCGGGTTTCCAAAAATTCTTTCAGGAATCATAAGGTTGCTCCGTGCTACATCTTCCCGGGTCATATGGTCAAAGCCTAAGTGAATAGAAACAAAGTCCTGCAGTAGTGCTTCTCTGCCAGTATAGAGCATTCGCGAGTAAGTGGCTTCGCTGGTTTTACAAATCGATGCTAGCCGTGCATTTGATTCACCGGTTCGGAGTTTTGCTAACAAAGCTGCTAGAATAGTTCTTTTGTTTCTTCTTTGATTTAGGCTAGGTGTGTTGGCTAATAAATCAGTAAACTGTTCAATAGTCAGGCCAGTCTAATCATGAAATTCTTTATCATTTATTAGTTCATAATGTTCAAAATCTAAAACTTCTGTGCTGATATGGTTCATTAATAATCTTAGAGCACAAACAATTTGAGTTGCACTGAATCCTCCGATTAAATTGTCTTGCAAAGCAAGTAAATGCCATTCACCTTGCTCAAGGTGTTCAATGCATACACGGCTATTTTCGGTTATAAAGAGGATGTAGCGGCATAACATTCGTAGTATGATATCTTCGGGTATTCTGTGCCTCGTTGCATTTTGACAGTGTTGAAATACACACGTATTCGCCGAATTACCGGTACGGCTGAAACCGGGTAAAACGGTTGGTGAAGCATGAGGTTCAGCGTTGACTTCTTCGTCTGCAACGTCTTGATCCACTTCACGTTGGTGTCGGAGATACCGACGCTCAGCTCGTTGCCAACAGGGTCGACAAATAACCTTTGTAGGTTCTTCCTGTAAAACAAGAAACATGTAGGTATTATTCGTTGCACATGTACAGACGCCAGCACATCAAGCTACTACAATCTGTCAAATTTATTTAATAGATTTTCAACTTTATCGCTGATGTTTAAGGTTCAAAGTTGATTGGGAAAATTTGACAGTTTCGGGTAGCTTGATGTGCTGGCGTCTGTACATGAGCCATGATATTCTAATCGTTTTGTTTCCTAAGCAAGAAGGGTTCGATTTCACGGTGTATACACACAAGGTTAAACAATGATTAATTAAGTACAAATGTGTACTTATATATAGAAACAAAAACGTGTGAAATAAATAATGCTAATAAATAAATGGTCAAAATGAATGAGTTGTTGGCAAGTGACCGAATTATTTGGAAAAAGAAAACATACTGCGCCGACTTCAGATAAACTGGGATACAGGCAAGTAAATGATGAAATAAATACTTAGTCAAAATAATATAAAACTCTAGGTAGGTAAAGGTCTGTATAAAGAATGAAATAAAATAATAATTATTCATACCTGTCGAACTAATAGATCTTCAATAACAAACTGTGCAACATCCGTATGCTGTGATTCTCGGGAAGTTCAAGTATAACTTCGACGATCACCGATAGGCGTACGACACGAAATACAAAATTGTGCACTCGTAACGTCAGTTAAAACAATAACAAAAAATAACTACAAACAAATAACAACAAACAAGAATAACAATATTAACTGAGGAGTGCAAGTCGCGATTTAGCCGTCCGATGTAACAAGAGTCACATGGATAACTGAACAAAACAAAAGAACGGGTGACGCGGGGTACAGTAGTTGCGGCGGGAAGGGACAAACCGGTGATTTTCCAGGTACCTGCTTAAAACAGGTTTGGACTTGTGAATTGTGACGCTCTGTCTCTGCGGCGCGTGGAGTATCAATGAAGAAAATACTTTCTTAATAGAGAATAGAATTCACTTTATTGCACATCAAAAGGACATACACAGTATGAATAATTAAATATAAATGATCAAATGTATGAAAATAACAACATCATAATAACATTTTTATTGTATTTTAAAAGTATATAACACCGTAACCAAAGGACGCACAGATTTGGTGTCGTAGTAAAAAATGATGGGAATTGTGTGTTCTATCGGAATATTACACATTTCTATCCTGGCTGGCACTTTCAGTTTTTCGTCCAAAATGAATTATGTCCTTTAGTTTAGTTTGTGAACAAGGGAATCGGAACCATTGGTGCCGATTCTCTTGTCACAAATGCCTCTAAACTAAACTAAAAATCACCAAAATTTAGTTTATTCCTGTCAAACGACGATTTCCCATTCTGAAATAGACTAAAGTGACACAACATAACTATATTTTAGTTTGACAGCACTAAGATGGCACTGAGATATTAGTTTAGTGAAAATGGCAATTTTGCTACCTATTCTGTATTTGACATTTTTAACCTAAAATTTAGATTTTCTAACTAAATATGACTATTTTTAATCGCGACTAAAAACATGTGGAATAAAATTGGTTGTCATGAACTAAAATTCACACCAACACCTCGACTTCAGATGAAAAAACAGTACTGAATATTTTTTTTTCTTTTGCTTATATCTCGAAAACGGTGTGTCCAATCGCAAAAATAATGAAAATTTCGACACCCTTTATAAAACCTTTAAACCCCTAACACTCTACATTTAGGTAATATTTTTTCTTATTTTTCATACAAAAAGTGAAAAATCCAGATAAAACACGTCGAGGCTGCCCCCCCTGCGCGCCTCCGGCTCTAATAAGATTCACGTGGTTATGTATCACGTGTGGAGTCGCGATTGTCAAATTCGATTTAGATGTGTCAAAATTATTTTTAAATTTAGAGAATTTATTTTGCAGAATAGCTTTGAGATTCTCATAGTCAAAAGTAAGGAATTTTAGTGATAGTTTAGTTAGTTTAGTTCGGTGTACAAGAGAATCGGCACCATTGTACTGCTAAGATAATAAACATTTGTTTTGATCTATCTATACCACAAATCATGATATGTTCGAAAACTCAAGAATCGTTGTGTGTGGAACATCCTTTCACATTATTAACTATTTATTTATAATACATCTGTCTATTAAAATATCAATTAAAGAAATTCAAATTAAATAATACAACCTCTTCTATTCACATTCTTGTAAACAAATCAATAATATGATCAATACAATTAGACGTTCTCCTAAAATCTCCTTTATATAATGACTAATAATGAGTAATCTCACACGCGCGCTATTTGATTTTAGGCGGGCGCCATCGCCAGACCGTTACATATATCGTATCGTAAAAACTAAATTAGCAAAAATAAAAAAATCAATTTTTTGTGAATATCTTATTATCAAATACATAGCGAAATTGTTCAAATACCAAAAGAAAAGTGATTTTTTACATTCATTACAATACACCTAAAAAATCCCGTAACTTCTGAAATAACCGTAGGAATGTATTAAAAAAATTGATAGAGTGTAATCGAATCTATAAATAAATATCGAATATGCAATAAAGTTAAAACTATCGTAATAGCACATACCATTTTATTCGCCGGGGACGGCGATTTGATCAAACACTTTGATAGACTGCTCACACATTTGAACACTTATTTGCTAAGCCGGCAGACCGCTTAGCAGCCGACAGACACAGCAACAATATTTGAACACTTGTTTGAACACATGTGAGACAAGGATGTTTGGTATTTGATCAAAGTTTGGTCACTTATTGCAACTTTACCATTAGGTGTCGGTTTTTCGAGCGCACATAACCTGCTAGACATGCTTTGCAGCACGTTCGCTTCACAGTTCTTAAATAGACAAAATACAGGATGGATGACGACTTTGTGGACGCGGTATACCTATATGTGTACGGCACCGACTCCCAAAAATAACGCCATTAAATTTAAATTCAAATTCAAAAGTCATTTATTCAAACTAGGCTGAGAATCAGCACTTTTCGAACGTCAAAATTACATAAGACAGTCCCAGTGGCGTGCCTAGGGGTCAAAATTAGGGCAAGCCGCCAGATTTTTTACGAAAAAAAAATCTGCCAAGTGAGGGATTGACTTATTTTCATTTATGTTGTTCATGGTACAACATTATTATAATTTTGGTTAGAAAACCTTTCAAATGCGAAAAGGTCATGACATTTCAGGCACGTAATTGTCATAAGCGCCATCTATCGCCATGAATGCTCGTAATTACACCGCTTAGTCGAACTTTTTTACCATAATTCATATTGGCTTGTCTCATGCAAAATTTTTCAATCAAAAGCCACTAGATGGCTCCCATAGTATCGATTTGTTGTTCTATTGCCAAACGCATAATTTTATGAGTTAAAATTTAATGTCGATTGAAAATGTTTACATGAGATATTACCTACCTAAACAAAATTTTATAATTTATCATAATCATAATGACAATAGCCAACTCTAATCTTTATTTCAAAACACCTATGAAGAATCTCTTCGATACGAACATTATTGTTTTGTGATCTCAATTAGATGTACTTAAACATAATAGGATGGTTTATTTTTCAGTAGTTTTCCAAAACTACATTGTCATAAAAACAACACTAGTCATATGCTTTCATGGCACCAGCTACTTACATAAGTTTGTGTAATAGACATTCGAATGCCTATTTCAATCTATTCTTCGACTGACAAAAATACATGTTTTTTTTTCCGAGAAATAGGTACAATAATTTGAGGTTGGTTACGGTGAAGTAAAGAGTTACTTATTGTCAGAAAAATCAATATAAATACCTTCACGAACACAGTTTCCGAATTCCCATTTTGATGATAAAATTACCTTTCCGAGTAACAATTTCACACACTTCAGTCCTTCACAAGGAACAATTGCATGCGTTTCCGAATTAATTTTAATGATAAGAAACTTTTTAATCTCTTCAAAACAAAGATAATAATCACAGCAAAAACTAATCACAATTCACAAGACTTAAATTCACAGAAAATGGAAAAAAATATCAAAGCAAAAAAAAAGCGCCAGTAGCCGCTCAAAACAAATTTGAACTAACTTGAAAATTGTATCATTCTATAGAAAATCACGCATTGCGCAGCGTCTTGCGCAGCGTCTTGCAACGACATAGGTAGTTGCTTTACTCCTACTATTCGTAATCAAATACACGATTCGTTCCATTCATAAAAAATCAAAAGCCGGGCTTAAAAATTAGAACATTTTGCGAAATGAGTACATACTAATGGTACCAACAACGTTAACAATTTCCATGCGAAAGATGAGAGGTATGAAGCCTCATAAGAAGCCCCCTTGTGTGAGCGAGAAAGCAATGCAATGTACCACAGAATTGACGTTTTCATTCATCGATGCGATCTCGCGTCCTGCTTAACGCTATAGTGTTAGAGTGAGATCGCAACTGCGGCATCCGAGATAGTTTGGCAACGTGCGTGATGAAAACGGCGCGGAATTTAAATATTATTCTTTGAGTACGTAAACCTGGCATCGTAGCTTCTAAAGCGCGCGGCTGATATGGTGCAGCGCGGAGTTTAATGTTATTATTCTTATCAATTCTTGCGACATGAATGAATTACTTGGTTGCTTTACAAGTTTACAGGTGTAGTTTTTTTTTTTTTGTGGGCTCATCTTTGAATGCAAGCCGGGCTTTTCGGCTTCTATGGAGGTACCGCCACTGGACAGTCCCCCAAAAACGCCCACCCTTCACCACTTCCTAGTGCCTTTAGCTGGGAAGAAGTGGCGCAACAAACTCCCCAGCAGCACAGCTGTCTGTTCAAGTTAGAAAAATGATTCTATACAATAGTAAGTATGCAAAATAACTTACATTATGCAACACAAAACATAATTCAAATGATAAATTATAGGCTTAGAGTATATATCATCTGTGTGATATCTTTATATATATAATTCTTCTGTGAGTGTGTATGTCACTGAACTTCTCTCAAACGACTGGACCGATTTTGATGAAATTTTTTGTGTGTGTTCAAGGGGATCTAGGAATGGTTTAGATTCACAATTTTGTCCGCTGGACAATGTTTTGACAGGACAACGTCTGTCGGGTCCGCTAGTATACTCTAAGATTATAGGCCATATGCCAGCTAGCCTAGCACACGCCAATATACCAACCAAAAATATCGAGAACAAGCGAAGCAATATTAAAAAAAAAAAAAACTGAACGTAAAAAGAACTAAATATCTAAATAAAAGCCTCCAGACATAAAGGACGTGCCCGCTTATATAAAGCTGTAATTGGCAGCTATAAATGATAAACTAGGACCATCAGGGTAAAATAAATAAACAGTTAATTACTAGTAACAATAACAAAACCATGATCAGTAAGACGACCAGTCACCACAAGCATTAGGAACTGACATCGCTGGCTCACATAATGGACAACCTTCCAGTATTCAGAACTCCAACTGACTAACTCTAACTATAATGAATATTGAAATCATTGATTATGGAAATATAATAATGGAAAAAAAATAATGTTAACAAATATGGCTTTACTCAATTATAATCATTACAATCGGCAATAGTAATTAAGAAGAAGATAAAGGTGTCGAAATCATGACATTTGACACCTTTGCCAACTTATGGAGTTGTATTGCTGATTGATGATTTACATGCTCTGTACCACAGACTCTGTGGCTATAAATTAGTAATCTGTGGCTGTGGCATTGCATTTCCCGCCTTAAATAACGTCATCTCACTTCTCTTTGCTTTGCTCGAGTGTTTGCGAAACCGGGTTGTATATTTTCTTGATTCCTTTCCTTCACCAACAAATCCCGGAGACAAGACAAAGAAGTTAAAAGTGTTTACATTCGAAACTATTACAGAACTGATCTTTAAGCATCATGGTTGGCAAACTTAATAGGCTGTTCGTTCTCAAAAGAGGTAAGGAAGCTCGTGTACATTTTAACATTATCCTTGTGATTTCTTCTCTTCTTTTTTAACTCTATAACTTTACTTTCTGGTATAGTCACTATCTGACATAGGTACCTTAAAGAGTCCTAGACCAATTATATCCTTGTGCACTGAAACCATTCAACATCTGAGAACCAGGGCCCTACGCTACGACGCACTGTTTTTGAGATAGGTACTTATGGGCCTTCTATGAAAGTTTTAACAAAAACCTCGAAGGCCTCTAAATCTCTGACACGATGCGTCTTACGGCCCTATTTCTCAGAGGCATAATGTTTTCTATGAATAAGTTTAACCCAAAACTAAAGTAAAATGTCTGATATTTATTTACTTTGGACATATTTAACAACAAAAATAATATTTGAATGGTTATTTCTCAGTATGTTGTGGAGCTATGGTTTGCCAAAGTATAAAGATTTTTGTGAAATTATTTCTTGCTCTGTTGTGCCCCTAAGACAACACACGATGGCATGGTTAACAGTGATTGGATTTTGGGGTGCAAGTACTGGGATTATAATTCTGGTGTTCCGGTAATGGTGAATTTGCTATGTACTGGTTATACTTAGTTGTAACATCAATTACTATTTTAGTAACTGATAATTATTAGTTCATAAACTTAACAAAACGGATTGTTTTCTCAGCAGCTGATAAGAGCGTTGGCGAAGTAACTGTGAGAAAGAGATAGAATGTGTCAGACTATTGTTTTTTTGTAGAGGAGCAGATAGCAATAATAGCTAAATAGATTTATTCACATTCAGTTTGTTAAGTCAAGAACACTACATGCGCAGTGTTCTTGAGTGACCTGTTTGCATTGAAGACACCTTGGCTGATTTTATGGACTGATTGATCTGCTTATCTCTACTACTTTGGCTTTTTATAACAGGAATTATGAATTTCTGCTGTGACTGAATTGGATGTTAGTTTAGACTTTTTTTCTTTTAAAAAAGTTGAAAATTAAGGTTAATTTTGGTACTTACAAGTTTTCGCGAAAATCTAAATTTGCCTATATCTTTTTACCAATAAAAATGATACCAATTTTATTATGGCGGTATAATGGGTAGGTACGGAACCCTCGGTGCGCGAGTCCAACTCGCTCTTGACCGGTTTAATATTTAATTGTAGAAGCAAACAACATTTTAATTGTGAGATGCAATTGGAATCATTTGCAATTAAATCCATTAATTGTGGTTTACAATGAATTTAATTGTCAATTATAATTAACTTAATTTCTAATTGTTTATTATAACAATTAATACTATTTAATGAATGTAAAAACTTGTAACCCACGAGCACACAAGTAAAGAAATGGAACAGAGGAAGCTTCACAAGAGCGTGCATAAGGGCTATGCCCATTTTTGGTACCTTTTTTTATTGCCCACTAATGCTACCTTGTTACATGTGAAGAACACTTCCATACAAACAATAGTTATTATGGCAGCTCAGCTCTAAAGTACATCCGTCTCAAGATATGCACCTTAATCTATAACACGTATTTAATTAGGAAAACTGAAAAATGAGTTAATACTTTTAATGATCCCATACTATTTATTTCATAGTACAAACTCTTGTAACATCAAACTTGATGTTACAAGAGTTACAAAAAATGAAAAAAAAAAACTTGGACTCAAGTTCCAAATAGTGTTTAAACTATTTAAAAAAGACAAGATAAGGGCATAAGAAGTACAAATATTTTCAGTTTTGTTAATAAAATACTCATGACATTGTTACAGTGAAGTGTAACTTGATGTTACAAGAGTAAACACTATTTGGAACTTGAGTCCAAATAGTGTTTAAACTATTTAAAAAAGACAAGATAAGGGCATAAGAAGTACAAATATTTTCAGTTTTGTTAAGAAAATACTGATGACATTGTTACGGTGAAGTGTAACTTGATGTCACACTATGCCACTTACGCTAATATGATGCAACTTGAGTCTAATAGAGTTTGAAATAAATAGTATGGGACCATTAAATGTATCTCATATTTTCAGTTTTCCTAATTAAATACGATTAGGGCGCATATCTCGAGACGGATGTACTTTAGAGTTGAGCTGCCATAGTAACTATTAAATTCAATAGAAGTGGATATATTTAGTAACCTGTTCCGCTTAGCTATTTTTAAATTCTGCGCTCGACGCTTGGTGTGGCAACACGCCGTGTGACGAGTTCGTGACAAGTATATCGTCATCCTGAGGATGCCTCGTTGAGAGGTGAAACACGTGTCGATTTATTTCAGGGTTATTTTATGACTCTTTAGAAATAGCTAAGCGGAACAGGTTACTAAATATATCCACTTCTATTGAATTTTATAATGGATTTCCGCAAGGTTACGCCTGAATCAATTAACTATAGTAACTATTGTTTGTACTCTACACAAGGTGGCGTCAGAGCGAGAAAAAAAAAGGCACTAGTTGCCCACACATTTCAGGCAAAGCCCTTTATACCTATTTTTACCAAATTTTATCCAAATCCGTAAGGCCGTTTTTGCGTGATTGAGTCACAAATACACAAACATACAAAACTTTAATATTTATAATATAACTAGCTTTTGCCCGCGGCTTCGTCTGCATGGATGTCGGAAAACATCCCACGGGAACGTACTACCAGTACCGGGATTACATACCTAATAGGCGAGGCGCTGTGCCCCGCGTTGCGTCAACCATAATTATTTTGTTACGCGTAATTTAGAATCTGTGATATTTTTTAATCCATTAATTTAAATGAAATGATATCAAGGCTTATTTTAATCTAAATTGACGTTGGACTTTTACGTTGAACTTTTTAAGATGACCAATACTGTAGAACATAAATTTTATGTAACTTTAACGATTTCCGCGGCGCACGCCAATAAAGTTCCCAGTCGGCATGATTTTTTCCGACATCTTCAACAATAATCGTCAAATTTCAGCCAATTTACACAAAACCTTAATGAATTATACACTAAAACCTTCCGCATGAATCACTCCGTTTGCCATTGGTTAAAACCGTTTGAAAATCCGTTCGGTAGTTTTTGAGTTTATCGCGTTCAGACAGACAGACGCGGCGGGGGACTTTGTTATATAATATGTAAGGATATTAGTAGGATAGGATTAACTGTAATTGTAAACATGCATCAAACAAAAAGTTAATTGTCTTCACAATTAATTTTTGCCCAGCACTGGTGGGGCAAAGTGGAATGCCTAAAATTTTTCAGTGGAATCTGAAAATACATCATTCCCATATTTTAGATTTATTCATGTACTTTCTCTTCATGTCAAATGATGATTAATCTGTGATGTTAGTAGTTAGAATACTTAATTAAAATAGTAATAGCCTCAACGCCGTATCTCTACGTTGACGTCGTGGTGGTGCTTGTGCACTCCGAACTCTAGCTCTGTGCCGGTAGAGTTTACTTTGCCGGAACAGGTCTGGTATGAGGAGTCAGACCAAGAGAGATACAAAAACCCGTAGGGCAGCATGTGGCGAGTTGTTGGGCAGTAGCGACCCCATGGACCCTATCTCCCGGGAGAAGTCTTGTTGCTCACCTCTGGCTTGCCTTTATTGGCCGGCTGGAGTGAACACTGATGAGAAACGGAGCTCCCACCCCATTCTTGCCTTAATTGGCCGGCTTGAGTGGAGATTCGCAAGAGCAAACGTACTCGGAGGAAGGAAATATTCCAGTAAGTCGTCGCAGGGATCTTGACCATCTTCCGGGCTCTGGGATTGTTCTGAAAGCCGTGGAATACCTCTCCACTCCTCAAGCACCTCAGGACGTATTGCTCCGTTGTCGCTACGTTACTATGTGCTAGCGACAGTTTCCGGGGGCCCATTATTGAGTGTGCAAGTCACCCCCTGCCATTTATCCGTGTACAATAAAACATTGATCAGACAGGGGACATAGCTCTTCCATAGTTTAAGGTAACCAATCCACTATAGTCACCCAAACCCATAGCCCGATATGTTTTGTTTCCATGTTCTGCAATAGTCCTGCACCAACCGGGGGTTGTCCTTAGGTGCACTTGCATAGTGCATACAGGGATAATCGTAGGTTGGTGTTTCATTCCATTTAAAATTGTCTAAGGGGCCTTTGCGAGTTGGCTTCGGCCCCTCGTACGCCTTCCAAAGGTCCAGGATCCTAAGGTCCCGAGATATGTCAAAGATAATAATAATAATTGACATAACGGTCCCGCATGACGGGAACCTCGTGAAAGCCGAGAAAGATAAACAAATCAAGTATCTTGACTTGGCTCGCGAGATTGTCGACATGTGGGATGTGGACTCGGCGATCATTGTGCTGATAGTCGTGACAGCCAATGGCTTAATTGCCAAGAGCCTCGACCAACACCTAAAGAGGCTCTTGTTGGGCAACTGGATCAAGGGCTTGATTCAGAAAGCGGTACTTCTGGACACGACTCGCATTGTCAGGTGGTTCCTCTCTCTGGAGCCCTGACCGCCGGTAGCTTGGACCCTGTTCCCGATACCGGTGGGCTACTATTTTTTATATTTTTAAATGTTTCTATATTTTAATATTCTAATATTTAAAAATGTAATTTATAAGTATTTTAATGAAATAAAGGAATAATAGTAATTTATTTTAGACTTTGTCCATAAATTTGTTAGTAACAATGATGTTAACCTAGTGTTAGTAAAAGTACCAGTTTAGTGGTCAGGCACTTGTCCTCGCGTGAAATATCATACTCAATGTTAGTATGTAAAACATGAATGAAACAGTAAGAACAAATTATTGCATATCTGTGATTTTATTGGTCCACTCTAGTTATAGTATTTATTAAGATTTTATTTGTAACAAATACAAACCTGATATCTTCCAGAAACCGTATAGTACCGTATAGTAAATAAAAATTACCAGACAATTATTTTTGTACTTTTATTTAAAAACACTACATAAGTAAGTACTAAGTCTATCGTTACCAGTCCTAGTTACATTTTGCTTAGATATACCTACATTGCTTTCTTTTCCAAAAATATATAAAATACGAGCATACCTACATACCCAAATTCTAAGCTGACCTTAGTGGGGTCCGTCAAGATTTTAGACAAGTGGAATCTGCCCCACCAAATTGAACTAGTGGGCAGATTCCACTGAAAAATTATAGGCATTCATTCCACTTTGCCCCACTAATGGGGCGGCCTGGTTTGGCAAAGTGGAATGAATGAATTCGTTAAAACACTATAAGATACATTAAGAAAAAATGCCTTGTTGCAGGTGGAAGAATGGAAGAGGTACATATTGACAAGATCACATCACGAATAAAGAAGTTATGTTATGGTCTCAACATGGACTTTGTAGACCCGGTATGTATTTTTAAGTCTTTCTATAATCTATCTTTTCCATCTATTTATCTTATTTTTACATGTTTTTGTTTTATTTTATGTTTTTATAATAACATTTAAAAATGTTATCAACATGTATAACAATTAAGGAAATAATATTATACTTAATTGTTTATTTAAAAAAGTAGCACATTTTCATACAATAGATATTTCAACATTAAAATAGAGCACAGTTGTTTATTTGCCTGAACTAGGTTGAAGCTGTGCTATATATAGGCTAGACTATGCTTAAGTACTTTATTAAATAATTTTCGAATAATGAAAAATTATTTAAGTAAACATAAAAGTAACATGTTCGCGATTTGATTTTCCAAACAACAAGTCTTGTAAGTCTTCTGTTTCTGCTTATTGTAAATATTAAAGTTTTTTTTTTCACATTTCAAATAATTTAATTTATTGAAATTTAGGGCCAGTGGATTGTAGTTTTCTATTTTGTACAGAAATGAGACTTAGAATGTAAAAAAAAATTCTACATAACATGTTTTCAGATCGAATAAGAAATGCACATTACACATTCATAATACCATTCTATTTCTTGTTAGCAATGTCAACATTGTAGGTAACGGGCCATCCATAAATTTCGTCACACGTTAAGGGGGAGGGACAATTCATAAGCTTTGTGACGTCACATGTTTAATTCTAACATCCTGTCCACGACGATAGCGGCAAGTTATGAGCAAAATGTATGCGCGTGGCGGCCAGTCTTAAAAACTTTACCTATTTACGCGTAAGCATGCCACGAAGCGTAGCACCCAGTGGCGCGCGGCGGCGGCGGCGGCGGTGGTAACATTGTAACAAATGTACGGGCGGCTAGGTGGGACACCATGTAATCTCGATCTCGTGAGACCCGGAATTTCGCGGGGTCTTTTGAGCTTTTAAGGGTCTAGTCAGTCATTCTTCCATACTAACGTCATATACAATTTAATCCGCTGTTTGACAGTGTGCATTGCACTCCGAAAATTGCTTGTTGTATGCGAGTCTTCGCAAAATCGCAGATGATGATTTTTAAGTGCAAACATGCATCGTTAGGTAACGTTCCTCCAGTGACTATAAGCGGAACACCTTTGCAGCGTGTTGCTCAGGTTAAGTACCTAGGACATTTGGTCACGGAGGACTTATCTGATGATGCAGATTTGGACAGGGAGCGTAGGGCGTTGGCGGTTCGGTGCAATATGTTAGCCCGCAGGTTTGCACGTTGTAGTGGGGATGTGAAGGTGTATCTTTTTAAGGCCTACTGCCAAACCTTCTACACGTGCAGCTTGTGGGTGAAGTATACGCAGAGGGCATACAACGTCCTGCGCGTTCAATATAATAATGGGTTCAGGATGTTGATGGGGCTTCCACGCTTCTGTAGCGCTTCGCAGATGTTCGCGGAAGCCCGTGTTGATGATTTTCATGCCTTAATGAGAAAGCGGGCGGCGTCAATAATGGGTAGGTTGCGCGGAAGCTCCAACAGCATCCTGAAAACATTGGTCGACAAGGTGGACAACCCCTTTATTAGGCACTGGATGCGGAGGCACGTGCCAACATGTGTTGAGCCACGTAGTTATTAGTTGTTTAGTTAGTTTGTAAGTTTTACTAACATAGTTTTTAAGTCTTTGTTACTAATACTATATGGATTGTATGTACCTTTATGTGTGATCCGCAATAAATGAAAATATAAAATATTAAAAATTATATCAACTTGTCTCGTCATTATCTAGTCCTGTACGGAAACAGAATTAATTTAAGTGATATTATGTGAAGGCATATTCTAATCTAAATTAAATGCCCAATTGAATTAACATATATTATTGGATAAGGATTAAAATAATACCGGTCAAAATAACTTCGGAAATAATAATGCAATTTTCATCAGATTCTGAAAGATAATGGTAACTTAGAAGTCATCCTTAGAAGATAGACATACGTCATCGCGGATTTTTTGTTGAACTTTTTAAGATGTACTAAAGCTCTCAGCCCAATTGAATTAACATATATTATTGGATAAGGATTAAAATAATACCGGTCAAAATAACTTCGGAAATAATAATGCAATTTTCATCAGTTTCTGAAAGATAATGGTAACTTATAAGTCATCCTTAGAAGATAGACATACGTCATCGCGGATTTTTTGTTGAACTTTTTAAGATGTACTAAAGCTCTCAGTCGGCGTGATTTTTTCCGACTTCTTCAACAATAATCGTCATATTTAAGAATTACGAATAACTTGGAATCTGAGGGTTTTAGGCCAAAATATCATTTGACAAAAGTTGTTCGCAATAAAAAAATACACAAGATATGTGGGTTTTAAGTTACCTCAATATATCGTAAAAAAGCCATACAATTTTCAGGGCGATCGCTCATGCGGTTTTTAGGGTTCCGTAGTAAACAAGGAACCCTTATAGTTTCGTCATGTCCGTCTGTCTGTCTGTCGGTCTGTCTGTCTGTCTGTCTGTCCGCGGTCTAGCTCCGAGACCCTTGTACTAGAAAGTTGTAATTTGGCATAGATATACATATTAATTACGCCGACAAAGTGGTAAAACAAAATTATGAAAAACATCTTTTTTTAGGGTACCTCTCATACACGTAAAGTGGTAATGTTTATTTTTTTACCCCTCACGTATCATTGGAAAGGTCCTTCAAAAATATTGTGAGTTTGTGAAAACCATTTTTGGATTCAGGGATTCGTTTGCGAAATATTAAGCTTTAAAGTGCAAATTTTTGTTAGAGTCAAGTGTCCCCCTCCCCTGCCGGTTAAATGGTTGGTTTTGGGTGTGTGAAAAAAATCACAACAGTAGCTGATATAACGAAATTAAAAGGAAAATTATCACAGCTAAGTAGGCTTTACAGGTTAACGAGTAATAATCGACCAACTTAACTTTGCAGTTGCAAAAACATGTTTTCCCATACATTCCGTATGGGAGAACATATTTTTCAACTACAAAGTTAAGTTTGTTTTTGGGATAAATTCATCCCAACTACGGAACCCTTCATTGTGCGTGGTCCGACACGCACTTGGCCGGTTTTTGTTAAATTTTTATGAGAAGATGGCAGTGCATGAATGAGCACTCTTATTTGCAAAATAGCTGGACGCATGAAGAAATTTTTTAATTTGGCAAAAAGAATTGAAAGGTTCCTGGGGGGTCTATTCATCGATTCCAGGTGCTAGAATATTCATTTTAATTTTTTGGGAGTCATGGGAGTGTTTTAAAAATACTTTCAATTTGTTAATGTTAAACAAAATTGAATAACTCTCTGAATTTAACTTCCACTTCTGCAAGTTCGTATTGATAGTGCTTGAGTTAACAAAGCTAGCGTTTTTGAAATTTCATAATAGCTTTATTAGTTGCTGAGTTATTTACGTGTAAAGTTTATAAATAATTACAAACGTTATAAACAAAATTTTTAATTTTTCAAAAAGTTTCTCAAAGCTTCAACCTTCTATTATTTAGATACAAACTGAACATTTATTTAGATTTTAGAGCAACGATAAGAACATTAAAAGCTACATGGAGAAGAGCTCTGACGCGCGCGCGGGATCGTCGTTTCGAGCGCTTCAAACTCGCATTTTCTAAAACTCGATTTTCTCTCGATCTATTCAACATTTTTGAGTGTTTTTTAGGGTTCCGTAGTAAACAAGGAACCCTTATAGTTTCGTCATGTCCGTCTGTCTGTCTGTCTGTCTGTCTGTCCGCCCGCGGCTTAGCTCAGAGACGCTTAGTACTAGAAAGCTGTAATTTGGCATGAGTATTTACATATTAATTGTATACATATTAATCACGCCGACAAAGTGGTAAAATAAAATCATGAAAAATATATTGTTTTAGGGTACCTCCCCTACACGTAAAGTGGAAATGTTTTTTTTTTTTCTTTCTATCCCTTGGTGTGGGGTATCGTTGGATAGGTCTTTCAAAAATATTGTGAGTAAGCAAAACCATTTTTGAATTTAGAGATCTGTTTGGGAAATATTAAGCTTTAAAGTGCTAATTTTAGTTAGAGTCAAGTGTCCCCCCCCTGCCAGCTAAATGGTTGGTTTTGGGTATGTAATAACAATCACAGCAATAGTTTATATAACGAAATTAAAAGGAAAACTATTACAGCTAAGTAGGTTCAGAGAGTTATTCAACTTTGTTTAACATTAACAAACTGAAAGTATTTTTAAAACACTCCCATGACTCCCAAAAAATTAAAATGAATATTCTAGCACCTGGAATCGATGAATAGACCCCCCAGGAACATCTCAATTTTTTTTTGGAAAATAAGAAAATATTTTTAGGCGTCCAGCTATTTTGGAAATAAGAGTACTCATTCATGCATTGCCATCTTCTCATAACAATTAAACAAAAGCCGCATGAGCGATCGCCCTGAAAATTTTATGGCTTACTTATGATATATATTGAGGTAACTTGAGCTAAAGTTTTGTTAAGCTAAGATGATTATTAATAACTTTAAAAAATTCGAGAAATTTCTTGCATTTCTTCGATTTTTTTAAATAAAAATACCCATTTTAACATGGTTAATTGAAAAAACGGGATATTAAAACCCACATATCTTGTATATTTTTTTTATTGCGAACAACTTTTGTCAAATGAGATTTTGGCCTAAAACCCTCAGATTCCAAGTTATTCGTGCAAACGTAAAAAAAAATACGCATTTTTCATAGAAAAATCATATTTTGTTGATTTGAACAATGAAGCGGGTAGGTTCGAGGGGGCGCAACCCACGGATCTATATTCCTTATCGTACAAAGAATCCGATAAAAAAAATTTTAGCGTTACGTCACGTGCATCCAGTTTACACTGAGCTTTTACAGCATCCAACTGGTCTAATACATCCACCCTTGTGCCTTAATAGCATACCCCTATTATTTATTATACTAATAGTTGTAATCTAATGCTTGCAGGTATCTATAACTCTGAAAGTCATCAGTGGTATATACTCTGGAGTAACTACTGTAGAACTTGATAACTTAGCTGCTGAAACAGCAGCAACCATGACTACTGATCATCCAGATTATGCAATACTTGCTGCAAGATTGGCCATTTCTAATTTGCATAAAGAAACAAAAAAACACTTTTCTGGTAATTATGAATTGTAATTTTTCTTTAATTGCCATTTTTTTTTGGAAATAAAAAAAAACAAAACCCTACTGAACATAATTTAACCGAACCAAACTTTATAGTTTTTTTAAATTATTATTTCAGATGTAATATCTGATTTGTACAACATAATTAATCCATATACTAAGAAGAGGACACCAATGATTTCTGATTTTCATTACAATTTGATCATAAAAAATAAAGAGACGCTGGACTCTGCCATTGTGTATGACAGAGATTTCAAATACAACTATTTTGGATTCAAGACTTTGGAAAGATCATATTTGTTGAAAATCAATAATAAGGTAAACTTAAATACCAGTATAGTTTTTTTTTTTTAGTTTCTAAGTACAGAATTTTAACCTTTGCTTAATTCCAGGTTGCAGAAAGGCCACAGCACATGCTTATGCGGGTTTCCATTGGCATTCATGGCGAAGATATCGAGGGGGCTATTAATACATACAATTTACTATCTGAAAAATATTTTACACATGCAAGCCCAACTCTTTTCTCAGCAGCCACTCCACGTCCTCAATTATCTTCTTGCTTTCTCATAGCCATGACAGATGATAGTATTGAAGGAATTTATGATACTTTAAAACAATGTGCACTCATTTCTAAATCAGCAGGTGGGATTGGCCTCCATGTTCACTGCATTAGAGCTAAAGGGACCTATATAGCTGGTACAAATGGTATGTCCAATGGTCTTGTGCCCATGTTAAGAGTATACAACAACACAGCGCGTTATGTTGATCAAGGGGGTAATAAAAGACCTGGTGCTTTTGCCATATACTTGGAACCATGGCATGCTGATATATTTGAATTCTTGGATTTGAAAAAGAATACTGGAAAAGAAGAAGTGCGTGCTAGGGAACTATTTTATGCACTATGGATACCTGATTTATTTATGAAAAGAGTTGAAAGCAATCAAGATTGGAGTATAATGTGTCCTCATGAATGTCCTGGTCTAGCTGATTGTTGGGGAGAAGAATTTGAAGCATTATATGAAAAATATGAACATGAAGGTCGCTTTGTAAAACAAGTAAAAGCTCAGATTTTGTGGAAAGCTATAATTGAAGCACAAGTAGAAACAGGAACTCCATATATGCTTTACAAAGATTCCTGCAACAGAAAAAGTAACCAGAAGAATCTAGGCACCATTAAATGCAGCAACCTTTGCACTGAAATAGTAGAGTATACTTCACCAGATGAAGTTGCTGTGTGCAATTTAGCTTCTATTGCATTAAACATGTTTGTAAATGATGACAAAACTTATAATTTTATAAAATTGAAGGAAGTTACTAAAACTATAACTGAAAATCTAAACAAAATTATTGATGTGAACTTTTATCCAGTGCCAGAGGCAGAAAAATCAAATATGAGGCACAGACCAATCGGAATTGGAGTTCAAGGATTAGCTGATGCTTTTGTATTAATGCGTATACCCTATGAAAGCGAAGCTGCTATAAAATTAAATCAACAAATATTTGAAACGATCTACTATGGTGCATTAGAAGCTAGTTGTGAATTAGCTGAAAAGTATGGAGTATATGAGACTTATGAAGGCTGCCCTGCAAGTCAGGGTATATTACAGTATGACATGTGGAACAAGACCCCAACAGATTTGTGGGACTGGGTATCGCTAAAAGAGAAGATTGCAAAGCATGGTCTTAGAAATTCACTTTTATTAGCACCCATGCCAACAGCTTCCACTGCCCAGATATTAGGAAATAATGAGTCATTTGAACCATTTACTTCAAACATTTACCAAAGACGTGTCTTGTCGGGCGAGTTCCAAGTCGTAAATCATCACCTGTTACATGATCTAACTGAAGCTGATTTATGGGATGAAGATATGAAAAATCTGATTATCCACAATAATGGATCTATTCAAAACATTGAATCTATTCCTCAAGACATAAGAGATTTGTATAAAACTGTCTGGGAAATTTCCGTGAAAACCACAATACAAATGGCTGCCGACAGAGGTGCATTTATCGATCAAAGCCAGTCCTTCAACATCCATGTTGCCGAGCCAAATTATGGTAAATTAACATCTATTCATTTCTATGCATGGAAAATGGGTTTGAAAACTGGAATGTACTACCTACGCACAAAACCTGCTGTCAATGCTATACAGTTTACTGTTGATAAATCTAAGGTTAAGGGTAAGGTCACAAACGGAAAATCCGAGACTAATGGAAAGTCTGAGGTTGATGATGCCAATATGGCTGCAATTACTTGCTCCTTACAAAATAAGGATGAATGTATGAGCTGTGGCTCATAATTCATATGATAGCAGTAATTGCTTCTATCTCAAGATTTAATTTGTAATTTTGTAATGTTAGTGTTTTATGTGGTTTTCACATTCAATGTTTTTTTTTTCTGCATCTAAGTCTTAACTTTTCATCTGAAGAAAAAAATGGGGTCAGTTTTAATTCCTGTTTTCTCTCTGGATAATGACACTAAGGCATATTGTCCACCGCTTCGTGAACGGGACAACGAGAACGAGATGACGCCTAAGTAAAAACGCACATTTACTATGGCTGCGTAATCTCGTTTCTCGTTGACGTCCCGGTTACGGTGCAGTGGACAAACTGTGTAAGGCCGCTTGTCTACCCACCGTTCCCGTGAACGGTACGTCAACGAGAAACGAGATTACGCGGCCTGGGCGAACGGCGTCGGTGCGACGGCAGTGTGTGGACAAGATCAAACTTATTTTGTATTGCTAGAACATCGGCCCGTCACAATATCGGGCAGAACTACTCGAAAATTCAGGGATCAGTATCCCGACGCTCGAGTGTCGGATGACCAGGTGACATGCGGCTATAGTAAATGTATGTATCGCTACTTTGGCGCCGTCATCTTTTTCTCGTTGACGGTGGACAAATGGCAAATATTTTTAACGACAAAATCTACCTACCTATTCAAGTAATAAATTTGCATGTACCCATAATATCTTTTTTTATTCATGTAGGCCTATTGGGGCGAATCAGAGTGCAGGTGGTTGCGGGCACAGAGCATGTAAGCTTGCACGGGTGCACCTAGTGCATTCACAGTGCTGGCGCGAGCGTCAATAGTCTGTTCCAGAAGTATCCGATGAAAATATAAACAGAACAAAATGTACCTGTGGATACCAATTTGTAGTGACAAAAATTGAGTGCTTTGATTTAAATACAGATATTACTTCCTTATTATTAGTTATTACTTCCTTTTGTGTGAATTATTGCGTAAGAATTTAACCTGAAAAGGTTTTATTCAAATACTGAACATAACAATACCATACAAACATTTAAATTAGACGCATCCGCGTCAGCACCCGTACCCTCCTGCACTCTGATTCGTCCCATAGTTTTCACATCCCACAAAAACCTCTGCATGAATTTGGACAAGACGAATGACGTACAATTCACACATCTTCCTGAGTCCAATCCACATGGAAGGGTCGCTTCTCAACGTTGTGAAGAAGTATATCTACCTGGGGCAAATCATGAAGCCGACAGAAAGATCCAGTTGGTTTGGGCAGTGTTTGGAAAACTTCGACAAGTTTTCTGGCCGCCCATCCCGCAATGTTTGAAGATTAATGTCTTCAACTAGTGCGTCTTGACCGTTATAACATACGGTGCCGAATCGTGGACAGTGACAGTCGGGCTGGTATATAGATGTAAAACAACAATGCAAATAATTTTATTTTTCTCTTCACAAACAGCATCATATAATTTAGACAGACTTAAAAAACTGTGACAATAGTTTGTGAGAGACTGGTGTCTGCACTAGGAATATATCGTTTGAAAAAAATGAAAAAAAAAATTTTACCAACACAGAGTTTTTAGGTACTTTGTTATATCCCTACCTTGATAAAATCAAGAAAATTTAGTTATAATTAAGAAAAACATAGTCATCAACACCAACCGTTTTAAATCGAAAAAAATGGTTTAATTCGGTTTTTTTCGTTTTGCCTTTGACCGCTTGTGTCGCACTTATGCGACAAATATTTCCGTGCCCCTACCGCTCGTGTCATATTTCTGCGACAGAAAACATGTATAATTTTTTCGTTCAATTTTCGTCCTATTAACTGCGTGGTACAACTAAAACCATTACTAAATAGAGATATTATATAAAACAATTACTTAAAATTATGTCTCGTCGCTCTAAGTTTTGAAAAAGCTTAAACAAAAATAAGTAATTGGCAGCTTGGACTTTTCTTCGGTGTGTATCGCGCGTGTCGCATATTTATGACCATAGGGATGGGATACAATGCAATGCACATTTTAAAAACTAAATAACTAACAGTTAAATAATCAGGTATAATGCATCATTCAGCATAAAATAAACAGTGTCATAAATAAAGTTTATTTATTTAACATATTGCCTTGTGTTATGAATTCTTTTCCTTGTTTTTCATAAGAAAAATATCCCTCAGGGTCTTTGTATTATGATAACATTTCACGTTAGTTCCCATCCCTAGACGCTTATGTTTGCAACAAATTTCTCTAGTTAGTCTAGCGCGGCTGTCGCATTAATGCGACCACTGCCTACGTCACAAGCGGATCAAACGTATGGATAATGTTGTTCGTGGTACACGCATTGTCGATAAAATAGTCACATTTCAACAATGACGACTACTGAGGAGTTTTTTTTGTGTGTTCGCGGATAATTTCGTCGTTTGTGAACCGATTTTGATGATTCTTTTTTGTTGGAAAGGAGATATCCCAAGGGTAGTACCATGATAAGGAAACCAGGATCTGATGATGGCATCCCAGAGAAATCGAGGGAACTCTTCAAATATTATAGGCAAACTGTAGTAAAAGAATATACCCGTATTTAGGTTTTATTTAACAAAATTTAACATAATGGTTACAATGACACGATCAATCCTGACAATTTAGTTTCTTATTTATTTATTTATTTATTTAAGGAAAAACAAACAGTAGCACAATAAAAAAACAGTCACAATATCTTAAATATAACATTTTGAACAATTATGCTACCCACTACGTTTTCCACAGATTACAATAGGAAGTATTTAAAGACTAGCTAGTAACACAGATACAAAATCTATACAAACGGTTTTTTCCTGGAACTCATATCTGGATTTTTTAATTTATAAAAGAAACAAAAAAAAAATAAAATAAAAATTAAAAGCAAGTTTGTGTGCGCAAAGCATTGTATAATGACGCAATGCTTGATATTAGATCAAACATTACGTCATTACACGATACTTTGCTGATCCTTTAGGGTTGCTTGGATTTGCTTCTTAAACGCATTTTTACCAAGAAAAAGAATGTCGATTGAATTAAACTCATTGTTATATGTCTCAACTAAACGATGAAGTGGTGAACGCGAGCCAGCGTTGGATTTACAAAAGCGAGTAGCAAATAGACGTCGAGAGCGTACCTCTCGTACATGAACTGTTCGAGGAACCAAGTAACATAGACTCCCAACTAAGTCCGGACAGTCAAAATGATTGCGGCAAACATTGAACAGAGTCATAACTTCCAGAAGTTTCCGCCTTGATTTTAAGGTTAGAAGATCATACTTTTTAAGAAGTAAGTGGTATGACATTTTATTCCGATAACATCTAAAATTCATTGCACGAAGGTATTTACGTTGTACTAGTTCTAATTGTTCACTATATTTTACGTAAAAAGGGTTCCAAATAGGTACTGCAAACTCTAACTGTGGCCTAATTATTGATTTATATAAGTGCAAGAATGTGGAAGGTCGTCGAAAATCCCTGGAAGATCTCATGACAAAGCCAAACATTTGGTAGGCCTTGTTAACAATTTTTTCTATATGAGCATCCAAATGTAGCTTCGAATCTAGCAGAACACCAAGATCACGGAGAAAACCTACTTTACTAATTGGCGTATTGGCTAGACGATAGTCGAACTCGGTAATATTTTTCTTTTTGGTAAATGTTATAACGTGACATTTTGGAAGACTGAGGTGAAGCTTATTGGAAGAGCAGTAGCTAGAGAAACGGTCTAAATCCTGCTGGAAGTTTAAACAATCGTCTTTATCAGAAATAATTTTATAGACCTTTAAATCGTCCGCGTAAAGAAGAAATTTTGAATTTTGAAAACAGTCTTTTATGTCATTAATGTATAAAATAAATAATAAAGGGCCTAAAATGGAACCTTGTGGTACACCGGAGGTGACCCAAAAAGAGCCAGATTCAAAGCCATTAACAACCACCTTTTGAGTTCTGTTAGTTATGTAAGATATAAACCACCGTAAAAGGTCCCCTCTGATTCCATTGTAAGCAATTTTATTAAGTAGTAGTGTGTGGTCAAGTTTATCGAAAGCCTTCTGAAAATCTGTGTACACCGCATCAATCTGCTGTCTATTATCGAGACTATCAAACAGTTGGGATATGAAAATGAGGAGATTGCTAATGCAAGATCTGTCTTTAACAAAACCATGCTGTTCTTTTATTAAAACACAGCGAATAGCAGGATATAATTTACCATGTACCAGTCTCTCAAATAGCTTGGAGAAAGCAGATAGTATAGAGATTGGTCGATAGGTAGCTACGTCATGCTTGGAACCACTCTTATGAACAGGTACAACATTTGCCTGTTTCCAAACTTCAGGGAAAACACCACTTGATAAACATTTATTAAATAATATAAGTAAAGGATAGCATAATGTATCACACGTGCTTTTTAGAAAAACCGAAGGAATCCCATCAGGACCAGGACCCTTGGTTGCATCAAGTGATTTTAATTCTTTATGTATTTCATCAAGGGACAGTTTCAGTTTGCATAGGAAGACATCGTGGTCAGCATTTCTAGGTGGTGGGTCCCAAGAGTTACAGTCAAATGTTGAGGGCTCATATACAGACTGGAAAAATGTAGCAAACAAGTTGCAAGTAGTAACAGGATCATTGGATGAAATTTGATTGTAATGGACCGAGGATGGGATTTTATTTGTAGTTTTACGGCTAGCAACGTACGTCCAAAATGTCTTAGTATTAGTGGCAACACTGTCTTCAATTGCATTAATATATTTATTATAACAAACGTCGGCAATATTTTTAAATTTTTTCCTGTTACTTGAGAATACCTCATAGTCACATAAATTCCCATACTTCTTCCATCTAACCCAGGCTTGAGTTTTCTTTTTGTAGGTATGTATGAGAGATTTCGAAAACCAATTGGGGAAATTAACATTTTTTGGTCGACATGTAGGTGTGTGTGATTTTATAATATCATAAAGTTTTTCATAGAATGTAGAAACAGATTCATTAGGTGTTAAGTCATCCAGTAAGACGTTCCAATCCACGTTACTTAAATCAGTATTTATTTTGTTATAGTTAGCTTTGTGATAATTAAGTTTGTGATCAGCAGCACATTTAGGAATATGTGTTAGGTGAGAGATAGAAATGTGTACATAGAAGGGTGGATGATAGGTGTCAACAGGTAAAAGGGGGACATCAGGAGAGAACGTGACTGCATGGGCACTATAAAAAAACAAGTCTAAGATGCGTCCGTTAGAATTGAAAAAGTGGTTATATTGTTTTAAAATACGTTGTGAACAAAAATTTGACAAAAAACGAGTTATGTTTGTCAGTTTGTTGTTCACAGCGCATTCCATATATGATGACTTTTTTACCCATGCAAGCGAGGGTAAATTAAAGTCACCTGTTAAAACAATATTTTCCACGGAAGAGTCATCACACAACACTGACAGAGAATTAAGAAAAGTCAAATAAGTATCATCCACAGCGTTAGGGGGTATGTAAGTAGCACAAATTATATGATATTTATTGTTTTTCGCAGGAATTTTAACCATCACATGCTCGGGCAAGGTTAACGGGGGCAAAAATGGGATACAGGAGGGTTTTAGTTCCTTAGATACGGCTATAAGGACACCACCACCATCCTTTTTGTTGGTGAGTAAACGGTTACGATCGCATCTAAACACCAAATAACGTTGATCAATAAATTCATTATCAGATATGTCAGGCGTCAACCAGGTTTCGGTCAAGACAATGACGTCATACGCATGCGACATAATATTTAAATATAGGGTATTCAACTTAGTCCTGATTCCTCGACAGTTCTGGTAATAAATGGATATTTTATTATCATCAGACATTTTTAAAATCTGAGGCTACAAGAAAATAAACCAACGGCAAAAATATTCACTATAAAACACATAAGTATACTTAAAGTATGTGAGTCATACACAACTGTGATGTCACATATAAATGTGAGGGTATAGTAAAAGAAACCAAAAACAAAATAACATAAACTTTGAAACCCATAAGTATACTTAAAACAAACCAACGCTGCAAGCTCACACGGTACGTTCTCGGTAAATAACATTAAGTAGATAAAATCGACAGAGTAAATTATAAAAATTTCAAGCAACAATATAAGGATTGTTTTCAAGACTTGATTAGAAGACGCATTAATTATGACATCGTTCATTGAATTGAATGAGGAAAGGAGATGTTGTAAAGAGCGAATTTTAATCTTAATTAAATTAAGCACACAACTGCTTGCAAAACAATATAACCAATAAACATTTCTCCATTTATTGTACGGTTGATTTTTATACGGGACGGATACTACTAAGATAAGGAAATATTGTAAATAGTGCAATGCAGTAATAAGCAAAACAAGCACACAGCCGCTTGCGAAAAAACGTGACAAACAAACATTTAAACAGATGTTATTTTTATACGGGTACATTATATAATAGAGTGATTGCTTTGTAATAAATACCAACAGCGTATTAGGACAAATTGTTTGACCTAATCTTATTACGAATGTCGTCTTCTGACCGGATAGCACTCGTAGGTGAGTCATCATTCTCTTTGACCAGCACAGTAGCATTGCGCACCCACACATACTTAAACTTGCTAGTTTTGGCAGCGTCGCGGCATTTGCGAAATAACTCCTTATTACGAAGCGTCAGGTGTTCGTTCATATAGATACGACATTGAGTCCCAGCGAGTCCTATACGATCTGATGTAATACCTTTAGACAGTCGATAAGCGCTCAGCACGTTATCACGGAGTAGTCGGGAAGTGAACTTCACAATAATATTTTTCGGACGTAAATTATGCGTGTGTGCGTGAGGAACACGGTGAATAGCCACTATGTCTTTCTGCGCTATAGGTATGTTAATAGCTGCCGCAATTGACTCCAAAACAACAACTAGATTTTCACCACGTTTTTCCGGCAAGTTACCAATTTCAATGTTGCACTGCCTAGCCTGTTGTTCCAGGCGATCTATTTTATTAATCAGCGTAAATATGGGTTCAGACGTAGAGGTAACGATCTTCGACTCCATCTCCCTTGTACGCTTTACGGTATCAATAATGCTCTCAGAGTTGAATTCCACCGATGACTTCAACTCATCGACAACCTTCGATAATTCAAGATGTTTTGTGTTTAGAATTGATATATCTACTTTTGTATTGGAAAAATCAGAGCGTAATTCTTTCAACTCTGATTGAATTAGACTGGAGGTAGTTGCTAAATTATTAAATTCATTTCGAAGATTACTAATATTCGAGTTGATATTGGAAAACTGGTCGCGTATTTCAGTACTCAGAAAGCTCATTGATCTCTTAAATTCCTCAGAAAGTGCAGAGATATCCTCTCTCAAGTCGCAATCTGGTTGCTTCCTCTTACCGCTTCTCTGAGTCACATAAAGGTCAGCGTCGTCGCCTGAGTATAGATCAGGAACGGATTGGCATTTACTGCTTTTCGGCGAGTGTTGCAAAAAGGAAGCTTCCAATTCGGCCATAATCAGCTGTTATGTCAACTAGGTATCTAGACCGATCAGCTGATATGCACTTGTTCCACTTAGTTTTATGCAGAGCCGGTACCGAGCAAAAGAGATGAAAAATGACCACCGTTTCGTTTACTCGCGGGGGTGAAGGGAGCTGCACGAAGTAGCTCGAGCGAGTCAGAAAATATAGTCCGCACTGTTTCCTCGCGGGGGTGAAGAGGGCCGCACTCACGCGACAACGTGCACTGTGACCCGTGTTTAATAATTTTCAAACAAACAGGTGTATGACGAAATTGTGTTTTATGTCTTAGTAGCAAGGTTAGATTTTATAAGCCACCGAACTTCACTATTTAAGTAAAACTGATAATGCGTCTGCGCCAGCTAGTATACGCGACAGAACTGATTTCTTCTTAACATGTGACGTTCAATATTGACCGAGGAGTTTATAATATATTACTACATTCTCCTGGGCTTAGTTATTGTGTCACGTAGTCATTTAGATGAGCAGGTGGGCGTCGTACTCTTTCAGAACGACGCAGAGTCTCTGGCGTGATGTTTTGTGGCTGGATCATTTCATTCTGGGAATGTCGTTGGCCATCTGTGTTGCGATCATCGCCATCGACTGCATCGATGAATTCGTCGTCCTCATTGGAATCAGATCCATCCGTTTCTAGAGATTCCCCAGCAGGAGCTAGGTGTCGATTAGACACGACAACTTCTCTACCACTGCTCAAACGCACACGAGAATGTTGAGGGTTACTTTCCAGAGTCTCTACTTCTTCGACCAGTGGATCATATTTGCTGGTTCGATTATGGTTTCGCATTAATACTTTCCCTGGGACATTTAGCCATGTAGGCATCGACTGACCACTGGAGGATCTCCTGGCATGAGAAAACATCCGCTCATGGGGCGTACTATTTGTAGCCGTGCAAAGAAGTGATCTTATAGAATGCAGAGCCTGAGTTAAAACTGACTCCCATTTGGTTACAGGCAGATCACGGCTTCTCAGAGCCAATTGTACTGTTCGCCAAATAATTCCGTTGTATCTCTCCGTTTGTCCATTACCCTGAGGATTGTATGGTGTAGTGTAGCTCGTAGCAATGCCCTTCTGGTGAAGAAAGTCTTTCATCTCTCTTGAAAGAAAACAAGTACCACGATCTGAGTGTACATAAGTTGGCATTCCAAATATAGAGAATAAATCGGTCAGTTTATTAATTACCGTGTTTGTACTCAAGTCTGGGCAGGGATATGCAAATGGGAATCTAGAATATTCGTCCACAATTGTAAGAATATATCGATTCTTCCCAGTCCCATCTGAGGGAAGTGGACCCTTAAAATCTATCGATATTCTTTCGAATGGGGCCATTGCTTTTATTAGTTTTCCCATGTTTTGTTGAAAACGAGGTTTTACTTCTGCACATATAGAACAATTCGCAGTAATACGTTTTATCTCTTCAGTGGAGTAAGCTAAATTTTTGCTACGAACCCAATGAAGCATTCTTGTTACTCCAGGATGACACAAGGTTTTATGCAGTTCTTTGAGTGCATTTTCTGAACTGTGTACAGAGGCTACTAATGGTGCATTGGCTCTTGATAAAGCATCAGCTGCTATATTTTCCTTCCCTGGGCGATAAACTATGTCAAAATTGTATTCAGAAAGTTCTAATCGCCAACGTTGTATTTTGTCATTTTTAATTCTCGACGAATGTTGCTGATTGAACATGAATGCGACTGATTTTTGGTCAGTTATCAGTTTAAACTCTCGTCCGATGAGGAATTGTCTCCATTTCCGAAGACATTCGACTATAGCAGCGGCCTCTTTCTCTATGGCTGGGTGATTCCTCTCGCTACTGTGAAGGCTTCTTGAGAAAAACGCAACAGGTCTGCCTTCTTGTGACAGAGTTCCCGCGATAGCATAGTCTGAAGCGTCTGTTTCAACAACAAATTGTATGTTGTCATCAATCGCGTTTACTGCTGAATTGGCTATCTCTTGCTTTAGAGCGTTAAAAGCGTTTGCTGCCTCGGAATCGAGAGGGAATGTGCCTTGCGAAACGAGGGACTGAATTTTATGAGAGAATCTTGGCACATATTTAGAATAGTGGGCAAATAATCCCAATGCTCGCCTGAGCGATGCCGAGTCAGAAGGCAGAGGCAGCTCTAATAGTGGACGTAGACGATCTGGGTCGGGTTTAATTACTCCGTTGTTTATAGTATATCCTAGAATACTTATCTCTTTCAATGAAAACTCACTCTTTTCAAGATTCAGTGTAAGGTTATACCGTTTCACAATATCAAGAAAACGTTGCAGTTTTTGATCGTGGTCAGCTTGGGTTGTTCCACAGACTGTTATGTCGTCCAAATATGCGTATACTCCTATAAGTTTCTCTTTCGAAATTATATTATTGATAGTTCTTTGAAAAACCGCTACTCCGTTGGTAACCCCGAAAGGTATTCTTCGAAATTGGTATAAATTACCTTCTGCTTCAAATGCTGTATAAGGTTTTTCTGTTTTAAGAATTGGAATCTGATGGTACGCACTTTTTAAGTCAATTTTGCTGTAGACACTATGTTTGGCCACCTTAGAAACTATTTGTTCAATACTTGGTAAAGGGTAAGCGTCTAGTTGCGTGTATCTATTTACAGTCTGAGAGTAGTCTATACACATCCTTTTTTTATGATTTTCATTTGTAGTTACAAGCACTTGTGCTCTCCATGGTGACGAGCTAGGTTCTATAATCCCTTCAGCTAGTAATTTCTTTATTTCAGTACGAATAAACTGCATGTCACTATCTGAGTATCGTCGTGACTTAACAGCTATAGGCTTGCAGTCTGGTAAGAGATTCGGGAATAAGCAGATTGGATCGATATTGGCTTGAGATAGTGCACATAATTTCAGGGGAGCTCCAGATCCGCCGAAATGCATTTCTAATGTATTATATCTCTTAAGAATATCATGACCAATTATGACATCCGTACATAAGTTCTCCATTATTAATAGGTTCGCTTGAAAACTATGACCTTGCAGATCAATATTGACGGAGCACAGTGCATCTACCTTTGTGTTTAAATTTGAAGCTGCCATGCTGACATTTTGATAGCATGAGCTCTTTTGTATGTTATGTTGACAAACTAGTCGGCTGTCTATAAAACTAGCAGTACTCCCTGTGTCAATCAATGCTCTGGCTATAAATAATTCGTTTATTTTTATCGGTATCATAGCTTTATCAAGATCAGTTGTAGCGGCCACGATACATGATAACAATTTCTGCGACTCTCCATTTTCCATATGTTTGATCGGTTCGTCTATGGCATCAGTAAAAGCACTTCGTTGTGGTGGCGCAGTCACTACACTTTTGCACACTTTTGCAAAATGCCCCCTTTTTCCACATTTGAGGCAGGTTGTACCAGCAGCCGGACAGTTTTGCCGTGTATGTCTCTTGTTTCCACAGAAATAGCATAGTTCTTGGATGTGTGTTCTCTGATTGTTAATGGGGATCGCATTGACAAAGGTACTAGTATTAGGTTGCTGGTAATCATCACTGTGTATTCGCGCCATCTCTAGAGCACGGGCCTGCTTGAATGCGTCGTCTAATGTGAGGGTGCTATTTTCCAACAGTCTTTGACGGACTGTGGACGATAAAAGTCCGGATATGAAAGCGTCTCTAATAAAATCACTTTCATTTTGTTCAGCGGTCACTTGTTTAAAATTGCATTCTTTTGAGAGCAGTTTCAAGGCTTGTAGATACTGGTCGATGGACTCACCTGGTTGTTGCGCTCGTTTTGCTAATCTGTGCCTGGAATATATTTCGTTAGGTGGCTTCAGAAATAATGCATCAAGTCTCTTTATAGCAATATCGTAATCAGTGCAATCCTGTATGCGCACAAAAGTCGTAGGGGACAGATGATTAGTTAGTAATCGAAATTTAGTTTCGTTTGCAATAGTTTTCTCATTGGTACTTATAGCTGTCAGAAAATTTTCAAATGTGCTTTTCCAATGTGTCCACTGAGGGGACAAATCTTGGCTTGAGGACGGGTCTCCGTCGAAACGTTCTGGTCGTAGATATTTTTCCATTTTGTTAAATAAATTGTAGTAAAAGAATATACCCGTATTTAGGTTTTATTTAACAAAATTTAACATAATGGTTACAATGACACGATCAATCCTGACAATTTAGTTTCTTCTTAACATGTGACGTTCAATATTGACCGAGGAGTTTATAATATATTACTACACAAACCTATAGCGATTTGGGTATTTTTATAGTAACTCGTGCAGTTGCTCTTGGAAAGCACTATTTGGTTCAGTGGAACTGATGATAAAGACCACAAATAGCCACCGGAACTACTTAATAAGTATTTCACGGGTTGCTATTGATTACTTTAATATGGTTGCAATGCAATTTATGCTCGTCACAATGCATATGGAGAAGTGGAGCTGATGGTGAAGTACCAGGAGAACTCCTCAACGATGAACGTCCCTGCATCGGGAAAAGCAATATTTTGTAAAAGGTGATGAGCTGTTGGCATTAGGCTTATGCAACTTAGACAAATTACAAATTGACCCACGAAAAAGCGAGAAATAAAATCTTTTTTTACAAAAAAAAAAAAACAACCGGCTTCCAAAAAACTACTGAGTACAGACGCCAGCACATCAAGCTACCACAATCTGTCAAATTTATTTAATAGATTTTCAACTTTATCGTTGGAGAGTATAAGGTTCAAAGTTGATTGGGTAAATTTGTCAGTTTCGGGTAGCTTGATGTGCTGGTGTCTGTACAAAGTGAAAAATAACTTAAATTTCGGAAGTCGGTGGCTAATAACGAAAATACAAAACCAAAGACACCGACTTCCAAAATTTTAGTTATTTTTCACTTTGTAGTAGTTTTTGGAAGTCGGTTGTTTTTTTTTTTTGTAAACCCATTTTTATTTAAATATTGTGATGTAATTCTGTTATTTACTATATTATTGCAAACAAAAGTCATAATATTTGCAAAAACAGCGCTGTGATTTACGAGATCAGAACCTAGCCATCATCTACATCAGTGTTGCCAACCCGTACGATAATTATGGGGGCGTACGATAATTTGGCCAATGGTATGATGTACGATAATGAATGTCTAACTATGCGTTCGCACTGGCGAAACATCACAACAAAATATGTTGAAATCTCTAGTGCCTGTCAAACTTTGTATGAAAAATTGACAGAAAATACAGATTCCAACATGTTTCGTTGTAAATGTTGCGCCAGTGCGAACGCACAGTAATGTACGATAATTTTGCGATTTGTTGAAAAAACAAGTTCCAAAATGTACAGACGGCAGCATATCAAGCTACCCGAAACTGTCAAATTTTCCCAATTAACTTTGAACCTTATACTTCACCGATAAAGTTCAAAATCTATTAAATAAATTTGACAGATTGTAGTAGCTTGATGTGCTGGCGTCTGTACATGTTACAAAATTAAACGCAGAAAGAAAAAAAAAATGTCAATTGTCCAACACAACATCAACAAGTTTCTCTCTCTCTTTCCCTCTCTAGTTTTAATTTAATTTTACAATGAAATCACAAAAATATCTACTAGAAACTATGACAAAACATGTTAACGGTTTGTGTTGCTAGCGCCATTAGTGGTGAAACTTGGAATTTACTTCCTCTTTGACTCTAGTATAAAATTATTCATTGTCTTTTGATAGCAATTTGAATTAATGACTTAGGTTTTTTTTTTATTTTTTGGATTTTTCTTTTGTACGATAATTTTGCCCAAAAACCGATAATTTCGACGTGGGATCTCGATAATTTGAACTTTTGGAGTTGGCAACACTGATCTACATATACTATTGATTGCTCAGTTTGTTCGGGTGATCTGGTTAAGCGTGGACAAGATCTTTATTATTAAAAGATTTGCATTTTAAAAACCACTTATCTATAGGAAAGCAAATCTTCTTTATATATATAATTCTTCTGTGAGTGTGTATGTCACTGAACTCCTCCTAAACGGCTGAACCGATTTTGATGAAATTTTTGGTGTGTGTTTGAATGAGTCCCTGGGTGGTTTAGATTCACAATTGGACCCGGTAGGTGGCGCTGCGATCGAGTTATAGGAAACAGGACAACGTCTGTTCGGTCAGCTAGTATTATAATAAAGTTGAAGCAAGATGTAAGAATATGCTTCAACTGGCATGTGAAAAATTGAAACCTTGCCGGGTAAAATCTTTGTAATAGCTGCAACGTGTGCCTTCTGCAATGAATTACATTAACGCCACAATTAACTCATCGCATTGGTTCCTCATTCTCACTCGAAGTACGTGTAGCACAGGAGTACAAGTTCGTGCCGTGGTTGTCATTTAAAGCAGGGTTGTAACGGATGTCGTATAACGGATGAGGATATCGAGATAATCGGGTTTGAGGATGCGGATGAGGATACGGATATTGAAAAAATCCTTATTGAGGATGCGGATGAGGGTGCGGATGCGGGTGTCGTACAAAAAAATAGCCCTTATTTTGATAGTACATATTTATGTTTGTATTATAGGTATATAGGTAATCATTTGGTAGATAAAAAAAAATTAAAATTTGGATATTAAAGTTGTGAACGGAAATTTCAAATTGTGGAGTCAAATGCACAACTATAATATTCAAAATTAAGTAAAGGTAAATTATATTTGATAAAATGCAACTTGCAGGCCTTTTCGCCTTCTAAGCGGTTTCCAAGTTCATCATAGATAAGGCCTGCTTCACTAAATAATTGTTCGCTCGGGATATTTGCCAGTAACGGTGATAAAAAATTTGAATGATTAATGATTTTATACCCAGTAACTCAAATTGTGACATGTGACACCACAATTGTGCCACCACTGCCACGTGCGGCCGATCGTCTGTCATAGGACAAGGACATTGCGAATTCAGCCGTAACTCACTTATCGGCCCATCCATTTAGCTCTGCGCGAGTTTTTAAAAATTCACTATTTGTGCGAACAATGTAGGGTCACATCCCCATAGAAATTATGAGGATGCGGATGAGGATGCGGAGCTTTTAAAATCAAAAGTTGAGGATGCGGATGTTTTGCGGATATCAAAATTTATGCGGATGCTCCGCAGTTGCGGATGCGGATACGGATATCCGTTACATCCCTGATTTAAAGCCGGTTCGAGGTCCATAATAGCGCCACGTTCAACGTGAGGTACAGATTCAGTGTCCAAGAGTAAGGCCGGGTCATCATGAGTTGCAGTATCGGAGTCCATGATAAGAAAAACAAACGTTCAAAGCTGCGAGTAAAATAAATAACATCCACAGTGCACGAAACCAAAGCGAATATTTTTTTTATAGTTGTCAGTTGTCAATGTTGTCATTTCATCTGACGTTAGGGATGTTCGATATGTCGATACTCAAGTGGGTCGGTACAACGGGATTTAATAGATTTTTACATCGATTCAACAATATACCTAAAGGATTCACTACTGTAAATTGATAAAGGTAGTGAGGATCGATCAAATAATCGTATTACAGTACAATCGTACTGTAAAATCGTAGTGGTCAGATCTATGTACATTTTTTAGTTAAATGATAAAAAATGAAAATCTCGGGAAAAATACTATTAAAGCGGGCCCTTATTTTCCATAAACACGCTTCTCAATCACTACATACTTTTGTAGAATTGTTCGGGCAAAACCAGGACTCTGCCAATGTAGTAAGAAATTGAATTGAATTAATATTAAAAATGATTAATAAAAAGCGGTTTTATATCGATGCTCGAATCGAAATGATCCATCGGAAAGCAGAATTTCGATACAAAGCAACCAGATCGAACATCTCTATAAACAATATAGGAGTTACCAGGAAAAAACAAAAAACTGACAATAATCGATTTATAGAACATTTTTATTAAAAATATAATACTAGTAACGTTTTTGATTGTTTTATTTAAAAAAAGTATAATCTTCTCATACAGTATTGATAGTACCTACTCGTTTTGCAGACAAACACTTTTTTTGGTGACCATAGTTGATTATCTAATCGATTAAAGACTGAAATAGATTTTTTATTTCCGTGCTGGTTTCACTGCGTCAAACAAATGGCTATGCTTTTTAACTGGTGCTACAGTTTGAATACTCTTTATTTTGACTTTTTGTACGTGTACCTGGCAGTGATGTAATGTGCAAAAATATTTCTTTCAGAATTAATAACATTGTTTGGTAAAAATATTTTTTACCGGGCATCTTGTCCACGCTTAGCCGAAACTGGCGATTCCTTTTGGAACCGTGTTGAATGTTGTCCTTACCAAAAGGTACTGTGACAGTACCTACCAAGTCGGACAGGCACTCGCACTCGAGTTCCTTATGGTGTTGTCTCTTACTGTGCTCCGGCGATGATACTCAGCGCGGCACGTTTGCGACGGCACGCGCCGGGCACGGTTAGATAAACCGAAGTCTGTCAGTTTAGTTTAATAGTTTAATTCGGTTTTAATCGTTTTAATTTCGTTATATAAACTACTGCTGTGATTTTTTTCACATATCCAAAATCAACCATTTAGCTGGCAGGGGGGGGGGGGAACACTTGACTCTAACAAAAATTAGCACTTTAGAAAGAAAAGAAAGAAAGAAAATACATTTATTTAGCACAGACCAAAAAAGCACACAACATAATTAACAGCAGATAAAAAAATCAAACAATAAGTGTAAAAAGCGATGTAAGAAATTAGCAGGGGAGTGTGCCTCTTTCCGGATGACAGCGATGCGGACGAATACTTCGACACCGTTCGTTATGCTTACTAATAAGTTTTATTGCCAAACTAGATTCGTAAACTAATTTTACCTGTGATAGCTACTTCCTTAAGGGGATGCGCTAAGGTAGACCGCGAAATTCAAATTTTCTTTAGTTTTTTGCATTTTGCAGGTCAGAGCCAGGTTTTATGTTGATTAAAATATGATTTGCGGTCGTAACAAATATGGCTTTACTCAATTATAATCATAACAATCAAAAAAACAAAATTTTGAAAATTTGAATTTCGTGGGCTACCCTGACGCAAAGGCCCTCCCCTAAAAGTATATAGAAGTAGCTATCACAGGTAAAATTACTCTATGCAAAGCTATATTATTATGAGGTCTTTGCTTCATTATATGTAAAGATACAACTTGATACAAGAGTTTTTTAACCAATAACGGTCCGCAACTTATAGGAATCGGCTATTAGTTGTTTTTTTTTGTCATAGTTGGGTTTTAGTTTTTATATATGTCGGAGTTGGTTTTTAATTACAATTGTGGGTAGTGAACAGAGTTTGGTATGATTTGTTTTCGGGGAATTTAAAGCTACGTGCTAAGCTGCAACAACTGCTGGCACCTCGTTTTCGAGAAAGGGTCGCGTGGGGGAGTATCATTTACTCGGGGGCGCGGCGGTCGCGATCGCAAAGGACCTCGACGGCGAGGTCGGAATTACGGGAAGCGTCGGTGCTTGTGTCCTAGCGTACTCGTTTCCCTACTAGACTTTTGATGGATGGTAGTCGGATCGTCTGGGTCGGTAAGAATATGCCTTGTTCGGCGAATATGACTGGACTCTCTACTCGGGACACAATTAGCGGCATTGACAACCAGAGGGTTGCGATGTTTGGCCGCAGACTCAAAGAAACGCTTCGAAGCGCGTTTGAGGAACTGATGGATGGTAGGGATTTTAAGATCGATAGATCGATATGGAGGCTCTCGTTCCTCACGAACCAAGGGGAGCCGGTAGCTCTACGGAGGAATCGATTTTGGAGGGTTTGCATCCTATGGATGTGATGGGGTTTTGCATGAGCAAAGACGGAACCCGCATAGGTCATGATTGGGCGAATGCAAGACGTATAGATCCGCAATTTGCACTTTAGTGACAATTTGCTATTTGCATTTAGGACGGAATGGAGCCTACCGAGAACGAAAGCGGCTCGCGAACCTGCTTTATGTGTTCTGCGAAAGAGAGATGGTGGTCTAGAACGACACCTAGATATTTGGCTCGCTTCTCCCAAGGGATAGGCTTGCCGAACATGGTGAGTGGTCGGGGGAGGGAATTTCCAAGAGTCTTGCGTGGTTTCGTAAAGAGAACCGCTTGACTTTTGTCGGGATTAACTTCGATCCGCCATTTTCGAAACCAATCGCCAAGTTTATTGACGATTCGTTGGAGAATGCGGGCTTAGTTATCGGGAGAAGTACTTCTAAGGTAGATTGATATATCGTCTGCGAACAGATCCAACTGCGCTTTCACACTCTTAGGGATATTGCTGGTAAACAGCGTGAATAATAGGGGAGCTAGCACGGAGCCCTGAGGGACTCCTGCACGAATAGGACGGGAGGAGGATAGTGTACCTTCTATGCGATATCGAAAAACGCGATTTGACAAATAGTCTCGTAAGATGAGCACGAGACGATCCGGCACTCCGAGTTTGTAAAGCTTATACTATCCGGTGGGCTAATAAGCTTCTCATAGATTTTTCCGAGAACCTTGAGCAGACTAATGGGACGGTAACTGGAGGGCTCGGTTTTGGGCTTGCCGGACTTTGGGATACCGATAACGGTGGCCTCTTTTCACGACTGGGGAAAGATGTTATTGCTCATTGCACCATTGCAGATGGTGCACAAGAGCATTATCAAGTGGGCAGTGAAAATTTGAATCACCCTATGGGTGAGTCCATCTGATCCGGGGGCTTTGCGGGCTTTAAGATCTTTGATGATATCGTGCACTTCGTCTGGAGTGACGGGAGGCAGAGGATTATCAGGGTCATCAACGGGAGGGAGGGAGGTTCTGCGTTCGACTTCAGCGTCAACCTCATCGAGGAGAGCTTTGTCTACTGGTAGAGTGCTGGGTGAGCATTGCGCCTCGAGGCTGTCGGCCAGGCATTCAGCCTTGTCGGCATCCTCGAAGGCTATGGTCTTGTCCGGGCGGGTCATGGGGGGCATGGCTGTGGTCTGCTGGGACTTGAGTTTTTTGTGAAGTTCCCAGAGGGCCAGATGAGAGGGCTCTAGGTCGCTGAGCATCTTGTCCCACCCTGCGTCACGCAGTTCCGACATACGTTTCTTTACAGATCTCTGTAAATAGCGCATATCGACAAAATGTCGCTTAGATCAATTAGCCTTTCAACCGTCGATATGGACTTTGTTAGCGGGACAGGGGAAGTTGTCATAGGCACGTATGGCCGCGTTCTTCTCAGTCAGTAGATCACGCACATCCGGAAGCAAGCTCCAGCGAGGGTCAACCGTCACTGGAACTTCCTTTGAACATTCGTTCAGGACCGATTGTATGTGATCAGTGAGTAAGTCGATCGCGGCCGTGGTGTCTGCGATAGAGTCGAACTGATCGGGGATTGAGTCTAGTTGGGGGGCGTCGACTGACATATCATTAAACGTTGACATTTGAACAATATGGTAAATTTTAGCTGGCCATTTCATGAAACACAACCATTTCATTAAATGGTCTCATTTCATGAAATGATCAATTCTAAGATGTGTACCCTAATTGCGTAACTTATTTTCGTAAACAATTATGCCTAATTTGTTTCATTTTGACAGTTCAATAACATTCATTGCGTTATTTACGTTGTTGAACAGATTTTTTTCCAAATTATGAAGCAACGGATTAGCAATCTGTTTCAAATCGAAATAGATTGTGATTGTGTTGTATTACGCAATTAGGGTACTGGCCACGACAGGTACACACGACTACACATCAAATCATACATTTCCAGTTTATGCTGATCTCGCATAGTATAGGATTTCCGTACAATGCGAGGTCAGCTTATAGGTACCTACTGGAAATGTATGGCTCAATGTGTAGCCGTGTGTACCATCTGATGGCCAACTCTAACACCGCGCGCGCTCATGGGTCAAATCTAATAGCGCGCGCTTCCCCGGCTTCCTGTTATTATTACACACTTCCGTCACTTTTCACGAAATCACTCCCACAGATTGTCAGATACCACGGATTTGCAGATCCGGAAAGCGAGAGGAAAGATATTGCTCATAAAAAATAATAGTTCATGACTTTATGTCCTCTAGAGGGCGCCATATTTAATGTGACGTCACATAGCCTATAAACAACGGACGATCAAGATGCTTCCATTGATACCTCAATTATCAAATTATGATGAGTACCTAGTTTAGAAGATACGTGGGAACAGATGAACATACCCACATACATAGTACCGGTCAAAATCATAACCCTCCGCCGTAATCGGGTAAAAATATGGGGGAGATCTTTGCCCAGCAGTGGGAAAAATAATGTTAACTGAAAAAAAAAAACAATTGTTTCATGCAACAAACACACTCCAGAATGTTAACACGAATTTATTCAGAGTCATTTCTGAGGTTCTAGTTCTAACCCCAAGGCCCATTTTAAGACAGTAAAAACTATTGAATTCTGCTATATTTAAAAATTTTGGACAGTTTAACACTCTTTTATTTGTATAATATACAGGTGGCAGGGACATCGACGCGAAAACTGAAACCATGGATTCAGTACATGATTCGGAACCCCCCAGCGTTGAAAATTTTCGTCGGTTTAAAAAAAAAATCTACTGTTTCATAGAAAAGTGCAATACCTATGCGGTCAAAATGTATGGTACAACTGATTATTTTTTAAATAACCGACGAAAAAGTTCAACGCAGGGGTTTCAGAATCATGTACTGAATCCATGGTAACAGTTTTCGCGTCGATGTCCCTGCCATCCTGTATATATTGTGTCGCACATTTTATAAGAACTTCAAATAACTTAAGAATATAATATGTAGGTATATACAGGATGTCTCAAATGTAGTGGTCCAAAGGCAAATGGGGTAAAGCGGAGTTGGCCCATCATTTAAAATTTTAACGTTGGGATATTCTCAAGTTCAGAAAATATCGCTAAACTTATAATTTTCAAGAAATTTTACACTTTCACTTGGATTTTTCGATCCTGTGAACAAAATTTTCGACGTAGCGAATTAAAATCTGCCTGAGAGATGCCTTGATAGTGTAGGTACAAGATTATGTTCCTATTTACGTTCAGGTGGCTCTGCAACGCTTCAGATTTTATTTTTACTTTTCTTTTCTAACTTATTATTAAACTTTTGTGAAACTTAGGCTACCTGTCCATTGACGCGAAGCAGTGGAGCGATGTCCGTGACTACTGCAGGACCACCAACGCCAATCGCTTCCATATTTAGTAAATAATTAGTACCCAATTGGTACTAATTAGTGCTCGAACGACAAAATTGGTACCTCAGTAGTTTTCGAGAAACTCGACTTTGAAGGTGGTCCGGCAGTAGTCACGCTCCCTTCAGCAGGACCACCATGAGCGCCGAAAAAGGGGGCATGCTGCAGCTAATCTAAGTATACAAATAATTAGTACCCTTAAATGTGACTCATTGCGTAAAAAAAAACAGAACTGAAACATTTGTATTTACCGAGAAATCAACGATGATAAATTTTGCGCGCTCGTTCAGCAGGACCACGCCTTTGAATGTTGATTCCAAATTTGACGAGCTTGTCGATTTCCTCAAACTTATCAAAAAAATCTCACCGTGAAAACTTAGATGAAGCTCACTTTACCTAAGTTTTCACGGTGAGATTTTTACAGAATAGATAGTCTGCTCAATACCATTGACAACTTAATTTGGGCGGGTTATACGCGGCGATTTAGTATGGAAAAGTAATGAAAGCTAATTTCTCTGAAAATACAACACTTAGGAATCTGAATTTTTGGTCGCTATAACTTCTTTAGGAGCACAAATTTTTGTATAAATTTGGGAAGAAATAACAGAGTTTTTAATAGGGAAATCTTGAAATGAAAATTTTACACCGTGACTACGGCCACCCCACCCAATAGCATGGTATATCTCGTAAACTACTGAAGAACCAATTTTGAATTTTGAGCACTAATTTTATCTTGCAGGGTACTAATTTTCTATATATAAGTTTGAGGAAAGCGACAAGCTCGTCAAACTTGGAATCAACATTCAAAGGCGTGGTCCTGCTGAACGAGCGCGCGAAAGTTATCATCGTTGATTTCAAAAAAACTTGCAAACGAATAAGTTTGCAAGTTTTTTAAATGATAGGTGGCCACCTCCACTTTACCCCATTTGCCTTTGGACCACTACGTTTGAGACACCCTGTATTTATATTTTTGGAAGTATAATATAATGTACCTATTCATCTGTGCTGTAGCCGGCCGTTATTGCTTTCCCACAGTCCCACCATAATTTATTTTAAATAAGACCCAACAGCAAACCGCGGACATTTGCGGTGAATCACTTTACACCCTTATGTCCTTAATTATAAGGTTGAAAAGTGGTTCACCGCCAGAGTCCGTGATGGTACCTACATTAATTCATTAAAGTTAACAGGTACAGTTCTTATGTATTATATGTAATTAAGATTAATTACGGGTGCACACGACAATCACATACAACAAAGCAACATCTTCGTAAACGGAAATCAAAAATATTAAAAAATTTGAATGTCACTTGCACGTCCTAAAACGACAAGGTTTATTTTACTTTATATTAGACAAAAAAAATGTGATAGTTTCAATTTACAGAAAATTGTTGTCTTATGCGGTAAGTCAATTACGAGTTCAACCATACATAATACTTACCTACTTATTACCAACCCACATCATCTTTATGGCTTCGTATACCAATGAGGTTCTCTACATGAAATCGATTGACGTTATCTAGAATATAACTATCATTGCGTGGTACTTCCTGGCCGCGTCACAGTCGAATTTTGAATCGAGGTTAATAAGAATAAATGTATATAATATGTTCATTATTGTACCTACATAATAATAAAAAATAGTACTATAAAGATTCGCGAGTTTAACAAAATAGGTGGCGCGGCTAGGAACCATACTTTCTGGCTGCGCCACCGCGTACACTGCAATAAATAGTCTGTATAAACTCATTGGTAAACAATTGTACGTCTATTGTTCGTTCTGTTGGTAATGAGAAATACTGCAAAAAGTCAATAACTATGATAAATATCGAAACATCTAAATCGGTTATGCCAAAACGTCTGCATTTATGATTAATAGAAAAAAACAATACTTGCAATAATATTATGTAGGTAGTTGCAAAAAATACTCAATACGTACCTACAAAAGCCTTGTAGTTTCTTTTTTGCACATACCAGTATAAACCTTCAACAGTCCTTAATGAGACACAATAGAATTTTAATTGTTATCGATCTCCAGGAGAGCACCGGACTGTCAAGAAGAATATCGGTAGCCACTGTCTGCGTCTTCAATGGTATGTTCGTCGCGTCTAAATTAGCATGAGCGTACTCCAGAATTTAGTAATGCGAGTTAGAAGAGGCAAATAATTTTGGAAACTGATCCCTTCTGGAGGGAGGGGAGTACTCTGTCTAGGTTGACACCAGCCTCGCTAACGGGGGCATAGCCCTTGCAAGGTATGTCTATTTGACACAATTGGTTCATCTTACGACTGAGGTCTCACAGTTTAGTCAGGACTTACTGACATTCGATAAAGCTTGAGTCTTGTGAGGACAGAATGAGGTTTTGAGATTTACCCTCTGGAGTATGGTCGTGAATTATTAATGTTGTTGAGCGCTTACTTCTTGATCTTTCGTTCCCTCTGGCTCAATTATGTCCGATGGAGTTAAGGCTTAGGATGTGGAGTTTTTTATTTTCATAAACCCCCTCTGGGTAGATGTGAACTGTCACATCAGTTTGTTTTTTTTTTTCTGAGGCTTGCCGCATCTTTTTCGATGGTTTTGGTGCGGTAAGGTTAAGCATGACGACGTTATTTTTCTGGGTGCATGTTAGCACATATTGTTATTTAACTTGACTGATACCTAGCCTGGTATCAGAACTTTCTTATGCCTTCTCTTGCAAGAGAAAGACCTCACTTTGTATTTTAATTGCCATCGTTAGGTAATGTTTCTTTTAGGTATAGGCAGGAAGGGTTCGATTGTTCGGATGCTTTGAATAAAAGTATCTGCCTGATCCATTTATTCAAGTGGGGCGTAGCTCATGTGAGGTTTTATCATGAGATGTTGTAACCTCATGCTATACAGGCTGGCAAGAATGCTGTACGTCATCCGAACAATCTGACAAGATATGTTTAAATTTGGTTTTTTTTTATATGGTTTTCACTTGTTGGTAAAAAATGAGAGTCTGGCCTCAGCAGCGGCGCGCGTATGTCAATATAACTTTGTATTAATGAATTAAATATAATTACGCCCTACAAGAATTCTTTGATTTATATACGATCCCGGGTACCGCAGCCAAGCGTGGTGCTCACAGTACCTACCTACAATGCAGACGTTTTGGCATAACCGATTTAGATGTTTCGATATTTATCATAGTTATTGACTTTTTGTAATTTTTCTCATTACCAATTGAATGAAAAATAGACGTAGGTACAATTGTTTACCAATGAGTTTGTACATTATTAGACTATTGCAGTGTACGCGGTATGGCGCGTCCAGAAAGTAGGTATAATTCCTAGTCGCGCCACCTATTTTGTCAAATTTCTCACGAATCTTGATTAGTATAATTTTTTTATTATTATGTACAATAATGAACATAGGTAATTATGTACATTTATTCTTACTAACCTCGATTCAAAATTCGACTGTGGCGCGGCCAGGAAGTAGGTACCACGCTTATCATTTGCTCGAAAAAGTTAACTCGATAGTACAGTCAGGGAAACTAATTGTTTATCAAATTAAAACACTATGACACTACATCAATTTGCCGTGATAAATGATAGTTGTGGTTTGAATTTACGGTCATTTTAAGTTGGTAGTCAATTGCTAAACAATAAATTTCCCGGACTTTACGTTAAATCGATTAATTATTAGTGCGACAGTTCATTAAGGATTATATTTCGATTTTCGAATCATGAAACCGAATTTTCCGAATGGTTACAGAATATTAAAATGCGTTGTACCTACTTGTACCTAAACAATCATTTTGTACCTACTAATGTAATTCTGCTTTCGTATGTACATATTTTAATTAAGCCAGAAATAAATATAAATGAATAGTTTTAATCATAAGAAAAGTATAAAGACAAAGTATTAATACAAGGTGTAATCAAGACACTTTAACCGCTCCGTCGCGTCGGTCTGCGCTGACCCTTACGTATCTAATTATCAGGGACCGAAACCGGTATGATCAGGGTACTTTTTCAGTTATAAGATTTATATTTTTACAGGTATTTTTAAAGGGTACCTTGAATACAACCAGTAAGTATTCATACCAGTTACCGAAAATTACCGAAATAAAAATTAGATACCTGTATCTTACACGTGCCGTCGGCATTAGTCAAAGGGCGCGCACCGCGCGCATCGCCTATGTGTGTAACCGGTATTAAAACGGTAACGTAAATGAGGCAACGTGTTTCTTCTTCATGGTTAGGTACCCAGATAGCGGTAACCTTAGTCGTAGAAGCAACCAAAATTCTTCGATACTAGACCGTGATCGTGATTTATAAAGGTTTTCGGACGGACAAAAGCTGACATCGCAAAAAAAGAAACAGCTGTTCCTTACTATGCGTTCGCACTGGCGAAACATCACAACAAAACATGTTGAAATCTCTAGTGCCTGTCAAACTTTGTATGGAAAATTGACAGAAAATAGAGATTCCAACATGTTTCGTTGTGAATGTTTCGCCAGTGCGAACGCATAGTTACATTTTGACGAGATATGCTAACATAAATGTAGGTAACAGCTGATTTTTTTTCGTGATTTCAGCTTTGGTCCCATCGTTGTAGTTGTTCATAATGATGAGTAGTGGTTTAGTGTAAACAAAAACTAAGGTTGTCTTTTGTCCGTCTGCCACAGAGGTTTTTCTCGAGATATATTATAGGCAACGTAGGAATTTTAGCAAAATGTTTAGTTCTCGATAACGCGCACACATATCGCCAGTGAAAGACCAAAAAAAATGTAGGTAAGTAATTGGGGACCAGTGCGATCATAGGATAATACCGGCAAAGTGCATGTCGAACTACGCACAATGAACGGTTCCGTAGTTGGGATGAATTTACTCCAAAAACAAACGTAACAATGGTGCCGATTCCCTTGTTCACAAACTAAACTAAATTTAAGTTCAGTGCATCTTTTTCTTTCTATTTCATTAAGAAAAGGACAGAAGATAAATTTTAGCTTAGTCCTGTCAAATTAATCAGCGCCTGTCAGTCTCCATACAAGTTTAGACGTGATTAAAAACTTGCCGACTAATATTACGTCAATTTACGTCAAGCGCTGATTAATTTGACAGGACTAAACTAAAATGTATCTTCTGTCCTTTTCTTAATGAAATAGAAAGAAAAAGATGCACTGAACTTAAATTTAGTTTAGTTTGTGAACAAGGGAATCGGCACCATTGTAGTTGAAAAACATATTTTCCCATACATCGATATACGTCACGGTCAATTCTCCAACTGCAAATATAAGATTGCAATTACAGTTTTTTTTTGTGATAAAACTACAAATTAACTATTTTCGGATATTTTCCTTTACATGTGCTGTGAGAGCTTGCTTCCGGCCTTTCATGATTCTAGGTCAACGGGAAGTACCCTGTAGATTTTGATTTATTTGCGAGTACGTCGCAAATATGTCGCATAAATGGCCGTATGTATTTATTGCGTTGATTTAGAAGCTTGATTTTTTTTTAGAGCTCCAAGAAACCATAGATCTACGTATTTGATATTAATTTCAACTTGATAACTCCACGCGTTACTGAGAAAAAGGGTCTTGATAGAGTGACGGACGCACAACGAAGTGATCCGTTATAAGGGTTCTGTATTTACCTTTTGAGGTACGGAACCCTAAAAAGGCTTAAATTAAATAGGTAATTATAGTGTTTGGTACCGTTTAAAAGAGCTTTCTATAATAAGTATTCCAAAAATAATGGTTTAGCGGCCTTAGAGATATAGCACAAAGTATGCAAAAATTACCGTCCTATTTATGGCCTAGGTTTCTAAAGCACAAAAAAAATAATTTTAATAGAGTTAGAGTTAGATAATGATTCATATTTTACAGGAAAATTAAAGCGGTTTGCGACATTGTTACAAAAGCTGAAAAAATAATAATTGGTGTTTACTTACGAAGGCTGTAGACCTACTGATCTAAGTATGTAATATTAATCTTTATCAAGTAGTTTCTTTTTTGCTAAATAATGTACAGACGCCAGCACATCAGGCTACCACAATCTGTCAAATTTATTTAATAGATTTTCAACTTTATCGCTGAAGTATAAGGTTCAAAGTTGATTGGGAAAATTTGACAGTTTCGGGTAGCTTGATGTGCTGGCGTCTGTACTTCTGGTCATTTTTTTATTGGCAATATGACAGATAGATAGTTTAGGAGCTAGCGCAAGTTTCTAATAATAACGCGCAATACAGTAATTACAGCCGGTCAGCGACCGCTCCCCACTCTCCACAGAGTGCTGAGTGAGTATGAAACCGACTCACTCTTATCCGGTTTTTATTTAAATACATATTTCGGCTCATTTAGTTATTGTTCCGTTCTACAAGGTGAATTGAAATAACTGAAAGCCTGAAAAGGAGTTATTGTACCAAGTCATTGGCCCTTGTATTGTACCCAAATAAAAACAGTGGCACTCCGGGAGTGCCAACAAAGTGAAAACTTGAAAAAAAAAAATCGGCACCGCGGTAATCAACGCGTTGATGGCTTTTACTCCACGCACCGCGGTTGATCAACGCGTTGATGTCTTTTTAATGGTCCTTTTGACCATTAAAGAGACATCAACGCTGGTGTCGTCACAGTGTCGCGAATCAATGGTTTAGTCCCATCTCAAAAATGCCCAACGCGACTAAAGAAGTTTTCACTTTAAAAATCCTTAGAGCTATTCTGAAAATTCGATTTGGTGTTCGTTGGAGAAATGATGTTTCGAACTTAGTTATTTGAGATTTAGATGCATCAAGTGACTGAGCTGTCAAGCTCATGATTTATCGATTCCAAGTACTATAGAGCTGACGTTTTCGAGCATTTGTTTTTCGATCAGAATTCATTCGACTTCAAGTAAGGAACTCATATGTAGTGCAAGATTAGCCTATAGGTACATTAAAAGCGATCATTGGTTATGTATTCCTTTATGACATATTTCTTCCTTATGTTAAAGGGATACAATTAATTATCCTGTTGTTAGTTGTTTCCAAATAACATATTACATATATTGTATCACAAAGTTATATATATTTTAAGCCATTACCACTACAAAGAATATGAAGAAAAATATCAAGACACCAAAAACTTTAAACATCAAGGCTCTATTACCCGTGACGCTTTGGAAGTACTTCATGATTTCTCTATGCCCAGCTTCAACATTCATTTCTGCTTCTTGAATATTTGAATCAATTCTACCAATAGCTTCATCTTGTTCTTTCACCATGTGTGCTAACTGTTGAAATATTCCTCCTAACTCAACAATAGTACTCTCAATATTGTGCATGGTTTCAGCCCTTTGCTGCACATATGTATCAGAGTCATCTCGCATAGCTAACTGTTGTGTTTGCATGCTAGGTGAATCTCCCAAGTCTATGCTAACATCATCCTGTTGCAAGAGGGATGGAACCTCTTTAACTAAAGGTGCCACTCTTGAAAACTGTTCTCGTCTGGTATTTTGATGTTTTAAGTTTTCAGATCTAACTTCAAGGACCTTAAAAGTAAAGTAAAACACATAAGTTAATCATTTGAAAGCATTATCAAAAAACAAGATTTTTCAAATAATCAAGAAACTATAAATTATTTAAACAATGACTACTTCTTATTTAGTTTAAACTGTTCTGAATAAAATATATTTAATTCATACTAATGATGATTTGCTAACTTTCCATTTTATTTAAATAGTTCTCATGATTTCTAACTTTTCTTTTATTGCAGCAGTATGTATAGAACATACATGGACAGGGTGTTTGGCATGTGGATCAACACAATTTTTTGAGTGATGATTAGTGGATTCAGTTGCTATATCAAAACAGCTAATAGTTCTATTTCTTATAAATTTTAAAATCAATGTTTTTCATAAATCTTCATAACTTTAAGAATTTGGAAGGGCATAAGACAATATGTTTAAATGGCATAAGTCATTTTAAACATAATGTATATAAAAGAACAGCAGACGCAGAATACAACAACGCTTTATATCTTGCTTAATAGCAAGATATAAAGCGTTGTTGTATTAACTAACTTTTTAAAGTGAAACTTTTATTACATCGTCTCAAACTTTTTCGTCTGTGTGTTGCATGTCGCGTGACGGTCGGCCGCGGAGTAGGGATAAAGTGAAAGGCGCTCGTCAGAGCAGCCAAGGCCAATATGGCGGCGCCTATAGAAGTTTCACTTTTACCGTGGTTTCATAAAACCACACAATCCTTTTTGTTTGTGGTAATCCAAACAAAAAAGTTATGGCCACTTAATGATGGTATTTCAGGTTATTAAACATTATCTTTTACTGTGAAACTTGAAGACTTAATAATTCCCCCAATGCCCCAAAATATGGTGTCAGTTCTTGCATCAATCACCCTATGGTATTAATAAATGTTGTTACCTGTTTAAATTGGTTACTCATTGAAGCTAAACGTGACTGTAAAGCAAGCACTACACTAGATGAGTGGCTGTGCATACTTTGGCGACCCCTTGGCATCTCACCCAGTCTGGCAATTTGTTGATTCAAAGAGCTCAAGTCACCCTTGATTATATATGTTAACTCTTGTATCTCTGTTGGACGATCATCAAACAAGGACTTCTTTTTGGCCACTAGAAAAAGAATAAATAACACAAGTTAAAGAGTAACCATTATTAATTGACACCCATTGTGAATGTGGTGCTCCTGACCAAACCCTGCCCCATCTGTTGGAGTGCCAAAAGGGTCCATACACCTGCACTTCTGAGGACCTTAAAACGCCACTGATGCTGTGTTTGGCGTGTGTCACACACTGGGCTCAATTCAGTTAACACAATATGTACATTTACCATCAACTCTAAAAGAAGATGAAGATTAATTAAGTATGGTGTTTAAAAAGAGTACCTAATGATATGTCATACTCACACATTGCTAATTTCTCAAGTTTGGCATAAGTACTTGTAATGTTTTTACTGATAACTTTTGCCATGCCCATAAATTGGGAATATGTCTCCAGCATTTGAGCTTTACGCTCATCTCTGACCACAGGCCTGGCCAGAGTTCTACCCTGCAGGCTTCGTACAGCTGATATGAATTCATTGGTTCTGTCTCTAGCAGCCATCACGGGCTCGAACACAAATTCTTCAAGAATGTCAAATGTTATATCTGGTTCTGTTAGATGATTTGAATGCTCTTGTTTTACTTGTATCTTTGGAAACGGAATGAAAAAAGGTGAATTGGTATTCGAAGGCTGAACCCCTTTTTTGTCTAATTTATCATATGTATCTAAATCGTTTTCCAAAAGTGATCGCTCTGTCACACCTCCGACGTTTCGCCGACGAGGGAGCATCGCATTCTTTAGTATTTTCGGTAAAATATATTAATTTACTTCGACAATTATTCACTGAATAAACAGACGTTAAAACAATATTATACATACAATATTATACAATATTATAGCAAAACACGACAGCTAAACAGCTAACGAATTATTTAATGTTTTATTATTCTTGACAACCAGCTGTTTTCAAAGCTAGTAATGACGTGTCGACGTGTCATTTTATTCAGTGTTGATATCGTAAAAATCTGAGCTGCCGTATATCACAGTCTGGTTTGCCGTATTTTATTGAAAAAATTAATAAATTGCCGGATTTATTAAAATGTCTATTCTTCATTGGTTTTTTCTCCATAAAGGTTTCTTATCGTTTCTATTACTGGTTTAATTGCCGTATTATACGGCAAATGCCGTATAATACGGCAATTTCCGTTTCATTAACAACGCTGATTTTATTTCACAGACGAATAAAAATCCTCTATATTGCCACTAAACAAAAACGAGGGTTAATTCTATTGGCACTTGAAGGCTAAAGTTTCGGAAAGAGCGGTGGCCGCCACTGATCATTTAGGAGGCCTATTACATTTAGACCCTTTCTCTATTGAATGGGGATAAAGACTGTCACTTGCTCACAGCTTCTAATAATTTGACAGCTAGCCATATTTTTTTTGTAAACAAGCGACTTCTTTTACGCTGATTTCTGATATTTCTGTAGTCTGTAATTTCGACCGTGATTTTGCGATATTGGGGATAAAAACTGCCACTTGCTTACTTCAGATGGCGCTGATATCAGTCGTCTAATAATCAGCTCTCCATACATTTTTGTAAACAAGCGACTTCTTTTACGCAAAATTCCAGTATTTCTGTTGTCTTGATTTCGATCGTGACTTTGCAATAATGGGGATAAAACTGCCACTTGCTCACTTCAGATGGCGCTCATATCCAGCGCCTCATAATTTGATAACTAGCCATATTTTTTTTGTAAACAAGCGACTTCTTTTACGTATTATTAATTATTGAGCCCAGTTGCGCAGCTGTTTACTGCAAAAATACGAGGACCCATGTATTTGCCAAAGATGTTTTATGAAGAAAACTGGGAGAAAGCTCTACGAAAAAAATTGGAACCCAATATTTCGTCAAAATTATGTGCTATCCCTTTTAAACCTAAAGACTTTTATGGGAGAAATTGGTTTATAGGTGATGCTCCCAAGAGAACTCATTCTGTTTTCATTACATTGAGGCACTTGTGATGTGATATTATGTAAATTAGAGTAAAGTATGTGTGTGTTTATATTATCATATTAGATCAGTGCTAGAAGTGCTACCTCTGAGGTTTTTCAGTCAGGAAGATATTGCCCGAGTTGGTTTTCAACTCTAATCAGGTTATTTCAATTGTACGCCTCCAGTCTTTAACAAAAAACTAACTTAAAGTCAATAAACACAAAATAACCTATAAAACGTTCATAATTTATTGACTTTTCCACTAAAGTTTCCCCTGTCCTTAGCTCTCCTTTTATTAGTGCTGCACTCCAAGTCTCATACATATTTATCTAGATTTCGTTTAATTTGTGATCGACACAAAAGTAAACATAAACACAAAAATGGTGGTTTAAAGACGTACTACTGTGCTGCCACCTATAGCTTTCAGTTTTAACCTCATTAGTTTTAGAACAAACTATTTCGGTTGAATGGTCGTTGTACTATGATAATTATCTATGATCAAAGATCGAATGAAATTGTAAAATAGACATTTGTTATGGGTATATCCAAGAAGCTTATAGATAAAAGTGGAGGCAACACTCTGGATACCTAAGTGAAGACGACTGTGGTCGGACGCTCTCTTTCTAAATACACACATAAGAACGAGATAGTGATATTTGTTTTCTTTATCTTATGTATGTATTCAGAAAGAGAGCGTCCGACCACAGTCGTCTTCACTTAGGTATCAGAGTGTTGCCTCCACTTTTATCTATAAGCTTCTTGGTTCCAAAATGCGCTAAGTCATAATGTCGCGAATCCGACCAAATTTAATAGTCACAAAATATAAGGGCCATTGAGTAATAATTGTGACTATTAAATTTGGTTGGATTCGCGATATTATCACTAATCGCATTTCGGAATGCAGAGAAATAGACATGACAGTAGAGATGTTATATTAGGGTCATTTTTAGGTAATCCTATATAGGTATTGAATATATTAGTTAACGCATATTAGGATACTATACCTATTACTGAGTATAAGACAAATATTAGTGAACCGATTCGTTACTAATAGCTACTCAACCTAATCCGAGTCCGAGTCGCTGTGAGCTTTCGTCACTACAAATATTATAAACTAATATCCGTATTAACTAATACTAGACAATGCGACAGAAACAAGTAACCAAATGTTAAAAAACTGTTTTCATTGCTTGCTTACTTGGTTACCAACTCATGCAGCTTTAATACGAAGCCCGACGTGTATAACTATGTCTTTACAATACACACATTACCCACGCATTCTTTTCATACAATACAATATTCATCTCGCTCACTCGCCCGCCTCGAGTCTAGTCATCTCGCTCACTCGTCAGGCACCGAGACAGTGAGACGATCGCGAGCGCGGTTGGCAAATGATAATAGCATAGTGAGCGCAGCAAGCCGCCTCGCTATTACGCGACCGCGTCCCCAGTGGCGTAGCGAGGGGGGGGGCGGAGGGGCGGACCGCCCCGGGCGTAGAGATGGGTAACCACCCGGGTTAAAACCTACTAGTGGGTTAAAACCCAGTTATCACCAGTTTTATTCCACCCACTGGGTGTTTTGGCCGGGTGAAAACAAAATATTAAAAAAAAATATATTTAAACATGTAGCACGCCACGGTAGGTGCGCGGGGTGGCAGGACTGAGAGGGAGGGGGAAGGGACCGCGCGCTGGTAGCTCCCGCGCCCTTTTCCCCGCTCAAACCCTCACTCGAGTTTACCTCGCTGGTTAGAGTGCGCGCGTTTTGAGTGAATTTTGTGTTTTTACTTAAGTACCTACGACCCCGAACTGTTATATTGAGATCTGATCCTGCTTTTACCTGAATGACCTTGGCTTGAACACATTGACTACGATTTGCTTAAGCACTGGATTTATCAACACGAGAAAAGAATCTACGGTAAGTAAAAGAAATATTATTGTTTACTAACCTTAATTTATTCTAAAAGAATGTATTCTATATTACAGTAATTTGTTTTATTCTTGTACTTCAAGTGGTAGTAAGTAGTAACGATGTAATATTTTAGTTTTAATGTATTATTTGCTACTTGCCGCTCCGGCTTCGCACGGTATCTATTTACTAATTTGGCATCATTTAGATTTAAAAAGCTTAAAGTAGAGTACTTGTAAGTGTCCACTTGATTTAAAATTAAAGACACATGTACTATTCAATCATTTTGTTAGCGCTATGATATTGATAGTCCAACGTTACGTAATTTATGTTATAGTATAACGAGAAATAGAGTTAAAAAGAGTTAATAAGTGCTTTTAGTACCTACATTGCCTGTCAGTTGCATGAGAAACTAAATTTAGTTAGTAGACAAAAAAAATCCGTATCACACAAAATACAATTGAAATGAAATGGACTTTACTTACGTAATGTATCCATATGTAATGTCCGTCTACCAAACCCTTACATAAATAACTTATTAAACTTCCTTATTTTAGGGCAACATGGTGAGACCAAAAAACCAACAGATATGGAAACATTTTCGAGAAAGTGAGAACAAATCGGCTACATGCAAGTATTGTGAAACAAAATACAAAGTAGCCAATCTGCAAAAAATGGCTAGACATTTACAAAAATGTCCTCATTGCCCTGAAAACTGCAAACAGCAGTTGAGGACCAATATATCGCATAGTTCGTCAGTATCTGCGGTCCGAAACACGATATTGCAACCTAGGGATAAAGAAAATGAGAGACCTGAGTCTGAATTAAGTTTGTCGATTGAGGGCAGTGCATCTTCAGTGAGTCTGACAACGAATGTAAATAAAGAACATTTACATTCATTATTAGCTAAGGCTGTTTATGTATCGGGAACACCCCTTTCAATAGTAGAACACCCCCTCTGGATAAATTTTTTCAATGAACTCCAGCCATTGTACAAATTGCCTACCAGAAAAACTATTTCTACAACCATTTTGGACAAAACATATAGAGAAATGCATCACGAATTAAAAGAAAACATGAAATCGCAAACATGTTTGCACTTAATGCTAGATGGTTGGTCAAATTGTAGGAATGAAGGAATAATTAATATAATAATATCAAAACCAGAACCTGTATTTATTAAAAGTATTGCGACGGCAGAAAATCGTCATACTAGTGATTACATATGTGAACAAATTTTAAATGTGTTATCTGAATATGGAACAAATAAGTTTGCTACGATGATAGGAGATAATGCAAGTAATATGCAGAAAGCTTTTCGTCTCGTAAAAGACGTTCATCCAAGCATAACATATATAAACTGTGCTGCTCACACTTTAAATTTGCTTTGCAAAAATATTATCAGAATTGATGTTATAAATGCTTGTAAGAATATGGCAATTAACATGGTCAAAACTATAAAAAAAAGTCAAGTTTTAACATATTTACTAGCAAAAATTGTAAAGGAAAAAAATGCTGGTGAAACTTTGAAGTTGCCATGCGATACCCGATGGGGCAGTTATTACACCAGCTTTAAAAGTATCGAAAACACTAAGGTAGCCTTGCAGACCTTAGCTGTTCATGAAAAAGCAACACTTTTACCTGCGGAAGAAAAATCAGCGCTGTTGGACGACAATTTTTGGAAAATTATGCGGCAATGCAAACTTATTATGGAACCTATTTCTGATGCAATATTTCAATTAGAAGGAAATGAAAAAAATATTCATAAGGTATTTTTGACATTAAAAAATATGAAATCGAAGTTACTTTTTAGTTTACCGGATGTCACAATAATAGAAAACGACAAAAAAGATGAAATATTAATGAATGTCGACCAAAGAATCAAAATGTGTTTGAAACCGATTCACTTTGCAGCGTACTTATTAGACCCCACAGACCAAGGATCTGAACTTGACGAAAGTCAAGAAGTCGACGCTATGGAGTACATATGCGAAGTAGGACAAAGTATCGGATTAAATGTCATGACAAACTTGGCATCTTATAGAGCAAGAGATGGTTTTTGGAGTCGAAGATTTCTGTGGGCTAACATCAACGATGTAAGCGCATCAATCTGGTGGAAAGGAATATGTGGATCTACTGCATTGAGCAAAGTCGCTGTCCGTATTCTTACAGCACCATGCACTTCTGCTGCTGTAGAGCGGTCTTTTAGTGCTCATAGTAACATACACAGTAAAAAAAGAAATAGACTCACTACGGAAAGGGCAGCAAAACTAACATATCGACGGTTAAGAACCAATAGTGTCTATCTCAGTTTTTTACGTTTTTCACTTTTTAATGCAGGTAGATTTAAAGTTTAATTTGGCTTGGCCTACAGAGGCACTTATCTCAAAATTCACAAAATTGTTGTAGTTATTCGCTATAGAAATACCATCTAAGTTAAGAGCGCGTGTATTTTTCTGCCAATACTGTTTATCTCTTCTCTATTGCGGCTGTACCTCGCCGCATCTAGCGTGAGACTGACAAATTGGCAAGTGGCAGGGCAGTGCGTGCGGTTCGAGGATGCGACAGTGATAGATTAGAAAGAGACAGTTTATTGTATTCAAAAGTCGCAAGGGAGTAGTGTCAGTTGTTCGCTAGATGTTCTGTGGTCAGTTGTTTCTGTGCGAGTTTCGACAAGTTTGGTAGGTAAGTAATTTTGCAACTATAATATTAGTAAAAACCCATTTTAAATGATTCTATTGATACAATTTTTGATTGAGAAGAAAGTTTTGTGTTTGATTACATATTTAGCCGAAAATTATGCAAAATGTATCTATGTGTTAAGTGCAATTGTTGATAAACAAACAACTAGTGTTGAGATAGATATTATTTCCAGAATTTATTTCGAAGAATCATATTTGTAATTGTGATTATATCATTTTTATTCCAGTAAAATGGCTAATCGGTTAAAGGGATTTAGATCAAACAAGATCTTGAGTCTATTGAAGGCTGAACATGAACCTAATAATGTTGGACCTGACGGTGAGTTACTTTTTATTATCACAAGCTTTTATTTTATTTGCAACGTTCGCATGCAAGTATGTATGTTCGTAGGAGATTTCATTTAATGAATTGATATACTTTAAACTGATGAACCTGTGTATTTTACAGATAATACAACAAAAAACATAAAACCTGGATCCTCTGCACTAACACATAATAAAAACTTTGATTCACCTATGAAACAAATTGTTATAGATAAGCATGAGCGCATTCTTCTGGAAAAACAAAATATTTTCAGAATCTGTTTAAAAAATCCGAAATCTTTATCATTAAGTGATTTAACTCAAGATGACCAGAAACAGTCTACCAAAAGACCACTGTCTGCGCCTCCAAAAGATATAATATTAGACTATTCCTGTGTAAGCCCTTCAATTGCATTTGGCTTTTATTTTAATGATTACCCACAAGTTAATGAAGAACCACAGGTGCAAAATATAAATGAAAGTACAACAGACTGTGAAACAAGTGAAGATGATTACGGAAATGTTAATGAAGGCCGAAAACGTCGAAATATAGCGAAAAAAGATGAATGGAAAAAACTTGCAGCCCAAAGAAAAAGAATGCGCGGCGAAGAATATTTATGGTATTCAAAGCCTCGAAACGAGAAAATGCGGCAAGACCAGATACGACCAGCTAAGCAAATGGGTGATGCATGCACTTCGGACTTTTGCAGAAGAAGCAAATTCAGAGGTTGTAATAATTTTGAAGAAGACACACGCAAATCCATTCATAGTTACTTCTGGAAACATCTTAATTGGGGCGAAAGAAAAATGTATGTCAGAGGACATGTAAACCGGACTAGGACTACTCAGAAAACGAAAGGTGAAGAACCTTCTCGCCGAGAGGGCACATTAAGTTATTTTTTGCCTAAACCAGGGAATGAAGGTAAAATTCAAGTTTGTAAGCAAATGTTCTAGAATACTCTGTCACTGAAGCCTACCACTGTTCAGCTGTGGGTAAAAGACGCTAGTTTCAATGTGGACACAGCAAATCAGGAGAATAGCCAGGTAAATAGACAAAATGTAAAGATGGTAGCCTTAAATGACTATTTTAAAAACATCCCAAAAATGCCATCACATTATGCTCGTAAGGATACTAGAAAACTATACTTGGAGCCTGTATATCGTACTATATCTGATGTATTTAACGCCTATAAACAACATTGCAATGACATAAATATACCTGCTGTATCTAGATACACATTTGATAAAAGTTTTAAACATAATAATTTAGCAATATATACTTTGAAAAAAGATATGTGTGATATTTGTGTTGGCCATAATGAAGGTAGGTAATATCGATGAGCATATTTAACAAGAGCATCTTATAAAAAAAAATAGAGCCAGGGAAGAGAAGGCAAAGGATAAAGAGGATGCAGCAATGGGACATTGCATTTTATTAACGATGGACCTAGAATCGGTTAAAGTTTGCCCTTACTCCACGGCTAGCGCTTTATACTTTAAAACGAAACTGACATGCCATAATTTTACACTCTTTGATTTGACTTCACGCCATTGCACATGTTACTGGTTCACAGAAACGGCAGCAGACCTTACTGCGAGTACTTTCGCGTCATTTGTGATAGACTACTTAGAGCGCCATTGTCTGCCGAAGAAAATGCCAATAATTATTTATTCCGATGGTTGCACGTACCAAAATCGGAACGTTATAATGGCAAATGCGCTTTTGAACTTAAGTATAAAGCACAAAATCACCATCACCCAAAAGTTCCTCGAACGTGGTCACACTCAAATGGAGTGTGATTCGGTTCACAGTGCGATTGAACGGAAGCTCTCAAATCGTGTAATTCATTTGCCATGTGATTATGTTTCGGTAACTAAAGAAGCAAGGGCATCAAATCCCTACGAAGTAATTCAGATTGACCATGGTTTTGTGAAAAATTATGCCGATACATCTACTTGGCTTTACAAAACTATAAGGCCAGGACGCAAAGCTGGTGACCCTACTGTAACAGACTTAAGAGCTATTCTTTACAACCAAGAAGACACTATTCAAGTAAAACTACATTTCGACCAGGATTGGTTTGCCTTGCCACAAAGACCAAAAAGATATAACCCCGACGTGTCTTATTCGACCTTAAATGAAAATATGATTCCCATAACTGCCTCGAAGTACCAGCACCTCCAAGAGCTCAAACAAGTTCTACCAAGTGAATGTCATAATTTTTATGATACACTGCCCCATTTGTAGTATGAGTGTGTGTGTGTGTCAGTGTATTTGTTGTTTGTTTCTGTTTTTACTAAAAATAATTTTGAAGATTCGATTCAGTTATTTTGAAGATTTTTTTAATTACTTTAAAGTATTTTTTAGTTATTTAGAAGTCTTTTTCATTTATTTTAAAGTTTTTTTGCTTATTTCGAATATAATATTTCATCTTCCATTGTGATCATTATTAAAAAATGTGATTTTTTCATTGTGTTGTTTTATTTCAAAAACGGCTAACTACTACTTATTTAAAAAATATTTACACTAATAAAACCAATACCACCTAACTCACGTTAATTGTAAATTGGCCAATCTTAACCTAATGCTAGGATATATATCGCATTTCAGCCTATTTTTTCTATTTTTACATATATAAACATTTCAAGTATCTTTCTATTCAAAGCCGAGAAATGTTTTTTTTATCTCCTGTAAAGTTAACTTTATTGAGATAGACACTATTGATTCTTAACCGTCGATATGTAACATACAATTGGAATTTGTTGCACAAGCACGTGGATGATTTAAGTGATGACACTGAAGACTGCGTGCCTGATTCACCATCAACACATCTGGAATCCCAGAGATATAATATGCAAACCACGCCACCACGTACAAATAGCCCTGAACCATCTACGTCCGGCATCAACAATTTTCAATTTTTTGACTGTAACCGTATTTCCGATTCAAGTGATGATGATGATTGATTGACGACCTACTGATCTGTTGTAATTATTCAAATAAATAATAAATGTATCTGATTTTATATTCAGGCTTTTATTTTTGACGAGCTAGTAGTGAACTCTCCTTCCCACTATTATATAATTAACAATACCCATTTTCACCCAGTAAAACGGGTGAAAATGGGTTAAAACCGGGTTAAAACCCAAATCACCCAGTTTTAACCCAAATGGGAAGAATGGGTTTTAACCCACTACCCATCTCTACCCGGGCGCCACCATTAGAAGGGCGGCAAAAAAAATATTTTGTGCAGTCACTGGCGGTCAGTCAGACAATTATTTTTTCAAGAAGTTAGCTTTTACTCACTTGCACATATTAAATGTCCCTCCCGCCCAAAACAATTGTTGCAAATCACGAGTGCGGTCGGCCCTATGTTCTATGTTGTTCTATGTTATGGGGTTTTGGTTTCCGCACTTGGTCCGTAAGGTGGACCATTGTACGTAGGCCATGGCGGCCGTTTTGTGGTTATTACAACCAGCCCACCTCCCTCCAGAAGTTAATTAAAACTCCTGGTCTGTTCAGAACGTCTGTAAAAGATCTGGGTGACCCAAGGGTTTCTGTTCTAATTTGGGTAACGCCTGTGCATTCAAAGAGCACATGCGTGATTGTTTCCTCAGCCTCCATGCACGCCCTGCTCAGAGGACTGTCCGTTATGCCTATTGTGTGGAAGTGTTTGTTTAGCGAGCAGTGTCCCGTGTTGGTCCCCGTCACCAGACGCAGGCCGTTCCTGTCCAGGCGTAATAAACGCCTGGTTAGCCTGTTATCCAAAGATGGCATGGCTTCCTTGGACTGCCTGCAGCCCGGTGTTGAGGTCCACCAGTACTCCGCTTGTGTGTGGGTAGCCACCTGCGTATTTGGTTGTAGGGGATTGGTCCGATAGGCTCGGGTCCACAGACTGCCATGCTAGATCCTCTTCTAGCAAGTTCGTCAGCTGCATCGTTACCTAGCGATCCGCTGTGTCCTTCTATCCATTGCAGTGTCACCGTGTTGCAGCTAGAAACAGTTACCTGCTCTAGTGCATTATGACATTCTAGTATTAAGTTCGAGGTAATATATTTTTTCCATAAGGATCGGAGAACTGAAGCGCTGTCGGAGAGTATACGAACGTGGGTGTCAGTAACTTTCCTGGCTTCTATGGCGTGAACCGCTTGTATGACGCCCACACACTCCGCCTGATAGACGGTGTTGAACATTCCCAGCGGGCATTTATGTTGAGGTCGTGTGAGAAGATTCCGACTTCGACCGTCGGTCTTCTATCCGTCGGTGTATACTCTCAGCTCTTCCGGGCCTGAGTAGTCACACTGTTCTTCTCATCTTCTGTAAGTATTATGTTGTAGTGCTTTTGAAAGTGGTGTGATTTCGGGGCTTTGTCGCAGGGTGATGCCATCATCGGCTGTTGCTTGATCGCATCTTCCTTTATACGCGTTTGCTTAACTCTGGAGTCTTTGCTTAGGGTTCCTGATAAATGGAGTCTAAAGGCGGCCAGGGCCACCTCCTCCCGCACAATGAGGTGCAGCGGCGGCAGTCCAAGCATTGCCTGTAGGGCGGCAGTGGGTGTGGTTCTCATACTACTAGTGATTGCAACACAAGCAAATGCCTTTGGAGTACGCATGTTGTTATTTGTGAAGTGGTTTTACCCGGAGCGGCCCGTCTCGGATGTACCTGTCACAGAGTCTCTCCAGGGTTTTCAGTAGGAAGGATGTAAGATTTATAGGCCTATAAGCCTTGGCTTATGTATAATCGGTTTTTCCAGGTTTCGGTATGAAAATGACTTTCACCTCCCGCCATGCGAGAGGTATCAAAAATCAAAATCAAAATATTTTATTTCACATAAACCTACAAGGGCACTTATGAAACGTCAGAAGCTAGGTGCACGGTTCCAATTGGTCGCTTCGTATGTGTCTAAGTGCTATGCAGGCTCGGTAGACCTGCACCAGCCATGGTGTCAGATAATCTTATCCCCACTGCAGTAGTGCTGGGAAGATGCCGTCTAGTCCTGCCGACTTGTATGGCTGAAAGGTATTGATAGCCCACTTTACTCGGTCTTCTGTTACTACTTTGTGGGCTCTTGACCAGTCTTGATCCGTTGGGGTCCATTCTGGTTCAGCCTCCCACGTTCTGTCCTCTAGGACTCTACAGTCTGGGAAGTGAGTCTCGAGACGGACCTTACTGGTTTCATGGTCAGTTAAAGTGTATGAGTTATCAGGTTTTTTAAGCGCACCGAGAGTCCGGTCTTGATCGGTTGATAGGATTTTCCTTCCCCTTGCGGCTTCATTATTAGACTCGATTGATGCACAGAATTTCCGCCATGCTGTTCTCCTGGCGGTTCTGTTTTGTTTTTTGTATTTATATTGGGTCTCTTTGTATATCTCCCAGTCTCCCGGGTATCTAGTGTTTTTGGCTCTATTAAATTGTTTGCGTAGCGCCTCTCTGAGTTTGCTAAGTTCAGCGTTCCACCAAGGGTTTCTCTCGTCCTTGGTTCGTGGCGCTCTTAGTTTGCAGCATGTGTGGTATGCTTCAGTTAGGTATTCTGATAGCTTTGTTACGGTGTATTCTAATTGTGCCTTATCTTTTATGATGGTTACTTGTGTTAGGTGTCTAGTTAATAGGGCGGCCAAGAGGCGTTTGTATCCGGGAACATTAGTGCGCCTCGGGTTTCGCCTCGATTCGGGTTTCTTAGTGTTGGTAGTTAGTTTAAAGCGGATCCTTCTATGGTCTGAGCAAGAAGGCTCGTCCGGTACGTGCCAGTTGCCGTTTCGGTCGGCCCTTGTTTGTGTTTAGACGTGTACATGCATGGTGTGAATGTGTGTGCGCGGGGCGTATGCGGGCACGAACACTGTCACACCATGCATGTACACGTCTAAACACAACCAAGGGCCCACCGCGCTCGTGATTTGCAAGAACTATAGGTACTGTGAATCCTTTCAAGGAAGTACGTGATACTGTGACAATTCAAAGAAAGTTTTTAATTAAAATCTAACCTATATAATGCAAAATAATGATGACTGTTCTTGCCGAAATAAGTTCTCTAGAATTAATGTATGTTATGTATAGTATATATTAAATTGAAATACCTAAATAAGAGGGCGGCAAAATTGTCTTCCGCCCCGGGCGGCCGACACCCACGCTACGCCGCTGCGCGTCCCTATTATTTGACTAATACCTGTACCCTAATGGGGTTAAAAACTGAAAGCTCATAGCAGATGGCAGCACAGTTGTGCGTCTTTAGTCCGCCATTGTTGTTTATGTTTTCACTGTTGTGTCGATATCGTTTATACGAAAACTAGACAAAAATGTATGCGATTTGGAGTGTAGTACAATTAAAAGCGGAGTTAAGGAAAAGAGATGCGTCTACCACGGATAAAAAAGCAGTTTTAGTGGAAAGTTAAATAAATAATGACCATTTTATATTTGATAGATTGTTTTGTTTACATTATTTAAAAGTCCTTTTTTTGTTGAAGACTGGGGGCATACGACAAGAATAACTTGATCGGAGTTGAAGAAGAGCTTGAGGATGATAACCCTAACATTCCTGCCCTGGAAAAGTTCAGGGATGTCAATTTTAGCACTGATCTTCCAGCGCTATCTAAAACCTACATTCAAGAGTTTGCTGAAGGTAAGTTTTCATACAGTGATCAACTGCTGATGCATTCATCTTCCTTTGTCAGTTCAACTATAAAAAAAGCGTGTAATATACTTAATTTAATGTTAATATTATTCCAGGTTTCAAATACCTCCTAAAGGGAAAATCCTCTATGAAAATAGGAGCTTGGTCAAGCTAATGATCGTAACTATGCGTATTTTCATGCACAATGCAAGGCACAAATGAAAAGATTAATGTATAATGTTATACTCAAGATGAATAAAACTGGTATGATATGTGAAAGTCATTGTGAATGTGCCGCTGGAAGTGGCTTGGAAGCACACTGTAAACAGATCTTCACAGTCCTCCACGGTATAGAGGATATAGTATGTACAAAGATTATAATTACCTATGCATAAAATATGCACAGAAAAATTAATGATGTTCAAACAACCAAAAACAACATTCTATACTGAGTATCTCCAACCAGCAATTTACGATAAATACTTGTATAAATACTATGATACTGTAATAAAACCAAATTAATATTATATACAATGTTTTATTTATCTCCTTATACACAATGCATATTACATAATACATTCTCTAAAGTTACAGCACATAAGACAAATAAAAAATATCTTTGATGCGAGGGGCACAAAACTGTGATGTTTTTGTCAAATCTAACAAACGTTCAACATGAACGCGTTGACTTATTTATTTATTTATTAATAGGTTATCCTACAATTGTTTACACATTACATTTCTTTTAAAACTACACAATATACATTTATAAGTGCAACAATTACTTAAAAGCTAACACAACATGCACTGTATATTAGAATTATGGAAAAACAAAGCAATAATGCAATAAACTAGGATCAAATATTTGGTTTACATTAAATCATAAATTAAAAATTAAATTACACTGAAATAAATAACATTTTCAATAGTAACATTCTTCACATGAGTTCCATAATACTTTATTTTGTGAGCCATTACACTTAATGTCGAACACACAAAATAGAACTTTTGATAGGTTTCAAAACTTGTGTAGAAAGCAATGATACTGTCATTGTTTTTATAGTTCTTTATAGATCCATAAATGTACACAAAATTCACTTGAGTATGTCTTGATCATCTCACATCATCTGGCTCCAATGGTGTGCTAGGAAAAATTTATATTTAGTTAAACATTGTAAGTTCCTCGTCTTTATATTGCTCTTCATAACTATCACGGGTTTGAACATGGCTAGGTCCAGCAATTTGATTACTATATGTATCAAAACATTGTTTTTTCTCATTTCTCTGTAAGTCTATTTGCTCTGTCTTCAGCTAAGGGGTTGACTGGTTTGTCTTTAGTAAAAGAAAAAATAGAGGGTACAGCAGTCTTCCTGTGCCTTTTGTAAATATTTTCATCACCTAGAACAGATAAAAAGGATCTATGATTTACTTATCTATGTGCGAAACATAAAATACAAATATGATGAGTGGAAGATATATTTATCTATTTAGCCCGTAATGTCCCACACCTAGGCAAAGGCCTCCCATTCCCTTTTCCACACACGTTTGTCCACTGCCACTGCGGGCCAGTCCTTTCATTCAATGCAATAAAGCGAATGCTGCATAGATGCTTGCTACTTAGACATACGAGTATTTACTTTGGTCGATTAAAAGATAATCTTAACAACACAACGTTAGTATAATGTATATAAATAAATATCCACAAATGCCTATAATGAAAACACACTTAAGTTCTCTGTATTATGAAAAAGAGCATCACCTGTATACGCATTTGTCTGATAGAAGTCTTCAGGATTAAAATGTATAGCACATAACCTCGACGAATTATTTGGTTTCCAATTTTTTCTTCGGAGAGCTCTCTCCCACACTTTTCTTCTTTTAAGATCTTTGGGGAATACATGGGTCCCCGGATTTTTGCAGTCAACAGCTGCGCAAAGGGGCATATTAATTAATTAGGCGTAAATGAAGTTGATTGTTTACAAAAAATGTATGGATATTGACAGCTAGCTGTCAAATTTACGGACGGACAATGATAGCGACATCTGAAGTGAGCAAATGGCAGTTTTTATCCCCATTGCGTAACTTATTTTCGTAAACAATTTTGCCTAATTTGTTTCAAATTGACAGTTCAACAATATTAATTGCGTTATTTACGTTGTTGAGCAGATTTTTTTTCCAACTTATGAAGCAATGGATTAGCAATTTGTTTCAAATCGAAACAGATTGTGGTTGTGTTGTATTACGCAATTAGGGTATTGGTAATCTATTACTCTATGTTCGCATATCCTAATATGAATATACGTGGCTTGTATTATAATACCTGTACCTATAAGGAATATATTAGTCACACCTCTACATGACAGTTGTCAGGCTTGATCTACGCTCCAGCATCGGTCGCGGACGGTCGTGCTGCGGTTCCTGGCTCCTGTTTGCGGCTCAAGCGTTCCTTGGTTGTTCCTGAGACGTTCGTCGAGTAGTCAACCGACTACCATCGTCCATTAATTGGTGTCTTTTTCAAGACACAATTAATAGTGTATTTCTATTCAGAAATAGTCGAAAACGTTCTTCGCGGTTTTGGCCCCTTCTGGGTAAAACCACAGTTTCGTGGTCCTCGGTGGATACCATACGGTGGCAACGAAGCCGAGTGGGTGTTGACCCAATACACCCGCCGATCCCCTTCAGGGTGAGGCAAGTTATTTGGCCGGGTCCCAGTGTTTGGCCTTGGGGGATCTCCTAGTAAACACGTGTTGACAGTGTTCCCTTCACAGCAACACACCTAGTGTCGGTCGGGTGTGTCTACACCCGGCGCACTAGACTGGTCAGGACCCCGTTGCACAATAAGATAGGCAACAGGCAAAAGCAAGCTTAGGGCTCACGTTAGTACACAACCTCCCTGTCTTTACCCGACAGGGAGGGTTTACACATCCCCGGTAGTCCGCCCGGGGAGATAGGATTAGGATAAAAATAGGAAAATAGGATCCCTCCCTATTATTTTAATACTATAAGTTAGTCATTATGGAGGCCTTACAGGGTGACCTTCTGTCACTCCGAAATTACCTCTCCTCCCTCCGTTCTGAGAACTCCAGATTACTGGATCTCATTAGTAGGGTTCTCAAAAGAGACCCTACACTTTCAAACGAGTTTGGCACCGAACTCAAAGGCCTCGCTGCCTCACAGCAGGCAGTCTCTTTGACTCAGTCCATCGCTGAATTCAGTGATGTGATTGAGCCACAGTTTAGTCGATGTCCTTCAGACAATATGGACACTGATGACGCAATAGCGCGCCTCCCGACCCCCCACCCCCACTTCTCCCCCGAATACGCAGGCTAATGCCTCTTCTTCCTCCTCTTCCTCCCACTCCGATGAGGAGGGCTTCACCCCAGTCACCGGAAAGGGGAACAAGAGGAAGAAGAAGAAGTAAAGCTCTTCTCAGGCGGCCAAGGTAGCCGCAATCGATGACTCATTAGTCTCGTCCCTCCCGACAGTTAGCGTAGCTACTACCGCGACTGGCGCCCCGGTAGCTTCCCCTTCCATATCCCCCCGCCCGATTGCGTCATCCTCTCAGGTTGACTCGCAAATCCCGACCCATAGTTCCGGCCCTAAAAAGGTTGCGCCTCCACCTCCCGTCTTCGTACAAGACAAGGAGAAGTGGACGGCTGTGTCAAACTGGTGTGTGGAGATGAAAATCTCCTACACAAATGCCAGGTCGACCCAACAGGGTATTAAAGTACTGGTCCCTACATCGAAACACTACAGGGACCTAACTAGGGTCTTGAGAGAGAGAGGTGTGTCATTCCACACCTACTCCCTCCCAGAAGACAGAGAAATCCGAGTGGTAATCAAAAAGATCCCCAAGGAAATCTCCCCGTCAGAGATATTAGCCGACCTTCAGTCGCAGAATATCCCGGTAGACGAGGTGCACCGCATGCACCGTTCGCGCGGCAGGGAAGCATACGACATGGTTATAGTCGTGTGCTCCCCCACCGAGGGGCATCACCTCATATTCAATATCAAGACCTTATGTAATCTCAAGGGCTCCTCAATCGAGAAACCCTGGAAAAACAGCGCGATCGGTCAGTTTCACCGCTGTCAATTGTATGGCCATTCTCAGAAGAATTGCCATGCAAAACCCAGGTGCGTTAAGTGCCTGGGTGACTACGGCACCACTGACTGCTCGCGTCCAAAGGACCGTAGCCTATGTCTCAGCCCGCCTAGTTGCGTGCTGTGCGGCCTCGAGGGTCACACAGCCAACTACCGCGGCTGCTCTAAGGCCCCTAAGGCCACTTCCAATAAGCTGACCAAACGTGAGGCAGCAGAAACGGAGGGACTTCCATCCCCTCCCCTCTTCCCAAATTCCAGAGCGGCTTATTTATTTATTTATATATACTTTATTGTACACCACAAAAATACATAACAAAAAATAAATCAAACACTACAAAATATATAATGGGCGGCCTTATCGCTTTCCGCGATCTCTTCCAGGCAACCTTGGAATGGACAGTGATTTGCCTGGACATAAAATGGGGCTGCCGTTGGTGCAAATAATAAGTATATTATATACTAGAATAGATACACACATATATACATATCCTAAATAATACATACATAAATACATACATCCTTACTAAATATATAAGCAACAAAAATAAATGAAGACTATAGATAATTACAGTTACGAGAACAAGATCACAACGACAAGTACAACGTACTTGTATTTAAGAGACTCGTGAAGGAACATTTCCTTCACGAGTGTCTTATATACAAGTAACGATTGCGCACGTTTTATTTGAACTGGCAATGCATTCCACAAACGAGCAGCTGGACAGTAAAGGACTTGTCGAAGAAAGTTGTGGAATGCATAGGCATTTTAAGCTTTAAGTTATCTGATGACCTTAAAAGTTTCGTGTGGGAGTCGCAAAGAAACTGGAAACGTTTCTTGAGATAGAGAGGGGTGGAAGGGGAAAAAAGAACATTATACAAAAGGGAAAGAATATGAACATTCCGGCGAAGGCGAATTGGTAACCACTTGAGCTTCACACGAAATTCGGAAACATGGTCATATTTGCGCAAACCGAATATGAACCTTACACAAACATTTTGAAGCCGCTCAAGTTTATCGAGTTGGTCTTGGGTAAGATCAAGATAGCTAGCATCAGCATAGTCAAGGATGGGAAGAAGTAGCGATTGTGCAAGCGCAATCTTGGTGGCAGTCGGTAGAAAATTACGTAATCTCCTCAAAGATGCAGCGGATGCAAATAATTTGCGGCTAACTTAGCCCTCAGAGACCTAGTTCTTGGACTAAATTGAATCACCAGCAGGCTTTCCCAGCCCTGGGTATTCCCCCCCCCCCCCCCTCATACCCCTCTCTCTACTCTGATGGACCCGCGTGTCTGTCACATCCCCCCTCCCCCCGGCTTCCCCGGTCCCTCTTTCGCGCCTTCTGCGCCCCCCGCGAACCCCGCCACCGCTCCTAAAGCCCCGCGCCCCGCCCCCACTCCCGTGGCCCTAGTTAACCCCATTGACGATCGATTCGACGTCATTAGCTCCGCGTTCGAAATCTTTTGCTCCCCCAGGGCTACGCAGATGGCCCTGGATATCACTGCAGCCAAAAAATCGGGTGGTTAGGCTGCAATTAGAAACGTCTTTAATGCGTATCCGGAAATTACACAAGCCGTCACGTCCTTCTCTACTCCCCCCAACATGTATAACGCCACTCATGCTAGGTTTAAACCCCAATCCCTCAAGCTAGGCACCTTCAATGCCAATGGCTTAGTCCATCAAAAAGATGAAATCGCGGAATTCCTCCGCGTTCATCAGCTAGATATCCTCCTCATCCAGGAAACTTTTCTAAAGCCCCATAGAGGCAATCCCTCCATAGCCAACTATTGTATCGTTCGGAACGATAGAACGCGTTGTCATAAGGGTGGCACCCTTATCTACTACAAAAAGGATCTGTACTGCATCCCAATGGACCCTCCCCCCTCTCCCGATTAGAAGTATCAGTCTGCCATCTGGGCATGACCGGTCACGCACCGATCACTCTAGTGTCGGTCTACATCCCTCCCATTCCTTCCACCGTTTCGGAAAATTTCCAAAATCTCTCTGACGATTTCCAACTCTTGTTCAACCTGAGTGACTCCGTCATTATGGCGGGGGATCTCAATGCGAAACATCCCTCTTGGAATAGCTCCACCACCAACACCAGAGGTCGGCACTTGTTCGACCTCTCCTCCTCCCTAAACTTCGACATCATTGCTCCGATGAGTCCCACCCACTAACCCCATAACATCAGTCACACCCCTGACGTCCTCGATTTAACGCTCCTTAAGAACGTTAATCTACGACTAGACTCGATAGCAACGGTGTACGAGCTTAACTCTGACCACCGTCCGGTAATCTTTAAATTCATCTCCCGTATAGGTCCCTCCGACCCTGACCAACCTCTCCCCACTAAAAATGTGACGGACTGGAGGAAAGTAAGCGTTTAGCTGAAATCCAACACGTCCCCCTTACTAGACTCAATCCCCGATCAATTTGACTCAGTCACCGACACGACTGCCGCGATCGACTCACTCACGGAGCACGTACAGACCGTACTGAGTGACTGCTCTAGGGAGGTTCCAGCAACAGAACCCTGTTACTTGAATCTCCCTGACGATGTGCGTGCCCTGATGACTGAGAAAAGCGCGGCTACTCGTGCCTACAGCGTCTTCCCCTGTGCCGCCAACAAAGCCCATATGCGCTACTATCAGAGATCTGTTAGGACACGCATCTTGGAGCTGCGTGAAGCGGGATAGGATAAGATGCTGAGCGATCTAAAGCCCTCTCATCAAGCCTTCTGGGATCTCCAGAGGAAACTCAGGTCCCCCCAGTCTGCCCCCATACTCCCGTTAGTCCGCCCCGATAAAACGATTGCCTTCGACGACATCGACAAAGCCGAGTGCCTAGCCGACAGTCTTGAAGCCCAATGCTCTCCTAGCTCCCTACCAGTAGACAAAGCTCACCTCGATGGGGTCGACGCTGAAGTCAAATGTAGAGCCTCCCTTCCTCCCGTTGAAGATCCTGATTTTCCCTTGCCCCCCATCGAACCAGATGAGGTGCACGAGATAATCAAAGGTCTGCAAACGCGTAAAGCCCCCGGTTCAGACGGACTCACCAATAGGGTGGTCCAGCTTTTCCCAGCTCACTTGATCATGCTATTGACCACCATCTTCAATGGTGCTCTCAGCAATAACATCTTTCCCCAGACGTGGAAAGAGGCCACGGTCATAGGTATTCCAAAGCCCAGCAAGTCTAAAAACGAGCCCTCTAGTTACCGCCCAATCAGTCTGCTCAAAGTCCTCGGCAAAATCTATGAGAGACTTATTTACCAAGGGCCTCATTCCCGACGAGCAGTTTGGTTTCAGAACTCAGCACTCTAGCGTGCATCAGGTCCACCGTATCGTCGAGCTGGTCAAAGGTGGTTTCACCCGAGGCCAGCAGACACGCGCGGTCTTCTTCGATATAGCGAAAGCCTTCGACAAAGTCTGGCACAACGGCTTATTATATAAGCTTTACAAACTCGGTGTGCCAGATCGTCTCGTACTCATCTTACGAGACTACCTGTCGAACCGCACCTTCCGCTACCGTATCGAAGGAGCCCTATCCTCCCCCCGCCCCGTAAGGGCAGGAGTCCCTCAGGGCTCGGTAATAGCTCCCCTCGCGTTCACGCTGTTCACTAGCGATATTCCCAAACACAGAAGGACGCAGCTCGCTCTGTTCGCAGACGACACTGCGATCATCTGTGAAGGTAATACCCTCTCGTCTCTCCTAAATCTACAACGGGTCGTTAATAACCTTGGCGCCTGGTTTAGACGGTGGAGGAACGAAGTTAATCCTGACAAAAGTCAAGCGGTTTCATTCTCGAAACCGAGATCCAGATCCCTCCCCCTCCCCCGATCGATCACCCTGTTCGGCAAGCCGATCCCTTGGGAGAAGCAAGCCAAATACCTCGGTGTGATCTTAGACCATCATCTCCCCTTTTCAGAACACATAAACACAGTTCGTTCGCGAGCCGCTTTCGCTCTAGGTACACTTCATTACATTCTAATACCACTCAGCAAATTGTCACTAAAGTGCAAATTGCGAATCTATACAGCGTGCGTCGTCCCATAATGACCTATGCGGGAGCAGTCTTCGCTCACGCCAAAACCCGTTCGCTCCATAGTATGCAGACCCTACAGAACCGATTCCTTCGCAAGGCCAAGGGAGCCCCTGGTACATCAGAAACGAGATCCTCCATCTCGACTGTAAGATCCCTACGATCCACCAGTTTCTCAAACGCATGTCCAAGCGTTACTTTGACTCCGCTTCTCGACATCGGAACCCTCTGATAGTCGAGACAGCCAATTATGTCCCGTCCCAAATCAGTCAGACCCACCGCCCGAGGCATGTACTCTCCGACCCAGATGACCCCATTACACTCCTCCAGGAGCAGAATAGGGCCACCAGTACAGTGCACAAACACAGTTGCCTCCCGTCATTCCGACCTCGCCGCCGAGGTCCTTTACGTACGCGATCTACTCCCCGAGTAAACGAATCCCCCCCCGACTCTTGCTCGAAAACGAGGTGCCAGCAGTTGTTGCAGCTGAGCACGTAGCTTTAAATACCCCGAATAATAATCATGACGATATAATTTGATCCAGCCTGTCCCCACTTGCTGTCCTCTCGTCAGCGATGCCCTAAGCCGAGGTCCGTACCCCACAGGGGGTGCCCTTAGCGAGCATTCGCTTAATTTTAATTTAGAATAGTTTAAAAAGCTCCTGGATGGAGGCTCTAAGTGTAGAAGCTTATGGCACCCACAGGAAAAATCCGGTTAAGCAGCCAAGACCTTAGTGGTCAATACAGCGAAAAGACATTAAAAAAAAAAAAAAATACTGTTGTCAGTGTCACTCCAGACTTCCAGAGTGAGAGTACTTTTGTTGTCACTTAGTCACGACACTTTTCGTTAGACAAAAATAATAGCAAACAACTGAAACGTAACGTAAAATTAAATTAATGTTTAGCTATTTCATTTTCCTGTCTCTTCCACTATCAAATAATTTTACATTGGTGTCATATAGTCAATATTTGTTACCATGGTAAAATCCTGAATAAGATACAATAAATCTTCCATCTGATAAGAAAATCGTGCCTCGAATATGATTCATACATTCTAGCTAGATAGGATGAATTTGTAGGTAATGTTTAAAAAAAACGTGTTACAATGAAGGCCTCTCATTTAACCATAAATGGCCAGAATTACAATAATAATCACTTTACGATAGGGTTAAGTCTTGCTATATCGTCTAGTATTTTTATCGGGTCCAGTTTCATTATAAAAAAAGTTGCTTTAAAAAAACTCCAAGCCTCGGGAAATGTTCGGGCATCGGCGGGTGGGTTTGCTTACCTAAAACAATGGCTGTGGTGGCTCGGTCTGATAACAAGTGGGTAACTATAAACTTTGAAGTTTCACTAGACACTATTAAGATTAACTTTTACTAAAGAAAAATTCCTAACAGTGGGCATTGGTGAAGCAGCCAATCTCCTGGCATATGCATTTGCTCCTGCAGCACTGGTGACTCCATTAGGTGCGCTTAGTGTTCTTGTGGCGGCAGTCCTTTCTTCAAAGTTTCTAAATGAGAAACTTAATTTCATTGGAAAAGTAAGTTATTATATGTTATATTAAAATAAAAACAACAACTTTCTCAGACATGGAAAACTATTTGACAGATTATAATTTCTATTACAGATTGGATGCTTTCTTTGTATTATTGGATCAATAATATTTGTGATTCATTCACCAAAGTCAGAAGAAATCACAGGTTTTAGTGAGTTAGTAGATAAGTTATTTGATTATTTATTTCTAACATATGTTGGAACGATTTTTTTGATGTGTTTTATTATAAAACTAGTTTTTATACCAAGGTTTGGAAATACAAATATTGCAGTTTACTTGTTACTTTGTTCATCTATTGGTAGTCTGACTGTTGTATTTTGTAAAGGAGTTGCTTTAGGTGTAAGGGAAAGTGTTTCTGGAAATGTAAACAATTTTTCAAATTATATCTTTTGGTTATTATTTGTCACTGCTGTAATATGTATCATGATTCAAATGAATTATTTGAATAAGTCCCTAGACATATTTAACACAAGTATTGTTACTCCTGTGTACTATGTCATGTTTACCATATTAGTTATAATTGCATCAGGTATCCTTTTTAAGGAATGGGATCATATGAGTACTCCTGATATCATAGGTTGCATATGTGGTTTCCTCATAGTGATAACAGCAGTTTTTATGTTAAATGCATTTAAGGATTTTCAAATATCATTAAAAGATTTAAAGCTTAATACTCGACAGAGGAGGAGTGCACTTAATTTACACAGTACAGAAATGAGAGAACCTGAGAACTACGCATTAAGCTCACATATTAGACAGCTGTAGTATGAAGTCAATATTTAATCACTCATTTTAAAAAGCTACAGCATTCACAGTCTATGAATAAATGAATGAATAATATAAAATAGGATCATAAAATATAATAGGATTACTTAATTTGAAAAAATTATTCAACTTAAAAATCTCCCATTAAGTAATGACTATTTCATCCTCATCATACTTTTTGTAAGTTTGGTTATAAGGTAATAATAATATTTTATTTTGTTAAGGTACATTAACATTCTTTTAAAGGTTGATTAGAATTTGAAATATCTTTCAAATTGTAGCTTGTTTGTAAGCAATCTTGAATGTAGATAAGACATACAAAAAGCACCTACATAATTATGCAAGTTAATTAGTATCCGTATCCTACAGAATATGCATAACTAACGCATACATATACGTAACTGTTTTTAATTTTTTCTTCAAAATTGTCATTTGTTATTTGAGTTTTATTTGAGTTACTAAATAAATTTTCAGCATTTTTCCTCCAGCTTCGCAGAGGAAATTATGTACTAATGATTACACTGTAGATACCTGAATATTTTGAAGGCATAATAATTTAATCAGGTTTAGCCTAGTATTTACATGGTAATGTGCTATTTTATACATAGGAATGTATTAAGGATTTGCAATGTTTAGTTTTAATGTAGATTTTATAAATGAAAATGTAACATTTATTATATTTGAATATTTATGTTATATTCTCATGAAAAAAATGAAACATGAAATATGATGGGACAGAGACAAAGTAATAACATTTATCTTAATCATAAAAAAAAAACTACATCAAGACATCAACAAATCTCCCATATAATATTTTTAAAGGAGATGTTTCATTTTCGGCCATAAAGTGTACGTTAATGAAAAAAAAGGAAAAAATTCCACGAATTGAGGAAAAATATTCTTTCCTGATTATTCCTCTGATTACTTCGGCACAAAAAATAATAGTTTAACAAATTATTGCCATATTTTATTTATCATGGCGTCGTTTTACTTGCATACTGCTTTCGTCCAGAAATCAGGTTACATTTTAACAAAATAATATCATGTAGACGTTATTCAAATAAATATGAAAGGCATGTATTTCTGTACTAAAATAAGATAGCTATCTTATACAACTTTTTTGATTAATTAGAAAGTATGATTCATCATAAAAATAAAAAACTGCTTTTGTGGATTGTAGATTTGTAGGTACTTCTGGACGAAAATGGCTAGCTGTCGATAATCGTATTTCTCCTGACAAACGTCAAACATTTTCGGTTTTTATTTTGTGCCCAAAAAGTATTAGATATTATGGAAAAAAACAGTCTTCATTGTATTTAGGAGTTCGTTTCCCAGGTTTTCTGAAGTGTACATGTTATGGCCGGAGTCCCATACAAAAATGAAACGTCTCCTTTATGTTGTGTTAGAACTTGCTGTTATAACTTTCCGACTTAAAAATTTTCTCTTCCTCAATCACATAATATTTTGTTCAATAAAGGTACTTATCTTTACATAATGTTTTATACTAATGTCTGTGTCTTATTGTCTCGCAGACATTTGATGAAAGTTTATGTTTGTAATGAACAAAAATTATTTTAACTGATGACTAGTGATGACATAAGGAGCAACCACTCAAAAAAACAAATTAATTAAAAAAACAACTACACCTAGTCCTTATGTGATTGGCATTTAAAAAATGTTAATTTTCGTTTTCGTTAAACAGTATAATTATAACTCTGACCCTTGGTTAATAGGCTCTGGATAAGGTATTAGTTTACATTTGACATTGATAAAGTAAAATAATATGTTTCCCAAGACATTTAAAAATGTTTTATTTACAAACTATTGTAAGCACTTATGTTTTTTACAAATTTTACTGTACAAGCTCCAAGTAATTGGATCTCAATATAAATTAGAACACATTAAGTTGTGGGCAAATTGTTGTGAACAAAAAGCACTAGACTATGCACATTCCTTTAAAATGATAATGTTCATAAAATGAGATTCAATTCATTAAGGACAGATACAGATAAATGCTTTGAAACCAAGGAATGTAGACAATACATACAGCATATCTAAATGTCACAAATACACTGTCACTGTGTGATAAATAAATGTCCTGCAAATAGGGCAAGTGCGCTGATATCCATACAGGCGTCTACAACAATCTGTGCACAAGCATACATGGCGACATGGCAGAGTCAGTACACATTTCTGCCGTTCTTGACATATCACACAGAGTGAGTCGACAGCATTTGCAGCATCATCAATAGATGAAGAACTAAAGTTAACTTCTCTAGAATCTAAGTCTTGCCCACCGGCCATTTGTGTTATTATACCAACTTCTGAGTTTGTGAAATAATTAAAAAGTACATAGTATAAATACAAAATGTTTCTTATTAATGACCAATACAACATGTTCATTCTAATAACTATTGTTTCCCTAAAATGCACACACAAGCGCACAATTATTATAGCACTTGTGATACCCATAAAAGATTGTAAAGGCACTTCTGTTAAATAATTAGTGAATTTCAGTAATGTCATATAGGCATCCACAATTATACTCCCTATCACATGGCCAATATACTTGAACATTGCCCTCAACAATTGTGGAAGATGTATAGGCACAAATGTTAATAAAAGCCACACAGTGTCTCCCACAAATATCACAGAACTCTTCATTAAAGTCACCACTTCACTCAACATCACGAAAACTGCTCGAGTTGACCAGTTAGCCGTAGCTACCAGTTCACTGAATTTTGAATATATTTCGTTACAGATATTAACAACTCCATCTTGTATGTAAATTAATTGATTGATAAATGCATCAGTAATCCCATGGGCAGAAGCTGGTATTTCTTCAGTAAATATGGATAAATTGTCTTCATACACAATTTGAAAAAATAACAGTAAACTTTTGAGAGTGCTTACTATTACAGACAAGATCCATGTTACAGCTGAAACTATTGTCTTTCCTGTAAATGATGCTAAAAGAAGAACAGTTTGAAGACTAGTAGCAAATATATTGATAATTTTGGCCACAAGTGAAATCATATTTATATTCTCATTATTATGATAATTTTTACAAAATTATTTGATTTCGCTGTTCTCTGTTTCCGCTAATTCCGTTCCGATAATCTTCTTTGACTTTTTTCAACAAATACGACAACATTGACTTCTTGACAATGACAACAAAACAAGTGTCACAAGTTCACAATTGACAACAGTCCACAGAACATCAAACATCGGCCGCATTCCGAGTTACGCTAAAAGTGATAATGATGCCCTATGATTATTCCCCCCCCCCCCTATTTTAGATACTTGTACATATTATTATTATAAGTATGATAGTTTTTAAATAATGTAAATACGTGTGTGTAAATAATAAAATTACAACAATTACGTAACTGTCTTGTACATGGAAAGAAAAAGTGATAATATCGCGAATCCAACCAAAAATAGTCACAAAATATAAGAGTTATTGATATTTGTGACTTTGGACTTTGGTCGGATTCGCGATATTATCACTTTTGGCGTAAGTCGGAATGCGGCCATCTAAACTCTAGGGGCGGTATTACACTATCATATATCTAGGATCCTATATCCAATCCTACTTATATGACTCCTAGAATCATATCTGTGTATTCATCGATGTGTGTATTATCAATTATAACTAGGATCCTATTTTTTGTTGAGGATCAATGTCTGTACATGACCACAGACTAAGTAGGACGGTAATCTCCCATATAGAAAAATCGCTTTACGATTTGCGAGCTTTGATTGTGACGTTTAGTTTTTTTTTAATTTAAACCATTTTGGTGCTCTTGTTGTTATGAGACCGAGTATTTTTGCCAACGTTTATCGAGCCCAGAATATTTTGGAAAATAGCCTTTTAAGCCTTTAACCGACTTTCAAAAAAGAGGTTCTGCTTTAATTCAACTCGAGGTAGGGTTGTGTGTAGACAGGTGTACGTATAGCACACCAGGGGGCTTACTACGAGCTCTTATAGCAGGACGGAAGTTGAACTGCGTTGCTTTTTTGTACTATGACATCCTAATAGCAGGCCTGCAGCAGGCCTGCTGCGTTGACATTTACGAAAACCGTTCACCTTTTTTTTTGTATAGAGTTTTCATACCACGACGTGCTATTGGACAGCAGAAAAACGACTATTGAACGTCTGTAATGTCAAAATAAACTATCTTGAAAAAGTTAGTATTAGACAAGCTTTTTCAACATTGTTTTGTTGAAAAATTGATAATATTGTTACTTCTATTTTTAATTTTATTAAAACAACATTATTAATTTTATTTGAGGTTCGAGGTAAGCTGTTATGAGGAGGACCCACTTAAAATTTTGCCGATTTATGATGGGAAATGATTTTGTTGACCGCCATCGGTTTATGTTGACCGCACAGAACTTATTTACCCAATGATTTTGGATCATTTATATGTTTGATGTTTCATGACTATGGGTGCTATATACAAATGGCAGCACGCAATAGCTTATTATTTCTGTGAAAGTGCTACAAAAGCGATTGAGCGTAATTAAATCAATAAGTACCTAAGTACTTAAAATAATTTTGGAGGCAGTTGGCGAGACTGGTCTCGTTCCAATTGCATATCAAACCAAGGATCAGCATTCCAGTCAGCCTTGAAAAGTCTACAGCAGGACACTAGAAGGTAGGGATGTGAGATTAATGGAAAATAATCGATTAAATAAAAATCGATTTTTCTTTATTCAAAATTAATCGATTTGTCAAAAATCGATTTTATTAAAAATAAATAATCGATTTCTGCGAAAAAAAAGATTTTTTTTGTAATATTTAAAAAAAAATATGCTTTTCAAATTCCAATAATAAACCTAAGAGATTCATATTAACAATTTTTCAGATAAAAAATCAAGTAAAATTAAATGAATAAAAAAATAACCAATTCAAAACTTAAAATCAAATGTTCCTTTAAAATTTCAAGGTAAGGAATTAGGAAACCAAATAGCATTATTGAAACAAATTTTAGTTCTATTAATCGTTTGTGATGATGAATGATGAGCATCCAAACAAAATGACAAACTTATTGTCTCAAAAACTAAAATATAAATCAAATAAAAAATAAATGCCTACAGATGGCGTCGTTTTTATTTAATCAACTTATACGTATGAACTTAATTCAAGATTTTTCATCGAACGCATAGACGGCGCGTTTATAAAATTGAAACTTACTACTAGATTTTTTCATTAGTCTCATAGATACAAGCTGTTTCTGAAAATCGATTTAAACACGTAATTTATATAATCGATTTATTAAAAATCGATTAATATTAAAATAAAAATCGTCAATAAAAAATCGATTATTAGAAAATAATAATCGATTTAAATGAAAATCGATTATTTTTTAACATCCCTACTAGAAGGGTGCAAATACTTACAGAAGAAAACATTGGTACTTAATTTGTTTTTATTTAAATTCTCCTGGATTAATGAAAAGTTGTTTATATTTCACACATCTCGTTCATAGTGATGTAAAAAATATTCGCAACTCGATGTGCCACATTAGCGGCCTCATACTGTACCTAGATGCGTTTGTTGTTATTTTTTATTTGTTTTTAATCACAATACCTCACCAAATACTCACCTTACAAAAAAAAAGACATTTGTGACATCACTTCCTCATCATAGAAAGAAGTAGGTACCTACTTAGTTTAGGATGTTATTTATTATTTTGTTTGTCAAATATTTTATTGTATTTCAGATGATACAATCCCATTGGCGGAACTTATCAATAAACCATTATATTTGACCCACCACATCTGATTAAGGGATCCGAAATATTTTTTTGAACAAAAACATTAAATTAAATGAGAGTATAGCAAGATGGTCAGACATTGTTGATGTGTATAAAATGGACTGTTTACATGCTGAATCACGCTTGCTTCATAAGCTTACTGATGAGCATGGTATACCTACCAGAAAAAATAAAGAAAATAAAGGTAGGTTATTTATTTAAATTATTATAATTGTAAATAATCATTACTGTTTGGCAGGTGATACTTTTCTTCATGCTTCTATGAATATCTAATTGTGCTATTTTTATTTTTTTAAGTTATTGTGTTATCTTTTCAGGTTTGAAATTGTGCCCAGGTTTTTAATCACACTATGGATGGCCAGTGCTTTGGTATACAGTTCCTCATTTTGTAAGTATTTAGTCCTCTCTCTTCCTCTATAATAAAGTTATCTAGGTTATCCCTGACAAATCAGTAAGGCTTTCTAAGATTTCAACCAATTTTTGTTTTTGTTTTTCTATTTATGTCTTGTAAGCCATTGCAGTGGCAGTTTTGTCTGATAAACATACAATTCATATTTTGTACTCTTAACTTACAGCAAAAATGTTTGCCACATAAAATCAAATTTATTTTAGCTTAAAGAAATGATTATTTATGTTATTTTCCAGCACACTATGCTGATGGCAAATCAGTGAGTTAAATGTGTCCTAAGTAGTAACCGTCTTGGACAAACTACAAGTGTGAATGGAGCCAGCACTTTCTCAAAGAAGGGTAAAGGACAAGAATTACGGTCACGGTGACATAAGTTTTGACGAGAAGCTATCCAAAAATTCCAAGAAATGAAATTTATTGATAAAAATTCCAAGGAAGTTACTGTTTATGAAACTGGCTTGTAACTCTTTAGAAGTTTCAGAAACTGTGGCAATTGTTTGAAGAAAAAACAAACTAATGCACCCTATATTTTAAGTTAGATGATCTAGAATTATTTTTTTGGAAGGGTTGGAGCATATAATTCATGGAATAATAACCCAGATTGTCAGTTTCACAAATACTTTTAAATTGTTGCTTGCGATAACAGGATTTTATAAAATTTTAATTGTGAAGATGAATCCTGTTAATCGTTACTAAAAATGGAATCACTGTTTACTACAACTACAATGTTTACAAAAACATAAAAATTATCTCGTTCAGGCACTCATTTCTTTATTAACAAAATTAGCCATACATTATTGGTGCAATGTAATTGTTTAGTAAAATTTTAAGAGGTACAGACATTGTTAAACTGGAAAACATGAGTACCTAGCAAACCAGTTATGCAAGCAAAAGCTCTTAACTAAGAAAATTTTATAAAAATCCTAATAAATAATATTATTTATTGCAAAACATCTATTTTCATTTGCCTTTGAATTTTCCTTTTTTAATTTAAGAAACTGGTTTGGATGATTTCTGTAGAGTATGTAGATGTTTAATGTGGATAAAGGCTGTTATTGTAGTCTTATAAATAAAACATTAAAACATTTAAAAAAATAATTTTAATATTAAACTGAAAAATTACATAGAATTTAGAAATAGAATTTAAAAATAAAACACGAAATGGGCAGAGCAACAATGTAGATAGGTCTACGACCAACGGCAAAATGGACGAGTCCACGCAAGCTTCTTCCTTTTATAGGCGCGGCTGCGCTGGAGGGGAGTGTCCGGTGTTGTCATCTAACACGGCCTCTCCTGACATGGCAGCGTCCTCGCGGCCTTCGTCAGTTCTCGATGATGGACCAGCACCATCGTCCTCATGGTCAAATGCTTGATCTTCATCGCAACCTGTAACCATGATACACATTCGTTAAGATCACCATTTAAATTATTACACAAGATAGCGAAACAGTTGTAATTCAAATAGCAGTGACTTTATGTACCGAACAACACAAACACTTTGCACAGGAACAGTCGTACTCAACGACTCTTTATATCGCAAGTAGGATTTATTCAGGTCATATTCCCACACCAAATACCATGCGCGCACCAGGATTTACATCGGTTACAGCAGGTCAACCACAAGACCTACTTCAGGTTTTACACTCGGTCTATAGTCAGCATGGGCCCCACCGACGTCAACCTCGATACCTTCACCATGGGCTGCACTCTCAATAGTACAGTCCACAGTCTGTGCCACCCAAAACCACGTGCACTCAGGATTTACATGAGCCTCGGCACCCAATAACACAAAACAATTGCAACCAGTGATTGTTTGGTACATACAGTCTAGAAAGTGTAAGCAAAAGCTGGGTGCATACAACAAAAATAAAACAAATGAAAGCTATCAACTAACTTTCAAAGAAACCAGCGCATGTGTCGGGAGTCCACTCACCACGCCACAACACCATGTACCCAGCAGCTGCTTGACTGGTTTTGCCATAAGAACCAGCTAGCAATTTTAGTTCATACCTATCGTTAGGTAGAACACTCACAACCCTATAAGGGCCTCGCATGCCACAATCTAACTTGCCAGTACTTTGTGACCTCTTAATGACAAAGACTCTGTCATTAACATTGAACTTCTTAGGAGGGCTTCTATTTTTATTGACATACGCGTCTTGTTTAGATTTGTTTTTGTTTATCAATTCATCTGCGCGTTGCCTACGTAGTTCGCGGATCGCTTCGCGATTAGGATTTGAGCCCTCAAGCGTAACATCTCTAATTAAAGAGTTAATTACTGGCGTAGTGGATTCCGTGCCGATTAATAGATTTAACGCGGAATATTGTGTAGTCTTATGTTTGGTAATGTTTAATACGAGCTGTAATTTCCACAAAACGTTCGACCATTCGTTTTCGTTATTATTAACTTCTATTCTGACCATATTAAGCACAGTACGGCAATATCGTTCAACTTGACCGTTCTCCTGATGCATCTCAGGAGTAATGAAGTGTACTTCAATACCGGAATCAGTTAACCAGTGTACGAAATTGTGGTTATCAAACATCCGACTACGGTCGCAAACAAATCGTTTAAACGTACCAAACAAAGATATAGTTTGAGTTATCACTCGCTTTAACTCGTCGCAATCCTGTCTGTACAGACTATACAACAAACAATATTTTGTATACGCGTCAACTATTATCAATACGTACTTAAATCCGTTACATTCTCTAAGTGGACCGAGTACGTCGGCATGTACTGTATCAAACGGTATTGGGTCCTTTTGCCAAGAGGATATCGGCTGTAAGGGGGCACGGGGTACTTGTTTATGCGATATGCATACGACGCAATGTGTTATGTACTTAGTAACAAATCGCCTCAAACCCGGGAACCAAAAGTGTTTGAGAATCAAATCAATAGTTTTGTCTATACCCAAGTGTTCATGTTCGTCGTGGAATACACGTAACAAGCTTAAACGAAACGCTTTAGGGACATAACATAAGTAACGCTCTTGCTCGCCCTCAACACAGTACTTATAATACAAGAGATCGTTTCGTTTTACATAGCGACTTGAATCTAACACACCATTATTTAACTTTTCTAATAGTGACAAAGTTTCTTCGTCGCCCGCCTGAGCTATCTGTGCCCAATTAAGAGGTTTCTGAACGGCATTTATGACATTAATCGGATTTCGACTTAAATAGTCAACGTGAGACATTAAACAACCCTTGCGGTATTCTAAGGTAAAGTCAAAGTCCTGCATATAGATCCACCAACGCGCTACTCTCGGCTGAAGATCTTTCTTGCGTTGGGTCATTTTTAACGCGTTACAGTCGGTTATTATCGTAAAATGTTGACCAACAAGGTATTGACGAAAATGCTGCAACGATTTTACAACGGCTAGGGTCTCGAGCTCATAACTATGGTATTTCGGTTCCGCGCCTACCGTTACCTTACTAAAATACGCGACGACGCGTTTACGACCGTCTTTGTCTATTTGCAGCAAAATACCACCGTAACCTATCGCGCTCGCGTCAGTATGTAATTGCGTAGGTAATTCGGGATCGAATATAGCTAATAGAGGCTCACTAGTTAAATACGAAATAATTTCCTGCCTAGCTTTTTCTTGTAAATCACTCCAGTTAAAAACAACACCCTTTCGAGTTAAAGCAGCCACGCAAGCAGTTTTAATTGCGTAATTAGGAATATACCGCCGAAAATAGCCAGCTAGACCCAGGAATTGGCGAACTTGCTTAACGTTACTCGGTCTTGGCGACCTAATCAAGGCATCAATTTTATGTTTGCTCGGTCTAACCTGACCCTGACCGATTACTCTACCTAAGTACTCTATTTCGCTAGTTAGGAAACTACACTTCTTTAAATTTATAGAAAAACCGGCTTCGGTTAAAGTTCCTAGGACCGCGTCTAGTAAGATAAGGTTCTCGCCGATTGTATCAGACAGTAACAACACATCGTCGACGTAGACTAATACGTTACCCGATTCAATGAAAGATTTCAGGGTTTTACTGATAGTTTTCTGGTAAATAACGGGAGCATTGGCAAGACCGTAAGGCATTTTACAATATTCGTAATGTCCTTCAGGGGTGATGAAGGCAGTCTTGTTTATGGAGTCCTCACTGACCCTCAACTGGTGGAAGCCTGATATCATATCAAGTGCACTGAACCATTTAGCTTTACCTAGCATGTCTACATGATCATTAATTAACGGAAGCGGGTGTCTAATTTTGACTGTAATTTGATTTAGGGCTCTATAATCAACTACCATCCTGTCGGAACCGTCTTTCTTTTTCACGAGCAAGATCGGGCTAGCATATTCAGACTCGGATTCCCGGATTATACCTTTCTCTAATAAATCTGCAACTATAGAACGAACGCGTATTTTCTCGTCATACGACAATTTGTATGGTCGGTAATAAATCGGAATATCACTAGTCAATTTAATCTGCATTTCACTATTCTTGACTGTAGTGGTAGCTGTACCAGTTAAAAAGTAATCAGAATATTTGTTCAACACGTTTAACAACTGTTCCCTATCTTGCCCGATAACATGCGTCGAAATATTTTCGAAGACGGTTGATGGATTTATCTGCGTTATATTATTCACGAACACACTACTATGAACAATATATTGCGAGTCACCGGTACGAATGTAGGCAACACCTTTTCTATTCAAAACATCGGTACCAATAATTACGGGCACGTTTAAATGGCTTTTATCCACAACATAAAAATCAACTTCCAACGTAATATTATTTAATTGTATCGGTAATGTAATCATAGACTTTGCTATAACCTCCATTCCACCTAAACCTCGTAATAATTGGTGAGCCGGTTTTATTTGACATGAAAAGTGTTTAACTAAGTCCGAAGTTATTAAAGATACGGCTGAACCGCTGTCAATAAGTACATCGACGGGTATATTTGATATAACGGCCGCGATGACATCGGAATTTTTACGTTCACCCTCATTTTCGCGACAAAAATTTACGGAATTATTATTTCTGACACGTTCCTTAGCAAAACACAGACTTTCCGTATGACCTATTTTTTTGCAAAAACTGCACTTATCTGGACTGGGTTTTGTTGAAGAGCTATTCGTACTATTTTCTGAATTATTGCTTTGTGAATCTGATTTAGATCGTTTGGGACAATATTCGCGTTTATGGCCTACTTCGTTACACTGAAAACAACGTACCTTAGAAATATCGAAAGGTTTACGTTTGAACTGGCCATTACCGTTACGATTGGAAGCACTATGAGAACTGGGTTTCTTATTAGAATTAGGCATATTACATTTTACAAAGCTCGACAAGTAATCCACTATGCTTTCGGGAGTTAGTTTAGCATTCCTTGCGGACGCACGAACCTGTGGGTCGGTAATACCGCGTATAATAATTGCCGTTAGTAACTCACTGCTTAATCCTTTAACTATACGTAATTTCAATAAGGATTTACGTGCATATTCAGCATACGTAGAATACTTGTCCGACTCAGTACACATTACATTGTACAGAATGTTCGCGATATCGACAGACCGTGGGCACAACGATTTTAACTCTAATTTGAAATTAGACCATGTACGCGTGGTACTAGTCCACTCACTAAGCCAGTTACGGGCTTCCCCCTTAAGGCAACGACCTATGCGAGCAAGACATTCACTATCCTGCCAACGATTAAGCGATCGAGCTTTATCAACTTCATCGCACCACGTGTCGACATCATGAACACTCGGATCAAAATCAGAGACAAAATATTGGTTTGATCTCACCGGGAGTGTCATCATGGCGTCCAGGAAGCGTTCAGCTATAGTTTTAGCGTCGCTCCCCGTTGGCAACGGCGTGGCAGGAAACTCCTGCGTCGTGGCGGTAGACGCTGGGGGTGCGCAGGCAGGTGTTGTGGCGGGCTCCACGTCCGGCAGCGGCGTGCTCGGCATGACCAGAGCGTGGCAGGACCCCGGGCTCGCCGAAGCAGGTCGCGACTCGTTCCCACGCGTCCGCTCCTCCAGATCTTGAAGCCTCTTTAAAATCTCGTCTAACTTTTGAGGAGGCGAGGGAGTTCGTACATGACGTCTCCCTTTCCTCTTGTTATCAGAAGGCATTGTGTCTCTGCCCAACTTAACCTCAAAATGACTGCTATTGAACACGTTAAACAAAACTACCTCAAATTTATAGAATCAGAGATGGTATTTTAGCGGATAAGGCCTTCATATCCCACTTCTGATCTTATAAATAAAACATTAAAACATTTAAAAAAATAATTTTAATATTAAACTGAAAAATTACATAGAATTTAGAAATAGAATTTAAAAATAAAACACGAAATGGGCAGAGCAACAATGTAGATAGGTCTACGACCAACGGCAAAATGGACGAGTCCACTTTTTTTTTTTTTTTTTTTTTTTTTAATATTGGCTTCTCGCAGTTTTGACCACTAAGGTCTTGGCTGCTTAACCGGACTTTCCTGTGGGTGCCATAAGCTTCTACACTTAGAGCCTCCAGCCAGGAGCTTTTTCAACTATTCTAAATTAAAATTAAGCGAATGCTCGCTAAGGGCACCCCCTGTGGGGTACGGACCTCGGCTTAGGGCATCGCTGACGGGAGGACAGCAAGAGGGGACAGGCTGGATCAAATTTATATTTATATCATGATTATTATTCGGGGTATTTAAAGCTACGTGCTCAGCTGCAACAACTGCTGGCACCTCGTTATCGAGCAAGGGTCGGGGGGGGGATTCGTTTACTCGGGGAGTAGATCGCGTACGTAAAGGACCTCGGCGGCGAGGTCGGAATGACGGGAGGCGTCTGTGTTTGTGCACTGTACTGGTGGCCCTATTCTGCTCCTGGAGGAGTGTAATGGGGTCATCTGGGTCGGAGAGTTGGACGAGTCCACGCAAGCTTCTTCCTTTTATAGGCGCGGCTGCGCTGGAGGGGAGTGTCCGGTGTTGTCATCTAACAGTAGTATATTGTGCTGTCTTACAACTTCCACGCGAACGAAGTCGCGGGCAGCAGCTAGTTATCTATGCAATGGTATATTCCAACAATAAAAATTACAACAACTGTCAAGCATCATTTTCCCAATCGGAAGCGAATCGCTGTGTCTAATATTTTTTCTATGGTAGTTGTGCATCTGAACGTGTTCTCTAAAAAGTCTGTGCCTAATAAATTTAAAGTAAAAATACAAATATTTAATTGACGCTATCAGCATAGATAATACAATCAGCACATTGTTACATGACATATCCACACACGTTCAGAATCACGTAGAATCTTTCAAAGTTGTTATGAACGGGAAATTGAGCTTTTTAGTGCTTTTGTATAATTGATCAAGGTAACGAGTTATACATAATCATAGTTAAAACATGTATATTCCCAAAAAAAACATGATTTCTATTATTTTCAAAAAACCGGTAAAATGAAAATAGATTACGATTTAAGTTTCTGAACGTTGCTTACTAAAAAGAAAATGTCTTTACAGCAGGCCATAGACAAGCATTCCATTCAACTTCGTTCAATATTCGTTCACCTTTAGTACCTTCATAGTACGAATACTATCCATTCAGAAGCAGGCCTGCTTTTGAACTGACTGGAAATTGAACGTTTTTCTAAAAGCTCATAGTAAGCCCCCTGAGGTGTGTGTGTATTAAAAAAAGGAATATTAGTCATGTGATGAAAATAAAAAACATTCAATATTATTTATAATATTTTTATTTCTTAATTTTGTCTTTATGAAAGCTTTCTTTTGCATTGGTGGCAAACTTTTGTTTACTAACCTAAACACATCTGTGCCCTTGTACAGATGTGTTTAGGTTAGAAAACAAGTTATATATTTTATTTATCTATTTATTTTAGTTATCTATTTAATTTAGTTATCTATTTAATTATCTTATTTATTACATTGCACCAATTAAATACTGCTAGTTGACGACTTAAATCTAAAAAGCATTCCTCAACAGCATCCCTGTGTATTTATTTTATTTTCTTTTATAATACCTGTTTATTGTGGTGTGATTTCCAAGCATTCGTTGTGTGGATTGTGGGGATATTCTCTAGAACTGCACTCCGAAGGTTAGAGGATCCAGGTGATTAGGCACTGTCGGCGTTTGTTTCATTATTTTTCGTGGCCTTATTTGAAAATAAGGCCTGGAGTTTTACTAGTTGCTCACCTGAATCCTCTTCACAATTGTAACCATCAGAGTGAAAGATTATAAATCTTGTGATTATAAGTGTCTTAAAGGTGTGGCAATTTGGATTATTGTTTCTAAAATTGTACGCTTTGACTTGTCCAGAAAGGTTTTCTATTGGATCAGAGTTGAAATATCTTAGTCTCAAGATAGATATATTTTTATTCTTGAATAACTGCCACAACCTTTGATAGCTTTTCAGCGTAACTATCCAGTTTTATTTTATACAAATTTTATCCCTTGCAGTTTTTTGATGGCCTCCCTTCAATTTTACTTGTAAGAGAGGCTCCATTGACCGAATCAAATAAATCATCAAAAATAGATACCATTTCTGCTGTATTCTTTAAAGTTGGGCTGACTTGTTTGACATCGGCATAATGAGCTGCAACAAAAAAGTAACATGCTATATAATATACTTATTTTTATGTTACACAGCTTGCAGTCGATGCGAAAACTACGTTGCAGACAAAATACTTACAAAACTGAGCAGTGTATGAAAGAGTAGCTGCCACTGTTTTGCTGAACACTCACGCAATTCTTAACCTGTAATAAAATAGACTATTATAAGTACTCACTTTTGAACACATTAAAATATTGATAAACAACACTATTTCCATGACTTAGTATAGCTGTATGCATGATTATTGTAATTAGACCGAACAGACTAGGTATCCCTAAACAAGCATCTTCAGAAACATTCTGAATTCAAAAACAATAATTACCTTCGTCTTTTTAATTTTATCTGGAATTACATGTTTATCATTCAATTTGTGTAACAATCGCATTTAAACATTAGGCAAAGAAGTGCTTCTTTGCAATTGGGCAAAATAGCCCTCAAAAGACAATACATTCAGAAATTATAAAAGTACTAGCTTCTGCCCGCGACTTCGTCCGCAAGCCTAGCCCGAGATAACCTTCTTGCAAGAATTGGGCTATCCAATGCAAATAGAATTTTTCAAATCCGACTGGTATTTCCGGAGATTACCCCTTGCATACAAACTTATAAACAAACAAATTTTAGTGTAGATTTGTTATATTATTAAAAACAAAAAAAAAAAGATAAAAGCTGTGACTTACCAGTTTTAGTCATTCTGTTTCTTTGTAGGTTCAAAGGTACAGTAGGTATGATCATCATGCTGCCTTTTCTTAGCATATGTGTGATCAGAAACAGTATTGTCTGTAAAGAAATATATCAACTTCTCAATTATCAACTTATCAACAAAACAAAATAATTAAAATACGCAACTGCCCAAAATGACTAACAAGTAAAAAAGCTTCCAAGTGCAAGTCGGACTCGCACACAAAGAGTTCCGTACCACCGTACAATAAATAATTTTCGTTTTTTACATACCCCTCAATTTTTAACTTAACTTTATTTAATTTTGAATTTTTTGCTATAGAAGCCATTGTAGTACACACGGGAGAGACTGACTGAACGTCGCAGCGAAAGGTCGTCTCAAGCGCTCCGGGTTTTTAATTTTATTGTACGCTTGTGCCCGCCACATGTTACAATGACGAGTTTTTTGCCATTCAACAAACTTGACCAGTGGTTCTTGTGTTTGATGTGGCTGTAAGATTACGTGACGACAAATAATTACATTAATTTAGTGCAAAAGTGAGGTGTGCAAGGCCTATACGTGTGTGCCAGTAATCCAGGGCAAGCGAGGGTCTAATCATCTGCTGAAAGTTTCAGGGCCACTGAACGACAGGCCAGGATAATCCGGTGAGACCATTCCATTTTTTTCAGGGCGTTGTTCCCCTCTGCAATATACACATCTCGACCTGAGTAATATTATTACTTAGCTTGACCTGAGCTATAACCTCTTGCATGCTGATAATATTATAATTTAACTTCCAGAAACTATCCTAAACAAATTGGCTATTTCTCTAGCCGCACAAAAGAGTCGCGTCCGAGACAACCCTTTTTTTTTTTTGCATATACTTTTTGTTGAACAATTTACCCGAGTTTTTGTGATGAAAGGCACATGGGTGTTTAAACTTAAGTCCATTCAACAATTTAAAAGCAAAAAACTCCGTAACAAGATAGAAAACAAAAGCTGTCGTCTCGAAACTAATCCTAACACGTGCACGGCCAAAGAGCGGTGCTGCGCAATATTCTGACTTTCAAACAATAGTTTTACAATGGTAATAATAGCGCCCATGACAAAAGATGGGAATTGTCTGTTTAGAGCGATAGCCCACCAAATAAATAATGTTATGGGACTAACTTTCGACCACATGGCTATCCGCCGAGACCTCGCTACCTACCTTTGTTTCGGATAACCGCGGTGATTCCAGAATTTGCTTGGCACTTAGAAATAACATTCAAGATCTTATTCCTAACAGCAAGATCCCTCAGGAACAAATGATAACAAACTACATAACCTCACAGTTTAACGAGACATTCTGGGGAGGAGAAGACATCCTAATCGCCGCGGCTGAATTTTATCTCGTAAATGTGCATGTGCACATAAATCACGAGAACACACTGGTGTATTCACCTGCCGGCGAATGAGTACCCGGAGACATACATATCCTTTACAAAGACCAACATTATGATAGCTTGGTCATGATTGCCGACGAACAACAATAACCTGCAAAGTCTAACGCAAGAAAAAACCTACAACATAACAACACAAAATACCAAAACAAGAGGTAATAAATACAAAAAAAAGTGACGAGCAAGGGCAATCTACAAAACTAACACCCATATTCTAAGTCAAATCCTCATGTTTTCCTCGACTCGACTCAACGTCACTTAGGTAGTTTGATATTCATAGTTGCAATTTTAGTCCTCATCTTAAACAGTTTCCTCAGTCGAGGTGAGTTTGAGTTGAGGAACCAACTGTCAAATATAAGGTACGTCGGCATCTACCTTGAGGAAGTTTTTAACCAAAACAAAGCGTATTTTATCCGATTTTCGTAATGTCTTTTGAAGAGTTTATTGAATATTTGTACAATAATCCATACAATTACGTATCGCGATGCTATTTACGAAATGCAGAAAATCCAATAGAGTTTTATGATGAAAATTAATTTAAAATTCGATTTCGCTTTACTAAAGATATTGTAGTGGTATTTTTGTTACCACTGTTGTTTCAAAATATTGGTAGTGGTTTGCACTGGCGAAACATTCGCCTAAAAACATGTTGTTCAGGAACAACATGTTTGTGACAAGACTGTTACATTATAATGAATCGAACATTGGCAGAAAATTGATATTTCAACATTTTTTTTCTCAGACCAAGTAAAAAACCAAGACAAATGAACACTGACGTGAAGCCGGTTTTGTAAACATGTGTGCACTTAAGTGAGGTGTAAGTATGATTGTAAATGTGTGCGTTTTAGCATGTATGCACAGAGCGGAGGTGTAGCTTTGGCATGCTTCATTTTATTGTTCGCAGTGCTCTGTCTTAGGTTTTTTATTTGGTCTGAGGTTTAATATATGAATGTTTCGCGAGTGCAAACGCACATTTACAGACATAGATTGGACTAATATTTTAGGAAACACTAATATAACTTAATACACTAATATAGAAGTATTTTTATGTTCCCAAGTCATCCAATTCTGAAGTATCACCTTATTTATTGCCCAGGACAAGATTTTTGGTTCAAGTGGATAAAATAATAGAGTGTGTTTATTTTTATCACTCTACTTTCATTTGACAAAGGTGACACTTTCAATTTGAAAACCACAGGTAACAAGCTCACAGACTGTTCTAAAAATAAGTTTTGCCAACATAATAAACGGAATATTCCTCCAAATAATGACGTTTTCGTGACGTATCACCTCGACTCACACTCATTCAAGGAATCTCATAATTTCCTTAGTCTTAAGACTATGAATACCGATTTTGAGGATCGTTCGAGGCACGCCTTGAGGTCTCCTCGAGTGAGTAGTGAGTCGAGGAGCTTTCGAGGTTACGACTTAGAATATGGGTATTAGATTCCGAAATAGCCCCCAATTACCTAGCTCATTAACACTGTGTGAACAGTTAGCATCAACATTACATACACCGATATCGGATGAAGTTGCGGATGACACTGGATACACAATACTTAGAAATCAGCCTTCTGTCGCAACCAAGTACACTTGTACAGACCTGCGTATTGCAACTTGGAACGTCCGTGGGGCTTCGAAACCAGCCAAAAAAGATAAAATAGATACGGAACTTTCAAATAGGGGCATTCACGTAGCCTGCCTACAAGAAACAGGGATGAACTCAGGAACGTACAACTCCACCCACTACGTCTGGCACCTATCTGAAACCGCAGGTAAAGCTCACCGGGGACTTGCAATTGTAATCAGAAAGGATGCCCAAATTGAAATAATAAACAGGAAGAACGATACCGACGCCATGTCAATCATTCTTAATGTTAGTATGGGAAGTGACAAACCTACTCCACTTTATATAATTAACGCTCACATCAATAGTTGTACCCCTTTTTTTTTTTTTTGGGGTGGGAAATCATCAAATAACTTCTCCCGCTCTGGGCGGAGCGGGAGGGCGTGTCAGATTCTTACTGACTAAAACCCACCCGTGTTCCTTCAGTTGCCGTGTTGCCAGGGGGCCACGATTTCCCTATCGGTTTTCTTCGAACCCCCAGCAGGCATTGGCCCTAGCGGATCCCGTCAATTCTGCTGACATCTCTTTGAGGCGCGCGTGGAACACAACGAAGCAACCAGATCCTTCACAGGTGTATTAAACTTGATTAGACTAAAACCAAGGAAATGTACTTTAGTAATCCTTGGCGACTTTAATGCCCATATTGGCAGGCAAGATACAATAAGTTTTCAACGTAAAGGGCTGATTCACCAAAATCTTCATCATGACTATTCCAATTACAACGGGGAAATGTTAATGGATATAGTCAACAGGGAAAAACTGCAAGTAGAAACAACAAAAGCGAGATCATCATGCAGGATAACATGGTCAAAAGGCACACAAAAATCACAATTGGACCACATTATTACGCCCCAGGCAACGGAAAAAATCTTTAATTACATAAAAGGCGAATGGGCAGGTAGGGCCTTATCCGACCATAAAATAATTTGGGGGCAGCTAAGAACAAGTCAAATTATAAACAAAGATGATAGCACCAAACACAAGTCACAAAAGAATGAAACAACAATTGCGACCAAGGATTTCAATTACAAACAATGTTACTATGCCGCTCTCAACATCAAATCCACTAAAATAAAATACCAAGCTTGCATAACCAAAAAACTAGAAAACATAGGAATCGACTCAACGGATGAAAGAATCGAAATACCATGGTGTACCATAACTGGAATATTAAAAGCGGATGCCCAGGAAACCTTGATCTTTCAGCCGAGTCACTCTAGGGATCATCGTATAGCTCTTGCTAACCTCCAAAAGGCCAAATTCTTACAAAGAAGACAACTTAATAACCCAAATGGACATACTCGTGTAAAAAAATGTCAGGCAGTACTTCAAAAGATTAAACACCAAGAAGAAAACAAAGAATGCAGTGCCTTCTTTACTGGACTGGGGAAAAAACATCCTTCAAAGCGCATGCAGATACTTTATCTATTTTACAGGAAAAACAAGCAAGCAACAAAACGCCGGAAAAAAAACGCTTATATACCGATGTACAAATGGGAGCAAATTCTAAAAAACTCCGAGGGCCCACCTATACCAACGGTTAACATAACAAAACCGCTAACCATTGGGCAGAATGAAGGACCCACGGTGGATGACGTAATGGATATCATTAACAAAATGCGGAACGGGACAGCGCCCGGAACAGACCAAGTAGTAACCGAGCTCTACAAAGCGATGCCCCAAATATTACAGGAAGCCGTTACCAAACATATAAACAAAGCCTGGACACAGAATGAAATACCCGACACATGGCTAGAAACAGTGCAGGTACCAATTCCGAAGAAAAGCAACCCTAAAGACCCAAATGACTATCGACGAATATCGGTTTGCAATACGGGTTACAGAATCTACGCCTCTTATGTGTTAAAAAAATTAGATGCAATAATAAAAGAATTAGGCAACTACCAAGCGGCTTTTTTAAACAATAGATTTACAGATGATCACATTTTTACGCTAAAAAGGGTATTGGACGAAGAATGGCGCGCAGGTAAAAGAATGTATGTACTCGCTCTAGACATAGAAAAAGCTTTTGATAACGTCGACCTCCAAGCACTGCGAGACATTTTAATACAAAGAACTGACAAGTCACTAACTAACAGGATAATTAAGGTTTGCATGAATGAACGAACACATATCAAATGGTGTGGTCAGCAAAGCAGTTGGATTATCAAAGGAAAGGGTGTCAAACAAGGTTGCCCGTTGTCCCCTCGCCTTTTTACACTGGTCATGGATGAGGTCCTTAGAACTCTCGAAGAGGAAACTCAATTAATTAAACTAGACCAAGACCTTGAAATCTCACTCCCCTTGGTGCTGTCATTCGCGGACGACCTCATCTTTATTACAGATGATCTAAAAGGGTTAGAAGGAATAGTATACCATATTAAACCCTTGCTAGCTAGCGTCGGCCTCCAAATAAATGAAACTAAAACAAAAATACTTATTAGAGACCCCATAGCTAAACAGAAAACGACTTACGTGTCAATTAACGGATTAAATCTACATACGGTCGATGAAATTAAATACCTGGGCACATACATAACATCTGCATTAAGCAGGAGAAGCACAATTAGAAAGCGGTATGAGCAGGCCACTAGAAACGCAAAGTCACTATTACCATTCATAATAAACTCTAAAATGGACTGGAAACTAGCCAGACTCATGTATCGAATGGTGATCGTACCTTGCATGATATACGGCTTAAAAGTTTCGGCAATCACCAAAGCTAACAGGTCAAGACTGAGAAGATATGAGAGAGTTATCATGAGAGACTTGATTAACCACGCCATAAATAAACCTAAACAAAAGAAAATGCACGAAATCTTAGACGGAAAAACAGTAACCAAACGCATCAAGAATCACAGGATGTGCTATCTCGCACACGTTCACAGACGCGGCAAACCACACCTGTTACACGCAGCAATGCAGTACAAGGCCAAAGCCAAGAAAGTTGGCCATCCTATTTACACATGGAATGACAACCTTAAACAAGACTTGACGTACTTCGACAAGGAATAAAATTTTTGGATGGACATGTCTGCAGACCGATATAAGATTACGAAGGCTGCCAACGAGATCTACAAGAAACCTGAAACGGACAGCAGCGAGGCTTCTGACGAAGACGTAGAAACAGTTAAATGTAACACAGCACAGCAGCGATGTCAAAAAGGACCGAGAATAACCTAGTCAGAAGATCCACCGGTGAAGATCGACCTGAACCAACATAGCGGCGAAATTGTAAAAAGATGCCCATCCATAGATAAAAAACCCGTCTCTCCACTATTCCATTGCTTGCTCAAGGATACATATCCGGTAGGCTCATAACTCCTTCCTTATCCTAAGGGCACGTCTTCCCTACCATTACCCGCGTCACCCGGTCTACTCCTTGATATGCAATGGCCTCTGCAACCCTATGAAGCATGAGGCTCCAGCGGCTAGTGCAAATCTTGGGGTTCATTCGATTTATCGAGTCTGGTTAAACCACGCTGGGATCGGTGCATTTCATTCATTCATTCATTCATAGAAGCCATTGTAGTACACACTGAATTTCAAGTGTCTACCTATTATGGTTCAAATGATACAGCCTTGTAACAGACAGACTGACAGAGGAGCTTTGGTAATAGGGTCCCGTTGGCACCGTTTGCTTATAGAACCCTAAATAATAACTCTGTTCATGCTTTACAAAATATTTCACAATATGACTTTTTATTGTGAACAATTATTTAATTTTGTCCCAGGTATTAAATGCATATAGGGCCAAAGACGACCAACTGACCTTTGTCCCACTTTCAAGACAGAGCAACATAGATGGACATAGAATCTTTTTATTTTCTTTACAATGTATGCTTCTGTGGAAATTTCCACAGTGGAACTAAGACGACCCACTGACCGAAAATTCAAGTTTTGAAACTCAAATAGCAACTATTTTTTTTAATTTTGAAAGTGCATTACACAGTGCACTTTTCATTTGAGTACCTATGTGAGGAATATATGAGTCAATTTGTATTATATTACATACATAATTATCATATTATTGGGGTACTTACCACTGGTGTAGTCAGTGTCCATAGTTTGAAACCGAGGAGTACCGCTGCTGATTTCGGTTTCGGAAAACAGCGTGGGATAGGCGCCAACACGCAGACGAAACATTGCATTGGTCGAGATGATGAACTTCTGTCTAAAGTGCTTTTAACACACATAACGCTTGGGCAGATCCTGTACCCTCATGTTTTGCAATTTCTTTACAGTTTTACACTATATAAGTCCTATCTCACGTTTGGGAAATTGAAATAATCTAACGTCCTTTCGTTTATAGCGCAATTGACAACATAGCAAGAGTGGTTCATACTGAACGTATAATTACACTATTACAGGTTTATAGAGAGGATAATTAAAATTAAAATGTAAATTGTAGAACTTCACTCAAACTGTCATGGCGGGATATAGATAACCACAGACTACAATAGATTTACAATAAACAAATATGGCGTCGATGCACAGGCAACAAAGGGGAAAGGGACGAGGGGTGACTGTCACTTTGGAAGATCGCACCATAGACAAATACATCTATTAATGCCAGGAATTTTTGTTCCGAGATTACCAGCCGTGGTAAATGACAGAGTTAACCAGTGTTGCGAACCCATACGATTACGATGTGTGTATGATGATAATTATTAGGTACTAACATCGTATTTCCGTATCATTAGGCAACGCTGATCAGTATTTCCAACCCGTACGATAATTATAGGGGCGTACGATAATTTGGCCAATGGTACGATGTACGATAATGAATGTCTAATGTAAGATAATTTTGCGATTTGTTGAAAAAACAAGTTCCATTAACAAAATGTACAGACGGCAGCATATCAATCTACCCAAAACTGTCAAATTTTCCCAATCAACTTTGAAGCTTATACTTCAGTGATAAAGTTGAAAATCTATTAAATAAATTTGACAGATTGTAATAGCTTGATGTGCTGGCGTCTGTACATGTCACAAAATTAAACGTAGAAAAAAAACAAAAATGTCAATTGTCCAACACAACATCAACATTTAAGTATCTCTCTCTCTCTTTCCCTCTCTAGTTTTAATTTAATTTTACAATGAAATCACAAAAATATCTACTAGAAACTATGACAAAACATGTTAACGGTTTGTGTTGCTAGCGCCATTAGTGGTGAAACTTGGAATTTACTTCCTCTTTGACTCTAGTATAAAATTATTCATTGTCTTTTGATAGCAATGGGGTTAAAAACTGAAAGCTCATAGCAGATGGCAGCACAGTTGTGCGTCTTTAGTCCGCCATTGTTGTTTATGTTTTCACTGTTATGTCGATATCGTTTATACGAAAACTATACAAAAATGTATGCGATTTGGAGTGTAATACAACTAAAAGCGGAGTTAAGGAAAAGAGATGCGTCTACCACGGGTAAAAAAGCAGCTTTAGTGGAAAGGTAAATAAATAATGACCATTTTATATTTGATAGATTGTTTTGTTCACATTATTTAAAAGTCCTTTTTTTGTTGAAGACTGGAGGCATACGACAAGAATAACTTGATCAGAGTTGAAGAAGAGCTTGAGGATGATAACCCTAACATTCCTGCCCTGGAAAAGTTCAGGGATGTCAATTCTAGCACTGATCTTCCAGCGCTATCTAAAACCCACATTCAAGAGTTTGCTGAAGGTAAGTTTTCATACAGTGATCAACTGATGATGCATTCGACATCTTCCTTTGTGAATTCAACTATAAAAAAAGCGTGTAATATACTTAATTTAATTTTAATATTATTCCAGGTTTCAAATACCTCCTAAAGGGAAAATCCTCTATGAAAATAGGAGCTTGGTCAAGCTAATGATCGTAACTATAATTATTTTCATGCACAATGCAAGGCACAAATGAAAAGATTAATGTATAATGTTATACTCAAGATGAATAAAATTGGTATGATAATGTGAAAGTCATTGTGGATGTGCAGCTGGAAGTGACTTGGAAGCACACTGTAAACATATCTTCACAGTCCTCCACGGTATAGAGGATATAGTATGTACAAAGATTATAATTACCTATGCATAAAGTATGCACAGAAAAATTAATAATGTTCAAACAACCAAAAACAACATCATTTTATACTGAGTATCTCCAACCAGCAATTTACGATAAATACTTATAAATATTATGATACTGTAATAAAACCAAATTAATATTATATACAATGTTTTATTTATCTCCAATGCATATTACATAATACATTCTCTAAAGTTACAGCACATAAGACAAATAAAAAATATCTTTGATGCGAGGGGCACAAAATTGTGATGTTTTTGTCAAACCTAACAAACGTTCAACATGAACGCATTGACTTATTTATAGGTTAGCCTACAATTGTTTACACATTACATTTCTTTTAAAACTACACAATATACATTTATAAGTGCAACAATTACTTAAAAGCTAACACCACATGCACTGTATATTTGAATTTTACATTTTCATGATTGCAATTAATTTCTAATAATGGCTGATCTAGAATTATGTAAAAACAAAGCAATAATGCAATAAACTAGGATCAAATATTTGGTTTACATTAAATAATAAATTAAAAATTAAATTACATTGAAATAAATAATTTTCAATAGTAATATTCTTCACATGACTTCCATAATACTTTATTTTGTGAGCCATTAATTAATGTTGAACACACAAAATAGAACTTTTGATAGGTTTCAAAGTCTGTGTAGAAAGCAATGATACTGTCATTGTTTTTATAGTTCTTTATAGATCCATAAATGTACACAAAATTCACTTGAGTATGTCTTGATGATACAGTATGTTGGTCCCACTTTGGCCCATCATCTGGCTCCAATGGTGTGCTAGGAAAAATTTCTATTTCGTTAAACATTGTAAGTTCCTCGTCTTTATACTGCTCTTCATAACTATCACGGGTTTGAACATGGCTAGGTCCAGCAATTTAATTACTATATGTATCAAAACATTGTTTTTTCTCATTTCTCTGTAAGTCTATTTGCTCTGTCTTCAGCTAAGGGGTTGACTCGTTTGACTTTAGTAAAAGAAAAATATAGGGTACAGCAGTCTTCTTGACCCTTTGGTATATATTTTCATCACCTAGAACAGACAAAAAGGATCTATGATCTACTTATCTATGTGCGAAACATAAAATACAAATATGATAAGTGGAAGATATATTTATCTATTTAGCCCGTAATGTCCCACAGCTAGGCAAAGGTCTCCCATTCCCTTTTCCACACACGTTTGTCCACTGCCATTGCGGGCCAGTCCTTTCGGTAGGATTCAGTGCAGGATATGTGTTAATATTAGGTAGTTTGGTATGAAGGTATTAAATACAATGCAATAAAGCGAATGCTGCATAGATGCTTGCTACTTACTATGCGTTCGCACCAGAAAACATTCAACATGTAGATGTTTCGAAACTTGTCACATGAAGCAAATCTCATTACTTGTTTTGTTGAATTTGCGTTCGCACTGCACGAAACATGAGTTAGTCATAAGACAGATGTTAAGATTTGTTGTTATCTGCGTTCGCACTGTCTAGAAACATACACAACAGACATGTTTTGTATAGAGATTTGTCACGTTTGCGTTCGCACTGTTGTTTGTTTAGGTCAAATTATGTCTCGCAACTTGTCTATTGCTTGATGTTTTGCGTTATCCGAGTACGGTGGTAAACATCTCGTGTTTATATCGAAACATGGATTGGTCCAAAGTCCAAAGTAGACATAGTGAAGTTTTTTTAGAAAGTCGCGCATCCAGTATCTAGGTTTCTTCCTAGGTTTTTGCCGTTCCAGGTACTGGCAGCTACAAACAATAAATCGTCTTCATCGCTTGAATCATTTTATTACTATGCGTTCGCACCAGAAAACATTCAACATGTAGATGTTTCGAAACTTGTCACATGAAGCAAATCTCATTACTTGTTTTGTTGAACTTGCGTTCGCACTGCACGAAACATGAGTAAGTCATAAGACAGATGTTAAGATTTGTTGTTATCTGCGTTCGCACTGTCTAGAAACATACACAACAGACATGTTTTGTATAGAGATTTGTCACGTTTGCGTTCGCACTGTTTTTTGTTTAGGTCAAATTATGTCTCGCAACTTGTCTATTGCTTGATGTTTTGTGTTATCCGAGTATGGTGGTAAACATCTCGTGTTTATATCGAAACATGGAGTGGTCCAAAGTCCAAAGTAGACACGGTGAAGTTTTTTTAGAAAGTCGGGCATCCAGTATTTAGGTTTTTTCCTAGGTTTTTGCCGTTCCAGGTACTGGCAGCTACAAACAATAAATCGTCTTCATCGCTTGAATCATTTTATTAGGACCCTAATTTTGATATTGGTGCCGATTCTTTTGTACACCGAATTAAACTAACTAAACTATCACTAAAATTCCTTACTTTTTTGGCTGTGAGAATCTTAAAGCTATTCTGCAAAATAAATTCTTTACATTTAAAAATAATTATGACACAACTCGTTCATTATCGTGAGGAAACCGGCATGTCCTAGAACTGAAAATTCGAAGACATGTGACATCTACCAACCCGCACTGGGCCCGCGTGGTGGATTACGGCCCACTCCCTCTCACAGAGAGGAGGCCTGTGTCCCAGCAGTGGGAACATTTATAGGCTGATGATGATGATGATGATGATGACACAACTAAATCGAATTTGATGATCGCGACTCCACGTGGTAGGTACTTGTTTGCCGTACCCCGTGAATTTTTTTTAGAGCCGGAGACGCGCAGGGGGCAGCCTCGACGTGTTTTTTAAGGAATTTTTCACTTTTTGTATGGAAAATATGAAACATGATTGTTACCTACATGTTGAGTTCTAGGGGTTTATGGATTTTATAAAGGGGGTTGAAATTTTCATTATTTTTGAGACACACCATTTTTGAGATATAAGCAAAGAAAAAAAAAAGATACAGTACTGTTTTTGCACCTGAAGTCGAGGTGTTGGTGTTTTATTCCACACGTTTTTAATCGCGATTAGAAATAGTTAGATTTAGTTAGGCAATCAAAATTTTAGGTGAAAAACGTCAAATTCAGAATAGCGAAATTGACATTTTCACTAAATTAATCTCTCAGTGCCATCTTAGTGCTCTCAAACTAAAATATAGTCAAGTTTCACAGAACATAAAAGGCCGCATTCCGACTTACGCCAAAAGTGATAATATCGCGAATCCGACCAAAGTCCAAAGTCACAATTAAATACTCAATAACCCTTATATTTTGTGACTATTAAATTTGGTTGGATTCGCGATATTATCACTTTTAGCGTAACTCGGAATGCGGCCATAGTCGGCATGAAATGTCAAAACAAATCTTACAACATGTTGCTAGATTCATACAGATACATTTTGATACGAAACTGGTTTGTAAAAACGTGTGGCGAAACATGTCAAATGATAATAAACGTCAAACATGTTTCGCGTCAACAAGTTGAGTGACAATGCGAACGCGAGTCGATACATTTACAGAAAACAGAGATTTCAACATGTTTTTATGTGAATGTTTCGCCAGTGCGAACGCACAGTTAGGACCCTACTTTTGATATTGGTGCTGACTCTTTTGTACACTGAATTAAACTAACTAAACTATCATTAAAATTCCTTACTTTTTTGGCTGTGAGAATCTTAAAGCTATTCTGCAAAATAAATTCTTTATATTTAAAAATAATTTTGACAACTAAATCGAATTTGACGATCGCGACTCCACGTGGTAGGTACTTGTTTGCCGTACCCCGTGAATTTTTTTTAGAGCCAGAGGCGCTCAGGGGGCAGCCTCGACGTGTTTTTTTAAGGACTTTTTCACTTTATACAATGTATGGAAAATATGAAAAATGATTACCTACATGTTGAGTTCTAGGGGTTTATGGGTTTTATAAAGGGGGTTGAAATTTTCATTATTTTTGCGATAGGACACACCATTTTCGAGATATAAACAAAAGAAAAAAGAGATGCAGTACTGTTTTTGCACCTGAAGTCGAGGTGTTGGTGTTTTATTCCACACGTTTTTAATCGCGATTAGAAATGGTCAGATTTATTAAACAATTAAAATTTTAGGTAAAAAACGTCAAATTCAGAATAGCGAAATTGCCATTTTCACTAAATTAATCTCTCAGTGCCATCTTAGTGCTCTCAAACTAAAATATAGTCAAGTTGTGTCACTTTAGTCTATTCCAGAATGGGAAATCGTTTGACTGGAATAAACGATATTTTGGTGATTTTTAGTCTAGTTAGAGGCATTTGTGACAAGAGAATCGGCACCATTACCCAGTTAATAAACGTTGCAATATTTTTGACTTTGTTTAGTACATTTATAAGTAATTTTGCCTTCGCTACGATTTGGCCACAAATAAATCACTGTTAACATAGGCCGCATTCCGACTTACGCTAAAAGTGATAATATCGCGAATCCGACCAAATTTAATAGTCACAAAATATAAGGGTTATTGAGTAATAATTGTGACTTAGGGCTTTGGTCGGATTCGCGATATTATCACTTTTGGCGTAACTCGGAATGCGGCCCTAATTAGGATTCACAGAACATAAAAGTCGGCATGAAATGTCAAAACAAATCTTACAACATGTTGCTAGATTCATACAGATACATTTTGATACGAAACTGGTTTGTAAAAACGTGTGGCGAAACATGTCAAATGATAAGAAACGTCAAACATGTTTCGCGTCAACAAGTTGGGTGACAATGCGAACGCGAGTCGATACATTGACAGAAAACAGAGATTTCAACATGTTTTTATGTGAATGTTTCGCCAGTGCGAACGCACAGTTAGACATACGAGTATTTATTTTGGTCGATTAAAAGATAATCTTAACAACACAACCTTAGTATAATGTATATAAATAAATATCCACAAATGCCTATAATGAAAACACACTTAAGTTCTCTGTATTATGAAAAACAGCGTCACCTATATATGCATTTGTCTGATAGAAGTCTTCAGGTTTAAAATGTATAGCACATAACCTCGACGAATTATTTGGTTTCCAATTTTTTCTTCGGAGAGCTCTCTCCCACACTTTTCTTCTTTTAAGATCTTTGGGGTATACATGGGTCCCCGGATTTTTGCGGTCAACAGCTGCGCAAAGGGACATATTAATTAATTAGGCGTAAAAGAAGTTGATTGTTTACAAAAAATGTATGGATATTGACAGCTAGCTGTCAAATTTACGGACGCACAATGATAGCGACATCTGAAGTGAGCAAATGGCAGTTTTTATCCCCATTTGAATTTTCTTTTGTACGATAATTTTGCCCAAAAACCGATCATTTCGACGTGGGATCTCGATAATTTGAACTTTTGGAGTTGGCAACACTGGAGTTGACAGACAAGAATCATCATAAATTGGCATTGGCCAGCCAATTCTATTGAGCTTATTCATTTGTGTTATCCTGAAATGATGCTGATACTATTTAATTTTTCTTCGTGAGATTTGGGTGTTACACTGTGATAAACTGAATTAAACAAATACATACGATCATTACCTGATTATGGTAAGTATTTTAGGTTATGACAAGAAATAATAATTATTATTTGTTTTACTAACAAAGATTATTTGGTTACTTAGTGGATCTAATCGTATTTGGTAACTATCCATAAATGTAAAAAACTTACTTGTTATATTTAACAGTAACAGTAATTCTGCAATAAAAGAATCCTTGATTAGTATGGTAAATGGTTTTAATGAATGCATTGTTATATTACAGGAACCGCCTAATTCAGGGACCAGTTCCCCTGGTTTGATAGGTTCGGGGCCTCTCATTCCTCCGGCGATGCTTGGTGGTCTGCCTCCGCCTATGCCTCCATCAGTTGGCATGCCTCCAGTGCCTGGAATGCCACCGAACATGGCCAGCATGCCACCACCCATGGGTTTCCCGCCTATGATACCACCATTTTCTATGCCACCACCAGGCTTTCCTGCATTTAAACCTGTAAGTTGTCTTAGTATTTTATAATTTATTTATTTGCTCTTGTGCACATCTCACATTTTACAATATATTTCCGTCAGTTTTTGTACATGAACCCTGTCAGGGCACTGCAAAACACAATGTTGGTTTGCTGTTGAGTTTGTGACATAAATTGAGTCAAAACTTATGAAAATACAATACTATACATTACAGAAATAAAAAAAACAAAAAATACTTGCACTTACAAAACATACAAATAAAAGTAACAGTTATAAAATATATACATTAACACACATAAAGTCATATTTAGTCAGATTGCATTAAAAAATGTAGAATAAAATAATAATAAGGAAAATAGGTAATAATAACAATCATGTCATGTCAAGTTATCGTTATATAAAAATAATGAATTGAATTATGGTATGTCATTTTACAATTCAAAATAAAATAGATTTAATGTCACCGGAATATACAATATGTCTTTGATCAGGCCGGATCTAACAAAAAAGAAAAATTCCTTTTTTTTACTGCTATTTTGGTCTAGTGTCTGTCTCATTTTGTTTGAGCAACATCACATACCCTAATTTAATGTCTCCACAGGGCCTGTAGGACTTGTTGTGCATCCTTTTGGCAAAATAGAGTTGCCCCTAAGTTGTTAGACCACAAAATCATACATGTTTACATAACCTTTGTTTAGTATTTACATAGGTACTTTAAATTTTTGCTAGTGAATAAAAACCAGCCAAGTGCGTGTCGGACCACGCACAATGAAGGGTTCCGTAGTTGGGATGAATTTATCCCAGGAACAAATTTAACTTTGTACTTGAAAAACATGTTCTTAGCTGTGATAGTTTTCCTTTTAATTTCGTTATATATATTGCCGTGAATTTTTTCATATACCCAAAACCAACCATTAAGCTTGCGGGGGGGGGGGGGGACACTTGACTCGAACAAAAATTTGCACTTTAAAGCTTAATATTTCGAAAACGGATCCCTAAGTCCAAAAATGGTTTTAGCAAACTCACAATATTTTTGAACGACCTTTTCAACGACACCCCACACTATGGGATTATTGAGAGAAAAAAAATCATCCTCACTTTACGTCTAGGGGAGGTACCTGAAAAAAAAATATTTTTCATGGTTTTATTTTACTACTTTGTCGGCGTGATTAATATGTATACCCATGCCAAATTACAGCTTTCTAGTACTAAGCGTCTCTGAGCTAAGCTGCGGACAGACAGATAGACAGACAGACGGACATGACGAAACTATAAGGGTTCCTTGTTTACTATGGAACCCTAAAAATGGAAAATATTTAAAGTATCTTGACTTACATTTTTACTTGTGTGGAATGAACAAAAATTCATTTTAATATTTATTTATTTGAATAATATCTGTCATAAATTCATAATCATAATGTAATAAATAAATTCATTTAATTAAAACTAATTGATATGTCCATAAATTGTTAGTTACAAAGGTCTTAAAACTATATTAGTGATCATGAAATTCAAAATACATAAAATACAAATAATAATATAACTCATGTCAAAATCTACCCAACACTTCAGACTCTGGCCTCTCAGAGATCATCCTTAGGATTCTGATGGCGCTCTCCCGAATCCGGTGCATCAGAGAAGCTGTTTTCTTACGCATAATGGCGTAAAAGTCATCGACTCTTGCGTCAGCAAACATGCCCGACGCGCTGCAGAATCGAGGGACCCTCACCAGAATCCTAAAGACGTTATTGTATTGTATTCGAAGAGCGTTGTAAGCCCGCTGGGTGTATTTGAACCATAAAGGGCGTAAAAGTTTTTGCAGTAGGCCCTAAACAGTGTTACTTTTACATCTACTGTACACCTTCCGAATCTACGAACCAACACCAACAGCACGCACCGACAACGCTCTTCGTTCCCGCTCGATATCCGCATCATCCAGGGTCCACGTCATTCAGGGTCTCTGTCACAATGTACCCTAGGTACTTAAACTGAGCTAGACGTTCTAAAGGCACTCCGTTAAGATGGGCAGGTGGTATATGCTCCGGTTGCTTATTCCTACTTCTAATGACCATACACACACTCTTCTCCTCATTGTACCTCAGCCCGTGAGTGACAGCATATGACTCACAGATATCGAGTAGTTTTCTTAAACCACTGAGCAATAATTTAATAATTTATTTATTTATTTTCTCATCACAAATGCAGATTTGTACAGGAAATGCTTAAATCTAAAAATTGGGTTAACATTTGTGAGAGACTGGTGCAAGAAAAAGGCATAAAATACCTGTGTTACGGGTCACCAGGCCCCAATACTTAGAAATGTACATATTAATTTAGATTAATTAGCAAACGCAAGTGATGAAGTTAAATTATTTTCTAGGTACTGTAACAATATAAAGAAAAAATAAAATAAAAATAAATCTAGGCTGGACATTCATATAGTATTATTATATTATTCATACGTGTGTGTACGTATGTGTGAATGGGGATGTGTTTGTGTGTGCGTGTCTGGTGGTGTGTATGTGTGATAGTGAACGTTTATTAAGGAAATATAAAGTTTATTTAGCGAATAGGGATCAGAAGACTCTCAGTTGCCTGATAGTCGAGAGTTTTAAGCCATTTACATACATTTAGTTTAAAAGTCGATCTAAGCATGGGGTAGTGTTGTATTGATTTTATTATACAGATATCCTCCAAGAAAACAATAAAACCTTTGAGAGAAAATTGTGCGAAAGAAATTAGTAGGACAGACATTACCTTTCCTTCGCTTATCTTTGTTGAGATTAGGGTCATATTTTATTTCTTTATGTTTTTGAGTAGTAATGTGAATATGAAGGTCTGCCTGACTGTTAGAGTAACCCAACGTTTATATAGCTCAGCACTTGGATAGCGAAAGGGGAGCCCAGCTCCAACCTTGAGTACGGCTCTCTGTGCTCTTTCAACTTCCAGAAGGTGCACTTTTTCTGCTCCTCCCCAGGAGGTTATGCAATAATTTTAATTACTGGCAGAGTGCTGAGTACACCATTTTGGTAGTCTTATTATCTGCCACATGTCTTAGTGTCTTGAAAATGTATATCAGCTTACGAATCCTAGTGACGAGAATGTCAATATGAGGCTTAAAAGTTAGTGTCTGATCAATATACACTCCAAGATATCTAATAACGTCCGTTCTTTGAAGGGGCGAACAAATGCACGAAGGCACCAAGTATTTACAAGTGTGAGCAGTAATGTTGAGAGTTGTGGGCGGCAGCAGATTTTTCCTAGGTGCAATATATTTGGTTTTTGATAAATTTAGTGTCAAAACATTGTCTTTAAGCCATTGGCATACCTCATTAAGACCATGTTGAGCACATTGGAAAACATCTTCCCAACTTTTTCCACAAAAAAATAACGCAGTGTCATCCGCAAAAGATAGCAATTTTCCTTGTTTAAGTTGGAGTTGACACAAATCATTAATATACACAAGGAAAAGCTCAAAAAGGAAAAGTGGCTCAGCCACACCATGTCGTTATTAACACAGAGGTTATCTATATGACAACTGACATGGCTGTTACTGAGCTCATCTGTCAGCTGATTAACGTTCAAGTTAAAGAATCTTGGAGAGGACAGGCCTCTCTGCCTCACACCGCACTCTACTCATTTTAAATAGGACTACTGTCTGGTTTGCCATACGACACATACCTACGAAAAACCTGCCTAGCCGCATTGTGTGCTTCCCACACATGCTTGTTCCACCCTACTACATTCTTACCTTTTTTATGCTGCCTAGTACAGAGGCCTTACACAATATTTCTACAATGTCATTATGCAGGGTGGGCCAGAAAGAATTGCGAATTTGAATAAATCACAAAAAAAAACTAAGTACAATTCACATACAATTTTTTATTTCTATAAAATAGACATCTGGGAAATTCATTTCTTAAAAATCACGTCATCCAGGTGTGCACCATCGCGCTGCAAACATTTTTCGAATCTGAACCTCAAATTGGTAAAAACTCGCTGGCACATTGCATGAGGAATAGCTGCCATTTATTCCCGGATATTGGTCTTCAACTGGTTAATCGTGGCTGGGTTATTGGAGTAGACTCTACTTTTAAGGTATCCCCACAAAAAAAAGTCCGGTGGCGTTAGATCTGGACTTCTCGGAGGCCATGCAATGTCACCTCGGCGCGATATCAGTTTCCCATCAAACATCTCGTTTACGACCGCCAAAGAGGCATTAGCTGTATGGCATGTCGTGCCATCTTGTTGAAACCATGTCGCACGATTATAGGCTTCAAATTGTTGCAGTTGTGGAAAGAAAAAATCCCTCAACATGGCTATGTATTGATCAGAATTTACAGTGACAGATTGACCTTGTCGATTTTCGAAGAAGTAGGGTCCGATAATTCCGTGCGCTGACATGGCCGCCCAAACGGTTACTTTCGGCGAATGCAGAGGCTTTTGATGTTTTGCACGTGGGTTCTCTGTAGCCCAGTAACGGCAATTCTGTTTATTCACATGCCCATTTATGTGAAAATGGGCTTCGTCGGAGAACAGAACATTGTTGAAATTCCGAAAGCGTTCCAACATTGTTTCAACAAAAGCTTGTCGTAAAATTGGATCATTTGGCTGTAATTCCTGCACAAGTTGAATTTTATACGGGTGCAATTTCAGATCTTTCAACAAAATGCAACGCAAAGATGTTCTGGATATCACAAGTTCGGCTGAATGTTTTCGAGTCGATAGAGCGGGATTACGTTGAACTGATGCTCTAACTTGTTCAATTGTGTCTTCCGCTCTTGTTGACCTTAGGCGTCCCGCAGGCTTCTGTTTGAGAGTCGAACCAGTAGCTTCAAACTTTATGACCCACGATCGAATCACACTTTCCTTCGGAAACTGATTTAGGTCATGTAATCCAAACTCACGCCGAAATAAACGCAGAACAATAACGCACGAATTGCGATTTTTTAATAATGTTTAACGCAGAATACACGTTGCGCTCCGGTGAAGTGATCCATCACGACTAAATTTCCGAGAACCGAGCTACTTAACCCCACCACCCGCGCAGTCCCCTCACTAAAGCTTCAAACGGAGTGTTTTTAAAATCGTACGCCTTTCTGGCCCACCCTGTATAATTTGTCAATAACAATTCTATGATTAACTTTTTGACACATCTTATCTGCACAAGTACCAAGTTCACTGGGGAAGTGAATATCTTTTAATTTACTATTACATATTTTATAATATTTGTCACATTCGTCCTCACCTCTTTCTCCCCATATAATATTATTTACAAGTCCAATTGTCAAGAAAAGAACACATTTATTTCTAATCATATCAAGATTACATTTACATTCAATAATTAGTGGCAAGTGATCTGACCAATACACCCCATAGTCGACTTTAACACTAGCTATCGTTTTCCAAGCAGATTCTGTAACCAAACAATGATCTAGCCAACGTTTACATCTATGAGCCTCACTATAGAATGTATAGGTATCAGACGATACGCCTAACTTAACTAAGTCAGTACATGTCCATTTGTTATCCGTACAAAAATTAAGTAACTCGTCACAAAAAGTAGCAGAAGTATGCGCATTAAAATCGCCAAGGATATAAACTGTTTGTATGGCAATGGCACTAATCTCACCCATACAATGCGAGAATGTTGGTAGATTATCTGGCTGGTCCGTTGGCATATATACACAAACAATCAATACTTCCCGCTGGTCGCATGTATGCGCTTTGATTGCCACAATTCGATCACTATCACACTTTACGGTTGACACTAGTAAACACACTCTTTCGCCATAAGATGGTTGTTATGGTAATGGTGACCCTGTCTAAAATTTTTGACAGACCTGCTCATTTAATATTATTTTAAAAAAAATACTCAGAGCAAATCATTGTAATTTTGCTAAATTATTTAGGTAGTGAAAAGTTTTTTTTTGATAATTTTCTGGTTACTCTCTGATTGCCTATTGCCATTTATGAATGACTGTTTTGCTATACATGTACTTACTAATGATGTGTAAGAGCATTCAACAATTGCAGGATATGAGTGCTCCAGCTCCAGATGTGGCCCCGATGGCCAACCAAAGCAGTCCTTGGTCTGAACATAAAGCTCCAGATGGAAGAACCTATTACTACAACTCTGTTAGTAAACAAAGTCTTTGGGAGAAACCAGATGATTTGAAAACTCCAGCAGAAGTAAGCATTTATTATACATTGTAACAGCAAATCAATTTTCACAGGCCAAATATTTTTTATATTCTGAATGCTCTAACGACCTAAACAGGTGCCATAAAGAATATTAATTTAAAAAATATATATATATTACTCCGCGCAATTTCGCGGGTGTTCTGGTATTATAAATTTAAAAACCAACAAATTGTTCAAACGTCTGTCTCGCGTCATTTTTTGGAAAACTTGTTGCGAATTTGAGTGATTTTTCACGAATCCTTAATTTATTTGAAAAATCCCTTTCAGCCATGTACAAGACAAAGAATTCGATTTTCAAATCAAAAATAATTTTGTTAAAATTCTGTTTCCCTTTAGTCTCACAACTAATTAACAAAATTGATCGAAATCAGTCGATTTCGTGCACGGACTCTTAACTTAGGTTAATTTCCCACCTGCCGGGGCTGCGAATACGGGCCGAAAGGGACATCGTGGCCCCCGGCAACAGGGCAACCGAAGGAACACGGGTGGGTTTTAATCAGTAAGAGTCTGGGAGCGGGAGAAGTTATTTGATAATTTCCCACCCAAAAAAAAAAGGTTAATTTCCCACAATGTGCAAAAATTTTAATTTTTACAAAATATGGGGATAATTTGTATAGTTAAAAATGTACTTGATCCCTAGACACTTCATGTGTGTATGTTGGGATTGGCTTCCAGTCTATCTAACCAGATGCAGCTGAGTGCCATTATTTTACATGGAGAGACTGCAAACTATTTATAAAATGGAAAACCGACCCAGATAATAAAAAACTAAATTTAGAATACAATATAACTAGAAATAAAGTTAATATAAAATAATACTAAACACTAGAAATAATTATTACAGAAAAGAAATAGCTGGAAACAAAAATAATCCTAAAAAGCTGTGGGAAATATTAAATAAACTTACCGGTAAAATAGTGAAGTCTGTAGATGAGGTGATAAACTGATAACGAACGCTTTCTTAAATTAATCAAACAATGAGTTGAGTATCGCTAATGACTTTGCAATGGAATTGGAAACCAGTGTGTCTAATATTGTGCTCGGGTGTGACAAACCCTTGCTGGATGAACGCGAATTTATGAAATCCCAAGATAAATCAATATTGTTTGGAAAAGCTACACCTCTTAAAGACTTAAATATAAATAAATCAGCTGGATATGACTCAATAAGAATCATGGACATCAAAATGATAGGAGATAAAATTGTGAATGCAATAGTAAAGTTAATTAATGCGTGTATTCAACAAGGTAAATATCCGTCTGAATTAAAAACAGGTATAGTTAGGCCCATTCATAAAAAAGGTAAATTCAATGACTTGGCAATTTACAGACTCATAAATATATTGCCTGCCATAAATAAAATAGTAGAAAAATTTATATGTGTCCAAATACACACTTTTTATCGGGACAATGACATAATTTCCAAAGCACAGTATGGCTTCCAAAGTAAGAAATCAACAGCTCAACTACTTTCCAATTTTACTGATGAAGTTACCAACTACCTAGATGAGAAGCAGCATGTTATACTCATATTCATTGATTTCAGCAAGGCCTTTGTCACACTCGGGCACAGTACACTATTAAAAACACTCTAAAACTCGGGTATAAGAGGGAAATTACTCAACTGGTGCAAAGAATACCTTCGTAGCCAAAGTTATCGCGTCAAAGTTGGTCCTAGCCTTAGCAGACCTGTTAACGTGACTCAAGGCACAGCCTAAGGTTCAGTGTCTGATCCACTCCACTATCTGGCATACGTTAATGACCTAGAAAATATTATAACACACTATTTTCTTTATCAATACGCTGATGACACATGTATACTATCTGCTAATAAAAATCTTAATTTGGCCGCAGAATGTTTGCAAAAAGATTTTACGTCTATGACTAAGTGGGCCCATGATATGGGACTTGCTCTGAATCCACAAAAAACTAAAGTTATACACGTATATTTAAGTCACTTAGGTACCTCCCATCCCTTTCAAATCATAGCTCATAGTCATGATTGTCTGCATAAAAGCGTACCAGACTGCCACTGCTCGCCTATAGAGCAAGTCCCATATCATACCTATCTGGGATTAATAATTGATAATCGATTCAACTGGAGTTACCAGGTGGAATCTGTTTGCGGCAAGTTACGTGCGATTCTCACCAAGTTTTCCATTATAAAGCGCGCATTAAAATACCGTACAAAACCCTCCTTCAAATGTACACAGCTCTTGCTGAGTCGATAGTCTCCTATGGACTCACCAGTTACGGACGCACATTTAAAACTTATCTGGATAATTCGAGAGCACACCCTTTCAAACAAAAAAAGAATTTTCAAAATCGGTCCACAATTGACGGATAAATCGGTGGACATACATAAAAAAAAAAAAAAAAAAACAAACATACGCGACGAACATATAACCTCCTCCTTTTTGGAAGTCGGTTAAAAATACATAATTTGTAAACACGTTTGCTGAAACTTGTAGTACCAAACTATGTAAAAAATAAATACCAAGACAATTTGACACGGGGTTATTTAAACATTGAAAGGTATTACCTGTTCTGGCACGCGCTGAGTATCTGTTCCTCATAGAACATTTTGATAACAGTGATATTCAAATTCCAGTTAAATATGACGTGAATACACGACAAGCCAAATCTAAATCATTTCAAGTGCCACGCAAAAATAACTTTTATGGCAGGCGTACCCTTCTTTTACAATACCCAATTTACTAAACAAAATACCTGTAGACAGTAGAGACTCAATGAATAGTAAAATCATAAAGCGTAAGTTGAAGGAACTTCAACTTACGCTTTATGATTAACTATTAATAGCGCGTTGATCAAATCTCAGGCCATGGCATGCTAAGATAGACCCCAGAGGTCTAATTTTGTGTTTTTTTTTAGTGTAAGGAATACGTAATTTATAAAATAAATAAATAATCTAACCTCCACAACCCAGTTACTGGGTAACACGATACCCCTTGGTAAGACTGATTGTCAGACTTTCGGGCCCCTGACTACCTGTAACGGCTGTCAAAGACGTACAAATGATAGCAGGGACCAACGTGCTTTCCGAGGCACGGAGGGGTCCCGATATGTAATGGATGGTCACCCATCCTCGAACCGACCGCGGTAAGCGTAGCTTAACTTTCTATCGACCAGCGCCCTCTGTTATTGCTTTAAAATGTGCAGTAATGTAAACAGTAACATTTGTTCATGCTTAGACGCTATTATTTTTGTTAGATTTTTATTATTGATTGTAATTTAATAGTTCCTTCGTTCAATAAGTGCAAATAAATAATTCTTACGTACAGTTTTTTTATTTTTATAATTCAGACTAAAGTATATTTAACCTGTGATTTGTTGCTTAATTACTTGCTAAATACTATAAATAATTATTAGTATTTGCAGAATGTAATAACTGTTTACATAATAAAAGGAAACCGGTTTTGCAAATAGGACCTTTTGCGAACCCGACATTCCGAATCGGACGTTTTGCGTCAAAATCGTTTACAATACTAACCAAATATTTCCACCTAGTCATTAGATGAAAATGACGTATTCTTTTCTATCAACAGAAATTACTGTCTGCGTGTGTTTGGAAAGAATATACAACAGACGCCGGGCGCGTATATTATCACAACATTGAAACCAAAGAATCTAGTTGGATTATACCAAAGGAGCTTCAGGAGATCAAAGACAAAATAGCTGCTGAAGAAGCTGCACAGTAAATATTATTATAGTTGGGCCGTTTTGAACTAAGTCGTTGGGCCATATTTATTTTGTCATCTTTCTCGCTCGCACGCGTTAGCTTTACGGAGCGCGCTGGTGGTGTGGGTTAAATTAGCGATTATTTTGTTATTATAGTTTATGACCCGACGACTCGGTTTAAAATGGCCCAAATATCGTTTACTATTTTCCTAAAAACATTATACAAATATAGATTAAATCCATGAAATCAAGACAGAAGACTAACACCAGTGGCGTAGCGTGCCTTGGCGGGGCCCCGTATAACAATTTGTTTGGGGCCCTTATGAAGCTTAAAGATTTCTCACAAAAGAAAAAAGAATGTTTGCATAAAATTAAAAGAAATATTTATTCGTCATAATTATCTATCAGTCACTTTTTCCAAAATTTTTACAAACAATTCAAATTAAATATACGCTCTCCTTGCCTTTTTTCGGCAAAGTGATTTATTAAATCATTTATAGCTAATGATGAATTTGGGAAGTTTTTATTAATTTTTGCTTACCCACGTCGGGGGCCCCCGTGGCCCGGGGGCCCCGTATAATTGATACGGCGGTAGCAGTGATGGCCCAGTGGTAAAGGCCGCGACTTACGAGTTTTAGGTCGTAGGTTCGAACCCAGACAGGCGCTTTACTTTGTGTAAATTATTTTATCACCACTGCTCTCAAAAACGGTGAAGGAAAACATCGTGAGGAAACCGGCATGTCCTAAAACCGAAAATTGGAATACATGTGACATCTACCAACCCGCCCTGGGCCCGCGTGGTGGATTACGGCCCACTCCCTCTCACCGAGAGGAGGCCTGTGTCCCAGCAGTGGGAACATTATAGGCTGATGATGATACGGCGGTAGCTACGCCCCTGACTAAGTCTTGCATCTTCATCAGCCCTAGCTTCGCACGGGTGCTGTATAACTATTTATTTGGTGTAACCATCAAATCATCAAGACTTCTGTGCTATATCTTAGTTAAATATTAATATTATTGTATTAAACACATAAACGCTTAATTGGGATTTCGCTGGACATGTCTGCCGCATGTCAGATGTAAAATGGGCAAAAGAACCGACGAGTTCCCATTAAACGCTAGCCGACATTGCGGCAGGCCAAGGCGACGATGGCGGAACGAGCTTGACTCGTACCAAAAGGACGCCCACATTTGCATAAAACAGAATTGTGTGTCAAAGGCAGAGTGAGGTGTTTGCCATTCAGTGGGACAATAATAGGCTAGTTAGATAAATAATCCTCCCGAATTAAATCTCTAAATGATAAATGTAAACCGCATCAAAATAAATTGTGTAGGGTAGAAGAACTAAAATTCTGTTCTGTTCTGTATTATTAAAAAAGTATTATCATTTTTATCAACAGTGGTGTTATTTTTAATCAATAAATAATACTTACAGAGCCGCACTAAGTGCAGAAGTGCCTCCTGGAGAAGTACCGTTGCCAATTTCTCCATCAAATCAAACTGGAAGCTCCGCCTTGGATGAGGCAATGGCAAAAACTCTTGCATCCATTGATCCATCTCTTGCAAACTCCATACCAATACCAGAAGAAAGTAAGTGCAATTTTAGTATAATTATATATAATTCTGGGTATCAGTCATAAATGTTGTAGGTATCACATTTTATGCGCTATTTGTTGGGGTATCTCATACTATCTATTTTTTATGAGAATTGTATGGAAATGTAAGTGAGCGACCCAGGTGAGAGTCGATGCATGTAGCGGTGCGGGCAGCGTGTAAAACAAACACTAGAAATAGAGCTGATGAGCAAAATTTTTGCATTATAGCAATATGGCCAAAACCTGATAAAATCGACAGATTCGTTCAGAAAGTCTATGGTTTTAAAATAACATGGCGAATCTCAATATTGTGCGTAAAACCTTACATTTGCAGTTGGAATGTACCTATGGTCAACATGTTTTTCAACTATAATGTTGAGTTTGTTTGTGTTTGTTTGTTCTTGGGATAAATTCATCCCAACTACGGAACCCTTCATCCTGGCTGGAGGCTTTGAGTGTAGTAGCTTAAGGCAGCCACAGGAAAACCCGGTTAAATAGTCATGACCTCAGGGTCAGCTATGAGATGCACCTATCGAAAAAAAAAAACCGGCCAAGTGCGAGTCGGACTCGCGCACAAAGGGTTCCGTACGTAAGGGTATCTACTTACTAGAACTCATTCAAACCAATTTTCGGTGGAAGTTTACATGGTAATGTACATCATATATATTTTTTTAGTTTTATCATTCTCTTATTTTAGAAGTTACAGGGGGGACACACATTTTAACACTTTGGAAGTGTCTCGCGCAAACTATTCAGTTTAGAAAAAAATGATATTAGAAACTTCAATATCATTTTTGAAGACCTATCCATAGATACCCCACAAGTATGGGTTTGATAAAAAAAAATTGAGTTTCAGTTCTAAGTATGGGGAACCCCCAAAATTTATTGTTTTTTTTTTTCTATTTTTGTGTGAAAATCTTAATGCGGTTCACAGAATACATCTACTTACCAAGTTTCAACAGCATAGTTCTTATAGTTTTGGAAAAAAGTGGCTGTGACATACGGACAGACAGACAGACACAGACATGACGAATCCATAAGGGTTCCGTTTTTTGCCATTTGGCTACGGAACCCTAAAAAGGAACCCTTCATTGTGCGTGGTCCGACACGCACTTGGCCGGTTATTTAATGTAGTAGATCTAATAAGAACCAGCTGGCCGCCGCCGGGCCGAATTTGAACTCGTGACGTGGCTAATATGCATGCTATTTAGTTGTTATCATTATTTATTTAGTATTTATTTATCTAGTTTAAAATTTTGAACGTACGCCGTCAGAAAAGAAAGCACAAACCAGAACGAAAGCGTTACCTTAGGCTACCGAAAATACGTTTTTCTGAAATTTGTAGCGTTACGCAGCCCACTTTAAACAATAAAAACCGGCCAAGTGCGTGTCGGACCAAGCACAATGAAGGGTTCCGTAGTTGGTATGAATTTATCCCAAAAACAAACTTAACTTTGTAGTTGAAAAATATGTTCTCCCATACGGAATATATGGGAAAACATGTTTTTGCAACTGCAACGTTAAGTTGGTCAATTATTACTCGTTAACCTGTAGAGCCTACTTAGCTGTGATAGTTTTCCTTTTAATTTCGTTATATAAACTACTGTTGTGATTTTTTTCACACACCCAAAACTAACCATTTAGCCGGCAGGGGGGGGAGACACTTGACTCTAACAAAAATTAGCACTTTAAAGCTTAATATTTCGCAAACGAATCCCTGAATCCAAAAATGGTTTTCCCAAACTCACAATATTTTTGAAGGACCTTTCCAATGATACCCCTCACCATGGGGTAAAAAAATAAAAAAATAAACATCACCACTTTACGTGTATGAGAGATACCCTAAAAAAAATGTTTTTCATAATTGTGTTTTACCACTTTGTCGGCGTAATTAATATGTATACCTATGCCAAATTACAGCTTTCTAGTACTAAGGGTCTCGGAGCTAGACCGCGGACAGACAGACAGACAGACGGACATGACGAAACTATAAGGGTTCCTTGTTTACTACGGAACCCTAAAAACCCGGCCAAGTGCATGTCGGACCACGCACAATGTAGGGTTCCGTAGTTGGGATGAATTTATCCCAAGAGCAAACTTTATAGTTGAAAAACATTTTCTTTGGCATGACATGGCAAAACTATAAGGGTTCCTTGTTGACTATGGAACCCTAAAAAATGGGGCAAATAAAAAAAAACGAGCGAGCCTTACAGTAGACTCATAATTATGATGTGTAACATCTGTCATCTCACCTTGGTAATGAGCGTTTAAAGGGGCGGGGCTCCGTTACGGTCGTTTCTGACGGCCAACTCTAGCACTGCGCGCGCTCATTGGTCAAATCAAATCGCACGCGCTTCCCTGGCTTCCTGTGACGCACTTTCGTCCTTTTTCACGAAATCACTATTTTGATTTTGATTGCAGGAGAGCGAGAGGAAAGATGTTACACATACAAAATTGCAAATCCTCTGAAAATCGGTTTACCTAGTAGATTTGAGTCAATCTTTGCGTAAAAATCAGATTTCAGAAGAAAAACTGAGTTTCGAATATTTTGAGACCGATTTTAAAATGTAAAAAAAAATACTGATCGGTAACAAAGCATAACGTCTGGAAACTGTTGGACATGATAAAATCAGATACTAAGGTGTAGAAAAAAAAATATATTAGGAAAAGATGCAGGTACTAATCAGGTACATTTTACCTATTCTTTACGATTACAAACTAGCCAACACTTCGATAGCTAGAGTTAATACAATTAGATACTGTCATTAACGAGACACATTAGAATTTTAATTGTTATCCACCTCAATGAGGCGTCGTAACAGATGATGAGTTAGGCGTCACTTTTGAATCGAAACTTCTTTTTGACACAGACATCGATAATATTATTAAAAAAGCTTCTAAGGCACTAGGTTTCATTTTGAGGATATCAGCCGATTTTAAAAATATCAAAACACTCAAAATTCTTTATTGTGCTTTTGTACGCAGTCATCTCGAGTATTGTTCACCAGTATGGAATCCTATTTATAATACCTACGTCAATCGCATCGAAAATATTCAAAAGAAGTTCTTAAGGTAGTTTAAATCCAAAACCTATTTTCCTAATTATTACAGCCGCTGCAGGAATTTTCACATTCTTCCACTAATTGAGAGGAGAAAAATTGCCGATATGGTATTCTTGTTTAATTTGGCAAATGGTTCATCCGACTGTTCTGAATTGATGAGCAAAATTGGGCTGCGTGTTCCATCTTTCACCTTAAGGAATCATCAACCTCTGTATGTTCCCTCTGTGCGGTGCATATATCGACAAAACTCTTATATGATAAGAGCTAGCAGGGCATACAACTCGATGTGTCAAAACTTAAAAAAATACTATGAAAAAACTTCTTTGAAGATCACTAAAACCTGTTTAGTCTTTTCTTAATTCCGAGTCTACGAATAATACTTTTATTATTCGTAGTTCCTATTAGTTATTCTTACTTTCGCTTGCCTGTCTGCTGTTTCTTGTGCTACCCTAATATTGTCAGTGAAAACTTTTCATTGGCTTTCTTTCACTAACTATCAACTATCTGTATCCTAGCTGTAACTTTTCTTAAGAAATAAAATAAAAATGAATAAATTTCTTTGCATGCCGCCGCCGGTTGATCTCTGTTTACAAACCAATCGTAAACCAAAAATGCAAGTCTATTTTTGACCTTTTTAGGATGAAATTATGTATTTGTCTAAAATACTGGAGAAATGAGTTTTTTTTTTCATTATAGTTAATGGCACCCCACAACGGCAATCCTTTGATGTGTTTACCGACTGAGTCAAAGTCAAATCATTTATTTCAAATAGGCCCATGTATGGCACTTTTTTTTAAGATGTCATTCTTTGTAATACTGAATCCTTATCCTTACTTTTGTTTCATTATTATAAAACAAAGTCCCCCGCCGCGTCTGTCTGTCTGTCTGACTGAACGCGCTAAACTCAAAAACCACAGAATGGATTTTCTAACTGTTTTCAGTAATGGATGGAGTGATTCATGCGGATGATTTTTACGATGGTTTACCCCTACTAAAAATCGCTCAATACACCTAAAGCCTCGGTCACACACAGTGAATACTCGCTGCGATTAGGCACTCGCAGCGAGAACTCGCTGTGTGTGACAGGCTATTCGCTGCGAATAGATTCATTCGCCGTGATTTGAATTGACCATGTTCAATTTTATTCTCTGCGAATGCGCACTCGCCGCAAGAATTCGCTGTGTGTGATAGGGTACTCGCTGCGACTAGGGTGCTCAATGCGCCTGTATTATCGAAGACTGCTGAAATTCTCTTGTAGGATTCGCTGTGTGTGACAGAGGCTTAAAGAAGTTTTCACTTCAAAAACATCGTTCTATTTCCGTCAATCGTTTGAAGATGTCAGAGAAATAATGATATTTTAAATAGTTCTAGCGCTAAATGTATCTATTTAGTGATTTGTGGTGCAGTGGTCCTAAATATAAATTTTATTGTTTAGGCAAGCCCGAAGAAATGACTGCACCACCGCAAGGCAATAATAATGAGAACTCGGAAAATCCGCCAGAACTACAATATAAGGACAAGAAGGAAGCCATTGAAGCATTCAAAGAACTTTTAAAAGATAGGGTAAGATATTCATATAATATACAATTTTAGGGTTTTTTTACATAAGAAAACCTCTTAGTAAATATGTAGCAAAAGAAAAATTATATAAGAAAACTCAAGTGTACATAAAAGTTAAAAAGAATAAACAATTATTTTGTGCCAGCAGCATGCGAAAAGAGTTCCGACAGCGCGGCGCTACACTATAAATAATATTTAATATAATATACTATGAATAGTATGAATACTACTTATACTAGATTTTGCCTGTGGCTTCGCACGCGTGGGGGTTGGTGAAAAAAATCTTAAAACCTTTCTTCTTACATGGCACAGTGTTTTAAGAAGCCCATTTTTCGCACATCGCATTTTTATTAAATAATCTGATTTCATATCCTAGCTAGCATGTTTAGTTTTTGTGGAAAAAAAATATGATGTTAGAAGCATCGATGGCGTTTCATAAGCTGCATATTTTAGAGCATAAATGAACCTCGTATCTTTGTTAGATCCCGATATAGGTATACGAGATTTTTGGTTTTTAGTTATGTTTAGTTCTTATTTTTTTCGAAAATATTCGAAGTTGCAAAATATTTGTGATTCCCAAACACATAAATGCATCTCATGAAAGAAATAATAAAATTATATTACTTACACTTTTCAGAATGTGCCATCAAATGCAACTTGGGAACAGTGTGTAAAGATAATATCTAAAGATCCTCGTTATTTAACATTCAAAAAGCTTAATGAGAAAAAACAGGCATTCAACGCATATAAAACGCAAAAATTGAAGGACGAAAGAGAAGAGCAGAGGTGAAAGATACATTTTATATTTAGTTTTTATTTTCCTAGCAATATGAGTTTTTTTAATTCTAAAAATTACACATTTTTGGCCCAGTGGTCGATACCACTGGGTCATCACTGCTCTCCGATTAATGAATGAGTAAATGTGTGTTCCAACTCACGATCTACAACTCGTAAGTCGAGGCCGATGCCCCGACTTACGAGTTGTATAACGTGAATTCATGAGTTCGAACCCAGGCAGACACTTTACTTGGTGTATTTAATTTCATCACCACTGCTTTCAAAATTGTAAAGGAAAACATCGTGAAGCATCCAGAATGTCCTACAACCAAAAATTCGAAGACGTGTCATCTACCAACCCGTAGCGGGCCCGCGTGGTGGATTACGGCCCCTTTAACAGAGGAGGAACTTTATAGCATTACTATTTAGCCATTAATCCAATTTGCAATTTCATATTCCAGATTAAAAACAAAAAAAAATAGAGAAAACTTAGAAGAGTTTTTGTTAAGCTGTGACCGTGTAACATCTCTAACAAAGTATTATAAATGCGAAGAAATGTTCAACAACCTTGAGGTAAGGGCGTTTCACGTGGCTTATGTGGCCTCATATTATTGTTATTTTAATGTTATAAACTTGTAAACAATATAATACACAACAAAGTACAACAATGTTTGGCAGCTTGCAAAATAGAAGGTTCCCATTTTAGTCATCGAATTAAACAAAATCGAATATAGAATATCTTTTAAACTAAAAATCGTTATGCTAAAGTGAGCATTCGTCTTAGATATGGCGATGTGTTCCTGAATCCGATCGGAGAGATATATTTGAAGATTGCATATTCACGATCACCAAGCGTGAGAAGGAAGAAGCTAAAGCTTTAAAGAAACGCAATATGAAAATGCTGGCACAGGTAACATTTTAGTACTTAGTTTTTTTTGCAGAGCACGGAATCACCGCGGCGCGCGGCGCTAGCGTCTAGAGACGGTAGTACTAATTAAATTCGTGGCACCGAAAGTTCAGCGTACAACTTATGTCCGGACCGCGTAAAGCCAATCACTTTATGAACCAACACCGGACGGTGCTGAATAATACACAGGCCTGCACACTTATGAAAACAATCGTACAAATCAGTATCGAGTCAGCACCTTAGTTGGTTTTTACGGCACAGAGTTTAACCTCATGTTAGCAATAGACAATAGGAAAATCAAATCCACTCCCAACACCCTCTAAAAATACGCATGAAATTGCAACAAGGTTTCTCTCTTAAAGAAAGTAAGGCGGCTAAGAATAAATCCGTGCCGAATATGGCGTGAGTTGAGCGAAAAGTGTATTGCATGTTTCTTTGAATTATTATTGAAAATGGTGCGAGTTAGAGCGAGACTAACGCAGTGTTTATGTTTGTTTGCTTTCGTTACAGCTAGTTGAACTGCGATATAACGTAACAGATAGAACATGTTCAGAGTTTATACATTACAGATATTGTCTAATAAAACATTCATTACATTCTTGATAGTGCGGACAAATTATTTTGCCACTCAATGCTTAGCAGTGGTTTTTACGTAACAGATATTGTCCGCACAATAAATCACAAAATTATTTTTAGTAGGGACACAAAATGTTGCGGCTCAATTCCTAAGGCGTTGGCCCATATACACATGGGTTGGCTTTACGCGTTCGGATCGCCATTCAAAACCGTAATTAGTGTCGGTCGTAGTGCGAGTAAACAGTGATAAGCTGATGGGTTTGTATCGAAAGTGTCTACATTCTACAATGCCGTCTCTAGCAGCGGCCACCAAGGAGTCTCCGTGCTCGGTTTTTACGCTTTCGTACCCAAAGGGTCCGTGTGTCTGTCAGCGGGCTGTATCTCGTGAACCGTAATAGGTAGACAGTTGAAATTTTCATAGTGTGTATTCTATTGCCGCTATAACAACAAATAATAAAAAAGGGATACAATTTTTGCTCGACCTTAACAGTCGCTGTAACTCTTTAACCGTTATAGGTAGACACATGAAACGATGGTACGGAACCATTCGTGTGCTAGTCCGACTTGGCCGGTTTTTGTTTTTCTTTATGCTGAAGCTGTGCACTGCATCACTGGACGCTGGTGGCGGTTTGTGAAACCATGCGCACAAGCAAACGTGGGGGTGAACTATGTATAATATTGTTTGTCGCCACATATTACATGAGACTTAAATGTAACTGGGCGAAATGTGGGTGGACTATGCCTATAATATGTGTGTATATGATTTCCGTTTTTACCATTTAGCTATAGCACTTTGTTATTACACGTTATCATAAATCATAATACTAGTCTTAAAATACATACTCTGTAATATTTGTTGCAAACAGGTAATAAATATCTTCTGAATGTGTCATTTTCGGATGGATGTGTTAACATACTTTTGTCTCTGCCTGTACGTTAACCCATGGCAGATAAAAAATGATTTATTACAGGTTTTAGAGAACATGAGTGAAATAACATATAGTAGCACTTGGAGCGAGGCACAAGTGTTATTGTTAGAAAACTCTGCTTTCAAGAACGATGTGAGCTTGCTGGGCATGGATAAAGAAGACGCACTTATCGGTCAGTGTTCTTTGGGTTATTAATGATGAGTGACTGTTAACCCTATGAATCAATCGCAAATAATATTGTAATTCCTTTCAGTGTTTGAACAACACATTAGAAATTTAGAAGCTGAATACTTGCAAGAACGAGAACAAGTCAAAAAACGGAATAAGAGGCAGCAAAGAAAAAACAGAGACAATTTTTTGGTAGGATTTTACATTATTTTGACAATAAGCAAAATCGAATTAAAAATTTAAAAAAAAAATTTGGCACTTAGCAAAATCTTATCAGTAATTTAACAAGTACAAATTTAACCGTTAAAATTTATAAATCCCCGACACAAACATTTCCTTATTTCTCTTTCCTACTCCATCACCAGACCCTGTTCACCATCTATCTGTAACTATTCATTGAGACCATTTCAATGAGCCCAAACACGATACCTGTGCTGTAAGTTGGTAAGGGAGTTGGGTACCCTGTAAATTCCAGGTGATGCTGCAGCATCAGTTCAAGGTTACTATTTCTTCTAATATCATTGAAGTAACAGAATAAGTACCCAATTTAAAATGGATCAGACCTGTGGAAGATTCTCCCATCCATTAATAAACTAGAAAAGAGCTGATAAACTTCAAAGCTAGACCGATTTTCATAAAATATGTCTAAGAACCATCGCTGGAAAACCTGCTAACACATTTAATCGGTTCACCCGTTTAAGAGCTACGGTGCCATAAACAGAACCACATAGCGGTCAAACTTATAACATCTTTGCGTCGGGGGTTAAAATTTTATTTATTTATTTATTTTCCAACTTACTTCTATCATTACAGGATAACCTAATGCGATAGCGTACTTATCTTAATCTTATCCTAACTTATTATTAACTTATAATAATTATAATTAAATTTTGTAACTTATTACAAATAATGCATTCTTTGTGAACTCACTCAGAGAACAACAGAATAGGTCCGAGTCATCAGCTATGAGGTTGAGAGTGCGGAGTGCACGCGTCAGTGGCGCCTCACTTAAAAGATTGGTCCGAGCGCGCGGCTCCGCCAACAGCCGGGGCTGACGTCGTCGCCACACGTACCGATCCGGAACACACAAACCTATGTGCCTTAAAATGTCCGCATTATGTACCCTTCCTCTAAGTACTTTGAATATGTACGAGACGAGTGCGAGATCCCTCCTGACCCTGAAACCGCGTGAAAATGAAAACATTATTAGTTAATAAAAGTTCGGTATAAGCAAAAAGGGCATATTGGGCAGTCGCGTGCGCCTGCCACGCGCACGTCTCGTGTCAGACATACTGAGACGCTTCATGAACATTTATTACAGGTTTTACTCGACACTTTGCATGAAGAAGGAAAACTTACCTCCATGTCGTTGTGGGTGGAGTTGTACCCAGTCATATCGGCTGATATGCGCTTCTCAGCTATGCTTGGTGAGTGAACGCATTTGCATATTCTCTAAAATCTAAACTATCCAATTTACCAAAGAAATAAGCGAAGCAACCAAAACTATAAAAAACAAACCTATATTCCGTATTATACTAAACTTTTCAGGTCAAAATGGATCTACTCCACTAGATCTATTCAAGTTTTACGTAGAAAACCTGAAAGCGCGGTTCCATGATGAAAAGAAAGTTATAAAAGAGATATTAAAAGAGAAGAGTTTCGAAGTCAAGCCCGACACTACCTTCGAAGAGTTTGCGACTGTCGTCTGCGAGGACAGCAAGTCAGCTTCTTTGGATGCGGGCAACGTTAAGCTCACATATAATTCATTGCTCGAAAAGGTGAATATTAGGCTTCCTTTTTTAAATTAAAAAATACCAAAAGTAGGTGCTTATTTACGAAGGCCTTTTGACCTATGTAGTATATTCAATCGTTATCAAATAAAAATGGTGACTTAGCTGAATCATATAATGGTGCCGATTCCTTTGTTCACAAACTAAACTAAATTTAAGTTCAGTGCATCTTTTTCTTTCTATTTCATTAAGAAAAGGACAAGATAAATTTTAGTTTAGTCCTGTCATATTAATCAGCGATTGATGTACAATTTATTTCAGGCTGAAGCCAGAAACAAAGAGAAGATAAAAGAAGAGTCCAAAGCTCAGAAGAAAGTAGAGAGTGCATTTAAATGGGCCCTAAGTGAAGCGAACATCGACCACCAGCTGCCATGGAACGAGGTCAAAGAGAAGCTCGATCTGAATGCGCCGGAGTTCACAGCCGTGCCCTACGAGGAGGATAGAGTCAGAATATTTAAGGTGGGTCTTGCATTTTTATCGTCCTTGTTACTAATACCTGCATGACAATCTTTTTGCATGGCAAGCTCGATCTTTGAGAATAAAAGGGTTACCGTGGCCCCTGGCATGGGGTCTCAACTCGAACAAATTATAATTAGTTCTGAAAAAAAAATCATAGATGGCAGCATAGGTAACAAATATAAAATTAACAATCACTAAAAAGCGATAAACGGCTGATTTTGGCATAAGTAATATTAGTAAAAATCAAAACTTCCTTGTTTAATGCTGATTTCTCTATATAAACTCATAAATCATCTATTTTCAACAAAAATGATAAATGAAACCTTTTACTTCAATTCGAACTCATAGAATGATAAAGTTAATCATTTTGTTCAGAGCTCTTTGCAATAAATAGATGGCGTTTTATTCAATTTGTCATCACATCTGTCGCTATTATTTTACGTTTAGTAGTAAATCAAACAATTTTTGAAGTGAAAACATCTTTAGGCGCGTTGGGCATTTTTGAGATGGGTAAAACAATTGAACTCGCGACACCGTTAACGACATCTCTTTTTTGTAACCGCGATTGTGCTCTTTATTTATATTACGTTACGGATCAATGTTCTATGCAAGTATTTGTACTTTAAAGGTTTTGGAAGTATTTTTAAGCTATTGCATAGCTTTTATCGCGGCTTTGAGCGCGGCAACCGAATCAAGTAATTCCGTAACGTAACGAAAATAAAACCTAACACTCCTCACTCCGCCTACCATGTAATGACGATTCCCGTGACAACTTGATGTTGTCATGGAAAACGTGATGTCATGGAGGTTACAAATGCTATGCAATAGCTTTACCGCGGCAGTCCCCGAGTGCCATACTTTTTTTTTTTTTGTAAACGCGATTGTGATCTTTATTTAGATAAGATTACGGACCAAGTATTTTTCTTCCACCAAGATCTTGTTCAAGTTTTCGCTTCTGTCGGCACTCCCGGAGTGCCACTGTTTTTTTTTATAATCAATTACCTACTTTACGTAGAAATATAATATTTGAAAGAAATCTATTAACATGTTTTTGGCAAGTACTTACCTACTTATATTTTTTAAATTTTACTGATACCTTTCTATAAAAAACCGGCCAAGTGCGAGTCGGACCCGCGCACGAAGGGTTCCGCACCATTATCAATAAAAACGGCAAAAAAATCAAGTTTGTTGTATGGGAGCCCCCTTAAATATTTATTTTATTCTGTTTTTTAGTATTTGTTGTTATAGCAGCTGCTGAAGATTGTAAAAACTATCTTTGCTTTGTTTAAACTCAATCTCTTTTTATTGTATAATTGCATATCACGTGTGTGAGCACTGTGAACAATTACATTCTATAACGCTATCAAATACTGGGTACGTCTTTCATTGACTTGAATGTGCACTGGCGGCTGAGAGTATGTCATGCTTATTCAAATGTCTCGCGGATGGTGGCGTGTGTGTTGGATCATTAAGTTCCCTTCAAAATGGTTGAGCTAAATGGTGCTGATCCATGCGTCATGTTCGTGAACGGGCGCCGTCAGTAGGGACTGGTCATCTCTTAGCTGCCACGGTTTATTTTAATTTTTGAATTGTTTTTATTTTTATATTTTTATTACGGACGCTTTTAACGTGCACGTCTTTCTACATTGTTCTCACATGTATAATTTCAACATGAATGATGTAACCAATATTTTGTAACAATATTTTGATTTAAAAGAGTGTCCGTGGAGTTTCTTGCCCGTTCTTCTCCATAGGTACCTACCACGATTAAGAATGGGCAACTAGCTTCATCTTTCTGACTGACCGACCCCTTGACAATTCAAAAGTACCTGTAATTGGTTTATTTGAAATAAATGCTTTGAGTTTATATATTTTTGCTCGGCAACAGAAATACATCATCTGTGAAAACAACTGTCTTAATAGAGACACAGCCTGGTGACAGACAGCGGAGTCTTAGTAATAGAGTCCCGATTTACCCTTTAGGTACGGAACCCTAAAAAGGATTGCACGAAACGTTTTAAAAGTAGATAGGTAGCTAATGGTGTAGTAGAATAGGGTGTGTGGTAGGTAGAAGAAAGTAGGTATTGAAGTAATAAGTCACAAGTACACAAGAAGAAGATTGAAGGTTTATTAAGAACACAGACACAGGTTTCAGTTCACACACAAGAGTTCCACTTAGACGAGAAGGAGTGGTAGAAATGAAGACAGAAGAGAATAGCACAGATATACAGTTAACGTAAACACAAGAAGGTCTAAAGAGATATATATATCTTAGCGCGGCGAAACTAGGATCGCGAGATTCAATCTAAAGCTACGCGCGCAGTGAGTATACTAATCTGCAAGTCATGGCGCGCGCGTCGCCTGTACGATACGGGTGCATGAGTGCAACGCACGATGACGCTGTCTCGCTCACGCACACGGTCCGCGTGACGTAGTGCGAGCGCCCGGTCGTCGCTAGAACAATAGACGCGTCATAGCTACGCCGGCCAGCTGATAAGTACTTACTACTAATACAATATTTGTATTTGTCTGTTTGTTCATTGAACATTAAGTTAGTTATTGTAAATAGTTTTATTTTATGTTGTTTTTAATAAGTCTAGTTTTAAGTTCCTTTGAACATGATTATGTGTATAAATTATAATTGATTTTATTTAAGGAATACATATTTTATATTTAATTTGTTTTACTTTAATAATTTAAACAGACTTCAGTGTGTAGGTCACTACATCACCCCCTTCCAGAGACCGTCAAGGGCGATAATAGTCGGGAAATCTAACGCGACGCCCTGACCGCGTCGCTCTGACGACGCTCTCGTCAGCGGAAGGTAAGTTCGGGTTATCCGCGTCGGGTGTGTAGTGTTGAGTATTAATGTTGAGTGGTGGCTGTGGTGAGGATGGTGTGTGGGGATCATGCAGTATGAAGGCCGGCTTAATACGGTCAATCGATACGGTAACATGTTTTCCGTTTACCATTATTTTAAACACTTTGTCCCCTCGTTGAATGACCTTATGTGGACCAGTATATGCCGGTTTCAGACTACCACCAGCAGTGCAGTCCCTAAGGAAAACGTGGGTAGAGGAAGCTAATTCCTTGTAAATGAATGTTTTAAAATTGCTATTGTGCCTGGCTGCTGGTGAAGGTTGCAGTCTCCTGACAATACTGCGAAGTCTTGACAAGTAGTCGGTCATGTCAACGGTTTCATCAGCCTGAGGGTTGAAGAATTCGCCAGGCAAACGTATTGGTTGACCGTAAACAAGTTCGGCAGCAGTAGCCTGGGCGTCTTCTTTATAAGCGCTGCGTACACCTAACAGGACTAGTGGAAGAGATTCTACCCAACTGTCATTAGCGTGGCAAGTGATAGCTGCTTTAAGTTGACGGTGGAATCTTTCCACCATTCCATTGCAGGCAGGATGGTATGCAGTTGTTCTGCGTCGTCGAAACCCAGCGATTGCTGACAGGCATTTGAAGAGCGCCGATTCGAACTGCCCACCTCTATCGGTTACTATATCGGAGGGACAGCCGAAACGAGCAATCCAGCCACTCAGTAACGCCTTTGCCACTGTTTCTGCAGTTATATTTGTGAGCGGTATTGCCTCAGGCCATCGTGTAAAACGATCGACGGCAGTGAGACAATAGCGAAACCCATCACACGGCGGCAAGGGTCCCACGAGGTCAATGTGAATAAATGCGAATCTTGATTGCGGTAATTTGAAAGTACCTACTGGAGCAAAGACGTGCCGTGTGGTTTTGGAGCGCTGGCAAGCCAGACAGGAACGTACCCAATCACGGCAATCTTTCCTAACGCCAGGCCAGACATATCGGTCAGCGACCAACCTTGCGGATGCCTTGGTACCTGGGTGACTCAAGGAGTGTAGGCTTGTGAAAATTGGTCTGCGCAATTCCTTGGGCACAAATGGTCTTGGCTTAGAGGTGCTAACGTCACAATATATTTGCTCTTGTGAACCTGGTACTCTGACCTGTTGCAGGAGCAATGCGGTAGCCCCATCTAGCAGTTGCTTCAGTTCGAGATCGTCACGTTGAGCTGCAGCGATCTTTTCGACGGACACCGGCTGTGCAATCTCCTCGATGCGGGAAAGGGTGTCTGCCACGACATTGTTCCTGCCAGAAATATGCCGGATGTCCGTTGTAAACTGGGCTATTAGGTCCAGGTGACGGAACTGCCGTGGGGAACAATTCTCCTTACGAGAGTGGAAAGCGAACGTGAGAGGCTTGTGGTCTGTGTAAATCACAAAGTCACGAGCCTCCAGCATGTGTCGGAAATATTTAATACTCTCGTAAATGGCGAGCAATTCGCGGTCATATGGAGAGTACTTAACCTGTGCTGGATTCAATTTGCGCGAAAAGAAAGCAAGCGGCTCCCATGCACCTGCATTCAGCTGTTGCAACACTGCGCCAATAGCTTTGTCGGAAGCATCTGTGACCAACGCCAACTTAGCGCTGCAGTCTGGATGCGCCAACAGTGCTGCCTGACAAAGGCTGTCCTTGCAGTTCTGAAATGCCTTATGCTCCTCGGGTGAAAAATTTACCGGGTGTGAACCCTTCACTGAGCCAGTAAGCAGAGCGTTCAAGGGTGCCTGGAATTTTGCTGCGCCTGGGATGAACCTGCGGTAAAAATTAAGCATCCCAAGAAATCTGCGTAGCTCTCTTACGGTTTTGGGAGCGGGAAAATTTTGTACAGCCTCGACCTTGGGTGGTAATGGTTTTGTGCCCTTGGCTGAGATGTGGTAGCCCAAGAAGTTTACCTCCGACACTCCGAAGACGCACTTGGAACTGTTAATGACCATACCGTAGTCTCTAAGTCTGGCAAAAATTTGACGCAGGTGGTGCTCGTGGGTCTTCTGGTCTTTCGAGTAGACCAAGAAGTCGTCCAGATAAGCGTACGTAAAATCCAGACCCCTGAGCATTTCATCCACGAAGCGTTGAAACGTCTGTCCGGCATTTCGAAGACCGAACGTCATGAACGGGAATTCGTAAAGACCGAAAGGTGTCGTGATCGCAGTCTTCGGGATGTCTTCTGGATTCAAAGGAATCTGATTGTAAGCTTTCACCAGGTCAATCTGAGAGAAGACGGTACAGCCAGATAGACTATGTGCAAAGTCCTGGATATGTCGAATGGGGTACTGGTCTGGGATGGTACGTGCGTTCAGCATTCTGTAGTCACCGCAGGGGCGCCATCCGTCATCTTTCTTCGGCGCTAGGTGGAGAGGCGACGACCAGGGTGACTCGGACTGGCGACAGGTTCCACATTGCAACATGGCCTCGAATTCGGCCTTGGCAATTTGCAGTTTATCTGGGGCCAATCTGCGCGGTGTACTGGATACTGGTGGCCCTGGTGTAGTACGGATGTGGTGTACTGTATTGTGTTTGGGAGTGCGGTGTATACCATGTGGGCGAGTGATGTCGGGAAATTCCCGTAGTATGTGTGTATACGCGGAATCACCCAAACTTACCCTCACTGAGGAGACATCATCAGAGCGACGGACAGGTGACGCCGGGGTGGAGAGCGTTGTATGGTTATCGATGAGGCGTTGATTTCTGCAATCAACAACCAAATTATAATAAGACAGAAAATCCACGCCTATTATCGCCCTTGTAACATCAGCAACGATAAATCGCCAAGCAAAGTCACGGCGCAACCGTAGGTTCAGAGTGACGTTTATGAACCCGTAAGTATTTATTGGTGTTCCGTTTGCCGCGCTCAATTGGTAGTTGGTCTTCTCTCGTCGATGTGATAATGCCGATCGGGGGTAGACACAGAGGTCGCTGCCGGTGTCGACCAAAAACTGCATCTTCGACCTTTGATCGGTGACGAATAAGCGACCAGCACTCGGACAATCATCGGCCGCCATTATTGATTGCCCCGCGCATTTCCCGATGTAGGGTAGTCGCACGGCTTGATACACCTTTTGGCTCGGTCTCCGAATTTCTGGTGGTACCAGCACTGCGGGAACCTCCTGTAGCTGGACTCCGATCGGGATGAGCCTGGCCGATTTCGCGTGCGACTCTGGGACCGTTCTCTGGAGCGAGACAGTCGCCCTACCTTCTCTGCCAGCTTCTCCATCTGCTTGGTCAGAGCGGCGACCTCCGAGCATACACTTGTACCCGCAGTCCCCACCGATGCAGCAGCAGATATGGCAGTTGTTGATGCCAAATGAGTCCCAACGACGTCGTGGATCCGGTCTGCCAGCTCTGCCAGTTCTGCCAGGTCCATCCTCAACTGCGACGCTACGATGGCCTGTGTATTTGCGGGTAGGCGGCTCGTCCATATGCTTCGCAGAAACTCCTCTGGTACACCTGGGCCAGCGAGGTTGAGAAGGTGGCGATAAAATTGTGACGGCTTTCGGTCGCCCAGTTCCTCGTGCATGAGAAGCTGCTTCACCTTCTTCTCACGCGATGCCGATAGCCGTTTAATAAGCTCACCTTTTAGCTTCTCGTATTTTCCGGTGAGTGGAGGGTTGCCGATAATATCTTCGACCTCGGCAGCGTACTGCGGATCTAGATTGCCGGTAACATAATAAAATTTTGTGTCGTCCGACTTGATGTTCGCCAGGATAAACTGCGCCTCCATCTGGTTAAACCAGAGACTCGGTTTCTCTGGGTAGAACGGCGGTATGCGCACACCCACGCGAAAAGATTCCGTTGCCGACGCATCTTGGCTCGTGCTTGCTCTGTCCTCAGACATCTTCGTGCTCTTGATCGGGGTCACCAATGTAGTAGAATAGGGTGTGTGGTAGGTAGAAGAAAGTAGGTATTGAAGTAATAAGTCACAAGTACACAAGAAGAAGATTGAAGGTTTATTAAGAACACAGACACAGGTTTCAGTTCACACACAAGAGTTCCACTTAGACGAGAAGGAGTGGTAGAAATGAAGACAGAAGAGAATAGCACAGATATACAGTTAACGTAAACACAAGAAGGTCTAAAGAGATATATATATCTTAGCGCGGCGAAACTAGGATCGCGAGATTCAATCTAAAGCTACGCGCGCAGTGAGTATACTAATCTGCAAGTCATGGCGCGCGCGTCGCCTGTACGATACGGGTGCATGAGTGCAACGCACGATGACGCTGTCTCGCTCACGCACACGGTCCGCGTGACGTAGTGCGAGCGCCCGGTCGTCGCTAGAACAATAGACGCGTCATAGCTACGCCGGCCAGCTGATAAGTACTTACTACTAATACAATATTTGTATTTGTCTGTTTGTTCATTGAACATTAAGTTAGTTATTGTAAATAGTTTTATTTTATGTTGTTTTTAATAAGTCTAGTTTTAAGTTCCTTTGAACATGATTATGTGTATAAATTATAATTGATTTTATTTAAGGAATACATATTTTATATTTAATTTGTTTTACTTTAATAATTTAAACAGACTTCAGTGTGTAGGTCACTACAATGGTGCCGATTCTCTTGTACACCGAACTAAACTAACTAAACTATCACTAAAATTCTTTACTTTTTACTATGAGAATCTCAAAGGTATTCTGCAAAATAAATTATCTTTTAAAAATAATTTTGACATATCTAAATCGAATTTGACGATTGCGACTCCACACACACGTGATACCTAACCACGTGAATCTTTTCAGAGCCGGAGGCGCGCACGAGGGGCAGCCTCGATGTGTTTTATATGAAATTTTTTAATTTTCGTAGGAAAAAAAAAATTACTTACATGTAGAGTGTTAGGGGTTTAAAGGGTTTTATAAAGGAGGTCGAAATTTTCATTATTTTTGCGATTGGACACACCGTTTTCGAAATATAAGAAAAAAAAAAGATTCAGTACTGTTTTTGCATCTGAAGCCGAAGTGTTGGTGTGAATTTAAAATTCATGACAACCAATTTTATTCCACACGTTTTTAGTCGCGATTAAAAATAGTCATATTTTGTTAGAAAATCTAAATTTTAGGTGAAAAAAGTCAAATTCAGAATAGCAAAATTGCCATTTTCACTAAAGTAATATCTCAGTACCATCTTCAAAATATAGTTAAGTTGTGTCACTTTAGTCTTTAGAAACTATTCCGCCAACTCGAGATATTTTTTTGTTGTATTGTTATTACACTTGTCCTGGAACGCATCGTGCGATGTGCGATGTAGAGTATCTAAGTCGACTCCTAGATGGCGTTGTAAAATAAGTCTTTGGTAATTTGTGAGTCGCTGATGCTGCCATCTGTTAATAAAATGGAGGAAAAAAAAATAGCCAGTTCAATAGCCATACTTAGGGAGGTGTCATTTCTTTGTATGGGATTCATCTGTACGTAGTATTATATTATCTGTGCCCCTGGCAACATGTCAACTGAAGGAACACGGGTAGGTTTGAGTCAGTAAGAGTCTGACACGCTCTCTCGCTCCGCCCAGAGCGGGAGAAGTTATTTGATAAATTCCCACAAAAAAAAAGAAAGTCAACAGCCAAAATCTATCGACAGGTATTGTCGACATTTGGTGTCTCTTTCACATCACTATAGGTTGCGGTACCCTACTTCCTTGAAATATCCAACCATAGGGCCCCCATTTCACTTCCAAAATTTGTAAATTCGAAGTATCAAAGATTATTTTAGGCAAAAGCGATTTACAAAGATTATTTTTAAATTATGGACTGTTATATTTACTCCAATGCTCAAATTAAAAAAAACGATATATTATGTTCTTTCTGTTAACATGGAGCAAATTACATAATGTCCCAAATCAATGTCGTCTTTTTGCAGGACTTCCAACACGAACAAGAAGAAAGCTGCATGCACTACCACCATCCGAAATCCAGGAAAACAAAGCGCTCTAAGAAAAAGAAGCGATCGCACTCTGCCTCATTGGTAAGTGGTCTATGTGTTATCAAAATAGCGTTTTTTCCGTCTAACTAACGACACTATAAAAAAGAACAGTGTCACTCCGGGAGTGCCGACAGAAGTGAAAACTTGAACAAGATCGCCTTGGTGGAAGAAAAATACTTGTACCTATAGAACATTGGTCCGTAACCTTATCTAAATAAAGAGCACAATCGCGTTTACAAAAATGAGGTGTCGGTAACTGTGTCGCGAGTTCAATTGTTTTTTCCCATCTTAAAAATGCAACTCGCCTAAATAAGTTTCATTTAAAAAATCAATGTGCCTAGCCTTTTCCCAACTATGTTGGGGTCGGCTTCCAGTCTAACCGGATGCAGCTGAATACCAGTATTTTACATGGAGCGACTGCCTATCTGACCGGCCTAGCGACACTACAAAACGTTTTAAAAACAATGTTGCTCTCATTAGATTAAGTTATGTCCGCACTCGTCATCGCTGTCATGCTCATGGTGCGTTTTTGTATTCAGTCGAGGTCGCGCTCTCCGTCGCCCGTGCAGACCGCGCGCTCGCCGTCGCCGGCACCCAGCCACGGCACATGGACTTCGGACGAAGGCAGGAAACACAAGAAGTCAAAGAAGAAGCACCGCAAACACTCGCCAATGCCTGTAAGTAATACTTAGTAGGTGTAAGAAGGTAGTTCACACGGCGCTGTACTGTGCGATATTTTACAGTAAAGTGTTGGTTTCTGTCCAGCTTTTGAGAATACTTGATTTTGTTTAGAAATCTCCGACGCCGGAAGAAGGCGGTATATCGGACGACGAGACAATGCGTCACAAGAGTAAGAAGTCGAAGCGTAGCGCTCCCAGCAGTCCCGAGGAGGAGTCGCATGAGCACCCACACAAGCCCAAGAAGAAGAAGGACAAGAAAGACAAAAAAGAGCGGTGAGCACAACATACGCACGATAGTGCACAGCAAACTGACATGCTTCAAATTTTATAGCGGTTTCCTTTCGACTTGTCAACAAAGAGCATACCTTTCAATGAGTCTTTTTTTCGAATTGCGGGCTTTCAACAGGTCTTGGTAGGGTTTTTTTTAATTATTTTTATTAATCAGAACTATAAAAATCGAAGTAGTAGAGTAAAAGGGGTCTAATAACCAAGATGTGTTGCAGTCGCAAGTCGCACTAACCATTTGTACTTTACATTAGTACTAGCTTTTGCCCGCTGCTTCGCCCGCGTGGATGTCGAAAGATATCCTACGGGAACGTACTACCGATACCGGAATTACATACCTAATAGCCGAGGAAAACGTCATTGACTCCTACCGCTGCGCACGCGTTGCCATCAACCATTATTATTTTGTTACGCGTAATTTTGAATCTGTGATATCTTTTAAACCATTAATTTAAATGAAATGATGTCTAGGCATATTTTAATCTAAATTAAATGCTCAATTTAAGTAACATAGTTTATTGGATAAGGATTAATATAATACCGGTCAAAATAGTTTCGAAAATAACAATAATTTTTTTATCAAATTCTGAAAGATAAAATGGTTATTGTGGGTCATCCTTAGAAGATAGACGTATGCCATCGTGAACTTTTTTGTTGAGCTTTTTAAGATGAACAATACTGTAGAACATAAATTTTATGTAACTTTTACGACTTCCGTGGCGCACGCCAATAAAACTCCCAGTCGGCAATGTCCGTGACTACCGCAGGACCACCAACGCCAATCGCTTACATATTTAGTAAATAATTAGTACCCAATTGGTACTAATTAGTGCTCGAACGACAAAATTGGTACCTAAGTAGTTTTTTCGAGAAACTCGACTTTGAAGGTGGTCCGGCGGTAGTCACTCTCCCTTCAGCAGGAACACTATGAGCGCCGAAAAAGGGGGCATGCTGCAGCTATTCTAAGTATACAAATAATTAGTACCCATAAATGATAAATGATAAATGATAAATGATAAATGATTTTATTTCTGTAAGTAGGTTTGTACAAACACTTTTACACGTCAATCATATTTTAAAAACTAGATGAGGTCGGCGTTTCCTATCTGACTACTCTGAGAAGAAAGGCCGAAACAAACTCAGAGGTCACAGTCTCTTTTAAAGTCCAGACATAATCTTGGTCAGATCATGTGAAGGCCATGTGGATTGGTGTCTGAAGTGGTCTTTAGAGGAAAGCATCACACAGATTGAGAGGGTCTGTCCAGTCAGTGCACGCATTTGTCATTTATCGTGTAGCTCAACTCAGAATTTAAGGAGCTCAACGATTTGACGAACAATACCAAAAAAAGGACATTTGTGTAGGCCACATAAATTACTCAAACTGTCAGACCATGATTAAAACTAACTGAGAAAAAAATTAAAAACAAAACAAAAAGGAATGACCCATATAGTCTTCACATTCACAATAATTAAAATAATATAATACTTTAAAAGTAAATATTCATGTCATTGTATATATAAAAATCATTAATGTCAATGTGTATATAATAAAATAAAAAACCCAGAAATAATCTTGGTCAGAGCATTTCATATGAGGACCATGTAGATTTGTGTCTGAAATGATCTTTTGAGGAAAGAACCATACAGATTTGAGTGGACCTGTCCAGTCAGTGCACGCATTTTTCAGTAATTGTGCAGCTCAACTCAGAACTTAAAAGGAGCTCAACGATTCGACGAACAATACCATAGAAAGGACATTTGGGTAGGCCGCATAAAGTACTCAAAACTGCCAGATTATCATTAGTAGTAACTGAGAAAATTAAATAAATATATATACATGAGCTACATAGTCCTCACATTCACATTAATTAAAATAATAATAATGTTATACTTAACAAAGTAAATATTCATGTCATTGTGTATATAATTTTGAAGTTTGCAAAATAAACAAAGTTCCAAAAGTAAAAAATAAAAATAATAATTGGAGCAGCTTAATCCCAAGCCTTTTTGTCCTCAATGTAATCTTTAACGGTATAAAAAGCTTTCTGGCACAACTTACGTTTAATGAATGATTTAAATTTATTAAGGCTTAGATCTTGTACGTGGCTTGGAAGTTTATTATAAAAGCGTATACATTGACATCTGAACGAGCCACCTATTTTCTTGAGCCTTGTTGTAGGTACAACAAATTTGTGTTTGTTTCTAGTATTTATGTTATGGATATCACTGTATTTTTTAAACAATTTTATATTTTTATGGGCATATAAAAGATTATCAAAAATATACTGAGAAGGCACAGTCATTACATTAATCTCCTTAAATTTATCTCTGAGAGACTGTCTCGGACTTAATTTATAAATTGATCGAACAGCTCTTTTCTGCAAAACAAAGATAGTCTGAATGTCAGCGGCATTTCCCCACAACAGAATACCGTACGACATTACACTATGAAAATAGCTAAAGTACACTAAACGGGCTGTCTCTATGTCAGTCAAATTACGAATTTTTCTAACAGCATATGCTGCGGAGCTTAGCTTTTTTGACAATTTATCTATATGTGGGCCCCACTGAAGCTTAGCATCCAAAGTTAAGCCCAAGAAAACTGTGCTATCTTCAGGATTCAATTCTTCGCCCTTTATTAACACATTAGTTTTCACCTGCCTAACATGAGGTAGGGTAAACTTAATGCATTTGGTTTTTTTTTGATTAAGAAGTAAATTATTAACATTGAACCAGTGAACTACTTTTGAGATCGCGCTATTTACTTCGTCAGTAACCAGCTGCTGACGTTTAAGTTTAAACAAAAGTGAAGTGTCATCCGCAAACAACACTATATCATGGTTATCCTTTATGAGGTAAGGCAAGTCATTAATATAGATAAGAAACAAGAAAGGACCAAGAATTGAGCCCTGAGGGACTCCCATTGTTACTATAGATCCGGGAGATCTTTTTCCATTAACGTCAACACTCTGAATCCTATTACTCAAGTATGAAATAAGAAGATTCAGAGCGCTGTTCCGGATCCCATAGTGGCGGAGTTTCCTGATTAACGTTTCATGAAGAACGCAATCAAACGCCTTGGACAAATCACAAAAGATACCCAAGGCATCGCATTTATCTTCCCATGCATTATAAATATGACCTAAAAGTTCAACACCGGCATCAGTAGTTGAACGACCCCTTGTAAAACCGAACTGTTTGCTATGTAATAATTTATGTCTATTAAAAAATCTTTGCAATTGCTCTAAAATTAATTTCTCAAAAATTTTACTAAAGGTAGGTAGTACTGAAATAGGTCTATAATTAGTGGGGTCTGATGTACTACCTGATTTAAACAAAGGTATTATTTTACTATTTTTCATCAGGTCAGGAAACTCCCCACAGTCGATACAATTATTAAAGATAAGAGCTAAAGTAGGTGCTACAATGTCAATAATAGACTTAGCAACTTCTACAGAATTACCCCACAGATCTGCAGTCTTTTTTACATTTAAAGTGTGAAAGGTTTTAATTATGTCTCTACAGGTAATATGTTCAAAAAGAAAGTCCGAATCGCAAACATTAACATTTTCCTTTAGCAAAGACTCAGCAACAGAAGGTGATGAGTTTAGGGATTTAGTAGTTGAAACAGGAATATCTGAAAAGAAATTTTCAAAGGCCGCGGCGACTTGTGAGTCTGATTTTATTATGTTGTCATTAATAGACAGGCTGTAGTCAGTATTTCGGTTATTAGACCTTCCCGTTTCACTATTAATAATATTCCAAGTCGTTTTAATTACATTACTACTATTTTTAATCTTCGAACTCAAATAACGCGACTTGGCCATACAACAAACTTTTTTAAATAATTTTGAATAATTTCTAACATATAAATTAAATTCAGCTGTGTTTACATAAGTCCTTTCATTGTACAGCTCATAAAGCCGTGTTCTACTTTTATGAATACCAATGGTAGCCCAATCACTAAAAGATGCGTTACTATTAACCGAAATAGTCTTGGGAATAAAGGTGGAATTAAATTGCTTACAGTATATATTAAAGAAATCATCATATAGATTATTAGGATCAGCATGAATAGACAAAACTGGTAAATTATTAATAAGTTTAACTTTAAAAGTCTCCAAGCGACTTCCAGTTTTGGGGTTAACCGTGATATCCTTTTTAGCCACTTTGTTGTTTTGGTTTGGGATAGTAATCCTCTGCCCGCAATGATCAGAATCTAGTAAATTTATAATTTCTTTGTGGCTTGGTATAACATCTGTATAAATATTATCTAAGCATGTGGCACTAGTAGGGGTTATTCTTGTGGGCTCCAAAAATAGGTTTACAAGATTGTAGGACTGAAACAGACTTACTATTTTACTACAAGAACCTGAGTTTTCTAATAAGTTAACATTAAAATCACCACTAATGATAATGGACTTATTCGAGTTACAAATCTTGTGCAACACTTCATCCATTACCTTTTCGAAACAGTCATACAATCCTGAAGGGGGTCTGTACACACTCAATACAATAAACTGCTCCAATTCTATACAGGCTATTTCAACTGTCCGCTCAACAGATAGGCTCACAATATCCTTACGGTCTTTAAATTTAAGCTGGTTACTTACTAAAATTAATGAGCCACCATGTATAGCGTTAACTCTGCTGAATGAACTACCTACCTGGTGATTATTAAAGTTGAACAAGAACTGGTGGCTTTTAAGCCAATGTTCTGTTATACAAAGAATATCAATACTATTAAAATTCAAAAATAATTCTACTTCTAAATCTTTGTTCATAAATCCTTGAATATTTTGATGCACCAGGTTAATACTATTTACAGATTTTAAACTTTTATTTGATTTTATAATACTATTTACAGATTTTAAACTTTTATTTGATTTTATTTTGCAATTCTGTACACTGTTGCTAGAGGTTGCCTCTATTGTCTTAATTTCTAATTTAAATTATTATCAATGTCAATTTTTGATACTGAATTATTTAACATGTCATAGCATTGCTCAATAGAAGCAATTTGTTTAGCCAAATTCTTGGCTGTAATAAAAAAGTAATATGATAGCGACACAGCTATCTGTCTTTTACAATACTTTGAAAGATAGTACCTATCCATACAAAATCTATCTTTTGTCAAATAAAAGTTGTTACCAACATAATTGTTAGTGTCAATTAAATGGAATAAATTATTATTACAAGTCAAATTATATAATGTCATATTAATATCAGATCTTAAATTATTTTCTTCCTGTGGCAAACTTTGGCTGTATGGGAAAGTGAACATCACAATTTTTCTTAAACTTAGGTTGCACAATGATCTATAATATTGGAGTAACTCTCCTTTGTTCACATTACCCCTATTACCAACAAATATTAATAATGTACTATCCCGGTTAAAATTGCATTTCATAACTTTTTTCATTATGTCAAATAATGAACAACCAGGCATACAGTAGTTCATTATTGAGTGTCCTGGATATTTATTTGTCAACAACTGGCCTAGATCCTTTCCAATTTCATCACAAAATAATATTATTTCTTTATTTACACTCTGTTTAGACAAACAATTAATAATTGATAATGGCAAACTGGCACTAGACTGCGGTATGGTGGTGTCACAAATTGTCAATGAATGGTCCGGAGTGGGTTCAACAGATGGTGGTTGACAATGTTCACATTTGTTAGTTTGTGAACTTACCAGCTCATTCATTGCCAATACATATTCCCTCATTTGGTTTTCAGAGGCTGTATATTTGATGGTCATACAAGTAAGTTTTTCCTGTAGTTGGTCAAGTTCATACTGCAAGTCTTCTGTGTCAATTTGGTATTTCCTAGTACTTTTTTCTAAGTTAAATGAATACATGTCTAATTGTTTTAATAGATGCAACCTTTCTCTATTAAGCTTAACATTTTTGATGAAGAATTTTTGTTTCTTGACCATTTTCTTAGTTTTAACTATGTATTTGTTAATTTTTATGTATTTTTTTATTTTATTTTTACTAGTAACTACCCTCACTGATTTATTTGATTTTGAATCATCTTTACCTGTTAAATCTATTGTGTAAGAGGGGTTTATTGCAGAAACCATTGATGGGGCTATAGGCACCAATTCATTGAATAGACTTTGGTTCAGCGAGGCAGTGATGTTAAGATTTGTTGTCTCAAGTTGTTCAATCTGACTTTGAGCCTCATGTAGCTGCTGTTGTAGTAAATGTTTATGACTAAGAGCTTGTTCATACTCATTGCTACACTGGCTGAACCCGTCCACAACAACTTGGAGCCTGTCCCGGGCTTCTATGGCATCAGTGTGTTGAATGTATAACTGAGCCATTTCGGTTTTTAACTTGCTATTTCTTTCCAGGACACCAAGGAACTCCATTTCATTTTCATCTTTTTCCTTAATCAGTTGGTCACAGAGCTCCTGAGACGCCTTTAATTCGCTCAAAGCCTGACTGAGTTTGGTCTCTTCTAGGCGAGCCCGCGCGCTGCGAGTCATAATCATGATTAAAGAGAAAAAGAGAAGTAGTTGGAAAAGAGTAGTGGTTGGAAAAGAGTAGTGGAATGAGTAACAGATGATTAGTTGAACGGAAAATGAAATTTAGATCGTAAAAAAAAAAGAAGTTCTGTCACCAAACTAATTAAGGTTATGTTTACGTGTTTAAGGTCATTGGCATCAACTTGTAGCCGTAATAAAAATGATCTAATAAATTGTAGGTAAAATATTAGAACGTAAACAATCTACTACCAAGTAAAATATTTAGTATTGTACCTGATAACGAGACGAAAATGCAACGTTTGCTTGAGCCGGTAACTGTCAACGAATCACAATGAAATTTTTACACATAATATGCACTTAGTGCCTGAATTTAACACACAAAACACTTAATTAAGCTTTAAACTAGTTAATAAATTGGAAATAGGCCTTAATAAGAAGGAAATCTAATATTTAAAATTAAAATTATAGGGACAAATTCAAATCAGCTGTTAGCTGTAGTGTTGCCACAGGAGAAAAAAAAAAAAAAAAAAAAAAAAAAAAAAAAACATTTTTACGTAATGAATGTGATTCATTACGTAAAAAAAACAGAACTGAAACATTTATATTAACCGAGAAATCAACGATAATAACTTTCGTGCGCTCGTTCAGCAGGACCACGACTTTGAATGTCGATTCCAAGTTTGAGGCGCTTGTCGCTACCTACATAGAAAATTAGTACCTTGCAAGATAAAATTAGTCCCCAAAATTCAAAATTACTTCTTCAGTAGTTTACGAGATATACCATGTCATTGGGTGGGTTGGCGGTAGTCACGGTGTTAAATTTTCATTTCAAGATTTCCCTATTAAAAACTCTGTTATTTCTTCCCAAATTTATACAAAAATTAGTGCTCCAAAAGAAGTTATAGCGACTAAAAATTCAGATTCCTAACTGTTGTATTTTAAGAGAAATTAGCTTTCATTACTTTTCCATACTAAATCTCCGCCTATAACCCGACTAAATAAAGTTGTCAATGGTATTGAGCATCAAGTGGAATGACAGCTCACTTCAAGCTCACTTCACCTAAGTTTTCACGGTGACATTTCTACAGAATAGATAGACTGTTCATCTGAATTTTTGGTCGCTATAACTTCTTTCGGAGCACTAATTTTTGTATAAATTTGGGAAGTAATCACAGAGTTTTTAATAGGGAAATCTTGAAATGAAAATTTAACACCGTGACTACCGCCACCCCACCCAATGGCATGGTATATCTCGTAAACTACTGAAGAATTTTGAATTTTGGGCACTAATTTTATCTTGCAGGGTACTAATTTTCTATGTAGGTTTTGGGAAAGCGACAAGCTCCTCAAACTCGGAATCAACATTCAAAGTCGTGATCCTGCTGAACGAGCGCACGAAAGTTATCATCATTGATTTCTCGGTTAATATAAATGTTTTAGTTCTGTTTTTTTTTACGTAATTAATCACATTTATGGGTACTAATTAGTTGTATACTTAGAATATCTGCAGCATGCCCCCTTTTTCGGTGCTCATGGTGGTCCTGCTGAAAAGTGCGTGACTACGTGATCACCTTCAAAGTCGAGTTTCTTGAAAACTACTAAGGTACCAATTTTGTCGTTTGAACACTAATTAGTACCAATTGGGTACTAATTATTTACTAAATATGGAAGCGATTGGCGTTGGTGGTCCTGCGGTAGTCACGGACATCAGTCGGCATGATTTTTTCCATCTTCAACAATAATCGTCAAATTTTAGCCAATTTACACAAAACCCTAATGGTATCATACACTTAACCCTTCCGCATGAATCATTCCGTCCATTAGTGAAAACCGTTTGAAAATCCGTTCGGTAGTTTTTGAGTTTATCGCGTTCGGACAGACAGACGGACAGACGCGGCGAGGGACTTTGTTTTATAATTATGTAAGGATGAACTGCTTATACTCCATAGGTTTAGGTAGTTAAAAAAGTTAAACAAATTGTAAAAAGGGTTTTTATAGATGACACTTTCTTGTTAAAAAAAACTTATAATGAAATTATAAAAACAAATTAAATTTATTTTTGTGTTTTACTTACTATAGTTTCCTCTTTTATTAACCTTCCTATACCCGCGCGTTGGTCTGTGACACCGACAAAATATATTTTCGTATTTTTTTATTTACTCGTAATTCCTAGCAATCTGCACTTTCTGGTAGCTGCATGATTCGTCGCTAGCTTCACTTCAGTGTGCTAAACGCGTTCGTGCGAGTAGTGCGTGTGCGCGTTTTTGGCGCCAATTGGTCTCTGGAACCGACGCGAGTATAGGTGCAATTTTTTTGGTGAGTTAAAACTTTTGTTTTTCTTATATTTTTGAATTGTTTTGTATATTTTTCCTTCAATTATCACATAAAATAACCATTTTTTTAATTTTTTTGGTTCAATTTTATCATGGACGACAATCAGATAAGATTATTATTGAACGATGAAAACTCAGATTCAGATTATGGTGATGAAAGCGACAGCGATATGCAGGATTTAGTTGAAACACAAGAAGATAGACATGATACTGAGCAAGAAGATGATTCTGAACATGAGGCGAACTGAACAAAAGGTGGAGTGGATACTGTCTGCACTGGTAAGCTGAACAAAAGGCAGAGTGGATACTGTCGACAAAATGTGCGAGACATATAATTTGGACGAGGCACAAGCAGATGGCCCATGGTAGTTTTCTACAGTCTGATGAATGTGACGGGTATTAATACATACGTTATACCTATATCTGCTGAACAATCCTAATAAGAAGGTAAACCGTAGAACCTTCCTGGAAGCGTTATCTTCTAAATCCGCATCTGCGGAGACAGGCTGTGAATACGTCTTTGCCAAAAATGATAAAGCTAAGGCTTGCTGAAATATGTAAATTAGATGGTCCAGAATCTGCAGCAACACAAAATAATAACAAAATTGGCCGTTGTGCATATTGCACATAAAAAAAAACCGTAAGACGCGGTACAACTGCGCTAAGTGCAAAACTTACTTCTGCATGGAACATGCTATTATTATGGTATGCTCTGACTGCCATGGTGAGACTTCTGCCTAAGACTAGTTATAAATTTATAGTTCCTCAACATGTTATCTTTAAGATTTTAAAGTTTGTTTTTAGTTCATAGAAGAAAATAATTATTTTTGTTAACTTTTTCGTAGCTTCTAGGAAAAACATCTCAATTTATAGAGACTGAAATAAAAGACTTTTAGTCAGTAATTATAATAAATATTACTAAGATTTTAAGCTTGTTTTATTTATTATATTCTCTAGTTTAAGAATACATAAAATTATCATAGGTCTTCTAGAAAATATTTTTTACAATAACGCCCCAAACTTTTGGTCTGTGACACCGTACGCGGGTATATGTGTTACAAATTTTGGCGCGGGTATAGGAAGGTTAATGTATGTTAAACTTTATCGTTTATTCTTAAACTACTTTTCGTAGATGTAACTGCTTGAACACAATTTTTTTTTTTGCTAGATTTATATTATTTTGTAATCTGTCTATTGTAAAGAGCCCAATTTCTAAACGTCAACGAAATATAACGTTGCTAAATTGAAGAGTTCACCTGTGACGTAGCATAACAACTGAAGTGACGGGTATTACATTTAGTCGGTTACTTGACAGCTGTCTCGTCACGTGTTTTTTTTTGTTTACCTTTATTTAACTACCTAAACCTATGTAGTATAGTTCTATCTTGATAATCTGTACATATAATAAAAGTAGTTTTTCGTGTCTGTTTGTCATCGCGTATTTTTTCTAAACTCCGCAACGGATTTTGATGCTGTTTTCACAATCATTAAGAGAATTTATTCCGAAAGATTTATGTGTGCAATACATGAATGTCATTAATATTAACTTTCATATCTATAATAAAAAAATCACGATGTTTTGTGAAGTCGTAAAAAGCGAGCGAAGTAGGGGCGGGTCGCTAGTAATATAATGAATAGAATATGTGGGTATACCAATCGGTAAAACTAATTAACTGGTTGCTTTTAATTCTGAAATGCCTGGTCCACACTAGTTCTTTTAAAACAAAACTGAAAAAAATCCTATTGAACAAAATTTCTGTAAATATACCATTAAAGTTCAACGCACACACAAGAGAGGGTGGCCCAGTGATAATAGCCACGACTTACGAGTTGTGGGCCGTTTAGGCGCTTTACTTTGTGTAAACAATTTCATCACCACTGCTCTCAAAACGGTGAAGGAAAACATCGTGACGAAACCGGCATGTCCTAGAACCAAAAATTCGAAGACATGTGACATCTATCAACCCGCAGTGGGCCCGCGTGGTGAATTACAGCCCACTCTCTCTCGAAGAGAGGAGGGAGGCCTCCTGTGTCCCAGCAGTGGGAACATTATAGGCTGATTATGCACACACAAGGCGGGTGCGTGTCGGGCGCGGGTCGGGACGGGTGTACGGCGGGCTTGTATTATATAGATGTCAGCACACGAAACGCGTGCGCGGGTTGGGCGCGGAGCAGGTCGGGAGCAGGATATAATACAAGGAATTACAATAAATACAAGCCCGCCGTACTCCCGTCCCGACCCGCGTCCGACACGCACCCGCCTTGTGTGTGTGTGTTGAGCTTGAAAGATTTGTTTGCATTATGATTTTAATTAGTGTATGATTTATGTAGTTGAATTAATTTTGTAACATCAATGTTGTTTGTTTTTGTGTGTTAAGTAATTTTTAATTTATTGTCATACAAATGATTGGTAATTAATAAATGACTGTGTACAGAGCGAGCGGCGGTGGCGGCGGCGGCGGCGGCGGCGGCTCGGCGTGGAGCGACGCGGAGCTGGAGTCGCGGCGCGCGGCCCTGCTGGCGCAGCTGCACGAGCACGAGGCCGACTGACGCCGCGTCACGCACGTGCACATCTTCAACCGCTACCCCGCGCCGGCCACCGTCACGTCCGCGCCGGCCGCGGATCTCGCCGTTGATGACGCGCTCACCCACTCGGACGAGCATTCACTATCATAAACTTGTTATCCTCTTACGTGATATCATGCTATCGACTTTATGCCTATTCACAAATTATTTAAAATAGGACATTATTATTTTATAACCGCATGACCGAACACGTCGCACGTCGCGGACCGAATAATTACCGTGTAATTGATCGCAACGCCAGACGAAGAACTCACTTCACACGGATGGTACACAGTTCAACGAACTCAGACTACGACAGCAGTAATGACCTGTATCTTTTTATGGGTCCGCAATGTGCTCTCATACAAATATATAAAAAATAAACATATTTATTCAGGATCTTTATACTGTACTACCAAAAATGTAAACGATATGGAAAAAGATTGAGATTTGTGTAAGTTTAATGCTTTTGAATGATGTCTTTCATTAGCAGCTTATATTAATGTCTCTTGTTAATAGAAAAATAGTGAGTGCTTTCATCTTCATTTATTTAATATTTAGTGTTCCATAGACTGTATGACAAAAGAAATAGATGTAGTAAAAAATCTCGTTCAGTCGCAGAATATCAGATTCACCAATATTGTTTTATTTTTTCGGGGTTTCATTTGAAAAAATACTCTAAATGCGTTACGTGGAATATTTTATAATATAGCAAGACGTTTTGCTCTATAACGGCTCCTCGCCGCAATAGCTGCCGACGATGTGTTTCGGGGAGGACGGCGCGGCGTGAATCCTCGGCACATATTCAAATTACAAACGTTTTGTAAGGACGATTTTTAGTTAATTTCGATTCTACTAGTTAGTAGTGAAAAAAAAAAATACCCACGACTCTAACGGTAGTGTAGCGTTTTAGTATCGTGATTAAAAGTTGGATTTGCTTTCCAAATCCCCTAAAAAGTCTTAGCAGATAGGGTTCTTATGCAGGTGTATCGCAAAGACCTTATGGGATCGCATTTTGAGACTGAACGAAAACTGAAAAGTATATGTATAATTAATTATTATATTGTTTATTACATATTTAGCATTAATGGTCTGACGTAATTGTCATCTTAGCAATAAGTTTTAAGAATTTAATTACAGAATACAAACAATTACATTGTCGAAGCTGGGCAAGTTTGGAAATTACGCATTCCAATCTTTCAGAGCGAATTTTGTGTCTTATAGATGTACGTAACAGGCAATCAAAGCTGCAGTATGCGTAGCCTATATGGTCACCGACGTGTCTATTGCCCGGTTTCACTAACTGCGTAATGTATTTGCTTTACATTTAGGTGTCGCTTAGTGTTAGTGAATTTCTATTTAAGTTGCCTACTGAGAAATTAACGGTGAAACGACAGAAGGCGTAGTTGACCTTGACAATAGTGAAAATTGGTACGATTTACCGATGCCTAATAATACTTAGGCCGTCCGTTACATTAAGCGGGTGCAGGGAGCGAGCGTCCGCGCGGCGTGCTGTTTTCTATCGACGCAGCGGACGGCCTTAGACCGATCGACCATGACGCGGACGCTACTTAAAAGTAACGTGTTACAACACGACGCGACTTACTAACGCGTTTTAACTATAGTTCGGCCGTCGAGAGAATGCGTTCTTGCTACCTGTCAGTTTCATACTAACGAATATGTGTTTTGCGAACTTGATTCTTATTACTACTAGAAATTGTCCAACTGACAGGTGTCAGGAGCGCATTCTCTTGACGGCCGGACTGTATTTTGTGATTGATTACATCGTTCACGGACCGCCATTGACATACTAGTGCTGTGACATTCTGGCTACTAATTTGAGTTTCTAACTGGTTTCTTTTGAGTAGTGTCGTGGACGACGGACCTTGACTTAAAAACCACTGTATGCGTTGCTATACGTGACATTAGTGAAAACGGGCATATGTGTACGGAGGGTGACCAACATTATCCGACCCTTGAGTAATATTGAATTTAGACCTTATTGCTATCATAATTAAGCAACTTTTCACTATGTATATTCGGCCGGTGCCTCACTAAACAGCTATGTAATTAGAACTACCTAATAGTTATCTTCACTGTAAACATTTTAAATCAGTTCTTGGATGTTTAAATAATTACCTACTTGATAATCATGCGTTTTCATGGTTTTATTGGTATTAAACATTCATAGCTACACACAATATAAAAACCAATGTAATATATCGCTGATATTACGCACATTAAAATGTTTAAACATGCAGAATGGTATCCTTTGGTCAGCTGAGATAGTTGGACTGAAAAATTTGATACCCGGCTATTCAGTATTTCATGCTACATACACGTGTTCCGATTTTTATATAAATAAGTCGTGATATTTTTTTTACATTTAAATGTTGATCGACTTTTGTTGCTAAACCGATCAAAAAAAAATTGCATCACTTGTAAATGTTACATACCTCAGAGTGTTATTAGAGTATTAAGTTAAAACGTCCAAAATCTCGTGAAAACCGAAAAGAAAATAAAAATCAGGTATCTTGACTTAGCATGTAGTTGCTGTAATGTAGGGAGGCAATTGTGCCAATAGTTGTTATGGTCTTGCACCCAAATTGCGTAACACACTTTCAATCACAATCTGAATGATTTTGAAGGATATTGCTAATCCATTGCTTCTTAAATTCGGAAAAATTGTCTGCTCAACAACGTAAATAACGCAATGTATGTTGTTGAACGGTTAAATTAAAAGCCATTGCTACTGTAAGTGTGTTACGCGCTGGTCCGATATGTTTGAGCCGCGACCACCACCTGAAGAGATTACAGAGTAGAATGAAAGGTTTGATCATTGATGCAGAACGCGGTCGACACCTTTAGACTTGGTTAGGCCGGCCCGGAGAACTTCTCTTTGGATCGCTGACCGTTGGTAAATTGACAGGGTATCAATTTGCCGTGATAAAGCCATTCCATAAAACTGTCACAGATTATCGGTTGTGATTTGAATAAACGGACAACTGACTTACAAAAGTGATGCAAAATAATTTGTTAAAATATTCCCTAGTAACTTTTCCGCTACCTACTGAGCCGAGTGACTTTCCTGGGAGTTGGAGTTGGGACACAAAGTTAAATGAGAGGTAGCCGGGCCGTAGCCCGAAATTCATTTCGGTTTGTTTTTGGTTCGCAACCTTTTTTAGAACAAAGTATCTGAAATCACAAAGAGGGTACATAAAGAGTACCTCATCATCATTTTAGCCGAAAGACTGCTGGACATAGGCCTCCCCCAAGCGCCACTTCGTCCGATTCTGTGCTTTCCGCATCCAGCGGATTCCTCCGGCCTTCACAAGGTCATCAGTCCATGTTGTGGCAGGCCTTCCAACTCTAAGTCTTCCGGTAAGCGGTCGCCACTCCAGAACCTTTCGACCCCATTGGCCATCCGTTCTGCGAGCAATGTACCCTGCCCATTGCCACTTCAGTTTGGCAATTCTTCGGGTTATATCGGTTACCTTGGTTCGCCTGCGGATCTCTTCATTTCTGATTCGATCACGTAGGGAAACTCCAAGCATAGCCCTCTCCATTGCCCTGATTCTGACAAAGCCCACGTTTCAGTACCAAAGGTCATCACTGGCAACACGCACTGGTCAAAGACTCTCGTCTTGAGACACTGGTATGTGGGACGAAAAGATATTGCGTAACTTCCCGAACGCTGCCCAGCCGAGTCGGATTCGACGATTGACCTCTTTCTCGAAGTTGGACCTACCTAGCTGGACAGTTTGTCCTAGGTAAATATACTCGTCCACAACCGTAGCATCTCCGATCTTAATGAGAGTGGGTGTCACATGGGCATTTGACATGACCTTTGTCTTGTCCATGTTCATTTTAAGACCCACTCTTTCGGAGGCTCTACTGAGGTCATCGAGCATTGTACTGAGGTCCTCCATGGTCTCAGCCATGATAACTATGTCGTCGGCAAACCGAAGGTTAGTGATATACTCGCCATTGATGTTATCCCTTTCCAATCCAGAACCTTGAAGACATCCTCCAGTGCAGCGCTGAACAGTTACGAACAGAGAGATAACATCTCCCAGTCTTACACCTCGCTGCAGAAGGATAGGTTTCGAGGTCTGGTCCTGGAGTCGGACTGACATAGTGACGTTTTCGTACAGACACTTTAGCACCTCGATGTACCGAAAGTCAATCTGGCACCGTTGAAGAGACTGCAGCACAGCCCTTGTCTCGATCGAATCGAAGGCTTTCTCGTAGTCCACAAACGCTAAGCAGAGAGGCAGGTTCTACTCTTCCGTCTTCTGTATAGCCTGCCGAAGCGTATGTATGTGGTCTAAGAGTACCTACAGATAAAAAAAGAGTATTATTTACTGTTTTTTTTTTATGACATCATATTTTTTTGTCGTTTTGCAGAACATCATAAAAAAAAAGATTTTACGATCTTAGACATTCTAAGTCAGAATTCAAATAGATGAAACGCAAGATTCCTCCATCTCGACCTAAAAATCCCCACCATCCACCAGTTTTTCAAACGCTCTTCCAAGCGTTACTTCGATACTGCCGTCAAACATCGCAACCCTCTGGTTGTCGAGGCCGCTAGTTACACTCCCTCTAGTGTCAATCGAACTCGCCGCCCTAAGCGAATCCTTACCGACCCCGACGACCCCATTACCCTCCTCCAGGAGAGCAGTAGGGAAATCGGCACAGTGTACAAAAACTGACACCTCCCGTGATTCCGACCTCGCCGCCGAGGTCTTTTGCGATCGCGACCGCGTCCCCGAGTAAATGATACTCCCCCGACCCTTGCTCGATAACGAGGTGCCAGCAGTTGTTGCAGCTGAGCACGTAGCTTTAAATTCCCCGATTAATAATCATGATCAAAATTTTGATCCAGCTCGTCCCATCCATGATGTCCTCCCTCCAGTTGTAGTATTATATTATCTGTGCTCCAGTTGACGCCCTAAGCCGAGGTTCGTACCCCACAGGGGGTGCCCTTAGCGAGCATTCACCTAGTTTTAATTAGCGTAGTTGAATAACCCCTGGCTGGAGGTTTTAAGTGTAGTAGTTTAAGGCACCCACAGGAAAACCCGGTTAAGTAGTCATGATCTCAGAGGTCAACTACGAGATGCCAAACCTAAAAAAAAAAAATGATCAAGTCGTGAAAAGACACTTTTTTGAGCGCCGCTTACATGGTGTGCGCTGACTAACGCGGGCCGTGCTTTGGACAGCCCTGTACCCTAATTGCGTAATGCAACACAATCAGAATCTGTTTCGATTTGAAACAGATTGCTAATCCATTGCTTCATAGGTTGGAAAAAAAAATCTGCTTAACAACGTAAATAGCGTAAGGAATGTTGTTGAACTGTCAAAATGAAACAAATTAGGCAACATTGTTTACGAAAATATGTTACGCAATTAGGGTACTGGTCTTAAAGGGTAAAAGTACCAAATCAGTGATAAATAGTCACTCTTGGGTTAACTTTTTTTTTAGGTATTGCATCTCGTAGTTGACCTCTGAGATCCTGTGGGGTGCCTTAAGCTACTACACTTAAAACCTCCAGCCAGGGGTTATTCAACTATGCTAATTAAAACTAGGTGAACGCTCGCTAACGGCACCCCCTGTGGGGTACGAACCTCGGCTTAGGGCGTCAACCGGAGGGAGGACGTCAAGGATGGGACGGGCTGGATCAAAGTTTTGATCATGATTATTAGTCGGGGAATTTAAAACTACGTGCTCAGCTGCAACAACTGCTGCCATCTCGTTATCGAGCTAGGGTCGGGGGAGCTTGGGTTCCGCTGGGACTAGGACCCGCTACCGAACCGGCGCGGCGGAAGTGGCGGTGTCGGGTCTATTAGGGGGCGGTTCCAGACTATACAGTTAAAAATAAAGTAGGTAGGTAAATTAAAAAACCTAAAAAGATTTAAACAAGATGACCTATTTCTGTCTCCAATCCCACATAATACTATAAACAATATCATGCAGTCGGAGGCATCTTCTTAAATTTAAATTTAAAGACCGACTGCATGATATTGTTTATTGGTGATGGATTGGAGACAGAAATAGGTCATCTTGTTTCTATCTTTTTTTAAGTTCACATTTTATACAGTCGGATGGACATACAGGTCAAACACAACCCTCTTTATTGGATTCGCCGCAGTCGGGATATAATGGAAAAGAAGTTTTTACGATTTGACAAACAGACAATGGTGCCGATTCCCTTGTTCACAAACTAAACTAAATTTAAGTTCAGTGCATCTTTTTCTTTCTATTTTAAGAAAAGGACAGAAGATAAATTTTAGTTCTGTCAAATTAATCATCGTCTGTCACTTTCCATACAAGTTTAGACGTGATTAAAAACTTGCCGACTAAAATTACGTCAAGCGCTGATTAATTTGACAGGACTAAACTAAAATTTATATTCTGTCCTTTTCTGAAATAGAAAGAAAAAGATGCACTGAACTTAAATTTAGTTTAGTTTGTGAACAAGGGAATCGGCACAAATAGACAAACCAACACCAACATTTTGTGTATGCATGTGTCCTAGCAGTGGGAAGATTGGATAGAAAGTTACATAATGCTATCATATTGCAAAATGTTGCTCCACAAAAAGTTACTTAGGTGTGGATGTACCTTATGACTAGTACAACCTCTACTTGCATAACTAACTATTGCATAATGTTGCTAACAGTAAATGCACTCTAAGTACTTGCAAATGGTTTCGCCCGCATAGCCGCGATTTTTAACCGACTTTCAAAAAGAAGGAGGTTATGCATTTGGAGTTTTGTCACAGATTACGGTTTTGTTTTCATGGATGTAGGTACACCGATTTCTCAGTGATTACTGGGTGATTTACATGATTATTTTTTCAATTGGTAGAAAAAATTCGCGAAGTGGTCCCATAATAACTGTGCTTGAGTAGTTTCAATAATACGAATTTTTAAGTGGAAATTTCTATAAGCGCGTTGAACGATTTTTAGTAGGGGTAAACTAATGGATTCGCATCACCATGCTTGACTATAGAATTATAGATGGCGCTAATACCAGTTTTAAGTTTTCACTTCTGTCGGCAGTCCCTATGCCTGCCTGGGTAGTTTTTTATTATTTTACCCACATGCTCCTGAAATATGAATTCATCAGATAATAAAGTACTTACTAATTCCATGGATAGATCCAGTGGAATTAGTAACTTCTTTGACAGTTGGTTGACGTTAATTGACAACTTGATAGTATGCCAGTGACAGTTGATGCTGACTGACATTTGAGTTTAGGCTTTACGTTCCTTGGACATTACTAAAAAAATCTTTTATAAGTAATGGAAACTTACGCGTGTCGCGTATTTATTATTTACATTGAGAAATTATTAAGTTCAATCTAATCGTTTTGCATCAGTATATAGTGAAAGATACGCTATAAATAAAGTATGTCAATTTGGAGCTCTGGTCACAAAAACGTGGATGAAGATCAGTCGGAATTTATAACAGATTTCCCCAAGAAATCATACACCAAAATTGACGCTACTTCAAAATTACAAGTAATTCAAGCTCTAGATAATGGTCAATGTAAATCCGACATAGCTAGAGAATATGGTGTTCATCCCCAGACTATTTCATCAATTTACAAAGAGAAAGATTCTATCATAAAAAAATATACGCAGAAATATAATCTTCTGAAGGAAATTTGTAGTCTTAATCTAGAACAAAACCTTTTGGATTGGTTTGAACAACAATTTGAAAGTGAAAATGTTATCACAGAAGATAATCTACGCAATAAAGCACAGGACATACTCAAGGGGTTGAGTGAAGAATTTACTTGCATTGATGATTGGCTGTTAAGTTTTCGCACAAGACATAATATATCCAAATACACATCTGATAATGTTTGCAGTGAAAAAGCTAAAGAGGATTGGAAAAGGTTTCTCAATAATTCAGAGTCCAAAGATGTTTATCTGGGTGGTGTTTGTGCATTATCACACAATCTTGACTACAACAGCTACCTAAGTGGACAACATGCAGACAGTTATGTTTCATTATTGTTTATAGTAAATACTTTAGGAACTGACAAAAAGGAAGTAGCAGTTGTTGGTAAAGAGTTAATGGAAACAGAATCATATGTTAGAAGCTTGCCAGTTAACTACTACTATTGTATTAATTCACAAATAAATTATTCTGTTGTCCTGAGTTACTTAACAAAATGGGAAAAGGAATTAGTATCAAAAGATAACCATGTCACCTTGGTATTAGATATCCCAGAAAGCTTCATTCAAAACCTACACTTTGAACATATAAGAATTGTCAGTACTACTGACCTAAGCTATGGGACAAATATTTTAGAAAAGGTAGTTGAATGTTTTAAGTACCATTACCGAAGATTACAAATAAGTAGATCTTTAACCTATGGTAAAGACAACTCATCATTTATAGATTACATTCATATGATAGGCAGTGCGTGGTATAATATACCACAGAAGTATGTCCGGAGTCTATGCTTCCCGCCCGGGGATGGCAGTCTATTCTTTAATGTCAAAGAGGACACTGACAGTGATCATAGTATATCTCGGTGGTGCAAGATGTATAATGTTCCACTGAATTTGGAACAGTGCCCAAGTTCATTAGATAAATATATTTTTTGTGACAACAAACTGCCGTGTATTTTTTGTGGGCAACTGGATGAAAGTATGCAAGCTACTGAAGTGCTAAGTCAAAAAGCATGTCAGCCCACCTCAGGAATGGAGGCCTATCAGGCTATGAAAAGAATTGTTTCTTATCTACAAGGAGAGGGTGCAGGAAATTCAATTATGAAATATGCCAAATATCTGGAAAATCATCTCGAATATGGAGCACTTTTGCAAATGCACCAAATTATAGCTAGTACAAATGATTCTAATTAAATAAAACATTGTTTTAAAATAAAATATTTTTTATTGATTCAAAGGTATAATATTATTAAAGATACACAATATACACTTGGTTTATACTCCTTTAATAAGAAAGTTTAATGACAAGTCATGTTTCTAAAAGTAAACCATTGCTTGAAAAAATTAAAATGTACCAAAAATCACACCAATAAATGATGCCGTGACTACCGCAGGACCACCAACGCCAATCGCTTACATATTTAGTAAATAATTAGTACCCAATTGTTACTAATTAGTGCTCAAACGACAAAATTGGTACCTTAGTAGTTTTCGGGAAACTCGATGTTGAAGGTGGTTTGGCGGTAGTCACGCTCCCTTCAGCAGGACCACCATGAGCGCCGAAAAAGGGGGCATGCTGCAGCTATTCTAAATAATTAGTACACTTAAATGTGATTTATTGCGTAAAAAAACAGAACTGAAACTTTTGTATTTACCGAGAAATCAATGATGATAATAACTTTCGCGCGCTCGTTCAGCAGGACCACGACTTTGAATTTTTTATTTTCCAAAGAATTATTGAGCGAGCCGAGCCGTCTCCTTTGACGCGCGTATGGGGGCGCGGGGGCGGCGAATTGTATTCTGCAGAATGTCACGCATGTAGAACAATTATGGACCGACTTTGAAATTTTTTTTTTTTTGTTTTAAAAGGCTCTCAAGGTGGTCCCATATAAATTTTATTAACATCGCTTGGATAGTTTTTGAGTTGGCTTCAATAATACGTATTTTTTTCCCACTTAGTATGTGGATGATATGATAAGTTCATGTCACTGTTATGTACAGACGCCAGCACATCAAGCTACCCGAAACTGTCAAATTTTCCTAATCAACTTTGAACTTTAGACATCAGCGAAAAAGTTGAAAATCTATTAAATATATTTGACAGATTGTAGTAGCTTGATGTGCTGGCGTCTGTACATAGCAGGTAGTGGTATTCGAATTTGTGTGGGGTAGGTAACATAACTAAAAAGTGAAAAATAACTTTAATTTTGTCGGAAGTCGGTGGCAAAAAACGAAAATTAAAAACCAAACACACCGCCTAACGCAATTAAAGTTATTTTTCGCTTTAGTGTTTTTTTTGGAAGTCAGTTGATTTTTTTTGTAAACAGTTTTTTTACTAAAAGTACACGTGTACACGTAAAACATAACCTCCCGTGTGTTTCCCCGAAGGAGTAGCGTAATATGGGAAGAGCCTAAAAAGTGAGTTTCTTCTATCTGAAAAATATTCTCGCACTTGTAAGACTGTAATACAATAACTTATACTCTTCTTCTAAAGTTTTGATTTTCTTCTCTGTTAGCGCTAACGCCTGCTGCAGTTGCACAGATCCCTTATTTTGTTGCTCTTGTAGCAGTTTCCTTTCATCACTTATGTGCTTCCAGACAGAATCAAACCAATGCAGACCTTCAAAGTTCGTGTCCTGAAAATAATAAATAGAATATTATATTTACCTAAATGTTTAGGATGATGAGATACATCGCTTTTAAATGCATTGAGATATTTTAGCACTACCGGCGCCCTGCACGCGTAACATGACAACACAACCATAGAAACGGGTTTTGTCGACGGAAGAATACACAAAATGACAGATTGTGATTGTTTATCTGTCATTTTGTCTATTCTTCCGTCAACAAAAACGAGGCGTAATTTCTGCGGTGCCCCTCCCTACTTGTTTACCGCAAATAAACGAATTTTCTTTCTTTAATCTTGGGGAATACTTACAGGGGCGAAATTTTTTGCATTCTGCCACGGAAACCTTAGGTTTTCTTTTGACCGTTGATATACCTAGAAATAGGTAGGAGTACTTTGTCGACTTCTGCAGAAAAGCTTGACGAATAAGAGAATTATGCAATAGCGACCGAAGAGGTAAATTTTTTTTAACACCACTCCTCGGGTAGGTTTTCTTTCGCCGATTGATATACTTAGAAATAGGTAGGATTGCTTTGTCGACTTATGCAGAAAAGTTTGAGGAATAAGAGATGAACAGCGCCTTTGGCGGTCGCCCAGCCGCGCCCTATCCTCACCGGTTTTTTTTTTCTTGTTTTCGGGGGAAACCTTTAAAAGGCGATCGGGCTTTGGGGTTAAGACTGAGGAGTGTGGGATTTTTACCTCACTAAAACCACCCCGGTGGTCACCATTTGCACATTGGTGGGGCACCGTTACCTCTCAAAAGACTAATCCGGAACCCCCTCTGTGCAGCACCTGTTAGGGCACATCTCTGGGGAGACTGTAAAGGGGTCTCCCCGAAACCTAACTGTGCAAGGCAGCACGTGACCACTGTGCGCCGTCTAACCTGAGGTCACTCAGTGGGCGGACAGAGTCCCCACTCTAAGCGCCTGTGATCCCTAATTCCTGCCTGCCCAAAAGGTTGCAGACGGGGTTTCGGTATGTTAGGCGTCGAGGCGGTTGCCTCCCCGACGCCTTCTCCTACAAGCGGGATCGGCCCTCTCACGATCCCACTCGGCAGCCTACTTCTGAACCATCACGGTCTCACAGAAGAAGGCCATTTATCGTCAGTTCTCCGACACCTCCAACATAGACTCAACTACTGCTGGTAGAGACAAATCTCGCCCGATCCTGGCGACCAGGACCCGTCTTTCAGCAGCTCACGCAGGGCACTCCTTGAGCGAGTGCTGTGCAGAATCTAAGCCGCCTCCGCAATGATGGCAATTTGCTGTGGCCTCTAGCCCAATCTTGTTCAGGTACTCACCGCAGCAACCGTGCCCGGCCAGTACCTGAGTGAGCCTATAAGATCTGTTACAAGCAGGTAATAGGAGAGGAGCGCATCTGCGCTCCTCTCTTTTCAGCCAGGCTTCGAAGTGCGGTAGGACGGCTTCGACAAAGCGCTTACGCGAATATTGCGGCTTTTGTAGCCGTTCAAGTCACCGTTCGAGTGCATGTCGCCGTTCCTGCCACCTCAGCCGTGCAGCAGCGATTCCTGGCACGCCATTGCCACTTTGGCAGATGATACGGATTCGGTTATAGACCCTCGCATCCATATCCGCCAAGATGTCCAGCGGCGAAAAGCGTGCCAAGAGAGTTGCCGCTTCAAAGGATACAGTTCGGTATCCTTATACAACCTTCATCTGTACTACAGTTGGTTCGCCTAACTAACTGCAATCTGTGATTATTGCCATTGGATAGGACATCTAACACGCTAACAGTCTGTTTTAATTTAATGTCTCTATCCACTAGAACTGATCGTTCCAGTACAATGACCGAAACCGTAATGGCACTTGCAAACACAATTATTTTTATGAATTTATACGAAACGACCACAACAACTTAATAGGCTGTTCCGTCAGTCACCGCCGGTGTGGTACGGTGTAGTCAGCTCCGGATCTAGAAGGGGCAAGCCGGGGCCCGTACCCCGGGCGCCAACTTCAATGGGCGACAAATTCAAGCGTAGCAGACAAGTCCACCACCCAGCACACCACAACTTTGCAATAAATGACATGCGCAGCAAATTTATCTTTCTATTTTTTCTTTTTTACAACAGTTTTGGCGCCCCTGCTGAATTGGCGCATTTTCGATTGGTACAATTTGATTAATATGTTGCTGCCAAAATTTTCATTTTTAGGAAATTTGAATTTCGCGGGGGCCAACTTAGCGCATCCCCATAAAAGATTGGCGGAGGGCGGCAGACGAAAGTTTTTGCCCCACCTCAAAAAAAATCTAGATCCGGGGTTGGGTGAAGTGGGTACTTTTACAGTGTTACATAATAAGGAGCTCTTTGGAACGGAGTCGCCGATAGGCAGCAACTTATAGTGTGCGTGCATTCCGGTGGTCCTGCAGTCACTGGTATCTGAATTCCAAGCGCGTACTCTCGCGAAAAATTCAGTAGTGTAACCCCACGTTCGCACGGACGTAAAAATATCGCGGCGGTATTTTTTCGCACACTATTTTCAACGCTCTGCTTAGCGCCAAGAGTTGAAAATCCAACAGTGTGTTTTTTCGTCGCGCTGGGATGCACTTTGTTGAATTCACAACGCGCGGCTTAACACCGAGAGTTGAAAATCCCGCCGCGATATTTTTACGTCCGTGCGAACGTGGGGTTACACTACTGGATTTTTCGCGAGAGTACGCGCTTGGAATTCAGATACCAGTGACTGCGGGACCGTGCGTGCGTGGGCTAACGCTAAGTGTAGTGAATGCGGACCGAAGCGAACGGTTACCGCCTGTGGAAGAAAAACGTCCACCCACGCCGCCAAATTTCATTGATGATACAAAAAATACCCAGGGGAACATGAACACGTTCGGCATTTTTCACAACGGCAGGAATCTGACCCCGCGTTTACATCCATGTACAGACGCCAGCACATCAAGCTACTACAATCTGTCAAATTTATTTAATAGATTTTCAACTTTATCGCTGAAATGTAAGATTCAAAGTTGATTGGGAAAATTTGACAGTTTCGGGTAGCTTGATGTGCTGGCGTCTGTACATAACAGTGACATGAACTTATCATATCATCCACATACTAAGTGGGAAAAAAATACGTATTATTGACGTCTGTACGTCTGTACATACAAGTCAAAAACATGTCATTAAAACATGTACAGACGCCAGCACATCAAGCTACCCGAAACTGTCAAATTTTCTCAATCAACTTTGAACCTTATTCCTCAGCGATAAATTCGAAAATCTATTAAATAAATTTGACAGATTGTAGTAGCCTGATGTGCTGGCGTCTGTACTGATGTTTCTTTTCAGACATGAGTTGCTATTTTGTTCACATTTTTGGCAAGTTTTCTAGCTACTTCAACCATTAATATTAATTAAATAATTGTATGCATACTTAATTTGACTTAACTACGACAAGATGGTGGCATACGATTAGTTCCGATTTCAGCGGCTGCCAACCGCGTCTCCGACAGGGGTGACCTTGGTTTTCCAACAGGCAGAGCTGTTTGAAATTTGGTCGTAAACCACCAAAGTCGCTTCTGTCGGAACGTGGTTGGCAGCCGTCTAGCAAGCCCTTAATCTTTACGAATTGGTTTAGGTAAACGATAAACAAAATCAGAAGACTCAACTGTAGAATAGGTATCTATATGTTGTTAATACACCTTGGTGAAAACGCGGGGTGAGAGTAAAAAGTGTCTTAGAATTGTTTTGTGTTACTAACCTGGTCCAGTAATTTCATAATATAAGCAACCCCCATTGCAAAGCCATCATCAGTAAATGCTGCACCGATCTTATTTTTCTTCGACATTTTGTCTTTGGATAATATCATGTGTTCTACAAAATTTAAAGTCAAAGGTGGAATTATGATGTAAAAATTTTTAAGATGAACATTTTTAGGATTCCGAAATACAGGTGCGAATACATCAACGAGTAATTTAAAATATTCTGTTCCTTGGATAAAATTCGATATCAAGTCATTGACATTATGATCTAAATTTTCTGACGATTGAATCGTTCTTGGTCCAAGACCACTCTCCTCACTAAATTCTTTAAAAGATTCGACGTTGTCGAGATTTGGCAGAAACATGGTAGCATCAGAGCAGCAATGTCGGCCTCCTGACCGAATCATTCTAACGTATCCCATGGCATTTCCAATTTGACTTATAAGGTCACGGAACAAATCTAAATAGCTCAGGCCCTCTTCATTTAATCCAAGCACTCTTATGCCCTTGTTAAATTTTTCAGCATTTTTGTATGAATATACATTTCCATTAGCATCAGTAGTTTCCTTGAAGTTTCTAAGATCTTTAATCAATCTTGACTTAATGTGTTCATCATACATAAATTGGGAAAAAATGAAGAACTTCTTCTTCAAGAATTGATACGTAAAATTCACAGTCGTATTCATAATGCCAGTACCATGAGTTCTAATAGAGTTTGCAATGTGCCTGATGTTTATAGAATTTAAATGTTTGTTATTACTGCTTTTTTCAATAAATATTTGGTTGTTCAAGTTGTACAAGTACTTAGAAACAAATATATGAATGTTGCGCATAATTTCTAATACATCCAAACCTTGCTCTAATGTCTGTGTGGGTAGATTATCTTGTACAGTCTTCAGATTAAATTTGAATTTCGCCATTTGTCGCATTTCACCATACGTTTTCCAATCGGATAGAACAACTGTTGTCAGATTGTAGTACATCGTAGACAAGTAGTGTTCTACTGAAGGCACAATGGACATGTAAAGGAATTGCATCCTAAAGTTATCCACAATAAGTAATAATTTCTTGGTCATATCAAATGTAAATGGATTTACAACATCCAACTGTAAGTGTGAATGAATATGAAGTCTCAAATTTGTCTCTATATTTTGACTAGCACTTAGTATTATTTTATTCTCTATCATAGATTTCATATTGTTTAGAAACTGTTGGTACTTTGTCATTCCATAATGTTGATCAGTTTTATGCAATAATACAATACAGTCTTCCAAAACCATTAGAAAATATTTCAGTTTCAAAGTATTCAACTGCATGCTGAAATTTTGTTCAAAATAAATGGGGATAATATTTTGGTGCCACAATAACCATGAGCAATTGCATAAATTATCCATACAGTGTATAAAATTTGATAAAGTTTGTATTTTCTCAAGTAGTTTCCCAAGTCTAATGTAGCTGTCTTCTAAATAAGTTGTGTCTGGAACAAAGCTCAAGCCTATGTTAGCAGCTATATTTCTTTCGATGGTTGCAGCTCCTTTCAGTGCTCTTTCCGCAATCACTAGGCATGTCAGTTCATCAAGTCGCTTATTTGCATAATTTTTATCAGTCATTAAAGACTTTTTTACCTCAAGTATAGAGGATGTTGACTGAAACACGAGGTGCTGTAGAATCATGTTAATTGAAATAATTATTTGATTACGATTGCGGGTTACTGCATTCTTTAAGGTTTTTAGCATGTACATAATCTCAAACAATGATATCAAAATACTTTTAGGCAGTGGTATACCTAGGGTGAGATGTAAATTAATTAAAGTTAGCACCGAATGGTTAGTTCTGGATGCAATATCAAGACCTTCCAAAAGAGTTTTAGCATGCAAACTCATTTCAGCAGCACTCAGTTTGTGATGATTAGAAGAAAATATTTCTTCAATATTAAGCACCCACTGTGTACATATCATGTGAAGATTTGCAATGTCCTTGGCTAAGCTAGCTTTCTTTGTACTGATGTAGGCTTGCCTTGCTTTAACCATTGTTTGTGATATTTTGTCTTGGTTAGCACACTGTGCTGCAACATGTCGTTGAAGAAATTGTTCAGGAAACCAGATTGTTGTCCCAATTATGTTTATACTGTGTGCCTGTAACAATTTGCAAAGTGAGTTATGCTGATTCATCAGACTAAGTAGTGGAAAACTAAAACTATTCATAATCTGTATTAGCAAATAGATCCAATCACCCAATTTTGATAGGTAAGTACTCAATTCTTTATTAGGCATGCAGTGCTATAAAAGAACAAATTGATGTGTTTCATAATGTTTTGGAAGTTTTGTTCATTTTTGGGTGTTACTATAGCTTACACCATGAAGGCCTACTACTTAAGTAGAGTAGGTAAGGAATTCCTCAAGGGCCAATATTTTTACTTATAAAAGTACCTGCTTTCAACCTTCACTTTCTATACACACTGCAATCATAGAACTGTCAATTTTAGAACGGTAAATTGTATGGACTCATCAATAATAAAAGTTCATTGATTTAATAGTTTTTATAACAGACTAGCGACCCGCCCCGGCTTCGCATGGGTATAAATCGGGTTATTATACATATAAACCTTCCTCTTCAATCACTCTATCTATTAAAAAAAACCGCATCAAAATCCGTTGCGTAGTTTTAAAGATTTAAGCATACATAGGGATATAGGGACAGAGAAAGCGACTTTGTTTTATACTATGTAGTGATGCTACATAGCAAAGTTAAGTTAAAATATAAACTAAGCCACATACTGCCAAAGTTGCAAAAATTGGATGTTAAGACATGAATTAAGTCATCAGCATTTTAATTACCTTTGTATTCAAATCAATTAAAGCTTTGAAAATCTTCCTGTCGCTGTTTCCAAACAAATGTGCAGAAAGTACATAAAGGCCATTCACTTTGATACATTTATACATATTGCTAACATTGGGCTGCTCTTGTATAAGTTTGTCTAGATTTGCTGTTGCCTGCTTCAGATATTGAGAGAATTCTGTTGCTACCAATGAGCAGTTCTTATCAACTAAACTGCTTCTTAATGCTGTCAGGTTTTGAAGACTTTTTTGTACAATGTCATCATTCATAATCTTATTTGTGACAGTATTTATAGCCCCCATCATGGCCTTGAATTTGTCCTCCATTAAATCCAGATTTTCTGGTGAATGGCTGAATGATTTCATAGTTTTACAGTATTTATTCCAATTAGTGATCAAAGAAGTGTTGGATATTAATAATTCTAACAAAATAAGAACAGTAAATATTTCTCCAATGTGGTTTATAATGTAATGAAGTTGTATTCCATCTGAAACATAAAATGTTTACTTAAATTTATTACACATTTCCATTTATTTGGCTTTGGATTCAAATCAAAAGGTAGGTCACATTTAATAAACTTACTGATATTAATGGCACCTTTGGCAAATATAGCAAACACTTGGCTGCAAAGGTTCCGCAGCACGTCATCACAACGGCTTGTGAATGCACTCAGGGAACAAATGGACTCCATTTGTGTACTAATATCATTGTTATTATAGTCATCATACACTGATAAAAAACTAAAATGCCTGTAATAGAATATGAAAGCACATTACTTTGAACATTACTTTTCTGTTTCATCTAAGAATTAGTTCTTCTAAATAACTATCTTAATCATACCTTTCAAATGCTTCCTTTTTGAGGGCCATAACTTCAACACATAATGAAGAGAGTACACTCAACACTTTGGTCATCAAAGTGTTATCAGACGATACCAATTCAGTTATTGGAATAAGTTCTTCTGGTGTCATTACAACTTGTACTGGCAAATAAGTCCTGTTTTCTTCCCAGAATTCACCTTTTACTGTAGATGCAAGATCTTGATATTGTGCTTTAAAAAACTGCCCATATCTTTTGAGAAGCCAAGTCCCAGCTTCTTTCTCTATGTCAGTTCTCATTGCTGTAGTGTTTTATTTACCAAAATGATATTATTTGCTGACGTGTTTGATAACAAAGGTGAAGAACTTTTAACAAACTATGATCCTATCAGTATGATACCTTAAAACCTTTTTTTAATTTCATTATCAACTACAACGAACAATACTTGTCATAGAAATGATAACACTAATTTTATTGTCTTCTTTCCGGAATACAGCTGGAATATGTAGGAGCCGCCCACAACAAAGTTGTTTTCACTCTTTATTTTGTTACCATTTATCACAGAGCAAATAACTTTACTTTATCTACTACTATACTTTATGCCTCCGTTCCTCTATCTATGTTTGTCACAGAGCATGTAACTTATGTTTGTTACATACTCTATGCAGTATTGTTATCGTAAAAATTTGAGCTGCTATATTACACAGTCTGGTTTGCCGTATTAGGGGGAAAATACAAAATTGCCGTATTTATATAAAAATGTAAATTAATCATTTTTAACCGACTTCCAAAAAGGAGGAGGTTATATGTTCGTCGCGTATGTTTGTTTTTTTCTTTTTTTTTATGTATTTTTCTCCGTCAATTGTGGACCGATTTTGAAAATTATTTTTTTGTTTGAAAGGGTGTGCTCTCGAATTGGTCCCATATAAATTTTATTAACTTTGCTTGGATAGTTTTTGAGTTAGCTACAAAATACGTATTTTTTTCCCACTTAGTATGTAGATGATATAATAAGTTTCTGTCACTGGTAGCAGGTAGTGGTATTCGAATGTGTGTGGGGTAGGTACCACAACTAAAAAGTGAAAAATAAAAACTTTTTACAGAAAAAAACAACCGACCTCCAAAAAAAACACTACAAAGTGAAAATTTCGGAAGTCGGTGGCAAAAAACGAAAATACAAAACCCAAGACACCGACTTCCGAAATTTATTTTTCACTTTGTAGTGTTTTTTTTGGAAGTCGGTTGTTTTTTTTTGTAAAAAGTTTTTTTCTTCTCCATAAAGGTTTCTTATCGTTTCTATTACTTTAGATTCATGTTTATCTAATGTGTACTTGTCCATGCTATTCGCACATGTCGCAAGGCACGTTTTAAACTTGGTACAGTATCTTTGATTTTTTGCCTTGTTTTTAATTTAGTTGTCATGGATTTTTTGAAAGTCATTTTCAGTTTTGACAATTAGGTGGTGGTTTCTGGGTTAGTGCCAACATTGACGATTTCAGTCTCTTCAGGTGAGAGAAATTTGAGTTTCATTTTCATTTCATTTATTACAATTAATCTGCCTAGCCTTTTCCCAACTATGTTGGGGTCGGCTTCCAGTCTAACCGGATGCAGCTGAATACCAGTATTTTACATGAAGCGACTGATGATGATTTATTACGCTTGTGAAAAATTATTCGTTTCACCTATGTGAAACTAATAATTTTTCACAAACGTAATGAATATAATATATATATAGATTCAATTGCCGTATTTTGTGACACGGCAATGAGAGGCCTGCCGTATGCCGTATTTTCCGAAAAAATATCGTGGACTGCCGTATATTATGGCAATTGCCATATCAATAACAACACTGGCTCTATGAATCTGTGATTACCACAGGTAAACCCGTCACAGACGTAGCTATAATATTTAAAATATAAATCATAGTTATAACGATATGTAAACCCATAGAGGAAAGTAATATATATTGTAAACCTAGGCCTAAATGCGTAACGTAAATATGCGTTCACACTGGCGAAACATCACAACCAAACATGTTGAAATCTCTAGTGCTTGTCAAACTTTGTATGGAAAATTGACAGAAAATAGAGATTCCAACATGTTTCGTTGTGAATATTTCGCTACGATTGCTGCGAACGCCACGAACGCACAGATAGTCACAGATTAATTAGTTATGTGGGTATTATAGGGATGGACGATATACATCGATGTATTTTAAACACTCGATATATAGTAACGATACATCGTATTGAACCGATGTATTGTTACTACTTCAGCATCGAATATGTATCGATGTTTTTCATTCGATGCATCGAATACGCAAATTATGAGATGAATGTACTAAGAGTATGACCAACACTGACTGACGACTGCCGTGACTTTCACGACGTCTCGTGAAACGGAACGTTATAATCAGTTCTGCCAATATAACACGTTAGGTATATAGGCAAAGGGCCGCGGAGCCGGCATTTAAACAAAATTAAAACCAAAACAACAATATGGCTGTCTGAGTTTTTGCTGTGTAAATGTCTATTGCGTTTTTGTTACGATACGAGTGTTTGTCTTGTTTGAGACTTAAAAAAAAAACATTAATCTATCTGAACATGTCATTGCGAAAACAATCGATGTTTTAGAAACATCGATGTATGTTTTTCTCAATACATCGTATTAACATCGATGCAACCGATTGATGCATTACATCGGAAAAAACATCGATGTATATTTTAAATGTCCATCTCTAGGGTATTACACCGTGTTGCCAGATGAGGAAATTGAAAATGCAGTAGAGTTGCTTCAAAAACGAGGACTTAAAAAAAAAATGTAAAAGGACAATGGGAAGAAACGTCCTCACCCTCCAACAAGTTTGAAACTAGTGTCATTCAAAGAGTCTGGTGGGTTAGTTTTTTTTTACTATGGCGACATTCTTCGAATATGTGGAGTTTCCCTGGAATATTACTATTTTTATTCAATAATAACATTAACACATAACATAATATACTGTTTATAAAGACTTACAACTGTGCTGCCATCTGCTATGAGCTTTCAGTTTTTAACCTCATTTGCTCGTAAATCACCAACTCCACGGTTGTAAGCCACCAAGGTCACTTCTGTTGGGACGCGGTTGGCTGCCGTGTAGCAAGCTCTTTAGTCTACTTATTATCTCACTTGTTGATATTTTCTTTTTTTTTCAAATCAAAGTAACTATGCGTTCGCACTGGCGAAACATCACAACAAAATATGTTGAAATCTCTAGTGCCTGTCAAACTTCGTATGGAAAATTGACAGAAAATAGAGATTCCAACATGTTTCGTTGTAAATGTTTCGCCAGTGCGAACCAAGAAGCTTATAGATAAAAGTGGAGGCAACACTCTAAATACCTAAGTGAAACCGACTGTGGTCGGACGCTCTCTTTCTGAATACATACATAAGATAAAGAAAACACATATCACTATCTCGTTCTTATGTGTGTATTTAGAAAGAGAGCCAACCGACAACACTCTAAATACCTAAGTGAAACCGACTGTGGTCGGACGCTCTCTTTTTGAATACATACATAAGATAAAGAAAACACATATCACTATCTCGTTCTTATGTGTGTATTTAGAAAGAGAGCGTCCGACCACAGTCGGTTTCACTTAGGTATTTAGAGTGTTGCCTCCACTTTTATCTATAAGCTTCTTGGTGCGAATGCACTGTAAAGCAGTCACGCCACAGATAATACAAAAATGTTTTCCTTTTATAGGGCTGTGATTCCCAGCGGTTTTAAAGGGCTTGCTACACGGCTGCCAACCGCGTCCCAACAGAGGTTACCTTGGTGGTTTACAACCGTGTAGTAAGCACTTAATCAGTGGCGCCAAACAATGTTGCTATTGGAAATATATCGAATTTGATACATTTTCGATACTTGATAATTTCATCATCATCTGCCTAGCCTTTTCCCAACTATGTTGGGGTCGGCTTCCAGTCTAACCGGATGCAGCTGAATACCGTATTTTACATGGAGCGACTGCCTATCTGACCTCCACAACCCAGTTCCTGGGTAACACGATACCCCTTGGCAAGACTGGTTGTCAGACTTTTTGGGCTTCTAACTACCCGTAACGACTGTCAAAGATCTACAAATGACAGCCGGGACCAACGGCTTAACGTGCTTTCCGAGGCACGGAGGGGTCTTGGTATGTAAAGATGGTCACCCATCCACAGACCAACCGCGGCAAGCGTAGCTTAACCTGATCGATCGACCCGTGCAGCTATTATTACTTAGCCACAAGCCCCTCTTATAATTTGATAATTTATATCGATATAATAAATATCGCCTAAAAATATCGATATATCGAATAAAAAATATCGAAATTTTTCTGCAAGCCTTATATATACTTGATAATTTATATCGATATAATAAATATCGCCTAAAAATATCGATATATCGAATAAAAAATATCGAAATTTTTCTGCAAGCCTAACTAGCATATCTATATAGTAGTCTATGATAACTAGTCTGTGCCTCCCATAGACAAAAGTGATATCATAGAGTATAGTAATAGAGTGATATAGTACGGGTACTTTTACAAAATTACATAATTATTTGTCTTGTTTTATCCGTCGTTGTCATCAGAGTCAATACTATACAATCAATCTTAACAAATTGTTGTAAATCGTTCTCATGTTTTACTTTGACAGCAGCATCAGCAGTCTTTGCTGGTTCTCCGGTCTTGATTATTTTTCCTTCCAAAAGGACATGTCCTAAAATGGTTTTTTATTATTCATTCATTCTAACCAGGATAAGTTAAATATATTTGGATAGACATTCCAAAAACTAGTGGTTCTAACCATATCATACATTTTTAAAGACCTCCAATTTTGAGAAAAATCGTTTTTTATTTTAGTAAGAATTTACTCCTAAAACGAACAAACCTTTCTAATTATCTAGGATAATATAGTGAACACACCCCATAAAATAGTAAACTTGTCAAAATTGACACATTTCACTGTCAATTCATTGACAGTACTGTGTCAATTTATGTCATAATGACATTTTCAAATAGTTAACTTGTCAAAATTGACACATGTTACTGTCATCACTGTCAATTGATTGACAGTAATGACAGTACCATGTGTCAATTTATATCATATTTGTCATAGTTGCCATCAACAAATAAAATATTTGTAGTTTAAATAGTTTATAATTTTTCTCTTAAATGGAGGGGTCTAAAAATATGATTTCAGTGGTTCCTAGTTCGATATTTTGTCGTTTTTATTTAGATGTAGTTTGATGCTGGTTAGATTTTTCTCGGAATAAAAAACCAACGCCCCTACAAAAAGCGGACATCTCCTTTGTTTAGCTCCAGCACGCGTAGCATGAACACCGTAGAAACGAGTTTTATCGACGGAAGAATCGACAAAATGACAGATAAACAATCACTATCTGTCATTTTGTCTATTCTTCCGTCGACAAAACTCGTTTCTACGGTGGTCATGCTACGCGTGCTGGAGTGCCTCTGCACACTGTTTCGATCCTATATCTCCAGTGCTTGATGTTGTTCCCATTTAGGTACAGTATTTGTACCTTTGAGGCTTCAACTATAGCCTTATCCATTTTTGATGGATTTGTCTAGGTACAGACGCCAGCACATCAAGCTACCCGAAACTGTCAAATTTTCCCAATCAAATTTGAACCTTAGACATCAGCGATAAAGTTGAAAATCTATTAAATAAATTTGACAGATTGTAGTAGCTTGATGTGCTGGCGTCTGTACACTACACTTTCTCGCAACTTTGAATCTCTGCACAACTTCTATCCTAACCACGCTTTGCTTTTCTATATTCTCCACCTAACTTTAACATGGGTTAAAGTTATGTGGAGAATCGGCACCAATAACTGTTTTTCTATTTGTTCTATATTCTCCACCTAATTTTAACCTATGTTAAAGTTAGGTGGAGAACATAGAAAAACAGTTATTATGAGAAACGATAAAACTATATTGATGTCTAAAAACAGAATAATTCGAATGACATTCATCAACAGTAAGTATTGCTAGGCAACACAGAGTATTAATAAAGAGTATGTATTCCTCAACAATTATTATCTACACAAATATAAGCAAATAATTATAACCCGTGTTAAATAAAATGATTAGGTAACGAAATTTAAATAATTTATTTTTTATTTAATTAATTTATTTTTTGTTACAAATTATATTAGTATCGATGGTGTCGTCATCTGCAGCGACCTAAAGTAACTAACCGCTTTGGATGGGGATAACAGATGGCGCATTTTGTAAAAATTACCCCAAATCTGTCAATGTATGGAATTGTCGAATTGTCCTATCCCATGCCTCCAATGCTCTATGGAAAAACTATTTTTGTGATTTCGTACTTTTAACGATTTGTGATAGAAAATTATTATGTTTATGTTCATTTTATTCATGCTAGGCCTTGACCCTTAAGTATGTTTATGCAAGTTTCGTGCTAGAAAGGAATATTGTAAGAAAGAAATCAAATAAAACAAAAAACTGTAATTTATAAAATAGAAATTAAAGAATTTAATATAACTCATAAAAGCAAAAACATACAACTTACTGCTTCTTAAAGCTTTTTAATATTGGATAAATATTATCAAATGCTTCATATATTTCTTCTCTTACTTTAGCACCAGTTAACACAACTTTTCCAGAAACAAAGATCAATAATACTATTCTTGGTTTTACCATTCTATAAATAAGGCCCGGGAATAATTCCGGTTCATATGAACTGAACTGTCCATGTGTCAGTACTAAACCTTCTAGGCGAATTGGAAACTTCACATCACAACTTCCAACCATGTTTTGGATTTTAAAGTCTAAAAATTTGGCCTGTAAAAAAAAAACATTAATCAAACATAATGAAAAAACATTAATCAAACATAATGAAAAAAACATTAATCAAACATAATGAAAAAAACATTACGACATAATTTAGACAGGATTTGAAATATCCTTTAAGGTGCATCCTGAAACTGCAAGAAAGTGCAATTCCATGCTGTATAGGCACATAGTATCCTTAAGCAGCAACAGTACTTTCTTGCAGTTTCACAAGTATATGAGTACACACAGCTCACTGTAAATTTTTGCAGCCTACGTTCATCATGTAGTTATTATTTGTCTTGTATCGTGTACTTACATTTTATTATTTTGCATTGCCAAAATTCAAGGCCGTATGTTGACAGTGATGTGATATTTGATGCTGTATGCCTTTTGTATACTTGAGTACTAAATATACTATTGTGACCAATCTATTATAATATCAATACCTATTATATCTACACGGCTATTGTGATATTATCAGTTCATACTTACATAAAAACCAAGCTTCTGAATTATTCTAGCATATTTCCGAGCAGCTAGACGAGAATCTTCTTCACTTTTGGCACCCGTGCAAACCATCTTTCCTGATGAAAATATCAGTGCTGTAGTTCTAGGTTCTCTTATTCTCATTATGACGGCAGCAAATCTTTTTGGGTTATATTCTGCATTTCTTGCATGGAGAGCAATTTTTTTTAGGTCTAATTTACAATTTAGGTTCACTGTTGAGACAATATTTCTGAAAAGTTAAAATAATATTTTGATTATTTACCTATTCACATTTATTTTGTTTAACAACAGCTACTTACAGAGAACTCTCAAAAATCATACATTTTACTGGCGCTGACCAAACAAAACTAGTTTAGGAGTACTTACTGCAACTGTGGTAAGATGCCAGGGTCAGCTGAGTGTGGGGTCATAGGTGTCATTGGTGCAGGACTGGCCTGGCTCAGCATCTGTTGTCCTGCCAGACTGCCACTTGTGATCATTGGTGACATTAAGTTTTGCTAAATAAAACATACACACAATAAGTATTAATAAAAGATAGTAACAATGTTTGTGGTAAAATAACAAAATTTTTGAGTGTGAGTAATAAAATATCTTATATTCTATTGTAGGTACATTTTATATAGTATTGATTTCGCTAATCATAGTTCTGGAGTGATGGCATTAGTTATCAGTGTTGAGAAATAGCACAGTGCTGTTCATATTGTAAGTAAATCAGGATAGAGAAAGGCAGGATTTAACTTAAATCAATGTAAAGCAGTATCTTTTGAGATATAGCATTTTTTCATGATTAGGAGTCTATAACTTTTGCTGTATTGCATATAAGATTAACAATAATAATTACTGGTGTTTGTGGCTGCATCATTTGTTGAGGTGTAGCATAGCTGGCAGCTGGTGCATAAGTATGAACTGATCTTTGAGGAGTTCCCATCAGCGATGAACCAAAGCCGACAAGCGGTGAGGAGCCCATCGCGGCGAGAGCTTGTTGCTGCTGTTGTTGTTGTTGCTGATGCTGCTGTTGCATAGCATTTGGCAAAATCTGTTGATCCTCTTCTGGCTGATGCAAAGGAGTACCTATGCCAGGTATGTTGTACGGACTCGGTAGCATTTGATCCATTTTGAAGTTTGATTTTCACTTTTTGATAGTATTGAACTAGTCTGAAAGACTTGAGGAATGTTTTTCGCTTGAAATTAATTTCCAGTAAATGAATGGCCTCTACTTTTTTATGTTTATCTCAAATACCGTCTTTCCGTATTCGTTATGAGGCGGAAAGCATCACAAAATTAAGTTATCAGTGTTTAGTAGTTGTGGTTTAGTCGCCTCCACCGCCTCTCTCGCCTTACTTGAAATTAATGTCAATTTGTCAGTCAGATTGTCACCTGTGTCATTGTCAATCATTAGTGTCGGAACATGGAATTAGTAAGTACTAGTTTTGTCGGATCGCTAGTTTTACACGATGCACGATGGGGCAAAAGTATTGTCATTGTCACATTCAGTGCTGCCAGCCAGCTGGGTCTTGTCAAGTTACCTGAAATCACAGACGTATAAAGAGTAGCAGACCAAACATTAGCAAATAATTGCGTAGCCATTACGCACACATAGGAATGTTGTCAATACAGGGCCGGACTACGGCCGGTTGCCGGTATTATCTAACGATATTGAAACAACCGATATTGGTACTTACTGAAAATCGGCGAAAATTTATATTCTCTGGGTATAAGAAGTGTAAATTACTTAGCAATAAAGTTAATCAATCAATTATTACCTGCCGAATGAAATTTCAAAGTTATGTGAGTAGCCTATTTTTGTATGCCTATGTTCATGTTTTCCATCACACAGATGCAGGGTAATATAATTCATTTTATAATTTAATACAAAAGCATGTGTGGTGTACAGACGCCAGCACATCAAGCTACCCGAAACTGTCAAATTTTCCCAATCAACTTTGAACCTTAAACTTCAGTGATAAAGTTGAAAATCAATTGAATAAATTTGACAGATTGTGGTAGCCTGATGTGCTGGCGTCTGTACACTGACAATCTGCACTTTGCAGTATTCTGAAACAATGTCACTAAAAAGATTTAAAAAATCGTAGAGTATTAAAGAAAAATAGGGGTTTAAGGGTTATATAAAGGGTGTCGAAATTTTCATTATTTTTGCGATTGGACACATCGTTTTCGAGATATAAGCAAAAGAAAAAAAAATATTCAGTACTGTTTTTTCATCTGAAGTCGAGGTGTTGGTGTGAATTTTAGTTCATGACAACCAATTTTATTCCACATGTTTTTAGTCGCGATTAAAAATAGTCATATTTAGTTAGAAAATCTAAATTTTAGGTTAAAAACGTCAAATTCAGAATAGCAAAATTGCCATTTTCACTAAACTAATATCTCAGTGCCATCTTAGTGCTGTCAAACTAAAATATAGTTAATTTGTGTCAGTTTAGTTTATTTCAGAATGGAAAAACGTCGTTTGACAGGAATAAACTAAATTTTGGTGATTTTTAGTTTAGTTTAGAGGCATTTGTGACAAGAGAATCGGCACCATTAGCAAGTGGTGGCACGGACTCTAGTTGACAATGCAATGGAGCCATACACACAGCTCAGGAGCCTCAGGCAATGACGGAGATTTTGGAACACCAATTTCTGGGCCGTGTATTCTCTCGTTTTGGCCATTTGATCTGGCTGGTCAGATCGTTAGTTCTGACGGTGCCAGACTACTTCCTTTTGGGGGTTATTGAAATCTCGCGTTTACCAGCATAAACCATATAAACCGCAACCTTGCAATTCTTGAAAAATAACATTGAACAACAAATCACCAAAATGGAGCCAGATTAATTCAAAATGCCATAATACGAGCAGAAATGTGCATCAGCCAGTTCAGAAGGTAGATAGTCATTCGACCGATATTTATTTTTTGACATGTAGGAATGTTCATTTGACATATTATGTTACTATGACCTATGTCATAGTAACATAATATGTTACTTTACTTGAATTAGGTACCCTAGGCTTATAAAATTTTAGTTTTTCCTAATTATGTTAATATTAAATTTAGTATAGTCACTTCCCTCTTAATTTTTCCGTAAAAGCAAGGCCCAATGAATTTTTTCACTTTCAACAATGATATTACATTTACCAGACGCTAGGAAAAATCGTATTTAACCTAGAAGTTTTGAAAAAAATAGTCCCCCGACTGCCCCCGACGCGTATTTCCAATCTATAGGTACCTACAAGGCCAGAACGCAGCCATAGGAAACTGCTCGTGTATACTTTGTAATGCTGTTTTTAAATCTGTGACTACAATGTATACACAGCGTATTGCTGGTGTATAGTTTGTAACGTGGACGAGCGCGTCCTGGTTCCAAACTATACTACATCACTTACGCCTGATGATAAAGTCTTAAAGTCTGTAAAAAAAGAAAAGAACAAAAGTGTGAACTGGGTGAAATGGGTTAGGTTAGGTTAGAACTGTGACTAACCGCGCGCTAGCCAAGCGAGCGAAGCGAGCGGTGCCGCGGCAGCTGCCATTTCCAAGTTGCTCGCACAGCCAGGCAAGCTATTTAATATTAGCACAAGATGCATTACGTCGCAAAACTCGCAAACAAGTTGGTTCCCTGTTCACAATTATTTCTCGCAATTTAAACTCGATTAGTCCGTATGCGTACTGGCACTGGTGCCGATTCCCTTGTTCACAAACTAAACTAAATTTAAGTTCAGTGTATCTTTTTCTTTCTATTTCATTAAGAAAAGGACAGAAGATAAATTTTAGTTTAGTTCTGTCAAATTAATCATCGCCTGTCACTCTCCATACAGGTTTAGACGTGATTAAAAACTTGCCTACTAAAATTACGTCAATTTACGTCAAGCGCTGATTACTTTGACAGGACTAAACTAAAATTTATCTTCTGTCCTTTTCTTAATGAAATAGAAAGAAAAAGATGCACTGAACTTAAATTTAGTTTAGTTTGTGAACAAGGGAATCGGCACCATTGTATACTATAGAATGAGGTAGTTAATTTGGTCACTTTGAAGTATACGCGAGTATTTGCGTACTACTCTTGTATAGATTGGAAGACCTTAGTAAAAAAAGTGATTTCCAATCTATACGCGAGCAGTTTCCTATGGCTGCGTTCTGGCCTTGTATAGAATGGAAAGACGCTCCCCCGACCCTTGCTCGAACATGAGGTACCAGCAGTTGTTGCAGCTGAGCAGCAGCGTAGCTTTAAATACCCCGCATAATAATCATGATGGAAATATAACTTTGATCCAGCCTGTCCCTTCTTGCTGTCCTTCCCCCAGCGATGCCCTAAGCCGAAGTTGGTACCCCATAGGGGGTGCCCTTAGCGAGCACTCGCCTTATTAATTTAGAATAGTTTATGCTCCTGGCTGGAGGCTTTAAGGGGGAAGCGTCAGGGTAGCCCGCTAAATTCAAATTTTCTTACGTTTTTTGCATTTTATAGGTCAGTGTCAGGTTTTACGTTGATTAAAATATGATTCGCAGCCGTAACAAATATGGTTTTATTCAATTAAAATCATTACAATCAGCAATACAACTCCATAAGTTAGCAAAGGTGTCAAATGTCATGATTTCATGAAATGATGACGTTTAACACCTTTATCTTCTTCTTAATCACTATTGCTGATTGTAATGATTATAATTGAGTAAAGCCATATTTCTTACGGCCGCGAATCATATTTAGATCAACATACAACATGATACTGACCTGCAAATTGCAAAAAACGTAAGAAAATTTGAATTTCACGGGCTACCCGGACGCTTTCGCCTTAAGTGTAGAAGCTTAAGGCACCCACAAGAAAGCCCGGTTAAGCAGCCAAGACTATAGATATAAGGCCGGTTTGAAACCAATTAAACCAATCCATTTAAAACGGAAAAAAACGTTTAAAACCGAAATAAACCATTTTATTCGATTTAAAACGGTTGGTTGATTTTGAACGGTGGACTCTGGTTGGTCTTGTTGGTACTGAAGAAACAGTAATAGTCTGACACGCCCTCCCGCTCCGCCCAGAGCGGGAGAAGTTATTTGATAATTTCCCACCCAAAAAAAAAAGGCTCCAATATTTAAATTCGCCTTTATAAAAATTTAGTACCTATTTGATACCTAAACATATATTTTTTCTAAATTTTTAGGGCAAATAATAAAGATTTTATTAGAGGTTTTTTGTTTACCATGTAATACAGAAAGTCATATAAATATATCACAATGAAAAATAAAATAATAAAACAGATTCATAATTTCTTGTATATATAATGCTATGTGCGTAGAAGCTTTTATTGCTTTTTGCTTTTTGTTATTCTGGTGGACAAATCATCAAAGCATTGCCATTTTGTGCCCCTAAGAAAATGAGATTTATATGTCCAATACAGTTAGAACTGGGTGGAGGTACAAATTCTATTACAGACAAGATTTTGTATTCAATACCTTTTAACATCATTGTTTTTGGTAAATCAGTAAGAATTATTATTTTATCAGACTCTGGGTTCAAAAGCAATCACATCTTTTTATAATCAATAGTTTTTGTACCACTGCAACCAAACTTTCTGCAAGTCGACATGTTGTTTTCAGTCATTAATGTCGACTCGGCAGACTCGCTTAACGTCTTCTTATTAAAATCGAGAGGTAGGAATGCACATTTTCTTTATTATTTGCCCTAAAAATCTAGAAAAAATATATGTTTAGGTATCAAATAGGTACTAAATTTTTGTAAAGGCGAATTTAAATTTTGGAGCCCTTACGTGGAGATTCTAAATGTGGGCAGTCACCTGACATCAGAATGACTGCCCATTTTGTAAATTCATTTTCTCAGTTGTTAATTAGGTACCAATTATTTAAACAAAGGTATCAAATAGTAGCAGATTTTAGTAATATTTTAAAGCTGATCGGTCATTTTGGCCAGTCATTCTGATGTTCACCAACATAAGTACAAAAATTACATGAAAACGAATATTTAAACTAAGATGATATACTAAAATTATCCTAATATACAAAATACATAACCTCGAAAAGGCAGTTAGATAGCGCGGGGAATTCCCGTACAAAGATAATATATTTTATTTCCAAAGTGCAAGTGGGCTGAAGTTCAAAATTATTGGATGCGTTCATAAAAATACAAAGAAGAAGTAGACTCGTTCAAATCGGTTGGTGGCCATTTGATTTTTTATAAGGAAAAATGAATTTAATTAGATTTTTTTGATAAGAGTATTAAAAGATTTGAAAAGGTCGTATATTTGCGTACGATTTCTAATTTTCCTTCGTCGTTTGAATACAATTTAAATCGTGTATGGTTGGCAACACTGGTGATGTGATGTCAATCATGTTCATGTCAATTCATGTCAAATTGTTAATGTCAATGACATTGTAAGTTGTAAGATTAAAACTGATGATTGCCACGCTTGTTGAATTAATTTTTATTTTCTCTTTTTAATGATATTCAATTAGCCTTTACAATGGCTGAAACTATGAAGCAAACCGTTGCAACCATACTAAAAAGTATTGAAAGGTAAGTTCATGCATTCATATTCAGTTTTGTATAAGGTTATTTATTGGGCATTGATTTTTTTTTGGGATTTATTGAGTATTTCATACTAATTATTTTTAGAATGAAATGCAGCTTTTTGCATATGAATATCCATTGCTAACATTGTATTACATGTTTATAGATACAATCCAGCCAATCTTCAAACCTTGGAGAGGTATGTTGAAATGCAATCACGAGAGAATACTTATGATTTGGAAGCAAATCTGGCAGTTTTAAAACTGTACCAATTCAATCCAGAGAAGTTCAATGCTGACATCACATGCCAGATTCTTTTGAAAGCCTTGACTAATTTCCCACATACTGATTTTACACTGTGCAAATGTCTGCTTCTTGAATCTGTGGTAAGTGTTTTTAAGAAAAATATTATGCTACTAATCCTATTAATATTGTAAATGAATGAAGTTTTGGATGAAAGTTTGGATATTTGTGTGTTTGGATGTTTTTACTCAATCACTCAAAAAAGGGCTGAATGGATTTGGACGAATTTTGGCATATAGATAGACCATGACCTGGGTTGGGACATAGAATACTTTTAATCCGGTAGTACATTCCTGTGTCGTTATTTCCGACCACCAAGAGGGCGAAGCCGCGGACGAAACCTAATGTTAAATTAAACCTAGGCTCGAGATTCATAACAACTGCAGAACTCCTTGTCATTATCATTCTCTTGTCCTTATCCCAATTTACTTGGGATCGGTGCACCATGTATTCTTTCTCCAACTCCTTTTAATTCTTAAATCCTATACTATTAAATGAGCAATATTTCTTTATATATTTGTAAGCATGTTCTCGTAAATGGCACTAATTTTTTCTATTAAAGTTGCAATATAGGGGTTTACGGGGACGAAAAATCGATCTAGCTAGGTTTTATATCTGGGAAAAATTGTTTTCTCTATTTTCACCCGGCCAGAGCTCTTTCATCCAGGTCCTAAATAAATGAACTCTGGAACTATTGTACTTCATTATAAGTTAATTCTTTATTAAGTGAAGTATTAACGTAATGTGTATGTCTTTTTTAGGTGGAGAATGAGACAATATCACAAATTAAGTATTTGGCTGACATTCTAGAGCAGTGTGACTTTGCACAGTTTTGGAACAGAGTGCATCAAATGCCGGAGCTTTGCAACCGTATCAGTGGTTTCCATGACTCCATCAGGAAGTTTGTGTGCCATGTTGTTGGCATTACCTTCCAGACCATTGATAAAAACAACCTTGCTAACTTATTGGGAGGGATTGACGGTTAGTAAGAATAATATGACTACTCATTGTATGTAAAAGTATGCATAGATAAACACACACCTTTTTACCCATAGTGGTAAGTAGAAACCAGGGACCGAAAATCTATATAAATTACTGTACAGGTATTGAAGAATTTTGGTTACTTCTACAACTAAGATTACCGCTATCTGGGTAATCAAGAAGAAGAAACATGTTACATCTATAGGTTACCATTTTAATACCGTTTGCACACACACAGGCGATGCGCGCTCTTTGACTAATGCCGACGTCACGTGTTAGGTAGAGGTAATTTTTTATTTCGGTAACCAGTATTAATACTGGTTGTATAATATTTAAGGTAACCTTTAAAAATATAAATGTTGTAACTGAAAAAATACCCATACTGATCATACTGATTTCGGTCCCTGGTAGAAACTACAGAATACAAGATGCTATGATTCATACATAATCCTTTTGCTTTGTTTATGTTCATAGATCTGAGAAAAAAGGAAATTCCATATTCAAATTTAAATAAAATGCACCATTATTTTCATTTAGTGTTATGCTAGCAGTTAGCTATGGGTTCTTTATGAATTGCCATACAGTAAACTCAGACCAAATAAAAAAACAAGACATAGTGTTGCGATTAATACAATGAAGCATGCCAAAACTACACCCCCGCTCTATGCACACACGTTCACACGCACACATTTACAGTGAAACTACACCTCACTAAGTGCACACATGTTTACGAAACCGGCTTCACGTCATTGTTGACAGTGCTGTCTTGGTTTTTATTTGGTCTGAGACAGTGATATACTTAAAAAAAAATAACCATTAACATGTATTCTTACCGACCCTGACGACCCCATTACCCTCCTCCAGGAGAGCAGTAGGGAAACCAGCACAGTGTACAAAAACAGACGCCTCCCGTCATTTCGACCTCGCTGCCGAAGTCCTTTGCGATCGCAACCGCGTCCCCGAGTAACTATGCGTTCGCACTGGCGAAACATCACAACAAAACATGTTGAAATCTCTAATGCCTGTCAAAATTTGTATGGAAAATTGGCAGAAAATAGAGATTCCAACATGTTTCATTGTAAATGTTTCGCCAGTGCGAACGCACAGTAAATGATACTCCCCCCTATGATTATAATTGAGTAGAGCCATATTTGTTACAACCGCGAATCATATTTTAATCAACATAAAATCTGACACTGACCTGCAAAATGCAAAAAACGTAAGAAAATTTGAATTTCGCAGGCAACCCTGACGCTTCCCCCTTAATGAAATTTATTAAATTAACTACTCTTAGATTTTATCAGGTGAAGTTTAAATCATAAACCTTAAAGTACACATTCTTTCTCTTAGTTTACTCTAGTTTATTGACTATTTATTCAATTCATATTTCCAATACTTACCTACACAGTTTCAAAAATCTGTTTGTGGTTCGTTTTAGATGTTACCTTGAAACACTGGGTGAAAAAATATGGATGGAGAGATGATGGAAACCTGATCTTCATTGCCAACCAAGATGAAAACATAAAGACTAAGAACATTACTGAGAAGATTGAGTTCGACCATCTAGCTCCACTGATGGCTTTGTTGTAAATCTTATGCAACTTTGTATTGAATAAATTTAAAATAAAATAATTGTGTCATTTCTTGCTCTGTTTGCTTGCATCACCACTTGTAATGTTATGTTTATAACTAGTTTTTTGTGCAATTGTCTACTTGATTTCTTTTTAGGGTTCCATAGCCAAATTGCAAAAACGGAAACATTATAATTTCGTCATGTCTGTCTATCCGTCCACCCCGACCCGATGACACACAACTATTTTACTCAGACTATTGGCACTAAATCTATGAAAATTGGAAAGAAAATGTATGCACACTGCATACATGTAACCGAGGGACGATACTAATAATTCAATCAAGGATCCATATATAATAAAAAAAGATGATGATTCAATCAAGGATCCATATATAATAAAAAAAGATGATGTTTCAGTGTTTTTTTTTTTTAAGTCAACAAATAGTTTTTGAGATACTTATGGGATATTTTCGGTTACAGCCACAGTAATAACTTTTTTTTTTCAGTTTTTCGTGAAATACTAGGAACTATAATAATATCATAATCATGTATAAACTTAATTTTGCGGTCGGTAAAATATAATAATCTGTGCATGCGTAAATATTCATCCCAACTACGGATCCCTTTACGTGATTCGACACGCGACACGCACTTGACTGGTGCTAAACACGTAGTGCTAAATGTGCAGTAAATGATAATGTCAATTTGGTTTGGAAAATGAGACGTAGTCACGAGACAACTTTGAATTGAATTTTAATTTAAATTAATTATGTCTTACGTAAACTTTTATGTACAATGACTTGTTGAAAAACATAACAATAAAAAACAACAACATAATATAACAAATAATTAAGTGGGTACGTCTTTTCCGCTTTACGCCTTCTTTGCGTGACTGTAACCATGTTCCTTGCCGCCGGTATGTCCGCCCTTCTTACCGTGGTCGTGGTGGTGCGCAAAGTGTTCCTCATGACCGTGATGGCCCTTGTGCCCTTTGTGGTCTTCGTCGTAATGTCCTTTGTCGTGATGTCCCTTCTTGCCATGGTGTTTCTCGTGATGACCCTTTTCATGGTGACCGCCTTTCTTGTGGTGACCGCCCTTCTTATCATGATGTCCGTGGAAGTCACCGTGTTTGTGATGGTGTCCTCCCTTGTGGAAGTCGTCGTAGAACTTGTGTTCCTTGTGAAATTCGTCTTTATGGGATTTATGGTGGAAACCGGTGGTCTTTGAACCCTTTTTGTGACCTTTTTTGTGTCCGAATTTTCCTCCTTTATGCCCGTGAGCGGCCTCATGGTGTTCGCCGTGGTGGTCGTGTTCATCGTGGTGCTTCTTCTTGTGCCCTCCATGTTCGTCGTGATGTCCTTCGTGGTGGTGTTTCGCGTGTTTTCCGTGCTCGCCTTTATCGTGGTGGTGATGCGACTTGTATCCCTTATCACCTTTATCCCCGTGCTCCTCATGGTGATGGGCATGGTGTTCATGGCCGCCACCCTGTTCGTGGTGGCTGTCCTTCGCCTTCTTGTGTTCGGTACCCGCTATCGCTTGGTCGCCGGGTTCACTGCCAGCTGCCGACAGGTCACCGCCTGTGGGTGCTGCGGCTAATTCTGGGGCGGCCTTGGGTGCGATATCCTTTTCACCTTTAACATTGGCTACGTTCCGAGCATGCGCGAATAGCACCACGCATGCCAGAAGCTCTATTAAAAACAGGAGCCTCATGACTGAAAGGAAAAAAAAAATCAATAGTAAGTACCTAGTTTACAAACACATATCTATTGATGTCTAACTTTATGGCCATTAATATGCATAAAAAAAAAGTTCAACTCACTTTGTCTGGCTCGACTAAAGACGTGGCCGTCACCAAAGCTACGATAACAGTGTCAAAACTGTTTCCGCACTTTGAATTTATAGATTAGATCGCTTTCATCTGATGTCGATTACAGAGTGGTGTTTGGCAATTGTTGCTGCAGATTTCTGGATGAATGATTCCGCGACGGCGACGACGCGGTGGCAGTGACGACATCATGTTATGGTTTAACTGAATTAGTTCCGTTAGATCGACAGCTAATTATAGTTAATAGTGGCACTTGTTAATTTGCTTTATTGGAACTTTTACTATTTAGTAAGTATTGATTTATAGATACTCGTAGGTATACCTAGGTTTAATTTTGTATGAATGAAAATGAGGAAGTGAAACATGCTATGATTTTTTTCTATTGGTTTTAATTTATTTACAAAGAGGTAATGCGTAAAGTAACAAAGTATACAATAACATAGTCTTATCAGTAATATTATCAGTGCTTGCCGTGGTGGAATCCCCAGTGTTTGTGATCCTCGTGGCCTCCCTTCTTGCCGTGGTCGTGGTGGTCGTGGTGGTGTTCTTCGTGTCCGTGGTGCCCCTTGTGTCCCTTGTGATCCTCGTCGTAGTGGTGCTTGTCGTGGTGGCCGTGTTTGCCATGATGTCCCTCGTGGTGACCGGAGTGATGGTGGCCGCCCTTCTTGTGACCACCACCTTTCTTCTCGTGGTGTCCGTGGTGGTGGCCGTGTTTGTGGTGCTTTCCTTCCTTGTGGTGGTCATCGTAAAAGTGATGATCCTTGTGGTACTCATCCTTGTGGTATTTCTTGTGGTAGCCCTCAACTTCCTCGCCCTTATCGTGATGTTTCTTGTGGTGGTGCTTGCCGCCCTTGTGGTGGTGTCCGTGCTCGTGGTGTTTGCCGTGGTGGTCGTGCTCATCCCAGTGCTTCTTGTGATGGCCTCCGTGCTCGTGATGGTGTCCAGCTTTGTGGTGCTTGCCATGGTGACCATGTTCTCCTTTGTGATGGTGATGATGTCCTTTATGTCCTTTGTGCCCCTTTTCTCCGTGTTCATGGTGATGATGTGCGTGATGCTCCTTGCCACCGCCTTCCTCGTGATGGTGGCCGTGGTGGCTGGCCGCGGCGACCAGGTCTCCCTGCTCCTCTTCTCGTCCAGAACACGCCACTATGACACATCCTAGCACGGCAAGGGCGACTAGCGACCTCATTGTTATTGTTTTACTTCACTATTTGTTCTGTATTTGACTACTTGGACTGAACTGCCTGTAAACCGCCTGTGACAGCATTTTATATCATTAGATTTGCGGGTTGCAGTCGGTGAAACCATCGGCAAGGACGCCACGCCGACCAGTTCGGAACGCGTTACGCCTTACCATTGCGACATATCTAAATGCCTACGCAAAAAATAATACAGGTACTTATCAGTTAATTCATAAACAATCAATGTGCTCACAGAAACTTTGCTGTGGAAGGTGGATAATAGGCAATTCATAGCAATTCAGTTTTTATAATTACCAAATTAGTTCTTTTGATTCGTACCTGCTTCGTAACTACCTAAAAACTAAGAAGCTAATAATTCGACGTTTTTATATTACTGCCTAATCATCTAATCATGATGTGTGAAGGTAAACAGGTTACAAGTGCGACTGTGGAGCGCGGAGCGTAGAGTCGATCCCCGGGATGAGTAAGCTGTTACTGGGTTTTCCTTTGGGAATTTTTATGTATGAACCATTAACCGGGCCCTTATCCAGAATACGGTCACTATGGCCTCGCCACCGTTATATGGGAATGGGACCACATAACTGGGGAAACTTGTGGAGGCCTGTTAGCTATCGGTGGCTGTCAGCATTTCTATGGTGTATACCCCTCTGAGGAATTTATGTGAGATGATATGTTATGTGGTAGGTTCGGTACTAATATACGTCAACAACTTAATACGTAGGTACTTACCACGTGTAGACGTGGTAAGTAGGTATATAGTATAGATACTTATTATAGGTGCTTGCCGGCTCTATGACTCATCCGTAGTTTTCAGAAAGGAAGCCAGACTCGTTTAAGTATGTTGGATAGGAATCCAACATACTTAAACGAGTCTGACTTTGAATGTTGTGATTGACATAATTACAATTTTTTACATAGAATGGAAAAAAGTTCTAATAAGGTACATCTACAGAGCTTAGAGCTATAAGCTCAAGTATGAATATATTAGACATGGAAACTGGAACTTTTAAAGAACCTTTAATTACCTACCTTCTTCTTTTCGTGTGATCCTGTACCCTAATTGCGTAACTTATTTTCGTAAACAATTTTGCCTAATTTGTTTCATTTTGACACTTCAACAACATACATTGCGTGATTTACGTTATTGAGCAGATTTCTTTTTCCAACTTATGAAGCAATGGATTAGCAATCTGTTTCAAATCGAAACAGATTGTGGTTGTGTTGTATTACGCAATTAGGGTGCTGGTCAGAGTTTAAAAGCCGCCCATGGGTCTCTGACTTGGCTTCACATGCCATCGAGAAATATTTCTCAGGCAAGCGTTACCTACCTAAATTCAATAGAAATTTTAATTATGGAAAATAAAATCATTTCTGTAAGTAGGTATATCCTTACACCATAATAATTATTGACCATAATAACTACTTTTGTCTGCCTCGTTGTTGTAGTGGTCACAAGCGCGACTGCTTAGTAAGTAGTCCTCGGTTCGAGTCCCAGGTCGTGCATTGAGTTTTTCCATCTGGAATTTCTCTGTGGGAGCCCAGTGACCCCGGAGTCTGCATTTGAGACCGGTTGTACAACGCTGGCTAAAGGCTCGTCCAGACTGGCGCGATATCGCGGGCACTACAGGCAGCGCGACCCTTGTCGCGCTCGCGATATCGCGCTGGTCTGCACTAGCCTTTAGGCAGCATTTCCCAAAATATGGGTCGCGAGGTCGCACCGCCCACTGGTGGGTCGCGAGCGAATATTGGGTGGTTCTTGAAAAATTGGTTTCCAACTATGATTAATATTAAAACTAAATACCGAAATAAATAGAACGTATCTAACTTATGGCTATTAAAAGTAACTAAAATTGAAGTTGATGCTAAAACAATAATGACAAAAAAAAAAAAAAATAACAAATAGATACATCCTTCTCATTGAAATAGCACTCCTTGTATTTAATCAAGTATTGAAATTTTCGATTGTAAATGAATGTTTTTTTTTTCTTATTTGAACAGTCCTTCATTCATACAGTTATGCCCCTTTTTTCTCCATGACAGCCAAGAGGTGAGTCCCGAATTTGGAAGTTTTTCATAGGTGGGTTGCGGCCCAGTCAACTTTAGGAACCACTGGGCTAGGGCATTAGGACCTAACATAATTTGCGAAATGTTGGTGTACCATACATACCCCACTGCCTAAAGCTTCAGGAATATAGTCATGGACTCGTGATGTTATTTGTATACTTTTTGGGAAAAGTACCTACAGCCATATAAGTAAAATAAACGAACAGGTATTATTTTTATTTAGGTATCTTTCGCACTGTTACCTACATTCGCGTTAGCGGATTTACTGAAGGCGTTCGCTTATCTTTCTGCATTGAACACTGTTAATCTACTACGGCATGACCTTTTCTCATAGCTTTAGCTACCTATAAGTATATATGAGAAAGGCTGTCAAGGGTGTGCCAGATGTAGGAAGGTACTAATTTTCACTCGCGTGTAGCCTCTTTTTAGGTCCCAATGCAACACATTGCCTGGAATGCAACACATTGCCTGAAGAGCTTCCAGGTGTATTTCGTGTAGATAGACAGGATCTTTTCTGTGAAATTCTGTGAAAATCTCACCTTGAAAACTTATGTGAATTGAGCTTCAATTGAGTGAATGATATATTTATTTGCAAGAATATAGATAGCTAACTTATGTTCTATGGGTTTCACTATATTTGGCATTTCAGCCGTGCAAATATTTAGATTTTACATCTTGGTTATAAATGTTATAATAGCATGCAGTACCTACAAATTTAGTAATTAGCAACAACATAAAAATACTAATAATAATTTAATAATTTAAATTTAGATTACAATGCAATTAATAAAATAAAATACAATTCTATTCATTTAAAATAATAATTTATATTAAAAATAGCGATCAGTAATAATGATGTGTCAATCAAAAATAGCAAGAATAATGAAAATGTTTCAATATTATTTAAGTAATGTCAATGTGTAGATGTCATAATAATTATAATAAATAAGTTTTACATTTTAGGTACACTCAAGATATTCATTGAAGGAATAAAAACTTTTTTATATTTCTATGAATCGCACCGAAAATTGTTGTGCTACAAAACCGACTCCATGTAGTCTTGTCTGCCCTACCCCGAGAGTATAGGCGCAAAGGGGCGAGGCGGCCTGCAAGCTGAGGAGATGCCGATAAGCTCGCGTGGGTACCTAAAATTAATACGTGATCAGTATTTATTATTTAGACGAAGAGTATTTATTTTCTACATCGTAGCACTTTTCCGACAAACTGTACCCTTGCAGCTGATAGGCATATAAAAAAGCGGGAGAGTTCGAACTGGGGATAAGTAGGTATGGACGAAGCCAAATCCGTTGCGTATTTGAGGAGAACATCGCGTCACATAGGCGGACACGAAAAGTGACTTTATTTTATAATCTAGGTATCTTTATTTATGTGTGGTATAGATGATTCAGTATTTTTCTTCTTGATTTTTTATCAGTCTCTTAATGCTACGAATGTTCATTTGGATAAACATCAGGTAATTGCATACAGCAAAATTAATAGCAATGGAAATCGGAGCTGTAAGCTCATATGTATCAACAATTCAAGACGATGATCGGATGACCTAGGTAAGGAAGCTGCCTTATAAAACTGTTACATAATCGCTCACTAAAGGACAATAGTAACACATTACATTTATCTATTGATTGTCCTGATCTTCGCTTCTTAAAGCATCTAGTCACCAAAGCATCTAATTTATCTCAAGTAAGACTGAAAAATGAGGCGGGAGAGAAAACAATAGATTTGTGAAAAATTATTTACTTTGTATAAAAATAAAAACAACAACAATAACAACTTCCATTCTTAACAATAGTAATTCATAACAATCAGGATACATAGTGGTATCAGTGCTTGCCGTGGTGGAAGCCCCAGTGTTTGTGGTCATCGTGCTCGCCCTTCTTGCCGTGGTCGTGGTGGTGGTGGTGGTGTCCTTCGTGTCCGTGGTGCCCCTTGTGTCCCTTGTGATCCTCGTCGTAGTGGTGCTTGTCGTGGTGGCCGTGTTTGCCATGATGTCCCTCGTGGTGACCGGAGTGATGGTGACCACCCTTCTTGTGATGTCCGCCGTCTTTCTCGTGGTGTCCGTGGTGGTGATGATGCTTGTGGTGTTTGCCTTCGTGGTGGTGGCCGTCGTGGAAGTGGTGGTCCTTGTGGAAGTGATCCTTATGGTGCTTCTTGTGGTAGCCGTCGACGTGTTCGCCCTTGTCGTGATGCTCCTTGTGTCCGTGCTTGCCACCCTTGTGGTGATGTCCGTGCTCATGGTGTTCACCATGGTGGTCGTGTTCATCCCAGTGCTTTTTGTGGCCGCCACCGTGCTCGTGGTGGTGTTCTGCATGGTGATGCTTGCCATGGTCACCGTGGTCGCCCTTGTGGTGGTGGTGATGGCCCTTGTGTCCTTTGTGCCCATGGCCGCCGTGGTCGTGGTGATGGTGTGCATGATGGTCGTGTCCACCGCCATGCTCGTGGTGGTGTCCGGACGCGGCCACCGCTTGGTCGTCGCGGTCGGCCTCGGTTCCGGAGCACATCGCCGCCAGGCACAGCACACCAAGTACTAAAAGCACCCTCATGTTATATTAGTGTTGTACTTCCTCGGTAGGTAAGTCCTGAGAGGAAGTCCGGTTGTAACTGACCTCTGATACATTGATTGCCTATTTATATCGGTGAGTAGTAGAGCACCGTCTACAGCGGTGGAGAAATTATTCCGCAAGCGCCCGTACTAGTTCATGGACAAATTAAAAAATGCAGCGGACATTTTGTTAGGTGTTTTAGAGTTCTGAAGCAAATCATTTGAACAAGATGATCTAGTTACTGATTATTAACTGAGTGTTTACAGTACAGTTAATAAAAATACCAGGATGTTGATTACAACCTTGAATTATCCTTGCAGAGATGAAAGGATGTGAAGTGCTAACTACCTGCGTGTTTCTGTGCAGTCGTATTATTAAGTTTCTGGTTAGTAATGTGAATGCACTTATCGTTTACTTGCTTATAAGGTAAGTAATTAATGCTTTTATGTTTGTTGTCTACCCTATAACATATCCACAATATTCTCTCGTTTGGGGTCGACGTCTATAAATCATAACAGTATATCTACTACTTACTAAATACCTACTAATAGCAACCTGACTTGAGTGTAGTAATTATTTTATGTTAGACTAGCTAGGTATATACCGATTTTATAATATTAGGTACCAAATATCATTCCCGTCAAAAATTGGTATGATGAAAATGCCTTGTAGAAGCATCAAGTATTTGGGGGCCATATTTGCCAAGAAACTGATCTAATTTTAAAACATCAGAAAAATAAATGGCATTCTTCAGGAAATATGCTAGTTAGATAGTTTGTTGAAAACATAATCCAACTTATTTGATACGATAGAAAAAACCGGCCAAGTGTGTGTCGGAACACGCACAATGAAGGGTTCCGTAGGGATGAATAATATCCCAGGAACAAACTTACATTGTAGTTGAAAAACATGTTCTCCTATACATTCCAACTGCAAATTAATATAAGTTTGTACGCACAATATTGAGAGATTTATTATGTTATTTTAAGACCATAGACTTCTTATAGGTTTTCCTGTAATATACTTATGAGTAAAGAAACATTTCCTGTATTTAAAAAAAAAAATTGTCTAATATTTTTATGGTAATTTTCATATATTTTCTTGAATATCTTTAAAAAAATATTTAAAAATATTGAAATCCTCGCAACAAGCCTTTTCATTTGATTTGTCACACCGTCACACGGTACTTACAGTTTGCAAAACTTTTTTATATGTCTCCCCCTAAAGTGACCCTCATATTTAAAATTCATTTATTTACGTTCACGTCCGTGTTTAGGTCACAGAAATACATATGTGTACCAAATTTTAACTTGATCGGTCCATTCGATTCGGAGCAAATTGGCTGTGACAGACGGACAGACACACGAGTGTTCCTATAAGGGTTCCGCTTTTTCCTTTTGAGGTACAGAACCCTAAAAATCCCCAAGATAACCCTAAAAAAATATTTTAACGATTATTAAATCATATTAATAATGCAAAAATTCTGATTTTTTACAAGCTTTTTTCCGTGTTTCCAGTTACTCCAATTGTCATCCATTTTTCAAGCACTTTCTGGCATCCGAGAGAACTGAAACTATTGGCATAAGTACTTATATAACTACGGAGACATTTAAAAAATATAATACCATGGAGCTGGTCTGATGATAAAGCCCGAAGATGGACATAGGAACTCCTCAACTAAACAAGATAGCACCATCGTGTTTGGACTCATTGGTTATTTATTGACAAGTGCTTTGACACTAGGTGATGTCCAGGGTTTGATGATGGAACCGGAAAATGGCCATGGGAAACCTCAATCAAACAAGATAGTATCTATCATTGTGTTTAGACTCATTAGTTATGTATTCACAAGTGCTATTACACTAGGTGGTGTCCAGGGTGTGATGATGGAGCTGGAAGTTGTCCATAGGAACTCCTCAATCAAACAATGGCTCGCTGGATTTGTGAAGGTGATAGAACAGATATTTAAACAAATTCTAATGCTAAAAAGTACAAAATAAAATATAAGTAAAATCATTTAAAAAAAACAAGCTTTTATTGAACTAAAAAGTACTAAATAAAACTTACGTAACGAATTTTAATTTTTTCTTAAAAGCTTGTGGCGTAAATGTCCTTACGCATTAAGACAAGCCTCCCCAAACTTAAGCTTAAGATAAAGTTCTATGTTTCCGTAAGTTTTATTTAGTACTTTTTAGTTAATTAAAAGCTTGTTTTTATTAATTAATTGATTTATTATTAAAGATTTTTATTTATTTATTAATTATGAATTGTTAGACCTTAAAAATATATCTACTGGTACTGATAGACGAGACGAGGCACGGGATTAGAATAGATAAGAAATGACAGAAAAAGGTTGAAAAAATAGAAAATTATCAAGATAAGACTTTGTCTTTTGAACTTTAGTTTTTAATAAAATTAATAACATTAAGTGACATTAACATGCCACATTGTTCCATGCCCTCATTTCGCTCTGCTGGGCGCTCGCCCGAGGCACAGATTACCTACCTACTGCGCCGCGACACCCCTGCATGCAGAGATACAAGGAGTTCATTAATTAACTCACTGCACCCCAAATATATGCAAGTTTTTCATTCATCATACATTCCTTTGACGCACCTATTTCTATTGTTATTCATTTTCCTGTTAGTAACTATGATTTCCTCAAACGATGGGTGCAGGTTTCTTGTAAGCCGCAGAGCTGCCCAATCAAATTAATATTGTTGTTTTTTCATTCAAGTATGGTTTCTCCCAACTTGCATAACAGCGGAACAGTCGTAACACAAAATTTACAAACGCTGTGAACTGCCCGGAAGCTTAAAGTTACTAATATGCTCATTCTATCTACAAACATGTCGTGATTATTATCCATACTTTCCGGTACATTATAAGCAAGTGTTCATATTTTACGAGTAACTGCCGGTCGAGCGAGTGCGAGGCTAATGTAGACTCAAGTTGAATAGGTCTCGACATCAATGGCGGCATTGTGAACCTCACCACGTAGAAATCTTCATTCATATAACATACAGTTGATTGACGGCTCATAAGCTGGAGTCTATCGAAAATTATCTGCTTAGTGGGTCTTTTCGCGTTCCGTTCGCCGCTATTTGGATAGCGTTAAACAATTCTTCCGAGTGACTAAGCACTGTTAATCCTCGCCCTTGTTGGTCCGGATCTTTACAACATAATGCAGATCTGTTTGAGTATTCAGTTTGATTATACACGCTTATGAGTTCATCACGGTCTTTTGTAAACATTCGAGTTATTATACATAAATGTATGTATATATCGGCATGCATTTTATGTAGGTAAGTAGATAGAAGTAGGTAGGTTTCATGTTAGTATAACTTTGTAAAATATATTTTGTTCTTGGTATTTTTCCGCGACTTTGTTACTTCACTATAATCGTTAATATTAAAATTAGAAAGAAGAATGAAAGAAAATAAATTTGTGTGACCCAGATTAATTAAATAATTTACCTATTAATTACAGTGACATTATTCGTTGAATTAAATTTAACGTGCAAAGGGCCAATTTTATCAAACTCTGTAAGTAGGTAATTGAATATGATGCTAATCATACGGTTGTTTTTGGACTGTTTCTCCCGCCCAGTGAGACAGCACGTCAATGGGACATAAAAACAGAGTAGGTACCTATGACCAAGAATGGGATATCGAAATCTCTAAAAACACTAAGCAATAAGATAGGTATTAGCAATAGCACAGTTTGCAAGAGATGTTGAGCTCTTTCAATTAAGAATGGTGCAGCGTTACAAAGTTACTAGTGACTCAATACTTTTTAGGAACAAGCTCGATTCATGAGAAATTAGGTTTACTTGTAAATAAACTATATTTTTAATTACATTATATTTATGATACACCTATTTATTTTGTTTGTATTGATGAGCAAATCTTTTTTCATAGATGCTTATGTTACTTAGGTACTTTTCATCGACGTAAGTACTCCTACCTATTTCTATTTGAGCTCCTATTGTCATATGGTTCTTAACTATCAATAGCAAGAAGACAACGTTTTTATTACAGCTATTATTGACGAAAAATATTAGGTACAGCTGTGCCCGCAGCTTCACTCTCGTGACTGTGTACTATTGCCATTATAAGTTAATGGAAACGTGAAGTCATAGTACCTATGTTCATATTAATTAAATCATAACAAAATACTTATTATGAATTTCAATAAAAACATGTTTCTTGCGCAAATTAATAATTATGAGCTCTAAGTTCATGATCGTCACGGTCTATTGAGCTCTTTTCTAAAGGTTCGCTTTCAAAAGAGCCCCGAGTTTTCAAGGCCGCCGCCCGTGGCCTTCTAAAGTACTTTCGCTTACAATAGAAGAATTACCTAAACATTATGTGGCTACAGTAGCTATTCAGTAGAATAAGTACTGAATATAATAAGTATCTTAAGCGTTATCTTAAGTAATAAATCGAACTTGTGATTTGAGAACTAAACCCTATAGGTACCTACTTAGGGATAAAGAGTCCCTGGGAATCTGGGATGCTTAGCATCTTTTCCACATACCTACAATTACGTCAAAGTTGAAAAATAAAATTAGTTTATGTAAAAGGTACCTAGTAATTCAATTGACTACCAAAGTAGGTTGACAGACGTTTGCAAAATATAATTACATTCACCATTTGTAACAAGTTAAATAAGTAAAATAGTGTTGAATTTAGATCTGGGTTTCTATGGTACGGGTTTGGCTTCGGTACCGAACCGACACCGGCACACATATAGGTACAGACTACACTACACAGCTTAGGTCAGTCGTCCATGAGGTCAGAATTAACCCGGCCCATCCCTCCGCCTTTTAATTTATACCTTCAACACTAACGCCGGCAGGGTTTCTCTATTTAATAACTTCATAACATAGCGTTAGGTATGATATCGTACCTTGCTAGTAATATATTCATTCGGTGTTACATCACAATTGAAGAAGATCACTTGAATTTCGATGTATTAGAAATCTTAGTACCTACATGTGACTACGCGTAGACCGTAGCTCGTAGATGCGAAATAAGTGTAGCAGTTTCGTAGCCGTAGGACATGTTCGTAGCGGATAGACATGTGTGAGTGTGTAGCAATCAAAAATGGTTTCTTCATAGAAAAGACATCAATTTATATTTCGATGTCAAATTTCCAATTGTATGTTTTTTTTTTACTGTGTTCTTACTTTCGGACATCCGCATTCTTTGTTATGTGTGTGAACGTTACGTGGCCACTATTGGGCTGATAAGTAGTTTGATTTTAAAAGTTTGAAAGTTATTTAACTAGATATCGCTTTGTGCATTTAAATTAAATCGAAAATAGGTTTGGAAAACATATAATTTATAAAAAAAGGGTTTTATGTTAGATGTTGACTCGTGTAAGATACTCATTATTCATAAGCAGGTGGTATGAACTTATTACTCGTAAATCTTTACAAAGAAATCGTATAGTCCAGCCAGAGCCCTATTTGCAATAAGTCACAAGGCTCTAATGCGCTTAGTGCATCCAGGGCGCCGTATTTAAGGACATTAGGCGCTAAGAAGCCTAGCCCTACATCAGTCTATCTTGTTAGCGCGTGCTTTGCTAACACTGTTATTACTGTAACATTATATTCTTAAGATTAAAATAATGTTTAGATATAGGTGAGTAGGATACTGTGAGGAGGGTTCGTAGAAGTAGTTAGGAGTCAGTGGGTAGGAGTTGTGCTTGTTTGTACCAATTATATTATATTATAGTATATCTTCGCTCACTAGCTTTCGAATGTGCCATTTGTTAAATTATTAAGAACGGATCCAAAGTTATGCAGCATGAAAGAATGTGACCCGTTGCTTGATTTTTATTTGTTTTTTTATTTTTGTAGACAAACCAGTCTGCCATCGAATTATTTAAATGAATTACTTAATCGATTTCAGGTGGTTTTGCTGATAAAAATTAGTACCAAAAGGATACGTTATTATTTACCATAAGAAATGCCCCTTTTAAAATGGGTCCTCTGCCTAACTGGGGCAGTCAGGCGTGTTTTAAATGCGCACCCCTGAGGTGCGCACCCCTGAGGAAAGTATCACAGTTAAAAAAATTATAATAATTAAATCGAAGAGAGAAACTGTTAAATACACATCTGTAATGCTATACTATTAAATTAACAATATTTGTATAATGTACTTCCTATATATATTTTTAATCACGTTCTCGAAAACGGCTCTAACGATTTCGATGAAAATTGCAATATAGAGGTTTACGGGGGCGAAAAATCGATCTAGCTAGGTCTCATATCTGGGAAAATTCGTTTTCTCCGTATTTTCACCCGAGCAGAGCTAAACCCAAAGTTTAGAACAAGATGGCTACGTTAGAATAATGACATGGCAGCATGGAATTAGTAAGTAGGTACCTACTATCATGGCAGCGTGGAATTAGTAAGTAGGTACCTACTATCATGGCAGCATAGAATTAGTAAGTAGGTACCTACTATCATGGCAGCATAGAATTAGTAAGTAGGTACCTACTATCATGGCAGCATGGAATTAGTAAGTAGGTACCTACTATCATGGCAGCGTGGAATTAGTAAGTAGGTACCTACTATCATGGCAGCATAGAATTAGTAAGTAGGTACCTACTATCATGGCAGCATAGAATTAGTAAGTAGGTACCTACTATCATGGCAGCATAGAATTAGTAAGTAGGTACCTACTATCATGGCAGCATAGAATTAGTAAGTAGGTACCTACTATCATGGCAGCATAGAATTAGTAAGTAGGTACCTACTATCATGGCAGCATAGAATTAGTAAGTAGGTACCTACTATCATGGCAGCATAGAATTAGTAAGTAGGTACCTACTATCATGGCAGCATAGAATTAGTAAGTAGGTACCTACTATCATGGCAGCATAGAATTAGTAAGTAGGTACCTACTATCATGGCAGCATGGAATTAGTAAGTAGGTACCTACTATCATGGCAGCATAGAATTAGTAAGTAGGTACCTACTATCATGGCAGCATAGAATTAGTAAGTAGGTACCTACTATCATGGCAGCATAGAATTAGTAAGTAGGTACCTACTATCATGGCAGCATGGAATTAGTAAGTAGGTACCTACTATCATGGCAGCATAGAATTAGTAAGTAGGTACCTACTATCATGGCAGCATAGAATTAGTAAGTAGGTACCTACTATCATGGCAGCATGGAATTAGTAAGTAGGTACCTACTATCATGGCAGCATGGAATTAGTAAGTAGGTACCTACTATCATGGCAGCATAGAATTAGTAAGTAGGTACCTACTATCATGGCAGCATGGAATTAGTAAGTAGGTACCTACTATCATGGCAGCATGGAATTAGTAAGTAGGTACCTACTATCATGGCAGCATGGAATTAGTAAGTAGGTACCTACTATCATGGCAGCATGGAATTAGTAAGTAGGTACCTACTATCATGGCAGCATGGAATTAGTAAGTAGGTACCTACTATCATGGCAGCATAGAATTAGTAAGTAGGTACCTACTATCATGGCAGCATGGAATTAGTAAGTAGGTACCTACTATCATGGCAGCATAGAATTAGTAAGTAGGTACCTACTATCATGGCAGCATGGAATTAGTAAGTAGGTACCTACTATCATGGCAGCATAGAATTAGTAAGTAGGTACCTACTATCATGGCAGCATAGAATTAGTAAGTAGGTACCTACTATCATGGCAGCATAGAATTAGTAAGTAGGTACCTACTATCATGGCAGCATGGAATTAGTAAGTAGGTACCTACTATCATGGCAGCATAGAATTAGTAAGTAGGTACCTACTATCATGGCAGCATGGAATTAGTAAGTAGGTACCTACTATCATGGCAGCATAGAATTAGTAAGTAGGTACCTACTATCATGGCAGCATAGAATTAGTAAGTAGGTACCTACTATCATGGCAGCATAGAATTAGTAAGTAGGTACCTACTATCATGGCAGCATGGAATTAGTAAGTACTATACATGGAATTAGTATGAACTATCCTATACTATTAAATTATATTTCTCTATTTTCATTTGAACAGAGCTTGGTCGCCCAGGTACTTGTTGTTAATAACGGGTGTATACTCACGAGTCACTTGCTCTTTCCCTTATTATGTATTTTTTTTGTATTTGACCATATCTGGGAACCTTCAGGTTATGGAGATATTGAGGGTTAAGTTTCCAACTTTTTGAAATAAGTTTTTAATGTTAAAGCTAAACCTGTACCGGTGCAAGCACCCACAAGGACAATGTTTTGCGTGCTTTACATTATATTATATACTACCGTAAACAGCGAATATTCACGCCAAAAATAATAAAAGTAAAATAATATAAGTCATTTGCCAGCAATTATTTTTGCAAAAATTTACTTTAGTTTGAAGTAAATAGGTAATATATATCTACAGAATGCGTTGATGACGGCTTGGGGATGGGTCTTTTTACACCCTGTAAATACTTACCAAACAACCATCACGGATTTATATGCATGTATTTAAAAGCGCACATTGCATTGTAGTGTAGTTTATAAATAAATGTGTATACCGATACCCATATAATATTTACAGCATGGCGAACGTGGTTTGAACAACACATTGTTAGCAATCAGGAGGTTAGCCCCGGATAATCCGGGCTATTGTTAGCTATTTTAATGCTTATGCCCTTTGTGTGTGTCCTGTATTAACTCATACGCGGATAATCGCCGTATTATATAGAGTTAATTTTCCATGGGCTCGTATCAGAGGGATTGGCAGCTGCTTACTGTCGCAGCGGAACAAACCGGCGACATCTACCTAGTCCGCCGAAATGTGTGGGTTATTTACATGTATTATATTGTTCCACGTAACATTCTAGTTCATTTTGACTATATTAATGCTGAATCGATATTTTGTTCAACTAACATCACCGGATGTTATTAAACAACTCAATAAAGTGTTCCCACGTTGTAGTTGGTGTTTTATATTTATCTGATAGTTGAAGCAGAACCTACTTTGTTCATGCAACTTGCTCAACCAGCCCTCATATATTTATATAAAACAAGAAAGTATTTTCGATTGTTGTTTTAACAACTGAGGCAATAAAGCTTTTGTTTACTTCTGTCGTTTCGAAAACGAATTTTAAATTGTTTGCATTCATCTGGTAGAAAAAATACCTTGAATTTACAGGTAATCTTGACTTACTGTCACGCATCGTCGAGTGACCAATATTTGTCGGAATAGAACACCGTAAAGATGTTTCCGGTTCGTAAAAGTATCATATTAACTGTTCAAACATTGGATCGGAGGTTTTATCGTTGGCAGCTGGGCGACACGACTAATTACATCAATTACAGGCAAACAGACCCCGCTCGGGTTTCGCTCCCACCTTTGTCAATATTTGGCGAGTGGCCGCGGCCGCCTCCCCGCCCCGAATGGACACTCGGCTACGCAACGTCGCACAGTCGCGGACATTATTAATGCACAAGGTCATCCTCACACATACATCGCTAATGGGGGAACTTTTCAACGCGAGATTACCCACACTTTTGACAAGTTCCAAACTGACTGCAACGACTCTAACAAATTGCGAAGGAATTTAAGAAGCTCGCTGACATTTGGATTATTTTAAGTTTATGCCATGCTCGGAATTAGTCTCGCTTAGACTCTAGTTGGAGTATTCATTGAGGAATAATAGGACTCATGTGACTCTACTTATATTCACAGACTGTTGCTAAACTAACGATTTGTTTTTCATTTATTTGTTAAGCCTGAATCGCACATATTTATTTATTTTAGCTCAATGTTCTTTTCACGACAGCTTTATCTAATAACACCCATTTAATTTCTTTTACATCCAGAGATTTACAAAAACCTTTTTTTTACCCTTTATCCGTATAATACAAGATGTGTGTTAGTGTGTGAGTATTAGGTATTGTTATACGATTCTCATAAGCTGCAAAAAGGCGAACACGTCGTGAACGCCGCGGGCGCAACTTTTGACAAAACAACTTATTCAATTTGTTCGCTGTTAGGTACAAGTTGTAATCCCTCACGTCTCCACAATTGTCACAAAAAGGCTGAGTCGGAATCATGTACCCCGTATTCCTCGGCAGTGGAGGACGAATTATATCTGTATAAGAGGTGGATACCTACTAATAGTTTACACATTTAAAATATATTAGCTTCTGCCCGCGACTTCGTCCGCGAGCCTATAATCATTTTCAAGAATTGGGCTATCCAATGCAAAAATAATTTTTCAAATCCGACTGGTATTTCTGGAGATTACCCCCTATACACAAACTTACAAACAAACAAAATTTTCTTCTATATAATATGAGTATAGATAAAAGTGAGAATAGAGTAACAGACATTCGAGACTGGAGTCGTCGCAGTTAGGCTGGTGCGAAGGGTGCAGCGCTGCATCGTGTACCTATCAGTATATATGATTTGTTTTAGTAAGAGATTGGTGAACAGACCGTTCCTAATTTTTTAGGTTTCTTCAGACAAGCGATAATGTGGTAGGTACTTGGTAAGTGAATCAACCGAGTCATCTATGGTATGGCATTGAATTCCTGTCTGCCTTCAACAGTTCTTGTAATAATATCACACAAATATATCAAAGCGCTCAGTTTACACGCCTTAGGAAATCAGCTAATATAGGATAAAGAGAGATCTACTTAAATAAAATTTGCTTAAACGGCATGTATCAGAAAGTTGTGGTCATACTCAAAGGTAGTGCAGACCATCAAACTGAACAACTTTCTCCATGGGACCAACATCATAATCGCGAAAAAATAATCAGTCGTCCCATACATTTTGGTCGAGTTATATATTAAATTTTTGTACGGTACAGTTGATAATTTTTTCGAGATTATAATGTTGTTGCCGTGTAGTTTGTTCAGTTTTTACCACACCCTTAAAAATATATCCACAACTTTCTTATTCCTGATTTTTAAATTGAAAGTCGAACGTCGCGCGTCGCTATTAATATCATATTGCACGTATATTGATTTCGAAATAAAAACAATCAGTAATGGTAAAAAAATATGAAATAAATGGTATAAAAAACACAGGGCAGGTAAAAATAGTAAAAGTCAGGTAAGAGTCGCCGAGTTATTAAGTTGAGGGTGGTGGTAACAAGATCACGAGGCCAAGTTAAGGGTTATTAGATAAACCTTCACCAGTAGGTACTTAATGAGACACAATAGAATTTTAATTGTTATCAATCTCCAGGAGAGCACCGGACTGTGGAATAATTACCTAATCGCGTGTTTGGGTTACGAAACCGGGACTTGATTGCACAATCCACTAGGTATATAAACAACCTAATCGGCTTGTAAACCTAGACTTAAGTCTCCTCAAACTAGCCCTATTTCATTTGGTAAGTACCTATAAGTATTACGGTAAGCTAAGCACATTAGGGTAGGAAATCTTCTTATATAAAATTCTCGTGTCACAATGTTAGTTACCTTACTCCTCCGAAACGGCTTTACTGATTTTTACCAAATTTTATATGCATATTCAGTAGGTCTGAGAATCGGCTACTATCTATTTTTCATAGGTACCCCTAAGTGATAAGGGTTGTCCACCCCAAACAAATAATTGACAAAACAACGTTTGCCGGGGTCAGCTAGTAGTATATAGAATAATAGAATTTATGCTTGTAGGGAACAACAAAGTCCTATCAAATTCAAATCGAAACACGGCATCGGTCTCAAGTACGATATCGGACACAGTCCTGAGAGCCTCCTCGATGGGTGTCACGCTGTGGCTGAGGCGAGCTATAGTTCATCATATAGAGAGAACTCATACGCTCCAAAGTCCTCCAGAGTCCGGGATTATAAAACCGGCTCTTCCAACACGCGTTGCACCTATGACAAACAAACATAAGTACAACCCTAGCGAAGGACCCGAGTCTCGGTCTCAATTGACAGGAAGAGATAGGTGAGGTTTCAGTTAAGAGGAAAAATAAGGGATTGTACCTACTATACGTACCGTTCGATTAAAACTGAACACCTAATTCATGAGTGCTAATTCACCTTCCAGTATCAGGAATAAACCACGGATGACATTGATTGATTTGATGAACATTTACTTTTAATTTTAGCGTTTGGATCCGAAAATATTTATTCTACCGTAGCTCTACAATGATTTGACGGCAACTAGATATTTTTTCCTATCAAAAAAACGTGACAACGTTCAATTAGCCAAATTCAAATTTAAAAACCAGAAAAATTATGAGTAAAAATTCATAGGCTAAGTGAAAAAAAAACTAAATCGTAGGTCTGTTTTGATTGGCAGATTTAATGCTGTAATAGGAAGGTGGTTGAAAACGAGGACAATATGGAAATAATTTAGCCACTTAGTCTGGCCTGGTCTACACTGCACTACTTGCCACATAAGTAGAGGTTGTTAACTGCTGGCCTTACATACTAACAGACCTACTGAGTAAATAATATTTTTATAACAGTGCCGGCAGTTCTGATCATTGTTAACGATAATGTGTGTATTACCACGTATTACATGAGCCTGGACGCTAGCCGGTCCAGCGAGCGCGATTATCTCCACAATATACCTACGCGTTTCATTATAACAGATTACAACTTACGGAGAGGGATACACAGATTACTATTATATCAACTGTTCGGGAGCGGCGGCGTCGTATTGTCACATCCATTAAGCTGTGCTCGGGGCGGGGCCACGGGCGCCACGCCCCGTCCGCCCCCCGCCCGCCCCGGCTCTGCTCACCCCACACACGCCGCGCCCGGCACTCGCGCAGCGCCCGCTCTTACTTACTCACTAAAACGATTTGCTCGCAATCGCATCACCCGAGCTTTATCCCATCATCACATCAAAAATCGACGCTTTTCCGGTTTTGAGGCTAATAGTTAATTCGATCGCTGATTGTGTTACAAATAATTAACATATTTCAATTGGACAAAGTGTTGAAAAAGTAAAAGCGAGTGTTGGAAATGTTTGTAAAAACTTTTTTAAGTTTGGTATGATGTGGTGTCGTGTGTCGCGTGGGGGTCGGTGAGGGTCGTGGCGGTGGTCGGCGCCGTGGCTACGCAGGGTGCGTGCGGCGGCGAGGGCGGCATGGGCGGCGCGGGCGGCGGCTGGGCGCGCGAGGCTCCGGCGCTGCTGAGCACGGCGCTGCTGCTGGGCGGCACGCTGCCCGAGCGCCCGCCCGCGCCCCTGTTCACCATTGACAGCATCCTGGCGCCGCGCCCGCACCCGCCGCTGCCGCCGCTGCAGCTCCAGCACCTGGCGCACTCGCCGTTCCATAGAGCACATGACCTCTTTGGTACGTTTGCCAACAGCTTAGGTAAACACCCTTGACATTCATATTTTACTAAGAATTTATTAAATGTGCCTAGCCTTTTCCCAACTATATGTTGGGGTCGGCTTCCAGTCTAGGATGCAGCTGAATACCTGTATTTTAAATGGAGTGACTGCCTACTTATCTGACCTCCACAATCCAGTTACTGGCTATCAAGCCTACCCCTTGGTAAGACTGGTTGTTAGACCTTTGGCTTTCTGACTACCCGTAACGACTGTTAAAGATCTATACGAACGACAGCCAGGACCAACGGCTTAATGTGTTTTTCGAGTCACGGAGGGATCTCGATATGTAATGGATGGTCATCCATATTTTACTAAGAATTAAGGAGCCTAATTCAGTTTTCGCTGACATACCTTGCTATAGTAAAAAGCCTTCTGCCTAATATAAATATGTAAAAGGATGACCAACCTCGCTAGACACGGTTCCTAACTTTTAATATTTTGAATCACAGTAAATAGGATATAGATAAACTGAATCAGTAATAGTAATTGATCTTAACAACGTGTATAACTTCTATTATTTGTTTTCATACTCAAAACTTAATCTAAAATATACTTACTCAACTCAACTCAACGTTGTTTTCCACAACATTCACACTGCTTATGCAATTATGTTACGTTACTTATTATATTACAATATCGAAATAAAAGTTATTGGAAACTACAATTATTGATGGTGAAATAAAAAAGATTACTTATAAACATGTGCTACGCGCTACGCTTGCTACGAGTTACTACGACACTTCTACCTTCTACGGTATACATTTTTTTTTGCTACAGTAGCAAGCAGTGTTTTGTATCAAACATGTAGATAAAACTACATATAGTCAACAAGTATTTATTTTATAGAAATATTTACTTACTACCTAATATAATTTCTAAAATTGAAAACATTTGATTATAATTTTAACTTTTATTAATATAAGAACCTGTTCGACCGAGTTCTGCTCGGGTGAAAATACGGAGAAAACGAATTATCCCAGATATGAAACCTAGCTAGATCTATTTGTCGCCCCCGTAAACCCCTAGGTATATTGCAACTTTCATCGAAATCGTTAGAGCCGTTTTCGATAACGTGATTACAAATATATAGAGGAAGTACATTATACAAATATTGTTCATTTAATAGTATAGGATTACAGATGTGTATTTAACAGTTTCTCTCTACGATTTAATTATTATAATTTTTTTAACTGTGATACTCAAATATTTAACTGTGATACTCAAATATTGCTCACTTAACAGTATAGGATAGGATAATAGGATATGGTATTTACATAATAATTAAGGTAACATCTTAAAATAATATGTGCAATAAAAAACTTGCCAAGTGCGTGTCAGACCACCCACAAGCAAAGGTCCCGTAGTTGGGATGAATTTATAATAAAACATGTTCTCCCATACATCGATATAACCCACGGTCAATTCCCCAACTGGAAATGTTTGAAATCGCATTTTTTTTTGTGATTTAACTTTAAATTAACGATATTCGGACTTTTTCCTTTACTTGTGCTGTAAGATCTTGCTTGCCAAATTTCATAATTCTAGGTCAACGGGAAGTACCCTATAGGTTTGATTTATTTACGAGTATCAAAATATATTGAATAAATAGCCGTATTTTTTTATGCGTTGACTTAGAAGCTTGATTTTTTTTGGGTTCCAAGAGACTGTAGACTTACGTGTTTGATATCAATTTCAACTTGATACCTCTACGAGTTCCTGAGAAAAAGGGTCTTGACAGACAGACAGACGGACAAAAAAGTGATGATAAAGGTAAGTACGGAATCCTTAAAACAACTAAACGATTAAATCGAGAAATGTGATGGCTGTTATTGATTTTAAGAATTTTGCTCTATAATTTTAGTAAGTGAAAAATAGGTACTAATAATATTGAAGATGTCCAGACGAATTTGATAAGAAATAATGCAGAGTCATACTAAGACCTAAACCTAATAGACTAAAAGTGGAATTGGAAAGACCTTAAATTAAAACCAAAATAAAATAGTTCTCTTCTGTCGCTTACGAAGACCAAATCCACCATCCATCCTCCTGCGCCAGTCCTAACCTATTTGAGGTGTCTATCATGTCTTTTTCTTCCATATATGGAAGAAAAAGACATGATAGACACCTCAAACAGGTTAGGACTGAAATGATATATATATCATTTTCATTAGCTGCTGTCATCTTACCTCGCGCTTACACACATATCAATACAAGTTCTTCTTCGTGTCGATGGCAGGACAGCGTTTTAAATTTTTTGGCTGAAAACTTCGCCACTTCCACGGCATCGAATTATAAAAGTTGTGATACCTTCTTGTTTTCGACAAGTTTTGCAAAAGACTTGTCAAAACAACTCGTGTAGGTGCCTCTAAAACATACATGTATCATACATGTATTATGGCTCATTAGTCGATAATTCGGTGGATATGTCACCGTAAAATTATAAACTTCGTTAGTTTATAATCTATCGGTATTATTTCCGTTAGATTACAAACTGTCGAAAAATTGTGAACTGCGACAAATCATTTACGATTTAACGCATTATTTTTTGATAGTTTATATTATATCCATGAGAAACGAGCGCAGTAAGCGCTGCCGCTACCGCGGCAGCGCTTACTGCGCTCGCTCGGCTCACGCGGTTGGTCACAGTTCTAACCTAACCTAACCCTAATTTCACCCAGTTCACAATTTTTTGACAGATTATGATCTAACGGAAATAATACCGATAGATTATAAACTAACGGTGCTCACAATCTTACGGTGACAGATATATAGCATGCGGGGACTCCCCCCAGGCGAGGTCATGATTAATGAAAGTCATAAGTCGATAACGCGGTCGGTACACCATCTGTGAGGAACCCCCAGCGGGCGTAGTGGCTAGTGAAATTCATGGTCGGCACAACGCGTAGCGGAGACTCACACCCAATGATGAAATTAAGCCTTCAAAGCAACTGTCGAACGTGCGATGCAGGTTCTCCGTAAGTATACCGCAATCGTTCTCTATCGACTAATGAAAACGACTCCCCGAATACGGGCTCTATGGCATGCGTTACATAAATCTCCCGCACCCCAATAAAAACGAGCCTTTAACGTCATTGCAGACATGGTCTTGCTATTTTGTTCACATTTTTGACTTTCTTGACAGGTTTGCTACGAGTTTTGTATACAACTGTAGTTTTTTCAACTTTTTTTGGTTGTTAACAATAAACAAAATTTCTAGACACAACATGTGAAATACTTAGGTACATAATTCCTTGGTGTGAACGCGGGGCTAGAATTCACTTCCTTCTTAGCCATATCTTCTTTCACATGATCCATCCATATTTTTTTCTTTGGTTTGGCTCTTTTCTTACACCCGATACGAGAAGTGTTACGCATAAATGTGGATATTTATGTGTAAATTTTGTATGTGACATTTTTCGTATCGTAAGTAGATACCTAATACCTATGCTCTTCATTCACATGTTAGTTTGAATCATATTAGTAGGTACTTATATAATGTTATGGCAGTAACCTGTCTACTTATTTTGGTACGCTCTACACTGCATACTCAAACCATTTGTTTTAATTAGGTAAACCATTAAAAGGCACTTTTCGATTGTCAAGGAGTCAATCAGTTAGTTACCTAGTTGCCTGATCCAAAACGAAGATCTCTATAGAGAAGAACGGGCAAAAAAGTTCATGGACACTCTTCTAAATCCACATTAATGTTCTCATAAGATGAAAACAAAGATAGAAAGAAAATACGTTTATTTGCGGTAAACATGACGCAAAGAAAGAAAAAAAAACAGGTAAATAACAATTTGGGGGAAAATATGCGTCACATCCACTCAAAACGGCCATCGCTCAGAATAATGCTACGACCCCATGCGAGACAGAGCCCCAGCGCTGGTTTTCAGCGATAGCCGGCGCTGACGTGATGACGGCAACCGGTGCAGCATGTAGTGAAATAACACATCAAAAATAAAATAAATACAATAGAATCGTCGCAGGCTCATGTCCCGCATTCATCTTAGTAAACATCTGCATCTATAATTGCGGAAAATGATAATCAATTGTGAATAATATCACGACTGACCGTTGTCTTATTAACTTGGTCGACTTATCTTTATACGAGTACATATAGTCAGACTTTAGATTTTTATATTTATTTCGTGGATCTATCAACTAAAATATAGCCTTTCATCCCGACTTGGATCTCGCCCAAAGTTCCGTATTTATCATTATCAAAGGTCAGCTAAGTAAGACACGATACCTATTTTAACAACAACTGATTGATTTGCTGGTTCATACCAGCAAATCAATCAGTTTTTACCCCCGACGCAAAAAGAGGGGTGTTATAAGTTTGACCGCTATGTGTGTGTCTGTCTGTGGCACTGTAGCTCTTAAACGGGTGAACCGATTTTAATGCGGTTTTATTTTATTTGAAAGCAGGTTTTTTATCAATGGTTTTAGACATGTTTTTATCAAAATCGGTTTAGCCGTTTGAAGATTATAAGCTCTTTTCTTGTTGATGAATGGATGTGAGTATCTTCCATAGGTCTGATCGATTTGAAATTTGGTATTCTGTTACTTCAATGATATTAGAAGCTGTGACGTCTGAAATTAATGGTATTATATTATATTTATATAGTAACCTTGAACTGATGCTGCAGCAGTACCTAGAATTTGCAGGATACCCAACTCCCTTACCAACATACAGCACAGCTATAGTGTTTCGGCTCATTGAAATGGTCTCAATGAATAGGTTATAGATAGATGGTGAACAGGGTCCGGTAATGGAGTAGGAAAGAGAAATGAGGAAACGTTTGTGTCGGGAGTTTTTAATTTTTTTACTGTTTTAATTGTACTTGTTTTTTTGTTTTAAGTCTAATAGACTTAAAATAATTGCATCCAATAACAGGTGTAAAGAGATTCACTTGTGGGGAGTACAAGTGTCTGTTTTTTGTACTGGGCCATACCGTACCTGGGAACTCTCTGGTTTCCGAGATAGTGAAGGTCAAACTTCCAACGAATTTTTTACCTTTTTTCTTTTAAATAGCCCCACAACTCCTGTACCACAGCATGCAATAAGAATGTTATTTTCGAGCGATTTATTGCGCGCAGCCACAAACAGCGATATTTCACACCGAAAATAAAAATCGTGTCCTTGCAATCATTTTCGCTCAATGTCTATTTAGTTTGATGTATAGAATGCGTAGATAACGGCTTGTGATGTGTCTTTTTACACATTGTACATAGGTTTATTATACTTATTAAAACGGCACGGCTTATGAGGCCTGCGAACATGGCTCGCAACTACAAATCGAGATGTTTGCAAAATTCAATTCCAAGCACGTTGTGCTAGTGTGAGTGCCTGTCGGAGCGATATACACCTACAGTGAGCAATACCACCACGCACACATTGACAATTATTGCTTGACGCGATAGCACTACTAGCTTTCGAAAATTTATGATAAATTTGGATGTGTCCCGTAATACCAAAAATGATGAATAAAAACTTAATATTTTTCCTTTTTTTTTCTATAATTTGTAACTTGATAATATAAGCTACCTATGCTTCTGCAGAAACAATATTATAAATATTGTTGTTTATAATACAGAAAAAAACAATGAAGACGAGTCATTTACGCTGTTAAAATGTGCGAAATTAAATTCGTTTAAACTTCAATATAGAAAAGTTTTTTGAAAAGAAAAGGATGTAGGAGCCTAGATAAACACTGTCTAAATCCGAATAACAACATAATATGGTGGAAATATGACCAAATTGCAAATGATTTAGGTATTACGTTTGTATGGACAATTCATGCGTCGCCGCGTACTTAACTAAAAGCATTTAAGTATTTGACTGGCTGATTGTGAAAGCAGCCATTTGAGCTTATCAGATTTTTTATATAGTTACAATAATATATTAACAGATCTTGTGTACCTATTCTTAAACATACGGTACTTATTTAACTAAATTTTGTTATTTACGAATTTGCATTTTTTTTGTCAGTGTTTATCATCCCCCTTGTTATACTCTCAATGCAAAATGATGGGAGTTCATTATGTTATGTCAGGTGCGGTTGGAGAGTATTGGTTATACCAATCAATATCGCCAAGAATATTTTTGTAAAAATTTCTGTTTATAACGCTATAGAATCTTGAATTACTGACAAAATTTAGAGTGTCTTATTAATTTTCAGACGCTGGTTCCATACTATCGGGTTTTTTATGTAAAACCTGACTGAAAATGTTGAGTCAAAATATAATATGTTTTCTGCAATTATCTTAGAAAAATAACTGAAAATATTTTGGAGTACCGTTGCGACGCGACGGTAGATACATAAATAGTTTACATAAATCTTTGTTCGGTCTGCAGTCTGCACTCAGGCAGCTTGCCTTCTCAGAAATTGTCCCATCACTATACATAATTATGTTGTCCTAAACTTTTGTTTGAGAATCAAAAGAATCTGTCGTAATTACAGCAAAAACATTGCTTCTATTGTAAAATAACAACAAAACTCTTAAGTTAATAGACTGTTACAGTCATTGCCAGAGAAATACCTACGGAGGCAGGCGATCTGAAGCAGTTTACACTAGAAAGGTAACTCGCAAAGAAACTAACAAATATCCTATAAATATATTTCTTGGAGAGAATCAGACTATTTCTGCGGAATTACCAAAAGCTCGACTCGATTTATCCTTTATAAGGTAAATAACCAAATCAAATCAAAATCAAATCATTTATTTCGTTGCAAAAATGGGTATAGTACATAGGTGTTTTTATAATAAAGTCAAACGAACCAAGCCAAGTAAACGAGCCAAGGTTTTGATACTAGAACCTTGAAATTGCTAGAAAGCAGTATTATTTTAATATTACTTCAGTGGGAGAAAGAGATGGAGCTATACGTCTTGTAGAGCTTCATCTCTTTCCCACACTGAAGTAATATTAAAATAATACTGCTTTATGAGCTTGTGGTAGGCCCCCAGAACGTGTATCGCAACGTAAGAGCACCTGAAAAAAACTTTTTACAAAATAAAACAACCGACTTCCAATAAAATACCACAAAGTAAAAAATAAATTTAATTTCGGAAGTCTTTGTCTTTGGTTTAGAATTTTCGTTTTTTAGCACCTTTTTTTTTTTTTCTGTTGGGCATCTCATAGCTGGCCTCTGAGGCCATGACTATTTAACCGAGCAAACCTGTGGGTACCTTAAGCTGCTACACTCAAAGCCTCCAGCCAGGGACTTACAAACTAAACTTATAAACTAGGTGAACGCTCGCTAAGGGCACCCCCTGTGGGGTACGAGCTTCGGCTTAGGGCGTTTACCGGAGGGAAGACATCAAAGATGGGACGGGCTGGATCAAAGTTTTGATCATGATTATTAATCGGGGAATTTAAAGCTACGTGCTCAGCTGCAACAACTGCTGGCACCTCGTTTTCGAGCAAGGGTCGGGGGAGTAACGGGGGCGCGGCGGTTGCGATCGCAAAGGACCTCGACGGCGAGGTCGGAATGACGGGAAGCGTCTGTACTTGTGTCCTAACGTACTCGTTTCCCTACTAGACTCCTGATGGATGGTAGTTGTGTCGTCTGGGTCGGTAAGAATATGCCTTGGTCGGCGAACATGACTGATTTTACTGGGGACATAATTGGCGGCCTCGACAACCAGAGGGTTGCGATGTTTGGCTGCGGACTCAAAGAAACGCTTCGAAGCGCGTTTGAGGAACTGATGGATGGTAGGGATTTTAAGATCGATATGGAGACTCTCGTTCCTCACAAACCAAGGGGAGCCGGTAGCTCTACGGAGGAATCGATTTTGAAGGGTTTGTAACCTATGGATATGATGGGGTTTTGCATGAGTAAAAACGGAACCCGCATAAGTCATGATTAGGCGAATGCAAGCCGTATAGATCCGCAATTTGCACTTTAGTGACAATTTGTTACTTGCATTTAGGACGGAATGGAGCCTACCGAGAACGAAAGCGGCTCGCGAACGGGCCTGCTTTATGTGTTCTGCGAAAGAGAGATGGTGGTCTAGAACGACACCTAGATATTTGGCTCGCTTCTCCCAAGGGATAGGCTTGCCGAACATGGTGAGTGGTCGGGGGAGGGGATTTCTAAGAGTCGTGCGCTGTTTCGTAAAGAAAACCGCTTGACTTTTGTCGGGATTAACTTCGATTCGCCATTTTAGAAACCTTTCGCCAAGTTTATTGACCATTCGTTGGAGAATGCGGGCTAAGTTATCGGGAGAAGTACCCCTAAGTTAGATGGCCGTATCGTCTGCGAACAGAGCCAACTGCGCCTTCACACTCTTAGGGATATCGCTGGTAAACAGCGTGAATAATAGAGGAGCTAGCACGGAGCCCTGAGGGACTCCTGCACGAATAGGACGGGGGGAGGATAGTGCACCTTCTATGCGATATCGAAAAACGCGATTCGACAAATAATCTCGTAAGATGAGCACAAGACGATCCGGCACTCCGAGTTTGTAAAGCTTATATAATAAGCCGTTGTGCCAGACTTTATCAAACGCTTTCGCGATATCGAAGAATACGGCGCCTGTCATATGACCGCGTTGGAAACCAGCTCTGTGCGGAGCGGGAGGGTGTGTCAGACTCTTACTGACTAAATCCCACCCGTGTTCTTTCAGTTGCCATGTTGCCAGGAGCCACGGTAACCCTTTCGGACAAACCCGCAGCTCCGGCAGGCATCGGCCCTATCGGACCCCTTCAATTCTTCTGACATCTCTTTGAGGCGCGCGTGGAACACAACGCGCCGTTAACCCGGGCCTGGTCCTTAACAGACGGCAAGCTACCCATTGCTCACCGTCTGCAAGCCCGCGCCTACGGTGGCCAGGAACCGGTCTGTGATTCCCGATGCCCAAGGCGTCTCCTGCGGCGGTTAGGGGCGTGAAGGCGCAAAATTTACCTCTCCCTCATGCGTTCCGCCTCCTCCTTCGCGAGCATTACTGCTTCGCAGAAGGAGGTGACGGCTTCTCATGCCCTCTCGCTCCATACCATGGCCTGAACCAGGGTCGGACGCGAGAGATCACCGCCGCCGATCGCCTCCACGAGGACACGTCGTTGCTCCGCCCAAGCCGGGCAGACCACCGTATGCTCCACCGTGTCCTCCGAGCGATCCACACAACGGTGACACCCGGGCGTTTCCTCCCGCCTTATCTGAAACAGGAACCTCCCGAAGCAACCGTGTCCGGTGCCTCACAACCGGACAATCAACTCTTCCCAAAATAGTATTCAGAAGGCTGTTGGTGCTGCCCTGCACGCGGCGCATCAGGGAGGCCACTCTTTTTCTTACTATATTGCTCTAAAGCAGTCCGTGCTGGCCTTTGCAAACATACCTGATGCACTGCAAAAGCGAGGCAATCCCAACAGCATCCTTAAACCATTATTGTACAGGACCCGTAGGGCATTAGGAAAGATCTACGCGTATAACGGACCCACAGGCTGCAGGTATAATATGTCTGGCAGTATGAATTAAAAAGAGCAATTTTGACCTCTTTTGTGCACCGTGCAAACCTGCGAGCAAGCATATTCCATCTCATTGCCAATGCCCTACGTTCCTGCTCAATATCCAAATCATCTGAGATGTTCTCGGAGATCCAGTGCCCCAGGTACTTGAAATTGGTGACATTACTTAAAGGCAATCCTCCAAATCTGATCGGTGGAACGGTTTTCGGACTCTTATTACCCGCCTTGAATATAAGTAGTTCACTCTGCTTAAAATTGTACCTGAGTCCATGTGACCCCGCATACCTCTCACAGATCCCTATGAGGATGTTAAGGGCTCCGATAGATGGGCTCAGCAGCACCATGTCGTCGGCACAACTGATGTTATTCATACAAACACCATTGATTGAACAACCGACACTGAGCTCACCTATCAGTCCATCAACATACAGGTTGAAGAGTCGCGGTGAAGTTAGGCCTCCCTGTCTCATTCCACACTCCAACCTACACTCTGACGAACATGAGCCCGCCCACTTAACATTATTGGTTTGGTTGTCGTACCAAAATTTCAATATATTAATCATATCCCTGGTGCATGTGCTGGTTTCCCCCTGGAGATTATCCCACAACACGTTATAAGACACCAGGTCAAATGCCTTCGACAGGTCCAGAAAACAACCGTATATAGGCGTTTTCCTTGTAACATAGTACTGGACAGTATGCTTGAGTCGCAGTACCGCAGTTCAGTTGATGGCACAGCCCTGAAACCAAACTGGGCCTCATGCAGATCTATATGCTCACTTAGGTGACTATTAAACAAACCATCCAGCACTTTGGTAATCACCGTAGCCAATGAGATGGGTCTGTAATTGTTCCCATCGGGGGCATCATCCGTCTTATTTTTAAGTATCGGTATGACAGTGCTCTTCATAAGTTCCTTGGGTAAATATGTATATTAATGAAGTTAACTCAAAAATGACCCAAGTAAAGTTAATAAAATTTATATGGGACCACCGCATAAACTTCCTCTACCTTCAAATGACAAAGAATTTTTAAATTCGATCTACAGTTGACGAAAATATCGATGAACATACATAAAAATTAAAAAATAAACAAACAGACAAACATAGAACCTCCTCCTCCTTAAGAAGCTTAAGGTTCTATGAACGCTTCTGAAAAGCTTCTGGGGAACAACCACTCAGTAACAGAAATACAAAAAAACTGGAAATATTGTACAATTACTGTTGATGCCCTTCAACCTGCGTTTTCAGCTTGCCTTTCAGGGGTGCATGTCAGCGACATAATTATATCTAGTCAAGTATGCAGTTACGAGCATTTCGTAACTGCTACGATCGACCTATTATGCGACTAAGGCGATTCGCACACTGCCCCGCATCACGCAGCGTAGCGCGCGGCAGCAGGTTTAACATTGTACCAGTTTGTATAGAAAACACAATATGCGCGCGCGACGCGCTCCCGCGCGCAGATTGTTTGCTATGGCCGCCCCGCGCTACGCTGCGTGATGCGGGGCAGTGTGCGAATCGCCTAAGGGTGAATTTCACCAATTCAAATCAAATCAAAATCAAAAATATTTATTTGCTAGAATATGGTACATAAGGTGTTACAGTAAATTTGTTTCAGCATATCCTGCCATAACATGGCGTGCAAATGTATTCACAATCAGCAATGTCAATTAACCTAACTTACAATTCTATTGATTTGTCTTCTAAATAGTCCTTAATGGTATAATATCTTTTAAATAGCAGTAGTTTGAAAAGTATTTTTTTAATTACACATTGCCTGATTTTTCATTCGTCAGATAACTTTTATGAGAGGAATAAATATGATGGATGGATAGCTTTTGTATAGACAAAAAAAAACATCCCCACTTTACGTGTAAGGGAGATACCAGGTAAAAAAAATGTTTTCTTGATTTTATTTTACTACTTTGTCGGCGTGATTAATATATATACCCATGCCAAAATATAGCTTTCTAGTACTAAGGGTCACTGAGCTAAGCCGCGGACAGACAGACAGACGGACATGGGGAAACTATAAGAGTTCCTTGCTGAATTTTATTTATTGACATTAGTATTGACATCAGTTTTTGTATGTTAACTTTAGTATTGTTTAATGACATATCCTTATTATTTGTTTTCAGTCTGTGTGTTGTGTCATGCACTGTATTGACATTTGTATTTTTATTTTTTATTTTGACATTGATTTCTATTGCTATTTATTATTAATTAATTTGTATTATGAAATGTGTGGTTTTTTATAATTGTTTTTTTATTGTTCAGACTTATTTAATTCAATAATTACTCAATTACAAACATTTGTACGCCCTCTGGTATAACATAGCGAACACTTTATCTTTAAATACCATTACTATTGTACACCTATGTTAAACAAATGAATAAATGACTTATGACTTATGACTTATGACTTATGACTACGGAACCCTAAAAATTAGAAAAATTCTGAATAAAAACTTTAAGGCCAGCTAGAAAAAGTAAACTGCTAGGTTTAAACCGAAGAGGGTATGCTGCACTATGTATATATCTACATATTACTGCCATGATAAATTAGTTAATATCTTAATATATTAACGATCTCCCGAAAGTAACATCAAAGAAAATGGTTCTCTTCGCAGATGACAGTACAGCTGTAATAGTGAACAAATAAAAATAATTATGAGCATGATATCAATTCTCTTGTTTACGTGACAATATAAATTGACTAGATAATAATAATTTAGTAATAGGTAAATCTAGGTAAGACATAAGATCAACGCTGCGAAAACCCAAACGTTAGCACATATTACTTACCAAGGCTGTGATATTGAGGAAGCAAATAAAGCTAAGTTCGTAATAGGAATAGTATTCGACAACAAACTCACATGGAAACCTCATGTTGAACAACTATGTGAGAAACTGAGGAAGTTCGCTTAAACTCTTTTTCATATTTCAAAGAAAGTCAACAACTCAACAGTCAAGCTCTTTTAACGGCATACCATGGACTGTTCTGCCTGTTTTACGGTATATTAGACTGCCCTCAAATATAACAATATTTGAGAGTAGTCTACTGATAAGGAACTTGTATTTAGGATGTAAAAGCGATGCTTAAGACAACAGATGGCCGTCTTCGTCTACCTTATTTTAAATCTTCAAAATTTCCGTTTTATTTATATTGGAAACGGCTTTATTTATAAAAACAATGCACATCTCTTTCAAAAATTGTCGGCAGTCAGAAAGAAGGCAAAACGGACTCAATATGTAAATTAATCGTGTCAAGTAAAATGGAAAACCGTACTAATGCAAAAAAGTTTTTTCACACACTTGCTCGTAAAGTGGCTCTTATTGAACCGCATTTGGGTTCATAATGTAGTGTATTAAACACGCTTGGTTTTTCCTTTATATTACCGCACTAGTACAGTAATGTGCGCCACAGATAACTATTTACTAGTCGGACATACTTAAACTTTTTTAACTTAGACTTTTTTTATTTAAATCTCATCAAAGATACTTCATGCATTTTTATGCCTACTGTGTAAATAAATAAAATATGATAAATTAGCAAAATATTTCATCAAATTATAAATTTTTCACTACATATTAAACTTAATTTACGTATTCAAAACATTATTTTATTTTGATTATATTTTTATACAGGTTGTTTAGCGGTTTAGTGCTTTTTATTTACTCCTATGCGCGCATCGCTAGCGCAGTGCGCGGAAAAAACAAATTCAGCGCGCCATTTTCCATAAATATTTGTTAACGTTATCGTTGTTTGGTTAATTATTATCAAAAATACGAAATCTAAAGTATTGTCACCAACCGACAGAAAGAAAAAAGAAAAGTTTTAAAAGAAGCTCCGGATAGTCAGTACCTGGCACCAAAGGTCAGTTGAACTTTATAAATGTAAAAAAAAAGTATAATCTCTATAATTACGTTATCCTTGCATAATATAAAACAAAGGCCCCCGCCGCGTCCGTCTGTCTGAACGCGATAAACTCAAAAACTACCAAACAGATTTTCCAACGGTTTTCACAAGTGGACGGAGTGATTCATGCGGAAGGTTTTAGTGTATAATTAATTACGGTTTTGTGTAAATTGGCTGAAATATGACGATTATTGTTGAAGAAGTCAGAAAAAATCATGCCGACTGGGAGCTTTACTAGCGTGCGCTGCGTTAACCGAAAAAGATACATCAAAATTTCATGTTCTACGGTATTGTTCATCTTAAAAAGTTCAACAATAAAGTCCGCGATGGCATATGTCTATCTTCTAAGGATGACCCAGAATAACCATTTTTAGGGTTCCGTTGCCAAATGGCAAAAAACGGAACCCTTATAATTTCGTCATGTCTGTCTGTCTGTCCGTCCGTATGTCACAGCCACTTTTTTCCGAAACTATAAGTGCTATGCTGTTGAAACTTGGTAAGTAGATATATTCTGTGAACCGCATTAAGATTTTTACACAAAAGTAGAAAAAAAAACAAATAATTTTGGAGTATACTTAGAACTGAAACTCAAAAAAAAAATTTTCATCTATCCCATACGTGTGGGGTATCTATGGATAGGTCTTCAAAAATGATATTGAGGTTTGTAATATCATTTTTTCTAAACTGAATAGTTTGCGCGAGAGACACTTCCAAAGTGGTAAAATGTGTGTGTCCCCCTTCTTCTAAAATAAGAGAATGATAAAACTAAAAAAAATATATGATGTACATTACTATGTAAACTTCCACCAAAAATTGGTTTGAACGAGATCTAGCAAGTAGTTTTTTTTTAATACGTCATAAATCGTAAACCGCAATTTACCTTTCATTCAATGTTACTTGCTGCTACGGAACCCTTCATGGGCGAGTACGACTCGCATTTGGCCGCTTTTTTATCTTTCAGAATCTTAAAAAATTTAATTGTTATTTCCGAAGCTTTTTGACCAATATAGTATTAATCCTTATCCAAAAAAATATGTTATTTAAATTGGACATTTAATTGGGATTAAAATGTGCTTGACATCATATGATTTAAATGAATGGTTTAAAAGATATCACGGATTCAAAATTACGCGTAACAAAATAATTATGGTTGACCGTAACGCGGGTGCAGCGGAGGTAGGCGTAGGAGTCAGTGACCTTTTCCTATGTTATTAGGTATGAAATCTCGGTAGTACGTTCCCGTGGGATACTTTCCGACATCCATGCGGGCGAAGCCGCGGGCAAAAGCTAGTTGTAGTATAAGATCTTACAATAAGTCTGTTTTTTCCTCGCAAGTGTGTTGAAAAACGTCGTATGAAATGCGTGTGCATTGATCATTACACACTTGTATGATAATGCATTATTTGGTATTGCACCAAGCATTTATAAGTACCTACTTAATGTTATAAAAATATGGCTGTTTTATTTAAAATGGTACTAAACGAAATATTAATTGAAACAAGTTATTTACACAATTGACGACTTCATTGTCTGATTGACATGCTATTATTCCATGGGCACGCCACAATTGCGGCGATAAGACCCCTCTTTGAGGAGTGGCTTGAGAGACGCCACGGCGTCCTCACCTTCCGCCTGACGCAGGTCGTCACCGGACACGGCTGCTTCGGGAGGTTCCTGTTCAGGATAAGGCGGGAGGAAACACCCGAGTGTCACCATTGTGTGGATCGGTCTGAGGACACGGTGGAGCATACGGTGGAGGTCTGCCCGGCTTGGGCAGAGCAACGCCGTGTCCTCGTAGAGGCGATCGGTGGCGGTGATCTCTCGCGTCCGGCCCTGGTTCAGGCCATGGTACGGAGCGAGAGGAAATGGCAGGCCGTCACCTCCTTCTGCGAAGCGGTAATGCTGGCGAAGGAGGAGGCGGAACGCGTGAGGGAGAGGCAAAGTTCGCGCCCTCACGCCCCTAACCGCCGCAGGAGGAGACGCCCGGGGCGGGAATCGCGAGCCGATTTCCGGCCACCGTAGGCGCGGGCTTGCGGACGGTGAGCAATAGGTAGCTCGCCGTCCGATAAGAACCAAGCCCGGGTCGACGGCGCGTTGTGTTCCACGCGCGCCTTAAGGAGATGTCAGCAGAATTGCGGGGTCCGCTAGGGCCAATGCCTGCCGGGGGTTCGAAGAAAACCGATAGGGACATCGTGGCCCCCGGCAACAGGGCAACCGAAGGAACACGGGTGGGTTATAGCCAGTAAGAGTCTGACCCGCCCTCCCGCTCCACCCAGAGCGGGAGAAGTTATTTGATAATTTCCCACCCAAAAAAAAAAAAATGCTATTATTCCATTTGACATTTTTTTACCGATTTCAAAAAAGGAGGTGGTAACCGTGATGACATTTGAAATTTTTGAGGTAATTTCACATTTACTGTAATTCGAACGAAATTATAGAATTAAAATGATAAAATCTTTTTTGTATAAATTAAAATGATTCGCATGCCCATGTGACGGTAGACCATGAAGGACTTTTATAATAAAACATCTATATGCACTAATTACCCATGTTTGCAAAGTAATAAGTAAATGATTTGATTTGATAAAATCGCTAAAGTCGTGAGTGGGTACGGTTTCAGCTGCTATTAATAGCAATTTGTGTTTTAAAACAAATTTTGAAGTGTACCGGTTTTTTATTAGTATTAGTCATGAACTTGTGAAACTTTACCCGTCTATATGCTTTAGCGGTTAAGTGCAAGACATCGGCGGAGCGAGCCCCGGGCGATCCCTCGAAACCGCATCGAGGGTGAAGACGGCTTATCTCAATTAAAATCTTTTTTCCTCTTATCCTAGCGAATATTTTTAAAATTTCAAAAATATCCCCAGGGTTCGGTGAATCGTTGCCATAACAAAAACAAACTTTTATTTTCTTTTATTGAGTTCGCAAGTAATTTTGGATGTTTAGACTACCTAAATATCTGCTCTAAATTCCTCAGTCTAAATCTTATTAGAGGTATAAATAACCGATAAGTAGCCATATATATAATAAATACAAACTATAAACAATGATATCCATACTTATGTTATAAATACGAAAGTAATAATTACTCTGTCTGATGGTATCCTTTCACGTCTTATCGTACTGAACGGATTTCGATGAAAATTTGGGTTTTAGGTTGACCATGACCTGGGTTAGGAAATAGGATAGTTTTATCTCGGTAGTACGTTCCCGAGGGATAATTTGCAACCTTTACGCGGACGAAGCCGCGGGCTAAACCTAGTACTTACATACATATTTTAGGAAGTTTTTGATCTCACAATGTGGCAGGTTTTCCGAATTAAATATCAGGGTTCAACGGTATGCTCTCAATTCTGAATCATGTTATGATCCAAGACTTTCATAATTATTATTATACTAAGTGACTCCGGTCGCGGAACGATTTTAGTGCTTTTAGTTTGTTTTTTGCTTTTTTTTTCCAAATTTTAATGTTCAGTTTTGTATCGTATAATAATTAACAAAGTTATGAAAGAATCATAACTTTATTTTGGTACAAACATAATATTCACTCTGCCTACTTATTTCCTCGTCCTCATCTTAATGAAGACACAATTTAGTGTCACATTCAGGAAACCATTGAACATGTCATTTAACCCTAACCTTCTGTTTGTTAATTCTATTAAGTAGGTACTTTGACACTACAATTAATTTGAATTGCTCCCTTCGCCAACCCTAAGCTCTTTGAGGGTGCTTCTCAAATTAATTTACAATTAGGGGTCAAAACATTAATTGCTCAGTACCATGTCAGTTGGTGGAATGATTTGGCGTCCATCAAAATAATGTTATGGTATTAAAAGAAAGTTGGAAACGTAACTTTTAATTTTATTTAAAAGTTTACCACAGGTAATGACAACAGTGACAAGTGAATTGCCTTCTTACATTGTTCAGATCACACAGTCCGGACCGCTAGCTCATAACATAAGTGAAATTTTCGCGTAGCGTAGGATTTTATTGTATTCAAAATCGATAGGGCTTAGGCGGGCGGAGCGCTGCGGTGGCGCGTGTGGAATACTGCCGATAGCGCCTTAGCAACGTGCCGCCGGCCTTAAAAGCTTTTATATTCCTTTAAGAAATAATACAGTGTAATGCCTCTCGCGTTTCCGGCACTGTATAAAAATATTCAATTTTTATTCTTGGCGCTAATATTTTGAACGGTTCGCTTTGGAGTGCGGCCCGGGGGAGCTCATGGGGCTCTAAGCTCAGATCTTCACGCACCGCCTACTCGAACGCGTATTAACACTGATACGTGGCGACGCATCCCGTTTTTAAGTTCCTTTTTAAAATATTCAAATTCGAAAATGCAGGTGTAGATATAATGTTAATACAGTACCTATTTATTTAAACTGTAAAAAATTAAAGAAACGTTCCAGTTGCATTTTTCTAGCCTTAGACTAGATACACTTTCCATTAAGTATCTATTATGATAGTCTTGTCGGTAAACGGTAGCAGCTTTTATAAATTAGTGTATAGAAACAAAAATACGTGCCTCGGGAGGTTATCAGTATACATATCTCCTTAGCACTTTACAGGTGGTTTATATCCAATACTCAATAGGGAGTTATTCTGTAGGAACTCTAACGCGGCGCCATTGTAAACAGTCTCTTTCTTTTTGCTCAGATCTGGCAGACAATGTTTCTTACTGGATTGGTCATAAAAATGTGCTGTAAGGCCACACATGCTCAAAACAAAGACTTAATGTTCCGGGACATTACCTTGAATTTGAAGACTCTCCTCAGTATCCAGCAGCCGACTGGCTCTTGGCAAAATCCACCTTTAGCAGCAGGCTGCAATTTATAACCGACGAATAATATGAGGAGGTTATATTTTTAAGTAGGTATATGACCACGCATAACTTTTTAAAGAGTAGTCCGATTTTGACGATTCTTTTGTCGATTCCATTTCATTACTTGATAATTTCCAACAATGCTTTCACGTGCAGGTGTGAGCGGTGTCGGCAGCGCGGTGTCGGGCGGCGGCTACGCGGGGCTGTACGGCGGGTACGCGGCGGCCGCGCTGGCCGGGCTCACGGGCCCGCCGCCCAAGCGCAAGCGCCGCCACCGCACCATCTTCACGGAGGAGCAGCTCGAACAACTCGAGAGCACCTTCGACAAGACGCACTACCCCGACGTTGTTCTAAGAGAACAGCTCGCGTTGCGGGTCGACTTGAAAGAAGAGAGGGTGGAGGTATGGCTTTGACATTTTAATTCTATCCGGGAATTTGTATTTTCTGTCTAAATTACGCTATAAGGAGGCACCTGAGTAGCCGGATCTTCACCTACTCGAATTTAATACTTTGACAATTATAACCTCATTCGCGAAATCGATGCCATTGCTTTAGGAAGCTCTAGTTCCGAAATTAGTATTTGTGATTGCTGCTATGCACTATTTCGGTTGGTAGTACGTAAGTGTCTACATAAAGCAGTCACATGAAACGTTTCTCGGGCAGAAGAGAAGTATTGAAATACATTAAAAAAATAAATTCGAGCATCGATTTTCTACCGGGTTGGTCGTGATTCCAGATTTTCGCCGATGTTACATACAATAAGCTTATATCGAATGGTGGAACTGTGAAATGTTCCATTGTATCACTATTTCCCTCCAAACAAAGTTAAATAGGAAATCTACTTAGTTCATAATACCAACAGAAAACCGTATTTTCTTTCCTTTGTTGTGTAAGGCTTCTTGTTAAAATGTTAAGTAATAAAGAAAAATCTTTTTTGTTACTGGTAACTACGCCTTGATTTCATTGAGTATTCAGAAAAAAAATCTTCATTTCCCTACTTACTACCTTTTGTATTTTATGAAAGGAATCGGAACATTTAGGTAGTAGATTACCTACGTTAAATCTTTTACCTCTAACCTAAAGAATTAGGAGAAAAGATTATCAAAAAATACAATACGTTTTCAAACAACATCAAATATTTTAAGGAGACTTGGTCCTGTACCTACCTTATTTATTTTAAAATTACCCCATGCAGGCTCTCCATGACACCTACAATAATATTTATGTGGCAGTGATTATTATAACTTATTTTAACTACCATTTACTGGGTACGTCTTTCATTGACTTGAATGTGCCCTGGCGGCTGAGAGTATGTCATGCTCACTCAAATATCTCGCTGATGGTGGCGTGTGTGTTGGATCATTAAGTTCCCTTCAAAATGGTTGAGCTAAATGGTGCTGATCCATGCGTCATGTTCGTGAACGAGCGCTGTCAGTAGAGATTAGTCTCTCTGGTCTCTGGCTTATATTTTTTTTTGAAGTATTTTTTTATTTTTATTATGGTCGCTTTAAACGCCCGTCTTTCTATATTGTTCTCAAATGTATAATTTCAACATGTATCTTTTCCGTGCCTCGGAAAGCACGTTAAGTCGTTGGTCCCGGCTGTCATTTGTAGATCTTTGACAGTCGTTACGGGTAGTTAGAAGCCCAAAAGTCTGACAACCAGTCTTACCAATGGGTATCGTGTAACCTAGCCACTAGGTTGTGGAGGTCAGATAGGCAGTCGCTCCATGGAAAATACTGGTATTCAGCTGCATCCGGTTAGACTGGAAGCCGACCCCAACATAGTTGGGAAAAGGCTAGGCAGATGATGATGACACGTATAATTTCAACATGAATCATGTAACCAATATTTTGTAATAATATTTTGATTAAAAAGAGCGTAACCTACTTACTACACTTTGGAATGGGGTTCAGCTTCATCTTTCTCACTGACCGACTCCTTGACTATTCAAAAGTGCCTGTAATTGGTTTATTTGAGTTTGAGTTTATGATTATTTTTCATTCATTCATCATGTTTTAGTAAACACGCATGAACTAAAGTGTTCAATATGGTTTTAAGGGCCCTAATAAGATTTAACGTCAGTCGTTACATCATAATCATAAGACATTTAAAAAAAAAATTACAAAAAATAATATAAATACACTTTTGCCTAATCCTTCCCCGAACTAAAAAAAAAAACTGTAGTTGGGCGCCCGTGGGCTGGTATGTGACGACGAGTGACAAGATTAACGGGGCGTAACGTTTAGTAGTAGCGAAGGGCCAACGAGTCAACAACGCTGACAAGACGTATTCTACGACACCATGTGGGTGGTCGGCCGTTATGAACCGCGTCAAGAACTGAACATGTTTTCTCTAGAACCAAGAATATGACTGCTAAAAAGCATGGACTCTTTGACACAAGGCTTGATAAAATTCGGTTTTTGAACAGCTTTTTTTAAATGAATGATGAAGTACAAATTGAGTTTTGTCGTTGTCTACTGAAATATTCCTATGTCTAAACTCTCTTTCTTTACAAGCAATCCATGTCGGCACCGCTGGTCATATTAGTTCCTCCCTAAATAGTACCTACTACTAACAATTTCGCGCCTCCAATAAATTTTCTGCATTGTATTCGAAGCTTCATCGCTGTTTTGCAAGATTAGCCCGAGCATCTGTAGATACTAGATCACAGAGTGCTCTCAATAGAATTTGTGATGTTGAAAGTAAGTCGGGATATGTTTGTGGGCTGCCGGTCGGCTACCGGTGTTGCGGCATGCGTGCGTGTGTGCATGTGTGCCGACCACTCGACAGCGTGCCACCCAGCCGGACGGCTCTGTTTACACGACCACTCATCTTATCCGGCCATGGACTGCGCAAATCCAAATGACATTCTGTAGTTCTTAACTTTCGAAGGTTTAATGAAATTCATTATCAAGTGTTGGTTCGACATTATGTGCGTATATGGGTATGACATGGATAATATAACTCATTATACACATACTATTTACATGAAAAAATATAAAAACTGCATTTTTAGCTTCATGTGAATTCACGTCGAGTTTGGCAGGAATATTATAATAGATCAAATCATCATCTGCCTAGCCTTTTCCCAACTATGTTGGGGTCGGCTTCCAGTCTAACCGGATGCAGCTGAATACCAGTATTTTACATGGAGCGACTGCCTATCTGACCTCCACAACCTAGTGACTAGGTAACACGATACCCCTTGGTAAGACTGGTTCAATAGATCAAATCATAATAACTTAATTAATTATAGGTATCACCCAATTCGTTAACAAATATTTAATAGATATTAGCATAAGTAGTTGAATTTCTGACTCAATTTAGAAACTGTTGGTGATTTATTAGAAAGATTCAAAGAGTCGTATTTTCTCATAGCTTACATCGATCTGCAGTTTTAATGTTTCAGCAATATACATTTTTAACGACTTGTCGAAGTTCATTAATTTTTCGTCTTAATTGGTAAAATGAAGCCCGATGTTAAAAGTTAACCAAGTTAAAAGATCAGTTCGTAATATAACTAAGTAATTTAAATGACTTCTATGGCTTGTCTGGTTGAGAGCAACGGTCTACATGTGAAATTTGCTTTAGTGTAAACTTTTTATTAAGGAATCCATAGTAAATCACTGCGGGCGGGTAGAGTTTTCAACCGAGTAGAATTTTGCCTCAGGGCAAATAAAAAGGGACGCCCGACGCGGTGAGACGGGCGCCGCGAAAATTAATCTGAGTTAATTAAATTTGATTTATTTATGCTGCTCCGGCCGGAGCGAAGGGAACGATAAAAGCACAACAATACGACTAATGAGGGTCACTTTTACGGCTTTTTCCCGGATAACGGAGTTTTTCCGATTTGCGTAACTTACAACTTGAGTAATCAACCAAAGTTATTCTTTATGCGAAGCTGTTGTTTTCATTAATCACTGCCAGGTTTAATTTGTTGAAGGTTAAATTGTTTTCATATTCAAACTTTTTTCCATGAAGCCGTGGATGTGCAGGAGTAAGTGGCTATTGTAGAACAATGATGCTTACGAATTTAAAATAAGCTGCGACATGTTTTGTTTTTTTTTTTCAATGTTGTAATGATAATCTAAGTACATAAATATTTAAACACATTGGTGCCGAATCTCTTATCACAAATGCCTCTAAACTAGACACTCGACTAAAAATCACCAAAATTTTGTTAATTATTGTCAAACGACGATTTCCCATTCTGAAATAGACTAAAGTTAGTTAACTCAACTATATTTTAGTTTGACAGCACTAAGATGGCACTGAGTTATTATAAACATAACATAACATCACGTCTTGTTTCCCCGAAGGGTTGGGCAGAGTTGTACCTGTAGCAGGTACACCCACATTTCGCCAGTTATGTTTAAGTCCCATGTAATAGGAGGCGAGCCTATTGCCATCAAGCGGGCACAAATCTAGACTCCGGGCTGCTACTGAGAAATTTCAGTTATTAATTCAGTGAAAAAACTTTTTTACAGAAAATACAACCGACTTCCAAACTACAAACTGAAAAATAACTTTAATTTCGGAAGTCGGTGTCTTTGGATCTGTATTTTAGTTTTTTAACACCGACTTCCGAAATTAAAGTTATTTTCACTTTGTAGTTTGGAAGTCGGTTGTATTTTTTGTAAAAAGTTTTTTTTTCACTTTTTAGTAGGGTTGTTTTGTAATTTATCTAAGTTACAATAGCCTAATGTCAACTGTTCATCAAAAATACCCAAATCGCTATAGATGTGCCTTATAATATTTGTAGAGTTCCCTCGAGTTCTCCATGATCCCATCATCAGATCGTGACCAAATGACGATGGGACCAACTTGAAAATATACCCTTTCAAACAAAATAAGAATTTTTCAAATAGGTCTAGCCGCCTTCAAGTAATAAAAAAATATCCCGACGGACTGAGAACCTCCTCCTTTTTTGAAGTCGGTTAAAAATGGCAATTGTGCTATTCTGAATTTGATCTAAAATTTTGATTGTCTAACTAAATCTGACTATTTCTAATGGCGATTAAAAAGGTGTGGTATAAAATATGTTGTCATGAACTAAAATTCACACCAACACCTCGACTACAGGTGCAGAAACAGTACTGTATCTTTTTTTTTCTTTTGTTTATGTCTCGAAAATGGTGTGTCCTATCGCAAAATAATGAAAATTTCGAACCCCTTTATAAATCTCCTAAAACCCCTAAAACTTTACATGTAGGTATTTTTTTTTTATTTTCCATACAAAAGTGAAAAATTCCATATCCACCTCCGGCTCTAAGAAAAATTCACGGGGTAGTGCAAACAAGTACCACGTGGAGTCGCGATTGTCAAATTCGATTTTAGTTGTGTCAAAATTATTTAAAATTTACAGAAATATTTTTGCAGAATAGCTTTAAGATTCTCATAGCCAAAAGTAAGGAATTTTAGTGAAAGCTTAGTTCGGTGTACAAGAGAATCGGCACCAATACCTTTCTTGTGGTTCTTTTAAACTTGTATGCTCTTTTTTTTTTTCAAATATTTTTGATAGTCTGCATCCACGCATGGAAAATACAGCCTATTATATTTATCTGAGTTTAGGGTCAGTCAAGTCAGTCCACAAGTAGTGAGTTCTAAGGTATAGCTTAACATTTTGAATAAATATATAAATTTTGATTCTTACCAACTATTTCCGATTCAATATTCAATTAACATATTTTATCACATTCGTCCAAAATATCCAACTTGTACGTGTCGCAATTTTCACATTTTTTTATACCTACCTGCTATCCAATATACAAGATGACACATAAATAAAAGAAGGAGTTATCCTTCTTTTATTTATGTGTCATCTTTCTCTTATTTTTATATTGGTTCTATATACCGGCCTTCTTCCCTTCCCTTTTATTAGGGTTCCGTTGCCAAATGGCAAAAAACTGAACCCTTATAGATTCGTCATGTCTGTCTGTCTGTCCGTCCGTATGTCACAGCCACTTTTTTCTGAAACTATAAGAGCTATGCTGTTGAAACTTGGTAAGTAGATGTATTCTGTGAACCGCATTAAGATTTTCACACAAAAATATAAAAAAAACAAATAATTTTGGGGTTCCCCATACTTAGAACTGAAATTCAAAAATTTTTTTTTCATCAAACCCATACGTGTGGGATATCTGTGGATAGGTCTTTAAAAATGATATTGAGGTTTCTAATGTAATTTTTTTCTAAACTGAATAGTTTGCGCGAGAGACACTTCCAAAGTGGTAAAATGTGTCCCCCCCTGTAACTTCTAAAATAAGAGAATAATAAAACTTAAAAAAAATATATGATGTACATTACCATGTAAACTTCCACCGAAAATTGGTTTGAACGAGATCTAGCAAGTAGTTTTTTTTTAATACGTCATAAATCGTAAACCGCAATTTACCTTTCATTCAATGTTACTTGCTGCTACGGAACCCTTCATGGGCGAGTCCGACTCGCACTTGGCCGCTTTTTATATTTGTTACAAAATTTAAAGTTATCGCATCGAGTCGTGTCGACGGGATTCTTTTCTCTTAGACTGTATATTTTCCCAAATCCGTAAAATATACACACTCTATGTATATAGCCTTGTAATACCCGTTTACCTCCTCCAAAAAATTCCGATTAGTTAATTTCGTACATATACTATGTTCCATTTTCCACGTTCGGATGCGCCGGCAAGTTTATATGGAATGTTCTTATTAATTTTAATAAATTATGTAGAACAGTTTTTTTTTTGTTAATAATTTACCCACACTAGGTAGGACACCCAAGGAATAGTCTATGCCATGAGTATGTATCTTACATTTCCTTGACGAAACATCGAAAACCTGCTCGTTATAACCTCTGTAAAAGAACATTCGAAACGTTTTATAATTTAGCAGTGGCTGGTTGTATGGAGGAGGTACATTGTAGATACAACAAAAGTGTGAGTTGTTCAGGCAATACACTCGGCTTCGTTGTTGCCCCTGTTATTTGCGCAGCGGCAATTGGAAATTGCATTATTAAAACGTTTTTGTTTAGGCATCACAACACTTGCTCAAAATCGAGCGCCCGCTTAAACTCAAAGCTATTGCTTTGTTTCTGAATTGGATACAACTTTTTTGATTGTATTAACGAATGCAGTGAGCTGGGTAAAGTTTAGTAATGAAAATAAATATGTATTTTAATAATAACTGTAGAAAGTAGATATGTTGGAGATTTAAAAATGTATCCAGCAAATACCTATCGGCATGAAAATCCAAGCCAATAAAAACAAGTTTTTATGAAGATATTAGGTACCTACAATACTAATCATAATAATGTGCATTGGCCATCTTCACTGCGAAAAGACAACAATTGACAAATCATTCTTTATTAAAGATTATAACCGAATCTTCAATTTTTTAAGATTTGTTATTACGCCTACGCCGTGCTACGCTGTGCTACGTCATGCTACGCTGTGCTACGCCGTGCTACGCCGGCAAATATTCTTGTAATAATTAGGTTGAAAGTCTGACTCTGCTTTTATTTTCGTTTCGAATTACTATGTCGTGCTGAAATGAGTAGCCCGTCAGTTTGACTGGCACGGGTGACTGCTCGAGGTACGCCAGACGTTTACAAGTATCGTCAACTATTTATAAGGGTTTCTCGCATTTAGAATGCATTCCCGCGTCCTGCCTTTATCTTTTTAATTGATTTATATAAAACTGTATGTAGGTAGTAGGCAGAACAAAGAATCAATAAATTTAATGTTAAAAAGTAGAATGGTAGTTGTTGGCAAGAATGTTATTCAAATGCAATCTTGGTCTGAGACATCTTTCCGGTAGGTTCGTTGAATAAAAACTCACTGTGTCAATATTGTATGAAGAGCGACGGCTGAGTAAACGAAAAGACAACGAAGGGTGGTTTGCAATCTTCTATTGTACGATAGACGTTCAACTCTTTACACAAATTAATTATTAAGTGAGGTGTAATCTAGTTGTCTCCGAGAGTGCTCGCTGGCGCCCGCGCCGCCGCCGCCGCGGGCTCGCGCCCACAATGTTGATCTTACGCCACCACTGTCTGATTAACTGAATGGCTTATATTCACTTATAACTCCACGATTTATGTTTTCTAACGATATTCATAATTAAACCACAATAATGCGCCCCACACCAGTGTGCTCTTTCGATTAGAATCGTAATATTATCACAATGTATGTGAAAATAATATATCCACTTACTAGTAGACACTTGCGATCTAATCTGAACAATTTAAAGGTTTTAATTTAGTGTTCCGCCACGCAATCAGGCTGGTGAAACATTATTAATATATTCACATGGTTTAGGTTTAATTTTCGTTAAATACAGTTTGGCAGTTAATTAGTATCCTGAAGGCTGTGGCGGCAGATACTTCCTCTGCCATAATAAGGCAATTTGTGCGAAGACTCATACCATAGTTAGACCATTACCATTTCTTATTGTGTCTAGATGTTGGGTGGTCTTCTCACAAATTCGTCTTTAGTTTTAAGTTACTAACAATAGTGGTTTCAGTGCATACATGTTGCTAACAATTTATGGATCTTTTTGCTATCTGAAATAAAATGATTTTATTAATTTATTATTTTAATTCAATTGTTATTTGAAGTCGTTTAATAATGAAAACCTTTGTCCATTTAAAAACTTCGTTCCTTGAAGAAAAACAGCTGCCCTGGCGACGACGGACTTAAGATACCAACCCAATTTTGGTTTAGTTTCATCACTCTGCATGTTTTAGTAAGATACAATTCCAGAATTGTAGGTACATGTAGTAACATTGGCAATGCGGATTTTAATTCGAGCGTATTCACGGCCTGCGCCGGCCGCGCTTCATTATACAAATGCATTACCTACTGTGAATTCGGATGATGGCAATCTGTTTCATCATGACAATAATGTAAGTAGGTAGGTACTTAATATCAGTTGGTATCTACGAGTATATCTATACATATTATAAATTAAAGTCGCGTTCCGTGTCTGTCTGACCGCGTTGCATTTTGATGCTGTTTTCACCATCATTTAGATGATTTATTCCGGAAGTTTTATGTGTATATAATACATTAATATTAAAATTACGTATACTAAGGCATATCGATGTTTGGTCAAGTAAAAACCGTGCGCAGCAGGGACGAGTCGCCGGTCTCGTGATAAAGTAGAAAATACCTCTTTGTGAGGCAGCGTTTCCGGGGAAGTACATTATTACCACACATGTGTTTCTACCGACAAGCAGCGTTGAATATGTTCTGGGTTAAAGTGTTGTAGCCGGTGTAATTATATTGAAGTGAAAACTTCTTTAGGCGCGTTAGGCATTTTTGAGATGATCAAAGTCAAATAATTTATTTCAATTAGGCACAAAAAGGCACTTATGAACGCCAAAATTTACAAAAATAGAATTGATTCTAGTCGCCCCTTCCAAAAGGTAGTTTTCGTATGGAGAAGAATGGGCAAGAAACTCCACTGGGACTAAACCATTGACTTCGCGACACTGTAACGCAATTTACCGACACCGTGGAGTAAAAGACATCAACGCGTTGATTACCGCGGTGCCGATTTTTTTCAAGTTTTCACTTCTGTCGGCACTCCCGGAATGACACTGTTTTTTTAATATTTTATCTTGTAAAACACACTTTAAAAAAAGTTGAACGTAATGTAGGTAAGTAAGTTTATACCTGTAGAACAAAAAAATCTTTAAAAACATGAACATTACGAAGAATCTTTGATTTGCCTTAGGTAGGTACAGTTAAAGAACAAGGAAAAGTACCTAGTTGAGCAACAACTTGCACTTGGCAAGATATTTTTACAATTGTATAGGTACCTACCTACCTTATCAAAAAGTCTAAGGATATTGTGGAGGTCTCTACAGCCAGCAACAAAAGTCGGTTCATAGTTCACACCGGGATGGGAACTATCTGTTTATTATTTTATATCCTAGATCAGATATTTATGATTATTCTAAAGGTATCATGTTTTTTTATTTTGTCTCTGAAATTGTTCACTGCATTTTTGTCTAAGACTTTATCAAATATTACATGTTTTCGCTTTTAAATTATTTACTATTATTTTATAACTATATGCCATTAAACACATGAAAGGTACAAAGTCGGACGTTCATTGTTCGCTGATTTTTAACATATCTGCGTTATGAGAGTCAAAGTCCCTACCTATTTAGGGGGCGTACTCTCTAAGTCCGTCAACGAAGATACGGGCCCGTCCGAAAGTAATTCGATACTCCAGAGTGAATCCTACTCCCGATAATTTACTTTTTCGTTCGAATAAAAACACATCGGAAGTTAGGATAACTGTCAAATCGTGTTGTTATTAATTGTTAGTTCGGGCTCCAAAGTAATCTTATGTCCGTAGGTGATATAGAGTAGGAATCACCCGTAACTACGGCTGATAATACCACAGATAATATAATACGAACTTCGTGCTTAGGGAGTAAATCTCCAGAATCATGTAGCGCGTCATATTAGGCCCTAGTAAAAGATTGTATTTCAAGCAAAAATGGTTGCTTAAACCAAACAATCAGTTTGGCTAAAGTTGCGTTTTCCAGAGCAAAAATATGCGCTCTCTGCACCTTATTCATTTTGTGTAGACAGAAATTCATAATTTGTATCGAAGTTGAGAAACAGCATTCATTATGATATTGGCGTAGTGACGCTCGTGTGCGAGCAGATGACACAAATGGAGGAACATCCCTACACACAGCGATGAACAAGAAAAAGTGGGCGTGGCGCTCCGCCCAGCCGCCAGCTCCCGGCGCTTTCTTGTGAACTGCAGCCTCCCCCCGACAGGACTTATCTCCTAATAGGTAGCTACAATAAAACAGATACGCTAGCAATGTGTTACTAAGTAATAAAGCGGCGCCATTTTGTCCTGCGCTTCCGTGTTGCCTGAAAGCAATAACGCCTTTATGAGCTGAGCAGCGAGCCGGCATCAAGTGATCAAAGAGCTCGTCCTGTTTCATTTTACGCTTGTTGCTCTTCTTTCATTGTCAAACGAAACGGTGATTACACAATCTTTCAATTCTTTTTTCAGGTATCATATACACAGTTCAAATAACGACGGCTTGTATATTTGTTCATGTTTGTTGGCAATTATTTTTAAATTTAGGCTATGTATGTCTATATATGTAGGTTGTATCTTCCTAACATAATCTAGAAATAGGTATATTTTAGATCGCGAACACGCTGTAAAATGTGCTTAGAAGCGTTTTTCAAGAAGCAGTTTTTCAATAACATTCGTGTCTGACAGCCTGATGCGCAAAACACTGTGGGTGGAACTGTTAAAACACATTGCAACTAATAAACAAGCAGGCAAAAATTATACTAGATACCTACCGTCGAGCAATTTCTGAACATAAACATTGTGACAGACAGACAGACATCATAAACTCAGGAATAGGATACCGGTGACAAACCTTTTGGTGAGAAACCGTAAAATGTAATTTCTAAAAGGTTTGATGGATTTTTCGATAAATAACAAAGCAATATCTATCTAATTGTATTGGGACTCTCATCAAATCTCCCATTGACATTCGAAACTTACCCATTAAACGATTTAAAATCTGTATTAAAACCAAACTTTGTAAAAAAGGGTACTATACAATTTCAGATTATTTAGAAGATAAAGCTTGGGATTGAACTGCTCGCTCTGCTAAGCCTTGTGATAAAACCATAAAACTAGACATTTTAATTATTATGTAAATCAACATATACCAGTTTTATAAACACATTGACATTGTTGAAAGTTATTTTCAAAATGACATGATTACTTTGTAAAGTATTATATTATTTTAACTATTGTGAATGTGAGGACTATGTGGATATTATTTTTATTTCTTTTCTAGTTCTAGTGATGGTCTGGCAGTTTGAGTAGTTTTTGCGGCCTACCCAAATGTCCTTTCTTTGGTATTGCTCGTCGAGTTGAGCTCCTCTGAGTTGAGCTCCACGATTACTAACAAATGCTTGCACTGACTGGACAGGTCCACTCAAATCTGTGTGGTTCTTTCCTCAAAAGACCTTTTCAGACACTAATCTACATGGTCCTCATATGGCCTGACCAAGATTATGTCTGGACTTTAAAAGAGACTGCGACCTCTGAATTTGTTTCGGCCTTTCTTCTCAGAGTATTCAGATAGGAAACGCCGAACTCATCTAGCTTATTTTTAATATTTTTTTTATATGACGTGTAAAAGTGAATAAACAATTTCATTTCATTTCATTTCAAAATAACCATCATATATATACCTACATTACTGGCAAATAAATGATTTCTAATATCTAGGTATATATACCAACTTCCGAAAATTCGGAAGTAAGATGTTTTCAACACACGGGTTAGAATGCAGTGTTTTTAACACGCTTGCTTTTATTTATCGTTCCCGCACTAGTGCAGGAAAGTGCGCCACAGGTATATTATGTAATCAAATAATATCAGAGATGTGCGATTTTATTTTAAATCTCAGCAAACAGCCTTCATTCATGCCTTTCTATGCCTTAATATTATGAATGTGACTGAATAAACTGTATAAATAAATAAAATATGATAAATAAACAATATTAATCGTCAATCTCGATGTTTTGTCGAGTCGTAAAAAACGTGCGAAGCAGGGGCGGGTCGCTAGTGTTCTATAAATAAAATTAGTTTTCTCCAAATAAAAATATATTCAGTTTTTAATTCTTAACTTAGGGCGGTTTGGCCCTTTCGGGTCAGTGCCTTCCTTCGAAAATGCGAAGGCATGGCGCACGAAAACATAAATCTGCGAGCCATTTTACGCAAAATACTTGCTACATTTACAAAGTGTCTATGAAATTTATTTATTGTTTCCTCGCAAGTGTCGTTAAAACAGTTGTTTGGTACGCGTGAGCATATTTTGTCATTACGTCCTCACTCGAAAAACGAGCTGCAATCCCGTCTCGAGTGTAGTATAATAGCTGCACACTTGCATCAAAATGTACTATTTCAATTCTGTGCCTTAGGTATATTCATGCCGAGGTAGGAAACTCGTAAAAGTAGGTAGGTATCTAAGTACATACATTCAATATTACCATAAAACAATAACTTAGCGCAATTAAAATAAACGAATCAACGCATAAAATTGCCCCTAAAACTGTTATCAATTATTATTTTGAGCTCGTTGAATGTAACTAGCGCGGTGAGCGGTCACATCAGTGAGTGAAGTATCACTCTATTATTTATAGACGCGTTCGATACGCAATACAAATTATTGTTTTCAAAGTATAACGTTTAGGGGAGCGTTGTTTGCAGAACGACCCTCAGGGACTCCCTACGGGCTAGCGCGGCTCAACGAATTTGACATTTACTTATGTAGCTTTAAGTGTTATTTTGTAAGGCCATCGCGGGAATTAAATACTTTTTCGCTTTGCGTAGGTATTGTAGTACTATTAAAGCAATCTTTTGACAATTGAATTTCGGTTGGAGTGGCGCTCGGAGCGCAGATACGACTTTTCGTCACAGAGCGATGCATGGGTGTTTGCGTGCGGTAATTGATACGAAGTGACAGACACGAGGGGATACTTTTTCAGCCTCCGGCCGTAGAGAGGAGTAATGTTTTGACATGAACCGAAAAGAGATGGGTGTGATTTGAAGTGCCCTTTGTGGAATTATAGTCGCGGATGGCGTCTCTAATATTGACTAATGCATTTCGTTGCTAATGGGGAAATGGAATACGACAGGTGCGAGGGTTTTAACGAAGCCCGGGATTAAAAAAACAACGATTTTCATTACTCTGTTCGATTTTAGTATACAATTGTTTGATGTGTGACATTTGACAAGTAGATAGTCTTAACTTTTTAATTAACTGGGTAGAGTCAGTAGCCTGAGAGGGAGCAGCTTAGAGAATATACCTAGCAGTGACAATTTAATTATTTTATATAGAGGTACTTTTACCCCGATACATACTTTTACCCAGATAATTTTAGATGCAACTGGAGTAGACAGCTATAGAAATTGAAGCAGTATTAAATGCTAATATATTCCTACGTGTATCCTATTCTATTATAGTAGATAATTACACTTGGTACTTTAACAAGGAGACACCAACAGTATAACTAGCTAAAGTTTCTTCCAATAATCACCTGGATCTTAAACACAAGCATCTACTTACCTAGATATGCAAATTAAATCGACATTAAAGTATCAAGGGCGGATCAGGCGGTCCATTAATAAATCAGTTCGCTAAAACCGTAATTGTAATCTCAAACAAGGCAGAGGGAGCGCGGTGTTTGTTCTAACAACATTATTACAATAAGTTTGGGTTCGGTTCGCCGCCGCTCCGCCGCCGCGCCCGCCTCGCGCCGCGTCCGCTTCGAGCCCCATCCGCGCGGTTCACACGATGGTTTGCCGTTGCAAACCTTAAACATACATTAGTTACATATTTATATTACTAAACAACGTTTACTGTGCCGTCGGTCGCTTTTTATGATCTATATTCAGCAATCTTGAAGTTAGAAATAAAAATCGGAATAACACAGACAGATTGTAGACGTGAATCAAAAGTCTAAAGATCTACTAACGGGCAGGTAAAAATGTTGTACGTGAGATGCCCGGTTTTTGTACTTAGACCTTCTTGTAATTTTGTTTTTCTTGCCAATCCGTATTCCGGGTACTGAATCGAGAACATTTGTTTAGATAATGAAAATTTACTATTGATGAAGATACGAAACTGTCGGAATAAACGAAAAACAATCGGAATTGGGGCATTATAAAACTTTTCGGGGAAAACTTATTCGTTTTAATTTTGTATCATTTGTAATCTCATAGAGATAGTACTAAGTGTATCTATTATTAACTTGTCACTTAATTGATGCCGATTAAACGTTTCTATTAGGTGAAGACACAGAAGTGCGCCTCGTAATAGGAAGACTACTAACAGATTGCGAGATGAGCTCACAAAGAATTGTATTTGTATCGGAGGGTTTAGGGATGAGGCAGTAGCATGTCTATTATGAAATTGATTCTATGTAGCAGTATTGTGTGGTGAACTACGCGCAGAATTGAATTAGTACAAACGTTTTGATGCAAGAGTGCAAGTCATTGCAATAATAAATGCCTCTTGCGCCTATCGAACGACGTTTTTCAACACACGGCGAGGAAAATAAATAAAATTGTATAAACATAACATTTTGTAACAAATATTTGTGAAAAATGGCTCACGAATAATTTTTATCGTGCGCCGTGCCTTCATGTTTTGAAAGAAAGCCATACAGCCTAATAAGGCTGTTTGGCGGCTTCGAATCAGTGCCTTTCTATGGTATAAGAAAAACTGAATGTTTTTATTTAATTTATTGATTCATAGTTTATTTATTTACACAGTTTAGATACCTATTCACAATTTTTTTTGGCATGAAGGCATGCAGGCTCTTTGCTGAGATTGAAAGAAAATTGCACATTTTAAAAAGCATTTTATTATACAGTTTCTGTAGCGCACTTTCCCGCACTAGTGCTTGGAATGGTAAGTAAAAAGCACAAGTGTTAAATACACCGTATTGTGAACCTAAACGCGGTGCAATAAGAGCTACTTTTCGAGTAAGCTTGTTGAAAATATTTTACGTCCGTCCGAATTTTCGGAAGTTGTAGGTAGATATTATTTTATTATTTTTCGAAAAATGCATCAAGTTTTTAAGGTTCTGTAGCCCAATGGCAAAAAACGGAACCCTTATGGATTCATGTCTGTCTGTCTGTCCGTCCGTATGTCACAGCCACTTTTATATACTATAACTACTATGCGAACTACTATAAGAACTATGCTGTTGAAACTTGGTAAGTAGATGTATTCTGTGAATCGTATTAAAATTTTCACACAAAACAAGAAAAAAAAACAATAAATTTGGGGGTTCCCCATACTTAGAACTGAAACTCAAAAAAATTTTTTCATCAAACCCATACGTGTGGGATATCTATGGATAGATCTTTAAAAATGATATTGAGGTTCCTAGTATATTTTTTTTCTAAACTGAATAGTTTGCGCGAGAGACACTTCCAAAGTGGTAAAATATGTCCCCCCCTGTAACTTCTAAAATAAGAGAATGATAAAACTAAATAAATATATGTGATGTACATTACCATGTAAACTTCCACCGAAAATTGGTTTGAACGAGATCTAGTAAGTAGTTTTTTTTTAATACATTATAAATCGTAAACCGCAATTTACCTTTCATTCAATGTTACTTGCTGCTACGGAACCCTTCATGGGCGAGTCCGACTCGCACTTGGCCGCTTTTTTTATAAACTACGTTATCCATTTTTACGGTTTCTCACCAAAAGGGTGTCGCCGGGACCCTATATTTCTGAGCTTATGACGTCAGTCGGTCTGACACAAGAATTATTCTCTAAAACTGTAAGATAGGTCTAGTATAATTTTAGCCTGTTTGTGTATAATTGCAATGTGTTGTGAGTTCCACGCACACTGTCTTGTGCTGTCAGGCACATTCGTGCAATACATTCGTATTGAAAATTGTATTATTGAAAAAGCTACAAAACATGTTTTAAAGCGTGTTCATGAACTTTAACGGTATATATCTCTATATACATAAAATTCTAGTGTCACGATGTTAGTTGCCATACTCCTCCGAAACGGCTTGATCGATTTTTATGAAATTTTATATGTATATTCGGTAGGTCTGAAAATCGGTCGTAATCTATTGTTCATACCCTTTTTTTTTTTCTTGGATGGGAAATTATCAAATAACTTCTCCCGCTCTGGGTGGAGCGGGAGGGCGTGAGACTCTTACTGACTAAAACCCACCCGTGTTCCTTCGGTTGCCCTGTTGCCGGGGGCCACGATTTCCCTATCGGTTTTCTTCGAACCCCCGGCAGGCATTGGCCCTAGCGAACCCCGTCAATTCTGCTGACATCTCTTTGAGGCGCGCGTGGAACACAACGCGCCGTCGACCCGGGCTTGGTCCTTATCGGACGGCGAGCTACCCATTGCTCACCGTTCGCAAGCCCGCGCCTACGTTGGCCGGAAATCGGCTCGCAATTCCCGCCCCGGGCGTCTCCTCCTATTGCGGCGGTTAAGGGCGTGAGGGCGCGAAATTTGCCTCTCCCTCACGCGTTCCGCCTCCTCCTTCGCGAGCATTACCGCTTCGCAGAAGGAGGTGACGGCCTGCCATTTCCTCTCGCTCCGTACCATGGCCTGAACCAGGGCCGGACGCGAGAGTTCACCGCCGCCGATCGCCTCTACGAGGACACGGCGTTGCTCCGCCCAAGCCGGGCAGACTTCCACCGTATGCTCCACCGTGTCTTCAGGCCGATCCACACAATGGTGACACCCGGGTGTTTCCTCCCGCCTTATCCTGAACAGGAACCTCCCGAAGTAGCCGTGTCCGGTGAGGACCTGCGTCAGGCGGAAGGTGAGGACGCCGTGGCGTCTCTCAAGCCACTCCTCAAAGACGGGTCTTATCGCCGCATACCCTTAAGTGATAAGGGTGGTCCACCCCAAACATAAATAATTTATATGGCAAAACAACGTTTTCCGGGTCAACTGTATCGTTTATATATGTATAAGGTAAAGTTTATTACAGACAGTAGAAGTGGAAGTGGTTTAGTTCTGAAAACCATAATAGCAACGCTAATTACATCAAGCCACGCGATACTTTCACAAATCTTCCAACAATAGAAAATTTATTACGTCTCATTTCTTCAAAGTTTTATAAACACTAATCTATGTAGGTACAAATTAGGCAGCACACACACAGCTACAGTTTTTAGATTTATATTTCCTCTCACCGAGAAACCAGTATCATATCAACCCACGATAAGAGCGGCATTAGCTCTAAGTACATGGCAGTATCCAGCCCCGGATCTAGGGAGGAGCAAACTGAGGCACGTGCCCCGGGAGTCAACTTCTTCTCCCAAATTACGATGATTATTTTATTTTTTTTACCTACTTCATTGACATAATCTTTTCAGTATTTGACATTATATACCTACAATTTTCTAAATAGGTCCTTATTTTTATTATTTTGTTTATCTTTTATATAGATTCTTTTCTTTTAGATTTTGTGAATGTGAGAACGTTGTAGGCTGTAGACTTGTGGACCATTTTCTATTTTACTAAGTACCTGGTACTTGTTGATAGGCCTACACTGTCCTCCCATACATATTAATACTGTAATTTGAAAACATTGTAGAAACCATTTATTTTGAAAAGAGTAACCGTGGAGTTTCTTGCCGGCTCTTCTACATAGGAAGCGACCAATTGGAACCGTGCACCTAGCTTCTGACGTTTCATAAGTGCCCTTGTAGGTTTATGTAAAATAAAATATTTAGATTTTTTTTTATTTTTGAGGGGGCGACAAATTCAAGCGTAGCAGACGAGTGCACCAGCACACCGCAACTTATAAAAAATGAGACGCGCAGCCCATATACAGGGTGTCCCGTAAATAATGGATCAAACGTAACGGGTAGGTAGCTTACCTCATTTCCAACAACTAATTTGAACAGTAAAAAAAAAACCGATAAGGTAACCAAGATAATTTTTTTTTTCGATTTTTACTATTTTCTGTACCAGCATTCAGTGTTTTTAATGCTGTTGCTGCAAATGGTATCATATTTAGGTGTGATTTTCGTCAAACATTTCTGAATAGTTTACTAATGTTATAAGATACCATTTTTTTAAATAACATTTTATTAGCCTTAGAAAAAAAATCTTGAATTGAAAAGTTTTGTTTTTACGATGAAAATACCAGAATTGGAAAAATTCTCCTGTAAAAAAATGTATGACACCAAAGTGTACCATTATTTTAAAAACTTGTAAAATTACTAAGGTTTGCAAATTGGTATAAAAGTTACGCCTAGTCTTTGTCGTTACAAAGATATTGCTATGAATCTGACAGAGGTGCCAAATTACGAAATAAAATAAAATTTGAAAAAGTGTGCACAATTCAACTATTTTCTTAAAAATGTTTAGGTATCTCAGCGTATGAAAAAAATTAGGAGGTTAAATTTAAAAAAAAATACAAATAAATCGTTTATTTTGTTTTTACAGTAAATGTTCAAACTGACGTCCCCCTACGAGAATGCAAAGTCTGCACCTCCTAATAAAGGAAGCTCTTATCCGACGGACAAAATGGCTGTTGTTTATTTCTGATACAGCAGATTGGATGCGCTGACGTAATTCTTCTTCCGACGTTATTCGTTGTTTGTAAACTTTGTCTTTTAAACATCCCCAATAAAAAAATCTAAGGGATTTAAATCCGGAGATCGCGGAGGCCACAAAATTGGTCCTAATCGGCCGATCCATCTGTCAGGGTAAGTTTCATTGAGTTGCGCCCTTACTGCCGTCTACTGTAAAAACAAAATAAACGATTTATTTGCATTTTTTTTTTAATTTAACCTTCTAATTTTTTTCATACGCTGAGATACCTAAACATTTTTAAGAAAATAGTTGAATTGTGCACACTTTTTCAAATTTTATTTTATTTCGTAATTTGGCACCTCTGTCAGATTCATAGCAATATCTTTGTAACGACAAAGACTAGGTGTAAGTTTTATACCAATTTGCAAACCTTAGTAATTTTACAAGTTTTTAAAATAATGGTACACTTTGGTGTCATACATTTTTTTACAGGAGAATTTTTCCAATTCTGGTCTTTTCATCGTAAAAACAAAACTTTTCAATTCAAGATTTTTTTTCTAAGGCCAATAAAATGTTATTTAAAAAAATGGTATCTTATAACATTAGTAAACTATTCAGAAATGTTTGACAAAAATCACACCTAAATATGATACCATTTGCAGCAACAGCATTAAAAACACTGAATGCTGGTACAGAAAATAGTAAAAATCGAAAAAAAAAATATCTTGGTTACCTTATCGGTTTTTTTTTTACTGTTCAAATTAGTTGTTGGAAATGAGGTAAGCTACCTACCCGTTACGTTTGATCCATTATTTACGGGACACCCTGTATAATCTTTATTTATTTTTTCTTTTTTACCACAGTTTTGTTTTGTAGCACCCCTGTTGGATTGGCTTATTATCGATCGATAAAATTTGATGAATATGTTGCTGGCAAAGATTTTCATTTTGAGAAAATTTGAATTTCGCGGACTAACTAGGCGCATCCCCATAAAAGTTTGACGAGGGGCGGCAGACGGCAGTTTTTGCCCCGCCTCAAAAAATTCTAGATCCGGGGTTGGCAGTATTAACTGATCAACAAAGATATTTGACAACACTTCAAATCATCATTAATCATCATTCTTAAGCCCTTATTCTAATTTATTTGGGGTCGGCGGAACGTCTTTTTCTTCTATACTTTTCTTCTATTAGTCGACATCTTGGTAAACAACACTTAAAATAAACATCATCTTTTATACATTTTCAGTAGGTAGGTACCCAAGTTTCAGTACGTGACGTGACGTAAATTTAGGATTAAAAAACAAAATTAAATTAATGTTCTACGAAATCAAAACATTACCCACGATCCCTATTATTTATAATTCACGAAAGTAATCGTTTCATCATTGTTAATTCGTTGTGTTTTATTGTTTATTTTGTACCGCGGTGTTAACTTGGTAAAGCCTCTTAGCAAATTACATAAGTACCGTACCTACATAGAATTACGTGATATATTTGTTTAATAAATGGACATTATAATTCTAGGTTTGCTAGATATTTACAAGGCCAGGTCCCAAAAAAAAAAGTTAAATATATTTTATTAAATAAATTGCGCTTTGTATCCCTTCGTATAGCCGTTATTACTTAAATTACACAAAAAAGTATTGCCTTTCTCAGCGGATCGCGTCCCTGTGCAAATAGCGTTATGAGGATATGGCGCATATTTAATTTTGTCAATGCACAAATGCCTAAGTATATTTTTTCATTTTATCTTGAAAATCCAATGGTCAATGTCAGGTATTTACAAGCTTCGTTCGTATGTGTTTCCGGTTACTGTCTTTGTCATCCATTTTTTTATAAAGACACTGAATTCGCAAGGTTGATTGTCAAATACAAACAAAAAAATATTTATTAGGTAATACTGTAGGCTTGACTGGCTTTGGCGCCATTTTCCAAGAAAATTGCCTAATTTTTGTTTTAAATAGTAAGACTTTCTTTGAGAAAAATACACAAAACGATTTACTATGATTTGCTTAACAGATCATAAGTAGGTAATAGAAGCCTCTTACTGCAATTTTCATGATAAAGTCAGCAAAATATTGAGTTCAGCAACCTAATTGCGTAATACACGATCAATCACAATTTGAATCGTTTTAAAAGAGATTGCTAATCCATAGTTTCTAAGTTCGAAAAAAATCTGCTCAACAACGTAAATAACGCAATGAATGTGTTGAACTGTCAAAATGAAACAGATTAATGTTAATCATTTACGAAAATGTGTTACGCAATTAGATAGCAGGTGTGATGGTAATGAGTACCTATAGCAAGTTATGGTTATGTCTAGGCTACTGTCCCGCTAAGTAGCTAGTGTTTGGGGTGCGTGGGGTGGGCAGGCGTCGAGGCGTGGTGCACATCGCCGCGGGCATGCGCCCCGCCCTGCCGTCTCATCTGTTTGTCTTCCCACACGACCAGGGACTCAAACTGTAACCGTAATAAGTGTTTTTAACACTGTTTTTTAAAACAGTTTTAAAAGAAAAACATTTTTAAATGTAACAGATACAATAATGTTACAGAATCAAAGTGTAACCTTTTATATGTGTTAATAAGTGTTAATATGTGTAACTGAAATAGATAGTTTTAGCATAGTTTTAGGTATAATTGCACAGTACGGCAACAACGCCCGGCGCGACGACGATCTTCAGTACACATACACACACTAACGCATTAAAATTATGTAACACATTTGTTCAGTTCCGATTCCGACTTCCGACCGCGCTCGCGCCCGCCATTTCTAACCGATTTCAAAAAAAGGAGGAGGTTCTCAATGCGACGGAACCTTTTTTTTTTAAATATATGTTCTCCGATTACTCGAAGACGGCTGAACTGACAACTGATTTGAAAAATAGATTTTTTTGTTTGAAAGGGTATACTTTCAAGATGATCCCATTGTCATTTGATCACGATCTTATGATGGGATCTTGGAGAAATCGAGGGAACTCTTCAAATATTATAGGCGCACCTCTAGCGATTTGGGTATTTTTTATAGTAACTCGTGCATTTGCTCTCAGAAAGTACCATTTGGTAAAGTGGAACTGATGCTGAAGGACACAGATGGCCACCGGAACTAATCAGTAGATAATATGCATTTCACGGGTTGCGATTCGATTACTTTAATATGACTGGTCAGCAATTGATGCTCGTCACAATTCATATGGTGCAGTGGAGCTGATGGTGAAGTACCTGGAGAACTCCTCAACAATTAAGGGCCTATACTACCTCAAATGGCTTAACATGATCCTCCGTTATATCGAAAATACTGCAGCATTAATTTTGAAATAAATATATGTTAAAGTTAAGGATTAATGTTAAGTACTATGTTAGACGAAAACACGATTCCATAAAATTTTCTCGATAGAAAAAAATTCCAAAGTTACCTCCAAACCGAACAATAAACCGCTGGTATTCAAAAAATACTTCAAATTAGATCTTGAAACTTTGCATAATAATTGAACTAACTATAAAGCAGCGACTATGTTTTTTATTTTTTTTAAATTACCTTTATTTTCGCCGTAAAAAGCAATTACCTAAATTATTGGCGCCTCGGAGCCGCTAGCACCCCACTCTGTCTCGCTCTCACTCAGTCCGCGAGCAGTATGGTGCGAGCGAGATAAAAAGTGAATTTGAGCTGAGGTTGTATAGGCTCTTAAAGTCCCTGCATCGGGAAAAGCAATATTTTGTAAAAGGTTATGAGCAATGGACATAAAGCTATTGTAACTTAGACAAATTACAAGCAAAACCACAAAAAAGTGAAAAAAAAGCTTTTTTACAAAAATATATAACCGACTTTCAAACTACAAAGTGAAAAATAACTTTAATTTCGGAAGTCGGTGGCAAAATACTAAAATACTGATCCAAAGACACCGACTTCCGAAATTTAAGTTATTTTTCACTTTGTAGTTTGGAAGTTGGTTGTATATTTTGTAAAAAAGTTTTTTTCATCTCAAGTCGCCATCTTGCTTACAATGTTACAATAACGGTGTTATATGCTTTACTCTTTGAGCATTTTGATATGTTTAAATTTTAGTTGGTGTTTTAATATGTGTGAGTAAGCATAAGTACGCCTGCACGGTTTTACAAAATGCTTGTTTCTTGGATCCATTCGTTCAAGTAAACCGTCACTATGCAACGCACACTCCGAACGGAACCATACTTCTCTGCAGTCGAACTTTTCGTTTCCGAATCCGAAGATTTAGGATAGTCTTCGTGCACATCCAGACGTGGTTTTTTCTTATAAGAAAGGATTAATTGAGAATAATCCTCCGAATCCAGCCAGCTTGCGAAACTGAAGACCGATGATGGTAGAATCGTATCCGCAAACCTGAACTATTGAGAAAGATCGAGAGTTTCTATGGACATTATACTGCATACACGTCAACCAGTAACCCCGTTAAGAATCTGACAAACGACCGAAGAGCTAGATTGACATTATACCGAAGACATCACAGACGTCAGCTTGTACGAGATTAGGATGGCTCTGAAGCAGCTTAAAAATAACAAAGCGCCGGGTGATGACGGGATTACGGCCGAACTCCTGAAAGCCGGTAGAAAACCCGTTCTTAAGGCCCTCCAGAAGCTTTTCGATTCCGTTATTCTCGAAGGTCAAACGTCACAGGTGTGCAACGCCGCAACAGAGGTGTGGTGGTACTCTTCTTTAAAAAAGGCGACAATGCCCAGCTTACGAACTATAGGCCCATCACACTTCTGAGCCATGTCTAAAAGCTGTTTTCAATATTCACCATGAACCGTCTCGCGCGCAGGTTTGACAATTTCCAGCCTCCCGAACAAGCTGGATTCCGTAAAGGCTCCTCAGACCACATACATACGCTGCGGCAGATTACACAGAAGACCGAAGAATATAACCTGCCTCTCTGCTTAGCGTTTGTGGACTACGAAAAAGCCTTCGATTCGATCGAGACATGGGCTATACTGCAGTCTCTTCAACGGTGCCAGATCGACTATCGCTACATCGAGATGCTAAACTGTCTGTAGGTACGAAAATGCCACTATGACAGTCCAACTCCAGGACCGGAACTCGAAACCTATCCTTCTGTAGCGAGTTGTGACACAGAGAGACGTTATCTTTCCGAAACTGTTCACCGCTGCACTCTTCTTTCCGCTGCACTGGAGAATATTCTACAAGTTTCTGGACTGGAAAGGGCTAGGCATCAACATCAATGGAGAGTATATCACTAACCTTCGGTTTGCCGACAACATAGTTATCATGACAAGACCATGGAGGACCTCAGTACAAGGCCCGATGACCTCTGTAGAGCCTCCAAAAGAGTGGGTCTTAAAATGACCTTGGACAAGACAAAGGTCATGTCAAATGCCCATGTAACACTCACTCTCAATGAAGATCGGAGACGTTACGCTCGAAGTTGTGAACGAGTATGTTTACCTAGTACAAACTGTCCGTCCAGCTAGGTAGGTCTAATTTCGAGAAAGAGGTTAACCGTCGAATCTGACTCGTAAGGGCAGCGTTCGGGAAGCTACGCAATATCTTTGCGTCCCACATACCACAGTGTCACAAGACGAAAGTCTTTGACCAGTGCGTGTTGCCAGTGATGACCTATGGCACTGAAATGTGGTCGCTCACAATGGGCCTTATCAGAAGGCTAAAAGTCACCCAAAGGGCAACCGAGAGGGCTATGCTTGGAGTTTCCTTACGTGACCTAATCGAAATGAAGAGATCCGCAGGAGAACTAAGGTAACCGACATAGCCCGAAGAATTGCCAAACTTAAGTGGCAATAGGCAGGGCACATTGCTCGTAAAACAGATGGCTGATGGGGCCGAAAAGTTCTGAAGTGGCGACTGCGTACTGGAAGACGTAGCATTGGAAGGCCTCCCATTAGATAGACCGATGATCTTGTGAAGGCCGCAGGAATCCGCTGGATGCGGGAAGCACAGAATCGGCTGAAGTGGCGGTGCTTGGGGGAGGCCTATGTCCAGCAGTGGACGTCTTTCGGCTGAAATGATGATGATGATGAATCCTCCGAATATACTTCCGAATCTATCAAGATATCGGGACTATCAGGACGCACAACTTCTAGTTGAAGTGGTAAGCAGTTGATTTTAGGATGGTTGTCATCCTCATCCAGACGATGTTTTCTCTAAAGAAAGGATTGTTTGATCCATTGCAGCTAGGGTTGCCAGATGGTCGGGATTCGTCTGGATTCTCCCGACATTTTAAATATCTCCAGACTCCCGACAAAACTCAATATCTCCAGAAAAACAGCTTCTGGGAAAGTTCTATCCAAAATGATAATGATGAATAATTATGATGACAAATTATTTGGTAGGTAATAGAAATAGAACCTTATTATGGAAGTTTTTCGATATGAGAAAACCGTTTTTTGCGTCGAAGCTGAACTGTTTTTAAAACAGGCTATTCGGAGCTATTCAATACTTGCAAGAACGCTATGATTTTTCTGAGAACTTTTTATTTAAAAAACTCGTATTATCTAAAGAAGGTGCAAATTTATTTACGAGGGAAGAGCTATCTATATTGCCCGACGTACTTAATAGTTCAAACAGTATTGACCAAGATGCCTTATAAACAGATTACTGTAGTCTCCGAGAAATATATCAACATCTTCCAAAATACAAGGATATGTCGAATGACATTTGGGCAAATATTAAAAAAAAAATGCAATCATAACGACATCAACTACTAATTAAAAAAAAATCATTTTTGTTGTTAATTCCTGTAAGCAATGCTTATTTTAAAAGGGTGTTTAGTTTGCTAAAGAAAAAAGTCATAATTTAAATTATATGTTAAAGAGAGAAATCGTATGGCCTTTGATTTAATAAAAGCTGGGTTATTATTTAGACTGAACTTTGAAGTATATTGTTTTAATTTTAAATCCTTTATGAATAGGTACTCCTAAAGGATCCAAATAAGAGGACTCAGTAAAGTCCAATGCCAAATATATGTGGCAAACAAAAAATTAAGTGTAGGTACTTAAATTAGTTATGTGTCAACAATGTTAAGTAGACTATTAAAAACTAAATCCCGAGAGCAATCCCAAAATCCCGACATTTTCAAGTTTTGTCCAGATATTTTGGTCTTCGGATCTGGCAACCCTAATTGCAGCCAACAAAAGTGAAAAACACAAAAGTGTTCAAATAAGCTTGAATTTTAAATCACGAATATTTTAAATATTTCGGAGCACGTGTTTTTGCACGGATATAACACACGACGCGCGGCTATCTAATACTTAAATTTGGCAACGTCGCATTTCCTTGTTACACTTATTAACACTGTTAACACTTTTATATCTGTTACAGATATATTACGGTTACACTTTTGTAAGTGTTTTGGGTTAACACATTGAAAAACACATTTATAAGTGTTACATATTTGATTCTGTTATCAATTCAAAATGTAACACTTATAATTCTGTAACCTTTATGAATGTGTTTTTAAGTCCCTGCACACGACACATCCTACCACCGCTGCACCGCACCGTCCTAATGAACCACTACTTCAACGTGTAAACTTGTTTATTTATTTTAATTAAAGCGGACTATTTAATATTCCAAAGCATGAGTTTTTTTGACATGACTTTGTTGATTGTATTCAAAATCGTGTTTATGCAACCATCTGTCCTTTAAATATAATAATTATTCGCCTTTATTAAAACGTTGCTTAAACTTAAAACACGTCTTTAAACGTCAAAACATGCATGGTATAGCAAACGTTAATCATAGGTACTTTAAGCAACGTTTACCTATACATAAACCCCCTAATGTCATAGTAGCTGTTGCCTGCGATTTCATTCGCATACAAAATTCTACCTAGGGATAGGAATATAACTTTCTTGTAAACTATACTCCGTTTGAAATAAGATTAAACATTTAACTAAACGTTTTTTACAGTCCGTTCAACCGATTTTGACTTCTATTGCGTTGGTCGCATGACAAATGGCAGCTGCAGTAAACAGTTGGTTTGTAACCACGTTTTTTGCTTTTAATGCCATCCTTATGCCTACGGTATAGAAGTCAAAATCGGTTGAACGGACTGTAAAAAAGGTTTGTTTAAATGTCTAATCTTATTTCAAACGGTGTATAGTTTTATAGTAAGCAGTTAGAACTATGCACGTGTCACGGAACTATAGGTACTTTAAACGCCAATTATCTATAGTTTTACTAATCAGCACACGCCACATCATTCACCAGCCAAAACAAACTTCTCTGCTATTCATGAACATGGGGTCCTTTTTGATCATTATCAGAACGGGGCTGTGGATCAGACAAAGTTCGTAGCAAGTTCGGAAGCAAGACAGACCTATTTACAAAACTGTCAATGCCTTACCAATAGAGCTCATATAAATATCGATTACAGGCTTGAAACGCTATAATAGGCCTGCTTACTTACATAAGCGAACTATAAGCTTTTAATTTTTTTTTCGTCTAGTTATGATTACGTTAGTTTAGCTCTTCAATACCTAGTATTTGTCTTCAGCAGAATGAACATTACCGCATTGAAATTATGCATGCATGATGCCAGTGCGCTGCAGTGGTGGCGTACAATAGAATTTGGGAATTCTCCACGCTCTCAATGGAATTAAAACAATGGGGAATATCAAACTTCCAATGTAAGCTGTGCCTATAAGCTTCGGAGTTTCGACGTCGCTTAATGAAGTTAATCTATTTTAATCTAGGTACCCGTATCAACAATAGGTCTCTGGCGAATGAAAGGCTTCGATTTATGTAACACTGCGGTAAATGTAATCCTAATATTATAGTTGTTAAACTTCTCAGTTACTACTTAGTTCCTATAATGCACAAAATTTTGTTTGCCCAAATCCGGTTCAGAATATAATCTTTCACACTGATACTCATGCACTGCGAATTATTGGGTCCTTTGGACAAAAGGTGAATGTATGACAATTAATTTTGGGAGACTGTTCAAAGAACTTTCCAGTTCTTTCCGGTTTTTAAATAATCCATCCAATTTTACCCGCTGTCTCCATCGTGGCCTTTTTTTTGGGTGCGTCATTATCAAATAACTTCTCCCGCTCGGGGCAGAGCGGCAGTGCGTGTCAGACTCTTACTGACTAAAACCCACCCGTGTTGCTTCAGTTGCCATGTTGTCGAGGGCCACGATATCCCTTTCGGACTGCTTCGCAACCCCGCCAGGCATCGGCCCTAGCGGACCCCGTCAAATCTGCTGACATCTCTTTGAGGCGCGCATGGAACACAACGCGTCGTTGACCTGGGCCTGGTCCTTATCGGACAGCGAGCTACCCATTGCTCACCGTCCGCAAGAGCACGCCTACGTTGGCCGGAAATAGGCTTGTGATTCTCGACGCCCAGCACGCGTAGCATGACCGCCGTAGAAACGAGTTTTGTCGACGGAAGAATAGAAAAAATGACAGATAAACAATCACAATCTGTCATTTTGTTGATTCTTCCGTCGACAAAACTCGTTTCTACGGTGGTCATGCTACGCGTGCAGGGCGTCTCCTGCGGCGGTTAGGAGCGTGAAGGCGCGAAATTTGCCTCTCCCTCACGCGTTCCGGCTCCTCCTTCGCGAGCATTACTGTTTCGCAGAAGGAGGTGACGGCTTCCCATGCCCTCTCGCTCCGTACCATAGCCTGAACCAGGGCCGGACGCAAGAGATCACTGCCGCCGATCGCCTCCACGAGAACACGGCGATGCTCCACCCAAGCCGGGCAGACTTCCACAGTATGCTCCACCATGCCCTCTGGGCGATCCACACAATGGTGACACCCAGGCGTTTCCTCCCGCCTTATCCTGAACAGGAACCTCCCAAAACAACCGTGTCCGGTGAGGAACTACGTCAGGCGGAAGGTGAGGACGCCGTGGCGCCTCTCTAGCCACACCGTAAAGAGGAGACTTATCGCCGCAATTGTGGCGTGACCAATCTCCGTCGTGGCCTGCCGCGAACTTCTTGCTGTCTTAGGGCACCATTGCAGTTTGACTATTGTGCTATTTGGGGAACCGGATCAACTGTGAGCCCAAGTAGCTCTGGCATTACGCTTAGCAATTGATTATGAATGAATGCAGCCCCAATCTTTGTGGAGACTTCTGAAATAAATGTCCAATTTTGTCGATTCCAATATTTGTTTATCTCACAAACGGATAAGTATCTAACGCACTTAACGATACGCAGGAAACAGGGGTGCTTTTATTGCAGAAAATGAACTCATCGGCTGCAATGAAAACAGCAAACGAGTTAAACCAAACACAATCAGTAGTACACAAAAGAACATCGGGCTAATCTTATTGTGGGTGAGGAATGACAAAGGAGTCGGGTGCGAACAGTGCGAGCGGGTGAAGGAGCTGGCGAGTGCGGAGCCCCGGAGTCTGGCGGTGGCAGGGGCCATATTTGCCGCTCGAGTGGCGCCCAATGAGCGGAGGGGCGCGGGCGGGCGCGCAACGCGAAAACCCCGTCACTCTTTTATCGAAAGTTAATGGGACCTTTGTCGGCCACCGACCGACTCTTGTAATGCAATTAACTCCGACAATGGTGCTATCGTTAACGAATTAATTTTAAAGGTTCCTACTGAATAATATCGGGGTGCCCTTTTTAAAATGTAGATTTTGTCTGGTATATTATCCGGTGAGGGATCAACGTGTCTTATCTTTGGAAAAAGGTCATGAACATATTTTTATAAGGGCTTGAAAATGTTTTATACTTTTCATGAATTTATTTATCAATGAAAATAGTTAATTAACAAACCTGTCTTTTCTGGCATAAACAGCTAGGCACTTTTTAAACTCATGGATCTAGAGAGACTAAACTTTCTTATCTGATGTAATTAAATTATAAATTCTTAGAAAAATCTTTTAAAATATTTTGGCCCTGTAAATTATATTTTTATCATTGATTTTATTCATGAATCTATAGAGTATATTTATAACTATATTATAAAAAATAGAATCAAGAATCTGAATTATTATTTTATTAAGAACATAAAATAATCGCTACGCCTGCGCGCACAATAGTTTCCGGAAGAGTTCCATTATATTTACATTCACATACAACATCAATGTACGTCTGTTTTGTAAAGAAAATGAGAGATTACAAATAAATTCGTGTGCATTGATTGGAAAGGACAGAAGGCAGGCTGGTCCAGTGTTGTGACGGCGAGGTGCTACAATGGCTCGCCAGCCGGGCAGACGGCGACGGCGACCACCCGCAGTCTGGGAACATCTCACACTTGTGCTTGCCCACTCGAGTGTGAGCACGGCCGCGCAGCCCCTCTCTACCGGGAAATATCAATGATATCTCAACAACAATACTAGCATTGAGGTTTTTTTTTGCTATTATGTAGTTCAGTAGCTCGGTCAATGTTTGCTACAAAATTGGGTCGTTCCAATTGTCCGTAGATAACACGGTGTATAACAATCAATTGATCGCTTACAAGAAATCGGTTCGGCTCGTATTAGCTACCGTACTGAATGATTCAATATTTAAGAAACCTTTGAGTTATGATATCACACCGTATATTTGGATATTTGTTATTTCTTATCCCTACAGAAAAAATGTATTGTTCAGTTTCTGAACCAATATAGAGATTTAGTTTTATATAATAGGTACCTACGTACGTGAAATCGGTTGATAGAATTTGATTTGTACCTATTTGCAAATACCTATTCATTCATAACCAGTTTTAGATACTTCCGTAAGATTTCACTGTTAGGTACTTACTAGGCACCTACAGGAAATGTTATTGAAAGGAACTTACAACTTATAGGTATTTCCTTTGATATTGCTATTGGCCTGCTGAAAATATACGTCATTCATTGATGTTATTTTCTAGTCATCATGTTGCAGTCATGCATATCTTCATGAATAAAAAAAGGTCTTGAAAAGTGCAGCAAATGACGACTTAGCATGATCTAGGAGACACAGGAACTTTCCACTAATCTTAAAAACATGTTTAGTGAAATGTTATTTTTCTTTCTTAGGTCTGGTTCAAGAACCGTCGCGCAAAATGGCGCAAACAGAAACGTGAGGAGCAGGAGCGGCTCCGGAAGTTACAGGAGGAGCGCGCATGCGGACGAGCGCCGCTGCTTGCGCGGGCGCCGTTGTCGCCGGCGCACTCGCCTGCGCACGCGCCGCCTGCGCCGCCCACGCCGCGCCCATACACCGACGACTCCGACTCTGACCTAGAAGTCGCCTAAACACTAAACTTTCAAACACCAGAACATTCGTGAACAACGCTATCTCAACAGACTCATGAACTACCAAGTACTGTTCACTAGACAAGTGTTTAAAAGTGCCATCTCAGGTGTTTTTGTGACTTCTAAACTCAGTGCGAGGACGACAGTGAACTATGTGTTGTGAAATTATTCTGACTGGTAGATATCTAAATTGTGAATTATATCTAACTCAACTTACTTGATACATGAGAAAATTATAACTTATCGTATATTAAGAATGTACTTATAATGTTTAGAGGCATAATATATTATGTACGTATGTAGAATAGTATCAACGCTTATCGACTTCCTCTTCGACTAAACGGTTCATTTTACTTTAGGAAATAACCTTTCTCCTACTAAATGTAGATAAATGTGTAATATCACCGCATATTAAAATAAAATGCAAGATCACTTCCTTGATGTAAATTATAAGTACCTAACGACATAATAGAAAATGTTAACTTCAGTGATTAGAAATTCCGCTTTCTGAAAATTCAGTATCTATCTAGATAAATGTCTTAGCACCGTGTATTATACCTAAATATCATAAAAGTCTTTAAATCATCAATGAAACAGCGTCGCCTGTTACGCTTTTTTAAAACAGTTTAGTTTACATTATAAGAATACTGAAATTTAGAGGAGATAGGTAGAGAAACTTCATGGCTTGAGATGTAACTAACCAGAGTCGGGAAACGCAAACGTATACTGACAGAATTTGTTACCTAGCCCACACAACTTTTTATTTTGAGGAAGTGCCTATGAACTGGCATTATCTTCAAAATCAAAAGTAATGGATCATCCTATTTGGGCGTTAGAGATTTTCTTTTTGTAGATGTCTTGAAGACTTGACATGGTAGCAATTATAAAGGCTTAGTCAATGTATTTATTTCGGACTATGATAGCCAGACTCTAGCACCAATAGATCTATTTATAGACTTAAAAAAAATATGCCAATAAGCTTTACCATGCATGGTTCCAAACTTATGTATATTTCTACTGTGAACTAGGCAGCTTTAGTAACAGTTTTGAGTCCACTCATTGTATATTACCGTTAGTACCGCAGTTTCTAGAACGGCCAAGGACGAATTCTATTATGATTTTAGTTTTTAATGAAATGATACATGTTGTTCATTCACTTGTTATTTATTTGAGGTTGAAACAGGTGCGACAAATTAGAAAACGAACTGTCTTGTCTATGTTAATATTTTGCTTCGTGACAGGTTTATTGCAATAATACTTAGCTAAATGTATGGTTTATCTAGATAAAAAAGTAATTAAATCCATAATTACATAATATACCTAATCACATATGCGTTTTCTTACCAATGATGTTACAAACAAACACGATGACAAACAAGATAGGTATTACGGTGGGCTGCATCAATTGGGTACCCCAGTTGTATATTTTTTTTTATCTACACCCATGTTTTAAATCCTAAAAGTTTTTGAAACAGTTAGCTTATTTCCATCATTGAAACAGCCAGTGTCATTGTAACCATAATATCATCCAAATGAGTGTTATAATGTTGTACGAAATTTAATTATGCAACTCGTTTCAACGTTTAAGCGGGGTACAGCAGCACCCGCTGCACGCATGTGCGGTGATGTGCTGCTGCAGGCGACATACATACTCGTACGTGGACTTGTATTGAATTTCGTGGGAATTTCTTTAATCTTGATCTTGAATTACAAACACCCAATGGTTTCGGAACCTTTTATAGAGGATTCATATCATGGGTGTAGATAAAGTCTTGTATGCAACTGTATATAATTAGGTATTAAAACACTCATGTGATAAACCCACATTTGTGTCTTAATACCCCTTATTATACAACAGTTGCATAAATAACTATAATGCAACTGGGGGTACCCAATTGATATACTACCTCCATAATGATGCCCTGTGTATGTGCCTGACTTCTGTCCTTGACGGAGAAAGACAAAATCTACCACTATCACCCAGCTAATACCATATATTGACTATATCGGTCGCTATAATGTTTAAGTAGTACACCTACTACCTTATTATCTAACACACAGGTTAACTTGATATATGTAGTTGTTGATACAACAAAAGTGATCTAAAGAGAGAAAGACCGTGGAAAAATTACATCGGATAATCATTGCGATTCCGATTTAATTTAGAACTTGCTATGCCCGCGGCTTCGCTCACGTGACTGATGTGGATTCTATTGATCGTGAAGTCATATCCTCTACAACATCACTCTAAAAATATTATAGAAAGTAGAAATACTATGTTAAATTAGATGAAAGGATGAAGGTTGGAAAAGCTGCAGGGTACGACAGAGTATCTTCTGAAATGCTAAAGGGCGGTGATAGGGTGGTAGCAAGCCTGTTGTGCCGAATCTTTAATATGTGTTGGAGATATGGCCTTGTGCCGGATGATTGGTGCAAAGCTGTAATCGTACCACTATATAAGGGAAAAGGCTCTCAGTAGGAGTGTAAAAACTACCGCGGCATTAGTCTTTTGAGTGTTGTCGGCAAACTGTATGCGAGATCTTAATAAATAGAGTGATAAGAGTGACAGATGAGAAAATATGGGATGTACAGGCAGGATTTAGAGAGGGAATGGGCTGTATGGATCAAATCTTCTCCCTAAGGTGCATAACCGAAAAAAATTTGGCAAACCACAAGAACGTCTATTATGCTTCCGTTGATTTGGAGAAGGCCTATGACAGTGTGTGGAGGAAAGAACTGTGGTCGACACTATCCATATACGGTGTGGACTGGCACTTGGTACGGGCGCTGAAATCTTTATACAAGGATTCCAGTGTTTGTGTTAGGATAAATGGGGCATACTCGAACTGGTTCTGCATCTCGAGGTGTGTTAGACAGGGTTGTATAGCGTCACCGCGGCTTTTCTGCTGAGGAATGATGTGATAAGACAGCGGTGTGATTTAAAAGAAGTTTTTATGTCAAAAATTGAAAAGGGTATGTTGAGATGGTTTGGGCATGTTGAGAGGATAAATGAAAAGCGACTAACAAAATGTATTTACAAGGCTGATGTAAAGGGAACGGCCGGGCGGGGACGCCCTAGGAGGACATATACTGACCTTATTGGTGATGTTCTTCAGAAAGGCCAGGTGCATAGTACTCGCAACCGGCGTACGTGTATGACCAGATGTATGAACGTAAACGAGGCAAAAGGAGTATTTAAGGATCGTAGCAGGTGGCGTTCTGTAGTTTCTGCCTACCCCCATGAAAGAAGGCGTGAGTTTATGTATATATGTTAAATTCAAATGCATTGTTATTTGGAGATCTTACATCTTTAAAAAAATATAAACAAAACAATCACAAAAGTGAACACCTGTTATAGGGATAGACCGTGACTCACAAGGCTAACGTAAAACAGTTAGGCTAGTTAGTTTACTTCGCTGACAATTTGATTATTGCGTAATACACCAGTAACAATGAATTTCATTTTGGCAGCTCAACAACATTCATTGCGTTATTTACGTTGTTGAGCAGACAAATCTTTCTAACATATGAAGCAATGGATTAGCAATATCCTTCAAAATCATTCAGATTACGATTGAAAGTGTGTTACGCAATTAGGGAGCTGGTTTTATACATGTCAAGATTGACAGCTTAGCTTCTTGTAAGTATAGCGTGATGATATTCATTTCAGAGATTAAATCCATATCTATCTGCAATATTATAAAATTTTTCTCTTCTAATTAATTCTCGCGGTAAACTGTTTTGGAACGGACATAAGCAGATAGCGTGATAATATAGAAAAATATTCGAGGACCAGACCTTAAAGGAATGTTTAATATATTTAAGCAAAATTTGAACAGAATTTATTTAGTAGTTTTTGCGTCATTCCGGAACATCCAGACAAACGGAAAAAAATAAATATTTAAACACTATATTTTCTCGTAGCAATTACTATTCTTCAAAAATTCTCAATGTACAGTTTTGACTTTGCTACTATTTTATTACAGCTATATATGTATGCGGGTGAATATTTCATTTCGTGCACATTATGATCTTTGGAGAATTGTTAAAAAAATGTGCCTAATCATGTTCATTATTTGTTTTTTTTTAAAGTGTTTAATGATGTTATGTGAAATATAAAAAAGGGACAGTAATCAGACTTTTAGTTTTGAAGATATTAGCGTTTGTTTTTTTTTAAGGAACGGTAATGAGATTTAACACAAACGGTAATTAGATAGATATCTATTTATGGTACTGAGGTAGAAAAATAGTAATTAATAATACAATAACAGTTCGATAAATCATCCTTTAATTACACTAAAACAAACCTATAATTAAACTTCGAAATAGGTACATCTTTTTTCTTTCTTTCTCTATATAATAATGAAACTGTAAAATAATACAGAAACAAAACTTAATCATACAAAAACTCTAAAATAATCTTTGATATTGTAGCTTTCTTTATTATTATTTATTTCCTTTATTTCATTTTTTAACATACTTTTTACATTTTTAAATATTCTTATAAAAATAATTTAAAAAAACATTTAAAAATATAAAAAAATATTATTATTATTATTGTAGCTTTTTCTTTGCTGTCTCCTGGCTCTTGGGGTCATATCCCCTATTGACAGAATTGTTTTTTCTTCCTTTCTTTTTAAGTATCTTTGGTGTTCTTTTTCTTTTTGTAAAGCATAAAGAACAGGATCTGATTTAATATTTTCATATCTTTTTCTGTGTGCTATTTTTGCCCTTTCTAGTATTTCTTCTCTTGTACGTCTTCTTCGATTCATTTTGGTCTAAAACAATATTATTGTTTTTATAGAGACATTATAATATGACGAACGACAAACGATCACAATATGTAAGTAAGTCCCTTATAGTCCGTTATTAATTAAATTAACAAACCCTGTGCATTTTTTCTTACTTGTCTTACTTTGAAAAATATAATGGTGTGCTGGTAACCAAAGACAACTGATATGCTTGGGAAATTATTGAATATAATGATTGAATTAATATAATCTATCATAACGTATTCGTTATATCCCAAATAAGACAAGTAAGGAAAAATACAATGTATACAGTTTTGAATCACAGAATATAATCATTACCGTTCGTTTCTTCTCATTACCATTCGAATAAAAAAGGACGGTAATTAGAAGGATGGTAATTAGATTTGTAAATATTTTCTATAAATTACCGTTATTTGGAACAGGTACATCATTGTTAAGGTTATCAGCGGAAAAAGAGACTTATACCGAATACATCTGGCAAATAATTCTTTGGTAAAAAGAAATATAACTACCTTTCATAACACGAACGGTATGTAGAAATATTCCGAACCACGTCACTTTTTGGACAGGAGAACTTTAATTTACGTAGCTAAAATCACTCTTTCATGCGTGTGTTCGGCTCGGTAGCCGAGCCTTGACGTCGTCGAATATTTTGTGCGAAGCGAAATGCACAGTGACGCGTAAATATTAAAATATCTGATCGAACATACCGTCGAATGGTAATTATGGGAAAGTGTAGGGACATTTTTCAAAGTTATATGAAACCGCTTAAATATGATCTTTCTTCAACCATAAATCGTCTATGTATAGTTTAACTGTCCTGTTATCCTTATAAGTAATAAAAATGTCGTTCTTCAAACACAGTTTTTAACAGGATGTGCCAATTTGGTAAAATCTGGTAAAAGGGACACAGATGGTAATTAGATTTTAGATTCTTTGTTTTAAATTTAGTGCATTTCTAATTTTAAAAAAGTTGTTCTAAGCCTTGTGCCTAATAGAACACCATATTAACTATACAAAAAAAACGTTAGGTTCAAATTCTTTCAGCGTTTCATATATTCTTTATCGTCTGCCACGTAATATGCACAAAATGAAATATTCACCCATGCGCGTGTGCCAGTTTTCCACCACTGTAGTGTCTTCCATAGAATATGCTAACATAATATAAACAGCTACCTCCTAATATGTTCACACTTTTTAATCTATAACACCAAGGTATTTTCCTTGATCGATGACAAGTCGTGATAATGTTAATGGAGTTCCCAAAGGCGGACTAGGTATCATTGCGTTGTCAAAGGATGGGCTATTGCACCGGCATACAAATGAGCATGAGGAGTATGAGAACTGATGTAAGTGTGGCCTTGTAGTGCCACCATTATTGTGTCATTGACTATGTCATCCCGATGAATACCACGAGTAGATACTGTGCACGCGTGTTGACATGTGTGTGGTCAATGATGTGACCGTACTGATCATCGGTTTTTTCGGATACTCATTGATCAGGTAGTTAATAAAATCTATTGTTATTGAAGTAGGCACATGACCTCAGGTTACCAAAGTGTTATTAGTAGAGATGGGCCGAATGTGGTTTGAACCGAATCCGAACTTCGGCCGAACATTCGGTTAAAATGAAAAGTTCGGCCGAAATTCGGCCGAACTTCGGTTTAATTTCGCACGCTTTCTCGAGAGCGACACGTCGTGACTTGATTACGCATTTACTTCAATTATTGCTAGATATACCCCGCCCGCACGCCGCGCTTCCACCGCGTGGCCTAATAAGAAGAACTGATTTAATTTAAGGTTTACATTTACAATGTTCCTAACTAAAACAAATGACTATGAGTGAGTAAAAGACATAATTTTATTTTACAGTAATGCTATTCTAATTCTAAAATTTTAGTCAAAATAGTGCAAGTAGGTATTATTTTTCTTGTGCCGAATGTTCGGCATCTGAACCGAATTTCGGCCGAATGCCGAAGTTCGGTTCAAGCTGCCGAAATTCGGTTGAACCGAATGTGAACCGAATTTCGGCCCATCCCTGGTTATTAGGTTTTGCTATTACGAATTTCTAGAGTCTCAATTTGTAGGTAGCCTAGCGATTGCTAGGCTATCTACAAATTCCCATGTAAGACATAATAGATTTATTATGTCTTACGTGGGAATTAAACATATTATAACTGGCGGAATGAGTATACAACCCTACCTACCCCATCGAGGAATACGGGCTAATGTCAACTTAAGGATAAGAAAAGTTTTATTTCAGTGTTTCTTATTTGAAGGAATAGTAAGGAAAATTGCATTCTGAGATATAAATGAAAGGCAATTGCATGCAGCTGAGATGAGAATGCTAAGAGAGATGTGGGAGGTACACGAATGGATAGAATAAGAATTGAATCTATAAGAAAAAGTGAAACTGAAAGTGGCACCGGTGACAAAGTTGTGTGGAAATCGGTTGTCGTGGTATGGCATGTGATACGGAGGAATGAAGACAGTGTCATGAGGAAAAAAATATCGATGGCTATAAGAGTAGGGGAAGACCAAAGAAACGATGGATGGACTGTGTGGAAGATGATATGGCTAGAAAGTGGGTGACTACTGAGATGAAGACTAATAAAATAGAGAAGTAATTACTTATACTCCGTTTGAAATAAGATTAGACATTTAACTAAACCCTTTTTACAGTCCGTTCAACCGATTTTGACTTTTATTGCGTTGGTGGCATGACAAATGGCAGCTGCAGTAAACAGTTGGTATTGTAACCACTTTTTTGCTTTTAATGCCATCCTTATACCTACGGCATAGAAGTCAGAATCGGTTGAACGGACTGTAACAAAGGTTTGTTTAAATGTCTAATCTTATTTCAAACGGAGTATAGGTATGGAAGAAAAAATATGTTGCGCCGACCCCAAATAAGTTGGGATAATGCCAAGGATGATGATGGCAAGTTCTGGGACCAGATCAGTTAAGTGCCCACCAGGACTTTTGTAAACTGTGTCTGTAGTTCAGGTACCTATCTGTGGCGAAAGCCTACCTGTAATAGTTACTTAGCTAACTTGTAACTAACTTAATTATTCACGTGGGTACGCGGCCCTGTCTTCAGCTCGAATCGGATCGTGGTTACTTCAAACTAGTTTCATGTTTACTATAAATTTTTCTTTAAATGAAAATGGACGAGGAAGAAGTTAAAAAAACCGGCCAAGTGCATGTCGGACCACGCACAATGTAGGGTTCCGTAGTTGGGATAAATTTATCCCAAGAACAAACTTAACTTTGTAGTTGAAAAAAAAATCTTTCATACGGAATGTATAGGAGAATATGTTTTCACAACCGCAAATCTAAGTTGGTCGATTATTACTCGTTAACTTGTAAAGCCTGCTCAGCTGTGATAGTTTTCCTTTTAAATTCGTTATATAAGCTACTGCCGTGAATTTTTTTCACACATCCAAAACTAACCATTTAGCTGGCAGGGGGGGGGACACTTGACTCTAACAAAAATTAGCACTTTAAAGCCTAATATTTCACAAACGGATCCCTGAATCCAAAAATGGTTTTCATTAACTCACAATATTTCTGAAGGACCTTTGCAATGATACCCCACATCATGAGATAAAAAAAAAAAAAATCATCACCACTTTACGTGTAAGGACGTACCCTAAAAAAAATGTTTTTCATAATTTTGTTTTACCACTTTGTTGGCGTAATTAATGTGTATACCTATACCAAATTACAGCTTTATAGTACTAAGGGTCTCGGAGCTAGACCGCGGACAGACAGACAGACAGACAGACGGACATGACGAAACTATAAGGGTTCCTTGTTTACTACGGAACCCTAAAAAGCACGTAGGTAGTACATTTTTTCGAAGAGACAGCATTTTATTTTGTACTAGCTGTGCCCGCGACTTCGTCCGCGTGGAATAGTGACTTTTCGGGCAGCATATTTTGAATTACATATACCGTCGTTTGGGTAGCTAAAAATTTATGCTTCTCTGTATACGATATTTGACGTATGGCCATCGGGGATGAAAGCATACAGGCTCCTAGGATTGCTAACCCGTGACAGAGCCATATACAACTGACCGTGCGAGAAACAGCTGATACTTAGATCTACACCCACAACTTTCAGCGTCTGACCTTGGGCTTTATTAATTGTCATCGCAAAACATAGGCTGACTGGAAACTGGACTCGTTTAAAACTAAATGGAAAATTGTTTGGAATGAGAGGAATCCGAGGAATTAAAACACTTTCACCTTTCCCACACCCTGTTAAAATCTCTGCTTCTATCAGATTTCGTTGTAAATTGGTCACTTTTAACCTGGTGCCATTGCAAAGTTTTGGGGGGCTTAAATTTCTAAGAAGCATTATGGGTACGCCTACATTTAATTTTATTTTATGTGCTGGTAGTCCAGGAGCATTGAGGGATTCTAAATTTCTACTGGGTAGCTTGTGGATTCTCCTTCTTCCATGACTCTGTTAATGGAGATATACTCAACATAATCCCCCGGAACATAGCTCAAAATTTCAGCGTTTATTGTTGCTGCTTGGTCGTTTCGTGGTGTCAAAATAGCTCTTTCGCAAAGCCAGGAATTTCCGCAAGTTGGTATTTGCGTTGCGTTTCCATACACAAATGATATGAGGTCTCGCATTGATGAAACTATGAGGCATAGGTTTTCATTAAGAACAACTTTTCCTTGTTCCTGCAGAAAATTCTTGAGCATTTTCGTTGCCTCCAATTTGCGCACGTATATTTAATGTCAAATGCAAAGGGATAATGTAATGCCACAGTCGAGAACTCTTTAGGCAGGCTCTAACTTCATCAGCCCTTGTTTCACGTGGTATTACAGGGAAAGTCTGACGAAAATCGCCACAAAAAAGCATAGTAATGCCACCCATGGGTTGATCATTTTGCTTGACATCACGCAACGTTCTGTCTACTGCTTCTACTGCTTTTCGATTGGCCATTGTGGACTCATCCCATATAATAAGGCTACAATCACGAAGAACCTTAGCTTTATCGCTGTTTCTTGAAATATTACAAACAGAGCTTTCTGTGCGGTCTAAATCGATCGGAATTTTGAACATTGTATGAGCAGTTTTCCCACCTCAGGATACGTGCGTTCGCTACGAATAACTGAATCCTTATGGCAGCGGCGCGGTTTTTTGGCTGCTTAACCGGTACCCTAATTGCGTAACTCATTTTCGTAAACAATTTCGCGAAATTTGTTTCATTTTGACATTTCAACAACATTCATTGCGTTATTTACGTTGTTGAACAGATTTTTTTTCGAACTTATGAAGCAATGGATTACAAATCTGTTTCAAATCGAAACAAATTGTGATTGTATTGAATTACGCAATTAGGGTGCTGATTTTAAATGGCGGCGGCCCGGCTCTCAGCGCGCTTTATATAGCCACGGACGCGCAGGCGCGAGGCGTATACGTACTCTGATAGAATACCATAACAAATGTTCGCCGTTATTCTTTAAATTGACATAACTTTTTTATTTATGAACCGATTGACATGAAATAAACACTAAATGTTAAGTGAAGCTTACTACAATACATTAGTGAAAACCGCATCTAAATCGAATAAGCCTTTTCTGATATTAGCGTGCACAAACACACAGACAAAGCGACAAACAGACAAAAAAAAAATGAATTACAATTTCGGGTTCGGCATCGATATAATAACAACACCTGCTACTTTTTTTTATATATTTCCATTGTACATACACCACTTTTTTACAATTTTATTATATTTATAGATATCACGCCTATTTACTAAATAAATATGAAATATTCCTCAAAGATGCTGATCAGACAGAGCGCGCGGTTAGATAGGTACCTGATACTTACAGAAACATTTCAACCATAGGTAACCTAAAGTACCTACGATGCTCCAATTCAAACAATACCTACTTTACAGATAGAGTTATTATACCTATACGTACCACGGACCACGATCGGCACCATCACCATTACCTAATTAATATTCAAGTGTAAATATGCGTCATTTAGCAGCTAGGATAAATTATTGTCGATTTGCTGAAACAATATTGCATAACTGTAAATAGAGTACCTACCCATTGTTTACTTTTTGATACTCCTAGTCTAATTTTAGAATGTAAATCTCAAGTCGCGTACGTATTACCTCCAGTCTCCAGGTACCCTTAAATATGTTTCGCTTGCAACTTGTGTTGGATACATGTTGACGGTACATAGATGAGTAAGATACCTATCTGAAACTGCTCCTATGTGTAAGATTATGCCGAAGTATGTACCGGCTGATCTAAATAGTTTTGTATTTTATTATGTTTTGTATTCTATTGAATGGCAAAAAGCGATGGTGGTGTGAGTGGGTTACTGCCGCCTATGGACATTTGTAGTAGGTATCAGTGGTATCGCAGATGCGTTGCTATCTCAGATACAGAGCTGAAATGTCTAATGTCCCTGTCACTACACCGGTACCCATACCCTTCAAACCAGAACACAGCAACGCTGCTTGGCGGCATAAAATAAGTAGGTATATGGTGGTAGTACTAACTACACTGCGTTTGAAATAAGATTAGACATTTAACTAAACCTTTTTTACAGTCCGTTCAACCGATTTTGACTTCTATTGCGATGGCGGCATGACAAATGGCAGCTGCAGTAAACAGTTGGTTTGTAACCACTTTTTTTTGCTTTTAATGCCATCCTTATTCCTACGGTATAGAAGTCAAAATCGGTTGAACGGACTGTAAAAAAGGTTTGTTTAAATGTCTAATCTTATTTCAAACGGAGTATAGGTAGTACCTACTTTGCCAGACGAGCTTCTTCACAAAGAGCAAAAGAGCTCTAACAAAGAGTTTACCAAAAATGGTACGAAGTGGTTTTAAAATACATAGTCAGGAACTATTTGAAGCTCTGCTTAGACAGACAACTAAACAAATTCAGGAAAAAATACAAGCGTCAAGTCAGTATAGATACATTTATTGAAAACAATACCTCAGACTTACATAATTATCACACATTCACAATTACATTTTGCAATGACTTTAAAATACTGATTATTAACACGTTATGGTTTATGACGTATGTTTATATCGTGAGAACAGCTACGCGTCACTTTGGTGGGTATAGATAGGGGTGGTAACGTTTAGTGCTAGTAGTAGGCTAGCGGGTAGCTGTAGGTGTAGGCGTAGGGGTAGGAGTAGGAGTACGCCAAGGGGCTGTAGGCGTAGGCGGGGTAGCTGTAGCCGTAGTCCAGCAGCACCTGAGGTTTAGCCACTGCAGGGCTCACCATCAGCGCCGCGGCGAAGGCGAACAGCATTAACTGATGGAGAAAATAATCTAATTAGAAATTGTTAACTTAAACTTTAGGTACCTTCTACTCATGAAGAAACATACTACTTATCAGATTTAATATTCAGTCAAGTTTCTCTATTACTAGGTAGGTACTAGCTGCCCAACAGTCAACCTATTAGTCAAATTCTGTGAGCAATCGAACCCATTGTACAAACCACACCACATTACAGGGAACAGTTAATCGTTTATCGTCAATTCCTTAGGTAGACCTAGAATGTTCTATTAACCTGAAAATTAACTAGTACGTACGTAATAAACGTACTCTTCACCAGCTGATCCTTATAAGTGGAGAGGAGCGTGACATAATTATATACCTACCTTTATGACATATAATTCAAATGTTATAAACGTCCATTTCACACCTAAATCTGGGAATCGAACCCTCGATACACGCTAAGCTAGTTCAGTCCACTACACAATAAGTAACTAGAAAAGGAGGAAAATATTTAGGTACAATCACTTTTGCATTTTCCTATAAGAAACAATCAGGAAATGGCACACCAATTAACTAGTTAAGATATTATTTTAAAACTCACCAATTTGAACATGTTGAAGATTTGTAAATCCTCCTCAAAGACACAGCACCAAACAAAATCTAGTACACACTAGACAGGACTGTAGTCGATGGAGTCGACGCCTGATATCATAGCATCTTCTCCTGCCCTCCAGCTTATATACGGAGCCCAGAGGCGCGCGTCCCATCCGTGATTGGAAAAACTAATGATCCTCCGACCGTCCTCAGCACGCTGCATATAGGATGTAAAAAATGTAATACACAATGTCGCATTAACAGTTAATAGTACTTCATTTCCATATCGGACCCGGATCATACTGTGACAATAGACGCGTAGAAGATTCGACGCCAGATTAATGGCAGCAAAAAATATAGACAGTCACATAAGTAACATTTAACACGTTATATCTAGAACTGTGAGGTATTTATATCGGATTCTATTTTATTTTAAGTTGGATTTAAGTGTACGGAATAGTTACACCTAGAAAATCCAAATAGGTAAGTGGACATGCGAAAACTCTACCTACTATTTAGCTTATAATATACAGGATGGCAGGGACATCGACGCGAAAACTGAAATCATGGATTCAATACATGATTCTGATATTCGTGTACTGAAATTTTTCGTCGGTTATTTTAAAAAAAATCAGCTGTTCCATATATTATGACCGCGTAGGTATTGCACTTTTCTATGAAACACCAGTTTTTTTTAAATAACCGACGAATAATTTCAACGCAGTGGGGTTCAGAATCATGTACTGAATCCATGCTTTCAGTTTTCGCGTCGATGTCCCTGCCACCCTGTATATGAGTCGAAAGACTGATGTACTGAATCGTCATCATCATAATGTATTTTTTTGTTTTGGCTGACAATCAGTCTTGCCAAGGGGGTATATCGTGTTGCCCAGTAACTGGGTTGTGGAGGTCAGAGGTCAGGTCAGTCGTCCATGTAAAATAACGAGAGTTAAAATACCGTTAACGAAGCTGAGAGTCACTTGTTCGTTCTGTTAAAGGAAATAGCACACATCAACTCGGGAAGAGATCGTCACCGTATCAACTCGAGCCATTCAGTATTCTTTGTATGAAACTCCCTACTGCAACGCACACTAATCGGAATCGTAACGTAATCGCCTCGCCTCGGGACAAGCTCACGAACCGCGGCGATACGGTGACGATCCCTTTCCGAATTGATATGTGTGCTATGACCTTAATAAGATAATTTTTTGTAGAGGACCATACCTTCTGGTAACAGAGATATTGAAGTTCAAAGTTATTTTTTTTAATGTCTGTTAACGAAAACAAGTTTTAAATGTTATAACATAACTTTTAATACTCCCACCATCCCTGTACCGTTGCATGCACCTGTAGCGGTTACACCGCCACATACGAACTACGCATCAAAGACATGACGTCACACAAATCCTGCATCGCGCAGTTAGAGTTTACCGAGCGATCGACATACATACAAGATTTCAACTTCAAACTCATGGGCAGTTGCCCGCCAGACACAACACCCGTCTGGTCGGAGGATCCTCCCTTTTCTATGGTGGATGAGTGAACTTTACACCCTGTTCCTCATACCGCTAAACACCCATCAACTTCGATCAACAATACCATCGAAGACCCATAAGCACAATGTGCGTGCGTTACATGCGCACTACCGTAAACACCAAATTTTCACACCAAAAATAAAAGTTGTTTCCCAGCAACAATTTTTTTGCACAAAGTTATGTGCAGAATGCGTAGATGATGGCTTTGAGAGGGTCTTGTTACACCCAGTATACTGAACTGCATCCGGTTAGACTGGAAGCCGACCCCAACATACTTAACAGGTAAAAGGCTAGGCAGATTGATTGAATGTATTTTTAGAGACCGTAACTACGTCCGAATGAAAAAATGGAACCCTTATAGGACCACTCGTGTGTCTGGCTGGCTGTATGTCCGTCTATCACAGCCAAGTTGCTTCGAATATAGATCTATGAATTTCAGTGACCCAAACATGGACGTGTAACGTAAATAAATGAATTTTAAACATGGGGGTACGAATAATAAAAGGTTCGGGCTTTTATCATTCGGAACCCATTGTTTTCTAATAAGAAAAAGAAACATAAACTCACGCCGTCTTCCAACGGGGGTAGGCAGACAGAAACTACAGAAGGTCCCCCTGCTCCGACCCTTACATACTCCAAAAAGACATGTCTCCCCTCTACAAGTTTTTCTTTAATAATTTTCCAGTAATGGTTTGTATCGTTTTTATAAGTAGTATTATAAAATAAAAACTAGCAAGTGGTTGCTATTCGATAATAAATCAAGGTAGCTTGTTTGTTTATATGAATTTTAACAAGATTATAATAATTTCAGATTACGTTTAGGTATGTAATTGGTCCGATTCTGTGCTTCCCGTATCCGGTGGATTCCTGCGGCCTTCAAAAGGTCATCGGTCCATCATGTGGGAGGCTTTCCACTACGTCTTCCGGTACGCGGTCGCCACTCTAGAACCTTTCGGCCCCATCGGCCATCCGTCCTGCGAGTAATGTGCCCTGCCCATTGCCACTTAAGTTTGGAAGAACAGAATCGGACGATGTGGCGGTGCTTGGGGGAGGCCTAGGATAAGGTGGTGCAAGAGTGCGCGGTTGGTAAGAGTACTCATCTAACCTCCAGCAAATACTGTGTGACATTTGCAGCTAACTTCAGTCGTATTTTGGTGATGAAGTGAACCTGTGAGCGCTCCCGATAAATGATCTATGAATGACTATAGACGTAGGTTTTAGGTAAGCTAATAGGTTTTTTCCAAAAAAATGCAGGCAAAAAAAGAAAACTCAAAACCAAAGACATCGCTTCCGAAATAAACTTATTTTTCACGTTGTATTGTTTTTTTGGAAGTAGGTTTTTTTTTTTGTAAAAGGTTTTTATTTTTCACTTTTTAGTTGCGGTACCTTACCCCACACAAATTCGAACACCACTACCTGCTAAGTAAATAACAGTGACAGGAACTTATCATATCATCCACATACTAAGTGGGAAAAAATACGTATTATTGAAGCTAACTAAAAAACTACCCAAGCAAACTTAATAAAATTTATATGGGACCACCTCTTAAAGTATGACCTAGCAAATAGAAAAAGAATCATCAAAATCTATTCATAATTGGCGGAGTAATCGCGTAACTAACAAACAAAAAACATACAGTCGAATTGAGATCCTCCTCCTTTTGCAAGTCGGTTAAAAAATTATGTCATTCATAATCTTAGTTTTCGACGAACTCTTTTTTCTGCGCTTATTACAATCTACGTCTTTTTCTTTCATACATAGGTGGGTAGATAGGTAGATTACTTTCAGTTGCTTTCAGTACCAACTTAATAAGTAGGTACTTCCTTTCCAGCTTTATCATTTTTCACCAATCTTTTCATTCATACTTAAGACTTACCTACAGATTTAATTAAACCCCCGGTTTCTGAGTTTCCGATTGTGCTATTGTATCGATATCTTGATTCTGATCACTGAATTTTGTTTCAATTGAAGCGTTAACAGTGTTAAGAGTTCATCGAGGACCTCCTAAACCACGCAGGCATAAGTCTTCATACTCATCATGCTTAGGGCCCTATCACATTCCTCAATTGTTTGCAGGTCTATACTATCACACCATGTCAATCGGTTACCTTAGGCAGGTACTGTTTGGGCACGCCACAATTGTGACGATAAGTCCCCTCTTTGAGCAGTGGCAAGAGAGGCGCCACGGCATCCTTACCTTCCGCCTGACGCAGGTCCTCACCAGACACGGTTGGTTCGAGAGGTTTCTGTTCCGGATAAGGCGGGAAGAAACGCCCGGGTGTCACCATTGTGTGGATCGCCCGGAGGACACGGTGGAGCATACGGTGGAAGTCTGCCCGGCTTGGGCGGAGCACCATCGTGTCCTCGTAGAGGCGACGATGGCGGTGATCTCTCGCGATCGGTCCTGGTCTAGGCCATGGTACGGAGCAAGAGGGCATGGGAAGCCGTCACCTCCGTACCAGTAATGCTCGTGAAGGAGGAGGCAGAACGCGTGAGGGAGAGGCAAATTTCACGCCTTCACACCCCTAACCGCCGCAGGAGACGCCCTGCACGCGTAGCATGACCACCGTAGAAACGAGTTTTGTCGACGGAAGAGTAGACAAAATGACAGATAAACAATCACAATCTGTAATTTTGTCTATTCTTCCGTCGACAAAACTCGTTTCTACGGTGGTCATGCTACGCGTGCTGGGCGTCGCAGAGCAATTCCCGGGAATCGCAGGCCGATTCCCGGCTACCGTAGGCGCGGGCTTGCGGACGGTGAGCAATGGGTAGCTCGCCGTCCGATAAGGACCAGGCCCGGGTCGACAGCGCGTTGTGTTCCAAGCGCGCCTCAAAGAGATGTCAGCACAACTGAAGGAGTCCGCTAGGGCCAATGCCTGCCAGGGTTGCGGGTTTGTCCGAAAGGGTTACCGTGGCCCCTGGCAACATACAAGCAACTGAAAGAACACGGGTGGGTTTTAGTTAGTAAGAGTCTGACACGCCCTCCCGCTCCACCCAGAGCGGGAGAAGTTATTTGGAAAACCCCACCCAAAAAAAAAGAGGATAGGCACTGTTCAGTTTTCGAAGCCCTACTTGATTTGGTTTTAGGCAACAATGTTCATACCGCCAGCTATTTAATGATGGTAGTTAACCTAGGTAGGTACATACATAGGTATCTAAAATCAATCAAAGACAATAATAGATAGGTACCTACCTTCCTCGGATATTTTAACAAGAATGTAGCATTAAAGCAGTCAGGTAGGTACCTATTTTGAAAAACACTAGATCCTGTTCCATACTGACGTGTTTGCATCAATAGAATCACCGTGTATTGAATACTAAATAAAGATTTTTTGTGATCCGATAGCAGGTACGCACGGCTACACATCAAGCTATACATTTCCAGTTTATGCTGATTTCGCATTTTAAGGGATTTCCGTACAATGCGAGGTCAGCTTATACTGGAAATGTATAGTTTGATGTGTAGCCGTGTTTACCATGCATGTAGGTATTCAAATCGCGTTTGTGAAATGTTTTTGGGAATAACTAATTTGTATCATTCTTCGTAGGTATGAAACTAGTGAAGAATAATCCAGATTTATTATCCAAGTTCTTGAAAAGGTAAAACAATACCATCTACCAACAAATAATTACACACCCAGCACCCACACAGTCTGCAAACAATATTGGTACAGTACAGTAGGCTGCACGATAGTGGTAACAAAATCAGTATAAGCTAGGCTGGTCTCGTAGGTAGGTATTCTATTGAAACTCTGTAGAGATAGTTTACTTTAAACCTGCACGCCCCTCCACAAAAATATATATATAAACATTTGAAAAGTGTATGCAACAAGCACTGGAGGGGGCGCGCAATTTTAAAGTAAGTAAACGATCTCTACTCTACTACGCTAGGCTAGGGATGCAAGAAGTGCCAAAAAGTATCGATATTTATATCGTATCGATATAAAAAAAAAACAATATCGATTTCGATACATCGAAAAAAAAAAAACGATATTTTTTGGCACTTCTTGCATCCCTACCTTAAAATCACATTGAAAATGGAAAACGAAAAAATAATCTTTCTATAAGAATTTCTATTGTGTTTGTTTTTACTACGTTAGCTTTATATATTTCTGTATGCCCACTCATTAGTTGGTACTTATTTTCTTTTTCTTGCTGAGCAAAGCAAGTAAAGTCACGCCACAGATAATAAAAAAGTCTACTTTTTTACGGCTCTTATTCGGTTTTAGGCAGTGGCGACAACGATGTTGCTATTGGAAATATATCGAATTTGATACATTTTCGATACTTGATATTTTATATCGAAATAATAAATATCGATGTATCGATATTTTTTCTGCAAGCCTATGCTATGCCAGCTCCGCCAGCTCAAAGTTGAGGTGCGGTCGACTGTACGTCCGCGCCGCCCGCGTGACTCCTTTATTGATACGAATCTCAAAAATGAAACAAGAAACCAATTCATTCAATATTAAAATATCAGTTAAGAAAAGTTACACAAACAAATTCCGAAGACCCATATCTTTTCCAGACACAAAGTACCTATAAACATTTTTCAAATTAGGGGAACCCTTCTGTATAGAGGTGAAGACCTACAAACGTGAGTAATTACAACAAGTAGGGTTTCTATTTCCTGAACTTTTCATGTTCTGTGGAAGTTTATTTTCATACCGACATGTAATTTGAGTTGATAGCTCTAACTGCTCGAGATAGCTGCGTACCACATACCTACCTACCTGGGTGGTAGGTCTTAACTACATAGACATCTCATTAGATACAGATACAGTACCGGGGCGACCGAGCTCTGCTCTGGTGAAAATAGAGAATGCTGATTTAATAGTATAGCATAGTACCTACTTATTCCATACTGCCATGATAGTAGGTAGGTACTTACTAACTCCATGCTGCCATGTCATTAATCTTGTTCTAAACTTTGGGCGATCGAGCTATGTTCGGGTGAAAATACGGAGAAAACAAATTTTCCTAGATATGAGACCTAGCTAGATCGATTTTTCGCCCCCGTTGCTGCTTTCATCGAAATCGTTAGAGCCGTTTTCCAGAACGTGAGTACAAATATATTCTTATACAAACATATAGTACTTATACTTACCCGGTCAACCGAGCTCTGCTCGGGTGAAAATAGATAAACATCGTTCTGGAATACCAACGTAGTAAGTATAACGTTCCTGAGGCTGTGAAAATAGAGAAAACGAATTTTCCCAGGTATGAGACCTAGCTAGGTCGATTTTTCGTCTCCCTAAACCCTCATATTGCAACTTTCATCGAAATCGTTAGAGCCGTTTTCGAGAACGTGATTACAAATATTTATACAATTACAAATATGTATATGTATGTTACGGCTAAAATCCGAAGTGCAGCTACACCTAGTTTTAGCCGGCTACAACTAGGTGCGGCCGGTAGCAGTTGGTTAAACTTGCCTAAATGGACCCTGGCACTCGCCGGCCGTTGCCGCGGCACCGCTCGCTTCGCTCTCTCGGCTCATGCGGTGTGTTATGTGGTCACAGTTCTAACCTAACCTACCTTTCAGCCATTTTCATTTGCTACAACTCAATTTAACCAACTGCTACCGGCCGCACCTAGTTCTAGCCGGCTAAAACTAGGTGTAGCCGCACTTCGGGTTTTAACTGTGACATACATGTTACGGGCAATTTGATAAGTCCGGGCACTATTAATAACGGCCGGTCTGTATTCATAATGCCCGACTCAATTGGGCAATGTGATTAAAACAGCATGATTAATCACTTTTCCCGGCCATTATGAATAATGCCCACCCTATCTTGGGCAAAGTAATAAAATAGGTGAACTGTAGTGTTTTTGTTTATTAAATGAAATTAAACTTACATAATTTTCATGAAAAGTTAACAAAAAATAAACTATTGAACAAAGAAGTAAAAAAATAAACAGTTAACAATGTAATAACATCAGTAGTTACCTACTTTTATTTTGATAAACAATAGTTTAAAAATTAGTAAACTGAGAAAAATCAACTGAAATATCTAATAATTAAGGACTGTGCAAGAAAGTTATTAAGTTTAGAATTATTTATTCTTGCAAGATGAGCTTTTGTGACATTTTGAATTGCAAAGAATGTTTGATTTCTTGCATTTACAACGTTTTGAATTGCAGTCACCACTACAGTTACAATGCTGGAAGCCTTGTCCATCAAAATGAGAATCTCTTCGAGCACATTCTCGAAGAGTAATATCAACTTTTGGAACATCGTTGATCGAAATGAACTTTTCTTTACACACAGTAAACTCATTTCTGGAGTACAGTTGGTTTAAAATACCGTGTTTAGTTCCTAGTTTGTAAAGTTTTTCTTTTTCGACAGATATAATAATAGCAATAATATTACGACTATCCGTCTTGGCTCGATCTACATCTGGTATCCTTACTCGAACGCTTTGGCCTATTTCTGCAATAGGAAATTTTGCATTTGAACGCGCCAACATTTTTTCGGCTTGTTTATCAAGTGATACTTTAGCTGCGTTACGAGCCTTCTGAATTTCGTTTGATTTTGCGTTGAGTAAAGATGCAGCCTTTTCATTATCAGAATTTTCCTTTTCATTGCTCATATCGGCAGAAGGCTGTTGATTGGCTGCTCGAGGGTTTTCATTTATTATGTCCACACTCACAGTGGGTTGTTGATTTTCTGGTATACTATCGGTAGAATGTTGTTCCAGTTCGGGACGAGCCTCCTGAATTTTGCTCGATACTTCATTTATTAAAGATCCAGCGTTTATATCATCACAATTTTCCTCTTCATTGATATAATTATTGTTGTCGGCAGAAAAAGGCTGTTGATCATCTAGTCGAGGGTTTCCATTTATTATGTCCACAGTAGGCTGCTGATTTTCTGGTTGAATATCGGCAGAATGTTGTTCCAGTTTGGAACGAGGTTCAGGTTCAATCGTAACAGAAATAGAACCAGTAACAGTGGCTGAGTTTTTTTTTTCGGCATCATCCGTTCTGTCCACAATTACGTTTTGACCTTCACCGGAATCACCATCTTTTAATATTACCTCAAGGTCATCTTCACTTACTATCTCCGTTAACCCGTCAAATGATGGGAAGACTGATTTTAAACCTACTTTGGGTTTGCAGCCAAACATAGCTTCGTGAGGACTGCGATCGATGCCGGAGTGGTAAGCTCTATTTTTCATGAACTGTACGAATCTTAACCCTTCCGACCATTTTGTGGTTTCATTTGTCTCCAACCATGTAAATACCATGTTTTCTATATCCTGATTTGCTCTTTCTACTGAACCTTGAGATTGGCTATGACGGGGTTTGCCGTGTACAATTTTGAGTTCTTCCCACATTTGGTATAGTTCGACAATAACTTTATTTACGAATTCCCTGCCATTATCACTGTGCAAAATGCATGGAGCTCCAAATATTGTGAAGATATCCAGCAAATGATATGCGACTTCTTCGGCTCGTTTTGTTTTTAATGGTCTGAGAATCACAAACTTGGTGAGGTGGTCTTAATATACCATGATGAACTTAAAATCATTGTCTGCTTGTGTTTGCATGTCGATTAAGTCGACTTGGCATCGTGAGTTAAATTCACTACTTTTTATAGGCTTAACCACTAGCCCTTTTTTTGGAACACTTAATTTTTTTTGACGTGGTTCACACAAAGCCAAATACAACGCCACAAACTCTTTAGTAATATTTTTGTACTTCGGTTTGAGCTCTTTCATCATCCTATTTCTACCTCCATGCCCGATAGAAATGTGAGTTTCGTGAATAATATCAAACGTTTCTTCCAAATAACAGTAATATTGAATTGGTTCTCTGTCATTTTTCACTGGTACGATTAATTTTTGAACTGTTCCGATCTTTACTATGTCATACCTCGACAATCGCTGATATTCCTCCGGAGTTTTGCATGCGATCTTGTCTTTTGTCACTTGCACTTTGGTTAAAAATAAATAATACTCATCGCGAGAAAATAACTGAGTGTTTTTCCCCTTCGTTAATTTTAATTTATGAATTTTTTCGTTAAAACGTCTTTTCATATCTATCATATCCATGGATGCCGCCATTTTGCGAGATAAACGTACTCAATGCACTCACGTGTTCTCGTTCCGAAGTATTACTGCGAACTAATACGTCGATGCGTCCGCGCGCGGCCCTCCCCCCGCTCGTACGCGCCCCTCGCATGATGCTAGGCACGGCCGCGGCCCAATTTATCACATTGCCCGGCTACAAGTAGGGAATTATTCATACTGCCCGGTCTAAGTGATAAATTCAAGCTATTTTAAACACTGACTTATTACATGGACCACGGGCCGTCGGGCATTATTAATAATGGCCGGTCAATGTGATAAATTAATCACTTTGCCCGACGCTCTTGGGCGTTATTAATAATGGCCGGTCCTTATTAATAATGCCCAGTTAATCACGTTGCCCGTAACATATATACAAATACATATAGCTCGTTTAATAATACAGTATAGGATAGGATAAGTGAATAAAGCGATGCCTACCTAATCATTGAGCAGGTAATTATGTTACCTGTTATTAGGTAGGTACTTAAATTATATCAACATTGATATTAGTGTCACAGTAAACTTGTGGCTGATCGTGTATCTTGAATGACAATTGATTTCAGCCTATCGCAGCTATAGGTATGTAGGTATGTACATCGTGTACCTGCTACTTACGGATTTCGATTTTCTTCGTGCCTCCAAGGTCGAAAGGATCAGCCAGGCTTTGACACGAACTTCTCATTTAGCTTACTAATTGTTTTTGCGTAACCTAGGTGTGTGGACCCAGACCCACGCGCTACAACTTACATTTATGTTGGAGAGCAAATGAGTCGTGAGTCGAGCCTATTGTAACAGGATTTTTGCAATGGCCCCTTTAATCACGACTTACTAGGTTACCCCACAGGGGGTGCCCATAGCGAGCGTTCACCTAGTTTTAATTAGCATAGGTAGTTGAATAACCCCTGGCTGGAGGTTTTAAGTGTAGTAGTTTAAGGCACCCACAGGAAAGCCCGGTTAAGTAGTCATGATCTCAGAGGTCAACTACGAGATGCCCTACCTACCTAAAAAAAAAAACGTCGCCGTGTGTACTCACGACAACTCACGAGTGATTTTACTTTGGTACCGGTAAAACGAGGTGACTTCGAAAACCTTGTGCAACTTTGATAATTTAGGTAACACTCGAAATATAAATATTTTACTCAGTATCACCCGTCAAATAGAAATGTTTTTTTACTCAGTATCATCCGAGAAATAGAAAATTGATTTACTCAGTATCACCCATAAAATTAACACAGCTAATAATTTTTTCTTCTATCTGTGGGTATTTGAAGTCGTCAGGCTATACGGTCAAATTAAATTACTTAGCGAAACTGCAGACGCGATGGGCATCGTTGTCTAAACACGATAAAATAAAAATAAACCGGCCAAGTGCGTGTCAGACCACGCACTTGGCCGAAAAAACTTGAACAAACTAAACTAAATTTAAGTTCAGTGCATCTTTTTCTTTCTATTTAATTAAGAAAAGGACAGAAGATAAATTTTAGTTTAATCCTGTCAAATTAATCAGCGTTTGACGTAAATTGACGTAATTTTAGTCGGCAAGTTTTTAATCACGTCTAAACTTGTATGGAGAGTGACAGGCGATGATTAATTTGACAGGACTAAACCAAAATTTATCTTCTGTCCTTTTCTTAATGAAATAGAAAGAAAAAGATGCACTGAACTTAAATTTAGTTTAGTTTGTGAACAAGGGAATCGGCACCATTGTAGTTGAAAAACATGTTCTCTCATACACTACAACTGCAAATGTAAGTTGGTCGATTATTACTCGTTAGCTTGTAGAGCCTACTTACTTAGCTGTGATAGTTTTCCTTTTAAATGTTTTATATGTATAATACTACTGCCGTGAAATTTTTCACATATCCTGACACCTTCCGCTTGACGCAGGTCCTCACCGGACCATTGTGTGGATCGCCCGGAGGACACGGTGGAGCATACGGTGGAGGTCTGCTCGGTTTGGGCGGAGCATCGCCGTGTCCTCGTGGAGGCGATCGGCGGCGGTGATCTCTCGCGTCCGGCCCTGATTCAGCAGTGCTATTCTGTAAAAATCTCACGGTGAACGCTTAGGTGAAGTGAGCTTGAAAATGAGCTGCCAACAGTGTCAATCCCTAATATATGGTGGAATGACAGCTCACTTCACCTTAGCGTTCATGGTGAGATTTTAACAGAATAGCACTGCTGGTCATGGTACGGAGCGAGAGGGCATGGGAGGCCGTCACCTCCTTCTGCGAAGCAGTAATGCTCGCGAAAGAGAAGGCGGAACGCGTGAGGGAGAGGCTAATTTCACGCTCTCACGCCCCTAACCGCCGCAGGAGACGCCCTGCACGCGTAGCATGACCACCGTAGAAACGAGTTTTGTCGACGGAAGTACCAGTAAGTACCAGGCCCAGATCGACGGCGCGTTGTGTTCCACGCGCGCCCCAAAGAGACGTCAGCAGAACTGACGGGATCCGCTAGGGCCGATGCCTGCCGGGGTTGAACGGGGTTGGGCAACATTGCTACTGAAGAAACAGTAAGAGTCTGACACGCCCTCCCGCTCCGCCCAGAGCGGCAGAAGACATTTGATAATTTCCAACCAAAAAAAAAGGGTGGCACGTGACTAACAAAAATTCGCACTAAAATCTTAATATTTCGCAAACGGATCTCTGAATCCTAAAATTGTTTTCACACACTCACAATATTAATATTTTTAAACGACCTTTCCAACGACATCTTACACCATGGGATAGAAGAGAAAAAATAATCCCCACTTTACATGTAGAGGAGGTGCTTACCCTAAAAAAATATTTTCATGATTTTATTTTACCACTTTGTAGGTGTGATTAATATGTCGCCGCCCCCGCAGAATAAATGCGCAAGTGTAAAATTGAGGTGATGTATTTTGACCTATAATACATAATGAATATTGATTAACATCAAAACCGCCGCAATAGCACTTTCGCGTTTATTCTGCGGGGGCGGCGATGTATACCCATGCCAAATTACAAGTTTCTAGTACTAAGGCCCGGACTCCACAAAAGCGAATACGAGACGAGAGGAGAGATGTGTTTTAAACAACCCATAGAATTTCGTTATTCACACATCTCGTCTCTACTCAGCTTCAGTGGAGACCACTGACTTGAGCGGAGATATTTGTATGGCGCGATCGAAGTGGAGATGTGAGCGGTGCGTCGCCGAGAGCTGGACCGCGCGGCAGTACAAAGCGGAGATGTGAGTTCTGCCTCGCAAGTTGTCACGCACGCCACGTAACGGAGACGAGATGAGATATGAGCGGCGTGCAGTGGGCGGCACCGTAACAGTTCCTCTCTAGCCATCACACATCTCCGCTCTAGCCAGCAAACATCTACGTTCTAATAGCCAGCTCACATCTCTGCTGCCAGTACGCATCTCCGCACAGCTTCGGTGGATACATCCTAGCTGAAAAACATCTCTTCTCGTCTCCGCTTCGGACATCTCCGCTTTGGTGGAGTCCGGGCCTTAGTCTCTGAGCTAAACCGCGGACAGACAGACGGGACATAACGAAACTATAATATTCAAGGCAATGGCACGTAAAATTTAATCGGAGAGGCAACCGGATGGCGAGTGGTAATCTGGGTCTTGCAGTGATACCGAACCTCCCCGTATCGTCTGAATGGACCCCAAACGGACAGGGGCGGACATATTTCCACACAATAAAAACAGTACCTATTGTATTACAGTATTTTGATTTTATTTACACATTTAATTGGCATTAGTATCAGTATCAGTCATCATCTACTTTTTGACGCATATTTCTTTTAGGGTTATTGAACTTTCTCTTCTTGAACTCGACGGGTTCATCTCCAAGTGACTCGACGCGCTTCTCTTTGAACTGAATGATTTCTGGCTGTACGATCACTGGCGGTGGCGGCAGCTCCTTTTCAGACTTCGGTAGCTGAAGATCGATGTGTTCTACAGGTCTGGAAGTAGATCAATAACATTTATTTAAAACTGCCTCGTGGGTCTAGTGCAAACGCTACTGCTCTGACTGCTGAGCATGGTTTTGAGTTCGATTCCCGGGTCGGGCAATGTGTTAATGGGTTTTTCCATCTGCAATTTCTCAGTAGCAACCTGGAGTCTGTTTTTGTGCTTGGTTGATGGCATTAGACTCTCCCCCTTATTACATGGGACTTAACCGGTTCACAGTCCCATCAACCATATGTGGTATTTAAATGTTATGTAAATTGCGACATGTATTTTTGAAAGACGTCTATTATTAGAATTCCAATAACAAATTTTTAGGGTTCCGTACGTCCGAATGAAAAATGGAACCCTTATAGGATCACTCGTGTGTCTGTCTGTTCGTCTATCACAGCTGATTTACTCCGAATCTACTGGACCGATTAAGTTGTTTGGGACATATATGAATTTTTGTGACGTAAATACAAACGTGTAACGTAAATAAATGAATTTTGAACATGGGGAACCACATATTTTTACTTTTGGACGAAATGTAAAATTTTAAAAAAAGTTTTGGAAACTGTACCATGTCATATCAAACGAAAGGATTTGTTATGATATGCAAATATATTTTTTTATAATTTTAAAATAAATAGTTTTAATGTAATTAAAGAAAATTGACCATCCCCCCTCCCTATCTCCAAAACTGCTGAGCCTAATATTTTGATAAAAATCTATACTTATAGATAACAGGAAAACCTATAAGAAGTCTGAAGTGTAGTCTTTAAATACTACATTTGCAGTTGGAATGTATCGGGGAATATGTTTTTCAACTACAATGTTAAGTTTGTTCTTGGGATAAATTCATACTAACTACGGAACCCTTTATTGTGCGTGGTCCAAGGTCCAACACGCACTTGGCCGGTTTTTTGTGATGATTGGCCACTTCTGTTCATTTCTTCATAATGTATTTCTTCTTCTAGCTGAGTTAAATAGACAAAAATCTTCTATCTTCCTTCTTTATCTCACCAATTATGTTGATTTAATTTAAATGAAAGTGGCATAGAACTGCACAAACTTTGACTTACTCATTCACTACTGGAGTCCAGGAGCCATAGGGCTTGGTGGCGCGTGGAGCTGGCCCATAGTCCACAAACTTTTTGACGGGCGGTGGGTCCTTGTTTACTGCCAACTCTCTCATTCTTTCTCTTGCTATGTGAGCATTTACCTCCATATGCACATCTTTTTGGGCTTGCTTTTGTTGTTGTTTTCTGGAAACCAAATAATAAATATATGTGAGAAGTCTAAAGCTCATATTTAAAAGAAATATTAAATGCCCCATTACTTGAAACAGCTAGAAATATAGTTCACATAGTTTTATTTTAACTGGCATATAAATTATAGTCCGCGCAATCCACGAAGACGCGCCCCACTCTGCTCCGCGCCGTACTTGAGTTCAGCTTACAGTACAGTAATCGCGGAGTGGGGCGCGTCGTCGTGGATTGCACGGACTATACTGTGTCCTATACTTCACTCACTTTAGTTTTTGCTTCTTTTTATCTTGTATTTCGTCTTTTAATTTGTTCTTTTCTTGATCTGCCACTGACACATACTCATCAGGAGTATCCCAGGTGGTTTCTATAATGCAAAAACACATAGTATTTGTATATTTACATCGAAAAATAAGTTTTGCCCAGCTAGTAAATGGAAATGATTAATATTATTTTCCAATAAAAAAAAAGGAAGTTGTGTATTCAGTTTTTCATGTATGTATGTACTGATTTAATTGTTAAATTGTTTTCCTTTAGTTCTTTCTATGTTTATATATACGAAATAAATTTTATTTGGATTATTTTTAACTTAGTGTAAGGATATAATTTAGCTTTGATTTGTTTGTCATTGAATTTAAACAAAAATTCTGTTAAAGGACCCCGCACAAAATGTTTGGAAAAAGCCGTTCGGCGAATTTGGCTGAAATTTTGGTACAATATAGCCTGCAATATGCTGATTAAGTCTGTATCGGCGCAACAAAAAATAATGGCCAGTTTTAGAGATATGGTCATTTTTAAGTTGAAGTCAGGAAGATGATTTTTATATAAACAAAAAGCATTCACATCAACCACAACGTTTCAATTCATATGTTATGGTTTAAAAACATATTTCTACATCTGTATGAAGGGGTAGGCAGAGATGTTTTACCCATCTTTTGCATAGTAGACAAGTCGTTCGGCTGATTTTGCTGAAACTTTGGGATCTTGTATTGAGTCTTTTTTTCATGGAGCATTTTATTTAAAGATTATTTTCAACAATACTTAGGTAATATTTGCAAAAAAAAAAAGAAAAATACCTACCTAGGTCTTTTACCTTTGGCCTTCAATATCTCTGTAACCAGAAGGTTCCCAGGTACGGTCCAGAACCAAATAAAATATCACAATAACGGGGAGTTTAAGTGACTCTCGGCTTCGTTAAGCGTCTTTTTACACCCAAATAGCATAGATATCTCGATGTTGCGACATTTATTTATTTTATTTTAATATAAAACGGCCAAGGCCAATTACATTAGCTTTAGACAAAGACATTCAACTACACAACAGTCATACGCTCATCTCACAATACTCCAGACATACTGACAAGATCTTGTATTCATCCGCGAACACATCAGAGTCAGCATTAGCGTCTAAGAGAGCGTTAAAAGAGCAGAGTGTGCGAGGGACAGGAAACTGGGCTCGAGCGACGGTTCGACTACGAGGCACGGCAAACAATCTATGTATGCCTCCTGCTACGGCTTTTGGCTATCGGAGAAAAAAGATGGGACAGTTCGTCATGCAGTTCAGGAGCATGTTTTTCCGTGAAGAATCTTATACATATTAAGGCTCCTGGCTGTGAATTCACTCGACAGAGTTTAGGTAAATTCTTGCGATGCTATGTTTGTGTGCACCGTTCACGCACACACGCCTAAACATCGAGCGTAGTGATCGCTTAAACAGTTTTGATCCTATAGACGGTATTTTGTTAAGTTACGTAGGTACGCTTATGAAATAAGTCTGGAATGTTTGTGTATATTCGTTTAGTATATTTATAACAATTCTGTTTTATATGGAATTTTATACTTTTTGTATGGAAAACATGAAAAATTATTACCTACATGTTGAGTTTTATGGGTTTATGGGTTTCATAAAGGGGGTCGAAATTTTCATTATTTTTGCGATAAGACACAATTTTCGAGATATAAGCAAAAGAACAGAAAAAAGATAAAGTACAGTTTTTGCAACTGAATGAGTTATTAATTTAGTGAAAATTAAAAATTCGCTATTCTAAATTTGACTTTTTTCACCTAAAATTTTGATCGGTGCCGATTCTCTTATACACCTAACTAAACTATCACTAAAATTTCTTACTTTTGACTATGAGAATCTCAAAGCTATTGGTGCCGATTCCCTTGTTCACAAACTAAACTAAATTTAAGTTCAGTGCATCTTTTTCTTACAATTTCATTAAGAAAAGAACAGAAGATAAATTTTAGTTTAGTCCTGTCAAATTAATCACCGCCTATCACTTTCCATACAAGTTTAGACGTGATTAAAAACTTGCCGACTAAAATTACGTCAATTAACGTCAAGCGCTGATTAATTTGACAGGACTAAACTAAAATTTATTTTCTGTCCTTTTTTTAATGAAATAGAAAGAAAAAGATGCACTTAAATTTAGTTTAGTTTGTGAACAAGGGAATCGGCACAATTATGCAAAATAAATTCTCTAAATTTAAGAAAATTTGTGACACATCTAAATCAAATTTGACAATCGCGACTCCACACGTGATACCTAACCATGTGAATCTTTTTAGAGCCGGAGGCGCGCACGCTCGACGTGTTTTATATGGAACTTTTCACTTTTTGTATGGAAAATAAGAAAAAATGTTACCTACATGTAGAGTATAAGGGGTTTAAGGGTTTTATAAAGGGAGACGAAATTTTCATTATTTTTGCGATTGGACACACCGTTTTCGAGATATAAGCAAAAGAAAAAAAAAAGATTCAGTACTGTTTTTGCATGTGAAATCGAGGTGTTGGTGTGAATTTAAAGTTCATGACAATCAATTTTATTCCACACGTTTTTAATCGCGAAAAATAGTCAGATTCGGTTAGAAAATCTAAATTTTAAGTGAAAAACGTCAAATTCAGAATAGTAAAATTGCTATTTTCACTAAATGAAAATCTCAGTTCCATCTTAGTGCTGTCAAACTAAAATCTAGTTAAGTTGTGTCACATTAGTCTATTTCAGAATGGGAAATCGTCGTTTGACAGGAATAAAACAAAATTTTGGTAATTTTTAGTCTAGTTTAGAGGCATTTGTGACAAGAGAATCGGCACCATGTCTAACTAAATCTGACTATTTTTAATCGCGATTAAAAAGGTGCGGAATAAAATTAGTTACTTGAACTAAAATTCACACCAACACCTCGCTGCAGGTGCAAAAAACAGTACTGTATCTTTTTTTTTTCTTTTGCATATATCTCGCAAATGGTGCGTCCAATCGCAAAAATAATGAGAATTTCGATCCCCTTTATAAAACCCTTAAACCCCTGACACTCTACATGTAGGTAATATTTTTTCTTATTTTCCTTACAAAAAGTAAAAATTCTATATAAAACGTCAAGGCTGCTCCCTGTGCGCCTCCAGCTCTAAAAAAAATTCACGGGGTAGGGCAAACAAGTACCACGTGGACTCGCGATTGTCAAATATAATTTTAGTGTGTCAAAATATATTTAAATTTAGAAATTTTTTGTTGCAGAATAGCTTCAAGATTTTCATAGCCAAAAGTAAGGAATTTTAGTGATAGTTTAGTAAGTTTAGTTCGGTATACAAGAGAATCGGCACCATATTGCCATCTTAGTGCTGTCAAAATAAAATATATTCTATAATTATTTCACGATGGGAAATCATCGTTTGACAGGAATGAACGAAACTTTGGTGATTTTTAGTCTAGTTTTGAGGCATTAATTTGCGACAAGAGAATTGGCACCAGTATCCATAAAGGGATCTGAGACACTTGCGCGAAATACATTTTCGCGAAAGACACTTGCGCGAACCCACTTGCGCGAAAAAGTTGCGGAAATGAGATTTAAATTTGAATTTTAAATTTAAATGAGATTTAGAAAGTGTTGGGCCCTTTGAAATTGATGGCGTGATGTTATGAAGAAATGTGAAAATTTTCGCAGCCGCCATCTTATATTTACGTTTTGACATCAAAATCTGCTTTAGAATCTTCAAAAACTATGAAAAAGACACCCATGACGAAAAATCTGAATATTGTCACAGCCGCCATCTTGGATTTATATTTTGACCTCACTATCAGCTTTAGCATCCTCGAAAACTATGAAAACGATACCCATGACGAAATATTTTTTAATGTTCGCAGCCGCCATCTTGGATCTTTATTTTGACTTAAAGTAGTCTTCAGTAGCGTTAAAGAAACTTCGTTCCAAAAATACTTCACTTATTGCTACAACAGCATAAAGGCGCGGGCATATCGGTGACGCGAACCCATAACTTTTTCCCCTACCAAAAATCACTCAAAACTATGAAATCTAAAGTCAAAATATAACTAGTGAACCCAGCAGGCAGATGTTGTCCTGCGACAACAGCGCCACGCGAGTCCAACTATAGTTATGAACCATCCAAGTTACACAAAAAGAATTTAAAAAAAAAAACATCTAAATCAGTCAAGCCGTTTAGGATAAGAAGAATTACGAACACACGTACACCGGTATTTTATTTATTGCCAGGCATGCAAAATTTTAATGTTCTTCAAAAACAAGCAAAGTACTTTAAAATAAAATGCGGATCAAAATGTGGTAGTCGACGTACAATTTCTGGAATATGTTAACATCGGACACGTACGTGCGTGTGTGCGTGCTGCGACGCAAAGTGATACGTCCTCACGCTGGGAAGGCCCGTTCGCTACTGACGGAATAGATTTTCCGCGATCGTTTATATAGTTCACTTTGCCATTTATTTACGTAATTAAGTAATTGTTTATTTATAAAATAAAATTTAGATTCTATTAAACAATTAACTTAAAATTAATATAGAATTTTTTAAATTTCTAAGTATTAGAAAAAAATATTTATTTGGCTTGAAGTTTTGAGAAAGTTACGTTATTTCAACATTTTTTTTCTACTATATTTTGTATGAAAGTTGAAAAAAGTGGTTCCCCTATGTACAAGTAGACCATATAATGATGTTGATGATATTTTTTAATTTTCAACATCAAAAGCAGTTTCTTCTAACGAAACGATCAAACGTCAGTCTCGCGTCATTTTTTGGAAAACTTGTTGCGAATTTTAGTGATTTCCCACGAATCCTTAATTTATTTCAAAAATCCCTTTCCCCTATGTACAAGACGAAGAATTGGACTTTTCAAATCATAAATAATTTTGTTTAAATTCTCGTCCCAGGTCTCACAACGAATAAACAAAATTGATCAAAATCAGTGATTTCGTGCGGTGCGGCGGCACGGAGCCTTAATTACATGACGCCACATCAGTAAGTTGCACCTGTGCGAAGCAAGGGCGGGTTTCTAGTCTAATGTAAAACTAAAATAAGACATAGAAAAATTCCTAGAAGGAAGGAAGAAGAAGGAAGCGACGGATATTTAACGTTTTCATTGTAACGGGCGAACCCCATACACACAAGATTGCCGTTACATGAGCGCATCTGCCCAAAGTTCGTGCTCCAGCATTACTAGTGCAATAATTTCGGAATATGGCATTGTTACTACTGCCACAAACATTTAATTCTACGCACAAATAATAAATCGCGGCATTTCAGAACCTAAATGCGACTTTTATGCTAATGATCCTGGTTCACTGTAATTCCGATCTATTTCAAAAATCCGCTAATCCTCATTTTGCGCTGCTTCGTCTCCTATATGCCTAAGTGAACTGTCTTGTATATAACCGGGCGATAGGTAAACCTGATATGTTCCAAAAGTTAAATCTTTTAAAAATGCAATATTTAAACGCGAAAAGAGTGGTAAGTATATCTGCTGCAGTTATCTAACCCATCGTGCTCTTCGTTATCGGAGATGTTCAGCCTCTGCTCGTGCCTATACGATGCTAACTTCACCAACACGGTTAAGTATCGTAGTTGCTAGCTGTACGTCTGCATTTGGCATTATAATAATTCCAAAATATTTATTTATTATGGTAGCGATACGGAGTAAGTCGCTTAAATTCGGAACATGAGACGTGGATATGGAATTATTGAAGAATTTGAAAATATTTTTAGATGGCCATTTCATGCTTCCACTATCCATCATATTTTGGTTACAATCTGCGCCTCATTAGCTTCTTCAGCACGCGTAGCATGACGACGACGGAAGGAAGAATAGACAAAATGACAGATAAACAATCACAGTCTGTCACTTTGTCTCTTCTTCCGTCGACAAAACCTCTTTCTACCGTGGTCATGCTACGCGTGCAGTTGTGTATTGACTTTGGTCAGGTTTCAAAGTAGGAGGCATCATTGATTGAATACCCTATCGATTTAGTGGTGAAATGGCAACTCGCTATCCACGATGAATATCTCATGTGATCGGAACCAACCCAGCATACCATGAAAGTCACGATCCAACTCATTTGAGAATGGTAGCGTCATAATTTACATTATTAAAAAAGTATGGTCCCTGAATATCTAAAATATAGCCATTGGGCGCAACTCACAATGAAGGTTTCAACAAGTGTTTTTTTTTAATGAATGCAATACGACTGTTGCAAAGCTTTGGAGCAACTACTCATTTAGATATCCAATATCGTGCAATACAAGATCCCAAAGTTTCAGCAGAATCGGCCGGACGACTTGTCTACTATGCGAAATGTATATTATACACCTCTGCCTACTCCTTCAGGGTATACAGACAAAGAGTTAATATGAATTGGAAGTTTTGGAATTGATTTGATTGCTTTTTGTTTATTCTTTAGCAGTAACTATAATATAAAAATCATCTTCTTGACTTTAACATAAAAATGGCCATTATTATTTTTTGCACCCATATTAACATTTAATCAGCATGTTACAGGCTATATTGTACCAGAATTTCAGCCAAATTGGCCGAACGGCTTTTTCCAAATATTTTGTGCGGGGTCCTTTGGTATTTGATATTTGTACGCCATTAACGGCAAAACCTTTCTCTGTACCAATTTTTTTTAAAACACCTATTTTTATACGTATAAACATAGGTAACAAAAAACCTCGACTTTGACTTTCTCTGTCTTTTGTCTGTTCCAAAAGTATCTGGTGAATATGTCAACAAAAGTAGCAGGAAATGTTTACTATAGATACCATTTTCTAGTGATATTTACATGAGTGTTTTTTTTTACATTACTATCACATGTAACAATAAAAATAAATTAAACCAACATCCGATACCATTTGTCACAGTATTCCAATAATAGGAGCTCCCATCCTCACTCTTAACTTCTTCCCAGGTAGGTGCTGCCTTTGATGTGGGCGTTGTGCCAACAACTATGGCAGTATCACTGCTACCACTCTGATTTAACAATTCATTAATATTCTGAAAATGAAAACAATGGATTAGAAAAATGGCAAGCCTTATTATGAGTGTGTGTTAGAATAAGATAAAATGGATTACTCTTATTTGTATTCACCATATATATGACAGATAAATGTAGATAAGACGACCCACTGACCGAAATTTTAAATAGGCTGACACACTGGGCGGTCTTATAGCTAGAAGCAATCTTTTATAGACAACCTTTTCATGGGAGAAGGAGAGGCAATACTGTACGTACTCTGTGTATGTGTACACTTATAACATTTCAAACAACTAATTAGTGTTAATAATTATATTCCTAATAATGCCATCAATTGTGTGGTTAATGTAACTACACAATTTTGCTCCAGATAAATGCTACCTTGCCTGCCATACTACTTTTTACATGAAATGGTTACTGAGTTACACATTAATCACCATTTTAAATAAGTGTTAACTTATCAATTAATACCTGTGATGTGATGTCAGCATTGTTCTTCACATCATTCAAGTAAGCAGCCATAGCGGCTGTTTCCATTTTTTTTATATCGTCGTCAATCTTTTCTTTCTGCTTAAATTCTTTAGCACTTTTTTTACTGAGTTGTGATATGTGTTTTTGAACATTCTCCTTGTGACGCTTACCGTTTTCATGAAATGAAATTGACTGAAATGTTAAATATGGTGAGTATCAGAAGGTTAGAATATGACTGTGCTATGAACATTTAAAATCAAATGTTCAGGTTTCATTTGGTTTAAAAAATTGCTATGATTTGAGTCCTTACTACTTTGTTATCAGCAAACCAACACTTGCAAAAATCGCAATACTTTCGTGCTTGAGACTTCCAGTATTCCGTCCTGAAAACATAATTTCATACGTATAAGTTTACGCATTTAAGTTTGGGTTTTGGAGCAGAATTTGTGTGTAAAAAAAATATTTCTTACATTGTTTTTTCGGTGTAATGCTGACGATACCTATTTGAATAAAATATAATCTGTAGAACATAAATAAAATAATAACAGCTTTATTTATTGAATTATATACATTTTGAAATACAACACAGATATTAAAAGAAAAATAATTTGCAATAAACACCTCGGTCGGTTTAATCGTACACAAAATCATAGACTACTATTATATATGAGATTATGAGACACAAAATGATAAAACCCAACAAAACGTCAAAATTTTAATGGCCACTAACCAGTGTTTTCAGTCACGTTTTTTGTTTTTCCCTAGTTTGATCCCTAAAATTCCCTAGAAAGATTTAAAATTCCTTGGTTTACGGAATTTTTCATTCCACATGTTTCATCATCATCAGCCTATAGCAGTCCACTGCTGGACATAGGCCTCTCCAAATGCACGCTATTCAACTCGATTCTCGGCAACTCTCATCCAGCTGCTACCAGCAAGGGCGGATCCAGCCTTCGAGTCAGGGGGGGGTCACATAGTCGAGTCCAGTCAGGACAGGTATCAATCAGGGGCGGACTAAGCCTGTCGGAGGCCCGGGGCGGCAAAACAAACTGAGTCCCCCCAGTCATTTTACAAAAAAAAAAAATAATGACTAAAAAAACAAGTACTTACATAACGTGCGTAATTATAATCTACCTACACCGTGGACCTCGCAACCGGCAGGATATTTTTTTCAGGGAGGTGCATTTCTTCTCCTCAATAGGCTGTTTACGAAAAGCAAAAATGTAGGGGAGCGAGCAAGGCGAGCTCGAAATTTTTTGCACCTCGTCTCGGAATTCCCGGTTAGGTTTCTATTTAATAACATTAATTACCTACAAGACATTCATTAATTGAAGAGATTACAAAACATTTATTATTAATCGAGAGAGACGAAACAAACCAACTCTAGGTATAATGCAAATTAGTTCCGATGTCATCTTTAGCCACGGTAATGGTACAGTTAACATGGTAAACTAAAATTAGACGGATTACATTCATTGCGAGTTTGAGGGAATCCCCTAAAAAAATCGGTGGTACCTTAGAATAAAGTAATACATTGGGTACTGCCTACTATAAACAATAGGGTTATTAACTCAAGTTCAATTTTTCCCCAAAATTCCCTAAATCCCTGTCAAAATAAAATATCTCTAAACCTCGCAGAATATTGGTAATTTTTCCCTAAGAAAGGGAGAAATCGCTAAAAGTGGAAACACTGCCAAAAATGGCCATTCGCAATCGCGTGCAAGTGACAAATGACACACGTCAGATTCTGACGTATGTCAGCTCTACTCTATGGACTTTCCTTTCTGACGGTCAGAAAGGACCTACTGATAGTCCGTCCTTCTCCGACCTATGTCTGTCACAGGGTAGATCATGGAATATGCTTTTTATTTTTCTTACGTGTTTTACAATTTGCAGGTCAGTATCTGATTGTAATTAATTTGTACGAATTATGATTCGCGACCGTAACAAATATGTGTTTCCAGAATAATAATCATTAGATAGAATGGGGATAAAAACAGCCACACTTCAGAAGGCGCTGTTATAATACGCTTTAAGTTGGAAATGGCATGGGGCGTTTGGCGCGGAGAATCTGCCGTGACGGTAATCAGTTTTGACAGCTCATTTTAGACGTCTGAGTGGTTAAAGCTACGTGCACAGCTGCCACAACTGCTGGCACCTCGTTTTCGAGCAACGGTCGGGGGGAGTATCATTTACTCGGGGACGCGGTCGCGATCGCAAAGGACCTCGGCGGTGAGGTCGGAATGACGGGAGGCGTCTGTGTTTGTATACTGTGCTTGTTTCCTTATTGCTCTCCTGGAGGAGGGTTATGGGTCATCAGAGTTTGAGAGAATGTGCTTTGGTTGGCGGGTAGGACTAATCCTACTTGGGACATAACTGGCGGCCTCAACAACCAGAAGGTTGCGATGTTTGACCGCGGACTCAAAATAATGCTTTGCAAGGTGTTTTAGGAATTGATGGATAGTGGGAATCTTTAGGTCGAGATGCAGACTCTCGTTCCTAACGTACATACCAAGGGGAACCGGTGGCCCTACGGAGGAATCGGTTTTGGGGTGTGGTGCTACTCTCCAAGTCACTTATATATTTATCTAGTTTTCGTTTAATTTGTGATCGACACAAAAGTGAACAACAACAATGGCGGTTTGAAGACGAACTACTGTGCTGCCATCTATGATGTATGTATGTACCTTTCAGTTTTTAACCTCATTAACAAAATAACTCCTATAAAAAGTAAACAATATTGTCTATTTTTTTCTAAGCTATTCATTTTGTATTGCCCTTTTAATTACTGTTGATAACGGTATTATTACGATAATCTAAGATATTCTATTTTATTGGCAGTATGTAACTCAGTTTCAAAAAAGATTTAGCTAATCAAATGTTGAAAAACAATAACCAATTAAATTTTAAAAGGTATTCAAACACATTGCAATGAAAATATGCGAAACAATCAAATGCAAGTAAGTTTAGTGACACGCAATGGGGGCGCTGCTGTTAAAAAGTGCACCACATGCAACAATGTCTTTAGTTCATTTATTTTTAGTTCCGCGTTTCACCACGTGCCAAGGTTTCCTAAAGAGTCACTGAAATAATGTTTATGTAGGAAGAAACATATATTATATTATTGATCAAATGGCAACACTGTTTTGGTTACATTGTGATGTCGTCGTCGAGTATCGAGTGTCGTCGTCTTTTGTAGAATTTTATCAAGGTAATGTTTATATATGAATTTTGCATGATTTGTTTTTACTTCCATTATGTGTAAGTTAAAAATGGGGTATTATTTAACTACTTGGGTAAATACAGCCGCTACAAACTACTTGTCATTTATATATTTCTTGGCGGCCATATTAAAATTTGAAGATAAACTACGACTTTGTTTTATCCTGTATAATCTCTATAATCTTGTTCTGTTTGGGTGTAAATACTCAACAAATCACAATAAAATTGTATACGCTTTATTATATTTACATTAGTTATAGTAGGTATTTGTTTGCAAGACAGAATTTTCTGTTTTGTAATTTATTTGTACTTATTTTGGTGCTTGTTGACGCGTCTCGTAATCTCGTTTACCGATCTTGCTTCAGCGTAGCTATCTATACTATAATGTTAATTGATTATGGTCTATTTATTGTTACAGATATCCCCGGACTAAGTTGGTGAACGTGATAAACTTCTAAATAGCTTATGTGTCGAAAAGTGACTTATCGTAAAATTTGTTTAGTGTCGGACTTGGACAAAGAATTGTGATTCTAAGTTTCTAATTTTAGTCGTGTCCCTAGTGGGATTATTTGGCAAAATGATGACCGAAAATAGAATTAGTTCAAGTAATCACGTCGGAAACAGTATGACCAGTCAGAATAAGGGGTTCGTATCACTCTTTGTTGCTAATAAAATTTATTTATGTAAATGTATTTATAAAAATCGTTAATTCTTTTTTCAGAGATGTCGATAAAAGTATCGATGACATCGGTTGGAAATCAAAATTAAAAATACCCCCGAAAGACAGGAGAATAAAGACTAGTGTAAGTTTATAAGTTTTACTAAATACCCTCATGATGTTCTTATTTTTGTGTTACCAAATCACAATAGGTACAAATAATCAGAAGACTAACTGTTAGGTACCGAGACTCATTTTATGCACAAGTAAGTGGTGGTCTCATAATCTTTTACTTTTAACAGACTTCGAAAAAAGGACTAGGATGCATACAACGTTTTTTTTTTTCATCTATGAGGCCCGATTTCTCTGTGATTATTGGGCCGATTTACTTGATTCTTTTTTCATTTAGCAGAGCAATGTGGTTTCATACAAATTTTATTAATGAGCTTCAATAAATAAATAAAAAATATAAGTTGATGTTGACAGGAAGTTATTAAATTTCCTGTCAATGTTATTTACATGGCAAGTAGCGATATATGAATCGATGTGGATAAGTAACAAAAGGAAGACTGGAAAAGTATGAAGGAGACCTTTGCCCAGCAGTGGGACAAAAAAAAGGTTAAAAACACCTAACTGAAATCAGTTTTAACTAAACATTTTTCTTATCTTAGAAAAAGAGAGAAATAAGAATAGCATAATATTTTCATAGCTTAAAATAAGAAGGTACTAAAGTTTATCATCAGGAATTCATGTCCCTTGTAAATACCATTAAATAAATAAAAGTTTGTTACTTTCCCTTATCTTAGCTCCAAATGCACTTGAACATCACTTCTCTTAGTATATAAGTACCGTGGTGAACATTATTGTCTCTGCATAGTGTTTAATATTTTTCATGCGTTTGGGTTAAACTTATTATAAATTTGTTACAATTTTTTTTAACTATTGTACACCACATAATACAATGATCAATAGCTACAAAGAGCAAGACCAATTGTTATCTATTATTCATTATTCTAAGCTTAGTTTTGGGAGAGTGTCAATTTTGCAAACTTTTCTTGTTTGTTGTATTTTGAAGCTATCAAAATGCTGCCAAAAGACCATGTTAGGCTTTATTGTAGATCCTAATGAAATTCATTGTGTTTTTTTGGATTTAAAGGATGTAACAGACACAAGAGGTAATGAGTTTGAAGAGTTTTGCCTAAAACGTGAGCTGCTGATGGGCATTTTTGAGAAAGGATGGGAAAAACCTTCCCCCATTCAAGAGGCTTCTATTCCTATCGCACTCAGTGGTAAAGATGTCCTTGCAAGAGCTAAAAATGGAACTGGCAAAACTGGCGCTTATTGTATTCCAGTTTTAGAACAGGTTTGATTTAATGTTATTACTCATATATAGTTTGTTTGTTATTGTTGTACAATTATTGTCTAAATGGCCTAAATGATGATATTTTTGGATTCCCCTTCACTTCTCTATAAGTGATAAAACCCGTATTTACTGATTGTTATTACTTCCTGTATTCATGATCATAGGGAGTATTAGTACTTTATAAATATTTTTATTTTTCTATATTTAGGTGGATCCCAAAAAAGATGCTATTCAAGCTTTAATTGTGGTACCAACTAGGGAGTTAGCGCTCCAGACATCACAAATTTGCATTGAACTGGCAAAGCACACAGATATTCGCGTAATGGTTACTACAGGAGGTACTAATCTCCGGGATGACATTATGCGTATTTATCAAAATGGTAAAGACCCTATTTTTTATTTTCTGTTAATTGAAATTTATATATTTTATCTTACTTGTGTGTCATGTTTTTGTTTCAGTTCAAGTAATTATAGCTACGCCGGGTCGTATGATTGATCTCATGGATAAACAAGTTGCCAAGATGGACCAGTGCAGGATGCTGGTTCTTGATGAGGCAGACAAACTTCTTTCTCAAGACTTCAAAGGAATGCTGGATATGGTTATTTCACGGTTCGTAAAATTTGATAAAGTCTTAAGTATTGTTTTGTATTTCCTAGGCTCTGATAGATATATTTCCACAGGTTACCCAAAGAACGCCAGATCTTGCTGTTCTCTGCCACCTTCCCACTGAGTGTGAAACAATTCATGGAAAAGCACTTAAGAGAGCCGTATGAGATTAATCTCATGGAGGAATTAACACTGAAGGGAGTTACACAGTACTATGCATTTGTACAAGAGAGACAGAAAGTGCATTGTTTAAATACACTTTTTTCAAAGGTCAGTGATAAGACTATCTTGTTGTTCATATTATTCACTTGAAATTAGTAAACAAATAAATTACGTCAAAATTTGCATTAAATTTTATTCTCATTTTGTTTCAGTTGCAAATAAACCAGTCCATAATATTCTGTAATTCAACTCAACGTGTGGAGCTGCTTGCAAAGAAAATAACTGAGCTAGGTTACTGCTGTTACTACATACACGCGCGTATGGCGCAGGCACACCGCAATCGTGTATTCCACGACTTCCGCGCGGGACTGTGCCGCAATCTCGTGTGCTCAGACCTCTTCACTAGAGGTATCGATGTGCAAGCCGTCAACGTCGTCATCAACTTTGATTTCCCGCGCATGGCCGAAACTTACCTGCATCGCATCGGTCGCTCGGGACGCTTCGGCCACTTGGGTATCGCTATCAACCTAATCACGTACGAGGACCGTTTCGCTCTGCACCGCATCGAGCAGGAACTGGGCACGGAGATCAAGCCGATCCCGAAGGTGATCGACCCGGCGCTGTACGTAGCGCGCCCAGCGGACGACGACGACTCGGCCGACAAGTAACGCCGTGCCGCCGTCGCACCGCTCGCGCGCATGCTCGCCGCGCGCACCGCAACTAACTGGACTTGCTGACTGGTGAAAGGAACTACATAGTTTAAATCTTTAAAAACAAAAACTTATTTGTAAAAAAGTGTAATGAATTTATTGTAACAAAATGTGAGTGTAAATAGTTTATCGTGAGTAAGACTTTGACCTGAAATGGGTTACTTTTTTAAAGTGTAAATAAACCACACATCAGGACATAAACAAAAAGGTATCTTGTGTACTTTGTCCATATTGGATACTGTGTGCGAATTCCTACATTGTTAAAATATAAAAAAATATTTATTTGAGCATCGTCTGTGAGAGTCTACCTAGATTTGTCCATCATCTTACATAAATTGTGGTTGACTTTCTGCTGATATATCATGAATACCTACCCACACCATATATAAGTTTGAGCTAGCACCTGTTTTATTTTTAATTAAAAAACTTAAAATTCTGTGAGGTTGGGTAGGTAGTTAGCCTAGCTCAAACAACATCTAATGTTAAATGAAGAAACATTTCAGTGTAAATCGCGTTGTTTCTGGCCGCTTGAAACAATGTTTGTCATCAAGCCGTATTTATAAAAGGAAGGTCATCATGATACTTACCCTTTCAGACAAAATTTAAACTGATCTCAAAAACTGTATAATCAAAAGAAAAATTCTTCAGTTTTTTTTTGGTCTAGGTAAAGTATCATTTTGACCTAACTTTGAAGAATTATGTTATCATGTATTATTGATTTCATCTTATCGTTAAGCGGTTTTGTCACAGAGTTGAGTAATTTACAGGATGATATAAGACTTTGGAGGACCTGACTAAATCAGAAAACTTTAGTCCTCTATTCTTAATCACAAATCTCTTTAATGGCAATAAATATAAATAGTATTCATACCTTATCAAGTCCTCCAGGTCTTATCTGGTAAGAAAATGGAATGTTGCTTTAAAAAAAAAAAAACATAATATTTGCAAGGAACTGTGACGTTAAAGTTGATCAATGAACCATTCTGTTACGGCTTGCAGCTATGGCACATTGCTCATACTGGGGATTTTGTTTAGAGTGCTTCGTTTTGATGAACGGAATTAACATCTGCTCTCTGGGGATAAAAACAATTCGGGATGTCAAGTGAAGAGTTATTTGGTAAGCAGGCCTTACAGGAAGTTTACAGTACAATCAAAAGTTTGTCGAATATTTTATGTTGGTCTAAATAAATCTTTGTTTTGTAATTCAGTACAGACTTAAATATCACTTATGTACATATATGTCCTACTGTCAATTTAAGAACATATACATATTTATTTCCCAAGTCAAATTTTAACATTCAAAATTGCAAACAAACCAATTTTCATGAAAATTAGAAAACAGAATTCGGTGTTTCAGAATTATTAGTTAAAAAGTGTCAAGAATTGTTTATTTTATTAGCCTGTTAAATTTGACCTAGAAGAAAAGCATTGGTGCAAATGCAGGTTGTAAATAAGGGATAGACCAAGTTGAGAATTGTTTGTAAAGATTGCTTTGCTGATTGACGATTGTATTTAGTATAAGGGTTGTTTTGAAAAATGGAAGCTTGAAATTCGATAAATATTTGGTGGAAATTGCATACAAATGTTGTGAGTCAGGGAAAATGATTTTGACAAAATATATCTGTGATAAAGGTTGATGATGGTTTCATGGTACACCCAGCAACACAGCGACTATATAATGTTTATAGTTCTTAAATATACTGAATAATTGGATAAAATGTGAAAATATAATCATCTGTGTTGCTGATCGTGCGTACTGGATTAAGATAAGAGGTGTGTGTACCTTCTAACTATACATTTAATTATTTAGTCTTCCGATAATCTCGAAGTATGTGTAAATGTAACTTGACCATTTAATATTACGAAACGACACAGGTTAATAAAATAAAGTGGCAATATCCCGATTAATGTGCTATTCAAACAGGATGACGTTGATTCTTGGTTTCTGAATTGGCGTCTGAAAACAGGCTCGATAGGAACTTGACTCGCTTATTTTAATCACTTGAACTGAATGCTTTAAACCGATTGTCATGCTCATGCGCAGTATTTGATCTCTCTTTTCAGTTTATCATGCGTATGTAGTTTTGACAGAACGAGTGATCCCCGTGTTTCCGGAATAAAGAGAAAAAAAAACCTTGAATTAACGTCGCGCCTACAATCAGGGAAATGACAGCTATGATCCTTAGCTACACCAGATTTTTGAAACCCGAAATAGGAAGCATATCAGATAAGATTTTATATAGATGTTATAGTTTCAATAAATCATGCTCTTATACAAAATATGTGTCGAAAAGTATACATTCTAGAGTGACCTATATTGGCAGTGGCATATTCTGTAATGTAATAATTGTTTATCTTGTTTTATCTATTTCAGAAATATATTGTTGTTAAAAAATGGGCCAAAAATAAACTCTTCACGCCATTTTCTCTTTCATTTTCAAACCTACAAAATACCAAAATAATGATGTTTGGATGCTTGCATTCAAATTGGCTGCTACACAGATGCCTTACTACTAGCATTTGCCACCAACGACAGCAATACCCGTGTGACTGACACTGGCATGGCCAACATCTGGGATTTTAATTTTGATAACACAATTAGTCAAAATTTGTCGCCAAATATCAGAATTTGTCGGTTATTGTTCAAAAGTTATAAACGTTTCTAGGTGACCGACCTGAGGAGAATCTCAGCTTGGCCACGTTTATATCTCAAAAACTAGGGCACCTAGCGAAGATCTGTTTTCTCCCAAATTTTGTCGCAATTTTTAGCTAAGTCACAAATTTAATCGGGTCAGGAGTTACATTTTTAAGGTATAGAGAGAGCAGCTAGATCGAGATACATGTAGATAGAGATTTTTTTTTAAATACCTACATATATGTGTAATACAGGGTGGCAGGGACATCTACGCGAAAACTGGCGTGGTACTTTCTGGCCGCGCCACAGTCGCATTTTAAATCGGGTTAATAAGAATAAATGTTCATTATTGTACATAATAATAAAAAAATTGCACTATAAAGATTCGCGAGAAATTTAACAAAATAGGTGGCGGGGCTATGAACCATACCTACTTTCTGGCCGCGCCACCGCGTACACTGCAATAAATAGTCTAATAATGTACAAACTCATTGGTAAAGAGAAATACTGCAAAAAGTCAATAACTATGATAAATATCTAAATCGGTTATGCCAAAACGTCTGCATTGTAGGTTTCCACGGTTCATTCTGAAGAATAAAATTGATATGAAGCGGAAAAACTGTATTTATTAAAACTGATAACACCAAACATTCAAATCTTTGACGTACCCCCAGCACCCGCACCCTGCACCCCCCTGCACCCTGTATATATCCGTACCACGCGTGAATACGTTGACAACTCGAGATGTCGTTTTTTTTTATTTTTAGCTTAAACGCTTCTGTGACCTTATACCCTACCGGTATTAAAAACTCAACTCGAAATACTCAAACAAAATCAAATTATTGCTTTCGTACATAAGTGAGTATTTACAATTATGGCAATAAATATTTGATAAAACGACATGTCAAATTAATAATACTTAACTGACAGCGTTTATATTATTGCATTTCGATTTATCAACATAAGTCAGAACATGCATTAGTTAATATATCAACATATACGTTTGTGGATTTGCGAGTGTAATATGACAAAATCAGTTATCAAGTTATGAACGTTTTTGAGTACGAAACACGCACATATATGTCGAGTTATCTAGTTATGCATGTTATCTAAAGTTGTGATATTTAAGAACATTTCGAATTGTCTAGTTATGCACGCTATCAAAAGTTTTGATATTTTAGAACATTTCGAATTGTCTAGTTTTATCATTATAAAATCACACGAGTCATTTATGAAACTCTTTAAAATGGACATTATATTGTTTATAATAACAAAGCGTGAATTGTTACGTTTACTTACTTTGAGAATAGGTACTTAAAATACGCATATAATTTAACTTTTATAAAAATAAAATCATTTAATCGTTTTAAGAGTTTGATGACCGAATTTGACTCAAAATCAACTTTTAGGAAAACTTTAAGCGCAAGGTAATTTGAACTCAATTGTAAACATATAAGGCAGGTTTATACTTGAATGCCTTTCATATTACGAGTCACTGCCGATCTGTAGGTACATGATCAAAATCAGTTCGTTCGTTCAAAATCGTGTCGGAACTTGTCAGTATCGAGTATCTCGTCGTCTGAGAAGGTTTTATTGTTAGTACGTTACTTAAGTGTTTTGTATTACAACAACTTTATATTATTTTTATAAAGAAAAACAATTATTGTGGCTTATAATAATTATGAGTGATAATGAGGAAAAAGTAAGTACGCAAAAATACGTCTGTGTTTATCAGATAGGTTATAATATAAAATTAAATTTGCATTGTGTGCTTGTTATAAATACTGATTGTACAGTTGTTTTTTTTAATATTTTAGCAGAATGCTTTCAAGAGCTTATTACATAAAAAGCGTAAATTGCTTGAGCTACGAGAACTTGTTATGTCTAAGTCACCTCGTAATCTTTTGGTGGATGAAAAAGGTCAGACAGTTTTTATGCTTTTGTATCGTATTTTTACCATATTTGCTAATTTATTAAATTATGAGTTTAACTCTTACGTTCTTAGCTATTTTTTTGTCAAATGGGTTTGCTGGTGTAGGAGGGAATTGCGTGACAGGTGATGGAATTCTGTTGTTTTAATAAGACTGCATTAAGACGTTCTATAATAAAAAAAATATTTTCAAATCAAGATGTTAAATATTATAGGAAAATGTGGAATGAATAGCTTAATGAATTAAAGATGTTATAAGTAACTTAGTAAGTTTGAAGTCTGAGAATGCTGTTGAAAAATAATCTATTATGTTAATATCTTTTCAGATACATGCAGTTTTGAAATGTTATTTTCAAATGAGCCACCCTCTATTTCTCCTCCCCCCTTTTCTCCATTGACTCCTTTGATGCAGGATCTAAGACATAAGAACTCAACTCCAGGCAATTATTTATCTTTCTTTTTTTATTATTGGATATAAATGTTATACATACTTTAAACGAAATCATATTATTTCAGGTGAGTCTAATTTTGATGTAAGAAGTGACACATCAGAAGGATTGAGATCGTCTCCATTATTAAAAGATCTTGAAAATGAAGATCATACTTCGTCCCCTATTCGGCCTATGTCACCGGAAACGAAAGAACTTTATGATGTATTAAATGAACCAGACCTAGAATTTGAAAATATTGACTTGATGCAATCTCCTGATTTAATGGCAAATAAAACAAATGCTGTACAGGATAACTCTGAAACTGATTGCGAATCTTGTGATGATATTTTATCTCCTAAAGATTTACAAAAAAATACATCTAATACTGATAAAATCGATAACAACCTAGTGGAAAGTGCTGTTTCTGTAGAAAATGAAAAAATAAGAGCAGAAAACCAGGAAACTATCACTAACATTTCGAACGATAATACACAAAATATAGCTACAGCTTCTACTTCAGGTGAGTATAATAAGTTAAAATCAATGTAAAATAGGAACAGTTATTATAAAATAGTTTTATGAATATACTGAAATACATATTATATTGTTGCAGATATCAACAGTGTGACAGAGGCAAGAAATGAAGATCCAACTAATGAAAATTCGAAAGTGAAAAAAAAGGGTAGATCAAGGAAGGAGAGGGAAGAATCTAAAAGACTAAGGAATTCTGGTAAAGGCTATGTAACGGAAAAAGGAAAAAAAGTGGGTGAGAGGAAATTGAGTTCACTAAGAAATTGTAGATTAAAATGTTCTGAACGATTTTCTGAATTGGAAAGGAAACAATGTTTTGACGAATATTGGGCTTTGGGCAGTAGAGATCGGAGAGCAATGTACGTAGCTAGTCTTATAACAATATTACCAAAGAAGACACAAAAGACTGATAGCAGAACAGTTCAGAGAGATTATTATTGCAAATATAAACTAATTATAAATAATGAACACAAACCAATTTGTAAAGAATGCTTATGTAAAACGTATGGGGAAACCAAAGGATTTGTAAATATTATAATAGATAAGAAAAAACACTCTGTAAGCGGAATAATAACTGCTGATAAGAGAGGAAGGCAACCACCTAAAAATAAAAAAACGATTGACGATACTACTACAGCTATAAACCATATATTGTCATTTCCAAATTACGAGAGTCACTACTGTAGGAAAAGAACGAACCGAAAATATTTGTCTTCAGATCTGTCCATTGCAGCTATGTATCGTTTATACAAAGAAAGTTGTTCAAACCCCGTGTCATTGAAATTGTACTCAAAATGTTTTCATGACTTAAATCTATCCTTCAAACAACCGGCAAAAGATACTTGCCATACTTGTGATTTACTTAATACAAAGATTTCGTTAGCTCAAGGACAGGAAATCCAGGCTTTAAGAGCTGAACTTGCTGCACATCATACATTAGCTGAAAAAGCTTATTCCGAAAAGAGGAAAGACAAAGATGATGCAAAACGCGACTCATCAATTCGTGCCTACACGTTCGATCTTCAGCAATGCTTACCTACTCCTTACCTCAAAACTTGAGTTTCTTTTTATAAAAGGCAATTGTGGTCCTTCAATCTAACAATTCATAACTTAGCTAATGATCAAGCTATTTGTTATATGTGGGACGAAACGATTGGCGCACGAGGTGCTAACCAAATCGCTTCTTGTTTATGGGATTTGCTTCATAATTTACCTGCAAATGTAAAACAGGTCACATTTTATTCGGACACATGTGGGGGGCAAAATAAAAACAACACAGTTGCTATGATGTTCATGTTTCTATTGCATCAACATCCAACATTAGAAGTGATCAACCATAAGTTTCTTATCAGCGGACATAGTCATATGGAATGTGACTCGGACCATGCTATAATTGAGAGAACTAAAAAGAAGACACAGATTAAAATTAACCATCTTAATGATTGGATACAACTGGTTCGGTCTTCCAAAGTTAAAAACCCCTTTGAAGTGATACCTATGAAGCAAGAACAGTTTCTAAACTTCTCTGAATTAAGTTCAAAAAAAGGGCCGTTCACAATTAAAAAGAAAGACGTCTCTGGAAGCAAATTCCTATGGCAACCTGTGAAGTGGTTGCAATATAGAAAGCCCATTGGAGAAATATACTTCAAGACAAACCTTGACAGTGACACTCCATTTAAAGCAATAAACTTCAAGAAAAGAGGCAAATACATTATAGATAACATACAGTTAGAACCAGTGTCCAGAGAGCAATTGCCAGTAAGTCGAGAGAAGAAAAAAGATTTGCTGGATCTATTGCCTCTAATAGATCCAGTATTTCATGAATTTTATAGAAATATAAAAACGGATAATGATACAGAAAATATCGACCCCGATCTTGACGAAGAAGAAAACACAGAAGAATAAGTAATTTAAAGTGTTTTTTCTTGTCATTTGGTTAAATTTCATAAATTTAAAAAAGAATAAAGGATCTTAATTTGTTTCTGCGATTAAACTTTGTTATTACTTCATTTGGTTTTTATTTAAGTTCAATTATGACAGTTAGAATTTTTATCTTCCTTCAGGGAATAAGTTGATAAGTCGTCGGTGAACAATTGGATAAGTCTGTTTTTAAATGCATTAACAAATATTACATTTATTTTGTAACGTGGACTTAAAACAGCTCCTTAAAGAACCTAAATTCAACTATTAAAAAAGTAATCATCATTATTTTCGATTTACCAGAAGATCGTAAACTTTAAATTGGCTGCCCTGAAAAGTATGCATAAATGACATATCAACTTATTCACGCCAGGTACGGATATAAGGAAAAATATATAAAGCACACACAAAAAAACAAAAAGTTATTGACCGGTTAAACAGCCACGGTTTTCGGAACCAGCTGTGAGATGCCCTACAGAAAAAAAAACAAAACAGTCAATAACGAGATGTTGATGGGGCTGCTCCGTTTCTGCAGTGCATCAGGTATGTTCGCACAAGCACACGCCGATGCTTTCCACGCCATCGTCAGACGGAAATCTGCCTCTTTGCTCTGCAGAGTGCGGGAAAGCTCCAACTCCATCCTGAGGACCATAGCCGGGAGGGTTCTCCTTTGTTAGGTGATGTTGTTCGAAGATGCATATCGAAGAACAGCCTGGTTTCGAAATAGATAATACGTTTACTAACATAGATGTAAGTTAACTTTTTGTTTACTAACCCATGTATGGATGTCCCTTATCCGAAATAAAGATTATTTTATTTTTACTCTAGTTCCTAACTATTCTAAGTTCCACTGTAAACTGGCTGATTTATAACTTACGTCACGGGCAACTCGCTCTAAATAGCTTGTCTGTACACGAGTGCTCGTCTCTATCTCTTTCTCACTTACTTTAATGAAACGGAGCGCAGCGATCTATCTGCCAGCGACGAAGTGTACATTTTTTTCGATAAATAATAACATACTAATTTATTGTAGATCAGGGGGCCTACCACCAGCTCAAAAGCAGTATTATTTTAATATTACTTCAGTGGGAGAGAGATGGAGTTATACATCCTGTAGAGCTTCATCTCTTTCTCACACGTTTTGTAATGAATACAGCTTTCCTTTGGTGGGTTCGAATTATAGAATAACTTTATATTTTTCAAGGTAATGCCGTGGTCGCATGCCATTATAATTTTGTAGGTGTACACACGGCTACACATCAAGCTATACATTTCCAGTTTACGCTGATCTCGCATTGTATAGGATTTCCGTACAATGCGAGGTCAGCTTAGGCATGCAACCACGGCTTTACCTTGACCATTTTTGTACCTGTCTTGATTTCTGTCTGAAATATTTTCTTGTTTCATACTTTTTAGAGCGTGATTAGGGTTCCGTACCAAAATGGTAAAAAGAAACCCTTATGGTGCGACTTTAGTCTGTCTGTCACAGCTGGATATCTCAAGAATTATTAATGCTATCAACTTGAAAAAAGTGTTAAAATTATCCAACGAATATAGGCCTCGCCGATGAAAATTTAAAATGATACGGAACCCTCGGTGCGCGAGTCAGACTTGTTTTTGACCGATTTTTTATTTTAGTAGTCGTGTTGTAGTTTTTTAACTTACTTTTTTTCTTCTTAGCCAAACCGAAATATAATAAAAAAATTAATTAGCTACCACCTTGGTTGCCATGTGTGGAAGGTTCCTTTCCATTTTTAAATAACTCGACAGTTATAATTTTTGTGTTTGTTGACTTTAAGTTCGTTTTTAGGGTTCCGTATTTGTTAAAGGCTGGAGGCGGACGATAGAAATTACCTAATCAAGAGTTGAAAACCAACTCGGGCATGATCCTCCTGACTGAAAAACCTCAGAGATAGCACTTTCACATTCTATTACTGATCTAATATGATAATATAAACATACACATACTTTGCTATAATTTACATAATATCACATCACAAGTGCCTGTATGTAATGAAAACAGACTTAAGTTCTCTTGGGAGCATCACCTATAAACCACTTTCTTCCATAAAAAGCTTAAAGGATAGCACATCGTCGCGACGAAATATCGGATTACAATTTTTTTCAGAGAGCTTTCTCCCACAGTTTTCTTCTTATAACATCATTGGAAAATACATGGGGTCCCCGTATTTTTGCAGTAAACATCTGAAAAATACAATAGACGTGCATATATTTAGTAACCCGTTCTGCTTAGCTATTTCTATAGAGCCATCAAAAACTCCTGAAAGAAATCGACACGTGTTTCACCAACAAGTCCAAGTTGACGCGCAACAAGTCCATCGTCATCCTGAGGTAGCCTCGTTGAGAGGTGAAACACGTGTCGATTTCTTTCAGGAGTTTTTTTATGGATCTCTAGAAATAGCTAAGCGGAACGGGTTACTAAATATATCCACGTCTATTGTATTTTATAATGGATTTCCGCAAGGTCACGCCTGAATCAATTAACTAGTAAACAGCTGCGCAACTGGGCTCAATAATTAATTATCCATAAAAGCAGTCGCTTGTTTACAAAAAAAAAAATGGTAAGCTGTCACATTATAAAACGCTGGAGATCAGCGCTATCTGAAGTGAGCAAGTGGCAGTTTTTATTCCTATTTATTCAGCCACTAAACACGACAGATAGGCGCTCGCATGTATTTGACCAGTATAGCATTTTTGATTTATCTAGAAGAAGGTTGTCGTAATAATAATGCTCGAATTTCCAAGCATGTTTAATTAAAAGAATTAATAAATTGAGGAGACACTTCCATTTAAAGGTCGCTGTACACATTGGGCCATTTTACGCCGCGATTTTCTCAAAAACAATACTCTGAACCAATTCTGATGATTTTTTTATTTGCTTGTTTTTATGTTTAAACAATAATACGCGTCAAAATATTGTAATAAAAGTATTTAATGAAAATCAGTCATAATTAAGTACATACACAGTTCATGTAATGGATGTCATAGCACTGGTTTTATTCTTTTATTTAAATAAACGTCTTATATTTCCTATGATTAATGTCGTTATTAAATATTTTAACCATTTCACTTACTTAAAATACATATTTTACTTAAGACATATGAAGGAATTATTAAATAATTTACATTTTGTTCTTTATAGGATATGTAGTTTTCACAAAATTATATTATGAGATAATGCTTTTGTCCTGCAGTGGAACGATACATGACTGGCTTCATTAGAGCTTCAAGGGCTGATTAAATTAGAACTAAGATATAAATAAATAATAATAATTGGTATCTAAGATACGCTGGTGGCTTAGCTGTTAGTACAAGCAAATTAAGATATTTAATAATCGAAGGAGATTGGTAGGGTTAGGCCATAACAAAATTACATGGAATCTCACGAGATCTCATAATCATATCAGTTGGTTTCCAAATTGACGAATTTTCTGAACAGATTTAACAAGTCAACATTGGTTGAAATAAATCAGTTAGTTTAGTTTGTGGATTAAATCAGCATTTTGTTTATATCCGCTCAACTGTCGATTTGCTTTTAGAAATCGATAACAATAAAAATTCTATTGTGTCTCGTTAGTGACAGTTAAATTCATAAGAAGTTAGTATGGCAATAAATTCAAGGGCTTTTTTAATCGTAATATTTTTTTAGAAAAAACAACTAGGTGATAATAGTAAACTTTTGAACACATCGTTTTATTAATAAAATATAAATTAAATAAGGTTAAATATAATAAAATAGCTGCCTTATAAGTAACGAAATGTTGGCGGACAGTTCTGGTGGGTAATGGAATATTTTCGTTACAGTTCAGGTCCCCTGATATAATATAGGTACTATGTATAACTTTGTTAGTTAGATTATAAATAAGAACACAAACACTAGTATTGACTTATAAATTAGTGAATAAAACTTACTGCAATGTCATGTCTTAGCAATATTTTGTTATTATGTTACACATTATTTTGTTCATAGTTCATGACTAATAAAGTTTAATTCAAGAGATCAAATTATTTTAATTAAGTACAAGTTCAAAATTTACTTAACCAGAAGTATTATACATATGTACTTCATTAATTGTCATATTAATAGCATTTTATGGCATACCGTTTCAAAAATAGTCAACATAATATGTAAGCAAACCAAAATCTCACACAATCCAATTTCTATAACTATCTAAATGACATTAAATATATTATATTAGTTTTTAAACGCAGCTTACAACTATGGGGGCATTACAAAATATGTATTTAATAACAATCAAATGTAAATTCGATACTCTATTGCGTATTTTAAAGTAGGCGATTTTCATAATAATGTATAAAGTATAACCAAATCGCCATGGACGATTTTACGTCTTTAGTTTATACGGTTACAATAAGTACGAAGAGTAATGTGCGTGAATCGTGTTCGTCTTACTAACAAAAATGTATTCGCTGATCACGAAGTGATTATTGTTGACTATAAGAAAGGCGTCGTTGTTAAGTCGATAACAGTAAGTTTAACTGGATATAGTTATTTTCTACTAAACAAAAAGTTTACGTAGCCACGGGCGACAAATAATTCTAGTTGTTTAGGAAAAAGTTGGACTTAACGCTTAGGCGTATGTTTTTTCTACTAGGCAGAAGTATCTGTATGTGTACTTCGGGTAACGTCCTGCCTTGTGCATTAGTGGTTGGTGATGAGTTCAGTCGATGGACAGTTGCGACATGAGCAGCTCGGGCGGCGGCGACAGGCCGGGCTGCAGCGTCACGGCCACGCCGCGGTTTAGCGACACGGCCGGGTAGAACGCGCCGCGCAGGCCCGTGAACGCTATGTCGCCCTGTAAACGTACACCTTATTGTTATTATCTATCTCCCGTAAAATACGCGCTTGGACGTGGAGTTGCGGACACCAGGCCGTTATACTAATATAGCATAATCAGCCTATAATATTCCCACTGCTGGGACACAGGCCTCCTCTCTGTGAGAGAGAGTGGGCTGTAATCTACCATGCGGGCTCAGTCCGGGAGCGATTCAAGCTCGGCCAAAACGAAGACACCTCTGTCCTCGAGGAGAATACTCTTCTTTTCACACCTTCTCGAGGTAAAAAAAAAAACAATTCGGTTCCCGTTTTTTTTAAATGTAATGTTCTCATACGAACTTTCAGTTGAGGTGCCAAAATTCAAATGACATAATTGACTAGCGGGTTGTTATAAAATTCGTTATTGCCCGGCTAGAATCCAGGGCTATAATGACTGCCTTAGATAGATTTCCATGACATATATTTTGACATTATCGAGCGCGTCACCTGCGGCTGGTCGTCGACGGTGAAGCGCAGCGTGCCGCGCGCCAGGTCCAGCAGCACGCCCACGCACGCGCCGCGCGCCACGCCGCGCGCCGCGCGCCCGCCGTGCGCGCCGCCGTGCACGAACCACGAGCGCGAGCCGTCGATGTACATCGCCCAGCCTAGCGCGTCACTACCTGCACGGTGACAACGTACTTTCAATAATTTATTTTGGCTTAATATATCAATTACCTAAACCAACGGAGTATAATAAAATAAAACAGCTTCGTCGATCGCCATAATTCCATTAATGACAGTTGATTGTCAGACATGATCTGACCAAGATTATGTCTGGACTTTAAAAGAGACCTCTGAGTTTGTTTCGGTGCTTCTTCTCAGAGTAGTCGAATTGGAAAAAGCGACCGCATCTAGTTTTTTAAATGAAAATAAAATCCGTACGGCGCCTGGCCTGTGAGAATAGCAAACACGACACACGCGCACACACACTGAACGTCTTCAATTAATATGCAGGCGTAAACATCAATGTTGGGGCTTCAGTGGTCTTCAATGAAACTCCCGTATCGAGGTATGGTTGTTTAATTATGGATAAACTGTATTTTACATTAAATATTTGTGGAGCGTACAAGTTCGTGATGATGGTGAAAATTTTGACAAAAATAATAATTTGTGACGGTATAAGCAAAATAAAATCCGTACGGCGCCTGGCCTGTTAGAATAACAAACACGACACACGCGCACACACACTGAACGTCTTCAATTAATATGCAGGCGTAAACAATGATCGATGTGTCAAATTACTTGTATAAACCTACTTATAAAAATAAAATCATTTATCATTTAGTTTTGTTTTTTTGAATAACTCACACAAGACATCCATGGCCAGATCGGCGCGAAATATTATTTTGAATACAACTAACCCAGCATCTTATCCCTGGCGACATCTGCCCTCGCGATCCCGAAGGCCGGATCAGCGTCGCCATCGTATCGGTCGATGCGCAGGCGCCAGTAGTGCAGGCCGCGCGCGAGCGGCTGGTCGGCCAGCGCCACGCGAGGTTGCCAGCCCGTCGCGGCCGCGCCCAGCCCGTCCGCGCTCAGTGTCACCCCGCCCTCCGCGTCGGCGCAGCGAGCGTCCCATGTGAACCATGCCACTGGAACAAGCATGTTATTTTAGACTTACAATAAAAGAGTTGATACACATACATGCATAAACTCACGCCTTTTTCCCGTATAGGCAGAAAATACTGAACGCCACTTGCTACGATTCTTACAGTCCTTTGCTTCGTGTACGTTCATACATCTAGTCATACGCACGCCGGTTGCGAGTACTACATACATGACTTATCTGAGGATCATCACCAATAAGGTCAGTATATGTCCTTCTAGGGCGTCCCCTTTCCGGCGTTTCCATTAACATCAGTCGCTTTTCATTCAACCTCTCAACATGACCAATCATATAAGCATCCTCTTTAAAAAAATTGTCACTACATCTTTAAAACCGCACCGTTGTCTTATCACATCATTCATAGTTACACCACACATACTTCGCAAAGATCGCATTTCCACAGCATTTATCCTACTTTCATGCCTCTTTGCCACAAGAGAGTTGCATCTTTATCTAAACTAATATTATAAAGAGTAAAGATTGTTTTATTTACACACGTATTTACATGATTTAAAAACTAACAGACTTAAAATAATAATAACCCCACCGCCGTATCTCTACGTTGACGTCGTGGTGCGGCTTGCGCGCTCCAAACTCTAGGCCTGTGCCGGTAGAGTTTATCTTGCCGGAACAGGTCTGGGATGAGGAGCCAGACCAAGAGAGATACAAAAACCCGCAGGACAGCATGTGGCGAGCTGTTGGGCAGTAGCGACCCCACGGACCCTATTTCCCGGGAGAAGTCTTGTTCCTCACCTCTGGCTTGCCTTTATTGGCCGGCTGGAGTGAATACTGACGAGGAACAGAGCTCCCACCTCATTCTTGCCTTAATTGGCCGGCTTGAGTGGAGATTCGCAAGAGCAAACGTGCTCGGAGGAAGGAAGTATTCCAGTAAGATGCTGGTAGGGATCTTGACCGTACTTCCGGGATTGTCCTGATAGCCGTGGAATACCGCTCCTCAAGACATGTTGCCCCCTTGTCGCTACGACACTTTGTGCTTGTGACCGTTTTCGGGGGCACATTATTGAGTGTGCAAGTCACCCCCTGCCATTTTCCTGTGTATTTCATATAAAACTAGCGACCCGCCCCGGCTTCGCACGGGTATAAACCGGGTTATTATACATATAAACCTTCCTCTTCAATCACTCTATCTATTAAAAAAACCGCATCTAAATCCGTTGCGTAGTTTTAAAGATTTAAGCATACATAGGGATATAGGGACAGAGAAAGCGACTTTGTTTTATACTATGTAGTGATATTGGTCAGGCAGGGGCCATAGTCTTTCCATAGTTCCAGGTAACTAATCCATTATAGCCACCCAAATCCATAGTCTAATATGTTTTGTTTCCATGTTCTGCAATAGTCCTACACCAACCGGGGGTTATCCTTGGGTGCACTTGTTTAGTGTTTACAGGGATAATCGTCGGTTGGTGCTTCAACACTTAAAAATGTCTAAAGGACCTCTGCGAGTTAGCTTCGGCCCCTCGTACGCCTTCCAAAGGTCCGGGTCCCGAGATATGTCAAAGACATTAAAATAATAATATTTACAAGTATGGGGGGGGAGAATAAACATAGGGTATCAAAAAATTCGCTCGCATCGCTGTCAACAGGAGAAGTGCCCAAAAGGCTGGCAGAATTGCCACTTTGTATGGCAATGCTGATTCTTTGGCCAAAGAATAGGCCAGCCCTCTGGTGGTCACGTGAACAGTCGACCAGCCGCTTGGCGATGTCTTGAAAAATTAAGTGGACACTCGGACCGCATATCCGTCCCTAGTGTTTCAACCCCAAATGGCTCAAACATATAAGTCCCAAAAAGATTTGCGCCGGTTGAGGTTTTATTTGATTGAAAAGATTTGATTTATTGTGTTTGTATTTATGTTTGTAATGAATAAACTCAAAAACTACTTGACTAATTTTTTAAATTCTAGAATGCAATATTATCACTGAGTAACATAGGCTATAATTTATAAAGATATCACGCGGACTAAAGCTATTAGTAGTATAAAAATGCAACTAGATTGCAGTCGATCAATAACATCGTGTCAAATTATGATCAATCAAGTGGTCGATGTCGAGCGCAGTCACTAGACTGCGCTCGACATCGACACACATATCGACATGCTTGCACTCCAAATGTTAAAAATAATAATCTTTAGCATTATCAGAGCTTATTACTAGTTAATCTGTAATTGGATTTAAGGGCCTATACTACCTCAAATGGCTTAACATGATCCCCCGTTATATCGAAAATACTGCAGCATTAATTTTGAAATTAATATATGTTAAAGTTAAGGATTAATGTTAAGTACTATGTTAGACGAAAACACGATTCCATAAAATTTTCTCGATAGAAAAAAATTCCAAAGTTACCTCCAAACCGAACAATAAACCGCTGGTATTCAAAAAATACTTCAAATTAGATCTTGAAACTTTGCATAATAATTGAATTAACTATAAAGCAGCGACTATGTTTTTTATTTTTTTTTAATTACCTTTATTTTCGCCGTAAAAAGCAATTACCTAAATTATTGGCGCCTCGGAGCCGCTAGCACCCCACTCTGTCTCGCTCTCACTCAGTCCGCGAGCAGTATGGTGCGAGCGAGATAAAAAGTGAATTTGAGCTGAGGTTGTATAGGCTCTTAACTGGTGGGTGATACGCCAAGATGGCAAACAGTAATGTCAAATGGTGTTACGAAAATTCGATATATATGTACTCGTATGTATGGATACCTGGAGAAGTCTGTAGCCCGATGACTTCACTGTATGGCCCCTCTCCAGCGCCGTTGAATGCCTTCACGCGAGCACTATACAACGAAGCATAGTGCAGCCCGTCTATGGTGCAAACTGTCTCGCGGCCGCAATATACTTCCTGTAAAAATTGGAATAATATTATGTAATTAAAAAATAAGCGGTAATTACAAAATATACCTAAAACCATAGATTACAGACCTTTGTTTTGTTTAAGATATATTTTTTTATCAAAACAAAAATATACAAAATTTCAGACGATAGTTATCTTATTTCGAATGATAAGAACATTTCGGTAAACAATGAGATGGCATTAAAATTATAGGCACCATATAAAATGGTACGATTGTTTATCTATAAAAATACACCACAAGGCCGCATTAGCTTACGTTAGTTAAACATACATAGATGATAATGTGCTATGAAATAAAATAACTATGAGTAATGAAATGAGCGCGGTTAGTGCGTGAAAACAATGAGGCATATTATGGTAATCAAAACCATATGAATCAAGGACGTTTGGATTAACTGAAAAATATTCGCTGCGTATATTCTCGTCTGGCCGAGAATTGAAAGCTTACTCATTAACATTGTTATCAAAGGGAACGATTATTATCATTGATACCTTTGTTGACGAATACTTAGCAACTTTTAGGTAGCCACATTAGTAACTAGCATTGTTGTTCTACACAATCGCCAGCCCGAAACTAAGCTTGATTTAATAAATGCAAAGCATAACACCCCAGTGATAACACTGGTAAGCAGTAATTTTGTTTTATGAAGTTTCATACCTGATTTTGTATGATTTTGCCACGCTGATTCCAAATCTGTTGTCAGTTTTTCTCTAGCAGCTCTAGTTTTTGAAGTATTAACATATTACATTTTTAGAGAAAAATACTCGAATTATAAAATGAAAAAATGTTTCTCTGACCTAACATGAAATATACTTTCTTTTATAAGATTTTCTTGCATGAATCGAAACTTCAGCTTTGTTTTGAATGCTCCAGCAGTAATCAGCTATCATATTTGCATTCCAACGACCCTGGTATTGCTCTAACATCGTGCGAATGTCCTGATGAAAGCGTTCTAAGGAGAACGCTTTCAAAAATTTAGGCGATTTAAGCGAAGAACAAGGGTTCTTCGCTTAAATCGCCAAAATTTTTTGGGAAGTGGTCTAAATGGCTGAAGAGGAAGTGCATCTTGATGCTCATGTTACATCCTAGTCTTAAAAGTGCAACATGAGCTGTTCAATGTGTTGTTACGGGTAGTTAGAAGCCCAAAAGTCTGACCACCAGTCTTACCAAGGGGTATCGTGTTACCTAGTAACTAGGTTGTGGAGGTCAGATAGGCAGTCGCTCCATGTAAAATACTGGTATTCAGCTGCATCCGGTTAGACTGGATAGTCCTAATATAGTTGGGAAAAGGCTAGGCAGATGATGAGGTATTGCTACCGAAACGTTTATAAAGGTTATGTACTTCTACCGAAATATACCGGTATGCATTTAAAACTACAAAATTCCGCTACTGAAAAAAAAAAAGAACGGTATCGAAATATTTCGGTAACCCTTATTTAACGGTATGACGTCATACTGAAATTTAAAGATACCTTATTTTTTGGGTAATTCAGTCCCTGATTGGGATCGATTTCCAGTCTACAGTGTTTTACATGGAGCAACTGCCTACCTGAACTCCACAATACAGTTACTGGGTAATACAATAACCCCTTGGTAAGACTATCTACACTGTTTAGTATCATCATATTTCACAATTTAGCATGCAAAATATTGACAGCTGACTTTTGCCAGCAGCCTCGCCCGCGTCGAGGTCGGAAATGATTTCACAGGATCTACTACCCATAAATAACGCAATGAATGTTGTTGAACTGCCAAAATGAAACCATTGCTACTGTTATTGTTATTGCCATTGCTACTGTTAGTGTGTCACGCAATTACCCCACGGGATAAAATGCCCTATGTCCTAACCCAGGTCATGATCTATCCGTGTGCCAATCTTTTGTTCAGCCGTTAAGAGGGAACAGGGCCTGCGAGGAATTTGAAAAATTGTTTTTTGAAGAAACTATTGCCGTCGTCTTACCTCAAGTCTGCCCCTGTAAAGTGCGATAGGGACAGCTGCAGCTCAGACCGATTAAATCACAAAATTTTTGACGAGATCAACGTTTCGTATTCCCCTTTTTTCTCCTCGAAAACTGAGCCGATTCAATCATTTTTTACATTAAAATTTTAAGAAAGACTATGTCTATGTTCCTATCATTTTCTTTTATGTTAAAAACTTTTCGAATTTGTCTGGTAGTCCTCTAATCATGGCGGTAAAAATGGGAGATTTTTGTAATTTTTGGAGGGTCATATTTTCTTTACCAATTAGTTGCTGAAAAAAAGGAAATGACAGGGACGTGCCTACAGCAGACTTTGATCATATGAAGAAAAAAAAATTGTTCTAGAGGCAATATTCAGGAAGAAAAAAGGGGAATACGGACAGCTGAAATTGTATGGAGAATCGCAGGCCCTGTTCCCTCTTAAGAGCGTTTATCTTAAAAGTTGGCAATGTCGCAAATATCTATCAAATATTTACCTGTTTTGATTAATTTGGCATTATTACTGTATGGAAATATGAAATGTGGCTAACTAGTGAACTAAAACAATGATGACGAAATGCAATAATTAATATTGTAACACCGAATATTTAGTTTTAGATGTAAAAAAGTATTTGAATGAATATTTATTTGTTAAACACAGGTACATACATTTGGTCTTCAGTAAAAATTCAGTTGACTCTCTATGTTTTGCCAGTGGCATACAAATTTTATAGCTACAGTAGACAATAATATTAAAAATAAATTCAGAATAATTATAAATTATTAAATTAAGTTTTTACAAATTCAAAGTACTTGTTTATATTAATTAAAATTAAATTCAATAAACAAAATACAAACTAAACTTTCTTACACCTAAAACGGTTACAACATCAAATTCAGTGTTATAATTGCAATTCATTATAAATATTCTAGTTCGCTAGTTAGCCACATTTCATATTTTGCCAAATTAATCAAAACAGCGAAATATTTGACATCTTTTTGCGACGTTGCCCAATTTCAGAATAAACACTTTTAAGGCGTTAAAAGGCAACAGATAGAGTTACTTTCGCATTTATAATATTAGTATGGATTAACGCAGAAAATGTGACCACCATGTATATTTCACATAATTAATTTATCTGTCATTGCTTCATTTTAATTTTTTTAACCTATTGTGGTACAGTTATTTTATTCTAGGTACAGTGGGCTGCATCACATAAAGTTATTTATTTAACGTAAGTATACAAAATATAGTTTTTTTTTTAATAAGGCATTAAATGGATGTAACATTCCCGAAGATAAACCCCTTTGTTTAACAGACATAGACTAGACTCCTTAATATTATATTATTTATAAAACTTTTTCCAATGAGACAGCACATTTGCCCAATGTTGGTCATTCTCCCGAATTCGATTGCCTATGGAATTCGGGAAAACGACCAAGGTGTAAATGAACGTGGTCAAGTACGCCCTTCGTCTTAGGACAATTTAGTCCAGCTTCATCGTTTCGCTTACCCGAATTCGGATACCCGACGCCACTTTTGCTTTCACTTTTATCAGGGGCCGTACTACGTGTTAAAGCTATCATTGTTTCAGTGTGCAAATGGGACAGTGCTATTTATGCTGTATAGCTCCATCTCTCTCTCACACTGGAACAATGATGGCTTTAACAAGTCGTAGTACGGCCCCAGTGCTTTCATAACCACTCGTAGTCGTTAGCCCGTATTCCAGTACAATGACTAGTGTAATTAATGCTTCGGGTGACCGAATTCGAGTAGTCTTTCTTTCGCACGGAACAGAAAAAACAGTGGAAGTGCAATGCAACAAAATTACTATGAGAACCGTTGTCGCCAAACCCTCACAAATGAACTGATAATCATATAATGCACTACAAATAAGCCGATCGTTTGATTTGTCGTTTAAATTTTAGTCAAAACTAGCATAAGTCACAGATTCTACATTTGGAAAGAAACCTTCATGATCTTATAATAGGATTTATTTTGCGTTCGTGCAGAAAGTATCAACGACGTTTTGTAATCTAAAGTCAAACTAGATTCGATCGCCAAGTAAATTCTGCTACCCAACCATAGATGGCGGTATTCTCAGTTGTCGCAATTATAAACTTAATTGCATTAGTAGTAAGGTTGACATTCGCATCATAGGTCGTGTTTTCTGCTACTCGATCAAGGCAGCAACACATTGAATTTTCAATAACATTATCGATATCGATAGATACCCGATTTCATAATTCGAGAAAATAAGACTTGTTTGGAGTTGAGTAAAACTGTAAGTAGAATGACGTAGTATTATTTAAAAATAGAATCTTACATCTTTATATATATAATTCTTCTGTGAGTGTGTATGTCACTGAACTACACACTACTATAGGTAGGGTAGGTAGGTACGAAAGTAGGGTAGGGTGGGTAGGTAGGTAGGTAAGAAAGTAGGGTAGGGTGGGTAGGTAGGTAGGTACGAAAGTAGGGTAGGGTGGGTAGGTAGGTAGGTACGAAAGTAGGGTAGGGTGGGTAGGTAGGTACGAAACTAGGGTAGGGTGGGTAGGTAGGTAGGTACGAAAGTAGGGTGAGGTGGGTAGGTAGGTAGGTACGAAAGTAGGGTAAGGTGGGTAGGTAGGTAGGTACGTAAAATAGGGTAGGTAGGTATATTATTTTTATATGTATGTAGCTATATTTTATTAGGTATATTGGGAGAAGTACTAATACAACGCAGGCGGAGCCGCGGGCGGCAGGTACCACAGGTAGTACTGAATAAATTGTGAAAATCTTCTACAAAATCTTACTTGGGTGTAGTATTATATTATCTGTGCTTGGGTTAAAATTAAAAATGCGTTGTTCTGTCTTATTATTTATCGTCCTTGAAATAGAACGTATTTGTTAAAAAACTGGCGTTTCGAATGTCTTATTTTTAATTTTAACAAATGGTGTACGCGAACATTTATATATTTTTCGACTATTGCCTTCATCAAATCAGTGACGTGATTGGACGCAGGAAATTCGCCTATTTGATGGGAGGCAATATCATTAAATAAAACAGTTCCTATAAACTTTAGCATAATTAGAGTAGAAGTGGCGATCACTTCCTTTCGAAAAACCCCTATGTCAACGTTTTTTAAAAATGTTTCCGCCGTCTGACATATTTTGACATCTGGCGAAGGATACAACAATCCACCTTGATCTCTCACAATTATTTACTACTACCATAACTTTAAATTTTTTTTTTTTTTTAAATTATGTACTAATATAATTATGTATTATCCTCGAGGCGGGCGCCGGCAACCCGGTGTGGAAGCTTTTATCACTGATCTTACACACCGAAATGACTTGAAATTACCAGCTGAACAATGCAACGAGTCTCAAACATTATGTAAAAGTTTGATTACAATTTCGCTATATAGCATCTATGCAACCTTATATTTCGTGTATGAATGTTAGGCGACATTATATCTGTAATGTTATACAACAAAAATTATTTTCTTTTATCGATAACTATCTATAACATCAACACCCGACCTGACTACATCCCTAATTGAGTAGCGAAGAACTTTCGAGAACGAAATAGTGAATACATTCAATCCAATATAAACTTTATTTTAATCGTATAAAGTTGATTTTAACTAAACGGTCTATTAAATTATTAGTAAATTGACAAAAACTAAGATTTTATTAGAAAATAAATAAAATCATATTTACTGATGGTACGAAACACCTCCATTTTTAAGATTATTTCTCCTACTATCATTTTTGCACTCCAAAACAGAACAATACGGCATATTTACGGAAAAATAAATTTGTCTCGAGACTAGCGACTCGACGCGTTGTTGGAACACGACTGAAGTAAAGTTGCGTAACAGCGCTTAATTGTGACACGCGTGCCACGCCTACTTTGCACTTCCACTGTTTTTTCTGTTCCGTGTTCTTTCGAGTCAAAACGACGACTTCCTTATTAGATACGGGCTAACGACCAAGTGTAGTTGCGCCTTAACTATGGAGTTTTTTGCTTAATCTTCTTTATACGAAACTACCTTTTGGAAGGGGCAACTAGAATCAATTCTATAGTTTGATGTTCAAAAGTGCCTTTTATGTGCCTAATTGAAATAAATTATTTCACTTTGAAAACATGCTTACCCGGAAGGGCCCGCCCAGTCCGTCATCCAGTTCGAGCACGTACCCGCGCACCGCGTGCGGCTGAGCGGGCGCGCGCCACGCCAGCGTGCACGAGCAGCCGCGCGCGGCACACGCCTCCACCGCCATCTCCGGCGCGCCCGGTGCTGCGCCAACATCAGATTATGTTAATACATAAAAATCGGACTACTCTGTAAAAAGTTATGCGTAAAAAATATATGTATAGGTACGGGTCGACTTGAAAATCTCCTCCTTTTTAGAGTTCCGTAGTCAACAAGGAACCCTTATAGTTTTGTCTGTCTGTCAGCGGCTTAGCTCAGAGACGCTTAGTACAAGAAATCTGTAATTTAGCATGGGTATACATATTAATCACGCCGATACAGTAGTAAAATAAAATCTTGAAAAATAAAATTTTATTTGGTACCTAACCTACCTCCCTTGCAGGTAATGTGGGGATGATATTTTTTTTCTCGTCTATCCCATGGTGTGGGGTATCGTTGGATAGGCCTTTCAAAAATATTACGGGTCTATAAAAACTATTTTTCGTGGTTGTTTTTGGATTTAGTGAAAAAATTCACAGCAGTAGTATACAGTGAAAACCATTTAAAACAACTTCGCATAAAACGCCGTACCGGTTATTACGACGAAATTTTGACTTATACTTAACATCGTTTTTGGTTACAACGACTATCGGCTATAACAACCGCAATCCCACGGTTCCTTTGAAGTCGTTATAAACGGTTTTCACTGTATAATGAAGTTAAAAGGAAAACTATCACAGCTAAGAGTAAACGAGTAATAGTTGACCAACTTACATTTGCAGTTGGAATGTATGGGCGAACATGTTTTTCAACTACAATTTTAAGTTTGTTCTTGGGATAAATTTATCCCAACTACGGAATCTTTCATTATGCGTGGTCACACACACATAACAGAAGCTTGAACATCTGACCATTACTCTACCATAGATTGGGTTGTGGAACTGAGATGGCAATAGCTCCATGGTGTTTATTTGCGACAAGCAAGGTAGAAGAAATGGTAAATTTTTTGAATGGTGGCTTTTTAATGGTTTTTATATATATATTTTTTTTTGTCTACATCTCTTTTTGTATACTTTCCTATCGCAGGTATGCTGGAAGAGATTTCTTTAGAAATAAGCATTGCCTTTGTACGTATTTTTCTGTTCCTTTCTTCTTGTCTGTTTATATGTGTGTGCATAAATGGTTAAATAATAAATAAATAAGGACTTATTATTTACCTGATGACTTCATTAGACAATCCGCAGCTGTATTTCCAATGTAAGCAAAAAAAAAAATATGAAAGAGAACTTAGTGTTAATGATAAATGATATTTATTTCTGTAAGTAGGTTTATACAAAAACTAGCAGCGCCCCGCGGTTTCACCTGCATTAGTCTCGATCCCTTAGGAATATCGGGATAAAGGTATCCTATGTGTTAATCCAAATTCGTGCAGTAGTTTTTGCGTGAAAGAGTAACAAGCTTCCATCCATCCTCACAAACTTTCGCGTTTATAATATTATATAAATAAAATATATAATATAAACATAAATATAATATAAGTATAATAATAATAATTAAAAATAGAAAAAAAAATCAAATTAAATTAATTGATTAATAATAATATAATAATTAAGTAGGACTTACACACACATTTATGTCTGTAATTTTTATGGTGTACATAATAAAGAATATTCTATTTATCTACACACCAATAATATTAAAAAATCTAGACGAGGTCGATGTTTCCTATCCAACTTCTCTGAGAATAAAAACCAATAAAAACACACAGACACACAGTCTCATAAAGTTTAGATATTATCTTGGTCAGATCATGTGAGGTCCATGTAAATTAGTGTCTGAAATGGTCTTTTGAAGAAAGAACCACACAGATTTAAGTGGACCTGTCCAGTCAGTGCACGCAATTGTCTGAAATCGAGTAGCTCAATTCAGAACTTAAGTCTTGGTAAAACAGAACTTAACATAAAGGTAGTATTGTTAACTATCGCTGGTAAACTTACGTATGCATTCCACGAAGTTCATACTCCTGACGGTACGCAGCACCGGCTCGACGTCAAGGGTGAGTGCGGGGGCGGCGGGGGGCGAGTCCAACGCCGAACACAGATTGGACGCGGTCTCCTGCGCCCGCGCCGACAATATGTTCCCCACCTTACAAAATTATAATTTGTTACAAGGACAATTTATGAATGAGGGTACAATAGGTTCGATTCCCAGGTCAGGCAAAATGTTATTGGGTTTTTCTATCAGGAAGTTCTCAGTAGCAGCCCGTAGTCTGGAATTGTGCCTGGTTGGTGGCAATAGGCTCGCCCCCTATTACACGGGACTTAAAATAGCTGGAGAAACGTGGATCTATTTTAGGTACACCTCTGCTTAACACTTCGGGAAAAACAGGCGTAATGTAATGCTATGTACACATGGCTAAATATCAAGCTATAATTTCCACTATAAGTTGACCTCTCATTGTACGGAAATCCTATACAATGCGAGATCATCTTATACTGGAAATTATAGCTTGATATGTAGCCGTGTGTACATGCACAATACAACATACCCAGGTGCGCGCATTAAAAACATTGCGTAACGAATTAGTCGAGGAATAGAATGAATAATTTGTATACATATAAAGGGATTTCAAATACCAGTATGGTGCCATGCTCCATAAGTAAAACATAATAATATTATCTTTGGTTTAGAACTATCTGGAACGTAGGTGTCGTTGATTTGTTTACATTTGAGATAGAAAGCTTTACTCATTGATAGGAAACACCTGGGATAACAAAATACATCATAACTAGCTTTTGCCCGCGACTTCGCCCGCGTGGATGTCGGAAAAATATCCTACGGGAACGTACTACCGAGATTTCATACCTAATAACAGAGGAAAACTTAATTGATTCCTACCGCTGCGCCCGCGTTGCTCCGCGTAATTTTTGAAACTGATATCTTTTAAACTATTCATCTGCCTAGCCTTTTCCCAACTATGTTGGGGTCGGCTTCCAGTCTAACCGGATGCAGCTGAATACCAGTATTTTACATGGAGCGACTGCCTATCTGATCTCCACAACCCAGTAACTGGGTAATACGATACCCCTTGGTAAGACTGGTTATCAGACTTTCGGGCTTCTGACGACCCGTAACGACTGTCAAAGATCCACGAATGACAGCCGGGACTAACGGCTTAACGTGCTTTCCGAGGCACGGAGGAGTCTCGGTATGTAAAGATGGTCACCCATCCACTGACCGACCCCGGCAAGCGTAGCTTAACCTGATGGATCGACCAATGCGGCTGTTATTACTTAGCCACGAGCTCCTCATCTTTTAAACTATTCATTTAAATTATTTTAAATGCCCAATTTAAATAACATATTTTTTTGGATAAGGATTAATACTCAATGGACACAAAAGCTTCGGAAATAACAATTAAATTTTTATCAAATTCGGAGAGATAAAAATGGTTATTGTGGGTCATCCTTAGAAGATAGACATATGCCTGACTACTGTAAATTGGCTGAAATATGACGAACTTTTTAAGATCTTCAATGTTGTAAAACATAAATTTGATGTAAAGCTGATTTATTTCCGACATCTTCGACAATAATCGTCATATTTCAGCTAATTTACACAAAACCTTAATGAATTATACACTAAAACCTTCCACAAGAATCAGTCCATCCATTGGTGAAAACCGTTTGAAAATCCGTTCGGTAATTTTTGAGTTTATCGCGTTCAGACAGAGAGACGCGGCGGGGGACTTTGTTTTATAATATTTAAGGATACTAGCTGCACCCCGCGGTTTCACCCACGTAAGTCTCGATCCCGTGGGAATATAGGGATAAAAAGTATCCTATGTGTTAATCCAGGTTATAAACTATCTGTGTGCCAAATTTCATCCAAATCTGTCCAGCCGTTTGAGCGTGAAGAAGAGACAAACAAACACACACACACACACACAAACACACACACACACAAACACACACACAAACACACAAACACACACACACACACAAACACACACACAAACACACACACAAACACACAAACACACACACAAACACACACACACTTTCGCCTTTATACTCGTAATATTAGTAGGATGTAAGGATGATTTCTTAGAAATAGCTTTCCTATAATCATTAATGTTTTACACAAAAAATATACATTTCGATTATTTTCTTATCTTCATTCATGTCATCAATAATATATGCTATTTATAGATAACCCATCAATTATGATGAGGCCTATTAGTGTTACACTATAAACTGGCAGATAAGCTTTATCAGTGTGACAGTACATAATGTAATACTGTTTACTGATATCAGCACACATTAGAATCAGGTCAATCTAATAATATTGAATTGATACGCTCGTCAATATTTGTGGACATTTGGGAAATCAGTCAGTGTGCCAAAAAACACATAGGTGTACCAAATATAATCGTATAATATTATATGAGCAATATTTGTATAAAGGAGAAATCTTTATATATATAATTCTTCTGTGAGTGTGTATGTCACTGAACTTCTCTCAAACGACTGGACCGATTTTGATGAAATTTTTTGTGTGTGTTCAAGGGGATCTGGGAATGGTTTAGATTCACAATCGGACCCGATAGGTGGCGGTATTCGGTCAGGACAACGTCTGTCAGGTCCGCTAGTATATTATATATTTCTAATCACGTTCTCGAAAACGGCTCGAACGATTTCTATGAAAGTTGCAATACCTATAGGGTTTACGGGGGCGAAAAATCGATCTAGCTGGGTCTAGTTTCTGGGAAAGTTCGTTTTCTCTATTTTCACCCGACCAGAGGTCGGTCGACCAGGTACTTTTATTTATATAATATGCTAAATAGATTTTAAGTACATTGTTAGTAAACATAAAAAATCTTCCATCATTGTATCATTTTAGGACCACAAGTCTAAAGCCTAAAGTGGGAGAAAGAGATGGAGCTATACGTCCTGTAGAGCTTCATCTCTTTCCCACACTGAAGTAATATTAAAATAATACTGCTTTATGAGCTTGTGGTAGGCCCCCTGACGTGTGTGTAATGTAGTGTATCGTTTAATGTAACGCGAATTCAGCGCGTGGACGGCACTACGAGCACTACATATAACGCTCGGGCTGGCGCTCACGCTGATCCATCGGTTTTCGTTTTAGCGCGAACACAAAGGCTCTCGCAGTCGAAGACATATAGGATTTGCGTCGAGTTTGTATGCGGTCCACACTATTCGCATTACATTACACATTACACACGTCTAGACTCGGCTTTATTAATTACTAAATTAAAGGCTCATTCAAACAGGCGCGACACAAAGGCACCTATCGTCGCGCGACGAGCGGTGCCTTTGTGTCGCGTCGCGTATCGCGCTGGTCTGCACATGCCTTAAGGCTGCCTGTCAAATATTTTTACTTTTTTTGCAATTTGCAGGTCAGTGTCAGGTTGTAATTGTATGTTGATTAAAATATGATTCGCGACCGTAACAAATGTCTTTTCAGACTTACAATCATTAGAATCAGCAATATAACTCCTTAAGTTAGAATTGGCTTCAAATGTCATGATTTCATGAAATATTCATTCAATAGGGTATTAGGAACTTAGAAGAGTTGTATTGACGATTTTTATGATTATAATTCTATGAATAAATATTTGATACGGCTACAAATCATATTTATGAATTTAGAACATTTGGCTTTCGCCTTAACTCATTATCTGTTAAGATGCCTCATTGAGGTGGATAACAATTAAAATTCTATTGTGTCTCGTTAATGACAGTTGAAAGGTTAAGTTGATGAGGTCTGGTAACAGCAGTAAACCAATTTTTTTTTTCATTGAAGTCAGAATCAGTGCTTTCTGGACTATTATCAGTTTGGTTGCGTGAATATAGTTGGCGTTTCAGGTACAGGGGCCATTGCCACTGCTTAACTGCTACCTCTTTATATTACTTGACCTCTCTTAAGTCGATTGACAGATTCGCTGCTGTCCAGTAATTTAACAGCCAGAGGATTTGGGTGGATGGCGAGACGATCAGCATAACGCTTTTTATGTTTGTTAATTTCCTCAAGAATAGTAGAAGTGTTGAGATAATCATGGATTTCTTCATTCCGTGTGAACCATGGTGCATTGACAATGTTCCTCAAGATGGCGTTTTGAGCTCTTTGGAGGCACATTATGTTACTGTTGCTGGCCACTGCCCATAGTTGGATGCCATATGACCGTATAGGATTTAATAGAGAATTGTACAGCAGGAGTTTATTGTCCAAAAATAGGACTGAGTTGCAACCCATCAACCAATACAAGTTTTTAACCGTCGTACGTTTTAAATGCGTCTTCCAGGTGAGCCTTCTGTCCAGCACGCGTGGCATGACCACCGTAGAAACGAGTTTTGTCGACGGAAGAATAGACAAAATGACAGATTGTGATTGTTTATCTGTCATTTTGTCTATTCTTCCATTGACAAAACTCGTTTCTACAGTGGTCATGCTACGCGTGCAGGTAAAAACCGAGTTACTTAACACAATCTGTATGTGGCAGAGTTGTATCCCCCAATGCAACTGTGGGACAGTCGCCTCTTCTCAAAGTGAAGGTAATGAGATTTGATTTTTGAGCACTGGCGCAGATACGCCACTTTTGCAGCCAGGTATTCATTTTATCCAGTATTATTTGTAATTTGTTACTAGCAGTATCCGGTTCTTTGGCGCTCACCAGGTAAGCAACGTTATCTGCGTATGTTACTACCGTTACATCTTCTATGGTTGGAAGATCAGATGTGAAAATATTGTATAAAACAGGTCCCAGAACCGATCCCTGTGGAACTCTAGCTTCGATATTATAAAGCCTAGATCTTTCGTCTCTTTGTTTTACTTGGAATTGTCTGCCATCTAAATACGAAGCTATGATTGGAAACACTGAGTGGAGAAGCTTTTCTTTTATTTTGCACAGTAAGCCCTTGTGCCAGACATGATCAAAGGCCTGTTGCACGTCTAGAAATGCCGCAGAGGTGTATTCCATTTTCTCGAAACCCTGGCCTGGCCTGGCCCTGACCCTGACTCAGTGGTAGATCCAAGTGCTTTCTTTGGATTCAACAATCTGATTTCCATCGCGATTTCTTTGAGTGATGTTGGTCTAATAGGCAAACACAATTGAAAGTCCTGATTGAGTATATCTTCAACTTCTTGTTGGTTTAGCCCTCATTGGGTTTGAAGACGCTTGCCAAGTGTAAGCCAAACGCTTCAGCCTTTTCTTTGTCTGTTCTGGCCAAAGATGTGCGTGATCTGATGGGCAGATTGTGATTTTGTGACCTGTCAGGATTTTTAATGGCCTTCCACAAGGAATGTTCACCCTGATCCAAAACAGGCGACATTGAAATTTGCTTTTGCAATGAAATAAAACCTAAACATACACCTACTTTTTTATGCAAACCTTGCAGATGATTGAGTTCACAATAATTAAGAATGATTTTATTTTCTTACCTGTAGAAAAGCTGCATGATCAGATTCTTTAAGAGCTTCAATGGAGAAGTGTAACAGTGCTGTTGCTTCCCGCAGTTTCTGAGCAGCATGTGATGTGAGAGACCGCATGTTGGTTATGGCCTGAGACCGTGTGTTCCGCGCCGCACGTATGAGCTCATCTCGTCTCCTCTCTATGGCACGGGTTACTTCAGAACAAGTGTGATCGATTTGTTTTTCCAACTCTTCACAAGATTCCTGTTAGATAATACAAAAATAAACATTGCAAACATGTTACAAAGCTAACTTTTCTGTATCTTATTTAATCAAGACTAGCTTCCGCCCGCGGCTTCGCCCGCGTGGTATATAGATAAAAAGTATCCTATGTAATACCAAATTTCACCAAAATCGGTTTAGCCGTGAAAGCATACCAAACAAACATACAAAAAATAAAATCTTTTCTCTTTATAATATTAGTTTAGATTAAGGTTGCAGTCCTCTGCAAACAGTAATATGTTTGTAATGATACTTTAAAAAATAAACAAAGCTAGTTTCTTGGATTGCAATATTGTGTCTTGGTCTGATAAGAAAACACAGTCAATGTTGTTTTAAATGTTTGTGGTCTAATTATCAAAGTACTTACATTAATTTTATCACCAGTTCCTTTTACTAACTGTATATATTCTGTCATGGCTTTGGCTTGTTCAGATAGATGTTGCAATGATTGTGATAATTCAGTCTGAAATAAAAATAGTTAAACAATGTTGAATATGTGCCAATAAGTCAGCAAACTAGTGATCTGAACAAGATCCCTCAACTAATATTAAAATCGAATAGTGTAAGGAAGCAGAGAGGCAGGGACTTGTTAGTCTCAATTTTGATTTTTTTATCTAAAGCATCTGGCAGGATTTGGCTGGTTGCTCTATGCTTCCAAAATTGAGTTCAAATGTTGTAACATCAAATGAGTTCTGAATTACCTTATTGGCTCTAGCAGCAACAGACAATGCCTGTGTTTCATGTGTTGAGTGTCTTTCAGCAAGACAGCGCTGACAGATAGGTACTAAGCAGGCATTGCAGTAGAGGACAGGGGGCGAGCCATGGTCGGCGCACGTGGTGCCCAGCGGCCGCAGCTCATGCTGCGCCAGAGGGCCGCGTGTGGGGTGCCAGGCGTCGCGGCAACCCGCGCAATACCGCACCGAGCACTGCTCGCACCGTACCACCGCCGCGCGCCGCTCCCCTTCGCACATCTGACAGGCCTCCTCAGCAGGTGGAGCACCCGTGACCCCACCGAAACGCTCAACAATAGTTCGCATAACGCGAAACGGTGGAAGTCCCTCTGCTCCATTATCGTCCAAGTAAACTAGCTTATTGCAGGATGGACATGATATTGTAAATGCTGCGCTCGAATATGCGGGCGCAGCCGGGGTTCCTGCGTAACTATTAGGCCTTGATCCACATACTACTCCACTGTCAGTTTCGCTAGACACAGAGGCTTTGTCCGCTTCTTGATAATCGTTCGAGGCTGCAGAATTATCTCCTTCGTGAATATGAGTTTGTAAATTTACTGCACAAACTCTACAAAGTGCATGCCCGCAAGGTAGTAATACTGGTTCCCTGTAGAATTCTTTACAAACAAAACATCTTATCTCCTCTTCCATTTTGTTATAACAACTATAGAGTGAAGCGTAAGCCCGCTGACAATAAATTTTAATTCACTTCACATACTCTTAATTACTCAATAACATTGTTTGAGTTTATGTTAATAATAAATAAATAAAATCAACAATAAAAATAACGCAACACGCATTGCATTACATTTGCAACACACAAACACATAGAACACTGCCCATTATCAGTGGGTACCAATATAATAATTATTATAGTCTGTGGTCAGTAGAGTACAGAACCCAATTTTAAATACGCACAGACTCACTGTCACACAAACCACAGGCTTTAAGCCCGCTGTACACTCGCGGCGTGAACGCCCGCGAAAGTCGTGAAACACGAGTGTAGATGGTTTCGCGCCTTCGCGTTCGCGCTTCGCGCTGTTCCCCGATCGGTGTCGGTTTTTGGTCCCGCGACAAAGGGTTCGCGCTTGGTTCATAGCGTGCGAACGCGAACGCATCTACACTCGCAGCTTTTCGCAGTAGCGCACGAGTCGTTGTCGGGAGTGGTCAAGCGTGATTTTTTAATAAGCATAGATTTTTTATAAGGATTTTCGTCATTTACCATCTTCTCTTTCTCCATCTCTTTTTTATTTGTTTGTTAAAGTGAAACTTTTATTACATCGTCTCAAACTTTTTCGTCTGTGTGTTGCATGTCGCGTGACGGTCGGCCGCGGAGTAGGGATAAAGTGAAAGGCGCTCGTCAGAGCAGCCAAGGCCAATATGGTGGCGTCTATAGAAGTTTCACTTTTACCGTGGTTTCATAAAACCACACAATCCTTTTTTATTTTTAAAACAAATATAATTGTAGTACGCTACAGCACATAGCGTCACAGCAGCAGTAACATATACATCTGACATCGGTGTCCATTTTCTATGAGATCGCGAACGACCCTACGAAACTTTGCGCATGTGGAGGGACACGTTTTCACGTGGAGTTCACGCCACGGTTCGCGCCGTGAATTCGCAGCAAGATTCGCGCGCGAGTGTAGAGTGGGCTTAAGAAAAGGAAAACATCAAACCATCTAGGGTTCAACCAGAATCGACAAATATACGGTTTTTCCTTACAAATGAAACTTTAATTATTTACAATCAAGTTTGCATTCCCTGATGTATTTTCGCATAACTTCGTAGTTCCCATAGAATAAAGGGTGAGTTTGGTTGATTGATAACCCGGATTATGGATTTGAGCGGGTCCGAACCATCTGTTGGCCGATGTTCGGTCTTTCGTGCCTGCATAATGAGGGCACTAGAGACTCCGGGCTACTGAGAAGTTCGACAGAGCGATGCAATCTACGATAAAACTGAATTAATAGTTTCACATATCGGCGGATCCACAGCAGTAGCCCGCGAAATTCAAACTTTCTTACGTTTCAATCATTAATACATCTCTGTAACTGGGCGTTTGCATTGGCGAAACATTTACTATGAAACATGTTGGAATCTCTATTTTCTGTCAATTTTCCATACAATGTTTGACAGGAACTAAAGATTTCGTCATATTTTGTTGTGATGTTTCGCCAGTGCAAACGCATAGTAAGCTATGTGGTTTAAAAAGCAAGGCTCGGATTGAAGACACCGTTAGTCAGTTTCTTTCCTTGGACCTTGAACTAGCATGATAAAAAAACTCTTTCTACGTTCGCAAACTGGGCTGTAATGGCAAATATTATAAATTGCCAAATGCAATAACTCTGAGCCGGTCCGGTATCTTAAAATACATGTCTGGTCTTGAAAATTGTTGCCCACAAGCCTAAAAAGATGCGTCTTCTTGTTTCAGTATGTTGATTGTAATTATGTTGATTTGTGATACCATCCAGAGAAGATTAGGTTTTTATTTGTAACTTTCTAATTTATAGATCTATTGTATTTTATTGAAAATCTAAAAATCCAGAATCCAGCCGGAATTCTGTCAAGAGCGTCTTAGGAATTCGATAATCTTAGGAAAAATCCTGAGATACGGTAAAGGACCTTGGGCACAAATGTATGGACTCTGGTCCTAAGCACAATAGATATAAATAGTATATCGTTAAAAAGGTATATTCTCATAGACCACGAATAGGTATGGCGCTTGTCCTGATAGCTTAATGTGCTGGCGTCTGTACAAACGCCAGCACATCAGGCTACTACAATCTGTCAAATTTATTTAATAGATTTCAATTTTATCGCTGATGTTAAGGTTCAAAGTTAATTGGAAAAATTTGACAGTTTCGGGTAGCTTGATATGCTGGCGTCTGTACATGATTTTAATTTTTATTACTTTCTTTACATACATACATATACATCACGCCTGTCTCTCAGAGGGGTAGGCAGAGATTATGGATCCTATACCCAACTTTCTCTCCCATAAGTCAACGTAGGAACCAACACAGCACTACACACACTGTTCAACCCTTTCATAGTAATAGTTCAAAAAAACGCAGGGGTCAAAATCGTTGTAAATGGAACGAGAGACAAATAGTGCAGACACCAGCACATCAAGCTACTAAAATCTGTCAAATTTATTTAATAGATTTTCAACTTTATCGCTGAGTCCTAAGGTTTAAAGTTGATTGGGAAAATTTGACAGTTTCGGGTAGCTTGATGTGCTGGCGTCTGTACGTTGTCATACACATAAACGACTAAAATGGTGGCGTGTGCGCCGGCGGCCGCCAGGTGGGGGAGGGAGGGGGGATAGCTGTGTTTTGTGTCTCCCCTGACCGACCGACCGACCTATTCGCAGAATTAGACTATTGTTAATACTTGTTTGGTAATAATAACAACTTATAAGCCTAAATCTATATGAATGCCTTTTTACCTAAATAATAGTTCATATTAAAAAAAATTAGGTACGTACTATCGAAGAAACGCTTATATGTAAATACGTGTATGTAAATAAAATGTTTTTAGGTATGAATAAATGTGCCAGATACGGTAACCTACTTGCAACAAGCCTAACGAAACGCCTCCGTCTTCACCTTTGAATTTGTGATGGTTCGAGGTTTGTTAAGCGTGAGGGGCCAGCATAACAAATTGCTTGGCCAAATCGCGATTGAAGTACGAATTTACCGGTTTTCCTAGTCAAACGATCGATTTAGTTTAGGTTTATAGCCGGCCTAATCTATTGCCAACATTGAGAAAATAAATGTCAAATCCCCTATATAAATTTGTAATCTGTGGTCAAATCTATTTGTCAATAGCAATTTGACAGTTTGTAAATAGGAAGATAATTGAAAAAAGTTGTGTTTATCAACTTTCAATGTTTTTATCTTTTTTTAATGCGCTGTTCAATTAACTATATACCAAATTGTAATGTAGATTAAGTACAATAGCATAGTTGTCCGAAGTAAATAAATTCAAAAATGGAGCCCGCGCTATCTTCTGACGATAGTTGCGATTCAGAAATGAAGCTGATGAAGAATGAATTGATCGGTAATTATGATATAAATTTTAATGTAGTTGTAGACGATATTGATATAGAACAGGATTAATTGAACTTATTGTTTAGCGTGATCTAAACTAGCTTACTTTGATTTCAAGTTAGCTTCGATATTAGTACCACTTTCCTAATTGGTCTGTTGCTGTAGATACTTACTTATTCATGGCACACTATCCGTTGATTTTTCAGCAATCCTAGTGATATTAACCTTTAATAATGTATACTCTTCCGACACATTTCATTTTCATAGAATTTGGATTGGAGGAAGAGAATCTGAGCAAGGAAGAAATGAGTGATCTTCTGAAAGCTTTGAAGAATTCAAAATCATCAGAAAAACTAGAAGAAGTCGCTCGTGACGGAGGAAAAGTCGGTTCAGTTTGATTTATGTATAATTACACCCTTTTCACACACTCAGGCTGCTGGGGAGTCCAGTATTGTATTGATGTATGGTTAAGTTTTAAAGTTTCACACATTTTTTCATATTTCAGCCAGTTTTCCCATACTTCTGCTTCCAGGTACTCTGCCCTAGCAGGTAGTGTGAATGTGTGAAAAGGGCATCACAGTCTGTCAAATACATTTTGAATTATTTTATTGTAACAATAAACTGAATTATTTTTCTGTTTCAGGTTGAGTTCAATCAATCTAGTACCAGTAGTACCACACCCAAAAAACCCATGAAAAGAAGGTACTTAAATGTAAGAGACAGACGTTTGCCATGGAGCTTACTACCCACCACAATAACACCTGCTGAAAAAGCCCGTAGTCTAGCTGTTTATATAAAACTTATGTCTCTGAACAGCTACCACCAGGCAAGACAGTCTGCTAACTTTGCAGCTTGGCCCCCACCGCTGCAGATTGTTGAAGAAACTACTAGAGTACAACCAGTAAGATCTACAAGAAGTGGCAGGTCTGTGCCCGTCTATGCTGATTTTGATGATGATTCTTCTGACCTTGACTTTGTCATCACTAAGACTAAGAAAAGAAAGGTGTCAGCTAGTGATCACAATGGGAGTGATGGCATATACACTAACAAAGTTTTGAGCTTAAAAAGAAAACCATCTAAGGATGAGAACAATAGACCTGTGAAGGAACCTAGAATGAGTACAGATAAATTAGAAGTTGTATCTGCTGTGATTCCTGTAAAGCCTAAGAAAGACCTGTTTACTTTAATTGAAGACTGAAGCACCTATCCTCGAACTTTGGTACTTTTGATGATTTATATATAAATGAAGATTTGAAGAAATTGAAAAACAGTCTAATGTGTCTTTAAAAAGATAATTTTGAAGGTGCTTTCGTTTTGTGAGATGTCTATTTGTATAATCCAAATGTAATGGAATTAAATGTGTAAATTCATGTCATAAAGGGGCCGTGCACGCAATCGACTGATTTTAATCAATTTTATTCACTTTTTGTGAGAAAGGGAAAGGGAAATTTAAACAAAATTGTTTGTGATGTGAAAAGTCGGGATCTTTTGCATGTGGCTGAAAGGGATTTTTCAAATAATTTAGTATTAAGATCAGGTACTCTAAAGACAATTTCCATGCAAGCTCCGTCCCCATGCACCCCGCCAATCCGATATGTGCTAAACGCTAATACATCAGTAATAAAGTTGAATATCGCGTGCGCTCTTTGATCGTGTTCGAGCACGAAACTAAATGGCGAGTCTCAAATCTTATTTTGTTTATAACTAAAGTAACAATTGATCTAGAGAATATCATAATATCTTGTGGCTGGATTTATAAACGATATTTTTTTACTGTGAATACTTATTTTAGACATAAAAGCCGAGTATAGATATCCACTCCGCGATTACTGTACTGTAAGCTGTACTTTAGTACGGAGCAGAGCGGAGTGGGCCACGCCTTCGTGGATTGCACTATCTATTATCTTGATTTGATTTAAATAATCTTTAAAAAAAGACATGATTTTCGAATAAAAAATGAATCGAGCGAAAATTTTACAATTAAGTACGTAACTGTCTTGTAAGTACATGGAAAGAAAAAAATCAAATAAATCATTTATTAAAGTTCCATTTTGATTGTATGCGTGACTGTTTTAGAATATTAATACAATTTAATATACAATTTAGTGAGCTTCCTCTAATGGAAAATTACTAATATTCTCAACTTGTTTTCCGAAAAATTACGCGAGACTGACGTTCGATCATCGTTTTTTATTAAGAAACTACTTGATTTTGAACATGAATAAATATCATCAATATTATTATATGATCTTCTTGCACGTGGCTGGACCACTTTTTTCACCTATACAAAATTAAACAGAAAAATAATTTTGAAAAAACCCATTTTTTAAAGAAAGCCTGTCGATAATTTATTTTTCCCATTACTTAGCAACGCTTTCAAGAAATTTAAAAATCACACTTTAGTCTACAGCCATCCTTGAAATAAAATCTAAATATTATTAAAATACATTATCTTCCTGTAAATCAAAGGCGAAATGGACTACTTTTTCAGGAGTTCTAAAGTGATGAAACTATGACCGGTGGTGTGACTGACACGAATCTGTAGGTACTTTTATAGTCACAGACCTTATGTTTCAATTATTTCAAGCTTTTTCACCATTAGTTATGAAATTGACAAACGAGTGTTATTTTCGTGCACGGAGCCTTAAACAAAGTCAATGTTTTAATTCTGAAATTTTAGAAGGGTAGATTTTGTATATAATATAAGCTTATAGAATAGTAATCATGGAATTTGATTTCAAATGAACTACTGTCGAGAGCCATTCAATACAAATGACTGGCTAGTTAAGTCTCATAGAATCTAAATTCTGGGGTAGATGACACAAGAAGTGAAGATTTTTGATCATGGAGAGTCATTTCTCATTTTAGAATAGTCATAAATATTGTAATGCTTTTAGTCACATTATGAACATAGCATGCTTAAAATTATTCTACTTTCTGCATTCTAGGCAGTGTTCTAAGAATGGGACTGCCACTTTTTTTAAAATTGTTTTATTATTTTGTTGTATTCTCAAATATTTTAAAATTCTATTGTAGCTTTAATAATTTTATCATAACAATCATGTTCTTATCGTAAACAGGCTCTCACTTATTCATAAGTTGTATAAAAGCAGAGAAGAAATGATTGTTTTGTTTTTCTTTTTACATTATTTTGTTATTCTATAATAGTGTGTTGGTAAAGTGTCGGTGCTGTATTGTGATTTTATTTAGTCCTTATGCACAATGCCCCCTGGCAAGCTAAATTACGCAAGTGGACGCCTTTCTTTCTTTCAATAAAAAAAAATTGGGTTCCGCAAGTTTACTGTTTATGAGTAAACATACTTGCTGTGAGTGTTTCCACAGTATAACGAGGAGACTCGAGTGTTACGGGACTTACAAGTCAACTGACTGGCTCAACATGCGCAAATAGGTACCTAAACTTGCGAGTGGACATCGTGCTTTAATCAGTAATTACCTACCTATTATAAGGCTTCGTCTGAAAGCCTGTTAAGTATATGATAATACGTTATGTATAGCTTATATTCAAATTGTTGTGTTAATTTAAGTGGTCGTATGATAACTGTTTGAGCAACATGTGAAGTGGTAAATTTAAATAAAACAACAAGTATTATTTCAGCATCTATACTTATATAATATATCCTAATGTCAATAAGTCTTATAATACAAAATACATGTTCCCTTATACTTAGAGTACCTACATCATAGACAATCAACTTGAGACTGGATTTATATAATACAATGAGCCTGAGGAAAGGAATTTTCTGTTAACTAACGACCCGTCCCTGCCTCGCACGGTTCTTATGACTTGAAATTATGTTTATTAAGTGGGTGATAGACGTGTGAACTTAGTACGTGGATTTTAAGTTCGCGAGCGCGCGTGTTCGCCGTCGGTGACACACGTGAAGCTTGCTCACACTGTATCGCGATGTTGTCGAATTTTCAAAACCAAACAAACATTACACATTTGCCGAAACAAAATGGCCGCTCGCGACTCGCGGCGATGACAGAAGTACGATACTACGAACCAAGGCGGGCTACGAGCAAAATTTCAAACCTGTTGAATCGCCAAGAACTTAGCGGTTTTAAAGTACGCGTACTTAGTATGACACACGGGCGAGAAAGGTTGCCGAGCCATAAGTATTATTAAGTATGCCTACCTACCTAGCTCGTGCGTCTATCACCCCCTTTTATACATACACAAAACCTGCTAGAATAAATTCTCTAAATGATTGTGAAAACTGCATCAACCCATCCATTTTTTGCGTTATTTAGAAGAACAATGTGGTCACAGAAAAGCGACTTTAATTATTAATAATATGGCTAGAAGATGGACATTAATTAGTAGCCACGCTCACCATTTTGTTGACGTGGCGACGTTAAGGCCTCTGCCTCGAATCTTGCGGGCAGCGGGGCGGCGCGGCGGCTGCAGCGGCGCGTTTAAATGCATAGATTTATACAGTGGGATGCTCGGGCCACACCAACGGGAAACGCCGTTAATTATCACGATGATGGACCTTAACCCGTCGGAATAAAGTCTATCATCGCGATAATTAACGGCGTTTTCCGTTGGTGTGGCCCCAGCATGAGTCTTCATAATGTGCACATATCGAACTGAGGGAATCTATGCTTAATTTTATCGACGGAAAAAATGGTCAACATTTCTTTTTAGTTTTTTTTGTATCAAAATTTATTTTTTATTTCTTTTATTCTCTTGGGCATCTTATTTATAAATTTTACAATTATTGTAAAAATTGATGAAAAAGATACAGATTTTTGCTAAAAAAACATGTTTATTTTCAATTGAGGGTAGTTTTTTTTTCTCAATTTTAATTTTATGTGGACGCCTACTTACTTCCAATCATTATGGAGTTTTTTTTCATCGCGAGAGCTGATTCAGTTTAAAAGTTACACTTTTGTTACAATTTTTTTTAATTCCATAAACAGTATAAAAAAAATATTGCTTGTGGCTAAGTAATAACAGCTGCACGGGTCGATCGATCAGGTTAAGCTACGCTTGCCGCGGTTGGTCCGTGGATGGGTGACCATCTTTACATACCAAGTCCCCTCCGTGCCTCGGAAAGCACGTTAAGCCGTTGGTCCCGGCTGTCATTTGTAGATCTTTGACAGTCGTTACGGGTAGTTAGAAGCCCAAAAAGTCTGACAACCAGTCTTACCAAGGGGTATCGTGTTACCTAGTCACTAGGTTGTGGAGGTCAGATAGGCAGTCGCTCCATGTGAAATACTGGTATTCAGCTGCATCCGGTTAGACTGGAAGCCGACCCCAACATAGTTGGGAAAAGGCTAGGCAGATGATGAGTATAAAAAAAATATTTAGATTTTTTTAAATATTGTTTCTGTCGTTAAAATTAAGCATAGATGTCCTCATTTCGATATGTGCACATTATGAAGACACACTGTATGTAACGTAACTGGCCTCGAAAGCAGCGGCGCGGGGAGCGAGCGGTTCCATATAAAACTATGCGTTGCTGCGCCGCCGCCTTCGCCGCCCCGCTCCCTTAGCGATGTTGTGTGAACGGCTTCACACACCATCGCTTATGGCTTTAGCACACCTCCGACGCGAAACCGTTAAACGAATTTTGCTGCGAAACATTACTACTTACATTATGTCGCGATTAGGGTTGCTAGGCCCAAAAATAGAAAAGCCGGACACAGATCCATATTTAGCTGGAAATTTTGCCCTGAACACACATTGGTTTTTAAATGAAAAAACAAAATTGGTGTCTCTCCGGGAGTGCCGACGGAAGTGAAAACTTGAACAAGATCGCCTTGGTGGCAGAAAAATACTTGTATAGAACATTGGTCCGTAACCTTATTTAAATAAAGAGCACAATCGGGTTAGCAAAAAAAAAAAACTTCCGAAACCTTTAAAGTAAAAATACTTGCATAGAACATTGACCCGTACCTTAATATAAATAAAGAGCACAATCGCGTTTACAAAAATGAGGTGTCGTCATGGTGTCGCGAAATCAATAGTTTAGTCCCATCTCAAAAATGCCCAAGGCGCTTTTAAAGAAGTTTTCACTTCAAAAATGTACAAGTACTTGTATTTGTGTATTTATTACTGTTATTCATTTGAAATTTACTCCAATTATCAATCACATTTAGTTCTTAGTAATTTGTAACTTCTTTATATGGAAAGTAACTAAAACAATTAATAACCAGCCTTTTTCATTACATTGAAAGTAATTAAAATAATCAATAATCAGGCATCTTTTGGCGGGGGGGTTGACCAAAAGCCTAACAAACTACAATTGAAAAAGCCGGACATCCCTAGTAGCGAATCGAGTAGCGCCGTATCGGAACATCATGGGAGTCGGTTAAATTGTAGCAATCGGAATCGGAGCAAAATGTCTTCGCTTTCGGAGGTAGGAGTGAAAAAAAGGAAGAAGTTAAGAAAAAACTGATTACGTAAGTTTTTTCGTATAAGGTATTTTTATAGTCTGGATGACTGCGTAAATACAGCATAAGTCTACTTTGGAGCTCTTGGATTAGTTTTTCCGTAAAATCAAAGTCCATTTTACAAAAAAAAAAAATGAAGTTTCGCTTTATAAACTTGTCGATTGCCACAGATATATACATTGGAAATAAACGCGGCACCGCAACAAAATGGCGGGCTGAGCGCGGAGGTGTAACTGGCTTCCGAGCAGATCGGCGAAATCCCGCGGGAAAGAGATAGAATCATAATCAAATCTGTACGTTAGAAAAGGCAGTTTTACTTAAGTGTCGCTTGTCGTATAAGTATAACGGACATGTCATGGTGAACTACTGCGGTTTCGCTGCTGCTATGGTTTCGCGGCGGAGGTGTGATACCTGCCTTAACGCCATTACGTCGCGAAATGCAATTTTTTTTCGCGATACCGTTATGTAATTATGTTAACAAGTATCATTCTCATTCATTAGAAATACCGCTCTTAGACTGTAAAGGGTGGCAGGGACATCGATGCACAACCTGTTACCGTGGACACAGATGAAAAAAAAATCTGCTGTTTCCTACAAAAGTGTTATACCTACGCGGTCAAACTGTATGGAACAGCAGATTTTTCACGATGTTTTCATTTACTGTAAATTGAAAATCATTCACTTGATCAATATTGTAGCTTGCATTTGCTTTAGGTATTAGATTTAGGTACCTAACTCACAACGATTTTGAAAATCTGAACGTAGTCATGGTATGTAAATCAATAACTTTAGATAACATAATATGCTCTATATTATAGAGCTTTCCATGACTGGGAAAAGTCAGGGGTCTTTTATGTAAAACATTCGATATAAGGAGCCTAAGATTGCAGATATTTAGCTAGCCTTTTGTGTCAAATGGCGCCAAGTCATCTGAACCTACACTGACTAAATAAATAGGAATTCTTTATTATTATCTTTTTCTATTTTTACTAACCACAGGAAATTGTCCTGAAACCACCAAACCTAAAACATTCCCTCCGTCCTACCCTCAACTACTATCTACTAAAGATATTTCAATCCCCAGTGTGAAAATATGTGGGAATAAAGTGCTATCTTCCATTATTATTTCCTTTATTACGTTTTTATACATATTATTTACATTTTTAAATATAGAGAGAGTAACCTCCTCACTATGCGTGCCGTGTCCAGGAGTACTGTTTTCTGAATCAAGGCTTTGATCCAGCCGCGCAATGAGAGCCTCCTGAGGTGTTGGTCGAGGGGCCAAGGTTTCACAAGGTTCTCGTCATGTGGGACCGCGATATCAACAATCATTGCATGGCGCTCTCGTCGATCTATCACCACAATATCAGGCTTATTGGTTACAATAGTCCTGTCAGTGATGTTATGTCGATCCCAGTACAATGTGGCGTGACCATTCTCGAGAACTGAGTCAGGCACATACCTGTAGTATGGTACTTCGGACTCCACAAGGTTGTACTGTAAGATTTGCTGGTGGATAATCCTAGCCATTGCGTCTGTGTAAGTACTCGCCGTTAGTAAGACGAGAATAACCGCAAACAATATGTCGGATTGATTCATCGGGATGGTGGCATACCCGACAGATGTCAACCGTACCGTCCTTGACAATCGTAGTTGACAATGTATTTCCGATAATTATTCGTCACGATAACTTCATCCATAATCGCACAGACAAAACCTCGGTTTCCCCGAAGAGGTCGCCGAAACGCAGCCAGGATACAGATGCCAAAAAGTCTACATCAGGCCCATGGAGGGCTCGGAAAAAGCGTCAGTGTAGCTCTTTGCCTTGCCATACGTCCTTACGCTCGTTAGTATCAAGTATTGCGGATTTGCGCGGTTTGCATCTGTTCTCTTTCGCCAAGGAGAGCGGGGTGAGGTCCTTGTCCACTGCGACTACATCTCGGTGCATCCACACGTCAGCTTAAAGGACATATTCTCTGAGACTGCAAATCTCGCGGTTGTGGAAGGTTTTAGCATTTAAGAAACCTCGACCCCCACGCTTCCGCGGGACGTACCTATAGTCTCATCACTGATGACCGTGGGTGATGCATCCGATATGCCGTCAGCAATGTACGGATTCCATCTTCCATTATTATTATAGTACAGAAATACCAATTAAATTAATTAATCAATAAATAAAACCTAAGATCACGTTTGCCCTTATTCTACGCTATACAATATTTAAGGTAGTTAGTTACCTACCAGTTTAAATACTACTTACAATACCTACATAATTTATTTGATTCGGGTATTTGATAATACCGAGATTTAGTAGGTAAGTATCAACATGCTACCTAAATAGACCTATGAAATTATTGCTTCATAAGCCAACTAGTTTAGTCGTCTTCGTCTCTTGGTTCACCCCGGGCCTTTGCTACCGACCTGACGAGGGATGGCGAAGCTTCTTTCATGTCGTACGCCCATCCAATACTCGCAAAATAATTTAATAGTGACGTAGTCAGATTGCTGGGTATTCCGAGTTCGGCTGCCTTGTAGTCCCAAGGGAAGGTGTGGTGGTAGTTATGCCAGCCCTCACCCATCGCTACTATGGAAACCCCCCAATTTTCAACTGGCATTATGTTCCTGAAATGAAAACTCAGTAATTAGAACGGGTTAGGGGCACTCTGTAGAAACCTACCCCAGCACAATAATTGTGAGTACTGGCCATACAGTACCATCTGACACCGCAAGTCGTTTGTCTTTTTCCTTAGATACGAAATAACAGTTGTGTCAAAATAAAAGCATTAACTTTGTTCATGAGTATATTTCAATGAATAAATCCCTCACAAATTGGTAGCAGAGCGTGGTTGTTTGCAAGTATGAAAAATGGCATCAACTACGACTTATCGCAATATAGAACCTTTGACCAAGTCAAATTATGATACGTGGTGTTTGCAAGCACAAGCGGTCCTGATTAAAAATGACTTTTGGGATATCGTAAGCGGCGAGAAAACGTTACCACCAGCTACGGATGCGGCGGCGAGATCGGCGTTCAACAAAGAGGACTTGAAGGCAAGGGCTGAAATCCTACTTTTATTATCACTGTCTGAATTAAAACAAATTAAAGTCTGCGCGACATCTAAAGCTGTATGGGACAAGTTAAAAGCTACTTACCAAAGCACTGGGCCTGCAAGGAAAGCTACCTTACTAAAACAGTTGGTTCTAAAGCGAATGACCACAGGAGAAGATATTCGTGACCACATAAATAACTTCATGGACATCGTAGACAAACTGGCAGATATGGATATAAAGGTACCTCCAGAACTGCTTAGCATAATGCTTCTCTACAGTTTGCCGACAACTTTTGAGAACTTTAGAATAGCCATTGAATCTCGAGACACCCTGCCCAATCCTGAAGATCTGAAAGTAAAGATCCTGGAAGAATACCAAGCAAGGAGTGGAAATGAACAGCCTGAAAGCTCAGAAGCATATCATACCAAGAAAAACAGGCAAAGGTTGTACTGCAAGAGCTGTAAAAAGAAAGGCCACACTATCGAGACATGTTGGGGCAAGAAGAAAAACACAAATGAAAAAGACAACGGAAGCAAATACAATTATAACGTTTGTCTGAGCATCGTAAATTCAGATGCCGATGAAAATGTCTGGTGTCTAGATAGCGGCTGCTCATCACACATGTGCGGTGAAAAATCGATGTTTTCTACCATGATCCCTGAAAAAGGCACCCTAAAGTTGGCGTCAGTCAAATACACTAGTAGAATTCAAGGTAAAGGAAGAGTTGAAATCAGCACCGATAAACATGGCTACAATTTCAATGACACCCTGTATGTTCCCGATATTTCAGTAAACCTTTTATCCGTCGCAAAGATAACGGACAGAGGAAATAAGGTTGTTTTTGAAAAAGAAAAGGCCTACGTCGTAGAAAAAACCGGTGAAATAACACTGATTGCTCGAAAGAGAAATGGGCTTTACTACTTTGAATCTAGACGAAAAGAGACTGCAAATTACACACCAAAAAATGTCAGTGACATTATGGAATGGCATCGCAAACTCGGCCACATAAACGAAAGAGATTTAAAGAAGATGGCTAAGGATAACCTTATGTATGGCTTAAACTTAAATGATGAAGACATGGGAACATGTGAGACCTGCATCAAGGGTAAATTATCCAGATTACCGTTTATTAGACATAATGATCTATACACAACCGATAACCTGGAAATAATCCATAGCGACGTTTGTGGACCTTTTGAATGCGATACGCTAGCAGGATCAAAGTACTATGTTACTTTCACAGACGACTATAGTCGCTATTGTCACGTCTATTTTATGAAAAGAAAAAGTGACGTATTCAACATTTTTAAAGAATATAAAAATGTAGTTGAGACGTTCCATAACAAGAAAATAAAAAAACTGCAGACCGACAATGGTACAGAATACCGCAACAAGGAGTTCGATGACTTTCTGAAATCGCATGGCATCCAAAGAAGGTTGACCACAGTTTACACCCCTCAACAAAATGGGATTAGCGAGAGGAAGAACAGATCCTTGGTAGACAAAGCCAGATGTCTATTAATCGAGGCCAAGGCACCTAAAAAGCTCTGGGCGGAAGCGGTAGCAACCGCAAACTACCTTATAAATCGTAGCCCTTCCAAAGCACTGAATGGCGAAACACCGTTCAAGAAATGGCTAAGCCGAATACCATGTGGACATCATCTTCACGTGTTTGGCAGGAAGACTTTTGTTTTGAAAAAGAACAAAAGAGGCAAACTGACCCAGAATGCCAAAGAAGGCGTATTTATGGGTTACTCGATGACCTCAAAGGCTTACCGAGTGTACATACCGGAAGACGATGACGTAGTGATAAGCAGGGACATAAAAGTCATAGACAAGATGTACTTCGAAGAAGAAAGTCAGATCTATGATAAACTTATTAACGAAAAGGAACAATCTCAGATACCTGGAAAAGAAAACAAAGTTAAAAACAATGATAAGAAAAATAAAAGGGTACGACCAATAGAAATTGAAATAACAGAGAAAAATACGTCAGAAAATGCCAACGAGCAAGAAGATGAAGTTTCTTCGGTAGAAGAAATAGAGTCTTACGACGATGCATCAGATGTTGTAGAAATACCTGAAAATGGGAGGCCGCAAAGAGAAAGGCGTCCGCCCGCGTGGACCACAGATTTTATACTGGACCAGACTGAAGAAAGTCACCTACTTTCGGAGATATCCTGCATATCCGATGAGAATGAAGATGATACATACTGGCATGATGCTATTAAAGCTGAGATTAGAGGACATGTTAAGAATGGAACTTGGAAAATAGAAAAGAAGAACAAAGACATGAAAGAAGTGGACTACAAAATGGTTCTAAGAAACAAAATAGGACCTGACAACAGTATCACAAAGAAAGCCAGACTTGTAGCACGGGGCTTCACTCAACGACCAGGCGTTGACTACAACGAAACATACGCTCCCGTAGCTAGACTGAGTTCAATTAGATCTGTTGTAGGAATAGCCATGGAAGAAGGCTTGAAGTTGAACCAGATGGACGTTACAACAGCGTACCTGAATGGTGAAGGCAGGGAGGCAATGGTACAAGAAACTCGACACAGAGTTAAAGAATATAGGTTTCAAAGCATCGGAAGCTGACCCATGTCTATACTTACTAGAGAAAAGAGGAGTTAAAATTATAATAATTATCTATGTTGACGATTTGTTAATTGCCTATTCGTGTCCTAGAAAGCTCCAAGAAATAAATGACCTCTTAAATACGAAATTTGAGTTAAAAGACTTGGGTACACCTAAACGGCTAATAGGGATAGATGTTACCCACAAGGGAGATGAAATCAAATTGAACCAGGTCTTAACTAGAAAAAGGAGGAAGAGATGAAAGGGACAATCTGCCCTACAAAAATTTAATTGGCACACTCATGTATCTGGCAGTGGCAATTCGACCCGACATATTGTTTGCCATAAGCTATCTCTCCCAATTAAATGGCTGTTGAAATTGCGGAGCGGCTTAGGAGTTTCCTGAACTCCTGAAGACCACGACGATGCCGTGAAGAGGAGTGTGAGTACTGGCCATACAGTACCATCTGACACCGCAAGTCGTTTGTCTTTTTCCTTAGATACGAAATAACAGTTGTGTCAAAATAAAAGCATTAACTTTGTTCATGAGTATATTTCAATGAATAAATCCCTCACAATAATACTAGATGCTGGGGTAGGTTTAGTAAGAGCCACAACTTTTTACCTATTACATAATTAGTGGTTTGGCACAAAGTAAGTATAAAAATAGCTTAATAAAGACTGTGCGAGCCACAGAAATATCCTGTGGTGTGGCCGTACCTACACCCCGCGTGTTACGGCCAGGCTTTACGACAGGTAGCAACACGAAGCGTGTGATTGGGATTAAAGGAGAACATTCACCGATCATACATTTTTGGGCTAAACGTGAAAGTGCCGGCCAAACAAAAAAATAATTATTTTCCGTTAGAACATGTTATTCTCTTCACTTTTTACTATAGGACCAAATCTGTAGGGCCATTCCCTGCGCTGTTATACGAGTTTGAAAAATACTGTTTTCAGTGTGTTTGTTAACGGAATATAACTTTTTTATTGTTTGGCACTTTCATAATTTAGCCCAAAATGAATTTTCTCCTATATGAAAAGTACGTGATTGCGTATCTATGTGTACTGCTGATAATAAATAGAGCGGGTAGAATGAAAAGAAAGGAGGGAGCTTAGGCCTTTGCCTTGTTGCAGGGGAAGCAATAAACTAAAGAAAGATCATACTTGTCATAAGGCTTGTTGCCCCACAAATGCGCGAAGCTGTTGACCGACCAGGTAAAGTTGAGGCTCAGCATGTATCGTAGTACAGCTTGTGACATGATAGACACTTCCCAGCATTCGTTCCAGCACAGAGCAGGTATTATTGACGGCACAATCCAGCAGCATGCTATCTTGAATAACAAGAAATGCCTGAAATAGTAAAAAAGATGAATGTTTTGTTAGGACCTTTGGGTAGAAGCCTAATGGCGATGAGATGTTTATGGTCAAGTAGTTAAAAATGTTACATGCTTTCTTTTATAATTTACTAGCTTTTGCCCGCGGCTTTGCCCGCGTGGAACGGGAACGTAACTGCTGGAATTAAAAGTAGGTACCTACCCTATGTGTTAATCCAGGTAAACACTGGTGCCGATTCTCTTGTACATCGAACTAAACTAATTAAACGATCACAAAAATTCCTTACTTTTGGCTATGAGAATCTTAAAGCTATTCTGCGATATTTCTCTTTTAAGAATTATTTTGATACAACTAAAATCGAATTTGATAATCACGACTCCACGTGGTACTTGTTTGCCCTACCCCGTGAATTATTTACACAAATGCCATCTATATAGCAACCCAATCTGGTGCTGCTGAGCTCGCCAATCAGCTTGTTTAAACATACAAGTTGAAAAGCGTGGGTGAGCTCAACCCTCTCTGCTTCACCCCGCATTCCAACTTGTATGACCTGGAAAAAGTTTCAGCCCATCGTACACTATTGATCTGGTTGCCATATCAATATTTAAATATGTTTATAAACTCCGTTGGCAACCTATCCTTCTCCATCTTTCTCCACAATACGTCATAAGCAACTAGATCAAAAGCCTTGAATAAGTCGAGGAAGCTAGCATAAATCGGCGTCCCACGCTGCGTACCTATAGGTAGTATGTGACAGTATGCTTAAGACACATCACTGCACTTTCTGTTGAAAAACCACGTCGAAACCAGAATTGGTTGTCATGAACATTTACAGTTTTATTTTGTTAGAAAGAAAGAAAGAAAATTGCGTTTATTGGCATTAAGACAGAAAAATACACCTTAAAGCTATAAAAACAGAAAACAATGATTATAATGCCAAAAGGGCCTCAGCTCAGCATAATGTCAGATGGCAACACAAAGTGTACCACCTGACGCTGATTTTCAGCTGCAACCCACGAGTGTCATACGCTAGAATAATAATAAACATAAATATGGAAGTGTCAGTCCGTTTTAATAAATAAATTAAATAAATTAAATATAAGATAGGATAATATAAAAAAGCTCATACTAAACCAAATAAATGTTGTGACATAGGTACAGTCGACAAATTTGAATCATGATCCACCATAAGCTTATTTTCTTACAGATATTCAAATACAATTAGGTCGAAATTCGCGTAAACATACATTTCCATGGTAACGACCTTGTTATCTGCCATTTAATTACATAGAGAATTATCTGTTGCAGTCTCCATCTTTGTTAAGAGCTTTTACACACGAGTGCGGTATTAAGCTGAATGCACACCCAAAATAAATACGACGCGTACGCATTGTCGTACTAAAATCAATGTGTTTTTGATCTAATATACCTGATTTATTATTTATTTTAATATGCGTTCAGCTTAAAGGCTTCTACATACTGGCGCGACTTGTCGCGTAACGCGAAACCGGTAGAACAATTTACATGAAAACGGCCTGTAAGAGCCTTAAATGTGCTACAAACAAGATTCCGCCATTTTTGCATACATCTTCACTGAATTTTGTTTGCAAAGTTTGTTAAGGCAACAATAAGAAACGGGAAAGTAAAACGCTTAAAAAATATAAAAACTATAATGTTGAACTCGTTCTTATTTAACAATAGTTAATATCGAGTGTAACCACCATTGCTTGCAATAACAGCCAATAGTCTTGAACGCATTGATCCAATAAGGCGACTGCAAATATCACTTCCTCTCATATAATCCCAAATTTCGTTGCAATGTTGCTCAATTGCTTGCTTTGTCCTCTCGTTTCTATTATCCCACTTTTGGACCATCAGACCCCATAAATTTTCAATTGGATTTAAGTCCGGGGATTTAGATGGCCGGGGAATTAGCGTAACTTCTGGATGCTGGCTAAACCAGGTAGACACGACTCTGGCCGTATGCACTCTACAGTTATCGTGAACATAATAAAATCTTGGAACTTCTTCTCGCGGGTAAACCATTCGCACTGTCGGTAACATAGATTCTTCTAATAAATCCACATAATTTATTGCATTCGCATGAGAAGAAATCTGAACCAGCTCGCCTACACTTCCGGTTCCCATCCAGCCCCACATGTTAGCTGAGATTCGGCCAGATAATTGATTCGGCACTACGTGATCCTCAGCGTATCGTGTATTATTGTAACGCCACAAGGTTATGCGACCGTGCTGAGAAGATCTAAAAGATTTCTCGTCTGAAAAGATAACGGTAGTCCAGTCAAAGTTTAAATATTCACGTGCAAAATTTAATCTTGCAAGTTTGTGTGTATCTGTTAAGTCGACTTTCTTAGCGTGATGTCTATAGTGCAGTCCAGTGGAGTGCAAATGATTTCTTATCGTTTGTAGACAAACGTCGTACCGTGCCGCAAAATACCGAGTGGGAGTAAACGGATGTTCTTCGTAATGATGACGCATGTAGGTTTTCTGTTGATTCGTGATTTGATGAACACCATGATTATATCGTCGTCTATCTTCCAGGGTACCCTCTTCTTCATATCGCCTGATCCAGGTCCTCACTGTGTTTCGAGATATATTTAACTCTCGAGATATTTCTCGTATACCGTAGCCTTGCTCACTGAGAACTATAATCCGAGCTCTTTGTTCTGCCATTGTAAGTAAATATAAACGAATTATTTTTTATTCTTTAGAAATTATTATTTGACACCAATTTCTGAGTGATTTTTTGACTCTGTCATTTTATAATCGAAAGAGTTCGGAACATGGTTTTGAAAAAAAAAGCATTTGTTCTGAGTTATATTTAATTCCAAAGAGTTTGGATTCAAAATATGATTATTAATGCTTTATCTAAAATATTATCTATTGCAGTAATGACAAAGGTTAAAATTGCATAGATCTCCGACCCGTATTGACATAGCTTGCTTAATATTTGAAACGTCCTAAGTGCGGCATGCACTATAAAGGAGGGAAATCTTTGTTATTTTGACGGTTTCAAACGATTTATCGTCAAAGTGGGTCATGATTCAGATTTTTCGACTGTACATGTGTGTGTACAGTGTGTTATAATTAATGAGAAACTGAAATAAATATAAAATGAAGATCCAATATCTTTGTATTACCTATATAAAAATAATAAATCTATCATCTATAAATAGATAGTACCTGCCTTTAACGCAAAATCGTGACTGCGCTCTTCTAAAAATACGAAACGAAGGTTGATGTTATGCTTTTGATATTATAGTAGCTCTCTAGCTAGCTACTATAATATCAAAAGTGTTTGACAGTCTGCTTAATACATCTCTCTAGATGGGCCTATTGGATGCCGAGCATCGAAATGTAAGTTTGTACGCACAATATTGAGAGATTTACCATGTTATTTTAAGACCATAGACTTCTTATAGGTTTTCCTGTAACCTATGAGTAAAGAGTCATACAGGTTTTTTTTCAAATTTTTTAGTCCAGTTTGAACTCCCCCGGGTTCAATTTACACAGAATTTCTTAAATATCTTCAAAAGTGTTTATTTTAAAATTATATAAAAACTAGTTGTGCCCCGCGGTTTCACCCGCATAAGTCTCGATCCCGTGGGAATATCGAGATAAAAAGTATCCTGTGTGTTATTCCAGGTTATAAACTATATGTGTGCCAAATTTCATCCAAATCCGTTCAGCCGTTTGAGCGTGAAGAAGAGACAAACAAACATAAACACACATACACTCACAAACTGTCGCCTTTATAATATTAGTGTGATATTTTTAAGATCCTCGCAACAAGTCCTTTTATTTGATATGTCACACGATACTGTTAGCAAAACTTTTTTTTAAATTTTCTTATTTGCCCCCCAAAAGTGACCCCTTTATTCAAAATTCATTTATTTACGTAGAACGTTCGTGTTTGGGTCATAGAAATACATATGTGTACCAAATTTCAACTTAATCGGTCTGTTAGATTCGGAGTAAATAAGCTGTGACAGACGGACAGACAGACACACGAGTAATCCTATATGGGTTCCGTTTTTCCTTTTGAGGTACGGAACCTTAAAAAGGTTGCTATTATTTGTTGGGATAGTGAAATTTTGTCAACATTATTTATTTTGGCAAAACGGCAGGATTCCAGAAAAACAAGAGGCAACAGTTACTGTACCTACTACTTAGAACTATTTATATTCGATTCTTTCATTCCGGATTTTATTACGTAAGTAGATAAAATCGAGTAGGTAACAAACAGGTTCTATATTAAATCATGTACCTATGTACCTATAGTTTGCATATGTAAATAGGTAGGTTACTTAGTGTAAACTAAAGAGGAAGGAACTTCTTTAAAGTTCTGCCTCGTTGGTCTAGGGGTCGCAATGAAATCTTGAGTTGGCAAAGTGTTATTGCGTTTTCCATCAGGATTTACTTAGTGACATCTCGGAGTCTGGATCTGTGCTCGTTTGACGTAAATATTCTCGCGAAATATTCTGGCGAAATGAGGCTGTACTATACTGGGTACCGGTAGTTGGTACACCTCTGCCTAAACCTTCGGGGAATACAGGCGTGATGTTGATAATTGTGATTTGTACATAAGAACAGATAGTACCTGGTATGGAACTGAATAAGGGGATCATTGACGATGTCGCTCATGTCCATCTTGACGCCCTTTTTTAGCACATCAGGGTGCTTCTTCATCATCAGCCATCCGACGTGAGAGAAGAAGAACCCGCGGTTGGCGTCGTGCGGGTCCGCTGACGTTTCAGAGTACTTGTGGTGCACACGGTGGTCTCGAACCCACTCGTATATGGTGTTCTGTTCACAAAGATACGTAATAAATTACAGAAGTATTTTGTGATTGTTCATAATCGAATCAAAACAAGTGAAGGTGACAAGCGTATTCTTTCTGCGAAATAAAAATATGTTTTTATGTCATCATCATCACACGTGCTATAAGCGTGCTAAGGTAATTATGAAAAAAAAAAAAACAAACTAGACTCATGACTTTCACGAAATTCTAGGAGTATGGGTCTCGTTATACTTAGTTACCATATAAGTTTGTTAATTCCATAGTTATATTTCTATGGTTATTTCAGACTAAAATGTTTTAACGTGGCAAGGGTGGATATAGTTGCCGATATATTAAAAATACCCAGTGAACCCACCCTGCAATTTGCATCTAACAGACAATGGCTTCAAATGAGTGCAATAAAGATTAAAAGTGCAAGATAAAGGGGATAATACCTGACCAGCCACCGAATAGCATATGAGTAGAATCCATTGTAAAGGCAGTTTAGCTTTGTAGGAGCGGTGACTCCAGTACCGATGTACCCCTCCTGTTACCCCGAACCCAGCAACCTGGCCCATGAAATATCCTGAAACATTAAGAAATATAAATATTTATCAAGCGGATTACACACATTTACCTATAGGTCAACATCATCATCTGCCTAGCCTTTTCCCAACTATATTGGAGTCGGCTTCCAGTCTAACCGGCTGCAATTAAATATCAGTATTTTACATGGAGCGGCTACCAACAACACGAAACCCTTTGGTAAGATTGGTAATCAGAGTTTCGGTTGACACATTACCTATAAGTACGTTACATACATCTAAAGAGTTGGTATATTCTATAAAACTGTATATGATCTATCTACCTTATGGTTTTGAGGAATGAAGGTAACTCTATAACCGCAAGATGAAAAGGTTCAGAGTAAGTACCCAGTGACGAAGGTTGGCAGGATAACTATCCAAAAGTCCCAGGTTCAGAAGCACACTCGTCTCAGGCGCTGTATATTTTTAGCGCGGCCTTCTTGCCAAACCATGATGGACAAAAGAGATATCAATACCACTTAGGAATCATGTGGGATACCGTTATAAGAATGGCAGTGACTGCAGTGTCCTCCTGTTTATTAGATGTTAATGATACCAACATGTTTAATTGTAGAACTATTGGACGGCTCATGTTTGATAGTGGAACTACACGTTGGTGTGATAATTATAGAAATACTAGCTGACCCCGGCAAACGTTGATTTGCCAATTATTTGTTTGGGGTGGACAACCCTTATCACTTAGGGGAATGAAAAATAGATAGTAGCCGATTTTCAGACCTACTGAATATGCATATAAAATTTGGTAAAAATCAGTAAAGCCGTTTCGGAGGAGTAAGGTAACTAACATTGTGACACGAGAATTTTATATATAAGAAGATACCAAAGCACTAATTGACCTGCATAGGCACTAATGTCACTTACCAAATATTATAGTCTGCCATTTGAATGGTTTAGTGGTGAAATAGTAATAGACCCATACGACGGCTAGAACGTGGAACATCGTAACGGTTATGGTATTGAACCATCTGATTGGAGTTAGGAATCCCATGCTTTTCTCCCATTTTCGTATCGGTGCGAGGAACTTTGGGTCATTTCGATTTAGCATCTGGTCGTACGGACTGATCTGGTCCAATTTGCCATCGGCTCTGGTCTCGCTGGTGTCCTTTGCTGGGTGATGGAGCTTGTACTGTATGTAGTCGGTCGTGTGAAGTGGTTGCTCCAATTCAGTCTCCGTAAAAGTTATTGGAGCCATTGTTGCTTACTGAAAAAAAAGCAGAATTTCTCTGATTCAGAACGGGCGACAGTGTCAGGTGATTTGTAGGAGGTAGGTTCGAAACTATCCTATTAAATAGCGTGATGAACTATGATCATCGTAAACGTGTCAGAGAACACAATATTAAATGTAAATGTTATATACGCCAGTTAAGTAAACTTTTAATTACATGTAGTTATTGAACCAATATTAATTTGTATTAAAACTAGCTCTATCTAATTTAATTAACTTTAGGCAAAAAGTCATTGTAAACCTTTGCCGCGACGCATGTTACTTTAATAGGTAGCGTTGACAATATATCTCACGAAGGCACTCAATAGATGTGAAAGCTCGACCATGTAAAGTTGAGAAGCATTAGCATCATCTTAGATTATTTAAGTAGGGCAGGCTTCTTATAATGTCATTGAGGGCAGGGTGAAAGGGAGAGGTCCCCGAGGGTACATGTTTTGTTATTATTATTGCAATGTATTATGTTCTTGCCCAGCAGCTGGTCAACGCAGGCAACTATTGCCAGAGTCGATTGCATTAATATTTAGTTAAAGGTGAGTAATATGAATTTTATTATTAAAACCGGTCAAGAGCGAGTCGGACCGTTTAAAATTTCTATCGGCGAGGACTTTATCCGTCAGAGAATTTTAACACTGCACACTGCCGTGTAGAATATTGCAGTTTTAAGTCAGCGCCATCTCTTGACCGATAGTGGAAGTAATGTACCTAATTTAAGTTGATGATTTCTGAAAAAGTGTGCTATTTGGAGACATCGTTTTATTTTTCCTGTCATCTTTACATAAATTCCTATCACATATAATAATTTTAGATTTTTCTCTATGCAAACTTCAGAGATAAGGGGGAACGGTATTGTTTTTTTAAATTTTTCGTTAAAAGTAGAAAAATACACGGCCTACAAAAAAAAAAAGAAATGTTTGAGAATGTGCAAATAGCGCTCTTTCATATGATACCCCTCATGCCTTTGTAGCCAACTTCGAATTTTTAAGAACCCCGTTCAGTCCATGTTGCAAAAAAAAAATCTTTCTTATTTGCAAAATAGATGGGCAAACGTCATCTAAAACTATTCCAAACAATAGTTCTTGAGATATCCAGTTGTGACAGACAGACGGACAGACAGATTGAGTCGCACCATTAGGGTTCTTTTTTACAATTTTGGACGATCCACTGTGCGGCGGGCGGCGCGTTCAAATGCATAGGTTTATATGTAAAGGGCTTGCTACACGGCAGCCAACCGCGTCTCCGACAGAGGTGACCTTGGTTGGCGACAGCCAGAGCTGTTTGAAATTTGGTCGTAAACTACCAACTCCACGGTTGTAAACCACCAAGGTCACTTCTGTTGGGATGCGGTTGGCAGCCGTGTAGCAAGCCCTTTACTGGCCACGAAGGCAGCGGCGCGGTAAGCGAGCGGCGGTTCCATATAAAACTATTCGTTGTCGCGCCGCCGCCGCCGCCGCCGCCCCGCTGCCCGCTGATTTCGAGACCGAGGCCTAAGAGTCAAATATACTCCGTAACTGCAAAGTGAAGGAATGACGCTTAAGAAGAGGTTTGGAGTTATTGCATTTTTGTGAGACCCCCACGACTGAGGGATTCACGTTTTCTTTGGGTTGAACTTGTTGCGAGTAAACCATCATGCGACATCTTCGCTAGACTTTATAAAAGCCCAATTTTTAATAAAGATAGTCTATAGTAATGTTGATATATTGTATCGGAATTTCTACGAAATAGTTGTAGGGCAGAAACGTCTATTCTTTTTAACCGACTTCAAGAAAAGGCGGAGGGTATGTATTCGGCGATTGCGCCGTTTTAAAGTCGGTTAAGAATTACTTTAATTTCGTAAGACGGTGGCAAAGAAACTGAATACTGATATTCAGCTGCATCCGGTTAGACTAGAAGCCGACTCCGATAGTTGGGAAAAGACTGGGCAGATGATGGTGGTAAAGAACGAAAATATTAAACCAAAAACACCGACTTCTCCGAAGTTATTTATTGCTTATTAGTGTTCTTTTTGGAAGTCGGTTGTTTTTTTTAGTAATATGGTTTGTTAGAAGAACTTTTAGTGGAATGAGGAACAGGGTGTAAAGTTCACTCATCCACCATAGAAAAGGGAGGATCCTCCGACCAGACGGGTATTGTGTCTGGCGGGCAACTGCACCTCGGTTTGAAGTTGAAATCTTGTATCTATGTCGATCGCTCGGTAAACTCTAACTGCGCGATGCAGGATTTGTGTGACGTCATGTCTTTGGTGCGTAGTTCGTATGTGGCGATGTAACCGCTACAAACTATTTCGCAGAGTTGACCAGTCAATGAACTATACCTATCTAAATGCACTCAATATTATTGGTCGCCAACTATCTTAATTCGCATTTAACGGAGAGAATTTACTTAACTTCCGGAAGTTCGTGGACCCTGACCGAGAGAAGGACCTTGTCTGTATTTAAGGCTATATTAATGCAATGAACCGATAATACTTCGGCGAAAAGTAGGTATATCCTCAGTCAAAAATATATGTATTTAATAACAATTCATCCATTTTAGTTTACCTTAATATATAATAATTAGGACCTGGGCGACCGAGCTCTGCTCTGGTGAAAATAGAGAATGCTCATTTAATAGTATAGGAAAGTTCATACTAATCCATGTACAGTACTTACTTATTCCATGCTGCCATGATAGTAGGTACCTACTAATTCCATGCTGCTATGATCATTATTTTAATGCTATTATTGTCATGTCATTATTCATTATCTTGTTCTAAACTTGGGCGACCGAGCCCTGCTCGGGTGAAAATACGGAGAAAACAAATTTTCCCAGATATGAGACCTAGATAGATCGATTTTTCGCCCCCGTAAGACCCCTATATTGCAACTTTCATCGAAATCGTTAGAGCCGATTTCGAGAACGTGAGTACAAATCTATATACAAACAAATATATATTATACAAATATTGTTTAATAGTATAGGATAATTTTTCACAAAAAAACATTAAATGAATGACAAATGAAAACACCAATGCATAAATCTAATGTTTCAGGATTTTTTCAGAATGGCAATAAGTAGTTATTGTTACGTAGATTAATTTTAAATACATTTGTGCATGTCAATGAGTAACCTATTCTGAAAAGTTTTGAACCCACGAAGCACGAATGCTTAGCATAGTGAATGAATAAACTCAACCAGAACCAGGTACAATAAGCAATAAAAGTCATTTAAAACAATGTTAGGTTTACATATCATCTAAATTGATACAAAATGTTTCGATACATGACTTTAGCATTTTATGTAATTTTCAGCTAAAAGTTACTCTTTAAATTTTTCATCAGTTCAGATTTTTTATGAATACTTATTTTGCTCGACATTTAGATTTTATAAACAGAAGTGTTAATCGATTTTTGTTGCTGACCGTATCGACACGTCAATCATAACCTCACATGAGTTCTTATTATGATTCAATCAATCATCATATAATTTAATTAATTGATTCGTGTTTGTTTCTATGGAATATGTGTCATACTTTGTTTTCTCGATAGTGTGGTATCTATACATATAATAAAATCGTAGCGAAGTCAAAACTGTACATTGAATATTTTTGAAAAAAAGTAATTGCTACGAGGTCTAGGATCGATTCTAATCCCGAAAATATTTTTTTTAGAATTTTTGTCTGTTTGTCTGTTTGTCTGTATGTATGTTCCAGCATCACGCAAATTCTACCGGACAGATTCTGTTAAAATTTTGCATAGATATTCCCTGTGTGTCTGGTCAAACTATAGGGTATAAACTATCACGCTATTTACTATGGGGGACGAGCAATATTACATTATGTTGTATTTTTATGTTCTAGCATGACGCAAATTCTACCGGATAGATTCTGTTAAAATTTTGCATAGGTGTTCCCTATAAGTCTGGTCAAACTATAGGGTATAAACTATCACGCTATTTACTATGGGGGACGAGCAATATTATATTATGTTCGTATTTTTGGGAAAAAACGCGCCAAAATTTTAGGATATTGTAGATGGTTATCGATTTAACTTTTTAAATGATTATCATCACGCTATACCTTTATGGAACTAAGCAGTCAATCAAAAAATATATAGGAACGGCTATTTTAGACAAGTTTCAACAAAGCAATTAGCTCAGCGGTTGGGCGGTTGCTTTGTAAACGTGGGGTTGTAAGTTCGATTCCCACCTACGGTTTTTTTTTCTTTTTTTCACATTTTGTTATACGATTATTATTTTTTTTGATAATCTACCTATAATCTATAGATATAATAAAATCGTAACGAAGTTAATTTTTTTTAAAGAAAGTTATTGCTAAGAGGTCTGGGATCGATTCTTATGCGGAAAATAAAGTTTTTAGAATGTTTGTCTGTACCAACCGTAGGGCATAAACTATCACGCTATTTGCTATGGGGGATGAGCAATATTACATCATGTTCGTATTTTTCTCTGCAAATTGTAAAAGGACGCGCCAAAAGGTTGGGATATTGTAGATAGGTAGTTACCGATTTAACTTTTTAAATGATTATCATCACGCTACCTTTTATATAGGAACGGCTATTTTAGCTAACTTTCAACAAAGCGAATAAGTAAGCGATTGGACGAATGATTTGAAGTCCTGAGGGCCTACCACCAGCTTAAAAGCAGTATTATTTTAATATTACTTTAGTTTACTTCAGTGTGGGAAAGAGATGAAGCTCTACAGGATGTATAGCTCCATCTCTTTCTCCCACTGAAGTAACATTAAAAAAATACTGCTTTATGAGCTGGTGGTAGGCCGCCCGGGGTAGTAAGTTCGATTTACATCTGTTTTTTTAAACTCTTCTTGTAAAACGATTTTTTTTTGGATTGTGTATGTAATAGTTCATAGAATGTATTAATTCACAAAAAATAGAAAACTTCGTAAGCTATGGGAAACTACTAAGTTACAAGTACTTTACAGTCACAAAACATTCAAGGTTGTATTCTGATCATTTTAGAGCAAAAGACTGTAGGAATAAAATGTTTTTTTACAGATTTTGACAGCAGATTTGTCCTAGCGATTTTATAATATGTATGTGGATCTTCTGGAATCGCTGCCACACTGCTTCCTGGTGGCAAAACAGCGCACGTCATGTTTAAGATTCCCATCGATTTAGAGAGCAACGAAACACCTGTTTGTGGGGTGTCACGCAACAGTAACAAGGGATGTGTGCTTAGGGGATTGCGCTTCGTCGTATGGGATGAATGCGTTATGGCAAAAAGGAAAGCAGTGGAAACTGTAAACAGAACCCTGCAGGACATCCGCAGAAACCAAGATATGATGGGTGGTGTCACAGTTTTGACAAAAAAAGTGAAAACTTCGTTGAAAAGGTCGACTCTATGGTCGAGAGTTCATAAACTGCGCTTGACCATCATCATACGAGCTCGGCTTGGCGGTAATTCAAATGCTCAAGAATTCTCCGATGTTCTTCTAAAAGTTGGTGAAAGCACTCTACCAGAGACTCTTGGTAGAGTAGATCCCACTTTAGAAGATCTTATTTGTCTGATATACGGGGATATCAGTCAAATACCGTACCAAGAGAATTCTTAGGTGTGTTTCCGTTTTAACTCCGAAGATGATCAAGCTACAGCGATCAACCACAGTATTCTCTCACAAATTGAAGGGAGTGAAGTGATATACACCTCCATTAATAGTGATGTGGAGGAAGATGATGCCAAATATCACCCCGTAGAATTTCTCAATTTACAAATAGAAAGAAAAGAAAGAAAGATAGAAAAAACATTTATTTGGACACAGTTCGCGAAACACAAAACACAAATTACAGTGGAAATAAAAAATAGTGTTTTTAAAACAATAGTGTGTGCCTAACGGCTGCGCCAAAAAGGTTCATTTCAGCATTAAATGGCAAGTGGACTTCCGGTTGTATATCTGTGTAACGGAAACCAGCTCAAAGTCATGTCTTTGCAGAGAAACGTCATCGAGGTGGAAATTCTAACAGGTTGTGGCGATGGTGAGACAGTGTTTATAGCGCGTATAAAGTACAAATTCCCCACCATTACCAGTTAAAGCGCGTGCAGTTCTCTGGGAGTGTATGCTTTGCGATCAACAAGTCACAGGGGCCGACACTAAAGGCTGAAGGCTGCGGGTGTCGACCTCAGGATAAGCTGCTTCTCACACGGACAACTGTTACGTCGCTTGCTCCCGAGTCACCATTCCTGACTCTCTGTATATTTTGGCTGCTGAGAATAAAACTACAAACGTAGTATACAGGGAAGTTTTATAAAAATGTGGCTGTTATTGTAGTATATTGTGATGTCTTACGATTTCCATGCGAACGAAGTCGCGGGCAGAAGCTAGTGTTTAAATACAATAATATACTCCGTGCTAGTACGATCCTTTACGAGAAAATAATCAATCAACCTAACCAGAAAATTGATTCAATATGTATACAATTTAGACACTTCGTGTCAATAAATAATAAACGCGCGTCAGTTGAAAAACATTTTACGTTGTCATAATTTACGTATGAAGGAAATATAAATGTTAATTCGCATAGACGTTGATATAACATTTTCCGCGTATTACGGCTACTCTAAATTCTAACACAACTTTCACCAACAGGTTACACCTACATTTTGGGACCAAGATGAAGCTTTGTTACGGGATTTACGCACTAATGATTGCGCAGGCGTTGCCTGTAAATGCTTACTCCCCAGAGGCTGCGCTGGCGCCACTTCCCTTGGTGTTGGAGTATGTTGTTTGGCGCGGGTGGCACCAGCCTGTCGTCATCCATCCTTCAGATGTTAAGCAAGGTATGTGTTGGAATACGATCCATTAATACATGGGTAAAGAAGATTTATTTTTTGCATCGGACCATACCTGGAAACCTTTTGGTAACGGAGATATTAAAGGTCAAAGTTCTACCTGTTTTTGGACGTACGAAACCAGGTTTTAACTTAACTGTAATTGTAAATACCCTACTGTTGCATACACCCATTAGCACAATGTTTTTCGTGCGTTTCATAATACGATACCGTAAACAGAGGTTTATCACACCTAAGAGTATTTTTCCAACAATAACTTTTACTTAAAGTACTTAGTTTGATGTATGTACGATTTCTTTCAGTGGTTTTTTATGACTCTTTAAAAATAGCTAAACGGAACAGGTTACTAAATATATCCACGTCTATTGTATTTCATAATGGATTTCCGCAAGGTTACACCTGAATCAATTAACTACCATTCATACAGAAAAAGGAGTTAATTTGTCGACATACGCAGAAAAGTTGATGAATCAAGAGAATATAATTATGTAGAATGGAAGCGCGAACGAAGCGAGCTCGAAAATTATAGCAAGCCACCTCGGACAGGTTCGGTTTTCTTTAGTCATACAGAAATAGAAAAACTAACTTTGTCGACTTATGCAGAAAATGGACCAAAAAATGAAAATGGCCTCCCACAAGATGGACCGATGACCTTGTGAAGGCCGCAGGAATCCGCTGGATGCGGAAAGCACAGAATCGGTCGAAGTGGAGGTGCTTGGGGGAGGCCTATGTCCTGCAGTGGACGTCTTTCGGCTGAAATGATGATGATGATGATGATGCAGAAAAGCTGAACCTCGTTTTACAGTACCTAAGAAGTATTATGAAACATTTGGGTTTTGGAAACTAGTTTTAACCTTTTCTAATACCAAGAACATAAAATTTAATAAATCTTTACTTTATTATTGGAGTCGCCGCGCCCCACATTGGTAATTCTATGCCCTCCCGCCCTCGAGGGAGCGCGCCCCACCCCGGTTGGGAATCCCTAATATTATAAAGAGAAAAGATTCGTATTTTTGTATGTAATGTATAAACTCAAAAACGACTGGACCGATTTTATAAATTCTTTCACCAGTGTAATGCTTTATTATCATTGAGTTACATAGGCTATAATTTATAAAGATATCACGAGGGCGACATTCATAAAGTAATTATTCAATAAAACGTGAAAAAAATCTGCTGATCCATTTTTTACGATACGGCCTAGAGCCTCTTTTACAAATAATATATGATTAAACAAATACCTGGTGAAATATGAGATATTTTACACCTGCCTGCGTAGTATGTACTTCTCCGGGAAGTATGACTTTATGTTTTGTTATAACAATATAAAGGATCCATCCTCAACGATGTTAAATGAAAATGTGTCTGCTTATTAATAGATCAAACACGCAGGTAATGATGACAATACCACTATACCATAGTTGGTCAGAAACGTCATTCAAATTGGACAAACTTATTGTGACAAAATGCTGAATCATGAATCTCGATTTAAAACTAAATGAACATGTAAGTACTTAGTTAGTTAGTATATTTCAGCTGTAGATCCTTAGGAAGACCACCCTGAGACGAAAACGGTTCTATGAGTTACAACTTACAACGCCTTAACCACCGGAAGCTAAAAGTGAAGATCCTCCACTCGATCCAAGGAATTCTAATCTGGGGTTAAACTCGACCTTTTATCAGTTAACCTAATACCAATATCATCAATATACTCGGCTTTACAACAGTTGTAGGACTTGTAGGTAGGTAATTAATATCAGTAGATGTGATTTAAATGTACCTACTTCTAACTTTGTTCATTCTTCCTATCATACTCAGTCCATTCTTCTTTGGAATACGCTTCCTCTTGATATCAGGACGGCCTCCAGTCGGTATGCATTTAAGCGGAGATTGAAGAGTTATTTTTAAAATCAAAAGTTTAGAGTCATCCCAACAGATCTCTCCCTTGAATTTGTATACTATAATATATTAAAAGTAATCCGAATCATTAAAAATATAAATACAATTTCTACAGCTCAGATAAAACTCAAAACTTTAGGAGAAGAATTTCCGATTCTTAGAGAAGTAAGACAAGGTGACTCACCCTGAAAATTTTCTCGGCAGTCTTGGAAGAGGTGTTTAGAAGCATGGACTGGCAAAAATACGGCATCAATATTAATGGAAGATTACTAAACCACCTACGATTTGCAGACGACTTGTTTTAATTTCTGAAAACCATCTTACACTACAAAACATGTTGCAAGAGCTTGCAGAAGGAAGCATTAAAGTGGGACTCTCAATGAACAAGGAGAAAACAATACTGATGCCAAACAGCATAGAAGAGACCATCATTGATCATCATCCGAGAAAGTATAGAGTATGTGAACTCGTATAATCTACCTTGGACAACTGATTTCGTTCACCAAGCAAGTGGAACAAGAAATAGAAAGAAGCACATGGAATAGGTATAGCTGTGATGGGATGACAAATTAGAGATGGATTGAAAAGAAGTAGATGAAGACAACGTAAAACGCTAGACGACGACACATGGAGACAGCTGGTGCCCTATGCGCTAGATGCATACGAGACCGTGACGAATGGAGAGCAATGGGAGGCCTATGCGTCAAAGGACGCGCTGATTGACGAAGACACAGAAGTGCAATACTTACTTATATTTTAGTTTATCAGTAAATAAAGGCTTTATATTATAGTAAATATGTAATTTACACACGGCTACACATCAAGCTATACAATTCCAGTTTATGCTGATCTCGCATTGTATAGGATTTCGGTAGAATGCGAAGTCAGCTTATACTGGAAATGTATAGCTTGATTTGTGGCCTTGTGTATGTGTTTTATATGCTCATAACCTATTTATGTATCTACATGTATACCTATTTTATTTATAATTCATAATGATATTATTATTTTCTCATTGATCTTCTCAAACAGAGCACCTGCCATCCAATCTCTTCACCACCCTTGGTTGACTGGTAGAGAATGCCTAAGGCATTAATTAAGTCCGCTTTTGTACTTTTTTGAGTGCGAAATGTTTAAACAAATAAATAAATAATGCAAGTACAACTTTACTTCGAAGATCATAACCGGATTGGTTACGTAATGCACAATATTATGAAACATGAAGTAATAATGGCCCTTGCAGTTTGTAGGTAAAAAATACCTATAGTTTATGTAGGTCAGTGCGAGCTCAGTTATTCGGAATCGTTAAGTTAACGTCAAGGCGTTGTTCTTCAAAAGCTCAGGTTTACCTTATGCGATTATTAAATAATAAGTTTATTTTTGAAAGTCAAGTTCACTGAGTTTTTTAAGTTAAATCAAGGGCATATAGGACTTCAGTTGGACGTAAGTAGGTATTTCCGGTTTTATGATAACACCAAATATTATAAAACAAAGTCCACCCCGCCGCGTCTGTCTGTCTGACCGTGACAAACTCAAAAACTACCGAACGGATTTTTATGTGGTTTTCATCAATGGAAGGAGTGATTCATGAGGAAGGTTTAGGTGTATAATTCTTTAGTTTTGTTTAAAAACTATGACGATGATTGTTGAAGATCATGTCGGAAAAATCAAGCCAACTGGGAGCTTTACTGGCGTATGGCGTGCGCCGCGCAAACGAATAGAGTTATATGAAAACCATGTATTACCGAATTATTCCTCTTAAATAGATCTATTAAACTGTAGCAATGCTATATGTCTATTTGCATTTTTCATTTTTCTTTGGACCCAATTCTTAAGTCTACGCAGACGAAGTCGCGGGCAGAAACTAGTTCATTTATAAACGTGGAAGCTTCGATGTTTGTGAGTTTCAATGAAACGTTAACGGTAGAACTAATTTGGTGGATGTACCTAATTTGGCACACAAATTGAAATGAATGGCCTGAATGCAGGCCTGAAATACCTATTCTATTTTATTGGCTCTTATTAATCTCTATCTATATAATAAATTTGAAAGGAGGAGCTCGTGGCTAAGTACTAACAGCCGCTCGGGTCGATCTGTCAGGTTAAGCTACGCTTGCCGGGGTTGGTCCGTGGATGGGTGACCATTTTTACATACCGATACTCCTTCGTGCTTCGACGTTGGTCCCGGCTGTCATTCGTGGATCTTTGACAGTCGTTACAGGTCGTCAGAAGCCCGAAAGTCTGACAACCAGTCTTACCAAGGGGTATCGTATTACCCAGTTACTGGGTTGTGGAGGTCAGATAGGCAGTCACTCCATGTAAAATACTGGTATTCAGCTGCATCCGGTTAGACTGGAAGCCGACCCCAATATATAGTTGGGAAAAGGCTAGGCAGATTGATTTTTATATTATAAATTTGAAAGTTTTTAATTTTTCTCTTTCATGCAAAAACTACTGAACGGATATGGATGAAACTTGGCACACAGATAGTATATAGCCTGGATTAACACATAAAATACTTTTTATCCCGATATTCTTACGGGATCGAGACTTATGCGGGTTAAACCGCGGGGCGCAGCTGGTAATTTAATCAAGCGAAAGAGTTTGCTTTTTTGTTTGAACGCGCAAATTTTTGTAACTTCCAGTTGGTTTTGAAAAATTATTTTTGTATTTGATAGCCCATATATTTAACATCACGCTACAATCCTAAGGAGGCAAGCAAAAAGAAAAAAATCAGAAAGATCCCTAAGTGAAAACGCACAGCTGTTTTATTTACCTACTAGCTTCTGCCCGCGACTTCGTTCGCATGGAAATCGTAAGACATCACAATATACTACAATAACAGCCACATTTTTATAAAACTTCCCTGTATACTACGTTTGTAGTTTTATTCTCAGCAGCCAAAATATACAGAGAGTCAGGAATGGTGACTCGGGAGCAAGCGACGTAACAGTTGTCCGTGTGAGAAGCAGCTTATCCTGAGGTCGACACCCGCAGCCTTCAGCCTTTAGTGTCGGCCCCTGTGACTTGTTGATCGCAAAGCATACACTCCCAGAGAACTGCACGCGCTTTAACTGGTAATGGTGGGGAATTTGTACTTTATACGCGCTATAAACACTGTCTCACCATCGCCACAACCTGTTAGAATTTCCACCTCGATGACGTTTCTCTGCAAAGACATGACTTTGAGCTGGTTTCCGTTACACAGATATACAACCGGAAGTCCACTTGCCATTTAATGCTGAAATGAACCTTTTTGGCGCAGCCGTTAGGCACACACTATTGTTTTAAAAACACTATTTTTTATTTCCACTGTAATTTGTGTTTTGTGTTTCGCGAACTGTGTCCAAATAAATGTTTTTTCTATCTTTCTTTCTTTTCTTTCTATTTGTAAATTGAGAAATTCTACGGGGTGATATTTGGCATCATCTTCCTCCACATCACTATTAATGGAGGTGTATATCACTTCACTCCCTTCAATTTGTGAGAGAATACTGTGGTTGATCGCTGTAGCTTGATCATCTTCGGAGTTAAAACGGAAACACACCTAAGAATTCTCTTGGTACGGTATTTGACTGATATCCCCGTATATCAGACAAATAAGATCTTCTAAAGTGGGATCTACTCTACCAAGAGTCTCTGGTAGAGTGCTTTCACCAACTTTTAGAAGAACATCGGAGAATTCTTGAGCATTTGAATTACCGCCAAGCCGAGCTCGTATGATGATGGTCAAGCGCAGTTTATGAACTCTCGACCATAGAGTCGACCTTTTCAACGAAGTTTTCACTTTTTTTGTCAAAACTGTGACACCACCCATCATATCTTGGTTTCTGCGGATGTCCTGCAGGGTTCTGTTTACAGTTTCCACTGCTTTCCTTTTTGCCATAACGCATTCATCCCATACGACGAAGCGCAATCCCCTAAGCACACATCCCTTGTTACTGTTGCGTGACACCCCACAAACAGGTGTTTCGTTGCTCTCTAAATCGATGGGAATCTTAAACATGACGTGCGCTGTTTTGCCACCAGGAAGCAGTGTGGCAGCGATTCCAGAAGATCCACATACATATTATAAAATCGCTAGGACAAATCTGCTGTCAAAATCTGTAAAAAAACATTTTATTCCTACAGTCTTTTGCTCTAAAATGATCAGAATACAACCTTGAATGTTTTGTGACTGTAAAGTACTTGTAACTTAGTAGTTTCCCATAGCTTACGAAGTTTTCTATTTTTTGTGAATTAATACATTCTATGAACTATTACATACACAATCCAAAAAAAAATCGTTTTACAAGAAGAGTTTAAAAAAACAGATGTAAATCGAACTTACTACCCCGGGCGGCCTACCACCAGCTCATAAAGCAGTATTTTTTTAATGTTACTTCAGTGGGAGAAAGAGATGGAGCTATACATCCTGTAGAGCTTCATCTCTTTCCCACACTGAAGTAAACTAAAGTAATATTAAAATAATACTGCTTTTAAGCTGGTGGTAGGCCCTCAGGACTTCAAATCATTCGTCCAATCGCTTACTTATTCGCTTTGTTGAAAGTTAGCTAAAATAGCCGTTCCTATATAAAAGGTAGCGTGATGATAATCATTTAAAAAGTTAAATCGGTAACTACCTATCTACAATATCCCAACCTTTTGGCGCGTCCTTTTACAATTTGCAGAGAAAAATACGAACATGATGTAATATTGCTCATCCCCCATAGCAAATAGCGTGATAGTTTATGCCCTACGGTTGGTACAGACAAACATTCTAAAAACTTTATTTTCCGCATAAGAATCGATCCCAGACCTCTTAGCAATAACTTTCTTTAAAAAAAATTAACTTCGTTACGATTTTATTATATCTATAGATTATAGGTAGATTATCAAAAAAAATAATAATCGTATAACAAAATGTGAAAAAAAGAAAAAAAAACCGTAGGTGGGAATCGAACTTACAACCCCACGTTTACAAAGCAACCGCCCAACCGCTGAGCTAATTGCTTTGTTGAAACTTGTCTAAAATAGCCGTTCCTATATATTTTTTGATTGACTGCTTAGTTCCATAAAGGTATAGCGTGATGATAATCATTTAAAAAGTTAAATCGATAACCATCTACAATATCCTAAAATTTTGGCGCGTTTTTTCCCAAAAATACGAACATAATATAATATTGCTCGTCCCCCATAGTAAATAGCGTGATAGTTTATACCCTATAGTTTGACCAGACTTATAGGGAACACCTATGCAAAATTTTAACAGAATCTATCCGGTAGAATTTGCGTCATGCTAGAACATAAAAATACAACATAATGTAATATTGCTCGTCCCCCATAGTAAATAGCGTGATAGTTTATACCCTATAGTTTGACCAGACACACAGGGAATATCTATGCAAAATTTTAACAGAATCTGTCCGGTAGAATTTGCGTGATGCTGGAACATACATACAGACAAACAGACAAACAGACAAAAATTCTAAAAAAAATATTTTCGGGATTAGAATCGATCCTAGACCTCGTAGCAATTACTTTTTTTCAAAAATATTCAATGTACAGTTTTGACTTCGCTACGATTTTATTATATGTATAGATAATATTCTTAGGATCGTGACCACAACGTGTAATGTCTAGCGTACTCTACCGTGGAAGGACTATGATTACTTATACATACTTATCTTAAAAAAATGGTTGCCAAAATGTCTTATTACTTATAATTATTTGATTATTCTCGGTGTCAGAGTGTCCAGCCAGGCGCGGGTAACCTCGCGCACTAAAGGTTCCGTCACCAAAACATTCGCCATGATAGAGACCACAGTAACGTGTATTCTATGAAGAAAAAAATACTGGGTACCTATAACGTTTAAAAAGATTTAGCCCTGTGACAGACAGACATGCAGACGGAGTAGACTTAGAGATTCGTTTTAATCTTTGGTTACGGAACTCCAAAAAGAGGCAAACAAACAATTAGGTATGTCGAATATTTAATTGTACAATTTGTACGGCTCGTACTATTGTTTATTTTAATAATACCTACCTATAATAGCGATGAAGAAAATAATGGAATGTTTTCTTCATCGCGATTACAATAGATTAATTTTTTTTTAAGAATATTAAAGTATTATGGTACAATTATTTTTATATCGAGGAAAAATTTCAGGCTCTTTCAAAGGCTTTCGTAGAATAAAAAAAAAAAACAAAGAAATACTTACAAGGAAAAGATAAATGTTTTGCTTGTTACTAAGTGATAAAAACTAGTGATGCAACGAATACTACTTTTACGAATACGAATACGAATACGAATATCAAACCTACTATTCGGCGAATACGAATACGAATATCTCGCCATGGTAATAAAAGACTAATAGTCTAGTACTACATAGACGCAGCCATTACTAACGTTCGTCTAAGTGTTTCCATATGTCACTTTGATCTCGAAATCGAAGTGTTTCCATATGTCACTTTGATCTCGTTTACGAGAAGACATTTTCTATTCAACTTCAACTTCTTTCACTTCGCAGCAGCCTCAGAAAATAAAAATAAACATGTGTGCAATTCACACGTGGTAGAAGTGAAACCTTCAAAAATTTTGGCTTCAAGAAAACGAAAAAAAAAAAACAAGTATGACAGAATTGTTTCTCTTTAAAAGTTCTAAAAAAAAGTCCGCAACAGCATACATCACGCTTTTATCAGTAAAAGTGGAACTTAAAAACGTTAGGTAAAAGTACTGGGTCTTATAATCTTATATCACGCCCTTCCCCCTCATGCACATCATAAATGCGCGCGCAGTACTTGATCATTATTTTGCTGCGATGTTATTTTAAAACTGTGATATCTCCTAAGATATTCATTGAAATCGAATGATGTAAAGGGCAATTTTGTTTTAAATTAAATACTTGTGATGAATAATGTATTTATTAGGATAAGGATTAATATCATGTTTATAAAAACACCTTCGCAAATAATGCATTATTTTAGAACAAATTTGGTTAGCATAAAAAAGGTTATAGTGAGCCAACCTTAAAGGATAGACATATGCTGTCGCGGACTTTTTTTTAGAACTTTTAAAGGGGAACAATTCTGTCATACATGATTTTTGCTTTAACCGTTTACGCAGCGCACGCAGCGGAAGCTCTCAAAAGGAAAAATAAAACCCCCGATTTTGAAACATTCTTCATTGGTGCTCAGCTCCTATTAGTCTTAGCGTGATGATGTATAACCTATAGCATTCCTCAATAAATGGGCTATCCAACACTAAAATATTTTTTTAAATCGGACCATTAGTTCCTGAGATTAGCGCGTTCAAGCAAACAAACAAATTCTTCAGCTTCAGAGAACCACAAACATAAGAAACACTGTATAATGCTTCCTATCTCATTTTCTCCTACGTTAAATCTTATGAATTTATGTTTGTCTCTTTTTACTGTCGCTTTTTCGTTTCATCGACTTTCAAATCACAACGATACTAAAGAAGTTTTCACTTCAATAAAACAATATTCTCTTGCTTGACTTGTGCTTTCGACTGACAAATGAAATGAAAGGAATGAATGAATCAATCAATCCATGGTTCGTATTGATAGGAAAACTCCCGGGCCGCGGCACTGTATAAACTATGGCCGGGGAGTCCCCCGTCGCGTCGTCGTTGCAGTTAAGGCCCTTGCACACGTCGTATTTTTACGTGCCGACAACGCGCGTTTTCCAAGTCTGCCAGTAATTAGATTTGTGTACAAACATATTAAATATTCGTATTAGTATTCGTATTAGTATTCGCCGAATACGAATATTCGGTAAATGTCTACTATTCGGCGAATACGAATATTCGTATTCGTATTCGTTGCATCACTAATAAAAACGTATCGTTTCGATCACATTTAGTAACATTTAGAAATGCAGAAAAGTTGAAACGGAACCTTATAACTCGTTATGACATGTGAGGAGGGATGAAACGCATGTGACAAAAAGAGTGAGGACTATTACCTAAATGTAAATGGTAGAAAGAGATGAAAGAAAAGATGAAAGAAAAGATGAATGGGTTATGTGACGGATGGCAGAGACAACACCTACCTACATGGGCCGATCCCAAGTAAGTAACATGGGTACAGAAAGTAATTTTACCTGTAAATTCTTACAGTGATGCAATGCGAAAGTATGTTAGTTCTGGTTAATAGTAGATATCAAATTTCAAACAATAACCAGTATGAGTCAAGAAATCATTTTATCAGGCGAAAATAGATTGTAAAATATACAACGAGGAGACGACAATACGACAATAAATGAAAACACTGGCAATATTAATGCAATCTATCACTACGAGTATCAAATCATCCTTTTTTTTTGTTTGGGTGGGAAATTATCAAATAACTTCTCCCGCTCTGGGTGGAGCGGGAGGGCGTATCAGACTCTTATGGAACCCACCCGTGTTCCTTCAGTTGCCATGTTGCCGAGGGCACGCAACCCCGGCAGGATCAAATAAATCCTAACATTCAAATTAAAATACTTAGTGAGTTTTCTAACAATGATGGGCCGACATGAATTTTGCCGATCAGTCATCTATTAAGTGACTAAATTATTGGATATATTTGATTGAATTTGCGTATGCAAACTGGAAATGTCATTACAAACATATGCAGTTTATTTCCGTATGTCGTCTTCACCTTGTATGAAGACAATGTCACCCCGAGTCATTTGGTCTAATTTTCAGATACTCGTCAGCAAATCAATTCAACCTCAAACTCAAACCGAGTTTGTATTTTACAGGCACTTTTGAATGGTCAAGGAGTCGGTCAGTCATAAAGATGCAGCCCAAAGCGTAGTAGGTTCCACTGGAGAAGAACAGGCAAGATCCATTATTAAATTATGAGTTCGTTAACAAAAATGCTGGAATGTGTGTTTTCCATACACCGATTAGATACGGCACGTACGAATCTTTGAGATCATTACACATTTGTGGGTTGCTGATAAAGCTATTAATATTTGCAGTGTCGTTCTTTTGTTTAATGAAGTTTATGTTAAATTAATTAACCAGCATTTATAATTGGTTAAGTAGGTAGGTGTGCAGATAGTTTTCATTTGCATTAATAGCGAAGTTTGTTGCCTTTAGAAATTTGTATGAATTAAGGCACGTATTTATTTTTCTTATATGTACGTGTTCATAGTACCTTTATTAAATACCTACCTAGGTACATTACTTATAATAACAGGTTTAAACAAGTATATAACGTATCTTTAAAGATTTATAATATACATACATAATAATAAAAATGAATTATTATTGTTTAAGCTTTATTAAAAATGAGGTAAGAATGGTTCATAACTGGTTTTAAAATAATTAAATTAATAGGTATGGTACTAAAATTATCTGTGCTATAGCGAAATAATACCTAAGTAAGTAGGTACCTACCTAGACTAAAAACAAAACTGAAAGTGCGGCGATGGACTCTTTATTTATTTTATTTATGTACAAATTAAACACGTATAGGAGAAGTACACAAAGGTACGGCTTATTATTCGGTTTATTTAATGAAATTATTTTATAAAATCAGTGAATATGTAATTAAATAAAAATATATTGTCATTAATAACATAAAATCGAGTACCTAATATTTAATTGACTCATTACACGAATTAAATTTTATAAATAAAATAACAGAAAATGACTAAAACAAGCTTGTCTTCCGATTGACAGTTATTTAAATTAAAAAAAATCTCTGTCAAAACTCACCAATTATTATCCGGCTTAAAAATTACACTGCAATTCACAACATTAAAAAATCCGGTCACCACAAATTAGTCACGTGTGCCTGTCCTACTAACATCAGTATAATGTACGAGATGTATTGCGTGCAGTAGTCTGCGCCCGCGCCGCTCACGTTTGTTCGTCCTACGTGTCTGAAGCACTGTTCAAAATCTGCTCAGCAGAAACCTTGTCACGTACTTTCACTCAGTACAATGATGTGCCATCGATTGACTATGTTACATCGCTATTAAGAATCATTACATCTATCAAGAGCTTAATCCGATCAGCCTTTTATATTATATGCAACGCTATATTATACAATGCATCGTAAATATAAGTAGCAGTAATAACGTAATTTTTGTACATGAAAAGGAAATTGATTAAACGATTAAAAATTTGAAACAATAAAATAAAAACAAAAAAGGTTTCAATCGATTAGATTTTCTACACTAATATTATAAAGAAAAAGATTTGTATTTTTGTTTGTAATTAATAAACTCAAAACTACCGGACTGATAAAAAAAAATACCAGTAGAATGCTATATTATCATTTATCACTGTGTAATATAGGCTAACCGACATAGCCCGAAGAATTGCCAAACTTAAGAGGCAATGGGCAGGGCACATTGCTCGCAGAACGGATGGCCGATGGGTTCGAAAGGTTCTGGAGTGGCGACCACGTAATTAAGCATACGAAAATTAAGCATAGATTCCCTCATTTCGATATGTGCACATTATATAGAATCACACTGTATATCTAAGAAGGTTTAGTTATGTTTTACTTCCATTTCGTTCGCCACAGAAATTTAAACGGAAAATTAGGTCGTCGGTATTGATTTTTGCAATATACGACAAGCAAAAGACGCAGCTCTCCCCTGTTCAACGCAACAAACTACAAGTATTCCTGAAAGCGGCGCCTGAATTCAAGAAAAATGCTCGACGTGGTGCTAGCAGCTCCAACCGTCGAGTGTAAGAGAGTGAAAAGCTGGACTGTTCCTACAGCTGCGTCTCCGTCGATGGGCAGAACAATACCGTAGCCGTGACGAAGATGAAAAACAACGTTATTTATATTAAGTACGTACAAAATATAAAAAATACATCCCTATGTGTTAACCTAGTTTTACTTAATGGTGTTGAATAAAATGTCTACAAATGTCTCGTTGAGAGGGAGTGGAGATTTCACCACGCGGGCTCAGTGCGGGTTGGTAGATATCACAGGCATCACAGATGCCACAGGCAACTCAGGCGAAAAATAAAAAAAATGCATTCAATTTATTTTTTGTTTTGCTGGATGAAATATATCATTATACGTTATAGACAATTTTGTTCTATATTTTTAGAAGTTCTTCACGTACCTAGTTAACATTTTTGTTTTAATGAGAGATTTGAATTGTGCATTATCTCTTTATAGTAGGATTAATACATTACTTTTTTGTTACAACCCAACCCAACCAAACCCAACCCCCTGCCCAACCCTTTGGGGAAACAAGGCGTGATGTTATGTTTTATGTTTTTTTAGTTACATGGCCAAAAAATGGATATGTCATTATACGACTGGCTTCTAACAGCGATATCAAATTAAAATTTCAGCTTCATCAACGAAATACTGAATGCTACTTCAGTTCGCTTTGATCAAAACATTGTCGTCGCATACCTACACCCAAAGTAGATAAATAATATTATTTTCCGAAAACCAACAACCTCGGATTGAGCGGTGGAAAGGAGGTTTTTATTGGGCCCCCTGTATTGTAACGTCTATTAATTGTATTATACCTAAAAAAAGTAACCAATTTATCATTTAACATGGTAGGTTTTTAAATAAAGTCTAACCGGAATCACGAAATCGTCATAAAAGGAAAATGTTTTGATAATGCACTCAATTGATTCAATTCCAGTTATGGTCGTCAATGTCATAAATGCATGTATTGAAGCGTTTTTAACGATTTTATGAAAAATTAACAAACTAATAAGACTACTTCATTAATTAACTACTTTGGTGGTAATCTGTTTTTATTAAGTGAAAAAATGTACCATTGACGCTGCAGCAGGTTCTCCTATGTTTAATGACATTTTTAAGTTTGCTTACTCTCGCGTTATGTGGTTTAATAAAAATCAACGTAAAACGGATTTTAGATAAATTGGTTGTTTGTCAGTTTGACTCTAGTGATGTTACTCAGTCATTAACGCTCAGGCACTCGATTGTTCTGATTATGTAATTGGAAAATTCAATTCAAATTGAATCTAAGGCAGAAAGACTCGAGGAAGATTCCCAGCAGTTTCTTACGTTTGAAACGCACACAAAAAAACTTATAGAAAATAATATTAGGAAGATCCAAAATACTGCAAGAGTAACCATTAGGCCTCTGCCTCGAATCTTGCTTGCGGGCAGCGGGGCGGCGCACAGTGGGCTGGGATTACAAGGTTGGGTCTTAAGAGATCAAATGTATTTTTTTGGTATCTAGGCATAAATTTAAAACGTTTTTATTCTTTGACTTTTTTAATTTAACGAGTACTTTCGGAGATATAGCCATATCAAATTTGTATGAAGAGTCATGTTATTTTAGTTAAGCAATTTATTCCAATTAAATTGAAATTGAAAATAATGTATACTAAACGGCCTGAAAACCTCAATACCTACTTAGTTCTTTAAAAAAAAACAATGTTCGACATTTTCCACCACCATAGGTAGGTATGACGTAATTTGTTTTGAGACTTATTTCCGGGAATCAAGGGATAAGAGTGCGCGAGCGCAACAACAAGTTATGACGTGTAACGTGATTGGTGCTACGATAGGGTATCTACGGAATGTTCGGTTGCATTCAAACGTACTTCAGTGTTCTATTACCCACCATAATAGACGCACTACCCCTACACATTCATTACTTACTTATTTGTTATTTTGTATTTGTGAAAATGTTTAAAAATTTAGTGACAAACCTTGATCTTTTCGTTATTTTAAAAAACAGTGGCAGTATTAAAAATAATGACAGTTTGTGTAGTGAGATAAGGTCTAAATTTTTAGTCGAATTAAGTGATGATCACGAAAAGACCTTAAAGTTGTTTTGTGCAAAATTATGTTATAATTTAAATAGAAGATGGGAAAACGCTTATCGTAAAGAAAATATATTCAGAACTAAAAATAGTGAATGGTTACAAGAAAACATAATATCGTCACCTCCACGGCAAACTTACGAATCTGCAGTTTTAGTGAAATCGACATTTTAATGAAAAACTGTACCTAATAAATATGGCCAGACTTTATTAAGTGTTTAATAGGCAGTAATGAAGATCAACCAGCACCGAGTACATCAACTCAGTATGTATCACCATCAAAAGTTTCTGTCGGTGTCTCCACCGAACAAAGCCCAAGAAAACCTTTTTGTGAATTAGCGCCTAAACAGAAAAAAAGACGTGCAGAAAACTTTCATTTATCTTCGGACGAAATAAAATATGCATATTTTGAGCAGTTGAAAGCGGATGGGAATGAGGAGGTTGCTAAAATACTAGAACATTTACTAAAGAATCCCCAAGATGTAAAAAAAGTTAAAAAGTGCATATCTGTTAAAGAAACAAAACCTGTGTTTTCTCCGGATGAGGCTTTAGGGTTATTTTTATCACTTAAGCTGACCAAGTGGCAATACAATACTTTAAGAAAAAGTGTTAACGAAAAAGACAGTAATATATTTCCATCTTATTATCAAGTGCAACATGCGAAACAGAAATGCTATCCACCAAAAGATGCTATTACAGTGACAGAAACCTCAACTAAAATAAAGTTACAAGCTCTATTGGATATAACGACAACAAGAATAATGACGTCACTTGTCATAGATAGTGGTTGTAAAGAATTTACACTAATCAGTAAGTGGGGATTTGACGGTGCTTCTAATCAAGCCAATTACAAACAAAAAATGCAAACAGACGATGAACAAGAAAGTCAACTTGACGATTCAAGCATATTTTAGTGCCAATAAAATTAGTGTGCGGCGAACAAGTTATCTGGCAAAACGATTCATCAAATTCATCTTACTGGTGTCGTCCAATCTTTTTCGAATTTGTGAAAGAAAATAAAATAACGATATTGCGGGAAAAAAGTGCTATTGAGGAAGAGATTGTAAATTTAGTGAAAACAGAAGTTGGAGAAATAAAAATTTCACACTCTTTATTAATGACTATGATAGACGGAAAAGCAACATCAATTTTATGTGATACTTCATCTCAGAGATGCGACATTTGTAAAGCCACTCCAACAGAGATGAATAATTTGCCCTTAATTGCATCAAAACCGACTGATTCAGATCTCTGTAAATACGGATTGTCATCATTGCATACCTGGATACGAATGATGGAATGCATTCTGCATATAGCCTACAGATTAACGATACAGACATGGACAGTAAAGGGAGACAACAAGTGCATCATGGAAAGAAGAAAGAAAGACATACAGTGGGTTGCCAAATTATTAGGGACAGTCACATTTTTTTTCAATTTTTTACTTTAGGCGCACTTGACTGCAGTTTTAAGTGGTACAAGGGTTCTAGGAATGTATTATTTATTTTCGTTATGTCTCTGTTACTCAAATTTGAAGTGGATGTTGAGATTTAAGAGTATATTTTATTTTTTACAAATATTTAACTTACGTGAGAGCCGTGGTGCACTTTAGACGCTAATCAGTGAAAGACGAATTTGAATATTTTAACCAAGTTATTTTTAAATTTGTGTTACAAAATTTTGATAAAATGTAAGTATTGTTATTATGTTATTATAAAATTCAATTATTTATTATATTTTGGTAAAAGTTTTTATTTTTTTTTTTTTTTGCTTTCAGTATGGGTCCGGGGGTGCGATTTGACTCCAAAAAAATAATCTGAAATAAAAAACCCTACTCCAGCATACCAGTCATTCCCAAAGGACAATAGCAGATATTGCTGGTGTTTCTAAGTCGGCAGTCAGTAAAATAAAAATTAAATTGGACCTTAATCAGCCAATTTAACCTATGAAAAAGGCAACTGCGGCACAAAACGCATCACTACCTCACGTTCGGATAGGAAAATTAGAGACATCTGTTTGCAAAACAGAAAAAAAAGTGCTGCACTATTAACTCAGTTAGTCCAGAAGTCAGGAATACCAGTTTCCAAGAGAACAGTGCAGCGCAGATTGGCAGAGGAAGGCTTGACAAGACATCGTCCTGTGAAAAAACCACGGTTGACTGATGCAATGAAGAGGAAACGCCTTGCCTGGGATTGGGAACACCGCCAAAAGATGGTTGAGGACTGGAATAAAGGCAGTTTGCATTATTACTGGTATTTTACACTATTTAAAATAATAATTTTCAAAATAATAAACTACTTTTTTTTTTTTCACAGGCGTGTTTGTCGGATGAGTCAACATTCAAGATTTTAGCCGACAAGAGCAGCTTCGTCAGGCGACGCCCAGGAGAAAAATACCACCCCGACTGCATCGTGGAGAGGGTGAAACACCCTGTTAAAATAATGGTGTGGTCTGTCATAAGCGCCAAGGGTTTGGGCGCTTGTACATTGTCCAGGGAACCATGACACAAGACCAGTACAGACAAGTTTTACAAACTCATCTGTTACCGACACTTGAAGAATGGTTCCCTGATGGTGAGGAATGTATGTTTATGCATGATTCAGCGCCATGCCATAAAGCCAGAAGCGTTACCAAGTTCTTGGCAGACCATAACATTCCAGTTTTACCTTGGTCTGGTAATTTTCCTGACATGAACCCCATCGAAAATGTATGGGAGATTACCAAGGCCGAAATAGCCAAAGAAATGATAACCACCAAGGTCACACTGATAGAACAGCTCATCAGTGTTTGGCATCATAACCCTAAGATAAAAGAAAGTGCCAAACAGTGCATAGAAAGCATGCCCAGGCGTATAAAAGCACTAATTGAGGCGAAAGGAAATGTCACAAAGTACTAATCACTACTAAGTAACATATATTTTCGTCTATTTATGTACTTAATTATTATTTTTAATGATTTTTTTGTTCTTATTTTACTTCTTTATGAACTGTTTTGTGTAATTAAAGCTTTCCTCATTAAAAAAATGTGTTTTTCTAATTAATTTAAGACTCGTACTGCACAACTAAAAAAAAATCCTGACTGTCCCTATTAATATGGCAACCCACTGTACAAGACGCTTTTAAAAATAGAATGGGACTTCTGATTGATGTTGTTAAACAAGGGCACGGCTCCACGAATGACGGAAATACTGCTAGAAGATTTTTTGCGAATCCAAACATGACTGCTGAGATAACTGGTGTTAGTGAAGAATTAATAAGGCGATTTGCAATCATTTTAGAGGCAATTTCATCAGGTTACCACATTGACACAGCGAAATTTCACGAATATGCTCAAGTGACCATGCAACTGTATTTGGAATTATATAGCTGGTATTATATGCCTTCAAGTGTTCATAAAGTTCTTATGCATGGTGCAGCTATTATTGAAAGTTTTGGTCTAATACCAATTGGACAGCTATCTGAAGAAGCTGCTGAAGCTAGAAATAAAGACTTTCGTAGGTACCGCCAACACCATTCCAGGAAATGCAGTAGAAAAACTACAAATGAAGACATTTTAAATAATTTATTGACCAGCTCTGATCCACTCATCTCAGCGAAACGTCACAAACTTTGCAGAAAACATAAAACTTTGTCAGTAGAAGCACAAAGTTTATTAGTAATTGAACAAGCGGAAACATTTGATGATGACGAATACGAAAATTTTGCATTCATTAATGTGGATACCCTTGACAGTGATTAAATTAAAACAGTGCAGTGGCCAGTAGTGATTGTGATTTTTACTTATTTATTTATTTATTTTATTAGTCCTTAGTGGATTAGGCCTAAAGGGGAGACCACTACATAAAAAAAACGTGCCTAGTTCTTAACCTCTATGGTGGTGTGGAATAGAGAACAAAATTTGAAATTGCGACCAAATCGCAGAAAATCGCAACCCGAGAATAGGCGCTAAAATAGGACAAATATACGTACTATGCATACGTAGAGTCAATTCTTTGAGAAAATTTGAGAATTTCGAGATTTTCACATTTTTTTCTTTTGCTTCATACAAAAATTACTTTGGATATTTATAACTCCGAAAATACTAAGTTATCTGAACGACCCTCATAGAAATAATTACTTATAATCGATAGATAAATCCAACACAATATTTAAAATTTCAGAAAAAGAAACTTTTTTTTTTAAATGCTTAGTCCTTTACCGGCCCGTTTCAGCCCACTGTGCGGCGGCGGCGGCCACGCGGGAGCGGTGCGGGCAACGCAGACCCGTTCTCGAAACCAGCGGGCAGATCGAGCCCCACTATAGCGGCGTAGTGTTGTGTTCGTGGTTGTGTCGTCGAGATATTTGTTTTTATTCGCGAAGGAAATGTCTGAACAACGGCGACATCTTTTTGATTCAAATTTATTCCTAACGCTCGATTTATTGTGGGTAAAAGAAAAAGTGAATCCCTACTATAGGGCAAGGAAAAGAAAAGGCGAGTTTTATCGAAATTATGAAGAACAGAGACAAATTCTACGACTACACCAGAATGAGTGTAGAAACTTTTGACTATATTCTTGAAGCTATCAAGGGCGATTTAGAGTCTGGAATTAATCCAAAACGATACAGAGGTACTTATATTATATTTAATTTCTTCCAATATTTAATTCCGATATATTTAATTTCTTCCCATAACTGGTTAATTACTCTTCTATTTTTATGGTACACATCTTTGCTGTTCCATACCGGTGTTTTCTCAAAAAATACTGAAATAATTTGCTCTAGCACGTTCGAGGACATTTCGACACGTCACAAAAATAAATTGCACAACACTACAATGAAGACGCGCGTCGAGGTCACCGCTTGACTGGAGTGCACCGCTCGTTGTCCGTCGCCGCGCCGCTCCCGCGCCGCTGTTTTCGAGGGCCGGTCCATTTGATTATACGCATTCGATCCTGCCGCTCCCGCGCCGCCGCGCCGCCGCCGCCGCCCGTTGCCGCCCCGCTGCCCGCAAGATTCGAGGCAGAGGCCTCAGGAAGACTTGTGTCAAGTGATAACAACATCCATTTTAATTTTCCTTTTCTTTTTTAATAATACTAGATGTGGTTTCTTTCGAATTGCATGGAATTGATATTTCTGTTTTGAATAATTAAATACATTGAATATTTTCGTTTGTTAGACAAGTACGTTCAATAAGCTACATCGGTTTCGTTGCTGTGGCTCAGGGGGGCTGGCCCCTCTATAGATTCGAAAAGCGACCACTACAACTTTCATTTATAACTAGCTTCTGCCCGCGACTTCGTTCGCATGGAAATCGTAAGACATCACAATATACTACAATAACAGCCACATTTTTATAAAACTTCCCTGTATACTACGTTTGTAGTTTTATTCTCAGCAGCCAAAATATACAGAGAGTCAGGAATGGTGACTCGGGAGCAAGCGACGTAACAGTTGTCCGTGTGAGAAGCAGCTTATCCTGAGGTCGACACCCGCAGCCTTCAGCCTTTAGTGTCGGCCCCTGTGACTTGTTGATCGCAAAGCATACACTCCCAGAGAACTGCACGCGCTTTAACTGGTAATGGTGGGGAATTTGTACTTTATACGCGCTATAAACACTGTCTCACCATCGCCACAACCTGTTAGAATTTCCACCTCGATGACGTTTCTCTGCAAAGACATGACTTTGAGCTGGTTTCCGTTACACAGATATACAACCGGAAGTCCACTTGCCATTTAATGCTGAAATGAACCTTTTTGGCGCAGCCGTTAGGCACACACTATTGTTTTAAAAACACTATTTTTTATTTCCACTGTAATTTGTGTTTTGTGTTTCGCGAACTGTGTCCAAATAAATGTTTTTTCTATCTTTCTTTCTTTTCTTTCTATTTGTAAATTGAGAAATTCTACGGGGTGATATTTGGCATCATCTTCCTCCACATCACTATTAATGGAGGTGTATATCACTTCACTCCCTTCAATTTGTGAGAGAATACTGTGGTTGATCGCTGTAGCTTGATCATCTTCGGAGTTAAAACGGAAACACACCTAAGAATTCTCTTGGTACGGTATTTGACTGATATCCCCGTATATCAGACAAATAAGATCTTCTAAAGTGGGATCTACTCTACCAAGAGTCTCTGGTAGAGTGCTTTCACCAACTTTTAGAAGAACATCGGAGAATTCTTGAGCATTTGAATTACCGCCAAGCCGAGCTCGTATGATGATGGTCAAGCGCAGTTTATGAACTCTCGACCATAGAGTCGACCTTTTCAACGAAGTTTTCACTTTTTTTGTCAAAACTGTGACACCACCCATCATATCTTGGTTTCTGCGGATGTCCTGCAGGGTTCTGTTTACAGTTTCCACTGCTTTCCTTTTTGCCATAACGCATTCATCCCATACGACGAAGCGCAATCCCCTAAGCACACATCCCTTGTTACTGTTGCGTGACACCCCACAAACAGGTGTTTCGTTGCTCTCTAAATCGATGGGAATCTTAAACATGACGTGCGCTGTTTTGCCACCAGGAAGCAGTGTGGCAGCGATTCCAGAAGATCCACATACATATTATAAAATCGCTAGGACAAATCTGCTGTCAAAATCTGTAAAAAAACATTTTATTCCTACAGTCTTTTGCTCTAAAATGATCAGAATACAACCTTGAATGTTTTGTGACTGTAAAGTACTTGTAACTTAGTAGTTTCCCATAGCTTACGAAGTTTTCTATTTTTTGTGAATTAATACATTCTATGAACTATTACATACACAATCCAAAAAAAAATCGTTTTACAAGAAGAGTTTAAAAAAACAGATGTAAATCGAACTTACTACCCCGGGCGGCCTACCACCAGCTCATAAAGCAGTATTTTTTTAATGTTACTTCAGTGGGAGAAAGAGATGGAGCTATACATCCTGTAGAGCTTCATCTCTTTCCCACACTGAAGTAAACTAAAGTAATATTAAAATAATACTGCTTTTAAGCTGGTGGTAGGCCCTCAGGACTTCAAATCATTCGTCCAATCGCTTACTTATTCGCTTTGTTGAAAGTTAGCTAAAATAGCCGTTCCTATATAAAAGGTAGCGTGATGATAATCATTTAAAAAGTTAAATCGGTAACTACCTATCTACAATATCCCAACCTTTTGGCGCGTCCTTTTACAATTTGCAGAGAAAAATACGAACATGATGTAATATTGCTCATCCCCCATAGCAAATAGCGTGATAGTTTATGCCCTACGGTTGGTACAGACAAACATTCTAAAAACTTTATTTTCCGCATAAGAATCGATCCCAGACCTCTTAGCAATAACTTTCTTTAAAAAAAATTAACTTCGTTACGATTTTATTATATCTATAGATTATAGGTAGATTATCAAAAAAAATAATAATCGTATAACAAAATGTGAAAAAAAGAAAAAAAAACCGTAGGTGGGAATCGAACTTACAACCCCACGTTTACAAAGCAACCGCCCAACCGCTGAGCTAATTGCTTTGTTGAAACTTGTCTAAAATAGCCGTTCCTATATATTTTTTGATTGACTGCTTAGTTCCATAAAGGTATAGCGTGATGATAATCATTTAAAAAGTTAAATCGATAACCATCTACAATATCCTAAAATTTTGGCGCGTTTTTTCCCAAAAATACGAACATAATATAATATTGCTCGTCCCCCATAGTAAATAGCGTGATAGTTTATACCCTATAGTTTGACCAGACTTATAGGGAACACCTATGCAAAATTTTAACAGAATCTATCCGGTAGAATTTGCGTCATGCTAGAACATAAAAATACAACATAATGTAATATTGCTCGTCCCCCATAGTAAATAGCGTGATAGTTTATACCCTATAGTTTGACCAGACACACAGGGAATATCTATGCAAAATTTTAACAGAATCTGTCCGGTAGAATTTGCGTGATGCTGGAACATACATACAGACAAACAGACAAACAGACAAACAGACAAAAATTCTAAAAAAAATATTTTCGGGATTAGAATCGATCCTAGACCTCGTAGCAATTACTTTTTTTCAAAAATATTCAATGTACAGTTTTGACTTCGCTACGATTTTATTATATGTATAGATTATACAATAACTCATTGATAAAAGCGTCTCTCTGGTGTCGAGAGGCGTAAGCAAGTTATCCAATATTCCATTCATGCTACGAGTAAATCATTCATAAATGCTTACACAAACAGAGGTGTCTGTCAAGAATTCAATATGGAGTGACCAAGTCATCCTACATCAAAGTTTAATACTGTAAATCTACTTTTTGCTACCTGTGTACAATTTTTTTTAGGTACTTCAATGTATACGTAATTATTTAACAAAATCCTTGGTCTGCAGGGATACAATCTTAAATTACTTCCATCGCTCAACGGCAGATGGCGCGCTAGTCACATCTTCATAGTATTCGAGGTCACCGCCACCGCCGCTGGTGCTGAAAAGGCAATCAAAACCCGAAATGGCGGCCATAACCAGAGGTGGATCTCACTAAGTGGGTTGCTTTTCACATGGGCAATTGTGTGTAGGAACTCTTTCGAGGGGCAAGTAACCACTCTAACATCGTTTACAGAGAAGCATTTTCTTAATTAAAACAAGTTTTTAAGATATTTAGAATTTATTTATTTAGGATCTCCAAAAAAGGATACATCGATACAATATAAATTACCCCATGTAGCGCTTCTCGCCAGGCAAGATCGGAAAGTTCTTCCTTTTCAATGGAGGAGTGGTATCTATTGCTTCTCTAAGCGACAATTTATTGTTTTCCGACATGCACGCGAACGACGTCGCGGGCATAGCTAGTCAATATATAAAACCTAAGATCACGTTTGCCCTTATTCTACGCTGTACAATTTAAGGTACCAGTTTATTAAATACTACTTACAATACATCATTTATTTGATACGGGTAATGGACAATACCGAGATTTAGTAGGTATCAAGTTGATCCATACCACCTAAATAGACCTATGAAATTATTGCTTCATATGTCAACTAGTTTAGTCGTCTTCGTCTCGTGGTTCACCCCGGGCCTTTGCTACCGACCTGACGAGGGATGGCGAAGCTTCTTTCATGTCATACGCCCATCCAATACGCGCAAAAAAATTTAATAGGTTCGTAGTCACGTTGATGGGCATTCCGAGTTCGGCTGCCTTGTAGTCCCAAGGGAAGGTGTGGTGGTAGTTATGCCAGCCCTCACCCAGCGCTACTATGGAAACTCCCCGATTTTCAACTGGCATTATATTCCTGAAATGAAAAGTAAGTAATTAGGTGCGGGTTAAGGGCACTCTGTGGTAACCTATCTCAGCATCTTGTACCGTTTGTACCTACTGCCGAAATCTGGAATTTACAAAAGTTTTGGCTTGGCACAATGTAAGTATAAAAAAACCGGCCAAGTGCATCTCGGACCACGCACATTAAAGGGTTTCGCAGTTGGGATGAATTTATCTCAAGAACAAACTTAACAGTGTAGTTGAAAAACACGTTCTCCCATACGTATGTATGGGCGAAAATGTTTTTGCAACTGCAAATGTAAGTTGGTCGATAATTATTCGTTAACTTGTAGAGCCTACTTAACTGTTTTTGTTTTCCTTTTAATTTCGTTATAAACAGGGTGGCACATCGACGCGAAAACTGTTACCATGGTTTCAGTACATGATTCTGAAGCCCCTGCGTTGAAATTTTTCGTTGGTTATTAAAAAAAATCTGCTGTTAAAAAAAATTTGACCGCGTAGGTATTGCACTTTTCAATGAAACAGTAGATATTTTTTTAAGATTTAATATTACCACTTTGTCGACGTGATTAATATTTAACAGCATACCCATGCCAAATTACAGCTTTTTAGTACTAAGAGTCTTTGAGCTAAGCCGCAGACAGACGGACAGACAGACGAACATGGCGATACTGTAAGGGTTCCTTGTTGACTATGGAACCTAAAAATTGGCATAAATACCGTGCGCCCCTCAGAAATATCTGTGGCTGTAGGTACAATTAATATGTTCTGTAGGTTGTACACACCCCGCGTGTTACGGCCATGCTTTACGACGAAGGTTGTGATTAAATTAATAAAAAGTACGTGACTGCGTGGCTATGTGTGATGTGGTGGATGATGATGATAAATAGAGTGGGCAGAATGGAATGAAAGGAGAGCCTAAACCCTGCTGAAGGGGGAAGCGATAAACTGAACAAAGTAAGAAGGTAGGAATCATACTTGTCATAAGGCTTGTTGCCCCACAAATGTGCGAAGCTGTTGACCGACCAGGTAAAGTTGAGGCTCAATATGTATCGTACAGCCTGTGAAATGATAGACACTTTCCAGCATTCATCCCAGCACAGAGCAGGGATTATTGACGGCACTGTCCAGCAGCATACTATCTTGAATAACCAGAAATACCTGAAATAGTTATAGAATGGAATGATTAGTTATTAACTTTTGGGTAGAAGAAGTCTGATGACGATGAGATGTTTATTTCCATCTTTTTATTTTGATTAATAATGAGGAAGTGCCTCAGCTGCTAGCGCCTTCTCCCGAATTGGCTGCCAGCGCCAGTTGCTGAATTGGCTGCCGGCGCTGACTTTAGAAAAGAAGCGGAAAATGGGGTTAGCAATTTGGCATATGGAGTAGATGGGCGGGATTAATAAATATATATCCATAATCGATAATTTTCATATTTCAGTTTCCATAGGTGTTTTGTTAATCGTTGAGATTAGTCGCGTCGATCGCGTGCTCTACTTAAATGCAAAGTGCAGACGCAGCAAACCAGCCGCGCCTGCCGGACCGCGCTCGCCGCGATGACACACACAATTACGTAACAATTGACCTACATTTCAATTACAATAAAATTATTAAGTGATATTTATTAACCCTTAGCAAGTCGCGCGTCCCCCCGCGGAACTTAAGAAAAAATGCTACTATCTATTTTTACAAGTAAAACAGCTCCCTAGGAACCCGGGAAGGTATAATACATGCCGTGTTAATGGCTCTTTATTGACGAATTCTCCGTTTTTCCGAAGGCCTACCCAAAAATCAAAAGCACTTGAGATTAGGCGTACTACAGTGTGACTGAGTTTTTATCAGAGAAATTCTTTTGTTGAAATGTTGCTCCCTTATGGTAATATTCTAATAATTATTTCATATTGACATTTTTATTATTTTTATTTAATTTATTATTTTAGAAGAGAATGTGACTAAATACCTATCTGTTTATGTGTCATCTTAATTTATTGACATTTTATTATTATTGGCATGAAATTGTGACATGTACCATGACTTTTTATTTTTATTTTCATTTTGTTAATGTTACATTTGATTACCTATCTATTTACTTAAACAATTTTGTATGCCTTCTGGCGGGACGTAGTATGGACCGATAGTTATTTGTAACAGCTGTATAATCTTTTACCCTATGTTCACAAAATTAATAAATGAATTTGAATTTGAATTTGAATTTGAATTTAGATTGACATAATAAGTGTTTTAGGTAAACTTTGGCTGGCGTTCAAAAGGTTAACTCGCAAATAACATGGCTGTGACCATCAAAAGTAAGGTGAAAACTGAAAATGAACAACTGCTGTACAAATAATACAGCGCAGAAAGAGCTGCGTAATGAACAGCCGCGTAATGTTATTTCTGATATGGAAAAACAAATAGAAAGCCTTCAACAACAAGTGAGGTATTTACAGCATAAAGCACAACAAAGTACAGCTGCAACCAGTTAGCCAGCTGAGCCAATAAAAAGTCCAACACAGTGTCCTGAATACTGCACGGACGAGGAGGAGCTAGCTAGGGAAACTCAGTGGATCAGGCAAAAAAACACGAAAAAACGAAAATTAAACACATCGCCCACTCACACTGCCAACATTGAACACCTAGAGACTGTTCAAACCGAGAAACCGAAAACCAAAAAGATTCCACCACCTCCGCCAGTAGAAGTAGATGGCGTTGAGAACTACCAGGCCTTGTTTGACTTATTGTCGAAGTCTGAGTCTGGTGATAAATTCACTACTAAAATGTTGAATGGGAAGTGCGTTAAAATAAATGCAGTGAACGAAGACACATATAAGTCAATTTCAAAGTTATTAACTGAAAATAACTTTCTCTGGTATTCCTACGAAAACAAGCAGGAAAGACCAATACGAGTTATGGTGAAAAACCTTCATTTCACATGCAAGCCTGACAGAATAATTGCGGACTTACAAAGCAAAGGTTTCAAGATTGAAGAAGCAGCGAACATATTGAGATGGAATAATAAAGAGCCTCTGAACATGTTTATGCTGACTTTCAGCAATGATGAAGACTTAAATAAAATCTATAGTATTAAGTCAATATAGGATGTAAAGTAGAAGTACATCCTCTACATACTTCGAGGCTAGTACCTCAATGCAAGAGATGCCAGGCGTACGGACACACACACAAATACTGTTCTAAGGAACCTAGATATGTCAAATGTACAGGCAAACATCTGACTGCTGACTGCAAAAAACCGGCAGAAGAGAAGCCAAAATGCGTCCACTGTGAGGAACCACATCCAGCTAATTATAGAGGATGTATAGTTGCCCGGGAAATGCAAGGCATAAAAAATAAAACAAGTGCATATTGCAGCCAAAACTGTCAATCTAGCGAATATTCGTTAATACCGATGGTATGGAAGGAAAGTTGGACGAAATTATTAAACTGATGTCCTCATTTAACGCTCGTTTGGATAGACTAGAAAATAGCGCTACGAATGCTATTTCCAGACCAAAAAAATTAATCCATTAAAAATAATGGCATGGAACTCAAACGGACTACTTAAACATCAACAAGAATTAGAAATAGTCCTGATCACAGAGAGCATCGATGTATGCCTAATATCTGAAACTCACTTTACTTAGCAGTCATACATAAAGTTCCGAGGATATAAAGTGTACCATGCACGGCACGCACCCTGACAATTCTGCCCGAGGTGGCAGCGCGGTTATAATCAAAGAGAATCGCTGTCATCATGACGAAATTAAGTATGAATGCCATGAAATTCAAGCTGTGGTGATTTGTATTCAATCTCAACTGTATCCAGTCACCGTAGCGGCTATCTACTCGCCTCCGAGATATAACATAAAAAGACCATTATGTAAGGTTCTTACAGAAACTCGGACAAAGATTCATCTTAGGTGGCGACTTCAACGCTAAAAATACGTATTGGGGTTCAAGACTAACCACCACTAAAGGAAAGGAACTCATGAGTGCCATGAAAGAGCTAAAATGTGAAGCTATATCTACCGGAAAACCAACTTATTGGCCAAGCGATCTACGCAAAGTACCAGACCTAATAGACTTTTTTATAACTAAAAATGTATCTAGTAATTATTTAAGCATCGATGAATGTTTTGACATGAGTTTAGACCATTCTCCCATAATTTTATCAGTATGGCATCAGATCTTATGCGTAGAGAGCAGTCCTACACTTGTAAATAGATATACAGACTGGGACTTGGATAATACAATACAATTAAGAGTTCCATTAAAAACTCCGGAACAGCTGGATTTGGAACTAAGTAAATTTACAACTATTATACAGCAAACTGCCTGGAACAATACACCGAAAAAAACACACCGGGTCAAAGCAACCACCTACCCTGCAGAAATAAGGTCTCTTATAACCGAAAAGCGGAAACAAAGAAATAGGTGGCATCAGACCAGATGTCCACACGATAAAAGACTGCTTAACAAGGTTAGTAAGCGTCTTATGAAAGAAATTGAGCACTACAACGACACCTTAACAAACAACTACATTAGCCAATTGACGAGTGATACCAAAACAGGCTACTAGCTATGGAAGGCTACGAAGTACATGAAACGCCCGATCATACAAATTCTTCCTATTAAGGAAAAAAACGGAAAGTGGGCAGTGACGGACCAACAAAAAGCCTTAAGTTTCGCTGAGCATTTAGAACAAATATTCCAACCAAACCAAGCCCAGGGTCACAATGCGAGGGTAATACAGAGTGTACAAATTAGTTCAGATATTAAGTTGGTTACCCCAAGAAAAGTATCTAGGGAAATTAAGAGTAATTTTAATCGGAGAAAATACCCTGGTTACGACTTAATTACAGGAGAAGTTTTACAAAATCTCCCACGCAAAACCATAGTCAAGATTACCACGCTCATTAATGCTGCATTTCGATTAAAGCACATTCCTGACTTATGGAAAGTGGCTGAAGTTATAATGATAGCCAAGCCTGGGAAGCCACCTCATGAAACAACATCTTACAGACCGATCTCACTTTTGCTTGTGTTGTCAAAGCTATTTGAGAAACTATTTCTAAAGAGATTGAAGCCCCTAATCGAAAGTGAAAATCTGATCCCCGATTATCAGTTCAGATTTAGAGAAAAACACTCCACGTTCGACCAAGTACACAGAATAACCAATATTATTGAAAGAATACTAGAGGAGAAGAAGGTGTGCTCCACGGTTTTCCTTGATGTAGCCCAGGCTTTTGATAAAACATGGCATGAAGGCCTCATATATAAACTAAGAACGATGCTGCCTCAACAATTTTTAGACATCCTAGAGTCGTATATAACAAACAGATTGTTCAGGATAAGACAGAGAAACGCCTATTCAGACCTTAGGCAGATAAAAGCTGGAGTACCACAAGGAAGTGGACTTGGTCCGGTCCTGTACCTACTATACACCTGCGATATTCCTGAGATAGAAAATAATTTAATTGCAACCTTTGCTGACGACACAGCTATCATGGCTGTTGGAAGTAGTCACGAGGAAGCTGTAGAAAAGGTTCAAGATTCCATCAATCGTATCTATGAATGGACTACAACATGGCGTATCAAACTGAATGAAAGCAAATCTATTCACATTGACTTATTTATTTTGTTAGGGAAAACAAACAATTGTGCAATGTATATTAAATCTAAAATGACAAAATAATTGGAAGTGGGTACATATACAATCCACGACATTTCCACAGATTACCAAGGTTAAGGATACAGTGAAGACACAAAGTTACAAAAACACAATGAAGAAGACAAGAAGAAAAAAGGAGGATGCACTTCTCTTAAACTAAAACAAATATTATTTGATTATAATCATTACGACATCAAACAACTATAAAAAAAAAACAGGCTACTCATCACGCAAATGCAGACTATTCACTAAACATTTCCTAAATTTTTGGCGATCTAAAGCGAATATATCCAAATGCACAAAATGTTTGTCATAAATTTTGGCTAGTCTATAGAGAGGAGCTCGTTCACCCGTGTTAGTACGACAAGGTGTCGTGGCAAAAAGCGGGTAAACGCGTGCCTCTCGACGTATAACTGTTCTAGGTACAACATAAAATATATTATTGACTAATTCTGAGCAGTCAATCTTGTTGTGCAACAGATCATGAAGCATCATGGCTTGAAGCAACAGACGCCTGGATTCCAAGGTTAGGAGGTTATACTTTTGTAGAGACTCAGTGTATGAAATACGTTCCATACGACATCTAAACTGCATTGTTCTTAAGAATTTGCGCTGAACTTTTTGTATAGCATGATTATATTTAGCATAGTATGGATCTCAAATAATGCAGGCGAACTCAATTTGTGGTCGAATCAAAGAATTAAAGAGATACAGGAAAGTGGCTGATCGCTTAAAATCTACGGATGATCTCATCACAAAGTGATACATTTGATATGCCTTAGTAGTAATCTTATCAATGTGCATGTTTAGGTGAAGTTTACAATCCAATAGGATACCTGAGTCACTAATCTGAGTCTCTCTTAAAAGTAATTCATTGCATAAAGAATAATTAAAACTAATAATGTTTTTATTTTTGGTGAAATTCATAGGTATATGAATTTTTAATTACACTTAGCAATACTTAATTTTAATTTATTTGTATCACAATAGTCAAATAATCTATTTAAATCTTGTTGTAGGAGATAACAATCATCGATCGATATAATTTTCCTGTAAACTTTAAGGTCATCAGCATATAACAGAAAATCACTATTATGAAAGCAGTTTCCGATGTCATTTATGTAAATTAAAAACAATAAAGGGCCAAGAATTGATCCCTGAGGGACACCGGAGGTAGCAAGGAAGGTGTCAGAATGGTAGCCGTTACTCACTACAGTTTGATTGCGGTTATAGATGTAAGATTGAAACCAGCGCAGCAGGTTGCCTCTAATGCCGTTGAATGCAATTTTGTTGAGTAATACTCGTATTCTATGATCAACTCTATCGAAAAGTAGTTTTTAAAGTCTGTATAGACGGTGTCAGTTTGAGCTCTTAAATCCATATTTTTAAACAAGTTATTCATAAATGTCATTAGGTTTGTGGCAGTAGATTTTTTTTTATTTTTTTATTTTTTTTAAATGGCTTCTCGCAGTTTTGACCACTAAGGTCGTGGCTGCTTAACCGGATTTTCCTGTGGGTGCCATAAGCTTCTACACTTAGAGCCTCCAGCCAGGAGCTTTTTGAACTATTCTAAATTAAAATTAAGCGAATGCTCGCTAAGGGCACCCCCTGTGGGGTACGGACCTCGGCTTAGGGCATCGCTGACGAGAGGACAGCAAGAGGGGACAGGCTGGATCAAATTTATATTTATATCATGATTATTATTCGGGGTATTTAAAGCTACGTGCTCAGCTGCAACAACTGCTGGCACCTCGTTATCGAGCAAGGGTCGGGGGGGGGATTCGTTTACTCGGGGAGTAGATCGCGTACGTAAAGGACCTCGGCGGCGAGGTCGGAATGACGGGAGGCGTCTGTGTTTGTGCACTGTACTGGTGGCCCTATTCTGCTCCTGGAGGAGTGTAATGGGGTCATCTGGGTCGGAGAGTACATGCCTCGGACGGCGGATCTGACTGATTTGGGACGGGACATAATTGGCTGCCTCGACTATCAGAGGGTTCCGATGTCGAGGAGCGGACTCAAAGTGGCGCTTTGCCATGCGTTTGAGGAACTGGTGGATCGTAGGGATCTTACAGTCGAGATGGAGGATCTCGTTTCTGACGTACCACGGGGCTCCCGTGGCCTTGTGAAGGAATCTGTTTTGAAGGGTCTGCATCCTATGGATGGAACGGGGTTTGGCGTGGGCGAAGACTGCTCCCGCATAGGTCATTATGGGACGGACACACGCTGTGTAGATACGCAATTTGCACTTTAGTGACAATTTGCTGCGTGAATTTAGGATACAGTGAAGCCTACCTAGAGCGAAAGCGGCTCGCGAACGAACCGTCTTTATGTGCTCTGAAAAGGAGAGATGGTGGTCTAAGATCACACCTAGGTACTTGGCTCGCTTCTCCCAAGGGATCGGCTTGCCGAACAGGGTGATCGTTCGGGGGGGAGGGGGGGGTCTAGATCTCGGTTTCGAGAATGAAACCGCTTGACTTTTGTCGGGATTAACTTCGATTCTCCACCGTCTAAACCAGGCGCCAAGGTTACTGACGGCCCGTTGTAGATTTAGGAGAGACGAAGGGGCGTTGCCTTTACAGATGATCGCAGTGTCGTCTGCGAACAGAGCGAGCTGCGTCCCTCTGTGTCTGGGGATGTCGCTGGTGAACAGCGTGAACGCGAGGGGGGCTATCACTGAGCCCTGAGAGACTCCTGCCCTTATGGGGCGAGGGGAGGATAGGGCTCCTTCGATACGGTAGCGGAAGGTGCGATTCGACAAGTAGTCTCGTAAGATGAGTACGAGACGATCCGGCACTCCGAGTTTGTATAGCTTATATACTAAGCCGTTGTGCCAGACTTTGTCGAAAGCTTTCGCTATATCGAAGAAGACTGCGCATGTCGGATAGCCGCGGGTGAGACCACCTTTGACCAGCTCGACTATGCGGTGGACCTGATGCACGCTAGAGTGCAGAGTTCTGAAGCCGAACTGCTCGTCGGGTATGAGGCCCTTAGTCTCGGCGTAGTCTCTGAGACGCTTATAAATAAGCCTCTCGTAGATTTTTCCGAGAACTTTGAGCAGACTGATTGGGCGGTAACTAGAGGGCTCGTTTTTAGGCTTGCCGGGCTTTGGGATACCTATGACCGTGGCCTCTTTCCACGTCTGGGGAAAGATGTTATTGCTTAGAGCACCATTGAAGATGGTGGTCAGTAGCATGATCAAGTGGGCTGGGAAGAGCTGGACCACCCTATTGGTGAGTCCGTCTGAACCGGGGGCTTTGCGCGTATCCAGACCTTTGATTATCTCGTGCACCTCATCTGGTTCGATGGGGGGCAGGGGAAAATCAGGGTCTTCAACGGGAGGAAGGGAGGCTCTACGTTCGACTTCGGCGTCGACCTCATCGAGGTGAGCTTTGTCTACTGGTAGGGTGCTGGGAGAGCATTGAGCTTCTAGACTGTCGGCTAGGCACTCGGCTTTGTCGATGTCGTCGAAGGCAATGGTTTTATCGGGGCGGACTAACGGGGGTACGGGGGCCGACTGGGGGGACCTGAGTTTCCTCTGGAGTTCCCAGAAGGCTAGATGAGAGGGCTCTAGATCGCTCACCATCTCATCCCATCCCGCTTCACGCAGCTCCGCTATACGTGTCCTAACAGATCTCTGATAGTAGCGCATATGGGCTTTGTTGGCGGCACAGGGGAAGACGCTGTAGGCTCGAGTAGCCGCGTTCTTCTCAGTCATCAGGGCACGCACATCGTCGGGGAGATTCAAGTAACAGGGTTCTGTTGCTGGAACCTCCCTGGAGCATTCGCTCAGGACGGTCTGTACGTGCTCCGTGAGTGAGTCGATCGCGGCAGTCGTGTCAGCGACTGAGTCGAAATTGTCGGGGATCGAGTCTAGTAAGGGGGATGTGTTGGATTTCAGCTGAGTGCTTACTTTCCTCCAGTCCGTCACCTTTTTAGTGGGGAGGGGTTTGTCAGGGTCGGAGGGACCTATGCGGGAGGTGAGTTTAACGATTACCGGTCGGTGGTCAGAGGTAAGCTCGTACACCGTTTCTATTGAATCTAGTCTTAGATTAACGTTCTTAAGGAGCGTTACGTCGAGTACGTCAGGGGTATGACTGATGGTATGGGGATAATGAGTGGGACTCATCGGAGCGATGATGTCGAAGTTTAGGGAGGAGGAGAGGTCGAACAAGTGCCGACCTCTGGTGTTGGTGGTGGAGCTATTCCAAGAGGGATGTTTCGCATTGAGATCCCCCGCCAAGATGACGGAGTCACTCATGTTTAACAACAGTTGGATATCGTCCGAGAGATTTTGGAAATTTTCCGAAGCGTTGGTAGTAATGGGAGGGATATAGACCGACACTAGAGTGATCGGTGCGTGACCGGTCATGCCCAGATGGCATGCTGATACTTCTAATCGTGAGAGGGGGGGAGGATCCATTGTGATGCAGTACAGATCCTTTTTGTAATAAATGAGGGTGCCGCCCCCATGACAACGCGTTCTATCGTTCCGAACGATACGATAGTTAGCTAAGGAGGGATTGCCTCTGTGGGGCTTTAGAAAAGTTTCCTGGATGAGGACGATATCTAGTTGATGAACGCGGAGGAAGTCCGCGATTTCATCTTTTTGTTGATTTAAGCCATTGGCATTGAAGGTGCCAAGCTTGAGGGATCGGGGTTTAAACCTAACCTGAGTGGTGTTAGACATGATGGGGGGTAGAGAAAGAGGTGAGGGCTTGCGTGATCTCGGGATACGCATTGAAGACGTTACGGATTGCCGCTAGGCTACCCGATTTCTTGGCTGTAGAGATGTCCAGGGCCATCTGCGTAGCCCTGGGGGAACAGAAAAGTTCGAACGCGGTACTGATTACGTCAAAACGTTCGTCAACGGGTTTAATTGGGGCCACGGGAGTGGGAGCGGGGCGCGGGGGTTTTAGAGCGGTGGCGGGTTTCGCGGGGGGCGCAGAAGGCGCGAAAGAGGGGCCGCGGAAGCCGGGGGGAGGGGGGAGGTGATGGACTCGCGGGTCCATCATTGTATAGAGAGGGGTATGAGGGGGGGGGGGGGCGCGGAATACCCAGGGCTGGGAAAGCCTGCTGGTGATTGAGCATAGTCCAGGGACTAGGCCTCTGAGGGCTTAGCCGCTCAGGAATCTGGGAGGAGGGGAGGGGATGGAAGTCCCTCTGTTTTTGCTGCCTCACGTCTAGACGTTTGGTCAGCTTGTTGGATGTAGCCTTAGGGGCTTTAGAGCAGCCGCGGTAGTTGGCTGTGTGGCCCTCGAGGCCGCACAACACGCAACTAGGCGGGCTGTTGCATTGACTACGGTCTTTTGGACGCGAGCAGTCAGCGGTGCCGTGGTCACCCAGGCACTTTACGCACCTGGGTTTTGCATGGCAATTCTTTTGAGAATGGCCATACAATTGACAGCGGTGACACTGTCCGATCGCGCTGTTCTTCCAGGGCTTCTCGATCGAGAAGCCCATGAGGTTACATAAGGTCTTGATGTTAAAGATGGGGTGATGCCCCTCGGTGGGGGAGCACACGACTAATACCATGTCGTATGCTTCCCTGCCGCGCGAACGATGCATGCGGTGCACCTCATCGACTGGGATTTTTTGCGACTGAAGGTCGGCTAAAATTTCGGCGGGAGAGATTTCCTTGGGGATCTTTTTTATCACCACACGGATCTGCCTATCTTCTGGGAGGGAGTAGGTGTGGAATGAAACTCCTCTCTCTCTCAGAACTCTGGTAAGGTCCCTGTAGTCTTTCGACGTAGGGACTAGAACCTTGATACCCTGTTGGGTAGATCGGGCATTAGTAGATTTATTTTTGACTTCACGAATAAGAAGCCAAAAAACCTTCCCGGTATTCATCAATAACCAACAAATGCCATACGCGAATACTGCTAAGTATTTCGGCATGACTCTGGATATAAAATTGCGCTGGAAAGAGCATGTCAAAAAGAAAAGAGCAGAATTAGATATTCGGTACAAAAAATGTATTGGCTACTTGGTAGACAGTCACCATTGCCAATACCTAACAAATTGTTGTTATATGTATAAACAAGTTTTAAAGCCTGTATGGACCTACGGTATTGAGCTGTGGGGCTGCACCAGCCAAAGCAATCGTCAAATTATACAACGTTTTCGAAACAACGTACTAAGGGATATAGTCAACGCGCCCTGGTACATTAGAAATAGTGATCTCCACCTGGACCTCAAGATGGATGTCGTAAACATAGTTATACAAAGATATGCAGAAGCTCATGAACACAGACTTTTTCATCACGTGAATGTTGAGGCGATACAACTCCTTGACAACACTGAATTAGTGCGAAGACTAAAAGAGTTAAACCTTTTGAGTTAGTTTAGTGCACAGTAAGTGAACTTAAACTGTAGTGCAAGTGCTGACTTTTACAAAGAACACGTGAATCAAGTGTCTTCCCTTTAACTTATAGTGAAAAAGAAAGACGTTATTGGACGACTTCATCTTATATATAAAATTCTCGTGTCACAATGTTAGTTACCTTACTCCTCCGAAACGCCTTTACTGATTTTTACCAAATTTTATATGCATATTCAGTAGGTCTGAGAATCGGCTACTATCTATTTTTCATACCCCTAAGTGATAAGGGTTGTCCACCCCAAACAAATAATTGGCAAAACAACGTTTGCCGGGGTCAGCTAGTAATTTTATAGTTACTTAGCAGTTTAAGTTATATTTGAATTACTTATTGGCTAATAGGCTAGATTGTAATGTGAATAAAGTATCACCAATTGTAAAACGTAATAAAGGAAAAAAACTTTTTACAAAAAAAAAATACAACCGACTTCCAAAAAAAACACTACAAAGTGAAAAATAATTTCGGAACTCGGTGTCTTTGGTTTAGAATTTTCGTTTTTTGCCACCGACTTCCAAAATTATTTTTCACTTTGTAGTGTGTTTTTTTGGAAGTCGGTTGTATTTTTTTTGTAAAAAGTTTTTATTTTTCACTTTTTAGTTGTGGTACCTACCCCACACAAATTCGAATATCACTACCTGCTATGTAAATAACAATGACAGGAACTTATCATATCATCCACATACTAAGTGGGAAAAAATACGTATTATTGAAGCTAACTCAAAAACTACCAAAGCAAACTTAATAAAATTTATATGGGACCACCTCTGAAGTGTGACCTACCAAATAAAAAAAGAATCATCAAAATCAATTGATAATTGGCGGAGTAATCGCGTAACAAACATACAAAAAAAAAAAAAAACATACAGTCGAATTGAGAACGTCCTCCTTTTGGAAGTCGGTTAAAAAAAAAAAAAAAAAAAACAGTAATCAAGTACTACCCGGAACTAGTTAGATTAGATTAAATATTTTGACTCGCAAAAAAAGGTTAGGTTAGGTTAGAACTGTGGCCCATACGACTAGAACATTTAGAAAAAAATACTTTAGTTAGGATTGTTAGTTGGGGTTCTGAATACTGGAAGGTTTTCCATAAACTCTGCGCCGCCGCCAGTGTCCATTATGAGAGCCGGCGGCGGCGCCGATAGCCGATGTTTTTTAATCCCGGCTGCCGGCAGTAATGTACTGCCGGTTCCCAACGGCGTTATTCTTGGGTGCTGGCAGCGGAGGCACTCCCTAATAATAATAAATGGGTATGTTACCGTCAGAATACGGAATACGTTAATATGCGCATTAACTAGGTAATCTGCAAATTACCGGGAACGATCCGTTAAAGTGTGAAGTAGCAGATATCTGCACTTTACCTAGTTAATCTGCATATTAACGAATGCTACACCGTTAAATCTCGGAAGACAGTGAGTGAAACACTTACATCTCGTTTGTGGAGTAACATACGAGTTTTTTAATAAGATTGAAATACATTTTTAATTACTACGTTTATGCGTTAACGAATTAAATAAATAATTACAATGAATTCGGATGTTTTATTCAAGCAATAAACCTGTTTTATTAACTTAACCGTATGCTTGGTCGTCGGTCTGCAGATTATCTACTTTGTAAGAACTGAAACAATTTTTTCCACTTTAACGGACTTAACCAGATAATCGCAGTTAACCGCCTCTGTCGTCTAGTGGTTATACCAACTGTCTCAGACCCAGAGTTCCCGGATTCGATTCCCAGTGGGGGCAAAATTTTCTACTCGGTTTGGTTGGTGGTAGGGGTGAATAACACTTTGCCCGACCCGGGAATCAAACCCAGGACCTCATGCTCAGCAGTAGCGCTTGCGACCACTAGACCAACGAGGCAGTCAAAGACAAAAAAATATACTTACATTTTGAATTTTACACAATTTTCCATCAGGATTTCTCAGTGACATTCTGGAGTCTGGATCTGTGCCCGTTTGATGTCAGTATTCTAGCCCCCTATTACATGGGACTGAACGTAATTATAACGAATTGAGGCTATACCAGCGGTAGTTGGTACACCCTTTGGGGAATATAGGCGTGATGTTGATAATTTTAATTTTGAAATAACAACAGACAGTATTGGAGTACCTGGTATGGAACTGAATAAGGGGATCGTTGACGATGTCGCTCATGTCCATCTTGACGCCCTGTTTCGGCACGTCAGGGTGCTTTTTCAACATCATCCATCCGACGTGGGCGAAGAAGAACCCGCGGTTGGCGTCGTGCGGGTCTGCTGACGTTTCAGAGTACTTGTGGTGCACGCGGTGGTCCCGAACCCACTGGTATATAGTGTTCTGTTCACAAAGATATGTAATAAATTAACCAGGCTAGAATAGCAGAATATTTTTACGTAAAGGTTCATGTACACAACTCAGTCACGTCAACGTCAAGTCGCCGATCAGACACGTCAATTTCAGGGACCTGTGTGATCATATAGTCAGTCAGTCAGTTATATAGCAACGCTTGTTTTGTTCATAGCAATACAAGTTTTGACTTGCCGGTGACGCGACGTCGACGTGACTGACGTATGTGCACGAATCTTTTATTGTCACTGTGATTGTTAATAATCGAATCAAAACAATTGAAGGTGACAAACGTATTCTTTCTATGCGAAATATTTTTTTGTTTCATGACACGTGATAAGCATGCTAATATAATTTTGAACAAAACAAATAAAATTCGTGACTTTCAATAAGTACCATATCAGTAGTGCTATTCTGAAACCATCTAACCGTGTTATCTTAGGTGAAGTGAGCGTGGAGTGAGCTGTCAGTTGCTAAGGATAGGCACTCTATTGGCAGCTCACTTCACCTAAGTTATCACGGTGAGATTTTTACAGAATAGCACTATAGTTTGTTATTTTATTTTAAAATGTTGTCACGTGGCAAGGGTGGCTAGTTGTCGGTACGTTTAAATTACCCAGTGAAGGTACCCTGCAATTTGCTTCTAACACAGGATAGGCTTCAAAAGAGTGCAATAAAGATTAAAAGTGCAAGATAAAGGGGACAATACCTGACCAGCCACCGAATAGCATATGAGTAGAATCCATTGTAGGGGCAGTTTAGCTTTGTAGGAGCGGTGACTCCAGTACCGATGTACCCCTCCTGTTACCCCGAACCCAGCAACATGTGCCACGAAAAATGCTGAAATATTAAGAAATAGAAATCTTTATGAAACGGATTACACACATCTACCTATAGGTCAACATCATCATCTGCCCAGCGTTTTCCCAACTATGTTGGGGTCAGCTTCCAGTCTAACCGTGTGCAACTGAATACCAGTATTTTACATGGAGCGACTATCAACAACACGATACCCCTTGGTAAGACTGATAATCAGACTTGCGGTTGACACATCCACCTACAGGTGCGTTACATGCATCTAAAGAATAGGTATATTCTATCTAACTGTCTATACAGGGTAAAAGTTTTCGCCAGGGACTGAAAGCGGTTACGGTTAAAGGTTAAGATACCTCAAAAATATACCGGTACCGATTTAAAATAAATGTTGAGCTATACCGATACCTTTATAAATAAAAGTTGGGCTAAACCGTTATTTAACCTTTACACGATTTCGGTACCGAAAAACATGCGAGATACGCGGCGCGGGTGCTTACACAGTTGTGTTCTTCCGATCGGAAATAAAAACCAATACCTACTGAATTACAATCAGCAAGTGAACGATAGACAGAGTGTGGTGGCGATGGCGGTGCGTCAAAGAAAACCCCTATTTAATAAGATTTAGGTACTGCTACCGAAACGTTTATAAAGGTTATGTACTTCTACCGAAATATACCGGTATGCATTTCCAACCTCAAAAATTCCGTTACTGAAAAAAGAATGGTATCGAAATATTTCGATAACCCTTATTTAACGGTATGACGTCATCATCATCATCATCAGCCTATAATGTTCCCACTGCTGGGACACAGGCCTCCTCTCGGTGAGAGGGACGTCATACTGAAATTTAAAGGTACCTTAATTTTTGGGTAATTCGCGTCGATACGTCCCTGCATATCGACGCGAAAACTTTTACCATGGATTCAGTACATAATTCTGAACTTCCCTGCGCTGAAATCTATCGTCGGCTATTTAAAAAAAAATTTTTTGTTTCATAGAAAAAGTGCAATACCTTTTTTTTTGGGTGGGAAATTACCAAATAACTTCGGCGTGAGGGCGCGAAATTTGCCTCTCTTTCACGCGTTCCGCCTCCTCCTTCGCGAGCATTACTGCTTCGCAGCCTTCTGATGACGACGGCCTCCCATGCCTTTTCGCTCCGTACCATGGCCCGGACCAGAGCCGGACGCGAGAGATCACCGCCGCAATAAGTGCAATACCTGCGCGGTCAAAATGTATGGAACAGCAGATTTTTTAAATAACCGACGCAAAATTTAAATGCAGAGAGGTTCAGAATCATGTACTGAATCCATGGTAACAGTTTTCGCGTCGATGTAGGGACATCCTGGGGGCCACCGTGTATTATCTATCTAGCTCATGGTCTTCCGGTATGAAGGTAGAGTCTGGCCACGCTAAGTCTACAATGGAATAAATAATACTAATAATACATCAGTCAGTTATGTCAGTTTCGGGGTTTTAAGTAGATCTAATGATTTTGATATTTTGAATTTTGATTTTTGCCTATTAGATTATGTGTAATAGACTATGTTCGACCTATGCTCTACCTTCATACGATGACAAAACTGTATCAAATCTACACTACATCGTGCTAAACTGACTATTCTTTATCAGGAATACATCAGAATATAAACAAAATAACCTATCAAAAACAAAAAGATAAACTAAGTATCAAATTCTTTTTTCGTAGGACAGGATGGTGTTGCCGTCTATAGATTTTCAAATTCCACCGTTTTTTTACTTATGCAGATTTAGCGTGGTCAGACTCTAACTCTATACTTTAACCGCAAGATAAAAAGGTTCAGAGTAGGTAACTAGTGACGAAGATTGGCAGGATAACTATCCAACTGACTTTAAGTCCCAGGTTGAGAAGCACACTCGACTCAGGCGCTATATATTTAAAGCCTTCTTGCTGAACCGTGATGAGCAAAAGAGATATCAATACCACTTAGGAATCATGTGGGATAACGTTATAAGAATGGGCTACAGTGCCTCTTGTTTAGTAGATGTTAAAATAATACCAACAAATTGTGGTCGGTATTAGTCTGTTGAGCAAGTAAGAATCAATTTTCTCTTTGTCCATTTAATTGGATGGCTAGGTTACATATCATAAGTTCGAAAAATATTTGACCGAATATATTTCACCTAAAACTTTTCAACTATTATCGTTTAGTTTTTTTTACTTCATCGAAGTCACGTCTGCCACTGTATCAGTTAATCTATTATCAATTAGAATTTTTTCGTTACTCCTTTTCATTTGGTCAAAAAACTTTTTACAAAAGTTACACTTAGCCGAAATAACATTTGTTCGAAGTATTATGTTTCCGAACATTCATACGACCTACTATTTTGTTATAATTCATTATTTAAATGTATTGGCACTTAATAAAACAGTTGATTATGAACAAAAGTGGTTTTAAGTGGTCCCAGTGAGAAGCACACAAACAAGGATGCTTGCTTCAAGCATGCAGCATGCAAGCAGGCATGCAGCGTGCAAGCAGGCATGCAGCATACATGCAAGCAGGTATGCAACATGCATCAAGCATTGTTTCTGTCACGGCTCCGGCGCTGCGGGGTTTGGGCGGCCCCACGTGAGCTTATCGTCGCAGATGGTTTTAACACTTACCACCGCAGCTTCGCCTCAGCCGTGGCGGCGGGACTTCAAACCACTTGCTCCTCAGCTCGCGGGCCGCTCCACCCCTCCGTATCTACTTGGGTTTAAATTACACTCTAGGGGTAGGGCAGACAAGAATGTGTGAAGTCGGTTTTGCAGCGATTCGTTTCTGTTACAAAATTTTGTTGCACAACATATTGACTTTTATGCCACTATTTTAATTTAATATTGAAAATGCTACCAAGTAACCGGCTATATATTTGTGGCCAAATATTATTCCGTAAAATGTTGTTTCGGTGTGGTGAAAATAATGGCAAATAAATCATTTGGCAAATGAAAAAAGTTAAAAAGAGGCTTCGGCCAATAGCAAAAAGTTATTTTGTAAATCGGCGAAATATAGTTCGGTAAAAAGATATCTATGACACATGCATGATACTTCGATGATTTAAAAATAAGTCAAGTAATGCATATAGCAAAAAAAAAAAAAAAACGTCGGTCAATAGTTTTTGGTAAAATGAAATTCGAACAAAAAAAAAATTGGAAAAGTGGTCGGTTACCGATGGCTCATGTAACAGTGGAACTACACGTTGGTGTGATCATTATAGAAATAAGATACCAAAACGGTTCATTAATGTTTCACCAATACACCATTGACAAATCAACCAACAACCACATACACATGCATGTAAAAATAAATTATAATTGATTAATTAATTATTTATTAATACATTTAATTGACATTATTTACTCGAACGTGACTTTGTATTGTATAAATTCAGAATTATTGCTAAAAACCTAATATATTTGAACACCAATTTCATTGGTAGGACATAGAGGTCGACTAAAATGTATACATAAGACCTTTATTGTAATACCTGTGTTCACAAATAAAGATTGATTGATTGATTGACCAACGTTTCGTATACCTACTCTTTATTTTATTAACAACCAATTCCGCAAATGTTTTATTTTATAAACACCGTTTTACAAAAAAATATTTTACAAATGTTTCGCATGATATTTAATCATTTTTACATTTTTCATTGAGATTCTTTTGGAAAAATCACGTTTATACAAAATATAATTTTTATAATAAATTTTCTAAGCCCGTCATAAAGTGACTGTCATGGTTGCAATTTCCATTTGGGTCAAATAATTTATAGGCAAGTACTGAAGTTCATTAAACCAACAAAAGTATTTTTTTTTCTATATATCCTAGTCGTTCTAGATATACTCTGTCGAGCGTACAGAGCAGTCATGTCGTAATTTTTTTTAAACTTATTAAATTCTCATTAACCCATTCCAAATCTTAAGTAATCGAAATACCTATAACCTATTTTATTTATTTATTAAAACTTTATGCACAAGTAAAAAAATACTGTACAAAGGCAGACTTTATGCCTAAGGCATTTTAACTGTGATTGAGTTATAACGAAATTCTTCTAAGTGCCCAAGCCCAGTGCGGAAGCAACGACGCATCGTCACTCTCTTCACCCCCTTGGGTAACAGAGACGGGATCATCATTTTTCGTATTCTTCACACTTGCACTGCGCGTGCGATTCACGTGAGTAGTTACTGAACACAGATATACAATGAGTCTATTACACTCACCGACTGTAAGTGGTATCGGCCAAAGAGTTGGAGATTCTCAACCGAATTTGTCTGAAATACATATTGACACCACCCCACAGATTATTCATCGTAATTATAAACGTAAGTTAACGATGATGATGACTTGATAAAAACTGAGTTGTCTGAACTGCGAAAGCAGATGTCCGAAATGATGTTGCTTTTAAAGACTTCTAGAAATTACTAAGCAGAAAATAACAATAACCTTCGCAAGATGTCACTGCTATAAGGAATGAAGTTAGTAAAACCATGAAAACTTCATCTCGGAAAATACAAATATTAAATCAAAACTTAATAACATATCAACCGTTTCTGAAAACACAGAAAAAAAGTTATGTTTTTAGAAGCCGAAGTAAATAACCGCAAGTGCATACCGACATTGACTTCAGACCAAGAGCATACGAGTTATGAAGAATTTGTCAACGAAATTCAAGAACGAAATATACGAGCAAAAAATGTTATAGTTTCTGGCATCGCTGAACCTAAGAATAAATCAACAACCGAACGCCAAGAATACGAAAAGGCAGAAATTACTAGAATAATCAAACTTGCCTACAGTGACTGTCCCAACATGTGAAAATTATGCGTCTTGGTAAATATAAGCCCGAGCATTCCCGCTCAATTAAAGTATGTTTTTCATCTGACGAAACAGGAAATAATGTTTTTTCTTAAAGTGGGCAATCACTCGTTTACCCTAATGTTTTCGGTATGTTAACATAACTTTCGCATATCGGTCAATAGCTTAAGATTCTCTAATTTAAAATATATATTATCTTCACTGTGTGTGGTTAAATATTTATTTATTATCATACAAACATTAGACATTATGTACAAGTGTGTCAATAACTTATAACTAATTCGATAGAAATAACAAAATTATATACTAACTTAACAAAAACTATTTACAAACTAAAATATAGCTTCGAAAAATTCATCCGCATCGCTGTCGACTGGTAATGTACCCAAGAGACTGGCCGCATTGCCACGTTGTATGGCAATGCTTAGCCTCTGGCCAAGGTAAAAACCAGCCCTCGGGTCACGGGAAGTGTCAAATAGCCGTTTTGAGATGTCACGGAAGAGGCCATGGGCACTCGGACCCCACGGCCCAAGGGTTTCAACCCCAAACGGCTCGAAAGTATAGTTACCAATGAGGTTATTATACTTACGCCGCTTGAGGTTTTCTGCAGCCGCAGCAGCAGCACCAGCACAGCACGCCGAGCCAGGAAGATGGGATGGCGCAAGTGTGTCGACACAGGTTGCGGCCCAAACTAAAGGCCTACCCACCTTCCATGGAAATAAGGACATGCCGTCCGGTCTTTTGTCATCGTCGCGTGCCAAGCCATTGGGTTCTAATATAGCTAGAACGCCAGTGGTGACAAGAGCTCGTCGGATGATGTCGTTGATGTTCGCATGCCGCGCTAAGCGACCCGCACTTCGGCTGCAAGACAGGCCGTGATGGCCGAGACTGTTGACAACTTTGCCACAGTGACAGCGATGAGGAGAACAACATGGAGCTCCTAGTCGTAGGGAAGCAGCGAGGCGGAAAGTGGTGTCGTCGAGCAAAGAACCTATATTCGACGACGGTAGTGCATGAAGCCACAGACCCGATTCCCACTTACTCACAGCCAGCAGGCGCGCACGCTCCGCAGTAGTAGTAGACGTGTTAAGTAAATTGTTCTGTACTACTCTGCAGAGCGGCTCATCCCATCGTCTTTGAGAAGATGGATAATCGGGTAGATCAGAATTCGGGCAAGCGATTTTCCGGGCATTCATAGCCTCGGTGAAGCACGGCACATCAAAATTAATCAGTGTAGAGGCTAGAATTTTCCTGATTAATTTGTCAGTGCCATGGACCAAGGATATGAAAGCCGGTAGACTAATACTCGAAATTTTGCGGAGTGTGGTTGTCCATTTAAATGTACGGTGAGCGATATGCCGAAGATTATATATATTTTATATTATCTTCAAAGTGTGTGACTACCTTTACTCGTGAAGTGATTTGTAAATTAATTTTTGTTGAAATGACTGGACACCTACCAAAGTATTGATTGACCTTTTTTTAATCCACAACGGGGAAGCTCTTGGCCTGCATCTCACCTGATGGTTGGTGATGAACAGGCCGAAGGTGGAAGCGAATTTCACCCGGAATCCTCAATCACAGAGGGACTAGCTAGCTTACCTCCAACTGCCGAAACACAACAATGCTGTTATCATTATTGTTATGGCGACAGATTTAGATAAGACTAGCTTCTGCCCGCGACTTCGTTCGCATGGAAATCGTAAGACATCACAATATACTACAATAACAGCCACATTTTTATAAAACTTCCCTGTATACTACGTTTGTAGTTTTATTCTCAGCAGCCAAAATATACAGAGAGTCAGGAATGGTGACTCGGGAGCAAGCGACGTAACAGTTGTCCGTGTGAGAAGCAGCTTATCCTGAGGTCGACACCCGCAGCCTTCAGCCTTTAGTGTCGGCCCCTGTGACTTGTTGATCGCAAAGCATACACTCCCAGAGAACTGCACGCGCTTTAACTGGTAATGGTGGGGAATTTGTACTTTATACGCGCTATAAACACTGTCTCACCATCGCCACAACCTGTTAGAATTTCCACCTCGATGACGTTTCTCTGCAAAGACATGACTTTGAGCTGGTTTCCGTTACACAGATATACAACCGGAAGTCCACTTGCCATTTAATGCTGAAATGAACCTTTTTGGCGCAGCCGTTAGGCACACACTATTGTTTTAAAAACACTATTTTTTATTTCCACTGTAATTTGTGTTTTGTGTTTCGCGAACTGTGTCCAAATAAATGTTTTTTCTATCTTTCTTTCTTTTCTTTCTATTTGTAAATTGAGAAATTCTACGGGGTGATATTTGGCATCATCTTCCTCCACATCACTATTAATGGAGGTGTATATCACTTCACTCCCTTCAATTTGTGAGAGAATACTGTGGTTGATCGCTGTAGCTTGATCATCTTCGGAGTTAAAACGGAAACACACCTAAGAATTCTCTTGGTACGGTATTTGACTGATATCCCCGTATATCAGACAAATAAGATCTTCTAAAGTGGGATCTACTCTACCAAGAGTCTCTGGTAGAGTGCTTTCACCAACTTTTAGAAGAACATCGGAGAATTCTTGAGCATTTGAATTACCGCCAAGCCGAGCTCGTATGATGATGGTCAAGCGCAGTTTATGAACTCTCGACCATAGAGTCGACCTTTTCAACGAAGTTTTCACTTTTTTTGTCAAAACTGTGACACCACCCATCATATCTTGGTTTCTGCGGATGTCCTGCAGGGTTCTGTTTACAGTTTCCACTGCTTTCCTTTTTGCCATAACGCATTCATCCCATACGACGAAGCGCAATCCCCTAAGCACACATCCCTTGTTACTGTTGCGTGACACCCCACAAACAGGTGTTTCGTTGCTCTCTAAATCGATGGGAATCTTAAACATGACGTGCGCTGTTTTGCCACCAGGAAGCAGTGTGGCAGCGATTCCAGAAGATCCACATACATATTATAAAATCGCTAGGACAAATCTGCTGTCAAAATCTGTAAAAAAACATTTTATTCCTACAGTCTTTTGCTCTAAAATGATCAGAATACAACCTTGAATGTTTTGTGACTGTAAAGTACTTGTAACTTAGTAGTTTCCCATAGCTTACGAAGTTTTCTATTTTTTGTGAATTAATACATTCTATGAACTATTACATACACAATCCAAAAAAAAATCGTTTTACAAGAAGAGTTTAAAAAAACAGATGTAAATCGAACTTACTACCCCGGGCGGCCTACCACCAGCTCATAAAGCAGTATTTTTTTAATGTTACTTCAGTGGGAGAAAGAGATGGAGCTATACATCCTGTAGAGCTTCATCTCTTTCCCACACTGAAGTAAACTAAAGTAATATTAAAATAATACTGCTTTTAAGCTGGTGGTAGGCCCTCAGGACTTCAAATCATTCGTCCAATCGCTTACTTATTCGCTTTGTTGAAAGTTAGCTAAAATAGCCGTTCCTATATAAAAGGTAGCGTGATGATAATCATTTAAAAAGTTAAATCGGTAACTACCTATCTACAATATCCCAACCTTTTGGCGCGTCCTTTTACAATTTGCAGAGAAAAATACGAACATGATGTAATATTGCTCATCCCCCATAGCAAATAGCGTGATAGTTTATGCCCTACGGTTGGTACAGACAAACATTCTAAAAACTTTATTTTCCGCATAAGAATCGATCCCAGACCTCTTAGCAATAACTTTCTTTAAAAAAAATTAACTTCGTTACGATTTTATTATATCTATAGATAGGTAGATTATCAAAAAAAATAATAATCGTATAACAAAATGTGAAAAAAAGAAAAAAAACCGTAGGTGGGAATCGAACTTACAACCCCACGTTTACAAAGCAACCGCCCAACCGCTGAGCTAATTGCTTTGTTGAAACTTGTCTAAAATAGCCGTTCCTATATATTTTTTGATTGACTGCTTAGTTCCATAAAGGTATAGCGTGATGATAATCATTTAAAAAGTTAAATCGATAACCATCTACAATATCCTAAAATTTTGGCGCGTTTTTTCCCAAAAATACGAACATAATATAATATTGCTCGTCCCCCATAGTAAATAGCGTGATAGTTTATACCCTATAGTTTGACCAGACTTATAGGGAACACCTATGCAAAATTTTAACAGAATCTATCCGGTAGAATTTGCGTCATGCTAGAACATAAAAATACAACATAATGTAATATTGCTCGTCCCCCATAGTAAATAGCGTGATAGTTTATACCCTATAGTTTGACCAGACACACAGGGAATATCTATGCAAAATTTTAACAGAATCTGTCCGGTAGAATTTGCGTGATGCTGGAACATACATACAGACAAACAGACAAACAGACAAAAATTCTAAAAAAAATATTTTCGGGATTAGAATCGATCCTAGACCTCGTAGCAATTACTTTTTTTCAAAAATATTCAATGTACAGTTTTGACTTCGCTACGATTTTATTATATGTATAGATAGTGGTAGCTAGCCAGGCGGACTTAAAACAAGCCCTACCCTAAATTTATGTCTGTAATTTTAATGGTGTACATAATAAAGAATATTCTATCTATCTATCTACCACTTACCAAACCGAGCAAAACATTTTGTCCTCACTGGGAATCGAACCCGGGACCTTTAGGTATGAGACAGGTGGTCTCACCACTAGACAACAGAGGAGGTTAAACCTGCATAGGCAGTAATTTCACTTACTGAATATCAAAGTCTGCCATTTTAATGGTTTAGTGGCGGAATAGCTAAAGAGCCATATGACGGTTAGAACGTGGAACATCGTAATGGCTATGGTATTGAACCATCTGATTGGAGTTAGGAATCCCATGCTTTTCTCCCATTTTCGTATCGGTGCGAGGAACTTTGGGTCATTTCGACTTAGCATCTGGTCGTACGGACTGATCTGGTCCAGTTTGCCATCGGCTCTGGTCTCGCTGGTATCCTTCGCTGGGTGATGGAGCTTGTACTGTATGTAGTCGGTCGTGTGAAATGGTTGCTCCAATTCAGTCTCCGTAAAAGTTATATGAGCCATTGCTGCTTACTGAAAAAAAAAGGAAAATTTCTCAAATTCAGAACGGGTGACAGTGACAGGTGATTTGTAGGGCACAGTTTGGAAACTATTCTCTTAAATAGCGTGATGACTTATCACTATCGTAAACATGTCAAAGAACACACTATTAAATGCCTTTGGCAAATCACAGAAAACCCCAACAGCATATTGCGAAGTCTCCCATGCGTTAAATATGTGCTTCAGCAGAGTAAAAAAGTCCTTCGACTACAAATGCGGGTGGCATTTGTAGTCGAAGGACTTTTTGTAAAGCCATGTTGTTCATTATGAAGGAGGCTATTTAAATTAAAATGTCTTAGCAACTGCTTGAGTATTACTTTTCAAATATTTTATTAATTACAGCAGGTAAGATAGTAGTAGGCCTGAAATTGCCAACGTCTGTTTCATTACCTGATTTTAATAATGGTATGACTTTACAACTCTTCATGAGGTCAGGAAAAGTTCCTAAATCAAAATATTTATTAAAAGTAACAGCTAGATATGGGGCAACGATGTCTATTATATTTACTTAAAAGTTTAATCACCAGTGTTTTTAGACTTGAGTATGTTAAAAACATTAACTATATCATGAGGCGTTACATGTTTGAAGCAAAATAAGCGACTACATTTAGACACACTACTATGCAAAAAGTTTTCAGCTTCAGACGGGGACGAATTTAAGGAGCGAGTCGTAGTTATAGGTATACTACGTTAGCTGCTTTATTAACTAATTTAATGACGACCATTATATCAAGTTGTTTTTCTTGTTTAACTGACGTACACGTTTCATTGTTAATAATTTTCTATGTGGTTATTACTTTATTATTTAAAAAAATTATTGTATCGCTTAACCTATGTTAGGAGACTTCAATGCACATCCGGTCGAATTGTTCGGAAATGAACTAATTAGGTTGTGTACGGACCAACAATGGACTTGTGCAGATATGGATATATTAGGAAGTGTTTCGAATAACTATACATTTATTAGTGATGCTCATGGATGTGTGATAGTGATGTAACGAATATTAGCGTTCGCATTCGCATTCGCGAATATTCGCATATTTTTGCATATTCGCATTCGCATTCGCGAAATTATTGCGAATGTTTTTGCGTGTATATTTTTTTTAAGTAGGTAATAATAGTTGATTAATATAAGAAAATCCAATTCCATTAATTTCTTATGTTTTTGAATGCAATAAAAAGTAACTTAACCTCGTAATCACATTATCAGTCTTCTCTTTATCATTTGGTATCATTTATTTATTTACTATTACTATTCACTTGTTTTGTTTACGAAAACACTGGCGCGAGCGGAATGACACTTCAATCGGATGCGTTCGTATTAACTCGGCTATTCTCGGAACGAAAAACAGACGGAACGCACTTCGTTCGAACGGGACTGTCGCTAAAGTCACCAAGCCATAGACAAATGGCGCCAAATTTAAACAAAAACTGAATATTCGCATTCGCATTCGCGAATGTCCAAAATATGACATTCGTTACATCACTACTATGTGTGAGGTGGCTCGATCACTGTGTTGTTAGTCATTCTGCTAGGCAAACTATTAAAAACATATATATAAAACATGACACGTTTTGGTCAGACCATTTGCCACTAATAATTGAATGTGAATTAAGTGCAATTTTATGTAAAAACACTCCAAGTAGTAACAATAGAAAAAATAAAGATGTTTGGGGCTATAGAACGAAGGAACAGATAAATAACTATACTAGAATGTGAAATAGTTAACTTAAGTTAAGTTAATATATTTTCCGGTTGAATTAAGGCAATGTACATAGTTACAATACTTGTAATTGTAAGAAACATAGATATAATTTAGATAAAATATATAAGGATATAATAACGGCACTAACAGACTCGGCTATTAGCAAGTGTGAGACTCAGTTTTACACGAATAGGAAGAAAAGGCATGTGACAGGTTGGAATAAGCATGTATGTGAAGCACACAGGGAGGCCAGGAGTAAGTTTTTATGCTGGGTTTCTCAGGATAGGCCACAATCTGGTGCAGTATATGAAGAAATGTGTGAAAGTCGTAAAGTATTTAAAAACAGACTAAATTGGTGTCAAAATAATAAAGAACAGTTGAAAATGGATGTAATTTCAGAATGTCGAGCCTCAAACAATTTTAGTGACTTGAAAGCGACTAACAACTTAAACCATAAGTCTGGTCTCCCTGTGAGCGTGGACGGTGCGAGTGATTAGCGGAGTTATGGCTGAACTGTTTAGAGAACATTTTGCTACGAAATCACCGCTTGGTCCATCATCTGGAGATCCCGAATCTACTATGACCGGTGACTTGTTTAATGTGTCAGCTAAACAAGTGCGTCAAATTGTGAATGGCATGTCTAGGGGCAAGTCGCCGGGCCATGATGGGCTCGGTATCGAGCATTTGAAGTACGCTGGCGTTCATCTGCCGCGTGTGCTTGCGATGTTTTTTACTTTATGTCTGAATCACTCGTACCTGAAAACGGTTGTTGTACCGATCGTTAAAAATAAAACTGGCGATTTGTCCGATAAGAATAACTACCGGCCAATTTCCTTGGCAACAGTGGTGGCTAAGGTGTTGGACAGTGTGCTTGACTCAGAACTTGATAAACACCTTAGCATTCATGACACTCAGTTCGGTTTTCGCGCCTCGTTTTGAGTCTCGAGCACACTGTTCAATACTATACGGAAAGAAGTACATCTGTGTTGGCATGCTTTCTTGACCTCTCCAAGGCATTTGACCTCGTGTCATATGACGTATTATAGGAGAAACTCAGAAGAACTGACGTGCCTACACAGGTGCAACGGATTTTTAATTTCTGGTCCCAAAATCAGATAAATTATGTCAGATGGGCGAACAGCTTCTCCGATGTGTACAGGTTGGAGTGTGGGGTGAGACAAGGTGGTTTGAGTTCGCCCAAGGTCTTCAACTTGTATGTGAATGAGCTTATAGTTGGGCTCAGCAGCACACGAGTGAGATGCTGGGTCGACAATGTATGTATGAACAAATTTAGTTACGCGGACGACATGGTGCTGCTGACCCTGACTGTAGGCGCAATGAGACAGTTGTTAGCCATATGTGAAACATTTAGCCATAAGCATGGTTTATTATATAATTGTAAGAAGAGTGAGTACATGGTCGTCAGGGCCTCCGGTAAGTGTCCGTCAAATGTACCTGCGATTAAGCTGAATGGTACTGAACTGAAGCGGGTACTACAGCTCAAATACATCGGACATTATATTACCGAGGGCCTTGACGACCAAGTTGACATATGGCATTGGTGGTCAGAAGTAATATGCTGGCCTGCAGGTTTGCGCGTAGTAGTGACCAAGTTAAAGTCACACTATTTAGAGCTTACTGTCCGACTTTCTACACGTGCAGCCTGTGGTTTAGGTATCCGCAGAGGCCGCTCAATGCCCAACGTGTCCAATATAACAATGGATCGCTAGCACAAAGTGTCGTAGCGACAAGGGAGCAACATGTCCTGAGGTGCTTAAAAGGAGTGGAGAGGTATTCCACGGTTATCAGGACAATCCCAAAAGTACGGTTAAGATCCCTACCAGCATCTTACTGGAATACTTCCTTCCTCCGAGCACGTTTGCTCTTGCGAATCTCCACTCAAGCCGACCAACTAAGGCAAGAATGAGGTGGGAGCTCCGTTCTTCGTCAGTGTTCACTCCAGCCGGCCAATAAAGGCAAGCCAGAGGTGAGGAACAAGACTTCTCCCGAGAGAAAGGGTCCATGGGGTCGCTAGTGCCCAACAGCTCGCCACATGCTGCCCTGCGGGTTTCTGTATCTCTCTTGGTCTGGCTCCTCATTCTAGACCTGTTCCGGCAAAGTAGACTCTACTGGCACAGACCTAGAGTTCGGAGCGCGCAAGCAAAAAAAATTTGATTTAGCAAAAAATCTTTTTTTACAAAAAACACACAAGTCGGTGTCTATCGGTATTTATTTTCATTTTTTAAAGTGAAACTTTTATTACATCGTCTCAAACTTTTTCGTCTGTGTGTTGCATGTCGCGTGACGGTCGGCCGCGGAGTAGGGATAAAGTGAATGGCGCTCGTCAGAGCAGCCAAGGCCAATATGGCGGCGCCTATAGTTCGCTTAAAAGTTTCACTTTAACCGCGGTTTCATAAAACCACACAATCCTTTTTTTATCGTATATTCCTCGATATTTTCGTAAATTTTGGACAGATTTAAAAAAATCTTTTTCATTTGGCAGTAGAAGCTTGTGCGGTAGTTTTTGAGTAAGCTTCAATAATACGTATTTTTGGCACTTAGTCTATGTGGATGATGTTATAATAACTTCCTGTTACTGTGTAGCAGGTAGTATTATAAGTATGCATAATTAATAACATGGTGTAGGTACAATGAACTGTTGGTTGAATTGCTGCTCTCCTAGCTAGATCACCGAGGAATCTGTATTTAGGAGAGACTGTTTCGACATCCAATTTGAGTATCACAATAATCATGTTTTAATGCTTTTGTAGCTTACGGTATCAAAACAAAAAAAAATAGAAAATTTTACAATTAAAATTAAATAAAACAAAGGAGACGGAAACGATTACACACTATTGGGCCTGAATGTAACAAGATGAAAATGGTGTGGTGTTTAAAATGAAATATAATCGGGAAAACACTCAAAACGCATCGAAAAACACGAAACAAGTGGCAGCTGTCTAGTAGGGGTGGGCGTTGCGACGACGAACCATTTACAAAGATCGTTTTGTGTTTTGTGATGATGAAACCGTTTTACGTCCTGGGTTCAACTTCAAACAGTCTTCATTGCACAAACCAGTCTTCGAATAACTTGGTGCGATTTTTTATTTTACGTCTAAGATAATACATTCGGGTACAATGATTCAATTATCCATCACACTCGAAAATAATCGACATGAAATTGATAATCTTTATTTTGGTTTTTCAGTAATTAATTATGTTTTTTTAAATTAAATGCACTATATTGTATAGAAGTATGTATAGTTCATTTAATTATTATCATATTTCTCCGATTGAGAATAGAGCTGATTTTTGATATTCAAGGATAAAAAAATATGACTAATTTTTTAGATCATATCGGAAAACGGAAACGGTGGGCCCAAATGTAATAAGTTGATATATTTGGGCCCACCGTTTCTCATCCTACCCTGCCTACCCTGCCTACCCTGCCTGCCCTGCCTACCCTGCCTACCCTGCCTACCCTGCCTACCCTGCCTACCCTACCTACCTACCTACCAACCTACATACCTACCTATCTATTGAGATACAAAATGTATGAGAACGTGAATATTCTTCATAATTTTTTTTTCGTGATTTTTTCCATATTTTCTCATCGTTTAAACCTTCCCTAGATTACGACAAATATATAGATAAACCTACAAGGGCACTTATGAAACGTCAGAAGCCAGGTGCATGTTTCCATTTGGCCTTTTTTTATGGAGAAGAGCCGGCAAGAAACTCCACGGTACGGTTATGATGACTTGCCGAAAATTAACATATTAAACTTCGAACGAATACGCGTTATAATTTTATTTGGTTCGAGGAAAAGTTTGTTTGTTGCTTGTGATTTCCGACTTTCTGAGAAAAAATGGCCTTAAATAATTTTGAACTTTCAGACTTGTATAGGAAACGTTAAAAAAGCCTTCCCGCTATAAAAGTCAGCAAACGAAAAACCTTTTGTAAGGGAAAAGTTTTTTCAAAAGCAACAATCAATGTTCTCATATAAAATGAAATTATAACGCGTATTTGTTCGTTTGAAATACCATTTTTTTCTTTATTTTCGGCCAAGTCTATCCATCGTAAAAAGTAGGTTGGGATCTCATTTTCTACGAAATGTATGGGAAAAGTTTTTTTAGATTTCTAACTTTTCTAGTACTCAAATCTCAGTTAGTCCCATAGAGTTTTTTGTTCCTTTTAAGAAACAGGATTGATTTCTTGCTGACTGTATTTTTTTATCAAAATGTATCAAAAAGTTAAGGAAAGTCTAGGAGACTTTCCTTAACTTTTGAGACCGTTTTCCTGTAGCTACAATTGTTAAGGTAGCTGCCCTTACTGCCCCATCTCAAAAATTCACCCTGTTTATGGACGTGTTAATTTTATTACATAAGCAAGGGCCAAGATAGTAGAAAAATCTCGTAGATTTAAATTGAGTTTGTGGAACAGTAAAAATCATAATATATCTTTCCGTTGTTTCGTAATAGTAGTAGTAAGAGGATTTTTTAAGTGTTGGAGAAGAATGGTTTGCAGAATGAGAGAGGACACCACACTTTTGTAAAGTTCTGTGGTTGGAAACAGAATAGGTCGAAATGTTGCAATTTTCAGTATAGCTCTGTGGGACATTTCCAAAGTTTTAAGGGCAGTTTTTGTGGCGCCGCCCCAGCTGCTAATACAATAATAGATTGACGTAAGGCGTTGTATAAGGTACATTGTGAATAACAGACTGCTTAGCGACATGTCGACATGTGTTTTCTGACCCTGCCTGTTACCAAGTTAATTTGTGTTTTATTTTAGGTATCGATGAAAAGTTATACCCGAGGTACTTAATATTATTGACTGTGTCAATGAGTGAATATTGACATGTGTGTTTGGTAGGTATATAATACGGGGTGGCAGTTTTCGCATCGATGCGAAAACTGAAACCATTTTTATATAACCAACGAAAAATTTCAGAATCATGTACTGAATCCATGATTTCAGTTTTCGCGTCGATGTCCCTGACACCCTGTATAATTTGTCACAAAAAAACATGAAATGAATGACAAGTGAAAACATCAATAAATAAATCCTTTATTTCAGACCATGTCCATAATAATTACAAGTAAGATTACAAAATGTGAACACGAATAAATGTTTGCAATACATAAACCAAATGATTGAAGATTTTTTCAGAATGGCAGTAAGCAGTTATTGTTACGTAGGTTACCTAATGTTAAATATGTACATGTCAACCTATTCTTCAAAGTTTCGAACCGGCGAAGTTTCGTGTGTAGCACAGTGAATGACTAAACTCAACCAGAACAGTGCAGGTACTGTCCGCAATAAAAGTCGTTAACGATGTCTGTTTTACATATCATCTAAATTGATAATTTTGTACAAAATGTTTTGATTCATGACTTTTCAGCATTTCATGTAATTTTCAGCTAAGAGTTACCTACTTACTCTTAAAATTTTACATTTGTTCAGTTTTTTATGAATATTTTGCTCGATGGTTTAGATTTTATAAACTGAAGTGTTGATCAATTTTTGTGCTGACCGTACCGACACGTCAAATAGAACCTCACATGAGTTATTTATGATTGATTGATTTGTGTTTGTTTTACAAACCATGGAATATGTGTCATACTTTGTTTTCTCTTTAATGGATTGTTTTCCCATATATTTTCAGTCGTCTGGTTCTTTTCTTGTAGGTATTGCTGGCTCGCTAGTGCGGTTTGTTTAAACTTTAATTACAATAATATATTCCGTGTTAGTACGATCCTTTACGAGATAATAATCAATCAAGCTAACCAGAAAATTACACTAAGTGTCAATAAATAATAAACGCGCGTCAGTTGAAAAACATCTTACATTGTCATATAATATTTACGCATGAAGATATCAATATTAATTCGCATAGATGTAGAGATAACATTTTCCGCGATATATTATGGCTACTCAAGAGTAGACATCAATAGCCCGATTTGAGAAGATATGAAAGGAAAAATTCTAACATAACTTTCACCAACAGGTTACCCTACATTTTGGGACTAAGATGAAGCTTTGTTACGGGATTTACGTACTAATGATTGCGCAGGCGTTGCCTTTAATTTAAATGCTTACTGGCAACGTCACTTCCATTTGTGTTGGAGTACGCTGTATGGCGCGGGTGGCACCAGGCTGTCATCTATACTCCAGATCTTGAGCAAGGTATGTGTTGGAATACGATACATTAATACGTGGATAGAGAAGATTGTAATGGTGTAAATAGACTCTAAGAAGCCGAGAGTCACTTATTCTTCCCTTGAGATATTTTTTTGTGCTGAACCATACCTGGAAACCTTCATACTTAGATATTAAAGGTCAAAGTTCTAAACTATTTTTTAGACGTTTTTACGAAAAGGTTTTATTTATCATTGCGCATGCACCCATTAGCACAATATATTTTTTTGTACGTTTTACGTGCTACCGTAAACACAGGTATAACACACCAGCACGGTTCGGGGAGATTGTCGTGGTAGGGGTATACTTCTCCCCGAACCGAACTCTTGCCGAGTTCCACAACTCCCTTGTGGAGTTGAGAGTCGTCGTCGTCGGGTTCGGTTCCCTCCCCGTGTTCGTCCTCGGGGACTTCAATGCCAAAAATCTGGCTTGGGGTTCCCGCTTTACGGACACACGGGGCAGGATGGTGGAGGACTGGGCTCTGGAGACAGGCCTGGTCGTCCTAAACCGGGGTTCTGTCCCCACGTGTGTGCGGATGCGGGGCGAATCAGTGGTGGACATTTCGTTTGCCAGCCCCGCTCTGTCGCCGCGTGTAATCGACTGGCGCGTCATAGAGGAGGTGGAGACCTATTCCGATCACCGGTACATCCGGTTTGACGTCTCCGCCCAGACCTCGAGCGCGCCGGTCCGACAGGCCCCGAGTGGTCCGCGGTGGGCGCTGAAGCAGATGGACCGGGAGCTTCTCCTGGAAGCCTCGATCGTGCAGGCCTGGGTCTCATCACCGGACAGGCCTGCCGACATCAACGACGAGGCGGAGTGGTTCCGGGAGGCCATGTCCAATATATGCGACGTGGCAATGCCCCGGGTCCATTCTGGACGTGCTTCGCACCAGCTGTACTGGTGGTCGCAAGAGCTGGAAGCTCTGCGCAGGGCGTGCGTAGCTGCGCGACGCCGGTACGCCAGGCACCGCAGGCTCCGTATCCGCCCTCCGGATACGGAAGCCATTGAGGCGGTTGCTGTACGAGGGGTACAGAGCGGCGAAGACCGCCCTCCAAGCGGAGATCCTGCGGGCCAGGACACTGGCCCGCGAGGAGTTGCTGGAGACTCTGAACAGAGACCCGTGGGGACGCCCATATAAGATGGTGCGGGAGAAGCTCCGCCCATGGGCTCCCCCGCTGACGCAGAGTCTCCGGCCCCAGCTTGTGGAGGACGTGGTGAGCGCTCTGTTCCCTTCAAGAGGGGAACATACGCCCCCACCCATGGCTCCGCCTATTGCGGTGCCCGATGCGGACCACACCGCCGACGACGACGACGATGCTCCGGAGGTGACCGAGGTAGAGATGAGAGTGGCGGTACGCAAGATGAGTGCGAAGAATACCGCCCCAGGACCCGACGGCATTCCCGGAAAAGCCTGGGTCCTGGCCATGGGGACTCTCGGGCCTCGACTAAGGGGGCTCCTATGCGCATGCATGGAGAGGGGCCAGTTCCCACTTTGTTGGAAGACTGGGAAACTGGTCCTCATCAGGAAGCCGGGGCGCCCAGCGGACTCTCCGTCCGCCTATCGGCCCATTGTGCTGCTCGACGAGGTGGCAAGCTCTTTGAAAGAGTCATTGCAGACCGCCTCGTTGGGCAGCTGGTGCGGGTGGGGCCGGATCTGGCGGAGAGCCAGTTCGGTTTCCGCAGGGGGCGCTCTACGGTGGACGCCATCATGCGCGTGCGGGCCCTCACGACGGGGGATGCTGTGGCCCGGGGTGGGGTCGTCTTGGCGGTGTCTCTAGACATCGCCAATGCCTTTAACACCCTGCCCTGGAGTTGCATCAGGGAGGCACTTCGGTATCACCGGATGCCGACCTACCTCTGTCGTGTGGTCGAGGCCTATTTGACAGACAGGGCTGTCATCTACCCCGGTCACCAAGGAGAGTGGAACCGGTGAGAGATGTCGTGCGGTGTCCCACAGGGATCGGTCCTGGGGCCGCATCTGTGGGACATCGGATACGACTGGGTGCTGCGCGCCGATCTCCCTACTGGCGTCAGCGTCGTCTGTTACGCTGACGACACGCTGGTCCTGGCGCAGGGGAGGTCGTACCAGGCGGCGGCCGACTTAGCGACACGCGGGGTTGCGACAATCGTCGACAGAATCCGGCAGCTGGGACTCGAGGTGGCCCTGCACAAGTCCGAGGCCATGGGTTTTTATGGTCCTCGTAGTGCGCCACCGTCGGGTTCCCAGGTAATGGCGGGAGGGGTTCACATCGGTGTCGAGTCGACGATGAAGTATCTGGGACTCGTCCTCGACAGCCGGTGGAACTTCGTGGAACATTTCCGACGTTTGGCTCCCAGACTGGACCGGGCCGGGGCTGCCTTGAAGCGGCTCCTGCCCAATCTGGGAGGTTCAAACGCCTCTTGCCGGAGGCTCTACGCGGGGGTCGTGCGGTCCATGGCCCTTTACGGGGCGCCGGTGTGGGCGCCTTCATTGAGGCGGCAGCCAGCCTGCCGGCTTAACGCGTCCCAAAGGTACATGGCCATCCGGCTGGCCCGAGGATACCACACGGTCTCCTGCGAGGCGGCGAGCCTCCTTGCCGGAGTACCGCCATGGGATCTGGAGGCAAAGGTCCTCGCGCACATTTGGGAGTGGCGCGAGGAGGCGAAACGCCGGGGCTTAACTCCGATGCCGCAAGAAGTCGCGGCACAGCGGACAGAGCTCCGGCGGGATCTCATGGCGGAATGGAGAGTGCGATTGTCGCAACCCAGCGCTGGGCACGCCACAATTGCGGCGATAAGACCCCTCTTTGAGGAGTGGCTAGAGAGGCGCCACGGCGTCCTCACCTTCCGCCTGACACAGGTGCTCACCGGACACGGCTGTTTCGGGAGGTACCTGTTCAGGATAAAACGGGAGGAAATGCCCGGGTGTCATCACTGTGTGGATCGCCCGGAGGACACGGTGGAGCATACGGTGGAGGTCTGCCCGGCTTGGGCAGAGCATCGCCGTGTCCTCGTGGAAGCGATCGGCGGCGGTGATCTCTCGCGTCCGGCCCTGATTCGGGCTATGCTACGGAGCGAGAGGAAATGGGAGGCCGTCACCTCGTTCTGCGAAGCAGTAATGCTCGCGAAGGAGGAGACGGAGCGCGTGAGGGAGAGGCAAATTTCGCGCCCTCGCGCCCCTAACCGCCGCAGGAGGAGACGCCCTGGGCGTCGGGAATCACGAGAAGATTTCCGGCCACCGTAGGCGCGGGCTTGCGGACGGTGAGTAGGTAATGGGTAGCTCGCCGTCCGATAAGGACCAAGCCCGGGTCGACGGCGCGTTGTGTTCCACGCGCGCCTTAAAGAGATGTCAGCAGAATTGACGGGGTCCGCTAGGGCCAATGCCTGCCGGGGGTTCGAAGAAAACCGATAGGGACATCGTGGCCCCCTGGCAACACGGCAACTGAAGGAACACGGGTGGGTTTTAGTCAGTAAGAGTCTGACACGCCCTCCCGCTCCGCCCAGAGCGGGAGAAGTTATTTGATGGTTTCCCACCCCAAAAAAAAAAAAAAAAAGGTATAACACACCAAAAAAAAAGTCATTTTCCAGCAATCTGCTAAGTCGAGCAAAACAAACAAACAAAGGCACAGCCGTACCATCTCCCTGCCAGGGTTGCGGGTTTGTCCGAAAGGGTTACCGTGGCCCCTAACCAACATACAGGTAACTAAATGATCTTTTCTCGAAGCAAATTTAGGAACATTTTCGACCCTTGCAACTTCGTTGTGGATAAAGCTAGAAGTTTGAATTTTCAGTGACCAAAATACACTTCAATGGAATTTACATACAATAAAATCTACCTAATTTATGAGCTGTATGCGCTTTATTTAATAACTAGCTTCTGCCCGCGACTTCGTCCGCGTGGAATAGTTACTTTGGGCTAACGCTAACTTTAACCCGCGACTTCGTTTACGTAGAAGGCGAATTAAAAAAAAAAAAGCGTACAGATTCACTTCAAGCTACTACAATCTGTCAAATTTATTTAATAGATTTTCAACTTTATCGCTGAAGTGTAAGGTTCAAAGTTGATTGGGAAAATTTGACAGTTTCGGGTAGCTTGATGTACTGGCGTCTGTACGTTAAGGATCTATTTTAGGTATCTACATCTTGCTTTTATCAGTAAGAGTGGAACTTTAAAACGTTAGGTAAAAGTACTGGGTCTTATAATCTTACATCACGATTCACGCCCTTCCCCCACATGACTGCCTTGCACATCATAAATGCGCGCGCAGTACTTGATCATTACTTTGCTGCGATTTTATTTTAAAACTGCGATATCTCCTAAGATATTCATTGAAATCGAATGATGTTAATCGAATGATGTTAATTTTGTTTTAAATTAAATACTTGTGATGAATAACGTATTTATTTGGATAAGGATTAATATCATGTTTATAAAAACACCTTCGCAAATAATGGATTATTATAGAACAAATTTGGTTAGCATAAAACAGGTTATAGTGAGCTAACCTTAAAAGATAGACATATGCTGTCGCGGACTTTTTTTTAGATCTTTTAAAGGGGAATAATTCTATCATACATGATTTTTGCGAATCTTTAACCGTTTACGCAGCGCACGCAGAGGAAACTCTCAAAAGAAAAAAAAAAACCCCGATTTTGAAACATTCTTCATTGATGCTCCGCTCCTATTGCCCTTAGCGTGATGATATATAACCTATAGCCTTCCTCGATAAATGGGCTATCTAACCGTGAAAGAATTTTTTAAATCGGATGAGTAGTTCCTGAGATTAGCGCGTTCAAGCAAACAAACAAACAAACAAACAAACTCTTCAGCTTTATATATTAAGTATAGTAAGTATAGTATAACCGTGAAAGAATTTTTTAAATCGGATCAGTAGTTCCTGAGATTAGCGCGTTCAAGCAAACAAACAAACAAACTCTTCAGCTTTATATATTAGTATAGATATAGATGATTATGTTGCCGTGCGATGGCCAAGTTATTCTATTTATTAAAGAAATAAACATGTCAAATTTGAATACGGTCACTTGAAAATGTTTTTAATTAACTAATTAGGTAACAATTTATGACAAACATGTTGAATAGATAGGTACTGAATAAATTAACAGACATGATTTCACAAAGTTTTGCGGCAGAAGAACTGCGTTAAGAGACTTGCAATTTTTAACATTTTATTTTAGATGATAGGAAAACCTATGAGAAGTCTATGGTTTTAAAATAACATGGCAAATCTCTCAATACTGTGCGTACAAAAAGTAAGTATTGTTCCAAATCTAGCCATCGTTTCTTGTAGTTTCGCTATTACTGCCGCCGACGAGAAATCACTGCTAAGGGAAAAAACATTCTACCCATTTAGTAAATGCATCGATAATGATAAGATACATTTCTCCTTCACATGGACCAAAAAATCGAAATGTAGGTCCTTGGTGCCAAGGACGCTCTGGAAAAGGCTAAGGTGTCAAGGGAGCCCGTGGGGGTGTGGGCCGTAAACTTAAACAAACTCCGCAGTTGGCTATCTTGTTTTCTATATCCTTATCTATATGAGGCCACCAGAATCTAGATCTTGCCTCAATATTTGTTTTTAATATTTCCTAAATGTGGTCTATGTAGTTCGTCTAAAATGTTGTTCTGCCTGTTATGACTTTGGTATTATTCATTTGTGACCTCTCTAATCAAGCAATCGTCTTCCCTAGTTAAATCAAAACGACATTTATTAAAAGGCAATATGCTAATGTCCTCTAATTTTATTTAAGGCCAACCGTGTTGTACATATTGTGAAGCCTTCTGTAAAATGCCATCTCTACTAGTCTCGTAAACGAACTTTATCCAAAGATACAGGTCCATCTGCAACGAAAATAATGCAATCATTCGACGCTTGTAGGCTACGGGGTATCACGCGACATTTAAAGAGTTAATGACATTGTTAGTAACGGCAAAATCGAGAAAAACTAACGTTTTTAGTCATAACATTTTACACTAAGTGTAAAAAGAACCCGACACTTGTGGAAAGAGTTAAAATATTATTTCAGTATAAAATTCATTTACAAAACTTAATTTTAATTTTGCGGGATTAAAATATTTTTGTAAGTACGTGATAAACCAGTTTATTCTATCTTTTTAAAAGTTCTTTACGAAGTTAACATTTTTGTTATAGGGAGAACCTACTATAAAGAAACAGGGAGGTTAAATTAATACATTTCTTTTTAGTTACATGACCAAAAAATGGATACTTACGTCATCATACGACTGCCTTCTAACAGCGAGTTCGAGGTCCTCATCAAGAAGCCAGGGCGCCCAGCGGACTCTACGTCCGCTTATCGGCCCATTGTGCTACTCGACGAGGTGGGCAAGCTCTTTGAAAGAGTCATTGCAGACCGCCTCGTCGGGCAGCTGGTGCGAGTGGGGCCGGATTTGGCGGAGAGCCAGTTCGGTTTCCGCAGGGGGCGCTCTACGGTGGACGCCATCATGCGCGTGCGGGCCCTCACGACGGGGGATGCTGTGGCCCGGGGTGGGGTCGTCTTGGCGGTGTCTCTAGACATCGCCAATGCCTTCAACACCCTGCCCTGCAGTTGCATCAGGGAGGCACTCCGGTGTCGAGTGGACGATGAAGTATCTGGGACTCGTCCTCGACAGCCGGTGGAATTTCGTTGAACACTTCCGACGTTTGGCTCCCAGACTGGAGCGGGCCGGGGCTGCATTGAAGCGGCTCCTACCCAATCAAGGGGATCCAAACGCCTCCTACCGGAGGCTCTATGCGGGGATCGTGCGGTCCATGGCCTTTTACGGGGCACCGGTGTGGGCGCGTTCATTGAGGCTGCGGCCAGCCCGCCGGTTGAACGCGTCCCAGAGGGTCATGTCCATCCGGCTGGCCCGAGGATACCGCACGGTCTCCTGCGAAGCGGCGAGCTTCATTGCCGGATTACCGCCATGGGATCTGGAGGCAAACGTCCTTGCGCACGTCTGGGAGTGGCGCGAGGAGGCGAAACGACGGGGCTTAGCTCCGATGCCGCAAGAAATTGCGGCACAGCGGACAGAGCTCCGGCGGGATCTCATGGCGTCATGGAGAGTGCGATTGTCGCAATCCCGCGCTGGGCACGCCACAATTGCGACGATAAGACCCCTCTTTCAGGAGTGGCTTGAGAGACGCCACGGCGTCCTCACATTCCGCACCTGACGCAGGTCCTCACCGGACACGGCTGCTTCGGGAGGTTCCTGTTCAGGATAAGGCGGGAGGAAACACCCGGGTGTCACCATTGTGTGGATCGGCCTGAGGACACGGTGGAGCATACGGTGGAGGTCTGCCCGGCTTGGGCGGGGCAACGCCGTGTCCTCGTAGAGGCGATCGGCGGCGGTGATCTCTCGCGTCCGGCCCTGGTTCAGGTCATGGTACGGAGCGAGAGGAAATGGCAGGCCATCAACTCCTTCTGCGAAGCGGTAATGCTCGCGAAGGAGGAGGCGGAACGCGTGAGAAAGTGGCAAATTTTGCGCCCTCACGCCCCTAACCGCCGCAGGAGGAGACGCCCGGGGCGGGAATCGCGAGCCGATTTCCGGCCACCGTAGGCGCGGGCTTGCGGACGGTGAGCAATGGGTAGCTCGCCGTCCGATAAGGACCAATCCCGGGTCGACGGCGCGTTGTGTTCCACGCGCGCCTCAAAGAGATGTCAGCAGAATTGACGGGGTCCGCTAGGGCCAATGCCTGCCGGGGGTTCGAAGAAAACCGATAGGGACATCGTGGCCCCCGGCAACAGGGCAACCGAAGGAACACGGGTGGGTTTTAGTCAGTAAGAGTGTGACGTCTGACACGCCCTCCCGCTCCGCCCAGAGCGGGAGAAGTTATTTGATAATTTCCCACCCAAAAAAAAAAGCTTCATCAACGAAATACTGAATGTTAGTTACTTCAGTTCGTTTTGATCAAAACATTGTTGTCGCCTACACACAAAGTAAATATTCCCCGAAAACCAAAAACTGTGCGATGGAAATTTTATTTACAAAGTTAGAACTAATTATCCCAGTCGACGACAGCATCGCCCCCGATGCTGTCGTCGACTGGGATAATTAGTTCTTAATGAATTTGGGGATGTTTACGACATGCAGAACATGAAAACGGAATACGAAAGGAACTACTACCGCACTTCGGAGAGATTTAGAAATCTAACGAGAAATAACACGTACAAAAGGGATGGTAGTGTTCCCCCTGTTTCAGTCAGGAGTCACGAAAGACTCTAGGGAAAGTGGAGCGACGCTTGGATGACATTCTCCATTTCTTGACGGTGCGATTGAACACAACGTAAGTGCATTCGCGTCTTGTCTGTTGCACCAGACTAGACTAGTCTGATTGTCAACAACGCGCATCTGTCAGTCAGACTAGTTCAGTTCGATCGGGTGTGACTTACATTTTGGCGGTGTTTTGTATTAATAATTTGTATTGAAATCTAATCTTCATCTAAAATTCATTTAGGTTTTGTGTAAATTGGCTGAAATATTATAATGATTATTGAAGATGTCGGAAGATATCGGAATATTATTAATTAGATGTCAATACAGATTATTAATACAAAAAACCGCCAAAATGTAAGTCACACCCGATCGAACTGAACTAGTCTGACTGACAGATGCGCGTTGTTGACAATCAGACTAGTCTAGTCTGGTGCAACAGACAAGACGTGAATGCACTTACGTTGTGTTCAATCGCACCGTCAAGAAATGGAGTATGTCATCCAAGCGTCGCTCCACTTTCCCTAGAGTCTTTCGTGACTCCTGACTGAAACAGGGGTAGCACACTACCATCCCTTTTGTACGTGTTATTTCTCGTTAGATTTCTAAATCTCTCCGAAGTGCGGTAGTAGTTCCTTTCCAGTGTAAAAACAGGTGGAGTCAAAAAAAAAAAGATTAAGATATTTATTTGACAGTAGATTATTCGTTTTTATGCAAATACAGCTTGGGAATCGATAGATTAACAAAAAGTGAATTGAATACATTTAGTAAAACAGAAAAAGTAAACTCTGCTAGTTTTAGCGATTTTTTAGGAAAGTTTCATTATTTTGCCAAGTTGCGATGTTATTCAGAAGTTTATGAAAATATTCGGAACCAAACAGATCAAGTTTGGGCCAAGCTAAGCATAACATAACTAATTCATCATCATCATCATTTCAGCCGAAAGACATCCAATAAATAATTAATTATTGTCTTATTGTTGAGGAAATAGTCGATTGAAAAAAAATATATTTTAAAGATGACCCACCTGAAGTAATACGATACACAAGAAAAACAGCCATGTACTTGAAATTCAGAATCAGAATTTTGGAAATCGGAAAAAAATGGACGTAGATAATTATGATTATTTGGTTTACTAACCTCGTATGCAAACTTGTAGTGCGCAAAGCTGGTCCTTATCTTGTCTGCAGGTCGATTGGTATACTTCTGAACTAGTCTGCCTAATCAAGAGACGAAAGTAACACATGTGCTGTGTCCTAACGTTGGACACTAACTAGTGGATGATTTGCGAAAACATTGTTTAATATTAATTTAATGATAGGTAGTTAGACTGCGTCGGCTCTCCGGTCAAACGGGAGACGGGTGTTTGAAGTGGATTCCGCAGAATTAACCTTACTGGTAAGTAATTTAAAAGTTTGACGGCTTAGTTTAATTAGGTGATGATCGATAAAGCAGCTACTTTATTAAACAAAAGTTAAACCCACATTGTTTGTTTAGTAAATGTTAATTTTCAATAAACAAAAAAGGGTTTTATTTTACTAGTTTACTTTACTGTGATAAACGTAATTTAAATGTGTTTCTGTTTAGTACTGAAAGTGCTTTGTGTAAAAAGAATAATATATTTTTCTGAAACTTAGTCTATAACAAGGCCAGAACGCAGCCATACTTAGATAGGAAACTGCTCGTGTATACATTGTAATGCTATTTTTAAATTTGTGATTACAATGTATACACAAATTTTGCGTATTGCTGGTGTATAGCAGGGATGTAACGGATATCCGTATCCGCATCCGCAACTGCGGAGCATCCGCATAAATTTTGATATCCGCAAAACATCCGCATCCTCAACTTTTGATTTTAAAAGCTCCGCATCCTCATCCGCATCCTCATAATTTCTATGAGGATGTGACCCTACCTTGTTCGCACAAATAGTGGATTTTTAAAAATCGCGCCGACCTAATGGGCGCGCCGATAAGTGAGTTACGCGTTCCTATTGGCTGAATTCGCAAAGTCCTTGTCCTATGACACACGATCGGCCGCACGTGGCAGTGGTGGCACGACTGTGGTGTCACATGTCACAATTTGAGTTAGCCGACGTTCACACAGACGTAATATAATCGCGGCGGGATTTTATCGCGCACTGGATTTTCAACTCTCAGTGTTAAGCCGAACGTTGAGAATCCAACGCGCTGGGACGCACTCTCGTCCCAGCGCGTTGAAAAAACACAGTTGGATTTTTAACTCTCGGCGCTAAGCAGAGCGTTGAAAATCCAGTGCACGAAAAAAAAAGCCCCGATTATATTACGTCCCTGTGAACGTCGGCTTACTGGGTATAAAATCATTCGATTTTTTTTATCACCGCCACTGGAAAGTATCCCGAGCGAACAATTATTTTGTGGAGCAAGCCCTTGTCTATCTATGATGAACTTAGAAATCGCTTAGAAGGCGAAAAGGCCTGCAAGTTACTTTTTATCAAATATAATTTACCTTTACTTAAATTTTAATATTAAAGTTGTGCATTTGACTCCACAATTTAAAATTTCAGTTCACTAAAGTTGTGAACTGATTTTTTTTAAATATTCAATTTTTTTTTACCTACCAAATAATTACCTACAACCTATACAAATATAAATACTATAAAAAATAAGGGCTCCTTTTTGTACGGCATCCGCATCCGCACCCTCATCCGCATCCTCAATAAGGAATTTTCCAATATCCGTATCCTCATCCGCATCCTCAAACCCGATTATCTCGATATCCTCATCCGCATCCTCATCCGTTATATGACATCCGTTACAACCCTGCTGTGACCAAGCGCGCGCGAGCCGAACGAGCGAAGCGAGCGGTGCCGCGGTAGCGGCTGGCGAGCGCTACTTTCAAGTTGCTCGCAGCCAGGCAGGCTATTTAAAATTAGCGCAAGATGCATTACGTCGCAAACAAGTTGGTTACCAGTTCACAATTTCTCGCAATCTAAACTCGATTAGTCCGTATGCGTACCGGCACTGTATACTATGGAATGATGTAGTTAATTTGGTCACTACGAAGTATACGCGAGTATTTCCGTACTAGTCTTGGAAGACCTTAGTAAAATAGTGATTTCCAATCTATACGCGAGCAGTTTCCTATGGCTGCGTTCTGGCCTTGCATAGAATGGAAAGACGTTTTCGTACCTATAACTACTTTTTATTACAATAATTTGTGCGTGCGTTTATTTCGCTGTCCCCGGCGAATAAAACCGTAATCGTAAAAACCAAATAAAAATCATTTTTTTTGTAAATATCTTAATTAATATACACAATGAGGTTATTGTATAACCTCATTGAATATACATACCGGAATTGTTCAAATACTAAAAAAAGTTAGAATTAAAGTTAAAACTATCGTAATAGCACATTACCATTTTATTCGCCGGGGACAGCGATTTTACTCCTTGTTAAATATACGCGATATGTATGAATACATTAAGTTTACCTATCATCTATTTATAATAAATTACCTATGTAATTAAGTCCAACAAAAATGGCGCAATCCACGAATGATGACGATGATGCTGATGCTTTCTCATATTTATGTATGCCACTGACCTATTTTAGGATTCCATAATTATTATACGTATTTAGATACCTAATATTGGAATAAAAACATTGGATGTGTTCTAAAATAAAACAACGGGCAAATATCCGAGTACTTCCACTTTGCCCACCGAGCCGCCCACTGATGAGGCAAAAAATATCCGATATCAGAAAAAAAAAAACTAAGATTTAATAGCTATTTTATTGTCTTGTTTCGTATTCGAATTTCTGGACATAAAATAGGTAGATATACTTAAAAACGTATTATTGTGTCATCATCATCATCAGCCTATAAATGTTCTCACTGCTGGGACACAGGCCTCCTCTCTGTGAGAGGGAGTGGGCCGTAATCCACCACGCGGGCCCAGTGCGGGTTAGTAGATGTCACATGTCTTCGAATTTTCGGTTCTAGGACATACCGGTTTTCTCACGATGTTTTCCTTCACCGTTTTGAGAGCAGTGGTGATTAAATAATTTACGCAAAGTAAAGCGCCTGTCTGGGTTCCAACCCACGACCTACAACTCGTAAGTCGCGGCCGTTACCACTGGGCCACCACTGCTCACCATTATTGTGTAGACTACGCGAAAGCTTTCGACTCAATAGCCCACGAAAACATATGGAAAGCCCTTAAAGATCAAGGAGTACCAAGAACCTACATCGAAATCCTGAAAAAATCTACGAACAAAGCACAAGCCGAGTAAAGCTCGACCGTACTGGGCCTGAGATTAAAATTCGTCGAGGATTAAAACAAGGGGAACATCAATCACCAAAGCTCTTTATAGCAGTACTACAGCACATTATGAATGATCTGAACTGGAATGGAAAAGGAAATGACGTCAATGGAAACTGAGCAGCCTTCGTTTCGCAGACGACATAGTTATCTTCTCCGAAAAGCCTCAGAACCTCGAAGCTATGGTAAACGAACATAACTATGTTAGCACCACAATAAGCTTACAACTAAATATAAGCAAAACGAAGGTATCTACAAACAGCCTTAAGTATCCCATAACAGTAAACGGATCAGTTCTTGAATACGTAGAAGACTTTACATACCTGGGAAAACAAACATTTTTCAAACCCTCGAGAAACGAAAACGAAATCAGTAGAGTGTCCATGACATGGAATAAGTTCTGGAAAGAAGTCCTAAACGGACAACTGCCACTATAGCTGAAATAGAAAGTTATGGACTCCTGTATACTACCATGTCTTACATACGCCCGCCAAACATGGAACTTCAACAAAAAAAAAAAACAGAAATAAAATATAAGCGCGCTATGGAAAGAAGCATATTGAATATAATATATCAAACTTAAAGACAAACAAAAAACGGTGTCCCTTTGTTTCGCAGACAGAAAGGGCTTTGAAGGTTTTGGCCCTAACATCAGCCACCATTTTGTTTTTTTTCAAAATCGCGGTGCACAATAAATGTCATATATTTGGATAGGGGACACTTATACAAACATAAAAAGAATTTAACATAACATCGTAAAGCGTCACGTTTCTGAGATATTCAAAGATAAAAATAACAATTCTTATAACTAATTTATTTATTTATTTTGTAGTAATTTATGTCGATTAAGTTATTTATTGTTAATCTGAACCAGACAGAGAAAGAAAACAAATATTATAAAAAAAACTTAGCCATTATTGTCCCACTGCTGGGCAAAGGCCTCCCTACCCTCTTTCCACCTCTCTCTGTCCAGAGCTTCCAAGGACCAATCTTTCTTAAAGGAGTCCAGCTCATCCCGCCATCTCCGTCTGGGCCTGCCGCGATGTCGTTTGCGAAGCGGGACCTACTGGGTCGTAAGTTTGGCCCATTGATCGTTTGACATGCGGCAGATGTGTCCAGCCCAATTCCATTTAAGCGTGGCAGCTTTCCGAGTGACATCAGATATTTTAGTGATGGAACGGATTGTTGTATTCTTAACCCGCCCCACAAGTTTGATATATATATAAATATTATAATACTAATCATTTATTTTGTTCATTAAAATCTTTTTAATACAATCGGAACATGAGAATATGAGATAAATGTGTCGAATTACAATGATATTTTTATAGGTAAACATGAAATAATTGAACACCTAGTGGATAAAACATAAGATTTATTAATCATATTCGATATAAATATTATCACCCAAGAAGGCAGCGGGAGGCTGAATAGGATATTCTTGATGTCGCGCTCATGCCATATACCATATAATACACATAACATGGGTGCAACATCCAAGTGTTCGTTTTCCTACAATGCAATTGCAATAGTAGCCAATTATTTTATTCCTGCCTTGCAAAGTACTATTGAGCAAGATGTAGACAAAATAAATTCGATTGTTTTGGTGTCTTGAGTGGATTCGGGCTCTTAAAAGCCAAGGATCAGAAACGACAATGTTGTATTGACTCAAGTCATAACTCCTTCCCACAATTCAATAAAAAAAATCGGGGTGTCCTCATTCGGCGGGGGGTATACTTTTGTCTCTTTCGCTCATAACTGAAATATTACCTACACATGATGCAATTATGTTTTCATAGTTCAGTATGCTTACCTGAAGAGACAAAAACAAAAAAATCCTGTTTCTTCAAGGTTCAGTTTTCGACTTATATTTCGGTGAATAACTCCAAAACCTGACGCTTTAGGATATTATGTTTCATGAAATTTTTTGTTTATATAAGAGTCCTCTATCTAAATATATAACTATCGTTGTGCACCGCAATTTTGAAAAAAAATCAAAATGGCGGCCGGCGTTAGGGCCACCCTCCATACAAAAATATTCAAACCCCTTTCATTGAATTTCGTTTCGAAGAAAATGTTTCACATAATATTTGGTCTTTATTTTTTATTTCGAATATTATTGTTTTAAAGACTTTAATTAAATACATTTCACAGAAACACAATTCAATGAATTTTATAATCACATTTGTTTTATTTGACAGACTTATCATAGTTATCATACAGTAGAATTATTTTTCAAAGAATATTGATTGTTCGGTGTATTTTTCCAAGGTTTTTTATTTCAACGAAAATGTAAAAATAGACGTTACGCTATCCATAATTTTATAAGGGTATATATATGAACGTCGACAATTAAGTGTCGAATTAAAGTTGAATGAGAACTTAGGCTGCAAGAGCGAGCGAAGCGAGCTCGGGACTTGGGGTACCCCGAGTTGGACAGGTTAGGTTAGAAGAAGATGGCGGGGTCTTGAGACCCTGCTATTCCCTTCGTGGTTATTGTTTTTTTAAACCACTCAGAAATAGGAGGCGAGGCTCCGTCGACCACGCTGAAAAAAAAAATGTTTACCCTATAAAATGATAAAATATCGAAAATTAAGCGTCGAATTAAAGTCAAATAAGAACTTAGGCTGCAAGAGCGAGCAAAGCGAGCTCGGGACTTGGGGCACCCGAATTGGCCAGGTTAGGTTAGAAGGGGATGGCGGCGGGGTCTATAGACGGGTGTGTAGCGTTTGAAATAATAAAAAAAGTTCTAATGATCAAATGACCTAATTTCGTTTTATATACTTTTTTAATATAACGATGAAATTATATACTTAATAAATTTTTTATATAATTTTATTTTACCTTATTTTATATGCTATAAAGAACATTTTCTATAATGCACATTTGAATTAATATTCAATCAGTATAATATTCAGTTACTATAATATTCAAAATCTATAAGTAACGTTTAATATAATTTAGAAACGTCGTCGTAATTTGGGTTAGGTTAGGTTAGAACAATGACCACCGGGCGTGCCACAGCAGTGGTCACCGAGCGTCAGATACTCTCTATTGTTGGTAAATCATTTGGGTTAGATGTTCATTCATTACATTACAGAATTTTAGCGGAAAATGAGTAAATATTAAAGTTAGGTCAACTGAACGTTATAAAAAAAAGCATTATACAAATTGAAAATTATATCAAATGAATGTTATTAAGTAGAACAAAAGAAGGTTATATGAAATACATTAGATCACACGAAATTAGGTTATTTGTTTTTATAGCATATATGCAAATATAATTATATCATGTGAACGTTATTTCAAGTGATATTATAGTATCTGGTATTATGTCATATATTACACACCCTCTTTAGACCCCGCCATCCCCCTTCGTGGTTATTTTTTTAAACCACACAAAAACAAGAGCCCCGCGTCTACGCTGACTGAAAAAAAATATTTACCCTATAAAATAATATAGACTATTGACTATTGAATATTTGTCAAAGTTATGAATTGAAACGTTCACTTGATGAAATGTTTTTCTTGGTAATACGTTTTATATTAACTAAACAATATGAGGATAAAGAGTATTTTATTTGTTATTCTATGATATGAATATCAAACATAAATGGAGATGGAAAATTTTGGGCCCAAGTGTAATAAGTTGAGATCATCATCTGCCTAGCCTTTTCCCAACCATGTTGGGGTCGGCTTCCAGTCTAACCGGATGCAGCTGAATATCAGTATTTTACATGGAGCGACTGCCTATCTGACCTCCACAACCTAGTGACTAGGTAACACGATACCCCTTGGTAAGACTGGTTGTCAGACTTTTTGGGCTTCTAACTACCCGTAACGACTGTCAAAGATCTACAAATGACAGCCGGGACCAACGGCTTAACGTGCTTTCCGAGGCACGGAGGGGTCTTGGTATGTAAAGATGGTCACCCATCCACAGACCAACCGCGGCAAGCGTAGCTTAACCTGATCGATCGACCCGTGCAGCTGTTGTAACTTAGCCACAAGCCCCTTTGTAATAAGTTGAGATATGATTAAAAAATTAGTCATATTTTTTATCCTTGAATATCAAAAATCAGCTCAATTCTCAATCTGGAAGCGGAGAAATATGATAAAGATAGTTTTCGTGAGATTATCGATTAAAGTAATCGATTACACAACTACAAAAAGAAAACCTACCCACTAGGTAGCACTAGGTAATATAATTAACTCAAAGTAATTCATCATCTGCCTAGCCTTTTCCCAACTATGTTGGGGTCGGCTTCCAGTCTAACCGGATGCAGCTGAATACCAGTATTTTACATGGAGCGACTGCCTATCTGACCTCCACAACCTAGTGACTAGGTAACACGATACCCCTTGGTAAGACTGGTTGTCAGACTTTTTGGGCTTCTAACTACCCGTAACGACTGTCAAAGATCTACAAATGACAGCTGGGACCAACGGCTTAACGTGCTTTCCGAGGCACGGAGGGGACTTGGTATGTAAAGATGGTCACCCATCCACGGACCAACCGCGGCAAGCGTAGCTTAACCTGATCGATCGACCCGTGCAGCTGTTATTACTTAGCCACAAGCCCCTCCACTCAAACTCAAAGTAATTAAATGCACTATATATACTTTTATACAATATAGTGTATTTAGTCAAAAATTCATTCAAAATCATTGAGTCAAAAAAGTCGGGTACATAGTCCCACGGGTTACCGTGGGACTAATTGAGCTCCGTAATATCTTTACTTTAAAAATAAATAAACGCAGTAAAATCATTCAGACTAGTGATAATAACAAAGTGTGCATTGTGTAATACCGAAAAAGTGTTTTTCCAAGCCTATTAACAATATCCGACGAAGCTCTAAAGTGAAATAGAATCTGGACTCACATCAACAACTCAGTATCAAATAGTGCATTAAATAACTGTTTACTGTTCTCATTAATATTAACACACATGTGAAAACTTCGTATAATCATATTCGGTAAAAAAATATACCTTGAAAAAACTTAAAATAAACAAAATAAACGATTGAAAGTGAAAATAACAATAAAATTTAAAAATATCCAAAATTACATCCACCCATAATAAAGAATAACGAACGAATATAAATAGAAGAACACATATCCTTATTTCGTTGGTACAATTAACTACTCAAATAGTTGATTGGTTTGGGTACTGACTCGGATGCAACGTGTCTTGAGTTGTAATCCCGCAAGCAGTATCACTTTTTGTGTTTTCATATTAGTGGCATACAATTGTTGAACACAAATTATAATTGAACATAATAACAGAAAATAAACTAAAAATTAAATAAATATTTGAGTCTTGTATCATGAACTTTCTAGATAGAGAACATTACGTTTCGTGTTCGAGGCACTCGTACTCGTTCAATGTCGGACTCACTAAGTAATATTAGTCGAATTGAAAACGAAACACTGGATGATACCGCTACCAGTCTCCCCGAGAGGTACAACGACGACACATACGACCACGAATTAATATCTAAACTAAAGGAACAAGTTGAGAAACTGACTCTTCAGTTAAGTAGTGCAGAAGAAGAAATTGAGATACTTACATGTGAAATTAGTAACCTTAAACAGTCAAACCAGGAGTTGGAAAAGAAAAATGAACTTTACAAAAAAGTCACCATCACTCCTACTAAGAAAACCAGCCAAAAATCTTACACTCCAAAAAAAGGGAAGCATTACTTAGCAAAAACACACAAACGGAGCAAGTAAATACGTCTGACAAGAAGAAAAATAATAGTAAGGGCACTCAAACAATTGCAATGGATACTAAGGGGGCATTTAAGGAAGAATCTGCGGTTTCACCAGCAATCCTCCGTATAAAAAGCCAAAATGAAGACTCGGAGAAAAAAAAAAGTAAAATTTGTATTATAAGCGAAATAAATGTAATAAAATACGTATAATTGCAGAAAATACGTACGAACTATATACGTGAAAATACCTCCGCAAATACAGAAGGCGAGAAAATTAACTAAATGGATTAACAACAAGCGACAGAGCAGTTTTTTCGATTATAAGCACCTTAACGTGGTGCATCAAAACATTGCGAGTTTGCTGAATAAGAGTGGTGAGCTTGTTGTATGCCTCGAAGAGATGTCAGAGAAAAATACCGAAATCGACATAATCTGTTTATCTGAACACTTCATGATGGCTGGCCATGAACAATTATTGTGTATTCCTAACTACACTTTGGCGGCATGCTACTCCAGAAAGGACAGTAAGAGAGGTGGTACATGTATCCCTGCAAAGAAAGGTTACCAGTTTAAAGAACTTCAAGATATAGCAAAACTCTCCATAAATGGAATATTCGAATGTTGCGCTATTGATTTGACAATTTATAATACGATTATTGTTTGTGTGTATAGTACCAAAGTCCAATAACTTAAAATCTAAAAAAAAATGTCGTAATTGCAGGTGACTAAAATATTAACTGTCTTAAGCGTAATACTACTTTGATAGATCTAGAATGTCACTCTTAACTGTTACTCTTAACTTATAATTTAAAACTAGAAATAATATAGTATAGACAATTATGCACATAATGTAGGGACGAAGTGTAAATCCGATGTGATTGACTTCGGCCTGTCAGACCACACGGCGCAAGTACTAAAATTACCTGTTAATAAAAAAATCTTAATAAACTATTGGCGAACTAATAGACGAGATTCAATAAAGAAAACATGCAAAAACTCAAAAAATTATATAAAACGTTTTCTTTTTCTGATATCTATAATACAAATTATCCTAGCACAGCATATAATGCATTTTTGGAAGCTTTCATGATGTATAATTTATGCTTTCCTATCCTAAACATTACAATCAGAACCAAAGTAAAACCTCAGTGGGTATCAAGTGGCATAAAAATCTGTAGCAAAAATAAGAGAGAGCTTATGTGGAACTATAGGCTAAACCGTAATGAAGTAAATAAAACTAAATTTAAAAAATACTCTAAAATATATAAAAATATAATTAATTTAACGCAACGAGCACAAAACAATCATAAAATCAAATCATCTACTAACAAATCCAAAGCCACATGGGCGATTATAAATAGGTCTAAACTGAATTTACCAAATAGTAGTATCACTTCCATAGAAACAAACCATAAAACTATAACTAGGCCGCGAGAGATTGCGAATGGTTTTAAAAATTTCTTTATAGAAAAGGTAGAACCAATACCAGATGCTGGTAAGGACGTAACCGTAAATATTTCTAAATAAAGTCAATCTATGTTCATGGCACCATCTACTCCATATGACATACTTCAAATTATAAGATCGCTTAAAAATACTACAAGTATTGGATACGATGGAATCTCTACTAGAATCCTAGTGCTATATCTCCACATAGTGCGTCGTAGTTGTGAGACCTGTGGTTTTTGTTTTCGTATGTTATTGTATTATTATATATTTGATTACATGCTTATTTATTTATTACGTTAGTGCACGTAATTTTCTATTCGTAAATTTATTTAGTGGTATTTCAGTGTATTTTATAGTTTTTGATGATGGGAAAACGAAAACGCTACGACGAGGTCCTCCTCGTCGTAGCGTTTTCTAAATACTCTTGTATTTAGTCCGGGAGATTATGTCCTGAATTTGTACTTACATTTCTGTTAATGACTGGTGATGAAAATAACAACTAGATGGCGCATTTGATGCGCAAAATTACTGTCACTAACATACTTTTTTGATAATCCTTCCTTTTGGATATGCTTCCAAATATTTTGGGACAAATGAAAATAATAACATTTGTGTTTTGCATTTGGGAAAACACTTTCACTAGCTCTTATCGCAGCTAACTCAAAATAATGAACTAATGTTGTTATTTTCATTTGTCCCAAAATATTTGGAAGCATATCCAAAAGGAAGGATTATCAAAAAAGTATGTTAGTGACAGTAATTTTGCGCTAACTTTTTAATAATTTAAAGATATATCTATTTATGAATGTGTTTTGTTTATTACCTATTACAATTGTTCCAATAGCGATAGTGTCGATATCGAACTTAGAAAGCATATGAGTGCGAATAGTCCTATTGCACTCGTATGCTTTTTATTACGGAGGCATTTCATACTTCGTATGCTTTCTAACTAACGATACGTCGGCCTTGCATACGAGTACTTCGCTCCAGTGAACTTTCGAACTGGCGTACATCGAGATCCTGTACTTTAGAACTAACATACGTCGACATTTCAAACTTCGACATTCAGTAGCGGTGTCGCAAAAGTAAGATGGAATTTTACCTAGCTAACTAGGTAAAAAATTCCATCTTACTTTCTTCAAAATTCAAATTCAAATATTTTATTTCACATAAACCTACAAGGGCACTTATGAAACGTCAGAAGCCAGGTGCACGTTTCCAATTGGTCATTTTCTATGGAGAAGAGCCGGCAAGAAACTCTATGGTACGGTTATGATGACTTGCCGAAAATTAACAAAAAAATTAAACTTCGAACGAATACGCGTTATAATTTTATTTGTTTTGAGAAAAACATTGTTTGTTGCTTGTGATTTCAGAGTTTCTGATTCTATTTTTCTATTTTTCACTTTGTAGTAATTTTTTTTAAAGTCGTTTTTTTTGTATAAAGTTTTGGCAGGTATATATAATTTGCCACAAAAAATATGAAATTAATGACAAGTGAAAACACCAATGCATAAAACAAATTATTCAGGATTTTTGTAGAGTGGCAGTAATTTGTTATTGTTACGTAGGTTACCTAATGTTAAATATGTACATGTACCTATTCTTCAAAGTTTCGAACCGGCGAAGTTTCGTGCGTAGCACAGTGAATGACTAAACTCAACCAGAACAATGCAGGTACAGTCCGCAATAAAAGTCGTTAACGATGTCGGATTTACATATCATCTAAATTGATAATTTTCACGTTAAGCCGTTGGTCCCGGCTGTCATTTGTAGATCTTTGACAGTTCTTACGGGTCGTCAGAAGCCCGAAAGTCTGACAACCAGTCTTACCAAGGGGTATCGTGTTACCCAGTACCTAACTGGGTTGTGGAGGTCAGGTAGGCAGTCGCTCCATGTAAAATACTGGTATTCAGCTGCATCCGGTTAGACTGGAAGCCGACCCCAACATAGTTGGGAAAAGGCTAGGCAGATGATGCTCTCAAAACGGTGAAAGAAAACATCGTGAGGAAACCGACATGTCCTAGAACCAAAAAATTCGAAGACATGTGACATCTACCAACCCGCACTGGGCCCGCGTGGTGGATTACAGCCCACTCCCTCTTACAGAGAGGAGGCCTGTGTCCCAGCAGTGAGAACATTTATAGGCTGATGATGATGATCAGCTAAGAGTTACTTACTCTTAAAATTTTACATTTGTTCAGTTTTTTATAAATATGTTGCTCGATGGTTTAGATTTTATAAACTGAAGTGTTAATCTATTTTTGTACTGACCGTACCGACACGTCAAATTAGAACCTCACACTAGTTATTTCTGTACCTTCAGTGAAAAGTGATGTAACTGGAAAATCATGATTTTGAGAAAATTAATGTTAAAGTTTCAAAAAATCTGACTCTTTGTCTACTTCACTAAAATGAGTACTAATTACTGATATTGGTAAACAATATCTTAGAGCACGATTTAGTGTAAGAAGAAACAGATTAATTTGTATAGTGTTTTTAATTTAAAAAGAAAAACAGTTGTATCACCTAACACACCGTACGCAAAATACGCGCTTTGACGTGGAGTTGCGGATACCAGCCCGTACTACCTATCACCTAACACAACATAATTATATTAAAGTCGTTTTATGAGTAAATTAATTTAAAATGACTTGAACCATTTTTCACATTATTTATTGGTTGGTTTTGGATGATTATGTGTACCTAAATATAACAGTTTGTACTAATTCACATAGATCGCGTAATAAGAGTCACATACATTTGTGTTAATATACACTAAGGTACTTGAAATATTTGTTCAGTTGTAATAAAATACATCTTAAATAATATCAATGTGGATATTATTTAAGATGTATTTTATTACACATTAATAAATGTAAGAAATACTTAGTTAGAGCACTTAACACCAAATTAAGCTTGCTCAATTTTAATCTTAGAGGGTACTAATCATAAAAAAGTCCAAGAAATTGCATTTTTTTACTGTTAAACTTAGTGTAAGAATATTAAAACTGATATAAGTCAAGATATATCACTTTTCACTGAAGGTGTAGATTTATGATTGATTGATTTGTGTTTGTTTTACAAACTATGGAATATGTGTCATACTTTGTTTTCTCTTTAATGGATTGTTTTCCCATATATTTTCAGTCGTCTGGTTCTTCTCTTGTAGGTATTGGTGGCTCGCTAGTGCGGTTTGTTTAAACTTTAATTACAATAATATATTCCGTGTTGGTACGATCCTTTACGAGATAATAATCAATCAAGCTAACCAGAAAATTACACTAAGTGTCAATAAAAAATAAACGCGCGTCAGTTGAAAAACATCTTACATAGTTATATAATATTTACGCATGAAGATAATATCAATATTAATTCGCATAGATGTAGGGATAACATTTTCCGCGATATATTATGGCTGCTCAAGAGTAGACATCAATATCCCGATTTGAGAAGATATGAAAGGAAAAATTCAAACATAACTTTCACCAACAGGTTACCCTACATTTTGGGACCAAGATGAAGCTTTGTTACGGGATTTACGCGCTAATGATTGCACAGGCGTTGCCTGTAAATGCTTACTGCCCAGAAGCTGCGCTAGCGTCACTTCCATTTGTATTGGAGTACGCTGTATGGCGCGGGTGGCACCAGGCTGTCATCTATACTCCAGATCTTGAGCAAGGTATGTGTTGGAATACGATACATTAATACATGGATACAGCGCCGGCCCGAGAATTCCTGGCGCTCTAGGCGAAAGGCTAGAATGACGCCCTTTGAAGAAAATTCGTGACAAAATAAAATAATGTTCTTTCTTTTTCGTATGGTTAGTCACCTGGTGTCAGAGTTTTAAAGCCGCCCATGGGCCTCTGACTTGGCTTCACATGCCGTCGAGAAATATCCCTCATGCGCGATCGGTACAGCGATCGCGGTCAAACTATAATAGTCAAATCAATTTTGAACAAAACCTAGCCTATTAATTCTATGATACATACAACAAGAGAAGCAATAAATTTACAATTGCGATTTTTTACCAATGGATTGGCCTCAACTTGCTTTTGATTTCCAGATGAACCGTAAGTACCGATGATTTCATAAATGTCGATGAGCGCAATTTGGTAAAAAAATGGGTAAAAAAATTGGGAGTATTTTGAAGTTGTAGGTAAATAAAAAATAAATATACAGTATTATTTTTCAATTTCGATGCCGCCGACTGCCGCTCCTCTAATACGAGCGCCCTAGGCCGTCGCCTAGTTCGCCTATAGGAACGGGCCGGCCCTGCATGGATAAAGAAGATTGTTAAGGTGTAAATAGACTCTAAGAAGCCGAGAGTTACTTATTCTTCCCTTGAGATATTTCTTTTTGTACTGAACCATACCTGGAAACCTTCTGGTTATGAAGATATTGCAGGTCAAAGTTCTAACTTATTATAGACTTTTTTAAGAAAACAGGTTTTAACATTGCATGACCCATTAGCACAATGTTTTTGTCTAGGTATTTCATTACGTGTTACCGTAAACAGAGGTTTATCACACCAAAACTAAAACTCGTTTTCCAGCAATAACATTTACTTGATGTAGGTACTCAGTTTGATGTATATATAGATTACAGGAAAACCTATGAGAAGTCTATGGTTTTAAAATAACATGGCAAATCTTTCAACGTTGTGCGTACAAACAAAAAGTATGTATTGTTCCAAATTTAGCCATCGTTTCTTGTATATTAAACGTTATTAAATCTTTAATCGTGTACACAGTATTTAAGGTCTATATTACCAAGCCGCGCACAGCAGCTTGACCGCGGGCGTCTTCCACGACACGCGATCGTAGCCGAAAGTATGCTGCGACGCGCGATCGGCTCCGTTCGCCTGTCGTCGTATCCGATCGGATCCTTTCGGCTTTCGGTTTTTGCCATAAATTATCAATCCAAATTTATCTTTTCCTCTTCTGTGTTTTATGATTATTTTCTTCTTCTTCTAATGCTTTCAAAAATTTGAACACGTCAACACTGTAGGAATGAAACTATTTGACAAGGCGCTGAAACGGATACGTTCGCAAGCGATGGTACGGAGCCGATCGTATGCGTTGACATCCTGCCAGACGCGATCGGCTGTCGCCGCATCTGTTTGTATCCTTTCCGATCCGATACGATGCGAGCCGTTTGGTGGAAATCATCCTTTATACGGGCCTTAGAGGCGTACGCGCACGAGCATGACACGCAGGTCGCGCAACTATATCTATAGCTAGCTACTAACCAACCTAACACACTTCAGTTCTGGGGTGGGCCTAAAGGATTATGGAGTTGAAGGGCAGACCCGGCCCTTATTAAAAAAACGATCTTGAAACATAGGCATGACTTGATACTTAGTAAGTATCTATTAAAATATCTTCTTCGCAGGTTGCCAATGGGCTGTCGTCCGACTAATGAAATGCTTGAGTATCAATGGAATCGCTACTGCTTCAGAATCATTGCAGAATGTTCGCTTTCGAGCTAATCTCGGAATCATCATCTTATCTTCGCGTTTAAGACGAAACGCAACTGCAAACCTTACGAAACTCATTAATAAGGTAATTAGAATTTGCTTAATGACAATGTTAGTAATGGCAAAATCGAGAAAAACTAGCGTTTTTAGTTATAAATTTTACTCATTTACACTAAGTACGAAAAGAACCCGACACTTGTGGAAAGAGTAAAAATTTTATTTCAGTATAAAATTTACTCACAAAACTTAATTTAAATTTTGTGGGATGAAAAATATTCTTATGCGTATTATACCAGTTTATTCTATCTTTTTAAAAGTTCTTCACGAAGTTAACATTTTCGTTGTATTGAGAGATTTTAATTATGCTTACCTACCTATCTCTTTATTGTAGGTAGGTAAGTTAAATTAATACATTACTTTTTAGTTACATGACCAAAAAATGGATACGTCATCATACGACTGGCTTCTAACAGCGAGATCGAATAAAGATTTCAGCTTCATCAACGAAATACTGAATGCTACTTCAGTTCGCTTTGATCAAAACATTGTCGTCGCCTACACACAAAGTAAATATTTTTCGAAAACCAACAACCTCGGACTGTGCGATGGAAATTTTATTTATAAAGTCAGAAGTAATTATCCCAGTCGACGACAGCATCGGGGGTATCACTATAATGAATTTGGTGATGTTTACGACATGCAGAACATGAAAACGGAATACGAAAGGAACTACTACCGCACTTCGGAGAGATTTAGAAATCCGACGAGAAATAACACGTACAAAAGGGATGGTAGTGTGCTACCCCTGTTTCAGTCAGGAGTCACGAATTACAACTATTCGAGAATATTTAATATGCTGAATGTCAGTAGATTTTCTTTGAGTCTTCAGTTTAGGAAGTGGAGCCTAGTTCACCGTCTTGAGCCAACAGAGAGAATAATAAGTGTTATGCAGTATTTTAAAGTACGCACTAATTCTACGCTGTATGCCTATTTTTTAGGTGAGTAACTACTGTTTTCTTTTATCGCAGTATAGTATGTTACAAATAACGGTGTTTGGGATTTTGAATATGACAAAAAGTTAAGAAATGGCTCAATTTTACTGAAAAATGTAGCACGGGATGGCGTAACTTAACGCCTCGCCTGAAAAAATCGGTGCTATACAGGAGGTTTAGCCTGTTGGAGGCTAATTCGTCCACTAGACTCTAGGGAGTGGAGCGACGCGCTTGATTGAATCGAGTCCTTTTCTATGTGTTCTTCCTAAATCCATTATTTCACTGAAATGTAGGTAATTGGGATCGCGTCCAGTCAATGTCAGGAGTTGACGTTCCTTATCCAGTGGAATCTCGCAACTTCTTGGGTGAGGAGCTGGTGGTAGGACGATGCAACTCTACTGGGGATGGAGGTCCATCGCTGGACGACGATGGCCCATCTGCTGAACCGATGTTGGATGACATTCTTCATTTCTTGACAGTGCGATTGAACACAACGTAAGTTTGTTATAAGTTTAATTCAGAATAATTTAATTAAGATTTTTGTTTCTGCTTCGTGGAAGTCGTAAGTCACCATAACATACTAACATAACAGCCACATTTTTATAAAACTTCCCTGAATACTACGTTTGTAGGTTTGGTCGTAGCAGCCAAAATATAAAGAGAGACAGGACTGGTGATGCGAGAAGTAAGCGACGTACAGTTGACCGTGTGAGAAGCAGCTCGTCCTGCATACACAGCATGACGATTATGTGGGCATGTTACGCGAGCAGAGGTCGACACCGCAGCCTTCAGTAGCAATTTCCTATTATTGCTTGCGATGTTTTTCGATTTTAGTGAATTAATGAAGTCTTACTTTAAGTACTTCATTAATTCACGAGTAAACATTTATTTGCATAGACAGGGTACAGTAAATAAGATATGACAGTTTAACATTAAATTACACAAAATTATTCCGTTCATAAGTCAGTACAGTCAGTCCATAATGAACGCCTGCGTTCCTGCATATACTGCCTCATGGCACAACACTGATACATTGAATGTTGTATTCTTTCAGATTATTCCTGACGAAAGCTATCACTAAAATAATAAGTGCATGTCGGACCACGGACACGGATTTTTCCGACATCTTCAACGATCATCATCATATTTCAGCCAATTTACACAAAACCTAAATTAATTATACGCTTTCCTAATGAATCACCATTGGTGAAAACCGTTTGAAAATCTATTCGGTAGTTTTTGAGTTAATCGCGTTCAGAGACACACAGACAGACGTGGTGGGGGGACTTATTTTTATAATATTATGTAAGGACTATTCCACCCACCAATTTTGAAAACATGACATGATATTTCATAATTATGACTATTTATGAATACGAATACATAATGCTATACTGCTCATCTGTCATAGCAAATAGCGTGATAATTTATCCCCGGACAGAGGGCCTACCACCAGCTCAAAAGCAGTATTATTTTAATATTACTTCAGTGGGAGAAAGAGATGGAGCTATATGTCCCGTAGAGCTTCATCTCTTTCCCACACTGAAGTAATATTAAAATAATACTGCTTTATGAGCTTGTGGTAGGCCCTCTGACAGGGCTTATAGGGAATATCTATAACTTTCTAAATTTATGTCTGTAATTTTTATTGTGTTCATAATAAAGAATATTCTATCTATTTATGCATTTTAACAAAATGTATCCTGTTGTTTTTGCGTGATGCTGGAACATACTCAAACAGACAAAAATTCTAGAAACTATATTTTCGGCATAAGACTCGTTCCTAGAACTCATAACAATTACTTTTTTTTTGTATTCAATGGTGCCAATTCCCTTGTTCACAAACTAAACTAAATTTAAGTTCAGTGCATCTTTTTCTTTTTATTTCATTAAGAAAACTTTTTACAAAAAAAAACAACCGACCTCCAAAAAAGAAAAACACTACAAAGTGAAAAATAACTTTAATTTCGGAAGTCGGTGTCTTGGGTTTTGTATTTTCGTTTTTTGCCACCGACTTCCGAAATTAAAGTTATTTTTCACTTTGTAGTGTTTTTTTTTTTGGAGGTCGGTTGTTTTTTTTTGTAAAAAGTTTTTATTTTTCACTTTTTAGTTGTGGTACCTACCCCACACACATTCAAATACCACTACCTGCTACCAGTGACAGAAACTTATCATATCATCTACATACTAAGTGGGAAAAAAATACGTATTTTGTAGCTAACTCAAAAACTATCCAACCAAAGTTAATAAAATTTATATGGGACCAATTCGAGAGCACACCCTTTCAAACAAAAAAAGAATTTTCAAAATCGGTCCACAACTGACGGAGAAATCGGTGGACATACATAAAAAAAAAAAAAAAAAACAAACATACGCGACGAACATATAACCTCCTCCTTTTTGGAAGTCGGTTAAAAAGGACAGAAGATAAATTTTATTTATTTATTTAACAGTTTATGTACACACATATAAACAGATAAGAAGAAAGGAACAGAAAAATAGTCCTGTCAAATTAATCAGCGCTTGACGTAATTAACACGCTTTTATTAGGTCGACCTGTATGTAACTGTGTAATGGAATCTAAAGTAACTAATTTAACCATCTTCCAAGGGTCGTAGCGTAATGAAAATTGGCAGCTGTATGTAGTTTTGATGACAATACAATAATATGGTACTGTCGAACTGATCTGATAATGGAGCCGGAAGATATGAACTGCAACTTCATGATGGAAAATCGTTTCATAGCTGTTTTGGATTTCTTAGAAAAGTCTTGTAATGAACTTTGATCACGATTAGGTTTCAAGGTCTGATGATGAAGCCGGAAGATAGGCACTGGCATTCCATGATGGAATATCGTATCATAGTCGTGTTTGCACTTGTGAGAAAGGCCACGTAATGGACTTTGAACACGATCAGGTTTCAAGCGTGTTTTTCTAGTGTTTTTTAAACTATTAATTTTTTTTAGTAGGCAAGTTTTTAATCACGTCTAAACTTGTATGGAGTAGTGACAGGCGCTGATTAATTTGACAGGACTAAACTAAAATTTATCTTCTGTCCTTTTCTTAATGATATAGAAAGAAGAAGATGCACTGAACTTAAATTTAGTTTAGTTTGTGAACAAGAGAATCGGCACCATTGTAGAGTTTTGACTTCGCTACGATTTTATTATATGTATATACGTGAATTTTGAGGTTCAATTAAAATATGACATTGAGATTGCGTAAAACGTGCGTCACATTGTCAATAACCAGAAAAGTTACGATTGTTTGTTCGCAGTTCATCGATTCGGTACTACGGTAAGCTGGGGTTCCGTACATATGAGGGCACTTGGACCGGCTTGCTGGGGGCTCTGATGGACCATACGGTGGACGTTGCCCTGGAACCAGTAACTGTACATGCGGCTCGGCTACAGGACATGGATTTTATCTTTCCCATTGCTGAGACCATGTAAGTGATTCAAGTGATATCAGTAAAAGCTAATTTTATTTTCTTTCTTTATGATTAGAGGGTTTCGTTTTTAAAAGCTTTTACTTAACTTGCAATGTATGTATGTATGTTCGGCTGGACTCTTGCAACTCAATTTTGAAGCAGATATCTTCAACCGATTGAGCTGAAATTTTGTATACACGTTTAGTTTGGATGACAATACACGATAAGTTAGTGACGTCATTCTAAATCCAATGTGGCGGACCATCCAAGATGGCGGAATAGTTATCTTTAATGCATTTCTACAATATGGGTATCAAATGAAAGGGCTTGTTGAGATAACTCGAAAAATAATATGACGTCATTCTAAATCCAATATGACGGACCATCCAAGATGGCGGAATAGTTATTTTTAATGCATTTCTACAATATGGGTATCAAATGAAAGGGCTTGTTGAGAGTAACTCGAAAAATAATGTGACGTTATTCTAAATCCAATATGGTGGAACATCCAAGATGGCGGAATGTTATTTTTTATGCACTTCTGCAATATGGGTATCAAATGAAAGGGCTTGCCGAGAATAATTAGAAAAATATTCTGACATCACTCTTAATCCAATATGGCGGACTTTTGAAGTTTTTTATGCTTTTCTATAGTATGGGTATTAAATGAAAGGGTTCGCTGAGAATAAAAATGCAGGTTAAAAAAAGATGGTGATTATAAGCTCGGTTGCTCTAATCCGCCTGAAAGGTGTAGAGACCTCGATTACCTACTATTAGAAACCTTGCCAGCGATAACTAAAAAGTTCAAAATAAATTATAAGCAAAAAAACCTTTTTTTTAAAAAGCTTTTATTTAAATGCTCTAAAAACTTATAAGTTGATAGTTAAAATTTTAATAGAAAATTTTATTTTCTTCTTTTTAGAGCATTTAAATAAAAGCTTTTTTTAAAAAAGGTTTTTTTTCCTATATTAGAGCGTTGTGTCGAGAAGTTCCATCATTTGATGATGGTGATGTGCTTCTGCTTTCGTTGCGGAAGAAAATAGGCATTTTCGGTGTTGTGGTCCACTGTGCTATTCCAGTGTAGAAACAGGTGGAGTCAAAAAACAAAAGATTAAGATACTTATTTGACAGCAGATTATAATAATATATTTTTTTATAAATACGGCTCGAATCGATAGACTAACAAAAATGTGAATTGAATACATTTAGTATTAAAAGAAAATAAGCAAACTTCGCTAGTTTTACGGAAATTAAAATACTTACTTTCATTATTTTGTCCAGTTGCGATGTTATTCAGAAGTTCATGAAAGATTCGGAACTAAAGAGATCTACTTGGGGCCAAGCTAAGCATAACATAACTAATTCGTCACCATCATCATTTCAGCCGGAAGACGTCCAATAACTATCTAGCCCCCTACTTTCAGTACATATTTTGTAACAACCACAGTAAGAATCTACGGTCATCAAAAAATCGCGTTCTTCAATGTCCCACTCACCGCACAGACTTCATTCACTCTTCCTTCTTCGTTCAGTCATTTCTCTGTGGAATGCGCTGGAAATCAGGATGGCAACCAACCGATTATCTCATCATCTGTTACGACGCCTCATTGAGGTGGATAACAATTAAAATTCTATTGTGTCTCGTTAATGACAGTTGAAAGGTTAACTTTTAAAGTTAAAGTTCGTGAGCACATTCGTAAGAAGCTGGCAGTAAGTATCATCACAACGTTAATGTTTTCCCATTGTTTGTCTTATTTGATTTAGTATATTCATGTATTTATGTATATTTATTTTTGCTTATTTTTATATACACACACCGTTTAGCGGAACATAAAAAAAAATACCAACATTTTTAAAAATGCGGTTTAATTTTAAAATCTAGTATTTAAACTTCATTTCTTTTTTAAAATTACACCTTTTGAAATAAGATCACATTTTAATACTAATTTTGCGAGAATATTTTTCTTTATAGATAGGTATATTAAGGGAACCAAGAAAAGTTGAAAAAATTAATTAAAAACTATTCTTAAAATAAAAAAATAAAAAATTAAAATCACGTGTTTCCTCCACGTGCTCTTACGAGTATTAAAATTTCTACCCGCCTAGGCATGCTGAGAATGATATTATGTATTGTTTCCTGTGATAGTCTCTGCCATTCCTCAACTATGGCGATTCGCAGTTCACCCACATTGACAGGAGCTGGGATTCTGGATATTACTCTTCGTTTCAGCAGGTCCCAGACATGTTCTATCGGATTCATATCCGGTGATCTCGCTGGCCACTCCATAACTGTGATATTCACATTATTAAGATATGCTTGAGTTGAACGAGCAGTATGCGGATGAGCATTATCTTGCATCAAAACGAAGTCATCACCGATAAAGGGGGCAAACGGTACCACATTTTCTTCTAAAATTTCTCTTACATAACAAGCTGCAGTCAGTCTTCCTCCATCGATTACCACCAGGTCCGTACGAGCTCCCAAACATATCCCCCCAAACCATTATTGATCCTCCACCATATGCCACTGTAGTTTCAAAATTTGTCTGATTATATCGAAAAATAATCGGGAAAACACTCAAAACGCATCGGAAAACACGAAACAAGTGGCAGCTGTCTTGTAAGGGTTGCGACGACGAACCGTTTACAAAGACCGTTTTGTGTTTTGTGATGAGAAACCGTTTTACGTTCTGGGTTCAACTTCAAACAGTCTTCATTGCACAAATCAGTCTTCGAATTACTTGGTTACTTGGCGATTTTTCATTTTACATCTAAGAAAATACAGTCGGGTACAATGATTCAACTATCTATCACACTCGTAAAACAGCCCTTCCAATAAAAACTGTACTCTTTGTCAATGAAATACAGTCAATAATGTATTACCAGTTGTCAATGCTGTCGTTCGTGATGCGAAAAAACCACTTCATACATTTCAAATCGTTGATAGTTGTAAGAAACTGCGCTCGACGAAAACGCAATTCTATTCGTTTGATAAGTTTCGTTCTTTAACCGTTTTCGTCGTCGGAAAAACGGTTTCGTCCGTCAAAAATTCGACAACGACCCTCCACTAATGTCTAGTGACAATGTCAGCCAGCTCATGCCAGTGCAGAACATGCACTGCCAGTGACATTGACTAAAAATATAAAACTGATTTTAGTCGATATGAAATTGATAGTCATTATTTTGGTTTTTCAGTAATTAATTAATGATGTTTTGAAAAGTATATATGGTACATTTAATTACTTTTATTTAATTATATAACCGGTGCTACCTAGTGGGTAGGTTTTCTTTTTGTAGTTGTGTAATCGATTACTTTAATCGATAATCTCACGAAAACTATCTTTATCATATTTCTCCCCTTCCAGATTGAGAATAGAGCTGATTTTTGATAAACAAGGAAAAAAAATTTGACAATTTTTTTTGAACATATCTCAACTTATTACATTTGGGCCCACCGTTTCCCATCTCCTTTAAACTTAATCGGTCCATAAGATTCGGAGCAAATTAGCTGTGACAGACGGACAGATAGACAGATACACGAGTTAACACGAGTGATCCTATAAGGGTTCCGTTTTTTACTTTTGAGGTACGGAATCCTAAAAATATATTAAAAGATGACCCATCTGAAATAATACGATACACAAGAAAAACAGCCATGTGCTTGAAAGTCAGAATTAGGATTTTGGAAATCGGTCATAAAATTGCCTACGAGCAACAAGCCAGTTGAATTGAATGTAACCAAGCTGAGAAATAGATTAGGTATTGTTTTTTATTATTAAGGTCTTATTGCCTGTAAAGATTTTGCAAAGGGCTTTGTTGCTAAGAAGTTTACGGATTACAAGACAGTTGTTGGACGTGAAACATTCCATTGAAATCGAATATTATGGTGTTAAATATTACATTATAAAGACTTATTTTTTTGATCTTTTGATCATAAAATAGGTTTCCATTAATGTAAAAAACTTTGATTGGTCTTTGATGACATAATTATTAAAAAAATATGTAGTTATTTACACGACTATTATTTTAATATTCCTTAATACAGGGTGTAAAAGACATCGCTAAAAAACTCAACTATTCTATACATTTTGACCGTGTAAGGAATTGCACTATTGTAAGAACCGGCAGTTTTTTTTCACACTGTATACCTAGGCATCATGAACGCCATTTCCTTTGCAAAATAAAAGGGACATCTCTGCCCAATCCTTCGGGGAATACAGGATATGTATGTGAATGTTTGTTTTTCTGCATTTACTCAGAATGCACGATGTCCTTTCAGGTGCAATATCTACATTCGCCAGCAAGAGACGTCGACGGTGCGCGACATATTCCTGGCACCGTTCAGCGTGCGCTTGGTGGCGTGCGTCGTGGCGGTGGTGCTGATCGCCGCCATTGCCATCGTGGTCATCAGCCGGGCCACCGCCACTGTATGCGTCAGTCATCGACGCATGGGGTATACTGAAGCACTGATTTGGTCTACTGGGATACTTTGTCAGCAGGGTTTGTTGTTGAGTACTTTGGAACGGTCAGGGAAATTAATTGTTGAACAAATTGACACCCTACATCAATTTGCCGTGTTATAGCCAATAACTGACAAAGTTGGTATTCGATTTTCTTTACAATTAATTTCCTTCACTTTATCTATTACGATTTTAAATACCTATTTCTCGTCATGGGAATGATACGGAGTTAAAAAGAGAGTTACGGTCCACCATATTGTAATTTTTACCATCGCACATAGATAACTAACTACACTACATCAAAAGGTTTGCTTAAATATTGAAAGTGTAAGTAACAAACCAATAACCCTCCTTTTTGTTTTGCCGTAGTCGGGTAAAAACTAAAATGAATGACTGAATTGAAGCTCTATAAAACCAAACATATTCGTAAAACTCAAAATAAAACCATTTCTGAATAATTCGGAATTTTTCTACTCGTCTACTTACTTTTTATTTTCATTGTATAATTTGTATAATGTACATTGTATAATGATGGTAATCAACGGCATAGAGGATTGCGGAGGCGTTGGTTTATCAATTAATTTTAAAACCGCATAGCTCCTCTTGAGTTTTTAATAAAAAAATATTTCCGTTTTATAACTATAGTTTACTGTGATATCGTATATTTAAATTAGTTACCTATTTGTTAAGTATGGTGTTTGAAAATAAAGAAAAAATATCTTTCTTAATAAAAATATTTTGAAACTTAGTCCTAAAAATGGAATTGTACAGTACCGACCAAAAGTCCATAGGCAATCTCACAAAGCAATAGCTTGACGTTTAATTTTACTTACGACCTTTTATTTTCAAGAGACACATGCATCATTGTCGTCAACAAGTGATTGTAGTTCATAATTTCAACATTAAAATACAAGTCAAGATGACCTAGCGGTTAACGCGTTCAGATAGATGCGTGAATCGGTAAGCCATGAGTTCAAATCTCATGCAGTACTGTTAAAGGTTTTTTGTAATTTTTTACTCAATTGGAAGTAATGGGACAGAAATATAATATTCTTTATATTCGCTTTGTTTACACATTTCGTAAAGTTAGAAAGGTAGATCATAAAAAAAAACTAAATAAGTTTAGACTTGTGAGGTAGAATATGAGTTTAATGAATATTTGACTTGATCGGAATGAACGTTGTCGATTTGTTGTAACTGTTGGTGTGATCTCAAAATGCAGGCAAATATTATCTAATATTGAGGCGAGGGCGACTATTATTGCGCTGCATAAAAGTGGTCTTAATAGAACACAAATATCTGATGAAACCGGTTTGAATGTGAGTATTATATTTACGAATTGTTTGAAAACTTTTATTTGAAATTTACCTAGACTATTTGGTGACATATGGATTAGTTCTTTTTATTGTTATTTTTTAAATCCATCATGAGATCTAAAAGATAAATAATTAATGTTTATTATTGCATTTGTAAATGCAGAGTTTTAATATTACTTATACTGTTATTTTAAATAAATATTATTTTATGTTATTATAAAAATTATAAAATGACGTCACTTTAGTATGTTGTTATAACTGCTTAAAATATCACTTTTCTTTTTGTTTTAGAGGAATACTGTAATTCTCTGGATTAAACAGTTCTACTTATGTAGAAGTATTAGACGATGTCATGCTACCTACTGTGCGCAACATTTACCCAGCTGATGAGTTGACACAATTGACATTTGTCCAGGACGATTGTCTTATTCATCGGGCGAGCATTGTGCGTGAGTGGTTCCAGAATCACCCGGACATAATTGTTGTTCCATGGCCAGCGCGATCACCCGACCTCAACCCCATAGAAAATCTATGGGGTTTGATGGTGCAAAGGTGGGAGTCACGGGATGAGAGGTGTATACAACAATTAAAAACCCATTGCATGGAGGTGTGGCAAAATTTAAGAGGAACCGAAATATGTGGTAATATTGTAGGGTCCATGCGCAAACGTCTACTTGACTGCATTGAAAATAATGGGGGTAATACAAAATATTAATACCTAGATGTTTTGGTTTTAATAATAATTAGACGGTGTAACTAAATATTTAGAAGTATTAACATATCTGTAATTATTTAATGATCTTAAATTGAGGTTTAGTTTCAATCTTCTTTTCGTCAAGAAAATGAACACTTAAGCTATTACCTCAATATTACATTAATTGTGACGTTACATAAAAAATCGAAACAGATTGTGTTGTATTACGCAATTAGGGTACTGGTTATGTTATTATGAATTGACTAAGTAAGTGGGTACCCACTTAGTAAATAAAAAAAAATCTTGTGAATGGTAGGTAACAAGAGAACTTCTTTTGTCTAGGTAGGAATGTGACATCACAATTCTCATAAGAGTTTGTTTATTTTATAAATAAATAAAACGAATAAACATTTTTGTTATCATTCAACACGACTTTTTATTTCCACCTTCTAACACCAAAAAGATAAATTAAAAATCACTTATATAGTTAAACAATAATACAATAACTAATATTTAACTTCTTATAAAAAAAAAACAAATAATAAGAAAAAAACAAATATAAATATAATTTTTCTATGAAACTAGTAAAACCAGCCATACGTTGTAATTACTTAGATTCGAACTCAGACCTCACTGATCGTGAATCCATTGCTTAGCCCAAACAGCTACCAGCACATGATATTTTAATGCGAATTTTAGCATCAGGTCGCCACTGTGACGCATATTCTAAATGCAACAGAAATATAATGTTATTTCACGTTACTGTGCGACGACAATTCATTAGTGTGTGTTATCTGTGGAATGTTGAGACATCACTCATACACGCACATGCACACGCACTGACTGTATCGTGCTCGAGTTCAGCAATATAATCCTTAGCATACTTACGGAGTTTTGAGGTGTACTGTACATATAACGTTTTTATAAAAAAAAACAGTCTTGGAAAAAAATATACCAGTACCCTAATTGCGTAACGTATTTTCGTAAACAATTTTGCTTAATTTGTTTACTGCAATTAGGGACCAAAATTCAGATTGAATGTAAAACACATTCAATCTGAATTTTGGTCCTGGTATATCATCTGACTGAAATCCGAAAATTATAGGTATTTGTAAAAATAAGCTTCGTTTAAATACAAGGTCAAATTAATATTCTAAATAATTAAATGGTCAAGTGACAATTCGATTCAATATTTTGGTTGTGGAAAAAAAAAATGTCGTGATTTGCGTAGAAACTTGAATATTTATTATTTAAGCATTTACTAAATACATTAAAGTAAATAGTTATACAAGAGTGCAAAGTTGCTTTTTAACCGCATGCCCAATTTTGATGACCGAGCAAGCGAAGGATTCTAAAATTGAATCACGAGCGTAGCAAGTGATTCAAAAATTAGATTCCTGAGCGTTAGCGAGGGAATCAAAAGAGCACGAGGTAAATAATCTTTGCACTCGAGTGCAACACGTAACTTTTCATTCCACCTCAGCGAGGAAATGACTAAATGCAAAAAGGTATTAGGTAATTAGGTATTAACTACTACATTATGATAGGTAAGTATTACAGAATAATCTTTAAATTATAAGTTTATAACAAATAATTCTTAGGTATAATAAAATTAAGAAAAATTTAAAGTAACGATGCTACTGTTACTTAAGTTGAGTGTAATATTTTTGTTCGGTACTGTAATGTTGGTGTTAGTGACTAGTGTACCTACTGTTTTTCGGTAAACTATCTGTCGTACTTAATAGTTGTTTCGATTCATCGGATTTCCTTGGCGTAAATGTTGGCGAGAGAGGGCGATGGTTAGGTGTTTCGTAACGGCTCATTTTTGATCTAGAAGGGCCAGTCCAAGGATCTGACTGAGGCTCTTTCAGTATAATGGCTCCTGCGATGCCTTTACATATTTTAGACTTATTTTGGATGGAATCCTCTATGTATCCGCATTGGACTTCCAGCCTCCATGGCGTTTAAGGGAGAGAAGATCAGCTCCTGAATCGGCTAAAAGTGTGGCTGAAGTTCAAGAAATGTTGCTATTTCTCGTGGGATATTGCGAATTTTATTAGTACCCATAGGCTGTCTAACACACTTTCCGTTGCGATATTGTAGAAAAAATTGATTGATTGGAGTGTTAGGCGGGCGTAAGGCTTGATATTTCTCAACAATTGTTACGTATTCTTTGCGAATGACGAAGTTGCGGTCTCTCTTTGTCTTGTCTTAGGTAAATTAATTAATAGTAAGTCATCTGAATGTTTCTCAATGTTGTGTTAGTTCATTAGTTCGACATGCTCCGTTTATACCAATAATAACAACCTGTAACGTAAATAGATTAATATGCTTAAATAGATACTTAATGTGCAACTGACTTACTTTTGTTGCCAAATACCCACATAGTTGGGAAAAGGCTAGGCAGATGATGATGAGGTGCTTCGTTAAGAAACTTTTCAATTTCAGATGCTGTGAAAACCTTCGATTTTTTTAGTTGATGACCTCAAGTCTGCTATTACAATAGTGTCTGAATGGTCTATCATTGATTTCATAATTGTTGATTTTGACAAGTTTGGTAATCTACTAATATACCTAATGGCGTCATTATGATTTTCCAATGGTCAGCCACTGACACTCCATTGAAAGAAATGGCACTTATTGGTAATCTCGTACATAATGACAAATGAATGACTAACTTAGGCGGTATCATTGGTCGTATTGTACGACAATGCCATTATAACACAATTCTATTACGAGACCATTGACCGACCAATGATCGACCATTATGAATTTAGCAGATTACGAACTTTTAGCAAAATGACAATGGGATCGTGTTAGAATGACAAATTTATAAAAATAGCAGACTTTGGCCCCAGATGAGGCTCTTTTTAAAAATGCCACTAATTTAGTATAGATGTCGATATGTATGTCTTTTTTCATCTTTATTGCGTTGCTTTTAGCATGGAATACGTTCTCCATAGAGTGCTTGATTTCTTGGTCTCGGATAATTCAGTAAAATATGCCAATAAAACGTTTTCTGAGAAAGTTTTGGCTCCTTTAGCTAGTCGCCACGTGTTAAACATATCTTACTGTTTCAAATACTTCTCGCGTGATTGTTGAGGGAGAAAGCTCATTTGCGCATTATTAACAGTTTCAGTCAATTCTGTTGGCGTCAAATAAACTTTCTCGTCGCTAGAACCGCTCATTTTGGTTTTTCACTTGTTTTCAAGTTTCTTGTTTTTAACCTAAGGTTTTAACAATATGACGTGAAAACAAAATGGCTCGCGTAAAGTAAATTAAAAAAAAAGTACACCAAAAATGTTCCGAGTCTGAGTTTTTAACAAATTAAAAAAGATTGTATGATAATTTCGGCACCATAGAGGGAGAAGTAAATAGGTTTAATGATGTTTTGAATTCACAGACTTAGTGCACACGATTTGACACGATGTTCTAAATTCAATTTACTTTATCCTCACGCGGATAAAACCGGCTTTTGCACTCAGATATCGAAGAGCAAAAATATGCTTTCCGAGATGGGGGGATGAAAAAGTAATTTTATGTTAAAAAAATTCTAAGACTCGGAATCTGATTCCGTAAATCTAATTCGGTCCCGCACTTGTCTGAGTTTAAACAAGGAGTGGTTCCCGAAACTTAGTTCAAAGGCACATTGATTATGTGAGTTTTATCAATTAGTTACCAGCTCATAGATATGGACCAAGCGCAGTGTGGGACGACAGCCAGATAGACCGACGACATAAAAAAGTGGCTGGGAGAGACTGGATGTGGAAGGCCGCGGACAGGGTGTTGTGACGCAGGTTGGAAGAGTTCTATAGGCCAGCAGTGGACTGTGATAGGCTAAGTTGATGTTGATGAGATATGGACGTAGATAATAGGGATGATGACTAAAAAAATATTTTTTGTCCGTTTTGTAGATCATTAAAAATATTGGACACGTATTTTTTCTATCAAAGATTAAGGCGATACATTGAGTTAAAATGTGCCATAACGTCACGAGTATGCAGATTTTATACTTACTTGTGATGTAGCGACCCCCACTCCCCAACTTTAATGCGTTTTATCTTAATAGTTTTTTATTAATATGATAAAGCAAGAAAATACGTGTCTAATATTTTTTTATTATCTGACTGACGGACGCTTGGGTAAAAAAAAAAAATTCTATTTAGAATTTCTTTTTTTTACCCAAGCATCATCCCTATTATGAATATTTGGTTCACTCAATTCGTATGGAAACTTATAGTCCGTAAAGCTTGTCCGCTATTCTTGACTGTAGGTCAAATGGTACACTTCTGAACTAAAGTCTGCCTAATCAAGAGGCGAAAGTAGTACTTGTGTTGTCTCCTAACGTTGGTCAATAACTAGATGATGATTTGCGAAAACATTGCCTAATAATTAATGCAGTGGTAGGTAGTTAGACCGCGGCGGCTCTCCGGTCAAGCGGGAGACGGGTGTTTGAAGTGGATTCCGTAGAATTAATCTTACCGGTAGGTAAATTAAAAGTTTGACGGCTAAGTTTAATTAGATGATTATCGGTAAAGCAGCTACTTTATTTAAAAAAAGTAAAACCTACATTGTTTGTCTAGTAAATATTTATTTTCAATAAACAAAAAAGGGTTTTATTTTATTAGTTTATTGTGATAAAATACAATAGATGTTGTTATATTTAGTAACCTGTTCCGCTTAACTACTCTTAAAGAGCCATAAAAAACTCTGTAAGAAATCGACACGTGTTTCACCTCTCAATGTGGCATCCTCATGATGATGATTGACTTGTCGCGAACCCGAACACGACGTGTTGCCATACCAAGTGCTGGTCGCAGAGACTCTGCAACAGGTCTCTCTCTCTCTGGTTTTGACTCTTACTCATATTTACGTTACACGTCCGTATTTGGGTCACAGCAATTGATATGTTCACCAAATTTCAACTAAATTGGTTCTTTAGATTCGGAGCAAATTGGCTGTGACAGACGGACAGACATACGAGTGATTCTATAATGGTTCCATTTTTAGAGTTCCGTAGCCAAATGGCAAAAAACGGAACCCTTATGCATTCGTCATGTCTGTCTGTCCGTATGTCACAGCAACTTTTTTCCGAAACTACAAGAACTATGCTGTTGAAACTTGGTAAGTAGATGTATTCTGTGAACCGCATTAAGATTTTCACACAAAAATAGAAAAAAAAATGGGGGTTCCCCATACTTAGAACTGAAACTCAAAATTTTTTTTCATCAAACCCATACGTGTGGGGTATCTATGGATAGGTCTTCAAAAATGATATAGAGGTTTTTAATATCATTTTTTTCTAAACTGAATAGTTTTATTTTTTTATTTTTTTTATTTAATTCACAAAACTGATGTACAATCACAAAATAACGCAGTAGAATAGCTACACAACTATATGTCTGATTGACATCTACTAGATGTGAATCTTGCATGCTTATTTTAAGTAACACTTACAAATGACACTTACTATTTAAAAAGTTAAAATAAAAGTTATACAAATCCCAAATTAAAGAAATGAAAAACGACCTATCGGGAAAAAAATTATTAAAATATAAAAACAAAAAAATAATTATACAATTAAATTTATAAGTTTAGTCCTTACTGAGGCTATGGAACCAGCAAAGACATCTATTTCGCCACGAACGGAGTTGGCAAGAGAAAGCATGCGGCAAATGGGTGAAAAATTACCTATGTTAGTTCGACTATGAGACAGAACAAAAGTTCTTCGGTTAATTAGGCGGCTACTACTACGCGGGATACAAATATTCACTTTTTCTAAAAGCTCGGGAGAATCTATGAAACCATTTACTAATTTAAACAAAAACATAAAATCCAAACATTTCCTACGTGCGCCCAAAGATTTCATTTTATAATGACTCAGCCTAGAGTTATACGAGTTAAGACTATGACATCTGTTATCCGAGTAACACAAGTGATATAAAAACCTTTTCTGAACGCGCTCTATCCGATCAGAGTGCACCTGATAAAACGGGTTCCATACCGTCCTACAATACTCCAGAATACTTCGAATAACGCTGTTGTAAATGGAAATAGTCAGAACAGGTTCTTTAAAAATTTTCATTTCCCTGACGATGAATCCTGACAATTTTGATGCACGACTAATCATTTGGTCATAATGATTCCTAAAACATAAACTACTATCCATTAAAACACCAAGGTCCCTAATAGTATCAACTTCTTGGAGCGGGCTGTTATTAATCGAGTAACAAGTTTGACATGTTTTCCTTTTTCTGCTAAATTTAATGAAGTAACATTTTATTTTATTTAATGACATTTTGTTTTGTATGCACCAATTATGTACGTTATTTAAATCTAGCTGAAGCCGAATAATATCGGATTCGTTGTATATAGTTCGATATATTTTTAAATCATCAGCAAATAGTTTATATTCCGAATCAATTTTGCAGCCCAAATCATTTATAAAAACTAAGAAAAATAGAGGCCCTAAGTGTGACCCCTGAGGCACCCCTGATGGTGTGTAACATTGCTTCGATTTATAGCCCTTGAGATACACCAGTTGTGAGCGATTTCTTAAGTATGATTCGCACCAACGCAGCAACGACCCATGAACACCCATACTCTCCAATTTAGCAATTAGTAAGTCATGATCCGCCAAATCAAAGGCCTTTTTAAAGTCGGTGTATATTGCATGAACTTCTCTACCATCATCCAATGCAGATGATAAATATGAAACATACTCAACTAGATTAGACAGTGTCGATTTCTTGGGGCGAAAGCCGTGCTGGTTGTCATCCAGCACATTTTTAAAGTGAGAAAACATTTTTTTATGGACAAGCGATTCAATTATTTTACCACAAGCGGATAGAATAGACACTGGTCTATAGTTTGCAACATCATCAACATTACCAGATTTAAAGATTGGCGTGACGTGCGCTATTTTCCACTGATCAGGGAATAAGCCCTGAGCCAAAGAATAGTTGAAAATTGTAGTCAGCGGATCAGCCAGGTTTGCTGCACATTTTCTAAGAAAGAGAGGAGGGATTGAATCAGGCCCGGGTCCTTTATCACAGTCTAGGGAAGACAAGTAATCTAAAACTTCTTTTATTTCAAGTTTGCACCGGCTGAAAGTGTTATTATTACAGGGAGTGGGTTCAACTGGCGTTAACGAGTGTATGTTACTATTTGCTCTATAAATGGACTGAAAATTATCGGAAAACAAATCACAAATTTCCTGACCGCCCCTGGCAAACCTAGTGTTACTCAAAGTCATTTTGTTGGGAATATAATTGTTACCTATCCGTTTATTTTTTAAGTACCTCCAGACATGCTTAGGATTGGTACGCAGATGTTCAGCTATATTCGTTTTAAAATTTGCATAAAGTCTTTTATCAACTCACTGCAACGTATTCTCAGGCATTCAAACGTAATTTTATCTCTAGGATTTCCGTATTTTTTATATAGACTATGATATTTTGCTTTTTCTTTAATGACCTTAAGTAAAGCCCGACTATACCAGACAGGATAACGTTCATCTCGTGGTTTTGTAATCGGAGTATACAGTTTAATAATTGGCATAAGGATATCATTGAATTTTTGCAACATTTCGTTAAGATCAGTTACAGAATTCCATTCATCAGACCAAGCAATTTTAGCAAGATCGGCGTTGACCGCTTCATAATTACAGAGATAAAAGTTTAAGTACGGGATTTTATTTTGCACTATAGGATTGCTATGACTAGTTGTAAACGAGATTTCCAGCGCAGGATGATGAGGATCAATTTGTATAAGTGGACTTGAAGCCTGAGACACCAGCACTTTGTTATTACTACTACTAAGAACTAGATCTAACATACGATTTGACGCGTTGATAATAGTGTTGCATTGATGAAGATCATTAAAGGCTAGCATGTCTAGAAAAATGTTTTCTATATCACTACTAGATCCTTTAGGGACCAATAAGCCAGAATCCACATTATATTCCCAAGAGATACTACCCATATTAAAATCACCGATCAGTAAATTGATTGAATCTCTTTTGCTCTTTTTGTTAAATACTTCTGTAAAGTTTCGAAACAATGCATCGATATAGTCTTGTTTTATTGGAGGCGGGATATAAATTGCACAAATATTAATATTTAAGCCACTATTACACTTAATTGTGATCCACAATTCCTCGCAATGGGACTCCCAATTTAATTTCCATGAAACTTCATATTTGTCCAAAATTGCAACAAACACCCCGCCACCGTCCCTTTTTGTAGTTGAGGATACCGTAGATGACCTATCACGCCTAAACACTCTGTATCGGTTATCCAAAATTTCATGGTCGAGTACCGTATCATTGAGCCAACTTTCAGTGCCGATAATTATATCGTAATCAAAATTTAAAGCAGCGGTATAAAAATCCTCTGTCTTGGTTCGTAAGCCTCTTACATTTTGATAATAAATTTTGAACTTGAATTTAAATTCTAATAACACTAATAATCGTGCAAGTATGTGATTAATAAAATAAAATTACAACGTTGCTACACATTCCCAATTTTTAACTAGCAGAGACTTAGTTGTTACATCTTTCCTCACAAATATGCGACCGTTTCGAACCCATATAAAGTTGTATTTCTTTTCCTTTGCAGCGATTCTGGTCGCTGCATGAAGCTTTTTATTAGCCAGAGTCAGATTTTCCGTCACAAAAATCGGCTGCTTATCTCCACCAATGCCAATATGGCTGCTGTTCAACTTCTCCGACTCATTCTTCTTATTAAAATTTCTAACTGCAGCAAGTAGATTATCGCGAACCCGAGGGCTGACTAATTTGACGACTATGCTACGTGGACGATTTGTCTCTGCATTTAATTTGGCAACTCTATGAAATGAGTGGATTTCATTGTCGTGAAGCTCATTTCCTACAACTCTACCCAACTGTTTTACGACGGTTAACAGGTTCTCGGTTTTGTGTTCAGGAACGCACTGTATCTCGATATTGCTCTCACGTGCCAATTGATCAATCTGCTGCAATGTAGTCTCCAAATCCCTCACTTGAGCGCTCATCGCAGCGTTATTCTTGAGGAGCTCGGCAATACACTTATCATTTCTAGCGTTTAATTCGACTTGACTATCATAAGCGTCAGATAGAAAAGTAACAGTCTTCTTAAACTCGTCCAAGTTTTCATACATTGAGGAAAATCTCAAGGTTAGGTCATTAACTTCCCTTTGGACCGTAGCTAGAGTGTTTTCAAATTTGGCCAAAGAGACCCGTTGACCATCAAACTTTTCATTCATTTCCTGCCGTAATTTACGAATTTCTGAAAGTATTGTGTCCTGTAAGTTTATCTCTGTGCCGATGCATGCCAATCGAGGCGTAACTGGTGGTGACCTCTCAGCTGGCGCAAGTCTCTGACCAGCTATTGGTTTGTTTTGGTTACTAGATGGTCCCGGTATAGAGGAATGCATTATAGCCGGTTCTGGTGCCGGTGCTGGAGCCGCTTGATCAGTTTGTGCAGTGTGACCTTTTGCGTGGACTGGTGTATTAGTGTTGTCCAGTTTAGGACGGCCAGAGACGCAGATTGGACAAGTCCATTTGGCCCTAGGTGTTAACGCTTCTTCGTACTTGACGCATTCCAAATGGTACTGAAGGGCACATTTGCTTACGCAGCATTTAATTCTCTTTTGTGTTACGAGAATAGTAGCATTACAAGCAGCGCAAATCATTATGGCAAATAAAAACAAACAAAAAAAAAAAAAAAAAATGCAAAAATAAAATCCTATACTGGGATTCGAACCCGATGGCTTACAACTCTCAGTCGTCACTCAACGAACGCTGCCACAGAAGCTTTTATATTTCTACTCGAAATATAGGTATAGGTCCGTTATCGCACTACTAGCGATGAGAGTTGTTAAATAGTTGAAAAAGTTTTTTCGAAACACCCACTTTCGTATGAACTGGAACTTGCAAAGTCACTCTTTGAAAATGTTTACTTTATGATTTCGTTAAAATACAGTCACCAATCACTCTGCAAACGATATCACGTCTGCCACATACACTTGGCTTTAGCTTCCACACAATGTTTATGTCGTAAATGAAGTTATTACAATATTAATACTTAGTTGTTTACGGAACGGAAAAATGTAAGTGTAAATGTAATAGTTTGCGCGAGAGACACTTCCAAAGCGGTAAAATGTGTCCCCCCCCTGTAACTTCTAAAATAAGAAAAAGATAAAACTAAAAAAATATGATGTAGGTACAGACGCCAGCACATCAAGCTACCCGAAACTGTCAAATTTTCCCAATCAACTTTGAACCTTCGACTTCAGCGATAAAGTTGAAAATCTATTAAATAAATTTGACAGATTGTAGTAGCTTGATGTGCTGGCGTCTGTACATTACCGTGTAAACTTCCACCGAAAATTGGTTTGAACGAGATCTAGTAAGTAGTTTTGTTTTAATACATAATAAATCGTAAAACGCAATTTACCTTTCATTCAATCGCTACGGAACCCTTCATGGGCGAGTCCGACTCGCACTTGGCCGCTTTTTTCTTTTTGATGTATGGAACCCTAAAAAGTTTATCGAATAATTATATTATTTTCTTAAGATAAGTTTGGCAAACTTGTTGTTGTATAATGATGAAATATTAAATCATGTTTTCACCAATACTCGTAAAGTGAAAATTAGCAAATTCATTTTTGGTGAAACTCTTTCCTAAAAAGGGTTTCGTACCTATAACTACTTTTAATTAGAATAATTTGGGCGTGTGTTTATTTTACTCTTTAAATATACGCGACACGTACGCATACATTCCTACCTATCTATTTATAATAAATTACGTATGTAATTAAGTCCAACAAAAATGGCGCTCATCTTTTTACACGTAGAGCAAAAATCCACTCGTCTTTTAATAGGATATTGATTCTAAGCTTTATTTATGCCAAACCATTATTGCGTGAATTGCCTATCACCCGATAGTGGAATTCCTATGCTTCACTGAATGCGCAATTCCATAACTATCATCATCTGCCTAGCCTGTTCCCAACTATGTTGGGGTCGGCTTCCAGTCTAACCGGATGCAGCTGAATACCATACCGATAATACGATGCCTCTTGGAAAGACGGGTTGTCAGATTTCCTGCTGGCTTCTCACGACTCGTAACGACGGTCAAAGATGCACGAATGACCCATATAGCTACCTATGCTTTCTTATATCTATGTATGTCCCTGCCCAATTTTTTGGGATTCCATAATTATTGTTATAAGTGACGACCTTCCCATTACCTATGGAGGTCCTCAAGGTAGCGTCCTTGGACTTACTCTATTTCTCATTTACATTAATGACCTTTGTGATCTTGAACTCCAAAATGGAAAGATTGTTGCCTTTACAGACGACACGGCCTTTGTTTTTGGAGGTAACTCATGGGGCAGCACGTTTCAACACGCTCAATATGGTTTTGATGCCGTTAACCAGTGGCTGAGATGTAACCTCTTAACATGAAATGTTGACAAAATATTTTTAAAGTTTTCTCTTCGACATGTTCCACAATCGACTGATAGTAATTCAAAATTCATTTTTGCGCACTCCCATATGTGTAATCGTCTAACATCCTGTAACTGTCCTTTGCTTGATCAAACGAGTACCATTAAGACGCAGATATATGACAGTGACCTTGAATGGTTAGCTTGCGTGTTCTGTACTGAGCTTACGCAACGCGTCGTACGTCCAGCCAGTAATAGGACTCGCCCATCAAGGAGCGCTGTCCCAAATTAGACGCATTATTAATTTATTACACGTAAAACAAAAAGTATTTTAATAAAACGCGTATATTAAAAGATCATTAATTTAATTATCTTTAAAATGGTGAAGTTTTCAGAAAAATACGCTTCATAAAATTTGCGTCATTCTCAGTTTTTTATCCGCGTTAGTCATAACTTTACAAATTAATTTCACTATGTAATATAAACATAATCGAAAATATGCCTATATTAAAATATTAATAAAATGCTCTTATTTAACATATATTTTTTCCAAATCACTAACACTACTTGTTTAGACGTCATCTTCAGTATAAAATCATTAAAAGTCGGTTATCGTCCCCAAGGTCCTAATAGATAGCAGACTTAATTTTGCTCCCCATCCCCATATAGACCTGTACCCTAATTGCGTAACTTATTTTTGTAAACAATTTTGCCTAATTTGTTTCATTTTGACAGTTCAACAATTTTCATTGTGTTATTTACGTTGTTGAGTAGATTTTGTTTCCAACTTATGAAGCAATGGATTAGCAATTTGTTTCAAATCGAAACAGATTGTGTTGTATAACGCCATTAGGGTACTGGTTTCTTCGAGGGTTCGGAAAATAATATATATTTTTTTAAATCTCAGACGTATTAGTAAGTCCTAGAATAATAAAACTGTTTACTACGGCATATGTCAGTAACTATTGGTATATTGTATAACATCCTGGGGCGGTGTGTGTAAAACAATAATTTTGAAACTTGAGCGCGCTCAAAGAGCGTTGCTTTTAAAGTTACTGCGTTCCTTCTATTCTTTCATCCCACTACTGATCTTTACAAAATCTGTGAAGTATTAACAATAAGACAGCTTTTCATACTTCACACTATCCTCAAAATGTATGGTTTACTGAAGTATGACTCTACAGCTTTTCAGCAGAAACGTAGAAAACATACAGTCTGCGTATATAAAGCTTGCCACACTCATTTTGCACAGAGATTTTTTAACTTCTTAGGTGAAAATTTGTACAATAAAATCAATCATATTCTAAAAAATCTATCTTTTAGCTAAACAGTAATGTAAAAGTGGTCACCAAATGGCTTCTAAGCCTGGATTATATCAATACGGAAAAAATACTTGATATTTTAAAATAGAATTAACATACCGAAAGCACACCTATACGTTCGCGTATACACTCACACCCTATACCTACACTATACACACCACACACATTCACACCCTATACCTACACTACATATGTACACCACTCAAATTCACACCTTACATCCACACTTCACCCACCACACATATTCATACCCTATACTTACACTACACACTCACTTACATCACTCACCCGTCTTGTTTTAGATTTATGTAGTTTCTTTCATACTCGTAGTCTATAATATTAGAATTTTGATGTATGTGATTTGAAAGTTTTTATACCTAATTTAGCACGAAAGAGCACTGATTTCCAAGATACAGGTTTTACCTAGTTTGGAATTCAGCTAACAGTTTTTGCAGTCTACTCACTTACATTATTTGTACTAGTTCTTAGGAATATAACTGTATTAGGCTATGTTTTATTGAGTCCAAATAAATTATTATTATTATTTTTATGTTTTTGAAATTTCTCGGGACTCTAAGGTCCTGGACCTTTGGAAGGCGTACGAGGAGCTGAAGCCAACTCGCAGAGGCTCGTTAGACGTTTTTAATTAAATGAGGTACCAACCGACGATTATCCCTGTTCGCACTATGCAAGGGCAGCCAGGGACAACCCTCGGTTGGTGTAGGACTATTGCAAGATATGGGAACAAAGATTGGACTATAGGTTTGGGTGGCTCAAGTGGACTGGTCACCTAGAACTATGGAACTATCGTCCAATGACCAGAGCGGGTTGATGGATGTCATATGCCTTCGAATTTTTTGTTCTAGGGCATGCCGGTTTCTTCACGATGTTTTCCTCTTCCGTTTCGAGAGCAGCGGTGATGAAATAATTTCACCGCTGCTCTCTGGGTTCGAATCTACGACCTACAACTCGTAATTCGCGGCCGTTTCTATTGGGCCGGTCACCACTGCTCGAAAATCGAACACCGCGATAAAAAATCGCGACGGGCAAAAAACCGGCGGCCGTGCGAACAAATACGTACCGCTTTCTATTTGTTCCATTCCAAGCGCGGCACGCTATTTTATCCCGCCGCGATTTTTTACGTCCGTATGATCGTGGGCTTAGTATGTTTGTTAACCATATTTTGACATACAATTGGCCTCTTAAAAATTTAAAAATATGCGGATACATACACAAAGCCAAATTTGGTTTAAGTCGCGCAATAATTATCACGATATTCAGAGGGACTTAACATAACGTACTAGAATTTTTTTTTTATTCATTTCTGACAATTAGGTAGTTTTCGTGTCAAAAATTTCCCCTCAATCAGTGCAGATCTCGATACCGTAAAGAACCGTATACACCGAAAATAATGTTGGGTAACAATCGCGCAACATTGTTTCCCGGAACGCATAACGCTCAGCTATGTATACCTACAAACATACTGAAACAATATTCTGCCACACTTACATCTTGTTTCGTTTCGATGAATACGGGGCCTTATACAAACATGCGATTTAAAGCTCGTGCAGACTGGCGCGACACCGGTCATTGTTCTACCGTGAAGTTTTCTTAGAAATTGTTATATTAAAGTCGCGTCGCACCTGTTTGCTAGTCTTTAATTTGTTTCATTTATTTTGTTTTGCCTGCAGGTGGATCATGGACGCCCACAAACCCGTCTGGTAGTGTTCTGCTGATCGTATGCCTGTTCTTCGCTGTTGTCACATACAATGCGTACGCGGCGTTCATAACCTCAGTGCTGTCAGTTCGCGTGGCCAGCGTCGATACCATAGCTGCCGTTCTACATTCACCCAACTTCAAGATCGGATACATAAGGAATGGGGCTGATCAAATGTACCTTATGGTAAGACTTTTTAATTGCATGTTTGGAACCGATCCTCCTAAATTCTACGATTACCGAAAGTATAAAAGCATCAAAGTTGTTGCTAACTGGTGTAAATAATTTCTGAAGATTTTCCGGCAAAGATTACCTACTGCAGAAAATAAACAAAACAAAGACAAAAAAGACAAGTTGGGTTCTATTTAAATAAAATTGATTGTCTGCTGTTAAATATGTCTCTGTGTTAATAGAATACAGTCATATACTTAAAGTACAGACAGACTAATTAATTATGATTGCCAAACAGTTTTTATTTATTTATTTAAAACAGGTATGCCTACAGCATATACCTACACTGTACATTAGATAGTAAAAGTTAACAGGTATGGGGGGGTTCTTATGTATGTTACCGGAAATGTATGAAACCTAGGAATTGTACACAATTCCTAGGAAATAATTATATGCAATTCCGAGCCTACTGAAATTTGTAAGATAATGTTTCAGAGAGTCTTTAATACACACATTTCCTGTGAAATGTGTGTATTTCCTAAGAATTGTATGCAATTCCGAGATTATACTAGGAAACATAATAAAAACTAGTGCTTTCTCTGAATAAAATAAATAAAACACGTTTGTAAACTGAAATCGGATTTATTAAGGCTTGTTGATATAATCAGCTGTAACAATCACGTCGTAAAATATAAAATCTTCATAGGGCTTATTACTAATTTTATTAGGGTTTATTACTAATTTTAAACTTCAAAAATCAACTATTTATTAATTTTTCAGGCCCACACAAAAACTATGCACTAATCACTACGATATTGTAACCGCGCGCGCGATCACCTGATCGGATGACGCAATACCCTCCCCTTGCTCCGCTATCCCCGCTGTATTTACAAACATCCTGAATGTAACACATTTCCGATTGCTATTTAAGAAACGTAAAGATTTCCTGGAAAAAGTGCATATTACAAACAAAATATATCATAGATTTCCCATCTATTTTAGGAATTGTACACATTTCCTAGGAATTGTATACAATGACGGATTACATACTTTTCCGAATGGATTACATAAAAATAGGTACCAATGGTGTACACGACATTCATATATCGCCATTTATATATTTTAGACAGTCGAAATTTATACATTGTTTTCATAGTTCTGTTCCAAGATAAAAACTCTATATTTGTTCTTTGTTAGAGCTTCAAAGCTGTATTATTAGACTTTTTTAGTACCTTCATTTCGAATCAACCTATTTATTAAGTATCGTATAGGCAATTAAAAATAAGTTTCATTCCTGGAACGAGAGTAACGTATGAAAGCAATCATGAAATCTTTAGCTCAAATCTGAATAGATTTTTATTAATTTGTCTACCTTGAATTTACAATGAGTATTCATCCTGCACCTCAGGAGTTTTCCAATATAGATTCTTATCCGATGACATTGATACGGAACACGTAACGGACGTCTAATTCGCTCTTTGACTATGGGAAAAACATTTTCTGCAAACGTGAATACTTGTTTTGAAACGCAGACACAAAAATGTTGGCCCATCTGACTATTAAAAACTAATTAGAAAAGCAAAATCAAAAACATCGTATGTGTCAACATGTTATAATGACGGAGTTGGCTTTGAATAGGAATTTCATTATTAGTTATTTTGCACTGTGACAAAAAGACCATTATACTTGACCTCCCAGTGGCGTAGTTCAAAAACACTGACAACCATTAAAAAGCGCTCGCTGTTGTCAACAAATCAAAAATTCTAATGATTTAAAAGAATTATTATATTTTAAAGAATGAAGATTCTTTGGATGCGAATGGTTATTCTGACTTTATTATTTAATTTCCGTGAAATCGGAACCAATTTCGATGATTACTTTTATGTGAAAAGGCAGACCTGTAAATTTTGTACCAGAGACGAGTTTATATGATCACCTGATCTGTCAACAGATCCTCCTTGACACAAAATGAGTAAGCTGTAAACAGAAAGAAATTACTTCGAACCGGGGTCAAATGACTGCCACGGTCAATACCAATATTCTGTCGCATAAGCCGGCAGAAATAAAACATACAAAACCAGTGTTTTGTTCTCTAGTAAGTGATTGATTATACACCGAAATATGTGGGATAATAACAGCTTGAGCAGATTATATATTTTACGATAAACCAGATTTCTAAAATATACTAATGGAATTGTATCGTACTGATTATACAATTCCACTGGTATATTTTTAAAGTATGGTTAAAGAAATAGCTTACTCCGCTTCATAAATGATTTGAGAAGTGATTTATTCCTCCCATTGCAGTCAACAAAAGACGTACAGTTGAATGCTTTCTACATTCGAGGGTACTCTGATGCTGATAACTTAGTATCTTCGGCTGAGGAGGGGCTGGCGCGAGCCGCGAGGCAGGACTATGCATTCTTCGCGGGACAAAGGGTAGCAAGATCTACGTTAAGGTAAAACCGCATTCCGTGGGCCGTGTTACTTATATTCTAGCTAATAAATAAATAATTAAGTAGGTAATTAATTCAGAATGTTGTAGGGTTTAGTGGGTTTAGAACCTGATTATGATGATCATGTGTTATTCAGTTTCAGATGTCCTTTCCTAGATTCTCAAACTACTTTAAATTAGTGTCATAATTTAAACTAATATTATAAAGAGAAAGATATGTTTTTTGTATGTTTGTAATGAATAAACTCGAAAACTGCTGGACCAATTTTAGAAATTCTTTCACCAGTAGTAGTATTCTATATTATCACTGAATAAAATTGGCTATAATTTATATAGATATCACGCGTGCGAAGCCGCTGTCGGAAGCTATTGCTTAATACATTATTTGTCCCTAGCATGTAATTCACCGTCTACATTCTGGCCGTCGAGAGAATGCACCTTGATACCTGTCAGTTTCATACTAACGAATATGTGTTTTGTGAATTTGATCCTTATTACTACTAGAAATTGATCAACTGACAGGTATCAGGAACGCATTCTCTCGATGGCCGGACTGTAGGTTGTGCTCGCTGAGAAGGAAACGACTCGGGTCTATTCTGTAAGAACGCATTCTCTCGACGGCCGGACTGTAGGTTGTGCTCGCTGAGAAGGAAACGACTCGGGTCTATTCTGTAAGAACGCATTCTCTCGACGGCCGGACTGTAGGTTGTGCACGTTGAGAAGGAAACGACTCGGGTCTATTCTGTAAGAACGCATTCTCTCGATGGCCGGACTGTAGGTTGTGCTCGCTGAGAAGGAAACGACTCGAGTCTATTTTGTAAGAATGCATTCTCTCGACGGCCGGACTGTAGGTTGTGCTCGCTGAGAAGGAAACGACTCGGGTCTATTCTGTAAGAACGCATTCTCTCGACGGCCGGACTGTAGGTTATCTCAGAACGTTGCCGAAATTACACTTGAAAACTTGTGTGTTGTTTTGAGTTAAGAGATGGTATACTTCGTCGTTTGTTTATCAACACGCTCTGGGCCCACGTGGTGGGCTACGGCTCAGTCCTTTTCCTAGACCCCGTCCTAACCAAAGCGATCGTCCATCCGGTTTTACAAACAAACTACTGACATATAAACGTTATGATCGCTGGGTTAGGACGCAGGGACGAGACTCGAGTGGGAACATTATAGGCCGCGTCCTAACCAAATGCAGTCATCGCGCTCTTTTATGTAAATATGACATACTCGCGCGATCAATCAAATTGCGTTTGTACGTCATAATTCATCGCGATCGCGTAATCGCGTACTCGCGCGACGGCCGCTTTCGGTAAGGTCGCAGGGATAGACTAATTAGATGCTTGTTATTGTATACGTTGTCGCAGGTCTCTGAGTCAGGCTCGCGGGCGGTGCGCGGTCCGGGAGCTGCCGGTGCATTCCACTCGTGCGCACCTCGCCTTCCCTCTGCCGCGCCAGTCGCCCTACGCTAGACCTACTCTACTCTCGTAAGTTTGCTATAGCCCCTGCTAGCTAAATAGTTGTTTTTGGATATGTGAAAAAAATCACGGCAGTAGTATAAATAATGAAGGCTAAGAGGCTTTACAAGTTAACGAGTAATAATCGGCCAATTTACATTTGCAGTTGGAATGTGCGGAAAACATGTTTTTCAACTACATAAGTAGGTAACCTAATAGATTTTGCGTGCCAGCAACTTTTGTCTCCGCAACTAATTTGTCTCTCACATCAAGTCTACGGGTTTGTCAAGTATGAAAGTGCGCGCATGTAACTACGCGACAGCAGGGACATTTTTAAAATGTCCGCGGAGTTGGAGATAGGACTTATAGAAAAAAAAAAACTCAAAATGATACAAAAAAAAAAATTGTTTGTGGCCTGCGACACCAAAATTCTATAGAAAAAGTTTTGTTTTTATTCTCATTTCAGTTAAGTGTTTTTGCAGTCGGGTTTTTTAGTTTTTTAAATTACCTACTTTTTAAAGATCATCAGCAAAAGAAATAAATCTCGCAAACGATTCAATTTATGTCCTCTAAAAGAAGCCTAGTTTTAAGGTTTAGGTTTTATTAATTATTATATTTATGTTATAAAACGGAACGTTACAACGTTACAATCCGTATTGGAACTGTGGGCATTTTCTTGCTATTTTTAATATTTTGAATAATATTTATTTTGTCACATGTTAAATCGTATCTACATGTTGTGTGTGTGATATTTGTGAAAAATAAATATGTAAACACGCATGAATGGAGCGAAACACGTGTATATGTGTCGTGTAGTTTAATAAATTCTGTGGCGAAACTTTGACTTTGGATTTCAAAAAAACTTAATTATGTACCACTACATAATTAACTTGAACAATGGATCGTCAAATGATGCAATAATACCTAGACATCGGATTTTATGCGTGCATTTGCATACGCAAACATGCAAATTCACGCAATTTTTATAGCGTTATTGCTTATTTTAGTACTTTTTCATTTACTTTTTCATCGAACTCTGCCTGGTTGCTATAGAAATGGCGCCGAATTTCATGTTCTGTCCAGTAACGTCAGCTTACAAATTAATAATAAGTTAAAAACGTCACAAGTTTGCTCTCGAAAATCTAGAAAAATATTTAATTGTATACAGGATGGCAGGGACATCGACCGAAAACTGAAACCATGGATTCAGTACATGAATCTGAACCCCATTGCGTTGAAATTTATCGTCAGCGTCTGTTATTTAAAAAAAAAAACTGCTGTTTTACAGAAAAGTGCAATACCTATGCGGTCAAAATGTATGGAACTGGTATCCTGTATTGTCCCAAGAATTACATCTTATTATTAATATAAAATTACTGTGAAAATAAACGTCAATTCTAATAATAAATATTATTTTGGTGGTGCATATTTTATGCATATTTCGCCCTTTTTTAGTGCATTTTAGTCTAATACCCAATTTTTATGTCTTTTAGCCTGAACCACCTCTCGAAATCGTCACCATCAAAATAGAGATTATCGCATTTACAGATTTGGATTTTAAAATGCTGCGGCGGCATCTGCGTTTATCGTGACGAAGCTTCGAACAGTAATAGGTACGATACACGCAGATGTGACTAGGGATTGCAATCCGGCGTCATTTTCAATCCAGCCGGATCCGGCTGGATTTTCATCGATCCAGATCGATTGAAATCAGGATAATTTTCGCTTTTTATTCCAAAATGGACTGATAATCGAGTAAGTGTAATAAATAGATCATTTATTTAAAAAAATAAAACTTTTACTTTTCACGTTAAAACTTAAAATTATACTTAACTTTATAAAACCTAACATAATTTAACCTTGCGTCATTACTATTTACAGAGATCACAATAATTCAAAGTCAAAGTCAAAAACGTTTATTGCGAACTAAGTGTACAATGTACCTAGGTGTTATGGTATGTTAGTACTTATGACTTAGCAGCCTTTAACAAGCATTGCAATTTTCATTCGCCTGCTCTCATCATCCTAAATTAGCATGCGTTAAACATTATTATTACTTAATTATTTTCTTTTATATTAGCACAATTAAATAGAGAAATTATAGTTATGTCAAAAATAAATGTTATAATAAATTTGAGAATGCTAACAATTATTACAATAATGAGTTTGTATTATAATCAACTTACGATGAATAATTATTTTAAGTACTTATACAGTATCAAAAAATTACTTTTGGTTTTGAAAAAAGGATCATAGAACACAAATAGTATTAATTGTTTCATCTGCCAATCGACTTCTAATACCTATATCGAAAAATATAGCTTGCGGCTGAAAAGGTCCTTTCAGCTTACACTGGCTTTGTATTCAGCAAATAATCATACAGCGACAAACAAAACATCAAACAGGTAAAAGATAAAGGAAAAAGTTTACTAATCATTTTCAAAAATCATCTATACTCCGTTTGAAATAAGATTAGACATTTAACTAAACCTTTTTTACAGTCCGTTCAACCGATTTTGACTTCTATTGCGATGGCGGCATGACAAATGACAGCTGCAGTAAACAGTTGGTTTGTAACCACTTTTTTTGCTTTTAATGCCATCCTTATGCTTACGGTATAGAAGTAAAAATCGGTTGAACGGACTGTAAAAAAGGTTTATTTAAATGTCTAATCTTATTTCAAACGGAGTATAAGTACATGAATTTTGACACCAGTTATCTCGAAATTTTACTATGGCATTAAGCGTAGGGTAGGGCGGGGCTAGAAGTCCGGCGGGTAAGAAGTCCCAACATACATGTCACAGTATCTATCCGCGCTAGAAACAGACGGTCTACGTGCCCTGAAGCGGGATGAGAGGCGATGACGAAGCCGCGAGCCGCCAGTCATCGCAGAGCAAACATGCAAGTAATACGGCTATCGGAATTTTTTCGCGACCAAAAGTAAAAAAAGTGTATGTTCTCGTTTCTTTCATAGATCTACATTGACTGAAAAGAAAAGATTAAGGTAAGTTCATATTGCAGTCTTATTATACCCGTAAGTAATACATGGTAATAAAATGTTTTTGTTGTTAACCGTTTTTATTTTATAACCTTGCAAATCACTGGACGTAGATATGGGGCAAGAAGTACACCGATGGGACTTCTTGCCCTGCGAGAGAACTTTTTTCCCCATATGTTTTATTGAAGTGATATGTTTAATAAATAGTATGTTTTATAATTATAAAAGAAGGACAGATAGAGGGACTACACCGCTACATATTATGAAATTGGCTGCAGATGAGGTCAATAAGGGTGAGAAGAAACTATGTTAAGCAGCGAAAGATATCTGCAGGAATTCTCTTAAAAGGTATATTGCACGATTGAAGAAAGATCCAGGTTAAAATTTGAAATTACTGCCATAAAAGACTGATTTTGTGTATGTTTATAAGCAAAGCTCAAAATAATTCACGTTTCGTTTTGTTTAATTGTTTCAAGTTGGAATTTCATGTTGATTATACTAAAATATTAAGATTTGTTGATTATATTGATATTTTAATAAACAGAAATATTATTATATATTGATTAAAAAATAATGTATTTTGATTTAACCTAGTAATTGACCACAAATACTTAATTAGCTAGCCACTAGGATGTATGGACTTCTTACCCCAAACTTTGGACTTTTTACCCCGCTCACGGGGTAAAAAGTACAGAATTCCATTTTGCATTTGTTGCTAAAGTTTTCGGAAATCAAGTAAATATTCACATTTCCGACTATTTGAGCGTTAAGCTGAATTGTGTAAGGTTTCATACAACATTTTTTGTTGACAGTAAGAACTCGATTTTAAGACTTATGGGTCTTAGAGTGAAAATTGGGACTATTAGCCCCGCCCTACCCTACTAATTACGGAGAAGACATCTTCATTCAATCAGCTACCTAACGAGGTACAAATGTTAAAAAAATATTTAGAGGTGCCGATGAAACAGTCGATAGTGCTGGCAAAGGTCGAATTTGCAAATTGTTGAAATATTAAAAATTGTAAGATAATCGAAGTAATTAATCATTTTTATTTATTCATTAACTGGTAATCCAAGGCAGGCAAGTAGGTTGTCATGACCAGCCTTTTGAACGTTTCTCGCTGAAAACAAAAAAAAAAAGGTTGTCATGACCAGATTACAAGTCGCAAAACGGCTTTTGAGTTTTTAACATAACTCACGGTCTACTCGCTGGTCACGGTTCATATGCGCGCGGTATGGTTGAGTTGGCGCCAAACAAACAAATTATTTTTTTTTGTAAAAGATTTTTATTTTTCGCTTTTGAGTTATCATTTATTGTTTTTCTCAAGTAAAGAATTACCTCAACAGCGTTCCGTCTCCATCGTCAGACCCTCGATGACTGTCATACCCAGCTAGGTCTAAAGTTCTCATCAAGGTGAATGAAATAAGCCCAAACACCAAGTAGCTGCTGTAAACTGCTGAGGAGCTCTCGCGACTGTCTTCCGTGTCTATCATCAGATCAACTCCAGTATGTGGTTGTGTCATCAGAACTACTTATGTGTGCGAAATTACATCAGAATCGGTTCACATTTGAAAATTCGGTAGATGAAAAATTAATCGACCCCATGTTTTTTACCCTTTGGGGTGGATTTGAGTTTTAAATTTTATATGGGACCAACTTCGAGATATATCTTCCCCAATAAAATAAGAATCGTTCAAATCGGACTACTCAGTAAAAAGTTATGCGTGGTCATACAAAAAAAAAATACGACGTGAGAAAAAGTCAGAATCGGTGAATGGCTTCACTACGCAGTGTCACCACCTGCCAACAGATGGCGCCATAATCATTCGTTTTCCGTATGAAGCAAGGGATAAGCAATATCCTGCAAAATTATTCAGATTACGATTGAAAGTGTGTTACGCAATTAGGGTGCTCAGTCGCCAAATGACCACTTCTCAAAATGTCTACCGGACGCAAAATGTCCATTTCTCAGAATGTCTCTTTCGCAAAATTACCACTTCGCAAAATATCCTTTTTTGCACATTCGTCGTTCACATCAGTACAAAATCGGTCAAGTGCGGGTCGAATTCGCGCACAGAGACATAATAATATTTTATTTATATAGGCCAGTAGGTACCTACATTTATACACACAAATGAAAATAAAGGACAGAAATTGAATCATTTGCGAGATTTACTTATTTGATCCTCGCAACAAGCCCTTTTATTTGATATGTCACACGGTATTGTTACTAAAACATTTTTTTTTAATTTTCTTTTTTGCCCCCCAAAAGTGACCCCTAAATAAATGAATTTTGAATTCATTTATTTACGTTACACGTTCGTGTTTGGATCACAGAAATACATATGTGTACCAAATTTCAACTTAATTGGTCCATTACATTCGGAGAAAACTGGCTGTGACAGACGGACAGACAGACAGACACACGAGTGATCCTATAAGGGTTCCGTTTTTTCCTTTTGAGGTAAGAAACCCTAAAAACGACGCGAGATTACAAAGTTTGATGTAAGACTGAATATTCTATCTAGCTTAATACATACGTAGAACTTACAACTAAGCTGGTGGTCACTGGCGCCTTCACATCACGCCACGTCTGGCTGATAAGGGCAAAAATGCAGCGTACGAGCTTAAGGCTCTACCGCAGCGAACCCACCTTGGTTCGGAGAATGTAACCACCTACTTTGTTGTTACTGTACCCCTGTTGTTAGTGTTATCAACTCTTTATTGTTAAGGTGACGTAAAGTAATGACGTGAGTTTTATGTAACAACTCTTAGCAATCACTCTAATTTATACTTTGTAACAATTAAATAAGAGTTACAGTGCAATGATTCAGGTACTACTGGCTTTACGTAAAATTGTTTTATCGTGACTGTGCTCCATTAGTCTCTTGCAGCTGCGTAGTGGCGGCGCGCTGGCTCGTCTGGAAGCCGCCTTAGTTCCCGACATGCCCCAGTGTGCACCTCCTCCAGGCTTTGCGTCTGCTCGAGCCACTGACGTACGATCTGCTCTCATCCTCCTCATTGTGGGGCTCATCACTTCTCTGCTTTTAGGTGAGTGTTACAGGCCAGAGATTGTCAATAGGGATTTTGTTGCATTTTGAAGTGTTTGATAGTTGCACAGGTGTGCTTTTATGAAAAGTTGTTATTTTAAGAGCATACCGACAATTTACCTTTGTCTCTGTCTTTTTCTTTACGTGTAAAGAGTAAAGAAAATAACCACACTTTTGCACTTTTTGAATGTTTTTCGTTGTTATTTTCATCATATTGCTCTTAAATACAAAACTAACGCGGAAAAACGCTGGAGTTATCTATGAACTTTATTTTAGTAAATGAATCAAAATAAAAATTTATTTGTTTATATAAAAAAGTAGCAAAATAAAAGAAAAAATTACTCAATAAGAGTTACCTCTTATTGAGTTGTGAATTTATTCTATCGAACCAACTTTATCAAATCGTGTTTCCATCGCGGATGATGTCTAGTATTATATCCCCAATAATACCAATTTATTTTCCTACATTTTAATTTAATTGTTTACTACTTCAAATAAGCTTTGTAGAAACATGTTTGTGTGCATAAAAAGCTCGGTGCCCTCTTAATAGGTGGAAATCTAAATGGATCAACACAGACAAAGTTGTGAAAGATTCAGAACAAGCATTTCGTTCCCGATAAACTAACATTTTGATTAATTTAAACACTAAGTAAGATGATAAAACTTTTGACCCTTAAAGTTGCTTCTGTCTTTAATATCGTCCGATGTCGATGATAATGTCAGGGCCCTTGCAATTTGCAATCATAAGGGCATGCAGCAAGTTTTGGTGACCATCTGCTATTGACGTCATTGGCGCATTTCTCAAAATTGACTGAGGTTAACACTACAAGGTAATCCACGAGACATGTTTTGGAACCGGCTGTTGGTACCCATATTTGCACTTTTGATCATTAACAATCGGAAGGAGGCGGGCCAAGGTCGGGAAGTCGGGAACAAGGTGCTCTTAAAATGATTGCATGCGTTCTTTGCGTTTTTGTGATGCAAGTTTTAGAATTCGGATTGCTGCTTTTTCGTAAATGATTTATATTTCTCATACAAAATATAAGCAGGAATATAGTATATTAGGATCTATGACAACCATCTACAACCGCCGTTATTACGTATGACCGACTTAATGGTCATATAAGGTTGCCAGATTTTTTTAAATTCTTTAACGGACAAATTCTCAATTTTGTTTAAAAAAACAGGATTTCAAATTTTTTCAAGTACAAATAAAAAACATTTATTTTACATTCTTATTATTTATTCATTGCTACTTATAGTTAAAAGATGGTGTAAGTTTCAAATATATCTGTCTTTGACTTATTTATAAAATTAAAATAATCAAGTCGGGGCTACATTTGTTGCGCACATCAGTCTATTTCAAGACCATCTGTGAAAAAGTCCTTTCCACAAAATAGTTGGAACTAGGGATACCTACCGAATATAAATGTTATAAGTAGAAAAATGTTAGGGATTTCATTCTTGTAAAACCCTTCCATGATTTTCTTTCACTTCTCAATGTCAATCAACCGTAATGCGATAGATTTCTTAATAATAAATCAACATAACATAACATTACGTCTTGTTTTCCCGAAGGGTTGGGCAGAGGTGTCCCTGTTTAGCAGGTACACCCACATTTCGCCAGTTATGTTTAAGTCCCATGTAATAGGGGGCGAGCCTATTGCCATCAAACGGGCACAAATCCAGACTCCGAGCTGCAACTGAGAAATTTCAGATAGAAAAACCCAATAATGTTTTGCCCGACCCGGGAATCGAACCCAGGACCTCATGCTCAGCAGTAGCGCTTGCGACCACTAGACCAACGACGCAGTCAAGTCATAATTACGCCTGAAATACGGGACATTCCGGGAAATACGGGACGCCTGGCAACACTAGCTCATAATACACTATACACGAGCGGCACGCGTCACACATATAATAATATTGGGCATTTGAGAAGTTTAGAGAGAACATCCTACATGATCGCGTCTGGATCAACCATAGATTACATTTCAATTAATATCATATTCCAAACCGTAATGCATCCTTTATGCTTATACCTACATACCTACCTACCTATAAAAGATTATTCAAACATGTCTGTCTTAAAGATATTTCTGTGACTAAAGAAACTAAAAAAAAAAAAAACTGATAATTATATATTGTTCCAGGTTTGGGCGAATACTGCTGGAAAAATCGAAAGGAGTTGAAAACTTTCTTGGCTGGATGTTATCGCCGAATAATCAATATTGTAATGCATTAAGACTAAGAGCGACCTCTGTCGCAAGATGTTAGCGACAATGATCTTAAATTTAATTGCAGAGTTCGTTCGTAGGCGTATTAGGTCACAAAGTTACGAAGTGGTAGCGATTGTGTCCGTTACTCCAGGAAGAAAATCTCTTGTAGAATGAATTGAGTTCAACGAATAGTTAGAGCGTAATCTTCTATAAATGTGCGCCAAATAAAAAATCGCCATACCGAATACCTACTGTTTTCAGTGAGTTTATACGTTTGTTAATTTAATTAAGCGCTAGGTTTTTTTTGGGGTTTCATAAATGCATGGTTACCTACTTTAAAATGGTAAATATTTTTGTATACATAATAAATTAAAAAATACGTACAAATTATATACATTTATTCTACGGACGCACAATCATTGGTTTCCAAGAAACAAGATTCTGCAAAACGTTACTCCATCAGGAAATGAAAAATATTTAAAATCTTATAACGCTCAAATGTAATATTCGGCGCATATTTACGCATACTTATATAGTATAACGTATCCGCCCATATATTTTACATCTCTCTCTGGTCATTCGTTTAAAATTTTCCTGCTGGAGTAATGTTGTTCCAGCAGGAAAATTTTAAACGAATGATTAGTTTTCCTTTTTTTTTTTCTAAACGGCAGCACACACAAGTTTATAATATTTGAACGAAATAAAATTGGCGAAGCATTCGGAAGTATTGAGTAATATTTGGAATTATTCACCTAGAGAGTTCGACTATTAACCGCTAGATGGCGACGCAATTATCATTGCAAATATTACATAAATGTTCCGCGTTGGTGATTGTGTATTCATTACCTGCGAATATTCCACCATTACCTTATCAGCAAACCTTGGTCACTGCAGCAGCAGAAAGTGCAGGCTAGCACTACCGATGGAAGTTGTACAGTTCCAGCTTTTACTTTTACCCGCTAGATGACGCCAATACCAGTGATTTTTATTACTATGCGTTCATTCATTAAACTGAGTATAATACGATTTGAAAACTTCCGAATATTTTTTTCATCTACTTAGATAAGTACTTACGTACCTAATATTTTTTTGTATGTGGTTTAGGTGTGAAAGTGATAGAGAGAGAGACAACAGAGTGATACATAGGTATAGTAGATACTCTAGATCATCAGTTCCTAAGCTTTTAAGGATACGGAACACTCGTCAAATCCCTCTCATTTTGTGGAACCCTACATTCAACGATAACAAATAATAAGGAATAAACCTGTCGTGGAATAAACTTGTAGTACAGACGCCAACACATCAAGCTACCCGAAACTGTCAAATTTTCCCAATCAACTTTGAACCTTAGACTTCAGCGATAAAGTTGAAAATCTATTAAATAAATTTGACAGATTGTGGTAGCTTGATGTGCTGGCGTCTGTACAATAAATTGACGTAATAATATTTCTTTACGAGATGTTTCACAGTATTTTTTTTTGCTCTTGTTGTTGCAATGGATTTTTCACGCAGTATTTCTAACAATCACATATAGATAATTCCGATGAGAATCTGTTTTTGTTGAAAATGTGTTTTTTCCTAAAAAATTAAACTTTTTCACTGTTTTATTAAAAAGCTTCTGCCCGCGACTTTGTTCGCGTGGAAGTCGGAAAACACCACAATATACTAAAACAACTGCCAAATTTTCCACTTGCGCTATTACTAACATTAGGTTAAGCTATACTTCTACTAACATTATAATATGGATGTTTATCTGAATTAAAATATTTGAATTTGAAAAATTACTTACTTCGTTTTCGCTTAGCGTCCTTTTTGTATTTTTTCTTCTTTTTGCTCGGCTCCTTAGGGCTATAGCGTGATATAAAATAGCCTATAACCTTCCTCAATAATCGGGCTATCAAAAGCAAAAACAATTTTTCAAATACGACTGGCAATTCCAGAGATTTAAGGGTTCAAACAAACACACCAAACAAAAAAACAAACTCTTTAGCTTTATTTATTAGTACCTATTGATTATTTTAATTTCGGATTCGCAGAACCCTTGTGACTTTCCTACGGAACCCTCGGGTTCCACGGAACCCATTTTAGGAATCGCTGCTCTAGATACTAAGATGAGTTTATGAAAATAGTTTACCATATCATGTTAGGATTTTGTACTGGGCTTGCGCAGCCTAACATGTTTTGATAAATAAATAAACTTCATGAAAATGTTTATAATTATTGCTAGGATTGTCATAGTGAAACCAAACTAATTTTAGATAATAATTTCAATTTACAAATGAATTATTTTTTTAATGATTAATGTTAATTTATTAAAAAAAAAAAAACAGTTAGGTATTCCAAAGATTTGAAAGTTTTCACTTCTGTCGGGAGTCTCTACATTGATCCATTATTACATTTCTATGAATGCCTATTTTTTTTCTTATTGTGCGCAGATTTACAACAGCGTACGCTCTAATTATTCGTTGAACTCAATTCATTTTAGAGGAAATTTTCTAGCTGGAGTAACGGACGCATTATATTAAACGGTTATGCGGTCAATACCCACACTACAGCACATGCCTATTCAAGCTCATTCATTCAGCACATTTTATATTTTGTAGAAAGCCTATAAAGTTATGGATTATATAGCATAGCAGCGGAAAATGGAGTAATAGAAAAAAAGCACTTCATAGTTCTTGTAGAGTGTAACGATTAAACCTTACTTTACTTATTGTTTACGTTTTAGAGTCCAATTTCCTTCAGCATAGGCAAACAAAAGAAACGGTACTAAACATAGATTTATTATAATACCATACAATACAACCTAAATTAATGAATTATAATAACATTAAAGACTATGCTCTTTTAAGGTAATGTTCTTCAGAAACAGTTTGTTTGGTGACAGCTGTGTCTATGCAGGTCTTCAGATCCTTTTTGGATCTTGCAGCATCAGCCAATGCCTTCTGAATGGTAATAGTTTCCACTGTTTGGAGGTTCGTGGCCAGGCCGAGAGCTGCCCACACTCGGATGAAGGCTGTCGAACAGCCACAATCTGTAAAAGAAAGGAATGTTTTAAGAATAACATAATTGCTTACATACCTACACAAAAAAAAAAAAAAAACAATGTACGAGTCGAAGTGCATAAGTCGGTAGTAAGGGATAGTCCGTATATTTTAAAAGCGCAGACTAACTAAAGCTCAAACCTGGGATTCACGTATTCTGATTTTATAAATGTTGTAAAATATACTGTGTGAAGAATTATATCAGTTTATTGGTGACTCGCAAGAATTTACTCGCCCGAACCCGGGCGAATCCACCATTTTAATTAATATTAGTTTTTCTTGAGGCGATTCGCACGAATTCAATTTATTTGTGGACGGATCGACAACTCCTGCAATACGTAGTAGGATCGATCTTATACTTTATGCACGTGCAATTCTACAAAAAAATGGTCTTTACTGTAATTTATATTCACCTATAACTCCGTTTGAAATAAGATTAGACATTTAACTAAACCTTTTTTACAGTCCGTTCAACCGATTTTGACTTCTATTGCGATGGCGGCATGACAAATCACAGCGGCAGTAAACAGTTGGTTTGTAACCACTTTTTTTGCTTTTAATGCCATCCTTATGCCTACGGTATAGAAGTCAAAATCGGTTGAACGGACTGTAAAAAAGGTTTGTTTAAATGTCTAATCTTATTTCAAACGGAGTATAGTTACAGTTACCCGCTCTTGCTACGCACGGGTGATGTGGCGACCGGTCAAAACATTCTTCCGGAATAAATTCGGAATAAATTTTCTTAAGTTTAGGTGATGGTGAAAACCGCATTAAAATTCATTGTGTTTAGAAGAACTGAGCGGTCACACAGACATACTCGTAAACCGATTTATTTATATTATTTATTATAGATATAGATAGATAATTATCTTGCCACATTCCGGAAGCATTTTGTCCTTATGTTGGTTTTGCAAAACTTTAATAAATGTTTTCACAATAACTTTTGAATTCGCTGAAATACAATTGAAAGTAGATTGAATTTCTTATAATACATATTATGTATTTTTTGTAGTTTTTACTTACCATAAGTTCCGTATTCTCCAGATTTGTAGTCATATGGGACGAGGTAATGGTAATGAGGCCAGAATGTCTTAGTCAATATGAATACTGTGTTAGAATCAGGTGGAGATCTGAAACAAAAGAGGGAAGGTTTTAGCAGCAATTGGACAAAACATAGCTTACAGTGAATTCGTTGGATGCAGGCAGCGGAAGAGGGATTTATGTGGTGATGTATGGGCGCATCACGGGGGTACCTAAGTCTAAAGGTACCATTCCTTAGCCGACTGTAGGCGGCAGCATCAGGCGACTTCATAGAAATTCGATTCGATTTCTTAGAAATACAATAGAAACTAGAGTGTCGCGGCGATACGTCGCCTGCTACTGCCGTCTGCGGCCGCCTACGGAATTACACCTTTAACGTGGACTTCTTTTTATTGTAATCACGATACTACCGATTATGAAGCCGTTGGTCCCGTCTGTCATTCGTAGATCTTTGACAGTCGTTACGGGTTGTCAGAAGCCCGAAAGTCTGGCCAACAGTGTTACCAAAGGGAATCGTATTACCCTGTAACTGGCTTGTGGAGGTTAGATAGGCTGTCACTCCATGTAAAATACTCGGATTTAGGTGCATCCGGTTAGACTGGAAGCCGAACCCAACATAGTTGTGAAAAGGCTCGTAGATGCTGATGATGTGACCGGTCAAGTAGGCTAAACGGTTTAACGATAGAGACCGAGAAGATGAGAACCGGGCTGTGTTGTGGCGCTATTAGAAGACATTTTATAGCAGGGGACGACATTAGGTTGAGGTGATTGAGTGATTTATATACGACTGATTTAATTAGGTCAAATGTGCGATGATTCTTATGCGGTAGGGCTTAAGTAGTGCTGTTAATGGCACTATTACACTTGCTCGTTCTTTCGAATATCGATGGAATTCAGGTTAACAACCAAGTGTTAGTTTATTGCTCCTTAATCTGCTGTTTTATTAGTTAGGTCTATGAACCTGATGCTTAAATGGCGTGATGTTATTGATTAACAACAATAGACCCCCTAAAGCGTCGTCTTTAGACCTTGGTTATATCCATGTTTTTCTATTTGATTTTAACTCTCTCAATTGTGGAATCGTAAACTGCGTACGTGGTTACGAGGCTATTTTATTAATATAGTTTATCAATACGATTGATGAAGCTTGAGTACCATACTGCTGCTTTAAGTGTCATCCATTAGACAGTCAAGGGATTACCTGCACTGACAACGCAATACTCTATGTATGGTGTAATGCACATTAAGGCTATTCCATTCTGACGATCTTTATGCATACTGTTGAGAAGATATGTCTGCAAACCAGCGTAAGGTAGAGAGAGATCGCTCGGCAGTGCTGGTTGTTACAGGAAACGTGTGCGGACGAAACGAATGTTATTTAAGCGTTATCTTGGGAATTTTATTACCGAAAGCGACGACCTCAGTGACCATAGTGACATTGAGAGGGCGCGTAGGGCTCTGGCGGTCAGGGGTAATATGTTGGCACGAACATTTGCTCGGTGTACTGAGTACTGACCAAGTAAAGATTACGCTTTTTAAAGCTTATTGACCGGTAATCTTTGGATCAACTACTCGAAAAGGTCGCTAGATGTTCTACGCGTCTAATAGTACAATAATATTTTTAGGTGTCTATCTGGTTTTTGCAGTAGGTACCTCTGAAATGTTCGCAGTAACCCATACCGATGGATTTCATGCCATCGTCCGCAATAAAACGGCCTCACTGCTGAATCCTCACTTTTGTGTCCTCACTCCGGCAGTCACAATAGTATCCTAAAGGCTGTTGCGGCAAATACTTACTTCCTCCACCATAATAAGGCAATTTGTGCAAAGCATATACGACTGTTTCCATTTATCTTTGTATCTAGTTGTTGTATTATATGGTCTCCTCATTAATTCGTTTTTAGTGTAAGTTACTAACAATAGTATTTTAAGTGCAAATTTGTTACTAATAATTTATCGATCTTTTAGTTGTCCGAAATAAAATGATTTTATTTATTATTGTTTAATTTTTCTCTAGGTGCACATACTACAAATATCAGACAAATTTTATTTGAGTACATTTTATTGAAAAACTCACTGTTTTTATGACGACTATGAACAAAATACTTATTTTCATTTTATATGAATTTTAAAATAAAAAGCTGGAGCTTATTTTGTGATCAGCTAGGTATTTGATGAAATATATAAAAAAGTGGTTTTATAAAAAATACATGTCAACTTCCAAAACGTGTGTTTCTTCGAATGATAATGAGTAATAGGTACTAGTAGATTATTGACCAATAAATGTGTTCGTTAATGTGCACGAGTGTAGGCGATTGAAATAAAGTAGCGAAACTTGTCATTTCGTGCTCTTTCAAAAAATTTGTGTGAAGTACCATGCCACTTTACTTAAACTTAAATGGATGGGAGGGTTTATCGTGCTCGGCTTCTGGTCAAGCTAGATCGATTGCTTTAAGCAAAAATCTTGAAAATTGTATGAACTTGAGACAGGCTCAATGCACTTGTCATGCGAAGCCATAAATTAAAAAAAAAAATGTCATGTTATCGATAGTCAATAGTGTCGAATTCGCATATTTGTAATTATTTTTAATAGAATTCCTATGCATTCAGAGCATTAATGTGATAAAATGCGATTATTTTTCGCATCCACTTGTGTAATAAATTTTCATAGCAGTTCTAAAACAATGCATTTAGGCAGTTAAACATTGCAGTTGGGTTTTCATTTTTAGATGAGTCACATTCAGCTACTGCACACGTAACTATGATTAATTACGTCTAGTAAATATACATTTTCTCTTTAAAACCTCAGATTTTTTAAATAAGTGGGATTTATTTCGTTCACGACTAACGTAGGCCGATACAGGCCGATAGCGTGTACCTGAATTGTTTCATCTAACTATCTCGCTCTAACCTACGCTTAGACTATACTCTTTCTCTTTTGCATTGCCAATCTAACGCTAGTTTTAAATAATACATCTATGGCTACTGTAAGCTGTAAAGGTACAAGGATCTTTTGGCGCAACCAACCAACCGAAACCAACGCCGCCATGTTGGTTTTCTAATACAACTTCTGTGACAATTTCTCGAATGTTTACCAACAACACCTCCAGTCAATGTCATTCAGGCGCCAGTAGTGTACTTACTTTTCGCCAGGCCTGAGACCCCACACACAAATAGCGCTGTCGATCAACCAGGAGGCATGGAGCACGATCAGGTACCGAAGGAAGCCGATGACGAATACTGTGCTAAGAACAGTGTCATCCCAGTACTCAAGGGGAGCGTTTAGAGGCAGCAGCAGGAACAGTACTGCGTATAGCCCCCAGTACAATCTGAAATAAATACAGAAGAACAAAATCTAAAGTCTCATGAATTCCTCATTCCTCAATACCCATAAGTGAATAACCCACAGACATATAAAGAGTAGCAGACCAAACATTCGCCAAAAATTGCGTAGCCATTACGCACACACAGGGAGTGTTGTCAATACAGGACCGCACTAAGGCCGGTTGCCGGTATTATCTTACGATATTGAAACAACCAATATATTTACTGAAAATCCGCGAAAATCGATAGTCTCTGGGTCTATGAAGTGTAAATTACTTAACAATAAAGTCAATCAATTATTACCTGTCGAACGAAATTTCAAAGTTATGTGAGTAGCCTATCCCTATTTAAGTACACCTATGCCTATGTTTTTGTTATCCATCACACAGATAAAGGGTAACATAATTAATTTTATAATTTATTACTACAGCAAGTGTGTCTACACTGACAATCTGCACTCTGCAGTATTCTGGAATAATGTCACGAAAAAAAAAAGAATCGTAGAGTAAACTGAGGCTCTGTTTGATAATTCAATGGTAAATGTTTTACAAAAATTGTTCATCTTTGTTGACAAATTCGTCCCTGACTAAATAACGCTATTGAAACATAGAACCCGATGAAGATGATGTTGCTTATCAATATGGCGGCGCTGCCTAAACAAGCTACGCGTCAAATTTTGTCTATGTGTGAGTCAGTGTGACAAAAAGAGATACAATTTACGACTTGTCGCTTAGCAAAAAAAGTATAGAGAATCATGTCCAGCTATATAAATATACCTATGGATTAATGTTTGGTCTGCTACTCTTTATATGTCTGTGGAATAACCATTGCTTATTCTAATATAGTAAAACTACTCTATTTGTCGGTGTTTCCCATGTGACCACTGAGAGCTAAAACTGTAACAAAGTCTGAGGTCGCTAAGTTTCTTTTAAAAAGTTCAGACATGTCTATGAATTAAATAATGTAAGAAAAAGGCACGTAATTTAGGGAAGACATAATATTATATACCTAGCATGGCTTATATCACAACGCTTGAAGTGGTGAGTGGTAACTCCAGATTCCATATTGAATTGAATTCTCACCTCTTTTGGAACATAACAACTGAATCTTTTTCAAGATCCGACATATCTATGGAATCCTTCAGTTTCTCCTGGTGCGGGCTAAGTTTCCGGAGACGAGTCAAGAAGTGTGAGTACACGAAGCCCTTGTTGTAGTCGTAAGGATCATTGTCTGTGGCAAAGTGGGCGTGGTGGAGTCTGTGGTACTGTACCCAGTCGTATACGGAGCCCTGAGAAATTGAACAAAAGTTTTGTTAACGTTTTGAAGGTACATCACGTTTTCTTAAGTATCGAGCAGACCGCATTGGTTCGAACACCTCCAAACAAATACAGTTTCAGTTGCAGTATCTATCTATCTATCTCTGTCCGTCCACAATCTGTCCGTAGATACTGGTTTGACTGGTCCTTTAGGTGGGCTAGCATTCCCTTATAGAAATTCGAATAAACGTCCTCATTACGTCAATGACGTGACCTAGCTGCTTTTGTCAGGTCTGCAATCGGGCTATTCCAAATATCCGTACCCTAATTGCATAACTTATTTTCGTAAACAATTATGCCCAATTTGTTTCATTTTGACAGTTCAACAACATTCATTGCGTTATTTACGTTGTTGAGCAGATTTTTTTTCCAACGTATGAAGCAATGGATTAGCAATCTGTTTCAAATCGAAACAAATTGTGATTGTGTTGTATTACGCAATTAGGGTACAGGTCGACTTGGGAACCTCGATTTTCAATCGTGCAGTCAATCTCTTATGTCAGTGGGTGTACATATATTCCAATTTCATATCATTTAATTGCATTTAAATAAGAATAAAGCAAGCAATTGAATCACATGATTTAACTTGAATTACTTATAATTAATCTACACTAACAATATATAGAGAAAATATTTGTATTTTTGTTTGTAATATTCATTACAAACAAAAATACAAATACAAAAACTACTGGCCGATTTAAAAAATTATTTCACCAATAAAATGCTATAATATCACTGAGTAACATAGGCTATAATTTATAAAGATAATACGCGGGCAAAGCCTCTGGCGGAAGCTAGTTAATAATATAGTAATGATATCATGTGCTTCAATTGCGTTGAAAAGCGTTCTTTTTTGGGTAGAAGAGGCAGATATTTATGATTAATCATTAATTAATAAATAAGGAGGGAATCGTCTGAAGTGGAATGGCGATAATGTCCTTTGTTCCTTAGACCAATGAGTGCCACTAGCGATATTTCTATGTCCATCTGTCCATTAATAAATTAGGTGATGGATGCTTTGACTGATAATATCAAAGGTAAAGTATTCCTTTCGTTCAGACTATTTCCTGTTACCTTCGAATTGTTAAAGAGTGGATCAGTTAGTCTTAAAGTTAGTTACCTAATTCGGAAGTTAGTATGGAGAAGAATGGGCAAGAAACAATTTAATTATTTTGTTAATGTCCCTCGGCAAACTTCGTGTTTCGTCAGTCGTCAGATTTCTATCAGTTGCCCTTTGCACTTGGTGCAGACCAGACGCTCTCAATCGACGCGGAAGTATATAGAGTTGTTAATACTCTTTTAACGTAATGTAATTTATTTTATAAATAGGAGGAAAGCTGCTAAAGTCGCAGGCACGACAGATAAGAAAATAGTTTTACAGCTCTATAGAGTTCACACGGAAATCAAAACAAAACAACAATAAAGTACTTAGTTCTGAAATTCAAACTATTATGCACGATAAATCTAATAATTGATGGACAGGTAAATTAGCATTCTTTTGTATTCGGATTTGCGATGATTCCCGAAGGACATTAAGAAAATAGAAATACTGTTATGGGGTGTAGAAAAAGATACAGCAAAGATGTCAACAATATATTTTATGATTTAGGGGATTCAAAAGGAAATTAAAGTTAGAGTAGAAAAAATATTTCATATACATATAAATAATCAAGGTAGGTACCAAATTCTAAATGCATATCGATGGTGGAAATTTTAAATGTCGTAAGGGACAGGGAATACAATGTCCCTTACGACATTTGAAATTTCCACTGTCGAAATGGACTTCTTATAGAATGACGACCTTACTTTGTAAGAAGCACATTTTAAGAGTTCAACTGTCTTTAATGAGACACAATAGAATTTTAATTGTTATTGATCTCCAGGAGAGCTCACCCCTTGACTGTCACGAGCTCTTCTGGAGATCGATAACAATTAAAATTCTATTGTGTCTCATTAATGACAGTTGAGCTCTTAAAATGTATTGGCCTGGTTAGTATTACCACAGATAATATAATACCACGTGTATTACCTACGGAATAACTCTGGAATAATTGTAGGTGTATCTTGAATCCCTTCATTTAATGATTGTTGATAAGCCAGTCAGTAGCATTATCGTCGTTTGGGGAAGCTCGATAAAACAATACTTACAACTCCAGCTAAGGTCTGGAACAGCATGAGCACGATCCGTAGTCCTGTGCTCGCCTTGTACGCCCCGTGTGCCCACAACCGATGGGCTCCTGTGGTCATGCCCAGGGTTGCCACTGACGTCAGAAATATAACTAGAAAAAATTATGATCTTTAATAAATGAGTTACCTAGGTACTATCAAAGAATTTCTACAGGATGAAATTGAAAACATGCGACAAATTGAAATGGGAGATTCAGTAACTGTTACCTAATCATTATAAATTGTTATTTCCGAAATATAAATTATGAAAAAAAAATCGCGCGCGACGAGCGGTGCCTTTGTAGTCACGTCGCGTGTCGCGCTGGTCTGAACGAGCCTTAAATTGATACTTGAATTTTTTTGTTTGTTTTAAATTTATTTAATTTTACTGGAACGCCATAAAATCGTGTCTACGTGAAGACAATAATTTAGTTTGCACTATCTAAGACGATAATTACACGATTTTTTTTCACAATTTATATTTCGGAAATAACAATTTATAATGATTAGGTAACAGTTACTGAATCTCCCATTTCAATTTGTCGCATGTTTTCAATTTCATCCTGTATACACCGTAAGGACTATTTCTGCTTGCAGCGCTCGGCCGATATAGAACCGGGGCGGTAACAGATGTGGTCATCGTGTGCACGGGTTTTTGTTTTCAAACTGGTTAGATATGAGTTTCTGTGATGGTACCTACTCCATGCATTATTTGAATAAGAGTTTGTTACAAAGGGCGACTGTGATCTTCTGACCGTCAATTTAGAGACCAAACGAACGTAGAACCAGAGTAAGAGTAAGAGCATTATTTTCTCAATCTTCTTAAGACCAGGCACTCCAAAGTCAATTTCCACGCAAACTCCGCCCCCATGCACCCCACCACTCCACTATGTGCTAAACGCTAACACATACGTAATAAAGTTGAATATCGTGTGCGCTCTTTGGTCGAGTTCGAGCAAGGAACTAAATGTCGTAAGTCTCAATTCTTATTTCGTTTATAACTAAAGTAAAAATTGATCTAGAGAAAAAATATCTTATATTTGGATAATAAACTATAATTCCTTACTGTCAATAATTATTTTAGACATAAAAGCCGAGTAATCTTGTTTTTGTTTCAAATAATCTTTAAAAAAGACATGATTTTCGAATAAAAAATGGATCGAGCGAAATTGTTCCAATTACGTAACTGTCTTATATTTGGAAAGAAACAGATCCAATAAATCAAGTACTAAAGTTCCATTTTGATTGTATGCTTGACTTTTTCAAAATATTAATACAAATTAACATATAATTTAGGGAGCCTCCTCTTAATATTTTAGTATAGATAGAACTAAGGAAGAATGCTAGTTTGGTTTAAACCTACCTTGACATGAGACTAAAGGTACAGCCTTGCAATATTTGGATTAAAAACTCGGATTTGATGACAACTGTCCCAATGGATTTCTTTTTAGTTTTCAAGTAGGGTACAGCATTAAACAATGAGTACAGGTTTGGAATTTTTCATAAAGGCATGAAGATACGTTAAGTTACACACTTTAACGATGTAACTTATTACAACAATCATCATCATCTTCTATCTATATATTTAAAAATCAATTGCCGTGCATTAATCTCGCAAAATCTCGGAAAATAGCTCGACCGATTTGAATAAACAAAAATTATTTTGTTTGCCTCACTACTGGGGTGGTTTAGGAAAAAAGAAAATGAGGAAAAAACCCAAAGGAACAGCCGAATCATCGAAATTCAAAAACAGAACAACGTCTGAAAACGTCTGACGGGTCAGCTAGTCATTAATAATATTGAAATCTGGAAGAATTCACAGAGGTTGTGACACCATGTCATGACTTGTTGAATGGAATGTTATGGTACCTATTAAATAAAGAAACTCGCCGTAACACGGATGAGGGAAAAACTTTGAATGATTTAAATGGACACTACACCGACTACTTTGAGAAGAAGTACTGTGTATTTTATTTTATTCATCATCAGCCTATAATGTTCCCACTGCTGAGAAACAGGCCTCCTCTCTGTGAGAGGGAGTGGGCCGTAATCCACCACGCGGGCCCAGTGCGGGTTGGTAGATGTCACATGTCTTCGAATTTTCGGTTCTAGGACATGCCGGTTTCCTCACAATGTTTTCCTTCACCGTTTTGAGAGCAGTGGTGATGAAATAATTTATACAAAGTAAAGCGCCTGTCTGGGTTCGAACCTACGACCTACAACTGGTAAGTCGCGGCCGTTACCACTGGGCCACCACTGCTCCTACATACATCATGTACGTGTAGATATTTTATTACCTATTTGTTTAATCTGTACTTTACTACTATTTTTAAACCTAACTTGGTTTCCGTACGTAATTTTCGGATGAGCACTTAAAATCAGCGCTGTGATGTTGGCCCCCAATAGCACGGCATCTTGATGAATGGACGTCACAGTCAGGCCGTGCAGCTACCGACTATTTTTGTTCTGTGCTCGTGATTATAGACCTGTTTTGCTTTATTAGGGTTCCGTATCTCAAAACAAAAAACGGAACCCTTATAGGATCACTCGTCTGTCTGTCTGTTCGTCTGTCACAGCCAATTTTCTCCGAATCTACTGGACCAATTTAGTCGAAATTTGGTACACATATGAATTTCTGTGACCCAAACACGGACATAAAATTAATTATTACTATGATTATGCTTGTTGTGAGGACCAAAACTTAAAAAAAAGTAAAAATACTTTTAAAAAGAGATTTAAGAAACTTCTTTTTTTTCAATCTTCGAAACTACAGAGCCTAAAATTTTGAAAAAGTGCAGAGAATGGTTCTTTACTCATACATTACAGAAAAACGTATAAGAAGTCTATGGGTTTAAAATAACATGGTAAATCTCTCATTATTGTGCGTACATTTGCGGTTGGAATGTATGCGAGAACATGTTTTTCAACTACAATGTTAAGTTTGTTCTTGCGATAAATTCATCCCAACTACGGAATCCTTCATTGTGCGTGGTCTGACACGCACTTGGCCAGATTTTTATTATTTCTTTATTATTCCGGCTTATCTTTTTGTGTGCACGTGTTTCTGTGACAAATAAACAATTGTTTTTCTTTGAGTGATCCTTTGTGCTTTTAAATAATTCATAAAATGTATTTCGTAAAAATATTAAACGCTCGTTAACAATTTTTATCAGTTAGCAAAACATTTAAATTACTTTGGGTAGTTTCGGGCATAACGCTTTTTCGTTAGGTACGTGACGATTTCTGCTAGTTACTCCTACCGCAAATCACGTTAAAGAACGTCGTTCCAATAAACAATCGACTTGATTTGCAGGAATTTAATAAACAAATAAACATCATTACACAAATTGCTGCGAAAGATGGCAGATACAAATACATTTGTAAAAAAATAGTTGCTGCAGGAGACGCCGAAATTTTGATTACTACGATGTGTTACGAAAATGAAGTAAGAAAATACAGCACGAGAATCAACTTGAAATATTTTTAACTAGCTTCCGCCAGCGGCTTCACCGCGTAATATATTTGTAAATAATGCCTTATGCCATACACCTAGCTTCTAACGATTCTTAGGTACCCATGTAAGTTTATGTAAAATAATAGTAGATTGTTATACGAGGGGCTAAACTAACCCATTGTAACGAGGTAGTTTTACTCCCGAGCTTTAGCGAGGGAGTAAATAGAAACCGAGTTATAATGGGTTTTAGCGCCGTGTGTTACACTCTACTTTTCACTACAATTGCGAGAAAATAAAATAATCCAATACAATATTAAATAGTTAATTTTATTTAAATGTACTTATAATTTGTACAATTCTGGATATTTAACGAGATGTTTTTTTCCGGTAACTTAATTTCAATCCTCTGTGAATATGTTCTAACTAGATGATGACATTTTCACTGTTGTAAATTATATTACGGTCACCAATTCAATTCGTAATTAGAGAAAAATTCTAAAGACTTCGTGCCAATGCCTTTTTTATTTCTTCTGTAGCCGCAACGCAATGCACGCATTCTACCGAAGAGATAGCCGCATTTAGTTCCATTTTAAAAAATCCCACGTTTACCCCACAGAAAACTCAACTTTCATATTCACAGGGGACTGAAATTAAGTTGTCGGGAAAAAAAATCTCGTTAAATATTCAGAATTTTACAAATTGTATATTTAATTTTTAGTAAAATAAACTACCTATTTAATATTGTATTGGATTATTTTATTTTCTTGCAATCGGAGTGAAAAGTAGAGTGTAACACACGGCACTAAAATCCCATTATAACTCGGTTTCTATTTAAAATGACCTCGTTATAGTGGGTTATTTTAGCCCCTTGTATAACAATCTATTATTTCACTCCTCTTGCTAAAAAAGTCCGTCATTGTAGCGTACCAGAGCGGGGAAAAAATTGCATATCTTGCTCTAGGGGAAAAATAAATTTTTGTCTATAACCAATGAGCCTACAAAAACGAAAAAGTCTTTATTCTTATGTAAAACTAGCTTTTTACTACCGCATACCGGGATAAAAAGTTTCCTTAAAAATTAAGATTGAACATTAAAAAAAAAAAAAAAAAATTGTATTGAATTATTTTATTTTCTCGCAATCGGAATGAAAAGTAGAGTGCAACACACGGCGTTAAAAATCAAAACCGCTAACTCAGTTTCTATTTGTTCCCTCTGGAGTAAAACTACCTCGATAGAATCGGTTATTTTAGCCCCTCGTATAACAATCTACTATTTCTCTTTATAATATTAGTGTGGGTAAAGACGTGTGATATAGAGTCTGTAAAAGTAATATCATCTGGCGGCAAGTGATTGCTATATTGATTAACAGTCATATAGCGCTGTAAATCGGTCCAATTATGTAAGTAGCTATATAAGAGTCTCCTGTCTCATAAAAGCATCATCATCATCATTATCAGCCTATTAATGTTCCCACTGCTGGGACACAGGCCTCCTCTCTGTGAGAGGGAGCGGGCCGTAATCCACCACGTGGGCCCAGTGCGTGTTGGTAGATGTCACATATCTTCGAATTTTCGGTTCTAGGACATGCCGTGCCTCACGATGTTTTCCTTCACCGTTTTGAGAGCAGTGGTGATGAAATAATTTACACAAAGTAAAGCGCCTGTCTGGGTTCGAACCTACGACCTACAACTCGTAAGTCGCGGCCGTTACCACTGGGTCACCACTGCTCTCCCATAAATATAAAAGCATACAAGTGCTCATTTAAGGCTCCCGCAGACAGGCGCGACGCGACACTAGTAGAACAATTTCTATAATGCAAAGCGTTTGAGGAAGTGCATTACTCTCAACTTGCCAAAATCAAGTGCTGTCTTCAATTGAAAGAGTTCGCTACGCCCCGCAAGTGGGCGTGGCGAGCGGGGTCAGGGCGTAGCCCCTCGCCCGCAGAGGCTATACAGTGGCCCGCAACTGCGGGCCCCTCATTGTGATGCCTTAGGCGGCAAGTGCTGTCTTGAACTTTGACAGCCTCTTATATATGCATATTTTATTAAAATACTTGCTGTTTCTCGCGACTTCGTCTGTGTGTATTTTGTGTTTTATATTTAGGATGAAAAGTAGCCTATGTCCTTGTCCAGATCCCAGGCTACCTATAACTCTGTCTTTTATAACTAACAGTTCAGTGGTTTAGGCGTGAAAAGGTAACAGACAGACAAACAGTTACTTTTGCATGCTACTTTTAGTATTGATGAGTAAGTATGATATTACCAAACCACTTGAATTAAATGAGTAGGTATCACCTTTTTTTGCGCATTTCGTTTAAGGGCAGTTAATCTTCAGAGCGTTACGTTACTTTAAAATAAGCACCGAAATAAAATATTTTACCAACGAGACACCGGTTTACTTACTTACTACGAAATTATAAACTACAACAACAATGTTCGTTACAATTTGTACAGGCATTAGATATGGATTATGCAGCTGTAGGTGCAAGTCACTGTGACATTCGCAAATCAGTACAATTATGGGTACCATCGAAAAAACGCATATCTCTACACCGTAAGGACTATTTCTGCTTGCAGCGCTCGGCCGATATAGTAAGACTTACCTACGAAAAAAAAAGGGTAGTGTGCACGGGATTTTGTTTTCAAACTGCGTTTCTTCGATAGTATCTAATATAGGTACAGAAAACGCGTCTTATGAACGAAATTTTTCCTCCGCAAACATCTGTGAGTTTTATTGAATTTTACTTATTCAATATTCTAGAGTTCTATATAACCAGTGTGAATACTATCTTCTTTGTGCTCCTAGATATTACAGTATCAATCTATTGAATCAACATTATTTGGCGTATTATTGACATTCTTTTTATCCTGTATATATCGACGCTGGAAATTTCAAATGTCGTAAGGGACATTGTATTCCCTGTCCCTTACGACATTTGAAATTTCCATCGTTGATATTATTATATTTTATAAGATTGTTTCTCGAAATATAATCAAAGTCAAACAACGTCGCTGCGTAACTGATAAAATTATAGTTTTATGAAAAATAATGTAAACGTACTTAGTATTTCATTGTTTACCGTACGTATGCATACTGCCTTTTTTGGAAAGACAATCAATTTTGCTGTGTAATCAACATTGCATGGACGTGGCGCCATCGTTAATATTTAAAAATACATTTGCATACAATACTTTACTTTTATTTTGCAGACTGTTTGATAAATTATATTTATTTCCATAAATTGCTTCAAAAAAACACTTTAACACGTCAAAAGTAGTTTCTTTTTAAAACTGGATGAGTTCGGTGTTTCCTGACTACTCTGAGAACAAAGACTGAAACAAATCAGAGAAGACAGTCTCTTTTAAAGTCCATACATAATCTTAGTCAGGCCATATGAAGACCATGCAGATTTATGTCTGAGATGGAAAGAACTGTACAGATTGGAGTGATCCTGTCCGTCCAGCCAGTGCACGCATTTGTCAGTCATCGCGTAGCTCAACTCAGAACTTAGGAGCTCAACGTTTCGACGAACAATACCAAAGAAAGGACATAAAATAGTCAAACTGCCAGATTTTCATTAAAATTAGACGAGAAAAGAGATACCCACAGTCCTTACATTCAAAATAGTAAAAACAATACTTTACAATGTAAATATTCAGTCAAATATGATTCGCGGCCGTATCAAATATTCATTTATACTTAGAATTATAATCATAAATCAATACATCTCTCAAGTTGCACGGCACGGTTGGCGCAGTGGTTAAGCGATTGACTGCTGCGCTGCGTGTCGCGGGTTCGATTCCCCCGCACGGAACAAATATTTGTATGACCTGCAAGTAGTTGTTCCGGGTCTGGCTGTGTGTGTATGTGAGTTTAAATGTTTGTGAACGCACCCACGATACAGGAGAAGTTCCTAGTGTGGGGCAACGTTTTAAAAAAATAAAAAAAAATAAGTTCATATTTCCCTATTAAAGGACTATTTCATGAAATCAATATTGGAGGCCAATTCTAATTTATGGAGTTGTATTGCTGATTCCAATGATTATGATTCTGTAAAGCCGTATTTGTTACGGTTGTGAATCTTATTTTAATCAACGTATAAACTGATACTGTAAATTGCAAAAAAACTTCAGAAAATTTGAATTTCTCATGCGGACTTTATTCCATCTATAACGACACGTGCAAATTATGCATCCACACCTGACGTCACGTAAATCCAGCATCGTGCAAGCGATCGCATCCACGAGATTAAAATAAATGTATATGTCGTGGCCAGATCTTAGAATTTACCATTTCATGAAATGGCCAGCTAAAATTGGCTATATCGTTTAAACGTCAACGTTTAATGTATGTCAGTCGACGTTTAATAAATAATACCATTCAATTAAAAAAAGTCAAAACTGTACTTTTGACTTCCTTACTATTTTTTTATTAGGTACTATCTGCGCCCCGCGGTTTCACCCGCAGTCTCGATCCCGTAGGAAAAAAAAAAGTATCCTATGTTATTTTCCAGGGCATCATCTATATATGCCAAATTTCATCCAAATCCGTTCAGCCATTTTAGCGTGAAGGTGTAACAAACAAACTTACTTTCGCATTAATAATATTAAGGATAGATGAGACCGCAACCACGGCACGTGTCTGGGTTACTCAAAAAGCAATTGCTTTATGTTCGATACAATTTGAGTTTAAATTGTACCGAGCGAGCGAAAAGCAATCTGTAAACCACAAAGGAGTTGCCATTATAAAGTTCTTAGTTTCTCAAATGTAATTTAAGAACTTGACCTTTGAATAATATTGAAGTTTCAAATTAGGATTTTTCGGTAACAACAGCCCTGAGTTTCTACGGGTGCCTAGTTAAATTGCGGGTTTATTTAGTAGGTAGGTGCTGTGTGTTCAGGATAAAGCGGGAGGAAACGCCCGGGTGTCATCACTGTGTGGATCGCCCGGAGGACACGGTGGAGCATACGGTGGAGGTCTGCCCGGCTTGGGCAGAGCATCGCCGTGTCCTCGTGGAAGCGATCGGCGGCGGTGATCTCTCGCGTCCGGCCCTGATTCGGGCCATGCTACGGAGCGAGAGGAAATGGGAGGCCGTCACCTCGTTCTGCGAAGCAGTAATGCTCGCGAAGGAGGAGACGGAGCGCGTGAGGGAGAGGAAAATTTCGCGCCCTCGCGCCCCTAACCGCCGCAGCAGGAGACGCCCTGGGCGTCGGGAATCACGAGAAGATTTCCGGCCACCGTAGGCGCGGGCTTGCGGACGGTGAGCAATGGGTAGCTCGCCGTCCGATAAGGACCAAGCCCGGGTCGACGGCGCGTTGTGTTCCACGCGCGCCTCAAAGAGATGTCAGCAGAATTGACGGGGTCCGCTAGGGCCAATGCCTGCCGGGGGTTCGAAGAAAACCGATAGGGACATCGTGGCCCCCTGGCAACACGGCAACTGAAGGAACACGGGTGGGTTTTAGTCAGTAAGAGTCTGACACGCCCTCCCGCTCCGCCCAGAGCGGGAGAAGTTATTTGATGATTTCCCACCCAAAAAAAAAAAAAAGGTGCTGTGAGGTTTTATCATGAGATGCAACCTCATGCTATATAGGCTGGCAAGAACGCTGTACGTCATCCGAATAATCTGACAAGATTTATTTAAATTAGGATTTTTCATATGGTTTTCACGTGTTGATGAAAAGATAGTTTAGCCCCAGGCGTCGGTCGCGCTTATGTCAATGTTATTTTGTGTTAATGGTTTAAATATAATCTCGCTCTTCTAAAGTTCTTTGATTTAATACGATCCCGAGTACCGCAGCCAAGCGTGGTGCTCATAGTACCTACCAATCTTTTCGGGGAATATGTACATATACTTGAATGTTGCGAAATGGAATTTTTGTAAATCATTCTTTTTCGTTTCAATGAAAGTAGATGGATTATTTTCACAAGAAATATACCTATCATTAAAAACTCTGAAAGCTTTCCAAGCAATAAACAGAATGTTTTTTTAGGTATTATGATGTTTTTTTTTGTTGCAGTGTTGTTTTGAATAATATCCTTATATTCTAATTTGTTATTATAAGACTTACAGAAAATCAGGGTCATCAGTTTGACCTCGTAGATCAGCAGCCATGTTCCATACAAAGAGAGGAGGTGGATGTGTATGAAGAACAGTACTGCTGGCCAGTTCGCCTCCCGACCCTTACTGAGCTTGGGCTCCTCGGGCCCTGGGACGGCATCAGTCACTTCTACCATTGTTTCTGGAGATCTGTAACATGGAAATTATGTTTGTTCGTAAGAGATAAGAAGAAATTGGAATAAATAGTAATAATTTCTTATAAAACATGTAGATCATTTTCACACGTCTGTTTTGCACGCGTCAGCTCGAGTCGACATTTTTTAACAACAAGAAAAAAATCCTGGAAAAAAAACAGGGGACTGTAAAAGAGCCGTTTGCCATTTGTTAACACACTCATAACTACATAATAGGTTTCTAGGTAGTATATTTATATTGTGAAGTAAAATATGGAAGAAGAAAATCATTTTCCTGATAAAATTATAGTGTCTAAAGTGTCTGATCACCTGAAACAAAGGACTGCGTTAAGTTTCAAGCTCGACGTTTTGTATTTAAACCCGCCATATTTATTACGTCATTAATAAATGGTGGGCGGAGCTTTCCTGGTCAGTATTTCACTTTATATACCCCTCGAAGAAAACTTTGTAATATTGTGTGGGCATATATTTAGTCTTAGATATATATATGAAAGAAGACAATGAGCACTAAAAGGTTGTTGAGTAGGGACACTCGGATCCTTTTATATTACATGACTGCCCAAAAAGGAGTGTAATGTTTTCAGGTTTCATGTACCTATGTTTGTATGTGAGTTTTTTTGTGCTACCATAACTTTTAAATGCCTTAACAGATTTGGATGGATGGGGTATTTTTATATCATCCCAAGTGATATTGGCCGTATTTGTTTTAGAAAAAAAATAAAATGGCGGCAGTATGGCTCCATATTCAAATGTGTCAATGAAATAATTTTATTTATCTGTTTAGTCAGCGAGTAAATGAGTGACCTTTTGCTTCGTCAACTTGTTTATTAGTTTTTGGTCGTTTTTATAAATCATTTTCAGAATAAAAATGCATGAAGTAATAAAGAATACAATTACAAAGAATATACCTAATTAGGCTTGAATAGAATAGGTTAGAATCATATGATTCTAACCTATTCTATTCAAGCCTAACCAAATGGACATTAACGACTATATAGTCGTTAATGTCCATTTGGTTTCCTAGTCCTCAATCAATCTGCCTAGCCTTTTTCCAGCTAAAGGCACTAGGAAGTGGTGAAGGGTGGGCGTTTTTGGGGGACTGTCTTATGTAATTTTGACGTTCGAAAAGTGCTGATTCTCAGCCTAGTTTGAATAAATGACTTTTGAATTTTAAATTTTCCAACTATGTTGGGGTTGCCTTCCAGTCTAACCGGATGCAGCTGAATACCAGTATTTTACATACAGCGACTGTCTATGTCCAAGACCCCTTTGTAAAACTGGTTGACAGACATTCGGGCTTCTGACGACCCGTTACGATTGTCAAAGATCTACGAACAACAGCTGGGACCAACGACTTAGTGTTCGCAACGGTCGGTTCGGTTGCGACATGTAATTAATGGATGGTCACCCATTCATAAATCGACCGCGGCAAACGTAGCTTACCTTTTCGATCGACACGTGCGGTGATTATCACGAGAGAGTACTTAGTACTACACTATGAAAACAAATAAAATAGAGTATGTCAGTAATGTAATATTGTCAAGGGAATTAAACATAATATTGAAATAATGATAACCGTAACCACAAAGTGGACATTTAATTTCATTCAACAATATTACGTTTCACAACAAATTCGGTAGTGTGATACTCCCTGGCCGCGCCACAGTGGAAAATTAAAAAAACATGTTTCTAGATTAATTGTACCATTTATGTACTATACGGTACGTGTAATGAAAATAATTGTACCTCAACGAATAATGAAATATAATGAAGTTTTGGTGGCGCGGCTGGGGAGTATACTCCCTGGCCGCGCCACCACTGTTTTTGTAAATTACTAGGCGCACCCGGATATAGTAAACACTAAATAATTGTACCGGAATTGTTCTTTTCCGTACGCTATAAAGAGATTCAAAAATTTAATTACTTTATAAATTATAGCCTTGTGTTGGTGGCGCGGCCAGGGAGTATGCTCCCTGGCCGCGCCACCAAAAGTTATTAGGCGTACCAGGACATGGTATACACTAAATAATTGTACCGGAATTGTTCTTTTCCGTACGCTATCAAGAGATTCGCAAATTTAATTACTTTAGAAATTATTGCCTGTCGTTGGTGGCGCGGCCAGGGAGTATACTCCCTGGCCGCGCCACCAAGAGTTGTTAGGCGTACCTGGACATAGTATACACTAAATAATTGTACGCATTATGTACTACCCAAAAACGTAATAATATTACGGAAAAATGTAATATCTTAAGAGAAAACATCAAATCAAGATTAAGCGCATCAGCAGACTTGCTGATCTTTGTAGTTACTAGATGTGGCCTTCAAATTAGAAGTACAGGGAATTATCTCTGTGAGATGGTCGCATAGCAGTGCTAGAATTATGCAACACAATACGAATCTAGATGCATAACAAGAATAATTGACCTTCAAGAAGAAGATAAGAAGTTGATAGGTACTTTTTGTTAGGTACGGTCAGCAACGAAAGTCGTTAACTCTGCTACTTTTACATGACATCTAAAATTACACAAAAGTGCGCCGCGGCAGCGGCGGCGGACGAGCGCTACTTACAAGTTGGTCACAGTTGCATGTCTATTTACCCGACTACGGCGAAGCAAAAAGGAGGGTTATGATTTTGACCGGTATGCATGTATGTTCATCTGTTACTTCATAACTTCTAACTACCAATCATAATTTGACAAATGAGGTATCATTGGAAGCGTCTTGGTTGTCCGGTGGTTATAGAATATGTGACGTTACATTAAATCGATAGGTCCTATGTATAAGGGCCAATGTGCAAATTCACAACTTTTCAATAGAGGCTCTCAAAGTTTCAATTTGATATATTTTTAGATGCTTCAACTGATGTTTGTGAAACTTTGCATAGTTACTATGAAACATATGTTCGTTATTCTAGATATATCGATTTATTTGTATATATATTAGTTTTTTAATTAATGTAGATATGCCTTTATACGTAATTTTTTTATTTTAATTATACTGAAAAAGACTAGTAAAAAAAAGGCCAGTGTCACTTTAGATGATTTACTTGGCAAAGCTAATTTTGAAAAAAAAAAACGTGTATTTAATATTTTTGAATAGTCCATTATTTATAGAAATTATTTAAAATAAATAAATAAACAAACAATAATAATATAATTATTTTATGACAATTCACATTGACACTTATACGTTATCTTACTTGGTGACGTAATATTTTCAAACCTCAGTTAGGTTACAAAAATAAAAACATTTTGACTTCTTTATTTGTTTTCTAATGAATTATCGAAGTTTCTGTAATAGAAAGGCAGTCAAATAATACTTATGTTAAAAACCTCCCGTAATCACATTGGACTTAAGATAAATCAGCTTTTTATTAAAGTAGTAATTAAAGTTTAAAATAATAACTAATTATACTTTTTTTATAAAATCAAAACTTGTTAAAGATAATTAAAGATTCTTAGAATATGATCTTAGAGGAAAAATTAATAAAATGAAAATTAACAAAATGTTTATAAAAAAAAAAAAAAAAACAAAACAAAATCACTCATTGTCATCATTCGACTTTGTTTTTATCGACTTTGTTTTTATCGACTTTGTTTTTATCGACTTTGTTTTTATCGACTTTGTTTTTATCGACTTTGTTTTTATCGACTTTGTTTTTATCGACTTTGTTTTTATCGACTTTGTTTTTATCGACTTTGTTTTTATCGACTTTGTTTTTATCGACTTTGTTTTTATCGACTTTGTTTTTATCGAATTTGTTTTTATCGACTTTGTTTTTATCGACTTTGTTTTTATCGAATTTGTTTTTATCGACTTTGTTTTGCTTTGTTTTGCTTTGTTTTGCTTTGTTTTGCTTTGTGTTGACTTTGTTTTTATCGACTTTGTTTTTATCGACTTTGTTTTTATCGACTTTGTTTTTATCGACTTTGTTTTTATCGACTTTGTTTTTATCGACTTTGTTTTTATCGACTTTGTTTTTATCGACTTTGTTTTTATCGACTTTGTTTTTATCGACTTTGTTTTTATCGACTTTGTTTTGCTTTGTTTTGCAACACAAAGCAAAACAAAGCAAAACAAAGCAAAACAAAGCAAAACAAAGCAAAACAAAGCAAAACAAAGCAAAACAAAGCAAAACAAAGCAAAACAAAGCAAAACAAAGCAAAACAAAGCAAAACAAAGCAAAAGAAAGCAAAACAAAGCAAAACAAAGCAAAACAAAGCAAAACAAAGCAAAACAAAGCAAAACAAAGCAAAACAAAGCAAAACAAAGCAAAACAAAGCAAAACAAAGCAAAACAAAGCAAAAGAAAGCAAAAGAAAGCAAAACAAAGCAAAACAAAGCAAAACAAAGCAAAACAAAGCAAAACAAAGTAAAATAAAGCAAAACAAAGTCGATAAAAACAAAGTCGATAAAAACAAAGTCGATAAAAACAAAGTCGATAAAAAAAAAGTCGATAAAAACAAAGTCGATAAAAACAAAGTCGATAAAAACAAAGTCGATAAAAACAAATACCGGTTAACGTAATACTGGTTAACGTAATACCGGTTAACGTAATACCGGTTAACGTAATACCGGTTAACGTAATACCGGTTAACGTAATACCGGTAACCGAGAATTCCGAGACGAGGTGCAAAATAAGTCTAGCGGTTAACGCGTTCACATAGATGCGTGAATCGGTGCACCGTGAGTTTTTACTCAATTGGACATGGAATGGGACAGAATTCAATTGGATTCTTTATGTTCGCTTTGTTCGGTAAAACGTTAACGTTATACCGGTTAACGTTATACCGGTTAACGTAATACCGGTTAACGTTATACCGGTTAACGTAATACCGGTTAACGTTATACCGGTTAACGTTATACCGGTTAACGTTATACCGGTTAACGTAATACCGGTTAAAGTTATACCGGTTAACGTAATACCGGTTAACGTTATACCGGTTAACGTAATACCGGTTAAAGTTATACCGGTTAACGTAATACCGGTTAACGTTATACCGGTTAACGTAATACCGGTTATAGTAATAACGTAATACCGGTAACCGAGAATTCCGAGACTAGGTGCAAAATAAGTCTAGCGGTTAACGCGTTCACATAGATGCGTGAATCGGTGCACCGTGAGTTTTTACTCAATTGGAAAACAAAGCAAAACAAAGCAAAACAAAGTCGATAAAAACAAAGTCGATGAAAACAAAGTCGATAAAAACGAAGTCGATAAAAACAAAGTCGATAAAAACAAAGTCGATAAAAACAAAGTCGATAAAAACAAATACCGGTTAACGTAATACTGGTTAACGAAATACCGGTTAACGTAATACCGGTTAACGTAATACCTGTTAACGTAATACCGGTAACCGAGAACGGTTACCGGTATTACGTTAACCGGTATTACGTTAACCAGTATTATGTTAACCGGTATTTGTTTTTATCGACTTTGTTTTGCTTTGTTCCGAGACGAGGTGCAAAATAAGTCTAGCGGTTAACGCTTTCACATAGATGCGTGAATCGGTGCACCGTGAGTTTTTACTCAATTGGACATGGAATGGGACAGAATTCAATTGGATTCTTTATGTTCGCTTTGTTCGGTAAAACGTTAACGTTATACCGGTTAACGTTATACCGGTTAACGTAATACCGGTTAACGTTATACCGGTTAACGTTATACCGGTTAACGTAATACCGGTTAACGTTATACCGGTTAACGTAATACCGGTTAACGTAATACCGGTTAACGTTATACCGGTTAACGTAATACCGGAAAACGTTATACCGGTTAACGTAATACCGGTTAACGTTATACCGGTTAACGTAATACCGGAAAACGTAATACCGGTTAACGTAATACCGGTTATCGTAATACCGGTTAACGAAATACCGGTTAACGTAATACCGGTTAACGTTATACCGATTAACGTAATACCGGAAAACGTTATACCGGTTAACGTAATACCGGTTAACGTTATGCCGGTTAACGTAATACCGGTTAACGTAATACCGGAAAACGTTATACCGGTTAACGTTATACCGGTTAACGTAATACCGGAAAACGTTATACCGGTTAACGTAATACCGGTTAACGTTATACCGGTTAACGTTATACCGGTTAACGTTATACCGGTATAACGTTATACCGGTTTACGTAATACCGGTTAACGTAATACCGGTTAACGTAATACCGGTTAACGTAATACCGGTTAACGTAATACCGGTAACCGAGAATTCCGAGACGAGGTGCAAAATAAGTCTAGCGGTTAACGCGTTCACATAGATGCGTGAATCGGTGCACCGTGAGTTTTTACTCAATTGGACATGGAATGGGACAGAATTCAATTGGATTCTTTATGTTCGCTTTGTTCGGTAAAACGTTAACGTTATACCGGTTAACGTTATACAGGTTAACGTAATACCGGTTAACGTTATACCGGTTAACGTTATACCGGTTAACGTAATACCGGTTATAGTAATAACGTAATACCGGTAACCGAGAATTCCGAGACTAGGTGCAAAATAAGTCTAGCGGTTAACGCGTTCACATAGATGCGTGAATCGGTGCACCGTGAGTTTTTACTCAATTGGAAAAACAAAGCAAAACAAAGTCGATAAAAACAAAGTCGATGAAAACAAAGTCGATAAAAACGAAGTCGATAAAAACAAAGTCGATAAAAACAAATACCGGTTAACGTAATACTGGTTAACGAAATACCGGTTAACGTAATACCGGTTAACGTAATACCGGTTAACGTAATACCGGTTAACGTAATACCGGTTAACGTAATACCGGTTAACGTAATACCGGTAACCGAGAACGGTTACCGGTATTACGTTAACCGGTATTACGTTAACCAGTATTATGTTAACCGGTATTTGTTTTTATCGACTTTGTTTTGCTTTGTTCCGAGACGAGGTGCAAAATAAGTCTAGCGGTTAACGCTTTCACATAGATGCGTGAATCGGTGCACCGTGAGTTTTTACTCAATTGGACATGGAATGGGACAGAATTCAATTGGATTCTTTATGTTCGCTTTGTTCGGTAAAACGTTAACGTTATACCGGTTAACGTTATACCGGTTAACGTAATACCGGTTAACGTTATACCGTTTAACGTAATACCTGAAAACGTAATACCGGTTAACGTAATACCGGTTATCGTAATACCGGTTAACGAAATACCGGTTAATGTTATACCGGTTAACGTAATACCGGTTAACGTTATACCGGTTAACGTAATACCGGTAAACGTTATACCGGTTAACGTAATACCGGTTAACGTTATACCGGTTAACGTAATACCGGTTAACGTAATACTGGAAAACGTTATACCGGTTAACGTAATACCGGTTAACGTTATACCGGTTAACGTTATACCGGTTAACGTTATACCGGTATAACGTTATACCGGTTTACGTAATACCGGTTAACGTAATACCGGTTAACGTAATACCGGTTAACGTTATACCGGTTAACGTTATATCGGTTAACGTTATACCGGTTAACGTAATACCGGAAAACGTTATACCGGTTAACGTAATACCGGTTAACGTTATACCGGTTAACGTTATACCGGTTAACGTTATACCGGTATAACGTTATACCGGTTAACGTAATACCGGTTAACGTAATACCGGTAACCGAGAATTCCGAGACGAGGTGCACCGTGAGTTTTTACTCAATTGGACATGGAATGGGACAGAATTCAATTGGATTCTTTATGTTCGCTTTGTTCACACATTTCGTAAAGTTTAAATAATAGTAATAATAGTAGTAGCATCATTCAACTCAATGAATAATTAATGAATATTTGACTTGATCGGAATAAACGTTATCGATTTGATTTGGGTGGTTCTGTTGGTGTGATCTCAAAATGCAGGCAAATATTATCGAATATTGAGGTGAGGGCGACTATTATTGCGCTGCATAAAAGTGGTCTTAATATAGAACACAAATATCTGATGAAACCGGTTTGAATGTGAGTATTATATTTACGAATTGTAACTTAAACTTTTATTTATTATTTATATTATCCATCATGAGGTCTAAAAGATAAATAATTAGTGCAAATGCAGAGTTTTAATGTTACTGTTATTTTAAAAAAATATTATTTTATGTTATTATAAAAATTATAAAATGACGTCACTTTAGTATGTTGTTATAACTGCTTAATATCACTTTTCTTTTTGTTTTAGAAGAATACTGTAATTCTCTGGATTAAACAGTTCTACTTATGTAGAAGTATTAGACGATGTCATGCTACCTACTGTGCGCATCATTCACCCAGCTGATGAGTTGACACAATTGACATTTGTCCAGGACGATTGTCCTATTCATCGGGCGAGCATTGTGCGTGAGTGGTTCCAGATGATTGACAACAATTATCTCCGGGTGATCCCGGAGAACATTGTTGTTCCATGGCCAGCAGCAGCAGCGGCAGCTAAACAGCTTAGTATTAATATTAAACATACTTTCCTTGAAAAAGGATATACACAAAATGAGGGTGATTCCATACATGCCACAATTAAGAAAGCTTCAAGACATAAGAATATTTATACACCGTCTGAGTAGAGTTAATTAATTAGATGGGCTAATGTAAAAGGATCTCCTTATAATGTTATAGATGTATCTCAAAATATAATTTTCGACTTCAAAAAGATGCAAGCGAGTGCTTGTTTTAACTGGACTAATAATTCAGAGGGACAAAAAGTGCCTTGGTCTAAAATCAAACAAGTTCGTGTCAGTAAACATGAACCATACATTCTGTTTTAGATCTATCTGAAGATGCTTTCGAAAACCACATTAACATTACTGATTTTTTTGTTAGAACAAGAAGACAAATGGCTGATAGATCTACGGAAATACCCTTAAAACTATGTTTCAATCAGTTGTTACCAATACATCCATATGCAAAAAAAAAGACATAATTGATTTATGTCCCAAAAATATTATTCCACCAGTTTAGGTGCTACTTTTTCGTAATACTCATGATACTGGTGGAATAATATTCAATGATTATTACACTAGTAATTATTACTAGTGATAATGATGACAATGAGTGATTTTGTTTTGTTTTTTTTTTTTTTTTTTATAAACATTTTGTTAATTTTCATTTTATTAATTTTTCCTCTAAGATCATATTCTAAGAATCTTTAATTATCTTTAACAAGTTTTGATTTTATAAAAAAAGTATAATTAGTTATTATTTTAAACTTTAATTACTACTTTAATAAAAAGCTGATTTATCTTAAGTCCAATGTGATTACGGGAGGTTTTTAACATAAGTATTATTTGACTGCCTTTCTATTACAGAAACTTCGATAATTCATTAGAAAACAAATAAAGAAGTCAAAATGTTTTTATTTTTGTAACCTAACTGAGGTTTGAAAATATTACGTCACCAAGTAAGATAACGTATAAGTGTCAATGTGAATTGTCATAAAATAATTATATTATTATTGTTTGTTTATTTATTTATTTTAAATAATTTCTATAAATAATGGACTATTCAAAAATATTAAATACACGTTTTTTTTTTTCAAAATTAGCTTTGCCAAGTAAATCATCTAAAGTGACACTGGCCTTTTTTTTACTAGTCTTTTTCAGTATAATTAAAATAAAAAAATTACGTATAAAGGCATATCTACATTAATTAAAAAACTAATATATATACAAATAAATCGATATATCTAGAATAACGAACATATGTTTCATAGTAACTATGCAAAGTTTCACAAACATCAGTTGAAGCATCTAAAAATATATCAAATTGAAACTTTGAGAGCCTCTATTGAAAAGTTGTGAATTTGCACATTGGCCCTTATACATAGGACCTATCGATTTAATGTAACGTCACATATTCTATAACCACCGGACAACCAAGACGCTTCCAATGATACCTCATTTGTCAAATTATGATTGGTAGTTAGAAGTTATGAAGTAACAGATGAACATACATGCATACCGGTCAAAATCATAACCCTCCTTTTTGCTTCGCCGTAGTCGGGTAAATAGACATGCAACTGTGACCAACTTGTAAGTAGCGCTCGTCCGCCGCCGCTGCCGCGGCGCACTTTTGTGTAATTTTAGATGTCATGTAAAAGTAGCAGAGTTAACGACTTTCGTTGCTGACCGTACCTAACAAAAAGTACCTATCAACTTCTTATCTTCTTCTTGAAGGTCAATTATTCTTGTTATGCATCTAGATTCGTATTGTGTTGCATAATTCTAGCACTGCTATGCGACCATCTCACAGAGATAATTCCCTGTACTTCTAATTTGAAGGCCACATCTAGTAACTACAAAGATCAGCAAGTCTGCTGATGCGCTTAATCTTGATTTGATGTTTTCTCTTAAGATATTACATTTTTCCGTAATATTATTACGTTTTTGGGTAGTACATAATGCGTACAATTATTTAGTGTATACTATGTCCAGGTACGCCTAACAACTCTTGGTGGCGCGGCCAGGGAGTATACTCCCTGGCCGCGCCACCAACGACAGGCAATAATTTCTAAAGTAATTAAATTTGCGAATCTCTTGATAGCGTACGGAAAAGAACAATTCCGGTACAATTATTTAGTGTATACCATGTCCTGGTACGCCTAATAACTTTTGGTGGCGCGGCCAGGGAGCATACTCCCTGGCCGCGCCACCAACACAAGGCTATAATTTATAAAGTAATTAAATTTTTGAATCTCTTTATAGCGTACGGAAAAGAACAATTCCGGTACAATTATTTAGTGTTTACTATATCCGGGTGCGCCTAGTAATTTACAAAAACAGTGGTGGCGCGGCCAGGGAGTATACTCCCCAGCCGCGCCACCAAAACTTCATTATATTTCATTATTCGTTGAGGTACAATTATTTTCATTACACGTACCGTATAGTACATAAATGGTACAATTAATCTAGAAACATGTTTTTTTAATTTTCCACTGTGGCGCGGCCAGGGAGTATCACACAATTCGGTATAATAAGCAATTTATTATAGAATAGTTACTTTGGGCGTATTTATTTGGATAAGGATTAATATGGTTAGCATAAAAAAGGTTATAGTGAGCCAACCTTAAGAGATAGATATATGCTGTCGTGGACTTTTTTAGAACTTTTAAAGGGAAACAATCTGTGATACATGATTTTTGCGAAACTTTAACCGTTTACGAAGCGCATGCAGCGGAAGCTCTCAAAAGGAAAAAAAAACCCTCGATTTTGAAACATTCTTCATTGGTGCTCCGCTCTTATTGGTTTTAGCGTGATGATATATAGCCTTATGGCCTTTTTATATAAATGGGCTATCTAACACTGATAGAAGTTTTGAAATCGGACTAGTGGTTCCTGACATTAGCGCGTTCAAGCAAACAAACAAACTCTTCAGCTTTAAATATTAATAAAAATTAAAAAGTAAAAAAAGTATATATACAGTGTGATTCTTCATAATGTGCACATATCGAAATGAGGGAATCTATACTTTATTTTAAGGACAGAAAAAATATTTAAAAAAATCTAAATATTTTTTTTACACTTTTTATGGAATTAAAAAAAAATTGAAACAAAACTGTGTAACTTTTAAACTGAATCAGCTATCGCGATAAAACAAACTCCATAATGATTGGAAGTAAGTAGGCGTCCACATAAAATTAAAATTGAGAAAAAAACTACCCTCAATTGAAAATAAACATGTTTTTTTAGCAAAAATCTGTATTTTTTTCATCAATTTTTACAATAATTGTAAGATTTATAAATAAGAAGCCCAAGAGAATTAAAAAAAAAATTTTTTTGATACAAAAAAATTAAAAAGAAAAAACTAAAATTTTTTTTTACCATTTTTTCCGTCTATAAAATTAAGCATAGATTCCCTCATTTCGATATGTGCACATTATGAAGACTCACACTGTATAAATATATATAGATTAATTTCACTTGGTGACTTTCATGAAGGAGGAATTTTAGCCGACGGTGCACCGGAGTTTTCGCGGAAGGCTACATGACACCACGACTCAGCACAATACGTCGCCGAGCCAAGCAACGTAGTAATTAGATTTTGTAGTGATGTTTTTAATAGGTTTATTATAATAATAATTTTAATATAATGTATTTAGTTTGTCTCTCCTAAACACAGATTAGGTACCTACCCAGTGATCTAGCTAGAAGAACAGCAATTCAACACAAGTATATAATCTAAGGATTCAACCAACAATTAATTGTACCTACACCATGTAATTAATAATTTATACTTTGTAAGTCCCTCGTGTACTACAAAAGCTTTATGTTCCTAAATAAATTATATTATATTATAAATTATTTACTTATGGTATAGCCAGAGAATGCTCAGTAGAAAATACTGAATGAAGGCTAAAAGAGAAAAAATAAAACGTTTATACACGATACGACTGCTTTTGTTGTTGCTTTTCGTTTGTGTAGAATAAACAAGTTTTTTTCTTTCTTTTAAATTATTTTGAAGATTATTTTGTCTATTGGTCTTAGTTGTCTGAAAATAAAGTAATTATTTTGTTTAAATATCGACATCAACCCATCACGTCGCTAGCTAATTTAATTTGACGCTGTATATCCAGTAACAGCAATTAAATTAACCTACCTATTATTTTTTACCCTACTACAGGGAAGCAAAAAGATGGTTATGATTTTGACTGGTATGTATGTATGTTCACCTGTTACCTCATAACTTTTAAACTTCCGATCATAATTTGACAAATGAGGTATCATTGGAAGCGACTTGGTCGTGCGCTGGTTATATATTGGTGGTTATAAGCTATGTGACGTTACATTAAATGCACGAGGACGTAAATGTCATGAACTAAAAATATTTTATTTTATTCTGTCATGTTGGGTATCAAATGAAAGGGCTTGACGAGCAAATTATAAAAATGTATATATATCATATTGTCTATGTCAGCGTCAGGGTAGCCCGCGAATCATATTTTAGTCAACATAAAACCTGACACTGACCTGCAAACTCCAAAAAACATAAGAAAATTTGAATTTCGTGGGCTACCATTTTTTTTTTTGGGTGTGAAATTATCAAATAACTTCTCCCGCTCTGGGCGGAGCAGGAGGGCGAGTCAGACTCTTACTGACTAAAACCCACCCGTGATCCTTCGGCTGCCCTGTTGCCGGAGGCCACGATTTCCCTATCGGTTTTCTTCGAACCCCCGGCAGGCATTGGCCCTAGCGGACCCCGTCAATTCTGCTGACATCTCTTTGAGACACGCGCCGTCGACCCGGGCTTGGTCCTTATCGGACGGCGAGCTACCCATTGCTCACCGTCCGCAAGCCCGCGCCTACGGTGGCCGACAATCGGCTCGCGATTCCGCCCCGGGCGTCTCCTTCTATTGCGGCGGTTAGGGGCGTGAGGGCGCGAAATTTGCCTCTCCCTCACGCGTTCCGCCTCCTCCTTCGCGAGCATTACCGCTTCGCAGAAGGAGGTGACGGCTTGCCATTTCCTCTCGCTCCGTACCATGGCCTGAACCAGGGCCGGACGCGAGAGATCACCTGACGTTTTCCCCTTAAATTGTTAAAAACAAGCAAAAGTGAGACTGCTATGTACGGCGTGGCTGTAAAATGAATACCTATTAAGTATATAATAAAACCCAAAAAAAAAATTAACCTGTTCTGCGAATACTTTATCACGAAATTATAACCCCAAAATAATTTTAATAAAAAGTAAGTTCATAAACTAAAACCTTAAAAACACGCTCTAAAAAGTATGAAACAAGAAAATATTTCAGACAGAAATCAAGACATAGGTACCAAAATAGTCAAGGTCAAGCCGTGGTTGCATGCCATTATAATTTTGTAGGTGTGCCATTTTTGTACCCATGTCTTGATTTCTGTCTGAAATATTTTGTTGTTTCAAACTTTTTACCTGAATGTTTGTCATTCGTTTTTCAGACAATACCTTTCAATGCTATGCCATTAACAAGCCAAGATCGAATCGAAACAAAGACAGTGTGTCGATGTTATGGTCGAAAGGGCAAACAAATCTATTGTATGTTAATAAAAGAATGAACTTTCCAAAACGCGTCATTTGAAATTAAAATAACATTTCAACAAGTTGCGACCATCGAACTTGCTAATAGTATATATTAATTTGTAGTCGTTTTTTTTTTTTAAATTAGCAATCTTAGCTTTCAATCCCAGTAGTACCTACGTTCCCTTGGAAGATAATTATTCCGCGATAATAAGCCGCGGGCACAAGCTTAACTACAACTACCTACTTATAATAAAATCGTACCGAAGTCAAAACTGGACATTGAATATTTTTGAAAAAAAAAAAATGCTAGGTGATGTGTCCCTTTGTCTGTTTGTCTGAATATACGTTCCGGATAGACGCAAAAAGTACTGAATATAAGATTTTGTTAAAATTTTACACAAATATTCCTTAAAAGTCTGGTCAATGTATAGGTTATTTATTATAACGTTACATATTTGGCGATGGGGGAGTATAAATATTGCATTATGTTCGTATTCTTAACAGTTTACCGCGAGATTGTGATTAGTAAAAATGTTATAATAGTGCAGATAAATACGGATTTAACCTCAGAAATTAATATTATCACGCTCTTCCTACAGGGAACAAAGCAGTCAATCATGACATTTAAGAACAGCAATTTTAGTCAAATTCTCAACGAAATAAACAGCATACTTATCGGTTCTGCGACTCTGTAAGCCACGGTTCAATCCCCAACAGATTTTCTGTTTTTTTTTTGTCAATGCAATTTTTATTGTAATAAATTTTTAATTTAAATTTTTTGTAATATTCTCCAGAAAGTAATATTAAATAAGTCTGTCTGATATTGCCCACAAATTGGTAAGAAGCTTTTTCTTTCTTTTTGTTGAGGATAAAAAACCAGTATCACTGACATCTTAAAAAGTATACGCTTCTGTGGTACCGGGTTTTATTCCCAGTGGAGGCAAAATTTTCTTCTCGGTTTGGATAGTGGTAGGGCTTGTTCTAAGTCCGCCTGGCTAGCTACCACCATTTTATCTAAGTCTGTACCAAAACAACAATGTTAACAGCATTGTTGTGTTTCGGCAGTTGGAGGTAAGATATGCAGTTCCTCTGTGGTTGAAGATTCCGCGTGAAATTCGCATCCACCTTCGGCCTAATCATCACTTACCATCAGGTGAGATGCAAGCCAAGAGCCTCCTGGTTGTAGATTAAAAAAAGTATTGCTACGTTTTCCTTGAATAGCGGTGGCCGTCATATAACTGTTGTAGTTTCTGACGACTTTCACGCAAACGAAGTCGAGGGCAGAAGCTAGTCTAAATCAAACTAATATTATATAAAGAGAAAAGATTTTTGTATGTTTGTTTGTAATGAATAAACTCAAAAATTACCGGACCGATTTTAAAAATTGTTTCACCAGTAGAATGCTATATTATCAATAAGTAATATTGGCTATCATTTATAAAGGTATCGGAAGCTAATGCATTATAAAACCGAACTACGCGCAAATGTTATTAAAAGAGTGGGCCTCAGCACATGTGCTGTTGCAACGCTTGTCGAAATATGAGCACATATGGAATTTTTGCTTCAAAAAGCAAAACTACGTAGGTAGGGATGGTGTACGAAATATTGTGGCAAACCAAACCGGGCTGACAGCAGTAGGGTTAGCAAAGATAAGCAAAATATTTTTAGAAAAATTTCGGGGTAACCTATAAGCTAGTTGTTATGTAATGTGGCTTGTCTTTGCCTAAGTAGGTAGCATAGGTGGCTTCTCTATGCAGTGTAGGATCGAAGTTATCTACATACAACTTTATAAAGAGTGGTCAGTACCTACCTACTACTTATTTGGCAATAAGAGCGTGTAACTGCTGAAATCATGACTGCAAATCCTTTATATACAGATTAAAAATGTTGCACCAGTTACAAATAGCATTGATTCAGGATTAACTCGGTTAACGAACAGCTCACGCAAGACGTAAAGTGTGTATCGTTCCTAAAAACAACTCTAATGAATGTTGCAATCCTTTCATTTTTCAGTGTATATTATTCAGAACTCCTTTATTTTAGGAAATCCTAACAATATTTTAATGTAGACCTACGTATGCCTATAATAATAATTAAAAAAATATATTCTACTCACCCTGTTGACAGGCAACCGTAATCGATGAACACAACACAGTGACAAAGCACAACCGCTACTCAACTCATTATACATTCACAAGACGGTCCAAGTTACATGGTTAATTACACACGATACCTACTACTTTACAATACATTGCATTACAATATAACTGTTTTATTGATCATTAATTTAACTCCAACAGAAATAGTATATAACCTCTTCACGATATGGGTTCTGATTCGATTTTCTGGTAAATCCAGTTTTTATTGAGAGTTAAGTTAGGTGTTGCAAAATTCTGTTTACTCAGCAAATCGCACGCAAATTGATATTCAGCGCCTTTTAGCTAGAGAAAATGACGTTCGGACCAAACGTATTTTTTCTAGAATTTATTGGATAAATTTTATAGGTATTTGTAATAATATGTATTTAATGCTGAGAGTTCACACGTCCGACTTCTCTGAGTGAACAGGTACCTACTTAGTTCATGTTGTTTTTTTTTTTTTTTTAAGAAAATAATATCAATTTAACTTTACGATGACTTGACTTTTTTACGATGTAATATATCCGTAAATTATAAATTATATTTACTGTAACAGACTGAATCACTTTTTTGGAATAAATTAATTATAATTATTATGATTATTTAAATGTCTCTCGGGACCCTGGGGTCCCGGACCTTTGGAAGGCGTACGTGGGGCCAAAGCCAACTCGCAGAGGCAGGCCCCTTAGACAATTTTAAGTTTTGAGGCATGAACTGGCGATTATCCATGTAAGCATTATGCAAGTGCACCCAGGGCCGCGCCGACCCTCGGCAGCGCCTGTGTGCGAAAACTATGAAGCGCCTCTTTTTTGACGTCCTGTTTCGCTGCGTATTTTTTTTTTGTTCTTTGGAGATTTGTGCTCACTCATCGATACTCAAGTATGATGAATATTATGTTATTAATACTCATAATCTAAGCCAAAGCCTCATGATTTGTGTAAAAAAATACAGTAATTGGCGCTGACATTTAATTAAGTCGTAGGGTCGCCTCCGGCGCCCCTAGTGCCATGGCGTCTGTGTGCGCCGCACACTTCGCACATACGGGCGGCGCGGCCCTGAGTGCACCCAAGGACAACCAGGACTTGGTTAGTGCAGAACTATTGCAGAACATGAAAACAAAACATATTGGGCTATGGGTTTTGGTGGCTATACTGGATTGGTAACCTAGAACTACGGAAGACCTATGTTCCCTGCCTGATCAATGTTATGTAATAAATGGATAAAACGCCATTGGGTGAGTTGCACACCCAATAATGGGCCCCGAAAACGGTCGTTAGCACATAGTGACGTAGTGACAATGGGGCAGCATGGGGCATGAGGCATGGGGCCTTGAGTAGTGGAGAGGTATTCTACGGCTATTTGGACAATTTTGGAAGTACGGTCAAGATCTCTACCAGTATCTTACTGGAATACTTTCTTCCCCTGAGCACGTTTGCTCTTGCGAATCTCCACTCAAGCTGACCAATAAAGGCAAGAAAGAGGTGGGAGCTCTGTTCCTCGTCAATGTTTAATCGAGCCGGCCAATAAAGGCAAGCTAGAGGTGAGGAATAAGACTTCTTCCGGGAGATAGGGTCCGTGGGGTCGCTACTGCCTAATAGCTCGCCATATGCTGCCGGGTTTAGATGTATCTCTCTGGGTCTGGTTCACCCTACAAAGTTTCGGCAAAGTAAACTCTACCGGCTCAGACACAGAGTTAAGGAGCGTGCAAGCCCCACCACGATGTCAACGTAGAGATACGGTGCGGCGGCGAGGTTATTATTATTATTGTATTGTGGGCCTTTTCTTTGAATCCAAGAAATTGTTGATTTTGGAGACCAAAGATGCATTTCTTAACATAACATCACGCCTCGTTTCCCCGAATGGTTGGGCATTTTTGGTAAGGCGATAGATGGCGCTCGCGAACCATCATGAAGTTGACAGTTGCGAAGATAGCAACGCGCGGGCGGCTCGCCTAGTTCGCTTATTGCACCTAGGCTTTCGTTGTCTTTTTTGGCGGACACCGACACGGCTTAGCACCTACTACCTAACATTTTCTTGCACTGCATTTAAGTGTATTTTTAATTAAATATTTTATTATTATTATATTACATATATAATTTTTAATTGCATATTTTACCTTGTTTATCTGAGCTCTTACACTATATAATAAACAATCATCATTCATTACATAGCATAGGTATTTCTTATTATTTATCTATGTGCGTATGCACCTCTGCCTAACCCTTCAGGGATTATAAGCGTGATGTTATGTTATGTGTAGGTACGTCTATTTACGTCGTTGTAGTGGGCGAAATCATTAATTGCAAAAAGCTGGTTTTGAGATAACCGTGTTTAAAAGCTTTTTTGTTTTTTTAACACATTAAGAGGGCTATCACAATTTTTCTTGTATTTGGGCGTTTGACTCGAGTTTTGATGTGTTATTATATTATGGTTTAAATGTAGCCTCAAAATTAAAAAAAATATGTCCGTGTAAGTTTGATTATTTCTCTTGGGAGTGTACAAAATAAATATTTCAATTTGTTTACATAAATTAGTAAAAACCTTGTCTTTGCAAAGCATGTTTCATAAAATTTATAGTGTAATAACTTATAGTTTCAAAAATGCATTTTATGAATGAATGAATGAATGAAATGCACCGATCCCAGCGTGGTTTAACCAGACTCGATAAATCGAATGAACCCCAAGATTTGCACTAGCCGCTGGAGCCTCATGCTTCATAGGGTTACAGAGGCTATTGCATATCAAGGAGTAGACCGGGTGGCGCGGGTAATGGTAGGGAAGACGTGCCCTTAGGATAAGGAAGGAGTCATGAGCCTACCGGATATGCATCCTTGAGCAAGCAATGGAATAGTGGAGAGACGGGTTTTTAATCCATGGATGGGCATCTTTTTACAATTTCGCCGCTATGTTGGTTCAGGTCGATCTTCACCGGTGGATCTTCTGACTAGGTTATTCTCGGTCCTTTTTGACATCGCTGCTGTGCTGTGTTACATTTAACTGTTTCTACGTCTTCGTCAGAAGCCTCGCTGCTATCCGTTACAGGTTTCTTGTAGATCTCGTTGGCAGCCTTCATAATCTTATATCGGTCTGCAGACATGTCCATCCAAAAATTTAATTCCTTGTCAAAGTACGTCAAGTCTTGTTTAAGGTTGTCATTCCATGTGTAAATAGGACGGCCAACTTTCTTGGCTTTGGCCTTGTACTGCATTGCTGCGTGTAACAGGTGTGGTTTGCCGCGTCTGTGAACGTGTGCGAGATAGCACATCCTGTGATTCTTGATGCGTTTGGTTACTGTTTTTCCGTCTAATATTTCGTGCATTTTCTTTTGTTTAAGTTTATTTATGGCGTGGTTAATCAAGTCTCTCATGATAACTCTCTCATATCTTCTCAGTCTTGACCTGTTAGCTTTGGTGATTGCCGAAACTTTTAATCCGTATATCATGCAAGGTACGATCACCATTCGATACATGAGTCTGGCTAATTTCCAGTCCATTTTAGAGTTTATTATGAATGGTAATAGTGACTTTGCGTTTCTAGTGGCCTGCTCACACCGCTTTCTAATTGTGCTTCTCCTGCTTAATGCAGATGTTATGTATGTGCCCAGGTATTTAATTTCATCGACCGTATGTAGATTTAATCCGTTAATTGACACGTAAGTCGTTTTCTGTTTAGCTATGGGGTCTCTAATAAGTATTTTTGTTTTAGTTTCATTTATTTGGAGGCCGACGCTAGCTAGCAAGGGTTTAATATGGAATACTATTCCTTCTAACCCTTTTAGATCATCTGTAATAAAGATGAGGTCGTCCGCGAATGACAGCACCAAGGGGAGTGAGATTTCACGGTCTTGGTCTAGTTTAATTAATTGAGTTTCCTCTTCGAGGGTTCTAAGGACCTCATCCATGACCAGTGTAAAAAGGCGAGGGGACAACGGGCAACCTTGTTTGATACCCTTTCCTTTGATAATCCAATTGCTTTGCTGACCACACCAATTGATATGTGTTCGTTCATTCATGCAAACCTTAATTATCCTGTTAGTTAGTGGCTTGTCAGTTCTTTGTATTAAAATGTCTCGCAGTGCTTGGAGGTCGACGTTATCAAAAGCTTTTTCTATGTCTAGAGCGAGTACATAAATTCTTTTACCTGCGCGCCATTCTTCGTCCAATACCCTTTTTAGCGTAAAAATGTGATCATCTGTAGATCTATTGTTTAAAAAAGCCGCTTGGTAGTTGCCTAATTCTTTTATTATTGCATCTAAATTTTTAACACATAAGAGGCGTAGATTCTGTAACCCGTATTGCAAACCGATATTCGTCGATAGTCATTTGGGTCTTTAGGGTTGCTTTTCTTCGGAATTGGTACCTGCACTGTTTCTAGCCATGTGTCGGGTATTTCATTCTGTGTCCAGGCTTTGTTTATATGATTCGTAACGGCTTCCTGTAATATTTGGGGCATAACTTTGTAGAGCTCGGTTACTACTTGGTCTGTTCCAGGCGCTGTCCCGTTCCGCATTTTGTTAATGATATCCATTACGTCATCCACCGTGGGTCCTTCATTCTGCCCAATGGTTAACGGTTTTGTTATGTTAACCGTTGGTATAGGTGGGCCCTCGGAGTTTTTTAGAATTTGCTCCCATTTGGACATCGGTATATAAGCGTTTCTTTTCCGGCGTTTTGTTGCTTGCTTGTTTTTCCTGTAAAATAGATAAAGTACCTGCATGCGCTTTGAAGGATGTTTTTTCCCCAGTCCAGTAAAGAAGGCACTGCATTCTTTGTTTTCTTCTTGGTGTTTAATCTTTTGAAGTATTGCCTGACATTCTTTTACACGAGTATGTCTATTTGGGTTATCTAGTTGTCTTCTTTGTAAGAATTTGGCCTTTTGGAGGTTAGCAAGAGCTATACGATGATCCCTAGAGTGACTCGGCTGAAAGATCAAGGTTTCCTGGGCAGCCGCTTTTAATATTCCAGTTATGGTACACCATGGTATTTCGATGCTTTCATCCGTTGAGTCGATTCCTATGTTTTCTAGTTTTTTGGTTATGCAAGCTTGGTATTTTATTTTAGTGGATTTGATGTTGAGAGCGGCATAGTAACATTGTTTGTAATTGAAATCCTTGGTCGCAATTGTTGTTTCATTCTTTTGTGACTTGTGTTTGGTGCTATCATCTTTGTTTATAATTTGACTTGTTCTTAGCTGCCCCCAAATTATTTTATGGTCGGATAAGGCCCTACCTGCCCATTCGCCTTTTATGTAATTAAAGATTTTTTCCGTTGCCTGGGGCGTAATAATGTGGTCCAATTGTGATTTTTGTGTGCCTTTTGACCATGTTATCCTGCATGATGATCTCGCTTTTGTTGTTTCTACTTGCAGTTTTTCCCTGTTGACTATATCCATTAACATTTCCCCGTTGTAATTGGAATAGTCATGATGAAGATTTTGGTGAATCAGCCCTTTACGTTGAAAACTTATTGTATCTTGCCTGCCAATATGGGAATTAAAGTCGCCAAGGATTATTAAAGTATATTTCCTTGGTTTTTGTCTAATCAAGTTTAATACACCTGTGAAGGATCTAGTTGCTTTAGGGGTACAACTATTGATGTGAGCGTTAATTATATAAAGTGGAGTAGGTTTGTCACTTCCCATACTAACATTAAGAGTGATTGACATCGCGTCGGTATCGTTCTTCCTGTTTATTATTTCAATTTGGGCATCCTTTCTGATTACAATTGCAAGTCCCCGGTGAGCTTTACCTGCGGTTTCAGATAGGTGCCATACGTAGTGAGTGGAGTTGTACGTTCCTGAGTTCATCCCTGTTTCTTGTAGGCAGGCTACGTGAATGCCCCTATTTGAAAGTTCCGTATCTATTTTATCTTTTTTGGCTGGTTTCGAAGCCCCACGGACGTTCCAAGTTGCAATACGCAGGTCTGTACAAGTGTACTTGGTTGCGACAGAAGGCTGATTTCTAAGTATTGTGTATCCAGTGTCATCCGCAACTTCATCCGATATCGGTGTATGTAATGTTGATGCTAACTGTTCACACAGTGTTAATGAGCTAGCTAATTGGGGGCTATTTCGGAATCCAAGTTTTGTAGATTGCCCTTGCTCGTCACTTTTTTTTGTATTTATTACCTCTTGTTTTGGTATTTTGGGTTGTTATGTTGTAGGTTTTTTCTTGCGTTAGACTTTGCAGGTTATTATTGTACTGTTCGTCGGCAATCATGACCAAGCTATCATAATGTTGGTCTTTGTAAAGGATATGTATGTCTCCGGGTACTGATTCGCCGGCAGGTGAATACACCAGTGTGTTCTCGTGATTTATGTGCACATGCACATTTACGAGATAAAATTCAGCCGCGGCGATTAGGATGTCTTCTCCTCCCCAGAATGTCTCGTTAAACTGTGAGGTTATGTAGTTTGTTATCATTTGTTCCTGAGGGATCTTGCTGTTAGGAATAAGATCTTGAATGTTATTTCTAAGTGCCAAGCAAATTCTGGCATCACCGCGGTTATCCGAAACCAAGGTAGCGAGGTCTCGGCGGACGGCCATGTGGTCGAAAGTTAGTCCCATAACATTATTTATTTGGTGGGCTATCGCTCTAAACAGACAATTCCCATCTTTTGTCATGGGCGCATTATTACCATTGTAAAACTATTGTTTGAAAGTCAGAATATTGCGCAGCACCGCTCTTTGGCCGCGCACGTGTTAGGATTGGTTTCGAGACGACAGCTTTTGTTTTCTATCTTGTTACGGAATTTTTTGCTTTTAAATTGTTGAATGGACTTAAGTTTAAACACCCATGTGCCTGTCGTCACAAAAACTCGGGTAAATTGTTCAACAAAAAGTATACGCAAAAAAAAAGGGTTGTCTCGGACGCGACTCTTTTGTGCGGCTAGAGAAATAGCCAATTTGTTTAGGATAGTTTCTGGAAGTTAAATTATAATATTATCAGCATGCAAGAGGTTATAGCTCAGGTCAAGCTAAGTAATAATATTACTCAGGTCGAGATGTGTATATTGCAGAGGGGAACAACGCCCTGAAAAAAATGTAATGGTCTCACCGGATTATCCTGGCTTGTCGTTCAGTGGCCCTGAAACTTTCGGCAGATGATTAGACCCTCGCTTGCCCTGGATTACTGGCACACACGTATAGGCCTTGCACACCTCACTTTTGCACTAAATTAATGTAATTATTTGTCGTCACGTAATCTTACAGTCACATCAAACACAAGGACCACTGGTCAAGTTTGTTGAATGGCAAAAAACTCGTCATTGTAACATGTGGCGAGCACAAGCGTACAATAAAATTAAAAACCCGGAGCGCTTGAGACGACCGTTCGCTGCGACGTTCAGTCAGTCTCTCCCAGTTTCAAAAATGCATTTTATGAACAAAATATTAATATTTTTACCCTGCACTCTCTTGTTCAGAAAATTTTGTAAATATTTTTATCGTAACTGAGAAATATAATAAAAAGTAACATAGTTAATTTTAGCATACTCAAAAATATATATTTTATGTCCGATAGAAGTTACTAACAACGCTTAGCTACTTTTCGCATACAATATATTCGACGAGAACCACTGATAATGTATCTTAGTTATTTCTTACAGACGAAAGCTTTACATGAAATGAAATTAATATATTAAATGCGAAAAGTAACTAAGTTACATTAATGAGCAGTGTAGCCCCAGTAACTGAGAAAACGTTTATAAAAATAATGTCATAAATTACTCAAGTACCGTAAATTAAATTTCATAGACTGATTTTTCGCCACAAGTAGTTTTGTACTTCAGCACGCGTAGCATGACCACCGTAGAAACGAGTTTTGTCGACGGAAGAGTAGACAAAATGACTGATAAACAATCACAATCTCTAATTTTGTCTATTCTTCCGTCGACAAAACTGTTTGACGAATTTGTTTTTATCGAATTTGTTTTTATCGAATTTGTTTTTATCGAATTTGTTTTATCGAATTTGTTTTTATCGACTTTGTTTTTATCGACTTTGTTTTTATCGAATTTGTTTTTATCGAATTTGTTGTTATCGAATTTGTTTTTATCGAATTTGTTTTTATCGAATTTGTTTTTATCGAATTTGTTTTTATCGAATTTGTTTTTATCGACTTTGTTTTATCGACTTTGTTTTTATCGACTTTGTTTTTATCGAATTTGTTTATCGACTTTGTTTTTATCGACTTTGTTCTTTTCGACTTTCAAAGATAAAAACAAAGTCGATAAAAAAAATTTTTTTTCGACTTTGTTTTTATCGACTTTGTTTTTATCGAATTTGTTTTTATCGAATTTGTTTTTATCGACTTTGTTTTTATCGACTGTTTTTATCGAATTTGTTTTATCGAATTTGTTTTTATCGACTTTGTTTTTAAAGTCGATAAAACAAACAGATAAAAAAAAATGTTTTGTCGTCTTTGTTTTTATCGACTTTGTTTTTAAAGTCGATAAAACAAACAGATAAAAAAAAATGTTTTGTCGTCTTTGTTTTTATCGACTTGGTTTTTATCGACTTTGTTCTTATCGACTTTGTTTTTATCGACTGTTTTTATCGAATTTGTTTTATCGAATTTGTTTTTATCGACTTTGTTTTTAAAGTCGATAAAACAAACAGATAAAAAAAAATGTTTTGTCGTCTTTGTTTTTATCGACTTTGTTTTTATCGACTTTGTTCTTATCGAATTTGTTTTTATCGAATTTATTTTTATCGGTTTTGTTTTAATCGACTTTGTTTTTATCGACTTTGTTTTTATCGAATTTGTTTTTATCGAATTTGTTGTTATCGAATTTGTTGTTATCGAATTTGTTTTTATCGAATTTGTTTTTATCGACTTTGTTTTATCGACTTTGTTTTTATCGACTTTGTTTTTATCGAATTTGTTTATCGACTTTGTTTTTATCGACTTTGTTCTTTTCGACTTTCAAAGATAAAAACAAAATCGATAAAAAAAAAGTTTTTTTCGACTTTGTTTTTATCGACTTTGTTTTTATCGAATTTGTTTTTATCGAATTTGTTTTTATCGACTTTGTTTTTATCGACTGTTTTTATCGAATTTGTTTTATCGAATTTGTTTTTATCGACTTTGTTTTTAAAGTCGATAAAACAAACAGATAAAAAAAAATGTTTTGTCGTCTTTGTTTTTATCGACTTTGTTTTTATCGACTTTGTTCTTATCGAATTTGTTTTTATCGAATATATTTTTATCGGTTTTGTTTTAATCGACTTTGTTCTTATCGAATTTGTTTGTATCGAATTTGTTTTTAAAGTCGACAAACAAATTCGATAAAACAAATTCGATAAAAACAAATTCGATAAAAACAAATTCGATAAAACAAATTCGATAAAAACAAATTCGATAAAAACAAAGTCGATAAAAACAAAGTCGATAAAAACAAAGTCGATCAAAACATTTTTTTTATCGACTTTAAAAACAAAGTCGATAAAAACAAAGTCGATAAAACAAATTCGATAAAACAAATTCGATAAAAACAAATTCGATAAAAACAAATTCGATAAAAACAAATTCGATAAAAACAAATTCGATAAAAACAAAGTCGATAAAAACAAAGTCGATAAAAACAAAGTCGATAAAAACAAATTCGATAAAAACAAATTCGATAAAAACAAATTCGATAAAAACAAATTCGATAAAAACAAATTCGATAAAAACAAAGTCGATACAAACAAAGTCGATAAAAACAAAGTCGATCAAAACAATTTTTTTTATCGACTTTGTTTTTAAAGTCGATAAAAACAAAGTCGATAAAAACAAATTTCGATAAAACAAAATCGATAAAAACAAAGTCGATAAAAACAAAGTTGATAAAAACAAAGTCGATAAAAACAAAGTCGATAAAAACAAATTCGATAAAAACAAATTCGATGAAAACAAATTCGATAAAAACAAAGTCGATGAAAACAAAGTCGATAAAAACAAAGTCGATAAAAACAAAGTCGATAAAAACAAATTCGATAAAACAAATTCGATAAAAACAAATTCGATAAAAACAAATTCGTCAAACAGTTTTGTCGACGGAAGAATAGACAAAATTAGAGATTGTGATTGTTTATCAGTCATTTTGTCTACTCTTCCGTCGAGAAAACTCGTTTCTACGGTGGTCATGCTATGCGTGCTGACATTCTCGTATTATCTAAAATTCTGCTCTTTTACCTTTTCATAAGGTAGATAATGGGTTTAAAAACACTATGACCTTAACTCATTTTGGTTAAAAATGTCACTTTAGTGACTTCTCGCACTACAATGACGATTATATAATAAAATGAAATGCTGTTTGTTGGTAAGAGTATCACTTTAGAACGGCTGAACCGATAGGGCTCAAAAGGAAAAAACGGAACCCTTATAGGATCACTTGTGTGTCTGGCTGGCTGGTTGGCTGGCTGTCTGTCTGTCTGTCACAGTCGATCTAATGGACCGATTAAGTTGAAATTTGGTACACATAATGTATTTCTGTGACCCAAATACGGATGTGTACCGTAAATAAATTAATTTTGAATATGGGGGTAACTTTTGGGGGTCAAACATACCGTGTGACATATCAAATGAAAGGGCTTGTTGTGAGGATCTCAATTCTTTTTAAAATTTTAATATAAATGCTTTTAAAGATATTTAAGAAAATTTATAAAATTTACCATTCCCCTTTATTGCCGAAACTACTGTGCCTAATATTTTGAAAAAAAAATATAGATAGACACAAAAAAGAATACGCATAGATCACAGGAAAACCTATAAATGTCTAAGGTCTTAAATAACATGGTAAATCTCTAAATATTGTGCGTACATATGCAGTTGGAATATATGGGAGAACATGTTTTTCAAATATAATGTTAAGTTTGTTCTTGGGATAAATTCATCCCAACTGCGGAAGCCTTCATTGTGCGTGGTCCGACACGCACTTGGCCGGTTTTTTGTTTTAAAATGTTCGTAACAGTCCGAATCAAGTTCATACAGAACCAATAAAATTTAAAGTTACCGGGAAAATTGGAAAATTCGGGAAAAGTATGGGAATTTTGTGTGAATTATTTAAATTTTAACAGTATAACGTCTGTTGGGTTAGCTAGTTGTATTTAAGTAAAGCAGACTTTGTTCAAAGCATTAGGGTAAGAAAACAACATAAAAAATAAACTCACTAACAAAGAAGAAGAAACCTTAATGCATTTGGAATGTTGTACATATCTCTATAACGAGATTTTGAACTAATTGCAGAAAGGTACATGCTCGAGTGAAATTCTATAGCAAAGTAAGGATAAATGAATTTTATTGTAAACAATTTAATATAAAATAGCGCTGGGACGCTGTCGGTAGAGTATTTGGAACCAAAAGGAAAAAAAAAACTAAAATATTAACTTTTATTGGATTAATATTATTAGAACCTGAAACTGAAAACTGCGACTTATTCCTACTGAAATATTGAATACAAGTAATCGGTACACGGAAGTATACCGTAACGACTTGGCCCTGCAGTCAGCAGCAACAGATGCGCGCGACGAGCTTGACAAGAACGTGATCTTTTCGTGCTTGTCAAGCAATTTTAACCGACTAGGGACGCCAATAGGACTTTGCGACCGAATTCGGTCGTATAGCGTTCGCTATCTATGTCAAATTCAAATTTAAAATATTTTATTTCTCTTAAACCTACATGGGTACTTATGAAACGTCAGAAGCTAGGTTCACGGTTCCAATTGGTCGTTTCCTATGAAGAAGAACCGGCAAGAAACTCCACGGTCTGTCGAGACTGCAGCCCTGTAACCTACTTTTGTTATGTGGTTTTTTATATTTATGTGATACGTACTACCTGTTTGTTGTTACTCCATCGTAGATAATTCCCAGTTTAAAAAATCCTTTAAATTAAAATGCGATTCAAAGGTAGACACTGAACTGATAAGTTGTCCTCTCTATTTTAAACACCTCAGTGCTAGATTCGTGTCGTGTAACTATAAACAGTATATTAAGTATCAGCATTAATAGCATATATCTCTGATTAATAGCACGGTTTGTTGGCACGGCACGTCAATTACCCAGCCTTAATTGTAGTCAATAAAGTACTTAGCGCGTTCTTCACAATATGCAGGCAACTATTATTACTCCTGTGGTCAGTTATTTATACTGTTTTATAATATAATATCAAAACATGCCTTGTTTCCCCGAAGGGTTAGGCAGGGTGTACCCATAGTAAGTATTTACCCACATTTCACCAGTTAAATAGGGGCAAGTCTATTGCCATCAACCGGGCACAAATCCGGACTGAGAAATTCCTAATGGAAAAACCCAATATCACTTTGCCCGACCTGAGAATCGAACCCAGGACCTCATGCTCAGCAGTAGCGCTTGCGCACTAGACCATACAAAATTATTTTATTTTCGTTACACATACATCCGTGTTTGGGTCACACAAATTGATTTGTGTACCAAATTTTAACTTAATCGGTCCATTACATTTGGCGTAAATTGGCTGTGACAGACGGACAGACCGACAGACAGACAGACTCACGAGTGATCTTTTAAGGGTTCCGTTTTTTCCTTTTGAGGTACGGAACCCTAAAAAGTGAAAACAACAGAGAACCGATTCAATATGTACTCACAAACATCAAGAAGACCAAGCCTAGCTTTCACTGACATAATACTTGAAAGAAAAGGATTATTATCTACTGCAGCTGAGGTCTTACGAGTTCTGCACATAATAAAGTTACATTTCGTCTGTCTGTGCGATTGCGTTGTCCTTCTTTAGGGCTTATTCCCACTGTGCCGGGCCGGCGGATTTGCCGGAAACCGGCTCCCGGACAATAGTGTTGACATTACACCGGATCCCATAAGAAAAATGAAACGAGGGGAGCACGGGCGGGGCAAGCGGGGGACATAGATACCGGCGCAAACTCGTTCACATTACTCCGGTCCGGGTGTTCTACCGCCGCTTTGCAGTGACACAAAACACTCGGTTAAAATGCCGAGTTCGGTGTTTTTGCTGATTCCGGCATAATGTGAACAGCTTCATTTAATTTTTTTAGCCACTAGCTCTTTCGGCAGTTTAGCCATGCCGGTAAATCTGCCGGTCCGGCGTAGTGGGAACCTGGCCTTAGTCTTCTCGTTCTTTAGTGTAGTCTTTAGTTTTAGTTTACGAAGTCAAAGTCAAAGTCAAATCATTTATTTCAAATAGGCCAATGTATGGCACTTGTGAACGTCAAAATTTACAAAATAATAAAATTGATTCTAGTTGCCCCTTCCAAAAGGTAGTTTTCGTATGGAGAAGAATGGGCAAGAAACTCCACCGTTACTCTTTTAAAATGTTTTACAATTGTTTGAATATGTACCTACGTACATTAGTTAAATAATGTAACGAATATTACGCAACAGATTTTGATACGATTTTCACTATCATTTAGACAATTTATTATAAGTACCTGAGCGACCGAGCTCTGCTCTGGTGAAAATAGAGAATGCTCATTTAATAGTAAAGAAAAGTTCATACTAATCCACGTATAGTAGGTACTTATTCCATGCTGCCATGTTATTGTTCTTATGTCATTATTCATTATCTTGTTCTAAAGTTTGGGCGACCGAGCTCTGCTCGGGTGAAAATACGGAGAAAACAAATTTTCCCAGATATGAGACCTAGCTAGATCGATTTTTCGCCCCCGTAAATTCCTATATTGCAACTTTCATCGAAATCGTTAGAGTCAATTTCGAGAACGTGAGTACAAATATATACACAAATATTGCTCGTTTAACTGTGGGAAGCAGGGGCGGGTCGCAAGTATTAAAGTGTAGAGCTCTGCAATTATTTCTTTTGAAAACTGTTTCTTCCACACCTTGTAGCAATCAACGTCGAACACCGTCGGTCCACGGAGCGCAATTTTCTCATATTTTTTCATTTAAAACTGCATGCGTTAGTTAATTTTGAGAGGTCGAAGGAAAAACTTACTTTAAAAGCTTTTCTAACCGCTGAATGAATGCGAACATGAAAAATAAAACAGCATTTTTGGCATCCCTTCATGATGTTTACTTCTTAAATTATTCTGGTACAGTAGTAAGATGAATGGTATTAATTGCTCAGTGTTGGCTTGCTTCTAGTATTTTGGAAAATAAATCTTTAATTCTGACTTTGATCTTTGATGTTAGTAATACACGTAATACACACTACTTATAAGCTATGTTAGTAACAAATGTAATACAAAGTTTCAATAAAATTTCAATTTCGAAAAAATAATTAAATCTCGGCTTGTACTTTATATTAACTTAAACAAAATCTTACATAGAAGACAATTTGGATGTCAAAATACCTATTGTTGGCACAGGAGACGCTATATTATACTCTTGTTCATGATGTAATCAATAAAATAAATAATAAAATGAGAGTAGCTGGTGTAGTTTTAGATTTGAGTTTAGCGTTTGACACTGTTGATCACGATCTACTTTAAATAGCTAAACTAAATCACTACGAAGTGAGAGGCAAAGTCTCCAACTTTTGATATCCTACCTAGAACAAAATTGAAAAAATGTTTGTAGAAATCAATGAGATTCAAGATGGACATCGACAAAGTTATAAATCACCGTTTTTATAAGGTTATGTACGCGAAAGATGCCAAACGGAACCCTATTAATAAGGCTCCGCCTCCGAGTTATACTATTGTTCGTATTTTACAAAGAGAGACTTGTCGTCCATTTCTTAGATTTCAACATCCTTACAGTGTTCAGCCTAGCCCTACGTTCTAGTCCTTCTGACTAATCTTAAAAAGTACAAATTCAAATTCAAAAGCCATTTATTCAAACTAGGCTGAGAATCAGCACTTTTCGAACGTCAAAATTACATAAGACAGTCCCCCAAAAACGCCCACCCTTCAACACTTCCTAGTGCCTTTAGCTGGGAAGAAGAAGTGGCGCAACAAACTTCCCAGCAGCACAGCTGTCTGTTCAAGTTAGAAAAACGATTCTATACAATAGTATGCAAAATAACTTACATTATGCAACACAAAACATAATTCAAATGATAAATTATAGGCCATATGTCAGCTAGCACACGCCAATATACCAACCAAAAACATCGAGAACTATACTCAAGCAATATTTAAAATAAAAACTTTTACAAAAAAAAATAACCGACTTCAAAAAAAACACTACAAAGTGAGAACTAACTTTAATTTCGGAAGTCGGTGTCTTTGGTTTTGTATTTTCGTTTTTTGCCACCGACTTCCGAAATTAAAGTTATTTCTCACTTTGTAGTGTTTTTTTTGAAGTCGGTTGTTTTTTTTTGTAAAAAGTTTTTATTTTTCACTTTTTAGTTGTGGTACCCACCCCACCCACACACATTCGAATACCACTACCTGCTACCAGTGACAGGAACTTATCATATAATTTACATACTAAGTGGGAAAAAATATAGTATTATTGCAGCTAACTCAAAAACTATCCAAGCAAAGTTAATAAAATTTATATGGGACCAATTTGAGAGCATACCCTTTCAAACAAAAAGAAAAACATTTAAATCGGTCCACAAATGACGGAGATATCGGTGGACATACATAAAAAAAAACAAAACAAAAAACAAACATACGCTACGAACATATAACCTCCTCCTTTTTGGAAGTCGGTTAAAAATAAAAACTAAACGTAAAATAAATGAACTTGAGACGGATGAGGAAAGACTGGTTAGGGAGAGCACACCTAGGAAGGACTTGAGAAATAAGATAAGTCCTCACTGCAACATTGAACGGCACGGTTGGCGCAGTGGTTAAGCCATTGACTGCTGCGCTGCGTGTCGCGGGTTCGATTCCCGCACGGAATAAATATGACCTACAAGTAGTTGTTCCGGGTCTGGGTGTTTGTGTAGGTGAGTTTAAGGGTCGGTACACATCTGACGGAAGATGCGTCGGGCGTAACTTCGTTAGTACGGTCGACGCACTAACGCATCCTCGGTTGAGTGTGAATGGTTGAATGTTTTCTCATATAATTGTCTTTTCTGGCGTCACACGACCGATAATACGCAACGTGTCTTCCGTCAGATTTGAACCGACCTTAAATGTTTGTAAACGCACCCACAATACAGGAGAAATTCCTGGTGTGAAAATAAATCTGCATAAAGCTTCAAGCATTCCTACTAGATAACTGTCTCTACTCCGTTGACGACATGTAATATTATGACCATGCATTTTCTCCTGTTAAGTAGCTAAATTACAGAGCCGACTGAAATTATTGTTTTGGGTATGGTATGGATATTCTTTTGAAATGACAATTCCTATTATTTATTTGATTTGACCAAACCAAACTAAACTATATTAAATAGTTCAATGTAACTATTTAATTTGGTTATAATCGAATCCCCGAAACATAGTTCGATGTATTATTCCACACAGACTGCGTCACACCATCTATAACGCCAGTAAAACCACACATACTATATCTGGTTGAAATTTGGGGTAGTGCAGCCAAGACGAAGCTAGCAAGTCTCCAAGATGCACAAAACAAAATAATAAAAAATAAATTTTTAATTACCCATTTAACTCATCATCTGTTACGATGCCTCATTGAGGTGTATAACAATTAAAATTCTATTATGTCTCGTTTATGACAGTTGAAAGGATAACATCAACATGCAAATGAACAAATCAAAATAATGAACATTAGACAGTTATTTATTTACAATACACATGTATTTTCATTCGTAAGGTACTCAACAAAAGTATACACCCTAGTTTATCGTTTAAGTAAAACAAGTAACCCAACTTAGCACTTGCCCAGCTAGTTTTATGATTTTACCGAAGACAAGAAATAAGATTAGCAAAAAAGAAAAAACTTTTGGAGGAACACAATTATACAACAAAATACCCTTATGTATTAAAAAGTTACATTCATTTAATGCTTAATAAATAATATCCTTTTTCCTAAGAGAAATTGTTTATGAATAACGGGGCTCTTCCTTTTGATACATCATACAAAGTGCCCAATATGAAATTATTCGAAATAAAAACTTTTCTTTAAGACTTCGGGTCATATTGAGGAAGGCACTCAGATATGAACTACTGAAACGAGCTTTGACCTCGGGGCCAAGTTTAGAGAGCTTTGAAGAATATTCGCTTTATCCAGTTCCATTCAGTGGACGGATGAAGATAAAAGAGGACATATGAATCGTAGCAGATGGCTACGAAAAACGCTGGAAAAAAGTGTGAGTTTATGGTAGGTATGTATCCAAATGTTCGAGAGTCCTCAGTTTCTTATGGTTTCTCACGAATCTTTTGTCCAAAATGACTTGGCGATTTTCTACATTTCCTTCGATCATCATCATCATCAGCCTATAAATGTTTCCACTGCAGGGACACAGGCCTCCTCTCTGTGAGAGGGAGTGGGCCGTAATCTACCACGCGTGCCCAGTGCGGGTTGGTAGATGTCACATATCTTCGAATTTTCGGTTCTAGGACATGCCGGTTTCCCCACGATGTTTTCCTTCACCGTTTTGTTTTCCTCCGATAGTACAACTAATTACCAAAGTGTTTAGCGTTTTAAGGTTCACTTTCGGTTGACACAGAAATTGGAGTAATAAATACGTGTACTAAACACAGGTATTACTCCAATTTCTATTTAAAGGTTTCTTTTCAACTACTTCATCTAATATGACATGCTTGAGGTTAAACGATTTATATATTAAGCCATATTTATTATAAGTGTGGCCTAGAGCCCCGGATGTAATTAATATTGGCATTACACCAACATGGCGCAGACGTTAATTGCATATTCCTTTCAATGGATTCACCGATACGACGAGAGTATACTCCAGAATACGCTGATTATGAACTCAGGCCGCATTTCTGCGCTGAAATCATTAACGAGTGAAAAGAAGTTTTCAAATGGTTCGTTGAATCTGTGTTGAGATAATTGTATAGGCAATTTGTAAAGCTGAATAGCTGTGTTTTATGAAAAAAACTATCTTTTGCCCTCGGCTTCGTCCGCGTGGATGTCGAAAAATATCCCACGGGAACGTACTACCGGGATTACTTACTTAATAACCGAGGAACGGTCATTGACTAATACCGCTGCGCCCGCGTTGCCAAAATTATGTAATTACGTGTAATTTTGAATATGTGAGCATCCCAGTCGGCATGTTTTTTCCGACTTCTTTAACAATAATCGTCATATTTAAGCCTTTACAAAGAATCTTAATGAATTATACACCAAAATCTGCAATAGAAATCACTCCGTCTATGGGTGAAAACCGTTTGAAAATCCGTTCAGCAGCTTTTGAGTTTATTGCGTTCAGACAGACAGACAGACGCGGCAGGAGACTTTGTTTTATAATATGTATGGATAAGGATAATCTCAAGCCTATTTTCGGTTATTTTTATTTATAGCCTACTTAACTTAATAGTAAAAATCACATCAAAATCCGTCCAGTTGAAATTATGTTAAGCGGACATCTAGACAGGCAAGGAAGATGTTGCATTTTATGAATGTGGGAAAGACAGGTAGGTACAAAAAGTTTAACAAAATTTTTAATTAAACTAATTTAATTAAACTAAACCAGTTTTTTACACTTAGTTTTATTGTTTTACGCTGTTTTCAACTGCATCATCGACAAACATAATGGTGTTAGTGTTGGACGGAAAGTAGTTTTTGCTACCGAATCTGAAAACTGAACTGTGACTGCGAGTAAAGAGAGCTCGAAAATTTTTGTACCTCGGATAGGTTAAGTTTTCTTTTGACCAATAATATAGAAATAGGAGTTCGCCGACTTTTGCAGAAAAGTTTTAGGACCAAGAAAATCTAGGATACAAGGGGGAGCGGAGCGGCTCGAAATTTTTAACACACACCTCTGAAAGGTTATAACTATTTATAACGCAACCAACGTAATATACTTAAGTAGTACTTAGACGTCTTGCCGCGCAGCGGATGATGTTAAATAGATATCGCTTAAAGCCGATTGACTGACCAGTAGTCTATTTACCTCTCGTGGGTGCTGGAGCTCCTCAGCACTCACGGAGTAGGTGCCCCTGACTGCTACTTTCTCTTTCGATAGAACCCATATCAGCTTACAGGGCATTTACAGAGCAAGCTTATGTTAATCGCGTTGAAAGTTCCCTATAAATAGTATGGAAATAGAAATAAAAGACATGATGAACAATGAACAGAGTCTACCCTCTTTATTTTTGTTTAAATCACACAATATTTATTTTGATCTACTAATTGCATATGTGCAGTGAATTAAAAAAAAAATGAAGTATTTCATAAAATAAAACAAAATTTTACTTTCATAGGCAGTTGTGTTGCCGTAACAAAACGTATTTTTCTTCTTAGTGCTTATATACACGAGTGGCATGCTGCTGCTGCCACCGACTATTGTCGATGGCTGCAGTTGCCTCTGGTGTCACATTAATATAAAACCGAGCAGAAGGAAAGCTTCCTAACAGAGTTCAAAATTCTTACCTACTTTCATAGTAGGGTTGCCATATTTTTCCGAGACACCTACAAAAAACGATTTGGGAAATATTCATTTTTAATTAATCGTTCTTTTTATATTTATCAGATGATTTCACCTGGGACAGCATTGTTGGTTACCTTTTACGAATTTATAAAATTCTTTACAACTCATGTTAAAACTAGCCAAGTCAAATCTTGAAATTATCAAATCAAATTGTGTTTTAAATTTATTTTAGAATGTTGTACGTTCTTATAAATAAATTTCAGGATTATCTACAGAACTTGGCACCTATCTCAATTATTTTGTCGGCGAAATCGACAACTACGGATATTCTTTTCTTAATAGTGAACTTGGCTCCCATTTCACATTTACGTTTTTGATGGGATAGATAATTACTTGACAAGATCCTTTGGATATACAAAAAAGAAATCTTGGTACTCCTACCATTATTTGTACACACAGTATCACTTGGAATCTTTAAAAACAAATAAAACTAAACGTCTGCGTCGCATCGCTACCAGTCGGTACACTCTAATTTTGTCTTCTTACCGAGCTGGTTCAAACCGGTTTGGCCTCTAGTGTTCCCGCGCAAGGTGTTAGTATGAAGCTGATAGTCTGCTCCATAGTCATGTGCTGCTGTTGGAAATGTGCCGCTCGTGTATATGAGCACTTATTTTAAAACATTACACTCCTTTTTGGGCAGTCGTGTAATAAAAATAACAATACTACTTAGGCATCTCACATTTAACACTGTTTACAAAATAAGGTTTCATTTAAATGTTCTATTCGTGTTTCAATGACCACCAAGTCTATAGTAGCATTTACACGAGTATATGCACATAGTTTTGGATCGGGCGATATAATTCGTGCGAATCAATTACCAATAAGCCGCGAAAATAATCGTAGAAATAGCTTAATTAATTTGAATTGGTGATCTTCGATTTTCACACGAACAGAACATTTATATAAAATGCAATGAAGAATAATAAAGGATAATTTTTCTTAAAATGTTGGTACATCACTACATATTAAAAAAATATATATATAAATTATAAAAACTAAAACCCAACTACGACAAAAAGTCAACTAAAAAGGTATATACAAGACATCACAGACAGACTAATTAAAAATTCGGAGTCACACGTGTTAGGGCATTAATCGAATAGATTACGTGTGACTCCGGTTTTTTTATTTTTATAACTTTTATTTTTTGGATAATAACTTACAAACTTGTTTATTGTAAACATAATAAAATGTACTTAATAATTAATTGTATGTAAGTGTAACATAAAAAATAACTATTTGGCATTCTGTTAAGTAGGTACGTAGGGACACAAGTTAAACTACTGACAGCTAATAGCACACTGTTTAATGTATAGGTTAGAGCAGGGCAGGGACGCAGCCCACGCACACATACGCAGTGTTAACACACACATATATAACATTTCCTCCCCTCATTTGACCAAAACACAAGATTATTAAATAAATACCCAAGTTACAGAAAAGGTTTGTAGTCCACCCTGGGAATGTTCCGCAACAGTCTGTCTGTATTCCTTGAAACCGGATCCGACGCTGTATCTGCAGATGGCGGTGATTGCAGATTTACCTCATCAGTCTCCTCCTGAGTGGGAGTCTGGTCCTGAGGGTTGCCAGTTGACGGTTCGCTATGACAGTTGTTAAAGTCGTCAAAGTCATAATGGTGTTGTGGCTCTTGTGAAGCATTACCCTTGTCGCCTTTATATAATACAATTTGGTTCTTATGCTTTTTAACATTACACGACGAACTCAAATCCTGAATAAGGTAAAGCACTTTACCCATTCTCTTTTTAATAATACCTCTGCACCAGTGGAACTTAACCTTATTTACAAACTTTTTGTACATTATCTCATCCCCTGGGTTAAACACTTGTTTATTATTTCCTCCACATGATTTAATTTGCGAACACTGTTGACGATTAACATTATCAGTGGGGGTTGTGAGTGAGGCCGTCGGTGTTTTTGGATTGATTAAATCTAAGCGTGACCGCAACTTGCGGCCAAACACTAGCTCAGCTGGTGAGAACCCTGTGACAGAATGGACTGAATTCCTGTAGTCAAAAAGATGTTTTAATATTTTTAACTTGCAATCACTTTTATTGCGCGAAGAGATAACACAGGCTTTAATGCCTTTTTTTACAATTTTGACAAAACTTTCCGCTTGCCCGTTACTTTCTGGATTGTAGGCTGGTGACGTCATATGGTTGATGCCGTTCTTTGTACAAAAGTTCTTAAATTCAAATGACGTAAATGCGGTCCCATTGTCACTTACAATTGTATGTGGTAGACCATACTTGGACATGAAATCGTATAATTTCCCTATGACGTTTGTGGAAGCTGTAGACATCGTAACATCGTATAACTCCAACCATTTGGTGTGGGCGTCTACAACCACGAAAAACATCTGATTATTTAACGGCCCTAGGAAATCAATGTGTATTCTATGGAATGGCACGGGCGGGTACCGCCACGGAGAAATTGGTGTTCGCGGCGGGGACGGACGCAACTGTTGACAGATATCACACGAGTTGATCATTGCCTCCAACGCGGCGTCAATACCTGGGAACCAAAATCGTGATCTAGCCTCAGCTTTAGTTTTCACGATGCCCAAATGCGAATTATGTAACTCGTGTAAAAGTTTTGAGCGCAACGATTCTGGAATAACCACTTTATGTCCTCTCATAAGACAACCATTTTCATTCGATAATTGTGTTCTACACAAATAATAGGGCTTAATACATAAATCCGACAATAATTGTCTAGGCCAACCTTGATGGATGTAATTAATTACTTTTGCTAAAGTGATATCTTTCGCAGTTTCTTTGCGCAATTCGTCCAGTGTCACTGGCATACTGCCTTCAACTACAAAATTAACATAAGTAGCCCGGTCTATAGGCGCCGCGGCTGCAGCCGCGTGAGTGCCGCTTTCCCCTCGCTCCTCTACCTGTTCCCGCTCGTGATGTAAACTTGCTCGTGACAGATAATCTGCGTTATTATCGGCACTTCGAACGTACTCGATTGAGTAATTATACGCGCTTAAAAACATAGCATATCTTTGTAGCCTGTTAGCCGATACCTCTGGTATGCCCTTATAAGGACCAAATATAGAAATCAAAGGTTTGTGGTCGGTACGTAGTACAAACGGTACGGATCTGCCATATAAATATTGATGAAAACGCTTTACCCCAAATATAATCGCTGTGGCTTCTTTCTGTATTTGCGAGTATTGTTTTTCAGCTGACGTAAGCGTGCGGGACGCGAATGATATGGGCCGTTCTAACCCGTCGTTACCTACTTGCGATAAAATAGCGCCTAGCCCGTGTGGAGAAGCATCCACCGTCAATATTATTTTAGAATGTGTGTCAAAATGTGTTAACACTTGTTCCGACGTTAAGCATTTTTTTATTTCATTGAATGCTTCCTGATGAATTGCTGTCCAATGCCACTTAACTCCTTTCTTTAATAGATCATATAAAGGACTAAGTATGCTTGATGCTCGAGGAACGAAATTCCGATAGTAATTTACAAGCCCTAAAAATGATTGCAAGGTGTTGACAGTAGTAGGAACGGGAGCGTCTACCATTGCCTTTACTTTAGATGGATCTTTCTTTAGTCCGTTCTTGTTGATAACATAACCTAAGTAATTTATTTCGTCTTTAAAAAAATCACATTTGTCTCTTCGCAAAGTTAGTCCCGCGTCCTGTAGTCTTTTGAGGACTATATGTAGTTTTTCCATATGCGAATCTTCAGTTGTTGCTGTTATCAACACGTCATCTAACAGACATAATACTCCGTCTAATCCAGACAACAGGGTTTCCATAGCGCGCTGGAAAATAGACGGTGCGCTCGACAAACCGAATACAAGACGTGTATATTTGAACAAACCCCGAGAAGTGTTAATACAGGTTATTTTTTGTGACTCATCATCGAGCAGAAATTGATTATAGGCCATGGATAAATCAATTTTCGAAAATTGCTGGCCACCGTGTAGTTTCGAAAATAATTCGTGAACCGTCGGCAATGGATATTGTTCAATTACTAATTGTTTGTTAATGGTCACAGAATAATCCGCACATAATCTGACAGTACCGTCACGTTTGAGTACGGGAACAATAGGTGACGCATAGTCCGAATGTTTGACCGGTTTTAACACTCCTAGGTTTAGCAAACGTTCTATTTCCTTATCGACTTTGTCGCGCAAAGCAAACGCAATGGGACGCGCTTTAAAGAATACCGGTTTTGCATCACTATTTAGATTCAATTTCACTTTATAATTTTTGAAAGCACCCAGCTTATCTGAAAATACTTCTGGGAACCGTATTTGCAACCGCTCCATTGTGCTTTGACTGTCGTTAAGGAAATTAACTCGAGTTAGTTTTAATTTAAATGTTGATATAAAATCGCGGCCTAGTAGCGGTGGGCCGCCGTGACGTATGACAAATATATCAAGTGTATGTGTATGCTGCATATATGTTATTGCTAAACGCACATAACCTACACACTGCATCTTGTTTCCCGTGTAACTACAGAATTCTTTGTGAGACGTATGCAATGGTATACTCGCAAACAATTTTTTATATGTACCCTCAGATATGACTGTCACAGCTGATCCACTATCTATTTGAAATTTTAAATTCTGGCCATTTATTGTGACCGTTTCTATCATGGGTTCCCCCCTAGCTGAACAAATGTTGTAAAGCGACTTACCATCGTCGTCCTCGCTCACATCCCCCGTTAACACGTAGTTAATTTTATTGCACATTCTACGCAAATGCCCTACTGTGTTGCACTTTTTACACTTATACTTTGCGAACCGACATTGAGACGACTTATGATTAGCACGACCGCACACCGAACACTTTTCTTTCTCGGCACTATTAATCGGGTTGGCACTATTTTGTCCTTTCGCGATCTTGAACACTTGTACTTGATCTGTTGATGTAGAAGCAGTAGCGGCAGCGCCCGCGCGCGCGCATCTTATGCTCTCTGCTAGCTCCACCGCCTTCGCCAAGGTTAACGTATCCAAGTCCCGTGAAAACAGTTTTTCCCGTTCAGGACCCGCTACCATCCCCATTACAAATCGATCACGCAACGCCTCCTCAACATTGCTGAATCCGCAATGCACCGTTAGTCCACGTAATCTTGCTGCCCATTGCGTATATGTCTCGCCCGGCTGCTGCGTAGCTGCGTAAAAGTTGTGCCGCTCGCTGAACCCGCAACGTTTTGGAGTGAAATGGTTATCCAATAACGCAACCAGATCCTCATATGGCACCTCTTGTACGTCTTTGGGCAGGGCTAAGTCTGCTGCCAACTTGTAGGTACTATCGTTGAGTGCACTTAGTAGTATAGCTCGCCTCCTGGTTCCCGCCGCATCATTTTTCACATCGATGTTATTTGCGATGAACCACTGCGTAATACGACCTTTGTATGTCTTCCAATCATTGACATTATGATCGTAAGTTGTTAAAATCCCACAAAATGACTGAGCCATTTTTCAACAATGGATTTATTTTTGCCAATTTTTGCAATTGTGGGTATCCTCGTCGCCACTGTTAAGTAGGTACGTAGGGACACAAGTTAAACTACTGACAGCTAATAGCACACTGTTTAATGTATAGGTTAGAGCAGGGCAGGGACGCAGCCCACGCACACATACGCAGTGTTAACACACACATATATAACACATTCCGTAAATGCAAGCGCAAAAACATATGTTTCATTTCCAAGCCTGCTTCTTAGTTTATTGGCAATATAATCCGCAGCTGAGAACGCTCGCTCCGGTTCTATCCTGTACCATAATTGCGTAACTTATTTTCGTAAACAATTTTGCCTAATTTGTTTCATTTTGACAGTTCAACAACATTCATTGCGTTATTTTCGTTGTTGAGCAGATTTTTTTCCAATTCATGAAGCAATGGATTAGCAATTTGTTTCAAATCGAAACAAATTGTGATTGTGTTGCATTACGCAATTAGGGTACAGGTTGGAGGAACAGACATCGGATCTGTCTATCTATATTTATATGATCTTTATATCTTAGAAAGTGTTTTGTATGTTTGCAAAAACTTAGGACTTTTCAAAATAAGAAGCGTTTCCCATAATATAAATACACGTAGTAGACATGAAATTGTGACACCTACCCAAATTTAGATGAACTAAAACAAGCAAGTCATTTCTTATTAACAGTTATCCGCTTTTATAACAAGTTGCCAATGTCTGTTACAGAACTTAGCGTTGGAAAGTTCAAAACCCACATCAAACGTGTCCTTATCAAAAAAGCATATTATATGATTAAAGACTACGTTGAAGACAGGGATGTTTGGCAATAATTCCTTTTGCACATGTGGCTTTCCTGGTACCTCATTAACGGCATAACTATGTAAATGTCTATTAACTGCTTCCTAATTACGATAATTACTTCCTTGACATAATCTTTTCATTATTTGACATTATTAATATTCTACATTTTTTTATTAAAAATGATTTGTTTCACCCGTAGTGGCAATCATGTCATTTGGTTTAAATAGGTCTTTATTATTTTCTATTATTTTATTTATCTTTTCTATAGATTCTTTTCTTTTAGATTTTGTGAATGTCAGAACGTTGTAGGCTATAGGAAATGGATTCATTTCACGTGTAATGCTTTTGAACAATTCTGACTCATTTTGTATATCAGATCTCTTATCGATTTTTAGCTATAATTTTTCCTTCAGTGTCAATACTTAGCAGTTATAAATAATAAATAAATAAAATGTTTTTATTTATGCTTCAGTTTACAAAAAAGGGTTTCATGTTTGGAGCCTCTTTTTAAGCAAACAATGCCTGTGTTAGGAGATTCCGCTCTTCCATAGTACAGTTTAATCTTAATCTATTAAAACAAATCCGTAGGTACTTAAAGTTGGGGTATATTTTGCCTTGGTTCTTCATCTGTTTGTGAATTTGTGTTGTACTAATGTTGATTGTATGTGTTTTTGTCAAAATAAAGTACTCTTAATTAAATCTAGATAAGCTTATGGTCAAGGCGTTATGAAATGCAAGCAAACCCTAAAAAAATCTCGGGTTTGCCTAAGTTCAATCCCGGGATTTTCGGGACTAGAAAAAAGCCGGTATCCTGGGATCCCGTGTGAAGCTAGGGCGGGTTGCTAGAACCTAATAAATATAACATAATAATATAAATATGGATATGAATTATAAATATGTCTAAACAAATTAATCACAAATAAATGAGAAAAATACTTAGTACTTATTATATCTTCTCGTGTTTTGGTGAACCATTAGTTGGTTACTTTTTTTTAATCTCAGTCTTACATTTTTGACTCGTATCCAAGTCCTTCTCCCAAAAAGTTAATATTACATAAAAATACATTTATATTTAAAATGTGATAGGTACAAAATGCAATAAAAATATGAGTAATAATGATCTTTTTTAAAGGTATTAAAAAGTATTTTTAGTTTAACTGTGTTCGATGGGACGCCGGACGTCCTAATTACTCGCAGACGACGACGCCGTAGCCGACAGTCGAGAGATGAAGTTCGTACTAACGCGGTCGACATCGTCTCGAGCCTCGGTAAGCCGTGCATTCGTGAGTTACAAGACTGTTATAGGTACCGTTGGGTCTTTAATAATTGCTAGGGAATATTCACTTGTCCCATCTTCGATCTCGGTATGTAAAATCGTATATTGAATCGAATCGAATCGATTGTAGGTAAATTTATGATATAACCGGTATTAAAATCCATAACAACATGAAGAATTGTTTTAATACTATATCTAGTTTCATGAATCCAGAATATAAACATTACACACTCAAAAAATATTGTACTTAACTCGAAATCTTATACGCCATATAAGTATCTATTTACAGTTCAACATAAAAAAATTGACAAATTGTTCTCATTTTGTTGCCTAATTTTGAATTCCGCAATATAATTTTATCCGTATTCCTTCTTACGTTGTATAATTCTTAATTTGATCTCTTTGAGATATTTCTCGGGCTCGTCCGCCGAGTAATCTCCATTTTCTTCTGATATATTATTGACTATGTCGTCGGGTGCGATAGTTTCAGTGGGTGACGAAGGGTAGGTGCAGCATACTGGCGAGCAGGGTCTTCGTTTTTCGTTTGCTAATCGCATGGCTGTGTCTAAGTAAGAGTTTCTGTTGTTAATAATTTCTTCTTTGTGGGATTGTTGGAAGGAGTGCTTACTGCAGGTCCTGTTGTCGTGCACGGGAGGCGTGACGATCGTCCTTCCGTTGTGACACACGTGGACTGTGGGTATGCATCCGTCTCTGACGTCCTGTCCTCTCATTTTGTAGCGGACGCTCGTCTCGTTTCGCAAAGCGTTTTTCAGTGAATTACCTGCAAAACGCGAATAATATTTTATAACATTGAACAAAAAAATAAATCGTATTAAATACTTCCATATCCAATGAACAACTCTCACTATCACAACGCCAATTATTTGGATTAATTCTGTTACTTTATTTATATATAAACGGGGTCACAACACAAATATTGTGGTTAGTAATTAAAACTCAACTTTGGTATGATAAATCAAGAACCTAGCGAAGTAAATAGCGTGGGATCAAAATAGTTTTTATTGGTTGCTTTGCCCATTTGAATACTCTTACTCATTTGAAAATTATAGATACGTAATGCTGATTTAAGTATTTATTTTAGCCGTATCAAAAAAAATACTCCAGAAAAGTAATTTGAGGTATTCCACTCAGCTCATTTAGTTTTGTTGGCGCTGCAATAAAGATGCGCCTTGCGGGCGAAAAGTGCACACCGCGCCGCCACAAGTACATATTAGAGCAATTACTTAGATAGAGCGGACATTCAACGACTGCCGCGAAGTGCGCACACATTTTAGAATTTATATTTTATTTTCTTCTTGTTTATCGTGTTGTTGTAAAAGAAAAGTTAGTATAAGAACATGTAGTAAAGTACCTATATACGTAGCATTGAAAAAGCACATGAAAATCCAACAAGTTTTATAAATTTTAAGAAGGGAATTAAAATGTTGTGTAAAATAACCTGAGTTGACAGTACCGCTGGAGGTGGGGTTCCGTTGGAAGGCCATGGCCGTGTAGGAGCAGCGCTTGGCGGTGGTTCTCTCGCTCGGGCGGCAGCACCACAGCATCATTGAGCTCTGAAACACAGCGTCTGCTAACTTTAATTTTTACGAATTTTACGATTTTTTGGAATCAATATTTATAGATAGTATAGGTACAGCGTGTATCAGAAATGTGTGGTCGAAGGTGAAAATACACATGCCTGTAGTTGACACACTTGAATACCAGTTCCTTGCACGAGCCAACTACTTTCATAATATGCTAGTCTATTCCCGCGGCTTTGCCCGAGTGGATGTCGAAAAATATCCCACGGAAACGTACTACCGGGATTACATGCCTTATAGCCGAGGAAAGGTCATTCATTGACTAATACTGCTGCGCCCGCCTTGTCGTCAACCATAATTATGTAGTTACGCGTAGTTTTGAATCTGTGATATCTTTTAAAGATATCACGCTATGCTTCTTGCAAGTAACAGGCATGCAAGGAAGCAAATGGCATAAGTTTATTTGCAAACGTATCCACAGTGTGCACATTATTTGCACATACCTTAACTAGAATGCAAGCTATTGCTCCATTTTACGGACATGCGACCCTAGGGCCGAAACATGACATGACAGACAGACATGGTCATGGTCTGTACTATCAGCCGTCTCATACATTTGGGTCGAGTAAGTATTGGAGTTTTGTAAGGGACAGTTGAATTTTTTTTCATTATGCTAGCTACCTATGTTTATGGTTTTTATTAAAATAAAAACTTTGAGTTTTATTACTAATTGGAATTAATTAGTTTGATGATAAACTAAATACTAAAATAACTCTTCGGATTAAAAACATAACATAACATCACGCCTTATTTCCCCGAAGGGTTGGGTAGAGGTGTCCATGTAGCAGGTACACCCACATTTCGCCAGTTATGTTTAAGTCCCATGTAATAGGGGGCGAGCCTAAAAACATGAAATAAAATTCCTACAAATATTAATTTTTTGGTCATTCAGTTTATTTTAAGCCATGATCATGTATATCCGAGTTAAACATGCCAGCTTAATAAGCATACAATTTAATTTAATAGCTGGGTTAAATAATTAATTTAATAGCTTCTTGCCTAATTAAATAACAAACGTAATTTAATTAGGCTAGAAGTTAATTGTAGTTACCTTAAAAGCATCCCTAAATTTATTGGACATGATGTGATAGAATATCGGGTTGATGCATGTAGACATGTAGTAGAAAACTCCGGAGATATAGGTGAGGAATGAGTATACAGATAGGAAGATCGGTGATCGAGCTTGATGGTTCTCAGTGGTTCCGTAGATCGCGACCAGCCGCTGGGCGTGGAATGGCGCCCAACAGATGAAAAACGCCACGACGACTGCCACTGTGAATAAAACAATTATAACATTGAATTAAAATACTTCGCAGTGTTAAACATTTTAAGGTTTTAATCCCCGTTCACCACCACAGTCACAATCCTTCTGCGTTATGGCAGGGCTGATTTATTAAAGCGCAGCAAGACTTTTTCTTCCATTTAATGTACGTGCAAGGAAATAAATGATTTCATATCTTCATTCCATACTCAAACTTATTGAAGAAGTCCAGCATCAATTTAAAATCAAAGGAGGATGCTACTTGAATAGACTAAAAACCCAGAGTCGATTAAAATAATTCATGCACGATGAGATAGGGCAAAATATGTCACAAATAAGCTATTTGTTTTCGCTAAATGATCTCCAAGAGAGAGAAAATCTCGGGGTTCTAGATTCACATTTATGTAAGGGAATCTTTCAACGTAATTTTCATCAACTTATAATTTATCATATCAAAATGAAACTTTGCGTGTATATGTAGTTTGGATAACAATACTATAATTTGGAATCTTGGAGCTGGTCTGATGATGGAGCCAGGAGGTGGATAGTAGAAATCTTCAGTGCCTACTAGTAAACCCCTCAAGTTTGGGCTCATATGATTTGTTTTCACAAATCCAATAGATTAGGCTTGGTAACGAGGGTCTGGTGATGGAACCAGGATATGGATACTGGAATTCTTTTATGTCCACTAGTAAATTCCTCGAGTTTGGGCTCATCTGATTCGTTTGAATGAGTCCAATATATTGCACTTGATGTCGAGGGTCTGATGATGGACCCAAGAGGTGGATAGTAGAACTCTTCAGTGGCTACTAGTAAACCCCTCGAGTTTGGGCTTATATGATTCGTTTTGACGAGTCCAATAGATTGGGCTTGGTAACGAGGATCTGATGATGGTGCCAGGAGATGGACAATGGAAAACTTCAGTGGCTACTAGTAAACCCCTCGAGTTTGGGCTCATATCATTCGTTTTGACGAGTCCAATAGATTGGGTTCGGTAATGAGGGTCTGATTGATGGAGCCAGGTGGTGGATAATGGAACTCTTTGGTGGGTACCTACTAGTAAACCCCTCGAGTTTGGACTCAGATTCGTTTTGATGAGTTTAATAGATTGGATTTGGTAATGAGGATCTGATGATGGTACCAGGAGGTGGATAGTGGAACTCTACAGTGGCTATTAGTAAACCCCTCGAGTTTGGGGTCATATGATAATTAAATCGTGTGTGATAAAAGCGTGTTTTATTAGTTTTTACCCGACTACGGCAAAGCCAAAAGGAAGGGTTATGATTTTAGCAGTCTATGTATGTTTGTATGTATGTATGTTTGTATTTACGTGTGTTCCACCGTAACGTCTAAACTATTGAACCGATTTTGATGAATGAGGTATCAATAGGTTTGCAATAATGGTCCGAGTGATATATAGGTTATATAAATTCTCCCTAAATTTAATATGTTGGACTTAACACGTAAATTTCTGACCTCGAAAAAAATTAAATTGAGGTAATCATGACATGTTTGATATCAAAAGAAAGGTCTCGACGAGCACATTACGAATATGTATGTATATCATATTATCTATCATGTAAGATGCTATGCATAAGTACTACTTGTTGAAGTCTTTGTTTCTTTAGCAATAAAAGGTACCGTGACACGACGATCTGTTAAAATAATTTTTCACTCCTCTTGCTCAAAAAGGCCGTCATTGTAGAGTACCAGAGCAGGGAAAAAATAGCATTTCTTGCTCTAGGGGAAAAAGTAATTTCTGTTTAATTTTTGTCTATTCCAACGAGCCTTGTAAAACGAAAAAGTCTTTATTCTTATGTAGAATAATCATGATTATGGACTCGACTTATAAAAAAGAACATTTTTTTTTAATGGAACTAAATGAGGCTATCTCTTCGGTAGAATGCGTGCACTGCGTTGCGGCTACAGAAGAAATAAAAAGCCACTGGCGCGAAATTTTTAGATATTTTCTCTAATTACGAATTGAATTGGTGACTGTAATATAATTTACAACAGTGAAAATGTCATCATCTAATGAGAACATCTTCACAAAGGACTGAAATTAAGTTGCCGGAAAAAACATCTCGTTAAATATCCAGAATTGTACAAATTGTACATTTAAATGAACTATTTAATATTGTATTGGATTATTTTATTTTCTCGCAATCGTAGTGAAAAGTAAAGTGTAACACACGGCGCTAAAACCCATTATAACTCGGTTTCTATTTACTCCCTCGCTAAAGCTCGGGAGTAAAACTACCTCGTTACAATGGGTTATTTTAGCCCCTCGTATAACAATCTACTATTTTCGACTTTTTTAACCATTTTTTCGGTCACTGCTGTCGTAGGGCGTCCCAAGCGAGGGTCATTTTTAGTGGATGTTCTTCCACGTTTCGATTCGGCACACCAACATGCAACTGTGGAATACGGCGGAGCATTTGCTCCTAATGTATCCCGTAGGTAAATCTTGATTGATTTGTTCCGTGGTAAATTTTTTCTAGTACAGACTTAATAACCGCGCATACTTCAATGTTTTCCTTTTTAGCCAAGAGTCTACAACCTAACGCAAACAAATGACTTCTTTAATTTAAAAACAAATTATTTTTATTTTTTTAGATAAAGCAGATATTCCAGCTTTACCAGCCAATATTTACTTTTAATGCTTTCAAAGAGTTTTTACCTCATTCTCATTTTTTATTGAATGCCCCTAGTATACGTACAAATGAATTGGCTTAATTGTTATTTTACTACGGAATAAAAAAACACTGTTTATTGATTCTCACCTAACATCTTGATGACCCTCCTCGTGGACTGGCTGTGTTTCCGCCTCATCTTGTGCGTGTATCTCATTGTTGTGTCGAAGTCCTTCTGACTTTTTTCTTTGCTAATGTTCGTGTCTCTCAGTTTCAGGCCTATTAGTAAGTATAACACCGTGATCAGCACCATCGGCGCGAAAAAAAACAAGAACGTCGATATCTCAAACGAATGTTCTATGATGACTCTTGTCTGCAGGCACATAGCCACGCCTCTGTGCTCTCGAATCCCGAACTGTAGCGCCTGAGGTAGGGCCAGCCCCACTGCCGCCACCCACAGGAACATCACGTGTTTCGCCGCCCGCGATAGTTTCGACATCTTGTGCGAAACAAACGGGTGACAAATTGCTAAATACCTCTCTACCGTAAATAGCGTTATTGTTAAAACACTGGCATTTGTCGAAGCCTCAGCCGCTAATCCTCTTATCACACAAAAACTGTGTCCAAACACATACGGCCATTTCGACCATATCGAATACATTTCCTGAGGCATCCCACTAATAAGTAAAAGGAGATCTGAGATCGCTAAACTAAATAAATAATAGTTGGTAGCTGTGTGCATACTTTTGTTCCTAACTATCACTAAACATGTAAACATATTGCCCAGTACCCCGGTAAAGAATATGACTGAATATACTATAGTTATAGGTAGCACTATGAAGAGGGGGTCCCTCTGAGGGCCGAAGATGGCCGTGGGGTCCACCGGTGCTGAGGTGTTGTCGGTCGCGTTGGCGACCTCACTGATGGGAGTCATGGTGGTCATTGTATCGGTTTGTCGATAGCATCAGGATGCTTTAGTCTCTTAGTTCATCCATCTGAAACAAAGAAATAAAGTGTAAGTATTACTTATATGTAATTGTGGTACATATATCACATGTCCGTATTGCGGTTGAACGCGACCGTGTTTAGCTCAGTAGGTGGTTATATCGTTTCAAGGGGCATCATTATTTCTTCCATAGGAATAATAACAGAAGACAATCTACCCAAATTAGCGAATGGAAGCAGTAGCGCGAGTAAGCTCGTCACACATTTTGAAGATAATAAAAAGAACATATATTTTCGACATCGCTCACCGTAAAATTTAATGGACTACTATAGACTACACAGTGAAGAAAATATATGTACGAGTATATGTCGGATCCGGTCATTAGTACAGACACGAAACGAATCGCAAGCGCGCCACTGGCGACATCAAGTGATATACCCACACAAAAAGCGCGCTTCTACAGAGTCGTGATGTTTTAAGGCCACGGCGAGGAAGGATTCAGCCTCTGATCGCATTGGAGTTAAGACGTCGCGGAACTGTTCTCGATTCGTGGTGCTCAGTTATTGTGCTAATTGTAATTTATGATCATTGTGTTAATTTGTGATTTTAATAAACGCCGCACCTGTGTATAATTTAGCTGATTAATTTGATAGTAAATTATAATGTGGCTTGAACTGTAAACGGTTTTTCTATTAATCAACACTACACACAGTACGCCCACCGTAGTTAAAAATCGCTGATAATAACTTAAAGTATCTTTAAACGCTGTAATTTTTTTTTATCTTCAATGTGTGTGATGTAATTTAAGAACCACACTAGTTGTTGTACAGGCCAGGTAACAGGATTGGGTTTGATGTGTTGGTAACTTTCGTGGTTTTCATATATGAGGAAATTTAAAAGTAAGTAACGAACGTTAGCATCACGAGCGAGCTTATGTTCTGGAGCATGTATTTCTACTATTTGTGGATAAATAATGTTATTAAAGAATCACATTAGTCGTTGTACAAGCCAGGTAACAAGGTTGGGTTGGACGTATAGTTGACCTTCGTAGTTTTCAATTAAGAAAAACTTGAAAAGTAAGTAACGAAAGTTATCATCACGAGCGAGCTTGTCCTGGGGCATGTATTTCTATTTATTTGTGGATAAATAATGTCATTAAAGAATCACATTAGTTGTTATACAGGCCGGGTAACAGGGTATGGTATAGCCGGTATTACCGGCTAACCTGTTCGGTTTGAAATTAGCTGTTCCATACATTTTGACCGTGTAGGTATTGCACTTTTCACTATGAAACAGCAGATTTTTTTTAAAAAAATAGCCGATGAAAAATGTCATCGCAGGGGCTTTCAGAATCCGCAGGAGGAGACGCCCTGGGCGTCAGGAATCACAGGCAGATTTCCAGCCACCGTAGGCGCGGGCTTGCGGATGGTGAGCAATGGGCAGCTCGCCGTCCGATAAGGACCAGGCCCGGGTCGACGGCGCGTTGTGTTCCACGCGCGCCTCAATGAGATGTCAGTAGAATTGACGGGGTCCGCTAGGGCCAATGCCTGCCGGGGGTTCGAAGAAAACCGATAGGGATATCGTGGCCCCCTGGCAACATGGCAACTGAAGGAACACGGGTGGGTTTTAGTCAGTAAGAGTCTGACACGCCCTCCCGCTCCGCCCAGAGCGGGAGAAGTTATTTAAGAATTTACCACACAAAAAAAAAGGGCTTTCAGAATCATGTACTGAGTCCATGGTTACAATTTTCGCGTCGATGATGCTACCCTGTAGAGCAAACATTTTAGGAATGGACTTCCTGGATGATTAGAAAATAAAACATTTTACCCCGTATTATTACGAAAAATTTACCACAAACACCATTACTTAGATTGAATTATGTTTTGGTTACGGGAAAGTGTGGAATAAAGCCCGTAAAGCAACAGCAATTTGTAAGTATAGTAGGTACTTCCAAAACAAGGTGTGCGAATAATATTAACATAATTATAATTGCAAATGTAGTAGAAATGGAACAAACAGGTACCTCCGAGAAGCTGCATAGTAATACATTTTGTGTGTATTTTGTCCGTAATTGGATTGGCTGTTTCATACTTATCTCAGAACGCGGACGTTTTAATAAAACGTGATTTTTTCCGATTCAATTTGGGTGTTTTTTTTGTCAATACAATATCGTTTCAATCGTTCTCCGTTTGTGTTAGATAAGAGAAACGCTGCGAAAGATAATAACCATAGATTTACATATTTGTTCATGTTTTTTTTATAGGTGTAGGGCGTGTGTTTTCTTTGGTAAAGGTTGAGGTTTTAGGTAATTAGAATTGGTAGATTTCTCCACAGAAAACTTTGATCAAAATCTTTTTGTACCTGGGAAGCAAGCACTAGTGAACTTTGCTCGATTTTTCTTTTCAGGCTCTCCTGAAGCATTCAATTAGCTGCAGCATTTTTTAGGGAACGTACTTGCTCTGTACGTTATTCACATTTTCAGAATAATTTGCCTATAAGTTTAGTATTTGTAAAGCTGATCAAGGGTCATGGAATGAATATTTAAAAAGTTGCTTTTTATGTACTTGTACATAATATTATTAAGACTGTTGTTGGGGTTTCTGCGTCAGGTCGTCGTCGTGTCAGCGTCGTGGAATAAAATCAGACACAAGGCTCCTTATTAATAACGTGTAATATATCGTTTTACAGTTTGGATGCTTTTTCACAATTTAAATAGGTTTAGCAGTTACAATTTGCGTGAGTACGTTAGCGTGTCACCAAGACAGTGAAAATCCGTAGCGCGTCGCTAGTGTCGCGCCGTGGTCTGCCCCTTCCCCGTGCGCCGCCTTCGTCTCATCGATTGGTTCTATGTGTTGCCAGTAGATGGTGCTGTGGTCGTCAACATGCCCGCGGCCTTGGAAACATCAGGTTCCAATGAAGCTGAGATGCTGCTCGTTCGGTTGTCATCAGGATGCAGGAGCGGGCAAATTCTTGGGTATGATCGTCGAATGACGCCCGTCGCTGTATTGATGGTTGCTACGCGTGAGATGCCATCTTTGCCGGTGAATGTGTGCAGCACTCGTCCAAGGCGCCACTTCAAAGGTGGTAGGTGGTCCTCTTTGATTAGGACGAGGGTGTCACGGGCAAGTGTGTCCTGGTTGAGTTGCCACTTCGTTCTCTTCTGGAGCTCAGAGATGTATTCGGTTGACCAGCGTTGCCAGAAGTTCTGTCTCATTTGTTCCACGCGATCATATCGTGGCAGGCGCTGCGTAGCCGTCGCAGTGAGGTCCCGACTGGCGGGTGCGGTGAGCGGTCGGCCAATCAGGAAATGAGCAGGACATAAAGGAAGAAGGTCGTTCGGATCTGTGGACATTGGGTGCATAGGTCGGGAGTTGAGGACTGCTTCAATTTGTGCCAATATCGTACTCAACTCTTCGTATGCAAAATGAGCATTTCCTATAATGCGACATAAATGAAACTTACAGGACTTGACCCCTGCCTCCCACAAACCACCGAAATGAGGCGAGTACGGCGGGATAAATGTGAATTCTATTGAATTGTTAGTAGTAAAATCTATAATGTCTGATTTTGAAGAATCTAAAAATTTTGAAAATTCCTTTAATGCTCCTACAAAAGTCGTGCCATTGTCAGAATAAATCTGTAGTGGTTTACCACGTCGAGAGATGAAACGCTTCAACGCCAGCAAATATGCTTTAGTAGTAAGACTTGTGACCAATTCTAAATGTATTGCGCGCGTAGTAAAACATACAAAGAGACATATATAACATTTCGTTAACTTTGCCCCCCTCCCGGCATGGTTCAGCATGAACAATGGCCCAGCATAATCCACGCCACTACGTATGAATGGATACCCTGGCTCCAATCGTTCGGTAGGTAAGTTACCCATTTGTATGTTTAATGGTCTAGGTCGCATACGCTTGCACCTCATACAGGTGTGCACCACTTGTTTAGCCAAGTTACGCCCTCTAATAGGCCACCAAGTATCACGAATTGTGGCCAGTAATAACTGAGGCCCTGCGTGTAATAATGATTTATGTTGATGCTCAAATATAAGGCGAGTCAATGTGTGTTTACCACACAACAACAAAGGATGTTTTTTATCGTACGAGAACGAGTCTGAATATGATAGTCTGCCTCCTACTCTAATCAAATCGTGTTCATCTAAGAAAACATTTAAACTAGAAATACTGCGTGGGCATTTTAATTGACGATTTTGTTTTAATGTTTTATAAACATCTAAGAAAGATTGTTGTTGTGCTATTCGGGTTAAAGTTCTAATAGAAATATCTAATTCATCCATCGATAGGCAACCTGTGAGCCGTTCTGTTTTTAGTTTTGTGCGGCTATTGTTCATGAAACGCATAATGTACGCCACTACGCGTCGCAAACGATTATAACATGAATACCTATCGAATATAAAAGAATCAGAATTTACTTGAACGAGTAATGAAGTTTTAAGTGATTTTAATTCAGGTAATTCATCGTTATTAACATTATTATAAGAATTAATATCATGTTCCCATTGTGTGTTAGGAACCTTTAGGAATGGCGGTCCGCGCCACCACAACTCACAAGTCTTAAGTATATCTAGATGCACACCGCGCGATAACAAATCAGCTGGATTTTGTTTACCGGCTACATGAAGCCACGGCTTATCGCCCGTGAGTTCATTAATCTGTGCAACGCGGTTCTGCACAAATGTTTTTAATAAATTAGGTGACATTTTGAGCCATCCTAAAACTATTGTTGAGTCTGACCAAAAGTAGACGTTATTAAAAGATAATCTTAATGAGTTACAAATTTTTGTAAACAACTTTGCAGCTACTAGCGCGCCACATAGTTCTAAGCGCGGCACGCTAACAGGTTTAACGGGAGCGACCTTACTTTTCGCACATAACAACGTGACTGATATCACCTGTGCATCTGTATAGCTGCGTACATATGCGCAGGCGCCGTATGCGTCTTGCGAGGCGTCACAAAATATATGTAACTCAAGAATGTGTGTATTTTCTCCAATGACATAACGTGGAATGCGTATGTCTTTTAAATTAGGTAATTTATGAATGAATTTTTGCCATTCTACTAGTATATGGTTAGGAACTGCGTCATCCCACCCTATCTTACATAGCCACATCTTTTGTAATAGAATTTTAGCTATTATTATATTTGGTGTAAGTAAACCTAAAGGATCATATATCTGCGCGATGACTGAAAGAATATTGCGTTTGGTAGTGTGAGTTACGTCATGATCACATTTTGTGCTAAAATACAATTCATCGGATGAATAAAACCATCCCATACCTAGTGTTTTGGTATGACAGTTTTCTCCTAGTGTGAATTCCTTAGAAGTAGACGGTAACTCTGTTTGTGGAATTTCTGAGTTAAATATCCATTTTCTAAGGGAGAAACAACCTGATTCTAATACTTCAGAGACATCTCTGCATATTTCTAATAACTTTTGTTTATCCTGATGTCCCGTTATTAAATCGTCAACGTAAAAGTCGTCATTAATTACTTGTGCGATGACGTCATCTTTACATTCTAACGCGAGTTGTTTTAAACATCTAATACTGAGATACGGCGCAGACGCCGTCCCGTAAGTGACGGTGTTAAGTTGAAATACACCGAGCGGCTCAGATGGATCTTCCCTCCAAAGTATTAGTTGCAGATTTCTCTGATCAGGCTGAACTAATATTTGCCGATACATTTTCTCAACGTCGGCGCATGCTACATATTTAAATTGTCTAAAACGGAGTAAAATTGAAAACAAATCATTTTGTAACGTAGGCCCAATGTGTTGTATGTCGTTTAATGATTTGCCCGAAGTGGACTTTGCACTTGCGTCAAAGACAACTCTAAGTTTGGTTGTTGAACTATTTTCCCTGTAAACACCATGATGTGGTAAGAAATAACAAGGTGAAGAGTATTCTGTTATGCGACTCATGTGACCCAGACCTAAATATTCACTCATAAAATCGTTATACATTTTTCTATAGCTCGGCGCGCTCCTAATTAGTTTGCGTTCGAGTGCAAGAAACCTGTTTTTTGCCATAGAAAATGTGTCATGTAAAACATCAGCTGATTGACTGAGTGGAATGCGCACAGAAAAACGGCCCTTAACGTCACGTAAAGTCGTATCTGTGAATAAATTTTCGCATGCACTTTCATCTTTAGTGAGATTTTTGTGTGTTGAAGTTATTTCTTCCAGTTCCCAAAATCGTTTGAGTTCTGAATCTAATGTTTGCGTGAAATTACAATGACTTAGGTTAACGCGTGAAACCTTTTTATGTACAGTTCCCGATATGATCCAACCAAGTTGTGTGTTTTGTAAGTATGGACCATTCGGCAACCGTATCAGACCTTCACTAAGCAGGTCCCAGAACTTATCTGCCCCTAACAATAAATTAATATCGCCAGACAGATAGAATTCTGGATCGGCAAGTTGAACATTGCCTGGTATTTCTATGTGATAATTACCTCCTAGTGATGGTAATTGTGCCGTAATACGAGGCAAAACTAAACAACTAAAGTGCGTGTTATATGTGTTCGTTTTGGATCGCAACTGAATACGACAAGATTGCGTGGATTGGGAAATAGTGTTACCTACCCCTATTACTTGAACAGTGGACTGTATCAATGGAAGATTAAGTTTTTTACAAAGCGATTCAGATATGAAGCAATGTTGGCTCCCATTATCGAGGAGAGCTCGCGTTGTGTGATAGTTATGATGTTTGTCCGCTATTTCCACTAATGCGGTCGATAATAATACCGGATTTAAAAAACATTGTGCTTTGGTATTATTATCTTCCTTGTATATTGTGTGCGATTTGTGAGAAGTGGTGAGCGGCATCTGTATGTGTGAAGCACTCGTATCATTTGACTCAGACTGTGGCACTCTTTGCGTGATTTGAGCAACAGCTGATGATGTACGAGCATCTACAACACCATCTGTGTGAATTAAGGTGTTGTGTTTTTTGTTACAATGCCTGCACGGCCCATACCAACACTCGTTTACTGCGTGATCGGATCGTAAACAATTACGACATAACCTTTTCTCCTCAATGAAATTTAGTTTATCTTGAAGAGATAAATTAAGGAAATCTTCACACGAGTAAACCGGGTGATTGGAACCGCACTGAGCGCATTTGTAACGTGGTGATTTTTTGTTATTGTTATCTTTGCGTGTAATAACATGACTGTGTGATTTGGTGACCGACTGTTTCTTTGTGTGAGTGTCTACTGATTGTTTGCTTTGAGGCCTAATCGATTCTAAAAAATCAGCACGATCCTTGAGGAATTTCATTAATATAGACAGCTTTAATTTTCCTATTTTCGGGAGGGTACTTTTATAACTTTCCCACTCGCGATCGGTCGAAGAATCTAACTTGGAAGTTATTATGTGGATAATCAAAGTATCCCACATATCTGTAGGTTCGTCTAACGTTTTTAGCGCCCGAATGTTTCTTAAAACTGTATCTATCAATTTACGAATTTGAGAAGCTGATTCTTTATTCATCGTTTGAGCATAGAATAAAGCTTTAACGTGATTACTAACTAGCAAATTATCATTGTTATATCTATTCTCTAAAAGACTCCAAGCAACTAAATAGTTGTCGGAAGAAAACTCCAGTGCCTTAACTACTTGTAGTGCATCACCTGTAAGAACTGAACGTAAGTAGTGGAACTTCTGAACATTATCTAGATTGTCACTATTGTGTATCATTGATAAGTAAGTATCGCGAAACTCGAGCCATTGATCGTACGAACCGTCGAATTTCGGTAATGAAATTGTGGGTAACTTCATGCAATTAAAAGTGCGACTTTGACCACTAACATTTTGAGTGGAAGTATCTTTTAAAATACATTTAGCCCTGCCCACAATAGCATAAAACTGATTTTGAAACGTTTCTCTCTCTAGTAGTTCCCCGTCCAACTGACTATCTGACACAATGGAATCTAATTCATCTTGTATAATAGAAAATTGATCGATTAGCAATTTAAAGGCCTGAAAACGCTCCTCTAACTCTGCTTTTTGAACGTCCGTTATTTGCGAAACATCTAAGGACTGCGCATATTTTGAAAACAAAGTTAATTTTCGTTTAACGGTACCTCTTTTTTTAACTAAATCGCGAATGATATCTTCACTACTTTCTATTTCTACTATTGAATGCCTCTTATTGTTACTCATTTTGGTGGTTTGCAAGAGAGAAAGATCAAGTACTTACAGTTGACCGGCGTGTGCCTGAGCGATGTAGGTAGACGCACAATTTTGCACCGTAGTCGAATACTGGAATATTGCGAAAAATAACGATATTAGCACAAACTGAGCACAGGACTTTGGAAGGAAATTGGGTGGATTGACCTGACCGTTGCTGAAGATGGTGCTTGCTGCTTCTGATGAACGTTCGGCTCGAAGGTCCAAATATGTTGGGGTTTCTGCGTCAGGTCGTCGTCGTGTCAGCGTCGTGGAATAAATCAGACACAAGGCTCCTTATTAATAACGTGTAATATATCGTTTTACAATAGATATAAGTATTTTTACAGTTTAAATAGATTTAGCAATTACAATTTGCGTGAGTACGTTAGCGTGTCACCAAGACAGTGAAAATCCGTAGCGCGTCGCTAGTGTCGCGCCGTGGTCTGCCCCTTCCCCGTGCGCCGCCTTCGTCTCATCGATTGGTTCTATGTGTTGCCAGTAGATGGTGCTGTGGTCGTCAACAACTGTTAACATTTTGTTGAATATTTTATAAATGATGACAAACTGAGAAAAGTTACATTTGGGTTAATTATTTTTTTATTTACGCTTGACCGTGTCCATTCTGAGCCAAAACACGGAAGTGTAATGTATATTTGAATACGGGCACTGAACGGTTTTTCATTAACTACAGCTCTACACTTTACTTACTTATATAATTGACAGAAAAAAATCTTCCTACCGTTATCCGAAACGTATATTCTTTCAGAATGGCGTGCGGTTACTAAAATAAAAATAAATGCTTAAACTTTTGCTGAGTTCAATCTTAGGGGCAAGTCTGCTCATTCAAGTAAAACACGATTAGAGCCGTACCTATTGTAAACACAGTGTTTCCGAGTATTATCGTGTTTCTTTATTGTCCATGTTTTCACGCTCAGTACAGACCACAGAACTGTCGATGTTGGTGTAGATCAGTTCTGCGAACTTGCCAGGAGGATTTGAAAGCTTAGGTCGTACTTATGTTTGTACCAAGTGGAAAAATCAACATAAACGAAAGGTTTTGTTTGAAAAACTCGCAGATTTTAATATTAGAAGTCAAGAAGAAATGTCGAAAGAAAAGAAAAGAAAATGTTTGTCTGGACTCATTTTATCTTTTCTTAAATATAGATATAATTATAAAAATTAATTGCCGTGCATTAGTCTCGCAAAAACCATAATTATAATTCTTAAATTGAATTCTGTATTAATAAAACAGTATAACTGTGTTGGATCATTTAGCTCCCTTCAGAATGGTTGAGCTGAATGGTGCGTCCATGCGTCATGTTCGTGAACGGGCGCCGTCAGTTGGGACTGGTCATCTCTTAGCCGCCATGGCTTATTTTTAATTTATATAAATTTTTGAATTGTTCTTTGCTTTATCTTTTTATTACGGACGCTTCTAAAGGGCACTTCTTTCTACATTGTTCTCATAATTATGTAATAGGTACCTACCTACTACGCTTTGGAATGGGCAACAAGCTTCATATATCTGACTGACCGATTCCTTGACAAATTAAAAGTGCCTGTAAATAGTTTAATTGAAATAAATGTTTTGAGTTTGAGTTTGAACCTACTAACTACTTAACTAATAATACAATTTATCACATTAAACACCCAGTGCTCTTCCTCCTCTCTCCTACTTGATCTATGCTGTGCCCAACAGGGTCCATAATTGTGACTAATGTAATTATTTCCCTACCAACTACATATACAGGGTGTTTGGCAGAACGTTGAACATACGGAAATGGTGGATAGGTGGGGTCATCTGCTACTTACTCAGCCCTAATTGGCCCTGGCCCCCTGCATATTTTTTTTTAATGCAGGTTGAAATTAGGATTTAAGTATTTTTTACATCTTTCTGTTATAAGAATCTGCCAATATTAAAGATTAAAAAAAAATGCCTATTTTACCCATTTTTTTAAATAAAAATTACACTTTAAAGTTAAGAAAGATGTGAAAACAGAAGAAAGCAAAAAAAAATTTTTAATGTCCGGGGCGCCAGGGCCAAATAAATTAGGGCAGAGTAAGTAGCAGATGACCCCACCTATCCACCATTTTCGTATGTTCAACTTTCTGCCAAACACCCTGTATACATTATGGTACGCAATAAAGAATTAGAGATTTGAAGTTTAAAATCAAAAGCAAAAGGAGTATGTAGGGACTATAGCAGGTGGCGTTTTGTAGTTTCTGCCTATCTCCATGAGAAAAAGGCGTGAGTTGTAAGTTCAAAAGAGATTTGGTGGAGAACTTTCTGCTTTTCTTCTTAATTAGAAATTACGAATTGGACATCTAAATTCCGACTGGTTTAAATGGAAATACGTGCGGCCAACTGTACATAAAATAGTTTCTTGTCTAGCTACTTAGCTAAGTAGTATTTTTTTCTATACTAATATTATAAAGAGGAAAGATTTGTATTTTTGTATGTAACGAATAAACTTAAAAACAACTGAACCGAATTGAAAAATTCTTTCAGCAATCGATAGCTACATTATCAGCGAGTAACATAGGCTATATTTTATCCCCGTATTCCCACGGGAACGGGAACTACGCTGGTGAGACCGCGGGACGTCCGCTATTATTCAATAAAAAGGTGAGTTATAATGAAAATTAATGTACCTCCTTATTTACCACAAACTGTAAAGGAAATATAATTTAATTAGAAACTAAAAAAAGCATTCAATCCATAAATGTGCTCCTGAAGTTTTTTTTCTCAAACTTAATTTTAAAGTACTATTTATTATCAAGGTTAAAGACAATTTAAACTGCTAATTAATTTTAGAGGATTTACTTTGATTTGTAAATATTTAAGTTTTTTCAATAATTATTTTGTAGGTAGGTAACGAAATAAAAAGCTGCTTGCAGAGTAAGCGAACTAAAGTGGCAGTGGGCTGGCCATGTTTGTCGAAGGAACAATGGCCGGTGGAGCAGACGAGTCCTAGAGTGGAGACTGCGTATTGGCAAGCGTAGTGTGGGACGTCCCCCAGCTAGATGGACCGATGACCTTAAGAAAGTGGCTGGGACAGACTGGATGAGGAAGGCGGAGGACAGGGTGTTGTGACGCAGCTTGGGAGAAGCCTATGTCCAGCAGTGGACTGCGATAGGCTGAGTTGATTGATTGATAGCGAAATAAAAATGCACCTTCACCACTTTTACACGTTTATTAATTTAGAACTATAAAAAAAACATTGTATCAAAAAATACAAAACACTGAAGTGTAAATATGATTGGAATAGTCGCGGAATAGGTAATTTGTCCTAAATGAAAAGGGATTTGTTATTAGTTATTTGGTTTCGGAGCCAGCTAATTGATTGCAATTGGTTATTTTGGTTCGCGTCCACTAATTACGTAAATAACCTGTGAATATTATCTAATACACACACACAGACATACACACTAATTTTTATAGTCTTTCAGTTATCTTGTTATGATCATGGATGCATTTTTTTGCAAGTATTTTGGGTTAAGATGTATTATTGTCTATTTTGAGGGGTCTGGCGCTATATGCCGAGATACAGAACTCGTCCTAGTTCGGCCACAGATGCTCCCACGTCATATACTCCCAAGTACTAGCCCATAAGTACATATGTGTACCTAATCCATTGTATTATTTATGGTGATGTAAATAAATTATTAAATTAAATTAAAGATGAACCAATTTAGGTTCATCATCCCGGTTTAAATAGTCCTAGTTTAAAAAAATCAACTTAAGTACGCTAAAATATGAACTCTATGAGTATTGATAACTACAATAAGCGCGTGTGACGGTTTAAAATAAGCCGGTCCTGATGGACTGTGTCCTGTGCCTCGACCACACCGTAGGCGACGCGACGTTTAGCAAACTGGGCTCTAAGACAAACTCCGCCCGGATGACATCACAGGTAAGTCACTGAAACGAACTCATCGATGTCGCATTCCACGTTATGCAGTTGGTAAAACGAATCGCCTGGTGGGCCCATTTTGCATCATATTCATAATAAAGGCCAAAAGAGGCCTCTTCAACTGGTCTTACACCTACGACAAATAAAAAAGGTATTAGACCAGAGAAAAGACTAAAGCTTACGTTGAGAAGGGTGAGGAACCGTACCATGGAATACATACCTACTATTAGACGAAAAAAATCTCACACCGTTTGTAACAGCACTGCAGAATTAAATAAATAATAGGATATACAGGGTGAAAAACAACTTTCACTATGGGACCAACCCTAAATAGCGAAAAAAAAATCACTTGTTCCCTACATTTTGACGAGCTATGCGAACATAAATGTAGGGAACAGCTGATTTTTTTTTCGCAATTTTACTCTGTAGATGTATACGTTTACAATTTCACATTGTAAAAGTCCAAAATTTATTTCATGACTTTATTCAATTCATACTTTTCCACGATTGATTTTTTTATGGAAAATTGAGTGCCTTTTCTTTAATTCTATTCAAAAATTTCCATTCAATTCAGAATATCATTCAGGCCGGTAATTGTGCGGTTCGCTGCTTAGTAAAAAGGCTAGGATGTAAACTGAAAGGCTAATTAAGCTAGTTGGCTGTGACATACCTATACATAGTAAACACACTAAGAGAAACACGCATTTAATATAAATACTTTCCGAGCTGCAAGATAGACAATTTTATATAAAATTAAATAATTTTACATTAAATTGAAAGTCGTTGAAAATCATTTATCAGAATTATCATGTCATCCACGTGTTAAAACGACGTCTTGACACGGCGCCATTGCATGATTTCCGAATAATTTCAAGACGACTTGACTATTGTAAACAAATGTAGGGGTGGGTTAACCAGGCTTCACCCATCCCTCCACCCACGACAGGGGTGACGCGAACGGATGAAATACAGGATGATAAATTATATGCGAGAGTGTTGAGGACCTGACTAACGAACCATGCGCTCTGTATAAAATACCTATAAATATGTTAACGTATTACAAATAACCAGATGAAAATAGCTTTCCATTCAAATGTACTCCTTTTGTTATTAGGTTAAAAGGTGTTTAAAAAACACACATTTCGCCAGGTAGGTTCTAATTATCATTTAGGTAATAGGGGTTGAGGCTATTGCCAATAAAAGCACAGATACATTCAGACATGCTGACAGAGCAATTCTTGATAGAAAAACCCTATACTTAACACTTCGTCCGTCTTTGGAAATCAAACGCAAGACCCCATTGCAGCATTCGTGCTTAGGACCACTAAGCCCTGGACACGCCAAAATTGCGGCGATAAGTCCTCTCTTTGAGGAGTGGCTAAAGAGGCGCCACGGTATCCTCAACTTCCGCCTGATGTAGGTCCTCACCGGACACGGTTGTTTCGGGAGGTTCCTGTTCCGGATAAGGCGGGAGGAAACGCCCGGGTGTCACCATTATGTGGATCGCCCGGAGGACACGGTGAAGCATACGGTGGAGGTCTGCCCGGCTTGGGCGAAGCACGGCCGTGTCCTTGTGGAGGCTACCGACGACGGTGTTCTCTCGCGTCCGGCCCTAGTCCAGGACATGGTACTGAGCGAGAGGGTCTGGGAGGCCGTCACCTCCTTCTGCAAAGTAGTAATGCTCGCGAAGGAGGAGGCGGAACGCGTGAGGGAGAGGCAAATTTCGCGCCCTCACGCCCCTAACCGCCGCAGGAGACGCCCTAGGCGTTGAAAATCGCAGGCCGATTCCCGGCCACTGCAGGCACGGGCTTGCGGACGGTGAGCAATGGGTAGCTCGCCGTCCGATAAGGACCAGGCTCGGGTCGACGGCGCGTTGTGTTCCACGCTCGCCTCAAAGATATGTCAGCAGAACTGACGGGGTCCGCTAGGGCCGATGCCTGCCGAGGTCGCGGGAATGTCTGAAGAGATACCGTGGCTCCTGGCAATACAGGCAACTGAAGGAACACGGGTGGGTTTTAGTCAGTAAGAGTCTGACACGTCCTCCTGCTCCGCCCGGAGCGGGAGAAGTTGCTGATAATTTGTGATCCAAAAAAAAAAAACGGTAACATCAAAGCACAGTAAAGATGAAACGAAACAAACGTACGACTGACTAAAAGGACCACTAAGCCTAGCAAGGCTTTTGCTTACAACTTATAGTAAAGTCTTGGTACATTTGTTAAGCAAATAATACCGCAGCCTGCTCGTAACTCACATATTATTAAACCACGTCGTAACTTATTAGAGACATTTATTTTAATTACCAGCTTTCGAGTTGGGAGCATATTGATGAGCGAGGGTGATGATTGTGAAATCTGGGAATGGCTGTGAAAGGAATGCACTTGTAACTGCGGGATAATTGCGTAACACATATAAAGATGATAATTGATTACAATGGCTTTCATTTTGACAGTTCACTCATGTTCATTGCGTTATTTACGTTGTTGAGCAGACGAATTTTTCAAACCAAAGAAGCAATGTATTAGTTATATCCTTCAAAACTCTCTGATTGTGATTGAACGTTTGTTACGCAATTAGGGTGCTAGTTTACGGTATTTGTAATTGGTGCTTACATATAATAATGACTTCTACTCCCTATTTAAGCAATTCATCCAAATTTTGATGATTTACAACACTGTTAATGAATAAAAATATAAGTACTCAAAATCTTTTTAAAAACAGGTTTTTGTTGAACTAAAAATTACTAAATAAAACTTACGTAAACATGTAACTTTAATATTTTCTTAAAAAAGCTTGAGGCTTCGTTCACGCTTCAAGCTTACATTATTATTTAATAATATTTCAAGATTATGATGAATGGTTTGTGTTAGAGACAAGAATTTTGTTACATGAACTTTCCGAAATAATTTTAAGAAAGAAAATCACAACAAACTCAATAAATTCATCTAAAATTCTACATCCATTTAGACGTTGAAACTTTTATAACTTCGCACTTACAAGTTATTTTTAAATAACATTAACACATAATATAACATCACGCCTGTAATCCCCGAAGGGTTAGGCAGAGGTACACCATAGAACACCCACATTTCGCCAGTTATGTTTAAGTTCACGTAATAAGGGGAGATTTTTAAATAAATAAAACCAAATACGTATCATATAAGCAATGACTTAATCAAACATTGCGTTATCACAGGACTGCATCATTTTAAACCATTTGAAAACATTTTCAGTTTAAGTAGGTACATAAAAATAACCACAGCTATCAAATAATTTTACCAAATACTTAAATAATTTTACTAAATATAACCAACCACCAACCACTTATTAACATTTTTAGGAAAACCTATGTTTGCTATAATATTTGCACTGCGTTTCATTTAAAGAAAAAATCACATACAAGCCCATGTTCCCTTTTATTAAAGTTTTAAGTTGCGCGTTTTCAAGTATTATTAGGCTGCCGAGCGGGATCGTGAGAGGGCTGATCCCGCTCGTATTAGAAGGCGTCGGGGAGGCAACCGCCTCGACGCCTAACACGCCTAACACGCTGAAACCCCGTATGCAACCTTTAGGGCAGGCGGGAAATAGAAATCACGGGCGCTTAGAGTGGGGACTCTGTCCGCCCACTGATTGACCTCAGGGTAGACGGTGCACAGTGGTCACATGTTGCCTTGCACACTTGCACAGTTAGGTTTCGGGGAGACCCCTTTACAGTCTTCCCAGAGATGTGTCCTAACAGGTGCTGCACAGAGGGGGTTCCGGATTGGTCTTTTGAGAGGTAACGGAAAGGAAGATTTCATATAGAGATGTGAAAGGAAGATTTCATTTATGTACTACTTTAGTGGTATGAGGAACAGGGTGTAAAGTTCACTCATCCACCATAGCAAAGGGAGGATCCTCCGAACAGACGGGTGTTGTGTCTGGCGGGCAACTGCCCATCGGTTTGAAGTTGAAATCTTGTATGTATGTCGATCGTTCGGTAAAGTCTAACTGCGCGATGCAGGATTTGTGTGACGATGACGTCACACACATACGAACACGCATCAAAGACATGAGTCTTTGATGCGTAGTTCGTATGTGGCGGTGTAACCGCTACATCACTCCCCTCCGGAGACCGGAGGTCGATAGTGGGCTGAATCTTGCAATGCTTCACGGTGCCAGCTGTGGTTCCAGTGAGTCGGAACCGGGTGCCACATAGTTCGCGGTAAGTCGGAACTGTCTGTGGTGATTGTGGTGATTCCCCAGTGAGTCGGGGTGATTGAGGTTGACAGCGTTGATTCCCCAGTGAGTCGGGGTGATGAGGCTGACAGCGTTGATTCCCCAGTGAGTCGAGGTGATGAGGCTGAGGGTGATGACCAGGAATGCGCGTTCGCTGTATGCTGGTGGTCAGGATACCCGTTGAAGCCGTGGATGCTGGCCGGCTGTGTGAGTCGCCTGACGAAAGCTTGCGGGAGTGATGATGATGATGACGTCACGCCGAAGTATTTGCACGAAGGCTGCGTTGACTTTCATACTCGGGGTCACCAATTTAGTGGCATGAGGAATAGGGTGTAAAGTTCACTCATCCACCATAGAAAAGGGAGGATCCTCCGACCAGACGGGTATTGTGTCTGGCAGGCAACTGCCCATCGGTTTGAAGTTGAAATCTTGAATCTATGTCGATTGCTCGGTAAACTCTAACTGCGCGATGCAGGATTTGTGTGACGTCATGTCTATGATGCGTAGTTCGTATGTGGCGATGTAACCGCTACACTACTACTAACTACTGGCTATTCTATAATAATGTCGTAATCGCCCAGTGGTTAAGACCTCGCCTCTCATGCACGAGGTGTTGGGTTAGCTAAATCCGGGCAAGTAGGTACCTACCAATGTGTGTCAATTCATATGTACTTTCTAAGTTCCTCTTGAACATTACTGACATCGGTAAAGGAAATCATCGTTAAACCTGGACTTATAGTTAATATAAATCTGGTATCGTCAAAACGTCGTTTTTTTTTTCCAGCGGCTTCTTGCAGTTCAACTTAGGAGGTTGTCGGCTGCTTAACCGGTCTTTCCTGTGGCTGCCTCAATAAATTAAGGCCTCCAGTCAGGGCATAAAACTTAGAAACTTAACGATAAGGGCACCCCCTGTGGGGTCACAGGGGGTGCCCTTAGCGTGTGGTCGCGCAGAGACGCCCTAAGCAGAGGTCCATAGCCATGGACCTCGGCTTAGGGCGTCGCTGGTGGAGGACAGTAAGGGACAGGCTGGATCGGATTAACAACCGTCTTGTGCAAGAGTGATGATCAATGCCCGTGGCATCTCTGTTTAGTGAAGAGTCCTTGCCCTGGAGTGGGACAATAATATTAGGCTTGTATTACTGGCTATTGCTCCGGGATCTTAAAAGGTGGTATCCTTTGGTATCTCTTTTCAGTCTGCATACATCTTTGCATTCGGATAAAGCTTTGAAACTACATGATGATTATCACGATCTTAAGAACTTTTTGCGAGGTAGGATTAGAACTAAGTATTTAATAAATGAATTTAAAATTGTTTATTATCTAATCTGTGTGTTAGATTTACAATTTTTTGCGGTTATTTATAATGTTCTCATAAATATTGTTTTTGCTTTAGAGTTAATTATAATACCTACTATGTAAATAGGTGCTTGGTATGAAGCTCTATTACTTATACATATAACGTGTCTAATGGTAGTTTAGATATTAAATATATAATTTTTGCAGTAGTAAATTGTGAGTACGAACATATTCGTATATTAATACGAATAATTCGTATAATAGTCTATTATTAAAACCATCTACGGACATGGAATCCGCTCCATAAAAACGAGTTATTCGATAGACTGGAGGCTTTGTCAACACGTTCGATAAAAAAAGGAAAGTACATCTCTTTTGGCTCATGCATGTTCTTGACAAAACGATGTCAAAAACTCATTCTATTTCCACGCCGATTCGATTCGCATTAGAATGTAATGTATCTTGGCATTTTTGCAAGAATTTAATTTGGGTTCGTTTAATTAAATAGTTTTATAATCGATTATTATATTATTAAAGTGAAACTTTTATTACATTGTCTCAAACTTTTTCGTCTGTGTGTTGCATATCGTGTGACGGTCGGTCGCGGAGTAGGGATAAAGTAAAAGGCGCTCGTCAGAGCAGCCAAGGCCAATATGGCGGCGCCTATAGTTCGCTTTAAAGTTTCACTTTTACCGTGGTTTCATAAAACCACACAATCCTTTTTTGTGAAGTAGTGATTACTCAACAGTCAGACGGACCCGATTAATTTATTAATAATTGCTAGCACTACCCACGCACAGGTTTAACAACCTCCAAGAGAAAACCTTCATTCAATCACAGACAGACAACGCACCGGCTAAACCTCTGAAGCATGAAATGCACAAGAGTTCAAAGGGGTTAATAAAATGACGAACTTCCATACAATATTAATCCCCTATGGATTGAAGTTTGTATGGGAGTTTGTATGGAAGTTTGTATGGAAGTTTGTATAGAAAAAGTTTGTATGGAAGTTTGTATGGAAATCCCATCGGGCGCACGGACCTTAACACCAAAAATTCGAAGACATGTGACATCCATCAACCGCTGGCACTGGGCCCGCGTGGTGTACCTATTACGGCCTACTCCCTCTCACAGAGAGGAGGCCTGTGTCCCAGCAGTGGGATCATTATCTGTGGCTAATTATGCACGGTGTGTAGCAAACAATTATTATGTGATAAACAACTGCGAGTCATAAACATTAATGGCTAGATAATAATATATGAGGAAATGATTACCTTGCTGCAACTGAACGTTACCTATATGCTCGTACTTACTTTGTTATAATATGTTTGGGCCGTAACTATTCTACTATACTAGTGACTCGCCCCTGCTTTGCTTCGCACGGTATTTTAAGACTTGACTAAACATCGAGATTTCTTTATTCTGTCAAAGTTAAATTATTTACACACAAACTAGGGATGTAATGAATACATAATTTTCCAGATACGATACCTATATCGATTATTGTAGTAAATATTCGGCAATACCGATGCGGATATCGATGAATTTTTATGTCTTTTTTTGTCGTTTGTATGTCTTTCGAATTTTGTACTTCGCACACAACTATTTTATAGAGCCTTAAAGTCCTCACTTCACGTGTGAATAAACGGAATCACGAATAGTGGTGACGTGAAACAGGCACGGAACAATACATCGCTTAGACAATGTTCAGCAAATTGCAAACACTGTCGTTTGCCGTGTTACCATGTTGTTAAGCATGCGCTGGGCACCTCTCCTGCTAGTCCCGCCTGCGACGGAGCAACAATGTCGCGCACGCGTTGTCGTTTCAGGCACTTCTTGAACTGGTTTGAAATCGGTTGTATATAATTGGCGATGCTGATATATCGGCCTGACGATTATACCCGCGAGCCAATAACCTTCCTCAAGTATTGGGCTATCCAATGCAAAAATATTTTTTCAAATCTGACTGGTAGTTCCAGAGATTACCCCTACATACAAACTTAACCTCTTTATAATCTTATATATGAAATTCTCGTGTCACAATGTTAGTTACCTTACTCCTCCGAAACGGCTTTACTGATTTTTACCAAATTTTATATGCATATTTAGTAGGTCTGATTCAAATTCAAATTCAAATTCAAAAGTCATTAATTCAAATTAGGCTGAGAACCAGCACTTTTCGAACGTCAAAATTACATAAGACAGTCCCCCAAAAACGCCCACCCTTCACCACTTTCTAGTGCCTTTAGCTGGGAAGAAGAAGTGGCGCAACAAACTCCCCAGCAGCACAGCTGTCTGTTCAAGTTAGAAAAAAATAAAAATGACTCTATACAATAGTATGCAAAATTATTATGCAACACAAAACATTATTTTAATTAAGTATAAATTATTGGCCATATGTTAGCTAGCACACGCCGATATACCAACCAAAAACATCGAGAACTATACTCAAGCAGAATTAAAAAATAAAAACTAAACGTAAAAAGAACTAAATATCTAAATAAAAGCCTCCAGGCATAAAGGGCGTGCCCGCTTACATAAAGCTGTAAATTGGAAGTTATAAATGATAAACTAGGACCATCGAGGTAAAATAAATGTACAGTTAATTACTAGTAACAATAACAAAACCATGATCAGCAAGACGACCAGTCACCACAAGCAGCACCCGTTCACGAGCATAACGCAAAGATCAGCCATTACCCCCCTCGCCATATTTGAGGGAAGGAGGCAACCCGACTCCCGACGCTACCGCAAGCATTGACATCTAAGGGAGCATGACGAATTTGCTGCCGGTTGCTCAGGTAAAAAATAATATAATCAATTGTCGAGGTCACTAGCCAACCACAAATTGCAATACAAACTCATAACAAAAACATTGTAATGAGTAGATTATGTCAACAATAAAATAAAAATAAATAGACTCGTAAAAAAATAATTAAAAAATTGACTCATAAAGTCAAATAAAATGAAAAAAATTATATAAACTGTCAGTAGGTAAGTTAAATCTGGAGAAAGAACATAAACATTGTCTTGAGTTAATCACAGCGACGAACTATTCTTATCATTTAAGTAGTCGTTGATACAATAGTATGCCTTTGAACAAAGGTTGGATTTTACTTTATTTTTAAACGCATTAAAAGGCAAATCTAGCATAGAAGAGGGTAGCTTGTTATAAAAGGTTATACCAAGCCCAACAAGAATCGGCTACTATCTATTCTTCATACCCCTAAGTGATAAGGGTTGTCCACCCCAAACAAATAATTGGCAAAACAACGTTTGCCGGGGTCAGCTAGTATTAGTATATACTCGTATCTGCTATCGTTATTTCACCTTGATTTGTCCAATGCTATATTAATAAATGCAGTATAGATGTTGTTTGTTAGAAATATAACGTTGTCGTCATGTCATGTTTGTGTAGAAATTATTATATTAAATTGCTAATCAGTTATTGCCCTTCTTTTATTCATCCCTCGCGTTGAAGGAATCACTTATGACTACCACAAAATTTCATTTTATGAAAGGGACAAACGGCATTATTGGTATCAGAAAATACTTTATATACCTACTTACGTTACTCTATATGGAACGCGAAACTCTATATGCTACCATATTAATAACGATGATAAAAATTTTCACTCCGTTTAAAATATTTTGATGTAGGTTGTGTATTCGAACACAATGTGAATTGATTACTGAATAAACAAATTGAAAATAAAAACTATTTTACCTAACTATTTATACACATTCAATGAAAAAAAAAAAAAACAATAGAATATCCTAATGTAACTAAACCTATCAAGAAACATAATTATGGCATCGAAAAAATCCTCTGCATCCGGTAAAGTGCCCAAAAGACTGGCGGCATTGCCACATCGATGGCAATGCTCAGAATCTGGCCAAGATAAATAAAAGCCAGTCCTTGGGTCACGGGAAGCGTCAAGCAACAGTTTCGAGATTTCTTTAAATATCCTAACATGAGCTCTCGGACTCCACAGCCAGAAGGTTTCAATCCTAAATGGCTCGAGCATTTATTCGTAGGAATTTAAGAAATGTGCAACTGACATCATAATTTTAAAACTAAATCGATAACTATAGCTTTTTCGATTGATGATCGCCAACCCTAAGGCCACTGTTTAAATTCTACGCTGAAATTTGATTGGACAGGATTGGAAACAAACATGTCAGTATACGTTGCTAATTCCTGCGTGTGTTAAAATGGCAAATAACAATTGGTCTATCTATACTTCATAGGTTTAGGTAGTTAAATAAAGGTAAACAAAAAGAACCACGTGACGAGACAGCTGTCAATTATCCGACTAAACATAATACCTGTCACTTCAGTTGTCATGCTACGTCACAGTTGTACTTTTCAATTTAGCAACATTATAATTCGTTGACGTTTAGAGTTTGGGCTCTTTACAATAGACAGATCACAAAATATGATAATATTATAAATCTGACTAAAAATTTGTGCTCAAGCATAAATGATAAAGTTTAACATACATTAATAAAAGAAGAAACTATTGTAAAAATCTAGAATATATTTATATTGGTTTTATCGTATTTTTAAACAAGAAAGTGTCATCTATTATATAAAAATCTATTTTACGATTTGTTTACCTTTATTTAACTACCGAAACCTATGGAGTTCTATCACTATCCAGCAGGTCCCATAAAAAAAAACTAATTATAATTAAGATTATTTGATAAGATTTGTATTTGAAATTGATAACGGCTTGGGACATTACAGGTTAATAAAATAAAAAAAACGGCTGTTGGTTACTTAGAGACATTTTATAGAACGTATCATAAACATATCGTCATGTTTGATTTCGTAGAAGCGTTAGGCAGAGGATTACATTATAATACACCCACATTTCGCTAGTACGTAACGATTCCCCCATATTTTCGTCGTTTTGTGTGCCGTGAGGCACACAATACTGTTTTAAGCTTTTTCTGTTTTTTGTTTTTGTGTGAATGTGCCTTAACCTGGGTCAAATAAATTAAATATTTTCTTTTTTCTTATCTTTGTTTTGTACCAAAATGTTTAAAACACACATAACCGATACATTTCACAAGATAATATCTAAGTATTATGGCTAGGTTAGAAAGAAAAAGCGCATAAACTTTTAAAAAGATTCTTACCTAATGTAAGTAAATTCCATCAAGTTTTGCAGAAGCAAAAGTTGCAAAAGTTCTATATTAGATTCATACTTAAGAAAAGTTATTTATATGTTGGGGCCTTGGGAGTATTATATTCAAGCAATTTGGACCCTCTTCAGTTCTAAATAACGCACGTTTCAGAATTTCGCGAGGACTATTACCAACTGTAGCTTTTATAAAGTGCCAAACACATATAATAATTAGTGATCGGATAATCGGATGCATATTTACCTAAAGTGTAGGTATTGGCTAATATTACGGAATGCACTTTTGTATCGAAAAAATCCCGGGATTTCGGACTGTTTTTATTATAGAGTCAAATCGTGTGTAGGTACCTACTACCTACTATTCCTCTTACACTCAACATAGTCATAAGTTGATGGGGAGCTTAAAATCAACTTCAAGTAAATACATATTAATAATTATGTAATCCCCTGTTTTTTTCTTTTAATGAATACCACATGCTAAAGACGACGTTTCCATACCATGTTACAGACTAGTTTCTTATTCCCGAATTTTCTGGAATCCCGGGATTTATATTTAAAAATATATGTTTTAAGAAGTCGCTTCCATAATTTCCTAACCAAAAATGAACTTTAGGTAAATATGCATCCGATTATCCGATCACTGATAATAATACACCCTATTATGTGTTTGGCACTTTATAAAATCTGCTTATGGTATACTGTTTTTATCAAGCGTCCGAGATATGGCCTTTATCCAGTAGTGGGACGATTTGAAAGTAACCTAACACGTATGGGATATTAAAAAAAAAACTGTAATTTATAGCCTTATCTAAATGTTCAGTAAACTTAAAAAAGCTATAAAAGTTCAAAATGTAGTCGAGATATGAACTGCGACTCCCTGGAAAGTAAACATAGTTATATCATAATTAAGTAACATACCTGCTAAGCATGAGGTCCTGGGTTTGATTTCCGGGTCGGGCAAAGTGTTATTGAGTTTTTCTATCTGGAATTTCTCAGTAGCAGTCCGGAGTCTGGATTTGTGCCCGGTTGATGGCAATAGGCTCGCCCCCTATTACATGGGACTTAAACATAACTGGCGAAATGTGGGTGTACCTACTACAGGGACACCTCTGCCCAACCCTTCGGGGAAATAAGGCGTGATGTTATGTTATGTGTTATGTTAAGTAACATACCGATGGAAATATTCCTCTTCGTACTTGCCTTTCATAATAACCATAATCACAGCTACGTGTTAACAGGTATGTGCACTACTGGGCATATTGTTTACGTTGTTAGTGCAATAAATTGCCTGCATCGTATAAATTGCACCGTAATTGTCAATCGGTGATAATTGCATAACGACTGCGACATTGAGACAAGTTCCATCGCGATTGTCGTTTATGTCGCGGGAGTTTTAGAAAAGGTATTTGTACAAGATTATCATCAGAATGTAAGAAACCAGATAAGTTATGAACTGGGTAATCCCGAGTAAACACGTGTACGTTATTATATTATTTATTATGTTATAAAATCAAAACACTGCTTCGTAAGTGCGACTTCTGAGCGCAAGATCGATAGGGCAGTTTCTATTATTTAGTTTTCCTTGAGATTACTCAGATTACTTAGTAGCAAGCCGGAACTGGAGTCTAAATTTGTGCCCGATTTATAATAACAGGCTCGCCCCCATAATGAACGAAACGTGGATGCTCTAGGTCCTCGGTCTACACCTTCGGGGAATGAAGACGTGATATTCTGACCAAAATAACAACAAGCATAAAAATAACATCACACTTGAATTGCCCGAAGGCAAGAGCAGGGTTGTACCTTTACTACACCCATGCATTTTGCCAGTTATGTTTAAGTCCCACTCCTACGTTATAGGGGGCGAGCCCATGGCCATCAGCCGGGGATAAATCTAGGCTCTCAGCTGGTACTGAGAAATTCTAGATGGAAAAAGTTAATAACACTTTGCCCGACTCAAACCCATGACCTCATGCTCAATAGTATTTCTTGCGACCACTAGACCCAAAATACTGGTATTATTTAGTAATAGCTTGCACTGTGTCTGTGTCTCAACGTCGGATTAAACGTTTGCTGTCACTCTGTCCATTTTGGGGTTGCTTAAAGGCTCGTGCAGACTGCGCGACTGACGCGTATCTGCAATACGTATTACGTAAAATGTATACCAGAATAAACGTTTGTTCAGAAATTAAAATTGAATACTTAAAAAAATTATAAATGTATAACTCAAAATAAACGTAATTACAACTGCCAAATTGCTACATAACTTTCAAATTATGATAGGCCTCATGATTTCATGAAATAGTAGTCATTCAATAGGGTTATATCATTTTTGACAGTTGTATTGACGATTTTGTGATTAAAATTCTATTAATAAATATTTAATACGACCGCGAATCATTTAGATGAACATTATAACCTCATACTAAACAGCAAATTGCAAAAAAAACGTGACAAAATTTGAATTTCGCGGGCTCCTTGACGCTTTCGCCTTACAAATTTGCACATAAATAGAGTGCAGGCTTAGAGTATATCTAAGAGTGCAGGGTATATTGGTAAAAGATTTGTTTTTGTTTTTGATTATTACTGCACAGTGCACCTGCTCTGCTGAAGCAGGTTGCTAGACTAGTAGGTATTTACCTAGCTCTAGGACTTCTTGGCTTGCTTGCTATTATTCAATATACCTTTATGTCGACGGTTGAAAGGCTAACTGATCTAAGCGACATTTTGTAAAACTTGCTCCTGCAATTTTATGATTCGTCCTCCTGGACGGATCATAGTTAAGTACTTTTTTTTTTAATTCATAAAGAAACAACTATTTGATAGACTTTTATTTACTTAAATCAATGAATCATAATAAGATCTTATTATGATTTAAAAAAAATAACTAATCCGTCCTTCTGCAAGTTTTACAAAATTTCGCTTAGATCAATTAGCCTTTCAACCGTCGATGTGCTTATCGGAAAGGTCATGTACGGGATGTCAATTGACAACGAAACGCAAGTGTGAAATCGACGCGCTTCGACAGAGTTATAGAGGGCGCTGCGGTGGCGAGGCACAACTCCCATTGGACATCGTACGGACGACAAGTACCTAGAAACTGTCCAACGTTTCGTTTTGTAAATTTTGTCAAGTTCAAATAAAGGCTCTTTCAAACAGGCGCGACACGCGACGCTACACAAACGCTCCGCTCGTCGCGCGACGAGCGGTGTCTTTGTGTCGCGTCGCGTGTCGCGCTGGTCTTCACAAGCCTTAAGGAGTGTATGTCATTAGTTCGACAACAGGTGTGCGATATGTTATTGGCTCGACAGGTTGTTTGTTCGGCAGGTCGTTTTTTCGACAGGTCGTTACTTCGACAAGCAATGTACGTTGAACAAATATGACTATTAGATAATACGATGCTCGATATCTACCGATGGGGCTGGCTACTTACTACTTTTTGTATTATTTAGGTATATAGAAATGTTAACATTATGTAGATCATTATTATGTATAATAGACGTTTTGATCTTGAAAGTAAGAGTTAGGTAATAGTGGAAAATTATTACTAATCTTACTTACACTCTCAAATAAGACCTTAAATCAACTTCAGACTTTTTCTTCTCCTGTAACACACATCTACGCCCAGTAAAATGTTCAACAGTGAAGAGTCCAGCTTCAATCGGCCTCCAGCACGCGTAGCATGATCACCGTAGAAACGAGTTTTGTCGACGGAAGAATCGACAAAATGACAGATAAACAATCACAATCTGTCATTTTGTCTATTCTTCCGTCGACAAAACTCGTTTGTACAGTGGTCATGCTACACGTGCTGCTTCGACATGTTTATCCAACCAGCCCTGCTATTGTTGGACTAGTTTGATTATATATTTTTAACGTAACATAACGTTACCCTTGTTTTTCCCAAAAGAGTAGGCAGAGGTAATTTATTCACTCATATTTCGCTTGCTTCCGGGGAGCGACTATAATATTTATAGTCAATCACATAAAAAAATAAAGTTTATTAAAAAACTGTAACCCGACTACGGGAAAATAAAAATGATCTAAAAAGTACGAAACAAGCAAATATTTCAGACAGAAATCAAGACATAGGTACAAAAATGGTCAAGGTAAAGCCGTGGTCGCATGCCTGTATCATGTTGGTGCCAGGAACACCTACAAAATTATAATGGCATGCGACGACGGCTTTACCTTGACCATTTTTGTACTTATGTCTTGATTTCTGTCTGAAATATTTGCTTGTTTCGTACTTTTTAGATCATTTTTATTTTCCCGTAGTCGGGTTACAGTTTTTTAATAAACTTTTTTTTTTTTTTTATACTTTTCCGTTTTTACACTTGATAAACGTAAATAAGAGTAGAGTAATACAATAGTTCAGTAATTAACCTATTTTAAATTCCAATAGCAGTGTATAGTGCTTTGGACGAAACCATAGAGCGATTTATTTCGACGCCAACACCATATATCGATATCGAGCTTCGAAGAAATCCAAAATATAAATATTTCGTTGTACTTGTTTTTCTTCATAAGACTGGAATTACAAATCGGTACTACTTATTAAGATTTGATTAACTGCACGTTGGTAACATCTTGCGATACTACGTAGCGCAGTCTCACTTTTGCTTGTTTTTAACGATTTAAACATATTTGTTTACTTTGAAATTATAATATTATATACATATTTGTAATGAGCTCGTCAAGACCTTTCTTTTGATACCAAACATGTCATGATCATCCCATTTTAATTTTTTTCGAGGTTAGAAATTTACGTGTAAAGTCCACCAAATTAAATTTAGGGAAAAATTATATAGCCTATGTCACCCGGACCATTATTACGAATCTATTTATACCTCATTCATCAAAATCGGTTTAGTAGTTTAGGCGCTACGATGGAACACACGTAAAAACAAACATACATACATACATACAAACATACATACATAGACTGCTAAAATCATAACCCTTCCTTTTGGCTTTGCCGTAGTCGGGTAAAAAAAATAAACACGTGACCCTTGGATTAAACTCAGAACCCCACGCTCAGCAGTCACGCCTGCGATCACTAGACCACCCAGGCAGTCTGTTATTAGCAGTGATTGGATTAGGTAGTGCAATTTAGTGTCAACAAACTCATACAATATCAATAGTACCTATCGTATAACGGAGGGTGAGATTGTAATGCCTTTGTGTTCTTGTTAATACAAGTTATTGAAGTGCGAAGTTGAATAGCTGAACTAAAGGGAAACACTGTATTCTATAAAAAAAAGGCATGGATTTAATCGAACCACGAATAGTTCCCATTTTGCACTCCTAAAAATATTATGACGGGGTGTTCTGCGTGAGCGACGAATACGACGCGATGCGACGCTGCGAACGCGACGAACGCGATCAACTCAACGGCATGCCCTGCTTCCGGCCTGTATGGCAGTCTGCGGCGAGACGCAACGTAACGCGTACTTGTTTTGAGGGCGACCAGACGCGACACCACAAAATTGTACTGTACTTCTTTATGATTCGAGAAGTATTCCATAACAAAAAATAATAATAATAAGTAATTACCAAAATCACGTAAGACATTTGTCGTGTGTAGCATCGCGTCGCATTGCATCGTGTCGTGTCGCGTCGCGTTGCTTCGTATTCGTCGCTCACGCAGGACACCCCGTTACACTCTAATATAATGATTGCGCCTCTTTTTGTGAACCTCAACTAATTCCTATTCCTAATTATGTCCTTAAAATAGCCAAGTACCTAACTGCAAGTAGAGGTTCATTAATTTAAAAAAAAGTGTCCATTATAGGAGGTAAACAAGTTTTTAGAGGATCAGTTAAATATTTCTCTAAAACAAAACAAAAGTTTTGCTGTTGCTTATAGTTATAACCCAACCAGTAATACTTAGTAATCGTGATTGTAATGGAAATTACAAAATGCAATGAGTATCTTATAAAAGAAGGGAATACTCTTGTTTTGATTTAGTATATTCGCAACTGGTAGCACAAACTCAGGAAGTACACAATCTGCCGGGGTTGCGAATAAAGCCGAAAGGGAAATCGTGGCCCCCGGCAACATGGCAACTGAAGGAACACGGGTGGGTTTTAGTCAATAAGAGTCTGACACGCTCTCCTGCTCCACCTAGAGCGGGAGAAGTTACTTGATAATTTCCAACCCAAAAGAAAAAAAATTTGGGACACAATAGAATATTTTAATCATACGTCATCACAGCCACATGTTCAGTGATAAAATGTTTCCAGACTACATAAAAGTGTAGATAAAATGTAGCGTGGCGGGAAACGTTATTGGGTATTTAGCTAAGTAAGACTGTCTCGCGAGGCTAAAAATAGCTTCGAGACTACGATGGTACAGTAGGCCACATGTCAGTCATAACAAACTCAGTATAAGCTCTCCTCTTATTTAAACCTACCTACAATTTTCTATATTTTTTATCAAATTAGATTTGTAACAACTGTAGTGGCAATCATGCCATTTGCTATAAATAAGTCCTTATTTTATTTATCTTTTTTATAGATTCTTTTCTTTTAGATTTTGTGAATGTGAGAACGTCGTAGGCTGTAGACTTGTGGACCATTTTCTATTTTGCTAAGTACCTGGTACTTGTTGATAGGCCTACACTGTCCTCTCATACCTATTAACACTGTAATTTGAAAACATTGTAAGAACCATTTATTTTTAAAAGAGTTTTAACCGTGGAGTTTCTTGCCGGCTCTTCTCCTTAGCCTTTCAACTGTCACTAACGAGACACAATAGAATTTTAATTGTTATCCACCTCAATGAGGCATCATGACAGATAATGAGATAAGAAGCGACCCATTGGAACCGTGCACCTAGCTTCTAACGTTTCATAAGTGCCCTTGTAGGGTTATGTGAAGTAAAACATTATGAATGAATGAATGAAACTCCGTAAGCTAGGCCAGCCCAAGGTCAAAGGGTTACCATTGCCGTGCGGCTTACTATACCGACATAATTTCTGTTTGTTTTCGTGATGTTACGAATCAGAATTTTACGGAACCAAATCTAAAAGTAAAATCTTTAAGCGGTAAAACCTCGACACAGCCCCAATACTTTAACTTTTGTAAAGTATAACTGCCAAGCCCCGCAGTTTGACATTGACGTCACTTCATGTCACCGATTCGGTGACATCGGGGCTTGACGGTATTTATTTACATGTCTAGTGATAGTTAGGAACAAAAGTGTGCGTACATAATTAGGTAGGTACCTATAGTTTAAAATGTCTGCACAGACAATTGTGGGTTTTAATAGCTATGATGGTTTTATATGCATTTTATCGTAATAACAAATAAAAGCCAATTACTATTAGTTACGTCTGATATCACATTACTTTCCTAAATTAAAATGGATCAATTATTTTTGATGTAGGTAGATAGGCGCCTAGCAGGCCATTTATTTACATTATAATGAGAAAAAAATTGTATTTTTGTTTATAATGAATAAACTTAGAAACTTCTGGACCTATTTTAAAAATTCTTTCACCAGTTATTGCTATACACTGGTGTCGATTCCCTTGTTCACAAACTAAACTAAATTTAAGTTCAGTGCATATTTTTCTTTCTATTTCATTAAGAAAAGGACAGAAGATAAATTTTAGTTTAGTCCTGTCAAATTGATCAGCGCCTGTCAGTACTCCATACAAGTTTAAACGTGATTAAAAACTTGCCAACTAAAATTACGTCAATTTACGTCAAGCGCTGATTAATTTGACAGGACTAAACTTAAATTTATCTTCTGTCCTTTTCTTAATGAAATAGAAAGAAAAAGATGCACTGAACTCAAATTTAGTTTAGTTTGTGAACAAGAGAATCGGCACCACTGAGTAACATAGGCTATAATTTATAAAGATATCACGCGGGTGAAGCCGCTGGCGGAAGCTGGTTTTAAATAATTTTACTTGTCTTCGATTTATGTAACATTTAAATGTAGTTGCTTCTCATGTTGACGATTTGAGTAATGAGACAGTTAAAGTGTGTAGCCTTGTGTAATTTTGTGACATCCATGCTTAAATAAGCAGGCTCATTAAGACTTGAATGTGACTTGAAATTTTCTAAATATCCACGCCTTTTGTAAACCACTTACGTCTTAGATTACAGGCTTTTAGTCTCAGGACGCAGACGACTTAACACTAAAGATCCTGAAGATTTGCTAATTCCTGAAATAAATGCATCTACTAAAATACAGACTTAGGTAGGTACCTACCTACATACTTGATTCAGCTGTAAAGCCTAAAATACATACAAACATAAACTCATGTCTTCTACCCATGGGGCAGAAATTACAGAACGCCATCTGATACGATCCTTACACACTCCTTTTTCTGTAAAGCATAAAATGTCATAATGATGGAATTATAACCCTGGATTTATACCTAACTCCCTATCGGATTCGTGGCTGATACGTGAGAAGGCCAGCGCTTTCTAAATGACAAAGTCCCGTTCTTAATTACCAACAAAAACATTTATTTGTCTGCACAGAATAAAAGTTATATTGGCTTAAATCTCGAGTTTATTTGCCGGCTTACATAGCTAGCTACGAAAAGCCAGAGTCAGATATAATACGTGAATGCAATTAATATTTGAGTTTTGAAATGTTTGCGTTTGACAATTTGTGGTACTAGAAACAATAGTAAGTAGTTGGTAAAATGCGATTAGAATTATTTATTTGTAAAACAGGTTAAAGGTCAAAGGTCATAAATAATAATTATATGTTGCGCTATGTTTTGTCAGTGATGACATACAAATATCAGTGAGGATTTATATAAAATATGGACAAACAAAATTCACCATAGAAAACAAACAAAAAACATATAGTGCGATAATATCACATCGCGGTTGGAGATTGCTTACGTTTACGGTTAGAAATGACAAGTATGATCACATAAACTAATGTTAATTACAACAATTAGAACAATTAATCACTGTTTGCCATCGCATTTTCATAGGTTCGACTCAAATAGGTTTTAGTTTAAGAGTCTGTTTGCCTTTACGAGATCGAAATATAAAGATGTTTTAGTGAGAAAATTGTTGTATCTTCTCGCCTTGGATTTGTTGTTGTTGTTGTGAGTACCTACGTACTCAATAGGGGTGATGCCTGGGTATAAATGAATTTTATTTTATTTATTTTCATTAGGTTTCACGTTAATTTGAGAAAGGTCGTAACGGGTAATTATTCCACACATGTTTGTATGTATCTCATAAGCGGGTCAAATGACATTGCCGTTTTAGTAGTTATGGTTACGACACCAATAGGGAGTATTATGTTAGGACTGGGATTTTTATCTAGGTTTGTAGAAAGCCTATTTGGGTCCATTACAGGATATCTTTCTCTCGAATTATTTCGTCTTTGATATTGTAATAAGTTTTGTTGTGATGCTCATCCCTTTAATTAGTGCCGTTATTACTGATTTATAGATCTTAGCGGTAAGACGGTCCATTGTTACATCGTCAGTAACTTTCAAAGTTCCATAATATAATTTTATGGCGTAAAAGAAAGACTGAAGATTTCTAAAAATATAATTAAGAGAAAAATCTGCTAACACACTGACGAATTCATAATAAGAGATTTCATTGGTGGTTGTTATTTTAGTCAGCCGAGGTTTATCAACGCCTTCCAGAAACCGTGTGTCAGTACTTTATTTCTCTATTACTATGACTGAATGACGCCATAAATTAATCAAACAGGGTTACCTATCATTCAGGTTCCAGGTTATGGGTGGACCACGGTGAGTGCAGGCAGGCCAAGGAGGCTCTCCCTACAATCGAAGGCCGCCTCACGAAACAGGTTCTCCGATTAACAAAACTGCAGCTGCGCACAGTTACAGCTGCCCTAACTGGCCATGGGTCATTTAATAAACACCTCTTTGTCATAGGAATCACAGACAGTCCGCTGTGCAGAGCTTGCATGGAGGACGACGAGACAGAGGCCATGTGCTGTTAAACTGCCCCGTGGTCGCCACATACAGGGCCAAGTACTTCGGTAACCCAGGTACCCTACGTGAGATTGTCAGTGACACCAAGGCGTTGCTGGCCTTCTTTGAGGAGCTGGGGTGGATCGAATAACAGATTTTCCCACCCGTACGCAAAATACGCGCTTTGACGTGGAGTTGCGGATACCAGCCCGTATTACCTACCTACCTATCATTCTGCGGGAGGATACATCGCGTGCGCTTGACATCACGTTTGAGAAATCAAGTCGTTACGTTGTCATTTTATGTCGTACGTATATGCAATTACCTACTACAAAGTTAATGAAAACATGCGGAGATGGAGTATAATAAATTATTATTTAAGGTAGCACACAGCATTATGTTTGAATACAATAGCGTTCGTCGTTATACAAAAGGGGTTTAGTGTTTGCATCACGTGTTCTTCATAATTACTGGGGGAAAAACGACAAGGGCGAACCTCGTCGTTTAATGGTCAGCCAGCCAGTCAATTTAATGAGCAGCCATTAAATTGACTATAGTCTTAGAGCAATTGCAGTCCAATATTTTATATGAAAAGCTTTTTACAAAAAAAACAACCGTGAAAAATAACTTTAATTTCAGAAGTCGGTGTCTTTAGATCAGTATTTTAGTTTTTTGACATCGACTTCTGAAATTAAAATTATTTTTCACTTTGTAGTTTAGAAGTCGGTTGAATTTTTTGCAAAAATTTTTTTTTTTCACTTTCTAGTGGGTTGGTTTGCAATTTATCTAAGTTACAATAGCCTTATGTCAATTGCTCATCAAAAATACCCAAATCGCTATAGATGTGCGTATAATATTTGAAGAGTTCCCTCGATTTCTCCAAGATCCCAGCATCAGATCGTGACCATATGACAATGGGACCAATTTGGAAGTATACCCTTTCAAACAAAAAAATAATTACGGGAGCAGTGGTGGCCCAGTAGGGAGCGGTGGTGGCCCAGAGGGAGCAGTGGTGGTCCAGTGGAAATGGGGCGGCGCCGACTTATTTGTAGATTGTAGGTTCAAACCCAGGCAGGCACTTTACTTTGTGTTAATTATTTCACCATCTTTCAAAACGATGAAGGAAAACATCATGAGGAAACCGGCATGTCCTAGAGCCAAAAGTTCGAAGACATGTGACATCCACCAACCCACACTGGGCCCACGTGGTGGATTACGGCCCATTCACAGAGAAGAGGCCTGTGTCCCAACCGTGGGCACATTATAAGCTGATTATGCTATGCTATTTTAAATGCTACATTGCTTTCGAATGCGACAGTTAGTACAAAAGACTAGTCAACTAACTCTTCTTTATTCCGTTTTCAATCCTGATTTCAGTTGAGCTAAACTTAACGAAAGATTTAATTGTTCTGGCTTCCTATATATTTTTATACCATTCCCCCTCTAAAAAGCTTATTTTATTAACTGAAAACAGTGAATAAATCACTATTTTGGTGTTTGAATTTAGAACACACCAATATATTCGACCTCCATTTTTCGCTTTACATAGAAACTCCTTGCAAAAAAATACTCGATACAAACTCCTTGTGCAAATAACTCCTTGAGATTTAATTGGTCGACATTTTTGACAAGGAGTTTAGCATTAGAATAAAAAACTGTTTTGTGTTCTTTGCTGTCATTAGTAAATTGGCGCTATTTTGAATACTGTAAGTTGTACGAACACAAAGTTTATTGTTACTTAATAATGAATTGATTGAAAATGCATTCAAGTGATGAAGAACAAGCTCGTGTTAGGTTATGAAAGACAGGGCAGCCGATATAGTAAAAACTTGCTACCCACCAAATCACGGCTGGTTTACACCAAAGCCTACGATGAGTTTGCAAATGGAAAAATGAAAATCAAGCTCCTGGCACATTTTCAAAGTCTATTTTTGTCTATTTTCGCTAAAATCTTTCTTTTTCTCGTAGTCATGGTAGGTATAAAGTATAGTATGCTACTTTTGAATAAAACGGATTTATATCGAGGGCTATGAATCACTCGCGTTGCTCAGGATTCTAACACTTGAATATGAATCACTCCCTACGGTCGTGATTCAGTCGTTAGAATCCTTCACCTGCTCGTGATTCATCTATGGCCCTAGCTTTAAATCCGTCCTTTATTCACTAATTGCATAATATACTATTGCCATATAGAAATAGATCATGATGCATCTTAGCATTACCGATACTGGTAAAAATATTCTTTAGAAGTCAAGAATTTTCACAATATAAAACGACTTTCGTTTGAATCGACTTCTATCAACAGGGGAGATAGAACTTGGAATCCGGAAAACCTAAACGTTAAAATATTTTATTTGATTTTCAAAAGGAAACTCTCAACATGATTTTAGTCAGCCCTTTATTGTGAAATACTGATCATTACTAAATAATAAATTCAATGCGTCGTTGAAGCTGAATGAGTTTAACGAGGAATTCTAAGACTCCCACTTAGTCAGATTATAATACAAAAGAATTAAATTAACTTGAACAAGATGACAGAGTTAACGACCCGTAGTCGAAGTGTTATTTGATCGAATTAATGAATGAGGAAGAGAGTTTAAAACACGACGATAAGATAAGATAATATATATTTTGTAAAACATGAGTACAGTAAGAAGGTCTTATAATTAATATGAGATGGCTACATGTTATGCCATTTATGGCGTACAAAATTAGTTGCAATATAAAAACAATACAAAAAAATGAAATACAAAAATTGCAATGTCAAAATTTAAGAATAGAAATTACAATGTCAATTTTTTTTTTGTTTTTTTTTTTTGACGAGCACGTATGTACACTACGCATTTTCCTAAAAAGGTTAATTATAGATAATTAACCTTTGTATAAACAATTAACATGACAACGTCTGTCTGGTCAGCTAATATTATTATGAAAAAAACACACATGGGGACTTTTGGGGAATAAATATACATGATATTTATTAAAAACATTTTCTGGTTTGATATGCAGTAAGAAAGAAAAATCAATTTTTTTTGCGCGTTTTAATAATTATAATCAACCCTTAACCTTATAATAGTATATAACAGTTTACAGTGAAAGTAGCTGCAAATAGCCTTTTCCGTTTCACTTAGCTCTGCCTAGCACAGACAGCACAGATGGCTATCGCCAGAAGCACGCTTTTACGTGAAGACTTGTGTTTTGTAATACTCACAACTACAGCCGTATTAATGACACACTTGCTTGAGTAGTTCTAAACATATAACGTGTTACGGTGAAGTTTCTTGCCAAGAAAGGGGCAACTTCAATCAGTTTAATTTATTTTTAAATTTTGACATTTAAAGTGCCTTTAGCCTCTTTGAAATAAATGATTCGACTTTGACTTTATAAATTATGTAGTTCGTTGAAAGACTTTAGCGAACTTGTGCTTTTCTAGACCTTTTTAACCGACTTCAAAAAAAAAGGAGGAGGTTCTCAATTCGTCGGGATATTTTTTTTTTTTTATGTATGTTCTCCGATTACTCGAAGACGGCTGGACCGATTTGAAAAATTCTTTTTTTGTTTGAAAGGGTATACTTTCAAGTTGGTCCCATTGTTATTTGGTCATAATCTGATGATGGAATCTTGGAGAAATCTAGGGAACTCTTCAAATATTAAAGGCACATCTATAGTGATTTGGGTATTTTTGATGAGCAGTTGACATAAGGCTATTATAACTTAGATAAATTACAAATCAACCCACTAAAAAGTGAAAAAAAAAACTTTTTTACAAAAAATATAACCGACTTCCAAACTACAAAGTGAAAAATAACTTTAATTTCGGAAGTCGGTGTCAAAAAACTTAAATACTGATCCAAAGACACCGACTTCCGAAATTAAAGTTATTTTTCACTTTGTAGTTTGGAAGTCGGTTATATTTTTTGTAAAAAAGTTTTTAATATTAGCAAAACAAGAAAGAGACTTTTAAAGGTTTTGTTTTTATTTTAAGAACCTAAAACTTTGATTGAACTTAACATAGAAATAAAATTAGATTGTTAGACCGTATAGGCGACCTACAGTAAGTAATGTATTTTGTAAAATCGGATTTGTATCAAAGACAAAATATTCGAACCAATGCAATAAGAAGGATGTTGCATACCAGGCTTTTGCATATATAGATTGGTGTTGATGTCCTTCACTTATACATCCGATGATGACGCACCGCTCGTAGTGCATCGGAAATAGCTATAGCCCAAGAATAATGACAACCAGCAGATAAGTTTTCATGTTAAGATTTTCTGAAGAATAATTTTCAAAATTTTAGGGTTATTTTTCAAATCTTAATCCTAATTTTAATTTAGCATACGTATTTCGTACATATTTTTAAAAATTATATGAAAACCACCAGACAAATTGAAAAGACCAATTTTGTTTGTAGAGCGCTCGTTTCTACCCCTTGTTTACCGATTCTTCGTTATTTATGAATTTACTGTTTTGTTGTTGTGAAATAACTTACATTTATTTAACCCACTCTTGTCTTTTAATTGTCTATACACGTCTTTATTTGGGGCAAGGTCGCACCTCAATTGACCAGCCTTCTTCCAGTTGATCCGAGCGAGAACACAACTGATTATTTCGAGGCAAACAGTAAATATATTTTTTTGGACAATCCGAGCCTTTCAGACTGCTATTCTATGATGTCTTCTGATATTATATTACATTTCTCACTAGATGTACTGAGACCTGAAATAATAATATCTATAACATGATAAAGTGTAGCATTCCACGAAATAGTTTCTGTTCCTTTGAAGTTGGTCTGTATGTCATATCCCTCCGGCTAACAAATGGCGGACCTCAGCGAGGTAGTTGTGTAACACACTAACAGTAAGCTTTCATTTTGATATTTCAACGACATTCATTGCGTTATTTACGTTCTTGAGCAGACAAATTTTCCGAGCACATGAAGCAATGGATTAGCAATAACTTTCAAAATCATTCAGATTGTGATTGAAAGTGTGTTACGCAATTAGGGTGCAGCTTGAGGTCACTTGTTGTCCTAGCACGAACGTGTGGAGTAAACGTAACGTAAGTTCGAACGATTTTAAATTAAAAATACTCGTTTTGTACATTATATTCACTTAGTTTTATTTTAAGACTATTCATATATATGGGAGATACTACCCCAAAAACACCCAATCACGCGATCCTAAACTTTATGACACAGACGTAAAATTGGTTTTCATTGTAATTGTCGCAAATTTTTTAACCGAAATACTGTAGTTGCATTTCGATTAAAAAATCGTTCGAATTAACGTTACGGTTCGTGCTTAAGGCCTCTGAATCTACGCCAGTGTTAATTTTCCCTTGGGACGTCTAAAGTTACATAGATGAGGCTTCCGGGTCGAGTTATATTATAATGCGACCCGGAAGCGTTACCTATGTAACTTTCAGGGTAAGTGAGATTTTGACGTCATGATAGCAAAGGTGTGACAAAGTAGGAAACGAGTCAGACTGCCGGCAGTACATTGGATGTGCTATTAGTACTGGCACGCTTCGTGGCTTTTTAGCACAGTTTCAAAATTAGATAATAGATTTTTCAATTGTAATGCTAGGATTTTAAGAAATTCTTTCTAAGAGTATAAACTTAAGATATGTTTCTATATATGCCCTGTAAGTATATTGAAAATGCTTTAATTTGGCGTGCGATTTTCACTTGTAAATATTGAGGATAAAAAGGCTCCCCACCCGCTGGATGGAAAAAAACGTACAAATGTAATTTCTGCTGTTTTATCCAATGTTTTTGAAAATAATTGAATAATTTGAAAAGTACATTGGAAGGAGTATCTTCAATAAATTTTTCAAGTCTCTAGGCAATAGGATAATGAAGGGGCCCGCTGGATAGAAAACGATATTAAATGCCATTTATGTCTTAGTGGCAGAGGTACATTGAAAATTTTCGTTCGATTAGACAAGTACGTTCAATAAGCTAACAGTCGTCGACATCGGTTTCGTTGCTGTGACTCAGACGGGCCAGCTAGATAGAAACATATAAAATTAAGTACTTGATAAATAATGCATTTTTAAGTTTAGTTCATAGGATTTATGTACCTATTTAATTGCTCAAAAGAACGTTCTTTGTGATTTTATTTTTATTTTTTACAAGCGTGGGATTACTCCCACGCTTGTAAAATACAAAGTCACAACACTGCGAGTAGTTCATTAATATTTGTGCAACTGTGCACTCAAAAACATGGAGGTCCCAATTTAGAATATGCGGTTTAGCTTTTGTTTCATATTAGAGAACAATAAATAGCCTGCAGAGTGCATAGTTTTATTTATTAACTGTCGTTTATATTTATTTTGTTTAATTTGAAAGAATTTTTGTGCAGTTTGATTAAGCAACGTGGTTTTTTTGGTAGTTTGTTCTTGTTATGTGGTGTAAATTCTGAATCAGCTTAATAGTAGTAAACACCAATAAAAAATTATTCATGCCATCGTAAAAATATATTAGCAAGGTTGTTGTTATTAATATTGCAATGTTAAAAATATTTGTTGGTTTGGTGTATGGCAACACAGACTTCCTCTTCCCTTTTCTCCAAGAGAGACGCCATCATGTGTACGTAAATAATTGTGTGTCCATACTTTTCCAATAATCGACAGTCTATACAATATCTGGGATTTTCCATTACAACCTTGACTTACAACAAACGTGATAGCAGTCAGGCGGTCAAAGGAAGTCAAACTTAGGAATGACTAAAGCTTATATTTATAGCCACACGTAAGAAAAAACATTTATTCGTCGGATATGGTAGGTAGGTGCAAAGTTGGTTAGTATAGTTAAGTTCAGGACATATCCGCCGCTAAAACCGGCATACGAATATTTACAATATTACACATGGGCATAAAACCTAAGTTATACTACTTATTAAACAATAGTGTGGCGATTACACCGCCACATACGAACTACGCATCATAGACATGACGTCACACAAATCCTGCATCGCGCAGTTAGAGTTTACCAAGCGATCGACATACATACAAGATTTCAACTTCAAACCGATGGGCAGTTGCCCGCCAGACACAACACCCGTCTGGTCGGAGGATCCTCCCTTTTCTATGGTGGATGAGTGAACTTTACACCCTGTTCCTCATACTCCTAAAATAGTATAAAATCTATATCTACAATATACACTGTGTTACAAAAACCTTGTCCGAACCGAAAAAGGCACAAAGAAACTGCAATAACATTACCAAAAAGTAATAAAAAACTTATTAGAATAAAAAAGTTATAGCTATTTAAAATTCACGTTTATAGTACCAAAATTATCCCAATTCCATTAAAATTTGGTAAATTTTCAATAAGTTATGACTTGCAGACACTCGCTAAATGACGCTCCTCTGCGCCCCATGTAAATAACCCGGTAAAATTCTCCATTGAAAAGAAGGCGGCGCATTTTTTTTCCCTGAAAATTCCCTAACAACCCTCACGGATTGGATAAGGTTTTTGTTGAAAGTTTTATAGGTATATAATATAAAAGGAGAAACTGACTGACTTTAAAATTTATAATATTAGTTTAATTTTTCTGCATGTTTACATTGTCTACATTAAATTGCATACGATAATGATAAGTGGAAGCGCGGAGTCTCCTAACCCAAGCAATTCCTTGCTTAAAAGGTGATTTCCAATATTAAATAAATAAAATAAAGTAATTAATGTGTCTAAAGGCCTTTTGTCATTGCAATAAACATTTTTTTTTTAAATTTAAGTTTAGATGTTAATAAAAATACCGTCGTTATGTTTATTAAAGAATAACTTCAATTATACTCAAGAAACTAAATATAAATTGACCTTTACATGTTCTTCTTGTTGCATTACTTATCAACATCGATACGTCCTTATTTATTAATCTCATTGAAAAGCAGGAGTAGGTATTTTGTTACCATAGTAAAAATTACTCGGACGACGTTAGTAGAAAGGAGCCTTTGTGTTATTCCCTAAGGAAACACTTCATTACATCAAATTATAGTAATACATAGTTTCGCCATAATATACATGGTTATTGGTTATATCTCGGCAATCTGTTAAAGAGATGTAGGGGAGGTCATTTGCAACCAATTGACTCTTGATGACCACTATGCCAATGTCAACCATTTTCGAGTAATTTCACATTTTATATTTCAAAAAGTATGAAATAAAAATATAAAATGTCAAATGACTCGATTTATTTTTATATAGGAATCAAGAGGAGTCATTCGGTTGCAAATGACCTCTCCTACATCCCCTTAACGGATTACCGATATATAACCAATAAACCTGTATACAATATATGTATATAGAGCGAAAGCTACCCTTCACAGTTATTTTACATCTGATTTTGCATCTGTTAAAATCAAAATGATGTTTAGTTTTGCGGAATTAGGTTGCTGGTGGGTTGCTGTTAGAGTTAAAATAACTGTGAGAGGACTTTAGAGTTACAGCCTAGTTATGGTTCACCGATAAAATAACCGGCAGTAGCCCAACGGCTGAGATGTTGGCCTGGTGAGTGAGAAGTTCGAAACATTATTCGCACTATTGAGGTAAAGCCGGCGGCGTATTATCATCGCTACCGTGTTTTGCATAGTAACAAGTAATAACAGAGGGATACTAAAATTACATTAATTGGTGCTTTCTTAAAACATAATTAATATGTAACGAACGTGAAAGAGAACTTAATTCTACAAAAACAGCAAACGTGCAAATCATTGGAGCCTGAAATACAATTGCAAGCAGAATGCAATAACACTGCTTATTGCATTACTTAACTTTGTATATCCTAATGCTGTCGGCTCCAAATATAGAGTTAAATTAAAAATAGTTCATCAAAAGGTCTAAAACCGTATTACCATTTGGGAATAATTTCTCAAATAGCTCATGGCTTGTTGCTAGCTACATGTCTATAGTATTTACACACCTTTAATTCGATTTAGTGCAATCAAAGTTTTACATGACTAAAGTAGAGATTTTAAGACAATCAATTTAAAAAAGCATAACTCCTAAACTACAGATTTTCGCGGAAGATAAGTTGCTTTTAGGTGAATCCATGGGTGATCTAAACACAAAAATAAAAAAATGATTGTGTGGTTTTATGAAACCACGGTAAAAGTGAAACTTTACACGGTCAGCTGCTGCGAACAATAGGCGCCGCCATATTGGCCTTGGCTGCTCTGACGAGCGCCTTTCACTTTATCCCTACTCCGCGGCTGACCGTCACGCGACATGCAACACACAGATGAAAAAGTTTGAGACGATGTAATAAAAGTTTCACTTTAAAAATGGTTCACTATAAATGGGCTACCCTGTATGATGTATAAAGTTTCACAGCGAGAAATAATATTTTTGATCGCGTCGATCTAGCCTCCGAATCTTGTATTTTCTAAGGTATGAAGTAATTTACGATTCGGTATCAATAATATTCCAGAAAATTTGCATTTGAAACGACAAAAGACTTACTTCGAAGTTTTGAATCGGGGCTAATTCGTGTGCTGTCACAAAAGTTGATTGCGAAACTAGAATGCCAATTAAGTTGCTAATTTTGTGTGGTACAAGGGGTTATTTTCCAGTAAACCTTGATATTTCGTGTGTAACAGCGTGTAGGAGGCATTTCGCATGTTTTATTGATTGAACATAATGGATTCTTCCCAGTCATTCGTTTTGTTATGACAGTGATATATTAGCTTTATGATACATTTTTATTGTCTTTTCTGTAAAGTTTTTAAGGTTCTGTTACGATTTAAGTATACTTTCTCTTTACTTGCATCTTGACATTTTACTTGACTTCGTCTCAGATAATTTTAATATTCTATCAATCAATATAAATAAATAAAAAATGATTTTTTTTTTCTTCGCCATTATTGTCCCACTGCTGGGCAAAGGCCTCCCTACTCTCTTTCCACCTCTCTCTGACCAGAGTTTCCAAGGATCGATCTTTCTTAAAGGAGTCCAGCTCATCCCGCCATCTCCGTCTGGGCCCATGCCGCGATGGCGTTTGCCATTAAGCGGGACCCACTGGGTCGTAAGTTTGGCCTATTGATCGTTTGACATGCGGCAGATGTGTCCAGCCCAATTCCATTTAAGCGTGGCAGCTTTCCGATTGACATCAGTTATTTTAGTGATGGAACGGATTGTTGTATTCTTAACCCGGTCCACAAGTTTAGTACCAAGAATACTCCGTTCCATAGCTCTCTGGCAAACCCTGAGCGAAAATAAATTAAACACATATAATTATTACATACAAAAACAACTAACAGAAAAATCTTTAAAACAGTATTGTGTGCCTAACGGCTGCGCCAAATAGACCCAGTTCAGCATAAATGCCATAAATGCCAGACGCTGGTTTTCAACTGGATCTTATGTAATGAGGACATAACGTCTTATGGATGTAAATCAGTTTTAAAGTGTATGTAAATAACTTAAGTACTAAAAGTTTTAGAATATTCTAAACCGAAAAAATACTCTTCGCAAAACGAACTCAAGGCATAACTTTATCGGGCTTGCGGGCGGTGAGCAATGGGTAGCTCGCCGTCCGCAAAGGACCAAGCCCGGGTCGACGGCGCGTTGTGTTCCACGCGCGCCTCAAAGAGATGTCAGCAGAATTGACGGGGTCCGCCAGGGCCGAAATCGTGGCCCCCGGCAACAGGGCAACCGAAGGAACACGGGTGGGTTTTAGTCAGTAAGAGTCTGACACGCCCTCCCGCTCCGCCCAGAGCGGGAGAAGTTATTTGATGATTTCCACTTTATCGATACGCAAATAGTGTACTAGAATTAAAAGCGTGTATTGATGCATGTGAATTGATGGTTTTTGCATTACTTATTGTTGTATATTAAATTGCTATTCTACATTGTTAAACCTTACTATGAATGAGAATGAATTAACCTTTTGTTTTTTAATGTATTATCGCGTTATTGCATAAAACGTGATTTTGACTGCGGCCAAAAGCTTAGATGAATTGATGAAAACTATTTTCGCTGTAAAATTCCGCCCGAAGTGAGCGCACGTTCGGATGCCATCCATAACTCAAGCTAAAAGGCTTTCGATAATTTGTTGTTCTCGCTTGTTAACTAGCTCTCGCCTCCTATACCTTCTTGCAAAATTAGGCCCTTTGTACACACACATTATTTTTACCGTGAAAAACTACGGTTTATTCGCTGTGGGTAGGCACGGTCGTCAGTGTTGTATGAATCACTATGGAAATTGTTGACTGACACGTTTTTTCTACGGCGCGATTTATACGCCGTACCGTAAAGAAACCGTGCCGTGTACAATGGGCCTTAAACTTTCAGAATTGCATTTTATTATTGCGATGATTATTTGCCGCATTTCTTCAGAGGTCAGTACTAAATTTATTAATTCCATTCTACAATGTGAACGTAGGAGGTAAGTTTTACAAAGACACGATCATTGAGCGTCCTGCCGTGCACTGCAAAGTAGAAGAGAGGAAGAAGGCTCAAGGTGCCATTTCTGAACATTCTAACGTATGATCCAATGAATGCATTAGGTATGGAAAGCAATATACTGTTTACTTATATATATTATATAATTGAAAAAAAAAAATTTGGTAGATCATTAAACAGTACATAATTAGGTCGTTTTGTTTATCTTTAGAATTCGAATTCAATTGTCTGTAAGTTATCAAGCTAAGAATAAACAACTTAATTAAGATATAAACAGTAGCCTAATTGCGTAATATACAATGAATTACAATTTGTTTCGATTTGAAACAGATTGCTTAGGAAAAAAAATCTGCTCAACAATGTAAATAACGCAATGAATGCTGTTGAACTGCCAAAATGAAAAAAAAAATTGTCATAATCGTTTACTGTTATGTATGTGCTTAGTACTATGTAGGTGAGCGGGCTGCGCCCCGCCCCTCCCCGCGCCGGGTCTAAGGATTAAACCAGTGTGCAACAGACTAGCGAGTTTGATTGACAAGTGTCACCGTTCTTCCGTATATATACTTCCATATATAACATTTACGAACATAATTTACGCAATTAGGGTACAGGTCAACTCTCAGGCACCTTGAAACTATGTAGTTTGAATCTAATTTCGACTTCAATTGAAAACTAAGAGATAGCGAGAATTTTCTTAGAACTGTTATAGAACGAGTAGATAAATAGTAAATAATATCCTGCACAAAACCTTCAAATTAGGATTAATAATGTTATAATTAAAAATAGTAAATAAAAGTCAAACAAGCAGCGATCGACTGTACCTATAGTTCTTGACTTAATTAGGTATAGTACCATAGATTTATCTTGTATTACTTTTTAAAAGAATGTCGTTAAGAGCTTTATAGATACTTAAAGTATTCATTTAAGTTCGTATATTATTTTGAAGGTCATTTATTTTACTATGATCACAAAAACAAAAATACGAACTTAATAATATAAATTAATCTCTACAGTTAGACAACGTAAATATACTACAGCTGCATGCTATCTGGTAAAACTGGCAGCCGACCCCAACATAGTTGGGAAAAGGCTTGGTAGATGATGACAATGGTAAAAAAAAAATAAGTAGATAAAATTTTCGGAAGCAATTTTTAGATAACTAAAAGTAAATTATTTTAGTTTCTCCAACCTATACTTGTATTTAGCGTTGACGAATCGCGCAGCATTAAAAGTCGTGATATTAGGGGACGTTGTCTTCAGCTACATCCATTTTATGGACTATAAAACATAATGGCTTTTAGAATGACGACTTGCGACGCCTTGGGTCAGTTTTCGGATATTTTTCGCGAGGAAAATTTAACTTACACTTCCTTACTTGACGGTATATTTAGGTAGCTTGTCCTTCTTAGAAAATATTTGGGTCACTAATAATATGACAGGTTACTTTATAAACATTTAAATATTAATTGGAATTAATTTTCTACTATGCGATTCATCATCATCAGCCTATAGCAGTCCACTGCTGGACATAGGCCTCTCCAATTGCATGCCATTCAGCTCGATTCTCGGCAACTCTCATCCAGCTGCTACCAGCCACCCTTCGAAGATTGTCACTCCACCTAGCCTGAGGGCGTCCTACCTTACGTTTGCCAATTCGCGGTCTCCATTCAAGAACACGTATACCCCAACGATCATCGGTTCTACGGCTGATATGGCCGGCCCACTGCCACTTCAGCTTGCTAATTCTGTGAGCTATGTCGATAACTTTGGTTCTCTACCGGATCACTTCGTTCCGGATTCGATCCCTCAGAGAGACTCCAAGCGACTATGCGACTATGCGATTGCTATGAAGCATTTGTACTCTTGTCTATGTCTCCATTAATGGTTAACTCTTTCGTTTAAATAACTTAGAAAATATCATGTCCGTATTACTCGATTTTTTTATCTGTGCGCTTGGAGCTGTCAAAGTCGTAGGTTGTCAGTGTTGAATTCGCCCCGCAGACTTCTTGTACGGTCTACATAACTTATGTCGTCTGCATAGTTCTGTCATTTTATTTGTTATGTTGCTAATCAAACACTGTAATATTTTGACGTTGACAGGCGCACAGTTAGAAAAATTGGATTATACGTTTTTTTTTTTGTCTAAACATTTTCTAAAACAGAATGATGTGTTATGTAGTATGTGCAGCGGTACGAAGTAATAGTATGTAGTGTTAGCAGTGTTTTATAGCTTTTCATGATGACTTAGGTATAATATAATAGTTTGTTCTAGGAATCATTGTGTCAGTGTGTCTTTGACACTGAACGCGTGAAAAATAAAAATTTCAAATATCAAAAGAACATAATCTACACTAATATTATAAAAGGAAAGAAATTTATTGTTTTTTTGTTTGTTTGTTTGCATTGAATAGGCTCCGAAACTACCGACCGAAAAATTCTTTCACTGTTGGAAAGCTACACTATCTCCGGTGAACATAGGCTATATTTTATGGGAACGGGAACTATGCGGGTGAAACCGCGTGACGTCCGCTATTATAAAATATTTTATTATTATCGAAATTATTAACATATCGATTAACCTATTGACGTAAATACCTGAATAGATATTTACGTCAATAGGTATAATATGTACAGACGATGACGTTGTCGTTGACGTTTTCGAGCAGGTACTAGGTGGTGTGAATTATATGGCAAGTCATTAAAACCCTTGCAATATTTATTATACTGAATTTCATTACGAACCACTGGCGCATAATGTGATTAATTTGGAATCTCAACAAAAAAAATCGTATGAAAGCTTTTACCATAAAAAATCTTTTTTATAGGTTTTATTTGCCGTCGATAAACAAAATAATGAAATTATCCAATTTATTAGAGATATTATAGTGGGACAATAAGTAACAATTAAATAGACAAAACAATTCCAATAGTAAAAACAGTTATTTTCTGTGTAAGGCCAACTTCCCAACCGGTTTTTCTACATAATCTGTGGCGGTAATGGCGGTATTCATCGCAACAGCAGATCAGTTGCTGTGGCGCGTACCCTGCGTTAGAATCTTGGATTTGGGCGTCATTATTTAGTGTATTTTTAATTAAATTGCATAAAAGACAAAATAGTCTATGATACTGCACAAAACTAGGTATTCCCCGGTTATTTAACAGTTTCATAAACTACTAATTCGAAGATCAAAATGGTTTTTATTTCCTCGCAGTAGATGCGAAAAGTAGAGTATTCTCATCGGGGATGAAGGTGTCCTCGTCTTGGGCGAGCTTGAACCCCTCGCTACACTCAGGATTCTAGGAGTGAACTCCCTCGCTTCCCTCAAGTGTTAATTCAGAACTCCCTCGTTACGCTCGGGAGCCCTAGGATCCTTCGTTACGCTCGGGATTTAATATAGCGCTCTTGACCTAAGACACCGCTTTATTTCCTTTGTGAATAATTTACTTATTAAACGTGGGTTCGATTCCCGGGTCAGGCAAAGTGTTATTGGGTTTTTCTTTCTGGAATTTCTCAGTAGCAGCCCGGAGTCAGGATTTGTGCCCGGTTGTTGGCAATAGGCTCGCTCCCTATTATATGGGACTTGAACATAAATGACGAAATGTGGGTGTTCCTGCTACAGGGACACCTCTGCGCAACCCCTCGGGGAAACAAGGCGTGATGTTATGTTATGTTAAACGTGGAACCTATTATTTATAATTATATATTTATAGAAGACTTATAGAAGAATTTCAAGTTTTCACAAGAAAAAATAACAAGAATTTTATAAATTCTGAAAAAGAATATCTTTTAGTAACCTTTACCTTAAGAATTAAGGCGATGTCACACTGTTACAGCTTGACGATAAGAATATTGCCTAAAGACTGGGATGCTAAGATCAAATCTCTCATTAAAAGTTTATTAGGACGCCATCCACTAAAATTACACTGACAATTCTAAGAAGGAATTTGATTTAGGTAGGTTTTCTCAGTCTTAGCATAAAGTTGTTATATAACTTTATCGATTTCGTTGTACTACTTATAATCAAACAGATTCTCATTTCTTTTTAAGGTTATTTAATTCTAGATTGAATATAAGTAAAACATAAAGAAAATGACGCTAGAAAAGATAAAAAGGATTGTGTGGTTTTATGAAACCACGGTAAAAGTGAAACTTCTATAGGCGCCGCCATATTGGCCTTGGCTGCTCTGACGAGCGCCTTTCACTTTATCCCTACTCCGCGGCCGACCGTCACGTGACATGCAACACACAGACGAAAAAGTTTGAGACGATTTAATAAAAGATTCACTTAAAAAAAATACTTTTTAAACAAAGTAAATCATTAACTGTGCATTGCTGTAACATGTTAAGTTTCTCATACCTATGGCTGCATAGATTTTGCAACAATAAAATATTATAATAAACCAATAATAATACCATCCCACATCACGAAAAGGTATCAAAACTGCACAATTCGACAGCATTTTGGAGAATGACCTCGTTTCAGCGGACAAAATTATTTCGAACAACAAATCTCATTTAGCTTCAACTATCAATAAATTGTAACTACCGGTACTGCTTTATTTCTAGCAGGTACAATAAATACTTGATGAAGCCGTATTTCAAGAATTGCTCAATTAATGGTGATGTTTCATCTTACTCAGTTCACGTTACTGCATTCCGGAACCGTACAAGTTACAACGCAATCAAATAAATTCGAATTATTTTGAGGGCAATTGGCAATGGGCAGGGCACATTGCTCGTAGAACGGATGGCCGATGGGGTCGAAAGGTTCTGGAGTGGCGACCACGTACCGGAAGACGTAGCGTTGGAAGGCCTCCCACAAGATGGACCGATGACCTTGTGAAGGCCGCAGGAATCTGCTGGATGCGAAAAGTACAGAATCGGTCGAAGTGGCGGTGCTTGGGGGAGGCCTATGTCCAGCAGTGGACGTCTTTCGGCTGAAATGATGATGATGATTTTGAGGGCAATGACCGAGTGCATTTCTTGAGACGTATGAGCATTAAATATGTCTACAAATGCAGTATTTCTTATTCACTGAACTCGATAGTTTTAGTATTGACCCATCTCCGTAAGGATAATTCAAATATTTGAAGTACCCTTTTGATCTAAAATGTTCAAACCAATATTGAAGTAAACGGAGCAATTGTGCAAACAATCCGTAGATCAAACAAACATTCTACTAGTATTTGCGTAGTTTCTGTTGGCTCACTATCAAAGCTTACATTAGCCAAAAGTTACACTACCTTATCGTAGTCGGCTCGAGTATTCTCTTAGTACCAGTGCGAGCTACGCCGTAGCTGTGCTACGAAAGCTTGGACTACGAAAGTTTGGTCTCTACGCTTTTCAGGCAGCATCTTTATTATATGTAAATTGGGTTACAAAGTCTCAAGTATAGTTGAGTTTGTGTTATAAATAAAAGCTTTGTTATAACTTTTTACTGCCAAGTTTTTTTTGTGCCTATATTTTGGGTAAACAGTTTTAGTTTTTGAGCAAAGTTTTGTATTATGGTAAGAAACACCAACGGCCTTTTTGAAAGTCTACGAAACCTTGTAGAAAAACCATAAAACATCGATAACATCCAAAAACATAGTGTTCCGTTCATAATTGGTATTCAATGAACTTGATTGACGTAATTATTTTTATGTTAGTATGTGATGCTGTTTTTGATAATCATTCAAAAGGAATTTTTCAATTTATTTTCTAAGCACGCGATTATGACATTCAATGAATTGCCACTTTGTGTATAGAGTGATTTGTTGTCTATAAACATTCAAATATTATACAATAGTACAACAATAAGGAAATAATAGCTAGGTAAAGTGGTTAGGTATAAACTATTTGAGACTTTTCGTTGAATTTTTGTATACAGAGTGGGAATGTCAATAGGTATTAGACGAAGTTTGTATCATCTTTATTGACATTTCATGTATTTTTTTGTTTAATTACTTATTACTCGTTTGAGAAATCTTCTTTAGGTATAGCAATATAACGTTGCATGTTATATTTATTTCATATTGAGTGAATTATAGAATATTCAATATAGCCTGTGAAATAAATGTACCTATGTTATAAAAAAATACAAAATAATAAGTCTGCTTCCTTTGATCCGTAAAATCAGTAGCGTGGTCACAATGTAAAACGTCAAGTAATTATCACTATCTATCATTTGATCAACGTCGCGTCGTACCTATAATTACCTACAAATATTGTAAAGTATCTGAACACTGGGTTTTGGAGATGTGAATAAAGATGTTATTTTCATTTAAAGGATAAACAGAAGTGAATACTCAGCGCCTTCTTACATAACTTTTCCAAACGTCCGAATCAATTACGCTAATGAGATTACTGTTGAGTCCTCACTTCCACGGGACGCCGCCATGTTGCTACAAGTTACTTTGATAACTTGAGAGTACACCGCCGGCGGTTAACGAGTAGCGAGTAGAGCTAGCAACTGAAAACGAGTTGGCGAGCAGCAACTTTGTAGTTCTGATAGTTTTGTCGCTGGGCTAACAGCGAGTGTCCGAGTGCGTCGGGCGATTATTCGCACCACTCGTTCGGGGTGAAATTCCCGCTGTTTGGTCTCTCGGCGTGAGTTCTGACTGCCAAGCGAGCAGCGCTGTTCAAGTATCGCTGAGCGAGTATTATTTTTGATAGCTCTTGCTTGTCGCTCAGTGACAGAGACAACTGCCTTAGGCGATGACAGCGAACAGTTCCACATCAGTTCACAAAGAGCAGAGCTGGAAAGCTTGCAGATTTGCAGTAAGCCTTTGTTATGCTTTGAGAACGCTCAACCGAACTCAAGAGGCTGACAACAGCTAAAGCGCGATCACTGTCAAACTGCATAGAAAAGAAAGAGAAGCTCGATGTCAAAACGCTGGTAATTTATTGCAAAATATGACGTAAATTTCTATTTACAAAAATCTATTGATTGGTCTAAAAAATTAAAACACTATTACGTTAATATGTTGCTTGTAGAATAATCTCACAAAAATCAGAATTAAGCATTGCATGTTAATATGGTTTTTAATCGTTAAAAGTGTCGTCGTGATTTTTTTCTATCGTATCAAATTAGTTGTATTATGTTTTCAACACACGATCTAACTAGCATGATCACGAGTATAATCCGGAAGTTTTTTCTGATTTTGTTTACTGTAGTGGATCAAATACTTTTTCACTCCTCTTGCTCAAAAAGTTCGCCATTGTAGCGTTCCAGAGCGAAGAAAAAATAGCATTTCTTGCTCTAGGGGAAAAAGTATTTTTTGTCTGTAACCAACGAGCCTAAAAAAACGAAAAAGTCTTTATTCTTATGTAAAACTAGCTTTTTGTAACGAAGTTCTTTAACGTAGTTTGTAAACTTTCAAAAATCGTCATGCTAAAAGTATTAATTTGCGACTGTCTTCTTCTAATTCAAAGAGAAAGAAAGAGAGCGAGAGATAGATAGATAGATAGATAGAACGCTGGGAGAAAAAAAAAACAAAAGAAAAGAGTAAAGTAATAACAGTGTCGTGGGATAAAATTGTACACATCGGCCCGAGTAGGTACACTGCATCGAGAGAGAGAAAGTGTGAATTTGGTCAAAATGAAAATCCAAAATGGCGGCTCTACAATCACAAATAATTGATTAAAGTTTAAAAATACTGTTGGGTTGTATAAAATCAATCTCTTTTGTATTATATAATTGCACAGCACAAGTGTAAATACTATGTAATATAGAGGTACCATTTACCAGGTAATATCTTTCATTGACTGTGCCCTGGCGGCTGAGAGTATGTCATGCTCACTCAAATGTCTCGCTGATGGTGGAGTGTATGTTGGATATTTAGCTGCCTTCAAAATGATTGAGGTGAATGGCGCTGATCTCATGCGTCATGTTCGTGAACGGGCGCCGTCAGTTAGGACTGGTCATCTCTTAGTTGCCACGGGTTATTTTAATTATTTTATTTTTAATTGTTTCTATTTGCTTTACTCTGGACGCTTTGAACGTGTACGTCTTTTTTACATCGTTCTCACATATAATTATAAATTCCACATGATTTAACCAACATTTTGTAACAAAATAATTTAAAAGAGTGTCCATGGAGTTTCTGCCCCGTTTTTCTCCTACTACGTTTTGGAATGGGCAACTAGCTTCATATTTCTGACTGACCGACTTGAGAATTCAAAAGTGCCTGTAAATGGTTTAATTTGAATATTTGCTTTGAGTTTGAGTTTGAACAATTACAAGAGATATTCCACTTACAGAACCGATTTGAATGGCACTTGATTTACGTTAAAAATTGAGCAGTTGATGTTTACTTCCGAATTCGCTTGTATATAAGTTTACCGTCGCCGAAATAACTCAATTAATTCTAAGCTTTGTTCATCTATAATAATAATGGCCTACTTAAATTTCGTCGGAAGAACCGTAACAAACAAAGTTTGTATGTCCCGGATTAGGCCAATTTATTGTGAATATAACATTCTCATTCATAAGTTATATATATCACCGTAGAATTATAAACTTCGTTAGTTTATAATCTATCGGTATTATTTCCGTTAGATTATAAACTGTCGAAAAATTGTGACCTGCGAGAAATCATTTCCGATTTAACGCATTATTTTTCGATAGTTTATAATGTATCTATGAGAAACGAGCGTAGTGATCGCTGCCGCTACCGCGGCAGCACTCACTACGCTCGCTCGGCTCGCGCGGTTGGTTACAGTTCTAACCTAACCTAACCCATTTCACCCAGTTCACAATTTTTCGACAGATTATGATCTAACGGAAATAATACCGATAGATTATAAACTAACGGTGCTCACAATCTTACTGTGACATATATAAGTAACAAACATTTTCTACGGAAACAAGCTCAAAGATATTCAAAGTATTTTACGGATACTGTAAATAGCGAAGACTCAAGGGGTTCAAAGTTCTGTAAATGAGGTCGGGTGTTTTATTTTGCAGAATAAGGCTCTAGTGTGCTGGGGCCCAAGTCTGCCATTTTTATAAATTCGTCATTCCAAAACGATCCCATTGTCATTTTACTAAAAGTTCGTAATCTGCTAAATTCATAATGGTCAATCATTGGTCGGTCAATGGTCTCGTAATAGAATTGTGTTATAATGGCATTGTCGTACAATACGACCAATGATACCGCCTAAGTCAGTCATTCATTTGTCATTATGTACGAGATTACCAATAAGTGCCATTTCTTTCAATGGAGTGTCAGTGGCTGACCATTGGAAAGTCATAACGCCATTATATTAGTAGATTACCAAACTTATCAAAATCAACAATTATGAAATCAATGATAGACCATTCTGACACTATTGTAATAGCAGACTTGAGACCCTGCTTTGTTGTTCTAAGGAGATTGTGTGGTGTACAAGTAACGAGGCGTAAGCATGTCCGTAAGTTTTCATGTTTAGCTCGGCGTCGGCTATATTCTGCAGGCCTTTCTGAGGCCGCTCTAGAACTTGAATGAGCGGCATATTTTAAATAAATTCTCTTTTATCGTGGGAGTGTTTATAAAACACAATTTCATAAATGCACGATCACTCAAAACTAGACAATGTAGTACGCCAAACCTAATAATGTTCCAGTTTTAACGTCACTTTTAAACCAATTAGCTCTAAAAAAATTCATCGATTTTAATACATTTATACTGCCTTTATATACATGCTTCAAAATAAGATTGAAAGTTGAATTTCATTACAATCTGTGTACCGATATATTATTATAATAAAATCGTAAACTTTCCGTGTCTTTACATTAAAGATTTTTGCAAAAAAAAGTAAAGACGCGAGAAAAAAGTAATAGAGAATGTAAAAAATATGTGTGTGTATGTGTGTATGTGTTTTGTCTGTTATTCGATTTGTTTGTTCGTTTGTGCGCGCATCACGTATATACTTGTATCTACCTCTTAAGAAGCTTTATTGTGAGTAACATTTAGCCTTTATTTCTTCAAAATCGACTTACAGAATCTTTAATTAGATTTAATTACATATTGTAAAACAAGCCTGTCGCGTCTGTCTGTCTGAACGCGATAAACTTAAAAACTACTGAAAGGATTTTCATACGGTTTTGACCAATGGACGGAGTGGTTCATAAGGAAGGTTTAAGTGTACCTATAATTCATTTAGGTTTTGTGTTAATTGGCTGAAATATGATGATGATTGTTGAAGATATCGGAAAAATCCTGCCGACTGGGAGCTTTACTGGCGCGCGCCGCGTAAACCAATAGAGGTATATGAAAACAATATATCGCGGAATTAATACATTGTTATTTGGATTAACACATATGGTACTTTTAATTGAGTAGTAATAAACACCCCGGAAAAAAATTAAAATATGTGCATAGGTACTCAAAATATGAAATTGACTGCTATAAATACTAATTTTCCGACAACTTGTATGCGAATACAAATAAAGAAACAACCGAATAAAATACTGAAACGACCGAATACAATACTGAAAATTCCGATAAAACAAAACAGAATTTGCTGACGTAATATTTTCAAACATGCAAACAAGCATACACCATGCATGCAGCATGCAAGCGAGCAGGCATGGTTTCTGTCACGGCTGTGGCGCTGCAAGGCTTTGGCGGTCCCACGCGAGCTTATCGTCGCAGATGGATTTAACACTCACCACCGCAGCTTCGGCTTGCTGGATATGGATGTATAAAACCACCTGCTCCTCAGCTCGCGGGCCGCCTCGCCCGTCCGCGCCTACGCGGGCTTAAATTACACTCTAGGGGTAGGGCAGACAAGACTACGTGGAGTCGGTTTTGCAGCGATTCGTTTCTGTCACTAACTTTTGTAGCACAACATATTGACTTTTCGGAAACTTAGTATTTTTTTTCGGAAATTTAGTAATTTTTTTTTGGAAATTTAGTATTACAGTCAATCACAGATTCTCAGAAGTTAATTTCTTTTTCGGAAGCTTTCTTATTATCTCTTTTAATCCCGGTAGTACGTTCCCGTGCGATATTTTCCGACATTCACGTGGGCGAAGCCGCAGGCAAAAGCTAGTGACCCGCTCCTGCTTCGCACGGTTTATCCACTTGACAAAACATTGCTTTTTCTGTATTATATGTACGTTTAATATTATTATACTATACTTTCGAGTATAAGTAAACCTTTCCAAATAAATTCTCTAAATGATGGTGAAAACCGAATCAAAATCGGTTGCGTAGTTTAGAAGAACAATGGCCGCGTTTTTGCCACAGACCGACATGAAAAGCTATTTTATTATTATATTTCTAAATGTCTTTGACATATCTCGGGACCCTGGGGTCCTGGACCTTTGGAAGGCATACGAGGGGCCGAAGCCAACTCGCAGAGGCCCCTTAGACATTTTTGAGTATTGAGGCACCAACCGACGATTATCCCTGTTCGCACTATGCAAGGGCACCCAAGGACAACCCCCGGTTGGTGTGGGACTATTGCAGAATATGGAAACAAAGATATTGGACTATGGCTTTCGGTGGCTTAAGTGGACTGGTTACCTGGAGCTATGGAAGGACTATGGCCCCTGCCTGATCAATGTTTAAATGTACACGGATAAAATGGCAGGGGGTGACTTGCACGCTCAATAATGGGCCCCCGAAAACGGTCGCTAGCACATAGTGTCGTAGCGACAAGGGGGCAACACGTCCTGAGGTGCTTATGAGGAGTGGAGAGGTATTCCACGGCTATCAGGACAATCCCGGAAGTACGGTCAAGATCCCTACCAGCATCTTACTGGAATACTTCCTTCCTCCGAGCACGTTTGCTCTTGCGAATCTCCACTCAAGCCGGCCAATTAAGGCAAGAATGAGGCGGGAGCTCTGTTCCTCGTCAGTGTTCACTCCAGCCGGCCAATAAAGGCAAGCCAGAGGTGAGGAACAAGACTTCTCCCGGGAGATAGGGTCCGTGGGGTCGCTACTGCCCAACAGCTCGCCACATGCTGCCCTGCGGGTTTTTGTATCTCTCTTGGTCTGGCTTCTAATCCCAGACCTGTTCCGGTAAAGTAAACTCTACCGGCACAGGCCTAGAGTTCGGAGCGCGCAAGCCCCACCACGACGTCAACGTAGAGATACGACGGTGGGGTTATTATTATTATTATTATAAAATATCCTTTCAACTGTCATCAACGAGACACAATAGAATTTTAATTGTTATCCACCTCAATGAGGCATCGTAACAGATAATGAGTTATGTACATATACGAAATTAAATCTGTTAAGGCTAAATCATTGAACCGATCAATCGAGGGTTATGACATTTAACAGGTAGCATGTGACCTGGAAAAGGACACACACACAGGACAGGGCTACATATTTACTCAGTTCATTAGTGTTCATGGATAGTTTTATAAAATATTATAAAATAAGAAAAAATACACGCAGACGAAGTCGCGGGCAACAGCTAGTGTGAAATAAAGTTCTTTCATCTCGACTGTTTTTTTTATCTGTTTGTTTTGTTTAGTCTGCCTCTGTTTTTGTGTTTCTTTTTAACCTTTTGTCCAAGGGTTTTGCAAACTTGTACATACCTAAGTACTCAATCTAATCTGCTCAGATTGTCAATGACTAAATATTCGTGTTTTCTCAAGGGCACTTGAAGTTGAATGATATTATCGGGAAAATATTTACCAATTACTTCTAATCAATTTAGTACTCCTGACGGCTGCTACTGCTTCTGAGTAATTTAAGATTTTGACGAGAAAGTTACCCCCTCTCTCTCTCTCATAATACCTACCCGTATTTCTAAAATAAAATATCTTTTATCAATGGAAATTAAGATTAATATTTTTTTTTACTTTAAATTATATATCAATTTTTTTTAAATTATTTTCTACTTATTTCACAAAATCGAATTTTCTGGTTATTCTTATAAATTTAGCGAACTGTGAATTTTCCTCAATTATTATAAATTCAGTTTGATTTGAGATACCTACTTACTGTTGATTGCATGATAGTGAACCTATCGTGAACATTAAGTGAAACTTTGAAAGCTAAGAACAATTTACCCATTGTTATTTCTCCTGGCAAAGTTTATTCGGTTAATATGTATTAGTATGTATTCATTTTCAAGTTATCTATCACTTATGTTGCACCTGCCATGTTTTGTCTCTGCATCATACTAAGGTTGACTGGTAGAAAATGCCTCAGTCATTAAGTCCGCCTTTGTACAGTATTTTTTACTTGTGCACAAAGTTTTGATAAATAAATAAAAACAATTTAATGTTCTGTTAAAACCTGTTCCTTGCTTCTACTATATTATTATTAGAGGGAAGAGCTTCCCAGAGCTGCGTCTAGATAAAAAAAAACGCCCGGCGCACCGTTCAACAGCTGGCACTCGGTGACGCAGAGTCAAGCTGGCCAATCTCCTCATCACGATAATTCCCCACGGTCCACCAGGACCAGCAAAAAAGGCACTTTTCAGAGCCACTACAACAGGAAAAAAAAATCAAAAAAAATAATTGAATCATTGACATGACGAAGAAGAAGAAGATGATTAAGTAATTTTGATTTCAAATCGCGAAATCTGTCACTACAAAGTACTTTATTTATTCAGTGGTCTGATAGGCAGGTCGCCCGGTCGCGCAGATTGTTACAAGATCGTTTGTGCATTGGACGGCATAATTAATCCTAGCACGCAACTCGATCCTATCTACTGATGACTTCAATTTTCCTCTGTTAAAGTTTTCAGGTCACTCTAAAATTTCCTGGTTATATTAATGGCTACCATTACGTGACAATGGTCGTTAGGATAAGTCAAACAGTCGGGCTTGATGGCTCATGTTTGATAGCGCATGGGCCAGGGTTGTGGAGGTAAATGTTCCGCCATGCAATCGGAAGATATATAATGCAATCGCGTTAATTTAATGTCATTTTAAGGGTGCCCATTGTTCCCGTTGTAGGCCTCCTACATATCACACCTTTGTAATAATTACCTCAGTGGACAGGTGGAAGGTATTATCATTTGATTGTTAGCAATTATTAAAATCTATATCTATACTAATATTACAAATGGGAAAGTTTGTGAGGATGGATGGATGGATGTTTGTTACTTTTTCACGCAAAACCTACTGAACGGATTTGGATGAAATTTGCCACACAGATAGTTTATAACCTAGATTAACATATAAGATTCTTATTATCCCGAAATTCCCACGGGATCGAGACTTATGCGGGCAAAACCGCGGGGCGCTGCTAGTATATTAATAAAATTCATCATCATCATCATTTCAGCCGAAAGACGTCCACTGCTGGACATAGGCCTCCCCCAAGCACCGCCACTTCGACCGATTCTGTGCTTTCCGCATCCAGTATAAAATTAAAGTAACAAAATACTACCTCTGTCCGTATTCTCTTCTCGACTCTTCATGACATTGAAATGTTTAATTTGGATTTTAATTATCATGATTTGTTACTTAAATGTCTGTATTATTACGAATGATGGGTACAAAATAAATAATTACTAATTATGTAAGTATGTTGTTGATTGAATTCAATAGTCGGGCAAGTCAAAATGTAGGCAAGCAGTGTGAGTTAGGAATTGATTCATGTTCTAAATTACGTCCTTGTTTATTTTTTGTACTATGCCACTTATGTTTTCAGACAGCGATTTTTAAACTAATGTACATATTAAATTAACTAATTAAAAACAAAATTGTGGTACGAAATACATTATTGTAGGTAAATACTTTATGATTTTCTAAGATTTTCCTGTCGTTACGCCATGGAATTACTACGTTGGTACTATATAGCATTTTAGCCACTGTGCCTGTGAACGTTTGGTCTTTTACTACGTTCTTGTTTGTGGTTTAGCTAGGTCATGTTTTATGGAGCACATTCCCATGACCCATGACGCCATGACGCATACAGATAGATGGTCTGATTACTCTGCCAGGGCGTTTAGTAGGTCATCATCCGGGGAATATCGGAGTTAGCTGATTGATTACAGAGATTCTAATAAAATAAAGCGAAAATAAATTTAAATACCGGCCAAGTGCGTGTCGGACCGTTTGACGTAAATTTGATGGTCGTATTAATTTTAACTAGACGGTCATTTTAGAAAAAAATCGAGCTTTGTGTCTCCGCTAACGTTAATAATTAACCTAAACTAAATTGTTCTATTAAGTAGGATAACGTTGTCTTAAATATTATGTATACCTACCTACCTATGTAAAAATTGTGAATACATTGGTGATTAAATAAAGTGTAATTTGATATAAAGTAAGTACCAAAATACAAAAAAAAATATGAAAGGGAACGCTATAGCCTTATTTTGTCTGAGAATCATGAAAAGTGTGTTTGTGAATCGTAAATATTCTTTACAAATTGGATATTGGAGGTTTGTTTGATATTCATTTCAAATACAAACGTTTATTGTTATCTAATCTGTTGTTATTTTTTAATATTGTATCGTTGTTTGAGTAAGAACAAAAATGTTATAAAATGTTTATTCATATACCTACCTACATAGCTTCAAAACGTGATTATTACCTGCACTTAATTAAAAAAAAAAAACAACCTCCCATAACTTTGTTTTTAAAAGCGAGCAAGAAGCAAGGAGTGTATAATAAAACGTAACGTATAAAAACAACGTTGCAATTTTACGGTCTATTTTAATGCAAGCAATGATGGTAATATTAATAATAGTGACCTGTAATTAAAAATATGTGGATATATTTAAAACTGTCTTGTAGAAAAACCACAGTAATTTTGCTCGCTATTGACGATTGTTCGAAATACATATGATTTTAAGGAATTGATGATAGTTAGTACATTGTATACAAATGACTTGTTGCTACTAGTAACTCATTGTTATTTCATTTTTGAAGGACAGATTTCACTGCCCGGTATAAGAATGAACATTTCGTTGTAATGAAATTATCGGATTTTGAAGTAACAAAAATACTCCTTACTCCAGTACTAAGATATTATAATTGTTGTAATGTCTAAACTGTTTCTGGTTGTGCCACATAGGTGTTAAGTGTACCTATTTTTCATAACCAGAAACACAAAAATACACTACAGCAGATTTTTTCTTATTTCAGGGTGGGTAAATATGAAAAACTTTAAAGTTTTTCATATTTACAACGTGTAACGTTAAATGCGCAAAACTGGAAAATAGTTTGATCAGAATAACGAGCAGAATAAACTGAACCACTTTTTTATATGGGTCACTTTTTTCAAAAAATCTTCATTAAAAACGTTGCCGTGTCTTTATTAATAGGTCAAGCCATCACATGCGCAAACCTGCCAAAATAGGTAAACAAACACAAATTGTTGTCGACCCATTTAAATTTTCTCATACGCGGGATAACGAACGAAAACAGCACATAAAACCTTTACAATTTTTGTATTGTTTTTTTTTTTCTCTCTTAAATAGGCCAATTGAATTAAAATCAGTTGGGGTGTCTGCGGTTTTGCGCATTCAAACGTTACACGTTGTATAACTGATGAAACTGATTAGCACTGCGCGACCTGAATTACACTTTATTATGTCGTAGCAAGAGTTGCTTTTTATTTAAATGATTTTACAGAGTGTTCCACCTGTACTTATCTGCAGACGATTGATTATTGCGACGCGTGTTCAAGTAAGTATGTAACAGTCTCCTGCATCCTGTATGGAAAAGGTAAATATACGTACATCATTATGTATACCTACCGGGAAAAGGTAGATGTACCTACATCATAATGTATATCTACAGGGAAAAGATAAGTGTACCTACATCATAATGTATACCTACCGGGAAAAGGGAGATGTACCTACATCATAATGTATACCTACAGGGAAAAGGTAGCTGTACCTACATCATAATCTAGACCTACCAGGAAAAGGTAGATGTACCTACATCATAATGTATACCTACAGGGAAAAGGTAGCTGTACCTACATCATAATCTAGACCTACCAGGAAAAGGTAGATGTACCTACATCATAATGTATACCTACAGGGAAAAGGTAGATGTACCTACATCATAATATTTAATTGGATTTGGTGGTGAAAACTATTCACTTTTCAAGTTTAAATTTGTATCTTAGGTGGTGTCTATTAACAGTTTTTAATATTCCGAAGACAAAAACGGTATAGGTAAATAAATTACGAGCAGCTTTAAATGCGTTAATATTTTGGCTACACCAGGTTTCACATTGACTGTACATTTAAATGACATTGAATAAGTTATTTGAATAAGAAAAGAAAAAATCAAATGAATGAATTTAAACAATCATTCTTGCTATTAAAGCTAGCGATAAATTGTAAAGAATATTCTACAAGTCTAATGTTTACGATAAGGATCTTTAAATGTATATTATTCTTTTTTTTAACGTATTGTGATAATATTGTGGGAGAATCGTCCAATTATTATCATTTTAAATATCTGTACATAATAAGCAACTGGTTTTATGTTCATACTTATTTAAATTAAACTGGTATTAATTTAATTCTTGATGGTCTGTCTGCGAATAGGTATGATTTATTGAATATAAAAATACATATGAATGTAAATGAATGAAAAAAAGTAACCAAACATTTTATGTTGCGCAACAACGAATGTACGGGTAGTTCCTATTATGCCAGCGCCACACATTGGCTTATGACTTGGATCCAAGCTTGGCTACGAATAGAATAGCCAATAATTGTAACCAAGGTTGCGGCCTCACATTGGCTCCAATATCATTTGGCAAACACAATAGCCAAGAGCATTGGAAAGTTGGAAGTTTGAGCAGGTTTTATTATTGCTAGCGGGTCATGTCAGACGGGACACTATTCGCTCTGGATACTTACGCCCACGCATTGAGCACCTATTATTATTATTGAATTAATCAAGGTCAGCCTGCAGTAAGGAAAACGAAACCTAGAAAAAGGCGATTCTGGATGATAAATATGGACGCTAATCGAATCTGCTAATACATTTTTATTTCTGTGGTATTTATTGGCTGGATTCCATAGTGCTTTTTTTGCTCGATAAAGTTCTATAACCTCCAACACTTGATCATTCGACCACTCGACATTCGTAGAATCCATGTCGCACATTCAACACTCACATCGGCAGAGCGCGTACTGATGCTGGGTGATGTCTGGATCGAGAAGCGACGGTGGACCCAAGTTGCCCACCCGCCTACACCCTTCACTCCCTTCGCCTTTGAACGTGTACAAAAAACCGACACATAACATAACATCACGCCTTGTTTTCTTGAAGGGTTGGGCAAAGGTGTCCCTGTAGCAGGTACACCCACATTTCGCCAGTCATGTTTAAGTCCCATGTAATAGGGGGCGAGCCTATTGCCATCAACCGGGCACACATCCAGACTCCGAGCTGCTACTGAGAAATTTCTGATAGAAAAACCCAATAACACTTTGCCCGACCCGGGAATCGAACCCAGGACCTCATGCTCAGCAGTAGCGCTTGCTACCACTAGACCGACACATAGCGGGTTAACATTGGATATTGGACGCAATGTTCCGTTTATGTCCAATAACTCTCCAAAATCGATCTACATATTCGTGTATTGGATCCAAGTGGAGCCGATAAATCCAAAGTGTGGCGCCGGCATCAGATTGGAAACTCTAGACTATTTCGATTTAATGTTATAAATTCCGTCGGTAGGTACAGGATAGTTATATAAAACGGAGCCACTTTAACAATGGCCAATTCTTACCTTTTCGTCCGTCTTTATCTTTGCCTGTCACAGACAATGTGAAATCTGCATCATTATCTAATTTCGATCAGTATTTTAGTAAAAATGTGCAGTGAAAAAACGCCATTTGATTAGAATTCAGTCTAATAAAATTTGTAAAAAAATACCCGACTATTTGTGAAATTTGTGAAAGTAATTGTCGGGTACGACAATTCTCCGGAATCCTGAACTTTTATTATGAAAGCTTAACTCACTTCTGTCCAGTATTTTCGTTTTCCGGCCCATCAATATTTAATCAACGTGGAACCGAATCGAACACAGTACGGAAAAATCATGCAACAAATCAACAATTCTGAAAGCTGACGCGCAATTTTAATAATAATAATGAAATAAAATCATTTTATTTCAGATAACAAAAAGATCCATATATTGTTAGTAACATGTATGCACTTAAACCACTATTGTTAGTAACTTAAAACTAAAGACGAATTCGTGAGAGCACCCAAAATCTAGACACAATAAGAAATGGTAATGGTCTGATGCGGAAAGCACAGAATTGGTCGAAGTGGCGGTGCTTGGGGGAGGCCTATGTCCAGCAGTGGACGTCTTTCGGCTGAAATGATGAATGGTCTAACTATGGTTCATGAGTCTTCGCACAAATTGCCTTATTATGGCGGAGGAAGTATCTGCCGCCACAGCCTTCAGGATACTATTGTGACTGCCTCTTATTTTGCTCAGGAGTGAGGCCGTTTTTTTGCGGATGATGGCATGAAATCCATCGGTACGGGTTACCGCGAACATTTCAGATGCACTGCAAAAACGAGGCAATCGCAACAGCATCCTAAATACATTATTGTATTGGACGCGTAGAACATCCAGCGACCTTTTCGAGTAGTTGACCCAAAGATTACCGGTGTAAGAACTTTGACAATAAACTTTAAAAAGCGTAATATTAACTTGGTCAGTACACCGAGCAAATCTTCGTGCCAACATATTACCCCTGACCGCCAGAGCTCTACGTTCCCTCTCAATATCACTATGGTCGCTGAGGTCGCTGGTAAGAAAATGCCCAAGATATTTTAACTTTGTGACTTTACGAATTGGCCTACCGTTTATGGCAAGTTCGAGAGCATCCATGTATTCACATTTTTTGGCATTATAGATCAGTCCATGTGCAGCAGCGTAGGTCTCACATATAGAAGCAACAAGAATAATGTACCCAGGATTTTGTAATATCAATATTTAAAAGAGTGTCCTTGGAGTTTCTTGCCCGTTCTTCTCCATAGAGATCTACGTTTTGGAATGGGCAACTAGCTTCAACTTTCTGACTAACTGACCTACTCTTCGACAGTTCAAAAGTGCCTGTAAAAGGTAAATGTTTTTAGTTTTGAGTTTGAGCATCTCGGCGATTGGCCCCAGCGACGGGCCCAGCAGCACCATGTCATCCGCATAACTGATGTTGTTACAACTTACACCATTTACCCTGCATCCGACACGGATTTCGCTGAGCTCGGCAATGAGGTCATTAACATATAGATTGAAGGGCTGGGGAGACGACAAACCACCTTTTCTCACCCCGTACTCCGACCCATATGATTCTGAGAGCGCATCAGACCATCTGACACGATTTGTCTGGCTAAGGTACCAAAACTACAAAACTCTGAGCAGCTCCTCCGGTATACCCCTATTTCTCAATTTACTCCAAAGCACATCATAAGAAACGAGATCAAAAGCCTTGGAGAGATCAAGGAAGCAGGCGTCTTACGGTCAGTGTAGTATTTGACAGCATGCTTGACACTTAGGATAGCGCTTTCAGTTGATAGTCCAGGACAAAATCTTGCCAAATAAGAGTCAAGCATACTATTTAATGAGTGAGGTAGAATGAGATTTTTTGTTTCCTATTTCATTTAGTCTCGCCCGGCACAGAAATTGAGAGATTTCATTATCTACTTAATAAAATTCTTAAATTCATTCAGTTATCATTCACTGACAGGCAATGCACAGTAAAACTGCTGGGTCTGGAAGCATGCAATTTTCCAATCCAATACATTTTTTTTGTAATTCCTTAAATTATAACAAAGGTGCCACCAAGGAAGGATGTTCGAAAAAAGGTTATTTTATTTTATTTATTAATTCAGGATTAAAACAGAACGTAAACAGGAACATCAAAAAACCTCAGTAGGTTTGTCCGGATGTTGAAACACTTGGTAAAATAGGTGATATAAGTATACAGCATGTATCAGAAAGCTGTGGATGTGCGATCACGATTACGATAGTGGTCCTATGGAGAGTTGTTCAGTTTGATGGTTTGTACAGTATTATATTATCTGTGGTTTGTACGCACACCCTTAGATATATGACCACACCTGGCTTGCAATATTTTACAATTTAGACTAAGCGAAGTGGTCGATTGTAGAAGCTGTTGAATAGTTTCTAGTCGCTATTAATGCTTTGAAGTGACAATGCCGCGGTACAGACGACATAAATACGAAATAATACAACGTCTAGTAAACTTGCAGACGCTAGGAGTAGGAAATAGTAATAGCATATATAGTATATATATTCGTGTTACATCAAATTCATCCCACATCCAGTGCGAGTGCGGTGTTTCCGAACAGACTATGTCCCATCTGCTGGAGTGTCCCAAATGTCCGTTCGCCTGCACCCTTGACGATCTGAACAACGCCTCAGACGACGACTGACTGTCCTAGCCCGCAACCTTATAATATTGGAAGTTGAAATACTGTCATATTGAAAAGTTTTGACTACGGCTATGCATCGTTTGCCCTCAAAATTTAACTTTAGATTCTAGAATCTCTAGCGAGAGTGAGTTGCCGTCACCTTTTAAGTTGGGGCTTCCAAAGTTTATAATGCACTGAGAAAAGAGACTTCAATTAAGAATACACTAGGTTCAGGGTAAGCGCCTCAAAAACGGCCCGGAAAATAAGACAACGTGGTCTTATGTTGTGTATTTTTGTATAAACGTAATTGTTTGAATTATAAGTTTTATTTAAGATTAAATATTTTTGAACTTTGAGATTACTTTTTATTCAAGCTTCAAGCGAATTTGTTTTTACATTTTCTCCGATACTCAATAATACCCAAATTGCAAACACAGTTCAACATTATATAAAAAATATAAATATCGTGTACTCGAGTACATGATATTTATAATACATTTATATTTTTTCTGAATTAAGAATATAAATGTCAATCGCGGCCAATTTAGTAAGAGTTTTTGTTCGCGATACTGTTTCTAGTGTTATATTGACGAACAACAAAAGTCACGACAGATTCTCGCTAGCCAAAAACTGTGTCACTCAAGTCGGCCAGCTCGCTGTACGTATGTGTGAATACTTATGTGTGAGTGTTGACGTTTGAGTCACTATTGGCCGACCAACTAATGTGTGAATATGTGCGTGCTTGTACGTACATCCAGCTGGCCGACTTGAGTGACACAGTTTTTGGTTAACGAGAATCTGTCGTGACTTTTTTTGTTCTTCCATGATCTAGTGTATTCTTGATCTTATTCTTGATTCTAGTTTACCTACGTTTGACAAACTATCTGCGGTGACACCGAGCTAGGTAGACCTAAGTCTTTAGAGGCGCTTGTTTACTCCGGCGGTCACGTGTACTGATAACAATCTCGTCTGGTACAAGTCTATCTTGTTAGATTTGGACAATGATTTGGATTAGTTTCAGTCGAAGGAGTTAATTGTAGTTTATAGTAAATTGTTTATTCCATGATGAGGTCTAAACTATGTTTAAATAGAACTGATATTGTTGTTTGGCTTTGTATATTTTCCTTGAACTCAGGAATGTACTTTAACATAATAAAAATATAATAACACATATATTCTGAGAAGTTTCCTTGAAAAACAACTGTTAAATTCGACAAGGAGCTTAGTAATGTTAGATCAGTAGCTTTTAAACAGCGTCGGTTCTCTGCTGTTTTCATCGACTTTGGTTGCCGAATGTTTTCCTCTTTATTTGTTTGATTTTCACAAAAAATGGAGGGTTTACTAATTGATAATTTGGATTTTTTGCCCAATAAACCGACTATGTGACATAATTTTTGAATTTCAATCTGTCGGTACGATACAGTATAATAATAATAGTACGTATTCGCCTCTTCCGCTAGAATGTCTTCCTGAATTTGAATTTAATAAAAGATACAATTTCACTCTCAAAATGCAATTGACTTTTACTTGACTGACTCTTAACTCCATTTGTTCGACGTGCAAGTGCCAGAAAATGTTCACTTGACATTTAGAATTTTATTAAAACACGATACAATAATATAACGATACAATAAAACAATTTCCTAATAAAAATAATTGTTTTTTTTGGTATGTTCATAAAATAATTTTTCATTTGTTATTTTTCAATAATTTTTCATGAACATTCAGAAAAATGCGGGCGGGCACATGCCGATGGGCGACATTGTATAGTAGAATAATAAGAATCAAATTCGCAAAACACATATTCGTTAGTATGAAACTGACAGGTGTCAAGAATGCATTCTGTCGACTGCCGGGACTGTAACAGATATAATGTTGCAAAAGCCGCGGGCACAGTTATTACCCGCTTTGAGTGCAACTAATGTTTGTGCTGTGTAGGTGCTGTTGCTAACTTGTTTAGTGATTTCAACTTAAATTGGGTATTAATTAGCACACACTGGTGCCGATTCCCTTGTTCACAAACTAAACTAAATTTAAGTTCTTTGCATCTTTTTCTTTCCATTTCATTAAGAAAATGACAGAAGATAGATTTTAGTTTAGTCCTGTCAAATTAATCAGCGTTTGACGTAAATTGAAGTAATTTTAGTAGGCAAGTTTTTAATCACGTCTAAACTTGTATGAAGTAGTGACAGGCGCTGATTAATTTGACAGGACTAAACTAAAATTTATCTTCTGTCCTTTTCTTAATGAAATAGAAAGAAAAAGATGTACTGAACTTAAATTTAGTTTAGTTTGTGAACAAGGGAATCGGCACCAATGACACAATCACAAAGCTATGAAGTTAAATTAACTAGACAATTGTTTAGATTAAAGTAACTATCTTTTTATTGTTGATAAGAAATGCCTACAAAAAAATGCGAATTTGAAACAACCGAGAATTATGTCCTTACTCCTTACCGGTGTTCATTTTTTTAAATAAAGTGTATAAGTATTTTTCTCATAGCTATGGTCCATTATTTCGCCTACAGCCGATAGGAAGTCAGTTTGTCTTAACTATGATTTACAAGCTATGTCATGACTAAATATGAAGGTACCTATTTCTTTTTTGTAACATCGACTGCACAAATGTTTATGTAGTAATTATATGAACCTTCATCTGTCAAGAAACATCTTTAAGGTACGTTTAATAATACCCATATGTACGTAATATTTTTAATAGGTATTGTAAATATTAACAAAAAAATCCTTTTGTATATTTCCCTAAAACGTTAATCAGAAATTAATTTGGGATTTAAGTTACCTACCACGTTCCTACCATAATATATTTTGATATTTCCTTCGATGTTTTTACAAAGTTGCAGGGCATAATACAATTATGAATTTTGAGCAAAAACATTAACTTTTTTTTCGTAATTTTTATTCAAGCTTTGTTTTCAATTCCGTGTCCGTGCCCAGTAATGTAAATAAACTCGCAAATATATTTTATTTATGAATCTTCGATACATATTATAAAATAAAGTCACTTTTCGTGTCTGTCTGTGTGACCGCGTTGTTTTTCTAAACTACGCAACGGATTTTGATGCGGTTTTCACTATTATTATTACACATTAGGTACATACATTATTTTTCGTAATGTATGCCCGCCCTTGCCCGTTGATTAGTTTTGATAATAACACACTTTGTATTTTTAAGGTAAGTATATACTTTAATTTACTTGTCATAGAAGCCAAAAAATGCACTTTTTAGGGTTCCGTAGTAAACAAGGAACCCTTATAGTTTCGTCATGTCCGTCTGTCTGTCTGTCTGTCTGTCTGTCCGCGGTCTAGCTCCGAGACCTTTAGTACTAGAAAACTGTAATTTGGCATAGGTATACATATTAATTACGCCGACAAAGTGGTAAAACAAAATTATGAAAAACATTTTTTGCTTAGGGTATCTCTCATACACGTAAAGTGGTGATGTTTATTTTTTTATTTTTTTACCCCATGGTGAGGGGTATCATTGGAAAGGTCCTTCAAAAATATTGTGAGTTTATGGAAACCATTTTTGGATTCAGGGATTCGTTTGCGAAATATTAAGCTTTAAAGTGCTAATTTTTGTTAGAGTCAAGTGTCCCCCCCCTGCTGGCTAAATGGTTGGTTTTGGGTGTGTGAAAAAAATCACAACAGTAGTTTATATAACGAAATTAAAAGGAAAACTATCACAGCTAAGTAGGCTCTACAGGTTAACGAGTAATAATCGACCAACTAAACTTTGCAGTTGCAAAAACATGTTTTCACATACATTCCGTATGGGAGAACATATTTTTCAACTACAAAGTTAAGTTTGTTTTTGGGATAAATTCATCCCAACTACGGAACCCTTCATTGTGCGTGGTCCGAAACGCACTTGGCCGGTTTTTTAGCCCATTTGCCGACCTACGCCTTGGTACCTAAAATAGCGACTGGACCTATTTCTTATAACAATATTAATGTTATTCTATTAATGAATGGTTTGTAGGAGGTGCTAAGCATTTTAAATCAGATGTATCATCCAAAAAAAATAGTTGTGTGAAATACAATGAAAAATTAAATATTATGTACCTACTCCGCGTGTCTGCATCCTACGTAACATCAGTTACTTGTCTATGCCTTTAGTGTCTTTGGCATTATTGTGACAATTTAAGAGACGTAGACCATAGATATTATACTTAATTATAAATACGCAGACGCCGACACCGGCAAAAATAGATAGAAAAACTTTACGGCTGTATAATGCAAAATTAGTACAATGAATAGTAGAATGAAAAGTGTTTTGTGGTAGCCAGTTAACGGCATTTGAAGAAATACAGATAAACTAATGTTATGAGTGTTTTAAGAATTTCAAATTTCACCAATGACAATGAAAAAGAAAACAAGAAAACAAAATACGAAACAACTGCTGTCTCAGTGAACATTCGCTGCCAAATGCTCGCCACTATCGCCAGACGCGTGCAGATAAATGTGTGGTATCCTTTTGAAGCTGTAGTAAGTACTGTTTAAAATAAATTCTGAATGTACCAACTGTCTTTATAGCACAAAAAGGAGGTAACAACGAGAGGCAGCGAATTTGAAACTACCACAGAAAGCAGCAGTTCTGTGCGATGAGGCCAACATGAGGTACGAAGATGTTCTAGTTTTAATCTTGTTGACATCGCGCGACCAAGATATTTTCTTATATAAATAGTCTGGTTTCTTTGTGAGAATAGTGCCAAAGAGTAGTGTAGCTAGGTGAAGCTTTCTGCGTGATGACATTCTCTTCAAATTATTCTTACTTAAAAAGGGAGTGATGTGGCATCGTGGTGGGACATTGTAGCAGAATCTTGCGCAAGCATACTGCACTCGCTGGATAAGTTTTTCGCTTCTACCGAAAATGCAAGCCCCATCCACAGTGTCAGTGTAGTTCAACTTGGATAGAACGAATGACTCACACAGCATGACACGCATATCCACACTTATGTAGGGCCGGACACGATACAAGAGCTTGAGTTGGTAGAAGCAGTTGCGCACGGCCTCCAATATATGAGTTTCGAAATGCAGCTGCCTGTCAAATTCTACCCCAAGATTACGAGCCTCCAGAACCCTTTCTACAGCACAACCATCAATCTTGAGGTTCAGGTTGCAAGCAAGCATTTTGTTCAGGAAATTCCTAGATCCAAGATGCTTAGATTTACTAGGGTCCAGGACCAAAGAGTTTCTTCTGGACCAAGCAAAGATCCTTTCTAAATCCTCATTTATTCTTCTTACAGTTTCAGCAGTATACTGGGAGTGGATGGAGAGATACAACTACAGATCATCGGCGTAAAGGTGAAACTTGGTGTTAATCAGGCAGTTGGCGATGTCAGCACTGTACAGGATGAAGAGCGGCAGACCAAGGATCGATCCCTGCGGTACGCCCCTGTCCACGCGCTTCGGACTAGAAGACATAGTATCTCCATTACTGTCGCAAGTCACCTGGACAAACTGAGATCGATTACTAACTAGGTAACTCTCAAACCATTTAACCGCTTCGACATCACATCCATAGAGAGACAGCTTGGAGAGAAGAATTGAAGTATTTATAGAGTCAAAAGCATGCAAAAAATCAAGTAGGACAAGTAGGGTCCTCATGCCTTGGTCTCTGGCTTCGAGAATGTTACCGACTACATCCAGGAGTACTGTGGCTTCTACGAAATCCGGATTGAGCCAGTGGCAAAATTTTATAGTGCTCAAGACATGCACTAAGCCCAAGCTGGTCGAAGACAATCCTTTTTAATTTTTTTACAAGTGCGCAGCTCGTTTTTAAGGAAATTTCTCACCGACAGGTTGACATTTCACGTGACCAGAGGCTAGCTCGTTCTTTGGCTAAAGCCAAAGTAAAAAACTGGCAGCATTGCGACGCGCGCTTCTGGGGACGTTTTCGGATGACAGCGATACGGACGAATGTCCTTTGTTGTCCTTTTGTTTATGTATTTATTTGTACAGTAAGTTAGTTAGGCTTTTAATTTGGTACCTACCTAGTGTAAATAGTTAGTTGTGTTATAATATAAGTATCATTATATCATGAACAAAAAATGAATCAAAACCCTTTTTACACAATTATGTGCCTTATTAACCTGTGTACCTATCAGAAAGGAGCTTATGAATTTAATATTGAAAAGGAAGAAAAGTTCTTATGTACGTATCGGTAAAAGTCGTCAAGAAAACTTCAGTTCTTCCAGCTTCAAAGAGCTTTGTTCATACCTAATTATCGTAGGATATTGTTGAACAGTTAAATAAGCATGTTCGAGAATCTTTTAAACAGAGGTAGGTACAAAAGTGAATGAACTAGTGACAAACATTTCAGAAAAACTCTCTTAGATCAATTCCAACAATTGTCTCAATCGATCACTAATCGCTCTGCAACTTTAGCGAAGTTTCAATGTTTGATTGGGTTCAACTTGCTACGGACTGTGACAACTGCGTAAGTTCAATCCCCTACGCTACGTGTTATTGAATGGTGAACAATTAATTTGTGTTATATTTATTTTGTAACACTTTTTCGTTTATAGATAAAAATCACAGTTCAAAGTTATGGAATGATTACTTGCATGACTAAAAAAAACGTAAAAAATAATCACAGATTTTATAATTAAAGATTACGGTTTTCTTCAAAAACTATTATAGGTAATATAAATGTAATAATTAAAAAATAACAACAAAATCACAATTAAAAAATTTCATTTTTTTTTAAATGAACTTGTATTGTATACACAAAATATAAGTTTTTTATGGACAATGTAAGTCAATTACTTAGAAAATTAATTATTATGGCATTGATACATACAAATACCTTGCATATAATAGAGCTTAAAGGAGATGGAAAATGTTGGGTCCAAGTGTATTAAGTTGAGATATGATCTAAAAATTAGACATATTTTTTATCCTTGAATATAAAAAATCTGCTCAATTCTTTTCTGGAAGCGGAGAAATATGATAAAGATAGTTTTCGTGAGATCATCGATAATAGTAACCGATTACACAACTACAAAAAGAAAACCTACCCACTAGGTAGCACTAGGTAATATAGTTAACTCAAAGTAATTAAATGTACTATAATATACTTTTATACAATATAGTGCATTTAATTTAAATAAAACATCATTAATTACTGAAAAACCAAAATAATTATTATCAATTTCATATCAATTAAAATCAGTTTTATTTTTTGTCTATGTCACTGGCAATACATATTCTGCACTGGTAGACTGACATTGACAATTTGACACATTAGTGGTGGGACATTCTCGAATTTTTGGCGACCGAAACCGTTTTTCCGACGACGAAAACGGTTGCAGAAAACGGTTAAAGTACGAACCTTATCCAACATGGAATAGAATTGCCTTTTCGTCGAGCGCAGTTTCTTAAAACTATCAACGATTTGAAATGTATGAAATGGTTTTTTCGCTTCACGAACGACAGCATTGACAACTGGTAATACATTACTGACTGTATTTCATTTCAAAGAGTTCACTTTTTAAGAGTTCACTTTTTATTGGAAGGACTGTTTTACGAGTGTGATAGATAGTTGAATCATTGAACCCGACTGTATTTTCTTAGATGTAAAAGTCGCACCAAGTAATTCGAAGACCGGTTTGTGCAATGAAGACTGTTTGAAGTTGAACTCAGGACGCAAGACGGTTTCATCATCACAAAATGGTCTTTGTGAATGGTTCGTTGTCACCCATCACTACTAGAACTAGACAGCTGTCACTTATTTCGTGTTTTCGGATGTGTTTTGAGTGCTTTCCCAATTATTTTACATTTTCAACGATCACTGCTTTGATTTTTACGGATTCTGAACCTGCCTACCTTGTACAACCCTTGCTTTCACACTGGACACCGCAGATCGCCCACACGATTGACTTGGAATTGTTATAATGGATTTTTGTGGATTGAATATTGTTGAAACTATGGATCGCTATGTGAATTGGGGGATAGCAACTAGTCACTGCAATACACTAATGTATGTATGAATCTACAAATTCACACCATTTACATCTCGTTACTATTCAGGCCCAAGAGTACATGTAATCGTTTCAGTCTCCTTTTGAAAGCCATATAAAAAAAAAATGTTAGGCCCTATCCCCATATCTCCGCCCCCGTCCATTTGGAGTCCATTCGGTTCAGTATCGCTTCAATACCCAGATTACCACTCGCCATCCGGTTGCCTCTCCAATAAATTTTACGTGCCATTGCTATCAGGGTTGTAACGGATGTCATATAACGGATGAGGATGCGGATGAGGATATCGAGATAATCGGGTTTGCGGATGCGGATGAGGATACGGATATTGGAAAATTCCTTATTGAGGATGCGGATGAGGGTGCGGATTTCGTACAAACAATAGTCCTTGTTTTTATAATATTTATATTTCTATTATAGGTTGTAGGTAATCATTTGGTACCTAGGTTACCATAGCGTAATTCGCCTGCAAAAAAATTCACTTCTACGAACAAACAAAAAGTAAACAATAACACACCACCCGGCACCCAGTAACTCAAATTGTGACATGTGACACCACAGTCGTGCCACCACTGCCACGTGCGGCGGACATTGCGAATTCAGCCAATAGGAACGCGTAACTCACTTATTGGCTCGCCCATTTAGCACGGTGCGTGTTTCTAAAAATTCACTATTTGTGCGAACAACGTAGGGTCACATCCTCATAGAAATTATGAGGATGCGGATGAGGATGCGGAGCTTTTAAAATCAAAAGTTGAGGATGCGGATGTTTTGCGGATATCAAAATTTATGCGGATGCTCCGCAGTTGCGGATGCGGATACGGATATCCGTTACATCCCTGATTGCTATAACTAATATAAAAGTGTTACTATCATTATCGTCAGAGCGTAAGGCGAAAAGCGAAATCATTTGGTTTGAAAAGTAAATTATATAAAAGAATTATGTACGGCATTGCCGCTAACTCCATTAGAACTTGTTAAAAACGGATGGGAGTACATAAAAACTAATCTAATGAATTGAGCGGGGAAAAGATGAAACAGTTCATAGCATACCTGGTCCGACAATGGCAAAATGATGAAAGTGCCAATTTGTGAAAGTTGGCACTCCCAATTAAATAAAATGATAAAAACTACGTAACCATACTAAAAGTAATAACAGAATTATTCAATCAAAAGGAAATTGATATAAAAAAAACAAGGGTCGACCAAACTGATAAACTAGGACAGCACTAGTTATGAAATAAATGTAGTAAATGGTGTGGAAAAATCAGTAGTGTGACAAACAAGAAATAAAAACCTGTTTGTCATACTGCACGCGTAGCATGACCACCGTAGAAACGGGTTTTGTCGACGGAAGAATAGACAAAATGACAGATTGTGATTGTTTATCTGTCATTTTATCTATTCTTCCGTCGACAAAACCTTTTTCTACGGTGGTCATGCTACGCGTGCAGGTGTGACTACAAGTCGGGAGTGGTCTACTCCAGTTTGTATAGAAAACAACAAACACAAAAGGCGATTATCACACTGAACCGCGCACAGAGCAGTACAGTGTGATAATCGCCTTATTGTTGCTTATGCATTGTAAAAGATTATTTTCAAAGGACGCCAGCTGTTTGAAAACGGAAACAGGTTCAAGAATGTTTTTTTGTGAAAAGTAACTATACTGAGCATAACTACTAAGATCTTGCAGTGGGACAAAGATAACATTATTAATTTTATGTTCACATAAACAATCGATGCTACAAAACACGTTTTAAATTCAGTGTTTTCAATACTAATAAGTTATAACTTATAATAAATGCGTATGTTGACTACTAGTCTTGAAGTTGTGGGACATCGCGTCATCGAGCGCATGATAAAGTCATACCCATAAAGTCTTACAAAGAATACACATGCCGAGTTAAGAGGGAATTTCCTGTGTCTGGCCTTCACGATAAACAACAATATAATGATAGGATACGAATAACAATAATAATTTGCTTATAAACAAGATTACGAGAGATTATGCATTTAATCTGCTCGGGGTTAATCACCGGTATTGCAAGTTATACTACCTAGTTTATCTAGCATATATTGATTTGATAGGCACTGATTGTATGAGACGATCCATCGAAGAACGTTTGTTCAGCCCGTTTGCCTATCACTTTGTTTTTGGTATTATATTATTCCCGAAAGACGATGGCTGGAATTCTGTTAAATTTTAATTAAAATTAAATAAATATTTTAATAAAAATTAAAATTTATTTAAATTAAAGGATATTTTTAGTCATTTTTTGAAATGCCTAAAATTATCCTTTAATTTAAATAAATTTTAAAATAGTAAACGGTCCTCGACATTACTTACATGGCAATGAAGTGGGATAACAGATAAATATTGAATTATTTCACAGTAGAAGGCTACACAGCACCATCACACAGCATTCGCAGATGTATGCTGAGCGATGGCCGTTTTAAGTGGATGTGACACATATTTTCCCCCAAATTGTTATTTTCTTGTTTTTGTTTTCTTTCTTAGTTTTATATTTACCGCAAATAAACGTATTTTCTTTCTTTTTTCTTTCTTATATAGTTTAAAAGAGAGAACAAGAGATAAAGTCTACTTAGAGCTGTCAAAGATGCCTGTTTTCACCGACAACTAACACCTAAATGAATCTCAAAGAGCACTGTTGGATTTTCAACTCTCAGCGTTAGCGCTGAGAGTTGCCTGGTGTTGAAAATCCAACAGTACACTTTTATTTAGGGATTCATTTAGGTGTCACTGGTGTGTGGGTGAAAAACGGGCACTAGGCGACTTAAAAAAATACCACCAAAGGAGATTGCCCACGGCACTATGGACAAATGTACTGAATTTAACATTGTAGTGTCTTCATCAAATCATCTTTAAAATACTCGAAGACATGTCTAAATACTTCCACAAAAAATTCAATACAAACTACAATGGCATTTCCGAGATATTTACAAAAATGCAATTACTGTTTAGAGGTTATGATCGACCATAAAAAGAATTAAAAAAAGCTGATTGAAAGAGTCTGAATGGGTTTACGCTTTGTGTCTTTGAAATACATTTGTGTAAAATCTGTAGCTATGTCAGGTGGCTAGTTGCTGGTGACCACCTGTGACCACCTCAACAAATCTTACTTGATTTCGATTTTGAGCATCTTCGTGCTTTAAAATCTTATTCCCGCGTTTCATTATAATGCAAAGCATGGAAGCAATTATAACTTGATAGTCAATCACTCAGTGTTATATCTAGATCCTACTCAAATCATAGATTGTGTTATGAAATGGTCTATGTAAGTAGAAAGGGATGGAAAACAGCTACAGTAGATACAATAAATGAAAAAAATATTATAAATGACCACACATTTACAATAATTTTTTCAGTTGAGATATCGCTCAACAGTAGCACTTGCCATATTTTCAATATATTACAATACAAAAAGTTCTGTCTTTCACACACGCGGTGCAGCGGTGTTGGAAGTATAATTATTTTCAATGGGTTAGCAGCAGTAACGGAGGAACTAAAAGGCTCAAATTCGACGCACAACGTACCAAAAACAGCAGAAAAAACATACTTGTTGACAATATTGATATATTGACAAAAATATGACAGACAGGCTAATAAATGTCAAATAAGGTTGTACCCGTGCTGTTGTAACATTCTAACACATTCGATTTTTGATCGATTTATTATAGGAAAAAAGCAAAAATATCGGTTGGTTACTTAGTCTTATTTTATATTTTTTATTGCTATGACCACACTGACATTTTATTAAATTTTTTTAATTCCAATGATCTGCATATTTCTATTTTTTATTTGGAATTGTAAACCTTTGCATGCCCACGTGACGGTAAAATATGGAGAACTTTATTATAAAAACACCTATGTACTCTACCCATTTTTGCAAAGAAATAAATGATTTGATTTGAACATGAAATGAAATAAAAATCATATCGCGTTTTAGAGGTTATTATAGATAAAATATTTGTTGTTTTTAATCAACGTGGGTGTAATAGTAATAATAGACGTTTGACATTATTCCGATTATAATATACCTCACCGCACACTATTGCCTCGTTACTTTTTCAATAAAATAAGATAAATAAATGTACCTACTACCTGATATCTAGTTCTGTGGGGTTTTAGAAACAGATTTATTTATTTTACTTTGTGAGCTATCTATCGATACTTTAAAAATATTGTATACACTTTTTTATTATTAAATAAACAGTTATTTAACTTGATACGCAATAATAAATTGAACAGTCAATACAGAATCGATATCATTATATTTTATGTAGGTAGGCACATTACACGTAATAGAAGAAATGGACATCCCTAGTGTTGACAGGCGATAGTAAAAAATGGCGTACTTCATAGTCGGAAACTTAAAGTACCTACTAATTATTGTTAAAAAAACTAGCCCATTATAAATAATAATTATATTTAATTAAAAAAGATATTTCTATTTTAGATATTTCATGTTGTTAAAGTTAATGAGACACGAGACATTTTTCAAGAGTACTGTACATGGGCTATCTCCTTTGGCTGTATTATTTTAGGGTATTTTAATATATGTATAAACTTGTATGGAAGTTTATGTTCAACCTAATGATGTAACTGGTCTTTTTTTATTTTCCCTCATTATCATAATACGGGAGTATTTGAATACTAATTTCTGCCTGCGACTTCGTCCGCGGGAATTTTCTTGTTCCCCAGTCCCACACCGTTGCATGGCATCGCCCGCCCGCGCTATTACTTCGTTTTTGCTTAGCGTTCTTTCTGATATTTTTCTTTTTGCTCGGTTCCTAAGGGTCGCAGCATGTCGAGCGTAGGATTCGAAACATTGAATTTTTTTTTAAATAAATCCTCCATCATCTGCCTAGCCTTTTCCCAACTATGTTGGGGTCGGCTTCCAGTCTCAAATTCAAATAATTTATTTTCTCTTCACAAACAATGGCATCTTATAATTTAGACAGACTTCAAAAACTGTGACAATAGTTTGTGAGAGACTGGTGTCTGCACTAGGAATACCTGTATCGCAGATCACCAGGATCCCACCACACGGTATGTAAACATAATCAATTAGTTGTTAGTAAATGTGAAGGGATAGGGCATAACATAACATATAGACTCAGAGATTTAAACAATATAAAACAAACAAAGAAAAAAAAAATAAGAATTAAATGCAAAAAAATAAATAAAAATGCTTGAACTATTAAGTGTCGGGAAGTTAGTCTAACCGGATGTAGTTGAATACCAGTATTTTACATGGAGCGACTGCCTATCTGACCTCCACAACCTAGTTACAAGGTAACACGATACCCCTTGGTAAGACTGGCTGTCAGACTTTTGGGCTTCTAACTACCCGTAACGACTGTCAAAGATTTACAAATGACAGCCGGGACCAACGGCTTTCCGAGGCACGGAGGGGTCTTGGTATGTAAAGATGGCCACCCATCCACGGACCAACCGCGGCAAGCGTAGCTTTACCTGATCGATCGACCCGTGCGGCTGTTATTACTTAGCCACAAGCCCCTCAAATAGTTATAAATAAATCCATAATAGCTGAAATAAATCCTATAAAACTTTTGTATGGGCCTAAGAAACAAGTGACAAATGCATGAACATGAATCTGGATTGCAATTCCATTACAAGACAACTTTGTTTGGAAAACAATGTAGGTAGACTGCGTCACGCTCTACTCAGTTGATAAATAAATGATTTATTTATTTATCAATACGGACGAATACTTCGACGCCTAAGTGTCGTTTTGTTTTTATTATTTTTATTTATACAGATAGCTAGTTAGTCTTTTAATGTAAATAGTGTGCTAAAAACTGTAAAACTAATTTAATTACAAAAAAATAAAAATGTAAAATAAATATAACGAATAAATTTAGTTATGAAATACTTCAAGTGCACAGATGTACAGAGGTGGACTTAATAATAATAATATATTTATTTCAAACCAAATTACACGATCTATAAATTGTTAGTAAAGGTCTTAACCTAATGTTAGTAAAAAACCACACTATATACAAAATTGAAACGACTGATACCTACGTGTGCAGTCGTATCCAGTGAGCCAGCATGGGGCTGTCCCACTTATCACACAGTACACTCAGGATGCTGTGGGAGCTAGCACGTATTCTACCGAGAATAGAAGCGCACCGTTTCCGTATAATGGCATGAAAACCATCAACCCTGGCCTCGGTGAACATCCCGGAAGCGCTACAAAAGCGTGGTAGACCCAACAGCATCCTAAATACATTGTTATATTGGACACGCAGGGCGTTGTATGCCCTCAGCGTATACCTGACCCACAGACTGCACGTGTAAAAAGACTGGCAGTATGCTCTGAAAAGGGTTATTTTAACTTGCGTCGTGCAACGTGCAAATCTGCGGATCAGCATATTACCTCGGACAGTCATCGCCCTGCGTTCCCTTTCTATGTCCAGGTCATCATTCAGGTCATGAGTGACCCAGTGACCCAGGTATCTACTTAAATTTTGTTACTCTAGCTAATGCCAAAGGCATTTTCTACCAGTCAACCTTTTTTTTAGCGACTGTTTTACTAATCAGACGGCCAATCCCCTTGTATAAAAATTTTCGCATTCTATTGTGTTCTCAGTATTTAATCAATCTGTCAAGAAATACCTTCATTTTTGACAAGTCTTTGGCATTGCTTTGTTTTTTGAGATTGCTAGATTGCTTTTGAACGTTTTTAAATATGAGAATTGGCCTTCAGAGATTTAAATTAAAAAAAACAAAACGTGGGATGATTTTAGTTGATTCTCAGTAAAAATAAAGCCTGTCGGTCTATACATACCCTATTAAAGAACTCAGAAAATAAAGTAATTTAGAAACAAATCAAACCATATCTTTTTTTTTTTTGGGTGGGAAATTATCAAATAACTTCTCCCGCTCTGGGCGGGAGCGGGAGGGCATGTCAGACTCTTACTGACTAAAACCCACCCGTGTTCCTTCGGTTGCCCTGTTGCCGGGGGCCACGATGTCCCTATCGGTTTTCTTCGAACCCCCGGCAGGCATTGGCCCTAGCGGACCCCGTCAATTCTGCTGACATCTCTTTGAGGCGCGCGTGGAACACAACGCGCCGTCGACCCGGGCTTGGTCTTTATCGGACGGCGAGCTACCCATTGCTGATCGTCCGATGCCCGCGCCTACGGTGGACGGAAATCAGCTCGCGATTCCCGCCCCGGGCGTCTCCTTCTGCGGCGGTTAGGGGCGTGAGGGCACGAAATTTGCCTCTCCCTCACGCGTTCCGCCTCCTCCTTCGCGAGCATTACCGCTTCGCAGAAGGAGGTGACGGCCTGCCATTTCCTCTCACTCCGTACCATGGCCTGGACCAGGGCCGGACGCGAGAGATCACCGCCGCCGATCGCTTCTACGAGAACACGGCGTTGCTCTGCCCATCAAACCATATCTTACATACCTAACTTGATAATAAAGCAAGATTGTTAGCAGAAGGTCTTTGCGGAAATACTAAAGTACCTAGTAGGTACTAGTACTAGTAGGTCGTAAACACCATGTTATGTCAGTAATTGTATGAATTACCATTCTTCTCGCCAGATGGTGTGTTGACATACCATCTGACAAGAAAGATAATTCATCATTCAGATGATGATGCTCGCTTTGAAACGTTATCTGTGATAGTTTTCAAGATCTTGTCGTGTAAATTGTTACTATATTTAATTTCGGAAGTCGGTTGCAAAAAAAGAAAATTTAAAAAAAAAGACCTTCCGAGAAGTCAGTTGCTTTTTAAATGTCGTTAGGTATATCTTTTGAGGTCTTGCACTGATTTTTCCAGTAGTAATATTATTCTGTTATTATTTCAGCATAAATATTTTTGCTCTTAAAGTCCGAATCTCGTTACAATATATAGGTACTCGTATGTAATTGAGTTTTCCGTTTCAGGATTTTAAGTAACAGCTCAAATTTAAGAAATATAGCGCCTTCTTTTACCATTTTTAAATGCAGAATCATGTATTTGAACGTGTTGAATAAAATAAAACAAAAATCTGGTTTTCGTCAAAAATGTCACATTGGATGCCGAGCGACCGACGACGATGTGGAACGTAGCCCAATATGCGTGCATAAAATATTGTACGTAAACATTTTATTGGTCATAAAAACTGATCCGCTTTGTAAGGACAATCCCATTCGAGGATGTTGAACTATATTTAATTATTTTAAAAAATATCTAGACAAAAAACTATTTTACAGAAAAAAAAATCGACTTCTAAAAAAACACTGCAAAGTGAAAAACAGGTATTTGTATATAAAGTAAAAAAAATCACTTTATTGTGTTTTGTTTCTGAAGTAGGTTGTGTATTTTTTTGGAAGAGAGTTTTTTATTTTTCACTTTTTAGTTAGGGTACCTACCAATTTAATACCACCGCTTGCTATGTAAACAACAGTGACGAAAGTATTATAACATCATTAAAATACACAAAGTGGATTAAATTAATATCCAAGCTAACTCAAAAACTACCCAAGCAAAGTTAATAAAATTGACATGGAACCATCGCGCAAGCTTCCTCTACGATTGACAATTGACGAAAATATCGATGAAAATCCATTAAAAGATACATAATACATACGAACATAATATAACCTCCTCCTTTTTTGTAGTCGGTTAGTAAGTTTTTGACTCAAAAACAATGGCAACATTGTTTTTTTTTGTTTAAGTGTCTACTCAATAATAAATAATATTTAAACAAGTGTTTTATACTGATCAATAAGCACGTGTTGCTTAATGACATTGCATTTTCATGTAAATTTTTTGGTACAATCCAGTAGTTCAGCTAACAGGTATTCGTTAAGTAATTTTCTAATGTTCAAATATTTATTATCACTGCACGTTTAATAATATATGTGGTGGCTTTCTGTACGAGTGATGTTATTTTAATAACGGTACCATGCCAATATTCATCTATGAAAATATTATGTACGTAAGAAAAAATCTACATCTTTTTAATAAAATAAGTGATAGACATCATTTTAATATTAGAAATAAAGATAAAATAGATCAACCATTTTTCAGATTATCTAAAGTTCATACATATTTTATGGGGTACTGTGTTAAATGTTACAACAAAATACCTCGTGATATATTACAATTAACTCAAAGAAAATTTAAAACTCATATTAAAAGTACTCTTTATAAAGAAGCATATTACAAATTAGAGGATTATATCCAAGATAAGAATACTTGGTAACATGCTGATCTAACTCCGTAGGACATCAATTTAGAGTCTAGACAAAATCAAACTGGTTGCTAATTTAATTGTATAATTAATTATTATAACATCGATTTTACATTTTGTGATTATGTGAACTCACACACTGACTTATTAGTATTACTTACTTGTAATTTTTTTAGGAATATCGTATAGGTGCCTACTTTTACAAGGCTTGTAAATAATTATGTGAACACCATGTACCCATTACATAATATTTTTTTTCTGTCATTGCTTAATTTTTTATAATTTTTACCTATGATATATGATATGATATGTGATATAGTAATCTTATTCCAGGTGCATCGTCTTCACACATAATTATATAATTAATGTATACAAAATATTCTAAAACATTTTTTCAATACTCAATACTCAATATCTTTATTGCTTTACCATATTGTGTACTTAGGTGGTAATTATATAATTTAGATCATTATGGACCCTGTAGGGCACAGCAAAAAGGGTAGGAGAGTTTTAAAAGAGTAACGGTGGAGTTTCTTGCCCATTCTTCTTCATACCTACGAAAACTACCTTTTGGTAGGGGCGACTAGAATCAATTCTAGTTTTTGTAAATTTTCACGTTCAAAGGTGCCTTTTCTATGCCTAATTGAAATAAATTATTTGACTTTGACTTTAATTAAACTGAAGTTCTCATGAGCAGGCCGCGCTTGCGATAACTGCAGTAAGTACCATTTTTGTCCAAATTGAGTTAAACATAGATTCGGAATCAGCGCAATGAGCTGTAAAATTTGATCTGACTGCCATTTTAATATCGTAACGGGAACCTTTAATTTTCAATAAGGATAACGGCAGTAAGTCGATTTTATGATAAGCTTTCCTTAGCATAGCAGCGGTAAGTAACGGCGAGTTTCTAAGTGCGGTATCATCATTCATGGTTTACTTTTGCTAATGATATAATTAAGCAGTAACTACACATTGCGGTTATAATAAGCAATTGATGCTAAAGTTATTGAACTCATACTAGATACAAAATAGTTTTTGTCCTTTAATTGTCAATAAGAATAACGGCAGTACCTAAGTCGATTTTATGATAAGTTTTCCTCGGCATAACAGCAGTAATCATACTTACGGCGAGTTTCTAAGTGCAGTATCTATCATCATTCATGTTTTATTTCTGCTAATGATATGAGCAGTAACTTCATACTTTCTACAGTTATATTAAGCAATTGATGCTAAAGTTATTAAACTCGTACTAGATATAAAATAGTTTGTGTCATTTAAAAGAATTTTAATAGAAAAACATATTTAATGATTACACAATGAAATAACACTTTACTTAGACTACACAATTCAAAAATCAGAATTTAAATAAGTTGATAAAACAAGTCAGAAAAGGTAAAAATGTGACGAAAAACTGAGCGCCAATTACTGGAAACTATGCAAAACGTACTTACTGCTATTATTGCAAGCGCGCAGAGCACTACTCACACTAACACACACTCTCACTTCTCTAATTGTACTAATAAGGACTGTAAAACTAAAAGATGTCTGAAATAAAAATCATATTAATATTCCGTTTATTCATTTCAATTCTTATTCGATTACATTTTTAAAAATTTCTTAAAATAAAAAGGATAAAAAACATTTAAAAATATATAAAAAATAGAGTTCCGCCGGTGTTGGGAGCAGGGTCCAAGCTACCGGTGGTTAGGGCTGCAGAGACAGGAACTTCCACGCAATGTGAGCCGTATCGAGGAGTACTGCCTTCTGAATCAGGCGCTTGATCCAACCGCCTAACGAGAGCCTCGAGAGATGTTGGTCGAGGCTTTCGGCCATCAGGCCATTTGCCGTTACGACAATCGGCACAATGATAGCCGAGCTCACATTCCACATGTCAACAACCTCGTGTGCTAAGTCGAGATATTTTATTTGTTTCTCTTTCTCAGCTTTCACGAGGTTCTCGTCATGTGGAATGGTAACGTCGACTATCATTGCGCGGCGCACTAATCGATCTATCACTACCATATCAGACTTATTTGCTACACAAAGTTCTAGTAACCTATGGACTAATTGGTGCGGCGTGTATATTTATACATTATGTTAATAGCTAAGATTATAGTAGGTATTGCGTAAACGATTTCATTCTAATAAATTAATTACATTTAGTACAATATGTAAAAGAGGAAATATCGTCACGTTCCGCGCTAAGATTCGCAAAATAGAACACTCTTATCTCATCATCTGTTACGACGCCTCATTGAGGTGGATAACAATTAAAATTCTATTGAGTCTCGTTAATGACAGTTGAAAGAGGAATCATTCTGGTCTTTCTCTGTTTAAAAAAAAAGTTACAACATTGTTACAAACATTAAATACATTTACAACATACAGAAGAAGTGTCTTAAACATAGATCCCCTGGCTCCCAAACTAGGTTTATACCTGTGACTTGGGAGTCAGTGTTCCTCCATTATAAAAGTCGTTACGTATGTCGTTGGTTATTAAAAAAGCAGTGAAAAATAAAACAAAGGCACATTTTCTATTGACAACGTACAAAAAAATAAAATAAAAATAACAATCATGAAATGTGCGGGAAGGTGTGTTGAGAGTGTGTGTGTGTTTGATGAGTGAGTGAGTGTGTGAGTTTGTTTGTCGCAATCGATTTTATTTGAACTATTTAAAGTAGGTAAGTATTTAAATTTGGCAAAGGTATAAAGCGTGGTGGCCTAATTTAAGACCTGAAGGTTATTTCCGTAATGCGCAAGCGGAAAACAGAATATTCATTACAGGAAACAAGGTCATTGTTGTATGTCACGATGCCACCGGTGTACAGTCGGGGAAATTAATTGTTTATCAAATTGACACACTACGTCAATTTACCGTGTTATAGCCATTTCATAAAATAACCAAAGAATGACAGTTGTGATTTGATTAAAATAACAATTTAACAACTTAAACTGTTCTTATTCTCAAATCACAACTGTCATTCTCATTCTGTTTTCATTCTTGTAATGTCACAAAAACCTACGAAACGTAGTTAATTTGTAACTTTACACTCACATTTTCATTTGTAATCCATTCTCGTCACACAATACATCTCTACATTCTCATGCCAGGTCCATTCAATTTGCTTTTCATCCATCACTTTAGTGACCCAAAATTCCGATCCATACAACATTACTATTACGACACATCTATGTTATGTTATGTAGGTACACACAACGTCAGTATGTGCTAGCCCCTCATGTTTTAAAATTGAATTCGTTACGAATAATCTAAAGAATACTTCAAAAAGATTTCATTGTTTCGACTTGGATTCGAACCATTGCATCATCGAACGTCGTCATATTCATACGGCAGTTTGACGAACTAGCCAACGAGCCCATGTTAGGGACACGAAAAAAGTGTCGATACTTTGTGGTATCGAGTACCTACATTTCCATTCGATACCGATACTTTTGTACTCGATACTTTGCATTCGATACTTTTACTCAATGAGTACTTTTTGGCAGGTATCGTATCGAATAAGAAATTAAGTTTTAAATGGGTAATCTTAGAAATTACCCATTTAAAACTTGCGACCTTACGGCTTATGTTTATGGTCATGGCAACGCCATCTAGTTCACTCGTTCTGAACCTTCTAAAACATTACATCGCTTTTTGCTCGAAATCGTTCCTTCCGTTCACAATTACATTCCTAACCTTTCCTTCATTCATTTACTACACTAATCAATTACTCATTCACTCACTCGTTCACCGTTGTTATTTGTTTTTTCATGTTCTTCCCTACTGAAGTTAAATTGACGTTATTTACTGACTGATATTGACCTTTGCTCTATGCGCATTAGGCCCTAAGAAAAGTACTCGATACCTTGAAGTATCGATACTTTTGTTTCGATACTTTTATGAATACGATATTTTTTTTTCGTTACTACTCATGAGTACAGTATCGATACTTTCTATTCGATATCGTGTCCCTACATGTGAATTGCGATGAAATTATTGTTATCTACTATAGTTCGAGTTAGGTACTTTATCTTTAGGTCTCTGTGTAATCGGTAGATGTTACAATTTGAGGGTATCCATTAACGTTTTCTTTATAAAATTAATCCATACCCTCAATAAGTTATAACTACAACGTTTGATGTATACGTTCACTTAAGGGGGAAGCGTCAGGGTAGCCCACGAAATTCAAATTTTCTTACGTTTTTTTTGCATTTTGCAGGTCAGTCTCAAGTTTTATGTTGATTAAAATATGATTCGCGGTCGTAACAAATATGATTTTACTCAATTATAATCATTACAATCAGCAACAGTGATTAAGAAAAAGATAAAGGTGTCAAATGTCATGATTTCATGAAATCATGACATTTGACACCTTTGCTAACTTATGGAGTTGTATTGCTGATTTTAATGATTATAATTGAGTAAAACCATATTTGTTATGACCGCGAATCATATTTTAATCAACATAAAACCTGACATTGACCTGCAAAATGCAAAAAACGTAAGAAAATTTGAATTTCGCGGGCTACCTTGACGCTTCCCCCTTAAAACAATTGTTTATTTCTAGCGCTTCCTATTGTATCGTTTGTGTTAATAGGATGTCACTTGTCTAGGGACCCGTTTGTATCAGTTGGCAAAATATATCTAATAAGATAACTGTAAATTATCAAATCAAATTGTAAAATATAAATCTTTCTAGTAAAATAAGATCAAAGTTTTGTTAAATAATAGCAATAATAAATATTACTAAATTATTATTAAAATATTTTATTTTTCTGGATTTTTTAATTATTTATAAATATACTAAAACAAAATAGAAAAATACTATTAAAAAAAATAGAATGGATCACAAAAACACATTCCGTGCCTAAGATTTGAACCTCTTATCTCACGGCAAGCGGTCTTGAAACCTCCGGTCTATTTAGACGTTTGAGTAACTTTTAAAGTGAAACTTTTATTACATCGTCTCAAACTTTTTCGTCTGTGTGTTACTATTACATGTCGCGTGACGGTCGGCCGCGGAGTAGGGATAAAGTTAAAGGCGCTCGTCAGAGCAGCCAAGGCCAATATGGCGGCGCCTATAGAAGTTTCATTTTTACCGTGGTTTCATAAAACCACACAATCCTTTTTTTTTGTAAATGTTAACCCTATTCACTACAACAATACATTAATTATAATTAACTGTTTTTGCAACATACTAAAAGCAACTTGGGTCTATCATGTATTTGAACGCACATATCTTTTGGGGGGTAACTACCTAATGGAGCTGTATGTACAAGATAGTGCGGGGCACAGATACTTAACAGGTTTTTATAATTATTTCCATATAGGTAGGTACTTACTAGCTTTTTATCCTTCTGTCCATCTCCTGCACTATAATTAAATGTAAATTTTCGTGCAAACCCACACAACATGATTTTTTAATAGGTAGGTAATGTGATTAACAAGACATCGTTAGTTAATAAGTGGCACCTGTGCACTATATAGTTGACTACTTTAAGCCTAGATTTAAGATACAAAGTAATATATTATTGAATTCATATACAAGAACTTGTGAAAACACTTTTACACATTCTTTTTTTCGGTCGTTCACCGATCTATGCGGAGGTTTAACATCTCTCGTCGAAACTATTAGCCCTGAAACTGCGTTAAGCGGGCGCCCGCGACGGGCACCCGTCGCGTGTCTACGCGCGTGGACACGCTAATGGACTCCGTGGGAACGCGACGGCCGCCGTTCCGGAGAACGGATTATTTTATTTACGCAGTGTCGCTAGTTCCATTTTTACGGTGTGCATGCACAGCCGTGTTGATGAAGAACTTAATATATTAGGCGGGTCACGTGGCGCGAGCGCGAGACTCGCTTCCCCGCGACGGACGCCCGCGCGTGTCCCCGTAACGGGGCACTTTTGTATGGAACCGCGCGGACGTCCGCTTAACGCAGTTTCAGGCCTTACGGTACTCACATACTTCCACTCGAGAATTCATATTTTCAGGATATATCTGAACTATTCCAAACTTTCAACAAAAAAATAGTTGGGGTACATTGGAAGCCCGCACCGCTTCCCTTTTGTGAAGTAGGTTGGTATTCCGGAATTTTCCCGAAGTGCCGCTTGATTTCAAAAGGAGGTTGGTAAACTTTCAACAAAAAAAAAAAACAACTTTGTGGCTTCATTTTTCAAAAAGAAAGTGAAAAGAAAATTATTTAAATAACAAAAAACCGGACTGCTAAAATGCATAACTGAAAAGAGAAAAACAAGCACTATCTTTATATATATAATTCTTCTGTGAGTGTGTATGTCACTGAACTTCTCTCAAACGACTGGACCGATTTTAATGAAATTTTTTGTGTGTATTCAAGGGGATCTGGGAATGGTTTAGATTCACAATTTTGTCCGCTGGACAATGTTTTGACAGGACAACGTCTGTCGGGTCCGCTAGTACTCTATAGAATTTTGGTATCGCAAACAAAAGTAACACCATATTTCTGTGGCCCTAGTGAAAAGGGGTCCGATTACTTATACGATAACTTACTTACTTTTCACTAGGGCCACAGATTTTATTTATGTTTTTTGTTTTATGCGATACCAAAATTCTATAGAGTATAGATAGTGCTTGTTTTTCTTTTCAGTTATACGTTTTTGCAGTCGGGTTTTTTGTTTTTTAAATAATTTTCTTTATTTCAAACTTTTTAGTTTTATCATATATCTTTATTACTACTTTTTTTTTTCATTACTAGCTTTTATTTGATACCAATATTGTATTGTTTCATTTTTGTATGCAGATGCAATATATAAATATTATGTAGCCTATGTCACTCCCACAATTAAGACGAATCTAACGACACCTCATATGCTAAAATCCATGAAGTCGTTTAAGCTACAGAGCGTACCAAAGAAATATACATACATACATACTCTCGAAAAACATTACCCTCCTTCTGGGGCAGTCGGGTAAAAAAAGGATGTTAATTAATGTTAATAATGAATTCATTGATCGATTCATAGGAGTTTCTGAAAAACCTACTGAAACCGTGGTTCAGTGAAATTAATTAGATCTATGTGAAGTATAAAATAATATCTATCACTTGGTAGGTATGCGAGTAAATTATTGATGAATACGTAATTATTAATGACGACTACGATATTTTTTATGCAAAGTATGTTTGTTTCATATAAAGTACTTACCAATGCATACAAACGTTTTAACAAATAAAACAACTGTTACTCTGTTTTTAGTGGTAGAGAGTAAATAAATTAAAACGATTGGTGCGTGTTTATAGATGTAAAACAACCGATTTAAAACGTTTTAAATCAAATGTTGCGGTTTTAAACCCCAAATAAATCGTTTTAAACGGTGAAAACTCGCCTACAAAAATAAAAGAACTGTGTTTTACACTTCATTACGGGCAATTTTTGGTTTATAGAAAATCAATACAAAGTACCTACCTACATTACCTACTATACGAAAACTTAAATATGTATGTAGGTATACCTACCTTATTTTTGGGTAGTTTATGTATATCATACATTTAAAAAATCTTTACACAGTTTATAGGTACTCCGTTATATCCCTACCTCGGTAAAATTAAGAAAATGTAGTTATAATTAAGAAAAACATAGTCATCAACACCAACCGTTTTAAATCGAAAAAAATTGTTTATTTCGGTTTTAAACGTTTTTTTTTCGTTTTAAACTGATTGGTTTAATTGGTTTTAAACCGGCCTTACTTCTATATTCGTGTTGTTATTATCAGAAAGATGCAATATATAGTGCATTGTAACCTCGGCTGTTGTGGAAACTTTTTGCTTGCAAGCCAGTCAACGATTTTTTATTCTAAAGTTTTTGTTTTTTTTATTTGATTGGAATTTAAGAAAAGGCTATTTTCTATAGAAAAAGTCAGTCGTGGAAAAATAACTATTGAACCAAGTCATGAAATAAAATTTTGAATCTATACAATATGAAATTGCATCAAGAATAAAAAGTCCTTTCGTTTATTGAATTCTGCAGTGCTGTTACAAAAGGTTTGAGATTTTTCGTCTAATGGTACGTATTCCACGGTACGGTTCCTCACCCTTCTCTCAACGTAAGCTGTAGTCTTTTCTCTGGTCCAAAAACTTTTGTTATTTAATAATAATAATTTATATAATAAATTTATTAAGAGTGTTAACATTAAATAGTATCATCTGTATAATGTTAGCACTGTTAACATTAAGGTAGGTGTTGCAACAGCACCCTTACTAAGTTACAAAATAACTTGTATTAAGGGAAGTGGTACAAGCCCATATAATAATTTTCAGTTTCACAAATGAAATTGCAAGCAGAACAAGTGTTTAAAAAACAAAAAAACTAGTTGACATAAAAACATAATTGCAGAAATCAGAAATTACAATCTATTTGACATTTGGAATATTTGTGTTTGTGTGGCTGTGTGGGGGGTGCGTACGTGTGTGTAATGGTAATGGTGTGTGTTGTGTCGGTGCAGAATGTGTGTTATGTTCTCGATTGAAGGGTTTAGGGTGTGTCAGAGAAAAGCAGGCGTTCTGTATTATCCAGGTAGTTGTTTGTAAGTAAAAAGTTTGTCACAGATTTCTCAAGGGACGAGGTTGAAAGAGAGTAAAGTTTCAATTTCCTATTGAGTCTATTATATAATTGTGGCCCTTGGAAGCAAAAAAATCGTAAGTTGATTGATTAATTTAAAACATGATCTAATCCCTCTGCGCCTCGTCAAAAGCTTCATGCCAGGTATTGGTAATACCTGGCATGAAGCTTTTTACTGGTAGTAAAGGTGAGTGCAGTGTCATCAGAAAAGGACGTGATTTTTCCATTTTGAAGAATTAGATTACACAGCTGATTTACGTACACCAAAAAAAGTGTGGGACCGACTACACTTCCCTGAGGAACCCCAAATGTAATGGGAAGCTCCGCACTCGGGTAATTACCCATTTTTACGCACTGAGTCCTATTGCTTAGGTAGTCTGCAAAAATTTGGAGCGGAAGGCCACGTACCTATTCCCAGTTCCTCCTATTTCAATACTAGGTTGGGAATAGAAATCGTGTCGAAAGCTTTTTTAGGGTTCCGTAGTAAACAAGGAACCCTTATAGTTTCGTCATGTCCGTCTGTCTGTCTGTCCGCGGTCTAGCTCCGAGACCCTTAGTACTAGAAAGCTGTAATTTGACATAGGTATACATATTAATTACGCCGACAAAGTGGTAAAACAAAATTATGAAAAACATTTTTTTTAGGGTACCTCCCATACACGTAAAGTGGTGATGTTAATTTTTTTTTTATCCCATTGTGTGGTATCATTGGAAAGGCCTTATAAAAAAACCATTTTTGGATTCAGGGATCTGTTTGCAAAATATTAAGCTTTAAAGTGCCAGCTAAATGGTTGGTTTTGGATATGTGAAAAAAATCAAAGCAGTAGTTTATATAACGAAATTAAAAGGAAAACTATCACAGCTAAGTAGGTTTTACTAGTTACTGAGTAATAATCGACCAACTTAACTTTGCAGTTGCAAAAACATGTTTTACCATACATTCCTTTCATTATGGGAGAACATGTTTATCAACTACAAAGTTAAGTTTGTTTTTGGGATAAATTCATCCCAACTACGGAACCCTTCATTGTGCGTGGTCCGACACGCACTTGGCCGGTTTTTTTAGATCTAAGAAAACTGTCACTACTTTCTTTTTTGCATCAATGTTTTGACAATGTGACCCGTTAAATTTAGAACAGTATCATTCGTCGACTAATTTCGTCGGTACCCAAACTGGTTGGGAGATAACAGTTTCTTTTTCCTCAAAGTATTTAATGAGTCTCTTGTTTATAATGCGTTCTAGAATTTTAGATATTGAAGGTAGAACAACAATGGGACAGTAGTTTTAACACAGTTTCTACTCCTTCCCTTATGTATAGTGTGTACAATAGCTTTTTTTAAGTACATGGGGAATACACCGGTGCTGAGGCAAATATTAAATAAGTACGTTAGTGGGGGAACAAGCAACATTTTATAACGTTTTAGAAATTTAGTAAAGATGCTGTCCCATCCAATAACAGCATCAGTTTTCAGAGACATGAGCAGCGCTTCGACCTCACTCTCATCAGTGTCAACCATCACAAATTAGTGTAGTAGCGCAGGTGTGGCATTAGTGGCATGCAGCGGGCTTTGAATATTACTATGGTGAGCAAAAGTACTCGCAAGATTTCTGCCTATGTCGACAAAAAACTCGTTAACGGTTTCTACCGATTGTTGGGAAGAAGCAGAAGGAACAAGTAAGTCAGTAGTGGGATTTTTTGTAACTTCCGTGTTTGTGACCCTCTTTATAATTTGCCAAACCTTTTTGTTATCATTGGCAGCCTGACTCAACTCCGCCCTGTCGTATTTCCTCCTAAGATTTTTAATAATTTTAGTGCAGTAGTTCCTATATCTTTTATAGGTTATTTTTAATATAAGATTATCTGGTGATAACTTCAGTTTTTTATGCATTGCATCTCTGTTACGCATGTAGCGAAGCTTGCCAGTAGTCATCCATGGTTTAAGTAAACATTTGAGCATGACATGGTCCAAACAAGCGGACTCGCGAGTAGGGTGAGTTTGAGTAGGAAAGCTATCAAGTTGAGATAGTCCGTAATGCGTTTAGGGCTTGGGGTACTGCTGATGTCAAGGTTTACATCTTCAAGAATAGCTATATTTTTATATGATGGGAGATCAATTAAAAGAGAATTTAAAGATTGTAAGAAGTGACTGATGTCTTATGTAAAGGGTGACCGGTAAATACATATAAAGGCCTTCTCTGAGCCGATAGAGTAGCTGCTGACATTTTTAACATACAAGATGACTACATCATTCTGATTTTTTAAGTTGTGTAGTGTTAAGTAGTGTAGTTGTACGAGTAATTTTCGATCGATGGAATAGCATAGTTAGATTTTATCCAACACTCTGACGGAGTGTTGGATAAAATCTAACCACAATAACATCAAATTCAAGGTTGATTGTACATAGAAGTGTCATAAAAGAATCAAAGTTTGCGTTAACTGACCGAATATTTTCAGTTATAATCTTAAACTGCTTAGCAGGGTCATTAATATAGGAGAAACATTCTTCAGGTTCACAGTATAACGAAGTAGACACTGGCAATTGATCAATCATCATCATCATCAGCCTATAAATGTTCCCACTGCAGGGACACAGACCTCCTCTCTGTGAGAGAATTGAATCAAGAAAAAGAATTGAAGAATTGATCAATATGATCGTTTAAATCACGTGTATTATCCACTTAAATGATTAAATACAGGTAGGACACCAATGAGGGGTTCAGGTAGGTTCTCTTGGAAGTGTATTGCTGTGTATTGTTGAAACTACTTCGAAGCTTAAAACGTAGGAGTCCATAACTATACAGGGTTATTGATAAAATACCAACAATCTCTTTTAAGGGGACATTGTACTCATGATTATGAACAACTTTTATTATGGGACTAAACATGAAATTGCGAAAAAAAAAATCAGCTGTACCCTACATTTTGACGAGTTTTGCGAACATAAATGTAGGCAACAGCAGATTTTTTTGTCCTCATGCGTAAAGCCACAGAGATACCTCTTTTATCAGTTGTGTGTCCCCGGCAGAAACATTGAAATAAAAAGAAAATATATTTTTACAGCTGCGTACAGTCATCACAGTCGGATCCAATACTGTCGATTATCAAATGGATTCTTTGTTTGGAAGAGAGATTGGTTTATGTTTCCAGCCCAAACGACCAATTCATTGTTGGAAAGGCGCTATTCCACCAGTGTGTGTCACTGTGCGACACTTTACTGCACAGTTTCGGTGGACTCACTCAAGTAAATATTTACAACTGCGTTGCACTGTACGCTTCAAAAATTACGGACAGGTTTGCCGGTGGAAACAGATCAACATTCTGCAGCTCAGGTACGTGTACTGTTGGAGTTCTGTATAAAATGCTTGTGAACAAATGTGCTGCGTACAATTTTGGTGGAATCGCACCTTATCAACCTACCTACCAAAGTAAATGGCTGTTGTGTGTTAACAACCTTGTTTGTGAACTTACTGACACTACGAAACCAATAAGCCATGAAAAGCGAGAGTTATCTCATCCAATTTCAAAGGGGCAATGCCCGTAATTTTAAGAACGTTCACAGTCTCTCACTATCTCAGTTTCAATCTGTCAAAAATAGCTGAAATTTCTTTAAATTTTTGACATGGATTATCGCTGAGATGAGATTAAGACTAGATTTAGAATGTTTTTAATTAAGGGAATTGGTTTTCAGATCTATTTCAGTCAACGCAAACCATTAATTCCTATCTCTCTCACTTCGTGTCGATTCTAACTTTGTGAGTCACAAAGCTTGAAAAAAAAAGTGCCTGCGACTGTGGCTAGATGGGCTCGACAGACTCAATACGAACCAATAACAATATTAAAATCCCCGTTGAATTGTGCTGACACATAAGCACTTCGTTTCGAACGATACAAGCGTCGACATAATATCTATCACAGTGAGAATTGTGAGTAATGCTCACATTAGGTACTCCCATCAGGATCGATGAGCACTCATGAATAGGTTATTTGTCAAAGAGCATAAGCGAGAGAAATTCTGCAATTCTTTCTTATGATTATCAAATTTAATTACATTACAGGTAGCTAATTGGTTGCTCTTCCTAGGAAGAGATTGTTCTAGGGATATAATTTTTTTTTTTTTGGGTGGAAAATTATCAAATAACTTCTCCCGCTCTGGGCGGAGCGGGAGGGCGTGTCAGACTCTTACTGACTAAAACCCACCCGTGTTCCTTCGGTTGCCCTGTTGCCGGGGGCCACGATGTCCCTATCGGTTTTCTTCGAACCCCCGGCAGGCATTGGCCCTAGCGGACCCCGTCAATTCTGCTGACATCTCTTTGAGGCGCGCGTGGAACACAACGCGCCGTCGACCCGGGCTTGGTCCGTATTGGACGGCGAGCTACCCATTGCTCACCGTCCGCAAGCCAGCGCCTACGGTGGCCGGAAATCGGCTCGCGATTCCCACCCCGGGCGTCTCCTCCTGCGGCGGTTAGGGGCGCGAGGGCGCGAAATTTGCCTCTCCCTCACGCGCTCCGCCTCCTCCTTCGCGAGCATTACCGCTTCGCAGAAGGCCTGCCATTTCCTCTAGCTCCGTACTGTAAGCACCACACTTGGCTGCGGCACTCGGGATCGTGTATAGTGTGATAAATTAAAGACTTTTGAAGAATCAGACTATAATTAAATCAATAATACAATGCAAAGGACAATATTACGCGACCGACGCCAGGGGCTAAACTAGTTTTTCTTACATTAACAAATGCACACCATACGAAAATCCTAATTTAAATATATAATGTTCGAATGTTCGGATACCATAGAGTGTTCTTGCCAGCCTGCATAATGTGTGAGGTTGAACTCCAATGATAAGTCCTCACAGTACCATGGCCTGAACCAGGGCCGGACGCGAGAGATCACCGCCACCGATCGCCTCTACGAGGACACGGCGTTGCTCCGCCCAAGCCGGGCAGACTTCCACCGTATGCTCCACCGTATCCTCAGGCCGATCCACACAATGGTGACACCCGGGTGTTTCCTCCCGCCTTATCCTGAACAGGAACCTCCCAAAGCAGCCGTGTCCGGTGAGGACCTGCGTCAGGCGGAAAGTGAGGACGCCGTGGCGTCTCTCAAGCCACTCCTCAAAGAGGGGTCTTATCGCCGCAATTGTGGCGTGCCCATTCTAGGGATATCCTTTAATAAGAAAACGAGCTTCCGCCAGCGACATCGCCCGCGTAATATCTTTATAGCCTATATTCAGTGTTAATATAGCATTCTACCGGTGAAAGATTTTTTAAATCGGTCCAATAGGTTTTGAATTTATTAATTACAAACAAAAATACAAATGTTTTCTCATTATATATAGGGTGGCAGGGACATCGATGCGAAAACTATTACCATGAATTCATCAATTGATTCTAAAAAAAAAAAAAAACTGCTGTTCCATACATTTTGACCACGTAGGTATTGCACTTTTCTATGAAACAGCAGAATCATGTGTCGGTTCAGAATCATGTACTGAATCCATGGTAACAGTTTTCGCGTCGATGTCCCTGCCACCCTGTATAATAAGTGTAGATGAGTAAATGGATTTTAAAATATTTTTCATGACGGTCCTTTCACCTTAGGTAAGGTTATATTTTCCATTCTTTATTTACTTAGTATGAAGTATTTGGATCTGATTGCTATGAGGCAAACACAATTTTTTTTTTTTACTTTTTTAAGCAGTCAAGTCACGACCGTCAAACTTTACATTCTATTGTCCTTTTAGTTGTTGGTTTCATTTGTTGTCCAAGATCAAAGAAGTTGTAAGCATGACAGGTTGTCACATTCAAAAAGACAAAGAAAGTTACACATTGTTATACAATATAGATAGTTAAGTCTTCAACAACACAGTCAGTAACCTTCACCTTTCTAGAAATAAAAGAGAAAATAGATTTCATAAATCAACGATAAAACATTAAGTAGGCAGAGATACACAATCAGAAGCTTACGAAGCTTACTATCATTCATTATACAAAGCTTTTGAAAGGTGACAGAGTGATATACACGTTAACAGTACTATCAGAAAAGCATCTAAAGCTAACATCACAAATCTTACAATTTTGTCTACATTAATTGTGTCGGTTTGTAATGTATCTAAGTTATAATAGCCTAATGTCAACTGCTCATCACCTTTATTGGCCGGCTGGAGTGAACACTGACGAGGAACAGAACTCCCGCCTCATTCTTGCCTTAATTGGCCGGCTTGAGTGGAGATTCGCAAGAGCAAACGTGCTCAGAGGAAGGAAGTATTCCAGTAAGATGCTGGTAGGGATTTTGACCGTACTTCCGGGATTGTCCTGATAGCCGTGGAATACCCTCCACTCCTCATAAGCAGGACTCAGGACGTGTTGCCCCCTTGTTGCTACGACACTTTGTGCTAGCGACCGTTTTCGGGGGCCCATTATTGAGCGTGCAAGTCACCCCCTGCCATTTTATCTGTGTATCTTTATATATATTATTCTTCTGTGAGTGTGTATGTCACTGAACTTCTCTCAAACGACTGGACCGATTTTGATGAAATTTTTTGTGTGTGTTCAAGGGGATCTGGGAATGGTTTAGATTCACAATTGGACCCGGTAGGTGGCGCTGCGATCGAGTTATAGGAAACAGGACAACGTCTGTTCGGTCAGCTAGTTTTATATAAAACATTGATCAGGCAGGGGCCATAGTCTTTCCATAGTCCTAGATAACCAGTTCACTTTAGCCATCCAAACCCATAACCCAATATCTTTGTTTCCATATCCTGCAATAGGTGTAGGACTACACCAACCGGGTGTTGTCCTCAGATGCACTTACGTAGTGCGGACAGGGATAATCGTCGGTTGGTGCCTCATTTAATTAAAAATGTCTAACGGGCCTCTGCGAGTTGGCTTCGGCCCCTCGTACGCCTTCCAAAGATCCGGGACCCCAGTCCCGAGATGTGTCAAAGACATATGAAAATAATAATAATGTAGGTAATTTAACAATTATTCTAAACATGACTACTTTTATTCTATCAAACTTTTTCAATTATTATTTGTGCCATTTGAATGAATTGCGGCAGGTTTTGCCCACAAATATATCCTCCGATACCGTAATAACATGCGGCTCGTGACATAGGGGCAAACTTGAGTAGGTTAGTCCTAGCCGCTGGCACATCTAACAGTGCGGGGCGGCGGCATGCACCTACGCACCCGTCCGGCGCGCGCAGCCGCAGCGCTGTCAGCACCTCCAGGTATGATGACCATATATGCCTAATCAGGACCAGCCAATTCATATTTTTAAGTATCCTTCATTTATTCAAACTAGATTTAAGATAATAGTCTAAGAGTCAGTCAAAGCATTTGTTTAAGATTGAATAAAAATAAATATTATTTGTAGTTTCGGTTACATTTTCGGTTTAATGGCGACGATAAGTGAAAGATTACAGTTCATTCTGTTCATTCGGTCAATGTGATCAGATGAATGGTAGGAGTATGCCTTATTTTTGAGGTACAGGAGATAACCATGGTGACAACCATATTATTTATTTATTGAAATATGACTAACTCACGAATAACCCTATAGCCTTAGTTTCACAGTAAAAGATAATAACTGTAATGTTTACTGGCATAAAAAGCTATTGCTATAATTAGATTACTCTTATTTTTTTATCTAAAACATATTGAAAACAGTATTTTTCAAACTCTTACAACAGCGCAGGGAATATATATAAATGCAGGGAATTTATAACGAATGAGCTGTTTGGCAATAATTTTTTTTATGGAATAAATACACAAAAAATTGCACATTAAATTAATACATAGGAATTCTTTTAAAATCTAGATCTAATGTGCATTTAAATGCACCATGCTTTTGCACATGATCGTTTTGGTTAGGGTATGAATATACCGGGTGATTTTTTTACCGTCTCAAAATTTTTACAGGCTGTTCTACCCATGAATATAAACAACTTTCACTATGGGAGCAACTCTAAAATCACGAAAAAAATCTGCTGTTTATACAAAAGTTCAATACCTACTTGACCAAAATGTATGAACCAGCTGATTTTTTTTTTCGTGATTTCAGAGTTGCTCCTATTGTGAAAGTTGTTTATATTCATGGGTAGAACACCCTGTAAAATTTCGAGACGGTAAAAAAAATCATCCGGTATAGGACCTTGGTCATGGTCCATTACAATAAAAATAAATAGAGTATTTTCACGAAACATCCTTTCCGCGCTATAGAGAAATGGATGTGTTTCGTGAAAATATAAAGAAAAGCTCTTTGGTGAAGTAACAATTTTGTTTCGTTCGAGTAAATGCTCAATCTCGGTAGTGGTACTATTATTTATTTTGTGGTAGTGGTATAAGGTGCAGTGATGTTTGAAAAACGCTCGCATTTCATTCACTCAGCGTCGAAAGGAGAGCTGACTTCGCTAGCGCTAATTGCTTAATTCAATTAAATGGCTGCTGAAACGTTTAGTGGTTTTTATTTTTCTTTAGAAACAAGATTTAAGTAAGTTTATAAGATTGCTGTAACAACTGCTGCCCAAACTGCGTTAAAACACTTTGAAATTTGAATTTAAAACTAAGCTGCCATACAATGGAATGAAGAACACACTTCAAGTTTGCACAAGAAATAGAACATATCACTGTTCTAAGATTTTTGGTTTTAGTCACAAAATAAAGCCAAAAATAGGAATAGTAAAGTTGTAGAAAGTAATGAAGCTTCTAGTATAACTTTAATTCTGAATAACCTTTGTATTTGTGAATATAAACATTGTTTAATTATAAAAGAATTAACTGGTAAGGATTTTAGCATTGTTTGTGATTTTTATTGACCAAACTAAGTAATGAGATTTTGTATTGGAATACGCGGTATGTCCGCCCACTTAGAAAAAGGGTCGCACACAAAATGGCGTGTGTGGGTAACAAAAATAACAAGAAAAGTTGTGTTAGAAAGGACCAAAAATTGCAATTGTCACAAAGTAAACTCTGTAATATAATGTTTTGATTTAAAAGACTGTCCATGGAGTTTCTTGTCCGTTCTTCTCCATCAGGAACCTACTTCGTTTTGGAATGGGCAATTAGCTTCACGAACTCAAACTGAAAGATTCCTTGATAAGTGATACAGTGATAATTCAAAAGTGCTTGTAAATGTTCTAATTGAAATAAATGCTTTGAGTTTGAGTTAACTGTTGTGTGTGATTGAAAAACACCTACCTATATCTACCATCAACGAAGAATTACACCAAAGACTGGTCAGAAAAGGCACATGAGGGATTCCCCGTCGTGTTATATACAATAGTACATATGTAAAATAATTTACATTACGCGACATAAATCGTTAAATTATTTGCCATATCGTCGCCCTCCCCGCTAACTGTCGTATCTCACAAACTGATGTATCTATACTGACATTACCTACGTGTTCAGAACTTTGTTTAGAAAAAGTTCTCTCTAATCGTCGTGTCTGTGTTGTTTACCGTTTAGAAGATTATCACGTATTTTATTTTGCGTGGGTTTTGTCACCTGTCTATACGACAGGTGGTGAGAATATTTTTTCCCTGCACACATCTACAGTTAGTGAGTTAAAGATTAAGTCAAGAGCTATTTATAAAAAGTTATTAATTCATTAATATAGCCACAGCTAACGCAACTATATTAACATGATTGTAGCGCCCGACCGAAAAGATGTTGCCCTGAAAAAATATCAATTGCTAGTTACGACAGTTAGCGGGGAGGGCGATGATATATCAGCTGGCTAGCGCCAATATACCAAAAAAACATCGTAAACTATACTCGAGTAGAAAAAATAAAATAAAACGTAAACAGAGCTTTATACACAATACTATACAGGGTTATTGTTTATACGTCAGCAATCTGTTCATGGGATGTAGGAGAGGTCATTTGCAACCATATTACCCCCGATGACCCCTATGCCGATGTCAACCATTTTCGAGTAACTTGTCATTTCTTTTTATGTATGAATTAAAAATATAAAATGTACCCAATAACCCTGATATACAAGGTTAATGGTTATTTGTAACCATTTTCAAGTAATTTTACATTTTAAACTGTATGAAAGAAACATGTAAAATGTAACCAATAACCCTGATATACAGGATTAATGGTTATACGAGTACGTCGGCAATACATTAGGGAGATGTAGGAGGCATCATTTACAACCAAATGACGCCATTTGACTCCTATACATTTGTCAAAAAATTTCGATTTTTATTTCATACATTTTAAAATATAAAATGTCAAATTACTCGAAAATGGTTGACATTTTCGACCTACTACCAGAACTTGTTACCTTCCTGAAGTATTGGTATACGCACCAAGTCAACAGCGTCAGATGGTCGGGGGCAATGTCGGAGTAACGGGATAACGCTTTCAGAGCGACGTTGGGTCTGCCTCGCTACTGCAGCGCTTCGAGTATGTTCGCGTGGGCGCGCACGGACTGTTTTCATGCGGGTTATTTCCGATTGGCAACGCTACATATACATTGGTTATGTTTGTAGATATTACGTACCTGAGCACACGTTAAAGTACAGTCAGAGTTAACAGTTTTAGTATTAGTTTATAGACTGTGGTTTTAGTGTGCCGAATTTATTTAAGTATGTTCAGTTCTAAATTCTGATTTTATATTTTCGACTTGTTTTTATGTTCACAAATACATTTGAAGTGAATAAAGGAAGTTTACCTAAAATATATTCTAGTAACGTATGTTGGTGATTTTGTTTTGTTTAGTTTAAATAATTACTATTTTTCCCTTAAAAAAATCCATACTTTTGGTTATGGTCCATACTTTTTGACCTGTTTTAATAACCGACGAAAAAATTCAATGCAGGGGGCTTCAGAATCATGTACTGAATCCATGGTGAAAATTTTCGCGTCGATGCCCTGCCACCCATATTTTTTTTATTTTTTTTTTGGTTGGGAAATTATCAAATAACTTCTCCCGCTTTAGGTGGAGCAGGAGGGCGTGTCAGACTCTTTCTGACTAAAACCCACTCGTGTTCCTTCAGTTGCCCTGTTGCCGGGGGCCACGATGTCCCTATCGGTTTTCTTCGAACCCCCGGCAGGCATTGGCCCTAGCGGACCCCGTCAATTCTGCTGACATCTCTTTGAGGCGCGCGTGAAACACAACGCGCCGTCGACCCGGGCTTGGTCCTTATCGGACGGCGAGTTACTCATTGCTCACCGTCCGCAAGCCCGCGCCTACGGTGGCCGGAAATCGGCTCGCGATTCCCGCCCCGGGCGTCTCCTTCTGCGGAGGTTAGGGGCGTGAGGGCGCAAAATTTGCCTCTCCCTCACGCATTCCGCCTCCTCCTTCGCGAGCATTACCGCTTCGCAGAAGGAGGTGACGGCCTGTCATTTCCTCTCGCTTCGTACCAGGGCCGGACGCGAGAGATCACCGCCGCCGATCGCCTCCACCCTGCATGCCCTGCCACCCTGCATGATACATAAAAAATTACACTACAAAATTTTTAAATAGGTAGGTACATACTTTTTTTCATTCCAAACAAATATTTACATTCCTTAAAAAATTGACTTAACATACTAACTGTACCTGGTGCACATGATACATCGCTATAGGTAAGTATATGTAACGTTGCCAAACGGGAGTAACACTCCAGTCTAACTGGATGCAGCTGAATATTTATTAATAAATATTATATTTATTAACAAATCTAAATTAATATTTTATACGGAGCTATTGCCTCTCTGACCTCCACAACCCAGCTTACTGGGTAATACGATAGGTGTCCCTTGGTAAGGCTGGTTGTCAGATTTTTTGGGCATTTGACGACACGTAACGACTGTCAAAAATCTACGAATGACAGCCGGGACCAACGGCTTAGGCCCAGACTCCACCAAAGCGGAGACGAGAGGAGAGATGTGTTTTAAACAGCCAATAGAATTTCGTTGTTCACACATCTGGTCTCCACTCAGCTTCAGTGGAGACCACTGAGCGGAGATGTGTCATATTTGTATAGCGCGATTGAAGTCAAAGTCAAAGTCAAATCATTTATTTCAAATAGGCCCATGTGTGACTCTTTTGAACGTCAAAATTTACAAAATAATAAAATTGATTCTAGTCGCCCCTTCCAAAAAGTAGTTTTCGTATGGAGAAGAATAGGCAAGAAACTACACCGTTACTCTTTTAAAATGTTTTACAATTGTATGTATAGGTACGTACATTATTTAAATAATTATATGTGAAGACGATGCACCTAGAATATAAATACTATACCACAATTGGTAAAAAGAATTAAAAATGAAGCAACGACAGATAATTTAATATGTGATAGATACACGGTGCTCACATATTTACAAACATTGTAAAAGTAGACGATTTTCCTAAAATTTTGTAATTAATAAGTTAGTGTGTGAGGAAGTAATCTCAGAAAAATCAATGTCATACATAAAACACTAAATAATAAATTTTACAATTAAATTAGTAACCAGTTTGATTTTGTCTTGATTCTAAATTGTCCTATGGAGCAGGACCAGCATGTTTCCAAGCACTCTTATCTTGGATATAATCCTCTAATTTGTAGGTAATATGCTTGTTTACAAAGTGTACTTTTTATATGAGTTTTAAATTTTCTTTCATTTAATTGCAATTGAAGCGGATATCTGAGCTGTGCCTCGCCGAGATTGAGCTGAGCGGCGGTACCTATAAAGCGGAGATGTGAGCTGTGCCTCGCAGCTCAGGTTCGCTCTAGCCAGCACACATCTCCGCTCTAGCCAGCACTCATCTCCGCTCTAACCAGCACACATCTTCGCTCTACCCAGCATACATCTCCACTCCAGCCTAGCCAGTACGCATATCCGCACAGCTTCGGTGGATACACCCTAGCTGAAAAACATCTCTTCTTGTCTCCGCTACGAACATCTCCGCACATCTTCGCTTTGCTGGAGTCCGGGCTTTAACGTGCTTTCCGAGGCACGGAGGGGTCTTAATAAGAAATGGGTGGTCACCCATCCACGAACCGACCAACAACCGATCGGCAAGCGTAGCCTTAACCTTCGATCGACCTGTGCGGCTATTATTGTTTAGCCCTGAACCACTGATTGTTCTTATATTATCATGCCACCCATCTAAACGGACTACTTTTTTATGCAAAGTAGGTAGGTGGTTAATTTTTGTCTTGCATTTAAAACAATGGACGTGCACAGTGCAGGTATTTTTCTAACTCTTTATAATATTCACATTAAAGAATGATGTCTTATTAATTTATTTTAAAACTAAGTGACCCGATAGATGTCGTCCTGTTCAGTACAAAAATCCCATGGAAAAAGCATGTTCCGTCTTTGCCGAATGTTCTCGGCAACTTTACAAATTGTTCTTTCCGTAAGAACTTGATTCGAATTCAAATTCAAATAATTTATTTTCTCTTCACAAACAATGGCATCTTATAATTTAGACAGACTTGAAAAACTGTGACAATAGTTTGTAAGAGACTGGTGTCTGCACTAGGAATACCTGTATCGCAGATCACCAGGGTCCCATCACACGGTATCTAAACATAATCAATTAGTTATATTCGATTCGGACTATTACGAACATGAATGCATGAAATATTATTTATTACTTTATATATATATTTTTTATTTGAATGTATTTTATTGTGTGTACATAAATAATAAAATAAATTAATAATTTACTTGTGCTATTATTTACATAGTGAAGTATCATCTACCTAAGCAAATAAGCTACTTTTAACTTACAAATTAGTAACACCGGAAGGGACAGTTAATTCGATTTTGACCTGAAAGCATGAAATTTCATAGACGGTCGATAAAGGACTAAACTTAAAGGACGTTTGCAGAAGTAATGCAGAGTTCTCAATACTTACCTAAGCCCCTTTCACACACTCGCTCCGGTTGCGATGATTAACCGGCGACTTAGAAAGCTTTCACAGTTACGGCACAATTTCCACCACCCCGGTTAGGTACCCAGCACTGGCTATCCGGCAGCTTATGAAAAGAGGCTTTAGCTTTACTCCACATTGGAGTGGGCAGCCCCTGTCACTCTAATATTTGACATTACCTAACGTTCTAAGCTGACTGCTAAGATTGGTCTTGTTTTTTAAGTTTAGCCGGCAAGTTTGAGCGTTTTAATCACTAAAGCTTAAGTCATTTACATAGGTCCGATTTTTCAATCGTCAGATAATTTTAAGTAAAGAATAAGTAAATGACGGTTCGACTAGTTTTCTGTAGGTGCGTACAATAGCAGTCAAAAAAGAATGGCAGTTTTGGTATCGCTTAGTTTCAGAAATATTCATGAATGAAAGTATGTAAATTATATGAAACAGTACTGGCTTTACTTTGTATGCATTCGCTTTTTTTATTAAATTGCACGAAGAAAAAAAAAGATAAAACAAATATTTAATTAAATCTGACTATCAAAACGCAATTATTTGCAATATCTAACCGCAGATATGGAGTTACCGTACTCACCAGAATAAAGTATTTCTATGATTATTTATTTAGTACTTCAAGCACACAAAAATGTACAGAGGCGGACTTCTTGCTATAAGCATTTTCTACCAGTCAACCTTTGGGTGATGCAGAGACAAACAGTGGTAGGTGCAATAGCGAGAATTGAGGAATAAAAATTGATTTAAATAAAAAGATATACAAAAACCTATTAACAACTATAAATATAATTTAAATAACGAATTATTTATAAATATTTTAATTATATTATATTATAATTTGACTGCCTCGTTGGTCTAGTGGTCGCAAGCGCTACTGCTGAACATGAGGTCCTGGGTTCGATTCCCGGGTCGGGCAAAGCGTTTATTGGGTTTTTCTATCTGGAATTTCTCAGTAGCAACTCGGAGTCTGGATTTGTGCCCGGTTGATGGCAATAGGCTCGCCCCCTATTACATGGGACTTGAACATAACTGGCGAAATGTGGGTGTATCTACTACAGGTACACCTCTGCCCAACCCTTTGGGGAAACAAGGCGTGATGTTATGTTATGTTTATGTTATTTATAAATATAAGCACAAATAAATACACATAAATATACTAAAACAAGTAAGACAAACAATGGGAAAACATTACCGTTGTGATGATACTGCCAGCTTCTTGCGAATGTGCTCGCAAACTTTAGCTTTAAACGATAATGTTAACCAGTAGGATTTTGGTGGTAGTGATTTCATCGTTTAAACTATAAATTGACTTTTACTACCTTGGATTATTACAGGACGGGACGTTAATTATTGCGGTAATAAATCAGTTTTGGAGGCAGTGCTTATTTGTATTTACAACATGTTTTTTTATTAACAAATATGTATTAGCTTATTGTTAACGACAATTGAATAAATCCATAATAAAATATTAGGTATAGTGTCCTATAGGCAAACACATTTATGTACACCTAATACTTAGTAATATTACAAATATTTGTAAATGTAACCTTATTGTGTAAATGATATCACGACTGACAGCTGTCCCAATAAGCCCACTGACAAGTTAAGTATTGTCAGTGATGAAGTCTCGTATTCACTGGACAAATATCCTGCGACACCAGTCGCTTGAAAACTCACTACCTTTTTCGTTGTTTTCGATGTCGCCAGACATGTCGTGCGACGTCACCCGACGTTGGTTGCTTTTCCTTGAAATATCTAGGGACACGTGTCGTTGGAAACTTTATGCGTCGAAGCCTGTCCGGCCGTCTACAATGCACATCGTAAAGCGATAGCGCGTTGATTTGCAGTTGCAACATAAACCATCGTATACAGCCCTGGTTCCCAAAGTGGGCGATAACGTCCCCTTGTGGGCGCTGCAGGCGTAAAGGGGGGCGGTAAGAGAACCAGAAAAAAAATGGGGGCGTTGTGTAGAGGCTTGGGAGGCGATTTGTATAAGTAGGTGAAAAAATGGGGGCGCCAAAATAAGTTTGGGAACCCCTGGTATACAGGGTGGCAGGGACATCGACGCGAAAACTGTTACCATAGATTGAGTACATAATTATGAACCCCCCTGCGTTGAAATTTTTCGTCAGTTATTATTAAAAAAGATATTTTTTTTTTAATTCATGGAAAGCAGTTGCTTTCCATGCATTTCGACCGCGTAGGTATTGCACTTTTCTATGAAAAATTTCAACACTGGGGTGTTCGGGATCATGTATTGAATCCATAGTAACAGTTTCCGCGTCGATGCCAGCCTGTATAGTTCATGTTGGACGTATCCCTAGGTTGCATTTTTTGTTTTCTTCATCCAAATGTGTTGTTTTCTTTGATTTGCCTTTATATATGACGTTAACTTTAGTAATACTTAATTACAAAAGACATTTTGTCAATCATATCGTTATTATACCTACTTGCTTTGCATAGACGTGCACGGAGCACTATTGGACATGACGCTCGTCTAGATGTCCAATGTGTAGAGGGCTTTATATAGAAAGTCAGCAACTAGTGCCACTTTTACTTTCAGTAGCCATTATTGGAACTATTCATGTCCGCCATCTTTGAATGTCAAATACTATTTACTGCATAATATATATAAACTCTTTGGTTTACTGTCACGGAGTCTGTTTATAAGAAACGAAACCCAATAAAAAAAAGGTGTTATTACCTATTTTATAATTTAACTGAGAAAAAAACTTTTGAGAAAAAAGATAAAATTTATTTGAAGACTGATAAATTGGCCTTTGTTGGTAGTTACACCCTTAAAACTAAACCTTAACCCTAAATGTCGACAGAAACGAGCCATATGTGGTACACTATTGATGTAACCCCTAAATCGTCGGCAAAATATCTAATAACTGAGCGAGCATGAAGAAGAAGAACGTAGTTTTTCTTGACAGGTTGCCGATATCTCTGAATGAATGAATGATATTTATTTGCAAGAATATAGGTACCTACATATGTTCTTAAGTTCTATGGGTTCTGCTTACTAATTCGTTTCTTATTTTTATTATAGTCGTTTCACATAACTTTATGCAAGTTTTTGCACCGTGGCCTTTAATTTTATACTATTTTATTTTATTGCAGTAATATGAGTAAGTATGAAAATGTAAATTTAGAGTCATTAGAACTTATAGGTATCTTTAAATTACCGAGTGTCAGTTATATAAAATGATAAATTACAATACATATTTTATTGTATAACTTTTCTACGGAAGTGTAAACATTCAATCATCACTATCAATCAATCTGCCTAGCCTTTTCCCAACTATGTTAAGGTCGGCTTCCAGTCTAACCGGATGCAGCTGAATACCATCATTTTACATGGAGCGACTGCCTATCTGACCTCCACAACCCAGTAACTAAGTAATACGATACCCTTGGTAAGACTGGTGGTCAGACTTTCGGGCTTCTGACGACCCGTAACGACTGCCAAAGATCCACAAATGACAGCTGGGACCAACGGCTTAACGTGCTTTCCGAGGCACGGAGGAGTCTCGGTATGTAGAAATGGTCATCCATCCACGGACCAACCCCGGCAAGCGTAGCTTAACCTAATGGATCGACCTGTGCGTCTGTTAGTATTTAGCCACGAATCATCACTATCATTCCATTAATTTCAAACTGTCAACTAGAAACTGATTTACTGTGAACAATTTGTACTGTATTATATTACTTGTGACAACGTAAATTGACATAAGTAAAAGACTAAATGTTATGATCGCGTTTTTAACATATATGTGTCTTAACGTTACAGGTAGGTACGTTATGTATCATATATTGGGTAAAAAACTTTTTTACAAAAAATACAACCGACTTCCAAACTACAAAGTGAAAAATAACTTTAATTTCGGAAGTCGGTGTCTTTGGATCAGTATTTAAGTTTTTTGACACCGACTTCCGAAATTAAAGTTATTTTTTACTTTGTAGTTTGGAAGTCGGTTGTATTTTTTGAAAAAAGTTTTTTTTTTCACTTTTTAGTGGATTGATATGTAATTTATCTAAGTTACAATAGCCTTATGTCAACTGCTCATCAAAAATACCCAAATCGCTATAGATGTGCCTTTAATATTTGAAGAGTTCCCTCGATTTCTCCAAGATTCCATCATCAGATCGTGATCAAATGACAATGAGACCAATTTGAAAGTATACCCTTTCAAACAAAAAAAGATTTTTTTAAATCGGTTCAGCCGTCTTCGAGTAATCGAGGAACATACATTAAAAAAAAAAATATCCTGACAAATTGAGAACCTCCTCCTTTTTTTGAAGTCGTTTAAAAAGGCTGTTTTTGCTATCGTTTATTGTATGGAATAAAATAACAAATTGATAGATACAGTGACTAGCGTATTCCAAATAACGCACCTTTTCAGATATTGGCACTTACCGTCTTTTGCACAGTCACTGTTCATATCAAAAAATCATAGTAAGCTCTATCGTTCGATTTCAAAATCATGAATCGTTTATTTTTATTCAGCATCATATGCCTAGCGAAGAAATAGAAACAGCTAAATGTAACACAGCACAGCAGCGATGTCAAAAAGGGCCGAAAAAGCAGCATAACCTAGTCAGAAGATCCACCGGTGAAGATCAACCCGAACCAACATAGCGGCGACGTTGTAAAAAGAGAACACCATAGATAAATAACACTCGTCTCTCCACTATTCCATTGCTTACTCAAGGATGCATATTCGGTAGGCTCGCAAATCCCTCCTTATCCTAAGGGCACGTCTTATCCCTACCATTACCGCGCCACCTGGTCTACTCCTTGATATGCAATGGCCTCTGTAGCCCCATGAAACATGAGATTTCAGGAGCTAGTGCAAATCTTGGGGTTCATTCGATTTAACGATTCTGATTAAACCACGCTGGGATCGGTGCATTTCATTCATTCATTCATTCATTCATCATATGCCTAGCCATTTCCCAACTACGTTGGAGTCGGCTACCAGTCTAATCGAATGCAGCTGAATACCAGTATTTTATATGGAGCGACTGCCTATCTGACCTCCACAATCCAGTTACTTAGTTACTTCTGACTACTGTCAAAGATCTACCAATGACAACTGGGACCAACAGTTTAATGTGCTTTCCGAGGGATAGAGGGGTACCAAATCATCAATCGTTTATTTTTATTATAACCATTTTTGTAGTTAGGTTTCGACACTCGTCTAGACTAAGATTTTATTTATAGCTATAAAGGACCGTATTTTAAGAAACGTATAAAGGTCATTCAGATTAAAATGGACTGCTTAGTGGGAAATAAATTAGACTAATTTTATTACCTTTGTGTTTAGATATTTTGTGAATCATTAAAAAAATAGGCGATCTTTGTTAAACGTGTTATACATTCTATTTGAATAGGAAATATTTAAATTCAAGCGAATCGAGTGTGCATCGTGAATTTGAATAAGTAGTAGGTAATTAATTCTTTTTAACTATAAAATTAACACGACGAGTCATAAAAACTTACTTGAAAACAAGTACTTAATCAATTACCGTGCACTTCATCATTTATAAACGTTTTCTGTTAATAACCCTTTATTTACATGATAACGGATAATTGCAATGTTACGTTTTTATTAGATAATTGGGAGCAACACGCGAGTTCAAAAGGTGGTTTAAAATGAAATTATTTTTAAAGAATATCAAAGATATCACACAAACATTAAAAGTTGACACCTAATAAATAACTGGTAGCAAGAAAAGTTAAAAAGTAAAACTTTTAAAAACTCACCACAGCCTAGTAAAAAGTTGTCCACAAGTTCAAGACACAATTGTTGGAAACTAAAACCATGTGTATCACAATGTTGCATGTTTTTTATTATTATTGTTAAAACTTCACATGACAAATTCGGAAACTGTAGGTACGGACGGCGTTGGCATCGCGCGCGTCTGATCCGCGCCGTACTACCCACTTGACTGAAGACTGAACCAAGAACCAACGACGCTCCGCCGAACACTGAACGCACGCGAAAACAGACATTATTTGCAAGTTTTCCCATAATACCGCGGAAAACTGTCCATGGTTTGTTATGAAATGTGGGCAAGTGAAATATTAAGACGCGACTAAATGCCAGTGACCTTGAGTGGTTAGCTTGCGTGTTCTGTTCTAAGCTCACGTAACGCGTCGTACGTCCAGCCAGTAATAGCACTTGTCCCAAATTAGACGCATTATTAATTTATTATACATAAAACAAAAGGTATTTGAATGAAACACGTATATTATAAGATAAATAATTAAATTATCTTTAAAATGGTGAAGGTTTTAGAAAAATACGCTTATAGTTTTTGCGTGATTCTCAGTTTTTTTCCGCGTTAGACATAACTTTACAAATTAAATTACACTGTGTAACATAAACATAATATAAACACACGCACACAGATATATTCACAGATTAAATTATTAAGAAAATGCTAAAATTTAACATATACTCTTTCCAAATCATTAAGGGGGAAGCGTCAGGGTAGCTTGCGAAATTCAAATTTTCTTACGTATTTTGCATTTTGTAGGTCAGTGTCAGGTTTTATATTGATTAAAATATGCTTCGCGGACGTAACAAATATGGCTTTACTCAATGATAATCATTACAATCGGCAATACAACTCTATGAGTTAGCAAATAGATAATTTATTCAAAAGTTTAAATAATTTGATTTTCAGTACATTTTGTAGTTTTTTCATAATATCTATACGCCCAAAGGTCTGTTTATGAAATCTACGCGCTTGTTTTGTTTTAAAATCATCGATCAAAACTAGATAAATAAATACTAAATAATTAAATAACTATACTAAATAGCGTGCATATTAGCCACACCACCAACGAGTTCGAGCCGGCGGGCGACTAGATAGATAGATAGATAGAATATTCTTTATTATGCACACCATAAAAATTACAGACATTAATTTAGAAATTTTACATTGGGTGACACAATGGGCGGTCTTATCGCTAAAAGCGATCTTTTACAGACAACCTTTGGATGGATTTAAATGGAGAAGGAGAGACAATACTGCAGGTAGTCAGTGGTGTACCATTTACATATTTACTAGTGCAATCTTAAGACATTATTAGGTCGGTGCTACTTTAAGACGCAGATATATGACAGTGACCTTGAGTGGTTAGCTTGCGTGTTCTGTACTGAGCTCACGTAACGTGTCGTACGTCCAGCTAGTAATAGGACTCGCCCATCAAGGAGCGCTGTCCCAAATTAGACGCGATTTTAATTTATTATACGTAAAACAAAGAGTATTTTAAATAAAACACGTATACTAAAAGATCAATAATTAAATTATCTTTAAAATAGTGAAGGTATCAGAAAAATCCGCTTGATAGATTTTGCATCATTCTCAGTTTTTTATCCGCGTTAGACATAACTTTACAAATTTATTTCACTATGTAGTATAAACATAGTGCAAAATATGGCTATATTAAAATATTAAAAAAATGCTCTAATTTAACATGTATTTTTTCCAAATCATTAACACTACTCGTTTAGACGTCATCTTCAGTATAAAATTATTAAAAGTCAGTTATCGTCCCCTTAAGGCCTAGCGCGCACTGCGTGTGTTTTTTTACGGCAAAATCTGTGAAGTATGCGGTTAATTCTCAGTAGGCCTCAGCAAATTTGCGGTGAATCCACCGCCTGTATGTTGTATCGCAATTATTATGAAGCACAATGCAGTGAAAAAAAAAACGCACCGAGACACCGACCAAGCAATAGATAATATCCTTTTGATTTTTAGATATACCCGTAAATTTTACCGTATGGCAGAAATAACGCACCACATTCCACCGCCACCGCAGTTCGCGCTGGCCCTAATAAAGTAATAAGTCATTTTTCAAGTGGAATGAGTGTTACTGAAGTCTGAAGCTAAGTAAGAATCTTGGTATTCTGAAGATTACTTTTAGATTTTTGATGTGTAACATCTTTCCTCTCGCTTTCCTGCAAATCTTCCCTCTCGTTTTGTTGCAATCTGTGGGAGTGATTTCATGAAAAGAGACGCAAGTGTGTAACATGAAGCCGGGGAGCTATTTGATTTGACTAATGAGCGCGCACGGTGCTAGAGTTGGCCGTCAGAAACGACCTTGGCGAGACCCCGTCCCTTTTCGGACCACTTGCGTTTAAATCCCGTATTCTTTCTATTTTACTATAAACACCATATAAAATTGATAACTGTTTCGTAATCTGTATTTTTATTGGTTTATTTAAGATATAAGAATTTGGTTTACAATAAAACGAGCATGTTTACACTAAAAACAAGTTTTGTTATTTTACCCATTTTTTCAACGATTTTTAAATACTTTGAAATCTTGTGATTTATGTATATTTATTTTAGTTATTATAATTGTATTGTCTCCGCTCTCCCCCAAATTGAACAAAAATAACTGTCTTGAATAAAAAATGGCATAACTTCTAGTGTTAATTAAATAATATACAATTTTCATTAAAAATTACGATACGAAAAATCATTAAAAAAAACGCGTGGCACTCGGGGACTGCCGCGGTAAAGCTATTGCATAGCATTTGTAACCTCCATACTTCCTATTTGTCAACGCTACACTTGGGATGATGACGTGATGACAACAAAAATTACGTTCCCATGACAACATCACGTTTCCCATGACAACTTCACGTTGTCATGGGAACCGTCATTATATGGTAGGCGGAGTGGGGGGTGTTAGGTTTTATTCGTTACGGAATTTCTTGATTCGGTCGCCGCGCTCAAGCCCGCGATAAAAGCTATGCAATAGCTTAAAAATAATTGAAGTAATTCATTTTCTTCAGGATAAAATGTTAATGTTGGTTATTACCAAGGTGAGATGGCAGATGTTCACATCAATATGCGACTACTGTAGGGCTCGCTCATTCATTTTTTATATCTATCTATATAAACGAAAATGTAATGCTGTTCGTTGGTAAGCGCAACACTTGAGACTGGTACTCTTATTGCGTAATACAACACAATCACAATCTGTTTCGATTTGAAACAGATTGCTTCATAAGTTAAAAAAAACCTGCTCAACAACGTAAATAACGCAATGAATGTTGTTGAACTGTCAAAATGAAACAAATTAGGCACAATTGTTTACGAAAATAAGTTACGCAATTAGGGTACTGCTCGACTTCATTGATTTGGCTATTTTTTGTATGAAAATATTCTGAATTAGGTTTTTATGGAAAGTAAAATTGAAAAAGTTAGCTGGAAATTTTTCAAATTCGAGAAAAAATTAACGTCCTTTTTTCAATGGGTTTTTGGTATAAACTACTGAAATTTGGACAGGACAACGTCTAGCTCAGCTAGTGTAGCGTAACGACATAAAAAACGAATGCAGTGACGCGCGTCCGTAGAGTGGTCACTTGCTTGCTGGCGCCCGAACGATGCGGTCGTCTGACCTCTGTTGTGTACAGTGAATTATTGTTTAATTTACCTACTTGAACACTTCTATAACGTAGTGAATACCACAGCTAGTAATATATAAAAAAATAACCTTTTATTGTATACTAGCGACTCGCCCCGGCTTCGCACGGGTGCAGTTTACATGTGAAGACCGTATTCTGTACACGACACGTTGTGCACAAGTTTTGAGCAGTAATCTAACAAAAAGTACTAGGCTTGCATGAATTCAAGATAGTATTTCATTGGTATTATTGAGTAGGTACTTCTTTTCTGGAAGAATATATCTTTAAAATGGTCTTCTCGTTCTTTACGTGTGGTTAGTGACTAACCTGGTGTCAGATTTTTAAAGCCGCCCATGGGCTTCTGACCTGGCTTCACATGCCGTCGAAAAATATCTCTCAGGCATGTTGCTGGTTTCCTCACGAAGTTTTCCTTCACCGTTTTTGAAGCAAGTGATAATAATATACAATACGCACATGAATCCGATAAGTAGGAGGTGCAAGGTGGGTTCGAACTCGAGAACTGTGACTTGGCAGTCTGACGGTCACACCACTAGGCTATCACTGCTCCCGGCTTGGGCGGAGCATCGCCGTGTCCTCGTGGAGGCGATCGGCGGCGGTGATCTCTCGCGTCCGGCCCTGGTTCAGGCCATGGTACGGAGCGAGAGGAAATGGGAGACCGTCACCTCCTTCTGCGAAGCAGTAATGCTTGCGAAGGAGGAGGCGGAACGCGTGAGGAAGAGGCAAAATTCGCGTTCTCACGCCCCTAACCGCCGTAGTAGGAGACGCCCTGGGCGTCGGGAATCGCAAGCCGATTTCCGGTCACCGTAGGCGTGGGTTTTCGGGCGGTGAGCAATAAGTAGCTCGCCGTCCGATAAGGACTAGGCCCGAGTCGACGGCGCGTTGAGTTCCACGCGCGCCTTAAGGAGATGTCAGCAGAATTGACGGGGTTGCTAGGGCCGATGCCTGCCGGGGTTGCGAAGAAAACCGAAAGGGAGATCGTGGCCCACGGCAACATGGCAAAAAAAAAAGGCTATCACTGCTCACTATGGTACTAAATGGTGAAAGCATTGTTCAAAATAGGAGTTGTGGTTGCGAAGATATACACAAACTCACAAAATTCGTCCTCTCTATTATAATATTAGTGTCGATCAGTCTTGCACAACAATTTATAAGTAGGTACGCCACATAGGTAATACACTGAAAAACTTGTCTGTGTTAAGTTTTTGCGTTCGTTTCACTGGAGTTTTTAATGGCAAATCAATAATTGAATGATAAAGAAATTGGTAGTAACAATGAATACCTAATGAAGTACCTACAATAGAGAACGGCTTGTTTAATGTATCTAGTATCCATTGTTACTGTAATTACTTCGGAGGGATGGGATGTCATATTTCCGTATCCATTCAACACAATGAGTTACAGGGTGGGTAGTCTTCTAGGATTGTTTGACTAGTCATCGTATGGTTCGTGTTTGGGGTGGAAGCTGGATAATTTATAGCCGTTTAGGGGTTTGACGTCAGCACTTTTATTGTGATAGTTCGCATTTTTTAACCGACTTCCAAAAAGGAGGAGGTTATATGTTCGTCGCGTGTGTTTGTTTTTTTAATTTTTTTTATATATATGTCCACCGATTTCTCCGTCAATTGAAAATTCTTTTTTTGTTTGAAAGGGTATGCTCTTGAAGTGGTCCCATATAAATTGTATTAATTTTGCTTCAATAGTTTTTGAGTTAGCTTCAATAATACGTACTTTTTCCCACTTAGTATGTGGATGATATTATAAGTTCCTGTCACTGTTATTTACATAGCAGGTAGTGGTTTTCGAATTTGTGTGGGGTAGGTACCACAATTAAAAAGTGAAAAATAAAAACTTTTTACAAAAAAGAAAAACAATCGACTTCCAAAAAACACGACAAGTGAAAAATAACTTTAATTTCGGTGAAGTCGGTTGTTTTTTTTTTACGCGTCACTGTCGTGATTTTTGTTGTTACATCGCTTTATGATACGGATCTAATTTGGGTTTATGAAAAATTATAAAAGTTGGAGTTATTATACCTTCTGAATTTTCAGAATTACAGGTATAATTTTCTTTTGAAATCTACATAACATCACGTCTGTATTTCCGAAGGGTTTGGCAGAGGTGTACTAGTAGTACACCCACATTTCGCCAGTAATGTTTAGGTCCCATGTATTTAGGGGTGACTCTATTGCCACCAAACGGGCACAAATCCAGACTCCGGGCTGCTACTGAGAACTTCCAGATGGAAAAACCTAATAACACTTTGCCCGACCCTGGAATCGAACTAAGGAACTCATGCTCAGCAGTAGCGCTTGCAACCACTAGACCAACGAGGCAGGCAAATTCATAAAATTCATTTTTAAATATTTGAATTTAAAACCATTTTAATATATAACAAGTATAATTTAACAGTTAAAATTTAAAATAAACCCCGCCACTAACATTTTTTCATTTCTCTTTCTTACTCTATCACCAGACCCTGATTACCATCTATCTATAACCTATTCATTGAGGCCAAACACGATATCTGTGCCATAAGTTGGTAAGGGAGTTGGGTATCCTGTAAATTCCAGGTGATACTGCAGCATCAGTTCGTGTTAAGCTCGTAGCTCGTGGCTAAGTAATAATAGCCGCACGGGTTGATCCAACAGGTTAAGCTATGCTTGCCGGGGTTGGTCCGCGGATGGGTGACCATCTTTACATACCGAGACTCCTCCGTGCCTCGGAAAGCACGTTAAGTCGTTGGTCCCGGCTGTCATTTGTAGATCTTTGACAGTTGTTACGGGTCGTCAGAAGCCCGAAAGTCTGACAACCAGTCTTACCAAGGGGTATATCGTGTTACTCAGTACTTAACTGGGTTGTGTAGGTCAGATAGGCAGTCGCTCCATATAAAATACTGGTATTCAGCTGTATCCGGTAAGACTGGAAGCCGACCCTAACATAGTTGGGAAAAGGCTAGGCAGATGATGACTGCAGCATCAGTTCAAGCTTACTATGTTCTTCTAATATCATTGAAGTAACAGAATACCAAATTTCAAATCGATCAGACCTGTGGAAGATACTTACATCTATTCATCAACTCGAAAAGAGCTAATAATCTCTAAACGGCTGAACCGATTTCGATAAAACATGTCTAAGAACCATTGCTACAAAACTTGCTTTCAAATAAAATACCGCATTTAAATCGGTTCACCCGTTTAAGAGCTATGGTACCACAGACAGACACACACATAGCGGTCAATCTTATAACACCCCTCTTTTTGCGTCGGGGGTTAAAACGTAGTAGCCCACCGGTATCGTAAACAGGGATTTTAAATTATAACTTTTGGGAAAATTATCCATTGCTTAAATATTATAGTTTTAATGTTTGGTCAACGATTTCAGCTCAGTTGTTTTCGTTAGTTGTTACCGTAAATAATACTTATACATATAATAGCGAATCGCTGGGCAAAATTAAACTATTAGAGATGGGCCGAATGTGGTTTGAACCGAATCCAAACTTCTGCCGAACATTCGGTTAAAATGAAAAGTGCGGCCGAAGTTCGGCCGAACTTCGGTTCAACTTCGCACGCTTTCTCGAAAGCGACACATCGTGGCTTGTTTACACATTTACTTCAATTATTGCTAGATGTACCCCGCCCGCACACTGTACTTCCATCGCGTGGCCTATTATGAAGAAAAGATTTTCAAGACTAATAAGAAGAACTGATTTAATTTAAGGCTTACATTTACAATGTTCCTAACTATAATAAATATCCATGAGTGAGTAAAAGATATAATTTTATTTTATAGTAATGCTATTCTAATGCCCGTTTTCACCGACATCCCCTAAGTTTAAAGGATCCCTTAGCATGGTTAGGAGGCTGTTAGAAGGTGGTTTCTGTTTCAACAACAGTGAGGGGTCAGTTAAAAGTTAACGTTTTAACTGACCCCTTACTGTTGGTAAACCACCTGCCACCTTCTAACAGCCCCCTAACCATGCTAAGGGATCCTTTAAACTTAGGGGATGTCGGTGAAAACGGGCATAATTCTATTAAATTTCAGTCAAAATAGTGCAAGTACCTAGGTATTATTTTTCTTGTGCCGAATGTTCGGCATCTGAACCAAATTTCGGCCGAATGCCGAAGTTCGGTTCAAGCTGCCGAAATTCGGTTGAACCGATTGTGAACCGAATTTTGGCCCATCCCTATAAACTATATATTGAGCCAGCATATAAATAAATTACCTGCTCTACATCCACCCTTAACAAACGTCACGGAAGGCCGCAACACTGTTAAGGGTGTGACAATACATGTAAATATATGATAAGTTAAAGGAAGTTGCTAAGACCTACAAGCCTAACAGTCCCTACGCCCTATAAGCCCTACAGCCCTAACCTATCATATACCTAGTGTGATAGATAAATATATAAATAAGTTCAGAATGTCTGCACCATGCGACCTAAGGTTACAGACGGATGGTAGACAGGATTTCCGGGTTCGGGAAGGGTACACTCACTGCCAGTCCCGCAGACTCACGAGACTGATCAGAGATGGCTTAAGGTGTCTTGGCCACAGTGAAGAGTAATGAGACAAGAATATAAAATTCAAATCTGATTTATTGACAATATTTTACAGCTTATACAACGTTAGTTTTTGTTTATACTAAACCTCTTAAGGGGTCATTGTACTCATCATTATGAACAACTTTCACAATGGGACCAAGGTTGAAATCGCGAAAAAAAAATCTGTTGTTGCCTACATTTTGACGAGATATGCGAACATAAATGTAGGGAACAGCTGATTTTTTATTCGCGATTTCAGCGTTCGTCCCATAGTGAAAGTTGTTCATAATGATGAGTACAATGACCCCTTAAGAGGTTTAGTATTAACAAAAACTAAGCTTGTATACTACAATTACTTAACACACACGATTACATAAATTCTTAGTGTTCTATACGTGTGAGATGCAACCAAATCAATATTTTAATTTTAACTGGGCCACGCGTGAGCCGGGCCGAGTGCTGAGTCAATGTCCAAAGGTAACATTGAACACCTGCCTAATTTTGTTCAAACAAAATCAATGATACTAATGGTTACACTATACCTATACTGTTAAGTTGTTGTTAATTAAAACAAATAAACTATGAATCTGTGTAGGTACGTTTTTGAGTTGAATGACTGCCTAATTTTATGATATTGATAAAACTGACTATTAGTATCAAAAATCGAAATGTTTTAAGCAATTTTTTGTTTTGTTCGACTTCAGGTTATCAATTCGGATGTCTATATTTATTTATTTCGTATGTTCGGGCATAGACGGGTTTACAAAATTCTTTTTTGTTTCAAAGGGTTGCTTCCGAGGTGGTCCCATTGTCATCAGGTCAGGATCTGATGATGGGATCCTGGAGAAATCGAGGGAACTATTCAAATATTGTAGGCACACCTATTGCGATTTGGGTATTTTTTTATATTAACTGGTGCATTTGCTCTCGAAAAGCACATTTGTTGAAATGGAACTGATAAAGAAGACCACAGATGGCCAGTGGAACTACTCAATAACTTAAGTATTTCACGGGTTGCGATTCGATTACTTTAATTGTAGTTGCCAAGTAATTTATGCTCGTCACAATGCATATGGAGAAGTGGAGCTGATGGTGAAGTACCAGAAGAACTCCTCAACGATTAACGTCTCTGCATCGGGAAAAGCAATTTTTTGTAAAAGCGCATTGACATGAGGCTATTGTAACTTAGATACATTACAATCTGACTCACTAAAAAGAGAGAAAAAAATATACAAAAAAAAAAACACTAGAAAGTGAAAAAATTTGGAAGTCGGTGGCAAATAACGTAAATACAAAACCAAAGACACTGACTTCCGAAATTTAAGTTATTTTTCACTTTGTAGTGTTTTTTTGGAAGAAATTTTTTTTGTAAAATTTTTTTTTTAGATGAGTAAGTATTTTTCGACACGTATTACAATAAATTCAAGCACAAGCACAGAGGAAATTGCATTTTATCAATATTTAAATTTACCTAATAAGTTCTTTTTCTAATGGATTAAGGCTCCTGCAGACAGGCGTGACTTGACAGCGCGTCGCGACTCTAGTAGAACAATTTCTATGAGAACTTTATGGAAATTATTCTGCCAGAATGGCGTCGTACCGTCGTCGCGTCGCGCCTGTTTGCGGGAGCCTGTACACAAGCTCTTGAATGAGAATATGGATAACTATTGGAATAGAGGAAGACCAGAGAAAGAAATGGATTGTGTAAATACTTATAGCTAGAGAGGGGTGAAAACTTAGATGATGATGGATAGTGATGTATGGAAGGGCAGGAGGTTGATAGATTATAATAAAAATCTTGCAGCATTGCACACATCGCCGAGAAAAACACGTTTCTTGAATCGGGACCCCCTTTAATTTATTAACTTTACTATATTTTTATTATTTGTTGTTATAGCGGTCATAGAAATACACAGTATGTGAAAATGTCACTGCCTACCTATTACGGTTCATGAGGTACAGACCGCTGACAGATAGACGGGCAGACAGACGGACGGACGGACGGACCGACAGCGGAGGTTTAAAAAGAGGTGATTTATTTCAGGCAAAATACCCTTAAACAAAAAATTTGAATAAATAGTAAAAACAGTAAAACCATAAAAAATTAAAACACGGAGGTAAACACGACTACACATCAAGTTATACATTTCCAGTTTATGCTGATCTCGTATTGTATAGGATTTCCGTATAATGCGAGGTCAGATTAAACTGGAATGTATGGTTTGATGTGTAGCCGTGTGTATCCATAGTCTTCAAAAACATAACATATTCTTTCGTCATTTTTTATTAATAATAGGGTTCCGTTTGGCACCCTTCCGGTACGGAACCTTAAAAAGCAATAGTAGTCCAATGCTGTTTTCTAAGTGGCTGACAACTAAATAAAGCATCTAGTTTCTCATTCGTGAAATTGCTTCATTGTTTTCTATAAAACACACTTGACGGGCGCGGCGGGTTTACAGCTGCATTCTGCAAAACAATATATAATACTGTATACGCGCTCACTTTGTTATTATGTACATTTTTATAGCGTTAAGTAGGTACAGTCATCCGCATACACATCTAACTCTTTCGCAAGATTCAAAAGCCTGGTTGTTCTTGTGGTCGCAAGTGCTACTGCTGAGCTGAGGTCCTGGGTGCGATTCCCAGATCGGGCAAAGTGTAATTGGGTTTTTTCATTAGGCATTTCTCCGTACCCGGTTGATGTCAATAGGCTCGCCTCATATTACATGGGACTTAACATAACCGGCGAAATGTGGGTATACTCCTCTAGTGGTACACCTCTGCCTAACCCGTTGGCGTGATGTTATGTGACGTAAAATGCTTTAGAATTTTACGTAACTTTAAGGTATTTTTTCTCATGACTCCGTCTTCAAAGAGTCGAAGCGTTAGCATTGTTAGTGTATGTTCTCTGAAGCAGCTTAAAAATAGAATACCTATTGAGGAGGTTAGGAACAAAAGTGACATTTACGTATTTTGCTCCATTCTTTTTTTTTTATCGGCTCAAAATGTTAAATTCTATTTGTAACTCCCAAGATTTTGTTCAAAAAGTGACTAGTTTCATAGAAAAATCGATCTGAACTCCTGCTTCCGGAACAAAAAATTACATTTTTATTCAATAAATAAATAAATCTGAGTAAATTATTGTTCCAGCTACCTGTAGTACCCATTAGGTAGGTACCCTCCATTGCTGCTAATACTAGACAAATAGTCATTAAAACGGTTCTGAATACCAGCAGTGGTTGGAATGTAGGTAAGTGTGTATGTACCTTTTCGCAGAATAATATTATATCAAGCTTGTAACCCTATTTAAAAATAATAAATATGATATGTACATTACTGTCGCGGCCTGCCTGCAACTGGGGCACTAATGAATGATCGTGAAAATCTGGGCAGAGACGAAGCCGAGGCACACATTTCATCAATGCTTGGTTGCGGCTAAGGCTTGTATGGTACTTTTCTCAAATAATGCGCGGAAATTCAAATTGAGTAAATTGATAAAAAATTCCAGAATCAATGACGAACATCTTCCTAGCTCGGCGAGCTGTGCTGTGGCTGCTGCTGCAGGTGCGGAAAACCTCAAACGGCGCAAATACTCCAATCTTATTGGGACTTATATGTTTGAGCCGTTTGGGGTTGAAACACTAGGGCCATGGGGTCCGAGTGCGCACCTTGTTTTTCAAGACATCGCCAAGCGGCTGGTCGACTCTTCACGTCTCTGGTCACGTGGCTGGCCTATTCTTTGGTCAAAGAATCAGCATTGTCATACAACGTGGCAATGCTGCCAGCCTTTTGGGCACTTTTCCTACTGACAGCGATGCGGAGGAATTTTTTGATGCCCTATGATTATTTCCCCCCCCCTTTTTATATACTTGTACATATTGTTATTTTAAGTATGATAGTTTTTAAATCATTTAAATACGTGTGTGTAAATAATAAAACATGACGAACAACAATCATTTTCACGCGCCTATATGTTCATTTGTTTCTTCTTTACTTTAAATAGCTCTATAAATCGAAATTTAAATAAAATCTTTGATAAGTTACCTCCTTGGTTTCCATGTGGTGAAGCAAAAAATCACGCTCTAAAAAGTATGAAACAAGAAAATATTTCAGACAGAAATCAAGACATAGGTACAGAAATGGTCAAGGTAAAGCAGTGCTCGCATGCCATTATAATTTTGTAGGTGTACAAGCATTCGACCACGGCTTTACCTTGATCATTTTTCAGTGATTTTTCAGTAGTCGGGTTTTAGTTTTTGAACTTACTTTTTATTAAATAACACGACAGATATGAGTTTTCATAGTAATTTATTTGGCCGATATACAGGACAGATTTGAATTTTCATACAAACATTACCGGCCGTACTCGATTTCGATTCATCTCGAAGAAGGTTGTCAAAATAATGTTCGAACTTCCAAGTATGTTTGAAAAAATGTAATTTTGTAAATTAATATTTGTCCCAATGTTTGCTAAAGGCCTCATTTCAAACAGAGAAATAATAAGCGTAGGTAACGTTAGCTGATATTGGGATTTGGTGATTTAGTCCAAGCTAATTTACGATGTATTTTTTCACCATAAATTATTTATCCAAATGATAGTTTCACTTTCTTGTAGTTACTATGCAAATAATCTATATCTCATCAAACTTTACAGCAGTCTCGGATAAATAATATCTGCGTCAACAAACGCTAATCGCGTTGCTGAATTTTGGGCCGAACAAAAACAATCTGCGGGGTTTCGCTAACTTATTTAATTTGATCCTGTATATCCTTTCGTTTTATTTTTGCCATCGACACACTAAGAAGAAGACGATACTCTAATAAAACATAGCATTTTCTAATAATTATTATTGTATCGGTGTTGGTTTTCTGAACAAATATTGAAACTCTTTTCCTTCAGTAAGTAACCAGAACCGTAGATAATCGTTTTCAAAAGAAAACTAAGTAGGTACTGTTTATTATTCTGTTTAATAAACTTTAAATGAAAAACTGTTGGTTATCGCAATTTAAAACTCGTTTTTGATTATCACATGACCTGTTTCAGTTTTTAATTATTTTGTCTATTTTTTGTGTGTCTGTGTAGCTCTTTTAATTACTATTTTTAATTTATTCTCTGCCTTATAACAAGAGTAGGGATGCTCATATAATGTAATATTATACTCATTTTTATTCTGTAGGTTCTTATTGCAATTTGAAGACTAGTTATACTAAAAAAATCCTCTAATATCACCTGAGAGCTGCAACGTGGATAAAAGAAGCTAGTTTAAATATTGATCAAAGTCAGGAAAAGTACGAAATACATGGTGACAGGGACATCGACGCGAAAACTCTTACCATGGATTCAGTACATGATTCTGAAACCCCCTGCGTTGAAATTTTTCGTCGGTTATTTAAAAAAAAACTACTGTTTCATAGAAAAGTGCAATACCTACGCGGTTAAAATGTATGGAGCAGCTGTTATTTTTAGGGTTCCGTACCTCAAAAGGAAATAAAACGGAATCCTTATAGGATCACTTTGTTGTCCGTCTGTCTGTCTGTCAAGATCCTTTTTCTCAGGAACGCGTGGAGGTATCAAACTGAAATTCATATCAAATACTTAAGTCTTTTGTCCCTTGGAGTTGTGAAAAATCAAACTTCTAAGCCAACGCAATCAAAAGATACAGCCGTTTATGCTGCATATTTTCGACACTCGCAAGGGAATCAAAACTTACAGGGTACTTCCCGTGAACTCAGAATCTTAAAATTTGGTACGAAGCAACGTCTTATAGCACAGATAAAGGAAAAATTGCGAAAAGGATAAATTTTTAGTTACATCATATAATAAAAATATTACATAACTTTTACTTATATACCTACAGGTTTGTACGGAATCCTCGGTGCGCGAGTCTGACTTGCACTTGGGCGGTTTTTTTTAAATAACTGACGCAAAATTTAAATTCAGGGGAGTTCACAATTGAGGAGTGGCTAGAGAGGCACGACGGCGTCCTCACCTTCCGCCTAACGCAGGTCCTCACCGGACACGGTTGTTTCGGGAGGTTCCTGTTCAGGATAAGGCGGGAGGAAACGCCCGGGTGTCACCATTGTGTGGATCGCCCGGAGGACACAGTAGAGCATACGGTAAAGGTCTGCTCGGCTTGAAACTTGGCATGAATACTTATCTATGTAAATTATAAAACTTACCATTTTTAGTTTTTCTAAACTACCTCCTAAGGGAAGGTTGGGGATGTCAAAGTTTGTATGGAGGAATTTTAACGCGCGGTCTGATTAACTCGAAACTCAGTATTTATACTTTAAACTGAAAACAAATAAAAATGTATATCAAAGTTTTTTGAAAATATACCCCTAACGGTCAGGGGTAGATTTTGAAAAAACTTTGATAGGTGTTTTAATTTTTATAGGGGAGGATTTTACTGTTTGGCTTGATTAACTTGAAAATTGGTATAAATAATCTATTTCTATGTTTATGTGTATAAATAATGTATGCCATGAGGCACACTGACACTATTGTTTTAAAAACATTATTTTTTATTTTCACTGATATTTGTGTTTTATGTTTCACGAACTGTGTCCAAATAAATGTTTCTTCTTTCTTTCTTTCATGGAAACGTCACAATAGACTTTCAAAACTTATCATCATGCTATTTGCTATGGGGGATGAGCAATATATTGCATTATGTTCGTATTCTTCTATAATTTACCGCAAACTGTTAAAAGACTATCGAAAAGGTTAGAATATTGCAGATAATTACGGATTTAACCTTTTAAAAGATTATCATCACGCTATACCTTTATGGACTCAATCATAACATATATATACAGGGTGGATGTTGATATGGGGCAATAACGGCAGGTACCTGGAGTACCAGGAGACTGTCCTTAACTTTTTGAAATATTTTGATCTGCATCCACAGATTTTGAAAAAATTGTACAGTCAGCAAGAACATGGGCAATTTTCACAAAAACTTTTTTGATGCCAGTCGATCCTATTTCTGTTTGTTACCTTTTCATGCCGTAACGGCTGAACAGATTTAGATGAATGGCATACGGATAGGTCATGACCTGGGTTAGGACATGATAAGTACTCTGAATATCGGTAGTACGTTCCTGTGGGATATTTTCCGACCTTTACGCGTGCGAAGCCGCGGGCAAAAGCTAGTTTTTACATAAAACACTATTGTTTATGAAACAATAACATTGTCAGGATGATGTTGGGACTTCCTCTTTTCTGCAGTGCCTCCTCGTTTCGCTCGATGTTTGCGCAGACTCATACCTACTGATGATTTTCATGCCGTCATTCGGAAAAAAGTCGTGTCACTTATGAGGGGGGTACGGGGGAGTCACAACAACATCCTGAAAACTATAGCTGAAGATGTACGTGCACCTGTGTTGAGGCATTTCGTTCGACTGGTGATCTTTTAGGGAGGTACAATCTCTCCCTATTGGTTTTCTTGACGGGACGGGACGCTATTTCCGCGTTTTTGGGATGGTAACTAGTGAAAGCCATGCTTCTGGTCTTACAGAGATGTCCATAAGCGTCGGTTAGCAGCACATGTGAAATTGTGAACACTTCACCTAAGGGGTGTTTAATTGTTGCTATCCAACTGTTTTCTGCATAATTGTACGATACGATTGTGATACAATTGAATGATCTAGCCTGCGTCTCCGTCGCTATTTTAGCATTAGCAATAATTATTAGGCACTACTGCTACTACAATATTTCCTGCGATTTTTTTTTGTGAGTATTTTTAATTAAACATACTTAGACTTACAAAATATCAATATTATTTTATTTGTGTGTATATGTCACCGTATAATTATGAACTTCATTATATTGTAATCTATCCGCATTATTTCCGTTAGATTATAAATTGTCAGAAGATTGAGAACTGCAACAAACCATTTACAATTTAACGCATTACTTTTCGATTCTTTATATTATATCCATGGAAAACCGACAAATTGTGAACTAGTATCAAACTTGCTAGCGACGTAACGCACTTTGCGATAGCCTGCCTACAGTTTGTGCAATCCACGAAGACGCGCCCCACTCCGCGATTACTGTACTGTAAGCTGTACTTTAGTACGGAGCGGAGCGGAGTGGGGCGCGTCTTCGTGGATTGCACTATCTACAGCTGCGAGCAACTTGAAAGTAGCGCTCGCTGGCCACTGCAGCGGCACCGTTCGTTTCACTTGCTCGGTTTCGCGCGGTTGGTCACAGTTCTAACCTAACCTAATCCATTTCACCATGTTCACAATTTTTCGACAAGTTTATACCTAATGTAATGAAATAATACCGATATGTTATAATTAAACTAACGGTTCTCACAATCTAAAGCTTCGGTCAAACCTGAGTGACTACAACACGGGATGCGGGAGCGAAGCAGGAGCGTTAACAACGCGAAACTAACTATCGTGCACACCTGCGCGACTACAGCGCGAACAGCGAACTTCATTTTGTTTAGTGAATAGTCACAGCCGCACATGGCTTAGTGTAGCACTTAAATTGTTGTGTTATGTCATTCTCATATTTAACATCAGAGTCTGACTCTGGCCGATCCATCAGTCTGGCCGATTGAGTCCCATATTTTATCTTTTTTACGTGTATTTTATATACAGGATTTTTCAGATCGTATAGAAGAGTATGTTTTCTACTTTTTCGATAAACATCTCTATTGTCCTCTGTAATCGTGGAGTTTAAATAATGAGACGTCCGTAATAATGTAACGATCTGTACACACGTCTGACCACAAGACGCGTGCTTCCCGCTCACTCCCGCTTTGCCGACGCGGTGTTCCCGCGTTACGGTCGCGTAGGTGTGCAAGGCGCCATATAATAACACGAGCAGCGTCCGCCGCGCGGTAGATGCTCCCGCTTCGCTTCCCGCCTCCCGCGTTGTCGCTCAGGTCTGGCCGAAGCTTTATGGTGACATCTTCATGAGAATTGAGCATGAGGCATACTGGAGATAGTTTAGTATCCATTCATGAATATGTATAATTAACTGGAAGAAGTGAATTTTCAATCAGACTGGGTTCTCAAGTTCCATTAAAGTTGAGCCAGTAGGTTTTGAATATTCATTGATTTTACAGTTAGCCAGGTAATTTGAATTCGAGCAAAATACATGAAATTATTACGAAATCAGAAAACCCTTTGGCAAACTCTAGTGAGAAGTAACAGTATAATCTAACTAACCGTTTAGACTACAGGGAGGTAAGCATAGCATTAAAGGAATAGATTCGCACAGGTACCTATTTACAATATACATAGGTACTTACATCGAAAACGAATAGGTATCTCACATTAAGCTGCTGTCGATGATATACCTACTTAATTTTGACTATTCGAAGTCCTTATCATCATCATCATCATCATCATCAGCCTATAAATGTTCCCACTGCTGGGACACAGGCCTCCTCTCTGTGAGAGGGAGTGGGCCGTAATCCACCACGCGGGCCCAGTGCGGGTTGGTAGATGTCACATGTCTTCAAATTTTCGGTTCTAGGACATGCCGGTTTCCTCACGATGTTTTCCTTCACCGTTTTGAGAGGAGTGGTGATGAAATAATTTACACAAAGTAAAGCGCCTGCCTGGGTTCGAACCTACGACCTACAACTCGTAAGTCGCGGCCGTTACCACTGGGCCACCACTGCTCTCAAGTCCTTATAAGAAAATATAACTGAAGCAGTCAATAATACACATAATTTAATTTCATAGAATTTTTTTTTTTAAACTTTGCCCCACACTAGGAATTTCTCCTGTATCGTGGGTGCGATTACAAACATTTAAACTCACATACACAAACAGCCAGACCCGGAACAACTACTGGTAGGTCATACAAATATTTGTTCCGTTCGGGAATCGAACCCGCGACACGCAGCGCAGCAGTCAGCCGCTTAACCACTGCGCCAACCGTGCCGTCACATTATTAGGTTCACATAAATTTTACAAGTATTGAGAAATTAATGCATAAATTAATAATTTTTTTAACATCTGATGTAATACCTAACTTCATCATTATCATAATTTCAGCCGAAATACGTCCACTCTTGGACATAGGCCACCCCTAAGCATCGCCGCTTCGACCGGTTCTGCAATGTGCTTCTCGCATCCAGCTGATTCCTGCGGCCATCACCAGGTGATCGGTCCACCCTTGCGAGGACGCCTTCCAATGCTACGTCTTCCAGTACGCGGTCGCCACTCCAGAACGTTTTGGCCCCATCAGCCATTTGTTCTGCAAGAAATATGGCCTGCCTGACACTTCCAACTTCAGTAACCTGAAACATTTTGTTTCCAATTCCGTTCCGATAAAAAACCATTCCTTTTACGGTAACTGTCAAATGAGATACTTTTAAACTTCCCGATTACACTGATACAAAAATCATTTCAATTTTATATTTAGTATTTCAAATCACTACAAATCTTATTAATATTTAAAAATCATGACAGTTCAGTATAGGGTAAAAAAATACAGATTTTTGCAAAAAAAAACATGTTTATTTTCAATTGAGACAATTTTTTTTTTTCAATTTTCATTTTATGTGGACGCCTATTACTTCCAATTATTATGGAGTTTAGTTGTAATACACTGTAGGTACCTTCGCCACAATGAAAAAAAAATCACCCTACAGGTACATATACTTATATATACTGCGTCTAAAAGCTCAATTAATATGTCATTCAGAAGCAGCCAAAATGGTCCAATCTGCTCATGGAAAACCCCAATATAACTTATCTCTAACTAGCTAGAAACGGGCGCATAGCCCAGCGCCATCTTAAATAACTAGTAATGAAGATTGGCTTGAAAAGCTGCGTCAACTCTCTAAAGACACAAAACGAAAATAGCAAATTAGTTCAGGAAAAAAAAATCGAATCAAGCTTAAAACCCCATTATAGAAAAATCCGATTACTGCAGTTCAAGTGAGGAAGAAAGCTGGCGCGCCATCTTGTTTCCAAGAAATGTATGAGGAGTCTTCTGGGGAGCCAGGATCCCCGAAAATTGGAATTGTTGAGGACTCGGGATTTTTTAATCATAGGCAGACCTCTGATTCAAAAATGTTATTTTAAGTATGAAGATTTTCATACATGCTTTGTGGAGATAAGTGCTAATATTAAAAACTTTCTTATACTTTATGCAGAAGTCGACCGCTAGAAGAATTTTTTTTTGTTCCTAGGTAATTTTAATCACATAAATACATGATTTTTCTTCTTTTTTATGTTTTGGGTACTCGTATATTTTACATGAAGCTTGACACTGTTTTACAAGTTCCTCAGTTACCTATTTAAATAAGTAAATACCTAGATTAGAATAATAATGTTTAAGGTACTTTCAAAAAGGCGGGAGGAAACACCCGGGTGTCACCATTGTGTGGATCGGCCTGAGGACACGGTGGAGCATACGGTGGAGGTCTGCCCGTCTTGGGCAGAGCAACGCCGTGTCCTCGTAGAGGCGATCGGCGGCGGTGATCTCTCGCGTCCGGCCCTGGATCAGGCCATGGTACGGAGCGAGAGGAAATGGCAGGCCGTCATCTCCTTGAGGAGGCGGAACGCGTGAGGGAGAGGCAAAGTTCGCGCCCTCACGCCCCTAACCGCCGCAGGAGGAGACGCCCGGGGCGGGAATCGCGAGCCGATTTCCGGCCACCGCAGGCGCGGGCTTGCGGACGGTGAGCAATGGGTAGCTCGCCGTCCGATAAGGACTAAGCCCGGGTCGACGGCGCGTTGTGTTCCACGCGCGCCTCAAAGAAATGTCAGCAGAATTGACGGGGTCCGCTAGGGCCAATGCCTGCCGGGGGTTCGAAGAAAACCGATGGGACATCGTGGCCCCCGGCAACAGGGCAACCGAAGGAACACGGGTGGGTTTTAGTCAGTAAGAGTCTGACACGCCCTCCCACTCCACCCAGACCGGGTGAAGTTATTTGATAATTTCCCATCCAAAAAAAAAAAGTTACTTTCAAATAAGAATGTATTTTCGTTATGTTCCCTTCTTTAAGTATTTTAAAAGCCGATTCAATCCCTAAATCTCAGACATAAATGACAAAAGTCATAAACTATGGCAGATTTGATCAAATATAAATCCTATTTAATTTCATTAAAATATTTTTTTATACAGGCCGTCCCAAAATTATGGGACATGAAGGGAAAGTACCTTAAATATCGTAGATAGGGTATTTTGCTGAAAGAAGACTTTATGTTATTTTTAAAAGTTAGTAATTCTGCATTCAAAGATTTTCTAAAAATTACTTGCCTCGTCTGGGAATCGAACCGACTTAATGTAAAAATAAAACACCCCTACTTTTATGATGCCAATCGAAAGAATGACCAAAAACTAATAACTCTTCTTAAGTAACATAGTATTTTTAAAAGAAACGAACAACGTAAAATGTTTGAGTCAAATTTCAAGAAAGTTATTGATTGCAATATTATTGATCCGGCTCATAATAGTCGGAGACCAGCAGATTTTCTAAATTAATGTTTTCCTACTTGGATTGGTACGAATGGACCGATTAGATGGCCGCCCAGATCCCCGGACCTTACACCATTAGATTTCTTCTTTTGGGGATACGTGAAAGATATACTATACAAAAAGCAATACGAGAACGTGGGCGAGTTACAAACAGAATTGTGCCATATCATATCGAGTATTCACCATAAAATGATAAGAAAATCAACAGGCAGCGGACTCATTAAAACATTGGCGATTTGCGTAAGACAAGAGGCACATTTTGAGCATTTAATTAATTAATTTACAAAAAAATACCCACTTAATTGACTACGGCAGTTTCGTGTTTGTTTTTAATTTGATTAAAATTATTAATTTCACGCTGTTCCTTTCTTTTAAAATACTATGTTACTTAAGAAGAGTTATTATTTTTTGGCCATTCTTTCGATTGGCATCATAAAAGTAGGGGTGTTTTTTTTTACATTTAAAGTCGGTTCGATTCCCAGACGAGGCAAGTAATTTTTTGAAAATCGTTGAATGCAGAATTACTAACTTTTAAAAATAACATAAAGTCTTCTTTCAGCAAAATACCCTATCTACGATATTTAAGGTACTTTCCCTTCATGTCCCATAATTTTGGGACGCCCTGTATACTTACAAAAACATGTTAGATTGTCGAAGAGTTTTGATTAGATTTGCCAGAAATGTATGATTTCAGAGAAAGGACAATGCCCAAAAATTGATGGGACTTGGTCCAAATTTCCACCAACAACTAGACCTATGTAGCTATAAATAGTCTACTAAATAGTAAACATTTTCCACCAGGGGGCATTCAAAAATGTCAGTAAAATTATAGGAGTAAAAAATATTGTTATTATGGGAGTAGTAATTATTATTATTATCCTTTCAACTGTCATTAACGAGACACAATAGAATTTTAATTGTTATCCACCTCAATGAGGCATCGTGACAGATAATGAGTTATAGGAGTAAAAAATATAATTATTGAACTCTGTTATATTTAATTGGTTGCGTCAACTAACCTTAAGAGCGCAGCCTTATCCAGAGATACAAACTACAAGTTAATAGCTATTTTTATAGCCCAAGAAGAGCTAAACCTGCATGTTCCTATTCTACGATTAAATAAAAAATAAAAAGGTACTATTAAACAGTCTCTAGCTTGTAGTTTACAGCTCTGGATGGGACTGTATCCAACTTCTCCTTTCGAAAGAAAATCGAAAATATTTACAAATGATTTATTCAAAATATGAACATACAAAAAATGTCTTATGCATAATCATCAACAATAATAGTATCAAGATCAGCTGCTGGTAGAGTGATTGTTGATTGGAGTCTCGCCCATCCAAAATACTACACGATAACCATGAAGTGAGCACAGCAGCCTAAAATCGCATGCCAGAAAGACAAGAACAATAGTAATTATTAATTACTTCTCGACCATTTAAGTTGCTGTGCACAAGTACATACGTACACTCTCGCACGCGCATGTCTTAATTGTATCCTTACGCGTAGCAACATAGCATTGTTGACTTCAATTCCAAAGTCAGTGATATCATTTAATGCAACATATTGTCTTGCGATTTCAATGTGATATACACCATCTCGTACGTGTTCTCTGTAGTAGCTTCGCGCAATTTTTGTTTGGTATGTTCCAAGTGCGAACAATGTCAAATTTTCCTCGGTGAGTATTGCAAACTCGATTACGTCGGCTTCAATATTGTGGAAGCTAGCCCGCTGTCTGTTATTCTTTTCTATAACATATGTTATAGAAAGGATATTTTCTTAGTAATTTGTACACCAGGTGTAGCATTTTTTTTTTGCACTAGACTACATTTTTTATGAAGTAATAGCAAAAATTACAAAAAATTAAATGTTTGGTTAGTGATATTTGCCAAAATTTTAGGCATTATTGAACTTTTAATTATTAACAAAAGTCTGCTACGGCGTCAACTATGATAATAACTTAAATTTCAGTACAGTCGCGCCGTAAATCATTTTTAAATTGGTTTCAAATGATTTAATCTGGGATTTTTCATAAAAAAACGAAAACTCTTAACTAATTCAAAAACTACTGAATTTCGGTAGAACATTTGGTGGCTTAATTTGTTGCATTTTAACCCTACTATGACGTCCTGCAAGGAATACGTCGAGTTACCAGTAACCCTGTATACGCCTAAATGATTTGGTTCATGCATTTTTTTTCCTATTATACGCAGAAATTCTGAGGCGTGAGTGTTAAAGTGAATTGGGACATGAAACGCATTTATAAGTGCAGCAGGAACTCTGAAGTCGTCGATCATGTGCATAGCGTGATTTAAAAAATCTTGGCGGAGCAATTTATAACCACGTTTAAACCGTCCATTGACGACCTCGATGACCTAGCGGTTAATTGTAACAAGTCGATTCTTATTTGCCTCTGACGTTATGCACTGGGGTTCGCCTCGCCGTTTGCTTATAGGCATAGGAGCCTCATACCCGTACGATCTCATTTCTCTTGTAACATCTCTGAAGCCGTGGTCGCAGATGAAAACATTGCCGGATTCGAACCGCCTACCTACTAACCTCATGTCGTATGGTGCTAGCGGTGAATTGGAATCTATCAGTCACTACATTAAATAGAGTTAATAATATCTTTGGTTACTTCATTATAAAAAAGCATGAAAAAGTAATAAAAAATATAAGAAGAATAGTAATATTATTTACAAGGTCATAACTCATTATCCTCATAATATTATAAAAGAGCTACTTCATTACTAAAAAAGCATGAAAAAGTGGTCAAATTAATAAATAATAGTGAGAATAGTAATATAATTTACAAGGTCATAACTCCTTACCTAACCTTTCAACTGTCATTAACGAAAAACAATAGAATTTTAACTGTTATCCACCTCAATGAGGCATCGTGACAGATAATAAGATAATATATTTTAGTCCTGTCTTAATAAAAGTTATTGTATATTTCATGAACTATTTGACAACATATGTCTCATTAGTGCTGGAAATTTGGACTGCGAATGGGCATTGTCCTTTCGTAGAGCAAAGAAATGCACTTGCTTACAATGTACAGTACGGCTGCTTTGTTCAGTTTCGTTGTAAATAATAGTTTCTAAAATTATTAATATTCCTCAAGCTGGTACACCTAATTTATTAGGTAATGTCGCTTCTTAATTAAATTGCCATGTACACTCGACAAAAATGTTTTGATATTTGTATTCTTTATAAACTGTCTGTGTTACTGTGTGCATTTTTTGTGGTTTTTGAGGTGCAAGATATATGTCTGGACTCTGGAGTATTGTGAGATGAACGTATGACTGTCTTGTAGTTGTATATATATTATAGTATTTGCCTTTAACTAAATAAATTGACCTTGGCCGTTTCATGATAAACAAATAAACACCCGCACAGAAACTATAAAGAAATGTAAAAAATTTGATTGTAACCGGTTTTCTTAGTAATCTTCAAACTTATTTCCTTTTCCATCGTACATTACTTTTAACTTTTCTCGTCGAAAAAAGTGATTAGTAATAATAGTAGATAGTTTGCCAAGGGAGCAAACAACTATTTTTAAGGCGAGAGTGTTTCTTTAAAGAGTGTTTTTTCGAAAGTACGTCACTCGAGTTTAAAATAGTGTTGCTCCCGAGGTGAACACTACTTTTTATTACTCTCTATGAGAAAAAAAACGTGTGTGATCCGACCCCCGTCAGGAACGAAGTTCCTTCTCAAGTAAGATTTAAAACAAAAAATCGCTGCCGCTATCGTGGATTTACATTTTGACCTCACTATATACTTTAGCACCTTCGAAAACTATGAAAACGATACTCATGATGAAAAATTTGAAAATTTTTACAGCCGCCATTTTGGATTTTCAATTTGACCTCACCATTGGCTTTAGCACCCTTAAAAATCATGAAAACGATACCCATGACGAAAAATTTTAAAGTTTTCGCAGCTGTCATCTTGGATTTTCATTTTGACCTTTCCATCGGATTTAGTATTCTCTAAAACTATGAAAACGACACCAATGACGAAAAATTTGAAAATTTTCAAAGCCGCCATCTTTGATTTTCATTTTGACCAATTTCTCACTTTCTCTCTCTCTCTTGCCAGCCTGTTACTTGTTCATACAATTTCGGTGTTTGATCTCTTTGGTAATTGGAACTTTTACTAACAAAATCCACATTCCAAATTCAAATCACTTTTAATCCCTAGGGATTAAAAAGCTATTTTAGTCCCTGTTTACGAAGAATAAACTAGCTCTTTTTGAATAGATGTGATAATAAACTTCTTTTCTAGGTACAAAACCAGCGTTCGACAAAAAATAATGCTTTCTGAACTTGTTTGATGTATAAGCTTGTCAAACTACGTGTTGAGATTCTCGAGATAATTCTGGGCACGTTTGTGGAAAATCTCTTAGGGCTGTTTCAAGGTCTGAAAAATTTATATTCGTTCAAAACACACTAAAACTAAATGAACATGCATGTTTGATTTACTTAGAAGAAATTTTTTACAGTCGCCGTAGACGCGGCGCAGGCGTCGCGTTGACGCAGCATTAGCGTCTTCTACGAACGCCTCCGCTGGATGCGACATGTTTTCATTTCACTACATCAATATTAAAGTAATTTTAAAATCATATCATGCATAAACGTATAACGACTCTATTTCTATTTTTATTAATATCCCCTAGATATATTAATATCCAATGCCAATATTAATTGGCATTAGCAACTGTCACTTTTCGTTAAAGTCAAACTTATCCAATAATATTATAATAGCTTGGCCACGGGTCTTCTAATAAATTATACCTACTCATAATTATTTTTTAATATCCTTCCTATCTAATCCCTCGTCTTAATAATAGTCTTTATTTTGATATATTATTTGGATAGGCTTAGTCCAATCTGTTAGTGAAATCTGAAGATATGCCACATGCCTTCTTATACCTGTAATAGCTTCTGCCCGTGACTTCATCCGCGAGCTTATAACCTTCCTCAAAAATAAGGCTATCCAATGCAAAAATAATTTTACAAATCCGACTGGTAGTTCCGGAGATTACCCTCTACATACAAACTTACAAACAAACAAAATTGGTACAGATAATGGGTTTTAACAAAAAAAAAAACGACTTCTTATTCTCAAAGGTATATTTCATAGGTAGATATATAATTATGGAATTTTTATATCACTTAAAATATATATACTCAATTAATTATCACCACATTTTTTACACATAATAAAAAAATAACGGTAAAGTAACGATGTCCACTATCGCACATTCGTGTTTAAAGTTTTCAAAAAAGGGAAAGTAATGCCCGTTTTCACTAACACCAAGCAACACCTAAATGAATGCTTCAATTAAATCACGCTGTTGTGCTTGTTATGTCGCTAAGTGATTAAGCATTAAGATCTTTAAGGGTGCCTTCTCATCTGATTGGCGTTGAAGTTGCGTTAACAATGCGTGTACGGTCGATGAACGCCTACGCTAGATATCAAGGGTCTCATCAAAGATTTAAGTCGTTAGATTCGCCCTACCGTTTCAAAACATGGTCGCGTTTCTGTTTCGTTTTAACTCAATGACGCAGTGAATTGTCATGAAAACGCCATTATTATTGTGTAAGCTCACTCTTTTCAGTATTGATACTTTCATGCTCGACTATGTACGGTGAAGGCAAATCTAACTATATAAATCTTTGGGCCTCATAATGTTCTACTAGCATAAAGCTGTCTGTCTGTTAATTAAATCTCATCAAAATCGGTTGAGAAATTTAACTGAGAAAGCGCACCAAACAGGCTGACATTTACCTTCATGAACATAATATAGTGTATTTTTTTCTTACTTGATGATTAGATATTATATAATTATAAAAGTATATATTCCACCCTGATCCTCGTTAGTTACAATATATTACAAAAAAAAAGCTATATATTTAACAACTCTAATTGCGTTATGAACATACAATAACAATAACTTTCATTTTGATTTATCAACAACTGCATGCTCTATTTTCTACGTTCATGAAACAACAACAAAATGAATATTGGATTGGTCTGTCATAATGAAAGCTATTGTGGTTGCAAGTGGAATACACATTAAGGTTGCAGGTACACTTCAAAAGCTTTAAGCTTACGCTGCGCTTACAAAAACTTTATTGTTGATAAACAATTGGTTTCTAATAACCATCAAAACTTCTCCATACATACAATAATCTACACACGTTGTTATTATGCTTCATCTTTAACAAACATTGGCAATATATTAACAAAATTCTAAAAAACATGGGAAACTGGTGTTTAGGGATTTCAACAAAACGATAGCGTATAACAATATAATAATTATATTATTATGCCACAATGGTAACAAAAATATTATTACTTAAAAGTATAATTATCTACTGTCCTTATGAGTTTTAAAGATAAAATTTAATTTAAAAAAGAATATTATAGATTTAGGTATATTTCTGAAACGTTATAATAAGTACTTAATGCAAAGGTCCCGAATAATTACTCATTGAAATAGCTAACCACCCGTATCTAAACTAAAGTTTTATAATAAAACGGGTCGTGATTCGGAAAATCGTCCGTGAACGAACATACTGTTAAGTTTTCAAATATTATACAGGGTTATTGGTTATATATCGGCAATCCGTTAAGAGGATGTAGGAGAGGTCATTTGCAACCAAGTTACTCCTGATGACCCCTTTGCCAATGTGAACCGATTTCCGGCCACCGTAGGCGCGGACTTGCGGACGGTGAGCAATGGGTAGCTCGCCGTCCGATAAGAACCAGGCTCGGGTCGACGGCGCGTTGTGTTCCACGCGCGCCTCAATGAGATGTCAGCAGAATTGACGGGGTCCACTAGGGCCGATGCCTACCGGGGGTGCGAAGAAAACCAGTAGGGAAATCGTGGCTCCCGGCAACAGGGCAACCGAAGGAACACGGGTGGGTTTTAGTCAGTAAGAGTCTGACACGCCCTCCCGCTCCGCCCAAAGCGGGAGAAGTTATTTGATCATTTCCCACCCAAAAAAAAAAAACAATTTTCGAGTAATTTAACATTTTTTAATTTTTTATGTATGAAGTAAAACTATAAAATATCCCCAATAACCCTGACATATAGGGTTAATGGTTATACGTAACCATTTTCAAGTAATTTAACATTTTATATTTAAAATGTATAAAATAAAAATGTAAAATGTAACCAAAAACCCTGATATACAGGGTTAATAGTTATATGTCGGCAATACATTAAGGGGATGTAGGAGGCGTCATTTACAACCAAATGACATCGATTGACTCCTATGAAAATGTCAACAATATTCGCGTAATTTGACATTTTATATTTTTACTTCATACAATTTAAAATATAAAATGTCAAATCACTCGAAAAGATTGACATTGGCATAGGGGTCATCAGGGGTAATTTAGTTGCAAATGACCTCTCCTACATCCTCTTAACGGATTACCGACGTATAACAAATAACCCTGTATGCATTTATGAACTCATACTATATTAATTTTCAAGTTAAGTTTAAACTGTGTTTTCAAGAAAAGTATTTCCCTCGTTGTGTTATTGTAATGCATAACATAACATCACGCCTTATTTTTCTGAAGGTTTGGGCAGAGGTGTAACTATAGTACACCCACATTTCGCCAGTTATAAGTTAGTTAGTTAATGAGCTTTAAGTTAAATATCTTTATTAAAATATCCTGCCTGAAAAATTGTTTACAGAAATATTCTACCTGCAATAGGAAGCTCGTAGTTATATGCGATTGAAATCTGCCATACACGAAAATTTACAAGGTTACCAACACACTGATCGAAAAAACATTTTCATATTAAATTATACAAAAACTTAAAGTAGTAAATAGTATACAGGGTGGCAGGGACATCGACACGAAAATTTTTACCATGGATTTAGTACATGATTCTGAAGCCCCCTGCGTTGAAATTATTCGTCGGTTATTTTTTTTAATCTGCTGTTCCCATTTTGACCGCGTAGGTATTGCATTTGTCTATGAAACAGGACATTTTTTTTTAAATAACCGATGAAAAGTTTTAACGTAGGGGGGTCCAAGCATGTTCTGAATCCATGGTAACCGTTTTCGCGTCGATGTCTCTGCCACCCTGTACAAGACAACAGGTGGACTGTCTCCATTGCACGTTTACGAGGAAAACAATTTCTTAACAATTATTTTACATGTTATCTTTAGGATCGCTTCATTCGGAATGACAATGTTCTGACTTAGGATAAGGCTCTTCAGACTCCCCGAAAGTGCCGTCTCCACTTCGCTTAGCTCTCTTTGATATCATGTCGTTTGTGGCGGCTTTCACTGAAACAAAAAAATGTTCACGTCATTATTGCTTTTCTCATCATTGAAGAGACAGTTTGTAGTAGGTACAAATTGTTGTACATTGTGATTGCGACGCGAAGATATGAGATCCCATAATAACCTATGTTGAGTAACGTTAGGTTTTTTTTTAATAACTCTTAACTACAAACCTAAGCCCTAATACTTTAGAAGTTATTCGTCGACTTAAGGGGACGATAGCTGACTTTTAATGATTTTATACTGAAGATGACGTCTAAACGAGTAGTGTTAGTGATATGAAAAAAAAAACTGTTAAATTAGAGCATTTCCTTAATATTTGAATATAGGCATATTTTTGATTATGTTTATATTACATAGTGAAATTAATTTGTAAAGTTATGTCTAACGCGGATAAAAAACTGAGAATGACGCAAAATCCATCAAGCTTATTTTTCTAAAAACTTCACCATTTTAAAGATAATTTAATTAGTAATCTTTTAGTATATGTGTTTTATTAAAATACCTTTTGTTTTACGTGTAATAAATTAATAATGCGTCTAATTTGGGACAGTGCTCCTCGATGGGCGAGTCCTATTACTGGCTGGACGTACGACGCGTTGCGTGAGCTCAGTACAGAACACGCAAGCTAACCATTCAAGGTCACTGTCATATATCTGCGTCTTAAGGCTTCGGAAGAGTTGGTCTTTTGGAGCGATAACGTTAGATATATATTTTATTATTGGGTTTGGTTTGTGTTATCGGGTTTTTCTATCTGGAATTTCTCAGTAGCAGCTCGGAGTCTGGATTTGTGCCCGATTGATGGCAATGGGCTCGCTCCCTATAACATGGGACTTAAACATAACTGGCGAATTGTGGGTGTACCTGCTACAGGGACACCTCTGCCCATCCCTTCGGGGAAACAAGGCGTGATGTTATGTTTATGTTTGTTATGTATATATTTTAAAGTGACTGCAAGCTGCAGCTACGTGTTGGTCAGTAGTATGACGGGCTGGTGTCCGGAACTCCACATCCAAACCCTTATTTTCCGTACGTGTTGGTCAGTAACACCATCGAATGTTCAGTATATTTTATACGCTTGCTCGAGAGAATATTGTCCGATTTCATAAGTACATGTAAATTAGTAAGTGCCTACAGCCACGATGCAATATTGCAAGCTGAATAGGCTCTGACTAATACGCAGTAGGTATCAATTTACAATCACCGATAGCTTGTAGATAATGACGTGGATATGCGTTAGGTACATTTTTAATATAGATACCACTAATTGACATGAAGCCACATGCAAATTAGGAATATATTAGTCAATGGATTTGATAGACAGATCTATTGATGTGTTTAAATGAAAAGAAAATATTTGAGTAAACTACGATGAATATTTTAATTTCTAAAAATATTCCTTCTTCTAAGTAGAATACCGAACGGTTCAATATCAACTAATTGTCAAATCTCTTCTGCTAATACTTAAGACGCAGATATATGACAGTGACCTTGAATTGTTAGCTTGCGTGTTCAGCCAGAAATAGGACTCGCCCATCAAGGAGCGCTGTCCCAAATTAGACGCATTATTAATTTATTACACGTAAAACAAAAGGTATTTTAATAAAACACGTAAACTAAAAGATCAGTAATTTAATAATCTTTAAAATGATGAAGTTTTCAGAAAAATACGCTTGATAGATTTTGCGTCATTCTCAGTTTTTTATCCGCGTTAGACATAACTCTACAAATTAATTTCACCATGTAATATAAACATAATCGAAAATATGCCTATATTAAAATAAAATAAAATGCTCTTATTTAACATATATTTTTCCAAATCACTAACACTACTCGTTTAAACGTCATCTTCAGTATAAAATCATTAAAAGTCGGTTATCGTCCCCTTAAGTATAATATTATTACTCTATGCAATCAATTGTTTGCAGAGTCATTGACTTAGTAATTAAAAGAGAAACCACCCTAGAGGGTGGTTGCTCTTTTCGAAGCGGAAAATCGACACCCCGTAGATTAGAATCTACGGGGTGTCGATTTTCCGCTTCGAGCTACGAATATGCTACGAGATGGAAATTCCAGATAGAAAAACCCAATAACACTTTGCCCGACCCGGGAATCGAACCCAGGACCTTATGCTCAGCAGTAGCGCTTTTGACCACTAGGCCAACGAGGCAGTAAAATATAATCGAGTTAAAATTTCCGACATTAATTATACAAATTGAGTGATAGCAAATAGAATTAAGCCCGTTTCCTGAAGTCCGAACGAAGTCCCTGAAGGTAAGTTAATTCTGTTTTCCAAACGTAATTGTTTTATGAAAAGAGCCTGCTTCTTTGACAATTCTACTAGATATCGCAACTAAATAAATACTACTACTACTACTAAATAAATACAGAATTAAATAATCTTGCTTCAATATTTTTAGCAATTTCCGGTGATCATGCTATTGACGGTTCATAGCAGTAATAAAAAGATTTCTGATCTGATTTCCGATACTCATCAAAATTAGATCGATACTAGATTTTGAACATTTTTAAATACGAGATTAAAATTGGGCCTCTATAGTTCAGGAATGGTCGAGAGTAGGTACTCAGAAACATCAGGTACAGAAACTGGCCTAAAGTTAAATAACGTTAGTGCCTACTGAACAGTAGTGCTATTCTGTAACTATCTCACCGTGTTATCTTAGGTGAAGTGAGTGTGGAGTGAGCTGTTAGTTGCTAAGGATTGACACTATTGGCAGCTCACTTCACCTTAGTTATTCACGGTGAGATTTTTACAGAATAGCATTACAGGTCACAGCAATGAGAACTCATTGTGCGTTCAAGGGCTGTCACAAATAATTTAAAAGATAAACAATATTCAATTTAAATAATTGTGACTGTTGTGCCTCTAGCTTTTGTCGTTAAAAGTATTTCAGGTTTTTATTCGAGTAAACTTTCCATTTTTGTATGGTAAAAGAAGTACTGTTTTTAAAGGGTTGTTATTCACGCCCTCATAGTTTTTCGGTTTCACGTCGCAGGTGTTCGAAAGTAATTTCAATTTCAATAGTCTCATATTACTACCCGCCATTCTGACGTCAGTTAGGCGGGTCTATTGTTATACAGATGTCCATGTACTGTTCACGGACATTCACAGGCTGACACAAATCGATATTATTTTGGGTATACAATATTTATTTTATTATTTATGTAGACAAAGTAGATACGACATAATTATAATTTTGATTACAAAGGTACTGCTTATTTCTTAAGAAATTTCTTCTAGCAGGCCTGCGAAAGGAGAAATTAAAAAGAAATGTACACAATAGTGTGTGAGAACAAGAAGAGATTTTTTAAATTTAGATTTTATTGGCTGTCAGTTTTTTTTTAATTTAGTGTACCCTCATCATGGTTGTGAGCCCTTTCATCCATCCCTAAAAATACGTGTAGGTAATATTATAATATCAAATCGTACGCTACAGGGTAAGGCCCTTAAAACACACACCTTTTTCAAAACCAACGGCTTATTCGCCGTGTGTAGGCACGGTCGGTGTTGTATTAGTGTTCTATGGATCACTATGGAAGCTTGTTGACGGACAAGTTTTATTTACGGTGCGGTTTCTATGCCGTGCCGTAAAGAAACCGTGCCGTGTACAAAGGGCCTTAAGGGACAATTAACCATGTCTGAAGACTATTTTAAGCCGAGGTTTAATCCTTATGATGCTGAGATTTAATAGTTACTAGCGACCCGCCCCGGCTTCGCACGGGTATAAACCGGGTTATTATACATATAAACCTTCCTCTTCAATCACTCTATCTATTAAAAAAAACCGCATCAAAATCCGTTGCGTAGTTTTAAAGATTTAAGCATACATAGGGATATAGGGACAGAGAAAGCGACTTTGTTTTATACTATGTAGTGATGATGACGATTCCTGGAACCGTAGGCCAGTTTTCTAAGATCAAGTAAGACTGATACGTATCAATGTTTTTCAAAAGGCTATATTTTTTTAGTTTTTGAACACTCACCTCATTCTTGACTAGTGGGTTTTACCTAAGATTTATTTTAAAAAACTTACAGTCATAAGCCCATCCAATCTTGGCGAACAGGTCAATGAAACCAGTGGACACGTTCATCTTGCCCAGCTCCGAGGTCCTATAGTCCCAGGGGAACACGTGGTGGTAGTTGTGCCAGCCCTCCCCCAGAGCTGCCAGGCTCACCATGCTATTCTCCACTGACTTTATGAACCTGAAAGAAAAAAACAAAGGTAATTTACATAGACCAAGACATTATTATATAAATTACATAGACAAGATTTTTTTTTACATAAAACGAAAGTGGGGGAAGAACTTGACTTATACGTAAAGCACTAGCCCGCAATAACAGAGGACAGACGTGGGATGCATTGCCCAGCAGTGGTACATTACGGGCTAAATACACAGGTCGATAGAGCTAAAATGTACATGGGGAATTATGAATGAAGTTCACTTCGAACCTATTCAAGTGATCGTACAGAATTCGAAAGCGAATTCACTTATTTTGAACTTAACGAGAGGGCGAACTGACATCGCGACATAGTTTGAATTTCAGAATGGTGTTTATAGAGAACTAGAGTTGGGTTAACATAAGATCGGAGTTTGAATTTTACTCCTGAACGCGTACTTATAGGTACGATGGAGAGAGAATATTAAAATCACCAAGTCCTTACTAACAAACTGAGAAGCGCCTTTCTTCCTTATAAAACTTGATTTCACGATAGATTTGCTTAAATTAATTCTTTGTGGTTCTGAACACTCACAATACCTAACATAGGTACGTAAAAGCCTCACACGATGTGAATAGTTCAAGTTCAAAATAGTTAATATTAATCTGTCTTTATTCATAAGCGTAGCAAAAGAGGCACTCGCGAGTGCGACTGCCCGATAGGATATAATTATAGGAGATAAAATTTCACTTTTTGGAAAAAATGCCCATCTTTGACTAGCTGTATCTTCGCCACTCACTAGAGACTAAACCTAAAACGCGTCCTGGGAAAATTTTCAAAAAATCTGAAACAAGTGCCAGAATTTCGCAGATTTTCGAGCACCATGGGAGTAGCACAAGGTTTTCAGGGTTGCAAACTTGGGTATAAACTACTCTCAGGGGACCTAACAACATATAAAAGAATCGTAGTTACATGCGCATTTGCGATATTTGCTTTTTGTATCGATTTTGACTGGGCTATGAAAGGTTCTTCTAAAAATAAAATAAATAATAAATTTATTTCCAAATCGATAATTTACATAGGATAGGTTAATATTATAACAATATTGATTTTATATTGCATAAATCACTATCTCGACTGGCACCCAAGCTAAGATTAAATTTGTGTTATGGGCGTCAGGGCTCTGTCTACTAGTACGGAGTTACATTGGGTAAGTAGCTATTTTTGAGCACAAAAAGAAAATACAGTTAATAAAATAAAGAAACAAAACAATAAAAACATACTTTTAATTTTTTTTAAATGTATAACCTCTCTCTAGTGTTCATTTGGTAATTGTATGTGTCATGTGTACGTATCGTGTATTAGAAGTTTTTAGGTTAAATAACATCTTAGCTTCTTAATATTTAAAAATAATAAAAAAATCGGATTCACGCGTAACCTGTTCGATTTATGCCCTAACATCTGTGACTCCGGATTTTGAATTTGTATGTCTATGATGCCTTGTTTATTAAATACCTTTTTAGATGATTTTGTTGTAGTTGGGTTTTCGTTTTTTTATTAATAAATGAAAACACCTTATTAAGCAATACATTTGAAAATTTTACATTATTACGGAACCGGTCTGTTTGACATCTGAGAAAAAGAATCCCTTCCCGCTTTCCGGCTTTTGTAATAATAAAGTGTGTACAGCGGAAAATTTTCGTGTTCAATAAATAGTGAGTAAAAGAAAAATAACAATGTTATTCTCATATTTTATTTGAACAAAACAGAGTTTGACAATGCGGATTTTATGTCTTATCAACAATATCATCTAAATGTCGTCCATTTCTCTCAAGACACTCATTCGATAGGATTCTTAAATTTGCGAACACGCGAGAGCAAAGCATTGGTTCAATGGCAGCAACTTCTCAGCGGATATTTTATTGTGGGGCCTGAATTTTTCAAGGAATGTTACTACTGTAAACCTTCGACTTAAGGTTGCACTAATCGACAGCTCGAACTCGTTGGTCACGTGGCTTATATGCATTAGTGTGGTTATTTATTTATTTAGTTTTTATTTATTTAGTGTAATAGACGATGATTTATAACGATAACGAGCGCGTAAAATTTCACGAACAGGCCTTTGAAAAAACGACTCAATATTTATTATCTACTCAAAATAAAGTTATTTGAATTTTTGAACAAATTATCCATCCCTGTATGGTTTCAATTTTTATACTACATAAGTTATTTATTTACGCCCAAAGATGAGCTAAAATTAGTGTTAACATAATCTTTAAAAAATAAATCCCGATTTTTCACGACGATCCAAACTCGTGACTTACCTAATCAGAAAGTTTCCTACCACTAATCCGCCACTTGGAACAAAAATAGGTAAATAAAATAAGCAATTTATAATAACGTTTCAAAGAATTAACATAAATTGGAAGTCGATAAATACATTTACCAATGCAATGATTGATTACAACGTTTCGGAGTCATTACGGTTTGTAAAATTGTTGTTTGTTGGCAGTAGAGAATGAAATAAGTAGCGGTCAGACTTTACGTATGATTCACACTCGATGGAGCGTGTTTGAGCTCGATGAAGTGGATGCAACGTAAAGCAGTATATTAATAGACTTTTATCTACTCTCATAGCGTAATATTCGAATTATATACAGTTGCATACAAGACTTAATCTAGACCCATGATATGAATCCTCTATAAAAGGTTCTGAAACCATTGGGTATTTGTAATTCAAGATCAAGAATAAAAATAATCCCACGAAATTCAGCACAACACGTATGTATGTCGCCTGCAGCAGCACATCACCGCACATGCGTGCAGCGGGTGCTGCTGTCCCCCGCTTAAACCTTGAAACGAGTTGCATAATGAAATTTAGTACAACATTATAACACTCATTTGGATGACATTATGGTTACTATGACACTGGCTGTTTTAATGTTGGCAATAAGCTGTTTCTGAAACTTTTATAGAGGTTTTATAGCATGGCTGTAGATAAACTACTATTACATTTTTATGAGTATATTATAACACGGTGCTGTGTGCACAGCCTCGAGCGTATAAAATGCTCTGTATTATAGTGCATTCGTCCAATGGACTGCATTTAGACAAAAATGGAAAATAAATGTTGCCGTTAGTAGGTTTGTACAAACACTTTTACACGATATGAACCACCACACCATCGAAAAATTAGCTGAACCGTCTGACGCGGTCCCATTGTTTGCCTCTTTGCGGATTGCTTCCGGGTCCTTCAGCATTTCATCGAATACCACGAAAGGTGTGGTTATATCAGCAACCGATAGATTTTTATATAAAGTCCCCCCCGCGTCTGTCTGTCTGAACGCGATAAACTCAAAAAATCCCGAACGGATTTTCATACGGTTTTCAGCAATAGACGGAGTAATTTATGAGGTAGATTTAAATGTATTTAATACATTAAAGTTTTGTGTAAATCAGCTGAAATAAGACGATGATTGTTGAAGATGTCGGAAAAATCATGCCGTCTGGGAGCTTTACTGGCGGGCGCCGCGTAAAACAATAGAGTTACCTATATAAAAAAAATGTATTACGGAATTAATACATTGACATTTGGATTAACACATATGGTACTTTTAATCCCAGTAGTACTTTCCCGTGGGATATTTTCTGACACACACGCGGGCGAAGCTGCAGGCAAGAGCTAGTAAATGATAGGTAATTATTAGATATTGCCTGTCAATGCCCCTAATTTCTTTATAAACTGCAAACTTCCTTCCACCGCGGTCCGTCAGGTGCGAATCGCACATTAGTCATTATTGGTAGGAATCCATTAATTTCGTAATGGATTTACCCCAACACAGGTAAGTAGATGCCCCGTACACAGTGCCTCGTATCTAAGCGGATTCCATTATTTCCTATACAGGTGTTTTTATGGTGATATTCATTTTGCTAAGTGTGCGTACCTACCTAAGTATTATATTAATATCGCTTAGCTATGAATCGCTTCATAAAAAGATGTGGGCAAGTAGTGTGTACTGTACATGCCAGCGCAAACTGTGTGTCTAGCTAGTTGCTGTAATAAGACGCAGAGTAGTCGTTTGTATCTGCGTCTTGTCGCTGCGACTTAACGCAGAGCTTTCGTATGCGTTTGTGACTAGTCGTGCAGGAAACGATCATTTTCTATGAGCATTCGATGCACTTCCACGTCCGATTTGAAACCATCGATATCATATCCTTGTTGAGATTCGTAATATAAACACACGTACACCTTCCTCAGCGCTCTCAGCAAGACTGACACTGACCTGTCACATGCGACTGTTGTCAGGTGTGCGTGTGCACCGTAAGTCTAGTCGCTGCAACAAGTAGCGACTTCCCTAGCCTGTCGTTGCGACTATGCAACTTGACGCCAAGTGTGCGGAGCTTTGAACAAATTTTATTACACATATGACAATTGTCGACCACAGCCTGTCGTTGCTTCTATAGTCGCCGAGCTGTCGCAATCGCATGTCGCATAGTGGATGCTATGTCTATTTGTGTGATCATGGGCTTCTTTTGCAACTTAGTGATTGATTAATGGTACCAGCATGGAATAAAATATCGCTGCTTTCGCAATATGCCCGTACCAATTAAACGATACGTAGGTATCGTATAAATGCAACATGTAGGTAGTTACAACATGTAAAAAACACCCTGTCTGATCCATGAGGTGAGGGGCGTTGTTAGGTATCGTACTGACAGTATATGTATAAAAGTGGTAACTCTCAGGAAAGAAATAAAGGGAAAGAGAAACGGTAAAGGGGAATTTTACCCGGTTGTTACACAGAGCGCGGGCGGCCGTCGTTTAGCGGGTGTTTACAAGTCATACTTATGACCCTGTTGAAAATTTTGGTACTAAAAATGTGACTTTAAATAGCTATAGCTTTTTTATTTTTAATAATAATAATTTATTGTGGCTGGCAACACAAACGTCAACACATCTCAAAAATTGTTCTCCCAATTTTCATAGTTATATTTATTTTTGATGCAGTTTTTACTAACATCGGAAACTGAAAATAAGCGTAAAAGCCTAAAAATCTAAATAAAACCGAAAAAACATAAAAATGACCATAGAAATAATAGAGTATATTCAAAAAATGCCATAGCTGAGGTGACATGACAGATGTCACCTCCAATAAAATCAAGAAAAATTGGAAGAAACATTAAATGTTGACGAGATCGGCCGCACGATTAGCACGCCCACCACCTCCGGACTCTTCGCTCAGCTCCGCCTCGCCGCCGCCGGTACCCAGCCCCACTGTGAGCGCTGTGACGACACCGGCCGCGGTAGTTGCGTCGAGCTCGAGCGACGAGTATTTCTCCCCGCCGACGTCGCCAACACCTGTACGTCGGCAAGGGAGAGGCCGGCCACCGAGGAGCTTGGGACTTAGGGGCCAACCGGCCCCGAGCCGGGTCCCCGCTGCCGGTGGTTGTGTGCAGCGCATGAGATGGACTCAGTCAATGAACGAGAACGTCATGCGCGCATATTACGGGTCTACAGAGGGAGGAACTAACCTCACTGCGTACCGTATTAGGATGCTGTCTCTGTTCCAGGAACTAGAGCCAACCGTCAACGTCTCGGCCCAACGACTGTCGGACCAGGTGCGTGTCATCCAACGCAATCATAGGTCGGACGATGCTGCACTTGATAGGCTGCGCTCAGAGGTACTGAGCAACCATATCGTCTCAACTCGGGCACAAACCGCGGCACAAGCATCAAATATTGATGCAATCCCGTCGCGGTTCAATCATGGTGTTGAAGAGGAGGATGATAGGGTTGTCACAGTAAGTAGCCAGTGTAACGACCGATTGAGGAGCGCACTGGAGGATGCGTTTCGCGAGTATAGGTACACTCCAACCGAACTTAGGCCCCGATTACCACGCCTACCCATGCACAAAAAAAATAGGGCGCTGGTGTGTGCCCTGGACTCGCAGCTTACGAATTTTTTCGAGAGCAGCGAGGATCTCATTGATACACACTCGATCCTGTATTGCGCGGCTGTTGCGGCATGTCGTTTAGCTAACGTCAAGTTTCCAAACTGCGACGGAGCTACTCGACCTAAACCAGCCGTACCAGCCTGGCAGTGCAGGATCGAGCGACGTATCGATGGGGCCAGAGCACTCATCGGCAAACTATACTGCTTCAGGGAGGGAAATACACGACCACGAGTGATGCGCTTTGTAAGGCAGGCATTCTCGGGGACTGGAATCAGCCCTCAAGAATACATGTCTCGTGTCACAGAGCGCATCGACTTCCTGAAGCAGAAAGTTTGTGCATGGGCGAGCCGTATTCGGCGGTATAAGCGGCGGGTTGACCGATACACGCAGAATCGCATGTTCCAGAGCGATGAGAGGTGGGTATATAGAGCCTGGGAGCGACCTGAACAAAATGTGACAGATGTGTGCCGCCCGGATGATGCTGCCACGAGTGCATTTTGGCGCAGCATCTGGTCGGTGCCCATCTGTCACATTGAGGCTGGCTGGATGCAGGATGTCGAGCGAGTGTGTGAAACTATACCAGAAATGGATGCTATACTAATCACGCCATTAGACGTAGCCAGAGCAGTCCGTCCGTTACCGAATTGGAAATCACCGGGACCGGACGGACTGCACAACTTTTGGTTAAAATGGCTGAGTAGTTCGCACACTCGCCTGGCATCTCAATTTCAGTCATCCCTAGAGACTGGGTCGCTACCGCAGTTTCTAACAACAGGCGTTACTCACCTGCTCTATAAGTCAGGTAGTCCCGCGGAACCCAAGAATTATAGACCGATCACATGTTTGTCGACGGTCTATAAACTTCTTACATCCATTTTGAGAACGAAAATTAACACACACATTGACAGTAATTCAATCATGTCAGCGTCTCAAAATGGATGTAGGAATGGGTCCCGCGGTACTAAGGAGCTTCTCCTCATCGACATGGCCATAAGCCAACAGGTTCGTCGATCCCGCAAGGATCTGTCAACATGCTGGATAGACTATAAGAAGGCCTACGACTCGGTGCCACATACATGGCTCATGAGGGTGCTGGAGCTGTACAAGATAGATGCAACTCTGCGCACCTTCCTGATGTCGTGTATGGGGCAATGGAGGACGGTCCTTCGCTACCCAGGATGTCGACAGATCCAGAAGAATGACGAGCCTGTATGGATTAAACGGGGAATATTCCAGGGCGACAGTTTGAGTCCACTTTGGTTCTGCTTAGCCCTGAATCCTCTAAGCACACTGCTGGAGGATTCAGGTCTAGGCTATCGATTGAGGAGAGGTGGTCAGGTCATATCTCACCTCCTCTACATGGATGACTTGAAACTCTTTGCCCCCAACAAATTGCGACTGATGGAGCTACTGAAGGTAACTGAAACATTCAGTAACGCCATCAGGATGGAATTTGGTGTGGACAAATGTGCAGTCATGCATGTAAAGCGAGGGGAGATTATGGAATCCGAGGGAATTCAACTCTCGGACTCCATACACCTTAGATCCCTCTCCTCAACCGAAAGCTATATGTATTTGGGTATGTCGGAAGCGTTAGGCATCAACGTTGCTGACATGAAGCAATCGTTGAAGGAGCGCTTCTTTGGTCGCCTGAAAAAGGTATTAAATAGTCTTCTTTCAGGCGGAAACAAGGTGCGCGCCTTCAACGGTTGGGTCATGCCGGTTTTGATGTACTCTTTTGGCATACTCAAATGGACTCAGACCGAACTCGACGCCCTGGACAGGAGGGTCCGTACACTCCTGACCGCAAACCGGATGCATCACCCACGTTCATCGGTGATGAGACTGTACATCCCGCGGAAGTGCGGGGGTCGAGGCTTTTTAAATGCGAAGACCCTCCACAACCGCGAGGTGTGTAGCCTCAGGGAATACTTTCTTAAAGCCAATGTGGGCATGCACCGTGATGTGGTCGCAGTGGACAACGGGCTCACCCCGCTTTCCATGGCTAAAGAGAACTGGCGCAAACCTGTAGTACTTACTACAGATGACCGCAAGGAGGTATGGCAAAGCAAGGCGCTTCACGGGCGCTTCTATCGGGCTCTTCATGAGCCCGGTGTAGATTTCTTAGCGTCCGTATCCTGGCTACGTTTCGGTGACCTTTTCGGGGAAACCGAAGGTTTCGTCTGTGCAATTATGGACGAAGTTATCTTGACGAATAACTACCGGAGACATATTATGAAGGACGGTACGGTTGACGTGTGTCGGGCATGCCATCGTCCGGGTGAGTCCATCAGACATATTATCTCTGGTTGCTCGCGTCTAGCTAACGGTGAGTACTTGCACAGACATAACCAAGTGGCTAGGATTATTCACCAGCAACTTGCTTTGAAATATAAACTTGTGGACTCTGAGGTACCGTATTACAAGTATGTGCCCGACCCAGTTCTCGAAAATGACCATGTCACGTTGTACTGGGATCGGTCTATCATTACTGACAGGACTATTGTAGCAAATAAGCCTGATATAGTAGTGATAGATCGATTAGCGCGCCGCGCAATGATAGTCGATGTTACCATTCCACATGACGAGAACCTCGTGAAAGCTGAGAAAGAGAAACAAATAAAATATCTCGACTTAGCACACGAGGTTGTTGACATGTGGAATGTGAGCTCGGCTATCATTGTGCCGATTGTCGTAACGGCTAATGGCCTGATGGCCGAAAGCCTCGACCAACATCTCTCGAGGCTTTCGTTAGGCGGTTGGATCAAGCGCCTGATTCAGAAGGCAGTACTCCTCGATACGGCTCGCATTGTGAGGAGGTTCCTGTCTCTGCAGCCCTAACCACCGGTAGCTTGGACCCTGCTCCCGACACCGGCGGACCTCTATTTTTTATATTTTTAAATGTTTTTTTAATTCTTTTATTTTAAGAAATATTTAAAAATGTAACCTAATAGGAATCAAAATAAATAAACGAAATAATAATTTAAAAAATTATTTTTGGTAATGTTATCGCAGTACCTATGTGCGTGCCCCTTTCGGATCGGAGAGGGTTTAAAAAAATGTATGTTAGTAAACTAAACTCAAACGACACGACGCGACATGTGAATTCATAATATTTTTTACAAAATTCACAATGGTGCCGATTCCCTTGTTCACAAACTAAACTAAATTTAAGTTCAGTGCATCTTTTTCTTTCTATTTCATTAAGAAAAGGACAGAAGATAAATTTTAGTTTAGTCCTGTCAAATTAATCAGCGTCTGTCAATACTCCATACAAGTTTAGACGTGATTAAAAACTTGCCTACTAAAATTACATCAAGCGCTGATTAATTTGACAGGACTAAACTAAAATTTATCTTCTGTCCTTTTCTTAATTATATAGAAAGAAAAAGATGCACTGAACTTAAATTAAGTTTAGTTTGTGAACAAGGGAATCGGCACCATTATTGTCTTGTCCATAAAATAGCGAAAACATTAGCAATTTACGATGTAGCTCGTAAAGAGGTAGGTAATATTATACTTCCTGCATTTATGGATAGTAAACCGCAATAAAATGGTTGGAAATAACATCATTACCATACAAACGTCTGAATAATAATAAGAAACAAAATTGAATGGTGTATTTTTTGTCACTTTCGTAAATATTGTTTGCAAATATTCTCCTAGATACATGTATTATGTAGATATAAGCTTATCGACTAAATAGTTTATAAGGTTTAATGTCTCTCACACTTCAAGATTGTTCAGTAGCTGTCCGCGAGAGTGTAAGAAAGATTAACATTATCCGACCCTAAGTCATTAGGCAGTGTACTCCCAAGCCCATTACTTGTCAAGACCTTATTGACCAAACCTTATCATTTACGTAACTTATGGCCTATAGCAAACACATACAACCGTCGACAATCTTAGCTTATAAGTACTAGCTTATAGTCTACTCAGTAAAGGTACAATTATGTAGTCGCTCGCCTGCTGTTGTCGCCTGCGGTCGGTCACGGAATGGTACCTTAATGCCAAAAATCGTCAAAACGTGTTAATCCTCAGACATGGGGTCGCTTTTGATATTCTTAAGAGTTTTTGAATACGCTATACAAAATCAGAAAAAAATATCAGAATCGAACCCAATATAATGGTAAACTAGCTTGTGCCCGCGGCTTTGCTCGCGGATTTGCGCGCGACTTTGCGCGCATATTTTGGCTAATTTTCATCAAAATCCATTCAGTAGGTTTTGCGTGAAAGAGTGACCTATTCATCCATATAATAATATCCATTGTCACAAACTTTCGCGTTTTTTATAGTAGTAGGATTGAATATTAAATGAATATCGTACTTGTCATAAGGCTTGTTGCCCCACAGATGAGCGAAGCTGTTGACGCAGAAGGCGATGTTCAGCGTGAACGTGAACCTCGTGACGAAGCTGATGACGAAGCAGTTCACGAGGGTCTCGTTCCAGAAGTACCACGGCAAGAAGATGGGAAGACCAATGTTCAGTATTGCGAACATTGGAATGAAGAACCTGGAACAAAGATTTATTACATTTTAATAAACAGAGGTAAAAGGAGTACTTAGTATAATTAGCGGTAAACTTCGAACATCCTAGTCTAAAAAATAGTTTTTTAATCTGCAATCTAGAAATTTATCTTTCAGCTTTTTTTTAAATTCATCATCATTATCAATTATCAACCTATAACACTCCTGAACAGAGACCTCTCCAAACGCACGCCATTTAACTCGATTCTCGGTCAATCTCATAGTAGCTAGTAAGCTACTTCCAGCGACCCTATGAAGATCGTCACTCCACCTAGCCTGAGAGCTTCACTACGCAATTAAATGTCACATTTAATTACGTAAATGTCAATTATTGTAACAAGCTTTAAAGCGTGCATTAAAGTTATAGCTTCGTGCTAAGGCCTTTCGGAATAAATTAACGAAGAAAAAATGTTGGAATTGACAAACTACTTTCAGGAAACTTGCCAAAATTTTGTTGTTTTGTGTTAAGGCTCGAACACACAGTGCCGCCGGGCAAAGCGCGGTACGCGCTCGTTTTGCCGCATAAATGAGCCGCCAAACTAAGAAATTCCGCTCGGCAAAAGCCAGCGGTCCGTGCCGCCGGCACTGGTGTAGTAGCGTTTTTACGTTCAGTATAATTAGTTATCCATGTACATATGTACAGTCACGAACTCATGAACATAAATAACGTACACGTACGCAAGATTTTAAAGCAATTTTCATATAATGTATTGGTAGTTATAGTGTTACGGACATAGTATTTCGAAATAGGGCTTTTCTCAAAATAGTAATCGTTATTTCACGAGAAAATCGCTTCTGAATTTTGCATAAGCCCACGCGTACGCACGAACGTAATAAAATCGCGGCGATTTTATTACGTTCGTACGTGCCGAGAGTTGAAAATCCAACAGTGTGTTTTTTCAACGCGCTGGGACGAGAGTGCGTCAAAGCGCGTTGGATTCTCAACACTCGGCTTAACACTGAGAGTTGAAAATCCAGTGCGCTATAAAATTCCGCCGCGATTTTATTACGTCCGTGCGAACGTCGGCTAAGTGTAAAGTCACAGTAAGACGATTTTCAACTCTCGGTATTAAGCCGAGCGTTGAGAATCCAAAAACTTTCGGATTTCCCAGAGGTCACCGCAATGCAGCCAGGCTATGGACGCTGATCTCCCTACTGGCGTCAGCGTCGTCTGTTACGCTGACGACACGCTGGTCCTGGCGCAGGGGAGGTCGTACCAGGCGGCGGCCGACTTAGCGACACGCGGGGTTGCGACAATCGTCGACAGAATCCGGCAGCTGGGACTCGAGGTGGCCCTGCACAAGTCCGAGGCCATGGGTTTCTATGGTCCTCGTAGTGCGCCACCGCCGGGTTCCCAGGTAATGGCGGGAGGGGTTCACATCGGCGTCGAGTCGACGATGAAGTATCTGGGACTCGTCCTCGACAGCCGGTGGAACTTCGTGGAGCATTTCCGACGTTTGGCTCCCAGACTGGACCGGGCCGGGGCTGCCTTGAAGCGGCTCCTGCCCAATCTGGGAGGTCCAAACGCCTCCTGCCGGAGGCTCTACGCGGGGGTCGTGCGGTCCATGGCCCTTTACGGGGCGCCGGTGTGGGCGCCTTCATTGAGGCGACAGCCAGCCCGCCGGCTTAACGCGTCCCAAAGGGTCATGGCCATCCGGCTGGCCCGAGGATACCGCACGGTCTCCTGCGAGGCGGCGAGCCTCCTTGCCGGAGTACCGCCATGGGATCTGGAGGCAAAGGTCCTCGCGCACATTTGGGAGTGGCGCGAGGAGGCGAAACGCCGGGGCTTAACTCCGATGCCGCAAGAAGTCGCGGCACAGCGGACAGAGCTCCGGCGGGATCTCATGGCGGAATGGAGAGTGCGATTGTCGCAACCCAGCGCTGGGCACGCCGCAATTGCGGCGATAAGACCCCTCTTTGAGGAGTGGCTAGAGAGGCGCCACGGCGTCCTCACCTTCCGCCTGACACAGGTGCTCACCGGACATGGCTGTTTCGGGAGGTACCTGTTCAGGATAAAGCGGGAGGAAACGCCCGGGTGTCATCACTGTGTGGATCGCCCGGAGGACACGGTGGAGCATACGGTGGAGGTCTGCCCGGCTTGGGCAGAGCATCGCCGTGTCCTCGTGGAAGCGATCGGCGGCGGTGATCTCTCGCGTCCGGCCCTGATTCGGGCCATGCTACGGAGCGAGAGGAAATGGCAGGCCGTCACCTCGTTCTGCGAAGCAGTAATGCTCGCGAAGGAGGAGACGGAGCGCGTGAGGGAAAGGCAAATTTCGCGCCCTCGCGCCCCTAACCGCCGCAGCAGGAGACGCCCTGGGCGTCGGGAGTCACGAGAGGATTTCCGGCCACCGTAGGCGCGGGCTTGCGGACGGTGAGCAATGGGTAGCTCGCCGTCCGATAAGGACCAAGCCCGGGTCGACGGCGCGTTGTGTTCCACGCGCGCCTCAAAGAGATGTCAGCAGAATTGACGGGGTCCGCTAGGGCCAATGCCTGCCGGGGGTTCGAAGAAAACCGATAGGGAAATCGTGGCCCCCTGGCAACACGGCAACCGAAGGAACACGGGTGGGTTTTAGTCAGTAAGAGTCTGACACGCCCTCCCGCTCCGCCCAGAGCGGGAGAAGTCATTTGATGATTTCCCACCCAAAAAAAAAAAAAAAAAAAAAAAAAAGGCTATGGACGCTAGTAAATCTTCATCGAGCCTATATAGGATCCGGAAAAAGCGAATGTGAAGCTCCTTACTCTGCCATACCTCCCTGCGATCGTTAGTCTCAAGCACTACAGGCTTGTGCCAGTTCTCTTTAGCCAAAGAGAGCGGGGTAAGGCCCTTGACCACCGCGATCACATCTCGATACATCCCCACATCGGCTTCTAGGAAATATTCCCTGAGAAATGCTAAGACGATCCACAATCGCGAGATATGCAGATCTCACGATTGTGGAACGTCTTAGCGTTTAAAATGCCTCGATCTCACTTTTGCGGAATAAACAGTCTCATTACCGATGACCGTGGGTGATGCATTCGTTAAGCAGTCAGCAGCGTACAGACTCTCCTATCCAGGGCATCGAGTTCAGTCTGAGTTTATTTGAGTATGCCGAAAGAGTACATCAAAACCAGCATGACCCAACCGTTGAAGGCCCATGGAAGGCCCGGAAAAAGCGTCCGTGAAGCTCTTTGTCTTGCCATACTTCCTTATGATCGTTAGTATCAAGCACTGGAGGTTTGTGCCAGTTTTCTTTCGCCAAGGAGAGCGTGGTGAGGCCCTTGTCCAATGCGATCGCATCTCGGTGCATCCCCACGTCAGTTTGAAGGAAATATTCCCTGATACTGCAAATTTCGCGGTTGTGGAGGGTTTTAGCATTTAAGAAACTTCAACCCCCACACTTCCGCGGGATGTATAGCCTCATCACTGATGAGAGATGGGTGATGCATCCGACTTGCCGTCAGTAATGTACGGACCTTCCTATCCAGAGCGTCAAGTAAAAAGAATACATCAAAATTGGCATGACCCAACCGTTGAAGGCTGCCTTGTTTCCGCCTGATAAAAGACTGTTAAATACTTTCTTCAGGCGGCCAAAGAAGCGTTCCTTCAACGATTGCTTCATGTCAGTAACATTGATGCCCAACGTTTCCGACATACCCAAATACTTATAGGTTTCGGATGCAGAGAGGGCTCTAAGGTTTATGGAATCCGAGACTTGGGTTCCCACGGATTTCACAATCTCCCTTCGCTGTATATACAGCATATGTGCGCTGTATATATGCATATGCATGACCGCACATAAGTCTACACTGAATTCCATTCTGATTGCGCTACTGAAAGTTTCAGTTAGTCTCAGTAGCTCCATCAGTTGCAAATTGATGGGGGCAAAGAGTTTTGAGTTGAGTTTGATATAATCTGACCATCTCTCCTCAGCCGAAAGCCTAGACATGAATCCTTCAGCAGTGTACTGAGAGGATTCAAGGCTAAGCAGAATCAAAGCGGACTCAAACTATCGCCCTGAAATATGCCTCGCTCGATCCTTATCGGTTCGCTATTTCTCTGGATATTTTGACATCCTGCATGGATAGCAAAGCACCGTTCTCCATTGCCCCATACATGATATCAGGAAGGTGGGCAGAGTTGCATCTACATAAAACTCCAGCACCCTCATGTGGCACCGAGTCATAGAACTTCTTTTAATCTATCCAACATGTCGACAGATCCTATCGTGAACGACGTACCTGTTGGCTAATGGCCATATCAATGAGAAGCAGCTTTTTAGTACCGCGGGACCAATTCCTACACCCATTTTGAGACACAGACATGATGGAGTTGGTGTCTATATGTCTGTTTATACTCTTAAAATGGATGTAAGAACTATACAGACCGTCGGTAAACACGTGATTGGCCTATAATTTATGGGTTCTGCGGTCTTACCTTATCGAATACCTTTAAACGAGCAATTCTTGTATATAATTATGTATATATATAATCTAAATTTCGAAAACGGCTCCAACGATTTTCATTAAATTTAGTATGCAAGGGAAAAAAACATCCAGATATTTATTATTGTAGTAGGTAGACTTAGCCCCTGTACTATTTTATGTATAAAATGTATTGTCCGTACTCTAGAATGAAATTCGGTTATGAACACTGATATGAAACTATGTAAATTTTAATTGAAATTAGTATGATAAATGAAAACTGGAATTCAAAACTAAGTTCTAGAAAAGAAGCGTCCACTGAATAATAGGTACCTAATATACATTAGGTACCTTAGTATATTAGCCAAACGACGTCCGCAGCTTGACTTAGTTTTCCCCATCGATCACTAAGTTCTTTATTAATGATCGATGGTTTTTCCCTAAAAATCGCTACGATGCCCGGATCGCTATCTAAATGGAACGGCAACGGGAATGGAACAGGCTGGCAATGAGCGCAGTGGTGTTAAAATAAATATTTATTAATATCGGTAGTATTTATTTTTATTTTACGTCGACTTTTTCTCAAACTGCAATCTTCCAGTCAACGAAATGGCATTGGAAATATACAAAATAATATTCTCATTATCTGGTACAAGTGCGTCAACCAATATCACTAATATTTGATAACGTAGATACAGTTACTATTTACACAAGGCAAATATTAGTGATATGTAGTTAGGTGTTCTTTAAGGTGAGGTCGTCACGTAGGAACACGTAATTGTCGCCTTTTTACCCGACTACGGCAAAGCAAAAAGAAGGGTTATGATTTTGACCGGTATGTATGTATGTTCATCTGTTACCTCATAACTTCTTAACTACCAATCATGGAAGTGTCTTGATCGTCCGTTGGTTATAGGCTACGTGACGTCATATTAAATGCAATATGGCGGGTGCCAGGTAGAGGGTTCTAGAGGACATAAAGCCACGAACTAAAAAAAAAAAATTGTTCTGCCATGTTGGGTATCAAATGAAAGGGCTTGACGAGCAAAGCCGTGGTCGCATACCTGTTCACCTACAAAATTATAGTGGCATGCGACCACGGCTTTACCTTGACCTTTTTTGTACCTATGTCTTGATTTCTGTCTGAAATATCTTCAGTTTCATACTTTTTAGAACGTGATTTTTCAGTAGTTTTTGAATTTACTTTTAATTATCTACCGTTATTCGTGACATTGAGACACTAGTATCTTTGGCTATGTGAATTAACATTTTAGTTTCAGGTTTCAGTATGGTTTCAGTCCTTTACCTACAGTCCAATTACCTAGACAATTTCAGTATCTGAATGGGTTGGCTTATATACATACATCCATACATAAATATACACCTTCTTCCCATGGGGGTAGACAGAAACGCCACCTGCTTACGATCCTTACATACTTCTTTTGCTTTGTTTACATTCATGCATCTCGTTGGCTCATGTTACGACAAATAATTATTGTTAGGTACATTTAATCTTATGGACAGAATATTTACATACATACATAAACTCACGCCTTCGTCCCATGGAGGTAGGCAGAAACTATAGAGCGCCACCTGCTACGATACTCTGCTTTTTTTCGTTTTCGTTTTACATTGGTCAAACACGCACGCCGCGCCGCCCCGCGGCGGTTAAAAGTACTACGCGCCAGACCGTTCTGAATAGAGAAACAGACTATTCCATATTTTGTTGTAAGTAATTTATTATGAATCGACAGCAAGAAAGGCGACTTTTATTTGACTTTTACGTCGTTCATTAAAAAGCAAAACAAATATTTTTCCAAAATCTTCCAATAATTCTATTTGTTGAGTTTATGATTTTAAGTATAACCCATGAATCCGGAAATATGAAATGTGTATCTACACTAATATTATAGCTAGTCTAAACTAATATTACAAAGAGAAAATATTTGATTTTTTGTATGTTTGTTTGTAATGAATTAACTCAAAAACTACTGGACTGATTTAAAAAATTCTTTCACCAGTAGAATGTTACATTATCACTGAGTAACATAGGCTATATTAATTTATAAAGATACTAGCTGACCCCGGCAAACGTTGTTTTGCCAATTATTTGTATGGGGTGGACAATCCTTATCACTTAGGGGTATAAAAAATAGATAGTAGCCAATTCTCAGACCTACTGAATATGCATATAAAATTTGGTAAAAATCAGTAAAGCCGTTTCGGAGGAGTAAGGTAACTAACATTGTGACATGAGAATTTTATATATAAGATCACGCGGGCGAAGCCGCTGGCAAAAGCTAGTATGATGTATACTGCGGCTACTATTGACATCGACCTCATTTAGCCGACATTCCGGACTTTCGGGTCGATGTTATTATTAAATTATAGCCTGTTTCCAGTAATAATATAGCATTCTACTAGCGAAAGATTTTTTAAAATCGTACCTACAGAAACGCAAGAAATTATTCTTTTTGTATTTACATATTTTTGAAGTATACTTTGTTCGTATTTTGGTACTCTTACGAATTGTTCAAACGAGCTACCTACTAAAACTATGGCTTAAGAAGACTTAGTAGACTTACTAGAATTTTTTGAATTCATAGGATGTTGTTGGTATCTATTACAAAGCGTCTTTTATGGTTTGTTGTAACCTTGGTGGCTCAATTTAGGAGAGTTCTATGACATCTGCAGTGACAAAGCGACTTGATTGATTGCTTTGATTGATATGAACTATCGTCAGAATATTGTTACTCAGGGACTTCTATATTGGTACCCAGGCATCAATTTATGAGTCCAACGACCAATCCTAACAACTGTTTTGATTTGAAATGAAATAGTATAAATAAAGAACTTTCGATTTAATTAGACATAAAATGTATTTTATTTGTTGGATTCACACACTATGAACAATAGAATTTATTTTGAATTCGGGAAAAATAACATAAGCAATTTGGATGCAGGTTTCGATTTAATTAGACATAAAATGTATTTTATTTTTTGGATTCACACACTATGAACAATAGAATTTATTTTGAATTCGGGAAAAATAACATAAGCAATTTGGATGCAGGTTTCGATTTAATAAGACATAAAATGTATTTTATTTGTTGGATTCACACTCTATGAACAATAGAATTTATTTTTAATTCGGGAAAAATAACATAGCAATTTGGATGCAGGTTTCGATTTCATTAGACATAAAATGTATTTTATTTGTTGGATTCACACACTATGAACAATAGAATTTATTTTGAATTCGGGACATATAACATAAGCAATTTGGATGCAGGTAAACTTGAATTATTCACAGGTTAGTGTTAACGTTAGCCAGGGCAGTAAAATCTAAAATTATTTTAAGACGCACACGTAAACTCTGGTTATATGTGTGACTTGTGCCGAATTTAGTGCAAATTAGCGAGTTGGCATGGCACATCAAATTAATTATAGCATGGACTCGAACAAATCCCTCGTTTTCAGTGGGAGCTCGGATTTCCTATCATTATTAACGACGACGTCCCAAATGCATATTTGTTACTGACAGTGACAGATGTGGTGACAGGCTACAAATGACTGGTCATTTAATAACTTTAACGAGTTTACTATACTTAGATATGGTATGTTTACGTTGCTATCGGCCGAACCCAATAACCTATCTATCACCAGTGTTGGCGGCATACTGGAGATAGAAAATACCTATTTATGGTTTTAACGTCCCAATAATCTGTCGGAGAAAAAGGACCTTATGGAATTGTAGGACGACATTCAATGTTAGATAGAATTATTCTGTCTACCAATAATAGCGATCTGTCTTTTACTGAAAATAGGATAATGGATTCGGTCGTTACAGAGCAGGTTTTTGCTGAATTTTATTGCCCAAACAAAATATGTTGTCCGCGCCATTCGGATAATAGAAAATTGACAGCTGAAGTCTGGATTTGTGTTCGAATACTGGCAAAAGATATGCCCTCTATGATCCACGTCTGCCCTTCGAAAGTTGTCTACAGGTGTGAAGTTTTGAGATGAGATAGATACATTAAGTACACATTCTTAAAACTTGATCTATTATTTATAGACAAATTACCAGAGAGTAAATAGATCAACTAGTAACATATAGCGTAAGCTAGCTTCGGGCTTCAAACATGCAATAGGTACGTAATGAAAATGCAAGCCCTTAATGACGTGAGCACTCGAAGCTTTAGCCGCTATTTACACTGAACCAGTCTGGTTAGAGGTGATTCTCGGCGATCGGCGAACACAAAGGTAGACTACGCGGGCTTGCACATTTCGCATATCTCTCCCGCGTCAAGAGTTTTTATGTCACGTAACGTAACGTAGTAAACTATATGTCTACGTCCTTTTTTTTGGGTGAGAAATTATCAAATAACTTCTTCCGCTCTGGGTGGAGCGGGAGGGCGTGTCAGACTGTTACTGATTAAAACCCACCCGTGTTCCTTCAGTTGCCATGTTGCCGGGGGGCCACGATTTCCCTTTCGGCCTTATTCGCAACCCCGGCAGGCATCGGCCCTAGCGGACCCCGTAAATTCTGCTGACATCTCTTTGAGGCGCGCGTGGAACACAACGCGCCGTCGACCCGGGCTTGGTCCTTATCGGACGCCGAGCTACCCATTGCTCACCGTCCGTAAGCCCGCGCCTACGGTGACCGCAAATCTGCCTGTGATTCCCGACGCCCAGGGCGTCTCCTCCTGCGGCGGTTAGGGGCGCGAGCGTGCGAAATTTGCCTCTCCCTCACGCGTTCCACCTCCTCCTTCGCGAGCATTACTGCTTCGCAGAAGGAGGTGACGGCTTCCCATTTCCTCTCGCTCCGTACCATGGCCTGAACCAGTGTCGGACGCGAGAGATCACCGCCGCCGATCGCCTCCACGAGGACACGGCGATGCGCCGCCCAAGCCGGGCAGACCTCCACCGTATGCTCCACCGTGTCCTCCGAGCGATCCACACAATGGCGACACCCGGGCGTTTCCTCCCGCTTTATCCTGAACAGGAACCTCCCGAAACAGCCGTGTCCGGTGAGGACCTGCGTCAGGCGGAAGGTGAGGACGCCGTGGCGCCTCTCTAGCCACTCCTCAAAAAGGGGTCTTATCGCCGCAATTGTGGCGTGTCCAATATGTCTACGTCCTATAAACCTAAGCGTCTAAATTCTAAATACATTCTGCTAGTTGCTGATTTAGTATTCAGATTCTAACATTCAAATTATAGCTCGGTACTGAGTCTTAAAAAAAATGTGAATGCTGAGAGCTACGTCAATGCTGCGTGGTGGGTTCAAGCGCGGTCGCAGCCGAAGTTTTTGGTGATCATGGGTACCGAGAAATATTTTTGTGAATAATCTCCAGCTCCACATTACTTATGCTATTCAGGGACGCAGTTTTTACATGCGGGAGGGGGGAGGGGTAGTTACGGGCAAATTAGTCGCAGTCGCAGCACTTTTTGATGGATAGTAGATATTACAACGGTAGTTTATGAGAAGAGCAAGCAAAGCTAGCTTGACAATTTAAACGAACCAGCCTTGGATAGGTTAGGTTGTGTTAGATATTTTCAATTCTAAGAACTTTTGAACTGAATGCAGAATGCAAGAGCAAGCGAAGTGAGCTTGAAAATTTTGCACACACTCGGATAGGTTACATTTTCTTTTGATCATTCAAAAAGAACTAGGAATTAGTTGCTTTGTCGACTTATGAAGAAAAGCTCAAGAATTAAGAGAATGTAGAAGGCAAGAGCCAGCGAAGCGAACCTGAAAATGTAACCCGTGGCTGTAGTACAGTTTTAAAAGTTAGTAATACAAGTAAATCATTCAGGCTACCGACAGCGTGAAAGATATTGGGGGGGGTCATGACCCCCAGGACCCCCCCCCTCGGACCGCGCCTGGGTGGGTTTTTATGCTTTGCAAGCTACGGTTGATCTCAGTCCGAACTCCGAGATACTAATCTTTGAATATACTTAGACAACCTGCTTTTCTATTCACAACCTTATTTTATGTTTGATTGGTATCAGCGTCACAGTCCTCACGGTAAATTTTGAGTATTAACCACGACGATTCGGTTCCTATCAATAAACAAATTGACTCAGCAGAGCCCTCGAACCAATTGAAGAGAATTAAAAGCCTAATTTAAATAAACCATTTTTTATTTTAGAGCTACTAAACCTTGAGTTACTTACTTCTTCTGCAGCCTGACCACTGGATCAGCAAGCAGATCAGCACACGTCGGTCGCAGCGCGATGCGGCGGTCTTCCACGGCGGGGTGGGGGGTCAGGACCAGCCAACCGACGTGAGCGAACCAGAATCCTCGCCTGATGTCGTGAGGGTCAGCTACCGTCTCCGAGTACTTGTGGTGCACCCTGTGGTCCAAGGCCCAGATGTAGATGTCGCGCTGAAAAAAAAAAAGAAGTTCAGAAAATATGTATAAATTTGCTTTTGGCCGCGGCTTCGTCTGCGTGGATATCGGAATTTTTTCACGGGATCGGACGGGATAGCTCCTATGTCCTAACCCAGGTCTATCCGTGCGCCAAACATCCAAATCCGTTCAAAGGTAACAGAGAGACAGACAGACACGAGTTACTTTTTTTTTTATAGTATTAGTATGGATGATCTATATTCGATGAGCTGCAAACCGTTGGGCACCAGATACAATACTCATCTAGTCGGAAGATTCTCACTTTTCTTCGTCCTCCAAAAAGAGTGAGTAACTACCAACTCGTGTATACATATGATTCGTGGTTAAATCATGCTGAAACCGCGAAAACAAAATCGAGACAATTTCCTATATATTTCTGAACCGGTTACCGGGAGAGTCGGTGAAATGTAATATATCCAGTTTACTGATGCGAAATATCACTTGGTGTCATAAAAATACCGCATTCATTTTTAGGGTTCCGTAGCCAAATGGCAAAAAACGGAACCCTCATGGATTCGTCATGTCTGTCTGTCTGTCCGTCCGTATGTCACAACCACTTTTTTCCGAAACTGCAAGAACTTGAAACTTGGTAAGTAGATGTATTCTGTGAACCGCATTAAGATTTTACACAAAAAAACTTTTTACAAAAAAAAAAACAACCGACCTCCAAAAAAAAAACACTACAAAGTGAAAAATAACTTTAATTTCGGAAGTCGGTGTCTTGAGTTTTGTATTTTCGTTTTTTGCCACCGACTTCCGAAATAAAAGTTATTTTTCACTTTGTAGTGTTTTTTTTTTGGAGGTCGGTTGTTTTTTTTTTGTAAAAAGTTTTTATTTGTCACTTTTTAGTTTTTAGTACCTACCCCACACACATTCAAATACCACTACCTGCTACCAGTGACAGAAACTTATCATATCATCTACATATTAAGTGGGAAAAAAATACGTTTTTTGTAGCTAACTCAAAAACTATCCAAGCAAAGTTAATAAAATTTATATGGGACCAATTCCAGAGCACACCCTTTCAAACAAAAAAAGAATTTTCAAAATCGGTCCACAATTGACGGAGAAATAGGTGGACATACATAAAAAAAAAAAAAAAAACAAACATACGCGACGAACATATAACCTCCTCCTTTTTGGAAGTCGGTTAAAAATAGAAAAAAACAATAAATTTTGGGGGTTCCCCATACTTAGAACTGAAACTCAAAAATGTTTTTTCATCAATGCCATACGTGTGGGGTATCTATGGATAGGTCTTCAAAAATGATATTGAGGTTTCTAATATTATTTTTTTCTAAACTGAATAGTTTGCGCGAGAGACTTCCAAATTGGTAAAATGTGTCCCCCCCTGTAACTTCTAAAATAAGAGGATGATAAAACTAAAAAAAATATATGATGTACATTACCATGTTAACTTCCACCGAAAATTGTTTTGAACGAGATTTAGTAAGTAGTTTTTTTTTTAATACGTCATAAATCGTAAACCACAATTTACCTTTCATTCAATCAAAGAACTTTTATATTAGTTACTTGCTGCTATGGAACCCTTAATGGGCGAGTCCGACTCGCACTTGGCCGCTTTTTTTTACACTGCTATAGATATCGCCCTTGGACATATCATAACTGTAGATAATATGCGTATATGTATCAGTCAGTAGATAAGTAATTCGATACTTTATCTCTGATTAAAAAACTAATTTATTATAATATGCAAAGAGTAGGTAAGCAATTCTCCAAGGCTCGGATACCGGTTAAATTTTCAATCTGTTATTATTTATATGACGCAAAAACCTTTACATTCATTTTCGTTCTAATAAACCGGTTGTTAGAGGAGTCTTTACATAGAGGTTTTTCGGATTAAACGGTTTAGAGCAATAAAAACCGGTAGGGTACCATCGTCAACAAGGAACCCCTTATAGTTTCGCCATGTCCGTCTGTATGTCTATCCGTGGTTTAGCACACTGACTATTAGTACTAGAAAGCTTTAATTTGGCATGAATACCTATACACATTAATCACGCCGATAATGTGGTAAAATAAAATAATAAAAAAAACATTTTTTTAGCGTACCTCCTACCTACACGTAAAGTGGGGATGTTTTTTTTTTCTCGTCTATCCCGTGGTGGGGGTATCGTTGGAAATGTCGTTCAAAAATATTGCGAGTTTGTGAAAACCATTTTTAGATTTAGGAATCCGTTTGCGAAATACTAAAAGCTTTAAAGTGCTAATTTATGTTAGGGTCAAGTGCCCCCCCCCCCCCTCTGCCAGCTAAATGGTTGGTTCTGGATATGTGGAAAAAATCCCAGCAGTAGTATATATAACGAATTAAAAGGAAAACTATCACAGCTAAGTAAGGTCTACAAGTTAACGAGTAATAATCGACCAAGTTATATTTGCAGTTGAAAAAGGGTCAACCCTTTATATCAGAACTTTTTACGTCATAATATTAATTTGCATAACAGCAGATAGCATAAACTTCACTTCGCAGAAAATCGTTTGACAACCACTCATTTGTCATACATTCTAAACTCATAATTTTGTAAGTCAGAATCATCTTTAGGCATAAATTTGATATCCATAATAATTAAAAAGTAGAACCATCATATCGCAGAAAGTTCACAGTCAGAATCGTCTTTTGGCATACATTTCATATCGATAGTCATTAAAGGCTTATCTATCACATGCATGCAGCAAGCATGCAGCATGCAAACATGCAAGCGAGCATGCAACATGCCGCAGGCATGGTTTCTGTTACGGCTCCGGCGCTGCGGGGCTCCAGCAGTCTCACGCGAGCTTATCGTTGCAGATGGTTTGAACGCCCACTACCGCAGCTTCGGCTTGCTGGCCGGCTCGGCCAGCAAGCCTCAGCCACTGCAGTGAGCATTGAAATCACCTGCTTCTCAACTCGCGGGCCGCCTCGCCCCTCCGCGCCTACGCGTGCTTAAATTACTCTAGGGGTAGGGCAGACAAGACTACGTGGAGTCGGTTTTGCAGCAATTCGTTTCTGTCACTAACTTTTGTAGCACAACATATAAACTTTTTAAGACAATATTTTAATTTAAGGTTAAAAATTCTATTTTAAAGAAATGTCAATATGCCTAATAAAATTATTCCAAATGAAATTCTGCCATCTTCATAGTATGCCAAGTGAAATTGTACCAAATAATCGTCGCTCTAAATAAACGTTATGTATGGTAAACGAAATTATGCGGAATTTTAACTTTGCCAAAGGTCAAATAAAAATCTGCCATCTTAAAAATATGCCATTGTTAATTCGGACATAAAAACATTCGGCCAAACAAAAATAATATTAAATAATTTGTATGCCTTTAAAATATTCGTTTATAGAAGATTACGTCAAGTGTGTTATGCCAAATAAATTTCGGAGCATCAAAATTCTGCCAGATAGAGGGAACCCGTTGAAAAAACATGTTCTCTCATACATTCCGTATGGGAAAACATGTTTCTCAACTACACTATTAAGTTTGTTCTTGGGATAAATTCATTCCATCTACGGAACCTTTCAGTGTGCGCGGTCTGACACGCACTTGGCTGGTTTTTTTGTTTAGTTTTTATTCAGCGCGGCATTCTCACAAGAAGTCACAAGTTGCAACGCGTTTACCAATACGCCGCTCGTCGAATAAACCGGTTAATTTAAATCAAGATAAAGTTCTTAAAACGTTCACGTTCTTAACAAAAGTTCGGAACAAAACCGAAATAAAACGGTATTAACCGGTATTTTTTTTTAACCGGTTCCAAGTCTTGCAATACTCTATATTTTTGCATGTTAGAATTTTGGTCATATTTTATTTAAGTACTAGCTTTTGCTCGCGGCTTCGCCCGCGTGTATGTCGAAAAATATCCCACGGGAACGTACTACTGGGATAACATATCTAATAGCTGAGGAAATGTCATTGACTAATACCGCTGCGCCCGCGTTGTCGTCAACCATAATTATGTAGTTACGGGTAATTTTGAAACTGTGATATCTTTTAAACTATTCATTAGTATTCTATGCACTAGTATTGCTAGTATTTTTATTTGTCATACCTATTCCACATTTTATCATTTGTACCTATCATGTTTTTGTATTTTATTTTTACACGTATTTCCTTCAAAGTATCATCAATCAATCAACGAGACTGATCGAATTTCTATGTCATCCTCATCGGGGTTAAATTTCTAAAGCTTGTACCTACTACCTACTGATACTTGTTTCTAATTATATAATTTAATAATTTATTAACCTTTTCTATCCGTAAGGCCAGGGCCACGACATAGGGCGGTGCGTCTTGCGGTGCGTTTTGCGGCGCGGGGCGGCGCTCGAATGTTCCCCGGGATCCCTAGTCGCAAGACGCAGCAAGTCGCACCGCGGCGACTCGTGGTACGTTCTAAATAATTTCTAATGGGCCTCCACACGCTCAAGCTTCACCACAGTTTTGCCTGCGCAGGTCGGTTTGTACACGGAACACCGTGCGTGTGGTTGGTAAAACTCGCCGATTTGTATTATTGAGGAAGGTCCATAACATTTGTTCTCGCCACGGTCGCAAGACGCCAGACGCAGGTCGCGCAAGCGCAAGCGCAAGCGAGGCCGAGGGGTAAATACCATTAAGAATCGATAATGTGATCTTAAACCTTACATGAAAAAATTTAGCCTAAATTAATTAATCATTTGACACGTGATAGTGATCATCACAATGGTTAGTTGTTTTAATTACGAAAAGTAAACATCACAAAAGAAGTTTATGTTTATTTATATTAAAATTTTAAACCAATAAAATTAATCAAACAACGATTAAAAAATAAATATTGAGAAAAGTTGAGAGACAGCAATAATTTGTTTACAATGTTTCAACATCGTTATTTTGAACGTTGAATCCTTTGACTGTGGAATGAATGGAAGCAATTAGAATTTTAGATTTCTATTAGGAATGCAAACATGTTTAGATAAGCGTGTCCCGATCGTAATCAGTGTGCAATAACCAGTTGTCAACATTCACTAGGGATGGGCCGAACATTCGACACATGAAAATATAAAAACAACTCAACTGTTTTGACTAAAATTAAAAAATAAACCAATAAAATAAAATCATACTTATATAGTACACACGGCTATACATCAAGCTGTACATTTCCAGTTTATGCTTATCTCACATTGTATACGATTTCCGTACAATACGAGGTCAACTCATACTGGAAATGTATAGCTTGATGTGTAGCCGTGTGTACCATTCTAAACATTACTTAACAGAATTTTGACATTGAAATAATTATCGCAAAAAATCACTATTTTAAATTTGTGTACAAGTTTTAAATAAAAAAAATACCAAGGGCAGGTTATGGTGCAAAAACACCAAGGTTTCTGCGTTATCTGGCAGGAGTCAGTTACGTTTTTGTTCGTATACATTTCCTGCCTCTAAGAAAAGTTGCTCAGATTCCAGGAAACGATAAAAATATTCGTGCCAAAAAACTGCAACGCGGTGAAAATAACCGAAGTTCGGTCGAACTTTTTATTTTCACCGAATGTTCAGCCGAAGTTCATTTTCGGTTCAAACCACATTCGGGCCATCACTAACATAAACCAATAGAAAATTAGGAAATAATGAAGTGGTTTATTCAGAATGACTATTATTGTTGGAACTTACCTACTAGAACTTGCCCTAATAGAATTTTTTAACTCTCCTAGTTTCGTGAGGCACGAAAATTTGTTGACCGACTAGAATTCGAAAGGGCAAGTAAATACCACGCGTTAGTAGGTTCTGAATTATATATATCAAGGGTGCTTAGTGCTGTACGTCGTATTCGTCTTGACGTTAAGCATACTGCCAAGTTATTTGATATTTATAAGACAGGAGGTCGAAAACTCGTGTAACGTAAGGCCCTTCTTACAGTAGTCAAACGAAACCAAATTCAATTAGTTCATCATCATGATTATAGTATCCACAGCCTGACGTCACTCATTGCTGGGCGTAGAATAAACTACTCTTTATTGTGATTGATTCGCACAAGAAAAAAGAGGTCAGGAAATCAACCAGTTACTAGCATAGTATTCCAATTTCCAGTGGAGGTCCTTCCACAAGCTCATAAAGAAGTATTATTTTAATATTACTTCAGTGTGGGAAAGAGATGAAGCTCTACAGGACGTACAGCTCCATCTCCTTCTCCCACTGAAGTAATATCAAAATAATACTGCTTTTGAGCTGGTGGTAGGCCCCCTGAACACGGAGTTACTGGTAACTACCGCGTTAGTACCTAACTAGTTTCAAGTAACGAGGAGTAGGAAATAACCGATCTAGGACTAGTAACGTATGAAACCAAATTAATATATTGTGTCTTTAGCCAATTAGTGACAAAAACCACTGCTACAAATCGAAGATAATATCATAGCGATAATTTAAGTGAAAAATCACAGTTATTTGGGTAGCATCGTATGCAAAGTTTGGTTAGTATTTCGTTAGTAATCAGTTAAGTTTGTATTGAGTCCTAACTTGTGAGAATGATAAACCAAATGTTTCATGATTTTTAAATAAACTTTGAATTAATTAACAGAAGCAGGTGAGTCAAATTAATAAAGTCTTCTTTCCTGTGTCTGCGAATCATTTGGAAGAGCTAATAATGTTAAATTGAATCTATGAAATTTCTCACTTCGGCCGTCTCAAGAGAAATTTCATAAACGAAAATTCATAAATTTGTAATTATGTATGCAAAGGCTTCTTTGCAACACAATTACCTATTGTTTACTACTAGGTAGGTACTTGTTAAACTAATTGTTAATTATCAATTTCTTAAAGCAGAAGGACCAGTGATTAAAACGTTTAAGGCTCCGTGCGCGAAATCGACTGATTTTGATCAATTTTGTTCATTAGTTGTGACAAAGGGAAACAAAATTATTTGTGATTTTAAAAGTCGAATTCTTTGTCTTGTACATAGCGGAAAGGGATTTTTCAAATAAATTAAGGATTCGTAGAAAATAATTAAAATTTGCAACAAGTTTTCCAAATATTGACTCTATATTGATTGAATCGTTTCGTTAGAAGAAACTATTTTTGATTTTGAAGATTAAAAAATATCATCAACATCATTATATGGTCTGCTTGTACATAGGGGAACCACTTTTTTCAACTTTCATACAAAATATAGCAGAAAAAAAATGTTGAAAAGTCCTTTTTTTAAACCCTGTCAGTAATGTATTTTTTCCTATTATTTAGCAAACCATATCAAGAAATTTAAAAATCACACATTAGTCTTCAGCTATCCTTAAAATAAAATCAAAATTTTATTTTATAATTATACTATCTTCATTAAGTAAATCAAAGGCAAAACAAACCATATTTTCGGGACCGTAAAAAGTGATGCAACTACTAACAGCACCCTAATTGCGTAATACAACACAATCACAATTTCTTTCTATTTGAAACAGATTTCTAATCCATTGCTTTATAAGTTGGAAAAAAAAATCTGTTTAACAATGTAAATAAAGCAATGAATGTTGTTGAAATGTGAAAATGAAACAAATTTCGCGAAATTGTTTACTAATGAGTTACGCAATTAGGGTACAGGTGCTGTGACTGACACGGGTTTAGCACGACGAAAACTGTGCTTTTATACTTACACAGACTTGAATGTTTCAATTATTTCAACCTTTTTTACAGTTAGATGCACGAAAAAGGGTTTTTTCGTGCAAGGAGCCTTAAAATCTAGTCGCAATTTCATCAATGTAAAAAGCTTGTCAATAAATTAGGTAAATTAGAAATATTTTGACAGATTGCGAATGATATTAGAAGATAGAAGAACTTTTTTTTTTACTCCTTGGCGGAAGCTCTTGGCCTGCATCTCACCTTATGGTAAGTGATGATTAGGCCGAAAGTGGAAGCGAGCTTCACGTGGAATCCTCAACCACAGATGAACTGGCTATCTTTACCTCTAACTGCCGAAACACAACAATGCTGTTAACATTGTTGTTATGGCGACAGACTTAGAACGTAACTTAATCAATTGTTTTCCGAATTGGATTTCGAAAAGGCTTAAGTATATAGGCTCAGCCGTTTATGGAGCTTGTGCACGCAAACTTCTGAAGTGAATGACGGTGATTGCCATGTATGCCAGTCTCCTACATTGGCAAACAATGAAAACAAGGTTCCTTTGGTGTACCTATCCATACATACATACTATATAAACTTTTATGGATTTCAAGGCAATAATGCCGGCCTGCGATTCTCGACGCCCAGGGTATCTCCTCCTGCGGCAGTTAGGGGCGTGTGAGGGCGCGAAATTTGCCTCTCCCTCACGCGTTCCGCGTCCTCCTTTGCGAGCATAACGCTTCGCAAAAGAAGGTGACGGCCTCCCATTTCCTCTCGCTCCGTACCATGGCCTGAACCAGTGCCGGACGCGAGAGATCACCGCTGCCGATCGCCTCCACGAGGACACGGCGATGCTCCGCCCAAGCCGGGCAGACCTCCACCGTGTCCTCTGGGCGATCCACACAATGGTGACACCCGGGCGTTTCCTCCCACCTTATTCTGAACAGGAACCTCCTGAAACAACCGTGTCCGGTGAAGACCTGCGTTAGGCGGAAGGTGAGGACGCCGTGACGCCTCTTTAGCCACTCCTCAAAGAGGGGTCTTATCGCCGCAATTGTGGCGGTGCAAGTCACCCCCTGCCATTTTATCTGTGTATTTTAATAAAACATTGATCAGGCAGGGGTCATAGTCTTTCCATAGTCCTAGATAACCAGTTCACTTTAGTCATCCAAACCCAGAACCCAATATATTTGTTTCCATATCCTGCAATAGTCCTACACCGATCGGGGGTTGTCTTTGGATGCACTTACTGCGGACATGGATAATCGTTGGTTGATGCCACATTTAATTAAAAACGTCTAACGGGCCTCTGCGAGTTGATTTCGGCCGCTTGTAAGCCTTCCAAAGGTCCAGGACCCGAGAAATGTCAAGAGACGTAAAAATAATAATAATACCAGTCTTGAAAGCAACCTCGCAAAATCTACCCTAAAAACCTTTGTGAAAATATCGAAAGCAACTTTATCGTTTTTTGTTTACATTTTCAGTAGCCAATTTAATTTTTACCCAGTTTCTTTATAGTGTTATAGTGAAGACCTAAAGGAGATGTATCATGTAGAATAGTTGTGGTTATGTAAACAGCAGTCACATAGTTTATTTTATGATGCTCTGTCGCCAAGGCTGGCCGAGAGGTCAATGCGTGCAATTGACTTCATTTGATCATGATGATCACGAGCTACAAGTACTAGGTACTATAATTACTAATGTATTCGTAATAAACAACTTTCAATGTAATAGAAAATCATGACAGTTTCGGGAACATTCGATACTCGCTGAAAATTATGTAGCAACCATTTGTTTTTGTTACAGATTCACAAAAATCCGTTTGATGATACCACTAATAAGGAATGTATTCTGCCACCTGTATTCTGTAGGTATCTCAAAGCCACTAAATGACATTTCAAAACAATTTTGACTAATTCAAACTGTAGGTAATTTGACCTTTCACATTTGAACACACCAATTTGCCGAACACTATCCTAATCGACACACACATAATAATATGAGACACGAATTTTACGAATACGTAACGCGTACTTAGTACTGTAAACATAACTTTATTGCCAGGCAATTTCATACAATGGAGCACCTGGGTGCTCTTCGTGGACTAGGCTACGTGCTGTTCGTGCAGGTGCTATTCAGACGGGTGCTCTAAGTGGACTACTTCGAAACTTAAACATAAAGTTGGGACAACGACCCTGAGGAACGTTCTTATAGGTACCTAAGAATAAATAGATAGGTAGGTATCTAAGCCTTTCAGTGCCTTAGTTTTCTACCTTTCAGTATTACAGGCAGTTGTGTTTAGGCTTTACAGACCGACATTGTGGGATAATGTCGGCAACTTCTCGGAATCCGGGAGTCCCGCCCGGCTCCCTGAAGCTGACTTTTGACGACATCGTCTTGGTTGTGTAGTACGGAACTCTACGTCTCAACGATGTCTAGAGTACCACAGACACTAAAGGCATAGATAGACAAGTAACTAATGTTACGTCGGGTGCAGACACGCGGACTACTTATATTTTATTTTTTAAAGTATTTCACACATATATTTTTTTTTCTGTATCTGTCTATCCGTGATATCACTGCGGGCCCTATCAGAATACTAGCGCTGCGACATTTTTTTGCTGAGATAGGAGCCTTTTGGCCTCGTACAGGACTTTCTGCTATTATTTTAATTTTACTTTGTTTTTTTTATGAATTTTTTAATGAGTGTGTTTTAGTTTAATTTGTGATTTCCTGTGCGAGTGTCAATAAATACTTTTTCTTTCTTTCACGTGTGCGCCCAGCCCGACCCATCTTTTGATGTCCTCCCTCCGGATAACGCCCTAAGCCGAGGCTCGTACCCCACAGGGGGTGCCCTTAGCGAGCGTTCATCCTAAGCTTTTTAGTTTATGTGTGCCTTGGCTGGAGGCTTTGAGTGTAGTAGCTTAAGGGGACGATAGCTGACTTTTAATGATTTTATACTGAACGTGACGTCTGAACGAGTAGTATTAGTGATTTGGAAAAAATATATGTTAAATTAGAACATTTTTTTAAATATTTTAATATAGGCATATTTTTGATTATATTTGTATTACATAGTGAAATTAATTTGTAAAGTTATGTCTAACGCGGATAAAAAACTGAGAATGACGCAAAATCTATCAAGTGTATTTTCTGAAACTTCACCATTTTAAAGATAATTAAATTACTGATCTTTTAGTATACGTGTTTTATTAAAACACTTTTTGTTTTACGTGTAATAAATTAATAATGCGTCTAATTTGGGACAGAGCTCCTTGATGGGCGAGTCCTATTACTGGCTGGACGTACGACGCGTTGCGTGAGCTCAGTACAGAACACGCAAGCTAACCATTCAAGGTCACTGTCATATATCTGCGTCTTAAGGCAACCACAGGATTGACCGGATAAATAGCCACGGTTTCAGGAACCAGCTATGAGATGCCCCACAAAAAAAAAATCACGTGTGCGAGGTCGATTCGCAATTGATCGATTTACTTTTATCTCCCTGAACTTGATATCCATCTTCCACAACCCAGCCAGATTTACCAGAGAAAGTACAAAGATAGGGATCATTTATCATTTAAGTAACTGCTGGTTTCTATGAGTTTTAAATCCACTGAATTTAAAAGTAGCAAGTTTTGTCCGTCAGTTCAATTTAACTTATCCGTCTGATGCAAGTATCATCTATACAGGATGAAAAAAAAAACAACTAAAGACCATTTTTTGAAGTGAAAACTTCTTTAGGCGCGTTGGGCATTTTTGAGATGGGAAAAATAATTGAACTCGCGACACTGTTACCGTTACCGACACCTCATTAAAAGTATTTCCTGTACAATGAAATTGTTCAAGTTTTCACTTCGTCGGCATTCCCGGAGTGCCTCTGTTTTTTTTAACTGATTCTTTTTTAACAATGTAGCTTTTCGGTATTTTGTAATTTTTCGGACCATTTCTGAAAAGCTCAGTTCTTTTACATTTAATGAGGCTTATGTCAAATACATTCACCTTGAATACAAAAGAAAATGTTCTGATCTGGCCATCGCAGACAGGTCACCCTGTATAGAATGTATGTCGCATACGTTTTGTTTGTTTTTTTTTTGTTTAAATCGTCGGGTTCTGGCTACTAATTAATCAGGGATCACAAATCCTCAGAAATGCACCCGAAACTTTCGTAAGTCTAGTTTAATTATAAAACTTATTTCGGGTGTATGTTGGATGATGGATGTCCTCCAAGAGGACATTAATGCCCGTTTTCACCGACATCCCCTAAGTTTAAAGGATCCCTTAGCATGGTTAGGAGGCTGTTAGAAGGTGGTTTCTGTTTCACCAACAGTGAGGGGTCAGTTAGAAGTTAACGTTTTAACTGACCCCTTACTGTTGGTAAACCACCTGCCACCTTCTAACAGCCCCCTAACCATGCTAAGGGATCCTTTAAACTTAGGGGATGTCGGTGAAAACGGGCATTAGTTTCTTTTTAATTTCATCATCGGTCGAATCGTTAGTTTCTCAACTTTAATTCCCAATTTTTTATTTTTGTAGAACGTAACTGGTGACGAGCAGTCTGTCAGGCCGCTGCCATATTTAGTCTATAACATAGAAATTTTATATGGTAACTTAACCTAGTACCTGGGTTCCGAACCTGGGGGTAGTTACCCCCGCGGTAGTAAATCAGTTATTCTGTGGGGGTAACAAAGAACCTAATAGTTAAGACCTAATCTAATAAAGTACAGAGTAGAATTTCAAAATTATGATCTCAACTCATTTTGCCGAAAAGCTACTGCCGAATATCCTGTAGAAGCTAAGAGTTTTAAAAATACTTATACCCTTTGCCACCACCTATAGATGTGACAGTGGTTTTTAAACTTTGGTTACAATGAAAACAAAGGCCAGAAACCATAGTTTGGTATTGTTTGTGTATCACACTAACAATTTTTACTTTATTTATTGTTTATATAAGTCTAAACAAAATACGTTAAAATTGTAAGACTAATGTGCAATTTTTGATTAATAATGAAATTTGTATTGTTAGTATTGACAACATTTTGAAGTCGGGGTAAAATCAGTTTTTCTAATAGGTCACAGGGGTAACAATACTGAAAAGGTTAGGAACCACTGCCCTAGTAAGTACTTAGTGCTAAATAACCTAATAAATTCAAAGAAATTTGTGTACTCTAAATAATTATCATTGAATGAGGAACTTGCAATCACAAGGTATTGACTCATCAATAATTACTGATAAAATAATAAAAATGAACGTATTATAACAAAATTACTATTTTCTATAAAGATATGACATTAACTCAAAATAGAAAAAACACTAATACATTAGAACAAGAACATTAACACCTCAGTAATAAAGTTGAATATAGCGTGAGCTCTTTGATCGTGTTAGAGCATGGAACTAAATGACGTAAGTCTCAATTCTTATTTCGTTTATAATGATAAGTGATAAATTTATTGATCTAGAAAAAAAATATCATGTAGCTGGATTACTGTATTTCCTTACTGTGAATACTTATTCTAGATATAAAAGCCGAGTTATGTTGATTTTATTTGAATAATGTTTAAAAAAAGACATGATTTTCGAATAAAAAATGAATCAAGCGAAAATGTTACAATTACGTAGATAACTGTCCTGTAGTACATGGAAAGAAAAAGATTCAATAAATCATCGGGTGACCACTGAAAATCAGCGCTGTGCTGTGGGTCCCCCATAGCACTGCATCATGCTGAGTGGAAGCCTTCTTGTCACAGTCATGTCGTGCAGCTGCCGCCTAAGTAATTTCTGTTCTATGCTCGTGATTTGTTATGTACTTTGTGTTGATCTCTGATTACTCTTGTCTTTTATGTATGCACGTATTTCTGTGACAAATAAACCTATTTTTCTTTCTTTCTTTCTATATACTTTAGTTCCATTTTGATTGTATGTGTGACTGTTTCAGAATGTTAATGCAAGTTAACATGCAATTTAGGGAGTCTCCTCTTAATGTCAAATACTGGTGAAAATTATAGATTTTCATGACGGCTGAGATTTATTTTATTATGACCTATCCGTAGCTTTACTATTTACTATTAACTCAATCGATAAGCAAACAATTGGAACGTTATCCCTAAATGAGTAGTTCGTTATCTCAAACACCTGCGATATTACACATAACAAAAACTAGTCATAAGTAATTTTCCGTGTAAACTGTAAACTGAAGGACTTTTTCACAGATTAGACCTTGTTTATCAATTCTAATGACATTTCTTTTCCAGTGAAAAGTGCGTAGTGTAGGTAAATAAAATAGAAAAATAAGAATTCCTCAGATTTCTACCAGATGCTCAACAGTGCAGCTAATGAAGTCCCTCTGTTAAATTAATATAATAAGATAAATATTCAGTGGCCGACTAAGCCTAACGGGGGCCCGGGGCGGCAAACTAAATAGGGGCTCCCCGCCCAAATAAGTATGCAGAAAACTTTGAGAACTAGAAGAACTTAGATTAAAAGAGCGAGTTCGACATTTTAGCGCACTACCTCGAATAGGTTAAGTTTTCTTTTGACCATTCATACAGAAATAGGAGATACTTTGTCGACTTCTATGGAAACATTAAACGAATACAGGATGTTAGAGCGAGCTCGAAAATGTTTGCACTCCGGAGAGGTTAAATTTTCGTTTGGACATTTATATAGAAATAAGAATTACTTTGGCGACCTATTGAAAATAGTTTGGGAAAGTAGGATGCAAGAGCGAGCGAAGTGAGCTCGAAAATTTTGGCACCCCACCCCGGATAGGTAAGGTTTTAAACCTTAATAGAAGTTACTCCAAAATAGTCCATCCCTCTATCTTCCCGACACTTAATAGTTCAAGCATTTTTATTTATTTTTTTTGCATTTAATTCTTATTTTTTTTTTCTTTGTTTGTTTTATATTGTTTAAATCTCTGAGTCTATATGTTATGTTATGCCCTATCCCTTCACATTTACTAACTAATTGATTATGTTTACATACCGTGTGGTGGGACCCTGGTGATCTGCGATACAGGTATTCCTAGTGCAGACACCAGTCTCTCACAAACTACTGTCACAGTTTTACTGTCACTTTGTCAACTTTCACGGAAAAGTCCGAGTAAAAGAGAAAGTTGGATGCGAAAATTTTAATACTCTACATTTGACACTTTTACTCAACAGAGACTGTCTTTTACTTACTGAACATAATTTTGCCCTATTTGAGGTTTAATTAAAAAGTATTTCTAAAGGTTTGGGGGCCCCCCAAATCTTAAAGTTCAACTAGTCGAGCTCAGATGCAGAGAAACAATATTTGAAACAATTCATACATAATATCCACCATTTACAAATAATGACAAAAGCTAAAAAAATATAGAAGGCCCGATGGCAATGGCATACAATTAGCGCTTTCGTATTGGGTGTTGTTTATAGCATCTAAGCCGAAGTTCGCACAAACGTAATAAAATCGCGGCGATTTTTTTTTCGTGCACTGGATTTTCAACGCTCTGCTTAGCGCCGAGAGTTGAAAATCCAACAGTGTGTTTTTTCAACGCGCTGGGACGGGAGTGCGTCTCTGCGCGTTGGATTCTCAACGCTCGGCTTGTTGAAACTCCAGTGCGCAATAAAATCCCGCCGCGATTTTATTACGTCCGTGCGAACGTCGGCTTATAGGCATTCGAGTGCGTATGCGCAGCGCAGACGACACAATCGCCACGGACTACGACACGTTGCCCCGACAATCGTAACGGAAATATTTGGGACTTTTTTACACACTCACAAAATCGTTATCATATAAATCTTTTGATACAAAATGCAGCAAACGCATGTATCTCCACTTTGCTTTAAGAATAGCACACGTAATATCCTAACAGCACTCGTATAATCACAGCTGTTAGTAACAAAACGAGAAGGTCGCATGCATACTTAGAAATTGTTTTAATAACAGACAATATGAATGTCGGAACCGATAGTTACAGGCCATAAAAATCAGGGAAAGTGACTAAATCACTCATTCGCCTGACCTGAAACATTTTGGCGATGGTGAAAACATACCATGACCTTTGTGATTAAAAAGCCACTAACTGTTGAAGGTGACCGAGGGTAATAAAATTTATGTGAAGTCCGACAGCCAGTGTTGGTAGTTGTGGGGGAGTAGAGGTGATGTCGTGCAATACCTAGCTCCTGTGAGCACGCCATGGTTTGTGCAAGCCAATAACAAGTTACAAAGATTTAGAAAAGTTCAACGAAACCAACATGAATGGCAAAATGTAGTGATTGGAATAAGTACCTACTAACAGGCATGCCGTCACTTTTTTTCACCGAAAATTGCTATATATACAGGATGGGTAAAAAATTGTCGATCAAATGAAACAGGGCGATAGTTGGGATTATTTGCAGTAAAAAATATGTTTGTGGCAGAGCCCTAACTTGATTTCCATAAAAGTTACGACTATTTGAGTGTTTTTTTTTTTAAATACCAAATTTTTTAATAATAGGCCTGGCCTATAGACCTATTTAAAATAAATAAATGGTGTTTAGTTGCTTCTAGGAAATGCATCATCACTACAAAAGTGCTTTTATGACAGTGGGTACCATGATTTATAAGTTTTGCCACTTTTTAAAATATCTTTTAAGTATCACGAAAAATTATTCGTAAAATATGTATATTTCTTATTCATATTTTTTACTGCAAATAACTCCAACTATCGCCCGATTTCGTTTGATCCACGATTTTTTACCCACTCTGTATAGTGAGACTAGGATATTTTCTGATGTTCCACGCGTGTTACACGTGAGACCTATCATTTGATCCGTTTAATACGAGTTTTTGACTCAATCTACTATAGATAGCATTCTTTAAATAATTATATTACCTAATACGCATTGAGGCCCCTTTTTATTTTAGGACAAGTATGTCCTGTTATTTTTTGTTTATTAATAAAGGAAATTGAAAAAAGGACAGTCATTTTTTAATCTTAGAAATCATACTCTATAGGTACACACGGCTACACATCAAGCTACATGTTTCCAGTTTATGTTGATCTCGCATTGTATAGGATTTTCGTCCAATGCGAGGTCAGCTTATACTGGAAATTGTATAGCTTGATGTGTAGCCATGTGTACAAGTAGATAATGAAAATCAGTACAAAATACCAGTTTCTCGAAACAACCTATAAAAAGTGTGCTACATAGAGATATAAGTTTGCCAATCTACCGTATCCGTAGGTCTACTAGAACAACATTCCATCATTCATTCGTCGCACATAGGTACTCGCACATGGTCTAGGTATACGTCATAAAATAAAAAGATTTCAATTTTTTACGGAAGTATTTTTTTAAATAGTGATGTAAGGTTTCCGTTCTTATTTCAGTAAGAGTCTGACACGCCCTCCCGCTCCGCCCAGAGCGGGAGGAGTTATTTGATAATTTCCCACACCCAAAAAAAAAAAAAAAGGTTTCCGTTCTTCTTCATCAACGAAACGTTTCCTCCGGACTCGTTCATTTTACCATATTTTCTAACAATTAGGGAAGTTCATAAGGACCAATTAATTAATATATTTTTACAGGATATATCTAGGTATTATCCAAAGGCATAGAACTATAATAATTTAGTCCGATTGCCGTCCCAACGGAATTATGACAATAAAGGAAAAGAGAGTGCACCTGTGTTTGCGCGCACACTTGTGCACTGTCATATCTCCAGCGGACCTGGCTAATCTCCGTTGAGATTGGCCGAATTTTAATGATTTGGTAACGTAGTTGGAAAGAAAACTAATAAAAAATAATCTTACCTGTCCAGTTATTGTGAACAGTATGGCGAGCAGTATCCGCAGCGGTAACCGCGCGCGGTACGCTCGGTGTGACCACAGCCTATGCACGCCCGCTGTGATTCCAAATCCGGACGTGTATATCGTGCCGAATGCTAAAAAAACAAACTTTATTTTTAAAAAATTGTATGGCTCGACATTGTTTGAATTGAGATATCTGTAAGGATTTTTGCGCTGCAATGAAAATAGAAAAAAATCTGATTAAAAAAAGAGTAAAAATATTTTGGCGTGGGAAACAATATTTTGGAAGTTTCTGATTTAGGTTTGATGACATTTTTTATTAGGAACTATACCGAAACAAAAATAAATGGAAAATGTTTGTTTCTATTCGCTTCAGTAACTTTCACAGCTGAAAAGGATTTTTTTGGGAGATCAAAAATTCAAAATCATTTTACGTAACTCTACGGAAATCAAGAAATATTCGTGGAAACGTTACTGTATAGTTTATTTTAGTGTTTATTTGCCGAAGTATTTCCGAAATTTCCATACTACTGCTAGCTCAGTGCTCGTAATTAATTAAAAAACGTGCAATTTTCGGAAACCCCTTAAATCCATTTACCGTTTTATTTATTTTTCGGCTTTTTAACTTTTTAAACTCAGAGAAAAACTTCAAATACGTTGGAAAAATCAACTGTAAAATTAATCTTCCTTCTTCTACCTTTCAGGATTTTCATCGTATTTTGTATTTATGATAAAAGACGTGGACTTAGATAGGCTTCCGAGGTATTGAATAAGTGTATAAAGGTAAAATAAAAAGATAACTTACCAAATAATATTGTGTACAGTTTAACTTGGTTACTAATCATCAGGTACAATCCGTATAATGAAACTAAATGCAAAAGAATTTGAACGGTAAGGTCCGGCCATCGCCATTGGGCCTTAAATTCCATGGCTTCAAATTTTTTTATATCAAAGTCAGCGTCATTTGTCACTTCACTAGCACTGTCCCTTAACACTGTATTATTGTTCTCTAAATGTGCAACTTTGCCATTTTTGTATGAAACGGGACTAATTTTTAGTTCCGAATGCATTTCTTCTCCGCACATTTCGATGTTCTGTTGCGCTGGAGCCATTCTGTGGGCCAAAAGAAAAATTGTTATCAGAAAATTATTTGCAGAAACATTTCTTTACGACTTTTTACGTTATTTGAGCAGCTCAAGCGGTTACAGCATAACCAGCACCTCTAAAGAGCTTATAAAAATAAATGGAGACAAATTAGAGGTATTAAGTACTCTAATTTGTCTCCATTTATTTCGCCTTGCCTGTGCCACAGCCGGCTGATAATAGTTTACTTATTTGTTATTGATGTGAGGCACTAAGTAGTTGTACACACAATCATATTATCTGTTATATCCTACGATATTTCTGGATAATCAGTTAGTGGAAGCCTTATCGCTGTATTAGTAAACACAGGTGTTCCAAAATTTTTTTGAACGTTGACTCAATGTTTGCTAGCTTATCTACCCACACTTGATAAAATGGCCGAAGGTTGCTCATTTCCGATGACTCATCGAGTATGTTACCGACGATAGATTGCCAAATGTTTGGGTTTAAAAGTGATTATTATAGTAAAGTACCAGCGGCGAGGTGTAAATTTTTGTGAGAGGGAAGCCGAAGCAGAGCCGGTCTTAACTTACTTTTACTTATCAATAAAGTAAATGTATTAATTTTATTAATTAAAAATAAAAGTCTTTCCTTAACTGAATTTAACATAATCTATCGCCAAGTGGCAGAACTAAAAAAAAAGACGCATAACATAACTTTCAATTTTTTACAGAAATAAACTCGTATTTAATAGGTACTATTTTAGTGGTATGAGGAACAGGGTGTAAAGTTCACTCATCCACCATAGAAAAGGGAGGATCCTCCGACCAGACGGGTGTTGTGTCTGGCGGGCAACTGCCCGTCTGGTCGGAGGATCCTCCCTTTTCTACGGTGGATGAGTGAACTTTACACCCTATTCCTCATACCACTAAATTGGTGACCACGAGTATGAACGTAATGTAGTAAATTAAGGTGTGTGGTAGGTAGAAAGTAGGTATTGAAGTAATAAGTCACAAGTACACAAGAAGAAGAACGAAAGTTTATTAAGAACACAGACACAGGTTTCAGTTCACACACAAGAGTTCCACTTAGACGAGAAGGAGTGCTAGAAATGAAGACAGAAGAGAACAGCACGGATATACAGTTAACGTAAACACGAGAAGGTCTAAAGAGTTATAATATAATATATCTTAGCGCGGCAAAACTAGGATCGCGAGATTCAATCTAAAGCTATGCGCGCAGTGAGCATACTGTCTTCATTTCTACCACTCCTTCTCGTCTAAGTGGAATCTTCTTGTGTGTGAACTGAAACCTGTGTCTGTGTTCTTAATAAACTTTCGTTCTTCTTCTTGTGTACTTGTGACTTATTACTTCAATACCCACTTTCTACCTACCACACACCCTATTCTACTGCATTGGTGATCACGTCGGGGTCACCAATTTAGTGGCATGAGGAACAGGGTGGTGAGATCACCATCTGGGATTTTGAGGTCCTCACGCAGGTCACCGTTGTCAGCTATGAGGGTCAGGTAGCCGTCGTCGGAGATATCGGTGGGCTGGTAGTCCTCGCGCTTAACGTGGGGCACGTCCATGTTGTGTCTGGCGGGCAACTGCCCATTGGTTTGAAGTTGAAATCTTGTATGTATGTCGATCGCTCGGTAAACTCTAATTGCGCGATGCAGGATTTGTGTGACGTCATGTCTTTGATGCGTAGTTCGTATGTGGCGGTGTAACCGCTACATCACTCCCCTCCGGAGACCGGAGGTCGATAGTGGGCTGAATCTAGCGATGCTTCACAGTGCCAGCAGTGGTTCCAGTGAGTCGGAACCGGGTGCCACACAGTTCCGACTCACTGCGAACTATGTGGCACCCGGTTCCAACTCACTTTAAGACGCAGATATATGACAGTGACCTTGAATGGTTAGCTTGCGTGTTCTGTACTGAGCTCAAGCAACGCGTCGTACGTCCAGCCAGTAATAGGACTCGCCCATCAAGGAGCGCTGTCCCAAATTTGACGCATTATTAATTTATTACACGTAAAACAAAAAGTATTTTAATAAAACACGTATATTAAAAGATCAGTAATTTAACTATATTTAAAATGGTGGAGTTTTCAGAAAAATACGCTTGATGGATTTTACATTATTCTCAGTTTTTTATCCGCGTTAGACATAACTTTACAAATTAATTTCATTATGTAATATAAACATAATCAAAAATATGCCTATATTAAAATATTAAAAAAATGCTCTTATTTAACATATATTTTTTTCCAAATCACTAACACTACTCGTTCAGACATCATCTTCAGTATAAAATCATTAAAAGTCAGCTATCGTCCCCTTAAATAATTATTATCGTAACTACAACGCTTTTTTTAAATTAGCATTAAACTGCATTGTCATTTATTGTTCTTTTAAGACGTGGTTATTGTTGCCGACTTTGTGAGACATGACTCTTAGTTCCAAGTCATAAGGACGATTAAGAGCGTTTATTCTAAAAGTTAGGAACGTCGCAAATTGCTGTCAAATATTTACCTGTTTTGATTAATTTGGCAATATCACTGTATGGAAATATGAAATACTGCTAAGTAGGTAGTGTAAGTGCTATTCACAAATAATTTGTGTTCAGTACAGTAATGAAGCATTATTCACGTTTGCAGTCACAATATTTTTCTTATCTACGATAGGTATGGGCGAAACCATCTGCATTACCTACCGTTGTAAATCTCTGAGATGTAACAATGTGAATAGCTCATAAGTCACGCACTTTAATTGCAGACAATTACCATTGTTTTTCTCCTTGCACGATAATGCGCTCTGTTGTTAATAAATCTTATCCGACGTTTCACGGACGTAATAAAATCGCGGCGATTTTTTTCGTGCATTTGATGCCTGACAATAATTCTTTTTTTTTTTAGAGCCGATAGTTGAAAATTCAGTGTATGAAAAAATCCTGCCGCGATTTTATAACGTCCGTGCGAACATCGCTTAAACTATGAGATTTATGAGTAGGTATAAAGTCGTTTTGATTTTTTCGTACGGTTATAAATCTCTAGAGTAAGCATAAGGATTATGAGCCTATAAAGGTCCCACTATTGGGACCTCGTCTCTGTGAGAGGCCATAATCCACCACGCGAGCCCAGTGCGGGTTATTTTTGAGCATAATTAATTATCTGTCAATCTATGATTATTTTGAGGAGCTCGTGACTAAGTACCTACTAACAGCCGCACGGGTCGATCCACCAGGTTAAGCTACGCTTGCCAGGGTTGGTCCGTGGATGGGTGACCATTTCTACATACCTAGACTCCTCCGTGCCTCGGAAAGCACGTTAAGCCGTTGGTCCCGGCTGTCATTCGTGGATCTTTGACAGTCGTTATGAGTCGTCAGAAGCCCGAAAGTCTGACAACCAGTCTTACCAAGGGATATCGTATTACCTAGTTACTGGGTTGTGGAGGTCAGATAGGTAGTCGCTCCATGTAAAATACTGGTATTCAGCTGCATCCGGTTAGACTGGAAGCCGACCCTAACATAGTTGGGAAAAGGCTAGGCAGATTGATTGAATCTATGATTATTTTATGCTTTTTGTCGCTGAAGCAAAACATGACTGCGATAATAATTGAATGTAACATCTTGCACTGCACGACAGTAAAGACAGGGTTCTAAAAAAATTTTTGACCGTCTTGTTTTACTTTCCAAGTTAGTATTTGTAGTGCTTTCAATAAAACTATGTTTGAAAACAGTTAAAATAGTTTCAAATTAAATAACTAGTATTTATTTGTATTCGCTGAATCTTTGAAAATAAATATATTTAATGATTTTATTATTGTGTACACATTTTACCTATCAAAGTTTGAAAACTTATTTAGAGACGGTATGAATAGCAGAAAATGAAGTGACTGATGCGAATTTTATATCTGACCGACCATTTAGAATTTATAATCAAATCAGGGGGTCATTTGGTTGCAAATGACCTCTCCTACATCTCCTTAACGGATTGCCGACACATAACCAATAAACCCTGTGTATATATGTCGTGGCCAGATTTCAGAATTGATCATTTCATGAAATTATCGACCATTTCATGAAATAGAACATCGACTGCTGGCCACATCATGATGTGGTCTGGCCAGATCATTGAATACTCAACGTTTGAGGATATGAACAGTAAAATGCACGATTACTTCATGATGTGGCCAAACATTAGTGATCATATCATAAAATAGTTAGATTATCCACCGGTAGAGGCGTTGATGTCGCTTTGTTTTTGTAGTGCATCATGGCGGCGGACGATAATTCGATTGGAAAAGGAATTATAATAATATGCAAATGGAAGATAAAAGTGCAGTGAAATATCGTTATTATACCAAGCTATGTGATTTTTAGGGTTCCGTACCTCAAAAGGAAAAAAAGGAACCCTTATAGGATCACTCGTGTGTCTGTCTGTCTGTCTGGCTGTCTGTCTGTCTGTCTGTCTGTTTGTCTGTCCGTCTGTCACAGCCAATTTACTCCGAATCTAATGGACCGATTAAGTTGAAATTTGGTACACATATGTATTTCTGTGACTCAAACACGAATGTGTAACGTAAATAAATGAGTTTTGAATATAGGGGTCACTTTTAGGGGGCAAACAAGAAAATTAAAAAAAAAAGTTTTACTAACAGTACCGTGTGACATATCAAATGAAAGGACTTGTTATGAGGATCATAAACATATTTAATATATAATTTTAAAATAAACACTTTTAAAGATATTTAAGAAATTCAATGAAAATTGACCATTCCCCCCCCCTTATCTCCGAAACTACTGGACCAAAAATTTTGAAAAAAATACATAGTATGGCTCTTTACTCATAGATAACAGGAAAACCTATAAGAAGTCCATGGTCTTAAAATAACATGGTAAATCTCTCAATATTGTGCGCGCAAACTTACATTTCGTCGCGCGGCATCCAATAGGCCCATCTCTCTAGCTATTATAATTTCAACAACAAAATATCAAAAGTGTTTTACTGTCTGCTTAATACACAACTAAAAAATAAAACTGTAAATGTTCATGACAACCAATTCGGGTTTCGGCGTGGTTTGTCAACAGAAAGTGGAGTGTTGTGTCTTAAGCATACTGTCACATAACATACACAGCGTGGGACGCAGATTTATGTTAGCTTCCTCGACTTATTCAAGGCTTTCGATCTGGTTGCTTATGACGTATTGCGGAGAAAGATGGAGAAGGATAGATTGCCAACGGAGCTTATAAACATCTTTAAATATTGGTATGGTAACAAGATCAATAGTGTATGATGGGCTGGAAGTTTTTCCAGGCCATACAGGTTGGAATGCGGGGTGAGGCAGGGAGGGTTGAGCTCACCCTCGCTTTTCGAGCGAGCTGATTAGCGAGCTCAACAGCACCAGAGTAGGTAACTATATCGATGGTATTTGTGTAAATAATATTAGCTATGCAGACGATATGGTGCTTCTGAGCGCGACAATCTGTGGTTTCAGAAAGTTGGTCGCCAAATGTGAGCAGTATGCCAAAATACACGGTTTGATGTATAACTCCAATAAGTCGGAGATCATGGTCTTTGAGGCTTGGGGTAGACCAGGTTATGTACCACCTGTATTACTCAATGAGACTCCACCACAAATAGTATTTATGTTTAAATATCTTGGTCATATATTGACCCCTGACCTCAATGACGGACTCGATATTGGCGGGAACGAAGGGTGTTGTCGGTAAGGGCGAACATGTTGGCTCGCAGGTTTGCACGCTGCTCACTTAAAAAGTCAAAATTACTCTGTTTTGAGCTTATTGTACAACGTTTTACACGTGCAGCCTATGGGCTAGATATACCCAAAGGTCGTGCAACACCCTTCGTATCCAATACAACAACGCTTTCAGGGTACCTATTGGTGGGGCTGCCCCGTTTTTGTTGCGCATCGGGAATGTTCGCAGACGCACATATTAATTGCTTTTACGCAACGATGCGAATGAGGTGTGCATCCCTGTTGCGCAGAGTGCGGGCCAGCTATAACAATATCCTAAAAATGATCACTAGCAGGCTGGATTGCATGTACATCAATCACTGCAGTGCCATCTCCCATGGGGTGAAATAAATTGAAACTAGATTACGTGGGGCACTCGGAAAGTTTTGCGATACTAGAAAAAAATAAACTACAGGTTATATATTTTTTTATTATATCTTTAATACACAGTTTCATACATCTAAACCAATTTTCATAACACATTTTCCAGTCCACATCAAACACCTCTTCAATCTCCTTCTCAAATGCAGCCAGTGCAGCTTCCGGTGATGAAAACTGTTTTCCTTTGAGTTGGTTTTTTATTTTGGGGAACAAGAAATAGTCGCACGGAGCCAAATCGGGACTGTAAGGAGGATGACCTATAAATTTGACCGGTGTGCTGTCCAAAAATTCCCAAGTTTTGAGCGCCGAGTGAGTCAGCGCGTTGTCATGGTGAAGCAGTAGCCCACGGAGGCCAGTGTTCGGTCGCTTGCTGCTTGCAGCAGTAAAAACTTCTGGCAAACATTTGGTAACATACCATTTAGTATTGATGCTCCTTTGATCTCGAAAGGGTACTGACACCAGATAAACCGTCAAAGAAAAAAAACTTGCGATCAAAATTTTGCCTGCACTTGGTTGCACACTGGCTCGCTTCACTTAGGTAGGCGTTGGTTCATTTTGAAACAGCCACATGGTCGACTGACGCTTCATTTCTGGATCATTCTGATAAAACCAAGATTCGTCAGCCGTAATGATATCTTAAACGTGCCGAGACGAGCCTGCTTCAAATTTTTTATCATGTCTCGGCACCATTCTATCCGAACCTCTTTCTGAGCCTGCGTTGGATTTTGCGTTACCAGCGTGAAACTATCTTCCTTACCCGAAGATGTCCATGTAGAATTTTATGCACACTTCCCGGTCAAATCTGCAGTATACGGTGAACCATTTCATATGTAATTCGCATATTCTCTTGAATTAAATGTTCACAGCCAGCACGTTTTGTTATGTAACAGCCGTCATAGGGCGGCCACTTCTTTCTTCGTCCGCCAAAATTACTCGACCACGCATAAATTCGTTGAACCAGCGGAAAACAGTCGCTTTAGAAGGGCTTTTTTCTATGAACACCATTTGAAGTCTTTCAAACAATTCTTCTGGTTTAAGTCGACATTTGAAATCGTACAAAATCATCGCGCGAAAATGTTCTCGTTGTAAATCCACTTTTCAGTAAGACAGAGTATTTTGATTTTGCTCGTAAAAAAATGTGGAGGGAATTTAGAATGTTATGTTTTTTTTTTTGTAATAAATAGTCATATTTTTTATCGATATCAAAACCAGCCAGTATCCCATAGACAAAAACTGTTAGTCGCAAAACTTTCTGAGTGACCTGGTAAAATAAGCTAACATAGTTCATAATGTTAGCTTTTGTTATTATTTAATTTAATGATGTAATGTTCTAAATATTATTTATTTGTATATTCATGTATTTGCAGTTTTAATATTTTATTTTGTAAAGTTGTAACCATGTGCCCAAGTGAAATTGCATTTATTATTAGTTGTCAAACTGACTTTTGCCGTTTGACAGCAACTAGCTGTCAAACGGTAGACTATGTGTAGTCTCACTTGTGAACATGGCAGTCGAGCTTGAACACTCGCAGAGTGCAGATGTATTTTCGTGTATTTAAAAGTGTTATCAAAGTGGTATTAAACGGATTATATAAAGCTATACATACTTTGCTTTTTCTTTGCAACATAGTGGATTACAATAAGTTTACTAACACAATGAGTCCTTGTTACTTGAATAAAGAAAAATATCGTGACCATTTTTCTTTTTCAACGACGTTTTCTAAAAATTAAACCTAGCTAGATCGATTTATCGCTCCCGAAACGCCCTGCGTACTAAAGTTCATTAAAATTCTTTGAGCCGTTTCCGAGATTCAGATTATATATATACATATATACAAGAATTGCTCGTTTAAAGGTGTTAGATTTATATTATTTTTATATTAATACCGCGAATGTGAAATTTTTAACGAACAACAGATTTTTGTTTTATTTCATTCTACACAATCAAATAAGTGATCTTGCAATTTAAAAAAAAACGTAAAAAAATGTCACATTCGCGGTATTGGATGCCGAGCGACGATTTGTAGTTGGAATGTATGGGAGAACATGTTTTTCAACTACAATGTTAAGTTTGTTCTTGGGATAAATAAATTCATCTCAACTACGGAACCCTTCATTGTGCGTAGTCCGACACGCACTTGGCCGGTTTTTTTTATTAGATTCATTCGAAAAACGAGCGCAATCTTAGAACCATTGAGTTTGGAACGTATAAATTAGTATTTAACTATTCAAATCTTATTAATTATTATTTTTCTTCTGGAATGAAAGCTATTTAAAATGTTTTTTTTTATCAACTGACCCAGATTACTTAAAATTAATTAATGCCGGTAATATTTGCATGGATATCCTATTTATTGAAATGGCCAAACGTCGACTGACATATCATTAAACGTTGACGTTTGAACGATATGGCCAATTTTAGCTGGCCATTTCAAGAAACACAACCATTTCATGAATTGATTAATTCTAAGATCTGACCACGACATATATATACGCTATTTGCGCAATATTGCATTAGTTCGTATTATTCTATATTTTAACTCAAATTGTGAAAAGACGACCCAAAAGGTTAGAATATTGCAGATAGTTACAGATTTAATATTTTAAATCATTATCATGACGCTATACATTTGTGGAGCTAAGCAGTCAATCATAACATAATTTTTATACAGGGTGGATTTTGAGATGGGGCAATTTAACCTCTCGTATGTCGTAATTACAGAAACAATTAAAAAACCATTGTGTCTAAAGAAAGAAAGAAAGAAAAAGTATTTATTGAGACTCGCACAGGAAATCACAAATTAATAACTAAACACCTTCAATAAGAACATTAATAAAAATAATAAAAAAACAATAAAAAAACAAAGTAAAATTAAAATAAAAGCAGAAGGTCCTGCACGAGGCCAAAAGGCTCCTATCTCAGCATAATGCTGCGACAATTAAAAATAAATAAATGTCGCAGCGCTGGTATTCTGATAGGGCCCGCAGTGATGTCACGCATAGATAGATACAGAAAATAAATATATAATAAAATAAAATAGATATGTGAAACACAAAAAAATAAAATATAAGTAGTCCGCGTGTCTGTACCCGACGTAACATCAGTTACTTGTCTATGCCTTTAGTATCTGTCACAGAGCATGTCTCGCGTGGATCCACGTTCATACGAATGGTTAAGGGCAGGTACACACGGCTACACATCAAGCTATACATTTCCAGTTTAAGCTGATCTCGCATTGTATAGGATTTCCATACAGTGCGAGGTAGTCGAGTATAGCTGTTGTGTGGTGTACATAATAAAGATTATTCTCTCTTCTATCTCAATCTAAAAATCAAAATGGTTAAATTTACAATGTTTTTTGGGGTTCCGTACCAAAATGGTAAAAAGGAACCCTTATGGTGCGACTCAGTCTGTCTGTCCGTCTATCACAAATATCTTTCCCCCCTTATCTCCGAAGTTTGCAAAGTGAAAAATCTGAAATTATGTATGTGATAGAAGTTTATGTAAATATTACAGGAAAAATAAAACGATGTCTCTAAATAGCACAGTTTTCAGAAACCATCAACAAAAATTACATTAGTTCCACTATCGGTCAAGAGATGGCGCTGACCTAAACCTGCAATATTCTACACCACAGTGTTAAAATTCTCTGACGAATAAAGGCCTAGCCGATGAATATTTAAAATGGTACGGAACCCTCGGTGTGCGAGTTCGACTCGCTCTTGACCGGTTTTTATTTATTTATTCTGTAGTCAATCAATCTGCCTAGCCTTTTCCCAACTATGTTGGGGTCGGCTTCCTATCTAACCGGATGCAGCTGAATACCAGTACCTATTTTACATGGAGCGACAGCCTATCTGAATAAGATGACATTGAGTTAAATGTAGTACATTAAAACATTTATAATCAAAGTAAATTGTAAGATGATAGATAGGTATTTTGTCTTAAGGACAATAGTGTAGTAGAGGTTTGTAAACAGTATATTTTCCCCATTACAATCAAGGAAAACATATAAGTAAGGTAGAATATAGACTTTTTATTTGTATTAACAATACCAGCCATACTTCGTCTGTGATAAGATAATTCTTATCAAGTATTTGGATAATTTAATAGCCCAAATATTTGATAACAGTTAATTTAGTTTTATCAGCACTGTATTTATTTTTGGATTCAGTTCCGACATATTAAAACATGGTCCATTTAAATACAAGCATGGAAACAAAAACTAAGTATTCATTGAAAGCGTTGCCGATCTCATTTTACAAGTGAGTCAATTAAACCGTGAATATGCAAGAAATAGATGAAGCAATGGAAGCTATTTTGAAGCAGACATAGGTACGTAGATGAAAATGAACGGGTTCGCATATACATTTAAAAACTCGTCATAATCATAACAAACCACTAAAGCTACCAGACAATTAGAAAAACAAATTAAAAAGAGTAGTCTACGTTTTGTCTATGATCTGTGATACTTTGTAATTCATCGTGCTTTAAATCGCACCGTTTCTCTGTCTGACTGTCTGTTAGTGCGCGGTTATGTAACTCGAGATCCAATGATTCATGTAGGTAACCGATTTACGTAATTTCTTGTAAGTTGTGCATGTGTTCTCTGGCCACTTGTACTGTACCTACATAATTCTTCAGTTTTTTTCCTATATCAGTCTATACATATTATAAAACAAAGTTGCTTTTCGCGTTTGTCTGTATGTCTTCGTTGTTCTTCTAAACCACGCAACAGATTTTGATGAAGTTTTAACCATCGTTTAGAGAATTTATTCCGGAAGGTTTATGTGTATAATACGTTAAGACGCAGATATATGACAGTGACCTTGAATGGTTAGCTTGCGTGTTCTGTACTGACTAACGCAACGCGTCGTGCGACCAGCCAGTAATAGGACTCGCCCATCAAGGAGCGCTGTCCCAAATTAGACGTATTATTAATAAATTACACGTAAAACAAAAGCTATTTTAATAAAACACGTATACTAAAGGATCAGTAATTTAGCTATCTTTAAAATGATGAAGTTTTCAGAAAAATACGCTTGGTGGATTTTGAGTCATTCTCAGTTTTTATCCGCGTTAGACATAAATTTACAAATTAATTTCACTATGTAATATAAACATAATCAAAAATTTGCCTATATTAAAATATTAAAAAAATGCTCTAATTTAACATATATTTTTTTCCAAATTACTAACATTGCTCGTTTAGACGTCATCTTCAGTATAAAATCGTTAAAAGTCAGCTATCGTCCCCTTAATATCAAAGTTACGTTTACCTAAGAAATCTCGATGTTTTGTCAAGTCCTAGTCGTAAAAACTGTGTGAAGTAGGAGCGGGTCGCTAGTTTTGTTATTTATCTTTGCAGATTTTAGAGTTTTATGTCCCTTCTCTCCAGCAAAAAAGATTTTTGTTTTTTTTTTTTGTCTAACTCTTGGTTCTAGTAGTAGCAAGCGCTACTTTTGAGTGTGAGGTCCTGGGTTCGATTCCTGGGTCGGGCAAATTGTTATTGGGAATTTCTCAGTAGCAGCCCAGACCCTGAATTTGTGCCCAGTTGATGGCAATAGGTTCTCCCCTATTACATGTAATCTAAACTTATACAACTGGTGAAATGTGGGTGTATTCTAGGAATCCCTCTGCCTAACCATTCGGGGAATATTATAGGCGTGACGATGTAAGTTGTATATTTTGTTCAGGGTTGGCATAAAACAAACAAGTTGTTTTTAAACAGTGTTTAAAACAGTTTGAAGTAAAACAATGTTTTTTATTAAGTGTTTAAAATCACAGTATAATACAAGTTTAAAATAATGTTATAAACATTAAACAAAAAACAACATGGTTTTAAATTGCGAATGAATGGAAAAGTTATAAAGTTTTAGGACTTGAAATTGCTCGAAAATAAATTTAAAAGGTTAGATATACCAACAAATATACATGCCAGTACTTTGAACCAGACAACTATCTGTCATCACGACAAATTGGGAACACTCGCTAAGTGTTTCATAAAAGTGAAACAGCTTCCTGTTTCAAAACTTCCTAATTCCAAGATCACTAAGAATGTTGAGCCAAGGCTACGTAAATGTTTACGATGCTGTTTACTTAATGCATCTTTGATGTTCTCTCAAGGTTGCCATTTGACTATGACTACCGATCTCTTCGATGAAGCGAAACATCTGCCTTTAAGGCCCAGCGCACACCGCTGGAGGCACGGTGGAGCGCATTTCCTTGAAACGCGCGGGCGGATTCCACGGGCCCCGAGCGGCGCCAAGAGCCCTTGAGAGCCCTCGAGCGGAAAGACGCGCGGTGGCGCGCTGCTAGTACTAGGCATCTGACCGCCAGCCAGCCGGGCCCGGGGTAGTGCGGCGGAGCGCAGAGCAGCATGGCGGCGACTGGAGCAGTCGCGCGCATGCTCTTGTAGTAGGTAGCTTGAGGGCGCTCCGAGCACCGCGTGCGAATTTATTCTTATATTAACCGTATGTCAAGGTAGTTAAAGTTTATATTAAATTGTTGTCTTCAATTGCTCTCCGCCGCGCCTCCAGCGGTGCGCGCTGGGCCTAAGACTCCCACAGACAACCGCGACACGACGCACGGCGCAACGCGACTCCAGTAGAACAACTTCCACGAAGTTTTCATAGAAATTGTTCCACCAGAGTCGTGTCACGCCTGTCTACAGGAGCCTTTACTGTGGCCTTTACATTAATTATAAACTGATTGTTCTGTAGTGCTGTTGTAATTGGATTGTTAGTAGCTTAATTGCATGACTTTTTGTTTTCCCTTTAAAATATTATGATTATTTATTATACCTACTGAGTCAAAATTGTAATATGTGGGAATATACATTGTATGTTGTTAGAGAAAATAATAGGTAAGACCGGCCAAGTGCGAGTCGGCCTCGCACACGAAGGGTTTCGTACCACCGTACAATATTTAGCAAAAAATGCAGAAAAAAACATGTTTCTTGTATGAGGACCCCCTTAAATTTTTAACTTTAATATTTTATTTTGGGATCCCTAAAAATTTGTAGTGTTAAATATTGTACGGTGATACGGAACCCTTCGTGTGTGAGTACGACTCGCACTTGGCCTAATATACTAAACGTAGTATATTTTACATCCCAAATTTAAAAAATCGCAATATTAAAATTGCAAAGAAATTTTCTACAGTTGCTGAAATTCGGTCATATTTAAATAAAATACCTTATTATTTATGAATCGGCGTTTTTAATAATTGTTGATATTAAAAACGCTATACAGTATAGTGTATGGTACATTATATACCGAAGTTTCAAATTCCTAACTTGTTTAGTTGTTGTGATAGAGCTCGTACAAAAATGGTTTTAAACTTACAACTTTTACAGCACCCTATTTCTTCATTTTTGAATATAAAAATTACTCTACTTGATGAGTTCTAGACAATGATACCCGAAGGACAGAAAAAAAGAATAAGAAAAGGACAGAAGATAAATTTTAGTTTAGTCCTGTCAAATTAATCAGCGCCTGTCAGTCTCCATACAAATTTAGACGTGATTAAAAACATGCCAACTAATATTACGTCAATTTACGTCAAGCGCTGATTAATTTGACAGGACTAAACTAAAATGTATCTTCTGTCCTTTTCTTAATGAAATAGACAGAAAAAGATGCACTGAACTTAAATTTAGTTTAGTTTGTGAACAAGGGAATCGACACCATTGCCTGGAATTTAAAGGATGACTTGTAATTCTACGTTTTCCTTAAGCCTGGTATATGTGTGACATTTATATGTTATAAAGTATCATGCCTTAATAATATGGTATCAAGTGGAAAATTCATAGACTCGACTAAGTCGTGTTTTGAAAATTTAGTTTTTATATTCGGTTTTGATTCTATAAAACCTTAAATATATTATGGTTTTGACTTTTAAGCCAAGTTCAATAACCGTATATTTGAAAATAAGGATCCATGTGTACACACCGAATGTGGTTGTGTGGCGAGACAGCAAACATGTAACTAGGGTTGCCAGATGGTCGGGATTCGTCTGGATTCTCCCGACATTTTAAATTATCTCCAGATTCCCGACAAAACTCAATATCTCCAGAAAAACAGCTTCTCGGAAAGTTATATCCAAAATGATAATGATGAATAATTATGATGACAAATTCTTTGGTATGAAATAGAAATAGAACCTTATTATGGAATGTTTTCGATAGTGAGAAAACCCTTTTTTGCGTCGAAGCTGAACAGTTTTTAAAACGAGCTAATCGGAGCTATTCACTACTTGCAAGAACGCTATGATTTTTCTGAGAACTTTTTATATAAAAAAACTCGTATTGTCTCTAAAAGGTGCAAATTTATTTACAAGTGAAGAGCTATCCGTATTGCCCGACGTACTTAATAGTTCAAACGATATTGACCAAGATGCCTTATAAACAGATCTTCCAAAAGCCTAGGACATGTCAAATGACAAAATTTGGGCATAATAAAAAAAATGCAGAAACGACCTCAACAATAATAATAAAAAAAATATCATTGGTGTTGTTATTTCTTGTAAGCAATGCTTACTGTAAAAGGGTGTTTAGTTTGCTAAATAATTTCTATATTAAAGAGAGAAATCGTATGACCTTTGATTTAATAAAAGCTGGGTTATTATTTAGACTGAATTTTGAAGTATATTGTTTTAATTTTAAATCCTTTCTGAATAGGTACTCCTAAAGGATCCAAATAAATGGACTCAGTAAAGTCTAATGCCAAATACATGTGGCAAACTAAAAATTAAGTGTAGGTACTTAAATTAGTTATGTGTCAAAAATGTTAAGTCTTTTTGTAGCCTATTAAAAAATAAATCCCGACAGCAATCCCAAAATCCGACATTTTCAAGTTTTGTCAGATATTTTGGTCTTCCGATCTGGCAACCCTACATGTAACACACAGGTCACTGGTCTAGGAATATTAAAATGACCTCATCTCCATCAAATAAGTTTGTGACACTTTTGACAGCGGCTATCATTGTCTATTAAGACAAAAATGGCCGTTTGAACACACTTCAGCATTCATTGAAGATTTACTGACGTTAAGACAGATCTCTTCGAAACGAAAACAGTCACGGATATTAAAACGTGCCTGCTTGATCTATTGTGTGGAAGAATAAAAATATAGACTGATGTCTAATTTGATGTATGTATGTATATTGTCCAATGTGCTGTAAAGTTTATCCATAAAATACGAGTTTCAGAACTTGTCTACCTCGTTATGGAACGATCGATGTAAAAGGTTTTGGAAAAACATTTACTTTTTTTTTTATAAATTGTAAACTACGTTCTGTAGCTTTAAATGGATACACGGTTATGGAACAATGGTTGTAGACTGTTGTAGACAATGAAATGGGTCCTTCCTTGTTCGTGTACCTATACTTTTTTAGGCCTGACTGTACCCACCTACTATCGACAGGCAGTTGAGAAACAGAGCAACGTCCATTCAATCAACAAAGAAGTTGATTGAATTACTTGTCTTCCGCTCTGTTGATCACACAGCTATCAATCATTAAGGAGTAAAATAGCAAGATTTTAAGGTTTAAATAGAACAAAGGTAAGGTAAGTAGGTATCAAAAGATTACAGGAAATCCGAGCTGAATAATAAATCAGAAAACTTTCATTTTAACTTACCTACGCTTCAGAATTTATGAAACAGACCTGTACCCTAATTGCGTAATACAACACAATCACAATCTGTTTGGATTTGAAACAGATTGCTAATCCATTGCTTCATAAGTTGGAAAAAAAATCTGCTCAGCAACGTAAATAATGCAATGAATGTTGTTGAACTGTCAAAATGAAACAAATTAGGCAAAATTATTTACGAAAATAAGTTACGCAATAAGGGTACAGTACCCTAATTGCGTAATGCAACACAATCACAATTTGTTTCGATTTGAAATAGATTGCTAATCCATTGCTTCATAAGACGGAAAAAAAAGTCTGCTCAACAACGTAAATAACGCAATGAATGTTGTTGAACTGTCAAAATGAAACAAATTAGGCATAATTGTTTACGAAAATAACTTACGCAATTAGGGTACTGTTTTAACTAAGAATTCGTTCTCGTGTTACCTGCAAACAATAAGTGACAATAATAACACTCACAAAACAAAGTCTACCCCATGGACTGTGGTCCCGGTCCCAAAAGCTCTATGACCCAAGAGAAGGCGTGAGTTTTTAACCGACTTCCAAAAAGGAGGAGGTTATACGTTCGTCGCGTATGTTTGTTTTTTTTTTTTTTTTTTTATGTATGTCCACCGATTTCTCCGTCAATTGTGGACCGATTTTGAAAATTCTTTTTTTGTTTGAAAGGGTGTGCTCTGGAATTGGTCCCATATAAATTTTATTAACTTTGCTTGGATAGTTTGTGAGTTAGCTACAAAATACGTTTTTTTTTCCCACTTAGTATGTAGATGATATGATAAGTTTCTGTCACTGGTAGCAGGTAGTAGTATTCGAATGTCTGTGGGGTAGGTACCACAACTAAAAAGTGAAAAATAAAAACTTTTTACAAAAAAAAAACAACCGACCTCCAAAAAAAAACACTACAAAGTGAAAAATAACTTTAATTTCGGAAGTCGGTGGCAAAAAACGAAAATACAAAACCCAAGACACCGACTTCCGAAATTAAAGTTATTTTTCACTTTGTAGTGTTTTTTTTTGGAGGTCGGTTGTTTTTTTTTTTTTGTAAAAAGTTTTTAGCATGTATGTATGGAAGGCTAGGACAAAAATCTGATCAATCAAGCCCACCGTTTGACCATTAGACTTTGATCCGATATCTTCTGATTAAATAAAACAAGGAATGCTTTCAACGGATGGCTTGTAAATGAATAAATAACTTGTACATGTACCGTTTCAGTTAGTCTCTTTTCGTAGGAATTTTTAATAAATTTATGGCGGCTTAGGCTGGTTTCACAGCACCGGGAGACCCGTGCGGGCCGCCCGTACGGGCTCCCGGAACGGAGACACACGTGAGGCGCTAGGTCATTGTTTCACAGCGACGTGGATTGGTCCGTACACGACCCATTCCGGGTAGACCGCGTACAACGCTAGCAACCGCGGGCGCTACTCGTACAGGTCTCCCGTGTGTGGGCGGCCCGTGCGGGTCTCCCGGACACAGCTGTGAAACCAGCCTTATAATCATTACCAATGTATTTGTATGTATTCGATCTGGAAATAAATAAGTCTATAATATTATAAGATAGTGTAATGTATTTAATTACTCTAAAATCACCACCTACGGTACACCGTGAAAGAGATTTGTGGCGGTGGCGAGTCACCTGGTGGCGGTGACATCACCTGGAAGCGCGGGCGTAATTCTCTTTCCGACAAAAACGACGCTATGCGTCATAACTATTAGGTTCATTTTAGGTTTCTTTGATTATCCGCCACCGCCACACGCCCTCGCCACGTCTCTTCTGTATAAACCGTGCCTAAGGTAGCCATCTTGTTCTAAGCTTTGGGCGACCGAACTGCTCGGCTGAAGAAAATACGGAGAAAACGAATTTTCCCAGATATGAGACTTAGCTAGATCGATTTTTACATACATATACAAATATTGCTCATTTAATAGTATAGGATATATTTTGTCACGCAATTGGCAACTGGGTTTAGGTACTTCAATATACAGCTCTGCTTTATTACCCCACGTTTTCATTGCCGTTCCTAGGATTATGGGATTATACAGCTTTGTCACTAACCTTGTTGACTGGCTAATCTCTTGACCAAGGCATTAGCTATTGTTCTAGTTAATTATACAGCGACACGACAAATGAAAACGTATGTGTTAATAAGGAGTATTGACCGCTTTATGCATCGTCACTAATAAGTTCTTTATTCGTAAATAAAGTAAGGGTTTATGAGTAAATTATTATTTTAAAGGTATGGAATGGAAACCGCCGAGAGGGGACGCCCTAGGGCCTAGAAGGACAATGTGACCTTATTCGTGATGTTCTTCAGAAAGGTCAAGTATGCAGTACTAGCGACCAGTGTGCGTGTCTGACCAGTTGTATGAACGTAAACTACGCAAAAGGAGTAAGTAGTATGTAAGGATCGTAGCAGGTTGCGTTCTGTTGTTTCTACGGCGTATGTTTATTCTGTATTTGTATTATTTAAGTAAAAACCCTTTGGTCAGTATTTGACTATACTCCATAGGTTTAGGTAGTTAAATAAAGGTACTTAAACAAAAAAAACCACGTGACGAGACAGCTGTCAAGTAACCGACTAAATGTAATACCTGTCACTTCAGTTATCATGCTACGGCATAGTTGAACTCTTCAATTTAGCAACGTTATACTTTGTTGACGTTTAGAAATTGGGTTCCTTACAATAGACAGATTACAAAATCTTGTAAATCAGACAAAAAATAATGTGCTCAAACTGTTACATCTACGAAAAGTAGTTGAAGAATAAACGATAAAGTTTAACATACCTACATTAATAAAAGAGGAAACTATGGTAAAACACTAAAATAAATTTAATTTGGTTTTATTGTTTTTTTAACAAGAAAGTGTCATCTATAAAAACCCTTTTTACGATTTGTTTATCTTTTTTTAACTACCTAAACCTATGGAGTATAGATAATATTTTAACGATAGACTTCAGCAAAACTAATTGAAATGAGATACAATTCTCTCATAAAAAGCTGTTCCAAAAATTGTGTTCCATGAAATCCCGTACCCTAATTGCGTAACTTATTTTAGTAATGATTATGAGATATTTTTCTTCATAATGACAGTTCAACAACATTCATTGCGTTATTTACGTTGTTGAGCAGATTTTTTTTCCAACTTATGAATCAATGGATTAGCAATCTGTTTCAAATCGAAACAAATTGTAATTGATCGTGTATTACGCAATTAGGGTACTGTTTTTCTCTACTTTGATAAGCACTATTCACCAGAAATAATTTAAAATGAAACAGAGTTTGAATTAAATTCGAATTAATTATTATTAGTAGATAAGGATATATGTACCTATAGTATATGAGAAACTGATCTGGAGGTGATGTAACAAACAGGTCGCAATACCCATAGGTACTATTTTAGTAGGTAAACTAAGCAAAGTAAATCTAAGTCAATGAACTGATACAATCCTATGTTTTTATCAGTCGGACGTGCCGTGACACGAAAATTTTAATAGCATGTGTGGTTCTTTCAAAAGCAGTTACGAGTGTTAACTTAATTAATTTATGCAACAAAAGCGTGACTTCGTTTAATTCATTCAATTGGGATAAGTACCTAAACCTACGTACTGCACGCGTAGCATGACCACCATAGAAACGGGTTTTGTCTACGGAAGAATAGACAAAATGACACGTAAACAATCACAACCTGTTATTTTGTCTAGTCTTCCGTCGACAAAACCCGTTTCTATGGTAGTCATGCTACGCGTGCTGTTCGTTAATCCACTTAGAGAGATTTTCCTGTCGAAAGCGTGCGTTTTTCCTTGTGACAGTTACGAAAATTACAATTTCAGATTTCAATACGAATGTTCGCTTGGATATTAAATGATTGAAGAATATTTTAGTAATGTTTTTATGTGGTACCTAAAGCATTTATTTATTTTATTAAAGAAAACAACTTATACTAACAGTTTGCACCACACATACAAGTTATAAGTTAAATCGGGAAATAGGCCGATGCGCCGACGTGACGGTCTACCTGTTGTAGCCTTGTACGTATCTGAAGTTGTTTGGCTTACTAATAAAACCGGCAACACCGAGGGGCTCACCAATGTTTTGCCAACTTTAGTGTACCTAATGGATGAATACAGATGGGACACTCCGCATTATAGGTTTGAAGCTACAAGTAGGTACGCGGCGGGCTCGACTTGTCGAATTCAGTGGGTGCAACGGATTATTCCCTGAGTACTGCGATCCGCGAGGCCCCCATCCCGGAGGCACCCGATTTATTTTTATCTTGTTGAACTCTATTAAAAGTCAGTTTAGCTTAAAAGTACCGTCAGCAGATATGTTATTTATTACTTACAATTTTTTTTATAATACTTAGAATCAGAATCAGAAATCTTTATTTGTGGACATAGGTCAAGTTACACATAGTGTGAGGTGTTATAAATAGGTAGATCCTCCATGTTTTGCCCAGAGGCGTACGTACAAATATAATTGTTTAAGTTTTAAAAAATAATAAATTGCTGCCTCGTTGGTCTAGTGGTCGCAAGCGCTACTGCTGAGCATTAGGTCCTGGGTTCAATTCCCGGGTCGGGCAAAGTGTTATTGGGTTTTTCTATCTGAAATTTCTCAGTAGCAGCTCGGAGTCTGGATTTGTGCCCGGTTGATGGCAATAGGCTCGCCCCCTATTACATGGGACTTAAACATAACTGGCGAAATGTGGGTGTCCTGCTACATGGACACCTCTGCCCAACCCTTCGGGGAAACAAGGCGTGATGTTATGTATTGTATGTATGTAAATCGGTGAAATTATGTCAACTTTCACGTCAGTTATAAAAAGTATAAATAGGTATAGCATATCAAAAGAAAAAAAAAAAAAAATTACAATCAATTTCCAAATAGATGTCAAATGGTTAAGTTTCATGTCATATTTAAGTTAATTTAAGTTAATGACAATGTCGAACAAAATTCAAGGTCATTAAAACAGGTCAGGTAGGGTGTTCTAAGGCAGTAATTATAGAATTGTCGTCGAAATAGTCCTTTATTGAGTAATAGCATTTATTAGTCAAAATTCTAAATAGTTCTTTTTTGAATTTATCGAGATTTAACATTTTAATTTTTTCGGGTAGTCTATTAAATATTTTTTTAGCCATACAGAATGTGCAGTGCTGAATTCATTAGTGCAGTTTTGCCGTAAGTTACTTCGAGTTCTGACTTAAAGGATCAGGAAAAAATTATAAAGTCTTGCATGGTTAAGATAAATATTATAATTACTATACATAGAACATTATCATAATTTTAAAAAAATACGTAAAAACAGTCTCACGTTCAGGAATTATTTTTATAATGTAAATAATTAACTCTACCTAACATAATCTTTTAATATGCAAAATCAATTTAACTTTTATAATTTTTTTAACATAAGTACAGATAATCAAAATGCTTCTAAAAATTAATTATTAACTTTAATGTTTCAAAACATGTAAAAATCAACTATAAAAATAATCAACATTAGTAATAAAAGTTAAAAAATCGAAATATTAACAATCAGTCTTTTCAAAACATACAAAATCAGTCTATTGTCAAATCATTCTTCTCACAGTAATTTGATAATTATAAATAATTAATATTAGTAAATTTTTTTTTTATAAAATATTAACAATTTTATTCAGTCTTTTTAGACGTTATGAGCACGATTTTACTAAGGTCTTCTAAAAACTTATATGCAACATGTCTTTCTTCATAGTCCTTTGTCAGTTTTGCGATAGTTTCTGCGTTTCTTTTTGGTGATGGGTTTCGCTTTGTAGTAGTAAACGTAAAAGAGATATACAATCACAATTATATCGCAAGTGAAAAAAAGACAGAAATATTGTCGAGCCGGCCGCACTAGCTCTATTGTTTACTATAACTGGTTGTTGCCTGCTCAGGTAAAATGTTTGCAACCCTTCTCGCCCGGCTGTGCTTCGAATTTGAAATAATTATTGTTGTCATAAATTGTAAAATATATATTTTGGTAAGTATGATTTGATAATACAATATTATCAAAAAATGATTTGATAATATTGTAACATTTACCTATTTTATATTTTTGATACATTTTATTCAAACTGTAATTACCTATATTAAAACTATGATTCGATATTGTACAAAATTTCAAATAAATTACTTTCGTCTTATGTATTTCAAACAAATACATTTCAGCACTTATTATGTCGACCGTACAAGTTCAAAACAATAGAAAAAAGAAATGTAATCATATTTATCGTATTCTCCGGGACGGGGGCCTCGAGAATCGGGATACTTAGGGAATAACCCGTTGTAACGTAGTCAGAAGATATAAAAGTAACGCCATAGAAAGAGAGGCAACTTCTAGGTGTAAATAACTGTAGGTTACTAACTTTATTATGTCGTAGCAAGAGTCGCTTTTTAGGGTTCCGTAGTAAACAAGGAACCCTTACAGTTTCGTCATGTCCGTCTGTCTGTCTGTCCGCAGTCTAGCTCTGAGAGTCTTAGTACTAGAAAGCTGTAATTTGGTATGGGTATACATATTAATTACGCCGACAAAGTGGTAGAACAAAATTATAAAATAAAAAAATATTTTAGGGTACCTCCCCTTAATTTTTTTATCCCATAGTGTGGGGTACCGATCATTGGAAAGGTCCTTCAAAAACATTTTGATTATGTGAAAACCATTTTTGGATTCAGGAATCCATTTGCGAAATATTAAGCCCCTGCCAGCTAAATGGTTGATTTTGGATGTGTGAAAAAATCACAGCAGTAGTTTATATAGCAAAATTAAAAAGAAAACTATCACAGTTAAGTAGGCTCCACAAGTTAGCGGTATATTTGCAGTTGCAAAAACATGTTTTCCCATACATTCCGTATGGGAGAGCATGTTTTTCAACTACAAAGTTAAGTTTGTATTTGGGTTAAATTTATCCCAACTATGGAACCCTTGATTGTGCGTGGTCCGACACGCAATTGGCCGGATTTTATTTAAATGATTTTACGGAGTGTCCCACCTATACTAATCTGTGGTCACAACACTCATCGTCTATGTCCTAATACACTGGCGCTTTCAAATCGACACCCAAAAAATATGTTTGGTGGAATTGGATAGTCTTAGAACTTACCTGTAAGTTGCAAGTAAAGTTCGACGAGGTATATACTTACTCGCATTTGCCTCGGTCGAAAATTACATTTGTAGTTGTATTATAATAATCATTGAGGACGAGACAATAGATACAATTATGGCGTTAGAACCCAAGCGAGCCCTTTGAAAAGAAGCTCCGTAATATCTAAGCACTAATAGTTCAGAGTACTTACTACTTAGTTCAGAGAGGCATGAGTTCAAGTCCCCCTAACGGTTTTATTTACCCACGTGACGTAAGCGCTTCATAAGCAGGGATAAGTAACTCGATACTGATGGAGAGTGAAGGTTGGATCCATTCTGTAGATGACAGCACAAATGCTAGGGTACTTACATAATGGTAATAGATAGAAAATACTTAATTGCATGCCATTCTTATGGTATTCAATAAAGCATCGTCGCGTTCATTTATGTATACGTAATTTTTTGTACGGTAAATCAAAACGCGCGGTCGCGCCGACAGACCTCCGGTTCACCTCGCCTTCCGGTTTTCTACATTCCCGAGAGGGAAAGATTACTTATTAAAGCACAGCAAAATGTATTTTATGCTCCAAATTCGAAATCCAACCAGGGTTAGGTCGTCAATGGGTGAAGAACACGAGAATGATGCAGGTCAATAGCGTAACACACTTACAATGAGAATGCCTTTCATTTTGACAGTTCAACATCATTCATTGCGTTATTTACGTTGTTGAGCAAACGAATTTTTCAACCATATGATGCAATAGATTAGCAATTTTCTTCAAAAGCTTTCGAATTATGATTGAAAGTGTGTTACACAAGTATGGTGCTGGCCAGACTTAACACCGTAGAGGTCGAGGACTGAGTATGATAAAGAGCGATTGAAGACTCCTATGTCTATCAGTGGGGGTGACCGTTAGGTACCTAACAGTCGATCAATACCTGGAGCCAGAAAGTATAAACTCCAAAACAGCCGTCAAAATGAAAACGTCATCTCAATTTTCATGAATATGAGACCACAATGAAACCATATTTACTGTACAAATATAATTACTGAATATTTGTACAGCAACTATACAATATGGACAGTTTTTACGTAGGTATAAGTTATCGTCAGCCGTATTTCAGAACAAGATACCTATCTACTTACATAAAAACTAGAATCGATCTGACCTTGACTTTGGTGTTACTGACTATTCGAATGAGTCAGCAGTTTGTGAGGAATTTTTCCTAACGTGAATCGAAAAACTTTTAAACATTTCTAGTGTCTATGCTCCATGCTTGAAACTTTTTTCTTTTTAAGCCCGCGCCTACGTTGGCCGGGAATCGGTTTGGGTTTCCCGACGCCCAGGGCGTCTCCTGCGGCGGCTAGGGGAGTGAGGGCGCGAAATTTGCCTCTCTGTCACGCGTTCCGCCTCCTCCTTCACGAGCATTACTGCTTCACAGAAGGAGGTGACGGCTTCCCATGCCCTCCCGCTCTGTACCATGGCCTGGACGAGATCGCCTCCACGAGGTCACGGCGGTGCTCCGCCCAAGCCAGGCAGATCCCCACCGTATGCTCCACCGTGTTCTCCAGGCGATCCACGCACCATGCTTGACAGCTGGATAGTTGAATTCGAATTCTGTATTTTTCATATATTTGAACGAATACCTACTTTATAATTATAAACTTGGGCATTCAAAACTTAGACAAATAAAATCATATTTTATCGCAAATGAGGCTTTTTTATTTTGTATGCTTTTTTATTCTTTGAATTTTTCGTTTTTGGGTGTACGTAGAGCGATTATTTCTTCAGCAACATAAGCAGGCTTCTGATTCGCCACGGAATTACTATGATTTTCGTGATTGGTCAAAAAATCTTTATTGTAAATTTCAGGTCTTTTTGGCAGGAGATTGCACGGATTAGAAATAAGTTTTCATTCGTAGTCTTTAAATTCGACTCTTTATTTTGCATATCAGATTTCATTTATTTTTTATTTTATTATATTTTTTATTTTATGGAAAGCTTACAGACTAATAACACAATTAAAAATTTGCTAATTACAAACTTCCACATGCATACATCTAGTAACAAATACTTTGCGTTGACTAAATGTTCGTTAACTGCGAATTGCAAACCAAGAAAAAGAAATAAAACATTTTTAGTTTGGTAATAAAAGAGAAATGTAGACGAAGAGATACCTACATAAAAAATAAAACTCAAGTCGTGCAACATCAAAACAGTTAAATCATATATGAGCACAACCTACATGACATTACATCAGATATCACAAACCGAACCATTTAGTAGTTATCACTGATCTTTCTAATACTGTGCAAAATAGATCGATCTCCTGGTGCGATCTATTGAAGGCGTTGCGCCTGTAATTACTCGATGCACATGGTGCGTGCAGCAGAGGTCGTCGAAGCCGGATATTTTGATTAGTGCGAAGAAGTATTTTGCTGAGCGGTTCCGGACAATTAATCGAGCCATTTGCTATGCCTGCCAAAAAAACATATGTCACTAATATTACGTCTCATGTTCAACGGTAAGAAATGATATCGCTTGCAACGGTGTTCGTAGTCCACTGAGAATTGCTTTGCCTTTAAGTCTAAATAACGCAAAAATTTCTTCTGAGGGTTCCAGACTTGGGAAACGTACTGGAGGTGGCTGCGTATGAGGGAACAGTAAAGGATTTTTACTGGTTTAGAGACCGAAAGCTAGAACAAGCTCTAATAATAAAGCCTAGGGCCTTGAAAGCTTTCTTGACAATAGTTTCTATGTGATCGTCAAAAAAGTAATTTTCTGTTATGTTCTACACTAAGATCTCTGATACTGCTTGTCTTACTTATTTACGTACCATCTAGTTTATACCCTGAACCGATAGTAGTTTTCTACGTGAAAACATTTGGATACATTAAGTTGTAACTTATTGGTTTTGTAGTATGAAAAAAATTAATCAAGGTCTGACTGAACTAGCTCGGTATTAGATAATGTAAACGTATAGACTTAAAAACCTTCATATCATCTGCGTATAGCAAAATTTGTGAATTAGGAAAGCAGTTCTTTATGTCAGATAAATATTGTAAACAATAACGGTCCTAAGATCGAGCCTTGAGGCACTCCAGATGGGTCATTTTTCCAACCAGACGTGTATCCACGTAAGACCACAGCATGTGTTCGGTTATCATGACGAAAAGCAACGAAACAGGTGATCGTGTATTCCTGCAGATAAAAGCTTCTGAAGGAGCACACGGTTGTCTATTCGGTCGAAATACTTGCTATAGTCCATGTAGATAACATCGATCTGGCATCGTTTATCCATTCCAGTGGCTATTAATTCATTGGACAATACTAAATTGGAAGCAGTTGAACGTTTTCTGAGGAAACCATGTTGTTCGTCACCAAAACAGTGCTGCAAGGCTGAATAAACTCCCGTGTGCACCAAAACTTTAGAGAAAAACATAGTTTAGATATGGAGCGGTAATTTACTATCTTCGATTTATCCCCCTTTTAAAAATAGGTATGATGAATGCCGATTTCCACATCTTCGGGACGACACCCTCTGTCAACGACCGTTCAAACAACAAGCAGACTGGCTCCACAAGGCTCTTTGTAGGTACAATTAATTATGAAAATGGGGGGTATCAAATCTGGGCCACCAGATTTAGTTAGGTCCATCCCTTTGAGTAGCTTGAGTACAATGTCAGGACACACGCTAACGGTACTCAGGTTCACTGAGCTAGAAGAATGAGTGTCTAGGATCATCAGAGTTTGAGTCTTGTTCTTGGAAAGTTGAATGAAAGTAAGATGAGAATAGCTCAGTGATACCCTCGCCTATTATATTTGAATAATATAGTAGAAAATTGTTTTTCCATAAACCCCGTGCGATTTCTTAGGGTATTTACAAAAACATAATAAAATGTAGCGAAGTCAAAACTGTACATTGAATAAATGCCGAAAATATAGCATGTGAGACTATTACAACATTAGGTATTTCATACAAAAATATATCCTACATGTGTAAAGTATTCAGGAAACTTCGAGTACTTAACCCTCGTTTTGTGATTAAGAGACGTAACTATTGGTTCTAGATTCATTCTCTAAGAAGGAAAACTTCATGAGGATAACGCAATAGCAATATAGAGGTAATTCCCTGAGGGTGGCTACGAAGGACGTTATAACTTATAACATTAATGACAATGTTATACAAATCATAGTTACATATATGAATTACACATACGGTAGTGTATAGGTACCTACATTTTACAAGGATATCATATTATTGTTTTTGATACAGCTGCAAAGAATGTATTGAAAATTTTGATAATGAACGCGATTATCAATTTAATCTACAGACATGACATTAATAATTTCGTTATGTAATTTGTGTGTTTTGTGTAATTGATAAATACTCTAACCACCATTTACCTAATAAATTAATGTTGTCTTCTCTCAATAATTTCAAAATATCTCTACGTTGGCCGCGTTCATCACGTAGATACACAAAAATGTATGTCAACGACCTCCAAACTATTTTGTATGAACACAGACAAATACACTGCGACAAAAGTAAGAGATGACAAAATAATTCGACTACTACCAACACACATTTAATTCACTCATTTGTGGCCTTGAGGGCGCGTCCCTATGTGTGTGAGTGAGCTTGTTGTCATGCAATTTAGATTTCGAATAGATAGGTACACGTGTGGCAGTCAGTGACTCCTTTTTACACTCTCACACATACATCCACGGACAGTGTTCGTGTAAACAAACACCCAGTTTTATTAAAATAGTACGTTTTATTTAAACAGTTAACTGACGTTACATTATTCTTTAATATATGCTTTTAACTAATAATTCGCCTTTATAATCCATGTAAAGGGAAACAAACAATCAGATAAGTTAATTTTCTTTACTGTCGTTATCACGTTGCAGTTTTAATAAAACTTAATTAATGTTTGCAAAGATTTATTGTGTTACCTTGTGCTTTGCTTTAGACAAATAGGCCATGTTTTATGATGGAGATAAAGTTCTACATTCCGTGAACACTAATTTTGTACATAGATAATATACATAGGTAGGTGGGTATAGTTATATGCAAAAATATATTTGTAAACTTATAAACGCATAGCGAGTTTCAAAAGCTATTTTCTACTGAGTTGTGATTTTGAAATATTTCCAAACTATACCTACCTAATCACATTTGTGCTTTCAGCTGCTTGGTAAGTATTATAAATTTATTATTATATGTATGTACATTCAGTAAATTTAGATTCAGAGAAATTCGCTTTTGAATTTCATCTGCTTACACGTGCCTGTTGTTGCATTAGTGTGTCATGTTTAATATCTTCTGAAATGACATCATTGACTAGATTGTGTCATATTTATATATGAATACGTTCGTCCAAGGCCGGCTCCCAACGGCTAGCTGGAACGACTAGGGGAGAAAGTATTATAATCGTATTACTTAACTATGAGGGCAGAAATCTGACGTCATGTGCCATTCCGAGGGAGCATACTCCATGCATAAGAATTAGGTTAAACCACTCAACGTTGATGATTACATCATGAATATAGGACGTATGTATAGTATAGATACCTACACTTCGTAGGTAGGTATATATTTGTTTTACAATTTACCAAATAGCCTTCACACATTAGTGTACGTCATTTTGTATTCTAATTAGCAAGCTGTGTAGCCATTGTTTTGCTGACTAATCTATGAAAATTGTCGAAAATTATAGGTAGTATGCTGAAAATACTGTCATATTTTTGCCACACTAGGTACATATATGTAATTAAAAGTAGGGGAGATCTATAATATAGAGAGGAATGTTACTATAGAAGGTATACTTTTTGTTGTGAAGTCTACTAACAGTACACTATGTAGTCAACCTTCCCCAGGGCTATGATCAACCTGCCCTGGAGGCCTACCACCAGCTCATAAAGCAGTATTATTTTAATATTACTTCTGTGTGGGAAAGAGATGAAGCTCTACAGGACGTATAGCTCCATCTCTTTCTCCCACTGAAGTAATATTAAAATAATACTGCTTCTGAGCTGGTGTTAGGCCCCCTGGTCTTGGGATATCTATATTGACTAAGATTTCTTGTTTTGCTAAAACCAGTAAATAACAAAAACTACGATAAATTATGATAAAGATTAATATTATTTTATTGGACTAATAGTGTCACTGGTGCCGATTCTCTTGTGCACAAACTAAACTAAATTTAAGTTCAGTGCATCTTTTGATTAATTTGACAGGACTAAACTAAAATTTATCTTCTGTCCTTTTCTTAATGAAATAGAAAGAAAAAGATGCACTGAACTTAAATTTAGTTTAGTTTGTGAACAAGGGAATCGGCACCACTATCAAATCAAGTAATTTTTATACATAACATAACATAACATCACGCCAGTAATCCCCGAAGGTTTAGCAAAGATTTAAAATTCAAACAAATTTGTTTGAATTTTAAATCTTTTCTGAATAGGTTCCTTTAAAGGTCAGTCTAAATTCTAACTCAGCTTTTATCAAAAGGCCATGCGATTTCTCTCTTTAGTATATAAATTATTTAGCAAACTAAACACCCTTTCACAATAAGCATTGCTTACAGGAACTGACATCACAAATGATATTGTAATTTATTTTTAATTTTTGAGGTCGTTTATGGTTACTTTTTCATATGCCCAAATTTTTTAATTCTTTGTCTTTTAGAAGATGATAAAATATTTGTTGAATACAACAGTAATCTGTGTATAAGGCATCTTGGTCAATATCGTTTGAAATATTAAGTACCTATTTTGGACAATACGGGTAGCTCTTCCCACGTAAAAGGTGCAAATTTATGCACCTTTTAGAGACAATACAGCGAGTTTTTATTTTAAGAGTTCTCAGAAAAGTCATAGCGTTCTTGCAAGTATTGAATAGCTCCGAATAGCTCGTTTTAAAAACTGTTCTGCTTCGACGCAAAAAAAGGTTTTCTCACTATCGAAAACTCTAATTCTATTACCTACCAAAGAATTTGTCATCATTATTATTTTGGATAGAACTTTCTGAGAAGCTGTTTGGCTGGAGATAAGTATTGAGTTTTGTCAGGAGTGTGATGATCATTTAAAATGTCGGGAGAATCCAGACGAATCCCGACCATCTGGCAACCCTAGGTACACATACATAGTTCGTGATATTGACCTAGTTTTTTTTAGGGTTCCGTACCCGAAGGGTGCCATTTGGAACCATTTTACTAAACCTTCGCTGTCCGTCTGTCTGTCAGCGGGTCCCCACCCTCCCATAGATTTCAAATGAAAATGTAAGTTTGTACATACAATATTGAGAGATTTACCATACTATTTTAAGACATTAGACTTGTTATAGAACCTAAAAAAGAACTTTAATTATGTGTACAACAGTACTAAATAGTGCTGACTGCTGAGTGAAATTCTTGTACCTACGCCACGGCCACATATGAAAGAATTTCATCAGTATTTTATTGAATATTATTTATGGCCATGGTGTAGGTACAGACGCCAGCACTTCAAGCTACTACAATCTGTCAAATTAGTTTAATAGATTTTCAAATTTATCGCTGAAACATAAGGTTCAAAGTTGATTGGGAAAATTTGACAGTTTGGGGAGCTTGATGTGCTGGCGTCTGTACGAGAATTTAATTTAAAATAAAGGAAGGAATTGTCTACGTTTATAAAAACGTCAGTTTTTTTTTTGAACCTCCAGTTTTTTTGATCTATAATTGGGCGAATATGAAAATTTTTCAAGTCGCCATTAATATACACCAATCATCCAATGTAAACCCAAACATGCACAAGAAAAGATTGGATAAGTAGTCTGTATGTCTGTGTAACTAATTAATTATCTCTTTTAGTTCTCTATTACCAGCCAATAAACATCAACTATTACACAACAATGCACAGGTAGTCGTTAGGATCAGGGATTTTAAGGAGCTCCGTAACCGTAACCGAAACTATCGGATATTCAAAATAAAAATCTATCCGGAACCGTAACCGAATCCGATATATAAGTTTCGAATAATTTCGGATAAGGGGCGGAGTCTAAATATGTTGTTGACAGGTTTTTCTGTCCGGCCGAGTTAACATTAGCATTAGGTACTAGCCGCGCGCGTTACTTGCATGTTTTTTTATTTGTTTTTTTCGTTTTACTTTTACAATTTCTTACATCCGTAACCGAAACCAACCGAAACTAACGGATAATCCGAAATAACTTCATATCCGTAGCCGTATCCGAAACCGGTATAATATTATTTCTATATCCATATCCGTATCCAGATCCGAAATTTCATATCCATAACATTCCCAGTTAGGATAATCTATTGCAGCAATTCATACCTACTTTCCTAATATTGTACTGTTTACATTTTTACATGCATTGACTGCCTCGTTAGTCTAGTGGTTATGGTGGCAAGCTCTATTGCTGAGTGTAAGATTCTGGGATCGATCTCCGGGTCAGGCAAAGTGTTATTATTAGGTTTATTTTAGGATTTTTTTAGTAGCAGCCCGGAGATTAATTGAAATAGGCTAGCCCCTAGCAAAATATGGGTGTACCTCAGGCCAAATAAAAAACCAAGACAGCGCTGTCAACTGTGACGTGAAGCCGGTTTCGTAAACATGTGTGCACTTAGTGAGGTGTAGTTTCATTGTAAATAGTTGTAAATGTGTGCGTGTGAGCATGTATGCACAGAGCGGAGGTGTAGTTTTGGCATGCTTCACTGTATTGTTCGCAGCGTTGTCTTGGTTTTTATAGGATACGCCTATGACTATCCTTTTGCTAAATACACGCGTGATGTTATGTTTAAGTAACCACCCGTATTAAAACGTGTATGTAATAGGTGCTTCACTTTTAGGAAGCCGTGGGCAGTTGGTTGTGGTTTTTTTCCGCGCTCGGATAAGCCGTTAAAGTGTAAATTCCTAATAGAATTGGTACCGGTTTTGTCTCAACACTAGTTTAAATTCGATACCAGGTAGGTATGTAGCTAGGTGTTTTGGAATTTAATTTTGATGAACCTCATTTTTTTGCTTTTTCAAAATACTTAGTAGGTACTCGAACTCCTAACCACAGGGTAAATACTTAAATAAACCCTAATATAGCAGTGTATTCATACATTAGTATCTCCAGTTACAATTGTAGGTAAGTAGGTAGGTACATGATAGCCTACATAGTGCATAGTAACAACAATGAACAATATACAAACAAACTATCAACAGTGTCAATCAACACACAAGTTACAGTGCCGCCGCAGATTTTACGCCAGTATCGTAATCGTAATAGTACTGTAGGTACCTACATTCTCGTGCTATTATGATAAATTCTACCATTCCCGTGAAGTTGAGATAAATTTTATTCTCTTTATTTTTTAGTTGTAGTGTTGCTTTATCGGATCAATAAAATAGAAGCTCACCACTCAAATATTCAAAATCAACAAATCAATATTGCCATAGTAAGTATAAAAACTTGTATAGTAGAAGTACCTACAACCGTAAAAATAACGAACACGTAGACACAAAAACGTAACCAACATGCCACAACAAATTTAAAACGCATCAACATAGATCATAGTTTTGTAGGAGTAACAAGTTCTCACTGTATCGCCCACGAGCATCTCGTAAGCAAGCGTTGCGACAGAAAAAGAGAAAGCTTATCAAATAACCACGACTATGCGTTATTCGTTAATTCCTACAATTCCTACGGCTCTGAGAAGCGTCATGCCCTACGAACAACTAAAACTAATCGTCGACAAACGTTTGTATCAGATAAAGAATGATTTAGTAACTTAGTATGCTGTATAGTAGGTGTTCGGAATATTTAAAGCGTTTTGCGATGACATAATAGCTATGATATTATAGATATTTTTGTTTGTATCATTCAAAATTTTGAATATAATCACAGTTGTAGGATGATGTCACAGTAAAAATTTGCCGAAAAGTCCGATGATGAGATCTCAAGAGATATTATAGAAGTAGAAACTCATAAACCATAGACTGTTATATGTATCTAGAACGATCTATGTAGCGTAAACAGTGGAATACTGTTTACCAAAGGTGATGAACGGACTACTAATGAATGCTTAGTTATAATATTACTAAGTTCTCAGTCAACGTACAATAAATCAGTCCCTGTAGTAAATATAAGATGTCAGGCATAATAATCTCGACTTACCGCCGCGTAGCGAAGGGGCCATTTTACTATTCGCGTCACGCTTTAAGAATCGAACCCTAGAACCGAAGCGACTTGGAGATAATAATATGAAACGTTTGGAACCAATGTTAGGTTAGTTGTATTTTGTTTTCTAATGTTCTAAGTGTACCAAATAGTTACACGAATTCTTAGAAAAGAAACGCAAAATGGAATGTAAGTAAATAGAAAATCTATTACACACAGCTGGTTTGTAAAGCTTAACACTAACTTATAAGTACACATAATGACCTTGACACACTACCTGAAAAGCGGCGTCTCTGCGATTATTTACATTCACTGTAAACAGAAAACTGCATTGAAGCAAAAAGTTCCTTGAGCGATACGGTGGCACGGGTTTTAACACAGATTTGACAAAAAGTATTGAATCTAGAGCGACCTTGTCGGTTTTCGCGCGACGAAAAGCTAGGTTAATTCACGTTGTCACAATCGGCGCACAGTTGAGCGGTAGGCACTGGGCACGTGGGGCTGTGGTGCGATACAGGCGGCGCGCGCGGCGTTCTATGGTGGACTGCTCAACACCACGAATGGGATGGGGTCGGGGCCGGATAAACACTGCACTACCTATTCCACTAGTATGTCTACGCCGCCGGCCGCCGCGATACAACTACGGACGATCAATCCGACGACAGTTCTCGAGATATTTTTGTTTGTCGTGATGTAACTCAAACCATAATGAAGGATTTCTATTGTGTGAATGTAAAACATAGTATTGTGTAATTCCAATTTATTGTCTTGTCCTAGTTTGTACTATCTAAAATGTATTTAAAAAATAAAATTGTTATTTTATGTAGGTATCTAAGCTTTTGAATCTTGTGTTTTTCACTATTTAAACTAAGTGATATTTTTTTTTTCTTGATAATTTTATCATGGGACATGTAGTGTTAGCTGGTCACAGTTGCGTCAGACTCGGCACGATGCGTCACCGTGGCGGCAGCGGGGCGCGACCCACGCGCCTCGCGACGCTCTCCTCGCTTCGCCGTCGCGTCGCCGTTGCTAGCTCATCCATCGAACACCACACTTCTGCTACATAATTATTTTCCTCGCACGTGTCTGGCACACTTTATATTTTGGTGTGGACGGCCGTTTAGATGCGATGCGAATTTGACGTTTATGTGCGTCAAATATCTGTGAATCTTATTTTTCATAAATTTTTAAAAGTATATCGAATTGGCCTAATTTTTATAAAGTACGTCTTTCACTGTTCTTTATATCTCGCAGCAATATCATCTGTCCATTACATATTTTAAGCACAATAATATCATATCATCACCATAATGATGGACCGTAAAATCGTTCTCTACTCCACATACTATAAGTGGGTACTTAGGTATTTTTAAACCATCTGTTGCTAGTGTTACTACGGTAGTATTAGATATTGGTCTGTCCGTTTTTCCTACAAAATTCATTAAACATTCTTTACTATAACCATGGAGACTCGCCATGGGACCCACCCATGGCGAGTCTCATTTGGGAGAGAGAATGTTCTCGATCGCACAGCTTTATAAAATCCTGAAGGGCTTGCTACACGGCTGCCAACCGCATCCCAACAGAGGTGGCCTTGGTGGTTTACAACCATGTAGATGGTGGTTTATGACCAAATTTCAAACAGCTCTACCTGTCGCCAACCAAGGTCATCTCTGTTGGGGACGCGGTTGGCAGCCATGTAGCAGCACTTAAAAGGCTTGCTATACGGCTGCCAACCGCGTCCCAACAGAGGTGACCTTGGTGGTTTACAACCGTGGAGTTGGTGATTTACGACCAAATTTCAAACAGCTCTGCCTGTCGCCAACCAAGGTCACCTCTGTCGGGGACACGGTTGGCAACCATATAGCAAGCCTTTTAGAGCTCAACGTTTCCTGCTAGGCTTTGTGCGACCTTGGAATTTATTGTTTATTATGTTACAGTTCAAGGCCCTAAACACTACTACTAACTCTGTTGTATAAATACATTAGTTGCAGTGTAAACTGTGCACTATGCAGATCATGCATGGTGTGACTAATGAGGATGCAAGCGATCTTTTCTATTACGGGAAGCGTGAACCACATTCGCTGTTATATTGATGCGGTTATGCACATTAGCACATTCACAATAGGTAGAAATTAAAAAAAAAAATGGTTCGTGAATTTTACGACTACTTTATTGACTGCAAAGTGTAACAACGGGTAAGTTTTCAAAAGGTTTTGTTTCCCAAATGTCAAATAGCAGTACGAAGTTTCGATTTGCGCTCTGTTAATAACAATGTCGTCGTTTATTTCATGGAACTGTGAGGGGAACCGAAAAAGTGAGTGTAAATAGTCCTCTGTCGTCCCCTTGGGCAATACAGGCGTTATATTATATTGTTATTTCCTGTATTTTAATAATAATTTATCCGGAAATATTTCATTATGCGTAGGCGTCATGCCTATCGTCGTCATCGTCGTCGCCCGTCGTGTCAAATAAGTATGTTAATTTACCCGTTAATGATTATTTATAATCTATAATCATTAATGATGTCCAACCAATTCATTATTTTAAGTAGCCTTCATTTATTCACACTAGATTTAAGATAATGTTAGTAATAGTCTGGAGCCAATCAAACCATTTATTTAAGATTTAATAAAAATTAAAATTATTTATAGTTCCGGTTATATTTTCGGTTTAATGGTGATCAGATGAATGGTAGGAGTATAGGTAAATACCTTATTTTTGAGGTACAGGAGATAATCATGGAGGCAACCATATTATTTATTTCGTTTATTAATTCTGGTTCTTATTAAGTTACATTTTAAATATTTCTTAAAATAAAAGAATTAAAAACATTTAAAAATATAAAAAAATAGAGGTCCACCGGTGCCGGTTATATATGTCACCGTAAGATTGTGAGCACCGTTAGTTTATAATCTATCGGTATTATTTCCGTTAGATCATAATCTGTCGAAAAATTGTGAACTGTGTGAAATTAGGGTTAGGTTAGGTTAGAACTGTGACCAACCGCGTGAGTCGAGCGAGCGCAGTAAGCGCTGCCGCGGCAGCGGCAGCGCTTACTGCGCTCGTTTCTCATGGATATAATATAAACTATCTAAAAATAATGCGTTAAATTGTAAATGATTTGTTGCAGTTCACAATTTTTCGACAGTTTGTAATCTAACGGGAATAATACCGATAGATTATAAACTAACGAAGTTTATAATTTTACGGTGACATGTATAATTATATTACTTTCCTCTATGGTAACAGTAGGTTTCTATGACAAGTGACAAGTGAATAAATGAGCGAGTGACAACTACAATCAGTGTTTCCAGATGGTTGAATTTTTTACCCATTCGATATTGAGTTACATTAAATTCAGATAATGTATTACATAAATTGGGTAATGACTGGCAAGTGTTATTCTTATCTAAAATAAATAAAAAAAAACTAAACCAAGCTAACCTAATTCAATGAACGTTATCTTACAACACTGAATATGATTAAGTTCTCTGTTATAGTACTGTGCACTTTTGTAAGTGACGAATATTCACAATACCTAAAACTGTATGAACGAGCGCAGTAAGCGCTGCCGCTGCCGCGGCAGCGCTTACTGCGCTCGCTCGACTCACGCGGTTGGTCACAGTTCTAACCTAACCTAACCCTAATTTCACCCAGTTCACAATTTTTCGACAGATTATGATCTAACGGAAATAATACCGATAGATTATAAACTAACGGTGCTCACAATCTTACGGTGACATACACATAACATAACATAACATCACGCCTTGTTTCCCCGAAGGGTAGGGCAGAGGTGTCCCTGTAGCAGGTAGTCGAGCGAGCGCAGTAAGCGCTGCCGCTGCCGCGGCAGCGCTTACTGCGCTCGCTCGGCTCACGCGGTTGGTCACAGTTCTAATCTAACCTAACCCTAATTTCACCCAGTTCACAATTTTTCGACAGATTATGATCTAACGGAAATAATACCGATAGATTATAAACTAACGGTGCTCACAATCTTACGGTGACATACACATAACATAACATAACATCACGCCTTGTTTCCCCGAAGGGTAGGGCAGAGGTGTCCCTGTAGCAGGTACACCCTCATTTCGCCAGTTATGTTCAAGTCCCATGTAATAGGGGGCGAGCCTATTGCCATCAACCGGGCACAAATCCAGACTCCGAGCTGATACTGAGAAATTTCAGATAGAAAAACCCAATAACACTTTGCCCGACCCGAGAATCGAACCCAGGACCTCATGCTCAGCAGTAGCGCTTGCGACCACTAGACCAACGAGGCCAATATAACCACCAACCACCAACCAACTAGACCAATATAATTATATACGTTCAAATTTGTGCTCTGTGCGTGTGTTATTGTTTGTTTAATTATTTATTGTTTAAACGTTTACCTGTACCTTTTTTGCACATTTTAGCTCGACATACATATTCTTGAAAGCGATATCTCATGGTCGATTTTGGTTTTCCTACGACACGTGTCAGTTTATAGGTGAAACACGATATTGCAGTGCATCAATGTTTCGGTGCATGAAATGTCTTTTGCGCGTGCAACGTATTTAGAGACGTGCAGCCAGTGACTCCGTCTGCAAAGCATCTTGATGGAGAACAAAACATGACAACTGAATGCTTCAACAAGCATTCAGTTCCCTTCAAAGTGTGAGATGTTTATAACTATCATAACTTCTCCCGCTTTGGGTGGAGCGGGAGGGCGTGTCAGACTTTTACTGACTAAAACCCACCCGTGTTCCTTCAGTTGCCATGTTGCCGGGGGGCCACGATTTCCCTTTCAGCCTTATTCGCAACCCCAGCTTTATAATTATCCTAACGCAGCCATTCTACCAGAGATGCGCTAAGCTGCTTAGCGATCAATCCAATAGGATCGTTTGATTTTCATAGCTTAAACTTTGGTATAATTCTGCTCGAAAAGGGTTAAATGAAACGCAGTACCTACACATTGATTTGAAGCTTAGCTTCTCCGCTGAGCGGGTTACGCATTCCTGATTGAAAGACTGCTTAATTCTCAATTAAAAAAATATGGGTAGGCACCTACCTAGGCCGTATTCCGACTTACGCTAAAAGTGATAATATCGCGAATCCAACCAAATTTAATAGTCACAAAATATAAGGGTTATTAAGTAATAATTGTGACTTTGGACTTTGGTCGGATTCGCGATATAATCACTTTTGGCGTAACTCGGAATGCGGCCATAGTCTTAGTACCTACATTTTAAGCTGGTTCCAGCTGCTGCCGGACCTAGTGGCGAGTTGTGCCACAAAATTAAGTTATTTATGTTGCTAAATCTAGTGAAGCCCTACTAGTATACAACAATTGTTATTTAAATTAAAATTCCATCCTGAACTAATTGTGTATAAAACGCCTGGCAGAAAATGATTAGCAATCAATCGTTTTTTGATATGTAACGAATGAGCTGTTTGGCAGGAAATTTTTTTTTTTGGTACGAAATATAAAAATAACATTAAATTAAAACAGAGGAATTCTTTGGTGCAAAGATCTTAAGCTCCTACTGGAACTGAAAAGGGCGCCACTTGTTGCTCTGGGTCACGAGTAAATAAACGGTCTGGGTTCTTCAAGACCGCTCTGTCATTGAACTCGACTGTTGTACCTAATCAAAAGATGGGTATAAACCTAAGGAGAAACTAAAGTAATTTCTATTGGGTGGTAGATAAGCACATTTTACGCAACGAAATTATTTTTATAAAACTAGACAAAAACTATTTAAAAAATAATCATAAAACGGATCTAACTTTAATCTTTATGTATACCCTAAGATATTTTATCTACTGTATAATTTTAGGATCATAAATGATCTGAAAATGCAGTATGTAACTGCCATAATAAGGCAGTTTCATACTGCATTTGTTTTTAATTTAACCGTATGAACAGTGGGTATTGACGTGTGATCTATTCTGTAACTCCGGGTCCACACCCTCGCGAGTGCGCCTCGTGGAGGCCCTTGCGCGAGCCACGGCAAGCGGAGACTATACGAGTGCTACTTACCTTTTTTTTTCACTAGGTCGTCTCGCAGTTGACCTATGAGGACATGGCTGCTTAACCGGACTTTCCTGTGGCTGCCTTAAGCTTCTACACTTAAAGCCTCCAGCCAGGGGCATAAACTATTCTAAATAATTAAAACTAGGCGAACGCTCGCTAAGGGCACTCCCTGTGGGGTACGAACCTCGGCTTAGGGCGTCGCTGAGGGGAGGACAGCAAAGAGGCACAAGGTGGATCAAACTTAGATTTTCATCTTGATTATTATTCGGAGTATTTAAAGCTACGTGCTCAGCTGCAACAACTGCTGTCACCTCCTTTTCGAGCAAGGGTCGGCGGGAGTTTCATTTACTCGGGGAAGCGGTCGCGATCGCGATGGACCTCGGCGGCGGTGTCATCTGTATTTGTGCAATGTACTGGTGGCCCTATTCTTCTCCTGGAGGAGTGTTATGGGGTCATCTGGGTCGGAGAGGACATGCCTCGGACGACGAATCTTACTGATTCTAGAGGGGACATTGTTAGCTGCTTCGACAACCAGAGGGTTGCGATGTTTGGGAGCGGCGTCAAAGTAACGCTTGGACATGCGTTTTAAGAACTGATGGATTGTCGGAATCTTACAGTCGAGATGGCGGATCTCGTTTCTGACGCACCAGGGGGATGCCGTGGCCTTATGGAGGAAACGGTTCTGTAGGACCATCCTATGGATGTCGTGAGGTTTAGCGTGGGCAAAGACTGCGCCCGCATAGGTCATAATGGGACGACTGCACGATGTGTAGATACGCAATTTGCACTTAAGTGACAATTTGCTTCGTGCATTCAAAATTTAATGAAGTCTACCTAGAGCGAAAGCGGCTCGCGCGCGAGCCGACTTTATGTGCTCAGTGAAGGAGAGATGATGGTCGAGGACAACTCCGAGATATTTGGCTCGCTTTTCCCAAGGGATCGGCTTACCAAACATGGTGATTTTCCCAACTTAGGTACATCACGCTAACAGAAATCTAGTTTAAGCCATCGATTTACATCGATACATCAATGGTTTAAGCCCTCACAAAGAGAACCTGTGTACTTGTTACAAATATATTTCTAGTTTAAAGAACCTTATTGTTGTATTATGTGGTACTTTGTTATCCAAAACCACAATCAAAACCACATCTTTTAGTATATTTACCTATGTTTTTACTTATCTATATTTTTTAACACGTATTATCTCTGGAAACCTTTAGTTATTTTTACATCGAAAACTGTATTTTACGTTGTAAATTTCTATTTCGGCAATATACCTATTCAAAATTAATTTTTGAATCATTTTGTCTTAGATTATTTAATTTAAGTATTTTGTAATCCATCATAAAATTTAAGTTTTTTAAAAACAAGCTTTTAATGAACTAAAAAGTACTAAATAATACTTACGTAAACATTGAACTTTAATATATATTCTTAAAAGTTTTGAGGCTTATCTTAAAGTGTAAGAAGGGGTTCACGCCTCAAGCTTTTAAGAATATATTAAAGTTCAATATTTACGTAAGTATTATTTGGTACTTTTTAGTTCATTAAAACTTGTTTTAAAAAAGGTTTCTTTTTACTTATTTTTTATTTTACACTTTTAGCATTGCAATTTGTTTAAATATTTGTTCTATCACCTTCATTTGAAAGGTACTTGTAAAGACAAATCCAACGAACCCAAGTGCATTTACACAAGTCATGGTGTGAAGCCAACCAATTTGCACTATCCAAGTTATGCTATACTTTAGGCTATCATAATTGAATGCGTATATAAAATTTCGTGCATGTGCTGTTGACCGTTGAAGAGATCTTTCGTATGGAGCCAATCCTGGCTACAGCAGCCAGATTATGGTAAAATTAAGAATGGACTATTTTAAATGCGTGTATAAAGTTTCATGTCTGTACTTTTAACCGCTGAGCAGTTTCCTCGTCTGGAGCCAAACTTGGGTGCAGCAGCCAGGTCATGGTGGACTTTAAAACAGACTATCATTATTAAAACCGTTTATTAAATTTTGTCTCTATGCTGTTGACCGTTCAGCAGTGCCCTCATCTAGATCAAATCCTGGTTGCAGCACCTAAATCAGGGTGAACTTTAGCACGGGCTGTTATAATTGAATATGTAAATTAATTTTTGTGTCTGTGCTGTTGACCACTGAGAACTTCCCTCTTCTAGAACCAATCCTGGGTGCAGCAGCCAAGGCATGGTGAAGTTTAGAATGGTCTATTATAATTAAATCCGTATATTAAAATTTCTTGTATGTACTGTTGACTATTGAGGAGTTCCCTCTTCTGGAGCCAACCCTGGGTGCAGCAGCCAGGTCATGGTAGATTTTAGAACGGACTGTATTAATTTAATGCGTATATAAAATTTTGTGTCTGTGCTATTGACCGCTGAGAAGTTCCCTCTTCTGGAGCCAACGCTGGGCGCAGCAGCCAGATCATGGTGAACTTCAGAACGGGCTAACGTAATTGAATGCGTATATAAAATTGAGTGTCTCAGTTGGTGATCGCCGAGGAGTTTCCTCGTGTGGAGCCAATCCTGGATGCTGTAGCCAGGTCATGGTAGATTTTAGAACGGACTATCATAATTAAATGCGTTTATTAAATTCTGAATTTGTACCGTTGACTGTTGTGGAGTTTCTTCGTCTGAAGCCTATCCTGCGGGTAGAATCAGATCATGTAAAATTTCAACTCCGTAGAATAAGAGGAAGTGGTTTTAATTCAGCTTGCAAGATTTGCTAACTAACTAACACGGCAAGTAGAATAAAAGCTTGTAATATTTATCATTAAGTATCTATGAAATTTGCTGTCAGATTTATATTTCTATGTAAAATCTTTAATGTCTTCGAACCTATATTAAATAAAGTTTGAGGGTTTCATTGTAAGCCACCTATTGTTTCTGGCCGATAATCAATTATGAAGTAATTTGATTTATGTTTGAATGTTTAAAGCCGCATCATTTACAAGTGACGCGGCGAGCGGCGAGTCGAGGGACGAACATGAATATAATATAAATGTAAACGATGGTTCGATTCGCCTCTGACCATGACGCTCGCGTCGAGAGCGGTTTTTTGGACACTAGTCAAACAGAAAAGAGGGGCGACACGAACTAGTGTTTACACATTCGCTTTCTAGTTCATTTCATATCAAACGGTCTATCAAGCAACTTATTAAAATGGATTGGACCAACAATAAGTTAGGTTTACTAAAGTCAGCCAGTCATTTGGAATCCAAAGCATAATCATCATAAGAATAATCAGAAAGTATAGGTACAATGCTTGGACTAGTATATCAGAAGTGTTCTTTAGTATTTTTTGTAGCACCTGTAAATAATTTTATTGACTTTGCAAATGCAATGCAAAAGCCGCTAGAATGACCAATGTCGCCCGTTTCGTCAAGCTAAAGTAGAAATGAATAGACGCGGAAAGGGTCCTCCTCTGGACAAAGTTGATGTCGTCACAAACTTCCCAAACCTGCTCGGCGTAAAAGGCTGTAGCCCTGCTCCTCGTTCCTGTTCCATTACTGCCTATTGATCCTGCTTTTCGTTCCTATTTCCGAGCATCACAAGCTGCAGTCTCACCTGAAGCTAAAGCCGATCAGAAGCTCCTACTCCTGAAACCTTTTTATTGTTTTTATCTTTTCTGTATTTTCTATTATTTCTTTAATTGTGTGACTTACAATTAGCTCGCCGGCTAATCGTAACGTTACAATTAAGGAATACTTGGTAAGACCTTCGATTGATCTAGGACTTATTCCAAAAGAAAGTTCTTGGAAAAAATTATGAAATTCCACTCGACGACAAGTTGCTCAAAGAAAATCAAATGTCTCAACGATGTTCTTGACTTTTACCTCTTTTAACTCAAACTCAAAGCGTTTAATTAATTAAATCATTTAAGGGCACTTTTGAATTTTCAAAGAGTTTCAGCTCGTAGATCTCTATGGAGAAGAACGGGCAAGAAACTTCATGGACACTGTTTTAAACCGATATTACAAAATCCTGGATAGGTACTTTATTCTTGTTGTGTAATGTGAGAACAATGTTTTTGACAATTTCTTAAAAAGTTAGTTGACTACACTGGAGCCAAATAATTGGGGTATTCCTCGAAGCGCACCAACTTTGAAACGCACCAAATAAAGCGCACCAAAAGTATTCCTCGAGACGCATCATTCAGGTGCGCTAACAAAATCAAATTAAAAATATTACAATTTTAATCCTCAAAACGCACCAACGATGAAACATAGAGGAGAGTATGAGGATTTGTAATAAATGATCAAGTACCTGTACACGATGCTAACGTTTATTTAAAACTGGTATTCAGTACACATTATACCTAATGCACACACAGCACACATACAAACTTACCTAGGTATTAACACGGATACAGTACCTACAAAAATGTAGGTTAATCTACAACACAATACTAACGACTTTATCATAAACTTTATTGATGCCATTGTAGCGGCTTTTTGTGTAATTTCTAGACAAGTAATTAGGAGCTAGGATGGTCGATGAAACCATTATTTACTAAGGTTCATGGTCGAAAACGATTGAAAGTTAGTAACCTATAAATAGTAAACGGTATAGTGACTGATAAGATGTTCGTACAAGTGTAGTGTTTATTAAATTATTTTGAGTGTGAGCCGTGTGAGGACACATTATTGACTTGTTGACAGCCCCATGTGCCAATGTTTTCGACGGGTCCATATTGGCTCAACTAAAGTTCTTTACCCGAAATTGTTCTTCCTAACGATTTGTAATCCGAATGATCACTCTTCCTAAAATTTTTCATCCTAAAGTTTTCATTCATACTATTTGTAGTGCTACCTACCGGCGATGTTCATAACACTCATGTTTCCGAAAATTGTAATTAATAATATCATTAATGTAAATATATTTAAACTCCTACTGTTTTTTATCATAACGCTTTTATCCCTAAACATAATTACCATAATATTTTCACTCATACTCAGAAAGAAACATTTACCAAGTGTTATAAAAAATATATGTGGGTAGAATAAAATACTTAGAAAAAAATACTATGAAAAAAATACTTAGAAAAATTTCGCGACCAATTTCGATGTAGCGCTCGCCGGCCGCTGCCGCGGCACCGCTCGCTTCGCTCGCGCGGCTCGCGCGTAGTTGGTCACAGTTCTAACCTAACCTAACCTATGGATATCTTTGCAGGGGGTCCATATTGGCTCAACTAAAGTTCTTTACCCGAAATAAAAAATTAATGTATATAATACTGATTATTATGAATAAAAAGAAATCTAAACAAAAAAGATATGACTTTGAATAATAGTATAAAAGATGGTTATGTTGAGAAAATATAGGGAAACAAATAAAAGTATAATAGATGTTTATTGCTACTGACATTATGAAGTTGAATGCTTCGGAATTATGAACATTAGAGACTGAGTAGTTAGGAATTGTGATTGTTAGGATGAAAAATGTTAGGAAGAACATTTTCGGATTTCCAATTATCGGAGTTGAAAATTTAGGTGAACTTTGGCGCACCCGTTTTCGACAGATAAGAGCGAATAGAGTTGTTCGACAAATAACGGCGATAAAACGATAGTTATTATTGAAATGACTGCGTTTTACAGTTTAAATTAATTTGTAAATAGGTTACATTCCTTAGTGAGTACATGCTTTTGTATCGTAAAACAACGAAGTTTATCAGACGCTTTTGTCGTTATAAGTAGAAGATTAATATAATTATCGTATCAGACCCATTGGAAAGGGTATTTAGTTTGAACCCGTGGTTTGAACGGCCCAAAACGAATGGACCGCGGACCATTCGACCGTAAACAAAATTCGTCTACGTTCCAAAGGACCAGTGATAAAATGATTTCAAAATTAATTTAAAGGGACAGTCGCATACATTGTGATACTCGCATAGTTTATGAATTTTAACTTTTTAAATATTTACTTATTTGAAATCATCTAAATAAACAATACCTACATTTTTAACCGGTTGGTACGACTTCAGGTAGCTAGCTCAACAATGACCCTTTAAAATAAGACTTATTTTTTATTTAAATGATTTAATTACCAGTAACTCTTGTACACATTTTGTATTATTAATGATTGTTTTTCTAAAGAAGATAATACAAACTTAAGAAAAAAATCAAGTTTTTATTTCAACTTTTTAAGTTTTGCACCCGAATATACTTGATGTAGTTTATATTGAATTTGTTTAAAAAAAATTATCACTGATCTTTTGGAACGTAGACGATTTTTGTTTACGGCCGAATGGCCCGCGGGCCATTCGGTTTGGGCCGTTCAGACTAAATACCCATTGGAAAATGGGAAATAAGGCCATGTCCTTCACTTGGCTGTGTTTTGAAATAAGGCCATGTCCTTCACTTGGCCGTGCGTGCGTTAGCCTCATCTCTTTATCTTGAAAGAAAAACAAAACACGGTATGGTAGCAGTTAACGTTCTAACAGGAGTGTTAGCATAATACAATGTCCTATCCGTCCTTTATTTTCATTATAAGACCATGTCATCACTGGTCGGAGTGTTCTTATATTTCTGCTTTTGTTTTTTTGCCACCGACTTCCGAATTTAAAGTTATTTTTCACTTTGTAGTGTTTTTTTATGTCGATTGTTTTTTTTATAAAAATAGTAATAGGTGTTTAGTGATATGAGAAACAGGGTGTAAAGTTCACTTATCCACCATAGAAAAGGGAGGATCCTCCGACCAGATGGGTGTTGTGTCTGGCGGGCAACTGCCCATTGGTTTGAAGTTGAAATCTTGTATGTATGTCGATCGCTCGATAAACTCTAACCACAAGACTAAAAAAGGAACAGACTGCAAGCTTCATACTAACGCTTTGCGCGAGATCACTACTACACGCACAGCTTTGTGTGCGTGCAGTGTCACAGACAAGGCGCGCGGGGGGTGCACCGGCGCCCGCTAGAGGCAAACTGGTTTGAGCCGGCTCATTCCGAAGCCAACGTTCAGGGGTACGCCGCGCGCCGTGTGCCAGCGGTACGAGTGACGCGGACATTTAGGTTAATAATACGGAACCCTAAAAATGGCAAATTGTTGTAAGTACTGTGTGTATCATATAATAGTAGGAAAAGCAAGGTTTATTTTTTTTATCCAAAGGATTTTGTCAGGTTATTATCTATATCTACCCATACCTACTCATTTTTAATGCTTATTGCAGAATTATTTAGTTACGAGGTAGGTAGTATCCTAAATAAAGATGGCCATAAAGTTTTCCCATAAGAATTATTATTTATTAATCTTATGGTTTACCGCCTATATTAGCGAGTTATTGTTCGTCTCCTATTTGTTTCGTATTTTTGTTTTAGTAGGTACCACTTACGTTCGCGAAATAGTAAAACAAGAAAGGAAACTTTATAGTTTCGCCATGTCCGTCTGTCCGTCCGTCTATAAGTTACGGTATTTTAATAAGTAACCAACTTCAAAAAAGCAAGCAACATATGCATCTATGTATGTATAACTATTTGACAGTATAAATAATTACTTACATACTTTACTATCGTGTTTTATTAGCATATAAGCTTAAATCAGCCTAGGTATAATGTTCCTACTGTTGGGAAATAGGCCACCTCTTTCTGTGAGAGCGAGTGGGCCGTAATCCACCAAGCGGGTTCAGTGCGGGTTGGTGGATGTCATATGTTTTCGAATTATTGGTTCTAGGACATGCCGGTTTCCTCACGATGTTTTTCTTTACCGTTTTGAGAGCAGTGGTAATGAAATAATTTATATAAAGTGCCTGCTTGGGTTCGAACCCTAGACTCGTAAGTCGCGACCGTTACCACTGGGTCACCACTGCTCATTTTATTACCCGACTTCAAAAATGGGAGGGTCTCAGTTTAACAACGATGCACGCATTGTGTGTATAATTATTTCACAGTATGATTAATTAAATAGGTATTACTTAATTTTAAACAAACTGTTAAAATAATTACCGGTTCGGTACCGTAATTGGAAAACGGAAAACTCACGGGATCACCTCAGTCACAGTGCGTGTCCGTCCGTCTGTCCGTCTGTCCAGCTGTCCAGCTGTCCATCCGTCCATCCATCCGTCCGTCCATCTGTGCTCATCGCCGAATCTCGACTCGCACTTACCCGGTTTTTTAATTTTTAATAACCGAGTGACAGCCCTATGAAAGTATGTAAGAATTTATGAACTCTGTTAGGAAGCTTGCCTTCTGCTCGTTTTTAGGGTTCCGTTGCCAAATGGCAAAAAACGGAACCCTTATAGATTCGTCATGTCTGTCTGTCTGTCTGTCTGTCTGTCTGTCTGTCTGTCCGTCCGTCCGTATGTCACAGCCACTTTTTTCCGAAACTATAAGAGCTACGCTGTTGAAACTTGGTAAGTAGATGTATTCTGTGAACCGCATTAAGATTTTCACATAAAAATAGAAAAAAAACAAATAATTTTGGAGTTCCCCATACTTAGAACTGAAACTCAAAAAAAAATTTTTCATCAATCCCATACGTGTGGGGTATCTATGGATAGGTCTTCAAAAATGATATTGAGGTTTCTACTTTCATTTTTTTCTAAACTGAATAGTTTGCGCGAGAGACACTTCCAAAGTGGTAAAATGTGTCCCCCCCCCCTGTAACTTCTAAAATAAGAGAATGATAAAACTAAAAAAAATATATGATGTACATTACCATGTAAACTTCCACCGAAAATTGGTTTGAATGAGATCTAGCAAGTAGTTTTTTTTTAATACGTCATAAATCGTAAACCGCAATTTACCTTTCATTCAATGTTACTTGCTGCTACGGAACCCTTCATGGGCGAGTACGACTCGCACTTGGCCGGTTTTTTTATTCTTGTGCTCTAACTGCGCGATGCAGGATTTGTGTGACGTCATGTCTATGATGCGTAGTTCTTATGTGGCGGTGTAACCACTACAGGTGCATCATCACTTTGAAATCGTAGTTTTATCATAATTGGGTTAGTGCCTATACATGCAATAAAAATAAAGTGAAGTAGGTCAGTCATGTTAAAAATTTGTGCGTGCTGTCGTTTTGGAAAAAAAAAGGAAAAACGAATCCTGCTGGAGTAACGTTTTTCCAGCAAGAAAATAAAAGAATGACCGGAGACAGAAATAAAGTAAATGGACGGTAGTAAATGAATGGATGGATCTTGTTTCTCAAATACCAATGATTGTGCGCCCGTAGAATAAACGTATATCAGTAGCTCTTAATTTGTGTGTATTTGTGCTGAAATTACTTAATTATATAGAGAACACAAAACAAAAAATCGAGCGCTTTAATGAACAAAAGTATAAACTCACTGAAAAGTCTATGTGAAATGCCTCCCTGCAAAAAGTCTAGATTAAGTTTTAGAAGAAGAAAGAAAGAAAATACGTTTATTTGCGGTAAACGTGACGCAAAGGAAGATAAAAAAAACGTGTGGCACCTCCATGACAACATCACGTTTCCCATGACAACATCACGTTGTCATGTGAACCGTCATTACATGGTAGGCGGAGTGGGGGGTTAGGTTTTATTTTCGTTACGTTACGGAATTTCTTGATTTGGTCGCCGCGCTCAAACTCGCGATAAAAGCTATGCAATAGCTTAAGAACACGTAAATAACAAATTGGGGTAAAATATGCGTCACATCTACGCAAAACGGCCATCGTTTTTTAGGGTTCCGTAGTAAACAAGGAACCCTTATAGTTTCGTCATGTCCGTCTGTCTGTCTGTCTGTCTGTCTGTCCGCGGTCTAGCTCCGAGACCCTTAGTACTAGAAAGCTGTAATTTGGCATAGGTATACATATTAATTACGCCGACAAAGTGCTAAAACAAAATTATGAAAAAAAATTTTTTTTAGGGTTACCTCTCATACACGTAAAGTGGTGATGTTTATTTTTTATAACCCATAGTAAGGGGTATCATTGGAAAGGTCCTTCAAAAACATTGTAAGTTTGTGAAAACCATTTTTGGATTCAGGGATCCGTTTGCGAAATATTAAGCTTTAAAGTGCAAATTTTTGTTCGAGTCAAGTGTCTGCCCCTGCCGGCTAAATGGTTGATTTTGGGTGTGTGAAAAAAATCACAACAGTAGTTTATATAACGAAATTAAAAGGAAAACTATCACAGCTAAGTTGGCTTTACAAGTTAACGAGTAATAATCGACCAACTTAACTTTGCAGTTGCAAAAACATGTTTTCCCATACATTCCGTATGGGAGAACATATTTTTCAACTACAAAGTTAAGTTTGTTTTTGGGATAAATTCATCCCAACTACGGAACCCTTCATTGTGCGTGGTCCGACATGCACTTGGCCGGTTTTATTCCTTAGGTTCCTAATTCCTAGTCCTACCTAAATAATCAACCAATACCAAATTATTACATAAGAGAGCTTTGTGTTAAAGGTTTTTATTTTATTATTTTCAATAAATAAGAACAATAAAGACTGATTTGAAAATAAAAAACACGTATTTTAATGGTTTTATTAATGTCTTAATTGAACTTGCGTTCAATACCGGATTACCGGTATTGATACCGTGATCACGGTATCGACTTTTCAAATACTGGTATTTAAAAAAAACCGGTATTTGAAAGCCCTAGTAACGACGGAAGGAACAAGGTCTACAGAAGAGATGGAGAACGCTTTGCACAATGCTGCATTGAAAAAAAGGTCAGCTATGGTGGCGGTTCGTGGACGGTTTGGGTAGGAATCAGCGCCGACGGTAAAACAGAGCTTGTCTTTGTGTCTGGGCCACGTCTGCCTACACTAAACAGTTATCGGTACATCGAACAATGTCTTGAGCCTCACGTGATGCCCTATGCACATTTTATTGGTAACGGTTTCATATTCATGCACGACAATGCTAGGGCTCACACCGCGAGCGTCATACGAGATTATGTTACCGAAGTCGGTATCCCATTATGGAATGGCCAGCAAGAAGCTCGGACATGAATCCGATTGAACATCTATGGGATGAATTAAAGAGACGAATTCGTGCCAGAAATCCTGCCCTAGAAACACTTAGCCAGCTGCAAAATGCAATCCAAGAGGAATGGAATGGAATGCCACAACATTTGATCGTGACTCTCATCCGATCGCTGAAGAACCGTATGGAAGCAGTAATAAGAGCTCGAGGAGGGAATACAAGTTATTAAATAAACGTTTCTTAGCTTTTTTTTTCATTTATGTGTGTTGTTTTATCAATTTCCTTCATACTCCATACAGGGTAAAAAATATACTCATTTAAAAAACAAAAACCCGACTGCAAAAACACATAACTGAAAAGAGAAAAACAAGCATTATAATCTATAGGATTTTGTTATTGCAGGCGGGACAAACAAAATTTACACCATAATTTCAGGTTATTGGTTTGTCCCGCCTGCAATACCAAAATTCTATACATAGATTATAATGCTTGTTTTTCTCTTTTCAGTTAGGGTAATTCAGGGGGAGATGGCCGTACGGGAGAGATGGCCAATAGAAAAAAGTTCAAGTAATAATTCATAGATGGTACTGACTTTAATTTAGTTCGATTCGAAACGGCACCGGCAACAAGTGTAAGTGGATGTTTATCCGAAAAAATTATGGAAAGGTGAGTAATTTGACTTGATTTTTTAATAACATGTTCGATTTAAACTAAGGGGTTGACATATTTTTTTTTTTTAAATTAGCCTGCACTGTCCCACTGCTGAGCAAAGGCCTCTCTCAAATCCTTCCATGCATTCTTTTCCAAGGCCACCTCCATCCAACCCTTGACATATTAAATGGTCACAAAAAAGTTTTGATACTTTTGTCCGTTTTCATGCTTTCTTAGTGAAGTAAAAAAACTTTCTCGTGTTCTAACCTCAAAATTAACTACAAAATCGAGAAGTTGCTTTTATTAAGTAATGTGGCCATCTCACCCGGACAATCGGGAAAGATGGCCATAGTATTTACGGAAGAGATAGCCATAAAATTTAATGTCCTAATTTAAATTTATTTTTACAATTAAATATTTTCTAAAGATGCCTAACCAATACCTACGGAAGGCGGCTGCTGGACGAGGTGCCTGAAGTGAAGAAGACTTAAAAAATGCTATGGCAGAAGTACAAAGTGGAGGGATGACGGTTTATAGGCCCTTTTATCTACCATATTCCAAGAAAAACACTAGACAGAAAGTTAAAACAAAACAACTACACAAAGGGACCTATGGGACCATCATCAACCTTTGCAGACAACGAAAAAAGACTGAGCAAGCATATAAAAGACATGCAATCGAGAGGCTTTCCATTGACTATCGATTGAGCAATTAGGAATTAAACACAGATTCAATATGAAATCTGAGAAAGCGGGCTATGATTGGGTGCAAATTTATTTGAAAAGGAATTCCGATATTTCATAAGGAAATCAGAAGGGGTGTCATATGCTAGAAGTCAAGAGATGAATAAAGCAGAAGTAAACGCCTATTTTGAAATGCTTGAGAGGATTCTCAGTGATAATGACCTAATAAATAAACCTAGCCGTATAAAAAAGGAGTTAAAATATCTCTATGGCAAAGGAAAAGGCAAAAAGAGTACTGGCCATCTCCCCCCGATCACTATGGCCATCACCCCCGGACACTCTGGGAGAGATGGCCAGTCCTAGTTTTTTTTTAAGGTTAAAAATTAGTTTTGTTTGCGTTCTTAAAAGTGATTTATCGTTAATGTTTGATAAGAGTAATAAATAAAGTTTATGTTCCATATCAATTCAACGTTTTGTTCATCATAATTTCTTCACAATAGAGTCTTTAAGTTACTAGGGCCATCTCCCCAGGACTTACCCTATGTGTTTTTGTAGTCGGGTTTTTTGTTTTTTAAATATATATTTTTTCTATTTTCTGTTAAGAGTTTTTGCAGTCGGGTTTTTTGTTTTTTAAATAATTTGTTTTATTTCAAACTTTTTAGTTTTATTAATATATAAATAAGTATATATACCTATTTGAAATTGACTCATTACTAACTTTTATTTGATACCAATAATGTATCAGGCGGCTTCCCATTATGTGTGACATGACATGATACATTTACATTTTTTTTTTGTGTAATTCTGTTAAAAACGAACAAAAATTATAGTTTACTAGTTTTTACCTGCCGGATCACCCGCGTGGACCATGGGAACGTACAGGCGGGATAAAAATATCCTATTTCCTAAATCAGCATGGCCTACCTGTGTGACAAACATCATTTACGTTCAGCCGTTAAGTCGTGAAAAGGTAACAGGTAAGAGTTACTATCGGTTTTGTAATATTAGTAAGAAAGTTTGAATTAATTATTAAGCCCGTTACAGTGTCTACACACTGCACTAGACTTTCTATATTGGAAGCATTGATGCAGCACTGATGCTTCGTAGACGCCTCGTAGAAGCCTCGACACGACACCTCGTAGACGGCTCGGAGATTCTCGTAGAGACCTCGTAGAAGGCTCGCAGTCTCCGCGTAGCGCCTGGCAACAGGTAAGAGCAATAAACTCCTATATCATGGGAGAAGATAAAGCTATACCAGGCGTTTATTATTGCAAACAATTAAAAATATCTGTACGTTGTTAATAAAATGTTCAGAAATAGGACATAGAAATACAAAGTACATATTTATTTAGTGCAGCAAAAGACTCAAATCATACAAGTAAAGATAGGCGGTAAGTCAGTGGTACCCAAACCAGTATAACGTTGCCTCTTAGGCCGCGTCCTAAATTATCATGCGAGCACGCGATTGTCGCGCTCTTTTATATGAATATGACATAGTCGCGCGATCAATCAAGTCGCGTTTGTACGTCAAAATTCATACAAACGATCGCGTCGACAGCGTGTTCGCACGATGAGCGCTTTTGGTTAGGACGCGGGGTTATTCTATTGAAACTCCGTACTACGATAGACTAGCTCAAAGTCAAAGTGTTACCACCGACGTGTGGTAGATTGCACAGTAGAATAGCTTGTTATAGACAGAGCCGTGCGATATAAAACTGCGCCCGGGGTAAAGCCTGATTGTAGTGGTAGAGTCCAAAACCTTTTTGAGCAAGCATATACAGGGTGAAAAGTTGATAACTGAGTAGGTGCGGCATGACGAGAGAACACCGAAAATATATTTGAAAAGTTTCAGATAGGAGCCCCGTGTTCAGGAGTCCACTTTCAGAATTCGAAATCTGGCCAAAAATAAAGTGATCTTCAGAGCCTTTGATTTTGGTATGATTGTATGCGGCCTAACCCATAATGACTTAAATCTGATGAAGAAACTGTGGGCTTTCCATAAAACTCAGATTTGGGCAAAAAAAGGAAATTCAGGGCAAATAAAAGTTATTCTGTGCAATAGTGTTACCTAACCTGATAGTGAATATATAAATATCTGACGGATTGATAGAGCCTTTTGGCAAATATAACGAAATTTCATTGATTTAAGAAAGTATGGTTACCAAAAGTGGTAATAATTTTGCATTTACCTCTAAATCAACGAATCGAATAGCTTTGATTGTTATTTGAATTTAAAGCAGTATTCAGAAATTTTTAAATATCAAACAGTTGAAAGTAATTATTAGCAAAATTAGAAGATCGTTATTAAAAGTTATGTAGCAAAATTGAGTATTTCAAAATATTATTATCTCACTAAACGAACAAATTATTTGAAAAACATCCTCATCTTATGGACTATATGGGTATAGAACTATATGAGGCTATATGTAGGTGGTATGGCAAGATGATTTTTAGATACTGTCATTTTTGAAGTGAAAACTTTGATTGATTTTTGATAGGTTAAAAACAAAAACTTTCGGATTCTAATCACCCACATTCCCGCGCCGACATGCTGTAGTAGCAGTAAATGAAGTTTATTTTTATTGGAACTAAGTTCTTTAGCGAGGCTTGCGGTAGGAGTAAACTGCAAGAAATCGTCACTAGAAAAAGCTTTCATACTTGCGACTGCGTTCTTAAAATTTTTATTTGATCAAAGTGAAAATACAAGACGGCGACAGCAAATATTTAAAAAAATCGTCATGGGTGTCGTTTTCATGGTTTTTGAGGGTGATAAAGCCTATAGTGACGATAAAATGTAAATCCAAGACGACGGCTGTAAACGTTTTTAAATTTTTCATCTTGGGTATCGCTTTTATAGTTTTCAAAGTTGATAAAGTCGATAGGATAGTGAGGTCAAATGTAAATCTAAAATGACGGCGGCGAAAATTTGAGGTTTTGGAATATATTTACGTTTTCTGCTTACACACGTCGCGTCGAGTGGAGGGGGGGGCTTGTACCTTGGGGGTCCCATAGCATTGATACGGCTGCGGCAAAGACCACCGCTGTAAGGATCTCTCAAGGACCATGTATCTTCCTTTATTCACTAATTTGACAGGCGGGTTTGTGGCAGCAAAGCCAGTACTCGACCAATGCTAACGTAGTACATTTGAAAGCCGTCAGCACCATTTATTCTTCAAATACTTTGAAAAAAAAAACCGGCCAAATGCGTGTCGGACCACGCTCAATAAAGGGTTCCGTAGTTGGGATGCATTTATCCCAAATACAAACTTAACATTGTGGTTGATAAACATGTTCTCCCATACATTACAACTGCAAATGTAAGTTTGTACGCGCAATATTGAGAGATTGACCATGTTATTTAAAAACCATAGACTTCGTATAGGTTTCCCTGTAATCTATGTTATAATTAATGTCAGTAGTTTCGGAGATAAGGGGGGAGTGGGCGAATGGTTAATTTTTTATCTATTTTCTTAAATATCTCTAAATGTATTTATATTAGAATTAATAAAAAAAAATTGAGATTCTCGCAACAAGCTCTTTCCTTTGAAATGTCACACGGTACAATTTGTAAAACTTTTTTATTTTTCTTATTCGCCCCCCAAAAGTGACCCCCATATTCTAAGTTAATTAATTTACGTTAAAAGTCCGTTTTTGGGTTACAGAAATACATATGAGTACCAAATTTCAACTTTATCGGTCCATTAGATTCGGAGCAAATTGGCTGTAACAGACGGACAGATAGATAGACACACGAGTGATCTATAAGGGTTTCGTTTTTTCCTTTTGAAGTACGGAACCGTAAAAAGACCGGACTTGTCTGACCGCGTCTGCAAAAAATACCTAATATACTTGCTGATTTGTGGCAATAGATCTTCACGTAAACATCAGGCGCAAAATTTTAAGTAATCAAAGTAGGTACCTACTCAATCTAATTAGTTTAGTCCACACGGCTACACATCAAGCTATAAATTTCCAGTATAAGCTGACCTCGCATTGTACGGAAATCCTATACAATGCGAGATCAGCATAAACTGGATTTGTATAGCTTGATGTGTAGCCGTGTGTACACACTGGAAATCGTTGCTACAATTTGAATTTCTGACTGCCTAAAATTTTATGAGAGATCATGCTTCCACAGTTCACACGTTTTATTACTTTGTTAAAATAACTGGTTCATATTGATAGCTAGCGAAATTGCTATAGGCTCGCGTCTTCGATAAAATAATTACCCTTCCAATTTTCAGTTGTTGTTCAACTAGAGTAGGAACTCTTATTTTCAAGTATTGTACGATATCGTACGTGGCATGTTCTGGTTCATGGTTTTCCCAATATGGCCAATTTCCTCGAACTGCTTTTTATATTTCTCGCTTTGCTGTCCAGTCCATCAGTTCAAAGAAATAGGTAGAGCGATAAGACATGAATGTTCATTCGACTTGCTTATCAAAGTTTCAATTAAAGTAAAGCATTTATTTGTCTAACTCCATAGGTAGGCACCTACGTACGTTTTTCGTATTCCGATTACAGAGTTTCTCGTAAACATAATTTTCGTGTATTAAACAAACTAGTCATACAGACCTATTTAATACCTTACAGATACGGTACCTAATTACTAGGTATTATTTCAATGATCTCAGGTCACCCAGACGTCCTTGAAACTACTCACGTTCAAGAAAATTGGCATAGTTTCTAAGAACAGCATATTCTGAGAAGTCTCCTAAAAAGCTTTAACTTATTCATTAGAAATACAAATTCTAACGAAAAACAACGTCTGAACAACCATAAACTTCGATTTGGAGTTTCAGCCATTTATTGCATATATACTTACATTTATTTATTAACATAAGGCACCTGTCCTACCGCCAACGAGAAAGTGACTAGCTATCGACTATTTTCTCGCTCAAGAAACTTTTATAAGGATATATAATAAGTCAAGCCTTCGATAAAGTCTGGCATGAGGGCCTACTTTATAAAATTTTAAAGTCGCTGCCACATTCGTTCTTCCTCATATAGAAGTCATACCATGAGAAACGATGTTTAGATTAAAAAGATCTGACATTTCATTTTTGTGCTTAACTTCATTAAGCACAAAAATTAAACGTCAGACCTTTATGAAATAAAATTAGGTGTACCACAAGGTAACATTCTAGGGCCAGTACTGTACATTATTTACGCTGCTGACTTGCCTACTACGGTCAAAACTACAGTTGCCGCGTATGCAGATGACACAGCCCTTATACTTATTCTGTTCCAGAGACTGGACAGCTGTCAGGCTCCAGACCGAAGGTAACATGCCTAGGTTTACATGCTAGGCGAGGACGTAAACTGCCCGCCGAAAGAGATGGCCGACCTGGTACAGCACTGCAAGTGCACCAAACTAGACCTGATCATCTATACCGACTCGAAAGCTCACCAGCTCTGAGGCAGTGATGCACCAAACTCCAGAAGAGAGGTAATATATGTCCACCAATTTATTCTCTACTAACCTTAACATTGTAAATCGAGGCTCAGAACCCAACTTGGGTCACAGTCCGAGGACAAACGATCATAGACCTAACACTTGCTACAGAAAACACGACAAACCTCATCACAAACTGGCACATATCGGACGAGCCTTCTTGCTCAGACCATAGAAAGATCTGTTTTAACGAACTACCAAAACAAGAAAACCCGCACCGAGGCGAAACCCGCGGCACACTAATGTTCTCGGGTACAAACGCCTCCTAGCCTACTAGCTAGGCACCTATCACAAGTAACACAAAGAGACCAAGCACAATTGGAATACACCATGACAAAACTATCAGAATACCTAACCGTAGCATACCATGCATGCATTTCACTACCTTATTAATTTATCTACGCGTGAAACGTAACCTACCCCGATGCATGGAATTTTCTATGTAAATATATCACATTTAAGTAATTATAACTTAAACGATAGTAAGATTCAAAGGATTAAAATGTTTCGTACCGAGGCCTTCTGGGAAACCTGTGTTATTTTAATAGATTCTATTTGCACGCTTATTTGAACAATATATTTAAATTAGACTTTATTAATCTCTTAACATTACGTGCTGGCCTTTTGACGAAGTATCGTGATCAAGCCCGACAGACTTGAAAAATAAGCAGGGATAGACTGAAAAGGGAGAGGGTCTAAGTTCAACACTGTCTTAGCAATCGACTGAAAACTTTTTATATCGCATACCTATAGTTATATCTGGAGAAGATTGAAGCAGTGTTTTGTGAAACCACGCGATAGCGGTCCCCACGACACAGGTACGGTCACGGAGCGAAAATGTTAAGCAATTTTCAAACACATTACCTTCCCACATAGCGGGTTCATGTCATCTTTTCGAACTGCCATATTCAATCAACACAAAATAACATCACACCTGTAATTCCCGAAGGGTTAGGCAGAGGTATACCTACCGATTTTATAGTACACGCCCACATTTTTGCCAGTTATGTTTAAGTTCCATATATAATAATAAGGGGGTAAGTCTACTGCTATCAATCGGGCACTTCGGGCTGCTACTGAGAAATTCCAGATGCAAAAACCCAATAACACTTTGACCAACCCGGAATTCGAACCTAGGACCTCATGCTCAGCAATAGCACTTGCGACCAATAGACCAACGAGGCATTCGATTGAGTTGATTTTCAATAAAACTGTTGGCAATACGTAGTCGGAAAAATAATAATGTAGGTATGTCCTAGTAAAAGTTTTTTTTTTTATTCCTTTACTGTACCTACCTAACAGAACGGCTTCAGAACCTCCAGTAAATGATAAATTGTAGGTATACCGGGTGATAATATAACAACTTTCACTATGGGAGCAACTCTGAAATCACGAAAAAAAAAAATCTGCTGTTTATACAAAAGTTCAATACCTACTTGACCAATGTATGAAACAGCTGATTTTATTTCGTGATTTCAGAGTTGCTCCCATAGTGAAAGTTGTTTATATTCATGGGTAGAACACCCTGTAAAAAATTTCGAGACGGTAAAAAAAATCATCCGGTATAGATATAACTACATAGCTTTAAGAATATTATATAAATTAACTTAAGTTGATCGGACAACGGACCTGAAGCTGAGTAAATAAATATGAACTGTATTGTTGGCATACTGTCCATATCGGTCACCCTCTTGTCCTGTTAGTAGGTACTCTGCGGTGTTTGTTCCTGGTATATTACTTATAAGAACCATTGTTCTTATAAGCAGATGGTAATATGATGTTTCCTGTAAAAATAAACAAATAAGAGACGCGTATAATGTGTAATGTCATTTTATCGTGTAATGTAACACCAATTCTGCGTGTGGACGGAACAGTAACTATGAGAGTATGAGCATTACATGTAACGCTTTTTGAGGTTCAAAAGTACTATACAAGAGCCTATTTGAAATAAATGATTTGCCTTCAACTTTGCTCGCGCTGATCCATCGGCTGGTTTTTAGCGCGAACACAAAAGCTCTCGCAGTCGAACACATAGAGGATTCGCGTTGAGTTTGTATGCAGGCCACACTATTCGCATTACACATTACGCCTCTCAAAGTCAAAGTCAAATCGTTTATTCCAAATAGGCACAGAAAAAGCACTTTTGAACGTTAAAGTTACAGAACAACATAATGAAGAAGTTGAGATTTTTAGGAGGATTACCGAAAAATTATTCAAAGATGTCTTCTTACCTTTACCTAAGAAGGTACAGTGGGTGACTTTTGACTTTTGACCATCGGCGAGGCGGCGGCGTTGCGATCGACTGTACTAACTCTTTTATTATTTAACACGTTTTGAAGAAAAATCTGTTGCATTTTCTGTTACCGTTCGGTTTCTCTGAAAACCTTATTTACTAGCAGAAGTATCTTCGGAAAACGGTTTCACTACCAATATCCTCACCACATAAGAAGGTATTGTAGAAGTCTGAGCAAATAAATCAACATTTTCGGCTTCAATTTTATGTATTTTATATTTTGGTGTTTGATTTGATAGAATATATTTAAAAAATATAATTATGTACTTTAGGACTAATACAAATAAAATAAAATAAATTAATGAAGAAAGTTGAGTTCTGAAAACAAAATAAACTCAACAATTTGATAGTTATTTACAGTTGAAGAAAATTCTAACTTATCTGTATCCTTTTTAACCATCACGAATTAAAGTTATTTATTTTAAAACCTCACATTTTTTTGCATTTTATTATGTTGGGGTGCCGAAAATCATGCAACAGTGCACCGAATTTATTACTTCAGAAAATAAAAACTGGATCAAACATTTAAGGTGTGTTTTTCCTCAAAATTAACCATTAACACCAAATATTTTACCTTTATGTAGGTATAGCAACTGAACCACGGAGTCAACATTCTAGTTGATTTAATATTTTAGCACCAGTTAGTCGTCATAATATCTCTTCTGGAAAGTGCCAATTACCTTACGGAGTGACCTTTATGAAATTATCACGTAATTTTTTGCCTCTTAGGATGTTTCAGAAAAGTTAGGTTTTTCTCTAAATAGTAACCAAACAACTCCATTTGCGACAGTTTCGTTGCTTTCACGTATCCCTAGTTCTAGTATCATAGTAGTTAAAGATGTCGAGAAATAACTTCTTTACGAGGCTTGTGGCTAAGTAATGACAGCCGCACGGGTCGATCGATTAGGTTAAGGGCTCCCACACAAAACTGTGAATTCACATCGCATTGCAAAAATCTGCGAGCTCGGCCTAGGCCGTGCGCACTGCGAGCTCGCAGATTTTTGCAATGCGGTCCGAATTCGCAGTTTTGTGTGAGAGCCTTAAGTTACGTTTACCATGGTTGGTCCGTGGATCCCTCCATGCCTCGGAAAGCATGTTAAGCCGTTGGTACCGGCTGTCATTCGTGGATCTTTGACAGTCATTACGGGACATCAAGAAGTCCTAAAGTTTGAAAACCAGTCTTACCAAGGTATCGTAGTACCCAGTAACTGGGTTGAAGATGTCAGATAGGCAGTCGCTCCATGTAAAACACTGGTATTCAGTTGCATCCGGTTAGACTGGAAGCAGACTCCAACATAGTTGGGAAAAGGCTAGGCAGATGATGATACTCGTATGTCTAATTTTTACTATAATTGTTCACAAACCTATATCCTTACATACTATAAAACAAAGTCCCCCGCCGCTTCTGTCTGTCTGTCTGTCTGAACGCGATAAACTCAAAAACTACCGAACGGATTTTCAAACGGTTTTCACTAATGGACGGAGTGATTCATGCGGAAGGTTTTAGTGAATAATTCATTAGGGTTTAAATTGGCTGAAAGTCCGCGATGGCATATGTCTATCTTCTAAGGTTGACCCACAGTAACCATTATTATTTTTTAGAATTTGATGAAAATTTCATTGTTATTTCCGAAGCTTTTTTGATCGGTATTATATTAATTTTATTTATGGTTGACGACAACGCGGGTGCAGCGGTATTAGTCAAGACATTTCCTCAGTTATAAGTATGTAATCCTGGTAGTATGTTCCCGTGGGATGTTTTTCGACATCCACGCGGGCGAAGCCGCGGGCAAAAGCTAGTACACATATAAATTGATGTACTGAAATGACGTTTCACGGACGCTCAAAGACTGCAAAGTCTGCGACAGACGTACTTAAGTAAAGCTATAAATAATTGGATCACACCTATAAGTGTGGATATAATTGGATATAAACGTTACCTACTTACAGTTACTGTTGTGCTTCACCTTCATCTAAACATCGGTACATCTTTTTCCTGAACTATCTATGAGGAAGCAAGTTTGTTTTTAATTACGTAAGTACAATTTTTGCCGCTTCTACAATCTTCCAAGCCGATTTTGACGAAATTTTACAGCATTTAGTAGCATGGATCCTGAAAAAAGTCATTCATTTAAGTAGGTATTATTTACTTAAACTTTAGGCAGCATAGTATGCTAAAATGACTGACATGTTCTTCGAGAGATGGACCTAGAGAGAGGGTGACGCAGGGCCAGTGGTGAACCAGTGGAACCGGCCGCAACTAACGAGTTGTAGCTCGTAGGTTCGGATCTAGACCTTACTTTGTGTAAATTATTTCATCACCACTGCTCTTAAAACGCTGAAGGAAAACATCAAGAGGAAACCGGCATATCCCAGCACCGACAATGTGAAGACATGTGACATCCACCAACCCGCGCTGGGCCCGTGTGGTGGTTTACACCCCGCTCCATCTTACAGAGAAGAGCCCTGTGTTCCAATAGTGAGAACATTATAGGCTGATGATGCTGTTCTTCGAGTGATGTAGACAAAAACAAAACATAAGGTCCATTTTCATTAGGTGAATCCACGATCCACAACCAGCACCAATGATTTTGAAGGATATTGCTAATCCATTACTTTATATGCTCGAAAAATTTGTCTGCTCAACAACGTATATAACGCAATGAATGTTGTTGAACTGTCAAAATGAAAGCCATTGCTACTGTAATTGTGTTACGCAATTACCCTGCACAAGTTCTCAGTTTAATAATAGTAAGGATTACTTGCGTAGTTAATGAAGGGGCTAACTGTAATCTTCAAAACTATCTTGCGTATATAAAAGGTGCAGAGACGAGCTACGGATTACCTCGTGGTCGCTATAACGAATAAATCAAAATAAATTGCTCTCATTCATCGTTTACTGTTAGAGTTAACCGTCTGACGATATTATGACGCACATTGTCTGAACATCATTAGCCGGGGAATGTTTGAATATTATCTTCTTCATTTCGTGTGGTTAGTCGTTAAGCCGCCCATGGGCCTCTGACTTGGCTTCACATGCCATCGAGAAATATGTCTCAGGCATGCCGGTTTCCTCACGATGTTTTCCTTCAATCGTTTTTGAAGCAAGTGATAATTATTCAATACGCACATGAATCCGAAAAGTCAGAGAGAGTGCCTTGGGTTCGAACTCGACACCTGACTTGGTAGTCCGACGGTCACACCACTAGGCTATCACTGCTTTATTTTTATATTAAAATTGATATTATTAGGGTTACTGTTTTATAAACCAATTTAGGTAAAGAACTAAGAATAGACTAAGAGACTAATATAGGTTTAGGAGTCTTGAAAAGACGCCATTTTCCGTAAACTCACGCCGAATTAATTCATATGAAATCTCGATGATTTGTCAAGTCATAAAAACCGTGCGAAGCAGGGGCGGGTCGCTAGTATTATAGTATAGTAAATGATTGTCACTTAATATATTTTCCACTAAATCGTCAGTTGAATTCTACAATTCATAGATCTTCGCAAAAACGAAACTTATCATCTTAATCATAATTAGCCTATAATGTTCCCACTTTTGGGACACAAATCTCCTCGCTTCGAGAGGCTTCGAATTTTTGGTTCTAGGACATGTCGGTTTCCTCACGATGTTTTCCTTCACCGTTTTATGAACAGTGGTGATGAATTTATCCACACAAAGTAAAGAGCCTGCCTAGGTTCGAACTCATGACCTTACAACTCGTAAGTCGCGGCCACCACTGCTCTAGAACTTATACTCAAAACTAAACTTTACTGATTTCCATTTATTTGCTATCTCATATGTTCGTGCTTGACTATATAATAGGAAGTCGAATCGCTTGAGAGGATCACTTCGTTTCTGAAGTGAGTCCTAATTAACTTGACGAAAGAAATATGAATACCTATTGAAGTGGCGTATTGTTCAAGACTATTCTTGAAATTGCCAATTACGATTTCCAATTTCGAGGATTGTAGGGTTTTCTACATCCGAATAACTCCTGTGCCTGTTTATCCATCTGTCATAGGTAATTTGCTCCGACTCTGGTGGAACGATTGAAATTTCGTAGGGTAGACTGGGTACGGAAGTGACAATTTTCATTTGACGACCAATAATTTTGTTTGTGTGTCAGTTAGCTGTAAAAAAGAAGTTTTGTATTGTGAAGAGTACATTTGCCTACGTATAAATACTAAAATTGTGTTTCTAAGTACTATGGTTAACTCACAGGAGCATATTAGAAAAAAAGAGAAAATGTCACAACCGACCACACCCCAAGGGCGGTTGTGACAGTACTTGCGGTCAGTAGTGACAGGTTAAAAAATACACCAGAATGGTCATCAATCACTTTTATTGCACGAAAAATCCATTCTTCTCGAAAAAATTACGTTTACGTAACTACATTTACGTATTTATATTACGTGAGAACATTTAATGTTTATAAATAATAAGATACTGTAGCATCTATAGCTATTAAAATATATAGCAGCTTGATTGCTTATAACTAGTACTTTAATTAGTCTTAAATTACAATCAGACCAAAAAGCTAACTAAAGAAATCTAATTATACAATACGGTAACAATGTCAAAATACAAACTATACTAAATATTCGTCACAACCGTACCCAAAAAAATTGTCACAACCGTACTCAAAGCACTCCTTCGTAAAAAAAGCAATCACTGTGGCCATATAAAATAATGTACGTACAAAGTAAGCACTGCTATTTAACCAATAATGTTTAACTAATAATGAAAAAGAACACTCATTACTGTATCTGTAAACATTTAACAACAATCATTAAAAGAAATCGAATAAAAATAGTAACTTTTGACTGTTAAAAAGTAATGAGGGCTTCTGCTAACATCAACGTCACGCGTTGGCTGACGCAATACTGTGAAACACGTTCAAACCCGCATAGCGCTCCTCTCTCTCCTTACACCCTCCCCGGTATTCCTTATAGTTTCGCTAATATTGCGATTGTCACAACCGAAACCTGTTACAACCGTACCCAGTCTACCCTACATATAATGATTTTTTGCGATCCATCAAACACGGACGTGTAACGAAAATAAATAAATTTTGAATATCGGGGCCGCTTTTCGAAGGTAAATAATAAAATTAAAAAAAAAGGTTTTACAAACTGTATCGTGTGACATATCAAATTACCATGAGGGCCATTTTTGGTTCTAGGACATGCTGGTTTCCTCACGATGTTTTCCTTCATCGTTTTGAGAGCAGTTGTAATGGAATAATGTAAGTTACTTTTGCATACTATTCTATAGAATCATTTTATTTTTTTTTCTAACTTGAACAGACAGCTGTGCTGCTGGGGAGTTTGTTGCGCCAAAGTCAAAGTCAAATCATTTATTTCAAATCAAATCAAGTCAAGTCAAATCATATATTTATATATTGAACGTCAAAATTTTTAAAATAATAAAATTGATTCCAGTCGCCCCTTCCAAAAGGTAGTTTTCGTATGGAGAAGAATGGACAAGAAACTCCACCGTTACTCTTTTAAAATGTTTTACAATTGTTTGTATAGGTACGTACATTAGTTAAATAATTATTAAATGTGAAGACGATGCACCTAGAATAAAATTACTATGCCAAAATTGGTAAAAAGAATTAAAAATGAAGCAACGACAGATAATTTAATATGCGATAGATACATGGTGCTCACATTTACACCGCCACTTCTTCTTTCCAGCTAAAGGCACTAGGAGGTGGTGAAGGGTGGGCGTTTTTGGGGGACTGTTTTATGTAATTCTGACGTTCGAAAAGTGCTGATTCTCAGCCTAGTTTGAACAAATGCCTTTTGAATGTTATAATTTTGAATAATTTACACAAAGTAAAACGCCTGTCAGGGTTCGAACCTACGACCACTACTCGTAAGTCGCGGCCGTTACCACTGGGCCACCACTGCTCCTCTATATGATACGTTGTCATGTCTAATAATTAGATTATCGGTGTTATACCTGACATAATTAAATAGAACAGTCATTTACTGCACTTATCTAATTATGACTAGGTACATAATATGTAATTACATAAGTGCAGGTACTTACCTAATAGACAAAACAAAAAAAAAAAAACAAAATACTAATAAGAAAATCCGATAGGTACTGTAATGTTAATCAGACTAAATTCATGATTTTAAATATATACTACGAAAAAGAGTAGGTATAGAAGTATTATAATTAGGATGTACGGTTTATGTAGCAACAATTTCAAAGTTATGACAATGTTCTCCTAAATTGAAATTGAAATTCAAAATATTTTGTTTCACATAAACCTATATATAGGCACATATAAAACGTCAGCAGCTAGGTTCACGGTTCCAATTGGTCGTTTCCTATGGAGAAGAGCCAGCAAGAAACTCCACGGTTACTCTTTTAGAAATAATTGGCTTTTACAATATTTTCAAATAACAGTGTTAATAGGTATAGAAGAACAGTGTAGGTCTTTCAACAAGTACCAGGTACTTACCAAAATAGAAAATGGTCAACAAATCTACAGTCCACTAAGCCTACAGCGTTCTCACATTCACAAAATTAAAAAAGAATCTTGAAAGAAGATAAATAAGTTAATAAAAATAAAAATTTATTTTAAACGCAATTACATGATTGCTATTAACAAATTTGAGTAATAATAATGTCCACAAAAGCCACTAATAAAGAGTTGAAATTAAATTGTAGGTATACAATGACAAATAATAGGATGATTATGTCAAGGAAGAAATTAAAAAAAAATAACATGTTAGTTTGGGAGCAGTTAGTGGACTCCATAATATGCCGTTAATGAGGTACCAGGGAAGCCACATGTGCAGAAGGAATTATTGCTAACAACGTTACAATGTTAGTAGTTAGTACGTTTTCCTATCAAAATTTACTTAGCAGGACAGATTGCAACCTTACTTGTAGTAGTACATAGGTAATTCTACCTATAGATACGTCTAATCTTTTTATCTTTAAAAATTTGTGAGTTTGTATGTAAGGGTAATCTTCGCAACTACACTGCTCCGAAAGTTCTTTCAGTAATAAGAAGCTTCATTATCCCTTAAACTTAAAAATATATATGAGAAAGTGTTTTATACGCAGGCAAAGTCGCGGACGAAGCGTTAGAGTAAAAATAATTGCATAAACAATTCAAACTTTGGGACACTAAAATCTAGTCTTAAGGTTGAACTAGTCGCGGACTCGAACTCATTGGTGGGCTTGGTCAAAAAGCACGCTATCTCACTTGGCATCGTGTTCGACAGAGATAGTATCAGTGATGAGCAGTTAGACGCTGGTCTACATGCACGCACACAAACACCGTTCAGAACGATTTTAGTAAAACGAGTGCGTAAAAAATTACGAAAAGTTCTTTAGAAGGTGGAGTTTTATGAAAAAACTACTGCATAAATCAATTACGAATAAAGTTTATTATAATCTTCGACAATTGAGATTTGTGGGAACGAGCTTTGTTTTGGAGATTTTATACTTCTTTTATTACTTATTTACTCCCAAAGTTGCGTTAAAAATTGCAGGAAAAACGAGTCTTTGTTGGCTCATAACTTTTTAATTGCTTGTTTTTTTACTATTCTGCTTCTGTACAGACAAAATTAATAATAAGACAAAACGATTTCAAGTTTTACTTTGGATGTACAATGTGTAACAGTGGAGTAAAACCCCCCCGAAATTTGTATGGAAAAAGTTTCGGCTAGTTGCGCCTTAAGTTAGAAATTAAACATGTGTGGTGTACTGTCATGTCTTAAATAAGTAGGTACAGGTGCGTTGCTCCAAATAAAATATTAATATAAGTAAATGTTTATTCATGAAACGAAAAAAAATATAAATGTCTAAAGGTTACGCTCCCGTTGACTGGGCAATCACCTGTCATAGTCGGCTTCAGTTTCATGATTTAATCCATATACATATAGGTACTTGACTACAGTTGCTTTCTCATCACACGCTTTTTTTTTTGGGTGGCAAATTATCAAATAACTTCTCCTGCTCTGGGTGGAGCGGGAGGGCGTGTCAGACTCTTACTGACTAAAACCCACCCGTGTTCCTTCAGTTGCCATGTTGCCCGGGGGCCACGATGTCCCTTTCGGCCTTATTCGCAACGGCGGCGTGACTACGATAGACAATGGTCGCCAGTCGTTACCATATTAGTAAATATAGGAAACACAAACTTACGAAATGGGTACCGACTAGTTTCTTCTCTGCACAATAAGACGCTCAAGATACCCTGCATAATCAGCCTTCACTGTTCCCTATACTGCTGGGATACAGACCTTCTCTGTAAGAGGGACTGGACTATAACCCACCACACGGGCCCAGTACTCCAGTATCCAGGTGGATGTCACGGCTTCAAATATTTTGATTCTAGGACTTGCCGGTTTCCTCACGATGTTTTCCTTCACCGTTTTTGAGCGCTGCGGATATGAAATATTTTCCACAAATTAAAGTACCTGCTTGGGTTCGAATTCACGACATATATGTCGAGGCTGTTACCACTGGGACATCAATGCTCAGTTACCCTGCAATACATTCAAATTGTTTGTAATTTATTTTATTAATTGAAGTACCTAAATAAAATTACCTTAATAACTCATCCTTCGCCATGATAATTGGCGACACGTATCTAATATTATATTCCAAGAACGTTTCTATTGAATAATAACAACATAACATTAACGCCTTGTTTCCCCGAAGGGTTGGGCAGAGGTGTCCCTGTAGCAGGTACACCCACATTTCGCCAGTTATGTTTAAGTCCCATGTAATAGGGGGCGAACCTATTGCCATTAACCGGGCACAAATCCAGACTCCGGGCTGCTAATGAGAAATTCCAGATAGAAAAACTCAATAACACTTTGCCCGACCCGGGAATCGAACCGAGGATCTCATGCTCAGCAGTAGCGCTTGCGACCACTAGACCAACGAGGCAGTCTATTTAATAATACTTATTTCTTATCAAAAACAATCAAGGGATTCTTTTATTTATATACAAAACACATATTACATAGGCGATAGTCGTAATAAAGGTACAATCATACAAAATTGTATGTGTATGGTCCTGCATTTACACATCTAGGATTTACTATTAGGTACACCCATAGTTGTATACTAAATAATACATCTATGGGTATACCCTAAGTAGGTATCCACTACATTGATTTTTGATTTGCATTTGTACTTACTAATGCAGGTACCTACTTAATTAATTATTATCTAACAAAATGTTAGATAATAATTAATTAAGTAGGTACCTGCATTAGTAAGTATTCACTGTGATGCTTGGTTTAAACAGTTACTCGCTTAATTATCCCATATTGTAATTTTTAATGTTGAAATAAACGATTTTTTATTTTTTTTAGTTTAAATGTAAATTCAACACACCAAAAATTTAAAATTTAATTTGCATTTATAATTAAGTACTTATATTAATAAGCAAGCATTACTTGTCATTATTTCATTTTATTGTTGTTATTATTAATATATTGTTGACGTATAACCATTAACCCTGTATATCAGGGTTATTGGTTACATTTTTATTTCATACATTTTAAAATATGCAATTATTTGAAAATGGTTACGATTAACCATTAACCCTGTATTGATATACAGGGTTAATGGTTAATCGTAACCATTTTAAAATTTAGGGTTATTGGGTACATTTTAAAATTTTACTTCAAACATGAAAAAAAAAAATGTCAAATTACTCGGAAATGGTTGACATTGGCATAGGGGTCATCAGGGGTAATTTGATTGCAAATGACCTCTCCTACATCCCCTTAACGGATTGCCAACGAATAACCAATAACCCTGTATATATATCTATATAGTAGGAAGGACGTAGGATTATTTTCTAAGTATTTCTTTACATAAACTCTACAACTATCATTACAGATTTGTTTAGTGAATTAAGTGTGGGGTGTAGTAAAACACGTTACGGGATTCACGAGTGACGCGACGATATGAGGTAGTCAACCCCGTTTTTAGACTTTCCTTCAAGTTCTTCTCCTCGCGGAGAAGCTAAGGGTCAGTGACAGCTCGGCCCGAGTCAACTGGACCACACTTATACCGGAGTGAAAGGGGCAAAAAAAATTATAAACAGACCAATTAAAAAGACTTCTTGATTGTTCTTTCAAACATCATGTAAGTTTTAACACCTAGGTACGATCAATTAATTGTAATATGGAAGTCAATTAGGGTTAGGGCAGAGATTAATACAGATAGTTCACTCCGCAAAATCATTTAAATAAAAAGCGACTCTTGCAATAAAGTGCAATTCAGGTCGGGTTCATCCTTAGGGTACCCGATCCTTGAGGGACCCGTCCTTTAGGTCCCCGATCCTTGAGCACCCCGATAAATTTGATTATCTTTTTTTGTTATTTTTGCCATTATCGTGCTAGTGTGTCATCGATACAAAAAGTGCTTCAAAATACATTAATTAAATAAAGTTAGTTTGGTTAAGGCAACCTAGTCTAGAGTTAAACTGATATAATTAAATTAAAGTTTAAATGACTTGCATAAGAAAGACAAGACTATGTTGTATTTTATGATTGATAACGCGTGATTATTATTCACCTTAACTGTTGCCGAATAAAGTAAATTTTACTGACGGTTATAGTAAGGTTGAAACATTTACTATTATGATCTCAAACTAATTGTGATATTAAAATCTGTGATTATATTATGTATGTTACGTGTAATCTATATTAATAGTATTGAAATATACAAATATTTTTCACCATGTTTCAAAACTTATCATTTATACCAAAGATCCAACATCCATTAAATATAATTACAATGTATCGGTACTACGTGTTTACTTTTTATTACACATAAAAAATCTTTGCTGAGATTAAAAAAAAATGTAAATGCACTAATGCAGTAAAGTAAAGTAAAAAGTACGCGTGTTTTATTATATAAGTTGCATTATGGACCTAAAAGTGGTGAAATAAGAGCTACTTTATTAGCAACTGTGCTATTACTTAATTCTATCTGATTAATAATTTAGTATAAGTTAGTTTAACACTTTTGTTGGCAATTATACTTTAAGCGACATTAGTATTTTATCAAATTTTTCGGGGTTCTCAAGGATCGGGGCCCTAAAGGATGGGTCCCTCAAGGATCGGGTACCTTAAGGATGAAACCTAATTTCGTACAACGAATTACCTACAGTTATATTCACCTAGAAGTTGCCTTTCTTTCTATCGCGTAACTCATAATTTCTGACTAGTTACGATTAGACGAGCCCGCTGCGTAATTGTAGCACATGATTTAATTGAATTTTATTTCAACAGATAAGAAGAATCTTTAAGTTCGTCAACGAATATACGGGCCCGTCCGAATTTACTTGATCCGTCAAAACAAGTGACAAATATAACTTTTCGGACAGGCAAATACGATTCGGGATTAGGGACAACTATCAAATCGTGTTGTCATTCAGTTCGGGTCCTGAACTAATCTTATGTCCGTAAGTGATATGGAATAGGAAATGCCCGTAACTTCGGCCGAAGCTATACGGACTTCGTGCTTAGGTAGTAGACACCCAGATTTTAAGCTTCATACTAACGCCTTGCGCGGGAACTCTACTACACGCACAGCTATATGTGCGTGGTCTGTCACCGACAAAGCGCGCGGTGGGTGCACCCCGCCGCCCGCTCGGATACAAACCGGTTTGAGCCGGTTTAGTACGGGGACAAAGTTCAGGGGTGTGCCTGAATGTGCCACCGGCATCGCGATGCAGACATTTAGTTTTTGTTTTTAGAAATGCCTAACTGTTGTACTGTGTTTTTTTTTTGTTTATCCAAAGGATCTTGTCAGGTAATGAACTATATCTAAGTACCTATACCTACACATTTTTAATGCTTATTACAGAAGTATTTAATTAAATTTATTTTTTAAGTTTTTTAATCCAAAATAACTAAGATGCCCATAGGTTTTCTCATAAGAATTATTATTTATTATTCTTATGGTTTACCACCTATATTGGTATATTACGGTTCGTCTCCTGTTTGTTCCTACTGCTGGGATACAGGCCTCCTCACTCTGTGAGAGGGAGTGGGCCATAATCCACCACGCGGGCCCAGTGCGAGTTGGCACATGTCTTCAATTTTTTTATCTTGGATAAACCGGTTTCCTCACGATGTTTTCCTTCACCGTTTTGAGAGCAGTGGTGATAAAATAATTCATACGTAAAGTGCCTGTTTGGGTTCGAACCCTCGACTCATAAAACTTATGACCCTACCCGTCCGTTCGTCCGTCTATCTGTATATTCGTCTGTCCATCCGTAGTCTGTCCGTCCGTCGAGCAAGTCGAGTACAAGTTGAGATTCGGCAATGAGCTCAGATGTGCTCATTAACGAATCTCGACTCGCACTTGCCCGGTTTTTTTATTTTCAATAACCGAGTGACAGCCCTATGAAAGTACCTAGGTAAGAATTTTGAACTATGCTAGGGAGGTTTCATTCTGCTCCGGTTATATGTTCTTGTTCATGTGCTTGTAGTTTTATACCTAAAATGCGGAGTGTGCCTTGAACTGTACTATTATGTGGTTAGGGTACAGATATTTCTAAAGACACAGAAATAAAATAGTGCTACAGGTATCATCCACACAATTTTTAAAAAAACCAATCATATCTTAACATTCTCAAATTGTAAACCGGAAAAAAGGGAACATATTATAGACTTCCAAATATAGTAAGTTCCCGGTTGCTACAGATTAAAACTTTTAAGCTATTTTAATAGCAACCTCAATCTCCACCTACCCACACTGGGCCTGCGTGTAGCACAGAGAAAAGGCCTGTGTGTGTCCCGGCAGTGGGAACGTTGTAGGCTGATAATACCTAATCTCAACCTCATTAATTGAAAAAGAAGTTGTCACTTCGATTTATCTTTATGACAATAAGTGCTGAAATGCCAATGTTGACAATTCTATTTTGACGGATGTCAGGCATTGATGTAAATCGATGATATCAGGTAAATATAAAAAAATATTTTAATTAATAATTTTATAAGAAAATCTATTTTTTTCCACCGACATCTCTGCCTATTTCCCACAGGCAGTTGAATCAAGATACCAATTTAGAAAAGCTGTCGTACAGTCGTAAATTCATAATAGACAAAATTAGGTATAGGCATATAAAGCAAGTAGAATCTAGAAATTAGTTCCATCTAAAGCCTGAGACCCTGCTGTCTGCGAGAGAACGTTTTGTGGTCACATTATCTAAGAGCCAGCAATCCTAGCCTTATAGCCTACGATTATATCTATTCGCTAACAGCGACTCTGTTCTTCGCTAATGATTTATTTTCAAAATTATTACATGTGTAAATTTTTTACATCACTATCCACAACCTCCATAACATTACGCCTGATTTCCCAGGTTTTGGCAGAGCTGTATCTACCTGTATTACACCCACATTTTGCCAGGTAAGTCACAATGTAATACGGGCAGAACCTATTTCCAGCACAATTCCTGATGGGCAACCCATTAAGACTGACTGACCTGGTAATCGGACCCAGGACCTCGTATTCAGCGGTAACGCTTGCGACCACTAAACCAACGAAGCAGTCAAATTACTATCCGTCATCTATAAAACCTGATTTACATACGGATTAGTGGCTTCTCTGTTTAAATTCAGCGCTTTATAGCTTTCAGCTAGATTAGATTAAAAAGTGTTTAAATTGGTCATCAATCAATTACACTAAATCCCATCGCTGCAACATAGATATTCGTTGCAATGAAATACTGGACCCTTAGGCTGCGTTTCCACCAGAGATGTGAGAGGTTGTTGAGCGGTGCGAGGATCCGTAACGAAGCTGTGAAACGGTGTGCAGATGACCGGTGCGAGGATGTGTAGCGGGCTCTTTTCAGATGCGATTTCTCGCTCGCACACATCCCTCGCACATGTCCTTCGCACACATCTTTCGCACACATCCCTCGTACACATTTCTCGCACACCTCCCTCGCACACCTCCCTCGCACACATCTCTCGCACACCTCCCTCGCACAAATCTCTCGCAAACATCCCTCGTACTCATCCGTCGCTTGTTTTGTACATACAAAAACCTCGCTCTGCTAAGTCGTTTCCACCGGAGCTGCGCTGAGCGAGGCTAGGTAAATGAAGGTGAATGAACGATTTTATTGGTTCTTAACAAACACATCCCTCGTTACGCATCCTCGCACATCTCTGTGGAAACGCAAACTAAGACTGGACCAATGTAAATCAGCCTTTAGATTTAAAATAGAATAGAAATACTTTTTATTATGTACACCATACAAATTAAAGATATGAATGTATCGGTAGAATGGGGGTCAATTTATTTTCAATTCGTACAGCGTGATATAGCATTTTCTGATAAGCTTTTCCTTTCGTTTTTGACAATAAATTTTGTTAGTTCAGAATGAAGAGGAAATAGAGTGGTGAATGCAAAGTTTCATTCAACTGTACTAGACATTTTACGCATAGCAAAAATGTTCAGCTTGTAAGTATGTAGACAAGTTACGTTCTTAATTTTAAAATAAAAGATCTACAACCAAATTCATATGTGCTTCTGAACATTTTTCCTTATAGATTTTCGTTACCTTAAACGAAAGAGAAATTCCAATATCTCTTACATTTATAAAAAGATGAAGATAGGTGGGGAAAGTGTTACACCGCGCACTGAAACTATAAGTAAGGCGTCCGTGCGCACGCGCCACTCAAAGCTCCGACCTGCGCGCAGTGTTACGGGCGCTCGGTGTGTTCATGCCCTAAAAAAAAACCAGCTACATATTAACTTTTTATTTCCTAGTGCTATATCCAGAAACAGTGTGTGTTGTCATTTCTGGATTCAAAACATCAACCCATTTTGAAATAAGGTAAAATTTTAATTTATTTTTAGATTCATAAAATGTGCTGAAGACTCGTAAATGTTAACAAGTTTATGTTTCTTCAACTTTCATAAAGTATTTTAATTGTTGGTTAACATTAATATAAATTAGTTTTCTTTTGACTGTCTCGGTCTCGAAGAAAGTAAAAAGAAATCAATTTTGAAAAATAGTTGGACAAATTCTCTATTCAATTTTCTCGATAATGTTTATTGACTAGTGTAAAGTTTAATGGTTTTGGAAAATATCAATCAGAATGAATGCGCTTTATTTGCGAAAGAAACACTTATAAATTGTATTGAATGATGAACTGGGCTAGATATCTACGGTACTTTTCACGGTCGTAACCAACGACGACGAGCAATAGACAGACCATAGCGTGAATTACATTTGTATTAGAATTTGTGTCGGTCATGACATCGAATAAATCAAACATAATGAAAATAGTTTCGATAACAGCCTTTTTAAAGCATATTTTCATGTCACTGATGTAAAACCGCAATATCGTGTGTCTGAAATAATAATCTTTTATAACCAACCTGTATGAATCATAAAGGTATTTTGAAATCTAAACATTCAGAATGAAAGGAACTTAAAGGTTTTATATGGCAATGAACCGTCAAATGAGATGTTGGAGGCTAAGATGCAGATGCAACTGAAAACAATCAATGGCGATGTAACCGCAAGCGCAGGTGCGACGTTTAGTACGTAACTATCGCGGAGTACTTGTTTAGTACGACTACCTAGACGTACTTGAGACTAATTTATAGAATTCGATTATAGAACACAATAATAGGTACTTCATTCATCATCCTCTCACTCTATTCAAAATAATTTGGGGTAGCATAACTTTTTCTTCAATAGAACTCATTCAGCCGAAATATCAGTGCTCGACATCTGTCTAGACTTTACACTTCATTGTCTTCCAAAATAACAAGTTATGACCGTGAAAGAAAGGCACGTCACAAATGAATACTTACTGGACAATTATTAAACAGCATAGTTATTATTGTAGAAGCAAACAAAAAAATGGCACAAGCATGGCGGAACAAATGAATGCACTGACGAATAATGTCCCCATACCGAAATGATCAATTATTAAGTACAGCAGTCCAACTTGATTGCATATAACTTTCTTATTGCTCTACTTCGAAATAATTGCATACGTCATCTCCTCTTAACCAGATGTGTTTGTAGCAAATAAGGGTTAACATTTGTATCTAGGTGTAGGTGTGACAAATTACTAGTTAATTAACACTCAATTGCAGTCAGTATAAGTTAGTTTTGCTATCTGATCTAGGAATGCAATCAACTGGAGTGTGGTAGTAGCTATTGAATACTTGTTGCTTCGACTAACCATATTAGTTCTATTTACATTTTAAGTAGGTCTGGGTATAATAGCTGAAAAAATAATCAAGAAATTTGAACTCAAGTGTAAAACATTTATAAATCACTGGCTTAGAATTTAGAAATCATTAACGGTCTAAAAAGATTATCTCTCCACCTCAAGACGTACATAATTGCATTCTTCTACAGTACCTACATAATCACTTGCTAGTTGCAAGTAACGGTTTATGACAACATACAAGAAAAAAAAAATTGAGTCAATTTTACTCACTCACAGGAAAACGATAATTTCGTGAAAGTCTTTCCTTTGCTGTCCGTGCATTGACACCACGAATATCATCATAATTATTTAGTCATAACTTTAGCCCCAATACGCTTATAATTTGCTTGGTGGGTGATCCAGTATTATGTTACTAAGAATCTGTAATGTGCTTGGCTATGCAGACAGATTTAAATCAGAATTTTGCTTTAAAATATACTTAAGTTACTCGTGTTTTAGTTTTTGGTGAAAAGGTTTTCATGAATATTCTTTCTTTAATTTTTTAACATTAATATTAAAATCACACGCTCCAAAATTAACAAAAAGTAATGTTAATATACAAACAATATTTTTAGTGTAACCGCTATAGGGCCGTGGTTGAGGTTTTGCTCTTATGAGCAACGAGACTACGCACGTGTTTTAGTGAAATGTATGTTAATAATATTCATAATCTATTTTAAATTACAACGGTCTCGTTAGTTTTTTTTTTAAAGAAATCAAAATTTACTTCTGAAACAAGGGTACCGGTTCATACAAAGCATTTCAGAGATGCAGTTTAGATTGATCATCTGACAAATTGCATTTATTACGAAAAAAATATAAGTTTTTAAGATTATGTTAGATTTTGTTTGCGAGAATGCCTGTCGTTTTGTTTGCCGGCAAAAATATAATATCGTTGACACTATCTAAAACAAGAATTTGTAGTTAATAAAATAATAATAAACAATACATAATCATCGTAAAATGTATTCAATACCGTGTCAAGCACGTGCCTATTTGTAATCACGTATTATTTACATAATGTTCATCTTTTACTTTATTTAATAATGTCTGGATTTTAAAGGTTATTGCAATCTTATTAGTAAAATTAAATAAAAATAATTGGGAGATTTTCTGAGTAAAATAATGTCATCGCTATTACTATTTATAAATTTTCTATGTTATTCAAAATGTTCAAGAGAAAAATATCTCTCAACTCTATGTCTTTATGGCACCCACTATACTTCAGCTGGGGTCATGGGTCATCCTTTCTTGGAGTTACGTTTATCCGGATAGGTCCTCCAAGCCCTGACCATATGCAATGTGGAGAGGACAATGCGACAGTAAATGAAAACACTGGTTACTAATTAATATTCTTCTTTTCGTATGGTTGTTGACTAACCTGATGTCAGTTTTAAAGCAAAATACATATGGTTTAATATTAATTAATGTATAGGAGTATTTTGAGACTATCAAATAAATTCTAACATCGAAATAAAAAAAAGTTATTTTTTCAAACAAACTTAATCGTAATCTTTTATGACTAAACTATTGGATAATTTTGACTGACTTTTTGTAAGCAGACTGGGAACAGTATAAGCCAACGAAGTTTATCTTATTGTCATACTACCTTTTGACTGCGACTTCGCCCGCGTAGATGTCGGAAAATATCCCACGGGAACGTATTATCGGGGTTAAAATTACCCTATGTGTTAGTCCTGGTTATAAACTATCAGTGTGTTAAATTTCGTCCAAATGCGTTCAGCGGTTTTTGTGCCAATCCGGAACATACATCTAGACAAACAGACAAACGGACAAAAATTCTAAAAACTATAATATTATATATTCGGCATCAGACCCGTTCTCACACCTCAGAGCAATTACTTATTTTTTTTAAATATCTATTTAATGTTTGATTTCGTTACTTTTTTGATTTTATTATATGTATAGATTAATTTGTCGTCTCCACCTTGTATATAAGCTGTGCTTCATTCTGGTTTCGGCACCAGCTCTGACATTAGCCAGTCAGCCTGTTGGTAGCGCAGTAGACTTTTAGAGGTATGAGAAACAGGGTGTAAAGTTCACTCATCCACCATAGAAAAGGGAGGAACGGGTGTTGTGTCTGGCGGAGACTCAAGATGAATTCCAGACGGATGCAGAAGCTTTCTATATAGCACTCCAACCTAAACAGTGTACACAAACTTTAGATCACGAATAAATGAATTTCTAAGGAAGCTGATTTGCCCAACTGCAGCATAAAACTGAACACAATAAGTATCCAAATAACAATCGCATACAAAGCTAATGACTGTTCTTTAGAAAGTTAAAACATGAAACCCCGCTTATTATTAAACTAAACCTTAGTCTTCACTTTCATTGACACACAAACACAACCATCCTTTTCAACGGCAGACACGAAATTGATGAGTCTGCATTAATAATAATACATAGGTACCGTCAAAGAAACTCATATCTAACCACTTTGAAAACAAAATCCCGTGCACACGATGACCACATCTGTTATCTCCCCGGTTCTAAAGCAGCCGAACGCTGCAAGCAGAAATAGTCCTTACGGTGTATAGATATGAAATTCTTTGATAGTAACATACATAAGCTCAAGCCTTCTTCCCATGGGGCCCATGGGGGTAAGCAGAAACTACAGAACGCCACCTGCTACGATCTTTCCATAATATTACTATTAATAATATCTATACATAAAATAAAATAGTAGTTTACTGCCCTGCTAAGCCCAAAGGCGGTATCTCTGAGATACGACCTTTTCGTTTTTTTTGTACCATTCAATAGCTTTAACAATTTCCCATCTAATGGTATAAGCGAAATAGCGCTATCTAACTTAAAACGTTTAAAAAAACCACTATTAAGTTTTTTATATCTCCATTTTTCCATACATTACAATTTACAAAAAGTCAATTTTCTCAAAACTTACTCCGGTTGAATTACCGCCTTTGGGCTTAGCAGGGCAGTTTATGACTTTTGTGCTGAACGGATTTGAATGAAATTTGGCACACAGATAGTTTATAACCTGTACCCTAATTGCGTAACTTATTTTCGTAAATAATTATACCTAATTTGTTTCATTTTGACAATTCAACAACATTCATTGCGTTATTTACGTTGTTGAGCAGATTTTTTTTTCCAACTTATGAAGCAATGGATTAGCAATCTGTTTTAAATCGAAATAAATTGTAATTGTGTTATATTACGCAATTAGGGGGAGAGCAGTGGTGGCCCAGTGGTAACGGCCGCGACTTACGAGTTGTAGGTCGTAGGTTCGAACCCAGACAGGCGCTTTACTTTGTGTAAATTATTTCATCACCACTGCTCTCAAAACGGTGAAGGAAAACATCGTGAGGAAACCGGCATGTCCTAGAACCGAAAATTCGAAGACATGTGACATCTACCAACCCGCACTGGGTCCGCGTGGTGGATTACGGCCCACTCCCTCTCACAGAGAGGAGGCCTGTGTCCCAGCAGTGGGAACATTTATAGGCTGATGATGATGATGATGATGACGCAATTGGGGTACTGGATTATAATAGGGTACTTTTAATCCCGGTAGTATGTTCCCGTGGGATATTTTCCGACATCCACGCGGGTGAAGCCGCAAACAGAACTTAGTTAACAATAGAATAGAATTAATAATGATAAATAATGATGTCGTACTTAATATAAATTAATTTTGTACTGTTTGATAAAGACATCTATATCAGTAGCCTTTGTTTTACTGTAAAGGTCTTGATGAAATGACAGATTGCCTTTAATTTAAATTGGTATTTAAATAGGTTCGTCAGTTTTGTGTACAATGGGTGTAAACATCCGTGGGTGGGAGATTCCGGGAACAAAGAATTTAATTTAATGTAGACATGGGCTTAAAGAGCAGCTCTTCTGAAACTAAAACTAAAAAGGATTTTTTTTTAGGTAGCGTATTTTTATTTTATTTTTTCTTCACTTTGATTTGGTTTTTATCTTTGATTTTTATGTTATATCCTATCCCTTCACATTTACTAAATAACTGATTATGTTAACATACCGTGTGGACCCTGGTGATCTGCTATACAGGTATTCCTAGTGCAGACAGTCTCTCACAAACTTTGTCTCGTAGTTTTAAAGTTTGTTTTAAATAATGTTATGCAAATTATAATTGTTTGTGACGAGCAAATAAATTTTTGAATTTGAATTTATTCGGTACTTACTTTACTATATTTTGGAACCCTGAACTAGATTAGAACATTTTAATTTTTGCCTCATGAAGGTAATTTCATAATTAACGAAGCTGAAAACTTGAATTAATAATTCCCAGGCGGTGAAAAACTTTTTTATTTATGTTAAAAAAGTTAAAATAAATACATATGTTAGTCACATGAAATATTCTAGCTATTTCTAAGCAAAGTTGCTAAACAGTGCATCGGTACGACCTCTTTGTGTTGGTTGAATAAACTTTACGAGCAACAGTTTGTAGGCCACGCTAGTTGTAAACTATGTGTTCGGAAACAAACTTAAACCCTAACGTTTAGGCCATAAACACAATTGTTGTTTTCCTAATAAATAAAGAAAACCACACACTAATAAGCAATAACTTTATTATTTACTATTCGACTGTTAAGAAGTTTTTATTTATTTATATTGCTATATGCAGAGTACTGCACAAAGATGGAAATAATATAAAAATATAAACAGTTTTCTTCTGTCGGGATGCAGAGACAAAACATGGTAAATAGACGAATTAAAAACCGGCCAAGTGCGTGTCGGATCACGCACAATAAAGGGTTCCGTAGTTGGGATGAATTTATCCCAAAAACAAACTTAACTTTGTAGTTGATAAACTTGTTCTCCCATACGGAATGTATGGGAAAACATGTTTTTGCAACTGCAAAGTTAAGTTGGTCGATTATTACTCGATAAATAGTAAAGCCTACTTAGCTGTGATAGTTTTTCTTTTAATTTCGTTATATAAACCACTGCTGTGATTTTTTTCACACATCCAAAACCAACCATTTAGCTGGCAGGGGGGGGGACACTTGACTCTAACAAAAATTTGCACTTTAAAGCTTAATATTTTTCAAACGGATCCCTGAATCCAAAAATGGTTTTTACAAACTCATAATGTTTTTGTAAGACCTTTCCATTGATACCCCACACTATGGGATAAAAAAATAAAACATCACCACTTTACGTGTATGGGAGGTACCCTAAAAAAAAATGTTTTTCATAATTTTGTTTTACCACTTTGTCGGCGTAATTAATATGTATACCAATGTTAAATTACAGCTTTCTAGTACTAAGGGTCTCGGAGCTAGACCGCGGACAGACAGACAGACAGACGGACATGACGAAACTATAAGGGTTCCTTGTTTACTACGGAACCCTAAAAACAAGTTAGTAAAGTAACGTTTCTTAAAAAAGCAAAAAGATATTTGATTGAATAATTTATACATAAAATAAACAATCAAAGATGTAAGGCAACCAACAGAAAGTGTAAGTGTTATGTGTTTTTAAATTATACTGTGACTGCAAAAATGCACTCCTGCAGTTTGTTCATTTGTTTATTGCTTAATAAACTCGTCGAATACTTGACCAATTGTTTCCAAATCTTACACACGTATGTATAAATTGTAGGGTATTAGTAATCGTAATGAATTTAAACATCGAAGAAACCCACTTTTATTTACCGATCGGTATTTTTATGCAAGCGAAGTTATTCTGTTTATAATCACTAGCAACCCGCCTCAGCTTCGCTCAGTTTTCACGACTTGAGAAAACAATGAGATTTATTTATTAGATTCAAGTTTAATATATTTTATTATATATTATTATACATCGCCCACGAGGATGTCGGAAAATATCCCACGGGAACGTACTACCGGGATTTCATACCTAATAGCCGAGGAAAAGATCATTGATTCCTAATTTCCTTCCGTTGCGCCCACGTTGCCGTCAACCATAATTACTTTGTTACGCGTAATTTTGAATCTGATATATCTTTTAAAATATTTATTTAAATTATATGATGTCAGGCATATTTTAATCCAAATTGAATGCCCAATTTAAATAACATATTTTATTGGATAAGGATATATACAATACCGGTCAAAATACCTTCGGAAATAACAATGAAATTTCTATGAAATTCTGAATGGTTACTGTGGGCCATCCTTAGAAGATAGACATATGCTGTCGCAGACTTTTTCGTTGAATTTTTTAAGATCTAACATTCAATCCTATAGAACATCAATTTCATGTATCCCTTACGGCTTACGCAGCGCACGCCAACAAAGCTCCTAGTCGGCACGATTTTTTCCGACATCTTCGACAATAATCGTCATATTCCAGTCAATTTACACAAAACCTTAATGAATTATACACCAAAACCTTCCGCATAAATCACTCCGTCTATTGGTGAAAACCGTTTGAAAATCCGTTCAGAAGTTTTTGAGTTTATTGCGTTCAGACTGACAGACAGATGCGCCGGGGGACTTTGTTTTAAAATATGTAAGGATAAACAAACTTTCCGGAATAAATTCTCTAAATGATGGTGAAAACCGCATCAAAATCCATTGCGTAATTTAGAAGAATAACGTGGTCATACAGACAGACACGAAAAGCGACTTTAATTTACAATATGTATAACTAGATACAATTAATATAGATTAATCATCCAATGTCATCATATCTACATTTCCATTAGGTATACACTTGACGATATACGTTTAATAGAAATGTCATTACTCTTTAAGCTACTATAATGAGTGTGATAAATAATGTTTTCTTGGTAGACAGAACTTTCTCTTTTAATGATTTAATTATAAAATAAAAATAGCTTACGACTTTTTACGCTTGGCCATAAAGACAGGCTCTAGAAACGTAAAGTAACCAGGGGCCCAAGTCTGTTATTTTTATAAATTTGTCATTCCAACACGATCCCATTATCATTTTGCTGAAAGTTCGTAATCTGCTAAATTCATAATGGTCGATCATTGGTCTCGTAATAGAATTGTGTTATAATGGCATTGTCGTACAATACGATTAATAATACCGCCTAAGTCAGTCATTCATTTGTCATTATGTACGAGATTACCAACAAGTGCCATTTCTTTCAATGGAGTGTCAGTGGCTGACCATTGGAAAGTCATAATGACGCCATTATATTAGTAGATTACCAAACTTGTCAAAATTAACAATTATGAAATCAATGATAGACCATTCTGACACTATTGTAATAGCAGACTTGAGGCCCAGTAATATTGTACAAAAAAAAAAAACAATAACTCTATACCGAAGTCTCATACAAAAATATACAATAGTGATGGCGTTTATTTTAAAAACATAGTGTAACGGTTCTAGTAGATATAATTAGTTCGTGAAATTTAAATGTTGTTCAAGGAATCTTTAGCGTTTCTAATCTGTTGTACTGGTATCTAGTTATACTTAATAACTATTGAACTTACTTTTGTTAACGAATTCATGTTGGATCGTTAGTTATAGAGAATTATAACTAGGTAACGATCTAACATGAATTCGTTAACGATACCTATTACGAAAATATTTTTGACAAAATGCCAATTATTTTTGTATAAAAAAGGAACGTAACATCTTTCTCTAAACTTTAACTAAAGTTTTATCTTATATATAAAATTCTCGTGTCACAATGTTAGTTACCTTACTCCTCCGAAACGGCTTTACTGATTTTTACCAAATTTTATATGCATATTCAGTAGGTCTGAGAATCGGCTACTATCTATTTTTCATACCCCTAAGTGATAAGGGTTGTCCACCCCAAACAAATAATTGGCAAAACAACGTTTGCCGGGGTCAGCTAGTAATAAATAATATTATGTGGTCAAATACGTTTGATCATTTAGAACAGAGGGAATCGATTAATATGCATGCATAGAAAAAAGTGGAATGGTAGAAAAGCGTAAGAAAAAGCCAGAGTGACGAATCTTCCGATGTAAGTGAAACGACACATGTTTTATACAACCTTAATTTCAAAGCAAATACAGTAACTCGGCTATTGTCGAGATTTAAATTAATACTACAAGTGCCATTAACGGTAAACAGTACGGTTTTAAGATTTGGGTAACTATCAAGGTCAGCTGACTTTGACCCACTTCCGATTATGAAGTTACGATTGAAGCTCAGCCGCTTCACATCACTATCTATTTGTACAGATTGATGTTCTTTTTTTGAACTGATTAAAAAACGAAAAATTCTTCGAAATAATTTAGATTAATTACGATTTATTGTTGTAATAACTACGTACATAGCTACATACATACTGTTTGTGACTACAAAGATGACGTTTAATAGGGAAGTAGGTATGGAAGAAACATACATGTTGCGCCGACCCCAAATAAAATTGGGATAAGGGCAAGTCAAAGTCAAATCATTTATTTCAAATAGAGAATGATGATGATACTGTTTGTGAAAAAAAAAAGTTGTGTAATAACGAGTATGTCGTATATTATTCCTATTTCCGACTAAAGGCTCGTGCAAACCAGCGCGATATCGCGGGCGCGACAATGGTCGCGCTGCCTGTCGCGCCCGCGATATCTTTCTTTCCGTAATCAAAAGGGTTCAAAACCAATAAGAATAATTTAAAAAAAAACTAACTACTTAACAATTATTATAGGGATCCGAAATAAATAATAATAATAATTATTTTATTGCATGTTAATATTTAAGTTTTTTTTAAATTGTTATAGATAATTTAGGTATAGCAACACCTAAACTATTATATTTAATAGGAACTACCCACTTGCGTTGCTTTACTAAGAATTTATTATGAAGCTATTTTCTCGCTTACATTAATGTAACAGCATTTCACTTGTCAAAGGCGATGAATGTTGTTTTAGTGGATACATGACAATAACATAATGAAAATAACAAGCTTTAAAAAAGCTATTTTTATGATAGTTTCTTTTAGTAAATTGACAGACAAAAGTTAAAACTATTTAAGTAAATTTATTTTAAGGAAAGTACTTTTAATAACTAGATCAAGTAAGAACCGTTACCATATATTTCAAACCCAATAAATTATCCTTTCACACTTCACTTTCAGCTTCTTTTAGACACATACATACATAAACTCACGCTTTCTTCCCATGGGGTATAATAGGCAGAAACTATAGAACGCCACCTATTACATACTCCTTTTGCTTCGTTTACGGTCATGCATCTGGTCATACACGCACCCCACTTGCGAGTACTACGCACCTGACCTTTCTGAAGAACGTCACCAATTATGTCACTATGTCCTCCTAAGGCGTTTCCACTCCCATCTGCCTTGTAGACCTTTTATTATTCGCCTTTCATTCATCCTCTCAACATATCCAAACCATCTAATACTCTTTTAAATTTTTGTCACTACATCATCTGCCTAGCCTTTTCCCAACTATGTTGGGGTCGGCTTCCAGTCTAACCGGATGCAGCTGAATACCAGTATTTTACATGGAGCGACTGCCTATCTGACCTCCACAACCCAGTAACTGGGTAATACGATACCCCTTGGTAAGACTGGTTGTCAGACTTTCGGGCTTCTGACGACCCGTAACGACTGTCAAAGATCCACGAATGACAGCCGAGACCAACGGCTTAACGTGCTTTCCGAGGCACGGAGGAGTCTCGGTATGTAAAGATGGTCACCCATCCACTGACCAACCCTGGCAAGCGTAGCTTAACCTGATGGATCGACCAGTGCGGCTGTTATTACTTTGCTTTATTTTTGTCACTACATCTTCTTTTAAACCGCACCATTGCCTTATCATGTAATTTTTCAGCCTATCAATCATAGTCACAACACATGCTTCTTTTAGATAATCTGAAAAACAAAAAATTGTTGGCAGTGCTTTGTTTTCGTGTTTCATGTTTTTGCAAAACGCGAAACACAAAGAAAGCTACCAACTTCAGTGTGCACTTACCATAATTCTGTAAATACCTTCAGTGAAAAGTGATATATCTTGACTTATATCAGTTTTAATATTCTTTCACTAAGTTTAACAGTAAAAAAATGCAATTTTTTGGTCTAATTGGTACCCCTCCAAGATAACAATTGAGCAAGCTTATTTTGGTGTTAAGTGCTCTAACTAAGCATTTTTTACATTTATTAATGTGTAATAAAATACATTTTAAATAATATCAATGTGAACTGAAAAAATATTTCAAGTACCTTAATGTATACTAATACAAATGTATGTGACTCTTATTACGCGATCTATGTGAATTATTACAAACTGATATATTTACAGATAAATAAATAATGTGTAAAATGGTTCAAGTCATTTTAAATTAATTAACACATACTACGACTTTAATATTGTTGTGTTACGTGATACAACTGGATTTCTTTTTAAATTATAAAAACACTATACAAATTAATCTGTTTCTTCTTACACTAAATTGTGCTTTAAGATATTGTTTACCAATGTCAATAGTCAGTACTCATTTTAGTGAAGTAGCCAAACAGACAGATTTTTTTTAACTTTAACATTAATTTTCTCAAAATTATAATCGGCGATCGCTTTGTTCAGCTCCTCTCGTTGCCGTTGTGACAACACCATTTTCATCGTGGTCGGGTGACGCTTGAGGCGGCGGGCCCGGTTGGTTCACTGCACTAGAGTCTCACTTATTCACGCGGGCGACGGCAGGAACGCCGTTGCCATTATAACACGGAACACAAAAACACTTAAAATTTCACTTTTGTCTGAAATAAATAACACGCACTCTACAATCACACTTCACACAAGACCCAAGGCAGAAAACCGTTTTCGTTGCAATATGATTTTCCAGTTACATCACTTTTCACTGAAGGTACAGACTTATGTTATTCAGAACTTATAAAAAATACATTTTCCTCCTAGTTAATTTTAAGTAGGTAGAGCTCGAAACACTGTTGTTTCCATAAATACATAATTTCATTCAGAAGGCCATTTACATAATAAAAAATAGTTAACTAAAACAAGTGTCTCATTTGTACAATTTGAAACGATGAGGAAAACCGCAACGGAAGATTACCAACATTGAACCTTGCTTACGTTTACATAAGAATTATCAACTTAAAAATATCTTTGAAGCTGCAAATTTTAAAGGCTGTTAGTGTTGTCTGTAGGTAGTATTTTATAAATTATCATATGTGGTCTGATTGTTCAACTCGCAAAACTTCATCGCTTGTCGGAAATAAGTACCGAGATTATTATAAAAGTAAATTAACTATGGAAGTATTAAGTATGTGCTATAAAAGTAGGTTAGTAGGCATCTGAACTACGCAAAACTATAGCATCAAAACCTTAATTCATGAAAAGTATCTACTAAATTGGTAAGGCTAACACATTTTCTGTTGATACTTTTCCATTCAAAAACAGTACATAACTTCCAAATCTCCGAAAAGCTTGGGCTCTTCGTAAGCTCACGGAGCTATAATTCGCCGGCCGGCCGCCGTGCACGTGGTCACTCTCCACCGGTTCCACAAGTACCTACATCGCGTCATGCGCCTGCGTCGGTGAAAGTGTCCCGCGATCCCCACGCAATCTCATTCACTGTAGACGGTTAAACTCGGGGTCAAGCGCACAACAAGTTTCGTTCCCATTATTTACTTTTCTTTGAGAGCCAGTAAAAGTTAGCAAAGCTTTGTGAAGTCTTGTGTGATGTGTCGATATTTTGCCAACGGCTGTGTGTCATGTGCCGTTTTGGTTGACTTTAAGTGTTTATTACCTCTTTCTCTTACTGACATTCGCAAAACTTTCTTATGCGAAATCTATTGTATGCGCTATGTAATTTACAGATAGGAGTGTTTAGAAAAAGACATCGTGTCTATGTGTCAATTCTGTGATGGACTTAAGGCCACAATGTTATCTGACTGTGCATAAAATGTTTTGGTACTAACCAACCGCAAGAAAGTAGGTTTATCGATCGCAGTTTAAATTGAACATTGTACACAAGCTGGTATTCGTTTATCGGCATATTTTATCGATGTATTGAGAACTTGACACCCCTGCATGATGCATAGGTACTTAGTTAGCACTCGCACTTATTTACTACAACGGTAGGTACCTACTAAATTATACGAAACATATTATATTAATTTGTGTGCTAATCTTTTTATATATAATTCTTCTGTGAGTGTGTATGTCACTGAACTTCTCTCAAACGACTGGACCGATTTTGATGAAATTTTTAACCGACTTCCAAAAAGGAGGAGGTTATATGTTCGTCGCGTATGTTTGTTTTTTTTTTTTTTTTTATGTATGTCCACCGATTTCTCCGTCAGTTGTGGACCGATTTTGAAAATTCTTTTTTTGTTTGAAAGGGTGTGCTCTCGAATTGGTCCCATATAAATTTTATTAACTTTGGTTGGATAGTTTTTGAGTTAGCTACAAAATACGTATTTTTTTCCCACTTAGTATGTAGATGATATGATAAGTTTCTGTCGCTGGTAGCAGGTAGTGGTATTCGAATGTGTGTGGGGTAGGTACCACAACTAAAAAGTGAAAAATAAAAACTTTTTACAAAAAAAAAAAACAACCGACCTCCAAAAAAAAAACACTACAAAGTGAAAAATAACTTTAATTTCGGAAGTCGGTGGCAAAAAACGAAAATACAAAACCCAAGACACCGACTTCCGAAATTAAAGTTATTTTTCACTTTGTAGTGTTTTTTTTTTTTTGCAGGTCGGTTGTTTTTTTTTTTGTAAAAAGTTTTTTTGTGTGTGTTCAAGGGGATCTGGGAATGGTTTAGATTCACAATTTTGTCCGCTGGACAATGTTTTGACAGGACAACGTCTGTCGGGTCCGCTAGTATAGAATAAAATACTGTCACTTCACCCTTCGCACGGTTAGTATATCGAGTCCACAGATTGCAAGAATGCATCTTACCAACCCGTTTGCCTCCGTCAGCTATTGCAATACTAATAACTACTATCTACAAAGAAAACAGACGATTTATCGTTTTTCATTTTATTTTCCACGAAAGGAGAATTCTGTTTAAGTTTATTGTTTGATTGTTTGTCATTCTTTAAAAAAGGAGTGTTTTTATTTGTAAATGAGTCAAGGTAAACGTTGTAAAAACAAAATAAGATAAGGTTTTGAAAACCTTAAATGTAAAACGGATGTCAGCAAAGGCCTAAAGGAGACGAAAAAGATAAACATCCGTTTTGCGGTTCCTTGGAGTCTGCTGATTAAATACCCAGTAAACTAGTGCGTAATGGTATTTTAAATAGATCTCAGAGACTTACAATTTACTGTAGAGTAAAAACGCTTCACGTAACTGAAACGTAGGTACCTACATCACTCAGATGTTAAATCGAAACAGCACATAACAACATCTAGTGATAAAAAAAACCGGCCAAGTGCGTGTTGGACCACGCACAATGAAGGGTTCCGTAGTTGGGATGAATTTATCCTAAAAAAAAACTTAACTTTGTAGTTGATAAACATATTCTCCCATACGGAATGTATGGGAAAACATGTTTTTGCAACTGCAAAGTTAAGTTGGTCAAATATTACTCGATAACTAGTAAAGTCTACTTAGCTGTGATAGTTTTCCTTTTAATTTCGTTATATAAGCTACTGCTGTGATTTTTTTCACACATCCAAAACCAACCATTTAGCTGGCAGGGCGGAGGGGACACGACTCTAACAAAAATTAGCACTTTAAAGCTTAATATTTTGCAAACGGATCCCTGAATCCAAAAATGGTTTTCACAAACTCATGTGTTTGTAAGATCTTTCCAATGATACCCCACACTATGGGATAAAAAAATAAAACATCGCCACTTTACGTGTATGGTACCCTAAAAAAAGTTTTTCATAATTTTGTTTTACTACTTTGTCGGCGTAATTAATATGTATACCTATTCCAAATTACAGCTTTCTAGTACAAAGGGTCTCGGAGCTAGACCGCGGACAGACAGACAGACAGACAGACAGACAGACAGACGGACATGACGAAACTATAAGGGTTCCTTGTTTACTACGGAACCCTAAAAAACGTGTTAAAATGAGGTCATTTGTTATTGAGATATTTGACCAAACTTTACTGTTCCGTATTCCACGTAAAAAAGCTACAGTATTTTTCAAAGGCCTCACTTTAATTGGTAAGAGATCACATGCCCGTGCCCAGTGCCCAGTCCCCAGTCCCCACTTGCCCAGTTCTTGAGTAATTAGTCAACAAGCGGCGTACGTGCAGAGCTTGCCAAATGGCATAACGCACCTTTCAAGAGTCACTTGCTATACGTCGGTTGTGAAAGTTCGCTCTTGTCACCTTTCCTTCATTTTCTCAATGATATAACTTTCGAATAATGTTTACTGTTTGAGAATAAACATCCATCTTTCTAGCGAGAAGGTTAGCGACGCAAAAACATTAAACAACGCATCGGAATGAGGTATCTTCTCACGAAACTTATTGTCCTTTTATCTTTGTTTGCGTATCTAAGTGTCGACGCAATCGCAATTATATGATTTTTAGTACCTTCATTATGTACGAATGAGAGGATTTTTTTTTACAAAAATATCTTATAAAACTGAACGAGTCGATTTCTTTCAGAAACTGTAAACATAGGTACTGGATCATGATTGTTCAAGAAAACTATTATGCAACAAAACCTTTATTTTTCCGGTTCCTACAAAGTTCCAGTGATATTAAAATAATATAGATTCTAGAGATACTGTAGTTTCAAAAATCTGCCTGGCCTTTTTCCAACTATATTGGGGTCGGCTTCCAGTCTAACCGGATGCAGCTGAATACCAGTATTTTACATGGAGCGACTGCCTATCTGACCTCCACAACCTAGTAACTGGGTAATACGATACCCCTTGGTAAGACTGGTTGTCAGACTTTCGGGCTTCTGACGACCCGTAACGACTGTCAAAGATCCACGAATGACAGCCGGGACCAACGGCTTAACGTGCTTTCCGAGGCACGGAGGAGTCTTGGTATGTAGAAATGATCACTCATCCACAGACCAACCCCGGCAAGCGTAGCTTAACCTGTCAGATCGACTCGAGCGGCTGTTAGTATTTAGCCACGAGCTCCGAGATACTGTAGTTTCAATGGACTCAAAAAAGCCAAGAAAAAAATGAGTGTAGTTATAGCTTTAAAGCCGTTGCGTTATTTGAGAAGAGCCTTTCAAAAGTGACGCCAATAATATTTTTGATCAGTTTCTAATTAATATTATAAATGCGGAAAGTTTGTTTGTTACAGTTTCACGCTAAAACAGCTGTTTTGGATGAAATTTGGCGCATGGGTGGACCATGACCTGGGTTAGGACATACCTACTACTTTTATCCCGATATTCCCACGGGATCGAGACTTATGCGGGTTAAACCGTGGGGCGTAACTAGATGTTTATAATATAAAAAAACACTAAAAAGTGAAAAATAACTTTAATTTCGGAAGTCGGTGGCAAAAAACGAAAATACAAAACCCAAGACACCGACTTTCGAAATTAAAGTTATTTTTCACTTTGTAGTGTTTTTTTTTTTGAAGTCGGTTATTTTTTTTTTGTAATAAGTTTTTATTTTTCACTATTTAGTTGTGGTACCTACCCCGCACACATTCGAATACTACTACCTGCTACTAGTGACAGGAACTTATCATATCATCTACATACTAAGTGGGAAAAAAATACGTATTTTGTAGCTAACTCAAAAACTACCCAAGCAAAGTTAATATTTATATTGGACCAATTTGAGAGCATACCCTTTCAAACAAAAAAATAATTTTCAAAATCGGTCCACAAATGACGGAGAAATCGGTGGACATACATAAAAAAAAAAACAAACATACGCTACGAACATAATAACCTCCTCCTTTTTGGAAGTCGGTTAAAAATTGACCTACTACGTCAATGTGCTGTATTTTGATACTGGCAATTTAAGCAGGTAGTCAATTTTATAAACAATTTCCCTGACTTTACATGAATCGAGATTTGAGAACAATGTATTTAGTACTAGTATGTAGAAGATATTATTATACCTCTTAATTGCATGTTCACTGTCGCGCATCACAGATAGATAACGAAATAATAGGACAGCTTCGTTCGCCGATACTATCAGTCATGGTCGGATGCATGCTAACAAGACAAGAGATGAAATTGAATGATGCCTTCAATGTTCGTTACTAAATAATATTGTGACGGATATAATCATTTTATCAAAACACCGTCGTAAATATACAGGGTGTTTGGCAGAACGTTGAACATACGAAAATGGTGTATAGGTGGGATCATCTGCTACTTACTCAGCCCTAATTAGGTACCCTTTATTTGTTATTGTCAGGAGAAGGTATTATGAAAGAAAAATTAGAAAGTTGCGCGGAAAATTAGAAAATGTAAGAAAACTTAACGACCATATTAACTTTTCTAATGTAACCTTAGCGCTTTTGACATAACTGTCAGTCGTTTGACAATTGTTTTTCACATGGCCAGTTGTATGTCGCCTGTTCCCGTGTCGGAATACCAACAAAACTATTCATATACGCGCCAAAAAATAAAACTAAGAATGTTGTGTATCATCATAAATAGAGATCGGATATTCGGATGCATATTTTCCTTAAGTTAATATTTGGCTAAGAAATTATGGAAGTGGCTTCTCAATAAATAAAAAAATTAACATAAATCCCGGAATTCCATAACATCCGGGAATGTACAACTAATCAGATACACGGTATGGAAATGACTTATCAGCCCTCTTATGAAGGTTGCTTTTGCGATGTTAACATAAAAATTTATATACCCACTCAACATTTTACGAAACTCAAGAGACCGAGTTGTTTGTCGCTATGTGCTATGCCAATTTGGCAACCTACTTTACAACATTAGCTAGCATTTCTATAGATAAAAAGTACTAAATTTATCAATTCCAGAGTCGCAAGATTTTTGCGATCGATACAAAAGTGCATTCCATATTAGCCAACACCTGAACGTTAGTAAATATAACTATGGGTTCGCACTGACGCAACATCACAACAAAACATGTTGAAATCTCTAGTGCCAGTCAAACTTTCTATAGAAAATTGACAGAAAATAGAGATTCCAACATGTTTCGCTGTAAATGTTTCGTCAGTGCGAACGCACAGTAATACATTCGATTCTATAATCACAACTCTTAAAGTCGATCCGGGAATCCCGGGATTTTTTCGATACAAAAGTGCATTCTATAATAGCCAACACCTCAACTTTAGGTAAATATGCATCCGAATATCCGATCTCTAATCATAAAGCATTAGAATATAAACACTAAGTTTTTGTTTTAACACAAAAATTCGAATTCAATATTCATAGTTAAGACAGGAGAACGTCTGTCGGGTAAGCTAGTAATTTAATAAATCAGCTTTTACCATGCTTCTAAAATACGCATCACAATTAATTAGTGAGTTGAATTTCAGCGGATACAACATCAATCAAATTAATTACGTAGCAGTGTATACAAAAGAGCTCATTAAATATGCATTACGTGTCAAATGCCAGCCGAAACAATTATTTTAAACTTTATTACGTGTAAAAGAAAATTGGAAAGAAACAATAAGAATATTTTTACAGAATAAAATTAATTAATTTGTTACATTCTGTATAATTTTGTTTTGTTCGTATTTTAACAATTCCCATAAAAGTAACTAAGTTATTCAAAAATTATGTAAATAATGAAATATTGATCTTTAAACTTATTAAGTTATTATACAACAATTTTACTACGGAAATTGAAAAAACATACAACATAATTTATTATTATTCCGTTTCATTCATCGACCAGCATTCGATCCGCCCCTTCATTCGCTCACAACTAAACTGGGTGGCCGTTTAGTTGTGGGTGAATGAAGGGGCTCACACAATAAAAAAAATAAAAAACCGGATTCACTCACTGAGAGCGGTTTCGCACTAAGTCTGATCCGAATCTGATGCTAATCCGAATTCAAGATCCGAATTGAATCCGAACTGGGAATGTTCTAAATTCGGACGGACAAAGATCAGATCTAGAGCGCAACCCCTCATACTAGTACTGTGGCTACTTCAGATCGACATTTCTCGGATTCGGATCGGATTCGGATCGGACGTAGTGCGAAACCGCTCTGACTCACTCTGCGTCGGGCGGTCGACGTGGCAACACGCCGTGTTCGGGTTCGCGACAAGTCAATCGTTATCCTGAGGATGCCTCGTTCAGAGGCAGAATTCCAGATTTGTTACATGTATTCGGTTTGCATACTTTACGTCACATGTTTATAAAGCAGATCAATTATATTTACGCGTGTTTTTGAGAAAGATTTATGAGTACTGATCATATTGAAATTCGATAAAACTTTTAATAATGCAAGACTGACGTTTTGAAATAGAATAAGTTATTATTTATATATTTATTCTACACTTATTATTTTCCTAACATGATAAAGCTCTGCTTGCATTATTAAGAAAACAATATTGTCATTTTTTTTAATATCTTCGGTTGGTATCACAAAATAAATGTGCACATAGACTGGTGCACGAGAGTTAGACCGTTTGAAGCTTTCATTTGATTGCGTACGTTATCTACGTAACAGGGTTTGTTTACAATGTCATCAGATAATATTGAAACGGACCATATCTCCTACCTACATAGGCTCTGTTCCGGATGAGATTGCATAAGAATTTAAACCTGGACAGGGTTGGTTTATACTTTCATTAAATACTTTCGGAACAGACATTAAATTAGTGTAGTCTCATCATAAACTTTTCCTTAAAAGTAATACCTATAAATATCATAACTATTACATTAAATCGTATTTTTTTTGTATGTAGATCTATATCTTTACAATGTATTTCATCTGTAAAATAAAAAATAAATTTTGTTCGTTGATAAGCGCATCACTTGAGAACGGCTGGACCGATTTGGCAATTTTTTTTTTAAATGTTCGTAATAGTCAAAAGTCCAGGTTTTTTTTGCGAAAGAAAAATCTGAAAGATTTGGGACAGGATAACGTATGTCGGGTCATCTAGTTTTTAATAAACTAAACTGTAAATCGATAGGCATTAAAAAAAATCTTGTTTAACATTCACGAGATTAAAAAAAATCTAATTTTTTTATTGTCTCGTACTCATTATTAGAGGTTTGTTACTTCCATTAAAATGAAAATCTAAAATTTTTATGTTTATCTGTTTGTTTGTAAGTTTGTATGTAGGAGGAGGTAATCTCTAGAACTACCAGTCGGATTTGAAAAAATCTTTTTGCATTGGATAGCCCATTCTTGAGAAAGGTATAGGCTCGCGCACGAAGTCGCGGGGAGAAACTAGTATTGTATAAATAAGGCTTTCCATACGGATTTCCGAGTCACCTTTCTACAAGGTTATGCTTTTCCCAAAAAACCTTCATCAGTGGACGGTTTTTTTTCTACGGAATGATAAAATTGTGTGCCGATTAAACGGTACTTCAAAACACCCTTAAATAAATCTATTTATTTGAATAAAAAGTGATCTTCGTCACTTTTTAGAGTTCCGTACCTTAAAAAGAAAAACGGAACCCTTATAGGATCAATCGTGTGTCTGTCTGGCTGGCTAGCTGGCTATCTGTCTGTCCGTCTGTCACAGCCAATTTGCTCCAAATCTAATGGACCAATTAAGTTAAAATTTGGTACCCATATGAATTGTTGTGACCCCAACACGGACGTGTAACGTGTAATAAATGAATTTTGAATATGAGGGTCAGTTTTAGACTTTTCCAACTACAATGTTAAGTTTATTCTTGGGATAAATTCATCCCAACTACGGTATCCTTCATTATGCGTGGTACGACATGCACTTGGCCGGTTTTTTATTAAATCATTCGGTGATAACATCCACTAAGACTGCAAGCCAACCCTACTTAATTGGGAACTAGGCAGATTGATCCTTGTGAAGTACCCTTCTACTAATCACATTGAAATACCTATGTGGGACGTGGGAAACCACGGTCAATCAAAGTAATAATAATCATTAACCGCTTGTGTGTGGTGAACACGTAATTAATACTTTTTAGTCTTATAAAGAAATATTCTTTTTAGTAAGAGATTCAAATAATGATTTCTGTCAAAAATTAAGTTTGCTTCTTGACTGCCAAAGATTTTTCTAGTTTTAATCCTACTATCATTGATGTAAGTACCTAGTCATAATATTTACAATTATTCCACTTAGGTAGCATACGAAAGCGGCGGCCGATTTTGCAACACGCGGGTGTGCGACAATCATTGACAGGATGTGGCAGTTGGGACTTGAGGTGGCCCTGCACAAGTCCGAGGCCATGTGTTTTCATGGTCCTCTGAACGCGCCACCGTCAGACTCCCAGGTCACGGCGGGAGGGCTTCACATCGGCGTCGAGTTGACGATGAAGTATTTGGGACTCGTCCTCGACAGCCGGTGGAACTTCGTAGAGCGTTTCCGACGTTTGGCTCCCTTAAAGCGGCTCCTGTCCAATCTAGGGGGTCCAAACGCCTCCTGCCGGGTCGCGGGAAAATCCGAAAGGGATACCGTGGCCCCTGGCAACATACAGGCAACTGAAGGAACACGGGTGGGTCTAAGTCAGTAAGAGTCTGACACGTCCTCCCGCGGGAGAAGTTATTTGATAATTTCCGAACCAAAATTAACGTCACGTTGGAAATTATAAAAGCGCACAATACGTATTATCTCGTGAGGTTTCAATGGGTAAACAATAGTCATCCATGCTCGGATTGCAGCTTTAGCTCGTAGATACTTTTATCCATGTGGCTGTTATACCATAAGCCGCTCGTCACAGGATGACTATTACGAAAATACTCAGCCGTAAACACGTCATATTCAACGCCGCTAAACTACATTTTATTCCTCCGAGAAGCGTGAAGTACAGTAATTATTATTATAACACTGTCTAGATATTACGTGAAAGTATAATTCACAATTTAGCTAAAAACTTACAAGATAAAATATTATATAATCGTGTGTATTTCACATTGTTTCGCGATGATTACTCAGACATGATAATGATCTGAAAAGGCCAATGCAGCGATTTCCCGACCTATGCCAAGGTCGGCTCGTTAAAACTGATCGTGCGCCCGCGCATTTAGCTAGTCCTTTTCACAAGGGAAATGACTAACATAATAGCATACGTACCGTCATGTATTCACGGTAGAGATGCATTGGTTTTCCCCTATACACTTTACAAATAGGAGAAAAGCATAGTCAAGAGACTTTTCTACAACACCTAATTCGGATAATCCGGCCCAGACCTTACAACCCCGCTTCAGATGTAAACGATACACGAAACTAGTAGAAACAACAAAGAATACATATCTTATACCTTGGTATAAAAGTGGGGTTAGAGCTCGGGGTTATTAGGACACTAGAATGATTAACCGACTTCCAAAAAGGAGGAGGTTATATGTTCGTCGCGTATGTTTGTTATTTTTAATTTATGTCCACCGATTTCTCCTTCAATTGTGGACCGATTTTGAAAATTCTTTTTTTGTTTGAAAGGGTATGCTTTCGAGGTGGTGGTCCCATATAAATTTTATTAACTTTGCTTCGATAGTTTTTGAGTTAGCTTCAATAATACGTACTTTTTCCCACTTAGTATGTGGATGATATGATAAGTTCCTGTCACTGTTATTTACATAGCAGGTAGTGGTTTTCAAATTTGTGTGGGGTAGATACCATAACTAAAAAGTGAAAAATAAAAACTTTTTACGAAAAAAAACAACCAACTTCCAAAAAACACTTCAAAGTGAAAAATAACTTTAATTTCGGAAGTCGGTGTCCTTGGGTTTGAATGTTCGTTTTTTTGTCACCGACTTCCGAAATTAAAGTTATTTTTCACTTTGAAGTGTTTTTTGAAAGTCGGTTGTTTTTTTTTTTTTTGTAAAATGATTTTTTTTTCGCTAATCTCTTCCACATGACACATATTTAGGACGAAATTGAGGATATTAACACAGCAATATGGGAATAACAAGTCATGTGAAATGATATAGTGACGGGGCGTTCGATTACTGCGACGCAATCTCAATAATGAGATGTTCAATAAAAAATAACGCCACTTTCTATAAGCACTTACACGATAATGCGATGGAACACTTGAGAACTCCTAACGGCTTCGTTGAACTCTCTATATACCATGCTGCGAAATAATGTAAACGCTTGAATTGATTTAAAAATAATTACATCACTTCAAGTGTATTTTTAAGTTCTAAAGTACTTTAGCACCTGTGTTGCTATACTCTTTCCGTTCATCAAAAGGAAAAACGGAACCCATATAGGAGCTGCTTCGTTGTCCGTGGTTCTGTCAGTCTATAAAAAATGACGAAATGTTTTTTTTTTTGAAGACTGTGATAATTTAAATTTTTAATGATGATTTTTAATGATAATTTTTGAATATTTTTAATGTTTTTACTGTTTTACTTCTTATTTCTTAGGGGTATCGTGTTACCTGGTCACTAGGTTGTGGACGTCAGATAGGCAGTCGCTCCATGTAAAATACTGGTATTCAGCTGCATCCGGTTAGACTGGAAGCCGACCCCAACATAGTTGGGAAAAGGCTAGGCAGATGATGACTTCTTATTTATTCTTTTTTGTATATGGGTATTTTGCCTGAATTAAAACACCATTTATTTTATTACCCTTAGACCCTTTTTCTCAGGAACGCGTGGAGGTACCATGTTAAAATTAATAACAAATACGTAAGTCTACCGTCCCGTGGAGCTCTAAAAAATCAACCTTGTTCGCAATAAAAATATACTTACGGCCATTTATGCGATATATTTGTATACTCACAAATAAATCAAAACCTAAAGGGTACTTCCAGTTGACCTAGAATCATGAAATTTAGCAAGAAGCAAGGTAGCGCAAGTAAAGGAAAAAGTCTGAATATCGTAAATTTTTAGAATTTTCACATATTTTTTTTTTTTTTCGACTAAGTACTTACATTTGCAATGGAAAATTCACCGTGATGTATATCGATCTTAGAGTATATAACACTGGAGAAGCCTTAAGAACATGCGAAGTGTTAAAAGTAAAAGTACAAGAGCACATGTTCTAGCACGGTCATAAAAACTACTTTAAAATCGATTCAACGCACTGTCGTTAATTGTTTTCGAGACGCGTGGTTCTCATTCAGTGCTCCGTGAAAATGCGCCTGGTTGTGCTGTTAAAACTTTTAAAAAGCGTTCAAATACATCAAAATTAAATAAAGATGAAATAACTTTCCCTATGTAAGTAGTTTTATAAAATATTTAGTCATGTTTTCATTGAAATTCAAAATCCTAACCTCCTATAACATTTAACATTTTGACTTTTGATTCGATTCAACCATGATTCAACATAAAACAAGGTATGAATCGAGTATTTTTCCTCACATTGCTTTTCCGACGTCACTATGTCTCGCTACACCTCGTTCATAAGGTTCAAAAATATTTGCATTACGAAAATGTACGTCAAATCAGCAAAATTGACATGCACTTGACATGCGATTATGTCTTCTAGCAAAAATGATAGTGAGAGTACCGTACGGTTGGGGTCACGTATGAAACCAAAATTGATATATCGATAAGACGTATTTGATGTTGTTTAAAGAAAATGGTTTTCGGAACGAAGTTCTTTAACACGGCTTGCGGTAGGAGTGAACTGGTAGAAATCGTCACGTGAAAAAGCGTTCATACTTGCGATTGTCTTCTTCTAATTCGATAGAGAGAGAGCGAGAGAAAGTGTGAATTTGGTCAAAATTGAATCCAAGATGGTGGCTGCGAAAATGTTCACATTCGTCATGGGTGTAATTTTCATAGTTTTCAAGGGTGCTAAAGCCGATAGTGAGGTCAAAATGTAAATCCAAGATAGGTTCCTTTTTTTTGTAATATATGCAGAGGTCGCATATATTACAAAAAAAAGGAACCCTCAAAAATGTATTCGGCACTTTTACTCCAAATTGTTTCATTTTAAAAATCAGTAGGTGTTGCGTACCTACTGATTTTTAAAATGTATTAATTGTTGGTACTACAAAAAAAAAAAAATTTTATAGTTGTTATTATTAAAATTTAACTTTACTATGCATCACCTGTTTTATTTCTGGATTCAAGCAAAATTCATAATTCGGAATATTGCGCTTATAGCTTCTCCAGTTTTTATACTCTAAGATATCGATGTATGGGAGAACATTTTTAAAACGACTAAGTTAAGTGTGTTCTTGGGATCCCAATTACGGAACCCCTCATTGTGCGTGGTTTGACCGGTTGGCCAGTTTTCTCTATGATATTTTAGGTTTAATAACAGTTTGACTTTGACTACGAATAATCTAATTAGCACAACTTTGTGCTTGAGATGCTGGATATCAAGATTATTCTAACTATTTGGTTAAATATTTACATGAATGTAATGTGTTCGCACAGATTCACGTGTAACGTTCTTACAAGGTCTCGTACTCAGGTGAAACCTACCTAAAGTTATTGATAGATATCTACCACCCAGTAACTAATATATACTTAATATCCATATTTCATAATAATTATACTTTAACTAAAACGATTGCTACATTTGGTTGAAAATGCAATAATAGAGCTCAATTTTATTTTAAACTGAAATATTTCACACAAAATAAATTAAAAAGAAAACGTACAGTCATGTGCATAAATACCTAAAACTTACACAAGATCAACAGCTATTTTCTCCTAAAGTATTCAGTCCAGAACTCGTTCTGGCAAAAAATTAGTACCAATAGATTTTAATACAAGTCTTCTAAGTTTTTACTAGAAATTTACCTACTTCTTAGACGAGTCTTGCTGTGCTTTGACGTGTAAGGCTCCGTTCATACTATGTAGTGACGACAGATTATCGTGTCGTATAGAGCGTCGTAGCTTGTGTATTTATATGGAGGTGTTCACATATAGGACGACACGATTAACTGTCGTCCATGACTTTTTTTTGCAGTGACGACAGATTGTCAAATTAATGAGAACGGCTAGCACGACAATCGTAAAACGATAAAAAAACGTCATTACTTATCGTTACGGCAAATCATGTGTCGTTTACACGTGTTTTGTTCTCCCCTCACGCCCCTCGCGCCAATACTCGGCTCGCTTTGTACGTGTCACTATTAGTCGGACTCTTGTTGCGAAATGTCGTCACGATCCAATGGGAAAAGCTAGATACAACAGTCGTTCAACGATGAAAAATATTTCAACGACAAAATGCCGATAAGCAGTCGATATAATGGGAACAGCGACGACAGTCGTCCAACGATAAATTCATCGTCACGACATAGTGGGAACGCGCCTAACAGATAGATTTCGAAATTCAAATCTCGCTCGATGGATAATCTGGGCCTGAAAAAAACCTTATTTTGTAATAAGGCCGTTTGTGTCATACGTCGTAACTTCGTAAGTTCTCGGCGAAGCTACAGCGTGTTCAAGGTACTAACGTTCTAATTCTTTTGCAGGCAGCGAAGAATAATGGCCGCGATGTCGAGCGCTCCCCTGCTCCTCGCCAACACGATGCTCGCCAGCAAACTGCAGGACGATAACGTCAGATATACTGAACCTGTGAAGAATAAAAACAGAGATTACGAGTGAGTACTTCTTCATGAAACTAGTGTAGGTGTGTAGTATGTCGTGAACAAACGATGTTTCCACTCGATAATTATTATTGTATATTTGAAAGACCTAAGAAATGATGGATGGCCTGTGTGAAACATGATACGGCAAAAAAGGGGGTGAGTACCGAGATGACGACTAATAAAAAAAGGAAAGTAAATTAATTATCACGCTATAATCACTAGATAAATACTAAAGATGAACGCACACTTATCCGAGCCGAATGCGTCGAACAAACCGAACGAAACGAATTTAAGAATTATTTATATGAAATTCTATGAAACCTCGCACACTTGCCCGCGTCGAATCGTCCGAATCTGGAAGACCGTTTTACTAGCATTCTCGTTGACTTCGACTCGATTCGATTCGTTCGACGCGTTCGGCTCAGATAAGTGTGCGTTCGCCATAAGGCACCAACATGGATATTAATAATAATGATAACCCCACCGCCGTATCTTTACGTTGACGTCGTGGTGGGGCTTGCGCGCTCCGAAATGTAGGTCTGTGCCGGTAGAGTTTACTTTGCTGGAACAGGTCTGGGATGAGGAGCAAATCGAGGAAATCGACTAGGGATACTGTGTATCTGCCTGTTAGTTTTAGACACATAATAGCACAGCTATTAGCTTTTTTTATAAACTCAGACATAAGTAGTATGTCGCAGTCTTGTATTATTAACACCACAGTGGTTAGTAATAATACTAATAATAAGGTGGTGAACTTGAATAAATGTAGCTCAAATGCTATAAATATTTTTACAAATTGTACGAAGGAGGTTCCATCTCCCTCACTCACTATGAGCTCACTGCCTGGTGATGACACTGAAATCTTGGGGTTAACTCCGGATAGTCATTTAAACTAGTTTGTAAGACAACAGAAGGCACCAGTAAGAATATTCTTATACCTAACAACAACAAGGTGTCTTCTTGCTCCAAAATTAATAACTATCAAAAAGGAGATCAGCAGAATGCCTTGAAATTATTTCATCAAAATATTCAAGGTATTTCTTCCAAATTATTAGAAATCGAAATGTTTTTAGAAAAAACAAAGTTTGACATTGTTTGTTTTACTGAACATTGGTTAAAGGATTACCAAATGCTAATTAATTATGAGAACTATAATGTGGGCAGTTGTTTTAACCGTAAATCTATGCTGCGTGGAGGTTCTCTAATCTTGATAAAAAATTGTTTAAAATCTAAGCAACGTAATGACATAGTTGGTTTATCAGTTGAACATTGCATCGAACTGTCCTGTGTTGAGCTGGATAAGCATGTTGTAGTGTGCGTATACAGACCCCCTAATTATCAGAACTTTTCTTTATTTGAGTCAATAATGGAAGATGTCCTAGCGAAACTTGCATCCAGTAACAAAGCCGCAATTATTTGTGGTGATTTTAATATAAATATTCTGGAAAATAATTCAAATAGCAGTAGAATATTAAGCCTTTTTAAATCGTTCAATTTATCAAATGTTTTTACAGAACCAACTAGAGTAACTTCAACTTCTGCTACTTGTATCGATAATGTCTTCTGCGGTTGTGATTATTTAGATAAAGCCATCGTAAATTATTTACCATCTGATCATAGTGGACAAACGGTAACTTTTAAATTTAGAACACCTATTCAAAAAGTGCAAATACAAATTAGACCAATAACAACTGGCAAATTAAATAGATTCAATAGTACCCTAAATAATAAGTTAAATGCTCTGGGCCCTAATATGGACGATGCAAATAAATTGTATGAGGATTTCTTTTCAGTAGTGCACACTGAATTCAACAAAACTTTTGAAAAGAGAACAAAAAATATTTGCCCTAATTTTATTTTTAGTGACTGGGCAACTAGAGGTATTAGGATAAGTAGGGAAAGACTGTTCGAGCTGTATGGCCTTAAGCCTTACATTAATACTGAAACTTTCAACAAGTATGTTGCTACATATTCCAAAATTTTTAGAAATACTTGCAAGATAGCTAAAGCTCTGTATATTAGCAACAAGATTAAATCAGCAGAAAATAAAATAAAAACAGTTTGGAAAGTTATAAATAATGAAACTAATAGGAACAAAGTACGAAACACTGAGTACACATTGGAGACTTCACGTGGTGCCATTAGCTCTAACTTAGAAGTAGCGCAAGAATTTGTACATTTCTTTACTAATATACCATCTAAAACGACAGAAGCTTTAAATTCCTCACCCGATGTCTCAATTAATTTATTAAGAGCGAACGTTCCAGGCTGCCCGGTTGAATTTCAATTTAAACATATAAACCCTATGATAGTTATAAAAGCTTTTCGGCAAATTAAAATCAAATTGACCGAAGATCTATGGGGATTATCTATCAAAGTTTGTACATCCATAATCGAGACTATAGCACCGTACTTAGCTTTAATATTTAATTTGTGTGTGGATCAAGGAGTCTTCCCGGATTTAATGAAATACAGTAAAGTTATACCACTTTTTAAATCTGGGGACAGTAAAGACACTAACAATTATAGACCAGTATCTGTGCTGCCGGTATTCAGCAAGGTTTTCGAAAAGGTAATGCTCAATCAAATGCTTAATCATTTTAACGCCAACCAAATCTTGCACGATCAGCAATATGGTTTCACCAAAGGACGTTGTACAACTGACGCTGGTGTCACCTTATTAAAACACATATTTACAGCGTGGGAGGAGGCCCAAGATGCCATAGGAATCTTTTGTGACCTCTCCAAGGCATTTGACTGCGTGAGTCATAAAACCTTGCTCTTGAAACTTGAGCATTACGGACTAGGTAAACTTGCGCTCAGTTTAGTAAAATCTTATTTAAATGATAGACAGCAGCAGGTTCAAGTAAATGGTGTCCATTCAATCGGTTTAAAAGTAAAAATGGGCGTTCCACAAGGCTCGATATTGGGTCCTTTCCTCTTTTTAGTATATATTAATGATCTACCCCATTTATTAAAAAACCAACCACAAATGGTGTTATTTGCTGACGACACTTCCTTAATTTTTAAGATAAATAGACGTGCATCAAATCTTGACGACGTAAATAACGCCCTACTGCAGGTCCAAAATTGGTTCACTGCTAATAATTTAGTATTAAATGGGAAAAAAACTAAATGCATAAGATTTGCTTTACCAAATGTTAAAAGTAGTGATTGTGACATAGTATTGAATAAGGAGAAACTAGAATTTGTCGATAAAACTGTTTTCTTGGGGATCACGCTCGATTCAAGGCTGCAATGGGGTCCTCATTTAACATCTCTAGCAGGACGGCTAAGTTCAGCAGCATACGCTGTGAGAAAAATCCGTCAATTTACTGACGTAGATACCGCGAGGCTAGTCTATTTCAGTTACTTTCATAGTATCATGTCTTACGGTATTTTACTATGGGGACGGGCTGCAGATATCGAGTCTATTTTTATTCTGCAGAAGAGAGCCATCAGAGCAATATATCGTCTCCGCAGACGCGATTCTCTAAGGGATCTGTTTAAAGATATTAACATCATGACGGTACCTTGTCAATATATCTATGAAAACATCATGTACGTAAGGAAAAATCTAAGTCTTTTCAGTAAAAGAGGTGATAGACACAATTATAGGACTAGAAATAGGGACCAATTAGTTCAACCGGGTTTCAGATTGGCTAAAGTAGACTCATCCTTCATGGGGTGCTGTTTAAAATGTTATAATAAAATACCTTCCCACATACTCCAACTGAACGAAACGAAATTTAAATCATGTATAAAACGCACACTATGCTGCCAAGCATATTATAAGTTGGGGGATTACATCGCTGATAAAAATGCTTGGCTCAGCGCTGGTCCAGCTCCACAAGGGCGCATAAACTAATTGATTAGCATTCGAAAATATTGTTGCAGCTGCTGAAGATTGTAAAACTATCTTTTCCTTGTATAAATTCAATCTCTTTGTATTGTATAATTGCATATCACATGTGTGAGCACTGTGACCATGTTGTACATTCCATAAAGCTACCATTTACTGGGTACGTCTTTCATTGACTTGAATGTGCTCTGGCAGCTGAGAGTATGTCATGCTCACTCAAATGTCTCGCTGATGGTGGCGTGTGTGTTGGATCATTAAGTTCCCTTCAAAATGGTTGAGCTAAATGGTGCTGATCCATGCGTCATGTTCGTGAACGGGCGCCGTCAGTAGGGACTGGTCATCTCTTAGCTGCCATGGTTTATTTTATTTTAATTTATTTAAATTTTTGAATTGTTATTATATTTTTATTACGGACGCTTTTAACGTGCACGTCTTTCTACATTGTTCTCACATGTATAAATTCAACACGAATGATGTAACCAATATTTTGTAACAATATTTTGATTTAAAAGAGTGTCCGTGGAGTTTCTTGCCCGTTCTTCTCCATAGGTACCTACTACGCTTTGGAATGGGCAACTAGCTTCATTTTTCTGACTGACCGACCCCTTGACAATTCAAAAGTACCTGTAATTGGTTTATTTGAAATAAATGCTTTGAGTTTGAGTTTGAGTTTGAGCCAGACCAAGAGAGATACAAAAACCCGCAGGGCAGCATGTGGCGAGCTGTTGGGCAGTAGCGACCCCACGGACCCTATCTCCCGGGTGAAGTCTTGTTCCTCACCTCTAGCTTGCCTTTGCGAGTGAATACTGACGCTGAGCTGAGCTCCCACCTCATTCTTGCCTTTATTAGCCGGCTTGAGTGGAGATTCGCAAGAGCAAACGTGCTCGGAGGAAGGAAGTATTCCAGTAAGATGCTGGTAGGGATCTTGACCGTACTTCCGGGATTGTCCTGATAGCCGTGGAATACCTCTCCACTCTTCATAAGCACCTCGGGACGTGTTGCCCCCTTGTCGCTACGACACTATGTGCTAGCGACCGTTTTCGGGGGCCCATTATTAAGCGTGCAAGTCACCCCCTGCCATTTTATCTGTGTATTTTATATAAAACATTGATCAGGTCATAGTCTTTCCATAGTCCTAGATAACCAGTTCACTTTAGCCATCCAAACCCATAACCCAATATCTTTGTTTCCATATCCTGCAATAGTCCTACACCAACCGGGGGTTGTCCTTGGATGCACTTACCTAGTGCGGACAGGGATAATCGTCGGTTGGTGCCTCATTTCATTAAAAACGTCTAACGGGTCTCTGCGAGTTGACTTTGGTCCCTCGTACGCCTTCCATAGGTCCGGGACTCCAGGGTCCCGAGAAATGTCAAGAGACGTAAAAAATAATAATAATACCATTTATTTCAGGCGCCACAGGCCCAAAATACCTGTCGATTTTGTACCTGTTGATCTGTTTGTATAAGTAGGAAATATTGTAATATATATTCTGCCAGGAAACAATGAGGGTACAAACTATAGTTCAATGCAAGCTAAAATATGAATTTGTTGAAATGAAACTAGAATAACTCTCGGGAGAATACAATAAAATATGGGCCAACTGAAACGGAAGAATGCTTCTCAAATGAAACGGAAGAATGCTTCCCGGTCCAGATATTTTGAAACAAATAAAAGGGTTTTATACACCTAATACTAGCTTCTGCCCGCGGCTTCATCCACGTGTTTTAAAATGAAACATCCCATGGCACTCTGAAACAGTGTAGCTTTCTATCAGTCGAAGAAATTTCGTCGAAAGATTAGCTTTTGCTTTCAAAAATTTTTACTTCTCTACAATATTGGTTTAGTAGTTTAGATTTTGTAATAAAAGAAAATATGTTTTAAGCACTATTTGACGAATATCAGAAAAATCTTTGTAGCACACAAAAGATTTCCGAGTAGCTATGAGAAAAGCAGACAGGGGATGTAAAATAAAAAGAAAATGCGCATGGAAATTGTTTGTCATCATTATGAACCCATTATTAACTGATTAAATAAACGCAATCCCAAGATCCAATCGCGAGTTGTTTTGATGAAGCGATTGTGATCGAGTCGAGTAAAGACTTGAGCTACGTTGTTTAGCGTTGTAATTAACCCAAATCTATTCAATAAGAAGAGATAACTGAGCGTGTCAAATGATTGAGTGCTAAAAGTGTGCCTGGCGTTAGCCGGATTGTAGAATTTAACCCCACATATGGGGGAACATAACTAAACGATGTGTGTGTATCATAGATATAAGAAAGAAGGAGATATGCCCGGTAGTTGAAAATGTATCGAAACCCAATGTCTCCAATTTGTCCCCACCACGTCGCCACAACTACACATGCAAATCAGTAAACCTAATAGATACGAAGTCGCACTCACACTTGCAGTTCATAAATTCGAACATACTACACAATCAATTATAAACCTTACGTCATCAAACACAGCGTGCATTTACCTTGCTCCGTACAACTAACTCACACGAACACATCAATTGTATCGTTGTGCTGTGCAAAAGCCATTTATTTTACATATATGCTAGTCATTAATTAAATCGGAAACTTATCGATTCTCCCATTAATTATTGTATTAAAAAATTTGGGAGTTCCTGAAAAAATAATAAATAAACAACGATATACATTTATATTAAGATTATATAAATAAACAACACGTAGCTAAAAAAATAAGTAAATCAATTAATTTCAATATTATGAGAAAATTTAAATGAGTATAAATTAAGATTTCACATCGGTCTTCCAACCAGGCTATAACTGTTGACAAATTGAAGAATAAACTTTCAAAGTAATATAAATTCATACGACAATCGACATTGTTGTCGATAACCTACGCTAGTGAATCTGCACAAGCACATCACTAACTCGTCGCAAGATACAGCGGCCGTACTACGCAATGCAACCGCATAACTAAAATATCATTTTGTGATTTTTACATTGCTTTTCTAGTAAGTAAGACTTAGGTAGTGATTAAGAATCAATGTATTTGTTGCAAAAATAATACAGTCGCTGTCATATATGACAACAAAAATAACGTAGTAAAGGCAGAAATATTTAACGATTTGTTGTCTTTTATAATTTTCAAGACAGATATAATAAAATACTTATTCTATTTAATGATAAATGGTTCCATGATTTATACAAGAAACCACTGAAAAACACGGTATTCTTAAAAGTTGTCACGATCGCGGTCGAAAGCGCACTAGTTCGCGGAGACGGCTATTTGCCTATACCATGAGCATTTTGATCATGTCGCGCGGACACAGACACGTCATGCCACTTCTCCTGTTTTTTATATTTCCATGGTGTGTATCTAAAAATAAAAGGCCCGTTTTGACGTTTCACATTTTACATGCAGCGATAACTTTGTATGAACGTCTACGTAACAAATCGAAAAATCTAATTCATAATTCTAATTAATTACTATGTTATCCATACACTATAACAATGAGTATCATTCGTAAGCACCAAGTTTCACTTTATATTGGAAAAATGCACTCAAAAACACGAACTAATCATTTATTAATATTGCGACAGGACGTTATTACAATGTTACGTCGTAGGGGTCCTTGCCGTAGTGTTGTGATCGTTTTAAGCCGTTTTTTGACCGAATGACTTCGATGTTCTGAAAAATCGATACTTTTACAAACATTACTTTTAAAAAGAGACAAACGTATAATTACTGTGTTATTAAATGTTTAAATATATAAAAAGAAAAACGATCGATAGAAAATTATAACGGAAGACTTTAGAAGAGACGTACATTTCGATACTGGAAATTTCAATTATCGTAAAGGACATTGTATTCCCTGTCCTTTACGACATTTTAAATTTCCAGTGTCGATTTGGACTTTATGATATGTGTAATGAATTTATTATAAGGGTAACCGACGAAGACAATTTATTAAACTGATGATAATTTATCTGGTTCGGTGACAAAAGTGAGTATTTTTTTTTTTAAATTTTGTCAATTTATTTATTTAGAAAGAAGAAAGAAAGAAAGAAAATAAATTTATTTGACACAGGTTAAGGCACACAGTTTTCAAAAACAAAAAAAAACAGGAAAAAGCAAAGAAAGTTTAAAACAGTATTGTGTGCCTCACGGCTGCGACAAATAGGCCCAGTTCAGCATAAATGCCAGACAACTAGTGCCTGACGCTGGTTTTCAACTGAACCTTATGTTACGAGTACGTCTTACGGATGTAAATCAGTTTTATAGTGTGTGTAAATATTTAAATAAAGAATAAATAAATATGTGTAGCAAATAACAATAAAATCGATATGATACAATTAGGTTAAAAGATAATTAAAAATTTAAACAGTGGTATTTAACAAAATAATTATGATGGCATGGTTGCACAATAAACAATAAACAAAGGACTAAAGGGACTGTACGTCAATAAATAATAGATAACTTTATCATAATACAATTTATATCAATGAAACATTAAGGTTGATCATGTCTAGCTTCCGTTGCGAATCCATGAGATACTGCCGTAAGCGTCTTCTAAATGTGTCGATCGTTTCTATCGCTCGAAGAGGTGGTGGCAGGTTATTCCACACTTTAGAAGCCGCATAACGGAAACTACTTTGCTGCGAGCATTGCCTTCTCCCACATTCTCGTCTACTCGCTATCCAACTCAACTTGTCGTACAGGTAGTCCGGTTTCTGGTATTTAACAACACCGAACAAAAGGCAAGCCAAGTGCAGTTTGCGCCTGGATTTCATTTTTAGAGAAAAATGCTTGTTTAGAAAAGGTGTTACATGGCTTCTGCGAGGGATATTGTAACAAAACCGCGCACAAGCGTTTTGTACACTTTGGAAGAGGCGGTCTGTACGAGCTAATAGGCGCGGGCCGTACACTGTGTCAGCGTAGTTCAACCTAGATAGAACCAGTTGATTTACCTGTTGATGATGCCGTGTAATAAAACGATACGCCTCGAGAATCAGTTTTAAGCAATGTAGACGAATTGTCGATTATAAACTCTAAGTATTATAAATCGATATGTCCCGAGAATCGGTTTTTAAAGCAACCGATTTTTTTCCCAAGTATTTTGATAGTGTCAAATCGGGCTTCTTAGATTGATACAACTTTAAGTCATTTAAATAAAAAGACGTGTGGATTATAAGCACCTAATATTTTATTGTAGATGGATACCTACATACTTACCTATTCGTTGCCAATAATAAAATAATATTCATCAAATCATCATCATCATACTAAGAACCTATTACAAAATTCAACAGTTCAACTGACACTAGCGTATCGCGCTCATTCATTGACTAACTTCACCTAGCCGATTCATTTCGGCGCGGGTGGTTGCTATGGCTACGAGAATCGAGTGAAGTGATAAGATCACGACACTCGCGTATCGCGCCACTTCACCTAGCCGAGTCACTACAGCGTAAGTGGTTGGGTTGCGGTTCACGCGCAAGCGCGGCGTGATCACATAGTTTTCTTTTTTTATTTGACTCTTGCCAAGTTTTTAAAACAGTAATTTGCAAGACTTTTTCATGCGTAGGATACGAATTAAGTACATTATTTCTATGTTCTTAATGTCCCTCGGGAATAACACAATGAATGTTGTTGAACTGTCAAAATGAAACAAATTAGGTAAAATTGTTTACGAAAATAAGTTACGCAATTAGGGTACTAGTTTAGACCTTAAACTAGGAGATAAACAAAAGTAGTTTCTTTAGGAACACTTAAGGTTAGTAGATTGTCTTTGAGCCATCTATCTACTGCAACTAATCCTTGCTCGGCATTATTGCACGCAGCTTCCCAAGTGTCCCCAAAGTAGACAATGGCCGTGTCGTCCGCATAGGAAAAGATTTTCCCCGCACTGTTTCGTAGGTTGCAGAGTTCGTTAATATACTCTAGAAACAGTGGTGGGCCGAGGACTGATTCCTGTGGGACACCGAATACTTCGTTTGCCTCTCCACTATGCAGGTTATCTATTTTAACTTACTTTCTCCTACCTCGGAGGTAACTATCAAAAAGGGAGAGAGCCTTACCTTTGATCCCTATAGCCTCAAGTTTCTGCACAAGGATGGGGACAGATACGGTGTCAAAAGCCTTTTTCAGGTCTAGGAACACCGTAACACATTTAAAACTCTTCTCCACCTTGTCAGTGATTTCAGATGTTAATGTAGTGACCGCATCCTGAGCTGACCGTCCCTGTCTAAATCTGTATTGTGAATCGGAAAGAATGTTGTATTTATTTATGTAACTTACTAGTCTTTTATTTAATATTTTTTCTACTATTTTCGAAAAAGACGGTAAGATAGGTATCGGCCGATAATTATTGACATCACCCTTGTCTCCATCCTAGTGCACAGGTGTAATTATAGAACGTTTTAGCGCGTCAGGAAATATGTCCGTTTCGAAACACAAATTAGTTAACTGGCTGATGAGAGGAACAATAAATTCTCGAGATAATTTAAGGTAGTCCACAGGTATGCGATCTCACCCCGAAGCGCTTTCTGAGTCAAGCGACCCAAGTATACTATCCACTTCTGCCTTCTGTCTCCAGCAACACGAGCGAATTAATTTGAGATAGTGACCTTAGGTTAGTAACAGGTCTAGACGCTTGTCTAGTTAGGGTTATTATTTCTTCCGCAGGTGTTTTCCCAATAGTTACGAAGAATTGGTTTACATGGTTTAATGAGCCGGGGGACATGGTCTGATATGCAGTAGGTGTGTACTAGGTGTGATTTATTGTGTATAATAATTTGAATTCAGAACTAAGTACTTTATTGTTGTTTTGATTTCCGTGTGAACTATATAGAGCTGTAATAGTTACTTATGCAACTGTTGTATAATAAGGGTACTCATGTGATACTATTATCATCGTGTTTTAATACCTAACTATGTACAGTTGCATACAAAACTTTATATACACCCATGATATGAATCCTCTATAAAAAGTTTCAAAACCATTGGATGTTTGTAATTCAAGATCAAGAATTAAAAAACCGGCCAAGTGCATGTCGGACCTCGCACAATGTAGGGTTCTGTAGTTGGAATGAATTTATCCCAAGAACAAACTTAACTTTGTAGTTGAAAAACATGTTCTCCGATACATTCTGTATGGGAGAACATGTTTTTACAACCGCAAATCTAAGTTGGTCGATTATTACTCGTTAACTTGTAAAGCCTACTCAGCTGTGATAGTTTCTCTTTTAAATTCGTTATATAAGCTATTGTTATGAATTTTTTCACATATGTGAAACCAACCATTTAGCTGGCAGGGGGTGAGGGGGGACACTTGACTCTAACAAAAATTTTCACCTTAATGCTTAATATTTCGCAAACGGATCTCTGAATTCAAAAATAGTTTTAACATACTCACAATGTTTTTGAAAGACCTTTCCAATGATACCACACACGGTGGGATAAAAAAATAAAATATAATCACTTTACGTGTATGGGAGGTACCCTAAAAAAAAATGTTTTTCATAATTTTGTTTTACCACTTTGTCGGCATAATTAATATGTATACCTATGCCAAAATACAGCTTTCTAGTACTAAGGGTCTCGGAGCTAGACCGCGGACAGACAGACAGACAGACAGACAGACAGACGGACATGACGAAACTATAAGGGTTCCTTGTTTACTACGGAACCCTAAAAATCCCACGAAATTCAGTACAACTGCACGTATGAATGTCGCCTGCAGCAGCACATCACCGCACATGCTTGCAGCGGGTGCTGCTGTCCCCCGCTTAAACGTTGAAACGAGTTGCATAATGAAATTTAGTAGAACATTATAGTACTCATTTGGATGATATTATGGTTACTATGACACTGGCTGTTTTAATGTTGGCAATAAGCTAACTGTTTCAGAAACTTTTATAGAGGATTTATAGCATGGGTGTAGATAAACCAATTAAAGCATTTTTGTCCAGATACTCGTATGTATAAAAACTACAAGTAGATACCAACTTTAGTCATAACTGAGAGTTCACTATAAAAACGGAGAAGGAAACTGAAACAACGGTAACAATACAATTACTTGATTATATTTTCAAGTCACACCCGTTACTTACCTAATTATTATAAGCAATTAAAACAGCTACTGTTTTACTTATGGCAATTTTGTTAATTACAGATGGCAAGTGGTATGGAGAAACGTGTTGGCGTTCGTGTACTTGCACGCTGCAGCTTTTTACGGATTTTACTTGATTTTCACCGGAAAAGTCAAGATGTGGACAGTTTTGTTTGGTAAGTATCCTCCATACTACTAAAGCCTCGTGCAGAGTCTCGGGACGCGATTGAGCGATGCAACTCTAAAAAAACAATTTTTAAGATAACTTCACGGTAGAACAACTACCGGTGTCGCGTAGCGCCGTCAAAATGTATAGAAACGACGTGGCTCTGAACATACACACAAACGCCCGCGCCACACCGTCGCGCGCCACGCTTCTTGTGGATGTTCCGCGCGGATACATTTTGTATAAAAAATGAAACGGGCGGCGCAACGCCCGCGCCACTCGCCATACTTGTGTATGTCCCGCGCCTAAGGCGCGGTTTATACGGAAGAGACGTGGCGAGGGCGTGTGGCGGTGACGGATAATCAAAGAAACCTAAAATGAACCTAATAGTTATATCGCATAGTGTCGTTTTTGTCGGAAAGAGAATTGTGGCGGTGGCGAGTCACCTAGTGGCGGAGACGTCAACTAGAAGCGTAGGCGCAATTCTCTTTCCGACAAAAACGACGCTGTGCGACATCACTGTTAGGTTCATTTTAGGTTTCTTTGATTATCCGCCACCGCCACACGCCCTCGCCACGTCTCTTCTGTATAAACCGCGCCTAAGGCTTCGCCTGTCATGCACAAGTTTATGAGTTCAAATCCGGGCAATTGTAACTTGTAACTTTTTCATTTCATAAGCACTATCTGAGTCTATCTTGGACATTATTGACATCGGTGAAGGAAAAACATCGTGTCGAAACCTGTACTTATGGTTAATAAAAATCTGAAATCGCCAAACCGTCTTGAGCAAGCGTGGTGATCAATGCTAGTGCTCTTCTCTGCACGAGAAGAGGCCTTTTCCCTACATTGGGACAAAAATAGGGTGGTATTATATGTTATTATAAGTTAACCGGGCACAAAACCGCACGCCGGGCTCCTACTTAGAAAGTTCATCGAAAAACTAAATAATATAATTTTAGTACCTATCTCAACTAACTTAACTGACAAAAACTTCTGAAAGTGCATGATAATGTCTAATTGAAATAAATGCTATGACTTTGACTTTTTCACATTGATACTAGGCATAAGTAATTACGTCTCGTTCGCACAGACGGTATAAGAAGTCGGCACAGTTCGCGATCTGTGCAAGCCGTAGGCCATAATAACATTAGTTTTTGTTCCATATCTATTTCTTTATAAGGCGTACCGTAGTCAGCAAAAATTAAAGCATAATAGCCTCTAAGCCTGATGGTACTTTAATGTAGGTACGTCCAGCGAAACCTAGATCGGCTCATATTTTATATAAAATTAATATTTTCAGGCTGGGACGAAGTTAGTAATATTTAATACATATTTATTTTTCCAGGTGTAAGCTTCGCGATCATGTCAGGAATGGGCGTGACGGCCGGTGCCCACAGGCTCTGGGCACATCGCTCCTATAAGGCGCGATGGCCTCTGCGACTGTTCCTAGCCTTCATGCAGACGATGGCCTTTCAGAACCACATCTATGAATGGGTGCGAGATCACAGGTCAGTTGTGATACCTTAATTTATATGTGCGACCCTGTTTCTCACGGTTTTTAAGACTTGAAAAAACATCAAGATTTCTTTATTATATAATTTAATATCAGTATTACACCATTCACAATAAATTCTCTAAATTTCGGTGAAAACCGATTTGAAGTTATAATATGTAAAGATAAATAATAATGAATAACAAAGAATAATGAATGATAATATTTAAAAATTTAAAAAAGAGATACATGTCCCGGAATTAAAGCATACCACTATAGATCCCAATCAGAATATTATGATTTAACGCATACCACCATAGACCCCAATTAGAATATTATATTATAATCACAATACATAAACTGAATTTTTACTATCATGTATAAAACATAGTTTTTTTATTAAATTAGTTGTCAAAATTGTGGTCACATTACAAATTTACGCACGCACACAGTCGCAAACGTACAAGGGTCTTCGTCGTAGTAGTTTACTTCGCCGTCGTCCATTTTGGTTTGTTTTGATTGTGCAGCGGAAGTGTGACAGTAATTTACGTATTTTTAATTGGAAAATGTTGGTTGAAGCAAAGCCGAAGCACACATATGTGAGTCCATCAGTGCAGTAAGAAAAATAAGGCAGTTGACTGATATAGCCACAGCTAGGTTAGTATACTTTGCTTATTTCCACAGTATTATGTCTTATGACGTTCTGCTGTGGGGATCGATAGCTGACGTAGATTCAATTTTCATTTTACAAAAGACGGCAATCTGCGCTATCTATAAAATGGGTCCTCGTGAGTCCCTTAGAAACAAATTCAAAGAAATTGATATACTGACTCTGCCTTCTCTTTATATCTTAGAAAGTATTTTGTATGTTCGCAAAAACTTTACAAAGTAAGAAGTGATTTCCATAATATAAATACACGTAGTAGACATGAAAATTGAGATTAAATAAAACAAGCAAGTCATCCTTATTCCTTAATATTATAAATGCGAAAGTAAGTTTGTTTGTTACGCCTTCACGCTAAAACGGCTGAACGGATTTGGATGAAATTTGGCACATATATAGATGATGCCCTGGAAAAGAACATAGGATACTTTTTTTTTCCCACGGGATCGAGACTTATGCGGGTGAAACCGCGGGGCGCAGCTAGTTTCTTATAAATAGTATCCGCTTTTATAACAAGTTGCCAAAGTCGGTTACAGAACTTGGCGATAGGAAGTTCAAAACCCACATCAAACGTGTCCTTATCAAGAAAGCATATTATAAGATTAAAGATTACGTTGAAGACAACGAAGTTTGGCAATAATTCCTTCTGCACATGTGGTAGTGCGTTAAGTGCTTCCTTGGTACCTCATTAACGGAAAATTATGTAAGAGTCTATTAACTGCTCCCAAATTACCATGTTTATTTTTTTACATTCTTCCTTGACATAATCATCGTTGACGTAATCATCGTATTATTTGACAATGTATACAAATTAATTTCCACTCTTTATAAGTGACTTTTGTGGAAATGATAATTATTCAGATTTGTTACAGTTGTAATAGCAATCATGTCGTTTCGTTTAAAATAGGTTTTTATTTTATTAATTTATTTGTCTTTTATTCAACAATATTCTTTTCTATTTTGTTAAGTACCTGGTACTTGCTGAAAGACCTACACTGTCCTCCCATACCTATTAACACTGTTGATTGAAAATATTGTATAAGCCAATTATTTTTAAAAGAGTATCTTGGAGTTTCTTGTCGGCTCTTCTCCATAGGAAACGACCAATTGGAACTGTGCTCCTAGGTTCTGACGTTTCATAAGCACCCATGTAGGTCTATGTGAAATAAAATATTTTGAATTTAAATTGAATGCCTGGTTGCAGCCAAGGCTTGTATAGTACTTTTCTCAAATAATGTGCGGACATTCAAACCAAGTAAATTAATTATAAATTCCGGAATCAATGCCGAACAACGATAATTTTTCACGCGCCAATACGTTAATTTGTTTCTTCTTTACTTTAAACAGCTTTATTTGCAAACCAAATCGAAATTTAAATAAAATCTTTGATAAGTTACCTCCTTGGTTGCCATGTGGTTAAGTAAAAAGTTCATTCCATTTTTAAATAACACGACAAATATGAGTTTTCATAGTAATTTATTCGGCCGCTAAACACCACAGTTATGGATTTTCATACAAACATTGACGGCCGGGCGCTCGCATGTATTCGACCAGTACAGCAATTTCGATTTATCTCGAAGAAGGTTGTCAAAATAATGCTCAAATTTCCAAGCATGTTTGAGAAAAGTTCTTTCCATTTTCAAATTACACGCCTATGAGTTTTCATAGTAATTTATTTGGCCACTAAACACGACAGCTATGGATTTTCATAGTACAATTGCCGGCCGCCTACTCGCATGCATTTAACCAGTACCTATAGCATTTTCGATTCATCTCAAAAAAGGTGGACAAAATATTGCTCGAATTTCCAAGCATGTTTCCAAAATTAGCGTATCATCTTTTTCCCTATTTACTTCTAACACCAAAGCTATTTTTGCTACGTGAAAAATAAAATGAATACTGAAAATATTGTTAATTCCAAAGAGCATAGTAACACCAGTAACGAAGAATTATATTGTTATTGCCAAACCTCTGAAAAATAAATATTATGTCGCATTACCAAATAAATTCTTGACACTTCGTTGAAGCTCACTTAGCACTAGTATGTTTTTTTTTGCGACTGGACTTCAGTTTTGCCCCTGTATTTATTTGGCGTACAAATAGTTAGGTTTGCCTATAATATCAATAGGTTATTGCTAGTTATTTAACAACAGTAACCATGAACGGTTCACTAGCGGTCACTAAATGCTCGCACACACATAGACGGTATCTACAAATATTATTGGTGATGTAATTTCAGCACCGTGCCGGATATGTCGATAGAAGTGTATCTCTACGATGATCGAAGTTTTACACCACCTTGTAAATAACAGTATTTATAGTTTCACTCACGTGTCTGGATTCCACGACTAGTTTTGAACTCAACGAAAACCCATTTTGAAGTGGGCACGTACACATGCAATCCGCAATGAATTTTAGTAATGAAAGTACAACAACAACTTTGAGAGGGAGGCTAACAGAAGAATTCAGCTGGGCTGGGCAGCGTTTGGGAAACTTCGTCGAGTCTTCTCGTCGCGTATTCCACAGAGCCTAAAGACGAAGGTCTTCAATCAGTGCTTCCTGCCTGTTATGACCTACGGAGCCGAAACGTGGACACTCACGGTACGCCTGGTCCATAAATTTAAGGTTGCTCAGCGAGCCATGGAGCGGGCTATGCTTGGAGTCTCTCTGAGGGATCGAATCCGGAACGAAGTGATCCGGCAGAGAACCAAAGTTATCGACATAGCTCACAGAATTAGCAAGCTGAAGTGGCAGTGGGCCGGCCATATCAGCCGTAGAACCGATGATCGTTGGGGTACACGTGTTCTTGAGTGGAGACCGCGAATTGGCAAACGTAAGGTAGGACGCCCTCAGGCTAGGTGGAGTGACGATCTTCGAAGGGTGGCTGGTAGCAGCAGGATGAGAGTTGCCGAAAATCGAGCTGAATGGCGTGCAATTGGAGAGGCCTATGTCCAGCAGTGGACTGCTATAGGCTGATGATAATGATGATGATGAATCAGAATTATGAAAACATTCAAGGGTCAGTTATAATAATTGTTGGTCAAAATGGAACACACATACGTTCTAATGAAACGTTGGAGCTGTGCTTTTACGTAAGCCGAGAAAGCCAAATGAATGTGTTTAGTTTCAAAGTCTAATCCAGCCAGAGGTCCCCAAAACATTTCTAAAGAGTTTCTATTGGTATTCTATTTGTCAAGCCCTAGGAAATATCATATTCTACCGATAGAAAACTTAGGACGACTTAGGTGATTAGTGTAACCGTATAACGAGTAGTGAAATCATTACAAGGAATACAATAGGGACTCATTGACGGTAACTATCAGATTCGTAAAGTACAGTTGAGCACTTTAATTACAATTTTATATCACGTTTATAATCTCTACGGCGAGTTTTTAAACACAAAATTTTGCCTAATTGGATACTGAACTGGTTGTTCAGAACCTAAAGTCATTTAAAGATAGTTATTTAGTCATTTTCAGGCTGTAATTAAATATGAGGTTAATATAATGTATAAATTGTTTAATTCCTTAGCAGCTACTACGTCTAAGTTTAAAAGGTTCTGGTAAATATACCCATGGAGTATCAAATGTTTTTCTTTTTTAGCCGTGTTTTGCTAATTCCAAATAAAACATTGGTGCCGATTCTCTTGTTCATAAACTAAACTAAATTTAAGTTTAGTGCATCTTTTTCTTTCTATTTCATTAAGAAAAGGACAGAAGATAAATTTTAGTTTAGTCCTGTCAAATTAATCAGCGCCTGTCACTACTCCATACAAGTTTAGATGTGATTAAAAACTTTGCCTACTAAAATTACGTCAATTTACGTCAAGCGCTGATTAATTTGACAGGACTAAACTAAAATTTATCTTCTGTCCTTTTCTTAATGAAATAGAAAGAAAAAGATGCACTGACCTTAAATTTAGTTTAGTTTGTGAACAAGGGAATCGTCACCAATGTCCCTTTTCTCAAACATACTTGAAAATTCGAGCATTATTTCGACAACCTTCTTCGAAGTAAATCAAAAATGCTGTACAGAATACATGTGAGCAGCCGGAAATCTTACTATGAAAACTCATACCTGTCGTTTAATTAAAAAAAATGGAACAAACTTTTTACTTCGACACCACGGCAACCGAGGAGTTTTAAATTTAGATTTGGCTTACAAAAAGTAAAAAAGAAACAAATGAACATATTGGCACGTGATAAATGATCGTTGTTCGTCATTAATTATGAAATTTATTTATTCTAGCAGGCGTGGCTCACAGTCGCACTTGGCAGGGGTCTGGTTAAATATTGTGCCTCATCTTCGATAGATGAACTCCGTGTCTCGAAGAGCCAGCTAATTCGTTGGTTGATGCCTATTGTCATACGCGCGTTCTACTTTAGGGTACAGATTCCTACGGACTCTATAGCAGTCGTTTCGCTTAATTCACCCACAACAACCTAGCTTCTACTTTTAAAATCAATTATCCAACATTCACCTAGTTACATAACTAAATTACTTAAGCCCAGTAGGAGACCGCGTTGATCACGGCTTCAGTAACGTTTACGTCTTCAAAATGTACTTACAGTAGTACATTTTACACTTTAAACACTCCAACAAATAAGTCATCGTCTGGTTAGGAGCAAACAATTTAACAAACTAGCGAAAACGTTAGATCCATCTTTTTCTTAGCGGGTCGATGGCAAGAATAATACGAAAAAATAAATATTATATGCCTAGATTATATCGATAAGGAATTATTTGACTAATCATCACTGTTCCCATGCAGAGTCCACCACAAGTTTACGGAGACGGACGCAGACCCTCACAACGCGAAGCGTGGGTTCTTCTTCTCCCACATCGGATGGCTGATGGTGCGCAAACACAAGGATGTCTTCGAGAAGGGCGCCACCGTCGACATGTCCGACCTGGAGAAAGACCCGATTGTTATGTTCCAAAAGAAGTAAGTGACAAACATAATAACATATTTTCAATCAACTCCGCCGAGAAAAACGGTCCGTCTTTAATTAACCTGGTAATATTTGAATCTCACACTCGTGCCACGAAAAGCACATTAAGCCGTCGCATAGTGGGAAAAAAATGACTTTTTTTGTTGAAAAATCCTGAAAAATCACTTTGGTGTGTCACTGCCACTTTTTCTTAAAATTCAATACTATATCCTCAAAAAATCGGGAATTCAAAAAACAATTTAAAAACAAAACATTTTAACAAAAATCAATTTTCAGGGGTTTTTGCAGGTCCCCTGGTCATGAATTTATTGTCTGTTTATAAAAATTCAAAATGGCGGATACAAAAAGGCGGCCCAAAAAAAAAGTTGATTCATATCCCGATTTTTATAAGAATTTTTTTTAAAAAGAAATTTCGATTTTGGAAAAGTGGCAGTGACACACCAAAGTGTGTTATCTCAGGAGTGTATAAAAAAAAAATGGCAGCGATACGTCAAAAATTGTGGTGTAGGCAGATTTTTGTACAAAAAGTCTTTTTTTTTTCCCACTGTGCGTCGATCTCGACTGTCATTCATAGGATGTTTGACAGTCGTTACAGGTCGCTAGAATCCCGAAAGTCTGACAACCAGTCTTATACCAAAGGATATCAAATTGTTACTAAGTTACTGGGTTGTGGAGGTCAGGTAGGCAGTACCTTTGACGGTGTCCGCTAGAGCCGATGCCTGCCGGGGTTGCGAATAATGCCGAAGGGGAAATCGTGGCCCCCGGCAACATGGCAACTAAAGGAACACGGGTGGGTTTTAGGGGTTTTAGTCAGTAAGAGTCCGACACGCCCTCCTGCTCCACCTAGAGCGGGAGAAGTTATTTGAAAAAAAAAAAAGGTAGGCAGTTGTAGCTCCATATAAAATAAGCTGTATCTAGTTAGACTGGAAGCCGACCCCTTTTTCCATTGTTGGAAAAAGGCTAGGCAGATGATGATTTGAATCTCACTATCTCTGTCTACTTGCGAATGCCTGATAATCTGTTAACCCAGACAGAAGCCAGACTACTGAAACGATTCGTGCCACCCACAAGAGCCATGATTTCACGTTGTTTTCAGAAGTGCACCGAGGCTATGATTTCAGTAGAAGCGTTGTATACCGAGTATTGTTTTGTAGTTCATTATTTTTCGTCCTTCTAGTTTTTTTACATTTATTTGTAATCAAATATTTCCAGGAATACGGGTTATACTTTATATTCCTGCTATCTAGCCTACTATTAAGGTAAAACAAAATTTACAATAAAAAACAACTGACTTCCAAAAAAAAAAGAAACACTACAAAGTTAAATATAACTTTAATTTCGGAAGCCAGTGTCTTGGGTTTTTTTATTTTCGTTTTTTGCCACCGACTTCCGAAATTAAAGTTATTTTTCACTTTGAAGTGTTTTTTTTTGGAAGTCGGTTGTTTTTTTTTGTAAAAAGTTTTTATTTTTTACTTTTTAGTTGTGGTACCTATCCCACACACATTCGAATACCACTACCTGCTACCAGTGAAAGGAACTTATCATATCATCTACATACTAAGTGAGAAAAAAATACGTATTTTGTAGCTAACTCAACAACTACCCTAGCAAAGTTGATAAAATTTATATGGGACCAATTTGAGAGCATACCCTTTTAAACAAAAAAAGAATTTGTAAAATCGGTCTACAAATGACGGAGAAATCGGCGGATATACATTAAAAAAAAAAGCAAACACACGCTACGAACATATAACCTCCTCCGTTTTGGAAGTCGGTTAATAAAGTCAAGGGGTTTACTGAAATATTGCAAAAATAGTGCAACTAGTGAAATCCGAAAATCTTTATACACCGCTTCAAATCGCCTTTTTATAGGGAAAGTATTTCGCAAGTGTTGGAAAATATCTCGGTATGTTATTCTAAAGCCAGTTGCAGACCAAGAGCTAAGCTAAGTTAGTTTAGCTTAGCTCGCATAGCTGATGCAGTTTTCCATACTTGTGTGCAGACCGCAAACTATGACTCATGTATGGAAAACTGCGTCAGCTATGCGAGCTAAGCTAAACTAACTTAGCTTAGCTCTTGATCTACAACCGGCTTAACAATCGATAACCTACACGGTATACAGGATGTTTGGCAGAACGTTGAACATACGAAAATGGTGGATAGGTGGGGTCATCTGCTACTTACTCAGCCCTAATTTATTTGGCCCTGGCCCCCTGGATATTATTTTTTTAATGCAGGTTGACATTAGGATTTAAGTATTTTCTACATCTTTCTGTTATAAGAATCTGCCAATATTAAAGATTTAAAAAAAAAGCCTGTTTTACCCATTTTTTTAATAAAAATTACACTTTAATGTTAAGAAAGTTGTGAAACTAGAAGAAAGCAAAAAAAAAATTTTGTAATATCCAGGGCGCCAGGGCCAAATAAATTAGGGCTGAGTAAGTAGCAGATGACCCCACCTATCCACCATTTTCGTATGTTCAACGTTCTGCCAAACACCCTGTATGTCTCCAGAAGAAGGTCATACCTTCAAAGACGATCAAAATATTGAGCATTTGTTGATTAAAAGTAGTATTTATTTCCTTGAATTATGGTTCAAAGCCCACTTGTAGTATACGAGGTTTATACTTCCTCACTATTTTTCACAATCACTTGATTGTAGTAGGTACTTACTAAGAAGAAAAATATTTAGTTCCAGTGGGTGTATTGTAAGACAGCTTCGGAATGTGATTTCTTTACAAATTCATATGTTTTACCAATTTCTAAGAAACCATTATTTATTATTAAACTAGAGCATTTACCATTAATTGCTTCAGTTGTAGTTCTTATACAAAAATCGGCCAAATGCGTGTCGGACCACGCACAATAAAGGGTTCCATAGTTGGGATGAATATCCCAAGAACAAACTTAATAGTTGAGAAACATGTTCTCCCATACACCGATATACCTACTTCACGGTCAATTCTCCTACTGCAAATGTAAGTTTGTAATCGCAAAAAATAGTTTTACTATGTGATAAAACTACAAATGATAAATTTTCGGACTTTTTCTTTTACTTGTGCTGTAAGACTTTGCTTCCTGCCAAATTTCATGATTCTAGGTCAACGGGAAGTACCATGTAGGTTTTGATTTATTTGCGAGTATCAAAATATTTCACATAAATGGCCGTATTTTTTTACTTAGAAGCTTGATTTTTTAGAGCTCTAAGGGAACATAGATCTACATTTATTTGATATTTATTTCAACTTGATACCTCAACGCGTTCCTGAGAAAATGGGTCTTGACAGACTGACGGACGGATAACGAACTGATCTATAAGGGTTCCGTTTTTCCTTTTGGGATACTCTACCCTAAAAATATAACAAAAACAAAATTAGCTATTGTACATATACTGATACGCACCTACTTTGGTGAACCGGGTTTTGCAGAATTTCCTTTCTCTTACCTTTATTCCAACTTATTTGGGGCATCGCAACATGGTCTTCTTCTAGATTTGTCGTCATTTCGGTAGCCCTTTTTTTGGGTGGGAAATTATCAAATAACTTCTCCCGCTCTGGGCGGAGCGGGAGGGCTCAGATTCAGACTCTCACTGACTAAAACCCAACCGTGTTTCTTCGGTTGCCCTGTTGCCGGGGGCCACGATCTCCCTTTCGGTTTTCTTCGCATCCATAGCAGGCATCCAGGCCCTAGCGGACCCCGTCAATTCTGCTGACATCTCTTTGAGGCGCGCGTGGAACACAACGCGCCGTCGACCCGGGCTTGGTCCTTATCGGACGGCGAGCTACCCATTGGCATTGCATTGGTAACCCTTGCTAGCCATAACATCATTTTTCACACATTCCAGCCATCGTTTCTTTTGTAGGTATTCTCCTACTCTTACGGCTACAAGAGTAGGGGAATACCTCCCCACACATTATCATTACCTATCCACATTCATATTCAAAACTTTCCTCAAGACATTTTCCTCATTCTTCCGCATAACATATGGGTATGAAAATCGATATGAAAGAAATTAAGGACACAGTATCACAGTATATGACTATTTATTTATCATCTGATGACAATGGGTGATGTTTCGCCTGTAGCCAAAGGTTGTAAAGTGTACAGTATTTCTATTTTCTTAATTTCCCTCGGGAATCATCGTATTTCCGAATACAAACGAATGCTAATTTCCATGTTCATCAATTAATTATTAGATTTATCGTGTATAATAATTTGTATTCAGAACTAAATACTTTATTGTTTTGATTTTCGTGTGAACTATATGGAGCTGTAAAACTATTTTCCTTTCTGTCGTGCCTGCGAGTTTAGCAGCTTTCCTTCCATTTTAAAATAAATTACATTAGTTAAAAGAGTCTTAACAACAACTCTATATACTTCCAAGTCGATTAAGAGCGTCCAGTCTGCACCAATTGCAAAGGGCAACTGATAGAAATCCGACGACTGAAGAAACACGAAGTTTGCCGAGGGACAATAAGAACATAGTTGTACTGTAATTTATCTGTCGTTGCTTCATTTTTAATTCTTTTTACCTATTGTGGTATAGTAATTTTATTCTAGGTGCATCGTCTTCACATATAATTATTTAACTAATGTACCTATACAAACTATAGTAAAACTTTTTAAAAGAGTAACGGTGGAGTTTCTTGCCTATTCTTCTCCATACGAAAACTACCTTTTGGAAGGTGCGACTAGAATCAATTTTATTACTTTGTAAATTTTGACGTTCAAGTGCCATACAAGCCTATTTGAAATAAATGATTTGACTTTGACTTTAACATATAATTATTTATCTAGTGTAAGTACCTATACAAAATATTGTGAAACATTTTAAAAGAGTAACGGTGGAGTTTCTTGCCCATTCTTCTCTAGAATAAAAACAATTTTTTTTTTGGAAATTTTGACGTTCAAAAGTGCCTTATATGGGCCTATTTGAAATAAATGATTTGATTTTGACTTTATCGATATTTTCAGAAATTGGGTAGATAGACAATAGGCATATTTATACTGAACAGATACACGGAAACCTTTTCCTGTAATAAACAATAAAAAAAAAACACCTTCCACGTGTACCGAAGGCTAGGAGGAGTCGCTTTGTAAACTACCATAAGTAACTATCATAAGTAATTGAAAACAAATCGATCGGCAGTTAAATGTCTAGTTCAGAACTAAATTCCAAAGATCCGCTCGGTTTATACACACCTGATTTTGAACTTACATAGTGTGCGGTTTAAGAAAGATTGGTCCTTGGAAGCTCTAGACAGAGAGAGGTGGAAAGAGGGTAGGGAGGCCTTTGCCCAGCAGTGGGACAATAACGGCTAAGAAAAAAAATAGTGTGGGGTTCACTTTAGGTACTTTAGCTGTTTGAAGAAAAGTAAACTTTGCGAATCCAACAAATATTACTAGGTTCTTATTTGAATAAGAATCCTCGGGAAACGACCTCAAAAGGTTTATCTTGTATCTATATTGGTCCACTATGAAGAACTTTCTATGGTTTCCAAACAAGAGATGTTGTAGCCAACACTTTCATAAACTACAACTAACATTATCAGTATATTTATATAGACACGGCTGTACGACGCCATTTTAAAAATGTTTACAATCTCTTTCCAGAACATATCTCGTGGTGATGCCAATCCTATGCTTCATTATCCCTGCCTGGATCCCCGTCTACTTCTGGGGCGAGAACGCGTGGACTTCGTGGTACGTGGCGTCCATCACCAGATACACATTGGCCCTCCATTTCACCTGGCTCGTCAACTCCGCGGCCCACATCTGGGGCAATAGGCCCTACGACAAGTAAGTGATCAACATTTCACTTTTAAGTCATCAAGTTATACGAACATTCGGTGAAAGTTGGAAAAAAAGCGGCAAATTCTTGACCCGGTTACGGTTCGGTTAACTTACAGATTATTGAACGAAATATTACTTAGTTACTTTGTGTGTTATGTACTTTGTTGTTAATGGCACAACTGCACAAGTGTACTTTAAGTTTCTGTTAGTTATGTTTCAGGATAAATTAAGAGGGCTTATACAAAAATCTGGCAACGTCGCAAATAGCTGTCAAATATTTACTTGTTTTGATTAATTTGGCAATATTTACTGTATGGAAATATGAAATGTGGCTAACTATTGAACTAAAATATTGATTATAAAATGCAATAATTAATATCGTAACACCGAATATTTAGTTTTAGATATAAAAAAGTATTTGGAAACTTTCCAAATGCCTTTTTTACACCTAAAACGGTTACAACATCAAATTCAGTGTTATAATTGCAATTCATTATTAATATTCTAGGTCGCTAGTTAGCCACATTTCATATTTCCATACAATAATATTGCCAAATTAATCAAAACAGCAAAATATTTGACATCGATTTGCGACGTTGCCAAATTTTTGTATAAGCCCTCTTAAGAAACGTTATAATATGTTGACTATATTATTTCCAAAAATTAATTTGTGGTGGCATTATAGGAGACAATTTTATCTACGTACAAGTTTTGTTAGTTAAGAATTTAGCATTATACCTACATAAAAAGGGTTTTATTAAATACGTAGGTACTTAAAATAACTTCAATGTCACAACGATAAATAACTTAAATAGAGCAATAAATTAATACAGTGCCTATTTCTTATGAAATAGGCACTTCACAATGCAAATTCTTGAAGGCAATATTATTATACGTACAGTCAACATTAAAACAATGTTTGATGTTCGAAACGAAAATGAAAATGCTTTGTTATTCTAATTTTAGTTTTTAAAATATTATCAGAAAGATAATACTTTAACTTAATATTACAATACGTTTAGAGAAGAACAATAATATTTAACTAAAGTTGTTGCTATTAAGTCTTGAAATAGGTATTGGTGCCGATTCCCTTGTCACAAACTAAACTAAATTTAAGTTCAGTGCATCTTTTTCTTTCTATTTCATTAAGAAAAGGACAGAAGATAAATTTTAGTTTAGTCCTGTAAATTAATCAGCGCTTGACGTAAATTGACGTAATTTTAGTCGGCAAGTTTTTAATCACGTCTAAACTTGAATGGAGAGTGACAGGCGCTGATTAATTTGACAGGACTAAACTAAAATTTATCTTCTGTCCTTTTCTTAATGAAATAGAAAGAAAAAGATGCACTGAACTTAAATTTAGTTTAGTTTGTGAACAAGGGAATCGGCACCAATATTCGTATTTTGTAGTTGACTGTGTACTAAGAAATAAAGAAATCCCAAGTCCATTTATAATTGCTAACATAAATTTTATTTCACGTTTGATGTTGTAGATCGCGTGATGTGTGTTATGTAATAGAGACTAACTACCAATATCCTGCTATTTCAGTTAATTTATTTGTTCAGTTACCGAAATTCAGTATTGCCGTTTATTGGGTATCTACTCTAATGTAATAAAAATAATAATTTTGACAGTGACAAATAATTTTAACATGGGCAGAGGTGTATCTTTTTGGTACACCCACATTTCGCCAGTTATGTTTGTCTGAATGTTCTATGTTCTATGCTATGGGGTTTGGTTTCCGCACTTAGTCCGTCTGGTGGACCATTGTGCGTGGGCCATGGCGGCCGTTTGGTGGTTATTCCAACCAGCCCACCTCCCTCCAGACGTTAATTAAAACTCCTGGTCTGTTCAGAACGTCAGTGAAAGATCTGGGTGACCCGAGGGTTTCTGTTCTAATCTTAGTAACACCTGTGCATTCGAAGAGTACGTGCGCAACGGTTTCCTCAGCCTCCATGCACGCCCTGCACAGAGGACTGTCCGTTATGCCTATTGTGTGGAAGTGTTTGTTTAGCGAGCAGTGACCCGTGATGGTCCACGTCATCAGGCGCAGGCCATTCCCTATGTTTGTCTGAATCGAACCCTTGTTACCAACGAGGATACAAAAAATAATTTACGAAAATAATCTCTTAGAGCAAAATAAAACTCTTACGCAACATATTGCTATTCCAGAAACATAGGCGCTACTGACAACAAAACGGTCGCACTCCTTGCTTTCGGCGAAGGATGGCACAACTACCACCACGTCTTCCCTTGGGACTACAAGGCAGCAGAACTTGGAAATAACAGCTCAAACTTGTCTACTGCTTTAATAGACTTCGCCGCTAAACACGGTAAGACTAGACATCTATAAACAACTTTGTTAAATAAATTTGGTTAATATTAAATGCCCTAATGGTCTTATGTGAGTGCAATTGGGTTGTTAAATAATGACTCTTTCTGTACACTATGTTCACATTAGTAAAATATAGGTACAAATTGTAGGTTCATGGGTGCCATAGTAAAATTTCGCTCGTATTCCATTCAACCATTTCCTGTGGTGTGGTATTTTTTTTAAATTTATGTTTCCTATTTGTGACAAAGCAATACATGGGCTTTTGCGTCCGATTATCGGTCTATAAATCGGGAAGTATTCCAAATTTATAAAATATTATTTTATTCCATGAACGGAGGACATTTCCTAAGTTTATAAATATTTCGTGTAGGTAACGATACAAACTGATGACATTACTCAGCTTTTCCATTCGAAGTACAGTTTTTCTTAAAAAAAATTAAAAAATTCAAATTTGTTTTTCTTCACAGGTTTGGCTTACGATTTGAAAACAGTATCAGCCGATATGATCCGACAGAGGGTGAAAAGAACAGGGGATGGAACCCACCCGTGGTCTAAGGAGGGTTTAGAGGAGGGAGAGCACTACCACCCAGATAACCTAGTGTGGGGCTGGGAGGACACGGACATGACCGAAGAAGAGAAACAATTTGCAGAAATCGTCCACAGAAAAACTGAATAGATTCCTCAAGTTATGGAATTTGTTTTAATTTTTCTTTTGTATGAATAAACGTCCCTATACCTATTTCTGGTGACTGACTGTTGTTGTATTTTGTGAGCATTTTATGTTTAAATTTCATTGTAATATTCTTTAGCATATTACGCATGTTAAGCGTGCTTGAAATTCGATAACTACACAAATCGCTCAAGAAATTTTTATAGATACATTGTGTCGCTTCTTTACATGAATCAAATGATAGAAAGAGCCAGGCAAAAGAAGTTCCAATGGTTGTAATTTTGTAAATAACAAATTGTGAATGTAATGTAACAGTATAATATATACGTGCCTATTCTATACTTACTTTCTTGGTTTTGTTGTAAATGATGATGGGACACATCCTTAGCAGAATTACTTTCTCATGTTGTACGTTATTAGATTAATGGCATTCGGCCAATATCTTGCGTAAGGCTAAGTAAGGAATATATAAGAGATAATACACAAGAGATTGTGGGTAGGTATTATTCATAAGTGACTGAACAGACTTATGTATGATACTATGTTAGTATTTAGTATATTTCGTACACTTATAAGTGTGATATTGTTCTGATGGTGACTGTTAAAGATATTTATTTTTTAATTTATTACTTCATTAAGAGCCTGAATAGCGTCACGTTTGAATAAGTAGTGAAGATTTTTAAAGAAACTTTTAAACGACGCTAATTTCAAGATGTTTCAGGCCCTTAGTGAAACTAGACACAAACTTCATGTAAGTTTTAATTTATTTAGCAGCGAAACATTCGGAATGGAAAGCTGCTTTTTGATAAGGTTATATAATGTCTGAAACCCTAACGTTAAATTGACGTACGCGAGTGCTGGCATTAGTGTAACACTTGTAAATTGTATCTTGATATTTTAATAAATTGTGAATTGTTACTGTCTTATTTTTTATTTATCTCTCGGGCTTACGCTAAAATTCGCGCGGGTGCACGGAGCGGGCGTCCACTCCGAACGGCCGACGCGGGCACCCGCCGCAGACGACCGACTCAAGGCTCGTGCAGACTGACGCGACGCGACAGCGCGCCACGACTCGATTAAACAATTTTTAAGAAAACTTCACGGTAGAATAATTACCGGTGTTGCGTCGCGCGACAAGTCGCGCCAGTCTCCACAAGCTTCATGCAGCGCTGGGAAATTACATCCCCTTGTCTCACTTCTCGACGCAGGGGGATATGTTCAGTTTGCTGACCCTGAATTTGGACGGTCATTGTCGCGTTTTCATAAAGACATCTCAGTACTTGGATGTATCGCCAGTCGACTTGGCATCGCTGCAGAAACTCCAAAACAGACCAGGTCTCGATAGAGTCAAAAGCCTTCTCATAGACCACAAACGCAAGACACAGTGGCCGATTATACTCATCGGACTTCTGTATAATTTGCCGCACTGTGTGAATGTGAACCACACCAACTCCTCGAAACCCAGCCTGCTCCGGTGGCTGAAACTCGTCGATTCTTCTCGCTAGACGATTCGTAACGACTCTTGAAAACAACTTATATACGTGGCTAAGGAGCGAAATGGGTCTGTAGTTCTTTCACCAAAAGGTGAGTTTTATCACCTTTTTTAAAGAAGAGAACGACCACACTCTCTCGCCATGCTTCTGGAGTTCTCCCAGAGAACAGGACAGAGTTGAAGAGCTCCCGAAGCTCTTTCAGTACAGGACTTCCTCCAGCTTTCAGGAGCTCAGTCGTAATCCCGTCCTCACCAGGAGCTTTTCCATTTTTAAGCTGTTTAAGAGCCGCCTCGATTTCGTCTTGGTTGACTTCTGGCAGGTCTTCCGTGAAATGGCAGGTTAAGGTGGCTCTGGAATCTTCATTTTCTGGATCAAGTCCAGATGCTTGCGATGCGTACAACTGGCCGAAGAAGTTTTCTACTTCCAAAAAGATCTCCGGCTTCGAAACGACGATATCCCCACTGGGTTTGGCCAACTTCGTCAAGTGGCTCCTCCCGAGTGACTGGACGAACACTTTCGACCCCCGGATTTTGCTCAATCGCTTTGTCTATAGAGCGCGTATTGGAGCGTCGGAGGTCGCGTCGTACCAGTGTTCTTATATTTTTGTTGAGTGCCCGTTATTCTGACCAAGTGATAGGTGGGTTTTTACGTCGTTCCGTCATAAGCTCCAGAGTCTCTTTTGAAAGTTTGGACTTCTTGCCCATACGCCGCATTTTACAAAAACGCGTGCCTTCCTCCCTGAGGATTTCCGTCACTTGGTCGAGCACCTGGTCAACGTCATTTGTGGTTTCCACGGCAGCAAATCGATTCTCCAGGTCTGACTGGAACGCTTCAGATCCTAACATAGTTTGGAGCATGTTTGGACGGAGCCTAGACCTCATCAAATGAGTTCGCTCGAGCTTGAACTTGATATTCAGAGAGCCTCGGACAAGTCATTGCCGGTGTTGAACCTTTGTTATTACTAAGAAATTCATAATGGAAAAACCGGTCAAGTGCGTGTCGGACTACGCACAATGAAGGGTTCCGTAGTTGAGATGAATTTATTTATCCCAAGAACAAACTTGGGTATATCTCCAAAACGGGCGTATTCGTGTGATCGCTCTGGTGCTTTTCAGATATTGATATTTAATGGTAATTATGTATCTCATTAAAAATAATGATATTCAAATGGTACATTTTTACTATTGGCCTTCAATTTACACAAACAGTTATGGAAATATTTAAGTTCAAAAAATTTCGCGACCAGAACAATCATAATTAGTGCCAGAGCGATCATAAATGGTGAAATCAGTGAAACAAAAAAGTAAATATTGATAAAATATTATTTATTTAGCCGTTTTCAGTCATATTCAGTGTACGTGAAACAAGATTATATGTAAGAGAAATTTATTATTTTAGAAAAGGGTTAAGGCATATTATCAGTCATACATATCAAAAATACGGAATGATAAGTTACCAGCAGCTCATCAGTTGCTGGTAACTTATCCACTTTTTCTTTAAATAATATCGTCCAGAACTCTGCCTACTTTTCTTCCCTCGAACCTTTTGCTGGCTTGGAGTCAAATCACTCATTGGTAGTACTGTGCCCCGAGCTTTTTTCCTTTGGTAACTCTCTCTTGACTTAATAAGCCATTGTGCGTATAGATCTGGATCATTTTTTATCTTGGCCATTCTACGACGTTCAGTCAATTTCTTCCTAAGACTTTTTTCTTCAATAGATAATTTATTTCGAGGCTGATTTCAATCTGCAACAATAGTTGCCATTAAATTTTAGAGAAGAAAGGGTTACAGTTGTGGTAGCTAAATGCCAATATAATAATATTATCAAGGTAAAATACGTCAAAATCTGTTTATGGGTTTAGGTTGTCCGAAGAAACCCAGGAAAGGTTATAAATTAAAGGTTATATGCATAGTTCATCGTTTGTCATTGTAACAGTCCGGTACTACTACTTAAAATAGATTTATAACGCATAATTAATGCAAAATATCATCGCTCTGGTCTTTTTGGACAGAGCAATCAGAGCCATAGCGATCAGAAAAAGTCACAAAATCATAAATATAGCCGAATTTAAAATCAGTAGAAAGTTGTGATTACGTCTCATAAAAAACATCATAATGATCACTTAATTCACATAACAAACACATTCACAAGCTTACTATTGAATTTAAATAACGTGCCATAGCAATCATAAAATTCGAGAACCAAATCCAGGGCAATCATAAACTTACCTTCGTAATATTGGAATGCGGGAACGTGGTACATAGGTATCCTCCTCGGCGGTTAGACCACTACTGGCGTTGCCCTGCGGGAGGGGAATAGAGTGTTTATAACGCGTAACTAGGGATGAGCGCGATGTTTTACCTCAGCGCAGAGCGATGAGATAAAATGCCCGGTCACGCTTTTAAATTCAAATTGTGGCAAAAGTATTGTTAATATCACTAAACATATTTTATTACTATGAAGATTAACTATTTGTTATGTAATCTAAATAAGTTGTTTCATATGATCCTTCTCATTAAAAAGTTAAAGAATATTTTTTTCATTCAATCGGGAGTTGGGTCAACCCAAAACGATCAGGATTTTAGGGTTTAAGATTTTTTTTTTAAATATTTAAAATAAACTTATTCATAATATTAGCCTTGTATCACGTAGATTAGACACCGAACTGAATATAAAAAAAAATATTTTGTAAACCTTTTTCGTTTTTAAAATGGGTTTATCCAGCCCGACACGAAAAAAAATGCCTCTGGAGATCGACCCACTTAACATTGTATTTGAAAAACGTGTTCTCCCATACATTCCAACTGCAAATCGTCGCTCGGCATCCAATACCGCGAATGTGAATTTTTTTAAGTTTTTTTTTTTAAATTGCATTATCACTTATTTGAACGTGTAGAATGAAATAAAACAAAAATCTGATTTTCGTAAAAAAAATCACATTCGCGGTATTAATATAATAATAATATAAATCTCGTTGCCGGAACGGGTCTGGGTTGAGGAGCCAAACCAAGAGAGATACAAAAACCCGCAGGGCAGCATGTGGCAAGCTGTTGGGCAGTAGCGACCCCACGGACCCTATCTCCCGGGAGAAGTCTTGTCTCACCTCTGGCTTGCCTTTATTGGCCGGCTGGAATGAACACTGACGAGGAACAGAGCTCCCACCTCATTCTTGCCTTTATTGGCCGGTTTGAGTGGAGATTCGCTAGAGCAAACGTGCTCGGAGGAAGGAAGTATTCCAGTAAGATGCTGGTAGGGATCTTGACCGTATTTCCGAGATTGTCCTGATAGCCGTGAAATACCTCTCCACTCCTCATAAGCACCTCAGGACGTGTTGCCCCCTTGTCGCTACGACACTATGTGCTAGCGACCATTTTCGGGGCCCATTATTGAGTGTGCAAGTCACCCCCTGCCATTTTATCCGTGTGCATATAAAACATAGATCAGGCAGGGGCCATAGTTCTTCCATAGTTCCAGGTGACCAGTCCACTTTAGCAACCCAAACCCATAGTCCGATATCTTTGTTTCCATATCTTACAATAGTCCTACACCAACCGGGGGTTATCCTTGGCTGCACTTGCATAGTGCGAACAGGGATAATCGTCGGTTGGTACCTCATTTAATTAAAAACGTCTAAGGGGCCTCTGCGAGTTGGCTTCGGCCCCTCGCACGCCTTCCAAAGGTCCGGGACCCCTGGGTCCCGAGAAATGTCAAAGACGTATAAATAATATAAATCTAATACCTTTAAACGAGCAATTCTTGTATAATACATAACTACTCTTTGTAGTGGAGTCCCATTGAGTAATACAGGTGGAACATAACCGGGTCTACCCCCAGCCTCAAAGACCATGATCTCCGACTTATTGGAGTTATACATCAAACCATGTGTTTTGGCATACTGCTCACATTTGGCGAACAACTTTCTGAGACCACATATTGACGCGCTCAGAAGCACCATATCGTCTGCATAGTTAATATTATTTACACAAATACCATCTACAACCCACTCTGGTGCTGCTGAGCCGCCAATCCTGCCTCACTCCGCATTCCAACCTGTATGGACTGGAAAAAGTTTCAGCCCATCGTACACTATTGATCTGGTTACCATAGGTACCAATATTTAAAAATGTTTTTAAGCTCCGTTGGCAACCTATCCTTCTCCAGCTTTCTCCACAATACGTCATAAGCAACCAGATCAAAAATCTTGAATAAGTCGAGGAAGCTAGCATAAATCGGCGTCCCACGCTGTGTACGAGTATAATATGTGACAGTATGCTTAGGACACAACACTGCACTTTCTGTTGACAAACCACGCCGAAACCCGAATTGGATGTCATGAACATTTAGTTTTATTTATTTGTGTATTAATCAGACTGTCAAACACTTTTGATATTTTGTTTTGATATTATAGTAGCTAGAAAGATGGGCCTATTGGATGTCGAGCGACGAAATGTAAGTTTGTACGCACAATATTGAAAGATTTACCATGTTATTTTAAGACCATAGACTTCTTATAGGTTTTCCTGTAATCTATGAGTAAAGAGCCATACTATGTATTTTTTTCAAAATTTTTGGTCCAGTAGTTTCGGAGATAAGGGGGGGAATGGTCAATTTTCATTGAATTTTTTAAATATCTTTAAAAGCATTTATTTTAAATTTATATAAAAAATATATTTAAGATCCTCGCAATAAGTCCTTTCATATGATATGTCACACGATACTGTTATCATAACTTTTTTTTTTTACTTCCTTGTTTGCCCCCAAAAATAACCCCTATATTCAAAATTCATTTATTTACGTTACACATTCGTGTTTGGGTCACTAAAATACATATGTGTACCAAATTTTCAACTTAATCGGTTCATTAGATTCCGAGTAAATTGGCTGTGACAGACGGACAGACAGACAGAGACAGACAGACACACGAGTGATCCTATAAGGATTCCGTTTTTTCCTTTTGAGGTACGGAACCCTAAAAACCGAATAAAACTTTGCCCGACCCGGGAATTGAACCCAGGTCGCTCAGCAGTCGCGCTTGCGACCACGACACCAACGGGGCAGTCAGCATAAGTAAGTAAGCAGGTACCTAACTGATTTAGACTGATATTGTTATTGTTTCTCGAGGTTCATCAAAACTTTAGTGACAAGTTTACAACAAACTATTTTAGACCAAAGCTCTGGAGTTTTTTCCTTGTTATGTAGTTCCAAAGTGTTCCTTTCTATGATAAAGAAGCCTAATAGGGATGATGCTTATTTTTTTCCTTTTGAGGTACGGAACCCTAAAAAGAAATTCTTTTTAGTCCGTCAGCCAGATAATAAAAAAATATTAGACACGTATTTTTTTTCTTTATCATCTTATATATAAAATTCTCGTGTCACAATGTTAGTTACCTTACTCCTCCGAAACGGCTTTACTGATTTTTACCAAATTTTATATGCATATTCAGTAGGTCTGAGAATCGGCTACTATCTATTTTTCATACCCCTAAGTGATAAGGGATGTCCACCCCAAACAAATAATTGGCAACACAACGTTTGCCGGGGTCAACTAGTACTAATAAAAAATTACAGATAAAACGCATTAATGTTAAAGAGTGGGGGTCGTTACGTCATAAAATCTACATACGCGTGACATCATGTCACATTCTAACACAATTTAATGCCATAATCTTTTGTTAACGTAAAAAAAAGAAAAAAAAAATGTCCAATATTTGTTTCCCCGACTACGGCGAAGCAAAAAAGAGGGTTATGATTTTTGACCGGTATGTATGTTCATCTGTTACCTCATAACTTCTAAACTACTGATCATAATTTGACAAATGAGATATCATTGAAAGCGTCTTGCTTGTCCGCTGGTTATAGGCGTGTAGGTTGATGTGTCATCACATTAAATGCAATATAGCGCCCTCTAGAACACAAATTCATATTTTTATTTTACCATGTTGGGTATCAAATGAAAGGGCTCGACGAGCACACTACAAATATGTATGTATATAATATATCATATTGTCTTAGTAAATAAATAATGTTTAAATTGTTAAAAACAAGCAAAAGTGAGACTGTGGTACGTAAGGCACGGCTGTATAATTAATACATAATTATTATACAATAAAACCCAAACAAAAATAAAAAACTAGCTGCTCTGCAAATACTTTATCATGAAAATAAAACCCCAAAATAATTTAAATAAAAAGTAAGTTCAAAAACTAAAACCCGACTACTGAAAAAAGCTGTGATCCCATCCTGTACACCTACAAAATTATAATGGCATGCGACCACGGCTTTACCTTGACCTTTTTTGTACCTATGTCGTAATTTCTGTATGAAATATTTTCTTGTTTCATACTTTTTAGAGCGTGATTTTTCAGTAGTCGGGTTTTAGATAAGTAATAATCAAACGGACGGACAAAAAAATTTTTTCTTCATTTAACATTTTATTTGAATTTGAATTCTGTGACCTAATTATAATTTGTTCCTATTTTAATTGCGTTGACATTTTATTCTATTGTGATTTATTCTGTTGCAGTATAATGAAATTTTATTTTATGTAATAAGGGTTTTGCCTGAATTAAATGTTTTTTTTTTAAATGTAATAATGACTAACAACAACATTTATTAACAAGAATCTATATTAACAAGTGGCATAGACTAGAAGTAGACACTTAAACAGTAGGCAACATAAATTAATAATTATAAATTACAAAGGGAATTAGAATTAAACTTAAACCTAACAATTTTTTTATAAATTATTAATGTTTTATTTACATGATATAGATAGATACTAAGGTATCTACAACATGATTGTTCTTTGAAATAAAACACACTAACACACACACACGAAGAGTTGTCTCTTCATCATTTCTTACAATTCTAACATTAAATATATCCACGTCTATTGTATTTTATAATGGATTTCCGCAAGGTCACGCCTGAATCAATTAACTATCTTAATTCTAACATTATATAAGTAATTATAAACTGGCAAGTTTACATTTTGTTGGCAAAACATTGTAGCTATCTATTGTTTTCCATTGTGAATATTATTATCTTTCCCAATAATAGCCAGCATTTTCCCATCAGCGTATGCTTTCAGCCAGTCTGGGTTAACAGAGAATGCTGGTATCTCATCTACGTGGTCAAAATCTTCACCAAATGTGTGATCTTCATGTTTGGGAGGTCTTTTAGTATCGTCGTACAGTACTCCGTAGTGATCAGAATGGACATGTTCTTCAATATTCGTTGCAGCATACTTCTCATTGTTGTATCCGTCGTTCACGTAAACAACTTTGTGTTCGTACCTGTCATTGAAAGCATTATTCCTTAGAATAGTGAATATAGCTCCCATTAGCGCCATATTGTTCATCATCCCAACCATTAGAGTCATCATCTTCAACCCGGGCAAGATAAAAGGGATGATAGCCGACATGACCAGACCTGGCACTAAAATTAATGGTGCGAACTTGTATAATGATTTCTGTAATTTCTTCATGGTGCTTCGACCTGATTCCGCGGTGTCACCTGAAAGTTAAAACAATTTTTTTTAAGTGAAACGAAATAATTTTCAAATATTTGGCCGCCGTTCTATTTTGACGGGTTTGTTAAGGTAATCAATTTAAAATATCACCAAACAAATTACGTCTAGGTATCGTGTGCTGATTCATGTCTTGCCCATAGTTCATTCTCATGACTAAATAATTTTGTGTAAGTATTTATACCCATAATTTGAAAGGTAACGATGGCGACATAAGTAGAGCTTATCTATACTATATTATACTTTTACTATTATTTATTTACTTTTTACTAATACTTATTATAAAGAGGAAAGATTTGTATTTTTGTATGTAACGAATAAACTTAAAAACTGCTGAACTGATTTGAAAAATTCTTTCAGCAATGGATAGCTACATTATCAGCGAGTAACAAAGGCTATATTTTATCCCCGGACTCCCACGGGAACGAGAACTACGCGGGTGAAACCGCGTGACGTCCGCTAGTAGTATTATAAATGGGCTTTGTTAACTTAATGGTTCTGCACTATACCGACGAAAAATTTCAACGCCGCCGGGGGGTCCAGTATCATGTACTGAATCCATAATAACAGGTTGTGCGTCGATATCCCTGCCACCACGTATAAACAAAATATATGTATTACGCCTGCAGTGTTTGCATTTGGAGTTCATTCATACCAATATTATTAATGCAACTTGGAATTAAGCAAAAACAACTTACTTGTAAAAATGTCAACTTTCATCGTTCCATTTCCTTTAGAACCCAGTTGTAAGTTATAGCCGGGTATCATGTTGAATCCCAGGGGTCGATACTGTAGCAATTTCTTAGTATCATCGTAGAGCTGTGAGTATAACTGTTCGTCGGAGGAATTACTGTACTTCATCCATGGGAACTGTTCCACATCTTCAGTCAGGTTGAACTTGCTGGTGGGGTCTTTGGCGTAAGCTTCGATGGCGCGTTCTGCACGCCACACACTTAGAGCACTGAGACATTTTGTGGGTCCTAATGCGCGTGCGCAGGAGAATACTCGTTGCACTGGGTGGTAGTGTTGTCCGAGGAGAGAATGTAGCGTGGTGTCGAGCTGTTCACGCGACGTTTGCGGGCGCTGGTGTGCGTACACACACTGGCTCGCGGCCAGTAGTAGCAGTGCGGTGAGCGAGCGCATCGCTGCGGTTGAACTGACGCCAAAGCAGGTTCCCTCACTACTCGCTCCAAATGCCAAACGCATCGCCACAGCGGGCGAAAGCGATGTTTTGTCACGCACGAAAAAAATACTTTATCGAGGAATAAGTTTTTCCAAAGTAAGTTTGAAGCATTTCCGGAAAGGTTGAAGTTGCGTTTTATCATAATGATTAATGCACTGTTCTGTACAATTATTTCCGACAAATGAGAAAGTTATTTGCGTGAAGTAAGAAACACAATATTATTTCGATTTCCACATTCCAGAACCAATGCTTTTAAACCTACTTTAAATTTCTATAAGGTTTACAAACACACTTAATTCCATGAATCTTTATTTATCTCAACATCATAATTTATTGATTATTTATTTATTTAACAGTTTATGTATACATATAAACAGACAAGAAGAAAGGAAAAATATATACAAAGGTGATGCTTATTTCTATAGAAATCTCATCCAGCATACCTGCGATAGGAAAGTAGTTAAAGAGATGTAGACAACGTGTGTAAGAGTAGAAGAGAAAACAGAATCCATAAAATAAAACTTAACTATTCACTAATTTAAATATAAATATACAATATGAGAATATACTTAAATACTTACTTCTAATGATGATGTAATGATGTGATAAGACAGCGGCAGCGGTGTAATTTAAAAGAAGATGTAGTGACAAAAATTGAGATGGTTTGGGCATGTTGAGAGCATCCTCTCAACATGCCCAAACCATCTCAATTTTTTTTTTTGTTGGTCGCCTTTCATTCATCAATGAAAGGCGACCAACAAAATGTATTTACAAGGCTGATGTGAAGGGAAAGGCCGGTCGCGGACGCCCTAGGAAGACATATACTGATCTTATTGGTGATGTTCTTCAGAAAGGTCAGGTACGTAGTACTCACAACCAACGTGCGTGTATGACCAGATGTATGAACGTAAACGAGGCAAAAGGATTATGTAAGGATCGTAGCAGATGGCTTTCTGTACCTAGTTTCCGTCTACCCTTATGGGAATAAGGCGTGAGTTTATGTATGTATGTATGTACATACTTCTAAAATACATATCACTAAAATATATATAAATAAGTACTTAATTATAATGTAGTATAAAATAATAAATACATAATATGCAACTATGACGAAGTAGAAAGATAGTGTTCTTTCACTCTTAAAAACTGCAACAGTTTGGCAGTTCCTAATGTCAGGCGGAAGTGAATTTCACAATCGAACCAATCGTTTTACTAATACTTATTTATTTACATCATCGGAACATAACATAACATTACATAACACTAGCTCATTCATCGCAATTTATTGCAATCGACGTCTTCGCAGTTCATCGGCCACTTTATTGATTAACTGACTGCAAATTAATTGATACTTAATGAAGCGGGTAAAAACTTTGCAGTGGTTGGTAAATAAATATAAAGACAATCAACTTGATCTATCTCAGTATTAGGCCTACCTAGTGTTTCGTTTTTTAGTAAACTATCATAATAATGTCACTTTCGCTAGAAATTGCTTTCTCCGTTTTCAGCGGTGGGTACCTACCCATGCATCACACTATTTTTGGCATTGCATTTACCTGTTTCAAGAATAAATATCTATACTCCATTTGAAATAAGATTAGACATTTAACTAAACCATTTTTACAGTTCGTTCAACCGATTTTGACTTCTATTGCGTTGGTGGCATGACAAATGGCAGCTGCAGTAAACAGTTGGTTTGTAACCACTTTTTTGCTTTTAATGCCATCCTTATGCCTACGTGATAGAAGTCAAAATCGGTTGAACGGACTGTAAAAAAGGTTTGTTTAAATGTCTAATCTTATTTCAAACGGAGTATAGGTGAGTATATTACTATAGACAAACCTGGGTATGTGAGAAGTGGGTAAGCGAGAAAACTCTATAAATGAGAGAAATTGCCAGGTCCCGTCATTTTAAGCCTCTATAAGTGAGAAACTGAAATCTCTATAAGAGAAAGTAGTTTTTCCCTCGTGGACCTCTATAACTAGAACTGCTATTTGCCTGTATCTCTATAAGCGACAGTCGAGCGTGATTTAACATCAGCTATTTATGACTTATTCTTAAATTTCGTGGAACTAACATTTTTTTTGTTCCTCTCAATCTTTCCCAACCACCCTCTACCTCCATAAGTGAGAAAGGCCTCTCCTGTACCTTTATAAGCTAGTAACTCGAGCTAGTGAGAAACTTCTATAAAGAAATCGCGGTCCCTTGAATTCTCACTTATCCAGTTTCGACTGTATATCGTTCCTATTTCTGTCACGAAGGAGAATTCCTGTAGACCTCTTTCTTGGGTAAACCGGCAAATGTGACTTTCAACTTTGTGTGTAGGTCAGCAAATCCCTTAGTGTTTCTGGCTTTAACCACTTACTAAGGTGTACACTTTTTTATAGTTGAAGAAAATAAGATTTCTCACTTTAATTCAACTTTTTACTGTCTTATCTTAACATAACCAACCTACTTATCTTCATAATTATGATATGATCGTGTTATAAACTTAACTTTCTGAAGTTGCTACTATAGTAGATGCATAGCTTTATGCATAGCTAGATAATAGGTATCATCTACCCTACAGTTTTAAACGTATCTACTTAGAACAGCTTTTCAATATTCATTTTAAATGATTATTTATTATGCAAGGCATACCAACGACATACTTACAAGGATAGTAACAATAGGTAATCACGAGTCTTCAGTACTGTGTAAATACATCACTTATGCACAAAATTCTTATTAAAAGGTGAACAATTATTCGACAAATTTTTAAATCATTAAAATATTAGAATTTTGTAGCATTAACATTAATTTCAATCTGCTTAGCCTTTTCCCAACTATGTTGAGGTCGGCTTCCAGTCTAACCAGATACAGCTGAATACCAGTATTTTATCTACATGGAGCGACTGCCTGACCTCCACAACCCTGTAACCGGGTAATACGATACCCCTTGGCAAGACTGGTTGTCAGATTTTCGGGCTTCTGACGACCTGTAACGACTGTCAAAGATCCACGAATGACAGCCGGGACCAACGGCTTAACGTGCTTTCCGAGGCACTGAGGAGTCTCGGTATGTAAAGATGGTCATCCATCCACGGACCAACCCTGGCAAGCGTAGCTTAACCTGATGGATCAACCCGTGCGGCTGTTATTATTTACCCACGAGCTCCATGAGGAGCTCGTGGGTAAATATGAATATAGCATAGCCTTTTTTATAGCATTAACATTAATTTGATACATAAAAAATTACGAAATAAGATTAGATTATAAATAAAATTAACACATTTTGTTACATTGCATGAGAACAAACAACCATAAAAAATCACAATAAGATATTCGTACATAAGGTAAAAAAACTGACAAAACTAAATTAAATTCAATCAAATCAAACGCAAATACTGGCTGACATTTACAATTTACAGGAGGTGAAGAACGAGGAACGAGTGGTGAAAGTACTTATGAATATGATCAGCTTTTACTAAAAAAATGAATAAAAAACCGGTCAATGAAGGGTTCCGTAGTTGGGATGAATTTATCCCAAAAACAAACTTAACTTTGTAGTTGAAAAACATTTTCTCCCATAGGAAATGTATGGGAAAACATGTTTTTGCAACTGCAAATATAAGTTGGTTGATTATTACTCGTTAACTTGTAGAGCTTACTTAGCTGTGATAGTTTTCCTTTTAATTTCGTTATTTAAACTATTGCTGTGATTTTTTTCACATATCCAAAACTAACCATTTAGCTGGCAGGGGGGGGGGACACTTGACTCTAACAAAAATTAGCACTTTAAAGCTTAATATTTCGCAAACGAATCCCTGAATCCAAAAAGGGTTTTCAGATAATCGCAATGTTTTTGAAGGACCTTTCCAATGATACCCCACATCATGGGATAAAAAAAAAATTAAAAAAACATCACCACTTTACGTGTATGAAAAAAAAATGTTTTGCATAATTTTGTTGTATCACTTTATCGGCGTAATTAATATGTATACCTGTGCCAAATTACAGCTTTCTAGTACTAAGAGTCTCGGAGCTAGACCGCGGACGGACAGACAGACAGACGGACATGACGAAACTATAAGGGTTCCTTGTTTACTACGGAACCTTAAAAATCGGCCAAGTTCGAGTTGGACTCGCACACGAAGGCTTCCGTACCCGTATTAAAATCAAGTAAAAAACGCCGAAAAAAACAAGTTTCTTGTAAAGGGTTAAATACAATTATTATGAAAATAATAATATAAAATAATATAATATATTTACAAAATGAATTATATATATTAAGGAAGGGAACTGTCTCCTGAGATACAGGGAGATACAGTGACACTTATGTTTGCAAATAAATGAATTTTATTATTTATTATTATTATAAGGGTTTAATTACTAACTTTATTTTATAGCAGCAATAGAAATACACAAACTGAGGAAATTTCAACTGTCTACTTATTACGGTTCATGAGATACAGCCCGCTGAGAGACAGACGGGTGGACGGACGGACGGACTAGTAATATGGTTCCGTTTGGCACCCTAGGGTACGGAACCCTAAAAACATCAGTTTTATTCTTCCGCTCTTCCTTGCCTAAACTAACAGCACACTGTCATGAGTGTTTGCATGACAACTTCCGTAGTAAAGTAGCCAAGTCTTGCAGCTGTGACTCCATAGATCTCGTGGAGACCCAAACATACCTAGGACTTATCATTGATAGCCGACTAAATTGTTAGGAGCACATTAACGGGGTGTGTGCTAAATTGAGATGTTTTTTAGCTAAATTCTCTATTATAAGATGCAAAATTCCATATCAAACACTGTTAATGCTTTACAAAGCCCTCGTCGAATCAATGATATCCTATGGCCTGTCGAGCTATGGTAGGACATATAAGATTCACCTGGATCAAATTTACGCACTTCAACTACGTATATTAAAAGCAATTGTTCCGCATAATATTAAGAAGAAGTACAAAAATGACTACCGTAAATTATTTGAATTCTGTAAAATAATACCAATACATGAAAAAACTAAATTTACACTATTAAAAGAAGAATTTTTTAATGAAAATCTTAAGAAAATTAAAATCATAAATAATAATGAAATTAATACCCGTAGTGTCATCAATGCTAAGTTGTTACTTCCTAAGTACAACAATTTACACGGCAAGAGATCGTTAAAGTATATAATACCTTACCTTATTAATCAGCTAGCATTGAGGGACAAAATAACGAATAAAAACATAAAGTACAAATTAAAGGAACATTTCTTAAAAAATATAAATATCTAATATATGACAAATTGATAAGTGAATGAAACTAAATAAATGTTAAAAATGAATATAGATAAATAGTAAATAAACATAATACCCAACAATATCATAGGTAAATTAACTACATAAATATTACTAATGCTTTTTAGGAACAACCTGTACTAATCTAAATCACATTCCTCCACTACTTTTTGTTTTAAGGACGGTCAGTAAATTGGTCACCGATGTTCGCTCGTTAGTAATAGATAAATAAATATTTCGTTAATTGTCCTCATTGTGTTTTTGTTATTGTTTCATTTTATAATTAAGAACTTAAGTTTGTTTTAATTGTATAAATCATGTGGTCGATGATTTTGGTGCACGGTAAAACTCTAATGAGTTTATGTTTGCACCAACTTATTATGTATAAAGATGTAAGTATACTACTGAATAAATAAATAAATAAAATAAATTCAGTTAGTATTTTGCAACAGCAGATATTTTGCAACACCTCATCCTAGCTATATATATTTATATATCCTAACCATCCATACTTAATATTATAAATTCGAAAGTAACTCTGTCTGTCTGTATGTATGTTACCTTTTCACGCCTTTTTTTGGGTGGGAAATTATCAAATAACTTCTTCCGCTCTGAGCGGAGCGGGAGGGCGGGCGTGTCAGACTCTTACTGACTAGAACCCACCCGTGTTCCTTCAGTTGCCTGTATTGCCAGGGGCCACGGTCACCGTTTCGGACAAAACCGCAACCTTTAGTTAGGGTTAGGGTTATGAAAATTTAAATTTATGTTTTTGGTAACAAATATAGAATTTCGTAATTCTGCTTTTTTCAAAAATTATCCCTCAAGAGGGCAATAAGGGATGACTTTAAAATTAAAATGTATTTTTTTTTTTGGTAATTCTTTCTTACTTCTCGCCAAACTTCATGCTGCTAGGCCAACGGGAAGTACCAAATAGACTGGTTTCGAGTGTCAAAATATGCGGCATGGCCAATGGCCGTATTTTTTTATTGCGTTGACTAGGAAGTTTGATTTTTGTTACAGCTTCAAGAGACCGTAGATCTAAGTTTTTGAAATCTATTTCAACTTGATGCCTCCACGCGTTCCTGAGAAAAAGGATCTTGACAGACAACGAAGTCATCCTATAAGGGTTTCAATTTTTCATTTTGTACGGAACCCTAAAACAGATTCATTATCTGCCTGTTACCTTTCATACGGCTGAACTGATTTAGATGAAAGGCATACGGAAAGGTAGGCCATGGCCTGGGTTAGAACATAGGATACTCAAAATCCCGGTAGCACGTTCCTGTGGGATATTTTCCGACATCCACGCGGGCGAAGCCGCGGGCAAAAGCTAGTCCTTAATAATATTATAAATGCGAAAGTAAGTTTGTTTGTTAGGCCTTCACGCTATGGGCACGCCACAATCGCGGCGATAAGACCCGTCTTTGAGGAGTGGCTAGAGAGACGCCAAGGCGTTCTCACCTTCCGCCTGACGCAGGTCCTCACCGGACACGGCTGCTTCGGGAGGTTCCTGTTCAGGATAAGGCGGGAGGAAACACCCGGGTGTCACCATTGTGTAGATCGGCCTGAGGACACGGTGGAGCATACGGTGGAGGTCTGCCCGGCTTGGGCGGAGCAACGCCGTGTTCTCGTAGAGGCGATCGGCGGCGGTGATCTCTCGCGTCCGGCCCTGGTTCAGGCCATGGTACGGAGCGAGAGGAAATGGCAGGCCGTCACCTCCTTCTGCGAAGCGGTAATGCTCGCGAAGGAGGAGGCGGAACGCGTGAGGGAGAGGCAAATTTCGCGCCCTCACGCCTCTAACCGCCGCAGGAGGAGACGCCCGGGGCGGGAATCGCGAGCCGATTTCTGGCCACCGTAGGCGCGGGCTTGCGGACGGTGAGCAATGGGTAGCTCGCCGTCCGATAAGGACCAAGCCCGGGTCGACGGCGCGTTGTATTCCACGCGCGCCTCAAAGAGATGTCAGCAGAATTGACGGGGTCCACTAGGGCCAATGCCTGCCGGGGGTTCGAAGAAAACCGATCGGGAAATCGTGGCCCCCGGCAACAGGGCAACCGAAGGAACACGGGTGGGTTTTAGTCAGTAAGAGTCTGACACGCCCTCCCGCTCCGCCCAGAGCGGGAGAAGTTATTTGATAATTTCCCACCCAAAAAAAAAAAAAAAAGGCCTTCACGCTAAAACGGCTGAACGGATTTGGATGAAATTTAGCACATATATAGATGATGCCCTGGAAAAGAACATAGGATACTTTTTTTTTTCCCACGGGAGCCTAACTTATATGGGTGACACCGCGGGGCGCAGCGAGTAGTGTTTATAAGAAATTTCTGTTTACATTCATAATTAAAGTTGACCTCGTTATTGCTTTATCACCCTAAGGTTGAATATCACTTACACTTTAAAAAAATATGTGTTTATGTGACAGTTAGATAGTTTAAACCTTAGTAAAGTTTAAATTTTGTGGGTATATTGTTGACAAAAGTGATAAAACAGACGTGGTCGACTTTACCTATTTTTGCCCCTTTTTTGTTTGGTGGGAAATTATCAAATAACTTCTCTCGCTCTGGGCGGACCGGAGCGGGAGGGCGTGTCAGACTCTTCCTGACTAAAACCTACCCGTATTAGTCAATAAGTCTTAGCCAGCCTCTATATATATTGCTTGAGTATAGTTCTCGATGTTTATGGCTGGTATATTGGCGTGTGCTAGCTGGCATATGGCCTATAATTTATCATTTGAATTATGTTTTGTGTTGCATAATGTAAGTTATTTTGAATACTATTGTATAGAATCATTTTTCTAACTTGAACAGACAGCTGTGCTGCTGGGGAGTTTGTTGCGCCACTTCTTCTTCCCAGCTAAAGGCACTAGGAAGTGAAGGGTGGGCGTTTTTGGGGGACTGTCTTATGTAATTTTGACGTTCGAAAAGTGCTGATTCTCAGCCTAGTTTGAATAAATGACTTTTTGAATTTTGAATTTGAATTTTCTATTTATTAAAGTTAAAAAAATACTTCCGGTTCCTATCATTACTTTCTAAGCTAGTCGTTCAAGTCGCAATAAGTAGTTACTGTTAATCGCAAAGCTATTCGGTCTGTTTGTACTTCCGTTACACTTATAAATCGGTACCTTAACCGTTGGATTAAATTAACACTTCCGCAATACTCCTGAAGCGAAAGTGGTCAGTGATTAACATAATTCACTGTCCCCAGCGAATGAAATGGTAATCGTAAAAACCAAATTTTACAGGAAAAATAAAAATACAGTTTTTTGTGAAAATCTTAATAACTAATATACATAGCGGAATTCTTCAAATATCAAAAGAAAAGTGATTTTTTGCATTCATTACAATACACCTTAAAATCTCGTAACTTCTAAAATAACCGTAGGAAATTAATGAAAAAAATTATCGATAAGTTTAATCGGACCTCTTAATATCGAATATCATCGTAGTAGCACATTACCTACCATTTTATTCGCCGGAGACAGCCAATTCTTCACTGACATAATAATTCTTAAGTATCCTATCAAAAATATGGATCATTGTGTCTGAATTAAATAAATATATAAGTAATTTATTTTTTTATTTTTAACTTACATAAAATAAAATTAATTGTAAGAATGCCTCGTTGGTCCAGTGACCGCCATCACGACTGAAGCGCGGGGTCCAAGGTTCGTTCGATCCTCATGATGTTAATGTGTTAGGTATTGAGATTATTCCGTAGCAGCGCGGCCATCTCGCGCCCTATTAGATTCATTGGACTTAAATGACAAAATGTAGATATACCACCTCTGTTCAAAACTTGAGGGAATTCCTCCACGGCTAAAATAGATACATCATAAGGACAAGCAGTAGCGCCCTGTCTGCTAAAGGCAACAAACTACGAATACATTCAAAGTAGAGGCCATTGACAGAAAAAAAAAATTGTACCAAATACACATAACTTACAGACTACAATAGCCGAAAAACCATCCAAATACACCGAACTGAAAGACGAAATAACCTGACTTTGGCATCTTAAAAAAGTCACAATCGTCCCCATAGTGCTATCTGCAACAGGAGTAATACCCAAACAGCTTCATCAGTCCCTTAGTTCCCTCAACCTGCCACCTAACACCTACCACCTGCTGCAGAAGGCAGTGATTCTCAATACATGTAGGCTAGTACGAAAATTCCTCCAATGTGAGTCGGACAACTTGAACCATTACTCCCACTCAGATTTAACTTCGTCTAACATACAACCTACTGCAGATAACCACGTGGTATCAAATATTACTCCACCACCAATTAACCCCACTGATGAAGACTTGGCTTAGGCCCGTGCCATCAGCTCTACCCGGCTAGGCCGAGGAAAACAAATCTAGAAACATAATAATAATAATTTAAAAATATATATACAGTGTGAGTCTTCATAATGTGCACATATCGAAATGAGGGAATCTATGCTTAATTTTATCGACGAAAAAATGGTAAAAAAAATTATTGATTTTTTTTTAAATTTTTTTGTGTCAAATATTTTTTTTTTTCTCTTGGGCATCTTATTTATAAATTTTACAATTATTGTAAAAATTGATGAAAAAAATACATATTTTTGCTAAAAAAACATGTTTATTTTCAATTGAGGGTAGTTTTTTTTCTCAATTTTAATTTTATGTGGACGCCTACTTACTTCCAATCATTATGGAGTTTGTTTTATCGCGATAGCTGATTCAGTTTAAAAGTTACACAGTTTTGTTACAATTTTTTTTTAATTTCATAAAAAGTATTAAAAAAATATTTAGATTTTTTTAAATATTTTTTCTGTCGTTAAAATTAAGCATTGATTCCCTCATTTCGATATGTGCACATTATGAAGAATCACACTGTATAAAGAAACCGTATTTACCTATTGACCACGGCCAGCAAGAATAAAATGAAAGTTTCAAATGAGGAAGGGTTCTAAACTAAGCACTACTAATTCAAATTCAAAAGTCATTTATTCAAACTAGGCTGAGAGTCAGCACTTTTCGAACGTCAAAATTACATAAGACAGTCCCTCAAAAACGCCCACCCTTCACCACTTCCTAGTACCTTTAGCTGGGAAGAAGTGGCGCAACAAACTCACCAGCAGCACAGCTGTCTGTTCAAGTTTGAAAAAAAAAATGATTCAAAACAATAGTATGCAAAATTATTATATAATTACATGAATATTGTCTCTGTGTAGCCAGACTTATCGAGGTATTCCATGAAGCACACCCAAACGAAGCACAACCAGACGAAGCACACCTAAAGTATTCCACTTAGCACACCCGTAGGTGGGCTTCAAATAAAAATTTAAAATAATTAATTTCCTATTCCACGAAGCACACCTACGAATATCACTCGCATAGTGCGGGGACTAAGAAATAAAAATGTCGATAGAAGAAAATATTTATTATTTAAAAGACTAACTTAAATTTCTAACATCATTCAGTTTCATTATAATAATGTGACACAATATTTGTCATTTTTGTAATCTTACTATGTAAAATCACAGATTGTTTCATAATTATCTTTCCAAAAAAATAATTATTTTTTAACTATTGTTCTATTATGTTCCTTTTTTGTGTTCTTAATAAAATCAGAGATTGTTTCATAATTACAATAAAAACTTGGACAAATATCAAAAACATTGTGAATATAGTTTATGTTTGGTTATTCTAAAGCGTCTTATCTATGGGATGATGAACACTATGAAAATAACAAGTATTGTATCACATTATTATAATGAAACTGAAAGATGTTAGACATTTAAGTTAGTCTTTTAAATAATAAATATTTTCTTCTATCGACTTTTTTAGGGTTCCGTAGTAAACAAGGAACCCTTATAGTTTCGTCATGTCCGTCTGTCTGTCTGTCTGTCAGTCTGTCCGCGGTCTAGCTCCGAGACCCTTAGTACTAGAAAGCTGTAATTTGACATAGGTATACATATTAATTACGCCGACAAAGTGGTAAAACAAAATTATGAAAAACATTTTTTTAGGGTATCTCCCATACACGTAAAGTGGTGATGTTTAATTTTTTATTTTTTTATCCCATAGTGTGGGATATCATTGGAAAGATCTTACAAAAAAGTTTTGAGTTTGTGAAAACCATTTTTGGATACAGGAATCCTTTTGCAAAATATTAAGCTTTAAAGTGCTAATTTGTGTTAGAGTCAAGTGTCCCCCCCCCCCTGCCAGCTAAATGGTTGGTTTTGGATATGTAAAAAAAATCACAGCAGTAGCTTATATAACGAAATTAAAAGGAAAACTATCACAGCTAAGTAGACTTTACTAGTTATCGAGTAATAATCGACCAACTTAACTTTACAGTTGCAAAAACATGTTTCCCCATACATTCCGTATGGCAGAACATGTTTATCAACTACAAGGTTAAGTTTGTTTTTGGGATAAATTCATCCCAACTACGGAACCCTTCATTGTGCGTGGTCCGACATGCACTTGGCCGGTTTTTATTTCTTAGTCCCCGCACTATGCGAGTGATATTCGTAGGTGTGCTTCGTGGAATAGGAAATGAATTATTTTAAATTTTTATTTGAAGCCCACCTACGGGTGTGCTAAGTGGAATACTTTAGGTGTGCTTCGTCTGGGTGTGCTTCGTTTGGGTGTGCTTCATGGAATACCTCGACTTATCGTGTCACATCCATATAATATCGCGTGATATTAAAGCATGATGATTTCATTAAAAAAATACCCAATTAGCGACGAGGATGTGCATATAAATTGTATTCATTAAAGAACAGCTATGCACGCTATGTGCGTTTAGGTATATGACAGACAGTTACAAAAGAAAGTGACCACAGAATAAAATCCTGTTGTTTTTTTTTTGTAATGCGCTTTTTGTGCAATGGAAAGTAGTGGCTAGACATCAGACGTTATAATCGATATCGAAAGGCTACTTTAAACGTTGAATAAAATAAGCTGCACTATGATTTATGAATTTTAAGCAGTTTTTATGCGCTCGCGCCGCGCCGGCTTGGCATGGTATCAGTGTGAAATAATCAATAATAGAGAATGTAAGAGTTATGTGGCGTTTGACGTTTTTGTTTATTTTTTACGCCATAAAGTGTATATGTATAATTGCGGACTGTATGACAAGATGCGTCGATTGTTGATTGTTTATGTATTGTTAAGACTCATAGATTTCGATTTTCATTTCCCATGCATTATGTAGAACTTACAGATATTGTGTCACGGGAGAAATAACAATGGCTTTTATGATATTTATGATGCTCTCTCATACTTATGATGAATGCAAGAAGTTATTTATGTACGATTGTCATCTTTGACCCTCCTATCAATCATGAGTTTAAGTACCTACCCTAAATATCGGGAAAGTCCGAAAGGGATACCGTGGCCTTGCCAATATGGCAACTGAAGGAACACGGGTGGGTTTTAGTCAGTAAGAGTCTGACACGCCCTCCCGCTCCGCCCAGAGCGGGAGAAGTTATTTGATAATTTCCCACCAAAAAACACTATAAAAAGATCTGAAGCACTTTTAGAATTACAGCATTTCAGCCAGCTTAGGAAATAATAAAGCTTAAAAAAGGCTATGGTTAACCACCTAAGTAGATTAAAAAAATACTCATTCGATTTTTGCATGATTTCAATTTAAACTTATGCGGTAGGAATACTCAAACTTCTGGATAAGATCTTCGATCGACACCGTCGCAACCAGAGACTTGAATACATTGCCGTGTTCATGACACGAATGGTAAATCAACATTGACAAGCTTCTGTAACAATAAGAAATGAGAGGCGCGTGAAAGCACTAATTTTGTTCCAAAATTCTAGGCGATAGGTTGTCGTTTCGATTTTTCGGCATTCCGTGTTGACAGGAAATGGCCTATATTGCCAAACATAGTGTGTGATTGTGATTAGCATACGCACGGTCACGGACACGGCCGAGCGGTGCAGCGCCCGCGCAATGTCGCGCGCCGCTGCCCCACGATCGAGTTTCTCTACACCGTACGTGACAAGATTCCAGATTAATGCCCACTAATTATGCGCCACACACGCAAATCATAATTTTCATTAATTATTCTTACATGAGTCGCTATTAAATGAAAGCAAAACTTACAGAAGACATAAAATTTATGATTGTATTTCATTCCTGTTTAAGTGCGAATATAAATTATTTTAATTGAGTCTATTAATGGACGTTCGATAAGATTAGAAATAGTAAATCGTAGTTGCGAATTCTTAATGAATAAACACAATCGGAGTTATTAAATTCATAATCAAAATGCTGAAGTCTAACCTCGCGTCCTATTTAAATGCGATCGTCCCACGAATACGCGATTGTCGCGTCCGTATGTCACATTTTGTTCGGAAAACCGGGCGACTTGTCGGCGCGACAACGCGTTGAGGTTCACCGAACAAATTTATTTTTATTTTTATTATATTTTTCATTTGATTTTATTTTACTTAATTGATGTTTGATTTTATTTTATCGATCTTGTTTGTTAATTTATGTTTGGATATGGGTGTTATTTACCTGAAATAAATGAATTTATTTATTTATTTAAAAAGCGACATATGGACGCGACGATCGCGTATTCGCGCGACGCGTCGTTCGGTTTTCTATAGGATGCAGCCTGACTAACTCGATGTTTAATTTAATTAATAAAATATATTGTAGGTAAGTTAGTAGTCTTGCAAATAAATACTTGGCTTTATTGTTCCAATTGTTATTGGAAACACTAAAGAGTGGCTGACACGAGTGGCTTTTATTACTTTACATTTCTTATTACTCTTACAAATCGGTTTCGCAATCGACAATGTAATCCTCACAGCGAATACAAAACAATGCTAGAATAGATTAAAGAAGTCCTGTTCTGATGAGGAGGATGTTATCGTCACTTTCACCTTTCATTTGCTTCGATAACGATCGCTACAATGTCCAACGGGAGTATACAGACCATTAATGAATTGACATTAGTCCTTAAGCGGCGCAGGCATCGATATCGGGGGCGACATTTCTACCGTGCAGTCACGTTGTCCTGCGCTTTCTTTTGTCGTGATTCTTTGGTCTCGCCGGCCATTGTCTTTCATAGGAGACTTTATATCCTGGCATACAAGCAGGTAACCAATCAGTCATACACCAGCAAGCGTCTGGAGATCACCAGCTAATTGTTTCGCCGAAATTATTCAGTGTTAGCCAAAATGTGCAACAAACTCACCCTGTTGACCTTGACGTACGTCGTCATCTTCGTCTCTGTAGTGCAATGTGATAATGTGGAAACTAAGGATTTCTTGAGCCAAGGTAATTATGATTTTTAGTTACCAACAGGGTCAGAGGTGTTTCAGTCCCATAGGACAGCCTGTTTCCCGAACACAATAACGAAATTCCGGGATGGTTCATGAAAAACCCCTGGAAATCGATACCATAACCACGCGCTCGACTGGGTAGTCAAAAGGCGCATCACTAAAAGTTCGTTTTTTAAATCTCGGATACTAATTTGACGGGTGCAAATGTCAAACTCCAAATTTAAAAAACAAACAACAATCATTTGAAATGTCAAACTAGTATCTGAGATTAAAAAACGAACTATAGTCCAATAGGATCTATCTCAATAGGTCATTTGTATTTTTTTCTAACTTGAACAGACAGCTGTGCTGCTGGGGAGTTTGTTGCGCCACTTCTTCTTCCCAGCTAAAGGCACTAGGAAGTGGTGAAGGGTGGGCGTTTTTGGGGGACTGTCTTATGTAATTTTGACGTTCGAAAAGTGCTGGTTCTCAGCCTAATTTGAATAAATGACTTTTGAATTTGAATTGAATTTGAATTTAGGATGTTTTCCGTCTCGAGATTGTTACAAAACAACTAATAAATGTTACATGATTAGTTGCGACCAAAACAACAATAAATTCATAATATAAGATATTGGTAATTATAGGAATTGAAAGTTATCAACATAAATCAATAAAGAACCATACTTAACAGTAAAACGAAACATTAATTTAAATTGTAAATGCTTACTAAAAATCTAAAATAAATTTGTTGACGCAATGCAAAGAACCGCAAATTATTCAAAATGAACCTGAAAATAAAGTCTTTGATGATTATTATAAAAATGCAAAGTAGCAAAGTGCTAGACTTTGCCCGCGACTTCGTCCGCGTGGATTTCGTACTTTCCTCTAAAAATTTCAACATCCCCCTCCACTCGGGTGGAGTGGAGGGTTGGATTTTGTGTGGGTGGTGTTAATTTTTTTCTAAAATTAATATTTACGATCTCTAACATTTATTTAGACAAATAAATATTTGGGCCAATTTTTCTTAGTTTATAGATCAAAGGAATAAGATTTTTCAAATAAACCGTGTCCTCCTTTTTCACCACGACAGGGCTCGTTTTTAAAAAAGCATTTGGTATGTTTCCATTGTATGACTTAAACATTATTTAGGTATACCCATTTTCGAGTTAATTGAAGCAAGCAGTAAAATCCACCCCTTAAACTTTATTACCCTTTTATACCCCTTTAGAAAAAGTACAGTAGTAGTAACTACTGTACTTTTTTATTTTTTGTTTAAGTATTAGTACCGAGTTTCGAGATAATCCGACAGCGCGTAAATAATTTGCCTTACTCACTTTGTCACCCCCTAAATCTTATGTGAGGGGTTGTTTAAAAAAATTAAAAGTGACAATCTTTATTATTGACTGACGCAAGCATTGCCAAGTTTCAAGTTTATTAACCAAAGGAATATGAATGATTTTTTATTTAAACTGTATCACCGTTTTTTTACAAAAACCGAGTCTGTTGAGCGAAATTAACCGGTTAATTTGGGTTTCGACGTCATAAACGAGTTCTATCTACTACGCCATCTCTCTTACACCTAAATTAACAAAATTCTCGCTCTACGCCAACTAATACGCAAATTAATGTAACAAACGGCGGCGGCGGCGACTGAGTAAAACCGGTTTATTCAGGTTAGCATGAATTTTAAAATTCTTTTCTCTGTAATAACCGGTAACCAAAAGGTTTAGTCAAACCTGCATTTTTGTAATTAACCGGTTAATCGATGAACGGTATTATAACAGTTTTATGAACAATATTAACCGGTATTTCAAAACTGGTTTCAAGCCCTGAGCATAATAATAAATGAAATTTTCTAAAGCAGAGCATTTCTCACACTAGTTCCTGTGTACGGACCTCTCGTAGCTTTTTACAAAAAAGTCTAACCTTTTGTAAAAAGCAGAAAGAGGGTAGCTGTAACCTACTTGAAATAGAAATGGAAGGTTCGACGTAATAAAGCGCCAAATACTTTTTACTAAGTACACACAGGCATATAGTTAAAACAAATCGACTTTTATGTGGACCTGAGGTATTATTTTTTATTTGTTGGAAAAAAAAATTAAACTTAAGTAAGTTGTCTACTGAAATAACAAACTGAAAAAATAGACTCTTCAATATTTTTTCAGCTACCAACTGTTTCTTTCCCTAACATAATCCTTCTTTTTCAAAATCTGCCTAGACTTTTAGGTAAACAGCTTTTCACCTGGTGCTGCGATTACCAAAAAAGCCGATCATGTATTGTAAGCTTACTTTTAAAATTAAATGCTTGTTTACAGACATAAGCGTCGGTCGCACGTTTGGTCACAATGCCCTCAAGCGCCTGTCCTTCATCTTTCTGCCAGTCATGTTCACCCTGGGTGTCATCTCCACGCTCCTGATGGCCCTCGCCGTCATCTCTGTGAAGAACTTAGCCATCGGAGTCATGCTGCTCATTGTGTCTGTCAGTCAGGTAAGCAAATACCCTGGAAAGGGTGAAAACTTAAAGGGAGACTGACTAAGCCTACGGCGTCTTTTTGTCACAAGACTGCATAATTTTAACCAAAATAGAGAGCTCCTTACTATATAAGGATAAAGCAGATTTTTTTAGGGTTCCGTACCTCAAAAGGAAAAACCGGCCAAGTGCATGTCAGACCACGCACAATGTAGGGTTCCGTAGTGGGGATGAATTTATCCCAAGAACAAACTTAACTTTGTAGTTGAAAAAAAATACTTTCATACGGATGTATGGGAGAACATGTTTTTACAACCGCAAATCTAAGTTGGTCGATTATTACTCGTTAACTTGTAAAGCCTACTCAGCTGTGATAGTTTTTCTTTTAAATTCGTTATATAAGCTACTGCCATGAATTTTTTTCACATATCTAAAACCAACCATTTAGCTGGCAGGGGGCGGACACTTGACTCTAACAAAAATTTGCACTTCAAAGTTTAATATTTCGCAAACGGATCTCTGAATTCAAAAACGGTTTTAACACACTCACAATGTTTTTGAAAGACCTTTCCAATGATACCCCACACCAAGGGATAGAAAAAAAAACATCTCCACTTTACGCGTAGGGAAGGTACTCTAAAAAAAAAAAATTTCATAATTTTATTTTAACACTTTGTCGGCATGATTAATATGTATACCCATGCCAAATTGCAACTTTCTAGTACTAACAGTCTCGGAGCTAGACCGCTGACAGACAGACAGACAGACGGACATGGCAAAACTATAAGGGTTCCTTGTTGACTACGGAACCCTAAAAAACGGAACCCTTATAGGATCACTTTGTTGTCCGTCTGTCTATCAGTCAAGACTCTTTTTCTCAGGAACGCGTAAAGGTATCAAGCTGAAATTCATATCAAATACTCAAGTCTACTGTGCCTTAGAGCTGTGAAAAATCAAACTTCTAAGCCAACGCAATCAAAAGATACAGCCGTTTATACTGCAAATTTTTGACACTCGCAAGGGAATCAAAACCTACAGGGTACTTCCTGTGAACTCAGAATCTTGAAAGTTGGTATGAAGCAACGACTTATAGCGAAAATTGCGAAAAGCATACATTTTTAGTTACATCATATTATAATAAAAATATTTTTAATAATTTAAATATTTTAAACGCACCCTCAGTGCGCGAGTCTTGACCGGTTTTTTTACTCTTTGCTGTGGATTTGGGAGAGGCCTTCGCCCAGCGGAGAGACAGTACGGGGAAAAAAAAGTGCTATGACAAAGGTCTTCTTTTAAGTCACATTCTGTGAAATATAAACTTTATGCGCGAATCCGACGAGCATTCAGCAGAATTTTCCTAAAAATATTATTAACGTTTCATGAAACTCTTCTGACCTGTAAAATGATCACTTCAAAAAGACACATAGGTATGTGTTGTGATTTCTGAACTAGTTTGATAGGTACTAGAGTATAGGAGGATACTTTAGTATTCTAAACATGTTCTCGGCACAAGCGCTAAGTCGAATGAGGCTCAAACAAGCTCAAAGCTTTGTTTCCTTTTGTAGTTGTTTAGGGAAGCCTTCTCAAATGAAGATAGAAATTGATGTTGTCTTAATTATAATTACCTACATTCGTTTAAAGAATATTGAGTTATTTTATTACATAACACTAGTTTGCATTATTACGCGAGCTTTTCTTTTGTTTTAAAGCTCCCGCAGGCAGGCGCGACGCGACGGTGTGACGCGATTCTGTAAGAACGATTCCATGAAGTTTACATAGAAATTGCTCTACTAGAGTAGCGTCGCTCCTGTCTGCGGAAGCCTTTAATTTGATAGTACAGTCACGAATACTAATATGTATACACTAAGCTACTTAATTTTCATATTGATTGTAATTTTAAGTTGTTACGAATAGTATTTTGGGACCCAGACTTTGTATGAAATAGGTCTTGTTTCAAAGTTGCAATCGTTGTACTACGAGAAAATCACTTTTGAATTTTGCTAAGTTATACATATTAGTACTCGTGACTGTAGGTACCTACTTAGTATTATGACTTTTCTGAACTAATCTTTTCTAAAAATATTCTGTAGTTCCGCTTCGAAATAAGTATACAAGAGTTATTTCGCAGCCGAATATTTTCAGAAAATTTTATTTCATTTTCGTTTTTCAACTAGACAAGTCAATTTAGATTAGTTCTAACTTTGTGACAGGATTATTGTGTTTTCACTTCTGACGTAAAACATTTCATTGAAAGTATTAAAATTTTTTGTTTCACATTTTCAAGATACATTAGTTAAGGACTACATTTTTAGGTACTATTTAGGCAGGTACACCCTGCATGAGCATAACCCTTCGGGGTAAAAAAGAGTGATGTTATGTTATAACCAGCGTCTTTTCATTTTCCAGGCTGTATCGAGGCTGTTCCTTACGGCTGCGTCGCCACAATCCCTAGTGCACCTACACCCCCGTGCTGAGCTGCTACCCGCCCCTGCCATCCCCGCCCCCTGGCCCGCGCCCGGCCCCCTGCTGTCCCCCTGGGGCAGGTCTGACAACGACGCCCCCATATCTGACTAGATCAACTGCAACATCAGTGCCTGTTAGGAATGTATGAAGAAAGTCATGGAGTAATAAGGACGGAGTGTTAATGCCTGACAGAAGACAAAATCGCTATCGCTGTAGATCCGGTATCGGTAAGACCGGTCGGTAAGGATCTGAGGCGCGTTAACCTTTAAGCTTCCACTGCATAATGCCATAGTCACTTGACGCCAAGCTTAAATTAGTGCTCCATTTCTTCTTATTCCATGAAAAATAGTAATAAGTAGGCACACGTACTGGCGACTCACAATCGAAAACCCACCAATCGAGTAAACGCTGCGGCTACCTCAACGACTGATCGAATCAGTTCAATTAACATGCATTTATTTATTCGTTAAGAATTAATTAATTTACGTAAATTTGATTACTTTTTCTTTCACAAAAGTAATAAGATTTTATCAATGTGCTTATGTAAGTTCGTCTGCCTCTCGCGAAAATTGTGAGATTTTGTGAAAGATAGACGATCGGGCTTAATTGTAAGTATTTATTATTCAATAAATGATTCAAACAATCATTCCATCTTTACATTCCCAGACTTCCTCCGTGCCTCGCACAGCACGTTAAATCTTTTGTCCCGGCTGTCATTCGTGAATCTTTGACAGACGTTACGGATCGTCAGAAGATCGAAAGTCTGACAAACAGTCTTAGCAAAGGGTGTTATGTTACCCAGTAACTGGGTTATGGAGGTCAGATAGGCAGTCGCTCCATTTAAAATTCTGGCATTCAACTGCATCCGGTTAGGCTGGAAGCCGACCCCAACATAGTTGGGAAAAGGCTATGCAGATTGATATTGCCAACTCTCTTTCACTGTGTGTCTTGAGTAATTTCATAACGGCGCGAAATGAAATTAAAATGGCCGCACGTCTGGTAGCACACGTAACATAATGGCAACTATGATAGCTTTGCTTTCGCACGAAGAATCTAGAACAGTAATTGTTAGGTAGCTTTTTTGTTTTTTGCAAATGCTAAAGTCTGAATTCTGAATTAATTATTATGCACCTAGTAAGTGGACGACTCGTAAAAAGACTAACAGAAAACGCAGTTTTATCTTCGTTCGGTATTTGATTCACAAAAGAAGATTGAAAAGTGAATTGCAGTCAACAGCTTAGAATTTCATACAAATGATAAATACATTTTATCAAATTATTTATTTAAGTAACGTTTTATTGTGATTTATTAAGTGAATATATTTTCCAACAAACCGATCATAAATGGTGTAGGTAAATGATCGATAATATTCACGTATTCAGTGATGCCTGCGAATATTTTTTTATTATTTAATAATTTTTATTCACAAAATTGTTTGTATTGTAGCATTAGGTATATTCTAAGTACTATTTATTTTATTATCTATTTATGAATAATTGATTAAACCGGATTTGGTTTCCGTACGTCTTTTTCGGGTAACCACTGAAAATCAGCGCTGAGCTGTGGGGTCCCCATAGCACAGCATTATGCTGAGTGGAAGCCTTCTTGTCATAGTCATGACGTGCCAGCAACTGCCGACTATTTCTGTTTTGTGTTCGAGATTATATTTAAATATATTGTTTTTTATTTTATTGTTCTACTCGAGTAGATGACAATATTTAGTTAGCGATATTTCATATTTCCATACAGTAATATTGCCAAATTAATCAAAACAGGTAAATATTTGACAGGTATTTGCGACATTGCCAACTTTTTAAATAAACGCTCTTATTCCAAATACACAATACCCACTTATTTTTTACACATAATAAAACACAAATCAAACATCATTTCTGTTTAGGACAGACGGTGATACATGCTGTTGTAGAATTGCGTGTTACAGCGTGTTTGTAATTAAATTGATAGACTGTGACACGTTATTTAATCACATTCTTACACACCGAGCGTGCTATATTAAATGCAGTTAAGTTATTATCTGCTATAATTAAAGTGTTTTTGTGTAAACTATATTTCGTTAAATGCTGTCTGGCTAGAGGAGCAAATCACTTGGGAAATTCAACAGGTAGGTATGCTTCAAGAGATTCATAGCACGTTATTTATTACTTGCTTTGAAAGGTGAAATAAAACTAACACTTACACTAACATCTTGTTTCAAACTCGCATACGACAATCGGAGACCACGAGGGGGAACCCCTTTGATTTTTAACTTTACTTAATTTTTTTATTTGTTGTTATGTATAGCGGCAATAGAAATACACAATCTGTGAAAATACAGCCCGCTGACAGACAGACGGGCGGACAGCGGGGGCTTAGTAATAGGGTTTGACACCCTTGGGGTATGGAACCCTAAAAAGGTAAACCCGGGGATGTGTTAAGAGGTATAAGAAAGCTTAGAAATAGAAAATGGCAAGAAAAATGAGTAGGACGACTGGGAAGGCAAAAGGATAGTAGGATGCAGCTTCACAAAAAGTATCGTAAGTAAGTACGTACCTAAATAAACGTACTATGTTGAAAAAGGCAAGTTCAGATAAAAAAATTAAAAAGATTGTTTGCTTCCCAAAATAGGATTTGTCAAGTTTGACCATCATTCTGGTTGAAATTTGACCAGAACATCGTGTGAAAATAAAATGCCAACTAGTTCGATACCTTTAACAACACGGCAACACGTGTGCATAGAAAGGGAACCGGCTGTGTCCATGGAACATAAAAAATATGTGATATCGTTGGCGTAGGTGGAGAGCTAAATAAGAAAATATTTCTTGTTTGGAGAAAATTGCGATTTATTTATGCGGCATGATTTGGGTGTTACAAAAATGGTGAAAAGTCAATTTGACCAAAATCGCAGTTATTTAGTTCTCCACCTACGCCGATGATATTTTCTCGTTTTATTTTTGTTTCAGTTTAGTGTGCCAAGCCCAAGATGTCGCTCTAGTTAATTGTGAAATAATTACCAAGCTCTTTTAAATTAATCGCTGAAGCACCATGGCGTTGCGGGGCGAAAACGTCACGAAATTACTCTTTGTCGTGTCAATTGTTAAGTAAAGTAAAGTAAAAAAGCTTTATTCAGTTTACAAAAACACGGTACAATAAAAATAAAAACGAGTAACAAATTACGTAGGAGCCTTAGGTGCTAGTTTTTTACAAATTCCATGGACCCCACACTAGGATTCCCTTTGTTGCAGAGTCCAGTGTCTTCCCAAGTAAGGCAAACAATTATTTATTAGTGTGAACGAGTGAATTAATTTGGATTTTTTTTTAAATTAAATTTAAAAGCAAAAGAAACAATAACTAAAAGAAAAAAAGAAAGAAATGGATTAGAAAAACGTTCAGGTGCTTTCGGGTGTTAGTGTGTGAAGTGTAGGATGTGTGTGGGGTGTGTGGGGGTGTAAGTGGTGAAAGTGGATTGCGCGACATATCAGATGTTACGACTGTATGTGCAAAAGATCTTCTGTTTGGTCATAATTTTTGGGATTTAACCAGTTAAATATAGTATTTTTACAGCTGGTGTACGTTAAGTTGAGTATAGTTCTATTGTGGGAGTAGAATTTTGAGTAGAGATATGACCCAAGAAATGCAAAAGATCTGCGCGCAAAAGATGTTCTGCCTTAACAATTCACAACACTCTAACAGCCAAAGCAACACTGGTGATTTTAATTTTCTCTGGAATAACTTACTGATCGGACGGAATCCTTTCTGAAATAGTTTGAGAACAACAAATTGTGTACTATAGAGATTTAACCTGGATGGATTTTCCAACCAACCTCCTGTTAATTTAATGATTTATTTTCATAATTATAGTAATCTATGAGAAAATATATTATATTCGTATTTAGAATAGAATAGATTCGATAGTCAGTCCTGAAGGCCAACTCTCGTAACCAAAAACGTTCAAAATCAAGTCACAATCTCATCTCAGCGACAATTTATGTCAAAAATAAACGCAGGTGAAGACAGATATAAGTTTTAAATAATACATAACATAACATAACATCACGCCTGTAATCCCCGAAGGGTTAGGCAGAGGTGTATCTATAGTACACCCACATTTCACCAGTTATGTTTAAGTCCCATGTAATAGGGGGCGAGCCTATTGCCATCAAATACATCTATGGGTAAAGAGGTATTTTTTACTGAGATTAGAGAGTTCTTAAAGATAGGTACAGGAAATGGCCTATAGATGGCTGGGAGGCTGTTGGGCATTTAAAATTGAATTAATTTGAATAATTATCATATTAACGATATACAAGTTTAATTCTACAGAATTAAATTTCGATATCGTCTCCCGAGAACTTACAGGTACATACTAAATTCCCGGGAGACTCCAAATATTTCCTAGTGTTTGTTACAAAGTGAACATGTTATTTAGGTACCAAACATATAAGAACTTCAGATCCTCGTCTCATGTATGCTTATTTACTGCAATATAAAGGCTCCCGCAGACAGGCGCAACGCGACACCAGTCGAACAATTTCCGTGAAGTTTTCCACTTCCACGTCGAATTTGTCCCCCGGAGTCGCGTCGCGCCTGACTGCGAAAGCCCTTACAGTATAATCTACCTGTTCGACATGCGTAAACTGTAACATTCCATGTATTCATCTCCCCATATATATATATAAACAATATATCATCGGAAGAGATGAGCAAAGCGGACGCTAATCAAACAGCAATTTTGTATCCACGATACCTAAACGTGTTTTTGTTGTTTATTTTGACAAGACTTGCTAGGAATAACCTACTTTCAAACTCCCAATTCCTACTCTAATATTTCTAAACCCTTTAAACAAGTTGTTATAAGTACCTACTAGTTTCCCACAGGACTTTCAAAAGACTTATCAAAAACATGTCGTGTATATAATAACATGTACATCATACTCGTACATAATGTCGTTGGGACAGACTTGTTTTTTTATTTAACTATTTTGTTCATTTTTTTTGACATCTTGGACAAGTTTCGACGTTGGTTCTGACATGTGTTGTTTCTACAAGTGTTGTACCTATACAAGTTTTAGGTGTAAATGATAAACGAAAACAGTATACATAACTAGTAGAATACATGTTTTGTACCTTGCTGTAATTGATATTGATAAATGATTTGAAGCACTTTCACCTTCATATAACATAATTTGATTCTTATGGCAACAGCTAGCACTTGGTTTAGTTTAAAACTAAGAGCTATGTAGCTTTTATACCTGCAGATAGCCATAAAATCTATCTGGACTATGCGGCAGCTAACCCAGAGTTTCTAACCAGTTTAATACAGGTATATTGACTGAATAAACGTGCATTCCCAGTTGCATTACTACGTAGATACTAGGGTTGCCACCTCTCCCAGAACTCCGGGAGTCTCCCGGAATTCAGATAAGAAAATTTAGATCTCCCGGCCTTCGGAAGGAATTTAAAATAAACAAAATTCACCCGGAATTTGAAATTCACGCGCGCTGGCTGAATAATTGTCAGACAACATGTATTGTATATTTCGCACTCCCCCACCGAATAATAAAACATGGTAATGGGGTAAACTGGTAAAACGACAGTTTTCGTTTTATTGCATATTCGGTGTTTAGAGCATTAATTACATCTTGTGTATCAACCCTAGTAGATTCATGTACGAGACGAGTTTTATATGAAGAGAAAGATACCTAGCTTTGTTACTAGCTTTTGCCCCGCGGCTTGGCTCGAGTGTAAGTCGTTCCCACGGGAAAGTATGTAAAATATGTCCTAACCTAGGTCATGGTCTGCCAAATGGATTGTGTGCTAAATTACATCGTAATCCGTTCAGACGTTAAAGCGAGACAAGGTAACAGACGGGCAGACGGTCAGAAAGTTTTTTTTTTTGGGTGGGTAATTATCAAATAACTTCTCCCGCTCTGGGTGGAGCGGGAGGGCGTGTCAGACTCTTACTGACTAAAACCCACCCGTGTTCCTTCGGTTGCCCTGTTGCCGGGGGCCACGATGTCCTTTTCGGCCTTATTCGCAGCCCCGAGTATGAATGGATCTGGATGGATGTTTGTGAACATAGCTCGCTTTCGCTTTATTTACGTTCTATGCTAGTGCTGGGCTATAAGTGACGTATTTAAAATACCTAAAACAGTATGTGTGTGTAAAACAGTATACCATATCAATAAATAAATAAATAAGATAAAGCTATTATTATCAAACAAAGGTAATTTTTATGTTGACTGGACAAAAGAAAAGCAAATAATTTTGCCGCTGTAAATTTGTGATCATCTAAATCCCACATGTTTTTGCTCGCCTTTTTTGTTTGTATCTTTCATTTAGAAAGAGATAGCAGAGAATATGTTTTCTAATTTATTCCATGAAAGTTCCATAGCTTTACTAATTTATTTAATTGGTCGTTTATAGAAAACGTAAAAGATAAGTTATTTCCCTTCGTAGTGTTGCCGAAATACAAAATGTTTGGCCTATTTTCATTCGGTCAGAGTAGCTGGCTAGTAGGTATAATAATTGAGGAGGTTCTTTTCATAACTTGACTATTCCACTTTTTTTTTTCAGAATTTGAGAAACAAGTTTTTTAGGAATGCAGTTATGTATTTAATCGTATATTTTTTTGTATTTTTTTTTCTTTTTAATATATTACTATTTTTTATTTAAATTAAATGCACTATATAGAACTAACTATATACAGAGGAAAAAATAAAATATAATATAGGAACAAATCATTGGGCATCAAAAAATTCATCCGAATCGCTGTCGGTGGGTAAGGTGCCCAAAAGGCTGGCAACATTGCCACGTTGTATGGCAATGCTAATTCTTTGGCCTAAAAATTGGCCAACCCTTTGGTCACGTGAAGAGTCAACCAACCGCTTGGCGATGTCCCGGAATAATCGATGAGCAATCGTATATTTTGTTGAATTATTTTATACAACCAGAATAGCCAATGTTTTGAACGGGTTTCAAAAATCTAGCAATAATCTATTTTGAATAAATGAAAAATTTTGAAAAGGAATAATCTAGTTTTGACTCGGCTTTATTGGAATAATCATGTTTTGTTAAGGGTCTCGAGGAATAATTTCAAGCCACGCCATTTTCTTTCAAACCACGCCGTTCCAAGCAACACAACACAACACAATTTCAAGGCACGTCATAAAAATATAAACTCTGCACCGAAAAAATGTACCTAACTTTGAAACTAAACCATAACTTTTTTTTTTTTTGTTAATGATACATTCTATTTATTTATTTTAGGGTTAATTAATTATTAATTATTTACAAAATAAAAATAGATATTATATACTAACTTAACTAGAACTATTTACAAACTAAAATGTAGCGTCGAAAAATTCATCCGCATCGCTGTCGACTGGTAATATACCCAAGAGACTGGCCGCATTGCCACGTTGTATGGCAATGCTTAGCCTCTGGCCAAGGTAAAAACCAGCCCTTGGGTCACGGGAAGTGTCAAATAGCCGTTTTGAGATGTCACGGAAGAGGCCATGGGCACTCGGACCCCACGGCCCGAGGGTTTCAACCCCAAACGGCTCGAAAGTATAGTTACCAATGAGGTTATTATACTTACGCCGCTTGAGGTTTTCTGCAGCCGCAGCAGCAGCACCAGCACAGCACGCAGAGCTAGGAAGATGGGATGGCGCAAGAGTGTCGACACAGGTTGCGTCCCACACTAAAGGCCTACCCACCTTCCATGGAAATAAGGACATGCCGTCCGGTCTCTTGCCATCGTCGCGTGCCAGGCCATTGGGTTCTAATACAGCTGGAACGCCGGCGGTGACAAGAGCTCGTCGGATGATGTCGTTGATGTTTGCGTGCCGCGCTAAGCGGCCTGCACTTCGGCTGCAAGACAGGCCGTGATGGCCGAGACTGTTGACAACTTCGCCACAGTGACAGCGATGAGGAGAACCTTGGCCAGAGGCTAAGCATTGCCATACAACGTGGCAATGCGGCCAGTCTCTTGGGTACATTACCAGTCGACAGCGATGCGGATGAATTTTTCGACGCTATATTTTAGTTTGTAAATAGTTCTAGTTAAGTTAGAAACTAAACTGACTGAAAAATATAGGGAAAAAGTGGATTAAACTACTTTTGATGAAATCATGCGTTTTATTTAATTTTTTCTGCTGGATCAATCACGTTTTGGCAAACTTTTGTTTTCGCTGCATGTTTATTTCAACGTCACAAAAAAAAAAAAAAATGTGTTTCTGTCGAAAGTGGAATAGTCAAGTTTTGAAAAGAATCTCCTCAATTATAATAGTCGGAAAACTACCCACTTCTTTTAAACCTGCAACATACCACTTGTTACACAAGTATCTTACCACGTCCTTGAATGTTCGGAATTTGAATAAGGGGGGCCGTACAAAGCGGGATAATACATAAACACGCTTTGTCACCCAAAAGTAATAACAGAACTCGTTTGGTGAAAATTCCAGTGCTCACTGCCTTCCCTTACAAAATTTGTTCGTTATTTATTTGGGTATTTTCCGGCTGTTCAAAGTAACTACATAGTGAGAGTGCTACTTTCATAAAAATTGATTTCATAAAAATTACTTTCATAAAAAGTACTTTCATAAAAAATACAATAATATCATAATTTTATTGTAAGTATGTACCTAATAGAAAGTTGGTTTCCTACATGGTGCGGGAAAAAAAAATGTTTCTCACGTCTTTGTGGAAATTCTAGGAGTGTATCAGATGTGTGTCATCCTGTTTGAGTTGCAAGGCAACTGAGGGAAACAGGTTGCTATTATGGAGGATAACTGGTGGCAATTGTATTGGACAAACTTGACTCGGTGGAACCGCAGAGGAAAAAGGCGCTGGGCTAGGCTTCACAGCCTGGCTTTTCGGCGTAACGTTGCTTGCCTGTCGGTCTTCTACAGACTGTACTTCATAGAGTGTTCTTCGCAGGCGTTCGACGACCTGATCCCATCATCGCCCTTTCACTCCCTTTCACTTGGTCGATATATTACCGATAAGTCGTAGGTACTCAGCGATTCTCCTCCACATTTTTTATGCGCACGGTCTAAGTGTGGAACAATCTGCCAGCGTCTGTGTTCCTCAAGTATAACCTGTTAACCTTCAAATCAAGAGAGAACAGACATCTTCTGAGCTTACTCTTAAAAAACCGTTGTTATTATCGCGTCCATTTATCTTTACATTGGTATCAGAGGGCCTAGAGAAAGTGACATTCTATCAGCTATAACGATGATGGAAAATTCAAAAATGTATTGCATTGAGCTATACATTTTTGACTTTTCCTTCCATGCTACCGAAATGCTTATGTCAATCCTGTTGTAAGTCGTTGTAGAATTAATATGAAACGGTTTTAAAGCGACTAAGGCCCTTTGTGAACGGCACGGTTTCTTTACAGTACGATTATAAACCGCGCCGTAGAAAAAAATAACGCAGAACGCTTTTCCTTACGTGACAATTAAATTTCTACCAGTCAACTTCTACCACAAGCCGCGTTAAGGAACTTCATCCAAAAAACGTTTCCGGCAACAAGCTAACACAGCGATCTACAACACTGACAACTGAGCCTAAACACGGTAAATAAACCGTAGTTTTTCACGGCAAGAAAAACGTGTATGTACAAAGGGCTGACGCTGACGCTTATCTAGGCCCTCAACTGGTATTTTAGTTACCTGTCAAAACTGTTAATCCTTGCTAGCATTAAGGCTCATTCTCATTGGTCGATAGGGCTCGTATGCGGGGTTCCGGGTTCGGGAGATTTCTGTAACGCATGCCATTGGGCCCGCATGCAGAAAACCGCTTTCATTAGTCGATAGCGCCCTCTACGGGGATTCCCCGCAGACGGGTGGAAATGATTTTATTTCTAGAAGGTTTGTACAAACACTTTTACAAATCAATCATATTTTTAAAAAACTAGATGAGGTCGGCGTTTCTTATCTGACTACTCTGAGAAGAAAGGCCGAAACAAATTGGTAACGGTAGTTGAGCAAAAAACAGATAATGATATTTATACTAACAAGTGCCAATGACTTTCAAAGCAAGCAATTCTTATTAGGTCTACACTTATCCATTTTCATTAGATGATAAAATAAGAATCTAGTGTGAATCGCACAGAAATTAGATGAGAACTAGAAACCTCAACCTACAGACTTGATTAGCATCGTAATATACATGTAAACAGTACTAATATATACAGATTACTTAGCACTTACAAAATCAGCAAAGGCCCCAGGACAAACGTGCGAGTATTTAGTCTGAACGGCCCAAAGCAAATGGACCGCGGGCCATTCGACCGTAAACAAAAATCGTCTACGTTCCAAAGGACCAGTGATAGAATAATTTAAAAATTGATTTAAAGGGACAGTTACATGCATTGTGATAGTCGCATAGTTTGTGAATTTTAACTATTTAAATATTTACGATGATGAAAATTTCTTATTGCTTAAAAGTTAACTATTTTTATTTCGAAATTTAGGTTAAAAATACATAATTATATATTTGTAGATTTGTTTCTTTAAAATAAGACTTATTGTTTAATTGTATTTTTTTTATATTTTGTTGATTTGTTTCTAATAAGACTGATTTTTTATTCAAAATTATTTAATTACCAAATTTAAGTTTTGTTAACATTTTATATCATTGTTGATTGCTTTTCTAAAGAAGATAAAACAAATCTAAAAAAAAAAAGTTTTATTTCAACTTTTTAACTTTTGCACCCGAATGTACTTGATGTAGTTTATGACATTGAATTTGTTTACAAATTTTTATTACCGGTCCTTTGGAATGTAGACGATTTGTTTACGGTCGAATGGCCCGCGGGCCATTCGCTTTGGGCCGCGCCGTTCAAACTAAATACCCGAACGTGCGACGTAAACATAACACAAATACGAGCGATAGAAAATAAAACTATCCTATAATATTTTGGTTTTAATTGATGTAGAAAACACTAATAGTATCCATATACCCCTAAATATGAAAAAAAGTCTTAAAACTAAATACATATTAGGTGTGAAACGAGTATATTAATTTGTTTAAAATCCTATTACCTACGTTACTTCTGCTCCGTGAGTTCGTGCTAGGCTCACAGAAACTTAAGTTAATGGCTCAGCCCTTTGACGAACGCCTGCTACTTTTAAATTACGTAAGTCGTTTTCTTATTTAAATTATCAAGAGGCCTTTATACGGTGTTTGATTGTGCTATATACTGGTGTAATGGGTCAGAAAGAGCTGGCAACATTGCAGCTCGGGTTTGCTTCGCTTCAGTACCTCACTGAGTGGTCTGTCGATGTGCTCCACTTCCTCCGTTAGCCACCTTTTGCACATCTACAGGTCTCTTATATTATTGTATTTTGATATCAATTGTGTTTGTTGCTGTCTTCGTTAATCATACAGTATTGTATGTACCTACCACCTAATCGAATGACTGAACAAAAATAATCACTAAAATAATTATAGTAGAACCACAGTCTATTTTACACTGTAGTAGAACTAGCTTTTGCCTGCGGCTCAGCCCGCGTGCACGTCGGAAAATATTCCATGGGACAGGATTATTTATAAGTACCGTGTGTGTTAAGCCAGGTAAACAATGTATTAATAATTCCTTAAACATTGTTTACATATAACCCTACTGGTTTACGGGGCGCATGCCACTTAAGCTCCGAGTCGGCTTGATATTTTCTGACATCTTCAATAATCATCATCATATTTATTTCAGCCAATTTACACAAAACCTGTTAAACCTTCCTCATGACATGAATCACTCCGTCCATTAGTGAAAACCGTATGAAAATCCTTTTGGTAGTTTTTGAGTTTATCGCGTTCAGACAGACAGACGCGGGAACTTTGTTTTATAATATGTCGTGATGTAGTAATTATGCTGCTATTTTAACTGAAAGTATTCCGATTACCTTCGAGTCTTCCATAATACCCTGTTATTTCTGAAAAGGCAATTATTTATTCTGTAAAATGGAATAAGAAAATGGAAGTGATTCGCTCTACGAAAATCCATAAGCGAGTTTGGTTAAAATGAGATTATTTACATTTATCACGTGCTGAAATGCCCCAATTCCCGGAATCTCGTATCATCATGGTTTGGCTATAACTGTACGTAAAATCTATAGATAGTGAACGTAAACGTACCCAATTCTCATGAAAGAATGAAACAACAAATTTTTCATCAAACTTTTACTCTACAATAAATTGCAAATTGCTGTAACATAACATTACGAACTAATTTCACAAATAACAAGTGAAATTGAATATCGAGAGTGTGATCGTGAGAAACATGGTCACGCTTGACTTAGATCAGTTTAGGGGTACGGTAGAAGGCGTGGTGGGGCGCGCGGGCGCAGGTGCACTGCCCAAACGACCGGCAGAATGGACGCACCGCAACCGACGCGGATTCTGTGCCTTGTCGCGCTATTCCTTGCAATATGTGCTGCGTCTGCGCACAATGCACCGCCAAAACAAGATCATGTGGAAGATGAAAAACTGGAACTGTATGATGGTGTTTTCGTGAGCATACCTAAGGATAATAGCACCGGAAGGATGTTGTCCTTTGAACTGGATACCGACATTACCGACAGGAACTTGAGCGAAGGTAAGCTTTATTTTTTAATGAATATCTATGCAGTATGGTCGGATATCATTTAATCTTGAAAATTTTTATCGTCCGAACGTGTGGGTAGGTATAATGTTTATATTTTTCTATGGCAGAGCCCCTTTTTAAAAGTAACCTTAAACTTTCTTGGTTTATCTAATAATAATTATTTAATATTTGTTTTCCATTATAGTTTCAGTGAGAAAAGCTAATTATTTTCTGTTACATATTTAACTTACTCAACTTATACAAAAATAATAATTTTGTGACTGAAAGCAACGTTAAAATTAAAGATAATAATGAGGGGACATAGACGATATTTAAGTATTATAATTAAATTCAGTTAAAGAACCTTATTGTCGTTAAGTAGGTATTGGTACGAAATGCCTACTTATCGAAAATAAGCTCGTACCTAACCGCATCGATTTTAATTTTAGTATGATTAATATTTTGTTTAAAAACCGGCAAGAGTGAGTACGTAGTACACAATTTTTTTTTATTTCATAATGATACTGTGAATTGCAAAGTAATTTTTTGCAGTTGCATAAAATCGTCCATATTTAAATAAAATACCGAATTATTCGGCGTTTTCAACATTTGTTGATTAAATACAGTGTAAGGTCCATGATATACAAACCATACACATAATAACAAACACCAATATACATGGTTCAAATACCTAACTTGTTTAGTTGTTGCGATAGAGCTCGCACAAAAATGGTCTGAAACTGACAACTTTTACAGCACCCTATTTCTTCATTTTTAAAGATAAAAAAAAACTCTATTCGATGATTTCTAAACAATGATACCCCACATACCGTTTGGCACCCTTCGGATACGGAACCCTAAAATGCTCTTCCCAACGAACAGCATTTTGCTGTTCGTTGGTAAGAGCGTTGCGGTTTTTAAAATTTATTATTATGAAAAATATTCTTTGTATAGTATTTTCATTTATTTGCTAAATATTGTACGGTAGTACGGGTACCTACTTCGTGTGCGAGTCTGACTTGCAATAGGCCGGTTTTTTTTTAATTTTCCTTGTTGTTCGAATCAGGTTCTTACGAAATAAAATGTTTAAAAGTTGCCGAGAAAATTGGAAAATTTGGGAAAAAACTGAAAACGATTTTTCGATAGATTAAAATTTTGACAGGACTACGTCTGTCGGGTCAGCTAAGTATTCAATAACCAGAAGTGTCACTGATGTTTTAATTTCCGCCATTTATTAATATTATGAGTATGACATATATGTAGCCGGTAGTTATGATTTATTCATATATTCAAGTAACGAACCGCCCCAACTCTCACTGTTCACGATGTTGACAATTCCAACTTATGCCAGCTCTATATTTATTCGGTCCACATAGGAGAAGTATTTAGACAGGACTTAGACTGCCTAGATTACGTCACAGCTATCTCAGAACTTGAAACTTTCGAGACTTAGTTAAAGTCGAGCTTATGGACGACCATGGACATTTAAGCCTAATGGATCTTAGTACCTCTACAATATACTTAGTTTGGGTAACGAAAGTAAATACTTAGTAGTATTTTTTTTGTTACAATTCTAATTCAAACAATTTATTTTCTCTTCACAAACAATGGCATTTGAGACACTGTGCGAGACTGATGTCTGTATTAGGAATCACTGTATAGCAGATCACCAGGGTCCCACCACACGGTATGTAAACATAATCAGTTATTTAGTCAATGTGAAGGGATAGGGCTTAATTATCATAACAATAAACTCACAGATTTAAAACAATAAAACAAAAACTTAAAAGAACAACCGACTTTATTTTTCACTTTTTACTTGTGGTACCTACCCCACACAAATTCGAATACCACTACCTGCTATATAATTATTAGTGACAGGAAATTATGATATCATCCACATACGAAGTAAGAAAAAATATGTATTATAGAAGCTAACTCAAAAACTATCTAAGCAAATTTAATAAGATTAATATGGGACCACTTCAAGAGCATACCCATTCAAACAAAAACAGAATTTTCAAAAAAAAAAAAAAGTGTATTCGCTACGAACATATAACCTCCTCCTTTTTGGAAGTACTTAATTTATCTAATTATCTAATTTACTTACTATAGATGATCTAATTTATTTACTTGTTTATTTGTGGTTCATATATCTATAATGATTTCTTGTTTTAATTATCTTGCATGTATTACTACTTTTGTACACCCTAGAGGCAAAACATAGCGCCCTCAATGTATTACCAAACAAGAACTTATAATGTACCTATGTTTCACAATAAATAAATTAATCTGATCTGAACATTGCATAATATACCCACCTAACAACTTCCGCGTCGGCTACGTGACAAAGATTTTTAATTTGTGAATTCTTGACGTCAGCCTGTTTATTTGTGGTTAGAAGAAGCTTAAATTGTTATCTTTATTCTTTTGGAGAACGAGACAGAAGCAGGTATCAGAATTTGTGTCAATGCCAGAGTGCGCTTTAATGTGAAAATGGGGATTGCATATTTTAATTGCATTTGTTAGGGAGGGAGAAAGCTATATACTTGGTTTTATCGACGTAAGGGTAAGGACATATTTTTTTAACCAAGCCAGGACCGTATCAAAACCTTTTTGTGCGTAATAGTAGACACCAGTCCAAGAGTTTGCTGAGAAAAGTAGTGCCATATCATCGGCAAAAGATATGATTTTACCATGGGGTAGCTGTAGGTTACAGAGATTATTAATACACTGTGAAATTTTAATCACAGTTTTGCTAGAACAAACGTTATTCAGACCATGGTCTACTACCATTCTACAGCATCCAATAAAAAAAAACATAATTGGTTTTTGAAAAAATACAAAAAGACAAAGTTTAAAACTTTTTACAAAAAAAGAAAACAACCGACCTCCAAAAAAAACACTACAAAGTGAAAAATAACTTTAATTTCGGAAGTTGGTGTCTTGTATTTTGTATTTTCGTTTTTTGCTACCGACTTACGAAATTAAAGTTATTTTTCACTTTGTAGTGTTTTTTTTGGAGGTCGGTTGTTTTTTTTTGTAAAAAGTTTTTATTTTTCATTTTTTATAAAAAAATAGGTTTTTTGTAGCTAACTCAAAAACTATCCAAGCAAAGTTAATAAAATTTATATGGGACCAATTCGAGAGCACACCCTTTCAAACAAAAAAATAATTTTCAAAACCGGTTCACAATTGACGGAGAAATCGGTGGACATACATAAAAAAAAAACAAACATACGCGACGAACATATAACCTCCTCCTTTTTGGAAGTCGGTTAAAAATGTCAAGATTATCGTTACTCTCTACAACACAGACACCACGCACGGGACACAGCATTGTCTACAGGGAAATGTACCTCTATAAACGAAATTTAGTAAGCAGTAGATAATCTTGTCGCACCATAAGGGTTCCTCCCTTATGGTGCGACTCTGTCTGTCCGTCTGTCTGTCACAGCTGGATATCTCGAGAATTACTAATGCTATCACCTTGAAATTTGGAATAGTTTTAGATGACGTTTGCCCAACTATTTAGCAAATAGAAAGAAATAAAAATGCATACGTTTTTCTTTTTGCAATAGGGACTGAACGGGTGTCTTAAAAATTCGAAGTGGGGCTACTAGAGCATGTGGGATGTTATATGAAAGAGCGCTATTTGCACGTTACTTAAACATTTTTCTTTTTTTTTTAAGCCGCATAGATTTTGAGTTGTAACGAAAAATTTTAAAAAAAACCGTTAAAAAAATCTGAAATTATTCTATGTAATAGAAATTTATGTAAAGATTACAGGAAAAATAGAACGATGTCTCTAAATAGCACACTTTTTCCGAAATCATCAACAAAAATTATATTGGTTCCACTATTGGTGAAGAGATGACGCTGACATAAAACATCAATATTCTACACCGCAGTGTGCAGTGTTAAAATTCTCTGACGAATATAGGCCTCGCCGATAAAAATTTTAAATGATACGGGACCCTCGATGCGCGAGTCCGACTCGCTCTTGACCGGTTTTTTTTTTGTTTAATTCGCCTCGAGGTGGATTAGGAAAAAAAACGGGAAAAACCCAAAAGAAATGCCGAAACATCAAAAAACACAAAATTTTGTATCGATCTCTCACGGTACGAAGTTCACCAGGTTATCTAGTTTAAAATGTAATTATCTATGGGTTTATGTAAAACAAAATATTTTGAATTTGTACCATGTAAGAGACCATGTAAATTCTCCTGCTTCTACAGCTAAGAAATACTTGACATAACTCTAGATTCCGTCTGCTGCTGAAATGTTATCGTCTCTAGACGATGATGTATAAGTGCGTGCATCTCGGAGATAACTAACTTAAAAAAATCTTGGAAAAGCTGTTGTCTACAAATGCGTGCAACTATTAATGATAATTTATTGCTATCTTTACTAGATGATGAAGCTACCACGGTACAAGTAGAGGAGAAATACTGGCTGTTTACTATGAGAAAACAAAGGTGCAACATGGAAGCACTATTAAGCAAGCGTCGAACTAGACATCCATAGTCCATACTCCATTCTAATACTTAATTAAAATCCGAAAGTATAGCTCTGTCTGTTTATTACATTTTTATGCCTAATGGCTGCACGGATTTTGATGAAATTTGGCACACATGTAGACCATGACCTGGGTTAAGGCGGATGGGATATTTTATCCCGGTAGTACGTTCCCATCGTATTACCCAGTTACTGGGTTGTGGAGGTCAGATAGGCAGTCGCTCCATGTAAAATACTGGTATTCAGCTGCATCCGGTTAGACTGGAAGCCGACCCCAACATAGTTGGGAAAAGGCTAGGCAGATAGTACGTTCCCATCGGATAATTTCCATCTTACACGCGGGCAAAGCCGCGGGCAAAAGCTAGTCATCATCATCATCAGCCTATAAATTTTCCCACTGCTGGGACACAGGCCTCCTCTCTGTGAGAGAGAGTGGGCCGTAATCCACCACGCGGGCCCAGTGCGGGTTGGTAGATGTCACATGTCTTCGAATTTTCGGTTCTAGGACATGCCGGTGCTGGTAGTAATTACATAAAATAAAATAAGTAAGGGAGACTATCAAATAGTGAATATTATAATTCACTTGATGTCGAGGTTATATCAAATTTGGTTTTGCTAGTCATCAGAGAGGTCACGAAAGGAAAAAAGAAAATTAGTCTGGGTGCTCTCGCCGGATACGGTGAAGAGGACTATATAATATACAGTCAAACCTGGGTAAGTGAGAACTGGGTAAGCGAGAAAACTCTATAAATGAGAGTAATTGCCAGGTCCCGTCATTTTAACCTTCTAAAACCTCCATAAGTCAGAAACAGAAACCTCTATAAGAGAAAATTGTTTTACACTCGTGGACCTCTATAAAAGAGACTGCTACTTGCCTGTACCTCTATAAGCGACAGTGGAGTGTAATTTAACGTCTGCTATTTATGACTCATTCTTAAATTTCGTGGAAATGACATTGTTTTTTTTTTTCCTCTCTACCTTTCCCAACCAGCCTCAACGTCTATAAGTGGGAAAGGCCTCTGCTGTACCTCTATAAGCTAGAAACTCGAGTTACTGAGAAACCTCCATAAACGAAAAAGAGATCGTGGTCCCTTGAACTGTCGCTTATCCAGGTTCTACTGTATCACTAAAAGTTTAAACCACAAGGAAAGTACCTATGAGGGAAATCAGTACAAACAAACATAATAGGTAATCATAGTAAGTACCTATACGAATAGCTCGAAACGAAATTTTATCAACACCCGCCCTAATTCATAGGTTTATTGCGGTTCATGTATCGCATCTAGAAAGTACAGTGAAATGCGTCCGACATACAAATAGGTAATAATCAGAGCGGTGACAGACAGCAATGGTTTATTGGTACACCGAGTAGTGATAAGAATATTCAATACGTACAGACGCAAGCACATCAGGCTACTACAATCTGTCAAATTTATTTAGTAGATTTTCAACTTTATCGCTGAAGCATAAGGTTCAAAGTTGATTGGGAAAATTTGACAGTTTCGGGTAGCTTGATGTGCTGGCGTCTGTACAATCACGTTAACAAAACATTGAACACTTTTGCGTCGCATAAAACTCGTTGCTTGTAAAACTAATTACGAAACCCTGGTTTCCCTGACGGCCGAAGCGGTAAAATGATCTACAGTCAGGGAAATTAATTGATAGTAAGATTGACACACTACGCCAATTTGCGTGTTATAGCCATTTCCAAGAGCAGTGGTGGCCCAGTAAAAGCTGTGGTGGCCCAGTGGTAACGGCCGCGACTTACGAGTTGTAGGTCGTTGGTTAGAACCTTTTTTTTTGGGGGGGGGGGGAAATTATCAAATAATTTAAGCGTGTCAGACTCTTACTGACTACCCACCCGTGTTCCTTCGGTTGCGCTGTTGCCGGGGACCACGATGTCCCTATCGGTTTTCTTCGAACCCCCGGCAGGCATTGGCCCTAGCGGACCCCGTCAATTCTGCTGACATTTCTTTGAGGCGCGCGTGGAACACAACGCGCCGTCGACCCGGGCTTGGTCCTTATCGGATGACGAGCTTTGGTTCGAACTCTGACAGGCGCATTATAATAAAGAAAATATTAATAAAAGAATACCTTACAAAATAAATAAAGTTCTTAATAAATGTACTTAATATTACATAATTATCTAATTAAGGACCACTCGATGGGTATAGGCCGCCTCCAGTAATTTCCATTTTTTCTGTTTTTTGCTTTCTCAAGCCATGATTTGCCAATCAATTCAAATATCTCGTGTTACCAACGCTCTGCTGGTCTGCCTCTTCTTCTCTTTCCGTGTGGGCCTTTCCAGGCGGTTGTTCTAAGGGTCCACCTGTCGTCTTCTGATCGCGCTAGATGACCTGCCCATCTCCACTTCAGTGCTTGAGCATGTTGAATCTATGACTTGTGTCTTTTTTCTGATTGATGTGTTTCGTTGTTTGTCTTTTAGTCTGATGTTTAGGATGCTTCGTTCCATGGCCCTTTGGCAAACTTGTAGATATTTAATTTTTAGTTGTGCTATTAAAAATCCACTTCTGGCAAGCGTAAGTAGGGCATGGTAGCACTAAGAGTTCATGACTTTAGCTTTAAGTTTTACAGGTAAGCGTAATTTAATTATTTCCTTGTAATTCCAAAATTTACTCTACTATGTTTCGATTTTTGTTGCCATTAATTTAATTTAAGTTAATTTATTGGTAGGCGAATCGATTTCTGGAGTTATCGATTCGTCTAAGTACCTACAAATAATTTAACTTCGTGTGAATCGTGATCGTCTCAAGAAAAATTAATATTATTTTAAATTGTCGATTTGCCCGTTTCAGGCGAGTAAATTCGTGCGAATCAACAATAAACCCATTTTAGACTACATTATTTCTTTACGGTCAAGGTTTCTAAGAATGGTCAAGGTTTTTATAAGCCGACAAAACTTGTAAGGATTCCGAAATAATTAGAGTATTTGAAAGTGCAGCGATCGCGAACAAACCGGTCCGATCGCACGCGCAGGACCATGGACTTGAATGTAACTTTTTATTATGAACTTTGCGGTGACCAGACAGAAACCATATATACTATACTTTAGTTGCCTTTTTTGTACGGAAGTGCTGCCTCGCTGGAAGGTGGGTGACCTTTTTGGGAAATAAATGATAGGACGTTTCTTTAATGGAAGTACAGAAACTACATTACCAACTATTTTCAAAGAATTTCTTTGTTTCCATTGCTTACATGAATCACAAAATTGTAGGATATCATTTACATAGAAATTGAGTAGAATGAATATAAAATTACTTGGACCTAACTCGCGTAGGTTGTAGGAACTCGTTTTTAATCTTGTTGTATAAACATTTTGGATAAATATAACTGCGAAATAGACCTGTCCGATACCAAAAAATAAATAGGAATACTTTGAGTTGTAGGCTCACAAAGACTTTTTAGTGGAAATGTTAAGAAAACAACTTGAAAACAATGTGGTTTCATAATTAAAGCACCGTGATAGATAAGTTAGGTTTCTGTAAGGATCGCCACCCGAAAGTAATGATTTCTTTTATTAACAATACTATAATAAGTTAGTGATCCAAAACAACTGAAACTACATAAACTACAGTATCTAGTATCTATCAATCGTTTTAAGTATTTTAATCTTACGAGATGGAAATCATCCCAAGATCTTAATTATATTATTATATATTTTTATCTTGGGTTTACAATAAAACTTTATTCCTTTTACAATATTTAACAAAACTAACTAACTACATGAGGTACTAAATTAAATGACTAACTAACTATACAAATAAATACAAATACAAAAGGACACTTAAGATGGTTTTACACCGGCGAGGCGAGGCGTGGATGGGATGAGCGAGAATTGAAATCACGCTTACCCCTTTACACCAAAAGATGTCCATCGCTATACAGCGCTATCGTGTCAATCCAATACACTGTAACTCGAGTTACAGTATCGAGGCAGTTATTATAGAAGGAGATATGAGCACAAACAAAACACTGTATTTTAATTATATGTATGGTGTAAAAAAGTTTTAAAAGCCCTTTTCACTAAATAGGTATTTCTGAGATAGTGTTTTGGATTGACACGGCAGCGCAGCGCCGTCTCGCGATGGCCAGCGCTGCCTCACGCTGGCTCGCGATGTCACGCGCCGGTCATCGCTATCACGCGCAGCCCGGCCAGGTGTGTCTCGCTCGCCGGCTTGTCAAGTCAAGAGTATAGTACGCAGCGATGTCTCGCGATGGTTGGAGCGTGCCGGGGCGCGTGCCAGCGCGTGTAAGCGCTTGACGGAGAAAGACCGTGCGGGTCCTCGATGGCCGGTGCGAGATTTGTTTATCCGTTTTACAAAGTAAATAAATACTCTATTCTTGCAGCAATAAAATTCAATATTGTACTAACAAATATTTCAATTCTCGCCTCGCACATACTCGCGCATCTAGACCTTTTACACCAAAGACGGGAAGAGCGTGGATAGAAATTTTGCCATTTAATTCTCGCCCATCCCATCCGCGCCTCGCCTCGCTGGTCACCTCACCTTGAGGTGTCGAACTAATCATTCGCATCGCTGTCATCCGATAACATTGCCCAGAAGACTGGCAGCATTGCCACGTTAAATGGGAATTATTAGGCCAAATACATAGTCAAATGTAATTTTATGTATTTTACTATTTTAATGAGGAATGAATATCTAATGTTTGTAAATGATCATTTTTATATCCTCTTTTTCAAAATGATTACTTTCATCATATCTTTGTACTTTTATTCGAATAATTATCACGGTTTGCGTGGTTATCGTGAAAGTTATGCAGTTTGCAGCAGGGCTTGTTAACGTTACCAAATAACAAAATAATAACCGTTATGTAACGTTAATTTAAATGTGATACCTTACTAACGTTACAAAAAAAGTAACGATACTTGATAACATTACCAGTAATATAACGTTAATTAACATTAACGTAAAAACGATAACTAACGTAAATTTTAACCTTGATTTAGCAGCGTTGCCGTTCTGTAGGTTAACATTGTGTGCGCTCGCTTAGCATTGGATTACTTTAGGTTCTCTGTTGCACTTGGTTGAAAAAGATGTATGGACAAATATGTAAAAAGGATATATTTCAACTTTGGTACAAGTGCCCCTAATTTTCTTATTTATATCCCTTATTTTTCTGCATTTTTTGACATATCGTACAATGCGTGCACGCGTTAGATTTTGGGAGAAGAAAATAAAATGTGTTTTTAGAATATAAATAATCTGTTTATAATTGACATTAGGTACTAAATGATTATATAAAATTATATGAACATAAATGGAATAGAAATCAACTATTTTGAAGGTACATTGTAATTTTCTAAAGATTTTTGTAATTTAGTGAGAGTAGTTAGATAATTATAATGAGATCTAATGCTCTGATCTAATATTACTTCCTATATTGATACCCTTCCTTGCATTGTTTTATAAAACATGCATTAAAATACAAAAAAACAAATGTGAATGACGGACTCACAATTAAAAATTATTTAAAAAACAAAAAAACTCGACTGCAAAAACACATAACTGAAAAGAGAAAAACAAGCATTATAAATCTATAAAATTTTGGTACCTATCTAGCAGGCGGGACAAACCAATAACCTGAAATGATGGTGTAAATTTTGTTTGTCCCGCCTGCTATACCAAAATTCTATAGATTTATAATGCTTGTTTTTCTTTTTTTAGTTTTGTGTTTTTGCAGTCGAGGTTTTTGTTTTTTTTTTTATTTCAATCTTTTTAGTTTTATTAAAATAATACATATTGGCTCATTACAAGCTTTTATAAAAAAAAATTGAAAATATTTAAACAAATAAAAAAAACATAATTAAAGCTGCAAGATTAAATTTATTTCTTTTCAAAAAGAATTGTTAACATAACTTTACAGTTTTTAACATAACTATTTACACTAGGTACTAAATTAAATAAAAGACTATCTGTATAAATAAAAATAAAAAACAAAGCTTAGACTTCGAAGTATTCGTCCGTATCGCTGTCATCCGGAAACGTGCCCAGAAGACTGGCAGCATTGCCACGTTGAATGGCAATGCTAATTCTTTGGCCAAAGAACGAGCCAGCCCTCTGGTCACGTGAAATGTCGATCAATCGACGAGAAATTTCCTTAAAAAGGAGACGCGCACTCGGGCCCCATGATCCGAGTGTTTCGCTCCAAACGGCTCAAAGCTGTAGTTACCCATAAGGTTACAGTATTTGCGCCGCTTGAGGGTCTCAGCAGCTGCAGCAGTGGCGCCAGCACAGCCCGCCGTGCTAGGAACATGAGATGACGCAAGGGTGTCGACACAGGTTGCGTCCCACACCAGAGGCCTACCCACCTTCCAAGGCAACAACGTCATCCCGTCTGGTCTCTTCCCATCGTCACGTACCAAGATGTTACGTTCTAATACCGCTGGTACGCCGGCAGTGACAAGGGCTCGACGAATAATGTCGTTGATGCTGGCGTGCCGAGCTATGCGACCTCCGCTCCTGCAGCAGGACAAGCCATGGTGCCCGAGACTATCGACAGCGTTACCGTACAGACACCAATGCGGAGCAACATAAGGTGCACCTAAGCGGACACACGTAGCGAGCTGAAACGATGAGTCATCCATCACAGTGCCTATGGTGAATGACGTGAGCACCTGAAGCCACAAGCCTGATTCCCATTCTCCCACAGCCAGCAGACGGGCGCACTCAACAGTATTATGTGACGTGTTTAACAGGGTGTTCCGTATAATACTGCAGAGCGGCACGTCCCATCGTCTCTGGGAAGACGGGTTGTCGGGCAGATCCATATTGGGACAAGCCATTTTCCAAGCATTCAACGCATCGGTAAGGCAAATTTTATCCACTGGGCGATTTTGACGTACCGTACCTCAAAATCGGCCAAAATTCGGCTCAAAATTTTTCTGGTTAATTTATTGGTCTGTGGACTGAGGAGAGGAACGCCGGTAAACTTATACTTGAAATTTTTCGGACCCAGGCGAATGGGAAGTGTGGCTTGCTGCCACGCTCGGTCGTCCAGAGCCACATTTAGAATTGATGTTAAAGTGTTTCTAATTATGTGGTCTACCTTTTTCTAAAAGTTGTGGATGCTTCCATAGATGGGAGGAATGGAAGCTATAAGTAAATTTTGGTCCAAAGCAGCAGTATCGAATTGAGTGTGAAGGCCGAATGAATATTAATTTTGAAAAGTTTTTCCGAGATACAGTTGAAATTTTGTATTTTCTCCTCAATGAACGTTGGAAAGGATTCATTAAAAACTGGGGACTATTGATAATTGGATTTATTGCCAAACTAAAAATGACTGGCCCAAGAGGGTCACCCTATTGAAATCCAACGGCTGATTCCAAAAGGTTATCTTTATAAAGTAATTTGGAGGGGTGCCTGTTGATAGAGAAAACTGTAAATTTTGGGTATTTCTTTTTGAACTTCTGTCAACAAGGTGTCCTTATTTACGGAATTGAAGGCATTCTTTACGTCAACCTTGAGGATGACCTCACCTTTATCGCTATTGAGGCATGTACCGCAGACTCACAGCCCCCTTTAGACCCGAAGCCCAACTGTAGGGGCTGACATTTGCTGGCCAGTGTTTCATTGTAGAAAGCACAACAAATTTTGGCTGCGATACGGCGGTAGGTGGACCCTACGGCAATGGGACGAATGCCGCCATCCTTTTTGCGCAGAGCACATAGATTTGCCCCCAAGCTACAAGGATCCTAAACATCTATATCAGATTCATCAGACTCTGTGTCATAATTAATTACATCTATGTCACACAACTCAATATCTATCTGTTGCTTCGGCTCAACAATTAAAAGATCCAAGGTTTCTTCCCTCATCTTTGTTTTATGTTGAGCACGATGCATTATTGGCCGTGTTGCAGAAACGTAAGGATCTGAAGTCAGAAACATTATCTTCATCATATCCTCATTCGTGCTCGTCCTATTTATTTTACGTAAATGGTGCTCTTTGTATTTTCGAAAGTTTTTGTTACGCGATTCAGATGCTTTTTCAGACAGATTTCCAATCGGTACAATGGAGTTTTTCATGATATCAGCTCCGTGAATCAACAATTTATGTACTGTTGCTGACATATAGTACTAATGATAGAACTGTAGGTATCTCTCTGCGGTTGTACGGGTTTAAGCTCGAAATTTTTCGACATCTATGTTTTCACCTAATGTAATTGCTTATAAAATAACTGCAAATCTGCGCACTATTTCTTCATCCAAATCAGTAATAGCTGGCGTTTTTTCAGGAAATTCGAAGAATTGTAATGCTGTATTTCCATCATTTGTTGTCCCTGATCCCTGCTTCACGATATCTATCAGAAGTCCTAACTCCTCTCGAAATCTCTCTTGTATCTATTTCTTCCTCTGCTTCATTACATATTTTTTGTCTTCTCCTTTGATAGACCAAGTTTTTACGTCTTGTTTTATGCTATGTGCAAAAGACCATATTATTAATTTGAGTATGCAAAGGTGACAAACCAAACTTGATCATATCAGATGACACTTCTTTACGCAATGCTGCATCGAGATTGTTCATCCGAGATGGTTTCGCCAAATACAAGTAACACACAGCACTGGAGTGAGCTTCTAATAGATACGTGCATATTTTTCCATCAGTCATCGTCATGACGAGATTGTGTTCAACTTCAATGCCATCAACACATTTGGATGGGCTTAAATTTTTTATTTCTGCTTCCATTTTAGTCATTTCATCTTTGACTACCAACTCACTTTTTTGACGAATATGAATTGGATAGGTCAACAGTATAGTGTAGAGCACGGCTTAGGATTTTCCCATATTATTACTTCCTTTCCAATTACAGCAGTTAGTTTTAAGGGAACTAAAGTCGTTATAAAAGTGGTTTCATCAGTCTTTCCTTCTTCCATTTTTTGTTTATATCTACTTTGGTTTGATGACCCATCGAAACCCCATTTTGACAATAAATTTAAAGACTGGTGAGGTGGCTTGTCTGGTAGACTTCTGAGTATACGTTGCACAGCTATGTCAAGAAGAGCTTGAAGGGATAGTTTGGCCATTGTATATGTTAAACTAAATGCTTCCTTTGGAGGGTAACATTAATTTAAGCCTATAATACGATATAAATTTCAGATGCACCCTCGCGGATTGTAGATTCTCGCAATATAATGTATTACCACTTCGACAGTTTAAGTGATAGTGGCAATCCAAGCGCTTTCTTCAGATTAATAGTACATTTCTGGTGCTTTTGAGTTTTAATTAGTTGCGAAAATGTTGCTACCTCTTCAGGATTTTTCAGAAAATAATCAATGACTTCAGTCAAATTTTCTTTGCCATCTTTCTTTATTTTGCTTACTGTAGCGTAAGCTAGTTCGTCAGTCTTGTTGATTCTGTTCTTCAATCTTCCGTTTTTTCTGTTTAGTACATAATTCTACAAATGGTTTACAAGGACTAAAACACTTAGTTAGTATTCCAACAGATACAGATTGGCTGGTTGAAGGTGCTTGATACTCTGTAATGGCATCTTCTGCAGCTTTTTGCGGAACAACACAACATAGCCAATCCACAGTAAGCGCCAACCACTCTCCGTATTGTTTCTTAAATGTTTCAGAGTTTCCTTTGGCATTCTTCCATCTTTTTATGACAGTCTGGCTGAATTTTCGAAACAAATCCTTTAAAATATCGCTGTCTTCTTGCGAAAGAGTTAAACTGAACTGAGACACAACAGTTTGTAGCAATGCAAGGTAGGTTCCCAACTTGCCAGACTGCTTTAAAACAACATACAAGTCAAGGTTATGAATTAAATTCACTTGTTCCATTTTAGAAAAATAGATTTTCAATCACTCTTTAAAAAAATATACTTAAGGTTCGAAAAACTATGTAGGAAGGGTGGGAGTTAGTTAATGAGATCTAATTATCTCAGTAATAGGACTAGAACTAGAATCTCATTTTTTAACCATCTTCATTATTAAATTATAAAAAGAAAACATTAAAATTTGTTATGTTTAATAAGCGCGGCATGAATTGTCCATACAAACGTAATACCTAAATCATTTGAAATTTGGGCATATTTCCAGCATAATATGTTGTTATTCGGATTTAGACGATGTTTATCTAGGCTCCTACATCTTTTTTTTTTTCAAAAAAACTTTTCTAAAATGAAGCTTAAACGAATTTTAATTTCGCACATTTTTACAGCATAAATGACATGTCTTCCTATTGTTTTTTCTGTACTATAAACAACAATATTTATAATATTGTTTCTGCAAAAGCATAGCTTATATTATCAAGTTACAAATTATCGAAAAAATAAGGGAGAAATATTAAGTTTTCATTCATCATTTTTGGTATTACGGAACATATCCAAATTTATCATAAATTTTCGAAAGCTAGTAGTGCTGTCGCGTCAAGCAATAATTTTCAATGTGTGCGTGGTAGTATTGCTCACTGTCGGTGTATATCGCTCCGACAGGCACTCACACTAGCGCAACGTGCTTGGAATTGAATTTTGCAAACATCTCGACTTGTAGTTGCGAGCCATGTTCGCAGGCCTCTTAAGCAGTAGCTATTACATTTCTGTTCATAATTTATTTATAACCATTAAATACCTAATGTCAATTATAAATAGATTAAAACCTTTTTTTATATTCTAAAAACACATTTTTTTTTTTTCTCCCAAGATCGCACGCATTAGGCGTGCTCGCACTATGCGATATGTAAAAAAATGCAGAAAAATAAGGGGCATTAATCGTGCCAAAGGAAATTAGGGGCACTTGTACCAAAGTCGAAATATATCCTTTTTATAAAAAAAATTATGGACAAATATGTATTGTCCATACATTTTTTCAACCAAGTGATATAAAGTAACGAAATTGTATATTGAAAAACTGAAATAGCATTAAATTGATCAATAAGAAAGAAATCCGTTTAGGTATCGTAATACCTAAATCCATTTCAGTCGAAACAAGAAAAAAATTACTAAGTTGATCCCTAAGTCTATGTCTATTTTCAGCCCACTGTGCTGTGGCAGTCAGTGACTATAATCGACACGCCACGCTGCGGCAGCGTGGTAGACTATTAAATCCTGCATGTTTAAAACAACTCTCATCTTGATATTGGATAAATATTATTATCATTTATCATTGCCACCAGCACTTCTCACGCGTAAGAATCTGGCAACGTTTTGATCGGTACGACCTCAGCGCAGCGCGCGGGGGGCGGCCCTCCGCGCGCCTCAGGCATCGCTAAATCCACAAGTTTAACCGTTTAATAATAACGTTAAAATTAACGTTAAAATAGAATTAACGTTAAAATGGAATTAACGTTATTATATATTAATGATAAAAAATTGCATAAATACCGTTAAATCTATTAACGTTATTTTAATATTAACGGTAACTCAGGTAACGTTACGAAAATTTTACCGGTATGTAAAGCCCTGGTTTGCAGTGGCATAATGTCACGCAAAAGTAACTTTATATCATTTCACGTCGTTTTAATCAGCATAAGTTATCTTCATCATTCATGTCATCGTAAGATTTATAATTTGCTTACAATGGACGGTGACTACGCTAATGGCGTTCGTGGATAAAAGTTATGCTTACAAACCTATACCTACTCCATTTGAAATAAGATTAGACATTTAACTAAACATTTTTTACAGTCCGTTCAACCGATTTTAACTTCTATTGCGTTGGTGGCATGACAAATGGCAGCTGCAGTAAACAGTTGGCTTATAACCACTTTTTTTGCTTTTAATGCCATCCTTATGCCTACGTAATTATAACCACTTTTTTTGCTTTTAATGCCATCCTTATGCCTACGTAATAAAAGTCAAAATCGGTTGAACGGACTGTAAAAAAGGTTTGTTTAAATGTCTAATCTTATTTCAAACGGAGTATATGTATCCACGAGTCCGTTGCATATTTTCACTTAAGTTTTTTAATACATCGGTTTTTCATTGCAAACGAATATCAACCCTAGATTGGTAAATTACATATTTATGACTTTCGTGTCCAAATGGCCTTTCACACAAAAAATATCTCAAGAAAAGTTTTATACTTAAGTATTAAAACAAAAAACTTACCTGTATTATTTTTATTCTATTTCAGGTCGAAAAAAGAAGAAAAGCCTAATGCAGAGAATCCTACCGATGTTTATTTTGCCGTTCGTCCTACAGTCAGCGATAATTCCCCTCGTCTTGGGAATGTTAAAGTTCATGCTAGTGAAGTCTTTCTTAGTAGGAAAGTTAGCACTTACCCTAATCATGATCAATGCCTTTAAAAATCATAACTCTTTCAAGGGAAGAGACGCTGAAATGGCCAGTGCTCACTATGGTTACCATGACAACGGAATAGAGCACTATGCTTCTTATTTAAATTAAATGTAACTATACTCCATTTAAAATAAGATTAGACATTTAAAGAAACCTTTTTCAGTCCGTTCAACCGATTTTGACTTCTATACCGTAGACATAAGGATGACATTAAAAGCAAAAATGTGATTACAATACCAACTGTTTACTGCAGCTGCCATTTGTCATGCCACCAACGCAATAGAAGTTAAAATCGGTTGAACGGACTGTAAAAAAGGTTCATTTAAATGTCTAATCTTATTTCAGATGGAGTATAGGTATGTTAACACCCTTAATGAGCCTTTCTTCTGTACTGCAAGATATACTTGTTGCAATGACGAAATTGACTTAAATACCAATTTTTTTAATATTAGTTCAGTAAGCTGCACGTTATTGGTAACAACATAAGCAGAAGGCATTAAAACTTCGTACATCGCTAGGCCAACTCAAGGTCAAAATGTTACCACCGACGTGCAGTAGACAGTACTAAGTATAAATAGGTACATGTGGGTATGTCTAGATGTAAGTAGAGGAAACAGAATATCTACTCGACTGATTAACATATGTAATTAGATTTTGTCGACAAATACGACGATCATCGTAATAGTTTTAAGAGTTTCAGTCTATTTCCATATGTCGGAATAAATATAAATGACATTCTTAAATTCCGTGTACCTTAGTAGCTATCGATAACCACATTGATTGGTTACAAAAAAAGTCAATGCCTTTTGGAAAATACACCTTATGATCATTATTCCTCAATTAATTTCAAAATCAATTGGGTATCACAGCCAAGCCCTAAATAGTTTAATATAAAACTATGTTCATAGTCATACAGCTGCACGTAGTACGTAGAGAAGACAATATGACAGTAAATTAAGACATCAGACAATACTAATGCATAGGATTATTTAGAAACTCTTTATATAAATCTTAACATCGTAATTAAAACGTGATTTTTTCAGACAAACAAAATAGTACTGATTGGCCGACTATGGGTTTTGTCAATCATTGTTTAGATATAGTAACTAAACTATTAGATATATTTAGATTTAATTTTTTAAAGCAGACTGTGCATTTTTTTTTTGATATACGAAGTTTAATTTACTGTCGTATTGTCGTGTCCACCTTGTATGAAATAATCGTGAAAAAACTAATTGTACGGGAAATAAGTTTAAAAAGAATACACTGCTGTTTCCATTGAATCCAGCATATTTTTTTTTAATGATTAGGTATAATTTCAATAAGTACAGTCGAACGCACGTCAGTGGCAACTCTTTGACCTTTGACCTTAAGCTGGTCTAAGTGTTTCAGTAAAATAAGAGACTAGATTATACTGGTTTTGTTACCACTGACCTACTGCTGTACCTACATAAATATTAAATTATTTATTTTAAAATGTAGGTTGTTAAAACTTTTGGATGTCTGTTCATTTATTTATTTTTTAATATATTAAGTTAACTAAAGTACCTATTTACATACATTTGTGTCTGAAAAGAAGAAGGTTGTTCACATTTTCAAGAGAATTGCTAAAACTAATGTATTGATCGTAGTTTATTTATTTTTAATGAAGGAAAAATGTGGGCATATTACAGGCGCAAGGTAAACTATAGATTTTGTCTTTTATATTTTTTAGAATCTATTCCTGGCGCTAGTTATTATATCGATTTATTTACTATTTTAATTTATTATTTTATATAGGTGCCTAAGTAAATAAATTGTTGCTTTAAATAAACGTTATCATATTGATGACAAAAATGTTAGTAGAGTTTTTTAAACAAATTATGGATAAACTCTGTCTTATTTCATAATATATTAAAGAGTGATGCAATTAATTAGCGCAACTATACTCCGTTTGAAATAAGATTAGACATTTAACTAAACCTTTTTTACAGTCCGTTCAACCGATTTTGACTTCTATTGCGATGGCGGCATGACAAATGACAGCTGCAGTAAACAATTGGTTTGTAACCACTTTTTTTGCTTTTAATGCCATCTTTATGCCTACGGTATAGAAGTCAAAATCGGTTGAACGGACTGTAAAAAAGGTTTGTTTAAATGTCTAATCTTATTTCAAACGGAGTATAGATGTATATTTTTTTTAAATTTCGAAGTCCGGATTTGTGCTGGGTTGATGGCAATTGGCTCGCTTGCCCCCTATTGAAAACATAAACATAACTGGCAAAATGTGGGTGCACAATGGGTGCAACTCTGCCTATTCATTCGGGGAATACAGGATGTTATGTTTTAAGTTAGGATATATTTAAAAATAAAAACAATTGTGTTAATTAGTTGCATCACTATTAATTATTTTGATTATAGTTCTTATTAGTCTTAGTATTTATTTAAATTATTTGATATTTAATTTATTTAAAACGTAAGTATCGGGAGGTATGCTGAAGCTTTTTGTTAGGTATATAGGCATGCTAAGTAACTAAGACTTGATTGTTATTTATTTTTAAACTTTAAAATTGTTAATTTTCTTATCAATAACAAGTCTGTTATGTATAAATTAAGACTAATTAACAGTAATTTGCAATTGAATGCTAAATATGACCCATTTATGTGTTCGTTTTTAGTTTACTGATTATTTGTGGAAGCTTAGAAAACCGAAAATAATAAAACTAACATAACCGAGGAAGTTCTATTGCTGAACAGTCGATCTTAGTTATTTTATGTTAGTAAGCAATATTTAAAAATTAAAATCACTGGCTTATTTTTTTATGTTTTAAACTCACGCAATGATATTATTATTATTCGGTTATTCAACGTTTTTTGTTGTATTTTTACCAAAATATATATTTCAACTAAATAAATTGGTTTACCATAGTTTAATTTTGTTGTGATAGTGATTTTTCCCATATTTTTTCTAGCAGACAAGCCACACACATATATGCCTTGTGTTTCGGGAAGGAGCTACTTCACACTTACTGTAGCACCAAAAAATATAAACGCCACGCACGGATTTGGTTTGATAAAAGATTATTATGGTATTACATTACATGTATGACTGTGTGCATTATATTTATGTATGTAAGTAAATTTAGTATAAGCACATCGAACGCAGATAATAATATTTAAAATCTGGTTTTTTTTTTTTGAACGACGACGTTTTCTACAAATGAAACCTAGTTAGATCGATTTATCGCCCCCGAAATCCCCTGCACACTAAATTTCATGAAAATCGTTGGAGCCGTTTACGAGATTCAGAATATATATTTATATACATATATACAACAATTGCTCGTTTAAAGGTATTAGATATAGATAGATTTAATCAAATAGGTACTTACATAGAATGCGTTTGGAAATTAATGTTGGGTGTGACAGTGTTGTGTGGGTGTGATTGCGTAGGAGTGTACAGATTTCACTGTAGAACTATATCGGTAATAAGTAGAGTTTTAGTATCATCACAATTTAGTATCACTATACGAAAGTTTTAGAAGCCAATCACGCAGCAGTAATTTGCACTTTGGGAATGAATGCTCGTAAATGTTGAGTAGTTTGTTCGCTTTGTTATAGCGGCGAGGACCGAGGACATAGAAATGTTGACTAGTAAGAGTGGTCCTATGGCGTACGGTGGGACATCCATGACTTTTGAGTCGTTTCTCATTCATGAGCCCTGGGGGCCTACCACCAGCTCAAAAGTAGTATTATTTTAATATTACTTCAGTGTGAGAAAGAGATGGAGCTATACGTCCTGTAGAGCTTCATCTCTTTCCCACACTGAAGTAATGTAAAAATAATATTGCTTTATGAGCTGGTGGTAGGCCCCCAGGAACATAGGTGAGAGAGGAATGTTGGCACAAAATTGATTGATTGAGAGACAAAAAGCTGTCTCACAGATAAAAAGTTTACACTCGCTATATAACAGAAATATAGGGTAGGTACGTGTGTGGTTTCTTATGCATAACCTATAGGACAACTCTCTGTCCTCTTTCAACTTTTAGAAACGCAATGGCATAAGCACTACCCCACTCTGAGATACAGTACGAGAGAAGGGACTGAGCCAAATCATAATATACAGCTGTAAGCGAAACACTCTGCAGAGTCGATCTAGGCATTTTGAAGGCTTAGATCGAATAGTTTTAGATTAATTTCAGTACTTTTAGATATGACAACATTATGGCTCAAACGAAGATATTATAATAATATTTAGTGACAAAAATGTGTGATATTCTTCAAAACGATCCGCTGCGAAGTATGTACTCGCAACCAGCGTGCGTTTATGACCATGTATGAACGTGGATGAACCAAAACAAGTTTGTAAGGATTGTAGCAGTTGACGTTCTTTAGTTTCTGCCTACCCCCATGAGAAAAAAGCGTGACTTTAAATATGTAATTTTTATCGTTTTTGCCGTCTTTATTAAAATAAACTTATGTCGTTGAACCTATTATCACTCATCACCATAATTTCATGGTTACATTATTTATTTTTAAGAATCTATTAAGTCCAAGAAAGTATTAAATGCATGCTAAGTAGTTGAAAGTAACTGACAGCTCATATGTATTTTATTTTATTCGATCGTGGAAGATTTCTTATCTTTTTGCATAAAATAATAAAAAAAGAATATCTATGTTATAAAATTCAACATCATAATAATTGTGTAAGCCGTTTCTATTTTATTAGTTTCTGAATGCTTTGAGTTCGATTTTATTTTATTGTTGAAATGCTAAAAGATGTTGCATAAACTTATAAACCTCGAACAACCTCCCTTTTTTATATAATATGTTCTCAATTTTTATCGATGTGTTTTTCATGTATACCTGAATTTATTAATGATGATGATGCCTTTGAAAACAATTCCAACTATCAGTCGGGAAAAATCTCACGTGCCCCATTCACATTTTTAAAGTGTATTCAAAAGGGCCTTCAAGAGTGACTCCAGCCCATCCTGGGCAATCAGAACTACACTTCAGTATTGCTGAGTGGACTAACTTTTATAGCACATGTTGATTTTCGCTTATTGAGAGAAAAAATATTGGCTAGTAATAATTTAGTAATAATAGGTTTATTACTAAATTATTACTAGCCAATTTTTTTAAGGTAAGACAAAAGTTATGCACTTTCATCAAAGCTGCGAAAACCCAAACGTTAGTATTACCTGCCAAAGCTGAGATAATGAGGAAGCTATTAAAGCTATGTTCTTAGGTAGGTACCTATAATGATCAACAACAAACTCACATGGAAACCTCATGTTGAAGAACTGTGTAAAAACTGAGTAAATCCGCATATACCTCTTTCAACTTCCAAAGAAAGTCAACAGTCATGCTCTTTTAACGGCATACCATGGACTAGTTGCCTCTGTTTTACGGTACCTATGGTGTTATTTTTTGGGGGCAGTCTACTGATAAGGAGCTTGTATTTACATAAAATGAAAAAGAAAATATCTATGCACTAATTACCCATGTTTGCAAACGACTGACTACTTAATTATCTAAATGTTTGGCATATTCCACGCCTTCAGATGTTGAGTTTCGTCCCAATTTAAACAAGCAGTGAGTAAAAAACCCTTCCGTTAGCAACACCACAATTCGTGTTCGTGTAGTTACCCCCTTGTCTTAGCCTTTTGTATGTAGCCCAGTCAATTCCAACATCAAACATCGCAAACGCGCATGTAATTACGATTTTTAGGGTGCCGTACCTCAAAGGAAAAACGGAATTATCCGTCTGTCCGTCTGTCTGTCTGTCTTTCAGTCTGTCAAGACCCCTTTCTCAAGAACGCGTGGAGGTATCATGTTAAAATTAATATCAAATACGTAGGTTATGGTCCCTTGGAGCTCTAAAAAAAATTAAGTTTTAGGGCAATAGCGCACTGGCGGTCCCTTCAAGGGGCCATAAGATCTAATCGACCAGACGGAACTCGTACATGATGAGAGCCAGTCGCATGTACAACGCAACCTGCCAGGAAGCTGATATCGACATTTTCAATACTAGTGTTGCTAAATTAAAGAAAATTTTATCTAATGGCTTCTTCGAGCGTAAATAGTCTTTCTTCTGTTTTTGTTGTGTATAGTCTTATTGTCAATTTTTTTGTCGTGTTCATATAATTTAGGTTTAAACTACATGTGGAAACTTGTAATTGACCATATTTTGTTCACAACTATTACTTATTGTGTCTGTTTAGCTGTAAGTTTTCCAAAAAATAAAATAAATAAATAATAGCACGCGCAACTGGCCGCGTTCGGCCAGGTGCGCGTGCTTCATGGCGATTTCATACTTATGTATCTATCTCGCTGGCCGCTGAAGCGTGGCTGCTAGTGCACTATTGAATAAAAAAATACGGCCATTTATGTGACATATTTTGATACTCGCAAATAAATCAAAACCTACAGGGTAGTTCCTGCTGACCTAGAATCATGAAATTTGGCAGGAAGCAAAGTCTCGCAGCATTTATAGAGTAAATGTCCGAAAATCGTTCATTTGTACCAACAGACCTAGAGTGCTTGGGTTGGGCAAATTTAGCATGCTTCACAAAAACATAGGACAAAGATACCTAAATACGCGTCCATATCCGATATATTTTACAAAAAAAACTGATACAAATACCAGAATTTCGCATTTCTTCGAGCACCGAGCCTTTGCAAACTTGGGTATAAACTACTCTCAGGGGACCTAACAACATATTATACAAAAATCTTAGTCGTTTGCGATGTTTTCCTTTTTCGTGTCGATTAACTGGGCTAATAATAATAAGAACCCAATTAATCTAAAGTCTCGCCTGTAGGGATCGTAATTAATGTATCCAAGAAATATTTCAGTTCTCATATCAATCCCTCAAGGCAACTGTTGAGGAATATTAATTGGTTTACAAGAGCGTTTTATGAAATATCATAGACATTTTGAAAATCTTGATAATTCAAAATCAACATCGAGCATAATAGCGAAATAATATCGAACGAACCTCTCCTATGGATTTTGCTTTAAAAGCCCATACCTAATTATAATTTCACAGATGGTTCACTTTGTTTTCACGCGGCTTATGCCCAAGATACACGAGGTTGGTTTCTCAAGCCAAGATAATAAGCTAGTGTTAGTAAGCTAGCAAGCTAGTAACTCTGGCTACGTGTACAGACGCCAGCACATCAAGCTACTACAATCTGTCAAATTTATTTAATAGATTTTCAACTTTATCGCTGATGTGTAAGGTTCAAAGTTGATTGGAAAAATTTGAAAGTTTCGGGTAGCTTGATGTGCTGGCGTCTGTACACAAAACTAGCTTCTTTTCTAGGCTAGCTTTTCAAGCTAGCGTATCAAGCTAGGATAGTTTAATAGGATGTCGTTCTATATTTTGAGCTAGTAGCACCCCAACAGTCAACGTATATACCTACGTTGGGTTACTCCCGTTTGGCAACGCTACATACGGGGTGGCAGGGACATCGACGCGAAAACTGAAACCATGGATTCAGTACATGATTCTGAACCCCACTGCGTTGAAATTATTCGTCGGTTATTTTCCCTGCCACCCTGTATAAAAATATAATATAATATGATTAGTAATAATTAAAACTAAGCAAAGCAAAATCAACAACATACGTTACTAGAATTTACTATAGGTAAACTTTGTTTATTCATTCCAAATGTGGATATCTATTTGTGACTATACAAACAAGTCGAAAATATAAAAACTTTTTACAAAAAAAAAACAACCGACCTCCAAAAAAAAAACACTACAAAGTGAAAAATAACTTTAAATTCGGAAGTTGGTGTCTTAGGTTTTGTATTTTCGTTTTTTGCCACCGACTTCCGAATTTAAAGTTATTTTTCACTTTGTAGTGTTTTTTTTTTGGAGGTCGGTTGTTTTTTTTTGTAAAAAGTTTTTATTTTTCACTTTTTAGTTGTGGTACCTACCCCACACACATTCGAGTACCACTACCTGCTACCAATGACAGAAACTTAACATATCATCTACATAATAAGTGGGAAAAAAATACGTATTTTGTAGCTAACTCAAAAACTATCCAAGCAAAGTTAATAAAATTTATATGGGACCAATTCGAGAGCACACCCTTTCAAACAAAAAGAGAATTTTCAAAATCGGTCCACAATTGACGGAGAAATCGGTGGACATACATAAAAAAAAAAAAAAAAAACAAACATACGCGACGAACATATAACCTCCTCCTTTTTGGAAGTCGGTTAAAAATTAGACCTTAACATAGCAAATATTACTATAAATTCGGCACACTAGAACTTTTTACTCTGACTGTACTTTAACGTGTGCTCAGGTACGTAATATCTACAAACATATCCAATGTATATGTAGTGTTGCCAAACGGGAGTAACCCTATACGTTCGAAATATAGAATTTCGGACGCGAAACTGTGATAATATTAATAGAAGAACAAAGCTATCTTCTCCTATTTTACATCATTTAGTTAATAGGGCCAAAGGAAATGGTTAAGGCCAATATTACTGTAATATATTTTGTTCCGAAAACCTTACTTCGACACTGAGAAAAATTGTTTAGTTGACGTTACTTAATATATCAGTAAAAATTGAGAATCAAACAGAAAAAAAATCCTAAGACAAACCAAAGAATTCTGATTCTGAGTCAACTTGTCTAAAAGAGTGAATTTGTTAAAAGTGCAGTTGACTCTTTCTACTTTGCTGCCGTCGTACTGTCTATACGGAACGACATTTTGGTCTATTCTTCCTTCGACAAAACGGTGGTCGTGCTAGGCTTGGGTGGTGTCGCAACACGCACGCCCCTCCCCGCTTCGTCTCGCGGGCTGCAAGTCCGGTGGTACGTGCCGTGCAACGCTGAAATGCATCCTGTGGCATACCACGGATATTTGTATGTAGGACTAGGGACACGGTATCGAATAAAAAGTATCGATACTGTACTCATGAGTAGTATCGAAAAAAAAATATCGTACTCATAAAAGTATCGAAACAAAAGTATCGATACTTTAAGGTATCGAGTACTTTTCTTAGGGCCTAATGCGCATAGAGCATAGATCAATTTCAGTCAGTAAATAACATGGACATAATATACAAACTGGACTGAGCTCTCCAAAAATCGTATTATACAAAAATGAACCATATGAATTGCAACTTAGGTTTATATTTGTTAGGCAATCTTAGCCGAGGCAAAACGAGACGAGAGAGATAGCCGAGCCGAGGCTATTTGTCCCTTTTTTTCAATTGCCAAAAGATAAAAATGTTACAAGTTGGTAGAAAATATTTTACCAACTACCAAGTAAAACAAGTTACGTATAAATATTTTCAGCTTTTACATTAGTTTTAAATAATTTTATTTATATATTTACAATCTGTACTTAGCAGTAAATAATTTATTATAAGTAAAATAACAATGATGTGATTTTTGGTAGTTATCATAAAATTAAACTGGTAATACTGAAAAGTGACATCTTATCATCCATCAATTGTTGTCATGGCGACATAGGCGACTTTTTCTGTTGTTTTGTGGAAACACATAACGCATTATAAGTTTTAGCTTCGGTTCTTTTTTAATTTTTGTAGTGATAATGGCGAAAAAGTGTTGTATCAAGACATGTAAAAGTGAATCATATGCTGGTTGTGGCATTTCATTTCACAGGTAAGGAATAACAATATTTTGTTTACTAACAATGGTGTCAAGTAGGTAGTTACATTCTCCGAACTCACCTTATCTATCGCCGTGGTAGAGCCATAAGCTCGTACGCTGCACTTTTGTCCTTATCAGCCAGACATGGCGTGATGAGAAGGCGCCAGTGACCACCGGCTTAGTTTTAAGTTCTAGGTATGCATTAGACTAAGATAGGATAAGTAGTCTTACATCAAACTCTGTAAGCTCGGGTCGTTCATTCTAATAAACTCTTAGTATAACGGGTCCTAACGTTTTATTTTTGGCCATCGCTCCGCTCCCGAAATCTAACTGGCGCAGCCGGTAGGATTGCCGTAAACTGTTACTTTCGCGGAAAGTCAAGTGTGAAACTGGGAAAAGTGAAAAAGAACACTAAGGAACTTATGCGCGAGTGGTAACGTAGAGTCGTCGTAACTTAAAATCAGTGAGACGTTCTTGGCAATCCTCGAACCAAATAAATAAGTTTAGATAACGCGTAACGATAACGTGGGTGAGCAGAGATGGTGATAGTTGATAAGGCGGTTGGACTGTGAGTAACCTTCTACTTCCTTCCTAATTCCCAACACTATTAATGTTAGATAATCAAAGTGGAACTTTTTGTATTATTTTATAAAATCTGGAAAATCGAGTGAAAAACTTTTTATGGTAGAAGTTAATTTCCTAATAATTAGTGATTAATAAAATATTAAATGAATATTAATTTCACGCTATTGTAACGATAAGATTTTTCATAAGATTTTCTTTTGAATTTTAATTTAGTATAATTTTTTATTTTTTTTTATTTGTGAAATTTTAATTTTACTTTTAATTTTTATTAGAAATTGTTGCTTATCTTTTGTTTGTTTTTTTTACAACTTTATTTAAAATGAATCAAGGCCAGATTCCTGTAACCGCGACATCCGGTGCAGCCCCGTCGGCTCGGACCGAAACACCATTTTCTATGCAATTTGCTGAATCGTTGATACCTCGGGATGTTTTAAATTTAATTCCAGACTTTAGTGGTGAAACTAATTTGCTTAGTTTATTTTTAAGAAAGTGCGAATATGTTATTGAAAAGTATCAAGGTACTACGGATCGAAATGAATTTTTAATGCAGAATATTACGAGTAAATTAAAAGGTAAAGCAGCTGCCTTAATAAGTGAAAGAGGTGATTTCGAAACCTATAGCGAATTAAAATCTTTATTGATCCAACATTTTGGTGATCCCAGAAGCGAAGAATGCGTAGCGATTGAGCTCGAAACCCTAAAAATCAAACAAAGTGAGTCATACTTACAGTTTTGCAGCCGTATTCAAGATATTCGTGCTATATTAATTTCAAAAGTGAATCAGAACAGCTCTACAACGTTAAGAGAAGCTAAAAAAATAATTTATAACAATACTTCTCTTAATGTTTTCATGTACAATTTACCAGAGCACATGGTGCGGATTGTTCGAATTAAAAACCCTACTACGTTGGAAGAAGCTTTAAAATATGTCCTTGAAGAGGTTAACTTTCAGGAACAATATAATTTACGTAGTAAAATGTTGCAACACCGACCGCAAGGTCATATGTTACCATCACGCGATAAAGGATTTGTTTTTAATTCAACCAATCTGAAGCCTTTTATCACAGCGCCCCCCTTGCAAAATAATAATTTCAAACCTTTTACAAACCAAACTCAATTTAAATTTGGTATACCTAATCAGAATTTCGTACGTCCGAATATACCGAATCAACAAATTGGTCGACCGCAAATGGTTCAATTAGGACAACCAGCCGTTGATAAAAAGAACCCCCAGCAATTAGGCTTCCGACCTCAAGTAGGAATATTTGCCCACAGACCCCCAACGGCACAATTTGGTTATAGACCCCAAATAGGACAGTTTGGCTATAGACCCGTTCAAGCGTCGGCCTATCGACCAACCAATAATTTCTACGATAGTGACGTGACAATGAGAACTGCTCCAGCACCGGTTAAGCCGCAACAAGGTTTTCCTATAAACGAACTTTATACGGATAATGAGCAATACTACTACGACGTCACTCTTGATGATTACATGCAGAATATGACGACACACTGTGACTATGACTTTAAAAATATGTACAATGAAGATGGTTGTGTAGATGAGAAGCCTAGTGTAGAATGTACTAAAACTGCTGAAAATTTACATTCAACTGAAAATAACAGTGATCCGGAAGCTGTCCAAAATTTTCAAATACATTCAATACATACCCGCCGGAAATGATAGAACTTAATTTTGACGCCAATCTAAAACATCCATACATATACATTCCTGAGATAAACGGCAAATTTATGTTGGATACAGGAAGCACACGGTCTTTTATAAGTCCCAGGAAAGCTGATCAGTATTTTCCTCAATTAAAATTCTATGAACCATTTACAGTTACAAGCATACATGCGACTAGTGAACATAGTGAAGTAGCTGAAATTCCCCTATTTTCCATTTTTAATGATGAAGGGAATCATAAGTTTTATGTTTATGATGTGGACAACAGATATGATGGATTAATTGGAATGGACCTTATGACTCGACTTAATGCTGATTTATCGTTTAAGGACAAGACTTTAAAGACAAACGGCGTCAACATTCCTATAATCTATTCCACTGACCTTGAATTTAGATTAGAACCCCGGACCGAACATCGAGTGAAATTACCTGTAAATCAAAAGAATGGCTATGCCATATTAGATTACAAGCAGTTTCATGAAGGCGTTCGAATGCCAGCTGCAATAGTTAAATGTGAAAATTATTTAGCCTCTACTGTTATACAGAATGCAACTAGCCTTGAAATGATGTTAATTATAACTGCTCCGTTCAAGGTTACTTATTTTTCTAACGAGTGTATATTAAATAATATAACTGATTTAACTGACGTAGAGATGGACTCATTACTGACAGACAATTTAAAGAAATTGCGACTTGACCACCTTAATCAAGAAGAATATGACCTTATTAGTAAATTATGCCACGAGTACAAAGATATATTTTATTGTGAAGAGCTGCCCTTGACCTTTACAAATCAAGTGAAACATCATATAAGAACCACTAATGAAGATCCCATTTATGTCAAACCATATCGGCAGGGTCCAGCGCAAGCTGAAGAAATCAAACGACAAGTTGAAAAACTTCTCAAGGACAATGTGATCCGCGAATCACACTCACCCTGGAGTGCACCTGTGCATTTGGTTCCCAAAAAGCCAGATGCTTCAGGTCAACTGAAATATAGAATGGTTGTAGACTATCGTCGACTCAATGATATAACAATCGATGATAAGTATCCACTTCCCAACATATGCGACTTACTTGACAAACTTGGCAAAAGCAATTATTTTACTACCCTAGATTTAGCTTCCGGTTATCACCAAATTGAAATTTCCGACACCGAGAAAACAGCTTTTTCAACACAAAATGGGCACTACGAATTCCTCCGTATGCCATTTGGCCTCAAAACCGCTCCAGCGACCTTTCAAAGGACAATGGACAATGTCTTAAGAGGGTTGCAGGGTATACATTGCATGGTCTATTTAGATGATATTCTTGTATACTCTAGTGGTATATTAGAACATATTCAGAGATTACGATCTGTCTTTGATAGATTACGTCAGACCAATCTTAAGGTTCAATAAGATAAGTCTGAATTTTTACGCAGAGAAGTGCAGTACTTAGGACATACACTTACTAAAGACGGACTTCGACCAAATAATGACAAAATACAGGCTGTTCTTGACTATCCATTACCACGGACACAGACCGAAATAAAACGATTCTTAGGGTTCGTGGGATATTACAGACGGTTTATTAAAGATTTCTCCAAAATTACACAACCTTTGTCAGCTTGTTTAAAGAAGGGTAAAAAGGTTTTAACGGATCAAAAATATACTGAGGCTTTTGAAAAATGCAAGGTACTTCTAATTAATGCACCTATATTGCAATATCCTGACATGAATAAACCATTTGTACTAACCACTGACGCCTCAGAAGTCGCTATTGGTGCTGTTTTATCACAGGGCCCTGTAGGCGGCGACAAGCCCATAGCTTATGCTAGTCGAACGTTGTCAGATACTGAAAAGAGATATAGTACTATCGAACGTGAGTTGTTGGCAATTGTCTGGGCCACAAAACACTTCAGGCCCTACTTGTACGGACACAAATTCGACATCTACACTGACCATAGGCCTCTAGTTTGGTTATATCAACTTAAGGAACCAAATAGCAAGTTAACACGTTGGCGTTTACGTTTACAAGAATACGACTTTAACGTTATATATAAAAACGGTAAACAAAACGTAAACGCAGACGCGCTATCTCGCATCCGCTTAAATGCCCTAAAAGGAGCCGATGACTTAGATAACAGTTCAATGATTGTTAATATAGACGAACAAAAAGACATAACCAGACAAAGTACGGACGGTTCTACAACAATTTCCGTATCTGACTCTGAAAGAACAGCTACAGCTAGCCCAATAAGTATACCAGAAACTGAGGCAGTTCTTGACGAATCGCCTCATTATCCCATACCGTCTGAGTCTTCTTCCATACAGACAGTTCACTCAGCAAAAGATCTCGAATCCAGTGGAATACCGATCTTAAACGAAGCAATAGATACCAAGCCTAATCAAATACTTGTCTTTAGCTGGTTTCGCAATGAGATTCAAGTAAAAGATTTATCTAGAGACAAACAAAAGGTGTTAGAAGTATTTTTGCCTCTTCATAACTATAATCTCATCACAGGATTTTTGAAAGACTACATAAAACCAAAAAATAAGTATTTCATTTATTTTGAAAATCAAGAACTTAGAAAAGACTTCAATAATATCATAATTTCTCTGTTTAAGAAAGACGTGGTTAACTTCTATGAATGTACCGAGCGTGTTGTTTACGTCGAAGATGAGCAGGAACAAAAGGCTGTAGTAATTAAATTACACGAAGGCAAGACATGTCATCGTGGCATCAGTGAAACGGTCAAACGGATTCGTCGTTATTATTATTGGCCAAATTTGTGTGAAACCGTTTCCGCCATTATTAACTCATGTGAACGTTGTAAAACTTCTAAATACGATAGAAAACCCATTAAACCCTTATTGCAACTTACACAAACTCAGCATGCACCTTTTCAAGAAATATTTATAGACCTGTTCAGCATAGAATCAAAATACTATTTAACTTTAATTGATGCCTTTAGTAAGTTAGGTCAAGCCATAGAAATTCCATCTCGTTCAACACCTGAAGTAGTTAGAGCGTTGATGAAATATTTTTCATTTTACGGTATACCACAGAAAATAAGTTCTGACCCTGGAACTGAATTCAACAATGAATTACTAAGAGAACTAACAGAATTACATAAAATAAAATTACACATTGGGACCCCAAACAATCCAAACTCTATGGGCCTCATAGAACGTTTTCATTCCACAATTATAGAAATTTACAGATTGGCAAAATATGAAAAGAAATTTACGGACGCAGCCTCTGTAATGACTTATGCCGTTATGGCCTATAATAACACTATTCACAGCACCACAGATTTAACCCCGTTTGAAACTGCGTTTGGTCATACCGAATTAAACTCTACATTTAACTCTGAATTTGAAAAAACTTACAAACAACAATTGATTAGGGATCATAAGAAGAGAACTCAGGCAGTCTATAAATATATTTCGGAAAAGGTAAAAGGTCACAAAGAAAAGATTTTACTGAAAAGAGGAGGTGAATTAGAGCCAGCTTTAGAAATAGGAAAACCGGTTTTCGCTAGAGCCGTTAATAAAAGACAAGCAAAAGATAAGCCTAGGTATCAAAAAGCCGTTGTCACTGGTCAAATAGAACGCAATATTATACCAATTAAATTAAAAAATAGGGATACCAAAGTACCTCTCAAAAACATAAAACGTCCTCCACAGGTGGAGTTTGATCCTGGTAATATGGACAACAACCAAGTGGACTCTCCCAAGCCAGGCCCTTCAAGCAGTAAAGATTAGTCAAAACCCTGGTATTCTTCCGGTGAAGATGGGCCAAGCGTTTATTCAATATGATAAGTGGTCTATTGTTAAAATAATCAATCTTCAGGGCATAAGCACTGACCTTTCTTTTAATATTCAAAAATATTCGGAATTCAACCAAATATTACATCCAAACAAATCCTACGCAGACGAGTTTATGGCACTTAAAACACAAGCTGAGTATATTCGAAATCAAACCATAGAGAAATTACAGCAATTAATTCCATCCAAAAGATTTAAACGTGGTATTGTAAATCCTTTAGGTTCTATTACCAAAATCATAACTGGTAACCTTGATCATGAAGATGCGGTTAGATATGATAATTTAATTCATAATATACAAACTAAAGAACAGGCAATAACCAATAAATTCACTGTGATTTCTAAAATGTTGGATCACTTTCTGAACTCTACTGAAATAATTAATGAAAATACAAATAAAATAAACAAGCGCATTAAATTACTTGAAGGCCTTGTAGCTAATCTTAATACAAAAGATAATCATTCAATTTATATGACCTATGTATTTGGATTACTCAATCAATTTATTGTGAACTTTAGGACTATCTATGTCAAACTTAGCGAATTAGAAACTGCTGTTGCATTTAGTAAAGCATCTATTTTATACAGAGCCGTAATAAATTCTGACGAATTGTTAAATTTACTAAAACATATAAGTGAACATGATAACTTGATGTATTCGGTAAATGATAAAAATTTAATTAATATAGAAGAGTCATTGTCTGTAAAGGCTTACCTTAAAAATGAAGAAATAACCTTTATTATTGAAGTTCCGTTAATTTTAAATGTTACTTATAGTTACTATAAATTGTATTCCCTTCCTATGGATTCCATGAACCAAACCTTTGTTGTTTTCCCTGAATTTCCTTACCTTTTGGTAGAAGGATCGAAATATCGTCCGATTGACCAACCATGCCAAGAGATAACAGTCAAGGAATACCTCTGCTCTGAAAATAATCTCATTCAATATGTGGAAGAAACCTGTATCGAACAACTAATGAAATATCACCGAAATCTGTCACGATGTCTCCCCCGTCAGATAAAGTCTGAATGTCTTAAATTACAAAAAATTAGTCCAAATAGTTGGATAGTGTATACTAAACACAAACAAATTATATCACAAACTTGTGGCAATGACGACACCAAAGAACGCATACAAGGAACATACATTATAACCATAGAACCGCAATGCGATGTTTCCATAGAAAATATCCAACTCCATGGACAGCGTTCTTACTTATTGCAAACAGAGTATAAGCCTGTTCCTGTGATAAACTTACCCGACTTACGAGAACTTACCTCTAACGCCGTGAAGATGGAACCTGTAAACCTGGAAGGAGTTAACTTGGATGATATACGCCATCTAAATTACCTTCTGAAGAATAGTGCGAATAGTGAAATCAGTGAAATCCACAGTGATAGTGTCAGTGCCGCTCTTTACTCTCTGTACGCGATCGTCTTTATATTGTTAGTAGTTGTAGTTATGTATAAGTATATTATAAGGAAAATGTATAAAGAGCGAGATCGTCGTTCGAATGATGTTGAAGACAATTCTACTCAACAAGAGGACAATAGAGTCATTCAGAGACCTGTATTATTAGTGTCTTAACTCTATGGTTCTCAAATTATGATTAATTCTTTTAAATTTGGTATCTTATAATCGTTTTAACTACTTAAATTTTGTCATTTTATAGTTTATAATTTTGCGAAGTTCTTGGAAAATCTCTGTTTTTCCGATAACTTCGGTCCAAAGGGGGAGGAGTTACATTCTCCGAACTCACCTTATCTATCGCCGTGGTAGAGCCATAAGCTCGTACGCTGCACTTTTGTCCTTATCAGCCAGACATGGCGTGATGAGAAGGCGCCAGTGACCACCGGCTTAGTTTTAAGTTCTAGGTATGCATTAGACTAAGATAGGATAAGTAGTCTTACATCAAACTCTGTAAGCTCGGGTCGTTCATTCTAATAAACTCTTAGTATAACGGGTCCTAACGTTTTATTTTTGGCCATCGCTCCGCTCCCGAAATCTAACTAGGTTGACCATGCTCTAGACGTTTTGTAGACGGAACACTAAAGCTTTTGTGTATTTCTGATTAAAACTATTAATATTATGTGATTTAAAAGAAGACATAGTGACAAAAATTGAAAAGGGTATGCTGAGATGGTTTGAGGATGAATGAAAGGCGACTAACAAAATTTATTTACAAGGTTGATGTGAAGGGAAAGGCCGGTCGGGGACGCCCTTGAAGGACATATACTGACCTTATTGGTGATGTTCTTCAGAAAGGCCAGGTGCGTAGTACTCGCAACCGGCGTGCGTGTATGACCAGATGTATGAACGTAAATGAGGCAAAAGGAGTAAGGATCGTAGCAGGTGGCATTCTGTAGTTTCTGCCTACCCCCATGGGAAGAAGGCGTGAGTTTATGTATGTATGAATTATGCGTATAATAAATACAATTTGTACTTATGTATCGCATTATTGAAATAACATTATTTTTATGTTGGTTACAGCTTTCCATCGAAAGACAAAATGAAGCAAAAATGGTTGGATGTAATTCCCGAATCACAAACGATTATCAAAAATTCTGTTGTGTGCAGCCTTCATTTCAAGCCGGCAGATTTTTATATATATATTTAATAAATGTTTGTCATACACACTTTGGTTTATTTTCCTTTGCTTTATTTAATACCCAAACACGAGCTCTGTAGAGAAAACGGAAAAAAAGAGCAAAAAAAGGTCCCCGAACGAAATTCTGCATGCACCCTTGCCTACTTCATCTAAGTCACGTATACGTGATCATATTAAATTGATGATTCGACTCAAGACGTCTCTCAACAATATTGTAGTCTAGCTATCAATACTTCTTTTCTCAAAAAGGGTACACGATCCAACACCGACCTACAACAACAATGTTAGTGTCAAATCGAGCTATAGAGAAAAAAAAAAGTTTTAAATTATTTTGTCATAAATTATTATTTTATAAGGTAACTTAATTTCAATATTTTTGTAATACAAAAAATAATTTGAAATCACCTTAGTTACAACCGGACACAAATTCTCTTTCAAAACGAACTTTCCTGTTTGATAAAAAATGTTTGGTCACCCTATTAGAAAGAGATAAACAGCCTCGGTATACATGTCTCTCTCTGCTCGTGTTTTTGGTACGAGAGCTCAGTCCAGTTTGTTTATTAAGTCCATGGTAAATAACGTCAGTTTAACTTCAGTAGAGCAAGACATGAAAAAACAAATGACAACGGTGAACGAGTGAGTGAATGAGTGATTGATTAGTGTAGTAAATGAATGAAGGAAAGGTTAGGAATTTAACTGTGAACAAAAGGAACGATTTCGAGCAAAGATCGATATAATGTTTCAGAAGGTTCAGAACGAGTGAACTAGATGGTGTTGCCATAACCATAAACATGAGCCGTAAGGTCGCAAGTTTTAAATGGGTAATTTCTAAGAGTACCCATTTAAAACTTAATTTCTTATTCGATACGATACCTGCCAAAAAGTACTCATTGAGTAAAAGTATCGAATGCAAAGTATCGAGTTAAAAAGTATTGGTATCGAATAGAAATGTACTCGATACCACAAAGTATCGATACTACTTTTTTCGTGTCCCTATGTAGGACGCCGCAGCGACACCGCTCCGGCGCCGCGCTGCCGCCGCAACGCATCGTGTACAGGCTCTCACCGTTTTTGTTACTCATTGTATATTATCTTCGACATATCGCTCACCATACAATTTAATGGACCACCACACACAGTGAAGATATATATATATTATATATATATCCTTAAAGTATCTTTAAGCGCTATGATATAATATTATCTTCGATGTGTGTGATGAGCTTAACGATCTCGTCAGCGGTGCATTATTGAAGCAGATGAGCTCGTTATATTTTATTACTTTACACGACGCAGTTAGACGAAAATTATTAGCTCGGAAAGTTATCTATCAAGATAAATCTATCTATATAATAAATAAAAATAAAAGAAAACCCCCGTCACAAATATTTCCTCATTTCTCTTTTCTACTCCATCACCAGACCCTGTTCACCATATATCTATAACCTATTTATTGAGAACATTCCAATGAGCCCAAACACGTTACATGTGCTGTAAGTTGGTAAGGAAATTAGGTATTCTGCAAATTCCAGTTGATGCTGCAGCATCAGTTCAAGGTACTATAACCCATCATCTGTTAAGACGCCTCATTAAGGTGGATAACAATTAAAATTCTATTGTGTCTCGTTAATGACAGTTGAAAGGATAATATCATTGAAGTAACAATACAAAATTTCAAATAGATAAGACCTGTGGAAGATGCTTACATCCATGTACATTCGTCAACTTGAAAAGAGCTGATAATCTTCAAACGGCTGAACCGATTTTTTTAAATCATAGCTAAGAATACTCTCGATTAAGTCACCGTTCAAACAAAAAAAAAACAAAAACATAATCGATTCAGCCGTTTAGGAGCTACAATGGCATAGAAAGACACACAGATAAATAGATACATACGTTAAACTTAAAACACCTCGCTTTTTCCGTTGGGGATAAAAAATTAAACGCTGTTCGTTGGTAAGCGCATCACTTCAGAACGGCTGGACAGATTTGTTTTTTTTTTTTGTGTTATAAAATGTTTTTTATAATCCGAATTAGGTTTAAATGGAAAAAAAAGAAAAGTTTTCCGGAAAATTATCTATTTCAGGAAAAACTGAACGTCCTTTTTTCTATGGGATTTTTGTATGATGAGCAGAAAAACGTCTGTCGGGTTAGCTAGTTGTCAATATACTATTATAATCACAACCGTGATTCTTTGACAGTCTCCGTATGAAATGGCTGTAGAGTGTGCGCCACGAAAAAAGACCGGCGGAAAATTGTGGAATTATATTTTTTTTAATGCAATCTGATGCAATGATGGAGACACTAGCGGCGCGTCAAATGGACTTCAGTGGTGGCGCGGACGTATGTCAATCTCCCTTTTTTTTTTGTGTCTATTGGGCCTGCTCTTAGGCTGTGTTTCCACCAGAGATGTGCGAGGTAGCTGAGCAGTTCGAAGATGTGTAACGAAGCTGTGAAACGATGTGAGTGTTTCCACCAGAGATGTGCTAGGCCGCTGAGCGGTGCGAGGATGCGTAGCGATACTGTGAAACGGTGCGAAGATAACCGCTGCGAGGACGTGTAGCGGGCTCTTTTCAAATACGATTTCTCACTCGCGTCCATCCCTAACACACATTCCTCGCACCCATCCCTCGCTTGTTTTGTACGTACAAAAACCTCCCACTGCTAAGCCGTTTCCACCGGAACTGCGCTGAGTGAGGCTAGGTAAATGAAGCGATTCTATTGGTTCTTAACAAACACATCCCTCGTTACGTATCCTCGCACACTTCTGTGTGATGTGCGAGGATGCCTAGCCTCACTCAGCGCAGCTCCGGTGGAAACGGCTTAGCGGTGCGAGGTTTTTGTACGTACAAAACAAGCGAGGGATGGGTGCGAGGAATGTGTGCGAGAGATATGTGCGAGGGATGTGTGTTAGGGATGGACGCGTATGAGAAATCGTATCTGAAAAGAGCCCGCTACACGTCCTCGCAGCGCTCATCTGCGCACCGTTTCACAGCGTCGCTAAGCATCCTCGCACCGCTCAGTGGCCTAGCACATCTCTGGTGGAAACACTCACATCGTTACGCATCCTCGCACCGTTCAGCTACCTCGCACATCTCTGGTGGAAACGCAGCCTTAATCTCGATCTCGGCTGATGGAAATGTCCATACTTTCCATGCTTCGAATGCTTTGTCGGTACCTTTATGGATTTAACGATCGTAGCTGGTTTGTATATAGAACTCCAAAGCGTCTCCTAATAAAACCCCTGAGAGGATCTGCAGTGTCTTTGTAGTTACATTTTTCTTTTGACATAGGCGGCTCTCGTGGTTCTCGTACCGTTTTGTCAGTACGAGAACCGCTGGTGCAGACAGGTTAGCCCATTTGTTTGTCCAACTAAAAGGCAAAATCTTGGACAAGATTTTCAAAAGTGAATATCTGCGGGCTAGTAAAATAACGATAAAAGACCACAGTCAAGAATTTTACTTAGAAAACACCAACTTGTATTCATTTTCTCAAGAAAAGCGTGGGTTAAAGGCTATGCTTGGCATACAACTTGAGAAATGCAGTTACGGATGAGAAAACTGGTTGTCAGCTCATGAGCGCTCGACCTGTTCCATCAGGCAAAACGTTCTTTAAAGGTAAAAATCAGACAGACGCGCCTGTCTATCATAAATTTAACTTTCTTAGCATCTTTGCAACCGTAGTATCCAGTTGTCACAGAATAGCCGTATTACATGAGATTCTATTCATGGCAAATTATTATAGTCCTTATTGATTTCGATAAGCTCACGTTCGTACGGACGTAAAAATATCGCGGCGGGATTTTATCCCGCATTGGAATTTCAACTCTCGGCGCCAAGCAGAGCGTTGAAATTCCAGTTTGCGAAAAAATCCCGCCGCGATATTTTTACGTCCGTGCGTACGTGAGCTAATGGCAAGCACGATAAGCCGTTGGTCCCTGCTGTCATTCGTAGATGTTTGACAGTCGTTACGGGTAGTCAGAAGCCTAAAAGTATGACAACCAGTCTTACCAAGGGGTATCGCGTTACCCAGTAACTGGGCTGTGGAAGTCATAGGAGTCGCTTCATGTAAAATACTGGTATTCAGCAGCATCCGGTTACTCTAAATGCCGACCTCAATTTAGTTGGGAAGGCTAGGCAGATTGATTAATTGAGTCGTGTTACTATTTACGGGATTCTATCACGGTATCGGATTCTATCATGGTAAATACATAATAACAAAGGTAAACTACTTAAAACAGTTTTTGGTGGTACCTCTACCCTGATAGAAGTCTGAGTCGCACTGGGCCGGTTTAAAAAAAAAAAAATATTGAATGTTGTGGGCAACTTGTGCTACCATTGCAAATGGCTAGTCATCGCTCGCAACAAAATATGATTTCCCAAAGGTACGTTATTCATTTTTCAACGTTAAACTCTGAACAATATGTAATTAATTTTCCTTATAACGTCCACTATAAATACCTATGTACTTAGTGTAAATTCAAAGTTACATTACTACATTGTTCTTGTAATGACAAACAAAATTAAAATCTTAATTAGGTATTCTTTAAACAATAGTTTTGTTTAAGTACCCACCTGCTGTGACAAGTTGACCATACATTTATCATAGGGCGGCAAAATTATTTTCTTTTTAACAAATATTTTTAGGTTGACCCACAGATAGACCTATATTCTAGAACCTCTACATTATATCCCTGGTTTCTGGCAATTTTTAGGGTTCCGTACCTCAAAAGGAAAAAATCGGAACCCGTATCTACCTTCCCGTCCTGAGAATCGAATCCGGGACCCCATGCTCAGCAGTAGCACTTGCGACCACTAGATCAATGAGGCAGTGATTATAAATAACATTTTATATCTGATCTTATCATTAAAGCCTTTATCAGGTTCCTAGAATCAAGGGTTATGAAGCTATTTATTTATAGCTTAGTAGAAAATTGTAAAAAAAAAAAACTTTTATATATAAAAAAAACGACTTCCAAAAAAAAACACTATGAAGTGAAAAATAACTTTATTTCAGAAGTCGGTGTCTTTGGTGTTTTCGTTTTTGCCACCAACTTAATTAAATTAAGTTATTTTTCACAGTGTAGTGTTTTTTTGGAAGTGGATTGTTTTTTTTTTTTTGTAAAAGATTATTTTTTTCATTTTCTTGTTGTGGTAACTACCCCACATAAATTCTAATAGGTACCATTACCTGAAATGTAAATAACACTGACAGAAAGTTATTATAACTTCTTCCATAAAGACTAAGTGCGAGAAAAATACGTATTATTGAAGTTAACTCAAAAAGTACCCAAGTAAATTTAATACAATTTATTTATTTTATTTTTCACTTCGGGAGCATACACTTAAAGAAAAAGAATTTTGCAAATCCGTCTATATCACGGAGTTAAGCCCGAACATTCATAAAAAATATAAACATGCAAATTGTCAAAATAATCACGATTTCATTATTTATAGATATCTAAGGAATATCACAAAGAAACCACGGCTTAGATTTTAAGTTGCTGTTGACTGTTTTCCAAGGCTTGGCTAAAATAAATGAACCTTCACAATTTTTCCTTGTAAACAATAGCAGCACCGTTTGAGGCTATAAGGTAGGTATTTTATATGGACCTTAACCTAATTATTAAGGTAGATATCTGAGTTTCGTGTTAATCCTCGAAGTTCTTGTGTAACTTATTTCATTCATATCAAGGGTAACGATCGAATCTGAAGATGGTTGTTTTACAAAAACTAAAAGGCAATAAATAAACTGAATTGGCAATTTGATCGATCTCATAATATCTACGACTGTCACCTATTGTTATAAAGTTTGGGTACCTACCTACGAACTTAATAAAATTTATTGTTACAAAGGCGTTTGTTTCATAAACTTTAAGAAACTTATTCAGTAATTAAAATTAATGACGTAAACGGTTGGGTACTCAGAATATCCTGCCATAAATGCTACCATAATTTAGTGTAATTAACTACAGAAACAATTTAAAGAGCAAACGGCCATAAGTTTCTTTTTCATTTTGATAAATTTGCTCCACAAGCTTAGATATTGTGTTGGAACTGTCTGCGTAGGCTAAAACTAATTCAATTAGGATGGTCTAAGGCTAAGTAATAAGGCTATCTACATCGGTACCCTAATTCCGTAACTTATTTTCGTAAACAATTATGCCTAATTTGTTTCATTTTGGCAGTTCAACTATATTCATTGTGTTATTTACGTCGTTGAGCAGATTTTTTTTCCAACTTATGAAGCAATGGATTAGCAATCTGTTTCAAATCGAAACAAATTGTGATTGATCGTGCATTACGCAATTAGGGTACCGGTCCTAATTTTCAGAATTCGCTTTTGTTTTGTTTAGGATTAGAAATTAGTTTGCAAAAGTATTTTTCAAATAGACTTATTTATCAACTCTCCGGATTTAGCTAGGCTGCTAGGTTAAATGACAAGTTCTTTCGAAATTGTAACGTAGGTTAACGTGATTCGAACTGTAGGTGAAAGTAAAGGCAAAACTGGTATTTTAACTATGTAAGAACTAAGAATAGTCGTAACATGGTTACTTTATTTTATCAAACTATTGCGTCCATCAGGAATGACGGCCGTAGCGAACAAGTGAAACTTATGTCGTAACGTCGATAGCTAGAGCGAGCATTTTAACCGTAGTGGTGACTGACTCGGTCAAGCAAGTACAAGCCACATCTCTGGTCTGATTGTTAGTAAATATTGTAAATAATAATAAATAAGAAGAATTTTGAAGTGAAACCATATTGTGTGAAATAAATGAAATTTGAAAAATAAAAGGATATTTCCAGTAAGGTAAGTGATTATTTTTATATTGATTTTCTATGACAACGATGCAGTGCACAGTTGGGTAGGTACCTACATACATGATAATTTGCGCGTTCATTACAAACGATTAAATCATGAGTTCAACGGTCACGATGCCTCATTGAGGTGGATAACAATTAAAATTTTATTGTGTCTCATTAATTACTGTTGAAAGGTTATAATTAGTGTAGTAAGTGACGAAGAGAGTAAAGTGAGAAAGTTAACAGACAGTAGTGAAGTCACACAGTTAATTTAATTTACCTCATGTGATTATCATTGGAGTGGCTTTATTATTCTTAATTGCCAGTCTGTGAGCAGTAGTCTAATCTCTCTGAAAGGTCAAAGTGTCACTTTCCGGGAATACTTACTATTACATGAGATAAACTGGAAAGAGAGAATTATAAAAGATCGTTTCGACATTGGTGCCGATTCCCTTGTTCACAAACTAAACTAAATTTAAGTTCAGTGCATCTTTTTCTTTCTATTTCATTAAGAAAAGGACAGAAGATAAATTTTAGTTTAGTCCTGTCAAATTAATCAGCGCCTGACGTAAATTGAAGTAATTTTAGTTGGCAAGTTTTTAATCGCGTCTAAACTTGTATGGAGTAGTGACAGGTGCTGATTAATTTGACAGGACTAAACTAAAATTTATCATCTTCTGTCCTTTTCTTAATGAAATAGAAAGAAAAAGATGCACTGAACTTAAATTTAGTTTAGTTTGTGAACAAAGGAATCGGCACCATTATAATATTGTTTATTTCATAACAATATACCCACATTTTATGGTATTTGCTATCGGGCTTCGTGCATAACATATTGTTTGCATAAATTATAACAATTTATGTCATTATATGTTATTTACCTAATCACAATGTTTATCTAAAGGTACGTAGGTAGGTACGACCTAGGAAATCGAGAATATGATGATTTTAATCCTTAAAATAAACTTCACTTATGGGGTAAGCAGACAGGTAACTGACTAGTAAGTAGGTAATGGTGCCGATTCCCTTGTTCACAAACTAAACTAAATTTAAGTTCAGTGCATCTTTTTCTTTCTATTTCATTAAGAAAAGGACAGAAGACAAATTTTAGTTTAGTCCTGTCAAATTAATCAGCGCTTGACGTAAATTGACGTAATTTTAGTCGGCAAGTTTTTAATCATGTCTAAACTTGTATGGAGAGTGACAGGCGATGATTAATTTGACAGGATTAAACTAAAATTTATCTTCTGTCCTTTTCTTAATGAAATAGAAAGAAAAAGATGTACTGAACTTAACTTTAGTTTAGTTTGTGAACAAGGGAATCGGCACCATTGTACTCCTTTTTTTCAATTAACTCTAGCACTTGGACCATGTTTCGGCAAAACGAGCATTGGAAGACAGTGGGCTATTTCAGTTCACATCAAATTACATAAGAAGTAGATACCTAAGTCAGTACTTGTAAGTAGATATCCGTGAGCAAATATAATCTTATTGCAAGGAACTTACACCGATCCACGCTCTCGACGGTTTATGAAATTAGCAACTTTGTATTCCGGGAATCAAACCCAGCACGATCGTGGCAACCTGTAGATTATTTTTAGGTACAGTCCGTGCCACTAAAGTTTAGACTTAAAACACCACGTGGTTTGACTTGCGCTGTAGAAGATTTATGGGTCTCTGGCGGGAAGGGATCTGCGCCGGGGCGTCTTCGGGGCGGCAGAACGAGCAGCGGGAAGCGCGGTTAAAGGTCTCTTGCTACACGGCTGCCAACCGCGTCCCCAACAGACCTTGACCTTGGTTGGCGACAGGTAGAGCTGTTTGAAATTTGGTCGTAAACCATCAACTTCACGGTTGTAAACCACCAAGGTCACCTCTGTTGGGACGCGGTTGGCAGCCGTGTGCCAAGCCCTTTAGTCTCATCTTTCGTGGCACGTATTGTAGGTAGGTACCTGTCAAATCAGTTTAACAAACAACATGACTTTTCCATTTCAGATGAGTAATTCTAAATTAAGAAAATGGACTAATAATAATAAATTGCTGATATTCTTCATACTGGCCGCTCTAAGCCTGTTCGTGTCAACCGTTGCGTTAGCGACCAAAGACAGAGAGGCATGTGTACGGCTAATTGAACAAGAAGCGATTGAAGGAAACACAACCAAAGTAGAAACGAATGCAACAGAAATGCAGGTAGGTGCCTGAATTTGGGATTATTCTACTTTGCCCCACCAAGCTGTCCCAGCAGTGGGACAAAGTGGAATATTAAACATTTTGACGTTCACTAATCGATTTTAGTGGAACAAATTACACTCGTATAAACCCTGAGTTCACTCTTCCCCATCCGGGATCCCCTTGTTGTGTTTAAGAAAAAATTATCGTGAAAATAAAAACAGTGTGCATATAAAAATGTCTAATAGAAACTATTCGTACGACATAGGTAAGGATGGCTCTGCAGCAGCTTAAAAACGCGGCCAATAAAACGCTATAGGTGAGGAATAGATAGGGACACGAAAAAAGTATCGATACTTTGTGGTATCGAGGACATTTCCATTCGATACTGATACTTTTGTACTCGATAGGTACTTTGCATGCGATACTTTTACTCAATGAGTACTTTTTGGCAGGTATCGTATCGAATAAGAAATTAAGTTTTAAATGGGTAATCTTAGAAATTACCCATTTAAAACTTGCGACCTTATGGCTTATGTTTATGGTTATTGCAACACCATCTAGTTCACTCGTTTTGAACCTTCTAAAACATTACATCGATCTTTGCTCGAAATCGTTCCTTTCGTTAACAGTTAAATTCCTAACCTTTCCTTCATTCATTCACTACACTAATCAATAACTCATTCACTCACTCGTTCACCGTTGTTATTTGTTTTTTCATGTCCTGCCCTACTGAAGTAAAACCGACGTTATTTACTGACTGATATTGACCTATGCTCTATGCGCATTAGGCCCTACGAAAAGTACTCGATACCTTGAAGTATCGATACTTTTGTTTCGATACTTTTATGAGTACGATAAAAAAAAAATCGATACTACTTATGAGTACAGTATCGATACTTTCTATTCGATACCGTGTCCCTAGGAACAGAGGTGTGATGATACTCTTATTTAGAAAGGGGAACATTGCCCTGCTAAAGAATTATAGGCCTTTTTCACTTCTGACCCATTATATTAATGTCTGTAATTTTTATGGTGTACATAATAAAGAATATTCTATCTATCTATCTGTCTAAAAGCTATTCTCAAGAGTCGTCACGAACCGTACTCATCTTAATCACTTGACGCTGTGGCCAAAATAAATAATGTTATCATCAGATAGGCAACAATGACAATGACTGCTGCCCTTTCGTCCTTTCGCAGTTATTTTATCTCTGAAAAATGTCAGTAACTCATGAACAACGAGACAAGGATCACTGTGATTTAAAATCAGAAGTAAAATAACTGTGAACGAACTGAAAATCATCTTTTTTTATTTCCAGGATAAAAATTATTACCGGCTACCAAGAACCGTTGAACCAAAAAACTATAGACTTATGTTGCATCCTAACATGTCTTACAATACTTTTGATGGATCTGTAATGATAACATTAAGAGTAAAGCAAATTATACAAACAATAACGCTACACACAAATAATTTGACTATTTACGCAGTCAGCTTAAAAAATAGTAATAATCAAAGCATACCAATTTTATCTACTTACAAGACTCTAGATAAAAGAGAGCTGTTGATTATTAACTTAGAACACGAAATACATAAGGAGTACTACCAGTTGTTCATCTTATTCTCTGGTAGATTGGATAATAAAATCGTCGGATTTTATGGAAGCCATTTTAAAAATGGTGGGTAAGTAGAAAACACCAACCAAAATTCATACACCAACTGTCTACATGTACATGTAGGTAGGTACTGTAGCGCTTGAGGAGCGCTAACTGTAGAGCAATATTATGTAGGGGCGTAGAATAAGGTACGTGATAAATTTATACCTACTATATTTATTTTATATTTGTAATTTGTTACATTACTTATCTCAGAGAAACGTGCACTCTTCTATCGCGTCTATTTTAAAACTGATGTTTTTTTCTCAAACAAATACCTATTAATTTTTATTTAAAATGAATTCCAAATTCGCTTGAATGATCGAATGAATCAGAGTTATTTTTCCATCAGCCTGTGAGACATAAGGTCGCCTTTTGCATGTAACTTTACACTTCGATCAACATTAAATCGAAGCCTTTACATGAGCTACTACCCTTGAATAAAAGAATCGATGTAGCCCTGTTTTAAAACGAGACTTTTATTCATTACATTCGAACATTCAGGCTCTTCCTGTCTATGCCTATAAGAACAATTACTGACAGAAATTAAACTACAATATGAGGTCTGTCTCTTGCAAGAGAAAGCTTAAGTCTGGACGAACGAATCGCGAAAATCTGACACCACGACAAGGTATCAGTTAAATAAAATATTTAGGTATATAATATGCCAATGTGCAGCCATGCAAACTTTACGTCGTCATGCTTAAAACTCGTCGCACCAAAACTGCCGAAAAAGATGCGACACAGCATCTAACGAGCAAATAAAAAGACGTGACAATTCACAATCAGCCCAGAAGAGGTTAAAAAAATACCTAACTTAAGAACGCGGCGACGCATGAATTGTCCATACAAACGTAATACCCAAATCATTTGAAATTTGGGCATATTTCCACTATATTATGTTGTTATTCAGATTTAGACAGTGTTTATATAGGCTCCTACGTCTTTTTTTTTTCAATTTTTTTTTTCGAAAATGAAGTTTAAGGCTCCGTGCTGCCGCACCGCACGAAATCACTGATTTTGATCAATTTTGTTTATTCGTTGTGAGAAAGGGGACGAGAATTTAAACAAAATTATTTGTGATTTGAAAAGTCCAATTCTTCGTCTTGTACATAGGGGAAAGGGATTTTTGAAATAAATTAAGGATTCGTGGGAAATCACTAAAATTCGCAACAAGTTTTCCAAAAAATGACGCGAGACTGACGTTTGATCGTTTTGTTAGAAGAAACTGCTTTTGATGTTGAAAATTAAAAAATATCATCATCATCATTATATGGTCTACTTGTACATAGGGGAACCACTTTTTTCAACTTTCATACAAAATATAGCAGAAAAAAAATGTTGAAATAACGTAACTTTCTCAAAACTTCAAGCCAAATAAATATTTTTTTCTAATACTTAGAAACACTTTTAAGAAATTTTAAAAATTACATATTAATTTTAAGTTAATTTTTTAATAGAATCTAAATTTTATTTTATAAATAAACAATTACTTCATTACGTAAATAAATGGCAAAGTGAACTATATAAACGATCGCGGAAAATCTATTCCGTCAGTAGCGAACGGGCCTTCCCAGCGTGAGGACGTATCACTTTGCGTCGCAGCACGCACACACGCACGTACGTGTCCGATGTTAACATATTCCAGAAATTGTACGTCGACTACCACATTTTGATCCGCATTTTATTTTAAAGTACTTTGCTTGTTTTTGAAGAACATTAAAATTTTGCATGCCTGGCAATAAATAAAATACCGGTGTACATGTGTTCGTAATTCTTCTTATCCTAAACGGCTTGGCTGATTTAGATGTTTTTTTTTTTATTCTTTTTGTGTAACTTGGATGGTTCATAACTATAGTTGGACTCGCGTGGCACTGTTGTCGCAGGACAACATCTGCCTGCTGGGTTCACTAGTTATATTTTGACTTTAGATTTCATAGTTTTGAGTGATTTTTGGTAGGGGAAAAAGTTATGGGTTCGCGTCACCGATATGCCCGCGCCTATATGCTGTTGTAGCAATAAGTGAAGTATTTTTGGAACGAAGTTTCTTTAACGCTACTGAAGACTACTTTAAGTCAAAATAAAGATCCAAGATGGCGGCTGCGAACATTTAAAAATATTTCGTCATGGGTATCGTTTTCATAGTTTTCGAGGATGCTAAAGCTGATAGTGAGGTCAAAATATAAATCCAAGATGGCGGCTGTGACAATATTCAGATTTTTCGTCATGGGTGTCTTTTTCATAGTTTTTGATGATTCTAAAGCAGATTTTGATGTCAAAACATAAATATAAGATGGCGGCTGCGAAAATTTTCACATTTCTTCATAACATCACGCCATCAATTTCAAAGTGTTGGGCCCTTTGAAATTGATGGCGTGATGTTATGAAGAAATCTCATTTCCGCAACTTTTTCGCGAAAGTGGGATCGCGCAAGTGTCTTTCGCGAAAATGTCTTTCGCGAAAATGTCTTTCGCGCAAGTGTCTCAGATCCCTTTATGGATACTGGTACCAATTCTCTTGTCACAAATTAATGCCTCAAAACTAGACTAAAAATCACCAAAGTTTCGTTGATTCCTGTCAAACGATGATTTCCCATCGTGAAATAATTATAGAATATATTTTATTTTGACAGCACTAAGATGGCAATATGGTGCCGATTCTCTTGTATACCGAACTAAACTTACTAAACTATCACTAAAATTCCTTACTTTTGGCTATGAAAATCTTGAAGCTATTCTGCAACAAAAAAAATCTAAATTTAAATATATTTTGACACACTGAAATTATATTTGACAATCGCGAGTCCACGTGGTACTTGTTTGCCCTACCCCGTGAATTTTTTTTAGAGCTGGAGGCGCACAGGGGGCAGCCTTGACGTTTTATATAGAATTTTTACTTTTTGTAAGGAAAATAAGAAAAAAATATTACCTACATGTAGAGTGTCAGGGGTTTAAGGGCTTAATAAAGGGGATCGAAATTATCATTATTTTTGCGATTGGACGCACCATTTTCGAGATATATGCAATAGAAAAAAAAAAGATACAGTACTGTTTTTTACACCTGAAGCGAGGTGTTGGTGTGAATTTTTGTTCAAGATAACTAATTTTATTCCGCACCTTTTTAATCGCGATTAAAAATAGTCAGATTTAGTTAGACATGGTGCCGATTCTCTTGTCACAAATGCCTCTAAACTAGACTAAAAATCACCAAAATTTTGTTTTATTCCTGTCAAACGACGATTTCCCATTTTGAAATAGACTAAAGTGACACAACTTAACTAGATTTTAGTTTGACAGCACTAAGATGGAACTGAGATTTTCATTTAGTGAAAATAGCAATTTTACTATTCTGAATTTGACGTTTTTCACTTAAAATTTAGATTTTCTAACCGAATCTGACTATTTTTCGCGATTAAAAACGTGTGGAATAAAATTGATTGTCGTGAACTTTAAATTCACACCAAAACCTCGATTTCACATGCAAAAACAGTACTGAATCTTTTTTTTTCTTTTGCTTATATCTCGAAAACGGTGTGTCCAATCGCAAAAATAATGAAAATTTCGTCTCCCTTTATAAGACCCTTAAACCCCTTGTCTACATGTAGGTAATATTTTTTCTTATTTTCCATACAAAAAGTGAAAAGTTCCATATAAAACACGTCGAGCGTGCGCGCCTCCGGCTCTAAAAAGATTCACATGGTTAGGTATCACGTGTGGAATCGCGATTGTCAAATTTGATTTAGATGTGTCAAAAATTTTCTTAAACTTAGAGAATTTATTTTGCATAATTGTGCCGATTCCCTTGTTCACAAACTAAACTAAATTTAAGTGCATCTTTTTCTTACAATTTCATTAAGAAAAGGACAGAAGATAAATTTTAGTTTAGTCCTGTCAAATTAATCAGCGCTTGACGTTAATTGACGTAATTTTAGTCGGCAAGTTTTTAATCACGTCTAAACTTGTATGGAGGCGGTGATTAATTTGACAGGACTAAACTAAAATTTATTTTCTGTCCTTTTCTTAATGAAATTGTAAGAAAAAGATGCACTGAACTTAAATTTAGTTTAGTTTGTGATCAAGGGAATCGGCACCAATAGCTTTGAGATTCTCATAGTCAAAAGTAAGAAATTTTAGTGATAGTTTAGTTAGTTTAGTTCGGTGTATAAGAGAATCGGCACCAATCAAAATTTTAGGTGAAAAAAGTCAAATTCAGAATAGCGAATTTTTCATTTTCACTAAATTAATAACTCATTCAGTTGCAAAAACTGTACTTTATCTTTTTTCTGTTCTTTTGCTTATATCTCGAAAATTGTGTCTTATCGCAAAAATAATGAAAATTTCGACCCCCTTTATGAAACCCATAAAACTCAACATGTAGGTAATATTTTTTTAAGTTTTCTATACAAAAAGTATAAAATTCCATATAAAACAGAATTGTTATAAATATACTAAACGAATATACACAAACATTCCAGACTTATTTTATAAGCGTACTTACGTAACTTAACAAAATACCGTCTATAGGATCAAAACTGTTTAAGCGATCACTACGCTCGATGTTTAGGCGTGTGTGCGTGAACGGTGCACACAAACATAGCATCGCAAGAATTTACCTAAACTCTGTCGAGTGAATTCACAGCCAGGAGCCTGAAACGAATTTAATTTCGCACATTTTTACAGCGTAAATAACATGTCTTTATATTGTTTTTGCTGTATTATAAACAATAATATTCATAATATTGTTTCTGCAGAAGCATATAGCTTATATTATCAAGTTACAAATCATCGAAAAAAAATGGAAAAATATTAAGTTTTCATTCAACATTTTTGGTATTACGGAACACTTCCAAATTTATCATAAATCGAAAGCTAGTAGTGCTATTGCGTCAAGCAATAATTGTCAATGTGTTCGTGGTAGTATTGCTCACTGTAGGTGTATATCGCTCCGACAGCACTCACACTAGCGCAACGTGCTTGGAATTGAATTTTGCAACATCTTGATTTGTAGTTGTGAGCCGTGTTTGCAGGCCTCTTAACACCGTAAACTTTTACCCCATCGCACAGTAGTCTGAAAATTGAGCTCCATACTCATAGAAACTTAATGTCTGGAATTCCAAAAAACAAATGTAATGACTCTGGTATATCTCCCTTTATGTGATATTAACGTATGGATGGTATTAGTAGCTCCACACGTGAGAAAAAAATTATTGTGTTTTTTTTATGGGAGAAAACACATAAAGTTTTTTTTTTTTTTTTTAAATGAATGGCACTGAAGGGTTGGTGCTCACACGAGCTATTGTACCATACGCAGCGATTAATATAAAGTTTAATTCATGGACCTTTGGGTGCAACTTTGGACATAGAAAACTTGAAATTTTTAATTTTCGATAGGTATGTGATTTTTCAAATCTTTGACGTGGTTAAATGAAGTTGCCCATCGATTTACTTAGGTATAGGTACTATCGTTAGTTTATAGCCTGCTAATGACTTTTATGATGAGAATAATTAAAGACGATACGAAAACTCACTCTGAGATCTTTTCCAATTTATTCATTTCCGAAGGAGTAGCTTTACATAAGAATATCACTAGTCTGCGGTGAGGTATTTGATAGCTGTGAAGTGATTTTGCCATTGTTAAAGCCTTTTTAAAGCCAAAGAAAACTGGGCCTATAATATTCCGCTGATAAAGCTCTAGGTATTTTGATCTCATTGAAGCTTTCGAAGTGGCAGTAGGTAGGTATGTAACAATAGGGTCTTGAATAAAAGAAGAAGGAATACCACTGTATCCTCCTTAAACTGCCATCCATGAGGCGAAGAAGGACTGCTACCCCTCAAAAAATACCATAGGCATCACGGAAAGAGAGAACTGTGGCTAGGCTTGGAAAATTCCTACGTGAATCTTCGCTCGATGGTACCAGTGGTAGACGCTTCCCCTGTCCTTAGATCGTCTTTTAATAGTAATAATAATAACTCTACCGCCGTATCTCTACGTTGAAGTCGTGGTGGGGCTTGCGCGCTCCGAACTCTAGGTCTGTGCCGGTAGAGTTTACTTTGCCGGAACGGGTCTAAGATGAGGAGCCAGACCAAGAGAGATACAAAAACCCACAGGGCAGCATGTGGCGAGCTGTTGGGCAATAGCGAACCCACGGACCCTATCTCCCGGGAGAAGTCTTGTTCCTCACCACTGGCTTGCTTTTATTGGCCGGCTTTTTTTTTTTGGGTGGGTAATTATCAAATAACTTCTCCCGCTCTGGGCGGAGTGGGAGGGCGTGTCAGACGCTTACTGACTAAAACCCACCCGTGTTCCTTCGGTTGCTCTGTTGCTGGGGGCCACGATTTCCCTATCAGTGTTATTTGCAACCTCGGCAGGCATCGGCCCTAGCGGACCCCGTCAATTCTGCTGACATCTCTTTGAGGCGCGCGTGGAACACAACGCGACGTCGACCCGGGCCTGGTCCTTATCGGGAGTGAACACTGACGACGAACGGAGCTCCCACTTCATTCTTGCCTTTATTGGCCGGCTTGAGTGGAGATTCGCAAGAGCAAACGTGCTCGGAGGAAGGAAGTATTCCAGTAAGATGCTGGTAGGGATCTTGACCGTACTTCCGGGATTGTCCTGATAGCCGTGGAATACATCCCTACTTTTTATTTGTATTGACATTGTGATTAACATTGCCTTGAATGAGTCTGTAAAGGTGTTATAATTGTGATAAATTGATAATAAATAATTAAATCAAAACATTTCAAGCCTGTTTTCCTACATCCATAAGCTCGACCACACCCCGTTTTGCACTTGCACGAAATGAATTTAAAGTAGTGCTTCGAGTGCTGGATTTGTTGTCGTTTTCACTGGAATAAACCCAAACTCCTTTCCCAACCCCATTGCTCTGGACTCCCCTTATTACCAAGCCTGAACTTGGTGGTAGGTCTGAAGGCAATGTTGCTGTGCAGCTTCTTTTGTAGGGGGTAATGCTGCAAGATTGAATTGCAGCAGCAATGGACCTCAGGAGCTGCGTTTCGCTCTTTGAAAGCTTGTATAGTTTACTTAGTATAATAAAAAATAAACAAGTGCCAGAATTTCGCAGTTTTTCGAGCACCATGAGAGTAGTTCCAGGTTTTCAGGGTTGCAAACTTGGATACTTTAAAGTATAAATTACAGAAAGAGATCTAGCAACATAAATAAAAAAATCGTAGATATATGCGCGTTTGCGACGACGTTTGCGTTTTGTAGTGTCAATATTGACTGGAGTACATGTTGAAGAAATTAATTTAGTATTTACCTTTTCAAGACGAAAGCCTTAGTGCCGAAACTGGTAAAAAAAAAGTGAAAAATGTCACATTGACAGACTTGACTTGACTCATGACATGACATTTCAAAGTAATGTCAAACTATTGATCTTGCGTCTGCGTAAAATCAGCTGTGCAAATCAAAATATTATCGATTTTAATAAGTTCAAGTATTTTGTTATAATTAATGATAAGTTCTGGCGGTTTATTAATTAAAAAGTGTTTGGGCGTACACCATATACCTCTTCGACTTCGTAGTCGTAGACAGATATTTAGGTTCACTGGGTTCACTGATGTTATAACTCAACAAAACCGGGTTAATTTTGCTTCTTCTGCTACTAATACCATGGAAGTTATGAGTCCAAACGTGAAACTAACTGATCGGCTCTCCCCGTTAGTTCGTCCTATTAACTACAACCTTGAATTACGCCCTGATTTAGAAGAAGGGGCATTTCAGGGGAGCGTGAAAATTGACGTTGTGGTCAAGCAAGAAAGAAAATTTATATGTCTACATTCAAAATTTCTGAATATAACTGAAGTAAAGGTACACAAAGGAGCGGATGAGATTAGCGTCTTAAAGTTTTGTGAAAATAAAGAGGTGGAACAATTATTCATACATTTTGATTCTGCTCTTAGCGCAGGGAATTACAAAATCTGTATTAAATTCAATGGGGACCTAACCAGAGATATTGTTGGGTTCTATTCCTCACGTTTGTACGATTCTAGGTAAATTAGTTCTGTATGATATACTTATTTAATGGGTTATTGCTTATTAAAATAAAAATAAATACAACATCTTATTAAAAATGTTTAAAGAATCTATTAGCACAAAAAATGTTGTGCTTTTCTTTGCATGGCGTTCAATTAGTAAATAGTTTGACAATAAGATGCAACAAACAAATCCCATTTATTTATGTGATTCTTACAAGTATCTATCTGTTTCAGGAAAATGGTGGCTAGTAAGTTCCAGCCCACCTATGCTCGGCAAACATTCCCTTGCTTTGACGAGCCAGACTTCAAGGCAACATACGATGTAACTTTGTGGAAGCCACCATCTTACATCGCACTTTCCAACATGAATGTAAGTATTTTACAGTATTGTGATATAAAATTAATCTTACTTAATAATAATAAAATTAACCTATTATATTCCATAACTCATTGTTCTTTTAGCATCACTTTATAGAACAATTAGAACATGTAATACTTAAGTTTGTGATGTACAAATTGTAAAGTAATTGTGTACTCATTGTTGAAGAGCCTAATAAATAAATAAACTATATGATTTTCTTTAGTAAACTTATCTAAATGTTGTTTCCCAGGAAATATCATCAACATTTGATAATGATGCTAAAATGGACCAAGTGACCTTCGCAACAAGTGTGCCAATGTCCACATACTTAGCATGCTTCGTTGTTTGTGATTTTGATCACAAAGAGACTGAAATTAATACCGGAGGCATTGGAAAGACTTTCATGCTTCGCTCATTTGCTCAGAAACAAGAATTGCACAAAATTGACTTTGCTCAAGACATCGGAAAGAGAGCCACTGAGTTCTACATCAAATATTATGAAGTGCCTTTCCCTCTGCCTAAACTAGGTAAAATACTTAACATTTTAAAATAATAATTTAAATTATAGGTGTCAAAATCTCTTGTGTAATAAATTCTGAGTTGAGCTACACGATAACTGACAAATGCGTGCACTGACTGGACAGGCCCTCTCAATCTGTGTGGTGCTTTCCTCTAAATACCACTTCAGACACCAATCCACATGGCCTTCACATGATCTGACCAAGCTTATGTCTGGACTTTAAAAGAGACTGTGACCACTGAGTTTGTTTCGGCCTTTCTTCTCAGAGTAGTCAAATAGGAAACGCCGACCTCATCTAGTTTTTAAAATATGATTGACGTGTAAAAGTGTTTGTACAAACCTACTTACAGAAATAAAATCATTTATCACTTGTTTCTAATCAAATTATTTTGTGTTTCAGATATGATTGGTATTCCTGATTATGTATCGGGTGCTACAGAGCACTGGGGTCTGATCACGTATAGGGAGACTTCATTCCTCGTTGATGAGACTAAGGCATCAGCTAGCAACAAAATTAGTGTTGCCAACACTATAACACACGAACTGGCTCATATGTGGTTTGGAAACTTAGGTAAGTAATAATAACTGTTTTATAGTATTTTGCAATATTTTATGTGGTATTGTTTTACATGCTCATACATTGTACTCAACAAGACTTATGTATTGTAATAAGTTATTACTAATAACTTCATATTTTATTTAAAAAATGTTATAGTGACAATGAAGTGGTGGGATGAAGTATGGCTAAATGAAGGCTTTGCTTCATACATGCAAGTCAAAGCATTAGATACCATTGAGCCAACCTGGAAAGTTGTAAGTTAATTGCATTAAAATAATGATATCCATCTGTAATCTTTATAAATAACAGGTCACCCAGGTACTGTCATGTTATGTACCTAGACATAACATGACAGTACCTGGGTGACCTAGCTCTGCTCTGGTGAAAATAGAGAATGCTCATTTAATAGTATAGGAAAGTTCATAGTAATCCATGTATAGTACCTACTTATTCCATACTGCCATGTCATTATTCTAATGTCATTTTTCATTGTCCTGTTCTAAACTTTAGGCGACCGAGCTCTGCTCGGGTGAAAATACGGAGAAAACAAATTTTCCCAGATATGAGACCTAGCTAGATCGATTTTTCGCCCTCGTAAACCCCTATATTGCAACTTTCATCGAATTTGTTACAGCCGATTTCTAGAACGTACACACGTTCACACAAATATATCGACGGTTGAAAGGCTAATTGATCTAAGCGACATTTTGTAACGGATCATAGTTATTTTTTTTAATTCATAAAAAAACAACCATTTGATAGACTTTTATTTACTTAAATCAATCAATCATAATAAGATCTTATTATGATTTAAAAAAAAACAACCAATCCATCCTCCTGCAAAATCCAACGCCAAAAATGTCGCTTATATCAATTAGCCTTTCAACCGTCGATATACTTATACAAACAAATAAATACACAAATATTACTTGTTTAATAGTATATGGTAAACTCACTCCATATTCCCATGGGTGTAGGCAGAAACTACAGAATGTCACCCGCTACAATCCCCTCATACTCCTTATGCTTCGTTAAAATTTGAAGTATAATATACATAACTAATCATATTGTAACTGCAGATTTATGAAGAAACAAAGTATAAAAGTAATGATTTTTTCAGTTGGATCACTTCCTTACTAAAACCTTGCACCCAGTGCTGGTAACTGATGCCAAACTGTCAAGCCACCCAATAGTGCAAACTGTGGATACTCCTGATCAAATTACGGCCATATTTGACTCAATTTCATATAGTAAGGTATGGTTTTTTTCGGTATTTGGTGACATGGGTTAACTGCCGTTTAAAGGTAAACATGCATTGGTGCATGCTATAAGAGCCTCATGCACTAAATTTAGTAAAAGTATCTGTCACCTATGCACACTGAAGGTGCCAAGTGCAGCACTTGTCCAGAGTGAGTGAGTTTTTGAAATCGCTCCTCATAAATGACGTTATGTGGAGGATTATATTCAATGAATAACATTCGTTGCGTGTGGCACGTAGTAGTGCGTTGTCGCTGGTGATCACCTTAAATTGCCAATGAAAAATAAAACGTATAGTTATTATGAAATTGTACTTAACTATTTAAATAAATTATTTTTTGTAGGGAGCGTCAATCTTAAGAATGTTGGAAGGTTTCATTGGCCATGAGAATTTCCGTTTGGGGGTCTCAGATTACTTGAAAAAGTTTGAGTTTGGCAACACTGTCACTCAAGATTTGCTGTCTACATTGGAACCTTACTTCAAGAAGGATTATCCTGATTTGAATCTCTCGTAAGTTCTCTTGTTCTTAACGGGGGAAGCGTCATGGTAAACCGCGAAATTTCTAATTTTCTTACGTTTTTTGCATTTTGCAGGTCAGTGTCAGGTATTATGTTGATTAAAATATGATTCGCGGTCGTGATTTCATGAAATCATGACATTTGACACCTTTGCTAACTTATGGAGTTGTATTGCTAATTGTAATGATTATAATTGACTAAAACCATATTTGTTACGACCGCGAATCATATTTTAATCAACATAAAACCTGACACTGACCTGCAAAATGCATAAAACGTAAGAAAATTTGAATTTCGCGGGCTACCCTGACGCTTCCTCCTTAATGATAATTACTAAAAGTATTTAGACCACAGTTTTGTGCTACACTCACCAGACACCATAGCTTTTTAAATTTCTAGTCTTGACGTTTCTTCCGTAATTAGGTAGAAGGCAGTAATATAACAACGCGCCTGTGATCCCCAAAGAGTTAGGCAAAGGTGTACCCATAATACAGTGTACACCCACATTTCGCCAGTTAAGGTGCCATTCCGTAGCCGACCGCAGGCGGCAGCACCAGGCTACGTGTCGCCGCGACACGTTTGGTTGCTATGAATTTCTGTGAAATACCTTCCGTAGTTAGCGACACGGCGGTTTTCATAGAAATACATAGAAATCAATTGTGTCGCGGCGATACGTCGCCTGCTGCTGCCGCCTGCGGTCGACTACGGAATTGTACCTTTATGTCGAGGACCCATGTAGAAGGCAGTAACCTAAATATAGGATGGCAGGGACATCGACGCGAAACCTGTTACCATGGATTCAGTACATGATTCTGAACCCCGCTGCGTTTAAATTTTTCGTCGGTAATTAAATAAAAAATCTGCTGTTTCATAGAAAATTGCAATGCCTACGCGGTCAAAATGTATGGAACAGCTGTTTTTTTTTTTAAATAACCGACGAAAAATTTTAACGCCGGGGGTTTCAGAATCATGTACTGAATCCATGGCAACAGTATTCGCGTCGAAGCCCCTGCCACCCTGTATAATAAACATTGTTCCGCAATTTTACCCGACTGCGCGACAGCAAAGACCTGTACCTTGTGGTCTTATGTAATTTTGACGTTCGAAAAGTGCTGATTCTCAGCCTAGTTTGAATAAATGACTTTTGAATTTTGAATTTGAATTGTATTTTGTACCCCAATTGCGTAATGCACGATCAATCACAATTTGTTTCGATTTGAAACAAATTGCTAATCTAATGCTTCATTCGTTGGAAAAAAAATCTGCTCAACAACGTAAATAACGCAATGAATGTTGTTGAACTGTCAAAATGAAACAAATTAGTTATTTATAATCGTTTACGAAAATAAATTACGCAATTAGGGTACCTACATGTTTTTTTATGGGTATCTATATCTATGACGTATCTTTTGGTAGTTATAAAATGCTACTATTTTCACGTTTCAGATACGTAATGGACACTTGGACACGGCAGATGGGTTACCCAGTGTTAGAAGTAAAAATGGGTGACATGCCGAACACTTACTTCGTGTCACAGTCTAGATTCCTAATTGACCCTGACGCGGCTTACACTAACGATTCTAAGTTCAAGTAGGTTCATTACTTATTAATCGACTTCTTGTTCACCACATAAAACAAAAAATAAAAAATATATATTTAAAAAATAGTCGACTTCCAAATAAACACTACAAAGTGAAAAATAACTTCGGTCGGTGTCTGGTTTTGAATTTTCGTGTTTTGCCACCGACTTCCGAACTGTTGTGGTAAAGTCCGGTCGCGAAGCAGAAAGAATTTCGTACAATGACCCCTCATTACTTATCTCTATCGCTCGCACACAAATATATTGCCGGCGTGCTCGCGATAAGGGCGGTCCTCTTAATGTGTGAGCGCGCCAGCAATACATTTGTGCGCGAGCGATAGAGATAAGTAATAGGGGTCATTGTACGAAATTCTTTCTGCTTCGCGACCGGCTTTTAGGTACTTACCCCACACAAATACCGCTACCTGCACGCTGCAGCATGACCACAATAGAAACTAGTTTTGTCGACGGAAGAATAGACAAAAATTACAGATAAACAATCACAATCTGTCATTTTGTCTATTCTTCCGACGACAAAACCCATAGAAAACCTGTTTCTATGGTTGTCACGCTACACGTGCGGCTATGTAAATAAAAGTGGCAGGAACTTATTATTATAACATCATCCACATATATTATGTGGAAAAAAAACGTTATTTTGAAACTAACTCAAAAACTACCCAAGCAAAGTTAATAAAAATTATATGGGACCACTGCGCAAGCTTGCTCTACCAAATGAAAAAAAAAACGAAAATATCTATGAACATAAATAAAAAAAATAAAAATTATATAAGTAAAGTCGAACATACAATCTCCTCCTTTTTGGAAGTCGGTTAAAAAAGACAAATATTGTAAGTTACCACTTTGTGCAGCCTAATAGATGTGCGAATAACTTCTATAGTTTTCAACCAGGGTAACCCAGGGTTACCCAATGGTAATGGTCAGCGGCGAGAAAGAGATGGAAATATCTTTCGCATTTGAAAATTATGAAGTTTAATATTTCCTTGGAACAATTCCTGAGAGTATCATGAGTCCTAATAGATAGGTTGGAACTAAAAATGTATCTTGATATTTCGTGTTTTTTTAGCTATCGTTGGTTTGTGCCTATAACATACAAGACCAACACTGGAACAAATGAAGAGATTGTATGGCTCTCTGATACTGCTCAAAACGGTAAGAGTTACGACGATTTGTAATTCAAAATTTGACTTTAAAGAACATGAATAAGAATATTTGTATTTTTCAGTAAAATTAAGGGGAGATGAAGGCCATAGCTGGATAAAACTTAACATAGATCAGATTGGGTACTACAGAGTCAATTATTCACTACCCATGTGGCAGACACTGATTGAAGCCATGAAGTCTAAATCTAAACAGGTAGGGACAGCGATAATGCACCAAAACCAACCATCCAAATTGCGTCTGTTGGTAGAAAGCTGTTTCGTACAAATGCTATACTATTAAATGAGCAATATTTGTGTAATTTTATCAAATTTTACTAATTAATTAATTATTATTAATTTTCCATTTAACAAAACTAAAACCGCAGCGTATGTATGTGGTCTACGGTGCTAATGCCTATTCGTAATTCGGCTGGTTCAGGAGGCTGGAAGTCGTCAAACCTGCACGCGAGATGGTTCGAGATGGCTCAGAAGTGAGATGGGCCTATAATTCTTAAGCATTGTCGCCCCTCTTAAAGTATCCTCATACCTCTGTTTCATACCGGTAGCGTTTTGCCCTCGAGTATGACGGAATCAAACAGCATCTAGAGGCTCTTTAGAGAGAGAGAGAGAGAGAGAGAATGGGTTTTCCGCCGGTGAAAATAGTTGTCACTAACGAATATTTCCTTCGCCATACGAGTCTTAAAATTAACCCATAAAACAGTATGTGCAAGTGTGCAACCTAATCTTACGTCTTACGTATAATAGGTTGGTATTATTATATTTAGTATTATAAATATAATAATACCAACCTATTATTTGTCCCACTACAGGGCAAAGGCCGCTTCTCATAAAGAGAAAGCGAATGACCTAAAACATGTACCCGTTACATTAAATGTCTTCCTTTTGCAGCTCACTCCAGCAGACAGATCAAACCTCATGGACGACATTTTCGCTTTAGCGGAGTCTCGCGCGGTGCCATTTAATATGGCACTGAACCTAACCACATACTTACTGGTGGAGAATGATCTCGTACCCTGGCAGACTGCTTCGTCTATCTTCAGCAACCTCGCGGATAGACTGCAAAATACTTTGGCGTATGACAGTCTGATGGTACGCATGGAATTTCGATCTAGAAATATATCCTATCTGAAAAATTTACCCATCTTATTACAAAACGAGATAAAAACTCAATTAAACCTTCAAGCCAGTTTTTGTATTTCCAACTTTTTTCTACAACAAAAAACAGACAACTTAGTACAGAATCAAGTTATCAATTTTGAATAAATAACTGTATTTCGATCACAGTTAGGTTGTTATTACAAAAACTGGCTCAATGGTTTCAAACATGTCAAAAGGCGGGTTCACACCTGCGCACGCACACGAACAATGCGGTTCGCGTGCATCTTTGGAACATAGTATGGACACTTTTGGACATGTTCGCGAGCGGTTAGCTAGTAGTTCGCGTGCAAGTTTGATGTCCTCTCGCGGACACGATCTGTACGGTTCGCGGACATAGTATTGACTCCTTTGGCGATGTTCGCGAGCCGTTAGCGAATGGTTCGCGTGCAAGAGACAGTCAAAACATTCGTTTGTGTACACATCGCGTGCATGCCGTGTACCTGTGGTACCTCGGATGTGTTCAGTAGTTCGAGACCGTTCGAGGACATAGTGCGCATAGTTTTTGCACGTGAGCTCACACGCTCGCAGATGTGGATCCTTGCATGAAAACCGTTTCCAAAATACGCGCGCGCATAGAAAGTGACGCGTCCATAACCATTCGAGGCGCCTAGCGTGCACGGTTCGTGACGTGCGCTGGTGTAGATCCGCCTTAAAGAAAAACCATATTTTGTAATAAGACCGATTAACTTTTATTAAATTATGTATGACGTCTTTCTTTATTGTTGACAGAAATACGTTCAGCGTATTGTTCGGCCTATTTACGTGAAACAAGACTGGGACGCTGAGAATTTGCCCGTTCAAGATAGGTACGGTATGCAATAGAATACCATCGCTTGACCAATCATCATTCCATAACATGACGTCATGTTTACTTTAAATATGTCGTCAACCAACGGTCAATCACGACAAATCTTATTCCGAAATCAAAGTTCAAACCTGACCGTAATATTTGTTGCAGTTTACTACGAACAATGATACTGTCGTTGGCTGTCCGCTATCAGTTACCAGAGGCTGAAGAGAGGGTAAAGACTATGTTCCAAGCCTGGTTGAACCAACACGGCAAGTTTGAGAGCACACACATTCAACAGGACCTAAGGAATCTCGTCTATTTCAACGGTAATAATCTAAAAATACTTTAAACTAACAAAAAGTATCTACAAAGCAGATGTGAGTGGAAACGCCGAGAGAGGAAGCCCTAGAAGGAGATGTAGTGATCTTTTTGGTGTCTTCAGAAAGGTCAGGTGCGTAGTACTCGCAACCGGCATGCGTGTATGACCAGATGTATGAACGTAAACGAACCAAAAAGAGTAAGTAAGTATCGTAGCAAGTGGCGTTCTGTATTTTCTGCCTATCCCAATGGGAAGAAGGCGTGAGTTTATGTACTTGTAACTGTCATGTAAGAATCCAAAGAGGGGGTTTAGACATATAAGTCCAGGTTAAGTGTAGCATAAGTAAAAGTACCGTTTTCCAGCTGAAGTACGAATTTCTGATGCAAAAAGTTACTTAAAACATTTTAACTGTTATAAATTTGAATTCAGAATCTTAAATAGTTATCAAGTTTTGGGAATATAAACTCTATGTCATACCTGACAAAGTTCAAATTCCATTGCAATCAAAAAAAATTAAGACCTTTTTGTTACCAACAGTCAACCAAATATTAACTTAGACTACATAACGCTAAAGTTAATAGTTGATTAAGTGGCAATACGTCATGTAAATTATCAAAAATTCCAAGGAAAGTATCCAAGTTTACATATTTATTTCTTGTTCCAGGTATGAAATCAGCTTCTATGGCAGATTGGGACAGTCTGTGGCAATTGTACCAAAAGGAGGAAGATGTCCAAGAGAAGATGAAGCTTCGCAGAGCATTAGCTGCACCACGAGACACCACCATATTGCGCAAGTAAGTGGCAATACATTTGGAATGTACTGCAAATAAAACGACTAGTGCGAACATACATTGAATGAATGAATGAATATTTATTTGTCAAACATAGGTACATACATTTGGTCTTCAGTAAAAATTACCAATCACTAAACCAAACCAACCAATTCCTTACCAATTACCATCTCATTACAAAAAGAGATCTTATTTTGGTTCAAACTTAAACCTTTCAGCCAGTTTTTGTATATCGAACCATATTCCGACTGAATAATATAAAATTTAAAACTTAGACTCGGGTTTAAAATTTGTTTTTGTATTTAGAACTTTAACGTTGTCGGAATAAAGTTCGAAATTGAAAAACAAGATTTAGCTTTATTGTTTAAGGCCGAAAAGGTTTAAAATCGATTGTTCAAATATTCTAACTGTTTCTGATCAGCAAATCTTCCTACCTCATCCTATTTGACGTAGCCGTAAACATAATACATACATACATACATAAACTCACGCCTTCTTCCCATGGGGGTAGGCAGAAACTACAGAACGCCACCTGCTACGATCCTTACATAGTCCTTTTGCCTCGTTTACGTTCATACATCTGGTCATACACGCACGCCGGTTGCGAGTACTACGCACCTGGCCTTTCTGAAGAACATCACCAATAAGGTCAGTATATGTCCTCCTAGGGCGTCCCCGCCCGGCCTTTCCCTTTACATCAGCCTTGTAAATACATTTTGTTAGTCGCCTTTCATTCATTCTCTCAACATGCCCAAACCATCTCAGCATACCCTTTTCAATTTTTGTCACTACATCTTCTTTTAAATCACACCGCTGTCTTATCACATCATTCCTCAGCCTATCATTCATAGTCAGGCCACACATGCTTCGCAAGGAACGCATTTCCACAGCATTTATTCTACTTTCATGTTGTTTTTGCCACACCCAACATTCACTACCATACATAAGCGTGGGCACCAGCACACCATTGTGAACAGCCAGTCGAGCCTTTTTAGACATCGACTGGTTGGTCACAATCGCATGTATAGCACCATTCACTTTGTTTCCCGCGTTTACTCTCTTTTCCACATCTCCATCAATCTTCCCATCCCTTGTAAACAGACTCCCCAAATATATAAACTCACTTACTTGCTCCACACTCTTATCATTTATTTTCACATCACACACCGATACATCCTCTCCTCTTTCAAACACCATGACCTTCGTCTTATTCACATTTATAATCATCCCTTTCCTCTTATATGCTTCACCCATCACAGTCACCATGTCTTGCAACTGTTCTGCTGATGATGCAAGTAGAACTTGATCATCTGCGTAGATAAGGCATTTGACAGGCAACTCATTCATCCTCAATCCGCACTCACCCTCTTTCAAATCTATCAGACAACTATCCATGTACAAGTTGAACAGCCACGGTGACGCTACACAACCCTGTCTAACACCCCTCGAGATGCAGAACCAGTTCGTGTATGCCCCATTTATCCTAACACAAGCACTGGAATCCTTGTATAAAGATTTCAGTTTGCAGTAAGAGTTCAGTTTGTATAAACATAATATTTTTTAGAACTAAGTTTCTTTTTAGTAAGGTTATAATTATGTTTTTTGTGCACTTACAAGTAGCAAAATTGTGTACTTTTGCAACCAGCAAATAAAAATCGTTCACTTTTTACCAGATTCCTGCTTATGGCTTGGGACGAGACCAACATCCGCAGTCAAGACTACTTGAACGTGGTGGCGCAGATCAGCGCCAACCCTTCGGGCACATCGCTCGTGTGGGATGACGTGCGCTCGCGATGGCCTGAGCTCGTCCAGCGCTTTACGCTCAACAGCCGGTATCTAGGCGGCTTGATACCTGGCATAACTGCGAGTTTTAATACTGATTTGAAACTTAAAGAGGTAGGTTTAGGTGCTATTTTTGTGTACAACATTCGTACGGACATGATAACATGGACTTTGGCAGTGCCTTTATTTCGTAGTTGTAAGGGCGATTTTCGTAGTTCAAGTCTTGCTACTGTCGTGTTGTTGACTGTTACTGTTTTTAGGGTTCCGTATGTGTGAATGAAAAAACGGAACCCTTATAGGATCACTCGTGTGTCTGTCTGTCTGTCTATCTGTCACAGCCAATGTGCTCCGAATCTAATGGACCGATTAAGTTGAAAGGTACACATATCAATATATGTGACCCAAACACAGAGTTACGTAAATTAATGAATTTTGGTTATGGGGGTCACTTTTGGGAGACAAATAAGAAAATTAAATAAATAGTTTTGCACATTGTACCGTGTGACACATCAGATGAAAGGTCTCAAGTATATATTTAATTATAATTTAAAAATAAATTGTTTAAAAGATATTTAAGAAAATAGATGAAAATTTACCCCCTCCCCTCCTATCACCGAAATTAATGAGCCTACAAGTAAAAAAAAAGCAGAGAATGATTTTTTTTACTCATTGATTACAGGAAAACCTATATGAAGTCTATGGTCTTAAAATAACATGGCAAATCTCTCGATATTGTGCGTTCAAGCTTACCTTTGCAGTTGGAATGTATGAGAGAACATGTTTTCAACTACAATGTTAAGTTTATTCTTGGGATAAATTCATCCCAACTACAGAACTCTTCATTGTGTCCGACACGCACTTGACCGGTTTAAAAAAAAATTATAGTGCAATGAGAAATGAAGAAGGATGTATATCGGAAAAAAATATTATGCTAGATTATGGGTATCTGTCATATTCACCGTCAATGAAAATACCCTCCTAAATTGACGATTAAAAAGATTTACTGTTCTTTTTGAAGTTCAGAATGTAAGGTTCAAAAGTGGTATATTCATTGTTGCAAAAAAGTTTTGCTCGCGAGGTCTACTATTCGCAGAACTACTAGTTTTATTCTGTTCGAAATACTTACAACTAACTGACTATAGTGTTCTTAAAAAATATGAAATTATAGGCCATTAACAAATTCCCGCTGATAAACATTAAAATAATACAAAGGGAAAAAAGGTGTCGAATCAATTTATCGATTTTCAAATGTTAATTGCAGGCAAAAATTATGTTTGCGAATACACAAACATGATTATAACGGGTTTACAAATCAAATATTATAAGTAGCTTTCCTCTTTTATTCATAAGGTGCGTTTTATTTGCAGATGCAAGCATTCTTCGCTCAATACCCCGAGGCGGGCGCAGGCGAGGCCGCTCGGAAGCGCGCGCTCGAGACAGTCCGCAACAACATACGATGGAACTCCTACCATCTCAACCAGGTGGCGTCATGGATCAATAACAATCATCGCGCTTAATTCTTAGGGCATAAGCACTCAACATCGGCACTGAACGTGGTTTTTAAGCTGCGTTTATACTATGTTCGCGAATCGTCGAAATCCTGAGACATATCGATTCTTTCGGGAATATAATACTGTTTTTTCACACCACCCGCTCGATAATGTAAAACTATATGTCATGCAAACCTAACCTAAAGTAAGTCATTAAAGCCCTGGGCTGTGGCCGGGTAATAATTTTATACTGAATTTCATTATAACAGCTGGTCAATAATGTGATTTTAATATGGAACCTCAACTGAAAATTGATATGAATACTTTTTTTATTACCTCGCAGAAGGTGTGAAAAGTAGAGTATCCTCCTTGGAGATAAAGGTGTCCTTGTTTTGGATGAACTTGAATCCCTCACTACTCACAGGATTCTAGTCTTAACTCCCGCGCTTCGCTCAGGTCTTAGTTCTATGCTAGATTCCTTCGTTACGCTCGGGATTCAATATAGCGCCCGTGACATAAGACACTGCTTTATCCCCTTAGTGAATAATATCTACTATTAGACGATTATGGGATCGACGATCCGTTCGCGACCATAGTGTACGCATAGCTAATTTTTTTTATGACTTTATGATATGAGTGTACCTTGGTGTCTATTATTATATTTGGGATGCGAATAAGGATTGTGTTGTGGTTTGACTGAGGTTTGACAGTTTGCGCTTAGCGCGGTATGATAAGATAAAAATAAAATCGAGGAATTGATCTATGCAGGTTTTAATTATAAGCATTAACTATACACAATTGTATAAGTGTCTATACACATTTTTAGGCTATGTGTAGACATAACTTTTCTATAAAATTTATAAAAACCAAGTTTTTACCGGTTTATGAACTCTGTACAATTATAATGCATTTATACTTACCTACTAAAGCAAAAAATATATATATATTAATCATTAAATTCTTAAGAATGCGGCGACGCATGAATTGTCCATACAAACGTAGTACATAAATCATTTGTAATTTGAGCATATTTCCACCATATTATGTTGATATCGAGCCTGTTATGGAAAAACATCGTAACCGACAGAATGTAGGTATTTCACTTTACTATTGTGACGTACAGCTAAAATAATTTAGATCCTGATACAAAAACTCTTAAACCAATATTTGGATAAACGTCAAAATTATAACTGGCATTAGATAGTATCGCAAACGACAAAAGTAAAAGTTTGATATTTATGAACAATTAGAATTATCGTAACCAACATCTCGTAAGTAATGTGACAAACATTAACTTAGGTACTATAAAACATAGTTTCATGAACTACCCAAAATCTGTGTTGCGTATATTGTATATGCTTAATTTATTTTGTTTATTGGATCGAAGACAGACTCCGGTACCTGAGTCGGAATCTTCTCACACGACCTCAACATAAATATATCCCGCCCGCTGGGAATGTTCAACACCGTCTATCAGGCGGAGTGTATGGGCATCATACAAGCGGTTCACGCCATAGAAGCCAGGAGAGTTACGGACACTCACGTTCGTATACTTTCCGACAGCGCTTCAGTTCTCCAATCCTTACGGAAAAAATATATTACCTCAAAGTTAATACTAGAATGTCAGAATACACTAGAACAGCACGCGTAGCATGACCACCGTAGAAACGAGTTTTGTCGATGGAAGAATAGACAAAATGACAGATAGCGATTGTTTATCTGTCATTTTGTCGATTCTTCCGTCGACAAAACTCGTTTCTACGGTGTTCATGCTACGCGTGCAGGTAACGGTATCTAGCCGCAACACGGTAACACTGCAATAGATAAAAGGACACAGTGGATCGCTAGGTAACAACGCAACTGACGAACTTACTAGAAGAGGATCTAGCATGGCAGTTTGTGGCCCCGAACCTATCGTGCCAGTCCCCTACAACCAAATACGCAGGTGGATACAGGAGTACACCCACACACAAGCGGAGTACTGGTGGACCTCGAACCCGGGCTGCAGGCAGTCCAAGGAAGCTATGCCGTATTTGGATAGCAGGCTAACCAGGCGTTTATTACGCCTGGACAGTAATAACCTGCGCCTGGTAACGGGGACCATCACGGGACACTGCTCGCTAAACAAACACTTCCACACAATAGGCATAACGGACAGTTCTCTGTGCAGGGCGTACATGGAGGTTAAGGAAACCGTCACGCACGTGCCCTTTGAATGCACAGGCGTCACCCAAATTAGATCAGAAACCCTCGGGTCATCCAGATCTTTCACAGATGTTCTAAACAGACCAGGAGTTTTAATTAACTTCCGGAGGGAGGTGGGCTGGTTGGAATAACCACCAAACGGCCGCCATGGCCCACGCACAATGGTCCACCTTACGGACTAAGTGCGGAAACCAAAACCCCATAACATAGAACATAGAAGTATATTGTTTATTTGTAGAAAATACTGTATTCTGATTGTTTGATTGCCTATTTATTTGAATGAAGTAATATTCAATTTGGAATTTTTATAATTTTGAAATGTTAAAAACTTTAAACACTAAAAATTTATTTAAATTTTACCATTGTAATTCTTGTTTCTGAGTAACAACTAAACGCAGATTTTTAGAACTGTTTTAGTTCAAACTTAAAAGACTACTAATTTTGTTCTTGTTAATAATAAATTAGACCCTATGGTCATGTGATTTTTAAGATCTGGGTAGCAAGCAATTTGTTCTTGTTAATAAGTAAATTAGGCCCTATGTCATGTGATTTTTAAGATGTGGGGTAGCGAGCAAGCATTTTTGGGCCTTACGAGGGCCTTGAAACGCGTGATATTAGGAGAAAAAACACAGTGCATACATTAGTTAGCCTTAATTATTTTAAAGAAAAGTAATAGCGTAAATGACGATTATTGAAAACAAACAGAAATCATGACCTTTATTTTTATCTTAAGCGACAAAAGTACTCATTATTTAACTCTTTCTGGAATAATTTAATTGATTTTACATAGAGCCTAATGTGTTTTGCAATATATACAAAAACCAGAGGTCTATAAATAACAAATTAAAAATTATCAATAAAATACCTCTCCTGTAAAATTTCATAAAAGTCGCTTACGATGTTCTTCCATAACAGGCTCGATATTTGGATTGAGACAGTATTTATCTAGGCTCCTACGTCTTTTTATTTCCAAAAACTTACCTTTAAATGAAGTGTAAGCGAATTGCATTTCGTACATTTTTACAGCGTAAATTACATGTTTTCATTTTTTTTTTCTGTATTATAAACAAAAATATTAGTAATATTGTTTCCGCAGAAGCATAGTTTATGTTATCAAGTTACAAAATATGGAAAAAAAACATGGAAATACATTATATTTTCATTCATGATTTTTTGTATTACGGAACACATCCAAATTTATCATAAATTTTCGAAAGCTAGTAGTGCTATCGCGTCAAGCAATAATTGTCAATGTGTGCGTGGTAGTATTGCTCACTATAGGTGTATATCGCTCCGACAGGCACTCACACTAGCGCAACGTGCTTGGAATTGAATTTAGCAAACATTTCGATTTGTAGTTGCGAGCCGTGTCGCCGGCCTCTTAAAGAAGGAATAGAATCCCATAGATCACACAATAGAACTTGCAGTAACTTAGTTCTTTTAATAATTTTGATGATCTCGATGTACTTATGTGTTAGATATCATTCGGTTTTTCTTCATGTATTCGAAAATGCCCGCGACTTGCCCACGTCAATGTCGGGAAAATATCCCACGGGAGAACGTACTACCGAGATTAAAAGTACTTACCCTATGTGTTAATTTAGGTTATAAAGTATCTGTGTGCCAAATTTAATCCGAATCTGTTCCGCCTTTTTTGCGCAAATCCGGAATATACATCCAGACCAACGGACAAAAATTCTGAATACTATATTTTCGGCATCAGACTCGTTCCCACACCTCGTAACACCTCAATATACAGTTTTAACTTCTTTACTTTTTTACAAAGCTCTCAAGTACACGTTGGGCGAGCCCGTTGGCCGAGCGTTCAGTTCACATAAATGCGTCGGAGTAGACGAGTATTGTCATTGCGAGTAGCGTTACGAAATTTGTACATTACTATCGCGGCCCATTGAAGGACGATTGGGAAAATATGGGCCGAGGCGAAGACGAGGCTCACATATGTGAGTCCATCAATCCCTGGTTGCAGCTAAAGCATGTATAGTAACTTTTCTCGAATAATGCGCGGAAATTCAAACTAAGTAAATTAATTATAAATTTCAGAATCAGTATGTGTACCGTGCTTAAGATTGGTTATATTTAAATCAATTGGAGAGGTAACAAGTATGCTGAAATTGGAATATTTAAAAATTAAAATACAAATGTAAAGAAATTATAAAAAAATACATGTGGAATATTGTTCTAATAACACGTACTTAATTTTGGGAACCTGTCAGTAACTCTGTATATATTTGGCTATGAAATAAAACTGAAGTAAGATCAAATTGTAGTTTTATTTGACTTCCACAGAATAATCATAATAATACACAAAATACATATTACGCACTTGAATTAAAATCGAAAGGCGTTAGTGCCAATGACGTCCGAGTGACGACAGATCTTTCGATATTGCAGCAATGTGTTTGTTATAAATAATTATTAATTAAATCTAAGATATAAATGTAAATGTGATGTGAGTAGGTATACATATTGTGCCTTAAAGTTTTTATTCTCACATATCCTAATGACATTGTCGGAATATCTAAATTTTTGTGCACGTCTTGAAACATAGTGGTATGTTTTTATTGGTCATTATGCTTTCGTGTTTTGTTACACATGGCCAAAAAATCCGTAGGTATTCAATTTACTCCTTTGTGCCCAATACAGCGTAATAACTGTAGGCGGTGCGAACAACCTGCAATATAATGACACCATAATAGTACATTATTGCAAAGGCCGGGAAATAGGCAATTGCAGGTCGAGTATGAGTTTGAAGGCCGAGCCGTAGGCGAAGACTTCACTAATACGAGACAGGCAATTGCCATTTCGCCGAGGCATATATAGTGCTTTTCTAAAAAGAATGCAGGGAAATAAAAGTAGGTAGTTAAATTTCCATAATTTTTCAAGCTAATGCCGTTTTTAACATGAACTGTACATTTCAGCATGGAATAAATTGCCCATAATGTAGATGGCTTTTTAGTTTTAGTAATCTTATTAAAATACGCCAAAATACACAGTTTGTAGAAAATGTTCACTTTATTCTCGTTTTTCCAAATCATAAAATTTTCACATACTTTCATGTATTTTTCTTTTGACTTCGCTGGAAGCAGGTTTTCCATTGCTAATTTGGCTTCTGATCTTAAGTCTGGTGGAGTACTATCAATCTCCATTTCACTCTCTGAACCGTTGGAACTCATTTTAATTATCTATTATGTAGGTATGTAAATAACAAATCAAGACGAATATTCAGCTTTGCCGATTTTAGCAATTTTCTATTTATCATCTGTGCCGAAAGGCAAACGCATCTAAGGCTATACAGCCACGTGAACGCAATTTGTACTAAGAAAAGAGAACTTTGGTATGCCAAGAATTATAAAAGAGATCCAATCAAAGAGTATTTAATAACCCTAGCACGCCATTTACTACAACATTGCTGGAGCGTTGTAATGTTCCAAATTAAAAAAACGCGCCTGCAATGGATTTGATTTTCTTTGACCGTAAATTCGATACTTCGCGTGTTCTTTGTTCGAAAATAATGACAATATTTCCATGCATGTTTGAGAAAAATAAATTAAACTAATAAAAACACTGGTACGTCACGCATCACATGAGTGTATTTAGACAAAATCAAGCACAAGACGTTCAGACCCGGATTTGTACTAGGTAAACTGTAACTAGACTTAATACATATTTGTTCGAATAAAAACTCAACCCACTCAGCGCAGTAGCTAATTGCTCAGTCATTGCATGTACCAACTATATGTTATGTACTTCTGTTGCATTTCACGAGTGCGCGTCAATGGTGCCGATTCCCTTGTTCACAAACTAAACTATATTTAAGTTCAGTGCATCTTTTTCTTTCTATTTCATTAAGAAAAAGACAGAAGATAAATTTTACTTTAGTTCTGTCAAATTAATCAGCGCTTGTCACTACACCATTCAAGTTTAGACGTGATTAAAAACTTGCCTACTAAAATTACGTAAATTTACGTCAAACGCTGATTAATTTGACAGGACTAAACTAAAATTTATCTTCTGTCCTTTTCTTAATGAAATAGAAAGAAAAATATGCACTGAACTTAAATTTAGTTTAGTTTGTGAACAAGGGAATCGGCACCAATATTATAATTGTAAGAAATTTAAATATTTTGTCGAAAGTTTCTAATAGTCACATAACACGCACTCTTCTTTTGCAACAGATATCTACTCGTACACCCACTCTACCACTGTAGAATTCCCCACATTGTCAACATGTGCTTAATCCATAAGCCATGGGGCAATAGCTTACCTGTATAAATGAAGGCAAATCGAGGAAATTAAAGGGTCCAGCGCGCAGATGTCGTGGAATCATCATACTTGCGCCGAGTATCGTCAGTTCCCGTCTGATGCGAGGGCTCAGGCACCAATGCGCCGCTGCGAAAGGTCCTTGGCCCATACCAATCGAGCTCTGATACAATGAGGTATGCAAGTTTAAATAAAGTCTGTGACGGACGGACAAAAAGTTTAGTGATCTTTCTGTGAGAAGCAATATGCTTGCCCGCAGGTTCGCTCGTTGTACTACAGACGTCAAAGTAACCCTTTTTAAGGCGTTCTGTCAATCACGAGTGGCCTGTGGGTGTCATACACGCGCCGAGCCTACAACGTCCTGCGTGTTCAATTTAATAATGCTTTTAGGATGCTGTTGGGGCTGCCATGGCGTTGTAGCGCTTCAGGAATGTTCGCGGAGGCTCGCACAGATGGTTTCCATGCCATCATGCGAAAGAAAGCGGCCTCATTACTACAGCGCCTGCATGGTAGTGACAACAGCGTTCTAAAAATGATCGCTGCCAGACCGGACTGTCCCTTTCAGGGACACTGGGTGGGGACAGTCATAGGTCTGCACAAATAAATAATTTTGTAAAAAATAAATAACAATACTAACCTATTTATTTAAGCACCATTATTACTAACACCAATATACTAACAAAATTATGGACCTTAGTCTGAAATAAAGTTTTATTTAATTTAAAGGTTCCGTTTTTCTTTTTAGGTCGGAACCTTAAAAAATACCATTTAACCATTAAGTGTAGCTAACACGTTGGTTGATTGATTTAAGCACAATCAGTCAATAATGTTCCCACTGGACATAGGCCTACTCTCTGTGAGTGAGAGGGAGCGGACCGTAATTCACTACGCGGGCGCAGTGCGGGTTGGTGGATGTCACAATGCCTTCGAGTTTTGGTCTGACGTCTGATATCTTAATAAACAGCAGTTAGCCCGGTTCATCTCCGATGATGACTATAGCGGCACCGTTGAGATCGGGGGGTCTGGATTTATGCATTCGCGGTTTCACAACGACATGCTTTGCTTAGCTTTGCTTGGTAGTATAGATGCAGGCCTACCCTGCCGTCTCCTTTAGAGGTGGTAGGGTTGGCGGGGTCTTGAGGGTGAGCGCTACAGTCGTGTAGATCCTCAAGACAAGTCTAGCGGATGCACCTTCCCGAGGTTGCCACCCCGTTCTTGGTCTAATTCCATAAGAAATAGACGTAACTAAAACCACCAGGCGCCTTTGCATCCCTTCCTCAATTCCCTTAACCTCATTCTTTCCCGTCTTATGCCGTCCTGTCCCAAATCTCACAAACCCTCTCCACTCTATCCTATCCGTATCCCCACTCCTCCCTTTCCGCCTTTCCAACTTCCACTCCTAACCGTGATCCCCCGTGACTGGGTGGTGGCGGGCTCGACTATCACTAAAACCAGCTCATGGCGAGTAGGAGTAAGCAGTTACCTGCGCTAGGACCTGCGCAGTTGAGAGCCGTGAGCGGGGGGGGGATGAAGGAGTCCTGGGGGGTTGAGCAGAGCGGCTCTGGTTGTAATGTAAGGCAACACGCCCCCTTTGGTCCGGATTTTCTTTGAGGAGCTGGGGGTGGATTGAATAACCGATTTTCCCACCCGTACGCAAAACACGCGCTTTGGCGTGGAGTTGCGGATACCAGCCCGTATTACCTATTACCTAACGTTGAGATCCGATCTTTTCATTTGCAGATGAAGTTTTTAATTCGCTAGTTAGGATGTGATGTTTAGTACTTACCTACCTACGACCTGTTACTTCTTTACCTATCTAAGTGTTCTTCAGGTTTCAAACTTGTTTACTACTACTGCTTCATCCCAGCATGTTATTGGTACTTTTCACACAAAATAACGTAGCCGTGTGCACCTGCATGCACTTACCTCGTTTAAGACTGCGTCACCGTACCGGCAAAATAAAAAGAGTTGTGTTAAAGTTGCGCACATGTACTGTGTTAATGACACAAGCTGCATTATGCTCATATCTTCCTGTAACAGAAATAAAGAAAAACAATTGAAAATTAAAAATAAAGCTGTTCTAAACTCAAAACATTTTCAATTAAACCACAGAGTAGGTACATTTTTATTTAAATTAAAACCATTTAGGTACAGTCACGAGCATGTCGTGTTTTTATGCCGCAAGATATTTCCGGTCACAACGAGGTATCACGGTCTTCTGAATGTAAGTAATGTACTCACAGAAGCGACGGCGACGTGAGACGAGGATGGGACGCAGACGCGGCGTCCCTTTCACGTATCTTCATTTATACTCCGTTTGAAATAAGATTAGACATTTAAACAAACCTTTTTTACAGTCCGTTCAACCGATTTTGACTTCTATACCGTAGGCATAAGGATGGCATTAAAAGCAAAAAAAGGGGTTACAAACCAACTGTTTACTGCAGCTGTCATTTGTCATGCCACCAACGCAATAGAAGTCAAAATCGGTTGAACGGACTGTAAAAAAGGTTTAGTTAAATGTCTAATCTTATTTCAAACGGAGTATAGTTAAAACAATGGCACGTAAAATTTAATCGGAGAGGTAACCGGGTGGCGAATGGTAATCTGGGTCTTGAAGTGATACCGAACCCCCGTATCGTCCGAATGGACGGGGACGGAGATATGGGGGATGGGGGCAATTTTTTTTTTGTCGTGGCATTCAAAATTTAAGCTCTAATAAGTGCATGGAATTTGTATGTATCAATACCATCCGGTTGCCACCCTCCAACAACGTTATAATTAAAATAATGTAGGTATACAAATTCTTGAAACTCGAAAAAAAAATGTTTTGCCCCCCTCCCCCATATCTCTGCCCCCGTCCATTAGGGGTCCATTCCATCCAGTCCATTCCATCCAGGGTATCACTTCAAACCCAAGTTAGGTACCATTCGCCACCCGGTTGCTACTCTGCCATTGCCTTGAATAATTATTTTTTATACAAAATGTATTACCGCGATCTGGCACAAAAAAATCAGAAAAGACAAGACCTAGGCGCGTCGCTTTTCCATCTGCATACTATTGCCGCATGATCGTCCCGTTTTCGTATTACGTCTCTTCTGTGTGGCCCGCGCCCTATTTTTTGGCGTCGTTTGTCTCGCCAGATAGTTTTAGTGTTCCGTCAATATCACCTTCCACAAATTATCAAAATATATTTGCCATCATAATATTAATGGATGAATCATGAAATCAGATATCAGTAATATTATTTAATTTAAGCTCGTTATCTGGTATCAAGATCTTAACCGTTTTTACTAAGGTTACACTTACCTATAGTTACATTTTATAAGTACCGATCAACTGCTTTAACTTCGCCTGGCATCCTATGTTTGCCTATAGTGAAAAAACTGTAATATCTTCTTTTTTTTTGGTAGAGCATCTCGTAGTTGACCTCTGAGATCATGACTACTTAACTGGGCTTTCCTGTGGGTGCTTTAAGCTACTACACTTAAGACCTCCAGCCAGGGGTTATTCAACTATGCTATTTTTTTTTTAAATCTTTATTTAAGGAGCTTGGTCAACAAGACTAAGTCGCTCCGTAAGCCTTTCTTATAATTTAAAACACCATTTTATAAAGATAATACAATTCTTTTATATGACTAACTATCTTCTACGAACACCAATCCGCACAAGTTTATATAGTAGCCTCGCTGTCTCTGACAAGGGGAATGCTAGAATGTTATTGCATCTTCCCACCTCTCTAACATCAACACCAAAGTATGTCAATAACTCAGCTCTGAGATCTTCGTTCCGGGCACACTCTACCATGATGTGAAGAACTACACTTAAAACATCCAGCCAAGGGTTATTCAACTATGCTAATTAAAACTAGGTGAACGCTCGCTAAGGACATCCCCTGTGGGGTACGAACCTCGGCATAGGGCGTCAACCGGAGGGAGGACATCAAGGATGGGACGGGCTGGATCAAAGTTTTGATCATGATTATTAGTCGGGGAATTTAAAGGTACATGTTCAGCTGCAACAACTGCTGGCACCTCGTTATCGAGCAAGGGTCAGGGGGGCTGTAATATCTATTTAATTTTACTTGTATGGCAATCGAAACTAAAAGCTGCCTATGAAAACTCAAAGTTTCGATTGCGATACAAGTAAAATGAAAAAGATATTACAGCTTTTTTAATATAGGTAAACATAGGACGCCAGACAAAGTAAGGGCAGTAGACGGTACCTATTATTTCTCCTTAGAAAAAGGCTTCGTAGTGCCTACTCATTTATAAATATGACTTACTTACATAATACCTCTAGGAAGCCTTTTTTTTGGTTGGAAATTATCAAATGACTTCTCCCGCTCTGGGTGGAGCGGGAGGGCGTGTCAGACTCTTACTGACTAAAACCCACCCGTATTCCTTCAGTTGCCTGTATGTTGCCAGGGGCCACGGTATCCCTTTCGGACTTTCCCGCGACCCCGGCAGGCATCGGCCCTAGCGGCCCCGTCAGTTCTGATGACATCTCTTTGAGGCGCGTGTGGAACCCAAAGCTCCGTCGACCCGGGCCTGGTCCTAATCGGACGGCGAGCTACCTATTGCTCAACATTCGCGAACCCCCGTCTACGGTGGCCGGGGATTGGCCTGCGATTCCCGACGCCCAGGGCGTCTCCTGCGGCGGCTAGGGGCGTGAGGGCGTGAAATTTGCCTCTTCCTCACGCGTTCCGCCTCCTCCTTCGTGAGTATTACTGCTTCGCAGAAGGAGGTGACGGCCTCCCATGCCCTCTCGCTCCGTACCATGGCCTGGACTAGGGCTGGACGCAAGAGATCACACAATGGTGACCCGGGCGTTTCCTCCTGCCTTATCCGGAACGGGAACCTTCGGAAAAGACTCTAGGAAACCTGGTAGGATATTTTATACTTACGGATATCAATCTGACAGCAACTAAGCACAATGTTAGAGTGGCAAGGAAGAAATATACTCCTATGATACTGCTCAACAACTTGTCAAGCTCGGTAATTGAACTGAAAATAAAAATAGAATAGATTTTATTGTTGTTACATGTATTAGAATTAGAATTATTTATTTTTAAAACATTGGTTAAAGGTCAAGGTCTTATATAACTAGCTGACCCGACAAACGTTCTTTATATAAATGTTTGGGGTGGAACACCCTTATCACTTAGGGGTATGAAACATTGATTACGATCGATTCTCAGACCTACCAAATATACAAATAAAATTTCATAAAAATCAATTAAGCCGTTTCGGGGGAATATGGCAACTAACATTGTGACACGAGAATTTTATTATACACTAGCTGACCCGGCAAACGCCGTTTTGCCATATAAATTATTTATGTTTGGGGTAGACCACCCTTATCAATTAGGGGTATGAAAAATAGATTACGACCGATTCTCAGACCTAACGAATATACGTATAAAATTTCATAAAAATCAATCAAGCCGTTTCGGAGGAGTATGGCAACTAACATTGTGACACGAGAATTTTATATTATAGAAGATATATAGATAGATAGATTATGTTGCGCTATGTTTTGTCATTGATGACATACAAATACCAGTGAGGATAAAGAAAAACAAAATTCACCATAGAAAACAACCAAAAAAAAAACAAAATTTAAACTTAACTATAAGTAATACAATAGAATTGCACTTTTTGAATTTAAATATTTCTAAGTAGTCCGTTCGCATATTTTATACTTATCCTAGTTATACAGGGAAACCTATTATTAGCCATACAATATTGTAACACATATTCTGTACCATACTATTATATATAGCTGTTGGTTTAAAAAAAAAGTACAGACGCCAGCACATCAAGCTACTACAATCTGTCAAATTTATTTAATAGATTTTCAACTTTATCGCTGAATTCTAAGGTTCAAAGTTGATTGGGAAAATTTGACAGTTTCGGGTAGCTTGATGTGCTGGCGTCTGTACATGCATACATTACATTGGATTATTAATAGGTACAGTAGTTACAGTGTTTTATCCAGGGCCGGATTATCCATTAGGCAGTATAAGCAACTGCCTAGGGGCCCCGCATTGGCTAGGGACCTGGCGAACCGAGTAATTTTTTTTTTGAAAATGTTCATTGAGTAAAAATTTAATTTGAAAATTTGAACAATATCATGGCCTTGTTTTTTATATTAAACGTGTCATATTTCAAATTATTATAGAATGATATTCGATTTTTTCGCGGCAATTCCCCAGCTGTCGTTTATAAGCGACATCGGGGCCGAAGCCCCACTGTCGCCAAATGGTGACGGTGACTCACGCAGCTTGGATCTCTGTTTTTTGTGTTAAATAAGGGAAAGTATAGCCTGTGGGCAGTTTTACTCTATGTCCTGACGGATTCTATTTTTTTTTTTAATTTTTATTAAAAATGTCGAGATATTTTTCGCGTCGCGACGCGATTTCGAAGCCTTTACCGGTTAACTCTGACTGATCAGACAACCGCGATGGTATGGCAAACAAAAGCAAGCTTTTTTGACGCAGGCTTCAAAAATTCTACATTGTGATTGTAAATGCACAAGTATTAAGCGCCTTATTCACGATCCATCCCAGTTATACGTCCGCTCAAGGCCGCAATGCTGGACGTAGCATATACACTATCGTGCACGCATCCAGCATGCTAACGAATGTAATCGAATGAATTAAATGCACGTGCACGTGTTTTATTTATTTAAATGCCATAAGTTTTATCAAAATAAAAATAACAAAATAAACTGGAAGTTCTGTTGTCAGCAGCATCAGAGAGAGGATAAAAAATAGGGTTTTGGATTAATTTTTTTTTTCATAAACGTGCAGATTATACTCAAATGAATAATATCATGAAATATTTGAATTTGCATTGAGACATTCCACAGACAAGGGTGAGACTTATATCTATCAATAAATCTTGAAAGTGTCTCGCGATCCCTTTTGACGTGCAGTCACCTTGCGAAATAAGTTCTAAATGCTGAATCTGCTGTACAAGAAGTTTATAAACAATCAAGCACGCACAACCCATGCTTGCTTTGACGTACATCCGCGTTATACACTGTCTATCGCACGACGTTCTCGGTGGTGGAGGGTTTTCTCAATCTATGTTTTTTGGAAACAAGTGGTGGTAAAATTAAACGAGAGTGGCTCATGTTGTCTCCATCTACTGGAAAAGTATAGCGATTTCGATGTTTTCTTTTTGGTCATTTCAAACTGGATTTTCTGATTGGAAAAACGAATCGTACAGAAATAATTAATTAATTAAAAAATACGCATACTCTCCTTTCATTTGTTAATAATTTTTTTTGTTAGGTTGATAGTTGAATATAATTGCACTGTGATAGAAAAAATGTATTTTAAGAAGTTAGAAAAGGGCAAAGGGGCCCCGAGAATCCATTGCCTAGGGGCCCCGACATGGTTAATCCGGCCCTGGTTTTATCATTTAGTTAATCATCTAATTCTAGGACATAGTAACATTTCTCAACTAATAATTTATTAAAACACTTTTTGAACATTTTTAATGGCATACTTCTTATGACGTCGGGTATACTGGGCTATTGGCTACTGGCGAACTGGGATGACCTTGTGAAGGTCACAGGAATCCGCTGGATGCGGAAAGCACAGAATCGGTCGAAGTGGCGGTGCTTGGGGGAGGCCTATGTCCAGCAATGGACGTCTTTCGGCTAAAATGATGATGATGAATTTGTGTACCTAAAGTTTCATCATTTATAGCTAGCTAGAAATAAATTCAGACGACTTTGCAATGATCTACAATCTTTACTTAAACAATTCATGACAGATGGCGCTCTCTGCTTTTAAAGAAATGTTTAACATTTTGGTATTGTTTTGAAAAAGAAAGTCGATGTACTTGGTTATCGCCATAAGATTGTCCGAAGTAAGTTTCCTAAGTAACATAACATCACAGTAACAAGACGTCGATTAGTATCGAATATTAGAAAAGTATCTCTGTAACATGCTGTACCCCTCTAGGGTGTACGTGTGCATGTAAGAAAAAAAAAATAACACAACTTTGGTTCCTTCTAAAATAACAATAATTAGTTTTGAATTCAGAGGTGTACCTACGAGTTACATTAATTTTAATCATACTTACTTTACTAGTAAGGTGTTAATCTGATGGCACCTTATAATTCTGAAGTGAGCTCTATCGTCTCTATTCTTTGAAAGATTGCACCGTTTCCCCTTCCCTCCAATGCGTGAACTATAGTCTCGGAGCAATGAAAACTGGCCACATACAAATATCATGATCCCAGTGGCTGTTAAATCAAATGCAACGTGGACACAGGTACAATAGACAGCAGACACGAATTCACATAAAATTGTTACAATGTAGCCGAAAATGCTCAAGTCATCCAGTGGAGCCCAGCCCGGCAAAATGTGAGGATACTCCAGACATTCCAATCCACGCATCTTACACAGAAAATGTTCCACGAACGGAGAAACTATAAATATAACTGCTGTAAAACTATAGATTCTAGTTAGAATGGTTGCTGTATTTCTATATTTATTTGTGTAAATGTTGATGGAGGCAGAAAAGTTGTCACCCTCCTCGCTGTCCGACTGGTACTCCGCGTGTGAGATTGGATCTTTGCTCAATTGTGTATTTTCCAAGATTGAGATTTGGGTGAGGAGTTTACGCCAGCTTTGATGGCTTCTACGCAATGAAAGTAGTTTGAGGACCCCCATGCTACAAAACGCGAGAACACTGAAGCATTCGAAGAGCCTTTCAGAATCTTCCTTAGCCATGAAGAGTGCGATGACTTGAAAGACGCATGTTATCAAGAAACAGAATGTGGACACATTGGCTGCCCAGTGCACTTTGTGGATAGTAACGTATGATGAGAGGCCTGTGTTGTGAATCGGACGGGTTATTAGAGTGACCAGGTCGTCAGTCTCGCCTCCGGGAGCTCCCAATAACCGAAGTAAGTTCTTTATCTGCAATCGAATATTAAAATGTATTTTAATAAAAGTTTAGTACCTACTTATGTTAGGAAACGCCCATTCTTGGTCATGGTTTGCCTAGCAATGTGGTAAATACAAAAAAAACATTTCGTTACAAAAATATTGCTATTATTTATTTCTAGCGAAACCTCGGGAATTAAAAGCTGATTTAATGAAGATACTCAATCGTTTATTGCCTTATCTAACACTTCCGGTTGTTAGTCAATTCTAACTGGATTCTTCTGTTGGTTTCTTTCTCAAAGTTGTGCCTACCGAGCTAGATGACTTGCCCCAAGTAGACGTATTTCAGTCCTTCGAAAACCGACCCTTCAATGTGGATTGGACTCGGAAAAACATGCGAATTGTAAATGACTTTAGTCTTGTCCAAATTCATGCCGAGGCCAACCCGCCGAGAGGCTCCGTGCAGCATCTGGTCCAACTGTTCCAGCGTCTCGTCAGCGTCAGTTGTTACGCTTTTGTTATTTTCATTAGAGACAAAAAAATGTTACGGGCTTCTAAATACGATCCATTGAACCGATTCCGTGTTTCCAGTTGGTTTTGAAATAAAGATTTTTCGAAATTTCGATGTCATATCGCATCCCTACGTCAATAATAATCGTAATTGACAACTGATTGACATTGATATTTCACATTTTGTTTGGTGCTGTATTTTTAACCGACTTCCAAAAAGAGGAGGTTCTCAATTCGACTGTATGTTGTTGTTTTTTTTTTTTGTATGTTTGTTACGCGATTACTCCGTCAATTATGAATTGATTTTGATTATTCTTTTTTTGTTTGGTAGATCATACTTCAGAGGTGGTCCCATATATATTTTATTAACTTTACTTGGGTAGTTTTTGAGTTAGCTTCAATAATACGTATTTTTACCTCACTTAGTATGTGGATGATATTATGATAACTTCCTGTCACTGTTATTTACATAGCAGGTAGTGGTATTCGAATTTGTGTGGGGTAGGTATCACAACTAAAAAGTGAAAAATAAAAACTTTTTACAAAAAAAAAACAACCGACTTCAAAGAAAACACTACAAAGTGAAAAATAACTTTAATTTCGGAAGTCGGTGACAAAGAACGAAAATTCAAAATCAAAGACACCGACTTCCGAAATTAAAGTTATTTTTCACTTTGTAGTGTTTTCTTTGAAGTCGGTTGTTTTTTTTTTTTTGTAAAAAGTTTTTATTTATACTGCATTTTACTATTTGATTTTTAGATGAGTTTTATTACGATTATAAACACTGTAACTCCCGTTGACGACCTTGGCTTTATATTGGATTCTGTACCCGCCACCCGCGACGACACCGGCTTGCCAATGAATACCGTACCAGTTTCTCGCGAAAGACCTAACACGAATATGGAACCTGATTTACACGAATTTATGTGGCGTGGATACACGTTCTGGAATGGTTCTCTTCTTATCTTCGGGGACGTCAGCAGTCGGTTCACGTTGATGAGCGCTCGTGGAGTTGGCGCGACCTAGATGCTGGTGTTCCACAAGGTGAAATTCTCTCTCCATTGTTATTTTCCATCTTCATTAATTTTAGAACTCATTGTCTTCGGTACCTTTATGCCGATGATCTTCAATTATATACAGCTGAGCGGGTTAAAGGTTTGTTGGACGCTATAGCAGATGTAAACCGAGATTTAGATGCCATCAAAAAGTGGTCTGATAGTTTTGGTGTGTCAATAAACCCCTCAAAGTGTCAGGCCATTGTAATTGAGAGCTCATGCATGATGAGTAGGGTGACGCTTAGCTCTCTTCCTCCTCTTATTTTTAATGGTACCGTCTTACCCGTTACCTCTACTGTAAAAGATCTCGGTTTGCATCTTGACTCGACGCTTAGCTGGCAACGCCAGGTCTCTAGTGTTGGTCAAAGGGTCAACGGTACTCTGCGATCCCCGTATCGTCTGAGAAGCTTTTTACCCGCTAAGACGAAAACTATGCTTGTGCAGACTTTGATTTTCCCTATCATCGACTATGGTGACGTGTGCTACTTTGACTTGAATTCGGTTTTGCTGGATAAGCTCGACAGACTGCTCAACAATTGTATCCGGTTCATATTCAACCTCAGGAAACATGATGTGTCGCGTGAAATGGATGTTCATTCGCCAAAGAAGAAGTTTGCGCGCTTTGACCACGCTTTTCTCCCTTCTCAACTCTCCCACTCCTCCTTCTTATCTTGTGTCTGTCTTCCAATATCTATGTTCTTCACACACTAAGAATCTGCGATCTTCTAACAATAGATAGATAGATAGAATATTCTTTATTATGTACACCATAAAAATTACAGACATTAATTCAGAAATTTTACATTGGGTGACACAATGGGCGGTCTTATCGCTAAAAGCGATCTTCTCCTACTATGTCCTTCTCACACTTCTGACTTTGTTCATTCTTCCTTTCATATTCAGTCATTACCGGGAAGTGTAAGTACACTTCCCGGTAATAATTTTCTATCAATCACTAACAAAAAGCAATTGTGGCCGGTGCGGCGCCGGCGGCGGTGCGTTCGCTTTAGCATTCGTTTTCGTGAAGTACATGAACTCTACGAAAATGATAGGGATGCACTAATGCACAGTTCACAGTCACACACACTTCACAGTCGTTGTATGTGTCGTCTTCCCAGACGTAGTATTGGCTTGAGTCAAACTTAGCCGCAGCCATACGCGTACTTCGACGAGGATCCCGTTTGAAGTACTCGATGATCTCGTCGAGTTCTGGTGAATGAACGCCCGATCGACCTCTATCCTGTGTATACGTTGGTGTCTTGAAATGCCCATGATCGAGTAGCCGCTGTGTTACCGCTACGATCGTCCGGGCCTGTGGGACATAGAGGTTCAGAACCCCGTAAAGATGGAGCGACTCCCAAGATTTTCGGCTCCGCGTAAAATTATAACTAGCCCTAGCGTACAGTTTGTACAATAGCGATGTACTCCAAATTGGAGTAACTGTAATGTTGATCCATTTTTGCAAATTACGATATCGTATCACGCGTCATACGACGATCGCGGGTCAACTGAGAGAGCCCGCGGGACGGGGTTGCGTCGCAGGAGAGGATTGCCACCGCCGCCTCCCGCGTGCGTGCAGACTAGTTTATGCCGTATCACTACGCACGATAGCTTATTTTGGTGTGAACATTTACCGCCATACATGCGGTTCGAGAAGTACCTACGTTATGTCTAGTGGATACTATTGTTTCTCACGCTTTCAAGTTTATGCATATTTTTTTGAATTATTTGAAAACAAAATCATTTTAATTTTTTGAACCTATGATTCGATAGGTAGTACTACTAAGGGAAAATCGTTCTGCCGCCGGAAAACAACCATTAAAATTTCAGCGTGTATATGATTTATAAAAAACCAACCGAGTTCTATGTAAAAAATAGTGGTTGTTTCTTTATTTATGATGTCAACCCTAATGCCTATAATTTGTTTCTTTCATTAGCGTCACTTGGCCAAAACTTCTTTATCAAATGGGCATTTCCCTTTACCGACTATAGTTTAAAAAAGTAATTTGCAAACCTTAGACAACATCATGAACGAATTCAAACCACGTCCTCAGGAGAATGTCGCAAGTCTTGTTATGTATGATATTGTTCGTGAAAGACATAAACTACTTATTAAGTATTTATTTACTTTATGTGGCGGTAAAAGTAGGTATAGGATCATTAACTAGGAATATCCCGTAATGTCGGAATCCACAAAAATACCTAAGAACCCAATGGCAATGTGAAATACAAACTTAACAGAGTTTCAACTTACGTATTCTCCGTTTGAAATAAGATTAGACATTTAAACAAACCTTTTTTACAGTCCGTTCAACCGATTTTGACTTCTATACCGTAGCATAAGGATGGCATTAAAAGTAAAAAAAGTGGTTACAAACCAACTGTTTACTGCAGCTGTCATTTATCATGCAACCAACGTAATAGAAGTCAAAATCGGTCGAACGGACTGTAAAAAAGGTTTAGTTAAATGTCTAATCTTATTTCAAACGGAGTATAGTTTGTTGTAAAGTCTTGAAATAACAAAGTTTACCTTCTGGTAGGTACTGCAGTTGTTTGGTGTAATTAACGCATTCAAGGACATGCACTGAACGAGACAAAATGGTGCCGATTCCCTTGTTCACAAACTATACTAAATTTAAGTTCAGTGCATCTTTAACTTTCTATTTCATTAAGAAAAGGACAGAAGATACATTTTAGTTTAGTCTTGTCAAATTAATCAGCGCCTGTCACTCTCCATACAAGTTTAGACGTAATTAAAAACTTGCCGACTAAAATTACGTCAATTTACGTCAAACGCTGATTAATTTGACAGGACTAAACTAAAATTTATATTCTGTCCTTTTCTTAATGAAATAGAAAGAAAAAGATGCATTGAACTTAAATTTAGTTTAGTTTGTGAACAAGAGAATCGGCACCAGTGTAGTTTTATTTTTATAACGACTATGGCCGTTTAGTGTCAATTAATGGCATTACCCATAACCTACTTTGTCCTTAGATCATCAAAATTGTATCTTGATAATATCACAATTATTAAAAACTTTTCTGTTAATAACATGCTAGATAGGAAAAGTCCAAATACCTATTAGTTATGAGTTAGATCAATCAAAATCAAATAAAAAATATTGGAGAGGAGGTCGTAGCTAAGTAATAAGAGCCGCACGGGTCGATCGAAGGTTAAGCTAGGCTTACCGTTGTCGGTTCGTGGATGGGTGACCATGCATTACATTCGAGAGAGACCCCTCCGTGTCTTGGAAAGCATGTTTAGGGATGATTTACGTTAGACCGTCACGGGCGCCAGCCGCATCCGTGTCTGCTTAACTTGAATGGACCAACCCTCCGACGGGACACGGATGCTGCACGGTGTAGCATGCACTGCTTCTTATAAAATGTTCGTGAAGTTTTGGATCCGTGCCTAGTCTGCGCCTCGTACATGCACGGCTCGCACCCGGAACGGCTTAGCATCATTCCTAAGCCAAAAAGGCTGTCATTCGTAAATCTTTGACAGTCGTTACGGATCAGAAGTCAGAAGCCCAAAAGTCTGACAACCAGTCTTACCAAAGGGTATCGTGTTACCCAGTGTGTTGAGGCAGTCGCTACATGTAAAATCAGTCCAGTCAGTTCCAATCTAACCGGGTGCAGCTGAATACCAGTATATTCAGCTGCATCCGGTTAGACTGTAAGCCGACCCCAACATAGTTGAGAAAAGGCTAAGCAGATTGATTTGTGATTAGTAGGTCAATCTGCATTTAATTACCTGCAAAGTAATTTTAATACCTAATTGCGTATTTGATCAAAGATTTTTACTTAATACGTACCTACCTACATACTAAAATCATACGAAAATTAAAAATGCATTTTTTTTCCTGTCTACTCAAAATACTTACTAATATTTCTAGGTTTGTGTAGTGTATTTTCCTGCCGTAACATACGCTACCTTCGTAAATGCATAATTTCATTGCAATTATGCGGGTGTTCTACGCAATCAAATAGACGCCTACGTCTATTTGATAGCGTAGAACACCCGCCCTTTCCATGTTTTAATAGAAAACAAACGCTTCATTGCTAAGACACCTGCACAATTTCCCTGAATCACAATATTCGCTAATTATGCAATCTATTGTAAGGGTCATGGTTCCAATGATAATAAAATGTGTTTTATATTCATCATAATTTTATTTTAAATTAAGCATTAATTAACATAGAAAAGCTCGAGCTAAAAAAAACTGCCATTTCCACTGAATTTGACTACATAATGATCAAATCTACCATGCCGAAGACTGCCATCCATTATTGGAGCGAAAGCCGAGGTTTGGTTCGTCCCAGCCGTTGGAAGAATCAAGACTTTCGATTACAGTGGAATCTGCAAATCTGTCGTTCCATCCAGGAGACGATCTGAAGGAATTGCCGCTATAACCACCGTTGGAGCTGTATCCAGTCTGTGACCAACCGCTGCTTGAAGGACTTCTGTTTCCGTTTCCGCTGCGGCTTTGACCGCTTGATCCGAAGGCAGAGGTCCCGCGCCAACCACCATTACTGGCTGATCGACCCAGACCACCTCCAGAGCTAGCCCAGCTGCCGCCAGGAGAGCGAGCGACACCACCGGAAGGTGCTCCACCGAAACCGCTGCTTACTTGCCAGCCGCTACCACCTGGGAAGAACATCATAATGATGATTATTTTTATTAATAAGTACGACAGGTAATTTCTTCAGGCAGATCTTTACAGGATCCATTTGGATATCTTAGGTAACCAGATCGTTAATCGGTTTCAGTTACCTACTAGCTGCGTAGCTGCTAGGGTTCAGCCGTAAAGGAGCTACTGGCATGCTCACAGCCAAAGCCCATTTTGGGAGGACTCTCTCAAAATGGGTACCCCCCGTAAAGCCATGATCCATGGACCGCACGACCTCCGAGTAGAGCCTCCGGCAGGAGGCGTTTGGATCCCCTAGATTGGGCAGGAGCCGCTTCAAGGCAGCCCCACCCCGCTCCAGTCTGGGAGCCAAACGTCGGAAATGTTCGACGAAATTCCACCGGCTGTCGACTTGTCGAGGACGAGTCCCAGATACTTCATCGTCGACTCAACATCGATGTGAACCCCTCCTGCCATTACCTGGGAACCCGACGGTCGCGCATTTTGAGGACCATGAAAACCCATGGCCTCGGACTTGTGCAGGGCCACCTCGAGTTCCAGCTGCCTGATCCTGTCAACGATTGTCGCAACTCCGCGTGTCGCTAAGTCGGCCGCCGCCTGGCGCTTGGCGGTCAAAACTCACGCCGACAGACCAAACAGCGGTAATTTCGCCCCGAGCGAGCAAGCGAGCAAGTGCGAGTAATCACCCGTCGCACTCGGACACTCGCTGATAGTCTAGCGACAAAACTATCAACTATCGCCAACTCGTTTTCTGTTGCTAGCTCTATTCGCTACTCGTTAATCGCCGGCGGTGGGACAACTGTCTTAGGCCTGTGCAAACATAGAATAAGATAAAATTTATTTTATTTTCCTGCTTGTTTTTAAAACAATGTTTATAATAATATACAAAGTGTACAGTAGGTAGGTACCTACCTGCCGGGGTTGCGAATAAGGCCGAAAGGAAAATCGTGGCCCCCGGCAACATGGCAACTGAAGGAACACGGGTGGGTTTTAGTCAGTAAGAGTCTGATACGCCCTCCCGCTCCACCCAGAGCGGGAGAAGTTATTTCCCAACCAAAAAAAAAAAGGTAGGTACCTACCTGAGTAATTAGTGAATGTGACATTGACTCTGTGTTGCCAAAATATCACAAATAAGTTTATTTGCTAAACAATGAAGTTGTTAACTTGCCAGTAAAGATCCCATTACTATTTAGGACTAGTAGCTAGACTAAATACAACATTTTGGGATAAGAACAAATTCAAATGACACTGGTGGGTTTGCATTGGAGACCTGAGACCCCTTAGCCCTTCGATCTCTTCATATTTTTTTTTGGTCTGAAGAAAGCTACCCCTTTCATTGCCTACTGCGCCCAATGCAAACTAATAAGAAAACCGTAAAACAATGTTTTATTTACCTGGAGAACGGACATCCCGGCTAGCAATGGCTGCTGCTGTGGTAATGAGCACTAGCACCAGAATCTTCCCCTGAAATAGAAGAACTTATGATGAATATATTAATATCAATCTTTATGGTTTTTTAAGTTTATTGGAGGACTCTTCTTTCGTCTTCTTCTTAACCTTGCTGAACTCAAGCAGTTTGTTATACAACATGCAAAAAAAACCCTGTTCGATCCGTGAGGGTGTTGAGGTACCGTACTGAGAGTCTATTTATGTGGGAATTTTCAGGAAACGCGAAAAACAATAATCGTCTATTTTTTTTCTATGGGGAATTTCACCGGGCTATTACATGGGGAGCGAGCGGCCGTCGATAAGCACCAGCTTACAAGACATAACTTAATTAAGAAGACCCCTGTTGAAAATTAGCAAATTTTTAACGATTTTGGGGTAATTTTTATTTTATACTACAAATTTGATTTATAGATAGCAATAACTTTTTCATTTTAAATAATAATTAGTTTATTTTTGCATTTTAACCGACTTCAAAAAAAGGAGGAGGTTTTTTTATGTATGTTCCCCGATTCTTTTTTTGTTTTAAAGGGTATACTTTAATATTGGTCCCATTGTCATTTGGTTACGATCTGATGATGGAATCTTGGAGAAATTGAGGGAATTCTTCAAATATTAAAGGCACATCTATAGCGATTTGGGTATTTTTAACCGACTTCAAAAAAGGAGGAGGTTCTCAATTAGTCGGGATTTTTTTTTTTTTTAATGTATGTTCCCCGATTACTCGAAGACGGCTGGACCGATTTGAAAAATTCTTGTTTGTTTTAAAGGGTATACTTTCATATTGGTCCAATTGTCATTTGGTCACGATCTGATGATGGAATCTTGGAGAAATAGAGGGAATTCTTCAAATATTATAGGCATATCTATAGCCATTTGGGTATTTTTGATGAGCAGTTGACAGAGCCCCTTTCGGATCGGAGAGGGTTTTCTTACATAATAATATTATATTTCGTAAAACACAGAAGTCTTAATAACTGATTAAGTAAAATATTAATGGTCGTAACAAAATAACACAGAAAACTTACTTACCATCTCTAATAGTGGTACTCGGTTCTTTGGCAACAATTCGTGAATCCTATGACATTTATACCATCTTACTCTGCATCCCAAACTCATCCAGTTTTTACTGTCATATATCAGAGGCACGATATTATAAGCCCAACAATAGCGTTGCCTATGTTAAAGTGACACGATTTGACTATTAATTCGATGATTAAAGTTTCTCAGTGAGAACAAAGACACAAAGCTATAGATGTGTCAACAGCAATTAATTAGGTATTATGTGTCTGAAGTGGAATTGCCTCAAGGTCGGGTTTGGGCTGTTCCAGTTTACTCTATGAGTCATAGTATTAGGTCACTAGGCGAATAACTAACTAAAATAAATCCACTGTCTCTTTCTCACAGCAAAACATGAATAACTGACAAGACCAGTACCCTAATTGCTTAATACACGATTTTTTTTTTTTGGGTGGGAAATTATCAAATAACTTCTCCCGCTCTGGGCGGAGCGGAAGGGCGTGTCAGACTCTTACTGACTAAAACCCACTCGTGTTCCTTCGGTTGCCCTGTTGCCGGGGGCCACGATTTCCCTATCGGTTTTCTTCGAACCCCCGGCAGGCATTGGCCCTAGCGGACCCCGTCAATTCTGCTGACATCTCTTTGAGGCGCGCGTGGAACACAACGCGCCGTCGACCCGGGCTTTGTCCTTATCGGACGGCGAGCTACCCATTGCTCACCGTCCGCAAGCCCGCGCCTACGGTGGCCGGAAATCGGCTCGCGATTTTCGCCCCGGGCGTCTTCTTCTATTGCGGCGGTTAGGGGCGTGAGGGCGCGAAATTTGCCTCTCCCTCACGCGTTCCGCCTCCTCCTTCGCGAGCATTACCGCTTCGCAGAAGAAGGTGACGGCCTGCCATTTCCTCTCGCTCCGTACCATGGCCTGAACCAGGGCCGGACGCGAGAGATCACCGCCGCCGATCGCCTCTACGAGGACACGGCGTTGCTCCGCCCAAGCCGGGCAGACCTCCACCGTATGCTCCACCGTGTCCTCAGGCCGATCCACACAATGGTGACACCCGGGTGTTTCTTCCTGCCTTATCTTGTACAGGAACCTCCCAAAGCAGCCGTGTCCGGTGAGGACCTGCGTCAGGCGGAAGGTGAGGACGCCGTGGCGTCTCTCTAGCCACTCCTCAAAGAGGGGTCTTATCGTCGCAATTGTGGCGTGCCCATTAATACACGATCAATCACAATTTTTTTCGATTTGAAACAGATTGCTATTCCATTGCTTCATAAGTTGGAAAAAAAATCTGCTCAACAACGTAAATAACACAATGAATGTTGTTGAATTGTCAAAATGAAACAAATTCTTATCCATACGAAAACTACCTTTTGGAAGGGGCGACTAGAATCAATTTTATTATTTTGTAAATTTTGACGTTCAAAAGTGTCTATTTGAAATAAATGATTTGAATTTGACTTTGAATTAGTCATAAATGTTTACAAAAATTAGTTACGTATAAGGAATATCAACGTTGATGTAAAAGATACCGAAGAACATACGATGGCATCGTTTAAAGATGGTTTGTGGTAGTATGACAGAACGTTGTTTCTTGTCTTACAGATCTGCAGTGCTAGTCTGTTAAAATCTCACCGTGAACGCTAAGGTGAAGTATATACTAGGGATTGACACTGTTGACAGCTCACTTTCAAGGTCACTTCACCTAAGCGTCACGGTGAGATTTTTACAGAATAGCACTGCTGTTCTGCACGAAGTCAAGTGGCGACCTGTGTGTTCGGAACGTTATGTGAATGATGTAATACATTAACCAATCTCACGATTGAAGCACATGTTACAATAATTTACCAGTATACCTACCTTTTAGCCTAAGGCAGAGTAACATACAGACTAGCAGCACTTTGCTGTCGACAGACCCAACTTCAGCTGTCGGCAGAGGCAACTGCAGCTACCGCCATTGAACGGCGTTTGCCGGCGACACATGAACAGTATGACGACAGCTACAGTTTGAGCGGAGCGCACCCACTGCCTTGTCACTCATACAGGATTTTTTTTAACCAGTGCGCAAACTTAAACACGCTCACGCACTTTACTCATCATTATGAACAACTTTTACTAAACCTGAAATCGCGAAAAAAAATCAGCTGTTCCCTACATTTTGACGAATTATGCGAACATAAATGTAGGCAGAGCTGATTTTTTTAGACATTATGGGTAATTTGTGAGCTTCGTAGATAGGTATATGATATAGTATGATAGTGTAATATCCCCCTAAGGAGGAATATACCCATAATAAATGTCTATTTTACAATTTCATTGTACCTATCTTTGATCATGGATATGATAGTGTAATACCCCCCTTAGTAAAAAATTTCGTAGCCGACTACCTAACCAAACCAAAGGAGACGGAAACGACACTAGTTTACAAAAAAATATTTTCTTTTTGTTCATGAAATGAAACATATATTTATATAGGCTATGGACGGTAATTAAAACAATATTTTTTTATTTTTCGTAGCTAGTCACAATTCTGAGATATAGAGGTCTTTGTTTTTTATCTACCCGCAATTGTTTTAAATACGTTTATCGTTCTATTTTGTAAACAACTGTGTGATTCAAAAGTCTTATTTTTATATTAAAATGTCATCTAGAGTGTGTAAACTACATCTAAATCGATTTTATTATGTTTGTGGGAAAATTGTTCAGTTAAATCGTGGTTTCCCTATAGCAAAACCATTGCAAGAAGCCTATTTACATTATTTTGGATTTCCGGTGTCAAATCAAGATAAAAATTGGCTTCTTCATGTGATTAGCACTAATTGCAGATGTGGTCCTCAGCTCCTGGTATTCAGGTAAAAATAAATCACTGAAATTTGGTAAACCAGTGATATGGAGAGCCAACTAACCACGTAACCGATTGTTACTTTTGTTTAACAAAAACTTTTGGTTTTAACTAAAAAAAAAAAATTGTAGTAAATATGCAGACGTTCCATCAGTGACTAAGCTGGTCCTTCATTCAAAGGATTTACCAGTTCCCACAGAACTTTTTAACCGAAGTAGAAAAAGCAGCCTGAAACTCTTTCAAAAGTGTCGTAAATATTTTTTACACAATTAAAAAAGTGATAATTACAAAGAATTGTTGAAAATCTATTGCAAAATTATAAGCGTATGAATGTAAATATGTCACTAAAAATTCATTTTTTGCATTCACATTTAGAATTTTTCCAGAAAATCTTGGTAGTGTGAGTGATGAACATGGTGAGCGATTTCACCAAGATTTAAAATTATTTGAGCAAAATTATCAGGGTTTTTGGGATCAAAATATGCTAGGTTGTATGCTATTGTTGGTCTGTTGTGAGAGATACAGTTGAAAATATTTATAAAAAGAACAAAAATTACCCATTCTTAACTGTTTATTGTTTATTTAGATGTAGTTTTTTGTAAAATATTCTTAATAAATGTTTCAAAAAACTGACGTTCTGGATTTTTTTAAATATTTTTTCCAAGATGTAGATACCCAAAGTAACGTGATCGTATATATTCCATTTCATGAACAAAAGTCATGTAAACTAGTGTTACATACACTCTTGGGCTTGAATGTAACGAAATGAAAATTGTTTATAGATTCAAACATATATTAGTGTATTGCAGTGACTAGTTGCTATCCCACAATTCACACAACGATCCATAGTTTCAACAATAACCAATCCACAAAGAGGCGGTAAAATCCAAAATAACAATTCCAAGTCAATCGTGTGAGCGATACCTATTCGGTGTCCAATGTGAAAGCAAGGATCGTACAAGACAGGCAGGGTCAGAATCCATAAAAACAAAGCAGTGGTCGTTGAAAATGAAAAATAAGCACTCAAAACGCATCGGAAAATACGAAACAAATGGCAGCTGTCAAGTAGGGGTGGGCGTTGCGACGACGAACCGTTTACGAAGACCGTTTTATGTTTTGTGATGATGAAACCGTTTTACGTCCTGGGTTCAACTTCAAACAATGCAATGTAGACTCCATTGTGCAATGGAGACTCCATTGCACAAACCAGTCTTCGAATTACTTGGTGTGATTTTTTATTCTACATCTAAGAAAATACAGTCGGCACAATGATTCAACTATCTATCTCTACTTTAATCGATAATCTCACGAAAACTATCTTTATCATATTTTTCCGCTTCCAGATAGAGATTTGAGCTGATTTTTAGGGTTCCGTAGTAAACAAGGAACCCTTATAGTTTCGTCATGTCCGTCTGTCTGTCTGTCTGTTTGCGGCCTAGCTCAAAGACGCTTAGTACTAGAAAGCTGTAATTTAGCATGGGTGTACATATGAATCACGCCGACAAAGTGGTAAAACAAAATCATGAAAAAAATTTTTTTTTCAGGTACCTCCCCTAGACGTAAAGTGAGGTTGATTTTTTTTCTTTCAATAATCCCATAGTGTGGGATGTCGTTGAAAAGTTCGTTCAAAAATATTGTGAGTTTGCTAAAACCATTTTTAGATTTAGGGATCTGTTTTCGAAATATTAAGATTTAAAGTGCTAATTTTTGTTACATTCAAGTGTCCCCCCAGAGTTTAATGGTTGGTTTTGGGTATATGAAAAAAATCACGGTAGTAGCATATATAACGAAATTAAAAGGAAAACTATCACAGCTAAGTAGGCTTTTCAAGTTAACGAGTAATAATCGACCTACTTTCATTTGCGGTTGCAAAATCATGTTCTCCCATACAGAATGTATGATGGAACATGTTTTTCAACTACAAAGTTAAGTTTGTTCTTGGGATAAATTCATTCCAACTACGGAACCCTTCATTGTGCGTGGTCCGACACGCACTTGGCCGGTTTTGATATTCAAAGATAAAAAAATATGACTAATTTTTCAGATTATACCTCAACTTATTATATTTGGACCCACCATTCCCCATCTCCATTAGTTCTATTTAAAAAAAATAATTCCCGTCCTAGAGCTATTACTATGAGTCTTTCCCGCCCAAGGATGGGAAGCAGCGTCTTCCACCCGCTACTCGGATCAAACAAACACTACCGAGTATGAGAAATTAAACAATAGATTGTTATACAAGGGTCGAAAGGAATTGACGACTTTCACCCGTGTAAACACTCTACTTTTAATTTCGAATATAAGGAAAGTAAAAAGTTGTAGTTTTTCTAAAATATTAATTGATAATAACATGAGTATTCTAGTAGATACCTATTAGTCGACATCATTATGTCGTAGTGTATAAAACTATCTAACCTTTTTAATTTCTTTTCGAGCTATTTCAAGTCCTAAAAATTTATAACTTTTTATTTATTTCCATTCATTATGTTCAGTGCTTAAAACATTATTTTAAACTTGTTTTGTACTGTGATTTTAAACACTTAATAAAAAACATTGTTTTATTTCAAACTGTTTTAAACACTATTTTAAATAGATACGTGTTTTAAAACAACTTGTTTGTTTTATGCCAACACTGTGCAGACTGTACAGAGGTTAGCGTTATATTGAAGCTCAGTAAGACAAGTTCGTGATCGCAGTAGGTACGACGCTATGAGAGATTCTTATTGTCTGATGAAGATCTGTCTTGTATAACCAAAATGATTAATTCATTTATCATTATTTGATCAACTAAAGAGGTTTCCAATCGATTGAATAAAACAACAGTTTGTTTTTGTAACAATTTCTTAGCAATTATACTTTTTTATAGCTAATAATTTTTATTTCAATCACCATCTATACTACTCATAATTATTACTTGTTATTGAAGCTGGTCTTTCTTCCTCAGGTAAATCTGGGTCATCCCACCCCCACACTGGATGAGTTCCATCACCCGTTCTCTTCACCTGTTTCTGTATCAATTCATCCGATACGAGCTTCAAATCATATGCCCATCCAATTTTTGACATGGTATCAATAAACAACTTGCCAAAATTAAGAGAATAGCCGCCCAATTCAGCTAGTCTGTAGTCCCAAGGGAAAGTGTGGTGGAAGTTGTGAAAGCCCTCTCCGAGTGCATAGAATGATACCGACTTAATTTCAACAGGTCCGATGTGTTTATCATATGGCTTGGTTCCCCACATGTGTGCTGCTGAGTTCACAAACAAAATCGCGTGCAGTGCGTATATGTATCGTAAGCAGACACAAACGTAAAATGCAATCTTTGCTTCTTCCCCCCAAAGAGTAGGGATATAAGTAGGCACAATGAAACACGCGATTACTAGCAGATACCAGTAATTGCTGAAAAAAAAAAACTTTATTTAATATTTATTTTTTCCGATTTAGGGTATGTTCTTAGACATAAATCTTTGTTAGTGAAAACCTACTTGTACTGGAAGCGCAGTAAAGGGTCGTTCATGAGATCGCTTACATCAACACTGTGTGCTCTGACTTGAGGATGTTTTCTGATCATCATCCACCCAATGTGAGAGAAGAAGAAGCCCCTCTTCGCATTGTGAGGGTCTGCATCCGTGTCGCAGTACTTGTGGTGCATGCGATGAGTTCGCACCCAGTAGATCACAGAATACTATGAAAAAATTTGAAATAACATGTATCACCCTTCCTAAAAACTAAATGCATTGGATGAATATGTTATCACAATAAATTGATGCAGTGACGATTATGACGAACTTTATATTTATAATTTGGCTTAGAAATAAATATACCAGAGCATGTTATTTAATTAATTAGATGAATCTTTTATGCAACGACACGATTACGAGAGACCATATTTAGACGTGGACGTTGCTGCAAATTCCATTGAACACATTTTGATACCACTCTTATTTCTAAATACTCAGTTAGGATTTTTTTAAACTTGATTCTCTATCTTGTGTGCTGTTCAGTGAAATGACTGTAAAAGGCTCAGTCACCGAAATATTCATGTCTTTATTACTAGTCAATGTGCTGAGAGCGATCAAGAGGTTCTATGGACAGTTATACATGTCAACAAGTAACCTCGTTACGAATATGGCAAACGACCCAAGAGCTGGTTTAACTCCAACACTACACCGAAAACATCCCGGACGTCAGCTTGTACGAGATTAGGATAGCTCTGAAACAGCTCAAAAACAATAAGGCACCGCATGATGACGGAATTACGGCCGAACTCCTAAAGGCTGGCAGAAAACCCGTTCTTACCCTCCAGAGACTGTTTGATTCCGTCATACTCGAGAGCAAAACGCCAGACATGGAATAGAGGTGTGGTGATGCTTTTCTTTAAGAAGGGCGACAATCCTTAAGAATTATAGGCCCAACTCAGTTCTGAGCCATGTCTACAAGCTGTTTTCAAGGGTCATCACGAACCGTCTCGCACGCAGGTTTGACGACTTCCAACCTCCCGAACAAGCCAGATTCCGTAAAAGCTACAGCTACGTAAAAGCAGCAGCACCGTAGATCACATAAATGTGCATACACTACGGCAGGTTAAATAGAAGACGGAAGAGCATAACCTGCCTCTTTGCTTAGCGCTTGTGGACTACGAGAAAGCCTTTGATTCGATCAAGACATGGGCTGTACTTACTGCAGTCTCTTCAACGGTGCTGAAATAACTGTACAAAAACCATACCTTGAAACCTATCTTTCTGCAGCGAGGTGTGAGACAAGGAGACGTTATCTCTCCGAAACTGTTCACCGCTGCACTGGACGATGTCTTCAAGGTTCTGGACTGGAAAGGGCTAGGTATCAACATCAATGGCGAGTATATCACCAACCTTCAATTTGCCGACGACATAGTTGTCATGACGGAGACTATGGAGGACCTCAGTACAATGCTCGATGACCTCAGAAGAGCTTCCGAAAGAGTGGGCCTTAAAATGAACATGGACAAGACAAAGGTCATCTCAAATGCCCATGTATCACCCACTCTCATGAAGGTCGGAGACGCTACACTCGAAGTTGTGGACGAGTATGTTTACCTAGGGCAAACTGTCCATTTAGACCAACTTTGAGAAAGAGATCAATCGTCGAATCTGACTTGGTTGGGCAGCGTTCAGGAAGTTACGCAATATCTTCTCGTCCCACATTCCGCAGTGTCTCAAGGTGAGTCTTTGACCAGTGCGTGTTGCCAGTGTTGACATAAGGCACTGAAACTTGGTCGCTCACAATGGGCTTTATTATAAAACTAAAAGTCATCCAAAGGGCAATGCAGAGGGCTATGCTTGGAATTTCTCTACGTGATCGAATCAGAAATTAAGAGATCCGCAGGAGAACCAAGGTAATCGACATAGTCCAAAAATTGCCAAACTTAAGTGGCAGCGGGCAGGGTACATTACTCGCAGAACAGATGGCCGATGGGGGCCAAAAGGATCTGTAGTGGCGACCGCGAACCGGAAGACGTAGTGTTGGAAGGCGACCCACAAGGTGGACTGATGACCTTGTGAAAGCCGCAGGAATCTGCTGGATGCGGGAAGCACAGAACCGGTCGAAGTAGCGGTGCTTGGAGGAGGCCTATATCCAGCAGTGGACATCTTTCAGCTGAAATGATGATGATAACTCGACAATAATGTATGTTTCTACAGGTACTCACCTGAAACGCCATAGTGAAGAACGACAGGAGCAAGAGACGCAGCGGCAGCTTGGCTTTGTATGCCTTGTGTGTCCATAGTCTGTGGGCACCAGTTGTTACACTCAGCATCGTGGCTAGGTACAACAAATATGCTGCAGAAAAAAAAAAGGACGTACATTACGTAATAGAATAAATTATTTTGTCAACATGTGAGATAAAATGAAGATGGTTGTTATGTCTGAAGAATGAACGCCTTTCTGAATATCGGATAAAATGTCAGGAACATTCCATCTCTGGTAAGTAAAGTAAAGAAAACTAAATGTTAAACAAATTGACTATTTACTAACTTAAATTGTCCGTATATTCAAACCATAACTGTTATTCTTTGACAGTTGTATGATATGGCTATAACACGGCAAATTACCGTAGGGTGTCGATTTGTTTGACATTTAATTTCCCAGACTGTACCAAGTTAGAGCTTGTTCCCGATTACAGTGGCTTAGTAAAAAATGTTCATGTAAATGGGGAAAAATTCGTCTCATAACAAAACTCCACGAACATAACAATGCTTACCGAACAGACAAGTCTGCCACTTCGCCGCCATAAGGAATAGATAAACGCCATAAATAGCACCGATGTGCATTAAGGAAAAGATCGTCACTTCCCTCCACACTATGTCCCGTTTCCTTGGGTGTGGTGGTAGCACTATCTCTTTGTCATCGTATCCCGCTTCATTGTTGAAACTGCTATAATCAGCCGAGTCAGCAGTAATGCTCGGTTTACTGCAATTAAAAAAAGAAGTAACTGCACCTTGCACTTACACACAAATAAAATATAATTGATATAAACGGAAATACTGATAGTTTTCTTACTTAAGCATTGTAATCGGTATCTGGTTGTACAGGTTATTTACTGATGTATTTTTAATAAACTTATTTTATGTATCGACGTTTTGGGAGATTAACACAGACGACTGGCTTCTTATATCTGTAATGTTAAAAAGAACGTATACCCTTTAAATATGTCTGCAATAATGTTCCAGGGGTGTAGATACTGCCGTATCATCATCTGCCTAGCCTTTTCCCAACTATGTTGGGGTCGGCTTCCAGTCTAACCGGATGCAGCTGAATACCAGTATTTTACATGGAGCGACTGCCTATCTGACCTCCACAACCTAGTTAGTACTAGGTAACACGATACCCCTTGGTTAGACTGGTTGTCAGACTTTTTTGGGCTTCTAACTACTCGTAACGACTGTCAAAGATCTACAAATGACAGCCGGGACCAACGGCTTAACGTGCTTTCCGATGCACGGAGGGGTCTTGGTATGTAAAGATGGTCACCCATCCACAGACCAACCGTGGCAAGCGTAGCTTAACCTGATCGATCGACCCGTGCGGCTGTTGTTACTTAGCCACAAGCCACTGCCGTATCAACATACAAAATATTTTATTTCACATAAACCTACATGGGCACTTAAGAAACATCAGAAGCTAGGTGCACGGTTCCAATTGGTCGTTTCCTATGGAGAAGAGCCGGCAAGAAACTCCACGGTTACCCTTTTATCAGCCGTATCATTAATATGGAGCCACTGGGCCCCCAAACGAAATTGACCTGAATGATCCTCTTTCTTATAAGGCTTAAAAACTATCGGACCAACTGAGATTTGAGTGCTAGAAAAGTCAGAAATCGCAAAAATCTTTTCCCATACAGTACGTGGGAATGAGACTGAGAGAGAACACAATTTATACCAGTGTATAACAACAGTCGAAATAATCTCATAACATACACATAATCTCTCAGCTGAATAGAAAACGAATTGATAAGATAGTCACAGATTTAACTTTTTAAATGATTATCATACTTTTATGAAACAAAGCAGTCATACATGACATAAGAACGGCTATTTTAGTCAACTTTCAAAATAATATTTCTCCAGACCGAATTTCAGCCATGGCGACCAATCTCGGTGGAGCCTTCGGTGCAGGAGATATTATAGTGCACAAGTGTGTGCGCAGTCATAAGGTACACTCTCTCTTTCCCGTACTCTCATAGTCCGACGGGACGGCAATCCGACACTGCCGGAGAGAGAACAGGCGCAGGTCCAACGGCTTAACGTGCTTTCCGAGGCTAGGGAGTATCACATCGCTAACTTCCAAATTCCGGGCTGTTAGGTACTAAGAAATTCCTAATAGAAAAAACCCAATAAAACTTTGCCTGACCCGAGAATCGAACCCAGGACTCCACGCTCAGCAGTCGCGCTTGTGACCACGAGACCAATAGGGCAGTCCACGTGGAACTTTCAACAAAACAAAGCAAACCTCAGTTTGCTTGAGTGATGCAGAACTTCCCGCGAACCAAGTCGCGGGCAGAAGCTAATAAAGTATTAAAAATATTGTATTTTAGCCCGTATTATTTGGTTAGTATCGTGTGTATACTTACCAAATGGACTTCGAAACGTGTCCGTATGAATTGAGGAGCCATGTCTCACATTTAAACGCAGGTACTACCAATATCTAGTAGTAAATTACCTGATTTTGTAGGCCCGATCCTGGAATTTGTAGTAAAACCCATAAAACATACAGGACGTTTAAGGTGGCTCCACAATTCAGACGTCTGAATTGAGTAGCCACCCTAGAACTCGAAAACTGGCTGACGGATATTTTTGAAAATTTGGTAAGATTTAGTAGTACTTATGAGTAATCTCTACAAAAAAAATGGGTTTTGTACGGCTGAATTTGAGATAGCTACAATGTTTTGTTTTTTCACAAAAATTATAAATTTCACGGCGCTGTTTCTCGGAAAGTAATCAACCAATTAAAACAAATTTTTAGTATAATTTAGTAGTAAATGTGTTCTAATTTTTAGTATAAAATAAAATGGAAATAATTTATAATTTCGCTAATACAACACATTTTATGACTTGCCATTTGGAGGGTTTGCCCATAATCGCCACGCTGGGCATGTGGGCATAGCTCACAGAATTAGCAAGCTAAAGTGGCAGTGGGCCGGCCATATCAGCCGTAAAACCGATGACCGTTGGGGTACACGTGTTCTTGAGTGGAGACCGCGAATCAGCAAACGTAAGGTAGGACGCCCTCAGGCTAGGTGGAGTGACGATCTTCGCAGGGTAGCTGGTAGTAGTTGGATGAGAGTTGCCAAGAATCAAGCTGAACGGCATGCAATTGGAGAGGCCTATGTCCAGCAGTGGACTGCTATAGGCTGATGATGATGATGATGAACACACTTTATGTGGCTCCTCAATCCTGACGGTCTATAGAAAATATATGTTACGTAGCTACTAAAGTAGTTGATCAAATCGTATAACAATAGCACCAATATTTAAGTAGAAATTTCTACTAAATATTGGCGTAATCCAACATCCTGCACATTCAGTATTTCAAAAAATATAAGAAAAATAAACATTCCTTGACAATTTAGTGTGGTACGAGAGCCCACGATCAAAACCATGTCACATCGTTTCACGCCAAAACCGTATTAAATTGTTGGTTTAGATGATTCTGAACCCGGCTCGGTGGAAAGTACCGGTCAGAATCATCCCAGTTTTACGGGAGCACATTTCTGCTATGTCAAAAAAACAGTGGCACTCTGGGAGTGCCGACAGAAGTGAAAACTTGAACAAGATCGCCTTGGTGGAAAAAAAATACTTGTTTAAAACATTGGTCTGTAACCTTATCTAAAAAAAAAAACACTACAAACTGAAAAATAACTTTAATTTCGGAAGTCGGTGTCTTGGGTTTTGTATTTTCGTTTTTTGCCACCAACTTCCGAAATTAAAGTTATTTTTCACTTTGTAGTGTTTTTTTTTTTGGAGGTCGGTTGTTTTTTTTTTGTAAAAAGTTTTTATTTTTCACTTTTTAGTTGTGGTACCTACCCCACACATATTCGAATACCTGCTACCAGTGACAGAAATTTATCATATCATCTACATACTAAGTAGGAAAAAAATACGTATTTTGTAGCTAACTCAAAAAGTATCCAAGCAAAGTTAATAAAATTTATATGGGACCAATTCGAGAGCACACCATTTCAAACAAAAAAAAGAATTTTCAAAATCGGTCCACAATTGACGGAGAAATCGGTGGACATACATAAAAAAAAAAACATACGCGACGAACATATAACCTCCTCCTTTTTGGAAGTCGGTTAGTAAAATAAAGAGCACAAACGTAAAAACCTTTAAAGTGAAATACTTGCATAGAACATTGATCCGTAACGTAATATAAATAAAGAGCACAATCGCGTTTATAAAAACGAGGTATCGGTAACGGTGTCGCGAGTTCAATTGTTTATTGTTTGATAAATGTCTTAGTCTTAAGTAAGTGGGCAAAATTGCAATACTGTTCGTCTAGTAATCTTTTTTTTCCTTATGTTATTATTCTAAAGTTTACGAAGTATTTTCGTAATTCTTAATTCTAAAGCCTTTTGTTTTATTTTGTGTTTTGAGAATCATAACTGTGATGACTGTCTATCCTGTAATTGGCAACTGTATAAGTCCGAGGCTATTGTTAGCTATAGTACTTATGATATATTATAAACAGAAGCTGTTGGTGTACCTTTATTAATAAATAAATAAATTGTTTTTCCCATCTCAAAAATGCCCAACGTGCCTAAAGAAGTTTTTCCTTCAAAAATATGCAGACGGTTTCATCACAATATGTCTGATATTAAAAATGTACATAGGTTTCGTCATTTTATTACAGAAAAGTTTGTTTTCAGACATTTTGCGTGTCACGTGTAGACTGAGCACATTTACAAAAATGTCAAAAGTTTAACCGATCTGTCTCGATATGTAGCATGTGCAATGTACAATAGTACATTAAAATTTGTTAAGATGAGTATGGCCAATTACAACTGCAGGACTAGACCATAGGGGGACTAACCGGCAGATTCACCTTAAGGAAGGGAAGCGCCAGGGTAGCTCGCAAATTCAAATTTTCTTACGTTTTTTGCATTTTGCAGGTCAGTGTCAGGTTTTATGTTGACTAAAATATGATTCGCGGTCGTAATAAATATGGTTTTACTCAATTATAATCATTACAATCAGCAATAGTGATTAAGAAGATAAAGGTGTCAAATGTCATGATTTCATGAAATGAAAGTCGGTGGCAAAAAACGAAAACACAAAACCCAAGACACCGACTTCCGAAATTAAAGTTATTTTTCACTTTGTAGTTTTTTTTTTAAGTCAGTTGTTTTTTTTTTATAAAAAGTTTTTTTTTGTAAAAATTACGCGTAAGTACTACTAAATTCTATCAAATTTTCAAAAATATCTGTCAGCTAGTGTTCGAGTTCTAGGGTGGCTACTCAATTCAGACGTCTGAATTGAGGAGCCTCCTTAAACGTCCTGTAACTTTTTATGGGTTTTACTACAAATGCTAGCATCGAGCCTACAAAATCAGATAGTTTACTACTAAATATTGGTATATTTAGTAGTAAATTCCATCCACGCCCACGTTTAAATATGAGATATGGCTCCTCAATCCATACGGACACCTTCGAAACTAGTGTTAGTACTTACATCTGCCAGAGAAACAACACAAACTATTTATTACTATCCGATATCTACTATAGTTTTCAGGATACTGTTGACACGTACCTACGTACCCTGCGCATGTTGGAGGCGTATCGCTTGCGCATGACGGCGTGAAAGCCATGCCGCCTCTGCGAACATACTGGAAGCACTGCAGTAGCTCGGCAACCCCATCAACACCCTAAATGCATTAGGTAATGTATTGCCCTCTGCGCGTAGTTGACCCATAGACTGCATATATAGAACGACTGACATTACGCTGCAAATAGTGTTGTAGCTTTTACTTCAGTCGTGCATTTTTATTGCAGCGGACAGCCAACGCCCTGCGCTCACGCTCAATATCCTGACTGACTTTTAGATTCTCGGAAACCTAGTGGCCCAGATACTTGAAAGTTGTGACTTGTTTTAAGGTACTTTCGCAAAGTTTCAACTGAGGTGCAATCGGGTAAATTTTTGTGCTTGCCTTAAAGACCTACCTCACTTTTCTTAACATTGTATCTGAGCCCATGAGCCACACATCAAATGTGTAATATGAAAACGTTTAACACTGAAAACACAGAATATTGTAAATCGGATAATAAAAGGAAAATATAATACTTACTTACCTGCAATAAAAGTATACTTGCGCACTTTAGTAGTTATAGGTAGTTTCTGAAGGAACCTATAAACTTCATTTATTTTTAATTGTAAAATACATAGATAGTGTGTGATGATGACTGATGATGAGCGTATGAATGTACGACATTAAAAATGATGTATTTATAATATTTCTATCCAATTCGTAGAACGAATTTATTACAATTTATGGCATAATATTATGTTATTTGCATTCTTACAATGCAATTTACCTTTGCACCGAGGTTAACAATGTAAGCAAGGGACTTGTGAAAATAGTTTATAATGATGACTTTTTCCGTAGGATGTTTTAAGCAGAAAACTGAAAGAAGTCCGAAAATTTCGAGGTTTATCGATCACAGGTCTTTCAAAGCTACAATTTGGTTCAAATCTTAGTTTTACACTATTGGTATCCATTATATATCAACATCCCAAAAATCAGTACAGTGCAATTTTTTTGAGATTTAACGCTATTTTTGTGTCTACGCGCGGTGACTGGCATATTGACAAGATAAAAATGTGTAATGTGCATGAGACAAAAAATATCTATTATGAAAAAAGTCACTTGCACCAAAAATTTATTTGTACTGCATTGCAAAATCTATACTTACCAACTGACGAGCTGACACGGATGTGATTCCTGATTTTCCGAGCGCCATGAACTCCTGAACGCCTCTTCTCACATTTAGACGTAACTATTTACAATTTTCCATCTTACTGCTGCGTGTCTTGACCTACACAAGTGTCTTCCCTGGATCCCTGAAAGTGAAAACTCATAGAAAACAGCTCAAGCCATCTCCCATTACGACATACTTATGTTGACAGTATTGATTAGGACTTGTTCTTTTTAGCCTCGCATTGCATAAGCACATCATTAATAATATCACTAAATCGTAACTATACGTCTTAATCATCTATTCTATATACATTATAATAAAACAGTAAAAAAACCGTGTCTGCACATTGAATATATAAAAAAAATTTAGGGGGTTTTAGAAACAGTAATAGAGCAAGAATCCAAAAAAAAAATCTGTCTGTTTGTCTGTGTGCTTGTTTGTACACGCTAATCTTCGGAACTACTGGACGGATTTGAATGTTTTTTTTTTTTGTTGTATAGGTATTAAGTCTGGGCAACATATAGGCTATAATTTATCTTGGAAACTTGAACATCTGATGCAGCACCGCAACAGACCAGCTAAACTATAAGAGATACAAAAATAGTACCATAGCAAAAATTGTTCCACGTGATGAGCATTTTCTGCTGAGAGAATAAATTTGAAGATCTGGAATACCTGATGTGGAACTCCAAGAGCCCAGCTACACTATAACATATATAGGAATGACGTCTTAACAAGAGTTGTTCAACCTGATGAGCACTCTCTGTTGACTTATAAAAATCGAAGATCTGGAACACCTGTTGTGGAACTCCAAGAGCCCAGCTACACCATAACACATATAGGAATGACGTCTTAGCAAAAGTTGTTTGGTCTGATGGGCATTTCCTGTTGACTTATAAAAATCGAAGATCAGAAACATCTGATGTGGAAATCAAAGCTATCACTAATTTTACTGTATAATTATAAAATAACATAAGCTGGGAGTACCTCCACGCGATGAAGGCGGTAATAGTTTAGGACTGATATTTGATGACGATGGTATATCATTGAAAATAAAATTTGACTCTACTGGCCAAAACTCCCATTTATTTTTTTATTTTATTTTATCGAATAAATATGCCTTCGGGCTTATGTTATTTGAGTGTTTAATTTCCTTTTTCATTTATCTTCGTGACACGGTAGCTTACCCGGTAACGCAGGGGAGCAGTCACTTAGATTTTAATTGATCAGGTATCTTCACAATAAAACTATAACCATGCCTAGAAGGAGGTCAAATCTTTCCCAATGTTCCAAAGGAGCTAAAAGATTGAGGATCATAAGATCCCAAGAATCTACCGAAGAGCGTCAGGAGAAACTTGATGCTATTCGAGAACATTAGGCTGCAACTCGCTCCGTGGAAACCTCTTCGGATCGTGAAGCACGCCTGCGTTCTCAGCGTATTTACGCATCTACATCCAGGTCTCTAGAGACCAGTGAAGAATATAATGCGCTACTGACTGCTGATCGTGAACGTCATGCATTGTCTCGCGAGTTGGAGACGTTCACGGAAAGAGAATTACGCTTGAGTTCTCAGCGTATATATACATCGACTTCGAGGTCTCTAGAGACAAGTGGGGAACGTGATGGGCGACTGACCGCTGATCGTAAACGTCACGCATTGTCTCGCGAGTTGGAGACGTTCACGGATAGAGAATTGCGCTTGAGTTCTCAGCGTATCTACGCATCTGCTTCTAGGTCTCTAGAGACAAATGCAGAACGTGATGCGCGACTGTCCGCTGATCGTGAGCGACATGCATTGTCTCGCGAATCGGAAACGTTTACCGATACAGAATCACGCTTGAGTTCTCAGCGTATTCGCACATCTACTAACAGGTCTCTTGAAACGAGTGATGAACGTGATGCGCGACTAACTGCTGATCGAGATTATCATACATTGTCCGGAACACGCACACAACAAAATATTCATAATCAGTTAGAAAGTAAGAGAGAAAGAATTCTAAAGGAAAAAGTTCTCTTTCACTCTCACTTTCTAACTGATTACTGATACGGCATGAAGAGGCAGAAGAAGAGCGCAACGAACGTTTGAATTCTTCGAACGTTTGAATTCGACATTCTCTGAACAGAATGTCGATATCATCTGAAGAATCGGATGTGTCTCAAGATATAGCCGTAGGGCATAGCGACCTTCCTTGAGTTGATAAGGAACGAAGTGCATTTATGTATACTTCTATGATTGACTACACCACATATTCCGCTATCGGAGGTATGGTTCAAAATTTTACTTTTTTGAAGCCGTTAAATGGCAAAAAGAAACAAACGGTATGTGTTGCAGGTGGGAAAGTACATATTGAAGTATTACAAAATCCTCCAGAAATATTAAGATCACTGCTAATCAGTGACCATCCACAGTCAAAACATTTCTTGGACAACATCCGTTCGTATAATTATGCCTTTCAAATGACATCTTTAGGTGCGAAACAGATTTCAGAAGGCCCATTTATGCCAACATTCAAAGTGCAAGGCCAAGTTTACCACCTTATTGCCTGAAAATGACCCCAAGTTTCTCCAAATATATTTCGTAAATAATTATCAAGATCAGGCAAATATTAGAAACCAAAACTTTCCGCAATTGAACAATAGTCTGATTTCACTGCTTCAATTGCTACAATCCTCACTGGGTGTGGTGCCGGTGAGATTGTGTTCATACCGCGCATGCCACTCATCCAACAATTTCCCCTTTCAATTTAAGCGCATACAGTTCCCTGTGACTACATGCTTTGCCATGACAATAAATAAGTCACAAGGGCAGACGCTTAAAGCGTCTGCCCTTGTGACTGACAACCGGCTGACCTGACAACCGGCTGTTTTTCTCATGGCCAACTTTATGTTGCTTTTTCAAGGGTCACAAAACGTTTAATCAAAAGTAAAAGTTGTAAATAATTATTATATTTTTAAATGCTTTTTTATATATTTTAGTTTCAAGAAATATTTAAAAATGAAATTATATGAAACAAAATAAGTAAACGACATAATAGTAAATAATCAAACTGGTGAATTTGAAATTAGGTTAAAGCTTAAATGCTTGCGCCACTTTGACAGTTGCCAACCTCATTGTATGTTGTACAGCATGTTTTTGTTCTGTAAACCTGTCGCGATCGCATAAGATTTTAGCTTTGGACACAAAGAAAAAACGCATATGGCGATGAAAGTTCTAGTTCTGATGACGCACTACGTTTCCTTCCACTATCTTCACCTATGCTCAGCTCCGACCCACCTTCTTTAGACTCCTCATGTGAAAGACTGAACATTCTGGATAACGACCATAACTACTTCGATAGCGACCATAACGACTCTGATAACTACAACTAACAAAAGTTTGCTCTGATAATGCGTTTGACTCTAACCTGCGTGATGTACAGACGCCAGCACATCAGGCTAATACAATCTGTCAAATTTATTTAATAGATTTTCAACTTCATCGCTGAAGTATAAGGTTCAAAGTTGATTGGGAAAATTTGACAGTTTCGGGTAGCTTGATGTGCTGGCGTCTGTACTACTAATAGCTTCAAGAGGTTTTCCCATCTTTGTCAACAAATTAATGCGATGCCATTACCCACATTGAATTCTATTCCATCTGTAGAACATCTTCAGTCACCATTTCTTAGTACGTCAAAAGCTTTGCCAATCATTAGATCTAAGCGCAAGAACCCTATCGAAGTAGCTAAAATTGTAAAGATTTTTTCTCTCAATTACAGCTGGAAAAAGACAAAACCTATAACTGAACGACCAGTGAATACGATTTCAAGTACGATGCTCCGAAAATGACCGAATTTTCAAAAAAAGGAATTAATATTCTAGTATAGAGACCTACTTAAACTTGTTGAAAATTGTAATGAACCTTTTTACATGAAATACTACTGTATATACCACAGACATATAAATACTTATTTAATTTTCCAACAGATATGAATAATTTATATGAGTATGTACTAGTGTAGTGACGACAGTAGGTAGGTAAATTAACATTTCTAATTTACGTCTCTTTATCGCATCAATAAAATTATTTTAACTTCTATTTTCACAGTACCTATAGATTTTAGGCAAATACATTTTGTCTAACGTTCTAGAAGACGCAACTGCAAATAATAATAGACTAAACAATTACTTATACTCTCGAGCTGATTCCTGTAACACAGGTACCACCTAGCTCAGGAGTCAGAGCACAAGACTAAAAAAGGAACAGACTGCAAGCTTCATACTAACGCCACAAGAATAAAAAACGAGCAGAAGGCAAGCTTCCTAACAGAGTTCAAAATTCTTACCTACTTTCATAGGGCTGTCACTCGGTTATTACATATTAAAACACCGGGTAAGTGCGAGTCGAGATTCGGCAATGAGCACAGACGGACGGACAGATGGATGGACGGATGGACAGCTGGACAGACGGACAGACGAACGGACACGCACTGTGACTGAGGTGATCCCGTGAGTTTTCCGTTTTCCAATTACGGTACCGAACCGGTAATTATTTTAACAGTTTTTTTTTAAATTAAGTAATACTCGTACCTATTTAATTAATCATACTGTGAAATAATTATACACACAATGCGTGCATCGTTGTTGAACTGAGACCCTCCCATTTTTGAAGTCGGGTAATAAAATGAGCAGTGGTGGCCCAGTGGTAACGGTCATGACTTACGAGTCTAGGGTTCGAACCCAAGCAGGCACTTTATATAAATTATTTCATTACCACTGCTCTCAAAACGGTAAAGAAAAACATCGTGAGGAAACCGGCATGTCCTAGAACCAATAATTCGAAAACATATGACATCCACCAACCCGCACTGAGCCCGCTTGGTGGATTACGGCCCACTCCCTCTCACAGAAAGAGGAGGGCTATTTCCCAACAGTAGGAACATTATACCAAGGCTGATTAAGCTTATATGCTAATAAAACACGATAGTAAAGTATGTAAGTAATTATTTATACTGTCAAATAGATGATGATTTATACATACATAGATGCATACGTTGCTTGCTTTTTTTGAAGTTGGTTACTTATTAAAATACCGTGACTTATAGACGGACGGACAGACGGACATGGCGAAACTATAAAGTTTCCTTTCTGGTTTTACTATTTCACGAACGTAAGTGGTACCTACAAACCTACTAAAACAAAAATACGAAACAAATAGGAGACAAACAATAACTCGCTAATATAGGCGGTAAACCATAAGATTAATAAATAATAATTCTTATGGGAAAACTTTATGGCCATCTTTATTTAGGATACTACCTACCTCGTAACTAAATAATTCTGCAATAAGCATTAAAAATGAGTAGGTATGGGTAGATATAGATAATAACCTGACAAAATCCTTTGGATAAAAAAAATAAACCTTGCTTTTCCTACTATTATTGATACACACAGTACTTACAACAATTTGCCATTTTTATTAACCTAAATGTCCGCGTCACTCGTACCGCTCTGGCACACGGCGCGCGGCGTACCCCTGAACGTTGGCTTCCGAATGAGCCGGCTCAAACCAGTTTGCCTCTAGCGGGCGCCGGTGCACCCCCCGCGCGCCTTGTCTGTGACACTGCACGCACACAAAGCTGTGCGTGTAGTAGTGATCTCGCGCAAAGCGTTAGTATGAAGCTTGCAGTCTGTTCCTTTTTTAGTCTTGTGCTAACGCTTTGCGCGAGATCACTACTACACGCACAGCTTTGTGTGCGTGCAGTGTCACAGACAAGGCGCGCGGGGGTGCACCGGCGCCCGCTAGAGGCCAAACCGGTTTGAGAGCCGGCTCAGTCGGATGCCAAAGTTCAGGGGTACGCCACGCGCCGTGTCTTAGCGGCTTTAGTTTTTAATAAAAATGCCAAATTATTGTACTATGTTTCAATAATAGTAGGAAAAGCAAGGTTTATTTTTTTACATCCAAAGGATCTTGTCAGGTAATTATCTATATCCACCCATACCTACTCATTTTTAATGCTTATTGCAGAATTATTTAGTTACGAGGTAGGTAATTAAGATGGCGATAAGGTTTTCCCATAAGAATTATTATTTATTCTTATGGTTTACCGCCTATATTGGCGAATTATTGTTCGTCTAATTTTGTAGGCCGTCTTACTTAGCACATGAATGTATAACTCTGTCCTTTATTCATGTGGTCTGTAGAAAGATACCGTTTAACCTTTTCTATTAGATACTTACGTTCGTGAAATAGTAAAACAAGGAGGGAAGCTTTATAGTTTCGCCATATCCGTCTGTCCATCTGTTTAAGTATGTGGCGAAATCACGGCGCGATCTATTTTAGTACCTTGAAGCTCGATAGATTGCGTTAACGTCGAAATAGATCTCGCTATGGTTTCGTTACCTCTGATTGCATAAGTAGATTAAGATTATTTTTTTCTGTGTGAATCCGGTGAATCGTCTTATAGAATAATAATAAACGCTAGAGGACACTAGTTGTACGAAAGCCATACATCATAAGTCACAGTAATTTTAATAGGTAACTAACTTCAAAAAAAGCTTGCAACGTATGATGTATAACTATTTCACAGTATAAATAATTACATACGTTTTATTATCGTGTTTTATTAGCATATAAGCTTAATTAATCAGCCTAGGTATAATGTTCCCACTGCTGGGATATTTATAGGCCTCTTTCTGGAATAGAGAGTGGGCTATAATCCACCACGCGGACCCAGTGCGGGTTGATGGATGTCACATGACTTCGAATTATTGGTTCTAGGACATGCCGGTTTCTAGAATAGGAATGAATGTAAACTTAATAAAAAATTTGCACGCTTGCTTGCAGGCAGAATACAATGACACTTAGGTTATAAGATCTCACCTGTACCAAAACAATGTATTTCTGGCAAATAAACATTTGATTTGATTTGAGATCCTCGGCGCCGATCGCCTCCACGAGGACACGGCGATGCTCCGCCCAAGCTGGGCAGACCTCCACCGTATCCTCCAAGCGATCCACAGAATGGTGACACCCGGGCATTTCCTCCTGCCTTATTCTGAACAGGAACCTCCCGAAACAACCGTGTCCGGTGAGCACCTGCGTCAGGCGGAAGGTGAGGACGCCGTGGCGCCTCTCTAGTCACTCCTCAAAGAGGGGACTTATCGCTACAATTGTGGCGTGCCCAAGTGCTTGTGACCTGACGTAACATTTACCATTGCTTACGAAGTTTTAATTTTTTTAGGGTTCCGTAGTAAACAAGGAACCCTTATAGTTTCGCCATGTCCGTCTGTCTGTCTGTCCGCGGTCTTGCTCTGAGTCTCTTAGCTGTAATTTAACCACCGCTAAGGTCCCATTAAACGCACGACGACATCGCGGCAGGCCGAGACGAAGATGACGGGACGAGCTTGGCTCCTACCGAAAGGACTGGCCGACACTAGCAATAGACAGAATTGTGTGGAAAAAGGAAAGGGAGGACTTTGCCCTGCAGTGGGATAATACAGGCTAGTTAGATTAGATTAGATTGTTTTTGTTCTCCCTGATCTTTATGATCTGTGATGGTTGACCCCATTTACCTTCTAACCGTCGATCTATTGATAGTACTAGGTAAATAAGACTCAAGCTCAACAGTTACTTTGTAAGATTTGTGGTGACCCCAGTCTAAGCGCAAGTACTTATATTTAAATCAGGCTAAGAGGTAACGTATGCTGAAATAGTGAAATCAAAAATACGCGTGAAATTCTAATAACACGTCATTTTAGGAATCTATCAGTAACTTTGTATCTCTTTGGTTATGAAATAAAACTGAAGTAAGATCAAATTGTACTTTTATTTGACTTCTACACAATAGTCATAATTATATAGGTACACTAAAACACATGTTACGCACTTTAATTAAAATCGAAGGGCGTTAGTGCCAATGACATACGAGTGACGACAGTAAGGATCATTTGATGTTGCAGCAATGTGACCTTAATAGATAATAATTTCTTGAATCTAAGATATAAATGTTTAATAATGTGAGTATAAATATTTTGCCTAAAGTTTTTATTTTCACATCTCCTAATGATGTTAAAATTTCTCAATTTTAGTGCATTTCTCTATTATTCTAAAGGTATGTTTTTTAAGGATAATTTTTTCGCAGTTACTGTAGTATTTGTTACAAATGACCAAAACACTGTTCAATTTACTCCTTTTTGCCCAGTACAGCGTAATAACTGTAGGCGGTGCGAACAACCTGCAATATAATAACACCATGAAATAAATTAAATTTTAATAAAAACACTGGTAAGTCACGCATCACATGAGTGTGTTTAGACAAAATCAAGTACAAGACCCTCCAGACCTGGATCCTTACTAGGTAAACTAGTAACTAGACTAAATATTTGTTCAAATGAAAACTCAACCCACTCAGCGCAGCAGTAACTAATTACTCAGCCACTGCACCAACTACGTAGGTATTTCTAAGCATAATAGTTGCATTTCACGAGCGCGCGTCAGTATAAAGTTGTAGGAAATTTTAATTTTGTCAGTTTATAAAAAACACGCACTTTTCTTTTGCAACGGATACCTACGTACACCCACTGAGTTCCATAGCCACATTGGCAACATTTGAGCTTAATCCATAAGCTATGGAGCAATAGCTTACCTGTATAAATGAAGGCAAATCGAGAAAATGAAAGGGTCCAGCGCGCAGATGTCGTGGAATCATCATACCTGCGCCGAGTATCGTCAGTTCCCGTCTGACGCGAGGGCTCAGGCACCAATGCGCCGCTGCGAAAGGTCCTTGGCCCATACCAATCGAGCTCTGATACAATGAGGTATGCAAGTTTAAATAAAGTCTGTGACGGACGGACAAAAAGTTATGTTTAAAGGTTCCGTTTTTCCTTTTTAGGTCGAAACCTTATAAAACCACAATAAAAATCACGTTGGTTGATTGATTTTTGACACTATTAAAATGACCATCTGATATTTGCATAAGTATAATCAGCCAATAATGTCACTGGACATAGGCCTCCTCTCTGTGAGTGAAATAACGACGCAGACGTAATCCACCACGCGGGCCCAGTGCGGGTTGGTGGATGTCCTAATGTCTTCGAATTATAGTCTGACGTCTGCAGTTAGCCCGATTCATCTCCGATTATGACTAGCGGCAACGTTAAGATCCGATCTTTTCATTTGCAAATGAAGTTAAGATTAAGGCCGCATTCATGTAGAAAGCTGGTAACCGGCGTCGATTATGCCAGCGCTAAAACTAATTCACCATCACTAAAAACGCCTGATGAAATTTTCAATGCGCTGGTTGGTTGGTAGGGCTGGTTGATCGCGACGTAGGCAGTTTTCATCAGATAGGTCGCCAATAAGCGCCGACAAGTTCCTATCTAATTAGTCGGTGCCGGTTCGCGCTGATTCGGCAAAAAGTATGAAAACTGCCTACGCTGATCAGCGTTGACAACCAGCGCTTGTTGGTGCCGACAAGTGCTGGTATATCGGCGCCGGTTACCTGCTTTCTACATCAATGCAGCCTTAGAAACCATACTAAGACATTTTTATCAACTTCATGCAACTTATTGCATTGAAGACTTCATCAGGTGTTTTTGATAAGAATAATAAGAATATATTTATTTGTATAAAACACGGTATAAAAAGATGATCATCATCAGCCTATAAATGTTCCCACTGCTGGGACACAGGTCTCCTCTCTGTGAGAGGGAGTGGGCCGTAATCCACCACGTGGGCCCAGTGCGGGTTGGTAGATGTCACATGTCTTCGAATTTTCGGTTCTAGGACAAGCCGGTTTTCTCACGATGTTTTCCTTCACCGTTTTGAGAGCAGTGGTGATGAAATAATTTACACAAAGTAAAGCGCCTGTCTGGGTTCGAACCTACGACCTACAACTCGTAAGTCGCGGCCGTTACCACTGGGCCACTACTGCTCTTGATCAAAAAGATGGTAAAAGAACGATTTAGAACAAAACATGTTTTGCCAATATAATAATCAGCATGCTTTAGTAGGTTTGACTTGTACATTAATATTTTTTGTCAATGAAATCTTTAATACTATAAAAAATATTAACAAATAACCATTCGTAAAATTTTCAAATAATCCAGTGTTTAAATTTTTGAGATCATTTGGTAACTTATTATATAAACGTACACACATTGCAAGGCAGCTTTTATTATATTTTGTTAGTCTTGGAAACTCGCTTAGTACGAGCCTTTTGGGGTCTCGTCGGTTTCGGACATTAACATCACCTGCTTTAAGAAATAAATCCTGATTCTTCCTTACAAACATACATATCTCATAATGTAAAGAGACGGTAACGGTAACAAATTAAGTTTTTTGAATGCAGGTCTACATGATTCGTTTGGTTGGAGCCCGTAAATTGCTCTAATGCACTTTTTTTGAGCAATGAATGCTCTATCATGATCGGTGCTGGCACCCCACATTATCAGACTGTATCGCAACAACGACTCCACGTATGCGTGATATGAGGTTATTGCCGTTTTAATGTTAGTAATGCCTCTAAGCTGTTTGAGTGTATACTATACAAACTTATTTATTCTTTTAGATACCTATCAACATGTGTTTTCCAATTGATATTTTGGTCTATAGATACGCCTAGAAATTTTGTTTGTGTCGTTTGTTTGTGTGTTGTGTGTGTTTGTTTGTGTGTGTCTTCGTCAATTTTGGGTATATTTAGTTTTATATTGTATTTAGGGTTACTTGATTTATTAAACTGTATATAGACAGACTTGTTTAGATTAATTGATAAATTATTTATGTTTAGCCATTCAATTAGTTTTCAATTGTGTTGTTTATCTCAGTCTCATGATCATTAATCGTATTATTCTTTCTATCGGATATAATAATAATAATAGAAATATCATCTGCAAACAGTATAAATTTATGATTTGTAATATCAGTAATGGAATTTATATAAAGTAGAAATAGGATTGGCCCCAGGACATTTCCTTTGGGGACACCAAATTTGTTACATTTATATTCGGATGAGTGTGGTACCATGTCTTTATTTTTGTAAAGGTTACCCGCTATTGTCTGTTGTTCAGTCAGGTACGATGATACCCATTGAAGTGCAAGTCCTGTAATCCCGACTTTTTCTAACTTCTGTAATAATAAATCTTGAGACACTAGGTCAAAAGCTTTTGATAAGTCAAAGAATAACCCGGTGTAAGATGTTTTTTGTTAAAATTATATTAATCAGAGAGAAGATAGCTAAAGTAGTGGATTTTAGTTTTTTAAACTATACTGTTCGTGGTTAATAATATCGAATTTATTGCAGAAGTCAATCAATCTTTTATACATGCACTTTTATCTAATATCTTCTAATATCTTCGACAGAATGGGTATTAACGTTATTAGGGGATAATGTTTGACGTCGGATTTTTCTCCCTTTTTTGGTGATGGTGAATTAGTTTTAAGTCTCCCTACATACATTTTTAATGTGCTTCTTTGTTCTTCGGAATACGTGCGCATTTAAAACAGCTCCAGTCTATATTTTTAATTTTTCCTGCCTAATCAATCACACATCTCAACAGGATATGATGTGATATCTGGCACTCACCTACTTAATATTTCTACCTACGACCTAATGTTACTTCTATAACTAAGTTTTAAATACCTACTTATGTTTTTTCAGGTTTCAAACTTGTTTACTACTACTACTTGAACCCAGCATGTTATAGGTTAACGTACACAGAATAACGTAGCCGTGTGCACCTGCATGCACTTACCTCGTTTAAGACTGCGTCACCGTACCGGCAAAATAAAAAGAGTTGTGTTAAAGTTCCGCACATGTACTGTATTAATGATACAAGCTGCATTATGCCCATGTCTTCCTGTAACAGATATAAAGAAAACAATTAAAAATGAAAAATAGAGGCAGTGTTTAGAGTGCCGCAAGCCGTCAGCTTGCGGCATAATAGTGACGCCATCTAGACTGCCGTAAAGAATATGCCAGGCAAAACAACGCGACCGTTTAAAGTACCGTAAACATTGCATTGTGAATGTGACATCACGCATGTAAAAAACCTTTTACGTAAAAGCAACCGACTTCCAAAAAAGCACTACAAAGTAAAAAATTAAATTAACGTCGGAAGTCGGCATTATGTTATTTTGGTGAAATAGGTTAGGTTAGTTTAGAACCGCGACAAACCGTGCGCGAGCCGAGCGAGCGCTACTTCCAAGTTGCTCGAAATTCTGTCATTGTAGAGACTTTTGCAATATTTCTAAAATAATGTACTAGTATACCGTAAGCTGACGGCACTATAACCGATAATGATACAATGCCACTTGCGGCACTCTATACACTGCCAAAAATAAAGCTGTTCTAAACTCAAAACATTTATATCAATTATAATATTTTGGTACAGTCACGAACATGTCAGGTTTTTATACCGCAAGGTATTTTCAGTCACAACGAGGTATCACGTTCTTCTGAATGTAACCAGGCAGGTAGGCAGATATTTATGACGCAAGTTCACGCAAGACATGTCCGTTAATATTGCACTGACACATATTCTTGAAGCCGTTGCAGCATCTTAGGCGCGGGCCACATAGAAGCGACGTGAGACGAGGATGGGACGCAGACGCGGCGTCCCTTTCACGTATCTTCATTATTCTTTACTAGCTTTTGCCCACAGCTTCGCCCGCGTGGATGTCAGAAAAATCCCACGGGAACATACTACCGAGATTTAATACCTAATAACCGAGGAAAAGGTCATTAACTCCTACCGCTGCGCCCGCGCTGCTACACGTAATTTTGAAACTGTATTATCTTTTAAACTATTCATTTAAATGATATGATATAAAGGCATATTTTAATCTAAATTAAATGCCCAATTTAAATAACATATTTTATTGGATAAGGATTAATAGGTACTATACCGGTCAAAAAAGCTTCGGAAATAACAATATTTTTTTTATCAAATTCTGAAAGATAAAAATAGTTATTGTGGGTCATCCTTAAAAGATGCCACGGACTTTTTTGTTGAAATTTTTAAGATGAACAATACCGTAGAACATAAATTTGATGTATCTTTTTCGGTTTACGCAGCGCACGCCAGTAGAGCTCCCAGTCGGCATGATTTTTTTCGAATTCTTTAACAATAATCGTCAAACAGCCAATTTACACAAAACCTTAATTAATTATACACTAAAACCTTCCACATGAATCACTTTGTCCATTGGTGAAAACTGTTTGAAAATCTGTTTGGTGGTTTATGAGTTTATCGCGTTCAGACAGACAGACGCGGCGGTGGACTTTGTTTTATAACATGTAAGGATACAAAATGTATTACTGCGATCTGGTACAAAAAATGAGAAAGGTCAAGACCCAGGCGCGTCGCTTTTCTATCTGCATACTAGGTATTGCCACATCTGCGTCCCGTCTTCGTCTTGCGTCCCTTCTGTGTGGCCCACGTCCTATATTTTGGCGTCGCTTGTCTCGCCAGATAGTTTTGATGTTCCTTAAATGTCACCTTCCACAAATTATCACAATATATTTGCCATCATATATTAATGGATGAATCAAGAAATCAGATATTATTGATGAGCTGTCCACAGTAATATATTTAATTTATGCTCGTGACTGTACCTACTGGTACAAACAAAACAGTGGAATTAAGAAACCATTATATCACAATCTGAATCGTTTTGAAACAGATTGCTAATCCATTGCTTCATAAGTTGGAAAAAAAATTGCTCAACAACGTAAATAACGTAATGAATATTGTTGAACTGTCAAAATGAAACAAATTAGTCTTAATCATTTACTAAAATGTGTTACGTAATTAGATAGCAGTAGTGCTATTCTGTAAAAATCTCACCGTGATAACTTAGGTGAAGTGAGCTACCAATAGTGTCAATCCTTAGCAACTGACAGCTCACTCCACGCTCACTTCACCTAAGTTATCACGGTGAGATTTTCATAGAATAGCACTACTGCTATCTAATTACGTAACACATTTTAGTAAACGATTAAGACTAATTTACAGAAACAGACACAGAATAGCACTACAGTAGTGCTGTTCTGTAACCATCTCACCGTGTCATCTTAGGTGAAGTGAACGTGGAGTGAGCTGTCAGTTGGTAAGGATTGACACTATTGGCAGTTCACTTTACCTAAGTTATCACGGTGAGATTTTTACAAAATAGCACTACTGGTATCAAGACCTTAACCCTTTTTACGTAGTTGCATACTTAGGTACCCATAGCTACATTTTATTCGTTATTTTTCCTAAGAAAAGGCTTCGTAGTGCCTACTCATTTATAAATATGACTTACATAAGGCTAGGAAGTCTGGTAGGATATTTTGTACTTACGGATTTCAATCTGACGGCAACTGAGCACAATGTTAGAGTGGCAAGGAAGAAATATACTCCTATGATACTGCTCAACAACTTGTCAAGCTCGGTAATTGAACTGAAAATAAAAAAAAATATAGAATTTATTTTTGTTACAGGGTACAAAATTAAAAAAACCGGTCAAGTGCATGTCGGACCACGCACAATGAAGGGTTCCGTAGTTGGGATGAATTTATCCCAAAAACAAACTTGATTTTGTAGTTGAAAAACATTTTCTTCCATACGGAATGTATGGGAAAACATGTTTTTGCAACTGCAAATATAAATTGGTCGATTATTACTCATTAGCTGTGATAGTTTTTCTTTTAATTTCGTTATATAAACTACTGCTGTGATTTTTTTCACACATCCAAACTAACCATTTAGCTGGCAAGGGCGGGGGACACTTGACTCTAACAAAAATTAGCACTTTAAAGCTTATAATATTTCGCAAACGGATCCCTGAATCCAAAAATGGTTTTACATACAATGTTTTTAAAGGACCTTTCCAATGATACCTCACATCAAGGGATAGAAAAAAAACAAAACATCACCACTTTACGTGTAGGGGAGGTAACCTAAAAAAATATATTTCATAATTTTGTTTTATCACTTTGTCGGTATAATTAATATGTATACCCATGCCAAATTACTGCTTTCTAGTACTAACAGTCTCTGAGCTAAGCTGCGGACAGACGAACAGACAGACAGACGGACATGGCGAAACTATAGGGGTTCCTTGATGTCTACGGAACCCTAAAAAGTGTGAAAGAAATAAATAAAAATATTAAAAGTAGACACAAGTTCGGTTTTAAATAACATTAATTGGTTTTGAATTCAGAGGTGTACCTACGAGTTACATTTTTACCATACTAACTTTACTAGTAATCTATTAGTCTGATGACACCTTATAATTCTGAAGTGAGCTCTATCGTCTCTTCTCTTTGAAATATTGCACTGTTTCCCCTTCCCTCCAATGCGTGAACTATAGTCTCGGAGCAATGAAAACTGGCCACATACAAATATCATGATCCCAATGGCTGTTAAATCAAATGCAACGTGGACACAGACACAATATACAGCAGACACGAATTCACATAAAATAGTTACAATGTAGCCGAAAATGCTCAAGTCGTCCAGTGGAACCCAGCCCGGCAAAATGTGAGGGTACTCCAGACATTCCAATCCACGCATCTTACACAAAAAATGTTCCGCGAACGGAGAAACTATAAATATAACTGCTGTAAAGCCATAGATTCTAGTTAGAATGGTTGCTGTATTTCTATATTTATTTGTGTAAATGTTGATGGAGGCAGAGAAGTTGTCACCCTCCTCGCTATCCGACTGGTATTCCGCTTGTGAGATTGGATCTTTGCTCAATTGTGTGTTTTCCAACATTGAAATTTGGGTGAGAAGTTTACGCCACATTTGATGGCTTCTACGCAATGAAATTAGTTTGAGGACCCCCATGCCACAAAACGCGAGAACACTGAAGCATTCGAAGAGCCTTTCAGAATCTTCCCTAGCCATGAAGAGTGCGATGACTTGAAAGACGCACGTTAACAAGAAACAGAATGTGGACACATTGGCTGCCCAGTGCACTTTGTGGATAGTAACGTATGATGAGAGGCCTATGTTGTGAATCGGACGGGTTATCAGAGCGACCAGGTCGTCAGTCTCGCCTCCGGGAGCTCCCAACAACCGAAGTAGGTTCTTTATCTGCAATCGAATATTAAAATATCTTATAAGTTTAGTACTTACTAAGCCATTGTAATAAATCGTTGTATACCGACAAATTTAAACGAGTAATTAACAAACCTTAGACGACATCATGAACGAATTCAAACCACGTCCTCGGGAGAATGTCGCAAGTCTTGTTATGTTTGATATTGTTCGTGAAAGACATAAACGACTTATTATGTGTTTATTTACTTTATGTGGCGGTAAAAGCAGGTGGAGGAATATTCACTAGGAATATCCCGTATTGTCGGAATCCACAAAAAGGTCAAAATCATGAATTTTGTGCCGACGAAAGTGGAACTTCCTGTATTAACTCTTAATAAATTATTGGTTTACTTTAGTCATTTAAAACTCCTAATGACCCATTGTGAAATATAAACCCAACATAGTTTCAACTAACATATGTAGTTTGTTGTAAAGTCTCGAAATAACAAACTTTACCTTCTGGTAGGTACTGCAGTTGTTCGGTATAATTAAAATCAAATTATTGGCATTACGTATACCTACTTTGTTCTTTGATTACAAAAATTGTACCACGATACCGAAATTATTAAAAACTTTTCTGTTAATAACATGCTAGTTATGAAGAGTCCAAATTATTTATAAATAAATACACCTATTTGTTGTAGGTCACTTAACATTAAATAAAAAGTTATTGGAAAGGAGTTCGTGGCTAAATAGTAATAATAATAACTCCACCGCCGTATCTCTACGTTGACGTCGTGATGGGGCTTGCGCGCTCCGAACTCTAGGTCTGTGCCGGTAGAGTTTACTTTGCCGGAACAGGTCTGGGATGAGGAGCCAGACCAAGAGTGATACGAGCGATATGGCGAGCTGTTGAGCAGTAGCGACCCTACGGACACTATCTCCCGGGAGAAGTCTTGTTCCTCACCTCTGGCTTGCTTTTATTGGTCGGCTGGAGTGAACACTGACGAGGAACGGAGCTCCCACCTCATTCTTGCCTTAATTGGCCGGCTTGAGTGGAGATTCGCAAAAGCAAACGTGCTCGGAGGAATGAAGTATTCCAGTAAGTGCTCGTAGGAATCTTGACCATCTTCTGGGCTCTGGGATTGTTTTGAAAGCCGTGGAATACCTCTCCACTCCTCAAGCACCTCAGGACATGTTGCCCCCTTGTCGCTACGACACTTTGTACTAGCGACCGTTTTCAGGGGCCCATTATTGTGTGTGCAAGTCACCCTCTGCCATTTATCCGTGTGCATATAAAACATTGATCAGGCAGGGGCCATAGTCCTTCCATAGTTCCAGGTAACCAGTCCACTTTAGCCACACAAACCCATAGTCCAATATCTTTGTTTCCATATCTTACAATAGTCCTACACTAACTGGGGATTGTCCTTGGCTGCACTTGCATAGTGTGAACAGGGATAGTCGTCGGTTAGTACCTCATTTCATTAAAAACGTCTAAGGGGCCTCTGCGAGTTGGCTTCAGCCCCTCGTACGCATTCAAAAGGTCCGGAACCCTAGGGTCCCGAGAAATGTCAAAGATGTACAAAATAATAATAACCTCACCGCCGTATCTCTACGTTGACGTCGTGGTGGGGCATGCGCGCTCCGAACTCTAGGCCTGTGCCGGTAGAGTTTACTTTGCCGGAACAGGTCTAGGATGAGGAGCCAGACCAAGAGAGATACAAAAACCCGTAGGGCAGCATGTGGCGAGCTGTTGGGCAGTAGCGACCCCACGGACCCTATCTCCCGGGAGAAGTCTTGTTCCTCACCTCTGGCTTGCCTTTATTGGCCGGCTGGAGTGAACACTGACGAGAAACGAAGTTCCCACCTCATTCTTGCCTTTAATGGCCGGCTTGAGTGGAGATTCGCAAGAGCAAACGTGCTCGGAGGAAGGAAATATTCCAGTAAGATGCTGGTCCCTACCAGTGAGCTTGAGGAGTGGAGAGGTATTCCACGGCTTTCAGAACAATCCCAGAGCCCAGAAGATGGTCAAGATCCCTACGAGCACTTTTTAGGCTGCAAATTATTCTTAGATATTATGGCTTAATAATGAAACTTTTTTTTTTAAATAATGAAACTTGTAATCTGATTATACCGAATGCTTACTTTGAAACGCCCAATATTATTAGTAAGTGATGTCCAATTGGAATTAATATTATGCCACTGATAGGATATGATTCTCATTATTCCAAAAGTTAAATAAAAATGTCCAATATCCCTAGTAAGTGATTGAGCAAAGTGACAGTTCCATTGATTAAAATTTGTTAATTTCTCACTTGAGGTAGGCGCGAGTGGGCACGCCACAATTGCGGCGATAAGACCCCTCTTTGAGGAGTGGCTGGAGAGACGCCACGGCGGCGGCGTCCTCACCTTCCGCCTGACGCAGGTCCTCACCGAACACGGCTGCTTCGGGAGGTTCCTGTACAGGATAAGGTGGGAGGAAACACCCGGGTGTCACCATTGTGTGGATCGGCCTGAGGACACGGTGGAGCATAATGTGGAGGTCTGCCCGGCTTGGGCAGAGCAACGCCGTGTCCTCGTAGATCGGCGGCGGTGATCTCTCGCGTCCGGCCCTGGTTCAAGCCATGGTACGGAGCGAGAGGAAATGGCAGGCCGTCACCTCCTTCTGCGAAGCGGTAATGCTCGCGAAGGAGGAGGTGGAACGCGTGAGGGAGAGACAAATTTCGCGCCCTCACGCCCCTAACCGCCGCAATAGAAGGAGACGCCCGGGGCGGGAATCGCGAGCCGATTTCCGGCCACCGTAGGCGCGGGCTTGCGGACGGTGAGTAATGGGTAGCTCGCCGTCCGATAAGGACCAAGCCCGGGTCGACGGCGCGTTGTGTTCCACGCGCGCGAGTAGCAACAGCGTGAGTGCAGCGCGCGCATGCTTTCGAAGCGAGACGTCCCGTCGTTGAAACTCTTCAAAGTAACAAAAGAACTACAGAGTACTGTAGTTCCTTTGTTACTTTGAAAAGTTTGAAGCTAGCTTCACTATATACGCAAACGACCGTACACATGTCACCCGTAGGAGTAACCAACATTTTGTAAATGTAATGCTAACGCCTAAACACCTGTGCGTGAGGCACCTCTAAGTTATAACCAAAATTTAATAATCTTATAAGCTCAAAACGACATTTAAAACGCCAGGCAAAAATTTACTTACCGACAAAAGGTGGTGTTTCTTAGGTCGGGCATATTTAACCAAGCACCATTTAGAAAGAAAGAAAAATAAGGTAAAATGACTTAGATGATAACTAAAAATATTCTTTGTCAGGAAAAAATATACCATACACATAAAAATATATTATCACGTACAAGCAAAATAAGGGTATCGTGTTACCCAGTAACGGGGTTGTGGAGGTCAGATAGGCAGTCGCTCCATGTAAAATACTGGTGTTCAGCTGCATCCGGTTAGACTGGAAGCAGACCACAACATAGTGGGAAAAAAGGCTAGGCAGATTGATTTAACAAGCAAAATAAGCTAAGTGGAGAAATTACCTTGCTAAGCTACCGTAAAAATTTACCAAGAGCAAAAGTTGCTTATGACGATTACGACAGCCACCACTTCTTAAAAAGAGGTCAAAAATTTCGTCGCTTAGTAGACAAAGAAAAGTAAAAATTCGTAAAATCCAAAATGCTGAAGCGACATCAAAAGTCGTCATAGGAAGACGTGAGTTCGACCAAGCGACGCAGAAAAATCAGACGGTTTGAACTATGTTAACTCAATATGACCCAAGATGTCGCTTAGTCAATGTTGCCTTTCAAGCGCCGATATGTATTCCTGTGACCCAAACACGGACGTGTAACGTAAATAAATGAATTTTGAATATGGGGTTCACTTTTGGGGGGCAAATAAGAAAATAAAATAAATAAAGTTTTGCAAACTATACTATTTATACTATTTTATAAAAAATGTTAGGTAATCCAATAAAATAACTCATAAGCTTTTAGACATAACAAACAGAATCCAAATCGAGCCAATAACATCGGAGATATGGCTAAAAATGTAAAGCAAGGTCACAAACACTACTCAAAAATTAAAAATTGAATGAAAAATATTAACACATGAAAAATATTAAAGATAGACCGCCCTTTTAAAGTAAATAATTTTCGATAATTTTTCATGAATATTCAGAAAAATACGGGTGGGCCCATGTCCATGGGCGACATTGTATATATACATATATTTGGAAATTACTCATTACTAGCTTTTTGTATTTGATACCAATATTATATTTAGTAGTAAATTCATTTTAAAAAAACCTTCCCTTCCCTGTTTATATATTTGCAGAAATAAATTAACATTATTTTAATTAAAATACTTGAAGCAAATTACTGTAGTTCGTACCTGCATCTAGCGGGGATTTTTCGAACAACTGAGACTGTGCTGAAAACTACCAAGACAATTCGCGCGGGACCGACATCGGAAAAGTTTCATTACTTAGTTCTAGTCACTGAAGCACGATGGCGCTGTAATCAATGATACATAAAAACTGTAAGTGTGGAGCCACATGATTTGTTGCGACGCTGTATCACAATGCTATACGAGTCCCATTAATTTTTTTTACGGAAATTCATGATTTTTGTCACTGCAATTTTCAGCAGCAGTAAGATATTTTAATTATTTTATTAAAATAACGATAGTACCAATCTCTTCCTTGTAAGTTGGAGTTACACATTCTTTTCGTGTAATTTGCTGAATTGACGCGGAATCTAATACACTTATATTACAAGCTAAGAGGTACAATAAGTGATAGACATAATTTTAATACTAGAAATAAAGATAAAATAGATCAACCATTTTTCAGATTAAAGTACAAACATCTTTTATGGGGTACTGTGTTAAATGATACAACAAAATACCTTGTGATATATTACAGTTAACTGAAAGAAAATTTAAAACTCATATTAAAAGTACTCTTTGTAAACAAGCATATTACAAATTAGAGGATTATATTCTAGATAAGAATGCTTGGAAGCATGCTGGTCTAGCTCCATAGGACAATTTAGAGTCTAGACAAAATCAAACTGGTTGCTAATTTAGTTGTGTAATTAAATATTATAACATTTTTTTTTACATTCTGTGATTACTCACACACTGACTAATTAGTATCACTTGTAATTTTTTTAGGAATATCGTATAGGTACCTACTTTTACAATGCTTGTAAATATGTAAATACCATGTATCCATTACATAATTATTTTTTCTGTCATTGCTTCATTTTTAATTATTTTTATTCTATTTTTCTTAATTTTTTTTTTTTTTTTACCTATTGTGGTATAGTAATCTTATTCCATGTGCATCGTCTTCACATATAATTATATAATTAATGTATACAAAATATTGTAAAACATTTTAAAAGAGTAACGGTGGAGTTTCTTGCCTATTCTTCTCCATACGAAAACTACCTTTTGGAAGGGGCGACTAGAATCAATTCTATTTTTTGTTTTTGACGTTCAAAAGTGCCTTTTGTGCCTAATTGAAATAAATTATTTGACTTGACTTGACTTGACACACACACTATAATATACTTTAATTTTATTTATTGTATTGTCTTATAAAAACGAGAAACAAAAACTAATGAAACGTGTCCATTGTAGACAGATTAAAGAAATTCTAGAACTCCAATAGACAAGTACCTAAAACAGTCAACTTATCTTTTAGTAATTTTAGCTTTTATTAGAATTGAATGAAACAATGTGAGTCGCCGACAGTTTTTCTTGTAAACTGAGTTAAAATATAATCACAAATAAATAATCCACAAAAGCAGTTTTTTATTTTTATGATGAATCACACTTTCTAATTAATCAAAAAAATTGTATAAGATAGCTATCTTAATATAGTACAGAAATACATGCCTTTCATATTTATTTAAATGACGTCTACGTGATATTATTATGTTAAAATGTAACATGATTTCTAGACGAAAGCAGTATGCAAGTAAAACGACGCCATGATGAATAGAATATGGCAATAATTTGTTAAACTATTATTTTTTGTGCCAACGTAATCAGGAGAATAGACAGGAAAGAATATTATTCCTCAATTCGTGAAATTTTTTCCTTTTTTTACATTAACGTACACTTTATGGCCGAAAATGAAACATCTCCTTTCATTCATAATTTTTGGTATTACGGAACACATCCAATTTATCATAAATTTTCGAAAGCTAGTAGTGCTATCGCGTCAAGCAATAATTGTCAATGTGTGCATGGTAGTATTGCTCACTGTAGGTGAACATCGCCCCGACGGGCACGCACACAAGCGCAACGTGCTTGGAATTGAATTTTGCAAACATGTCGATTTGTAGTTGCGAGCCGTGTTCGCAGGCCTCTTAACTGCCCCATAACCCATAATTATACACTATTTTATCTGACATAACGCAGGAAAGAGACTATCATTTGACGTTGACAATTGGACCCTGTTAAGCAGATTAGATCGAACCAACATTTTGTTAGTTTTGCGATTTGAAGTTTAGAAGTGTAAACAAAAATATCAGGCCAAGTTATAATCATCTGGTAGTTTTTGTTAGGGCAATGTCATCAGACCGGCAGGGTCTTTTGTGCAAATATAAAACTCGATGTGTAGATTTTCGTCATGTACGTAACTCAATTTCATAAAAATTGTTGGTTGGATCTATTCTGCTTAACAGGGTCCAATTAAGAACCCTAGCCAGTGGCTGAGTAACATAATATTAATAATTTCGTCGGATAATTAAGGTTAACAAATCGGGCAAAATCGGCAAGTCGTTTCTTTTCGTTTTACCTTAAATGCAACGACATTAGAAATCATATTTCTTACTATTATAATCTATCTATACTAATAATAAAGCTGAAGAGTTTGTTTTTATGTTTGAACGCGCTAATCTCTGAAACTACCAGTTGGATTTGAAAAAATATTTTTGCATGAGATAGTTCTTGCGGAAGTCTATAAGCTATTTACCATCACGCTACGACACTTAGGAGCCATACAAAAAGAAAAAAGTCAGAAAAAACGCTAAGTGAAAACGAAGTAGGTAATAGCGCGGACGATGCGATGCGACGGGGTGGGACGGGGGAACAAGAAATTTAACGCAGATAAAGTCGCGCGCAGAAGCTAGTGTAGTAGTTATTAATAATTTGAATACAGACATCATAGACATTTCGTTATAAAAATATACTGCTGTGAATTGTGAAAAATTCACGGTAGTAGTATTTTTTTTATAACAAAATTAAAAGGAAAACTATCACAGATAAGTAGGCTCTAAGGGTCAACGAGTAATAATCGACCAACTTAGATTTGCAATTTCAATAAGATGTTCTATGTTTCAAACATGACTGTGATAAAATTGAATGTACTTAAGATCTTGCATGCTATATGTGTATACTCATATTTAGAACGAATAAATGATCTTATCTTATCGTATTCCACAGCTGGAAATAGCCCTATAGGTAGATATCTGAAAAAGAGGGTGAAGGAAAGATAAATCATATTGCGGAGCAAGGAAGATGATTGTGATGGACCGATAGCCGGGTATATCTCCAAAACGGGCGTATTCGTGTGATCGCTCTGGTGCTTTTCAGATATTGATATTTAATGGTAATTATGTATCTCATTAAAAATAATGATATTCAAATGGTTCATTTTTTCTATTGGCCTTCAATTTACACAAACAGTTATGGAAATATTTAAGTTCAAAAAATTTCGCGACCAGAGCAATCATAATTGGTGCCAGAGCGATCATAAATGGTGAAATCAGTGAAACAAAAAAATAAATATTTATAAAATACTATTTATTTAGCCGTTTTCAGTCATATTCAGTGTACGTGAAACAAGATTATATTTAAGAGAAATTTATTATTTTAGAAAAAGGTCAAGGCATATTATCAGTCATACATATCAAAAATACGGAATCTTTTATATAAATAATCGCTAAAATAACAAATTAACATAATGATTAAAATTAACTTTTGGCTTAGTTTCATTTCTTTGGACTTAATTAAATCACTTCTAGGTAAATGAGACAAAATTAAAAACCTTTTGAAATCAACTATTAATACCTACAGTCTTTTATAGTTATAAAATGACTCATTAAATATTAGTTTTTAAAAAGCAATTAAAGAAAACTAACGTTTATAAAGAACATGATAAAATTCTTAAAAATAAACAATTATAAACGTAACTATTTGTAATCATAATGCTTATTATGACTTAGAATCATGACTAAAATACAGTCTTTTCAAGATTATCTAAGAGATTTGTAATAATCACATTTTTCTTAACTATATCTTTAGTGGAAAGTAAAGAATTAAAAAGAACAACACAAAGTAAAATGCAATTCAGTTGTGTTTGCAAATTATAATGATACAAATTTTCAAAATACAATTTCTATAAGGTTTAGTTGATCAACTAACTAAGAAAATAAGGTTTATTGGAAGCTCAGAAAATTCAATAGACATCGGAGTCGGAGTCAGGTAAATCTTCTGCTGCAGCAACCTTTCTCAAGGTGTTATCGTTTTGCAACGAAGATAAAACTACCTTGGAAATACTTGGAGTAATTAAATTTTCATAGTCAATAGATGGGACTTCTTCCCAAAAACTGTCCGGGAGGTCCGAGTCGTGTAATGATTTTTGACTTTGATTTGCAGTTATAGTCTGTCTATTATTTAGCAGTTGTGGGAACTGACTTTGCTTCTCCTGATTGCATTTTTTTGAACGCTTAACCAGCGAAGGATGGCTTGTCTTCCTTGATGCCCGTGACATGTTTGTCTTTGAGGTGTTTTGGTTCGAGTCGCTATTAATTTGGTAAAAGCCTAAGTGTTTGCCGTGCGGACATTGTACAGCCTCTTATGAGCAGTTGTCTAAATCGCAGCTTAGTCGCCTCATAGCCAAAACGTTTTTAGTATTTGCCGACCAAATTACCTGGTGTATCTTCATAGTACCCTGAAATTCTTTTATTTCTTGTGGTATTAACATTTCTTTTTCTAATATGGCAGATTCTGCAACTTCTTTCAGGATTATTTTCTTCAATAGATAATTTATTTCGAGGCATGATTTCAATCTGCAACAATAGTTGCCATTAAATTTTAGAGAAGAAAGGGTTACAGTTGTGGTAGTTAAATGCCAATATAATAATATCATCAAGGTAAAATACGTCAAAATCTGTTTATGGGTTTAGGTTATCCGAAGAAACCCAGGTTATAAATTAAAGGTTATATGCATAGTTCATCGTTTGTCATTGTAATAGACCGGTACTACTACTTAAAATAGATTTATAACGTATAACTAATGCAAAATATCATCGCTCTGGTCTTTTTGGACAGAGCAATCAGAGCCATAGCGATTAGAAAAAGTCACAAAATCATAAATATAGCCAAATTTAAAAGCAGTAGAAAGTTGTGATTACGTCTCATAAAAAACATCATAACGATCACTTAATTCACATAACAAACACATTCTCAAGCTTACTATTGAATTTAAGTAACGTGCCATAGCAATCATAAAATTCGAGAACCAAATCCAGAGCAATCATAAACTTACCTTCGTAATGTTAGAACGCGGGAATGTGGTACACAGATATCCTCCTCAGCAGTTAGACCACTACTGGCGTTGCCCCGCGGGAGGGGAATAGAGTGTTTATAACGCGTAATTATGGATGAGTGCGATGTTTTACCTCAGCGCAGAGCAATGAAATAAAATGCCCGGTCACGATTTTAAATTCAAATTGTGGCAAAAGTATTGTTAATATCACTAAAAATATTTTATTACTATGAAGATTAACTATTTGTTATGTAATCTAAATAAGTTGTTTCATATGATCCTTGTCATTAAAAAGTTAAAGAATATTTTTTTCATTCAATCGGGAGTCGGGTCAACCCAGAGCGATCAGGATTTTAGGGTTTAAGATTTTTTTTTTAATATTTAAAATAAACTTATTCATAATATTAGCCTTGTATCACGTAGATTAGACACCGAACTGTATATAAAAAAATATTTTGAAAACGTTTTTAGTTTTTAAAATGGGTTTATCCAGCCCGACACGAAAAAAAATGCCTCTGGAGATCGACCCAGCCCCTCTTTTGGTACATCATGACTTGTAGTAGGTACCTCTATATTTTGTTTTTATGTAAGACTCAGTACTCTATCAGGATCAATTTTTAGCTATGAATTGTTGCTGCCTTTCCTTTCAATCGACATGAGATGACTGTTCTTATTCCAACATCGAGCCAATTAAGACATAAAACAAGAAGATTTTCAAAGAACCTAACTGCCTGTAATGTCCCACTGATTGGCAAAGGGCTCCCCTATCCGTTTTTGACACTTGTCTATCCACTGTTATACAGGGTTACTGGTAACTCGACGTATTCCTTGCAGGACGTCATAGTAGGGTTAAAATGCAACAAATTAAGCCACCAAATGTTCTACCGAAATTCAGTAGTTTTTGAATTAGTTAAGAGTTTTAGTTGTTTTATGAAAAATCCCAGATTAAATCATTTGAAACCAATTTAAAAATGATTTACGACGCGACTGTACTGAAATTTAAGTTATCATCATAGTTGACGCCGTAGCAGACCTTTGTTAATAATTAAAAGTTCAATAATGCCTAAAACTTTGGCAAATATCACTAACCAAACATTACATTTTTTGTAATTTTTGCTATTACTTCATAAAAAATGTAGTCTAGTGCAAAAAAAAATACTACACCTGGTGTACAAATTACTAGGAAAATATCCTTGTGTTATCAGTTATTCAGAAAGGTATGATTGTCAATACTTTTGCATGTGTGCCAGGGAAGAGAAGAGTTTTATGGGGGGCAGGTAAAATTGCGAGACGGTCAACCTATTGTTTCGTATTCGTATTATTCGTAGTTTTTACCTGCGCTTGAACTCCAAACACTCGGGGAGCTTTGTGATTGGTCGCTATTGTTCTCTCGGCATGACAGGGGGTGCGATTTTGCAAAATTTGGTCGTCAGCGTTAGTTAGTTTCAACTCTACGTCGCGCAAGCTCGTGTTTTGTTACTAGCTATTTCCCTAACTGTTGCTGCGTATCTTGCTCTTGTGCTGTGCTGTGCCTTCATAAGCGCTGACTATGGCTGCATATTCTAATCCTGAATACGCTGACATAATGTACTGTTACGGACTTTGTGACGGTAACGCTGCTGAGGCGCGGCGAGAATATCAACTTCGCTTTACCAACCGCCGACTCCCCCACGTTAGTGTCTTCGGATCGACTTATCGGCGAATATCTGAAACTGGCAGCGTCCAAAGAAGCAGGCAAGTTGACACTGGTCGTTCCCGGAGATACACGGCTGAGGACGAGGAGCTTATTCTTCAACGTTTTATTGACGATCCTAACACATCGACAAATATCGTAGCGCGTGAGCTTGGTATGTCACAGTGGAAAGTCTGGTCTGTAGTTCACTTGTCAGGCCGACATCCATACCATTACCAACCAGTCCAGTCATTAGAAAAAGGAGATCCGCCGAGACGGCTTGAATTTTGTCGTTTTATGCTAAGTGCCGACGCCGACAGCGAAAACTTTTTAAAAAACATTCTGTGGGCCGATGAGTCATGTTTTGATCGTGATGGTATCACAAATTACCACAACTTACATTACTGGGCACCGAAAGCAGAAGCAAACCCTAAAAAACTGAAACCAACCGCATCCCAGCGAAGGTTCTCGCTTAATGTTTGGATGGGTATTATTGACGACAAATTAATTGGCCCACATTTTTTACCCCGAACACTAAATGGGGAACTTTATGAAGATTTCCTCAGAAATCATTTATCAGCACTGCTCACGGATGTACCGGAAGAAAGAAGAGCAAACATGATTTACCAACATTACGGATGTCCAGCCCACTTCCGAATCACAATTCGACACTTGCTGGATGAAAACTATCCAAACCGATGGATAGGGCGCGGTGGGCCGATTCCGTGGCCTGCACGAAGCCCTGATCTGACGCCGCTAGACTTTTACGTCTGGGGTCATATGAAAGATCTAGTTTATGTGACCCCAGTAAATTCAATTGAAGAACTAAGGGAGAGAATTACAAATGCGGCGGACCAGATGAGGGCAACAATCACATCAAGAATAACAAAAACCGAAGTAAGGAAGCGAATAAGAACATGTATTCGAAACCGAGGGCAGCACATCGAACAAGACGTGTGAAATGTGTGTAATTAAAGTTTTTAATATATTGATTAAAAAGAATAATAATGTTCACGATTTTGTTTTTGATTTTTCGAATAATCACCTTTTTGTGAAACGCACGCCTGTACTAAATCAAAAACGATTTTCATAATGTAGTCCATGATTTTGTATTAACTTTCATACCTTTTTGGATAGCTGATAAGACAAGGATATTTTCTTAGTAATTTGTACACCAGGTGTAGCATTTTTTTTTGCACTAGACTACATTTTTATGAAGTAATAGCAAAAATTACAAAAAATTAAATGTTTGGTTAGTGATATTTGCCAAAGTTTTAGGCATTATTGAACTTTTAATTATTAACAAAGGTCTGCTACGGCGTCAACTATGATAATAACTTAAATTTCAGTACAGTCGCGCCGTAAATCATTTTTAAATTGGTTTCAAATGATTTAATCTGGGATTTTTCATAAAAAAACTAAAACTCTTAACTAATTCAAAAACTACTGAATTTCGGTAGAACATTTGGTGGCTTAATTTGTTGCATTTTAACCTTACTATGACGTCCTGCAAGGAATACGTCGAGTTACCAGTAACCCTGTATATAACAGTATCTAACAGTAACAAATTATTAAACATTGTAGCTATTAGATGTAGGTAAAATATTTTTATAATAGGTAATTATAACTATGAAGTATCGAGCGCAGAACCGAAAACCTATCGGTCCATCTAATATTCTTTATTCCAGATTCCGCAACGAGGAGGTCGTCTCAGACAGTAATAGGGGCAAAGTAAATAAGAACCTTTGAAATCCGCCTTTTCGTATTGAATTGAACATGAAATTGTATAAAATAATTATGGTAGATTAATGTTTTCACAACACTGCCAATATTCATTTTTATCGTCTGGCTCGTTCTTTGGCCAAAGAATTAGCATTGCCATTCAACGTGGCAATGCTGCCTTTCCGGATGACTGCGATGCGGACGAATAGGTGCTTCGACGCCAAAGTGTCATATTGTTTTTGTATTTATTTCTATGGTTAGTTAGTCATTAGTACCTGGCTAGTGTAAATCGTTAGTTGTGTTATATATTGTAGTACCTGGGCGATCGAGCTCTGCTCTGGTGAAAATAGAGAATGCTCATTTAATAGTATAGGATAGTACATACTAATTCCATGCTGCCTTTTTTTTAGGTAGGGCATCTCGTAGTTGACCTCTAAGATCATGACTACTTAACCGGGCTTTCCTGTGGGTGCCTAAAGCTACTACACTTAAAACCTCCAGCCAGGGGTTTTCCATGCTGCCATGTCATTATTCTAAGGTAGCCATCTTGTTCTAAACTTTGGGCGACCGAGCTCAGCTCGGGTGAAAATACAGAGAAAACGAATTTTCCCAGATATGAAACCTATATATAGCTAGGTCGATTTTCTCTCCCGTAAACCCCTATATTGCAACTTTCATGGAAATCGTTAGAGCTGTTTTCAATAAGGTGATTACAAATATGTAACATAACATCACACCTTGTTACCCCGAAGGGTTGGGCAGAGGTGTCCCTGTAGCAGGTACACCCACATTTCGTCAGTTATATTTAAGTCCCATGTAATAGGGGCGAGCCTATTGCCATCAACTGGGCACAAATCCAGACTTCGAGCAGCTACTGAGAAATTTCTGATAGAAAAACCAAATAACACTTAACCCGACCCGAGAATCGAACCCAGGACCTCATGCTCAGCAGTAGCACTTGCGACCCCTACAAAAACACAACAAACATTACGACAAATATTACTCGTTTAATACTACAGGATAGGATATTAGCATTTTAATGTTTATTAAAAAAATATAAAGTTACTGTAATGCAATTAAAACAAGGCTAAAAGAGTGTTGTAGATGTAAAATAAGGAAAAGAATTGACCACTCAAAACAATCTTTTTAAGTTCATGCAATCGCCTGCTTGGTTATCATATAGGTTGTTCAACTGCAGGTACTTCTACAGCGATATTGAACTTGAAGAAACGAAATGCGGTCACCTTTAATACTGTGCCCTGGCTGGTTAAACAAGACACTAATTATTATTTTTTTATACTGCCCATTTTAGGTAATAACCAGAAAATAATGCATAAATATTTTTCGCATACAACCTGGTTCATTCATTTGTAATGCAAGTGATTATCAAATTACATGGAGTGACTGCCACTTGACCTCTAAAATCAATGACTGCTATGTAAATGCCATTCCCAGTCAGACTTTTGGGAAATAATCTTGTGTCTGCTAGTATTTTTACAGGAAAGCTAGTTGCTAAAGCAATCCTCCACCCGTAGTGAGGTGGTGAGACCCCGGCTTAGGGTCTACCCTGTTCAGGTGGAGATTTATAGATGACTTCGCCCTGGAGTGTAAATGTGGTTCCACAAAGCATGGGACACTTAATATCGTGTCCTGCTTGTCCTGTGGTCTACAAGTTACAGGCTGATGGACGCTACTGATGGCGCCCAACGCCCGAATTCTGGGCTGACTCCTTTTAAAAATACTACCAAACAGGCGATTGCATGAACTTAAAAAAAAAAATTTTTGGTTGGTCAATTCTTTTCCTTATTTTTAACTTTAATTATCGACGCATACCTACATTTTATTTTGATTAAATAAATAATTAGTTTTTACTGAAAAATATAATAAAGGGCTTGTGGCTAAGTTACAACAGCTGCATGGGTCGATCGATCAGGTTAAGCTACGCTTGCCGCGGTTGGTCTGTGGATGGGTGACCATCTTTACATACCAAGACCCCTCCGTGCCTCGGAAAGCACGTTAAGAGCGCTGCGACCGCGGCTCGCAACTACAAATCGAGACGTTTGCAAAATTCGTTCGGAATATTGCTATCTCTGTTTGACAACAGCAGGCGGGCGAGGGACGCGGTGCGCATCCGTGTGTGTGTGTGACTGGATAGATAGCTACTTACCATTCATTCATAACGAGTCGACGGCATTTATATTTTATTATTAGTAATTAGGTATGTTCATTACTTGCTTTATTTCTGTTGAATACTTTGGGGAATCGTTAGTATATGTACAGACTAGTAATGCGTTTTTGGGAAATTTCTTTACAATGCCAATATCTCAATGTTTTAGAATATCTCTGGATCTAGGCCTTGTAGAGAAAATCTAGTAGATACGAAATGAAATTGTTTATTCTGTAAATAGGATAAGTATCGGAATCACTTTTACACGTCAGATTAAAAAATCGGTACCGCGGTAATTAACGCATTGATGCCTTTTACTCCACGGTTTCGGTAAATTGCGTTACAGTGTCGCGAAATCAAAGGTTTATCCCATCTCAAAAATGCTCAACGCGCCTAAAGAAGTATTTACTTCAAGAAAACTTCCAAAACCTTTAAAGTAAAAATACTTGCATAGAACTTTGATCCATAACTGAATATAAATAAGGAGCAGAATTGCATCGAGCGTCGAAGGAGCGAGTAGCCGAAAAAAATACTTTGAAGAAAAATACTTGTATAGAAAATTGGTACGGACCTTATCAAAATAAAGAGCACAATCGCATTAAAAAAAAAACTTCCAAAACCTTTAATCCGTAATGTAGTATAAATAAAGAGCACAATCGCGTTTACAAAAAAAAAAACTTCCAAATCCTTTAAAGTAAAAACGCTTGCATAGAACTACTAGGGGTTTCGAATACCGGATTTTTGCAGTACCGGTATTAAATATAAATTTGAATAATCAGTATCTAAGTAATTACAATTTAGCGATCTATTTATCTTTATGTTTTTATAAAATAAATCTCTTTAAAATCAACATACAATATGTTTTAATAAAATCACATAAAAATCAGTCAAAATTGTTCATCGTGCTTTTAAGGGGGAAGCGCCAGGGTAGCTCGTAAAATTCAAATTATCTTACGTTTTTTGCATTTTGCAGGTCAGTGTCAGGTTTTATGTAGATTAAAATATGATTCGCGGTCGTAACAAATATGGCTTTACTCAATTATAATCATTACAATCAGCAATAGTGATTAAGAAGAAGATAAAGGTGTCAAATGTCATGATTTCATGAAATCATGACATTTGACACCTTTGCTAACTTATGGAGTTGTATTGCTGATTGTAATGATTATAATTGAGTAAAGCCATATTCGTTATGACCGCGAATCATATTTTAATCAACATAAAACCTATCACTGACCTGCAAAATGCAAAATACGTAAGAAAATTTGAATTTCGCGGGTTACCCTAATGCTTCCCCGTTACGGGTTTTTCTTCATGACTTATTACAGTTACTACTGAGTGGAACATGCATCTTTTGCTATAAAGTAATATCTGCATATAATCTCTATAAAATCAACATTGTTTCGGTTCTTTCTTCCTGAAAATGAGTTCGTAGGAAGGAAAGAGCATCTAAAGTTTTATCTGAGAGCGAGCTTCTTAACGCAGATATATGACAGTGACCTTGAATGGTTAGCTTGCGTGTTTTATACTGAGCTCATGCAACGCGTCATACGTCCAGCCAGTAATAGGACTCGTCCATCAAGGAGCGCTGTCCCAAATTAGACGCATTATTAATTTATTACACGTAAAAAAAAAGGTATTTTAATAAAACACGTATACTAAAAGATCAATAATTTAATTGTTTTCAAAATGGTGAAGTTTTCAGAAAAAAACGCTTGATAGATTTTGCGTTATTCTCAGTTTTTTATCCGCGTTAGACATAACTTTACAAATTAATTTCACTATTTAATATAAACATAATCAAAAATATGCCTATATTAAAATATTAAGAAAATGCTCTTATTTAACATATTTTTTTTTCAAATTACTAACACTACTCGTTTAGACGTCATCTTCAGTATAAAATCATTAAAACTCGGTTATCGTCCTCTTAAACGGTTGCACAAATATGAAACCGAGGAAAACGTTCTCTCTACCTCTACGCTCGTAGGTAGAATGCTCAGTAAATAATTATACGCCATGTCAATATACATCTCTCGGCCGCCTTCAGAACTATCATAAATGCCCAATTCAACTCTTACAATAGACTCTATATCAGTGCTGCAGGGTTAACATGACAAGCGCGAGAATGCTCTTTTTTTCGTTTTATCGGAATTTTTCTACGATTCTGACGTCATTCTAATCCCTTACATAACCGCAAACGGCGAGTAAACTCGAAAAAGGCACTTTGACACTACTTTATCGCGCGACGAGATACCGATGTTGCAAGTGATTAAAAATAAATTATTTTTATGATAGCAACATCGGCTTGAAGTTCTGTTTCATTCATTCAATTTATGCATGGAATTATGTACTTTATTGAATAAACGTCTCTCTTAATTATTCTCTCTTTTAGTTATTTAAGATTAGTTTTTTATATAACCGACTTTTTGATTAAAATTAAATTATTTCTTTGGCATGCTGAAATTAAAATACAAATTGACGGAAATTAAAATTAGTGGCACCTATACTTATTAAATAATCACCACAAATGACAAATGGGCCGACGATCGCAATTTGACAAATCGAAGTTTATTATTGTAACAGTCACCATAAAGTCCATTGACGTTGCAAATTTTGTTAATCACCAGTCACCAAAAAGACTGACGTTCAAATAAATTGGCAGGTGGAGTTGATTCCGCTATTATAACCATAAAAATTGTTAATCACCACCCTTAGGAAATAAACTGGTGATTTTAGTAATTATGTTGCGAATATTTGATATTACCATACAGCTATAATCCCTAGATTTCGTTAATTTATTTATTTAATCACCATAATTGGCAAAGTGACTGGAAAGTAATAGTCATCTACGTGGTAGTGCACCCCTCTACTACAATACACCGGTGTACACACACAATTAAAAAAAAAAAAATCATTTTGTCTTTTTGTCTACTCTTCTCGTCGTCAAAATCGAGGACGACTAAATACGACAAAATAACTGATTATCTCGTGTTGAACTGTCATAAATCGAGATAAATAACGTGTCATGTTAGGGTTTGTTGACAAAACATCAAGTTTGAAAGAACGAGTCAAGTATTTTGTATGGCGTAGCTATCAGAAAACGATAACACTACAGAAATAGACAAAAATTAGTCGCGCGAGGGTGGATAATTATCGCGTGTGTCATGTTAGGCCTGCTGGAAGAAGCATGGGTCCTAACTTCCCTTTGAGTTTTAGCTTCTATTTCTGCCTCCAGTTAGTAGCACAAGTAGTAATGAAATGTAACTAACTGTCGAATTAAAATACGTAGTTTTTAAAACTTACCCAGATAATATTATAAAATTGGTTGGAAATATAATGTGTAGGTAATAAAAAGAAATTGTTTCACTGTAGTGTCTACTGATAAAATAAAATCACCAATACCGGTATCCCGGTAGTGGACAATTCAATACCGGTATTGAAAAATGTCAAATAATGTCCGGAATCCCGGTATTGAAAGCCCTACATAGAACATTGATCCGTAACTAAATATAAATAAGAAATAAAATAGTCTTGCGAGTATTTCGGATCGGCACTTGGTCGGCGTACTTGCAAGTAAATACCTATTATAAAAACCTGATCCTATAATATAGCCCTCGTTCGCACGGACGTAATAAAATCGCGGCGAAATTTTTCGTGCACTTGATTTTCAACGCTCTGCTTAGCGCCGAGAGTTGAAAATCCAACAGTGTTTCTTCAACGCGCTGGGACGAGAGTACGTCCCAGCACGTTGGATTCTCAACAAGCCACCTATAACTGAACTACCGCGTTTCGGCCGTGTGTATAATTTAGATGTTTCTACGACTCGCTGAGGGTCTTTAGACGCATAAATAGGTACCTACCGATTAATATTACTGAAATAACATAAGTAGGTACTCGTTTGTCCAGATACGGATGTTTGTAAACACATTTATGTTATCTAAAGATAGAAAGAAAGAAAAGATAGAATGATTTTTTTTTTTTTTTTTTCAGAAACACGTATACAAAAAGATAATTAACTCGAGTAAAACAATCAAACAATAGATTTAAATATAATCACGAGCACAAAACAGAAGTAGTCGGCAGCTGCTTTAATTTAGTAAACAAATAAGCACAGTACAGTACCTATATAATATACCTAATCTTATAATACTGACAAAAAATACCCCGAACGAATTCCAACCAAGCACGTTGCGCTAGTTGAGTGCCTGTCGGAGCGATATACAACTACAGTGAGCAGTACGACCACGCACACATTGACAAATTATTCCTTGACGCGATGGCAATACTAGCATCGAAAAATTATGATAAATTTGGATGTGTTCCGTAATACAAAAAATTATGAATGAAAACTTAATGTATTTCCATTTTTTTTTCGATAATTTGTAACTTGATAACATAAACTATGCTTCTACGGAAACAATATTACAAATATTGTTGTTTATAATACAGAAAAAACCATATGAAAACATGTCATTTACGCTGTAAAAATGTACGAAATGCAATTCGCTTACATTTCATTTAAAGGTAAGTTTTTGAAAATCAAAAGACGTAGGAGCCTAGATAAATACTGTCTCAATCCGAATATCAACATAATATGGTGGAAATATGCTCAAATTGCAAATGATTGATGTACTACGTTTGTATGGACAATTCATACGTCGCCGCATTCTTAAGCCGTTGGTCCCGGCTGTCATTTGTAGATCTTTGACAGTCGTTACGGGTAGTTAGAAGCCCAAAAAGTCTGACAACCAGTCTTACCAAGGGGTATCGTGTTACCTAGTAACTAGGTTGTGGAGGTCTGATAGGTAGTCACTCCATGTAAAATACTGATATTCAGCTGCATCCGGTTAGACTGGAAGCCGACCCCAACATGGTTGGGAAAAGGCTAGGCAGATGACTGAAAAATATAATTCATTTTCAGTTTTTCTCAAAAACACACAGCAGTAGGACAGATTACATTTATATTGTATTTTAGTTTTGAAGATTAACTTTAACATTGTGGTTGCATAGTTAAAAATTTAAATTCTTGTTCTATTTTCATTCTTAGGGTTCCGTACCCCAAAAGAAGAAAACGGAACCCGTATAGGATCACTTCGTTGTACGTCTGTCTGTTTTGACCCTTTTTCTCGAAGGAGCGCGTTTAATTGAACGCGTAAAGGCATTAAGTTGAAATTAATATTAAATACATACTTAGGTATACGGTCCCTTGGAGCTAAATAAAATCAAGCTTCAGTCAACGCAATAAAGAAATACGGCGATTTATGCGACATATTTCGATACTCGCAAAATAAATCAAAACCTAGGGTACTTCCCGTCGACCTGGAATCATGTTTGGCAAGAAGCAAGTTCTTGCAACACAAGTAAAGGAAAAAGTTAGAAAATGTTTGATTTTTAGTCAACATATTTCGTTTTTGCGTTTACAAATTACATTTGCAGTTGGAGAATTGACCGTGACGTTTACCGATGTATTGGAGAATATGTTTTTCAACTACGATGTTAAGTTAATACCTTAATATTAGTGTACAGGTAAATAGAACTAACTATATACACAGGAAAAAATAAAATAAAATATAGGAACAAATAATTGGGCATCAAAAAATTCATCCGAAATGTTAAGTTTGTTTTTGGGATAAATTTATTCCAACTACGGAACCATTCATTGTGTGTGGTCTGACACTCACTTGGGCGGTTTTTTTATCTGATATTTTTTGTATAGGTACTTGACTTATTACACCTTTGACATCCTGATTTTTTTTAAGTTTAATGATGTTTACCTTTTTTCTACTTTTCTTTGTTGTTTCCATTGAATTAGTTGGCCGTGGCCTGAACAAGTGAGAGGTCAATAATTTTTTTTTTTTGTATACCCATAATATCGAGTGGTGAACGAGGTTCACGAGAGGGTTAACGTATTGTGGTGAAACTTGAGTGAATTCGCAAAAAGTTACATTATATGTAATATGTTATTTAGATGTAGGTTAAAATTTAGGATAAAATATGTAATTTTATAGGATGTAGATTAAGGATTTAGCATGTTAGGCCCCTCTATCGCATTGGATCGCAGATCTGTAATGGTACTTTAGGTAAGATTTTCATAAATAAAAAAAATAAAAAATACATCAAAGACTCAACGCAGACGGTCTTGAACACGGCACATCATAAAACGATTTCAGACTTGGAATCTTGTACCATAAAGTTCTATCCTCACATTACTGGGCCAGGGTCTGCCGGGCTCTGTAATATCCGTGTTAGTATATTTATACGTCAGACCATGCTCCGGAACACGGAAGGCTTGGGGAGCCCTGAATGTGTGAAACTTCGTATAAAATTTATTCAAGCAATGGGATGACAGACAACAGGACACTTCTCATGAACCTGGAAAGTCCTGAGCCTGCATGTGTGGGTAGACCCTTATTTTTTTAATCTAATAGGAGTCAGCCCAGAATTCGGGCGAGTTGGGCGCCATCAGTAGCGTCCATCAGCCTGTAACTTGTAGACCTCAGGACACGCAGGATATAATATTATATGTCTCATCCTTTGTGGAACGACATTTACACTCCAGGGAGAAGTCATCTATGAACCTCCACCTGAACCTCCACCTGAACTGACCCTAAGCCGGGGTCTCACCATCTCACTACGGGTGGAGGATCGCTTTAGCAACTTAGCTTTCTTATAAAAATACTAGCAGACACAGAGTATTTCCCAAAAGTCTGACTGGGAATGGCATTTACATAGCAGCCATTGATTTTAGAGGTCAAGTGGCAGTCACTCCATGTAATTTGATAATCACTTGCATTACAGATGAATGAACCAGGTTGAATGCGAAAAATGTTTATGCATTATTTTCTGGTTATTACCTAAAATGGGGAGTATAAAAAAAAAATGTGTGTCTTGTTTAACCAGCCAAGGCACAGTATTGAAGGTGACCGCATTTCGTTTTTTCAAGTTCAATATCGCTGTAGAAGTACCTGCAGTTGAACAACCAATATGATAACCAAGCAGGCGATTGTATGAACATAAAAAAGATTGTTTTGAGTGGTCAATTCTTTTCCTTATTTTACATATACATTAGACTCTTAGACTCTTAGACTTGTTTTATTTTCAATAAACATTAAAATGTAAATATTCTGTCCTGTACTATTAAACGAGCAATATTTGTTTATATATATTTGTAATCACGTTCTCGAAAACAGCTCTAACGATTTCGATGAAAGTTGCAATATAGGGGTTTACGGGGGCGAAAAATCGATCTAACTATATAGGTCTCATTCTGGAAAAACTAGTTTTCTCCGTATTTTCACCCGAGCTGAGCTCGGTCGCCCAAAGTTTAGAACAAGATGGCTACCTTAGAATAATGACATGGCAGCATGGAATTAGTAAGTACCTACTATCATAGCAGCATGGAATTAGTATGTACTATCCTATACTATTAAATGAGCATTCTCTATTTTCACCAGAGCAGAGCTCGATCGCCCAGGTACTACAATATATAATACAACTTACTATTTACACTAGCCAGGTACTAATGACTAACTAACCATACAAATAAATACAAAAACAAAAAGACACTTTAGCGTCGAAGTACCTATTCGTCCGCATCGCTGTCATCCGGAAACGCAGCATTGAAACGAATACAATATACCATTAAACAACAGTTGAAATATTCTAATACTTCACTGGGCTGAATAGGGAACGAATGTAGCAGATAGTTACAGATTTAACCTTTTAAATCATGAATTGACAGATTTTTCTCTTTACTTTAACTGAAAAACTTTACTTCTCGCCAAATTTCATGCTACTAGGTCAACGGGAAGTACGACATAGGCTTTGTTTTATTTGCGAGTGTCAACATAAATATGCGGTATAATTAAATGGCCGTATTTTTTATTGCGTTGACTTGGAAGTTTGATTTTCTTTACAGCTCCAAGAGACCGTAGATCTAAGTTTTTGATATCTATTTCAACTTGATATCTCCGCTCGTTCCTGAGAAAAAGGGTCTTGACAGACAACGAGGTCATCCTTTATGGGTTTAAATTTTTCATTTTGAGATACAAAACCCTAAAAAGAATATTTGAATTTATTATCTACCTGTCTATCTGTATTTGACCGTTTCATGCCGTAACAACTGAACAGATTTAGATGAAAGGCATGCGGATAGGCTATGACCTGGGTTAGGACATAGGATACTATGAATCTCGATTGTACGTTCCTGTGGGATAATTTCAGACTTTTACGCGGGCAAAGCCGCGGGCAAAAGTAATTTATAAGTGAATGTGGGTAAGAGGTCGTCTATTTTTAAATTCCTTGCACAATATTATGTTTTAGTCTCGTTAAACACGAGACTAAATCATAATATTGTGCAATTTGGATCAGTGACGGTGGCGGTTGACCGGTCACCTCCGGAGAAATAACATCAACAGTATAACTAACGTAAACGTAAACTTAGTCAATTGTAATCAATTGACTAAGTTTTCGTTTTATAAATATTCTATCGGATTGTTTGGAGATTGGGCGATTCTGCTTTGAACTCAAATTGCGTTACGATATACCAATGGAATGATCTCATCAAGGAGAATATTTCATATTATGATGACTTCTCTTGATTGTTATTACGTAAGGAGCTACAGAGCTCTAAATGTGAGTAATTAAGTATTATTTTTAATGCATGTTCGCTGAAGCGAGTCTTTTATCCGTTATTCGATCGCACATAGCATCTTTTTCCAGCAGTTTACGAAAATCGACCAATCAACTGATGAGGGTCGTTTTTGAGGATTCGAACACTCTAATCCACAGGTATTGGCTCGAAATCCATCAGAGTGCCAACCGAGGATAAAGATTGTGTATACTGTGATATTTTTGGTTTTTGTCAATGATAATGTCGTCACCTCTACGGCAAACTTGCGAACCTGCAAAAAATGCATTTTTCAACGCTCGTAAAGTGGTGCTATTGAACCGATTTTAGGTTCATAATGCAGTGATTAAAACACGTGAGCTTTTTACTTTATATTATCGCACTAGTGCGGTACCTAATGTGCGCCACAGATAACTAATCTGGATTTGGTCGCAAATCGCCAAAAGCAATAACATTGAACTTGTCTGGGAATTGAACGCAATATCGACGTATAACTGATTAAATACGCACTAAATAGGATACACGTATCATCACACTCACTTTTAAATCCTATGCGTGTTTCTAAACTTTTATTTAAACTATTTGACGGAGACAGGGTATGTGTCTCTTCGTTATTATCAGCCATATTTTAAATTCTGTGGGCGTACTGTGGGGTAGTGTTGGTTATTGCGCAATAGAAAAACCGTTTACATATCAGATCACATTATAATTAATTATCAAACTAATCACACTAGCAATTCACACTTTGTAGGCACACGACACGACTATTCGGAATGCGCGACAGTTTCTAAACGTCTTCACTGCTTGACCGTCATCCATGAACTGTGTTCAGCTCTGGCTCCGGTCGGCCCGAGCGTTATGTTCTAGACTCTGTCAAGCGCCGCTAGGCGGCGCTGGCGTCCTGATTAGTCAAATCAGTAACGTATTTCCGACATATATTATATATAAAATTCTCGTGTCACAATGTTAGTTACCTTACTCCTCCGAAACGGCTTTTCTGATTTTTACCAAATTTTATTTGCTTATTCAGTAGGTCTGAGAATCGGCTACTATCTATTTTTCATACCCCTAAGTGATATGGGTTGTCCACCCCAAACAAATAATTGGCAAAACAACGTTTGCCGGGGTCAGCTAGTTTAACAATAAAAACGAAAACTGCGATGGATTTTGAATTTTTACAAACGCCAAACGACCATAGGCGACCGACATACTTTTTTATCTCGTCTTAATCAAGTCATTGAAATGCCAGTGATTGACTTATTAAATATCGACTATAGATAAATAGATAGAATATTCTTTATTATGTACACCATAAAAATTAATTAATTATTTGTTCAACGAGTATTTAATACTCCTTTAATGAAAAAGAAACCAATTTAAAGTATTAATAAATATTATACTGACAACAATCGTGTTTTTCGGTTATGATTTTCAAGATGCTATTGTAGCTAACACGTGTTTAAAGATGCGGTCTTTTTTCTTAATTAAATAATGTCGTAGGTAACATGGGGTAACATGGGGATCCCTCAAGTTTTAGAATATTATACTGCTTAAACACTGAATTTGTTACAACTCATAACGAATACCTTCAAAAACAGCACGGGTTGACGTGAATTCGGAGCAACGGATTGCCCAACGTCGTCAATTCAATGCCAAATGTCAAAAGGAATACTGTTTCTGGGAATTGAAACTCCAATCATATCCGCTTCAAGTGATCTTAAATCCTCCGAACGAACTAGACGAATACAGTATATCGTTACTTGTCGAAATACTCATTAGGTATAAAATGTTTTCGTTCGTGACATTCAACATGTCCGAGGAGGGAATAAGTCTTCTATTCGTGTGGTTAGTAACTAAACTGGTGTCAGAGTTTTAAAGCCGCCCATGGACTTTGCTGACTTGGCTTCATATGCCGTCGAGAAATATCTCTCTTCACCGTTTTAGAAGCAAGTGATAATTATACAATACGCATATGAACAGAGGTGCGTGCCTTGGGTTCGAACTTGAGACCTATGACTTAGCAGTTCAACGGTCACACTACTAGGCTATCCCTGCCCTTCCCAGGAATAATATCATCACCAATAAATAAGTTTTATTTATGGTCATATAAAAAAATAAAATGACTCGTGGTCCGTTTGGAAGACGTTACCTACAAGCAACAAAGAATAAAACATTTTCAAGGATCTTGCGTATTTTGTGTTTTCTTTGCGTAAATCTGTGTAGTAACTACCTAGCTCTTTTACTCCCGAAAACATTTGTAGTTTCATGCAGCGTGCGTCTCGCGTCGTCCGTTGTCGTATCGATGGCAGAAAATACAAAATGTGAGCTTAATTCAATTACTCGACATTTTTAGATTAGGTTCTTGTTATAAATTGAACTGTTTAGGTAGTAGGTACTTAAAGTCCGTACAAAATAGGTCGGCGGTCCAGATCCGTACCGCGGTCCATCATTTTGTGACTCCTGAGCTACACCATCTGTAAGCTCGTCTCGTATTATTTATCAAGTAGGTATTTGGTTAGCAAAAGCATTTTTTTTATAATCTTTGACATACCAAACGTACGTAGGTACCCGTGCGTGCTAATGTTTTTTAAGTCTTAAATATTTTTATGAAATTTATTTCGATTAAAGTTTGTAACGACGCGTTTTGCAACGAGTGCATAGTATTGCATAGTATTCATATCTTGATCGTTTTTACGGTTTAATATAGGAACATATTTCAATGGAATTTGAGGAACAGGGTGTAAAGTTCACTCATCCACCATAGAAAAGGGAGGATCCTCCGACCAGACGGGTGTTGTGTCTAACGGGCAACTGCCCTTCGGTTTGAAGTTGAAATCTTGTATGTATGTCGATCGCTCGGTAAACTCTAACTGCGCGATGCAGGATTTGTGTGACGTCATGTCTATGATGCGTAGTTCGTATGTGACGGTGTAACCGCTACAGAATTGTTTTTTATTTGAAAGTTAATATTAAAATACTGATAAAACACCTTGGTTTTAACCAAAATTGACAATTCTAGGTCAACCGGAAGTACCCTATATGTTTTGGATCGAAAACCTGTATGGTAGTGCCCGTTGACCTAAAATCACGAAATTTGGCAAAAAGCGAGGTCTTACAGCACAAATAAAGGCAAAAATTTAGAAAAATAAGAAAAGTTGAAAATTAAGGTAAATTTTGGTACTTACAAGTTTTCGCGAAATGCCCATATCTTTTTAGCAATAAAAATGATACCAATTTTATTATGGCGATATAATGGGTAGGTACGGAACCCTCGGTGCGCGAGTCTGACTCGCTCTTGACCGGTTTTTTTAATATTATCAACGGACTGTCAATATTTTACAAGGATCTGAAATAAATACAAATTCGTAACTATAGGTACATCACCATACATAGAGGTTAATAGATATTTATTCATACCCTGGCAAACTTGCGAAAGTGGTTCTTTCGTTACTAACATCATACTAATAAAATAAAAATATCCAATTGAAACTTCAGTGAAGTTTGCCAGGGTATGAATAAATATAGATTAAATTCTTTTATTTTAAATTTACTACGCTAAAACAGATTAAGTGAATTTCGTAAGTTTACTATGGGTGTATTAACATAAAACACAGAATCGAACAATTTGAACTCTGAAACCAGCAGAGATAAATATTCGTCAATTTTCCGCGGTGTGTAGCCACATTAGGTAAAATGTTTCTTCATATATACCTAGTTTTCACTAAAACTACAGATTCGTAAGTTGGCCGTGGATGTGATGATGTGATGTAATTAAATTTAATTTTAATAACTACTGAGTTTTAATGCAAGTAGTACCTAATTTATTTTGTAATTGTATGGAATTTAGAATTTGAATTTAAATTTTATGTACATATTTTATTTTAATTATCTAAATATTGAATTGTAATGTACTAATTTTATTTTGATGATGTTAAGAATTGAATGCATTGTATGTGTTTGTGACTAGCTTCTGCCCGCGACTTCGTTCGCGTGGAAGTCGTAAAACATCACAATATACTACAATAATAGCCACATTTTTATAAAACTTCCCTGTATACTACGTTTGTAGTTTTTTTTTTTTTTAATTAATGTATTAATTCACAAAAAAAGGAAAACTTCGTAAGCTATGGGAACCTACTACGTCACAAGTACTTTACAGTTACAAAACATTCAAGGTTGTATCTGGTCTGATCATTTTAGAGCTAAAGACTGTAGGAATAAAATGATTTATTACAGATTTTGACAGCAGATTTGTCCCAGCGATTTTAAAATATGTATTGTGTGGATCTTCTGGAATCGCTGCCACACTGCTTCCTGGTGACAAAACAACGCACGCCATGTTTAAGATTCCCATCGATTTAGAGAGCAACGAAACGCCTGTTTGTGGGGTGTCACGCAACAGAACAAGAGATGTGTGCATAGGGATTGCGCTTCATCGTATAGTATGAATGCATTATGGCAAATAAAAAAGCAGTGGAAGCTATAAACAGAACCCTGGAGGATATCCGCAGGAACCAAGATATGATGGGTGGTGTCACAGTTCTGACAAACAAAGTGAATACTTCGTTGAAAAGGTCGACTCATAAATTGCGCTTGACCATCATCATACGAGCTCGGTTTGGCGTGAATTCAAATGCTCAAGAATTCTCCGATGTTCTTCTAAAAGTTGGTGAAGGCACTCTACCAGAGACTCTTGGTAGAGTAGATCCCACTTTAGAAGATCTTATTCGTTCTGATATACGAGGACATCAGTCAAATACCGTACCAAGAGAATTCTTGGGTGTGTTTCCATTTTAACTCCGAAAACGATCAAGCTGCAGCGATCAACCACAGTATTCTCTCACAAATTGAAGGAAGTGAAGTGATATACACCTCCATTAATGCTACATATTACCCCGTAGAATTTCTCAATTCGCAAATGGCAAGTATCTTTTTCGGTTGTATATCTGTGTAACTGAAACCGGCTCAAAGTCATGTCTTTACAGAGAAACGTCATCGAGACGGAAATTCTAACAGGTTGTGGCGATGGCGAGACAGTGTTTATAGCGCGTATACCACTAATTCCCCACCATTACCAGTTTAAGCGCGTGCAGTTCCCTGTGAGCGTATGCTTTGCGATCAACAAGTCGCAAGGGCCGACATCGAAGGCCGAAGGCTGTGGGTGTCGACCTCAGGACAAGCTGCTTCTCATACGGAAAACTGTTACGTCGATTGCTCCCGAGTCACCATTCCTTACTGTATATTTTGGCTGCTGAGAATAAAACTACAAACGTAGTATACAGGGAAGTTTTATAAAAATGTGGCTATTATTGTAGTATATTGTGATGTTTTACGATTTCCACGCGAACGAAGTCGCGGGCAGAAGCTAGTGTGAAATAAAATATTTTGATTTTGATTGTCCCGACAACACAGTGAAAGCTGCTCATTTACTTGATTTTATTTTTTCCTGATTCAGATTGTCCAAATGTTTATCTTATTAAAAAGTACTATCCATTGATTTAACGCGTGACTATTGCGTTCCAAGATCATTCCTAAGCTTCGGTGCCCAAGTAGTTACCTATTTAGGTCAATAACTTCAAATTGACTAACAGTTGGCAAAAGTCGTATTAGTGGCAAAGATTCTCATTGAAAAGCTCTTTCTATTAGTGAATATCTTATGATTATTGGGCCGTTGGGCGCCAAGAACTCCTTTACTTTGGTGACAAGTTGTTACCTGTTTAGGTCATTAACTCCGAACTGACTAACAATTGCCAAAAGTCGTGTTTTCGGCAAAGGTTCTCCTTGAAAGGTTCTTTCCATTGTTGTGTATCTTATAGCTATTGGGCGCCAAGAATTCCCTAACTACGGTACCCAAGTTGTCACTTATTTAATTGAGGTCATTAACTCCGAACAATTGGCAAAACTCGTGTTTGTAGGAAATGTTTTCCTTGAAAAGCTCTTTCCATTGTTGTGTATCTTATGGCTATTGGGCGCCAAAAATTACTTCTGTGCCCAAGTTGTCTCCTATTGAGGTCATTAACTTCAAACTGACTAACAATTGGCATAAATCGTGTTAGTAGCAAAGGCTCTCTTTGAAAAGCTCTTTCTGTTGATGTATATCTTATGGCTATTGGGTGCCAGGAATTTCTCGACTTCGGTGCCCAAGTTGTCACCTATTTAGGCCATTAACTCCGAACTGATAAACAATTGGCAAAAGTCGTGTTTATAGCCAAGGTTCTCCTTGAAAAGTTCTGTCTATATCTAGTTATGGCTATTGGGCTTCAGGGCAATAACCCATAGTTCGGAGCCCATTCTCCTTTATTAACTGAGATTTATGTACCTAAGATATCCATATTTCGAATGTCTGCAATAAACAAAAAACACGTCATAACAAACAATTTATTTTCGAGGTCCTCTAAGAATAATACCTACAAGTATTTTCTCTTAGCACTCACTGAAAAAGGAATCTAAAAAAAATATTTCCAAGTAATAACTCGACATAAAACGTAAATAAGCTTTGTATTTTCTTCGTATTTTGCTAAATATTACAGGTCGCCAAGGTAACCACAATCTAAAAGAACCAGAAAGATACTGGAAGCTCGCAGGTCGCAAGCGCACTTGCTTTTAGCCCATTAGGCAATTGACAATGTGTTGCGAATCGGACTCGTGCATCAATTTAGCAATTTGAGTACAATACGAACCTACTGTATCCGTACCATGTATTAAATTGGCTAAAATAAGATACGAAAGTCTAACCCCCGTATTCGAAATTGTTCGAGGGCATTCTAGAATGTTCTTAAAGAGTAAACAACTGTGTGTTTTGTAGTAAATAGTTTGTTTTATAATGTCAAAAACAACAAATTCAAGCTTCTAGAACTCAGTTTCCGTATTAGTTGTAGGTTTTTTTTTACTCCTATTTATCACGTGACTCAAGTCAAACTCAAACTCTCAGCATTTATTTCAATTAAACCATTTACAGGCACTTTTGAATTGTCAAGGAGTCGGTCAGTCAGAAATATGAAGCTAGTTTCCCATTCCATAGCGTAGTAGGTACCTATGGAGAAGAACGGGCAAGAAACTCCACGGACACTCTTTTAAATCAAAATATTGTTATAAAATATTGGTTACATCGTTCATGTTGAAATTATACATGTGAGAACAATGTAGAAAGACGTGCACGTTAGAAGCGTCCGTAATAAAAACATATAACAAAGAACAATTCAAAAATTAAAATAAATTAATAATAAGCCACCGCAGCTAAGAGATGACCAGTCCCAACTGACGGCGCCCGTTCACTGACATGACGCATGGATTAGCACCACTGTACCTTCAGTGAAAAGTGATATATCTTGACCTATATCAGTTTTAATATTCTTAAACTAAGATTAACAGTAAAAAAAATGCAATTTTTTGGTCTAATTGGTACCCCTCTAAGATTAAAATTGAGCAAGCTTATTTTGGTGTAAACTGCTCTAACTAAGCATTTTTACATTTATAAATGTGTAATAAAATAAATTTTAAATAATATCAATGTGAACTGAACAAATATTTCAAGTACCTTAATGTATATTAACACAAATGTATGTGACTCTTATTACGCGATCTATGTGAATTAGTACAAACTGATATATTTACCTACACATAATCATCCAACACCAACCAATAAGTAATGTGTAAAATGTTTAAAGTTAAATTAATTTACACATAATACGACTTAATATATGCTGTTTTAGGTGATACCATTGGATTTCTTTTTAAATTATAAAAAAACTATACAAATTAATCTGTTTCTTCTTACACTAAATCGTGCTCTAAGATATTGTTTACCAATGTCAGTAATCAGTACTAATTTTAGTGAAGTTAGACAAAGAGCCAGATTTTTTTAAAACTTTAACTTTAATTTTCTTAACATCATGATTTTCCAGTTACATCAAACTCAAACTCAAAGCATTTATTTCAATTAAACCATTTATAGGCACTTTTGAACTGTCAAAGAATCGGTCAGTTAGTCAGAAAGTTGAAGCTAGTTGCCCATTCCAAAACGTAGATCTCTATGGAGAAGAATGGGCAAGAAACTCCAAGGCCACTCTTTTAAATATTGATATTACAAAATTCTGGGTACATTATTCTGGTTGCTTCTATATGTGAGAACAATGTACAAAAAATAATTAAAACAATTGAAAAATATAAGATTAAAAATAAGCCCTGGCAGATAAGAGATGACCAGTCTCAACTGACGGCGCCCGTTTACGAACATGACGCGTGGATCAGCACCATCCAGCTCAACCATTTTGTAGGGAACCGAATGATCCAACACACTCGCCACCATCAGCGAGACATTTTAGTGAGCTTGACAATCTCTCAACTGCCATGCTCTTTCAAGTCAACATACGTCTTAATAACATAATAAACGGCTCCATGGTACTCACATTTACAAAAAAATCAAAAAATGCTTCTAATTTATACAAAACTATAGTTTGCAATGTATTTAAGAAATTAATAGAATTTTACTACCAAAAAGTAAGAAAATCATTATTATCTAATTGGAGCATTAAACAATTTACTTGGTAAAATAAAAAAATAAACATTTAAGTTCGTAATGTCATCATCTGCCTAGCCTTTTCCCAACTATGTTGGGGTCGGCTTCCAGTCTAACCGGATGCAGCTGAATACCAGTATTTTACATGGAGCGACTGCCTATCTGACCTCCACAACCTAGTGACTAGGTAACACGATACCCCTTGGTAAGACTGGTTGTCAGACTTTTTGGGCTTCTAACTACCCGTAACGACTGTCAAAGATCTACAAATGACAGCCGGGACCAACAGCTTAACGTGCTTTCCGAGGCACGGAGGGGACTTGGTATGTAAAGATGGTCACCCATCCACGGACCAACCGCGGCAAGCGTAGCTTAACCTGATCGATCGACCCGTGCAGCTATTATTACTTAGCCACAAGCCCCTCTCATTTAAGTTCGTAATGTCAAAAACAAAATTAAAAAAAAAAGGGAAAGCAACTCTTCCAAATATTAAAATTTTAACTAGTGAGCCCAAGTGGCTGTGGAGCAGGACCAGCATTAAGCCAAGCATTTTTATCTACGATATAATCATCCAACTTATAATATGCTTGTCTACATAGTGTGCGTTTAATGCATGTTTTAAATTTCTTCTCACATCACTTTTCACTGAAGGTACAGCATTCAGCTCAACCATTTTGAAGAGAGCTAAATGATCCAACACACGCGCCACCATCAGCGAGACATCTGAGTGAGCATGACATAGTTACTCACAGCCGACGGGGCACATTTAAGTCTGAGTCTGAGACTGCTCATTTTCCAAGAAAACTGTAGTCCATCACATTTATGTTCTCTTATGATATTCTTATGACAATAAATAATACTCATGCGCAGCAAAACGTGATAATTAACATCAAAGATGAAAAGGTCGTGATCTTAAATCATATAATTATATCACTTTCCTTGAACTAGAGTGATACGCTGTACTTACACTATGTTAAATGTTCGAGAAAGTTTTTCTAGCATTTTCATCAACATTACAGATATTCCTATTGGTATGTATGCCACATAATATACTGGACAGATTCCAGTAGGACTTTTATTGATCTTAATGGCCTCTTTTTGTGGCTAAGTAATAACAGCTGCACGGGTCGATCGATCAGGTTAAGCTATGCTTGCCGCGGTTGGTCCGTGGATGGGTGACCATCTTTACATACCAAGTCCCCTCCGTGCCTCGGAAAGCACGTTAAGCCGTTGGTCCCGGCTGTCATTTGTAGATCTTTGACAGTCGTTACGGGTAGTTAGAAACCCAAAAAGTCTGACAACCAGTCTTACCAAGGGGTATCGTGTTACCTAGTCACTAGGTTGTGGAGGTCAGATGGGCAGTCGCTCCATGTAAAACACTGGTATTCAGCTGCATCCGGTTAGACTGGAAGCCGACCCCAACATAGTTGGGAAAAGGCTAGGCAGATGATGAATGGCCTCTAACCATTAATCTTAATCTCAATGGGTTGATTCGACGAGAATTTACTTAAATAAATTCAAATCTCCCAGTAGAGTTAAAGAACACTGTTAAAAAGCTTGATTAAGTATTCACCAAAACATTTATACTAATTCCTCATCATAGCAATAGCGAAAATCAGCCTATGATGTTCTCACTGTTGGGACACAAGTCCTCTTTGAGAGGAAGTGGGCTTTAACCTACCACGTGTGCCCAGAGATATCACACGTCTTCGATTTTTTTATTCTAGGACATGCCGGTTTTCTCACGATGTTTTCCTTCACCGTTTTGAGAGCAGTAGTGATGCAATTATTTACACACGGTAAAGCGAGGTGCCTGGGTTCGAACCCACGACCTACAACTTGTAAGTCGGGGCCGTTATCACTGGGCCATAACTGCTCTTAATACAATTTAACGGTAATAAAATCTGTAGGTTTCTTAAACAAGTTGGTATCTATAACCTAAAAATATTAAAGAGAAAAAAAAGAGAAATAAAGAGAGAGATTAAGATCTTCGCCCTAGAGGGTCTTAGAGGGTTACAGTGTCATGAGCATGAAGTCAGTTTTTTTTTACATTGCAGCTATTTATAGCAAGTTTAGGAACACTAATGTATGCACATGCCGTTTTGTCAGTTCGGCGTACTTGGAACACTTAGAATCAATGCACAAGCACGCCCCTTCAGCTCACTCATACATATTGATGATAAATCAAGCCAATGCAAGCCCGTAATAAATTCATACGTTAACCAACCTCCTCATGCGTTTCCAGTATATTAATTTATTCATGAAAATATTAAACACCTGATTCACTCATGAACCAAGAACATAGCTCTCAGAATTGCTAAAATTTGATGACCGATGGGGCCCAAAAGTTCTGGGGTGGTGAAAGCGTGAGACTCAGCGTCGCGCGTCGGTACTTACGCTTCCTCAAGGTAGATCCATGACTTACTGAAGGTCACGGGAATCCGCTCGATGAGGGAAGCGCAGGACGAGTCATTGTGGCGATGCTTGGGGGTGGGTCCAGCAGTGGACTTCTTTCAATTTAAAATGATGATTACACGCCTAAAATTGGGTATTGAAAAATTGTTTAACATAACTAAAGTTTTAAAAGACAATCGTCAAAATCCTAACATTATTAACATTGTTATTCGCTATCACTACCTGCTACCCCGAACAGCTCATGGAAGACAGGTATTTTTAGAAGACAAGTTCAGGAGTTATCGGTATCACGTCAGTTTAGGTACAAAACGTGATGTATGTGGAAAATAACGAGAAATGGAAAACGTTAATCCCGGCACGTAGATACTGCAAACTTATCTACCCAAGTCTATGTTTGTAGTTGCTCTTAATAATTAAAGGTTATCGTCGATAATGATTTCCGTCAAATGCGCAAAACGTGTTTGTATAAACTTGCACAATATTACTTATTATAATAAACTCATGAAAATTTCATTAATTCATGTTTCGCGTTTTCCGGAATGTAAAATCATCGAGAATGAAGCAAGGTTAAATATAGTTGTTTATTACACGAATATATTTTAAACACTATTTGAATCAACGATAGAAACCGTGTGCTTACCACAACTCTTAGCTATATAGGATACATTATACAATGTACCCTTGTATTTTCAAATTTTCAGGAAAAGAAAGAAATGTACCGATATGATGAGAATGTATTTAATATTTATTTTGTCTTATGATTTAGAAGTAGAGATCCTTTTAAGAATTAGTTTGAGGAAGTTTCTTCTTCTACTTCTACATCGCCACATGCGAACTACGAAACAAAGACCTGACGTCACAAAAAATCCTGACGTCACAAAAATCCTGCATCGCGCAATTAGTTTACCGCGCGATCGACATATATACAAGATCCCGACTTCAACCGTTGGGCAGTTGCCCGCCAGACACGACACCCGTCTAGTCGGACGATCCTCCCTTTTTCAATGGAGAATGAATTAACTTTACACCCTGTCTCTCATACCTCTAAATTGGTGACCCCGAGTATGAACGTCAACGCAGCCTTCGTGCAACTATTTCAGCGTGACGTCATCATCATCATCACTACCGCAAGCTTTCGTGAGGCAAGTCACACGTCCAGCCAGCACCCACGGGTTCAACGGGTATCCTGATCACCAGCATGCAGCGAACGCGCATTCCTGGTCATCACCCTCAGCTTCATCAGCAACCTTGGCACAGCACCTGCACTTTCGGCCGGTCTCACAAGCAGAGCCCATTCTACCCTCTCCTGGTCGACGCTAGCAGTCAGCTACAACCCACCACCCTGACCCACTGGGGAATAACCGCAATCACCGCAATCACCACGATCACCGTAATCACCACAATCAACGTAATCATCACAATCGTCGCAATCACCACAGATAGATAGTTCCGATTCACCGCGAAGTATGCGGCAACCGGTTCCTACTAACTGGAACATCAGCTGGCACTGTGAAGCATCGCAAGATACAAGACACAATCCACTATCAACCTCCAGTCTCCGGAGGGGAGTGATTTTTAGATCTTTAATCGCCACATGCGAACTACGCAACAAAGACCTGACGTCACAAAAAATCCTGAAGTCACAAAAATCCTACATCGCGCAATTAAAGTTTACCGCGCGATCGACATATATTATACGAGTATACAAGATCTCGACTTCAACCGTTGGGCACGGGCAGTTGCCCGCCGGACACGACACCCGTCTGGTCGGAGGAACCTCCATTTTTTAATGAGGATGAGTATATACACCCTTTTCCTCATACCTCTAAAAAGGTATGATAGAAGAACTTCCTTTAAAATTGCTATTTCTGTTACTACTATTCCTGTTTGAAAAGTATGAACAAGGTTGGTACAAGTGAAATAACAGGACCCTTAAGACTTATGAGCCTTTTCTACTTTATCACCAAAGATCACTTCATATTGACAAAGCCCTTGGTGTAGCAAATGTTTATCAGGTGGTTGCGTTATCACTTTCATATTATTTTAGGTAAGTTGTCGTCGGGCTGTTCTCCTGCCCTTCGCAAAAACAAAATTCAAAAGATGTACCTAAGACAAGGCATAGGTGGCAAAGTATTGTAATTTTATTATTCGTGACTTCTCATAATTCAAAATATCAATAATCATTCGAAATAGAATTTCATTATCTTATGGTTTGACAGACCTTGGTATAACTTATTACCTATTTATCATGGGTTAAGCAAAGGTCAAGATTCAATGTTTTACTATTGTTTCAAGATTATGAAAATTTAAAAAAAGAAACGAATTTTGTGATTTAAAAAAAAGTATAAGTATCTATTCTTTGGTGACCTAAATCTGTTCAAGGGAATTTTTTGAATTAGGAATTAAGTTCAGTTCCTACCTGCAAATACTCATAAAAACTTAAATGATTGTCATCTGATATTCCTCTCTTCTTTTCGTGTGGTTATTGACTAACCTGGTAAACCTCTGACTTGGGTTCACATGCCTTCGAGAAATATTAATATTTGTTATTGACAACTGCTTACATGAGATTCGACGGGGAACCCGGGGTTAGGTCATGTTATAATATTTACCTAGTTATAACAATGTGTAAAAGTCGTAAAATTTTATTGTCTGATTACTACCTAGCATTAACTAGGCACATGCACCAACGATGACTGGAGATTCGGCTCTCGTTAATATTGTACTTTGCCCCTGTGACTATCAGTACAATGGAGCTGAACGTTTTGTTATCATCAAAATGACTATACTTCAGTCCCAAATAAATAAAACATTCCTTTTCTATTACATTTGGGAATACAGTATCTTTAAATGATAACAAGAGGATGTCAGCTGCAGCTTCCTCTTTAGTTCTATAAGGTACATCGACTGAACCTTATCACCAATTGCCCATTGGCGTGGTGTTTACGAGTGATTGTTTTTGGTTTGTAACTACATGCGGACAGAATGGCACCAAAATGTACCTTTTGAATAACTGAGGCCACAAGAAGTTAACCACATATTCTGCGGCCTGTAATATCTGCCTCAGGGCACGGGTTGGAATAGAGTTGTTTTGGAACCCCATACGAAAAGGCTCATCCAGGAAAATCCTACTACTAGTCCTATTTCTGGTTTCAGCAGCATTGCTTACTACATATAAATCTATATTAAAGATTCCGCACAGTGAAAGATTCCGTAGTTGGGATGAATTTATCCCAAATACAAACTTAACCTTGTAGTTAAAAAACATGTTTTCACATACATTCCAACTGCAAATGTAAGTTTGTACGCACAATATTGAGAGATTTACCATGTTATTTTAAGACCATAGACTTCTTATAGATTTTCCTGTAATTTATGGGTATGGGCATTCACTGTATTTCATCAATATTTTAGGATTAGTAGTTTCGGAGTTGTTAAGGGGGGGAATGGTCAATTTTCATCTATCTTCTTAATAAATATCTTTAAATGTTTTTATTTTAAAATTATAAATAAAATATGTTTGAGATCCTCACAACAAGTCCTTTTATTTGATATGTCACACGGTATAGTTTGCAAAACTTTTTTTATATTTTCTTATTTGCCCCCCAAAAATGACCCCATATTTAAAATTAATTTATTTACTTTACACGTCCGTATTTGGGTCACAGAAATACATATGTGTACCAAATTTCAACTTAATCGGTCCATTAGATTCAGGCAAATTGGCTGTGACAGACGGACAGACAGACAGACAGACACACGAGTGATCCTATAAGGGTTCTATTTTTTCCTTTTGAAGTACGGAACCCTAAAAACCAGCCAAGTGCAAGTAGGACTCGCACAAGAAAAGTTCCGTTCCATATCGTATTTTTTTTGGTTCAGATAATTCAGATAAATGAATAAATAAGTTATTGGAGATAAATAAATGAAGTATATTTTTCATATCAAATCAAAAAATCATAAATATAAAGTATTTCATAATGATACGGTGAATTACAAATTTATTTTTTGCAGTTGCAGAAAATCGCCCATAATTTAATAAAATACCTTATGAATCGGCGTTTTTAATATTTGTTGATACAGTATATGTATAGTTCATGATATAGAGAAGTTTCAAATTCCTAATTTATTTAGTTGTTGCGGTAGAGCTCGTACAAAAATGTCTAAAACTGACAAAATATACGGGACCCTATTTTTTCATATTTCAAGAAAAAAAAAAGAAAGTTTTTTTCTCTATTTGATGAGTTCTAGACAATGAAAAAAACTAAAAATCAAAAGTTTGTTGTATGGGAACCCCGTTTAATTTTTAATAGTATTTTTTTTTTGTTGAAATAGCGGCAATTGAAATACACAATCTGTGATAATTTCAACTGTCTACCTATTACAGTTCATGAGATATAGCCCGCTGACAGACAGACGGACGGATGGACAGCGGAGGTTTATTAAAAGGCTTCCGTTTGGCACTCTTCGGGTACGGAACCCGCAAAAATATTATAAAGCAAAATGGTAAAAACTTTCACATAATTTCCTTAAAATGTTTATAGACGTTTTATGAAATCGTTCGACTACCGCGAAAATATAAAAAACAGAAAATATTATTTATTACCTAAGTTGTATTAGCGGAAATTCTCATGGATATTTCATAATTGTGTACCGACCAGGGTTTTTATATATCAATGCCGACCAGTCCTAAAGTGATGGATGGGCATATAACTTTACGGATGTTGTGCTGGATCACATTATAACATGCTCAGCTCATGTAGATGGACACTTTATTCGTAGCTAGCACTTATCCCAAATAAATAAGGATAAAGTCAGAAGGCTGGTGATGTTGTTTCTACTGTGTTCTATAACTACTACCTACTCTGTAGCTAAGCTTTTGAAAATTGTTTAAATCCAAAAGCTCTGCTTGTAAAACAGTATGCTAGATGCATGTCAGATGTCACTATGGCATGACTATACCTAGGTGATAGATGGCCACGCGCTAGAAACTCCCTGTACAACTGTTGTACAGGGAGTTTCTAGCGCGTGGCCATCTTTTTTTCAATACAGTTTCATGAAACAATAGCCCAAATTTTAAGATAGTTAATTGATTCAGGCGTGACCTTGCGGAAATCCATTATAAAATACAATAGAAGTGGATATATTTAGTAACCTGTTCCGCTTAGCTATTTCTAAAGAGTCATAAAAAACCTCTGAAATAAATCGACACGTGTTTCACCTCTCAACGAGGCATCCTCTGGATGACGATAGACTAACTTTTTCGTGAAAATACTTCGGAAATAAATCTTTGAAATAGATGTAGTTTGAATTTTGAATAAAACTTGATGTCTTGCTTAATGACTGAAACCCCGACCCCAGCGCGTTAGGTACGCGCTGGGGTCGGGGTCTACGCTTGCACTCATCGACATTTGTACATAGCCGCATGCGACTCGCGTGCCGTGGTTTGCCGACCACTGGCATAGATCATTAAGTACCTAGTGCATAAATAATACCACTTAATTAAGTCTGTTTTTCAGTCGTTACGGGAAGTCAGAAGCCGGAAAGTCTGACAACCAGTCTTACCAAGGCGTATCGTATTACCCAGCTACTGGGTTGTGGAGGTCAGATAGGCAGTCTTTCCATGTAAAATACTGGTATTCAGCTGCATCCGGTTAGACTGGAAGACGACCCTAACATAATTGGGAAAAGGCTAGGCAGATTGATTGAATTAAGACTGTTCTTAGTTTCATTTCAAAAATATGTGAACAAGTTTTGCAGTTTTTAAGATTTGAACCATTTATAACAAAAAACCGATGGCTGAAAGCCTGAAACTGGAAATTCAAGTAATAATTAATCCAGTCAGTGATGACGTCGAACTTGCGACTTTAGACCTACTCATATCATATGGGGTGACTTTGGTCCAAGGGTCACCAAAACAATCTTCTGTGCGCATCACTCCACCCGCAGATTGAATCACGCGGGATTGTGTATTTTGACCCAAAGTCCTTGCAGTGACGTGTCGCGTCAGTGCCCGCGCGCCGGTCTACTCGCGGTCGCGACGAATCATAGCGAAATCGCATTTGTATATAATCGGTCGCGAGGAAATTCAGCTGCCAGTCTTCTGCGGTGCGTCTGTCATCAATCACATCTAACGGGCTGCAACTAGACGTGATATAGAGTGGATGATACCCTCTTTTGCTAGTTCCGCTATTACATCGTTCTAAAAAACAGTACAGGTAAGTTTTTTTATTGTTCGTTTATAAGGTTAAATTAACTGCTAAGTTCCTTTCGGTTTTAATAATTAAAATCGTTTTAATTATAATTATAAGTGTTTTTAGTAACATGAAAGCGCTACCGACAGGTTTTTAAAGAAATTATAAATTTTTGAAAACAGTAATATCAATCTGTTCTATGTGGAAAACCATCAAATCTTATTTTGTGTCAACTTAGTTTATCATATTTTATGGTGTTTTTTTTTAATGTACTATAAGTACTTAAAAAAAATTGTTTATTGTTTTGGAATAATATCTTATCATATTGAACAATTGGCAACCGCAAGCTTAGATTTGAATAATAAATTAATTTCCCAGTTAAATTATTATTGTTTCTGCATAAATTAATTTAGGGAAACGATTTTAATCGGTTTCTAATGTACTTAGTACTTGTCCAGCAATCTATATGCATTTACGTGCATGTTCAAAGTGTATACATTACAATAATTACTTAACGCCACCCGGTTATTTTGTTGCAAGTAAGTCAAGTTATAAAAACTGTTTGTTTACATGTTATAAATTTTATTTTCTTTATAATTTAATAATTTCTGAGATTTATTGTAACTTGCATCAGAATTTAAGTCATTTTCCACAGTGTTTAAGCCAATAATACAAAAAGTGAGGTTACAATTTTAAAATGTAAGTATCAAATTTTTAGAACCTGTATTGAAGTAACAAATTTATTGTTATAATTTTTCATACTATAGGTGTGCAGGTAACCCTCTAGGGGACCTAACTACTTCCAGAAAATTACTTTAGGGAAAATTAAAGACAAAATAATTATACGAGAGATAAAAATATGAGGTAGGTATTATCATTTCTGTAAACATTGAACCTATAATAACTTCCTTTAAAACAAGATCGACTGACAGGACAAGAACATACGATCCTGATCCAGAATAATAGTCCTGTACCCTAATTGCGTAACTTATTTTCGAAAACGATTGTGACTTATTTTTTTTCATTTTGACAGTTCAACAACATTCATTGCGTTATTTACGTTGTTGAGCAGATTTTTTTTTTTCAACATTTCGTCGCTGTACTTTCCATAATCGCTATGTGTTTTTTACACACTTTACAGGAGACGCAAAAAACTGATTTTCTCAAAAAATACCCAGAGTATTTACTAATATTAATACGAAGTATTTACTAATATTAATAGTATTTACGAATATTTAATTTACTTTTACTTTAATACATATAAAAAATTGACGTAGTTTTAGATTACTTTTCAATAGATAATATTATTAACATAACATCTCGCCTTGTTTCCCCGAAGGATAGGGCAGAGGTGTCCCTGTAGCATTAACATAATGAATAATGCCAAAGTTAAACATGATAGGCAAATTTGAATTTTTAGCTGTTTTTACAGTGTGTGTGTATTGAGATAACGATTCAAACTGCATAAAAAACCGAAAATCACGAAATAACACAGCGACTTTTGCACGCGCAACGACAATATGACGCAATGGATTACCAATTTGTCTCAAATCGAAATAAATTGTGATTGATAGTGTAATACGCAATTAGGGTACTGATGTGTGTGCAGAGTCTATTATTCTTGGCCTTAATCGTTAACATTTTTCGGGAGCCAAATTCCCTTAGATAAGTAACAAAAAGTAATGTCTTAAATCTTTGAACAGTGATTCCTGTACCTTCGTTTTATAAAAACTTCGGCTTTTACGTAATTGGCGAAAAGTTCATAGTATTTCAAATTAATAATGTATCAAATAATATTATGACAGTGTACACCAGGTAATCAGCGAATTAATTATTATTGGGATTATGCATCTTACGTGTTATGACGTTGACCACTAATCCTAATTTATCATCAAGTAATTAGTGTGATCATCATCCAATCAAGAACTCAACCATGGGCAACATTATCATGTTAAAAACTTAAATTAACTACTTATTTATGTTTTTTAGGGTTCCGTATCACTCGTGTGTCTATCTGTCAAAGTCAATTTGCTCCGAATCTAAAGGACCGATTAAATTGAAATTTGGTACACATATGAATTTCTGTGACCCAAACACGGACGTCTAACATAAATAAATGAATTTTGAATATGGGGTCACTTTTGGGGGCAAATAATAAAATAAAATAAAAATTCCGAAAATTGTACGTGTGACATATCAAATTAAAGAGCTTATTGTGAGGGTTTCAAACATATATATATATTTTTTAATTTTAAATATACATTGGAGTTATTCTTCTTCTTTTCGTATGGTTAGTGACTAATCTGATGTCAGAGTAAAGCCGCCCATGGGCCTCTGACTTGGCTTCATTTGCCGTCGAGAAATATCTCTCAGGCATACCAGTTTCCTCACGATGTTTTCCTTCACCGTTTTTGAAGCAAGTGATAATTATACAATACGCACATGAATCCGAAAAGTCAGAGGTGCACGTCTTGCGTCCGTTTATAGTTATTTAAGAAAATAGATGAAAATTGACCATTCCCCCTTAACTCCGAAACTAAAACCTTAAAATAAAAAAAATAAACTAAAAATACTTATTTATTTACAAGAAAACCTATAAAAATATATTGTAGCATTTGCAATTGGATTGTATGGGAGAACATGATTTTCAACTCCAATGTTAAGTTTGTTCTTGGGATAAATTCATCCCAACTACGGAACCCTTCATTGTGCGTGGTTCGACACTTGGCCGATTTTATTTTTTCTGGTATACTTACTTACATAAGTTATTTCAGCATAAAAAAATGGAATAGTAATATTTTTAATGTTTTTATCCAGCAGTTTTTACCACATGGGTCTTGTTTCGTGAATAATTTGAATATTTGATATCTTTGCACCAATAATTTAATTTGTTTTGGTATTAGAAGGTAAACAACATACGCGGATTTAAAAGTTAACTTGGACAAATTTAAAATACCAGAAAACCTGTCGAATGCTAGCTAAAATTTTTAATGTGATATTGTAGATAGAATTTGAATACCTACTTATTAATAATGATTATTATTTTATTAGTAAATGTGAAAGATGTAGGTACATAATAGATACTAATTCAATTACTAACAACTGTATAGATACTAATTAAAATGTTTAAAAGTAGTTATTGTACGTGTCAATGCGGTAATGCCATCCGATAATAAAATGTTACTAATATAAAGGACTCAGCTGTGACGCGGCGCGAGATCGCGAACTGTCACCTTTCATTGTACACAAAGCGCGCTCTATCTCGCGATTGTGATCGCATCAGACGGATCACGCCACTCCTGCGCAGTCGTCACTGCGGTCAAATAATACACACATGAATAGCGCTAGGCCGACTACAAATCAGCATAGAATTCGCAATATTAGACCATTGAAATTAAAACTTTGAAGATGAATTTGGTGTAAAAAATAGGTCAAACTACTTATCTACTTTATTCCTATTTAGTTTTAGAACTTGCGAGCGATTTCATGAATTAAAAAAAGTGTTGTCTAGCAGAATCGACCCGTCACTTATAAATAAATACATGCCGGTGTCAATTAAAATTTTAAATTGTTTTTTTTTATAAAAAACGACCTTTGACTAACGTTGACGTTGCCTTTTTTTTGGTTCAAAACGATGCATGTCATACTTAAAATTATAATACGTAACCATGTTGTCAGACTACTACTTTGTTATTTGTTTAGAAAAAGGATTATTATTAGGATTATTTTCGTAGTTTCTGGAAACACACGAATAAATTGAAAACCAGACCGGGAATTCCTGTGAGCGTCGGTGGCGTGAATGAGCCTGAGAATAATGCGAATCTTTTTAAAGAAGCATTTCTTGTAAAATCTTCTTTAGGACCCTCACGGTCGGTGCTCGATGTTGTGCCCGGCATGGAAAGAGGGGTAAAATTTAAGTCCCCGGAGATTGCTCCGACTATTAGACGTATGACAAGGGGTAAATCCCCCGGTCATGACGGGCTTAGCATCGAGCACCTACGATATGCTGGTCCTCACTTACCCAGGGTGCTTACTATGTTGTATGACTTTTGTATGAGTCATAGTTACCTGCCCGGTGAGATGATACGAACAGTGGTAATGTTAATTGCTAAAAACAAAACTGGTGACCTCGCCGACAGCGGTAACTATAGGCCCATTTCACTAGCTACCATGATTTCAAAGGTATTTGACAGCATGCTTAATACACAATTAAGTAGTTTTACTACTATTCATGATAACCAGTTCGGATTAAGAGCTGGGTTATCGACGGAGAGTGCGGTGTTGTGTCTTAAGCATGCTGTGACGTACTATGCGAGACAAGGGACACCTATTTATGCTTGCTTCCTGGACTTGTCAAAGGCATTTGATCTGGTTTCCTATGATGTGTTGTGGAGTAAATTAGAGCGGATAAATTTACCCACAGAACTTATTAATATTTTAAAGTTTTGGTATGGAAACCAGATCAACACTGTATGATAGGCTGGGGCGTTTTCTCGTCCTTACGGGTTGGAGTGTGGGCTGAGGCAGGGTGGATTAAGCTCACCAACGCTTTTCAACCTTTACGTGAACGAGTTGATTGGCGAGCTCAGCAGTACCAGGCTCGGATGTTATATAGACAGTACCTGCGTCAATAATATCAGTTACGCGGACGACATGGTGCTGCTGAGCGCGTCAGTCTGCGGCTTGAGAAAATTAGTTGCTCAATGTGAGGCGTATGCTATAACTCATGGCATACAACATTAAGAAGTCAGAAGTCATGGTGTTTGAGGCTGAGGGTAAAAGTCCTGATGCGGTACCGCCTGTATTACTTTATGGTACACCTTTGCAAAGAGTCTACAGGTTTAAGTATCTTGGTCATATATTGACTCCCAACCTCAAAGACGATGATGACATTGAACGGGAGCGGAGGGCGTTGTCGGTTAGAGCGAACATGCTGGCTCACAGGTTTGCACGATGCTCACTTTTTGTAAAAATCACGCTCTTTCGAGCCCACTGTACTAGTTTTTACACGTGCAGCATGTGGGCTAGATATACGCAAAGATCGTATAGCGCTCTCCGCGTTCAATTTACCAATGCGTTTAGGATACTGGTGGGGCTGCCCCGCTTCTGTAGTGCGTCAGGGATGTTCGCAGATGCGCATGTAGATTGCTTTTACGCAACAATGCGTAAAAAGTGCGCTTCTCTGGTGCGCAGGGTGTGGGGCAGCTCCAACAGTGTCTTAAGCATGGTTGCGGGTCGCCTGGACTGCGAAAACGTGGGTCACTGTTGTGCCGTCTCTCATGGGATGTCGCAGCGGTGACCAGGTTCTATTTATTGTTTTTTTTTCCTTGTTTTTGTTTAGTGTCTGTGTTTACTAACATAGTCGTAAGTTTTACTAACAATCTTGTTTGAGTTTTGGTTACTCCAATAAAGAAAAAAAATATATTCTATTATCATCAAATACCTAATAAAAAATGCCATTGGAAACCTTAGACAATCGTCATTGGCAATCAGATAAAGCTTGCACCAGCATTATCCTATTGTGCTGGAATGAATTGAATGAATGTATTGAAATTCGAAAAGTAAAGCAAATAACGTGTGAATTAAAAGGAGCTGATACAGTCAACTTTTGTAAATATTTTTATAAAACATGTGAATCTTACTTTGTTGAATCTTGCAAGGCGTGGAAATCACCACACCGCAACGACGTTTTCATTTCATTTCGTTTTTGGTTGGTAAATAATTGGCATAATCAAATTACATAATTGGGTTCCCAATACCATTATAATATACTATATAACTGGACCTGTCCCTCTGGGACGCGTTCAATCGGCGAGCTGGCTACCGCCTCAATGAACCCGCTCACACCGGCGCCCCGTAAAGGGCCATGGACCGCACGACCCCCGCGTGGTGCCTCCGGCAGGAGGCGTTTGGACCTCTCAGATTGGGCAGGAGCCGCTTCAAGGCAGCCCCGGCCCGGTCCAGTCTGGGAGCCAAACGTCGGAAATGCTCCACGAAATTCCACCGGCTGTCGAGGACGAGTCCCAGATACTTCATCGTCGACTCGACGCCGATGTGAACCCCTCCCGCCATTACCTGGGAACCCGTCGGTACCGGGCCATACCTGGGAACCTTCTGGTTACTGAGATATTGGAGGTCCTTAGTTCCAACTTTTTTCAACGAATTCGTTTGATAAGTTTTAAATATTATAAGTAATTTAACTTTAAATACTCCAGCAGTTCCTGTACCATTGCATGCACCCATAGTCACAACGCTGTGCGCGCGTCGCATTGCGCACTGCCGTAAACAGCAAATTTTCACACCAAAAATAAAAGTTGTTTCCCAGCAATTATTTTTTTTACACAAAGTTACTTAGGCCCGTATTACAGAACCTCACTCAAAACTCAAGCATTACTTAAAATTCGTTTAAAGCCTTTTGATTGAAACTAGTTTTAAGGAATGCTTGAGTCTTGAGTGAGGTTACAGAACCTCACTCAAAACTCAAGCATTCCTACGGGCATTCATACGGGCCTTAGTTTGCGAAAACTAAGGCAAACAACAGTTGATTAGAAATATGTATACATACATATTTCTAATCAACTGTTGTTTTGTATCATTGAATATTTTATGTGGCAGTCCATCGCGAAACGAGCACCTAGATAATAATATTCTGTTAGGAATTATTGAACCTTTATTTTATCATGTTTTAAAGTAGATAAAAATAGTCTATTCTATTCTTACACAAATCAATAAAAAATATGTTTTGTGATCTCTTGTTATTTAAGCAATTTACTATTAACTAACACGATAAATAAGCATACAATAGTAATTTACATACTAAAGTTACGCCTGTTGCCTACATTTGTGTGATATTATGAATTACCTACATTTAAAAACCAGGTGAACTTCGACGAAAGTCGGTTGAATAATAGAATTAGTGCTAGTTTCCTTGCGGGTGAACTGCTTGGTTGGTTTAGGTGTCACAAGCTCAATTGCTGAGCATGAGGTTCTGAGTTCGATTATCGGGTCAAGCAAAGTGTTATTGAATTTTTCCATCTGGAAAGTTTCAAGCCCGGTGTCTGAATTTGTGCCCGGTTTATTGCAATAGGCTCGCCCCCTATTAGGTACATACGACTTAATCATAACTGGCGAAATGTAGGTGCTCTATAGGTGCAACTCTGCCCAACCCTTCGGGGAATACAGGCATAATGTTATGTTAATGTGAGTTTAATAGAAATTGTCTGAAAATAGCTTGGTTCGTAGGTTACATCAAAACGATTATAAAAACTTTTTACTGATGGTACTGACAGTCACGCTATCATAACAAATAATATAACTAGTGAAATAATTTATTTATGTTACAAAAACAAAACTTGGTGCATGACATAAAATTGTATTTTAATTACATAACATAATTATTATGTACATAATAATATGTTATGATTACGTGCGTAGGTATCATCAGATATCGTTGTATTAAACTCAAATGAAGTGTTATTGCAAATATTATGCAAAAGACCGTTTGTTTTGTCTCGTCAAACGGTCATCTGCATAACTATGTAGTTCAGTTTTTACTTAGTAACTTTTATCAGTCTAGCCCGCAAAAATATGCACATGCACTCTGAATAACCACTAGGTATTGAGGATTATTTAGGAGGTATTTAGGAGCAGTGGTGGCCCAGTGGTAACGGCCGTGACTTACGAGTTGTTCGTCGTAGGTTCGAACCCAGACAGGCGCTTTACTTTGTGTAAATTATTTCATCACCACTGCTCTCAAAACGGTGAAGGAAAACATCGTGAGGAAACCGGCATGTCCTAGAACCGAAAATTCGAAGACATGTGACATCTACCAACCCGCACTGGGCCCGCGTGGTGGATTACGGCCCACTCCCTCTCACAGAGAGGAGGCCTGTGTCCCAGCAGTGGGAACATTATAGGCTGATGATGATTGAGGATTATTGTTACCCGCGGCTTTTCCCCGTGGGAAGGTCGCTGATAGAAGCTGCATTTGTCCGTGATTTTAGTAGCCTATGTCACTCTCCAGCCGATAAAAAATTCTCCTCGTAAAAACTTTATTTCCAAAAACGTCGCTGCGTGAAAGGAAGACAAACCAACACACACACACACACTATTGCATTCATTATAATTAATATTAAACCTAAATAATTATACATTATTAGCTCTATAAATCAGTAGAATAAAATGTCCAAAATGGCAAAAAAAATGGTGAAGAACCCAGCACTAGGATTTTGTTTGAAAACTATTGGACATGACGGAAAAAATCTCCAAATGTAGAAAAAAAAAATAGAAGTGAAGTGATCTTACTAATCAGATAACTTTTTGATAGTCAGAAATCATCAAAAAATCGTCCCATCGAAACTATCAATCTGATATTGAAGGTTTAATAAATTGAACAAAAGGAAACTGGGATAACGTTTATAAAATACTGTTTGATAAAAAAAACATCGTTTTTAATCATTGTCGGACTCATCATCGTTCGTGAGAGATAGGAGCGTAACATGCACCGCGCATTTGCCGGCTGACTCCGAAACGTTGTTTTCGTTTTTGGGGCACTTAAAATGACTGAAAACAGTTTTTTTGTAACCCAGCCAGCAGCCACACAAAATTCAATGTTTTGACATTTTTGAAAATAGGATCAGGCCACATGTGACGCGCGAAATGTTGGGAAACAAACTTTTTCGTAATAAAATTACGAAACTTACGTGAATTTTTAATATCATACATAATTATTGTGATAAAACCGTTTGCCTATTTCTTTTAAGATAGTATAAATGTCCCCCCATAAAACTGCGACGTCTCTGACCGGTTCTACCGAGTCGGGTTCAGAATCATCTAAACTAACGATTTTATACGGTTTGGGCCGTAAAACGATGCGACATGGTTTTGGTCGTGGGCTCTCGTACAATAGATAATGTAAACGCGCCTTCACGTGATTGGATGTCGAGCTTAAAGCTTAACTGGGCTTACCGAGAAAGGCACAAACGTGTCACGTGACACGTGCCGCAATTTGATTTTTAGATCGTGATTTCATAATCGCTAACAAAAAACTTAAGTAAAATATAAATGGCTTTTAAAGCCTTAAATTTATATATCAACAGTATTAATGTAAGTCAAAAGGTGTACTTTACCCTGAAAAACTGTTCTGCAAAACCTACTTGCTAATTTTGTTTCCATAGATTTATTTTTAATGGCAATTCCAACTATAAAGATTAGTCCTCACTAAACTTTGTGAATTGGATACATTTAAGTGAAACATTAAACTATAACTCTTTAACTACACCGAGGCACTGTAAAGAACAAAGCCACAGTTCGAAGATGCAGCACTATTCTTTGTTTGTTCCATTTTAGTGGCTATTGTAGACGAAACATCGTATGTTGCAGCAGTTTATTTCGGTTTGTACTGAAGTTTAGAACGTACTTTGTTGAATATGTTAGTAACAATATTATAAGAGCTACGAATGATTGATGAAACTGCGCGTCTCAATATTACTAAATTCACAAAATGAAACGTATGTATGTGTGTGTGTGGTTAGTGCAATTAAATAGAGTAAGCACACGTAATAAAAATACAAAAATTAAAAAAATATCAAAACGAAAAACAAACCAATTTTTATACAGATAAAAATAAAAAACCTCTCCTCGGACTGCCTCGTTGGTCTAGTGGTCGCAAACGCTACTGCTGAGCATGAGATCCTGGGTTCGATTCCCGGGTCGGGCAAAGTGTTATTGCGTTTTTCTATCTGGAATTTCTCAGTAGCAGCCCGGAGTCTGGATTTGTGCCCGGTTGATGGCAATAGGCTTGCCTCCTATTACATGGGACTTAAACATAACTGGTTTAATGTGGGTGTACCTACTACAGGTACACCTCTGCCCAACCCTTCGAGGAAACAAGGCGTGATGTTATGTGTAAAAACAAAAAAAAAACTACTAAAACGTTTGCACAATCCAAGAAGTTCGGAATTAAGAAAAATATCTGCTGGCATGTATGGACAACTACCTAATTGTACCCACTTAGATAAACGTGTGTAATAGGTAAATGATTCTCTATTATCATCATAATACTCGTATATACCCGTGAAACACCATCTAATAGCAATTTAACATTACAATTGTGTTGTTTTTGTTGTTTCCATACAAAAACGAATACTTAAGAGGTAAACGAAAACACTTAATATTTTTTACTATTAAATAATATTTATAATGAGTTATTTGATTTTACGTTGCTTACGTCATTTGTTGGCTTCTCTGTTTTTGCATTAAAAAAAAAACTTTTACGCTTTTTGCTTTATATTTATCTTAAACCGTAGTACGTCATAACATTACGCCTGTAATCTCGGAAGGGTTAGGCAGACAAAATCCAACTTTTAATGTAAAAAAGTAGTGTAAACACACACAAATCAAAAGCAAATGCAAATTATTTTAAAATGTAGTACAAATAAAAATCAAGAAGTTACCGTCGGTACCAATAAAAAACACTACAAAGTGAAAAATAACTTTAATTTCGGAAGTCGGTGTCTTTGGTTTTGAATTTTCGTTCTTTGTCACCGACTTCCGAAATTAAAGTTATTTTTCACTTTGTAGTGTTTACTTTGAAGTCGGTTGTTTCTTTTTTGTAAAAAGTTTTTATTTTTCACTTTTTAGTTGTGATACCTACGCCACACAAATTCGAATACCACTACCTGCTATGTAAATAACAGTGACAGGAAGTTATCATAATATCATCCACATACTAAGTGAGGTAAAAATACGTATTATTGAAGCTAACTCAAAAACTACCCAAGTAAAGTTAATAAAATTTATATGGGACCACCTCTGAAGTATGATCTACCAAACAAAAAAAGAATCATCAAAATCAATTCATAATTGACGGAGTAATCGCGTAACAAACATACAAAAAAAAAAAACAACATACAGTCGAATTGAGAACCTCCTCCTTTTGGAAGTCGGTTAAAAATATACAAGAGACACACTTCAGATGTTTTCCATTCCCCTGTAGATACGAAATTACTAACATTCAATAAGGTATTTGCATATGTAGGTTTGCACTCAACCTGTATAAATAGCCTCGTCTGGTTCACTTTCAACTAGTTTTCAGTTATTCTTCTCGACGTATCTCGCTAACCTTGCAATTGTGATGCAAGGTTGGCAAGATATATAAGGATAGAAGATAGAGGGTGGTTTTGTCACGAGACTTACCTATCTACTTTACTTAAATTCTACCTGAATTGGCACTTTTGTTAAAAAAAAAACATTATAGTAAAACATTCCTGTCAAAAACGTGTCTTGAATTAAGTCAGTTTGCGCTGGTTATCTCTCGTCAAATTTTCTTAGATCTCGTGTAAAGCTAATGCTAGCATTGATATTACTCTTGACGCTCCGTCAAGAATAGATTACAAACTTGAAGAATAAAAATTGTTTGTTCAAAGTGAATTTTTCACGTAGCGCTTTCTTCATATTGCTCAGATTACCTTTACCACGAAAAATCGATGCTGAATTTGCTATAACTTTACAAAGTGAACGTTAAAACGTTCAATGGAATGACGTGTTAAAATAAAACGCATCTGACGCCACCGGAGCCATTTTCAGCGCTTTTGCATTCCTCGGAATTTTTAGATAAAAAATTATGGACGCGACTATGGACGGGCACATCTAGTTTCAGAATAAAAATGCAAATTACATGAGTTAATTTTAATTAAATAATAAATCGAATGCTTCTTAAATAAAAATCATAATTTTTTCGTGTTAATAAATTGCTACCACATGAGAATTAGTGTTAATTGTTTAATGTGTCCTTTTCGTTACTTTCATGAAATTTATTACCTATATCTACTTAAATGGTTATAAGGAAAGTTGTATTTCAATCATTTTACCGGGGTGCATTAGGCATAGTCGGTAAGAAGCTTTATTTGCGACATCGCTGCTCAAATTCTGAATTCTGAAAAAATTAACTTCGGTAAAGTAACTTCGGTACACGGTGGGGACCGTGTAATACAAATGTACACGTCTGGTACACGCGGCTTAAATCACAATTTTTACTGCAAAATTATGGCTATTATCGTCTGTGGGCTGTTTCACTTTATAGCCTGACGGATATTCTCGTCAATTAGAACTAAAATAATCAAAAAATTACAGATAAGACTATTTTTTTTTAAATGTCAAAAGTGACGTTAAGCGCGCGTCAACATCCAACCGCGGGGCTTTTACGTTAAAACGTTAATTTTTTTCTAAATAAAACTTTCTCGTTTTATCATTGATATAAGTTTGTTGACAGAATGCTTGAATCTAGATAGTATATTATGGCCAGATGGTAACTACTTACCTCAGGCCCTTATTTACTCAAAAAAACCCGAAAATAACGCGCTATCATGTGATTGCAGTTGGCAAAATAGGGTTTTTGTTCAGAATATTCGAAATTAATCTCATCATTTTATTTTTCCACCTTTTGCTCTTTGTTGACACAAGAGTTTGCAAGAACCGCTAATTAAGTAATGTAAACGCGAAGAAGTCATTACAACATGGTCACGGTGTATCAGTCACGTAGTTTTTAATTCAATCATTCTTAATAATCTATCTATAAATTATCCATCATAATTACTTTAATCTTTCACAATATGCAAGACGCATCAAGTGACCTATTGAATCCACCTGGAGCATTGAATTTAAAGATTATGGTGGAGACGGTGTGGTCTTTGCATCATTTGCATCAGCTATGTGTCATATAGTTTATTTCTAGACCTGCACTCTTTATAGTAAATGGTAAATTCAGGCACTCGGGGGCAGTTTGCTCCTAACCCCGTCATTGAACACGTAGCAACCACATTGTGATGCTGTTACAGGGGTGAAACGTGATTATTTCAAACATTATGGAAAATTACAATATTTTGAAACGTGATAGATAAGTAACGCAAGTTGTCACGAGATCAATACATCAGACGTTATGCACCACAGTGCACTTGATAAAGTTTACCCATCCACCCCAGACGTCTTAACTGCAGGCTGCTAATACTACATTATACCTAATCCACATAAACTACGTAAGTTAACCAAAGAATAAAAGCAAAAACTTGTGTAGCCCGCATTATATTACCAACTTGACTGGTTGGATTTGGCACACTTTTATCTTGCACGAATCTCTTGAATCCCAGTATCGAATCTTGGCTGTAACTTCCAAACTTTCGGTTCTGTAAAGTTTCCACTTTATACTTGCACTATTTAAAATATTGTTACAGTCTGAATTTAAATTATCTAAATCTTATCTCTAAGATAAAGATTACCTACACTTATTAAAAGATAACGAATTCGAATTTTAGCATAAATATGACGCAGTTTCAATAACAGATTCGAATGTGTTGTGGAAGCCGATCAACAACAGTGATGTTGTAAAATTTTGTAACCTGTGATCTATTTAGTAGTTAATTAGTGTTATCGATTTGATGTTAAAATGAAAGGTGAGAGCAATGGATTTAAATCGTATTTGATTGATGGTTAACGCTTTTGATCCCAATTAAATTACTAGTCCAGTCATCTTAGTCAAAATTATAAGTATCTCGGAATTTGAGATACCCAGCTATAAACTCGTATAAACTTGTATTTTGACATCCTAAAAGTTGTCTCAAAACCTACATATGGTAGGGTGTACCCGACTATTATAATCTAAGGTCGATTTTTTTTTTTTAATTTTTTGCAGATATCTCGTTTCCTATGGGTTTTTCGCTATTTGTATATGTCATCAATATTGTAGAGGATTAAATTCCATACAACTTTTGTTTTAGAAAACTTTTTATACATTGAATCGTTTTCGAGATAGAGGGTGGAGAGCGCGCGGTTAGAGCATCATTTAAGGTCAACCGGTAGTCCCGGTCAAAAACATGCCATATAAAGTTTATTAATTATTGATAAATACATAATTATTAATAATTTTCATTTCTTATTAACTATTACATTATATTCTCGTACGCGCGTCGCGTACACCCTACCATATGTAGGTTTTGAGACAACTTTTAAGATGTCAAAATACAAATTTATAGCTGGTGATCTCAAATTCCGAGGTGAACTTACTAAGATGAGTGGACTATACGGTGTCATTGAAAACAAAAGGAAATCAGCAGTCCATTAAATAAGTTTAGCTTTAAAACAACTTTTAAACTCAATTATTCTTTGTTTTCTTCTAGAAAAAATGCCTCCTCAAGGGCAAACTGGTGGCTCCTGGGTCCTCTACGAAACAGATGCTGCGAATGAGGACACAGATGCCACACCAGTCATCGTACCACCATCGGCCGAGAAAAGGGTGTGGAAGATAGTCTGGAGAAACGTCATCCTCATGGGATTGCTCCACATAGGAGGAGTATATGGAGCTTATCTATTTCTTACAAAAGCGATGTGGCTGACGTGTATATTTGGTAAGCTTCTCCTTTGTTTTATTTTTGAGAAAGTACATTTTATTTTGTCCCTGTGCATGGGCCGTAGGAACGACTTTTGTTTATTTTCTTGTTGAAAACAAAAAGGGATTGAAAAAAAGTAAGGGAGGTCCCTTTCTTTTTTTCAATTCCACTCGATCTTCTGCTAATACAGATCAATCTGTAATTATAATAATAATTATGCAATGTTTTCCGCATTCTCTTATAAACTTCGCTTACACTGATACTGGGGATCACCTCAATTTTCAAATAGAATTTCTGACGTCAGTGCATAATTGAATGAAAACCCGCTTAGCTAGATACGTCATCAAATTACAAATAATTTATGAAAACTCGTTACTCGTTTTTCTAAACAAAGCAATTTAATTAGAATACAAAATAACGTTACTTATTTGGCTATATTGCATAGTTAATATTGGTGTGAATTAGGTATAAGTTTTAATTATGTGCACATAATTTGATATTTTATTAACATAATACAAAGTATCTTATTATATTATAACGTGTCTCAAAAATAGACCAGAATAATAGTATCAAATAATTATTTCCATCGAGTACGTTTACTGCACGTGTGTATTTTAATAATTTCATGTTGCGGTTACTACTATGGTTGGTATGAAAACCAAAGGGGCAATTCCCATTATACATTACATTTATAATGTCAGTCTCAATGCTCTTAATCTGTAAAAAATAGGTACATCTAATTTGACAAGTTTTGGATATTGATTGCCGCTGAGATGTGATTGCGACAAGATTTTGAACGTTTTTAAATACGAGAATTGAATAATTAGGTAGGATTGTCATTTTTTAAAAACGTACACCAACATTGTTAGCTCGTTATTTACCTTAAAATCAGAAATACCACCAATCTAAAAATTATACTAAAATAAAATACTACCTACTTCATTTAAAAGTAAAATCTAATTCATTTTGATTTTCTGAGAATATTAAACAGTTTATTTTGACTGTATTTAAATACCTCTCTACTACACTTAAGTATTTACTTTTCACTATTAACAAAGATACATTTTCCAAGTGCCATACTTGGAATTTAGGCATTTAGGAACCTAATAATATTAATTAATATTGGCTCAAACGAATTCGTCGTATGAACACTTGTCTGGATTAAATTCCTGAACACGTGTCGATTTCTATAGAAGTAGCGAATTAATGATACACTCGAACAAATATTACAGTTTCAGAGAATTAATTATATTGTTCTCTTTACACTATTGCGTGTAGGTACATCAAATAAATTCCTTGTAAATTATATGAGATGTGAAAATAAATAAGTGATAAGAGTAAGTATCTACATAGCGGCTCAATTTTCGGTTTTAATAAGAAAATCTTTTTACAAAATAGAGAATATTGGTGCCGATTCCCTTGTTCACAAACTAAACTAAATTTAAGTTCAGTGCATCTTTTTCTTTCTATTTCATTAAGAAAAGGACAGAAGATAAATTTTAGTTTAGTCCTGTCAAATTAATCAGCGCTTGACGTAATTGTTCAAATACGCTTTTCTATTAATAAGTAATATTGCAGAATTCCAGAATTCCCTTTGAAATTTTCCTATAAGAGGGCCGTTTACCCATTCTCTTGACACCCTAGTCGCTATTTTTGATACCCACGGAAAGAAAGGCATATACCTGTTCTCGCTGTTCTCTTTTTCTAGGGGAACTCTGAAGCTCGTTAATAATGAATTTTGTTTGTTTGTTTCCAGCTGTGTTCTTGTACATATGTTCTGGCCTGGGCATCACCGCCGGTGCGCACAGGCTATGGGCTCACAAGTCATACAAAGCGCGTCTGCCACTCAGAATTCTGCTCACTCTTTTCAACACCTTGGCCTTCCAAGTAAGTTTATCTGAAGAAAGTAATAACTAACTAAATATTTAACTAATTCATGAAGGCTTCCAAAATATTTGTCACTAGTCTTGTTGATGTTTGTCATACTTTAATTAAATAAAGTTGGCAAAGCTAGATATGACTACAATGACACAATATTCCATTTAGTTATCTATTTAAGTATTTGGACAAAAAAGTAAAACTATAGAGGAAGTCAAATCCAATTAGGTAGGTACGTGCCAATTAGAAAGATAAAATTCCATTTATATGTGGAAGATTAAAGATTAACAAAAGCAAAAGAATTTGGGTAAACAAAGTTTGATTTCCATAAATACTGAATTATAAAAAAAAGTGCAAAAATGACCTGAAGTTTTTTTTAACTTCAAAGGTTAAGAAAGGACACAGGTCTCATGAACAGACATGTGCCTTTGAATAACCCGACTATCTGTTGAAGCACGTGCACCCAGCACAGAGTTCATGAAGGTTAAAACGCATAGAAAATGTATGCGTGAATGATAACGTCCAACGTAGTTATGACGTTATGTTATATTTTCTAGGACAGTGGGGGAAACTACTTGAATGATATTTAAAGTCACCTTCAGCAATAAAATTTTGGGTCTAAAGATAGAATGTCCTATTTCACCATCTTTCACGATCAGTACCCTAATTGCGTAAACAATTATGACTAATTTGTTTCATTTTGACAGTTCAACAACATTCATTGCGTTATTTACGTTGTTGAGCAGTTTTTTTTTTCAACTTATGAAGCAATGGATTAGCAATCTGTTTTAAATAAAAACAAATTGCGGCGAATTTATAGCTTAGTACCTCTTACGCCTAAAACGATATTATTGGTACCTTCATGATACCTTGCAGATATATTTTTTGTAATTTTTTTATTTAGTCTTATCAGGTGAAATGATCGTTGTGATTAGAAAATATCTTCTCTCCAAAGAATTGTTAACAGTGGAATAAAAACGTAAGATTATTTTAAACAAAAAAATAGAGACAAGTACACACCTACACCACGTGAACAAAAACCTATTATCAAAAGCATGCATGTGCTTATCACGCGTGAGAAACTAGCGTTATCAGCATCACCTCTTAACACCAGTATCGGCGATTACCCTCTGACTGTAATTAAGTTATCAGCAGTATAATGATCTGCGTGATCGATCGGTACTTTCTATAATAAATAATATTTTATCTGTAGTAATTTGCCGTACATAACAGTTATGGAATATAATTCTTAAATATAAACATTAAACATGAACGATAATAACGTGAGAGAAACTAATGAAGCTCAATTTATGTGGATTCAATTATATTGAAATTTACTCTTGGATGGAATCTTACTTCAGTGACAGTGTATTTTAGTGACTTTTGTGGACATAATAACTATTCAGATTGATTACAGTTGTAATAGCAATCATATAATTGCGTTTTATTAAAATAACCTATTTTAATAAAACGCAATTATATGATTGCAAAAGTAAAACGCAATTTTACTTTTATTAATTTATTTATTTTTTGTATAGATTCTTTTCTACATATTTTGTGAATGTGAGAACGCTGTAGGCTTAGTGGATTGTAGACCTGTTGACCATTTTCTATTTTGTTAAGTACTTGGTACTTATTGAAAGACATTTTTACTAAGACTATTTTTAAAAGAGTAACCGTGGAGTTTCTTGCCGGCTCTTCTCCATAGGAAACGACCAATTGGAACCGTGCACCTAGCTTCTGACGTTTCATAAGTGCCCATGTAGGTTTATGTGAAATAAAATATTTTGATTTTGATTTTTGATTTTGAGTTTTGAAAAACTTTAACATGATTATAACGTTAGCTCTATTTAAACATGTTAGATAGGCTTTAAGAAATCCCAAACCAAAACAGAAAGCAGACAATTATTTATAATTAAGCTTTGCCCACCTGTGAACTACGATGAGCTGTTGATTGATACCTAATCCTGTACGTGTGTTAGATAATGTATTGATAACTACGAAGGTATTTTATACGTAAAAATACCTGAAAAAAAAAGTTGTTGTTTTGTCATAAAAATCTAGTAGCAATAGAGATTACACAGATTATTGAATATAATCATTTATTGAAGTGCGTCAAAGTTGACAAACAATGATTAGTCAAATAATAATTAAACAGGTGTATGTAATACAATAACAAATAATTCGCATCGTATCGACCGATAAGGGATATATAAATATTGCAATAGACTAGAGATAGGTTGACAATTCTTTGCCACGAACATTATTGGCCAGCCTTTTGCCAAAGGTGGAAATCATATTGGTAATTTTTTTGGTATAATGCTTAGGTATTTTAATGAACTTTACCAAATTTTCCGTCACATTCACGCCAGAAGACATTGAATTTTTAAGCTATTGCATAGCTTTTATCGCGGGCTTTGAGCACGGCGACTGAATCAAGAAATTCCATAACGAAAATAAAACCTAACACCCTCCGCCTACCATGTAATGACGGTTCCCATGATAACGTGATGTTGTCATGGGAACGTAATTTTTGTTTTATGTCATCACGTCATCATCCCAAATGTAGCGTTGCCAAATAGGAAGTATGGAGGTTACAAATACTATGCAAAAGCTTTACCTACCGCGGCAGTCCCCGAGTGCCACAAGTTTTTTTTTTTTTTTAGGATTTTCCAGTTCGCTCACAAAATATACGATGCTTACCGGTTTACCTTTAGTTTCCATACCTATGTTTAGATTTTGAGCCAAACCAACTACGTACATATACTTTCAGTACTTACAACCTATAATAAACCTCATAAAACAGAATCATAAAGAATCTCCTCTCAACTTCTTATTCTCCTTCCAGGATGCCGTAATCGACTGGGCACGTGACCATCGTATGCATCACAAATATTCGGAAACTGATGCTGATCCCCACAATGCCACACGAGGCTTCTTCTTCGCCCACGTCGGCTGGCTGCTGGTCAGGAAACACCCGCAGATCAAGGCGAAGGGACACACCATTGACCTCAGTGACCTCAAGAGTGACCCCGTTCTGCGCTTCCAGAAGAAGTAAGTGTGACTTGAGGATAATTTGTTTCTATGTACTGTCGATTCGAGTCGATTGTCGATTTATCCACATATTGTGTACACCTATCTAGATTTGATTCGTATTCTCGCTACGAAATACGACGACAGATATTCGAAACATAGTAGTACCAAATAGGTACATTCAATATTTTAACCTCTTAGAAATTTCAGCACCCAAAATAAGGCTGGTTTCATTTTTACGTGCTTCTATAGTCTGGAGCGTGTCTAAAAATATACTAAGCTGTAAAAACAAAAATGTACTTACTGCCTACATGTTTTGACTTAAAGGGCGTTTCTTCTAAAAGTGGGCAACGTCGCAAATGGATGTCAAATATTTCGGTACTTTGATTTAATATATTACTGTATGGAAATATGACATATGGCTAACTAGTGAACTAAAATATTGATTATGAAATGCAATAATTAATATCGTAACACCGATTTAGTTTAAGATGTAAAAAAAAAATTTGGAGACTTTCCAAATGCCTTTTTTACACCTAAAACGGTTACAACATCAAATTCAGTATTATAAATGCAATTCATTATTAATATTCTAATTCACTAGTTAGTGATATTTCATATTTCCATACAGTAATATTGCCAAATTAATCAAAACAGGTAAATATTGGGCTATTTGCGACGTTGCCAACTTTAAGAACGAACGCTCTTAATGTAGGAATGTTTTTAGATACATTGTCAAATGGGTACTTTCCATTAAAACGAGTTATCCTTATGTTATACTAACACGATTATTTCTTTGTAGTTTCTACCTGATCCTCATGCCCCTGGTCTGCTTCGCGATGCCGATGTACGTCCCCACGCTGTGGGGTGAGTCTCTCTGGAACGCGTACTTCGTGTGCTCGATCTTCCGCTACGTGTATGTGCTGAACGTGACCTGGCTGGTGAACTCCGCCGCCCACCTGTGGGGCTCCAAGCCTTACGACAAGAACATCAACCCGGTGGAAACCAGACCCGTCTCCCTCGTGGTGCTCGGCGAAGGCTTCCACAATTACCATCACACTTTCCCCTGGGACTACAAGACTGCTGAACTCGGGGACTATTCCCTCAACCTCACTAAACTTTTCATTGACACCATGGCCGCTATCGGATGGGCATATGACCTCAAAACGGTGTCCACTGACGTCATCCAGAAACGCGTGAAGAGGACCGGCGACGGCAGCCACTCCGTGTGGGGCTGGGATGACCATGAAGTGCACCAGGAGGACAAGAAACTAGCAGCTATTATTAACCCAGAGAAGACTGAATAATCAAACCGACCCCGTTTGATCCAATTCCATTAGTTTTTAGATCGAAGGGTGTACGTGTATTATACTAAGGATGTGGGAAATGTGATACCAGTAATATTATTTATTTTATTTATAATTCACAGTGATAATGGCTATCAAGACTTTTAGAATTAATTCTTAGATTTTTAACAAATGATGCCCATCTGTTTCCTGTAGACAGAATACAATAAATAATACCAAATAATATACTGTTTCATTTATCATCCATTATACATTGTAACACCTGTACCTACTTATAAATTAAGCCCTAAGCCCTTAATAAGGAAAGGAGTAAAAATCTTAGGAAGGCTTTCTTAAATAAAAAGGTAGGTAGGAACACAAACCATAATAATACTTATTGCGTTACAAACACTCAAGATGAATGTAGCCCCTTTAAGTTTAGCCCATTTCCATAGTAACTAGGTATGGAAACATCGAAGTGACTTCAAGTAATGTTCACCATTGACTTCCCCCGTCTGTAAGAAGCTCTACATTCTCCGCCGAAGCAATTGATTGGACACACTACGTACAGATACACAACACTTTTCTTATCTCTTAGTTTTTATTTTTATTAAATTCTCGACCTTGAAAAAATTTGTCATATTGTGTTTTTATTACGTTATCACGCGTGTGAATCACGCAATGTTATAACAATAAGTCCGAGTTTTGCATAATTACAATCGTCTTTATTTATAATTTATTATCTTGGAATTATCAACTTGGGAGAGTTAAATTTTCTTAGCTTATACAAAGGGTTCCTCGTTTATATAAACACGCCGATCTATACTGTAAAAGTCTCACCGTGAAAACTGAGGCGAAGTGAGCTTAAAGTAAGCTGTCTTGTGCTTTCTTTTATCCACGGACCAACCGTGGCTAGCGTATCTTAACCTGATCGATCGAGCCGTGCGGCTGTTATTACTTAGCCACAAGCCCCTCAGCTTCGTTACTTTATAATTATGTAGGTATTAAAGGATTTGCACTCACATAAAAACCTTTGCTATTAAGAAGAAATGGGAAGCTATTGACCTAATTTTGGTGATAACAAATGAGGTCAATTACCAAATTATTATCAATTCTCGTTTCCCTCATTCAACTGGCGACAAATTTTTATCTCTTTCAACAGTCGGCTAAAGCATGATTTAAATATCCCCATCTACGTTTTAGTAAAATCCCTACTAGTCTACAGGGTGTTTGGCAGAACGTTGAACATACGAAAATGGTGGATAGGTGGGGTCATGTGCTACTTACTCAGCCCTAATTTATTTGGCCCTGGTCCCCTGGTTTTTTTTAATGCAGGTTGAAATTAGGATTTAAGTATTTTTTACATCATTCTGTTATAAGAATCTGCCAATATTAAAGATTTAAAAAAAATGCCTGTTTTACCCATTTTTTTATTAAAAATACACTTTAAAGTTAAGAAGTTGTGAAACTAGAAGAAAGCAAAAAAAAAAATTTTTAATATCCAGGGCGCCAGGGCCAAATAAATTAGGGCTGAGTAAGTAGCAGATGATCCTACCTATCCACCATTTTCGTATGTTCAACGTTCTGCTAAACACCCTGTCGATCTCTTTTTAGACAAAAGTTCGTACAGTACCAGCATGTTTATGTTTACATGATAAATGATCCATTGGCTAAAGTCATCGAACCTTCCTACGTAAGGTACGTCTTATGAACTGTAAATAGATACTAATACAGGTACATACATAGGTAGGTTCTCCTGTCATATGAGATTAATTATGTAAGTGTGGGCGAGGCAGTTTGATGACATGCATTAGGATTATGACATTCGACACAATAAGGCTCATTTACCTTATTAGGCTCACGATGTGACGTAGAAGGTAAGTTCTTATTTGTAGTTTCCTTTATTTTGACTCGAAGATACTATAGATCTTCCAGTAAAGAACTAAAGGCATGAAAAGCCCGTTTAGATATATCTATCTTTGGATATCTTTTTGCTGGTCTTTTCTAAACAAAACAATATTGTTTTTAGCCAGAGGAATTTAACCTCGAAAAACGAAATCCAAGTCAAAAGCATAGAGGTAGAATTTTGTATATTGTAAACAAGACATGGACAAACGAATTTGCAATTAAAGGTTTTCATTTCATCAATAATCCCCCAATTAGTCGAAGTAGGGGATTACTGACCCATCCAACACCCACTGCGACTGCAGTACTTTTGATCAGACCATGTCCCATGCTGGCGTGTCCTAAATGTCACATTTGCACCTCGGATGACCTACTGGGCTCAAACAATATAAAAATAAAGAAGAAGACTACCATCGACCGAAAAGAAGAAAAATTTCATCAGACAAAAACTAGACATATAAACGAAAGAAACAGTTTGTTCCCCTCTTCCCCTCCCCGCCTCCTGTATTGACGCTACTTTCTACAACAGGCTGTAATTTCAATTAGATGTGACCGTGCGTCTGCACTGTATGGTTGCCGCAATTTGACCGCTTGTTTAGATCAACGCAATTACTTTTATAACCAGGGTGTTACTTTTTTTTTCTTTATCACGTTCTATTTAATGCAATCTGTCCTGAGACATTCAGATGTGATGATCTAGACTGATCTTGCAAGGTATGGAGCCACTGCACTGGTTCACCCGCTCATTCATGCTGGTAGTATTATTAAGTCTTGGGGTGCCTTTCTTTTCAGTCTTGTGAAGGTTACTGGATTTGACATAAGTTCCATTGCTAGTTGATCATTGCTTTTGCTGAAATTATTAATGAGGTACTTATTGATTTTTTTTAAAGAAGATGTTAATACCTACTGGGAATTTTTGGTAGGTCCCTCCCTGCTAAATTATATAATCAGCTCAAAGAGCTTCTGCTAGAGCAGAAGCATATTGAAGTAAACTATGAAGTGGTTTATCTTTAATACAGGGTCAAATTAAATAAGCTAGCGAAACTTCGTAGATGTGATGGTTATCGAAATGTAAACAAGATAATTTTAAAAAAAATTGAGGTTTGCGACCTTCTGCTGAGGTTGCGAAGAAGTCCAAAAGGGAGATCGTGGCCCTCGGCAACATGGCAACTGAAGGAACACGGGTGAGTTTTAGTCAGTAGATATCGATACCCCACGTCGCTACATAAATTTGACTCTGTAAATCGCATCAGCTGGTAATCGAACTCAGGTCCTCTCGCTCGTTAAACCCCGCTAGCTGCCGCTTCAAATTCCAATTTAAAAAATATATTTTCAATCTTGGTCAGAGAAATAAACCCAAATATTTTCTGTTTGTTTAAAAGTGTAATACAGTCGGTCGAATGATAATGCAATGCGAAATACATTAGACATTACGCACCAGGAAAATTGCTTTTGCTAAAATATCGCAGAACAGGATTCATAAATTACTCTCTCATTTTGCCAAATCCGCTTTCCAAGTGTTTACGCTCTCTTAATTCCCTTCTGGAATGACTGTCTCTGGTGTTTCGACGAGAAAGTAGGTAGGTACATCCGAACGTCAAAGTTTAAGGCTTCTTGAAATAGAAAATTGCACAATAAGTACTATCTTAGTACATCAAAATTCAACCTTCTTCCTTGCAGTGCCGATCTTAACTTTCCAAAAGTAAATATCCACTTAAATATAATGTTATTTGCCATAAAGTGAAATCTAGTTCACTTCTCCAGTCTTTTGTACTGCGGCGCTAAAGATCGAAATCGACTCAGCGTAATCGACGAACGTAATAACAATAAAGAAATGTTTTAAGGCACCGATATATTTCTTTTATCACTTCTCTGCATCGAAGTAAACGTGCCACGTAATACTGGAGGTGACAATTTGGGGGAGAAATGTCAGTAACGCTGAGGAAAAGTGGAGCAGGAAACGAAAGAACTTTTCAACGTCCCACAAGCTATAGGGGCTTAAGGGGACGATAACTGACTTTTAATGATTTTATACTGAAGATGACGTCTAAACGAGTAGTGTTAGTGATTTGAAAAAATATATGTTAAATTAGAGCATTTTTTTAATATTTTGATATAGGCATATTTTTGATTATGCTCAATGCATAGTGAAATTAATTTGTAAAGTTATGTCTAACGCGGATAAAAAACTGAGAATGACGCAAAATCTATCAAGCGTATTTTTCTAAAAACTTCACCATTTTAAAGATAATTAAGTTATCAATCTTTTAGTATACATGTTTTATTAAAATACGTTTTGTTTTACGTGTAATAAATTAATAATGCGTCTAATTTGGCACAACGCTCCTTGATGGGCGAGTCCTATTACTGGCTGGACGTACGATGCGTTGCGTGAGCTCAGTACAGAACACGCAAGCTAACCTTTCAAGGTCACTGTCATATATCTGCGTCTTAATATCGTGTCAAGCTGTCCTGCTGCCTGCACGTTGCAGGAGCTGATGGACGCTACTCAAGGTGTCAAATCGTAGCCAAATTCTGCGCTGACTCTATTTAGATTGCCATCGACACGCTAGGAAGTTTGAAAACTGTCATTTTGACAGTAGTATAGACGTTTGAGGAACAGGGTGTAAAGTTCACTCAGCGTCTATAGAAAAGGGAGGAACCACCGACCAGATGGGTGTTGTGTCTGGTGAGCAACTGCCCGTCGATTGATGTCGGGACGTTGTGTATAATTTACTCGTCGCGCGGTAAACTCTGTTTGCGTGATGCAGGATTTTATGTGACGTCAGGTCTTTGATACGTATACTCCGTTTGAAATAAGATTAGACATTTAAACAAACCTTTTTTACAGTCCGTTCAACCGATTTTGACTTCTATTGCGTAGGCATAAGGATGGCATTAAAAGCAAAAAAAGTGGTTACAAACCAACTGTTTACTGCAGCTGCCATTTGTCATGCCACCAACGCAATAGAAGTCAAAATCGGTTGAATGGACTGTAAAAAGATTTAGTTAAATGTCTAATCTTATTTCAAATGGAGTATAGTTCGTATGTAGCTATGTAGATGCCGCAGTAGTATGAAATGGTTAGATAAACCACGGCAAATTGGTTTTAATTAATTTTCCTGCTTGTACCTAGAAAGTAGTACTTAAGTATATTAAATATAATATACATCTACTATGTTGTAGTAAAATAACTTTTTTACTAACAGCTTAAAGTTTTTGTAAGATTATTCTGGACTGTAATTTTAGTTCCTATAAGTATTGATGAAAGACTTTATATCGTTCTCATACAAAATTAGAGCAGTCTACTGATTCATCTTAGTAGGGGAAACTCTTTCTAGAGATACCTTTTAGGTAGGCATTGGTTTCGGAGTAACTGACAGTGAATGTCAAATACAGATAGATCAAAGCAAGTACTTACATTCGAAGAGAAAAACGTTACCGATAAAAGAAAATTACTGAGACCTACCTACACAACATAACGCAAAAATACAATTCTAACTATCCTAACTAATCACACTAATATTATATAGGCGAAAGTTTGTGAGTGTGTGTATGTTTGTCTCTTCTTCGCGCTCAAACAGCTGAACGGAATTGTATGAAATTTGGCACACTGATAGTTTATAATCTGGATTAACACATAGAATACATTTTATCCCGATATTCCCACGGGATCGAGACTTAAGCGAGTGAAACCGCGGGACGCAGCTAGTAATATTATAAATGAGAAAGTGAATTTGTTTGTTGGTTTGTTTGTTTCTTACGCTTTCACGCTAAAACGGCTGAGTAGATTTTGATGAAGTTTGGCGCATGAGTAAACTATGACCTAGGTTAGGACAAAGGATACTTTTTATCCCGATATTCCCACTGAATCGAGACTTATGCGGGTGAAACCTCGGGGCTCAGCTAATATGTATAATCCTTATCCTTAATATTATAAATGCGAAAGTAAGTTTGTTTGTTACGCCTTCACGCTAAAACGGCTGAACGGATTTGGATGCAATTTGGCACATATATGTATAGATGATGCCCTGGAAAAGAACATAGGATACTTTATTTTTTTTTTCCACGGTATCGAGACTTATGCGGGTGAAACCGCGGGGCGCAGCTAGTAATATTATAAATGCGAAAGTGAGTTTGTTTGTTTGTTACGCTTTCACGCTAAAACGGCTGAGTAGATTTTGATGAAGTTTGGCACATGAGTAAACTATGACCTAGGTTAGGACAAAGGATACTTTTTATCCAAATATTCCCACTGAATCGAGACTTACGCGGGTGAAACCGCGGAGCGCAGCTAGCAATATTATAAATGCGAAAGTGAGTTTGTTTTGTTACGCTTTTACGCTAAAACGGCTGAACATGTGAGAATGAAATTTGGTTCATGAGCAGACCATGACCTGGGTTAAGACATAGGATACTTTGTATACCGGTAGTACGTTCCCGTGGTATAATTTCTTACCTACACGCGGGCAAAAGCTTATCCTGACCGTATCTGGTCCTTTGTCTATTTCGCAGGGCTTTTAAACTACTAACGAGCCAACATTAGAGAGAGCTTTCACTTAATTGCCACGAGCAAAGTTGGCTGCGTTTATCATCCTTAATATTATAAATGCGAAAGTAAGTTTGTTTGTTACGCCTTCACGCTAAAACGGCTGAACGGATTTAGATGAAATTTGGCACATATATAGATGATGCCCTGGAAAAGAACATAGGATACTTTTTTTTTTTCCCTCGGGATCGAGACTTATGCGGGTGAAACCGCGGGGCGCAGCTAATACTAGTATAAAACGTAGCGTTTTTATCAGAGGAATAAACCTAAAGACACTTTGTAATCCTTGGGTGTTTAAGTACTACTTTTTTTTCAACAGTATTTTTTATGACAAGGATTTTAAAATTTATTTTGTACTTACTCTTTGGTAGTTAGTTTCGATTTATAGTTGTACAAGATAAACCGCTCCTGTATTCTGTTAAAACCACTAACGAGGTACTGGGTCGGAGTCCCAGGTCAGCAAACAAGTCGGTCAGTCGAGTAACAAATGAGCTCGGTTTATTCATCTCTGCAAATGGGATTAATTTGTACCAGAAAGAAGAAATAAATGTTTGTGGCATACCTACCAATTGCCTTACATAATGAGCAGTTATAGCTACATTTAGTTGCTGGCAGTATAACAAAGCATAAACAGTATTGTTATGTATCAATTTGTTCAATCAGATCATACCTTATCAAAAAGATACAAAATAAAAATCATCCCCTAACATCATACTGTATAGGGGTGCGTCAAGGCCTGACGAAATTTATTTTTTATCAGTACTTCCCTATCGCTAGCCAGAGCGACACTGTGCGCAGTCAATAGGTGTATCGAACACACCATTGCATTAAAACAGGGAGGGTCGTTAAGTCTAAAAATATTAAATGATAACTTTTAAATAGTTTTAAGATATTTTAGATAAACGAAACACAAATGTCGTTCATAAACGACAGCGAATACGAGAACAATTCCTTTTCTTTCTTCGGGCCAGTTGAGATGGCGTTCTACGACGAACTAGAAGACACATACACAGTCAAAATAGTCGTGAGCATCATCCTGGGGATCTTAATGGCAGTGAGCGTGATCGGCAACGTGTGCACTCTGGCGGTGATAGCCAGGGACCACACTATGCGCACGCCCACCAACTGCTACCTCGCCAACCTCGCCATCACAGATCTACTCACAGCCCTTTTCATCCCGCTCGAAATATACATCATATTCGTACCAGATTTCTATCCTCTAGGAGAAGTCGGATGTCGAATACACTACATCCTCTGGGACGTATTCAGTAACTGCAGCCTACTGATAATCACTGCATTTACGATTGAACGGTACATCATAGTGACTAAACCCTTTTTTCGGCAAAAGCTGACGTTGAATTCTCGCGTCTTCAAAATTGTAGGTGTTATATGGGTTATATCACTTGGTTTTTGTATCCCCGACGTGTTCTACATAGATCTGTTGGAAAGAAAGGAGTACGTGTATTGTTACTACACGTTGACGAAAGCTGCGAGTACTGTGGTCGCCGTTGAGATATTCGTTTTCTTCGTAATACCGATGACGACGATATTAGTGCTGTATATTAAAATAACAATAAAGTTGAAGTCGGCGCAGAAAAAATTGCGGAGCAGCCCGGTAGTTGGAAAACAGAACAGAGACAAGGCGGTGAAAATGATTGGTTAGTACCTATTCATATTTTGTTTAACTATTTAAACGTGGGAACGTGTGACCAGCAGAGAACGATTATTATTGTTAATTTATTTCAGAATTAGGTACATCCATATTTTGTTAGTGAGAACTTAAAAAAATATGTTAGTACCTAAACCTTATCTTTATATATATAATTCTTCTGTGAGTGTGTATGTCACTGAACTTCTCTCAAACGACTGGACCGATTTTGATGAAATTTTTTGTGTGTGTTCAAGGGGATCTGGGAATGGTTTAGATTCACAATTGGACCCGGTAGGTGGCGCTGCGATCGAGTTATAGGAAACAGGACAACGTCTGTTCGGTCAGCTAGTATTAAATTAAAAATTGTAGATCAGTAGCATGTACATATGCACCTACACTGTTCTAGTAGCGCACTAGTGGACAATTAACACTAATTATAATATAATAACGAAAAACTAATATTTTGATAGAAACTATGTTTTCACCCATACTTGATAAAGGCTTTTCAATAACAAAATTATTGTGTTTAAGTAGTCATAAGAATACGCTTGACATACCAATTAAGAAAAATAAATTATTGCAGCTCTTTGAAGTTGTTCATAGTTTTACAATAAAGAACCTGTATCTTTTGAAGAGCAAGTCTTTCTTACGCTTTTGGAATGTTTTTGCTTTCATTTTATTCACAAAATTTTGTGAAAGTGCCTGCACAAAGTACTTAGTGTTAATTGCTTTGCTAAACAGTGCAAGCGGGCGCAATGTATCTTGTGTTCTTGCATACCTACTTAAAGTTGGACTCTCACTAAGCGAGAAGCGATGTTCTAAGTGTGACAGTAGGGGTACAACATGAAAACGAAAGAAAACGTTTTCACAAAACAATTAGCCAAACTTATCTAAATACATTGGAAAAAAATACTCCCAAGTAAGTAGGTACCTTAAGCTTAAGCATCTAGCATACCTACCTACAAATAACCTATTGAAAAAAAGATCAGTCGGTAGATACACCATCCAATGACATTCCACTTTATTTGAACAACAAAATCTGTTCAAGAAAGGAATTTAATAAATAGCATGTAGAGTATGTTAACACTGAAACAGTAATTTATGTTTTATTTTCAGCGGCCGTTGCTGCGTCTTTCTTTTTATCGTGGACGCCATATTGTATATTCCGCATAATGATGGTGTTACCAAAATTTGATTATGAGGATTATTATAACGTAAGTATAAAGTTAATTTGCTTGAATATGTGAACATGAGGTGATACATACAACAAAAGTTCTTTAAACCACACCTTAACAGGTGTGCAAATATATATTTTATACATACATACATAACATCACGCCTGTAATCCCCGAAGAGTTAGGCAGAGGTGTACCTAAAATAACACCCACATTTCGCCAGTTATGTTTAAGTTTCATGTAATAGCCCAGGTAACACATAAGCAAGATAGCACTACACATTTATAACATTTTACAGTTCAAAGATGAATATAGTTTGTATAAGAGTTTTGGGAATAGCCAAATGCTGAATTTGGTTGAGTTCGGACCCTTAAAATTCTGAATTTCTCTCCTTCCCTTCTTTACGCTTAATAACCAGTCACCGTAAGATTATTATACAGACGTTATTTAGCATTACGCATTCCAGGTGGCTCAAAGCTGAAAAATAGCCCCGTCTGTAGCATTTATTTGAATAACCATAATCTGTTTTGCTATCATTAAGCTAGTAGCGTTTGAAATAGCTAATTGCTGAATAAACACCTTCTGAATAATATTGTTCCATAATTCTATTATACAGCTTGATACTGAATAATTGTTTTTATTTTATCTTTAAACTGGATAATATTCTATGTTTTACTATTATCCAGCTGCTGAATAAACAATATTATTTATGTTTTACAATGCTTTTTTCAGTATAATAGAGAGTTTCAAACTAACTTATCCAAATTAAAGACCAAATTTGTTTTGTTGTAGCGCTCATAACATAATACCAGCTTAATTAAAATATTATTGTACGTATTTATTTTTATGGATTGAAAGTCGTGGAAAAACGTAAGAGAACCGGTTATATAAAAAAAAATTGTTAAAAGAATATTTAAATTTTTGTTCGTTCGATTAGAGAACCCTAAAAATCTGAGTAATGAAGAAATGTGATCAACTATATAGTTGTTATTTAGAAGTTAGTGTAATGAGACTACTCTTTTTCAAGTTATAGCTTAGTAACAAGACAGGTGTGCTCTTTTATTCGGCATTATAAAGAAAAACACTCGACTGCAATTAAAAATCTTTGTAATTTATACTTACAGGGAATTTATGACATCACCAAAATGCTTAATCTTACAACTACAACATTTTCAACTAGATTCATGTTATTTTGTTGGATTAAAATTGCTAGTATTAGCTATTTCGTCACAAGTTCTTTTATCAGACCTAGTATGTATGTATGAAAATACTATTTACTATCTGTTATCATGATTATTCACACGGGGCGTTGTTATAAGTAATGAAAAAAAAACCATACTATTCACGACAAATTTACTTGCGCACTAACAATTTACATATAGCATACCTCTAACTTGTAAATTAAAATTTACTTACCGATTTTATAAGTCCACCATGTCAAATTAACATTTAAATTCGACATCGAAAAATATTTAATCCAATTGAATTCTTTTCACAATTTGTATTGAATATTTTTTGCAAAAAGTGAACAATAATTTAAATGCTTAAGAAATTCTGAATACAAAAAACCAATTCGACTAAGCTGAATAACTCAGTTTGTAAGAGCTTAATAAAAACAATGTGTTATTCAAAAGTTATTAAGCTAATTGAAACGTTATTAAACTCCTACTCAGATGTTGCTCAGATGTTATTCAGCGTTAAGCATTCAAAATTGGGGCCCTTTTTTCTTGAATGACAGCTGAATAGACGGTACTCAGACGTTATTCAGCTTAGTATTCAGCTTACGCTCTTGATAATTGCTCTTACTGAATCTTTATTTAGCACGTCTGTGTTACTTGGGAGGGGGCGAGCCTATTGCCATCTATCGGGGACAAATCCAGACTCCGGGCTGCTACTGAGAAACTCCTGATAATAAAACCTAATAATACTTTGCCCGACCTGGGAAAAAAACTCAGGCCCTCATGCTCAGCAGTAGCCCTTGCGACTACTAGACCAACGAGGCAGTCAAGCAAAGCAAGCTAATTACTTACTTCAAAATTATGATTTTAAATTAAGGTGAGTGGGGGCAAGATGAAAAACGGGGTAACACAAAAAGTCGTCCATAGCGCCAGATTCTGTGCAGTTTTAGCAGTGATGGCAACATTGTTAAGACCGCTATTTTGTTACGTTGCACACCTCAGTCACACACACACACCTTAGTGAGTGGTTTGTGTGAAAAATGCAAATGTCTGCACATCGACTTTTACGCAAGTTAATCGAGATTTTTAATCTTACCCCGTGTCCTGTAACTTTAATTACGTGGTAGGTATGAGTGTTTTATTGGAATATCTACTTATTACTTGTAATTGTTAGTTGTGTTATAACATCTAAATATGGCTATTTTTCTTGTTTTAGGATTTATTTCAATTTTCCGTCTTTACCCATCAATATTTGACGGGGTAAGATAAACATTTAAAAGACAAAGATGAAAGAAAGATGCGAAATTTTGTTTCGTATCTTCATAGTAGGATAAAGTAAAGGGTAAAGGATTTATTTGACTGATACTGATGTTTTATTGTCAGTATAACCTTATCCAATTAAAGTAGAAAGTTTGAGAACCTCTACTTTCAATGTTCCCCCGGTGGGGTAAGATAGATATATAGTTTTTTTTTAAAATCGTTTTATCTTTGTTAACTAAAGGTATTCGGACACTACAGACAGTTGAGAGTTTTAAGGGCACTTCAAACTTTAGACTAATGAACACCAACAACGTCTGATAATCATTTGAACGATTTTAGAAACTATTTCGATCTTTCCCCATCACCCTTTCATCTTCCCCCTGTTTCAGTTTCATGATAAAAATATTTTATTTAATTTTGTTTTTCTGCTTTCTAACAGATTTAGCAGGATGTTATCAATGTGATGTAAAAATACACTTTTTGCTCTTTACTCACTACAAAGAATTTTTTTGCATATACTAATATGTACTGTTCTACAAGACTTCAAATACAACACTGCTCATCTCATCAAAAAATCGTTCGATCTTGCCCCCACTCACCTTATGCCATATTAATATAATTAGAATATTCATAAATTAAAAGCTCACAACTGTAGGATACAAAGGTGAGTTTCAAATTTAAAATAACGCCCACTCTATAGCTGAAGCGGTTTACTTGTGCTGCGAAAGATTTTCAGGTTTTTATTCACAAAATAAAAATGAAACTGCTTTATAAAAGTTTACCTTTAAAAAAGTCGTAATTGAACTCGAATCACCTCCTATGTAGTTTATCTCTGGAGAACAAACTTACTAAAATTCAAACAACTATAATTGTTGCAGTTTGCATCATAATCCCCTAATCAAAACTCTTTATTAACAATGTATCAATCTTACTTCACAACAACGGCATGCAATAAAAATGTAAATTATAACTAGAAAATAGTTACTCACAGAAACTTTTTAAGACCCAAATTGGGCGATAAAAACTTTTTTCATATCTAAAATAAATCCATATATTTTCAGGTGTGGAAAATCGTGAACTATCTCTGCTATAATGGATACCTGTCTACTGCTGCCAACCCGATACTCTATAGTTTAATGTCCCGGAAATTTCGACAAGCGTTTAAAGTAAGTTAGCATGAACTTCGTCTGGGAGATGGAATCGCTTGAGCATGCGAGGGTAGATAAACTATAGATACATAATTTAAGGACACACACGACTGGCTAGTGTGAGGTCGTTACACTTTATGTTGCTCTTGAGGCTTATTTAAAAGTTCTAGAAAGGACGGTAGGTAAGACACGACAAGAGGGCTCAATGACCTGAAAAAAGCAGCTGGAACAGATAAGTCATAGCCTATGGAAGGCCGAGAACCTTGGGACAGACTTAGGTTAAACCTGCTACTTATCCTGCGATTAATATTCTATTCTACCTAAATGACTTAACTGCATTCCATGTAGTTACTATTATAGCCAATTAATTACCATATCTAATTCGATAGTCTGTTGAGAATTAGGAATGGTAATCAGGTATGGTATTGATATGTAGATACCTGTACGTCATAGTTAACACAATTATTATTAATGATCGTATAAACTAAGTAACTACCCAAAACTTACTAGTTTATAATCATAATATTGTTATACAGCGATCTTTGATCAAGAGTTGTAATACAAGTAGCTGCCTCACTAAATCCTTCTAAAATTTCTTAATTAGCTCACTTTGATAAATTTAACCGTATATCATAAACAGTCTACAGCAGTGCACTGCTGGAAATTGGCATCTCCTTTTGCAAGGCACATAACTTCTTTTCTTCTCTCCTATAGCATATAGGTAGACACTATATATAATCTCTTATACTATTATCAAAATAATAGTCAGTAAGCAAGGTGGTATGGGGCTGACTGTCAAGTACAGCACACGACTGAACCTGGGTACATTTAGTATTAGCCATTCGTTGAGGCCATTAATGCATCCTGACGGTCCTAAGCTGAATCCACAAAAAATCTAACCAGTATTTCCTGCCGACACAAAAACCGTAACTCTACTCATAAATTATCACTGCTTTAAAGAAACCGCTTCCATAGTCGTCTTTAAAGCAAATATTTTGTCTGCTCTCAAGTGCTTGTCGTAGTCAATATACGACGGTAGTGCAACTTTACTACCCCTATAAAACACATCTGCACTTTATTATATTGTCTACGTTGTCATGCAACATATTGTGCTGAATACTCCAGAAGACGACGAAAGTTTGATGAAGCCTAGTTTGTCTTGAGATCTAATGAGTGACCATAAATTACTCTATGCTTTTCCTATGTGGAAATTTCTGGCTCCTGAATCACAGAACTTTTTAAATCTGTATAATCTCTTTAAAATAACAAAGACTTTTTTTAAATCCGTGGTAAAATATTAACCAGCCAGTAAGGTGGTAGCAGTGTTTACATAGGTCAGAGTAGCTAGCTTGTTCGCTCTGAAATGACTCGCCCCGCTATCGCATTACCATAAGCGTAAATGCTGTAGTGGGACAAGCTTTAGTTGTATAGGGTGCCATGCAATGATACGTAATGGTTATGTTCAATAAATCAAATTCCCTTGAAATAGAGGCAGTCAAGTCATCTATTAAAAAGTAACCAAAGCTTTCCTGAAACACGTGTGGAATTTACGATGAAGCACGAATGTGAGGCAGGTAAAGTTCACTTGGAAACCTTCCAAACAGGAGCTGTAATTAACAGTCGTGTCCAGTGGAACGATTGTTAATTTTTTAGTTGTTAGAGACATTTTCTCGGCTTAATACGTAGAAGCTAAAATCAGTATAAAATTCCTTAGATTGATGTATAAAAATAGTCTTAAGTTGTCCCGACTATTGATTTACTGATGTTAAATAAAGATTACGATTTACAAGCTGTTTTTTACCCCGAAAATAAATCATTTATTTGAACAATGCAACTTAATGTAAGCCATTCATTTTTATTAAATGTTATGTTGGAAAGTTCAGATAAAAGTTTTTTTTTTAAACTGTGTCTAATTCTGCCAGCCAAAATGCCTTAAAAGCCATAATGTCAGCCATAATTTAACATGATTTTTTATAATTGTTTGTAAACACTTGAAGTTTAATACTTGTTCAAAGTAAAATTATCTCTTCGACGTAAACAATTTGTCAAGGATCGTCCACGTCCGGATAATTATTATTGAAATGTCTAGCATGAACTGATGTTCTATTTCTGGTAAATAAATAAGTACATCCCCGTAGAGACAAGAGCTTACTTTTATAAGTAATTGATATTTTTTGATGGATTCACCTTTTAAATTTTTTTAAAATATCGTCAGATAGTTAATAAAAGAAATGTTTATATTTTTTTAGGATTTGCTGAAGACTCCACGCGTTTTGAGCCGAAAAAGTACAACAAAGAAGACAACATCAACGCTTGATTCGGTAGTGTAGAATATTCACAGTGTAATAATGTTATAATTTTAGCGTGGCAAGATTAAACACATACCAAAACTATATGTTCTGAAAAACATGATTTTGATTTAAACTTTTATTAGCTATCTACAAAAAAAATGATAAAGCAACACCTTTCAAAAGGTGGTTTGGTTGATATAAATTAATTAAATGGCCAATAATAAAAATCAATTTACATTGAGTATTATAAAAACCACTGCGAACCCAATGATGGTAAGTTTACAATTATAATAAAAAAGTAGCAATAAAGTATTCTCATTGCACAGGCTGGATTTTGATGTAAAAAGTGACGTACAACAACAGCCTTTTAAAAAAAATATATATCTATTCTGAATTATATGGTATTCATATTTTAGAGAGGAACTGGCCATTACCTTTTTAAATAAATTGATAAGAACAAACATGTTGCTATAACATATTCTCATCATAGGTACTGGCCGGTTTATGTTGTAAGTAGTTGAATGGCCATACAAAACTTTTACAGAAGTTTTCGCAAAACTTGGTACACACGGATACACATCAAGCTATACATTTCCAGTATAAGCTGACCTCGCATTGTACGGAAATCCTATACAATACGAGATCAGCATAAACTAGAAATTTATAGCTTGATGTGTAGCTGTGTGTACATGGCTGTTCTACCAACATGTTCGGAAGCGGCCTAAAACGATAATACTATCCTCCCTATTTGTTTTGATATCGTCGGCTCATCGCTAAACGCGGCCCAAGGTCCCACCATTTCACCTACCCTGGCTACCTGCTACCTGGCCCCCGGAAACATGGCAACTGAAAGAACACGGGTGGGTTTTAGTCAGTAAGAGTCTAACACGCCCTCCCGCTCCACCCAGAGCGGGATAAGTTATTTGATAATTTCCCACCCAAAAAAAAAAAGGTCCCACCATTTATTATTATATTCATAATTATTGCGTTACACAGATATTGTTATAATATGCTCATGCTTTTTTTTTTGGGTGGGAAATTACCAAAAAACTTCTTCGGGCGTGTCAGACTCTTACTGACTAAAACCCACCCGTGTTCTTTCAGTTGCCATGATGCCGGGGGCCACGATTTCCCTTTCGGTTTTATTCGCAACCACGGAGGCATCGGCCCTACCGAACCCCATAAATTCTGCTGACATCTCTTTGAGGCGCGCGTGGAACACAACGCGCTGTTGACCCGAGCCTGGTCCTTATCGGACGGTGAGCTACCCATTGCTCAACGTCCGCAAGCCCTCGCCTACGATGACCGGGTATCGGCCTGCGACTCCCGACGCCCAGGGCGTCTCCTGCGTTGGTTAGGGGACTATACAACACCTGATATCACCTTTCTAGTCTTCACTCTGGAATTCGTACCCCGAGCCCCAAGATACAGACTAACTGTATAGTTTGGGGCTCACTGGTAAATAATATTTTGCAACCTAGCTATAGGTAATATTTTAAGCTATTCATGTCGTCTCAACTTGGTGTACAATAAACTATTTCTATTATATTGTTCAGTTTGGAGGTAACTTTGTAATTTTTTTCTGTCGTGTAAACTCAAACTCAAAACTCAAACTCAAACTCAAAACATTTATTTCAATTAAATCATTTACAGGCACTTTTGAATTGTCAAGGAATCGGTCAGTCAGAAATAGGTATGAAGCTAGTTGCCCATTCCAAAGCGTAGTAGGTACCTATGGAGAAGAACGGGCAAGAAACTCCACGGACACTCTTTTAAATAAAAAATTGTTACAAAATATTGGTTTCATCATTCATGTTGAAATTATACATGTGAGAACAATGTAGAAAGACGTGCACATGAGAAGCGTCCGTAATAAAAAGATAAAAAAGAACAATTCAAAAAAAATTAAAATTAAAAATAAGCCCTGGCAGCTAAGAGATGACCAGTCCCAACTGACGGCGCCCGTTCACGAACATGACGCATGGATTAGCACCATTCAGCTCAACCATTTTGAAGGGAGCTAAATGATCCAACACACGCGCCACCATCAGCGAAACATTTGAGTGAGCATGACATACTCACAGCCGCCAAGGCACATTCAAGTCAATGCAAGACATATTACCCGGTAAATGGTAACTCTTTAGTACATAGTGCTCACATAGTGTGCTATGCAATTATATAATACAAAAGAGATTGAGTTTATACAATGCAAAGATGGTCTTACAATCTTCAGCAGCTCCAACAGTATTTGCAAATGTTAATCAATTAGTTGTGGATGTGGAGCAGGACCAGCATTGAGCCAAGCATTTTTATCAGTGATGTAATCCCCCAACGTATAATATGCCTGCCTGCATAGTGTGCGTTTTATACAAGATTTGAATTTCGTCTCATTCAGTTGAAGTATGTGGGGAGGAATTTTATTGTAACATTTTAAACAGTATCCCATGAAAGATGAATCTACTTTAGCCAGTCTGAAACCTGGTTGAACTAATAGGTCCCTATTTCTAGTACTATAATTATGTCTATCACCTCTTTTGCTAAAAAGATGTAAATTCTTTCTTACGTACATGATGTTTTCATAGATATATTGACAAGGTACCGTCATGATGTTAATATCCTTAAACAGTTTCCTTAGAGAATCGCGCCTGCGGAGACAATATATGGCTCTGATCGCTCTTTTCTGGAGAATAAAAATAGACTCGATGTCTGCAGCCCGTCCCCACAGTAAAATACCGTAGGACATGATACTATGAAAGTAGCTGAAATATACTAGCCTCGCGGTATCTACATCAGTAAACTGACGGATTTTTCTGACAGCATATGCTGCTGAACTTAGCCGTCCTGCAAGAGATGTTAAATGAGGACCCCATTGCAGCCTTGAATCGAGCGTGATCCCTAGGAAAATAGTTTTATCAACGAATTCTAGTTTCTCTTGATTCAATACTATCTCACAATCACTACTTTTGACATTTGGTAAAGAAAATTTTATGCACTTAGTTTTTTTTCCATTTAATACTAAATTATTAGCAGTGAACCAATTTTGGACCTGCAGTAGGGCGTTATTTACGTCGTTAAAATTTGTAGCACGTCTATCTACCTTAAAAATTAAAGAAGTATCGTCAGCAAATAACACCATTTGTGGTTGATTTATTAATAAATGGAGTAGATCATTAATGTATACTAAGAAGAGGAATGGACCCAATATCGAGCCTTGTGGCACACCTAATTTTACTTTTAAACCTAGTGAATTGATACCGTTTATTTGAACTTGCTGTTGTCTATCATTTAAATAAGATTTTACTAAATTGAGTGCAAGTTTTCCAAGTCCGTAATGCTCTAGTTTCAAGAGTAAGGTTTCGTGATCGACGCAATCAAATGCTTTGGAGAGGTCACAAAAGATTCCTATGGCATCTTGGGCCTCTTCCCACGCGTTAAAAATGTGTCTTAATAGGGTTACACCAGCGTCGGTTGTACAACGTCCTTTGGTGAAACCATACTGTTGATCGTGAAGGATTTTATTTGTGTTAAAATGATTGAGCATTTGATTAAGCATTACTTTTTCAAACACCTTGCTGAATACCGGCAACACGGATACGGGTCTATAATTATTGGTGTCTTTACTGTCCCCGGATTTGAAAAGTGGTATTACCTTACTGTATTTCATTAAATCCGGGAAGACTCCTTGATCCACACAAAAATTAAATATTAAGGCTAAGTAAGGCGCTATGGTCTCAATTATGGAGGTACAGACTTTAATGGACATCCCCCAAAGATCTTCGGTCAATTTGATCTTGATTTGTTTAAAAGCTTTTATTACCGTTACGGGGTTAATATGCTTAAAGTTAAATTCAATCGGGCATGCTGAAACGTTGGCCCTTAATAAATCAAAAGAGCGTGAGGGCGAGGAGTTTAAGGTTTCAGTAGTTTTAAGTGGGATACTGGTAAAGAAATTTACAAATTCTTGAGCAACTTCTTTGCTATCGCAAATGAGACCACCACATGACGTCTTTAGTGTATAATCAGAATTATGCTTTTTGTTTCTGTTAAATTTTATGGAATCGTGTTTTCGCCGAGCATAGTATAGTAGAGGATCCGTCCTAGGAACGACCTTCTCCCATCTGTTTAATGGATGAAAAGTATTTTAAATCAAATTCAGTATGTTAGAAAATATATCGCAATTGGGTTGACTAAAAAATTCCTGGCCAGACTATGATTAATAAAAAATCCAAAAAGGATTTTTTTTAAACACTGCAAGTTTATTACATACCAATGAAAAGAGATTTTCAAGGAGAACCTTTGCCACTAACTCGACTTTAGCCAATTGTTAGTCAAATTGGAGATAATGACCTAAATAGGTGACTACCTGGTCACTAAGTTTAGGAAAGTTCTTGGCGCCCAATAGCCTTAAGTGACATATCAATATATAGTGCTTTTAAAGAGAAACATTTTTTACTAAACGAATTAATCGTTACTCGCAATATAGTTTGTAGTTATACTGATATAAAATACTTTTCATCCAGTAAACAAATGGGTTAAGGTCATCTCTAGGTTGGATCTGCTAGAATTTAACATTAATCCTCAACTTTATCATATATTTATTTCAAAATTAATGCTGCAGTATTTTCTATATAATGCCGGAGGATCATGCTAAACAATTTGAGGTATTATAAACTCTTAAAAAGCTGGAAATCTAATGCGTAAGTTCTGAAAAGTCAAGCGATGCGGAGTACATAAGTTTATTTTAATCCGGGTAATTCTGTGCAATAGGAACATATTTTATGCTGATTATGTGTACGTGTAAAGTAGTTAGTACTTTATAATGTCGGATTCAAGAGTATGAATCGGAATTGAATTCAAATAGAATTCGATTGATTCAGAACTCGAAGCTGTCGGGAGTAAGGCCCCAGGTACTAACTATCCAGAGCTTCTTTTAAAACTTTTCTACGTCAGTTGGTATCAATACTATAAATAAATAAATTAAATTAAATCATTTTATTTCAGATTACAAACAGATCCATAAATTGTTAGCAACATGTATGCACTTAAAATCACTATTGTTAGTAACTTAAAACTAAAGACGAATTTGCGAGAAGACCACCCAACATCTAGACACAATAAGAAAGGGTAATGGTCTATGGTATAAGTCTTCGCACAAATATTAACTATTATGGCAGAGGACGTATCTGCTGCCACAGCCTTCAGGATACTATTATGACTATAGATTTCGTATTTTTGATAATAATTAACCACACAACGAAAACGAAAACAAATATTTATGGAAATGGTGCGCTGGTTAATTATTTTCCGCTAGCGATGCACGCGCAGGTGTAAATAAAGGCACTGGCAAAACTGCTGAACAACTTATTTAAAAATACAATAAACACAAAATCATGTTTTGTATATGTCGTGGCCAGATCTTAGAATTGATCATTTCATGAAATGATCGACCACTTCATGAAATGGTTGCATTTTATGAAATAGAACATTGACCGCTGGCCACATCATGATGTGGTCTGGCCAGATCGTTGAATACTCAACGTTTGACGATATGAACAGTTAAACGCACGACTACTTCATGATGTGGCCAAACATTAGTGATCATTTCGTAAAATAGATTATCCACCGGTAGAGGCGTTGATGTCGGTTTGTTTTTACTGTGCATCATGGCGGCGGACGTTAATTCGAAAAGCAATTATAAATATGCAAATGGGAGATAAAAGTGCAGTGAAGTATCGTTATAATACATGACTACATGACTTTTATGAAATTCACTCGAAAAACGAGCGCAACCTTAAAAAAACATGGAGTTTGGAACGTATTTCACAGGTTAGTTTAATCTTATTAATTATTATACATATTTCTTCTGGAATGACAGCTATTTAAAATGTTTTATTTATGCATTGGCCCAGATTAATAAAAGTTAATGAATGCCAGTAATATTTGCATGAATACCTTACTTAATGATATGGCCAAACGTTGGCTGACATATCATTAAACGTTGACGTTTGAACGATATGGTCAATTTTAGCTGGCCATTTCATGAAACACAACCATTTCATGAAATGGTCGATCATTTCATGAAATGATTAATTCTAAGATCTGGCCACGACATATACACAAATTAAGGTTACTTAGTAGTGAAAAATATTATGAAATATTATATTAATTTAACATATTTTATTCATTGACACAGTAGGCATAAACAGAAATGAAGTCACTTTGATGAGATTAAAAAAAGCGCAAATCTCTGCTCGGGTGTAAATAGAGAATGCTCGCGAGTATAGGACAGTTCATACTAATTCCATGTATAGTACCCACTGACCTGCCAATAGGATTTTTTTTTTACCATAACTAAACGCCTCTGGTTTGTCTATGGTATTTTTTTTTTACAAAAACTTGCTTTTGAGCGCTTGTCTTTGGTAAAAAGCTTCAACAAAGTAAATTTCTATTAAATACAAATTCCATGCTGCCATGATAGTACTTACTAATTCTATACTGCCATGTCATTACTCCGACTAGTAAATAGTTATCTGTGGTGTACATTACCACACAAGTGCAGTAACATAAAGTAAAAAGCACGCATACTTAATACACTGCATTATAAACCTAAAAGCAGTTCAATAAGACCCACTTTACAAGCAAGTGTGCTGAAAAGGATTTATTTCTTCTTAATTGACTATACAAGGTGGTATCGACGCGAAAACTGTTACCATGGATTCAGTACATGATTCTGAACGACCCTGCGTTGAAATTTTTCGTGGGTTATCAATCATTTCAATATCTACGTGGTCAAAATTAATGGAACAGCAGATTTTTTTAAAAAAAATAACCGACGAAAAATTTCAGCGCTTGGAGTTTCAGAATCCTCACCGGACACAGTTGTTTCGCGAGGTTCATGTTCTGGATAAGGCGGGAGGAAACGCCCGGGTGTCACCATTGTGTGGATCGCCCGGAGGACACGGTGGAGCATACGGTGGAGGTCTGCCCGGCTTGGGCAGAGCACCGCCGTGTCCTCGTGGAGGTTATAGGCGGCGGTGATCTCTCGCAACCAACCCTGGTCCAGGCCATAGTACGGAGCAAGAGGGCGAAGGAGGAGGCGGAACGCGTGAGGGAGAGGCAAATTTCGCGCCTTCACGTCCCTAACCGCCGCAGGAGACGCCCTGGGCGTCGGGAATATAAGACCGATTCCTGACCACCATAGGCGCAGGCTTGCGGACGGTGAGCAATGGGTAGCTCACCGTTCAATAAGGACCAGGCCCGGGTTGACGGCGTATTGTGTTCCACGCGCGCAACAAAGAGATGTCAGCAGAACTGACGGGGTCCACTAGGGTCGATGCCTGCCAGGGTTGCGGGAGACTTTGAAAGGGATACCGTGGCCCCTGGCAACATGGAAACTGAAAGAACACGGGTGGGTTTTAGTCAGTAAGAGTCTCACACGCCCTAGCTCCGCCCAGAGCTGGAGAAGTTATTTAATAATTTCCCAACCAATAAAAAAGGGTGTTCAGAATCATGGTATATGGCATGGTAACAGTTTTCGCGTCGATGTCCCTGCTACCCAGTACAAATTCAATTAGCATAAAATTACAAATTCGATTTAATCGCGTTTCGAGTTTCTTTGCATGCTGTTGAGTACATCTTTTTCATGGTTCAGTGGCAGTCCTTCAGGTTTGAGTATAACATCTGGTGCCTTGAGTGTGGTGTTGTAGAAAGGGTTGAGTGGGTGCAGCGGTCCCCATGCGGTCACCGCCGCACGCGCCTCTTCGGTGCCCAGCTTGTAGTGACTGCCATCGCCTGTCCTAATAATCCTATTCCCGACCTGTTTAAGTGTGTATTATAAAAATCATTAATTGCTGGCAAGAAACTAGATGTAATTACAGAAACTGTATTTTTAGGAATTACTTTAGATTCAAAATTGCAATAGGGGATGCCTACATTAGAACTCTTTCAGGTAGATTTAAGTTCAGCTGCATATGCAGTAAGAAAAATAAGGCAGTTGACTGATATAGCCGCAGCTAGGTTAGTATACTTTGCTTATTTCCACAGTTTTATGTCATATGGCGTTCTGTTGTGGGGATCGACAGCTGACGTAGATTTAATTTTTATTTTACAAAAGAAAGCTACCCGCACGATCTATTAAATGGTCCTCACGAGTCCCTTAGAAACAAATTTAAAGAATTGCATATACTGACTTAAAAAGTATTTTGTATGCTCACAAAAACTTTGGACTTTTCAAATTAAGAAGCGATTTCCATAAAATAAATACACGTGGTAGACATGAAATTGTGAAATGACCCAAATTTAGATTAACTTAAACAAGCAAGTTGCGAAATTCGATTTCAGAACTAGCCATAGAAATTTCAAAACCCACATCAATCGTAGGTATCCTTATCAAAAAAGCATATTATAAAATTAAAACCAACGTTGAAGACAAGGAAGTTTGGCAATAATTCCTTATGCACCCGCATTAAAAGCATAATTATGTTAGTGTCTATTACTGCGCCCAAATTACGATGTTTTTGATTTTTTACATTCTTCCTTGTAAAAGTCAAAACGTTTATTTCAAATTGGCACATAAAAGACACTTTTGAACGTCACAAATTACCAAGAAAACAGAATGATTCTAGTTGTCCCTTCCAAAGGGTAGTTTCGTATGGATAAAAATGGTCAAGAAACTCCACCGTTACTTTTTTATATGTTTTACAATATTTTGTCTACATTCATTATACAAATAATTTTTCAACACACTTGCTCGTAAAGTGGCTTTTATTGAAACGCTTTCATAATGCAGTGAAAAAAAGTTACAAATGAGTGTGAGGCCTTGACATTATCATCTCATTATTTGACACGTGCTGCGCCCCGCGGTGGTTTCACCCGCATAAGTCTCGATCCTGTCGGAATATCGTGATACTTTTATCACGATATTCCGACGGGATCTTACGACGGGAATACTTTCATTCTATGTCCCAATTCAGGTCATGGTCTACCAATGTGTAAAATTTCATCCAAATCCGTTTAACCATTTTAGCGTGAAATAATAACCCCACCGCCGTATCTCTACGTTGACGTCGTGGTGGGGCTTGCGCGCTCCGAACTCTAGGTCTGTGCCAGTACAGTTTACTTTGCCGGAACAAGTCTGGGATGAGGAGCCAGACCAAGAGAGATACAAAAACCCGCAGGGCAGCATGTGACGAGCTGTTGGGCAGTAGCGACCCCACGGACCCTATCTCCCGGGAGAAGTCTTGTTCCTCACCTCTGGCTTGCCTTTATTGGCCGGCTGGAGTGAACACTGACGAGGAACGGCGCTCCCGCCTCATTCTTGCCTTAATTGGCCGGCTTGAGTGGAGATTCGCAAGAGCAAACGTGCTCGGAGGAAGGAAGTATTCCAGTAAGATGCTGGTAGGGATCTTGACCGTACTTCCGGGATTGTCCTGATAGCCGTGGAATACCTCTCCACTCCTCATAAGCACCTCAGGACGTGTTGCCCCCTTGTCGCAACGACACTATGTGCTAGCGACCGTTTTCGGGGGCCCATTATTGAGTGTGTAAGTCACCCCCTGCCATTTTATCCGTGTGCATATAAAACATAGATCAGGCAGGGGCCATAGTCCTTTCATAGTTCCAGGTGACCAGTCCACTTTAGCAACCCAAACCCATAGTCCAATATCTCTGTTTCCATATCTTACAATAGTCCTACACCAACCGGGGGTTGTCCTTGGCTGCACTTGCATAGTGCGAACAGGGATAATCGTCGGTTGGTACCTCATTTAATTAAAAACGTTAAGGGGCCTCTGCGAGTTAGCTTCGGCCCCTCGTACGCCTTCCCAAGGTCCCGAGAAATGTCAAAGACGTATAAATAATAATAATTAACCCGTATTGTCCCACTGCAGGGCAAAGGCCTCCCTTTCCTTTTTCCACCCAACCCGATCCTGAGCCAATATAGCGTAAGAAAGAAACAAACTCATTTTAGCATTTATGATATTATTATTAAGTTAGGATTATACACCTACAATTTAATTTCAAATTTTTATTAGTGGTTTTTGTGGATATGATATTTATTCAGATTTGTTACTGTGGTAAATGGTTTAATAGGTTTTTATTTTTATTTATCTAAGTTAAATATATTTATTAATTTTTAAATGAGTTTTCGTGGAGTTTCTTGCCGGCCATCTCTCTCCATAGGAAACGACCTATTAGAACCGTGCACCGAGCTTTTGAAGTTTCTTAGGTGCCCAAATGGTCAAATCTAAATAGATTTATGTGAAATAAAATATTATTATTATTTTGATTAATTTCAAAATCATTAACTGAAAGCAACTGTTAATACATTACAAACTGTTGTACTTACCACTTCAGGTGAAGCAGATTTCAAGTCATAAGCCATTCCAATCCACTCGAAAAATCGGATGATACTCGCGGACAGGTTAAAATGCATGGTCAGTTCAGCTGCCTTGTAGTCCCAGGGGAACGCGTGATGGTAGTTATGCCAGCCTTCGCCCAAAGTTGTCATTGACACGAACCATGATTCTACTGGCTGCAATTTTCTGTAAAGTTTTAACAAACTTATTAAATAAACAAGTCGTTTAAAAGGATGATGATGTACACAATAATGTTTGATAGTATTGAGTCTACCAACGAAGGTATACTTACTGGTCGTAAGGCCGAGTCCCGTACAGATGAGCGGCACTATTGACGAGCCAAGTTATGTTCGATTGTAGCATGTAGCGAGCAAAGTAAGAAGTTAAGATCGCTTGAAATAGAGGCTCACCGAAGAAATGCACTGGCACCCACACAGGCAGTACAAAGCCTAGTATAAAGTATAACGGATAAAAATACCTGAAAAGGAAATAGTGAAGATATTACTGAACTCAACCACAGACAAACTGCTAGAGGAAGAAATGGTTAGTGAAAAAATTTTGTTTACTTCTTTTGGAACATGACCATCCAGTCGGCCTGCAAGTCGCTCATGTCTATCTTCCTGCCGAGTTCGATGACGTAGGGGTGCTTCTTGTGCATCAGCCACCCGATGTGGCTGAAGAAGAAGCCACGCTTGGAGTTGTGAGGATCAGCGTCCGTATCCGAGTAGCGATGATGCAGACGGTGATCGCGACACCAGATGAACATAGAATTCTGTAAATTAATGATTATTTAGAACCTGAATTACGGATGACATCATACATGTTTTAAGTATTTTGAATTTGATTTGATTACCTGTCCAGCGCTGGTCTGCAATAGTAAAAACATAACCCTCAGAAAAGTATTTGCTTTAAAAGATTTATGAGTGTAAAAACGATGCGCCCCGATTGTGATACCTTCACCACCCATGTACCCGAAGGTGAAAACTGAAATAATAAAGTTTGATTAGAAATCACAACATTAGCTACGCAAATATAAAAAAAATATTGCAATTTGTAACTTACACCATAGCATAGTCTGCCATTTAACATAGCCCGCTAATACAAGACCGAATCCCCAAAGAGCAAGAATATGCATTGTCAAGAACACGATGGCATTTTTCCAAACAATTTTATGCTTGTAAGAGTAATCTGTCCCAATCACTTTAGGTATTGAAATTGATTGAACTACTTTATTATTTTCATTTTTTGAGCTTGTTACAGTTGTATTTGAAGCAGGAGCTTTGCTTTGCAAGTTTGCAGCTGTCATTTTCGTGTTTTTGCTACACACTTTCTACGAGCTCATCTATTCACAACTGTATAATTCAGAGTATGAGTCTACTATAAAAACAATAGTTTAAACTTGATTCGGGAACGAATTTGAACTTGGTATGTAAAATGGGGAAAGGTCGGCAGCAGGCCAAGTGTGAGTCGCACTCGCACACAAAGGATTCCGTCCATGTTTCTTGTAAGTAGTCCCTTTAATTTTTAACTTTTATTTATTATTATTATTATTTGTTTTTTATAACGGTAATAGAATGAATACACAAATTACAATCTGTGAAACTGTCAAGGTTCCTGAGAACAAGAACCTATTACGGTTCATGCGATACAGCCCGCTGACAGATAGACGGACGGACGGATGGACAGCGGATCCTTAATAATAGGGTTTCGCTTGGCACCCTTCAGGTACGGAACCCTTAAAACACATACGTCAACTTTAAGTCGGCACATTCGTCTTTTGAATACATTATAATAAATTACATGAATTTAAAAAGATGATGAAAGATGATGATGACCCAAAAGGCTCGCCTAGCTATTCACAATGGTGTGCTGGTGCCTACGCTTATGTATGGAAGAGAATGTTGGGTGTTGCAAAAGAAGCATGAAAGTAGAATAAATGCTGTGGAAATGCGTTCCTTGCGAAGCATGTGTGGTAGACTGTGAATGATAGGCTGAGAAATTATGTGATAAGGGAACAATGTGGTTTCAAAGAGGATGTAGCGATAAAATTGAAAAAAGTATGCTGATATGGTTTGGTCATGCTGAGAGGATGAATGAAAGGCGACTAACTAAAGGTATTTACAAGGCCGATGAGAGTGGAAACCAAAATGCATGAACGTAAACGAGGCAAAAGGAGTATGTAAGTATCAAAGCAAGTGTCGTTCTGTAGTTTCTACCTACCCCCATGGGAAGAAGGCGTGAGTTTATATAGTCATGCATTTATTTTATAAAAGTTTTGATTAAGATCTTTTTTACGTAGTTGTTTATGCGTTATGCGTCTTCCTCTTCGAATTTGTGGATGCGGTTGAGTGTGAAATAATAACTTCTTGATTTCTCCAGAATATAAATGGTTTATTGCAAAAGAGTTAGTGACTTGTACAATATGAACTCGTCTCGACTTAAGAGTTTGAAGAGCAGTTATACATAGCAAGGTCGATTCAAAATGTGTTAGTTTTAGGAAAAACCGAGCGTTCCGTGAAGAAGCATTCGGAAGTCTTCGTAAATTGCTCCTATTGGTGTTTCTTCGATGAAATCCCTTGAGGACCTCTCATTGGCTGTCCGAAGGTGACTTGACAATTTAAGTTCTCGATGCGTAAGTAGGTGGGTAGGTAGGTAGAAGAGCGCCTGCAACTTATGTGATAGCAACACGCAGATTGTCAACATCATGCGTGAACAGTAGTTCTTAAACAGAATCATCTTATACAGGTGGCCAATATAAGGAAGTATACAACGTTAAATTAAGATTATTTTTATTAAAATGAAAATTACTGGATAATTTTCTGTAAGTATATTTATTCAGGCTTGGCAATTTTATACGGTGAATAAGATCTGCATAGGTAATCTGCTCCAGTTATTCTCAAAAATACGATCACTTTTCATCGTGTTTTTCATAAAATTTCCGCATACTTTATTGGGTATCCCACAAACAAAGTCACAAATATTCTGCTTTTCGTATTCAAGCTTGAACATGACACATCCCTTAAGATAAAACCACAGAAAAAAAGACTTGTCTCGAAATCCTCAGTGACTAAAATGGTATTTGTTACCATAATAAAAAATATAAAACTTTTATATTAAAAAGCGACAAAGAAAATGATTACGAGCACGTAATCAACCAAACATTAATCACGATAATACAATGGTTAACCGAAAATAATCTTTAAATAAATCGCTGGCTGAATTCATTAGTGGCACAAGTCGAAATTGTGGCAATTTGAGTTAGTAATGAATTCTTGTTCTAAATTAGGTACTTTATTTTATGCATTAAAGACCCGACTCGTTAGTTCATAAACTACCCGATTGGAGGCATAAGTGTCATTAGTGAATAAACGATAACGTTGCGTCTCTTTCATGCAACGCCGGCTCATCGTTAATCGGCTGCATGCGCTCGCGGCTATCGCCCGCTTAATGTTATGCAATAATGTCACTTTTGAGTTGTGGCAGTTTTGCACAAATATCGCGGAGTTTTCTTAGTTGTGCTGATAAGTATTCCACGGTAAGTAGTCATTTATTTTGTTTTAAATAAAAATAATCACCATTAATATACAATAACTGTTTTTTACAGACCTCAAGAACAAACCTGATCCTGTACCCTAATTGCGTAACTTACTCGTATTTTCGTAAACAATTTTTCCTAATTTATTTAATTTTGACAGTTCAACAACATTCATTGCATTATTTACGTTGTTGAGCAGATTTTCTTTTCCAACTTATGAAGCAATGGATTAGCAATCTGTTTCAAATCGAAACATATTGTGATTGTGTTGTATTACGCAATTAGGGTACAAGTATAAAAAAATTGAGGTGCTAGAAACACAATTAATAAAAACAAATGTTTCTCCGGACTTAATTATAATTAAATGAAGGCAAGAAGACAATTTTTGTGTCTCAAATGTAGCTCAGATTTTATGTGACTCACTATTGACTGCATCAGATTTTGAGTATTCGCAATATCAACCTGAAAGCTTGGACAAACAATCTAAAAGTGTAATTTCTTTGCAAAACGATAGACCAACGTTCTTAACCGAGCCATAGAGAGACATATTGCGCTTACCCATCATACCAATAGAAACAAGAAGCTCTCTGATCCTACTATACAGCTCATGGAGGAGAGGCGCGAGATAATCCTGCAGTCTTCAGACGATGAACTCAAGTACTGGCAGCTCAATAGACGGATTTCTAAGTTCTTGAAAAGCTACCTTCACCGCTTTAGTACAGACCGCATTAAGGACGCGATAGAGCGGAATAAAGGCTATAAGATCTTTGTAAGAAATATGTCTATTGGGCAGAGCCAGCTTGCGAAACTGAAGACCAAACCTGAGCTAATTTGGTAAACGACCCAAGAGCTGGATTGACCCGACACTACCTACACCGAAGACTGGACGTCAGCTTGTAAAAGATTAGGATGGCTTAGAAGCACCTCAAAAACAATAAGACGCCGGGAGATGATGGAATTACAGCCAAACTCCTAAAGGTCGGCTGGAAAACCCGCTCTGAAACAAACTCCAGAAGCTGTTTGATTTTGTAATACTCAAGGCAAAAACGCCACAGGCATGGAACAGAGGTGATACTTTTCTTAAGAAGCGCGACAGTACCCTCCTTAAAATTTATAGGCACATCTCACTTCTGAGCCATGTCTACAAGCTGTTTTCAAGAGTCATCACGAACCGTTTAGCGCGCAGGTTTAACGAATTCCAGCCTCCCGAACAAGCCGGATTCCGTAAGGCTTTAGTACCGTAGACCACATACATAAGCTGCCGCGGGTTATACAGAAGACCGAATAGTATAACCTGCCTCTCTGCTTAGCGTTTGTGGACTGCGAGAAATCCTTCGATTCGATCAAGTCATGGGCTGTAATGCAGTCTCTTCAACGGTGCCAGTTCAACTACCGGTACATCGAGGTGCTGAAATATCTGTAAGAAAACGCCACTATGTCAGTCCGACTCTAGGACCAGAGCTCGAAATCTATCCTTCTGCAGCGAGGTGTGAGACAGGGAGACGTTATCTCTCCGAAACTGTTCACCGCTGCACTGGAGGATGTCTTCAAGGTTCTGGATTGGAAAGGGCTGGGCAATCTAGGCATCAACATCAATGGCGAGTACATCACTAACTTTCGCTTTGCCGACAGCAAAGTTGTCATGGCTTAGACTGTGGGGGAGCTTAGTATAATGCTTGATGACTTCAGTAGAGCTTCCGAAAGAGTGGGTCTTAAAATAAACATGGAAAAGACAAAGCTCATGTCAAATGCCCATGTAGGTAATACTGATTCTCATGAAGATCAGAGATACGTCTTCACTCGAAGTGGTGGACAAGTATGTTTACCTAGGACAAACTGTCCAGTTAGGAAGGTCCAACTTCGAGAAAGAGGTCAATCGTCGAATCCAACTCAGCTAGAAAATAGCGAGAAAATATTGCGTAGCTTCCCAAACGCTACCCGCGTTTGGGAAGCTACGCAATATTTTGTCATCACATACCGCAGTGTCTCAAGACGGAAAGTCTTTGACCAGTGCGTGTTGCCAGTGATGACCTATGGCACTAAAATGTAGTCGCTCACGATGGGCCTTATTAAAAGACTAAAAGTCACCCAAAGTGCAATGGAGAGGGCTGTGCTTGGAGTTTCTCTACGTGATCGAATCAGAAATGAAGAGATCCGCGGGAGAACCAAGGTAACTGACATAGCCCGAAGAATTGCCAAACTTTAATGGCATTGCTCGCAGAACAGATGGCTGATGGGGCCAAAAAGTTCTGGAGTGGCGACCGCGTACCGGAAGACGTAGCGTCGGAAGGCCTCGCACAAGGTGGACTGATGACCTGGTGAAGGCCGCAGGAATCCGCTGGGTGTGGGAAGCACAGAACCGATGAAGTGGCGGTGCTTGGGGGAGGCCCATATCCAGCAGTGGACGTCTTTCGGCTGAAATGATGATGATGATACTTAATACGTTTTCTAGGAAATCACAGACTCAAAATTATGCTAATAAATATTAAGTTACTTAACATTTATGGTAGTTTTATTATGATTTAACAATTCCATTGATGAGCACTTACAGTTTTTTTGAATACCTATTCTATTTAGCTAGTTTTACGTGAAAATGTATTGTTATTTTCTTACTTTTATATGATAATTTCTGGCATTAATCAAAAAAGTGAAAAAAAAACAATGCAGTACTGGCACAACTCGGAGTCGCCATCTTCTGAGCCTCATATTAATCAAAATAACAAAAACTAATTAAAAATTATTATTGCCGGCAACTGAAACTATAACGTAGATGTATAAAAACAAAACATGAACTAATTCCATAAAGTACAGTCAGTAAGAGCTAATTTGTGCGCGCGCACTTGCCTTCGATTACTTATTTATGCGTTTTCTCAAATTGTTGAATTTTGTCTTGTGCCACTATTGAATTCAGTCAGCGAAATATGAACAAAACGAAAATTATACACTTTAACCAGAGAACTCAACTGACAAATGTAAACGTCAGTTACCAAGGCGAAATAGTATATCCTGTGACAGATAAAAAGTTTCTAGGAATTAATATTGACAATAAACTGACATGGAAAACACATTTAGAATATGTCTGCAAAAGAATTAATAAATCGTCATTTGCTCTGTACAAACTCTTAAATTTTTTTAATAAACAAACCGTATTTATTAGCTGTCGCCACAAACCTTTTAGTGACGAATATCTGAATCTAAAATACTTATATCTCAAATATAAGCCTAGGTACGATTTGATTAAGATCTCACGACCGCTGTAATTATACAAACTGATTTCAACTGAATTACCGGTTAGGTACTGAATCTGAATTATCATCGCAATGATATTGGGGTTGTCTCCCCAAAGTGGCCTCCAACCTCCCCTTATAGCCACCCCGAGCCTCGCATCTGAATACTGGTCTGATTTGGTATCATTTCTGAATCTGATCGCTGTTAAAATAATACACACACACGACAACATTATTAAATCAATGTAGAATGAATATCTGGTAAATCTGCAGACACATGCACTGAGAAATAACAAGTTCGCTTACCAATATCCTGCTAGCTCCGACCATCAGGCCCAAGTGAGTCGGGTGCGCGCGCGCTGTCAATCCCCGCGCGCCACCCCCTCTCTCCCACCTCACGTCACGTCTTAACTAATAAATTATCTGTGCCCATAGACTATATTACTTCGCATTCGCGACACTCCCGGCCAAGGGAAGAGATAATTGAAAATCTGATCTATTGAAATAACTGTTTAATCAAGATCATTATAGGATTACAACTGATACACATTTCGAAGTGATGACGGGTTAAAACTGAGTTCTGATTATCATGATTAAGAATACATCTGATACCAACTGACTATTGTCCCCTAATTTTAAATCAACACTGATTATCACTGATTTATTGGATTATTGAAACAATCTGCTCATCAACTGGGATGTCCACTGTTTAACTCTCTCTTTTGCCCTGGCTGCTGATGCCCTGACTGGTCGTCTACTGGTGTCTGGTACTGACTGAACTATGGGTGCATCATTGATAACTGGTTCGCCATTTTGAGTACTTCGAGACTCTTGGTTAAAACTGATTGGATGATCGCCTTGTACTGATTGTTCCTCCTCAAAACCTTCAGAGTGTGGACTGATTCTGACTGGTGAAACATTCTGTTCTGGGGACGATTCTGTACTTTGATCGTCAATCTCCAACGGGAATAGATGGCCTACTGAACGGGTCAGTGTTTCTCCTGATGATAATTTAACTTTGGCTACTCTAATCTGCTCATCCGATCCTTTAATCAATTCTGCTATTCTGCCAACTTTCCAATGTGCCCTACTACTATCTGACTTAATTTGAACTGTCTCTGCTAACTTTGGTGGCCTTTTAACAACGACTCTAGGTTGTTTGTGTTTGTCACTTCGTTCGCGTAGGCTAGTCAAGTATTGATTAGTGAACATTTTGGCGAATTCTGAGATGATGATTTGACCACGTTTCCATCCATCAATCAGATTCGTCTTAGTTACTGTAGCTGGTTCTAAGAAGTCTTGATCTGCAACTTCAGTAGTCAAAGTTCCGCCCGTACGTAGAAAATCTGAAGGAGTCAATATGTGTTCTAACTCCGCGCCTACAGTAGTCAGTGGCCTGGTATTAATTACAGCCTCAAGTTCTTTCATTATTGTGCATAACTGGTTTTGGTTTATGAGATGTTTGTCTAAAGTTCTCTTCATACTATGTTTGACTAAACCTACTAATCGTTCATAAAATCCTCCGAACCATGGAGCCAACTCTGGGATAAATTTCCAGCGCAAGTGATTCTGAATGCAATAATCTGAAGTCAACACTTCTGCTGTAAGCTTAAATTGCGCAGCATTGTCTGACACAAATAATTTAGGTAAACCTCTTATAGCGACGAATCTCCTAATGGCTAGTAAACATTCTTCTGCTGTTAAATCTTTAACAACCTCCAAATGTATAGCCCTAATTGTTAGACATGTAAATAGGCACACCCAGCGTTTTTCTTTACTGCCCTCATTCACAAGCAGTGGACCAAAATAATCCAGGCCCGTAAAGGCGAACGGAAGCGTAAGGTTGACTCTTTCAGCTGGTAGATCAGGCATAGGTGGTAATTTAAATGGACCGCCACCGTATTTTATACACTGTGGACACTTTCTGATGACTCTTTGAACTGTTGATCGTCCATGTGGCACCCAAAACTCTTGTCTTAATAGAGCTAAGGTATGAGAGACACCTACATGATAATTTTTCTGATGCAGTTCGGTTATAATTTTGTGTGTAAAATCTGAATTTTTTGGAAGTAGTATAGGCTCCTTTTGATTATGTGATAAATTAGTGTATCTGAATCTACCTTTACACCTAATAAGTCCTTCCTCATCTTTATATAATTTCAGTGATCTCGATAAGTTGGTTGTGATACCCTCAACTTCTTTAGGAAAATGTTTAGCCTGAATTTCTAATATTTTACTCTCTTTTTTGTCTGAATCGTTTACTATCATCGGTTCTGGAATATCTAGACTTGGTCTATTATTATCTAAAGGTATTGAATTCGAAAGACCCTCCCCGGCAATTGAAATTTGCGTATCTATATTATTATTATGAACTGTAGGCCACTGATTTGAATTACTAGTTAAAAAGTCAGGTCCTATAAGCCATCTATTGTAATAACCTACCCGTTCTGTCCTAGTGCCTACATCAGATGGATTTAATTCAGTTGGAACATATCTGATTTGTAAAGTCTTGCTCTGTTTTATTTCATTGATTCTCCGTGCCACAAATGGCGGAAGTAATTTATCTGATTTGAGCCAGCTTATTACTATTTGACTATCAGTCCACAAAAATTGTGCTTTTATTTTTAATCGTAAAAATTTTGTTACATAACCTATAAGTCTACATCCAATAAGTACTCCCAGCAATTCTAATCTTGGAATCTGTAAGTCATTTTGGTCCTTTAACGGCACTAATCTAGACTTGCCAATAACAAAACTGACAATATTATTAGTGTGCAAAGTACCACGTAAATAAATTACTGCTGCATAAGCATGCATAGATGAATCCGTAAAACAATGTAGTTCGTATGCAATTTGCTCCGCGACTTGGCTTTTATTTAAACCTTGCGCAAAATAACGATTAACATGAATATTCTTTAGACATACAAAATTGGATGCTATTTTTTGCCATTCTATAAGTTGACTATCACTCAATTTATCATCCCATTTAACCTTTTCTTTCCATAATTTTTGAAAGAATAGTTTTGCTGGAAGAACTACGGGAACTGCGAAACCACACGGATCATAAATTGAAGCAATGACCTTTAACACGTCTCTTTTTGACAGAACTGTGCCTGATTCTGTATTGAAGTTAGATTTCAAATATAATTGATCCTTTTGTATGTTCCATAATAAACCGAGAACTTTTATGTGTTCACGGTCTTTTGCTCTAAAATTATCTGGTATGGAAGAAACTAGTTCCTTTGAATTTGAATTCCATTCACGCAAATTCATGGACAAGCTATCAAATGATTCTTTTGCAGCACAATACAGTTTATTTGCGTCAGAAATTGTTTGTGCGCCACTTACAATATTGTCAACATAAATGTCGTCCGCAATTTGTTTCAGAAATATATTGTTCGACTTATTTAAGTGATATCTGATCGTAGCATTCAGTAGAAATGGACTTGATATGACACCGAATGGGACACGACAAAAACGTAAGTGCACCACATTATTTGGGTGATCTGTACTGTTTATGTCTTTAAACCAAAGAAATCGTGTTACATCCCTATCTAAATCTTGTAGACCTAACTGTAAGAAAGCCTTTTCGACATCTGCAACTATTCCTATAGGGTGTTCTCTAAATTTAATTAGCAAACCTGTAAGATCCTCTAACATAAGTGGACCCCTATATAGGCATTCGTTTAAACTTCGATTGTCTGCAGTTTTAGCTGAGGCATCATAAACGATACGGAGTGTTTTGGGCTTATCACGACCACGAACACAATGGTGAGGAAGATAGTGAACTGGATGATTTTGTGCAATCTTTGGATCTGGTACAATCTCAATTATTTTATTCTGTAGCTGTTCCTGAATTACCTGGTCGTATGCTTTTAAATCTGAATTATCTAATCGTTTCATTAAACCATTGAGCCGACCCCAAGCTAAACCTAGATTATTGGGAAGATTTGGGGGTAATTCAGTCCATGGCCATTGAACGTGGTATCTGTTGTTTTGGTACTGAACTGTTTCATTAAACTGCCTAATCGCTTCTTCATCGCGAGTGGTTTTTGGGGAATCTGTGATGCCTATTGATTCAAGGTCCCATAACTGTTTAACATCATCTAGTTTTAGAGGGAGATCGGGTTTGTTTAATTTAGTATCAAATGACCCATCTGATTGAAAGTAAGTCAATACAGTTAACTGATCGGAACTGTCAATGTTCTCACTAATTCTTCCAGACCATACCCAACCAAAATCTGAATTAACTAAGAACAGGTCTTGATTGACCGATATCTTTTCTTGTGACATGAATGAGTGATAATAATCGTTTCCGATTAAAATATCTATTTTATCGCCACAAGACCCATCATCAGCCATTATTCGATCTTTAATTCCGATTTTGTCTAAATCATAAATAATTGGCGCTTTTATACTCTGAGTAATATGAGGCACTACATTTGCATAAATAAGACGAGTAAATCCTGTTCGAGTTGTAATACTAAACTGTACTACAGGACTTTTAATAAGATGTGGTGATTTGTTTCCAAATGTAAATATTGATAAATTCATTTGTTCAGTAATAGGTAGTTTAAGTAAATTAGTATTATGTTCTGTTATATATGAGCGCTGGCTACCACAATCGAGCAACACCCTACATTGTAGTTTTATTTTATTTTCTAAATTATCTACAATTACTAGGGCTGTCTGCAACAGCGTAGTGCTATATGCGTTATTAATATGTAAGGTATCAGTTGGTACGGACTTAACTGACTGTGTTAGCTTAGTTGGACATAATGCTCGATTATGATTGCCGAACTTATTACAATGTCGACATTTCCGTTTGGCACGGCAATTGACAGCTCTATGGCCTTCACCGAGACAATTATAACAACGGTTTCCTAATTGAGTCTTTCTTTCTTGTAAGGTTTTATGCACACTACACTCATCATTAAAATGATTCTGCTTACAAAATATACATTTAATTGATTTCTTTTTAGGTGGCTCATCGGACCTGTCACCGTCATGTGGTCTTTTCCGAGGGGGCAGTTTATGTTTATTATGCTGTCTATTTTCATACTTATTTTTTTTCCTGTCTGAAGTTTGATGTAAATCTACGCCTTTTATTATCACTAGTCTCTTCCGATCTAACATGTAATGATCCTATTGTAATATTATCAGAAGCCTGTTTGTCTTCGCTAGTTGTTGTATTTTTATTTTTTGTACCTTCTGCCGTTTTCTTTAATCTATTTGATGTTTCCCTAGCCGATATGATATACTCTAAGAACTTTCTAATATTATCAATAGACTCATCTTCGTCAGTTATCTTCATCCTTAATTCGTAAATAAGATCCTCGGGGAACTTTTCTAAAATCATTACTCTAAGATGATTGTGATTTACATCTTCGCCTAAAGAACTTAATACTCTAAGATGTCTCTCAATTTCATTTAGAACGTGCCTACAGTCTTTGACCTGACTAGATTCAGCTGATTTAATTCTATAAAGTGCTACATAATGAGCATCAATAATTACGCTAGGTTTGCCATACCGTTCCTTTAATGTGTCGACAGCAATGCGATAGTTTTTGTCTGTTGTGTCCAACCCATCAATTGCCTGTTTCGCGTCACCTTCAAGAACCGATTGAAGGTACAACAGTTTATCAACGTCATTAATATTTCTCTTATCAACGTTTGATGAAAACTGATCCCAAAATTGGTACCACTTTAGAACATCACCATCAAACTTGCCCAACTCCATTTTTGGTAACGTACTAATTGTGTTAGCATTGTTGCCATTATTTGTAAAAATAAGTGCGCGGTTTCGATTATTCTGTTTAATATTTACATCTATTTCTGCTATTACCTCTTCGGCTTGAATCTGTGTGGACGTATACTGATTAATTTCCTCATCGTTGATTTCTTTTATCAATTTATAATAATTGTGAATTTCCGATACAAACATCTCATTTATACCTTTTAGTTTAGCACCAATTAGTTCTAATCCTTTATAGTTGGGATCTTCTTTTGATAATTCTGTTAGGGCACACCGTGCAGAGCTTATGTTTGATTGGAGGGATTCATAAATAATTTTTAAACGAGATCGGATAGCGTCTTCCATTATTACGTAATGTTGAAGTCTTGGACCGTTTACTTAGTAAATGAATATCGCGAGTAGATATCTAAAACAATATGACTTGGTATGAGATTCTTATGAAATCAAATCCATCAAACACTAGTTTAAGTGAAAGACTATTAAACTAATTCTGAAAACATTTTAATTGGTTTAATTAATAAAGTATATTTATGACTTAGTAGGAATACTCCTTTGATTTCCACATATAATATAATTAATAACATAATAAACTTTTAATAGTATCATTCTGCGCAACGTAAAAACAATAAATTATTCATTAGACTTCATTCGTTCATTATCGTGTACTCGGATTTACTAAATAAATGTTTACTATAAGTAATCGTGACTGAATACTGTCCAACGGGCGTTTAATATTATTTCTTGGAATCAATTTAACGCAGGGTAGGTTGGTACCTCAGTGCAGGTTGTGTGTAATCTGACAATTAACTACATTGATGTCAAACTTTTCTCGAGTATAACTATATAAACCTTGCCCTAATACCCAAAGTTCCAATCCAACATAGTTTTAGGTAGGTCATTATAACATACCAATAATGTAGGGATCTAAGAAAACATTCATAAACTTCATAATAATAACATGGAACTAATTATTAAACACACAATAGCTTCGAACATGGTTTCTGTTATTTTTTAATCATGTTCCAATTTTGAATTTCTTTGGTGAGTATAGCGGCTATTCGGACACCATGTGAAACTGACCTAATTCTGTTAAATGCAGAACACAATTTCGATCTACCGACATTATTTAATTTTCTGAACTGAATGATGCATTACTTTTAAAACTATTTTAATGAGATCCCAGCATCTCCACCATGTCGCCACAAACCTTTTAGTGACGAATATCTGAATCTAAAATACTTATATCTCAAATATAAGCCTAGGTACGATTTGATTAAGATCTCACGACCGCTGTAATTATACAAACTGATTTCAACTGAATTACCGGTTAGGTACTGAATCTGAATTATCATCGCAATGATATTGGGGTTGTCTCCCCAAAGTGGCCTCCAACCTCCCCTTATAGCCACCCCGAGCCTCGCATCTGAATACTGGTCTGATTTGGTATCATTTCTGAATCTGATCGCTGTTAAAATAATACACACACACGACAACATTATTAAATCAATGTAGAATGAATATCTGGTAAATCTGCAGACACATGCACTGAGAAATAACAAGTTCGCTTACCAATATCCTGCTAGCTCCGACCATCAGGCCCAAGTGAGTCGGGTGCGCGCGCGCTGTCAATCCCCGCGCGCCACCCCCTCTCTCCCACCTCACGTCACGTCTTAACTAATAAATTATCTGTGCCCATAGACTATATTACTTCGCATTCGCGACATTAGCTGCTTATAATGGACTTGTTGCACTTGTCCTAAGATATGGAATTATTTCATGGGGCAACTCAGTCGATAAGTAATCTGTATTTTTAAAACTCAAAAGAAATGCATTAGAGCAATGTGTAATGTAGACAACACTACCAGCTGTCAACCCTACTTTAAAAGCTTGAAAATTCTGACACTGCCTTCGTTATTTCAATATAAACTAAATGTTTTTGTAAAATTAAATGCTAATTATAATAAGACTGCTTCTAAAAGCTACTATAGACAATTCCGTGACAAAAAAAGATTAGAAATTAATATATCTTATGGGAAAACAGTACTAATTAATAATGGTAGATTGTTTGCAAAGGGAGCAAACAACTACTTTTAAGACGAGAGTGTTTCTTTGAATACAGAGCGTAGCGAAGGATTCTAGAGTAGAATCCCGAGCGTAGTGAAAAATTCTAAAGTAGAATCCTGAGCACAGCGAGGGTTTCTAAGTACGTCACTCGAGCTTAAAACAGTGTTGCTCCCGAGGTGAACACTCTACTTTTTTCCGCAGCCGTCATCTTGGATTTACTTTTTGACCTCACTATCGGCTTAATCACCCTTGAAAACTATGAAAACGACACTCATGACGAAAATTTTAAAAAATTCCGCAATTTTCGCATCTTGGATTTTCATTTTGACCAAATTCACACTTTCTCTCTCTTACTGTTACTTGTTCATACAATGTTTGTATTTGATCTCTTTGGTGATTGGAACTTTTACTAACAATAAACACATTCCAAATTCAATTCACTTTTAATCCCTAGGGATTAAAAAGCTATTATAGTCCCTGTTTACGAAGAATAAACTAGCTCTTTTTCAATTATGATAGTCCGTTCTAAAGATCATCATGACCTGGCTGCTGCACCCACGGTTGGCTCCAGAAGAAGGAACTCCTCAATAGTCAACAGTACATACAAGAAATTTAATATTCGAATTTAATTATGATAGTCAGTTCTAAACTCCACCATGACTTGACTGCTGCGCCCAGGATTGGTTCCAGAAGAGGGAACTTCTCAGCGGTCAACAGCACAGACACAAAATTTCATATACACATTTAATTATGACAGTCTGTTCTAAAGTCTACCATGACCTGGCTGCTGCACCCGGGGTTGACTCCAGAAAAGGGAACTCCTCAATAGTACATATAAGAAATTTTACATACACATTTATTTATGATAGTCCGTTCTTAAGTCAACCATAAACTGGGTGTTGCACCCTGAGTTAGTTCTAGCAGAGGGAACTTCTCAGCGGTCAACAGCACAGATACAAAGTTGCCTGGAATAGATCGCGGAAAGCGATAAGGCCAACCATTGTTTATTTTGTAGTTTGATTTATTTTTTTGTTATGTATTTTTGTGGTATACAATAAAGTATACATAAATAAATATAAATAAATAAATACGAAATCTTAAATACGCATTAAATTATGATAGCCCGTGCTAAAGTTTACTAAGATTTAGGTACTGCACCCAGGATCGGGTCCAGATGAGGGCACTGCTGAACGGTCAGGAGCATAGAGACAAAATTTAATGTGAGCATTCAATTATGATAGTCTGTTCTAAAGTCCATCATGACCTGGCTGCTGCACCCAAGTTTGGTTCTAGACGAAGAAACTGCTCAGCGGTTAAGAGTACAGACACAAAATATTATATACGCATTTAATTCATTCACTCAATTAATATCTGGCTGCTGCAGCCAGGATTAGCTTCAGACGAGGGAACTGGAACGGTCAACAGTACAGATACGAAATTTTATTTACGCATTCAATGATGATAGTCCATTATGAGTTCACCATAATCTGGTTGCTGCACCCAGAGTTGGCTCCAAAAAAGAGAACTCCTTAACATTCAACTGTACAGACAAGAAATTTAATATACGCATTTAATTAATACAGTCAGTTCTACAGTCTACCATGACCTGGCTGCTGCAGCCAGGATTGGCTCCAGACGAGGAAACTCCCAAATGGTTAAAAGCACAGACGGTAAATTTTATAAACGCATTCATACACGATGACCTGCGTGCTAACCCAGGATTGGCTCTGTAGCGACGCTAGCGATGCGATATACTGAATTGCATTTTTGATGTTTTAACGGAGCGCTAGCGTCTGGCTCGCCAGTCGCTTACATACCACCTAGGGGTTTCGAATACCGGATTTTTTCAATACCAGTATTAATACTATATAAAAAAATTCCAATACTGGGATTCCGAAATCCCGGTATTGAAAATTAAAATTTTATAATTCAGACACTATTTTTTTTTTGTGGGTGGGAAATTATCAAATAACTTCTCCCGCTCTGGGCGGAGCGGGAGGGCGTGTCAGACTCCTGCTGACTAAAAGGTACCCGTGTTCCTTCGGTTGCCCTGTTGCCGGGGGCCACGATCTCCCTATCGGTTTTCTTCGCACCCCCGGCAGGCATCGGCCCTAGCGGACCCCGTCAATTCTGCTGACATCTCTTTGAGGCGCGTGTGGAACATAGCGTACCATCGACCCTGGCCTGGTCCTTATTTTTCCAGAATTTGGATAACTTCTTGGCGGGGAAAAAATTCAATAACTGAGAGGCAGTTCAAAATGCCTTTGATGAATTTGTTGCCTCACGTCCAGCAGACTTTTTCAAAAAGGGCATCAATAAGCTACCACTACGTTGGCAAAAATGCATTGATTGCATGGGTAATTACTTTGATTAATAAAAATAAAAAATATAGAGTAGGTACACAAGGGCGTTAACTTATTTAATGAAAAACGGCAATTTCATAGGTAAAGACTTAGGTGTTTATTTGTTGATTTTAAAGAAATTGTATGCATGATATTAGTATCATGCATACAATTTCTTTAAAATCAACAAATAAACATTGTTTTTAACTTAAATCAAATAAATCAGTCACAAATTCATAATTGTTTCGGCTCTTTCTTCCTAAAAATGAGTTCGTAGGAAGGAAAGAGCATCTAAACTTTTATCTGAGAGCGAGTTTCTTAAACGGTTGCACAAATATGTAACCGAGGAACTAACTAACTGTCTTAACAAACCACGCGATCATTAAAATACGCCGTTTTTAAAACTTACCCAGATAAAAAAATGATTGGAAATATAATGTATAATATAAAGAAATTGTTTCACTCTAGTGTCTACTGATAATAAAATAAAATCACCAATACCGGGATCCCGGTCAATACCGGGATCCCGGTATTGGTGATTTTATTTTATTATCAGTAGACACTAGAGTGAAACAATTTCAAAAAAAAAAAAAAAAAAGTAGAAAAAGGTCAAAAAATGTCCGGTATCCCGGTATTAGCCAATGCTAATACCGGGATACCGGACATTTTTTGACCTTTTTCAATACCGGTATTGAAATGTCCAATACCGGGATACCGGAATTGGTGATTTTATTTTATTATCAGTAGACACTAGAGTGAAATAATTGAAACAAAACAAAAAACAGAAGCCCTAAATTTACCACCGCCCTGCCACGTCATTATCCCTGTAATAATTAACTAAGTAATTGTGGAACAATGTTAAACAAATAGTATTTTCAGTACAAGTATTCTTTACATCTTTATTCAAACCCTTTTAATACATCACACGCACAACAACTGGTGACCCCGAACGTTTTAAATCAGAACAATTGTTTTTTGAATATGTGCACCGTAAGCGACTCATTGGGACGTGGCAAAAGCGTGTTAGACCACGTGGTGCTCCGTGAACGTTTTAGTGCGAGTTAGCGGAAGTAACGAAGATGAATCCCGCAACAACAGCCGGAGCAGCGGTAGTGGCAATAGGTCATGGATACGCAGGTTCGATTGCCCAAAAACGCTAACGAGCGATCAAGAAAGACAATTCGAGAGCGAACTTTTCAGTAGCTTGATGAATATGTTAGGGATTAAGAAAATCCGTATAACACAACAGCGTACCACCCGCAGGGGAATGATATGGTAGAGAGGATGCATCGCTCCCTGAAAGTAGCAATTAAGGCTAGGTTGTCAGACAATAGGTCATGGGTCGACGAACTACCGACAGTATTGTTGGGGACTTCGCGCGTCCTGTAAGAGCGACCAGAACGTTATGTTTATTAGGGCACACGTTACGTTTACCGGGCGATTTCTATCACGAGGCAGAGAAAACACAGGTAGACCATTTAACCTAACAAAAAATATCAAACTGCACGACGGACAGTTCGGCTTTCGGACTGGTCTATCCACGGAAAGTGCAATCCTGTGCCTCAAGCAGACTTTGCAGTATACACCGCGCGTAAGACACCAGTATACGCATGTTTCCTAGACCTGTTCCGGGCATTCGATATGGTTTCGTACGACATACTGTAGACAAAAATGCGTCGAGACACTAGTCTGCCCCCGGAGATTGTATCTATATTTCAGTACTGGTACAATAATCAGAAAAAGATTGTTAGGTGGGCGAATAGTAAATCGGACGAGTACGGGCTGGAGTGTGGGGTGCGTCGGGGGGGTTGACCTCACCGAAACTGTTTAATTTGTACATGGAACGCCTGATTGGAGAGCTGAGCAGTACTGGGATCGGATGTCATGTAGACGGAATTTGCGTTAATAATATACTTACGCGGATGACATGGTGCTGCTCAGCCCATCAATCGGTGCGTTGCGCAAGCTGCTTCGTGTATGTGAAAGGTACGCGGAGGCTCATGGGCTCAGATATAATGGAAGAAAAGTGAGTTTACGGTTTTTAGAGCACCCAAAAAGATTACTCAGAGGTACCACCCGTCTCACTCTATGATACAACATTGGCTCGCAGATTCACACATTGTACTGAACAAGTGAAGGTCTCACTATTTAGGGCATTCTGCCAGACATTCTACACGTGCAGTCTGTTGGTCAAATACACGCAGAGGACGTACAACGCCCTGCGTGTACAGTATAATAACGCGTTCAGGATGTTTATAGGGCAGCCGCGGTACTGTAACGCGAGTGGCATGTTCGCGGAGACGCACGTAGACGGTTTCTACGCGATCATACGTAAACACTGTACTTCGATGCAGGCGCGAGTGCGCGGCAGCCCCAAGCAAGCAAGAATGAGGTGGGAGCTCTGTTTTTCGTCAGTGTTCACTCCAGCCGGCCAATAAAGGCAGAGTTGAGGAACAAGACTTCTCCCGGGAAATAGGGTCCATGGGGCACTACTGCCCAACAGCTCGCCACATGCTGCCCTGAGGGTTTTTGTATCTCTCTTGGTCTGGCTCCTAATCCCAGACCCGTTCCGGCAAAGTACTTGAACTCTACCAGCACAGACTTAGAGTTCGAAGCGCGCAAGCCCCACCACGACGTCAACGTAGAGATACAGTGGTGGGGTTATTATTATTATTATTTACCTACCTCGTAAGCAAACTGATACAGTACTCAGTATCAATGGCGAGTATATTACTAACCTTCGGTTTGCCGACGACATAGTTATCATGGCTGTGACCATGGAGGACCTCAGTACAATGCTCGATGACCTCAGTAGAGCCTCCGATAGAGTGGGTCTTAAAATGAACATGGACAAGACAAAGGTCATGTCAAATGTCCATGTGACACCCACTCTCATGAAGATCGGAAACGCTATGCTCGAAGTTGTGGATGTGTATGTTTACCTAGGACAAACTGTCCAGCTAGGTAGGTCCAACTTCGAGAAAGAGGTAAATCGTCGAATCTGACTCGGCTGGGCAGCGTTCGGGAAGCTACGCAATATCTTTTCACAGTGTCTCAAGACGAAAATCTTTGACCAGTGCGTGTTGCCAGTGATGACTTATGGTACTGAAACGTGGTCCCTGACAATGGGCCTTATCAGAAGGCTAAAAGTCACCCAAAGGGCAATGGAGAGGGCTATGTTTGGAGTTCCCCAACGTGATCGAATCAGAAATGAAGAGATCCGCAGGAGAACCAAGGTAATCGACATAGCCCGAAGAATTGCCAAACTTAAGTGGCAATAGGCAGGGCACATTGCTCGCGGAATGGATGACCGATGGGGCCGAAAGGTTCTGGAGTGGCGACCGCGTACCGAAAGACGTAGCATTGGAAGGCCTCCCACAAGGTGGACCGATAACCTTGTGAAGGCCGCAGGAATCCGCTAGATGCGGAAAGCAAAGAATCGGTCGAAGTGGTGGTGCTTGGGGGAGGCCTATGTCCAGCAGTGGACGTCGTTCGGCTGAAATGATGAATGATGATGATGACAGTACTTGCCTCGTATGTGGCGGGTATTAATAATAATAATAAATTCATATATTTCTGGTAATTTACTGTAGCGTTGTGTGAGGTCTCAACCATAATTAGTCGAGTGATACTAAAATATCACAATTAGTAAGTAACTAACCACATCAGTAAAAACGTGGCACAACACTAATTTTCTAAGGACACTGCATTTCGACTGCCGCTTGCCTACCTGATGGAAGTGACCCTCAGGACTCTGTGTGCCCCGACCTAGGGTGAGTTCCACATTAGTGGTATTATAATAATATAAGCTATGAATGAGCCATCTGCTATGATCTTGTGTTTTATGCTCGCTTGTTCACCATACTTAACCCCAAGTTGCACACATGCTCTATAACAAGCCGTACATCGGCTGGTTAGAGGTTCTTAATAACGGCATAGCCTCCATAAGTAAGCTCTACAGTAGATGTATAAGCCGCTATAGCGCCGCTGTACCCCCAAAAGAGGCACCGGTTTATCCGGCCTACGGTTCTACAATGTCGATACAATGGTCGTAAATATGTGTTAGTACGGAGATACAAAGATGCTATGCGAGCGATAGTGTACACCTCAGTATCTAAAATAAGCTCTTGTAGCACGACTGTAGCGCTCGCATCTTATTTAGACACGTCTGTATCTCTGAATTAGAGTTTACAGATCTATATTAGATATACAGTAGCGATATTTTGGGGAAATGAACAAAACTTATTGAAATTTTTACAATAACGTTTAAGAAAGTGATTGATGGAACAACTGGAAATAATTAAAAAATAAACAACAGAAGTGTTGATTTTTCCTTTTATGCATGCAAAGTACTAGTGCGAGTACCAGTGTATTGTAAATATACACATATATTTTAGCTAAAATTTTCACGCGCCTGCCATTTATGCAGTTTTTTGCATATTTTTTGGATAAAAAGTACATTTGATTAGAGGGTTTAAATTTAGTTTACATAAGATAGTTTAGCTTTTTAGGTAATTCCTTTAGAATGCTGGGTGAGAAAGAGTGACGTTTATTCGGTTTCATACATATTTATGATATAAATAGATTATAAAAAATCATGAGAATTGCTTGTATTAAAAACTATAATGGCGTAGACGCAACGTGACGCGACGTAACCTAGAGGTTACAACCACCTTCAGAGTTTACGAGAACCATTCTATCGCTTTTAAACCGCTAGTATCCATCATTGTAGACCTTCCGGTTCTATGATTGTGGTATTGACGCGCTATTGTACTCTTTTATATGTACATCGGTAATTAATATATTCTTTTAAGAGTCTAAGGTTGGACAACGAACTATTGATATTCTATTATATTATTTATTTAGGGGTCCATTGTCTGAATCTTAAAACCCCTGTTAATCCTTCTTACACTTTCTCATTATTCGTTTGTGTGTTTCTATTTATACTCTACTAATTAAATAAGACTTACTGCAATATTTCTTGTTTATATGTATACAATCAATTCAATATTTACAAATAGCATCTAGTCTAATTATTTGAACCTTAAATATGAAAACATTTGAAACATTTTCGTATTTAAGTGCAATTGTGTTTGAAACAACAAACACAATTGCACTTAAATACGAAAGAGTTTGTGAGCAGAGTATTGTCCTATAATAATAATAATATAATATATTTATTCAGACAACATTGATCCATTACATTTTCATTTTTTTTTTTTTTTTGTTTTTGTCGCCGTCACTATGTTCTGATCGATTATTAATTATATTCCGATATACTTTGCAAATTTTTTTCCTCACACTACCATGTTTTTTTCTTAATTTCCACGCTTTTTGGTTATCCATGACTAGTGATGGTAAATTCCCGAGAATATTCTCCTTGCGAAAACAGTGTTCAATGTTCTTTTGGAAGGGAATTTACGAGAATTTAAAAATTGGGTGACTGTGTTGAATCTGTCTATTTTTAGAGTAATAGTTTTGAGTGCATTTGAACGTTTTACTAAGTTAACGTTAAAATAAACTACTCTACAACTTGAATTCTCAGTAAATTCTCTTGAGCGAGAACATTCCCGAGAACATTTCCGAGAAAATTCTCATAAATTCTTTTAAATTTCGTATGGTATAAATGTTAAATTAGGATTTCTGTATTAAAAAAACTTTATGAGTTACAAATAATCAGCATTAATAAAATAACAAAACATAAGAAAGGTTTACGGTATAATGGGATTGTGATTGGCAATTTTGCTATTCTAAATTTGACGTTTTTCACCTAAAATTTAGATTTTCTAACTAAATCTGACTATTTTTAATCGCGACTAAAAACGTGTGGAATAAAATTGGTAGTCATGAACTTTAAATTCACACCAACATCTCGATTTCAGATGTTTTTTTTTTTTTTTTGCTTATATCTCGAAAACGGTGTGCCAATCGCAAAAATAATGAAAATTTCGACCTCCTTTATAAAGCCCTTAAATCTGTAATACTCTACATGTAGGTAATATTTTTTCTTATTTTCCATACAAAAGTGAAAAATTCCATATAAAACACGTCGAGTGTGCCCCCCTGCGCGCCTCCGGCTCTAAAAAGATTCACGTGTAAGTATCACGTGTGGAGTCGCAATTGTCAAATTCGATTTAGATGTGTCAAAATATTTTTTTAAATTTAGAGAATTTATTTTGAAAAGTAAGGAATTTTAGTGATAGTTTAGTAAGTTTAGTTCGGTATACAAGAGAATCGGCACCATTGTTTGCCACCACGCCACTGGCTTGACTTATTTAGCTGTTTCCCAATTAAACTCTTTGCTCCACAAACCAGTGCCACATTTATATTCAGATACTTCTTCGATTTGAGGAGTGGTGAGAGAGAAGCCACGGCGTCCTTACCTTCCGCCTGACACAGGTACTCAACGGACACGGTTGTTTCGGGAGGTTCCTGTTCCGGATAAGGCGGGAGGAAACGCCCGGGTATCACCATTGTGTGGATCGTTCGGAGGACACGGTAGAGCATACGATGGAGGTCTGCCCGACTTGAGCGGGGCACCGTGTCCTTGTGGAGGTGATCAGCGGCAGTGATCTCTCGCGTCGTACGGAGCGAGAGGGCATAAGAAACCATCACCTCTTTCTGAAAAGCAGTAGTGCTCGCAAAGGAGGAGGCGGAACGCGTGAAGGAAAGGCAAATTTCGTGCCCTCACGCCCCTAGCCGCCGCAGGAGACGCCCTGGGCGTCGGAAATACCAGGCCAATTCCCGGCCACTGTAGGCGTGGGCTTGCGGATAGTGAGCAATGGGTAGCTCGCCGTCCGATAAGGATCAGACCTGGATCGACGGCGTGTTATGTTTCGCGCGCGCCTCAAAGAGTTGCCAGTAAAACTGATGGGGTCCGCTAGGGCCGATGCCTGCCGGGGTCGCGGGAAGTCCAAAAGGGAAACCGTGGCCCCTGGCAACATACAGGCAAATGAAGGAACACGGGTAGGTTTCAGTCAGTAAGAGTCTGACACGTTCTCCCGCTCTAGGCGGAGCGGGAGAACGTGTTAAGTGTGAAGTTATTAGATAATTTCCCACCCAAAAAAAAAGACACTTCTTCGAACAGTTGTTGAACTGAAATACTGTGTCTTTCAGCCAAGTTAAAAACGAACTGAACCCGTCTATGTTTGGGAACGGCGCGGGCGCGGACCGGTTTTATTGTGGTGATACACACACAATAAGGGGTGATCTTCCTCAAACGACAGCCGCAACAAATATTTGTTAACTAAAGAAATATTAGCAATTTCCACTCCGAAATCTCATACAGTAACCTTTTTCGAGTAAAGTATAAAATAACAACAAAAGAAGTCGACTTTGGACCTTGAAATCAAAATATTGTATTAAAATTTTGCAATTTTACTTTCAACTTTAAATTCTCGTAAATTCTCTGCCAAAAAGAACATTGCAGAATATTGCAGAATATTCTCGATCCGAGAATATTCTCAGTAAGAGAATATTCTCTCGACCCATCACTATCCATGACAAATTCACGCGATAATCTTTTACAAAATGGAGTCACAATGAAGCAATTAAATGAGTAAAACACTTTTGTGCCACTTCAGCCGCTATATTGACGCTAGAAACGAAATTTTTGAGCTTTCAGCATTATAAGGCGTGGTTTTCTTGCCTTATTCAGCTATTTACGATACAGTTGCTGTAAAATTAATAACTATAACAACCTACGTGCTACTATAGAATTATAATTCTCTGCTGTAGATACAGAGTTTCAAAGGCGGTAATAAGCACTATTTAACAGCTTAGACATTTAGAAATATGCAATATACAACCCAAAGTGCTTTAAAGAAAGCTTATAACTCCATTTAAACACTTTTAACTATTAATAGTTAAAAGTGTTTAAGCCCTCTTTAAGACTTAGCGGTGTTTTAAAAGGTATTTATAACTCTACTTTATATCAAATGCTCGTACAATAACTCTATAACACGCCTTTGTATCTTCATTAGGATTATATTTACTGTTGTACGGCTACTGTACCACATGCCTGTTAAAGAACGATTAAATACGCTATTGAACCACCTAAGTATTATAGTAAACCCCTTGAACAGCTATTATAGCATATTCAGGTGGTAAAGAAGTGATGTCGTTGCAATAAGTTTAAAAATAATATAGCTCATAGAATTACACCATCTATAGTAGAACACGAGAATCCTAATCAAATCTATGGAGCTCTTTTTGATGTTGTGTAAAAAGAGTACCAATCTATTTTCAAGACCAAAACTATTAACGTTAATAGCACCTCCGTTGGCTTTAACCAATGGGCCACTCCAGGTATTTATAAAAGTAGAGCGAGACTATACGAGTTATATGGTTTGAAAAAATACAGGTTTGATACTCCTTTCCTAGAGTATGTCAAAAATTATTCAAAATTATTTAAAAAGATTTGTGTTTTTGCAAAATAAAAATTTTTAGGCGATACAATTAAAAATTCAAATAATAAAGTAAAAACCACTTGGAAAATTATTAACAATGAAACGGGTAAGTCGGTTAAACAAGAAAAACAACTCGAGATTATGGTCGACAATAAATTGGTTAATATAGCAGCCGACGTAGCTGAGGCATTTAATGAATTTTTTGCCAACATACCTATAACTACGACTCGCTCCTTAAATTCGTCCCCGTCTAAAGCTGAAAACCTTTTGCATAGCAGTGTGCCTAAATGTAGTAGCTTATTTAGCTTCGAGCATGTAACACCTCGTGATGTAGTTAATGTTTTTAACACACTCAAGTCTAAAAACACTGGTGATTACTGGGGCATCTCCATCAAACTTTTAAGTAATATAATAGACATCGTAGCCCCCTTTCTAGCTGTTACTTTTAATAAATGTGTTGATTTAGGAACTTTTCCTGACCTCATGACGAGTAGTAAAGTCATACCATTATTTAAAACAGGTAATAAAAATGATGTTGGCAATTTCAGGCCTATTTCTATCTTACCAGCATTTAGCAAAATATTTGAAAAGTTAATACTCAAGCAGTTGCTAAGACATTTTAATTTAAATAGCCTTCTTCATAATGAACAATATGGCTTTACAAAAGGTCGTTCGACTACAGATGCGGGTGTTGCTCTGCTGAAACATATATTTAATGCATGGGAGAATTCGCAAAATATTATTGGAGTTTTCTGTGATCTCTCCAAAGCCTTTGATTGCGTGCACCATGATACGCTTTTGCGTAAACTACGTCATTACGGTGTGCAAAACGAAGCTCTAGACGTTATAAATTCTTATTTACATAATAGGTTCCAATGTGTAGATGTTAATGGTATAAAATCTTCCGGGCTACCAGTTCAGTTAGGTGCACCTCAAGGCTCAATACTGGGTCCATTCTTGTTCTTAGTGTATATTAATGACTTACCATTCTATTTAAAGGGTATCTGTGAAGTTGTACTGTTTGCAGATGATACCTCTCTTATTTTTAAAGTAGACCGGAACAGACAAGATTTTGACGATGTAAACAGCGCACTCTCATTAGTTACGGATTGGTTTATGACAAATAACCTTGTTCTCAATGCCAAGAAAACGAAATGTGTAAAGTTCGCCCTACCAAATGTTAGAAATCTAGGACCCAACATCGTCTTAGATAAAGAGATGCTTGAAACTGTGAACTCGACAGTTTTTCTGGGCATAACAGTAGATGCCAAACTTCAGTGGGGCCCACATATATCGAGCCTAGCGGGAAGGCTCAGTTCGGCCGCCTACGCTGTCAGGAAAGTAAAACAATACACTGACGTTGATACAGCTCGGTTAGTCTATTTTAGTTATTTTCATAGCGTTATGTCTTACGGTATTCTGCTGTGGGGCAAAGCTGCTGATATTCAAAATATATTTGTGCTTCAAAAACGAGCTGTTCGAGCAATTTACCAGCTAGGTGCCAGAGTTTCACTGAGAGATTTTTTCAAAGACATTGGTATCCTTACAGTGGCATCGCAATTCATCTTCGCCAACATTTTATACAATGTCGCCCATCGGCATGTGACCGCCCGCATTTTTCTGAATGTTCATGAAAGATTATTGAAAAATAACTTTAAAAGGGGGGTCTATCTTATTTTCTTTTTGTTTTCAATTTTTTTTTTTTTCAATTTTTTTTTTTTCAAAGTCCCTCCCTATTATTTTATGAACTTCTTACACTTGTGTATTTTTTTTTAAATATGATTTTTTTTGAAAAAATATATGTTCTCACCTCTATTATTTTTGCATGGTTGACAAATTTTAATGAAAATGTTAGTTAATCCGATAAAATAACTCATAAGCTTTTAGAAATAATAAACAGAATCCAAATCGAGCCAATAACATCGGAGATATGGCAAACGCTATTCAAAACATAAAAAATTGTATAACATGAAAAATATTAAAGATAGACCCCCCTTTGAAAGTTATTTTTCGATAATTTTTCATGAATATTCAGAAAAATTCGGGCGGTCACATGCCGATGGGCGACATTGTATATTAGGCAAAATATACACTTATACACTAAAATGGTGCTTGGGGGAGGCCTATGTCCAGCAGTGGACGTCTTTCGGCTGAAATGATGATGATGATGATACACTAAAAACAGTGATTTACACAATGTTAACACTAGAAATAAGGACAAATTACGAGCTCCCTTTCACCGGCTTCATAAGGTACATAACCCATTTGTTGGGTCACTTTTATAACAAGCTCTCCTCGCCTAGCTAGCCTCTTCTTTACTAGATTTGCCTTTTAATGCGTTTAAAACTAAAGTAAAATCCAACCTTTGTTCAAAGGCATACTATAGTATCAACGACTACTTATATGATAAGAATAGTTGGTCGCTGTGATTAACTCAAGACAATACTTATGTTCTTTCTCCAGAATTAGTTTACCTATTGACAATTTATTTTATTTGAATGTATAAGTAAATTTATTTTTATTTTATTTTATTGTTGACATAATCTACTCATTACAATGTTTTTGTTATGAGTTGTATTGCAATTTGTGGTTAGCCAGCGACCTCGACAGTTGAACATATTATTTTTTATTTATTTTTTGCCTGAGCAACCAGCCGCAAGTTCGTCATGCTCCCTTAGATGTCACTGCTTGCGGTAGCATCGGGGGTCGGATTACCTCCTTCCCTCAAATATGGCGAGGGGGGTAATGGCTGATCTTTGCGTTATGCTCGTGAACGGGTGCTGCTTGTGGTGACTGGTCGTCTTGCTGATCATGGTTTTGTTATTGTAACTAGTAACTAACTGTTTATTTATTTTACCTCGATGGTCCTAGTTTATCATTTATAATAACTTCCAATTATAGCTTTAAGTAGCTTTATGTAAGCGGGCACGCCCTTTATGCCTGGAGGCTTTTATTTAGATACGAGTATTTAGTTCTGTTTACGTTTAGTTTTTATTTTTTATTTCTGCTTGAGTATAGTTCTCGATGTTTTTGGTTGGTATATTGGCGTGTGCTAGCTGACATATGGCGAATAATTTATCATTTAAATTATGTTTTGTGTTGCATAATGAACTTACATTATGCATTTTGCATACTATTGTATAGAATCATTTTTTCTAACTTGAACAGACAGCTGTGCTGCTGGGGAGTTTGTTGCGCCACTTCTTCTTCCCAGCTAAAGGCACTAGGAAGTGGTGAAGGGTGGGCGTTTTGGGGGACTGTCTTATGTAATTTTGACGTTCGAAAAGTGCTGATTCTCAGCCTAGTTTGAATAAATGACTTCTGAATTTTGAATTTTGATATAAGCAGCTTGTGTGCTAGTTGGGACCTCACTTTACATCTGTCATTGTGCCACGCTAGCTCTGCTCTCTCTCTCTGCTTGTAAGCCGCAGCGATGTGTTAGCTACCACCTACTCTGCTTTCCCCATACCGTACCTTGGTCACTGAAAGGAGAATGAACCCATCTGACATGCGCATCCTACCGCGCCTTTCAGGGCTCTCTGTACGGGCTCAATGCTGCACGCTACCTGCACGCTGACGAAGGCCTACCTACCTGCGGCCTACCGCTGCTCGCCAGTGCTGACAGGCGACCTACCACGTGCTCCCAATGCCTACCTGCGGCCTACCGCCGAGAGCACGTGCTGCCGACGCTGAGTACCAGCGACTTACAAGGGCCGACCGGCCTACTGCAGAGCCTGTGCTGAGCAGGCCCCCACGTCTACCACGTGCTACCAAGGACGGTACCCTTCCTAACCTAAGTGTGCGAGTGCTCAGAACTGTGTCAGTGACTTTATTCACGACCTAGCCGTGTTACCTACTACAGTTTTACAAATATATCTATTAACCTATCAAGCTGTTTTAATATCTTCTACTTCTATGAGTTAACGGCCTGCGCAGCCTACCCTGCAGCCCTTTTTTTTTTTTTTTTTTTTTGGGTGGGAAATTATCAAATAACTTCTCCCGCTCTGGGCGGAGCGGGAGGGCGTGTCAGACTCTTACTGACTAAAACCCACCCGTGTTCCTTCGGTTGCCCTGTTGCCGGGGGCCACGATTTCCCGATCGGTTTTCTTCGAACCCCCGGCAGGCATTGGCCCTAGTGGACCCCTTCAATTCTGCTGACATCTCTTTGAGGCGCGCGTGGAACACAACGCGCCGTCGACCCGGGCTTGGTCCTTATCGGACAGCGAGCTACCCATTGCTCACCGTCCGCAAGCCCGCGCCTACGGTGGCCGGAAATCGGCTCGCGATTCCCGCCCCGGGCGTCTCCTCCTGCGGCGGTTAGGGGCGTAAGGGCGCGAAATTTGCCTCTCCCTCACGCGTTCCGCCTCCTCCTTCGCGAGCATTACCGCTTCGCAGAAGGAGGTGACGGCCTGCCATTTCCTCTCGCTCCGTACCATGGCCTGAACCAGGGCCGGACGCGAGAGATCACCGCCGCCGATCGCCTCTACGAGAACACGGCGTTGCTCCGCCCAAGCCGGGCAGACCTCCACCGTATGCTCCACCGTGTCCTCAGGCCGATCCACACAATGGTGACACCCGGGTGTTTCCTCCCGCCTTATCCTGAACAGGAACCTCCCGAAGCAGCCGTGTCCGGTGAGGACCTGCGTCAGGCGGAAGGTGAGAACGCCGTGGCGTCTCTCCAGCCACTCCTCAAAGACGGGTCTTATCGCCGCGATTGTGGCGTGCCCATACCCTGCAGCCCTAGCCGTTACATTACATCAATTGCCAAATCCATTTAAAATGTTTTGGTACATTTTGTTTTTCTATCCAATTTTCTATTAACTAACACGATAAATAAGCATACAATAGCAATTTACATAACTCACGTCAATTGCATAAATTTGTGTGATATTTTGAATTACCTTCAGCTAAAAACTAGGTGACCTTCGACGAAAGTTTAATAATATAATTAGTGATATAGTTCCCTGCGAGTGAACTACCAGGTTAGTCACTGAGACATTCCAGATGGAAAAACCAAATAAAACTTTTCTCGACCCGGTAATCGAACCCAGGTCCTCATGCTCAACAGTAGCCGTCCGTCTGGATTTATGCCAATAGGTGGAACCCCTAATGCGACTTTAACATACATCACTGGCGAAATGCGAGTGTACTGACTTTACAAGAAATAGACGTGATGATAGCAAACATCAAAAACTGCACTTGTGTGTGAAGTGTTTTTTGCATGGCACCAATTATCTAGGTACAACAAATTGCCCAAAAGTTGGAAAGACCAAACTATACCTAAACTTAAACAAACAATGAAATTGTTTTGGCACAAAAAGCATATTATAGTATTACAGAATTTTTAAACAACTCATGGTGATTATTATAAATAAATAAATATAACTAACATTGTAGTAATTATGGTCATGTAGTAGTGGAAAACTTAAATTTGCCTATATTGGAAATAATTGAATGCCTATTATTAATGATGTAAATTATCATAGTGATAATTGTAATCTGTAATGTTGTAGAAGGAAAATAAATAATAAATAATTGGATAATGTAATGACTGAATATAAGAAATTTGTTTAATTGTGACTGATATTTAATGTATAAGTGTAAAAGTTAAAAATCATTGATTCAAAATAATAATTGCACTTAAGATACACGCCATGAGAAATGGCAAACATGTCGTGAGCCACTCTTATTTATACGGAAAAAAAATCTCGTTACAGTTACGAGAATATTGTACATTCAACGAGAATGTACTGTGCTATATGTCGCACTCCCCAATGAATAATATGGTAATGTGGTAATACGACAGTTTTCGTTTTATTGCATATTCGGTGTTTATATTTTTTCTTTGTATATTTATAAAACTACAATAATTTTAATGGTACAGTAATGAACATAAGATATTCCCTTAAAATCTAAACACACTTGCACGAATAATACCGTAATATGTTATTACAGATTATACAATCGTTAACTTTTTCGGTAACCGACTATTACCATTTTATTCGCGTAAGAAATGCATACAAAGTATAAAACAATAATATTCGTGCGTTATTTTTATTTACAGGATTTGGTAATGTCTTTTTACAAAACATGACATATACTTTTGTAACATCGTAATGTCGTTCACTGTATCTTAATAGTGTATTACATTATGTAGGTATATTTCTAAAGCAATAGATTTTACAATAAAATATTGCGATGATGTTGGTACTCAGATAGACTGTTTTAACCCATAATTATGCACTTTTATCATTTCTAACGTGACGATATTATTGTGGACGTACACATCCAAAAAAATTATGGAAATGCGTGCACGTTAAAACGTTATCGTGGACGGAAATTTAAAAGCGTCTTCATATCTTTCTATACATTAAACTTCCCTGTGTTATCGTGATACCGTGGACATCCACAATAATATCGTCACCTTAAAAATCAAAAAAGCGCACAATGGCTTTGTTGCAAAACCCAGAATCAAGCAAAATGGAATAATCTTCACTCCTTGGTTTTAGTGCTAGATCAAACAGGGTTATTAAGGCTGGACAACCGTGTAAAACACATCATGATGAATATCGATAACACCTTTTCCGAATGTTTTTGATGGTCGTTACCCAGCTGTTCGTCCACTTATCTTATGCAGTACTACCAAGTCAAAGCTGCTCACGAATGAACAGGTGTGTAACGTCATGAGCTTAAACAGCAATATTGAATTATGAGATGCAGTAGTGAGGTCCGCAAGATATCGGAAAACTGAGTATTTTGTAAGAAATGCAAAGCAGCACCTCTAATGCTACCTATCGGTGATTTTCCTGATGTAAGACTTGACTGTAATAGACGACCTTTTTCCAACGTTGGTTTGGACTACGTCGCCTCTGTGGATGTGTCAACTCGCAGAGAAAAACGATGGATTGATTGTGGATGGATTACATTGTTCACATGTATGACAAGGCGAGCAGTGCACCCATACCTGGACTTAGGGACCCAGGCCCTTGAAATTTAAGCCTTCACCCCATATCGAAGCCGTTTTGGTAATTTAGCAAACAAAATGCACTAATACAGATAGTAAATTTAACCTACTTTAATTACTATAAATAAACATCAGAAATAATGCAGTCAATGTTATGTACATTTACGTCAATAGTCGTCAGAAATCGAAGTTTCTAAACAAAAACGTTATTTTCCTCGTATTCCCTTACACTCAACTTATCTACTTGAACTAACATAATTTCTTTAAGCAATACTGATTATACTACTTTTGTAAAAACCAACATGACTGATTTCTCGCATAGCTGGTGCTAGCAGTGATCTTTCTAGGAGAACTTTGGATGCAAGAGCGAGCGGAGCGAGCTCGATAATTAAGTACCTCGGATAGGTTAGGTTTTTTTAAACTATTACTCGAGGACTTATACCAGAAAGCTTAAGAATTAAGAGTAACTATGATGCGAATTTTTTTAGCACTCAATCTCGAAAAGGTATAGATTTTTTTTTTGATAATTTAAGACATGAAAAATAAAAGTTGCTTTGTCGACTTATACAGAAAAGCAGAAGAAATAGGGGAAACTATAATGCAGAAGCGAGCGCAGCGAACTCGATTCCCGTCAGGGAGGCAAGCTACCTGGTCGGGGTAGCTGGGTAGGTGGGGGCCTTTAAGCTGGCTGGGTCCCTAAGCCGGGCCCTTGCAGGCCTAGGCGAAAATCTAAGGCTGAAAATCCAGCACCAAGAGATTGTTGAAAGCGTCGATTTATTGCCCTCGAGGTGTTCCAAGAAAAATCCTTACTTTTATTGCTTATTTTCTCCAGAGCAATGAACACCATGTGCAAGTTCTTGCGTGCACGTCTGTACTTCTCGCACAATTGGCGGAGTGCAAAGGTGGCGTCCATTGTTCCGCGACTTGGCCTAAACCTACACTGGTTTGGGGTAATCTCACTCTCCTCTCGCAGACTTTTCTCTATTACTTTCTCCCATATCTTCATACTATGTGACATGAGCTTTATCCCTAGATAGTTGTTGCAGTCCTGTACATCACCTTTATTCTTGAAGATGGGCACTAGCGAACTATTGCACCATTCTTGTGGAATTCCCCCTTCATGCAACAACTTATTAAAGAATAAAGTCAGCCACATGCATCCATCTTCTTTTAAACACTTTCATTCTACTGGTACATCATCTGGGCCCATGGCCTTTCCATTTTTCATACTTTGAACTGCCTTTCTTACTTCATCCATGCTAAACCAAACCCATATTTACTTATATTTCTTTGATGTGCTCAAAGAGATTCATTCCATTTATTCTCTTCGTTCATTAGCTTTTCAAAACAAATCTTTCATCGTTCTTTTATTTCGTCATCTTTGGACAGAATTTTACCGGCGTCGTCTTTTATACATCTAATGTGAATTATATCTCTCTTTCTCCTTTCTCTTGCTTTTGTAATCTGGTAGAGCTCCTTCTGGCTTTTAGGGCTGTCATACAACTTCTCCTGTGCCTTAGACCTCGAAACTGCTACCGCCTTTTTTGCCTTTCTCTTTCATTCTTTATAAATCTTCTTAACATTTTAAAACTATCATCCCCGTTTTCTACACCCTGCCATTCTTTAAACGCAATTTTCTTTTCTTTAAGCACCTTTTACACGTCTTCAGTGGAACGAAGACGTGCAAAAGATGCTTATAGATAAAGAAGAGATAGCTAAAGAAGGGTACATGGCAGTGAATCACCATGTATCCTTTTCTATCATACCTTTCCCTTTCGAGTCTCCAAACACATCTTTAGCTACTTATATAGTCCGACATCTCTTTCCAACATTTATTCACAGACTTTCCTTCCATATCCTTTATTTCAGTCATTTTATCTACCACTTGACTCTTAAACATACTGGCGCATTCCTCTTTTTCTATCATACGCCATCCGGTTTTGGGTGGGGGCAGTTCCTTGTTCCTACTAGACGAGACACTGACTTTTACATCCATTACTAAGAATTTATGTTGTGAGACCAAGTCTTCACCTGGGAGCACTTTACAGATTTTATACATTAATGGCTGTTCCGTCTTACTAGCAAGTAGTCAATTTGTATCGCGTGGTGGCCACTTTTATAAGTTACTAGCTTTTGCCCGCGGCTTCGCACGCGCAAAGGTCGGAAAATATCCCACAGGAACGTACTACCGATATTCAGAGTACTTATCAAATGTCCTAACCCAGGTCATGGCCTATCCGTATACCATTCATCTAAATCTGTTCAGCCGTTACGGCATGAAAAGGTAACAAATAGATAGATAGGTAATAAAGCTGTTTTAGGGTTCCGTATCTCAAAATGAAAAATGGAAACCCTTAAAGGATGACATCGTTGCCTGTCAAGACACTTTTCTCAGTAACGCGTGGAGGTATCAAGTTGAAATAGATAGGTATTAAAAACTTAGGCTATGCGCGCACTACGGATTTTGATCGTTGCGGATAATATTTCGTGTTGTTCTATCTCCTCTCAGGCTCATTTTCTACGAAAAGTATGGAAAGTTTTTTGCAATTTTTGAATTTTCTCGTACTTGAGTACGAGAAAATTCAAAAATTCGCCCTCCGTTGGCCCGATATTTTTTTTTGACGCTAGTAATAAGAAATAGGATCGACAGGCATCAAAAAAGTTTTTGTGAAAATTACCCATGTTCTTGCTGACTGTACAATTTTTTCAAAATCTGTGAATGCAGATCAAAAAGTTAAGGACAGTCTTCTAAGACCGTTTTCTTGTAGCGACAACGGTTAAGGTACCTGCCCTTATTGCCCCATATCAACATCCACCCTGTATATGTTAGGATTGACTACTTAGCTCCATAAAGGTATAGCGTGATAATAATGTTTTAAAAGGTTAAATCCGTAATTATCTGCAATATTCTAACCTTTTGGATAGTCTTTTTACAGTTTGCGGTAAACTATAGAAGAATACGAACATAATGCAATATTGCTCATCCCCCATAGCAAATAGCGTGATAATAATTTTTGAAAAGTCTATTGTGACGTTTCCATTATTTGACATAGATTATTTATACAAATTTTCAAGTTAATCAAGCCAAACAGTAAAATCCTCCCCTGTAAAAATAAATACCTCTTTTCACCCCGTCAGGGGTAGATTTTCAAAAAACCTTGACATACGTTTTTATTTGTTTTCAGTCTTAAGTATAAATACTGAGTTTTGAGTTAATCAGACCGCGCGTTAAAATTCTTCCATACAAACTATGACACCCCCCAATCCTCCCTTAGGGGGTAGTTTAGAAAAACTAAAAATGGTAAACTTTATAATTTACATATATAAGTATTCGTGCCAAGTTTCAAGTTTATTAACTCAAGGAATAAAAAATTTCATACAAACAAAATCCCCCCTTTTCACCCCCTTAAAGGTCGATTTTCCAAAAAACCTTTCTTAGTGGATGCCTACGTCATATTATCTACCTGTGTGCCAAATTTCAGCCCAATCCGTTCAGTGGTTTGAGCTGTGCGTTGATATATCACCCAGTCAGTCAGTCAGTCAGTCAGTCAGTTTACCATTTTATATATACAGATAAAATGCTCTTTTTGTTTTTCGAACCACGTAGTAGTTATTGCCAGGTCGAAGGCCGAAGGAGCTTGCAGCAGTGTCTCGCCATCAATGTTACGATCTCCATATCCCCAACCACCATGCACTCTCTCATACCCATCTATCTGTCTTCCTACATGCTCGTTAAAATCACCCCCCACATACACATCTTCACTGTCTTGCACATCCATAATCACCCAATCGAAGTCCTTCCAAAACTTCTCTTTTACACTATTCTCACACCCTGACTGGGGTGCATACACACTAACTATATTAACCACTAAACTCTCCACAATTACTTTAACAGCTATCACTCTATCACACACTCATTTAACCTCCACCACACATTCTTTCAACTGCCTATCCAAAACTATACCCACACTATTTCGCTTGCCATCGCTTCCACAGTAATAAAACTTATTTCTTTCCCCTATCTCTCTAGCCTTTGCGCCCTTTCACTTTGTCTCTTGCAGACACTCTTGGTTCAATCGTCACCTTTTTAAAACATCTGCTAGTTCCCTTCTTCTTCCAGTCATCGTACCTACATTCCAGCTCGCACACCTCAATCTAACTTCTCTCACACTCCGAGCTTGCGTCTTACGTCGCATCCACCCGTTTTGGTGCGATAACCTTATTCATTTCCCACAGAAGCCGGGTGCTGCCCCTGTGCGTCGCCTGTGGGGTACGCCATAGCCCTATCGCGCATCATAATAATATAATTTTCACTCATGTTGTTTAAGGTTTTGGCAAAGTTTTACAGTCGGCCGCCAGCCTGACACCAACCCCCCTTGGGAATGCTTTTGTTGGTGGTTCATCCGCCACCGTGCGGGCGACCCAAGGTACCACAATGGTATGCACAAGGTCTCCTGTTTCCTTAGTCGCCTCCTACGATATCCACGGGATGAGATGGGGTGGCCATATTCTTAATCTGAGACCACACGGAAACTGATATCTACCTATAATGAAGTTCATATTGAGGTCTATTAGAAAATAAAGAGGAATAGCTAATTTTAAACTGAATTGTTACACACAATAAAGCACTTATTTAAGTCTATCTTAAGAGGAGGCCTTTGTCGGAAGACAAGCTGTATCAGAGTAACGACCGTTTGGCAATATTTATTTTCTTTATTTTAAGTACCTATTAGACATACTTCATATTTAATAATTCTAATAGCATTTAAAAATAAGAACAGCAGTAAGGGTTTTTTTTTTTTTTCTTAATTAACTGTATCAATTCAATTAGCATAAAATTACAAATTCGTTTAATCGTGTCTCGAGTTTCTTTGCATGATGTTGAGTACATCTTTTTCATGGTTCAGTGGCAGTCCTTCAGGTTTGAGTATACAATCTGGTACTTTGAGTATGGTGTTGTAGAAAGGGTTGAGTGGGTGCAGCGGTCCCCATGCGGTCACCGCCGCACGCGCCTCCTCGGTGCCCAGCTTGTAGTGACTGCCATCGCCTGTCCTAATTATCCTATTCTCGACCTGTGTAAGTGTGTATTACAAAAATCATTAATTGATGACAAGAAACTAGATGCAAATTACAGAAACTATATTTTTAAGAATTACTTTAGATTCACCCACATTAGAACACTTTCAGGTAGATTTAAGTTCAGCTGCATATACAGTAAGAAAATAAGGCAGTTGATTGATCTGCCACAGCTAGGTTAGTATATTTTGCTTATTTCCACAGTATTATGTCTTATGGCGTTCTGCTGCGGGGATCGGCAGCTGATGTAGATTCTATTTTCAATTTACAAACAAAAGAGGACAACCCCCACGATCTATTAAATGGTATTTTAAAGAAGTTACTCTGCCTTCTCTTTATATTTTTAAAGTATTTTGTATGTTCACAAAAACTTCGGGTATTTCAAATTAAAAAGCGATTTCCATATTATAAATACACGTAGTAGGTGGTCAAACTCAAATTAAAAGCATTTATTTCAATTAAACTACTTACAGGCACTTTTGAATTGTCAAAGAGTCGGTCAGTTAGTCAGAAAGTTGAAGCTAGTTGCCCATTCCAAAACGCAGATCTCTATGGAGAAGAACGGGCAAGAAACTCCAAGAACACTCTTTTAAATATAGATATTACAAAATCCTGGGTACATTATTCTTGTTGCTTCTATATGCGAGAACAATGTACAAAAATAATCAAAAGCAATTGAAAGTATAAGATTAAAAATAAACCCTGGCAGATCAACCAGTCTCAACTGACGGCGCCCGTTCACGAACATGACGCGTGGATCAAAACCATCCAGTTCAACCATTTTGTTGGGAACCGAATGATCCAACACACTATTTCCAGTGCCAAAATTATGCTGTCAGCTATCTTACTAAAAAGATGTAGATTTTTTCAAACATTTACATAATGTTTTCATATATACAAGCTGAAATTTTAATGGTTGTTTTTCCGCAGCAAAATGATTTTGTCTTGGTAGTACAATAGATTTATAAAAAATAAAAATAAAGGATAAAAAAATGGCGGATACAGCGCGAACGACCGACTGCGCGAGACTGGCGCGAGCGACGCGCGGTCGTTGACCCTCCCGCTACAGCTGATAACTATCTACTCCTGAGTTAACGATACACAATACCTACTTACTTAAAAGTCATTCCAATTTTCCCTTCATACTTTTACGGGCTTAGAACCACCATAAATACTTTTTTACCTACAACTTACTGAACACGAAACTGAAAAACAAGTTTATTATCTTACATAAAATTATTGTCTGAATTTAATAAATAAAATGGATTGAAATTAAAGTTATTTCAATTCGGAGTACGTCGCTATGGGACAATAAAAACTTGAGAGGTGTCAAGGGACACCCGGATGGAACGAAGTTCCTTTCGATTAATTAGTGAAGGAATTGTAATAAAATTTAATTTTTTTTAAGTTATAATAATATTTTTTTTATTATTATAACAAAAAACCTAAATACACTCAACAAAAATAATCGTCGCGACACCACACTGTTCAATGCGAAATAGAAAGACGAAACGAAAATAACTGGCTTGCTTTCTATGAGAGAGAGAGAGACAGACAGAGAAACACGCGCACGCCGCACGGCTTACAACTATAGCAAAAAGTGTCGTTACAACTTTTGGTCTTAATTTTTTCCGTCTAGCCCCCTTTCGCAACGCGCGATAAGGAACTTCGTTCCAAAAATGAAGTATATTAGGCGTATTCAAAAAAATTGTAATCAACTTATTTACTATGATTTTAATAACTAACCTACTTTTCACTGTTCGCTATTTACAAAGGTACGAGTAGGTACGTACACTATCCCGGTAACGATTTTCTATCAACCACTGACAAAAAGCGATTGTGGCGGCGCGGCGCGGCGCATTTGCTTTCGCATTCATTTTCGTGGAGTGCATGAACTCTACAAAAATGATAGGGATACACAGTTCACAGTCACAGATGCTTCACAGTTGTTGTGTGTGTCGTCTGCCCAGACGTAGTATTGGCTTGCGTCAAACTTAGCCGCAGCCATACGCGTATTTCGACGAGGACCCCGTTTGAAGTACTCGATGATCTCCTCGTCGAGTTCTGTCGAATGAACGGCCGATCGACCTCTGTCCTGTGCATGCGCTGGTGTCTTGAAATTTCCATGATCGAGTAGCCACTGTGTCGCCGCTACGATTGTGCGGGCCTGTGGAATATGGGTGTTCAGAACCTCGCGAAGACGGAGCGACTCTACGATTTGCGACTCCGCGTAAAGTTATAACTAGCCAGGTTGTACCATAGCGACGTAGTCCAAATTGGAATAACTGTAATGTCAATCCATTTTTGCAAATCACAATATCGCTTTACGTGTCATACGACGATCGCGGGTGAACTGAAAGAGCTGGCGCTGGTGGCGCGGGGCGGGGGTGTGTAGGCTCGCTGCCGCCACCGCCCACGTGCGTGCGGACTAGATTATGCAGTATCACTACGCGCGACAGCTTATTTTGGTCTGAACATTTACGAACCGCTCTTCGCTTTGTTGGAAGCGCCCAGCCACGCATGTGGTTCGAGAAGTACCTACGTTATGTCTAGTGGCTACTAATGTTTCTCACGTTTTCAAGTTTATGCATTTTTTTTTATTATTTGAAAACAAAAACATTTTAATTTCTTAAATTTAACTCTATGATCAATAGTACTACGAAGGGCAAATCGTTCTGCCGTGGGAAAACAACCATCAAAATTTCAGCATGTATACTGACAAGGTACCGTCATGTTGTTAATTTTCTTAAACAGTTCCCTTAGAGATTCGCATCTGCGGAGTGTGTAGATAGCTTTGACGGCCTTCTTTTGCAGAATGAAGATAGAATTAAAATCTGCAAGACGAGGTAGACGTAAGATGTGATGCTATGAAAGTAACTAAAATAGACCAGTTTCGCTGTATCTACGTTTGTTAGTTGGCTGATTTTCCAAACAGTGTAAGCGGCTGAACTTAGCCGCCCTAAAAGTGATGTTATTTGAGGACTCCACTGTAGTTTGGAGTCAAGCGTTATCCCCAGGAAAACTGTCTTTTCGACGAACTCTAGTGTCTCCTTATTCAATACAACATGACATTCACTACTTTTAACATTCGGTAACGCAAATCTTATGCATTTAGTTTTCTTTTCATTTAATACCAAATTATTAACAGTAAACCAATTATCGACCATAATAAGTATAGCGTTATTTACGTCGTCAAGCTCCTGTGCATGTCTGTTTACTTTAAAAATCAGTATAACACCATTAACAAATAACACCATTTATGTTAAGTTTTTCAGTAAATGAGGTAAATCATTTACATATCCCAAAAAGAGGAATGGACCCAATATCGAGCCCTCTTGTATGCCCATTTTGACTTTTAAATCCAATGAATTTACACCGTTTATTTGAACTTGCTGCAGTCTATCATTCAAATAAGATTTTACTAAGCTCAGCGCAAGTTAATTCAGTCCGTAATGCTCAAGTTTCAAGAGCAGTGTTTCGTGATCAACGCAATCAAATGCCTTGTATAGGTCGCAAAAAATGCCTATTGCATCTTGTGCCTCTTCCCATGCATTAAAGATGTATTTTAATAAGGTGACACCGACGTCGGTTGTGCAACGTCATTTGGTGAAACAATCATGTAGGTTGTTATAACGACTAAAATGATTGACCATTTGATTAAACATTACTTTTTCAAACACCTTGCTAAAAACCGGCAAAACCGATACGGGTCTGTAATTTATTAGTGTTTTTGCTGTCCCCGGATTTGAAAAGTGGAATAACTTTACTGTATTTAATTAAATTCGGGAATATCCCTTGGTCTACACACAGAAAAAGGGTGCAATTGTCTCATTAATTGATTGACAAACTTTAGTAGACATGCCCCACAGATCTTCGGTCATTTTGATCTTAAGTTGCTTAAAAGCCTTTACAAGGACCACAGAGATTATATGTTTAAATTTAAATTCCATAGGACTGGCATCAATAACAAGTGACGGGGAGGAATTGTTTTAGTTGGAATATTAGTAAAGAAAGTTGTAAATTCCTGAGCAACATCGATGTTATCACTATTGAGACCGCGAGTAGTGTCCAGTGTGTAATCAGTATTAAGTCTTTTGTTCTTGTTTGGTTCATTGTTAATAATTTTCTAAACTGTCGGTACGGTTCGTACACTTGCAGAGTTGTTGTTGTTTAGGTTGAAGCGCGTAGAGAAAAGATCACTTAGTTCCCGTTAGGTGTATTAATAATAATAATAATAGCCCCACCGCCGTATCTCTACGTTGACGTCGTGGTGGGGCTTGCGCGCTCCGAACTCTAGGTCTGTGCCGGTACGATTTACTTTGCCGGAACAGGTCTGGGATAAGGAGCCAGACCAAAAGAGATACAAAAACCCGCAGGGCAGCATGTGGCGAGCTGTTGAGTAGTAGCGACCCCACGGACCCTATCTCTCGGGAGAAGTCTTGTTCCTCACCTCTGGCTTGCCTTTATTGGCCGGCTGGAGTGAACACTGACGAGGAACGGCAATCCCACCTCATTCTTGCCTTAATTGGCCAGTTTGAGTGGAGATTTGCAAGAGCAAACATGCTCGGAGGAAGGAAGTATTCCAGTAAGATGCTGGTAGGGATCTTGACCGTACTTCCGAGATTGTCCTGATAGCCGTGGAATACCTCTCCACTCCTCAAGCACCTCAGGACGTGTTGCTCCTTTGTCACTACGACACTTTGTGCTAGCGACCGTTTTCGGGGGCCCATTATTGAGTGTGCAAGTCACCCCCTGCCATTTTATCCGTGTGCATATAAAACATAGATCAGGCAGGGGCCGTAGTCCTTCCATAGTTCCAGGTGACCAGTCCACTTTAGCACCCCAAACCCATAGTCCGATATCTTTGTTTCCATATCTTACAATAGTCCTACACTAACCGGAGGTTGTCCTTGGCTGCACTTGCATAGTGCGAACAGGGATAATTGTCGGTTGGTACCTCATTTCATTAAAAACGTCTAAGGGGCCTCTGCGAGTTGGCTTCGGCCCCTCGTACGCCTTCCAAAGGTCCGGGACCCCTGGGTCCCGAGAAATGTCAAGGACGTAAAAATAATAATAATAAATAAATAAAAAGCTTTTATTGATTCCTTACAATTACAAAATACATTAAAAATAATAAGAAATACATCTCAATTCGATTATAATAAAACATAAATTATTGTTTACATAATACTAATATAATATCACAGTTAGTACAGTAGAAAACTAATTAAATCAAAAATTGAATAATATTAGTTTAAATGTGAAGAAAAATGTCAAAAATAAATAATTGAATAAATTATACATTGAAATGATTAGATGATGATGATTAGCAATTATTGTTGTGAGTACATAAATTTATAATTAAATAATATTTTTTTTATTTAATTTACTTTGATATTTCATTATAAGGACCGTCTATTGCGCCTCATCTGTTCCATCTTGTTCTATCTCTAGCTAATCTGCTCTATGTTTTCCTATTAAGCTTTGTATGTCGTCACTCCATCTCTTGTTGGGTCTACCCCGTCTTCGCGTTTTGTTAATAGGATACCACTTTGTTATAGTTTGGGTCCATCTGCCATCATTAACTCTCTGTAAATGTCTAGCTCATTTCCATTTTAGTATAAGTGTTTGTTTGATTACGTCTTTAGCCTTGGTTTCTTTTCATATTGAGCTGTTTCTGACTCTATCTATTAGTTTATGGCCCATATAACTTCTCTGTATTGCTCTCTGGCAAACTCTTAATTTATGTTAGACACGGCATCAGGCGGATCTCCATAGCTTTTGTCTTTAAGCTAATAGGAAGTGTACTCTTGAAGATTTGTTTCATAGCCCAGTACTCCATGTGTTCTTTACTCTTCTGTCTATTTCCAATTTTGTGCAATCTTTGGTAGAAATTAAGTGCCCCAGATAAATATATTCGTTGACCCACTCAAGGGGTGTAGAGTTTAGCGTTATTGTTGTTTCTGTGCAGTTCGTCATAACTTTAGTTTTACTCTGGTTCATCTCAAGCCCCACTTTTTTGCTTTTTTCATTGAGTGTCTCTAGCATATATTGTAATTCGTTTGGGTCTTCGGAGAGCAGTACAAGATCGTCAGCAAACCGTAAATGGGATAAGTATTTTCCATATATATTCAGACCCACGTTGTTCCAGGTCAACGAACGAAATATTTGTTCTAGGACAGCTATATTTTTTTTTGGTGATAATGAATCCCCTTGTCTCACACCCCGCTCTATCTCAAAAGCAGGTCCGGTACTGTCCAGTTTAATTCTGGCTTTGCTGTTTCTATATATCTCCTTTATTATGCTGATGTACTCTAGATGTAGTCCTTGCTCTTCTAACGCTCCTCATATAGAGTTGTGGGAGATAGAGTCGAACGCTTTTGAGTAATCGATAAAGCCAATGTACAGTGGCATGTTGTATTCGTTGTACTTTTCAATTATTAGTTTTAATGTGTGGATATGGTCTACCGTAGATCGGCTACTCATGAATCCTGCTTGCTCCACAGCTTGGCCTTCATCGATCATTCCAGTTATTCGTCTCAGCAATGTTGAAGAAAACGCTTTATAAAGGCATGAGATTAGGCTTATAGGTCTGTAATTTGTAATCAAAATAGGATCGCCTTTTTTATACAACAGTATAATCTTGGAACATGTCCACTGATGAGGTAGTTCCTTCTTCTTGTTGAATAATTTAGTTAGCGGCGTGACCAGTTTGTCTTTTCCTGCTTGTAACATTTTGTTGATGTGTTGTGTTTGTGATTTTAATTTTCTTACTGAAAACTTTATCTCATTTTCGTTAAATGGTGGAACAGGGTCGTTATTTGGTGTGTATTCTGAGACATTCGTCTAGGCTATTTGAGTTTTTCTTAGAGTAAAGGTTTTTGTAGAATTGAGTGGGTACTTTAAGCAGATCTTGCCTGTTTGTAATTGTGGCTCCTGATGATTTTTGTAGCTGGGTCATGAGATATCTCGTATTGTTCAGTTTTTTGAACGCTTTTTGACTGCTCCAGATTTCGGTATGTATTTTTCTGTTGTATTCAGTCTGTGAGTTTTGATGTTCAGTGCAATTTTTTATTTATAGTTCTGTATAATTCTTTTCTATTCTTGATTTTTTTTTTCTTTATTTTTCAGTAAATGTCTTTGGTTTATAAGTTCCGTTATCTCTTCTGTTATAATGGCTTGGTGTCTTACTGTCTGGGTTGATACAGTTGATTCTTTTGCACAATGTAATAATGAATTTTCTAAAGTTTTTTACTGTGCCTGTATTGATTCGTTAATATCTTGGCAGCTTACGGTGTGAAGTCGAGGTTTAAATCTTTCGTGGTCGATTTGTTTTAGTTGTTTGTTGTTGAAATTCTTCCGTTTATTTGCTGGTTTATCAAAATTAAAGGTGGTTCTAACTAAACGGTGGTCACTAGAAAGAAAAAAATTAAAAGTATTTATTGAGACTCGCACAGGAAATCACAAACTAAACTAAAACACACTTATTAAAACATTAATAAAAAACAATGAAAAATTAAAATAAAAGCAGAAAGTCCTGTACGAGGCCAAAAGGTTCCTATCTAGCATATCCAGCATATGCTGCGACATTTAAGAAAAAAATAATGACGCAGCGCTGGGATTCTGATAGGGCCCGCAGTGATGTCACGGATAGATAAAATACAGAAATAAAATAAAAATAGATGTGAGAAATACTTTAAAAAATAAACTTTATGTAGTCCGCGTGTCCGCACCCGACGTAACATCAGTTACTTGTCTATGCCTTTAGTAGACAAGTAACTGAGAGTAGAGTGCTTGAAATTGCTTAACACATTTATGTTCTCTATTAATGGTTTGGGAAGGTTTGTAGTAATATAGTCTATTTCATTTTTGGTTATACCATCTGGCGATTTCCATGTCCATCTCGATTTTGGCGACTTTTTGAATAAAGTGTTTATTATCTTCAGGTTATACTGATAGCAGAATTCTATGAACATTTCTCCTCTTTGATTCAACTCAACTCATAACCAAATTCACCCATTATAAGGTTTTCATCTGGCAGTGGTATTCCAACTTTTGCATTTAGGTCCCCCATTAATTTTTCGTGCTTATTTCCATTGTTTGTTTGAGACAGTCGTAGAATTGTTGTATTTCCGAATCCTCAGCGCTCTCTGTGGGTGCATATACTTGGATTACTGTGAATTTTATGTGAAGAAAGGCTCCCGAGCCCTTTCCGATAATCCAATAAAGACTTGAACAATAATTTCACTTTGTTTTTTGACGAGATAGCCCACTCCTTTCACGCCTTTTGATTCGCCATAATAGTAAAACAAATATGTACCCTGGTCTTCTATTATGTAGCCTTGACGTCTTACCTTTGAAATACCTAGAATATCCCATTTTAGAATTGATAGTGCGTTTTCAAACTCGATTAGTCTAACTTCGTCTGACAGTGATCTTGCGTTGAGAGTTGCGATGTAATATTTAGTTTTATTTTGTATTGGAGGGTTGTAATCTACTGCCCTCGCGGTGACAAGCCGTTGTGGGGGAGATGGGTGTAGGAGGGACGGGGTTGGTTGCTAGATTCCATCTGCGGGACTGACTTCAGTAAAGTCTTTGTTGTTGTTTTTGTTCAGGTAAGAGAAAATCGTTTTCTGTGGGTATGTGGTCTTTTCTCTTTCAGTTATAGTTACAGGAACAGAATATGTAGTTTTGGTTTTCTTTATCATGCGATTACTGTTTCTTATTACCTGTTCTTCTGTGTTTAAACACAGAAGAACAGGTTAGGTGTATTACGTATGCACAATTGAAGGGGTTCGATAGGGCCAATGCCTGCCCGGGTTGCGAGTTTGTCCGAAAGGGTTACCCTGTGTCACACCCTCCCTCATTGTCCAGAGCGGGAGAAATAATTTGATAATCTCCCAAACAAAAAAAATGTGTATTATGTATAATTGTGATTACAAGTAATACTGTTCACGATTCCTTTCTCTAATGTTAGTCACCGCGTAGCAGTAGGTAATCGCACTCTCTGATTTATTGTAATGTATGTATATTTATAGAAGGTACCTAATAATATGACGCATGTCTGGTGCAAGCGTAAATAAAACATATGCAGTGTAAAACTGTAAACTGTTTTTATTTTATTGTCTTCATACTGAATTTGGAGTACGTCACTATAGTAAAACCTGTACGCTAGGGCTAGTTATAGCTTTACGCGGAGCCGCAAATCTTGGAGTCGCTCCGTCTTCACGGGGTTCTGAACCCCCATATCCCACAGGCCCGCACGATCATAGCGGTGACACAGCGGCTACTTGATCATGGGCATTTCAAGACACCAGCGCATGCACAGAACAGAGCCCAAGTAACACAGACGTGCTGAATAAAGATTGAGTAAGAGCAATCATCAAGAACATAAGCTGAATACTAAGCTGAATAACGTCAGAGTACCGTCTATTCAGCTGTTATTCAAGCAAAAAGGGCCCCAATTTTGAATGTTTAACGCTGAATAACATCTAAGCAACATCTGAGTAGGAGCTTAATAACGTTTCAATTAGCTTAATAACTTTTGAATAACAGCTCACATTGTTTTTATTAAGCTCTTACAACTGAGTTATTCAGCTTAGTCGAATTGGTTATTGAATTCAGAATTTATTAAGCATTTCGAGAAGTTGCAAAAGATTCCAATGGCATCTTGTGCTTCTTCTCAGGCATTAAAATTGTACTTTATTAGGGTGACTTGGTATATATACTATCACGGCAGTATAGAATTAGTATGTACTAAACAAGGAATTAGTATGAACTATCCTATACTATTAAATGACCAGTCTCTATTTTCACCCGAGCAGAGATGAGCGCTTTTTTAATCTCATCAAAAAGACTTAATGCCTTTTTATGCCTATTGTGTATTAATAATATTTCATCAAATTATATATTTTTCACAACATATTAACCTTAATTTTCGTATTAAAAACATTATTTTGTGTTTATATTTTTTTTTATACATATAGGCTGTTAAGCGGTTTTGCCAGTACCTTTATTTACAACATCGCACGCATCGCTACGCGGGGCGCGGATAAAACAAAACCTGTGTGCCATTTTCCATAAATATTTGTTGAAGTTTTCAATCTCATATCATTTGTTTTTATTTTTATTTACCTAAGTAGGTATATATCTTTATTTTTAAAATAGTTTTCTTGGAGTTTCTTGCCGGCTCTTTTCCATAGAAAACCACCAATTGGAACCGTGCACCTAGCTCTGACGTTTCATAAGTGCTCATGTAGGTTTATGTGAAATAAAATACCTACCTATTTTGATTTTTGATTGTTTTAAAAACCACTAACTGAATGCAACTGTTAATATAATTATAACAAACTGTTGTACTTACCACTTCAGGTGAAGCAGTTTTCAAGTCATAAGCCATTCCAATCCTCTCGAAAAATCGGATGATGCTCGCTGACAAGTTAAAATGCATGGTCAGTTCAGCTGCCTTGAAGTCCCAGGGGAACGCGTGGTGGTAGTTGTGCCAACCCTCGCCCGAAGATATCATTGACACGAACCATGATTCCACTGGCTGCAATTTTCTGTAATTTTTTAATAAACATATTAAATAAACAAGTAGTTTTAAAGAATAATGATTTACAGAATAATGTTTGATAGTATTGAGTCTATCAAAGAAGGCATACTTACTGATCATAAGGCCGAGTCCCATACAGATGAGCGGCACTATTGACGAGCCAAGTTATGTTCGACTGTAGCATGTAGCGAGCAAAGTAACAAGTTAAGATCGCTTGAAATAGAGGCTCACCGAAGAAATGCACTGGCACCCACACAGGCAGTACAAAGCCTAGTATAAAGTATAACGGATAAAAATACCTGAAAAGGAAATAGTGAAGATATTACTGAACTGAACCACAGACAAACTGCTAGAGGAAGAAATGGTTAGTGAAAAAATTTTGTTTACTTCTTTTGGAACATGACCATCCAGTCGGCCTGCAAGTCGCTCATGTCTATCTTCCTGCCGAGCTCGATGACGTAGGGGTGCTTCTTGTGCATCAGCCACCCGATGTGGCTGAAGAAGAAGCCACGCTTGGAGTTGTGAGGATCAGCGTCCGTATCCGAGTAGCGATGATGCAGACGGTGATCGCGACACCAGATGAACATAGAATTCTGTAAATTAATGATTATTTAGAACCTGAATTACAGATGACATCATACATGTTTTAAGTATTTTGAATTTGATTTGATTACCTGTCCAGCGCTGGTCTGCAATAGTAAAAACATAACCCTCAGAAAAGTATTTGCTTTAAAAGATTTATGAGTGTAAAAACGATGCGCCCCGATTGTGATACCTTCACCACCCAGATACGCGGCGGAGAAAGCTGAAATAATAAAATTTGATTAGAAATTATAACATAAACTACGCAAATATATTATGCAATTTGTAACTTACACCATAATGCAGTCTGCCATTTAACATAGCCCGCTAATACAAGACCGAATCCCCAAAGAGCAAGAATATGCATTGTCAAGAACATGATGGCATTTTTCCAAACAATTTTATGTTTGTAAGAGTAATCTGTCCCAATCACTTTAGGTATAGAAATTGATTGAACTACTTTATTATTTTCATTTTTTGAGCTTGTTACACGAGTTGTATTTGAAGCAGGAGCTTTGCTTTGCAAGTTTGCAGCTGTCATTTTCGTGTTTTTGCTACACACTTTCTACGAGCTCATCTATTCACAACTGTATAATTCAGAGTATGAGTCTACTATAAAAACAATAGTTTAAACTTGATTCAGGAACGAATTTGAACTTGGCTTTGTATGTATAATGGGGACAGGTCGGCAGCAGGCCAAGTGTGAGTCGCACTCGCACACAAAGGGTTCCGTACAATATTGAATACTGTATTTTTTACTTTAGTAAAAAAAAAAACGGTCAAGAGCGAGGCAGACTCGCGCACCGAGAGTTCCGTTTCATTTTCAAATTTTCATCGCCAGGCCTATATTCGTCCTGCCGGGGGTTCGAAGAAAACCGATAGGGACATCGTGGCCCCCTAGCAACACGGCAACTGAAGGAACACGGGTGGGTTTTAGTCAGTAAGAGTCTGACACGCCCTCCAGCTCCGCCCAGAGCGGGAGAAGTTATTTGATAATTTCCCACCCAAAAAAAAAAGGCCTATATTCGTCACAGAATTTAACACTGCACACTGCGGTGTAGATTTTTAGGTAAGCGCCATCGCTTGACCAATAATGGAACTAATGTAATTTTTGTTGATGATTTCTGAAAAAGTGTACTATTTAGAGAATTAATGTAACACATAACATAATATCACGCCTTGTTTCTGCGAAGGGTTGGGCACAGGTGTCTCTGTAGCAGGTACACCCACATTTCGCCAGTTATGTTTAAGTTCCATGTAATAGGGGGCGAGCCTTTTGCCATCAACCGGGCACAAATCCAGACCCCGAGCTGCTACTGAGAAATTTCAGATAGAAAAACTCAATTACACTTTGCCCGACCCGGAAATCGAACCCAAGACCTCATGCTCAGCAGTAGCGCTTGCGACCACTAGACCAACAAGGCAGCCTAGCGACAGAGACTTAATTTAATTTTTCCTGTAATCTTTAGGTACATTAACTTCTATTACATTGAATGATTTCAGATTTTTCTCTATGCAAACTTCGGAGATAAGGAAGGGGAGGCAACGGTATTTTCATAAAATTTTTCGTCATACGTCGACAACTATGCGGCCTAAAAAGAAAAGAAAATGTTTGAAAAAGTACAAATAGCGCTCTCATGATACCCCACATTCGAATTTTTAAGACCGCCGTTCAGTATCTATTACAAAAAAAACATAAACACGTACGTATTTTTCTGTTCCTTTCTTCTTATCTGTTTATATGTGTGTACATAAACTGTTAAATAAATAAATAAACATTTTTATTTCTTTCTTATTTGCAAAATAATTGGGCATACATCATCTAAAAACACGTTTCTTGTTTGTACCCCCTTCAATTTTTAACTTTATTTTATTTTCATTATCCTATAATATTAAACGAGCAATATTTGTATATATATATATATTTATTTGTACTCACGTTCTCGAAATCGGCTCTAACGATTTCGATTTAAGTTGCAATATAGGGGTTTACGGGGGCTAAAAATCGATCTAGCTAGGTCTCATATCTGGGAAAATTTGTTTTCTCCGTATTTTCACCCGAGCAGAGCTCGGTCGCCCAAAGCTTCATCATCATCATCAGCCTATAAATGTTCCTACTGCGGGAACACAGGCCTCCTCTTTGTGAGAGGGAGTGGGCCGTAATCCACCACGCGGGCCAAGTGCGGGTTGGTAGACGTCACATGTCTTCGAATTTTCGGTTCTAGGACATGCCGGTTTCCTCACGATGTTTTCCTTCACCGTTTTGAGAGCAGTGGTGATAAAATAATTTACACAAAATAAAGCGCCTGTCTGGGTTCGAACCTACGACCTACAACTCGTAAGTCGCGGCCGTTACCACTGAACCACCACTGCTCTCAAAGCTCTGCTTCCAAAGCTTAGAACAAGATATTGAATAATGACATGAGAATAATGACATTAAAATTATGACATTACAATAATGACATGGAATTAGTAAGTACCTACTATCATGGCAGCATGGAATAAGTAAGTACTGTACATGGATTAGTATGAACTTTCTTATACTATTAAATGAGCATTCTCTTTTTTCACCAGAGCAGAGCTCGGTCGCCCAGGTACATTATTGTGTGTGAAACTGTCTACCTATTAAGGTTCATGAGATACAGCACGCTGACAGACAGACAGACAGACGGATGGATGGACCGACAGTGAAGGCTTAATAATAGGGTTCCGTTTGGCACCTTTCAGGTACGGAACCTTAAAACAAACGTCAGCTCCAAAAGTCTGCACACTTGTCTTTGAATACATTATGGTAGATTACATGAATTTAAAAAGATGACGATTGATGAGGATGATGACCCAAAAGTCTCGCCTAGCTATTCAAAATGGTGTGCTGGTGCCTACGCTTATGTATGGAAGAGAATGTTGGGTGTGGCAAAAGAAGCATGAAAGTAGAATAAATGCTGTGGAAATGAGTTCCTTGCTAAGCATATGTGGTCTGACTATGACTGATAGGCTGAGGAATGATGTGATAAGGCAAGATGTAGTGACAAAAATTTAAAAGAGTCTTAGATACTCAATACTCAATACTTTATTGCATTCCACAATGTATGTGCTTAGGTGGTAAACATTTGAAAAGAAACAATCGTGGACCCTGTTGGGCACAGCAAAAGAAATTTAGTAGAGATGAGGACTTATTGTTTATCTTATAATCTAATTTATTCTAAAAAAAACATTTATTGTGTATTTTATTTGAGTTTTAGAGATTTATCATTTAAATATTCTTGTACACTGTAGTAACATTTACTTAATAATAGATTTTTTAATTTATTTGTGAGTAGATGGAGTTTTTTTTTCTTTTCTGATTGATTCAGGTAATTTTTTATATATTTTTATTGACGTAACTAGAGAACTTGGTGAATGTATTTTTAGGCGGGATTTTGGTAAGTTTAGTCGTGTTTTGTATCGGAGTGTGTTGATGGTTTGGTCATGTTGAGAGTTGTATTTACAAGGCCGATGAGAGTGGAAACGCCGGGAGGGGACGCCCTAAGAGGACATACATTGACCATATTGGTGATGTTCTTCAGAAAGGTCAGATGCGTAGTACTCGCAACCGGCATGCGTGTACGACCAGATGAAACAAGGCAAAAGGAGTATGATTGTAGCAGGTGGCGTTCTGTAGTTTCTGTTTACCCCCATGGGAAGAAGGTGTGAGTTTATGTATGTATGTGTACATGCATTTATGTTATAAAAGTTTTAATTGAGATCTTTTTTACGTAGTTCTTAAACAGAATCATCTTATACAGGTGGTCGATTAGGCAGTATACAACTTTAAATTAAGACTATTTTTATTACAAACGAAAACTTCCGAATATTTTTCTGTATTTATTCAGACTTGGCAATTTAATACGGTGAATAAGATCTGCATAATCTGCTCCTGTTTTATTCTTAAAAATGAGACCGCTTTTGATCGTGTTTTTCATAAGAAGTTGTTAACATCCGAATTGGCCACCTGTTATGTTCAAAGGAAAGATGTTTTTGAAATTGGGAAGGAATTGAAATTATTTCAACTACAACACATATTTTTCATACTAAAGCCGTTATCGTTTTGAAATTGAAAGCCAGAGTATACTTAAAGCACAGTTCCAAGTTCCAAGTTCAGTAACCAATCTATACCTTATTATAACGAAATATGGTACAGTTACGCAAAAAAATAATTTTAAAACTTTGAACAATTTGACTGAATTTCGACTTTTTCCATTGTCAGTAGTGCAGGAACCCAGATTGACAGGTAGGTAAACGAACTTTTCGTGGTTTGATTCAAGACGTAGTTATTCACTTATCAGGTAGGTATAGTGTTACTAGCTGCGCCCCACGGTTTCACCCGCATACGTCTTGATCCCGAAGGAATATCGGGATAAAAAGTATTCTATGTGTTAATCCAAGTTATAAACTCTCTATGTGTCAAATTTCATCTAAATCCGTTCAGTAGTTTTAGTGTGAAAGAGTAACAAACTTCCATCCATCCGCACAAACTTTCATATTTATAATATTATAGTTGGATTCAGAATGATCCTTATCTTATTGATATAAATCCTTTGCAATGCGTTTGTTAAAATTCCAAATGATTTTTTTTTTGTGAGATTAATTAAATGAAAAAAGACGGTTAAAAGTAACAAATTGAATGGGGCAACTAACTTACATACAGATTAAAACAAATTCATATATTTCAGCTAATTTACATCCATTACCAAATCAATTAAAAATGTTTTGTGATCTTTTGTTTTCTACGTAATTTTCTATTAACTAACACGATAAATAAGCATACAATAGTAATTTGCATAACCAACGTCAATTGCATAAATTTGTAATATTTGAATTAACTTACAACTAAAAACGAAGTGACCTTCGACGAAAGCCGGTTTAATAATACACACATCAACACCGTCTAGGGATATTTCAGATTTTCTGAATTTACTCAAAATTTGTTACAAATAACATACAACATGAATATATTTTTATAAATCCCATTTATCAGACTAGACTTCAGAATAATTCAAAAAAATTCAAATTCAAATTATTTTTAACCGACTTCCAAAAGGAGGAGGTTCTCAATTCGACTGTTTTTTTTATGTTTGTTACGCGATTACTCTGCCAATTATGAATTGATTTTGATGATTCTTGTTTTGTTTGGTAGATTATACTTCAGAGGTGGTCCCATATAAATTTTATTAACTTTGTTTGGGTAGTTTTTGAGTTAGCTTCAATAATACGTATTTTTTCCCACATAGTATGTGGATGATATTATGATAACTTCCTGTCACTGTTATTTACATAGCAGGTAGTGGTATTCGAATTTGTGTGGGGTAGGTACCACAACTAAAAAGTGAAAAATAAAAACTTTTTACAAAAAAAAAAAAGTGAAAAATAACTTTAATTTCGGAAGTCGGTATCTTTGATTTTCAATTTTCGTTCTTTGTCACCGACTTCCGAAATTAAAGTTATTTTTCACTTTGTAGTGTTTTTTTTTTTGAAGTCGGTTGTGTTTTTTTTGGAAAAAGTTTTTTATTTCAGACACAAAATATCCATATAGTGTTAGTAACATACAAAAAATAACTTATTGCCTAGTGTTAGTAAAAATCAACCTCCGCAAAACTGCTGGACAATCGGAAAACCGAAGCTCTCGGCTACAGTTTTCAGGATGCTGTTTTGACTGTCCCTCACTCTCCTCAGTAGCAACGCCGTTTTTTTTTGCGTATAATTGCATAAAAGCCGTCAGTGCGGGCTTGCGCAAACATTTCTGACGCGCTACAGTAACGAGGCAGCCTCAACAACATCCTGAAAGCATTGTTATACTGGACTCGCAGGACATCCAGCGATCTCTTAGTATAATTGACCCATAGATTGCCCGTGTACAAACTTTGGCATTAAGCCTTAAAATAAAAACACGCGACATGCAACACACAGACGAAAAAAATTGCGTATTTTTTTTTATTTATATACGCAATAGTATGTATGTGTATGTATAGTTATGGATCGGATTGCATCACATCATAACAATAGTAATTTTCGGGATTTTTGGAAATGCACTAAAAACATGAACCATGCAACTGTCCTCCCGGTAAGTGTCGATGGATTGTCTGACATCACTGAAATATCTAACATGTTTATAGATGTATTTGTAATTAATCCACCGCTGGGACCCCCGTCGTCGTCGGGTGACGATGAATTTAGTACCGCGCCGTCAATACCGAAAAATCTTATCAAAAGATTTACAGCTAAAGAGGTAAAAAATGCAATTACTTAGTCGGATGAAACGAGTTAAGTCACCCGGACACGACGGGCTTAGTGTTGAGCATTTAAGACACGCTGGTAACCATTTGCCCAGAGTCTTAGCGTTACTGTATAACTTCTGCATCTCGCATTCCTATTTGCCCAGTGACATGATGAAAACTGTTGTGGTATAGGTACCACTAAAAATAAAACTGGTGACATATCGGACAAGTCAAACTACAGACTGATCTCTCTGACAACGATTGTCGCAAAAGTATTTGATAGTCTCTTGAACACATTCCTACAGAAAAATATAACGTTGCATGATGCTCAGCATGGTTTACTATCAACCGAAACTGCTATATTTTGCCTAAAAAAGGCAGTAAGCTAGTACGTAGATAATATAATATAATATATATAATATAATGATAATTTCTTGGCGCTATAGAATTTAGCGTAGTGGCGCGCCTACAGAAATACGCATAGCAATCATTCCCACAGACGCATTAAACCGCGTCATTTTCCACAGGCCGTTTAGGCCAATAAAATGAAGAGCCAATTTTTAAATAAATAATTTGATTTGATTTTTTTAATTTTATTTTAATTTTTTGCTAGATGCAATGCACTGTAATAAGAAGCTACCCTTGCTCTAAAATACTAATTTAATACCGAATATAATTATCAATATTTCAGGGATAAGGAAAATAATATGAAACACCAAGATATTTTGTCAGTCATTTATATTACTTTGCCAACATCAAATTCAATGTTCTACACCATCACATCTCCTATTCCCCACATAATATTACAACTCAATCAGTATTCTAATATTTACCATAAAACTAATTGAGCCTCCGCGGGTGATGGCCGAAGCCCTGACCCCGCTCGCCACATATCTATTACAGACATAGCAACAATATTTGAACACTTGTTTGATCACTTGTTCGATCACTTGTTTGATCACTTGTTTGATCACTTGTTTGAACACTTGTGTGAACACACAAGTGAGGCACGGGTGTTTGGGTATTTGATCAAAGTTTGTTCACTTATTTCAACTTTGCCATTCCGTGTCGGTTTTTTGAAGCCAGCACCAGACATGTAAAGAAATTTAAAAAAAGAAGAGGTTTGAGGAGATCGCATCAGATTACCATGGCTGAAGTTTCGTGATTTTAAAGAGGTCAGTCGCATTTTGTATTTGATTTTTTAAATATGATTTACGTATATTACTTAATTATATAGTACTGATTATGTACGCATTGTATCGAACATAAAAAAGTCTCGGTATGGGTACATTTTTTTTTTAATTTGCCTACACTGTCCCACAGCTGAGCAAAAGCCTCCCCCAAATCCTTCCATGCATTCTTTTCCAAGGCCACCTCCATCCAACCCTTGCGGTACGCGTCTAGGTCGTCTCGCCACCTCTTCCTGGGCCGACCTTGGCGCCGCCGTCCATCCTCAGGCACCCACCGTGTGGAGACTGTTGCCCAACGGTCACGATGCATGCGGCTGACATGCCCCCCCCCAATCCCATTTTAGCTTGGGAGCCTTTTTGCCTACGTCTAAAATCCCCGTTTTGGAGCGTAGCGTGGTGTTGCGTATTCGGTCAGTTCGTTTTACACCTAGAATGCTGCGCTCCATTGCTCTTTGGCAAACCCCAAGGCGGAACTTTTGCGACTCAGTAAGCGACCAAGTCTGAGCACCGTAGGTTAGGACGGGCAGAATACACATATCGATGAGTTTTCGCTTCAGGGAGATCGGTAGATCGCCCTTCATTAGCGTCTTCATGGACCAGTAGCTTTTCCAGGAATTTTCGATGCGGCGATCAATTTCCTTTTCTTGCCTGTTTTCGAAAGAAACTAACTGGCCCAAGTAGATATAAGATGTACAATTATTTTGACGCAGTAAATCGTTGCCGAGCAGTTTACCTAATTGTCTGTGAATCTCAAGTTCTCTCAAGTCTATGACTATATCTAATTATATTATAACTGAGTTTGAAATTAGTTTCGGGGACACATTAAAATTTAATGGTATCTTACGCATCCGTAACGGAACGTAATGGAATAATAACAATAAAATTTAAGTAACCCGTGCATTGCCTGATATTAGGGAAACTGTTAAGAATCTTACATATTTTTACCCGACTACGGAGAAGCAAAAAGGAGGGTATTTTGACCGGTATGAATGTTCATCTGTTACCTCATAACTTCTAAACTACCGATAATAATTTGTCAAATGAGGTATCATTGGAAGCGTCTTGATCGTCCACTAGTTATAGGCTATGTGACATCATATTAAATGCAATATGACGCCCTCTAGAGGACATAATGCCATGAACTAAAAAAAAAATGGTTTAATTGTGCCGTGTTGGGTATCAAATGAAAGAGCTTGACGAGTACATTACAAATAATATGTATATATATCGTCTAAGTAAAAAAATATGTTTAAATTACTAAAAACAAGCAAAAGTGAAACTGTGCTACGTACGGCGTGGCTGTAAAATTAATACCTATTATACAATAAAACACAAACAAAAAAAAAATTAAGCTGCTCTGCAAATACTTTATCACAAAATTATAACCCCAAAATAATTTAAATAAAAAGTAAGTTCAAAAACTAAAACCCAACTACTGAAAAATCACGCTCTAAAAAGTATGAAACAAGAAAATATTTCAGACATAAATCCAGAAAAAAGTATAAAAATGGTCAAGGTAAGGCCATTATAATTTTATAAGTGTACAGGCATGCGACCACGGCTTTACCTTGACCATTTTTTATCTATAGTCGGGTTTTATAGAATTTTGACGACATTGGTGCCGATTCCCTTGTTCACAAACTAAACTAAATTTAAGTTCAGTACATCTTTTTTTTCTTTCTATTTCATTAAGAAAAGGACAGCCTGTCACTACTCCATACAAGTTTAGAAGTGATTAAAAACTTGCCTACTAAAATTACGTCAATTTACGTCAAGCGCTGATTAATTAGACAGGACTAAAATAAAATTTATCTTCTGTCCTTTTCTTAATTAAATAGAAAGAAAAAGATGCACTGAACTTAAATTTAGTTTAGTTTGTGAACAAGGGAATCGGCACCAATGTATTTTGTTTGATTAGGTATTATATATCATAATCAAATGAGCTGAAAACGTACCTGAACTGAAAATTAATATGGTAGGTACCTAGTGTACCTACCTACCTACCTAGTGTGATACCCATAAAAGACGACAATTAAGTACAGGTTCTTCTCTAAAGCTTTAGAAATCTTTTAAGAACTAACAAATGAGGAATAGAACCAAAACAGAGAAAAAAAAACAACAGACTTCCAAAAAAAAATACTACAAATTGAAATATAAAGATATAAAAATTTAAAAAAACTCTTTTTAGTTATGGTAGGTACCTACCCTACACAATTTCGAATACCACTAACTCCTATGTAAATAACAGTGACAGGAACTTATTATTACATCATCCACATAGACTAAGTGGGAAAAATACGTAATATTGAAGTTAACTTAAAAACTACACAAGCAAAGTTAATAAAAATGTATATGGAACCGCTGAAGTATGACCTATCAAACAATTTTTTTTTTACAAAATTTATTCATAATTGACGGAGTAATCACGTAACAAACATGCAATGAAAGTTTGTAAAAATAATAGGAATTGGTACATAACAACAAGCAACTACAGGCTCTTATCCTCATTAAAATGTAATCCCTTCAATAGACGAATGACGAAACCCGTTCAAACATAAGTAGTATAACTCGGTACCTATGCTAATAACCCTTCAGTCGTCAAGATGGTTAAGGGATACACAGCTAAGATGACCTGCGACAGTAATTCTCTGATCAGATGAACAGTCACGATCCAACTAGACGTATCATACACGTCGTTGTCGTCTGCAATAATCATTTATGTTACAAAATGAGGAATTGTGTGGACTAATTCATCAAATAAAATATATTTTATTACTCATTGATGTTATGATTATTTTATGCCAAGACATGGAAAAACACAAAACTAGGCTAAACTTATTGATATTATTTCTGTAAAAAGTTTTCATGTGTATTATGCCTTGTTAAGAAATTATTTCACTAAAAATTAATCTATGCGTTTAAATATGACACTTTTATTTTGTAACGAGAATGCTCTGGGACGCGTTCGTAGCATAGTGCAACGCTGTAGCTCAGTACGTAGCACAGCCTTGCAAGGTTCGCCGCGCGATTTAAGAGGCCGGCGACACAGCTCGCAACTACAAAACGAGATGTTTGCAAAATTCAATTAACAAGCACGTTGCGCCAGTGTGAGTGCCTGTCGGAGCGATATACACCTACTGTGAGCAATACTACCACACACACATTGACAATTATTGCTTGACGCAATAGTACTACTAGCTTTCGAAAATTTGTGATAAATTTGGATGTGTTCCGTAATACAAAAAATTATGAATGAAAACTTAATGTATTTCCATTTTTTTTTTTTTCGTAATTTGTAACTTGATAACATAAACTATGCTTCTGCGGAAACAATTTTACAAATATTGTTGTTTATAATATAGAAAAAACAATATGAAAACATGTCATTTACGCTGTAAAAATTTATGAAATGCAATTCGCTTACACTGCCTTTAAAGGTAAGTTTTTGGAAATAAAAAGACGTAGGAGCCTAGATAAATACTGTCTCAATCCGAATATCAACATAACAATGGTGGAAATATGCTCAAATTGCAAATGATTTATGTACTACGTTTGTATGGACAATTCATGCGTCGCCGCAATCTTAAGGTTTAGGAAACATTGAACTAAAGTCTTTTATAACAATAATAATAAAATTTCTTTATTCGGACAACAAAAAATCCATAATGTTAGTAGTACCTTAAAAAGAGGACATTGATACACACAAATTCCTTGCACATAGGTAGAATGCAATGTCCAAAAAAAAAAGTTAGGCCCCCATCCCCCATATCTCCGCCCCCGTCCATTTGAGGTCCATTCAGACGGTACGGGGGGATTCTGTATCACTTCAAGACCCAGATTACCACTCGCCATCCGGTTGCCTCTTCGATATACGTGCCATTGCCTTGAATAATTGTACTGGGATCGATCCATCATAACTGACAGGACTATTGTTGCCAATAAGCCTGATATAGTGGTTGTGGATCGAAGAGAGCGGCGCGCAATGATTATTGACGTAACAGTCCCGCATATTATTATTATTTAGTTTGAGATGGAAACATTTTGCACAGAAGATGACCAAGTAAGGTACCGGCCACCGTAGGCGCAGGCTTGCAGACGGTGAGCAATGGGTAGCTCGCCGTCCGATAAGGACCAAGCCCGGGTCGACGGCGCGTTTTGTTCCACGCGCGCCTCAAAGAGATGTCAGCAGAATTGACGGGGTCCGCTAGGGTCAATGCCTGCCGGGGGTTCGAAGAAAACCGATAGGGACATCGTGGCCCCCGGCAACAGGGCAACCGAAGGAACACGGGTGGGTTTGAGTCAGTAAGAGTCTGACACGTCCTCCCGCTCCGCCCAGAGCGGGAGAAGTTATTTGATAATTTCCCACCCAAAAAAAAAAAAAAAAGGTACAAATTTCTCACTTGGTCATCCTCTCCACAAAATGCCTCAAAATGGTAAAATAAAAACTCTTAAACACTGTTTTCAGAATGCGTTGCTTTTATGTTCAGTAAAATACATTCAATATTTCTAATGTTTGTAGTCTCATTTGTAAAATAACACAATAACTACACAGAACCGTCACTAACCATTAATAATTATGTAAATCTGGTCACATGGGACTCTATTTACCAAGTAAACATAAACATTTCCGATAAACGGCGAATCAAATACCTTCGATATAAAAGCCACATTATTATGAATACGCTCAATTCGGAAAAGGATTATCCTAGTCCCGGCCCAGACATACGCGAACGTTAAACCTTCCGTTAAATCGAACGTCACGAGTTCACGACTTTTGACGAACATTGTCAAATCGGCTTTCAGCGGCATCAGAAATTTTACTAATTTAATCTCCTGATTGAATTGATCTTTACGAAATAGTTTTCTTACTTTTTTCAGGGTACAAACTAGACTCGTATAAGTTTTTGTAAAAATAATGTTTAAAAGAATAAATGTATAAGTTTATTGACATAGGGGTATTAAAATACCTTGAAATGATTAGTGGTTAGATAACACTTGACGTACAGTCAACTGAACTATTAATATTAGCATAATTATGAATTGCTTTTAACAAAATGTTAATATTGTCTATACAAGTAGTTAACCAGCACGGAATCGATCGAAGTGACGGTGCTTGGGGGAGGCCTATGTCCAGCAGTGGACGTCTTTCGGCTGAAATGATGATGATAGTCCAAGAGGCTATACAGAACTTTTACACAGCGTGGCACATGGCTCTTCTTCATACATGCTTGGAAGCGGCCTAATATTACGATAATATTATTCTTTGATAATATTAATGTGTTGTCATAGATCGCTATTTGTTTTGTTATCGTCGACTTATCGCTAAACGGGGCCCAAGGGTCCCACCATTTGTTATTGTATTCATATTGCGTTACAGGGATACTATTATGCTCAATTTATTGTTTTAATAATATAATAATTCAACCTGTGTGCCGTATTTCAAACAATAGTTCCAGTCATATCTTTATTTTATTGTTTCATTTCCTCAAAAATGTATATATATCTGCGACGGTGAAAAAGCAAAATTGCCTGACGTAGGTATAATTGTAAAAATGGAAATCTGAGATAACTTATTACTTAGCTAATAAGCGTAAATCTTGAATTCTTATTATTTTCAGAACGGTAATTCCATTAAACAAATTACTCCATAACTTTGATACTTTCCTCGAAATTATAATTCTCATTTCTAACAACTGTAAAAATGTTTTTTTTTTAATTTGATTAAAATGCTAGTCCTTACAGTGTTTTCTGACTTTTCACAGTAACGAATAGAACAGGCGACATTTATTAAAATACGTAAATAAGTTCGAGAGAAGTTGGCGGGTCGCCAGCCGAAAACACCCGTTCAAATGACGCGAAATTAAAACACACTTCAAAACAAAACTACTTCTTGACATAGCAATCGTTGTTATCCTTTCAACTGTCATTAACGAGACACAATAGAATTTTAATTGTTATCCACCTTAATGAGGTGTCGTAACAGATGATGAGTTATTTCAATCAATCAATCTGCCTAGCCTTTTCCCAACTACGTTGGGGTCGGCTTCCAGTCTTACCGGATGCAGCTGAATACCAGCATTTTACATGGAGCGACTGCCTATCTGACCTCCACAACCCAATAACTGGGTAACACGATACCCCTGGGTAAGACTGGTGTCAGACTTTCGGACTTCTGACGACTTGTATCGACTGTCATAGATCCACGAATGACAGCCGGGACCAACGGCTTAACGTGCTTTCCGAGGCACGGAGGAGTCTCGGTATGTAAAGATGGTCACCCATCCACAGACCAACCCCGGCAAGCGTAGCTTAACCTGGTAGATCGACCCGTGCGGCTGTTATTACTTAGCCACGAGCTCGCCCCGCTCGCTCGGCTCGAGCCGCCTCGCTCGTCGAGATGATGAGTTATTTGATTTTAGTTATTGACCTCGAGGTCCTAAACTCGAGGGAAATTAGGTAAACCACAAAGTATAGCTTAGTAAAAAATCTTGTACTAAATATTTGTGTAACATGTAGGTACTAAGATAATATGGACTGGGATATCTACTCAATAAAAATCTTAAATTCATTCATCGCTGGGTCTTAGTGTATTACATTTTTCACAAGAGATCCCTATACATATCGTGAAAGTGAGCACAAAGGAAGAATTTCTGAAAAATCATCTACTAAAGGGGTTAAATTAAATCGACGATGAAAGTTTGCATGGAAGTTTGTCATTTTTGGTGATGGAAATTTCTATCAAGCACACGGCATGTTGTATTATAATCATTTTAAGAACCTGACAATTTAAATCCCATTGTCCTACTATCACTACATAGTATAAAACAAAGTCGCTTTCTCTGTCCCTATATCCCTATGTATGCTTAAATCTTTAAAACTACGCAACGGATTTTGATGCGGTTTTTTTTAATAGATAGAGTGATTGAAGAGGAAGGTTTATATGTATAATAACTCGGTTTATACCCGTGTGAAGCCGGGGCGGGTCGCTAGTAAATTATAAATGTGAAAATTTGTATGTTTGTAACTCAATCACGCAAAAACGGACGAGCGGATTTGGATGAAATTTGGCACATATATAGATGATGCCCTGAAAAAGAACATAGGATACTTTTTTTTTTCCCACGGGATCGAGACTTATGCGGGTGAAACCGCGGAGCGCAGCTAGTAAATTATAAATGTGAAAGTTTGTATGTTTGTTACTCAATCACGCAAAAACGGACGAACGGATTTGGATGAAATTTGGCACACTGTTAGTTTATAACCTGAATTAACACAAAGGGTACTTTTAATCTCGGTAGTACGTTCCCGTGGGATATTTTCCGATATCAACGCGTGCAAAGCCGCGGGCAAAAGCTAGTTACCAATAAATATTCAAGCATTTTTTTGTTAACAGACGTTTAAATGGGCAGGTAACCTAGACGAAAACTTATTATCGTGCAAGTATTATTGGAAAAGAAAAAATCAAGCCATTCACGATTAAGGAAAATAATTCAGGAAATCCTTGTAGATATGATGAAACACTCATCATTACATCGGGCATGAATGCCAGCCGAAGAGCATCGTACTCGTATGTCAAGCATCTTCCATGATAATTTACACTCCATTAAATGTATCAGAATGTATTTTTCGCAGCGTAATATGAACATAATATCAGTTTCGTATACGTGCTTGTGATTATTTTATTCGTTCTATTTAAATGAATGAAAGCTTTGATTTTACTGGAAATAATGTACCTACCTATAGATATATCGTTTTACATTTAATTTAAGTACAAATAATACTATAGTCTATAAGAAATATGTACGAATAAGTAAGACGTAGGGTTATAATAGGTTTATTAATAATTTCCACTTATTATTTGCTAAGCACTAACTCAACAGAGTTCATAATGTGGTAATATACTTTACTCGCGTACTCGAATTAAAACTGCAATCTTTCTTGTACCGTATTTTCTACGTTCAGAAGTGTTTTGTATTTACGCTACCAGTACTTCAGTGAACCCGAGAAATATTACAAGTACGACATTAAACAAAATAATGGAATACTAAAAAGTTAATCACTTTCACATCATGTAACGGTTATTTAGAACCTCGTTAAGGGCTAATTGGTTTTTTTTTTTCCATGCATGAAAACAAAAAACTGTTTCCGCTAAAAGTATTTTCATCGTTGAAGAATATTTTAACACTTTAGAACATCACGCCTGTATTCCCCGAAGGGTTAGGCAGAGGTGCAGCTATAGTACACCCACATTTTGCCAGTGTAATACGGGCCAAGCCTATTGCCATCAACCGGGCACAAATCCAGACTCCGGGCTGCTACTGCGAAATGCCAGATGGAAAAACCCATTAACACTTTGTGCGACCTGGGAACCGAATCCAGAACCGCATGTCCAGCAGTAGCTCAAGCGACACACAACGAGGCAATCCAAAAATATTTATAAATTCATGACATAATTATGTAGTCTTTTTTTTCGTAAATAAATGCCTAATAGAGGAATTAACGAGGAGTTTTTAGGTAACCCCTCAGGTTAGTCAAATATGTATTTGTTAGTCAGGACTTCAAAAAGGAAGGAAAACGAATAGAAGATAGTGGTGCCGATTCCCTTGTTCACAAACTAAACTAAATTAAAGTTCAGTGCATGTTTTTCTTTCTATTTCATTAAAGAAAAGGACAGAAGATAAATTTTAGTCCTGTCAAATTAATCAGCGCCTGTCAGTCTCCATACAAGTTTAGACGTGATTAAAAATTTGCCAACTAAAATTACGTCAATTTACGTCAAGCGTTGATTAATTTGACAGGACTAAACTAAAATTTATCTTCTGTCCTTTTCTTAATGAAATAGAAAGAAAAAGATGCACTGAACTTAATTTTAGTTTAGTTTGTGAACAAGGGAATCGGCACCAATATCTTCTTCCTGAAAACCGTTGCAACTAGTAGGCAATCAATCAACAGTGATAAAAAAATCTCTCTCCCATTTGCATGCAATTAAGGTAAGTGGAAGTGGTGGTGGTGGAAGGTACTTAATGTAGATCTACGAGTAGTTTTCTACAAGCTTAGACTTTTCTGTAGTACAAGTAATTTTCATTAGTTTTAAAAGAGTACAAAATAAAAAGGGTTGGATTTAAAAGCGAGATGATAAAAATGCAAACAAATGGATCCAAATTCAAAATATTTTATTTCACATAAACCTACATGGGCACTTATAATACATCAGAAGCTATGTGCACAGTTCCAATTGGTCGTTTCCTATGGAGAAGAGCCGGCAAGAAACTCCACGGAACTCTTTTAAAAATAATTGGCTTTTACAATACTTTCAAATAACAGTGTACTAGGTATGGGAGGACAGTTTAGGTCTTTCAATAAGTACCAGGTACTTAACAAAGTAGAAAATGATCAACAGATCTACAATCCACTAAGCCTACAGCGTTCTCACATTCACAAAATAGAAAAGAATCTATACAAAAGATAAATAAATTTAAATCTATTTTTAAAACGCAATTACGTGATTGCTCTTACAACTGTAATAAATCTGAATAATTAACATGTCCACGAAAGTCACTTATAAAGAGTTGAAATTAAATCGTAGATATACACACATATATAAACTCACGCCTTCTTCCCATGGGGGTAGGCAGAAACTACAGAACGCCACCTGCTACGATCCTTACATAGTCCTTTTGCCTCGTTTTCGTTCATATATCTGGTCATACACGCACGCCGGTTGCGAGTACTACGCACCTGGCCTTTCTGAAGAACATCACCAATAAGGTCAGTATATGTCCTCCTAGGGCGTCCCCGCCCGGCCTTTCCCTTTACATCAGGTAGGTAGGTATATAATGTCAAATAATAGGATGAATATGTCAAGGACGAATGTTAGAAATAAAAATTAAAGAATAAAATAAACATGGTAATTTGGGAGCAGTTAATAGACTCATACATAATTATGCCGTTAATGAAGTACCAGGGAAGCCACATGTGCAGAAGAAATTATTGCCAAACTTCCTTGTCTTCAACGCAGTCTTTCATCTGCCTAGCCTTTTCCCAACTATGTTGGAGTCGGCTTCCAGTCTAACCGGATGCAGCTGAATACCAGTATTTTACATGGAGCGACTGCCTATCTGACCTCCACAACTTAATTACTAGGTAACACGATACCCCTTGGTAAGACTGGTTGTCAGACTTTTTGGGCTTCTAACTACCCGTAACGACTGTCAAAGATCTACAAATGACAGCCGGGACCAACGGCTTAACGTGCTTTCCGAGACACGGAGGGGTCTTGGTATTTAAAGATGGTCACCCATCCACGGACCAACCGCGGCAAGCGTAGCTTAACCTGATCGATCGGCCCGTGCAGCTGTTGTTACTTAGCCACAACGCAGTCTTTAATTTTATAATATGCATTCTTGATAAGGTCACGTTCGATGTGGGTTTTGAACTTCCCATCGCCAAGTTCTGTAACCGACTTTGGCAACTTTTTATAAAACCGGATACTGTTTATAAGACATGACTTGCTTGTTTTAGTTAATCTAAATTTGGGTATCACAAATTCATGTCTACTACGTGTATTTATATTATGGAAATAGCTTCTTATTTTGAAAAGTCCTAAGTTTTTATGAACATACAAAATACTTTCTAAGATATAAAGAAAAGGCAGAGTCAGTATATCAATTTCTTTAAATTGTTCTCTAAGGGACTCGCGAGGACCCATTTTATAGATCGCGCAGATTGCCCTCTTTTGTAAAATGAAAATTGAATCTACGTCAGCTGCCCCACAGCAGAACGCCATAAAACATAATACTGTGGAAATAAGCAAAGTACACTAACCTAGCTGTAGCCATATCAGTCAACTGCCTTATTTTTCTTACTACATATTGTAGCAAAAAATAGTATGTCTTCTTGCCACTTGTCCAACGCCACGCGGGAATCGAACCCGGGGCGTTGTAAGGACAAGAAATGAAAAGTATGATTGCGGTAAAACAACACTGTATATTTAAAAGGTAGACAAAAAAGAACACAGTAATAAAGATAAAAAAAATAAAAACAGGACTTAAGGAATTAAGTAGCCAAAGGGTTTAGGACCATTGAAAAATGTAATTTAGGCGTTAGGCGATACGACGCGGATTTCCCGACAAATAGCTATTCGTCAAACACCGAGCCGTCGCAATGGGTAAAGCACGCGTACCGAAAAGTCGTGAAGAAAATAATTCCCAGATTTTTTTACATACGGTTAAATGGTGTATACTATGAACTAGAAATTTAAAAAGATTCAGGTTTTAAGATAACGTAACACGTAACACGTGTCCTACGGAAAATATATTAGTTTAAAAATGAGTGTGTGGTGAGGTTAAAGCCAATAAATTACGCCCAAATGTTTATACTAGAAGAAGTATTTTTTTGAATTTTGAAATACTATAAGAGTAAAAAAAAAGAAAACCAAAAACTACGTCCGCTGGAGGGTGGCTCTTTGCCGAGGACCGCTTACTGCCGTTCGCCATCCCGACGCCCGGCTAAGCACGATCGCGTTATCGTGCCAGGGACGCCTCGCCTGGACCGCTGACTCGGCCTGGACCGCTAACTCGGCCTGGACCGCTAACTCGGCCTGGACCGCTAACTCGGCCTGGACCGCTAACCGAACTCGGACGCCGAGGACGCCGGTGGGGAGTGCGACCGGCAGTCCGGCTCTGGCCCAGGGGGTGGGGCCGAAAATCGGCCTTTGTATCTGGATCTAAGATAAACCGCGTTTTAGTCCAGAAAGTAAGGCCAAATTATATAAGGGGGTTATACGACAGATAATTGGTATACTCACAAATGAATCAACAATGGGTATTAGGGGACTATATCCCCGACTGCTCCCGAGAACTGCCACAATCAAGACGTAGAAATTTTTACGCACAGCGAAACAATCAAATAGCTCTCACAACTCAACGCTCTGCTGACGACTGACGGTTGTCAACCAAGAAAAAATTCAATATTTCTCTTCCATTGCAAAAATTTTGAATTCGTGTCAAAATGAAAAAGGAAAAAATAAGACGGCCTACGTTCGCGTAAAAAAGGTTTATAATGCAAGGTTTATAATGCAGTGTAATGCTGCAATATGCAGCTGAACTTAATCTACCTGAAAGAGTTTTAATGTGGGCGCCCCATTGCAATTTTGAATCTAAAGTAATTCCTAAGAATATAGTTTCTGTTATTGCATCTAGTTTTTTGCCATCAAGTTTTAGATTTAGACCTACTTGAGGTACATTTGGTAATGAAAACCTAATACATTTAGTTTTGTTCGTATTAAGAAAAAGATTATTAGCTGCGAACCATTTTGAAAGAACAGCCAGACTATCGTTGACATCTAAGGCATCTGTATCTTTCCTGTCTATTTTAAAAGTAAGAGAAGTGTCGTCAGCAAATAGAACTATATCCGATAAGTTAGCCATCATGTAAGGAAGATCATTTATATAAACTAGAAATAAGAAAGGGCCGAGACTTAAACCTTGAGGCACGCCCATTTTAACTAGAGTTCCCGAAGACGTCGCCCCATTAACATTTACTTTTTGCTGCCTGTTTGATAGATAGGAAAGAACAAGATCAGCAAGCAGCTTGTCCACGAATTCCGTAGTGGTGTAATTTACAGATCAGCGTATTGTGGTCAACGCAGTCAAACGCTTTTGAGAGGTCACAGAAAGTGCTAATTGCATCCTGGGACTTCTCCCATGATTCCAAAATGTGACTGATAAGTTTTAATCCTGCGTCAGTAGTCGACTTATCTTTCGTGAAACCAAACTAGTGACTATGCAAAATCCCATTTGAATTAAAATGTGACAACATCTGATCTAGCATGATTTTATCATATATTTTACTCGATGCTGGTAGCACAGATATTGGTCTATAATTAGAGGATCACTCTTACTACCCGATTAGAAAATTGGTACTACTTTACTATGTTTAATTAAATCAGGAAATGTACCGCTATTTAAACATTGATTAAATATGCCTGTTAGGACAGGGGCAATTGTGTCAATGATATCTTCAAGAACCTTTACGGAAATCCCCCATAAGTCTTCAGTGTTTTTTATGTTAAGACTTTTGAATGTTTTTTTATTATGACAATAGAAATGGGCTTGAATTCAAAACTTGGAATGTCTTTACTGAAGTGTTCTTTTATAAGAGATTCAGCTAGTTATAGATGATGAGGGGAGAGATTTCGTAACCTCTATTGGGATATTGGCAAAGACATTTTCTAGTGTATCAGCAACTTTTAACTTATCTGAAATGGTTTCATTATTAATTTTAAAGACAATTCATTCTGATCTCGCTGTTTTGTGTTTCCAGTTTCATTGTTAATTACCTGCCACACAGCTTTTATTTTATTCTTAGAAATATTAATTTTGTTACTTATAATTTAAATTTAGCTTAGGCGCAGACTTTTTTAAATATCTTAGAATAGTTTCTTACATAATTATGAATTGCTTGATCAGAAGTCAATGATTTTTCGTTACATAAATTTTATAAAATATATCTGCTTTTTCTAATGCCACGAATGGCCCATTCTTAAAATTTTGGTTTGGTATTGATTGTTACTCTTTTTACAGGACATGCTTTACTGAATTCTTGGCATACTGTAGAAAATAATGTACCGTAGTTTATGTTGGGGTCTTGTGAATCAAAACTAGCTGTTGAAAGATCGCTAAGAACATTATTCATTATTAAACATTTTCAATGTATTTTTGTAAGAGGTCTTAACTGAATAGTTTTATCCAAACGAAACTTTTTATCTGATTCAAAGGATATAAGTTGACCTGTATGATCAGACCTGACGCCACTAATTAGGGCGAGTCTTTTATATTACAATTAGTAAATGTAACTTGTAACTTTGAACGGCTCTCCTGAACATTTCATTTTTTGTCACTTTTACCCTATTTCCTCTTAACCGTCGATATATTATCTTCGATATACAGCTCACCGTACAATTTACCTTAAATGATTTAGCTCGCTTTATTACATATTATTATCTTTAATGTGTGTGATGACCTTTACTCTGCAACCTAATTATTAAGATTTCAAAATAAAAGCTGTAGTCGAGTTGCTTTAATTAGACCGAACTCTATTTGACCAAATTGACTAACATTAAACCACCTGTCTCACTGAGTCACTGCATATTCAAACAAAGCTCTTAAAATAAACAAAATAATTTAAATTGCTTCCCAAATGTTCAAGAGCACAAATAAGGAAGTCACCAAAATACTTGTCTAATTAATTATGTGCCTTTCTGTGAAAACCCTGACAAACAGCATTCCGGCTGAAAACGCCTGTGCAAACAATCCCCAGTGTTCAGTTAACGTTCCCTTCGAAGAACGATATAGGTATTTCTGTAATTGTCTGAATTATATGCAAACTACGATTTACAAAAAATATCATCTGATTATGGTGGTGTGTGTAATTATTAAGAACTAGGTTCTTTTTAATAAAGGATAAAAAATCTGATTTGGTAAATAACTTCGTATGGCCGATATAAGTTACTGAAGTTCTTCGTTCTACGCCAATCAATCACTATGGGTATTATGAAATTGGGTAAAGCCACTTTTATACACAAGAAACACAAAATATCATAAAGCTTTTAACACTGATTCATAATAATGGCTCGTTTGCACAAGAAGAGTTGACTCTCTTCGAAGACACTTATCAAAAGGAGATTTTAAAAAAGAAAGACGAAAATCGACTCACCTACACAGATTTATTCTTTTATTACGTTATTAAAATATCAAACTTATTTTTTTTTTTTTGCAAAAACAACGAAATTTTAACCAACAAAATATAATATATAGTTTTGTATTTTCCAAAATCCCCTAACATGTCTACCACAGTTCAATTTCCGCCTGCCCAGAATAGTTGCGAACTACGAGCACCTGGCAAGGGTCGGTAACTCGTTCACTAGAATAATCTATTCTATCTACCCGCCACATAAGTGGCGGCAAAAATTGGATGTCTAACCGGACGACAAACATCAGAATGTAATTACACAACACGTCGGGACACGGTTCCAACTCGACTAACGGGACTACATTATTATGGAACAGGTGAGATTTAAATCTGGTGTCAAAAGTGGGATTAGGTACGTACCTACTGCAGATAGGTTATATCTGTAGGATGCATTGTAGATGGGCTGTCATGGAGTGGGTGCTGTGAAGACGGGCTTCATCATCAAGGTAAGGAAACGCTGACGTGACGACTTAAAGTCGCTCATGACAGGTTTATATATTAGTGGTAATAAAGGTAACTCAGCGAGAGATGTAGAAATCTTAGAGGTGACTTTTGCTCAGCAGTGGGACGCAATGTAATAAAAACAACACGCAATGCACAATGACGGAAATTAATCTAAAAATTAAAACGACTGTAGAGACACACATAACATACCACCACGCCTGTAAAGAGACATGAAAAAATTTAAACCTTTTTTAAATTACGATTCTAAAATAGGTAACTTAAATCAAGACAATAAATGGGTACGCCACAATTGCGGCGATAAGTCCCCTCTTTACGGAGTGGCTAGTGAGGCGCCACGGCGTCCTCACCTTCCACCTGACGCAGGTCCTCAGCAGACACGGTTGTTTCGGGAGGTTCCTGTTCCGGATAAGGCGGGAGGAAACGCCCGGGTGTCATCATTGTGTGGATCACCCGGAGGACACGATGGAGCATACGGTGAAAGTCTGCCCGGCTAAGAAGCAGGCGGAACGCGTAAGGAAAGGGAAAATTTCGCTCCCTCACGCCCCTAACCGCCGCCGGAGACGCCCTAGGCGTCGGGAATCGCAGGCCGGTTCCCGGCCACCGTAGGCGCGGGCTTGCGGACGGTGAGCAATGGGTAGCTCGCCATCCGATAAGGACCAGGCCCAGGTCGCTAGCGCGTTGTGTTCCACGCGCGCCTCAAAGAGATGTCAGCACAATTGAAAGGGTCCGCTAGAGCCGATGCCTGCTGGGGTTGCCGGTTTGTACGACAGGTTACCGTGGCCCCTGGCAACATACAGGCAACTGAAGGAACACGGGTGGATTTTAGTCAGCAAGAGTCTGACACGCCCTCCCGCTCCACCCAAAGCGGGAGAAGTTATTTGATAATTTTGAACCCAAAAAAAAAATCAAGAAAATAAAAAGCATCATCAACTGATTTAATATGCTGGAAATCAAATGCGTAAGTCCTGAAAGGTCAAGCAATGCGAAGTATATCTGTTTATTTTATTCTGGGTAATTCTGCGCTAATAGGGAAGGTCGTGCAAGCACAAACGCTTCTTTGCGCTCTATTACCCCCCCTATTGTCTGGGGTTACCTTCTAATGTAGTCTATATCGCCCGTGATAACATCGCCGATTTATACAAACTGGTATTCTTACAGCGCGCACTCTTGACGACCAAGCCATAATAATTATTTATAACTGAAGCATATAATATATGAGTGACACGAGGAATGGCTTGATTATACGAATTTTCCACTTTTATAAGACGTTTATTATTTATAGAACTTAGTTTCTGTAAAGTTACGTTACTTATATGGTTAAGGCGCAGATATATGATTTTAGTGACTTTTAAATTTGTTATTACGCCTTCAAGTAATGAAAAAATGTATGTTAAACTAAAATGCATACTCATCAATTCTTTATGTAAATATTGTATTGTAGTAAACTTTATGAAATAAATTCCGGAAATAATGACTACCCAAAGCATAATAAACTTTTAAACTAATTAAGATATTTTAATAATTTTTTCTATGCTAAGACTATTTTATTAAGTATATCTGTCTGTGATTTTTTTCAAATATTCATATTTTCGTTAGTAAAAAGAAATAGTCCCTATGAAACGAACGACGGCCGCAGCGTGAGCGTGACGTGCATTTGTATGGCCAGGTGTTCTGGGAACTAATAGGTAGGTATAAATAATAGTGAAGTTCATATTGAAGTCTATTAGAAAATAAAGAGGAATATTAATAGTTGCTCATTTTAAACTGAAATGTTAAATATAATAAAGGACTTAAGGTTACATGCAATAAAGGACTTATTTGGACTTGTTTGTAGATAAAATAAATGTATTAAAAAAAGCAATGTGTAATGTCAAAATAAACACAAAAATAAAAAGCAAACATTGCTTACTTCTCAGAAAATCCACGTCCACGTTCTAATACGTAAAAAACACCTAGTACGCCGCACTCAACGGCTTTCCAGTTCGGTATTACTTGGGAAAAAAAACAGATAAAGTGTCCTGAAAATACTACAGTTTCATTTAAGACTTCCTGATTAAAAAGGCATTTCACTCTATTAAAGAATTCCTTGAAGAAAAATAATTATTTAATATTTAAATGTTTGTGATACTTTATAATGTGATATAAATTATAAGAATAGTATGATATAATATCAAATGTATGAATAATGATAATTAATATAATCTCCCGACCCTGCTCCCGACACCGGCGGACATCTATTTTTTTATATTTTTAAATGTTTTTTTAATTCTTTTATTTTAAGAAATATTTAAAAATGTAGATTAATAAGAACCAAAATGAATAAACGAAATGATAATTAATATAATATAATGTAAAATGTATACCTGGAATATTGAGTATGTTTATGTTTTTTATTAAATTTTTATATCCATTTAATTGCAATGCCTTAACAGGCAACTAAGTTCTAAGAACCTACCTATTGTTAACATCTTCAAAATGTTGTACACTTAGTTCGCAATAAAGAATTTGAATTTGAATTTGAAGTAGAACCTCCTAGAATATCCTCTAGCAAACTGAAATTATCAGAGGATTACTATTCTTTAAAGAAGTCGATGGCATTTATGTTCTAAAAAAGTAACTCTGTTAAACATTTTATCCAATATGCTAACACTATCCATTCTATCCCAAGTGGTCTAAGTTTTTAATACTTTTGATAAAGTCTAAATAGGTAGTATAATCTAGAAATGGATATTGGATGAGTGTTATAATACTAAAGATTTTAAACTAAGCTTAATGCTTAATCATTTTATCTTAGAAAATGTTCACAATTTAACGTAAAAACAAGAAAGTGATCTTACAAAGTTTTCGTTTTCCTTTAAAGTGACACCCTTTAAATAATAGTTGCCTTTTCTGCGCTTATTTAACTTCTAAGATGGATATGTGAGTTCATATTGATACGATTACATCTACTCAACTACGTTTTTTAAAATAATAGAGTTTCCTGAACTAATCATCATTCAACAGGGTTGATAAGTATTATAAAAAATAAAAAATATGTGTCTTTTTAAAGTAAAATGTCTCTTCATACGCATTTCTGAAGGGAACGACGTTTTCCTTTTCATTATCATACTTTAAGATAATATCTTTACATTATTTACTTTGTGTCAGTGTTCCTTGCGAATATTCTATTTTAATAAGTTATACTTTTTATGTGAAGTCTGATGTGACAGTAGTACGTTAACAGTAATTCTAATTAAAACTTTCAACTTTTGAGGATTATATTCTAGATAAGAATGCTTGGAAGCTCGCTGGTCTAGCTCCATAGGACAATTTAGAGTATAGACAAAATCAAACTGGTTGCTAATTTAATTGTGTAATTAAATATTATAACATTTTTTTTTACATTCTGTGATTACTTGAACTCACAAACTGACTAATTAGTATCATTTGTAATTTTTTTTTTTTAGGAATATCGTATAGGTACCTACTTTTACAATGCTTGTAAATATGTGAACACCATGTATCTATTATATATTTATTTTTTCTGTCATTGCTTCATTTTTAATTATTTTTACCTATTGTGGTATAGTAATCTTACTCCAGGTGCATCGTCTTCACATATAATTATATAATTAATGTATACAAAATATTGTAAAACATTTTAAAAGAGTAACGGTGAAGTTTCTTGCCCATTCTTCTCCATACGAAAACTACCTTTTGGAAGGGGCGACTAGAATCAATTCTATTTTTTGTTTTGACGTTCAAAAGTGCCTTTTTGTGCCTAATTGAAATAAATTATTTGACTTTGACTTTGAAGTAATCACGCTAAGTTTTTTAGATCACTAAATTATGAACAAACAATCAAATAACTTGAAATGAGAGACTCTCGGCATTAGGCAACAGATTAAATTGAGAAGTGTTTAGAAACCGGGTTCAGTGTTGTAAAACTTTCTCGAGTCAAAATGACAGCATATTTGATACAATTGTCGAGCTTTAACACAAGTAATACAATCCGAGTAGTGGTTAATCTACTCCCACAGTTTAGTGCAAACCGTATTGACACGAGTGGTGGTCCTGACATTTACCGACCCGTACAACTCGCCTGTGCACCTCACGCCGCGTGCAGCTACCCCGCAGCGAGCGCCCCCGGCACGGCACAGTAATTATTCTCCGTAGGTAATAAATAACTTAAGCGAAATTCACTGAATGGGGAGTCCATTCAGTAAATTAAACTACACTTAAGTCCAACACACCCGCTTCTATTACGGAAGAAGATTGCATTCCGTTCGTAATGTCACTTCCAATATCACCCAAAGATTATTATTTTTAGTTTGAACACATTCTCTAGCACTAATTATCTTAGTTATTAAAGTAAAAAAAAGCTTCCAAATCACACTTCTTTCTATCTCGAAGTTTGAACTCTATAATCCGTAAATTCAAGTGTAAAAGATTGCCTCGGCTTTTATTATAAAATGGTCTCACTTGGCCATCCATTTCGGCAGTAATTTTCCTACGGCTTTGTAAAGCGCAATCCAGGATTTGGTAAAAACGTTTCCAGCTTTACGGTGAGATTGCTTTCATTTTCATTAACATTCCCAACGCCACCAGAAATACTACAAAAAAGTGAGTTTACGTAGAAAGATATTGTAGCTTTTTTTTTTCATACCCATTGTCGCTAAAACCTTTTTCTCTCTACATCTAACCTAAAAATAAAATAAGCAATAAAATCTCACTATAAGTTGAAATTAAAATGGCAGCATCCAGTGGGAGAAGACGACGGTAAAATAAAAATATAATTGATAGTCATTATGCAGCCGGGCATTGCGTTAAGGCTCTTACAAACAGGCGTGACACGCGACGCGACACAAAGGCACCGCTCGTCGCGCGACGGGCGGTGCCTTTGTGTCGCGTCGCTTGTCGCGCCTGTTTGTAAGAGCCTTTAAGCGAAGCTGTCAAAGCTACTTACATAAGAGAACACACTCTTGTATTTGTCTCTTTGTCTTTGCTATCTGAAACAAATAGTGTAAATACTTTTGTGATGCTCATTTCATTTTGTCGTTTCATGTTTAAGAGTCCGTTCACACAGACTCGGAGAGGAGAGCAGATTCTTATCACGTTGAAAACAGAGTTTTTAGTATTTGTAGTTAGGTTTGTTTTTGCATGTGCACTGCTTTTGTCATTAAGAATGCTTGAACGCGCTTGGTGTGAAATAATAAGAGGAGCTGACCGGCTCCGATCGCGTACTTTTTGTCGTTCGCGCAGCCGTTCGGCTCCGATTGCATGCTCTTTCTCGCTCGCGCAGCCGATCGGCTCCATACGATAATACTCATAAAATTTAAGGCTATCATTTTTCAATTCCTCGAAAATGGTGTGAAACTCCCCATGGATTAATCGATTTTTCCAAATATTTTTTGCCCATATTTGTCTCCGCTTGCGCTTTCGTTTGTTTTGTTCTGCTTTAAAAAATCTTGCTAACAAATATATTTCTTCATCGGAGCTATCTAAATCCATGTTCCGAAAAGCACACGTTAACACCGAAAACAAAACTTAGACTGTGTGGAATACTGGTACTGCCTTTGTAGTGTCTCCACCCAGCTCCGAGCGCATTCGACCGGCTGCGAGCGCATCCGACCAGCTCCGAGTGCATCCGACCGGCTCCGAGTGCATCCGCTTTCAGATCGCTTTCAGCCAGTCTATGTGAAATAGTTGGCAGCTCCACTCCAACCAACTCCAAGCGCATACGATCCGGTCTGTGTGAAAACAAAAATGCGCGCCGATGTTCTCCGAGCCGGTCTGTGTGAACGGACCCTTAGTAGACATGCGGTGTAACTACGGAATATAAAAAAAGCCCGGTTAAGTGCGTGTTGGACCACGCACAAAGAAGGGTTCCGTAGTTGAGATCAATTTATCCCAAGAACAAACTTAACATTGTAGTTGAAAAACATGTTCTCCCCCATAAGGAATGTACGGCCTACTTGTAGAACCTACTTAGCTGTGATAGTTTTCCTTTTAATTTCGTTACATAAACTACTGCCCTGAATTTCTTTACATATCCAAAACCAACCATTTAGCTAGCAGGGGGGGGACACTTGAATCTAATAAAAATTAGCAGATTATAGCGTAATATTTCGCAAACGGATCCCTGAATCCAAATATGGTTTTCACTCTCTCATTATGTTTTTGAAAAATCTTTCCAACGATAGCTCACACTATGGGATAGAAAAGAAAAAAAAAACATCCCCACTTTACATGTCGGGGAGGTACACTAAAAAAAATTGTATCTTAATTTAATTTTACCACTTTGTCGGCGTGATTAATATGTACGCCCATACCAAATTACAGCCCTCTAGTACTAAGAGTCTCGGAGCTAGACCGCGGACAGACAGACTGACAGACCGACATTGCGAAACTATAAGGGCTCCTTATAGACTACGGAACCCTAAAAAACAAACCTGTTTTTTCAAGTGTTGTTAGTCTTTCTTGTTAGTACATTATTTTCAATTTTTTATTTTGTTATTTGTAATAATTCTGAGTTTTAAGAGCAGTGGTGGCCTAGTGGTAACGGCCCCAACTTACGAGTTGTAGGTCGTGGATTATAACCCAGACGCCTAAATGACGCCGGTGGTTAAATTATTTACACTAAGTAAAGCGCCTGCTTTACTTAGTGTAAATAATTTAACCACCACCACTGCTCTGAAAACATCGTGAGGAAACCACGATATCCTAATAGAACCAAAAATTCGAAGACATGTGACATCTACCAACCCACACTGGGCTCGCGTGGTAGACTACGGCCCACTCCCTCTCACTGAAAGGAGGCTTTTTTTCGATGAAACGAAAAAGCGACAGTAAAAAGAGACAGAAAATGAGATAGAAGCATTATACAGTGTTTCTTATGTTCGTGGTTCTCTTTGTGCTCTGTTTCGTACCCCCTCCACTCGTGGCATAGTGGCAGCTTGCTTGGGCCTCAGCGTTGTACGTGTGTTACTATGTGTTTGTGCACGTACAAAAAATTATTTTAAAATTTTTGGGTGGGAAATTATCAATAACTTCTCCCGCTCTGGGTGGAGCGGGAGGGCGTGTCAGACTCTTACTGACTAAAACCCACCCGTGTTCCTTCGGTTGCCATGTTGCCGGGGGCCACGATCTCCCTTTCGGACTTCTTCGCAATCCCACTGAAAGGAGGCCTGTGTCCCAGCATGACGGGGAATATTATAGGCTGATTATGATGATTTAATTTTGAGTTTCACGAACTGTGTCCAAATGAACGTTATTATTTATTTTCTTTCTTTCTTTCATTATGCAGTCGGGTAAAGTTGCCGAAGCTATTCTATAAGAACAAATGTATAATTTCTTAATCTTAAATTCTTTTGGGAATTGCAACACGTAAACTATAAAGCAATCGATATCCAATCAGTATTAAATTCTGGATAAAATGGATGAAGAAGCCCAATCTGAGTATTTGGATAAAAGCGATGGTATTTGGCACAGTTACAAACAAATAATATAACGTCTCGCATGTCACATAAATACCTACCTATATGGAATTAGGTACATGTATCGATTGTCATCACAAACTCATCAGTTTCAGGATGAGTAGTCTGCTCAAAAAATTGAGCTGAATACAGCTCATTGATGGCCGTATACATTAATTAAGTTAATCAAATGTGTCCGTAAAAATATTTTTGTAAGTGTCCGTGTTATTCCAAAACAATTTATTTTTCTAAACATAAAATATTATGTAATAAACAGGTGTATTAAACTTGGTGTGTTCTTTTATTTGAATATTTTAATTCACAAAGTATGTGAGCATTACGCAGGTCCTAAATTTTTTAAGCTAGTATTTTAGCAGGCGCTCGTCTGTTCTCAGACTGAGTACATAATGTCATAATGCCAATTAATTCGGTGGGGCATTTCAAATACCACGCAACCTGGCTCTTTAAATGAAACATGTTTTGGTTACAAACATTTAATTAATATTATTAATATTTTTTTTTTACTTTTTTAATGACGTAGGTATCTAATATTCTATAAACCTTTTTGGTATTATAAAAAATATCAAGATAAAAAGTCTAGATTGATTTCCAGTATCTAGTGGGAATTCTCATACCATAACAATGGTACCTATATATTCTTTCTCTAAAATCTTTCATTTTATTTCAAGAAATAGTTTGATAGTTCGCTTTAATAAATCTACACTGTGTCAAGGCCAAGATTTTATTGTAAACTGGGATTGATATTGTACTGAGACTATTCTGTCAAAGATAGCAGGAAGTGCCTCAAACTATCCGCCAATATTTATATAGTCACGTCGAAATCGGTCCTGCATCCGACTGTTTTTCACTCGATATTCAAATAGTTTTCTATTTGCTCGTGGTCTAAGCTCCACAAACTTTTTCTACTAGCTTTGTTTTCTTACCTCAATTCTCTTGTTTTTATTCGCTATGGTAAAATCAGTTTCTATTAAAATGTTGGCTAAAACACAAATCGACAGGTCACAGTAAAATTCGTCTTCAATCGTACTTCCATTAAAGAAACTGTTATTTCTTGAAAATTTTAGGCATTCAGGTAAAGGTTCGATGAAATTGAACGTTAAAAGACATTTCAATTCAAAAGAGCAAATAAAAGGAATGCTTTATACGCCTAGCTAAAGAATTCTTATCAATTTCACGACTTTAAAGGCGTGAGATTACTTCATTTCAATCAACATGATAGCCGCATAGCTGTGCCTGAACTGAAAGAAACCTGAAACTCCCAAAGAATGCGACCCACCTGTAAAATCCTTCACTCGCTTAGCGTGAAAGAGGTGCTATAAAAAATGGTGTCGATCTCGTCACTACGTCCTGTTCGTGGCCCACGCAGCATCAATACCACTTCGTCAAAAATATACCTACTGCTAACATTTACTATTTGGTTTCATGTTTCAATTTATGCTTAAAACGGGTCGGTTGTTAGATTGTAAGAAACATACCTATCTACCGATCTAGTAGGTACTTATGTGGTACACCATAAAGATGTTCACCACAACTTTTAATTTTGTAACCATACCCTAATAGTATTAGATTTATTTTCATAATATAATTAACTTCACCAAGACTAAATTAGAAACGAACTGCGCAGTTATGTATCAAATATAAAAACCATAAACAAACCGCGCTCTTCGGGAACTTAATGCTTCGGAAACATGAAACTTCGACAAAGATTCTGTAACATGGAAATATCGTTCAATTTGCGAGTTAACTAGATATTGAAAATATAATGTTTGATCAATTTTTATTTAACTTTTAAGGGGTGTCTAAGATATCATTAAATTATTCGGCATTTGCCATAATTTAGGTTAGCTAGAATATCGATCGCCGCTACGTATTTTAAGAGGATGTCATATACAACGTGCCGCTACAATTAATTTATCACACGGGTAGGGCTAGTGGCCAGTAATCATAAAAAATATAATACTAAAAAAAAATCGTTAATTGAAAAATTAAAAATTTCAAATGTTGCCGACATCGGGCTCTCCCTTTCCTTCAATTCGCCTTCTCTTTGCACGTTATTCGTTTTATTTTCATTGATGCGATGTTATGATCCGTGATCCCGGTAAATGACCTCTGCGCTCCAGTTTTTAAGTACAGGTTGCACTAAGATGATATTTTATAAAATCCTGCTTATATTATAAAGGCGAAAGTTTGTGAGTCTGTGTGTATGTTTGTCTTTTATTCACGCTCAAACGGCTGGACTAACTTGGATGAAATTTGGTACACAGATAGTTTATAACCTGGATTAATACCTAGGATACTTTTTATCCCGATATTTCCACGGGATCGAGACTTCTGCGGGTGAAACCGCGGGGCGCAGCTAGTTGAAAATAAATAATAACGTTTAATTAAAATTAAAATATCTTCATAAAAAGAAAACACTTCTCTAAACGTGTGTTAAATTAATGTCACCATTAAAGCGCCACGCTGTATAAGCAAGAAGGTAGGTCCTTCTTGCTTAACACGTTCAGTAACGGGAGCCCTCCTGGAGGGTTCATTTTAAATGTAAGTTTTTCTTATCGAATTCGGTATTATAAACTGTGAAAATAAAACAAGTAACAAAATTTCAAACCTAATGCTGGCGACACTCCTCAAGGGTTAACTTTAGCGCAAACGTAATGCCGATAACCCTTGCCCTGCAGTCTCAACATAGATAGCGATTGCTATTCGACCGAATTCGGTCGCAACGTACTAATGGCGTCTCAAGACGCGCGCGACTTGAAAGACAAAGAAAGAAAACTTATTAATTCTGCACAAACAAAACGCACATTAAATAAAAAATACATTAAATACACACATACAAAAGTAGCCAAAAGCCTCGTATTCAACCAATAAATTTTTGACAATGTTGTTCATTGGTTGATGTCAAGGCCACGAACCAGAGACAATATTACGTAATTACTGTTATGTGACATTGACAACAAAAACATAACAACAAAAAAATAACAATTAAAGAGTTTAACCACTTTTGTAACAATCACGTGATTTTTTGTGGTTGTCAAAAATTTTTGACCGTCTTGGGACACTATTAGTACACTTTGCGACCAAGAAGTGTTGAGAACTTCGAATATGCATAAGTATCTACGTACCTACTGTCAAAGTCAAAGTCAAATAATTTATTTCATTAAGGCACAAAAAGGCACTTTTGAACGTCAAAAACAAAAATAGAATTGATTCCAGTCGCCCCTTCCAAAAGGTAGTTTTCGTATGGAGAAGAATGGGCAAGAAACTCCACCGTTACTCTTTTAAAATGTTTTACAATATTTTGTATACATTAATTATACAACTATATGTGAAGACGATGCACCTGGAATAAGATTACTATACCACAATAGGTAAAAATAATTAAAAATGAAGCAATGACAGAAAAAATAATTATGTAATGGATACATGGTGTTCACATATTTACAAGCATTGTATAAGTAGGTACCTATACGATATTCCTAAAAAAAGTGATACTAATTAGTCAGTGTGTGAGTAATCACAAAAGTAAAAAAAAAAAATAAGTACAATAAGTATCAATCTGCCTAGCCTTTTCGCAACTATGTTGTGTCGGCTTCCAGCCTAACCAGATTTAGCTGAATACCAATATTTTACAATAATTATTTACAGGTGTATTCCGGGATTGTTGGAACAAAGTTACACACGTGACCTCCTCGCTTAATGAGGTCGCGCTGAACATTAATTTGTTAATGAAAACATTAATTGTTATTATGACCTTCCACCGTATTGCCTTACACCCGGTTTCTGAATTGATAATTTGAAATTAAGGTGAAAGTAGAGTTTGACAATTTCTCAACATCAAATTCTCTATTCAGAAACCGGGTGTAAGTCCATTGCTGATATTTAAGTGCCTCAAAGGATGAACAGATCCTTATTAACAAAGCCTTGTCTTATCCAACAAGAGGTTTAGAGACAAACAATGTCATGATGTAAACAATTGCCTCTCGGTTCACCATAACAATGCCCCATACTTTGCGAGCAAATTCTGAAGCCATTGGAAGGTAATGGTCTGTTATAATGTTAAGTACAGTCGAAAAAAGTATTTGGTATAGGTATACCAAACCAAAGCAACAACTTATAAACAATTTTGTGAGTGTACAGAGTACTTAGTCAATTCTTTTACATCACTCTCAAAAGTTTTAAAATTATTACTCATTAAATGAATGCAGTGTAGTAAGTCATAAGTCATTTATTCATTTGTTTAACATAGGTGTACAATAGTAATGGTATTTAAAGATAAAGAGTTCGCTATGTTATACCAGAGGGCGTACAAATGTTTGTAATTGAGTTATTATTTAATTAAATAAGCCTAAACAATAAAAAACAATTACTTATAAAAAATCACACATTTCATAATACAAATTAATTAATAATAAATAGCAATATAAATCAATGTCAAAATAAAAAATAAAAATACAAATGTCAATACAGTGCATGACAACACACAGACTGAAAACATATAATAAGGCTATGTCATTAAACAATACTAAAGTTAACATACAAAAACTGATGTCAATAATACTAATGTCAATAAATAAGAAGAATATTTTTGCCTGTATGCCAAATAGCTTGTTCGACTGTACATAAGAAGGTGCAGACGCATTAAGGCTCCTACAAACAGGCGCGACACGCGACGCGACACAAAGGCACCGCTCGTCGGGCGACGAGCGGTGTAGATAAAGTCTTGAATGCAACTGTACATAATTAGGTATTAAAACACTCATGTGATACTATTATCACCCACATTCGTGTTTTAATACCCCTTATTATACAACAGTTGCATAAATAACTAATCTTGTACTTGTAATGATACTGTAATAGATTCTTAATTGATATTCATCTTATGGCGCCAGTTCTAAGGCTCAGAGCCAAAGATAGGCCACGTCGTGGCAGTCACACACAAATAACAAGAGATATTTTATAGAAAACAATATAATTTGATACTTAATTAAGCTACATTTTTATTATAAATTAGTTATTTCTCATTTTCAATATTCTTCCTCCAAAGATATGGGTGCAATTCGTTTCTCATGCCACTCGCATTCCTCATCTTTTTCACGTAACATGGTCTCCTCCCTCATCTTTTCAAGATTGAATAGTATTTGTGCTAAGTTAGTGGCTTTCATAGCAACAGTCAAACTTGTACCTGTTAAATTTTTTATTAAAGTTTTTATTAAAAGATCCTTGGTGCATAAGGAATAGGAAGAAATATAAAATAGACACAAGTATCTACATACATTTCTAAAATAGGTAGTGTATTCGTGTTAACAAGCCTTAAGAATGCGGCGACGTATGAATTGTCCATACAAACGTAGTACATCAATCATTTGCAATTTGAGCATATTTCCACCATATTATGTTGATATTCGGATTGAGACAGTATTTATCTAGGCTCCTACGTCTTTTGATTTTCAAAAACTTATCTTAAAATGAAGTGTAAGCGAATTGCATTTCGTACATTTTTACAGCGTAAATGACATGTTTTCATATGGTTTTTTCTGTATTACAAACAAAAATATTTGTAATATTGTTTCCGTAGAAGCATAGTTTATGTTATCAAGTTACAAATTATCGAAAAAAAATTGGAAATACATTAAGTTTTCATTCATCATTTTTTGTATTACGGAACACATCCAAATTTATCATAATTTTTCGATGCTAGTATTGCCATCGCGTCAAGGAATAATTTGTCAATGTGTGCGTGGTCGTACTGCTCACTGTAGTTGTATATCGCTCCGACAGGCATTCACACGTGCTTGGTTGGAATTCGTTCGGGGTATTTTTTGTCAATATTATAAGATTAGGTATATTATATAGGTACTTTACTGTGCTTATTTGTTTACTGAATTAAAGCAGCTGCCGACTACTTCTGTTTTGTGCTCGTGATTATATTTAAATCTATTGTTTTACTCGAGTTAATTATCTTTTTGTATACACGTGTTTCTGAAAAAAAAAATATTTTTCATTCTATCTTTTCTTTCTTTCTATCTTTAGATAACATAAATGTGTTTAAAAACATCCGTATCTGGACAAACGAGTACTTATGTTTCATCAGTAATATTAATCGGTAGGTACCTATTTATGCGTCTAAACACCCTCAGCGAGTCGTAGAAACATCTAAATTATACACACGGCCGAAACGCGGTAGTCCAGGTATACTCGTAGGTGGCTTGTTGAGAATCCAACGTGCTGGGACGTACTCTCGTCCCAGCGCGTTGAAGAAACACTGTTGGATTTTCAACTCTCGGCGCTAAGCAGAGCGTTGAAAATCAAGTGCACGAAAAATTTCGCCGCGATTTTATTACGTCCGTGTGAACGAGGGCTATATTATAGGACCAGGTTTTTATACTAGGTATTTACTTGCAAGTACGCCGACCAAGTGCCGATCCGAAATACTCGCAAGACTATTTTATTTCTTATTTATATTTAGTTACGGATCAATGTTCTATATAGGGCTTTCAATACCGGGATCCCGGTATTGGCTAATACCGGGATCCCGGACATTATTTGACATTTTTCAATACCGGTATTGAAATGTCCACTACCGGGATACCGGTATTGGTGATTTTATTTTATCAGTAGACACTACAGTGAAACAATTTCTTTTTATTACCTACACATTATATTTTCAACCAATTTTATAATTATCTGGGTAAGTTTTAAAAACTGCGTATTTTAATTCGACAGTTAGTTACATTTCATTACTACTTGTGCTACTAACTGGAAGCAGAAATAGAAGCTAAAACTCAAAGGGAAGTTAGGACCCATGCTTCTTCCAGCAGGCCTAACATGACACACGCGATAATTATCCACCCTCGCGCGTCTAATTTTTGTCTATTTCTGTAGTGTTATCGTTTTCTGATAGCTACGCCATACAAAATACTTGACTCGTTCTGTCAAACTTGATGTTTTGTCAACAAACCCTAACATAACACGTTATTTATCTTGATTTTTGATAGTTCAACACGAGATAATCAGTTATTTTGTCGTATTTAGTCGTCCTCGATTTTGACGACGAGAAGAGTAGACAAAAAGACAAAATGATATTTTTTTTAAATTGTGGGTGTACACCGGTGTACTGTAGTAGAGGGGTGCACTACCACGTAGATGACTATTACTTTCCAGTCACTTTGCCAATTACGGTGATTAAATAAATAAATTAACGAAATCTAGGGATTATAGCTGTATGGTAATATCAAATATTCGCAACATAATTACTAAAATCACCAGTTTATTTCCTAAGGGTGGTGATTAACAATTTTTATGGTTATAATAGCGGAATCAACTCCACCTGCCAATTTATTTGAACGTCAGTTTTTTTGGTGACTGGTGATTAACAAAATTTGCAACGTCATGGACTTTATGGTGACTGTTACAATAATAAACTTCGATTTGTCAAATTGCGATCGTCGGCCCATTTGTCATTTGTGGTGATTATCTAATGAGTATAGGTGCCACTAATTTTAATTTCCGTCAATTTGTATTTTAATTTCAGCATGCCAAAGAAATAATTTAATTTTAATCAAAAAGTCGGTTACACAAAAAACTAATCATAAATAATTAAAAGAGAGAATAATTAAGAGAGACGTTTATTCAATAAAGTACATAATTCCATGCATAAATTGAACGAATGAAACAGAACTTCATGCCGATGTTGTTATCATAAAAATAATTTGTTTTTAATCACTTGCAACATCGGTATCTCGTCGCGCGATAAAGTAGTGTCAAAGTGCCTTTTTCGAGTTTACTCGCCGTTTGCGGTCATGTAAGGGATTAGAATGACGTCAGAATCGTAGACAAATTCCGATAAAACGAGAAAAAGAGCGTTCTCGCGCTTGTCATGTTAACCCTGCAGCACTGATATAGAGTCTATTGTAAGAGTTGAATTGGGTATTTATGATAGTTCTGAAGGCGGCCGAGAGATGTATATTGACATGGCGTATAATTATTTAATGAGCATTCTACCTACGAGCGTAGAGGTAGAGAGAACGTTTTCCTCGGTTACATATTTGTGCAACCGTTTAAGGGGACGATAACCGACTTTTAATGTTTTTATACTGAAGATGACGTCTAAACGAGTAGTGTTAGTAATTTGAAAAAAAAAATATGTTAAATAAGAGCATTTTTTTAATATTTTAATATAGGCATATTTTTGATTATGTTTATATTAAATAGTGAAATTAATTTGTAAAGTTATGTCTAATGTGGATAAAAAACTGAGAATGACGCAAAATCTATCAAACGTTTTTTTCTGAAAACTTCACCATTTTGAAAACAATTAAATTATTAATATTTTAGTATACGTGTTTTATTAAAATACTTTTTGTTTTACGTGTAATAAATTAATAATGCGTCTAATTTGGGACAGCGCTCCTTGATGGACGAGTCCTATTACTGGCTGGACGTATGACGCGTTGCATGAGCTCAGTACAAAACACGCAAGCTAACCATTCAAGGTCACTGTCATATATCTGCGTCTTAAGAAGCTCGCTCTCAGATAAAACTTTAGATGCTCTTTCCTTCCTACGAACTCATTTTCAGGAAGAAAGAGCCGAAACAATGTTGATTTTATAGAGATTATATGCAGATATTACTTTATAGCAAAAGATGCATGTTCCACTCAGTAGTAACTGTAATAAGTCATGAAGAAAAACCCATAACGGGGAAGCATCAGGGTAACCCGCGAAATTCAAATTTTCTTACGTATTTTGCATTTTGCAGGTCAGTGACAGGTTTTATGTTGATTAAAATATGATTCGCGGTCATAACGAATATGGCTTTACTCAATTATAATCATTACAATCAGCAATACAACTCCATAAGTTAGCAAAGGTGTCAAATGTCATGATTTCATGAAATCATGACATTTGACACCTTTATCTTCTTCTTAATCACTATTGCTGATTGTAATGATTATAATTGAGTAAAGCCATATTTGTTACGACCGCGAATCATATTTTAATCTACATAAAACCTGACACTGACCTGCAAAATGCAAAAAACGTAAGAAAATTTGAATTTTGCGAGCTACCCTGGCGCTTCCCCCTTAAAAGCACGATGAACAATTTTGACTGATTTTTATGTGATTTTATTAAAACATATTGTATGTTGATTTTAAAGAGATTTATTTTACAAAAACATAAAGATAAATAGATCGCTAAATTGTAATTACTTAGATACTGATTATTCAAATTTAAATGTTTTATTTTATCTAGGTACTTTTCTCATACTATGTATCAGATTATTTTGTTATTTTTGTTAGGAGATTCTGTTTGCAATTTAAAGTTGTATAAAAAAGTGACTTTATATTTTAAAAAGCAGTTTTTTATTATTTTGTAGTGAAACTTATTAGTTGTTGAATAAAAAAACGATATTAAGTAAAAAAATAGTCTCATACCGGGATCCCGGTGTTGGACATTTTCTATACGGTATTAATACCGGTACTGCAAAAATCCGGTATTCGAAACCCGTAGTAGTTCTATGCAAGCGTTTTTACTTTAAAGGATTTGGAAGTTTTTTTTTTTTGTATACGCGATTGTGCTCTTTATTTATACTACATTACGGATTAAAGGTTTTGGAAGTTTTTTTTTTAATGCGATTGTGCTCTTTATTTAGATAAGGTCCGTATCAATGTTCTATACAAGTATTTTTCTTCAAAGTTTTTTTTTCGGCTACTCGCTCCTTCGACGCTCGATGCAATTCTGCTTTTTATTTATATTTAGTTATGGATCAAAGTTCTATGCAAGTATTTTTACTTTAAAGGTTTTGGAAGTTTTCTTGAAGTGAATACTTCTTTAGGCGCGTTGAGCATTTTTGAGATGGGACTAAACCTTTGATTTCGCGACACTGTAACGCAATTTACCGAAACCGTGGAGTAAAAGGCATCAATGCGTTGATTACCGCGGTACCGATTTTTTTAATCTGACGTGTAAAAGTGATTCCGATACTTATCCTATTTACAGAATAAACAATTTCATTTCATATCTACTAGATTTTCTCTACAAGGCCTAGATCCAGAGATATTCTAAAACATTGAGATATTGGCATTGTAAAGAAATTTCCAAAAAACGCATTACTAGTCTGTACATATACTAACGATTCCCCAAAGTATTCAACAGAAATAAAGCAAGTAATGAACATACCTAATTACTAATAATAAAATATAAATGCCGTCGACTCGTTATGAATGAATAGTAAGTAGCTATCTATCCAGTCACACACACACACGGATGCGCACCGCGTCCGCCGCCCGCCTGCTGTTGTCAAACAGAGATAGCAATATTCCGAACGAATTTTGCAAACGTCTCGATTTGTAGTTGCGAGCCGCGGTCGCAGCGCTCTTAAGGACATGGTTATCGGCTAATGCTTTAAAATTCACTTAGTCAGTTTACATTGGTTTACATTATTTAGTAGTTATAGATTCAAAGATGACATTTTCCTGTTTACTTCAATTATTGAAGCTTATTATTTTCATTGCTACCATCTCGAACACAATGACATAATCATAATAAATTATTAATTAATTTTAATTCAAATTCAAATTTTACGATGAAATTTTGAACTTTTGTCTGTCAAAGTAATGACAGATACAAAAATCGTGATTTAGACAACTTTATTCTTAAAATTCTGTTTAATCGACTATTTTGATTATTTAAATGTCGTGGCCAGATCTTAGAATTGATCATTTCGTGAAATGGTTGTGTTTCATGAAATGGCCAGCTAAAATTGACCATATCATTTAAACGTCAACGTTTAATGATATGTCTGTCGACGTGTGGTCATTAAGTAGGGTATCCATGCAAATATTACTGGCATTCATTAACTTTTAGTAATCTGGGTCAATGGATAAATAAAACATTTTAAATAGCTTTCATTCCAGAAGAAAAATGATAATAAGATTTAAATATTTAGCTTGGTATAATAACGATACTTCAATGCACTTTTATCTTCCATTTGCATATTTATAATTGCTTTTCCAATCGAATGATCGTCCGCCGCCATGATGCACAACAAAAACAAAGCGACATCAACGCCTCTAACGGTAGATAATTTAACTATTTAACGATATGATCACTAATTTTTGGCCACATCATGAAGTAGTCGTGCATTTAACTGTACATATCGTCAAACGTTGAGTATTCAATGATCTGGCCAGACCACATCCTGATGTGGCCAGCGGTCGATGTTCTATTTCATGAAATGCAATCATTTCATGAAATGGTCGATCATTTCATAAAATGATCAATTCTAAGATCTGGCCACGACATATATATACCTTGTAGGACCCTTGCTTTCACACTGGATACCGAAGATCGCTCACACGATTGACTTGGAATTGTTATAATGAATTGTTTTGAAATTGTTGGTTGGATATTGTTGAAACTATGTATCGCTATGTGAATTGTGGGATAGCAACTAGTCACTGCAATACACTAATGTATGTATGAATCTAAAAATTCACACCATTTACATCTCGTTACTATTCAAGCCCAAGAGTGCAGGTAATCGTTTCAGTCTCCTTTATTTAATAACTTCCTACGCAAAAAAAAGCTCTTCGAGTATTTCGTTTTTTTATAATCCCTGAAGGACCTTTTTTGCTCTCCACACAATCTCAAGTTATGATACCCCTTTGTATTGCTATCACATAACTATCACGACACAAAAAGGTAATGTATGTGTTTGACATGACTTGAGGCGACATATCTACTCACCCAGTTTCCCTTAAGCTGTTATTCTATTTTCGTGGCATGAAGGATAAATTTGACAAATGGCCACAAGTTGGGCAAATAACGGAAGTTTTTTTTTTTATTATCAGAGCGTGACGCAGTAACAATAAGTTTCCTTTACACAGTGAATTTGCCGGTGACCAATAACTGAATGAAAGTTTGTTCTGTAAATACGAAATCGCTGATGTATGAAAATATTCGTACCACACCATTTTTATCAGCTTTCCGGCGCGACGCTCTCCGCAATCATGTTGTTAAATGATTGAAATTGTTTTGTGTATCTGACGCAGTTTTGTGGTTTTATTTTTATTAATTAACACAGTGTCCAGGTTTTTAATCAAAAATGTTGTAAAACAAATCTGTAGGCAGTTTTATTTCCTGTCACTACCATTTCCACTTAAGCAAAAATTGGATAAGTTTTAATTGCTTTGCGGGGATACTTTAATCATATAAAATTGTTTAGATGTAATCTTGTCACAGACTTTTTTAAATAGGATGGAGGTACCACTTAACGGTGATCAAATAGTTACGACTCCTGAGATAAAATAAGTTTTACCATTTAATATAAAAATAACTTTAAATAATTAATTATGATAAAGTTGTTCACCGTGGAGCTTGCTGACCTACTATCAAAGAATGAGGTCGATTCATAAAATTACACAAAAATAATAAAATCTAGATCAACTCTGTAATAATACCAAAAATATGTAAATGTACAGCCATGACATTCCAGAACCAATAATCATTTCAATAACCCACTAAACTGTCTACCAAAAACCTCGAAGAGTGAATCGGAATTCCTAATGCACAATAACCACATTACAATACAAAAAGAATACCATAAAAAGATACTTATTTTCATTCCTCCTTCTCTATGGAATACATTCACAATATCAGGGGAAAATCCTCCCAATTTCCTATAAGCCGTAGGTTTAATGAGCTACGCATACAGAATCGAAACGTATAAAATACTAATTGTATTTGGTCGCAGCTCTTGACTTGAATCTGTTTTAAAGATGATGTTAAAGGTTATTTATTTCATAACAACAGTAAGTTTTGGAAGTCGCAATAGCCTAACAATTTAGGCGAACAGTTAAGACGTGGGCGCGTGAACGAATGGTCTTTGATTCCTACCCCGGCACTTGCAACACTATACAACCTGGCACAAGCAGATCTTTGACAGTCGTTACGGGTAGTCTGAAGTCCAAAAGTCGGACAACCAGTTTTACCTATCGTGTTGCACAATAACTGGGTTATGGAGGTCAGATAGGCAGTCGCTCCATATAAAATACTGATATTCAGCTGCATCCAGTAAGACTGGAAGCTGACCTCATAATTGTTGGGTAAAGGCTAGGCAGATTGGAAGAGTTTGCATACAGACCAGTATCTTTTAAAAACGTGCGGCTTTGCTGATCACACATATTAGAAAGTCATCTCTTGGTAATATTTTATGATACTTACAGACGAAGGAACTCTATTTTTTTCACATGAATCACAGATTTAGGACTTGTTAAGCTTTAAAGAAATATTTTTAATATAGGCCCGCCATCGTTGATATGCAGGGGTTTTACGAAAACGGTCAATTCTAATAGTCTACAGATTCCAATAGTGAAGTATTAAATGATTCGAAACATCTTATAAACCATTGTGTACATTGCTGTTGACAGTATTAATCAGGGATGTAACGGATATCCCTATCCGCATCCACAACTGCGCAGCATCCACATAAATTTTAATTTCCGCAAAACATCCGCTTCCTTAAGTTTTGATTTTAAAAGCTCCGCAACCTCATTCGGATCCTCATAATTTCAATGGGGATGTGACCCTACCTACGTTGTTCGCTCAAATAGTGATTTTTTTTAAACTCGCTCCGGGCTAAATGTGCGGGCCGGAGTGTGAGTGACGCGTTCCTGTTGCCTAAATTCGCAGTGTCCCTGTCCTGTGACAGACGATCGGCCGCACATGACAGTGGTGGCATGATTGTGGTGACAACAACAAGGGCTATTTTTCATACGACATCTGCATCCGCACCCTCATCCGCATCCTCAATAAGGAATTTTCCAATATCCGTATCCTCATCCGCATCCTCAAACCCGACTATCTCGATATCCTCATCCGCATTCTCATCCGTTATACGACATCCGTTACAATCCTGGTATTAATATGGCCCGTCGTTGGATAATATTGAACATTGTATGAACATGTAATTTTGAATTGATTTGTAATGGAACTGGTATCTTTATTTAACACATTTGCAGCAGACACAACGGATGTTTTTTTGAGTGTGACACTTAATGTTTTCAGTTTTTAATAGGACAAAAAATGCCTTTTTAAAACCGTTACCAAACGATCAATTGGGTCATAACATCACGTGACATTTTGTTCGTAAAACTGTTTATAAAAAACCGGCCAAGTGCGTGTCGGACCACGCACAATGAAGGGTTCCGTAGTTGGGATGAATTTATCCCAAAAACAAACTTAACTTTGTAGTTGAAAAATATATTCTCCCATACATTCCGTATGGGAAAACATGTTTTTGCAACTGCAAAGTTAAGTTGGTCAATTATTACTCGTTAACTTGTAAAGCCTACTTAGCTGTGATAGTTTTCCTTTTAATTTCGTTAAATAAACTACTGTTGTGATTTTTTTCACACACCCAAAACCAACCATTTAGCCGGTAGGGTGGGGGGACATTTGACTCTAACAAAAATTAGCACTTTAAAGCTTAATATTTCGCAAACGGATCCCTAGATCCAAAAATGGTTTTCACAAACTCATAATTTTTTTGAAGGACCTTTCCAATGATAGCCCTCACCATGGGTTAAAAAAAAATAAAAAAAAACATCACCACTTTACGTGTATGAGAGGTACCCTAAAAAAAATGTTTTTCATAATTTTGTTTTACCACTTTGTCAACGTAATTAATATGTATACCTATGCCAAATTACAGCTTTCTAGTACAAAGGGTCTTGGAGCTAGACCGCGGACAGACAGACAGACAGACAGACGGACATGACGATACTATAAGGGTTCCTTGTTTACTACGGAACCCTAAAAAGTACAAAAATAAAATGATGGAAGAACCTAATAACTTATCAGGACTTAGTTGCATGCTCGTTCAATCCCATCTTATCGGTGCTACGGCGTAGGTGCCGTAGACTTTTCCGTAGCAGAGAGAGGCACGTAGCTCCCATACTATGAATACATTTATGAAACTACTAGAGGCGTCCCGCAGCGCTGCCTAAAATTTCTGTCCTAACTTTCACAAAGCTGTGATTTATTTTACGATTATGACATTTTCAGAACATTTCTTTGTTCTGAAAAGTGCTAAAATATTTCCTGGAAAATTATCATTCAGAAATAAACGAGCAGGTTATATGAACCATTAGAGGCATTTAGGTGTGAAAAACAAAAGTAAAACTAGACTTTCAAGTCTTCTGTCATCATAATTTAAGAAACAGCCCAAGCATCGTATGGTGTAATAGGTATTCCTGTTATACCTAATTTGACAAACGCTTAACAATGTTGATGTTTTTCAAAGAACAAATCATTCTCAAATAGGTATGCAGACGTATTTCTGTAATGAAAATAATAATATGTTTCGTGCGACAGATATCAAGCTTGTAATCAAATCAGAACTTTTGCCAATTACACGTCTCATTTACAACGGTACAAACAATATAAGTTGACTACTTTTATTCAAGCTCATGCTGAACCCTGTCTGTTGATATATTTTTTGGCTAACGTAACATAGCTTGGGTGGTCTCAATTAGATATCATTGAAATTTTAAACGTCAGAAACACGTAAGGTTCTTAAGAAGTCGAAATGACGTTTTCATATTTTCTGGAGCATCACCCATTATAAAATATCGTGGTTATAATAAAATAATTGGTTTCCTAAATACACAATTTTGGGTGTTATACGAGTAGATACAAATAAAATAGAAACTGTTTACTCAACCACATGTTCAAATAAAAAAATTATATTATGTTAAGTATCGTCGATGATGCTAATTATATTTGATCGTCTGTAGGTGGTTGTAGCGTGGATAACAAGGGGTCGGTGACATAGTAAAAATATATTAGGTACGGGAGACGTAGGAAGGGACGATTTCTATGTTGTAACGTTATACTTTCCTTGTAACATACTCATATAAATTAATAAGAGTCAGCTGTAATAAGCTCACCTTGTTAGTCTTACGACATTTATTTTTCTAGAAAAATGTGACAATATCAGTCGGAATCTTTCGCAGAATTTATCGGAAGTCATAAAAGCTGCAAAGCTGAGGGTTTTTTCGAGGATCTAGGTACTTACCTTGAAAACAAACACGTGTTTTTGTAACATAGGGTACCTAGGTATTCGTGATTTTATTCCAATTTCCAAACCTAAACCTGTACCTAACTAATAAAATGCAAGGGATGCTATAAAAATATTTTAAAAGAACTGACCCAAGATGTTTGTGCATTTTGACACATTATAATTATTGCACCCTACAAAAATATATCCGTTCGATATTACCATACCACGGTGAAATGATGACTCCTTTTATATTTGGAAACCAAGACCTTCCCGAATATAAGGATTTGTAGAATGTTTCCAATCTCACATAGCTACATAATGGTAGGCCTGTATTTCGTGTGCCGTCTCACAACTCGTAATCCTACAATTCGCTTTGCGTATCTCTACGAACATTTTGTTGGCCACAATGCGTTGCGGAGAAATTTATTGCTAACATACAAACATTTATTTCCTAACTAAGTGATTAATAGTCTTCTGCATACTTAGATCAGGTTCAAATGGAATATACTACTCGCAGTGATAATATAATCTACTTAATCTAGCTGCCTTACTATCATTTAGCAATTAGAGGGATCTGTAAATAAATACAGCAGCAATAATATTTAGCAGTAATATTTATTGTCGGACTGGGTAAGTTTGAAAGTGGAAAAAGCTAGACCAATTTGTCTAGAAATGTAATCTCCAGACTCTAAAATTTAACTTAGCTCGGCAGCAGACAAAGCCACTGATACATATTGTACGAGGAGATGCCGTTGCCCTGCAATGGTACAGTAAAAGGCTGGTAATATTATGATCGTTAAGATAAGTAAAATTCATTATAATTTACTCTGAGTAAGTAAAGAAATGGGAATTTGTATATTTTAGGCTTCGAAAATTTTGCGAAACTCCATTAGGTTCGCTTCAATAGGTTTTATTTAGTTTTTTACACTCTGGGAACCTAATAGTGTTATAAACTGGAGCCTGACAATATTTTTGTCGGCCCCAGCATAGCCCCAGGCTACACCAGATAACTACGAGGTAATAAATTTAAAAAATATTTACGTATTTTTCATGCGAATGCTGTTACCAAACCTAATCAATCAGCAAGGTTCGTTGCGGAGTTTATTACCAAGGATGGACTGAACCTAAATAAAGTACATCAGAATCGACACTTATGAAGGCTATTTTAGTGAACCCCTTATACACGGGGCAACTGTCACTAACAGACTGTTACTTACGATAGATATGAAAATAAAATATACGAGAACTAGCTAGCAGTAATAAATAATAATAATAATAACCCCACCGCCGTATCTCTACGTTGACGTCGTGGTGGGGCTTGCGCGCTCCGAACTCTAGGTCTGTGCCGGTAGAGTTTACTTTGCCGGAACAGGTCTAGGATGAGGAGCCAGACCAAGAGAGATACAAAAACCCGCAGGGCAGCATGTGGCGAGCTGATGGGCAGTAGCGACCCCACGGACCCTATCTCCCGGGAGAAGTCTTGTTCTTCACCTCTGGCTTGCCTTCATTGGCCGGCTGGAGTGAACACTGACGAGGAACAGAGCTCCCGCCTCATTCTTGCCTTAATTGGCCGGCTTGAGTGGAGATTCGCAAGAGCAAACGTGCTTGGAGGAAGGAAGTATTCCAGTAAGTGCTCGTAGGGATCTTGACCATCTTCCGGGCTCTGGGATTGTTCTGAAAGCCGTGGAATACCTCTCCACTCCTCAAGCACCTCAGGACATGTTGTCCCCTTGTCGCTACGACACTTTGTGCTAGCGACCGTTTTCGGGGGCCCATTATTGAGTGTGCAAGTCACCCCCTGCCATTTTATCCGTGTGCATTTAAAACATTGATCAGGCAGGGGCCATAGTCTTTTCATAGTTCCAATTAACCAATCCATTATAGCCATCCAAATCCATAGCCCAATATGTTTTGTTTCCATGTTCTGCAATAGTCCTACACCAACCGGGGGTTGTCCTTGGGTGCACTTGTATGGTGCATACAGGGATAATCGTCGGTTGGTGCCTAACCACTTATTAATGTCTAAGGGGCCTCTGCGAGTTGGCTTCGGCCCCTCGTACGCCTTCCAAAGGACCGGGATCCATGGTCCCGAGATTTGTTAAAATATATAAAAATAATAATAAATCATTTATTTTGGACCAAACACTTGTTAACATTTTATAAACCTGCCAAACTGCGTGACAGTTTGTCGGCAGGATTAGCGCTCGTCTTAAAACATTTGGTAATTAATCTAATTAAACATCAGTAGGTACAAATAGTATAAGGACGGTAGGAATATTTTTGTTGAATGGAATTTATTAATTATTTTCACATGTTGCGACTATTTCGTTCAAAAATTCCGCTTTTAATTTATTTCCCAGTGCTCGCCTGCTAATTACACGACTATCTGTTCTCAGCCAGTCGATACTACTGAACAGTGTTGGGGTCAAATACTTATTGGTTCTTTTGCCATAGTAATTTTTTACTGGTGCTCGCACGAATTTACGTTCTCTAACACTTCTCGTATTGTACGTGTTTTGCACAAGTACTTTAAATTGAACGTTATAGAACTGCTCTAGAACCACTAAGTACTTGACCTTTTCATGCACGGGAAGCACCTTACATACAACAAAAAGTTTTTCATAATTTTCTTTACACTCGAGTTTTAGTTTTGGGTTAACAAGGTATTTCATAAATCGAATTTGCAGCGATTTAATACTGTTCAAATAAGTTTTAAATGTAATGCGAAAAAGGTATAAGAACGCATGTAATTTCACTTACATTCTCTAAAAATACATTAGTAATAAAAGCTCATATCATTCTCTTTTCCAATTTTTTCTCAATCTTTTTTTTGTGTTTCACGATCCGTTGCCAAATAACTATTATTCTTTCTTTATTTTTCTTTAAGGATTTTTTACTCTACAATACATTTTTCGTTCATTTTACCCTACAGTACATTTTTTGTTCATTTACTAACGTGTTACATTCATTCATCATCAGCCTATAATGTTCCCACTGCTGGGACACAGGCCTCCTCTCTGTGAGAGGGAGTGGGCCGTAATCCACCACGCGGGCCCAGTGCGGGTTGGTAGATGTCACATGTCTTCGAATTTTTCAGTTCTAGAACATGCCGGTTTCCTTACGATGTTTTCCTTCACCGTTTTGAAAGCAGTGGTGATGAAATAATTTACACAAAGTAAAGCGCCTGTCTGGGTTCGAACCGCCTGTCAGGGTGGCGTCGCGGCCGTTACCTCTGGGCCACCACTGCTCCCACACGTGTCACATACATTTGTCAAAACTTTCCACCATGCCATTGCTTGGCAACATCTCCATCCCCATCGATCACTCCAATGAGCAATATGTCCTCAAATAAGCCGCAGGAACCTCAAATGGCTTTCTATGGTAATTTCCAATCCTCGATCAATTGCACGAAATTGAATACTAGGTTTTCAATTATGATTGAATTCTTATGGTTATTTTATTATACCTAGTTTTTTTTTCTGGAATAGCCGCGGGGAGATGTAAAATGAGTACTTAATATTATTGGAATAGGTACCTAATGTAATATTAGTCGGTGAACAATTTGCATTGATATGTGGATATCATAGAGTTGGTATTAAAACGTAAGTTCATTAAAATGCTACGTTAATTAGCGGGTATTCGGTGTGGCTGGTCGTACGTACAACAGTAATACCTACTCTATCACAGAGAGACTCATTTCCACTTTGCGATTGAGTCGTAATGTCATTAGAATGTCAGTAATTACTCCTGTCTTTTTAGGGTTCTGTAGTAAACAAGGAACCCTTACAGTTTCGCCATGTCCATCTGTCTGTCTGTATGTCCGTCCGCGGTCTAGCTGCGAGACTCTTAGTACTAGAAAGCTGTAATTTGGCATGGGTACATATTAAATACGCCGACAAAGTGGTTAAATAAAATTACGAAAAATTTTTTTTGGGGTAGATAGATAGAATATTCTTTATTATGTACACCATAAAAATTACAGACATTAATTTAGAAATTTTACATTGGGTGACACAATGGGCGGTCTTATCGCTAAAAGCTCACCTACACGTAAAGTGGGAACTTTTTTTTTTCTCTATCCCATGTTGTGGGGTATCGTTGGAAAGGTCCTTCAAAATCATTGAGTGTGTGAAAACTATTTTTGGATTCAGGGATCTGTTTGCGAAATATTAATAATAATAATAATAACCCCACCGCCGTATCTCTACGTTGACGTCGTGGTGGGGCTTGCGCGCTCCGAATTCTGGGTCTGTGCCGGTAGTTTATTTTGCCGGAACAGGTCTAGGATGAGGAGCCAGACCAAGAGAGATACAAAAACCCGCAGGGCAGCATGTGGCGAGCTGTTGGGCAGTAGCGACCCCACGGACCCTATCTCCCGGGAGAAGTCTTGTTCCTCACCTCTGGCTTGCCTTTATTGGCCGGCTGGAGTGAACACTGATGAGGAACGGCGCTCCCGCCTCATTCTTGCCTTAATTGGCCGGCTTGAGTGGAGATTCGCAAGAGCAAACGTGCTTGGAGGAAGGAAGTATTCCAGTAAGTGCTCGTAGGGATCTTGACCATCTTCCGGGCTCTGGGATTGTTCTGAAAGCCGTGGAATACCTCTCCACTCCTCAAGCACCTCAGGACATGTTGCCCCTTTGTCGCTACGACACTGTGCTAGCGACCGTTTTCGGGGGCCCATTATTGAGTGTGCAAGTCACCCCCTGCCATTTTATCCGTGTGCATTTAAAACATTGATCAGGCAGGGGCCATAGTCCTTCCATAATTTCAGGTGACCAGTCCACTTTAGCCACCCAAACCGATAGTCCAATATCTTTGTTTCCTTAATTACAATAGTCCTACACCAACCGGGGGTTGTCCTTGGCTGCACTTGCATAGTGCGAACAGGGATAATCGTCGGTTGGTAGCTCATTTCATTAAAAACGTCTAAGGGGCCTCTGCGAGTTGGCTTCGGCCCCTCGTACGCCTTCCAAAGGTCCGGGACCCCTGGGTCCCGAGAAATGTCAAAGACGTATAAATAATAATAATAACCCCACCGCCGTATCTCTACGTTGACGTCGTGGTGGGGCTTGCGCGCTCCAAACTCTAGGCCTGTGCCGGTAGGGTTTACTTTGCCGGAACGGGTCTGGGATGAGGAGCCAGACCAAGAGAGATCCAAAAACCCGCAGGGCAGCATGTGGCGAGCTGTTGGGCAGTAGCGACTCCACGGACCCTATCTCCCGGGAGAAGTCTTGTTCCTCACCTCTGGCTTGCCTTTATTGGCCGGTTGGAGTGAACACTGACGAGGAACAGAGCTCCTGCCTCATTCTTGCCTTAATTGGCCGGCTTGAGTGGAGATTCGCAAGAGCAAACGTGCTCGGAGGAAGGAAGTATTCCAGTAAGATGCTGGTAGGGATCTTGACCGTACTTCCGGGATTGTCCTGATAGCCGTGGAATACCTCTCCACTCTTCACAAGCACCTCGGGACATGTTGCCCCCTTGTCGCTACGATACTTTGTGCTAGCGACCGTTTTCGGGGGCCCATTATTGAGTGTGCAAGTCACCCCCTGCCATTTTATCCGAGTACGTATAAAACATTGATTAGGCAGGGGCCATAGTCCTTCCATAGTTCCCGATTACCAGTCAACTTAAGCCACCCAAACCCATAGTCCAATAAATTTGTTTTCATATCCTGCAATAGTCATACACCAACCGGGGGTTGTCTGGGTGCATTTGCATAGTGCATACAGGGATAATCGTCGGTTGGTGCCTCATTAAATTTAAAATTGTCCAAGGGGCCTCTGCGAGTTGGCTTTGGCCCCTCGTACGCCTTCCAAAGGACCGGGACCCAATGGTCCCGAGATATGTGAACATATAAATAATAATAATAAGCTTTAAAGTGCAAATTTTTGCTAGAGTCAAGTGTCCTCCCCTGCCAGTTAAATGGTTGGTTTTGGATACGTGAAAAAAATCACAGCAATAGTTTATATAACGAAATTAAAAGGAAAACTATCACAGCTAAGTAGGCTCTACAAGTTAATGAGTAATAATCGACCAACTTATACTTACAATTGCAATAACATATTTTCTCATATATTCCGTATCGGAGAACATGTTTTTTAATTACAAAGTTAAGTTTGTATTTGGGATAAATTCATACCAACTACGGAACCCTTCATTGTGCGTGGTCTGACACGCACTAGGTCGGTTTTCCTATTATTTTCTTCATATAAATTCATGTCCATCATCTTGTGCTAATGACATCTCTTGGAGTTTTATTTACTTTCTGCTACTTTTACAGACGTGGATTGATTGATCCTTGTGTATATTTAGCATGTTCTAAAATGCAATAATTATGTATAATTTGGTACTTACATAGCTAACTAACATTGAATTAATATGTACTATAAAGTACAACGTAGGTACCTACATAGACGTTTATTTATTTCTAAATTATTCAACAAGGCCTGAGACATTTCATGGAAGGTATTCTTTTGCAAACATACCATAACATGATTTCTTTGAAATGTGTATGTAGTGAATGAATAATTGAGATCTTATGACATGAAAAATGAATAATTTGTATCGTTTACTGTTATTGCTTGAGGTTTGTTACGTTTATAAATTTCAAAAGCGCAAATGGCATGTTTAAATAAATAACTCGCATTTTATAACTGGTTTTATATTAGAGAGGTTAATGCTCCCGCAAACAGGCGCAACGTGACTCTAGTAGAACAATTTCTATGAAAACTTTATGGAAATTGTTCTAGGTACCAGAATAGCGTTGCACTTTAAACGCGATAAAATATTATTACCTAACCAAAAGTCTTTGCCGACTAGATTCAAACAACAATCAACAAACAAGCATTTAATTACGCAGTATTTTCAGCACGCCGCGTCTAAACTAAAATACTCCTTACATGTTTTATACCCCTCCAATAAGCTTCGTTTGCACATTAAATAGTGGAACTTTTAAAAACCATTCGTAATATTAATGTCGGATCACGCCTTTGTTAAAATGTCATTCATTCGTACGTTCTGCCCTCTGTGGTTGCATCGCGTAATTACACAAAATGTATTTCCACTTCATAATTATATTTTTGGGCCGTTTGTTTACCATTTCATTTCTCTTTAAATTTAAACCAGTATAATTCGTGAAATGTGTGTGTGAATTAATTTATTTGATTAAATTTTTGTGTTTATAATAAACTTCGGTTTCACTGAAATGGCTCGAATTTCCTGTGACATTCGAACTTTTCAACAAAGCTCACATATAAAAGCTCAAGCTTACGTGTCATGAAACCCATCAGTCTGCTCAAGGTTTTCGCCAAAATCTATGAGAGACTTATTTATAAGCATCTCAGAGATTATGCCGAGACTACGGGCCATCCCCAACGAACAGTTCGGCTTTTGAACTTAGCACTCTAGCGTACATCAGGTCCACCGTATCGTCGAACAAATCAGTGGTGGTTTCACCCACGGTTTGTCGACAGGCGCGGTCTTTTTCAATATAGCGAAAGCGTTTGATAAAGTCTGCCACAACGGCTTATTTTTTAAGCTTTACAAAATCGGAGCACCAGATCGTCTCGTGCTCATCATACAAGACTTCCTGTCGAATCGCACCTTCCGCTATCGCATAGAAGGAGCCTTATCCTTCCCCCGCCCTATACGTGCAGGAGTCCCTCAGGGCTCCGTGATATCCCCCCTCATATTCACGCTATTCACTAGCGATATCCCCAAATATAGAAAGACGCAGTTGGCTCTGTTCGCAGACGATACCGCGATCTACTGTAAAGGCAATAATAGTTCCACGATGCTCCAAAATCTACAAAAGGCTGTCGACAAGCTCGGCGCCTGGTTTAGAAAATGGAGATTCGAGATTAATCTCGACAAAAGTCAAGCGGTTTTTTTTCAAAACCGCGTTCCAAATCCCGCCCCCTCCTCTGTTCAATCACCATGTTCGGTAAGACGATCCCTTGGGAGAAGCGAGCCAAATACCTTGGTATTGTCCTCGATCATCATCTCTCCTTTGCTGAGCACAAACCCCCCCTTTTAAAGTTATTTTTCGATAATTTTTCATGAATATTCAGAAAAATGCGGGTGTGCACATGCCCATGGGCGACATTGTATACTTATGTTCATCTGTTCCCTCATACTCCAAAACTACTCATCATACTTGGACAAACGAGGTTTGGACAACGATTTGGTTATACGAACACCGAAACCTTTTTAGTTGGGTTTTAGTTTTAAACTATTTTTTTTTAAATGTAATGATGATATTTTAAGTAGAGTATTGCCTACTTTTATATGAACAGTTATGGTACCTACTTATTTAAGAAGTGTACCAAGTACAAAAATCGAATAAATACCAATTTATTTATTTACCACAAAAAGTAAGGCAAACAATAATACTAAAACAAAACGATCTCTATCCAAATATTTCTTCAGTTGTTTTCCTTATACCCGAAGCAATCCTGTGCAGCTTCCGAAACCACAAGCTGCAATCATAAACCCACATAAAAGAGAAACTTGAAAAATAAAATTCTAATTAGTAGGATTCCCGCGAAGGAAAATGGACCGACAGAAACCTTAAAATACGCTAGTGTGCTCAGACAAAATATTAATTTAAATTAAGCTCGCTTCACCCCAGTAATCGGGGTAGGAATAGGCAGAGATGGACTTACGCCAATAATCTTCTTTGTCCTATGATTAATGTGAAACTGACCGCGATAACTGGCGACCCTATTTCCATTAATTTGGGCTAAATCGCACACCGAATATAACGCCATAATTGCAGGTTTTATACTCGAAACCTAAATCACATAGATGGGCTTTACTGGCTTAGCTGATTACAGCTTATTAATGGGTCGGCTCGACCGGGCTGTATCACGCCATCATAAATAATAGGCATGCATTAACGAAATTGCATTGCTGCATTGTATATGGCGATTGGTAACTACCAAAAATTCAATCTCAGGCACCATAGTCGAGTATGGCAGGTGCAGTGTTTACACATCTGCGAATCATCTGGTCATAAGCGGCAGTAGCGGATTCAGGGGAGGGGGGGGGGCTCAGGGGCTCAAGCCTCCCCAAAATCATCTGAGTTCTTCCGTAACAAATCTTAAAGTGAACTTGATATTATTCTAAATAAACTCTTTAGCAAGCATTAAACTACCTAAAGTACAATTGTCATTAATTATACTGAACTTAATAAGTATTATGTTTTCAAGTTTACAATTTCTTTGTGATGATTTGCTTACATGACGAATTTTAAATCCGCGCACGACTCATTCTACCACTAACGCTTCTTCCACCGCCAGCCTACTGCCCGTGCGTCGCGTCGCCGCGATCACTGCGTCGTCGTGGTACTTATTGCAAGTGTCGTTTTTTGTGCTTTTTTTGGTGTTTAATTTGCTAAAATCTACCCTCGGCGGGATCAAGCCCCTCCCAAACGACAATCCTAGATCCGCCACTGGTGAGCAGTGTCACTCGCTTACCATCAGGAGACCTACATGCTCTTTTGCACACCCATTGTATTTAAATAATAGTACTATGTTCTCATAAATAGGCTAGAAATCTACCTACGCAGAAATTTATCATGCACGCAGCACCGGTCCCAGATAGCATAGCCATATTCATAACATGCATAGACTTGTACACGTGTGCACAGACACAAAGCAGTGTTACCGTAGGTGGAAAACGCAATTAACCTGACGCTTCACTGTGAAAATAAATCAAAACGGCATGTTGACGACCTTACACACACTACAGCACCGCTTATTTAATTGTATAAACGTTACCCATCCCAGATATTTAGGGATCAGTCGGGATACAAGCAGTAGTAATATAGAATAGTACTATTTTGAATGTACTGGATTTGACAGCGCTGTATAGGCTTTGCCGGTAGTGCCACAATATAACCCAGAATACAGTGTGATTCTTTGTAATGTGCACATATCGAAATAAAGGAATCTATGCTTGATTTTATCGACGGAAAAAATATTAAAAAAAATTGTTTTTGCTTTTTTTTATAATTTTTAATATAAAAAAATATCTTTGGCATCTTATAGATAAATTTTACAATTATTGTAAAAATTATTTTAAAATATGTTTATTTTTAATTGAGAGTAGTTTTTTTCTCAATTTTCAATTTATGAGGACGCCTAATTACTTCCAATCATTATAGAGTTTGTTTTATCGCGATTCAGTTTAAAAGTTACACCGTTTTGTTACAATTTTTTTTTAATTCCATAAAAAGTATAAAAAAATCTTTAGATTTTTTTAAATATTTTTTCTGTCGCTAATATTAAGCATAAATTTCCTCATTTCAATATATGCACATTATGAAGAATCACAATGTATGATAATACTGCTGACGCGTTATTTGCCTGGATATACTCGTAATGCTTACCAATACGTTCTTGCTCTGAACAATGCTGGTCTGAAATTAGCACTTCCCGCATCCCTGTGCGGATACTGTTAAATTCAGTGAGACTGAAATTTGGATTCTGATTAAGTACACATCAAACCTACACTTATTTCATCTAAAAATGAAACGCATAATGCCACAAAACATACTTTTCTAAAAGACAAATAAAAACTAAAAGCCATTCAACACAGTTTGAAAGTAATATCCTCGAGTTAATTCATTTTTGTATAAGTACAGCTCTTGTGTTTGTCCCTTTGTGTTTGTTATATGAAACAAATAGTGTTACTACTTGTTGTAACACTATGTTCTGTACTGTTTGTTCTTAATAGACATGCGATGTAACCACGGAATAGAAAAAACAAAATTGTTTTTTCAAACAAACATTTTAAAATCTTTATCTACTACATACACCTCGTGTAATGTTTGCTTACCGAAGTTATTCAGGTTTAAGCAAGTGATCATCTAGAACAGAACACACGGTACATCAAAAACTTAAAGCAATCAGTCAATTCCCGACATTTTCCTTACAAAACAAAGAAGTTTCAGTATTCGCATATACCTAACGAAAATAGCTATTATTATTTCTTTGGCAAACTTATTAACTATCGCTAAAAACTGCCATTAAAACTTTTACGTAGTCATTCTTGTAGATGCAAACCCATGAACCGCTCGAGTATATCAACTTAATTTTTTTGAACAAACTAATATCAGTGAAGAAATATAAGAAGTTGTTCAGATGAATGTTGTTTGTTTACTGGGAAATGGGAACTGGAAAGTAGCAACTGGGAGTCAGTTTTCCCGTATTTGATTCGCGCGGAACTTGTCTTACGGGTTGCTATCGTTTCCCTTGCCCGGTCGAATGGTCACGTAGCTCATTTGTACAACACAGCGATCACCTGGATAAGTATCTAAGTTGATATACAGTAGTTTTTATTTCCTGCGACATTTATTAGAATCGGAGGTATTTTATTGAGTGCGCTAATTAATTTTGTTGGATTTGATAGATGAAAAAAAACAAAGGAACTGGAATGTATTAACAGGTATTAATTATTATTAATATATATTTAGGAATCTATTATAAATGTGATTGCTGATACTGACAAAAAAATCCGATTGACCATTGAATCACCATCTTTTCAGACATATGGTTTTTGTAAGCTTTGTCTGTGTATGTTTTTATAGAAATATAGCGTACCTAGTAAGTAATCTATAATTAATAATACTGATTGATCACTACCGGATGATTTTTTTTATCGTATCGAAATTTTTACAGGGTGTTCTACCCATGAATATAAACAACTTTCACTATGGAAGCAACTCTGAAATCACGAAGAAAAATCAGCTGTTTCAAACATTTTGGTCAAGTAGGTATTGAACTTTTGTATAAACAGCAGATTTTTTTTTTCGTGATTTCAGTGTTGCTCCCATAGTGAAAGTTGTTTATATTCATGGGTAGAACAGCCTGTAAAAATTTCGAGACGGTAAAAAAAATCACCCGGTATACTCCTTTCTTTGATTGCCAGAATAAAAGCTATAAACATAAAATCTTCATAACAACTAACTTGGCAACTAATCCCGTATTTTTCGTCGTGTGTGGGATAAAAGAGGACGCATTACCAAAGTTGTAGGGGTCAAACTGATCGCAACTTTGTAACAAATGTGACTTTTGACCTTACACGTTCCCCGATAGAAATAGAGGAACCTTTTAAGAAACTCCTTTAAAATATAGATTGGTTTGAAGTTGTTTGAGTTAATTAGTAGAACGATATTACAGTCATTCGCTTAAGTATGTGCTATTTTGATCGTTATTGCTGGTCTACGTGACTTTCCGCACAGTTGCAAATACCTTAGTAGGTATTTGCAACTGTGCTGAAACTCACGTATTGTAGTCGGGATTTATTTAGAACAATAGTTTATTCTAAATAAATCCCCATTCGTTAAAATACACAGCGTAAACGGGAAAACAAAAAACAAAATGTAGGCAGCAGATAGGTTAGTCGATTACCATCCATCGGGCTGTCGGTTGTGTACCTAACCGCAATAGGCAACTCAAGGCTTGTGCAGACCAGCGCGATATCGCGGGCGCGACAGGCAGCGCTACCAGTGTCGCGCCCGCGATATCGCGCTGGTCTGCACAAGCCTTCAATTGACGATCCACTGTGGAGGAAAGTCTGCCTTCTGTGTCCCGATCTTTATCAAATATTTACCTACACCGGTGCGAAAATGGTCCGCATCGGATACATTTACATATCTGATTGTTTTGATTAAATCTGAGCTTGTAGTTTTGTTGATAATGTAATGAAACAAGGTGACACATTTATCTTAGTCCCATAGCCAAAATTCAACCGTAATAGTTTTTAATATTATGATGGTACCTTGCCAATTCATCTATGAAAATATTATGTATGTAAGGAAAAATCTGCATCTTTTTAAGAAAATAAGTGATAGACGTAATTTTAATACTAGAAATAAAGATAAAATAGATCAACCATTTTTCAGATTATCCAAAGTACAAACATCTTTTATGGGGTACTGTGTTAAATGTTACAACAAAATACCTTGTGATATATTACTGTTAACTGAAAAAAAATTTAAAACTCATATTAAAAGTACTCTTTGTAAACAAGCATATTAAAAATTAGAGGATTATATTCTAGATAAGAATGCTAAGAGTCTAGACAAAATCAAACTGGTTGCTAATTTAATTATGTAATTAAATATTATAACATTTTTTTCTACATTTTGTGATTACTTGAACTCACACACTGACTAATTAGTATCACTTGTTATTTTTTTTTAGGAATATCGTATAGGTACCTACTTTTACAATGCTTGAAATATGTGAACACCACGTATCCATTACATAATTATTTTTTCTGTCATTGCTTCATTTTTAATTATTTTTACCTATTGTGGTATAGTAATCTTATTCCAGGTGCATCGTCTTCACATATAATTATATAATTAATGTATACAAAATATTGTAAAATATTTTAAAAGAGTAACGGTGGAGTTTCTTGCCCATTCTTCTCGTGAACCAAAAAAAGGCGTGGGGTGTGATAATATCCAAATGATAATCCTCCTTCTCATATCAATAAAATATTTTTAACTATTGACACCATGCACCCCACGCTTTTTTTATTAAAATAAATTATATTTTTTTCTTATTTACGCTATTATTAATTTATATTTATCAACATTTTTAACACTATTCTTAATTAAAATTTATTAAAGTTTATTTTCAATTTTTTAGTTCGGTTTTCTATAAAAAGCGTGTTTTTTAGTTTTTTAAACTGTTATTTATTTGTTTTTGACGTTCAAAAGTGCCTTTTTGTGCCTAATTGAAATAAATTATTGACTTTGACTTTGAAAGTGATACGAGTATCATACAGGTTTGTCACATGCCTACAGTAATCTAATCAGTAGGCAGATGCATTAAATTCTGTCATAAACTCAAAAGAATAGGTGCAAAGCATGTTTAGAGGTATGAACTTGCTGACTAGTAAAATGGATCAATACCCTGACAAATCTAACAATCCACAGCAGCTGTGATGCATAATTGGTGAATCACCAATAAACCGTACCAAAAAATACCGAAAGGTAAATATAAATTATATCAAAGGTAAAATACGTATTTATATTCAGCATCAGAATCCCTCAATACATTCCCTACACCGGGTAAAATCTACATAACATAAGATATTTGTAAACTAAATGAGGCACACGATTCAACCATTTATCATAAGACCTATCATTTTTATGAAGACACTTTTATTATATTTTTTGAGACCCTACGCGTCCCTGAAAACTTATAAAGTAGAATCTTGTTATAAAGTTATTTTTGTCATGAAGTACGACTATAAGGCTTCCTGTAAATGACGCCAGAGCCGTACCGGCGCCGGACCGCAAGATGAAAAGAAATCAGAATATCTCAGAAAGAGTGTAAAATCTACGTGGTGCCGCCGCTGCCGCCGGCGTGCGTGGCGGATCCATATACACAAACATGCGGTCCGGCGTGCCGGTGCGGTACCAGCGTCATGTATAGGAAGCCTAAGCTACACTTTGACTAGAAATTGAAAAAGTTTGCGGGAATGTTATAATTATGTAAAAACAGCTCGAGTTAGTGTCGGTATTCTTATTTAAGTGGTCTTACAGTGAGATTTTATTCACGACCAAAATCAAAACAATTGTTTGGTTTTTAGTTGGGACTAGAACAGTTTTGTTTTACCAAAACAAAAAAAACAGCAGTGGAAGCAATTTTTTTTGCAAGTATCATCATCATTTCAGACGAAAGACGTCCACTGCCCATTAAGGTTCTGTGCTTCTCGCATCCAGCGGATTCCTGCGGCATTCACAAATTCAACTCTAAGCCATCATTTTTTTCATGGTGCAATCATTTGTCTAAAGACAATTTTGGCTCAGGTCAGTGCACAGCCTCATAGCATACCATCGATTATTTGGTTTAATTTGTTACGTGTGAGACTTTAATTTGATTCATAAACGATAAAAAACATGTGAGTAAAACACTCGTTTCATAGATTAGTGAGAGTGATAGCAGTATGTAAACATAATCCCTCAGTTCTGTGATAATATAAATAAAATTATAACACTTCGAAAAGCCTTTTGTTAAACGGCATTAAGTAGTATTTCTGAATTTATAATTATGTTCGTAATCTCGCCGTCATTTAGTACTATGTAGTTTGCACTTCGCACAACTCGCTGAATCACAATATTTTTAAAGTTGGACACATTCATCAAAAAATATTTGGTAGTCTGTGGTCCATCGTACGTGTGGTCTGTGGACATCTGTCATGTTCATTTGTACTTTTTTGTGCCGCGCTGTGCACAGAATTCCGATTCAATCATCGTTAAGTTTTATTTCTGTAAATAAAATGGGGAAAAACAAACGGAGAAAACGGGATGAGGCTATGATCGAGCTAAGTGAACGTTTACGAGATCTAGAAAAGCGGTTAAACAAGAGGAGTTGTCATAACTACACCAGTAAGTCTTACCATGATACATACCCTCAAATTCCTAGAAATCGAGTGTTCAAATATGGTTTTTAGAAATTCCTTGTGAGCAAATACTTTTACAAATAGGACGACACCACTATTGAGCCTCCACATGAGGTTGGCCGTAACTGTAACTGCAAGCTGGCCTTGCCCGGAGTGTAAAAAGGACTGAGGTCCTTTTTAGGGATAACAGGGCTGATACCCCAGTCAGAGGCACTGCGGAAACTTTTCAAGCAATAGAAAAAGTCTGCATGAAACCAGTATGCCTAATTCCTCTGACGTCCGTTCCAAACCTGCACCTCTGCAGACTTCGTGCCCTTCTAATGATACCACTCTCCCGCCATAAAATGCTCCTGTAGTCAATGTAACGGCCCGAGAAGTATTGCTGAGCGCTGACATGAAATTAATCATGGAGGAACTGAGGGCGGTGCGTGCGGAGATCCAAGTCTTTCGCAAAGAAATGAAGATGGAGATGATGGAGCTCAAAACCTCCATGATGAATACCTGCAACACACGCATCAACAGCCTGGAGGCTAGAGTGGACACCTTGGAGCGGCGGGCTTCGTCGGGTCCGGTGAATACAGGGGCAGGGGACGAGATCGTGGAGGAATTACGGCGTGAGCTCAATGTCAGGGATCAGGATCTTTTGGCGAATGACATCGAAGTAACAAATATACCCGAGGCCAATGTTGATAGCCCGATACACACCATTAAGATCATAAGCCAAAAGTTAGGGGTAAACCTTCGCGGAGCGAGTCGGCGGGAAGCAGCTCAACGCGACTAGCTCTGCAGGTGCGACAGCCCAAACTTTACTTTGTTATTGAGATAGTACCAAAATTATAAGACAAGATTGTAATTCTTTGATCATTACACTTAGACAACCTTACCATGCTGCCTCTACTGCATCTTTAAGTAGGTGGATAAAGAAAGTTTTGAATGATAGTGGCTAAGACACTGCTAAGTTCACGGCTCACAGCACAAGACATGCCTCCACCTGAAAGGCTTCTGAAGGAGGCATATACATTGAGGTAATAAGGAAAGCTGCAGGCTGGACACAACAAGATCTTCTACATTTGCTTGTTTCTATAACAGATACTTCTTTGTAAGATACTTTAATAAGTTAAGTGTAATGGTTGAATACCTTCATTAATACCTTGACAACTAGTCACCATTGAGGCTGTAATAATTAATAAGTAACCATTGAGACTGATTTCTCTATAACGAATTAATGATGAGAGGACTAAGTTACCTACTTTAGGTTTATTGAATAAACATGTTGATTACTAACACAACTTTCTTCTTTAAACATCTACATAGTACTAAATGAGGGCGAGATTACGAACATAATTAAATAGATCGGATTAACTTACCTAGTGACATCCAATCCTCAATTATGTGAAGTAATCTCATCCTCATTGTATCCCAACCCTTCCCAGATTCTTATCTCTGCCCCGTTCGGAAGTTGTGTAAATAAAATGTATGGCTATGTATGTGTGTGTAGCGGTTACACCACCACATACGAACTACGCATCAAAGACATGGCGTCACACAAATCCTGCATCGCGCAGTTAGTGTTTACCGATCGATCGACATAGATACAAGATTTCAACTTCAAACTGATATGCAGTTGCCCGCCAGACACAACACCCGTCTGGTCGGAGGATCCTCCCTTTTCTATGGTGGATGAGTGAACTTTACACCCTGTTCCTCATACCCCTAAATTGGTGACCCCGACGTGATGAACGTCAACGCAGTCTTCATGCAAATACTTCGGCGTGACGTCATCATCATCATCACTCCAGCAAGCTTTCGTGAGGCGACTCACACAGCCGGCCATCACCCACAGCTTCAACGGATATCCTGACCACCAGCATGCAGCGAACGCGCATTCCTGGTCAAAACCCTCAGCCTCATCACCCCGACTCACTGGGGAATCAACGCTGTCAGCCTCATCACCCCGTCTCACTGCAGAATCAACGCTGTCAGCCTCAATCACCCCGACTCACTGGGGAATCACCATAGACAGCTCCAACTCACCGCGAACTATGTGGCACCCGGTTCAGGTTCACTGGAACCACAGCTGGCACTGTGTGAAGCATTGCAAGATTCAGCCCACTATCGACCTCCGGTCTCCGGAAGGGAGTTATGTAGCGGTTACACTGCCACATGCGAACTACGCATCAAAGACATGACGTCACACAAATCCTGCATCGCGCAGTAATTAGAGTTTACCGAGCGATCGACGTAGATACAAGATTTTAACTTCAAACCGAAGGGCAGTTGCTCGCCAGACACAACACCCGTCTGGTCGGAGAATCCTCCCTTTTGTATGGTGGATGAGTGAACTTTACACCCTGTTCCTCATAAATGTGTAATACTTTGAACTTATGAACATGACAGATATCCACAGACTACACGTACGATCTTTAAAAACGATCTTTAAAAATTGTGATACAGCGAGTTGTGCGAAGTGCAAACTACATAGTACTAAATGAGGGCGAGATTGCGAACATAATTGAGGATCGGATGTCACTAGGTAAGTTAATCCAATCTATTTAATTACGACGACATAACGGAACTTCTGTATTTAATTGCCATTGCGCCTACACAGAATATAGTTGCAATTTATCAGCGTCCCGAGATGGTGTGTAGTGATAAACGGTGATCGATATGAGCCGCATGCCGACGGCCATCTGTGCAGTAAATCTAGCTGAACAAGAGGAGTATCTTAATTCTAACGACATGTATGCAACCATTAATTTAGTTTGCAGCAAATATGGCTTAATCTGGTCTGTTCCAACAATATGTAATGAAAAATGTAAACAAATATATCAGCAAAGCTACTTGTGGATGCCAATTGTAGTGTCACTTACAAATTAAGTGCTTTATTTGTTTATTTGAATCGTATCCGAAATTAGGTATAATTTTAAATCACCATATTATAGATGTTTTTCATTTGTACAATTGGGTTTTTTTTTTAACCTAAATTTTCGTGAATTATTTTTTAACTATGAAAATAATGTTTTTCAAACAACAAAATTGTTGAAAAAAGTGGTAAGATAGAAGTTGAAACCTTCTCAATACAGATGAGTGTGTTGCGAAATCCTTTTAGTGAGTGTATGCTTAAGAATTTAACCTGAATAGGATTTGTTTTGGTGATCGAATCAGAAATGAGGAGATGCGCAGGAGAACCAAGGTAACCGACATAGCCCGAAGAATTGCCAAACTTAAGTGGCAATGTGCAGGGCACATTGTTCGCAGAACCGATGGCCGATGGGGCCGAAAGGTTCAGGAGTGGCGACCGCGTACTGGAAGACGTAGCGTTGGAAGGCCTCCCACAAGATGGACCGATAACCTTGTGAAGGGCGCGGGAATCCGCTGGATGCGGAAAGCACAGAATCGGTCGAAGTGGAGGTGCTTGGGAGAGGCCTATGTTCAGCAGTGGACGTCTTTCGGCTGAAATGATGATGATGATGAGGATTTGTTTACACTCTGACCAGACACTTTTGGAACCGACTATAGGTACTGGAATCTCGAGTGTTTCCGATACTGAAATTTTGCCCATAAATCTTGTTTTGGCTGAGCATGCCAAAACATGTTTGGGAGCGGAGTGGATAAAACAAAGCTGTACTCTTGTAGATTTAAGCCTTTCATACCTAATTATCAGCAAATAATATGTAGGTTTCAAAATGTAGACTTAAGTTGGTGGATATTCAAGTTCAGGATTCTGGTTTTACCAGAGTGTCTATTCCTTAAATTAGCTGTTATTGTTGATTTTATTTATGATGTTCTTATTTTATTATTCTAAAAAACTTATTTTATTTTAATTAAATCCCAAATCGAATCGACCTTGCTGGCTTTTTAGCTTTGATTCATGTTAATAAAAAAAGACGTTCCAAAGGCGACTGGTTTGTGTCGACGGCCATTAAATCTTCATTTTTGTTTTCTTGTAAATTGTACTTAATTTTTGGTTTGCCCTGAGTCAGCACTTATTTCAAACGTCATTTTGTAATCTTTTTATTTTTGAGATCCAGTGACCTCAAAATAATAGTTCCAAAACATGTTAAAAATATAAAAAGGTTTTGAGCACTAGTAGACGGGTTACTTGAAGTTTTTTTTTTCTGAATGGCATCTCATAGCTGGTTCCTGAAACCGTGGCTATTTAACCAGTCAATCCTGTGGTTGCCTTAAGCTACTACACTCAAAGCCTCCAGCCAGGGCACACATAAACTAAGCTAAAGAGCTTAGGATAAACGCTCGCTAAGGGCACCCCCTATGGGGTACGAGCCTCGGCTTAGGGCGTTATCCGGAGGGAGGACATCAAAAGATGGGACGGGCTGGAGTTACTTGTAGTAGTTTTGGGAATAAATAAATATTAGATACCTGTGACGTCTAATAAATAAGTTATGCATGCTATGGTGGGGGTTGCGCGGTAGAGGGAGTACGGAGCGATGCGCGGTACTCACAGTCCTGTGCAAGTGGTCTTAGCGATAGCACGCCTAACGCAGTAATACTGGAAACTGTGTTTTATTTAACCTAAACCAAGACACCACAGTACCTATCTACCCACCTACTTAAAAAATCAATCCATTGGCTAAATACTTTTCTATAGTTAAATTTCTAAACGTATCAACACCTACGACTTCGCAGATATGTTCGCAGATCATCAGTCTCCTGCCCTTATCCCAATTTATTTGGGGTCAGCCCAACATGTCTTTTGCTTCCATATTTATCTGTTATTCGTCAATTCAATTCAAAATATTTTATTTCACATAAAACTACAAGGGCACTTATGAAACGTCACAAGCTAGGTGCACGGTTCCAATTGGTCGCTTCCTATGGAGAAGAGCCAGCAAGAAACTCCACGGGTACTCTTTTCAAAATAAATGGTTTCTAAAATGTTTTCAAATTACAGCGTTAATAGGTATGGGAGGACAGCGTAGGCCTATCAACAATTACCAGGTACTTAGTAAAATAGAAAATGGTTCATAAGTCTACAGCCTACAACGTTCTCACATTCACAAAATCTATAAGAAAAGAATCTATAAATATAAAAGATAAACAAAATAGTAAAAATAAGGACCTATAATGCCATCTCGGTATTCACCCTCTTTCTAGCCATATCATCTTTCACACAGCCCATCCATTATAGTCATTCACATTCATACTCTAAACTTTCCTCACGACATATTTTTTCTCATTCCTCCGCATCATATACACCATGAAAACCGATTTCCACACAACTTTTTAGTAGGTAACCATTTTCAGACTTTCTCTTATGTACTCATTGCGATAGATATGTTCGCAGATGACGTCAGATAAACGAATAACCCGGTCAACCCTTCCCGCCACTAGAAGTGGTACTTCGGTGCCATAACCACGGCAATGTGGACCGAAGTGGTGTGATGTGAAACGAGGAGGCACAATGATGTCGTTTATTTTTCTGGCTTTATTCGACATGAGCTTTCCCAACCCTACTTCGTTTTGAATATATCAGAATTTGAGGCTGAAAAACCAGACTACTCTTTTTGTTATTCATAGCTTTACGTATTTTTTCAAACTTGGTAGGAAATGTTACTGTTATTTTTTTGTACAGTCCTGCAGAACAAAAACCTCTCTCTCTCTTTTACCACACAAAATTTCAAAATAGGTACAAAATAATACGCAGTAGTTACACAAAATACTCACCCTTCATAGCATTATAACGTGGGCTGTTACCCACTACCCACACAAATAAGTTGAAGCACACACATCTAGTTTGCGGCTGCAGTAGGTGGAAGTTGGACAGGCGCGGTATTTACCTAATGATCGTAGGTGTACCACTACCAACAAACTGTCCTGAACTATTGCAATTGTGGCTCACTTCAGCGGCGGTGGTTAAGAATAGAACCCATATTGATATTGACCCAGCTGCATATTGAAAAACTTTTGTTTTTGAGTTTCCTTCCTTCGAAGGCACAAATAATGTTTCTTTCTGACATAACATCACAACACATGTGACATCTACCAACCCGCACTGGGTCGGCGTGGTGGAATACGGCTCAATCCCTTTGTACTATACATTATAGGCTGATTATGCTTAAGGCTTGCGTTGGTAACAGCACTGTTTATGTTCCACTGTAGGAACAGTGCACGGCAGTTTTATATAAAGCTCGGATTGCAGAGCGTCGTCTGTGCCACTCATTTCTGGGTGTAACAATCTCTTTCTAAACTCTGTTTTGATGTACCCCATTAAGCCCTTTATACATGGCACGGTTTCTTTACAGTACGGCTTATAAACCGAGCCATAGATAAAACGTGTCTGTCAACAAGCTTCCATAGTGAATGTAAAACCGCGTTATTGCAAAAAAGATTTTTTGGTATTGCCTCACTCATATAAAATAGAGTACCTAATTTTATAAAAAATATGACTACATTAAAATTTAAAAGGGCGCTAAACGAATTTTTAATTATGAAACTTATTACACTATTGACGATTTTCTTAGATGATTCACTAACTAATTGACATACTATTACCCTGATTGAGATAATTATTGTGAACCTGGTTCGCTTACTTAGTCTTATTTTATATTTTTTTATTGCTGTGACCAAACTGACAATTTTTTTTTTTGTAATTCCAATGATCTGCTTAAAAAAAAATTGGAATTGTAAACCTTTGCATGCCCACGTGACGGTAAAATATGGAGAACTTTATTATAAAAACACCTATGTACTATACCTATTTTTTGCAAAGAAATAAATGATTTGATTTGATCCATACAACACTGACGACTGTGCTAAGACATGGTGAATAAACCGTCGTTTTTAGTAAAGGTTTTTAGCTCGCATGACTACCACGCAACGTTCCCGGATATTTTATAAATAGATGGCATGTGAAATAAGATAAACACTATTTCATGTTTAGAAGGATAGAGAAAACAATAAAGGATCAGCTTGGAGAGCTGACAGCACATGTCTACATGAAAAATAATTATCATATTACTGACACACGGCGTATTCGCCGATCATTAATCTTTTCTCCTAACACAGGCTTATTTGAAAGAAAAAAGAAAGAAAGAAAAATTGTTTATTCTGCACAAAATAAACGCACATTACACAAACAAAAAAAAAAACATTACATAAAATACACATTCACCAAAAGCCAAAAGCCTCGTATCCAAATTCAAAAACTAATAAAAAGTTCGACAAATTTGCTTAAAAGGAGGCTCCAATCACTAGTTGTTAAAGTTTACTTGTTAAAATAATAAACTATTTTCATTTTTTTTTATTAATAATTCCGGTAATATAAGGGCGCGGAGCCCATAAAATATTGTACGTGTGTCCGTATGTACGAAGACACTAGACCTATGCTTTACTTTGTAGAGTAACTGACATACCTACAAGCTGGCCTAACATTCGGTTCAATTGCATGAACATTGTGACAAGTGTTAGTGTCAGGGCACTAATTGAAACCGCATTGAATGGGACATATGTATGCATGTGCTGTCGTTGCATAATTAAACTAACTGAACAACACATGAACGCACGCCTTGAGAGACAGTGCCTGCTTCACGTAAAATAATCAAAATATCTATATAATGCCCGGCGCTGAAAGTTGAAATCCAACAGCACGCTTTTATTTAGACATTCATTTAGATTTTTTATTAGATAAATAAATCATTTATTTTTTAGGAAAACATATAAAAGCATAATTAAACGATAACTTATTAGGCTCATGAATATAAAGAAAATACAGCGTACCAATTTTTTATATTTTTATATAAATAACATTTAAAATCAAATAACGAACACATGCAAAGTGCAGTGTCGCCTTGTGCAAAACGGGCTTAAGAATGCGGTGAGACGCATGAATTGTCCATACAAACGTAGTACTTAAATCATTTGCAATTTGAGCGTATTTCCACCATATTATGTTGATATTCGGATTGAGACAGTATTTATCTAGGCTCCTACGTCTTTTTATTTCCAAAAACTTACCTTTAAATGAAGTGTAAGCGAATTGCATTTCGTACATTTTCACTGCGTAAATGACATGTTTTCATATTGTTTTTTCTGTATTATAAACAACAATATTTGTAATATTGTTTCCGCAGAAGTATAGTTTATATTATCAAGTTACAAATTATCGAAAAAAAAATGGAAATACATTAAGTTTTCATTCATAATTTTTTGTGTTTCGGAACACATCCAAATTTATCATAAATTTTCGAAAGCTAGTAGTACTATCGCGTCAAGCAATAATTATCAATGTGTGCGTGGTAGTATTGCTCATTGTAGGTGTATATCGCTCCGACAGGCACTCACACTAGCGCAACGTGCTTGGAATTGAATTTTGCAAACATCTCTATTTGTAGTTGCGAGCCGTGTCGCCGGCCTCTTAAGACTTTATTTCTGAGATTGATACATAAAATTGTATACCTACTACAGGTACAAATTATATATTTTTGCTCAGAGTACACTTTAGGAGGTCTCCTCTAGTGCACTCTATTTACTGTCCTTCCTCTGCACTCTTCCCTAGTAAGGACCTGTGTCATTTCCTCCTCCCTTATCTAAAGTTGTTTAATTGAACTAATTGAGCAAAATACGGACATGGCGCTTACACCTTGTCAGAAAATGTACTATTTTCCGTAAAGTACTTAACTACATATTTGAAAACAGTTGTGGTGATGTGGTTTACAGCCGGCCACTTTACTTACTGGGTAAGTAAGTAAAGTGGCTTGTCACTTATTCTGTTTTAAGTTATGCACTGCTCTCATTTATGTCAGCTGCACGTTTTTTAATGATTTTATTTTATGATTAAAAATAGGAATATTGTTTGGTGTCATAATTTAGTTTAAAAATAAAATACCCTGTAAACACCTCTTGACATTTTGTTCCACTTGTTAACGTTTCGAGAGGAAATACCAGTTAACGCTTTAGTTTTCTAGTACTTTTTAAGTGGGTTAGTAAAATAATATATGTAATATTTAATTTGCCATCTGAAACCAAAAAAGTAGTACCTAAGTAATGAGTAATATTTTTATTTAAGACTAGCTGACCCGACAGACGTTGTCCTGCCCAAATTTTAATAATTCAGACAATAAAGCCAAAGAAAAAGGACATTTAATCTTTTTTCCGAATTTGAAAATATTTTGGGAAGCTTTTCCAATGTTTCTTTCCATAAAAACCTAATTCGGACTATTAAGAACATTTGAAAATGAAAAATAGCCAAATCAGTCCTTTCCGTCCATTTATCCGCAAATAGTCTGATTCCGTATCAGTCTATTTGTCCGCATCACTATCTAATCGGAAAAAGCTTTTGTATTAAGGCTCTTTCAAACAGGCGCGACACGCGACGCGACACAAAGGCATCGCTCGTCGCGCGACGAGCGGCGCCTTTACAGTTTCAAACTTTTCCGTTGAACTATAATTATGTTTAAAGTTGTTCAGAATCGCTTCTGTCCCCGTCATTATTCAACATTCTTAACTTCGCAGGTGTTACACCAAGTTTTATTTTTGTTCCAGTGTTTAATGAGGAAGCCCGTTTTGGATAAACTTTCTGCTTTAGATATCCATCATCCAAAATTTAAATAACTTCGTTACATAAGTACGGTCAGTAACAAACGTAAATGAATATTCACAAAAATTTTGAGAGCATTAACTTTTAGCTAATACATGACATGCAGAAACACAAACCCTATTAAATTAATTCTTGCAAAAAACAACCAAGGTTTGTTTATCATCCTGTACCTAGGTAGGTAAAGGATCATAACATCTAGGTACCAATCAATACAAACATAACATCTAGGTAGGTATATGTTGTAAAAATAAAGGACAAAACATGTTCTGTGGTTTATAGACCTACCCTATCACGATGGGTGTCATCAAACCCCTAGCATATTGTTTTCGCCTCGAGCAATATCCATAGGAGTGTCTGGTACCCAGAGGTACTTTTTTACTACTTTATTTTTACGCCTACCGGGTGAAATTTTTACAGGCTGTTCTACCCATGAATATAAACAACTTTCACTATGGGAGCAATTCTGAAATCACGAAAAAAAAATCAGCTGTTTATACAAAAGTTCAATACCTACTTGACCAAAATGTATGAAACAGCTGATTTTTTTTCGTGATTTCAGAGTTGCTCCCATAGTGAAAGTTGTTTATATTCATGGGTAGAACACCCTGTAAAAATTTCGAGTCTGTAAAAAAAATCATTCGGTATATACCTAGGAGATAAATATTTGTGTCTTTCTTATTTTACTTAGCTTACTTATTTTATACAGAATTGTTGCTTTCCAAAATATTGAAGGATTCCTTTTGTTTGTGGTTTAGAATTCAATAAAAATAAACCAATCCTCTATTTTGATCAAACTAAATGGCAAAAGCAAGCCTTGTTTACAAGCTGAAACTGTTTTATGGCTTGTGAAGTTGCTACTGAAGTTCACGAGTTAATATAGTCATGGAATTAGCATAAAAAATCCCTTACTTTTCCTTCAACTTTTATGCACACGGATATGAGGAAAGTTTGTTAAGTGGAAAATAGCGTAAGTATCTAGTTGTTTCTACTACGACTCAGGGGTAACCTTACCTAGTTGCGATGGAACTTTTAGCTTGTGTGTGCAAACATCGTGCCAGTAGGTGTTTGTTATTCTAAAGCAAGAATACATGGTGTTATCTTGTGCTTATGTAAAAAAAAACAACCGACCTCCAAAAAAAAACACTACAAAATGAAAAATAACTTTAATTTCGGAAGTCGGTGTCTTGGGTTTTGTATTTTCGTTTTTTGCCACCGACTTCCGAAATTAAAGTTATTTTTCACTTTGACTTTGTAGTGTTTTTTTTTTGCAGGTCGGTTGTTTTTTTTTTTTGTAAAAAGTTTTTATTTTTCACTTTTTAGTTGTGGTACCTACACATTCGAATACCACTACCTGCTACCAGTGACAGAAACTTATCATATCTTCTACATACTAAGTGGGAAAAAAATACGTATTTTGTAGCTAACTCAAAAACTATCCAAGCAAAGTTAATAAAATTTATATAGGACCAATTCGAGAGCACATCCTTTCATACAATAAAAGAATTTTCAAAATCGGTCCACAATTGACGGAAAAATCGATGGACATACATTAAAAAAAAACACGCGACGAACATATAACCTCCTCCTTTTTTGAAGTCGGTTAAAAATAAGGCGACGCTTGTATAGGTAGGTGTAGTCAACCCTGTAATTTTATTTTTTATTTTTACAACAATGTCCACTTAAATTTAATCTTTAATAAGATTGATGTCGTTCTACGACATGCAAATGACATTCAACCATACCTAAAGCAATAACAAGGTCAACTAAACCTAAATGCTGCAACATGCAATAGACGACGAAGCTTCATTTTTGTATGTTTCAATAAATCCTTCGTAAACTTTGAAAATACTTTTCTGATAGTTTCTGGTACAATTTCAAATGCTTTTATAACTTTAAGTGCTGATAGTGAAATTGTACTAACGATAAGAAAATGTTCCATTTCCTGATAAGTATTTCAGTCATTATTAAGCTGTCTATTACAAATCATTACACAAATCATTATTTACAAATTATTACAAATCATTAATTGAAGTTGGCAGTACAGAAATAAAAATGTGGAATGTAAAACCTGCATTTTTATTATTTGCTTTGCGTTTTATTCCAAATCAATATTCAAAATGGAAAAATAAAAGCAGTTTTTAAATCTGCATTATAAAATAAATCCTTAGTAATTGCTATGGCTGAAACTGTGACACAGTAAACATTTTTCATATACATAGATGTTTCGTGAAAGAATTTCCTTCTAATATTATCCAGATTTGTTACTTTATCAAGGGTCAATCTAGGCTTCAAATAGTCAAGAGTTCAAGGTAAAATAGATTTAGATAAATTGAAAAATGCATGACGTACAATTTTTTTTTTTTTATACAACGTTAGTTTTTGTTTATACTAAACCTCTTAAGGGGTCATTGTACTCATCATTATGAACAACTTTCACTATGGGACCAACGCTGAAATCGCGAAAAAAGAATCAGCTGTTCCCTACATTTTGACGAGTTATGCGAACATAAATGTACGGAACAGCAGATTTTTTTTTTCGCGATTTCAGCGTTGGTCCCATAGTGAAAGTTGTTCATAATGATGAGTACAATGACCCCTTAAGAGGTTTAGTATAAACAAAAACTAAGCTTGTATATAACCCAACAGAGCAGAGAGCAGTGGTGGCCAGTGGCCCCCGACTTACGAGTTGTAGGTCGTGGGTATGAACCCAGGCAGGCGCTTTACTTTGTGTTTTTAATTTCATCACCACTGCTCTCAAAACGGTGAAGGAAAACATCGTGAGGAAACCAGTGACGTCCTGGAACCAAAAAATTCGAGGATATGTGACATCTACCAACCCGCACTGGGCCCGCGTGGTAGATTACAGCCCACTTCCTCTAACCGAGTGGAGGCATCGCTAAACAAACACTTCCACACAATAGGCATAACGGACAGTCCTCTGTGCAGGGCGTGCATGGAGGCTGAGGAAACCGTCGCGCCCGTGCTCTTCGAATGCATAGGTGTTACCCAGATTAGAACAGAAACCCTCGGGTCACCCAGATCTTTCACTGATGTTCTGAACAGACCAGGAATTTTAATTAACTTCTGGAGGGAGATGGGCTCTGTTTGGAATAAGACTAAGTGCGGAAACCAAACCCCATAACATAGAACATAGAACCGACATGTCCTAGAACCAAAAAATTCAAGGACATGTGACATCTACGAACCCGCACTGGGCCCGCGTGGTAGATTACAGCCCACTCCCTCTCACCGAGTGGAGGCATATGTCCCAACAGTAGGAACATTATAAACTGATTATGATGAATCCAACAGATACAATAATACCGACAAAGTAAACAAGGAAAGCGTTGTTTACTCATCTATTATGGCTTTATCTATGTAGCTATATCATAGTATCATAGCGTATCTCCGGAAATTGTTTCCTTATCGCTCCATATGTACCAATACATAATATTTCTTCTTCCATCTGAATAACAAACAAATTGGAACAATGTACCTACCTGATGTTTTTTTTTTTCTTGGTAAATCTTTATTTGATACCTATTTCATTGAGTTGGTGTGTCTACTTAGTGCACTTATAAACCACCCAGCCCATATCTAATAACTCAATTTTACGACAATTAGACGACCCTCAAGAGCTCCTAACAAACTACTGAAAGTTTCTTCTGTAAAGTCTTTTTAATGAGCCTGGCATTATACGATACGTCAGTAGTACAAGTACTTCCTGGGTGGTTAGTGAGTTCCAAAACTTGCTGCCCAAATAATAATATTAACACGATGTTCTTATATCACAATTTGAATGAAGTTAATTGTTTTCGAATCGCAAGAATAAAAAAAGGAACAAATGACGATCTAATAGATTCGTTTAAACATTACATAGACACAGTATATATATGTCACCGTAAGATTGTGAGAACCGTAAGTTTATAATCTATCGGTATTATTTTTATTTGATTATTAACTGTCAAAAAATTGTAAACTGGGTGTATTGGGTTAGGTTAGGTTAGAACTGTTACCAAGCGCGCGCGAGCCGAGCGAGCGTAGTGAGCGCTGCCGCGGCAGCGGCCGGCCAGCGATACTTCCAAGTTGCTCGCAGCTAAGCAGGCTATTTAGTATTAGTGCAAGGTACGTTACATCGCAAGAAATTTAAATACCAATACAAAATTTGTCGGTTTCTCATGAATACATTATAAACTATCGAAAAATAATGCGTTAAATCGTAAATGATTTGTCGCTGTTCACAATTTTTCGACAGTTTATAATCTAACGGAAATAATACCGATCGATTATAAACTAACGAAGTTTATAATTCTACGGTGACATATATATGTCACCGTAAGATTGAGCACCGTTAGTTCGTCAAATTGTGAAAGAACCTTGACTTATTGACAGGGTTCATTTTCATTATCTGTCCAATTTTATCACCCGTAAAATTTTGAAGCGCCCCTGATTGGTAAGTCTTGGCGGTAGCCGAATTGGTCGCAGTAACTAAGCCAAGGCACCCAGATCAACTGGGTTAGTAAGTTTAAGTATTAGCGCAAGGTACGTTCGTCGCATGTAAGTTTGATACCAGTTCACGATTTGTGGGTTTGATAGTATACATAGATTATAAACTAACGATGTTCACAATCATACGGTGACATATACAAACACATTACAAAGTGTTTTAAATTAAGACAGATGTGTCGAAACCTATTACCTATTATCACGTAGATACTTCTCAATTTACTTTAAATTAACTTTTAATTGAGTTCATGCACACATCACAAGCAAATTTTCTTCGTCTCTTTTAAAACATTAGGTGCTTTCAATTAACGCGGCTCTTGATATTTTAATGCTTTTCCACGAGACATTTCTAGATTAACTTTTTTGAACTAAGCAATGTAAAAAAACGTGTGCGGTCGAGGGACCCCCGTCAGGAACGAAATTCTTTCTCGCGTATGATTTAAAACAATAATAAAAATTTTGCAGCCATCTCGGATTAACTTTTTGACCTCACTATCGGCTTTAGCACCCTCGGAAACTATAAAAACGACACCCATGACGAAATTTTGAAAATTTTCGCAATAACCTTTTTGGATTTACATTTTGACCCCGCTATCGGCTTTAACACCCTTGAAAACCATGAAAACGATACCCATGATGAAAAACTTGAAAATTTTCAAAACCGCCATCTTGGGTTCTCATTTTGACAAAATTCACTTTCTCTCTCTGTCCGGCTCTATGTAGTGTACTCGGGCCGATGTGTACAATTTTATCCCACGACACTGTTATTACTTTACTATTTTCTTTTGTTTTTCTTTCGTTTTTTTTTGCCGGCGTTCTCTCTCTCTCTTTCTTTCTCTTTGAATTAGAAGAAGACAGTCGCAAGTATTAACACTTTTTAGCGTGCCGATTTCTGAAAGTTTATAAGCCGCGTTAAAGAACTTCGTTCCAAAAATATGAAAATACCTACTATCGATTAATTTTATCAAATCAATATCATCCTACTAATCTATTTCTTACGTGTACCTACATTGTTCAGTGTACACTTTTAAACGAAAAGCACTATGACTCGATTATTGGTTAACGGATACACTTCGCGTGCTAAAACAAAAAGTAACTTTAAATCAAGTGGACTAAACCCCTCCGTGTCAAAATGTCCTAAAAGCGAATGGTCCTATTAGCAAAACGACCCATAATCAAAACGACACTTTAGCAAAATGTCCTATCAGCAAATCGTCCTATGAGCAAATGGTCCTATCAGCAGAACGTCCTACTTGTGAAGTACAGTAACACTGAAAAATCACTATCGGTTTTTACCCAACTAAGGCGAAGCCAAAAAAAATTATTAATAGTTATTTTAAAGGTCAATCTTGAATTAATCTGAAATGATTGATCTGTATGCTGTTAGGTACTGTTAGCTTTCGGAGAGCTAGCGGTACCGTAATAAGTAAAACGCCTGTTTATAGTATAACTTCGACAATTATTGGAATCTTATAATATTTTATATTTATCTTATGACACGTTGTCGTGTGTGACGTTGTCAGTTAAAACTGACTCCTATCCCCTACTTCTATTCTCAATACAAATCAAGGTTTGTCTCGTATTTATGCCATCAACTTATAAGTCTTATAACACTCGCGAAGTACCTCTACAGTAGATACATACCAACTTGAAGTCTTTACATAAACTTGATTCGCTTTTTACAAAACTTCAATCAAAACGTCAATGATTTTGGATAAAAAGGTAAGTACTTAGATAATTTTGCTAGCTAGGTATTTTAGTGGTTAATGATTGCTGTGATCAAAAGCTTTTTTGTTTTAAAAATAATAAATTGGTCTACCTGCCACCTATCTACAAATTGCAATCATATAGGTACATACATAATGACGCTTTTTACAAAATATACAAATAAAATCAGGTAAGTGGAATTTGTTTTTACCTACGTGCATGCACTCGTGCATTGCATCCACTTAATAAAATGGGCGCCATCAAGACAATGTAGTGGACATGACGTCACTAAAACATGTACCAAATGCAACAATACCATTGAAATTCTTTGCGTAGAAGCTCTTATCTTTCTAGTCACGGACTGTTGAAAGTATGCATTGCATTATCAAACAATTTGTTGATAAGAGACATTTGCACCTGTTTATTTTCTATTGTTCGTAGTTGGAATGCCTCCATGTAGTAAATTGTTGTTTTTATGACTTGTAGACAGAACTCAATGTTTAGAGTTCCGTAGTAAACAAGGAACCCTTATAGTTTCGCCATGTCCGTCTGTCTGTCTGTCCGTCCGCGGTCTAGCTCCGAGACTCTTAGCTAGAAAGTTGTAATTTGGCATGGGTATACATTTAATTACGTCAACGAAGTGGTAAAATAAAATAAGAAAAAAAAATTTTTGGATTCAGGGATCTGTTTGCGAAATATTAAGCTTTAAAGTGCTTATTTTTGTTAGAGTCAAGTTTCAGCCACTGCCAGCTAAACGGTTGGTTTTGGATACGTGAAAAAAATTCACAGCAATAGTTTATATAACGAAATTAAAAGGAAAACTATCACAGCTAAGTAGGCTTTACAAGTTAACGAGTAATAATCGACCAACTTACATTTGCGGTTGCAAAAACATGTTTTTCAACTATAAAGTTAAGTTTGTTCTTGGAATAAATTCATCCCAACTACGGAACCCTTCATTGTGCGTGGTCCGATCCGACACGCACCTGGCCGGTTTTTTTGTTAAATATGGCGTACCTACCCAGATTTTGATTTGAGAACCAAAACTAATGAGGTTATACAATAACCTCATCGACGAAAACGTTCATACCCAACTTGGCTTGTTAGAAAAAAATTATGCCTAGAATCAAGTTAAGCAGAACTTGATGCTGGCTTAACTATTTTTTAACCCAAGAACACGTAATTTTATTAGTTTACAAAATAAGAAATTATAGAATATCTAATACAAAAACAGGAAAACTACACTGCAGCTACATCTTTTCACGTAACAAGTGCTTACGTGCTTAGGTATAAGCCCTGCCATCCACGTCTGAAGTTATTATAACGGCAAGATTGGAGGATTAAGACCCGATTGAGATATAGATAAAACGTGTTCTTTAGACAGTAGATATTACTCTTGTAGATATTCTTCCGTAAAGATTGTAAACAAGGACGATTGTGTTTCTTAGTAACGATATTTTCATGTTTGTACTTTTCCGCCATTAGTACCTATTTCGTAGCTGCTACGAGAGCTACGAGCTACGAGAATTAAATGACAGTTTCGTAGTAAGCCGCTTGCACCACTAACGCTTTAGAACTAAACATATTTACAACATAATTCTATCTCTGCTACCTTCATACAATTGACAGAAAGTGAACGATATTTTTAGATTCGTTTAGCACTGAACATATTTAGTGATTTGTGGTGCAAGCGGGCCTTTAATCTAAGTTATTGCATAAAATAATAACAACTTAATTAAACGTTCTTGTACCGCAATTTGAGAAAGTTTTCCGGAACTAATAAAGAGTTATACCGTGAGCTAGATCTTCGCAATATCTTCCTCGGGTTAATCAAGACTCCAGGTGGTTTTATAAGCAGGGTGATACTCGTAAAACACATGTAGCATGTGAAGGGTTGAAATCTCAATAGTGACGTATTCTCGGGAAGATAAAATAGAATTGATGAATTTATTTAGCAGACAACCACTTCGCCCTTTTAGCATAAGAAGTCGGGACATATCGAAAGGGTTACAGCAAAATACCTAGTAAGTTCTCCTTTTAAAACAATGTTTTAAATATACATGTCGGAGTTGGTTGTCAATTACAATTGAGGGTAGTCAACAGAGTTTGGTATGATTTGTTTTTCTTATTATTAATTTATGTGATTTTAACTATCAATTATTGTCTATAAATCGGAACATAATTTATTAAGTACCTACTCAGTGTACGCACTAATTGATTTTTGGCAACTTATTTCGATAATTGTAACCGATGGTTTTGTTCAAACAAATGATGACATGTTTCTTTAATCTTCAAATGATTTACTTTGTAAATTCACCATTGTTTATTTATGACAATTATTCTCGTATTATTTGATTACTTTATAATGTAAGCCTTATTAGATTTAGCACATTTTAGTGTTTTTTATCAAGTATACATGTGACGCACTTCCGTGCGCCATCGGACAGAGTTGTCGTGGAGGGATTGCAAGGGGCAGCGAGTTAGTCGATCTTCAGATGCGAATCTATAAAGAGCCCCTGTTCCCGATAAAACTGTCGGTTTACCAGGTACAGCACTGCTGTATATTCACATAGCTATATTGGCTTGCTGATAGCGAGCAATACACTTTGTCATTGCCATTGGGTGGCTTGGCCACTATACGAACTAAGACCTTAAAAGTCTGTTCGATTGTTACTACCTATTCACCTACTTTATCTTGTTACTAATTACCATTTGTATTGTGTTTTACCTTATACGTATAGTGAAACTAGTATTTACTATACTAAAAACCCTGTAATTGTTTATAAACTCTTATTAATCCCAATAAAATGGTAACTCCAAACCCTGACAAAATACCTCTCGGCACTCCTGATCCTACATACATATTTTTTCAGGAAATCTTTCGCTTTGCATTCGATTGCGTGTGTTCGAGAGTTTCCCATAAAACCTTAGAAATGTGCCCTAAATTTCATTTTGCTTTCCTCTTCTTATTTTCGTCCACGTTACATCTATATCGTATGGGCCCAGTAGGTGGCCACGTTTACTACAGCATCAGAAGCTTTCAAGGGTATATCGCACGGTGAGAATAAAAGTGACCTATCTCAAAATTTTGGTAAAATGAGTTAAATATACAAAGTGACTCAAAAAGTACACTCTTTCACATCATAAATTAAAAAACAGGCCATTTATGGTCAGGGCGCGATAGAGAAATTTTCGGTCTCTTTGCCTTTGAGTGCTTCCCTCGTCCCGCGCCCGAATGAAAAGGACGCAATCAGTACTGCACCACGAGTTGTTGTAACAGGACGTGTCAAGTTCAGTACCATAGTGTCCGATTACGTTTTGCGTCAGTTTTGTGTTAATATGTGGGGGTAAGTTTTGCTACAATTTATAATCATAAATTGACCGATTATAGGTTTAAGTCACTTTCTTATTTCTAATATTAGCAATTTAGGTGACATGAATCAAATTTGGTCATTTATTTATTAAGGCATGAGTCAAACTCATAGACTCATTTTGAAACCGGTCTTTTTAATTTTATAATAAATTGTTTTTTATTTGTACTATTACAAAAAAAGTCTGATTAATTTTTTTACTATGTGCTTTGCAACTGACATATTGATTAATTGTACACTTCATTATTTTTTTTAGAGTTTTATGAATCCTATTGAGTCGGTTATCTCGAAAGTTAAAAATGAAAAGGAGTGCATTAATTCTTCAAATGGTGGAAGGCAAACAGAAAAATGAGGTAATTAAGTATACTTATTTATGATTGTACTTACATCTTGTTGTATTTATGTACTAAACAGATTTTAAGTTATCATTTTTCATGATCCTTATCGCTTATGTACCGAAAGGTTGTAAATTAAGATCTTATTTGTAGAACACTAATGGGGCTTGTTAATAATGTTTTAGAACATTAAAAGAGCTCGTCAAGAAATTAATGATGAATTAGAAGCTACCGAAAAGACCTCGGGAACCATAATTTTGCAAAACACTAATGTGGCTTGTGAAATCGACAAAGAAAACACACCATTTAGTTCTTCCATCATCGAAAATACACCACCACGTCGGGGCCAAGAACATCACGTAATCCTAAACGCAATCAATAAACCCAGTACTTTGAATGTAAGTGATTCTCTAATCGCGTGGGTGATGTTTGAAACCTTGTATTCATATTTTGATTTTATTATGCTTATTAATGTTTCAGGACATAGAAAGAGCTCATCAAGAAATAAATGATAAATCAGAAGCTACTGAGAAGACCTCGGGTATCATATCTACCGTCCGACCGCATTCAAGAAGTTCGAGTACGAGCAGTTCATCTTCATCCTCAAGTAGTAGCAGTACTTCATCATCTTCAAGTAGTTCTAATACGAATAAATTTGAAAATACAGCTATTCCTGGCCCTAGTACCAGCAATTTAAGGTCTCAAACAGGTAACCAACGTTCTTACGCTCAGTCGCCAATCAACCCGAATGAAAGTGATGTGGATCTAAGTGACTCAGATCCAACATACCATGCGGAACATTCCAACAATAGAAGAAGTAGACGTATTTCCAGTTCTAGCTCTTCATCTTCAAATTCTTCAGTTCAACCGGAACCCTCAAAAAATAGAAAGCGGAAAAAGAACCCTGGTAACTGGAAACAAAACAAAACTAAAACATTAAGAATCTCCGGAGAAAGGTATAGTCATATAGGTCTTTGTCCAAATCTAAACAAATCATTCCAGCTAGGCATGTAAAAGAAACTTGTACAAGTAAGTGTAGACTTAAGTGTTTTGATAACGTTAATGAAAATGAGAGATCTGAACTGTTTAAAAACTATTGGGGTTTATCAAATTTGGAATTAAAACGTGCTTATATTAGGGCGTGCATGATGGAAGTGCAACCTCGATACAGGTACTCAAATGCTCAAAAACCTCGCCTGCCAAACAACGCATTTTTTTTCACGGTAAATGGCAACAGGATCCGGGTTTGCAAATTGTTTTTACATATCGGACAGACAACTTAGAACTGTTAAAAGTAAAACTAACAGCCATGGTTTCGTAGAGCCTGAGGGTAGAGGAAAGCATGAAAATAAAAAGAGGGTAGACCCTGAACTGTTACATTGCATCAGGAATCACATAGAGTCGATACCGAGAATGAATATCATTATTTAAGAGCAACTACTAGTAGGGAATACATATCTGACAGCAAAACTATCAGGGACCTCTGGGCTGATTTCAATAAAGATCAAAACGAAAAAACTTGCATAGCTTGATTGAAAAATAAATTTAAAAAAACGTAAAAGCTGGGCCTATATACATACCTGTTCAATTTGCTACCTTGATTAAAAGCGCTCGGAAATCTTGAAAACCTTTTATAGTTAAAGAACTTAATTACGAGTTCTTCTTAGATCTCATAAAACTTCAAGAACAGTGGGCATAGTCAAAGTCAAAGTCAAATCATTTATTTCAAATAGGCCCATGTATGGCACTTTTGAACGTCAAAAATTACAAAATAATAAAATTGATTCTAGTCGCCCCTTCCAAAAGGTAGTTTTCGTATGGAGAAGAATGGGCAAGAAACTCCACCGTTACTCTTTTAAAATGTTTAAAATATAATAAAATTACAGGGAAAACATAAATAAAACATCAGTAATGTGGAATGACATTAAAACAATAAAGTTTATCAAAGATGACATGATGAGACGTTTTCTCTGATTGATATGAGGAATAAACGTAAAAAAATGTTTAGCTACAATGAAATTATAATCGATAAGTTGTATGAGCAGGCATTTGAGTTAAAAGAAAATAAAGATCTCGAAGATTTGGTAAGAAAAAAATTAATACCTAGTATTTACGCCAGTTTTTATAATTCTTTGTAGCTACATAAGCAAATTTAAAAAAAAGTACAATGGACAGGTACATGTGATAAGATCGAATGATTATTATGTGATTATTAAAGGCAAATCTGAATTAGTGGAGTGAGCACAAAGTTCCTATTAGATTTTAAAACTGAATTATAAATGGAAGACTGAAAAGTTTTATTTTATAGATAGACAAGAATATTTAGTAGAAGTTTTATTTTATAGTAGTTTTATTTGATTTGGCTAAAATATTTTATTATTTTTGTTATAGAAATAATTATTTGTTGTTGTTTTCTTTTATTTTAGAATTACTTTATCTAAACCAGTGTAAAGAATAAGAATACTCACTGTGTGGTTTGATACCAATTTTTTATACGATTTTGATATTATTGTTTTGTTTGGCGTGTTGATTACAGGTTCCTATTATGTCGTAGTAGTGATTTAATAAATGGCATTTAACAAATTTTGGTGTTTTATTGACCTTGTGTGGGAAAAGGCGCAAAATTGTCAGAAAGAAACTGACATATTTTGAAAATGGAACATATTTCATTGAGTACTACAAGAAATAAAAAGACCTTTATCAAAGAAAGGCTGTAGGAATTACAATATTTCTAATACTAAAGTGACCTATTTTTCCAGCTTTTTTTGTAAAGGTTATTTTCTATAGAAAAATAATATCTCTTTTTTCTTTTAATACGTATATTTATAGCGGTATAGCCAAATAATATTATACAAAAGAAATTCGTAACTTTCATTTTCATTTTAAAAAGTTATTGTAGAATGAATTGAAAATGTACAATACGTCGAACACATTTTCTTCTATTCCCAAAAATCGTAAATTTTGATTTGAGTCACTTTTGTTCTCAGCGTGCGATATGTGAATGGACATTTAATGAGGCATTACAACTTTTTTAATAATACTTTGCAAGTAATTAAATGAGTTGAGAAAATGAAAAAGAAACAAATGAGTGAGGTTGGGGAATTTCCTTTTTAATTCATTGACATTTCAATAATCAAAATAGATCACTCGTTATGATATTTTACAACAACAATTATTTATCTACCTTTAACAATGATATTAATTACTATAACATTTTAATGTGACACGCGTACATGGGCATCTGATACGAAACTACGAGAAAGGAACACAACTAAGAAAACAATTTTTTAACCAAATCTATTACCTACTTACAATACGACCGACAAATCATGGCCGTTCTGAACATAGGCTCTCCTAACTTTCCTATATGTTCTCTCACTCACACTCGAGTCATCATTTGGTTCCAAAAAAAAATGTTGCTGCACATCCTTCTGAGCAAAGTTCGGACCGGCCACGATTCATCGGCCGTATTATACGGACTAACGATTTAATACCTGCACAAGCTATCTAAAATATTTATAAAATAATAATAACTCCTCATCGGAAATCTATACAGGATGTAATTGAAAACATGGGACAAATTGAAATGGGAGATTCAGTAACTGTTACCTAATCATTATAAATTGTTATTTCCGAATTATAAATTGTGAAAAAAAAATCTCGCCCGACGAGCGGTGCCTTTGTGTCGCGCTGGTCTGAACGAGCCTTAAATTGATACTTGAATGTTTTTGTTTGTTTTAAATTTATTTAATTTTACTGGAATGCCATAAAATCGTGTCTACGTGAAGACAATAATTTAGTTTGCACTATCTAAGACGATAACTACACGATTTTTTTTTCACAATTTATATTTCAAAAATAACAAATTATAATGATTAGGTAACAGTTACTGAATCTCTCATTTCAATTTGTCGCATGTTTTCAATTTCATCCTGTTAAGTATTTGGGTTTAAGGGAAGTGTTAGGTATCAACGTTGCTGACATGAAGCAATCGTTGAAGGAGCGCTTCTTTGGTTGCCTGAAGTAAGTATTAATTAGTCTTCTTTCAGGCGGAAACAAGGTGCGCACCTTCAACGATTGGGTCATGCCGGTTTTGATTTACTCTTTCGACATACTCAAATGGACTCAGACCGAACTCGACGCCCTGGATGGATCGATTAGCGCGCCGCGCAATGATAGTCGATGTTGCCATTCGATATGACGAATAAATAAAAAATCTCGACTTAGCACACGAGGTTGTTGACGATGATTATTAATATTTTATTTCTTTGGAATTTCGTTTAAGTAAACAAAGACAAAAATAATTCTTATACCCCGAAGTCGCGCAGCAGATTTATCACAATTTCATACTATAAAAAATCACATTTGACCAAACACAATGGAATTACATCGCTGCACAATTTACATTATTTTTACAGTTCCTTATTCCACTAAAATTTATATCTAATGAAATACACAGCCAAAGCCTTTTAATACCCATTAATTCAACTAACGACACACACTAGTACAAAACTCGATTTAAAAAAAGTCCTCAAAAGACGACTCATCGTGAATAAGTCGCATTTGTGAATATTGTCAAAAATAATAACATCACGTCTTCAGACAAATTTTATTATTTATCTAATCCTAGTCACTTAGGCTTTTTGTTCCATTTATTCACATAAGTAGGTATACTTTATTTACAGACTATTTTTGTATACATAACAAATTATTTCTAATGTATTCTAGTCTGTTACACTTGATTGACAATGTATAAAGTATTTTAATGTCTTAAGTAAGTACATATTACATACAACACGTTATTTTGACTTCACACACAATACAAGAAATAAAGTATTTACAATATACACGTCATATACAGTCTCATCGAGTATGGACACACTGTGTCGTTAATTACACGAAGGCCGACTCACACACGCCGAACTCAATCAGAGACATACATCGTGATACTGCTGTCACAAACATGAATAAAGTTTCTCACACGTCCTTGATACGGGTCGGTAATGTATGGCTCGACCCATACAGATTTGGGCAGGAAACAACGGTACATTTAACATTAGGAATTCTCACTTTTCGCAGCTTAACATATACATAATTTATTGAAGTACTTCCCATACTAACACAGCTTTCAATTCGATTCAATCTACCCACGCTCTACACTCAACGTTTTTTGTTTTTATTTTGTGCTTAGCACATACTTTTTACAACCACCGTACTTAAACACTATCAGTAGAGTATTATGGACTTACGTAACGTTACTTATTTTTACATCTATCTAGACTGATATTCAACGAATACTCAATAATCACTTTGTTCAAAATTTAATAAATAGATACATATTAATTTGTATAAATCACTGACAGTTTTGATCGGTACTTTACATACATGAATTATTACCAAATGAATTTAGAAAACAACGTTCAACCTTTGGATATTGACTATAGATTTATGTTGCTAACTAGAATGTAAGGTGAAGTGTCACCCCAACGTAATTAATAGATTCGAGAATGAATAATGGGCAATGCGTGCCAAAGATTACAGCTTTATGACACAGTGGGCAAGTCTTCGGGATTATATCTATAGGTACACACTCTTAATCGCTTCATAAACCTATAAGTAAGCTATTACGGCGGCTCCATCTACTAAATAAATTCTCAAGGACAATTTTTTACGTTATTTCACCATCGTGTTTCAGCTAACATAGATTAGCACTTAAGACCAAAATGGACATTTAAGTGCATGTTAACATTTAAATATTAACAAAGCGTAACTAACAATGGACAACAATATTTTATTTACAATTTTAAAATCGCTTAGAAACGTCTATAAAATAGATCACACTGTTAGGCCGTCTACGTCACTTGTAGTTCTGCTCGTGCGAGCGAGCGGTGCCGTGGTCACTGTCGTCTACACAGACGTGTCTCAGGTGAGTCCACCAATGTTACAGTTCACGTGGTACATGTAGGTGGCCAGCTCCTCGCCGGTGAGCTCGTCGTCGACCTCGCGAAGACTGGAGTTGGAGATGCTGCGAGGGGAGTCGACGGAGTCGGAGGGGTCGTGGATCCGCAGGCGCCACGCGCGGGCCCAGTGTCTGTTCCCGCTCGGGGACTCGTTAACGGTTGGTAGATCGCGCCCGTTGTAGCACTGCGCACACAGACATTACACATTAAATAAAAATAACAATGAATTAGCACAAAATAAAGTTAAATAGTCTTCATCATCCACGAATATATACAATTTCGATTAGCATTGCTTATGCCTAACAGAAAAGATACTTAATGTTGGCACACATTCTTTGTTTTCAAAACGATCAAAAGAATGTTTACCAATGGTATCCATTAAAAACGTATTATTAGAAACGAGAACCGGACATAGTTTTCATTATCATTTGTTTAGTAGGTCGAATATTTTTAGATTTTGATATCGAACGATTGACTCTGCTCAGTATAAAAATGCAGATAAATCCATAAAAAACAACATAAATAAAGAACAAAATATATGGCCCAATGTTTTGTCCCTTTTGTGCTCTAATCAAGCAGAAATGGACTTTATTCAACACAACAATGTGCGATCAGGGAAACAGAAATGTGTTATTGTGCACATAAAGGCTGATACGAAACTTGAACTCACATTGAACGAGCCGAAAACTTGGGATAATATTATGATTTTCCCTGTGACAACTCTCAATGTAAGACAGCTTAGTGTCAGCAAGCAAGGGAAAAAGAAATGGAGCAACTTATACAGGTATTAAACTTTTGTGTTCAAATTCCTTAAGTAGAATGACCACGCAAAAAAACTCGATGTAGGTACTTTTATTGAATTTCCAAATATGAAAATATGGAAAGCGACCAACTTGGAAGTTGCGCGGTTGTTCACAGTTCTAACCTAACCCGTTTAGTCGGGGTGAAATGCAACTAGCACTTAAAATTTGTTTAAAAAAAAAAAAAACACGCTGCCTGTGGCACGTGCCCGGCTACTTCCAAGTTGGTCGCAGTTACTTCGCACTTTACCTACGCCTTAAATCATGGCTACATTAATAATATGGCCAAACGTCGACTACATATCATTAAACATTAACGTATAAACGATATGGTCAATTTTAGCTGCCCATTTCATGAAACAACCATTTCATGAAATTGTCGAACACTTCATGACATGATCAATTCTTTAATCTGGTTATGACATCTACACTAACGACATTGCTAAGCATCGACAGCTCCTCACTGCGAACGCTAGTTTAAACCTGCTTTTGACGTGAACTTATTTCATGGCTAAGTATAAAAAAAAAATTTAAAAAACAAAAACCCGACTGCAAAAACACAACTGAAAAGAGAAAAAAAATATTTAAAAAACAAAAACCCGACTACAAAAACACATAACTGAAAAGAGAAAAACAAGCATTATAATCTATAGAATTTTGGTATTGCAGGCGGGACAAACCAATAACCTGAAATGATGATGTAAATTTTATTGCTTGTTTTTCTCTTTTCAGTTATGTGTTTTTGCAGTCGGGTTTTTTTTTTTTTTCAAGCTTTTAGTTTTATTAAAATAACATATATTGACTTATTACTAACTTTTATTTGATACCTACCAATAATGTAGTTTTTTTTTAAACCTACCCCTCCCTTTTTTGTATTTGCAGATGCAAAGACTCCCACAATTAATACGAATCTAACGACACCTCACATGTTAAAATCCATCAAGCCGTTTAGCTACAGAGCGTGCCAAAGAAATAGACATACATACATACATACTCTCGAAAAACATTACCCTCCTTCTGGGGCAGTCGGGTAAAAATAGAATAGAAATACTTCGGCAGACAGTCCAGCAATAGATTCAAGGCACAAATACAATTAAATGAATTCTTTGTACCCTAAATTCCGCTTCGATAATAGTAAAATCCTAAAGCCTGTAACGTTAGAATTTTGCATAGAATCTTGTACATTGTGAGTAACTGATAAGACAGGGTTTTAAGGAATTACCACGAGGCGACGATAAAGAGTGTAGAACTAATTGTCTTTCAGGCACAATATTTGTTTAAATCTGTCTACGAGGAAGTTCGTTATGTTTGCAAAGTATTTTCTTGTATTCCAGGACGGAAAACATTTGATTAAAGACTGTATTTTCTAAAGAAAACTAGAGGGGTGAAATTATTTAAAAAAATCTCGAGAACTAGGTATGTGATAAATTTATTCCCACGAGCCCCCTTAGCAAACATTTTATGAGGCTATTGATGCCCAAGCTTGACATTAAAATAAGTGTTAGGAGTAGGACACATTTGCACTAACACTTAATTTAATGTCATTGCTCGCATTTCGCATGGTATTTTCATGATTATTAAGATTCAACCCCTGCACGCTTTGGCATATAAAGTGGCCTTGGCAGAGAGACCTTTACCCGAGCCCATTAACAGGTTATTCCATTACGAATGACAAAAAGAGGATCATTAAGTGAGCACGAAAAACCCAGGCGGCGCGGCGGTGGTTGGACTGAAGATTTCGCCAAAATAAGTAAAAAGGAAAAATATTTTCATGTTCTATGGGAACAATTTTCCTGCATCTACTAATAACAACAACAAGTATCACACATTATCCTTTTCCCAAGCGATAACAATCTGTCCTAAGATAAATTATAGAATCAGGCGTTACTTTGCGGAAATCCACAGTAAAATGTTACGTAAAAATATTTAGTTTTAATTCCGCAATAAAACTAAAATTTAAACTAAATATTTTAACATAACATTTTCCTTATTTTTAATATCTGTCTTGACATTTGTTATTGGTCTAATGTTAATAAGTGGTCATTAAATCAATAATAAAATCATACAAAATCCATTTGGATATAATTCTCTATGATATACATAGTGAAAACTACCTACTGTTAGGTTACATGTTTTAGAAAATATGCGGTTAGAAACTGCAAAAAAAATGACACATATACATACATACATACATTTTTTTCTAGTCGCATATTTTAATATACATAATATTTGTACCATTCATTAATTCCCAACGTAGACGGCAAACAGTTACGCAATACGGAAAGCTATTTGAATATTAATTTATAAAAGCAAGTTGTTCTTTACAATCTATTTTGCTTACTTTATTTCCCTAAAAACAGTACAATTTAGCCCCTAATGTATTAAGTTTACGTTCATTTATGAATTATGATCGCAAAAACGAAAACCTAAGCGGCTTGAGAATATATTGGTGGAAAAACGGCTTGCCGTAAGCAATCCAGACCTCAGCTTTATTTCAGAGGCAGCCTCAATAAATCCAAGGGCAAAATTATCACGTAAGCCCAAGGAGTTTAAGATGTTGACATAAAATATTAAAAGGCATTAAATCTAGAAAATTGCTCTCGATGATTCCTCAATAAAGTATAAAACGTAATAAAATGGACATTACAGCCGGTCAAGGGCGGATCGGCCCTATACGAGATTTTTTAGATACAAACCAATAAACTTTTTCTTGTATTTATTACTATTGGTTGTAACCGACTTTATAACTGATACAACATCAAATAAGGAGAACAAAAATAGGATTCAATTGAGTTTGTAAACCAATATGATTAAATAAATATGAGACTCTGTTGAATGTCAGTATTCTCGAATGATTCCTTCTTGCTAAATTGATGGTCATTATCCTTGGCTAGTTTATAACCCTGATACGTGCTTGCGTCGGACAGTGAAGGGCTATAAACTCAGTACTTTATTGTCATTGTGTGGATTTGTTTTGGCTGCATTTATACATTTATTAAATTAAACTAGCCATAAACATTCATGGCAGTCTAATCTCCAGTCACTATCATCAAAGAACATTAGGTTTCTCGACACACGACTATATATCATACGGTTACTAGTAAGGTCATTTTCTTCTAAAGTAATTAAAGAAAGTCGTACATTCATGTGATTTCTTTAGAACTTGGCACCCGTTTAGATCTCGATAAATTATTTTATTGGCAATCCTAGCGGTTCCGCACATTCTTTGTAAATAACTTCTTTTCTCACATCCTATGTTTTTGGTGTGTTCTCATTTAGGAACACTTTTTGAAATTTTAAGCTATTTAATTTGACGCTTTTAATAAGTAGCCACGATAGAATTAACCAACCACTAACAACTTATGGACTAATTTCGGTCTGAAATAAAGATATTTAACTTTATTTATTTTATTTTATTTATTAAGGGATAATAAACAACTACAACATATAATAATAATTAGGGTTAACATAACTTTTTGGTGATAATGTTGCAGTCCACTGCATTATCCGCAGGTAAAACATATTTAAAATCAGTGGTTGCCACTAGCGCATTACCAGAATCAACAAAAATTTTTATTAAATAAATAAGTTATATAAAGCTAGCTAATCAAATTAAATGAGAAACAATTTAATTTACTTAAATTAAGCAATCAATAAATTATAATAATAAGATTCAATTATAATAAAATGTTAGATTTAAATTTAGGTATATTTCGAACATGCAAATATATCAATATCAATAAAATTTGAATTACCGATATTTAAAAAAATAAATAAACGAGAATCCTAAACTGCACCCTAATTGCGTAACACACTTTCAATCACAATCCGAAAGATTTTGAAGGAAATTGCTAATCCATTGCTTTATTATGTTTGAAGAACTGATCTACTCAACAGCGTATATAAATAACGCAATGAATGTTGTTGAAAGGCATTGCCATCGTAAGTGTGTTACGTAATTACCCTGCAGTTCTTTTCCTCATCATCCAATACTACATTATATGGTCTTGCATTTTTTTCTGGTCATCTTGTCTTCGTCCTAGTTTTATTTCTTAACTAGCTTTTGCCCGCGCCTTCGCCCGAGTGGATGTCGGAAAATATCCCACAGGAACGTACTACCGATACCGGGATTACTTAACTAATAGCCGAGGAAAAGGTCATTGACTCCTACCGCTGCGCCCGCATTGCCGTCAACCATAACTATTTAGTTACGCGTAATTTTGAATCTGTGATATCTTTTAAACCATTCTTTTAAATGAAATGATGTCGAAGCATATTTTAATCTAAATTAAATGCTCAATATAAGTAACAATTGTTTATTGGATAAGGATTAATAAAATACCGGTCAAAATAGCTACGGAAATAACAAAGAAATTTTTATCAAATTCTGAAAGTTAAAAATGGTTAGTATGGGTCATCCTTAGAAGATAGACACACGCCATTGCGGACTTTTTTGTTGGACGTTTTAAGATGTACAATACAGTAGAACATCAATTTTATTTATCCTCAAGGTTTACGCGGCGCACGTCATGATTTTTTCCGACATATTCAACAATAAAGGTTTATTTGTCACAGAAACACGTGCATACATAAAAGACAAGAGTAATCAGAGAACAACACAAAGTACATAATAATTCACGAGCATAAAACAAAAATTACTTAGTCGGCAGCTGCACGACATGACTGTGACAAAAAAGGCTTCCACTCAGCATGATGCAGTGCTATGGGGGACCCACAGTGTAGCGGTTACACCGCCACATATGAACTACTAAACTGCATCAAAGACACCACGTCGGGGTCACCAATTTAGTGGCATGAGGAACAGGGTGTAAAGTTCACTCATCCACCATAGAAAAGGGAGGATCCTCCGACCAGACGGGCAGTTGCCCACCAGACACAACACCCGTCTGGTCGGAGGATCCTCCCTTTTCTATGGTGGATGAGTGAACTTTACATCCTGTTCCTCATGCCACTAAATGCCACAGCGCTGATTTTCAATGGTCACCCGAAAAAAAGATATACCTACGGAAATCAAGTCAGGTTCAGTAATTTTTCTATTAAATAGGTAGGTAACAAAATAAAATAAAATAAACCGCTCAGAATATAAGACAACTATACCTATAATACAACGAATTATAAGAATAAATATTATTAAATGACATAAAAATTAATCCGCAGGCATCACCATACGTGCATAAATAATATAGATACCTAACTATAATATATTATTACTACACGAGGATTTAAAAGTGTTTTGTCTCGCTCCCACCCTCACCTTCGCGTCGCCTGCGCGCGCGCTCACAATCTAAAAAGTACCGTTGCATTTCCCTATTGCTTTTATGAGCGTGATGACGTACTGTGCTGTCTGTGAGCCATCGAGCCGGGCGCCAATTTCCACAAAACCTTTAATGAAAAAAATATACACCAAAACCTTCCTCATGAATCACTCGTCCATTGGTGAAACCGTTTAAAAATCCGTTCAGTCGTTTTTGAGTTTATCGCGTTCAGACAGACAGACAGACGCGGCAGGGGACTTTGTTTTATAATATGTAACGATAAGGATAACAGTTAGAAAGATCACATAAAACCTTCAATACGTTATGAAATTATATCTAGCCGAACCTAACTTAACGCTTCGGTATTTAGCTGTAGGCAGTTTATTATACGATTTGGAGCCAACTTAATTCACAGAACGGTCCACGGGTTTACTTCGATATTATTTATTATCATACAACCCTTAAATCTATCTCTACAGGTTGCCTTAATGCGATAGTTAAGTACAATATACTATTATAAAATAAATACACAACAGAATAAATAAAACATAACACCTAAATTTAACTTAATTATAACATAACACCCTAGAGGTTGCCAGAGTAAAGTCGTTCAGTGTACACGAAAACACACCGCGCGCGTCAGCGATGCGCGCTGAAGCAGATTGGTGCGCGCGGTCCGCGCCACCAGCAGCCGCGGCCGCTGCCGCCTTCTCACATACTCGTCTGGTACGCACAGCCTAATTGACTGTAGAACAGCAAAATTAGAAAGTTTACCCCTTATTACATGGAACAGGTATACAACGTGTAATGTTAAATGCGCAAAACCTCAGACACCCCAACGGATTTTTAATTCATTTGAGTCATTTCATAGAGAAAAAAAAAACATTAAAAAAATTGTAAAGGTTTTATGTGCTGTTTTAGTTCGTAAGATTCGTATTTGCATTGAAATAAAAGCTATTATTATCCCGCGTATGTGAAAATTTTAATGGGTCGACAACAATTTGTGTTTGTTTACCTATTTTGGCGGGTTGGCGCATGTGATGGCTTGACCTATTAATAAATAGACACGGCAATGTTTTTAATGAGGATTTTTTGAAAAAAGTGCCCCGTATTAAAAAGTGGTTCAATTTATTCTGCTCGTTATTCTGATCAAACTATTTTCAGGTTTTGCGCATTTAACGTTACACGTTGTATGGCTAGTGCTAGTTCCCGCTTGATTTCTAATTTATAGTACCCAACCATTCCCAAAATGAATAAGGTTGGATATAGCAATGGATATCCCGGATATACTCCATGTAACCTCAAATAAATAAATGTAATATACTTATTTTCTATCCGCTCTAGCATCGTACTGTATTTGGCTTCACTGGGACTCCAAATAGCCGCGTTGTACTCCAAATGGCTCTTTATCAATACTTCGTACAAGGCTCTTAGAGCACTCATAATAAATTTGAAAATCATTTGCCTGTCGCAAAACAAAACCTAGATTTGTTTTATTATTGGCAATAGTCACTATTTTCTGGCAATAAATTGTTATTTGTATAACGGGATTAAGTAGTATGAATTAAGTTATGAATGGGATTTCTGAACATAATTAATGTCAAATATAACGTTAAAAATCGACGAGTTTTTATCCAGGCGTTTTTATTAATAGGATTTTCAAATTTGTATTTTGCTAATTGGATCTGGGTAGGATTGAAATACCATTTCAATACCATAGAATAAGCTTGTACAGAATTTTCTTAGAAAATCGTCTAGCAGAAAGAGATTCGTTTTCGATACCAAGAAATATTTTCAATAACAATTTATATATTTTTGCCGTCAAGACAAGACGGTGGTAAGAAGAAGAATAATTAAAAAAAAAATCTGATGACAAATGCACTACATTCAATTTATATTTTTTTTTTTAATTATTGATGCTAATTTTATGACATTCACTAACATAAATAAAACTGATATGAACATGACTGATTATCATAATGAATGCATTTAAAAAAAAAAACATAATAAGTGACTTTGATAATGATCAAGACTTTACGTCACTTACACGTCTAATGGAGCCATAAATTAGATACTTTTACTATTTAAATGACACTTCCGAGTCTTTGTTCTCAATGCCAACGTTGTAATGTATTAGAAGCTGCATCTACTTAATAAAAATCTTAAATTCACTGACAACGCTGCACTGCCCCTAATGGAGCAGTGCAGCGTTGAAACTTTTGTGCGAAATTTCATGCTCCTACACTAGTGTGTAGGAGCATGCAATTTTGCACAAAAGTTTCTTATACAACATATAAAAAAAACCTGTTCGATTCGTGAGGGTGTTGTTAGATATCGTACTAAGAGTCTATACAGGATGACTGGATATGGACCCGCCATAGCAAATTCGCATAATGAGGAGGTCATTTGCTAATAATTATTAGACCTGACTTTCCCTTGATCGTAAATATTTATTTGTTTTAAAGCTAGCTATCTTATTTTTTAACCCTAGTTTGAGAGAAATTCCTAGATATTTTAATCACCAATGTTTGTGACTACTAATAAATAGTAAAAAAAACTAATAAAACATTGTTTAAAAAAATTGTGGAGAAATCTCAATGAAGTGTAAAAATTGGCATACCTATCTCCCAGACTATAAAACTGTAGCTAAGGAAAGTATTGTTCAATAATTAGTAAATGACCTCCTCTATATGCGAATTTGCTATGGCGGGTCCAGATTCAGTCACCCTATGTAAGCGATAATTTTCAAAAAAAAACGTCTCATTTTTCAATGAGGAATTTTACCGGGTAATTACGTGGGACGCGGGCAGCGGTCCTTTAGTGGGGGTCTACAAGTCATAACTTATGACCCCTGCTGAAAATTTGCTCATTTTTTTATGAATTTGGGGTAATTTTGGTACCCACTAAAAATGTGATTTTTAAATACCAATAACTTTTTTATTTTCAATTATAATAAGATTTTTTATTAAGTACTTAAAAGTAATAAAAATCATAGGGACTCTTCCCCCCCTCGAGCCCCTTTCGGATTAGACAGGGTTTTTTTACATGTTGTATGTAACGAAAGTAAAATAAAGTTTTTATTGAAAATGAGTTGAGTTTGTATGGAAGTACGTCATTTTTTCCGATCTGAAAACCTATCGGGCTCACGGCTTTTAGTGGAATAAATTATTACAGCTTTTTTATAATAAGTTAGTACTAGTAGGTTACTCAGTGTATCTGAGATAATACTTTGAGAAGAAATTCAAACAGAAGATGCTGTTTTTCTGTGTTCTCTGCTCAATACTATGGAGAATATTAAAATAACCGCCTTTGTGGTCTAGTGGTCAGACCACCTGTCTCAGACCCAGAGGTCCCGAGTTCGATTCCCAGCGGGGGCAAAATTTTCTGCTCCGTTTGGTTGCTGGTCGAGCTTGTTCTAAGTCGGCCTGATTAGCTACCACCATCTTATCTAAGTCGCCTTAACAACAATGTTAACAGCATTGTTGTGTTTCGGCAGTTAGAGATAAGATAGCCAGTTCCTCTGTGGTTGAGAATTCCGGGTGAAGCTCGCTTCCACCTTCGGCCTGATCATTACTTATTATCAGGTGATATGAAGGTCAAGAGCTTCCCGTTGTAGTTAAAAAAATAAGTATTTAGTTATTTTGTTTTTACGCAGGGATCCCGAATATTAAAATGACATGACTGCCATGTTATTATTTTATTAGACATAATAATATTATTATTATGTCTCTATTTGTTTTTAATTTATATAAATGACCTGTGCAATTTGACACTTCAAAAGGGTGTAATTATGTCATATGCGGATGACACAGCTCTACTGTTCGCAGCTAAATCAAAGGATGAGGTTTATGAAGTAGCACAGAATGGGTTTAATACTGTGTCTAATTGGCTCCATAAAAATCTCTTAACATTAAATACAGAAAAAACCAAGTACCTATTATTTACAATGAGAAACACTAATCCAACGCTTACTAATCCAAACATTCAAGCGCATAACAATTGTAATTTACATTATGCTGACATTGCATGCACTTGTCCCACTTTAGCCAAAACCGACCATATCAAATATCTAGGCGTCACAATTGACACAAACCTGAATTTCCGCAAACACATCGATTTATTATGCACCAGAGTGCGTAAACTAATATACATTTTTAAAAATTTACGTACCATTGCCGACTTTAAATTAATTAGACAGGTCTATTTAGTTTTGTGTCAATCTATTATTACCTACTGTGTAACGTCCTGGGGTGGTGCCGCTAAATCAATTTTACTGCACCTAGAACGCGCCCAAAGAGCAGTTTTAAAGGTTGCTACTTTTCGTCCATTTAGATTTCCTACACACCAGCTTTATATGGCATGTAAAGTGCTAACAGTACGTCAATTATTTATTTTGAATGTAGTTTTATTACAACACACTGAACTTTGTTTTAACCCAGTACCTTCAGATAGGAGAAGGAAAGATTTGGTTTGTACTAACTCTCAGACTAAACATGCTTTTACTAATCGATTTTATTTATTCTTAGGACCCTACTTGTATAACCAGTTTAACAGAGTCCTAAAGATTTATAGTTTAAGTTATAATAAGTGTAACTTACTTGTACAAGAATATTTGGCAAAACTCAATTATGCAGACACGGAAAAACTACTAGAAATTTTAAAATAAAATTTATATCTACATACTCTATCTTAAATCTATACTCTATATTAAGTCTCTTCCTTTACCAAATTAGTAATACTTTATCTACTTTAATATTATTCGTGAATTTATTTAAACATAATATATTACATAATCTAGTTGTAAAATAATATACCCAAATAGTTACTGTTTAAGTCATTGAAAATTTTATGTCTTCTTTTTAATTTAGCTTCTATTATTGCAAATTATTATTTTTTTACATTAATACCTAATTAGTACCTACTTATTTTAATAAGATAAAGGCACAGAAAAATACTTATGTTCTAATAGATTTTTTAAATTAAGCTATAAACAACACGCACATAACAAAACTTTTCCTGAAAATAATATTGTTTACAACAATTCTTTAAACTAAATAAAAAAGCCATAAAACAACAGGAACCTTAAAATAAATATTTTTCTTTATGTTGCAGAAATTCTTGAAAACTATAAAATCATTTTTATATCAACCGTTTACGTAGTTTAATTTTAAAATATTTAAATGGGAGCTCTCTTATAATCTTTGGTAACTTTAAAAAAATTGTAATGCACTTTATGACAAACATTATTTTTGATTAGAGTTGTATTACAAAAATAAACTAAAATTTTTGTTGCAACTCTTGGTCACTGCAGTGTGTCTACTATAGGCCTATGACCAACAGTGGGCGTGTATTGTTCATAGTAAAAAAATAAAATTTCTAGCACACTTTCACAGCAATTATAATCTCGGAAACAGTTCTTTAATTCAAAATTTTTAAAAAGCTTTAAAAATTTAAAGCTCAAGGAGCTCGTTCAGCGAGGTAACCCGAATGTATGATTAAATTAATATTAAAATCGCCCACATGTTTATGTGACAAGTCATTTTAATATTTCATACAAATGTCTTCTACTTTATAATGATAACATAATTTAAGCAATATAACCTGTAATTAAAGCATTGACATTGAAGTTCCGACCCATGTTTTGAATTAATTGAAGGTGTTCTTCAATTATTTTATCTTGATTATTTATCAATACGGTTGTTTACATTTATGTTATTTTATTTTATTATCATTATAAGGTACCTACCTGATAACTAACGAGTATTTTTTGATGATAATACTTAATAAAGGACACAACAACAAGCAGGTAGGTGCATGGATCAACTGAAGGACAAATCAAGTCAACACAAACAACTAAAGCATTGACATTCTTCTGGGGATCCTTTAATCTTTCAATTTATCTTCGGATACTGTTGGTTGGTTCGACTCTTAAAGGCCGCTCGCAACGGGTTCGTCTCGAAGAGTCTTCTTCTGACTGGTGTTCTCTTATCGCGGGTGTGCCTCAGGGTGGCGTTCTCTCTCCTCTTCTGTTTTCTATTGTCATTAACTCTGTCACCAGAGTCATCTCTTCCCACTTCTATCTCTATGCCGACGATCTGCAGCTTTACAATGACTTCTTAAAACAAGGTGCAGAAGCAGCTGTGTCTGCCATGAAGTGACCTAGATTTGTTTAGCGAGTAGCCGCGGTCTTTTGGATTACAAATCAACCCTTAGAAATTCCAGGCCATCATAATAATAATATTATGAGCCTATTCCGCATATACCTTCCGCAGATAACTGCGGAAGGTATATGCGGAATAGGCTCGATGTTGCGTCGCTGTCTCCACTCTCTGAATGAAGTTCAGATTGAATACGCAAATACTGTTAAAAACCTGGAGGTGACCATGGACTCTTACCTATCGTAAACTGCCCATCCTGGTCAAGTCAGTCGCAAAGTGCACTACACTTTCCATTTCTCCAGAGCTGCTTGCCCTTTTTTTTTGTATGGGAAATTATGAAATAACTTCTCCCGCTCTAGGCGGAGCAGGAGGGCGTGTCAGACTCTTGCTGACCAAAACACACCCGTGTTCCTTTACTTGCCTGTATGTTGCCAGGGGCCACGGTAACCCAGAGCTTCTTTCCCTTGAATACCAAAATCTCCCCTGCTTAAACTTTCATACACCCCATCATAGACCACGCTAATGCTTGTTATTTGGATGCTACCGAGGAGCTATTAAAATAAACTTCCAACGTTTGTAAAACATCTGTATTCGTTTTGTTTTTAACCTTAAAAAGTATGATCACGTTTCTAACTTTCGCAAGATACTCAAGTGGCTCCTTATTCGACTTCCCAGGAACTCTTGGATATTGTGTCTGCTATTTAACATCCTTCACAACCCTAAAACGCCATCCTATCCGAGGGAACACTTTTCCTACGCCCGTCCTTGTGATGCACCTTGCAGGTCGCATCTTAGAAATCTCCTTAAATCTCCTCCCCTCTCAACCGACTTCTACGCCTACTCCTTCACTGTGCACACGGTTCAGTTATGGAACTCACTTTCGCCTGACATTAGGGACTGCTAAACTGTTGCACTTTTTAAAAGAAGAGTGAAAGAACACTACCTTTCCAATTCGTCATAGTTGCAGTTGTATTATGAATATATTATTTTATACTACATTATAATTATATTTGATATCTATTTTAGAAAACACTTCATAAGTATATTCTCATATTGTATGTTTATATTTAAACTAGCTTCCGCATGCGGTTTCGCCCGCATGATATCTTTATAAATTACTCAGTGATAATGTAGCATTCTACAGGTGAAAGATTTTTTTAAATCGGTTAGTAGTTTTTGGGTTTATTAATTACAAACAAACATACAAAAAATCAAATCTTTTCTCTTTATAATATTAGTTTAGATTAGTATTTTATTTTATTTTATGTATTCTGTTTTCTCTTCTACTCTCACACACGTTGTCTACATCTCTTTATCTACTTTCGTATCGCAGGTATGCCGGAAGAGATTTCTTTAGAAATAAATATCACCTTTTTACATAGATAAATAAAAGAATTTGTCTTGGATAGAAATTCCTACACCGACAAGTGACCAGCAATTAACTTCTGGATAGGAATAAGAGACACACAGAAGGTATCCACATTGTATGATTTAGAATTTTATGTGATGTGAAAAAAATGCTTCTTCTCAGCTGAGAAGAATCTAATGACAAATGAAGCCTACTTACTAAAAAGTGTTAGTGAAGCGTTAGTTACCGTCGCCCATTGTTCCCATTTAGTATTTGATTGTGGGCCTGACCTCACCTGCGCTCGGGGCGGCGCATCATACAATTGTGTGGTGGCGGTAGATAGCCTGCGCAGGCGACGGGTACCTCGCACACTGGCGCAGGCCCCTGGGCCCCCGGCCCGCAGCCGCTGCGACGCCAGCAGAGCACTGTAACTGCGTCCCATCCGCGGCCCCCCTCGTCCGCACCACGTCGCTAACGTCACCTGCAACAAAAATAAACTTTGTAGTTGGAGAATAAAGATATTTAAGATTTTATAATTATGTTGTATCTATATGTATTTTACTCAAAATCAATCTGCCTAGCCTTTTCCCAACTATGTTAGGCTCGGCTTCCAGTCTAACAAGATGCAGCTAAATACCAGTATTTTACATGGAGCGACTGCCTATCTGACCTCCATAACCCAGTAACTGGGTAATACGATACCCCTTGGTAAGACTGGTTGTCAGACTTTCGTTCGGGCTTCTAATGACGACCCGTATAACAACTGTCAAAGATCCACGAATGACAGCCGGGACCAACTGCTTAACGTGCTTTCCGAGGCACGGAGGAGTCTCAGTATGTAAATATGGTTACCCATCCACGAACCAACCCCGACAAGCGTAGCTTAACCTGTTGGATCGACCCATGCCGTTGTTATTACATAGCCACGAGCTCCTATATATCTATATGTATTTTACTGTGTCTTCATAAATAAAATAAATAAATATGTACGCATATTTTATGAGGTAGTTGCACTGGGGTCTAAAAACAAATGCAGAACAGTAGTTAATAAGTAGGTACTTAAAGTGGGTTTAGACCAAAAGAGCAATTCTTTTTGTGTAAACAAGGTCAGATTCTTTCATTGGTCTATCCATACTACTGGTTTTATGTTCGTTTGCTAACACTCTTTTCGACAATGGTACCGATTCCCTTGTTCACAAACTATACTAAATTTAAGTTCAGTGCATCTTTTTCTTTCTATTTCATTAAGAAAAAGATAGAAGATAAATTTTAGTTTAGTCCTGTCAAATTAATCAGCGCTTGACGTAAATTGACGTAATTTTAGTAGGCAAGTTTCTAATCACGTCTAAACTTGTATGGAGTAGTGACAGGTGCTGATTAATTTGACAGGACTAAACTAAAAAAAATCTTCTGGCCTTTTCTTAATGAAATAGAAAGAAAAAGATGCAATGAACTTAAATTTTGTTTAGTTTGTGAACAAGAAAATCGGCACCATTTTCCAATTATTTTGGTGTACAAAAAAAGAGTAGGTATTCTATTAATCTATTTCCGAGCTACGCTGTTGCTACGCCGCGGTGCGCACTAGATGTTAAGTTGAGGTAGTACAGCCTTGCATAATCATCCTATAATGTTCACACTGCTGGAATAAAGGCCTCCTCTCTGTGATACAGAGTGGGCCGTAATCCACCATGCGGGCCCAGTGTGGGTTGGTAGATGTCAGATGTCTTCAAAGTTTTTGGTTCTCGGACGTGGCGGTTTTCTCACGAAATTTTCCTTCACCGTTTGGAGAGCAGTAGTGAAGAAATAATTTACACAAAGTACCACCACTGGTCTTCCAGCCTTACTTCTCACAGATCAAAAGCAGGCTAAAAAGAACTGGTTCACCTAGACACGCTGTCTATCTAGGTGAACCTACTCGTACACAAATTTTTAGTTAAATTTTTGTAACAGTATACTGTTACAAAAATTTAACTTGTTTTGACTTTCTTTTTGCATCAATATTTAATGTGGCAGCACGATTTCTACAACGCAGTTCAGTACAATTCGAGGTAAACATAATACATATACTATTTCTACTCCATTTTCAAGTTCATTGATATTCAAAATAACATTGTGTATTTTTAATTCAAGTTCATTGATATTCAAAATAACATTATGTATTTTTAATTATGTTCAGTAACCAAAATTGTATTTAAACATTTATTATAATGAGTGAATAACATTATGAAAATAGTTTACAAAATAAACGGGTGAATTAATTTTTGAAAATCACGATAATTTATATCTAATGTATTTTAACTAAGTATTTAAGCTGTTCACTGACCTACTGGTATTTTGATGAAGTCCAAATTGATATTCAGTTTTTTTTTTTTTTAATTACGTGTAACATATACAGGTAACACGTAATTTTAGGTAATTTGTATGGAAATAAATTATTCTTAACATTGATTCAAATCTGTTTTACCCAGCAGTGGAAGCATTATAGGGTGGTAAATGAATTATTTAATTGATCAAAAACTAATAAAATATCGAACTGTTTACAGGACAGCAGAAACTAATTTATTTCTGTTCATATACATCTAAAACAACTGTATGTATCAGTGTTTTTCTTCCTGAACAAGTGACCTACTAATCCTTATTGGAAATCAAAACAAAACCCGGAAACTTTCAATGCTCGTGCCATCCCTTTTTAACACGTAAGAATGAATATATAAGAGCTAACTGAAAAATGTTTAGTCCTTTTTGTTTAGAATAAATATCTGTGTTTTAGACGGAGTATCTGTTGAGTGTTTTCCCTTATTTAGTGACCTCTTGTACCGAGTTCGCGACCAGTGTATTTCGCGAATTATGGAAAGAATACTTTGATGAGAGGTCACTAAGTAAGGGAATTTGGTATAGAACCATTCAACACAGTCTTTCCCGCCTTCCTTGGTTTGTGGGTACAGATATGCATCGAAATGAGATAGTTACTGCTTTCAGACTACGTTCGGGACATGTTCCGTTGAATAACTTCGCTTTTTTATGAGAAAGAGTGATTCGCCCAATTGTTCTGAGTGTGATAAGGTAGAGGATACCACTCATATTTTAGCGGAATGTGTCCGGAACGGGGTTGAGAGGGGTAACTATTTCATAGAAAACGGTTTTTATTATATAAATGTTGGCATGTATAACAGTATTTTGACTGCTCCCTTGTCCAGGTCAGCCAAAAAATTATACAAAATTGTAAACTTAGGTAGGTATTAAGCGTAGATAGCGACAGAATACCCCTATGAGGGTGGCGTGGCCATACTGATCAAACCCTCTATAAACAAATACAGATTTAAAAAAAAAATCTGTGTCGAAAGTTAGTGAGAGCTTGAGAACATTTACATAAAATATTGCGACCCCTGACCGGCGACCGGCACGTTGCCTCCAGGGGTCCATTACACCCCCACATTTCCACTCGACGGAATCCAAAGAATTAAATTAGATCAAGATAAGAATACCAAGCTAGGACGGAATTTTTAATGTCACTTTTCCTTCGTAATAGCGTCATCTCATTAAAGTTTTTCTTAGGGACGCAATGACGCAACTGACTTCATTTACTATCTGACCTGTTTGTGAATAACAAGACCTATATTAATATGCATTTGCAAATTCAAGGCAAATAGTTTTTAGGTCATGATTATCGTGCAAAACCTGACTGAAAGTATTACTAGTACAAGCTTATGTTTTAACTAAGACGGATTTAATATTAATTCCTCATGAACGAAGGAAGCTGCTGCTAAGCATAAGACACAAATTCTTGGCATACAAACCATATTTTACAATCTCGGAACCAGTTTGAATAATGTTAAGCTTTAATAATTTAATACAAATCCGCTCAGCTGTTTAATGGTGACAATAAAACACCTGATATTTGGAAACATTTATGACAGTTTATGACCACATTAATGTGTTACCTTCTCTTTATTACTGTTACACGTGCAGATATCTGTATCACTATAGAAATAAATCATAAACACACCGTTGTATAACTTACAACTACGGAGTGAGCTTAGCAGAAAAAGTAACTAGTAAGAAACGAGGCTAGAAAGAAAGAAATAAAAAAGAAAAAGAAAGAAAAAACATATTTATTTGGACACAGTTCGTGAAACACAAAATATAAATAACAAAATGAAAAAAATAAAATAATTTTTTAATAACAATAGTGTGTGCCTCACGGCTGCGCCAAAAAGGTTCATTTCAGCATTAATGCCAGACAGATGCTGTCTGACGCTGGTTTTCTAATGAACCCTTAAAAGGACAAGTGACGGGGAGTACAAACAGTTTCAACATACCTAATACATAATTTGTTTACTTAAAAACTAAGTAAATAAATAAGCACGTAATCAAATATAATCCAAAAACAAAAAAAAAAAACATACGAAAACAACAAGAGCTGTCCCAGCGAAGGACGGAAAATCACCGAGCGTGCGCAACCACCTGCATACCCAATATATATTATAATATTATGTTGATACAACAGGGATTGTAGGCATTTCATATAAGTGAAACATTAAGGGCGACCATATCTAGTTTCTGTTGCGAATCTATGATATACTGTCGTAAACGTGTTCTGAACGTGTGGATAGTGCCCAGTAGGTACCCGTAAAGGTGATGGGATGTTATTCCACACCTTAGATGCAGCGTATCGGAAAGTGCCTCTGAAAGCTGCTGTCCTATGAGACTGTTTCGAAAGTTATTGTGCACATTGCCTGGGCGCGCAATCTCGTCTACTAGCCATCCAACTCAGCTTGTCGTACAAATACTTCGGTTTCTGGGACTTAATGACACCAAAAAGCAGGCACGCTAGGTGTAAAGCAGGCACTCTAGAGGAAAAAGTAATTTTTGCCTGTAACCAATGAGCCTATAAAAACGAAAAAGTCTTTATTCTTATGTAAAACTAGCTTTTTACTACCGCATACCGGGATAAAAAGTTTCTTTAAAAATTCAGATTAAACAAATTGTATATTTATTTAACTCATCATCTGTTGCGACGCCTCATTGAGGTGGATATCAATTAAAATTCTGTGTCTCGTTAATGACAGTTGAAAGGTTAAATAAAATAAACTATGTAGTATCTATGTATTGGATTATTTTATTTTCTCGCAATCGTAGTGAAAAGTAGAGTGTAACACACGGCGCTAAAACCCATTCTAACTCTGTTTCTATTACTCCCTCGCTTTAGGTAAAACTACCTCGATAGAATGAGTTATTTTAGCCCCTCGTATAACAATCTACTATTATTAGTGCTGTTGTCCATTGTTGACATGCGTCTCAGCTGAGATCGGCATAGAATTTTATTTGCAAAGCGTGTCAGTTTCAATTCCGTACACTGAGAAATCGCGCGGTGAGATTTCGCATTACGGGCTAGGCCTTACCGTTCCTTGTTTACTACGAAACCCTAAAAACAGTATTTACGTCATCTTGTAGTAGAATTAAATAATTGTCAATTTATTGTTCAGCCGCAAGAGATAAAATTATAATTATTCTGCACCAAGAGCTAAACAAATTTATAGTAGAATAGAAATAGAGAAACACCCAGAGATTTATGTAGACAGGCGTCAAAACGATGCTGAGACACAATTTATAACTCAATTTAGACCCTTTGATAGCTTTGTCAAAATTCCACGGCCGATGAAAATCACGACTCGTGACAAAACAGTTCTTACGTCACATATCTTAGGCCTGTGTTGTTTATTTTTCTTCTAAAATTGTCCGTTCTTTAAATAAATACAGCGTGAGTCGATCTTTTTTTGTCTCATGCGATCAAGAGCCATAACTTTCATGCTCTCAATAAATATATTTTTTTTAACTTTCCTCATATCTGCCGTCTTTATTGTAAGGACTTTGCTTGTAAGAGCATCTTTCTTTTAATTAAAATTTAATATTGTTCCAGATTTAGATAACTCCAATTCAACATTATTATATTCAAATATTAACAATCTTCAATCCATTCCACTATATTACAAAATATGGTTGAGCTTATTAGTCTCAGCCTATTCTATAAAAAAGTTGCTTATCTGGTTGTTCTGGTATTAAAAACCCCCTGAGGCTATTTTAACTGTGCGTAATTGAAATCACACTCTTTTTACAACACGCAATGTTCGTAAATCATAGTAACAGTCGTAAAACATGTTTTGTTATGAAATGAATTGAATTTTATTTGGCAACGCCCAAACATCTATGCCTATGATGTCAAGACCTGAGCAGTCATGACGAGAGCACCATCCTAACTGCCATGAACGTTATTACAAAAGAGTGTACATACCTATCACGATTTTGTTGTTTAATGACTTTTATTTAATGGGAAGCTTCAGGTCGAGGCTATAACATGTTCCCTACGTTTAATTTCCCGGCATAGCTCACCGAAATTCTATGGACCGTGCAAGCGAACACCGATTGGGCTTTCTCGAATTTCTAGCTGAGCGCCCAGCACTTGCAGTGATAGTTAATATTGGTAATATTATTATCCATAGGTCTAGTTATACAAAAAAAGTATACTCGATCATTAATAAACACAAAACTGTACTTACGTACAAAAACTATAAAATTCTTCATCGTACACTTACTTAAGTGATTTGCCCGAATTCACCCCACAAGCTACTTTCCTGTCAATTCTTTACTCAATATTAAAATGTTAAAGTTTGTGAGAATGGATGGATGGATGTTTGTTACTCTTTCACGCAAAAACTACTGAACGGATTTCGATGAAATTTGCTAAACAGATAGTTTATAACCTCGATTAACACGTAGGTTACTTTTTTCCCGATATTCCCACGGGAACCTATGCGGGTTAAACAGCTTGACGAAGCAAGTTTCAGATAATTCAGAGACATTTTCATAAGGTCCTTATAATAAAATGTATCCTCAAACAGAAAATTAAACAACGCCTTTTCACATTCTGATAAGATAAATAATTGCTTCAAATTATCTAGGTACATAATTACAATCTAGACTCAAAAAGATAATTGCTTTAGATTTCTACAAAAGAGCTGTCATTTAACCATTTACTTGTCATCAGAGTTTAGTAACACTAGCTGCTTAGTCGTTTGACGTTGACAACTCGCGCAGTTACATATCTTTACTTTCTTCAATTTGAAATAATTAATTGACTTTGTCAATTAATTATTTCAAATAGGCCCTTGTATGGCACTTTTGAATGTCAAAATTTACAAAAAAATAGAATTGTTTCTATTCGCCCCATCCAAAAGGTAGTTTTCATAATGAGAAGAATGAGCAAGAAACTGCACCGTTACTCCTTTAAAATGTTTTACGATATTTTGTATAGGTTTTAGTTAGGATTAGTTAAATAATTATAAATTATACAATTAAATTAGCAACCAGCTTGATTTTGTCTAGATTCTAGATTAGCCTATGGAGCAGGCTTATCTTGGATATAATCCTCTAATTTGTAATATGCTTGTTTATAAAGTGTACTTTTAAGATAGTTAATTGATTCAGGCAAGTGAAAGGCAAGGGAACGGGCCAAGGGCGGCGGGCGGGGCCAAGGGGTGTAGGGTAAGTGTACTTTTAAATATGAGTTTTAAATTTTCTTACATTTAATTGCAATATATCACAAGGTGTTTTGTTTTAATATTTAACACAGTATCCTATAAAAGATGTTTGTACTTTAGATAATCTGAGAAATGGTTGATCTAGTTTATCTTTATTTTTAGTATTAAAATTATATCTATCACTTATTTTATTAAAAAGACTAGCTGTTCGTGCCTGGCATCTAAATGGCTCTGACAGCTCTCTTTTGCAAAATAAAGATGGATTCAATGTCAGCAGCCCGACCCCACAGTAAAATGCCATACGACACAATACTGTGGAAGTAGCTAAAATAGACCAAACGCGCGGTTTATACAAGAGATGTTATATGAGGTCCCAATTGTAATTTCTCGTATAGCGTGATTCCTAGGAAAACCGTTTGATTATTAAATTCCAGTTTTTCTCCATTCAATATGATGTCACATTCGCTACTTCTAAGATTAGGTAATTTAAATCTAATGCATTAGGTTTTTTTTTAGTACCAAATTGTTTACCGTAAACCAATCTTGGACTTGAAGAATAGAGCTATTCACGTCGTCAAGATTTTGTGAGCGTCGCGTCGATTCATTTTAATGATAAATTATGTGACATCTGAAAATAACACCATCTTCGGTAGATTTTGAAATAATTGGGGTAAATCATTAATGTAAACTAAAAAGAGGAATGGACCCAATATCGAACCTTGAGGAACGACCATTGCCATGTCAGACCCTAATGAGTTTACGCCATTTACCTGAACTTTAACCTTTCTATCTTTCAGGTATGATCTAAATAAATCAAGAGCTGTATTCCTAATCCCATAGTGCTCTAGTTTCAGCAGAAGTGTCTGATGGTCTACGCAATCGAATGCCTTCGAGAGGTCGCAAAAGATTCCAATGGCATATTTTGCTTCTTCCCATTGGAATCTTTCCCCTGTTATTGGCATTGGCACCTGTCCCACTGCCGACGAGAACGCGACTAGCCAGCAACAATTTTTTCGCTCAAGATCAAGAAACATACAAAAGATTGTAGGTCCCGAGTTAGTAAAAGAGCTTCATACACCTATTAATAGTTGATAGCTGATTATTCAAACCGACCCGGCGAGTACTCGTTTGTCGCAGCAGCAAGAGCTATCAAAGAGGATACTCTCTCAGCGACGTTCGCTTGGCGGACAGAACACTCGCTGGGAGACTAACGCTAGTTGGTACAAACGGCTACACATCAAGCTATGCTTTTCAAGTATAAGCTGATCTCGCATTGCCTAAGATTCCCGTACAGTGAGAGGTTAGCTTATACTGGAAATGTATACGCCAACTCGTTTTTTACTTGATAGCTCTACTCGCTTCTCGTTAATCGCCAGCGGTGCGACAGGTGCCATGCCTTCGCTATTTTTTATGAGTTCAGTTCGGACCTTTCGTTAACCGACGGCTGACGTACGGTTAGTTATAGGATTACAGTTATAATAAACAATACATGATGTATGGCTAAACAAAAACAGGTTTAAGTACCTAATTCGCAGATCAATTTAAAGATGTAAATTATGATTTGAAGAGATGATTCATCAAAAAATATTAGCTAGGTAGGTAGGTGTAGGTTTTTATATAGGGTGGAGTGGATTATATCGGATGTAAAAAGACACTTAACGAAGCTAAGAGCGACTTGTACTACTCGTCATTATGATCATTTTTTGTATGTACTAGACCATACCTGGAAACATGCTTGCCTCGGAGATATTGAAGGTTAAAGTTTCAACCTTTTTATTTATTTTTTTCACGAAAATAAGTTTAGCTTTGTAATAATTTAACTTTAAATACCCAACAACTCCTGTATCGCTGCATGCAGCCAAAAGCACAATATTTTGCACGCGTTACATTGCGCGCTGTCGTAAACAGCGATTTTTCACACTAAAAATAAAAGTCCCAGAAAAAAAATTGCTCAGTACTACTTAGTTTATTATAACGGCTGTATTATTGATCTTTTTACTACCTGTAAAACAACCTTTTTTTTTTAATTCTTTATTGAGGAGCTTTGTCACAATACTGACTATGTCGTTCCATCATAGCCAAATTTTGAATTTTAAATTATTTTATGTGATTGTAATATATTTTGTACATAGTTTTAGCCTCGTCCGACATAGGCTTAGCTAAAAACAATTTAAAGTACCAATTCCAAACATATTTTCATAATCAAGCAGATTTCTCCTGAGGTGTTCGCCCCGCTCACACTCCATCAAGATATGATGTACGTCCTCGATTATTCCACATTTCTCGCAATTAGGTGAAGGTGTGATACCCATAAGGAACATAAACTTCCTCGATGGGATGTGACCGGATCGAAGCCTCATGGCAGTAACAGTATCTTTTCTATTGAGTGAACAGTTATCTATCCAAGGAATTATTAGAGGCTCAGGCTGAATGGTGTTGTACCAGATACCTTTTCTCTTGATCTCACATCTTGAAATTCTTTCCACAATTTATGACAGTATTTTTTAACCAGATAGAAGTTATCTGCCAAAAATGGTACTATATTTATCGGACTATAACAACCTTAACATCAACAAAAATAATTATACTCCTTCGACATTTTTGTCTTTTAGTGTGTCAGAAGTCCGCTCGTTTTCTATAGTGTTTTTTTTAATGTATAATCTGGTGTAGGTACAATAAAGTATATATCGCCGCCCCCGCAGAATAAACGCGCAAGTGTAAAAAGTCAATTTTACAGGAAAAATTAAAAACCTAAATTGATTCATAACTTTATGACTACACCGAATAGAAGTTTGTTTTTTACGTCGTTTAAAAGATTTTTTTTTTTGTAGATATTCTAATTAATGTTAAGTGTTAAACAGGTACTGTTTTTGAGTCATTGATACAAAAAACATTTTACAGAAATGTTTTAGTTTTTTTTTAAAGTTAATGTTACTTTGAGTAATTTTTTCTTATCAACTATTGTTTTTTTTTGTTTTGCAATGTAATATTACTTGCGTTTTTCGCAGTACTGTGATACCGTTAATGGGCTATTACGCGTTTATTTTGGTGCAGTCGAAAAAATTCTGATAATGTAATAGGTAATTAAGTTTTTATATCATCAAGGTCGGAGTTATAACATTATGTTACGGTATATCGTGTGTATATAACTTCGTAAATAATTGATGTAAAAATCTGGAAAAAATTGAGGTGATGTATTTTGACCGAATATGAAACAACATCAAAACCGCCTCAATAGCACTTACGCGTTTATTCTGCGGGAGCGGCATTATATTATGTAAATAAATAAATAAGTCGTAATATACACAGTACCAACTGTGGTATTCACCGGCTCTTGTTATTTCCTACGAAAACTATTTAACTTTTTTTTTCACCTTTAACACGTTTAACGTCCGCATCACGTAGATTACAATCTAAAGCTAATCGCTTCCACGATATCATTACCTGTTCGGCTTTTTATACAAAACCGATTCTTTCGACTAATCATCATTCATCACGTTAGATGCCACATATTTTATTTGGGTGTGAATTGATAGCAAAAACCGTTTTCATCCGACAAAATAGTGTGATTTAAAGTAATTGTTTTTTATAGAGTGTACATTGAAGAATCTTTTTACCAACAATATTTTTTCACGCGAAGTCTAAACTTCATGAGTTATAGTCATCAGTCAGTTATAGTCTTCATGAGTGTAGTGCGTCCGGCATGTTTGCCGAAAACAGGATAGATGACTTTTATGCAGTCTTGAGAAAGTCGCAGGCCTCCTTTATGAACCGAATACATAAATCTGACAATGGAATATTGAGGGCCATATACGAGGTTAATTATTTCTTCGTATATGGCAATTAATATTCCAGCTAAAATAATACTTTACTATTAATTTTTTGTATTTTTGATTGTTTTATAATAATGTATAAATTGTATTAATTAATTGAATTTGTAATCTGTCGTGAATTTCATATGGGTGTATTCCTGAAATAAATTATTTTGAATTTGAATTTGAATAGTAGGTTTTTTTTTTATGTCACGATAACTGCCTTCGCTTTACGAACAATATGAACTCGTAACACCGTACACCTACGTCAGCTGGGCTAAAACAAAGAAATTGTGTAACACTCAGTAACAGTTAGTCGTTACGATCGAAACCGTTTCAGCAGAGCTAACAGCATATTCTGTTCCAAAACACACAAAGCGGGATCATGTGTCTCGCAGACTATAATAAAAACTGTATTCTGTAATGTTTGGGATAAACTTTTATAGTCACAGGTCTTTGTCTGGGGACTACAGCTATGTTTTATTGAAAAAAAAGGATTTCAATAAAAAGTATTGTCAGCGCAAACTAAGTAACAATGTACACAGGTACACACGGCTACACATCAAGCTACATTTCCAGTATAAGCTGACCTTGCACTGTTAGGAAATTCTATACAATGTGAGATCAGCATAAACTGGAAATGTATAGCTTGATGTGTAGCCGTGTGTACACATAACAGGTTAACATACTTTTTTTTTACAATCAATCAAAAAGACTAGCCATTTGATTTGAATAATTGAGCTATCGGTAAAAAACACGTTCTGTCTACAGTCTGTACCGATATTTAGGTTTTTTTTACAAGTAAACTCGTCATAATAACATAGGAGAAAATAAAATTTAAGCCACTCAAACGGTGCTGATTGGTTAACAACATAACCAATTTACATTTTGATGTATCACCGTGATACAGCAAAATGTATTTCTGATCTGTTCTGAATCTGATCTTTGACCCACAATTTGTAAGCTTTACATCTAAGCAGTCTATTAATAGGCTCCTAAATCTCCGACCCGTATCTTTGGGAAATCGTAAGTAGGTAGATACTTGTGAAAGCTTGGTCTAGGAACTAAAAATCTGTTGACTGAAAGTACCTAATTTAATTGTTGTGGTTAGGTACCTTTGGAGAAATCTGCGGTGATAGTTTTCATTAAGCGAATTGTTGAACTCTAGTACGAACTGTACGCTTGACAGCGATTTAGCAAATATATTATTTAAGTAGCCTTTCAACTGTCATTAACGAGACACAATAGAATTTTAATTGTTATCCACCTCAATAAGGCGTCGTAACAGATGATGAGTTATTCTATGTGAGTGGATCGTGGCTAAATAAAATAACAGCCGCTCGGGTTAATCGAACGTTAAGCTACGCTTGCTGCGGTTGTTTCGTGGAAAGGTCCATTACATCCATTACATATAGGAGGGATCCTTGCCTCGAAAAGCACGTCAAACTTTTGGCTTTGGCTGTCATTCGTAAATCTTTAATAGTCGTTACGGGTAGTCAGAAGCCCAAAAAGTCTGACAGCCAGTCTCATCAAGGGGTATCGTGTTACTCAGTTACTGGGTTATGGAGGTCAGATAGGCAGTCGCTCCATGCAAAATATTGGCATTCAGTTGCTTCCGGTTAGTCTGGATGCCGACCCCAAAATAGTTAGGAAAAGGCTAGACAAATTGATTAATTAGGCTTTGCAACAGCCATTCAATCAGCGATTTTCCTCAGAATATAGCTAGGCAATATAGCTTAAACAAAAAACAAAAACAAAACACCGTGAACAAAACCCGAAACCGTAAAATATCGTGAGGAAACCGACATGTCCTAGAACCGAAAATTCGAAGACATGTGACATCTACCAACCCGCACTGGGCCCGCGTGGTGGATTACGGCCCACTCCCTATCACAAAGAAGAGGCTTGTGTCCCAGCAGTGGGAACGTTATAGGCTGATGATGATGATGATATAGCTTAGCAAATCAAGGTTTATTATTTTTTATTATAAATAACACTTGTTTTTCTTATATCCGATTAGCATATAAATCGGTTAATACAATAACGCCTCTTAAAAGCCAGCAATAAAACAGGATCGTCTTATCATACTAATCTCACAATATTGTTCCCCTGGTGCTAATAAACCACGCCATAGGCAGTTGTCCCACTGCCGGCGATTTACGAGTAGCGAGTAGAGCTAGCAACTGAAAACAAGTTGGTGAGCAGCGAGTATGTAGTTCCGATAGTTTAGTCGCTGGGCTATCAGCGAGTGTTCGAGTACGACGGACGATTACTCGCACCACTCGCTTGGGGCGAAATTACCGCTGTTTGCCCTCTCGGCGTGAGTTCTGACCGCCAAGCGAGCATCGCCGAGCAAGTATCGCTGAGCGAGTTCTATCTTTAATAGCTCTTGTCGCTCAGCGACAAACTAGTGGAGCGAGTCCTCGCCGTCGGTTTGAACAGTCAGTGATTAACTATTAATATATGCATCTCTTTTTTTACACGGAATATATATCTATTGTACGTTTTTTGAGCGAGAAGACAAGAGACCTGTAAGTGAAGACCTGTAATTGGCTTTCAGACTAATGTCCTTGATTTGTTTGTTTTAGCTGTAAGTCTCCCATGTTATTTAAATAAATAAATAATAATAAATAAAATAGCCGATAGTTAGTCGCTTCCTCGCCGGCAGTGGGACAACTGCCTGAAGTACCTATTAAAATTATATCCCATTTCCACGTCTCGTAAAAATGAAGACATTAAAGAGTTTTTTCAAGTTTTTCGAAACGTGTAAACAACTTCTGAACTAACAAGTTTCCTAGTGGCAATTAAGCTTTGAAATTTAAGACCCTTTCCTCACTGGTGGGTACGTCAGCGGTGCGCGATTAGCATGCTCGGTATACTCAGTACCGAAAACTTACCGACCGCCTATATTTCAATGAGCGTTTCCTGATTGGCTCGGTATACGCGGGAGCGGGGCGAGATCGTTTCGACTTATCGCGTCGGTAGAAACATCCTTTGCAATACCCGCTCACGTCACGCGTTTTACAGCATGCTCGGTATACTCGGTACCGAAAGCTTACCGAGCGTCTATATTTCAATGAATTAAGCGGTACTGCACAACTATACCGAAAACATAACGTCAGATCTGTAAATGAAAGCAGTGCGATATCGTTTCGGTATACCGAGCATACTATATCAAAACGATACTGCACCGACCAATAAAGAAACGGCCTACGGTAGAAATTGAAACGTTAAATTTTTCAATTTTCTGCCGGTATTACTATCGTTCTATGAGTCGTCTTGTAGTTGACAATCGGCCGATTTTTCGTAGCGTAAGTAACATGAACTAAATTCTACTTCATTTTCTAAAGTATAGGTATAGTCAGAGAAATTTATTGTTAAGAATTGACTACCTACCAACTTAAATTATCCGTAAATTCAAATCACAACTGTCATTCATAGTTGTCTGCCTATGCAATGGCTATACACGGGAAATTGATGTAGGGTGTCAATTTGTTTAATTATGATTTTTCCTGACTGGGACCTATCTCATCTACGTTCGTTAGCCGACGTTCGCACGGACGTAATAATATCGCGATGGGATTTTATCGCGCACTGGATTTTCAACTCTCGGTCTTAAGCCAAGCATTGAGAATCCAACGCGCTGGGACGCACTCTCGTCTCAGCGCGTTGAAAAAACACAGTGTTGGGTTTTGAACTCTCATCACTAAGCAGAGCGTTGAAAATCAAGTGCAGGAAAAAAAATCGCCGCGATTTTATTACGTCCGTGCGCTTAAGACTTGTAAATCGCGCTATAATTTATACTAAGAAGTACAAAACAAGTATAACAAATCAACCACAAACGATTCGAACTATTCAAAGAAGCGAAGCCATTTCTCAATTCTAAGTTGCACTAAGTTGTTGTCTTGAGACAGTCCTTAGTTTCAGAACGATCTATTTGTCACCTAATATTGTATTAGAAATGGCAGAATAATAGAAGAAAGCAGCTCTTATGTTCAGTGTTTGTGAAACTTTTACAAGCGAAGTGCTAAGGACTCGCTTGCATTCGACACTACGACTATTGTTATTTCTATCGTTTCTAGTACTAGTCTCACAGCATAACTATAGATACTGTATTGTAGCTACTTAATAAAACAACAAAAACAAAAGGACGCCTTAAGATTCTTCACAAGTTCTTGAGTGCGGCACGACCCCGGCTCGATACGATTAAAAGCAATAAATTTTCTCTTACACCTTTTTCTCCATCATTTCGAGAAAAACAGCTAGTGTTAGTTTAACGAGAAAACTACGAACAAAGAAAATTTCAAATTGTAGACCTGACCTGACAAAAAAACCTGTTAAAAAAAACACAACGGGAGGTGTCGTGGGTTGGAACGAAGTTCCTTTCACTTTTGCTCACTTGGCAAATGAGAGCTAGGGCGAAAAAAGTGTAACATTTTGACCCTCTGTGCGATAAGGAAATTCGTTCCAAAAACTTTTATAATGAATACCATGTTACAGCGGCAAGGTATTAATTTTTATAAGAGGGAAACCGAAACGGAGCCGGTCTTAACTTACTTAATACTTATGAATCAAGTTAACATTAATTATTTATTTTAAAAATAAAAGTCTTTCCTTAGCTGAATTTAACACCATCTATCGCCAAGTAGTAGAACCAAAAAGACGCATAACATAACTTTAAATTTTTTACAGAAATAAAGTCAACTATATTAGGTACTGTCATTCTAAAATTATTAAAGGAATACAAAGAATCTAATAAAATACACTTTAACAGGTGAAAACTAAATAAAATGTGCAATTTTCCTCCATTTCGTTCTCGCTGACACATTTTTTCTATATCTGTCTCTATCGTAACCCGTTGTACACCGGCTTGCTTTCGTCCTACTCTCGTCCTTGTCAAGTGGTGTCACGTGACCTAAAGTGACGTCATGACGGAATCGCTTTTGTATGAATTTTTAGTTCCTGATTAAGATGTTTTGGCGCCGGGTTATTTATTATTATTTTTTTGTTATATTTCAAAGCTAGTATAATAAGCGTGTTTGTTGTTTGAATGTGATGGTGAATAAAGCACCCATAGTGTACTTAACAGTATTTTTTGGCAATAATGGACACTATGCTATTCACTGTGACTATTCACTGGGCCATTTTTCAATAGTGTTAAGATTTGCTGATGCAAACCTCCGAAGGGAAGTCGGTAGGAATCGTGTTCTATGCTGCTTTGTTTATCCGTTTTTGTATTATCCGTGTTTAAATATGAAACAACTAAGCCTAAAACTTAATTAAAATTAAATTAAAAAAAAAAAACTTTTGGAAAATGACCCCTGATGGCATAGCTGGATTAAAACTTATTTAAAAAAAAACATAGCTAAATTGGCCTGCTCTTCACCTCGACGTCACCTGATAAAATGGAAAGCAATGGATGAGGTCTATGATGGAACGAGCGAACTCAAGGACTATAAATGTCTTCAGGATAAGGCGGGAGGAAACACCCGGGTGTCACCATTGTGTGGATCGGCCTGAGGACACGATGGAGCATACGGTGGAGGTCTGCCCGGCTTGGGCGGAGCAACGCCATGTCCTCGTAGAGGCGATCGGCGGCGGTGATCTCTCGCGTCCGGCCCTGGTTCAGGCCATGGTACGGAGCGAGAGGAAATGGCAGGCCGTCACCTCCTTCTGTGAAGCGGTAATGCTCGCGAAGGAGGAGGCGGAACGCGTGAGGGAGAGGCAAATTACGCGCCCTCACGCCCCTAACCGACGCAGGAGGAGACGCCCGGGGCGGGAATCGCGAGCCAATTTCCGGCCACCATAGGCGCGAGCTGGCGGATGGTGAGCAATGGGTAGCTCGCCGTCCGATAAGGACCGAGCGCGGGTCGACGGCGCAACGTGTTCCATGCGCGCCTCAAAGAGATGTCAGCAGAATTGACGGGGTCCGCTAGGGTCAATGCCTGAAAACCGATAGGGAAATCGTGGCCCCCGGCAACAGGGCAACCGAAAGAACACGGATGGGTTTTAGTCAGTAAGAGTCTGACACGCCCTCCCGCTCCGCCCAGAGCGAGAGAAGGTATTTGATAATTTCCCACACAAAAAAAAAGGACTACAAGTGGTTTTTTTTTTTTTTTCATTTAGCTTAAATCCCTAGAGAGATAAACTTTCAATCTGTCTATAACTTACCTGGAGCCATAAAGACTCCGTTAGAATATAAAAAAGGTCTATTTGTTTCAATCTACGGATTATTAATTAAATCTCATAGATGATTGAATCACTAAATCACACGAATACAAAGCGACTCGTTGAATTAAAACATACAGATGACAGGCAGATTGTGGTACAACAGACCGCATGTCAGTGGTAACGACCTTGAGCTGGCCTAGCGAAGTACGCAGTTTCAATAGAATAAGAGGCCAGTTTATTTTGGTTTTAATACCACCAACGTGGGGGGTACCGTATATTAACTGATTGGTAATAGATTTGTCCATTTTTTAAAGTATTATAAAATATAATTGGCTTGGGGTTAAAAAATTAGTAGGATGTGAAAGTAACTATAAGATATTTATTATCACTAAATTAACTCATAGTCTTAACCACCAACGATTAACTTTAATTTAAATACAAATCATTGTATCCTGAAGTCACATCCCATATTGTATTTTTATTAATTTACAAAACTTGAAGTAAATTTAGTGCAAATCATTCTGAAAAATGTATAGCTTTTAATGTGGGTCCGTGGCTTAGGCCCCCAGTGATCGAGGCACCTGTGGCCGACGCCCCCGATTCGATTAATTTAATTCAAAGCAATTTTTGATCAAATGTACTGTCAAGCATAAAAATCTTTTACAAAAATAATAAATGTATATCGATTGTAAGTATATGTATAATATTAAATCATAATTATATTTATAACATAGAAATGCTTTTATATTGGATGTATGTTTTGAAAAATTAAAGTCTTAGTTATTTTTCATTTTTTATTTATTTATCTCAATAAGAAATCTAGTAAAAAAATTGTATATAAATCACAGTTTTCATCGTCAAGAGAATCACTTAACTTAATTATAATAATCAGTCTCAAATTTAATAAAATAAGATAGTGATTTTAAATAATCAGTCTTAAAAATTACTGCAGACCAACCAACTAACTTTTTACATTGTGAAATTTTATTTTTATCTTTGTAACAATAATAATTAAACATAATCAACTATGAAACCTTAAACAAATGAGAATAATTTTACCTCATTATAACAGTCAGTTCCAATAGCAATAACATATAATCAGGCTTAAAAAACAAAAGTACTCGTAGAGTAACAAACTTTTTACATGTGAAATATTTTGAAATTTTGTAAGCATAAAAATAATCAACTGTAAAAACTTAAACAAATATAAAAATTAAAACTTAAAAATAATGTACAAGCAAAATCATCTCTTTTCACCAAGTAAGTTTAAATTAATTCGATTAATTTTTGGACGGCTTGCCACATATGGGCGGATTTTTTCTAAAAACATGATCGTAGTAATTTTTTGTTTTCATACTGTTCAGTCAAATTGGCAATCATTTTTTCATTCTTTCTTGTGTTGTTCTTTCGTCTGCTCACAGGAATGTTTTTGGTTTTCAGTCTGAAGCATCTGAGCATGCTTAAGTTTTGTCCACTGTACATAATAAATATGCTTTTGATGGGGAAAAAGGTGTGTAAGGCTAAGGTTAAGTGGCGAATAAGGTTAAGTGGCGATCTATTATTCTCTTTGCTATTTGATAGATAACCTTTGTTTAGCAAGGAAAAATGCTTTGTTATTATGGTGAAACACTTTTCTCATTTACTGTACTAAGTGAAAAAGCACAAAAAAATAAAGATATTAAATTAATCGAATCGGGGGCGTCGGCCACAGGTACCTCGACCACTGGGGGCCTAAGCCACGGACCCTTTAATGTGTGTACCTACATAACTCAAGGTGGCACAAAACAAAATATAAACAGACAAGTAGGTACTCACTGTTCAATTATATTGGCTATTGTGTTTCGTGTGATTGGCATCAACAAAGGAATTATTGAAAAGATGCTTATTTACATTTTGGCTTCTGCTTCCCTAAATTCGGTATTCGATAGTATAAGGAAAAATTGTGATTGTCTACGAAAAATGCTGAATCATTACTATCCAATCATCCTATGTAAACTTCTATTATGATATGATAATACTGCTTCAGCCCGCGACTTCCTTCGCATGGCAGTCGTACAGCCACATTTTAATAAAATTTCCCTATATACTACGTTTATAGTATTGGATTCAGCAGCCAAAATATGAAGAGAGTCAGGACTGGTGATACGGGAGCAAGCGACGTACAGTTGTCCGTATGAGAAGCAGCTCGTCCTGAGGTCGACACCCGCAGCCTTCAGTAGCAATTTCCCATTCGTTTTTCTTAGTAGTTTTTCTTTTTTAGTTATTAATGAAGTCCTGTGTTCCTACATAAACTACCTAATGGCACAACACTGATACACTAACTGAATAGCTATCACTAAAATAATATCACAGTAGATTGTAAACACACGGAATTTCTAATTAATATTCACCTAACCATAGATATTTATTTTTATTATAACTAATAAATTAATAGTTTAAAAAACACTAGAAAAACACACTTGAAACCTGATCGTGTTCAAAGTCCATTACGTGGCCTTTCTCACAAGTGCAAACACGACTATGATACGATATTCCATCATGGAATGCCAGTGCCTATCTTCCGGCTTCATCATCAGACCTTGAAACCTAATTGTGGTCAAAGTTCATTACAAGACTTTTCTAAGAAATCCAAAACAGCTATGATACGATTTTCCATCATGAAGTTCCAGTTCATATCTTCCGGCTCCATCATCAGATCAGTTCGACAGTGCCATATTATTGTATTGTCATCAGAACTACATACAGCTGCCAATTTTCGTTACACTACGACCCTTGGAAAATGGTTAAATTAGTTACCTTAGATTCCATTACATAGTAAGTTACATCTTTAACACGCTTTTATTAGGTTGACCTTTGTCAACCTAATAAAAGCGTGTTAAAAAGGGCTGAAGAGGCCTAAACTTTATATTTTTCTGTGTGTGTTCTACAAACTAACATATAATAGAATAACAAAATGTAAACAAAAGAAACACAAAAAATTTCAATTGTAAGGAAACAAACTTAGTTTTGCAAAGCAGTCGTCGAACCGGTCGTCTACTTGCTTTGCTGAAAGTTGACTAAAATAACTGTTCTTATATTATGTCATAATTTACTGCTTAGCTCCATAAAGGTATAGCGTGATGATAATGATTTAAAAGGTTAAATCAGTAACTATTTGCAATACTTTACCTTTTGGCTCGTCTTTTTACAATTTCCGGTAAACTATGGAAGAATACGAACAAATTGGAATATTGCTCATCCCCCATAGGAAATAGCGTGATAATGTATAGCCTATAGACTGACTAGACTTATGGGGAATATCTATGCAAAATTTTAACAAAATCTATTCGGTAGTATTTGGGTGATGCTAGAACATTTCAGACAAACATACAAAATTTATAAAAACTATATTTTCGGCATCAGTCTATCGTTCCCAGATCTCGTACAATTACTTTTTCAAAAATATTAAATGTATAATTTTGACTTCACTACATTTTATTATATTATGTATGGATACTATGTATTTCATGACTCATAGATATTTTATATCCCAATATTATCAATCATAAACAGCAGACATAGGAATCTGAATACAAAAAAGCACGCTGTTAAAACGTTTCAAATCTTTGGTGAAACGTTCAGGGGGCCTACTACCAGCTCATAAAGTAGTATTATTTTAATATTACTTCAGTGGGAGAAAGAGATAGAGCTATACGACCTGTAGAGCTTCATCTCTTTCCCACACTGAAGTAATATTAAAATAATACTGCTTTATGAGCTTGTGGTAGGCCTCCAGGTAGTAAAGTATTCGTGGTAATTTGTGACAAGTTTATCAAGGGTTGTTTATTACCTACAATATTCAATCAACATTCGGTTACGGAAGGCCCGTTCTTTTGCCAAATTTTAATTTAATAACGAGATTGTTCGCTTCTGTAATAGTTTTCCATGATTGATTGATGAAGTTAAATTTAAAACACACACTTTCCATTTTTAAACCTACCTACCTTTTTTTTAAACCAGGTTCATGGCTAAATGATAACAGATTCAAAGGAGCACGGTCGATCGAAGGGTTAAGCTACGCTTGCCGCAGTTGGTTCGTATTTGGTGACCATTCATTACCATATCGAGACCCCTCTGTGCCCCGGAAAACATGTTAAGCCGTTGCGCGTTGGTCCCGGCTGTCATTCGTAGATCTTTGGGTAGTCAGAAGCCCAGATGTCTGACAACCAGTCTTACCAAGGAGTATCGTGTTACCCAATAACTGTGTTGAGTTGTGGAAGTCAGGTAAGCGGTCGCTCCATGTAAAATACTAGTATTCAGCTGCATCTGGTTGGACTGGAAGCCGACCCCAACATTATGTTGTTATGTGTTTGAAATACTGATATCTGGTTGGACTGACTCGTTGGTCTAGTGGTCGCAAGCGCTACTGCTGAGCATGAGGTCCTGAGTTCGATTCCCGGGTCGGGCAGTGTATTGGGTTTTTCTATCTGAAATTTCTCAGTAGCAGCCCGGAGTCTGGATTTGTGCCCGGTTGATGGCAATAGGCAATTAACCATAACTGGCAAAATGTGGGTGTACCTGCTACAGAGACACCTCTGCTCAACCCTTTGGGGAAACAAGGCGTGATGTTATGTTTGAAATAGTCTTTCTTTAAAAGACCATTTCAAACACTAATCTACATGGTCCTCATATAATCTGACCAAGATGACCGATGTCTGGGCTTTAAAAGAGACATTGAACCGTGAGTTTGTTTCGCCATTTCTTCTCAGGGTTAGTCAGATCGAAAATGTCGACTCCATCTTTTTTTTATGACCTTTACAAGTGATTCCGTTAACCTATTTACAGAATAAACAATTTCATTTGATTTCATAGTTGGGAAAAGACTAGGCAAATTGATTGACTTGTAATTTTCAAAACCTTCCAGGTGTCTGGAAATTTCAATACCTTCAGTTAACTGTGGAGTCTTTTTTGTTACATTATTGTTTACTTGTCCCAATTTCTCCAAAGTTTCGACATTAATTAAGTTCTTTGAAATACGACAGTTGAGTGACTCGAATGAGGAAAAAACAATTGGAAAAACTAATAAAAACAAATGAGGTGACCCGGGTTCACTCTTCTAGTTTTTTTTGTTTTCGTGTCTGTTGACTATTATTTGAGACAATGGTTTGTGCTTCTGACATGACCATTGATCTAACCGGTAGGTACCGGTAGATATATCATGTAGGTACAAATGGTGATAATGGTGTGACATTCACAAAATCTCTTAGACAAAGTCAGCAAACTTTTTCCTATTATTCAATGTATAGGTAGGTACCTAATTGTCATTCATACTTAGATAGAAACATCATAGATGGGCTAACCGTTGTTTTTCCATCTTCTAACAAACAAACTTCATTAGCTTCCGACGTTTATTTAATTTATTACATTTTTTTTACACTTTTTTAAATCTTTTACTTTGTTATACCTAGGTAATACATTATGGAATGCAATAAAGAATTGAGTATTAAGTATTGAATTTCATTCTGAACGTTCTTTCATTTCGAGTATTTATTAAGTAAATACTTTACCAGTTTGACAAAGTTAGTACTCACAGGGTTTGAGTTTTCGCAAAAAGTCTACAAATAATCTATACTAATCTATACTAATTATTAATTAATTAATATATGTATTAAGCTGAAGAGTTTGTTTGTTTGCTTGAACGCGCTAATCTCAGGAACTACTGGTCCAATTTCAAAAATTCTTTAAGTGTTAGATAGCCCATTTATCGAGAAACGCTATCATCACGCTAAGACCAATTAAAGCGGAGCACCAATGAAGAATGTTTCAAAATCAGGGTTTTTTTTAACTTTTGAAAGCTACCGCTACGTAAAGGTTAAAGGTTAAAGTTTCGCAAAAATCATGTATGACAGAATTGTTCCCCTTTAAAAGTTCTAAAAGAAAATCCGCAACAGCATGTCTATCTTTTAAGGTTGGCTCACTATAACCTTTTTTATGCCAACCAAATTTGTTCTAAAATAATGCATTATTTGCGAAGGTGTTTTTATAAACATGATATTAATCCTTATCCAAATAAACACGCCCAAAGTAACTATTCCACATGGACGAAGTCGCGGGCAGAAGCTAGTCAATAATATATCTCAACTTTACAAAAAAAAATGCTATTGCATAAGCATACAATGACATAAATCAATGCCCGACATGACATAAGGGTCGCCTGCCACTCTATAATACTCCACTTAACGGGTGGGGACACGCTTGAGGTTTGAGGACGTATATCATTTTCACTCCTCACATCTCTAATACGACGCAGCTGCCTACTGAATCAATATCGATATCAAAGAAGAAAGAATTAGGTAGGCTAACTAAAGACGTAAGCGTATTTTCTTTGTAATTTTATTTACGTATCGACCTTTTTTGTTTAATTCACACCTTATTATTGTCTCAATAATAAATAGTAGAATGGATGATATTGAAGTGATCGAGACTGATGACTGCCTCGTTGGTTTAGTGGTCGCAAGCGCTACTGCTGAGCATGAAGTCCTGGGTTCGATTCCCGGGTCGGGCAAAGTGTTATTGGGTTTTTCTATCTGAAATTTCTCAGTAGCCCGGAGTCTGAATTTATACCCGGTTGATGGCAATAGGCTCGCCCCCTATCACATGGGACTTAAACATAACTGGCGAAATGTAGGTGTACCTGCTACAGGGACACCTCTGCCCAACCCTTCGGGGAAACAAGGCGTGATGTTATGTTACTATGTAATAAATAGTACTTTAAATAGAAAAGATTACAGTATACTGCAATACATATTGACAATACAAGCCACACATTACGGTCTCGATCACTTCAATATCATCCATTTTCGTTGTTGTTTAACGCAGACTTAGGGTCTAATCAAGTCTTTTTTTTGGGTTGGAAATTATCAAATAACTTCTCCCGCTCTGGGCGGAGCGGGAGGGCGTGTCAAACTCTTACTGACTAAAACCCACCCGTATTCCTTCGGTTGCCCTGTTGCCGGGGGCCACGATCTACCTATCGGTTTTCTTTGCACCCCCGGCAGGCATCGGCCCAAGCGGACCCCGTCAATTCTGCTGACATCTCTTTGAGGCGAACGTGAAACACAACGCGCCGTCGACTCAGGCCTGGTCCTTATTAGACGGCGAGCTACCCATTGCTCACCGTCCGCAAGCCCGAGCCTAATCAAGTCTGCGGAATACGGCTCTCAAGAGTTAATAAAGCTGCATTTAATTCCTAGACGGCAGAATGCAAGGAATAAGACTGTATAATAATAAATTGTGGTAGAGGCCTACCGCAGGCTAACTTAAGCTACAGTGTGCCTTCCTTCTACGACGTAACTACTAAGAGAATACGTGCAAATTTACTTAAGAGGGCTCATACAAAAATTTGGCAACGTCGCAAATTGATGTCAAATATTTTGCTGTTTTGATTAATTTGGCAATATTACTGTATGGAAATATAAAATGTGGCTTACTAGCGAACTAGAATATTAATAATGAATTGCAATTATAACACTGAATTTGATGTTGTAACCGTTTTAGGTATAAAAGAGGCATTTGGAAAGTTTCCAAATACTTTTTTATATCTAAAACTAAATATTCGGTGTTACGATATTAATTATTGCATTTTATAATCAATATTTTAGTTCACTAGTTAGCCACATTTCATATTTCCATACAGTAATATTGCCAAACTAAAATCAAAATAAGTAAATATTTGACAGCTATTTGCGACGTTGCCAAATTTTTGTATAAGCCCTCTTAATATTCTTCTACACTGTGATTTAATGGGGTTGAGTCAAAAAAGTCAACATAAATGACGATAGGCACTTAAGTTCGTACTGTAAATGCCTTGATCATGCTAGCCATACTTACTGGCTTCTCTTTCCATGACTGGACACTATTAAGTAGTAAAAAAATTGTTTTGTAAATTTTGCTACAAGACTGCTATTTAAAGATTAAAAAGAAAAAAAAAAGACTGCTATTTTTAAAACTTGTAGAGCTACGCGTAGAATGTATATCTCGTATAGGTCAACTACAAGAATATTTTAAGTAAGAAATAAAGTAACGTAATGTACACCGCGAGTGTTCGTTCGCGAGCTAGATTTTTTTAAGTTCCACAGATCGTTCCATCGAGCACCGCCCTTCTGAATCCGCCATTCAATCACCCCGTAAAAGATCGTGAATGAATGCTCACACTACTACAAAGACACGCACTACTACAAATGTTAACTACCAGCTACGCCCCGCGGTTTCACCCGCAAAAGTCTTGATCCCGAGAAAATATCGGAATAAAAAGTATCCTATGTCCTAACCCAGGTCATGTTTTTTTTTTATGTTCTACTACTCTAAAAGAATAACCGTGGAGTTTCTTGCCGGCTCTTCTTCATAGAAAACGACCAATTGGAACCGTGCACCTAGCTTCTCACATTTCATACGTGCCCATGTAGGTTTATGTGAACTAAAATAATTTTGAGTTGACTTATGTGCCAAATTTCATACAAATCCGTTCAGCCGTTTTAGCGTGAAAGCGTTACAAACAAACAAACTCACTTTCGCATTTAATGAATATAGTTAGAATCATTAATTTAGTTATCCTTTCAACTGTCATTAACGAGACACAATAGAATTTTAATTATTATCCACCTCAATGAGGCATCGTGACAGATAATAAGTTTTAGATGGATACTCCTGCCACCCAGTATAATTCAGTCCAATAAACAGAACAATTAACTCAGTTTCATACAGACTGTAAAGTCATTAGCGGTTCGCTACAGCGAACCGCAGTTGAACTCCGACATGACGGAGTGAAATGCTCTCTCACACGTAGGTAACATTCTAAAGTCTCTCTCTCCCTAATTAAAATCTGAGGTTTTTGGTTTACCTTTGTCACTATTCCAAACATTTCCTTTTATAACGTCAGAATCCTAGATGAGTTAACCTTTGACAGTCAAGGTGACAGTTTGACAATGATAAATGTCTGGGTCGTGAGTGCGGACATTGGCACCGAGCTGAGAGTTATACGAATATAAATAATTGTATGTTATTTTAAGATAATGTGCACATAATTATCCTACACCGAAAATGTTGGAAACCGTTTCCGAAATATTAGATAACATTTTAAACAACGACTACCTTCATTTCATCAGTATTTTTTATATCAAACGCACAGGTTTTCTAAAATATGATTCGTCGTCACCTAATCGGACGCAGATGGAGTGCACAGAGTTGATTAAATTGTTCTATGTTGTGTCAACCTGTCGGCTTATCATTGAGAGCTTTTCTTGATGCCATCACAATAGATTCCAATTATTGTTTGTTGTTTTTCTGACATTGACCTTTATTGAAATTGTTTAATAATGTTACAGTGGTTAAAATTATCATCATCATCATCATCAGCCTATAAATGTTCCCACTGCTGGGACACAGGCCTCCTCTCTGTGAGAGGGAGTGGGCCGTAATCCACCACGCGGGCCCAGTGCGGGTTGGTAGATGTCACATGTCTTCGAATTTTCGGTTCTAGGACATGCCGGTTTCCTCACGATGTTTTCCTTCACCGTTTTGAGAGCAGCTTAAATTATACTTTGCTAAAAATTCTTTGGTTGTTCCTCACAACCAAAATTTTTCCTGATTCCAAGATTGTCTGGAAGCAAAAAGATAAATACATTAAGTATTTATCTTTTTTGCTTCCAGACAATCTGCATAAAAAACTTAAATGTGAGAATAATTAAATCAGTTTTATTTGTTTTTGCTCCAATGAGAGAACTAAGTGATATTGACAAGAAATGCATTTATTGAGGTCATGCGTTCAATATGAAATAAATACAAAATGTGAGAATAATTAAATCAGTTTTATTTGTTTTTGCTCTAATGAGAGAACTAAGTGATATCGGCAAGAAATGCATTTATTGAGGTCATGCGTTCAATATGAAATAAATACAAAATGTGAGAATAATTAAATCAGTTTTATTTGTTTTTGCTCTAATGAGAGAACTAAGTGATATCGACAAGAAATGCATATATTGAGGTCATGCGTTTAATGAAATAAATACTTAGTTACGGATATTCACCCTATCTCCTGCTAACCTCGAGGAAAACGGCCGACCTTAATTATATCTCTCTCCTTCAGCCGGTGCTGAATAACACGTAACTGATAAATCTTACTTTTATTCAGTAAACTAGTGACCCAGCCCTTCTTCGCACAATTTTTACGACTTGACAAAATATGGAGATTTCTTTATTATATATCTATATTATATTGCATATCACATGTGTGAGCACTGTGACCATGTTGTACATTCCATAAAGCTGCCATTTACTGGGTACGTCTTTCATTGACTCGAATGTGCCCTGGCGGCTGAGAGTATATCATGCTCACTCAAATGTCTCGCTGATGGTGGCGTGTGTGTTGGATGGATCATTAAGTTCCCTTCAAAATGGTTGAGCTAAATGGTGCTGATCAATGCGTCATGTTCGTGAACGGGCGCCGTCAGTAGGGACTGGTCATCTCTTAGCTGCCACGGTTTATTTTAATTTATTAATTTTTTTGAATTGTTATTATATTTTTATTACGGACGCTTTTAACGTGCACGTCTTTCTACATTGTTCTCATATGTATAAGCTCAACACGAATGATGTAACCAATATTTTGATTTAAAAGAGTGTCCGTGGAGTTTCTTGCCCGTTCTTCTCCATAGGTACCTACTACGCTTTGGAATGGGCAACTAGCTTCATTTTTCTGACTGACCGACCCCTTGACAATTCAAAAGTACCTGTAATTGGTTTGTTTGAAATAAATGCTTTGAGTTTGAGTTTGAATATGTAAGTTTAATAGTAATTTATTATACACATAAACCTTCTGGAATAAATTATCTAAATGATAGGGAAAACCGCATCAAAATGAGAGCGGAGTAAGAACAGCGCGGTCACACAGACAGACACGAATTGTGACTTTAATATAAGATACGTATTAACAGAATGTCGTTCGTGTTTTGTTACATGACAACCTGTAAAAACGTCTATAAAAGTTCAGGATTAAGTATCTACAATTGAAATCTGTTATTTGAAAAGTGCAGTTAAAAATTATGGAACATGCACTACTCTTAGTTAGAGATTTACGAGTGAAACAACGTGGACCAAACTGCTAGTCTAAAATGGATGAATGTTTTTATGTTCTACTTAAGACGCAGATATATGACAGTGACCTTGAAAGGTTAGCTTGCGTGTTCTGTACTGAGCTCACGCAACGCGTCGTACGTCCAGCCAGTAATAAGACTCGCCCATCAAGGAGCGTTGTCCCAAATTAGACGCATTATTAATTTATTACACGTAAAACAAAAGGTATTTTAATAAAACACGTATTCTAAAAGATCGATAATTTAATTATCTTTAAAATGGTGAAGTTTTCAGAAAAATATGCTTGATAGATTTTGCGTCATTCTCAGTTTTTTATCCGCGTTAGACATAACTTTACAAATTAATTTCACTATGTAATATAAACATAATCAAAAATATGCCTATATTAAAACATTAAGAAAATGTTCTAATTTAACTTTTTTTTTTTTTCAAATCACTAACTGTTGAGAAGCACAGCGATCTCCTTTTGATTAATTATAATCAGTTGCTAGGTACTTCACACCACCCTAGGTTAAGTTGATTAAAGTCTTTTGAATGATACTACTTTTATTACCCGTATTGTGAAGTAACCTAGCTAAATATATAGATAATAAGTATAGTGATAGCCTCAGTTTAATAGTGTAAATCGATTAGTAACTAAGACATAAAGATTTCCCTTATTTACCAACTAAAAGATGTTTTACAGGCCAATCTAGGCAATAAATAAGGGTTCTGACATACACAATGTCTTAGTTAGGCTATCTACTATAAATAGACACCTTTTACATAAAGAAAAGTAGTTGAGATGTTCGATTTGAGGAAAGAACAAAGGCGTCACATAGGACGTAATACATAAGCAGACCAACTGCGCAATTTCTTTCCCTTCGTTCCCCTCACCTCCCCTGGCGCACCCAAAAATTGGCGTACCCCGCAATCCCCGATCGCATACCGACCCCCTCACCTTGAAGAACTAGACTTCAATAGGATTTTCGAATAAACTGCGTATGCTAGCCACAGGGCGGGCGCGCTAGGGTAGAAAACTACTTAAGGTGTCACATATTGTTCAGTCAGGGCGTTTCGATCTAAATAGTAAATTAGTGTTCTAATCATTTTAACTTGTTATAACTTAGTGTTTTAGTAGTCAGTAATTCAGTATAAGTTTTCAGTCAATGTTCAGTCTCCTATTGGGTAGTGTCGAATAAGTGTAGAGCTATATGCCTAATAAAATCGACTACCCTTAGCGAAGTTCCGCCTTACGGGACCTAGATAGATTCTAGATTTAGGAACAGAGGATAAGTTTTGTGTTTCGGTAGTTATTAATCTGTTTCGCCTCGATTAGTCTCTGTTTAGTGCGTAAGCTATTTTTGTGTGTTGTAATTAGTGTTTCTGTGTTGTGAATATATTGTGTGTACTCAGAGAAAGTGTATTAATTTTATTCTATGGCCATCAATATCCACCCTGCACCTGAATACCCTACAATTTTTGGTCCTTCGCCAGCCAGATTCGCTGTAGTTTAAGATGAGTACCAGAAGCACTATTACAACTAGGAGCAAGCTACGAAAGTTGGAGGCTGACATGAACAAGCGTCAAGGGTTAGAGGCTGATTCTGGGGTGCCGACTGAAATGGCACCTGGGTCACCTTCAATAGCGCCTACTACGTCGTCAATGGTTCCTGCCCCTGTGATCCCACTGGCCGGGCCCGGTCGTGTGATAGACCATCGTGGAGTGGCCACGCCAGTGAGGTCGGAATTACGACGGAGGGCAGGTTCAAGGACAAGCCACGTATCGTCGAAAAGCGGCCAGAGAAGTGCCGACTACCTTCGACGAAGGGTTCAATACGAGGCTGAGAAGGAAATAGTGCGCCTGAAGGAAAACCTGATACAGAAGAAGCTGGATGTGGATCTAGCCGAGATAGACGCCGCCGCCGAAGAAGTTTCCTCAGATGAAGAAGGAACAGCTCGGCGGATAGAAGACTGGATTACTGAAGCAACTCCCGCCACCGCTAGTCAGGTACCCGTGCCCGTTATACTTACAGACTTACAATCTGGATTAGTGCCCGTGTCGTCAGAAAATACCCGCGATATGCCAGTGTCAGTGCCGCAATATGAAACGCCCGCGCCCCGGCAAGAATATGCGCCCGCGTCGGTGCATTTTACCGAGGCAACGTACCTCGCTACGCCCGTCGCGACGGCCGGTACACCGCGAGCGCCGCCGAGAGAAACGGCTGGAAGAAATGCGCCTGAATGGGAGAATACATACGCGAACGACACCGACAGAAGTAGGTCACGGGATAGGAAAATAGACCAACTAGCAGACGCTATCTCAAACATAGCGCGACCGCGTCCGGTACCGAGGCAGGCGTACGAGTTGCCATACTTCAACGGTGACCCAGCGGAGTGGCTGTCGTATAAGAATATGTACCACGATACGACAGCCCTGTATAACTTCAAGCCACACGAGAATCTAGCGCGTCTGAAAACGTCCCTACAAGGAAACGCGAAGCTAGCAGTGGAAGACTTACTCCGTACGTCGACCAGCCCGTCCGAAATAATTAAGGTTTTGGACGAAGAGTTTGGGCATCCAAATCTAGTGCTCGAGTGTGCCCTAAGAAAAGTGCGTGCGTTACCGAAAGTAACAGAAAGTGGTCGGGAGCTCAGAAAGTTCTCGACAACAGTGCGTAATTGTGTATCACTCCTAAGGAGCGTCAAGGCGATTGGATACCTGAACAACCCCCAACTGGTAAGTGAACTCCTTGATAAACTTACACCTGTACAACGTGCTAAATATGGGGAATTTGCAATGGGCGTGGCATCGAGTCAGGGTATAGATGTGCGAGTGTCTCCTAGTCTGGAGTTATTCGCAGAAGTTTTGACGCATCTAGCCCGAGCCACTTCATATTATGTTCAAATGAACTTAGACACGCCCGCAACACCAATTAGCACATTTAAGCCACGAGGCAATGTTCAAGTCAATAGGCAACCCAGAATAGTACAACGCCTACATGTGACTTCGAATGAAGAAAAACAGGCCGAGGCAGTCGAGGACGATATTTGTACAATGTGTGGAAAGAAACATAAGCTTATCAAGTGTGAAAAGTTCACGGGGTTAAAGTTAAACGAACGATGGGATTTCGTTAAGAAAAATAGGCTATGTTTCAAATGTTTAGTGAAGAATCATAGCAAGATCTTTTGTCGTGCAAATAAGTGCTCAAAGTGTAGTTTCCCGCATCATATATTATTACATGCCGACAGAAAGACTGAAACTGTTACTAACGTCAGTGATTATACCGGCAGGGCATTGCTAAAAATAGTGCCGGTATGTATAACAATAGGCGGGATAGATAAACCCTGCCATGCCCTTCTCGACGACGGGGCCACTGTGTCACTAATAGACGACTGTTTAGCCACAGATGTCAAAGGTCAACATTTACCATTAGTGCTACGGAGTGCGCGGGGTCTAGAAATCGTAGACTCTGCATCGCGTGTGATCGACGCGACAGTACGCGGGCCTAGCGGTCAAACATATAATATAAAATGCCGCACGCTAAATAACTTAGATTTGCCCGCACAATCGGTGCCCGCCACACTAATGGCGGAGCATGCCCACCTTCGCCACTTGGGTTGCGAAGAGATGAGTGGTGTCCGGCCGCTTCTGTTGCTGGGGCAGGACAATTGGGAGTTGCTGACCAGCCGGGAGACTCGACGAGGGAAATCGGGTAAGCCAGTTGCCTCTTTGACTCGTCTAGGGTGGGTGGTGCACGGACCCGTAGGAAATTGTCACACTAGTGACCAGTGTGTGAATTATATTTCAGAATCTAATGTTGACTTGCATAATTTAGTTAAAAAACAGTTAGAGCTCGAGGCTATTGGAATCTCAGAGGTGCCTCGGACGCACCAAGATATTGAAAGGGCAAATAAAATACTGGATTCCACTAGCCGACAGACAGAAAGCGGCGCGTGGGAAGTAGGATTGCTGTGGCGTCAAGACGATCCGCAGCTGCCTAACAATTATGAGTACGCGCGCCACCGGTTAACCGGAATCGAACGTCGGTTAAATAAAGACTCAGTGTACGCTGCAGCCTATACCGCACAGATAGATAGGCTCATAGCAGAGGGGTACGCTAGTCTAGTTAAAGGCGGGGTCTCATATGACCCGGTTTGGTACTTACTCCATTTCGGAGTAAAAAACCCGAACAAACCCGGGAAATTAAGATTAGTTTTTGACGCCGCAGCAACTTACAATGGGACCGCGTTAAATGATAACCTATTAACAGGGCCTGACCTTTTAAATTCACTTTTGGGTGTCCTCTTTAAATTCAGAGTAGGGCCTATTGCCTACACCGGGGATATCGCAGACATGTTCCTACGTATTAAAATAAGGGAACAAGACAGAGGAGGTCAGCTATTTCTGTGGAACGCGACCGGCAATAAGGAACCTAGCGTTTATGTCATGAATTCGATGATATTCGGTGCCGTGTCGTCTCCTACATCAGCCATTTTCATTTTAAATAAAAACGCAGCTAAGTACAAAAGTACATTTCCCGAGGCGGTAGCGGCCATACACACAAAACATTATATGGACGACTATCTTGACAGTGCGTGGTCAGTCGCGCAAGCCGGTCAATTGGTCGAGGAAGTAACTCGCATCCACGCCGAGGGCGGGTTTAATATACGGGGGTGGGTCACTAACTCTCAAGAGCTGCGTGACCGACTACAAACTGACATGCCTGACAGAGTTTCGCTCGATAAAGGTGAAAACACCACAGAGCGTACACTGGGAATGATATGGTCACCAGGTGCGGATCAATTAGCGTTTGACCTATCATTTAAAAGACTCCCTAAAAGTATAATAGAGGGGTCGGTAATCCCCACCAAAAGGGAATTCTTAAGTTTCATTATGTCCATTTTTGACCCACTAGGTTTTTTGTATCCGTGCGTCATACAATCCCGCATATTGATGAAGCAGGTATGGCACACGGGAATACAGTGGGATGAGAGATTGAGAGAGGCAGAAGCGAAAACGTGGTTCGAGTGGCTGCATAAGCTGCGCCACCTTACGGACTTAACCATCCCTCGTTGGTACGGCCTGCGGCCGGAGGGTATTGAGCTCCACGTTTTCGGAGATGCAAGCGAGTCCGCTTACGCGGCTGTAGCTTATATAGCGGGGATAAATAGTTCCGGGAACAGAGACTTAGCCATGATAATAGGCAAGGCCAGAGTAGCGCCACAGAAGTTGGTTTCCGTCCCGCGTCTGGAGCTGCAAGCCGCTGTGTTGGCCTGTAGACTGGCCAACACGGTAGAAGAGGATTTAGGTTTACCTATAGCTCGCAAGTATCTGTGGACGGATAGTAAGACCGTCCTAAAATGGATAAACTCCGATGCCCTGGAGTTTCAAAGGTTCGTGTCCCACCGACTAGCGGAGATAGACCGCAGGTCGAAACAGGGCGACTGGCACTGGGTTCCCTCGGCGATGAACCCGGCTGATAAGGCCACCCGAATGGACTGGCCCAATAACGGTGACGAGTGGCTGTCGGGGCCCTCGTTTCTTCGCTGCCCACAGGAGCAGTGGCCAGTGAGCGTCGACACCGGCGCAGTGGTGGAAGAGCACCTGGAACGAGTCCAACGGGTGCACACGACGGGGACACCGGCAGAACCGCTGCTAAATTATGAGCGGCTGCCCACCTGGACGCGCGCCACGTATGTCGTGGCGCGCATATTAGTGTTCGCAGATCGCTGCCGCAAACGGCGAGTCTCATCCGCCGTGACCACAGCAGACCTTCGCGAGGCGGAGACGCGTCTGCTGCATTTAATGCAAAGGGAGAGCTACGGAGCCGACATCACTGCACTTCGAGAGGCGCATCCGTTGCCTAGCAGCAGCAAACTCCGAAGTCTTGACCCCATGCTTTTCGAAGATGGGCTAGTACGAGTACGCGGCAGGCTGGGTGCCTGCAACGAGCTTAGCTTCGGAGAGCGCCACCCCATAATTTTAGATGGGAGGCACGCGCTTACACGCCGCCTTGTGTATCAATATCACACAGCGGCCCTACACGCCAACCAAGAGGCGGTGGTCAATCGTATCAGAGAAAGATACTGGGTGACCAATCTACGGTCTACAGTAAAGGCCGTTACTGCAAGCTGCCAACAATGTCGCTTGGAGAAAGCCAAGCCAGTGTCACCAAAGATGGGTGATCTCCCGGCCGCGAGACTGGAGGTGACCCGAAGAGCCTTCGTCCACTGTGGGGTCGACTACTTTGGCCCCATGGAGGTCGCCATCGGCCGGCGCAGGGAGAAGAGGTGGGGCGTGTTGTTCACGTGCCTCACCACCCGCGCTGTCCACCTGGAGCTGGCTGCATCGCTGAGTGCTGACTCGGCCATTCTTGCCCTGCGGCGCCTCATTGCGCGCCGCGGGCGACCTTCGGATATGTACTCCGACCGAGGCACCAATTTCGTCGGCGCACACGCAGAGCTACGCGCAGCATTACGAGATATGGACCACGACAAAATGGAAGGTGAAGCGACAGGCCGAGGTATAGCCTGGCACTTCAACCCCCCGGCATCCCCACACATGGGTGGATGCTGGGAACGACTGGTGCGATCAGTCAAGAACGCACTCAAGGCGACGCTTCACGAGCGCGCCCCTCGCGAGGAGGTACTCTACACCCTCCTTGCTGAGGCCGAGCTTACTATAAACAGCCGGCCTCTGACATACGTGAGCAGCGACGTCGAGCACCCGGTGGTGTTGACCCCCAACCATCTCCTGCTTGGCACAGCCGCGGGAGATGCTCCCTGTACGCGTGGGCATGCGGTCGACCTCGACTCCCGCCGCATGTGGCGACGGGTGAACGCGCTGGCCGACCTCTTTTGGAGGCGATGGCTGCGCGAATACCTGCCGACGCTACAACAACGTCATAAGTGGGCCAACAATGTGCCGAACGTGAAAGTGGGTGACGTGGTAGTGATCGTAGACAACGGTAAACCACGAAACCAGTGGACCAAAGGGGTCATTAAAACAGTATACCCCGGGTCAGACTCTATAGTGAGAGTGGTAGATGTAAGGACGAATCATGGGGTCCTGCGTCGACCTGTTGTAAAGATCGTTGTGCTTCCTACCAATGATTTAGTAATCGGTTGAACCCTCTTACAGGGGGTGGGATTGTTGAGAAGCACAGCGATCTCCTTTTGATTAATTATAATCAGTTGCTAGGTACTTCACACCACCCTAGGTTAAGTTGATTAAAGTCTTTTGAATGATACTACTTTTATTACCCGTATTGTGAAGTAACCTAGCTAAATATATAGATAATAAGTATAGTGATAGCCTCAGTTTAATAGTGTAAATCGATTAGTAACTAAGACATAAAGATTTCCCTTATTTACCAACTAAAAGATGTTTTACAGGCCAATCTAGGCAATAAATAAGGGTTCTGACATACACAATGTCTTAGTTAGGCTATCTACTATAAATAGACACCTTTTACATAAAGAAAAGTAGTTGAGATGTTCGATTTGAGGAAAGAACAAAGGCGTCACATAGGACGTAATACATAAGCAGACCAACTGCGCAATTTCTTTCCCTTCGTTCCCCTCACCTCCCCTGGCGCACCCAAAAATTGGCGTACCCCGCAATCCCCGATCGCATACCGACCCCCTCACCTTGAAGAACTAGACTTCAATAGGATTTTCGAATAAACTGCGTATGCTAGCCACAGGGCGGGCGCGCTAGGGTAGAAAACTACTTAAGGTGTCACATATTGTTCAGTCAGGGCGTTTCGATCTAAATAGTAAATTAGTGTTCTAATCATTTTAACTTGTTATAACTTAGTGTTTTAGTAGTCAGTAATTCAGTATAAGTTTTCAGTCAATGTTCAGTCTCCTATTGGGTAGTGTCGAATAAGTGTAGAGCTATATGCCTAATAAAATCGACTACCCTTAGCGAAGTTCCGCCTTACGGGACCTAGATAGATTCTAGATTTAGGAACAGAGGATAAGTTTTGTGTTTCGGTAGTTATTAATCTGTTTCGCCTCGATTAGTCTCTGTTTAGTGCGTAAGCTATTTTTGTGTGTTGTAATTAGTGTTTCTGTGTTGTGAATATATTGTGTGTACTCAGAGAAAGTGTATTAATTTTATTCTATGGCCATCAATATCCACCCTGCACCTGAATACTCTATACTAACACTACCCGTTTAGACGTCATTTTCAGTATAAAATCATTAAAAGTCAGTTATCGTCCCCTTAACCAAACTGTACAAAGCCCTGAAAACTGCTACATAAGTGCTGTTACGTCTATTACTGATCGAGTTTGACTAAATCAATGAATGTTGTTTCATAATTTTTTTATTAAAATTTCCACTTTCTTAAGTCTAAACCAAGTACCTACCTACAGTCTGTTGTGTGAATTTAGCGAGTTAAATTTCCAAAGCTGCTTATCTCTCGGCACAAGTTGTGTAGGGTCAACGGGGAAAATGGGTCAATGTGGTGAATATAACCACGAGAGTGTTCGTAATCTTCATATCTTTAGGCTATCGATAGCCAAGCTTTGACACTGAATGCTTTATTGAGGACATTCGGATTATTTCAACAGGCTAGTAATATCAGAACATAAGTATCACATATTTTTCTGTTCTTTTCTTCTTGTCTGTTTGTGTGTACATAATTAATTAATTAGTACCTGGGCGACCGAGCCCTGCTCTGGTGAAAATAGAGAATGCTCATTTAATAGTATAGGATAGTACCTACTAATTCCGTACTGCCATGATCGTAGGTACTTACTAATTCCATGCCGTCGTGATCATCACAGCTGCTGCTGCTTTCATGCTGTGATGTCATTATTGTCATGTCATTATTCATTATCTTGTTCTAAGCTTTGGGCGACCGAGCTCTACTCTGGTGAAAATACGGAGAAAACTAATTTTTCCCATATATGAGACCTAGCTAGATCGATTTTTCGCTCCCGTAAACACCTATATTGCAACTTTCATCGAAATCGTTAGAGCCGATTTCGAGAACGTGAGTACAAATATATACACAAACAAATATGCAAATATTGCTCGTTTAATAGTATAGGATATAAATAAACATAACATCACGCCTGTAATCTCTGAAGGGTTAGGCAGACGCATACCTATATTAGGTACACCCACATTTCACGAGTTTCTAAGCCCCATGTAATAGGGGGCAAGCCTATTGTCATCAACCGGGCACAAATCCAGACTCCGGGCTGCTACTGAGAAATTTCTGATGGAAAAACCCAATAACACTTTGCCCGACCTGAGAATCAAACCTCAGGACCATGCTCTTGCGACCAACAGACCAACGAGGTAGTTAGGCTAGTCAAAGTGCCCAAGAATACAGTGCTCTATCAATTCCCGTGAAGATGATAGCAGGGTGGAAGCAAAGATTTAGTTTTACGGAATTTTCAAAGGGTTACCAATATTTTGGTCAGAACGCTTTGGCCAACCAACACGTGTAGAGCCCCAGGTAACGGTGCATATTGAATCTATCCATCCCACATTCAGACGTGTTCCACTTCATTTCACAAACTTATAATATCAAGTCGAAAGAAACTGATCAAATAAGGAAAACAAGACCTTTTCTTTGAAGCTGAGCTGAGCCATAACACAAGCAAGCGTATCATTTCGGCCATTTTCTGAAGCATTAATTGATTTCAGCGGCTCGTGAAAATGTTATTTCTAACAAAATTAAAGAACTGTGTGATAATGATCACATCCAATTATTTTCAATGTTTACTGTTAACCGCAGCTGTTTAATGATACGACAAAAACTGTGTTTCGAAGAGACCCAATATCGATAAACCAAATTAATGTAAATACCGAAAACACAGACCAATAACAAAACGGATTCACTCGGTCTGCCTGTTTTGTTTGGCACTCTGAATTTAATATATCGCCGCACCTAAGGGTACGTATAATAAAACGGTGAAATCATGTACTGTATCTTATTACTTTGAAAAGAAATAGGAAGCAGCCAATATTAGCATTGCGGAATGCGTATATGAAGATAGAACACAATATTGCAGTTTGCTTTTTATTTTATTTGTGCTCACGCAGCCGGCTGCTGGTCTGAATACTGCAGATAAAACCAAAAAATGCTGTAAATTTTCAATTTTTAGCTTAGCGGAAAATGGCTTTTAAATTCCGGGAATTTCCGAATTTTACGTGTTGTTTTAAAATACAAACAAAATGCAAAGCGGTCGACATCCTCCATCATTATAATGTAATATTAAACCCTTGAGACTACTTTTTAAACAAAATGTTATTTAGGTTTATATGACAAAGACTGTTGTAAAATGAAAAATGAGGTCCTCTGATGTAACAATACAAGTAGATCAATCATAAAATGTAACAAAATCTTACCTTGAAGGCGTTTCTGAACTTATTCGACATGATGTTGTAGAGAAAGGGGTTGATGGCGGTTGACAGGAAATATAGCACCCCCGATAAAAACGTGAGCACGATGTAGACCTGCACATAAAACAAACGCAAGATAATAAGTATCAATATCATAAATAATCGAACATCTGACAAAACTTGAAGAAATGGGACGTACAATTTATTTAGGGATAATCAAACTCTTTGTTTCTATTTGGGATTTTAAATTGTTAGTCTTATCACTTCTCTTTAAATATAGAAAATTCAAATACCTACTTAAAAAAGACATCCAATTACTAAAACAATCACAGAAAAATCTACTCTTAACAACTTCATGAAAATTTAATGTTACTTTGTAAATTATATAAAATTCAAACTATACCAGGTAGAAGGTATCTGAAGGGTGTTCCAAACTTTTCCCGTAGATGGCCAGCAGTCTTTGCACGTGGAAGGGCGCCCAGCAAATGAAGAAGGACAGCGCCACCGCAACTGGAGGAAAAACAATGTTTACTCTATGGAGTGAGACTTTAATCTTAATATAAGGAAATAAGGTCAATATTATTAGAGAAAGACTCTCTTCAGTTTGACAGATTCAATGCCAAGCATATAGGTGCCAGAGAATTAAAAAAATGAAGAGGTTGCGCTCGAAGGCTGAAGTTATTTTCTCACCATATCGTGTATTGAGAACTTAACTGCACCATTCAAATTCATTATCGTCCTCGTTCGCCTCCACTACTGCGTTTTATTGTTTATTAATCGATGTCTAAAACGTTTCCAGTAAATAAATCTAGCTAGATAATTATTAGTGATCTTATTCTAGGAAATAGGAAGAGAAGGGTTAAGCGTATAGGATTATGAATACACAAAAATTTTGTTTGTTTCAGGTGAACAAGCCTCATCTAATATACATATATAAAACTTTAGTATTCCATAGCCGGCTGGGTGTTTACTTACAGACATCAACCAACAGCGTTATGTTTACATCAGCAGTAACGACTTGCGGTTATTTTGTATCAATGATTGTTCGGGTGACGTACTTAGGTGTGTTTGTAAAAATATAAATCTAAACGTTTATTTTGTAAAACGAGTAGTACACGAATTACCGAATAACTTTCGAGAAACTGAAACGATTGGAGTAGCGAGGTTTTCTCGTGAAAATTCGAGCCACTCCTAATAAACTACCAGAATAATCTTATCAAACAACCGCTTTAATATTTTTTTTTTAAGTTTTTACAAGCAATTTACGAGCATTTATTTAGTACACCCTTAGAGAAACAATCTCGAATTCCTTGAAAACAATAGTGTAAATAATTTTTTAGCAAATACCTAATAATAAAATCAAATTATACAAGATCCATGAAGTCGATTGACAACACGACTTTTTTGTTGGTGGCAATAAAAATGAAACTCTAATTTATCACCGAAGATTAGCTTGGTTGATCTTTAATTGAGTGGTGATTCATGATAATTATATTATTATTATTTCCTTATACAACTAAGAATTAGATTGTGACGGTGATGTAACCAGATATCCCGGATTTCAGAACCTGCAATCGTGATTTCAGTCTCAACTAGGTTTTTTTTTTTTCCTTTATAAAGTTTCACAATTGGTGATACTTTATTCACATTACAATCTAGCCTATTAACTAATAAGTAATTTAAATATAACTTAAACTGCTAAGTAACTATAAAATTAAGAAGTCGTCCAATAACGTCTTTCTTATTCACTATAAGTTAAGGGGAAGACACTTGATTCACGTGTTCTTTGTAAAAGTCAGCACTTGCACCACAGTTTAAGTTCACTTACTCTGCACTAAACTAACTCAAAAGGTTTAACCCTTTTTAGTCTTCGCACTAATTCAGTGTTGTCAAGGAGTTGAGTCTCAACTAGGTGCAATTAAAATAGTGTTGAAGCTGAGAAGGGGTCATCATTATGAGCAACTTTTACTACGGGACCCATACTGAAAATGTGAATAAAAAATCTGCCGTTCTCTACACTCTTACACAAATAATTGCACATAAAATGAATGAAAGATTAAAAACATTGAATTAAGTTATTCCGAATAGCGTAGGTGGAGCAGACGAAAATAAAAAAATCGAACTGTAGGTTAACTAAAATTAGTTATCTGCTATAAATAAATAAAGCAAAAAATCACATAAACATAACATAACATCACGCCTTGTTTCCCCAAAGGGTTGCGCAGAGGTATCCCTGTAGCAGGTACACCCACATTTCGCCAGTTATGTTTAAGTCCCATGTGATAGGGGGCGAGCCTATTGCCATCAATCGGGCACAAATCCAGACTCCGAGCTGCTACTGAGAAATTTCAGATAGAAAACACTTTGCCCGACCCGGGAATCGAACCCAGGACCTCATGCTCAGCAGTAGCGCTTGCGACCACTAGACCAACGAGGCAGGCAAAAAATCGTATGGTAATATTAGCTATCTCATGAGGTTTTTATATGCATTTATCGTTCTTGCGTCTATAATCAAGAAAACTCAGACATTAAAACAAAAACGCGATAACTACGTGTCTCGAATGCCAAAATAATTACAGGAAATTAGAGGCTTCCAAAACCAGAATATTATAGAGTAACAAAAAATTAAATATTATCCAATCACTAAACAGATGCACAGATAAACTCACGGTTAAACCTGATTTAATTATCTATAATATAAATCAGTTTCTTGATTGATTGACGCACTGTCTAAACCACTGAACATAGAAACAAGAAAATCAGGACTCGCACAATGGACCCGATAAGAAAAGGTATCTGTAAATAAGGGTCTGAAATGAGGTGTAAACGATTGTTTGGAAAATCGTCTAGCGAAATTAGAACAGAAAGCAAATTAAGGCGGAAGCAATCGCGGATGAAAAATTATGTAAAATATATGACTGTCATAATATTCTACTTCACGCTACCTGTCTATGTATCACACGTTCGATTATCAAAATCAAAATATTTTAATTCACATAAACCTACAAGGGCACTTATGAAACGTCAGAAGCTAGGTCCACGGTTCCAATTGATCGTTTCCTATGGAGAAGAGCCGGCAAGAAACTCCACGGTTACTCTTTTCAAAATAAATTGTTTCTACAATGTTTTCAAATTACAGTGTTAATATATATGGGAGGACAGTGTAGGCCTATCAACAACTACCAGGTACTTAGTAAAATAGAAAATGGTCCACAAGTCTACAGCCTACGACGTTCTCATATTCACAAAATCTAAAAGAAAAGAATCTATATAAAAGCTAAACAAAATAATAAAAATAAGGACCTATTTAAACCAAATGACATGATTGCCACTACAGCTGTAACAAATCTAATTTGATTTTAAAAAATATAGAAAATTGTAGGTATATAATGTCAAATTAAAATGTCAAAAAACATAAATCACTTATACATATACGGCATAAAGCAATTTATCGTTCCGACTGTCCCGATGCGGGAATCGACCTCATGGCCCTGAACTCACACATTCTACAGACGCCAATTGAGCCAAATAAAGATGAACTTGAAACTGTCTGCAACCGTTCAAAAATAATACCATGAATATAGAAAATGTCGTAAATAATAAGCGGTCGTAAAATCTGCATAATTATTGTAAGTTATTACTAAAATAATTATTGATGGTTCTCTTGAGTTTAATTTGTTCCGACCTCGAGCCTAGTACATAAAGTTAAATTAGTTGTCTGTTTATCCGTGTTTTCATTATTGTGTATTTTGAATTTATTGCCAAACAAACTAGAGCGAGTTAAGTACGTCTGAAAAGTTACTTTTAAATAGGGAAGATTTCTCATTAACCTCACTCGATGCCTGGGCATAGTATCTTGCTTCATTTCCTCATTATTCTGTCAACAATAATATTAATTTAACATTTTCCATTTATGTAAATAACGATGAAAATAAAGAAGTCGATGTGTACAATGACTTCTATATTTTTTATAACAAATGGAGCAAAAACCGACATGTAACATATTTTGAAGTTTTAATGGACGTAGATAAAGCCTATGCAGCCAATAAAATGGCGCTTCAACCCATTATATTTTGACATAAAAAGCTCTTAACGCTCTGAGCCACATGTTTTTATACGTACAACAGTAATTACACAGCGAATTTATTAATATTTTAAACACTTTATGCGAGACGTGAAATAAGTTTACCTACTGCCAAGTGACACATATATACTTGTTTTGACGAAACGGTTTTTCCGTAGATTTCGTAGGAAACCATGCATAAATTTTAAATACCTTATATATTAACATTTGTTATTTTGGGAAATTACCTACCTACATGCTACACCTATAGGTAATGTACGAGTAGGTACCCGCATACTTTTAGAATCTGTAAAGTAAACCTCGTGGAAACGAGGAATTTTCTCCTCTCAGTTTGACCCAATAGACTAAAAAAAAACCGGCCAAGTGCATGTCGGACCACGCACAATGTAAGGTTCCGTAGTTGGGATGAATTTATTCGAAGAACAAACTTAACATTGTAGTTGAAAAAAAAAATTTCATACAGAATGTATGGGAGAAAATGTTTTTACAACCGCAAATCTAAGTTGGTCGACTATTACTTGTTAACTTGTACAGCCTACACAGCTGTGATAGTTTTCCTTTTAAATTCGTTATATAAGCTACTGCCGTGAATTTTTTCACATGTCTAAAACCAACCATTTAGCCGGCAGGGGGGAGGGACACTTGACTCTAACAAAAATTAGCACTTTAAAGCTTAATATTTCGCAAACGGATCCCTGAATCTATAAATGGTTTTCACAAACTCACTCAATGTTTTTAAAGGACCTTTCCAATGATAGCCCTCACTATGGGTTAAAAAAAGAAAAAAAATTACATCACCACTTTACGTGTATGAGAGGTACCCTAAAAAAAAATGTTTTTCATAATTTTATTTTACCACTTTGTCGGCGTAATTAAAATATATACCTATGCCAAATTACAGTTTTCTAGTACTAAGGGTCTCGGAGCTAGACCGCGGACAGACAGACAGACGGACATGACGAAACTATAAGGGTTCCTTGTTTACTACGGAACCCTAAAAAGGAAAACACTCAATCTGACCTGAAACTACGTGGCCACGAAATGATATCTGATTTTAACTCGAGCCTCCTTGGCTTAAATCTATGTAATATGTATTAAAATAAACAAAATATAAATGATTTTTTGCATAAAGTCAATGCGCTGAATTAATCACACTTTCCTGGCCAAATGTCATGTTTTTGCATAATAAATTATTATTTAAATTGCATACCGAACTGTGAACTAAATTCCATACATGTTTCAGACTAGGTATAACACAATCAGTTTTGCGTGTCAGTTAGCAACTAGAAATTTTTCCATTTTCCAGGAAAAAGTGCTTGATTATTTCGACGTTTTGTACAGAATATAATTCCATTTGTTAAGCATGTTTCGTTGTTTTCCTATGACTTCAAAAGCAAAAGCAACTCTGTATTGAGAACCAATAAAAAATGGGATGTTACATAAAATTTTATTTGATTCTGTTCCAGATTTCATTTTTCCATTCTTGTTATTGGTGCGATATTGGATGCAACAGCGCACTGAGCGGATAGTGGATAGCAAAAGCCGATATTGAAGTTATCAAAGTGAAACTCGAGAATGCACTGAAACGAACACGATTATGTGTAGTATTATTTAAATAGAGATACTTGTCACTAGGATATAATAGGAGCAGTGGTGGCCCAGTGGTAACGGCCGCGACTTACGAGTTGTAGGTCGTAGGTTCGAACCCAGACAGGCGCTTTACTCTGTATAAATTATTTCATCATCACTGCTCTCAAAACGGTGAAGGAAAACTTCGTAAGGAAACCGGCATGTCCTAGAACCAAAAATTCGAAGACATGTGACATCTACCAACCCGCACTGGGCCCGCGTGGTGGATTACTGCCCACTCCCTCTCACAGAGAGGAGGCCTGTGTCCCAGCAGTGGGAACATTTATAGGCTGATGATGAGGATATAATATCTATTTGCGACTTTACTTTCACTTTCTCATTGGGCTTGAAAGTAATGTCTGAAATTGATATTTGTCAGTGTTCATGTAGGTTCTTCGACATGACACAGGCCATATTTGTCAAAGAACCGATGGCCAGCGGAGCAGACGAGTCCTGGAGTGGAGAACGCGTACCGGCAAGAGTAGTGTGATGCCAACCTTAAAAAGGTGGCTAGGACAGACTGAATGGCGAAGGCGGAGTATAGGGTATTGTGGCGCAGCCTAGGAGAGGCCTATGTTCTTTTTTTTTTTGTGTGGGAAATTATCAAATAACTTCTCCCGCTCTGGGCGGAGCAGGAGGGCGTGTCAGACTCTTACTGACTAAAACCCACCCGTGTTACTTCGGTTGCCCTGTTGCCGGGGGCCACAATGTCCCTATCTGTTTTCTTCGAACCCCGGCAGGCATTGGCCCGAGCGGACCCCGTCAATTCTGCTGACATCTCTTTGAGGCGCGCGTGGAACACAACGCGCCGTCGACCCGAGCTTGATCCTTATCGGACGGCGAGCTGAGGCCTATATCCTACAGTGGACTACGATAGGCTTAGTTCATTGAGGCACAGTCTGGTGAGCGAAAGGGTGTGAATTCAATCCTCATCAGTTCAACTTTTGATGAGAACCTACTTCCAGCACAAAAAATGTGCAACTCACATCACTAACCCATTTTAGAAGAAAAATAACAAACAAAATGATCGATGTTATGTCGTGACGGCACGCACTCCCGTGTCTATCATTTATGTTTGACATGTTTAAATGTTTTCACTCCTCGCGTGTGGTTCACGCCAAGCGTGATAGACGTCTTTACACATTACGTTTTGATTACATAAACACGTTACTTTTTATTTAAAGAAATTCTTTGTTAACACGCTATAACATTATAACAAAGTACTGTTTTCTAAAGTTATATTAACATAAACAAAAACACTTTACTTTTTAAATAAATATTTTTTACACACTTTTATTAACTTTTGTAACGATATGGTTTAGTTAGACAAATGGAATAGAAAATTATCGTGTAAGCATGAATATTTCCCATAAAATACTTCGGGCCATAAAAATAACCCAGTGTTTCGTAAAATCTATGATGGATTACTGCCAACTAACGTTGGTCAAGGGACAGTCTGCTTGCCAAGATAAATTAATTAGCGCACCTAATGGCTTTTCACCACTTACAAGTTAACTACATAACCCTTTTTAAGAGTTAACTAATTTTGTTGCAAATCAAAAACCCGCGACAATTTTAAAGTATCTACTGACAAACGCAAAATAAACAAGTTTGTGGTCAAAAAGTTCAATATTATCGACCTTATGGGGTCATACAGAAATACGTTTGAAATCTCATTGAAAACCCCCCAAAGTTGCGACTCAAACTATGTAATTTTCGCTTGAATATCATGGAATTGTATTTAACTCTTGAATTTCATATTCAAATGGGTCTTCCGAGTCCAAGTCTATTCCAAATCTACACCAAATTACTATGTTTTATAGGTGTAATTCACAAACTTAACGGCTTGAACCATCAACATTAATGGTTTGAACCATCAAAACAGACCAATCAAACTGGCCAATTTATTTCTATTTATAGTTTTTTCTCTTTTTCATTCATCATTAAATACTCCGCAACAAAACGGTTGCTATGCCACAACATAAAAAAGTACCTGACTACTCAAAAATCACGCTCTAAAAAGTATGGCACAAGAAAATATTTCAGACAGAAATCAAGACATAGGTACAGAAAAGGTCAAGGTAAAGCCGTGGTCGCATGCCTGCCAGTACACCAAAAAAAATTATAATGGCTTGCGACCACGGCTTTACCTTAACCATTTTTGTACCTATGTCTTGATTTCTGTCTGAAATATTTTCTTGATTCATACTTTTTAGAGCGTGATTTTTGAGTAGTCGGGTTTTAGTTTTTGAACTTACTTTTTATTTAAATTATTTTGGAGTTGTAATTTCGTGATTTGCAGAACAGCTTAAATTTCTTTTTTGTTTGAGTTTTGTTGTTTAATAGGTATTAATTTTACAGCCGCGCCGTACGTAGCACAGTCTCACTTTAGCTTGTTTTTAACAATTTAAACAAATTTATTTACTCAAACAATATGATATATTTACATATTTGTAATGTGCTTGTCAAGCCCTTTCATCATACCCAACAAGGCAGTTTTTTTTTTGTTCATGACTTTATGTCATCTAGAGGGCGCCTTTTTGCATTTAATGTGACGTCACATAGTCTATAACCAGCGGACAATCAAGACGCTTCCAGTGATACCTCATTTGCCAAATTATGATCGGGAGTTTAGAAATTATGAGGTAACAGATAAACATACATACACACATACATACATACCGATCAAATCATAACTCTCCTTTTTACTTCGCTGTAGTCGGGTAAAAACATAGCAAAATCCCTTTTTAAAAGATGATAGATAAATATTTTTTAGTGGTGGAGATTTTAAATATATAATGGAGGCATCGTCTGTTATGTTAAAAAAAACTAAAAAGTTTTTTGATAAATAAAGCATATTACAGTGTATCTGAATAATTACAGGATTAAACTATAGGATTTTTTTTTCAAGTACTTTATTTTTAAACTAGTTTGACTGATCTCATTTTAAATTTTATTCTGTTTAATATTTATTTATTTTTTTGATTTCTTTTTATGTACTATGCATGCCGAAAGGTAAAATATGGTGATACTAAGACTGTGATATAAAATTATTACATGAATGTAAAACATCTGCGCATTGTTTACCCATATTTGCAAATAAATTATTTTGAATTTTAAATTTGAATTTGGTGACATTCGTCTTCAAAAGTAGTGGAGACTTGGAGACATTCGTCCTCAAAAATAGGTAGTGGAGATTTGGAGTCTTCAAAGTTGAAAAAAGATAAACTAATTTAATTAAGAACTTAAATCTGAGTTTGTTTCGGCCTTTCTTCTCAGAGTACCTAGTCAGATAGGAAACGCCGACCTCATCTAGTTTTTAAAATATGATTGACGTGTAAAAGTGTTTGTACAAACCTACTTACAGAAATAAAATCATTTATCATTTAAATAAGACTTCTCTGGGACTTCTTTTTCATTAGTATGTCACAATATTCTGCCTAATATACAGCTAAGGAAATTAATTGTTTATCAAATTGACACTACATACGTCGATTCTTCGTGTTTTTGCCATTTTATCTGTCGAAGAATAACAGATTGTGATTTGATTATGCGGTCAACTTAAGTTTGTACCTAGTCCATTTGATGAACAATAAATTTTCCTTACTTTGCAGATATTTTACGTATTTAACCTATGTGCACTATGTTGGCACTATCAGCTTGAACTTTTATTTTGCAGCGTCCAATAAATCACACACATTATTCCACCTACGTGTGTGTTGTGAGTTGATGAAAACAGTTGACAAGCTTTATGTTTTTCTTACACACTGCGGGAAATATCATTCCTCAGTTTTAATCCAATTGTCCCACGTCAGAGAACATAATTAAACCAAGGTGACATAAGTACCGACTAAAGTTATTCACAAATTTATTTTATTATTAACTTTTAGGTACATTTCCACAAGTTTTCTTTGTATTTTGGCTTCTGTTTCAAGTTTATTTTCAGCTGGGTCGGTTTTCTTCGCAGAAACTACAAATTAATTACGCATGAATGAACAAAAATGATCGCAGAATTTCAATATACCTACTTAATTAAGATTTTGATTAAATAAGTAAAGCTAAGCTAAAAATATTTCTTTGGAAGCAAATATAATGATAGTATGTGAGTGAATAAAATGTAGAATATGATATGCCTTCTCATAAAACAGGTTATCTCTTTGATCCACCGTTCTAAATCAGATTCCCTCCCTATCACGCGAAGACTATATTTTTTTTCTTTTCAGGAAAGTATCTTCAGGGTACCTAAGTTATATCCATAATATTGTACAGTATTACCAATGGTAAGTTATAGGCAGTAAAATAGAAATAAGTGAGGTAAGACCCTAATCCTCATAGGTCCACTGGGTCTCTTTACTTACGCTATTTGGCCCTGGTCTATTCTGCCTACCTTAACATTGTAGGTTTTATAACCTTACATTTATAAAAAAATCATAATATATTCCTTCATGACAAGGAATCTTAGTGCTATTGAAATAAAACTGAAACTTTTATTTTTTCGTCGAAAATTTGTTAAACCAAACGAATTGGATAAGAAAAGGTACTTATAAGTTTTTTCTTGGTTTATAACATTAAACGTTTTCTGGGACGTATTGGAATTGAACATAAAAATCGTTTGAATAGGGCTCTTGACGGCTCCTTTGGCTCTCACATATTGGAGCCGTCCCATAAAAAAACATTTAAATACCGAAAATGGAAAAGTTTGAGTACCTAGTACGAAATATTTTTTGGTTACATAATTCCTTATAAACTTAAATGCCTATGGAAACATAATTTCTTTTGAGCCCTTTGATGTGGAAGTCCAACTCAAATATCAACATTAAACATATCGTTTAATAAACTTAATAAGTACACAGTAAAGTAGTTTTCCCGAAAAAGGGTAGATGAGCAAATAACGAAACAGTCGTCGACCAAATGAACCGCAACTAATACAATTTGTCGACGATTTGGGTCCATTGGATCATCCCTACAAAATCTATTTAAAACCCTAATTATTTTCCTTTTTTACTTTATTACCCGTGGGAAAGAAAGAAAACAAACCGCGGAAAAGGAAATAGCATTTCTGTATGACATTATTCTAAAATATTTTAGGAGGTTCACTCTAGGGACGTCTTCGACCCGTTTAACCCTTTAGCCAACCCTCAGCAATCTGTTACTGCGGCAGTCATGTTATTTATTATAAATGAAAAACTAGTTAGTGTGTGTAATGGCTCGAGAGTATAAATAATTGTTTAGTCTAATTATTCGCAGATGCCTCGTCTGGGACGTTAGGCAAATCTTTACGTCTGGAACGAATGGCACCGCTCGCTTTCCACAAAATGTACCTACTTACCTAAAATCCGTAGGTACTGTGAAAATGGAAGTTAAAATAATTTTATTGATGCGTAGAGACATAAATTAGAAATTTTAATTTACTTAGTGCGGTCACTACTCATAAATAATTCAAAATTGTCGGAAAATTAAACGTTTATATAATAGTATTCCATGAAAAAGTTCATTAAAATATTCAACAAGTACCTATATAAAAGTATTTCTCTATTCCGGAATATTAATTCCACCTACTACTGTTTCTAACTGTTTCTACAATCATTTATTTTGCGCGATATTAGTATTTTGTACCTAATTATTGATAGGAACCTCTTCGCTAGGGTTTGAGCCTTGGCCCAATTTTTTTTAACAATTTTTAAAATACTCACACTCATAACTCACGCCTTGTTTCCCCGAAGGGTTGGTCAGAGGTGTACCTAAGTATAGTACACCCACATTTCGCCAGTTATGTTTAAGGGCGCTAACAACGACACTCGATCGACGACGAGCGCTTTTTTTTATTTTTCTTTTTTACTTTTACTCTTTTTGAAACAGATATGCCAACGAGGTTAAACAATATACATTAATAAAGATTTTCATTCAAGGTTGGAAAAGATAATATCTGACAATCAGGAACGCATTTTCAATTTTATTAGTGGGGTCAGTAGTTCAATGACAATGTCATGGTTAAGAAACTTGTAAACGACTATATGATTGCATTTCAATCTTTCAAAAGTCGATTCTAGTTGATAGTCATCTTATATCGTTAACGTTCAAGTATATTTAGGGGGTGCATCACCGGACCCAAACTTTTCGTTTAAAAAAGGTAAAAACTATAAGTGGAGTTGGTAAGAGGTAGACATGACGTCACACAAATCCTGCATCGCGCAGTTAGAGTTTACCGAGCGATCGACATACATACAAGATTTCAACTTCAAACCGATGGGCAGTTGCCCGTCAGACACAACACCCATCTGGTCGGAGGATCCTCCCTTTTCTATGGTGGATGAGTACATTCAGTATGGATAGGAAACTACAGATACAAACCTACTTAAAATATATAAGAGAGGAAAATGATCGCTCCACTTTGCTAATAATCTCATTAACATACTTGAGGCCACCAAAACTGTGTTTGTGTTAGAACTTACCGAGCATTCTGATGACTCTTCTCTGTGACGCTCCATTCCTGTACTGCATCTGACCACTCGCTCTCTCATTACTGTCCACCGAAAGCTTCTTCACGGGATGCAACACTCGAGAGGTCCGCAACTTAATGCCTATCAACGCGTACAACACTGATATCATCGACATAGGCACCACGAAGAACACGAAACTAGATATAACAAACACTTGATGAACACCCACACCCTTCACTGTGCACGCGCTCACGTTTACACCATTATCCACATACGACACTATTCCGAACTGCATCGCTTGCGGCACCGCCGTACACAACGCAACCACCCATATAGCTATTATAAACCGCACAGCCCTTGACAGCTTCGACATGGTGTGTGACATGAAAGGTCGACATATCGCTATGTACCGCTCCACCGTGAACGCGGTAATTGTCAACACTGTGGCGTTAGCTGACGTCTCCGACGCCAACCCTATGGCGATGCAGTGCGCCTCGCCCAACGGGTACGTGTCTGGGTTCCATAATCTGTGCACTTCAAACGGCAAGCCACATACTAATAATATGAGATCTGAGATCGCCAGACTGAATAGGTAGAAGTTGGTGGCGGTGTGCATGGAGCGGTTCCTCGCGATGACCACGCAGGTGCTGGTGTTGCCGAGGATGCCGGCCACGAAGATGATGACGTAGGTGACGGTGAGCGGCACCACCAGGTCCAGCGCGTACTGCTCGTCGTAGGTCGCGGGGTGGCTGGACACGTTGGTCGTGTTCATCACGAAGGGGTCCTCATACTCATCCATGCTCGGGGGCGCTGGCAATGTCATTTTACCTGTGAACAAGAAAAACTTGTTTACATCAAAGATTAAAAATAAACCCCTATAAAATAAAAATACCGAGACAGGGGTTAAAGTCCTGCGCGTAACCAGTTCGTGTGTTTATTTATATTAAGTTAACACAATTATAAAGTCCACCAGTACTGGCGTAGGTAAATAATTATTACCATACAATGATTATGGACCATAAACACGGTATGTTCACACTGCTACTTTATACTAAATATTTAACTCATCGTTGTTTAGTTGCACGTAAACATCTTGAAGGTCTCCCACTAATTGGCCGTTAACACGACCAAATTACTGATTAGAACACGATTAACTTTATCGGTGGGGGTGGACACGCTTGACGTAATCAATCTTCTAATTTAGCCGTTTCTTAGAGAAAAAAAGTCGCCTAAATGTGTCAAACAATGTCGTAAATAAGTGGATCTAAGTACACTATACTCCGTTTGAAATAAGATTAGACATTTAACTAAACCTTTTTTACAGGCCGTTCAACCGATTTTGACTTTTATTGCGTTGATCGCATGACAAATGGCAGCTGCAGTAAACAGTTGGTTTGTAACCACTTTTTTTGCTTTTAATGCCATCCTTATGTCTACGGTATAGAAGTCGAAATCGGTTGAACGGACTGTAAAAAAGGTTTGTTTAAATGTCTAATCTTATTTCAAACGGTGTATAGGTGCAAGAGACAACAACAAGTAACAGAAGACTATTGGCATTGTCACACAGTGTGGCAATGCGGCCAGTGTCTTGGGTACATTACCAGTTGACAGCGATACGGATGCATATTCTAAGTTTGTGAATAGTTTTAGTTAACTCAGTTTATAATTTTGTTATTTTTATTTATTAATTAGGTATAAGATGGTACATATTATTTTAATTCCCTATATATAATAAACACAATTTAAAAAAAAACATGTTATTTTAAATTCTACAGAAGTTAGAAGTCTGAGGGCAACGCTCTAGAGGTCAGCACGAGTAGAGTAGTATCTAACATTTCACGTTTGTTTTTTTTTTTTACCTATGCTTAATCGATCTAAAAATTTCCGAAAATTCGTTTGAGAAATACTGTAAGTTAGCCTTTGTGTCTTTTGCCTGTGAACTCCTACAAATGTAATTATTGACTATTTAAAAAAGTTTTTACGATTAATGTCGATAGGTCCTCATTTAATTTTCGTATTTTGAAGCAGCTGAACATTTCTCTTGGTATCGAAGTTTGCAACAGTCTTAGATCGATAAAAAAAAACTATTTTCCAAAACACTCATAAATATAAGGTGAACATTCCTGCATGAGGGACATCAGAATAAGTCACTAGAACCCTTAGAACAATCAACTAATAACGAATAAGGCAGTAGTCCCACCGCCGCCGGCGATTAACAGATAGCGAGTAGAGCTAGCAACTGAAAACGAGTTGACTTGTAGCGAGTATGTACTTATACTCCATTTGAAATAAGATTAGACATTTAACTAAACCTTTTTTACAGTCCGTTCAACCGATTTTGACTTCTATTGCGTTAGTGGCATGACAAATGGCAGCTGCAGTAAACAGTTGGTTTGTAACCACTTTTTTTGCTTTTAATGCCATCCTTATGCCTACGCAATAGATGTCAAAATCGGTTGAACGGACTGTAAAAAAGGTTTGTTTAAATGTCTAATCTTATTTCAAAAGGAGTATAGTTCCGATAGTTTTGTCGCTGGGCTATCAGTGAGTGTCCGAGTGCGTCGGGCGATTACTCGCACCACTCGCTCTCACTCAGGGCGCAACACTACACGCACTACGCACGTGTTCCCGTCCCGTCTGAACTAGACAACAATGATAGTTCTAGTAATTGTTTTGAATTAAAATATGTGCGCTCAGATCCGTACTCTAGGTAGAAATTACCGCTGTTTGCTTTCTCGACGTGAGTTCTAATCGCCAAGTGAGCATCGCTGAGCAGGTATCGCTGAGCGAGTATTATCTTTGATAGCTCTTGTGACTCAGCGACGAACTAGTGGAGCGAGCCCTCGCCAACAGTGTGAACAGTCAGCGATCAACTATAAATTAATACTTACATCTCTTTTGTTTATACGGAATGCATTTCTATTGTACGTATCTTGACCGCGAAAATAGCCGATAGTTAGTCGCTTCCTCGCCAACGGTGGGACAACTGCCTAAGAAACCCAATCGTATTTAATTGGGGTAAATCCTATTCATAATGGTTTAGCTTTTTAGGGTTCCGTACATCCGTATAAAAAAACGAAACCCTTATATCACTCACTCGTGGTCGGATCGCTCGTGTGTCTGTCTGTCCGTCTGTCACAGCCAATTTATTCTGAATCTAATAAACCGATTAATTTCAAAATTGGTAAACCTACATATGAGTTCATGTATAAATGAATTTTGAATATAGGGTACCATTCTAAAGTAAAAAAATAAAGTTTTGCAAACTGTATCGTGTGACTTTTCAAATGAAACGGCTTAATATGAAGGTCACAATTTTTTTTAAATAATTTTATAATATGTAGTTTTAGAGAACAGAAAATTATTCTATACTTATCCATAGATTACAGAAAACCCTATTGGAAGTTGTAGCGGTTACGCCGCCACATACGAACTACGCATCAAAGACAATGACGTCACACAAATCCTGCATGGCGCAATTAGAGTTTACTGAGCAATCGACATATATACAAGATTTCAACTTCAAACCGTTGGGCAGTTGCCCGCCAGACACAACACCCGTCTGGTCGGAGGATCCTCCCTTTTCTATGGGGGATGAGTGAACTTTACACCCTGTTCTTCATGACACTAAAAAGTCTATGGTATAAAATAACATGGTAAATCTCTCAATATTGTGCGTACAAACTTACATTTGCAGTTGGAATGTATGAGAGAACATATTTTTCAACTACATAGGTACATACAAGGGTAAGTTTTTTCTTGGTATAAATTCATCCCAACTGCGGAACCCTTCATTGTGCGTGGTCCAACACGCACTAAGGCGTTTTTTTTTTTTTCTAAAGTTGTAACAATTACACGGGTCGATTGAAGGTTAAACTACGCTTGCCGAGGTCAGTCCGTGGATGGATGACCATCCATTACATATCGAGACTCCAAAGATCAAAGACCAAATATTTATAAATAACAATCGGGAATAACTGTCATTTTTAGATTTTTAACAGTAGTTAGTCAGAAGTCCGAATATCTAACAACCAGTCATACCGAGGATTATCATATTACCCAGTAACTGGATTGTAGAGGTCAGATAGGCAGTCGCTCCATGTTAATTAAATATTGGAATTCAGATGCACCCGGTTAGACTGGAAGCCGACACCAACATAGTTTGAATGATGGTTTAGCTTTTTGCGACTTTTCATCAAATCTCGCTATTAAACAAGTTTCAAATCTAGTTTCGATCTAATCTGAATGTCGTAACTGTCAAAAATCATAAGTTATTCATTTTTTAAATTAACGACATTGAGATTAGAATATTGAAGTAGGACTTCCTGGACAAGAACTTAAGCTACATAATGTCGATAACGCGTTTTTATTCCAAAACATAGAAATGTTTGACTATAAACACACCCACAACGTAAAAGAATGTCTTGTTAAAGAAAAACCGGTCAAGAGCGAGTCGGACTCGTGCACCGAGGGTTCCGTATCATTTTAAAGAAGCGCTTGTAAAAAGTCATTTGGAATGCAATGCTGTCGTCTGGTCGCCACATGAAGCCAAGTACAAACTAATGCTAGAACGGACCCAGAACAAATTTATGAGATTCCTGTACTTAAAGCAGTATGGTGTGTATCCAGGGTATCCACTGTTGTATCCAACTCTATTTGTGCTGGGCATGGTAGGCTATAATAAACTGGAAGTAAGAAGGGAAGTAGCTCTCGCCACTTCCTTATTTAAGATTATGCGTGGTAAAATACACAACCCAGGCGTTCTACGCACGGTTGGGTTATGTGTACCGGATAGGCACGTGGGGCGACGGAGGCGACCGCCGCTGCTGTGGGTGCCGCCCGCTCGCACCACCCTGCTGCAGCACGCGCCGCTGATGCGCGCCTTGCATACACTCAATATGGTGTCACAACAGATTGACTGCTTCAATTGTACTCTGAGTGAATTCACACGGGCCACATTTTGTAAAATTACTCTTTGTTGTTGATAATTATATAATAAAATTGTAACTCTAATCTTAAATGTAACTATAGCTACACTATTGTATTAGGTAAGCCTGTGATAATAGTGTATGTTTTTATAAATAAATAAATAATAAATAAATTTTCATCGGCGAGGCCTATATTCATCAGGGAATTTTAATACTACACACTGCGGTGTAGAATATTGCTGTTTTAGGTCAGCGCCATCTCTTGACCAATAGTGGAACTAGTGTAATTTTGTTGATGATTTCTGGAAAAAGTGTGTTATTTAGAAACATCGTTTTATTTTTCCTATAATCTTTACAGAAACTTTTATCACTTAAAATAATTTCAGATTTTTCTCTATTCAAACTTCGGAGATAAGTGTTTTTTTTTTACATTTTTCATCACAAGTCTAAAACTTTGTGACCTGAAAAAAATAAGAAAAATGTTTGAGAATGTGCAAATAGTGCTCTTTCAATGATACCCCACATGCCCTAGTAGCGTTCACATCCTGTTGCAAAAAAAAATCCATTTTTATTTATTTCTTATTTGCAAAATAGTTGAGCAAACGTCATCTAAAACTATTCCAAATATCAAGTTGATAGCATTAGTAGTTGTTGAGATATCCAGCCAAGACAGACAAACTGAGTCGCACCATAAGGGTTCCTTTTTACCATTTTGGTACGGAACCCTAAAAGCCATATATATAAAAAATACATAGTATTTTCATAGCATTTTCTGTGGCACTATTATATGTATATAACTTCCGGTATTTTTACCTTGATCTTGTTGACTAACACTCATCGTCTTAAAACAACGAAAAACTTCATAGGACATAACATGCCAAAGTAGTTTGACGAGTTTTTAACAGACATTGGTGCCGATTCCCTTGTTCACAAACTAAACTAAATTTAAGTTCATTGCATCTTTTTCTTTCTATTTCATTAAGAAAAGGACAGAAAATAAATTTTAGTTTAGTCCTGTCAAATTAATCAGCACCTGTCACTACTTCATACAAGTTTAGACGTGATTAAAAACTTGCCTACTAAAATTACGTCAATTTACGTCAAGCGCTGATTAATTTGACAGGACTAAACTAAAATTTATCTTCTGTCCTTTTCTTAATGAAATAGAAAGTAAAAGATGCACTGAACTTAAATTTAGTTTAGATCTATACTCCGTTTGAAATAAGATTAGACATTTAAACAAACCTTTTTTTCAGTCCGTTCAACCGATTTTGACTTCTATACCGTAGGCATAAGGATGGCATTAAAAGCAAAAAAAGTGGTTACAAACCAAATGTTTACTGCAGCTGTCATTTGTCATGCCGCCATCGCAATAGAAGTCAAAATCGGTTGAACGGACTGTAAAAAAGGTTTAGTTAAATGTCTAATCTTATTTCAAACGGAGTATAGCAATAGCAAAAGGCCCTATATTACCTACATAGCTTTCGGCATCCCTTTCAAAATATGTAATTATTAATATGATTCATTACTCGTGTCTCAATTAATGCACATACTGTACCCTTGTCAAAACGTTCACTCTTTGCCACTGCCCTGTTGTCATAATATTATGAGTAAGGCCATGATTTAAAAAAAAGTTCGTATAGTTTCAAAAAGATACACCAGAACTAATTAGTAAAAATGTACATCGTGTAAATGTAAAAGATAAATAAATAAACGGAACTTTAATCATACGGAAATACCGGCTCGTTTATCTACTCATAATGTATTTGATTTTAATTATTTAAATCAATTCAAATATATAGAATTATTAAGAGAAACATAATTTGAATATGTTGTTTGCCACCCTATACTTTATTTGACAAATGAAGGCGTCTACAAAATAATAAATTATATAACTCCTTCTTTACAAGAACATAATCATCCTTAATATTATAAATATGAAGTTAATGTCAAACCCAGTTACCTTCACAAGACTGAAAAGAAGGGCACCCCAAGACTTACTTACAACCAGCTAGAGAATGAGCTGTAGTATTGATCGGATGAGGCAGTGGCTTCATACCGTGCAAGATCAGGAACCATCATCTACCTATTGCTGAATGTCCTAGGATAGATTGCATTAAACAGAAGGAGATTAAAAAAATATATAAATGCGAAAGTAAGTTTGTTTGTTACGCCTTCACGCTAAAACGGCTGAACGGATTTGGATGAAATTTGGCACATATATAAATGATGCCCTGGATCAGAACATAGGATACTTTTTTTTTTTCCCACGGGATCGAGACTTATGCGGGTGAAACCGCGGGGCGCAGCTAGTATATTATAATTTTTTCTTTACAAGAACATAATCATAAATAATACAAGCTAATCAAAATATATAGGTATCATTGGTTGTAATTAATGTCAATATAACGACTCCATTGTTTTACAAATAATTTCCTATTTTAATATCCCTTTGTAGTTGGAACAATAAAATGCGATACGTTTGGTAATGAAACGTTAATGACGTCATAAATGTGGGTCGCACAATAAACTGCACACTACGAGGCAGCGCAGAAGCGTACGCAGATGACACGTGCTTCTAAACATGTTTGTTATTCTACATAGAAATTAAAACAAACGTTTCGTGGCAAATATTATGGGAAAGTGTAGGTAGGTAAACCAAACCAATTGGAATACGAAAATGCTAAAGATTTTCTTTTGCTTTGTATCATTAAAAGTTTTCTGGGACATATTGGAATTGAATATAAAAATCATTCGAATAGGGCTCTATTGGAGAAGTCCTATAAAAAAAAAGAATACTATTTACTAATAAAAATTTTTTTGGAGGTCGGTTGTTTTTTTTTGTAAAAAGTTTTTATTTTTCACTTTTTAGTTGTGGTACCTACCCCACACACATTCGAATACCACTACCTGCTACCAGTGACAGAAACTTATCATATCATCTACATACTAAGTGGGAAAAAAATACGTACTTTGTAGCTAACTCAAAAACTATCCAAGCAAAAAAAAAAAAACAAACAAACATACGCGACGAACATATAATCGGTTAAAAATGGAAAAGTTTCAACATCAAGAAATATTTGATTGGTTATGTAATTTCTTATAAACTTAAACGTAAATGAGTTTCACCCATTTAGGTTGGTCTTTTAAGTCCCCGTTGATGATGATCAGTAATTCAGTACAATATTTTACGGTAAAAAGTTGGATTCACACGTAAAAATTCCGCTGTTCATACGGTTATAAACAAATGCAGTATGAAACTACTATGTCACTCAGCGCCGGCCCGAGAATTCCTGGCGCCCTAGGCGAAAGGCTGGAACAGCGCCCTTTTAAGAAAATTCGTGACAAAATAAAACAATGTTCTTTCTTTTTCGTGTGGTTAGTGACTAACCTGGTGTCAGAGTTTTAAAGCTGCTCATAGGCCTCTGACTTGGCTTCATATGCCGTCGAGAAATAATATCTCTTAGGCGCGATCGGTACAGCGATGGCGGTCAAACTATAATAGTCAAATTAATTTTGAACAAAATATTATACCATACAAAAAGAGAAGCAATACATTTGAAATCGCGATTTTTATAGGAATGGATTGGCCTCAACTCGCTTTTGATTTCCAGATGAACCGTACCGATGGTTTCGTAAATGTCTATGAGCGCATTTTGGTAAAAAAAATGGGTAAAAAATTGGCAGTATTTTCAAGTTGTAGTAATATAAAAAATAAATGTAATGTATTATTTTTTAATTTCGATGCCGCCGATTGCCGCCCCCCTAATACGAGCGCCCTAGGCCGTCGCCTAGTTCGCCTATATGAACGGGCCGGCCCTGATGTCACTGTAATCCTAAAATTATACAGTAAAATATCGTACTGATCATCGGCATCGCCGTGTGGACGGGGTGTAACTTTTCCTGCTGTATTTAAACAAAGTGGACTCGTACATTTTGTTCCGTTAAATAATACGATGTCAATAGTGGGTAGTAATAGTAACTATCAAGAAACCCACGAAACCCACGTAGAAACCCACGTAGCTTTGGATAAAAACTCATACGAGGACTTCCATCAACTAGATTGCAAAAAAACTGAATGCTTGGCATAAAGCTTATAGACCGAGTTCCAAACGTCGAGACTCGAAGACGTACAAAGGTTTTCGATATTAGAAAACGATTTATGCAACTCAAATCGAGTTGGGCAGGACACTTGGCAAGGCGACGTGATGACAGTTGGAGTAAGGCAGAGACTGAATGGCGTCCAAGGACTGGATGACGAAGTCGGTCGTCCGGTGGCAAGATGGGCAGATGATATTGTTACCATCGCGGGTAGAACCTGGATGAGGCTGGTTCAGAAGCGTAGGGAATTGCACAAGAAAAGAGTAGCCTATCATATCAGCAGTAGGTGAAGATGGGCTGTGGATGATGATCATGACTAAAAAGCAGAGGTCGAAATTAGGTAGAGTTATTTATGTACTTACACTGATTTCATACAACGAAAGAAAAAGTGGATATGCCCCAAATCCCGGGATTAATTTTGAAGAGCAGAAAAATCCCGTGATCTATTAAATAAAAAGTTATTTACTTTTACACTGCACGCGCGATGTTGCCAAATTTACATCAACGACATCAGAAGTCTGAAGTTGCAAGATTCCATTACGCACACGTGTGCATTGTGAATTTAATACTAATAAAAATGTTATGTTTGTCTTTGTTTTATTTGTCTTATCTATCTCTGAGGTTTTTATTATCATTTATTTGTAATATTGTTGGTCACACGGGATTGTCTATTAGAAATCCCGGGAAGATCCATATTAATATCAACATTTCGATGCAAGTAGATAAATAACTCTACCTAATTCCGACCTCTGCAAGTAAACATCCAAGACACAGAATATAGCATTTCTTTTCTTACAATCGCTGAGCAATAGTTCGATGGCCGATGACAAATGAGTCAATGATTACCTACCTAACAAAAAACTAAAATTAATCGATTCCTCAACGTCTATTGAATCAATTTACCCAATTGGAATTATTTTTAGAAATATTCTCATCTTAATTTAAACCTGTTGTGTACGTAAATATTCCTTAGATTACCTTAGAAATTCAAAGCAGCATCCGGTTAGACTGGAAGCCGACCCCAATATAGTTGGAAAAAGGCTAGGCAGATTGTTTTTTTTTTACCTTAGAAATTCAAAGACTGATTGCAAGGTACGTTCCATTTCCTAGAACTTGTTCAAAGAGATGCAAGCGTGGAAGCAATTACATAATAGCTTTCATGTTCTAGTTTCACAAGCTAGAATGTTATTTTTCCGTCTTTATCGAGAATAAATACTAGTAACGTAAGTTGACATCACAAATAAAGAACTGCCTAGTTAGAGAACGTATGCACTATCGTTACCTGCCAGTTAAATTACTGCTATAAATAACTAGCACTCGCACTAAATATAACCTGGGTAAATCCGTAAACCCAGGGCTTGGCTGGGATTACCCATTACCCAAGCATCGCATAAACAGTATTGAGGTTCAAGAAAAAACGAGCAAAAAGATTTATATAAAAACCGGCCAAGTGCGAGTCGGACTCGCAAACAAAGGGTTCCGTACCACATCGTACAAGATTTTACAGTATTGAGAACACTATTAATATTTTTCAAAAAGCGCAAATTTCATAATGATACTGAGAGTTACAAAGTAATTTTTGCAGTTGCAGGAAATCGCTCATATTCAAATAAAATACCTTATCCCCTTCTCAACCCTCTCTTCTCAACATCGCCGCGCGCTGGCGGCAGTGAACGAGGGGTGCGGGGCAGCGGCGAGTTAGCTGGCCTCACAGCCAAGCATAGTTCATGAGATACAGCCCGCTGACAGACAGACGGACGGACGAACAGCGAAGGTTTTTTTTTTTTGGATGGGCAATTATCAAATAACTTCTCCCGCTCTGGGTGCAGCGGGAGAGCATGTCAGACTCTTACTGACTTAAACCCACCCATGTTTCTTCAGTTGCCTGTATTGCCAGGGGCCACGGTAACCCTTTCGGACAAAACCGCAACCCTGCCAGGCATCGGCCCTATCGGACCCTGTCCGTTCTGCTGACATCTCTTTGAGGCGCGCGTGGAACACAACGCGCCGTCGACCCGGGTCCCTTTGGCACCCTACAGGTACGGAACCCTAAAAAGTAACGTCTGTAAGCGAAATAAATACGAATATTCCGTGGCGTACCATGCGCATTTAATTAGCAATTAAAATTTTAAGTTATTTTTTTAGTGTTATTGGGTTTTTCTATCTGAAATTTCTCAGTAGCAGCTCGGAGTCTGGATTTGTGCCCGGTTGATGGCAATAGGCTCGCCCCCTATTACATGGGACTTAAACATAACTGGCGAAATGTGGGTGTACCTGCTACAGGGACACCTCTGCCCAACCCTTCGGGGAAACAAGGCGTGACGTCATGTTATGTGTAAAATTTTAAATAACCTGTTTTTAACCAACTTCAAAAACAGAAGGAGTTGGTCGGAATCTTTTTTTTAGGGTTCCTTACCTCAAAAGGAAAAACGGAACCCTTATAGGATTACTCGTGTATCTGTCTGTCTGTCCGTCTGTCACAGCCAATTTGCTCTGAATTTGGTTCATTAGAACCGATTAAGTTGAAATTTGATACACATATATATTTCTGTGACCCAATCACGGACGTGTAACGTAAATAAATGAATTTTGAATATGGAGGTCACCTTTGGGGGGGCAAATAAAAAATTAAAGTTTTGCAACTGTACCGTGTGACATATCAAATGAAAGGGCTTGTTGCGAGGATCTCAATTTTTTTTTGTAATAATTTTAAAATAAGTACTTTTAAAGATATATAAGAGTATAGATGAAAATTGACGAAAATTGAAAATTGCCCTTATCTCCGAAACTACTGAGCCTAAAATTTTGAAAAAAATAGAACGAATGGTTCTTTAGATTACTTACAGAAAAACCTTTAAGAAGTTTATGGCCTTAAAATAACATGGTAAATCTCTTAATATTGTACGTACAAACTTACATTTGCAGTTGGAATGTATGGGAGAACATATTTTTCAACTACCTACAATGTTAAGTTTGTTCTTGGTATTAAATCATCCCAACTACGGAACCCTTCATTGGGCGTAGTCCGACACGCACTTGACCGATTTTTAGGGTTCCGTAGTAAACAAGGAATCCTTATAGTTTCGTCATGTCCGTCTGTCTGTCTGTCTGTCTGTCCGCGGCTTAGCTCAGTGACGCTTAATACTAGAAAGCTGTAATTTTGCATGGGTATACATAATTATTAATCACGTCGACAAAATGGTAAAATAAAATCATGAAAAATATTATTTTTTCAGGTACCTCCGCTAGACGTAAAGTGAGGATGTTTTTTTTCTCTCAATAATCCCAAAGTGTGGGGTGTCGTTAGAAAGATCGTTCAAAAATATCGTGAGTTTGCAAATATCGTTTTTGGATTAAGGGATCCGTTTTCGAAATATTAAGCTTTAAGGGGGAAGCGTCAGGGTAACCCGCGAAATTCAATTTTTTTTACGTTTTTTGCATTTTGCAGGTCAGTGTCAGGTTTTATGTTGATTAAAATATGATTCACGGTCGTAACAAATATGGTTTTACTCAATTAGAATCATTACAATCAGCAATATAGATTAAGAAGAAGATAAAGGTGTCAAATGTCATGATTTCATGCATGTTTTTCAACTACAAAGTTAAGTTTGTTCTTGGGATAAATTCATCCCAACTACGGAACCCTTCGTTGTGCGTGGTCCGACACGCACTTGGCCGGTTTTTTAATGTATGTTCCCCGATTACTCGAAGACGGCTGGACCGATTTGAGAAATTATTTTTTTGTTTGTAAGGGTATACTTTTTTTGGTCCCCTTGTAATTGGTCACGATCTGATGATGGGATCTTGGACAAATCAAAGGAACTCTTCAAATATTAAAGGCACACCTATAGCAATTTGGGTATTTTTATAGTATACTCGTGCATTTGCTCTCGGAAAGCACCATTTGGTAAAGTGGAACTGATGATGAAGGACACCACCGGCCACCGGAACTACTCAATAATATGTATTTCACAGGTTTATTTATTTATTTGTGAAAGCGAAAACGACTGAACGGATGATATAGTTTATTACCTGGATTAACACATAGGATACTTTTATTACTTTTTATCCGGGTAGGCAGCACGTTCTCGTGGGATAATTTCCGACATCCACGCGGGCGAGACCGCTGGCCAAATCTAAATTATAAAATATTTGGTCACCACAATAAACAGCAAAATGCTTTCTTCGTACCTCTCACGTACTGCCTCCAAATATTTCTTTATCCATAAAATATTTTATCATGAAACCTAAATGTGTTTGGGCGATCCCTTAACCCCTTATTTATTGCCGATAACTCTCTCGCGACTTAAGGTGGGAAGAGTCTTATAAAGGTTACTAAAGGTATATAGACCAACCGTATCCTCGTAGCTAAGTTATAACAGCCACCCGGATCAATTGAAGGTTAAGCTACTCTTACCGCGGTCGGTTCTTGGATAGGTGACCATCCATTACACATCGAGACGGCATCAACGGCTTACCGTGCTTTCCGTAAAGTACGTTTGGTCCTAGCTGTCATTCGTAGATCTTTGACAGTCGTTACGGGTAGTCAAAAGCCTAAAAAAGTCATGTAAACCAATCTTACCAAGACCAAGGAGTATCGTGTTACCCAGTAATTGGTTTGTGGAGATCTATCTGATCTCCACAAACCAGTTATTCCATGTAAAAAAATACTGGTATTCAGCTGCGACTGGAAGCCGACTCCAAAATGGGAAAAGGCTAGGCAGATTGATCTTGTTCTACTGGCAGGTAAGTAAACTGTCTTACAATATTGGGCACTATTTTTTCAAGTAAAGTGTTTGCTGTATTTAGCAGAGAAAGACTGAATTTCAAAGTATAGTATTTCCATTTTCAATTTTGAATGCACGAAAGTGTTTTAAAATCCCAACAAGTTCGAATTTTTTTCAGCCATTGGAACTACACGTACGTATACGTACGACTAACTCGCACTCAGTCTGTGCGCTCCCTTAGTACTTGGAAAGTTGGGAACGTTCGTGCGTGTTCGTTAGTGTACGCACGAATAAAATTCGTACGAAAACGCGACCGAAGTGCACGCGGCCTAATTTGTCAAATAAACACGAATAACCTCCACGCTACATTACGTTATTTATATATCGGAAATATGTCACTGATTTGACTAATTGGGGCGCCAGCGCTGCCTAGCGGCGCTCGACAGAGTCTACCTACAACATAACGCTCGACCGGAGTTGAGTTTGTCGGTGGCGGTCAAGCAGTAAACACGTTTAGAAACTGTCGCGAGTTCCGTATAGTTATGTCATGTAGGTACCTACAGTGTGTGAATTGCTAGTGTGATTAATTTGATCGTAAATTATAATTTAATCTAAACTGCAAACGGTTTCTCTATTGCGCAATAACGAACACTGCCCATAGTAGTCAAAATCAGCTGATGATAACGAGAGAGAGTACGTACCTTCTTCGGCATATATATATAAATAACAGCCTGTATTTCACAGAAGGGTTAGGCGTTTACGTTATTTATACTTAGAACTTTTAAACTTTAATTGATTCTACCTAAAGTTAAACCAAACTAATATCTATTTCATTATTTGTAACCATGTAAAATTTAAATTCAGCGAGAGTAGGATCTAACCTGTAGCGTAGGTACATCCCTACCTAACTGCATTTCGTCAAATATTTGAAATTACGATTTTATAACTGTAAGTAGTTAGTTTGACATGAATGAATTTTATAATATATACAACTAGCTGACCCTGCAAACGTTGTTTTGTCATATAAATGTTTGGGGTGGACCATCTTTATCACTTACTACCCTACCTATCCTACCTACTGAGATTATCATCAAAAATCATGCAAAAAATCATGCAAGCCTAGTACTTTTTGTTAGGAATTATGGCATAATACCGGGATATCATAAATGCATAATTTTTCTTCATATCTTTTTTTTTTTTCCTAAATTAAGATGTAAGCTATCCTATCTTTCAAGTTGGATCAAACTGCACACGGTGTGCATATTTGATTAAAATCGGTTAAGTAGTTTAGGAGTCCATCGCGGACAAACAACGTGACACGTAATTTATATATATTAAGAAGATGACATACTATTATTAACATTGAAATAAGTTCTACTAATTTGATATAAATCAGAACTTTTATTTTGTCCCAATCATATCGGAATCCAAATCATCCTGACGACTGGACCATAAATTATTATCACCAACTTGATAAAAAAAACTTAAACATAATACCAGTTCTTACGGCTTTTATAAATAAAGTCGAATGTATTCGAGGTTACAACTGTTGTAACTTAAATATGCAAAAGTAGAGCAATCCGCCTGGTTACAAATCAAATGCCCTTGACTTTGTAACGGGATTAATCAGACAAGTTGTATAGTTATCATACGAGTCACATGGGAATAACTAATTATCAAATGAAATAAATTGCTTTATACTTATGAAAAAGTTTCGTGTCGTAGGCAAACATGTATAATTTTAATTTATTCATAATCAAGATCGACATCAACAATTTATTCTAAGATCAGTAGCAAATCAAGTCTTCCTATGTGATTCTGATGTACCTACCTATCTACCTTTTATTTAAAAGAGTTATAATTTTCATATACCTTAGAATACTTATCTGCCTAGGTTCTCATAGACACCTAGAAGGGTGATGACAGGATTCTATAACTTTTTATGCAATAAAATATACAATAGACGTGGATATATTTAGTAACCTGTTCCGCTCATCTATTTCTAAAGAGCCATAAAAAACTCCTGAAATAAATCGACACGTGTTTCACCTCTCAACGAGGCATCCTCAGGATGACGATGGACTTGTTGCGAACTCGAACACGGCGTGTTGCCACACCGAGCGCTGAGCGCCGAGTGCTGTCTGCACCTTTGTAGTTGAAACATGTTCTCCCATACGAAATGTATGGGAAAACATGTTTTTGCAACTACAAAGTTAAGTTGGTCAATTATTACTCGTTAACTTGTAGAGCCTACTTAGTTGTGATAGTTTTCCTTTTAATTTCGTTATATAAACTACTGTTGTTTTTTTTTTTTTTCATACACCCAATCCAACCATTTAGCTGGCAGGGGGTCACTTGACTCTACCAAAAATATAAAAGCACTTTTAAGCTTAATATTTCGCAAACGAATCCTTGAATCCAAAAATGGTTTTCACAAACTCTCAATTTTTTGAAGGACCTTGTCAATGGTACCCCACAGCATGAGTTACAAAAAAATATCACCACTTTACGTGTAGGAGAGGTACTTACCCTAAAAAAAAGTTTTACATAATTTTGTTTTACCACTTTGTCGGCGTAATTAATATGTATACCTATGTCAAATTACAGCTTTCTAGTACTAAGGGTCTCGGAGCTAGACCGCGAACGGACAGACAGACGAACATGACGAAACTATAAGGGTTCCTTGTTTACTACGGAACCCTCGGAACCCTAAAAATGGAATCTGTAGAAAAATAATAAAATTGATCCAACGAAGATTCAATAAAATGAAGAAATGAAAAAATAGCAGAATATCTTTGAAACGGAATAAGATTTGATGGCTCCACCGTCACGAGAAATTGCGGAGTTCCGCACAACATCGGTCAAGGCTGTTCTCATATTTTATTAAAAGTGATTTCTATAAAGGGATTAACTTTTCTACTTCTTCTTTCTTGAAAGAATTATTGAATATGATCACGTAACCCCTCAATATGTAATAGAAAACCAATATTGGTGAAATTACCACAAAATCTACGTAAGTCTTACAATTCAAATTAAGCGAAATTAATTTTGAACCTTAATTAAATCTAAAACTACCCCACAGATTTTCATTTAACTGCCTCGTTGGTCTAGTGGTAGCAAGCGCTACTGCTGAGCATGAGGTCCTGAGTTCGATTCCCGGGTCGGGCAAGTGTTATTGGGTTTTTCTATCTGGAATTTCTCAGTAGTAGCCCGGAGTCTGGATTTGTGCCCGGTTGATGGCAATAGGCTCGCCCCCTATTACATGGGACTTAAAACATAACTGGCGAAATGTGGGTGTACCTGCTACAGGGACACCTCTGCCCAACCCTTCGGGGAAACAAGGCGTGATGTTATGTTATGTTATGTTAATAAAAAATATCATGTGAAGTTCTTTTACAGTTACAAAACAGTAATACGATGCTTGAAGGGATCGTCAACTTTTTGGTAAATGGAATGAACTATGATATACAGCAGGTGGACATCATCACAGATCGGACTGTCGCAGCCATTAATTTCCAGATAAAAATGAGTCATACGACACCGGTTTGAACATACCGAATAAGAAAACTAATTTGAGGTATTAAACTTGTTATCGGACTGAGAATAGGAGATTCTTAACTCATTTAGCATCGATTCACGTGGATGAATTGACACCTGCCAATATTAAAATCAGTTCTCAAAAAAATAAAAATATATATAGAAAATCTGCTCTTACTTAGGGATTAGTTAGTAAAAGATTTTTGAAAAATTGTTTCTACACTATAAGTACCTAAATAAATAGCCTGAGTGATCAAGGCGACGACGCCGTCGCTACGCCGCCATCGCCACCGCAATAGCAATAGCAATAGTGATTAAGAAGAAAATAAAGGTGTCAAATGTCATGATTTCATGAAATCATGACATTTGACACCTTTGCTAACTTATAGAGTTGTATTGCTGATTGTAATGATTATAATTGAGTAAAGCCATATTTGTTGCGACCGCGAATCATATTTTAATCAACATAAAACCTGACACTGACCAGCAAAATGCAAAAAACGTAAGAAAATTTGAATTTCGCGGACCGCCCTGACGCTTCCCTCTTAAGCTGTGTATATGTAACGTTGCCAGGCCGCTGCCGCGGCGCCACCGCCGCCGCACCTCCACCGCGGATTGTAAAGCAATATGACAAAATCAAGCGCAGACGGCGCGGCGACGCGACGGTGCGGCGACGGCGCGGCGGCGGCACTTCAGCGTTCAGTCTACATGGTTACGCGAAGCGGTGTCGGCCCAGCTGCGCTGCCGTCCACACGAGCCCTAATAGGATAGTTTTTTTTTTAGTTATTATATTTGTATAGCGACTCTTTCTTAACTGATTGTCCAGAAAACGCAGCAGACAAAGACGCATGGCGAAGTATGGGGGGAAACCTTTTCCCAGCAGTGGGGAATATGTAAAAAAAATATTATATGATGCCTTGATAGGACATGCATTTATGAAGTCCTGGATGAGAAATTATTATAACGCAACCCTGTAAAATTGCGGTCCTAACAAATAAACGTTATTTTCTATTAAAGGGAATCTCGTACTTTTAATCTACGTTTTCATTACTGCTACCTATTGGATTTCAGCCGTCGAAATTGCCGCACTTAATGAAAGTAACATGAAGTAATGTTTGGGATCGAATCGAATCTAATTAATGTGTGGGGCTAGAGGTGACTTCTCTCCGACATATGATCACCGCTACTACCACCAGACATAATAATAAGGTCAATACACTTTGGAAATTCCACGAAAATGTTAGCATGGACAAGAAAATATTTCCTAAATTAGATATTTACGAACGCTCTGATTTTGGAGCTAATAACAAGAAGTAATAGAGAAAATTGAAAGCGGTACGGACATAGAAAAAGATCATCAAAATAACTACAGATGAAAATTGATATTGGTGCCGATTCTCTTGTGCACAAACTAAACTAAATTTAAGTTCAGTGCATCTTTTTCTTTTTATTTCATTAAGAAAAGGACAGAAGATAAATTTTAGTTTGGTCCTGACAAATTAATCAGCTCTTGACGTAAATTGGCGTAATTTTAGTAGGCAAGTTTTTAATCACATCTAAACTTGTATGGAGTAATGACAGGCGCTGATTAATTTGACAGGACTAAACTAAAATTCATCTTCTGTCCTTTTCTTAATGAAATAGAAAGAAAAAGATGCACTGAACTTAAATTTAGTTTAGTTTATGAACAAGGGAATCGGCACCATTACCTATTTTGTTATTAACAATATTATCTAATAAAACATAGGTAAGTTATCCTCGTTGGCACAAAAGCGATTAAGCAGTTATCGTACGGATGGATAGTAGCATCCTCTTCACCTCTGATAATATCTTATTGCGAACACTAATCCCGGCGGATTGCCAGGCTCTAAGCGCGGCTATTATAGCCCTTAGCTGACGAGCTTAAGGGCGATAATAGCCGCGCCGAAGCTGACGAGTTTAGGCGATCCTTACTTTATTCCTGATAGTTTCCTACATGACTACGCACTGTTTACTCTCGAAGGAGAAATATTTTTCCGATCGACAAATATTAGGAACTGAATACATTATGTAGAAGTTTTCTCCATCTATATTCAGTACTGAAGCCATGAGTTTCGTTTCTTATGGAGGTTGCAAGTTCTGTAAATGTAAGATATTGGTATTGGTAGCATGCGAGTCACGTCATGACACTATATGTGTCTGAGATGCCAATTTTTTTTTTAGTGTCTTTACTGTTTTCGCCTTCATTAAATAGGTAATAGCTTTGTTTATTGCAGTTTATACTTGTAGGGAAATGCTGAACAATTATTAAATGAACCGTGCAAAGTTTGTTTGTAAAGATTTGCTCTAGCATCGTTTTCTTCTGACCTACATTATTATTATACCGTTAGTCAAGTTGCTTATGATTGGTAACTAAGTAACAACGAACTCTTTTGAGGTTGTTTTTAGTACTAAATTCTCTTATAAAGTAAAAACGGCACATGTATGATTATCTAAAACTGGTAATAAAGTCATTCAAGAATACAAGCCATTTTAAATCATAACAAAGACAGAGCAGCTTCCTGATAACGAAGACTGATGGCCATCAAAATTAGACAGTCTAATGATATGAAACCGGATTCTGTGGTTTTTTAATACATTAAAATATCAATTAAGTTATGCTTAGGCTTGTCATTAACTTAACGAAATATGGCGTAGTGTTCAATGACAAAACAGTCAAACAGGATCGAAAATTTAATCTTTTTAAATAGTATCTACAATTTTGTATGAACGAGATAAACCGTTTAACATGAAGAGGTAAATAGATAAATAAAATAAAAAATGTGTGGCCGTTGATTTAAACACACAAGTTTGAAAATAACGTTGACAAAATTCTGACATCTACTATAGATAGTGCAATCCACGAAGACGCGCCCCACTCCGCGATTACTGTACTGTAAGCTGAACTCTAGTACGGCGCGGAGCGGAGTGAGGCGCGTCTTCGTGGATTGCACTATCTATAACAAATTATGATTAAATAGTTCTCGTAGGGATAAACAGTAATTCAGTAAAAAATTATAAGTAGATAACTTCGTGAGATGATAGTTGAATTGACAAAAATAACCGTGCCTAATTTTAGTCGATATAATATGTACAGACTGGATAAACGAATGATGGTGACGAGCCTATGACTTGGGTAAATGATCATGATTTTTATCGAAGGGCCAAGAATGCTTTGGAAAGCCACCGCACCTTCGTGTCTATGAGATTCGGCATTGACTACCTACTTATCGTTTACAGTTACTGCTAACAACCTTTAGGCTAAGCGTATGTTGAAACGCAGGTAATGCAGCATAGCACAGTACAGATCTGCAGGGTAGGGCAGGCGAGGCAGACATAGGCCGCGAGCGCATACTGCGATGCAGCTACACAGACACGGTCGCGTTCTAGCTAGTACAAACAATCAATCATTGAAACATCAGTGGTAAAAAACAAGTGAAGATCTGCACGCGTCGCGCAGAAATCTGTGCCGGCTCTACAACGAGACGCAGAGCAGGACAGACTCATGTCTGCGTCGCACGCGCTTGCGCCGCAGCGTACGCAGCTGTCAGTACGTTCATTCATTACAAAATTTGCTCTGCCCTGCGCTGCGTGCGCTTAGCCTTAAATAGTAGATAAGAATTGGTTTTTGTATAGACTAACTTTTGCATTCGTTTAATAGATCAATTAATGAGTATGATAGATTTTTTACCCTTTTAATGAAGTAAGCAGAATAACTTTCTTAGTAAGAATGAGTGGATACGCACGAATTGACCAAATCGATGATACTGTGATAGTTTGTAACCTTTTTAAATCCATTTATTAATTAAAATCATATTCTATTTTATGAATAAAAAATCACCAATATCAGATTTGTGCTGTGGTTTCTAATTCTTACGTTCATTGACCTCAAGAGGAGTAGGTACACCTATTTGGTGGTTTTTTTTTTACCGCCACGAATCTTCGTTTTCCACGAACATTCAATTAAAAAATTCTAAAGATCCAATCCAGCGCTCAAGCTGGCCAGTTACTACTTTAAAATCGAACTTAACGAAACGTCAACAACAGCTGAGACCCAAAAGAATGCCCATAATAGCCGCGCCGTTTATTTTGTAAAGCGCACTCTTGGTGTTGTTCAGAAAACAGTTTCGAACGGACGTAGCTTGTGAACACCAAGGAAAAGGAAGCTGTAAGATGTTTATTGCTTTTTAAGGGCGCTGAAAGTAGCAGCTGAATTATTTTATACGAAAATTTACTGTTTGGACTTTCCCTATGTGAGCGATAAAAACTAACGCATGGATAAGAAGGACGAAAAATAGTTCTAATAGCATGATAAAAACTGGGGCTTGTGGCTAAGTAATAACAGCTGCACGGGTCGATCGATCAGGTTAAGCTACACTTGCCGCGGTTGGTCCGTGGATGGGTGACCATCTTTACATACCAAGTCCCCTCCGTGCCTCGCAAAGCACGTTAAGCCGTTGGTCCCGGCTGTCATTTGTAGATCTTTGACAGTCGTTACGGTTAGTTAGAAGCCCAAAAAGTCTGACAACCAGTCTTACCAAGGTTTCAAGGGGTATCGTGTTACCTAGTCACTAGGTTGTGGAGGTCAGATAGGCAGTCGCTCCATGTAAAATACTGGTATTCAGCTACATCCGGTTAGACTGGAAGCCGACCCCAACATAGTTGGGAAAAGGCTAGGCAGATGATGAGCATGATAAAAACTAAAATCTCAGATAGTAAGTGCTGTAAATTTTGCCTATCAACAAGCATTACAGCATCAATTACAGACTCCAACCGCACTCCGCTTGAAGGACGCCTCACATCCTTGGAGCAGGAATCGCCGAGTGAAAAATTTCCGATAAGACGTCGTGTGGCTTCGTCCTCGAGTCAGATTCCGAGTACCGCGCCGGTACCGCGAAACCTTATAAAAACAGCGGAGAAATATCAAGAGCAAAATTGGTGCCACAATATGCGCAAAATTAGCCAAATACTTAAAATGTAAATTCAGAGACGGTCCCAACTCCTTTTTCTCGTAAGTATTGACAGACCACGAATATATAGGGTGATTGGTAATTAGTGTCCAATACTTAAACACGTGAATTTACTCATCATTATGAACAACTTTTACTTTGGAACAAAACCTGAAATCACGATAAAAAAATCTGCTGTTTCCTACATTTGAATAAAATATACATTATGTAGGGAACAGGAATTCTTTTTCGCAATTTCACGCAAAAGTTACGTGTTTAAGTATCGGTCACTAATTACCAAATATAGTAGATTTACCTAAAGTTAAGGGCAGTCAAAATTGAGTTAAGATTGAAAATGGTCACTCCACAAAAGCTAAGCATTTAAGAATAAGCGAAAGATTGACACTTGAGACCATCAACATTGATACAGTTTTAAGTGTGAGACAAGAGAGATAGACCAACCAAATGATAGATGGATTACGGAAACATTACACGGGTAAGGAAGTAAACACCGAGATGAGGGTTGATAGAGATGGATGGGAGACAACGAAATATTACGAAAATTCCAAATTGACCTGATGTATGAACGTAAGCGAGGCAAAAAGAGTACCTATGTAAGGATCATAACAGGTAGCATTCTGTAGTTTCTGCCAACCCCCATGGGAAGAAGGCGTCAGTTTATGCATGTATGTATTCCAAATTTTTGGAGATAGTAGGGCGAAAGGATATAATTAGTTAAAACAAACTCATCTATATAACAATATTATAAATAGGTCCGTGAGCTTATAAGTAGGAGGTACGGGTCGTCAGAAGTCCGAAAGTCTGACAACCAGTCTTACCAAGGCGTATCGTATTACCCAGCTACTGGGTTGTGGAGGTCAGATATGCAGTCGCTCCATGTAAAATACTGGTATTCAGCTGCATCCGGTTAGACTGGAAGCCGACCCCAACATAGTTGTGAAAAGGCTAGGCAGATTTTTTGTATGTAGGAGGTAATCTTCGGAACTACTGATCTGATTCCGAAAATCCTTACTTTTGGGGAACTACAAGTATTGCCGAGTAACAAAAGATTTTTTTTTTTGTTAAAACAAGAAATTTCACGAGGTCGAATTCGCTAGTTAAATATACATTTACTTTACTTCTTGAATCTGTGTTCGAAAACACATAACACCCTTAACACCCCCCCCCCTCGCCCTTTTAACATTCGAGGCGTTACAAGCCTCAACTTAACGCGAGTGTCTTTTGACAGCTGAAAAATGTCTGTCCTTTAGAACAGGAATTTGGAAGGAGAACGTTCGCATGACAGACAACCCTGGTTTTGTTGATACTTTCATTTGCGCGGAGAATTAAATATTGTTTGAATGGAGTAGGTTCGTATTAATAAAAAATCTTGCCAAGTGTTTTAAGTCATAAAAAATTATGATGATCAATGATCAATATTTATAACTAATTTAGTACCGTTCTCTATACGAAGTGATTTTACTTATCGTAATTCCTCACCGATTAGTTATTTCAAAACAGTATCTTATGTGTAGAGTTCGCTCACCCACCCACTTCTTAATTTATTTTTTATTTTTCTTAAGCTTTTTTTAACCCACATTAGGGCCAAAAACGGTTGCCCTTCGATGTCATCTTGTCTAATTGTTTTTTATTTAATCCTATGCTTATAATATCGAAAAGTTCACTCTCGACCATTGTTATGTCAGCGATCTGAATCAGTCTACCTTACTCGCTTTGATCACACGTAATAGGATTTATATCCTGATGAAATCCACAAAAAAACCGTATTGAGAATAGTAAACATGACAAAATCAAACTGGTTGCTAATTTAATTGTAAAATTTATTACTTTGTGTTTTATGACATTGATTTTACATTCTGTGATTATTTCCTCACACACTGACTTATTAATTGTAAAATTTTAGGAAAATCGTCTACTTTTACAATGTTTGTAAATATGTGAGCACCATGTATCTATCACATATTAAATTATCTATCGTTGCTTCATTTTTGATTCATTTTACCTATTGTGGTATAGTAATTTTATTCTAGGTGCATCGCCTTCACATATAATAATGATTTAACAAATGTACGTACATATACAAACAAATGTAAAACATTTTAAAAGAGTAACAGTGGAGTTTCTTGCCCATTCTTCTCCATACGAAAACTACCTTTTGGAAGGGGCGACTAGAATCAATTTTATTATTTTGTAATTTTTGACGTTCAAAAGTGCCATACATGGGCCTATTTGAAATAAATGATTTGACTTTGACTTTGACTTTGATATGCTGTAAAATCAATACAATTTTATTCTATCACTTCCGCCGGATAAAACACGCAATATTATGTAAACAACTATAAATAAACTGAATATTTTTGCTCCCTTCTCAAGTATCGGATGTCGAAAACTTGATATGATGATCATCCCAAAATATTGTATTACCTAACCTACCCAAATTTTGACCGCGCGACCCTGATAGAGAAAAGTTTTCGAAAAGCCTATATAATACTATATAGACCCTAAAATAATCCCTAAACTAACATTAGTTTCACAACAAACATTTTGGGGGTTTATTATATAAACGTTGCTTAAAGTTAAGTGACGTTCAAACGTCAAAAATGTATGGTTAAACAGTCGCTAATCATAACTTAATTTTAAGCAACGTTTATAAGTAAACCCCTAAAATGCCCCCTAGTATCCCAAATGTCCCTATAATGTTTACCTTATTTATCTAAGTCTAAAATAATTCAGAGAGTTTTATAAAAAAAAAGCTGAGTGATATTGAAAATTGGTCGCGATATAAAATGAGATAATAGGCAGTTTGGGAGCAGACCATTATCATAAAATATAACACCATAGCACTACACCCTTAGAAACGCCTATAAAAAGGTTATGTGAGGACTTGAAGGTATGCGCCCCTTAGATGTGTCCGTAGGTATGACCACTAAGTCTTATGGACAAAGGCTAAGAATAGAACATCCCTCTCTTTGCAATGAGACTTTCCACAAATCTACCTATCTCAAATGCAAAAATGTCTTTGAAATCTATTTTCCTGCCCATTTAGAAGTTCATACACACATTTACAAACGCACACGCATTTACCTACACACACATTCTCACTATTGATCTATCGAATTTAATGATAAAGTTACAGAAAGATAGCTCAGTACTAAAGACGATTCTTTTTTTTTCGTGTGGTTATGCTAGTTACCCTGGGGGTCTACTCTCTAAGTCTGGCAATGAATATACGGGTCCGTCCGAAAGTAATTTATCCAACAAAACAAGTAACAAATTAAATTTTTCGGACGGGCAAAAACAATTCGGGTTTAGGGACAACTATGAAATCGTGTTGTCATTCATTCTTAGTTTGGGCCCCGAACTAATCTTATGCCCGTGAGAAAATATGAAAAATCAAGTAACCGGCGGCCCCTAAACCTACAATAAGTTTGCGCAATATTTATATTACACAATATGATTGACCCCCTCTTATCTTAAAGAACGTTTCAAGTTCCTTCATGACACACATAATAGATATCTGAGGTCATCGGAAAATTTGAGACTAGAGATGCCGATGCATTCCACCGGCTTTTATGACAAATCTTTTAAGGTTCAAGCAGTAGTAGTACGGTTATGGAATGCCTTGCCCGTGTCTATAAGGCGTGCTCAATCTTTGTCCACTTTTAAAATACTGGTAAAAAAACACTTTCTCTCTCCTTAAACATCGTCATTACATATAGTTCCTTGCTCTTGTTTCATGTTTATAATTTTATGTATATCTGTTATCTATCTAATATATATATATTTAAATAAGTAATTATATGCTTTATGTGTCTGTGTATCTGTTGTATATGTAAATGGTACACCACTGACTATCTGCAGTATTGTCTCTCCTTTTCCATTTAAATCCATCCAAAGGTTGTCTGTAAAAGATCGCTTTTAGCGATAAGACCGCCCATTATGTCACCCTATGTAAAATTTATATATTTATGTCTGTAATTTATATGGTGTACATAATAAAGAATATTCTATCTATCTATCTATGAGCCCTCGCACTCAAACGATCCATTATTTTAACGCAATAACATTGACGGCCCATAAGCTTCAATGTATTCACGTGAGCAAGCTCTACGCAATAGTTATCCTATACGGTGCAATTAAAATACGTATGGTGTAATAAAAATTTAACACACTCAAACTTTGTTCAAAACATTGCGCAATTCTTGATATTAGCCATATAATTAATCGTTTAGGGCCCTCCTTAGTCACCTGGCAAAGGTAAATGATATTCATTTAGCAGGTCATACGGGCCAATTAGATAAAAGGGGCCTTCTCGAACAATGGACTAATAACCATTAAGTGTATTGGGTACTACTTCTAGCTTAAGATCCACTTCAACCTGAGGACGGGAATATTAATACAAATTAATTCTCTTACTAGACAGGAGAACCTCCCAGACCGTCTGGTATGCCTGAAAAATTACTTCAATAAAACAGTCTTCTCTCGATCAAATAGACAATTATACTCTTCATTACTTAGTTAATCTATCTTACCTATGTGCCTGTTTCGAATTAACACAGGAGGATGATTCGGAATATCAATTGTTCCAGATTAATTGTTCAAAACGGAGACTGATTTCTAATTACAGTCCCTATTGTTATTTTCTCATCGATTGGCAAAGACTCCATTCGATTACAACAATTCTAGGCGGTTGATAGACAAAGGGATTGGTAGTGATTACCGAATCACGATCCCTATGTGTAGGTCACATACATCGTAATTCAAGAACAAAAATACTGTGTATATTATTTTTCAATTATTATTCTATTCGTTGCTATTAAAAAGTAAGTTATATTCGCTCGATAAGAAAAGGTTGATCTCACAATTCCAACAACAGTTTGAAATTGTGAAGTGAGATGTCTGATGTTTTTTTAGCAAGTGTATGTTTAACACAATAGGTGCTTTGAATATGTATTCCCTTTCTCCAATGGAGCGAATCCTTACATTGCAATGGCACATAAACAGGTTATTTTCCTGTTTCCTCACGAATCAATAAACAGGTGGGGATACATTTATTATGCCTGTTTACAAATATGAAACTGTGCAGAAGGCTGAATGTTATCCATGCTAATGTTTTTATTCATGCTCGTCGTTTACTTATTCCAACCAACAATCTAAAAAATAGCTCTATGAGTTATTTTTCTTCATTGCTATGCCTATACCTATGGTAGATATTCATCTGTGAAGTTCTCACTAGCTTATTTTCACCACGCAGGCTTTTGGCTGCGTATCGGCTGAAAAATTAGAATTTCAGGAAGGATTTCGCTCTTATCTGTCATCAGCAGTGATCGGAATAGGCTGATTATATTTGCCTAAACTTCGGAGAACAGAGACAGCAAGTGGAGACTTCCTTACGACTATATATTTTTATTATATATAAAGCTTATTTTCAACTTAATGAATATTTTTCCCGAATCCCGGGAAAAAAAATATAGTCGTAAGGAAGTCTCCACTTTCTGTCTCTTTTCTCCGAAGTTTAGGCAAATATAGTCATCCTATTCCGATCACTGCTCAGGTAGCTTTACACAATGTAAATGTTTTGTTTGCTTACAAAATGCTAGGTAACTGTTTACCAGATCTAGCCTAAGCTTTGGGGAAAGTTTTAGCAGCATAAAGCTTTGTTCGGAGGTTGCACTACATCTGTTATATACAGACTTTTAAAATAGCTTTTATTAAATAAAATACATGAAAGCGGACAAAAATATTCAGTTTTTATTCACTGTATTTATCAACAATACAGCGAAAAGGCAGCGTACAAGTACTGTTGGCATGTTTTTTGTTGTTACATAATTATTATAACTATGCCAAATGTTCTAATTACGTCGTGGTAACTTTACGCTACGGTAATTTAGTTAATTGTTACTAGACATCTGTCTGTTTGTAACGATTAAACCAACAAGTAATGAGATTATGTAAATAATTGTAACAACTATCAGTTAACTTTACAATTCAATGTAGTTATTTCGCACTTAGTCATAAAGCTGTAATTTGGCGCGACTGCTGAATCTTTGATCTTGTAATGATAGCTCGTTTATCACGATGTAACATAAGCTACAAAATATCTAACGATGCACGTGTAGGTAAGTATCTATCATATTGCAGATAATACCAGTGAAACATTGTAGCGGGAACGTTAAATCGCACAGAATGATTTGATTGCAGCTCTGAACAACTATTCAAATAAATCTCAGTATGAAATATGCGCGCGTAGCTAATCTAGTAACAGTATACTGCTCTGACTCTGACAGATGGTATAATCAACACTACGTTTTTATTGGGCTTTAGAATTTTACTGACGTCCTGCTTTTAACAATACGAATCATATTATGTTGTGTAACTACTATAGTTATGATGAATATGAGCTCTAAATGACAATGACCCCTGCAATAAAAGGTCAAACATGGCAGGTTTATACTTCAATGTTCAGTATGGGACATTCTGGATGAGACTCGCACAGACCAGGGACCCATGGCACACAAGAAAGGAGGCATATACTCTGCAGAGGGTGGGACAAGACTGCCAATGACGAAGATGACGATGATAGAACATTCTGTGTGATGATTACTTTGTAAAGCAAAAATATGAATCTGTATTATCAACGCAAGATATTTTACCGTATCTTCCGGCCTCAGTCAAGAAAAATGTATAGCACTGCAATGCAAATGCAAAAATAATTACGTTCTGCCCTCATCTTGAACATTAAAAAGACTCGTTGTACTGAATACTTAAGATATTTTTTTAATTTGTTGGAAATAATGCTTTCTTTAATGCTGGAAGATGCAAAAACAACATCGTTCATAACATAGCATGATTATTTATGACGTAATTTCATTACCTACTGGAGATACCTATACGTTTATCCTTGATAATTGAGGGTTACTGATTAATGACAAAATAGATAGAGCGTGAAATTTACTGTGATACTGATTAATGGGAGAGATGATAATGAAAAGACAGCATTCATTATTCTTATTGATTTTACTTCAAGTACCTGGCTTAATTACGTTTCCAGTTTTACTGACAAGTATCTAGGTAACGCTAATTGAAAATGGGTAGATAGGTACGTAAAATGTAAACACATCGAGACTTTGGGATGAAAATATTGTATCGAAATTGAATCTTATTTTAACTAAACTAAGGCTTGCAATAAATTCCCTTAAAACCTTGTAAGCCTCTGGATTAGAGAGCAAATGCTTATGAATAAGCCAATTAATCAGCCACAAACCAATACTTATATTCACACTGATCTTTGAAGAAACGCAACGAACTAGGTAATGGCAAACTTGTTTCCAGAGTTTTATTGAAACTCACGACTTGTGGTCATAAGCAATTTTATTACAAGAAAGATTTATGTCAGTTGCAAGGTAATACGGAATTGGTAATTGCTTTATTTTGTAGAGGATCGAGTTATTAAACAATGTATGACAAGATCTTGATAGATTGAAGTCTTAATTCAAATTGGTCATCAGTGTAGGCACTTAGTTTAAATAATCACTCTTCCCTTACATTTTGGTCGAGTAGGTACCTATTGAAGTGTTTTGGTCCCATGGATAAAGTTGTTAAGTTTGATGGTCTGTACCACACTCTTAACTTTGACCTTTCTGATATATGCTTATATCTTTTTTACCAAACTGCATTTTCAAACCCACAAATATTTTAAAATATTCTCTGGTTCCTAAATTTACGACGCTTTTGAAGTTAAAATGGTTCATGAACCAAAGTACAACCGGTATTTCAACATCTTGACTTTCCTACTTTCCAAATGTAGAAGAAGTAACTTAGTAAACTTAGAATGCTCAGATCGCAAAACTAAATTCATCTATGTCATCTTCGACATCTTTAATGAAACTTAGAATGTTGTTAATAACCAGATAGGACGTTTCTAATTAAATTGTCAAAGTTAAACTGGTTAGTTTGTGGTGTCATAGTTCCTTATTTATTAATTATACTTAAAATATACTTTCTATAAGCTCACAGGTCACTTTTATTTTTATATAAGAGTTACCGTGGAGTTTCTTGTCAGCTCATCTCGATATGAAATAACCAATAGGAACCGTGTAACTATATTATAGATTCTTACGTTTCATAAGTGCCCATTCAAATATTTTGAAATTGAGTTCCGTAACACACGAGATTTTATCGATTTCGTTCGAGTGATCTTTGACACGTGAATATCAGGCGAATATTAAAGTATTCACAGGCTAATTTCAGCGTCTAAATTCCATCTCTAGGTCGTATCATGAATATATAATTTTAGTATATTATAGTTACAGTGAATGGAGAGCAGTGGTGGCCCAGTGGTAACGGCCGCGACTTACGAGTTGTAGGTCGTAGGTTCGAACCCAGACAGGCGCTTTACTTTGTGTAAATTATTTCATCACCACTGCTCTCAAAACGGTGAAGGAAAACATCGTGAGGAAACCGGCATGTCCTAGAACCGAAAATTCGAAGACATGTGACATCTACCAACCCGCACTGGGCCCGCTTGGTGGATTACGGCCCACTCCCTCTCACAGAGAGGAGGCCTGTGTCCCAGCAGTGGGAACATTATAGGCTGATGATGATGATGATAGTTACAGTGGAACCAGAAATATTTTGTCAAGTCAGGTATACGAGTAGGTAGGTACCCACATCTAATTAGTGCCGGAATTTCAAAAGATCCCTGATTTCTCTTCCACAGATTTAATTATGATCGTACGATGGAACTATACATACTATTAGGGGCCCAAGTCTGCTATTTTTATAAATTCGTCATTCCAACACGATCCCATTGTCATTTTGCTAAAAGTTCGTAATCTACTAAATTCATAATAATATAATATATTCATATTCATAATAGTATAATGGTCGATCATTGGTCGATCAATGGTCTCGTAATAGAATTGCGTTATAATAGCATTGTCGTACAGTACGACCAATGATACCGCCTGTCAGTCATTCATTTGTCATTATGTACGAGATTACCAATAAGTGCCATTTCTTTCAATGGAGTGTCAGTGGCTGACCATTGGAAAGTCATAATGACGCCATTATATTAGTAGATTACCAAACTTGTCAAAATCAACAATTATGAAGTCAATGATAGACCATTCTGACACTATTGTAATAGCAGACTTGAGGCCCAGGTCCATAAAACTTGATAGAGGTGATAGGAGGTATGTAGTACATACATCGCAGTATATTATATAATATGTATTTTGATGAATGTATCTTCTAAATTCAATAAACTTACTCGTAAAAATGTAGCGAGCATAATATTATCACGATCATATGAATCATATTTTCAATAAAACACAAAGTAAACACACACCATTCAATATAAATAAGAAGCCAAGCATACCTACCAACACTAAAAGGCAATATCGATTTATAATCAAATAAATCTCTCATCCAAAATAATTTGAATCGCATTGTTATCGAACATTTGGATATCCGAGTCGTTCCTGAAGTTTCAAGATGTTTATTTTAGTAACGCTGTAGGTACCTTGGCCGAAATGATGCAGTTTCTACGTAAATGCTCCAAATCCTATTTTAATGAACGCGAGCGGTCCCGAATAGTCCCGACTCCCGAAGCGCCGACTCCTGATATCTGATTGTTCTCGCCTTCTCGAGTGTTTAAACTAAACTGCGAGAAATTCTCATTCTAAAATGCATTTTGAACATTTATCATAATTAAATATATGTCGGTTCCGGTCATTAGTACGGACACTAAACGAATCGCAAGCGCGCCACTGGCGACATCAAGAATGATTTACCGACACCAAAAAAGGCGCGCTTCTATAGAGTCGTGATGTTTGATGGCCAAGGCGAGGAGGACATTCAACCTTTGGTCGCATTGGAGTCAAGACGTCGCGGAACTGTTCTCGATTCGTGGTGCTCAGTTATTGTGTAGTTGTAATTTGTGATCATTTTGTTAATTGGTGATTTTAATAAACGCCGTCGCACCCAGTGTGTGTATAATTTAGCTAGTGTGATTCATTGGATAGTAAATTATAATGTGATCTGAACTGCAACACTACCCACATTACGCCCACAGTAGTTAAAATATCGCTGATAATAACGAAAGTCACATACCCGTCTCCGACATATATTAATCAAGTCAAGCGGTTGGTCCCGGCTGTCATTTGTAGATCTTTGACAGTCATTAAGGGTAGTTAGAAGCCCAAAAGTCTGACTACCAGTCTTACCAAAGGGTACCGTGTTACCACGTAACTAGGTTGTGAGGTCAGATAGGCAGTCGCTCCATGTAAAATACTGATATTCAGATGCATCCGATTAGACTGGAAGCCGACCATAACATAGTTGAGAAAATGCTAGACAGATGATGATGAAATATGTTAATCAAGTATCTATTTCTTTGGTCAGCATAACTTGTCTGGTTTCTTATGCACCAGTGTCACGTTTTTATAGTATATATAAATATTAGTGACTACCTAAAAGCAAGATACTTTATTAGCAAACATTTGGCACCATTTCAATAAACATTTAATTTTATGCATGGTCTACCTACTACAACACAGTATAATATAGTTTTATTCTATTATGTTACAGGGAGTAGCAATAAAAACCTGTGTAGGTACAGACAACGCGCAGACATCTTTGCTTTGATTTACGGTGCTGCAATATTGAAGAGAACAAGTTTGAATGAAGCCAAATTCACAAAGTAGTCACAAATTTTCCATAAATGGCAACAAAGTTCTCACATTTACAATAAACTTGCAATAGTTCACCGTTAACAAATTCGATTATACCATTTTAAGGGAGATGAAAGGAAAGGTCAGGAAAGGCCCCAGAATTCAGGCTTGAGGGACGCCCATTTCGACAAATTGAGAATATGTGGTGCTCACACATGGTAACACGGTGATTTTTTTTTTCAAGCCTATTTTGCAGATTCTGCATTGCTGATTCCACTGAAGGAATTCGAAAATTTTACCAGTTTTAAATGTTCCTTTTTTTTACTATTTGTATTTTCTGTGCGTGTCCCAAATAAAATATGTTTCTTTCATAATCAACTATGACTTGTACAGTTTAGAAATTGATACCTACTGGTAAAAAAAAAACCTGTATAAATAAAATGATTTTGTCATTTTTAATGGTAAATTCGAACCGGTTTATCATAGTTTGCAATAATAATAAAAATATGAAATAAACTTAATAGCTTTAATAATCCGCGGTCGTGGGGCGGACTTATTAATTTAATATTTATTAGCAGCAACTTTTGTACACTACATTATTAGATACCTACACAAGCTGTATAAATAGATATTAAAATATTCATTGTTTAGGCTCCGGCAGACAGGCGCGACGCGACTGCGTGACGTGACTCTGGTGGAACAATTTCTATATAAACTTCTCAGAAATTGTTCTAAAAATTATAGTCTATGTCACTCGGGATGATGTAAGGATTGTAACGATACCCCATACATTAAAATCTGTTCAGGCATTTAAAAATTATGGTGGCACAAAGAAACTCACATACATACACGAACCCTGAAAACAATAATCTCCTTTTTGGGCAGGCGCGTAATGAGTAGGTTCCTGGAAATCTTAGTCATAATCTTAGATGAAATTGTTTTACCGAATGATTTTCGTTTTCACCGTAAAGAAAGCCTTGTGAAATGCCACGCAATAACTAATAATGTTTATCAAATTGACACACTAGGTCAGTTTACCGTGTTACAACTATTTAGTGCAACTGTTAAAGAAGGACAGTTGTGATCTGAATGTACTGACAATTTAAGTTGGTAACTTGCTAAACAATTAATTTTCCCAGACTTTACAATCGGGGAATGATAAAGTTATCTTCCACGAATATTCCAGTCTTCAGCTTAAAATGAACTTTCTTGCTTCATACCACTTGTTGTATATTAGTTAAGTACTGTTAAACAAGACCATAAAGTTCGAGCCAACTATTTGTTTGCTTCTTGATTGCACGAGAGAACTTTACTTTTGTACTTAAGCCGTCCATACAACTACGAGACAGAGATACAAAAAAACACATTTAGGTTACCGAGAAAAGGAAAACCCTCAAAAACATCAAGAGCAAATCGAATCCTCACCACATACTGATTCAAAAAAACTGAGAAAGACGGACGATAAGGGAAACCACGATAAAAAAAACGTATGCAGGAAAAATCCGTAGTGTGAGTACCGATATGTCAGATCGTAGCCAAGCTAAAATGAGGCACGAGGATCATCTTCATTAATGGAGTTCAATTATCCATTTTATTTATAGCAGTTAAGTTTAATTCCCACAGCACATTGACGTAAGTATAAATGCCACAAGCTACCCATTAAGCTAACCAATAAGTAACCATTTATTTTATCAGAGTTGTATCTATTTCTACGGTTTAATTAACGTGAGCTGCTGACCGTGTTTGTAGAAAAAAGCAATTATTACAATCTCTAGAGGAAAACGTAGGTAAATAAACACGAAAAATATTGCGAAAATATGTTACAGGAAAGTAGTGGAATAGAGAACTAACATAAAACATTGATGTAGCCGTATTGAGGAAGATCGACCGATTGAAAAGATTTACATGGTCAACTAAAATTGCGCAATTCTTGTTTTCTGTACCTTGCCGAGATGTTGTACGTAAAAGTGCATCTTTATATTATCTTCATGCAACACTGTAGATCTTACAGACTGGCAAACAATAGGGGATAAAACTTTGATTTATAGTCAGTAATGTCAGTATTAGTAGCTGATGTGACATGGTACATTGTTCACCTTTGACGGCATTTTAAGTATCAGTTACGTTTATTGTTTCATAAAAACTTGTTTCATAGATACATGATTTAAAACTTCTGCTGAAAGTGTTAGTGAAAACAAAAGGGAAAACACATTCACAATACAGTTATTTGTTTTACTCCACACTATCAACCACAATCTGAATCACTTTGAAGAATATTGCTAATCCATTGCTTCATATGTTCGAAAAATTAGTCAGCTCAACAACGTAAATAACGCAATGAATGTTGTTGAAATGTCAAAATGAAAGTCATTGCTAATTTTAGTGTGTTGCGCAATTAAGTACCCCCGCTGTTCAATAATCAACGATTCGAAGGAAATAATAGAAAAAGACTACCTACAGCATAAATGTAAAATACCAAGTTACCGTCTCACCCCATTGAACTTTATATTTGTATATCCTATGTTCTTTTCAACGACTTGTAGGTACCTAACATTATTATAAGTACACTAACACAGCTTGTCTGTTAGAATTTAGCAAATATTATTTCTACAAGTTTGAATTTTCTTTTAATTACCCGACTACGGCGAAGCAAAAAGGAGGGTTATTAAAATAGGTTTTAACTTTTATTAATTTATTTATCTTTTGTATAGATTCTTTTCTATTTTGTGAATGTGAGAACGCTGTGGGTTTAGTGAATTGTAGACTTGTAGACCATTTTCTATTTTGTTAAGTACTTAGTACTTATTGAAAGACCTACACTGTCCTCCCATACCTAGTAATACTGTTATTTGAAAGTATTGTAAAAGCCAATTATTTTTAAAAGAGTAACCGTGGAGTTTTTCAATCACGGCTTTACCTTGACCATTTTTGTACCTATGTCTTGATTTCTGTCTGAAATATTGTCCACGCGGGTGAAGCCGCGGGCAGCAGCTAGTTTGAAATAAAATTATCAACAACTTCGATGGTAAAACGACTAATCTATAAAATACCTACTTTATTATGAGAATAAGCTCGACTTTGACCAAGATCTGGAGAGGCTCTTGATGGATCAAAGGCATGGCTTGTTATCGAGAACAATTACTAGTCCCGGAGAAGACGCGTTTCTGATCTACATAATATGAATTGTTGGGAGGGCAACTCAGGGTACAACAGAGACCCTTGTACCCTGTTCCCAATATCGGTCATTGGGCTACAATTTTGTAAGCTATTTTCAATTCCAATAATAAATAATAAGGTTATGTCAAGCGACTCTTTTTTTTTGCCAAATTTGCTATCAATTAATAACAATGTAACTGACAGCTTCGTAATTAAACTTTGGCATCTTAGAAACCTGCTCTAAGATAGTGCTAACTTCAACAATGAGTTACTGATGGTAGATATAGAGAGTAGAGATCCTTTTTAGCGATCAGACCGACTGGGTCTGATCGCTAAAAAGGATCTCTATTAGCTGGAGTTTAAACTTTAGGCGTATTTATTTACGAATTAATTTCTAAGAACACCATTAAATTCTATAGGTACCTAAATGTAAGAGTTTTCCTGTTCAAGTTCGTAATATTATTATTAATGCTTTATTATCATTCTCAATTAGAAAAGGGTTATTGAAATAAGTATCGATGATGAACTAACTCTACCAGGCTTAATTTTTAAGTAATTTCAAGTTATCTACAAAGTATCTTGACGAGATTTTCACATAGTTCATGTAAAGATCTATTATAAAATATTCCACAAGCGGAAGTGAACTTATAATGTTAAATGAATGAACGTTTAACATCAATAAAGGTGAATCCTGAAATTAAACCCTGAAAATATTCTGAAATTACTAACTTCCAAAACCTACTTTATTTTATTAGGTACAGACGGCTGATCCCGCATTGTATAGGATTTCCGTACAATACGACGTCAGCTTATACTGGAATGCAAAGCTTGATGTGTAGCCGTGTGTACTAGCTGTTGCCCGCGAGTTCGTCTGCGATCTAGGATGAAAAGTAGCCTGTGTCCTTCTCTAGGTCAAGGTCTAACCCTGTGCCAAATTTCATCCAAATTTGTTCAGGCATTTTAGCGTGAAAGCGTAACAAACAAACTCAATTTCGCATTTATAATATTAAGTTAGGATTTACACTTGACAAATGGCTTGCAGGGGCTTGTGGCTAAGTAACAACAGCTGCACGTTTCGATCGATCAGGTTAAGCTACTCTTGCCGCGGTTGGTCTGTGGATGGGTGACCGTCTTTACATACCAAGACCCCTCCGTGCCTCGGAAAGCACGTTAAGCCCCGGCTGCCATTTGTAGATCTTTGACAGTCGTTACGGGTAGCTAGAAGCCCAAAAAGTCTGACAACCAGTTTTACCAAGGAGTATCGTGTTACCTAGTAACTAGGTTGTGGAGGTCAGATAGGCAGTCGCTCCGTGTAAAATACTGGTATTCAGCTGCATCCGGTTAGACTGGAAGCCGACCCCAACATAGTTGGGAAAAGGCTAGGCAGATGATTTACTTGACAAATCATAAATATAATATACAATCTAATACTAAAATATAGATGTTATGTATAAGTATCTATATAAAGGGAAAAAGGGAAGAGCTCATTGGGCATCAAAAAGCTAACTTAGAAGAAACAGGACTTAAACACCATCAATGAATCAAAGTCAATTAATTATTCCAAGATCTATTGTGTTTATCTTCGCAATACACTCAAAACAATAACCCCCTTATTCATAAACGCTGCTTAAAGTAAAGTAATGATGAGCGGCTGTTTAACCATAAATTTTTGACGTTTAAACGTCTCTTAACTTTAATCAACGTTTATAAATAAGAGGGTTAGTTATTAAAGGCGCCTTAAATTACAGTGGAAAGTATACAGGGTGGATTTTTGAGACGAGATTAATAACGTTTTTTAGCTAACTGTAAGATTTTTCCAAAATCTGTGAATGCTGGAAAAGTTAAGTATAGTCTCCTGAGAACGTTTTCCTGTAACTACAACGGTTAAGGTACTTTGGCTACCCTGTCTCAATAATCCACCTCGTATTTCCCAATTACCTACGCAAAGGTCAAACACCTCTACGTACAATCTCTTCTCAACACTACAATAACCATAGATTATAGAGGACGTTGAAATTTGAAACGGATATTACAGCGATAAATAAAATTAGGTTGGTACTGCTGGTATTATAAAGGAATCTCTGGGAATGCAAAGAGACCTTTGACTGTGGAATTCAAAGGAAACAAATAATTTTGTATTTATTATGGAGCTACGATTAGGTAGGTATAGTCGACCTCGTAATGAAATTGCTAAATCACCTTACGGTTGAATGTCACTTGCATGTCTTAAAACGACAAGGTGTATTTGTCTGTGACAGTTACGGCCGATCCCAATATCCTATTTTCAGTGAAAGACAGATCGCTATTGATGATAGACAGTATAGGTAATTCTATCTATCCCTGAATGACGTCTCACTATAATTGATAAAGGCTATCTATCTAAAGAAAATAAACGGTAGGGTTCTCTACTTGGCTCTCCCGTGCATTCCGTTACAACCAACATCACTTTAAAAAACAACGTGTATAATTTGCTTTATTATAAAAACTTCTTTATATATTCATCCTAAATAAATGACTAGATTAAGTTATAATTTATTTCAAATTAAAACTGTAAGTAAGTAGTATTTTACTCAAAAATGCATGTAATGTGGTCATTATTTTGACAACCTTGTTTGAGCAAAGTCGACCTTGCCGTTCTGTTTCAAGGAGCGGCCGGCAAAGTTTTGCTGGTCGCTCTAACAGGCCAGCAAAATATTGCCGGCCGCTATTTTGACGTTTCAACGTTTTAAAAAATCAAATGCAAAAAGATTTTATTTAAAACACAGCTGTTTGTATTTATAGAGATAGGTACAAAAAGATTTTATTCCATATTTGGCTGTATAGCTCCAACTACCATAGTAAAAAAAAAAACAAAGAAGTAACAAAGGCGCGGTTCAGCGAAAATTTTATTTTTATTTAGTGACTTTTTTGCTAAAAATGAGCTATCAAAGCGAAAATTCTTCCGATTCAATGTGTTTAACACCGCCAGACATTAAAGATGAAGTTAAATTAGTGGTTGAAAATTTATTACCGCAAAACTCAAAGGAAAAATATAAGCTTGCATATTAAAAATTTGTGCAGTGGAAAATCAGTAGGAAATCTAAATCTTTACTTGCTGGTTTTATTTAGATTAGGTACTTGCATTTTTGAGTAAAGCACTATACAAGCCTTGGCCCACTATGACTGCTTCGCTGGTCACGCTATGATTGCCTCGAGCTAGCCTAGCTACGCTCTAGGCCTTCCAGCTTGGCCATCATTGCAGCCCTTGCTGTCCTCGCTGTAAAGGCCTCGACCTGCGGCCTCGGCCTTTATCTCAGCTCGTCCATCAAGTGCTGCACGCTGACCGCGCTGTGTCGGCCTGGAGCTGCGCTACGCTGCGCTGTCGGCCATCATCAGCGCGACCAGCAAAGTAGTCATTATAGACCGCGGCAGTAATGTACTATTACTGCATTTTGCTAAACAAATAATTAATTAACGCTGGGGAGGAGAAATGACTTGGCTTTTTCATACAAATAGCTATCCGTAGTAAGCGATAGACCAATAGATAGCGTATGCTGGTAAGATTCTTTAATATCCGATAGATTATTGGTACGTTAAAACCATAGATACAAGAGATAGATAGGGTTTTATATCTCCAGTATGCCAAAACTGATGATAGATAGGTTATTGGGTTCGATTGTTAGATGATTTCAGCTTTGTTTCGGGATTGCTCAATTAAGTTTCACAATCCCTAAAATCCCAAGATAAATACATGAGGAAAACCGCACTTAGATATTAGGCAATAAACATGAATGTACCTTGCGATAATTACAATAAATAAAAGCGATATCAGGTACGAGTTAATTGATTAAATTTTATTCCAAATGTCTTTTTTTTTTGGTAGGAAATTATCAAATAACTTCTCCCGCTCTGGGTGGAGCGGGAGGGTGTGTCAGACTCTTACTGACTAAAACCCACTCGTGTTCCTTCGGTTGCCCTGTTGCCGGGGGCCACGATGTCCCTTTCGGTCCTTATTCGCAGCCCCGGCAGGCATTGGCCCTAGCGGGCCCCCTCAATTCTGCTGACATCTCTTTGAGGCGCGCGTGGAACACAACGTGCCGTCGACCTGGGCCTGGACCTTATCGGACGGCGAACTACCCATTGCTCACCGTCCGCAAGCCCGCGCCTACGGTGGCAGGAAATCGGCTCGCGATTCCCGCCCCGGGCGTCTCCTCCTGCGACGGTTAGGGGCGTAAGGGCGCGAAATTTGCCTCTCCCTCACGCGTTCCGCCTCCTCCTTCGCGAGCACTACTGCTTCTCAGAAGGAGGTGACGGCCTGTCATTTCCTCTCGCTCCGTACCATGGCCTGAACCAGGGCCGGACGCGAGAGATCACTGCCGCCGATCGCCTCCACGAGGTCAATGTCTGACAACTGTCTACAGACTTTTATGTCGAAACCAGACCGGACCGGACGAACTGGACCTAGATAGCGTAAAATCTGGTTACTCACAGTGTGTTAAAATATTTGTAAGTTTTCAACTGGAAGCCAACCCCAATTTAGTTTACTAATCTAATGTATCGTTATTTATGTAAGCTCTACAGGTCGTATAGTTCCATCTCTTTCTCCCACTGAAGTAACATTAAAAGAATACTGCTTTATGAGCTGGTGGTAGGCCCCCTGGACTGTTCGTATTTTGAATCTGTGGAAATAGCTGCCAGAATCCTGAAATTCTGGCAACCGGCATCCAACGGGACATCTGTAACTCTCACAGAAATTTGGATACTAATCGAATTGTACTCGCTCCATGTAAAAACCGCATTTATTCAGACTTGAAGCCAATTCTTCTCTCTTCTATGTATGACTACTTGTGACTTGTAACGGTTCATGCATAATTATTACTATGATGCATTCAGATCGCCTGATTTATTCATGCATTATGTATGTATGCACATGAATTTTAATTGCCGGAATCAGAGTGTTGTCATTGACATTTCAAGCAGAAAAAAACGTCAGTATAGTTTCATATTCATTATTATTAATAAGTCGACATGAATTTTGTTCCATCGTTATCTTTATTTAGACAATAGGGAGTGCCAAAAAACCGGCCAAGAGCGTGTCGGACAACGCACAATGATAGATCAATCCGAATTAATCCTCAAAATAAGCCCTTTCATTTGATATGTCTCACCGAGTCACACGGTACAGTTAGCAAAACTTTTTATTTTGCTCTTAAAAGTCACTCCTATATTCAAAATTCATTTATTTTCGTTACACGTTCGAATTTGGGTCACAAAAATTGATATGTGTACCAAATTTCAACTTAATCGGTCCATTAGATTTGGAGAAAATTGACTGTGACAGACAACCGTTTGATCCTTTAAGGGTTCTGTTTTTTTTTTCTTTTGTGGTTCCGGAACCCTCAAAAGAGTCTTTAGCAATTTTATTACCTATTATATACTGGCATAAGTCGTCAACTTAACCCTATGAATGACGAACAACAACAAAAATGTATACCAATGTAATAGTCAGCTTCATCGTGCCGACGTCAACTTTATCATAGAGAAATTTTGGAACGAAAGTATCGAAATCAAGGTTAATGTTTGTGGCTTGGTGACACGAACATTATTTTTCATGTAATGCGTCGGGTTATGCGAAAGATAACTTTCTAAAAACACGTAACGAAATAGTTACGTAGATTAAAATGTTAGTGCTAGTGCTAGGCGGATCGCCCGGAGAACACGGTAGAGCATACGGTGGAGGTCTGCCCGGCTTGGGCGGAGAACCGCCGTGTCCTCGTGGAGGCGATCGGCGGCGGTGATCTCTCGCGTCCGGCCCTGGTCCAGACATGGTAAGGAGCGACAAGGTATGCGAGGCCGTCACCTTCTTCTGCGAAGCAGTAATACTTGCAAAGGAGGAGGCGGAACACGTGAGGTAAAGGCAAATTTCGCGCCATCACGCCCGTAAACGCCGCCGGAGACGCCCTGGGCGTCGGGAACCCCAGACCGATTCCCGGCCACCATAGACGCGGGCTTGCGGACGATGAGCAATGGGTAGCTCGCCGTCCGATAAGGACCAGGCCCAGATCGACGGCACGTTGTGTTCTATGCGTGCCTCAAAGAGATGTCAGCAGAACTGATGGTGTCCGCTAGGGCCGATGCCTGCCGAAGTCGCGGGAAAGTCCGAAAGAGATACCGTGGCCCCTGGCAACATACAGGCACCTATCTGCCGTCATCCATATTAATTAATTATGCACATATTTGTCACGTTTCGAAATCACCGTTCAAGATCTCATGATAATAGACATTTAGAAGAATTCGTATTCTGTTTAATTTTAGAAATCAGACCGTGATTAGATTGACCCCTAAAAGTATCTAGGATCAAGGTATTCTATCTAGGATCAAGGTATTCTTAAATAATAATAGGAGTCGATCTAACTGCTAGGCGACAGATTGTAGTTAACAGATCATGTCTTAATAAACAATGATTTATGACATTTTAATACATCTACAATCTTTCTATTCCCTCCTTTGATTCCCTCTGACAACTACTGACTTCCGCCATGCAACAAGCTATCAAGAAAATTAAAGAAGTTTGATCGGTTACTACACAAAAATATAAAGTCAAAGCATCAAACAAGTTAATTTACATAAAGCAGTAAAAGGGAAGCCATCAAAATTAAGGGTACAAAAGAAAAGGTTAATGACCAACGACCATTGCTGGGAGAGGAAGGTCGCTTCTATAATTTATAATATTTACGTGACTTTAACATTTTACATTCCTGCAACTTTTCTCCGCAGTCTCAGACAGATATCTTATCTTTTACATTAGTTTAGGGAGATGACGATTATTCACATCGCGACATAAATTTGTCTTTAATTACTAGGTCAGACGCCTTCCGGAAATCAAAAAACATTTTAGAATCAGGCCCGCCGCTGAGCGCTTCACCGCCTACGAGCAAAACCGACGATGCCGCTCCCTTTTTACCCTACTAGGCTTTTAGAGAGGAATTTGATGTTGGTTATGTTGTTATGGAAGTGTATAAAAAACCGGCGGTGTATTGGACCACGTACAATGAAGAGTTCTATTCATAACAAAGGAATACCCTCTTAGAGATTATCTATCTAAGGGCCGATTTTTCAATATTTAGATAACTTTTACCTGAAGAATAAATGTGACGTTTTGACAGGTTGTCCAAACAAAAACTGTCAAAATAACAAACTTATTAATCGGAAAAAAGTTAACTAACGATTGATAAACCGGTCCTAAGTTGTTTGAACCTGCAAACGTTTGAGTTAATTTTCTATGTAGAACAATGTGTTCAATAAGGAGATTTCTGTTTGCCGCCCCCTTGAAAGTGCCTCCCTTGTGCGGTCGAGGCCCTGCACGCCCGCACCCAACGGGCCTGCTTACGAATACGTAAGCTTTTCTGGATCTTTATGCAAATACATAGTAATCTTTATGATAGAAACAATATAGTAAGAATAATTTTATGATAACTTATCGCACTATCGGTATCAATATTTATTATGTCATTCGATCATGAATTATTTCATCAAAACCTAATGTATTGTTACAATCCAGAGTCCTGCAGCCTAATTGCGTAACACAGTCACAATCCCTTTTATTGTGGCAGTTCAACAATATTCATTGCGTTATTTGCGTTGTCGAGCAGAAGAACACAAGAATTTCACAGATTCTAGAAATCTAGACCTAAAATTATAAATAAAAAACAAGGTTCTTTTATTATACTTTTCTAAGTTTGAATTTGTTACTTTCTAACTTTAATAAAAAATAAAAAAAATCTTTTTGTTTACTATTGTTTTAATTATTTATGCATTATGGAAATATACGATTATAAATATTTATTTAAACTCCACCATCTACCTCCATAATTTGCAGTAAGCAATTCAGGAGGAAGAAGTAATTACCATAATCACTATGTTTGCCAAGTGAGTTGCAGATTGCAATACAATGGATATAGATGAATAGTTGTTGCTGATATGCATCCTTGTTCGATTCCTAAGATATTTGTCAGAAAAAATAGCGCCAAAGCTAGACAAGACTGTTAGTAACATAAAAAAATACAATTTCGCTCTCAAGCTTCTAGTGGTTATTTTATTGATGTCCAATAAAAATTTATTATTGTTAACATACTTTTAATATACCTGACTGCCTCGTTGGTCTAGTGGTCGCAAGCGCTACTGCTGAGCATGAGGTCCTGGGTTCGATTCCCGGGTCGGGCAGTGTTGCTGGGTTTTTCTATCAGAAATTTCTCAGTAGCAGCTCGGAGTCTGGATGTGTGCCCGGTTTTGGCAATAGGCTCGCCCCCTATTACATGGGACTTAAACATAACTGGCGAAATGTGGATGTACCTGCTACAGGTACACCTCTGCCCAACCCTTCGGGGAAACAAGGCGTGATGTTATGTTTTTATGTTTATGATATTTAAAAAAAAGTTAAATTTTAAAAACTCGTGACGACGCTTGTTTCTAAATATTACCTAAAACTTATTTAAACTTACAGGGTTAATGCATTTTATTTTATTACCTTTTAAAGGATTTTTGTTGAGTCGGGGGTTTTTAAAATTTAACTTATATTTCCTGCTTTTTAAACTTTATGTACTTATTACTAGTAGACACGCCACGATCGACACGTGACTCGCTTAAATCTGCGCAGCTAAAGTTGACGACCGCTGATAAATGACTGTTTTTAACATGAATTTATGACGTTCAGGAACGCATCCGATGCTTTTTGCTTATAGTTTTATAACTACATTGTGCAGTTAGACCATAACAACGCTTTCAAAACACCTTTTGAATATCAATAATGAATTTGACAGATAATGAAAAGTAAACCATATGAAGAGCGCACAATTTCATTGCCCTGTTGTAAACTCGACCGGCTTGTAAAAACAGGTTTACAATCCACATTAATATGCGAGACCTCTGTATTAAATTAAATAAGTAATAATAAAGCCCGGGGTTTTCCCCTGGACTTAACTAATTACTTGTTTCTTATTGGATTCAAAATAAATAGGTCCTTAAAAATAAGTGAGAGATTTATAAGATAAGTGACAATTTGATTTTGGTATTAACAACAGGCGTTAATTTTCTCTGATTTGCAAGTATTTATGCCTATCTGTGTTTCGACAATACTGATTGCAATTATCAAACTGGCAAACCACAGAAGCTAGATCAGAATTTATTTCCACTATGTAACGGTAACTATCAGCAGGAACAGCTATTAAAAAGTGGTTTCAAAATTATAGATTTAATAGGTCAACTAGGTAATCAACGCGCTCCTGTAAAATGTAGTTTTCACTAACTGCTATTTCAAAAGCTTAAACCTCAGCTTGTGGCTAAGTAATAACAGCCGCACGGGTCGATTGATCAGGTTAAGCTACGCTTGCTGCGGTTGGCTTGGGATGGGTGACCATCTTTCCATACCAAGACCCCTCCGTGCCTCGGAAAGCACGTTAAACCGTTGGTCCCGGCTGTCATTTGTAGATCTTTGACAGTCGTTACGGGTAGTTGGAAGCCCAAAAGTCTGACAACCAGTCTTACCGTGGTCTAAGGTCTTATCGTGTTACCTAGTAACTAGGTTGTGGAGGTCAGATAGGCAGTCGCTCCATGTAAAACACTGGTATTCAGCTGCATCCGGTTAGACTGGAAGCCGACACCAACACAGTTGGGAAAAAGGCTAGGCAGATGATGACTAACTGCAATTTCAAAAGGCATAAATTCTAAAGTATGTATCACCACTAAATCATAAAGAAGTATAATATACTTAAGACTTAAGGTACGTAATAGAGAAAACTTACAAGTGTTAAAGTTTGTACTTGACCGTGTTAACACGAATTATTACGCCTCAAGGACCTTAAGTGAGGACTTTACTACCTAATCCTTAAGGATTTATAAAGCAGATACGAGATACGACGTCCATAATGTGGCTTAAAACTTATTTAAGTATTAGAAACAAGACAATGAAGATAGGGGTTTGTTCAGACTCACTTTACTTGATAAATCGAAGAATCAAAGGGTAATCAGTACGACGATTTATAGTAATAACATGTCTTTCAATAAAAAACATGAAGTACCTACTTGATAAGCTTTTCAAAATTAATCTCCTGTACTTGGGATTGAAGATACAAAAGCGGCTGTAATATTTGGATTTTGTTATAAGGTACGAGTTTAGTCAGGTACAGATCATAACAATCTCGTCCCCTCTAGGGACCTAACTCCGAACAAGCCCCAATTAGGTACCCAATGTACCCACTTTACGTCCTTGCTTGAATTACGAATATTGTCCGCCATGTTGGCATTTTGACAATCTAGTGAGCGTAACGTGTTGCTACTGCGAACTGGTTACTCATACAAAAAACATTGGATGTATTTTAAAAAAAATACACGCCTAAGCAGTTATGTGTTACAATTTCTGTTTACTAATAAAGGTTAAGGAAAACCTCAAGATTATTTTTATTTCGGAACCAAGACAAACAAAATATGATTTGTTCAAAACCTATCAAAAAACATAGCATCTCAAGTTTTATTCCTAAAACTGGATCCTAAATGTATTAAAAATAACTCATACAAAATAAATTATTCTTTTACATATTTTACTGGCGGTCTGGGTTTTGCCAGTCGAACAGAAAGTTTTTTGACATGCGTTTTTAATATTTAAAGATATCAGAAATTATAAAAATACTAACGAAAAGTAGTTCTGAACTGTCCTCAAAACTAATTTGCTGACTGGGACAGACAAGACAGACTAAACGCTATTCTGTGAAAACTGTCTCGTCTGTATCCGCAGTGAAAAGACATTACTGACATTGACGACTTATAACTACTAGTAACATTACTAGGTACACAGTAGTATTTATAATAAAATAATTTATGTAGCTAACACAACGGATTCAGAAATAAGCGAGTTTTTATCACGAAGTAGCTCTAATAATCAACTAAATACTGGAACGTTGTTAAAAAAATACAGAACGTACTTAAATTTCAAGTTTTCTACATCTATCTACACATTATTATAAATTTAAGTCGCTTTTCGTGTCTGTCTGTGTGACCGCGTTGTTCGTCTAAACCACGCAACAGAATCTAATGCAATTTTCACCATCATTTAGAGAATTTATTCCGGGAAGGTTTATATTCATTAAACATTAATATTAGGGATGTAACGATTCTATTTCCGATACCGATATAGTCGGAAGGCCGATATATCGGCATTGCCGATATACAACCGATATCAAACAGTTCGAAAATCGCGCGAAACAACGACGCACGCGCAGCATTGTCGCTCCGTCGCAGGCGGGACTAAGGGGAGAGCCGCGCAGCGCATGCTTAGCCATCTCAACACGGCAAACGGCAGTTTTTGCAGTTTGCTGAGCGTTGGCTGGGTGATGTATTGTTTCGTACCTGTTTCACGGCACCGATTTTCGTGATTCTCTTTATTCACACAGTGAAGTGAGGACTATAACGCACCATTAATCAGTTGTGCCCGAAATTCAAAATACAAAAGACACAAACGCCCGAGGTGCATGCTTCATTATTTATTTGATTAATTATCTACTAAGCCACCGATATCGGCATCGGTATCGTTATCGCCGATTATTTACTACAATAACCGGTATCGGTATCGTATCGGGAAAATTGTGTATCGTTACATCCCTAATTAATATTAAACTGACGTATAATAAAGAATTCCCGATGTTTTGTCCAATCGTAAAAACCGTGCGAAGCAGGGACGCGTCGCTAGTACTGATAGTAATTAATAAACATTAGTAAGTAAGTAAGTAATCATTTTTATTTACCAAAAACTTAGCCTAGGTAACATTCTAGTGATTTTTGTCGATATCTTTCATTTAATAACGTCCTGTAAAACAAATACATACCAGCAGTAGGCTGCTGAGTCGTAGGTGCTCTTCGTGGACAAAAATATAAAAAAAAATAATGCACGAAGAGCACCTGGGTGCTATTCGCGCAGGTGCTATTCGGACGGGTGCTCTAAGTGGACTACTTCATAATTAGAGCCCTCGTAGTTTTTTCTTTGCGTATCATTACCAATAAACACAACATCACCTCTGTTGTTCTCATCATTAATTTAATTTTGATGAAGTTTAATGACCTTGCATCCTATGTTCTTGGTATTTTTTGCTAATCATAATCTTTTTTGTTTTGACCAAATTCATATATCCTAGCCAAATTCTTTATGTTTTATAAACCGGTCTTTAGCCGGTTATACGGCTAGAGCCAACCTTCAATTGACTTGATCCATGCCACTCAGAAGCTGCTGAGATATAAGGTAATAACTTGACACTTCAACTTGAATTGAATACGTTGCTTAATGAAGTCCAGTCTTACCAAGGATGTATCGTGTTACCCAGTGTCGGGGCTGTGGAGGTCAAATAGGCAGTCGCTCCATGTAAAACTAAACACTAGTATTCAGCTGCATCTAGTAAAACTGGAAGCCGATCCCAACATAGTTGGGAAAAGGCAAGATAGAAGAAGAGATGCTTAATGAAGTCCTCTGCGCTTGTTGGCACGCAATAAAGGTTTGTGTAGCGGATCAGATAAAAATAACATGAATATTTAATTGAGTTGAACCTACATCACCACATGAATACATTTATTTAACTAGGTTATTTGTAATCTGACAGAAATGATCGCCGGAATTCTTCGTTGAATTTATAATTTAATAATGCTTTTTTAGGATGTTAATTCACGAAGTTTCAGTATAATTTATTATAATAATAATTAAATTGACCAAACAATTATCATAGCGATGTTTATCATAATCAAAAGTTGAAAAACGTATTTATTTTCTGTACTGTCTACGTATGTTATTTTGAGGGCGGTTTCAGTATTTACATTATAATTAAGTTACTTTACATAACATAAAAACGCGTTTAAAATATCTGATGTCAAGATTTTTTTCTCGTTAAATAATTAATTTACGTACTTTACTTCCTTCAATGAAAACACTTTATTTTTTTAACTTGATGAGATTGGGACAGCTAAAAGGCTTTATATTGTCAAAGTTAACATCAAAAAGCCGAATAAGTGGTAATCAGGCGATAGTACCGAAATAGATAATAAAAACTTTCGCAATGTTTATGAGAGCTTTTGTCTTAATTTGTTTTTTAAAGTTGCCCCTTTTTTAACTTAATGCGCAAGTGTGTAGATAAATAAATAGATAAGTCACACATATATACTATCACATAAGACCCGAGACAACTATAACCTACGCCCAAAGATACAAATATGTCTAGATAGACAGTCAAAGCAATGAACTCGTCGAAAAAAATAGCGTCCATCTGTTGGCCACTAAATGCACGCACACTAAAAAAGCACACACGTCATTGTACTTTTCTAGTGTGCGTGCATTTGTAAGACGTAGCTGTCACGCACACCAACATAAAAAAGTTGGCCTGTTTGTTTTAGTTCTTTTGCAGCGCGACACTGTATCTAGACATATAAATAGTCAAAGCCTATGCCATATATATATCGGAGACGGATATGTGACTCTTTCGTTATTATTAGTCATATTTTAACTACTGTGGGCGTAGTGTGGATAGTATTGGTTAATGCGCAATAAAAAAAACCGTTTGCAGTTCAGATCACATTATAATTTACTATCAAATTAATCACACTAGCTAAATTATAAACACACTGGGTGCGACGGCGTTTATTAAAATCACAAATTAACACAATGATCACAAATTACAATTAACACAATAACTGAGCACAACGAATCGAGAACAGTTCCGCGACGTCTTGACTCCAATGCGATCCGAGGCTGAATCCCTCCTGGCCGTGGCCTTAAAACATCACGACTCTGTAGAAGCGCGCTTTCTGGTGTCGGTAGATCACTTGAGAATCTTGTCTTTTTATCTTAAATTAATGAGTTAAATACACCAGTGAGTAAAAAATCGATAAAACAATAGTCTACCAATACATTGTTTTATAAAACGACGGCTATTAAAGCCGATGACTATAATCCCAACAAACGGCCATAATACAGTTTACGAGCGAAATAAATGAAAACCAATTGGTGATTAAAATGGAATCTCCATCTTATACCTACCGACACTTGTTCTGTTCAATAGTATTTGCAGACTTCGATCCAATTAATGTAACTGTTTTGCTGATTGTATAAAGTGTTCATGAAGTGCCTACCTGTGATGTCGTTTCTTAATCATTACAAAATATACTCCTACTTTTCACCTAAATGATCCATCCGACCGAATTTCGCTTTTTTTTCCGAATTAGCCAGTACGCAGGAAATAGTGCACAAGCGTGCGCGCAAGCACAGGTGCAGTCTCTGTTCCTTTAAGACGCGAATATATGACAGTGACCTTTAGTGGTTAGCTTGCGTGTTCTATACTGAGCTCACGCAACGCGTCGTACGTCCAGCCAGTAATAGGACTCACCCATCAAGGAGCGCTTTCCCAAATTAGACGCATTATTAATTCATTATTCATAAAACAAAAAGTATTTTAATAAAACACGTATACTAAAAGATTAATAATAAAATTATCTTTAAAATGGTGAACATTTCAGAAAAATATGCTTGATAGATTTTGCGTGATTCTCAGTTTTTTATCCGCGATAGATATAACTTTACAAATTAATTTCACTATGTAATATAACCATAATCTAAAATATGCCTATATTAAGTTATTTAAAAAATGCTCTAATTTAACATATATTTTTTCCAAATCATTTACACTACTCGTTTAGACGTCATCTTCAGAATAAAATCATTAAAAGTCGGTTATTGTCGCCTTAAGGAAATAACGACGATCCCTTTCCGAGTTGATATGTTCAACTCGGAAAGGGATCGTCACCGTATCAACTCGAGCTATTCAGTATTCTTTGTATGAAACTACTGCAACACACACTAATCGGAATCGTAACATAATCGCCTCGCTTCGGGACAAGCTCACGAACCGTGGCGATACGGCGACGCTCTCTTGCCAAGTTGATATGTGTGTTATGACCTTCACTGTCATAGTTCGATAGGACGGCAATCTGAAACGACCGTAGAGATCAGGCGCAGGACCAACAGTTTAACGTGCTTTCCGATGCTTCACACCATCAACTTCCAAACTCCGGGCAACTGACAAATTCGTAATGGAAAAACCCAATAACACTTGCCCGACCCAGGACCCCACACTCAGCACTCGCTCTTACGACCACGAGACCAACCCGTAGTTCAACCTGAATAATGTATGGTCCAAAACTATTATTAGCCATAATCACCACGCTTGGTTAACATGTTGGTGATTGTGAATTGCTCTTGCTCGTGCTCATAACCTTACACGTGCCATCGCACACTTAATCTGGCCCATAAAAATGTTTAAATCTCGAATTCTACGATTTGAATCGAATAACAATAAATGAATCAGCAGCGTATTTCCCGCTCAATTTATATTAGTCAAATCAGGGTAATGGCTTATTTGGCAGAAGGGAAGCTTCCGCCTTCTGTGTGGTCACGGATCCAATTCCCACATCGGGTTAACTACTTGCATGCCAAATGCGGTATACGCGGTCTTAGCCTGTTGGAAACATAGATTTATGTGCTACTAAATATACCCAATACTACGCCCAATATTGCCATTGATTAACTTGAAAAAAAAAACCGAAAATGTTATTTTGAGGCAAACGATATTCTAGGTAACGTTAAGTATCCCTAGAAATATCATTGACTGCGGCATCACTTAAAATAACATCAGATGAGATAGTGGCATTACAGTGAATTTAACAATCAGATGACAAAAAAACAAACTCACTTTAATATTTCATTATTGGACAGCACATTCCAAAGTAAGGGTTAGTCTATTCTTAGCCTATTTTTATAAGACTCAGACGTCAGGGGACTGCCACAAATAACTTAATAGCCTTTTATAGACTTTTTAAGAGTAGTAGTAGTAGAAAGGTGTTGTGTTTTATGACACCTGTCTGCTCCCAAACAGTGCTCTCCATTTCTTAAGCATTTATTATTTGAAGAGTTTTTGAACTATGCACCTTAGATTGCTTACTTCGAACTTTATTTAAAGGACCATTTCAAAACTTCATGGCTTTCGCAGTTCCATAAAGTACAGTTTTCAAACGATAAAAATTAAATATTGTAGTATCGGACCTATTCCATATTAACTCGTAAAATACCTATTATAAGATTTTCATTACAGGTATTAAATACACTTATACGCTCATCTCGGTGCAGCGCAAATCATAACAAGCAACCGTTTCAAACAGGTTAAAGTGACGCAGCGTATGAAACTCTAGCGTATTGTTAGTTCCTCTACAAACTTCAGACTCCGGAATAACGTCCATATCTGCAGGTATTATTAGTATTAGTATTGCATAAGCTGGAACTGTGAAATGAGTAGTAGGCCTAAGCTGCGGGTGCTGTGCAGCTGTGTGAGGAATTATAGGACGGTTGGTAGTGGCCTCCGTAATCTAGTCTAGTCTAGGTTCTACAAATTTAAAAACTTGTCATTGAAAATGAAACTATTCTTGAGACAAACCAAGATTCCCAGATTCCCGTGCATTTCTTAATAACTTAGCTTAACGAAATGCAAACGTTTGGAAGTATTTCCACTATTTCTACATTTATTAAATCCTTATATTATTAAATAATACAAGGATCAATAGGATGAATCCAATAAAATTCAAGAATACAGCCTCCGGCACACAATTTGTGGGTATTTACGCACACCTACAATGATATTTCGGTACCAAAAAAATACGTTTGGTGTTAGGTTCAAGAGGATTGTATCGACACACAACTGTTTATGTTAGTACTGCCTTAAGGGGAAAGCGTCAGGGTAGCCCGTGAAATTAAAATTTTCTTACGTTTTTTGTATTTTGCAGGTCAGTGTCAGGTTTTATGTTGATTAAAATATGATTCGCGGTCGTAACAAATATGGCTTTACTCAATTATAATTATTACAATCAGCAATACAACTCCATAAGTTAGCAAAGGTGTCAAATGTCATGATTTCATGAAATCATAACATTTGACAACTTTATCTTCTTCTTAATCACTATTGCTGATTGTAATGATTTGCCTGACTCGTCTGCTCCACCGACCATCGGTCTTTCGACAAACATGGCCAGCCCACTGCCACTTCAGCTTACTCTGCAAGCTATGTAGGTCACTCCGGTTCTTTTCCGGATGACGATACAAAGAAAGTACACGATTTTGAAAAAATCACACTATTACATATACAAATCAGGTTAGAAACCCATATTCGAAAAGATAAGAGAAGCTAAGACTATTCCCCTATTCACAATTCGATGGGTAACACAATATTTATTTAGCTTTAAAGTAGGTAAGTATTTCAATAATACCATGAAAAAAGCGGCCAAGTGCGAGTCGTACTCGCCCATGAAGGGTTCCGTAGCAGCAAGTAACGATAAGTTTACGATTTATGACGTATTAAAAAAAAACTACTTGCTAGATCTCGTTCAAACCAATTTTCGGTGGAAGTTTACATAGTAATGTACATCATATATTTTTTTTAGTTTTATTATTCTCTTATTTTAGAAGTTATAGGGGGGGGACACACATTTTACCACTTTGGAAGTGTCTCTCGCACAAACTATTCAGTTTAGAAAAAAATGATATTAGAAACCTCAATATCATTTTTGAAGACCTATCCATAGATATAGACACGTATGGGATTGATGAAAAAAATTTTTTAAGTTTCAGTTCTAAGTATGGGGAACTCCAAAATTATTTGTTCTTTTTCTATTTTTGTGTGTAAATCTTAATGCGGTTCACAGAATACATCTACTTACCAAGTTTCAACAGCATAGCTCTTATAGTTTCGGAAAAAAGTGGCTGTGACATACGGACGGACAGACAGACAGACAGACAGACAGACAGACAGACATGACGAATCTATAAGGGTTCCGTTTTTTAACGGAACCCTAAAAAATACTAAGTTATTACCTTATATATAACTTATCAACGATATAATAACAGTCGATAGCACTGTAAAATTTATTCAGTATGTTCGGTCTGACAGTCCTTCCGATCATACCAAAGACCAAATGAATGAATAAATATAGATCGATGGAACAGATAGGCTACGCGGACATACAGTGTGTGAAATTGAAATTTCAAAGCAATATGAAAATCTGATCAGCGGAATGTTTATTGAATGTATAATTGGCGTTTTCTAAAATGAAAACGCCAATTGATCAACAATGCATGATGCCAGTCGTAATGAAATACCTGACTTGGTTTACGGCCCGTGAAAACTGCTAACTATATTTCCGTCGGTAAAGTGATGAAAATTTCAGTTAAAACTTCATTGCTGAAACCTCTATTTAATTGAAAAAAAAAAACATAATTCATTGTCATTATTATACCTACAAATACTACGTGATATTCACACCACTTAAATTATCTAACTGTTATCTAATCAATTTACAGTATTATAAATAAATTGCTTGTAATTTAACAAGTTTTGATGAAAATTAATATAACCCTTTTTAGTAAACAATCAATTTTAATTATAGTTCGTTCCAATTACTGAAGCTATTGCAATTAAAATAATAATGTATTTATGGTGTGGAATTAGCATGTAAGTACTCTATAGGTTATCAAGCACAAACTTCAAAGTTTACTCGAAGGATTCGTCTATGTTGACCTAAAACGTCCATCTCATCTGCCTAGCCTTTTCCCAACTATGTTGGGGTCGGCTTCCAGTCTAACCGGATGCAGCTGAATACCAGTATTTTACATGGAGCGACTGCCTATCTGACCTCCACAACCTAGTGACTAGGTAACACGATACCCCTTGGTAAGACTGGTTGTCAGACTTTTTGGGCTTCTAACTACCCGTAACGACTGTCAAAGTGAAAAGTTGACCTAAAACGTCCAATCTTTAGAATTAACTTCAACCAAATTGTGTAACTATATTCGAAGTCCACTAACTTATTATATAATCGCATAGATTGGTTTAAAATTTAATAATTCCGTTATTATGAATGTAGAAAAGACGGAAGAAAAAGGAAAATACCTACCACTTACACCACAACGGCGCGTGCCGGAAAATTAGTGAAGAATTGTGAGTAATATTCACAAAGTGTACCACGTGCCACACGTACGACAAATGAACGCTCGAAGCTTACGGAAGGTAATTTATACCGCAACTGTGACTCGAAAATATATAGAGCGGCTTAGGAGCATGTGTTACTACGACAATTCGTAATTTGTAGGTGTTCGGGTGTACCCCATGTGCAGTACCGGATTAACCACGTAGCAAGAGTAGCAATTGCTACGGGCCCCGCACAAAAGGGGGCCCCGCGTATCCAAACCCGTCCACCTCCGCCTGTGCGTATGAAACTTAGATGTGATAGGTATATTGAATTTACTTAATGTCACAAAAACGTGATATGTAAGTAACACCTTTTCCACGTCAGATAATCTGTAATATTTTTTTTACATATTCCTAAAAGTTGATGGCAAATAAACGTACTGAGTATTGAATAAAAAAAATTACCACTTTATACTTAAGAACCCATAGCAGAACAAGGGCCCCTCAATAAAATTTGCTACGGGCCCCGCGCTTGCTTAATCCGGCACTGCCCATGTGGGCATTACCCCAGACCAGGGTTCCTCTATGTTATATCCCCACGTACTGGCAAATACATTTGACGAAAGCTTGTGGCTAAATTAAAATATAGATAAGAAGTATTCGTCGAAACATAATCAAATCTATGTTATATCGTGATACAGTAGGCCGCGCGTCAGTGGTAACTAAACCAGTAGAAGCTGGCCTTGCATTCGACTGAAACTCCTTAAGTGATCGCCAACCACGTCCCCACAGAGGTGACCTTGGTGGTTTAAAACCGTGTAGATGGTGGTTTACAACCAAATTTCAAACAGTTCTGCCTGTCGCCAACTAAGGTCAACTCTGGCCGGGAGGCGGTTGGCAGCCGTGTAGCAGGCACTTTACGGACTACGTTAGGCCAGCTCAAAGTCAAAGTGTTACCATTGACGTGCGGTCTACTGTACCTACTCCCGATTAATTTAGTAAACATAACATAAACTTCACACCTGTATCCGAAGGGTTGGACTCTGTATACCTATAGTTCACCCATATTTCGCCAGTTATGTTGAAGTTCCATGTAACGGGGCGAGCCTATTGCCATCAACCGAGCACAAATCCAGACTCCGGGCTGCTACTGAGAAACTCAAGATGGAAAAACCAAATAATCTAAAGGAATCTAATTGCCGCCAAATAATTAACCGTTAACTCCTACGGGTGCATGTTTCCCACTTTGAGAAACATTGACTTAGTAGGCTATTAAGTCAAGAATGGAACTTCGTCTTTAATCGAGTCCTCGAGAGAATAAGTTGGGTATTTCCTTACATTTCAGTTTTCAAAGATTAATTTCTAATCAAAAATTTAAGATTTAATTTCACTTCCGTCCCTTTTGTCAAGTGTGAAACAATTTTATCGTTAACTGTTGTTAATTTAAACTGTTGTTAATTGCTAACTAAATTTTCAATTTTTGACTCGGCTTCAACGTATTCATTATATACGCACGGGCGTATTTTTATCGCGGTAAATCTCGGTATTGAGCCGAGCATTAAGAATCGAACAGAGCGTATCAAAAACACACTGTTAGATTTGCAAGTCTCGGCGCTAAACAGAGGGATGAAAATCCGTGCGCGAATTAAAATCGCCGAGATAGAAATACGCCCGTGCGTACCTGGGCTTAGTAAGAATTTCACTTTACCTCCTGGATATACATACATACATACATAAACTCACGCCTTCTTCCCGGATATCATCATCATTTCAGCCGAAAGACGTCCACTGCTGGACATAGGCCTCCCCCAAGCACCGCCACTTCGATCGATTCTGTGCTTTCTGCATCCAGCGGATTCCTGCGGCCTTCATAAGGTCATCGGTCCATCTTGTGGGAGGCCTTCCCGGATATATAGTTAGGTAATTTACTTTCTTTAAAACCGTTTGTAAGTAAATACCTACTACATATTTTCTTTAGATTCCCCCCTTTTCAATATAAGTACCTCGAGCCTCAATCACCGAATTTATTAAAACCAGTTTAATTCTTAGAACTACTTCTATTAATTTTAGTGATTAAAATTATTTTATTATTTATTTCTTTGATAACTTTTAAGGCAAAGACTGTTTTTAGTCATCTTGTTGTTTGTACGAATGGCGAGGTTTAGTCCCATATATGCACAGCACTTTCCCATCTCGGCACCCATGAATTTATTTCATCATCATCATCAGCCTATAATGTTCCCACTGCTGGGACACAGGCCTCCTCTCTGTGAGAGGGAGTGGGCCGTTATCCACCACGCGGGCCCAGTGCGGGTTGGTAGATGTCACATGTTTTCGAATTTTCGGTTCTAGGACCAGAATTTAATTAATTTTATTTATTTATTTAATTTACTTGAAGATGCCTAACTTCTAGAAACTGAACTGATATAACGACGTCTTAGTGACCGTGTAATCAACTAATGGAGCAGTATCCCAAGATAAATAAGTTCATGGGTGCCGAGATGGGAAGGTGCCGAGATGGGAAGGTGACGATATGGGAAGGTGACGATATGGGAAGGTGCCGAGATGGGACTAAACCAACGGCGGTAGGTACGTAGTGCTTTTAAACAACACAGTTTCGTCTATAGCCTGCGAGAGATCTTTAATTTTAATTAATTTATATTTACTGAACAACAGTTCGTCAGTCGATCTAATTAAATATAGGAAAAGCAATTTTGTAAGGTAAACAAAATTCAGATGTTTCTAGGTAATTTGAATATTCTTACGCCTGAATCTCGTTTGGTCGAACTTTCACGGAATATTGTTTGAATTAGAACTGCTTTTGCAATATTTAACTAATTAATTTAAAAGACACCGGAATAGTAAGCGATATTAATTTATTTAATGTGTTTTAATCGAAATCAAATTACCAAAAAACATTTTTTATTTTTATTTATCTAAACTTATATAACCAATTACTTAACTAGACTCATAAAATAAAAGTAAAAAAAAAAAACAATATATATCTTTAAGCTTAACAAACTTCTAACTAATAAACGTCGCGCCGTCACGTCGCCCCTGTTTGCGGGAACCTTAATAGATTATTTTTCTTACTAACGGCCCGCCCCTGATTCTCACGGTTTTTACGACTTGACAAAACTTGAAGATTTCAATATTATATCTAAGTTAAATATTAAATGTGTATGATACACATAAACCTTCCGGAATAAATTCTCTAAATAACATCATGTTTAAAGAATTTATTCCGGAAGGTTTATTATGACAGTATCAAAATCCGTTGCGTAGTTTAGAAGAATAACGCGGTCACACAGACAGACACGAAAAGCGACTTCAATATATAAATGTACTAGCTTCTGCCCGCGACTTCGTTCGCGTGGAAGCCGTAAGATACACAATATACTAAAAATAGCAGCCACATTTTTATAGAACTCCCTCAGCCCACGACCCATGACCGCGTTGCATCACCCGCCCGCGTTCACTTTTTATCTTCTTGCTCAGCTCCTAAGGGTCGTAGCGTGATGTTAAATAGCCTATAACCTTCCTCATGAATCACTCCGTCTATTAGTGAGAGCCGTATAAAAATCCGTTCAGTAGTTTTTGAGTTTATCGCGTTCAGACAGACAGACGCGGCGCGACGGGGGGACTTTTTTATATAGTGTATATTGTGATGTATAGATATAGAAGATATACATAGAAGAGATTATGAAAATTCTATTATTTATAGTAAATAAAAATAGGAAATTAGTTTGAGCTTAAGGGACCACAGCTTCCAAAAGTAAATTGTAAAGTATTGTTTTTTTTTTGTTGTATTACATTGATAATAATCACAATTTAATCAAAATAATTTGATGTACAATATTGTCACACAAAGAATCACACCTAACTTTTTGATTGCCACGCGCACAGAAGTCTATAGGTAGACGAATGTGAAAACAACAATAATTTTAAAAACCATTCATTTCAGGAATTTCCGTGAATCATGAATTCATGATTATGGATTGGAAGTCATTTGGAACTTATTTGCACGAATGCTTTCATACACTTCCACAGAAAATTCAATACTTACAGGTTACAGACCATCGCTATTGAATTTGTTACCTACCTATTAATTGTCAACTCGCTTAAGTAAGCGTATTCACTTGATTTTTGTTTTATTCATCGGAATGACCGAATTGTCTTTAAATTCACCTTATTAATTCAAATGATTGGAGCCGTCAATTGAATGGTAAATATGTATTAGAAAACAAAGCGAAACACTCAAACTTTGGAACCCAATAAAATTGTGGTATTTTTATGATAATTATTATTAATGAATAATATAAAAAATTAATTGTCTTTTGTAGATAGTATGTACATATGTATGTGGTTATGCCATACCAAGACATAGCGAGTTAGGTACGTAAAAATCAGGTTGACTAATTTTACATTCTATTATTAAGAAATAACTACGTGGAGCTATCGTATCAGCGTAAAAAAAAATATACTAAACAAGTATTTAAATGACGTAGACAAAAACGTAACGTTACCAATTTTTAACGTAAACATTACCAATTTTTTAACTTCTAAATCGTTTACAAAACACTTAAATTAAACTTTGAATTATGACAAACATTAAATTATTTTAATACATACTTTGAAATTTCACAGCATCCACATGAAACAAAACTTCTCAACAATCCAATATTGTCGTGTATATAATGTATAACTTCAATTAACAGTTCAACACTATCACTTTTACGTTTAAATCACGCACTGATACAGTAGACGCGGAAACTGGGCGCTGTGCGTCGCCCGAACGACAAAGTTGCGGCGCGGACAAATCGCGACTGAAAACATCCGCGCGCCGGCAGCCGCGGGTGCTCACCTCATGCTGCTAAGGTCAATGTCAGCACATCTCTATGACCATCTCTCTTGATTTCATTATTGACTTCCTTAATACACTAAGATTACCTAGATGCTGTAGAAAAGTAATCGTTTAATTTGACGACAATTTCTGCAAACGGCACCTAAAATTTAAATTTCCGAAAGTTTCAGAAATTAAAATTTTCATTAATATGCCAATTGTGTGATTGACTTTTTGAACTGCGAATTAAAATCGACTGCTGTTGCAATAAGGAAAACTGCTTCATAATCGTTAAGTATTTGCTGGTTTAAAGACCAAAGATAGAATTAATTTGCGAAAGTCAAAAGACCCAAAAATATTCCTGAATAACTGCTGTCTCATAAAGGATGAAAATACAAACAAAAGCTCCATTATTTTCATTTAATTAACAATAAAATAACTGTTACCTATAAGAAAATTCCGAAACCAGAATTCCAATTCCGAATCACTTCAAAAAGTAAATAAAAATATATTGCCCTGTTATTTATACGATTATTTAAGATATTTTAACAAGATATTTTATAACTTTTTCGTGAGTACATACACCTAACAGGCTCGTAACTTCTCAAAGACATCACTTCCTTTTAAGAAGCGTGTAAATTAAGTTTGAAAAGTTAATTACGCATTAATTAAATTAATAACACATCAATGCCTATAATGTAGGTACCTACCGACATACCTAATTAATTTGATTATGTCGTGTTTAATAAGGTTCTATTAATATTTTGAAAGTATTACCATAGTTGATAAAAATACATTCTTCATTTCCGACCTTTGCGTTGGTAGCGAGAAGTTTGTTGATTTTTGAAGTTGAGACTATTTTACACTTTTGTTTAAAACTTTTTAGTGGGTAACCCAAATAATACCCGAAACAGAAACATAGAAATATTCTTCTTTCCGGTTTTATTCGGGTTTCTCCTATACAACCATATTATGTACCTACCAAGAACGGTAGTACCAAGGCGAATGAGGCTCTATACATAAACCTAAGAGTTATGCTCAGCTCGTAAAGGTAACCGAGCGTGAAGATATTAAAGTTTAAATCAATTATCCCTACATCAGAAGTATTTGTTACCATAGAACTACGACGAACGCCGACTGTATCTCATTATCGCCTTACGAAATTATTGTTTTCTTTGGAAACTGAATCGTACTGAAGATTTCAGTGTTCTGTGCCTACATTGAATAAAACACTTAAGATATTAAAGAGTTGGTTGTCTTGTCAGTATACTGGATGATTTTTTTTACCGTCTCGAAATTTTTACAGGTTGTTCTACCCGTGAATGTAAACAACTTTCACTATGGGAGCAACTCTGAGACCACGAAAAACAAATCAGCTTTTTCATAAATTTTGGTCAAGTAGGTATTAACTTTTTTTTCTTTTTTTGTTTTTCTTTTGGTTTGGGTTTGGTATTAACTTTGGTTTGTAACTTTTGTACAAACAGCTGATTTTTTTTCGTGATTTCAGAGTTGCTCCCATAAAGAAAGTTGTTTATATTCATGAGTAGAACATCCCTGTAAAAATTTCGAGACGGTAAAAAAACATCCGGTATAAAATAATATAGGACCTGTCAGCACCGTTTCGTTTAAGTTTCATTTACTTAATAGACATAATGGAACGGACGGCAAAATATAGTGTAAAAAGTTAAAACATGGTTCATATAACAGGTTTGGGGCATTGGATTGCACGTTTTCTTTTTTCAATACCGTATTTAAATTAATTATTGGACTATATGATCGTGTATTCATGTATCTACATTATTAAGATGAACGTTACTTTATTACCTTGACAAAATACAGCATAACTACTTGGAACAACTTCTTTAGATAGGTATAATTCGGTTCACTTCGGTTGCACAAGAGCAGTGGCGGGCCCAGTGGTTACGGCCGCGACTTACGAGTTGTAAGGTCGTAGGTTCGGACCCAGACAGGCGCTTTCCTTTGTGTAAACTATTTCATCACCACTGCTCTCAAAACGGTGAAGGAAAACATCGTGAGGAAACCGGCATGTCCTAGAACCGAAAACTCGAAGACATGTGACATCTACCAACCCGCACTGGGCCCGCGTGGTGGATTACGGCCCACTCCCTCTCACAGAGAGGAGGCCTGTGTCCCAGCAGTGGGAACATTATAGGCTGATGATGATGATGATGATGAATTCTGTTCACTTTACCGAAATAGTGCTTATAATATCCATAGCGAACACAGTGAATAACTTAAATTTCTCCAATGTTAGTGCAATGAATAGTTAAGAAGGTGTAGTTAAATCGCTGTCCCCGGCAAAAAAAATCGTAATGGTAAAAACCAAATTTTACAGGAAAAAAACTTTAAACTAACAAAAAAAACAACCGACCTCCAAAAAAAACACTACAAAGTGAAAAATAACTTCGGAAGTCGGTATCTTGTGTTTTGTATTTTCGTTTTTTGCCACCGACTTCCGAAATTAAAGTTATTTTTCACTTTGTAGTGTTTTTTTTGGAGGTCGGTTGTTTTTATTTTTCACTTTTTAGTTGTGTTACCTACCCCACACACATTCGAATACCACTACCTGCTACCAGTGACAGAAACTTATCATATCATCTACATACTAAGTGGGAAAAAAATACGTATTTTATAGCTAACTCAAAAACTATCAAAGCAAAGTTAATAAAATTTATATGGGACCAATTCGAGAGCACACCCTTTCAAAAAAAAAAAATTTTTCAAAATCGGTCCACAATTGACGGAGAAATCGGTGGAAATACATAAAAAAAAAAGAAAACAAACATACGCGACGAACATATAACCTCCTCCTTTTTGGAAGTCGGTTAAAAATAAAAAAACTGCTTTTTGTGAAAATCTTATTAATAATATACATAGCGGAATTGTTCAAATACCAAAAGAAAAGTGTTTTTTTACATTCATTACAATGCACCTTAAAATCTCGTAACTTCTGAAATAACCGTAGGAATAGAATGAAAAAAATTGACGGAGTGTAATCGGACCTCTAAATATTGAATATGCAATAAAGTTAAAACTATCGTAATAGCACATTACCATTTTATTCGCCGGGGACAGCGAAATATACCATCTATAATATTAAAATTCAGAAAACGTCTATTGCTTAGTCTTGAAGAAAATATTTTCTGACATTTAAATGGACGGGCAGTCCAGTAGAAGTGAAACTGGTTTTTATAAGAAAAAATATGAAGTAACTTGTTCAGGAAATTATTAAAATAGAAACAAACCGACTATAGAGACTAAAGTTTTTTTGAACTTGTATGCAGTAAATTATTAATTTTTTACAACAAACATGTTTTTACGAACTTAATGTTTTTGTTTATTATCGTTTCATAGAAACAATTAATTGGTTTAACCCCTGGTTGTTGCCTTTTCGTCCACGTTGTACCTATTAATGCTAGTTCATATGGATCACATGTCGGTGGTAACACTTGGACCTTGAGCTGAACTAGCGTAGTACGGAATTTCAATACAACAAGAGGCCAGCCGCCAGTTTAAACTGGTTGCATTACCACTGACGAGCGGCCTACTGTAGGTACATGCATGGACAACGAACGACGGAATGAAGTAAGTATGTCTAAAGCGTAATTTCAGCCTAAAGCCTTGCTGGCCTAAAAACAACTAAAAAATTAAGAGTAAAATAAAAAATAAAAAAACATGTGTGCAATTCACACGTGGTAGAAGTGAAACCTTCAAAAATTTTGGCTTCCAGATAATGAGAATGAGTGAAGGGGGTATGAAGCAGAGCACAAAGAGAACCACGAACATAAGAAACACTATATAATGCTTCCTATCTCATTTTCTCCCACGTTAAATCTTCTGAATTAGTGTCTATCTCTTTTTACTGTCACTTTTTCGTTTCATCGAGTTTCAAATTACAATGATGCTAAAGAAGTTTTCACTTCAAAAAATATTTTTAACTCTTTGTTCCGCAAAGTGTTAAATTACTTTTTTTTAAATACTTTTTTTTACTAAACACGTTTAAAAAAACTTCTTTTGTGTCCCGTTCAGTGTTCTTCAACCGATTAAATTTAGTATTTTTTTTTTTAGTTTTTTTAATAACTTAGTAAACAGGATGACATTTCAGCTGTCGACTATATGCAAAACAGTCAAATGATTAAAATGGTCATAAAAATGCCCAAATTATGAATCCATTATGCTGCGGTTTCTATTGCCAAAAATACTCATGTGATTGAATTCATATTTCTTCTAAATAGGTATTTTAAAATATGCCATAATTTAAAGTGTCGTTTATTTTTCTACCCAATATCGATATATAATCTTAGAGATCGTCTAACTTAAAATTGAACGCCTCTCCACTAAAATGTATATACCTTTGAAATGTATATGCAATTTTAAATCAGGCGATTTTTTTTGTTTTTTAATTAGGGCATCTCGTAGTTGACCTTTGAGATCATGACTACTTAACTGGGCTTTCCTGTGGGTGCCTTAAGCTACTACACTTAAAACCTCCAGCCAGGGGTTATTCAATTAAAACTAGGTGAACGCTCGCTAAGGGCACCCCTGGGGTACGAACCTTGGCTTAGGGCGTCAACCGGAGGGACGACATCACGGATGGGACGGGCTGAATCAAAGTTTTGATCATGATTATTAGTCGGGAGAATTTAAAGCTACGTGCTCAGCTGCAACAACTGCTGGCACTTCATTATCGAGCAAAGGTCGGGGGGAGTATCATTTACTCGGGGACGCGGTCGCGATCGCAAAGGACCTCGGCGGCGAGATCGGAATGACGGGAGACGTCTGATTTTGTACACTGTGCTGGTTTCCCTACTGCTCTCCTTGAGGAGGGTAATGGAGTCGTCAGGGTCGGTAAGGGTGATCTCTACCATTGTTTACTATTGGGTTTTTACATTTTTAAGCGTAAACAGTTATTATTATTTTTTTTAGAAACAGACTAATAATCATCGCTGCTGCGAGATAATTACTTGTAGTTTTTTTAACGAATTGAATCAAAAACATACACGTTCACAGTCATTTTACAAACATGAGTAAACAAATAACTCAGTAATTACAATAGTTACTCAGTTGAATTCTAACTATATTTATTTACTTCCGACGGTTTTTTTTTTTGTAGTATTACATTAAATCACCCACACACTCACGTACCACACCCCATTTAATTCAACTTCAACACAGTGCGTAGTGCGTAGTCCGACACGCACATGGCCGGTTTTTAGGGTTCCGTAGTAAACAAGGAACCCTTATAGTTTCGTCATGTCCGTCTGTCTGTCTGTCTGTCTGTCCGCGGCTTAGCTCAGAGACGCTTAGTACTAGAAAGCTGTAATTTGGCATGGGTACATATTAATCACGCCGACAAAGTGGTAAAATAAAATCATGAAAAATATTTTTTTTAGAGTACTTCCCCTACATGTAAAGTGGTTTTTTTTTTTTTTTCTATTCCTTAGTGTGGGGTATCGTTGAAAAGGTCTTTCAAAAACATTGTGAGTATGCAGCAACCATTTTTTAATTTAGAGATCCGTTTGCGAAATATTAAGCTTTAAAATGAAAATTTTTGTTAGAGTCAAGTGTCCCCCCCCCCCTGCCAGCTAAATGGTTGGTTTTAGATATGTGAAAAAATTTACAGCAGTTGCTTATATAACGAATTTAAAAGGAAAACTATCACAGCTGAGTAGGCTTTACAAGTTAACGAGTAATAGTCCACCAACTTAGATTTGCGGTTGTAAAAACATATTCTCCCATACATTCTGTATGAAATATTTTTTTTTCAACTACAAAGTTAAGTTTGTTCTTCGGATAAATTCATCGCCACTACGGAACCCTACATTGTGCGTGGTCCGACATGCACTTGGCCGGTTTTTTTATTTAATATAAACCTACAAATTAACGAGTTTCGGACATTTTCCTTTACTTGTGCTGTGAGACCTTGCTTCTTGCCAAACATGATTCTAAGTCAATGGGAAGTATCCTGTAGATTTGGATTTATTTGCGAGTAGCAAAATATGTCACATAAATGGCCGTAGCGTTACTAAAAAGCTTGATTTTTTAGAGCTCCAAGGGAGCGTACACAGGTATTTCATATCAATTTCAACTTGATACTTGACAGACAGACGGACGGACAGCGAAGTGATACTATATATTTTTTTTCCTTTTGAGGTACGGAACTCTAAGAACAAAGTCTATTTTTATTTAAAACGTTTTACTTATTTTCTGTTGCAAATCCAGAGTAGAAATCCTCCAAAAAGGTGTAGGTACTACATACCCACAGTTCCGACTAGTGAATTTGACGCACGATGTCCTCCAGCATGCATCGTGTATGATCGACTAATTGTACCACTGGTGAAAGCAGCCGGTACAAAGCCGCCTACGCTACAGGCTACGGCTACACCTAGCCACGTAGCCACGTACCTACAGGTACCCTAGCGAATGGCTACGACGTGACGTAGCACTCACACGCGGTAACAATGTAGATACATTCGTAGCAGGTAATTTAAGCTACGAGTAATAGTAGAGCGGGAACTACAGTCTGTCACAAAAGTATCTGATGAAAATGTCAACAATTGAATCAGAAAACGAGTGGTTTGATTTTATTATTAACATACTTAAAACCGAAGTTCTAATTTTAATTCATCTTAAAGATGTTTTTCATTTGACAAGAGGTTAATTTTATAACCTCAAACTTCGTCGATCATTTTTCAATTACTACTAAAATGTTATTTAAACAATAATTTTTGGAAAAAGTGGTGCGATATAAAGTTGAAACCTTCTTAATACAGATGAATATGTTACTAATTCCCTTTAGTGAGTGATTGCGTAAGAGTTTAATGCTTTTAGAACAGACAGTCTATCAATCTGCCTAGCCTTTTCCCAACTATGTTGGGGTCGGCTTCCAGTCTAACCGGATGCAGCTGAATACCAGTATTTTACATGGAGTGACTGCCTATCTGACCTCCACAACCACTGGGTAATACGATACCCCTTGGAAGACTGGTTGTCAGACTTTCGGGCTTCTGACGACCCGTAACGACTGTCAAAGATCCACGAATGACAGCCGGGACCAAAGGCCTAACGTGCTTTCCGAGGCACGGAGGAGTCTCGGTATGGAAAGATGGTCACCCATCCACGGACCAACCCCGGCAAGCGTAGCTTAACCTGTCGGATCGACCCGTGCGGCTGTTATTAGTAACAGACAGTAGGTACTGTAGTAAAAAATTACGTACGTTTGTCGTGTATTTTGTCAACAGATGTTTCTTTAATATTGTCAGAAGCTTAATTCACCCACGCGACAGGGGCTATTCTCAGACAGGACTTTGATAAATGGGCAATAATATCGTATTCGAGTATTGTTACATATTCGTAATTTTCATAGTAAAAGTAAATATTGAAGTGACGTCATCGAAAGAAAGTACTTTATCACCGCAGCTATTGTGATCGTCACGAGTCAATTCAGACAAGATATATATTTTAAGAGCCCTTATTTTTACGATATTGAAGAAAAGTTTTATGAGCTTTGAGAATCGAAATTTTACTGTGTTCTTTACTAGGAGATGAGCGATTTTGTTCGCTTCAAAAAATGAATACCTATTCCAGATTTTTAAGTGCCCAGGAGGATTTTGGAAAATATAGTCTTTATTGAAGCGTGAACGATACGCTTTCATGTTACTAGGAACAGCAGCCAGGACCAATATCCCGCATATTGATTCGTTTGTCGAGTTTACAGCTACAACACACCAAGCACACGTAACATGACAACCATAGAAACGAGTTTTGTCGACGGAAGAATAGACAAAATGACAGATTGTGATTGTTTATCTGTCATTTTGTCTATTATTCCGTCGACAAAATACGTTTCTATTGTGGTCAGTACCCTAATTGCGTAACTTATTTTCGTAAACAATTTTGCCAAATTTATTTCATTTTGACAGTTCAACAACATTCATTGCGTTATTTACGTTGTTGAGCAGTTTTTTTTTTTCCAACTTATGAAGCAATGGATTAGCAATCTGTTTTAAATCAAAACAGATTGTGTTGTATTACGCAATTAGGGTACAGGTCATGCTAAACGTGCTGGTCGACTCAGACGACAGTTTACGCTTTCGATGACGTCCGACCCAAAGACAACGAGCCGTGATCTGAAATACTACCTTACTAAACTATCGAGGAAACTGGAAATCCTGCTTCTTGTTTAAACCCATGTAGATATATATGCATGGATAGCCTATACGTTTAGTGAAGGGATTAAACGCTCATTGATTTCGCCCGTGATTTACACCACATTATTTTTACACAAAAATCTGATGCGTAATCTTTTAAAGACTATAAAAATAGTTTGTGAGTCAATATAAACAAGACTGATATTTCCTCGTTGGCGTGAGCTATAGTTACAGGAACTCTGGCAAAAACAACACTTTGAAAAACTGTTTATTCAAATTATTATTGTTGACTTGAACAATTTAATTAAAGTGATCTTGTTTTGTTTGCTTTGTCTGTACATACTTTATACTTAATATTATAAATTCGAAAGACTCTGTCTGTCTGTTTCTATATTACCTTTTCACGCCTAAACCATAAACCACTCAATGGATTTCGACAAAATTTGGTAAGTGGACAGATGGCATCCTGGGGAAGGACATAGGCTTTTGTCTTAAAAGTGATATAGGGGATGAAAATTGGTATGAGAAACCCAGCATTTGTTAAATTAAACAAATGAAAATTCAATTTTTTGCTTTTGGTAAGAAATAAGGAATAAAGTCATAAAACTTTTTTATAAAATCACCCCCTTTTTTTTTTTTTTTTTTTTTTTTTTTTGGGTGGGAAATTATCAAATAACTTCTCCCGCTCTGGGCGGAGCGGGAGGGCGTGTCAGACTCTTACTGACTAAAACCCACCCGTGTTCCTTCGGTTGCCCTGTTGCCGGGGGCCACGATTTCCCGATCGGTTTTCTTCGAACCCCCGGCAGGCATTGGTCCTAGTGGACCCCGTCAATTCTGCTGACATCTCTTTGAGGCGCGCGTGGAACACAACGCGCCGTCGACCCGGGCTTGGTCCTTATCGGACGGCGAGCTACCCATTGCTCACCGTCCGCAAGCCCGCGCCTACGGTGGCCGGAAATCGGCTCGCGATTCCCGCCCCGGGCGTCTCCTCCTGCGGCGGTTAGGGGCGTGAGGGCGCGAAATTTGCCTCTCCCTCACGCGTTCCGCCTCCTCCTTCGCGAGCATTACCGCTTCGCAGAAGGAGGTGACGGCCTGCCATTTCCCCTCGCTCCGTACCATGGCCTGAACCAGGGCCGGACGCGAGAGATCACCGCCGCCGATCGCCTCTACGAGAACAAGGCGTTGCTCCGCCCAAGCCGGGCAGACCTCCACCGTATGCTCCACCGTGTCCTCAGGCCGATCCACACAATGGTGACACCCGGGTGTTTCCTCCCGCCTTATCCTGAACAGGAACCTCCCGAAGCAGCCGTGTCCGGTGAGGACCTGCGTCAGGCGGAAGGTGAGAACGCCGTGGCGTCTCTCCAGCCACTCCTCAAAGACGGGTCTTATCGCCGCGATTGTGGCGTGCCCAGCGCGGGGTTGCGACAATCGCACCCTCCATGACGCCATGAGATCCCGCCGGAGCTCTGTCCGCTGTGCCGCAATTTCTTGCGGCATCGGGGTTAAGCCCCGGCGTTTCGCCTCCTCGCGCCACTCCCAGACGTGCGCGAGGACCTTTGCCTCCAGATCCCATGGCGGTAATCCGGCAAGGAGGCTCGCCGCCTCGCAGGAGACCGTGCGGTATCCTCGGGCCAGCCGGATGGCCATGACCCTCTGGGACGCGTTCAACCGGCGGGCTGGCCGCAGCCTCAATGAACGCGCCCACACCGGTGCCCCGTAAAGGGCCATGGACCGCACGATCCCCGCATAGAGCCTCCGGCAGGAGGCGTTTGGATCCCCTAGATTGGGCAGGAGCCGCTTCAATGCAGCCCCGGCCCGCTCGAGTCTGGGAGCCAAACGTCGGAAATGTTCTACGAAGTTCCACCGGCTGTCGAGGACGAGTCCCAGATACTTCATCGTCGACTCGACACCGATGTGAACCCCTCCCGCCATTACCTGGGAACCCAACGGTGGCGCATTCCGAGGACCATGAAAACCCATGGCCTCAGACTTGTGCAGGGCCACCTCGAGTCCCAGCTGCCGGATCCTATCGACGATTGTCGCAACCCCACGTGTCGCTAAATCGGCCGCCGCCTGGTACGACCCCCCCTGCGCCAGGACAAGCGTGTCGTCAGCGTAACAAACGACGCTGACACCGCTAGGGAGGTCGGCGCGCAGCACCCAGTCGTATCCGATGTCCCACAGATGCGGCCCCAGGACCGAACCCTGTGGGACACCGCACGACATCTCTTGCCGGTTCCACTCTCCTTGGTGACCGGGGTAGATGACGGCCCTGTCCGTCAGATAGGCCTCGACCACACGACAGAGGTAGGTCGGCATCCGGTGATACCGGAGTGCCTCCCTGATGCAACTCCAGGGCAGGGTGTTGAAGGCATTGGCGATGTCTAGAGACACCGCCAAGACGACCCCACCCCGGGCCACAGCATCCCCCGTCGTGAGGGCCCGCACGCGCATGATGGCGTCCACCGTAGAGCGCCCCCTGCGGAAACCGAACTGGCTCTCCGCCAGATCCGGCCCCACTCGCACCAGCTGCCCGACGAGGCGGTCTGCAATGACTCTTTCAAAGAGCTTGCCCACCTCGTCGAGCAGCACAATGGGCCGATAAGCGGACGGAGAGTCCGCTGGGCGCCCCGGCTTCTTGATGAGGACCAGTTTCCCCGTCTTCCAACGAAGTGGGAACTGGCCCCTCTCCATGCATGCGCTTAGGAGCCCCCTCAGTCGAGGCCCGAGAGCCCCCATGGCCAGGACCCAGGCTTTTCCGGGTATGCCGTCGGGTCCTGGGGCGGTATTCTTCGCACTCATCTTGCGTACCGCCACTCTCATTTCTACCTCAGTCACCTCAGGAGAATCGTCGTCGTCGGTGTGGTCCGCATCGGGCATCGCAGTAGGCGGAACCATGGGCGGAGCAGTATGATCCCCTCTAGAGGGGAACAGAGCGCTCACCACGTCCCCCACAAGCTGGGGCCGGAGACTCTGCGTCAGCGGGGGAGCCCATGGGCGGAGTTTCTCCCGCACCATCTTGTATGGGCGCCCCCACGGGTCCCTGTTGAGAGTCTCCAGCATCTCCTCGCGGGCCAGCGCCCTGGCCCGCAGGATCTCCGCTTGGAGGGCGGTCTTCGCCGCTCTGTACCCCTCGTACAGCTCCGCCTCAATGGCTTGCGTATCCGGAGGGCGGATACGGAGCCTACGATGCCTGGCGTACCGGCGTCGCGCAGCAACACACGCCTTGCGCAGAGCCTCCAGCTCTTGCGACCACCAGTACAGCCGGCGCGAAGCATGTCTAGGATGGACCCGGGGCATTGCCATGTCACACACATTGGACATGGCCTCCCGGAACCACTCCGCCTCGTCGTTGATGTCGGCAGGCCTGTCCGGTGATGACACCCAGGCCTGCACGATCGAGGCTTCCAGGAGAAGCTCCCGGTCCAGCTGCTTCAGCGCCCACCGCGGACCACTCGGGGCCTGTCGGACCGGCGCACTCGAGGTCTGGGTGGAGACGTCAAACCGGATGTACCGGTGATCGGAGTAGGTCTCCACCCCCTCCATGACGCGCCAGTCAATGACACGCGGCGACAGAGCGGGGCTGGCGAACGAAATGTCCACCACCGATTCGCCCCGCATCCGCACACACGTGGGGACAGAACCCCGGTTTAGGACGACCAGGCCTGTCTCCAGAGCCCAGTCCTCCACCATCCTGCCCCGTGTGTCCGTATACCGGGAACCCCAAGCCAGATTCTTGGCATTGAAGTCCCCGAGTACGAGCACGGGGAGGGAACCAAACCCGACGACGACGACTCTTAACTCCGCAAGGGAGTTGTGGAACTCGGCAAGAGTTCGGTTCGGGGAGAAGTAAACACCCACCACGACAATCTCCCCGAACCGTGCTGCAACGCAACCCCGTCCTCTCTTGACCGACTCGAGGGACGGAGTACCGGCGGCGGCCGACGAAATGAGGGTCACTGAGCCGCTCAGGTCCTCCACCCAGTCATCCCTGGGCGGGACAAAGTACGGCTCAGCGACCACGGCGATGTTGATCGACCACTGCGCCATGCTCTGGAGCAACAGATCCTGAGCGGCGGCGCAGTGGTTGATGTTCGCCTGGAGGAGGCGAAATGGGGCCGTTATTGGCATTCCATCTCTACCTCCCCCCGAGCCCCCTGCGAGGGCCCTGCCGCGACGGAAACGGCAGCGGCGACAGCGACGGTGGACGCGGCGGTGGCCACGGTGGAAGTGGCGGCGGCTGCGGCGGTGACGGCGGTGGTGGTGGAGCGCTTGCCCCGGCCTCTGGCCTCGGCGGGTGGAGCGCAGGCCCTGCTCCCAGCTCGGTGTTCGGCCGGCTTGCCAGCCGCCGCACATACGACACAGTGCGGCGTGGCGTTACACGAGCCGGCCTTGTGACCGGGCTGACCACAGCGGAAGCAGAGGTCACTGCGGTCCACCTCCGAGGTGCATTTGACCCCCACGTGGTGGCCCACCTGACAGCGGAAGCACCTCAGAGGTCTGGGCTCCAGCAGTTTGACCTGCGCCGAAACCCAGCCCACCAAAAGCCTTTGGCCCTCCCCGGCTATCTTTTTGGCCGCCGTCACGGGGCAGCTAACCCTGATGGCTTGCATCCCCGTGTGATCAGGATGGATGGTGCCTGCCTTGATCTGCTCGACAGAGCACCCTCCAGCCTTAGCGACGGCGGCCACCACCTTTGCCTCCGTCACGGAGTCGTCCAGGCCCTGAATGCGCAAGTCAGCGCACTTGGTGGGCCTGGAGACTCGGGCCTCGTCCGCATTTAGGGCCGCCCTGAGCTTATCAGCCAGAGCGTCAGCGGCGAGGCCACTGGCCGCACCAGGGACCTCTAGCATCCGGGCCCCGGTTGCCGTGATTTTCACCTTTATTCCCTTTTTGGCGCCGATCTCCTCCAGGTCCATCACCTTGTCCACCGTCGCGAACACGTGCTGGTAGGACACGCCCCTTTTTTCCGCTTCCGGCTGCAGTGTGACCACCACAGCTGCGGACTTCGGGGCGCGGAGCCTAGCCGCGGCACTTCGCTCTTTGCGCCGCTGCCGCCTCGCCTTCTTTTTGGCCGCCCTTGCCTCCTTACTGGCCTTCTTCTTCTCCCCGGCTACTTGCCATCCGGCGTCGGCCGGAGGAGAAGATTTAGGAGGCGGAGGTGGCCGTTTCGCCGCCGCCTGGGCCGGAGCCCTCGCCGTCAGAAAATCACCCCCTAACGGGGTTAAAATAGAGGTGATTTTAAAATTCAAATGTAATATTGATATTTTTCTTAATTATTTTACAGAAATTTAAGGTATTGAAAATATAGTCATAGTCCGTATCATTTAGTCTTTATTTCAATAAAAGCGGTTCACTATTTCAAAATTTATTACAATTTATTTATCTACCTATCTGTTACTTTTCACTCCTTAAAATGGCTGAACGGATTTGAATGAAAGGTATACGGATAGGACATGATCTGGGTTAGGATATACGATTTGCCTCAAATATGGCGAGGGGGGTAATGGCTGATCTTTGAGTTATGCTCGTGGACGGGTGCTGCTTGGTCGTCTTGCTGATCATGGTTTTGTTATTGTTACTAGTAATTAACTGTTCATTTACCCCGATGGTCCTAGTTTATCATTTATAACTGCCAATTACAGCTTTATGTAAGCGGGCACGCCCTTTATGTCTGGAGGCTATATAGATATTTAGTTCTTTTTACGTTTAGTTTTTATTTTTTTTAAATATTGCTTGAGTATAGTTCTCGATGTTTTTGGCTGGTATATTGGCGTGTGCTAGCTGGCATATGGCCTATAATTTATCATTTGAATTATGTTTTGTGTTGCATAATGTAAGTTCTTTTGAATACTATTGTATAGAATCATTTTTTCTAACTTGAACAGACAGCTGTGCTGCTGGGGAGTTTGTTGCGCCACTTCTTCTTCCCAGCTAAAGGCACTAGGAAGTGGTGAAGGGTGGGCGTTTTTGGGGGACTGTCTTATGTAATTTGACGTTCGAAAAGTGATGATTCTCAGCATAGTTTGAATAAATGACTTTTGAATTTTTAATTTGAATTTTGATACTTTTATCCTGGTAGTACGTTCCCGTGGGATGATATCCGAAAAGCTAATATTATAAAAAAAATTATGTTCTTTGGTAAGAGTGCTTCACTTTTTTGTTCTAAAATATTCGTAATAATCCGAACCAGTTCTAACGGAAAGAAAAATTTGACAAATTGCTGGGATAATTGGAATATTCGGGAAAAATTAAAGTGCATTTTTCAATAGGATTTTTAGAACAGGACAACGTCTGTCGGGTCAGCTTGTTTTAAATAAAAGCAATTTTCTTTTGTTGTTTTCTTTGTCCTTTTTCAGTTTTTGTAAATGTTTTGCGAACAAATTCTCGACAGTTTCCTCTCAATCAACTTAAAACTTATAAACTCATTGCGTCAACTTTGATATGATCAGCAAGCATTACTGTGATTAGAAGGTAAACGAAGCAAAAGGAGTAAGGATTGGTCGCGTTCTGTAGTTACTGCCTACCCCCATGGAAAGAAGGCGTGAGTTTATGTGTGTATACTTAAATGTGTACCTACCAGTAACAACAATTTACACATGATCAGAAATTTTAAGGGTTCTAATCTGGCTATAACGTACCTACCAGGGGTTACTTCTCAACTATCAAAAAAATAAAATTGAGAAACTTACAAATTCAATAAAATACAAGCTAGCTTGTTATTTTTACGCTGAAATGTAACAATAAATTGGAAATACGAGTTCTCGTATATTTCGCGCAGTCAGATTATTAAAGTGGTATTTAATTTTATACGATTTCTTGCAAATATATATTTTATGCCCGCGGTTTCGCCCGCGTGGATGTCGGAAAATATACCACGGGAACGTACTACCGTGTAGTACCGGGATTACATACCTAATAGGCTAAGGTTATTGACTCCTACCGCTACGCTCCAACCATAATTATTTTGTTACGCGTAATTTTTAATCTGTGATATCTTTTAAACCATTAATTTAAATTATATGAAGTCAAGGCATATTTTAATCTCAAATAAATGCCCAATTTAAATAACATATTTTATTGGATAAGGATTAATATGATACCAATCAATATAGCTTTCGAAATAACAATGGAATTCTTATCAAATTCTGAAAGATAAAAATGGTTACTATGAGTCATCCTTAGAAGGTAAACCGATATGCCATCGCGGACTTTTTTGTTGAACTTTTTAAGATCTTCAATCCTGTGAAACATAAATTTGATGTATCTGTAACGGTTACGCGGCGCACGCCATTAAAGCTCCCAGTCGGCATGATTTATTCCGACATCTTCGACAATAATCGTCATATTTCAGCCAATTTACACAAAACCGTTTATGAATTATACACTAAAGCCTTCCGCAAAAATCACTCCGTCCATTGGTGAAAACTGAAAATCCGTTCAGTAGTTTCTGAGTTTATCGCGTTCAGACAGACAGACGCGGCAGGGGACAAAAAAACAAAAACTTTGACACTTGCAATTTGAGACCTTGAAACTGACATTTTCGGGCGATTTTTCTTTAAGTGACTAACTCATCAATGCCCAGCCCAACCCTTAGACCTAGAAAGCTGAAATTTTTCACAGAGGTTCCCTTTATACCTAATTTAGACAAGGAATAAAGAAGAATTTTTCGAAATTCAACGCCTATGGGAGTAAAATATGAGAAGAAAGTTTGTATGGAAAATCGTCATTTTTGTAGTTTAAACTATGAAAATTGGTATTTAGCATGGTTAAAAATGTAAAACCACGTGTTTCAACGTTTTTGGAAAATCATCGCTTAAGGGGTAAAATAGGGGATAAAAATTTGTATGGGAAACCCGTTAGTTTTGTAGTTCAAACCATGAAAACTGGTATTTAGCCTTTTGGTTGGTAATTAATAATTACATGTATCAGCGTTTTTGAAAAATCATCCCTTAATCATTCCATCATCATCTGCCTAGCCTTTTCCCAACTATGTTGGGGTCGGCTTCCAGTCTAACCGGATGCAGCTGAATACCAGTATTTTTAATCATTCCATAAGAGAGTAAAATAGGGGATGAAAGTTATATGGCAAATCCGTAATTGCTCAGCCCGACTTTCGCCATCGCCAAAGACACTTTAGTAATTCAAAGAACAATAACTATACTAAGAAACCAAATGAGTAATTTAATAATATTACATTTTCCTTATTTCCGTACCTGTCATTATTTGGGTAACAATTTTTTTCGAAATTCCCACGGTATAGTGAATAAAGAAGATTTATATTTTCGCTTGGCAGGCAAGCAAGTAATTTTCCGTTCCCGTTGTATATTCCGTTACTATTGTTAGGTTAAGAATTTTTAATTCTGCAGCAATCATATATCAATCCACGCGCCGCTCCTCGGATACTATATATTATATAAGAAGTGCGAGTTGTGTTAACACCTGAGGGAAGAACCTATAATGTAGTATACACCGTGAAATTTGGATCACAGTTTTGCTAGAACAAATTTTGTTCAGACCATGGTCTACTACCATTTTACAGCATCCAATAAAAAATAAACATAATTGGTTTTTGAAAAAACACAAAAAGACAAAGTTTAAAATGTCAAGATTATCGTTACTCCCTACAACACAGACACCACGCACGGGATACAGCATTGTCTACAGGGAAATGTACCTCCATAAACGAAATTTAGTAAGCAGTAGATAATCTTGACATTTTAAACTTTGTCTTTTTCAAAAACCAATTATGTTTTTTTTTAAAGGATGCTGTAGAATGGTAGTAGACCATGATCTGAATAACGTTTGTTCTAGCAAAACTGTGATTCTTTCACGGTGTATAAACAGGTACTTTAAGTATAAACTCAATAACAATAGTCTTAACCTCCTGTGAATAACATTGTAAGTAATTTTACTCTCAGTTACTGGATTTTACAATAGGTGGCGTGCGAGTCGTTTAAAAAAAGTATGAAAGGTGAAAGAAGTCTAAAACCTGGATACACATACGGTAGGTACTTTCAATCCCGGTAGTACGTTCCCGTGGAATATTTTCCGACTTCCACGCGAGCGATGCTGCGGCCAAAAGCTAGTACATAATGTTATTAAAAACTCTGTATAGGTACCTACCAATGTATCGTAAGTACAAACTGACTTTCATAGTGATTCCAAAAGGATATACGGCTTTTTGGTTGATTAGCAAGAATATATTCGCCGAAACGCGCGAATCGACGCTTTTAAGGTGGATCCGCAGTTGTAACCCGCAAAATTCAAATTTTCTTACGTTTTTTGCAATTTGCAAATCAGTGTCAGATTATATCTTAAGAACAAATCCCTTATGGAAATGTTCTTATGGAACAAATCCAATTTAGAAAGAATTAAATGATTGAACGGTTGAATGATTGATTGTTGACTGCCTCATTGGTCTAGTGGTCGCAAGCGCTACTGCTGATTCCCAGGTCGGGCAAAGTGTTATTGGGTTTTTCTATCTGTTTCTCAGTAGCAGCTCGGAGTCTGGAATTGTGTCCGGTTGATGGCAAAAAGCTCGCCCCCTATTACATGGGACTTAAACATAACTGGCGAAATGTGGGTGTACCAGCTACAGGGACACCTTTGCCCAACCCTTCAGGGGAAACAAGGCATAATGTTATGTGTATGTGTGTAAATGATTGAATTTAGAATAATTTTAATGATTATAATTCTGTTAATACATATCTGTTATGGTCGCGAGTCGTATTTTGATCAAGATACACTGACCTAAAAATTGCAAAAAAACTTAAGAAAATTTCAATTTCGCGGACTACAACTGCGGATCCACCTTAAATAATAAATTGTTTTCTTGAGGTGATTCGCACGAAGTCAATTTACTTGTGGGTGAATCGATAACTCCAGAAATACATATTAGGGCCTAATACGTATTTCTGGAGTTGTCGAAAATTGAATTTTATGCAGTAAGTACCTAAAGCACTAACTTTACTGCATAAAATTGCCAGTTTCAGGCGAGTATTTAAATTCGTGTGAATCAACCAATAAACCAAATACACGAAATGCGTTCTTTACTTAAATATTCAAAATCGATTGACGCCATTTATACGTAATTAAGTTACCTATGTACGTAGATAAAGATTTGATGAATTAATAAAAACTATTTTAAGCATAGGACTCACTATTATGCATTTTCTGCATAAGTACTTAACATTTAAAGATTTTAAACAACTGGTTTTATACTCAACGTAGTTTATATAGTGAATTAGTGACGTCGACCCCAAGGTCCAGCCATCTTCCGTAAACTACTGGAGTACTGACGGAGAAATATTTTGATTGCGTAATGGATCGTTGCGTGTAAAATTGAAGTAGTCCACTTAGAGCACCCGTCCGAATAGCACCTGCGCGAATAGTACCCAGCCTAGTCCACGAAGAGCACCCAATCACTAGAATGTTTATTAATTACACTTACGTACATACGAAAGTCTATGCATCATTTAAAAATGAAAAACAATAAAAATCACTATGACAATAACTATTAATCATACCAAATAATAACACTTCTTATTTTTAATATATCACAATCAGTGTATCACTTTTATTGCAAAATCAGCCTTAATTAAATCTTACCTAATAATAACACAGGTAAAACAGGAGTACAAATTAAAAACTAATTATGTTATTATTATAGGATTACACCAAGAGAAAAGGAAACGAGTAATCTGCTAAGTGTAGGTACCCATAAGGATGTTATCGATATCTTTCATTTAATAACGTCCTGTAAAACAGATACATCCCAGCAGTAGGCTGCTGAGTCGTAGGTGCTCTTCGTGGACAAAAATGTAAAAATAGATTTTAATCCACGAAAAGCACCTGGGTGCTCTTCGTGGACTAGGCTAGGTGCTATTCGGATGGGTGCTCTAAGTGGACTACTTCGTAACATTTACACGCAAAGTAATTTTTTTTTTTTGTTTTTCCTACCTGTCATCAAAAGTTATTAATACAGCGCAAAAATTATGAAAATTATGTGCATATTATATTAATTTTATATTAAATTGCCATATTTTATTCCAAATAACGTTTTACTTATAAACTGCATAATATAGAATATGGACTCAAAATAGCAAATGAATCAAGGTAAGCTTATCTTGCGTGACGTAGATGTTTAGGAATTTAGATCTTTTGACGTAAGGGAAGCATAAGCATGCAGGTTAAAATTCAAACACAAAATTCATTATCATTTTATCACCTGCCAGAATTATTGATTTAGCTATAATTAGAGTTGTTCCCGAAAAGCAACCGGGTTTCCGCTTTCCGGGGTAATTTTTTGTAGATTTTATAAAGATATTGTATGATAATAGCGGCAATAGGCTAGTTGACAGATTTTAACAAACCAATTAGTAATGTTCCTTATGATTTATTTACCTAATATAAATATGAATATTTCAGCGAAATAGTATCCATTCAACATCAGAATCAATTTTTCGTAAGTAATTTATTTTTGATAGTCAAAACGGTCATTCTGTCAAATCTGCGAGTTTTTTTTACCGTTTTTCTTGCACACAAACTTTATTACTTCTGTCGGAATATTATAATATTCGGTATTCTTAATAAACAACGTTTTTAAATGTTTAGAAAATAATATTCATAGCAGACTAATAATTATTTGCGTTAATGTTTAGTTTAACAGTCGCAGGTAGACGATTAGGTACCATTTCCTTATTTTTAAAGTGAAAAAAATATGACTAAACACTAATAATTTAATAAATAATTATTGAATTCTACAATATCTACAAAATCCTTAAGACATTTTTCTTACTATCAACTAGCCTATTAAGTCCCTCCTTTCTTTATTTTAGAAAAGAATCGTTAATAAAAAAGGTCATTAAAGTACGTGTCTCTATTTTATAAATTTTTATACCCTCAAACTAAATACACATGCCCCACAAAAATATTTCCACAGTTTCTCTGTGAGAACAAATTAAATTACACAGTCAAAAAAACTTATTACAAAAAAAATTCAACCGACTTCCAAAAAAAAACTACAAAGCGAAAAATTACTTTAATTTCGGAAGTAGGTCTTTGGTTTCGAATTTTCGTTTTTTGCCACCGACTTCCGAAATTAAAGTTATTTTTCGCTTTGTAGTGTTTTTTTTTTGGAAGACGATAAAATTTTTTTTTGTAAAAAGTTTTTATTTTTCACTTTTTAATTGTAGTACAGTGACAGGAACCTAACATCATACACATACCAAGTGGGAAAAAAATACGTATTATTTAACCCAACTCAAAAACTATCCTATCAAAGCTAAAAAAAAGCGGCCAAGTGCGAGTCGTACTCGCCCATGAAGGGTTCCGTAGCAGCAAGTAACGATAAGTTTACGATTTATGACGTATTAAAAAAAAACTACTTGCTAGATCTCGTTCAAACCAATTTTCGGTGGAAGTTTACATAGTAATGTACATCATATATTTCTTTTAGTTTTATTATTCTCTTATTTTAGAAGTTACAGGGGGGGGGACACACATTTTACCACTTTGGAAGTGTCTCTCGCGCAAACTATTCAGTTTAGAAAAAAATGATACTAGAAACCTCAATATCATTTTTGAAGACCTATCCATAGATACCCCACACGTATGGGATTGATGAAAAAAAATTTTTTGAGTTTCAGTTCTAAGTATGGGGAACTCCAAAATTATTTGTTTTTTTTCTATTTTTGTGTAAAAATCTTAATGCGGTTCACAGAATACATCTACTTACCAAGTTTCAACAGCATAGCTCTTATAGTTTCGGAAAAAAGTGGCTGTGACATACGGACGGACAGACAGACAGACAGACAGACAGACATGACGAATCTATAAGGGTTCCGTTTTTTAACGGAACCTTAAAAAGAATCATCAAAATCGGTTGGCGTGATATTGAGTTATTCGTCCATTTGTCGCGCACATACTTAATGCAATATGGTTTTCTCATAGATGCCACTGTCAGAACTGAACCAAATTAAAATGGGAGCACACGGGAAGCACCAACTTTCAAATAAAGAAAGAATCATCAAAATCGGTTAACCCATTCGAAAGTTAACAAACATTAAAAAAAAAACAGTCGAATTGAGAACCTCCTCCTTTTTTTGAAGTCGATTAAAAAATAGGGTAGTGCGAAACAATTACAACTTATACTCCATTTGAAATAAGATTAGACATTTAACTAAACCTTTTTTACAGTCCGTTCAACCGATTTTGACTTCTATTGCGTTGGTGGCATGACAAATGGCAGCTGCAGTAAACAGTTGGTTTGTAACCACTTTTTTTGCTTTTAATGCCATCCTTATGCCTACGCAATAGAAGTCAAAATCGGTTGAACGGACTGTAAAAAAGGTTTGTTTAAATGTCTAATCTTATTTCAAACGGAGTATAGTAGAGATTAGGAATTGCATAACTCACTCTTTCTAACTTGGCAACATGCCGTTTCTAGTGTCATTCTAATATCTACGTACCAGTCAAGCTTTTGAGAATGTTATCATCTACCTAGCCTTTTCCGCTTTTTAGCCGTTGGGGTCGACTTCCAGTCTAACCTTATGCAGCTGAATACCAGTATTGACTGCCTATCCACAACCCAGTTACTGGGTAATACGATACCCATTGGGAAAGCTTTTGAGAATGTACATACCCGTTTTAACTTTAGTCACATTGATGTAAGAATGACATAGTTTTGGGTGCGGTGACTTTGAGACGTATGGGAGGTCACATTATTCCTCCATGGAATCAATAAGTTAAGGAGGTAGGTAAGTAAATACCGAAAATATTTTTTACAATAAATGGTGTGTTTTCCCATACACCTTAATTATGTTAGGTTTAACCTTGAAGCTTAACCACAGGCGGTTAATAAACCAGCATTGCGGTTAGCAGTTAGATTAGTTTCATTAAAACAACCTTATTCATTTATTTCGAGAACACTCAAGAACGGTCAACGACAGCGAACATGTAGGTAAGTAAGTATGGTTGGGAATCCTGACAATAATTATGATTACCTATCATTGGATCTATTAAAATAAAAATAAAATAAGTACCTAAATAGTGTTTTATTTCAGACCCATATACAAAAATTTAATAAATAGTAAAAAAAACAATAAAAATTAAAACATGTATAGGTCTCCATAGTCTTCAAAAAACATCTATTGGGTCCGAAACTCCGAACAGTACCTACAAGTATAATACCGGCTCCACACTATTGTCCAACAGTCCAACACTCCAAGATGACTCCAGTCTGTCCTAACTCACGATCGATGAAAACAGAATGTCCAACATCGTCGAATATGCACGAACTATCTCTATACACGTGGAAGGTTGGACGAACAGTTGGATTGTTGGACGATAGTGTGAAACCGGCATAACTATTTACGCATTTGTTACTGACTAGTAGTAGGAACTTTTTTTTTTCTGTGGAAATAAACTCATTTTCTTTTTTCAAACAGACAAACAACATTCACAGCCTTGATACTTTTAAAAATAAACAGAAACTGCTTCAATCATAGAACAACAATAAGATCAATCAGGTCTTCTATTTTTAACACCGAAACGATTGTTTTGATTTTTCTCTACAAATATTGAGTTAAAATCCTAAAATAGATACTTGTATTGATTAAAAATATTTTAATCATGACTCAGGCTACTGACCAGAGGAGCTCGTGGCTAAGTAATAACAGCCGCACGGGTCGATTCATCAGGTTAAGCTACGCTTGCCGGGGTTGGTCTGTGGATGGGTGACCATCTTTACATACTGAGACTCCTCCGTGCCTCGGAAAGCACGTTAAGCCGTTGGTCCCGGCTGTCATTCGTAGATCTTTGCCAGTCGTTACGGGTCGTCAAAAGCCCGAAAGTCTGACAACCAGTCTTACCAAGGGGTATCTTATTACCCAGTTACTGGGTTGTGGAGGTCAGATAGGCAGTCGTTCCATGTGAAATATTGGTATTCAGCTGCATCTGGTTAGACTGGAAGCCGACCCCAATATAGTTGGGAAAAGGCTAGGCAGATTGATTTATCAGGCCACTGACCAGTTACATACGACACTGAAGTTGACATGTCATCAATGCGTGATCTTTTTCATTAAACAATCTTATTGTCTGTTCCAAATGTATCAGATGATAATGTAAACAAATGGTAGATACCTGTGGATACTAGTTTGTTGTGCCACAAATTGAGTGCTTTGATGTGATTATTGGAATAATTAAACCCGGAATTATAATTTAAAATAACCTGAAATATGATTTTAATTTGATAATTGAGGTTAATTTTGTAACCTCAATTTTCGTCGATGATTTATTCAATTACAAGTTAACAATGTTAATCAAACAATAATAATTATTGTTGGAGAAATTCGTGATACACAAAGTTGAAACCTTCTGAATACAGATGAATATATTACTAATTTCCTTTAGTCAGCCCCGGATCTAGAATTTTTTTGAGGCGGGGCAAAAACTGCCGTCTGCCGCCCCCCGCCAATCTTTTATGGGGATGCGCTAAGTTAGACCGCGCGGAATTAAAAATTTTTCAAAATGAAAATTTTGGCAGCAACATATTAATCAAATTGTATCGATCAATAATGCGCTAATTCAACAGGGGCGCCAAAACTGTTGTAAAAAAGAAAAAAATAGAAAGATTAATTATACATGTGCTGCGCGTTTCATTTATTGCAAAGTTGCTGTGTGCTGGGTGGTGCACTTGTCTGCTACGTTTGAATTTGTCGCCCCCTGAAGTTGGCGCCCGGGGCACTGGCCCCGGCTTGCCCCCCACCCTAGATCCGGGACTGCCTTTAGTGAGTGATTGCGTAAAAATGTAACCTGAACTGGGTTTGTTTACACTATTATCATATACTTTTCGAACAGACTATACGTACAACCATTAGTCCTAGTGTATAATTCGTTAATTACTTAAGCTAGGCTTAATAGTCGTTAGTATAAACACTTTTAATTACCGACTAGTTTTGTTTTTAGAAAATATCGTTTTTCTTTTATTAAAAGTTAAATATAATTACTATTCAATACCATTTAAGTAATAACAGATAACTGCTATTTGTAATGAGCCAAAAATAGAAGTAAAACATGAATGAATGACTGCCCATGAGAGCACAAAATCTAGTTTATTCCGACTGACCTAAATTAAATTCATTGATAACTGTCTCGGTCCTAAAAGTCAGTGAACTTTACTTTGGTCGTAATAAAGTTCAAAACAGAATAACTGGCTCGAAGTTAGAACTCGTTCTATAATGAGACGATAGTAGTCTTCATATTCCTGGTAGATAGCCCTGGGATTACTATTCACATTGAGATTGAAATATTAATAGCACTTGCCATGTTAAAAGAGCCGCCAGGAGACTAAGAACGTGCTGAAATACAAGATTTCTTTATTGAATATTTATATGAATTTTATACTTTCTTACTTTTCAACTGAGGTAGTTCTAGCGAATTCACACTCTATTAAGAACTGGAGCTGTGTCCACAACCGTTTTGCAAGTTAAAATAAAAAAGTATAAAGCTTCGGCCAAACCTGAGCGACTACAACGCGAGACGCGGGAGCGAAGTGGGAGCGTTAACAACGCGAAACTAACGCGGGAATTATCGTGCACACCTGCGCGACTACAGCGCGAACAGCGAACTTCATTTTGTTAAGTGAATAGTTACAGCCGCACGTCTATAGCTTAGTGTAGCACCTAAATTGTTTTGTTATGTCAGTCATATTTAACATCAGAGTCTGACTCTGGCCGATCCATCAGAGTCTGGCCGATTGAGTCCCATATTTTACCCTTTTTACGTATATTTTATATCTAGGATTTTTCAGATCGTATAGAAAAGTATGTTCTCTTACTTTTTCGATAAACATCTCTATATTATTATCGTCTTTCATCGCGGAGTTTAAATAATGAGACGTCCGTAATAATGCAACGATCTGTACACACGTCTGACCACAAGACGCGTGCTTCCTGCTCACTCCCGCTTTGCCGACGCGGTGTTCCCGCGTTTCGGTCGCGTAGGTGTGCAAAGCGCCATATAATAACACGAGCAGCGTCCGCCGCGCGGTAGACGCTTCCGCTTCGCTTCCCGCCTCCCGCGTTGTGGTCGCTCAGGTTTGGCCGAAGCTTTATACGGAATGTCAAAGTCAAATCATTTATTTCAAATAGGCCCATGTATGGCACTTTTGAACGTCAAAAATTACAAAATAATAAAATTGATTCTAGTCGCCCCTTCCAAAAGGTAGTTTTCGTATGGAGAAGAATGGGCAAGAAACTCCACCGTTACTCTTTTAAAATGTTTTACAATATTGTTTGTATATGTACGTACATTTGTTAAATAATTATTATATGTGAAGACGATGCACCTAGAATAAAATTACTATACCACAATAGGTAAAAAGAATTAAAAATGAAGCAACGATAGATAATTTAATTTGTGATAGATACATGGTTCTCACATATTTACAAACATTGTAAAAGTAGATGATTTTCCTAAAATTTTACAATTAATAAGTCAGTGTGTAAGGAAGTAATCACAGAATGTAAAATAAATGTCATAAAACACAAAGTAATACATTTTACAATTAAATTAGCAACCAGTTTGATTTTGTCTTGATTCTAAATTGTCCTATGGAGCAGGACCAGCATGTTTCCAAGCACTCTTATCTTGGATATAATCCTCTAATTTGTAATATGCTTGTTTACAAAGTGTAATTTTTATATGAGTTTTAAATTTTCTTTCATTTAATTGCAATATGTCACAAGGTATTTTGTTGTAACATTTAACACAGTACCCCATAAAAGATGTATGTACTTTAGATAACCTGAAAAATGGTTGATCTAGTTTATCTTTATTTCTAGTATTAAAATTATGTCTATCACTTATTTTATTAAAGAGATGTGGATTTTTCCTTACATACATAATATTTACATAAATGAATTGGAATTCCGGCTACCATAACCACCGGAAACTGGACCTGGCAACATACAACACGCGTACACTCCGGACCGACGAAAAGATCATCGAACTCGAGGAAGAATTGAGCAAGTTACGATGGGGTATAGTAGGGCTATCTGAAGTCCGAAGAGAGGGCGAGGACTCGATAATCCTCAAATCCGGGAACTTGCTCTATTTCCGGGAGGGCGACCAGCAGTCCCAAGGTGGTGTCGGGTTTATCGTCCATAAGTCCCTTGTGAGCAACGTGGTGAAGATCGAGAGTGTGTCGACCAGGGTGGCGTACCTTATACTCAGAATATCCGCAAGATATTCGCTGAAGGTCGTACAGGTTTACGCCCCGACCTCGTCACACCCCGACGATGAGGTGGAGACCATGTATGAGGATATTTCCAGAGCCATGCATGGCTCTAAAACTCACTTCACCGTTGTCATGGGGGACTTCAACGCGAAACTGGGCAAACGAAACGATGATGAGCTGCGAGTGGGGCAATTTGGAGTTGGACGTCGAAACCACAGGGGTCACCTACTGGCCAGTTTTATGGAGAAGGAAGGCCTCTTTATGATGAATTCCTTCTTCAGAAAACGTGAGCACAGAAAGTGGACCTGGCAGAGCCCTGATGGTGCAACAAAAAATGAGATTGACTTCATTATGTCGACGAAGAGGCAAGTATTCAATGATGTCTCTGTGATCAACGCGGTGAAAACCGGAAGTGATCACCGTATGGTAAGAGGCACATTGAACTTGAATATCAAGCTGGAAAGATCTCGACTGATGAAGTCTACGCTCCGCCCAGCACCGATCCAAGTCCAAAACCCCGAGAGCTTTCAGCTCGAACTTCAGAATCGTTTCGAGTGCCTAGGGAGCTCCGTGGACGATTATAACGATGGGTTCGTGGAAACTGTCCATACGGTCGGGTCCAAGTTTTTCAAGACCCGTCGTACAAATCGAAACAAGAGGCTCTCTGATGCTACTTTACAGCTCATGGAGGAGAGGCGCGAGATGATTCTGCAGTCTTCAGACGATGCGCTTAAATACCGGCGGCTCAATAGACAGATCTCTAAGTCCTTGAAAAGCGACCTTCGACTTTATAATACGAACCGTATTAAGGACGCAATAGAGCAGAATAAGGGCTCCAAGGTATTTGCTAGAGATCTGTCTATTGGACAGAGCCAGCTTGCGAAACTGAAGACCAATAATGGCAGAATCGTATCCGCCAAACCTGAGCTGTTGAGAGAGATCGAGAGTTTCTATGGACAGTTATACACGTCAACCAGTAACCCCGTTACGAATCTAGCAAACGACCCAAGAGCTAGATTGACCCGACACTATACCGAAGACATCCCGGACGTCAGCTTGTACGAGATTAGGATGGCTCTGAAGCAACTTAAAAACAACAAGGCGCCGGGTGATGACGGAATTACGGCTGAACTCCTGAAGGCCGGGGGAAAACCTGTTCTTAAGGCCCTCCAGAAGCTTTTCGATTCCGTCATACTCGAGGGTCAAACGCCACAGGCATGGAACAGAGGTGTGGTGGTACTCTTCTTTAAAAAGGGCGACAATGCCCTGCTTAAGAATTATAGGCCCATCACACTTCTGAGCCATGTCTACAAGCTGTTTTCAAGAGTTATCACGAACCGTCTCGCGCGCAGGTTTGACGACTTCCAGCCTCCCGAACAAGCCGGATTCCGTAAAGGCTTTAGCACCGTAGACCACATACATACGCTGCGGCAGGTTATACAGAAGACCGAAGAGTATAACCAGCCTCTCTGCTTAGCGTTTGTGGACTACGAGAAAGCCTTCGATTCGATCGAGACATGGGCTGTGCTGCAGTCTCTTCAACGGTGCCAGATCGACTATCGGTACATCGAGGTGCTAAAGTGTTTGTACAAAAACGCCACTATGTCAGTTCGACTCCAGGACCAGACCTCGAAACCTATCCTTCTGCAGCGAGGTGTGAGACAGGGAGACGTTATCTCTCCGAAACTGTTCACCGCTGCACTGGAGGATGTCTTCAAGGTTCTGGATTGGAAAGGGCTAGGCATCAACATCAATGGCGAGTATATCACTAACCTTCGGTTTGCCGACGACATAGTTATCATGGCTGAGACCATGGAGAAACTCAGTACAATGCTCGATGACCTCAGTAGAGCCTCCGAAAGAGTGGGTCTTAAAATGAACATGGACAAGACAAAAGTCATGTCAAATGCCCATGTGACACCCACTCCCATGAAGATCGGAGACGCTACGCTCGAAGTTGTGGACGAGTATGTTTACCTAGGACAAATTGTCCAGCTAGGTAGGTCCAACTTCGAGAAAGAGGTCAATCGTCGAATCCGACTCGGCTGGGCAGCGTTCGGGAAGCTACGCAATATCTTTTCGTCCCACATACCACAGTGTCTCAAGACGAAAGTCTTTGACCAGTGCGTGTTGCCAGTGATGACCTATGGTACTGAAACGTGGTCGCTCACAATGGGCCTTATCAGAAGGCTAAAAGTCACCCAAAGGGCAATGGAGAGGGCTATGCTTGGAGTTTCCCTACGTGATCGAATCAGAAATGAAGAGATCCGCAGGAGAACCAAGGTAACCGACATAGCCCGAAGAATTGCCAAACTTAAGTGGCAATGGGCAGGGCACATTGCTCGCAGAACGGATGGCCGATGGGGTCGAAAGGTTCTGGAGTGGCGACCACGTACCGGAAGACGTAGCGTTGGAAGGCCTCCCACAAGATGGACCGATGACCTTGTGAAGGCCGCAGGAATCCGCTGGATGCGGAAAGCACAGAATCGGTCGAAGTGGCGGTGCTTGGGGGAGGCCTATGTCCAGCAGTGGACGTCTTTCGGCTGAAATGATGATGATGAAATGAATTGGCAAGGTACCCTCATAATATTAATCCTTTTAAAAAGTTCCCTGAGAGATTCGCGGCAACTAGATTATAAATGGCTCTGACAACTCTCTTTTGCAAAATAAAGATGGATTCAATGTCAGCAGCCCGACCCCACAGTAAAATGACATATGACATAATGCTGTGGAAGTAGCTAAAATAGACCAAACGCGCGGTTTCTACATCTGTTAACTGTCTTATCTTTCTAACAGCATAAGCGGCCGAGCTTAACCGCCCCGCAAGAGATGTTATATGAGGTCCCCATTGTAATTTCTCGTCTAGCGTGATTCCCAGGAAAACCGTTTGATTAATAAATTCCAGTTTTTCTCCATTCAATATGATGTCACATTCGCTACTTTTAACATTAGGTAATTTAAATCTAATGCATTTGGTTTTTTTTTTTTCAACTACAAAGTTAAGTTTGTTTTTGGGATAAATTCATCCCAACTACGGAACCCTTCATTGTGCGTGGTCCGACACGCACTTGGCCGGTTTTTTGCTCTTAATGCCATCCTTATGCCTACGGTATAGAAGTCGAAATCGGTTGAACGGACTGTAAAAAAGGTTTGTTTAAATGTCTAATCTTATTTCAAACGGTGTATAGATAGGAATATTTGAAAAGATATTGTAAATTTTGTCCGTTACTGCTGAGCATGAGGTCCTGAGTTCGATTCCCAGGTCCGGCCCAGTGGTATTGGGTTTTTATATTTAGAATTTCTGAGCAGCAGTCCGGATTTGTGCCCGGCTGATGGCAATAGTGTCGCCCCCTATTACATGGGACTTAAACATAACTGGCGAGATGTGGGTTCACTACAAGTATACCTCTGCCCAACCCTTCGGGGAAAAAAAGCGTGATGTTATGTTATGTAATGTAATTTGTGTACAATCTTGTATTTGTCACGGACATATTATTCGCTCGTCGATCATCGAGTGAATGCCTGTCAGTTGGCAGTCTATTCAAATTACTTACATGTTTACAAATTACTTACCCTATAGTGGTTTCTTTGCTGTGAAAATATTGACTTTCTTCAGCTTCTCTCATGCAATCGAATCGATTGAAACTGGAAGGTGGCAATGAGAATCAATATCCAACCAATGTTCTTGGCAGCTGATAGCAATTACGAATCAATTAAATTGTAAAATTGTTAAGAGAGAAAATTGAAAATTGAATTAACTATTGGCTTGGTCGACGGTTCTAAAAAAAGTAGAAAAATTGATTTTGTGAAGCGTTGACTCCCAATTATTTTTTAAACTTTATAAAATGTACAATTTTGTTTCGTATCTCCAAGAAATCATAAGGGATATAATTCTAAACACCAGTAAACACTTATAAACTTTCATCCCGTTCAGAGTTTTAAGTCTTAAATATAGTTCTGCATGGGTTATACTTGCAGAAACTCAAGCAATATTATACCCATAACGTTAGACCATATTCACATGTTGATGGGTCTCAAGAATGTATAAAGTAACAAATAATACTGTCGAAGAAACTCCAACGGCGTTACATATCGTCCGGGATCCAATAAAACGCCCCTCACTTTATCAAATTAGCTCAGATATCGCCACAACCCGCTACCCTGAGGAGATATGGCCACAGCTCGCTTGCATGGCGGAGATATGGCCAATAACTTTATACTGAAGACTGAAAATTGTTCAGACGTATTAGATTCGATCACGCAAAGCCGTCATGTGACTTAGGGCCCAATCACACGTATGAGTACCATAACCGTATGGGCGATGCTGACCACATAAAGGCCACGTCGGAGCCACAACGCAACCACTCGCGGGACATCGCAATTAGGAGTCGATCTATCTGTCAGCAAACACTAAATACAACATAACCACATCGCAACTACTGACGACAACGCAGCCACATCGAAATTTTTTAGTTACCACAACGTAACTGCAAGATGCTGCAGCGACTCTATTCACACATTACCACTGCTTGCCCACATTTTATCGCTACGATGTGGTGTGGTTGAGCTACGTGTGATTGTATTGAATTTTACTGTCTGAATGGTCTGAACAGTACCATAGAATAATAAAAAAAATCCTTATTCTATTACAATACCGGATTCATGAACTGGTTGAAAAACAAAATCGCAAAACCATAATCAAATCTCTCGCTGAAAGAGCGTCATACAAATAAATAAGGCTTATACAAACACTGTTACATGTCCACAATATTAAAAAAAATAGATGTGATCGGTATTTCATATTCGACTACTCTGAGAAGAAACGCCAAAACAAACTCAGAGATCAGTCGTTTTTAATGTCCAGATATTACCTATTTTGAACAGATCATGTGAGTGTCATGTAGATTAATAACTGAAATGATCATTTGAGACAGAACCAGTGAGATTTGAGTGGATCTGTTTAGTCAGTGCACGCATGTGTCAGAAATTAAGAAGCTCAACTCAAAAATTAAGCAGCTCATTGACTCGACGAAAATAAAAGAATAATGTACTGACCTTTGTATCGCCCACAAATTTCTTTCTCAACGTTAATTTTGATTAAAACAAAAGGTCTTTAACAACAAAAGGGTCAAAAATTTTGGTAATTTGTAACTATGAATTGCCTCTAGGGTTACGGTATGCAAGTTGGATTTTTCCTTTTGTTCAATGAAAATATCATGAAGCTAAATTCCAACATCAACGTTTCGCTCATATTTTTTAAGAGTAGGTTTTTTATTTGGCATATCAGCATTTTCTATCAATTTTTTGTAAAAAGTTGACAGTTGACGAAGGTTTTAGAAATGCCTTTATCTTTATTTTTATTTTTTATTCTTATGTTTTATAGGAGGCTTTTATCCACAGTGGCATGTCAGCCTCATCATAACTTAAACTATTCTAAACTACATCTACACATACATCATCATCTTCATTTCAGCCGAAAGACGTCCACTGCTGGATATACATAGGCCTCCCCCAAGCACCTCCACTTCGACCGATTCTGTGCTTTCCGCATCCAGCGGATTCCTGCGGCCTTCACAAAGTCATTGGTCCATCTTGTGGGAGGCCTTCCAACGCTACGTCTTCCGGTACGTGGTCGCCACTCCAGAACCTTTCGGCCCCATCGGCCATCTGTTCTGCGAGCAATGTGCCCCGCCCATTGCCGCTTAAGTTTGGCAATTCTTCGAGCTATGTCGGTTTCTCCTGCGGATCTCTTCATTTCTGATTTGATCACGTAGGGAAACTTCAAGCATAGCCCTCTCCATTGCCCTTTGGGTGACTTTTTTTAGCCTTCTGATAAGGCCCATTGTGAGCGACCACGTTTCAGTACCATAGGTCATCACTGGCAACACGCACTGGTCAAAGACTTTCGTCTTGAGACACTGTGGTATGTGGAACGAAAAGATATTGCGTAGCTTCCCGAACGCTGCCCAGCCGAGTCGGATTCGACGATTGACTTCTTTCTCGAAGTTTGACCTACCTAGCTGGACAGTTTGTCCTAGGTAAACATACTCGTCCACAACTTCGAGCGTAGCGTCTCCGATTTTCATGAGAGTGGGTGTCACATGGGCATTTGACACGACCTTTGTCTTGTCCATGTTCATTTTAAGACCCACTCTTTCGGAGGCTCTACTGAGGTCACCGAGCATTGTACTGAGGTCCTCCATGGTCTCAGCCATAATAACTATGTCGTCGGCATACGTGATATACTCGCCATTGATGTTGATGCCTAGCCCATTCCAATCCAGAACCTTGAAGACATCCTCCAGTGCAGCGGTGAACAGTTTCGGAGATAACGTCCCCCTGTCTGACACCTCGCTGCAAAAGGATAGGTTTCGAGGTCTGGTCCTGGAGTCGAACTGACATAGTGGCGTTCTCGTACAGGCTCCTGAAGGCCGGTGGAAAACCTGTTCTTAAAGCCCTCCAGAAGCTTTTCGATTCCGTCATACTCGAGGGTCAAACGCCACAGACATGGAATAGAGGTGTGGTGGTACTCTTCTTTAAAAAGGGCGCCCTGCTTAAGAACTACAGGCCCATCACACTTCTGAGCCATGTCTACAAGCTGTTTTCAAGAGTTATCACGAACCGTCTCGCGCGCAGGTTTAACGACTTCCAGCCTCCCGAACAAGTCGGATTCCGTAAAGGCTTTAGAACCGTAGACCACATACATACGCTGCGGCAGGTTATACAGAAGACCGAAGAGTACCTATAACCTGCCTCTCTGCTTAGCGTTTGTGGACTACGAGAAAGCCTTCGATTCGATCGAGACATGGGCCGTGCTGCAGTCTCTTCACCGGTGCCAGATCGACTATCGGTACATCGAGGTGCTAAAGTGTCTACACATACAATATACATTATAAATGTCTAAACAAATCAATAAGTAGGTTTGCTATCTCAGGTGAAGGCTGTGCTAAAACTTTAACATATGGACCAATATCATACATGTTCACTTTTATTCTGTTCAACAGTGTCTCTCCTTCCTTCTTTGTCTTAGTATTTATCTATATGAATAACATAAGATCACTCCTGTATTACCTAAAGGGTTATGTACCTATAGTACATACACCCACATTTCGCCAGATATTTTTAAGTCCCATGTAATAGGGGGCGATCAACCGGGCTATTGCCATCAACCGGGCACAAATCCAGACTCCGGCTTACTGCCGAGTAATTCCAGATGGAAAACCCAATAGCACTTTCCCCGACTCGGGAATCGAACCCAGGACCTCATACTCAGCAGTAGCGCTTGTAACCATTAGACCAACAAGGCAGTATTTTATTTATATATTTGAATGTCAGTTTGAATAAACTTAATTAGCACTATTGGGTCATTCCTTTGTAAGATTTTTGTTATTTCAAACAAATCACTTTAATAAAATTCTATGATAACTAATAGATATTTGCTCACTAAATACTTTATATCTTGAACGACATGAAAGTAATAATTTTAATTCTGTTAATAAATATTTTCATGGGTCATTTTATTACAAGTTGGCGCTTGAATTTAATTTCGACTATCTCTGAAAAAACGCTGTACTTAACAAAGAGGAAAACGATCACAGATGTAACGGTGCTTATTTGTATTGCAATACGATATTCGGCTAAAGCAACAATACAATATACGTATTCTAGTTTTACTAAGTAATTCAATAGGTACTTATACTAGTAACTTGTAGTTGGATATCTTATATCGCGAAACCACTAAATGACGGGTGATGCCACTTTTCAGTTTACAAAGTAAAATAAAAATCTTGAATTCAAAACCCAATGAAGAGTCGAGGTAACAAAATGCAGAAGAAAATTAAAGAAAAACTTATAAAATAAAAGAGCGGTGACTTTCCTCAAGAGAACTTATCGAAGACCGAACGGGCGAACATCAAAGTTCATTCGATCCGTTCTTATTTCATTCAGCAGTTCTAATTTCAAACTTTTGACAAATCAATAGAAAGACAAGCAAGTGCAGATCGGATTTGTGCGAGTGTTCCGTACAATTAGCTCTGCCTAGGCAATATTATTTGCTTTATGCATTGCAAAGTTTACTATCTTCAACGAGTTTTATTCTTTCCACTACCTACTTAGTGGTTATTTTTACCATAATGGTAGTTAAAAACCGCATACCGTGTACTCCAGTTCAGTCAACTGGACTAATACCTAAACGTGGTGTTAAAACTATTTATTGATCCTTAGAATTAGCCGAGAAAGACTCTTGCTCTATATATAATTTACAGATTCAATTTAGTTTTTGCCTTTAGAAAATTACCCGTAGGTAACACAGACAAACATACACGGATGCGATACTATAAGTGCTCCAATTTAACTTTTACAACGGAGCACTAATGATTAAACTTTCCTGTACCTCCCACTTCATTTTACAGTCGTTTTATTTATGTTCTGTATTAAAATAACCGGAGCTCGTGGCTAATTAGTAACAACCGCACGGTTCGATCCATCAGGTTAAGCTACGCTTGCCGAAGTTGGTCTGTGGATGGGTGACCATCTTAACATACTGAGACTCCTCCGTGCCTCGGAAAGCACGTAAAGCCGTTGGTCCCGGCTGTCATTCGTGGATCTTTGACAGTCGTTACGGGTCGTCAGAAGCCCGAAAGTCTGACAACCAGTCTTACCAAGGGGTATCGTATTACCCAGTTACTGGGTTGTGGAGGTCAGATAGGCAGTCGCTCCATGTGAAATATTGGTATTCAGCTGCATCCAGTTAGATTGGAAGTCGACCCCAACATAGTTGAAAAAACCGGATAGCGCGATTTACACAGGAAGCATCAAACTGGATTATTCAAAGTCATGAAACTAAATATTATTTCAACTAACATTGAACCGACCTAAATATTTAACTTGAGCCCGAATGTTTAAGAAAGGCTTCAACTATTAAGTGAAGATACTAAAACTTAACTTAATGGAAATAGTTACAGCTTAGACAGAATTTAAGCAAACCCTTCAGATGGTTTTAACGCTATAATAAATTATAAGACGAGAGCCCTAAAAACATTAAAACCAAAAAGCTAAAGAAAAACGCAACTGTAAAGTATTTTCACATGACGTCATAATGCAACGTCTGACGTCCCATAATAGGGACACATTCTTGTACGAAATAAATCAAACGATGTAAAGGTCGGCTGCAGTTTTACCAAGGGGTATGTTACCCAGTAACTGAGTAGTGAATGTCTGATAGGCAGTCGCTCCATGTAAGATACTGGTATTCAGCTGCATCCAGTAAGACTGGAAGCCGATCCCAACATACTCGTAGTTGGGAAAAGGATAGGCAGGTGATGTCGAGGTAGGCTGCTTTTTTGAAATCTGGTAAGTTAAAAAGTCTGTACGAGGTTAATTTGATTTTTCTTTAGTTCTAGCTTATCTCCAAAACAAAAGGCGCAGAGACCGAACTAAAGAGATTTTTAAAATCATAAACTAAACGTGTTCTCTACTATAGCATGGCATAATCAGCCTATAATATTCCCACTGCTGGGACACAGGCCTCCTCTCGGTGAGAGAGAGTGGACCGTAATCCACCATGCGGGCCCAGTGCGGGTTGATAGATGTCACATGTCTTCGAATTTTTATTTCTAGTACGTACCAGTTTCCTCACGATGTTTTCCTTCACCGTTTTGAGAGCAGTGGTGATGAAATTATTTACACAAAGTAAAGCGCCAGCCTGGGTTCGAACCACGACAACCACTGGACCATTACTGCTCTTCATCATCATCAGCCTATAAATGTTCCCACTGCTGAGAGAGAGTGGGCCGTAATCCACCACGCGGGCCCAATGCGTGTTGATAGATGTCACATGTCTTCGATTTTTTTATTCTAGGACATGCCGGTTTCCTCACGATGTTTTCCTTCACCGTTTTGAGAGCAGTGGTGATGAAATTATTTACACAACAACCACTGGACCATTACTGCTCTTGTTCTCCTCTAAACGAGTGAAAATTTATGTTAATTAACTTCAATTAAAAAGGTTTATAAAAACATTTGCACCAACATATGTAGATTATAGAGCCACATATTGTATGAGCCAACCAAACTTTGACCAAGGCTGTGACCATTTCGGCCGGAATAGATTTACAATCCGACCGCAGTATTTTTGTTTTATTTCCGACGAATGAAATAAAGATAAGGCCTACAGTGATAGCCTCAGGATTTATAGTCGACAAATAAAATCGGGCCATTATTGGGGAAGGCTCATCTGCCCTAATTGAGGGACATTTACTTGCTTTCTGTAGCCTATGGTTTCTTACTTAGTTTGGGCACTTGATGAATTTGCTATCCATCTATGGCCCCTCGCCCACGGCGACTTTTTGTAGCAATGCAGTAGCGATGCTGTCGCGCGTCCGCATCGATACAGTCGCGAAGCGGTCGCTAGCCGTGTGCCCTCGCCCACGGGCCCAGATTCAGTCGCGATGCAAACGCGATACTGTCGTGCTTCTGTCGCGATGCAAACGCGATTCAGTAACGGCACAAAAGTACCTGCGATCGCTACAGTTGCAAGATGGACTCCGTTGAGGCAACATTAGCCACCCTCCCTCTGTTCTCTCTCCGATGTCGTCCGACACGATCGCGCGTTTGCATCGATACAGTCGCGATGCTGTAGCGCATTAGTAGCGCATTGGCATCGCTTCTGTAGCGCGTTGCAAATGCGACTAACACGCGTTAGTAGTGATGCTGTTGCGCGGTTACGAAACGCGCGACAGCATCGCTGCAAAAAGTCGCCGTGGGCGAGGGGCCTAAATTAATATAATAAAGCTGAAGAGATTGTTTGTTTGAACTCGCTAATCTCTCTGGAACTACGAGTCGGATTTGCATTTGATGGTCAAATTCTTGGGAAGATTATAGGCTATTTACCATCACTCTACGATTCTTAGGAGCCGAGCAAACAGGAAAAAAGTCGGAAAGAACGCCAAGCGAAAACGAAGTAATAGCGCGGGCTGTAATGCTATACGCTTTTATGTACAAATTTCACGTGGACGAAATCGCGGGCGCGTCTTTCCATTCTATTACAAGGCCAGAACGCAAGGGTGTGAAACTAATCGCGTATAGATTAGAAATCACTTTTTTACAAAGGTCTTCCAATCTATACAAGAGTAGTACGCAAATACTTGCGAATACTTCGTAGTGACCAAATTAACTACCTCATTCCATAATATACAGTGTCAGTACGCATACGGACTAATCGTGTTTAGATTGCGAGAAATTGTGAACTGGTAACCAACTTGTTTGCGACGTTATGCACCTTTCGCTAATATTAAATAGCCTGCCTGGCTGCGAGTAACTTGGAAGTAGCGCCCGCCGACCGCTGCCGCGGCACCGCTCGCTTCGCTCGCTCGGCTCGCGCACGGTTGGTCACAGTTCTAGCCTAACCTAAGCCATTTCACCCAGTTCACACTTTTGTTCTTTTTTATGAATTTTAAAACTCTTGTCAGGCGTATGTGATGTAGTATAGTGTAGTTTGGAACCAGGACGCGCGCGCCCACGTTACAAACTATACACGAGCAATACGCCAAATTTGTGTATACATTGTAATCACAGATTTAAAAATAGCATTACAATGTATACGCGAGCAGTTTCATATGGCTGCGTTCTAGCCTTGTATTGATTGGAAATACGCATCGCGGGCAGAAGCTAGTATAGGTAGGATAGGTATACCAACATTACCAACGTTGTATCACATTCCCGAGGCTGTTAAAATATAGAAAATGGATTTTCCCAGATATGAGACCTAGCTACATCGATTTTTCACCACCGTAAACCCCGATATTGCAACTTTTTTTAAATCGTTAGAGCCGGTTTCGAGAACGTGATTACAATAAATATATTATATAGTATAGGATGTAGTTTTTAATGTACGTTTTTCAAGGTTATCACGCAAAATGTAAAAGGCTTTTTCTATGAATTTAAAGACAGTACAGTGCGTTCATTAGACTTCATTAGAGGTAGTTTGTAACTCCGAGGCCAGGCCTGCTCAGTTGATTAGTAAGGAAGGTTTCTAACCCTTCCTACAATCGTCTATTATTATGCTCCAAGAAGAAATGTTTTCTCATTAGGCCTAGTAAAGAGATTCCATTTTATTAAGAATACCGAATTACTGAAATGTAATTGAAATTATAGTAGGCAGTTTAAGCCGTTGCTCCTTAATGGTGGATTGTTTGCCAGCAGACCGTAATACACAAGACATGGGTTCATTGTTTTTGCTAAGTCCGCTGTTATTGTCACTTGACACTTAGACATAGTCTTCAACTAAACTGTTTGTGAGCCACCACATTGTATTGTTTAGTTGGTAACTATTTAAGATACTGGCAAGAGAGAGACAGAAAAAGAAAAATAATCAATAACGTAACTGTCAGTGCTGAAAGGTGTAAATATTATCTATTGTAAGTAAATTTGGTTAAAAAATCCATGCTTATAATCCAGTAACTGCATATCCGAGAGAAATCATAAAGGAATCGACTTATGTAGGCCACCGTTGATGGGTGGCGTAGCGAGAGGGGGGCGGAGGGGCGGACCGCTCCGGGCGCCACCATCAGAAGGGCGGCAAAAAAAAATTGTGCGGTCACTGGCGGTCAGTCAGACAATTATTTTTTCAAGAAGTTAGCTTTTACCCACTTGCACATATTAAATGTCCCTCCCTCCCAAAACAATTGTTGCAAATCACGAGTGGTGGTCGCCCCTTGTTTGTGTTTAGACGTGTACATGCACGGTGTTAAGGTGTGCGCGCGAGGCGTATGCGGGCACGCACACTGTCACACCATCCGTGTACACGTCTAAACACAACCAAGGGCCGACCGCGCTCGTGGTTTCCAAGAACTTGTACCAGTAACTTCTTCGTCTGCCGCGCTGCCGTTTTAATAGTAGGTAAGTTTTAGTTTGTTTTTTATTATAAATAATTTAATTATATTTACGAAATCAAAAGGGCAGCAAATTATGACTCCGCCCCGGGCGACAGTGTCTCTCGCTACGCCACTACACCCATCAATATTTCTGCTAGGATAAATAAATACAAAGAATTTAATAAAAAGTGAAGGAATCACTTATTTCCAGTCAGTGCACATGATTTTTCCTACAAAAGAATTATCAAGACCGGTTCGAGCGATTACTTCGAGCAAACAATTTTGTCTGGATATAGAAAGTAATTTCTAGTATTTTCTAGACCGAATGCCAGACACGTTGTTCTTAAATAGGTCCATTTTACGGTAACTAGTTTACAGGTCCCAATTCTCGAAGAAGATTTAGTGCTCCTAAACCCAAAACATAAAGCAGCAAATACAATAGTAAGGATTTCCAGAACAATTCACGCGTTTTGTGTAATAATTTTTTGGGAAAACAAATGTGAAAAGTTAAATGAGTTCCCAAAGTTTTATCTTAGATTACGACGTATAATTTTGGAAAATTACTCAAGGGCACAATCAAACAAGGTATGATGGCGGAATCACGGCAGTAATTTTGATGCAGTCGACCTCGACGTAGGCTGGCACCAATTATTATAAGTAAAAAATGTTCAAGTACTAGTGGAACATGAATGAATGCATGTACCCACCTATATTTATATTTATTATTTACCTACAGTAACTACAGTCAGTCTCAAAAAGATGTATATATACTTCGACAAGAATTAATTTGATTGTCTACAATTTGTGTTCCATAATACTGTATCAACCTGTAGCTACAATTTAGTACCCAATGCGTAATAATAATATGTCTCGTGGCTACACATTGATACAATATTATGGAAAAAAGGTTGTAGATAATTAAATGAATTCTTAACATATACACTTTTTTCACATATACATCTTTGAGGCTGACTATACCTGGACATGGATATGACACATCCAGTTTTATGAAGAGACACACAGTACTCACACTTGTATTAGTGACGTAGACGAAGTTTCACAAAACCTAACTTATTTAAAACTTAATTTGCTATTCTTCCTTACTGATCTGTACAACACTTTTACGATTATTAAGCTGAGTTGTTGACTAAAGATAAAGACAAAAACTTACTGTGATTGCTTACCTAAACAGCCAATTTCAATAGAGATAAAAAACGTCTTCAACAATTTGTAGTTGAAAATGTTCTCTATAAATACATTATATACATGCATTACTTACTTAAAAAAACCGTAATTGGATATCTTAGTCTTATGTGTGAATATACATACATATTTAATACTTTCACAAAAATTCTGTCAATATGTATGTACATAATTTAGATCAGAATCTTCAGACAGATTTTTCAAAGCTTAAATTTCAACTAAATTATCTGAGAAAGTATGAATTAATGTCATCGTTAACTTTCGGTCGCTTTAAATATGTTTATTTTCTGATATAAATAACTAATTAACCATTCTTGTGTATCTTCTTCCGGTATAGTGAAGTCTTGTATCCTATACAATTTATTTAAGGTGGATCCGCAGTGGTAGCCCTGAAATTAAACATTTCTAACAATATTTCTATTTTCTTAATGTCCCTCGGGAATCATCGCATTTCCGAATACAAACGAATGCTAATTTCCATGTCCATCAATTATTAGATTTATCTTGTAGAATAATTTGAATTCAGAACTAAGTACTTTATTGTTGTTTTGTTTTGATTTTCGTGTGAACTATATAGAGCAGTAAAACTATTTTCCTATCTGTCGTACCTGCGACTTTAGCAGCTTTCCTACAATTTTTTAAATAAATTACATTAAGTTAAAAGAGTTTTTACAACTCTAGGTATTTACTTCCAAGTCGATTGAGAGCGTCCGGTCTGCATCAAGTGCAAAGGGCAACTGATAGAAATTCGATGACTAACGAAACACGAGGTTTGCCGAGGGACTTAAGATCATATTTGTACTGTACGTTTCTTGCAATTTGCAGGTTGTGTCTTTTACCTTCTTTAACCTACGCCTGTCAAACGTGGAAATTTACTAAAAGAGTGAAAAATAAAATCACGTCCTGCCAGCGAAGCATGGAGAGAAGCGTCACAAAAATCAGAAAATGACAAAAAATTCGTCACACTACCATTAGACAAAAGACAGGAGTAAAAGATGCTCTCACCTACGCTCTAAAGTTAAAATGGAGATGGGCAGGACACGTAGCGAGAATGAGCGACGATCGATGGACAGTTCGCATGACGTCATGGCCAAGTCCTACAGGCACTCGGAAAAGAGGAAGACCTATAACTAGATGGGCGGACGACATCACACGAGTCGCTGGCAAAAACTGGCTGACAGAAGCCAAAGACCGAGACCGCTGGTGTTCTCTGGAGGAGGCCTTTACCCTCACTACTTGAGGGGTTCATGCATGCTATTTTTATTAACATTTAATTTTAATTAATAATTCAACTATTTTTATAAATATTTACAATCTAATTTAATTTATACTTTTTAACTATTATTATTACTATGACTGTTATTATTATAATTTTAATTACCATTGGAAAATACTAATAAACAATTTTGGAATTATAGCAAAAACTACTGTGTATTACATACATAATACTTGTAGAAAAATTATAATTTAAAAATAAAATGTTAAAAATGTTAATCTTAATCTTGTCTTCTTTCTAATGCATGAAATAAAAGGCTTTTTTATTTTTATTTTTATTTATTTTTATCTTTACCAAAATATAATTCGCGACCATAAAAATATGTATTTTACCATTGCACTCGAAAAAGAGCATTTTATTCATCGATAACAGTGAATAAAACTCTCTTTTACTCAATGAGTGAATAAAAACATTTTTAATTTGAAACAAGCACGAATTGTACGAATTATGTACAAACGTTAAATAAAACGTGCTGAAAGTACATTCTGGCTGGCTAAATGGAGCTATAAGAGCTATACAATTAAATTAATTTTAAAAAATACCGCCAATTTCAGTTAGGTTCTTTTCTATCTGTTATCGTGGTTGTTTTATGTTATTGGAAAATCATATTAACATAATTATAATAAACTGAGTTCTTCCAGTGACGAAAATGAGATACTGACTTCGGAATCATTTCTTTCTAAAGCAGCAATTCAATCAATCTGCCTAGCCTTTTCGCAAGTATGTTGGGGTCGGCTTCCAGTCTAACCGGATGCAGCTGAATACCGCTATTTTACATGGGGGGACTACCTGTCTGACTTTCACAACTCAGTAACTGGGTATTATCAGACTTTAGTCTTTCTGACGACCCGTAACGACTGTCAAAGATCCACGAATGACAGTTGGGACCAACAACTTAATGTGTTTTCCGAGGCACGGAGGAATCTCGGTATGTAAAGATGGTCACCCATCCACGGACCAACCCCGGCAAGCGTAGCTTAACCTGATGGATCGTCCCGTGCGGCTGTTATTGTTTAGCCACGAGCTCCTCTAAAGCAGCAATTATAGTAAGTACATAATTTTGCTGTCGCCAAAAATGTGATTATAAATACTACTTATACCTACTACTATTTATTTTCTTGCAGTCAATGGTAAAAAGTAGAGTAGGTACAAAACTGGTGAAAACAAATTTTTACTCGGTCCTTGTATCCCTCGCTCCGCTCAGGATTCTAATCTAGAATCCTTCGCTGCTCTCGAAATCCAACGTGGGACTACGTTGGATTTCGAGAGCAGCGAAGGATTAAATTAAATTAAATCAAATTAAATTCCTTTTTTTTTTTCACTTGTTGTATAATCTACTATTATAGAGTTTTAATCTTTTTGTTCCATAAGAACACATCTCACGAAAAAATTCTACGTAATAGTAAATAGTTACCTTTGAAATACGTTTTTCTTCTATTTGGTTGGCAACAGGTTTATGGTTTTTCTCCGCTCAATATGTCTCATATAAATGAATAATTCATATTTGCGATCCCTTCAGAGGTAATACTAGGAATCTGTGTAGGTACGTATGTAGCTATGAATAATATCCTTAAATAGGTTCTACATGAATACTTTCATTATGTGTGTATGACCTAAGATTGTTCTAATTTTTTTTTTGATGTGTCACCAAAAATATCGTGTTAAGGTTAAATTTCCAATTCCCAATTAATATAATAATAATATAATAATTAGCCCGTATTGTCCCACTGCAGGGCAAAGGCCTCCCTTTCCTTTTTCCACCCAACCCGATCCTGAGCCAATATAGACCAATCCCTCCTATAAGCGTCAAGTTCGTCCCGCCATCTACGCCTGGGTCTTCCACGATGCCGCTGGACGTTTTCAGGAACCCATGTTGTAGTGGTCTTAGCCCACAATGCATCCGACATGCGGCAGACGTGTCCGGCCCAATCCCATTTGAGCTTGCCTGCTTTTTGGGTGACGTCAGCGATTTGTGTCTTAGAGCGCAGTATCGTGTTCCGTATCCGGTCGGTAAGTCGAACTCCAAGGATACTGCGCTCCATCGCTCGCTGGCAAACCTCGAGCCCGGTCCTCTGTTGAACAGTCAAAGACCAGGTTCGAAAAATAAAAATATCCAATAACCTCTATGCCACCTTGCAGCAATGCAGTGTTACAAAATAGTCAATAGAGTTCTATAAATTGAAACTCCTTGCCGAGCGTATAACTAGACTCTTTACTCCATCAGTCGTCGGAAAATCCCACATCGGCTTTCGCGGGCGCCACTGAAATAGGAAAGACTTAGGCCCAGACTCCACCAAAGCGGAGATGTAAGGAGATGTCCGCAGCGGAGACGAAAACAGATGTTTTTCTGCTAGGCTAGTGTATATCCACCGAGGCTGTGTGGAGATCTGTACTGGCTAGACAGGAGTGGAGACATAGTATAAAGAGAGGTAGTAAGCTATCTTCATACAAAATCGAGATCGAGATTCTGTTAAGTGTGTGTGCGGCGACGCATAGATACTATGGCCCCACACATACAAGCCGCGCGGTGCGTTTGTATGAAGATGGCTCACTACCTCTCTTTATACTATGGCGGAGATGTGTGCTGGCTAGAGCAGAGATGTATGCTGGCTAGAACGGAACTGAGCTGCGTGCGGCTGGCGGGTTGTACGACGCGGGGGGAACTAGCGGCACCGCTCACTGTACGCCACGCCCACGGAGTATCGCGCCGCTCACATCTCTTCTCATCTCCGTTGCGCGCCGTCTCGCCAGCTTGCAAGGCACAGCTCACATCTCCACTTTGATCGCGCCATACAAAATGATACCTCTTCACTTATTGGCATCCACTGAAGCTGAGTGGACACGAGATGTGTGAATAACGAAATTCTATTGGTTGTTTAAAACACATCTCTCCTCTCGTCTCCGCTTTGGAGTCCGGGCCTTATCCTTAAAATTGCTACGGTCACAAAACATTACAGAAAAGTACTACAAACAAAAAAGAAAGACCTTCTTAGGTTTTTTTATTGTTTTAAAATAAAGTGAATGTTCAAAACAAAAGCCTCCAGCTTTTGTTTTTAAATAATAATTAAGTAAGTGCTTAACTTTGTATTGGGTACGATAATGAATTCCATTTTCTCGTGTCTCACTCACCATTATAAAAAAAATTGTTATTATGACGGGGGAATGTTCAGCATACGTTGAGTTTTAATTTTAAAACGTTTCTAAATGGGTTTTCAAGACATAATTGTAACAAAAGACATAGAATTTATTTCACGTTTAGTTGAGTTGAATAGGTACCGTATTTTGCACAACTGCACCTACTTTATGTAGGTAAGGCTCAGTAGATATACCTAATCCTGAACATCATCTGCTTAGCATTTTTCCCAACTATGTTGGGGTCGGCTTCCAGTCTAACCGGATGCAGCTGAATACCAGTATTTTACATGGAGCGACTGCCTATCTGACCTCCACAACCTAGTTACTAGGTAACACAATACCCCTTGGTAAGACTGGTTGCCAGACTTTTGGGCTTCTGACTACCCGTAACGACTGTCAAAGATCTACAAATAACAGCCGGAACGGCTTAACGTGCTTTCCGAGGCACGGAGGGGTCTTGGTATACAAAGATGGTTAGCTAGATAGATAGCTTAACCTGGTTGATCGACCCGTGAGGCTGTTATTACTTAGCCACGAGGTAACCCAATCCTGTACAAATAGGAAAATAGTCGATGTCTCTACTTATTGCTTAAGATAGTGTGTAAAAACTTTAATAAAACACAACACTTAGGAAAATGATGTGTTTAGGAATATTAAACCCATTTTTATTGAATGTATTGTTTTCTGTTGGGTTCTACTTTGTTTATCGACGTTCGCACGTAATTTATCTTTTTTATTGCCGTAAACCGCCATTTGTATATAATGTATCCGAGTAACAAAGTGATAATGGTATCAGTTCCTGAATTATTACTTTTCATAAGAAAATAATGTAATGCTGGTTGGATATTTGTGGATTCAGAAAAGGAAGTGGCATCACGTTCCTTTCATTTATTGCTTTTTTATTAACGACATGATGAAACGCTTTGATATACATATCTATATATTAAATTGGAAATGATGTTCGTTGGTAATCGCGTCACTTGAGAACGGCTGAGTGGATTTGTTTTTTTTTTTTAATGTTCGCAATATTCTGAATTAGGTTTTAATGGAAAGAAAAATTGGAATGTTTCGCGAGAAATATTCAAATTCGGAAAAAACTGAACGTCCTTTTTTCTATGGGATTTTTATAACAAACACGTGTTGCTCGTGTTTTTTGTTAGGAACCTTCTCCGACGAGCACACAACAACTTAACAAAGTTTCATCACAATCAGTCGAGCCATTTTCGAGTTTTTGTGAGACTAATGCACATAGATTTATTGAAATTTGGACAGGACAACGTCGTCTGTCGGGCCAGCTAGTTTGGTAATGGTTGTTCGGTGATGAGTAGGTATGACGGATGTTGGGCACCCTTCAAAGCGTCCAGAACTAAAGAGTGCAACAGACACCATAGGAAATTACCTACAGTCTGAATTTTGAGTGTGCTCAATTAGACAGAAAGCATTTTCTAAATAAAAAGCTATTTAAATAATTTGTAAAACGTTAGACGATGTTGCTAAATAATACGAATGACGGCTTTTATTTAACTAGAATAAAAGTCCGAGGGACATGGCAGAACGGAATAAAATAAAAGTCCCTTGAATGGAAGCCAAAATACTATGTTAAATATATAAGACACCAAGGATCGTTCCACAACGGAAATAGAGTTCCTTAATCCTAAATGAATAAAAAAATATCGTAATATTGCAGCTCTGGAGTGGCGGCCGTGTACCGGAAGACGTAGCGTTGGAAGACCTTCCTCAAGGTAGACCAGTGACCTTGCTGTGAAGGCCGCAGGCATCCGTTGGTTGCGACAAATACAGAATCGATCAAAGTGGCGGTGCTTGGGGGCGGCCTATGTCCAGCAGTGGACGTCTTTCGACGGAAGTGATGATGATGATGAATATTTCGATAAATAAGTACCTAGAGTACTGGCCTTCTGTAACTTGGCCTTGATTCAAAAGCCACAAGTTCGAAATCAATACCAAAATCAAGTCTACCAATATTATTTTCTAGGAACAGCCTATAGTGAAAAGCAACTAGGCAAACCAATTCAACTAAATGGCACCCTTCATCCGAGACCCTTAAAGATTATCTAGATTCTCGGGAGACGCCCTAGGAGGACATAGTCTGGTGACTCTATTTGTGATGTACTTCAGAAGGGTCAGGTGCGTAGTATTCGCAACCAGCGTGTGTATGACCAGATCTATGAGCAGGTGACATTCTATAATTTCAGCTTACCCCCTTGGGAAGTAGGCGTGAATTTATGTATGTATGTATGTGTATTATCTAGATTATTTTCAAGGTCAAGTGGCATTAAAACTTTCATTTAAAAAAAAAAATGACAAGTAGGTTACGTATTATTTATTCATTTCTGTTTGAAAATGGAAACAAAGCTCCTAGAGATCGCCATCGCCATTTTACTTAAAGTATGGCTTGTCATAAAAAATCGTGAACCTTTTCTCCCGGAAGTCCTAAACCGGAAATGATTTCAGTACTCATTCTGCAATAATATACGTAATCAAACAGAACTGATGTCATAAGCCTTAAAAACGAATTAGCAGAGCAAACTTTACCGTTTAATCGGCTTTAAGGTGCCCTCTGGTTGGTAAGTAATTAAATTTTCTAAGGAATAATACCTGTTTCAAGGTTTCAGCAGGAATTGTTATAATTCGAGCGCTGCTTAATGTGAACGGCGTTAACGCCAGATGCCAACCATTACTTCATTTTATCGAAGATATTTTTGAAAGTGGGCCTTTTAGATTAGATGTTATGATGAGGAATGAACACTTATCTATTGTTATTTTACTCAAACTAAGTCAACATAAGTTGCTCACCTTATCACGCTACTTCGAAAATATCAAATTAGGATAAAATCCCCGATCCCCTGCTCACATCACCAGCATCAACGCATCAGTTTACGTAAGTAGGCATCGCTGGACCAAAAGAAAGGCAAGGGTACCTAGGCCATTCTGAACACGCCCTTCTACGTTCAACTAACACTAAACGACAACGCTGACTGCTAGAAGTGAGAGTGCCAAGAGACTTTTCCTGTTACGAATTAGAACTTGTCATCCACGACATTTTACTTTAACGTTACTTAAGTATAAGAACGCTTAATGCGAGACAATTTTTCTTTATTTGCCTGTAGAATACCTACTGATTTAATATGTATGAAAACGAATAAGGAAAAATACTACTTACAATTTCTTTCAAAAGTTCAATAGTTAGTACCTACTCCAGACTCTACGGGAGCCTACGGTACCGGGACGAATAAAACACTTAAAGATTAACCAGTACACTAATTGCATAATACAACACAACCACATCTGTTTCGATTTGAAACAGATTGCTAATAAATCGCTGCATAAGTTGGAAAAAAAAACTGCTCAACAACGTAAATAACGCAATGAATGTTGTTGAACTGTCAAAATTAAACAAATTAGGCATAATTGTTTACGAAAATAAGTTACGCAATTAGGGTACTAAATATTATTCCTTTTATAACCATATAGATGTACTATATTAATTTCTATTAAATAAGCGCGTACCTTAATAAAAACATGAAAAATATAGGGCAGATAATTCGCGACACCTTGCATAGGTAGTTCTTTTTCTTCGATTGTAAATACATGTGTTTTGTTAAATGAGTGGCAGTGGCATGAGGGACAGTTTAGGTCCTCAGACGTGCAGCTTTATGGGGTATTTTTATCACCAGTTCTTTGGAACGTAGATGATTTTTGCTAACGGTCGAATGGCCCGCGGTCCATTCGCTTTGGGCCTTTCGGACTAAGTACCCCATTATGGTACATGCAGCACCGGCCCTGGGGTCGCTCTATTCGCCAGATAGCAAGGTGCGACGAAAAGCCAAATGCGAAAAACAATAAGCCTTCTTAATGTTAAAGAAACAGGAGTATACTAATTAGAGCTATCTAACCTACTTAATTTAATTTAAATTCAATAAGTGTTAATTTTTGCAATAAAAGTAGATTTTTGAAAATTTGGTAATTATTATTTATTTAACATGAAACCGAAGTAGAATTTGCGTGTAGTGAGTCGAGCCAGTCGATCCAAGGGCGCCGAAAGACAATCTCACTCTACCCTGGCGCTGGGTACATGGTTTGGTCAGAAGCACCGCATTCATACTAGGTATCGGTGGAATCTATAAACCCCCATTTTGCTAGATTGTGCTTGCAGCAATCTACTTGAGTCCGCAGTCGATTGATTGCTTTCCATATAGACCACTGCAGGTCACGTCCGGGTGGCAGATGGTCTTGGGGCTGAACGAAGTGGATGGTGGTGGGTGCTATTTTTCCCACAGGTCTTTTCTCACCTGGGGCGGTTAGTCTTGGATTGCCTGTGTACAGTGGAGGAACCTCTTCCAACTACAATTACAGACACACCAACGTAGACATTAATAATTCCAATTTACTAAAACCTATGTGTTTATCGAGGCCTATTTCTAAAACTACTCAAGTTTATTACCCAATATCATAATAGGTGAATTGGACCGACTATATCGTTTATTCACTAGCGCTTAGCCGCAATAGGTACTTCAGTTTTATCGTTTTATGACTGTACGCGATAATTTACGTTTGTTTCATTTTCTATTCAAATGACATTATTTTTAGACCGCTACCTGGCCTAACTACACTGTGCACAACGTACGACGCCATTATCTTTCATCGTACCACATATTTCAAGTCCTAACCATATCACTTGGCCGTGCTAACAAGCTGTTTTCCCCTAAACCATGAGAATTATGAAATACTACCCCTCACTTGCCAAAACCAACACACCAACTGTAGTAGCCAAAAATGTACCAATGTTGGTTGTATGGCTTTGACTCATAAACGATTACTTACAAATGTTTGAACAAATGTAGGTACCTATTTCTCGAAAAATGGACAGGGAAATCTTGGTGCGTTTATTTTATGGTAGGCTCGGGTTCCTAAGTTTGTAATAATCATGTAGGCCATATTCATAATTTAATTTAAACAAATATATAGATAAAATATACTTGCCCACTTTTATAAAGCACATTGCCCTTTATTCTGATTGTATTCGAAAGCTTAAGTTTTATTTAGGAGACTTAAAAATGAGAATATAAATTTTTCCTTTAATATAAGATAAAATCAGAGTTCCACCCACCCATCCATCAACTAACTAACACAAAATTATACCATTAAAAAATAATTTCAAGATTAATCTTCGTTAATGTTACTTACAAAAAATAATCTTAAAGAAAACTTTTTGTGAAACATTGTAAACCTAATCATGATGTTACCAAGGGAGAACTTTTATACGTTAGATATACCCAGTAAACACATCTAGAAAAAATGTTTGACGACATAAATGGGATAGAAAATTACCTAAGTAATCAGTAGGCACCCTATATCTGCATACCCCTCAAACCAAATAAAAAACCAAGACACAACGCTGTCAACAGTGACGTAAGGCCGGTTTCGTAAACATGTGCACTTACTGAGGTGTAGTTTCATTGTAAATGGTTGTAAATGTGTGCGTGTGAGCGTGTCTGCACATAGCGGAGGTGTCGTTTTGGCATGCTTCACTATATTGTTCGCAGCGCTATATCTTGGTATTTTATTGGTTCGAGGCATAAGTACCCACTTAAATAATGTTAAACCGTTCTCAAAGAAATTCAAAAGGGATGTTGACAGAAAAAAAGCTTGAATAAATAAGTAATAGGTATTTATTATTTATCCGCCTTGAATAATCCTGATTGAATAAAGCAGCAAATAAGTAGGTCAAACCATTTATTTGAGTAAGTAGGTATCGTTATTCATTCTGCAGCAATTGTAAGGGGGAAAAGATGTGTCATGCATACTCAATCGACCGTAACTTATGAAAAATATACGAAAAATGTCTCCCTTTGAACGCTTTTGGCCTTCAATGACGACTACGACAGCAAGAACGAAATTATATGATTTTATAACCTCATAATACGTGCCTTAAATGGTAATATTTTAGCCGTTCTCTCCAATTGGTGAGTTATTGGTGCCGATTCCCTTGTTCACAAACTAAACTAAATTTAAGTTCAGTGCATCTTTTTCTTTCTATTTCATTAAGAAAAGGACAGAAGATAAATTTTAGTTTAGTCCTGTCAAATTAATCAGCGCTGACGTAAATTGACGTAATTTTAGTTGGCAAGTTTTTAATCACGTCTAAACTTGTATGGAGACTGACAGGCGCTGATTAATTTGACAGGACTAAACTAAAATTTATCTTCTGTCCTTTTCTTAATGAAATAGAAAGAAAAAGATGCACTGAACTTAAATTTAGTTTAGTTTATGAACAAGGGAATCGGCACCATTCTAGATTTTCCACGCAGTCGGTGTGTCGGTACCTTCATATGCAAAAAACAGACGGAGCGATGGACATCAAACAGCTGAATTTCCTTTTAGCAGTACTAAGCCGACGCGGGGCCTGTAGCAAATTCGACTAAGGTAGGTAAGGTAATCCCTTTGTAGGTATAACTTGGTTTGTGTTTTTAGATTCTAAAGTCACAGATAATATCTAAAGTCTAGGAAACAATAAACAAAAACTAGTCGTTTTACGAAATAGTTTTTCTTGATAAAAAACTAGCCAAATCAATGTTTTGTGACCTTTTTTTTCTCGTATACCATAAGCCGACGTTCGCACGGACGTAATAAAATCGCGGCGGGATTTTATCGCGCACTGGATTTTTAACTCTCGGTGTTAAGCCGACCGTTGAGAATCCAACGCGCTGGGACGCACTCTCGTCCCAGCGCGTTGAAAAACACACTGTTGAATTTTCAATTCTCGGCGCTAAGCAGAGCGTAGAAAAACCCAGTGCACGAAAAAAAATTGGCGCGATTTTATTACGTCCGTACGAACGTCGGCTTAGACTCAAGGTACCTACTTTTAAATACTTTATAAAAACCTATACTCCGTTTGAAATAAGATTAGACATTTAAACAAACCTTTTTTACAGTCCGTTCAACCGATTTTGACTTCTATATCGTAGGCATATGGATGGCATTAAAAGCAAAAAAAGTGGTTACAAACCAACTGTTTACTGCAGCTGTCATTTGTCATGCCACCAACGCAATAGAAGTCAATATCGGTTGAACGGACTGTAAAAAAGGTTTAGTTAAATGTCTAATCTTATTTCAAACGGAGTATAGGTACCTACATAATTGATTTATCACATAGCTGGAGCCGGCAGAGATTATACAATGATTTTTTTATAGAGAACCGTGGATGCTAGCGAAGCGAGCTCGAAAATTGTAGCATCTTGGATAGGTTAGGTTTTCTTTTGACCATTCATACAGAAATAGGAGTCCCTTGGCGACTTAGCAGAAAAGTTTAAGAAGAGAAAATGAGATGCTAGAACAAGCGAAGCAAGCTCAATTTTTTTTGCATCCTGCAATTCCGCTTCGGAGTGATTAGATTTCTTTTGACCATTCATACATAATATTTCATTGGACCTACCTACCTACCATGACTCGTTTTTTTGTACGTGCAAGCGCAGCTCTCCCCGAAGCGCGGGGCCTGTAGCATTTTGCTACACCTGCCTGCTACGTAGCTAATCCGGCCCTGGTAAGTAACAGCCGTTATGGATCACACTCGGTTATCATACCTATTTAGAACAATACAACTTATCTACCTACATAACGGTGCATTAAGCCTCTCCCCCACAGACGCGTTTTCATCGGTGGATAATAACGCAAGCTTTATTGCGATATTAGTGCCGATTCTCTTGTCACAAATGCCTCTAAACTAGACTAAAAATCTCCAAAATTTTGTTTATTCCTGTCAAACGACGATTTCCCTTTCTGTAATAGACTAAAGTGACACACACAACTTAACTATATTTTAGTTTGACAGCACTAAGATGATACTGGTGCCGATTCCCTTGTTCACAAACTAAACTAAAGGAGACGTTTCATTTTTGTATGGGACTCCGGCCATAACATGTACACTTCAGAAAACCTGGGAAACGAACCCCTAAATACAATAAAGACTGTTTTTTTCCATAATATCTAATACTTTTTGGGCACAAAATAAAAACCGAAAATGTTTGACGTTTGTCAGGAGAAATACGACCATCGATAGCTAGCCATTTTCGTCCAGAAGTACCTACAAATCTACAATCCAGAAAAGCAGTTTTTTATTTTTATGATGAATCACACTTTCTCATTAATCAAAAAAATTGTATAAGATAGCTATCTTAATATAGTACAGAAATACATGCCTTTCATATTTATTTAAATGACGTCTACGTGAAATTACTATGTTAAAATGTAACATGATTTCTAGACGAAAGCAGTATGCAAGTAAAACGACGCCATGATGAATAGAATATGGCAATAATTTGTTAAACTATTATTTTTTGTGCCAACGTAATCAGGAGAATAAACAGGAAAGAATATTTTTCCTCAATTCGTGGAATTTTTCCTTTTTTTACATTAACGTACACTTTATGGCCGAAAATGAAACATCTCCTTTAAGTTCAGTGCATCTTTTTCTTTCTATTTAATTAAGAAAAGGACAGAAGATAAATTTTAGTTTAATCCTGTAAAATTAATCAGCGCTTGACGTAAATTGACGTAATTTTGGTCGGCAAGTTTTTAATCACGTCTAAACTTGTATGGAGACAGGAGAGGGAGATGGTGACAGGCGCTGATTAATTTGACAGGACTAAACTAAAATTTATCCTCTGTCCTTTTCTTAATGAAATAGAAAGAAAAAGATGCACTGAACTTAAATTTAGTTTAGTTTGTGAACAAGGAATCGGCACCACTGAGATATTAATTTTGTGAAAATGGAAATTTTGCTATTCTGAATTTGACGTTTTTCACCTAAAATTTAGATTTTCTAAATATGACTATTAACTTGTGCGTAAAAAGTGTTTTTTGTATGGCACCAATCATATTTAACCACATACCTAGTTCAGTTAAAGAATTATCTATAATAAATATATATCTATAGAAATTATATATTATAATAATCAGTTAAACTTATTTAAGAAAAGGCTTAAATCTTTACTATTGAATAAAGCATACTACAGCATTTCGGAATTTTTGACAGACAAAATGCAATGACTGTTTTTGACCGTAGTTGGTACTCAATATTGCACGTGTAATTTTTTTTGTATTCTTTTAATTATTACATTACTTTTTCTCTCTTTTTCTTTACACTTTATTTAAATATTGACGTAGTAAACTTATATTTTCTTTTTGATTTTTGAGAAAGTCAATTAATATCGTTTGATTAATGTAATTATGTTATTAATTTTTAGTATCAATGACATCCATGAATATTTGTACCTACGCCTTCTGCACGCGTAGCATGACCACCGTAGAAACGAGTTTTGTCGACGGAAGAATAGACAAAATGACAGATTGTGATTGTTTATCTGTCATTTTGTCTACTCTTCCGTCGACAAAACTCGTTTCTACGGTGGTCATGCTACGCGTGCTGGTATAACATAGCGCGCTTGTAATTTTTTTTTTTAATCACAGCTTTTTTATTGTACCTTAGGATAACAAATGATTAAATGATTATGATTAATCGCGACTAAAAACGTGTGGAATAAAAATTGGTTGTCATGAAAATTCACACCAACACCTCGACTTCAGATGCAAAAACAGTACTGAATCTTTTTTTTTTTCTTTTGCTTATATGTATCTCGAAAACGGTGTATCGAAGCGCAAAAATAATGATAATTTCGACCCCCTTTATAAAACCTTTTGAAAAATTCCATATAAAACACGTCGAGGCTCCCCCCCCCCGCGCGCCTCCGGCTCTAAAAAGATTCACGTGGTTAGATATCACGTGTAGAGTTACGATTCTCAAATTTAATTTAGATGTGTCAAAATTATTTTTAAATTTAGAGAATTTATTTTGCAGAATAGCTTTGAAATTCTCATAGTCAAAAGTAAGGAATTTTAGTGCTAGTTTAGCTAGTTTAGTTCGGTGTACAAGAGAATCGGCACCATGTCCCGATTCCTTGCACACAGCTGCGTTTTTATCGACCGATATTTCTTACGTCTGCGTGTAACCTACACTACAGGGGACCCGCACTAAACCGTACCTACTAACGTTATTAACGCATGCATTGTAGTCTATAAACGCAGGCGTGTGTACGATCGCATACGTCCTAATACAACATGTTCTAACAACACAAATACATATCGGAATATAGCAGGAAGGAGGAACGCAAGCGTCCTACTTCTATTGCGTCGTTATTATCGCATCAGTGTGTACCTTCGTGTTCGTCCAAAATGTATGTACTGAAAACAGATATTTATTTATTTTTTACCGAGAAAAACTCGCCTGTGGGGGAGAGAGTCTTTAAAAACGTAGTTGGCTATTATGATAAGAATGGCATCAATCTAAAAAAGGAAACAAAGCATTGTTCACTTCAACCATAGTACAAAGAGAGGTAGTAAGCTATCTTCATAGAAACGCACCGCGCGCGGCTTGTATGCGTGAGGCCATAGTATCTATGTCCCACGTTTCGTTTCTATGAAGATAGCTTACTACCTCTCTTTATACTATGCTTCAACACTTACATGATATCTGGTTATGATAAGCCTAGGGTAGGTAGATAGGTAGGTAGGTACTTACCTACGGCCTAGAAAAAGACATGCTGCGTCGACTCAAAATGAGCTAATCGTAGATTTAAGATTTTTTACAGCTTTTCTCTAAATATGTGTAAATACTAGGTATTCACCAAATAATAGATCTCATTTATCAAATCATCCCTTATTCTATCTATTTTATTTATCACATGGTGTGGCATGAACAGATTTTAATCTGCCACCAATTTATTTGTCATTATTTTACAGATCTGACATCACTGGGCAGAATGTCAATGTCATTTTCAATTTGTCATCTAGTCTGTCACTGTCATAATTATTTACTTTGTGAATTACTGTACTTGTGAATTAAGTTGAAAAGAAATGAATAAATAATACTTTTTCAAATGTTATTATAAAATTATGACTAGGAAAATAAAATGATTAACTACGACATCAAATTCCTAACTTGTGATGAAAGCTTGCATTTAAAAAACAGTGACTTTAAAAGTTTCAAGTAAGTTACAAGTCGAAAACAAAATATACTTAAATATTTAAAAACTTTCATAGCATTCAACTATTTATAAGCTTGTTAGAGTAACAAGATGAAGCATAAGAAAAATCTCTTTGTATTGCGTAGAAACCTGTACTACTTACTTCACTTTCATAACATCTCCATAATTTATTATTTATTTAGACCAATTAAAAGTTTGAATTAATTAAAATGAAGTTTTAAGTTTATTTAGATTAACTTCAACAACAAAACGAAGTAACCTTTTCCTTATAGGTATGAAACAAAGAAAAGAGTAGATGAGACAGTTTATGATTCTGGCAAAAGAAATTATTGTGAGCGACGAGGTGGTCTGTGGCGCGCCGCCCACCCACGCCAGGTGCGCCAGCTGGAGTCCAAGCTCCGAGACAGGAGCATCATCACCTGTGAATGGACCACAGACTCACTGATCACCATAGTGTTCTCCTCAGGAGTGATAGCTTACCTCACTGTTAAGCAAAACACACTGGATGTCAGTCAAATTCTTTTTGACAGGTATTTTCTGGGGAAACTGTCCGGTCAGACTATTACAAATGGTAAGTTGTAGATCTAAAAAGGAAGTCTATATACTGCTTTTCAGTCTCATAACTGGCATATCAATTGTATACATATTTGACTGTAATCTAACAATAAAAAATAATCTATTGTTTAGAAAATAACTTATAATTATTTTTTTCCAGTGGCACTATCCAAATCCCACATATTAGTAACTCACAATGACCGGACTGCAACTCTAGTGACATTTGGCAAAAACAATATCAGTCTTCCATGTCGCATAACTGATAGAGATCCACATTTACAGGTGATGAATTTTAATACCTTGCATGTTGAAAATATAGTTATGAATAAAAGAGCAGCAGCATTTTTTTATATGTAAGGGTAAGACAATTTAAAGCAGTAACATGAAATGGGAAGGGACACCTTTTCCCAGCAATAGGACAGTACAGATTACTGAATAAAATAAATATAATAATAATAGAATTGTGCTTGGTCAGAGTAATTTTTACATTTCATTGACAGCAAAAAAAATGTGTTACAATCATAAGACACAATAAAATGATTACTGTAACCTGTAAATTGGGTCTTATGTCCTGCAACAAACAGATATTTCCTTCTTTCTTAATATTATTTATTTTTCAGAATATAGAACTAGGTGGTAGTAGTCGCAGGACAGAGAGGCACATATCTACTAATGAGGGCAGCAATGGAGCCCGAATACTCGTGTGGAGCGTCACTGTCGCGGAGCCGGCGCCCTGGAGCCCTGTACTTGAAGACCATGCTAACCTCCACCTGTATAGCATCAATGGGTAATACTCTTCTGATGGATGATTTGGTGACAAAATTGGTTTTATAACTATTTTAAGTAGAATATTACACAGATCAAAAAAGTATTGCTCATGTTACCTTATTGTATATGTATTTACCTAAAATAAACACCATTCCTAATATTTTTATTTATTTATTTATTAAAGAACACCAACAGCATATACATTCAACAATTGGATTAAAGATAAATCATAATAATTAAGAAAGGTATTACTGCTAATGTAAACACAAATTATAGGTGCTCATAAACTAAAAGTAAGAATTAAAAATTTAAACAAAACTTCAACAAACGAAATGCAACTGAATACAAATTAATTAAGGGGATGAACACAACATAACACACATAATTCTAATTCAAATAAATATTCTTTAATCATTGCAGTTAATATTATTTATTTGTACGTTACAGACATCACATCAACCTAACAGCATACCACCAACTGGAGAATGAAACTTTGTCAGCAGAACTATCAAATAAGGGTGACATAGTTGTTCACATTGTTGAACAAGTTACATGCCATAAGGTAACTGTTATTTCTTTATTTATTTATCCTTTATTTGCACTAGCCACATGAATGCCAGTCATATACCTTTTGTTTATTATTAATTAAGGAACAAAACAAAATATAAACAGAAACGTCACAAAAACTTAAAAGTTTAAAAGTTTTTCAACATCCGGATAAACCTAGTTTATCCGGATGTTGAAAAACTTTTAAACAACCTTAATACTAACGAAATTTATGGTTAAGACATAGTTTATAAAACATTGTAAGGTTGTAATAATAACCAAAAAAGTACAAAAACGCCGACGGCGCTTGTCAGGCAGTCCGTCGATGCTAATTACCAATTGAATGAAATTGAAACAGGATGAAACATTTTCAAATAGAATCTACGAATTTTTTGTATTTATTGATATAATTATTATTTGTTATTTCCGACTGAATGTTCGTTGGAACATCATTAATTAGAGTAAGTAGGTATTAAATAAGCGTTCGTTCGTTTCCCGTAATAGTTTTTGTATCTTGGTACTACCAGTTTTGATTGGGCTGCCATTCTTGTTGCTATGCTATGATGGAATTTAATTTGCAGATCTTTGTTGGTGAACTGTTCTATCAGTAACCACTTTCGTATTTTAGTGTGTATTGGCAAGATTTTACAATATTTAAAGAAACCTTTTACGTCATCACATTACTCATCACCATCATAAAATGATTTTTTAATTTTATCCTGTACTTATATTTTCACTGCCAATTCATAAAGCATCAACATTGACTCAATATGATTTTTATTTCGTTTTTAGAATTGCCTTATGAATGAAATTCATTATTTCTGAAAAGATCACCAATCTTGAGATTCAATTGTTTTTAAACAGTATATTTTATAAGCTAAACGCACATTAAAGATAGTGCAATCCACGAAGTCGCGCCCCACTCCGCTCCACTCCGTAATAAAGTACAGATTACAGTACAGCAATCGCGGAGTGGGGCGCGTCTTCATGGATTGCACTATCTATACAGCAATATCGGGCCGAAACACAACACATTTCAATACAAAAGAGTACGGTGCGGCCCGCCTGTACTGACGTACTTATTTTTTTCTTTAAAAAAAGTAATTATAAAAATAATAAAATAAATAATAAAATAAATAATAAAATAAATGATAATTCATATAAAAGTACGAAAATGATGTAGGAAAATTTTTGCAACACGGAGTGGCCCGGCCATGTCTACGTCAGCCATTACCCCACTCCGTTGAACGTTTTCACTACAAGATAACATTTAGAAAAATAGTAAAGATTGTCACTTGTACCATAGACCTCCTCATTTCAATTACAGAACGGCATCAACCTAGACTGGCTACGATTCGAGGTGAATCCTGAAGACCGTGCTACAAAGTTGTCGAGTGGTCGCGACAGTGCGACTCACGTGTCGTTGTCTACGCCCGTGCGTGTAGTGCGACGGTCTCCGTGCGACTCGCGACTACTGATTGCATGTATAGACGGCTCGCTGCATGTCGTGCACTGTGTGGCCGGCCTTACGCATACAACCAGAGCTGGATTTGTAAGTTTATTATACCCATACCGGACATTTCAGAGGTCAAGTTGAGTTGCTGTCGTAGGCCACTGTCGGAAATACCGACTAACTTTCTTGACTAGAAAAGCCTGTCTTAAACTAAGATCTGTAGTGTGGGTAGGTACTGATGCCCGTTTCCAGTGGCGTGCCTAGGGGTCAAAATTAGGGCAAGCCGCCAGAATTTTTACGAAAAAAAAAATCAGCCAAGTGAGGGATTGACTTATTTTCATTTATGTTGTTCATGGTACAACATTATTATGATTTTGGTTTGACAACCTTTCAAATGCGAAAGGGTCATGACATGTCAGGCACGTAATTGTCATAAGCGCCATCTATCGCTACGAATGCACGTAATTACACCGCTTAGTCGAACCTTTTTACCATAATTCATATTGGCATGTCTCATGCAAAATTTTTCAATCAAAAGCCACTAGATGGCTCCCATAGTATCGATTTGTTGTTCTATTGCCAAACGCATAATTTTATGAGTTTAAAATTTAATGTCGATTGAAAATGTTAACATGAGATATTACCTACCTAAACAAAATTTTATAATTTATCATAATCATAATGACAATAGCCAACTCTAATCTTTATTTCAAAACACCTATGAAGAATCTCTTCGATACGAACATTATTGTTTTGTGATCTCAATGAGATGTACTTAAACATAATAGGATGGTTTATTTTTCAGTAGTTTGCCAAAACTACATTGCCATAAAAACAACACTAGTCATATGCTTTCATGGCACCAGCTACCTACTTACATAAGTTTGTGTAACAGACATTCGAATGCCTATTTCAATCTATTCTTCGAATGACAAAAATACATGTTTTTTTTCCGAGAAATAGGTACTTACAATAATCTGAGGTTGGTTACGGTGAAGTAAAGAGTTACTTATTGTCAGAAAAATCAATATAAATACCTTTACGAACACAGTTTCCGAATTCCCATTTTGATGATAAAATTACCTTTCCCAGTAACAATTTCACACACTTTAGTCCTTCACAAGGAACAATTGCATGCGTTTCCGAATTAATTTTAATGATAAGAAACTTTTTAATCACTTCAAAACAAAGATAATAATCACAGCAAAATAATCACAATTCACAACACTTAAATTCACAGAAAATGAAAAAAATATCAAAGCAAAAAAAAAGCGCCAATAGCCGCTCAAAACAATTTTGAACTAACTTGAAAATTGTATCATTCTATAGAAAATCACGCATTGCGCAGCGTCTTGCAACGACATAGGTAGTTGCTTCACTCCTACTATTCATAATCAAATACACGATTCGTTCCATTCATAAAAAATCAAAAGCCGGGCTTAAAAATTAGAACATTTTGCGAAATGAGTAGGTACATACTAATGGTATCAACAACGTTAACAATTTTCCATGCGAAAGATGAGAGGTATGAAGCCTCATAAGAAGCCCCCTTGTGTGAGCGAGAAAGCAATGCAATGTACCACAGAATTGACGTTTTCATTCATCGATGCGATCTCGCGTCCTGCTTAACGCTATAGTGTTAGAGTGAGATCGCTACTGCGGCATCCGAGATAGTTAGGCAACGTGCGTGATGAAAACGGCGCGGAATTTAAATATTATTCTGTGAGTACGTAAACCTGGCATCTTAGCTTCTAAAGCGCGCGGCTGATACGGTGCAGCGCGGAGTTTAATGTTATTATTCTTATCAATTCTTGCGACATGAATGAATTACTTGGTTGCTTTACAAGTTTACGGGTGTAGTTTTTTTTTGTGGGCTCATCTTTGAATGCAAGCCGGGCTTTTCGGCTTCTATGGAGGTACCGCCACTGCCCGTTTCCACTAACACTGGGCGACCCCCAAGTGTATGACTATATAAAGCGCGGTTTTGGATTTACAACGATTGTCTCAGCGTCGAAAGTTTTACTTTAGGATAAGTACAGTAAGCGTTCCATACGAATATGAACCTTATTTGAATAATCTTAATGTTCATATTAGTATGAAACGCTAGATCATATTCGCTTATAGGAATATGAACTAATCAGTCCCGGATCTAGGGGGGGCAAGCTGGTGCCCGTGCCCCGGGCGCCAACTTCAGGGGGCGACAAATTCAAACGTAGCAGACAAGTGCACCACCCAGCACACCGCAACTTTGCAATAAATGAGATGCGCAGCACATTTATAATCTTTCCATTTTTTTCTTTTTTACTACAGTTTTGGCGCCCCTGTTGAATTGGCGCATTATCCATCGATACAATTTGATTAATATGTTGTTGCCAAAATGTTCATTTTGAGAAAATTTTAAAGTTGCGGGGGCTAACTTAACGCATCCCCATAAAAGATTGGCGGGGGGCGGCAGACGGCAGTTTTTGCCCCGCCTCAAAAAAAATCTAGATCCGGGGCTGGAACTAATTTTATATCCCACTAGCTTCTGCCCGCGACTTTGTTTGCGTGGAAGTCGTAAGATATAAAATATACTAAAATAACCGGCACCCGACCCACGTCGCATCGCCCGCCCCGCTGACTTTTCGTTTTTTTCTCGGCTCCTAATGATAGTAGCGCATATAACCTTCCTTATGAAGCACTCCGTCCATTGGTGAAAACCGTATCGAAATCTGTTCGGTCTTATTGAGTTTATCGCGTTCAGACAGACAGACGCGGAGAGGAGACTTTGTTTTATAATATGTAATGATAAGAACAAGGTTTATATTCGTATGTAACGCTTACTGTGCTACTTAGCTTACGTGAAGTCTAACCACGCTTTATAAATTGGCCTGACAGTCAAATAATGAAAATCAGCAATTCAGATGGCCGATGGGGCCGAAAGGTTCTGGAGTGGCGACCACGTACCGGAAGACGTAGCGTTGGACGGCCTCCCACAAGATGGACCGATGACCTTGTGAAGGCCGCAGGAATCCGCTGGATGCGGGAAGAACAGAATCGGTCGAAGTGGCGGCGCTTGGGGGAGGCCTTTGTCCAGCAGTGGACGTCTTTCAGCTGAAATGATGATGATGAGATGGCTTACCATACTGAACCGATTGTAAATAATTTAAAAAAAGTTGGGAGTGTTCTCAAATACAAGTAAAGATACATAGGTCAACAGTCTTATCTTCGTTTACAGATAGCGACAGAGATCCGTTGGGCAGACGAGTTGATCATAGCTGCAGAGGAAGGCGGGAGACTGCAGTGCTTTGACCGTGCGCTTTCCTTGCTACACCATCATTCCAAATGCCTAGATCTCACATCGTATTTGCGGTAAGTTAACTTTCCAAATTGTTTCACATTCACTTGCAGCTTGATGACCTAAAGAATGCCATTGATGCCACATCAACGTGGCCACATACTGGGCTCAAGAAATAATCTATGAATGTACCGACAACACGAAAAGAAAGGAGAACTCTTCAAATTGGGTATTGTGTAGGGTTTGGGTCCCGGGACGTCTCGTGTCTCGAAGTCCCGGGACTTTTCGAAATTTTAGTTGTATCAAGTCCCTGGACTTTCGGGTCGAGATAATAAATCAGCAAAGAAGTCTAATTAATGTGTTAGTTGATTATTTAAAAGACTAATTTATAAGTCTGTTTTATTATTTATATTTAGATTATTTAATTATGAAACAAATCTGTGATCATCAGAATTAACAATGTTGTGATTATGGCAATAAGCACGGTCTTACAGCACAAATAAAGGGAAAATTCTGAAAATAAAAGAAGTTGAAAATTAAGGTAAATTTTGGTACTTACAAGTTTTCGCGAAAATCTAAATTTGCCCAATATCTTCAATAAAAAAAATGAACCAATTTTACTATGGCGGTATAATGGGTAGGTAAGGAACCCTCGGTGCGCGAGTCCGACTCGCTCTTGTTAATACGTTTCACCAGAAATTAACTCACATTAAAAAAGAACTACTAAATTCCCGGGACTTTGATTGTAGGCTGTCTCGTGTCCCGGGACTTTGAAATTTTCGGGAATTCCCAAACACTAGTATATCATATTTTAAAACATAAATAAAGCATGACCATAATGAGATGCCAAAAGACTACAGGAACTGTAAGTAAGTATAAGTCTTTAAAATCTTTAGCACGGAAACCAATTTGATATTTTTACGGGCATTTCAGGGATTCTCGACGGATGCAGTTGCTATCTACTAGAAGCGCTAAGGGTGGGCCAATTATTTTAGCGACTTTCTCCGGTGGGCCACTCACGCTTCTACATATCACACATCCTCGATTATTAACGGTAAATAATTTTACATATATTTAAGAAAAAATGTAAATACATATAATATGCAAAAAGATAAACATAAACACTCATCACCACTTTACCCGTATATTCCTCTTAGCGACAAAATTATGTTTTTAAACCATCTGTTTTAGAAATATTATTATCTATATCAAGGAAAAATCTACAGGGCTAGCCCCATTTGCAAGTGTAACCCGCTAAATGACTACGACCATAAATATTGACAAAAACGATACATTTTAGTTTCATTCAAAAGTTTTTGTACAGGACAAATAGCATCATCCCTTATTCGCATCGGAAAAACTATGGCTTTAAAGCATGAAGACTCTATAATACGAATACCTCAAATGTCTTAGCATAATCCTCCGTTATATCGAAAATACTGCAGAATTAATTTTGATATAAATATATGATAAAATTGAGGATTAATGTTAAGTACTATGTTTCACGAAAACACGATTCCATATTTTCTCTATAGAAAAAAAATCCAAAATTACCTCCAAACCGAACAATAAACCGCTGGTATTCAAAAAATATATCAAAGATCATGAAACTTTTTATAGTAATTGAACTTACTATAAAGCAGACAATATGTTTATTTTTTATTTCCATTATTTTCATTAAAAAGAAATTACCTAAACTATTGGCGCCTTGGAGCCTTCTCCCCACCGCTCAGTCTCGCTCTCACTCAGTCTGCGAGCAGTATCGTGCGAGCGAGATAAGGAGTGAATTTGAGCTGAGGTATTATGGACTCTTAGCAATACTGCCCAGTTCTCGTCTTGTTAAGGCTTTTCTTGAAAAAACATGATTTAAAAGTAACTGATTATAGCGCTACAAGGTTATTTTTGGTGCGTGGCCAAAATCTAAACTAACGCCGCCATTTTATTTTTAGAATACATTTCAAATGACATTTCACAAAACAATAGCACAAATTTTTACCAACATCGCCCCTGTCAATGTCATTCGAGCGCTGACCGATTCCTGTATCAGTGTTTTTTTTTTATGATGTTCCAGGCTTGGGTTCGTACAAAGCGGTCTTCAAATGCAGTAGCGTTACTTCGTGCCATGGATTGGGAACGCGAAGGTACTGAGTGTCTGTGGGCTGTCAACATGCTCGTCTGTGCCGCATTGAGGAGCAAGACTGGTAAGTATAATAAAAATAACATTGGTTCTATAGCGGTTACACCGCCACATACGAACTACGCATCAAAAAGACATGACGTCACACAAATCCTGCATCGCGCAATTAAAGTTTACCGCGCGAATGACATACAAAGACTATCACTAAGAGTATAAAGACTATCCGACATCAACCGTCGGGCAGTTAACCGCCAGACACAACACCCGTTTGGTCGGAGGATCCTCCCTTTTCTATAGAGGATGAGTGAACTTTACACCCTGTTCCTCATACCTCTAAAGTTTCTTATCGTTTATAGCAGGGCTTCCCAAACTTATTTTGACTGTGACGCCCTTGGGAATTTGCCATTTTTTTGCGACGCCCCTCTCTAGCCTAAAAGTACCTACCAGTTGTTGTTCTAGCGTCTAGTAACAAGTTATAAGAAAAACTCTAAATAAAAGTTATAATTTTTATTAGAAAATAAGAACAAAAACAAATCATTATACGAGTAAGAATAAAAATTAGTATTTATTTTTCTTTGTTGGCTGGCTACTAATGAGAAGGATGTGCTTACTTTTCTGAGCATAGTCTCTCAAAACGGGGCTTAAGTTTAGAAATCGCCACTCTCATCTCTTTCTCTACGTTGAGAAACTGAGCTCCAAAATTCAAGCAGTTTGTCTTTGTCGTATTGGAGCTTAAGGCTAGAGTCACAGGACAATTCTATTAGGTAATTGTTCTTCTTCCTCTGTCGAAAGTGTTGATAGTAGTAAGGTCGACTGGAAAGGGTTTCTAATCTATGTGGATCGCCTCACGACGCCCCTGGGATAATGCCGTGACGCCCCAGGGCGTCGCAATGCACAGTTAGGGAAACCCTGGTTTATAGAGTGGCTGACGAGAAATGATACAGATATTTTGTTTTCTTGCTGTTATTTATATTGAATTTAGCAATAGCGAAAAAAGATATCTTTTAAAGAAAACTAGGCGTTGGGTCGCGCCGATTTCTAGCAAATGTATGTACTGAACCGACAATCATTAAGATTGTTGTGTTCCAGTTTGTAAGCTGAGTGTATAGGCTAACTTCCTCAATAAAAATAATCTACTTTTTATCAGCCAATATAAAATATATCACTCAGTAAATCTACCATATTGTTCCTCAGAGGCGAACAGTTCAGAGTCAGTAGCGCAGGGCGCGCTGGGCACGTACCTGTGTCCCAGCGCGCCGCACGCGCCGCACGCTGCGAGGTACGCGCCGCCCGTGCACGACCTCGCCAGGAAGTTCTTCCATCACTTGCTCAGGTACTATATGTATAATAGAGAACAGAATAAGTAGCGCAGGGCGCGCTGGGCACGTACCTATCTCCCAGCGCGCCGCACGCTGCGAGGTACGCGCACACGTACAGATTTCCCAAGAAAAGGATACGCTTCGGCAGTGCCGTAACTAGGGCGGTGCCAGCGGTGCCCAGGCCCAGGGCGCAGACCCTGGTGGGGCGCAGATATGACCAGACCAGGGCCCCTAACAATACCTATTATTTGCGAACGTCAGTCAAGTCTAGATCTTCTTAAAGCTATAGTAGAACTAGATTTAAAGGAAATGTTTCCCAGTATAGTAGTCGCTATAAAGATTTTTTTAACAATGCCAGTGACTGTAGCTTCCTGCGAAAGATCGTTCAGTAAGCTCAAATTGATAAAGCCCTACCTACGCTCGACGATGAGCCAAGAAAGATTATCGGGCCTAGCGATTTTATCGATTGAACGCGACATAGCACGGCTCCTGTCGTATGACAATGTAATCAAGGACTTCGAAATGAGGAAAGCGCGTAAAGTAGTAGGTGTACCTACCTGCTACAGGGACACCTCTGCCCAACCCTTCGGGGAAACAAGGCGTGATGTTATATTATGTGTGTTATAAACGCAATTTATTTGAATTTCCTTATTCAAAACTTTACCAAGTACTTAAAATTAAGTTTACAAAAACTTCGTTTTTGGATGATAGATTTATTTTTATAGACAATCCATTTTATTGTCAGAACCGGTTATGATTAGAAAATATTTCAAGGGCGCAGTTATAGCAGCTCGCATCGGGTGCAAAAGGCTAATTACGGCACTGCGCTTCGGTAATCATCGCCTATCTTCAGATATACGAACGCGCGATGATGATATAGAACTGTTATGACCATGGAATTAACTACCTATTTTGTATGAATAACTATGCAATTCCAAAAACGATTGAAAACTTTTGAGGGACGATCTACGACCCGAGTAGGTAACCCGACAGAGCGAAATCTTTCTACAAATGCGTAATGGTAGGTGCACTACGACAAAGCGTGGTAGTAAAAAACTTAAAAGTTTTGCCTCTGTGGGGGCTCTCAGTGACGCCACGTTCGTACTAATTCGGAAACACGAATATTAACGAAGTGTGTACCTTTTCTGGTTTACTTATTTATTTTGCCACCTTGTGGCCTGCCAAAAGGTTGCCGACCGCTGCTCTAGAGGTATGTTGTAGATACTTTTTAAGTTTGACCAACTTTATTTGTTAATGACCTCCAGCAACAATAAACAATATTCTTAATAATATTACCAGCCTATTATTGTCCCTCTGCAGGGCAAAGGCCTCTTCTCATACAGAGAAGGCACGAGCATTGATCACCACGCTTGCTCAAGACGGGTTGGCGATTTCAGACTTATGTTAACTACTAGCTTTCGCCCGCGGCTTCGCCCGTGTAGAGGTCAGAAATTATCCCACGGGAATGTACTCCCGGGATGAAAAGTACTGTATGTCAATCCAGGATATAAACTCTGTGTGGTGCCAAATTTCATCCAAATCCGTTCAGTAGTTTTTTCGTGAAAGGGTAACAAACATCCATCCATCCTCACAAACTTTCGCGTTTATAATTTTACTAACTTTTGCCCGCGGCTTCGCTCGCGTGGATGTCGGAAAATATCCCACGGGAACGTACTACCGTTACCGTGATTACATACCTAATAGCCGAGGATAAGGTCATTGACTCCTACCGCTGCGCCCGCGTTACCGTCAACCAAAATTATTTTGTTACGCGTAATTTTGAATCTGTGATAAATATCTTTTTAACCATTTAAAATGAAATGATGTCAAGGCATATTTTAATCTAAATTAAATGCTCAATTTAAGTAACATAGTTTATTGGATAAGGATTATATAATAATCCTTATCTTATACCGGTTAAAATAGCTTCGAAAATAACAATGAAATTTTTATCAAATTCTGAAAGATAAAAATGGTTATTGTGAGTCATCCTTAGAAGATAGACATCTGCCAAAGCGGACTTCTTGTTGAACTTTTTAAGATGACCAATACCGTAGAACATACATTTTATGTAACTTTTACGATTTCCGCGGCGCACGCCAATAAAGCTCCCAGTCGGCATGATTTTTTCCGACATCTTCAACAAAAATCGTCAAATTTCAGCCAATTTACAAAAAACCTTAATAAATTATATATCAAAACCTTCCGCATGAATCACTCCGTCCATTGGTGAAAACCGTTTGAAAATCCGTTCGGTAGTTTTTGAGTTTATCGCGTTCACACAGACAGACGCGGCGGGGGACTTTGTTTTATAATACCTATGTATAAGGATTATAGTAGAATAAGTCCAGGTTTCCTCACGATGATTTCCTCATAACAATATTCTAATCTATTCATTGCCCAGACGCGGTCGTATCGAGAAGGCTCTGAGCTTAGCAGTGGACCTGTCAGCGTGGGACCTGTTCTGTGACGCTCGCTGGGCTGCGTCGCGCCGAGCGCTCGCCTCGCTGGCCACTGAGGCCGCCGCGTTGGCACTGCACTATGCTGACACCAACCCCGGTTTGTATATATCTTTTACCCGTGACTTCGTCCGCGTAGTCGGAAAACGAAACAAATGCCACCATACTTAAAGTTGATTGTGTATATTATTATTATAATAAAAGTTTACTCTTCCAATTTCAGAATCCGAATGTTCAGAATCATGTTCAAGCTGCAGCTCTCACTCATACACGGGATCCGAAGAGGAAGCAAGCGTGACGTCAGAGCTTGTCAAAACGAAACCTCCCCCACTTCCCCGCGTGTCGCTACCGAACCATCCCACACTGATGCAGGTTCCCATCACACATACAGAAACTATGTCAACGAATAGCATACGACCCAACCTCCACCAGTACTTAGAAAGAGACAACACGATATGGACTACTGACGTGCGAGACGATTGTTACCGAGACTATCCGAAGCCGATACGAAACTCCCAAAGCGTACGGTGGCATAGTATGGACGTACTATCGAACTACAGCGCACCGAAACACAAATTACTGACGATCAGCGAAGCCCCTGTCAAGCCTACACACACAGTCGTAGACATTATACCCCGACCACACGACGAAAGAATGGCTTCCACACACTTCAAACACTTATATCAAACAGAGCTGAGGGAAGAAGCTCCTAACACGTTGTACCGTTACCAAAATAATAATAATTATCATCCCAGTACAAGCTTGAAGGATAGGACATATCGAATGGACAGCGACGGCCCAGAGAAACAAGGGAACCGCTCCAGTGAAAGGAATAAAGTTAAATTCTCGGATACTGTTACCATCGCCGTTGTCTCGGTACGTTACAAGTTTAAGTCACTTACAAATTGAATAACTTTAAAACGCCAGAATCTGTCAACTCTCCCATAAATTGTATTTGATATAGGTACCAAAGAATCCATTTTGGTACCTATACCAAATACAATACGCAAAAAAGTAAAAGCTACAATGATATAGTTTTTTTTTTTTATATTTGTTCAGCAGGAATCGCGCGTATCTCCAGAGCCGTCTCGGGAGTTAGCAGCAAGTCTTCCTCTATGTCCGCCTCACAAGTACCTCGCCGCCTTCACTCCGCAGCAGGCGCACCCCCCGCCCTCGCACGTGTCGCACGCGCCACACGCGCCGCACGTGTCGCTCGAGTCGCACGTGTCGCACGCGCCACACGCGCCGCACGTGTCGCTCGAGTCGCACGTGTCGCACGCGCCACATGTCGCGCCCGCCGGTACTACGCTCGACTACGTTGAAGTGTGATGCACGCACGCATGCCACAGTCTATCATTTGCACCTCATTATTGTGACGCACGCAATTCAGCACGTTTTATTTCTTCACTGATAGTTACACATACAGGATAAGTTTTATCCAGTGCGCAAACTTAAACACGTGACTTTACTCATCATTATGAACAACTTTTACTATACCTGAAATTGCGAAAAAAAAATCTGCTGTTCCCTACATTTATGTTCGCATAACTCGTCAAAATGTAGGGAACAGCTGATTTTTTTGCAATGAGTAAATTCACGTGTTAAAGTTTGCGCACTGGATAAACACTTACCCTGTATAGTATAGCAAGTAATCTTAAAGATGGTGTCGCTTTATAGTTTCGCTTCTTTTATTTTATGGACTTTAAACATCGTAATATGGTCTTTGTTGTGTACTAATTGTGCCATTTGAAAGCCGAGTAGTCTAATCATCTTACTCGGATGTTAATAATTGTAAGAAATCAAGACTGTTCTGCATGATTCGTGTCATCTGGTATTGTATCATTCTCCATCAAAGCATGTACTTATTCACTTACTATAACTTGTTGCACCAAAATTAATCTCAATGTATCACCATTTAATTTTATATAAATCCTATTTTCAGAAAACGCAACGCAAAAGCCGCCGAAAATCAAAGTAGTACATTTCGGCATGGTATAGTATAGAGAGACTGCAATACATACATACATACCATTTTGTTGAACATTGTGCAATTATAGTGATGATAAGAATCCGTCCAGATTTAGACATAAGTAGCATTTAATGTAGTGTATAATGTATTAATGATTGATTTTGTTACTGATTTAGTTTTAATAATAAGTTTGTAGTAACATAAAATCTATTTATAAAATGTAATAGAATTCTTCTGACTCGTTGCATATCACGAGCGCATGTCAGTCAATGCAATTTAAATCTTATATCAATGTCACAAGTCTCATGACGTACGCTCGTAATTTGAAACGAGATCCTGCTAAGAATAATCGCGAGAATATAGATTTGGGCATCGCCACGTCTTCGTTCATCTATGCTACGATCCAGTCGAAGTTTCAAGTCGCCTGCATCTTACCTGATGGTAAGTGATGATCAGGCTGAAGGTGGAAGCGACCTTCACCCGTAATCCTCAACCAAAGAGGAACTGGCTATCTTACCTCTAATTGCCGAAACACAACAATGCTGTTAACATTGTTGTTAAGGCGACAGTCTTCAATAAGATGGTGGTAGCTAGCCAGGCGGACTTAGAACAAGCCCTACCACCAAACAAACCGAGCAGAAAATTATCTTTCGTGCTCCTTTGGAATCAGTGTCAGCCTCATTGTCTTGACGAAAACTCTTCAGGGGACTACATAGATTAGATTATTAAAGTAAAGCCTAATGGTTGTGACTTCTACTAAGTGACAATAATAGAAAATGTAAGAAGTTGAATTGTTGATGCATTTATTTTACACAAAGTATACAAACATTTTATTATTAAAATTTGTTTTATTTCCTGTATGAGCGTAAATTAATAGACTTACTAAGCTTCAAACGAAGCTATTAGGTAACTATCCTGGGATTAGACAATTGCTTGGCTACAGTATACAGGGTTATTGGTTATACCTTGGCAATCCGTTAAGGGGATGTAGGAGAGGTCATTTGCAACCAAATTACCCCTGATGCCTGAATGCCAATGTCAACCATTTTCGATTACCTTCAATGACTCGAAAATTGTTGACATTTGCATAGGAGTTAAAAGGCGTCATTTGGTTGTAAATGACCTCCTACATCCCCTGAATTTCTGTTTGGTACAGACGCCAGCACATCAAGCTACTACAATCTATCAAATTTATTTAATAGATTTTCAACTTTATCGCTGATGCCTAAGGTTCAAAGTTGATTGGGAAAATTTGACAGTTTCGGGTAGTTTGATGTGCTGGCGTCTGTACGCTGATGTCAGTCGCGTACGTCGGTCGCGCGTGCGTATATACATTGTGTTTTATATAGCATCATACTGCGACGCTGACCTCAGCGGCGCGTACGTACGTACATTGTGTATACGCGACCGAGCTAAAGAGGAATTCAGGCCTAAATGTATTGCCGACGTATAACCATTAATAACTCTGTATATCAGGGTTGTTGGGTAAATTTTCTATTTTTACATCATACATTTTAAAAAAAGGCAAATTTCTAAAATAGTTGATATTGCATAGGGGTGATTTGGTTGCAAATGACCTCTCTTACATCCCCTTAACGGATTGCCGATGTATAACAAATAGCTCTGTATATAAAAACGCCAGGGCATGGCAACATAATAGTGTGTTTGCATGCCAATTGTTGTCCGCGGTCATGACACAAACCTTTTATTGTCGGATATTTAATATACTTTACGTGCCAAAATACCTACATAATGATCTGCGCCAACAAAATCCACCATATTCTTGAGTATTAGGACACGAAAATTATGATGTTATAAAGTGTCTACAAATAGAAATAAACAATGTAGGTACCACTACCTCTCGCCGTCCGATAAGGACCAAGCCCGGGTCGACGGCGCGTTGTGTTCCACGCGCGCCTCAAAGAGATGTCAGCAGAATTGACGGGGTCCGCTAGGGCCAATGCCTGCCGGGGGTTCGAAGAAAACCGATAGGGACATCGTGGCCCCCCTAGCAACACGGCAACTGAAGGAACACGGGTGGGTTTTAGTCAGTAAGAGTCTGACACGCCCTCCCGCTCCGCCCAGAGCGGGAGAAGTTATTTGATGATTTCCTACCCAAAAAAAAAAAGGTAAGTATCACTACCTATGCTCACTAATTTGCGTTCGCAATTTACTTGCCAAACATGTAAACAAACACAAGTTTTAGGAAAAACAACTGTAAAACTTACGAATAAGGTTCAGTTTGTGCTACAACTTCATATTTTTTGTGACTTTTTCAACAGTACTAGTCAGTCTAAAATCAACTTTATTTAGACTTTTTCAACACTGCTAGTCAGTCTAAAATCAACTTTATTTACACTTACATGGAAATAAAATAACATCAAATTGGAAAACAAGGTTATAAATAGACCTTACATAAACACTATCATTATTTAGACATCCAAATCCAGACATTTAACAATTATGGTTAAACTATTCTATACTGTTTCATCCAGATCAAAAGATTTTTGTGTTCTCAACCAACAAGTAAATATAGTAATCAGATAATTCAAATCCACTAAGGTGACGCTGCAACTGCTGCAAGGTGTTTTCTCTAAGGCAATTAGCAGTCATAAATTTTTTATACTTTATGCCCTGCAATATCAATAGTGAACCCCACACCTATCCCGGATGGATCCCCATATGGAGGCCATCACTACACAACTTTCTATTTTATGATTATTCCCATACATTTTGTCGCTTATTTTTTTTATTTTACTCTTACTCTTTAATCAAAAATGTTGTGTATAGAGATTTGACCTCTATATAGCCAAGAAAAGGGGAAGAGCACTGATGTCTGAAATACAGATATTCTAGTTGCAGACACAAATGTTCAAAATCTGATCATAGAAAAAGTGTCATAAAGTGTATCACCATAATAATGAAATTGTTGTATATTTTTGAGCAAAAATAAATTATACTTATCACTAAAACAATCCCAATGCTAACTAATATTGTGTTGTGCAATTGATATTTCACCATATTATTTTTTGGTGCCAATAAAACAAAGTATGTAGCTGTTACACTTTTATTAATTTTGGCTTAATTATATGGATTGCAAATTAAAAGATGGTAATGCTATGCACTTTGCAAGTAATAAAATAGTTTAATCCTTCAGCTTCTTCTTGGGGCGAAGGTTGTTGGTGTGACCACACTTGGTTTTACGGCAGTTGGTAGCACGAGGGTGGAGGCGAGCATAGCACTTGCGGCAAATCATTTTGTCACAGTTGTACTTCATGGCCAAGATACGCAGTGAAGGCTCAATGGTACCTGGAAAATAAAACTATATGTAAATACTGAAGACTAATACTATTACATCCTACTGTGTTGCAAATGTGACTAATCTTACCTCCTCTCAGCCTGAGCACTAAGTGAAGGGTGGATTCCTTCTGGATGTTGTAGTCAGAAAGAGTGCGGCCATCCTCTAACTGTTTACCAGCGAAGATAAGACGTTGCTGGTCTGGTGGGATTCCCTCTTTGTCCTGGATCTTTGCCTTCACATTCTCAATAGTATCTGAAGCCTCCACCTCGAGGGTGATGGTTTTACCCGTGAGGGTTTTTACGAAGATCTGCATAGTGTAGCTGAAAACAGGATTTCTTTGGTTACAACAACATCGACGGATTTTTTTATGGCAGGTGGCCTAAAATTTTGTAAAACAAATGCCAAGCGCTGTTCAGACATGACACGCCACGCGGAGTTTTAAATTTCGAATATCGGATTAACGTGACACAGTAGACATCTAGGAAATAATTACCCTAAACACAAGATTACGTAAAATACACTTTTGCATAAATTTTACGCACAATTTACGAATTCTTTAGTTATATTACGAACTTACCTTCTCCTAAAAACGTGCTCAAAGTAAAAGAACTGTCAAACTCAAAAAGAAATATGGAGGATCTTTCAGTTCAGAAATCAGAATACATGGTAACATTTTGGAACAGATTAAAAATAATTAAAGAATGATTTTAATAATTCTGGGTGCAAGCAAGTTTCCTAATTTTGTAAGACTTTATAAAACTTTTAAGTAACAGATTGTGTCCCGTACGATACATGAGTGCTTTATTCGCTTTATTTCAACGTCACATTCATTTTAAAAAAACCATATTTCCGAACGAGACTGATCAAACATGCGTTCGAAAAGTAATTCAATTCATTTACCTGAGATGACATTGTATTTTTAATTTTCTTTAATATTAAATAAATTACTTTAGTTTACTTACTCTCGTAATAAAAAAAACTATGCAAATAAATTTGTAGATCAGCACAAAACACATATGTTATTTCCCGCAACACATTATTGACATTCCGAATTTCCAATGTCACGTTCTTGCAGATCGGGGTTTCAAAACGAACCTGATAACTACTTGTTTCGTAATCGCTCGATTTTCAGGCACTGTGCAGGTCTGAAATAAAGTAGATTCTCTTTCCAACAAAATGTATCATCAACTTAGCCGATTAACTGGAAGGCTGGTGGCCTCTACCCACTTGCAGAGTCCACTTTTCCCCGTGGTAAGTTGATACTAGAAACTTTGGTTACGTTTTTATCTTTGAGTGCTCCCCACATTCATAAGAAATTTTTCCTTATACGTAGGTCCCAATTGCATTGCAACGAGTGGAGCCCCCGACCATCCAGTACAACACTTCGCACATGTCGACTGTCGTCGATGCTTGCGCAGTTTCTGGCAAGACGAAGCTGATCCCTGGCACCAACACTCCCTACGCTCCTCTGTCGGAGAAGATCCGTCAACAACAGAAACAGTTCCAGGTAATTATTCGGTTCTACATCATCTCTTTATTTTTCTTAAGAACCCATTGTGATAAATAAATATGTAAGTTTGCAAACGGTACACCTATTTTACAACATTACGGTATAACTATCTTCAAGTCAGTATGTATTTAATCTTTTATCCAATGTACTACCTATCTTCATTTTCAAATATGTCCTAGCTAGGCATTTGAGTATTTACCGTATTGGAAACAGTTATTAGTATTTATTACATTACTTCCATTGAAGTAAATACTAATAGTTTTTCAATATTATTTTCAGACTAATGCATGAACTTAAGTTTATTATTATGGTTGACCAGTGTCATTTGTAGGAAAAATATTATGAATAATACCTATTGTAATAACAAATGAAATGTCAAACATCATATTGACACTATAGGTGTCGCTCTTTCAAAGGAGTTATGGTTCAAACCATTTTTAGGGTTCTGTAGTAACACAAAGAACCCTTATAGTTACACCAAGTCTGTCTGTCTGTGTGCAGTTTAACATATACTTGTGGGGTATTGTTAGATCTCATAATTAAAAAGATTATGATGTTTCAAAGTGACTTTGCTATTTAAGTCAATAATTTTTGGACAACTACAGAACTAACATTGTATTTCATAGTTTTTTCGAAAAATACTATAAAACAACAATATTATTTTTGTGATTGATAAAAACAATACTATATATGTGGAAATATTCGTCCCATTTACGGAAGTCTTCACTGTGCGTAGTCCGACACGCACTTAGCTGCTATTTAGGATTCCGTACCCAAAGAGTGTCAAACGAAATCCTATTACTAAGCCTCCGCTGTCTGTCTGTCAGTAGGCTGTATCTCATAATCCGTAAATCTAGATAGACAGTCGAAATTTTCACAGATTTTTATTGACACTTATCAAGAAATAAAATAAAGTAAAAAAATTAAGGATCAAGAATACAAGAAACATGTTTTCTTTCGGCGTTTTTTGCTAAATATTATACGTTGGTACGGAACCCTTCGTGGTGAGTCCGACTCGCATTTGCCTGGATTTTCACCAGAAGCCATGCTATACAAGACTCACTGGCTCATATTATTACCATAAACAATTTACCGTTATCTAAAATTTTTATGCATACTGAATTTCAGAAAGAGGATGATGTTCCCGTGTTCCTGAAGGGAGGTCCCCTGGACGGTATTCTGTACCGCTTGACCCTAGCTCTCTGCGTTGTTGGTCTCGTCGGCGTGGGCCACACCATCTTCTCCCATGCGGTACCCAAGAAGTAAATACATGAATGAATCAATTACTAAATTATGTATTAGTTACCTGTGTTATAAGTGTCTCAGCACTGTGATTAGAAAATATATAACGTAATACAAAAACATTTTCGAGTTTTTATTTCATAATGAAGGATTTATGACAATAAATAAGAATTAAAACAGTTACAAAGTCAAATAATTTATTTCAAGTAGATAGGCCAAAAAAAGGCACTTTTGAATGTCAAAATTTACAAGAAAATAGAATTGGTTATATGCGCCCCTTCCAAAAGATTGTTTCGTATGGAGAAGAATGGGCTAGAAACTCCATTGTAACTTTTAAAATGTTTTACGATACCTTCTGGTTTCAGTACCAAAGTCCAATCCAGTTCTTCTGTAAACTAACAAAAAAACCTAATAGCCGATGTGATTGGCTGTGATCAAAATACTAGATCATTTACATTGAGTTACCTCTTACTCAACTACTTTTCTATAGAATAACTAGCGAATAATAACCCGACAGACGTTGTCCTGTTCGAACAGCGCCACCTATTGGGTCCTATTGTGAATCTAAACCATTCCCAGATCCCCTTGAACACACAAAAAATTTCATCAAAATCGGTCCAGTCGTTTGAGAGAAGTTCAGTGACATACACACTCACAGAAGAATTATATATATAAAGACTAGCTTTTGCCCGAAAAATATCCCACGGGAACGTACTTCCGGGATTACATACCTAATAGCCGAGGAAAAGTCGTTGACTAAAACCGGAGCGCCCGCGTTGCCGTCAACCTTATTTATATCTCATCATCTGTTACGACGCCTCATTGAGGTGAATAACAATTAAAATTCTATTGTGTCTCGTTAATGACAGTTGAAAGGATATAGTTACGCGTAATTTTGAATCTGTGATATCTTTTAAACTATTCATTTATATGACATGATGTCGAGGCATATTTTAGTCCAAATTAAATGCCCAATTTAAATAACATATTTTATTGGATAAAGATTAATATATCTAATACCGGTCAAAATAGGAAATAATATTCTGAAAGATAATAATGGTTGCTGTGGGTCATCCTTAGAAGATAGACATATGTGACCTCGGACTTTTTTTTTTACTTTTTTAGATGAACTATAATGTAGAACATAAATTTTATGTATCTTTTGCGGTTTACGCGGCGCACGCCAGTAAAGCTCCCAGTCTGCGTGATTTTTTCAGACTTCTTCAACAATAATCGTCATATTTAGGCTAATTTACACAAAACCAATTATACACCAAAAACTTCGTCATGATCACTCAGTCTATGGATGAAAACCGTTTGAAAATCCGTTCGGTAGTTTTTGAGTTTATCGCGTTCAGATAGACAGACGCGGCGGGGGACTTGATCTTATATTATTATGTAAGGAACATAATTATAGACAGTCTAAATTGATTTTGAAGTAACCGTTTGTATTAAAAAGGTCCTAATTAAATACGCGAAATGCAATGTAATAGCGAAATGTGATATTTGTACTGGCAATACACAACACATGCACACTTTCACACTTTGTTGTGAACGACATTGAGTTTGCTGCTCCAAAACTTTATAGTTAGGTACTTAATGAAGTTTAAATTCATCAACCAACATCCATAAATGCCATCATTATCATCATTTTCAAGAACGAATTTGAAAAATAAACATAAGGTTCAGGAAAAATAAAATTCAGAGGTTTCAATAATTCTATATTTGATATAACTTGTATAACATATCAACACTGGCCTTCATCTATAATGCCATATTGCAAACCATACCTACTTTGTGAATTCATGTTTGTAGCAATAACATCCAAAAAGCACTCTACTTAGTAACATCAATCTACTATGTTTGGACCTTAATCGTTAAGTAAGATTTTAAGTATACATAATTTGATCGATAAAAATATTATGTTACACCAAATAAACTCAGTACTTCGCGTAGCTGATAAGGAAAACAATCAGGTACCTACTACGTGAATAGTTTCGAGAACGACACGTACAATAAAAATACTTAATATATTAATAAAAAATAGGTTAAAAAGAAATCTAGCTAGAAATAAGAAAAGAAAATAAAAATATATTTTTGGAACTTTTTACCATCAAATCGGTTCAGTCATCACTTCAACAGCATGACAAATTAAAATATACTGAGATTTCAACATTCAATCTCATTTGAATAAAATGCACAACACAGCCTTTTAAGAACAAAGTAAATCTGGACAATGTTTCCTACTAAATTCATATCACTTAATTTCCGAAAATGTAATACTCGAAGTAAACACAGGTTAATGATATTTAACTAATATTATACCTACTAATTGCTAGGCAATTTAAATATAAAAAGTATTCAGCACTTTATGGGAACCATATAAAAACAAACCTCCTTTTTTTAAATCGGTTAAAAATGAGATACCTACCTACCGAATACCATACTTAGGTACTCGTAAATACAGGATTTTCTTGAATGAAAATACATAGGAGTATGAATAGAACAGAACAATAATTAATGACTGAATAATAATGATAAATATATGATATATTATATACAGTACTTCCAGTACTGTCCTAGATCTAGGTATTATCAGAGGACACTGAAGGAAACGGTATGTATGTAAGTAGGTACTTCCTATAAATATTAGATTAATATGAACTTGCGTAAAAAATACCTAAGTATTTTTATTACTTATAATAAAATTCCATTTACGGTGTATCAAATATAAACGAAAAATCATTGATAACATTATGATTAAGACAATTCGATGCATATCTGATTTATTAGATCTATTTAATGCTGATCGGCGAATACGCTCTATACGCCGAAGCACGCTCTAAGATGCTTCTAGGGCCCTGTTTAATAAACATTACAATCCTACAATTTTGTAAAAAAGTGACATATTTGTTAAGTTTTACTACATGTTCTGTTTAATAAACCTTACAAATATGTAAAAACTTACAAGTAAATAACTTACAATTATCACAATTGTATATGCTGTTAATAAACATTTACTTATGTAGAAAACGCTTGTAGATTTCGATGCCAATATTGTATTTACAAATATGTAGTTGCAATTAACAATTTTATTTAGTTACATTAAATGTAAGTTTTTGGTGCAGTCTTAATAAACGAGGGTAGATTTCTTACTCTTGAGTATAGAATTTAAGGCCCGTATTACAGAACGTTACTCAATACTCAAGCATTACTTAAAACTAGATTCAAGCCATTTGATTGGTTGAAACTAGTTTTAAGTAATGCTTGAGTATTGAGTGACGTTCTGTATGTAATACGGGCCTTAGTATTTTTCACAGAGTTATCCTTTTACGAAAAACTCGCCGTTGCCGTTCAATCACATATTCATCACCATTAACATCACTACTCGTTGTTAAAACAATTTTTTTGCTTATTTTAATTTCTTTAGTCATTAGGTTGAGGCACAAAATTGTAAGGTTTTGACACATTGTGAGACCACCTGACGGAATTATGTTACAATTTACAAAATATGTAAACTTATAATTACAATTATGTTTTTAATAAAGTGGTTTCCCTACAATTATATAAACTTACACTTGTAAAGTGAAAATGTTCATTAAACAGAAATATGTTAAATTTTACAATTTTGTAAATTTTCCACCATGACAAATTTGTAACTTGTAATTTTTATTAAACAGAAACTTGTAGAATTGTAGCATGTCATCTACAATTCACATTCTACAATTTGTAAGTTTTATTAAACAGGGCCTGATGATAAGTTGACTTATTTAACTATTTGATATTGATAGTGACATGTCCCCAGATAAGAGTGCATAGAATCAAAAATGGTACCGGATGAATCAAGCCATAGCCAAAACCGTGTGCGTGCTAAGACCTAAAGAAACGCATGACCACATATCTACGTAACACTCCAGCATACAAATACAAGTCGTATAATGACCTACAATTAGGTGTACTTACCTACCCAGGTAGGTAATAATGTTTATGCGAGTTTGTATATTTTAATAATCACTCACAAAAGACATACAAATGTTAGCTTTAGCGAGAACACACAAATACTACAGTAAATCTATAAAAGGTAGACCACCCAGATCGAGTTAGGCAGATCTATTCGACTTTTACTAAAATTAGTAGACTTGGTGCGCACTACAGACAGATTGTAGTGAGCCTATAATTCAATTGGTATCATAAGCGAGGGTGTTTTAGCCTCAAAATAAAATTGCTAATTTGCTAGCCTAGTAGGTACAAAAGAGCTTACTGATTTATTAACTAACCAATAAAACTATCGGCACATGTCAATCTGCCGACATAAATCTTTCTAGTGCGCGCTAATTCGCAAGGCGCAATTACATTTAGTCGTTAGCCCGTATTCGGGTGCTCGAAAGACTACTCGAATTCGGGCACCCGATACATTAAGTACACTGGTCATCGCACTGGAAGATGAAGCTGGACTAGATTGTCCGAAGACGGGCGTACTCGACCCCGTTCATTAACATTTGGTCGTTTGCCCGAATTCCATAATAGGCAATCGAATTCGCGAGAACGACCAAGTGTAATTGCGCTCAATAACGTCGCCGTGCAGTGAAAACTTCGTGATTGCAATAAACGATATTTTTCATAAGATAAAAAAAAATGTCTGCAAAATGTCCGTTATTGACGTTCTCGTTATTATCAATAAAAATCATTAAGAAGCTTACAGCTGTGCAAAGCGAGGAAGTATTCCACTTAGAGCACCCGTCCGAATAGCACCTGCGACTCAGCACCCTACTGCTGGGATGTCTTTGTTTTACAGGACGTTATTAAATGAAAGATATAGATAAAACAAATTTCGTTGGTACGTAAGTATGTGTATTTATTAGTGGGTCGTCTAATAAACATTCTAGTGATTTTTATCGATATCTTTCATTTAATAACGTCCTGTAAAACAAATACATCCCAGCAGTAGGCTGCTGAGTCGCAGGTGCTATTCGGACGGGTGCTCTAAGTGGACTATTTCAAAGTGAGCACTTTTGTTCTAAATATGCATTGATAGGTTTTCGAAAAAACAAATAAAAATAAAAGAGGTTTTCAATGCACGGCGACGATATGGAAACCGAGAAGGTGATACGCCCCTGCATGTCGTGGATGTCTTACCAATGTTACCTATGAATTCATATTATTCAAACAAGCACGATAATCCTGCTTGTTTGTTGATTTGTGTTTATCGCAAGGACGTAGCACTGCAGGTACTGATAACGGTATTATCAGATTTATCAGTGTATATTTACCGGTTTGTATCTGTCTGTAATAGTGTCAGTTTCAGCTAATAGGCGTGTTATATGTAACTACTACTATCATTAACATTTTAATTAATTATTGTTATAGTCAGTAGATACCTACTAGTAAGAAATCAACAGCAGTACCTACATAACACGCGTTACCGATAGGATATTGATAATAGGTCCGGTGTCTAGTTCTATAAACAGTTTTAGCCCCGAAACAGACTTATTTGCTAGGAAAATTACTAAAGGTATGTCCACACGGCGAGCATTTGTACGCAATCGTTCGTTGCAAACATTCGTTCGCGAACACGATGTTTCTCTTAAAACGTTTTAATATGCTCGCAGTAGGGACACATTTGTAATATGATGATGGATATTAATCAGGAGGTAATCCGATTGAAACAGTGCGATCTGATTACTGACTTACTCAAACAATATCTTACACACTAGGGTTTTATAGTTGCCGTCACTGAATAAACGTTTAGTTAACCCTTGTAAGCTAGTACTTAACTGGGTCACAGTATTTTGATGTTGGATCCACTCCAACTCTTACAAAAGAATAGTTATTTTCATTAATAGATTATGTAAAACTAGATAGCTATAGATTTAAGAAACATAACATTACTTTGTAACAACGTACATAGATGATATATATTTTTTTATTTAGACATAGGTATACTATAATCTCGTACACATATTTAACACTTAACACCAGACTTCACAAACACGCACACACAATTTAGTGAATTCTACGATGAATGATAAAGTGTGTCCATTAATTCATCAGCCGTAAAAAATAATATAAGAAGCAACCCCATTGGTTATAACATATGGGTCAGGACCAAATTTTTGACGGATACAGACACACTGTGGTGTCCGACTCATAAATGACAAAACAATGCGTACTTTACGTGCCTTAAAATAATTTTGGACATTTGCTAGTAATATCTTAATATATTGTAAACAGTCTCATTCATCAAATAACAAAACATGAAGCGTATTTTCATAAAAAAATAAAAAATCCAAGCTCGGTGTTTTTTTACGCTATGTAAAATACGCATGTCCTTGCTTGACCACCTATGAATATTTTGCCGCTATTTTTTTTTTAACGTAAGCTAGCATTTATATTTTAATATTATTAAAGCCTTATAAACACCAGTAATCGTTTTTATAAACAATACCACAATAACCATTGTTATTATAGTTTTTACAAGTAATTTTACATACATCCCAAAATTGTTTCCGTTGTAATACTCCTGTTGTGCGACACTATAATTTCGAAACCAACAAACGTGTGTGGAAGTTTCTTGATTATTTAGTATAGCAACATTGGCTTCAAGCTGGCAAGAAAATTTCGGATATAGGCTGCCATGTTTTTTTACTGTCATTTGATATTGTGTTTGTGTCGTCAGCGCGTGTCGTTAAGATTTCCCGACTTTAGGTAAGTAAAATTGTAATATTTTTTACGATTTTCTAGAAATTGAATTATATTTATAAATCCGCTTTAACTTCATTGTTAAAAGGGATGCAAAAGTGTTCGATTAATGGTTAAATTTGTGAATTGTTGCATCTTTTAGGTCAGGTCGTGAATAATTTTCATTCCGTTGTGCGATTTGTGACACGAAATTGTGCAACGTGTCACAAGGGAAATTTCTTAAGCTGTGTTTACAATCATCCTAATCTGATTAGTTACCTATGTATTATATGATTCCAATATATTATATTAGTAGTTTAAATATTTATACAATAATTTTAACTTTCTACGCCAAAGCCTATGAGGATAATGTATTAGTAGGTTCATTTACAAAAATCCTGTCTCTATTTTACCTGCTTTTTGTTTTTCTTTTGTTTTGCGTGGTTTCATGCGCATATTAACTTGTCCAAGTTAGCAGTTAGTGTTGTTTTTTTTTAGACCGTGTACCTTTTTCTTTTCAGATGCCTTTATCATCCGCAGAAAGATGTCGCAAGTACCGCGAAAAACTAAAAAAAGAAAATCCACAAAAATTTGAAGAAATGAAAAAGAAAAACTTGGATAGAACGAAAGCTAAAAAACAAAAAATAGTCGATATGAGCGAAAATGAAAAACAATATAAACGTAAAAAAGTTAACGAAAACAAACCAGTGGTAATCGAACCTGAAAGAGTGCGTCGTCGCTATCGTAGCCAATTAGGGCGAGAAAATAAAAAACTAAAAGGAAAATTAGAAATTCTGTGGCAAAAAAATGAGAATTTAAGAAAAATATTAAAACGCTCAAGAAGCCGAGTTCAAAGACTGACTGTAGAGTTGGACAGGCTTACATCACAAAATGAATCGAGAAAAAATATTATAAATCAGCCACAATCAGTTGAAATCGAGGAACTTCACTATCCAAATGAACTTACTCCTATGACCAAATCTAATATTTTCATTGAGAAAGAACTTCCAGATATTTCAGAGGAAGCTAAAGAGAGAGTTAAGCAAAGAATTTTACAGCAGAATGTTCTTGAAGAGTCCTTAAAAGAAACTTATAAACTTAGTAAATCATTCCAAGAAAGGAAAATGTTGAAGAAGCTCACAGAAACTGAAACAGGAAAGAAATATAGTGTCATGCAAAAAGGATCAGGAAGTACAGGGAAAAAGAAAGGAAACTCTGTAGTGAAAATCCTCGCCGATGTAAGGAATACGCCCGAAAATAGTAGGTATTTTGATTTTAAAACATCTGGAAAGCTCACAGAAATAGGTTTAAACTTTGATATAAGTTCAGGAAAAAAAAACATCATCTAATAATAGTCAATCGGAGAAAGAAAATCATGAATTTATATCGTCACTGGAAAGCCAAAATTACTAACTGCCATATAAATAATACGGCGGTTAAGTAATTTTGCCTTTCCAGTGACGATATATTTAAATTCTATTCCGTGCTATTCTGGAGTTAATGCCGCGATGAATCAAGAAGTGAAAAATAATGTTTTTTTTGATAAATGATGTTGTTTTAGTTAGATGCTACGTAAGAAAAACATGGTACTATATAGGATTTGTTCAGAAAATTCATAATGAAGATGATAAAACATTATTCACGATCTCCTTCCTGAAGACTGTAAAAGCCCCTAAGCTAAAATTTTTTTTTACCAAAAATAGTTGATCTCGATGTTATTACAAGCAGTTTGCTTGTTAAAAAAGTAAGAATATTGCAAGATTCCAAAGATTACTATTTAGTTGATGATTTTGACGAAGTTTATTTTGTTTAGCTATCATTTTATTTTCTAAATTTGATTTATTTTTAAATTATTATCTCATTGGCAGTGACAATTTTTTCTAATTTTAACGACCTCTACAGGTTAGGCGAAAAATCGTTCATCAAACGAAACAGGGCGATAGTTGGGATAAAAAGCACCTATAATATAAAAAAATTATTACTATTATTACTGCAAATTACCCCAACTATCACCCTGTTTCGTTTGATCTACGATGTTTCGCCCACCTGTACAATAAAGATTTTTTTTTTTGATGCTAGGCACAGTGAATATTTTAAATTAAAGCGATATTATGTAAACCAATGACTGATTAGTTTATTAGTAAAGATTTTGTTGGTTATGTTTAAAATTCAAGTTTTGTGACATACTTAATGTGAGAAAAGCAAATGATAAATACAAAGTTTTTTTTTAGTTTACTGGGTTATTGGTAAAACACAAACTTGCAGGGGGCCTACCACCAGCTCATAAGCAGTATTATTTTAATATTTGTTCAGTGGGAGAAAGAGATGGAGCTATGCGTCCTGTAGAGCTTCATCTCTTTCCCACACTGAAGTAATATTAAAATAATACTGCTTTATGAGCTGGTGGTAGGCTCCCAGGTCTGCATTACTAACATCATAAAGAACAATTTTTGTTTTATGAAATTTAAAAATTCAACATAAAAAATCCTGCTGATCCATCCATACATTTATGCTCGTTTATCTCGCCAGCTCAGCTGTTTTTTTGTTGTTGAATTTTTAAAAGTCAAAGAATAAAAGTTGTTGCTTATGATGTTAGTAGGTAAGTAAATACAGGCCAGCAAGGTTGTTGTTAGTGTTTTACCAAACTGTTTTGGATTCTATTTGAAAGTTTTGATTTTGTGAGTTAATTTATTTGGATTGTACTACTTATTAAATATTTTCCGAAATATAATGAGATTTTTTTATTTATTCCACTTACCTACCTAAAATCTTACGACTATTTACACACACCCTAATAATTCTATTGTGCTACATTTATTTTCCAGTGTGACACATTCCGTTGTGATTTCCGTTTTGCAATTACGTCAAAAATTTGGTCCTGACCCATATAGTGGCAATTTTAGTTAATAATTTTAATAATCTAATCCTGGAAATATATCATGCTTACATGTAAATTATATGCAAAACTAAATTCTTTAAAAATCCTTAAAAAAGCAGACTTTAATTTCTAAAACTAGGTAAACAGCTTTACTTGAGGTCTCAATCTAAAAATAATATCGAATACAAAACCAGTGAAAAAAGAGAATGTTTAAAAATCTTAGTTCTGTAGTGTATAATACCGATTACGTAACAAAACACTAAAACTAATTAGTTAATATGTTAATTATCAACGTCGGAATTTCATTTTAGAATTAGCAGCGATTGTATCGCACAGTAAAATTTGATGCAACACCAAAAGTAAATTTAATTCGTACATTTTACATACAACAAGTAATAAAGAAAATTGATCTGATTGAACAATATTACGAACTAAAATTAAGAGACAGTGGTGCCGATTCCCTTGTTCACAAACTAAATTAAATTTAAGTTCAGTGCATCTTTTTCTTTCTATTTCATTAAGAAAAGGACAGAAGATAAATTTTAGTTTAGTCCTGTCAAATTAATCAGCGCTTGACGTAAATTGACGTAATTTTAGTCGGCATGTTTTTAATCACGTCTAAACTAGAGTGACAGGCGCTGATTAATTTGACAGGACTAAGCTAAAATTTTTCTTTTGTCCTTTTCTTAATGAAATAGAAAGAAAAAGATGCTCTGAACTTAAATTTAGTTTAGTTTGTGAACAAGGGAATCGGCACCAATTTATAAATAAATTAAGGTAACAAAAAATATACAAATATGTAGTAAGTATACAATACAGATACTTTATTTCAATATCTTACGTGAGACTAAAGTTTAGTTCATTACGCTGGTCGAGGACGCGCGGGCAAGGGTGGTGGAGCGCCCTGCCGGGCAGGCACCGGGGGCGGCGGGCCGGCAGGCGGCTGCGTGCTGCTCTCCGGCAGCGGCGGCGGCGCGCACGTGGGGGGCGGCACGCTGTCCGCCGGCGGGGACGCCACCGGGGACTGAGCAGAAGTCATACCCGCGTCCGGCGGGAGCGGCGCCGGCCGCGGGGGCGGAGGACGAGCCGGACTTATTGCCGGCGCTCTGGATGGCACCAGAGGTGTCGGTGAAGGTGCGGGGGGTCGGCTAGGCTGCTGTCTGCGAGGAGTGGGAGGTGCAGATCTGAGAGGTCGCTCTGATTGAGCTTCTCCTGATAATGGAACAGTATTGTTCGTGCACAATCCTATTTCAGAACGAACGATATCGATCCAATTAGGGGTTTTTAAAGTAATTTGTAATGGGATCGAACAAGCAGATATTTGCCCTTTTTGTGCAGCTGCTAGAGCATTTTGCCCTTCTCTAAAAGTAATACTAAGAGAAGCATCGTCAATAAAACGTACTAACGTTACTTCACCAATAGTAGATAATTCCTGTAAAACAGCTGCCACCACGTTATCATCGAATGGGCAATCCTCGTTGTTGTGTTCTTCATAAGGTTGTATAATTATACTGGCATCAGGGGGCCCAAGGTCTTTCACTACTTCATAAAACACCTCCATGCATTTTGTATAGCTTACTTGTAGTACTTCGATCTCTAGAATTGCGATCACTGGCCGATGATCGCTTTGTTTCAGTTCTGCACGGCCATAATGTAGCAATTTTCCTGCTGCTAATTCCGATGTGCCCTCTGGGTCAATAGTGTGTTTCCTGCTTCGCCATAATACTCGATCGGTCCAAGCAGGCGCTCTACATTTTTCGCTCGTATCATAGTCATCGCTGAATAAGTCATATTTGTATGTAGGAGGGAATGTTATTTCACCCTCAAAGCAATTTTTGAAAACCAAACCTTGTTCTTTTTGTTGTAACAATTGATCATGGTCTAAAATTCGTTGTAAATTATTTTGTGACACCAATAGACGTATTTCATCTTTATCCAGGTCAACGCGGTAGTTAAAATCACCGCACCAGAACACATAATCATGAGAGTAAAGAGAGCGGCCCATTGGGAAGGCAGTTTTTCGCGTTATCTCAGTATAATCAGCATTACGTTCTGTAACCTGAGATTGACCTGCAGCAAAATGAGCGCATACAAAACATAGGGATGTTCCATAGAGGACCATTCGAATGCCAACTGATCCTTTGTTTCCAGTAGTGCCACCAAGACCAGTTTTGACAGAATCTAGAGCAACATCCCTAACATGTGGAATCAGATCTTTCCTGACAAAAATGAAAAGGCAGACCCCCACTAGTTGATGACTTGAGAGTAAAGTGTATGGAGCATCTCTGCATAGCACTTTTTCTAATTCTTCACTCCAAGCTTTGGCATTATCTGTACTAGCTGCCATGATATTGCTAGCATTTAAGTCCACAATTTCTTCAAAGCCAATAGCAAATATATCTGATGGTTGTTCTTTTAAATTGACGGTATTAACTAGAGCTGAATTAGGGCAATCCAGTAGCCAGTCTGCTAATGAAACATCTTTGTAGGCAAGACTTCTGAAATGTTTGCCTCCATTCACATTGTATGTGCCAATTGTGATTCGAATAGTAGTTGGCTGTGTGAATTCATTTGCTCTACGACACATTTCCCTGAGAACTGGTGTAGATGTGTGCAATAAGTTGGGTGGTAGCAATATTCGTGAACGATCAGCAAGTTCCGAGTTCAATGTAGAGCCCAAAAGTAATATATCAATAGCCTCTTGTTTTGTGTTATCCAATAAATTATTTTGGATTGTTCGTGCTGCAGATCTTGCCCCATCAATTAGTTTAGAGCCTCCTTGGATGGCACCAGTACCAGCATAGATTTTTGATATTTCATTTCCGTTATTGACCCACATCTGTTTAAATACTTCTTCAAACCTATTGACATTTTGTTTTTTGTCAATACATTGCAAAAGCATTAATTGAATAGCCAACATTTCTAATCCTATAAATGTTTGTATAGAATTGGTTCTGTCCAAGCAATCTAAGCAATTGGTTCTTATAGATCCTTTTTGAATATTGTAGATATCTGAACTTTTAGCACTAAAAATACTTATATCATCATAGTGTTTTTCAATAATCTTTCTAAATTTTGCTAATGCAGTTTCTATAGAAGAAGCTCTAACTTCTTGGTGATAATCAAAAATTATTTGAACTACATCATTGTGGGCAGAATCATTCAAATGTTTTTGGAACGCATTACTCAGAGTAGCTTCACCTTCACTGCCACCGATTAAACTGGACCCCAAGAGATTAACAACTATTAATGAGCCATAGTTACGCTTTAATATTGAGAAATGTCTATCACAAGCACTGGTAGATGCATCATATCCCCTAGACATCTTTACTTTGTGAGATCCCACTTGGATACCGGGTTGTTCCCAAAACAGAGGAACAGAGCCTCTAGTCTGTACATAAGAAGCAACTGCATCATCTATATAGATTGCTTGTTCTGTTTCCACAAAATTGGCAACATTGCCATCATCATTGCAGCCTCGGACATTAAATCTAGTCCCAGCACGCTCACAGCTAAGTCGAGACACCAGTACCGCTCTTGCTTGTCGATGTCCAACATAAATAGTCCTTATTTCCACTGAGCCACACATAGCTCGAGTTAACCACTCTTCACAATCTATTCCAAATCTTATTAAATGTATGAATAGAGTTCTATTCCAGAAGAATCTGTTATCGGGGCTGGCTCCCTTGCTTTTTCTTTGAGCACACAGGGTGAGATCAAAAAGATGGGGAGTTTTACCAGAATTCCATGAAAAGTAGAAGGTCCCAGAATTAACTAATTTTCTTACTTCTGAAACTTTATCTTCGCCTTGCGTATGATAAAATAGCGGCAAAAATTGGGTCTGGGTAATTTTAAAGACTTCAGCGTCTCCAATCTTACCAACTGAACAGCATCCCGTTACAAGGACCAGGTACAACATACAGCTCTCGCCAGAATTCAGCTGCAAGACACCTAGAACCCCGTACGCATCGGCTATTTTGTGATATTGTTTCCGCAATGTTTCTGTTTCTTGAGAAGATAGCGAGACCACGGCTTGAGACTCGAAGAGAAGAGCTGAGTCTTTATTTCTGTGTTGCAATATTATACTGTACGGATTCGGTGGAGCCGATTTCTCCAGGACTTTAAATCCCTTTGACATAGCCATGATTAGAAGAGACTATTTGTCACTTACATGTATTTAACAGCCATCCGCCCCCTTAAATCAGCTTCAATTTTACACAACAATCGACCAAGAGAAACGTAATGACAATTGAATAGAAATCCGAAGCAAATCACAAATGTCAGTTACGTCAAAAATGTCAAACGGTAAAATAACAATCGACTGACCCTGCATTCCGAGTTTCTGCATTCGCTCATGCTTCGCTCACAGCGCTCACATCGATACTTCGCGTTCATATTTAGATATCACGATTATGACAGCTCAGAGCTGTCACCAATTCGGAACGCTCGTGAACGCGCTCACACTGCTCACAGTGGTCGCTCAACGTCAAAACTTATAACACAACCCCAAAACTTGTACAAGATAGTTGGATTTACAGTATTTCTTTGAGTATACACCACAAATTTCTTCTTCTTCCTTGGTTAGGTGGCGACTGTAGCCAGAAGCACAATTTCGAAAATGCCACGTTAGTTTACAGTTATGATGCAACTCAAAACAAAACAGCACAACTGTCATTTTTGACAGCGCTCACGGTGATATTAATTTAGGGCATGGTTGGTGTTATCGCAAGATGGCACATGTCATGATGTCATCTATCACGATTCACAGAACATCGTTATCGCGATAACGCTAACTCGGTACGGTTGTTAGCACCAGGGTTGTAACGGATGTCATATAACGGATGAGGATGCGGATGAGGATATCGAGATAATCGGGTTTGAGGATGCGGATGAGGATACGGATATTGGAAAATTCCTTATTGAGGATGCGGATGAGGGTGCGGATGCAGATGTCGTACAAAAAATAGCCCTATTTTTATAGTATTTATATTTATATAGGTTGTAGGTAATTATTTGGCAGGTAAAAATAATTGAATATTAAAGTTGTTAATATTCACCGAGAGGAGGCCTGTGTCCCAGCAGTGGGAACATTATAGGCTGATTATGATATATGATGATGAAATTTGGTAACTGAAATTTCAAATTGTGGAGTTAAATGCACAACTTTAATATTCAAAATAAATAAAGGTAAATTATATTTGATAAAAAGTAACTGGCAGGCCGTTTCGCCTTCTAAGCGGTTTCTAAGTTCATCATAAATAAGGGCCTGCTCCACAAAATAATTGTTCGCTCGGGATACTTGCCAGTGGCGGTGATAAAAAAAAATCGAATGATTTTATACCCAGTAAGCCGACGTAAACACAGAAGTAATATAATCTCGGCGGGATTTTATCGCGCACTGGATTTTCAACTCTCGGTGTTAAGCCGAACGTTGAGAATCCAATGCGCTGGGACGCACTCTCGTCCCAGCGCGTAGAAAAAACACACTGTTGGATTTTTAACTCTCGGCGCTAAGCAGAGCGTTGAAAATCCAGTGCACGAAAAAAAAAATCGCTGCTATTTTATCACGACGTCGGCTAACTCAGATTGTGACATGTGACACCACAGTCGTGCCACCAGTGCCACGTGCGGCCGATCATCTGTCATAGGACAAGGACATTGCGAATTCAGCCAATAGTAACGCGTAACTCACTTATCGGCCCGCCCATTTACCTCGGCGCGACTTTGAAAAAATCCACTATTTGTGCGAACAAGGTAGGATCACATCCTCATAGAAATTATGAGGATGCGGATGAGGATGCGGAGCTTTTAAAATCAAAAGTTGAGGATGCGGATGTTTTGCGGATATCAAAATTTATGCGGATGCTCCGCAGTTGCGGATGCGGATACGGATATATCCGTTACAACCCTGGTTAGCACGCTCAAATCGATTACAGCGCTACTCGGAACGCACCCTCAAACTCAAACTCAAAGCATTTATTTCAATTAAACCATTTACAGGCATTTTTGAATTGTCAAGGAATCGTTCAGTCAGAAATAGGTATGAAGCTAGTTGCCCATTCCAAAGCGCAGTAGGTAATCACACAGACCGAGGCTGTTTTCCGAATTAGAACCTTATCGCTCACAGCACTGACATCACTAATTTGCGTACCGATTCAGATCATGGACTTATTAACCTTTTGAACGCCAGAGCGTAAACACATCGGCGCCCCTTCTACGCCAAGCCACAAATTCAGTACAAAAACCTACAAAAAAAAATAGTGATTCCAACATCTTAACGAAAAGTTATCGATAACCAATGAATCCGTGCTTTTCGTTCTATATTTTTTAAATAAATATTATTCGTTGCATTGGTCTTTTATTTAACTTGACCCTATTTGGTATCATACTATCATTAAACAGCAGTTACTAAGTTCTAAGCAACCTAAAAGCAAACATTAGAACTACAAACGAATAAATCAATAATAAGGTACATCACTAATCTGGTTCGTGACGTCATCCGCCGACGTGAAGACACGTCTCTGGCGTGGCTGGCACGACTTTTGACAACTTTCTCGCATGCGAGTAGGGATGTGATCATGTGATATTGTGGTACATAAAAAATAATAATATGTTATTATTTAAAACAATTTAATCATTTTACATATAATTATTAGTCGGATTCTTCGAAACTTGGCAAACTTATGTCATCCAAGTCCTTTTGCTGTCTTACTTTTCTTATTACGTTCAGTATATTGACATATGTGACTGACCGTTTTTCTTCTGGCACTCGATCCAATTCAAAAGCGACCAGTCTTGCGAACGCCGCATTTCGTGGGTCGCTAGGTCCTGGTTGGGCAAAATCCAACGGAGGTAAATTAGAAACGTCACACCTTAATATAGCCTCGCACAATAATAATGCTTCAAATTTTAATATTACCACCGATCATAATAATAAATGTAGTAAAGCACTAGCAGACTCCCGTAGCGCTAATGACGTCACCGCTTGACGTCCATTCCCGTCTGTGGCGTACAGGTAACTGTCTATGAGCTCTTACATAGGGATGCGCGAGAGTGGACAGTAAACTATCGATTTAAGGATATCAATTATAAGTTCTTTTCCACATTTTTTTAAATATTATAAATTAGGAATATTCAGATACGAATATTTGTCAGTAAAAAGTAATTGTCAAAGTAATAGTAAGCTACTTTCAATAAAATATTTCATAAATTTGGAATATAAGTTACCTTACTTACCCATCACTAGCTGACGTGTCTTGACGTCTGTGGCGTGGGGAAATACACAATTTTACGGATTTCGATTAGCAATATTTGACGATTGTTTTTTCTTGTGAATTCAAATAATGAATATATCTTTGTGTCAATTTACAATATTTCACTAAAGTAGTTTGAAATAATAGGAAAAAGAAACACAGAAAACTTAATTTAGTATATTTATTTTGTATTTAAAAAATGTCGTTTTCTTGACGTCTATAGACGTCGGTGGCGTGTTTGGCACGATTTCGTTAGACGTCTATAAACGTCCGTGGCGTTCAAAAGGTTAAACAAACTAGACTGAGCTCTCCAATAATCGTATTATACAAAAATGAACCATATGCATTGCAGCTTAGGTTTACATTTGTTAGGCAATCTTAGCCGAGGCAAAACGAGACGAGAGAGATAGCCGAGCCGAGGCTATTTGTCCCTTTTTTTCAATTGCCAAAAGATAAAAATGTTACAAGTTGGTAGAAAATATTTTACCAACTACCAAGTAAAACAAGTTACGTATAATATTTTCAGCTTTTACATTAGTTTTAAATAATTTTATTTATATATTTACAATCTGTACTTAGTAGTAAATAATTTATTATAAGTAAAATAACAATAATGTGATTTTTAGTAGTTACCTATCATAAAATTAAACTGGTACCGTCAACTGCCCTAATTTTGCCTGGCGTCCTATGTTTGCCTATAATAAAAAAAACTGTAGTTATCTTTTTCATTTTCCTTTATGGCAATCAAAGCTGAGTTTTCATAGAGAGCTTTAAGTTTCGATTGTCATACAAGTAAAATTTAAAAGATATTACAGCTTTTTCATTATAGGCAAACATAGGACGCCAGGCAAAGTTAGGGCAGTTGACGGTAATACTGAAAAGTGACATCTTATCATCCATCAATTGTTGTCATGGCGACATAGTCTACTTTTTCTGTTGTTTTGTGGAAACACGTAACGCATTATAAGTTTTAGCTTCGGTTCTTTTTTAATTTTTGTAGTGATAATGGCGAAAAAGTGTTGTATCAAGACATGTAAAAGTGAATCATATGCTGGTTGTGGCATTTCATTTCACAGGTAAGGAATAACAATATTTTGTTTACTAACAATGGTGTCAAGTAGGTTGACCATGCTCTAGACGTTTTGTAGACGGAACACTAAAGCTTTCGTGTATTTCTGATTAAAACTATTAATATTATGTGATTTAAAAGACATAGTGACAAAAATTGAAAAGGGTATGCTGAGATGGTTTGAGGATGAATGAAAGGCGACTAACAAAATTTATTTACAAGGTAGATGTGAAGGGAAAGGCCGGTCGGGGACGCCCTAGGAGGACATATACTGACCTTATTGGTGATGTTCTTCAGAAAGGCCAGGTGCGTAGTACTCGCAACCGGCGTGCGTGTATGACCAGATGTATGAACGTAAATGAGGCAAAAGGAGTAAGGATCGTAGCAGGTGGCGTTCTGTAGTTTCTGCCTACCCCCATGGGAAGAAGGCGTGAGTTTATGTATGTATGAATTATGCGTATAATAAATACAATTTGTACTTATGTATCGCATTTTTGAAATAACATTATTTTTATATTGGTTACAGCTTTCCATCGAAAGAAGAAATGAAGCAAAAATGGTTGGATGTAATTCCCGAATCACAAACGATTATCAAAAATTCTGTTGTGTGCAGCCTTCATTTCAAGCCGGCAGATTTTTATATATATATTTAATAAATGTTTGTCACACACACTTTGGTTTATTTTCCTTTGCTTTATTTAAATACCCAAACACCAGCTCTGTAGAGAAAACGGAAAAAAGAGCAAGAAAAGGTCCCCGAACGAAATTCTGCATGCACCCTTGCCTACTTCATCAAAAGTCACGTATACGTGATCATATTAAATTGATGATTCGACTCAAGACGTCTCTCAACAATATTGTAGTCTAGCTATCAATACTTCTTTTCTCAAAAAGGGTACACGATCCAACACCGACCTACAACACAACAATGTTAGTGTCAAATCGAGCTTTAGAAAAAAAAAAAGTTTTAAATTACTTTGTCATAAATTATTATTTTATAAGGTAACTTAATTTCAATATTTTTGTAATACAAAAAATAATTTGAAATTACCTTAGTCACAACCGGACACAAATTATCTCTTTCAAAACGAACTTTCCTGTTTGATAAAAAATGTTTGGTCACCCTATTAGAAAGAGATAAACAGGCTCTCTCTGCTCGTGTTTTTGGTACGAGAGCTCAGTCCAGTTTGTATAATAGGTCCATGATTCAGATATCGCCATTATGACAGCTGAGGGCTGTCAACAATTCGGAACGCTCGTGAAGGCGCTCACAGTGCTCGCACAACGGCAAAACATATGCATCATATTTCTTTGGCTAAACACCACAAATTTCTTCTTCGTTGGTTAGGTAGCGAACGCTAGCCAGAAGCACAATTTCGAAAATGCTACGTTAGTAGATATGATGAGACTCAAAACAAAACAACACAACTGTCATTTCTGACAGCGCTCACGGTGATATTAGTAAAAGGCGTGGTCGGCGTTATCGCAAGATGGCGCATGTCATGACGTCATCTATGACGATTCGTGGCACATCGTTATTGCGCTCACGGTTATTCGGTACGGGTGTTAAGGCGCTCAAATCGATTACAGCGTAACTCGGAACGTAGCCCGAGACTTGAGCTACAAACTTTACGGTGTAACTGTGCGTTTGCACTGGCGAAACATTTACAACGAAACATGTTGGAATCTCCATTTTCTGACAATTTTCCATGCAAAGTTTGACAGGCACTAGAGATTTCAACATGTTTTGTTGTGATGTTTCGCCAGTGCGAACGCATAGTAAGGTCAAAGCCGTCAAAGGCTTGTCAAAGGTCGCAAAGGTTCAGATTGAATACGATTTTATTGTTGTACACACGGCTACACAGCAAGCTATACATTTCCAGTTTAAGGCTCGTACAGATCAGCGCGATATCGCGGGCAAGACACGGGTTGCGCTGCCTGTCGCGCCCGCGATATCGCGCTGGTCTGCACGAGCCTTTATGCTGATCTCGCATTGCCTAGGATTTCCGTACAATGCGAGGTTAGCTTATAGGTACAGGAAATGTACCTATTGCTTGATGTGTAGCCGTGTGTACACACTAGTGATGTGCCGCATATACGTATCCGCGGATACCCGAGGGAGAAAAAAGATCTGTATCCGTTACTTTTTGGCGGATCTTGAACGGATCTTTCTTTCTTTTATTTCATTACGTATACGTAATGAAATGTATACAGATACAGGATCCAGATGTGTTTTTCGCCCTCAGATATCCACGGATACGGATATCCGGCACATCACTAGTACACACTAGTGATGTGCTGAATTGTTAAAAAATGTGATCCGCGGATACGGATACGGATCATAAGGATCTAGATCCGCGAATACGGATATGGATCTCAACTTTCGTCAGATTCAGCAGGAATTATTTATGATCCTCATCGTAACTGACTTTTGGGGGACAAAGCTACCAAGTTACTCTTTTTGAAATACAGTTTACCATTACTCAATATTAAATTATGACGTATATTTTTTTAAGTTGTTGAAAACAACATAGTTTTAATTGATATAATACATACATAATTAGAGGTTTGATCTCACTATAAAGATAGTTTAATTACTACCTTATAACTTAATTTACTGGTGCTTACTTTTTACTAATTTGGATTGAAGTTAACAGTATTTCATTGCTACATATCTTTAAAATTTCATATAAGTAATGAAATGTATTAATATAAAAGATCCGTTCATGATTCGCCAAAAAGTAACGGATACGGATCTTTTTTCTCCCTCGGATATCCGCGGATACGGATATCCGGCATATCACTAGTACACACGGCTACACATCGAGCTATAGGTGGGGTAGGTTTTATTGTATGTGCTGTTTACCTATACCAGTTTTTAACGGCAACTAACTTGCCCCGGAATTGTGCAAAAATTGTACGTGTCGTTTAGACGGTGCCAGATAATTGCTGCTTCAATTTTATGGTATGCTAAAGGCAATAAACTCTCACACTCGCACATTGTAAATGGGGTTTTAGATAGTTTCGTTTTGGTTAGTTCCCAGTGCGGCTGCGCTGTAGCAAATGGTTTGCACTGGTGTGGTGTCAATTGTGGTCTGTGGTGGTGTTGATTTTTATACTTCGTGGCCATGCGTTAGAAATCCAAGCCCAGGCCAGATTATAAGTCGATAACTTGACAAACAGTCAAGTGGGTGAGAAGTAAAATTTTGATTTGTCTCAATCATATCGACCGAATTGAACTGGGACCTTACTATGACGTGTTATAGCCATTACTGTTCCGCTGGGAAAATGGGACAGTGCTATTTATGCTGTATAGCTCCATCTCTCTCGTACACTGGAACAATGATGGCTTTAACACGTCGTAGTACCGGGCCCTGGATGCCAGATTGATCGTCGAAGGTCCCCCTCGGAACGTTTGAAAGCATGCACACCATAAGTCTGTGACCAACTATATAAGTTCGAATCATTGAATACAAACAGGAGGTAAAAATAAGTAGAGTATTTTAGTGATCTTGATTCTTATATAATTATACCTACAGGATCTCGAGATTGCTTTATCATAAATAGCGATATAATATCATAAATACAGCTTTACAAACTAAAATTAACATATCTTATATATGATGCGACAGAATTAGGATTTACTTTGATTCGTCCGGAATACCGTTGGACATAATCCTGGTAGATTTCGCGGGACGCTTTCGACACGGTCGGCGGAATTACTTCTACGGAGCTGTCGATAGTAAATGCGCTGTTGACGGTCATCACCACATGAATGTCTGACTTATAACGTGGGTTTGAACGACGTTCAAAGTTCACATACCTCCTATACCTGAAAAAAGTGAAAATTAAGATGTAATTTAATAACAGACTTATTAGAACGAATGTGCTAAGGTAGCCCGCGAAATTCAATGTTTCTTTCTAATACAGAGCTGCGATAAAACCACAGACATTTATAGAGTAGAACATTGAACATGAAAAGAGGTACAGACGCCAGCACCACAAGCTACTACAATCTGTCAAATTTCTTTAATAGATTTTCAACTTTATTGCTAAATTATAAGGTTTAAAGTTGATTGGGAAAATTTGACAGTTTCGGGTAGCTTGATGTGCTGGCGTCTGTACATAGACAGCACAAGCAGTAAAATGCCCGAATTTTGAAGAACGTTCGCATTCCTAATTTCAGTCTCAATCTGTCAAATTCAAAAAGAACTTTTCTAATATACTTACATTTTGACAAATTGATTATTGCTGAGATGAGATAGCGACTTGAATTTGAATATTTTTTTTGTAATGATTTGTTGATAAAAGGAACTCGTTTTTTAATGAGACGGAATTTGTGACCTATCAAGTATCAACCAATTGGAATCGAAACAATGAAAAAGGAACTGGCTTTACTAGCGCCATCTATGTTTAGCTTCGGTAGCTGTAAGTGCTTTAAAATAATTGTGTCAAGTCAATGTTTATAAATTCAAAATTGTCGTTTTGTTTTGATATAAATAAAATGTTGAAATTAATTGCAATAAGAACGGTACTTACATGACCATATCTCGTTTGCTGGGCTCACTTAAAAGCACTCTGTTCCTTCGTTTAATAGCAGGGAACATGAGTGTTTCCTCTACCTCTTCGGTTTTTAATACTTTTGCCACTACGGTGAGCGGCGATGGAACAGATAATCGTGAGCTTGGGGTTGAGTTCGTCAAGTCATCATCAGACGAAGAATCACCATTCGAGCTGTAAAGAGTGATACATTTTATTCGGTACTGCGCGCGCCTCAGTCAGACTCTGTATCTCTGATACAACGTAGCGGCAATGCTGCCAGCCTTTTGGGCACTTTTCCTGTTGACAGTGATGCGGATGATTTTTTTGATGCCTTAGGATACTTACATATTATTATTTTAAGACTTGTTAAGTTTTTAAATAATAATATGTAAATATTAGCAACAATTAATTTAATAAAGTCAGACACTTTTTGTGTTAGGGTTATTGTACAAAAGAAGTTCTATTTGCTCCATCTATACTCTATGCATATTATAAAATTAAATCCGTTTTCGTGTCTGTCTGTGTGACCGCGTTGTTCTTCTAACCTCCTCAACGGATCTTGATGTGGTTTTCACCATTATTTAAAGAATTTATTCCGGAAGGTTTACGTGTATAATAAACAAATAAATATACATGTAATAAAGAAATCTCGATATTTTATCAAGTCGTAAAACCCGTGCGAGGCAGGAGCGGGTCGCTTGTATTAGATAAAGGGTAATACATACTCGCTAGAGTTATTAGAAGTGGTACTGGATCTGCCACTGATGACTGGGTTCTTTGAAGTCGGGCCTTTAATCTGTCCCATCGCACGCCCGCGAACTACAAACGGACTGAAACTTTCTGAAAACGTCGGCGCCAAGTCACGAAATGTGTGGAACATCTGTGAAAAATCAATTTACCTTCAGTGATGAAAATAAAAGAAAAGCTAAGTGTTAGCCCTTTGTTCTTGTCCTAACTGGAAAGTTAGACACCATTTATTAAAATGCTACGAAATAGAAAATCTTAAAAGTATTCGTAAAATTGAAAAAAAAACAGCAAGGATGTGATCAAACGGGCTTCAAACTTGAAAGTCAACAACCTCAGTTCTCACCTTAAATTCAAAGCACTCCATCAAGACGGTATATTCAAAGGGCCTGTTATAATCATGGTAAGGGTCCACCATCTCTATTGTGCTGCTACTATCGCCCTGCATGCCGATGATCTCACAACACAGCTTCCTCATCTCGTTGCAAGGCAGAGGCAGGTGTCGGAGAACGTCGTCGTCCCACCATTTTGTTAGTGATCTGCGAACGAAAGAAAAATCCGGCAATCCGGCGTCATTTCCAATCCGGCCGGATCCGGGTGGATTTTCATCGATCCGGCCGGATCCAACCGGATTGATCAAATCAGGATAATTTTCCCTTTTCGTTCCAAAATGGAATGTTAAGGAGTTAATCGAGTAAATGTAATAAATAGGTTGTTTATTTAAAAAAAACTTATATGAAATCAACTTTTACTTTTCCATGTTAGAGCTTAAAATTATACTTAAGTTTATAAAATCTAACATAATTTAGCGTCATTACTACTTATTGAGATCACAATAATTTGAGAATGCTAACAACATGCGCTCAGGATTCTACTTTAGAATCCTTCGCTCCATAATGAGTTTGCATTATAAAATATACCCAACTCTTTGGTTTAATCAACTTACGATATATAATTATTATAAGTACACAATATCAAAAAATAACTTTTGGTTTTGAGAAAAGGATCGTAGAATAGTATTAATTGTGTAATCTGCCAAACTGCCAATCGACTTTAATAGAGCTAAAAATATAGCGTGCGGCCGAAAAGGCCCTTTTAGCTTCTACACTGGCTTTGTAGTAAGAAATAATTATGCAGCGACAAACAAAACAAAACACACATTTAATTTTGTGACCCGAGCGAGGAGTGGAATAATACTGAGCACGAGCACGAACGACTCGCATGCACACGCACCACGCATTTAAAGTACCAACTCATGCAACAGCGCGATTATTTTGCCAAAAATTGCTATCACCAGATCCGGTACATTGGTACCGGATCCGATAAACGTTAAATGACGCCGGATTACTGGATCCGGTTTCCGGATTGCAATTCCTAATACCAGCCTGGAGTCTGGATTTATGCCCAGTTGATGGCGTGATGTTATGTGTCTCTCTAACTGTAAAACTTCTTGATATTATTATCAAATTATCGCTGCAAATATACCAGTGCTTGATAACTATTAACTGTATCAGAACAATAATCAACAGTATTTTCGGTTTCAACCGGAAATTATCGACTAGGTATCTTCGGAAATACGAACGTGCAATGATGAGATCTAATATTAAAGCTGTTGCAACCATGGAAGTACTTGCCTATTTGGTATTTATTTAGATTTACCAACGTTCGTATACACTACTAAAATTACAGGAACCAACAGAAAATAAAGAACTAAATGTAATAAACAATTATAGGTAAACATTTTATTATTATCACCTACTAGGTGAACAATCTTAAAGAACCCATTATTCCATGATTAAAAAATTATAGATTAACATCTCTATACAATTCCAGAAAAAAAATCTAAACTTTTGAGTGACAGATGACGATCTGCGACCACATCATACAAACGTGCATTGATAGGTGCACTACTACAATGCGCGGCTGTACAACTTAGAAGCTTTGGCTTTGTGGAGGGTTAATCAGGTTACTCTGTGGCGCCACTAATTCGGAAACACAAACATTATCAAAGCGCATACCTTTTTTAGTTTAAATGTAAATGTCGGTACCTTATCGAGAACAGTACCCTAATTGCGTAACTTATTTTCGTAAACAATTTTGCCTAATTTTTTTCATTTTGACAGTTCAACAATATTCATTTCGTTATTTACGTTGCTAAGCAGATTTTTTTTTCCAACTTATGAAGCAAGGGATTAGCAATCAGTTATAAATCGAAACAAATTGTGATTGTGTTGCATTACGCAATTAGGGTACTGATATCAAACCACAAAATTACCTGTTATTAGGAATATACACCATTGCTTCAGGATGATGTAGATAATAATCGCTCTGGTACTCCCAAATGGGTGCTCTGGATGGATCGGGAACAAATAGTCCGAGGAATAGGTTCATCGTGTTTTGCTTCTCAGCATCAGAGAATGTGTTGGAGTAGTATCTACTTAGTGTCTGCATGATATCGTTACCGTGCGACGACCATGGCGCAGTTTTACGATAAGTCTTGATTCTGTAACATAAATAAATATTGAGAAGCAGAAATAAAATAAAATTTATGTTTTGTGTGTGGTAAATGATAACAGCCGCACGGGTGGGTATTCAAGGTTAAACGACGCTTGCCGATCCGGCATCCATTACATAGCTCGACCCCTCCGTGCTCCGGATAGCACTCCGGCTGTCATTCGCAGATCTTTGACAGCCGTTATGGGTAATAAAAAACCTGAGGCCCGAAAGTCTTACAACCAGTCTTGCCAAAGGGTAAGATTGGAAGCCGACCCTGACATAGGAGGAAAATGCTAGGCAGATGATGTGTGGTAGCAGCACTACTAACGGTTAAAAGATGTATCTTCCCTTTATTAGTATTTTTTAAGGTAGGAAATTGTATAGTATTCATTTTCATGCTCATAGAAAATACTTGACCTGTGTACAAGTTGTGACCCTCCATATTGCAAGGCCAGTGTATCGCCATGGTCCTCATACAACCCTTCAAGGAGTCTGGCACAGTCCGAATCAAACTCTATATTCGGTTCTCCTAGGAGTCCCAAGGCATATAACTGGAAAATGAGTTAAAGAGATTAGGATATAAGAATTGCATGTGGGTACTAACCTACTGACAGAATTTTGTCTCTAGCGAAGTAACTCACTAATACAAACTTTATTAGTTAGACATATTAAGGTATATTTTGTATTGCAAATATTACGATTATTTGAACATACAGCTGGCAACACATAGCCAGACCTAATGTTGTTACATGTCTCTATAACAGCATTAAACAACTTTCCATTATCTTCAGGTTAGCCTGTTTGCAAACCTATTAAATAATAATAATAATACCCCACCGCCGTATCTCTACGTTGACGTCGTGGTGAGGCTTGCGCACTCCGAACTCTAGGCCTGTGCCGGTAGAGTTTACTTTGCCGGAACGGGTCTGGGATGAGGAGCCAGACCAAGAGAGATACAAAAACCCGCAGGACAGCATGTGGCGAGCTGTTGGGCAGTAGCGACTCCACGGACCCTATCTCCCGGGAGAAGTCTTGTTCCTCACCTCTGGCTTGCCTTTATTGGCCGGCTGGAGTGAACACTGACGAGGAACGGAGCTCCCACCTCATTCTTGCCTTTATTGGATGGCTTGAGTGGACATTTGCAAGAGCAGACGTGCTCGGAGGAAGGAAGTATTCCAGTAAGATGCTGGTAGGGATCTTGACCGTACTTCCGAGATTGTCCTAATAGCCGTGGAATACCTCTCCACTCCTCATAAGCACCTCAGGACATGTTGCCCCCTTGTCGCTACGACACTTTGTGCTAGCGACCGTTTTCGAGGGCCCATTATTGAGTGTGCAAGTCACCCCCTGCCATTTTCCTGTGTATTTTATATAAAGTATTGGTCAGGCAGGGGCCATAGTCTTTCCATAGTTCCAGGTAACCAATCCATTGTAGCCACCCAAATCCATGGCCCAATATGTTTTGTTTCCATGTTCTGCAATAGTCCTACACCAACCGGGGGTTGTCCTTGGGTGCACTTGTATAGTGCATACAGGGATAATCGTCGGTTGGTGCCTCAACACTTAAAAATGTCTAAGGGGCCTCTGCGAGTTGGCTTCGGTCCCTCGTAGGCCTTTCAAAGGTCCGGGATCCATGGTCCCGAGATTTGTTAAAATATAAAAAATAATAATAATACCAGCCTTTTATTGTCCCAATGCAGGGATAAGGCCTCTTCTTATAAGGATAAGTCTTACATGAAAAGAGGATAAATCATAATGAATGCTTACTTGGTGAGCCAGCACACACTTCCCGATAGCAAACTGTGCAGTATTGGTCCTGTCGAGGCAGTCCACGCAGTTGACGCGCACCAGTCCAGTTTGCAGCCGCCCTCCCTGGTGCCCCGCCACCCCCGTCAGCTCGTCGACCCCGCACGTACTCAGGAATATACCCGTCTTGCGAACCACTGTGCGGGCTATGGCTGACAATCTGGAGATAAATATGTATACTTTTTTTTTTTTAATCAGATGTCTTTTTTAATTTAACTGGAGACACTTTACAGACTTGGCAGATTTCGGCATCTAATAGGAATTAAACAAAAAGTCGACTAAGTTAAAAGGCCTTTTTAACTGACTTCAAAAAAAGGAGAAGGTTCTCAGTTCGTCCAATTACTCGAAGACGGCTGGACCGATTTGAAATATTATTTTTTTGTTTGAAAGGGTATACTTTCAAGTTGGTCCCATTGTCGTTTGGTCACGATCTGATGATGGGATCTTGGAGAAATCGAAGGAACTCTTCAAATATTAAAGGCACATCTATAGCGATTTGGGTATTTTTGATGAGCACTTAACATTAGGCTATTGTAACTTCGATAAATTACAAACCAACCCACAAAAAAGTGAAAAAAAAAGCTTTTTAAAAAAAAATATACAACCGACTTCCAAACTACAAAGTGAAACTTTAATTTCGGAAGTCGGTGTCAAAAAACTAAAATACTGATCCAAAGACACTTTTTTCACTTTGTAGTTTGGAAGTCGGTTGTATTTTTTTTTTATACTAGCATAATTATATTGCAAGAGTTGGTACTAAATATTATATCAGACACCAAAGCCTTTGTCAGTAGTAAACATAAAGCTTAGCAAACACTTATGGCGGGTTTTTGCACAACATTATGAATCACAAGTTTCTGAACCACTCATGCAAACACAAACTACTATCAAAAAACATTATCACCAACAGAACAGTAGCAGATCTATAGGGTTACTCAATGACGTCATGATTACCCTTTTTGGTAGCTGTAGCCATTCATTCTGGTAGCTTGAATATTTTCTGTTAGCTTTAGTGTGTGAAGAAATACAATATTTTTAACTTACTTATCCAACACTTTAGCATCAGATCTCTTATTGGTCCTAGCCATATCCAAGTGATAATATTGCACGGAATGTTCAGGAGGCAAGAACTGATTCAAATACTTTATTCCATTGCTTATCACATCTGTTAACAGAGACTCGTGTTTCTTCTTTTCTCTTTTCTTAACTAAATTCAAGAACATTATAGGTGATCCGTATCTTCTCATCAAGTTATTTAAATGCCTGCCAGGTATTTCAGCATAAGGATCACTTAAATCTATAGATATTGCTGGTTTCGGCACCATTTTCGAGACATCTTGAGACCAGTAACTAGGTATAGATCCTCTCATTTGAACAAATGAACTGAATCTGGGAACAAATTAAGTGGAAATGTGAGTACTTACAAATAAGGTATTATTATTAAGGCTCCTGGCCGTGACTTCACTCGACAGAGTTTAGGTAAATTCTTGCGATGCTATGTTTGTGTGCACCGTTCACGCACACACGCCTAAACATCGAGCGTAGTGATCGCTTTGATCCTATAGACGGTATTTTGTTAAGTTACGTAGGTACGCTTATGAAATAAGTCTGGAATGTTTGTGTATATTCGTTTAGTATATTTATAACAATTCTGTTTTATATGGAATTTTATACTTTTTGTACGGAAAACATGAAAAATTATTACCTACATGTTGAGTTTTATGGGTTTATGGGTTTCATAAAGGGGGTCGAAATTTTCATTATTTTTGCGATAAGACACAATTTTCGAGATATAAGCAAAAGAACAGAAAAAAGATAAAGTACAGTTTTTGCAACTGAATGAGTTATTAATTTAGTGAAAATGAAAAATTCGCTATTGGTGCCGATTCTCTTGTATACCGAACTAAACTTACTAAACTATCACTAAAATTCCTTAATTTTGACTATGAGAATCTCAAAGCTATTCTGCAAAATAAATTCTCTAAATTTAAAAATAATTTTGACACATCTAAATCGAATTTGACAACCGCGACTCCACACGTGATACCTAACCACGTGAATCTTTTTAGAGCCGGAGGCGCGCAGGGGGGGCAGCCTCGACGTGTTTTATATGGATTTTTCACTTTTTGTGTGGAAAATAAGAAAAAATATTACCTACATGTAGAGTGTTAGAGGTTTAAGGGTTCTTTAAAGAGTGTCGAAATTTTCATTATTTTTGCGATTGGACACACCGTTTTCGAGATATAAGCAAAAGAAAAAAAAAAGATTCAGTACTGTTTTTGCATGTGAAATCGAGGTGTTGGTGTGAATTTAAAGTTCATGACAATCAATTTTATTCCACACGTTTTTAATCGCGAAAAATAGTCAGATTCGGTTAGAAAATCTAAATTTTAAGTGAAAAACGTCAAATTCAGAATAGTAAAGTTGCTTTTTTCACTAAATGAAAATCTCAGTTCCATCTCAGTGCTGTCAAATTAAAATCTAGTTAAGTTGTGTCACTTTAGTCTATTTCAGAATGGGAAATCGATTGCCCATTCTGAAATAGATTAAAGTGACACAACTTAACTATATTTTAGTTTGACAGCACTAAGATGGCACTGAGATATTAGTTTAGTGAAAATGGCAATTTTGCTATTCTGAATTTGACGTTTTTAACCTAAAATTTAGATTTTCTAACTAAATATGACTATTTTTAATCGCGACTAAAAACATGTGGAATAAAATTGGTTGTCATGAACTAAAATTCACACCAACACCTCGACTTCAGATGAAAAAACAGTACTGATTTTTTTTTTTTCTTTTGCTTATATCTCGAAAACGGTGTGTCCAATCGCAAAAATAATGAAAATTTCGACACCCTTTATAAAACCCTTAAACCCCTAACACTCTACAAGTAGGTAATATTTTTTCTTATTTTCCACACAAAAAGTGAAAAATCCATATAAAACACGTCGAGGCTGCCCCCCCTGCGCGCCTCCGTCTCTAAAAAGATTCACGTGGTTAGGTATCACGTGTGGAGTCGCGGTTGTCAAATTCGATTTAGATGTGTCAAAATTATTTTTAAATTTAGAGAATTTATTTTGCAGAATAGCTTTGAGATTCTCATAGTCAAAAATGGGATATTATAAATTGCATATCAAATAAATAATCGCCTATCAATACATACTCATCATTTATATTCTTATTTACATCTAATAACTTACTTCACTACAAATAAACTAAATGTTTAACAAAACTCAAACTGCAGATAAAACGAAATTATACATCAATATAACATTACTTTTTTCCTCATAATGCAATACTGTTAAATTTATTTTTGTACAAAAATACTACATACATAGCATAAATACTGACTGCACAGCAAATTTTCCATATTTCATAGCAAAATAACTATCCCAGTCGCATATTAACCAGTAAGTACAACAAAACCTGTTCATCATATTTGTCTTAATTTTCAAGAAGCCATGCTCGGCAAATTTAATGATTATTATAACAAAAAAATCCTTTTACATTGCATTATTTCTAAAAGCAGAACAAATTAACTGAATAAAAGGTTGGCGGCTTCGCGCGCTTTTTCGTCACTGGAGTGCAGAGTGGCGCGAGCGAGTAAGATAGAGATAGCGCTAGGTCGTGTCGTCGGGAGTGTGACATGACATTTACTCAAGATTGGGACACTTTTGATGGTTACAAAAAAAAACGCTTTCGCATATTGGAGAGTTGCTTTGCCAAAGTCAAAGTCAAAGTCAAAGTCAAATCATTTATTTCAAATAGGCCCATGTATGGCACTTTTGAACGTCAAAAATTACAAAATAATAAAATTGATTCTAGTCGCCCCTTCCAAAAGGTAGTTTTCGTATGGAGAAGAATGGGCAAGAAACTCCACCGTTACTCTTTTAAAATGTTTTACAATATTGTTTGTATATGTACGTACATTTGTTAAATAATTATTATATGTGAAGACGATGCACCTAGAATAAAATTACTATACCACAATAGGTAAAAACAATTAAAAATGAAGCAACGAGAGATAATTTAATTTGTGATAGATACATGGTTCTCACATATTTACAAACATTGTAAAAGTAGATGATTTTCCTAAAATTTTACAATTAATAAGTCAGTGTGTAAGGAAGTAATTACAGAATGTAAAATCAATGTCATAAAACACAAAGTAATAAATTTTACAATTACATTAGCAACCAGTTTGATTTTGTCTTGATTCTAAATTGTCCTATGGAGCAGGACCAGCATGTTTCCAAGCACTCTTATCTTGGATATAATCCTCTAATTTGTAATATGCTTGTTTACAAAGTGTACTTTTTATATGAGTTTTAAATTTTCTTTCATTTAATTGCAATATGTCACAAGGTATTTTGTTGTAACATTTAACACAGTACCCCATAAAAGATGTATGTACTTTAGATAACCTGAAAAATGGTTGATCTAGTTTATCTTTATTTCTAGTATTAAAATTATGTCTATCACTTATTTTATTAAAGAGATGTGGATTTTTCCTTACATACATAATATTTTCATAAATGAATTGGCAAGGTACCGTCATAATATTAATCCTTTTAAAAAGTTCCCTGAGAGATTCGCGACGACATAGGTTATAAATGGCTCTGACAGCCCTCTTTTGTAAAATAAAGACGGATTCAATGTCAGCAGCCCGACCCCACAGTAAAATGCCATATGACATAATGCTGTGAAAGTAGCTAAAATATACCAAACGTGCGGTTTCTACATCTGTTAACTGTCTTATCTTTCTAATAGCATAAGCGGCCGAGCTTAGCCGCCCCGCAAGAGATGTTATATGAGGTCCCCATTGTAATTTCTCGTCCAGCGTGATTCCTAGGAAAACTGTTTGATTAATAAATTCCAGTTTTTCTCCATTCAATATGATGTCACATTCGCTACTTTTAACATTCGGTAATTTAAATCTAATGCACTTGGTTTTTTTCTCATTTAGTACCAAATTATTTACCGTAAACCAATCTTGGACCTGAAGAATAGAGTTATTCACGTCGTCAAGATTTTGTGACCGTCGATCTATTTTAAAGATCAATGATGTGTCATCTGCAAATAACACCATCTTCAGTTGATTTTGAAGTAATTGGGGTAAATCGTTAATGTAAACTAAAAAGAGGAATGGACCCAATATCGAACCTTGAGGAACACCCATTGCCATTTCAGACCCCAATGAGTTTACGCCGTTCACTTGAACTTTAATCTTTCTATCTTTCAGGTATGATCTCAGTAAATCAAGAGCTGTATTCCTAATCCCATAGTGTTCTAGTTTTAGCAGAAGTGTTTCATGGTTTACGCAATCGAACGCCTTCGAGAGGTCGCAAAAGATTCCAATGGCATCATGTGCTTCTTCCCAGGCATTAAAAATGTTCTTTATTAGGGTGACACCGGCGTCAGTGGTACAACGCCCTTTGGTGAAACCGTACTGTTGTTCATGAAAGATGGAATTTTTATTAAAGTGACGTAACATTTGATTAAGCATCAACTTTTCAAACACTTTACTGAGAACTGGCAGAATTGACACGGGCCTATAATTGTTGGGTTCCTTACTATCACCGGACTTGAACAAAGGAACTACTTTACTGAGTTTCATGAGATCCGGAAAGACTCCTTGGTCTACACTGGTGTTAAATATGAAAGCTAAATAGGGCGCAATGGTTTCGATGATAGATTTACAGACTTTTACAGACATTCCCCATAGATCTTCTGTTGATTTAATTTTAAGATCTTTAAAAGCTTTTATAACAGCCTGGGGGTTTGTATGCTGAAACCTAAACTCTAAAGGGCATGCTTTTACATTATTTCTAAGTAAGGCGGCAGAAAGCGCGGGTGATGAATTTAAGTTTTCGGTAGTTTTAAGGGGAACATTAGCAAAAAAGTTTTCAAATTCCTGAGCTATTTCTACATCTGAGTTGATGGGGCCACGTGCTGTCTCTAAATTTAATTCAGTATTACGCTGTTTTTTCCTACCTGTTTCATTATTTATTATTTGCCAGGTAGTTTTTATTTTATCATCAGCTGATTTTATTTTATTGCTAATGTAAAGAGCTTTAGCTATTTTGCACACACTTTTAAAAGTTTTAGAATATTTTGCGACATACTGATGAAAGCTTGTATTATTCGTATGTTGCTTTAGGCCATAAAGTTCAAAAAGCTTTTCCCTGCTTTTACGAATACCTGGAGTGGCCCAGTCACTAAATAAGAACTTCGTATAAATAGTTTTAGTCTTTAGGGGAAAAGTCTCAATAAATTGCTTGTTTAATAGTGAAAAGAACTCGGCGTAAAACTCATTAGGATCAAAAATATTATTAAAACTCTGAACACATAATTTACTTGCCAAAGAATTATCTAATTTCTCTAAATTTTTACATGTAATTGACCTAAACCTTATTTGAATTTTTTGTAAAGGCATGTAGGTGCAAAATGTTATTGTTTGTCCACTGTGATCAGATGGCAACTTATTTACAATTTGTTTATGTAAGTAATCACAATTACAAAATATATTATCTATACAAGTGGCAGAAGAAGCTGTCACTCGGGTTGGTTCCATAAAAACATTTGACAAATCAAATGACCTAAAAAGACTTAATAATCTGATAGTGTTCGAGTTATTTTCTAATAAATTAATATTAAAATCACCACATATGATTATTGACTTACTACTAGCACTAAGTTTCTTTAGTACATCTTCCATTACAGAATCAAATATAGGTAGATTCTGGTAACTTGGAGGTCTGTATACGCATACTATAACATGCTTATCAAGCTCAACACAGGACAATTCAATGGTGTGTTCAACAGACAGTCTTATGATGTCTTTTCGTTCTTTCGATTGAATCGAATTTTTTACTAATATTAATGACCCGCCATGTATCATACGTTTTCGGCTGAAATGGCTAACTACACAATAATTTTCATAGTGAATTGACATTACTTGATGATCTTTTAACCAATGTTCTGTTAAACAAATGACATCAAACTTGGTATTTTCTAAAAACAATTCTATTTCCAGTAATTTGGAAGAGCAACCTTGGATATTTTGATTGAATAATTTTAAAGTATGTTGCCCCCCTTTTGGTTTTTTATTATTGTTATTATGTAAAATATTGCCAGAAGATACCTTTTTATTATTCTCTAATAATAATTGGTTATTTGAAGGGGTAACTTCTGTTGTCTTACTAACTAGTTTAAAAAGTTATCCGGAGTGAACTCCACAACTACAACTGAAGAGTCTAGAATGCCCGTATGAGTTCCAGCAGGAAGAGAATACCCTATCTGACTGGTAGTGGCCTCCAAAGATGTTGGTATTGTAGGTGGATCCTCCTTCGTACAACAAGATAATTCAGAATTAATTACTATGTTGTTAGTATAACTAGACAACACAGACTCGTCACTAATACTACAATTTGTTATATTACCTATAACCTCATTAATATTATGTGCTATCAACATAGCAATCATATGTCTAGATTCCCAAGACAGAGATAAAGTTCTCTGAGTTAACTTAAAACCACTAACAAACTTGTTAGTGTCAAAATACAATAATTTGTCACTATGACAACATGTCAGCCTGTGAATAGTACTATTCAACTTATAAATATAATTATTTTCGTAATCTGATAAAGTATCAGAGTAAGGTAAAGCACACAACATTAGCTTTCCTATATTTAACTTTAATAAGGTGCCCACCCAACAAACCGCCTGGGTCAACGGAAAATGCACCTGCCCCATTTTTTTTAAGAACTATATGTGCAAGCATATCATCGGACTTGCGATCCGACTCAAGTACGTGGCGCCACCTGCAGAAGCTAAAAATGTGCCTATTGGGCAAAAAAGGAAGCGTGGACGCCCCGCGAAAGCAAGACCCGCTTTAATAATTCAATAAATTACAATTTTGTATCTAATTTTATATTTTTTTTGCTGATCTCATTATGTGGTAATTAATAAATAATAAGACGACTGTGACTAATAAAATGCTGTTTTATTTAGAAAAACTGCTGTACATAATATAAAAATAGAAGCTATATTTAAAAGAAAAAGAGTTAACATGTATAATGTGCATTAAGATTATTAGCTGTGCATTGATGAAAAAGCTTTTGCTTTAGGAAAAATCGCTGTACGCTGCGAAAATAAATTGTAGTGTGTTTAGTGATATTTTGAGTTGAATATTTTGCTGTGCAATCAGTAATTTTGATGGGAATTCGGAATCTTATTGCGTAGAAAAAGGGTATTTTTTGATTTGCGTTTAAATACTACCCGTCAAAAATAAGGAATTTTAGTGATAGTTTAGTTAGTTTAGTTCGGTGTACAAGAGAATCGGCACCCATGTCTTACTAAATATGACTTTTTTTAATCGCGATTAAAAAGGTGCGGAATAAAATTAGTTATCTTGAACTAAAATTCACACCAACACCTCGCTTCAGGTGCAAAAAACAGTACTGTATCTTTTTTTTTTTTTTTGCATATATCTCGAAAACGGTGTGTCCAATCGCAAAAATAATGAGAATTTCGATCCCCTTTATAAAACCCTTAAACCCCTGACACTCTACATGTAGGTAATATTTTTTCTTATTTTCCTTACAAAAAGTAAAAATTCTATATAAAACGTCAAGGCTGCCCCCTGTGCGCCTCCAGCTCTAAAAAAAATTCACGGGGTAGGGCAAATAAGTACCACGTGGACTCGCGATTGTCAAATATAATTTTAGTGTGTCAAAATATATTTAAATTTAATTTAGAAAATTTTTGTTGCAGAATAGCTTCAAGATTTGCATAGCCAAAAGTAAGGAATTTTAGTGATAGTTTAGTAAGTTTAGTTCGGTATACAAGAGAATCGGCACCATATTGCCATCTTAGTGCTGTCAAAATAAAATATATTCTAAAATTATTTCACGATAGGAAATCATCGTTTGACAGGAATGAACGAAACTTTGGTGATTTTTAGTCTAGTTTTGAGGCATTAATTTGTGACAAGAGAATTGGCACCAGTATCCATAAAGGGATCTGAGACACTTGCGCGAAAGACATTTTCGCGAAAGACACTTGCGCGAACCCACTTGCGCAAAAAAGTTGCGGAAATGAGATTTCTTCATAACATCACGCCATCAATTTCAAAGGGCCCAACACTTTGAAATTGATAGCGTGATGTTATGAAGAAATGTGAAAATTTTCGCAGCCGCCATCTTAGATTTACGTTTTGACATCAAAATCTGCTTTAGAATCCTCAAAAACTATGAAAAAGACACCTATGACGAAAAATCTGAATATTGTCACAGCCGCCATCTTGGATTTATATTTTGACCTCACTATCAGCTTTAGCATCCTCGAAAACTATGAAAACGATACCCATGACGAAATATTTTTAAATGTTCGCAGCCGTCATCTTGGATCTTTATTTTGACTTAAAGTAGTCTTCAGTAGCGTTAAAGAACTTCGTTCCAAAAATACTTCACTTATTGCTACAACAGCATATCGGCGCGGGCATATCGGTGACGCGAACCCATAACTTTTTCCCCTACCAAAAATCATTCAAAACTATGAAATCTAAAGTCAAAATATAACTAGTGAACCCAGCAGGCAGATGTTGTCCTGCGACAACAGCGCCACGCGAGTCCAACTTTAGTTATGAACCATCCAAGTTACACAAAAAGAATTAAAAAAAAAAACATCTAAATCAGTCAAGCCGTTTAGGATAAGAAGAATTACGAACACACGTACACCGGTATTTTATTTATTGCCAGGCATGCAAAATTTTAATGTTCTTCAAAAACAAGCAAAGTACTTTAAAATAAAATGCGGATCAAAATGTGGTAGTCGACGTACAATTTCTGGAATATGTTAACATCGGACACGTACGTGCGTGTGTGCGTGCTGCGACGCAAAGTGATACGTCCTCACGCTGGGAAGGCCCGTTCGCTACTGACGGAATAGATTTTCCGCGATCGTTTATATAGTTCACTTTGCCATTTATTTACGTAATGAAGTAATTGTTTATTTATAAAATAAAATTTAGATTCTATTAAACAATTAACTTAAAATTAATATATAATTTTTTAAATTTCTTAAAAGTGTTTCTAAGTATTAGAAAAAAATATTTATTTGGCTTGAAGTTTTGAGAAAGTTACGTTATTTCAACATTTTTTTTCTGCTATATTTTGTAAGAAAGTTGAAAAAAGTGGTTCCCCTATGTACAAGTAGACCATATAATGATGTTGATGATATTTTTTAATTTTCAACATCAAAAGCAGTTTCTTCTAACGAAACGATCAAACGTCAGTCTCGCGTCATTTTTTGGAAAACTTGTTGCGAATTTTAGTGATTTCCCACGAATCCTTAATTTATTTCAAAAATCCCTTTCCCCTATGTACAAGACGAAGAATTGGACTTTTCAAATCACAAATAATTTTGTTTAAATTCTCGTCCCCTTTCTCACAACGAATAAACAAAATTGATCAAAATCAGTGATTTCGTGCGGTGCGGCGGCACGGAGCCTTAATAGAAACATTAATAATATTTTCTTTATTTAGGACTAAACATCACAAGTACACACAATCCATATAATATTATTAACAATGACTTAAAAACTAACATAGTTTTTAAGTAAACTTCTACAAACTTAAACAACTAATAACAACATGGTCCAACACATGTTGGCACGTGCCTCCATACCCAGCGCCTAATAAAGGGAGTGTCCGCTTTGCATCCTTAGGCATCCTCTCTGTGAGAGGGAGTGGGCCGTAATCCACCACGCGGGCCCAATGCGGGTTGGTAGATGTCACATGTCTTCGAATTTTGTTATGTTATGATATATTTTATGATTGATATCATAATAATGGATGGAGGACTTAGTATATTTCATGTATATTTCTATAGGCTCTGTATATATTTCACCCACAAACTGCATGCATCATCATCATCAGCCTATAGATGTTCCCACTGCTGGGACACACGCCTCCTCTCAGTGAGAGGGAGTGGGCCGTAAACCACCACGCGGGCCCAGTGCGGGTTGGTAGATGTCACATATCTTCGAATTTTCGGTTCTAGGACATGCCGGTTTCCTCACGATGTTTTCCTTCACCGTTTTGAGAGCAGTGGTGATGAAATAATTTACACAAAGTAAAGCGCCTGTCTGGGTTCGAACCTACGACCTACAACTTGTAAGTCACGGCCGTTACCACTGGGACACCACTGCTGCGCCACTGCATGCATAATATTGCTAAACAAGTATAGAAATCTTTACCTGCCAGCAGCAAATGATGACACCATAGAATCATGTACAATTTGCTCAGTTTCAACCTCATTAGCCACATCTCCATGCATGTTTGCCCCTCTCTTCAGAAACCTGGTGCCTGCATACCTGTTGCTCCTCCTAGCTATCAATGTCAGGTATATGGGTCTGCCAAATATGTTCAAATTACTCTGTTCTATGAACCCATGGACTATGTACAGGATCCAGTCAGGGTGCAGGTGCGAATGTACTGCCGATAGAAGATGACTGTTCCATACAAATCGCCATTCAGGTACTGAGCGAACACCAAAGTCTAATCTATTTGGTTGGCAGCTGGAAATTGGAATAACAAAAAGATTATTTATATTAGTCATTGACATCCTTTGAAATTTCTTTGAGAGGAGCTCGTGGCTAAGTAATAAGAGCCGCACTGGTCGATCCATCAGGTTAAGCTACGCTTGCCGGGGTTGGTTAGTGGATGGGTGACCATCTTTACATACCGAGACTCCTCCGTGCCTCGGAAAGCACGTTAAGCCGTTGGTCCCGGCTGTCATTCGTGGATCTTTGACAGTCGTTACGGGTCGTCAGAAGCCCGAAAGTCTGACAACCAGTCTTACCAAGGGGTATCATATTACCCAGTTACTGGGTTGTGGAGGTCAGATAGGCAGTCGCTCCATGTAAAATACTGGTATTCAGCTGCATCCGGTTAGACTGGAAGCTGACCCCAACATAGTTGGGAAAAAAGGCTAGGCAGATGATGACGTCCTTTGAAATTTATTCATGAGAGAGGCAGACAGTATAACATTATTATGTAAGTGTGGATAATCATGTAGTACTGAAGCTAAGAATATTAAAATGGAGATGGGGTGGACACACTATCAGGGGAGAAGGAAATGGAACAAAACAAAAAAGTGACCCTATGGTATCCTAGGAAGGGGAAAGAAAGAAAGGGAAACCTTATAAAAGACGACAGGATGACTTGAAGAGGACGGCAGGAAAGACTAGCCAGGCAAGGAACAGTGAGAATTGGAAGGGGATGGAGGAGGCCTTTGCCAATGGGCACACAGAGTCTCAGAACTAAGATAAAATATTTTTGTAACAATTATAACTCGTGAACTTTGTGACTCTGAGGCTATAAATAAAATAAATATGGATAATCATAATCTCACCCAGTCTTTTGTCTCTGTTGCAATTGACTCTTCCAAGTTTCAAATATATCTTCATCATTATCGTCATACTTGTGACATTCACACTTCTCCTGTAAGTCCTGGCTTGAGGTTGACCTTAAGTTTAAGTGGTATACTGCTGCAGTTACAGGCTTGGGGAATAAAGCCGGTGCAAGCTGTCTAGGGGGTGCCATATTCATTTGTAAAGTATGTGTGATATCGTAACTGTAGCTATAATAAAAGTTTGTTGATAAGTCTATGGCTAAAAACATCTTCAAGTATCTCTGTTCATCAGGATGGGGTGGCTTAGTGCTGTCACTAGGAATGTATATTGTAGCCGTATCTTCTATTTTGTAGATGGAATGTGAACCAATAACTGCCACTTTCCTTCTTTTTGTAACTAATATTATGTAGTATCCTTCTAAGAATCTTATGAACCCTGAAAATGAACAAAAACAAATTTTATCAAATGGCATTTATGGAAGACAATTTTTGAATTAGGAATTAAATAATAGTATTTTAATTAATCATATATCCAGTTTAACTTTTATATAAGTTAGTAATCAAGTAAACAAATAAATCTAGTCTAATCTTTTGAATAATACCAAAAAATATTTACCAACAATACCAAATGCTGATACAAGTTTGTTAAGTCCTGTTCTCAACCTGTTTCCGAATCCTATCATATTGAGTAACTGATATATCTCCTGCTTATTGTACTCAAACTTGTCATCAACCAGTATCAGCTCCCGTGGGTCTGTCCTATCAATCTTGAGGACACGAAATCTTGTTTCAGTGTTGTTTGAGCCGATCAAATAGAATCTCTGGAAAACGTAATTTTATTTTTTGGACTTTCAGGTTTTTCAATACGATAAAACATATTACATTTCAGTATGCTGCGATACTAAATGGTATATTAAATACACCCCCTAAAATGATCCTTTGCCAACTCTTGTTCACTCTTTGGAAAGAAGTAAAAAATCTTGGCCTGGTCAAGATACCTCATTTACGTACGTAATAGTAAGAGTTCCTGTACCCATATTGTATAAATATCTACTTATTGTTCTACTTACGGCTTTGGTTTCATAGAGAGCTATTCTTTGTATCGAGCTAATTATTGGATGAAACATTATGCTTTGTTTAGACATTTTTGCAAATATGATGTACAGATAAAGCACACGTAGGGACTGTAGTTATCTTGAGTTTTAGTTGATGATAATGATTTTATTACGAATTATTTTATTGTTAAAAATAAACAACTTAGTTTACTGAACCATTGACATTTCAAGACAACACACAATAGGTATGGGCGTTATTTAACGTCACTAGTTACAATAACTGGCTACGGGGCATGTAACCAAATAACTAGTTTCGAGTCACACATAAAGACGTGATTTTTGTAACTAGTTCCATCACAATGCAGTGATCGAATGAAAAGAGTGAAACGAAACAAAAGTATTCGTTCCAAAAATAACGTATTACGTAGGTAACCATTTATATTTTCGTTTCGCAAATAACTGTAACACTTCTTTAGAATCACCGTGTTGAAAAATAACTAGTTACTAAAATCCTTGTAGTCACTAGTTACGTTACGTTTCGCAAAAATCACGTAACGACCCACCCCTAACACACAAGACAAGTTGACATTTTTGACAATGACAACAACAGCTGGTTGTAGTGCTGCCAACTCCAAAAGTTCAAATTATCGTGATCCCATGTCGAAATCATCGTTTTTTGGGCAAAATTATCGTATGTACATGCAAAAGAAAAACAAAAAAAAACGTAAATTCTAATTGCTATCAAAAAACAATGAACAATTTATACTAGAGTCAAAGTCGAAGTATATGCCAAGTTTCATCACTAATGGCGATAGCAGCACAAAACCTTAGAAACATGTTTTATCATAGTTTTTAGTTGGAATTTTTTGTGTTTTCACTGTAAAATAATTTTTTTAAAATAGCGGTGGCACTCCTGGAGTGCCGACAGAAGTGAAAACTTGAACAAGATCGCCTTGGTGAAAGAAAAATACTTGTATAGAACATTGGTCCGTAACCTTATCTAAATAAAGAGCACAATCGCGTTTACAAAAAAATAATACTTCCGAAACCTATGAGGTGTCGCCACAGTGTCGCGAAATCAATGATCCCAAAAATGCCCAACGCGCCTAAAGAAGTTTTTACTTCAAAACTAGAGAGGGAAAGAGAGAGAGAGATACTTGTTGATGTTGACAATTGACGTTGATTTTTTTTTTGTTTTTTCTGTGTTTAGTTTTGTCTGACAAATATGTGTTGTTAATGGAACTTGTTTTTTCAGTAAATCGAAAAATTATCATACATTACATATTCATTATCGCACATCGTACCTTTGACGAAATTATCGTACGCCCCCATAATTATCGTACGGATTGGCAACTCTGGCTGGTTGAGTGACTTGGGTGTCATGTTCAAATGAAATAATTTGTATAATGCTAAGTACACACTGATTTCAGAATTCAAATTTTCACGTCCACAAATAGATTTTTGACTGCAGATTTATCGCCGGCAATTTCAAAATCTGTATAGATCGACATAAAAGAGTCTGACGTGGTGACATTTGGAACATAATTATTTTACCTAATGCAGACCTATGATGATGGCACTACTTTGCCGACAAGAGGTTTTGATTTGAATCAACCACAAGCAGCGTTTTTAGTTGCACATTTAATTAAACAATTTACTACCTATTAGAAGTGACCTAAGTGCGATAGTGGCGCCAAAATTTTTCCAAACTCTTTTTTACCATGGACTGGATGTGAGATTTGCTAATCGCCAGCGAGTTGCTGACGTCCAAATTTACTGTATGTGTACCATACTACCATAAAGCTATAATTTCCTAAAAAAAGCGGTGACCGCTCACGTAGCGTCCGCAATTTACGGGCGAATGACGTGACACGTCATTGAAACGTTGATTATGAAAGTTGGTGTGTTTTCCAGAGCGTTGTTGTCACCGTAAACGGTGACAACAACGCTCTGGCGTTTACTAAAGTAAACCCCACCCCCCAAAGATTTAAATCCCTAGATTTGCCCTCACATACTCAGTCACAAGAAAAAGTATCCATACTGAGAAGAGTGAGCTCACACATGATTAAATAGCGTTTCCATGACAAACAAGAGTGTAGTCACTGCGTCATTGTGTGTCAGAGGTGTCAAAACGAAACAGAAACGCGACTTAAACTTTGCCGCTGTCATTATTGTCATGAAAGCCGTCACTGCGGCCGTCAAGTGCGGACACAGCTTTTCTAGGAAACCATAACTTTATTCTATGGAACTAGCGATTGACACAAAAAAAGAAAACGTAAAATAAGTAAAATTCTTCTTTCCAAGTGATTATACTGATCATGAGCGTTGAAAAATAAATACACTAATTAAATATGCTATATTTCATAGTCAATTGGAATACACAGAATGAAATCATGCTGTTCTACGTACAGACGCCAGCACTACAATCTGGCAAAATTTAATAGATTTTCAACTTTATCGCTGAAGTGTAAGGTTCAAAGGTGATTGGGAAAATTTAACAGTTTCGGGTAGCTTGATGTGCTGGTGTCTGTACAACGTGCATCGATAGATATTAGCGTAGTAGGGTAAGGTGGTGTGCAGGAGTGCGCACTTTTTAAACAAGGCTTTATATACAAAAGAGTATTATAGTTAAAGAAATCAACTTTCCTATTTATTTTAATTCTCTATCAATCTTAGAACAAATCAACAAGAAGTTAAATAAGTTATAGCTATTAATTGAGGTGTGAGAATCACATTAAAAAAAGGGGAAATGCGCACTCTTAAACAACCGGTCGTATAAGAGTGCGCGTCAGGGTGTATAAAAGTGCACATTTTAATATGAGCGCATAAGTCACACATAAAGAAACTTTGGACAATATAGGCGGTGCACTCCTCATGTCACCATTCTTTACCGTCTAAACACTCAATCCAATCTTCAATTATTGGCTCTTTGTACAATTCCTGGCAGCCAACACATGGCGCCAGTTCTTCTTTTTTGGCATATTCTTTGGTCTTTAGGCTCTTTTTTTTTAAGCTATTGCATAGCTTTTATCGCGAGCTTTGAGCGCGGCGACCGAGTCAAGAAATTCCGTAACGAAAATAAAACCTAACATCTCCCACTCCGCCTACCATGTCATGGGAAACGTGATGTTGTCATGGGAACGTAATTTTTGTTTTATGTCATCACGTCATCATCTCAAGTGTAGCGTTGACAAATAGGAAGTATGGAGGCTACAAATGCTATGCAATAGCTTTACCGCGGCAGTCCCCGAGTGCCACACGTTTTTTTTTGTTAGTTGGGAAATTATCAAATAATTTCTCGAGGGCGTGTCAGACTCTGACTGACTAAAACCCACCCGTGTTCCTTCAGTTGCCATGTTGCCGGGGGCCACGATCTCCCACTAGGTTTTATTCGCAACCCCGGCAGGCATCGGCCCTACCTAGCGGACCCCGTCAATTCTGCTGACATCTCTTTTCTTGCGTTTTGACGTTTGCTGGGATTAGATATTTGTGTGTATTTTTTTTATTTTGGTTGTTTTTTGTTGTATATTAATTTGTTTTTGAACTTCAGATTTTTATGGTGAACTGCTAATGATTAAATAGGGATAAGACCACCCATTGTTCTATTAGATTGCACAAACTGTTTATTTTATGTGTATTGTTACGTCACACAGTATTTGCTGGAGGTTAGATGCGTACTCTTATCCTTTCAACTGTCATTAACGAGACACAATAGAATTTTAATTGTTATCCACCTCAATGAGGCGTCGTAACAGATGATGAGTTATCAACCGCGTACTCTTGCACCACCTTTCCCTACGCTACGCTAATATCGATCGATACCTGCCGAAAATTACGCGACGGTAATACCGCGAATTCGCGTGCTAACATTTTCAATTAACATTACGCGACGCAATGCATAACAGCAGAGTGTCGTCATCGTAAACATCGGGAGGTTGACTGGATTGAGCAGGGTTGAACCTAATTTTATGAGAGTTTCATTTATCAAAGTCCTATTCAATGCTCTAAAGTAGCTCGCGAAATTGAAAACTTTCTCACGTGTAAAAAAACCAACTTTAGGTATATTTATTTGTGATACCAACAAATAAACATACTATTAAAACTAAAATTCAGCGTGGTGCTGTATCCACCTCCGCAACATCGGGGAATCCCACCGATCTGTGAACACACTGAGAATACTGCTGGTGGTGCCGCGAGCACGCGTCGTCAGGGATGCACATTTTTTTCTAATAATGGCGGCAAAACCATCAGTACTATCCGCAAACTTCCCTGACGCACTGCAACGGCACGGCAGCAACAGCAGTACTCTCAGTGCATTATTATATTGAACGCGTCGGTCGCTGTATGTCCGCTGAGTGAAATAGACCCACTTTGAAAAGCGTTAGTTTAACTGACTTCGTACATAGTGCAAACTTGCGGACTAGCATGTTACAATTGACAGCCAACGACCTGTGTTCCCTTTCAATGTCACAATTATCTTTAAGGTATTTAGTGACCCAATGGCCCAAATACTTAAACACTTCGCAGGGATTCTCCACACAGTGCGACATGTGGAATACACGAATATGTTATACTGCCTGCTTTGAAAACCACCGTTCGCTTTTTGTGACGTTATATTTCAACCCATGATTCACCACATAATATTCGCATATACCGATCAGTCGCCTCAGAGCTTCGATTGATGACCATATTGTCAGCATAAAATAATAATCGGGGTGTGCATTAAGTCAATATGGCATCCGATATTGGTGCTGCTGAGCCTAAGGATCAGCTAGTTCGTGTATGGGTTGAAGAACCGGGGGTGATCTGACACCCGCTGCCTCACCTCGCACTCCTACCGATACACGTCCGAGTGCGAACCACTTCACCACTTCACGCTATTACTTTGACTTCTGTTGGTACCAGTCCTTAAATATGACTAGTTCTCAGGTGGTAGTTACAGTAGTTTCACGTTCTAGTTTACGCCACAAGGTATCATAACATACAAGATCGAATACCCTTGACAAATCCAGAAAACAGGCAAAAATAGGAGTCTTCCTGTCCGTGTAATATTTAGTATTAAACAGTCTACTTGAGGCACAAGATTGCAATCACAATTGACAGCCCAGGGGGCCTACCACCAGCTCATAAAGCAGTATTATTTTAATATTACTTCAGTGTGGGAAAGAGATGAAGCTCTACAGGACGTATAGCTCCATCTCTTTCTCCCACTGAAGTAATATTAAAATAATACTGCTTATGAGCTGATAGTAGGCCCCCTGGCCTAAAACCGAACTGGGCATCATGTAGTTCAAGGTGTTTGGCCAGTCGTATAATAATTCAATAAAACTAAAAACTAGTGATGCAACGAATACGAATATTCGTATTCGCCGAATAGTAGACATTTACCGAATATTCGTATTCGGCGAATACTAATACGAATATTTAAAAATTAATATGTTTGTACGCAAATCTAATTACTGGCAGACTTGGAAAACGCGCGTCGTCGGCACGTAAAAATACGACGTGTGCAAGGGCCTTAACCGCAACGACGACGCGACGGGGGACTCCCCGGCCATAGTTTATACAGTGCCGCGGCCCGGGAGTTTTCCTATCATTACGAACCATGGACTGATTGATTTATTCATTCCTTTCATTTCATTTGTCAGTCGAAAGCACAAGTCAAGCAAGAGAGTATTGTTTTATTTATTTTCTGAGGTTGCTGCGAAGTGAAAGGAGTTGAAGTTGAATAGAAAATGTCTTCTCGTAAACGAGATCAACGTGACATATGGAAACACTTCGATAAATTACCAAATAACTAGTTATATGGTCTGTATTTCTTTTGTATGAACAAAAGGTAGGATAGTAAGTCCTAAGTAACTTAGACGAACGTTAGTAATAGCTGCGTCTATGTAGTACTAGACTATTAGTCTTTTATTACCATGGCGAGATATTCGTATTCGTATTCGTAAAAGTAGTATTCGTTGCATCACTACTAAAAACGTAAGAAACTATACGAAGCATTTTTTTTAAACCTATGTGCCTTCAAGTATTTGTATTATTAACGTAGCATTGCTGTTAGGTAACTGTTAAAAAACTTGAGAACCGCCTTATAAAGTTTTTTAATATTTAGAAATATGTATGTAGGTAGAATTTGACTAGGTTCACGCGAGCCTATCCACAGGCACAGTCATATCATCTACTTCTACTGTGACAACTGCAGCCATAAACCTACAGCTACGCGATGCTACGCGTCTACGAAGCTACGATTTGCTACGACACGAATTTTTTCTCAGATTGTCTTTTTATAATTCTTCATTATTGTTGTTTATTAATGAATGCTTCTTTCTTACGAAGTCAAACCTTCATGGCACGTCATCTTTACCTGGTTAGTCTTGGTTATTAACTGTCTTGGTTTATGTTGAAATATCTTTAGAGTACCTAATATTTGTGTTTGTACATTGCCTACTTACATTAGAAGTTCACACGCACTACTGAACATTATAGTTTCCTAGGAAAAGGGTTCCGTCATATTATTAGGTAACGGTTAAACAGAGTCGAAATTTTCGAGTCATCTTTTTTGTGATATTCTGCAAGCCTTCATTCCACCTAGGTTTTTTTAAATGATTTAGGAACCAGGCAGTACCTAAAAAAATAAATAATTGGAGTTGGCAACCAGACCTGACTCAAATTATTTAATGGGACCAGTGGGACTTCCAAATAAAATTACTAAATTATTCCCGTTCATCCCACTAACAAAATCAATGGGACGAACGAGAGTAAATTTAATATTATTTTAAATTCCCTTTCATGTATTGGACGACGTCACTATTTGCACCAACCTGTGTATGACGGAACCGCTTTTCTAAAAAACCAAAGCTTAAGATTAATTCTTTACAATAAACCGAAGATGTTATAATACGGAACAAAATATTAACTTAAAAAGATCGAAAAGTTAATTGATTGCGTTGATGTCTTTTCTATGCACCTCCTAATGAATGACACTCAATACATACAATTTCATATAAATATCTGTTTCATTGGTTTTGATTAACGTAAAAGTGTTTAGGAATCAAAAGTATTTACTAGTTTAGTTAAATGATTTTATTTCTGTAAGTAGGTTTGTACAAACACTTTTACACGTCAATCATATTTTAAAAACTAGATGAGGTCGGCGTTTCCTATTTGATTACTCTGAGAAGAAAGGCCGAAACAAACTCAGAGGTCACAGTCTCTTTTAAAGTCCAGACATAATCTTGGTCAGATCATGTGAAGGCCATGTGGATTGGTGTCTGAAGTGGTCTTTAGAGGAAAGCACCACACAGATTGAAAGGGCCTGTCCAGTCAGTGCACACATTTGTCAGTTATCGTGTAGCTCAACTCAGAATTTAAGGAGCTCAACGATTCGACGAACAATACCAAAAAAAGGACATTTGTGTAGGCCTCATAAATTACTCAAACTGTCAGACCATGATTAAAACTAACTGAGAAAAAATTAAAAACAAAACAAAAAGGAATGACCCATATAGTCTTCACATTCACAATAATAATATAATACTTTAAAAGTAAATATTCATGTCATTGTATATGTATATAAAAATCATTAATGTCAATGTGTATTTAAAAAAAAAACCCGGAAATAATCTTGGTCAGAGCATTTCATTTGAGGACCATGTAGATTTGTGTCTGAAATGTGTTTGAGTTTCTATTGCTTATTGCATGCAATGCACATAATTGCACATGCACACGGTATCGTGAACAGTAGGCATACTGATCTGGGTCCTGGTCACCAGGATCGAGCGAGATTTGTCTCTACCAGCAGTAGTTGAGTCTATGCTGGAGGCGTCGGAGAACTGGCGAGAAATGGCCTCCTTCTGTAAGACCGTAATGGTTCAGAAGGAGGCTGCCGAGCGAGATAGTGAGAGGGCTAATCCCACTCGTAGGAGAAGGCGTCGGGGAGGCAACCGCCTCGACACCTAACACGATGAAACCCCGTCTGCAACCTTTAGGGCAGGCGGGAATTAGGGATCACGGGCACTTAGAGTGGGGACTCTGTCCGCCCACTGAGTGACCTCAGGGTAGACGACGCACAGCGGTCACGTGCTACCTTGCACACTTGCACAGTTAGGTTTCGGGGACACCCCTTTACAGTCTCCCCAAAGATGTGCCCTAACGGGCGCTGCACAAAGGGGGTTCCGGATTGGTCTTGGTCAGAGGTAACGGTGCCCCTTCCACGTGCAGGTGGTGACCACCGGGGTGGTTTTAGTGAGGTAAAAATCCCACACTCTCCGGTCTTATCCCCAAAGCCCGGGCGGCTTTTGAAGGTTTCCTTCCGAAAAAAAAATGTCACTGTATTTTACATGGAGATATAACTTCCAAGAATGTTTTTGTAAGTGGATTTAACGTTTGTTTATAATAAGTCTTCAGTGGTATCTTAGGCATTCGTAGGAAAGACGAGGCCTATTCGATACTAAGAGCAATGGTCTTAAAACTTTCAAGGCTTCTTCTAACCTTGCTCTCTTTTGAAGGCACTATGGCAATAGCTTTAAAAGCTGCACTGTCTTAAGAGTTTAATAGCTCAAGCTATTGTAGTCTTAAAACCTGTCTCTTATTGTAGGAAGGAAGAAGAACTTTAGTTATTCAAAATGTCGTGTTTTTAGTTTACTCTATGGCTAGATAGTTATAGGAGCTAATATTTAGGGTGACTGGTAATTAGTGACCGACACTTAAACACGTGACTTCATTCATCATTATAGACAACTTTGACTACGGGACCAAATCTAAAATCGCGAAAAAAAATCTGCTGTTCCCTAAATTTTTACGAGTTATGCGAACATACATGTAGGGAACAGCTGATTTTTATTTCGCTATTTCAGGTTTGGTCCCAAAGTAAAAGTTGTTCATAATGATGATTATAGTCACGTGCTTAGGTGTCGGTCATTACCAGTCACCCTATATAACATGATATGTCATTCATGGTTTGAAAAGGATAGAGATTTGCCACAAAACTTTCAGTTTATTACTTTTCATTGTTTCAGAGGTTCTGTACTCTTTCATGCGGACCTCAGTTAAGTAAGACGGCAAGTAAAGGGTCTACTGTATTTATAATCCTCCCGCATTAATTAGCATTACTAATTAAGATAAAAAAGGAAGATTCACGCGAAACGAACACGGAGGCGGAAGATTTCAGATAATTTTAAGCAAGGAGCTTGAATCAAAACAAACCGAGATGCTTTAAATTATTTATTAAGTAGGCATCTTAAATGATCTTTGTTTCGTATTTCTGACGTTTTTGTTTCAGAAATGAACTATATATTAATAGTTTATATGTTCTAATATAGGCCAACTCTGTCTACCCTTTCGGAAATACAGGCTTGATGTTATGTTAGGTATGATTATGATAAGCAGAGATAATAGTTTAGGAGAGGACCAAGGTTTAAAAGAAAAGCAGCCACCATCATCAGTTGCCCCCTGCTTATGATATCTACCTACATTTTATGAGTTGTTCGTCACCGGTGTCGGCACTCGGCAGCATCAAACAGCGAATCAGTGCAAGCGTTGTCGGAGCCCTTGCAGACGTAACATAGGTGTACGTAGGTACATAATAATATGTAACGAGACATTGTTACGTCAAAGTGCCACTCCCAAGCTCACTGAAATATTTGTGTGAATTCGGAACTGGGTCAAGCTGTCGTTATTCACGTCGCTATCCCCCGAATTACAGCAAGCCTCGGCTGGCGACCATCCCGTTTTGTATTCCGAGGGTTTTTAGATAACCTGCCGGTCTGCATTGAACATTCATTGTGTGAGTCCATGTGTGTAAATGAGGCTCTGGGCCTCCGGCCGAGGCAGCGGGCGTGGTGCGGCGCGCGTGCGCGTGGGGGCGCTGCCGTCGCCGCGCGCCAGTCCCGTGCGCGTCTCCGCGGCCGCAGTACCTGTGCGCGTGCCGCCCTCTCCTCCACACACGATACTGCCACTCTATGAAATAACAATGAATTCCCACACTGTCCCCCTCGCAGCTGTGCTACTACTATAATAGTTAATGTGATCGCCACCGGCCCAGTGCTCTCCCGGCCGCGCGACCGGTCCAGATCGGGAAGCTGCGCCGGCCTCACGCCCGACTACAGTGGAATGCGGCAATTTTAACTACTGCGGACCCCGGAGACCCATATAAGAATAGGGATCGAACGATTACAATCCCAGCAATAAGGTAAGTCATCCGTCGCTATTTATTTTAGTTTTCTTACAGGCAGTACCGCATCGGCGTTAAGACGATTTCATAAAGTAGAGTAGACTGCTGAAGTAAATAAAACATCAAGTTCGTGCTATTACATCTCTATAACACAGAACGCCTATGGGTACAGCTTTACAGTTACCTACGAGAGTTTAAATATCATTACACTTGGAGCTTACTTAACTCTAACTTCAACTAAGTAAAGACTATTTTCGTGACTTAACTTTGACTTCAATTATTTAGTTCAGTTCAGTTGGTGCATTGAAAACTATTCTTATTACAGCAGAATATTTTATTTAAACTTACTTTATTATTTCCACTTGTGTTTAATCCACTTGTGCTCTTTGAAAACTTGGTTAAACTGACGAAAGCAGATAAAACCAATAATAAAAACATTAACTTCTTAAAGTTAATTAAGAACAGTATGAGAAAACGACAACCCTTCTTCATATTTCATTTATGTTTCAGTACCTATACAACTAAATCTAATATGAAATCTTTGACAGCGCTTTGCGTTGCGTATTTGCAGTCCATAAGAAATATGTTTTAGCCAACGCCCTACATTTGATTAGCTGTAGTTTTTATAAGCCTTATTAATGCCAACTTTAATCTAAACTTATCAATAAAATAATCTAAATGATGCAGCTAAGATCTGCTTACTATGATTATTTTCTCTTACCTACAAATCTAAAGAGCATGTTTTTAAATTAAGATGTTGGAAATTGGAAATAATACTGATAGCTTCTTCTTCTTCTTCTTAGTACTCTTGTCAGAGCGGTCGTGGTCTTTATGTAGTTTCTTGTCCAGGGACTGCTGGCTTACCTACATTTAATTTTCTTGAATCTAAGCATTCACATCATATAATTTAAAATTAAGTCTTATGAATAATATTCTTACGTGATTCAACTCGATCGCGAATCGCGATAGCAGGTACGTAGACTGAGAATCAATAGTTTAAAGCCGTTAGGAAATTCAAACACAATTCACAAAAACAGAGCGGATAACATTTGAGCAGAAAGTAGCTAATATGTAGGTATCTACGCGATTATCTCGTAAACATTATGTTCTTAAAAGAATCAAGACGAAAGAATTGGAAATCTTTGAGAACAATAAAATAATGACCCACTGATGAATACCAAAATGAACAAGGTACATTTGAAATAATTGTCGGCTATATCTTTCAAAAACGTACCGAGACGTTCTAAAATTGCAAAAGAGCTGTGATGTCAGAGCACTGAGCAGTAAGCAGGCAGGTATACGATGGATTAAGTAAGATAGCCATGGATCGCTTTCTTTTCTGCCGACAACGAGCCTAAGAGCTCTACTCAGTTTCGCTCTCAATTTCTCACGGCAAACGCCGAACACGAGGCTTGAGAACAAAACTGATGAATGCATTGTTGTGTTCTCATCTCTTTTGCAACGAATATCAATAGTATATGTTGCAATTTTTTAAATTTTTTCAGACGTCCTATTCGTTTAATTTTGGAATGATCGCCATCAGTTTTAATTAGTTTATAAACCTTCTCAGGTTTCTGTATGCAGAAGTATCGCTTCACAAAATGTTTCGCTAAAGAACTGGTTCGCGTTTTTTATTACCGAAAATATTGACATTAATGGGATGAATTAATCAAACAGCACTAACGTTTTAGTTGCTATGTGCTGTGAATTTTCTCATTAAACAATTTATATTATTACAAGTGCGTATTAAAATGTAACCACAGATATACAGTTTCTCTGTGCCATGGTTGGAATAAAATTTTCAATGTTCATTAAGTGTATTAGTAAGTGGAGCACGCGGTAAAGAAATTAATACTTGTAACCACTGGCCTGCCTGGCCTCATTTGGTACTAGTAATACAAAGACTATTAGAAACGTACTAAAATTTATAAACTACATAAATAATTTTGCAGAATAGTGAGAAAATAAATTCAGAGAGCAGGTCAAAGATACCTGAGCTTGCTAATGAGATAATTAGGTAGAATAAATTGTTCTGTTTGCTAGAATTGTTGCATTATTTTAAGACCTACTTAAGTATTTCATTCGTAATTCTGTAGGGGCTGTACTAAACAAAGCAACGTCAAAATAATTCAACAATTCCAAAACAAAGTACTCAGGGATGTTGTAAATGCACCATGGTATATTAGAAATAACGACATCCACCATGACCTTAAAATGGAACTCGTCACCACCATCATCCAAAAATTTGCTGAAGCCTACGAACACAGACTCCGCCGACATGTGAATGTCGAGGCAATTCAGCTGCTAGACAACACGGACATAGTGCGTAGGCTAAAGAAAACTAAACCATTTGAGTTAGTGTAGTGTGTTTCATTATTTAATGAATTAATAATAAATAGTAACAATGCTGTGCTATACATATAACACAAGAACAAAGTGTTTTATCAATTATCAGACTCTAAGAAAGTGCTACGAAATTGACCTTGTGTAAAAATGCAAATTGACACTATTCTTAGATATAACATAATCTATCTCGTAAAATATTAAGTTAGAATTAAATTACTTATTAGTCTATTAGGCTAGATTGTAATCAATTACTAAGAACGTCAATTCTTATTAATACAGAAAAAAAAATCGTAATTCGAAAGCACAGTCTATCATACTATCGTCCATATTGCCTACTCCCAACGATATACCTAGGTATTGGGTTGGATATATTCCAGGAGCTTGTAACCAGATTAAAACCTAGCTGTGAGTATAAAATATGAAATACGCCAAAAGGGACTGACTAGGTTTAACCGAGATACCATTGGAACCATTCGATTCTGGCAACAGTTTCCGTGGTAACAGTTTGACCACAGCGGAACTATTACAAAACCACAGTATGGAGCTAAACCATGAGTTCACAGTAATATTAGGTTTACCCTGGCTTATAACACTGCAATAGATACACCACAATTTGGACGCTGTACTTAAATTCTGACTTCATGTGCTTGGTGCAGCAGAATTGGTGGTTGGTAGTTGAGTAATTTTGAACAAAGAAGGATTTCTGTAAATCTTTATTTGATTATACCATATATGCTAGCTAATTACTTAGGATATATTCAAATATTACAGTTATTAAAGATTCATTAAGATAGTGTTAGGAATGTAGCATTCGGAAACAGGTAATTACTTCCAGCTAGAAGGACACCCAACATTGTAGGTAACAGTAGTTTCAGCGATGGCATCGCAAAATACATACATTACATCTACATCTGGATAATTATAAATTAAACAGATTTCGAAAGACCTTGTGCATGTGTGTTTAATTTTATACACAAATGAAAATACTTTTAAAACTAATTAATGATACAGCAGCATGCCTTGTTCTGTTTATAAATGCGTTTTCATAGTCTTGTACGATTTATGACTGCCAATGAACAATCTTATGAAATACCACTTGTCATATATTAGTTATATCCTATATTAACAAGGAAGAAAGAAAGATACAAATGTCTTTTTTTTGTTCAATGAAATCAAACATAATAAAAATAAGGGGTAATACTATTATAATAAATAATTTAATTCAGGTAACCAAAACCGATTAAATACCGTATAACTGCGCTCCGCGGTTTCACCCGTATAAGTCTCGATCCCGTGGGAATATCGGGATAAAAAGTATATATATCCTTCTCCAGGTCATGGTCTAGCCATATGCTAAATGTCATCCAAATCCGTTCAGCCGTTTTAGCGTGACGCCGTGACCAAGGGAAATAGAGATTAATTTTTATACATATGATTTTAAAAAAATCCAAAAAACAGAGTACACTACACTTGGTGGCTTGGTTTCGGTCGTGCTTCCCTGAACTGTCTCTACAGAACTCCTGCCGGCCAAAACTCGGAACTAAGAAAGAGAGCCTTCTGCATGGCTGGAACCTTGAGAATATAGGACTTAAAATTAGTAGTCCTGGTTGACTCCAACCGCGACAGCTTCAGCAATTTCAGAACAGGAGACAGGCTTTTCACCTTTTTCGCAAAATAGAAACTTACAGTAAAACATCCTATTCTACACTTCGATCATTACATCATAACTGTGTAGCTCTCTTTAAGATTGCAGTACATCTTCAGAATACCTTGGAGAGATTTGTCCCGATTTCTAGAATGTAAAGACACGTATCTCCTTGTAAAACAGCAAGAGCACCAAAAGTTTTCCGACCAACATCTGCCGTCGTATTGTAAGTTATTCTAAAAGGAAACAGAGCATAGCTCAGTTAAACGGACTAAGTATTATTTTTGAAAATTCGATTGTGAATATTAAGTCGTGATGTATGCGATTTATGATTGAATCGTATTCATAACACAGTATTAAACCTACATTTCAAAGATTCATCATCATCATTATCTGCCTAGTCTTTTCCTATGTTGGGGTCGGGTTCTGGTCTAACCGGAGTTTCGGCCTTCTGTCTACCCGTAACGACTGTCAAAAATCTACAAACGACAGCCGGGATGTGCTTTCCGAGGCACGGAGGGGTCTCGATACAGTGGCGGATCCAGGATTGTCTTTCGGGGGGGGCTTGATCCTGCTGAGAGTAGATTTTAGCAAAGTAAACACTAAAAAGTACACATTTTATTTTGCTTAACGCATAGCTAGCCTCCTTGGTTTATTTTTCGCAAATTCCTCAATGACTTTGTTAGGTTGTAGTTGAGATATCTCGGTGAATATACCATGGAGGTCAAACCGGGCAGCATGAGTGGCGCGTGGATTCAAAACACGACTCTACAAAAAAAATTTCGTTCTTTGTCCTAAAGTTTATACTATTATTTTCCAGTTAGTTATGCACAAAAACGAAAAGAAAATACCTTTTTTCGGTATAAAGTTTGCTTTTGTGATAGTTATAATAATAATACTCATTTTTCAATTTTTTCATAAATTTTAATTGATTTTAATATTTTTAAAAAGACCGCGCGGTGAGAGTGGGGTATTAACGTTTACACTGTGCCGCTAGATGGCACCCGAGTGATAAACAACCATCAGGTGTTATTTACAAGCCCAGAATAACTTAAAATGTCGTCACGAAAGTGCAAATACGATGCTGATGCATTTTGTTTTATATGTGGTCAATTTATTAAAGTTCGAGACGTGAAATATGAACTAAAGACATCTCACGTTCTCTGTGAAGCCTATGAAGCATATTTTGACTGTCCTGTACGGAATCAAGATAAGCCATGGGCTCCACATGTTGCTTGTAGTTATTGTAAAAGGTGTTTGGAAGGTAAGCATATGCTGCATGCTCATTTGGATAAATTTAAAAACAATATGGGAGCCTATTCCGAAGAGCAAGGAGAACGTTTCCATCAGGACATCATGAATTTTGAACAACGCTATCAAGGCCAATACAATGAAAACATGATGGGCGACTATATTTGGGGTTTATTGAGAGAAAGTAGCTATGAACATAAAAGAAAAAGTAAAAGTGTGCACTTTTAAGTTATTTTCCACTTTTCTGTAAGCTAATTTGATAGTAAAACTTAATAAAAATAATAAACATTTTTATTTCAATAGTTTTATTTTCAATCAAAAATTAAAATCCGAGATTTTTAAAAATTTCGTTCAATCAGTCTTCTAAGCACAAAAGCAAAGTTTTTCAGGCCATATATTTTTTTTCCGTCTTATTACGACCTAAACTACCGAAATTTAATGCTTTGCAATCAAAGTGAAATTTCATGTTGACCCGTGAAATTCGTCACGTAAACAAAATTTCATTTTCAATTTTTTTAAGATAAGGATTATTCGCTGTCCCCGGCGAATAAAATGGTAATGTGCTACTACGATAGTTTTAAGGTTATTGCATATTCGATATTAAGAGGTCCCGATTACAATTTTTTTCATTAATTTCCTATGGTTATTGCAGAAGTTACAAGATTTTAAGGTGTATTGTAATGAATGTAAAAAATTACTTTTCTTTTGATATTTGAACAATTCCGCTATGTATATTAAGTTAATAAGATTTTCACAAATAAAATGTTTTTTATTTTTCCTGTAAAATTTGGTTTTTACGATTACCATTTTATTTGCCGGGGACAGCGAATTGATGACAATTATTGTACATTATGTAGTGTAATCATCTGCCTAGCCTTTTGCTAACTATGTTGGGGTCGGCTTCCAGTCTAACCGGATGCAGCTGAATACCAGTATTTTACATGGAGCGACTGCCTATCTGACCTCCACAACCTAGTTACTAGGTAACACGATACCCCTTGGTAAGACTGGTTGTCAGACTTTTGGGCTTCTGACGACCCGTAACGACTGTCAAAGATCCACGAATGACAGCCGAGAAGTCTCGGTATGTAAAGATGGTCACCCATCCACGGACCAACCCCGGTAAGCATAGCTTAACCTGATGGATCGTACTGTGCGGCTGTTATTACCTTATGTAGCTTGCTAAAAAGTGTAATTATAATAATATCAGATTCACTTTAAGATTTGTCACAAATGAACTCAGATGTTTTAGGGCTTTCCCTATATGTATTTGGATGGTCACCCATCACGGATCGATCTTGGCAAACGACCCGTGCGGCTGCTATTATTAAACTACGAGCCTCTATTTTAAAGAATACAGCATTCATAAATGCGATTGATACCGCACTAACATTATTTCTTATACCTACTGTGAATAGTACGAAACCAATTATTTCTTAAATTCTTGCCAGACGTAACCGCAACTCAGTACTGTTTCGCAAAGTCTGAACAAAAGTCTAAATGTTGGCCATGGCCCTGTGACCTACACATACATTATTAAAGACATACATATAGACAAATTATAGCAATTGAATGATGTTATTAAAGTTTAAAGCAACAAACATATGCGCATAAGTAAGCTTGAACAATCAACCATTACCTTATAAAACACACGTCAGTGCACACCCCATTGTCTGAACACTCCACTTTATTAACCGACTGCCAAAGTCCGGAAGGAGCATCTTCTTCCCCATTTCAATATCTTTAATTTCTTCAAGAGTTCGAAAACTACGCGGAAATCGTTTTAACGTTGGAAAATGTCTTAATTTATGAAAATGAGTTGTTTTATTTTGATTATTAAGAAACTTTTTTTTATTTAATAGGTTTTCAATGGTTTCAGCTTAGGTAGATAATATTTGCCCATCCCAAAAACAAAGGTAGTTTTTCAGGATATAGGTAATCGTAGCTCAAAAACAGTAACACTTTTTCTCTCTTCTCAAGTCAATGAGTAGTTTTAACTAACCGAGCTTACTCAATGAATTCTAAATGCATCATTTTAACTCTACGAGATTCTTCTACGTCCCCCGACTTAAACTTGAATGACGAGGTTTGAATAACCGTTGTAGTGCGATTAGCCTGTTCTCTCGTCTCAACCAATAAAAAAGAGTCAAGCACGAGTTGTATGCGCGTGATTACGATATTTTAAGCAATACCGGTTTTACTATGAGGAATAAATTATTGTTATTTACAAACTAGAGTACGGGATGAGTTTTTTTTGAGAATAGTCATTGAAATATGAAGTTTACTTAGAAAGAAGAAAGAAAGAAAGAAAAATTGTTTATTCTGCACAAAATAAACGCACATTACAAAAAAAAAAAAAAAAAAAATATTACATAAAATACACATTCACCAAAAGCCAAAAGCCTCGTATTCAAAACTCGAAAACGAATAAAAAGTTCGACAAATTTTGTACTTTGTTGTATTAACAAATAACTATGCGTTCGCACTGGCGAAACATCACAACAAAACATGTTGAAATCTCTAGTGCCTGTCAAACTTTGTATGGAAAATTGACAGAAAATAAAGATTCCAACATGTTTCGTTGTAAATGTTTCGCCAGTGCGAACGCACAGTTAGTCAGCTTCATGTTTTATGAATTTTCTTTTCTAGACATATATATATTACATGAATTTCCATACCTTTGTAAAGCCTATTTACAAATACATGACAAAACGTTTTAAATCTGACTACTGAACCATAAAAGTTAATAATAATAATAACCAATTTATTAGTATACCATAATCATAAACTTTTATCTAACTAATAGGTAGGTACATATTAGTTAGATAATAGTTTCCGTTACAAATGTAAAACCGAAAATGGATAATTATTTACATGCATTTACTTATTAAACACGCGGTTTAATATTAACCGAAATTTAGGTAGTTAAATTGTAATATAATAGCACAGGTAAGGTAAAAGGCAATTTTCAGCAAACTATTTACCATAACCGCAGCGTCGCTCGGCATCCCTCATCGAGTGATTATGACGATACGCCAAACCAATTACCGTTCAATTAATTGTGAACATGGTGCCGAGTTATAATCGAATTTACACGTCATTAATTGTTATTCGAATAAGTAAAACTTCGACACAGTGCCTCGGCACTGTGTCGAAGTTTTACTTATTATTATAATATGGTGACAGCTCTCGAGCTGTCACCATATTATAATCTCGCAGTCATTGCTGTTCAATGCGAGGTAATTCCGTTTTGAAACAATTTGAAGAGAGCGTTATTTATGTCTGTTTTCATTTCATGTTAATTTTATTGCTGACTGTACTTTTACATCTGGTTGAATAAAACCAGTTTTCAATGGTATTTGGAATCTTCTGTCTATCTATCTGATGCTATTTTATTCGATTAGATTATTTAATAACGAAGCCTTTTAAAGACGATTTATTTAATAAGCCATTAGCATTTATGAGGTAAACCTAATATACTATATATCTTTAGTAAATGGATCTGAAGCACGCAAGCCAGTTTCGGAATTAATTCAATTAGAAGAACACGGTTTTACCTAACACAAACAAACACAACAGTAAGACGTGATAGTGAAGTCCCTATTTAACTCAAGTTTGAGAGGAGGACCATATCCAGTTCCGTGTATCAGGGACCGTTGTAGAGCGGCCATTGTGGCAGCCTCATTCAAATAGTAACACGAGGGTGGTGTGAAGTGTTTCACGCGAGCCCGTTCAATTGTATACAGGTAGAAAACTATTGACAAAGCGACCGTGTGCGTGGTTGCCTCGCCTCTCCGCGGGCGCTCGCTCACTAAACACGCTATAACTGTACCAATTCGCTCTATTTCAACAATCAATATGTGGCTTTTCTTATCACCTTCTATCTTCTTGAAAGAATGTGACTTTACTGTTGCAGTCTTTTGTTTAGTTTATTCACTTCCGCCTAAACACGAATTTGGGTTTCCAGATCTTTTGACTTGAGTAAGACAAAAATATCATTTGTTAGAATAGCTAAGTTGCAGTTAAGTAAGTTAGTACCTATTGTCCTTATTTTAAAACGTGAAGTTTTATGAAAACTGCAAGAAAGACAATGGTTTAGGATCCTATCACTTGTCGAAGTCAAAAGTTGCGAAATGATTGTGTTAACCCGTTGAATACTGTGTGAGAATCAACACAATGCTAACGTGGGAACCGAGGGAACTCAAATAAATGAAACCTATTCTGTTTACTAATGTCTTTCGTTTGGGTATTTTTAAATATTAGCTTAGGAACTAGAATTGAATGGGTTCTGATTTATTTATTTATTTAGTATTTATTTATTTACATGTAAAGGCAATACGGAGGGTTTTTAAGCTTAAAGACCGCATGAAAATTATGCGTTTTGCATCAACCAAAATAATAATTATACGATCCTTAAACTACAGGCTGGTTGAACATAAACTCCCTCAACGATTTAAAAAGTATCTATAAATTAACGTCAACTGAGCAGGCTCATTTGCAACCGTCGCCAAAACTTGCACATTGTACTAATAAGTGGTAAATAAATGAGATTGGCACGACTTTCATTAAAAATATTTTTGGAAAACGAAACAGTGTTTTCGGATTCGGGTCTCATACCGTGGACGGAGCTAACGAGGCGAGCCTCGCTAGACTACCTACATACAAACATAGTAGGGTTTACAGCAAAAGTCATTGAAACAACCAGATTGTCTAGATTCTTTAGCAATAAAGCTGCCCTACGTTTCAGATTTACCAGATGTAGTAACAGGAAAACTTTGTTCTTAACACTTTTTGAAAATTCAACATATCACATTATTAGTTTTATTTTATTAAGTGAATTGTTTTGATTTTATGTATTTTATTTTCTCTCTACTCTTACACACGGTGTCTACATCTCTTTTTATCCTCTGTCCTGTCGCAGGTATGCTGGAAGAGATTTCTTTAGAAATAAGCATCACCTTTGTACGTATTTTTCTGTTCTTTTTGTCTTGTCTGTTTATATATGTGTGTACATAAATGGTTAAATAAATAAATAAAATTTTAGGTAAGGTACGACGAAATATAACAGGAACGAAGGAAAGATGCACAAACCGCAGAATACGAAGCTTCTCATATATTACAGGATACTACAGTATGGGGGCTCGCGGTGCGTGACGCGTCTACGAACCATGTCTTTATATGGCGACGAGTACGTTGGTACATTGCTATCTATGCAGGTTGGGGGAAAAATATCAGGGTTGTAAGGAGATTTTTGTTTTATTTTGGTTAACATTTACTAACGGTAGGATGTCGTATGCGGTCCATCATGCTGTATACGGTGGCGCTATCTTTTGACCTTTATGGAACTGAAGTTCGTGAAACCGATCCAAGATTATTAATTTTTTTAATTCTGAAAAACAAAACGATATAGAAGAGAATAGATGACATATTAGTCATGAAATAAAAGATCAAAGTAATATTTCTCTCATTATGTATTTATCAGTGATCGGAGTAGGTAGTGATTTGGGGTCAGTGCACTGGCATATATATATTAGTATGGATATGCCCCCGGGATTCCGGGATTTTGAAATTATTAAGACTTTTTTAAAGAATTTTAAATGTTGTAATGTGTAGAATAAAGAATACATAAATATGAATAAGAAATATTTAACCCTTTTGCTGTCTTTTTAATATTATATAGGTGATCGGACTCCAAGAAAAGGATAGGTATACATAAAAACAATATAATATATTTTAAATGTTTATCTATCGCATTCTATAAATTTCTAATGTAGTAGTTTAAAAATCCTTACTTTAACAATATTTGATTCAAACCCGTAAGTACCAAAATGAAATCCCGGAAAAAAGGCTTATCCATGTTATGATTTCTATGACTATTCATGATGCGAGTACATAAAATCACTCTACCTACTCCGATCACTGATTATTATATAGGTACTAATAATAAAGCTGAAGAATTGGTTTGTTTGAACGCGCTTATCTCTGGAATTATCAGTCGCATTAGAAGAATTATTTTTGCTAAAAAAGCTATCATAAATAAAATTTACAGTCCACAATACTTTTTACAGTTGCAGTTAGTGTTAAAAGCATGTAGCGTGACCACGTGCTCCGTTACTTTTAGTTTAAAGCCTCTAGGATGCTCGGCAGGATGTTAGCCGCACTAATGTGCTAGTCCAGAAATAAAAAGAATTTCTTACAATTCTACTCACTGCGGTAACATCGATTATTCAGGGTTAAAAAGGACTGGCTTGGACGGTGATTTTCAGTATGTTTAACACTTGTCTTCTGCTAGTTGACTTATTAAGCAGTTTTGTCGGTAAAGCCCAAAGCAACTTTAATGTTAGTTGAACTTGTTGTAAGTCGTGAGTTCGTGAAGGTTTTCCATGGTGAAAATGATTTATTTATTTAATACTTCAAGCACACAAATGTACAGAGGCGGACTTAATGCCAAAGGCATTTTCTACCAGTCAACCAAGTCAAAATTGGCTGCGGAATTCTTGCTTCTGGACATAGACGAGGTTATTTTGGGTAAATTTAAAATATATGTCGTACATAAAATCAGGATAATTAACTTATGCTCGACTTCAGCGTCTCAGATAGACTTAAAAGTTATCTATTGATTCGGCAGAGTCATCTAATTTAAGCAAAGCTCTTCGTTAACTCATCGAACGAAGCACTAATCGAACAGATAATTACATGGGTTTAGGAAAGGATACCGATCAGTAATTAACATTCAGTCCTTAAAACCGTTTGCAATAACTAAAACAAAATTGTCACAAAACCTTATGGAAAAAGCTAGTGTTGTCTATGGCGGGTATCATGCAAAGGATTAACATTCCGTCGGCGTAACTAAGGCACGTGTGAGCGGGATTACGAACAACTCACTGACAGTTCGCTCACGTTCACGCTCTAATCATCATGGATTCATGGCGACCTGCTGTTTGACATGCTTTTGATTTGATACTTAGTAATTATTAGAGGAAGTATTTTGTTAATAATGGAGGTCTGGTCCGGTTGTGTATAATGGATCAATTTTGAATTTACAATCAAAATACCATGAAAAGTTGCTGAATTGTTTGTGAAATAGGTATACAGGGTTTTTGGTGTTATACGTCGGCAATCCGTTAAGGGGATGTAGGAGGCGTCATTTGCAAACCAATGAGGCCGATTGACTCCCATGCAAATGTCCATAATATTCGCGTAATTTGACCTTTTATACAAAGTGGCAGGAACATCGACGCGAAAACTGAAACCATGGATTCAGTACAAAAAAAAATCTGCTGTTCCATAGAAAAGTGCAATACCTACGCGGTCAAAATGTATGGAAAAGCTGATTTTTTTTTTAAATAACCGACGAAAAATTTCAACGCAGGGGGATTCAGAATCATGTACTGAATCCATGGTTTCAGTTTTCGCGTCGATGTCCCTGACACCCTGTATTTTTACTTCATACATTTTAAAATATACTCGAAAATGTTTGACATTGGCATAGGGGTCATCAGGGGTCATTTGTTTGCAAATGAGCTCTCCTACATCCCCTTAACGGATTGCCGACGTATAACCAATAACCCTGTTTAACACTAAACTAAACTTTAGGGTAAGAGCATGTCAATCTAGGAACGAGCATTATTAATAAGATTCGGGAAAATATAAACTGCTTTTACAATATTGGCCGTACGTTGGGTATATCCTGTCCCAACCATTACTTACCTCAAAACTTGTCGCCCAGAGTTCCATACATCATCGTTCCAGCTACAATCTAACTTTGTCTCGTGTGACATCCCTAAGGGCTCCGAAAATATCGCCGAACGAGAGTTTTATTGCTACAGACATATGCGAGAAGCCACGAGATGTAGCTAGCGCTCAGTAATCGAGTTATACCAACTGTATCTACCTTACCGCTTCATATCGATTCAATTCGATATAATAACGATTTACGTAACGATTATTGGTCAAGGACGAAGCTTACGCACCAGACTCCCCGTGCCTACTAACATCTTAGAAACAGCTTGCCTGTAAAATTATTTGTAAAGAAATTCCAATGTTCCTTTTACCTGATATCCTGAAAAGAATACTAAGATCAGATAGCTAAACTGTAATTTTGCTGTAGGTTTTCTTTGTCATAAGTACCTCACGAAAACTTGAGAACAAAAAGTGCCTACCTATAGCACAGGTTTTATTAGAAGGAAACACTCCTCACACACCCAAATCATTATCTTTATTATCTTTCGTAAAAGACACGGTACGACGATACGAGTATAATATTTTGAAATGCAAATGAGAGTTGCTGAAAGTACGTATGTTTGGGAAAAGCAAAACAATGTTATGTAACACGTTCCGCGCACACGTTCGTTGCACATTCTACCTCCATTTCTCGCAAAGCTTTTGTCCTGTACTAGCAGACCCCGAAATGTGTCCTAAAAAGAGTAGAGAAGGCACTACTTGTATACCTATATCGTACGTTTGTATGGACTGACTGATGAGTGTCGTGTCGGCCAGTGCTAATGATGCAGTGTCTGGCTAGTAACATGTGAGTCCACTATTATTTAGCATGTCTGCAGTAGGGCTACAACCATACAACTCTGTGAAGGACTCTGGCATGACGTGCACACAATGTATTTCGCGTGTGGAAGCGACGTGCCACGCCCTGTCTCGTATCAAATGCATGCTCTGTTGTGTGCCGTTACATTTGTAAAGATCTGCCGCATTATCTGCATGTTTCTCGTATAGAGAGAACATACATTACATCTTGTGTTCGTAAACTAGAGTTTGATTAGGTGTTATCATCAATCTTTATCATTAACCCGCTCTTATTCAGTCTTAAATGTCAAATAATGTCAGTAGTTTATCTGAATCTAGTTAGTTCAGTTACTATAAATAGCAATTACCTGATAAAGTTCCATTATTTCTCGAACCACAATCGACTAATGTTTCTGGAATAAGATAATTAGTTGAGTTATATGCGTATTTATTGACTGGTAATAGAACTAGTGAAAGGAGCATTTAGCCACCCACGCGCGGTTGGGAACCTACCTCGGACCGCTATCAATCTCTGTATAGCGAAGTAAGTGTGATTCTGCAAAAAAAGTGCGTGTAAAAACAACATTGTTTGAAAGCTCTCAAAGCGCTCCGCGACACTATTTGTGTGTCGATTTCTTGAAAAGATTGTTCGCAAACACGTGTAGGTGGAACGTTACGTGAAGGGTGAAACAACACGAGCCATTTGTAGGCGCCAAGTGTTTGCTGAAGAGTCGCTGTGGCATCGCTAATGAGCTGGGAATCGGAGAAAGTGCTCGTGTGGATGTGAACCGCAGGAGTCGCGCCGACAGTCGCACTTGTACGTCGTGCAGTAACCGCGGTGAGGCGCCGCTACTTCCTCCCCGCTCGCCCTCTTGTTGCCGTACATGTTTAACATACTATCTCCGGCCTCCTAATACGTATGGACAAACACAGCAACGGCCACATGTCTATTGAGGATGTTAATTAGAGTTGTTATAAGATGCGACGTTGATTTGGAAAGTTCTGCGGTGTGCACATTTTAATTAGATGTAGGTATTCAGTTTGACAAATGAAAACAATTTTAACTGAAGTACCTTTCATTTTGACATTGTAAAGCAAAAATAAACAGAAGTCCAACAAATTGTATTAATTGTGGACTGTTGGAGTGAATTAACAAAACTAGCATTGTAGCACAGCCGACGCGTCAGTTTCCCTTTAGCGAAGTACTTCTAATAGACAAAGTTAGGAGGTTGCTCGAGCGGCGAGTGTCCGTTACATAATTGCAGTTGACGCGAAGAGACGGATGCGTAGTGGCCAGCCTGCCGCAGACGACAGGCGAAACCTGCTGGACAAGCGCGGTTCGATGCCCGACCGAGCACTTGTCGCGTTCGTTCGTATCATTTTTTCTCAGCTCTCCCATGACCATACACTATTATGACCTTGAATTTTTTATAACGTATCGTATTTTCAACCATATAAAAGCGAACATGGAGTCTTGATTTTTATTTTGGATTTTATATGATAAAAGCTTATTTATTACAATATCGTTTAAACATTTCATGTATTGATCATGTCTTTTTTATTATTCCTTGGCTGTTGCAACCAATGATTTCCAGAATGTGTCTCACTCAAGGCACGCACCTATTTCCCTAAATTGCTGTCATCAACCTAAATTGCCATCTGCTTCGTCCGCAAACCATATGTCGCTATTCACCTGTCTTCTACAAAACCCTGTTTGCTGAGTAGTTCTATGTGATCTGCAGTTATTAAATAATTTCGCTGAGTAAAGACGCAGTGGCCGGGGAGTGTTTGCGAGTCGCGAGCCCGGGCCCGAGCCCGGACGTCGGGCGTCGTGTTTGCACCCAATAAGCCGCGGCAAACAGTCTTTGGGCGACCTATTCTTTGAGGCTTTGGAGCCTCACACTGTAATGTAAGTTAAAGCGATTCAACAAGCCTTGTTTTGTTAGAAAGCAAATAACGCAGGCTTAAGATTTATGACTGGATTCAAATGGAAGATAGAAAACAATGGTGATTGCGATTATGTCTTGTGAGAGCTCAAAAAACGATTATGTTTATGTGTCACAAACACAAAGTATCTAAATTCGACCTTTTACGCAGATCATTAGTCATCATCAACCAAGAATTTGCATTTTTTTACCATGTCGTGTCAATTGTGATAATTATTACTTACAGCTTTTACGCAGCCAATTTTTGTGGGCTACGCTAATCCGCTATAGGTCAATGCGAATTTACATACCTGAGAGTAACGAGAAAACCGTTAACCTAAGTCTAAAAGAGTAGTAAAATGTAGCCAAACAAAGCCGGAGAAATACTCGGAAGCGTATAGATGTACTCTCTCCGAAGCACCTCGTGTCAATGTTGATGGATGGTCCCCCGTGCGGCGTACGTACGGCGTACGTACGGAGCCAGCGAACATTCTTTTAGCTATTGTCCCTGACTCGAACAAAAATAGAAATGCAGAATCTCTTGATCTCAGTCGGAAATCACTTCGTTCGTTCGATGTTGTTTGAAGTTTGCACATTGCCTGCGAGATTGGATCCACTCTCATTTTTTTACCAATTTTAATCTGGGTAAAAGCTCTTTTCGTCTAACTATTTGAATGTAAGTACTGCATGCTTTACAGACTTCTACAAAACGTTTTTTGTTTTTTTTACTTGTGTTTTTTAACTCTCTTTGCCTATTGCATATTCAAAGATTCAATCATATTAAGGAGTAAACTCCAGTCGTGCGTCGGAGCTGACACACACACTTTTTAGCATATACAGTGTGATTCTTCATAATGTGCACATATCGAAATGAGGGAATCTATGCTTAATTTTATAGACGGAAAAAATAGTCAAATTTTATTTATTTATTCAAGCAAAAAAAAATTTTTTTCTTTGACATCTTATGGGTTTGACGCATTTGGTGCACATCTCAACTTGTACACCATGGAATTAGCAACTGGTGCACTTCTCATATGGCACACTTTGCAACTGGTGCACTTCTCAATTGCTTCTGGATTGATTTTTTATCATTATGGAAGAAATACTAAGTAAACTTTTTAAAGATAATAAATTAGTTTTTGTTTGTGGTGACCTAAATATTGATTTAATAGTTAACTCACCTGATAAATATAAGCTTATATCATTGTTTAATTCATTCAATTTAAAATGTATATTTAATGAAGCGACTAGAATAACAGCAACCTCAGCTTCATGCATTGACAATATATTTACTAATTGTAAAATACAAGACTCATCCTTAATTAGTGGCGTTAGGTCTGACCATACTGGTCAACTTGTATCATTTGAATCAGATAAAAAGTTACGTTTAGATAAAACTATTCAGTTAAGACCTCTTACTAAAAATAAATTGAAAATGTTTAATAATAATGTTCTTAGCAATCTTTCAACAGCTAGTTTTGATTCACAAGACCCCAACATAAACTATGGTACATTATTTTCTACAGTATGCCAAGAATTCCATAAAGCATGTCCTGTAAAAACAGTAACAATCAATACCAAACCAAAATTTAATGAATGGGCCACTCCTGGCATTAGAAAAAGCAGAGATATTTTATATAATTTATATAACGAAAAATCATTGACTTCTGATCAAGTAATTCATAATTATGTAAGAAAATATTCTAAGATATTTAAAAGAGTCTGCGCCCAAGCTAAATCTAAATTAATAAGTAACAAAATTAATAATTCTAACAATAAAATAAAAGCTGTGTGGCAGGTAATTAACAAAGAAACTGGAAACACAAAACAGCGAGATCAGAATGAATTGTCATTAAACATTGATAATGTAACCATTTCAGATAAGTTAAAAGTTGCTGAGACACTAGAAAACTTCTTTACCAACATCCCAATAGAGGTTACGAAATCTCTCCCCTCATCATCTATACTAGCTGAATCTCTTTTAAAAGAACACTTCAGTAGAGACATTCCAAGTTTTGAATTCAAGCCCATTTCTATTGACACAATTAAAAAATCATTTAAAAGTCTTAACATAAAAAACACTGAAGACTTATGGGGGATTTCCGTTAAGGTTCTTGAAGATATCATTGACACAATTGCCCCTGTCCTAACAGGCATATTTAATCAATGTTTAGATAGCGGTACGTTTCCTGATTTAATAAAACATAGTAAAGTAGTACCAATTTTCAAATCGGGTAGTAAGAGTGATCCCTCTAATTATAGACCAATATCTGTGCTACCAGCATTGAGTAAAATATATGAAAAAATCATGCTAGACCAGATGTTGTCACATTTTAATTCTAATGGGATTTTACATAGTCACCAGTTTGGTTTCACGAAAGGTAGGTCGACGACTGACGCAGGAGTAAAACTCATCAGTCACATTTTGGAATCCTGGGAGAAGTCCCAAGATGCAATTGGCATTTTCTGTGACCTCTCAAAAGCGTTTGACTGCGTTGACCACAATACACTGATCTGTAAATTACACCACTACGGAATTCGTGGACAAGCTGTTGATCTTGTTCTTTCCTATCTATCAAACAGGCAGCAAAAAGTAAATGTTAATGGGGCGACGTCTTCGGGGTCTCTAGTTAAAATGGGCGTGCCTCAAGGCTCAATTCTCGGCCCTTTCTTATTTCTAGTTTATATAAATGATCTTCCTTACATGATGACTAACTTATCAGATATAATTCTATTTGCTGACGACACTTCTCTTATTTTTTAAATAGACAGGAAAGATACAGATGTATTACATGTTAACGATAGTCTGGCTGTACTTTCAAAATGGTTCGCAGCTAATAATCTTTTACTTAATGCGAACAAAACGAAATGTATTAGGTTCTCATTACCAAATGTACCTCAAGTAGGTCTAAATCTAAAACTTGATGGCAAAAACCCAGATGCAATAACGGAAACTATATTCTTAGGAATTACTTTAGATTCAAAATTACAATGGGGCGCTCATATTAGAACTCTTTCAGGTAGATTAAGTTCAGCTGCATATGCAGTAAGAAAAATAAGGCAGTTGACTGATATAGCCACAGCTAGGTTAGTATACTTTGCTTATTTCCACAGTATTATGTCTTATGGTGTCTTGCTGTGGGGATCGGCAGCTGACGTAGATTCAATCTTCATTTTACAAAAGAGGGCAATCCGCGCGATCTATAAAATGGGCCCTCGCGAGTCCCTTAGAGACAAATTTAAAGAAATTGATATACTGACTTTGCCTTCACTTTATATCTTAGAAAGTATTATGTATGTTCGCAAAAACTTAAGACTTTTCAAAATAAGAAGCGATTTCCATAATATAAATACACGTAGTCGACATGAAATTGTGATACCCAAATTTAGATTAACTAAAACAAGCAAGTCATTTCTTATAAACAGTATCCGCTTTTATAACAAGTTGCCAAAGTCTGTGACAGAACTTAGCGATGGGAAGTTCAAAACCCACATCAAACGTGTCCTTATCAAGAAAGCATATTATAAAATTAAAGACTATGTTGAAGATAAGGAAGTTTGGCAATAATTCCTTCTGCACATGTAGCTTCCCTGGTACCTCATTAACGGCATAAATAAGTAAGAGTCTATTAACTGCTCCCAAATTACCATGTTTATTTAAATCTTTATTTTTTTTTGTTTTTACATTCGTCCTTGACATATTTATTATTCTATTATTTGACATTATATACCTACGATTTAATTTCAACTTTTTTTTAGTGACTTTTGTGGACATGATAATTACTCAGATTGATTACAGTTGTAACAGCAATCATTTAATTGCGTTTTATTAAAATAGGTTTTTTTTTTACTTATATTAATTTATTTATTTTTTGTATAGATTCTTTTCTATATATTTTGTGAATGTGAGAACGCTGTAGGCTTAGTGGATTGTAGACCTGTTGACCATTTTCTATTTTGTTAAGTACTTGGTACTTATTGAAAGACCTGCACTGTCCTCCCATACCTAGAAACTTGTTATATGAAAGTATTGTAAAAGCCAATTATTTTTAAAAGAGTAACCGTGGAGTTTCTTGCCGGCTCTTCTCCATAGGAAACGACCAATTGGAACCGTGCACCTAGCTTCTGACGTTTCATAAGTGTCCATGTAGGTTTATGTGAAATAAAATATTTTGATTTTGATGTTTGATTTTGATGCACTTCGCAAAAGGAGCACTTTTTAAGATGAGTGGAGATTTGGAAAAATTGTCTAAAAATGAAAGAATCTTTGGTTTTGCGTAGGTAATTTTCTTAAAAATACAATCAACAAAATAATTTTAAATTAATTCTACATAATCACTATAACATTTTTTTTTAAATAATAATAAAGTCACTCGGAAATAAAAAAATATAATTATGTACGAAAAAATTAGATTTATAGCAAAAAGTTATCATAATAAAGCCATGATATAAAATCATATTATATCAATAACCTTTATAATATTATAATTTAACTGTACTTCTTTTAGTTGTAGTTATTATTATTAATTAAATAAAAGCTTTAAATTAAATCATAACCTGTTTCTCAAAAACAAGTTTTAAATAATATAGATAAACCTTTGTTTCTTACTTAGTAATTGTTACTATTAATTAAGTAAATAGCTATAAATTGAATTACTTGAATAATTGGAGAAACGTGATCTTTTTCATGAAACGTTCCACCACTAGATTTCCGTCTTCCAATTTACGTAATAGTTTCTTATATTTTCGGTCAAACATTTACGGTTTTTTCTGACATTGTGAAATAAAATGTTAAGCGTACACTTGTCCGAATACTTGCTTTCTATTTTTAATTTGTGTACATACATGTAGGTACAAGTTGGGATGTTTGATATTATATCATGTGTTTATTATGATAACTTTTGCTATAAATCTAATTTTTTCTTACATAATTATTAAAGTGAAACTTTTATTACATCGTCTCAAACTTTTTCGTCTGTGTGTTGCATGTCGCGTGACGGTCGGCCGCGGAGTAGGGATAAAGTGAAAGGCGCTCGTCAGAGCAGCCAAGGCCAATATGGCGGCGCCTATAGAAGTTTCACTTTTACCGTGGTTTCATAAAACCACACAATCCTTTTATATTTTTATTATTTCCTTTATTTTTATTTTTGAAAAAATAGAATGTTATAGTGATTATGTAGAGTTAATTTAAAATTATTTTGTTGATTGTATTTTTAAGAAAATTACCTACGCAAAACCAAAGATTCTTTCATTTTTAGACAATTTTTCCATATCGCCACTCCTCTTAAAAAATGCTCCTTTTGCGAAGTGCACCAATTGAGAAGTGAACCAGTTGCGAAGTGTGCCATATGAGAAGTGCACCAGTTGCTAAGTTCACCATTTGAGCATGGTGTACAAGTTGAGATATGCACCAAATGCGTCAAACCCGTTTAATCTCGATAGATTATTTAGTTTAAAAGTTACACAGTTTTGTTACAATTTTTTTAATTCCATAAAAAGTATAAAAAAGATATTTAGATTTTTTTAAATATTTTTATGTCGTAAAAATTAAGCATAGATTCCCCCTCATTTCGATATGTGCATTGTGCACATTATGAAGAATCACACTGTATATGTTGATTGTTCAATGCACAATTACTTGCTCGCAAACATTTTCCTCGTAAACTAAATAAACTAAAAAATACTATGTAATAAATATCATACATGTCTAATTAACCGACTGAATGCACCATCAAGTTCCATGAACCGCTCGGGACCTTCAAAGAATTCGCGTTTTGCAGCAAATTGTTATAACTGAGCGGTATCGGTGTTGTAATACGATTTCTTGTTACTTGAGAGATCGAATGAGCTGATTACCATTTAATTAGAATAATTTCCCATGCCCACCGCATTGTTACGTAGATACCGACCACTACTTGCCTTTGTAAAATAAACCTTTTCCGTTTTCCGATTCAGTTTTCTTTACTTTGAATTTGTTTCATTTTGTGCTAACTTGACGGTCAGGTTATGAGTTCTCATATTGCCTCTTAAAATGTTGCCTCCAGCTTTTCCGGGGTCTTTCTTATCCGAGATGTTTTATATCTTCTTTACATAGTATAAAACAAAGTTGCTTTTCGTCTGTCTGTGTGACGGTGTTGTTTTTCTAAACTATACAAAGGATTTTGATGCAGTTTTCATCATCATTTAGAACGTTTATTCCGAAAGATTTATGTGTATAATATGATAAAAAATCTTGATGTTTTCTCGAGTCGTAAAAAACCGTACGGTGCAGGGGCGGGTCGCTAGTATATACATATATATACCTATTTCTCTGGACCTGGGATTACACGTCAAACCATGTAAACCATGTTTATCTTTTAGTGTCTATCTGTGTGTTATTTAACTAAGTTAGCTTAGCGGTTTAACATTATTTTTATACAAAATATAGGTGTCATTAGCCCCTCATAGTTAACCCCATACATTCTGTTATTAGAATCATCTCATTCAAGTCTATGATAACAAAGGAAGTATACCAAAATATAATAAATTCAAACATTAAGTAACTGTGACCATGACACCGCCTAAACTTGAATAACGTGTGAACGGTATTATTTAAATGTGTTAATAACGGTGTCGGTATGCCGTAAATGCCATTATTACAGCATGAGTTACATTTTTATTGGATCAGCAAAATATTGCCGGGTTTTTCTTTACAATATTTGTAACGCGATATCATTATGGACTATACACAATAAATTAAAGGATATTTTCAAGCCGGTATTCTTTTTAAGTTATTCAAGATGCAATCTGCTTTGGTATAAGTTATGCATTTTAGAATTTGGTCCTATGGTACGCCTATCGATATCCTGAAACGTAGATGTGCCTGTGTTTCTTGTCTCATGTTAAAGTCTCAGTGGTTCCCAAAGTTGACTGGACCGCGACCCACCTAACAAAAACTTCCAAATTCGGGACTCACCGTAGCTGTCATAGTGAAAAAAGGGGCATATTTAGCTATATGAATGAAGGACTGTTCAAATAATAAAAAAACGTTCAGATACAATCGAAAATTTTAATACTTAATTTTTAAGTAGTGCTATTTTTATGAGAAGGATGTATTTGTTTCCCATTTTTTGTTATTACCTATAGCTTTAGCATCAACTTCAATTTCAGTTACTTTTAATTTACGAGTTTGATACGTCCAATTTATTTCAGTATTTAGTTTTAATATTGATCGTAGCTGAAAATCAATTTTTCAAGGCCCACCCAATATTCGCTCGCGACCCACCAGTAGGTCGAGACCCATAGTTTGGGAACCACTGGTTCCTCTCATTGATAAGCAATTTAATATGATGAAAGATTTATAATCATTAGAGTTATTGGGTAAAAATTTAAAACAGTTAAGTTTTAAATGATAAAATAAACCAAAAATATCTCCAGTATTACTTTGTATAAAAGCTGCATTACAAACTATTAATATTTAAAATTGCCTTCAGATAATGTAAACTGATCCCAGTATAAACCTGTACCCTAATTGCGTAACTTATTTTCGTAAATAATTATGCCTAATTTGTTTCATTTTGACAGTTCAACAACATTCATTGCTTTATTTACGTTGTTGAGCAGATTTTTTTTTCCAACTATGAAGCAGTGGATTAGCAATCTGTGTCGAATCGAAACAAATTGTGATTGTGTTGCATTACGAAATTAAGGTACAGGATCAGTATAAAGCTCCTAATTTTCAGTCGATTTGGCAGTAACTGTAACATAACTAACAATTGCGGAGCAATATTAAGCCTGCACCGATGTGCCTAACTAAAATCTGTGTTACAGTGCACAAATGTTATCCTGTTACAGAATATATGTAGACAAATGATACATACATGAATATGCTGCTTAACGATTTATAGGTACAATAAATAAATACATTCAGGTACCTAAATAACACCCATTGCCAAACATAAGTTAATTGAAATCATCAGATAAAACCAAATAAGATAAATAAAATTAAAATTAAAATGAAATTAAATAAAAATACAATAAAATCAAACATCAAATTAAATTAAATCAAATAAAATCAAATCAACACAATGCTTTTGTTTTAATTCTATGACGCGACAGAGCTCATTGACACGTTATTCAATTAATGAATTGTGACATAATGCTTAATATAAAATTTTATTAACTTACAGCACAACGCACCACAGCACGGTTCACGATTAATTTTCACATTAATAATTAATTATTTGTGTTCGGTGGTAGTTTCATTTTATAATATTGGTAGCTTTATGTACCAGTAGCTTCTGCCCGCGACTTTTTCATGTGAAACTCGTAAGATACACAATAAATTATTATAATTAGGTATATTATTATTTTATAAAACTTGCATCGCATCGCATCGCCCGCCCGCTATATTACCTCGTTTTCGCTCAGCGTTCTTTCTGACTTTTTTCTTTTTGTCGTGATGTTAAAAACCAACCTTCCTCAAGAATGGGTTTATCACACGCAAGTTTTTTTTTAAATCCGACTGGTAGTTCTAGAGATTAGAGCGTGCAAACAAACAAACAAACAACAACAGCTTTATTAGTACAAATAAGACATCGATTTCCAGTACATTGAAACATTAACATACCTACAAACGAAGGATGGGCGTTTTTGGGGGACTGTCTTATGTAATTTTAACGTTCGAAAAGTGCTGATTCTCAGCCTAGTTTGAATAAATGACTTTTGAATTTTGTTTTTTTTTTTTTAATACATAACATACATTCTCCATGTAAAAAATCTCTCAATAATAAACTTTATTGACATTTTTATTAAGAAGAGTTTCGACTCAAACTCTAGTTACCTCAGTGCTTTGTGTTTAATCTAAGCCATGGCCGGTCTCTGGTAACCTTTAGTTTAAGGTGTGTTATCTTTGTGGGCGGTTTCTTAATAGTGAAGCTATTGCCAAATCCCCGAGTATAGTATCCGTACTAGGTACTTCATAATCAGCACTCTATAGGGACCTCAAACCTAAAACATACTCGTATTTGAAGGAGCTATATTATATACTCTTATGAAAGTGTTTTCGGAATCCTAGAACGGAATGCAAAGCTGTTCTTTTTTAGGGTTCCGTAGTAAACAAGGAACCCTTATAATTTCGTCATGTCCGTCTGTCTGTCTGTCTGTCTGTCAGTCTGTCCGCGGTCTAACTCCAAGACCCTTTGTACTAGAAAGCTGTAATTTAACATAGGTATATATATTAATTACGTCGACAAAGTGGTAAAACAAAATTATGAAAAACATTTTTTTTAGGGTACCTCTCATACACGTAAAGTGGTGATGTTTTATTTTTTATTTTTTAACCCATGGTGAGGGGTATCATTGGAAAGGTCCTTCAAAAACATTATGAGTTTGTGAAAACCATTTTTGGATCTAAGGAACCGTTTGCGAAATATTAAGCTTTAAAGTGCTAATTTTTGTTAGAGTCAAGTGTCCCCCCCTCCCCCTGCCGCCTAAATGGTTAGTTTTGGGTGTGTGAAAAAAATCACAACAGTAGTTTATATAACGAAATTAAAAGGAAAACTATCACAACTAAGTAGAGTTTACAAGTTAACGAGTAATAATCGACCAACTTAACTTTGCAGTTGCAAAAACATGTTTTCCCATACATTCCGTATGGGAGAACATATTTTTCAACTACAAAGTTAAGTTTGTTTTTGGGATAAATTCATCCCAACTACGGAACCCTTCATTGTGCGTGGTCCGACACTTGGCCGGTTTTTCTGGTCTTATGGGGCTTACGGTACTTTTAGTAAATGCGTTTCATCGTTATAATTCTTCACAACTGCATGTCATCGTACACTATTTTACTCACATGCTTCACATTATAAGTTTTCTAACTGGTATTTTTTCTACTTTCAGGTACACACTACATATGCAAATCCGGCACAACTGTTTCGTAAGTCTTAATGTTACTGTAAATTAAAAGTACTGTTGCAAATAACGACGCCAAAGTGTATAAGTAGGTAACTAGATCTTTCATAGTATATTTTTAGTATTCCGTGAATAGAAAGCACTTCAGGTAAAAACATATAAAGCAGAAATCCGTGCGATATAAATAGAGCTGATATTAAAAACATTCTCCTACCGCGGCGCATCGCATCAAAACTTTATTATATTGTACGTCGCATATCTAGTGGACATATCTAACTGGATAAACAAGGATAACACAGAATGGAGTAAAAGTTTTTTATTACAATAACAATATGGGACCGATAAGTTGACGGGCGCGGTATCATTGTTTAGCTGTTCGCAGAGTTTTCTCATATCGCGCCTTCCGCTCGTTTCATCGCAACTTATGCCGTCCTAGGCTAAACTTCAGGTTAATTAACTCGTCTCAACTGTGTAACTGCTGATAAACTAGCATTATTAAGCGCTGTTTTATTATCTACCTACTATATCCCAATCAACTGGCTACATAGGTAAATACGTGAACTTTCGGAGGCGTGTATTGCTTTTGTCTGTGTTTTATTCTTTGCCAGTTTGACCACTATTATTGGTATCTATCTGATATTTATTGACATTAGAATACGTTTCAAACACTAGTTACAGGTATATAAAGTAGATTAATAGATTTATTTCACGCTTTATGAAAGCCTGAACACAGATGTCATGAACCCATACGATCCGGGTCGAAGGACCAGAATTGTTCGAGAAAATCCAACACTTTAGTAATAAATAAACAAGAGAGATGAATAATTTTAATTAAAACAAACATATTAATCTAAATAGTAGCTTGTTGGGGTTCAAACAAAACGCTGAGGTAAAATGAGATAAGAGAGACGCGCAGGTACGGCGAGCTTTTTCGGGACGAGCGATCGTACCGCCGAATGTATGGGCGAAGTTTGACGGGTGGCTTAGTTAGCCCCGTAATGAACGCGGATTTATCCCGGCTTCCCAGTCCCGATATGAGCGATCCAATACGAACCGACTTGTTTACCCACAGTATTCTCACGATTAATCACTTAGATACATGTATAGACCACATCAAATTAGATTCTATTAGATAAGATTTCACTGCATTCATTAACCCTTACATCCGCCGTATTGTGGGAATATTCTTGCAATACCTAAAACAATGGGACCAATAACACAAAAGAAAGAAGAGTAAATAAACATGTACTTAATTACATTCTTACACAGCAACATGTAACAACATATCATAAAGTCTTAAAAGTAATGCCGTTCGAACTTAATTAAGTAGAGTAAATTCCCCGTACTACAAATAATTACAGTTGTTTAAAGACATTATAAAGTCTACCTACAATAACTGTTCAAGAATGGAACACGAAAAATATGCTCTATATAAATAAATCAACACGCCACGAAAATAAATAATGGCACACACGCGACTACGCGAGTACGCTACTTTGCCATAACCACAGACGTAGTAATCAATAGACGGGTCGGTCGGAATTAACTGTGCGTACAGTTAACCGCAAAAATAGTGTAGCGGTGCAGCAAAGCTACCTGCGGTACTCGGCCATCGACAATAATAACTCGCTTCAGTAATCCGATGACTGGACAGGTACTTATTATAAAAAATTTACGCTGACACAGAACACAAATTGTGTGTCGGTATCGGTAATTGTGTCATTACAGACCTCAGTAACTTTGTTCATAAACATTTTACTCGTTCTCGTGTTGATTTAGTTCATGTTTTAATAACGAAGTGATGATTTGTTATGTTCGACTTCATTACAACAAAAGATTTCAGTCAATTTCTAGGCCCATAAAAATGGTATAACTTTTAAAGTTTCCGCAAAAATACAGCGTTATTTTTCGTGTACATTGGTTGCTTAGTAGGCAGGTCGCGGAGCCGCGCGGACTCAGGTCACGCAAATAGGTTAATAGCTACCGCCGAAAAAACGCCGTAAAGGAAGCTTAATCAAAGAAAAATATTGCTACTCCTTTCGAGTCGGACGCTTTTATTGAATAGGCGAAGTGAACGGAAGTCGCCCTGGTTCAGTCAAATACTGTTCTACATTTCACAAATAATACAAAGCTTAGATAATGTAGCTTTCACAGAAATACATCCTTTATAAAGACTTTCTAGGAAATAAAATGTTGTAAAAAAGAAACGGCAATGAAATTCTATCCCGGAGTTCGCATATCTACAAAGCTTTTACCAGAAGCTAGCGTTTGTAAAAAACAAACGAAAGTTTGTATGAAACTAAAAAGAAAAGCAGAAGCGATATTAAAACAAAGTTTTATAATAAAAGCACTTGAATAAAAAGCACATGATTTTTGTGTCGAGTGCGAGAATTTCTAAAGACCGAAATACATTTCTGGCACTTCCACTTAATAATTGAGGACGCTCAATAGCAATGATAATTTAACTAAAGATTACTATATGAAAGTACGTCGTAAAGACCAATTCCAGTCAATATTTCGAGCATGACCCTAAACGTTCAGTTACGACTAATACAATATTAACATGAGTACTCCAAAAAGGTAGTAAATGACAAATTGTCCGTCATTATAGGAAAGGGAACGAGGTTAGAAAGCTTGTACATTTTTCGTATCGCGCCGATTATGTTAGTAGCATGCAACGGTTACAACACGAGCCTTGGACCCGCTCATTATAGCACATGTACACTAACCAACAGTTATAATGTCGTAACGTCTTTTCGAACTATTGCTCTATACTACCTCAATTTTCATTATAACCTCTATTTTGTAGAGGAATCTATTTTATTCTTCTTTCATTCATTTAGTTGCTTGATTAGTATCAATTCGAAATCAAGTTATAAATTAAACTATAAGAGGTATGGTCGGTTTCCAGCTTATCAAATTCTGATATTTTATACGCACCGTCAGTCATTCCGGCTTCTTACTGTCGGAACTACCGCCATCGTCTTGACAACTGACTGACGACTTTAACGTGCTCTCGGAAGCACGGAGAGACCTCAATCTGTAAAGAATGATCATTGATCACCGACCCCAGCTAATAGCAGCAAGCGGAAGCGTTGCCAATCGATCGCGCTGTAATGTAGCCATTTACCTCCGTGGCTCTGTCCTCCAGAAACAATTTAGGTGTTACAGAGGTTTATATAACAAGAGATAAGAGAATCCTTAACACTTCCGATCCGCGTGGCACCGTGCCAAGGATTGCAACACTGCTTCTCCCCGCTTTATTGCCATTTTCAATGATAATTTATTCATCTTCACGCTATATTCTTTTAGGGGACCGGTGGATGTCGGAAACTGGAAGCTATCAGCAATAAGTGCAGTTGCTAACGATCTTTCTTATCTCGTTAATTCTATAAGTTCCTGATATCTTAATAGGAGACTTAAAACCATCCAGGAACATTATATATTTTGATCAATTACAACAATTTTCGGTGTTTAAGCATCATTTGCCTGCAATTCCCATAATAGTGTTTAAATTTCGATGGTTTCCAATCTCAAATGAACAATTATTTTAAGACAAGTGGCATTTACGTGTGGCTATGTCGATGCTTGTTTTCCAAAATGCTGACCTGTATCATATACAATAGAGTGCATAATAAGCGAGAAACCCTCTCGTATACTAATGATCAGCGCTGTGCCGATGGCATCAATAAATTCGATAGAAGCCTTCATTCACACGTAATAAAGATTCGCGGCCCATTCATTGTTCAAACCATTTTAGTCTGAGGTGAATGTTTCTAGCATTTTAACATAAGAAACTCTGCAACTTTAAACCACAAAAAATCGGTTCTTTCGTCCGTTTACCTACTAGGCATAAGCCACGTTAGCAAGCAATTGAAAATTATCTAGCCTAAGCAAAAAAAATACTGAAAAGTAACTATTTATTAAAGGGTAACTATTTATTAAAGGGTAACTTTTATATCCTTGTACACATTATTATTTTTTACGTATTTGACATTTCTGGGGACCCAGGGGTCCCGGACTTTTGGAACGCGGTACGAGGGGCCGAAGCCAACTCGCAGACGTCCCTTAGATGTTTTTAAGTTTTGAGACACCAACCGACGATTATCCCTGTTCGCACTATGCAAGGGCACCCAAGGACAACCCCCGGTTGGTGTAAGACTATCGCAGGATATGGAAACAAAGATATTTGACTATGGGTTTGGGTGGATAGAGTGGACTGGTTACCTGGAACTATGAAAGGACTATGGCCCCTGCCTGATCAATGTTTATATGTACACGGATAAAATGGCAGGGGGTGACTTGCACACTCAATAATGGGCCCCCTAAAACGGTTGCTAGCACAAATTGTCCTAGCGACAAGGCAGCAACATGTCCTGAGGTGCTTGTGAGGAGTGAAGAGGTATTCCACAGCTATCAGGACAATCCCGGAAGTACGGTCAAGATCCCTACCAGCATCTTACTGGAACACTTCCTTCCTCCGAGCACGTTTGCTCTTGCGAATCTCCATTCAAGCTGGCCAATTAAGGCAATGAGACTAATGAGGTGGGAGCTCCGTTCCTCGTCAGCATTCATTCCAGCTGGCCAATAAAGGCAAGCCAGAGGTGAGGAACAAGATTTCTTCCGAGAGGTCCGTGGGGTCGCTACTGCCCAACAGCTCGCCACATGCTGCCCTGCGGGTTTTTGTATCTCTCTTGGTCTGGCTCCTAATCCCAGACGTGTTCCGGCAAAGTAAACTCTACCGACACAGGCCTAGAGTTTGGAGCGCGCAAGCTCCACCACGACGTCAACGTAGAGATACGGCGGTGGGGTTATTATTATTATTATTTTAAGTCTGTTAGTTTTTAGATAATGTAAATACGTGTGTATAAAGAATTAAATCATAAAACAACAAAATAAATACATCTCAATATTAAAATAATAAAAAAATCATTAATATTGTTATAATATTCAGAATCGTGGAGAAATTTCTTGCCGTTATAAAGGACTTGGTTGGGGCACTCGTTCGTGCCTCAGTCCTTAAGACCTAGCAAAGAGGATTATACTGCAGTCAATGCATAAGAACTGCCGTTAACTGGGGCGCTTTGCCGTCTCTGTGTTACCAGACTAGAAATATAAATTTTTATGCTTGTATTTTATTCATTTACTGCATTTTTTGCGGACTTCCGAAAGGAGGAGGTTATCAATTCGGATGTTTGTATACATTTCTTTTAAATGTATTTTCGGGCATAACTCCGTTACATATGGACGGATTTGCAAAATTCTATTTTTGTTTGAAAGGGTATACTTTCGAGGTGATCCCATTGTCATCAGGTCAGGATCTGATGATGGGATCCTGGAGAAATCGAGGGAACTCTTCAAATATTATAGGCACACCTATAGCGATTTGGGTATTTTTTTATAGTAACTCGTGCAGTTGCTCTCGGAAAGCACTATTTGGTGAAGTGGAACTGATGATGAAGACCGCAGATGGTTGCGATTTGATTATTTTAATATGGTTGCCAAGCAATTTATGCTCGTCACAATGCATATGGAGAAGTGGAGCTGATAGTGAAGTTCCAGGAGAACTCCTCAACGATTAACGTCCCTGCATCGGGAAAAGCAATATTTTTTAAAAGGTGATGAGCAGTTGACATTGGGCTATTGTAACTTAGATACACTACAAACTCACTAAAAATCGAGAAATAAAGATTTTACATAGTATCACTACATTTCACTCAACAAAAATGGTTTTAATATTTTACGTCGACGCCAGGAACCGTTACTACGTGATATAGTTTTTGTTTTATTATTTGAATAACGAACAACTCGCATATTATTATGAGGATGTTGACTGTTCGAAAACAGGTCTGAAGGTACAGTTACTTTAGCGAATAAATAAAATTATCCTATCCAAATATTGGAGATATTTTATGCAAATAAGTGTAGCAAAATATATCTAAGGACATCGACTCAATGTTAGTGAGTATTGATCTTATTTATCGTATATTAAACTTACTTATTTATTCTCATTTGAAAAATTACTGTAGTTAAGTTCGTTTATTCAATCAAATGGTAACGTCAACCGCTTTGAACTCCGAGATCGATATTTGACTAATATTTCAGACACGCCTGGCGAGGCGAGCCTAACGTGGCCATGTCACAAATCGATAAGCTATCATAATATTTTACACTAACTACGTATCGTATTACAACTACCCGCATCTGTTATGTTATGCCACGCGGATCTGATTGGACAAAACATGAGCGTGGCGTAGCGACGTAGTGCAGATTAATCATAGCGCGAAGGTGAATTCGATTGACAAAAGTAATTTAGTAAAATCATTATGCTATTCGATAGCGTCATCATCGGAGAAACTGAGACTCAGACACGATTAGGGATTCAAACTATGGATTTAAAAAAACTGCAGTATGTCCACTTCAGAGGCCGGCGACACGGCTCGCAACTACAAATCGAGATGTTTGCAAAATTCAATTCCAAGCACGTTGCGCTAGTGTGAGTGCCTGTCGGAGCGATATACACCTACAGTGAGCACCACGCACACATTGACAATTATTGCTTGACGTGATAGCACTACTAGCTTTCGAAAATTTATGATAAATTTGGATGTGTTCCGTAATACAAAAAATTATGAATGAAAACTTAATGTATTTCCATTTTTATTTGTATAATTTGTAACTTGATAACATAAACTATGCTTCTGCGGAAACAATATTACAAATATTGTTGTTTATAATACAGAAAAAACAATATGAAAATTTATGTCATTTACGCTGTAAAAATGTACGAAATGCAATTCGCTTACACTTCACTTAAAGGTAAGTTTTTGGAAATAAAAAGACGTAGGAGCCTAGATAAATACTGCCTCAAACCGAATATCTACATAATATGGTGGAAATATGCTCAAATTGCAAATGATTTATGTATTACATTTGTATGGACAATTCATACGTCGCTGCATTCTTAAGAGTCGGGCTAAAGTACCTAGAACTTACTACTAGACGTATTCTTAACCTCTTCGGCAAACTGAGGTAGATAAGGCTTTAGACAGCTTGGCTGCTAGACAGTAACCATTTCTATGAATACTACGTAGACATTTCGCACTGTCGCAGTAAAACTGTGGCCATTAAATTAGCCAGTAGTTCTGATTGCCGAGTCCGACCACCTGCCTGCTATTTTTAATAGCCAATGGGAAGATAAGATGTTAAATCTCAGGTTAAGTAAGAAAAAATACCTACTAAAGGAAACGTACTACGTATACACATAATATTAAGTATTAAGATGGACTTACATCTAAAACTTCATACCTAATGGTCCACAATAAATTATTAAAAACACGAAACGAACGAATTTCGTATCAATCAGTAATAGCAACTGTCGATCATTCCGAATCCGATCATAGCGTTCGACAAACGTAGGTACAAATAAAGCAACAACATCAGTAAAACACTTTTTCTGTTCAAATAAAAATGCAATTATGTAATTTAACGGAACATTTCATCCATTACAGCGAATTGAAGTTTGAAGACAAGTAATTAACCGTGTTTTTATTGGCCCGTACCGAAATTGGAAAAACACTTATGAAATTACTTTGGGGTTCGGCTGTCAGCTGTTTGTATAGAAACACTTTTGATGGCTGTCGTTGGTCATCGATAAGAAATTCTAAAAAAGCGGTAAAGTGCGAGTCGGACTCGCACATGAAGGGTTCCGTATACCACCGTACAATATTTTAAACTACATTATTTTTTTAATACTTTAGTAAAAAAAAAACTTGAGAGGTGTCAAGGTACACCCGGATGGAACGAAGTTCCTTTCGATTAATTAGTGAAGGAATTGTAATTTTTTTTTTTTTTAATTTATAATAATATTTTTTTATTATTCACTGTTCAATGCGAAATAGAAAGACGAAACGAAAATAACTGGCTTGCTTTCTATGAGAGAGAGAGAGACAGACAGAGAAACATGCGCACGCCGCGCCGCACGGCTTACAACTATAGCAAAAAGTGTCGTTACAACTTTTGGTCTTAATTTTTTCTGTCTAGCCCCCTTTCGCAACGCGCGATAAGGAACTTCGTTCCAAAAACAGCTCTCTTGTATGGGGAACCCTTTTTTTAACTATATTTTTATTATTTGGTGTTATAGCGGCCGTAGTAGTACCTACACACTCTGAAAATTTCAAGTGTCTACCTATTACGGTTCAAAAGATACAATCCTGTGACAGACGGACCAACACGACGAACAGCGGAGCCTTAGTAAAAAGGGTCCAGGCACCCTTTGGGTACGGAACCCTAAAAAGATTACAACAGCACGCTTAGCATGACGACAATAGAAATGGGTTTTGTCGACGGAAGAATAGACAAAATGACAGATAAACAATCACAATCTGTCATTTTATCTATTCTTTTTCGACAAAATGCAACCCTTAAAGGATCAGCAAAGTATTGTATAATGACGTAATGTTTAATAATGTACGCACACAAATTTACTTTTTTTTTTCTTTTATAAATAAAATCCAGCTATGAGTTCTAGGATAATGTCGGTTGTATAGGTATTGTATCTGTTACTAGCTAGTTTTTAGGGTTCCGTAGTAAACAAGGAACCCTTATAGTTTCGTCATGTCCGTCTGTCTGTCTGTCTGTCTGTCTGTCCGCGGTCTAGCTCCGAGACCCTTAGTACTAGAAAGCTGTAATTTGGCATAGGTATACATATTAATTACGCCGACAAAGTGGTAAAACAAAATTATGAAAAACATTTTTTTTTAGGGTTCCTCCCATACACGTAATGTGGTGATGTTTTTTTTATATTTTTTTATCCCATGATGTGGGGTATCATTGGAAAGGTTCTTTAAAAACATTGTGAGTTTGCGAAAACCATTTTTGGATTCAGGGATTTGTTTGCGAAATATTAAGCTTTAAAGTGCTAATTTTTGTTAGAGTCAAGTGTCCCTCCCCCTGCCGGCTAAATGGTTGGTTTTGGGTATGTGAAAAAAATCACAACAGTAGTTTATATAACGAAATTAAAAGGAAAACTATCACAGCTAAGTAGGCTCTACAAGTTAACGAGTAATAATTGACCAACTTAACTTTGCAGTTGCAAAGGGTTCTCCCATACATTCCGTATGGGAGAACATGTTTATCAAATACAAAGTTAAGTTTGTTTTTGGGATAAACTCATCCCAACTACGGAACCCTTCATTGTGCGTGATTCGACACGCACTTGTTAATTATATATTTTATATTGTAATCTGTGGAGAACGTAGTGGGTGGCATAATTGTTTTAAAATATAATATTTAAGATATTATGACTATTTCTTATTGTACTACTGTTTGTTTTTCCTTAAATATATAAAATAAAATAAAACCCGTAGAAACCCGTTTCTATGGTCGTCATGTTACGCGTGCGGGTCGATTGACTTGCGTGGTTTGCGTTCGATACGGAACCCAAACAGTAGAAGCCCAAAATCTAAATAGCCAACTTTTCTAAATAGATATTATACCGAAGTATCTTGATGACGCACTTAATATATAACAAAAACCACCTGTGTGACATACTGAAGCCGCAACGAGTATTGCGTAAAATTGCCATCGTATACCGTGGAACGAGTAATATTAGGTAGGTAAGGCAAGTTCTGATTAAACCGTAAAAGAGATTGGTTCCTCGGCTGAGTGCTTTATCGTTGACGTTATGTCGGCAATTTGGTGGCGTCTCCCCGGCCCACGGCGCCGAGCCGGGATTTCTGCCGAACGAGTTACCTACGCATAAAAAGAAGAACGAAATGAAAAAAGTTCAATCGATACGAACGAATACTAATAGAGTGTTGAAGTAAGCCGTACAGTTTATTGAGCACAATCTTCTGACTGATTTCATCAGCTCTGAAATATTTCAGCGAAATGAGAGCTTCCCAAAAATAATCGCAACCTAAGTTCAAAGTTGCTGAGTTTTTTCGCCATTTGATTAAACTGCCAAGTTAACGATATCTTCGTTAATTAATAATCCACATTGACATTAGTCGCGAAGTTTCCTTAAAAGTGTCCGTAATTACGCGGTATTCGGCATAATGATAATTATAACGAGCTTTTGGCAAATTCAACGTATTACAGCTTTAACATTCCCGTGGGAAGCTTTACTAAAAGGATAATAACGAAATGACGTCGGAACAAATAACGCATCATATCATTTATGTAAAAAATATTCCCACCGTATTAAAAACTGAACCATAAAATGTTTTTTAAAATAAGTGCTCACAGTGCGCGGCGCGGCGTCCGCGTCGGCTCGGCACGGGGAGGCATTACGGTAGGCACTTGGCACTTGCAGTAAAAACATGCTCTGATAAAACAGGTGGTGGCTGATATATGGGTCCGCATTGGCGAGCGAGCTCACTGCAGCTGTCCCGGCCGCGCTCACCTAGCCCGCTCTTATGTATGCACCCACTTATCAAATCATTATTTGTACCAAACTTCGGGATTTTATCCTGAAAATTTTGGCTTCGAAACTTAGGCGAGTTTCGCATGAATCAGTAATTTGCGTTCGATAACTTTCCGAACGAATTATAATGTGAAATGAGTTCTTTGACAAAAAGTTTGTATCAGGTTTTGCCGAAATGAATTCTTTAGAATCAATGGGCAACACCAATACATTATGACAACATTTAGGATACTACAAGTTATTTGGATAATAAATTGAACGTTCGTTTATAATTTTGTTATAAAGAGCCCTTACGATGTGAAACAACAACAATCCTGTAAGTAATTTAAATCCCTCAATAAGTATACCTACATACAATCGACACTGGGAGAAATTAGGTGTTTGCAAAGGATTGTGAACTATGAGTTTGTTTAGTTTATGGGGCAAAGGACACAGTGCACTGCCGGCTTATATTACACATAATGCTGGAATAAATGTTCGCAAATAACAATAACTTCGACATTTTGTTGCGTGTATATTTAGTTAGGTAAGGTAAAAGGTTTACTGGAATTTATATGTATTTTCTGTTTTTCTGTTGACTGCCTCGTTGGTCTAGTGGTCGCAAGCGCTACTGCTGAGCATGAGGTCCTCCTGGGTTCGATTCCCGGGTCGGGCAAAGTGTTATTGGGTTTTTCTATCTGAAATTTCTCAGTAGCAGCTCGGAGTCTGGATTTGTGCCCGGTTGATGGCAATAGGCTCGCCCCCTATTACATTAGACTTAAACATAACTGGCGAAATGTGGGTGTACCTGCTACAGGGACACCTCTGCCCAACCCTTCGGGGAAACAAGGCGTGATGTTATGTTATGTGTGTTTCTATAAGAAAATTATTTGTAAAATTAAAGTTACTGGATTCTTATCATATATTTTCTATACTACTTACTGTTATATAAACAAAACGAAATCATTACTGATATTTTAGTCTCAAAAAAGGTTTTAATGTGTATCTCTGTTCATGTATGTTCCACTATTGCACTGACTTTTCCCGAATACTCTAATAACCCGCAACTACGAAGGGCCTCGGGGGTTATATTGCCATAATCACCACGGTGGCTGTCGGAGGCTGCTGCCCATCCTGCTGATAACATCCTATAGGCTGCTCTTACGACTTCCGCCGGAAATGATAGGGTGGTCTTCGCACCTAATGTTATTTACCTGTTTCATTAGAGTTGGTCTGTGTGCATGAAAGACCAGTTTTTTGGGCTTTAGTAAAACCAAAGGTTTTGGCCTTCTATCCGCATCAAGTACACTTAGATTTTTAATAACAATAACTTTGAAACTTATGTAGAAATAAGTATTATAACGCTACTTTTGTGATCCTAAAAAAGGAGGCACAGGAGTATTTATATACCTAAAGAAATCGATTATTTTAAAACGCTGGACTTGGTAAGTGTTGCTGCATTATTCTAAAGCAAATAAAAAGTAATCAGTGCATCGTTACTGGAACAAAACGACTACGACTGTTGCAAATATATGAAACGTGCTTTGAACAGTTCTAAGAGTGTTTGTAATGTTAGTCACGTTCAATAAATCTGGGTCCAGTTGAAAATCTGTACCATGAGTCTGCAGTGTTATCTTTGTGAACTCCACTCACCTGTATAGTGGATCTTCTATCTTCTTTTGTCTTCTATGTATATAAAAATCAATTGCCGTGCATTAGTCTCGCAAAAACTCGAAAATGGCTGGACCGATGTGAATAATTTTTTTTCACTCCTCTTGCTCAAAAAGGCCGTCACTGTAGAGTACCAGAGCGGGGAAAGAATAGCATTTCTTGCTCTAGGGGAAAAAGTAATTTCTTTTTAATTTTTGTCTGTTCCAACGAGCCTTGAAAAACGAAATAGTAGATTGTTATACGAGGGGCTAAAATAACCCATTGTAACGAGGTAGTTTTACTCCCGAGCTTTAGCGAGGGAGTAAATAGAAACCGAGTTATAATGGGTTTTAGCGCCGCGCGCCGTGTGTTACACTCTACTTTTCACTACGATTGCGAGAAAATAAAATAATCCAATACAATATTAAATAGTTTATTTTATTTAATTGTGCAATTTGTACAATTCTGGATATTTAACGAGATGTTTTTTTCCGGCAGTGTAACACACGGCGCTAAACCCCATTATAACTCGGTTTCTATTTACTCCCTCGCTAAAGCTCGGGAGTAAAACTACCTCGTTACAATGGGTTATTTTAGCCCCTCGTATAACAATCTACTATTTTGTTTTGTTCGCCTGAATCCTAGGGTGGTTTAAGAAAAAAGAAAATTGGGAAAACCCAACGCTACAGCCGAAAAATCGAAATCGAAAATTTGTCAGGACAACGTCTGACGGTCAGCCAGTTATTTATATATTTGAATATGTTGTACTCATAACGATTGTACACACTAAAAAGATTCAGATAGAGTCCCAAGAAAATCCTACTACATAATATTATAGGTAAATGTGAAAGTATTTGTGAGTTTTGATGTTAGTTAAGCAATCACACTTCAATAGCTGTAATTCGGATTTTGGTACACGGGGTAGACCATGACCTGCAGTGCTATTCTGTAAAAATCTCATCGTGAACACTAAGGCGAAGTGAGCTGTCATTCAACCATATGATAGGCATTGACACTATTGACACTTCACTTTCAAGCTCACTTCACCTAAGCATTCACGGTGAGATTTTTACAGAATAGCATTGCTGGATTAGGACATAGGATACTTTATCCCGGCAGTACGTTCCCGTGGAATAGTTTTTCAAAATATTGTCGTTTTCCGACCTCCGCGCGGGTGAAGCTGCGGGCAAAAGCTAGTAGGTTCTAATAAATATTGGATACTTGAAATCTGTGCTTGAAACACTGCAACTAAGCTTACGTTCGCACGGGCCCTTTTTTTAACGCGAGGTTTCTTGTCGCGCACTGGATTTTCAACGCTCGGCTTAGTAGCGTGAGTTGAAAATCCAACTGTGCACTTTTTCAACGCGCTAGGGATACACTCTGTTGGATTCTCAACGTTCGGTTCGATACCAAGAGTTGAAAATCCAATGCGCGTCAAGAAAGCTAAAGCGCCCGTGCGTACGTAGGCTATTGGCCGCACTGGGTAGAAAAGCGTCAAACAATAATCTTGATAAAAGGTTTTCATCAAAATCTATATTAACAAAGGTAGAATAGGTACTAAATGTTGCAACCTTTTTAGTTGCCTAATTAAATAGATTAAAAACTAGCCATCGGCGGTCAAAAGAATTTTGAGATGCCATTGTACTTTTTTTTATTTTTGTTTCTTCTTTTAAAATGGCTTCTCATTTATTTTTTACATATTTATCAGCATGTATTTTCTATAATGTCCTACCTAATGCGAACTTTTTTATTATTTTGCTTTTAAATTAGGCATTAGTAATAGGATTGCAACAAACAATGATTTATAAAATGCTTTTGGGTTTATTCGGTTCCTTCATAAATATAATAAAAGAAACTAAATAAGTAAATAGAAAAATCAAGAAAATCTGGTGTTTATTGAATAAAACCAACACCACGGTAGCGCTACCAATATCGCGTTGACAGATTATTTAATACGAACACTACTTCAAATTGAATCAGAATAATTCGACCTACAGCTGAGGTCAATCAGCATCAATAGCCATAACAACTGTCACAGAGAAAGCCAACGAATGCCATGTTATTTTCCGCTTGTCGATCGCGTGCACGAACGAACCATCCATGAACTGTCAAAATAAACTATTCGTTTAAATCAGACCTAAAATAGTTAAAATATCGAGTTGCGTAAAATGATGAATCATAATACAATTCAAGAAATATCGATCGGTCTTTAGATTACTTATGTCGCGCTGCAAAAGAACTAAAACAAACAAGCCAACTTTTTTATGCTGGTGTGCGTGACAGCTCTTACACTCGCGCCATGTCATTGTGCTGTCATTGTGCGTGCATTTAGCGGCCAACAGTTGGACGCAATTTTTTTCGTCGAGTTCACAGCTTTGACTGTCTATCTAGACATATTTTTATATCTTTGGATTCGTTGTAGAAAAGTAGAAAGGTTTGACCGATTTGATTCGCTGTTGACAGAGTATTGAATAAAAAACAGTTTGAAGAATACACGAAGGCTAAGAGCGAAAACATATAATGCTGTTTGAAACAGATATAACAAGAAAAAAATGTGACTTAGAAGCCTTAGGATAGAACTTTAGCTAAGAATGTAGAAAAGAAACAGCAGACAGGGCAAATAAGTCTTGCGCTGATTAAAATGGTTTGTCCAGCTTTTTGTGTACATACATAATTACGTCTCAAAGCGTCGAGATGTTACTAAATAAGGTTATCATCTGAAAAACCTAGTTGCACACATAGCGGGCTAGCGGAGAAGCGCGTAGGTAAGCTCTAGCGGGGTCGCTGACCGCGGACCGGTCGGCCGCCTGATCGCCGTCTTCCACTGCGTCCGACACAACTGATAAGCTCGTTCAATACTGTTTGCTATTTTATTATACCTACGACCATTTACGTTAATGACTGTACGGTTCAAGTGCCTTCGGAACCGGCTCGGAAACTTCTTACAAACTAAGACACGGTTGTAGTACACATCTTGTTGACTACGCTGATCGCGGATGTAGGCATTTTATCGTTATTGACTAGACTCTAGACTACGAGTTTACTAGCACAGTTTTAAAGTGGAAATTCCTTTACATTGTGCACTTCTTGAAAACCTATAGTAAGGGAAATAATTAAAGTCCTAGTTACGGAATAACTTATTTCTTATTTTGGTCAGAATACAAAATCATTTCTGAAGATATTTTGGACGCCCTAGAATAGCTTTCGATATGAAAACTCTACTCAGTTAAAGATAAGAACCGTCAAAGGAGCTCTTTGGGCGCTTGACTGAATGTTGAAACAATAAACTATCCTAAAATAACATTTGTGAATATCGAACTTTGTCAACCTCTATAACTACCGAGTTTTTCGGTTCTTAGTACATGGAAGCACATAGAATTATCAAAAAGTATTGTCTATTTAAGTTCCATAAGGATTTTCATTTTCAAATTACTTGGGAGCGGAAAATAATAAACTCTCCACTGTAATGAAAGCACTTAATTGATAATATTTTAATAATATTCCCCGAACCGTAGCCGTGGGAGGTCGCTGCAAACCATTTAACAGGTACATTAGAGCTTTTATGAGATAATAGTGTTACCGTTTTTACCACGCTACATAACCGTGCTGCGTGGTACGTAGGTGATGCTTTTACAAGGACATAATAACCGTGTAAACAATGGAAAAGTGCATGTGGGAACGTAAGTAAGTTATCGTGTAGCCGGTCGCGGATGGATGCGTAGGCGCCTGTTCCACGCCGGCGTTCAGTCTTGACACAGCTGTTGAGCTGGCTATATACAACGCGCACACAATGAGACTGCATTACGCACTACATAATGCTTGCTTGTAACATGACATTGTACTGATCTCGAGATGTATGAGCTGCAACGTTTGTATTGTGTGACTGATGATTCACAAGCGTCGGGATTTATTTTTAGCTTATTGGTGAGCAATTACATACAAAAGATATTCAAGAGATTCATGCGTCTCGTTATATCCTGAGGTATCTCGATCTCATTTGAATCTGCCTTCACGGCAACCCAAATAATTCAACTCCTTTACGTAATTGTTAGGGTTTTCTGTAGAATTAGCCATCTATTTGAATCTAATTATTATATTGGGTACTTACAGACAAAGGCTTCGATTTTGATCAACCGTTACAATTGCTTTGTACCCAAAGCTAATTTGGCGCACGTAACAGTACAGAACTATGTATGTACAAAACAATAATAATCAAAGGATGTTTGGATATTTACCTAACCAATAGGTACACTCATTGATCAAAGATACTTTGGAATGGGAATGAATTCTTTGATTTAGTGTACTGTACCGAATTTACCAATAACTTGTACCGTAAGTAGATTCACATGTAGGTAAAAGATGTCAGAAATACACAAAGCAATTTTCTCCTGAAGTAGGTACCTTAGGTACCTAATAATTAGATAAAATAATGTCCATATGCACCCACCTGCCGAAACTAGTCATACAGTTTGTGAAGAAAGGCGCTTCAGAAGAAAATCGCTTTTGAATTTCCCTTTGTGTAAGTTACCTATTGGTGCCGATTCCCTTGTTCACAAACTAAACTAAATTTAAGTTCAGTGCATCTTTTTCTTTCTATTTCATTAAGAAAAGAACAGAAGATACATTTTAGTTTAGTCCTGTCAAATTAATCAGCGCTTGACGTAAATTGACGTAATTTTAGTAGGAAAGTTTTTAATCATGTCTAAACTTGTATGGAGTAGTGACAGGCGCTGATTAATTTGACAGGACTGAACTAAAATTTATCTTCTGTCCTTTTCTTAATGAAATAGAAAGAAAAAGATGCACTGAACTTAAATTTAGTTCAGTTTATGAACAAGGGAATCGGCACCATTATATACCTATATACGTCACTGCAGTGTAGTGCAGTCAGTCACCCCTTTTACGTGGTGTTAGTTTAATTTATAGCAGGGTGTTATTTACCCCGCCTGACCTGCCACCTGGTGCTATAATAATGCATGACTTAATGACCTATTAGCCTATTACAGACTCAGGAAAGTTATAATTAGCACTGCCAATGACGTTACTGGCCTTTTTATGTTTTGTATACGGTATATGGGTACTTTTAATGAAGGCAGGAGAAAAAAAAAACACTACAAAGTGAAAAATAACTTTAATTTCGGAAGTCGGTGTTTTTGGTTTTGAATTTTCGTTTTTTGCAACCGACTTCCGAAATCAAAGTTTTTTTTCTCTATGTAGTGTTTTTTTTTTGGAAGTCGGTTGTTTATTTTTCACTTTTTGGTTGTGGTATTTACCCCACACAAATTCGAATACCACTACTTGCTATGTAAATAACAGTGAGAGGAACTTAACATATCATCCACATACTAAGTGGGAAAAAATACGTATTATTGAAGCTAACTCAAAAACTACCCAAGCAAAGTTATTAAAATTTATATGGGACCACCTCTGAAGTATTACCTACCAAACAAAAAAAATAATCATTAAAATCAATTCATAATTGGCCGAGTTATCGCGTATAAAACATATAAAAAAACCTAAGTTGAATTGAGAACCTCCTCCTTTTAGAAGTCGGTTAATAAAAAAAAACATTACAATATTTTATGGCAGCACCACAAATTCTTTTTTTTTTTTCGGAAAATTCAACGATAAACTTGAATGAAAATTATGAAACAATTAACCAATTATGGATGAAAACCAACACACATATCATATATGTAAACAAGTCCATATTTACAACTAATAGTTTGTATAAAATACTATATTTTGTACTTATAAGGAGTGGTCGATCAGCGCTTTAACAGTCGTTACCTACGTTAAAGACAGATTGTATTACTAACGCGTTGGCGGCATATATTTAAATGCCATTAAGTAATAAATTAATTTAGGTCAAGGTTTCGTAAGATGACGCAAGCCTAAAGACTTTTGTTGATAAATAAAAATGGGATTTTGTCGATAAACTTAATATATGGGTTGGTGTAAAGGCTGAGCTTTGCATCAAGCCAAGCACTAAGCGAGCACGACACGAATGCTGAACGAAAGTACCTACTACCAATTTTCTCTGATCAGCAGATTTGATGTTTCCTATCTATCAACCTGGTTCATGGGTATATTCCTCAGGTCAACGCACAATTATAAGTACCTACTGTGAATTGCTCGTAATCGAATTCTAAATACCTATACTCCGTTTGAAATAAGATTAGACATTTAAACAAACCTTTTTTACAGTCCGTTCAACCGATTTTGACTTCTATACCGTAGGCATAAGTATGGCATTAAAAGCAAAAAAAGTGGTTACAAACCAACTGTTTACTGCAGCTGTCATTTGTCATGCCACCAACGCAATAGAAGTCAAAATGGTTGAACGGACTGTAAAAAAGGTTTCGTTAAATGTCTAATCTTATTTCAAACGGAGTATAGGTGAATTATATGTATAGTGCCTACATAAATGCCCTCGATCAGTGCTTAATGTTCACTCCACAATGTTCAACGTGACCTAATCTTCCTTATATAAGAAAACAAAGGAACTACGATACGTATTTTATCAGCTATTTATCGCTTGAGTTAAAGTCAATAAGGGAATATGTGCTACTTTCTACAAGGCTTGCAGACGATAATATATGTGCAGCTATGCAGCAAAAACGGTAAACAACACCTTTCAGTTCTGCTCAGACGAATGATAGAAATAACACAATAAATAGATACAAAGGTAAATAAGAAAAAACATCATTATCATCATCATCATTTCAGCCGAAAGACGTCCACTGCTGGACATAGGCCTCCCCCAAGCACCGCCACTTCGACCGTTTTTTGTGCTTCTCGCATCCAGCGGATTCCTGCGGCCGTCACCAGGTCATCGGTCATGACTAGTCATAAGTCAGAAAAACATAAACTAAAAGAAATATAGGAAATAAGAATTTATTCAGTCGTTTTTCTCAGTCTTGAATAGCAGACAATGGCCGGTGATGTAACAGAAAACTTTTTCTTTTTTTAAGAAACAGAAATAAAAACTTAAACCATTTAAAAACTATCCGAGTACGGTTCTCTCTCATCCGTAATCTAGATCTGATCGGCGATCTGCATCCATTGAGGAAACGCGGAAGGCGGCGGGCGTCCCAAGATACCTAATTACTTACCGATAATAATTGGATTCCCGGTACCGCTCAGATAGTTTAATTTATTGCTCGAAGATTTAAATCTATGTATATTAGAAGAGATGTTTAATTCATGTTGATATCTCAAATAGTGTAGGAGAAAGTCTCGAAAACGCTTGCTTTATAAACTTTACAAATGACTTTTGTACTGTATTTTCATTATCTTTCCAAAACAACGTTTCGTCGTTAGAAAATAGGAGCTAATGACAGCAATCCTCGGACGAATGAGGTCAGTAGGCAGTGTTAAAAATATCTAGTAATAATTTACAAAATAGTGTCAGTGATTACTAGCTAATGGTGCCGATTCCCTTGTTCACAAACTAAACTAAATTTAAGTTAAGTGCATCTTTTTCTTTCAATTTCATTAAGAAAAGGACAGAACATAAATTTTAGTTTAGTCCTGTCAAATTAATCAGCGCTTGACGTAAATTGACGTAATTTTAGTCGGCAAGTTTTTAATCACGTCTAAACTTGTATGGAGAGTGACAGGCGCTGATTAATTTGACAGGACTAAACTAAAATTTATCTTCTGTCCTTTTCTTAATGAAATAGAAAGAAAAAGATGCACTGAACTCAAATTTAGTTTAGTTTGTGAACAAGGGAATCATCACCATTGCTGGCTCATAAATAGAACAACTCTCACTTGGTTCCTATGTAAAACGATGTCCTTCATTCATTTTGATCTACGAAACTGCGGAACTAAAGAGGCACCTACTTTAAGAATGTGGTTGTGTTGCTCTATGTTTTGAATTTCTGATGGCAAGGCATGTCAATCCCAAAATATGTAACGGTTGACCCTGAGAGTTACGTAAAGATCATGGTAGTTACCTTAAGTGATTAATAGCTAGGTAAACAACAGTATAATGTGACAAATATTATGTGTATCTACAATGTTTACCTTGGACCCTTGACAGTCAGTCGATTCACACTTGCGTGCCAATAACGATACGTTTTCAGTGCGATATAATAAAGGTTTTCCGAAACTCAATCAATCTGCCTAGCCTTTTCCCAACTATGTTGGGGTCGGCTTCCAGTCTAACCGGATGCAACTGAATACTAGTATTTAACATGGAGCGACTGCCTATCGGACCTCCACAACCCAGTTACTGGGTAATACGATACTCCTTGGTAAGATTGGTTGTCAGACTTTCGGGCTTCTGACGACTTTGGTTTTCCGAAACTGAGCTTGCAAATTTTCCGAAATTAACGGTTTTTCAGAAACAACTTATCGGTACCTACTGAAGCGATTTCTTCAAAATTATTATAGGTACTACAGCCTTCTCTGAAATTAAATATTATTAGGCATATATCATCTGCCTATGAAAGCTACATTATCAGCGAGTAACTTGGCTGTATTTTATCGACTTCCACGCGAATGAAGTCACGGGCAGAAGCTAGTAGTTAAGAAGTAGTTAGGTACTGGATATTAAAAGGAAGTGACTTCAACATAATTTCAAAGAAAAGTAAACGTAAAGCGCAAGAAATACAGATCAAAACGAGATCCAAGCCCAACCTTATCGTTGCTAATATTGTTGTCACGCGAAATTCTAAGAATTTTTCATCTGTAAGATATTTTAATATAGAAAAATATTACGAACGAATGGTCGGCTGCAGGTGTTCTGGGCTTTATCAGATAGGTGGCATCCGTTCTTAACTTAATATCGGCATTCCTTTTCACACTTTCGAATATAAGATAATAATTAAATATATATTTTATAGCAGCAGTGTGAGCAGGTTAAATTTCGAAATAGCATTATATGATTATTTACATGAAGGGCCACGTCGCTATTAATATTCTAAAGTGTATAAGGTAGGGCGAAGGGCGAGCGGGTTACGCAAGCTCTTGAATAAATTAGTAATAGTTAGGCGAACGTTTGAAAAAACTTGGGTAATATGTGCGGTGAGGTGTTGCTAAATATACATGAGCCGGAGAACATTGTCGGCCGCCATTGAAACGTGATTCGATTTCAATTACGCATTTACTTTAGATAAGTGTAAACACTTATAAAATCAGTTTATACCCAAATATTTTATTAAGTTTATAGAAAACGCTTTCATGCCTTTTCTTAATCTTATTATCGTTTCTCCGGTTTACTGTTCGATTAAGCTTCAAGCTCATGTACTCGACGCGGCAGTCCTTATATTCCTTGATTGAATTATACATAAGCTTACATTTACCAGGTTTTTATACTATCCTTTACTATTTTTTTATATAAGTACCTACTTGGAGTTGTATCATATGATAACTAAGAAAAGAGTTTTGTTCAAAAGCTCAGCTTGAAACGAGAAGATAATCGGGTACTTAGAACGGTGTAAAAGTAAGACAAGTAAACTTTAAATCTATATAGGAAGAACGAAAAAAGAACAGCATTTTACTCGTAACGAACTAGGTACCTAGTAGAAAAAATGTGTAACAATAATAGACATAAAACTCATATAATCACAGAACATTAGGCAGGTAGCGAGAACCCTCCGCGACAAATTAGCAGTATCGCGGTTACCTCACCTTTGCACTGTCGAAGTTAAAATATTAAAAAAGTCACTTAGCAGTAACAGACGCGCCCTCTTCGCGCCGCGCCCTCTGTGTGCCCATTTACCTCTCCCTCGGGAAATGACACACAAATACATATAACAAACACGATTTTATCAACAATTAAACCTAATATGTTTAAGTGCTCTTCAAACATAAAGCTTACACATTGTAAAATGAACTATCCAAATGTTTTTGTTAGGCTTTCGTGAAAATTATGAAACTGAAACTGATACCTAGTGTTATTTTTTAATTTCAATGTTTTTCGTTAAAATTGTTTTTTTAATATTTACCTATTTAATATGTAAGATAATTTATTCATAAAAGTTTCACACATATCCAAAGTTACACCTATCACATACTGTGAGATTGATTTATTTCGATCATTTTTTTTAACGGCTTTGCGCGTTGTTTAGTTACCAGATTAGTCTATACAATGTCTATTCATACACGCAATGTCTAAAAAAGAAAAAAATCAGTAAACAAAACCTAGCCTTCATGATAGACAGACATCTGAAATCTTGGCTGACAGTACCAACCTCTCGGAAAATGGGTTGGTACCATCTGACAGTCAACTCTATATAGCACCGCGCGCGCTCTTTGGTCAAATCAAATAGCGCGCGCTTTCCCGGCTTCCTGTTACACACTTCCGTCCCTTTTCACGAAATCACTCCCACAGATTGCAGGAAAGCGAGAGGAAAGATGTTACACATCAAAAATACTTATTATGGAGTAAGTTTGTTTGTTCTGCTTTTGTAGGCCTTCTCAACCGTATCAACTGCGCGACCGCCTGAAAATTGATACGCTGGTAGTATGTGATATGAAAACTAAGGCTACTGTTCCTTCACATTCCAGTCTCAAATGCGGCCGCGAGCTAACGCTAGTGCTAAATAATATATCAACGCCATGCGCCAGCCCCGCTTCCGTTCAAGGCAGACTAAAAACAACAGCCAACGACACACTAGTAATGCAGATGAGATCTACTTACGTACACTCTACAGTGCACTGATTCCACATTTCAGACCAAAGTAAATTATTTATTCATTATTGCAGTGTACATTTTCTAATAAAGCAAGAGTAATCCACTCGGGATGTCGAGCGAGTGTTACAAATGAGTAGGACGCGCGGCAGCGCAGCCGCCAAGTTCTCCGCGAATACCATTATCGGCACAAACAATCGTGATCCGTCTCCCACGGAACTCGATGCATGTTTTTTAAGTGTGGCTCGGGAAGCGCGTTGACGCCGCATCACCGTCGGAGCGGAAACTGCGTAATGAAGATGAATGTGACAGTAAATGAATGTTCAAGAAATATGACTTGAAATAATAACCTTAGATTTGACGTGTGATGATCCATACGCGTATTTTTACACTTAATAAAGTGAAAGTACCGTAGTACTGTGAACCATCAGATTTATTAAAACGAAGACTAGATCCGTCCAACAACGGATGGCGTATTTCATTATAAAGCATTCTTTAAACCAAAAGTTTTAACATTTTAATTCCCGCAGCGCAGATCACATTTGTTATGTAAACTGAGTCAGTAGTAACAATCATGCATAATTCTGAAGCGTATGTACAGGAATAGAGTAGAGAGGACGCTTTTAGTTTAAAAAGTGTAAGCTAGGGTAAGATTGTCGCGTACGGGAAATAAGGAAGATCTCGTTTTGTTAGAGGGAATCAATTATTTAAGGATACACCCTCTGAGTACGCTCTCTGTATACAGAGCAAAAGAAACTCCGTAAATACGTTTGTATGTCTATATTCTTTTCGGTTCTAGGTACCCTTCACCGTAAGCATTACTTAGAATGGTAGCGTGATTCAATGTAGATTATATAAAAATAATATAAATATACGATTTTATACTGAATCTTTGTAGGAGTTGCAAGAGTAACGTTAGAATTGGTAGTCCAATAATGTACAAATGCTTATTGTCGGTAACGTTACAAACAATCACATTAACCGTCGGCGTCGGATCGATGCTATTTATTCCAGCTTCGCAAATTGAAATGAAAACTGCCTCAGAAACGCTCTAGGATTAACTTCCAAGCTCATTTCAAAGCTTAGCCCCTAATCAGTGAAGTTAATTTATGTCTACGTCGATTCAGTCTTAGGGCTGCTTCTGATAACCTGAATACCCCTGTATCCGTAGCCACAGCGAGATTCAACCATCAAATATTCACGTGTGGAGGTATGGTTGCCGTTTTACTGCCTCCCCTCCCCGCCTCGCCGCCCGTCCTCCTGAAACCCCTCACAGGCCCGCTCGCGCCCTCAAACGACCCTGTCTGAAACAACTGAATGTGCTAAAATCAATAACTGTTGTTTGACGACAAAACTTTTACTCTAGATGTTGAGCTATTAACAAAAATGGGTGCTCGCCGCAATAGTGCTATTATAGTGAAAAGTAGGTAAAGTCACGACTTCCCAGAAATAAACAAGTCTCCACTCCACCTGGTACGAAACGAGTTTTACAAAAAAAAACGAGTCGATCAATATAAAGAACTCAATATAACCTATTATGTATTACAATAAAAACTTATCAATGATTATATAGGTACTACGGAACATTAAATACAAAAAGGGAGAATTAAACCTCTCTTTAGCTATTATGGAATATAAATGTTACATAAATACCGTTTCATGCTCCCGTCGCCGTCCCTTTAAAGTTCGCTAAATACTGCAATGACGAGTTAAGGCCCCTCGTCGAAACTCAATAAGGACCGCGACTGAGCCCGTCGCAAATTATTATACCCACTCCCTAAATAAAGTTCAAGAGAATGTTTTCATTTATTATACTGTAAAGCGGACATCAACACGAGATATTTTACATTACTGAAATTATAATTCTGAAGCCTACATATTTTTATTATGTCTACGAATTGATATTATTATCTACATACTTACCATAAGAGTTTTCTATATAAACTCACTGCACTGTACGTAATTTTATATGTGCAAAAAAAAATTGAAGATTTTACGGGGATTATGGTATGGTTAATCCGTAATTAAACTTTCGAAAAGAAAGTCTGAAACAGCTGTTGTAACTTGTAATAATATATTCTCGTAAATAAATGCACTTTTTAGTATTCATACTATTTGTATTTATATTTATTTACCTATAAAAAATCCATTTCGTATTGTTTTTGTCCATGTTCTTTTGGTGCGGGGTTTCAATTTTTCCTGACTCGAAAGTCGACCCGCCACCCCGCAAAAGAGGTCCAAGAAGTTGGTTAGGTTAGTTGCCTCGGCCCATAGGGTCCGCAAACCGCAACAGACCGAGCCGGCTTAGAGCAACGAAACCGGGCCGTTCGGACCTCTATATGCTGTCGCAGAAAAATCTCTATAGCGAGATTCAGAATTCGACACAAAAAGTACAACGCCATCTAGTTGTTCTGTTTGAAATGAATCCCGTAGTTTGCCAGCCGTTCATGTCCAATAAATTAAAAGCTTAGAGTTTATAACCCTGTTTTTGTATATTTATGTTTTTATAATATGTCGAAAGGCGGCGTTATATTTGTGGAGTTTTAACACCCTTTGCCAGGTAGGCAAACTGTAACTGTGGCCACCGGCACCGTGGGAAATATTTTTAACTAACTTTGACGGTGCAGAGACCTAAAATCTCTACGCTAAAAACCTTATGCAGTTTTTTACGGTTGGAGGAACGCTATACGGTTGGTACACGTACACACGGCTATTTAACTATACATTTCCAGTATAAGCTGATCTCGCATTGTATAGGATTCCGTACAATGAGAAGCAAGCTTATACTGGATATGTATAGCTTGATATGTAGCCGTGTGTACTTACCTACTTGTTACAAAACTCTCGTTAACTCGTATAACCTTGAATGCGTTATAAACTTTTGTAAAGGGCTTATGTATACAGATGAGCTGAGCAGGTACTTCCTTTTGTGTGTAGGTGGTTAGAATAAATAGTTACAACAACAACGTTACTTTTATTAAACAGCCATGGTTATTAACCCCTGATGTAAGCTCCAACAAAGCTATTATGTAAATTAAAACAATTTGGCAAATTGCGTGTGTGAAATTACACCGGGGCATAACGAAAAAAGAATTAATAATTGTTTTACAATTACTTTTATTGTAAACTTTACTGCAATTTTTTTTTATGTTTATTTTTAACAATGGTTTATATAAACTGTGTTGGTTAATGACTGCTTTCTCTCTTTGTACGACATTATATCCGGTATATCGGTGTGATATCACCCGCGCGGTTTCCTCCGCCAGTCCGTCTGCACAGGATGGGCTTGTGGTTACGACAACCGTGGCCACCCCGCTATAAGACTACCTACTTCATTGAAACCTAACCGGTCCACCATTTCCTCTTTGAGGCAACATCCTCTGTCCGCAACTTTTTTCTATGGATATACGACACAGCCACCTATGAATTTATAATTTAATGCGTTATTAAATCAGGTTCACCGGCGCATATTACATACTTAAATTAAACGTTGGCTGTTTTTGAATTCGAAATATAGGACAGTAGACATTGGACAAGTCTAGTACAAAAATGGCCAAATCACGAATATAATATTGAAACTGCACTTTATTGTTGTCGCTATTTTCATTGAATAATTTGATAATTCTTATGTAGAATAATCATGATTATTGACTCGACTTATTACTGGTACACAAAAAAAGAACATTTTAGTTTTGAAAATTGAACTAAATGCGGCTATCTCTTCGGTAGAATGCGTGCGTTGCGTTGCAGCTACAGAAGAAATAAAAAACCGGCCAAGTGCGTGTCGGACCACGCACAATGAAGGGTTCCGTAGTTGGGATGAATTTATCCCAAAAACAAACTTAACTTTGTAGTTGAAAAATATGTTCTCCCATACGGAATGTATGGGAAAACATGTTTTTGCAACTGCAAAGTTAAGTTGGTTGATTATTACTCATTAACCTGTAGAGCCTACTTAGCTGTGATAGTTTTCCTTTTAATTTCGTTATATAAACTACTGTTGGGATTTTTTTCACACACCCAAAACCAACCTTTTAGCCGGCAGGGGGGGGGACACTTGACTCTAACAAAAATTAGCACTTTAAACCTTAATATTTCGCAAACGAATCCCTGAATCCAAAAATGGTTTTAAAGGACCTTTCCAATGATACCCCTCACCATGGGGTAAAAAAATAAACATCACCACTTTACGTGTATGAGAGATACCCTAAAAAAAAATGTTTTTCATAATTTTGTTTTACCACTTTGTCGGCGTAATTAATATGTATACCTATGCCAAATTACAGCTTTCTAGTACTAAGGGTCTCGGAGCTAGACCGCGGACAGACAGACAGACAGACAGACGGACATGACGAAACTATAAGGGTTCCTTGTTTACTACGGAACCCTAAAAAGGCATTGGCGCGAAATCTTTAGATTTTTTCTCTAATTACGAATTGAATTGGTGACCGTAACATAATTTACAACAGTGAAAATGTCATCATCTAGTGAAAACATCTTCACAGAGGACTGAAATTAAGTTGCCGGAAAAAAAATATCTTGTTAAATATCCAGATTTGTACAAATTGTACATTTAAATAAAATAAACTATTTAATATTGTATTGGATTATTTTATTTTCTCGCAATCGTAGTGAAAAGTAGAGTGTAACACACGGCGCTAAAACTCGGTTTCTATTTACTCCCTCGCTAGAGCTCGGGAGCAAAACTACCTCGTTACAATGGGTTATTTTAGCCCCTCGTATAACAATCTACTATTTGTATTTGATAGTCCATTTCTTGAGGAAAGTTATAGGTTAACAACACGCTAAGACTCTTAGGAGTCGAGCAAAAAGAAAAAAGTCTGAAAGAACACTAAGCGAAACAGAGTAACAGGGCTCAGCTATATGCTGTATTTTATCTTAAAACAAGAAATTTCACTCGCGTGAATTCGCGAGCAGAAGCTAGTGGTTAATGATTATGGAGTTTGTGTACATACATACATACGTAAAGATTCGATAATGCCGAGCAATTTCCGCTGGAACACAACAAACCGAGCTGTAATTGAGTTTAATTTGCATCGAGTATCTACTGTTTGAATTTTGGCGTTATGAGCAAGTGTGTAGTGAATTGCATTAACTTGATTTGGTATTCAAATCTCGGTACATAAATGTTTAGTTAAACATTATTTTTATCCTTGTTTTATTGCTTGATAGCTCTTTCTAATGAAGAAGAAAATGACAGTAATTCACATAATGTAGCAATTTTAAACTTACTCTATTGATTGAATCTAAAAGTAACAAATACACACCTAAAAAATTGCACAAATACTTAGTCGGATTACATACTTGCATCGATTAATCTAATTTCCCAAAATAGCCATCCCAATTCCAATCTGTAAACTGAACAAATTAATTAGACTACATGTGACCTACAAACAAGAACATCGTTTTAAAAGGGGTGTTTGCGACTCCACAAGATCAGTCGAGCCGTGTTCCGAGCCGGGGACTGGGAGCCGGGAGCTGGGAGTCGCTAGCGTCTGGGCACTGAGCAAATATTCCCGGCGCATTCCCCGCTTCCTTCCTCCCCACTTTGCACTGATAAAACTGAAATTTAGTTCACGTTTAGAAATGAAACTCACCAGATTATTTCACATGTTGAAATTTGATATTGGATTATGTGCCACTGGTCGGGTTATTTGGAGAAGGGGGTTTTATATGAATGTTTGAGAGGTCTATTTTCTTTAAGAATTGTACGTTACAGGAAGATTAAGCATAGTATGCGATGGATTTATAAAAGAAAAATATGTGCCACAATCATTTAAGAACGTTGGATCAATAAAACAGAAGGTATTTAATCATAAAGACAAGACCTACTTAGTTCTATTTCATGATAACAATTCCTATCTTAACCCGACTAGGTGTTCTCATTGAAGATGCAGTTTTAAACAGTGACGCCATTACGCCAGATACGGCGGCGTAGGCTGAACTCGCTCGCCTTATGAATCCATTATGATCCATTTTATGTCCCATCTCCTGCCTGGCACAGAAACCTTATCTTAACCATTTGTCACCTGCAGCAAGAACGGAATACCGAATGCACAACATTGCAATGCAGACAAAATGTTCCTTCAACTTATAGTTATGCGGAATCTTACTTAACTGACCAGTTAACCACGATAATCTTTTTTGTAGAAATTAAGATTTCAATACGTTTGCCTAAGTCACGACTTTATGACGGTAATTTAAATAGATGTCAGACATTCTGTAATGCTTTAATATCCATCCGTCATGCCCGACGTAACGGGTTCTTGCTGTCTTTGATATATTTAGACAAAAATATTGCATAAGTAACGAAAATAATGATTATCTCTTCAACAGTATTCGAGACTAATCGTTTTATGGATTGAAATAACTCTCAAATGAGAGGCTTACGCTACGTTTCATAATCGCATTTCTAAAATGTCCGGACAAAAGTACAAGAATTTTCACGAGATCCGCAGATATACCTCGGTAGGTGGTGTAACGTCATTTTACTCTCGGAAAGCGAAAACGTAACCGTAAATTACATTTATTTAGAGCAGTATCTGACTTGATTTATTCCCTTTTTATGGTACTTAGCACATTCACGGCGGAAGAAAATGTATACCTGCTGAAAATGAAAAGAAAAATGTATTAGAAATTTATTTTTCAGTCATTGTGGTAGCTGTATAAATCACAGCTAATAATAATTTAGCTTCAGACAAGGCATTGTTACGTATATTTATTTCAGGCTACCTTAACGGCTTGATAGCCGTCTTCTGAACTACGTTAATAGGCGCTAGGCGCATAGACTACGGGTCTACGAATAACTACTTATAATCAATATTAGAAATAGAAATCGTCTACGACTCTGTTGGCGAATACACTATGAGTTTATACCAAATGGAATATTATCGTGCAATCTGTTAGAAATATTCGATTGTTATTATGTATGCGAACAAAACGTTATAAAATTCAAAAGTCATTTATTCAAACTAGGCTGAGAATCAGCACTTTTCGAACGTCAAAATTACATAAGACACTCCCCCAAAACGCCCACCCTTCCTAGTGCCTTTAGCTGGGAAGAAGAAGCGGCGCAACAAACTCCCCAGCAGATAACATCTAAAATAAAATTAAATACAAAAATGGCAGCTAATAATATCCTAAATATATTATGTATGGCTGAAATGAGACTGGGCGGACCACACGTACTGGATACATCAGGATAGATGGGCCAGGGTCGTCACGCAGTGGGTGCCTGAAGACGGGCGTCGTCACCGAGGCTGGCCTAAGAAACGCTGACGTGTCGACTTAAACTCTTTCTTGACTGATTGGCCAGAAAAGGCAGCAGACAAAGACGCATGGCGAAGTATGGGGGAGACTTTCCCAGTAGTGGGACAGAACAGGTTACAAAAAAAATAAAAATACGTATGTAGATCGGCAAAGCACCTCAAACGTTTTCAAACAGCTACAGCTATTCAGCAGCAATCGTTATTGTGTCGTGTCGTTTTAGGATAAACTGTTCATGTATTCAAATAATGCTGGCATGTCGCGAGCTGTTGTAGCTAACGAGTAGATATGGCAACATGGCCGCGGGAGCCCGTGTCGAACAGCCCTCGATGATTAAAACCAGCCCAGTTGATTACGTTGCATGTTTCTACCCTTTCACCGCGTATGAATACCGACCGATAGCTTTATTTAGGTTAAACATGTTTCGCATACTTTTTCTAAATTGCTTCGGTTAGTGGTTTTAGTTTTACCCCTAATCTATTGGAACAGCGAATAAGTAAGGTATTTCCATAATTGTGTACCGCGATACAAATAGATTTAATTCTCCCCTAATTCGCTCCTAAATAAAACATACAAGTTAGTTTGCCTAATCCAATTTCTTTAAAGTGTTCTGCCCTCGATAAAATAAATAAACAACAAAATCTACACATGGTTTAAGATGTACAGTCACATAAAAAGCTTAAAAGATTCAGGTCACCAAAGAAAGAAAACATGTTTCCTAAAATAAACATACCTATTACCGTACCGAGCACTCAATTGACGTGTTTATAATAAAGGCTTACAATAACCAGAACGCGGATTACGTCGGACAAACTAGATCATAGCCATAAGCCGCGATGTTGTGCGGTGATTACCATGAACGTTGGGGTAATCAATTGATTCGCGAATTGTGGTGCGCGCGGTATCAAAAGATTCATAAGCCGATACAGGAAACGGCGCGATTTAGCTGAACGGAGCGGAAATTACGCGCCGCCGGCAGCCGTCTCCGAATCTAACAATGCACGATATTGATCACATCACTACCTACCTACGTATTGTATGTATTAACTCAATGTTGATTGCTGACTGAATGTGCTCCTAACGTAGCTATTTGTTCACAGAATGCTCCGTGGATTAAATCCGAATCAATTTTTAAGCCTTCTGTTTGCTGTACTCAAATCTGTGGCCTTTAATGTCCCTCAATCAGGACTTAACTACTTTGTCGCAAGTAAACCCCAATTAAGCTCACGTTGAAAAATGAGAGAACACATCGTGAAAAAGGATTAACCGAAATTCGTGCCCGAAAAGTGTGAAATGAATATAATTTAATTATTTTGGGTCAGATATATTAACCCGGTAGCTCGGCAGTAAAGAAAATTAATATTTTGCAGCTGAACGCCTCCCTGGTAAAATATTTTATACCGCACTCGTTCTGTCCACCACAGACTGTCCTAGAGCCACTAGAGCATTTTAATTCTGCTGCTATTTCATTTCTTGGTTCATTAAGTGATGCGGCAAATTACTTGAACAAGTGAACACACAATATTATCTTGTAATTTGAAAGGAGTCGTGCTGACCAAATTGTGCTTATACATTAATAGGAGCATTGCAGTAACAGTGATATGAAAGCGGCATCAATCACAGCTGCGGTGGGTGTCGAATGCGACAGCGGAGCGTGCCGAACGATTTGATGTGTGACGTTTCCTTAGATCGCTCAGCACCATTGAGACGTTTTTGATTGCATTCCCGACATTCCTCGGCTCTTAGACCCTTTGGACTGTGAGCGATCACAGTTTAAATCGGAATTTAGATTGCATGTTAAGGAGGCCGGCAGTTTTTTGAGAAAAAGGGGAGTCGCCTATTGAAATTCCGAAGCGGAGCGGTGTGGGCGGCAGCTAGCTGTGCTTTACTTTAGTTTACGTGTTAATGAGGTTTGAGGTAGCTCACTGAAAACTTTTTCATTGTTATTAGTGTCCTTCATTTCGGCGTAGTTATCTTCACAACAACGACTGACATTGACACTGTGATGTTATTCATGTTTCTTTTTTTCTTTCATTCAGCTGATTGAGGTATTCTGGCATGGAATCACGGGAAGTTAAGAGCCAACCCATAATGTAATAAAAGCGATCAAAGGGTTATACTTGTTTTTGTGATATGACGCCCCGGCTTCGCACGGGTAGCACTAAGTACTTATCTATGACTAGGGATGTTCCGATACCATGAAAGTATCGATACCTACTCATTTCGATAGTACTCAAATCTTTTTTCGATACTACTTAAACAAATACTCCTAAAGTATCAATACTTACTCATATCGATACTTTTAACACATTTTTTATTTTGAGGAATCTAACGTAAAAACAATGAACGTTGAAGGACAATAATTAAAACAAAATTGAGACGGAAAAAATAATCTTTTATTATAAACGTTTTGTACCTACTTTAAACAAAAGCAGCAGCAGCTCGGAGTCTGGATTTGTGCCCGGTTGATGGCAATAGGCTCGCCCCCTATTACATGGGACTTAAACATAACTGGCGAAATGTGGGTGTACCTGCTACAGGCACCTCTGCCCAACCCTTCGGGGAAACAAGGCGTGATGTTATGTTATGTGTTTAAACAAAAAATTCTTTAACATAAAGATTGCCCAAAAACAGTAACTGTTCGAGGCATTTTGGAGACAATCTGTTCCTTGTGAGACATTGTTGCACCGGCTTTGGAAAAAAGGCACTCGCTAGGAACTGATGTTGCAACAACAATTAAATATTGCTGTGCATACTTGTACAGACAAGGGAATACAAACTTCATGATATCTGCAAATGGGTTGCTTTTAGGTAAGAGAAACTACTGGATTTGATAAATAAAGAGAAATTTCATCTCCCTGATGAGATTTCTTTTTCTTCTTGTGTCCATGTGCTAGCTCCTTATGATGTTTCCAAAAATCGTATTCCGTATCCGAGCGAGAGGGCTTTTGCTCTTTCATTCTGTCTGATGCGTTCGAAAATTTTAAATTTTTAAATGGTCATGCTGATTCGATTTGATACCAAGTACTTTTGTTTCGATACCGAGTATGTATCGCAAGATTGATTCGATGCTATAAATACTTGGTATCGAATCAAAAGTATCGAGTACCTACTCGTATTTACTAGTATCGGAATATCCCTATCTATGACGCACTTACCTATCTACCTACCTACTCTACCTACCTACTCTACCTACCTACTCTACCTACCTACTCTACCTACCTACTTACTCTACCTACCCACTCTACCTACTCTACCTACCCTACCTACCTACATATCTATCCTACCTACCTACCCATCCTACCTACCTACACCTAAAACCTTGTCCTGAGAATAACGAACACAACAAAAAAGAATTAGCGCAATCGGTCCAGCCGTTCACGCGTGATGCCGTGACCAAGGGAAATAGGGATTCATTTTTACGAGTATATAATGTAGATAGTAATTATTAGTATTTCGAAGTTAGTGCAAAACGGAAAAACCTACACCGTTGTACAATAGCTTGCTTTTATGGACTGAATACCTACTAATTTACCTACCTATCTACTTATTAAAAGGTTAAAGTAAATTGATTGGCGCCATCTTCCATGAGTCAAGCTCCCAATAAATAAGTGATCCCGCAAATCTGAAGAAAACTAGATCTAGCAGTAACGTAGGTGCTATCGCTCCGGATGTCCCGACGTACCCTAGATGTGGCTGCGTCTGCGGGAGGACGCCAATCAATCATGGCGGCCGCTGACAGCGCCAGCTGTTGGCGACGCGGCGGCACTACACACCCGCTTCGCGCCGCCCGCGCCTTCATTAACTAGTGGTCACAAACAAGCACTGATTAAACAACGCCTGCTAACTAACACACAGCCAAAATTTACAAAACATTCATGTTTATGAATCGTGCTATCGTTAAATATTGGTTCACTATTCAATCTCAAAAATAAACAAGGTAGATAGCATACCAACCTATCAACATTCGTATAGTAATAAAAACATACCAAGTTATGCAACAATATCGCGAAAAGCAGAAAATCGCCATCTTAAGTAATATTAACAGCGGGCCATTTCCTGTAAAATCGACTTCGTTCATATCTCCGAGATAAGTAGCCCACTGAAATCTGAAGAACACAATACAGAGCGCGAACGCTTCGAGCACTTTCAATGCTTTTATTCACGGGCAGCCCAAGCGTGACCACAGATAAAATATCACAGTAAGAGCTGAAAACTGGACTGGAAAGTGCTCGCAATGTACTGATGTGTTTCTTCAGATAATTTTCGATAATAATAATATGCTGATGATTGAATATACTGGAATTTTCTACAGCGCCAATTTTTGTAAGTATAATGTATAATGTTTTTCATACGAAAGTCAATCTATATGGTTGCTATGTTTTCAAAATCGGTTTTCGTATCTATAAATAGGCTTTAAAGCTATGAAAAGTCGTAAACAGAGGCAGCAAACGTGTTTAATTAAAATACATTAGCTATATCCCCATCAATGGCGATTTAGGAATTTAATCTACCTTTATTGTAAAACTAGTGAGCTATCATTAAATTGGACCGTAACATAATTGCATTGGACAGTTTACCACAGTTCTATAATAACCGCCCCTTGCAAACCTGTATAATGATAGCTTTCTTCTTCATTTAATATCACGTACGCATCAAACTTACGTGGGGCGCTTATAAGCTTTCTGCGTGATATGTGTGAATCCAAGATATCAATAGAAAACAAGCAAGAAAATTATTTATCGGAAAATTATTTCTCTTTTTCATACGCTGGAAAAGGCATTCGTACGCTGATTTTCTATATAATAATAATTAGTGTTCAACAGAAGGTTCAGTTTGGGTTTCGGTCAGTTTTGGACCAAAAAATTCAGTTTCGGCCGCAGTTTCGGTTTCGGCTAAAAAGTGGCCGATTATTCGGCCCGACCGAAACTGTCGTTCGTAAGCTGTCGGTTTTGTTAGCATACGAACGACTGACACCGACAGATACAGATACAGACATCGTAGACTTAGTAATTGGGTAGCGTTTTCAACCTTTTTGTACAAATCCCAAAAACAAATGTGTTTACTTATAAATACAAGTCATTTAGGTTTTTAGTAGACATGCTGGTTTTAATGGCAGCGATTATGGATTTATTCGCTTTCCGATTCTTTGGATAAAAATCTAACAATTGCAAAATCAGCCCTTAATCAAATTATTTGCAAAAAATCTACGAAAAATTACGGGTCTCACAAAATAATGTCAATTTAACTGACTTTTTCTTAACTTCATAAATTTAGGTTTCAGTTTCGGCCGAAACCAGACGGAGAGTCGATTATTGGTTTCGGTTTCGGCTCAAAATAGTGTTTCGGTCGGACACTTAATAATAGTTAGGTATAGAATTATCCACATTTTTATTTGTTCTTATGAACGGGTCGATTGTCCACAAGCAGTAGGTAGTAATGGTAACCTACCTACCTACTAATACCTACGTGAGAACGAAAATTGCAAAGTAACCAACGCTGTTCCATCAAGATTTCATTATAAATGAACCTCGCTTCGTAAATCACAAAGTAATAAAGTTCTCAATACGACTATGGAATTGTAAAATATAAAATAAAGAGTGTATTTCCTTGTTGCAGAGCCTGGCGCCTGGCGGTGGTGGATGCAGCGCGCACTTGTAAGATATCCACTTGACTTTGTTTCTCTCTTGAACTATTCGCTGATTCGCTCCACTCAACTACTTTGGCTCGGTGCCTCTCCGCTAATTATACTTCCACATTTTCGCAAAAATAATTTAGTTTTATTTATTTATTAGTAAGGATTCTATTAAAACTGTTTAGAGCGGAAACTTTTTTTACATAGACATTTAAGGTAGTGACAAAAATATAATCAGGAACCTGTTATGTTAGTAAAATGCCTTATTACCATTTCCAGACAATCACAATATCAACTAATAGGTACGTCCAGCTCAAGACCACCTACGTGGTAACTGGAAAAAACTAGCGGCGATGTATCGAACAATTTACTTAATACGTCAGAAACTGGCCCGAAAGGCTTCAACCAATTACCTATTGTTAGTGGTAGTGCAGATGTAAGGGCCTACAGGGCAATTTATACACGCCACTCATTTCATTACACAGAGATAAGGGTCTTGTGAATATTTGCGCTCAATTTGGCACATTTATGTTTTGGCGTTGAGTGACGTGAGTGAAGAGCACTGGCCGAGCACAAATCTTGTCTTTATTTATAAAACTGGAGAGGTGAGCGGTGAGGGTAAAATAACAGATATAGGTACATAACTTTGAGCAAGACTACGCCAGTAGACATGATGCACTGAGGGAGGCTGTTAGAGTCTTACATACATGCAAGTAATTAGATTCGGGTATCATAGAGCCAATAGCAACTCGCCCAAACTCGTAATTGGCCGTAACTGCAGCTCCAGTGTATAATTGGTCGGAATCAAGTTGGCCGCGTGCGGTATCCGTTGACGTCATACTGGAATGCGAAACGCTAACTAGTGGCACTCAGTTCGGCCAACACGAGCCCGGGCAAGGCTCACAATACGGATAGTGTGTCCCCTCAACTCGGACGAGCTCAAATAATCGCGTTATCGTTGCGATATTCCCGGGAGTCACACGGAGCGGGGAAGGCTGAACGAGTAATCCGCTTTGGTCGCGACAGCCACAACTTTGTCGATCGCTCTTCTGAATTCTGTACTTTAAACTTGCATGCCACGACAAAAGAGTAATAAGATTCGTTCACGGGCAACTTTCTTAAACCTTTAAACTCAAACTTAGATTTTATTCGGTATACTAATACTTTGAAAAATTTGCGGTTTCGCGTTTGCGGCGACACACTTTTTGAATACGATGTATATTGAACACGTACTCGGCGCGCAAACTACGCGCGCATGTACGATGTACGTCGTGTGCTATCTATACATTCATATTTGATTTACGTGTTCAGTATTTATACGTAGGTATATATTGTATATTCGGTGAACAATAACAATTTTGTACTTTTTCTTTGATATTGATCACGAATGCTCCAATATTAATACAATAATTTTGTCGGCACGATAACACGAAACGTTGAAACTAAACTTGGCTGTTAGTACCTACTCTTCCTCGTACAGATAATAGGCTTTGGTGGGTATTAAAGTAAGGTCTCGTGCTGCATGATAAAGGCAGACAGTCATCGCAGGCACCGCGTCGACGACACTGCACGGACTCGCTTGCTGCATTATTTAACTGCATTCTGCATTTCAGTGCTCAGTGTAAACTTTGTATCTGTAGTGCAGTGTTTGTGAATTTATGAAGCGACGTGCCTATTACAGTAATGCCACGTGATATATCACGGTTTAGCTCATTCTTTTGAACATTTAACTGCTAAACTATTTTCTCCCATATCCTGATGAATGTTTTGTACTATTCGTAGCTACGTGTGTACAAATATGTGAGAGCGACACGATACACACATATACTTCAAATTTATCGGCAACTATTTATTATATTTCGGGCGCCTCGAACAGAAATGGTGATATGAAATGTCTATAAAATATAAAAGGCGGCGTGTAGTATTTTCGGTGAGAAAGTCATTTTACTGGGCGTCCCTTCCTGCGCCAACCCGACCGGTTCCCGTCTTCCATCACTCATTCCGGTCACGAAATAGCTGGATATGTGTGTAGTATGTACCTACATGATATTTCTGCCGCAACACAGTCGCGGAAGGGTTCGCTTAGAAACTGGAGAAGGTAATCTTTTCTGTACACTAGCTTGCAAAGTAATGACGGAACCGTCAACGAAAAGGATTACGTTTTTGTGTCTCAATACACGTACCTATAAATCCTATTTACAGTTGTGTATGTGATGTGATAATAATATTTGGTGCAAGAAAGGTTCTCTAAAGCTTATGATAATCTCACGGAAAAGTTTCTTGAAAAATACTCGCTCATTATTTTCACGAGCTCAAAAATGTAAATGCTTATTTTATTAGCAAAAAGCGCATTGCAAATGTGCATTTAAATAAAGGTTCTTGTTTTGAAATAAAACTCGGTGTTGTATTTTTATTCGGAGTGCAGCGCGGGTGGCGTTTCGAACAGCGCGCGGCTTGAGAGAACATATGATATTCGCTTGTACCAGTGTGATAGGCTTTCATGAGACGTTAGCTGGCTGGCTGGCTCACTGGCTGGCAACACTCCACGGTTGTGCACGGCCACCTCGCACGTCACATGTTTACTTCAACATAGTTGTGTGTGTTACTTGTGTTTGATGTGATGTGATCTAAAAGTAGAATTATAGTTATTAATTAATTTAAAAAAACGATTTTATTATAAAATCTAATAAGTAAGGGAAACTATGTAATCAAAGTCCTGTTAAAAGATAAATACTGACAAAATTGGACAGGAAGAAACCGTCAATGCGTTAAAGTCATGCATAACGCGGCTCTAATCTCAATGTATTCTTTGCACGCACAATGAAAAGATTTTTCGAAATACGACCCCCAAGAGGGAGGGCAGCAAAATGTATTTTCACGAAGTCGGCTCCAGAGCGGACGGTTAGTAAAAAAATATAAATACAGAACCCAGTTATTCCCTGTTGTATAAAACAAGGAACGTTTTAATTCTTGGCATTTGTCTTTAAAAGGAAAACGGTTGTACTTAATTGCCTCGTTAAACTTAAAAAAAAACTTTATTTTATTTTTTTATAAAGGTATCGAAATCTTGTATTTCGAATGCTTATGAAATTAAAACGTATCATTATCAGTTAAAAGCACGTTCCGTAATAAATAATAACACATTTAATTAACATCCAGTCAATAAATACAGCATCTGCTAATTACAAAGTTCTTAAAAAATAAATACCAATGTCGTAGAGGCGGCGGCGTAGGCCGCGTAGCAACGCGTAGCGGAGCGTAGTCGCGTCAACTTCAAAGCTAATTCTAGCTGTGGACACTTTTCTTGGTATAGTCGGTACATTTTACTTCTGAATATTCTAAAACGGCTCCTATTAAATCAATACAAGATTATACTAACTAGTATTCGTTAAGTAGGTAAGCGGCATCTTATCATCATGAAATAAATAAATAAGTAGGTATCTAAAATAGATATCTGACTATGTTTTATTTAGACTGGATAAGGTCACCATAATCTTTAGATAATATCATTAGACTTTGATCTGAATTTAATTTGGGAAATAAATAAGGATATCTAAAATAAGAGTAGGTCTCGTAGCCAGTGCCTACGCCATAACGCACGTCACAAAACAGTGTTATTTCCATGTTTTTTTTTCTGTATTAGAACAATGGATATCGATAAACTGTTTTAGGTAACAACACGTTGTGTTTTATTACGATATAAATGAACTTTCAATTACTTGCCAAGCTACGGGCACAAAATATGACAACGTGGGTGAAATATTTTTGTGCGTCGTCATCGAATCTGGTAGCGTATTACGGGAGGTAATCAGTGCCCGGCGTATAAACTGTGGAAGGGATTTGCTGTGATCAGTGACAGCGCATTAAGGCGCATATTGGCAATATAGGCGCATTGAGCGTCAGCCGGCTCAATACCGACGCCCCTCGCGCCACACTCATAAACCTGTCGTTGAATGCTCCATTATGATTCCTATAGAAGACATCGACGACCGCTATTGTCAAGTTTAGACTTCATTGAGCAAAATTGTTATAAGCTATCCGAGACAATAGTTGCCATTTATCATGCAGTCTTACTTCTTATTTCATAGAATATGTCATAGATAAACCGTGCGATACAAAAAGCAATGTATTTCTGACATATTTATTTTTCGTAGAATATTATAATATCGTAGCCACCAAGGGTATAAGGGTATTTTGAGCAGTAAAATCAATCGCTTTAAAAATGATTATCGGGAACGGAGTGGGCCACCTAATTTTTAGGCTAAATGTTCGGCGTGTAATATGAGCATGGGGAGTATCGACATGCAGTGAGGACGTAGTGGTGGCGCGGAGGTCACACAGCAGGCCAGGCGAGCACGTGAGCTTCCACCGGGGACCATTCATGTGCGAGGGCGGCGGCTTGCGCGCGCACCGATCAATACGCGCTGGGCGCGGGCGGGCAGTGCCCGGCCCGCCGCGCGACGCCTCGCACGCGTACCGCCGCCGCGAGCCCATGACCGCCCTCCACAGATGACGGAGCCCCGCACCCTACGAGAGCGCCGCACTGTCCCCGTCAGCACGACCACACTCGCCGCGCGCCCCCGACCTCGCTCGTACCGCGCGACGATAAGGTAGGAAAATCGATAGCTCCGAGTGCCGCAGCATCCGCTGACCGCTCCGCCGGCCGCACGCGCGCGTCTGCCCGCCTGCTCGCGGCCCCTGCCCGCTGCTCCCTGCTCGTTCCTGCTCACTGCTCAGAGCACGTCAATACCCTTGCTCCCCGTGCCCGAAATCCGCCACGTTGTGCCCTTATCACTATTTTTTTTGATAACCCTTATTTATTACTACTTGTACCAATTTCCACTGAATTTCGTATGCAGATATTTCCTTGCTTCCCTATCTCATTGGTGAATAAATTTTCTACAATCACATAAAAAATCCGCTGAAATTAAATGGCATGGCGGGCTGATCCCTTACCAAAAGAAATAACGTACTTTTCCACAACACCTAGACATCATCTCTGTGGCGCTCAGTTATTAAAATTAACGAATTCACTGGCCTCCTAATAGGTTCTACTTTTTATTACTTTTCTAAATCTATTTATGGTAGAAATAAGTAGCTTTTTAGTTAAAAATCCTTTTAATTTAGTGAGCTTGATATACATGATTATTACTGATTTTCCAAGCTAGTTATAGCAACGGTTACGAATGAATATGTGATTTCCAAGTTAGTTGTAAATATGTTAGTTGTAGTAAATTGTAACCAGCTATAATTATTATGTTGGTACATCATACTTATAGTTTTTAATGAAAATCAATAATAAAATTACATGCAAATAATTCAGTGTTTCAACTTCTTTTTTAATTATTTTTTTATTCCGTCTTAGATTTAACTTGTACTCTGGTAGCGCGGTCTCGAAGCCCGCAGATGTAGTTTTTCCGACAAATAAAATATCTGCGCGCTCACGTTTTGTTTGGGCAACATGTATGTATGATTTGAAAACGATTATTAAAAATCAAACATCGCCTGAAATTATTATATTTAGCTTTATTATTATTATTTAGCTGCTGCCCGCGGCTTCGCCCGCGTGGACCCTAATTATTTTTTTAAATAAAATTAGCATAAATTACTTCTTATAATATCAGCTATCCGCCAGTGAAAGTCCCGTCAAAATCGATTCAGCCGTTTTGGTGATTAGCCGGAACAAACAGACAGACAGACAGACAAATTTAAAAATGTTTTTAATAATTACCCTATATATGTTCAAATGCATTTAGTAAAAAGCTGTTATTTTTACAAACAGACATTTAAATTTTATACATTTATATCTTTAAAGAACACGTGGACTGCTACATTATCTTAAATTAATTAATTTACTTCCCATAACGCCAGCTGAGGGTAGAAGAACGGACCAGTGTCAAAATTTTTCAAAAGTAGTTCCTTTAGCCAAATATCAACTTTACAACTATAATCTTTTATAACAAAAGCCGTATAAGTATGGGTCGTGATGGCTCGTGTAAAAAACATTCTTTGCCAAAAGTCACAAACCCATTTTTGTTATTCAAACAAAGTATTTTTTTTTAGAAGCACTATTGTAATTCACTACGGTTATGACGATAGCATCCTATTCATATTTGAGGAAACAGTTGTATCGAAACTCATTTAATAGAATGGGGTGTCATATAGGGGTGCCAACTGACCGAAGCTCCCTCAAGTAAGACTCAAAAATCGTCATATAAAAAAGTGCTTTCGAATCCTTTCGAAATTGCCATTTATAAAAATGATATATTTATTCAAAAAGGACAGCGGTTTCCTTGAATATTATGTTGATTTATTTTATTGTTTGTCGTTATTTCAGATTCAGGCCAAGGATCTGTTGCAATTCATTTTGCATAAAGAAAATTACTGTAGGTAGTTTTAGTCATAGCGTAACTTTTCACTTTTCTTTCAACAAAAAGTATTCACTTTTAAATAGAGCCACTAATTTTCTAAAGACCCTAAAAACGTAAAGTTAGACCTACTCAAACGGCAAGCTATTTCATTATTTTCACAAAATTCACATGCAAAGATCACACACCAATGATCGTATCCAAGGTACTCCATGAACAGGAGAAATATCTATGTTCAGGAGTATATTTATAATGCAACAAATTGATACCATAAATAAAAGCTTGGCATGTAAGCGTCGTTAGAATATTGACGGCTATGGCAAGTTGTAGGGGCTGGGGTGTAGGTCGATTATATGTCGTGATGCAGTGCAATTACTAGCCACGGGAAATAGTCCAAGGACGAGCTCGGTTCAAAGGCCACACACCTCTCATACACCGCCTAGCTTATCGGCTATGCTAATATGTACGAAGGTAGTTAACTGCGTAATTACTTACTTTGGCTATTAACTAAAATTGTAATAATTGTAAGGAATGATAATTTATTATTGCAGTACGGATTCTTTATAGGAGCTTGGCAAGCAATGAAATCTATATAAATGTAGATCCATCATTTTCAAGATTAATATTCATAATTTTTAATTAGTTCTATGTACCCAGTCGACGTACGTCTTATATATTTACCTACTAACAATAAATTAAGGGTTAGAATAGGTTATACACCGTTTGAAATAAGATTAGATATTTAAACAAACCTTTTTTACAGTCCGTTCAACCGATTTTGACTTCTATACCGTGGGCATAAGGATGGCATTAAAAGCAAAAAAAGTGGTTACAAACCAACTGTTTACTGCAGCTGCCATTTGTCATGCGACCAACGCAATAGAAGTCAAAATCGGTTGAACGGACTGTAAAAAAGGTTTAGTTAAATGTCTAATCTTATTTCAAACGGAGTATAGCTTTGAATGGCTGCCGATACGTAATGCGCTGTAATTTGGCTCTACCACGCCATCATGAAAAAAAGAAAACCTATTAATGATAAAAAGAAATACCTACCTTCACTAAATTAATATTTCAATAAGCTGCCAAACGTTGGCTATATTTACCTTGACTTGACTCTGTATTTGCAAATTATCGCCGCTTCAAATACTCAGGTAATTGACACATTTAACAAGGAGTTAAGTCTTCGACAAACATGTTTCAGTGACGATTTCACAGGATTTTTCGTAATACAAACATGTTCCCTTCATTTTCTGTTCTGTCGAGTTATTTTAGAATATTGGATAATAGAAAATATGGACAGTTGGTAATATTCCCACGAATGCTTAGACTTGACAAACAGATAATAAGGGGTTGATAGACAGAGAGCTGACGAACCAAATTAGTACATAGTAAGCGAAAATATACAATTATTATGAAGTTGCTGTAAAAAACCTTCATAACAACTTTATATTTAACTTCCAAAGGTTATAACGAGTTCCATCCTTCATGATTAGGGACGAGTTTCTTATTTTGCGTCAAGCTATAGTAAGCTTTAACCTACATAATTATAATCTGATAGACACTTTTGCAAATTATACCCATTAGATATGTTTATGTGTGCGGAGTATAAATAGCCTTTATCATCGTGCACGATATCGCCCTATTTTCACGTTAAATACAGACATATTGAGCATGAATAATTGAATTTATCACAATAATTTCTATTATAGGACTACTGTCAATGGATTGTGGGTATATTTATTCATAATTATACATAAAGACCCTCGAACTAAACGATTCCCCTCGAAGAACAAACATGATATTAATGACATTGACAAAGTAATGACAAGCTCTAATGCGCTACTAAATAACTAAAACACATCAGCATAGGAAACTGTCTGAACAGAATTTCATCGCTCGATTATTTATGGAATTTAAAATGAGTCGCGGCATTTATGATTACTCTGGCAAAACACAGAGTAACATGCATTACAAATAAAGTACCAAGTTGCTTTCGGTGTGGGTAAAGACATAAGAAAACCGCGACAAAATTCCGATTTTCAAACCTAATAAAGCCTGACAAGAAAGGATGTTTACTCAAGAAAGAAATCCAACGTTCCGATTTTGAAATGTAATTATTGGATATCGAAACAAAATTGAGCTTGATGAATGATCTTGATCACCAGCTTTGCCGATAAAACGAAAGCCTATGTTTCGTACCTCCTACACCTTCAGATAACTTTTCATAGGGGTTCTGTTTTCGAAATTTTCATAATATAACATCACGCCTGTAAATACCCAAAGGGTTAGGGAGACCTACAGTACACCAACATTTCGCCAGTTATGTTTTTTAAGTCCCACGTAATAGGGGCGAGCCTATTGCCATCAACCGGGGACAAAAACAGACTCCGGCCTGCTACTGAGAAATTCTAGATGTAAAAACCCAATAACACTTTGCCCGACCCGGGAATCACTACCACTAGACCAACGAGATAGTCGAGATTTTCAGATTTAGTTATAACAAGGTTCAAATGTGGTTATTGTCTCTTGCTAGGTGATGCATCAACGATGAGTCGCCGCGCGCGGCCGTGACATGGGAGCGCAGGCATGGGCTGGCGCGCCGTGCAACCGCCGCACATCGCCGCCGGCTTGCTCCTACTGCTGCTAGTTAACCTGCCAGGTAGTATACCATCCTGTCTTGCCCCCTTAACTATCAGTCCAGTACATATCTATATCTTTGGATACAAATCTCTTTTACAGGCTTAGCTATCATTGAGAGTAAGTCATTTAACAATATCTGGCTCCTGTTATGTTAATCAGAGAAGAATCAAGTTTCAGCGTGACATCAGCTAAAATATTTGATTCGCTTTGTCCGCGCAGTAACCTGCCACCAAGACCACCAAGATGCTGTGCACATCACGGCGATCCTCGGCGAGAGCGTGGTGTTCAACTGCCAGGTGGACTTTCCGGAAGACATCCCGGTGCCGTACGTGTTGCAGTGGGAGAAGAAGGTAGGCGAAACGGTACGACGGTCCACACTCCACTCTTACAATACAACGCTGCTCATCTACCGTGTGTGTGTTTCTGTTCAGTAAAGGTCGGCTCGTCCGCGCGACGCGCCCCGCAGAATGTAAAGTATATCTCGTCTGTGTCGGCTCCGACACCTCGTATTGTCCCGTGCTAGTGGTAAAGCGCGGGCGCCGCGGGATGGGGGCGCCGCCCCAGCGCCCTCGCCCCGCGCGCGCCCTCCGCACGCCTTTTGTGTATCTCTGCCTCTTCTGCGTATTGCCTCGTGTACCTACCGCGCTCGTCACAGACCGGTTCGACATACCCACAGTGATAAAGGCCTGCAAAGCGAGTCCGAGAGAGCAGCAGACCCCCGTTAGATACGAACATACACATACACGCCACTTTACATGTACAATAAGATTTTTTCCTCCTATTATTTTGTTTGGGCGCACCGTTGTTATTCTGAGATAGTCTCGGGTGCACTATCGCTTACACGGCTGACACGGGGCACGCGCACTCTCGCGCACTGGCGGCGGTTCTGTCTGTTTCTCTCTTCCTGTGGCTGTGGGCTTCTCCCACGCTCTGTCGGCAATAGTAGATTCATGTACAACTTGACATACTTTGTATTGTAACTCATTCAAGTGACTGCACAGTTGATCTACTTTGTTGCATGCTGTAGAAACGCTTAAGTTTCCCCGTTTTCACTTTCTGCATGCCCGATTGTATAACCTATTAAATACTGACTAAGCGTACGTTATAATCGCTACATAACAATGTTTGAAAATACATAATTTATTATGTATCGCCTTCAAAAGCAAATACTTACGAGCAAGTTCGAGCTTAGTAAGATCTAATCATTAAAATGCGTAGGTACACGTAATCAGTTTCATAATTTGTTTATCATCCTTGCATGTTTTAGTAGTTTTCTTTCTTTATGTAGATAGTTTTGAATCTTGTAACCACAAAACCAAAATGACTTCCGCGTGCAATTATGACTGAATTGTCACGCCACGTTACAAGATCACGCATCTGATTCTGTCTGTGTTTTGTGAAAACGCATCGCATCGTCTTGAAAGCTTTAGACAGAGTTGGAAATGTGTAGCGCCACGACCAGTTAATCGGCGAAAAGTATTTAGTATATAAGTATTTAGCTGTATGTAAGCTAAGTGGTAGTCTTAACGAGTTCGCACCAGTACTGCTCGGTTGTTAACATGTGGGCGTGTGTGTGTAGGGACAGGACATCCCGATCTACATCTGGTACGAGAGCTACCCGACGCACAGCGGCGAGGGCTACGAGGGCCGGGTGTCGCGCGTGGCGCCGGACTCCCCCTACGGCGCCGCCAGCCTCAACCTCACCAATATCCGGGAGTCTGACCAGGTAGCTACCAAATACATATGCTTTCCTGACTCATCCATGGCCAACGTGTTTGCTGGAAGTTATCTAAAATGTAAGGGATTAGATGGCTGTTTTTTGACAGGGTGTGAGTAATGGTTTTCGCTTGTTTTATCAGGGTTGGTACGAGTGTAAGGTGGTGTTCCTCAACCGGTCACCCAACCAGCACAAAAATGGCACATGGTTCCACTTGGACGTGCACGCGCCACCACGCTTCTCCATCACACCGGAAGACATTATTTACGTTAATTTAGGTGAGTATTTGAAAGGTACATAATGACCACACGACCTTTAAAGATAGGATGGTAGCACATGTCATCAAGGTTTCAAACATATTAACCCAACTCGAACGCTATTACTTGGCTTTCGACTATCATTTATGAAGAGCCATAAAAGCAGTTATAATCATCCCAATTATAATAATACTCGCAGGCCAATTAAGAAAAAAAAGCTAGTTATAGACTCACCGCTTTCTTCTTTCTTTCAACTATTTACTACGGGTACTCGTAGTAAATATAAAAGAATAGTGAGATAGTACCTACCTAATATATAAATACACATGAACATTATTATAACAAACTCCAAGAAAATGGAACGGACTTGTGTAAAGTACAAAATAATCAACACTGCTCTAAGTTTAAAAAAGATTGTAATCAATTATTAAGAACCTGATTCTTTTTTTAATAAAGTATTAAACAAAAATAAGAAAATATCTAAAGTATAACTAACACATATCTACCTTCAATTCCAGGAGACGCCATAATCCTCAACTGCCAGGCGGAGGGCACGCCCACGCCGGAGATCCTGTGGTACAAGGACGCGAACCCAGTGGAGCCTTCGGGAACAGTCGGCATCTTCAACGACGGCACGGAGCTGCGCATCAGCAACATTCGCCACGAGGACATCGGCGACTACACGTGCATCGCGAGGAATGGCGAGGGACAGGTGTCGCACACCGCGCGCGTCATTATCGCTGGAGGAGCTGTTATTACTGTAAGTTTCTGATGAATTACATGAAAAAATATAACAAAAATGTCCAGATATAGAAATGCTGCAGAATCAGATCTACGTATGACTTATAAATACGAATTTAATATACTATTAAGTACCCCGCGTCCTAGCCAAAAGCGATCGCCACTTTTTGTACGGTGAACCGGACTCGACATCGTGCCGACAGAAGGCGCCTTTAAAAAAAAAAGACTAAAAAAACAAGAGAGATTAAAGCGACGATCGCTTTTGGTTAGAACGTGGCTTTTAAACGTTTGTAATTATACGCTTTTCCAAATACCTTCCTACTACTTCTATACTCACACCTATAATATTATGAGGCATATCGTAGAGTTCCAAAAACAAAAACCATTTTTCCGTAAATTGACTTCCATTACAGCACTGACGAAAAAAAAAACTTTATTTCAGACCTTGATCCATATGATATTAGTAAAATACCTGCTATCCAAAAAATAGGTACACACGGCTACACATCAAGCTATACAAATCCAGTTTATGCTAATCTCGCATTGTATAGGATTTCCGTACAATGCGACGTCAGTTTATACTGGAAATGTATAGCTTGATGTGTAGCCGTGTGTACTCATATTAATTTCCCAGTTTTTATGCTCCATAAAAATAAAATAAATTCTCAACAACTTCTTCAGATGCCGCCTACAAACCAAACGAAGCTAGAAGGAGAAAAAGTACAGTTTTCATGTGAAGCGAAGGCCTTACCTGGAAACGTGACGGTGAAGTGGTTCCGCGAGGGTGCTCCGGTGGCGGAGGTGGCGGCGCTGGAGACCAGGGTCACCATCCGAAGAGATGGCGCGCTCGTCATCAACCCTGTGGCGGCCGACGACTCGGGACAATACCTCTGTGAAGTCTCCAACGGAATTGGAGACCCGCAGAGTGCTTCGGCCTATTTGAATGTGGAATGTGAGAATTTCTTGCTTTAAGGGATGCTTTAACATAGCCCGCGAAATTCAAATGTTTATTTACAATTTACAGGAGTGTCAGGTTGTATGTTGATCAAAATATGATTCGCGACCGTAACAAATGTCATCATCATCATCATCATCAGCCTATAAATGTTCTAACTGCTGGGACACATGCCTCCTCTGTGAGAGGGAGTGGGCCGTAATCCACCACGTGGGCCCAGTGCGGGTTGGTAGATGTCACATGTCTTCGAATTTTCGGTTCTAGGACATGCCGGTTTCCTCACGATGTTTTCCTTCACCGTTTTTGAGAGCAGTGGTGATGAAATAATTTACACAAAGTAAAGCGCCTGTCTGGGTTCGAACCTACTACCTACAACTCATAAGTCGCGGCCATTACCACTGGGCCACCATTTCTCTCGTAACAAATGTGTATTTACGGAATTATTAATATTAAAATTAAGCAAATTGCCAAAAAACTTAAGAAAATATGAATTTCGCGGGCTACCCTGGCGCTTTCGCTGTAAGTTAGCTGAGTACAATTCGAATTCGAGAAATTAGGAGCTAAAAATCTTGATGATAGCTAAAATTTTGAAATTCCACTTGACGCCCTCTTAAAATAATAATATATCCATATTAGTGAGGTGATTCTGGATTCGGATAAGACTCAGTACTCCACAGCAAAAACTTATCTATAGGCAGATTGCACGGCGATTAATGCTACGTTATTTTCACAGATCCAGCAAAAGTAACGTTTACTCCAACCGTGCAATACCTCCCCTTCCGACTGGCCGGTGTGGTGCAGTGTTACATAAAGGCCAACCCTCCCCTCCAGTACGTGACGTGGACGAAGGACAAGCGGCTGCTGGAGCCCTACCAGACCAAGGACATCGTGATCATGAACAACGGCTCCTTGCTGTTCACGAGGGTCAACCAGAACCATCAGGGTCGATATACTTGTACTCCTTATAACGCGCAAGGAACTCAGGGGTCTTCAGGTAAGACAGAACATATTATTAAAACAATAAATAGTGATAAAGTTGAGGCGTTATTTCAAGAGAAGTAATCATGGTTTCGTTTTACAGGTCCAATGGAAGTATTAGTTCGTAAACCACCAGTGTTCACAGTGGAACCGGAACCTTTGTACCAAAGAAAGGTAAATGAAAGTTTCAATGTGACTTTGACGCGAGTTATATACCTTAGGTTAGTCCTAAGGTATATAACTCGCGAAAGCTTGTTGATTTGGGCAGGCGGCCCCGTGATACTTTTTCGGAACTATCTATCTATTGCTTAATTGTAATATTTTTATGTAAAAGACAAAATGTAGGGTCTCCTATTTCATTTGTGCAAGTATTCAAGGACTCGACGGTAAAAGTGCTTGATGTCATCTGCCTTGGTGTTTTAATCAATCAGTCCACCACTAGATTTAGCTCTCTCATAGACTGCGCCATTCTACGCATTCCGAATTTCTCTCTAGCTGGGATGCGTCCCACTTCTCCGTTGTTTGCCAATTCGCGATCTTGGGTGGTACTTGCTGCTATCAGCTTTGATGTTTGGGACATACTAACGATGTGTCCCTGTTAGGTGGGTGAGTCAGTGGAGATGCACTGCGAGGCGCAGGAGGCGGAGGGCACGCAGCGGCCGAGCGTGGTGTGGCGGCGGCGCGACGGCCTGCCGCTGCAGAAGACCCGCGTGCGCGCGCTGGGCGGGAACATCACCATTGACACGCTGCGCAGGCAGGACTTCGGCATCTACCAGTGCGTCGCCTCCAACGAGGTAGCACACTAGCACACTAACCGCGTTCCAGAGCTGTCAGTGTAAATATTCCTTAACAATGATGATACGGACAGCTCTTGAACGCAGTTTTGGGCTGCATTCCGAGTTACAATTTAATCGATTTGAGCGTGCGATCCGAATTAACGTGAACGCGATAACGATGTCCCGTGAAACGTCATAGATTATGACGTCATGACATACACCATCTTGCGATAACGCTGACCATGCCTTAAATTAATTTCACCGTGAGCGCTGTCAAAAATGACAGCTGTGCTGTTTTGTTTTGAATCGCATCCTATCTATAGACTAACGTGGCATTTTCGAATAGTGCTTTTGGCTATCGTTGCCACCTAACCAAAGAAGAAGAAGAAATTTGTGGTTTAAACACAAAGAAATGTGTTGTTACTCGTATAAGTTTTGACGTTGAGCGAACACAGTGAGTGCGTTCACAAGCGTTCCAAATTGTTGACAGCCCTCAGCTGTCATAATTTTGATTTCTAAATCTGAACGCAAAATATTGATGTTCGAGCGCTGTAAGCGATTAATTATGGCTTGATTCAGAAAGCGGCCTTTATGTGCTGATCGCGTCCAGTTTCATTGGTGAAATTCGCCCTAAAACGAACTACAAAATAAAACTATAAAATACATCGGTAAAGGCAAAGAAAAATAAAATGCAGTATTAACATGTATCTACTTTAATTATGGCAATAGTGTTTTCATAAATAAAGTAGATACATGTTACGGCATTTAATTTTTAGCACAATTTATAAACTGTTACGATTATGTTTTTCTACGATCGATGATACACAACTTCCAAGATTTTTAATACAAAATATTTATTTAATTAACATTTATTTATTTAACCCGACTAAACGTGCAAGTGGGTCTAACATAAGTCGCTGTGTAAAGTGTATTTCTCATCATACGTGACGACACTCTATATTCGTTTCACAACAACACTAAAGGCGCTGGCCCACTGCGGCGCACGCTGTACACGGGCACGCGGCGCATTTTATCTGCATGGGTTCGTTGGTTTGACAACGTGGGTCTACGTTTCCACTGCAGCACACACTATACACGAATATTAACCCACAACTATGTACTAGCGCAGAACAGTTTTTCACACGTCGCTTCCCCGCCCGTCCCAACTCCCGCAGTGAAGCTACGCACACTTTGACAGCGTTGAGCTGCGTGGGCGCCATTTTCGAACAAGCCACGCGTGTAGCAATGACGTGATTAATCTCGTATTGGACGTTATCACATACATTTTCCTGCAAATCGAAGCTAGACGTGCGTAGCCTCTCCGTGTGCAGTAGTGAGGCTGCGCGCTAACTACTAAACTTCCTCTTCAGGTGGCAACAATAGTGGCGGACACGCAGCTAGTGATCGAGGGAACTCAGCCACACGCGCCATACAACGTGTCGGGCACTGCGACGGAGTTCCAAGTGACGTTGCGCTGGCAGCCCGGGTACGCAGGCGGGCCCGACTACAAGCAAGACTACACTATCTGGTACAGGGAGGCCGGCTTCTCCGAGTGGACTAAGGTTCCAGTCACCCCATCTGGTGCTACTTCTGTGAGTATTCGCAGTTTTTTACCCGTTTGCGCTGTCGTGCAAAGACTGGGTTATGTTTATCTACGTAACTTTGTATGTGGGATTATTTATACCCTCGAAGTATCCTAACGGCTGAATGGATTTTAATATAATGAGGTGTCCGTCGACTTCTCTACTAAGTTGCATGATGGTTTTGTTTTTATAACATTAAGGTAGTGGATTTCAGACGTTAATAAGTAGTCTTGAAAAAAATAAGTACCATTTGGGGTATCAAAATAGGCTTGAGGAGACGATTCCAAAAAGGTAACACACTAAAAATATTGAAATAAATAAAATTGTTTTTGGACGAATCACTTTTCAACGAATAGATAAGGTCAACTTCACTTCAGTAATGTAGTCAACCGCATAACATGGTAACAGTAGTTCAAGACTACGAAAATCACTCTTACTGCTAACCCATACCTAAAGGCGCTGTCAATTTCAAATTGTTACCACTGATTTACAGTTGACTGTATTAGTAACCCTTGAACTAAGAAAACCAGGGATGTCTACTGCTACGAAACACAGTTTTATTTTTACCATGAACGTACGGATGACTATACTTAGAAATATTACATTTAAATCAGACAAAGCGAAGGATAAAAAGCCTGACATAAACTGATACAGATGTGCTGAACTCAAAATGAGCTTTTCCGTAGTAATTTTACCAAAAGTATTTATAAAACATTTCGTAGCGTCGCTCGTAGAGGGTCTACGCCGTAGCGTCGAGTAGCGCGGAACTTTTGGCTCGAAGGACCAAAATGATTGATGATCTTTGAATAGTCTGATAAATATTATCGTTAGGTTTGTGAACTTTATTCGAGACAATTTGGGTTAGGGTCCTTGACAACCAACATTGATAAAACGATTTCAAAGAAGACGAACAAGGTTATGCTATGTTTGCGTTTGTAGAACTTTCAAATAGAACTAACTCATGTACTCTGCAGCCCCGGATCTAGAATTTTTTTGAGGCGGGGCAAAAACTGCCGTCAACCGCCCCGTCCCCCACCAATCTTTTATGGGGATGCGCTAAGTTAGCGCGAAATGTAAATTTTCTCAAAATGAAAATTTTAGCAGTAACAAATTCAAATTGTATCGATCGAAAATGCGCCAATTCAACAGGGGCGCCAAAACTGTTGTAAAAAAGTTTTTTTTTTTTAAAGATTATAAATGTGTTGCGCGTCTCATTTATCGCAAAGTTGCGGTGTGCTGGGTGGTGCACTTGTCTGCTACGCTTGAATTTGTCGCCCCCTGAAGTTGGCGCCCGGGGCACGGGCCCCGGCTTGCCCCCCATAGACCCGGGGCTGGTACTTTGAACTTGTTTTAGCTTAGTTTTCTATCAAAAAAGGACCAATTAAACTTGTTCTTTGTATACAGGTCACAATAAATCGTCTCCAGCCTGGTACGACGTATGAGTTTCAAGTGAACAGCAAGAATACGATAGGAGAAGGAATGATGAGTAAAGCTATTACAATAAGAACTCTTGGTGAGTACCATCCAATTTATTTATATGTGTGGCGGGACTTAACGTACGTGTGTTATAACAAGTTAATATGAAATAATCTTAGTCTTACACTGGTGCCGATTTCCTTGTTCACAAACTAAACTAAATTTAAGTTCAGTGCATCTTTTTCTTTCTATATCATTAAAAAAAGGACAGAAGATAAATTTTAGTTTAGTCCTGTCAAATTAATCAGCGCTTGACATAAATTGACGTAATTTTAGTCGGCAAGTTTTTAATCACGTCTAAACTTGTATGGAGAGTGACAGGCGCTGATTGATTTGACAGGACTAAACTAAAATTTATCCTCTGTCCTTTTCTTAATGAAATAGAAAGAAAAAGATGCACTGAACTTAAATTTGGTTTAGTTTGTGAACAAGGGAATCGGCACCATTATGTTATTAAAAATATATTATCCGTGCATAACAGGTATTGGTTGAGCTTGTTAACTTTTGTATCAACAGGGATAAAATTATGTTCAAACGAACTGACTAATAGATAAATTGAGGAAAGTTTCCAGTTACAAGGTCTGGTTGGATTTGAGGTGGGTTGTTTTACTTAAGATTGCTTTTTGTAGATGTAGGCGCCAAACCGAAGGCGGCACCCACCCCGGCGGGGCCTGTAGACGAAAAAATATTCCAAAACGCACCCGAAGGCTCTGGTATATACCCACAAATGTTGCACAGTAATCACTTACTTTATCACTTCATCTCATCTCATGTAATCATCATCAATTTGGGTAGTTAGCTATTTTGTTTCAAGTAGATTCATTTAGACGCCATCGTTACAACTATTAGACTTAATTTTGTGTTGACGTATTTATTTAGTGCATGGTTTACTCTGTATTAATTGTGTGTTTGTATTTTGTTCTGTATTTAAATTAATAACAATTGCATGTTCAAACCTTATCTCCATTCTTCTCTAAGTATTCTAATTTCTCACTAAATAATTTGTTTACAATTTTAACGAAAAGGTTAATTTTGCATTTTCAACTATAATGTTAACACCACATTCTAAACGTTTTCTAGCAGATAAATAACTATTTTTTACAACTCAGTATTTTAAATACTTACCCACGTATATTCACCCATAGATATAACATGACATTATTTTCTTATTATTTTATATCTTGAGACCAAATCCTTGCTGTCAAAATCTCAATTTGGTTTTAGAGCTGGAATCTCGACCAATGATGCGGTTCACGAATTGATCGATCACGTTGTTGATAAGCTAGACCACAAAAAGAAAGTGATAGCGATATTCCTGGATTTAGCTAAGGCTTTTGACACAGTCTCTGTTCCACTCCTACTAACCAAGCTACAAAGTATGGGGATTCGTGATACACAGCTCAAACTATTTGGGGATTACCTTGCTGACAGGCAACAGAGAGTTAGAATTGGAGAATTCACTAGTGATGACTTGCCTGTTTGCTACGGTGTTCCTCAGGGTAGTGTAGTTGGGCCTACACTTTTCCTCACCTTCATCAATGACCTGTGTGATCTGCTACTACAAAATGGCAAAATTGTCACATTTGCGGATGACACTGCGTTGATCTTCCATGGCGACAATTGGGATGAGGTTTACAGCCTCGCTCAATCTGGGTTCAATACTGTAACTTCTTGGCTCAATAACAACGGCCTTACTCTCAATGTCAGCAAAACTAAATTTGTACCATTCTCTATTAAAAACATCTCATCCGCAGTTCACGAAAATTATTACATCAAGGCCCATTACTGTTCATCTGCCCACTCCTGTTCCTGCAGTCGATTAGAAATAGCTTTTAGTGTAAAGTACCTGGGAGTCATGATTGATAGTACTCTCGGCTTCAAATACCACCTGGACCTACTGTCTTCCAGAACTCGAAAACTAATTTTCATTGTTAAAAATTTAAGCCGTATTGCAGATAAAAATGTCATTAAAATGGTTTACATGGCACTGTGCCAATCCATTCTAACTTATTGTATTACGGTATGGGGTGGTACCTGTAAAACTTACTTAATAAAACTTGAAAGAGCTCAAAGAGCGGTACTAAAAGTAAGCCTGTCGTTACCTTTCTTCTTTCCTACCAAAGATCTGTACTTGCTCTTTGATGTGCTGACAGTAAGACAACTTTATATTCTGTGCTCAGCTCTAAAACAACATTCACTAATAGGGTATGATCCTTTACTTAATGCAAACAAGAGAGTCAAACACAGGGTTTGCCCAACACTTTCTAATCGTAGCACCGCCTTCTCACGCAAATTCTTTGAATTTCTTGGTGGACATCTATATAATAAGATAAATAAGAAGCTAACAGTTTACCCTCTTATAAGAGCTAATTGTAAGAGGGTTGTTACTGCCTGGCTTAAGTCCCTCAACTACGATGACACTGAAAATCTGCTTATTGTACCATCCTAACCAACTGCATATACTGTCACCTCCTTCACCCCGCACACACGCACTCACGCACACACTCTCTCTCTCCCACACACACACTCACACAGACACATACACGCTCCCACACACTCGCACTCACACTCGCGCACACACACTCACGCACACATACTCAATTACTCACTCATGCAATTTAGTTCCTCTCACCCACTTTTTACCCCCATAACAGCAACAATCTCTCTGCACCACTTTGTATCCCCATAACATCAACATTCTCACTGCACATAGATTAATCCCTGTTAATTATTACTTATCACTGATGTTGTATACAGCTGTCACCTATTGTCCGGAGTCTGGAGAGGCTGGTAATCTGTCATACAGGTCTCCTAGTACAGAAACCAGGCTCTCGCATAGATCACAACAATTATTGCTAATGTTTTGTTTGTTTGTTTTTTTTTTTTAAATTGTTTGTAAAATTCTATGTGAGAGAAGAACAATAAACTTTATATTATTATATATTATTATTATATCCGATTAGTCACTTTCGTTTTACCATCCACCACATCACGTCTTTCTCTGGTAACCCAAGCTCACAGGACCGCAAAACTATAGCTCTCTTTGAACATAGGTCCGAAGTCTGGTCCTCCCCGCAACCTCACGGTGACGGAGGTGCACAACGGGTTCCTCATCACGTGGCAGGCGCCGCTGGAGCGCGCGCACCTGGTGCAGTACTACACCATCAAGTACCGAACTGACGCGCAGTGGAAGACGCTCAACCGAGGGCAGATACGACCCGAGGAGACCAGCTACTTGGGTAAATTGTGATAGAGAAACTGCCCCGTACTAACAATATTTATGATACCTGCTTATTAGACCTTTTATCTGTCGAATTTATGAAACTTTCAAGATTTATTATGTAGTAGGTACGTGGTTTGCCTTCCAATGAAATAAAACAGGCTTAGCAACGAAAATGCCATTTAATATTTTCTACAATAAGCACAGGTAACACAATTGGGAAAGCCCAATAGTTTAAGGTAGGTATTGATTTTTGAGCTGCTATTGAAATGAAATGAAATTGTTTATTCTGTCAATAGGATATCGGAATCATTTTTACACGTCATATAAAAATAAAAAAAATAAGCTAGATGAGTTCGGCGTTTCCTATCTGACTACTCTGAGAAGAAAGGCCGAAACAAACTCAGAGGTCGCAGTCTCTTCTAAAATCCAGACATAATCTTGGTCAGGCCATATGAGGACCATGTAGACTAGTGTCTGAAAAGGTCTTTGATCAGATTTGGTTTGAGATACCTACGTGCTATAATCGTAATATTACAATACTTTTTATTATTTACACTTTACAGTATTCTAATTTGAGATCTAATTTAAGCGAGTTTTTGTGTTTTTTGGAACTATACCTAGATAAATTTCAATCGTCTGGTTCCAGCTGGCTCCGTTTGTTAAAATATCTTTAAGCATAGAGATCGAGTAACCAGTCTTTTTTTCTTAACTTACGTACTAACTTAACATAGATGTATCAGCTGTGTACTAATAAACAGCATCAGATCACAACAAAATACAATGTTCATCACAGCAACCTCACGAAACATTTCAGTTAAAAACCTAGTCGGTGGTCGTACCTACTACTTCCGAGTGCTGGCCAACTCGGCCACCAGCTACGAGAGCTCCGAGGAGGTGAAGTTCCCCGTGCCGGCGCGCGTGAAGCACAAAGCGATCACGGCGGGCGTGGTGGGCGGGATCCTGTTCTTCATCGTGGCCATCATCCTGTCCGTGTGCGCCGTCAAGATCTGCAACAAACGTAAACGACGTAAGCAGGAGAAAGGTGAGACTCGTCACACCAGCGGCCGCTAGTCCGCTGCCGGCGCTAGTTATCCCGCGATCTTGCCTCCAAATGCGCTATATTTTATGGAACGTACTAATGCTATAATATTTCTTAAACTTTGACGGTTAAAACGAACTGTGTCGACTTGCACACTTCAAGCATAAAACGATCAAACATAAATGAAATCGTAGCGTCATGACAAAACATCTATTTCTACAAACTGGAAAATAGTTAAGAGTTTAAGTATATCCTACTAGTTACTACTAATACTTAAATACTTCATATTTTATCAGACCTTAGTACAAAACTAATACTTAAATACTTCATATTTTATCAGATCATAGTACAAAATAAACATTTCGCGATGATGGTTTGACCTGAAGCTATGGATTGAATTATTGTCAACCCATAGCCCTGAGACTTAACGGAGTATCTTCAGTTCACTTGAACTGAAAATGTCATACCGACTTGGTCGCTGCAATATCGCAACAAAAATATTGTCAGTGACTAGCAATTCATTATTATAAACGACACAAGTTCCGTAGGCTCTTTACATAGATAACGCGTCCGTTGAAGACAGGTAGACTTCCTTACATAACTTACCATATTGTCGGCAAATTACATATTCGTTTGTATATTATCTGCTTAATTCACTCATACATTGGCGTTTCCTTTGTAAGCTTTTTGCATGCGTTAGGTTTATGGAAATATTGTTTTGTCCTAAAAATAAGTTGAAGATAACTCGTTAAACGTCAAGTAATCCAAGATAAGTAGTAGGGCTAGAGAATTCGCGAAACTTATCTACGTAAACCTTAAGAGACGAATGTTGCGCTAGCCAGCTAGAGTATCTCGTTGCTTCATAGATAAGGAATACTGCAATCAGGTACAGCTGTTCTTCATAAATTTATATAAGGCGCCATAGATACCTACGGATATCATGATGAACGTAGTAGGTTTGTATGTAATAAAACATAAGCTAATAAATTCTTCAACAGCAATAATCAACATAAAAATATGATCACGTAGTAAGCCCATTCAATTATAATTGCACAGCAAATATCGTTCTGCATGTTGGGTAACAAGTTCATTGCAATTGTGTGAATGATGGCAATCCATATTCTGCTTGTAGTCATTATCACGTCACGACATTATTGCATAGTCATAAAAACGCGCACTGGAAAGAACCACCGATGCTCCATAGCTGCACTCGGGAATCTTTTTACCTTTTCTAGAAACAATTTAAGCTTGAAAATTCGATGACACTACTGATCATTTCCGGTGATGAAACGAATCCCAAAAATAACATCTAGGAGTCCATTCCAGTGCTCGTTGTGTTTTGGTTGACAATATGGTGGGTGGTGGTGGTGGTACATAGCGAGGGTGGCGGGCGGCGGCCGTGGCTGGGTCGGGGCGGAGCGCCACTCCACTACGTTAATGTTCAGAAATTATCCGATTGCAGCATACAACATGGTAGCCGCGCGACTGACAGACCTCCGCGCCGCAGATAGCACTCAAGTGCCTTTTAAGAAGTGAGTACTGATGTACTTGTGCTTATATACCTACTTAATTAATTAACTTTTTGGACCATTTGAAAAACTCTAATTTTTACTCACTACATTCACGCTGCTTTAACAGGAAATCAGGTCAGTTTTACCTACATATTAAGTTGATTAATGTTTTGTCATATTGTGTATTTTATTGGTAAAAGTACCTACCTATAGGAACACACTGATGCACTTTCAAGAGATTTATAGGAAGTTAAGGTATACTTGGCTAACATGTTTGTTGTGTTCATACAGATTTAGAGAACGCGGAATATCGAGTATAGTGCAGTGTTTGCGGTTTACTGCAAACTGGGTGTGGCCGGCGTCGCGCTGCGGCGGCGAGGCGCGGTACTGGGCGTCGGTGCGGCGCGTGTCGGCCGCTACGCCCTCGCCTGCGCCGTCGCCCGCGCCGTCCTCGTCCGACGACGGCGGCTTCCTGCCGCGCCTGCGCGCGCCGCTGCGGCCGAGCGCCGCGCCGCCGCTGTTCCGCGCCTCGTCGCCGGCGCTGGCGCTGCACTGGCCGCCGTGGCCGCCGTGGCCTCCGTGGGCGGCCGCCTGGACGCCCTGGTCGCCGCTCCACGTGTCCGACCTCAGCTCCGTGCCCTTCCCGAGCTCGGCCGACGGCTCGTTCCCGACGCCTCCGTCTCCCTTCCGCCTGAGATCGCTGCGACAGAGCGCGCACGACCCGACGCGCGCCACCACCGGGCCCCTCGCAAGACCGCGCGCGCGGCCTCTGCCGCGGCACGCTCGCCCGCGAGCCGTCGCGGATCTGCCGCCGCCTCCCCACGAAGCCTCGCCCGAGAGTCGATCGTCGTCCAGCGGATTCGGCAGCAAAAACGCTTCGTCCTCGCAACACAATCGCAGCAGCCGCACGGGCAGCCTGGCCGAGTGGCGGCCGCCGCCGTACCGGCCGCCGCCGCCCGCGCCGCCGCCGCGGCCCGGCTCGGGCGAGGCGGGCGACGCGGGCTCGGTGGACGTGCACTACGAGTGGGACCGCGCCACGCGCACGCCCACGCCCTCGACGCCGGAGCGGACTCGGGCGCGCCCCTCCCGCGACGACGTAGAAGCTCGAGTGCGCGCCATGAAGGAGGAGTTCCTCGAGTTCCGCAAGCGCCAGGCGCTGCGGCGTCGCTCGCCGGAACCGATGGCGCCGCCGCCACCACTGTCTCCGCTGTCGCCGCTGTCTCCGCTGTCGCCGCTGGCTGCGCTAGCGCACTCGCCGCCTGCGCCCGCTGAGACTGTCTGCTGACCGCCACGATACCGATCATTTCGAGCTACTTGCTCTAAATGGTCTTTTTATTCCCCACCGACCCCCTCTGTTTTATAGATCTGCGCTTCATCTTTTACATACCTAGATGTGATGAAGTAATATTAATATTCTGAACTTTACTTCTGCAAGTAAATCATTATTATTTGTATAACACTTTAGCTTGAGCATAAATTATTCAATATCGGGCACGAACGATGACCGACAATCAGTTTCGAATGTCGGAAAAAAATCATAATTTCATAGAGCCCGAGAATCCACAAAACGGGGGCTATTCGGAAGTAGATATTGATTTGGTACGTTCACTGTTTATGTAGTGTTAAAAGATCCCACCAGGTCGCTGGCGTTACGACCACGCCGCCAGTAACCGTTATTATAAATACTAGATACTTAGAAAATGATGACTTAAGTCGCACAAGAATATTTGCGACTGTAATAATGTACGTATAAAAGTGGATGCTGTGGCGTTTCATGCTCGCACTGTCTGCTTTCCTATCTAATAAAATATGTCAATTAATTGTTCGAAGTAACCTCACGCACGACGACACGGACGCTTAATTAAATAACCGTGGCAAAATGAGACCTATAGCGACAAAAACACAGGCACTTCCATTTTGATTCTAATTAAATATACATACGATTACCGTTAGGCTAATGTAGGTACTAAATGCTGAAAGTGATTACTATGAACACAATGTGCCATATACAGATCAAAGTATTGTTTTATATTTAAAGTGATGTGGGCGTGTGCCCGGCGAGCAGCCAGTGCGAGAGACGTTCACCTTAACGCTTTAGGTATGAGCGGGGAAGCATCCACGACACCGCTCATACCAACATTATATTGTAGTTATTATTGTAACTAATTACGAATAACGATTTACTAAAAGAGCAACCGCGACTGGTGGTCGAGTGCGCGAGCAGTACGACGCTTGGCAGCGCCCGCGCACAGGCGTTCGGCGCGCCACAGTCGGGCGCCAGGCGAGCGCCAGTTGCGCGCTAGTCGGGCGCCACTGCCGGGCTCCAGTCCGGCGCCACAGGCGGGCGCCGACTGCGCATTCGGGCGCCAGTCCCGACTGCTCGTTTATAATATACAACAAAATAATCATTAAGTAGATTTTAGAAATAATTTAGATTGATACAAAACGTGAAAACTCAGTTTTGTTTGACATTTTAAAATGAATTATTATTTTACAAGTACAAATTTATTTTTATTATTTTTATTTATGTAGTTACAATAATTTAAAAGGAACAACTGTACATATGTAAAAACATATTAGATATTATATACATTTATTTATTTAGGTGTGGTGTGGTATGATTGAGGTTCTGAAGAACTGTTTGCCAGTGCTTGTGAGGCACTCGACACTGTCGCCATTAGACACTGCCGACTTAGGAACTTCCCACGTTTATATTAAGTATTCTTTATATTGATGACTAACTTATTTTTTTATTCTTGTATGGCTGATGATGACTTACCTGATATGACGATGCGACTTGATGTGTCAATACCCAAAATAAACGCAAAGGTTCAGTCAATTGTTTTAAACTTCACTCAAAATAATATTGAGTAGTTTTTTTTATTATGTAATTTTTTTAACCTTTTTCTACAATTCACCAAGAGATAACAATGAATGTGTTTGTTATTTCACAAGAATAATAATAATTTACTTATCGGTTCCTTGAGTAATCCCACCTATGTAGTTGACCAGTCAAAACCAAGACTGTTTAGTATTATGTTCGTTATTAGGTTTACTTATTGTGTCAAATGTGCTCTTAGATATTTCCTTGCATGCACGTCGCACTTTTTGTACCTATTGTTTGTAACGCAGAACTTTTTTTAATCGGATACCTATCGAGTTAAGGACCTCCTATAAATAAGTATAAAAATGTACGCTTTAAAGAAATCGGAATAAATTACTCATAACAAATAGATAGGTAGGTATGATAAGGTGTAGTTATTTATGTGCGTGCATGGAAGCGTCTGATACGGAGGAATACGGCGCATTGCGCCAGGAGGCACGAGGCGTGTCGCGGGCTGCGCGGGCGTCGCTCGCGCCGCTCACGCCTGGCGACAACGCGCCCAGCTCGAACTCGACACGCCCTGTCGTCCGCACTGTGTATTGTTACGTCAAGGACAGCGAACAAGCGCATCATTAGTTCACTGCTGATGACGGTGTAGAGTTAAGTTACGTATAACGACACAATAGACCCTTGTTTTGTTTTTTTTTACTTGTTCTCTAAGTAACTTCCGCCATAGCATACACTTAGAATATTAGGATCGACGATTTGTGCAATAAATTATCCACTGTTCAATATAAATAAATTATAATATGTTAAAATAATTATGTATGTATATGCTCAATATTTTTGACTGACCAACTGTAAAAATATTATCGGTAAATTCGAAATCACGATTGTTTAATGCGAATTTATTATGCTTTGGTATAGAAATTGATACTTTGCCATTCGTTAATCGAGACAAAAGTAGAGTATTGCAAACAGATATACTTACCTATAATTCTTGGGCAAGCTTACATTGTGGCCGGGTGGCCAGCAGTAGTGCAGGTGCCTAATTCTTGTTGTTTTATTGACCGTGGCGGGCATATCACGAAACTAAAAATAATAGTCCTGTTTTTAAAGTTTGATCTTTTAGTATAATACTTATAGAATTGTAAATATTTGTTTTATTGATTTCATGTCATTCGGCGAGTGATATAAAGCGACCACAGATATATCGCACACATACGTAGGTGCACGACTACATTCAAGTAGTTTGCGTAGGTTTTATATTATAATGCCTAAATCACTCGTTTAACTGAAATTATATTTAAATGCGATCATTGTAACAACCACCAAGACTTGAAATTCAATTAACGTGAGCTGTTCACAACGTATGTACCTACTTAGGTATTATTTTGACAAATTTATTATAATTGTACGTACAAGAGTAAGAAACAAGAGTAATATATACATATAGCTCAAACCATGTGATATCTAGTCTTTTCCATTATAAAATTATCCTTCCTTTACATACTAAAATTTTCATTAAAAATCGCATTTTCACTTATTTTAACCTTTACAGATAATTTGGATATGACTGCCTCCTATTTGTCTGAATTCTGTCGATGTCAGAGTACACTGAAGTTAGCCACTGTCGAAGCACTTGCATTTCTTCAACGGTCTACACACTCAACTTTTATCGTCCAATTATTTCATAAACCTAGGAAGAAGGCTAAGAAGCATTGCTGAATAAAATAGCCCAAACATCATTCGACAATTTCTAGACTAAAATGAAAAAGATAGCAATATTTTAGATTAATGTAACTAAATCGTATGTATCAGTTTGTATAAAGGAAAGTAAGTAAACGAAGTTATTGCACATTGGCAGAATGTATTGCGGTGAAACAGGGCACCCAAATCTTAAAAACTTAAGGCATAATGCACAATATCTCAGCACAATAAGTGATATTATAAAATACTCGAATCTTCAAAATATCATACTGAGCACTTTGACTGTTACTCGAATGAATCCACAATAAGTTTGCCTCGATTGAAAACAAAATATGCACAAGCAACATTTTTATAACTCGAGTAAATATCCATTTTCATTTATAGAATATTTTTAGTTATAAGTGTTGAGATCATGTGTTTACTGTGTAAGCACAAAAAGGATTCAATTCAAAAAAATAAAAATACAATAACGTTGCTATGATTACATTGTTGTCTTATTTTTACCTGGAGCTGCATTTCGCAAGAAATAAACTGTAGCACAGACTTGTGCTGTAGGTGAACTACACATTAGAGGAATCCGAAAAGGGAGGACATAATCTCGCTAGGAAAGTAGGCACAAGCCACACACTATACTATAATCATCTAACACACTAAAAACGTTGGGAAACGGTTCTGTTTTTTAATCGTCTTCAAAGAAAGGAAGAGGCATTCGGTGTTTTTTCTTTTTCGTGAAGGTATGCCTACACCAATTTCTAAGTGATTAGAGGGAAACCAGAGGCGGCTTTACCTATGGTGCAGGGTGTGCAGCGCACACGGGTGCAGGGTGTTATCCCGCCGAGCGCCATTTGCGACAACTTTTTAATCAAATCCCAAACAAGACCAAAACATGTTCAGTAAAAAGTCAGTTCGTAGTTGATAAACTTAGGGTGCTAAAATTTCGAGCTCGCTACGCTCGCTCTTGCAACCTCAAAATTCACTTTTTTCTTGGAATTCTCTGCATAAATCGACAATGTAATTCCAATTTATGTATGAATGGTCAAAAGAAAAACTGACCTATCCGGGGCGGGGTGTTAAATTTTCGAGCACGCTTCGCTCGCTCTTGCATCCTACATTTTCAAATTATTACCTATGTATAGACCAACAAAGGGCGCATTCCAACTTACGCTAAAAGTGATTATATTGCGAATCCAACCAAATTTAATAGTCACAAAATATAAGGGTTATTGAGTAATAATTGTGACTTTGGACTTTGGTCGGATTCGCGATATTATCACTTTTGGCGTAACTCGGAATGTGGCCAAAGTAAATCCTGTTTCTGTAAAAATTTTCTTTTTTTTTTTTTAACAATGCAGGTGCATCTACAAATTTTCGAACTCGCTGCGCTCGCTCTACCATCCTATTTTCTTCTGATCCTCTAGCTTTTCTGTTGTCGACAAAGTATTTCTGTATCAGTGGTCAAAAGAAAACCTAACCTTTTCGAGGCAGTGGCCCCATATTGTTTTGCCGCCCCAGGCCCCCGACAGGCCACCGCTAGAGGGCGCCAGGGTATTGATTGCACACGGGCGCTACATGGGCTAGACCCGCCTCTGAGGGAAACCAGGGATGAAACTAACACTTTTTTCTTTTGAATTTTGAGTGTTTATTTGCTATTAAACTAATAACATATATTAAACACATATATTAACATATATATTTATAGTAGCGGTCCAATGTAATTAAGCGTATTCTCTATATGACAGCGTGTTAATTGAATTTATCAGAATTTCTCAAGAACCGGGTGTTATGTTAGCTATAGCCCGAAACGGAACAGTCAAGCTACTTTCACGACACTAGTTTCATAATGTAAACCGTGCTATAAGCACAAAATGCTTAGGTACCTATGCGTTCCACTCCGAGTGGAGTTGGGCTGTAGTTATAAACATAACATAACATCACGCCTTGTTTCCCCGAAGGGTTGGGCAGAGGTGTCCCTGTAGCAGGTACACCGACATTTCGCCAGTTATGTTTAAGTCCCATGTAATAGGGGGCGAGCTTATTGCCAACAACCGGGCACAAATCCAGACTCTGAGCTGCTACTGAGAAACCCAATAACACATTGCCCGACCCGGGAATCGAACCCTGGACCTCATGCTCAGCAGAGCACTTGCGACCACTAGATCAACGAGGCAGTCATAGTTATCTACTCACAAAAATTACAATAACATGTACCTACTTCAGATTCCCGAGAAGCCAGAAAAATTAGATTTCCGTTTTTTTTCTTACAGTTATTTTATGCTACCTAAGTACCTCAGAAAAAACTACATTATCACACTACAACTACCTAGGTTCTTGGCAAAAAGTCATGAATAGGCCTAAGTGATAAAAAATTGTAAAACATGTCTTTTGATAAGAGAAATACACACACACATTTCCTGGATAGTCAAGAATTATCCTAAATTAGTCGAAGACTTGGTGCCAGGACCGCATACACGTCGAAGAAATGATTTCCACTCTGTTCATTATATACAAGTGCTTATTAGGTAAATATATAAATATTTATTTCATTCACAACTTCGCCACACTTCATGACTTTCAAAAACAACTTTTTAGTAAATACCTACATAGTTTTTATTACTTCCTTATACCTAAGTACAACTTAATGTGGGATCGACAATGGAATATAGTCCTATAAAACTATATTTGAATCCGCATTAGGTTGATATAGATACAGAGCTTTAAGTTTGGCACCATAGCAATAGGTTACCTACGGCCCTTAGGTACCTACGGCCAAAACCTTATAAATTCAATTCAATGACTTAGGTACCTACTTACATCTTTTTTATTTTAATAAAAATCTGTAGATTTAATTTACTTACTAAAAAAAAACAGAAATTTGAGCTTTTTGAACATTTATTGTGGATTGGACATGATAAAATAAGTTGACAAGATGAAGGAAAAAAAAATCTGACAAATTTTGTGCAAGAGCTGCAAGAGCCTACTACCTACATTTTAAAACCAGATTGTTATAATACATTTGCCTTTTTAAATAGCAGAAATAGACCCCGCGAATATGTGACGTTTTTAGTTACTACCTACACAACTAGTCGTGTTCAGGATTATCTAATCTAACGACTAATACGATTTGGGCCTTAGGTATAGCAATGATACATGGTGTTGGTCGTTGGCTCTGTATCTACTAGGTATGACCTCAATGTCTACACCACTACGTAAAATACCGCCTCAACACCTACAAGTTACATTGAAATTACAGTCACCTATACAACCGCTCTCCCATATGAGAATGAACAAGGGCCCGAATACGGAGACGAATGGATATACTTCTACGACGACGAAGGCATCACCCATACCATGAACTTCTCTATTCTACCAGAGGAAACGCGTGGAATGATTTTTGGAGACGCCTATTTTTACTTGTACACCAGGTGAGCTACATTTTATTATGAAGTTCCGATGCCCAGCAGAACTAGACGAGGTCGGCGTTTCCTATCCAACTACTCTGATAAGAAACACCGAAACAAAGTCAGAGGTCACAGTCTTTTTAAAGTCCAGCCATAATCTTGGTCAGATCATCATGTAGATTGTGTCTAGTCTTTTGAGGAAAAAATCACAAAGATAAGAATGGACCTGTCCGGTCAGTGCACGCATTTGTCAGTAATCGTGTAACTCAACTTATCGGCGTAGGTAGGTAACAGTTGTCCTGATTTCTGTTGTAGACGGAACACTGAAGCAGAACAATTGGAAATTCCCGAAGACAATCAACTATTCACAAGCCGATACTTTAACTCGTCCAATGACATTAAGGTTGTGACGCATGGTTGGTTCTCCCACGAGAAGACGGAATGGCTTCAGAAAATAAAGGATGCTTTCTTGAGAAAATATGATTTCAACGTCATTACCGTTGATTGGAGCGAATTAGCAAAAAACCCGGCTTATCCATGGTCGGCATTTAGTACTAGATATGTGGGGAAGAAAGCAGCAACACTGTTAGACTCGATTGCAAGAACCTATCAAGTTGACGGAAAGGTTATGCATTTAATGGGACACAGTTTAGGTTCCCATGTCATGGGATATACAGCATTATTTTCAAACCAAAGAATACATAGAATCACTGGTGAGTAGGTACCCACCTAATACTTATCTATCACATCCGTTTAGGGCAAATCAAAGACATTTTTTAAATACTTGTACTTACGATCTATCTCTTTCGGGCAGGCCTACATTATTTACTTGTAAATGATGTAGGTTCGAGAATGTGCCTCCTGTGAGCTTTATGTATTAATAATTGATTATGTAATGTATATACCTAGATATGATAATCCAAGTTGTCTGCAACACATGGTTACCCATACTCACAGGGTTAGATCCCGCTCGACCTCTCTTCGAGCTTCCCTTGATGGCACCAGATTATCGTCTAGAAAAAAGCGATGCTGAGTTTGTAGACATTATCCATTCCTGTGGTGGAGTTTACGGGTACTGGAGAAGCCATGGTCATGCTGACTTTTACCCAAACAACGGGCGAGCGAGGCAGCCCGGCTGCAAAGGGGCGCAACAAGTTATAGGTAAGAACTGATTGACAATCTAATTATTATCTAAAAACAAAAACTAATAGGTAAGTACGTAAATGCGTATCTTCTCGAAGAACAGAATATATGGAAGCGAAATCTGTCTATAAATCACATAAAACATAATATTGTTATTCATTTTCAGAGGGTTGTAGTCATGGACGTTCAACGCTATTTTTTGCCGAATCTATAGACTCCAAAATTCCTTTTGTGGCATATCCGTGTGAAAATTGGGAGAAATTTGAAAATGGCCAATGTAAATGTAAAGAAAACTCCGTTGATATGGGTTACCCTGTTTCAACAAACATTAGAGGAGACTACTATCTTTATACGAATGGCGAACCTGAATATGCTCGCGGTGAAGACTAGAACCAGACCCTAACTACCATTTAACGAAGACTTTGTTTTTCCAAAAAATCTGAAATTGGGAGGTCAACGGTTACCAAAAGGAGACTGGGCATTTAATTAAATCAATAGAGATGTGGTAACTGGTTACAGGGTCGTATATCAGGCTAAACATATGAGACGCAAGGGACGCAGCACAGCACAGTCAAGGGCGGATCCAGCCTTCGACTCAGAGGGGGTCACATAGTCGGGGTCAGTCAGGACAGGTTCCAATCAGTGGCGGACAAAGCCTGTCGGGGGCCCAGGGGAGCAAAACAAAATAAGGCGGTGGTCTTCTCAGTTTATGTAGGTATCTCTAGTAACACTTCGCAAAAAAATTATAATGACAGCAAAAAAAACAAGTATAACGTGTCTAATTATAATCTACACCATGGACCTCGCAACAGGCAGGAGATTTTTTTTCAGGGAGGTGCATTTTCGTCTCCTCATCAATAGGATACGATAAGCAAAAATGTAGGAGATCGCGAACAAGGCGAATTTTTTTGCACCTCGTCTCGGTTAGGTTTCTATTCAACATCCTTACGGAAATAGGAGTTGCTTTGTCGACTTTACAGAAAAGTTTGAGAGTTGGAAAAATATAGAATTCAAGAGCGAGCGAAGCGAGCTCGTAAATTTTTGCACACCGCCTTGTGTAGGAGATAAGGTTTCTTTTTAAGTCATATATAAATAGGAGTTCCTTTGTCGACTTGTGCAGAAAGTTTGAAAATGTATCAATGTAGATTGTAGCGAGCGGAGCGAGCTCGAAAATTTTCATCCTCAGCCTCCAACTCTAAACTGCTTCTTACTGAATATTTATGTTGACCGTGTTTGGTATATCATTAAAAAGTACTTCTTAAGCTTTAGGGGGCCGCCAGGAGCAGGGCCGGGGCGGTTTGTCTTGACACTATTCTGGGGTATTTAATTTCTACGTCTAGTTGCTAGCTTCAGATAAACCTACATGGACACTTATGAAACGTCAGAAGCTAGGAATCGTATCACTTGGTCGTTTTCTATGGAAAAGAGCCGGCAGAAAACTCCACGGTCAATCATCATAATTATAATAACAGCACATAGTCTTATTTGCATGTCGTTCGCATGTGTGGTAATGGCAAACATCCAACGTGGCAACGTCATACAAAGTATTTATTTGATTAAATTTATCAATGAGATTAGAAAAAATACCAGTGGTCGACCTAAACGCAGCCCGGGGGCGGTCATGACCCCCCCCCTGGATCCGCCCTTGAGCACAGTACAGATTTTGCATGGCAGGGCAGGCGAGACAGACATAGGCCGCGAGCGCATGCCGCAATGCAGCTACACAGACACATTCGCGTCCTAGCTAGTAGGTACAAACAATATGTCATTGAAACAAAATTATGATTTAGTGGTAAAAACAAGTGACGACCTGCACGCGTCGCGCAAAAATCTGTGCCGGCTCTAGAACGAGACGCAGAGCAGGTCAGACATGTCTGTGTCGCACGTGCCTGCGCCGCAGCGTACGCAGCTGTCAGTACGTTCATGCATTGCAAAATCTGCTCTGTACGTCACCTGCTTCTCAGCATACGCTTAGCCTTATACTCGTATGGTACCTACTTAATCATAACTGGCGCAAAATGTGGGTGTACAGGCGTGATATCGTGTTAAATTTTAACAGTAATTTTTTTTATGACGCCCTCCATCATATTCCGACCCTGACAGTTTGTAGAAAAAGTACCTATCTACCTATAGTCGGGTCGCCGAGCCATGTAACCTTGAATGAGGATACAACTTATATTTTATAATTGATTCTAGTACCTACCTATGTACTGAAGGTATATTATATCGATACTGGAAATTTCAATTGTCGTAAAGGACATTGTATTCCCTGTCCTTTACGACATTTGAAATTTCCAGTGTCGATATATGTTCCATCTGCATGCTTGCAAATGGCATCTAAATTTAATAATAATATTATAAAGACAAAAGATTTTTTTTTTGTGTTTGTTTGTAATTAATAAACTCAAAAACTACTAGAACGAAGTTAAAAATTCTTTCACCAGTAGGATGCTATATTACCACTGAGTAAGTGAGTAACAAAATTTATAATAGGTTATAATTTATAAAGATATCACGCGGGCGAAGCCGCTGGCGGAGGCTAGTCGTTTTATTTTTATATGAAGTTCAAATGCCGGTTAAAGTGCAGACCAAACTGGCAATGACCGGTGTGAACCGAAGTATGAAAAGATGCGGAAGAAAGCTAAACGAACTGCTTCGTTTCGCTTCGTTCCCAGACTTCCCAGAGTAGCCTGCGCTTTGAAGTGCAGGCGGATCGTCAACTGCGACCGAACGGCCACGCTACGCACAGCCGCCTAGCTGAACCGCGCAGCTAACCTCTCCGTCTCCGTGCACATCCTACGTAGCAGTGGACGCCAGACTTCATAATGTGCGTCACTCAGGGCCGGCCCGTTCATATAGGCGAACTAGGCGACGGCCTAGGGCGCTTGTTTTAGGGGGGCGGCATCAGCGTCATCGAAATAAAAAAATTATACATTACATTTATTTTTTATTTAACTACAACTTGAAAATACTTCCAATTTTTTACCCATTTTTCTACCAAAATGCGCTCATGGTCACTTACGAAACCTGCATCGGTAAGGTTCATCTGGAAATCAAAAGCGAGTTTAGTAAGTAACTATTTAGTAATCTGTGGTTTAGTTGATAGCCTCAACTCGCTCCATTGCAAAAAAAAATCGCGATTTCAAATTTATTGCTTCTCTTGTATGTTATATTTTGTTCAAAATTAATTTGACTTTTGTAGTTTGACCGCGATCGCTGTACCGATCTCGCCTGAGAGATATTTCTCGATGGCATGTGAAGCCAAGTCAGAGGTCCATGGGCGGCTTTAAAACTCTGACACCCGGTTAGTCACTAACCACACGAAAAAGAAAGAACATAGTTTTATTTTGTCACGAATTTTCTTAAAAGGGCGCCGTTCCAGCCTTTCGCCTAGGGCGCCAGGAATTCTTGGGCCGGCGCTGGCGTCACTGGCAACGCAACTTGCAGCCGATCTGTCAGACAACTAGTGAAATATTCGGGTTCCCTCTATCTGGCAGAATCTTAATGCTCCGAAATTCATTTGACATAACACACTTGGCATAATCTTCATTAAACGAATATTTTAAATGCATAAAAATTATTTAATATAATTATTGTTTGACCGAATTTTTATATGTCCAAATTTACAATGGCATACTTTTAAGATGGCAGAATTTTATTTGGCATAATTACCTTTGGCAAAGATACAAATCCGCATAATTTCTTTTAGCATAACGTTTATTTAATTTGGTACAATTTCACTTGGCATACTATGAAAATGGCAGAATGTCATTTGGAATAATTTTATTAGGCATATTGCCATTTCTATAAAATAACATTTTTAACCTTAAATAAAAAATTAAAATATTGTCTTAAAAAGCCAATATGTTGATGTGTACTACAAAATTTAGTGACAGAAACGAATCGCTACAAAACCGACTCCACGTAGTCTTGTCTGCCTCACCCCTAGAGTGTAATTTAAACCCGCGTAGGCGCGAAGGGGCGAGGCGGCCCTCGAGCTGAGGAGCACGTGGTTTTAACGCCACTGCTGCTGGTGGTGAGCGCTAAAACCATCTCCGACGATAAGCTTGCGTGGAACCGCCGGAGCTCCGCAGCGCCGGAGCCGTGACAGAAACCATGCCTGCTGCATGTTGCATGCTTGCTAGCATGCTGCATGCTTGCTTCCCGCGTGTTGTATGCTCGTCTGTATGCTGCATGCATGGTGTATGCTTGTTTGCATGCTGCATGCTTGGTGCATGCATGGTATATGCTTGTTTGCATGCTTCTTACAGGGAAATAAAAACCACATATGTTCACAATCCATAATGGATATGGAATGTATACCAAACGATGATTCTATCTGTAAATTTTCTGAAATATGATAGTTCTGCCTTTTAATGATTATTATCGATATGAAATGTATGCCAAACGACGATTCTGACTAAACTTTCTGCGATATGATGGTTCCACTTTTTAATTATTATGGATATGAAATTTATGCCTAAAGATGATTCTGACTTACAAAATTATGAGTTTTGAATGTATGATAAGATAAATGAGTGTCTGCCAAAAGATTTTCTGCAAAATGAAGTTTATGCTATCCGCTGTTATGCAAAATAATATCGTCACTGGAAAAGCAAATTATCCGCCATATAAATAATGTGGCGGTTAACTAGTTTTGCCTTTCCAGTGATATTATGATATAAAAGTTCTGCTATAAAGGGTGGACCCGAAATATCCACCATAGAGTTGTAATAATTTTGTTGGCAGTGCGAACTGGCGACGCCACCATGGTGCCTCAGTTAAATATGGCTCTAAGGAGACTTGCTTGTCACACTGGGTGCCAGAGACGGCGTAAGGCGAGGGCGACGTGGGCCATCGCCTACGGCCTCGCGGTCCGAGGGGTTTCGCACCTCGGAAGGTTTTTCTGCATAAAAGCCGTGAACGCGTCGAAAAAATTTTACTCGTCCTAAAACGATAAATATACACACACGAGCCGTCCAGGAGGGTTCCCGGCACTGAACGTATTAAAGCTTATTACGCAAGCGGACCCTTGAATAGAAAAATGGTTTTCATAGACCCGCAATATTTTTAAACGGCTTATAACCTAAAAATTTGACAATTGCTCATATGTCTTTTTTTTTTCTTCTTCTTGCGCCCTCGCGAAATGTACCTCGCCCACATCAAATTTTGATCTTGCCCCGCCACTGCTGGATGCGTTATGCGTCCTGCGGTCCGGTCAACTCGAACATTTTATATTATGTTATGTTATTTTCGATTTGACCGGACCGTAGGACGTAGAACGCATCCAGTGTGACAAGTCCTTAACTATCTAATTAATTTTGTTATCTGAGGCGCAGCCGCATCACATGAGATGAAAAACAGGTCGATTCTAAAATTTTTACGTTAGTAACCAGAGCCAGATTTTTTGAGCCCGGAAATATTTAGATTGTAGTACTTTCGAGTGATTAAGAGCGCTAACACACTACGACGTCGCCGGCTACGTATCTAAACAATTCGTATTGAAATGTATGACAGTTAACTTGGCTACGGTCTGGCGACGTCGCCAATTTGGAAGCGTAGCCACGACCGACTGGCCCCTAGACGTGGAGACTGGATACTAAAGCGACCATGCGACGCGTAGCCAAGTCGTCAGTATTTTGTATACCTACTTACTAATAAGTTACGCCTTTCCAGTGTTGCCAACTCAGTGGATTTTCCACTAGATCTGGTGGTTTAGACTTATATAGATAGCACAAAATCATCTGCTAACCTTGTCTGCAACTTTTTTACAGACGTCGGCAAAAATCTAGCCAATAGCATCCTTCTGTCTCAAACCTCATCTACAGATGACTCTGCCGCCCTTCAACCACCTGCCTCAGACTGTACCGAAACGTATCTACCCAACGACGTGCCCTGATTCAATCAATAACGCACATCTGTAATCGTGATATCGTTACTGGGGTGTTCCCTGAAGCTTTGAAAAAAGCTATTATACAGTGGGAAGAGAAACTGCGTCACTAATTATAGGCCCATATCGGTGTTGCCAGCCTTGTCAAAGATCTTAGAAAAAATACTCTACTAATCGCTCAAAAACTTTCTAAATCGCTTTAAAATTATAGCCAACAACACCAGTACGGATTTAGGTCTAATGTTTCTACTAAGGACGCAGTATTGAATTTGACAGAGCAAGTACTTAGTGGAAAACTTCCCAAGTAGCATAATTCTCCTATTGTAATCGACTTTGTCTTATAGGAATCTAATAAGACGATCTGTAACTAAGATTACTGATCTTACAACAGCATTTAAAAGACGATCTGCGCTTTTGATACTATAAATGCATTTAATAGGATTGTTTACTCTTGTTTACGTCTTATTTCATTCTTCTATAAGACATGCACTTCTATAAAAGTCTTAGATATTGCAAGATTGATTTGTGCCGTTTGAGAGGTACAGCAATTTGCTAAACGTTATCCCAGCGGCATCTTGAATAACTCTGAAACCTCAAGACGCACACACAATTAAGCACAAATGTGATCTATCTAAGTAGCTAGTTTGTACTCAGCTACGACCACCGGTTAAAAAATGTTCCGCTGGGGTAACGTTACTTCAGCGGAATGTTTTTCGTGAATATCTCTGAATCGGCTGGACGCACAAATTCTAAATTTCGGGCACATTTACACAAGATGGGGTACTAATTATCTGAAAAACCGAAATCCTGAAAAGCGACAACATTCCGCTGATGTAACGCACACAAAATGGCGGGATACGACGTGAATTCGGATAACCTATAAGTTTTTTTTTTACCTATAACTTTAATAGAGGTTTTATAGCATCTGCCTCGTTGGTCTAGTGATTGCAAGCACTACGGCTGAGCATGTGGTCCTGGGTTCGATTCCCGGGTCGGGCAGTGTTATTGGGATTTTCTAACTGGAATTTCTCAGTAGCAGCCCGGAGTCTGGATTTGTGCCCGGTTGATGGCAATAGGCTCGCCCCCTATTACAGAAATGTGGGTGTACTTACCTACTACAGGTACACCTCTGCCGAACCCTTCGGGGAAACGAGGCGTGATGTTTTTTTTTTTTAGAAAAAAAAAGGAAATAATATGCACAGATTAAATTATTATAGTGTAATAGTTACTTAGTACAGACGCCAGCACATCAAGCTACTACTATCTGTCAAATTTATTTAATAGATTTTCAACTTTATCGCTGAAGTGTAAGGTTCAAAGATGATTGGGAAAATTTGACAGTTTCGGGTAGCTTACCTAACTGTGCATAACTAGTATGTTATTCTGATCGATATTTTTTTTAAATCTAGAAATTAATTTATTAGGCCTGATCGATTTGTATTGATAATAAATTTGATAAATCACTCAAAAGAAAAAAACTCTTGTTAAAACATTTTGAACAGCTTGGCAAATAAAATTAAAAAAAAAACTGTTTTTTTTCCAACCCTGGTTTGCAATTAGAACGAGATTGGTCGAATTGGATAAGTGGTTTTCTGGTGGTTTGAGAGATCGATAAGTTTAGTGTTTTACTGCACGCGTAGCGTGACCACCGTAGAAACGAGTTTTGTCGACGGAAGAGTAGACAAAATGACTGATAAACAATCACAATCTCTAATTTTGTCTATTCTTCTGTCGACAAAACTGTTTGATGAATTTCTTTTTATCGAATTTGTTTTTATCGAATTTGTTTTATCGAATTTGTTTTTATCGACTTTGTTTTTATCGACTTTGTTTTTATCGACTTTATTTTTATCGACATTGTTTTTATCGAATTGTTTTTATCGAATTGTTTTTATCGACTTTGTTTTTATCGACTTTATATTTATCGACTTTGTTTTTATCGACTTTGGTTTTATCGACTTTGTTTTTAAAGTCGATAAAAACAAAGTCGACAAAAAAAATTGTTTTTATCGAATTTGTTTTTATCGCTTTGTTTTCATCGACTTTGTTTTTATCGAATTTGTTTTTATCGAATTGTTTTTATCGACTTTGTTTTTGTCGACTGTTTTTATCGAATTTGTTTTATCGAATTTGTTTTTATTGACTTTGTTTTTATCGACTTTGTTTTTATCGACTTTGTTTTTATCGACTTTGGTTTTATCGACTTTGTTTTTAAAGTCGATAAAAACAAAGTCGATAAAAAAAATTGTTTTTATCGAATTTGTTTTTATCGCTTTGTTTTCATCAACTTTGTTTTTATCGACTTAGTTTTTATCGACTTAGTTTTTATCGAATTGTTTTTATCGACTTTGTTTTTGTCGACTTTGTTTTTATCGAATTTGTTTTTATCGAATTTGTTTTTATCGAATTTGTTTTTATCGAATTTGTTTTTATCGAATTTGTTTTTATCGAATTTGCTTTTATCGAATTTGTTTTTATCGACTTTGTTTTTATCGACTTTGTTTTTATCGAATTCGTTTTTATCGAATTGTTTTTTATCGACTTAATATTTATCGACCTAGTTTTTATCGACTTTGTTTTTATCGACTTTGTTTTTATCGACTTTGTTTTTATCGACTTTGTTTTTATCGACTTTGTTTTTATAGACTTTGTTTTTATCGACTATGTTTTTATCGAATTCGTTTTTATCGAATTGTTTTTATCGACTTAATATTTATCGACCTAGTTTTTATCGACTTTGTTTTTATCGACTTTGTTTTTATCGACTTTGTTTTTATCGACTTTGTTTTTATCGACTTTGTTTTTATCGACTTTGTTTTTATCGACTTTGTTTTTATCGACTTTGTTTTTATCGACTATGTTTTTATCGACTTTGTTTTTATCAAATTTGTTTTTATCGAATTGTTTTTATCGACTTAATATTTATAGACTTTGTTTTTATCGACGTTGTTTTTATCGATTTTGTTTTTATCGACTATGTTTTTATCGACTATGTTTTTATCGACTTTGTTTTTATCGAATTTGTTTTTATCGAATTGTTTTTATCGACTTTGTTTTTATAGACTTTGTTTTTATCGACTATGTTTTTATCGACTTTGTTTTATCGACATTGTTTTTATCGAATTGTTTTTATCGACTTTGTCTTTATCGACTTTGTTTTTATCGAATTGTTTTTATCGACTTTGTTTTTATCGACTTTGTTTTTATCGACTTTGTTTTTATCGACTATGTTTTTATCGACTTTGTTTTTATCGAATTTGTTTTTATCGAATTGCTTTTATCGACTTAATATTTATCGACTGTTTTTATCGACTTTGTTTTTATAGACTTTGTTTTTATCGACTTTGTTTTTATCGACTTTGTTTTTATCGACTTTGTTTTTATCGACTTTGTTTTTATCGAATTGTTTTTATCGACTTTGTTTTTATCGACTTTATATTTTTCGACTTTGTTTTTAAAGTCGATAAATACAAAGTCGATAAAAAAAATTGTTTTTATCGAATTTTTTTTTATCGCTTTGTTTTCATCGACTTTGTTTTTATCGACTTTGTTTTTAAAGTCGATAAATACAAAGTCGATAAAAAAAATTGTTTTTATCGAATTTTTTTTTATCGCTTTGTTTTCATCGACTTTGTTTTTATCGACTTTGTTTTTATCGACTTTGTTTTTATCGAATTTGTTTTTATCGACTTTGTTTTTATCGACTTTGTTTTTATCGAATTTGTTTTTATCGACTTTGTTTTTATCGACTTTGTTTTTATCGACTTTATATTTATCGACTTTGTTTTTATCGACTTGTTTATCAGTCATTTTGTCTACTCTTCCGTCGACAAAACTCGTTTCTACGGTGGTCATGCTACGCGTGCTGATGGGTCACGACTTCACGAGGCCAAATTTGGTGGGTTCGTAAAAATAAAGTTGGCAACACTGCGCCTCCCCCGCTCAGTGGCCAGCAAACTGATCGCCAGGACGAACGCCTGCGTGTTACTAGCTACTTATTTGGCAACCTCATTTGGCTAAGGTAGGTAGCCAGAGGTCGCCATGGCTACGTACCCCCCCCCCCCTCCCCGACCCCCGCGACCTCGCCATGGAGACCCAGTGTGTTAGCACTATTAAATCGAAGTGTCCAATTTAGTGATTAGTCACTGGTGCCGATTCTCTAACTAAACTAACTAAACTATCACTAAAATTCCTTACTTTTGACTATGAGAATCTCAAAGCTATTCTGCAAAATGAATTCACTAAATTTAAAAATGATTTTGACACATCTAAATCGAATTTGACAACCGCGACTCCACACGTGAATCTTTTTAGAGCCGGAGGCGCGCAGGGGGGGCAACCTCGACGTGTTTTATATGGATTTTTCACTTTTTGTGTGGAAAATAAAAAAAAATATTACCTACATGTAGAGTGTTAGGGGTTTAAGACTTTTATAAAGGGTGTCGAAATTTTCATTATTTTTGCGATTGGACACACCGTTTTCGAGATATAAGCAAAAGAAAAAAAAATATTCAGTACTGTTTTTTCATCTGAAGTCGAGGTGTTGGTGTGAATTTTAGTTCATGACAACCAATTTTATTCCACATGTTTTTAGGGGTTTGACGCATTTGGTGCACATCTCAACTTGTACACCATGCTCAAATGGTGAACTTAGCAACTGGTGCACTTCTCATATGGCACACTTCGCAACTGGTGCACTTCTCAATTGATGCACTTCGCAAAAGGAGCACTTTTTAAGATGAGTGGAGATTTGGAAAAATTGTTGGTAATTTTCTTAAAAATACAATCAACAAAATAATTTTAAATTAACTGTACATAATCTAATCACTTTAACATTTCTATTCTTTCAAAAATAAAAAAGTCGCTCGGAAATAATAAAAATATAATAACGTAAGAAAAAATTAGATTTACAGCAAAAAGTTATCATAATAAAGACATGATATAATATCATATTATATCCATAACCTTTATAATATTATAATTTAAACTGTACTTCTTTAAGTTATAGTTATTATTATTAATTAAATAAAAGCTTTAAATTAAATCATAACCTGTTTCTCAAAAACAGGTTATAAATAATATAGATAAACCTTTGTTTCTTACTTAGTAATTGTTACTATTAAGTAGCTATAAAAAAGAAAAGTTCATGTTTCTCCAATTATTATATTAGTGATTACGTAATTTAATTTAAAGCTTTTATTTTATTAATAATAATAACTATAACTAAAAGAAGTACAGTTTAAATTATAATATTACTAGCTGCGCCCCGCGGTTTCACCCGCATAAGTCTCGATTCCGTGGGAAAAAAAAAGTATCCTATGTTCTTTTCCAGGGTATCATCTATATATGTGAAGCAGTGTAGGGTGCAATAAATAAGCAAACACAGCTTACGGAAAAGAAGAAATATATTGTCCAAAGTTTAAGGTTCACAGGACACAGATACACAATAGAAGGCGAAATGAAGAGCACAGAAAGAAAGCGATAGGCACAGTTAAAATATAAGCACGTCTAGGCATAAGACTTCACCAAGACACTGGATAAAGTTAATACGACTACGAGATGGTATTGCCGAACGTTACCGGGTACGGGAGAGGGCAACATGCACATGCGACCGGTGGCGATTCTCGACTGATGTCTGCGAGCGAGTGCCGCGAGTGTGAAAGAGATAGATAGACAAGGCGCAAGCGCCCGCTCTGGTAACCGGTCCGCATTCCACAAAACTACATAAAAAATATCTACTAACAAAATTATCTGTTTGTACAGATGTATTAATTTTTAATTTGTACTAAAGCGAAAGTTATATAATGTTAGGTTGTAATTAAGTTTTTAGCTATATACATATATAAGATTTAGGTGCATATAGTTGGATGATGTATAATTTAAGTGCAAATATTACTTTTTGTTTATACAATACTGACTTATTGTAATAACTACATCTTATAATTTAAATAAATAATTAATTGAAGAATTAGCTCCGCTACACCACCCCCCTCCAGAGACCGTCCTACGGGCGATAATAGTCTGGGAACCTCACTCTGCGGCCCGATCGTGTTACTCTGACCATGCTTTCTCCGGCGTCCGGTAAATCATCATTTGTGTTCCGAGCGGGGGTGTGAGTGAAATTTTGTGGTGAGTTAGTGATTGGGGCGTGTGTGTGAGTAGAAGTATGAGGTAGTGGGAGTTGTCTTGAATGTGTTGTGGTGTCTGGATCACGCAGTATGTAGGCAGGTTTTATTCTGTCGATCGATACGGTGACCATCTTACCTTTGACTATTAGCTTGAAAGCTTTGTCTCCACGTTGTATGACCTCATAAGGACCAGTGTAGGCAGGCTTCAATGATCCGGCTACAGTGTCGTCACGAAGGAAAACATGTGTTGATGTGGCCAAATCCTTATAAACGAAGGGTGAGCGACGTCCACTATGACGTGACGCTGGAGTAGGTTGCAAATTATTTGCGAAGCTCCGTAGGCGCGCAATGTAACTAGTGACGTCAGGGTCTCCTTGGTCCTCTGGGCTGAAAAGGTCTCCTGGTAAACGTAGTGATTCCCCATACACCAGTTCAGCTGGTGTTGACTTAATGTCCTCTTTGAAGGTACTACGTACACCTAATAATACCAGGGGAAGGGACTCGACCCAGCTGCTATCAGCGTGACAGGTTATAGCGGCTTTGAGCTGCCGATGAAACCTCTCTATGAGCCCATTAGAGGCTGGATGATAGGCCGTCGTCCTTTTATGTTGGAAACCAGCTATTTGCGATAAGTGGCGAAACAAGGCCGATTCAAATTGCCCCCCACGGTCTGTAACGACGTTCATGGGGCAGCCGAAACGGGATATCCACCCGCTAAGTAAGGCTTTTGCTACCGTCTGGGCGGTAATATCCTGTAAAGGTATTGCCTCAGGCCATCGAGTAAAACGATCGATTGCTGTGAGGCAATACCGGTATCCCTGCGATAGTGGTAGGGGTCCAACAAGGTCAATATGTAGGTCCCTGAACCTAGCGCGCGGAAGCTTGTACGTGCCCAACGGTGCTGATACATGTCTATGAACCTTTGCCCGTTGGCATGCTAGGCAAGTGCGCGCCCATTCCCTACAATCCTTCCTGATACTAGGCCATACATAGCGGTCGGTGATCAGTCGGATACTGGCGTTGGCACCGGGATGGCTGAGAGAGTGAAGGCTCTCAAAAACCTGTCGACGTAACTCCTTCGTCACATATGGTCGAGGTGTAGTGCCACTTACATCGCAAAACAACTCTAAATGTGTGCCTGGTAATTTGACCTTCTGCAAGTGTAGTGAGTTATTGCCATTCAACAGTTGTTTCAGTTCAGGGTCGGTGTTTTGTGCGGTAGCTAGATTTTGCTGATCGAGAGGTAAAACGATCTCATCGATACGAGATAAAGTATCAGCTACCACATTATCCTTCCCTGAAATATGCCGAATGTCAGTACAGAACTGTGAAATATAATCTAAGTGGCGAAATTGCCTGGGAGAGCAGTTCTCTTTCCTGGAATGAAATGCGAATGTAATTGGCTTATGATCGGTGTATATCACAAAGTCACGTGCCTCGATCATATGACGGAAGTGCTTGACCGCCTCATAGATCGCCAAGAGCTCGCGATCATATGGGGAATATTTGGTCTGCGAGGGAATCAGCTTTCGTGAGAAAAACGCTAGAGGTTGCCACGTATTGTCCTTGAACTGCTGGAGCACGCCACCCATAGCTACGTCCGAAGCGTCTGTAACCAAAGCAAGTTTTGCTTCGCAGTCTGGGTGTGCAAGCATGGCAGCTTGAGACAGACCACGTTTGCACGCCTCGAAAGCTTCCTGTTCTCGTGACGTGAAATGTACGGGATGGGAACCTTTCACGGATCCTGTCAATAGAGCGTTCAACGGTGTTTGGTGTGTAGCAGCGTCAGGAATGAATCTACGGTAAAAATTAATCATTCCGAGGAACCTACGGAGCTCTCTTACCGTTTTTGGGACGGGGAAATTGTTGATGGCCAGTACTTTGTCTGGCAAGGGCTTGGTGCCATTCACTGAAATGCTGTAACCCAAGAATGTTACCTCTGAGGCTCCAAACACGCACTTTGCTGTATTAATAACCATGCCATACTCCGCCAACCTGGTGAAAATTTGGTGTAGGTGGTCTATGTGGGTCTCCTGGTCTTTTGAGAAGACCAAAATGTCATCTACGTAAGGATAGGCAAAATCTAGGCCGCGCAGCATTTCGTCAACGAAACGTTGAAACGTCTGTCCGGCATTACGAAGTCCAAACGTCATGAATGGGAATTCGTATAAGCCGAACGGCGTTGTTATGGCGGTCTTCTCGATGTCACTGGGATTGACGCGAATCTGATTATACGCCTTCACCAGGTCTATTGTCGAGAAGACGGTGCATCCTGTAAGGTTGTGAGAAAAGTCCTGGATATGACGTATGGGGTACCTGTCTGGGACCGTCCTGGCGTTAAGCATCCGGAAATCACCACACGGGCGCCAGCTGTTGTCCCGCTTAAGAGCAAGATGAAGCGGAGAGGCCCATGGTGATTCTGATGGCCGACACGTACCTATCTGTAACATGGCTTCAAATTCTGCTTTAGCAACCTTCAACCTATCTGGCGCTAACCTGCGTGGTGTGCTATATACTGGTGGTCCTGGTGTAGTTCGTATGTGGTGCATTATGTTATGTTTAGGTGTACGGTGCATACCTGAGGGTCGAGTAATGTCTGGGTACTTTGCTAGTATAGCATGGTACACTGAATTATTTTTGTCTCCCAACGTAACCTTCACCGAAGATACATCGTCAGAAAAACTCGCGACCGAAGCCGCGGTGGTGAGCATAGTATTACTATCTAATAAACATTTGTTACGTACATCTACAATTAAATTATAATGCGATAAAAAATCTACACCTATTATAGGCCGTGTTACGTCTGCTATAATAAATCGCCAAGCGAAGTCGCGGCGCAAGTTTATATTAAGAACTAAATGGGCATATCCATAGGTATTTATTACTGACCCGTTAGCTGCAAACAGTTGATAGTTCGTTTGGCTTTGTTTACCTTTCGCTAATGTTCGTGGAAAAACACAAATATCACTGCCAGTATCTATTAAAAACTGCACTTTTGTCCGCTGATCAGTTATAAACAAGCGACCGGGATTTGGGCAGGCCTCGGTCGCCATGACAGACTGCCCTATTCTTTTCCCTTAGGCTTGTAATCACACGGTTTTGTACAGCTACTTGCCTTCTCACCGAACTTTGCGTGGTACCAACACAATGGGTATTTCCGGTAGTTAGACTGGGAGCGGCTCGAACGGGAGTGGCTGCGATCACGACTTTCGGATCTGAATCTCCGTGACTTCGACCGTGACATCCTGTCTAACTTGGTCGTCAGCTTCTGCACCTGGCGTGTGAGTTCCGCTACTTGACAGCTTAACTCTGGGGAACCACCTGATGTTGAGGCTGCCGCTACGTGCGGGCTGGGAGCTGCGATGTCGTGGATGCGATCAGCCAGCTCTGCGACCTCGTCCAGAGTAGCCTTCGACTGCGAGGCTACTATGGTCTGGATATTATTCGGCAGGCGGCTGGACCACATGGTGCGCAAAAAGTCCTCCGGCACATCAGGTCCTGCAAGATGCTGGATATGGCGCAAGAACTGGGACGGCTTTCGGTCGCCCAATTCCTCACGCGTGACCAGCTGCAGGATCTTCTTCTCCTTGGACGCAGAGAGTCTCTTTATGAGTTCCGACTTAAGTCGCTCGTACTTATTGGGTGCTGGGGGGCCAGCTATGATGTCCTCCACCTCCGATGCGTAAATGGGATCCAACTGCCCCAAAGCATGATGAAATTTGGTGGTATCGGCAGTTATGTTGGCCAGAAAAAATTGGCTTTCCAGCTGGTGAAACCACAAAGCCGGTTTCTCCGGGTAAAAAGGAGGTACCCGTATGCCAACTCGCTGGATGTCATGGGATGTGCTAGGCGGCACGTTGTTGCCGCCATTTTGTGTGTCGTTAGGCTCGGTCTCTTTCGGCATTTTTTTCGTGTTCGTCGGGGTCACCAATGAAGCAGTGTAGGGTGCAATAAATAAGCAAACACAGCTTACGGAAAAGAAGAAATATATTGTCCAAAGTTTAAGGTTCACAGGACACAGATACACAATAGAAGGCGAAATGAAGAGCACAGAAAGAAAGCGATAGGCACAGTTAAAATATAAGCACGTCTAGGCATAAGACTTCACCAAGACACTGGATAAAGTTAATACGACTACGAGATGGTATTGCCGAACGTTACCGGGTACGGGAGAGGGCAACATGCACATGCGACCGGTGGCGATTCTCGACTGATGTCTGCGAGCGAGTGCCGCGAGTGTGAAAGAGATAGATAGACAAGGCGCAAGCGCCCGCTCTGGTAACCGGTCCGCATTCCACAAAACTACATAAAAAATATCTACTAACAAAATTATCTGTTTGTACAGATGTATTAATTTTTAATTTGTACTAAAGCGAAAGTTATATAATGTTAGGTTGTAATTAAGTTTTTAGCTATATACATATATAAGATTTAGGTGCATATAGTTGGATGATGTATAATTTAAGTGCAAATATTACTTTTTGTTTATACAATACTGACTTATTGTAATAACTACATCTTATAATTTAAATAAATAATTAATTGAAGAATTAGCTCCACTACATATGTGCCAAATTTCATCCAAATCCGTTCAGCCGTTTTAACAAACAAACTTACTTTCGCATTTATAATATTAAGGATAAAGGTTATTGATATAATATGATATTATATCATGTCTTTATTATGATAACTTTTTGCTGTAAATCTAATTTTTTCTTACATAATTATATTTTTATTATTCCCGAGTGACTTTTTTTATTTTTGAAAAAATAAAAATGTTATAGTGATTATGTGGAGTTAATTAAAATTATTTTGTCGATTGTATTTTTAAGAAAATTACCTACACAAAACCAAAGATTCTTTCATTTTTAGACAATTTTTCCAAATCTCCACTCATCTTAAAAAGTGCTCCTTTTGCGAAGTGCACCAATTGAGAAGTGCACCAGTTGCGAAGTGTGCCATATGAGAAGTGCACCAGTTGATAAGTTCACCATTTGAGCATGGTGTACAAGTTGAGATGTGCGCCAAATGCGTCAAACCCGTTTTTAGTCGCGATTAAAAATAGTCATATTTAGTTAGAAAACCTAAATTTTAGAAATTCAGAATAGCAAAATTGCCATTTTCACTAAACTAATATCTCAGTGCCATCTTAGTGCTGTCAAACTAAAATATAGATAAGTTGTGTCACTTTAGTCTATTTCAGAATGGGAAATCGTCGTTTGACAGGAATAAACTAAATTTTGGTGATTTTTAGTTTAGTTTAGAGGCATTTGTGACAAGAGAATCGGCACCACTGGCAGACTATGAATACCTACCAACATTTTTAAGCACTTTTCGTCAGGGCTTTCATAACAATATACAAAAAATGTAAGAGAAGAATAAAACAAAATGTTTACGAGATTCTAGTGTATATTATAGTTTAATTAATAGACTTAACTACAGCATAAACAAGTACATAATACTTTTCTTTCGTCATGTGTAAATACTTCTCAATATCAATATATAGGAATTTATTTCAGATCTAATCGTTTTAGAACTGAGAAGTACCTATAAATAAAGAAAGGGCGTATTGCATAGATACGTAACAAAATATTATGCTTAATCGGCAACAAAGTAATCATTAAATAAATGATAATTAAAAAAACGTTTGTTTTTCTTAAGACTGTGCACGTCGCTTTCTTTGAAATCTGTAAGAAAAAAAGAGCCTCATTATAAAGATAAACGTGACGAATTATTTCCAATGAAAAGTTATTTGAAAAAATCAGAACATTATCATTATACTTCATTATGCCTCAGTCGGGAAAAGAAGACAAAAAAATTGAATCATCATTAAATCAATCAAAATAAAAGAAAAATCTTAAATAATAAAACATCAATATTACCTACATTCCTATATATGACAGAGACAGGTATTTTCCTTGGACGGTAAACACCCCGGGGAGCCGCCGACAATTCTTTGCACTGTGAAAAAAAAAACGTTAGGTACCATCGTTGCATTCGCATCAGTTTGATAAAAGTAGAATATAAATGATTGAAAAACCAGTCGTTACAGGTTCCTTTCAAAATCTGTATTACAGTATTTCTATTTTCTTAATGTCCCTCTGCAGACTTCGTGTTTCGTCAGTCATCGGATTTCTATCAGTTGCCCTTTACACTTGGTGCAGACCGGACGCTCTCAACCGACTTGGAAGTATATAGAGTTGTAAATACTCTTTTAACTTAATGTAATTTATTTAAAAAAAGAGAGGAAAGCTGCTAAAGTCGCAGGCACGACAGATAGGAAAATAGTTTTACAGCTCTATACAGGGTGGCAGGGACATCATCGACGCGAAAGCTGTTACCATGGATTCAGTACATGATTCAGAACCCCACTGCGTTGAAATTTTTCACGGTTATTAAAAAAAAAATCTGCTGTTCCATACATTTTGACCGCGTAGATGTTGCAGTTTTCTATGAAACAGCAGATTTTTTTTGTGCGGGGTGAGGCATTTAAAGCAGGCAACGTGACATATTCGTGTATTCCTCGTGTCGCACTGTGCGGAGAATCCTTGCGCAGAGTGGACAAGTTTAAATATTTGGGCCACTGGGTCACTGAAGACAAAGATAACTGTGACATTGAAAGGGAACGTAGGTCGCTGGCTGTCCGTTGTAATATGCTGGCTCGCAGGTTTACACGATGTACGAGGGCAGTTAAAGTAACGCTTTTCAAAGCTTACTGTCAATCCTTCTACACGTGCAGCCTGTGGGTCAACTTTACTCAGCGGGCATACAGCGACCTACGCGTTCAATATAATAAGTGCTGCTGTGCCGTGAGGTTGTAGTGCATCAGGGATGTTTACGAATAATACCATTGATGGTTTTGCCGCCATTGTAAGAAAAATATGTGCATCCCTGATATCACGTGTTCGCGGCAGCACCAACAGTATTCTCAGTGTGTTCGCAGATCGGTGGGATTCCCCGATTTTGCGGAGGTGGATGAAAGTCCACGCTGAATTTTAATTTTGTTATAATCTGTGTTTGTACCTACTAACACTAGATTTTAAGAGTAAAATTGTTATTAACCTTATGGACTCTGTCTGAAATAAAAGTATTCTATTCTTTTTTTTTTTATTCTAATTTAATTTGGGACTTTTATAATCGCAATGCGTATGACAGTCCCATCATACCCTAAACAAATAGTAACAAAACACACTGCTATAGATTACATTTGGACCATAAACCTGAACAGACTCTGCATCATATTCTATTCTATACACGATAAATCTAATAATTGATGGACACGCAAATTAGCATTCGTTTGTATTCGGAAATGCGATGATTCCCGAGGGACATTAAGAAAATAGAAACACTAGTATAATTTTAACATTATTATTTTAAAACAATATTATATATATGTAACGACTTTTTCTTCAAATGTTATCAGATTTCAATGGTTATGCTTCAGTATGCATCAGTCGGGAAAAGAAGACAAAAATGAATGAATCATCATATTTTAAAATAAAAACGCAAATGTTTAAAGTAATCTCTAGATTTTAATACGCACCTTGCACAAATCATCCAGTCACATAAAAATTGTTGTCAAGGCTTCGATCCTGGCCATCTGAAAACAAGAAGTAATATGCATTTATCATACGTCCTTTCGAGAAGCCAGATATTTTATATGGAGATCATTTTGAAATAATTATAGTTTCTTTACTTAATTTCATAATTGGGTAATAAAAATGACTGACAAATCCCTACAACTGAAATTGAATGAATAAAAATAAGAAATATGATTTGTTAAAACCGTAATAGTAGGGACCAGATTTTTTTTTTTAATACAACATAGGAAAATATGTAGACTTAATAATAATATAATAATTACCTGAATAAATGCCACAGCGGGTGTCTAGCTAAAAACTGAAACCTGTGAACATAATAACAACAAAATTAGCGTCTAATTAGATTACGTAGATGTTTTAAAGTATACAATTTGTACTGGAAAGCATTACAGTCAGCATTTTAAGTAATTATTATTGAGTTTAAAAAAAAATAGTATAAGAATGTAAAAATACTTGCTAATTATAATTGTTGCAAAAAAAAATATAGAAAAAAGTACTAAAGATTATTTTAGAACTAAAGTTAGTTCTCAAAAATATATCCTATTCAAATTCAGTTATTTTTTTATGCTGACTATACAATAAATAGAATTTCATTTTATCGTGAATAGTAGGTATTTTCTGAATCTAGTTAAGTAAATTATTAATACAGTATTTGTTCAATCAAAATAATAGAATATAGTTAATTTTCCTTTTCCCATCAGAATAGAATAAAGTTCAGCAACTCAAGTATTGTGCTGTCACAAGGATGTTAAAAGGTAAATATGGCAGCAGGTAGGTAGACAAGAATCTGTAAAACCCCTCAACGTGCAACTGCAGACCGCAGATGTCATTCGAGTATTATTAGATTAGCTCTGTCCTTCCTTGGTGGTATTGTATACCAGTGTGAAATCTGGTACTATTTTATAATTTTTTCAAATCTAAAGGAGGATCGTGTAGTACCTAACCTCAAGCGAGCGGAGCAAGTAAGAAAGTAGCAGAAGGATTTCCATGTTTTTTTTTACGGTTTTGTGGTGCGCATCCAACCCCAATCAATGCTTTCTTTTGAAAGTAAATTATACTGGGTGCGAAGGGTAGTCTATAGGATTAAAATAAATGTGACATATTTTTGGATCTGGTTATTAACAGATGAGTATTTTACGGTTACAGATCATACATCTCAACATCTTGTATTCAACAGTTTATAAAACCATAAATATAAATTATGGACATATTTTTAGAGCCGCAATTTAAATCCCTAAGCACTAATAGTAACTACTTAATATCCAGATAAGACTCACGGCAGAAAATAATAAAATTATGTACCTAGTCAAAGTACAACAAAACTTCAATGTTTTGTAAATTGCAATATTTTCTTCATATCCTGAAATAAAATCTCGCTTTGATAATGGTATTATTTTGTTCTATCTTGGCGTTTAAGCTTACATTCGTTATTTTTATGAATAAAGATTTAAAATTCTACATAAGGCCATCCAGGTATACGCCTGTTGAAAAGCTTATCAAGTAGATATATTATGTAAGTAGCATTAAGTAAAATTTATTATTTCAGTATACTTTGGACTCTATTTGAGTTACAATGTAGTCATTTCTCAAAACGATAATCTGTTACCGCTAACGTCTTAAAACCGATAATATGCACAGTATAGAGATTATTCTTCTATCGCTTTTGGTTAGCATGGCCTCCTCTTTACAAATCAACTCAGTTTTAATACTTTTGAGTTACGGTATTTTTTCATCCATGCTCCAGCACCGATTAGCAAATAAAGAAATGACGGACGTAGATATGTTCCTTCTAAGGTGTGAATCTTTTAAACTCTTTTTTATATCCCTTCCGCATGTTATTGGGTGGAAATTTTATTATACCAATATAATAAATATAATAAATATAATTTTTATTATACCAGATTTCGCCGGTAAATGAGCGTGGATAATTTCCAGAATAAAGATTGCTCACTTCTGCGGTAACATAATTATTGTTAATTATACTGCAACTTATTTCTAACAGTGCTCTAAATACAGCACACAAAACGTTTAAATCTACTTCCGGTTAATTATGAAGACGTGTTGCATTTAGTTCATAACTTACCAGTTAGTTACTCAGAGATTGCCGCAGTTTCAGATATGAGATATACTAGGTGTCTTCGATGAAGTAAATGTGGTTTCTTATTCTGCTCTTCATGAAATCCTCGTCCTTTTCAATGTTAAATTAGAACTGCTAATTTATACTGAGGAAAAAATATTAAGCAGTGCAGGAAAACTACTATAGAACCCTCTGCTACGGGTACGTAGTACTAATATTTTCATAAAATCATAAATGCTTCTGACATTCTTATAGCAAGACGATAAATATTTTTGCCTCGAAAGGGAAGACATCGCCAGGAAATCATCATACTTGTGAAATAAAGTATATTTGGAGTTTCATACCGTAACATTAACTTAAAATTAAATAATGGTGATTGATGTTGCAAAAAGTTCGAATTAACTTTCCTCGAAAGGAGAGGAAGAGAGAAGAAAATGTGTTTAGCAAGCATCAAGTCAACCGGACGAAGTACTGTTAGGTGCTAATGATTAAGAAGGAAGATTGAGGAGTCCAAAAACAATCAAATTCAATATAATTCACAAGCCCAATGGCAAAAAGGTCTGAGAATACAACTTCGGCAGTATGGACTATAGAGCCCGCAGTGTTCAGCTCTTTCCAGTTAAAACAACTTGTTCCAACACTAATCAATGATGGCGTAAAACGTCCAAGTGAACAAGAAAGATAAAATTACGAAACCATAAAAGTTATTAGCCCGAACCTTTGAATTTCATCCATTACTCATCTTTGCATGAAAGAATCTCGTCCAAAAACTCGCTTTTTCAAGTCAATTTGGAAAGAAAAGCAAGAATGCGTGTAGAAACAAATCGTCATTTTGAAGAAGATAAAAAGATGTTTGAATTTTTGTAATATGTAGTTTATTCCCCGGGCTGCAATTACTATTGCAAGGCAATTGAATCGGAAAGCCCCTGAAGATTACTACCATTATTGACAGTAAATGTCCTGTCAAAATCGACACAAAAAGGCCAACGTCGCAAACGCGCATGTAACTACGATATTTTTATGTTGTTAGTGGTTGATAACGTAGCTGAAGTATCCTGCCACAATTTCGAGGAAACGAACATTCAGTGGTCGACGGTGCCACCATCGAGGAAACTGAACGTACGCAGTGGTCGATAGTGGGTGGCATCGAAATGATTCAGTAAACGCTATTGTGGTATACTTCAGCCATGTTTTCAACCACTGGTAAAAACAGCTGGATTTTCAATGGATACCCACAAAATGCAGCTATAATAAAATTCATTTAATTCAGACAATTTTTGTCCATATTTTGTTAGTACCTCTTAGTAGCTATGCTTGTTAGTAGCTATGAGGAGCACTAAATCATAATCGATCGATAATTATTATCTTTTTGGAAAAAAATGCCCATCTTTGATTATCTGGGCCTATTAGTTGGATAGAGCTCAGATTGTAACAAATTTAGCTTGCTTCACAAAAATATAGAACAAAGATACCTAAAAACGCGTCCATATGATATATTTTTCAACAAAAAAACAAAAGTGCCAGAAATTCGCAGTTTTGCCATACTACGCATTTACCATGGGAGTAGCACTATAGTTGCAAACTTGGGTATAAACTACTCTCAAGGGATCTAATAACATATAAAAAATCGAACTTACATGCGCATTTGCGATGTTTGATGTTGTTTTTGACTGGGCTATAAAATTATTTTAGTCAATGAAGAGTTTATTTTTGCATAATAAAAGTAAAGTAAAAACCTTCGTTTAGTTGATGAGTATGATGTGAATCGATGTAACTTGAGGATTTTTTAACCCCGCGTTAATCCTAGTTTCAGTTGACTTCGAAAACCAATGTGTTACTGGTTTTTTTTTTATTGCGCATTTGGCGGCAGCTTTGTGTTGGCATCACTGGGAAATTGGATTCCCAGATTGGTACGAAATTCAGACAGTATAGTCCACTTAATCAAACACCACGGAGCACGACCTATACGGGTTAACCACGAGGTAAGGATCACGCTAGCATTTCGTCTTTTACATCTTTTCAACAAAAACAAAAAAGGCTCATCGTTTAAAGTAGATTCTGTGGGAATCTTTAGTTCAATCTGCAAAAAAATCACTACCGTCAATTATATTCCGTCGTTTTGTCAATAAGACTTCTCTGGGTTGCTTCGTCGCTGTGTCGGAACTAATTTGGTCCAGTCAACAGCAACATACCTATAGATGAGTTAGTACTCATTTATTTATAGGTACGAGTTGACTTGATAGTCTAGTCTCCGCATCCATAAGTCATTTTGCTGACCAAGTTTTCATTTGCCGGTGAAGGAGAATCAAAGGCTGGGCGAAATTGTTATGTGAACCAATAGTGATTCAGTGGAGATATTTTTAAAGTAGGTAGGTACACATACAATGCTAATCCTGGAAAAAAGAAACACATTTAGCAAATCAGAAAATGGCAATTTAGTGCGATTTTCTTAATCTACTAACATTTTAATAAATTACAAAAGTATAATTTTAATTTCTTTTAAAACTGTCAGGTCAAATTTTGATGGCGCCTAGTATTTACTAAATCTCTACAAGTTTAATATTTGTAATAGTAGTAGGTGAGAGTGGTTATAGAACTCGTGACATGACCTCTTACTTTTTAGTTCCCGAATAAGCCATTGTGATTTGGCCCCTAATTATTTAGTTAACTTGTAAGTCTCTGTCTATATTGATCCATACTTCCAGGGACACCCTGCCCCTGGAAGTATGGATCAAATCTAATAAGGACGTGGGCAAGGTCATTTCCAATCTTTTTAACCCTGAGAATGTCGGAACAATTTTTTACAATTCATAAGTTATGACCAATTTTTTTTTTTTTTCAATCATTTCGTATAGTGCTCTAAGAAAAAAATCATTTAAAAAAATCTATCAGGGCTATCAATTGATTTTTTTTTTTTCAAATTTTTTTTTCAATTCAGGACGTAGTAGAAGAGTGTGCCTTTCCTGTGGTAATACTTTAACGTAGTGAACACACGTGTTCAATAAGAAAAAATATTTAAGGGGGAAGCATCAGGGTAGCCCGCGAAATTCAAATTTTCTTAAGTTTTTTGCATTTTGCAGGTCAGCGTCAGGTTTTATGTTGATTAAAATATAATTCGCGGTCGTCAGCTCGAAAATGTATTAAATTTTTTGCCAAACCGAAGCATTTGCAGTAAATGTTGTTTTCTTATTGAACACATGTCTTCTAGCTGCGTAAAAGTATCACCACTAGGTAGTGATGGGCGGAGGATAAATACTCGCAGAATAATATCTTCTAGTTGTGTAAAAGTATTACCACTAGTGATGGGCGGAGGATAAATACTCGCAGGATAATGTCTTCTAGCTGCGTAAAAGTATTACTACCACTAGTGATGGGCGGAGAATAAATACTAGCAGGATAATGTCTTCTAGCTGCGTAAAAGTATTACCACTAGTAATGGGCGGAGGATAAATACTCGGAGAATAATAACTCGAGTATCTATCAGAAATGGATAAATACTCGTTCGTTTTCACTCATTTTTATCTGATATTTACAAAAAAATATGAATAAAAATATTTTTACCCGTCCAATGGTTATTTTAAGAAATTTAATTACTAGTAGTTATTTGGGCCTTCCAAAATACTACATTATTTAGTTCTATTGACACTGGTGACATTTAACCGCCTATCTGCTTGACCCAAAGACTCAAGGTATCGAGTTAAATCAAGACAAAGAACTGAAAACCATTGATTTTATTAACGAAGTGGCTGCGTTTGTTAAATGTGGAAGTAGGTGATGCTAAAATTTGCTGCATATAAGGCCAATGGTTTTTGACGAAAACCTTTTGTTTGGAAAAACATTAACGAAATAAGCCCTATAACCTGGTGCAAAGCAAATAATGTTCTTCGACAAAGTTAAATAAAGTCGCAATGCGTATTCTTTCAGAACCGTATACTTCTGCCGCAACAGAACGGTCTTTTAGTGCACACGCAAACATTCACAGCAAAAATAGAAATCGCCTGACGACAGAAAAAGCGGCAAAAATTACATTGATAAAATATAAAAGTGCAGGCAGCGACGGTGATAATGAATATGTTGTATCAACCAGTACAGACAGATACTGATGAAGAATCAGTGGATTTGAGAGAATCGAGAAGCGAGTTCCAGTTTGTAAATTGCATTTCTAATAATGATGAACAAGCGTCTAATAGTGATAATAATTGATTTCAGAAAATATTAATTTTTATAGTGAATGATTTCAAGAAATATTCATGATTGTAGTAAAGAAACTTCTAATATTGATAGTAATTAACGAAAATATTCATAATTGTAGTATAGGGGTGTGAGTAACAGGGTGTAAATTTCACTCATCCTCCATATAAAGGGAGGGAGGATCCTCCGACCAGACGGGTGTCGTGTCTGGTGGCCTACTGCCCGACGATTGATGTCGGGACGTTGTATATATGCTGGTCGTGCAGTAAACGCTGCTTGCGTGATGCAGGATTTCGCGTGACGAGAGTGAGATGCGTAGTACACATGTGACGATGTATATGCCGCCACCTACCAAACCACATTTGTTAATAAAACATTCGATCATAAATAATTATTTACTTTTCAATCATCTTCCATACACTCTTTTTTGAACTGGATGAAACCATTTACTTAAAGATATACCAAATCAAATAACACTACAGAATAAGTCATACAAACTTATATTTGTAATCGAGTACATACCTGGTGGAGATGGACATTACCGGGCGCACTGCAAACTGAACAACATGTGGGAACTATTTGACGATATGGCCAAAAAAGTATCAAGATCAACATCCAAGGCAATTACGTGTCATTTATTGATGTACATAGGAAGATGATTGAAAAGTAAATAATTATTTATAATCGAATGTTTTATTAACAAATTAATATACCTATGAGTATAGATATACCCAAACTGTTATAGAAATTGAACGTACACTTTCCGTACATTTTTCTTGGCCCATAATATGGTCTAAAAGTGGAATACTACTTAGTGAAATATATAGCGCCCGCTAGAAAGAATACTTCCTCGCGGTGACACGTTGATTATTGTTTTTGCGAAGTCTTTATAGTACATTTTTTTTTAATTTAGTGTACAATTTCGTTCTCGTACATATTTTTGACATTAGACAGAAGTTCGTACAAAGTCATGTCACCGCTAGAAAGTATGACACGCCCATGGGCATGTGCCCGCCCGCATTTTTCTGAATATTCATGAAAAATTATCAAAAAATAACTTTAAAAGGGGGGTCTACCTTAACATTTACACTTGTTTTTTTTTTTAATATTTTCTCGTAACGTTTTCTTGCATAGTTGACAAATTTTAATAAAAATGTTAGTTAATCCGATAAAATAACCCATAAGCTTTTAGAAACAATAAACAGGATCCAAATCGAGCCAATAACATCGGAGATAATTTTTCATGAATATTCAGAAAAATACGGGCGGGCACATGCCGATGGGCGACATTGTATAGACTCCGGACTGTTAATGACAAATTCGTAACTCCTGTGTAATTGTTTAATTATATTCTTTGCCAGCAATTGCCACTCACAGTGGTGCAAGAGCATCTTAGACTGCTAAGTCTAATATTCCCCTCTATGTTATCTTTCACCTGATGTGTAGGTGGGTGTCTTAAATCTAATAAGATCCTATACCAAACCAAGAAAAGTAACAATATTATATGGGCAAATACTACATTTGTACATGCTAGCTTTATATCTGCAAATTAATTGCAAAACCTGAAACAAAGTGTCAAAAACCTTCGGATCACCACGACGCGAATGTTACTGACTGAACTCTTCTAATTTGTTCTGATGTGAATTCAACTGATTGTTATATTTTAAGACAGTTTTTGTATTTAAAATATTATGGCTAACAAGCGATATTTTTACCATATTGCTCTGGAAGGGAGACTAGTTTTTTAAATATCATGAACTGCATTAAAAAAATATGCCAACTATTTATATGTACATCTCAACAAATATGCACATTAGCCATAACATTCAATATACTTACCAATAACCTTATACATACTCGAAAATCCTTCAGTGCAAATTTTCTTTTGAACATAATAAACCAGAATGAATAAATTACGGAAATTCCCAAAGATTGCATTGTAATGTAATGTTGTACATAAAAACTTGGAAATTAAAAACAAAACCAGAAGAAAATTAGCGCTGTCAATGTAGGTTAAACAGTAGTTCCACTACTACAGCACGCTGTGCTATAAACACAATAAAGTTTTACATGTTAATTAATAGACAACTTGAATCTCCGCCATCCCCTTTTCACTATACCTGTAAGAGAAATATCTGATAGTCGTCAAAGCATCCAATATTGCAAATCAGTGCATTTATTAGCTTTGTATCGTCAGCGCACCCCCCAACAGCAAATCTATACATGGTAAAATTATCCTTACTCAAACGCTACCTGCAGCCTGTTCTCCCCACGGATTACCGCGTATGTCCTTACGTTACGCCCTCATCCCACGAAGTGTAAAATGAGGCGACCCAGATAAAATTATCCCACACAAAATTTAAATGTGAAACAACGGGAGCCCCGTTTTCGGTACAAAGAAAGTACAAGATTTTCGGTTACGCCGATAGAAGAATTGAGATAATGAATGCCAAGTTCTATGGAGGTGCAAGTTTATTAGGTTCTTTGCTACTGAATATGCAACTTGGAAAGTTTTCAGTCTCTTGAGGTGCACTGATACTTGGTCAATATCAGTTTATTAAGAAATAGTACGAGTAGTACGTAGTTTGTTTAGTACCTGAGTACTAAAAAGAGCTGATTCTTTTTTCTTAAATATTTCTTTTCTGATTTGAAAAATGGGGATAATATATTATAATTTTGCCATTTAAGTCCCATGTAATAAATAGGGGGGATGTGGGTGTACCTACTACAGGTACACCTCTGCCCAACCCTTCGGGGAAACAAGGCGTGATGTTATGTGTATGTGTGTGATGTAAATTATAATTTTATAAATTCTTAGCATCTGCCCGCGACTTCGTCCGCGTGAAATTTCTGACCCGACCTACCGCGTCGCATCCCATCGCCCGCCAGCGCTATTACTTCGTCTTCGCTTAGAGTTCTTTCCGACTTTTTTCTTTTTGTACGGCTCCTTCCTCAAGAATTGGGTTATCCAATGCAAAAAGTCCGGAGATTACCCACCCCTAAAATACAAACTTACTAACAAACAAATTTTACCTCTTTATAATATTAATAATAGTAGGATGGAAGATTAAATTGATTACTGAAACGAATAACTTAGTAAAAACCGACCAAGTGCGAGTCGGACTGCAAAATGCAAAAACATAAGAAAATTTGAATTTCGCGGGCTACCCTGACGCTTTCGCCTTAAGTCTACCTATTATGGTTCATGAGACACAGCTCGCCGACAGACAGACGGACAGCGGAAGCTTAGTAATAGGGTTCCGTTAGGGGGTGCCAAACGGAACCCTATTACTAAGGCTTCGGGTACGAAACCCTAAAAACGAAACATAAGAGAGCACCTGTAACGTACGACATAAGATAAGCTTAAGCCGTCAGCTAGGCTTTTTGATCATGTCGGCTCTTTCACTAGGAATAAATGTCTAAACATAAAATAAAAAGCAACAGATTAACAAAATAGTGAACAATCTTTTTTTTTTCATTTGGCATTCACTTCTTAGTAAGATTTGATTTTTCGAATTAAAGTGATCTTCTAAATGATCAGTCATTCCGACTCCTCTCATGTGGACACTTCTGTATGGGACTTCGCGATACTTACATACATTACACAATTCAGTAAAAAAAAACCGGACAAGTGGAAGTAGAACTCGCGCCCTCAGGGAGTCCGGATTGATGGACAAACTTAACTTTGCAGTTGAAGAACTTTTAATAGAAAGGAGTTAGGACCGATTTTAATGAAATATACTCCTCTTTGCAGTTGGAAAAATTATTCTCCCATACATCGTTCTACTTAACGGTCGATGCTCTAACTGCAAATGCAAGTTCGTAATCCCAACATAAATTTATTTTAACAAGTTTCGGATTTTTTCCTTTACTTGTACTAAAAGACCTTTCTTGCCAAATATCAATCTAGTAGGTCAACAGAAAGTACCTATAGGTTTTGATTTTTTTGCGAGTGTCATATGCAGCATAAATGGCCGTATTTTTTATGGATAATAATAAAGCTTCCGAAAAAGATTAACTTCCGAAAATCTGTGGTTGACTGTAATATTAAATTTCCAAAATAAAAACTAAACTTCCGAAAAAAATACCTACTAAGTTTCCGAAAAGTCAATATGTTGGGCTACAAAAGTTAGTGACAGAAACGAATCGCTGCAAAACTGAATCCACGTAGTCTTGTCTGCCCTACCCCTAGAGTGTAATTTAAAGCTCGCGTAGGCGCGGAGGGGCGAGGCGGCCCGCGAGCCAAGGAGCAGGTGGTTTTAAAAAACCATCTGCGACGACAAGCTCGCGTGGGACCGCCGGAACCTCGCAGTGCCAGAGCCATGACAGAAACCATGCCTGCTGCATATTGCTTGCTCGCTTGCATGCTGCATGCATGGTGTATGCTTGTTTCCATGTTTGAAAAATATTATGTCAGCAAATTCCGTATTGATTTTTCGGAATTTTCAGTATTTTATTCGGTCGTTTCTTTATTTGTATTCGCATATAAGTTGTCAGAAAATTAGTATTTAAAGCAGTAAATTTCATATTTTGAGTATGCACATATTTGAATTTTTTTCCGAGACGTTTATTACTACCCTTTTTTTATTACGTCGACTTAGAAGATTGATGTTTTTTACAGTTCCTAGGAACCGTAGATGTTAGTATTTGATATCAATCTCAACTTGATACCTCCATGCATTCCTGAGAAAAAAGGGTCTTAACAGACAGACGAACAAACGAAGTGATCATTTTAGGGGTCCGTTTTTTTCCTTTAGAGGTACGGAACACTAAAAAGAGCGAATGTTCATTTCTACGGCACAGACAATTGATATAGATAAACTTAACCAGTTAATGTTTGTTTGTTTTTTTTTTTGTCCATTTGTCATCTAAAAGGAAAATACACTGGTGTTAGTAACTTTAAAATGTCACGCATGCTAGTGAGTTGGGATGTCTTTCACCCTACGTGGCTTTTTAAGGTGTTATTTCATTGGTAGGTAAAAAACATGATTACACTGTTCCGGGTATGATTTCTATTCATAGCAATACGGATTCGCAACGTTAACGGCACAAAATCGCGTTAGGGACAAAACATTAACAACAATATCATGCAATGTTATTTAATTATTTCCGTCGTATTATAAATACATAACGGTTCGACGACACCAAGGCCCCAACATAAACGACACTTGACACGAATGGATGGTCACCTGTCTACAAACGAAGCGTAGCTTAACTTCGACCAACCGATGCGGCTGTTATTACTTACTTAGTTAGTCACGAGCCCCTCCGTGACCTATTTGTTAAAGTAGGCTTTATATATGCGTCCTCATTAGTCGTTGTCTAGTGGTCAGGGGTACTTGTCGCAGGATAATTGGAAAAATCGCACCAAATCAAAGCATTAATTTGAAATATACCAAGTGCAGGTACTTTTGAATTGCCCAGGGATCGGTGTGTCAGAAAGAAGTAGCTGTAGTGCTGATGAAGTAGGTACCATCGCGGTCACGCCTGTCTAACCACTTTGATCCCGCGCACACGGCCCCTTTTATTTCGTAGGTAAGCGTTACTGTAGCGGCCGAGCGCTGCAAGCAGGAATAGTCTTTACGGTGTTCAGTTATATGCATATCTGCGATAGTACCTATGGAGAAGAGAGGGTAAGAAACACCACGGACACTCTTTTAAATCAAAATATGATTACAAAATATTGGTTACATCATTCATGTTGAAATTATACATGTGAGAACGATGCAAAACGTTAAAAGCGTCCGTAATAAAAAATAAAATAAGAAAACTAAAGTAAGCCGAGATGACAACTGGTCATCTCTTAGCTGAACGGGCGCCTTCAGTAGGTACTGGTCAATGACCAGTCCCTACTGGAGGCACCCGTTCACAAATATGACGCATGGATCAGCACCATTCAGCTCAACCATTTTAAAGGGAACTGTATGATCCAACACACGCGCTTCGAATTGCAAGAGACCGGATAATTGGAAACAAGGGTTCATACGCACTGTGCCGGTAACCGCAATGCAGTCAGCCGTGCACAATTATGTACGTAATATTCATTTCTATGCGCACTGCGATGCGGCTACCCGCAGACCGCTGCGGTCGCTCGGAGGGCTGTGACCCGAGTGACGGCCAGCCAGACGCACTGTGCGGATCAGTCTGCGGCTGCCCGCCATTGAGTGAGATTTTGTGCTTGTGGTACGTCTACTTGTGTTTTACGTAAAGTGGAATTCGATACGATTTTCTTCTTTACGTAACGTGTGTAAATGTAATAAATAGCTGCAACTTCTTCTGCATCCATCTTTGATAACCGCAAATCGCAACGATTCTTCAACCGCACGTTGCGGTTGCGAATGCAGCTGCCCCGCGATCCGGCTGGCCGCATTCGCAACCACATCATGCGGTCAGCCGCACGGCTAGCCGCATTGCGGCTACCCGCATAATGCGTATGAACCCTAATAACAAAATCGTAATACGAACTATTATAATAAATAAATAATATCTGAATATTTGCAAAAATCTTTTGGATCTGGTCAAGTCATTAGGATACAGGTAGTAGTAATTCTATGAGTTGAATGATTTAATTTTATAAAGCCTTTTGAAAGTTCGGAAATAAAATATATACATATAAGTGATTTTAATAAAATGTTAGTATATTAATTATTGTCAGTATAACACTAAATTTAAAAAGGAATTACGGGTGCATGGAGTTCATAAAAAATACACCTAGGTAGTTAATATAACGTCACTCGGCATCCAATACGGCGAATGTGATATTTTTGACGAAAATCATTTTTGCAGGATCACATATTTGAACGTGTAGAATTAAATTAAACGGAAATCTGATTTTCGTCAAAAATTTCACATTCGCGGTATTGGATGCCGAGCGACGATAAAACAGATATAACTTTTTTTATTTAAAAGAAAAATGCTCAAAAATGTATAGGAAAAAAACCCAGTCGATAAAAAAACTTAATGTGGGGTGAAAGGGCATTAATTGTAGATAACAAAAGTAAAACTACTTTCTTTAAAAATTATCCTCTACTATCGTAAGTACATATGTTTTTTTTAATCGACTTTGGGTTTTTTTTTGAGCATTCTCCTTTATTATGAGGCTGTTGCCAGTGACTTCTGCGTGTATTTTGTATTTCATCACAAATATTCACGATGCAAAGTAGCGTATGCAGCATAGGCAATGCGTTTCTCCTGGTCGCTACCTCTATCAAATTTTGTTACAATCGGTTCAGCGTTTTAATCGTGATGAGGTATCAATAGACTGAGAGTTACTTTTGCATTCATAATATTAGTGTTGCTATACTTACTGAAATTAGTTTTTATATTCAAAACCGTTTCATACCTCTCGGTGCGGACTACTAATAGTTTGAAAAGCAATCTCGTATACTACTACGAAAGATATGTACCTACTTGTGGAAATAATAGTCCAGAAAAAAAAGGAAGTTTCAGCGTACGCTCCCAAACCGTCTATGGGTTGTGATGAAAATGTAAACAAATGGATCATTAAATGTACCCGCGGATGCCAATTATTAGTGCCACTTACAAATTGAGTGATTTAATTTGAATCCGAAATTCTAATTCGAAATCACCATAAAGATGTTTGTCATTTGAATGTTGAGGTTAATTCTATAACCTCAATTTTTGTTGATGATTTTTTTCAATTACAATCAAATACAATTTATTAAAGTTATTTAAACAATAATTGTTGAAACAATGGGTGCGATATAAACTTGAAAATTAAATACAGAATGTGTTACTAATTCCCTTTAGTGAGTGTTTGCGTAAGCATTTAACCTGAATAGGGTTTGTTTACACTTTCATCAGATACTTTTGGAACAGACTACATATAGGTGCTCACGTCCGTAGCACTCGAACTACGACCGCGTGGGGTCTACGCCGCACCGCGCCGTAGTGCATCAAACGTTACGTACCGTTAAATCAAGACTTCCAAAAATCTATTGGAAGCCCATCTATTAATTTTCAGTGCTTTAAAGATATAATTTAGGCCCGCTTGCACCACAACTCACTTAATACGTTTAATGCTACTACGAATATAAAACATCGTTGTTTCTGTCAATCGTATTCACATCCGTATTCAAGAATATTACATGAAGTTTTAGGCTACGGACACGAATTTAGCGGGCACGGGGCGGCGGCGGCGGCGGGCGGCGGCGCGGGGAACGGTGCGGGGAGCGGCGCGTTTCAATGCATAGATTTAGCCGTCGCACGGACGTAATCAAATCGCGGCTATTTTTTTTTTCGTGCACTGTATTTTCAACGCTCTGTTTAACTCCGAGATTTGAAATCCAACAGTGTGTTTTTTCAACGCGCTGGGACGAGAGTACGTCCCAGCGCGTTGGCTTCTCAACGCTCGGTTTAACACCGAGAGTTGAAAATCAAGTGCGCGATAAAATCCCGCCGCGATTGTATTACGTCCGTGCGAACGTCGGCTTATACAACTGGCCTCGAAGGCAGCGGCGCTGGGAGCGAGAACAGTTCCATATAAAACTATGCATTTGAACGCGCCGCTTTCGCGCCGCCACCCGCTGACTTCGACAGCCCTCACAGTGCTCTCCAACGCATAAAACCTATTCTTTAAAACAATTGAGCGCCGAACGAAACTACGCGTACATTATAATCAACGCACAGATCAAGGTAGCTTTGATTTGTGGTGCAAGCGGACCTTAATATCTTATATCTGGTCGGATGTTCAAGATAACACCTAGGTTTCTTTTTTTTTGGCTTTATTGTCCCGGTATCGGGCTAAAGCAGTTACTTTAGCCCAATACCATCATATATCATACAAAGAAAGAATACACATACATATATAATGTACCCTATAAAATGTTGTCGTAGGATCACGTCATCCGTACTTATTTACTGAAAACGGCGAGGGCAAGTACTTGACTATTGCAAAAGTAAAACGTAGAGGGGTATTACGCGAATTGTCTTCAGAACAGCGATTTCCAGTGAATATCGATAAGGCGTTCCTACGACGGCATATTATAGATGTTGTGATATTATTGATAATGATGAAATTTATTTTTATGAAACCTATTACCAGTGTTAGTCAGTATTAGGCGAAATGATCGACGACTTTTTACATTGAAAATGGGTTTTCTAGAAATAAGAATTCAAAAATAATTTCTTAAATAAGGTTGTTTATTTACGATGTAAAAAATAACTAAGTTACGAAATATTAAATAATCTTTTCACACTCAATTCATTATGCACAAAGTTTAAATTAACATAAAATTAATGGCTTACACCCGCACAAGGGAAACGTCATCTAATGAAGCATTAAAATTAATGTTACTTAAGGGAGAAGCCACTTTATGCAGTAATGCTGAAAATATTTAAATTCAATAATTTTTTATTTAGCTCCTTATTTCAACACCTGTATATATAATCTAGCAGACGAGTATTTGAGACATTTTCGACATTAGTCCCTATTTAAGCTTAATAAGCTCAATGTTCCCAGATATTAGCCATACATAAGTAATGCTAAAATAACAGCTCATTGTTTTTATGTTGCGAGCGTTATTAACGTAAAATCCGGTAAATTGATATTTAAAAAAACTATAGTTATAAAGGCCAGTTCTCTTCAGAAACTTAGCCTGTGATGCGTCCATAATAGGAAATAGATACAGTATATCTAATAAATAATTGTTATTAGGATAATGTCCCCTTAATAGGTCAAGATAAAATACTACTACTATTCAAAAATGTTCGTTAAACTGGACTTAATATAAAGCAATATTATAATTATCTATTTAACTAAATTAATGACACTCAAAATAAGTGTGCTTCAGAAGGTTTAACTAAAATACATAGTAGACGTTTTGCAATGGTGCCGTGCAGAATCAGGAATGTTAACATAAGTTAATATGTAATAATATGATTGAATTTTGTATAAGTATATGAAATGTAGGTATTAAAGCTAGTGGAGTCGGTTTTTCAACAACATTATATTTTTTGTGAAATGCCGCTTTATCTCTAAATGAAGGAATTGTCATAAAATTTTCAATGCCGTATCATGTCATAACGGTAAAAAAAACACTCATAGCTATGAACTTAATAAGTAAATTTCTCTATCTTTCATTATTTCTAAAGTGATTATTTTATAATGTAATTTATTTACGTGTTACAATGCTAACGGCCGTAGTGCCAATTTAAAGTTTTTGGTTAGGACAAATAAGGGGTTCATAATTTACCGATACCAAAAAAACGATTTAAATAGGTACAACAATACTCGAGATCATCTTAATGAACTTCCCCAGCTATACCAATTCACATAATCAAGTCACTTAAAAATGTGTTACGTGCAAACAAAAGATTATGAAAAACACGGTTTTATTCGGATTATACGTACCATATAAATACCCCTTATTCGTACTCGACCAACGACCACGAAACCAAATAAAATGCTTCGTAGTCAGAAACAACGAAAAATTACACACTATGGGCTCATTAAGAGCTGCTTTAGAAACGACGACGTTTGTTAGGGTAATCGTCCATTTGGCGCGGTCCTTCCCAACCGCGGTTTGGCGGCATGTCATCATAACTCCCTCGTGGCATGTCGTACTGGTCTCTGAAGCCTCCATCCTAAGTAAGCAATCATAATACTTTCGAATAGAATTTCACTAAAAGAATTAGAAGAAGAAGTATGATAAAATAATAACCAAGTAGATACCGGATTGACGATAGTAATCCAAGTTTCACACGATTGATGAACCCAAAGGATTCATTATTTAAGCATTCACGTTATAATTTTAGATAATTCTAAGTATTTACTAGGGACCAAACATTTCGAGAACAAATCAATTGATTGGTAAAAATATTCAGTGGGTAAGTACAATCTTTCGGTGTATGGAGACCACAACCATTCTCTGTTTCATGGTAATTTATTTGAAATAGTCTTAAGTATTTAACAAATAATTGTCAGTTTCGCTGAAGATATATGAGAAAGGTTTGTCAAGTTCCAATAGTAATAAGACTAAAATTGTGATTTAAATGTTCCGTACGATTTGAAACTATCGGGAGATAAACCGTTTGGCTCCTATAATGTTCCAGGAAGATCAGAAAGACACGCACTTCTTGGTAGAATGATAAAACAGTGGCACTCCGGGAGTGCCGACAGATATGAAAACTTGAAAAAAAATCGGCACCGCGGTAATCAACGCGTTGATGTCTTTTACTCCACGCACCGCGGTAATCAACGTGTTGATGTCTTATTAATGGTCAAAAGCTGGTGTCGTCACACTGTCGCGAAATCAACGGTTTATCTCAAAAATGACCAACGCACCTAAAGAAGTTTTCACTTCGATAAAAATGTTGTTACAAGTGTGCTTAAAGGTACAATTTAATTTGGGAAATTTGAAAGACTATAGTTACTGACGATAGCGGCACGGGTTGTCTCTACGGACTCGGATTCGAAGCTATGCACTCTTAGGGCCAGAACTTACTGCCTGAGGGCAGGGCAGAGGTTTATAAATAAATCAACGGATATTATACTTGGCTTAATGTAAAACAAGTAATATATATTTCAAAGCTCACAGAATGACCTAGGAGTAAAAATGAGAATTGCGACATTTACGGCACACTTCTCTTCAAACAATAAAATAAGTACCTAATTCGACTGTATTTCGACTTAATTGGTAGGAAGAAACGTACTTGGATAAATTTTAAGTGCTCTGCTGTGTCATCCACAAAGTATGCGCTGAGCCAATGGGCCTTATTGTATTTTTTGTTGTAGTTGTACCTACATTACATTGGCATCGCAACGATTTTCACACAGGACTAAGCGGCCTACGGAAACGTACCCTTAAGGTAGTCCAATTTTATCTTGTTCAACGAAATACTAATCACAACAACAATCACGACAATGTTGTTGCAATGCACATATTGGCGTAATGGAGCTTTGAAAATGTGGTTAAATTGAATTTCTCGGCTATGCTAACAAAATCATGTTTTGTATTAAAAGTAAAGCCCACCCTGCATAGTTTTAGGGCGTAATAGTAAACCGATTGTTCCGGAAGCTAAAATTGCACTAAGGCACCACAAAATAACAATTTAGAGCTAAACTAATTAAAAATTATTGCCATTTTACTCCCAATCGTTTAAAGTTGACAGAGACCGAACTACAATGAACCGAATGATGTTTTAAAATAAATGTTTAGCACTAAATGTATTTAGTTATTTGTGGTGCAAGCAGACCTTAGTGTATAATCTGTAAATTGTTTAAAACTAAAGTCTCTTTTCGTGTCATGTCTGTGTCCGCTTAGAACTTCTAAACTACAGGCCTACAGTTTAACCGAACCGGTGCCTGAGGTAGTTGCACGGTGCGGGACCGTGTGGTGACGTGTCGCGAGAGCTGATAGCTCTCGCGACACGTCACCACACGGTTCGCCCCTGTCCTTAGGCACCCTCACAGTTAAAACAGTGTGCTATACACAATGGATTAATTATTATGTGGTTTTCAACTTCATTTGACTGGAGAATTTATTCCGGAAGATTTATTTATACAATAAATTAATACGTAACTTAGAAATAACACAGAAATATCGATGTTTTGCCATGTCGCCATACATTGCAGCCGTGCAAAGCAAAGGCGAGTCGCTAATGGACATTAAAGCAGTTTCTGAAATATTTTAAAGCCTGGCGAGTATCGGTAAAAACACTTGCGCCTTCATCACATTTTTAAGACATAACTGTGAGGTATCTACATGCTTTCATAATTACATAGATGTTTACGCATAAGTGTCTTCAAAAGAATAATAACTTGTTCGAATAGGTCTGGGAGAGCATACTTAAGAGGAAACAAACATAGCTTTGCTGTTCCCTGCTCCATTTCTCTGCAGTTCCCTACTCAATTCCTCAATTGCAGAGAAATTTTAATATTTTTAATGTGGAAACACAAGATCTAAGTAAAATTGAAAGCATGAGAAATCGCGAAAAATTTGTTCCTTAGTAAATACTGGTAAAAAAATGCAGAATTTAATAACATGAATTACTTAATAATCTTAGTTCCGAGATACAGACGAGTATTACGTGACATTTGCACATGTTCTCATAATGAGACATGGACAGGAATGCAAAAACTTCGTTATGCCGAGCTCACACCCCTCAGTTGAGCTTTTTCCAATTAATATAGAATACGTGTCATAAAGCAACAATACAAGTTAGCAGTACATTATATTGTACGCTAATAATAAAAGTATTTTCGGTTGATATACATTGGAATCAGGTCGATAACATGGAAGAAGCCATAAAAATCGATGGAACCCGAGTTCCTTTTTCTCGGTCATAATATTAATCATTTTGTATAGGTATCGAAAGAATAATGTTTATTCATATAAGCTTTAAAGCTTAATCATAGCTTTAAAAAACTGTTTTTTTTTCTGAAAAATATATGCTGAAGTACATAAAGCAAGGTGTTTATTTGAATAGGTTGAGTTATAAGTTAAGTGGCATTTCAATAATTTAAAGTTGTCGCATCATTTGACAAAGAGATTTCTCTGTCTATCCCAGTGGCCTGAGATGCCAGACTGTTAATAAAATACATTACTCACCATTGGTTGCTGCTGGTCAAACATGCCTTGCTCTTGGCGGTCCAACATGGAGTTCAGACGTTGCGCCTGTTAAAAGATTATAAATGTTATTTATTAGGTTTATCGCGAGTGTCAATTTGAGATATGATTTGGTGTAGGAGAAATTGCCGAATTCTATAATTAGTCATTGTTATACACCTGCACCCACCCATATGTAAACCTTACTAGTAACCTTTGTTACAGTTGTTGAAAACCTTATTTACCTTTTAATATATTTATAATGCTGAGGCTACATTGTTTATCGCGAACTTTACTTCGTGCGCTATCTGTTGCTCAGCGAGATATCGAGCGGTGTGCGAGAGAGAGCGCACGAAGTTCGCGATAACGCGACAATGTAACCCCAGCATAAAAAAATCTGTTCTGTTATTCTTAGTACTCTGTAGTTAATTCAGCTCTGATATCCTGTTTATAATTAAAAGACCCATCAATTAGCGCTCTTTTAAATGAAGTTTGCAATGTCTGCAAAAGTTAAGAACATTTTCATTCTACATTGTTATCCTGTTGCTTTAAATTATGTATTATGTGACTAATGTGTTATAATCATTGTGAAGACATGCTGCGGCGACCGGCGACCACAAATAAATGAGGATAAGCTCGGAAGGAGGACGATGCCGACCTGCACAAAGAGCGTGTTCTCCTGCTGACGGCGGCGCAGCTCGTCGTCCTGCTGGCGCATGCGCTGCGACAGCTCCTCCTCCTGGCGCTGCAGCTGCGCGCGGTCGCTCTCGCGCCGCTCGTCGGCCGCGCGCTCCGCCATCTCCCAGCTGCGCTTCTGTCGCTCGCGGTCCTGCTCGCGCTGGCGCAACTGTTCGCGGAGTAGCTCAGTCTCATGCTCGTACCTGAGAGAACACAGAGTATCATTCGATCAACTTGGTCAGTAACTTACAAAAAGTTGTGTACCTATTTGGCAGATCATCCCATTGTATTAAATATTTAACTCACTTGGCATACTCCATTTGTGCTTCTAGTTTTTCCTCTTCTGCAGCTAACTCCTTCTTTAGAGCCTCTTCCTTCTGGCGGTGAAGCTCGTGCAGTTGCTTCCACCTTGTGCCATACTCATGCTCAAAACTGCTCAGCTCAGAAAAGCGCGGTCCCATATCACGCGCCCTTAAGAATTCAGGATGTTTTTTGGGCAAATTCTTTTCTGGGTAACCATCAAACTCATCAGGCTCCTCGAAACTTTCCACAATAACAGGACGAAGTGATCTAAAATGTAATAATAACATTACAGTATTCAATACTTATTCATTTTTTTTATAGCAGTGTTCAAAATAATATTGCTATGAAGGAATAACAACTTACGAAGTCAAGAAGAAACACTTCTCAGTGCAATTACGGATAGCAGCCAAAGCACTAGGTTTTCGTGCGAATTCTACTACTCCTTCGCCGAGTGTTTTCCCGCGCTCATCTACCTTCACATATGCCCTCTCAATTTTTCCGAATATCTCAAAAGCACGATACAAAAGTTCGTTTGACACAAATGGGGGCAGATTTTTGACTCTGACTGCACTATTATGAGGAGCAAATCTTACTCTGAGTGTTCTTCCGCTTCTATTTTTACCATCTAATTCCCTCTTTGCCCTTTCAGCATTTACTCTGTAATCCTATGGAAAAAAGACAGAGAAGATAATAATATGTAGTATGCTGCCATCATTCACAAAATACTTTAGATGTGACCAGAAAAACTAATTTTAATCTGACATTGCAATTTATAACATTTACCATTTTAATGAATCCAAAGTTCTTCTCTTTGTTAATAAATAGTTCTGCTGTTTCACCAAAGGGAGCAAACAGACTAGTAATCTCTTCTTCAGTAACATCACTAGTGAGATTTCCAATGTACAAGCGACTTCTTCCATTGAACTTGACTTCAGATTGATCAATTGTGGGTAAATCTGTCAAAGGTCCCATCAATTCCTTAAGCTTGTTGGCTAGCATCTGTTCCTGCAATAATTATTATTAGGTCTTAGTATACTTAAGTTATAAAACTTAAATAAAACATTACACTCCATTTTGGGCAGTTGTGTAAAATAAGACATTGTGGCCCATTTATTGAATTCACAACTGATATCCAACCAAATCATTTCACTGTTGAAGTAGTATTGATAATGGCAATTTGCATTGCTTTGTACTGAGTCAGTACAAAACCATTTCACAATAAGGTCAGTCAAACTTAATCCATAACTTTACTGTCACAAGTTAACCATTTTATGGGGCTCTCTTGTGTTTAATAGTTTTGTTTTATAGACCAACATTTTTATCACTATGATGAGGTCAATACTATGATTGGACCACTACACAATAACTAAGAGTCAATTTCACCACTAAGTACTAACCTCCCTCTGGACTGGTTTTCCTCCATCCTGCTGAGGTCCACGCATGTTATTAGGGCGCATTTGATTCCGAGGAGGTCCTCCAGGGCCACCACCTGGTTTGGGCCCAAATGGTTTGATACCCTGGCCAAAGTTGCCAGGACCAACTTGCTTGTTGCCAGGACCACCTTGGCCTGCCCATCCACCCTGCTTGTTACCTCCAAAATTGCCATTGAGATTCTGAGGAATAACAACCTGTTCTTAAATCTGCACAGACAGTGGTAATAATTTTGATGTAAAAGTTGGCAAGTAACTTACCCTCTGCTGATTTTGATTAGAATGTTGGTTTTGATTAGAATGTTGGTTTATATTAGAATGCTGGTTCTGATTAGGATGCTGGTTCTGATTAGGATGCTGGTTCTGGTTAGGATGCTGGGTTTGATTCTTTTGCTCAACATTTACTGATTTATCAACATGATCCTGAGACTCATTCTTCGCTTGAGCAACAGGGGCAGGTTTCTGTTGCTGTTGTTGTTGCTGTGGCTTCTGTTGTGCCTGCTGTGGTGGCTGTGGTTTTGGTTGCTGAGTTTGTTGTTGGGGTGCCTGCTGAACTTCAGTCTTAGGCGCTGGTTGTTGTTGAGGTTTAGCCTGAGGCTGATTTTGTTGTTGAGGTGGTTGTTGAGGCTTTTCAACAATTGGAGTAGTAGGCTTTGTCTAAAAAACAAATTGCTTATAATTTTCCTAATTTCGAAATGCATCAAATACGATAACACAATAAGAAAGATGTGGTATACAATTTTAAACAGCAAACTTCGGTCAGCGGGTCGTCTTAGGGGCGGACTTTTCTCAATCTGTTCTATTCGGTAAAGTAGGTCAGACAGTGGTGAAAGAAGTTCATCCCTCTGAATTTATTTATAGGAATAATTATGAAATACCTATGTACCTCAAAATATTACTTATAAGGCAATAATACAATTTTTAAGACTTAGAACATTAAAGGCTAAAACTACGTTTCGGTGTCGGCTTCGTAACGTAATCAATATCCCAGCCAGATCACCAAGCAACACACAAAATGGCGTCGTCACCGAAATGGTAATTTGCTCGTAAGTCGTTTCATTTCAGAATATCTCAGACGGGTTAGTGAACCAAGTAAAACTGATAAATATAAACAACATTATCTATCAAATTATTGGACTATCTTGATAAAATTTGAGCATCTACCTCATTAGGCCGTTGACCTCCTTGCCCGTGATTCTGATTCCTCTGCTGCGTATTTTGATCAAATCTTGAATTACGAAAGCCTCCTCCTCGGTTATTATTACCACGACGACCTTGTCTTTGCGGCTGCGGTGGGCCGCCAAATCCTCTATTTCCGAATTGATTCATGGCTTGCATATGCATACTGGAAAGAAAGTGTCTTGTGAATTCGTGCAAGCCATCGATAACAGGCAATCAAAGTAAATGGTAATTATGATAATAACACGCAATCCTTACCTACTGCTGCTAATACTGATGGAGTAAACTTTTCCGATTAAACAAAATTCAATAAAAGACAACGCGTACGCGACTTCTACGGCTAGCTGACGCAGCAGCGAATTCCGAATAATGTCGGCTTACACAATATGGCGTCTTTCTTTTCCGTTTCCGCTGCAGTGTTGTCAACCCCAAATAAGGGATTACGGTGTTCCCAGTTTATAAATACGGTAGATTTCAAAAAAAATACGGTAGATTTTAAAAAGTGGTGTAAAATTGTTGTTTGAAAAAAACAAAAATAATCGCTTATTCCATATTTTAATTAGTTTGAATATGATAAAATAACTGTGCGATCATGATCATTTTTATAGATTTCAGTTTTATGTAAGCATCAACTCAACTGCGAGAGAAACGAACGGCCTGTACCCTAATGTCTTTTAACGCAGATTTAATACAACGCAATTACGCAAAGAATTACTTGAATGAAGAAAGTAGGTAATAAATACGGAACCCTAAAAAGGTTAAGAAGTCTGTCAAATTAGGCAACTCTATAGTCGCCGTCTGGACGCGCCCGCGCACGGTCGAATATAGGTCTCCTCACCTATTTCCGCGACAATGTCTGTGAATACGCTAAAATGTGTGAATTGCAATATTGTAATTTGTGAACTTTTATCTTTTATCCAAAATAAAATAGATGTGATGGACAATGAGAGCCTCATAAGGATTTGTGATACCGCCTTCACGGTGGAAGAAGTGGACAGTGCTAAGGAGTTGCTGTTTAGTTCAACAAAAACCGACAAGAAGAAAGTGACTAGACGCAAAGAAGGAAAAAAAGTGAGAGACTTGGAGGATATTATATGTGTCTTCAAAGTGACAGAGCCAGATCTTATACCAATCTTCGTGGCGCGTGACTTGCAAAAATTACCGCCAGTTACATTTGATCATGTGGATGTGACTAAATTATTAAAAGATTTGTTGATTGTACGTGGAGAAATCAATGAAATTAAAAGTAAATATGCAACAGTCACTCAACTGGAGGAACTGAAGCTAGATTTGGAATCAAACATGTTCCCAGTATCATTGTTAGCGCGCAATATTAATGCGAAGAAAAGAGGAGGGTATTTGCTTGACAGTGGGCCGGTAGGATTATCACCGGCGGCGCCTGTGTACGGCGACGACGGTTACTCGATCGCGAGGTGTGCGAGTGCAGAGCGCGACCGCACTGAGTCACCAAAGTATCGCTCTCTCGCTTGCACACACACTGAGGCGATCATAACGGGTGCGCCTGCACCGATTAACTCAACACTATTGGAAAACGAAATGTGCGAAGTGTTGTCTGAGTCAGCTGTTTGTCGTACAGAAAACAGTCAATTAAAAAGACCTACTATGGCGGAGGTCACAAGGAATGGTGAATGGAAAACGCCCAAGAAACCAACGGATAAGTGGACTGTAGTGCAAAAGCGGCGGTCTAAAAATCGTTTTACGGGTAAAATGGGCAGAGCGACCACAGACGTGTCGGAGAAATTTAAAGCAGCGGATGTTAAAATCCCTTTGTTTATATCCAACGTAAACAAGGAGGTAGCGGTGGATGACATATGCAAATATATCAAAAATAAAACTACGGAGATTGTTTCGCTTGAGAAAATAACGATGAAGAGGGAAAAGCCATACAATGCCTTTAAAGTGCTTGTTAACAAAAACAAACTGGACGTTTTTCTAGATGACCAGATATGGCCTGACGGCGTGACTTTTAGGCGCTTTATTCATTTCAAGAATAGAAGGGAAGACAAAAATAATTCCATTTTTGGGAGCGAGGCAATAACAAAATCAAATAATGGATAGTATTTCAAAAATGAACGTCATAACATTCAATTGCAAAAATATCAAAAGGTCGGTGAACTGTGTGCGTTCACTGTGCAAAACAGCTGATATTGTTTTGCTACAAGAAACGTGGTTATACCCACATGATCTTACCTTTCTTGATAGTGTTGATCAGGAATTCAGTTGTACGGGAAAGTCTTCAGTGGATACGTCAGCTGGCATGTGTAAAGGGAGACCCTATGGAGGGCTCGCCATACTATGGCGTAAAACTGCATTTAGCTACGTGAGTGAGGTACAATGTATCAATGACCGTATATGTGCAGTGAATATAGTGGTGAACAACAGGTGTTTTTTGGTTATAAACATGTATATGCCGACGGATTGTCGTGAAAATCTATCACTTTTTACGGAGTGTCTTAGCGAGATGTATTCTATTATACAAAACAATAATGCTGAAGCAGTGTATGTGTTGGGAGATTTCAACGCGCACCCGGGTGAGTCATTTTGTGATGAACTTATAAGTTTTTGTAGTGAGCAGGAATTAGTATGCGCGGATCTAGATTACTTAGGCATATTATCGCAAACATACACGTACATTAGTGACTCACATGGGTGCAAGCGCTGGCTCGACCACATTCTTGTCACACAAGCGGCGGGAAAAACAATTTTAAACATTGAGGTTATTTATGATACGTTTTGGTCAGATCACTTTCCCTTAAAAATAGAATGTGATGTAAATGTTATTAGATTAAAAACTAGTGTAATTGAATCATCGCTTAATGGTGTTCGATGGGGTGAGAGAAGCCCTGATGAAATAAAGGAGTACGCGTACATGTGCAACAACAAATTGAAAAACTTAGATTTTCCTGAGGAATTTGAGCTATGCGCGGATATTTTTTGTGATGATCCCAATCATAGGTTATTGTTGGATTCGATGTATAAAGACTTAGTATCTATATTAAGTGAATCAGCTAGTGTAAACAGAGTGTCTAAAGCCATTATTAGAAAGAAAGTTATAAAAGGCTGGAACAAGCATGTCAAAGATTTTCATACTCGGGCAAGGTCTAAGTTTAAATTGTGGATGTGGTATGGAGAACCCAGTAGTGGGCCTATCTATGAGGACATGATATGTCGTAAAGTATTTAAATCAAAATTGAAATGGGTCATTAAGAACCAAGAAAAAATTGCAATGGATATATTGGCCTCGCTCCATTCTAGGAAATGTTTCTCGTCATTCTGGAAAGGTACTAAAAAGCTCAATGTCTCTCCAAGCTTACCAGTAAGAGTGGAGGGTGAGAGTGACCACACTGGGATAGCTAATTTATTTAAAGAGCAGTTTATTGTGAGCTCACCTCTTGAGTCTGTGGGAAGGGTGAATGATGCTGAGTCTTATCAATCAGGAACACCCTTTAAGTTTACGTGTACAGAAATAAAAGCAGTCATTAAATGTATGAAGCGGGGAAAGTCTCCTGGCCATGATGGACTCAGCATTGAGCATCTCCAAAATGCTGGTGTGCACTTACCAAGAGTAATAACCATGTTTTTAAATCTTTGTGTGGGCCATTCTTACCTTCCACAGGAGATGCTCGATACGTTAGTTGTACCTATTGTAAAGAATCGGACGGGAGACATAGCTGACAAAAGGAACTATAGGCCAATATCATTGGCAACCGTGATAGCCAAAGTGTTTGACAGTGTGCTTGACGCGCACCTAAGTAACTTTACAAAACTACACGATACACAGTTCGGTTTTCGTGCGGGGCTGTCTACAGAGAGTGCAATACTTGCGTTAAAGCACACTGTCAAATATTATACGGACAGGAAGACACCAGTGTACGCTTGTTTCCTAGACCTTTCCAAGGCGTTCGACCTGGTTTCATATAAGGTTTTATGGGAGAAGCTTCGGAAGGCGGGAGTTCCGGCTGCATTGGTGTCAATATTATCTATCTGGTATGAAAAGCAGAGGAACTTTGTAAAATGGTCCAATGCATTATCAGACCCATATAAACTGAAATGTGGTGTGAGGCAGGGGGGTCTGACTTCCCCAAGAATATTTAATATTTATGTTAACAACTTGCTTGTTGAGCTCAGCAGCACTCATGTCGGTTGCCATGTAGACGGAGTTAGTTTAAATAATTTAAGTTATGCAGACGATATGGTGCTGCTGAGCCCAACAATCGGGGGAATCAGAAAGTTACTCACTATCTGTGAAAGATACGCTGAACAGCACGGGCTAAAGTATAATCCCACGAAAAGTGAGTTATTGGTTTTTAGAGGAAGAAATAAATGTCCCTCAAATGTCCCACCCGTAGAACTGAACGGTTTACCCTTGAACAGGGTGTCACAATTTAAATATTTGGGCCATATTGTTACCGAGGATCTAAAAGATGACTTAGACATGGAAAGGGAGCGCAGGGCGCTGGCTGTGAGGGGAAACATGCTAGCACGCAGGTTTGCTGGTTGTTCAGCACCGGTTAAAATAACACTTTTTAAGGCGTTTTGTCAAATATTTTACACCAGCAGTCTGTGGGCTAATCATACCCAAAAAGCAGACAGCGCACTGCGCATTCAATATAATAACGCCTTCAGGGCGCTGTTGAGGCTTCCACCTTACTGTAGTGCGTCAGGGATGTTCGCGGATGCGCACACTGACGATTATTTCGCAATCATGCGCAAAAAAGTGGCATCAGTGATACGCAGATTGAGGGGAAGCAGCAATAGCATTCTGAAGGTGTTTGCAGAAAGGCTAGAAGGGCCTACAATGGATAGATTTATCAAACTGCATGTCAGACATGGGACTTGATGAATCTTCCTCCTCTTATCTTGGCTGTATTTTTATTGTGTATTTGTGTTTTTATTGTGTATTTGTGTTTTTATTTTTGTACTCATGTGTGTTTAAGTGTTACTACTAACATAGTTTTTAAGTTTGTACTGATTACTAACACGCTATGGGCCGTCGACGCCTGAAAATAAACGATTTTTATTTTTATTTATTTTATTTTATTATTATAGTTTTTACGTATTAAGCCCCCAATACATGTTGGCCGAGCTAAGGCCAACGCGAGCGTAGGCAAATCAAGTGCTACCGGCTAGACGTTTGGCAAGTCTACGCAAACTATTGCAAGTGGCCAATGTAGACGAATTTTGTGTGAAGCTGCCCACACGTTGGGCGCTGTCAGTTCTTGTTGTGCATTCGAACTACGTGGTTATTTGATTTGAACAATATGGACGTAAAAGTTGTTGCAGCTGCTGCAATTTACTTGATGAGCACATAAAATGATTACGTCAGTGTATACCGAAAGAAAGTTGTAAAAAAGAAAAGACAAAAAAGAAGATACCTACAGATTATCACATCATCACATTATCCACTGGTCAATCAGACTCTAATCTATGACACCACAGACAGATTTAATAAATAAAGTCATGCGACGATGACCAACGCCAACCGCGTAATGGCGGGTGGACAAACATGTGGACACGGTTGACCGAACACAGCCAAGCGCCTTTGATTTGTGCAGAAAAACCGACAGCTCCGAAGTGAGGCGAGTGGCTGCGAGCATCTGTGCTGCGAGCGACCGCAAGCGGTGACAAGTCATTGCAAATGTACTCTATACACGTTGGCACTTGTATTCACTTGGCCAGCTAGGCGAGCGACACCGAGCGATGGCAAGGCAAGGCAATCATGCCGTCTACACGTTGGTGTTGGCTTTCACTCGGCAACGTTGGGCCAATATGTATTGGGGGCTTTACATTGGTTCAAACTTTTATCTATGTATCAAGAAACTGATGTTTCTGTTCTCGATAGCCTTTTATTGAGTCCTTTGCAGGTTTTATTAAAACAACACCATAACTTTTTTCACCCCGATTATATTTTCACAGACTCTTCCTTTTCTTACATTTTCTTACCAACTAGTGTTACCATTGTAAAAAATCACTAAAACTATATTAGGTCGGATACACAATACTTAAATATCTAACATCCTCCAACGCCAAAAGGAAATAATAAAAAAAATAGGATGTGTCCGAAATTAACATTAACAAATTTTAATATTGCTACTTGCGTCTAGAGGGCGTTTTACACAATAATATTATATGCGCCATCTAGCGAACACACCTGAAACGAGTATAATCTTCTACTCAACACTAGATGTCTTAACTATGAATTAGAATATTATAAAATATAATTATTAATACAATTATCGTTTTAAAAATAGCATATCGTTACACAACAGTCTTGAGTTTTATCTTACACATATTATTTATTACAATATTTAAGTCACAGAAACTACTAAATATCTCGACTTTCAAAGATAAATCGAATAAATATTTATTACTTATTAGTAATTAGTTATTAAGTATAAATATTGTATTTACTAGGCATTTTTACCATTCTACCGAAACGAGTAGATTTCTGAGGTCTTCCAAGCAGTTCAGACGACGAATGTTTGTCGTGTTTTTGTTGCTCTAAATTATTTTCCAAATTAGAACAAATTGGACTTTGACTTGTCGCTTTTACCAATGGTACCTCGTCACCTGTCTGATTGGATACTTCCAGTTTATAAAGCCTCTGGATTGGACGAACCTTGGTGCCTGTGGCAGTCTTTACTTGAGCTGTTCTTTCGATTCCGTCTTTGCCTGTAAACAAATCTAAAACAATGCCTAATGGCCATCTTATTCTCCTCTCATCCGTTTCTATCAAGACAATGTCACCTATGTTTATAATATCTCTTGTTTCTTTCCCTTTTTGGACCAATAAAGTAAGGTATTCATTTTTGAAACGTTGTTTGAATTGTTCTCGAAGTTCTTGTAAATATTTGTGCCGTTTATTCAAACTGTTAACATCTATGCAATCAAAATCTGTCATGTCAGTGTTATATGTGGGCTGGATGAAATGTGCCGGGGTAAGTGGCTCTAGACAGTCACCCTCGTCTTCATTTATATATGTAAGAGGCCGGCCATTCATAACTGCTTCACATTCACATAATATGGTTCCAAGTTCCTCATATGACACTGACGCTTTACCTAAGATACGTCGCAGAAGATCTTTCATAATGCGTATCAGTCGCTCCCAATAGCCGCCCCACCAAGCTGCAGTCGGTGCGTTCATCTTCCATGACATACGTCGAATGGTGGAGTTACGCTGAACCTCCTCCCAATCTAGAGAAAAAATCAAATTTTTAGTACCACAAAAATTTGTGCCTTGATCAGACATAATTAAATCTGCGCGGCCTCTACGCGCTACGAATCGTCTCAATGTCATAATAAAGGCCTCCGTAGAAAGTGATCTCGTTAATTCTAAGTGCACTGCACGATACACTGCACAAGTGTATAATACGATCCAACACTTCTCGCCGTTACGCAGTAATAATGGGCCCGCTAGATCGACGCCAGTCGTTTGAAACGGCGCGGAGCAGTTAGTGCGTTCTGGTGGCAGTGGCGCTGCCGGTGCCTGTGTAGCTTTTGCTCTATAACGTCTACAAATAACACATGCAGAGATTACTGACTTTACTAATCGACGTATTCCGATTATCCAGAACCTCGCCCGTATATCTATGATGAGTTGATTGGCCCCTACATGCTGTAGATGTTCATGTCGTTGTCTCACCATAGCCATAACAACTGGATTCTTACCCCACAATAGATAAGGTGCCTTGGTGGTCTCTGGAAAATTTGATATTGTAAGTTTAGTTTTGATTCTTAATAATCCCTCTTTATCTATGTACTGTGTTAAATGTTCACTCCTTTTTCCATTAATTTCACTGTTTTCCTTTTGTATCAATTTGATCACTGTCTTTTCTGCCTTACTATACTCACTATAAGTTATTTCTCCTTTTCTTTTATTTTGTGAATGTTGTGTATTATATGTAAATCTTAACATCCACGCCACCATCCTAATGATTTTTGAATATTTGGAGAAATACTGTATTTTATTTAACAGACTTTCATCACAACATACTTGTGCATTACATACGGTTTTCTTAGTTTCCAGGTGTACTTGCAGCTCGTCCACGGTGAAGTCGGACTGCGGCCACTGTTCGGGTTCCAGACGCAGCCACGCCGGTCCCTTCCACCATCGGGTCTCGAATAGGGTTCTCGCGTTGCAGCCTCTGGACGCTAGGTCGGCCCAGTTGTGTTCACCAGAAATATGTCGCCAATCTTTTGTATTAGTATGTTGTCTAATTTCTTTTATTCTATTACCTACAAATGTGTTTAGAGGTAATTCACGTTTAATCCAGCACAGAGTAACCGCGGAATCCGTCCAGCAGTATTCTGGACAATTTTCTAAATTAAGATTTTCTCTGGCCTGTGTGAGTAGTCTTGCGCCTATCAAAGCAGCTAATAGTTCCAGTCTGGGAATACTTATCTTTTTGGGTGGTGTGATACGTGATTTGGCTGAAACTAGTTGTATGCTTATTTTATCTTTTCCAGCCCTTAGTAACACACCTGCAGCATACCCATCCTTACTAGCATCACAAAATAAATGTAAACTTACCTCACACTTTTTCATAATATTTTCGGTTAATCTTCGTGGCATTTTACATTCTTTTAAACAATTAATGTGTTGATACCAATCATGGAATCTTTTCATCAGATCAGCGTCAAGCTGAGTGTCCCATGACAGATCTCTTTTCCAAGCTTCTTGCAATATAAGTTTTGGTGTCAACATTATTGGTGAAGTATATCCAATCGGGTCAAAAATCTTTTGTGTGAGTGACAACAAATCTCTTTTTGTAAGATATTGTACATCTTCTGGGGCAGGAAAGTTTTCCATGTTACAGTACAGCTGATCAGATGAAGTATCCCAGTTGAGACCTAGTACTGGTATTATTTCCTTACCTGACTCATTTATTTTCAGCGGTGATGTCACCCACATGCGTAAATTGAATTTCGCCTCACTCATGATCCTCTTGGCATCTTCTATAAATTTTGTTGTTTCTTTTTCAGTGTCTAAACTTGTTAAACAATTATCTACATACCACGATTTTTTCAGAAGCTGTGCAGTCTGTTGATGTTCTCCTGTTACATTGTTAAGGTAATTTATAAGTGTGGCAGACAATAAAAATGGGCTACATGTCAATCCAAATACTACCCTACAGTGTCTGTATACTACCCTATTGTTACAGTCCTCGTTTTCCCACCACAAAAATTTTAAATAGTCTCTATCAGTTGTAGGAATGCTAATTTGAAGGAATGCTTTCTGTATATCTGCTGTAATACCAATTGCCCCTGTTCTAAAACCGATAAGTAAGTTGGGAATACGATCAATTAAATTGGTACCTTTTTCCAAGCAAGAATTCAGACACAGTCCATTTTTATCTTTAGCCGATGCATCAAATACTGGTCTGATTGAACTGGTCAGGCTAGACTCTTTAATAACAGCCCTATGTGGTAGGTAATGACCTGTATCATGATCTACTTGTGATGGTGGCACCTTTTCTATAATACCTTCCTGATGCCACTCCTGAAAAACTTCATGATACTCTTTGAATTTACCTCCTGATATTAGCTTTCGAGTAGTTGAATCAAGCCTTTGTTTTGCTCTTTCATAGTTAGATAATAAATCTTCATGACCTACTTTAAAGGGAAGATGTACTTCATACCTGTTTTCTTTATTGATCTTCACTGTTTCTTTGAACGCTGCAAATACCTCCTCTGCGACTGTGGCCTTTGATTTTGTCTCCGCTGGATCCTGGATACCCAATGTCTCTAAATCCCAGTAACCTGTCAACTCAGAACAAAACATAGAGATTGTCATATTACTTAAAGCACCTACTTGTTTGCCCTGTAGTGTCCAGCCCAGCTTTGTCTTTATGGCAACAAGTCCATTTTGCAACTGAATTATTGTGCCAGTCATCAGAAGACCTGAGAAATCTGCCCCAATTAATAACCCAATATCAGTACTATCACCTTTGTCAGTCAGAGATATTTCGTGTGACTTTAACAAATTACAAATAACAGTGTCATTAGAATTGAATCTAGGAACATTAGTACAAACACATGAGCGCCCTAGCGCTTCCAGATTAATTTGGAAACTGTTATCTAAGCTTCTTATTTCTAGGTTATAAACTTTATGAAGCTGAGAATTTGTCTGCACTCCACCAAACAGGTTGTGGGTAAGTACTTCTTCTTTCATTGCTGGTATTTGGAGTTTTTCAATGATGTCCTGCTTAATGTAGGTCTTCTGTGAACCACTGTCATAAAGTGCACGAACATGAAGTTTTTTGCCCTTGTATTGTATCTCAACAATTACAGTCTGAAGAAGTGTGGTTCCTTGTATAGTAGATGATGCTGCCGTTATTTTCTTTTCTGATACCGGTGACTCATTGTTATTATTGTTTGGTGTTGGTTTATTTGTCCTACACAACACTATTGAATGCCTTTTATTACAGATCAGACACTTGATTGAGGCTCTGCAATTTTTCCAGAAATGTCCTTTTCTCAAACAGATTGTGCAAGCTTTTTTCTTCATTATTATCTCTTTGCGCTGATCTACCGATAATTTTTGTAATTTGTAGCACTCAATACTGCTATGTCCTTCTTTGTCACACCATAAACAAATATTTTTTGGTTCTTCTTTCACCGTTGCAGCAAGGCAATTTGCAGTTGGCATTTCTTTCTTATTGTTTGTTACATGGTTTTCTGAAAATGTATTAGCCATTTTTATCCTTTGTTCATTTTCAACCTCTTTTTGTATAAATGTCAATAGATTGTTCAATTCTTCATCTATATTGACATTACTCTTTGTTCTTTGCCATGTCTTTAATATTTCTTGGGGAAGAGACGACTCTACTAGCGGTAATAGGAAAGCAGCATGGTTTTTTGTGACTCCAAGTGTCTCCAATGCCCTTAAATGTGCACTTAACTTGTCATATAATATGGCCAATTCAATTCCATCGCCACTCACTTTTTGTAGTACCAGTGCCAAAAGCTCCCTTACGTAAACTTGAATTTGTAAATCTTCTCGCCCATATCTAGATTTCAGGTGCTCTATACACTTTGGATAATTTTCAGCAGTAATAGGGTAACTTTCTACCAGTGATTTAGCTTCAGAGTCGATGGTCATTGCTTGCACCAAGTACACAAACTTGTCTACCGTAGTTATATTCCCTTCGTGAATTTTTCTGAATTGGCTCCAAAATGGCATCCAACTTTTTAATTGTCCGTCGAATTTTGGGATGTCTATTTTTGGCAATTTCATTTGGGTGCTTCCTTTATTTTCTGAGCCCGTTTGTGGCATCATTTCTCTTTTTATTTTCAGCCATTTTAGTGTGTATTTTTCGCATTCTTCTAAATCCGTCAAAATCATTGATTCTTTAAAATCATCTTTTTTCAAAATTTCTGACTGGATTTGTTCATTTACTTCCTCCAACTTTCCATAAATCTTTCCAAGGTTCTCCATTATAATTTGCTTGTTTTCCCCTTGGTCCATTTGCTCGCTCAATTTATTTGCGTTTTTTGTGAACTGTGTTCGGAGCGCCGCACGTAATCTTTGGTGTTGTTCCATCTTATTTTTCTCGGTCACGGTCGCCATATATCAAGAAACTGATGTTTCTGTTCTCGATAGCCTTTTATTGAGTCCTTTGCAGTTAAAACAACACCATAACTTTTTTCACCCCGATTATATTTTCACAGACTCTTCCTTTTCTTACATTTTCTTACCAACTAGTGTTACCATTGTAAAAAATCACTAAAACTATATTAGGTCGGATACACAATACTTAAATATCTAACACTATGGTTGGGGAATTCCCCCTAATCATTGCTATTTAAAATGTTACCATATTATGACATAAAAATACGCTCAATAATCCATCTGTCCCATTACGGTGTTTTTGACACCGTAATTACATTGTTACGTTATGTGGTAGATCTATGCTGATTACGGTGTTTTTACCGTAATTACGGTGTAGTTGGCAATCCTGTTCCGCTATGAAATGTGAGCAGTGTTGCCAAATGCCAACCCAAAACGGATTAAAACCTGCCAAGTGCGAGCCGGACTCGTACACGAAGGGTCCGTACCAGTGTAGAATATTTAACAAATAAATGAAATACCAAACGAAAAATATTTATCATCTTAAATTTATAAAATCGCAAAGATAAATTTGTATTTCATAACGATACTATGAATTACAAAGTTATTTTTTGCAGTTGCATAAAATCGCCTATTTTATGAAATACCTTATCGTGTTGAATACAGTACATGATATACAGAAGTCTCAAATTCCTAACTTGTTTAGTTGTTGCAATAGAGCTCGTATAATGGTCTAAAACTGACAAATTTTACGGCACCCTATATCTTCATTCTTGCAGATAAAAAAAGCAATGAGTTCTAGACAATGACACCCATACATAATACACCCCACATGCCTGGGTAAAAAAACTTTTTGACTATGATTGGGCAGCGGGGCGTGGGGAGCGAGAACAGTTCCATATAAAACTATGCATTTGAACGCGCCGTCGTCGCCCGCCCGCTGACTTCGAGACCGAGGCCTCACAATGCTCTCCAACGCATAGGTGAATGTCGGTTTACATTTGCTTAAAAAAAAACTAATGTCTTTCCCTCCGTTTTTTTCATAGTCGATAAATTTTAACACAAATTAACTCATAAGCTTTTAGAAATAATAAACAGAATCCAAATCGAGCCAATAACATCAGAGATATATATAAAAAAATGTGAAGCAAGGTCACAAACGCAACTCAAAAAATTTAAAAAATTAATAACATGAAAAATATTAAAAATAGACCCCTTTAAGTTAATTTTAGATAATTTTCACGAATATTCAGAAAAATATGGGCGGTCAAATGCCCATGGCCGACATTGTATAGAGATATAGTTTGTTTGTTAAAAAATATAAATACATATTTTCATTTACTTAGGTAGGCCGCATTCCGAGTTACGCCTTAGGCACAGCGCTCACTATCGGTGAGCATCGGTACGGCTCGGCAGAGCTCGGGCGCTTTACAGCGACTTCGGGTGCTTTACGGCAGCTTCGGGCACCTTACGGCTGCTTGGGGCGGCTTCGGGCGCCTCAGAGCTGTCTCGGCAGTCGTAAGCATACCTAAGGACGTCTAGGCAGCTCGGGTGGTATTTTCGTGGCCAGACAAGTCGCAGAACAATCGTAACTATGCGTTCGCACTGGCGAAACATCACAACAAAACATGTTTTAATCTCTAGTGCCTGTCAAACTTTGTATGGAAAATTGACAGAAAATAGAGATTCCAACATGTTTCGTTGTAAATGTTTCGCCAGTGCGAACGCACAGTAACGTTCACCGCGCGCGCCTCCATTAGCTTGGCAACACCCAGAGGAAAATAAAAGGCAACAGCCTCATTAATTACACGTATAGGTTCGTTTTATTTATTTATCGTAAATCATTAAAACAAGTTATGAAATTCATCGAAAGTACAGACGCCAGCACCACAAGTTACTACAATCTGTCAAATTTCTTTAATCGATTTTCAACTTTATCGCTAAAGTATAAGGTTTAAAGTTGATTGGGAAACTTTGACAGTTTCGGGTAGCTTGATGTGCTGGCGTCTGTACAAAGTCCCAATCCACCATTATAAATACACACAACTGTTTTCACGTAACGTTACGAATGCTCTACGACGTGTCTGCCACCCGAACTATTCTTAGTTTTGCCGAAACCAGCCTCGGCGTCCTTAGGTATGCTTACGACTGCTGAGGCACCCGAAGCCGCCCCTAGCAGCCCCCGAAACCGCTGTAAAGCGCCCTAAGGCGCCGTAAAGCACCCGAGCTCTACCGAGACGTACCGATGCCCACCGATAGTGGGTACCGCGCCATAATCGCTCACAGCGCTCACATCGATACTTTGCGTCCCTTTTAATTAGATATCACGATTATGACAGCTGAGAGCTGTCAACAATTCGAAACGCTCGTGAATGCGCTAACACTGCTCACAGGTGGTCGCTCAACGTCAAAAACGGTACGGGTGTTAGCACGCTCAAATCGATTACAGCGTTACTCGGAATGCAGCCTTACTGTCAATGTCATGGACACACAATTTGACACCTACTGTCAAAACAGAAAAATATTTGTGAATTATGAAATTGAAATATTTTGTACCAACCGTGAAACGAGTGCTTAGAGAATTATTTTAGTTGAGATAATTAATTGCAATTATTATTTCCTACAGTAAAATTTAGACTTCAGTATTAGTTTAGTTGAATTGGTATAGAGTGGTGTGCGGCAAACTGTACATAATAAAATGGAATCAACTAAAGACATTGTCGATGCTGAAGAAGAGCAAGATGATTATAACGAAATGAAATATTCTTTATTGTCTTTTGAAAAGCAGATATTTATTGATTCTTTTGAAAAAGATGCACTTGTGATAACGGCAAAGTAATAACTTGCAAAACAACTTTAACTTCACACTAACCAAACAACTATGTAAAGTTGCTAAAAGCTAGAAAAACTCATGAAAATATTTAAGATGCATGCTTATAAAACAGTTGTGGTGGTAGTGTAGTTTAAAAACAGCAAATTCCTATTTGTACAAAAAAAACATTGTAATAAAGAAATAGGTAATAATTTATTTTTCTTTAAAGAATATTTAATGTAAATAAAATGCGAAGCAAGTTTTTACATGTGCAGACTGCCTATCTATTTTTTTATTAGTAATTTTGTTTTGTTCTTTATCAGCTAAAGAACAAAACAAAATTAGATATTGATGCATGAGATATATGGTCTTTTTACCTCGTAATTTTTACTCCACAACACCACAACTATCATAGGTACTCTGAAACCAACTCATCAGCCACCAAGAATTTGGAATGATTGCCTTAGCTATTTTATATCAGGCATGTGTTAGCATACTTCGATCATTGGTCAGTGGGTCGTCTTCATTCAGTGAGAGTTTTTTTAAATATTGAACAACAATGAAGACCCAGTATCATGTACCATCACGGACACTGGTGGTGAACCACTTTTCAATCTTATTACTAAGGGTATAAGGGCAATAAGTAAAATCAAATCAAATCAAATCAAAAATATTTATTTGCTAGAATATGGTACATAAGGTGTTACAGTAAATTTAAGCCATTAAAGTGGTTCACCTCAAATGTCCGCAGTTGTACCTTAATAATATTTTAATAGTACTTATGTATTTCCAGAGGAATCAATTACAACAACATAATATCAAATATGTTGTGGATATATAAAGACCCTGCACATTTGGTGTTTGTGTTGAACAGCGGTGATCATGAAGAAAAGTATTTCATTGAGAAGTTTGGCCTATCAGCTTTACCTAATGTTGGGACAGAGAGGTATTAGCATTATTTAATTAAAATATTATACAAAAAGTTTATTGTGCCAAATAGAAAATTACATTACATTTTAACGTGTTTGGAGCCTCCTTTTAGGCAAACAATGCCTGTATTAGAAGGCTCCGCTCTTTCACAACATTGTAAAACATTTATGGGTAACTGTATAATGTAATATTACAGTGTAAACATATAACTCCTTTAAATAATTTTGGCAACTTGTGCAGACGATGTTGTAGCTGGGAACTGGTGTCTAGTACTGAAGGAGGGGACTATGTCCTAGGTGAAATAACAGAGATGATATATGCAGATTCCCAGAGGTTCACAAATTTATTCTAAAAAGTTGTACTCGCAATTAAATTGAAAAAATAATTATTAATAAAATAAAGTACTGCCTCATTGGTCCAGTGGTTGCAAGCCCTACTGCTGAGCATGAGGTCATGGGTTCAATTCCCAGGTCGGGTAAAGTGTTATTGGGTTTTTCCATTAGAAATTTCTCAGTAGTAGCCCGGAATCTGGATTTGTGCCCAGTTGATGGCAATAGGCTCGCCCCCTATTATATGCGTCCCCTTTAGCACGCGTTCTTCTTCGACAAAACTACTCTACTAGACTATTCTTCCGTCGACAAAACTCGTTTGTACAGTGGTCTTCCGTTTTGATTACAGGCGTGATGTTGTGATGATGATGATGTTATGTTTTAACCAAAGAAACTTTTTAAACCAATGGATTTATTGTTATTGCAGAGAAAAAGCATATTTAGAGGGTGGAATACACTTTGTTTCAACTCGCATATTAGTAGTGGACTTGCTCAAAAACCGAGTCCCAATATCACACATAACTGGTATTATTGTTTTGAGAGCACATACAGTTTTGGAGTCATGTCAGGAGGCATTCGCTCTGAGACTCTATAGGCAGAGTAATAAGGTAAATAATTTGATGAATTGTTTCTGATGAATTATTTTGTATATTGCATTTAACAATAAAATATTAAATTTCTTGCAGACTGGTTTTGTGAAGGCATTCTCAAATTCTCCAATATCATTTACATTTGGTTACAATCAAGTGGAGAAAGTTATGAGGGCATTATTTGTTACAGAATTATTTTTATGGCCAAGGTAAGTTTATATATTCATTTTATTAACTTGATTTGAGTTGTTGATAGTTAGCTTCAAAAATATGTTTTTAATCCATGTCGTATTAATAATATATTCAATAACTGGCTCAAAGGTTTGGGCTGGGACTACAAGTCGAACTTCTTTTGTAATAAGACCGTAACAATCTCGTATTCACTTACATAGGTTTCATAGTTCAATTATCAAGAGTCTCAAGAGTAGACAGGCACAAGTGGTGGAGTTGCATGTTCCGCTAACTACCAACATGAGCTATATTCAGACCTGCTTGCTTGACATTATAAACTACACAGTGAAACAACTCAAGAGCATCAACAGGACACTAGATATGCAGGTAATTAAAAATCCTAGACATTAACCCCTTTATTCATAAACATTGTTGAAAGTTGAGTCATGATTATTGACTGTTTAACAATACATTTTTGATGTTTAAACCTCTTAACTTTAATAATTGTTTATGAATAAAACCCTAAGTGACAAAGTTGTTAGTGTTGGAGGACCCTCTAACTAATAAGTAAATTTTTGTTTGCCCAATTTGCAATTTTATGACACAAGCAATCAAATATTCTGCATCCAACAACCATGTAATTAACCTATTCATTTCAGGAAATAACAACAGAAAATTGTATTACGAAAAAGTTTCACAAAATCCTTCAGTCACAGCTGGACTGTGTTTGGCATCAGTTGAGTACGAGAACAAAGGAATACATCCAGGATCTAAAAGTATTGAGGAGTATGACGGTGTAAGAGATTTAACTACCTTTAAAGTGCCTGCTAAACGGTCGCCAACCGCGTCCCAACAGAGGTGACCTTGGTGGTTTCCAACCGTGTAGTTCCTGGTTTACGAACAAATTTCAAACAGCTCTGCCTGTCGCCAACCAAGGTCACCTCTGTCGGGGACGCGGTTGGCAGCCGTGTAGCAGGCCCTTTAAAGATAGAAAGAAACTTGTAGTCTGTGTCTAGCATCCTGCCACATACTTAGGGTTGCCAACTTTTTGTAAAAGAAAAATAGTACATTACTGCCGCGGTCTATAATGACTACTTTGCTGGTCGCGCTGATGATGGCCGACAGCACAGCGTAGCGCAGCTCCAGGCGGACAGCGCGGTCAGCGTGCAGCACTTGATGGACGAGCTGAGATAAAGGCCGAGGCCGTAGGTCGAGGCCTTTACAGCGAGGACAGCAAGGGCTGCAATGATGGCCAAGCTGGAAGGCCTAGAGCGTAGCTAGGCTAGCTCGAGGCAATCATAGCGTGACCAGCGAAGCAGTCATAGTGGGCCAAGGCTTGTATAGTGCTTTACTCAAAAATGCAAGTACCTAATCTAAATAAAACCAGCAAGTAAAGATTTAGATTTCTTACTGATTTTCCACTGCACAAACTTTTCATATTCAAGCTTATATTTTCCTTTGAGTTTCGCGGTATAAAATTTTCAACTACTAATTTAGCTTCATCTTTAATGTCTGGCGGTGTTAAACACATCGAATCGGAAGAATTTTCGCTTTGAGAGCTCATTTTTAGCAAAAAATTCACTAAATAAAAATAAAATTTTCGCTGAACCGCGCTTTTGTTACTTCTTTGTTTTTTTTTTTTTTAACAATGGTAGTTGGAACTATACAGCCAAATATGGAATAAAATCTTTTTGTACCTATCTCTATAAATACAAACAGCTGTGTTTTAAATAAAATCTTTTGGCATTTGATTTTTTAAAACGTTGACGTTTCACGTCAAAATAGCGGCCGGCAATGTTTTGCCGGCCTGTTAGAGCGACCAGCCAAACTTTGCCGGCCGCTCCTTGAAACAGAACGGCAAGGTCGACTTTGCTCAAACAAGGTTGTCAAAATAATGACCACATTAAATGCATTTTTGAGTAAAGTATATTATGTACAAAGTGGGAAAATAAATAGTATTTTTGTTTTAAATAGATAAGTACATAATTCATTGGTGCAACTTATAAATTTATCCCCAATTTTGAAGGCTCCGTAAGCCTAACCAAATAAATTACGAGATTTAAAAAAAAAATGTCTATTAAATGTCTTTACTCAAAAATGTATGTAATGTGGTCATTATTTTGACAACCTTGTTTGAGCAAAGTCGACCTTGCCGTTCTGTTTCAAGGAGCGGCCGGCAAAGTCTTGCTGGTCACTCTAACAGGCCGGCAAAACATTGCCGGCCGCTATTTTGACGTTTCAACGATTTAAAAAATCAAATGCAAAAAGATTTTATTTAAAACACAGCTGTTTGTATTTATAGAGATAGGTACAAAAAGATTTTATTCCATATTTCGCTGTATAGTTTCAACTACCATTGTTAAAAAAAAAAACAAAGAAGTAACAAAAGCGCGGTTCAGCGAAAATTTTATTTTTATTTAGTGACTTTTTTGCTAAAAATGAGCTCTCAAAGCGAAAATTCTTCCGATTCAATGTGTTTAACACCGCCAGACATTAAAGATGAAGCTAAATTGGTGGTTGAAAATTTAATACCGCGAAACTCAAAGGAAAAATATAAGCTTGCATATGAAAAATTTGTGCAGTGGAAAATCAGTAGGAAATCTAAATTTTTACTTGCTGGGTTTATTTAGATTAGGTACTTGCATTTTTGAGTAAAGCACTATACAAGCCTTGGCCCACTATGACTGCTTCGCTGGTCACGCTATGATTGCCTCGAGCTAGCCTAGCTACGCTCTAGGCCTTCCAGCTTGGCCATCATTGCAGCCCTTGCTGTCCTCGCTGTAAAGGCCTCGACCTACGGCCTCGGCCTTTATCTCAGCTCGTCCATCAAGTGCTGCACGCTGACCGCGCTGTGTCGGCCTGGAGCTGCGCTACGCTGCGCTGTCGGCCATCATCAGCGCGACCAGCAAAGTAGTAATTATAGACCGCGGCAGTAATGTACTATTTCTCAAACATGCATAGAAATATTGTCATTATTTTCGAAAAAATAACACGCGAAGTACAGACGCCAGCACATCAAGCTACTACAATCTGTCAAAATATTTAATAGATTTTCAACTTTATCGCTGAGGTCTAAGGTTCAAAGTTGATTGGGAAAATTTGACAGTTTCGGGTAGCTTGATGTGCTGGCGTCTATACCTATCGAATTTACGGTCAAAGAAAATCAAATCCATTGCAGGCGCGTTTTTTGAATTTAGAACATTACAACGCTCCAGCAATGTTGTATGAAACGGCGTGCTGGGGTTATTAAATACTCTTATCATTCTTGGCATACCGAAGTCTCTTTGCTTATTACAAATTGCGTTCACGTGGCTGTATAGCTATAAATGCGTTTGCCTTTCGGCACAGATGATAAATAGAAAATTGGCGGCAAAGCTGAAAATTCGTCTTGATTTGTTATTTACATACTATAAATAAATTTAAAATGAGTTCCAACGGTTCAGAGAGTGAAATGGAGATTGATTGCACTCCACCAGATTTTAAGATCAGATTTTTTTTTTCAAATTGGCTATGGAAAACCTGCTTCCAGCGATGTTAAAAGAAAAATACATGAAAGTATAAGAAAATTTTATGATTTGGAAAAACGAGAAAAAAGTGAACATTTTCTCCGAAACAGTATTTTTGGTGTATTTTAATGAGATTGCTAAAAGTAAAAAGCCATACATATTACGGGCAATTTATTCCATGCTGAAATGTACAGTTCATGTTAAAACGGCATTAACTTAAAAAATTATGGAAATTTAACTACATTCATTTCCCTGCATTCTTTTGAGAAAAGCACTATGCCTCGGCGGAAATGGCAATTGCCTGTCTCGTATTAATGAAGTCCATACTCGACCTGCAATTGCCTTTTTCCCGGCCTTTGCAATAATGTACTATTAATTAAAACAATTAAATGTAAAGCTCTATTTCTGTCGTACCACCACTTAGCATTCTGTGAATACTGAGGCTGCACAATTAACATATAATACTTAAGTATCTAAAAGGTATTCTTATAACAACTATCATTTACAGTTTCATTCTGAAATTAAGGCTAGCTCCTACTTAGTATGAAACTTTTTTACACTACAGCCTTGGATATCAGTGAAAACAGTATATGTAAGTACTTTATTTTTGTTGAACAGTAATCAGTATTAATCAGTATTTGAGTGAAAAACAGCATGATACTGTTTTTATTAACAGTATTGTTGGCAACCCTACACATACTGTATGTAGCACAGGACACATTTGACTGTTTTCTGGACCTATCTAAGACTTATAATCTATATTCTATTTGAAATAAGATTAGACATTTAAACAAACCTTTTTTACAGTTTGTTTAACCGATTTTGACTTCTCTACCGTAGGCATAAGGATGGTATTAAAAGCAAAAAGTGGTTACAATACCAACTGTTTACTGCAGCTGCCATTTGTCATGCCACCAACGCAGTAGAAGTCAAAATCGGTTGGACGGACTGTAGGAGTATAGTTTCTTATCATTTTGTTTCTGAAGAAGTTAGTTCAGGGTAAAATACCTACAGAAATAAACAATTGAAAAAAAATTAGGACATTTTCATAACGTTAAAGTGCAAACGAGTACGCGTTACGCGTACGCGGACCTCGCACGTTAGTTTGCAACAACGTTCTAGTTGTAATAATTACAATTTGGCACTCATGACACTGAAAATAAGGTGTATTATTCTATCAATGTTATCTAAAAATCCTCTACTCTGCTCATTAATAGTCGAAGCGGAGCCTCTTTTTTAGGGTTCCACATGTTGAAACAACTACAATGTTAAGTTTGTTCTTGGGATAAATAAAATTCATCCCAACTACGGAACCCTTCATTGTGCGTGGTCCGACATGCACTTGGCCGGTTTTTAGAAATTTCTATTCCAATCTTTTATCAACTTATCTTACCTTTTTAGTAACTTACTCCATGATGATGCTGTATCATTCCATGCCTTAGTAAGTAAATACAGTACTCCGGAATATGCTAAACTTAATTCTGGTTGGATTCTCTTGGAGTCAGCTGAGCAGTTGTTCCGACTAGCCAGAGGGAGAGTATTTAATCCTAAACAAGGTAATAATTATTGCTTATTACCTAGGGTGATCCAATTCGAGTAACCTAGCATTTTTTTTTTAATACACTAAATGGAACAATATCCTTTTTTTTTAAATCGAATATTTAGTGTTAATCATTCATCATCTACCTGATGATGAATGAATAACACTAAATGTTCGATTTAGTGTTATTAATTTATTATGGAAAATGTTGTCAGGCAAATGGCCGCCTCTGGACCTTCTGCAGCAGTTGATTCTCTCGAGGTAATTTTCGATGAATTTTTCGCTTTCGTGGGTTATCTCGACAATAACTTAGCGGATGTACTTTTTAGGTGCTCCAACGTTGCAGGTGTGTTATGGTGTATAGACGCGAGTTTGAAGAAAACCCAACAAAAATAAATCCAACGGCAATAAATCGCACGATCTTGGCGTCCAGTTGACGTCACCGTAACGTTAAATAATGCGACCTCTGAACATTTCACGCAAAAACGTTTTACGCGCTGTGTGTCAACTTGTGCCGCCTTGCTGAATCCAAAGCGATTGATTTTGTAAATGTATTAATACAAACTAACATTTGACGTATGAAACACGCGCCATTACTAATAGCTGTGAAAATTACAGTGTTGCCAATATAGGAACCTCGAATTGGATCAGCCTTTATTTGCCAAAAAATTGGTTCGTTGGTTCAATGGTGGACATATTAGGTATGAACATAGTTTATTTTTATTTTTTAGAATTTGATCCAGAGCCTTGTCCAAAATGGAAATGCCTTAGTGACCTACTATTAAAAGAAATACCAGATGAAATAAAGAAAAAGGAAGGTGCAAACCTGAACAATACTAAGATATTAGTCCTTTGTCAAGATAATAGAACCTGTTCCCAATTAAATCACTATCTCACAATGGGCCCTAATAAATATCTATTTTATATGGCATTTAGAAGAGACCTCACTATAAATACGGTCTCATCTAAATACACTAAATTAAAGAATCCTGAACCAAAAGAGGATAGTAAGAATGAAAAAGGTAAAAAACCGGAAGGTAAAGACGATGAAAAAAAAGATGAAATCAATGAAGATGAAACTAAATCGAATTACCTGTTAACTTTATCGCAATCGGTAATACAATCTAAACAGTCTGTGTCACACGAAGAAAGTATGTTCGAGCCGATTTCTCAGGTAATACCTAAATATCTGCAAGTGGATCTATCGAAGCGGTTTACGGACGACTCCTTGGTCAATCCCAAGGGGTCATCCGTAAACCGCGTCACTCACTTTTTATCCTCTTCATTGCATGAACATTCAAGCTGACGTTGAAACTCGCCCCCTATAACGTAACTGTTCACATGAATATATTTATCTATTCATATTGTGTGTTAAGTTAAGAAAGTGAAGGTAAACGCCCTGAAGGTAGCTCGCCTCCTCGCTCCTTCTATATCTATATTATTATGACTTATGGACAAAAAACATGAAAAATTAAAAAAAATATAAACCTTTATACGTATATGTAACCGTTTTCAGATGGATAATTTAGATTTCACTCAACTAGAAATCGAGAAACCTGTTATTTGCATTCGAACATTCAAGGAAAGCGGTTGTAACTTTTCTCTGGAGCGAACATTAGAAACGTTGCGTCCGGATTATGTGATTTTATATCACTGTGACGTGGCGGCCGTTAGACAGATAGAATTGTTTGAATGTCGCAAAAAAAGTGAAGAGGCCACAACTAAAGTTTATTTTGTAATACATGATAAAACAGTAGAGGAACAAGCCTACCTTACGTCACTGAAGAGAGAGAAACAAGCGTTTGAGTTGTTGATTTACACAAAGAGTGTAAGTTCTACCCTACATATTAAGACCGGTGTTCATTTGGTGCGAGGCGCAGCGCATCGCGATCGCGCCGACAAACAAGCATAATCAGCCTATACTGCCGTCATACGGTAAAAGGCCGTAACTAACATTCTTATCAAAAATTTGTTCAAAAGTGTAGGGCTGGATACAGCAATAAGCTCTCTATATTTTTGTCTATACGGTGATACTTCAAACTGCTTTTAATTCTTAGCCGCAGATACATACTGTTAAAGTTAAGACTATCGATTGAGCTTGAAAACAAAACTGTCATTTACTCAAAATCTTTGAAGTAGTTACGGCCTTTCACCATATGACGGCAATATAGTGTTCCCACTGCTGGGACACAGGCCTCCTCTCTTCGAGGGAGTGGGCTGTAATCTACCACGTGGGCCCAGTGCGGGTTGGTAGATGTCACGTCTTCGAATTTTTGGTTATAGGACATGCCGGTTTCCTCACGACGTTTTCATTCACCGTTTTGAGAGTAGTGGTGATTAAATTATTTACACAAAGTAAAGCGTTTGCCTGGATTCGAACCCACAAACTACATTTCTTAAATCGGGCCGTTACCTCTAGGCCACCACTGCTTTCGCCGACAAACAAATATGAATATTGAGTTCCTTAAAATAATATAAAAAATAAAAGACTCAAGACGCACGACTGTCCGCTTTGATATGCAGTTTTTGCAATGGAAGTTTATTTATTTTCAACTAAAGTAAGAACTAAACATTTGATTGGCAGTTACAACCAAGCTGCGCTACGCCTCGCCGAATATGCGCCGGCCCTTCATAAACCGTATTTTTATGAAGCTCTTTATTACTATAATTGTTGACATCCCCAGGTCATGGTAGTTCCATCATATCAGGATGGCAAAACAGAAGAGTATTTTAATCTGAATATAGAACATGAAGACAACGCCACAGACTCTCGGAAAGCTGGTAAATAAGACTTATTCAACATTATCATCACCGACAGTTCGACTTAACCCAATACTCCACAAGTTTCATGAAAATGATGATATCATTGTTTTTAGGGTTCCGTAGTAACCAGGGAACCCTTATAGTTTCACCATGTCCGTCTGTCTGTTTGTCCGCGGCTTATCTCAGAGACTCTTTAGTACTAGAAAGCTGTAATTTGGCATGGGTATACATATTAATCACGCCAACAAAGTAGTAATATAAAATCACGAAAAAAAGAATCATCGCTACTACGGAACCCTTCATTGTGCGTGGTCCGACACGCACTCGCCCGGTTTTTTTTAAAGCTCTTACAACATCGCAAGTGTAAGGCGTGACCTACAATACTGGACCTTACAAGTTTTACATTCATTTGATTTACAGGTGGGCAAAATCAGCAAAAAGAGAAGCCCATTGTTATCGTAGACATGAGAGAGTTTCGATCAGATCTGCCAGCGTTACTTCACAAGAAAGGAATCAATATCGAACCAGTCACAATAGCCGTGAGAATATCATAATTTTAAATTTATTATTGTTTGTCGCTATAAAGCTCCAACGTCAACTAACGGACATCCAGTATAAATGTTAATGCAACTCCGATGCCTCTGGTTTCCTCTCCGACCCAGATGACCCCATAACATTCCTTCAGGAGAAGAATAGGGCCACCAGTACAGTGCACAAACACAGACGACACCCATCATTCCGACCCCGCCGCCGAGGTAGATCGCGACCGCGTCCCCGAGTAAATGAAACTCCCCCATCGACCCTTGCTCGAAAACAAGGTGCCAGCAGTTGTTGCAGCTGAGCACGTAGCTTTAAATACCGCGAATAATAATCAAGAAGAAAATCTAAGTTTGATCCAGCCTGTCCCTCTTTGCTGTCCTCCCCACAGCGACGCCCTAAGCCGAGATTCGTAGTACGAACCTCGGCTTCGTACCCCACAGGGGGTGCCCTTAGCGAGCGTTCGCCTAGTTTTAATTTAGAATAGGTCATGCCCCTGGCTGGAGGCTTTAAGTATAGAAGCTTAAGGCAGCCACGTCCTCATGGGTCAACTGCGAGATGCCCTAGTTAAAAAAAAAAGAAAGATGCCTCTGGTGCTGCCGATGTCAGATAGGGCGCCTGGTTGTTGGCAACCCAGTACTTATTATCTCCCCTGTCCATCCAAACGTTGTCTGGTAGATATCGCTATTAGCGATAAACCCGCCGTCGGCTGAGCTTAGTAAAATTTTGGTGTACGTACCCATCAGAGAATATTCTATGTATCTACTTACCAAAATAAGTGCTTTCTGCATTATAATTCATAATAGCAGTGATCTGATCTGCTAACAAGCTTTGACATTATGCGATGCAAATGAGCGGTTAGAGATAAACCAAAGAGCCGGCTAATTCATGGCATTCTTGTGGTATTTTTCAGATTGGAGACTATATTCTGACTCCCGACATCTGTGTTGAAAGGAAATCCATTTCAGATTTGATCGGATCTCTGAACTCGGGCAGACTCTATACACAATGCACTCAAATGTGTCGAAACTATACTCGGCCCATTCTACTAATTGAATTCGATCAGAACAAGCCTTTTAATTTGCAGGTAACAATTCTTTTTTCTTTGTATTTGCTGAAAGACGGACTAAATAGAATTTCTTTTTTTTACCTAGACAACTACCGTATTAAGTATGTACCACGAGCTGATATTTCTGTACTTACCTCCCATTTCTTCAGGGTCACTTTGTAGTGTCAACAGACTTATCTGGAGCAGACATACAACAAAAGCTACAGCTTCTGACCATACACTTTCCTCGTTTGAAACTAGTGTGGTCCCCTAGTCCTTACGCTACTGCCGAGTTGTTTTACGAACTGAAGGTTAGTATTATGTTTATAAACCGACTTACATCAAATCAGTCTTCGACATTCAGTGAGACTTCAGCATCTTTTGCGAAATGATTGGTGTAAGCAGTTGATAACCAGACTCAAGCAAACACTGCTACACGTCCCTAAATATTAATCTTCGAATCGCCTTTTACAAACGACAGTTATCAGATTTCTTGAATACATCCCAAAAAAACGAAATCCCATTTACGTTTATTGTGTTGCAGCAAGGCAGGAAAAATCCTAACGTTGAAGAGGCTCTTGCACTTAGCAGTGATAATACAGCCGAAGATATGTATTACGAGCGATACAACACACAAGTTCATGACTTTGTGCAAAAGCTTCCCGGAGTAAGCTCTAAGAACATCTCAAGGATTATGGATAGAGGCATATCGCTGGATCATTTAATAACACTTACTCAGGTATGCTTATATAATACAAGTAGGTACTTACTAAAAAGATTTCTTTTGGTTCAGTTATTAACAAGAGTTATTTTACAGGACGAGCTGCAAACAATAATTGAAAACAAGAATGAAGCAGTAACTTTGCACTCCATATTACATGTCAAGCCTCGGCCTGTAGATGCCAATAAAGATGAAAAATCTTATGGCAAAAAGAAATTTCTTGGGAAACCATTCCTAAATAAAAGAAAATAGTAGTTTGATAAGCATATCATTTATTTTTTAAACATACAATAATTTATTAAGCAATATTGTGAATAATACAATAAATGATTAAGGATTATAATGAAATCTATTTCAACTACCATAAAATGTCAAGGTAGGCTGGTAGGTACACTTACGGTCAATAATAAAATGGTCACACAGGTAAATCATATCAACGCCAAGTACCTATAACAAAGTTACAAATGTCGCTTTCAACGTTTCAAATAGTTAAACAATATAGATTAGTTACAAATTATTGTGGCTTCAAGATTCCAAGATGAAGCTGTTTATAATAACTACTAGCCAAATTTTGTTTGGTTGAATTTTCAGCTGACCTGAACCTGCAAAAGACAGCTTGCCTTCTTATTCTCCACATAAGAAAATAAAAATTACAAATTAGGTAAAAATCTACAATTAGTTATCGAGGTTTCATAGCAGAAAAAAATCTAAATAACCAGTCAAGGTTTCTTTTTAAATAAATTCAAAATCTTGCTCATCATACCTGAAAAGAACATGATAATTTATTTAAACTATAAAATACATTGCTTATCAATGTGGCATACTCATTAAAATCGATGTAAGCCATCGATTTGGCGTCAATACTCTGGATTTCAAGGATATATTGAAATCTCAATAAATTATTAATACCTGATTTTAACACTGGCTTTGATAAAAACTGGGTTTTTTATCATTGTCATTAATACACATTGGACATAAATCATCATTTCAGCCGAGACGTCCACTGCTGGACATAGGCCTCCCCCAAGCACCGCCACTTCGATCGATTCTATGCTTCCCGCATCCAGCGGATTCCTGCGGCCTTCACAAGTCATCGGTCCATCTTGTGGAAGGCCTTCCAAAACGCTACATCTTTCGGTACGCGGTCGCTACTCCAGAACCTTTCAGGCCATCTGTTCTGCGAGCAATGTGCCCTGCCCATTGCCCTTTGGGTGACTTTTAGCCCCATTGTGAGCGACCACGTTTCAGTGCCCTAGGTCATCACTGGTAACACTCACTGCTCAAAGACTTTCATCTTGAGACACTGCGGTATGTGGGACGAGAAGATATTGCGTAGCTTCCCGAACGCTGCCCAGCCGAGTCAAATTCGAAGATTGACCTCTTTCTCGAAGTTGGACCTACCTAACTGGACAGTTTGTCCTAGGTAAACATACTCGTCCACAACTTCAAAATAATAAATCGAGCATTTTCCTCCATGGTCTCAGCCATGATAATTATGTCGTCGGCAAACCGAAGGTTAGTGATATACTCGCCATTGATGTTGATGCCTAGCCCATTTCAGTCTAGAACCTTGAAGACATCCTCCAGTGCAGCGGTGAACAGTTTAGGAGAGATAAAGTCTCCCTATCTCACACCTCGCTGCAGAAGGATAGGTTTTGAGGTCCGATCCTGGAGTCGGACTAGCATAGTGGCGTTTTCGTACAGACACTTTAGCACCTCGATGTATTGATAGTCGCACCGTTGAAGAGACTGCAGTACAACCCATGTCTCGATTAAATCGGGTTTCTTGTAGTCCACAAACGCTAAGCAGAGAGGCAGGTTATACTCCTCGGTCTTCTGTGTAACCTGCCTCAGCGTATATATGTGGTCTAAGGTGCTGAGGCCATTACGGAATCCGGCTTGTTCGAGAGGCTGGAAGTCATCAAACATGCGCGCGAGACGGTTCGTGATGACTCTTAACCTATTGACCGCCACGGACGTCTATGGATGTCAAATTAAAACGTGCTCACATCGCCTGGGACAGCATGGCACGTCGAAAATAACACGTTTTACAGTTCAAAATAAACATACAAAAATGATGACGTGGCGGTCAAAAGGTTAAAAACAGCTTGTAGACATGGCTCAAAGTGTGATGGGCCTATAGTTCTTAAGCAGGGCATTGTCGCCCTTTTTAAAGAAGACTACCACCACACCTCTGTTTAATGCCTGTGGCGTTTGACCCTCGAGTATGACGGAATCTAACAGCTTCTGGAGGGCCTTAAGAACGTGTTTTCCACCGGCATAAAGGAGTTCGGCCGTAATTCCATCAACGCCTTGTTGTTTTTAAGAGCCATTCTAATCTCGTACAAACTGATGTCTGGGATATCTTCGGTATGTCGCGTTAATCTAGCTCTTGGGTCGTTTGCCAGATTCGTAACGGGGTTACTGGCTAACGTGTAGAACTTTTCATAGAACCTCTTGATCTCTCTCAATAGTTCAGGTTTGGTGGATACGATCCTGCCATCATCGGTCTTCAGTCTCGCAAGCTGGCCAATAGACAGATCTCTTGCAAAGATCTTGGAGTCTTTGTTCCGCTCTATCGCATCCTTTATGCGGTCCGTATTATAGCGGCGAATGTTGCTTTTTAAGGACTTAGAGACCAGTCTATTGAGCTGCTGGTACTTGAGCGCATCGTCTGCAAGACTGCAGGATCATCTCGCGCCTCTCCATGAGCTGTATTTATAGTAGGATCAGAGAGCCTCTTGTTTCCATTTGTACGACGGGTTTTGAAAATCTTGGACCCAACCGTATAGACAGCTTCCACGAACCCATCGTTATAATCGTCCACGTAGCTCCCTGGGCACTTGAAACGATTCTGAAGTTCGAGCTGAAAGCTCTCGGGGTTTCGGACTTAGATCGGTGCTGGGTGGAGAGTAGACTTCATCAGTCGAGATCTTTCCAGCTTGATGTTTTAGTTTAGTTTGCCTCTTACCATGCGGTGATCACTTCCGGTTTTCACCGCGTTGGTCATAGATACATCATAGAATACTTGCTTCTTCGTCAACTTTGTTGCTCTATCAGGGCTCTGCCAAGTTCAGTTTCTGTGCTCACGTTTTCTCTGAAGAAGGAGTTCATCATAAAGAGGCGTTCCTTTTCCATAAAACTAGCTAGTAGGGGACCCCGGTGGTTCCGACGTCCACCTCCAAATTGCCCCACACGCAGCTCGTCATCGTTTCGTTTACCCAGTTTCGCGTTGAAGTCCCCCATGACAACAGTGAAATGAGTTTTAGAGCCATGCAAGGCTCTGGAAATATCCTCATACATGGTCTCCACCTCATAGTCGGGGTGTGACGAGGTCGGGGCGTAAACCTGTACGACCTTTAGCGAATATCTTGCGGATATTCTGAATATAAGGTACGCCACCCTGGTCGACACACTCTCGATCTTCACCACGTTGCTCACAAGGTACTTATAAACGATAAACCCGACACCACCTAGGGACTGCTGGTCGCCCTCTCGGAAATAGGGGAAGTTCCCGGATTTGAGGATTATCGAGTCCTCCCACTCTCTTCGGACTTCAAATAACCCTACTTATACCCCATCGTAACCTGCTCAAATGTTCCTCGAGTTTAATGATCTTCTCGTCGGTGCAGAGTGTACGTGGTGTATGTTGCCAGGTCCAGTTTCCGGTGATCGTGGTAGTCTGATCTCTTCCGGGGATTCTTCGCACCCCTTACCTCACCATGGCCTTGACCACTACAGTACCTAAGTGTAGGTGGGCCGCCGGGCACGCACTAGGGGCCATTTTTTTTTGGAGCTAGTTATGTTTGGGGGTTATGCCATAATCGCAACACTTGGCAGGCGAGTTGGCGATCGCAGTACCTATGGTATTAAAATGCATAGAGAAAGCTGCTGCCCATTTTCTAGTAAGTCCTTTAGTTGCCTTTTACGACACCCATAGGAAGAAATAAGGTAGTGCTATTCTTTAAGTCCGGTACCACACTGACAATAATACTACACTAAATAAGATAAGGTTTCCATAGAGAATGTAATGCAAAACTTCAGGACTGTTTATTAGTTTTTTTTCTGCTCAATTAAATGACTCGACTCTACTTCATAAGTTTATCTTCAAAATACAATACATAATTTTATATAACATGCATAATTAAGTATAGTATCGGAGTAATCAATTTATCATAGGTGCCCCAAGTTAATCAGAATCAGAATTATCATTGTTTCGTTGCTCAAGCAGCGGCGTAGCGTGGGTGTCGGCCGCCCGGGGCGGAAGACAATTTAGGCGCCCTCTTATTTTAGGTATTTCAATTTAATGTATACTATACATAACATACATTAATTCTAGAGAACTGTTTTCGGCAAGAACAGTCATCATTATTTTGCATTATATACCTAGGTTAGATTTTAAATAAACATTTTCTTTGAATTGTCAAAGCATCACGTCATCACGTTCTTGCAAATCACGAGCGCGGTCGGCCCTTGCTTGTGTTTAGACGTGTACATGCATGATGTGACAGTGTGCGTGCCCGCATACGCCCCGCGCACACACATTCACACCATGCATGTACACGTCTAAACACAAACAAGGGCCGACCGAAACGGCAACTGGCACGTATCGGACGAGCTTTCTTGCTCAGACCATAGAAGGATGCGCTTTAAACTAACTACCAACACTAAGAAACCCGAATCGAGGCGAAACCCAAGGCGCACCAATGTTCCCGGGTACAAACGCCTCTTGGCCTCCCTATTAACTAGACACCTAACACAAGTAACCATCATAAAAAATCAGGCACAATTAGAATACACCGTAACAAAGCTATCAGAATACTTAACTGAAGCATACCACGCATGCTGCAAACTAAGAGCGCCACGAAGCAAGAACGAGAGAAACCCTTGGTGGAACGCTGAACTTAGCAAACTCAGAGAGGCGCTGCGCAAACAATTTAATAGAGCCAAAAACACTAGACTCCCGGGCGACTGGGAGATATACAAAGAGACCCAATATAAATACAAAAAACAAAACAGAACCGCCAGGAGAACAGCATGGCGGAAATTCTGTGCATCAATCGAGACTAATAATGAAGCCGCAAGGGTAAGGAAAATCCTATCAACCGATCAGGACCGGACTCTCGGCGCGCTTAAAAAACCTGATAACTCATACACTTTAACTGACCATGAAACCAGTAAGGTCCTTTTCGAGACTCACTTCCCAGACTGTAGAGTCCTAGAGGACAGAACGTGGGAGGCTGAACCAGAATGGACCCCAACGGATCAAGACTGGTCAAGAGCCCACAACGTAGTAACAGAAGACTGAGTAAAGTGGGCTATCAATACCTTTCAGCCATACAAGTCGGCAGGACTGGACGGCATCTTCCCAGCACTACTGCAATGGGGATAAGATTATCTGACACCATGGCTGGTGCAGGTCTACCGAGCCTGCATAGCACTTAGACACATACCTCTCGCATGGCGGGAGGTGAAAGTCATTTTCATACCCAAACCAGGAAAAACCGATTATACACAAGCCAAGGCTTATAGGCCCGTAAGTCTTACATCCTTCCTACTGAAAACCCTGGAGAGACTCTGTGACAGGTATATCCGAGACGGGCCGCTCCGGGTAAAACCACTTCACAAATAACAGCATACGTACTCCAAAGGCATTTACTTGTGTTGCAATCACTAGCAGTATGAGAACCACACCCACTGCCGCCCTACAGGCAATGCTTGGACTGCCGCCTCAGCACCTCATTGTGCGGGAAGAGGCGGCCCTGGCCGCCTTTAGACTACATTTATCAGGAACCCTAAGCAAAGACTCCAGAGTTAAGCAAACGCGTATAAAGGAAGATGCGATCAAGCGACAAGGCACTAGGAAGTGGTGAAGGGTGGGCGTTTTGGGGGACTGTCTTATGTAATTTTGACGTTCGAAAAGTGCTGATTCTCAGCCTAGTTTGAATAAATGACTTTTGAATTTTGAATTTGAATTTGAATTCGACAGCCGATGATGGCATCACCCTGCGACAAAGCCCCGAAATCACACCACTTTCAAAAGCACTACAACATAATAGGGATGTTAAAAAATAATCGATTTTTATTTAAATCGATTTTTATTTTCTTATAATCGATTTTTTATTATCGATTTTTATATTAATATTAATCGATTTTTAGTAAATCGATTATATAAATTACGTGTTTAAATCGATTTTCAGAAACAGCTTGTATCTATGAAACGGATAAAAACATCTAGTAGTAAGTTTCAATTTTATAACAGCGCCGTCTATGCGTTGGATGAAAAATCTCGAATTAAGTTCATACGTATAAGTTGATTAAATAAAAACGGCGCCATCTGTAAGCATTTATTTTTTATTTGATTATATTTTAGTTTTTGAGACAATTAGTTTGTCATTTTGTTGGGATGGTCATCATTTAATTTTTATTATAATAAATAAAACGTTTAATAGAACTAAAATTTGTTTCAATAATGCTATTTGGTTTCCTAATTCCTTACCTTGAAATTTTAAAGGAACCATTGATTTTTAGTTTTGAATTGGTTATTTTTTATTCATATAATTTTATTTGATTTTTATCTGAAAAAATGTTAATATGAATCTCTTAGGTTTATTATTGGAATTTGAAAAGCATGTTTTTTTAAATAATACAAAAAAATCGATTTTTTCGCAGAAATCGATTATTTATTTTTAATAAAATCGATTTTTGACAAATCGATTAATTTTGAATAAAGAAAAATCGATTTTTATTTAATCGATTCTTTTCCATTAATCTCACATCCCTACAACATAATACTTACAGAAGATGAGAAGAACAGTGTGACTACTCAGGCCCGGAAGAGCTAAGAGTATACACCGACGGATCGAAGACCGACGGTCGAAGTCGGAGTCTTCTCACACGACCTCAACATAAATGCCCGCTGGGAATGTTCAACACCGTCTATCAGGCGGAGTGTGTGGGCATCATACAAGCGGTCCATGCCATAGAAGCCAGGAAAGTTACTGACACCCACGTATACTCTCCGACAGCGCTTCAGTTCTCCGATCCTTATGGAAAAAATATATTACCTCGAACTTAATACTAGAATGTCATAATGCACTAGAGCAGGTAACTGTTTCTAGCCGCAACACGGTGACACTGCAATGGATAAAAGGACACAGCGGATCGGTAGGTAACGATGCAGCTGACGAACTTGCTAGAAGAGGATCTAGCATGGCAGTCTGTGGACCCGAGCCTATCGTACCAATCCCCTACAACCAAATACGCAGGTGGCTACAGGAGTACACCTACACACAAGCGGAGTACTGGTGAACCTCTACACCGGGCTGCAGGCAGTCCAAGGAAGCCATGCCATCTTTGGATAACAGGCTAACCAGGCGTTTATTACGCCTGGACAGGAACGGCCTGCATCTGGTGACGGGGACCAGCACGGGACACTGCTCGCTAAACAAACACTTCCACACAATAGGCATAACGAACAGTCCTCTGTGCAGGGCGTGCATGGAGGCTGAGGAAACAGTCGCGCATGTGCTCTTTGAATGCACAGGCGTTACCCAGATTAGAACAGAAACCCTCGGGTCACCCAGATCTTTTACAGACGTTCTGAACAGACCAGGAGTTTTAATTAACTTCTGGAGGGAGGTGAGCTGGTTGGAATAACCACAAAACGGCCGCCATGGCCCACGTAAAATGGTCCACCTTACGGACTAAGTGCAGAAACCAAAACCCCATAACATAGAACATAGGGCTGACCGCACTCGTGATTTGCAACAATTGTTTTGGGTAGGAGGGACATTTAATATGTGCAAGTGGGTAAAAGCTTAATTGAAATTGTTCTTGAAAAATTAATTGTCTGACTGACCGCCAGTGACTGCACAAAATATTTTTTTGCCGCCCTTCTAATGCTGGCGCCCGGGGCGGTCCGCCCCTCCGCCCCCCCCCCTCGCTACGAAACCGCGCTCAAGAAACAATGATAATTTTAATTACCCAGCGTATTGGCGCCATTAGCCAGCTGCTTTCTACTCAGCTGTGCTATTGAAAGCATGATGTCAATAAAAGAAAATAAGGTATTTTAACAGAATAGGGATGAGAATTGTCAAAACTAATATGAATTACATACATTATCATCACTCACGGTATTGATGATCCTTGTCCGTTAGGGGTACGTAAATTACACTCATTAGTTTCTTGACGGTAGTCGTACCGTCAGCTGCCTTGTCAACCTTAAAATAAAAGGAAAAAGATGACGAATTTTAAACTCTGACACAAAGGAAACCCAGACGAATTAGGATAGGTAACCTTTTTAACCGACTTCCAAAAAGGAGGAGGTTATATGTTCGTCGCGTATGTTTGTTTTTTTTTATGTATGTCCACCGATTTCTCCGTCAATTCTGGACCGATTTTGAAAATTCTTTTTTGTTTGAAAGGGTGTGCTCTGGAATTGGTCCCATATAAATTTTATTAACTTTGCTTGGATATTTTTTGACTTAGCTACAAAATACGTTTTTTTTTCCCACTTAGTATGTAGATGATATGATAAGTTTCTGTCACTGGTAGCAGGTAGTGGTATTTGAATGTGTGTGGGGTAGGTACCAAAAGTAAAAAATAAAAACTTTTTACAAAAAAAAAACAACCGACCTCCAAAAAAAACACTACAAAGTGAAAAATAACTTTAATTTCGGAAGTCGGTGGTAAAAAACGAAAATACAAAACCCAAGACACCGACTTCCGAAATTAAAGTTATTTTTCACTTTGTAGTGTTTTTTTTTTGGAGGTCGGTTGTTTTTTTTTTTATGCCTGAGATCACAGACAAGTCAAAGTCGAACTAGTTATCTGCTGGGCAGAGATCTCCATAGTGTACTTAATACCAGAATTTCAACATAATGTAATATATACCTGCGTCAGATGTTGTTCCCCACCCTCTGGTCCTACGGGTACAATAAGCCTGCCGCCAGGTTTCAGTTGATCTACTAACTGGAAAAAAAAGATAATTAAAAAGATCATGCAACAATACACATAATATTTATTTTTGACATAATCGTACCTCATACATAATCATAAAGCACAATAATGTACAGTACCTATATTGTACAGTTACGATCATAAATATATTACTACGGACAGATCTGCAATGTCTGATTTCATCATGATTCAGAAAAAATGTCGGGAAAACGTTTTTTCGTATTTTTTTATACAAATTCATGTTTTTTTTTCAGTTTATTTACATTTGTTTATAATATATATATACGTGCCCTTTGTATGTGCCATTTTGTTCGACAACTTGTTGCTATTTTGTAGGTAGTAACATAATCCCATTGCTGTAGAAATTTTGGGACTTCTGATCAAAAAACTGCAACAAGTAGTTTTGACTTTTGACAGTCCTCTCTTGATGTTAACACTACCTACAGAATTCTGAAGTGACCGAAACAGGGGGAAATGTTGCAAGGTCAGGGCTATATGGTGGATGCAATAACACTTCCCAACCAAGCTCTCGAAATTTTTCTGAGTGGCTAAAGATTTTATGTATGGTCTGGCGTTATTATGATGAAAGACCACTTTCTGTTGATCAATTCTGGCCGTTTTTTTTCCAATTTCTTGCTTGAGTCTCATTAGCTGTTGGCAGTAGGTAGAGATCCGAATATAATTTCTCCCATTATAATTTTGTAGGTGTTCCTGGCACGCACATGGTATACAGGCATGCGACCACGGCTTTACCATGACCATTTTTGTATGTCTTGATTTAGATCTGAAATATTTTCTTGTTTCGTACTTTTTAGATCACTTTTATTTTTCCGTAGTCGGGTTACAGTTTTCAAACTTTTTATTTTATATTGTTTTCTCTTCCACACTCAGGCCGTCCGCTGCGTTAATCGGGTGCACGGAGCGAGCGCCCGCGCGGTGTGCTGTTTTCTATCGCGCCGCATACGACGGGAGATCCGCCTCACGTAGCGCTGCTCTAAGGCCGTCCGCTGCATTAAGCGGGTGCACGGAGCGAGCGCCCGTGCGGCGGCGTACTGTTTTTCTATTATCATCCTTAGAACATCGCTGCGTGAGGTGGGTCTCCCGTCGCACCCGGCGCGATAGAAAACGGCTCGCCGCGCGGGCGCCCGCTCCATGCAACCGCGACGGCCTTAAACACGTTGTCTACATCCCTTTTTATCTACTTTCCTATCGCAGGTATGCTGGAAGAGATTTCTTTAGAAATAAGTGTCATCTTTGTACGTATTTTTCTGTCCCTTTCTTCTTGTCTGTTAATATTTATGTACATAAATCGTTGATTAAATTAAATATTAACGAATGATTATTCATTCGTTAATATTTAATTAAATCAGATATTATTGCCGACCTGTCCATAGCAATATATGTGTGCTTGTGACTGTACAGTACAATTATAATTATCACAAAGGACACAGGGCAAAGTTAAATGGAAAGTGTTTTATTTGGTCGCGCGGGCCAGACGCTTGAGTGGATAGAACCAGTAGAAATTTCGCTATTTATTTTAACGTCATAAAAATCTGACAAGCGCCATTTTGAGAAAAAATTACGTAAATTATGCAAAATGGCGAAAAATACCCATTTTGTACTTACGGCTTGTGGCAGTTTGGGGGCAGCAGCTCCAACGTGGATAGCATTATATGGTCCATCAGAAGGAAATCCACGACGTCCATCCCCAACTAAAAAAAATAAAGATCGATCAGAATGATTGTTATTAATGGAATGTTAAAAAAAAACGAATAGGCACGACTTCGCCTTCGAAGTGGTCGACAGTAGTATGCAAGTGGACTTGTGGACTCCGCCAGACTTGACCATTGTACCGCATGCAGTTAGCGATTAAGGCCAATTTTGCAGTTAGCGATTAAGGCCAATTTTCTACCTACCAAGAGATTCAACAAAAGGGACTCTTGTTATGTGATGTAAATGATGTTTGATAAAGTGGAGTAGTTGCTTGAGATATCTAAAACCTTAAAAAAGCAACCTAAATACAACCATATCATTTTTAGGGTTCCGTACCCGAAGGGTGCCAAACGGAACCTTATTACTAAGCCTCCTCCTGAACCGTAATAGGTAGACAGTTGAAATTTTCACAGATTGTGTATTTCTATTGCCGTTATAACAACAAATAATAAAAAATAAATGAAGTTAAAATTTTAAGTAACCATACTTTTGATTACCAAACTTTTGATTTCTTGCCCTGGCATGTGGGGTGTCATTGTCTAGACCTCGTCGAGTAGAGTACAAATACATTTTTTATCTTCAAATATGAAGAAATAGGGGGCCGTAAAAGTTGTCCTTTTCAGACCATTTTTGTACGAACTCTCGCAAAAACTAAATAAGTTAGGAATATTTTATTTATTATAAATATGGGCGATTTTCTCCAACTGTTAAAAATAACTTTGTAATTCACAGTATCATTATAAAATACTTTATCTTTGCGATTTTTAAAATTAATTGTCCTGTACATACTGTTAAATCTTGTACCCTAAGGTACGCAACCCTTCGTGTGCAAGTCCGACTCACACTTGGGCGTCTTTTTATGTATATATACCGTGTGGTGGGACCCTGGTGATTTGCGATACAGGTATTCCTAGTGCAGACACCAGTCTCTCACAAACTATTGTCACAGTTTTTTATCTAAATAATTATAAGATGCTGTTTATGAAGAGAAAAATAAAATTATTGTCGCAGGGATATTGTCAAACCAGTGATATTATAATTTCACTAGTGACAATATCCCTGCGACATATATATTTATTACTTAGCAGATATACTACTTTTAGCATCGACAGTCAGCAATGTATGCCAGGTTTCAGGACACCTAAATGTAAAGCCGAACTCATCTAGCTTATTTTTAATATTTTTTTTATATGACGTGTAAAAGTGATTCCGATATCCTATTTACAGAATAAACAATTTCATTTCATTTCATTTCAAAGAATAAATAAAAGCGCACTACTGAAAATCCATCATTGCAATATTCAGACATTACATTTAGGTGCCGCCTGCCTAATGTTAGTGAAGATGGGCATTAGTAGCCTTTCGTTCGGCAGCTTGATACAGGGCCTGATTGAAAATCAATTTTGACAAAAATATCGTGAACAAACGCTGCGACTCACCAAAAAGCGATACAGCATAAAACGATGAGTGTTGGCTGAAACACCGATTTTGCTAACCCGAACGCAGAGTCGAGTCGCTAAATGCGATGAAGCATTGATGAAGGAGCAAAATCGCTGCTGCTAAAAGTTGCAATTCTGCTAAGGCAATAAAATAAAAACCGGCCAAGTGCGTGTCGGACCACGCACAATGAAGGGTTCCGTAGTAGGGATGAATTAATCCCAAAAACAAACTTAACTTTGTAGTTGAAAAATATGTTCTCCCATACGGAATGTATGGGAAAACATGTTTTTGCAACTGCAAAGTTAAGTTGGTCGATTATTACTCGTTAACTTGTAGAGCCTACTTAGCTGTGATAGTTTTCCTTTTAATTTCGTTATATAAACTACTGTTGTGATTTTTTTCACACACCGAAAACCAACCATTTAGCCGGAGGAGACACTTGACTCCGACAAAAATTAGCACTTTAAAGCTTAATATTTCGCAAACGGATCCCTGAATCCAAAAATGGTTTTCACAAACTCACAATGTTTTTAAAGGACCTTTTCAATGATACACCTCACTATGGGTTAAAAAAGAAAAAAAATAACATCACCACTTTACGTGTATGAGAGGTACCCTAAAAAAAATTTTTTTTCATAATTTTATTTTACCACTTTATCGGCGTAATTAAAATATATACCTATGCCAAATTACAGTTTTCTAGTACTAAGGGTCTCGGAGCTAGACCGCGGACAGACAGACAGACGGACATGACGAAACTATAAGGATTCCTTGTTTACTACGGAACCCTAAAAACGTGTTGGAAGCTTTTATTTATTCTGGCTTACCAGCACGCGTAGCATGACCACCGAAGAAACGAGTTTTGTCGACGGAAGATTAGACAAAATGACAGATTGTGATTGTTTATCTGTCATTTTGTCTATTCTTCCGTCGACAAAACTCGTTTCTACGGTGGTCATGCTACGCGTGCTGCACTATTATTTTATATAGGAATACTTACCAACGAGTTCTGTTACTTCTACAAAACTTACCAACCAATTTTATCCTTTCAGATGTGAGTAGTGCTGGGTTATCAGTTTTAATGTTTTTGGTGGCTAATGAAACAAGCTCTTTTATGTGGTCTATACCAATGACCCGTCCAGTCTCCCCAACCATCATAGCCATGCAAACTGTGAGGTATCCCGAACCAGATCCTACATCCAATGCTGTCTCTCCTGGGATCAGTTGGTTCTTTAGCCTTTCTAATGCATGAGCATGCTAAAATTAATCAAAAAAATCTTTTAAAATTGTTAGTTAATACCCAAAGACATGTTTTTATCTACATGTACACACGGCTACACATCAAGCTATACATTTCCAGTATAAGCTGACCTCGCATAAATACGGAAATCCTGTACAATCCGAGATCAACTTATACTGGAAACGAATAGCTTGATGTGTAGCCGTGTGTACACTAATATTTTACAGAGAAAAGATTAAGTAATAGTATTTTTGTTTGTAAAGAACAGAGATCGAAATAGATAGAGTTTGTATATTTTTTGATATTTACCTAGTCTTCGAGGGAGTAAGTAACAGAGTGAATAATACCTCGTCTAAAATCCCGGAATGACGATAGTGACGTTTTTATCCCGGGATTTAAAAAACACGAATTATTTATTGGACATTATTATCTAGTTACAAATTTAGATTAACTAAAACAAGCAACTCATTTCATATGTTAATTAATGTAGTTATATTTACTTACATGATTCCTACAAAACTTTTTAATAATAATTATTTATTTCTATTATTAAATAATAATCAACATTTTCTCTTTCAACTTAACAAAATGTTTTTCAAGACCTTGGCCAAGCGGCTGGTCGACTCTTCACGTGACCAGAGGGCTGGCCTATTCACTGGGCAAAGAATCCGCATTACCATACAACGTGGCAATGCTGCCAGCCTTTCGGGCACTTTTCCTATTGACAGCGACGCGGACGAATTTTTTGATGACCTATGAATTCTCCCCCCCCCCCTTTTTATATACTTGTACATATTATTATTTTAAGTCTGATAGTTTTTAAATAATGTAAATACGTGTGTGTAAATAATTAATCTTTGGTTTTAAATTTTAATTTTTTGCCACCGACTTCCGAACTTAACAAAATAAATTACGGAAAAATGATTATTAAGTATAGAGACATAAATAACCTTTACTCAAAAATGCATGTAATGTGGTCATTATTTTGACAACCTTGTTTGAGCAAAGTCGACCTTGCGTTCTGTTTCAAGGAGCGGCCGGCAAAGTTTTGCTGGTCGCTCTAACAGGCCGGCAAAACATTGCAGGCCGCTATTTTGACGTTTCAACGTTTTAAAAAATCAAATGCAAAAAGATTTTATTTAAAACACAGCTGTTTGTATTTATAGAGATAAGTACAAAAAGATTTTATTTCATATTTGGCTGTATAGTTCAAACTACAATTGTTAAAAAAAAAAAAAACAAAGAAGTAACAAAAGCGCAGTTCAGCGAAAATTTTATTTTTATTAAGTGACTTTTTTGCTAAAAATGAGCTTATATATTTTATTGAAATTACTTGCTGGTTTTATTTAGATTAGGTACTTGCATTTTTGAGTAAAGCACTATACAAGCCTTGGCCCACTATGACTACTTCGCTGGTCACGCTATGATTGCCTCGAGCTAGCCTAGCTACGCTCTAGGCCTTCCAGCTTGGCCATCATTGCAGCCCTTGCTGTTCTCGCTGTAAAGGCCTCGACCTACGGCCTCGGCCTTTATCTCAGCTCGTCCATCAAGTGCTGCATGCTGACCGCGCTGTGTCGGCCTGGAGCTGCGCTACGCTGCGCTGTCGGCCATCATCAGCGCGACCAGCAAAGTAATCATTATAGACCGCGGCAGTAATGTACTAAATGTGACCTTTCTTCCTACTATTTAATGTAAAAATAGAAAATATTACAAAGAAAAGGCCCATTTAATCAATTGTGCCTTTTGATATAATGTGCCTTATATAATAAAATACTTAAAAACTTACAATGATTTAGTTTACTTATAAACCCAATTCTTAAAAAATTGCTCGGTTTCAATAAAAAATTAATTAAGTTACTCTTCTGAATCGAACCCCTCTGACTACGCCTCTAAAAAAAAATACTAGTTAAGAAAGGCACATCTGACTCCAGAGCGGATACAGTCTTTGAGTTAGGGGGGTCACATAGTCGGGAACAGGTTCCAATCAGTGGCGGACTAAGCCTGTCGGGGGCCCAGGGCGGCAAAACAAAATGAGGCCCCCCGGAATTCTCAAGTTTATGTGGGTATTTCTAATAAAATTTTGCAAAAAAAAATGTTTGACAGCAAAAAAAACAAGTACGACGTCCGTAATTATAATCTACCTACACAATGGACCTCGCAACCGGCAGGATAATTTTTTTCAGGGAGGCATTTCGTCTTCTCAATATTCTATTTACGAAAAGCAAAAATGTAGGGGGGGCGAGCAAAGAGAGCTCGAAATATTTTGCACCTCGTCTCGGAATTCCCGGCTAGGTTTCTATTTAATATCCTTAAGGAAATATGAGTTGCTTTGTCGACTTACGCTGAAAAAATTGAGAGTTAGAAGAATATGGAATTCAAGAGCGAGCGTGGCAATCTCGAAAATTTTAGCTCACCGCCTTGTGTAGGTAAGGTTTTTTTTTTGTTGAAAAGTCATACATAAATAGGAGTTCCTTTGTCGACTTATACAGAAAGTATAAGAATGTAGATTGTTGCGAGAGAAGCGAGCTCGAAAATTTTCATTCTCAGCTGGTTGTATGTCGGCAATCCAGGGATGTAGGAGAGGTCATTATCATTTACAACCAAATGACCCCTATTGACTCCTATAGATGCAAATGTCAACAATTTTAGAGTCATTTGACATTTATGTTTTTTCAGGGGTTATTTAGTTACAAATGACCTCTCCTACATACCCTTAACGGAATACCGACATATAACCAATAACCCTGTATGTTGACCGTCTTTGGGATATCATTAAAAAGTACTTCTTAGAATTTAGGGGGCCGCCAGGACCGGGGTAGGGACACGGTATCGAACAGAAAGTATCGATACTGTACTCATGAGTAGTATCGAAAAAAAAGTATCGTACTCATAAAAGTATCGAATCAAAAGTATCGATACTTCAAGGCATCGAGTACTTTTTTTAAGGCCTAATGCGCATAGAGCATAGGTCAAAATGAGTCAGTAAATAACGTCAGTTTAACTTCAGTAGGGCAGGACATGAAAAAACAAATAGTATTGGTACACAAATGTAATAAAATAATAGAAAACTACAACAGTAACTTCAAAAAAAAAAATAGAAACAAAATGAAATTATTTAGTACTTTAGGCATATAAATTAAAGTTCCCATTCCTCCTCTGTACAATTACTTAAAAATAGAAGTTTATTGAGCCGTTTTGGAGATAAGCGGTTTCGGATTTTTGTGATTGTACTTCCTGCTTTAGAAAATAATCGTTCTGAAGGCACTGACGTCGCAGGAATTGATAAATATTCTCGTGCCAATTTGTATAATTTTGGGAATACAACTTTCATATCTTCCCATTGTTTCAAGGGATCTAAGGAAAGTGGTGAAACCTGTGCAGATAAGTAAAAGCTTAATTCATCCATATTTTCAGACTGTGATGAAGATGAAGAACTTGGTTTTTTGTTTTGTTTTTTCGTATGAGCCAACTACTTATGGTGACTTCAGAAATCGTATATTGTTTCGATAGAAGAATCGCTGTCAGGTTCATTGCCGGTAATACCAGTAGGAGTAGGGTAATTTCTAAAATTGCCCATTTAAAACTTAATTTCTTATTCGATACGATACCCACCAAAAAGTACTCATTGAGTAAAAGTATCGAATGCAAAGTATCGAGTATAAAAGTATCGGTATCGAACCTCTCCTGGGTAAAGTGGGGATGTTTTTATTTATTCTCACCTATCCCATAGTGTGGGGTGTTGTTGGAAAGGTCGTTCAAAAATATTGCGAGTTTGTGAAAACCATCCAAGGATCCACTTGCCCCGCGCCTATAGATAGTGCAATCCACGAAGTCGCGGCCCACTCCGCTCCGTACTAAAGTACAGTAATCGCAGAGTGGGGCGCGTCTTCGTGGATTGCACAATCTGTACGGAGGCCGGGAATCGGCCTGCTATTCCCGACGCCCAGGGCGTCTCCTGCGGCGGTTTGGAGCGTGAGGGCGAAAAATTTGCCTCTCCCTCACGCGTTCCGCCTCCTCTTTCGCGAGCATTACTGCTTGGCAGGAGGTAACGGCCTCCCATGCCCTCTCGCTCCGTACCATGGCCTGAACCAGGGCCGGATGCAAGAGATCACCGCCAGCGATCGCCCAAGCCGGGCAGACCTCCACCGTATGCTCCACCCCTGTCTTCCGGGCGATCCACACAGTGAAGTGACCCCCCCTTTTTTTTGAGTGGTAAACTATCTAATAACTTCTCCCGCGCTCTGGGCGGAACGGGACGGCGTGTCAGACTCTTACTAACTAAAACCCACCCGTGTTCCTTCAAAAATATATTTAAAAAAATAGTTGTGCCCTTTTTCTTTATGACGCAGACACTTATAATAATAATAATAACCCCACCGCCGTATCTCTACGTTGACGTCGTGGTGGGGCTTGCGCGCTCCGAACTCTAGGTCTGTGCCGGTAGAGTTTACTTTGCCGGAACAGGTCTAGGATGAGGAGCCAGACCAAGAGAGATACAAAAACCCGCAGGGCAGCATGTGGCGAGCTGATAGGCAGTAGCGACCCCACGGACCCTATCTCCCGGGAGAAGTCTTGATCCTCACCTCTGGCTTGCCTTCATTGGCCGGCTGGAGTGAACACTGACGAGGAACAAAGCTCCCATCTCATTCTTGCCTTAATTGGCCGGCTTAAGTGGAGATTCGCAAGAGCAAACGTGCTTGGAGGAAGGAAGTATTCCAGAAAGTGCTCGTAGGGATCTTGACCATCTTCCGGGTTCTGGGATTGTTCTGAAAGCCGTGGAATACCTCTCCACTCCTTAAGCACCTCAGGACATGTTGCCCCCTTGTCGCAACGACACTTTGTGCTAGTGACCGTTTTCGGGGGCCTATTATTGAGTGTGCAAGTCACCCCCTGACATTTTATCCGTGTGCATTTAAAACATTGATCAGGCAGGGGCCATAGTCTTTCCATAGTTCCAGTTAACCAATCCATTATAGCCATCCAAATCCATAGCCCAATATGTTTTGTTTCCATGTTCTGCAATAGTCCTACACCAACGGGGGGTTGTCCTTGGGTGCACTTGTATGGTGCATACAGGGATAATCGTCGGTTGGTGCCTCAACACTTATTAATGTCTAAGGGGCCTCTGCGAGTTGGCTTCGGCCCCTCGTACGCCTTCCAAAGGACCGGGATCCATGGTCCCGAGATTTGTTAAAATATATAAAAATAATAATAATAACCCCACCGTCGTATCTCTACGTTGACGTCGTGGTGGGGCTTGCGCGCTCCGAACTCTAGGCCTGTGCCGGTAGAGTTTACTTTGCCGGAACAGGTCTGGGATTAGGAGCCAGACCAAGAGAGATACAAAAACCCGCAGGGCAGCATGTGGCGAGCTGTTGGGCAGTAGCGACCTCACGGACCCTATCTCCCGCTGGAGTGAACACTGACGAGGAACAGAGCTCCCGCCTCATTCTTGCCTTAATTGGCCGGCTTGAGTGGAGATTCGCAAGAGCAAACGTGCTCGGAAGAAGGAAGTATTCCAGTAAGATGCTGGTAGGGATCTTGACCGTACTTCCGGGATTGTCCTGATAGCCGTGGAATACCTCTCCACTCCTCATAAGCACCTCAGGACGTGTTGCCCCCTTGTCGCTACGACACTATGTGCTAGCGACCGTTTTCGGGGGCCCATTATTGAGCGTGCAAGTCACCCCCTGCCATTTTATCCGTGTACATTTAAACATTGATCAGGCAGGGGCCATAGTCCTTCCATAGCTCCAGGTAACCAGTCCACTTAAGCCACCCAAACCCATAGTCCAATATCTTTGTTTCCATATTCTGCAATAGTCCTACACCAACCGGGGGTTATCCTTGGGTGCCCTTGCATAGTGCGAACAGGGATAATCGTCGGTTGGTGCCTCAATACTCAAAAATGTCTAAGGGGCCTCTTCGAGTTGGCTTCGGCCCCTCGTACGCCTTCCAAAGGTCCGGGACCCCAGGGTCCCGAGATATGTCAAAGACATTTAAAAATAATAATAAAAATGTTTATTTTTCTTCCACAAATAACACCTAAACTAAAACTTAAAAATGGAAAAAATTAAAATTATCATGCAGGACAATGTTCGTTTTTGGGAGACTGGTGCCTAAACTAAGCCGTGACTTGTATTTCAGGACACCAGGGACTCCCCCCTACAGGTAAAAATACCAATTAAAAACATTAATGAAGCCATTATTACATTTTCATGTTATATATAACCAACTATTTGTTGGAGAAGAAAACAACAAAAATAATAAATGTTAAATTTGTATGAAGTGTAGTGGAGTTCAAGGTGATGTGGGATGAAGGAGAGGGTGTGATGTATTTTGTGTTTGTCTGTATGGGTGTGTGTGTGTGTGCGCGCCTGTGTGTGTGTGTGTGCGTGTGTGTGTGTAGTGTTGAGAGGGTATGTATTGGGTTCATATCCAACTAGACGAATGGTTCATATTATGTTTTTATGACTAGTAGCTCCTCTGTTTTTGTGTAGTTCAATTTTTGTAGCCAGTTAGTCAATATAATTTTACATTTAGATTTATTGTAATTAAAAATACCTCACTCTTTATTTAACTTATTGTACAGTTCAGGTCCTCGGAAAGTATAAAATTTTTGGGCAAATCCTGTTTTAGATTTGAAGGTGCTACTTATTGCATACTGCCTCCTCGTTGTTAATTTAGGAAGATCGAAAGAGGATGGATCTGAATGTTGCCGCAGAATAGTAAAAAGGATGTAACTTTGCCTAACAGTTAACACCTCAGCTTCCTGATACAGTGCTTCAGTAGGATAGAGTCGTGGTTTTGAAAGGCCAACTTTCAGAATCAACCTTTGGGCTCTTTCTATTTCCAACATTTTAGTTTTACCGACACCTCCTCAAGTTGTTACACAATATGTACTTATACCTACAATTTAATTTCAACTCTTTATTAGTGGCTTTTGTGGACATGATAATTATTCAGATTTGTTACAGTTGTATTGGCAATAGGGGTGGACGCCGATAAAAAAATTGTCGGCGGCGGCGGCGCGCCTGGACAAACTGATCGGCGCGGCGGCGCCATGCCGCGGCGTGGGTCATTTTTGAATGCGGCCCGAATCAAGGTATCTCCAGCGTTCTTGAGACAAATCTGTTCCTGTTGCCTCGTCAATATTGCTGAAATTACTTCTGTGCTTCTTAGACAATTTTGTCAGAAAAGATTGAGTCGAAGAGGAGCTGGTTATGACTGATTCCCAACTGATAGATCACGGGAAATTTCAACGCAATGGGAATATGGCAAATCAGAAGAATTACCATATGTATTGAAGACGTCTGTCAGAAAAGCCGCACGATTTGTATTTCTGTCCATCTCTAAATAATAATCAATTTCTTTCAATCCTCTGCCTGCCTCGTTGGTCTAGTGGTCGCAAGCACTACTGCTGAGCATGAGGTCCTGGGTTCGATTCCCGGGTCGGGCAAAGTGTGATTGGATTTTTCTATCTGGGATTTCTCAGTAGCAGTCCGGAGTCTGGATTTGTGCCCGGTTGATGATAATAGGCTCGCCCTCTATTACATGGGACTTAAACATAACTGGTGAAATGTGGGTGTACCTACTACAGGTACACCTCTGCCCAACCCTTCGGGGAAACAAGGCGTGATGTTATGTACTTTCAATCCTGAAAATCTGATATCTAAAAGAGACGCAACTACTACATTTTTGGTCAAAGGAAATCTGTGATCAATGATTCAATGTTGTCTAACATAGGTTGGGGAAAAAGTTGCTTCGCATTTTTTAAGAAAATTCAAAACATTTTTTAATATAGTTTATTTACATTTAACTAAAGTATGTAGGTACCATTTTGTTCGATAACTTTTTACCATCTTGTAGGTAGGGACATGATCCCATTGCTATAGAAATTTTGGGACTTTTGATCAAAATACCGCGACAAGTGGTTTTGGCAGTCCTCTCGTGATGTTAACCTGACACTGCCTAAAGAATTCTAAAGAGACCGAAACAGGTGGAAATCTGAAGGTGCAAGGTCAGGACTATACGGCGGATGCATTAACACCTCCCAGCCAAACTCTTAATTTTTGCTGAGTGGCTAAAGATGTGTGAGGTCTAGCGTTATCATGATGAAAAACCACACCCCTTCTGTTGATTAATTCCGGCCGCTTTCTCTCAACTTCTTGCTTTAATCTCATCAGTTGTTCGCAGTAGAGTTCAGAATCGATGGTCCTGCCTGGTAGTAACAGCTCATAATGAATGATGCCCTTCCAATCCCACCACACACAGCATCACCTTGTTGCGAGTTAACCCGGGTTTCGCCACAGTCTGTGAAGCCTGACCGGCCTTTGACCACGACCTTTTTCGCACGTTCTTGTCGTACGTGATCCACTTTTCATCACCAGTTATCAGCTTCTTTAAAAATGGTTCGGTTTCATTACGTCGTAATAAAGAATCACAAATGAGTACACGGTTCATTAGGTTTCTTTCAGTGAGCTCGTGAGGTACCCAAATATCGAGCTTTTTTGTGTACCCAGTTTTTTTCAAATGCGCCAAAACTGATTAATGGTCAATTCCCAGTTCTTCAGCTACGTCGTAACTACTCCACTTTTTCAAAAATGGCATCCATTTTATCCGTAATAGGGCGACCAGAGCGACGTGCATCTTTGACATCAAGATTTCCGGATTGAAAACGCTTAAACCAAATTTAAGCTACTCTCACAGACACTGCACTAGGTCCATAAACATCGCAATTTTTTTCGCGGCTTGCGTTGCATTTTTACTAGGGATGGGCCAAAATTCGGTTCACATTCGGTTCAACCGAATTTCGGCACAAGAAAAATAATACCTACTGGCACTATTTTGACTGAAATTTATAGAATTAGAATAGCATTACTATAAAATAAAATTATGTCTTTTACTCACTCATGGTCATTTATTTTAGTTAGGAACTAAAATCAGTACAGTAAATCAAATCAGTTCTTCTTATTAGTCTTGAAAATCTGTTCTTATTAGGCCACGCGGTGGAAGCGCGGTGTGCGGGCGGGGTACATCTAGCAATAATTGAAGTAAATGCGTAAAGAAGTCACGAGGTGACGCTCTCGAGAAAGCGCGCGAAATTGAACCGAAGTTCGGCCGAACTTTTCATTTTAACCGAATGTTCGGCCGAAATTCGGATTCGGTTCAAACCACATCTCTAATTTTTACCTTTTTTGTAGTCAAATTTTAAAATGTATCGAATTTCTTCATTAGATTCACTCATCTTGAAGGTACGAAAAACAAATGAAAATCACACATTTTCCTAATTTTAATTTGGAATTATGTTCTTTAAAATTTAAACTTTCAATGATACCAAAACCAGCCAGATACAAATAGTATATATAGCCAAAGAGATTTTATTACAAGTTCATACATACTATAATGCGAAAAGACTTTTTCCCCAACCTAATATTTAGCGCCGACTGATGCGATCTCAGACGAAGAAAGAGTGAAAAAGGCGTAATTATTGTGACTGTTTCATCGTCAGATCGTCTCGGTCGCAGTGTTGCCAACCCGTACGATAATTATGGGGGCGTACGATAATTTGGCCAATGGTACGATGTACGATAGTGAATGTCTAATGTACGATCATTTTGCGATTTGCTGAAAAAACAAGTTCCATTAACAAATTGTATTTGTCAGCCAAATCAAACGCAGAAAAAAATACAAAAATATGTCAATTGTCAAATATATCAACATCAACAAGTAAGTATGTATGTCTCACTATTTCCCTTTTAGAGTGAAAACACAAAAATATCAACTAAAAACTATGAAAAAACATGTTTGCGGTTTGTGCTGCTAACTATGCGTTCGCACTGGCGAAACATCACAACAAAACATGTTGAAATCTCTAGTGCCTGTCAAACTTTGTATGGAAAATTGACAGAAAATAGAGATTCCAACATGTTTCGTTGTAAATGTTTCGCCAGTGCGAACGCACAGTAACGCTATTACGTAGTGGTGAAACTTCCCCTTTGACTCTAGTATACTCGTATAAGTATTCATTGTCTTTTGATAGCAATTTGAATTAACGTTTTAGCTTTTTTTTGTTTTGGATTTTTCTTTTGTATGATAATTTTTCCCAAAAAACGATAATTTCGACGTGGGATCTCGATAATTTAAACTTTTGGAGTTGGCAACACTGCTCGGTCGGCTCTAAATTTCAAATACTCGGCGGCAGCGGCGCGGGCGGCACGCAATAAGCGGCGCGGCGCCCACCTCTAATACGCAATCATGTCATTTAATTTAGGTAATCGATTTTTATTTATTTGTTTATCCTTAATATAGATTATTTTCTATTTTGTGAATGTGAGAATGTTGTAGGCTTAGTGGTTAGTAGATTTGTTGACTATTTTCTATTTTGTTAAGTACCTGGTACATGTTGAAAGGCCTACACTGTCCTCCCATACCTACCAACACTGTTAGCAAATAAGAAGCGATTTCCATAATATAAATACACATAGTAAACATGAAATTGTGATACCCAAAACTAGTAAGTCATTTCTTGTAAACAGTATCCGCTTTTATAACAAGTTGCCAAAGTCTGTTACAGAACTAAGCGATGGAAAGTTCAAAACCCACATCAAATGTATCCTTATCAAAAAAGCATATTATAAGATTAAAGACTACGTTGAAGACAAGGAAGTTTGGCAATAATTCTTTCTGCACATTTTGCTTCCCTGGTACCTCATTAACAGCATAACAATGTAAATGTCTATTAACTGCTCCCAAATTACGATGATTATTTTATTTTACTTCATTGGACATAATCTTTTCATTATTTGACATTATATACCTACAATGATCTATTTTTTTACTTCAAGTTAGATTTGTTACAGCTGTATTGGCAATCATAGCATTAGGTTTAAATAGGTTCTTATTTTTATTATTTTGTTATCTTTTATATAGATTCTTTTCTTTTAGATTTTGTGAATGTGAGAATGTTGTAGGCTGTAGACTTGTGGACCATTTTCTATTTTACTAAGTACCTGGTACTTGTTGATAGGCCTACACTTTACACTACGTCTTCTCATACCTATTAATACTGTAATTTGAAAACATTGTAGAAACCATTTATTTTTTAAAGAGTTTCTTGCCGACTCTTCTCCATAGGAAGCAACCAATTGGAACCGTGCACCTAGCTTTTGACATTTCTTGAGCGGTAATTTCTTCGATAATTTTTATTTTTCGGAAATCTACCAGTTTTATTGTAATATCGGGTTAAACTTGACCATAGAAATCATTTAGGTTTTGAGAAGCCCCTACGACACACCATTTCCGAGTTAGGAGCTATTTTTTTCATAAAACGGAAATATTATACACTGTGAGTCTTTATAATGTGCACATATCGAAATGAGGGAATCTATACTTAATTTTATCGATGGAAAAAATATTTAAAAATCGAAATATTTTTCTTTAAGGAATTTAAAAAAAAAATACATAAGTAATGGTGTAACTTTTAAACTAAATGATATGATTATTGTAAAATGATTTTTCGTAAAAAAACATGTTTATTTTCAATTGCGGATAGTTTTTTTTCTCAATTTTCATTTTATGTGGACGCCTAATTACTACCAATCATTATGGAGTTTGTTTCATCGCGATAGATGATTTAGTTTAAAAGTATCAGTTTTGTAAAAAAAAAAATATTCCATGAAAAGTATAAAAAATATTTAGATGTTTTTAAATATTTTTTCTGTCGTTGAAATTAAGCATAGATTCCCTCATTTCGATATGTGCACATTATGAAGAATCACACTGTATTGATTTGATTAGACAATTTGTTTTTATTTTTTAAATTACCTTTTTTATCGCAATATAATCTAGTAAATACACACTATAACCAGCCAACTTTTCATTTCAAGAATTTATTTTTCTGTATATAAAACAAAGCACTTTAATTTAAGAGTTTTAGTATGGTACCGTAAAAACATAATCAGTCTCCAAAATATAATTTTTTATGAATGTATTCAAAGTACAATATAATTTGCAACTTCTTAAAATCTGGGACTTCATCCTCATGTTTATGATTCCATGATTTTAGAGGAATTATCATCCACTCTATGTTACTTCATCCCTCGAAGTATAAGTAAGTATACTCTACCTGTTCTAATCTCTGGTAATCAATAAACTCAAAAACTACTGGACCAATTTAAAAAATTCTTTCACCAGTAGATTGCTCTATTATCACTGAGTAACATAAGCTATAATTTATAAAGATATCACGTGGGCGAAGCCGCTGGCAGAAGCTAGTAAAATATAAATTCAGTAAAACAAACATTACCATGTGTGGGGCACTGATGGTGGCTGAGTATCCAATAGATTGTGGTGAATCATGGTATGGTGCATAGGGGCAGTAATTTTTGCGGTCAACAGATAACATGGCATTTGCTACAGCATCAGATTTTATGATGCCATTGGCTGTAAAGCAATAATATAATAAAAATAAATGTACCCATTGAGGTTCAACATAGAATGTCAATGATTATAACATATTATTACAAAATATAGGTACATACTATTTATTTGAAAAATAAACATTATTTTTTACAACCTGTTAAATCAAGATAAGCAAGTTTCATAGCTCACGCAATCTAAACGTATTTTGATGAATGTCAATAAACACTGAATTTTGCAAGACTATGTTTTGAAAAGTTCTTTAAGTAGTAAGCACAATCAGAAAAGTTACAAACAAGTTTCATAAATTAAAACGTACAAGTAACTTACTCATTAGAATGTAATGTAAATACAAAATGATTTAAACGTAAAATATATATAAAATGCGTAATGAAATATCTGAAAATAAATATAATAAGTATAAGTCTAAATAAAAAAATTACTTACCTTTTAAGTTTCGGATCATATCAGCATTGCTTACCCCATGACTTCGCCAAGCCATGATTATAGGAAGACTAACTCCTAGTAGCAGGAAGATTTTACGCCATAAATAACCTATTTTGATGGAAATAATGCGGTCAGTGTAAATAATATTTAAATTTTTTCAATATTTTTTCTGCCTTGAAAAATATTTAATTTTGTGTCAATCAAAAGTGTCTGGCAGCAGATGACAACACAACAGTGACACTGACAAATGACAAGCAAGTCAACAACAATAGACAATTTCTCATCTACGACATATCGACATATCCCGTAGACGGAGAATAGTATTGTACCTTTAGTTTACGACTTCGAGTATGACTTACCCACTTCCACTGACGATGTCATGATCAAACCTAGCCAAGCCGCCTTTGCCAATGTTGAATCAAATTATCAATCGATTATCCTTGCAGCCTGCTACCGAACACTACAAATCGACAAAAATAAAATAAAACACTAAATTTTTTCTGGTTGGTTTATTCACTCAAACTAGTCATCAATATGCTAACACAAAAATAATAATATTAGTATATTATTTTTGGCGGATACGCTATGAAATAGCAGTAGTGTTGTGAAATAAATTTGTGTTTATGAAACACGCTCAAAGAACTTGATAGTTCACTACGAGCAAATTCTTTGTTTGTTATACTTATATCCCCGGCGCCAGACATAGCAATATTTGATCACTTGTATGAACACTTGTTTGATCACATGTCTGGCAGGGGTGTTTGGTATTTAATCAAAGTTTGATCACTTATTTCAACTTTTCCATTCCGTGTCGGTTTTTCGAGCGCATATCAAAGCGTTCAATGTTCAAATGTGTGCGTAGCCTGCAAGTCCAGTGTCTCGTAAATAACTAAGCGGAACGGTCGTTTTATTCAATCGCAAGATGGAATGGAGCAATGAGAGTGTCCTAGAATTTATTGACTTGCTTTCAGGAGAATCATGTATATCCATATACATACCCTAAAAGTAAACATCATAATAAAAATAAAAGTTGTAAAAACTAAAACCCAACTACGACAAAAAGTCAGCAAAATAGGCATAAATTAACAAGACATCACAGACAGACATATTAAAAGAATTATAAAGAATATTCAGACATAATCTGTTCGATTTAAAAATCTTTGATTATTTATAAATATTACTATGCGTTCGCACTGGCGAAACATCACAACAAAACATGTTGAAACCTCTAGTGCCTGTCAAACTTTGTATGGAAAATTGACAAAAAATAGAGATTCCAACATGTTTCGTTGTAAATGTTTCGCCAGTGCGAACGCACAGTTAAAAAACACGTGTGACTCAGATTTTTATGTCTGTCTGTGATGTCTTAATTGTTTATACCGTTATAGTTGACTAGTTTTTATCACTTTTATTTATATTATTTTGAGGTTATTATATAAATATATTTGCAGGCTTTTATTTAGATATTTAGTTCTTATTAACCGACTTCCAAAAGGAGGAGGTTCTCAATTCGACTGTATGTTTTTTTTTTGTATGTTTGTTACGCGATTACTCCGCCAATTATGAATTGATTTTGATGATTCTTTTTTGTTTGATAGGTCATACTTCAGAGATGGTCCCATATAAATTTTATTAACCCTCTGATTCCCAGCGGTTTTAGTTAGTGGCGGAAACGATGTTGCTATTGGAAATATATCGAATTTGATATGTTTTCGATACTTGATATTTTACATCTATATATCGATACATTCACCTAAAAATTTCGAAATATCGAACAAAAAATATCGATATATCGATATTTTTCTGCAAGAGTGCAAGCCTAACGCAGTCACATAAATGTCATGTCTCTTTCACTTTTTGCTCGCTGTTTCTTTTCGCTTTAATTTAGTTTCACATTTATGTATTTAACTTGGGTAAATTGTTGTAAATATACTAAGAAGCTATACGAATATAAAAACCTGAAATCAATTTCCTTTACCAATTAAATTCAAAACCAATTACTTCACTCGCAAACTAAAGTTGGAAAAATCTGTTTCTGAATTTCTGATAATTACCTTTATTTTGCTCCTCAAATGCGAGTGCCTATGACTGTTATTAAGTGTAAATAAAATATACTTCAGTTTAATAATAAAGAATATGGTGTGTGACGGTCCTGATCCTCCTGAGAACAATCCTCACGAGCTGGTCCCGCCCCCTAGAAACGAATTGCTAATGAACGGTCATCACGGCGATGACAGTGACGAGGAACATGAATACTTCGGGTACGAGCCTTTGGCGCAAGGTCCAGAACAGGCACTTTCAGAACACGATAGCGAAGACGACGCAGAGGTAGGTACATTGACATGAAACTGGTTATTATTGTTAGATAGGTATCTAAACTAATATTAAAATTTAAGTATACTATATTTTTTATAATAAATAGAAAAGATTTGATTTTTTGTATGTTTGCATGTTTGTTTGTAATTAATATACTCAAAAACTATAGGGCCGATTTTAAATATTCGTTGACCAGTATAATGCTACATTAACACTGAGTAACATAGGCTATAATTTATAAAGATATCACGCGGGCGAAGTCGCTGGCGGAAGCTAGTACAGAATATATGGGCCAGAACGTAGAGATTTTACTTACTGCACTGCAAGTACTTATAACACAGTAATTGTTAGAATAACAGAAGTAGTTTATTGGCCAGATTAAACTATGAATGATGATCATGCCTGGTAGATTATTTGGTAGTATAGTAGAAATGTAAGTTGATAAATATAAAAATTTATAGCCTGTTTTTTCTTTTATGTAGAATCCTGAAACACCTTCAGGCGATGTGCCAAATATAGAAACAATGGAAAATGCTCTTAGTAGAGAAGTTTGGGGTGCACCAAGGCATACAGATGCCATACAGATGGACAATGAGCGAGCACAACAGGTGAGACTAATTAAGCAAAATTTAATGTAATGCTTCAGTGTGTAAGAAAAAGTATTCAGTACACACAAAAACTGTAATACTTCCGACAATGCATGTTTTTAAGAAATAATAAATTCCAAATTTTATTTTGTTTTAGGTCATGAGAGCTATGGAAAACTTTGCTTTGCCCCAGGCCTCAATCCCAGAATGGGCTCAGAGCATCTCTGAAGAACAATGGAAACAGACTCTCAATGAACAAATAGAAAGATTGAAGAATAACAGATAAACAATTAAGTATAGTGTATTAAGATAATAACACGACATTATGAAAAAATACACACACACAATACATTATGAAATAGTTTATTTCATAGCTTACACATTTTTGTTATTCTATTAAAACTTGCATTACAATATCAACAAAATATTAAATTATTTACTAAATAATAATGCATTATATGCAGTGTGGTTACTATATTTTAAAACTATTTTGCTCTGTTCAATTTGTTGGATCAAATATAACAGCACTAAAAGTCACAAATTTAGTCCTTTCATTTCTTATAAAGATATAAAATGGTGAGTCCGCATAGAATTGTTCAGCTGAACGTGCTAATATTGCGCTTGTAGCAGCCACTGCCTCGGTCCCATATTCTAAAACAAATATTGTTTTACTGTAAAAATATTGGCATTTTTGCTTGAATAGTATAAATTAATGAACATTAACCACAATTATTCTCATCTCAGGGGTAGAGTTAAACCTATTTGGTTGTTACAACAACAGTAAATAGAGCTTGTGTGCCGACAGAACTTGTAAATGTATAAATAGCATTGTTTTACTATGTTAACTATACCTGTGTCAGTTTTAGTATACCATATTATTTTGTAGGCGTGGCTTAATGGCCAGCCCATCGCACACTGACCAAGCACGCGTTTTTACAATAGCTGAATCGCTCAACTTGGTACCATCTCCCATAATAAGTGTAGCTGTTCTGTCACAGATGAATACAGATTAGTGATGTGCCGGATATCCGTATCCGTATCCGCAGATATCCGAGGGAGAAAAAAGATCTGTATCCATATCTGTTACTTTTTGGCGGATCTTGAACGGATCTTTTATATTAATACATTTCATTACGTATATGAAATTTTAAAGATATATAGCAATGAAATACTGTTAACTTCAATCCAAATTAGTAAAAAAAACAAATTTAATCTTATTTATTATAATTCAAGTAGAGTAAGTACCAGTAAATTAAGTTATAAGGTAGTAATTAAACTATCTTTGTAGTGAGATCAAACCTCTAATATTTGTGCTATGCTAATTGAAATAATTATGTGAGTTAACACATCATTTAAAACTATGTTGTTTTCAAGAACTTAAAAAAAATATACGTCATAATTAATATTGAGTAATGGTACCTAAATTGTATTTCAAAAAGAGTAATTTGGCAGCTTTGTCCCCAAAAGTCAGTTACGATGAGGATCATAAATAATTCCTGCTGAACCTGAAGAAAGTTGAGACCCGTATCCGTATTCGCGGATCTAGACCCTTATGATCCGTATCCGCGGATCACATTTTTTAACGATCCGGCACATCACTAATACAGGTGAGACACTCCGCAGTTTAGGTATGAAGCTACAAGTACGAGGCGGGCCCGTCCTGCTGGGCCAATTCAGTGAGTGTAACCTAGTCAGAAGATCTAAGAGTCACGCGATAGAAAGAGGGTCAACTTCTAGGTGATAAGCGCTATGCGACCTGAATTGCACTTTATTGTGACGTTGCAAGATTTCCTTTTTATTTAAATATTTGAGTGTCCCATCTGTATTGATCTGTGGTGCTATATATTCATATTGTTAATATACAAAAATATTATTTCACATACCATTTATAGTTATCTTAACATCATGCAATATGGAGTCTACATGAATTCCTGGATTAGGGAGGCTGTCTAACAAGTTCCTATCTCCTTTTGATTCAACTTCTCCATCTCTTAGTTTTGTAATTGTTTCCTCTTCAGTCTTATTCACAACCGTATTGCTATTTATCATAAGAGCGAAGTTTGCTTCTCCTGGTATGAACATGGATTTAATTCCAATAGCTTTCAAAGTATTCTCCAAATTGGTGCTACTTTTAATTTGCATCTTAGGGAACCGTACAACACATTTTCTAGTGTTCATCTGGTTTATTATATCGTCAATATGCTCATAGTCTAACTTTTCCATAAGATCTAACAATGTTAATTTGTTAGGGAACCTAGGTTTCAAAGCGTACATAGTTGTTTCACTGTCATTATAAGGCAATGCTATTATGTGTAAATCTGTAAACAAAAACGGTCATTAGTTTAACAAAGCCACGACCACGAATGGTTAGGCAATCATTAGGTTCATTAATTTAACAAAATAATAGAAGACAAAAACGTACCGTGTTTCTCAGAAAATAGATACCGAAAATTACCGAAATTTAACATTAGATCAGCCATGACTTCATCTGTTGGTCTTTTGAATGACATCCTGGAATACACAAAAACTGTCATTACAATTTATGGAGAATGTTTGGCCGTCGTTAGTTCAAGATGACCTTAGCAAGCTCCTAATCCTAACTTTTTGCTTTGCCTTGGCACTTTGCTTGGCGCTTGAACTTTGATTCAAGCCATACTGAGTATTACATAACATAACATCATCACGCCTTGTTCCCCCGAAGGGTTAGGCAGAGGTGTACCTATAGTACAGACGCCAGCACATCAAGCTACCCGAAACTGTCAAATTTTCCCAATCAACTTTGAACCTTAGACATCAGCGATAAAGTTGAAATCTATTAAATAAATTTGACAGATTGTAGCAGCTTGATGTGCTGGCGTCTGTACACCCACATTTCGCCAGTTATGTTTAAGTCCCATGTAATAGGTGGCGAGCCTATTGCGAGGATTTATTTACTGAAAATCAGAGGTAGGTATCGTCAGAAACAAAGTTGCAGAGGTCAACTGCTGTCGTGTTTCGTATAGAGTAGGTAGTGATTCAGTCATATCTGATAAGACTGGAAAGGCCAACCGCGATGCTGTTTTATCACACGCAAGTTTATCATTTAATAATAGTATTTTTTTGTCAGTGGACTTAAGTATCTACCTACTTTGAAAAATCCGGCACAAACACGTATGTATACTAAAAGACAAGGGCGTCGCCAGCCGATGGATATATGGAGGATGGGAAAAGTATGATTTGTAGGTACAGTCAAAAGTCAAGAGCACATGGCACTTTATACTTGTAACCTCATAACCTCTACGCACAATGGGGACAAAATCGACGCTGGTGGACATTTGATTTCAAATCAGTTTCATCTCGGTAGTCCCGATAGGAACTGAGAAAAAATATAATTTCCATATTCAATGTATGAATTGGAAACGGACCTTTCGGGTCCTTTTTCCCAGAACCATTCAGAGCTGTAGAGTTGAAACATAATAGGTAGGTATTATGACTGGGCCACCAGCACATAGATACAAATATTACGTCCCCGGCTGGACCCCGGACTATACGTACTTGTCTTATAGTTGTTGCATTTTATAAGTAGGTAAATAAAGGAGGGCTAGTTCAGGAGTAGACCTTACTTTGCTGTGTATTCCGGTACAAAAGGCTGTTCCCACTGGCCACTAAAGTATAATGCACTTAATAATACCACTTTGGTGGATACAGGAAGTGATTGTTTTAAGAATTGGTCTATGTGTCCTTCCGTGTGATTATTCACCCATCTGAAAAGAGAATAATGTAAGTTGGTCATTGGGTTAAGTAGGTCAATAATTATTTTATATCAGTCTTCAAGTATATAGTCGACTGCTGGATATTTTACACTCAGTTGTTTGTGTAATAGCTGCAGCTGGTTTACTGGGTAATATGTTAAAAATCAGCATAGTGCTGGTTGAGACTGTATCACTGTACATCTATTGTTATTAAACTCACTCATTAATCGTGTTCTTTGTTTCTTCAGTTTCGTTAAAGTTGGCACTGAGTACATCCCCCCGGTAGACGTCGTTTAGATAGTTGCGATACAACTCACGTAACGGCGCGTGCGCATCCACAACCATTGCATCAGCGTACAAAGTTTTCGAAGAAACGTTAGTATTTAAAGCCTGCAGAAGTTCGCCGAACCGTTCGTGGTTTTTGCGGTTTTGTAAAATATCTGTTGAAGTTTGCAAGCTGATATAAAATAAACAATAAAAACATTATATTTTAACGAGTCATGGTAGAAGTACTACCCTACCTGTAACAGTATTTTGTTACAGTTTATAAATTAAATTAGACATGGGATTATAGCAACATCTGTGTGACTAGATGAAATTCACACCTTCACATTTAGAAATAATAACCAAACATGTAACGTGAGCCAACTTTACGCAACTAATGTTTACCTTGGGAAAAACCGAGGGTCTCGGCGATCTCATTATGCGTTGTCCCGACACTTCCGAGTAGAGTCATGGCAAGCAGACCTAAAACAATTTATATAACATATAAATACCATAACCATGGGCGTACCCAGCTTTTGGCCTGGGGGGGGGGGAATCAGAATTCCCTGCACACATTAGACGAAACTTGAGGTAAAAAACCCGCAGGAAATCCTGCTTTATAGGTAGTCAAATAAATAAACTGGATCCTTGCTTGCTGCCTTCGCATATTCTGCATGATACATGAATGGCCGCGCAGCGCGGTTTAAAAAAACAATTATTCGTAATACATATATAATATTTTGTAATTGTAAAGTAAGTCTTAACGTGAGTCTAACGTAGCTTTTATCGACAACCAGGGGGGGGCAGCTGCCCTCCCCTGCCCCTCCCTGGGTACGCCATGACCATAACATCACGCATGTAGTCGGTAGATAATTGGCAAACAAGGTGTATACGTATTAGTTACAGTACACTTGCATTTCACCATTTATGTTTAAGTACCATGTAATAGGGGGCGAGCCTATTGCTATCAACGGGGCACAACTCTTAATGGATAAACCCAATTAGGTACACTTTGCGTGACCTGTACCCTAATTGCGTAATACAACACAACCACAATCTGTTTCGATTTGAAACAGATTGCTAATCCATTGCTTCATAAGTTGGAAAAAAAATCTGCTCAACAACGTAAATAACGCAATGAATGTTGTTGAACTGTCAATATGAAACAAATTAGGCAAAATTGTTTATGAAAATAAGTTACGCAATTAGGGTACTTAGGGTAATCGAACCGAGACCAAACGCTCAGAAGTCGCGCTTGCGACCACTAGAGCAACGAGGCAGTACAATTTATGAGTATTTGACGGTTATTTTAACACGTTCAGTGCCGGGAGCCATCTTGGAGAGTTCACCTAGTCGCATATGGGATGCCCATGCCGGGAGCCCTCGCGGAGGGCACATTTTAAATGTAGGTTTTTCTTAGCGAATACAGCATTATAAACCGTGAAAATAAAATCTGATGTATATTTTGACAAGATTTATTAGTTTATGTATGTGTTGGTTTTAAAACCATAATAATTTTTTTTTTTGTTCACGGGCACAAATATTCATTACAAATTTAAAAGGTTGGAAACTACTTGGCGACAAGACCCCCTAAAAGCACAATTTTACTTCGTTTTACAGTGTTTTATGACATGGTTTTAAACACAAACGTAGAGCAGGGAACCCTCCTGGAGGGTTCACTTCCAATATGTACGGCGGCATGCGGCATGGCGTATGAGTTCTATGAAAAGTGGGTGGAGTCGAAAGTGTTAAAGAAAAATAATTATGAAAGTTTTTTTACCTGCCTGCCCGACAGTACAATACAATGCTTTGCTACACCGTGAAAATTGACATCCACCTATATTTCCATTTCTGTCCATTGTCTCAGATTACTGACCCAAGTTACCGTACGTTGCGATCTATTGTCGGTAGATTGCCTCCATGAAGCATTATGTATGGTGGATATCTATGACCGTGTGTGTCGTTGAAAACAAAGCTGTTTTGGGATTTGCAGTTAGGCAAAATGGTGTACCTATGTAGTGGTGAACTTTGTCGTCACGGTCACCACAGTATCACGAGGCTTTGGAGAAGTGACCGCACAGAGACGCGTTTGACGAACGTCGTACCAAAGTTCAATTTCCACTCTTCCAGAAGGAAAATCGATCTCTTAAGGAACTTAAGTTTTGGACTTTGTAACCACGTAACATAGACGTTTATCATTAAACCCACGTCCATTGTCCATGCCTCGGTGATAAATTATTTAGTAGGTAACGAAATCTGGTTTAGGACTAGGTTTAAAAATTTGTTATAGGTAATAATTATATTGCTTACTGCTTACCAGCAACACCTGTTGGTGAGACTATGATGTTATCATTTTTCTTTTCGTTCATCATTTTGACCAGTAGTTTGTAACCAAAATTATTTATAGCATTGGCTATTATGTTTTCTTTTTGGATAGCTGGCATTGTCGTGCTGAAAAATACGATTCCAATTGAGTGAATCTGTTTTACGCAGTTCTAAGGAGCTCTGTGATACCTGCACCCTAATTGCGTAACTCACTTTCAATCACAATCTCAATGATTTTGAAGGATATTGTTAATTCATTACTTCATAAGTTCACGACAACATTGGTTGCATTATTTAGGTAGGTACCTACGCTGTTGAGCAGATGAATTTTTCATATGAAGCATGGATTTGGAATTTCTTTCCAAATCCTGAAAGAAAGTGTGTTACGCTATTTGGGTGCGGGACGGAATCAAAGCAGCTATAAGTAGATTGATACACCTCTTAGGTACCTAATTTATTAGCATTTACAAACCTTGATACTGGATCAACATCTACTGTCTCTTGTCCAGACCATTGAATACAAAGTGTTGTTAGAGTTAAACAGATCCACGCTCTGCCCACCATTTTCTGAAAATAAAATGATTGCACAAGTATTTGACAAGCAATATTCATGTTCCGTACGAACAAAAAAAGCTTTCTTATGTAGCTCTTCTAAAGGCACCATTCCGTAGCCGACCGCTGACGACAGTAGCAGGCGACATGTCGCCGCGACACAATTGATTTTTATGCATGTACCACAAACTAATAAAGCAGTATTATTTTAATATTACTTCAGTGTGGGAAAGAGATAAAGTTCTACAGGACGTATAGCTCCATCTCTCCCACTGAAGTAATAATAAAGTAATACTTCTTTTGAACTGGTGGTAGGCCCCCAGTGGGCTGCATCAATTGGGTACCCCATTTGTCTTAAAATTTTAATACGTACCCAATTGATGCAGCCCACCGTAAGTACCTATTCTATGAAACTGACGCTGCGACGACCGACGACGTGTCGCTAGCTACGGAAGGTAAATAAGAAAACAGTCGTGTCGCGGCAACACGTGATAACACGTCGCCTGCTGCTGCCGCCTGCGGTCGGCTACGGACAGAACACAGGTTGGCCCAATTACAGGGTTCAATTATTATTTTTTGTATGTAAACATAACATAAACATAACATCACGCCTTGTTTCCCCTAAGGGTTTGGCAGAGGTGTCCCTGTAGCAGGTACACCCACATTTCGCCAGTTATGTTTAAGTCCCATGTAATAGGGGGCGAGCCTATTGCCATCAACCGGGCACAAATCCAGACTCCGAGCTGCTACTGAGAAATTTCAGATAGAAAAACCCAATAACACTTTGCCCGACCCGGGAATCGAACCCAGGACCGCATGCTCAGCAGTAGCGCTTGAGACCACTAGGCCAACGAGGTATTTTTTGTATGTATCTTCATTTATTCGCTTTCAAAAACACCATTTACACCTAAAGCGATAAAAGAAACGCCATTCAAAATTTCGAACACGTTTTCCTACAAAAGTCCTCCATTAGACCTTAAAAGTCATACTTAGTGTTAACAGGTAGGTATGTATAACAACTCTTCTTCAATTAAATGCCCATAAAATAACTCTATGATAGGTACCTACCTATATACGCCTTAATATGTACTTCGGCGATTATGTATAAGTAGTATGGCTATTGTACCGTAGGTAATTAGATATACTTACCTGCTCTTTTAAATAGGTACATGTAGTTTACGCTAATGCAGAGGTAAAGCCGCGTTTCTATTATGCAAATGACTTGCATACAAGTTGCATGCTATTTGTATAGTGGAAACCACAGCTTGCAAACAAGTTGCAACTTGTATGCAATTAGATTTAAACTTGTACACACAACACTCAAGTCAGCTCATTTGCATACAAGTTACAAGCGCATGCGCAGGTGTATAGAAGGTGTGCAGGTTTATTTTGTAAAAATGACTTCGGAGAAAACAATAATATTTATTGAAGAATATCATAGACATGATTGTCTTTTCGCGTACAACTCTGCACGAAGCGGCAACCACAGCACGTCTTCTACTCATGATGAACACTGTAGGTACAACTAGAAAAACTTGTATGTCACTAAAATCTTGTATGCAAACTGCAAGTTGAACAAATTTTTCAATTCAAATCACTTGCACACAAGTGTGACGTCATACTTGCATGCAAGACTTGCCTAATGCAAACGCGGCTTTAAGTATAATAGTAAAGCCCTTCAACAGGTATTGTTCCTAATTCAGGCTGTACAGGGCCTACATAAACAGCTTGTGTACTAATTGGGTGTGGGAATCCTCTGCTGCCTCTCACAGAGAGGAGGCCGTGGCTGAAAATTCTAGCATTGGAAACGGCTCAGTCGCAAAATATCTACTGGACGCAAAATGAAAGGGTTACTTGATAATCTTTTATTCAAATTGAATTGAAATATTTTGGTGATGGATGGTTTTTGATCCAAAAACAATTAGGTTCCTACTTACACAAAAAAAAAAAAAACTTGAGAGGTGTCAAGGGACACCCGGATGGAACGAAGTTCCTTTCGATTAATTAGTGAAGGAATTGTAATAAAATGAGTAGGTGAGTTAGTGCATACGCCACACACACAGCGTACACCGCAGCACCACACCGGATTTTCTTTTTCTAGTACTTACCTACTTACTCATTTAATATTTTTTATTTAAAAACAAAAATCCCTTAACACGTTTAGGGCCGGGAACCCTCCTGGAGGGTTCACTCAAGTCACAAATGGGATGCCGAGAGCCTTCATGGAGGGCTCATTTTAAATGCACCTAGGTTTTTCTTCAATTTCGGAAGTCGGTGGCAAATAACGAAAATACAAAACCAAAGACACCGACTTCCGAAATTTAGTTATTTTTCATTTTGTAGTGGTTTTGGGAAATCGGTTGTTTTTTTTTTGTAAAAAGTTTTTTTTCATATGGGGTCAGAAAGGTCCGTACTTCAGGGGCGGAAAACCATTTCCACGGTTACAAATATTCGCAAAAAATATTTATTTTCAAAATTTAAAACACGAGGATGAGTTTAACTATAGAGGTTTTAATTCAGCAAGTGTGTGCCCCTTGAAAAGTATACAAAATATATGTGGACCACCCTGACATTGTGGTGCCACAGTGACAGATTTAGGTAGGTACCTCCTGGACGAACTTGGGGGAGGCCTTTGCCCCGCAGTGGGGCAGAAAAGGCTAAACAAACAAAAACGTACCTATCCAAGTGAGCCTTGACTCAAAATACAAACAAATTAAGTAATATAAATCTACCAATGTAGGTTCCTACTATGTCTTAGATATTATTGTACTTATTTCGTTTTTAGGGTTCCGTTGCCAAATGGCAAAAAACGGAACCCTTATAGATTCGTCATGTCTGTCTGTCTGTCTGTCTGTCTATCTGTCTGTCTGTCTGTCTGTCTGTCTGTCTGTCTGTCTGTCTGTCTGTCTGTCCGTCCGTATGTCACAGCCACTTTTTTCCGAAACTATAAGAGCTACGCTGTTGAAACTTGGTAAGTAGATGTATTCTGTGAACCGCATTAAGATTTTCACATAAAAATAGAAAAAAAACAAATAATTTTGGAGTTCCCCATACTTAGAACTGAAACTCAAAAAAATTTTTTTCATCAATCCCATACGTGTGGGGTATCTATGGATAGGTCTTCAAAAATGATATTGAGGTTTCTAATATCATTTTTTTCTAAACTGAATAGTTTGCGCGAGAGACACTTCCAAAGTGGTAAAATGTGTGTCCCCCCCCCTGTAACTTCTAAAATAAGAGAATGATAAAACTAAAAAAAATATATGATGTACATTACCATGTAAACTTCCACCGAAAATTGGTTTGAACGAGATCTAACAACTAGTTTTTTTTTAATACGTCATAAATCGTAAACCGCAATTTACCTTTCATTCAATGTTACTTGCTGCTACGGAACCCTTTATGGGCGAGTACGACTCGCACTTGGCCGGTTTTTTAAATATGAATTTGGTACTTACCTACATGTGTTGTTATCTATTCCATGACACGTTTTATTGTAGATTTGTAATTTTCGTCAATGTCAAGTTATCGATCGAGTCAACAAAGTGTTTAATAAAACAGGCAAACTGAATGAACAATGTTAAATACCTACCTATAGTAAAATTGATCCGTTATAATAAACGAGATTTCTGTGTCGAACCACAGAATAGTACCCAGTCGAACTAGCGGGAAATTGATGTAGGTACCTACACAGCAGGTAAATAACTATGAATTGTGTATGACTGTCTAGCCTAGGTTTTTTATATGTAAAAAGCGTGTTTATTTTACCTACACATTAGTACACATGCAGCCTCATTAACAAAATAAATGCCCATAAAATATTACCATTGTTTAAATAAATTAATATAAAGAAAGGAAAGTAGGTAAGTACTCACTTGGCCGTTACCAGAATTAGGTTACAAAAACTTTTAGAATAAGCACACACACAGGGGAAACACAATACACGTCTACTCGTCAGATCAACTCTCAGAGCAACTAACCTTGTACCTACGAGTGCGGGACCAAAATGAATCATTTTAGTTCATGGAGGCCAAACAAAAGGCCAGTTCTTTATCGTTAACTTTTAACCCTCCTACAAGCTTCCTTACTTAGACTTATTTCCTAAATAGTACCTATGTATATTTTTAGGGTTCTGTACCCATCGATTTATACCTATCTCCTGTAAGTACCTAAAGAATAGCACAAGTGCGGGTCAGACCACGCACAGTTAAGGATTCCGTAGTTGAAATGATCTTTAATATTTAGGTACGCATGCATGTAGGTCCCACCTCTCCCGGAATTCCGGGAATCTCCCGGAAGTAACCGCAAAAATAAATTTGTAGGTGTTTTGTAGTATTTTTCGAAAAAAACCTGAAAAATGGCGGTGGTTACTGAAATCGCAAAAACTATTGACTTCAATAGTAATCATATAAGTAAATCACTTAAAAACATCATGATCTTTTTAATTAATCACAGGCCTGCAAAATGAGGGTCATAACTTCCTCTCGGGAATTTGATAGCTAATTCTAGGGTGTTTTGGTGCGTTGATTACGAATATGTACTTAGTTTTTCTCCATCACCTCCAGATTTTTCAAAAAAGGTACTTACAGATAGAAAATAGGAAAAAAACAAGTTGTCACATAAAAAATATATATATATTTAAAACAGTACAATACTTTTAACTTTAAAAACTACTAATATATAATAACAGTCTAAATTACATATAAATTTTATTTGTGGATCCTGGTCCTTTTTTTCTGGAAGCTTCGGTTGTGCGATTTCCGCTTTGGATCGTCGCGCTTCAATAACCAACAATAGTCCGCCATCATGCTAGTATTCCATCTTCCTTGATACCGGACTTCAAGCTCTTTCAAATCTTGGTGAAATCTTTCGCTTTGTTCTTCGCTAACGGCTCCTAGATTTTCTGGGAAGTAGGTAATCAATGTGCGAATTTAAGAAATGAAATGAAATCAGTGTGGGTACTTATATAAAAACCCTTTGGTTTATCTTTATTACACCCTTTTCTAAATATTCATAACTATGTGGTAATAATAATACCTAATCATTATGTATTAATAAGCTTATTCTTATTACTAAATTAAGCCAAAATGAACCGTTTTCGACATGGTTAATGCGAATTACTTATACTCATTATGTAGTAATTAACAAATTAGGTACGGATTTCGATTAATTTCTATGTCCCCTTACACTAATTAAATGCAATAAAAATTAAGCTGAAGTAATTTAATGACGTTTTATAAATTTTAAAATGTAGGCGCTCCGACATTTTTCAGCAAAATCTTAAATATTCAATATCAAAAAATCCTGACGTTATGGACTTTTTTTATTATTTTTCTCGTAATCAGCACATCTGAAACTATAGAAAGCGTTACTCAGATTTCAAAGAGGAAAACCATTGCAGGCCTGTGTTATGTGATCACACAATATCACAATACACGGATAAGTGCCGCATGCCGGTGCCGCTCGATCCTCTCTGCCTTTCTCGAAAAGTTATAGTAGGGTGAGTGGGGGCAAGATCGAACGGTTTTTTGATGAGATGAGCAGTGTTGTATTTGAATTCTTGTAGAACAGTAGGTACATATTAGTTTATGCAAAAAAATTCTTTGTAGTGAGTAAAGAGCAAAGAGTGTATTTTTCTATCACATTGATAACATCCTGCTTAATCTATTCCAAAGCATAAAAAAAAACTAAATAAAACGTTTTTATCACGAAAATGAAACAGGGAAGATGAAAGGGTGACGGGGAAAAATCGAAATAGTTTTTAAAATCGTTCAAATGATTATTAGACGTTGTTGGTGTTCAGTAGTCTAAAGTTTGAAGTGCCCTTAAAACTCTCAACTGTCTGTAGTGTTTGAATACCTTTAGTTAACAAAGATAAAACGATTTAAAAAATATATATCAATCTTACCCCACCGGGGGAACATTCAAAGTAGAGGTTCTCAAACTTTCCACTTTAATTGCATAAGGTTATACTGACAATAAAACATCAGTATCAATCAAATAAATCCTTTACCCTTTACTTTATCCTACTATCAAGATATTACAAACCAAAACTGCGCATCTTTCTTTCATCTTAGTCTTTTAAATGTTCATCTTACCCCGTCAAATATTGATGGGTAAAGATGGAAAATTGAAATAAATCCTAAAATACGAAAAATAGCCATATTTAGATGTAATAACACAACTAAGAATTACAAATTATAAGTCGATATTCCAATAAAACACTCGTACCTACCACGTAATTAAAGTTACAGGACACGGGGTAAGATTAAAAAACTCGATTAACTTGCGTAAAAGTCGATGTGCAGACATTTGCATTTTTCACACAAACCACTCACTGAGGTGTGTGTCTGTGACTGAGGTGTGCGACGTAACAAAATAGCGGTAACAATTTTGCCATCACTGCTAAAACTGCACAGAATCTGGCGCTATGGACGACATTTTGTGTTACCCCGTTTTTCATCTTGTCCCGACTCACCTTACATAATGTAGTTTTCATCAATAAAATGTTAATTTAATACATTTTGCAATAACTTCACAAAGTCATTTAAATGTAGTATACTTACGCCAGCGCTCGCATAAACATTCACCGCGCGAAAGACGATATCGGAAGCAAATACGTATTGAGCAGCAGATTGTTGATCGAAGAGCAGCAGCGTTTTTTTTTTATGTAGGGCATCTCGTATTTGACCTCTGAGATCATGACTTCTTAACCGAGCTTTCCTGTGGGTGCCTTAAGCTTCTACATTTAAAGCCAAGGGCACCCCCTGAGGGGTACGAACCTCGGCTTAGGGCATCGCTGGGGGAGGACAGCAAGAAGGGACAGGCTGGGTCAAACTTAGATTTTCATCATGATTATTATGCGGGGTATTTAAAGCTACGTGCTCAGCTGCAACAACTGCTGGCACCTCGTTTTCGAGCAAGGGTCGGGGGGAGTTTCATTTACTCGGGGACGCGGTCGCGATCGCAAAGGACCTCGGCGGCGAGGTCGGAATGACGTGAGGCGTCCGTGTTTGTGCACTGTACCGGTGGCTCTATTCTTCTCCTGGAGGAGTGTTATGGGGTCATAAAGGATGTGCCTGGGACAGCGAATCTTACTGATTCTAGAGGGGGCAGCTGCGCTGGCGAAGATAATATTTATAGTGTGCAAACAGACGACGCTAGGTACACGTTGCGCGCGTGCTAGAGTGAGATAGCTGCCCGTCATCATGGAACATTCGTTTTAAGTTTTATAAATTAATTAAAATAAATTGGTGTTCTCCTATTAAATTTTTGTGTGTATTAGCATAAGTGATGTGAGAAAAAAGGTCTGTATCCGTATGCGTTACTTTTTGGCAGATCTTGAACGGATCTTTTATATATTTCATTACGTATATGAAATTTTAAAGATATGTAGCAATGAAATACCTAAGTACTGTTAACTTCAATCCAAATTAGTAGGTATGTTTTTTATTTGCTGCTAATGAATATTGTAGAACAATTATTTCTACAATTGGTATTTCATTTTACTAAACTTTCTGCCCCAACAACTGGTGAGCTCGACGTGATGGTAATGCCGCAAGAAAACCTAGAAAAAGTCGACTTGGCTGCAGTTTCAATCCAGTCAAGAATGTTACCTTTTTGGCGAGAGATTCCACGAGCCTGGTTTATCCAATTTGAAGTCGTCGTGGATCCGTTGAAGACTTCGGATGGTCAGAAATACCGATATGTGTTACAGCAGTTGCAAGCCACCGATCTTCAACATATCACGGATATTTTATACAATCCGCCAGCCACGGACAAATACGGAGCTGTGAAGAATCGTCCACTGACGGTGTATGACAAATCCGACGTGATATGAACACGAAACCTTCTGGTCTATCCTGGGAGCCGACTTTCTACGTCACTTCAAATTACTGGTAGATCTCCACAGAAAAAAGCTCATCGACAATGTGCCGGACTTATCGATGCGCTTGAAATAACGACCAGAGAAGAAACAGTACACGTCATTAGCTCCGATCAAGTTTACTACAAAATCTTGAAGCAATATCCAGGGTTCTACGACCAATACTCCTGAAGAAACCAACAAAACACGACGTCATTCACCACATAGAAACGTCAAGCCCCCGCTCTTCGCCCGACTCTGCCCGATAAGTAAAAGGCTGCAAGAGTTTGATCACATGCTGGAGATGGGCGTTTGCAGACCTTCTAAGAACCCATGGGCGAGCCCACTCAACCCGCGATACCCCGCGTACAAGACTTCACCTACCAGCTGTGAAATATGAATATATTTTCAAAACTTGATCTCAAAATGGCATACTATGGGATACCGACAAATGCAGAAGATGCTCAGAAAACAGCAATTACTACTCCATTTGGGCTGTTTGAATTCAAATGCATGACGTTTGGATTACGCAACGCCAGCCAAACGTTCCAAAGATTTATGCACCAAGTACTACGGGGCATAGACTACTGTTTCTGCTACATCGACGACATTTTACTCTTCTCACAGAGTGAAGAGGATCACAAGCTTCTCTTACGTGAAGTGCTGGAACGTCTCAAGAAATACGGCGTCATGTTGAAAGTAAAAAAATGCGAGTTTGGCAAGGAAAAGATAAATTTTCTACGAAGTATCAACAAACGGCATCAAGCCCACAGAAGACCGAACAGAATTGATATCAAGGTACCCGAAACCGAACCCTGATGTCAAGTTACGACGCTTCCTGGGCATACTCAATTTTTACCGTAGCTGCTTACCCCGTCAAGCCGAATCACAGTCTGAACTCAACAAGTTTCTACACAACCGGAAGCGCAATGACAAAACACCCATCGAGTGTCAACCCGGCAGCAGAAATAGCTTTTGAAAAGTACCGTCAAAGCATTTTAGAAGCTACTGAACTAACGCATCCGGTACCTGGCTGTGCCCTCGCCATAATGACAGACGCTTCAGACTACAGCCTCGGCGCAGTTCTACAACAGAGAATCGATAACGCGTGAAAACCACTCGCTTATTTTTTTCGAAAGCGATAAGTATGACTGTATGAAGCAGTGACGCTAGTGTGTACGATCGCGAGCTATTAGCGATTTATACAGCTTTGTGAAGCATTTTCGAACGCTCATTGAAGGAGGCGACGTGACGGTCTATACGGACTACAAACCACTTGCCCTTGCACTGACACGCCCAGCAAGTAACAGTGACATACCTAGTCGAGCGCGACAATTGCATTTTATCAGTCAAAGTACAAGGAGAAGACAACACAGTAGCCGATGCCCTATCACGCATAGAAGACATACAATACCGTGAAGGAACACGGGTAGGTTTTAGTCAATACCTAAGAGTCTGACACGCCCTCCCGCTCCGCCCAGAGCGAGAGAAGTTATTTGATCAGGTCCCACCCAAAAAAAAAAAGGGCAAAGGCCTCCCTACTCTCTTTTCACTTCTCTCTGTTCAAAGCTGCTAAGGACGTTCTTGTTGAAGGAGTCTAGCTCATCCCGGTTTACTCTAATGTACGATTTTTTTGCCACAGTGACAGGTTTTTCTTTCAGCTGAACTTTTTTCCCACAATGATTTGAGATCGACCGCCAAAGTAACAAATGACAGTCATAAAAAGAACTTTTCAACTACATGTCTGGTTAATTAATATTGGTCGCTGGGAGACGCCTCCCATACATTTTTGCCCATCCTCCATTAAAAATGTGCGCATCATTACAGAACCTGGGCAACTAATTATCTATAAGATATAAATGACTATTTTCGACATTATTTTGTTGGGGTAACGCACACTTGAGTTCTCGCAATTATAATGTGTTTACTTGATGGATATAAATGTGTGTCCAAACATTACGTCCGTGACTACCGCGCGGACCACCAACGCCAATCGCTTCCATATTTAGTAAATAACACAGGCCTGCAATGGTTTTCCTCTTTGAAATCTGAGTAACGTTTTCTATAGTTTCAGATGTGCTGATTACGAGAAAAAAATAAAAAAAATCCATTACGTCAGGATTTTTTTATATTGAATATTTAAGATTTTGCTAAAAAATGTCGGACGTTTTATAAATTATAAAATGTAGGCATTTTATAATTTATAAAACGTCATTAATTACTTCAGCTTAATTTTTATTGCATTTAATTAGTTTAAGGGGACATAGAAATTAATCGAAATCAGTAATTTGTTAATTACTACATAATGAGTATAAGTAATTCGCATTAACCATGTCGAAAACGGTTCATTTTGGCTTAATTTAGTAATAAGCTTATTAATACATAATGATTCGGTATTATTACCTAATAGATAGTTATGAATATTTAGAAAAGGGTGTAATAAAGACAAACCATAGGGTTTTTATATAAATACCCGCACTGATTTCATTTCATTTCTTAAATTCGCACATTGATTACTTCCCAGAAAATCTAGGAGCCGTTAGCGAAGAACAAGGCGAAAAATTTCACCAAGATTTGAAAGAGCTTGAAGTCCGGTATCAAGGAAGATGGAATACCTACTAGCATGATGGCGGACTATTGTTGGTTATTGAAGCGCGACGATCCAAACCAGAAATTTAAGCGGAAATCGCACAACCGAAGCTTCCAGAAAAAAAGGACCAGGTTCCACAAATAAAATTTACATGTAAGTAATTTAGACTAGTAATAAGTTGTTATTACATATTAGTGGTATTTTAAGTTAAAAGTATTGAACCTTTTTAAATAAATATTTTTTTATGTGACAACTTGTTTTTTTCCTATTTTCTATATGTACGTTTTTTGAAAAATCTGGAGGTTATGGAGAAAACTAAGTACATATTAGTAATCAACGCACCAAAACACCCTAGAATCAGCTATCAAATTCCCGAGAGGAAGTTATGACCCTCATTTTGCAAGCCTGTGTAATTAGTACCCAATTGGTAGTGCTCGAACGACAAAATTAGTACCTTAGTAGTTATCGAGAAACTCGATTTTGAAGGTGGTCCGGCGGTAGTCACGCTCCCTTCAGCAGGACCACCATGAGCGCCGAAAACTGGGGCATGCTGCAGCTATTCTAAGTATACAAATAATTAGTACCCTTAAATGTGATTCATTGCGTAAAAAAAACAACTGAAACATTTTACGTCCGTGACTACCGCTGGACCACCAACGCCAATCGCTTTCATATTTACTTAGTAAATAATTAATACCTACCCAATTGGTACTAATTAGTGCTCGAACGGCAAAATTGGTACCTTAGTAGTTTTCAAGAAACTCGACTTTGAAGGTGGTCCGGCGGTAGTCACGCTCCGTTCAGCAGGACCACCATAAGCGCCGAAAAAGGGGGCATGCTGCAACTATTCTAAGTATCCAAATAATTAGTACCCTTAAATGTGATTCATTGCGTAAAAAAAACAGAACTGAAACATTTTTATTTCCCGAGAAATAAACGATGATAACTTTCGTGCGCTCGTTCAGCAGGACCACAACTTTGAATGTTGATTCCAAGTTTGAGGAGCTTATCGCTTTCCTCAAACCTACATAAAAAATTAGTACCCTGCAAGATAAAATTAGTGCCCAAAATTCAAAATTAGTTCTTCAGTAGTTTACGAGATATACCATGCCATTGGGTGGGGTAGCGGTAGTCACGGTGTTAAATTTTCATTTCAAGATTTCCCTATTAAAAACTGTGATTTCTTCCCAAATTTATACAAAAAAAAATCTACTTTATATAAATTCCATTACTGATATAACAAATCATAAATTTGTACTGTTTGCCGATGATATTTCTATTATTGTTACATCCGATAGAAAGAATAACATGGTTAGTGATCACGAGACTGAGATAAACAACACAATTGAAAAACTAATTGAATGGCTTAACATAAATAATTTATCAATAAACCTAAACAAGTCCGTCTGCATACAGTTTAATAAATCAAATAACCCTAAATACAATATAAAATTAAATATACCTAAAATTGACGTAGTAACACAAACAAAATTTCTAGGCGTATTTACAGACCTAGATATCAATTGAAAAACTCATATTGATAGTGTATCTAAAAGAATAAATAAGTTTGTATATGCACTCAAACAGGTTAGAAGCATTACTAACATTAAAACGGCAATAACATCATATCACGCATATGTCGAGTCGTTGTTGCAATACGGTTTGATAATGTGGGGTAACAGCACCGATCATGATAGAGCATTCGTTGCTCAAAAAAAGTGCATTAGAGCAATTTACGGGCTCGCGGCTAAGTAATAACAGCCGCACTGGTCGATCCATCAGGTTAAGCTACGCTTGCCAGGGTTGGTCAGTGGATGGGTGACCATCTTTACATACCGAGACTCCTCCGTGCCTCGGAAAGCACGTTAAGCCGTTGGTCCCGGCTGTCATTCGTGGATCTTTGACAGTCGTTACGGGTCGTCAGAAACCCGAAAGTCTGACAACCAGTCTTACCAAGGGGTATCGTATTACCCAGTTACTGGGTTGTGGAGGTCAGATAGGCAGTCGCTCCATGTAAAATACTGGTATTCAGCTGCATCCGGTTAGACTGGAAGCCGACCCCAACCTAGTTGGGAAAAGGCTAGGCAGATGATGAGAACAATTTACGGGCTCCGACCAGACGAATCATGTAGACCTGTATTCAAAAAACTTGGTTTGTTACCGCTACCATCTCTTTATATCTATGAGATTTGTATGTTTGTAAGGAAGAATCAGGATTTATTTCTTAAAGCAAATGATGTTAATGTCCGAAACCGACGAGACCCCAACAGGCTCGTACTAAGCGAGTTTCCAAGACTAAGTATAATAAAAGCCGCCTTGCAATGTGTGTACGTTTATATAATAAGTTACCAAATGATCTCAAAAATTTAAACACTAGATTATTTAAAAATAAAGTTTACGAATGGTTATGTGTTAATAGTTTCTATAGTGTTAAAGATTTCACTGACAGACATGTTAATGAACAAGTCAAACCTACTGAAAAAGCATGCTTATTATTATATTGGCAAAACATGTTTTGTTCTAAATTGTTCTTTTACCATCTTTTTATACCGTGTTTTATGCAAATAAATATATTCTTATTCTTAAAAAAAAATGAGTGCTCCTTATTTGTATACTTAGAACATGGGCCCTTTTTCGGCGCTCATAGTGGTCCTGCTAAAAGGAGCGTGCACCTTCAAAGTAGTTTCTCGAAAACTACTAAGGTACCAATTTTGTCGTTCGAGTACTAATTAGTACCAATTGGGTACTAATTATTTATTAAATATGTTAACGATTGGCGTTGGTGGCCCTGAGGTAGTCACTGACATCAAACATTGAGCGGCAAGAGCGCGACAGCAACACGCGGTGTTTGCAGGACACATTTCTGCCACACTCTTAGCTAAGAGACTAAACTACCCGATATATTACTTTCCCTCTATGGACTTAGGTAAACAACAAAAAACAAACACAACAAAACAAAAAAACATTCGTCGGTTTGGTAAAATGTACTCTGTGGGTTAGCCCACAGAGTACATTTTACCAAACCGACGAATGTTTAAGGGCTTGCTACACGGCACATGATTTTACATACTTACATTCACCCTTTTCCACCCACATGAGCTCCGCATTGATTAATGGGGATGCGGATGAGGATGGCTAAATAAATGCAGAAGCTCCACAATTGCGGATGCGGATATTCGCAACATCCTTGGTTAGGACACAGGGAAAGTTATGCCTCATTTCTGCTTATGTGACCAGCCATAATCACTCCCGATTAATAATTATGTGAAATTAAGTGTAGGTAGCTCAATTATTTAATTAATATTGGGAGATTAAATGAAACGCTATATTATCAATCTTTTATAAATATTGGTAAATATAGGTCAAATGTGGTACAATTAAAATCAGAGGAAATATTTCTATCAATTTCATATCAAAATGGAAACATCCATGCATTATTTTCTACACTTTATCATTATATTAACTGTAAGTAATATTATAGGTACCATAATTATCTGTATAGGAACATAATAAGCTTATTAGTGAGAGGGTGAGATGTTCAAATATTATAGATAGTGTAATTATAAACGAAATTAAACTTTTAAGATTTTAAAGCCTCTTCAAATGTATTCGATCAATAAACCAAATATTCATCCATAGAGGCCTTGATCAACGTAATGGATAAATAAATTACAGTAATATTTGAATTAAAAAATGAAAAATATGCACCCTATCACTAATATTCTAGACTCGCTAATCTGAAATCCAGAAGCTCAATAAAACAAACGTCTAAGGATAAATGCAATTTAAACTGTCGGAATTATGAGTACGAATTTTATTCCAGACTTAAATTATTATAAACAATATTTAAGTAGGTATTATAATTATGTTTTACCAAATGAATTAATTGAAGAACATTATTATAAGGTTATACTTAAAGATGAATTATTTTAAACATATTATAATATGTGAGCGAAAGTAGTCAGTTAGACTTACTTTTAATACAATTGCACAAATCCAATTGTTTTAGTCTGCATATTGTTTAAAATAACGCCCACTTATAGCCATTACAATAAAATGCGATAGAGTGTAGAAAATGGAAATATTCACATTGAATGTGCTGAAAACCAATAAAACATGACACATTCATTAATCCTATCTATGAGAATACGACAAAATTGTAACATTGCTAATTTAAATGATTAACATCATTTATCAACATCATTTCACACAAAGTTAGTACAAATATTATACAAAATTAGGATAAACTGAATGAGTGACAATTCAAATGCGATCCTTGAGATTACTCATCAGACCTTTGTATGTTGTGCATTCCAAGCAAATGACTGTCGTGTTGATTTAAAATGTTGTCAGTCTTAAGTTTTTACAAAAAAATGCGTGCATTGTCATAATAACAAAATGTGATAAAATTTTCAAGTATTTATGTTTTATTGGTTTTTAGCGAAATATACAAAGAAAAGTGGTCGGTTAAATGTACAGACGATCATCATTTACAAACTAATTAATAAGAAATAACCATTTTAATACTTTAAGACATAAATAATAACACATTTTAAACAATTTAACTTGCTTCTTTGACTTAAAATCTCTTATTACTATTTTTGACTACACTAATAGTATAACCAAGTCCGTTATGTTACATTGTTAATTATCCTATACTGACATAATGTAAAGGCGGTAGGCAGACAACTCCTTATAACTACGGACTCAGAAACAGAGTGCGAAGTAAGCGTCGGGAACGAATAGTAGTATGTATAAAACTAGGGCTACTCTAAACACGAAATAAATAAATTTGTCATTTTGATGCAATAAAATCTGTTGGTGGTCAAGTCAAAATATTGTTTGAATAAAATTTATTAACATTGATTATTTTACATGATAACCAATTTTGAAACATGTAATTTCATGTTTAGAGCCCTATGTTCTGTATGATAAACAAAGTCCTATTAAAATACATACACAGAAAACACGTGAAACACACCACAACACTAAGTAACCTGACAGTGTTAGAGAGATCTCTTGTGTATAAATATATTTTTATATTCGTAATGGAAACCTTATTTACACATAATTTTTTCTAGTCATAAGTACCATAATGTATGATTGACATTATTATTGCTAAATGTTAACAGTGTAGGGATCTCTGTAAGGCTGTCAGGCCCACAACACAATTTTGGACTACAATATCACAACATACATACATATAAATAGCTACATAAACGTGACACACACACACACACGTTATTCTATCAATATGGTGACTTGAACTAGCGTAACTTAATAATGAATAAATGATCAGTCTTAAAAATTCATATGGTTCCATGGACAAGACCATAGCGTTATGACGTCTGCAAAGCGTTGTACTTGTTGATCCACTCTGTTGCTGAGTCAAACTTAAAATACATTCAAAACTTATATGAAAAATATTAACAAAAGAGCACGGCGTTTTACATTTTTAACAAAAATGCCAGCAGATTAAAGCGAACATTAATTAATCACTGTATTGAATTATATTACCTAAGTCACAGGAAAATGTTAGAACTGTGAACCTTAAATCTTATAAAGTAAAACAGTGGAACATGATTGTTCACTATAATTTTATCCCAAAGGTAGATTTAATCGTCACCTATTTGGTAGAATAGTCTAGTAATTGTAATTCCAATATCAAAAACTTGATTGAATAAATATTTTATTTTCAATCTTGTGTTAAAAGTCTGAGCTATTTAGATAAGTGCTTTATGAATATATTTTATCTCACTTGTGACATGATATACATTATAGTTCTTTAATAAAACATCATATTAAATCAACTGGTCTATAGAATGGGATGTGTTCAGTTACACCTTGTCACTTGTTAACTACACTATCTATTACATAAATCCTAACTGATTAAGACCTAAAAGTAGTTTCAATTAAAGAATGCTTATATGAAGCAATACATAATTATACTAATCAGTAAAATTGAATACAATACATCATTAACTCATGTTTCAATCAACGATGTCTCATGCAGAATAACTCTTTAATGAGAATTCAACAACATGGAATGCTCTAAAATTTCTGTATCTATAATTTAGGGATGGCAGCATAAAGCGCCTATAATTTACTAATGTCACATACAAAATACGCATTACACTGGGCATTCTAACATGAACAAAAAAGCAGCAACACTGGATAAATATTAGTCAATACATTATAATTATTAAAGATTCTATATCAACGTTTTAATTAAATATCATAGTGATTTGTCACCATTATTTTGCATTCGGAGTATCTTGTCTCACGAAATTGTTTGATAATTTAAATGGCACACCAACAATTAGTTGGTGAGGGTCAAATTTAGTGACTATCCGAAACACCATTATTTAACTATGCACCTACTACATTTATATCATGTGACTTTACATATATCAATTAAAATAGAAAGGATTTGAAAAATTAAATTTATTAACAACTGCATAGTCAAAGACTTGTTATAACCGCATGCCTGCATACCCTGCATTCTGCCAAAAGCCAGACAAGCTAATAGTGACAAATTAAAATTCTTGCTGTGATAATAAATGTAAAATGCTTCACTAGCAGAATGCAGGGCTTATTTTCTACACAAGCCAAATGCTTTCCACTAAAGAACTATCCAGTGTCCATGATGCAACTTTAAGCCTCCATGAATCTCTTTCAATTTATTATGGCAATAACTAGAAAATTGATTTAACTTTCATTTAAATTTACTCAAACACACATTGACTCATTTTTCCAAAAACTTGTCTAGAGAAATAAAATAACATTGGCACGCGGCATGGTGTACTATTATCCTTCATCATCTAATCTTACATAAGTCAGTCAATCCTCTTTCCATCAACACATGCTGCAAAAAGCCAAATTAACATAAAATTTAAACATTAATATAATTACATTTGAGACTAAACTAAGCACAGCGCCGATCGGCATACGCGACAACGCATCCAGCTAATTCTATACCACTTATCGATTCGACTTCAATGCGTAATAAAAAAATAAACAAAGACGCAGACTTATCGATTCGTCACTTTGGAAAAGATAATTAAAAAACTAAAAATTTAAAACTATATTCGAGGAGGGTCAGGAGTGCTCGCTAAGCGGAAGCAAATTTACGAGCTTAAAGTCATAAATAAACACGTTTAACGCGATCACGAATGCTTCGCAACGATCACACCCGGTCTCGGCGGCGGTGGAAGTTCCGCTTTCTTAGTGAGGGCCAAAGGCGCATCCCCTGCCTCCTCGCGGAACAAATGATCTCCCTCAAGATGACGAATGGCCTCCACAATAGTTTCCAGGTTCTGTCGACTAGTGCTTGCAAGATACAAACGCGATGGCGCGTCATGAGCTGCGTCAGGAAGAACCTCAACTTCAACGCGAGGCTCGGCTTTGATGGCAGCTTCTAGTAGTGGAGCAGCAACAACTGCAGGTTCCACAGGTGGGGCCTCTACTTCCTCACTTTCAAGCTTACATTCAGCAGCAACGTCTGTTTGTTCAAAATGAATAACAGGACGAGCTAGTTCATGGGTATTGTTAGGATAAATCTGAGCTTCAACCGAATGAAGTCGCTCTTCCAAGTGCCGCCGCAGTCTCCGTTCACGTTCCAATTGTACACGCAATTCACTGGTTTCAGATTCTTTTTTCTGTGAAACACTTGTCACAGAAATCACAGCTACTGGCTCAGGTGATCTGGTTATGGTATCCTCAGTAGAGTCAGGAATTATGGCTGGGATATGAGTAAGAATTTCACCTTTTCTTTTCTTCAGAGGTATTTCCCCACCTTCATGTTGGTTCAGTAATCTCTTCAGCTGACAATTCTGAGATAGAAGTCTTGTTTTTTCTTGTTCCAAGTTGTAAATATATTCAGCCGTCTGCTGTAGTATTGCAGCCTGTAAAATATTTAATGAATATGATAATTGCTTTTACAAAATAAAAATGAACTTTCTCACTTAAGTCAGCAATATTGTTTACTTAACTGTAAGAAACATCCATACCAAAGTTACTTTTTATAGAGCAACATTTTACAACACAATATAACTTATAGAAACTTTCAATAACTTTAGTAAGTTTACTAAATAACTTTTTGTCATCTCTTGTTGCCCACTAATACTTTTAAAAAGTAATGCAAAGTTTCTCCACAAACAGTATCTTCAGTGTGGATGCACCTGTACTTAGAAACTGCTGTGAGGAAACTCTTAATGGTTGTTGTTATTTTGTACAACAACTATACTCTATAGGTTTAGGTAGATAAATAAAGGTAAACAAAAAACCATGTGACAAATCAGCTGTCAAGTAACCGACTAAACATAATACCTGTCACTTCAGTTGTCATGCTACGTCACAGTTGTACTCTTCAATATAGCAACATTATAATTCATTGGCGTTTTGAGTTTGGGCTCTTTACAATGGATAGATTACAAAATATTATATTATTATAAATCTAACAAAAAAATTGTGCTCAAGCAGTTACATCTACGAAGAGTAGTTTAAGAATATATGATAGTTATAGTAGTTAAAGTAAACATACATTAATAAAAGAGGAAACTATTGTAAAAACTAAAATAAATTTAATTTGGTTTTATTGTATTTTTAAACAAGAAAGTGTCATCTATGAAAACCCTTTTTATATCTTGTTTACCTTTACTTAATTACCTAAACCTATGGAGTATAGCCCAACATAGATATGTGTTTTACCATGCCTGTATGTAGAAACAGGGTAAATTACTCTTCTGCAATCAATCTACAAGAAACAGCTATTAAATCCACTAGTTGCCATGGCACTTTCATGTCTACAGCCTCCTACCATGTTTTGATTGCAACCTTGTACTCAAAAGACCTGTCTGTGGTTATCATAATTCACCACCATTATAAAAAATACAAGCATTCATGATAAAAATTAATTTAAATGTTACATACTTTGCTAAGCTTTTCTCCTTCATGACGAGGTAGCAGGGTCCGCAATGCCTGAAAGCCAGCATTGATGCTCTGCATTCGTCTACGTTCATTGCTATTAGCAATTTCTCTTCGAATCCGTTTTTCTGCTTCCATTGTTTTTCTTCCAGAACCTGGATGCTTATCACTGTGGAAAATGAGAAATTAAGTATGTCAATATACTTCATGCCAATTGTTCAAGTTCTATACCTATTTATACAGTAATATCTCTCTTTATACTCAGTCCTTGTGCTGAGAATTGTAACCCACCTTGTTGATCTCTTGTCCTGGCTAAAGAGTAATATAAACAGACCAAAAACTACCTAAATAATTAAACATGCTTCCGAAATGTTTCAAATACTTATTAAAAAAAATATTACTTGGCTATATAACTCATCAACTCCTGTAAATGTTTCACAAGAGTCGAATTTACTGTACATAATAATTTGTATGAAATATATAACTGTTATTCTCATACAACATATTGCTAAGGTGTTATAATAAATTTTCCAAAATAATATTTACAATGACTCTGTTTATAATAAAACATGAATGACTGTATTTACGCTAGTTGTACATATGTTTGATAGTACATTTGCGATATGTTAGAGGCGCCTACTACGCCTATTCGATTTGACCAAACATGGCGGCCCAACAGCTGACTACAGGCCGGCACGGGGCGTGAGCGTCATCATATGGCCCGCGAATTCACAAATTTACATTGAAATGCAAAGATGATAAATATTTTACATCAAAATTGATGCATATATCATTGTTAAGCATGAATGAGTGCGAACGAGTAAAAATTCGGCGACCACGCCGGTTATCCATACCTGGCTAAAGCGTGATCAGACGCCTCTTCTTCGTACAAGTTATAATCTTCCACTTCTAGCAAACAAACGTCATTACCGTGTAATGACATTACTTAGGTACACTTATTACTTAATACTCATCAAAATTTCGAGGGATACGCACAGGAAAATCTTAATAATGATAAATTCACAGGCCACAATGGCGGGAAATGACAATGAGCTCAGTCAGGTGACGCTACACAAATTATAGAACACACCAGTTTATTAACCACAGAAATCACTCTCTAAAACGTTTTTATGGAAGAAAGCAAAGTCGAGATAAACAATTTGAGTAAATTTTAAGCAAATAACTTTTAAAAACAGTAATTAGATAGAGGGAGTCAAGGGCAACGCGACATCAATGCTTAGTTTACCATAGACTAAATTTTGGCTCGGTTCTATTTCTACTCTATAAACGAAAACGCATAGATAAATGTTATGTCTGATTATAGGGCTTTGGAATCCCTTTATGAATATTCAAATTCCAAAACACTTAGAATGAGAATAAAAACTGCCTCAATCAATTCAGATGTCGTTACTATCTCTAATTCACCCACGTTTGCACGGACGTAAAAATATCGCGAAAGGGATTTTATCGCACACTGGATTTTCAACTCCCGCAGTTTAGCCTAACGTTCAGAATCCAAAAGAGTGCGTCCCAGCGTGTTGAAAAAACACACTGTTGAATTTTAAACTCTCGGCGCTTAACAGATCGTTGAAAATCCATTGTATGTACGAAAAAAATCGTCGCGGGAAAAACCACCTGTGCGTACCTGGGCTTATTCTTGATACTGCTAGCTGTCACTATCCATTCATTTTTTTTACACAAACTTTAGAGCTAAAATCGAATCTAACGCTACCATCTGGTGTATAGGGTTCCGTAGTCAACAAGCAACCCATAAAAAAGTTCGTTTTATAGTCGTTGAGACTAATTTGACAGGTGCAAATATCAAACTGAATTGAAAAAAAAAGAACAATAACTTAAAATATCTAGGATTAAAATAAGAACTTTAGTTAGTTTCACTATGTCCGTCTGTCTGTCTGTCCTCGGCTTAGCTTAGAGACTGTTAGTACTTGACAGCTGTAATTTGGCATGGTTATACATATTTTTATGTAAGTGGTTGTACATATCTTAAGTATATCTACTAACAAAAATTTGGATCATTGTGTCTGAAGTAAATAAATTAATTAAAAAAATATTAATCACGCCGACAAATGAAATCACAGTTAACGACTAAAATTAACTTACATTTGTATTTTGGAATGTATGGGAGAACATGTTTTTCAACTACAATGTTAAGTTTGTTCTTGAGATGAATTCATCCGAACTACGGAACTCTTCATTGTTCGTGGTCCGACTAACACTTGATCGATTTTATTTCAATACATTTCACAAAACAATTGCCTAAATGTCTTACAAATGTTTACAGCGCCACACTGTCAATTTCATTCGAGCGCCAAAAGATTCTTTCTGGCAGTGCACGTGTGAACTGTTAGCCCGCAAAATTCAAATTCTCTAACCATTTTTGCAATTCACTATTAGATTGTATGATGATCAAAACATCATTTGCGCCCGTAACAAATATGTATATAAAGAGATATAGTCATTAAAATTATCAAAACAACTCTCTGCGCTGAGTACACTCGCTGGCGATTTCAAAATATGACTTCCACACACAGATTTTGCCGTCACCAAAAATAAATCGGCTCTCAAAATCTGTGTGTGGACGTAAGATTTTGAAAAAGCCAGCGAGTCACCGGCGGCTAAATGCGACGCCAAACACAGCAACAATATTTAAACACTTGTGAGGCACGGGTATTTAGGTATGTATTCAAAGTTTGATCACACATTTACACTTTGCCATTCAGTGTCAGTTTTTGGAGCGCACATCAAAGCGTTCAAAGTTATAACGTGTGCGTAGCCTGCTATTCTTGCACAAAGTTCAGTTGCTCGTAAATCACTGAACGGAACGGCAACGTTAGCTTTGTTCAATCGCAAGATGGACTGTAGCAACGAACGTGTCATTGCGTTGTTTGTATGTGGATATGGATACCATAAATATGGAACACTAAAAGTAAACATCATAATAATAGAAATTTGTTCAAAGATGCTTGGATCAGGATAAAGAGTAAAAGGTCATACAGACCAGCGCGAAATCGCGGGCGCGACAGGGGTCTTGCTGCCTGTCACGCCCGCGATTTCGCGCTGGTCTGTATGAGCCTTAAATTGTCAGTACATTGCTCTATCGAAGAATTAAAAAAGGGAAACACATTATTGACTTTTTAGCCTACGTTCGCATGGACGTAATAAAATCGCGGCGGGATTTTATCGCGCACTGTATTTTCATTTCTCGGTGTTAAGCCGAGCGTTGAGAATCCAACGCGCTGGGACGCACTCTCGTCCGAGCGCGTTGAAAAAACATTCTGTTGGATTTTCAATTCTCGGCGCTAAGCAAAGCGTTGAAAATCAAGTGCACGAAAAAAATCGCCTCGATTTTATTACGTCCGTGCGAAAGTCGGCTTAGTAAATTTTTTGCAAAAACATACACACAAGGTATACCTATCGCGTCCACAAAATCTATGTCCACCACCCACCGAAGCGTGCGGTATGGTCAACTGTATGTACCTCGATCTATTTTGATAGTCAAAGTGCAAAGTCAAAATCAAAGTTTGACTTTGCACTAGACTTCGCTCTTCAACTTTTTGTTTGTATAATGTATAAATGCGCCCGAATAGAATATCACTCCATAAAAATATTGAGTCGTTAAGTTGGTACAAGTAGTATACTCCATTTTTATGAGGTTGGTTGCAGTGAAGCGTCTTGAATGAAGCAACCAATCGCTGGCAAGTTAAAATTTTGAATTATTATTTTCGAAGTGGGGATTTCGTCCTGCCGCCATATTGTGTTGAGCTGTGAGTGCTGGAAGTGAATATTTTACGTATTTCAGTGTAAATTCTTTTGTTAATATATTTCGGATTGATAAGCCTTAAGGTAATCCTTGATTTAATATTAGTTTTTGTCATAATAGTCTTATTTGTATGTACAAATACGACCATTAAATACATTACGACCTAACAAGCCGGTTGCTCTATAATTGCAGCATCGGTAAGCAGTATTGGTGCAAGCAAGTACTGATTGAGGTACTTTCGAAATAAATCTTTCTAAAGTTTCATGAATGCACTGTGTCAAGTTACCGGAAATGCATTTCTCTAAGACTACGTAGAAGGTTCGGTACTTACCTATTCTTAAATTTCAGAATGGATTATTGAATGCACACAAGGGTGGTGGTATGGACGGTATGGTGCCCTTAAAGTTGAATTGACATACCTACACTATAGTTTCAATTATTCATTATTATGTATTTCACTCCAGATTTATTGTGTATTTTCCTGCTATTGAGAATGATTCATTTGTTTGATCTAAGTAGGTACCTACATATAAAACGTTTTCCGGTAAATAGGCACGTTCTTTGTGATTAACAACGGAACGATGAATCATCGTTGTGAGTAACTGGGGAGACAGTAGAAACTGTAAAAATAAGGGTGCCCTAAGTGAATAAGGAAGGTACCTACATCCTGAGCTTACGACTTTTTGTTTACTTACTGGTTATCTATAATTTTGTAAGATTTCAAATGGTATGTTTTGTACCTAAACTTAGCGGAGAATAAACGAGATGGACTTTCAATTATGTAGGTACATAATACGTCCCCTTTGTGTATCGCGACTGCATTGAACTGTGCTGTTGTTAGTTTAGCTGAATTATTAGACTGATTATGAGCGACAGTAAAATTCACCTCATGAATAATCCATTATGTACTTACAAAATCAGGTTGAATTATAATTGGTACTCGGGTTAACCTGCAACCATGTTTCCTCGTTTGTTGTTAATCGAGTTACAGAGCAGCAGTCACATTGGCGGTCGACAACCCAGGGTTTATATCGTTTGAGTTCGATCTCGGCCGTAGTTCCGTCACTTTTAAACTGATGTACCTAATCTTATCCTAAATAATAATGTGTAATTCGTTAGCGGATTGAACCTCAAAAACTTGGATGGCAATGTTAACGTTGGTATAAATGGTTTCATAATAGGGGCGGGGTTACAAGGGTATCCAGATCCGTTCCATGTAGGTACTATCATTGGAAAATTTACTACACAGCAGAAGCGGTGGAGAGCGTAAGCAACGTGGGCCCTCGCATACGGCCTCGAGGTCAGAAGGGCTTGCGTCCCCTCGCAGCTTTTATCAACATAAATATTTTTACCTAAGGTCATCAAAATAAAATCTAACCTAACCAAAGCGAGGTGCAAAAATTTACGAGTTTGCTTCGCTCGCAGTCTAGGTACCCTTGATTTTCCTAAAATTTTATCTATAAGAAGAGAGAGTAACTCGTATGAATTTTCAAAGGAAAATCGTAACCAATGCGAGACAGGATGCAGAAATTTCGAGCTCGCTGCAGTTCGCTCTTTCAGCGTACGAGTAGGTACATGTTAGTTCTAATAAAAATAGGGTTTTTGACAAAATCATTTTATTTCTCTATGAATGGTGAAAAGAACATCTAACTTTAGATCCGAGGCGGGGTGCTAGAATTTTCGGGCTCCATTCACTCGCTCTTGCACCTTGGGTTAAAAAAAATCGCCAATAGTCGTCCAAGTTACTCCTATTTTTAATCGACTTCCAAAAAGGAGGAGGTTATTATGTTCGTAGCGTATGTTGTTTTTTTTTTTATGTAGGTATGTCCACCGATTTCTCCGTCACTTATGGACCGATTTTGAAAATTCTTTTTTTGTTTGAAAGGGTATGCTCTTAAATTAGTCCCATATAAATTTTATTAACTTTGCTTGGGTAGTTTTTAAATTAGCTACAAAATACGTATTTTTTTCCCACTTAGTACGTAGATGATATTATAAGTTCCCGTCACTGGTAGCAGGTAGTGGGTATTCGAATGTGTGTGGGGTAGGTACCACAACTAAAAAGTGAAAAATAAAAGCTTTTTCCAAAAAAAACAAACGACTTCCAAAAAAAAACAAAGTGAAAAATAACTTTAATTTCGGAAGTCGGTGGCAAAAAACGAAAATACAAAACCCAAGACACCGACTTCCGAAATTAAAGTAATTTTTCACTTTGTAGTGTAAAAAGTTTTTTGTATGAATGGTCAAAAGAAAATCTCATCTATCCGGTTTTTAAACACATTTCACAAAACAAACATTGCCTCCGTCAACGTCTTCGGCTCATTCGAGCACCAAAAAATCCTTGTAGACTTGTAAGTGGTAGCAGTGTAAATGATTATGGCGGTCATGTCATCATGATAATACTTTTATTACTGGAACAAAAAAGCGAAAAACCGCCCAAGTGCGTGTCCGGACCACGCACAGTTTCCGGTTCCGAAGTTGGGATTCTCGGGATGTTATGCATGAAAAACTAAGTTATTTCTGTGGCTGTAACCAACATTAACCCATAACTCAAAAACGTCAACAATTTTTTTAATATGGGGTCCAAAGATACCCCCACTCGCTTATTGACATAGTTTTTTTTTTATCTATTGGTTACATGTGTATGGGGAGTGCCTCGATTAATAATTGTTTTCGTTAGTTCACTACGCCACACGGTGGGCTGAAAATCGGCTTTCATAGACTTAGGGATTTTAATTTGCAAGTTCCGGATTTTTTGCCGGATATCGCTTCTATTAGTTATAACTATATACAAAAATGACATCCGAGTTAATTCTGCACAAAAACGAAGGAATTATATTTTTTTTACGAACAATTTGTATGAAGGTAGTATGAAAAATCTAATTATCTCTTAAACGGCAAGGAAAACCGTAATATCCTTACAGGTGGTTATAGTACTAATTATTTATGTTTTTTTGTCATACTCCACTTATCGGTTATCGCTCCTGATTTTTATTTTTATCATCAAAATATTTATTTATTTTTACAAATGAAACGGTTCCTTTTAGTGTTTAAGTTGAGGAACACAGACTTTTAACAACACATAACATGAAATAACATCACCCCTATATCCCCGAAGGAGTAGGCAAGTTTATAGTACACCCACATTTAGACAACTATGCTAGTTATTTATCAACACAAAATGTGTTTAAAACTTTGCATACAACCAAAATACCAAATAACAAAACCACTTCTAATGAGTCTGAAAACAAGTGATTAAGTAATTACAAGCCAAATTCGTATATGTCAGAACACAGTCTTTGATACTACACCATCTAAGCGGTTAATTTCTGTAGGTTTTGCTAAGCACAGGTAGCACGATACATTTGATCTGGCTTCAGAAAGGTACGTGCAGACTTTAGCGTCGATCATTGTCATCATTAGTTTGAAGGATCCTCATCACCGTGATGTCAAGTAAAGCTTGAAGTATAATCCTAGCCGATGAATCGGTAATTGACACTGATTGCTTCGGAGGGTAGCAATCAAGCTTAGTTTGTTGCACTTTATAGTAGGATGGATAAATATCCTTAGCACCTTCCCAAATGGCAGCCTCTCGCAACGTAATATATTGCCACTTTGACAGGTTTAGTGAAAGAAGCAATTCAAGCGCATTTTCTGGTGTAAATATGACTGTTTTCACTGGTTTCTTAAGCGTTTCATTCATTTTAACGGCTGCTTTAGGCTTTTTCATCATATATTCGATCACAGATGCGATATCCTCCTGCCCTTCTTCTTTTAAACATGCTGCACCAATTCACTGGAATCTTCGCCTGTATGATCATCAGATCTTCTCTTTTTCTGTTTGCTTCCCAGATCTTCGAATGGTTTTCGGAAAAATGTAAATGTAGTCCATGCTTGGCCTTGTTGGGCGATATTGCAAATTAATTAATCACCTATTCAGATTTATTAGAAGACTAAATCATTGTAATTACTTAATCACTTGTTTTCAGACTCATTAGAAGTTGTTTTGTTATTTGGTATTTTGGTTGTATGCAAAGTTTTAAACACATTTCGTGTTGACAAATAACTCATAGTTGTCTAAGTAAATACACCCAGTATTATAAACCTCTGCCTATTCCTTCGGGGTTATAAGGGTGATGCTATTTTATGTTATGTGTTGTTAAAAGTCTGTGTTTCTCAACTTAAACACTAAAAGAAACCGTTTCATATGTTAAAAAAAAAAGTCAAAAATTTAATGATTTAAAAAAAATCAGCAGCGGTAACCGATAAGTGGAGTATTACTAAAATCATAAATAATTAGTACTATAACCACCAGTAAGGATATTACGGTTTTCCTTGCCGTTTAAGAGATAATTCGATTTTTCATACTAGCTTCATACAAATTTCTCGTAAAAAAATTATAATTCCATCGTTTTTGTGCAGAATTAACTCGGGTGTCATTTTTAAATATAGTAATAACTAAGAAGCGATATACGGCAAAAAATCCGGCACTTGCAAATTGAAATCCCTAAGTCTATGAAAGCCGATTTTCAGCCCACCGTGCGCCATCGCCATAGTTCACCGGTGCACAGAAAATTCCTTCTTTACATTATTTTATCCATAAAGTGGTAGTGCTAAGTCTCAGAGTAAAATGGCTGTGTAACATCCGGACATACTCCTCCGGAATATTGGTATTCGGCTGCATCCGGTTAGACTGGAAGCCGACCCCAACATAGTTGGGAAAAGGCTAGGCAGATTTTTTTGAACATCCGCACGGACGGACTGATGAAATTACAAGATTTATGTTTTTACTATCTGGCTACGGAGCCCTAAAAAGTAGGGAGTAGGGACAGTGGACCCCGCAAGTTTGCGGTAACACTGACCTTGACAAGCAGGCCTAGCTTAGTACGGAGTTTCATTAGAAGAGGGGTGCAAGTACCTATCACACATTTTAAAAAATCCGCGCTCCGGACCGTCGAATTTATCCCGCACGCTATCAAAAAATTCGCTCCGTGGCGATTGTGATTGGCTCGTTTGGTTTGTTACGCTGACCCGGACTTCAGGAAAGCTTAGGGTTCCGTTGCCAAATGGGAAAAACGAAATCGTCATGTCCGGATGCCACACAGCCATTTTACTCGGATACTAATTGCAATATATTGATGAACATTTGAAAGAAGGCATATTCGGTGCACCGCTAAATAGTGTCGTAGTGAAATTACGAAAAAAATAATTAGGGATGGCACTCCCCATACATACAATATAACCGAGGGATGAAAAAAACAAGCACATAACCGTGTGGGGGTATTGTTGAAGAAATACTACGAAATACAGAATTATTTTTGCAGTTGATAAACTCAATACAATACTGTGCATGCATATTAATATTAATCCTAACTACGTAACCCTTCACTGTGTGTGGTCCGACACACCGACACACTTGGCCGGTTTATATATCGATAGAAAATAGATAACATGGGAAGTGCCTACTCCTAATTCAGCAAGGCGTATAATTATTATTATTATGCTGTAATCCGTCTAAACGAAATAGTCTGCAATAGGGATAATAAAAAAAATATCTTGTCCTCAAGGTAGATTATTAACACATATTGGACACGTATTTTTTCTTTTTTTACGTAATCAAATGATTACTGCGATACTTTGAGTTAAAATGTGCCATGACGTCAGTTGTAAGTAGATTTTATACTTATTTGTGACTTAGCGACCCGCACTCCCCAACTTAATGCGTTTTATCTAAGTAATTTTTAGGGTTCGTAGTCAACAAGGAACCCTTATAGTTTCGCCATGTCCGTCTGTCTGTCTGTCCGCGTTAAGACGCGGACAGACAGACAGAGGAAGAAGAGTCTCTGAGCTAAGGCTCAGAGACTCTTAGTACTAGCAAGCTGTAATTTGACATGGATATACATATTAATCACGCGGACAAAGTGGTAAAATAAAATCATAAAAAAAAAAAAAATTTTAGCGTAGCTCCCCTACATGTAAAGTGGGGATGTTTTTTTTTTCTCTTCTGCCCCTTGGTGTGGGATGTTGTTGGAAAAGTTCAAAAATATTGCGAGTGTCTGAAAACCATATTATTATGGATTCAGGGATCCGTTTGCGAAATATTAATTAAGCTTTAAAGCGCTAATGTTTGTTAGAGTCAAGTGTTCCCCCCCCCTCTGCCAGCTAAATGGTTAGTTTGCATGTGTGATAAAAATTCATGGCAGTAGTATTAACGAAATTAAAAGGAAATCTATCACAACTAAGTAGGCTTTACAAGTTAACGAGTAATAATCGACCAACTAAGTTTGTTCTTGGGATAAATTGACTGACAGACGAAATAGTATTTTTTTTACTCAGTCGTCATCCCTATTAGCCTGACAGGATTTTTTAAACGTATGTGTACCCCAACCACTGTTTCGACTTTTTGCACCATGTAATAAGTACATAATATTTGAATTGATTTATAAGTTATGCTCTTTTATGATGTTTTGTTTACGTGACGAATTGTGAATCTGCGCGCCACTCATTCTGCCACTCAAGCTCACTTCTGCCCGGTTTGACCTCCATGGTATATTCACCACCGAGATATCTGGTAGTCTACAACCTAACGAACTCATTGAGTAATTTGCGAAAAGTTATATTTGTTAAGCAAATTAAAATATTGTGTGCTTTTTTAATGTTTACTTTGCTAAAACCTACCCTCAGCGGGGACAAGCCCCCTCCCCCCAAACGACAATCCTGGATCTGCCAATGCTGTTAGTCATATTATGACGGGTGCTGAGTTACTTGTGGTTTTTATCCACAACTGACCGCTGCTATCGATTTTCTATTGGCCTTGCACGTGTTCTGTACGGGGGTATGCGGTACTTGGATGTTTGCACTACTTGCATATAATTGTATTATAGGTATTAGTTCTTCCTCTTTATTTTTACACGAGGTTTTTGCATTTTTCAGGTTTAACGCCTGTTCAAAAGCAGTAGCACAGTAAGGTTGCCAGTATTGGACCCAATATTGGCAACTTAACAGCTAAATCTATACATTCATATTAATATGTACTTAGAGACTTAAAATAGTCTTACCGTGCGGGCATTCATGAAACCTGGTGATTAGTTGCTGCATTAGTTAGTGCCAAGCGCCAGTTCCTACCTATTTAAAATCTAATAAGTACATAGAATTCAAAATAACTTAATCTTCTTTGAAGACTGGTCAATTGCGAGCCCGTCTCGTACACTGAGGGTTCCGTATCACAACATCGAACAGGAACACTTGAAATCACCCTTGGATTTTGATTTTTAATTATTCGCCATGTATTTACATGATCGAGGCAAAATGTCTACTAAAGTTCAGCTCGGTGACGGACTAAAGTCAGTCTATTCAAATTAATAACAAGAGAAATCCTTAAATTATGGTTTTAAACGAAATCTACATTTTCTGGTAGCGAATACAAGAGAAACAGTAACAAAGATTTAATTTAAAAAAAACCGGCCGAGTGCGTGTCGGACCCACAAACATCTATGCAACAAGACGTAACTAAGTTCAAAAATGTAGATGTCACGTGATCAACTTTGAACGTTAATAATCTCGGAAACTTGACGCTTTACGGGATTAATTTGGTCTTATTATTACGTTTTCTGTTTGCACTGATGTCAACTATCAATTTATATAGGTATCATGCGTGGCCGACATTTTGAAAAAAAAAAAAAACAAAATTGCGGGACAGTATTTTTGCCACGGACCTTCAAACCCCTTTCAACTTAATCGGTCCATTAGATTCAGAGCAAATTGACTGTGACAGACAAACACACGAGTGATCCTATAGGGGTTCTGTTTTTCATTCGGACGTACGGAACCCTAAAAATAAAATTTAAATCACCCGTGTCATTTCATGAAATACCGAGACACTTAAATCTTATGCTTAGTTCTGCGATGGTGCGACGACAAAGTCTACCAAGAAATTATTACTGTACAGGTTGTGCGCTGTGCAGCTGTTATGGGTACGAACTTACAAAACTAAAACGATTTTTTATCTAAACATTCGTACCAACTCAGCCGTTAACCTTGAACGCACCAGATTCAAGGTCGCCAATAACACTTTTACCCACTCAAAATGTAACCATCCCTACTATAAAGTGCCTCCTATTGTATCACTGATGACAATAATACGCTTTGGTTGACTGGTTAAAGGCTAAAAAATCCCAATGTTGGAGAGGGGGAAGCATACGCTAGGTCAATAACCTAAACGCGTGAACCGATTTGAAATAACTCCCCATCATGACATGACAGACACTTCGCGCACCGTTCGCTGTACGATCAAGGACAAAGGATATTACAGTATGTGTAATTGCTAGTTGCTTGTTACTACATAAGCACAATGGCATACTGGGGCTGGGAGGCCCACTTTAGGCAATTTGTTATCGTAGTATCGATTGATATAGGTCTAATTCTGTCTGCTTCAAATGAATAAGTTAGCCAACATGGGTTTTCTCTAATGTTCAGACATGAGAATATTCCTAACATAATATTGTAAGTATTAAGTTGGTACTATTCCTTTGCTATAAATATTTTTGTCTCGTTGAGAATGTTTGCGCAGAGATAAGCATTGAGTCCTGCCTGCCTGCGTGACTAATGTCACTGCTATTTATATTTGTATTGAGCGTAACGAGTGGGATAATGAACGATAAAGGCGACGATGCGCTAGGAATTCGGTCCACTGCTAATGATCAATGTGAACAATATCCATTCGCGGGTTGTTTAACTCACAGTTTCATTTTAAACGCCGTGACAGTAGTGTGCTTCCGGACTTTTGTGAGAACAGTGAGTAACGTAACTTTAAATAAAAAAGACGCAGTCGGTTAAAACATAGCATTCAAAGTTGAAATAAGTACATTTATTTTGGAAAGTAAATTTTTAATCAAGCAAAAGGTTACAAACTAATTATTTAGGTATTGTGTATCTTATGCCTAATCATAATGGGTTTCGATGAATCATCTGTAGAGTAGCGTTTATTTACACTTCTTTACTGAATCATAAATGTATTATTCATCATTCGGAAAAAGAAGCTTAGAAATATTTTTTGTGCGTCAAACCAACGCTGCGTTACTACTAAAATCACTAGTGAATTAATGATGCATGCATCTCGGTGCACTTTCGTTGGGCGCTATTTTGGGCGACTGTTTAAATTTATTTTAAGCGTGTTCCCAGCACCGTGACCCACTGACGTGCTTTGTATTCCAATTTGGTTCCTCTTCGTACCTGAGTTATTTATTTTTATAGCTCGTGTAATACAGTGAAAACCGTTTATAACGACTTCGCTTAAAACGTCGTATCGATTACGACGAAATTTTGAGGTCCCAAAATTTTTGTTTACTTAACATAGTTTTTGGTTATAACGACTATCGGCTAATCGGCTATAACAACCGTAATCCGACGGTCCTTACGAAGTAAACGGTTTTCACTGTAATTGCATATCTAGTTACCGTACAGAAATATTGTTTTGATAATTAATTAATGTCTTTAGATCATCACACCTAAAGGTCCCATTTTGACCAGAGCGTCCAGGGAATTTTGTTTATTTAAATTTTTTAACATAACTGTTCTTAACACACTAGAAAAATTTAATTGTAACATCAAATCGATCTATCTTCAACGAATACTATAAATGGCATTTATAACTATCATAGTGATCCCTGTTAAAAAAGCTGACCCTGTCTCCTTCTAGGAGGTCGAACTGAACACATAATTTTTCATAAAGTATTTCATAACTTGGTTATCAACCACCATCCACCGCTGTTTTTACACCAATCCGGAACATACATCCAGACGAACAAAAATTCTAAAAACTATATTTTCGGCATCAGATTCGTTCCCTCGTAGCAATTAGTTTTATTTCAAAACTATTCAATGTAGGTACAGTTTTGACTTCCTTACTATTTTATTATTTACTAGCTGCGCCCCGCGGTTTCACCCGCATAAGTCTCGATCCCGTGGGAAAAAAAAAAGTATCCTATGTTCTTTTCCAGGGCATCATATATAAATGTGCCAAATTTTATCCAAATCCGTTCAGCCGTTTTAGCGTGAAGGCGTAACAAACTTACTTTCGCATTTATAATATTAAGGATACGTAGATAGATTAACATCAAGCGTTAAAGCAAATTTCAAATACCTAATGTCTGTTTCTAGAAGTATCTAATGAAAGTGTAAACAAACCCTGTTTAGATAATTAGTAAGTAGTAGTAAGAGAATTAGTAACATATTCATCAGTACATATTTAGAAAGCTTTCAACTAACAACAAATTATTGTTTGAATTCAATAACTAACATAAATTAATTGGAATTGTAAAATCATCGATGAAAGTTGAGGTTATAAAATTATCTATAATTTTGTCAAACGAAAAACATTTTGGTGATTTAAAATTATAATTTCGGGTTTAAGTATTCAAATAATCAAATCAAAGCGTTCAATTTGTAAGTGGCATTACAAATTGGTATCGACGGAGAGACGCGCGGACGCATACCTAGTTAACATAAGGGGGCCTACCACCAGCTCAAAAGCATTATTATTTTAATATTACTTCGGTGGGAGAAAGAGATGGAGCTATACGTCCTGTAGAGCTTCATCTCTTTCCCACACTGAGGTAATATTAAAATAATATTGCTTTATGAGCTGGTGGTAGGCACCCAGGTCCCTTTTTCTTTCTAGTTACGGAACCCTAAATTCTAAACAATAAACGGAAAACACTACACACGAATCGGCATGGTTTCCTAAAAATAAACAAAACGCCAATTAATGAATTTTAGCAGTTATGCATCTGTTAGTAATCCGCCTCATCACATGATAATGGCTGAACGGAATTTATTAAACTTTTATGACCCACGTCCTTTTCTTAAAAGTGACGTACGATATATAAATTGGTTGAGTATGGCATTAAAGGAGGAGGTTCTTTTAATGCAGTCACAAAGCAGATATCATGATTGATTGATTGGATGTGGGAATTGATGTAGTTTACCGAACCCGGTTGGTAATAGTTGATCGGTGGATACTTGGGCCCGTATTACGGAACCTCATTCATGACTCAAGCATTACTTACGAATTTCAACCAATCAAATGGCTTTAATCCAGTTTTTTAAGTAACTAGCGGATGTCACGCGGTTTCACCCGCGTAGTTCCCGTTTCCGTGGGAGTACGGAGATAAAATATAGCCTATGTTACTCGCTGATAATGTAGCTATCCATTGCTGAAAAAAAATTTCAAATCGATCCAGTAGTTTTTAAGTTTATTCGTTACATACAAAAATACAAATCTTTCCTCTTTATAATATTAGTATGGAAGTAATAAGTGAGGTTCTACGGGCCTAAGTTGCCTGAAAACAGCGTCGTGGTCGTGGCAAAGGCTGGGTGATGTTTTTTGGTGATGATAATCATCTACACAAACTGTAAAACAAACTCGGGTCTGTCTGTTACCGTTTCACGCTTTAATGGCCGAACGAATTTCGATGTCCATGGCCTGGGTTAGGCACATAAAATTAACATAGTAGGATTTTATCCCCAGTACGTTCCCATAACTATTGGTTCAGTGGTTAAAATGTGAAAAGGTAACAGACAGACAGAAAGAGTTACTTTCGCATTTATATTATTAGTATGGACGACTTACAAAGTATGAGGTACCGCAACGAAATTCCGCAAACAAACAGTCAACTGATAACCAAAAAAAGATGGCTAGATTTGTATAGTAAACAATTATAAGACCCACGAGATGCAGTTAGCGGCGCGGGCTTGCTCTTTTTTCTTAAACGTTTCATTAATTTTAACGGCTGCTTTAGGCTTTCTCATCATATATTCGATCACAGATGCGATATCCTCATGCCCTCTTTTAAACGTGCTGCAGCTGTATATACAAATTCACTGGAATCTTCGCCTGTATGATCATCAGATCTTCTCTTTTTCTGTTTGCTTCCCAGATCTTCGAATGGTTTTCGGAAAAATGTAAATGCAGTCCATGCTTGGCATTGTTGGGCGATATTTCAAATCAATTAATCACCTATTCAGACTTATTAGAAGACTAAATCATTGTAATTACTTAATCACTTGTTTTCAGACTCATTAGAAGTTGTTTTGTTATTTGGTATTTTGGTTGTATGCAAAGTTTTAAACACATTTCGTGTTGATAAATAACTCATAGTTGTCTAAGTGTGGGTGTACTATAAACCTCTGCCTACTCTTTCGGGGATAAGTCTGTGTTCCTCAACTTAAACACTAAAAGGAACCGTTTCACATGTAAAAAAAAAAAAAACATTTTAATGATTAAGTGGAGTATGACAAAAAATCATAAATAATTAGTACTATAACCACCTGTAAGGATATTACGGTTTTCCTTGCCGTTTAACAGATAATTAGACTTTTCATACTAGCTTTATACAAATTTTTCGTAAAAAAATTACAATTCCTTCGTTTTTGTGCAGAATTAACTCGGGCGTCATTTTTGTATATAGTAATAACTAATAGAAGCGAAATCTGGCAAAACATCCGGCGCTTGCAAATTGAAATCCCTAAGTCTAAGAAAGCCGATTTTCAGTCCACCGTGCGCCCCGCCGCGTCGTAGTCACTTGGAGCTACGGCTTAGGATTACGAGCCGATAAGCGTGGCACACGGAATGTGCACACGCAGGTAGCGCGAGCTATATCAAGACCCAATCTGCTAAATTCCTGCTTTACGTGTGTCGTGGATACTATTGGGTCCTCCTTACACCTTTACAATACGCATGAATCCGTTAAGGGGGAAGCGTCAGGGTAGCCCGCGAAATTCAATTTTTCTTACGTTTTTTGCATTTTGTAGGTCAGTGTCAGTTGTGTGTGTGTGTGTGTTTATGTTGATTATAATATGATTCGCGGTCGTAACAAATATGGCTTTACTCAATTATAATCATTACAATCAACAATACAACTCCGTAAGTTAGTAAAGGTGTCAAAAAATGTAAGAAAATTTGAATTTCGCGGTCTACCCTGACGCTTCCCCCTTAAAGACACATCTCCCACAACTTGCGTTTGGCGTTGATTAGAATACCGTCAATTTATTATTACGTATGTCCACTTTGAGATCCAATTGAATTGAAGTATTGTTTTGTGTTCGAATAGGCCATCAATAAGCATGGGTGCTAAGCAGAGCAAGCGCTCGGTGGACATAAGCGGCAAGGAGGCAGAGGGTGCTGGCGAAGTAGCTGTTGCGGGCGCCGGTGGCGAAGGCAGAGTGGAGCAGCTCGCAGACGCCGACGCGCTCAAACCACAGCTCAATGGAGAGGTGCATATACACGAACTAACGGTAATCAATTTTTCATATACAGGTATCAACAACACAAATAAATCACAAGATCGAAGAAGATCTCATCAAAGTTTTAAGTATCGCAATATGTACAATTGAAATGAGAGTATGTTTGACCACTCGCGCACGCGCACGGCTTGCCATATTTTGTTTGAATAATATAAATTTAGTAATTTTTTGGGTTTTGTAGCCGTATGGCAAATACGGAACTCCTATAATTTCGTCATATCTGTCTGTCCGGATGACACACAGCCATTTTCCTTGGAAACTGTTGGCACTATATAAAATTGGAAACAAGGTGTATTCTGTGCACCACTAAACAATGTTGTGACATTATAAGAAAAAAAAATAAGGTGTGGGTGTGGCACATGTAACCGAGGGATGAAAATAATAATTCAGTGTACCTACTCAAGCCTAGAGTATAGTTGGATCCCATAATTATGATTTTGATTGTGAAGATTGACTTTTTATTTAAGTGAATAATTTATATGGGATATTTTTCGTTACAACCGCAGAAATAACTTTGTCGTTCATAGTTATTTCGAGAAATTCTTGAAATACAATCATTTTTTGCCGTCGATAAAATCCATGCTGTGTATTTGTAAATATTCATCTCAACTACGGAACCCTTCACTGTGCGTGGTCCGACACGCACTTGGTTGGTTTTAGATAATGTTTTCTCCTCTTTATTCTTATTGCTCAGTGTATGTAGCATTGAATACACGTTAGATTGATGCGTCTTGTATATTTGATTCTAGGAAAAACAAAAGGATATAGACAGCGGCACTCCAGAAAACGAAAAAGATGCTACCACAGAGAAAGCAGTAAAACTAAATGAAGAGGAAAAAGAGGCGGCTCCCCTGACAAACGGAGAAAGTGAGCAAAAAGTAGAGAACGGAGAGTCCACACCTACGCCTGAAGAAGGCAAGAAACCCAAGAAGGAAAAGGTACTTTCACTTAAAGAACTTTGTTGTATCTAGTTGCCGACATCTAACTAGAGTTGAGTTTTGATTGCATGTGTGTGACTATTTACTATTTATCTTAACCAAGCATGTCATGGGCAGGTCAAGAAGAAATGGTCGCTCAGATCGATCAGTTTCAGCAGAAAAGACAAACCCAAACAAGAGAAGAAGCAAAAAGAAGAGGAAAAAACAAATGGTGAATCAGAGAAAGTGCCAGAGGAGGTATGTATTCGTTATTTTTTTCATATTTAAGTATATATACCTAACGACAGAGAATGCTCATAGTTGAGCTTGAGAAACAATGAAACCATTAAGCAATCAAAAATATTCAAAATTGTATACTTGAACTTTTAATCGTATTCAGAAACTTGGCAGTTCCAACTGCCAAGTTTCTGAATACGATTAAAAGTAGCAGATACCAATTACTGGCAAAAAAAAAGATAAAATTGAATGAACTTTGTCCTAATACACATGCATAGTTTTAATTGAATTTAATGCCATAAATTTTAAAACACTATTCATTTATAAAATTATAACATAACATAGACAATCACTACACCCCAAAACTACAGTTTTGGCCAATTATATTAAGTTTTCTTCGAGCTGTCAAGTTATTGAATATGATTAGGTATCTGTGCACTCATAATCGTCTTCAAACTTCTTTCGGTCCCGTAGACCACTTTTCGTTTTGGTAAACAGTGTTTTTATTTTTTCGGTTGTTGGAAAACTGATTGTGTATATCGATGTAATATGTATGGGAGAATATTTTCTCAACTACAAAGTTAAGTTTATCCTTCAATGCGGAGTCCAAAAGACTGGTCTTTAGCAGCTTTAGATAGAGAGAAAGGGAGATAACTTTGAATGGGTATATCTTTGAAAAAGCTATGATAATAAGCTTCAATAGTAGAGACGATTTTAAGTTGCGCCGCACTTTGAAGGTGCAATGAACAGCCCAAACTTAAAACTCAAGTGAAGTACCGATACCTACGTGTGAGCCTGTGAGTCCCTCACTCAGGTCCAAATAATCGATGGTTTGTAATATTGTATCAGGGGTATAGCGGATATTCGCATCTGCAATTGAGGAGTTTCCGCATTTTTTAGACCTTCGCATCAGCATTAATCAATGCGGAGCTCATGCGGATGTAGATGTGGGTCGAAAAGGGTGAACATAAGTAAAATCAACAAAATGGAAATTATAATCATTTAAATCATCAATATCTCTAAATCGTCACATTTTCACAAAATAGTGGTATATCCATCAAACACATAAAACTTCGGGAGCTAAGTACACTGACGAGCAATATAAAAAAGCCACTAAGTTATCATGAAATATTTCCGAAACCACGCAAGATAGCTTTTTGAAGTAAAAAGCAACATTCCTAAGAAACTGTTTTCAAGATTTTTTTTTACTTCATGTAGCTCTCTCCTAAACCACACATGGTTTAGGAGATATTTAGATTATTTGGTCACTATGCAAGTGGATTTTTTTTTATTGCTCGTCAGTGTATATAGATTTTTAAATGATTATAATTTAGTACTTAATTATTTAATTTTTGCCGCGAATTGAATTATGATCAATATACAGCGCTGCAATTTGCAAAAAAACGTAAGACATTTTGAATTTGACAAGTTCAAACAAGCTCAAGTTTTTTAAGGGATCCGTCAAGGATTCGTGGATGTGAGCTAGCAAAAATCCGCATCGGTTGATGTTAAAAAGTCTGCATCCGCAACTTCCATGGTTTCCATGTCATCAGTGATCGAAATCCAAGGAAACCGCTCAACCTAAAATATGAAAGATTTTTTGGTTTGTTTAAAAATCCTCTACCCATATTACATACAATACGGCCGATATAACTTGGCAGTTTCAAACTTCGCGCAGAAGACTGCGCAATAACGTTGTTTAGGAACCAAATGGTGACATGAGGCGAGTGTGAGTGAGAAAACATGCGCGAAAGTTCTAAGTGCCTATGTACAGAACTGCCAAGTTATATCGGCCGTATTGTATACCTCACACGTAGGTACTTCACTTGAGTTTTAAGTTTGGGTTGTTCCCGTTTTCTTAACTAAGTATTTGTTCAGTAGTTTTTTATTTCAGAAAAGTCGGTAAAAATATGAGCATTTACAAGCAATCTTTTTAAATGAAGTCTAATTCATTGTTACTTGTTAGCTGTTGTTAAACATAACAATCTGCACGTTTAATTACAGTTAACGGGCGACTACAATATGTACGATACGGGCTAACACGTTGTGGATTCAAAGGCCTCGTACCAGTTTGAACGCACGTGTGTGCGCGATTTCACATATCCTTAAATTTTCACACAACATAAGGTCAATGACTTATGCCAAAAATAATATGAATAGACTAGCTATGCCCGACTTCGTTCGCTTAGTTTTCGGTAAAAATGTGGTACACTACGATCACTAAGATAGAAAATAAGAAACCTAGCCAAATGGCCAGATGTTAGTCAGTTAATAGGGTTATTAAGCCATCGTGTGGTGGCAAAATCTTATTCAACGAGGTGGCTCGCTTCGCTCAGTTGCCTGTTTGTTGCTAATTATAATATTTTTTTTATTAAATATCTTGGGCACATTAACCGAAGATTTGAAGGACAATCTATATCCAAAGGTTCTCACTCTGCACAGTTAAAATACCACTTTTAAGGCATCGCCAAAAAAAACAGGAACTCAAACTTAAAACTCAAGTAAAGTAGGTGTACAAAGGTAATCATTCACATGTATGAATGAACCCCTCAGTGGTTCAAAATACTCGATGTTTTGTATACCCCCTATTCGCAAATGAAACCAATACGACTGAAGGGCAATCTAATTATTTCAACAACACACCACCGAAAAGAGTAAAGTAAAAAACCAATACCTGGACCTGGAAATGAAAAAATAAGCTATTTAGGGTTCCGTAGCCCAATGGCAAAAACGGTACCCTGTTAATTTCGTCATGTCCGTCTGTCCGTAAGTGACATAGCCATTTTACTCGAAGCCTATTGGCACTATATCGATGAAATTTGGAACGAAGGTGTATTAAATGAACAGGTAAACAATGGTATAGTAAAATTACGAATAAAAACAATTATTGGCAATCCCCATAGAAGAAACAGAGGGTTGTTGAATCCCATGTTTAAAAATAATTATGTTTCTAAGTGACTTTTATTCTAGTCAAAAATGTCAAATAAAAGACGAAAAATTCTTATGAATTTCACTGTTTAATAGAAAAATTAGAGGAACAATTCTATTAAAAGTTGAACACTTTCAACGAAAACGATTGAAGAAGATGTGTATTATGTCGTGTAGTTCAGTTTCTTTGAGAAATACTTTGAAATACAATCTTGTTTTTGCTGTCGATGAATTCAATATTGTGTTGAGTTTTCATAGAAATTGTTCCACCGGAGTCGCTTGGCGCCTGTCTGCGGAAGCTTTAAATATTCATCCCGACTTATCTCACTAACGGAACCCACTTCATTGTGCGGCGTCCGACCCGCACTTGGCCGATTTTTAGTTTTGAAATTGGTTAAAAGAAACAGTTTTAGAACTGTTCATCTCCTTATATTTCAGCAAACATTAGGTTGTTAGGTTCCAAAGGAATTACAGAAAAAAATCACCAAACTAGTTTTATAAAACTTATTTGTATTTGCGTTTTTTTTTTGTAGTCTGTAGTGTAAAACTAAAGATGGTGCAGATAATATTTATGTTTGCGATACGACCTTGCGGTCAGACTATTAGAAACCAACGATTTCTATGACAAGTAACTATTGCGCCGTAGTGCATTGCACCCGAACTGGCGCAGCGCGAGGAACAATGCGCATTATAATTCAAAGTGTAGCTATATCCGTGCTAACCAAACGTGAGCCGCCATTGTCGTCGGCGATATCGCTCTATTAGTGATAGTTTTAATTCATTGACTTCTGTGACGCCCAGTCCCTCTATTATGTAGTAGTGAATCCATAATATTATCATAACACAACCTAACTTTCAGACACTTCCACATGATTGGTGGTTTTTGTTACGGACATAGTTAACACGCTATATTCTTTAACGATCTATGCCAGACTATCTAATGAACTTAATGAATAAAACCGTTAAGTGCATTATCATCTAAATATAGAATAACAGAAACCACATACATTAATAATATAATGAAAACTACGTATGTACTACTTACTACTATAACTTTAAACTTTCTTTTGCGGGGTAGGCAGAGAGAATCGAGCAGCACATAAGTGTGTAGTGTAGGGTATTGTCGGATCCAATTGGATTAAAAAGGTTATGTGTGTAGTCTAGATAGGTCGTGGGTTCGAACCCAAGCAGGCACTTTGTGTAAATTATTTCATCACCACTGCTCTCAAAATGGCGAAGGAAAACATTGTGAGGAAACCAGCATGTCCTAGAACTAAAAATTCGAGGACATGTGACATCCATCATGACAGCCCGCGTGGTGGATTACGGCCCACTCTCTCTCACAGAAAGAGGAGGCCTGTGTCCTAGCAGTGGGAACATTATAGGCTGCTTAAGATGTTTCTAAGTGACTTTGCTATTTAAATCAATAGTTTTTGAGAAATTTTCGATGTATTGGTTGTAAAAATACCCATAACGAAACCGAAAGTTACTTGTTCTTCCCGTTATTATGAACATTTTTTTGTACTGGTACTGGACCATACCTGGGAAGCTTGTTGGTTACGGAGATAATCCAAGTTCCAACATTTTTTTTACAAAAACATCGTTTTACGTGCGTTACATTTACATTGCACACTACCCATAAACAGCGAATTTTCCCACCAAAAATATAAGTTTTTTGCTAGCACAAAGCTAGCTGTATTTTTGCACAAAGTTAGGTACATATGTACTTAGTTTGATGTACAGAATGCGTACGTGGTGACGGCTTCGTGATGGCTTTTTACACCCTTCATAATTAATTATACAATGCAAAAATGAGATTTCAATACATATTATATGTACAGACGCCAGCACATCAAGCTACTACAATCTGTCAAATTTATTTAATAGATTTTCAACTTTATCGCTGAAGCCTAAGGTTCAAAGTTGATTGGGAAAATTTGTCAGTTTCGGGTAGCTTGATGTGCTGGCGTCTGTACTAGCAACCCACTTCTGCTTCACACAGTTTTTACGATTTGACAAAACATCGAGATTTCTTAGTTTTATGTAGCTTTAATGTTAACGTATTTTACACATAATCCTTACGGAATAAATTCTCTAAACGATGGTGAAAACCTCATCAAAATCTGTTGCGTGGTTTAGAAGAACAAACGCGGTCATACAGACAAACACGAAAAGCGACTTTATAATAGATATAGATTATTGAAATCAAATTTTTTCACAAAATAGCTTGTAACTGAAGTTGTCAGTAAAGAAAACTGACCCATCCCTTGTTATGCCAATGCACTATTCAGTCACCGTATTATGAAAATAACGGATGGACCACGCTGTGGATAAGTCTGCGCCGCCGTTACCGACGTCATTCAACAAACATGCAATTTGAGCTCTAGTAAGTTCATTATGTTTCCTTTACCAGTAGTCAGTTTTGATACCTACAACCATTCAGAATACGATGCATTGTTCACGCGGTGTAGCGTCTTGTTACAGATTTAACTGACACAACACAAAACTAATTAAAATTCTTCGCCAACTTTTTATTTTAATAGGTACTCGTAAATTATTTATGAGTGATAAATGAGTACCTGCCGCAACCCTGCCAATGATAGATACATAATAATAATGAAAAATAATATGCAAAATTAAGTTAATCAGTGCTAAAGAATTTGGACTTAGACATCTATATACATAAAAATCAATTGCTGTTCGTTAGTCTCGCTAAAACTCGAGAACGGCCGGGCCGATTTAGCTGATTTTGGTTTTGAAATGTTTGTTGTAGTCCAGGAAAGGTTTAAAAGATGAGAAAATATGAAAAAAATTACGAAAAAAAAAATTATGAAGAAAATTCACGTTCTCATACTTACATTTTGTGTGGATTGGCTTTTTTTGATATCTAAGTAGGGTAGAAATTTTAAAATCCTAAACATGCACATTCATTGACTGCTAGGCGGAACGAAGTTTGTTGGGTCAGCTAGTATGGTATAAAAAAACATCTAAAGCAAGTAGGTAAGTAGAAGGAAAAGCTGTTTGCCGACCTCCTACGTTTCAGTCTCGCAACCCGTTCGGACTCCGGACCTACCCGCCCACGTGTAGCGCCGCAAAACCTGCCCAGGACTGCTAATTTTATTTTACACTTGCAAACTCCACAAACTTGTTTCCCAATGCCCCGTCCTTGCGTCATCACTACTCCGATCGGTGCTAGGTTATTCTGAAATGCACCTTCGTGTAATAAAAGAATAATAATGCATAATGATGCTGATTTAGTGTGGTGTTGTTGTTTTTCGGTTATAAAAAATATCCTGGGCCATCTACTCCCGCCGTTTTACCCGCATAAGTCTCGTACCCGTGGGATTATAAGGATAAAAAACCGGTCAAGTGCGTGTCGGACCACGCACAATGAAGGGTTCCGTAGTTGGGATGAATTTATCCCAAAAATAAACTTAACTTTGTAGTTGAGAAACATGTTCTCCCATACGGAATGTATGAGAAAACATGTTTTTGCAACTGCAAATGTAAGTTGATCGATTATTAGATTATTACTCGTTAACTTGTAGAGTCTACTTAGCTGTGAAAGTTTTCCTTTTAATTTCGTTATGTAAACTACTGCTGTGATTTTTTTCACACATTCAAAACCAACCATTTAGCTGCCAGGGGGCACATTTGACTCTAACAGAAATTAGCACTTTAAAGCTTAATATGTATTTCGCAAACGAATCCCTGAATCCAAAAATGGTTTTCACATACTCACGAAGGAATGATACCTTTCCAATGATACCCCACAACATGGGATAGAAAAACAACATCACCACTTTAAATGTAGGAACACTTAAAAAAAAAAAAAAACATAGTTTTGTTTTACCACTTTGTCGGCGTAATTAATATGTATACCCATGTCAAACTACAGCTTGCTAGTACTAAGAGTCTCGGAGCTAGACCGCGGTTAGGTTTTGCGGGAAAGAGTAACAAATATCCATCCATCCTCACAAACTTTCACATTTATAATACACGTAGGATTAATAATGATTAATTAATAATAAGTAGGATTGACAAATAACGGTTATCACCCTTTCGTTATTTTCGATATAAACGTATAATAAACTCCGTTATTTCACGATAAATACAAAATAACTCTAAAGTGCAGCAATTTCAATAATATTACACAATTACTGTTGTTATTTAGCCGTTATTTGTCTAATGCTAAAATAAATTGAGTATATATAACTTCAAAAATTGAACAGAAACCCGTTATCTATCACTTAAGTTAACCGGAACTTTTCCGCAAGTGGTAAAGCATGCTATAAATGTTGCCCCAAAATGTACTATGCCAAGTTTCATTGAAATTCCATCCACCGTTATTTACGTGCCCCATTACCTACCACACAAGTATACTAATTTCAGTTTCAGTATCGTTTTGTCCTCCGTAAATAGGGTTAACCATTTCGAAATTTGAAAAGTCCTGACAAAAAGCCTGACATTTGCAAAACTTTTTTTTTTTTTTCAGTAATCATATCATATAAGTATCTTTTTTTAAGAAAATCCCCTTAAATCGAAAAGTCCGGAAAAATTAGAAGGCCGGATGTAGTCCGGACGGGGGGCCAAAAAGCCGGACATGTCCGGAAAAATCCTTACGGATGGTAACCCTATCCGTAAACATTTATTTTAAAAACATATTCCATTATAGTTTTTTATATAGGGCCTATAGATAACATAGTACATAAAACCAGTACATATGTACTTGTAACTTCCAATCGGTGCCAAGAAAGGGCGTTCAACCTGTGATAGCAACCAGGTCTGATGTTTTATATGACAGTAGTAGTGCATCTGTACAGTCTCCGTTATTTATTGTGTCATGCAAATTATTGTCGTCCGCCGCCCCGCCGCCGCTCCCGCCCGGTCACACGATACCTTGAACAGCTCACAGGATTATACCTCTGTGATTTGCATACGTAAAGTTGCGTTATTACAATTAGTATTTTGAGGAATCCTGGACTGACGATGACTGTTATTTATGATAACCAGCGACCAAGTCAAAGAAAAAACAATACATTTATTTTTCTTGACTTCTAATAAAACAATCATAATATTCATAATAGATTTTGGTCACGAATACCACCGTAATTCACATAAAATGGCAATCAATCGCAATGCTTTTCATTTAGGCAGTTCAGCCACGTTTGCGTTATTTACGTTATTGAGCAGACGAATTCTTCAAACCTATGAGGCATGGATGTCAATCTATTGTCATCGTATGTGTTAGGCAATTAGTAGCGTAGGTTCCTTGCACGTTAGGACAAGGAAGTAACACGAATGCGAGTACACGTTTCAATTAATCTTGTAAGAGCCACCCTTGTTGTCTGTTGCAGGAATAATATACAATCTAATTCTAGACATGCCATTTAGCCGCAGTTAAAATAATATATGTAACACACTTTTCATAGTAAGCAAAGGCCCAATTAATTTGCCTCCAGAATATTTTGTAGGTACACACGTCTACACATCAAGCAATACATTTCCAGTTTCTGCTGATCTCGCATTGTACAAGATCTCCGTACAATGCGAGGTCAGCTTATACTGGAAATTTATAGCTTGATGTGTAGCCGTGTGTACTATTGGAACAGCTTTTAACGTTGCCTCCAGAATATATTGTAGGTATGTACTATTGAACAGCTTTTAACTTGTTTTTATAAATTAAATAATTCTTTTGAATACACGCAGGGTATTTGATTTTCCCCACACAATATAATCATAGTAATTTTGAGTCTATCGGTTTAAGACTAGGCTATGCGTTGACTGCTAGACCGTTGCGGAACTGTTTTAAATGTACTTAAAATTGATGGAATTGAATTCAACATATAAAACGGATGAGTCTAATTAACTGTCAAAATAGAGAGCTGAACTGAACGAGCGGTGTTTCAGAGCGGAAAATAATTACCATAGCCATGTGCCCATGGTTGTGATTGTAAGGCATTTAGTGACTCATTTTTACCGTCGCATAGTTTACCGTTACATGGCGGATAAAGCGATACTATGTCTGCATAAACAGCCGTGACTGGTGCCCCAAAAGATACATCACTCACGACAATGAATCCCAATCAATCACATCCGCTCAGAAATCTATTCTTGGGACTTTATTATTCAACGGAATATTATGTTATAAAGTTTTTATAAACTCGGGTCTTATTTTTTGCAAAATATAAGACCTAGTATAAGGACTAAGGAAGGAATATAAGGACTAGTTAAATAGCTGCTTAACTGGTCTTTGTTTATAAAGACCAGTTAGACAGCTACTTAAATGACTCCTTTGTGGATTTAACCCATACACACACATCGCAGAATGTCCAAATGTGATGTTTTCGAATCAGACTTCTTTTTCCCCGAATGCACTACAGCAAAGACAGGGTTTTGTTATATTGCGTATCTTTGCATGTGGGATTCTTTGTACCCTCGAAGCATCCTAACGGCTGGACGGGTTTTAATTGTACCTAATAAGTATAGCGAAAAAATAAAAATTGTACCATGACCATGTGGGGTGGGTACCAAAATGTTGTGTGCCTTGTTGAGGAGACGATTCCAAAAATATACCATTATAAAAAGTACAAAAAAAAAAAAAGAAACGACTGCACAAAAAGTTCACAATATGCTCACTTTTCAAACAGTCTGACAGTTGGTGGCTTCAAATCTGAGATTGAACTTAAATAACTGCCACCAACTTTTGTGTTATTTTTTTTTTTTACTTCCATAATCAAAATATTCTATTGAGTGAGCAAACTATCATAAACTGTAAAGGGCTTATTGCTAGCTAAGTTGTATCTTTCTACATCAGTAAGCAAAGACGGCCTTGCAGACTGGTGTCGTTTTATTATTTGCCACAGCCCTGCGGTTGAATATCGCTACAAAATGAAATAAAATATGCCGAACATCGTATTTATCATTATCGCCATCGTACGTGTTCCATGCATATGGTACTGTGCCAAATAAATATTTTTCTTTATATCTTTTTGTTTTCTATTACTAAAAAAAAATATAATACGTATATCTCTACATTATAAATAATTATAATTAATTAAAAGGTGGTCCAATTATCAATGAAGTCAAAGAGAGTTTAATTGGGATTATAGTCTTATATTCACAATGTTAAAACCCATTTAAATAAATATGTAATTTACCTTGTGACCTTTGCCCAAAAGTTAAACCAGGAACATTTAATTTTAAGTTCATTCATCAGAAAAATCAGCCTACACAACATATAATTATATTAATTAAACATACTTTTTTATGATTTTAACTGTAGGTAGTAGGTACCTTTCTTTTCATAAATGCGCTTCATTTGTCCAATAAGATAACGCCACCGAAATGAACCAACTAATTTAGAGCATAATTTATCTGAAAATTATATTTTAAATTATATTTGCACAGCCCTAGCTGTGTGCAATATTATATGTCTTTGATCATGAGCAATGAAGGGAGACTACGTATTTAAAAATGTGAGCCAATCTTCCGTTACAGAATACAATACTATATAAATAATATTGCACTTGTAAATCTCCCTTCAGTCTCAGTGCAGATTTGACGGGTTTAACGTCGTTCTTCTAGCCATGGCCGATGATAAGGTACTTATAATCGGGTTATTATAATTTGTGTTAGCAATATAGAACTATGGAGGTACCAATCCACGATTCTAAACAATAGCTGCAAAATATTTTATTCATTTGTGTTTTTTCATTATTCTTAATTACATTTTTGCTTTTTGTAGGCGGCCGAAGTCGCTCCCGAACCTGCTGTTGCCGAAACAGCAGAAGAAGCCAAGACTGAAAACGAAGTTAAAGAGGAGAAAACGCCAGAAACCCCCGTGACGGAACCGATCACTAATGGAAGCACCACGCCTGAGTCTCCGAAGGACGAAAGCCCTGTAGCTGAAGAGCCAGCTGCTCCTAGTCCTAACATCGACAGGCCTGAGCCTCAGCCTGAAACACAGCCAGAACAGTTACCTGTCAATGGGCTTTCCTTAGAAGAACCTGCCAAGGAAATTCTCAAGGAAGAAAAAAAAGATGAGAGCGTAGAAGAACCCACCGCTGTAACGACAGAGATTGTACCTGAAATTTCCGTCATAAAAGAGGTTTGTGTTGAACAAATGCCTTTGATAGATTCCACGCCTCCACCACTCCCCGCGAATCCTCCTCCTTCTTCTGTGGCATCCTTTGCGGCCACCACAATGGCACCAGAATCGACAGACGCTTCGCTAGCTAACACTGCTGATAACGCAATTCCACCACCAACTTCTGATCCAATTGCAAATGATAAACTAGATGAATTTCCCCCTCAGTCCGAAAACGAATTAACCAACACCCACACCGTTAGTAATGAACTTCCTTCTCCCGTCAAAGAACATATCGAAGAAGTTTCAGTTCCTAATGATCAAATTGAAGCTGGATCTGATACTGAGAAAACATTAGACAATGCTGTCCCTTTAGAGGGTGCTCCTGAAGTTAAAAGTGTAAAACCGGATAGTGCAATTATTGAAGCATCAGCAACAATAATCAAACAAGAAAACGAAAACACAGAAATATCAGAAAATACTGATATTGAAATCCCTGCGCCTTTATCTGAGGACTTGGAAGTACTAGAGGATAAGAACGATTCGAACGCTACTGAGGATTTACCGTCCCCTCCGTCTCCGATATGCGATGATACTGATGTTATAAGCACTGAGAACAATATAATTGAACAAAACGTCGATAATACCCAAGTTATGATTCATGAAACAAGAGAGATTGTGGTCGTTTCTAATCACGTGTCTGATACCGAGAAAATGTCTGCTCCCGAAAACGAAGTCGACAGCAAAATCTCTGAACAAAATATTAAGGCTCAGTCCAAAGACTCGCTCGGTAACCTAATTAAAACATTAGAGTGTAATGGTAACGTCGAGGAAGAAAAGGATACATCTGAAATAATGCCACCGATCGAATCCAAGGAAATGAATAACATAGAACCTGTGAGGAGAGCGACGACTCCCGATGACTCGTTGCCGCCGTCTCTGTCGGAGGCGAACGAGTCGGCTCCGGCGGCGGGCGCGACCAGCAATGACGCGTCCGAGTCGTTCCCGCTGCCGCCCAGCGAGCTGAGCCGCTCGGACTGCGCCTCGCCCGCCGAGCCCGAGCCGGCGGACACGCCACAGGTGAATACTGACCGGAACCTCTTGTTTTGTAGTGGAATTAGTTCTGTAATTAAGAACCGTTTGAGTTTCCCCGTTAACAGATCTCGTATTTAGTTTCATGTGCATTTCTTTACCAGCATGAGTGAACCGTTAATAACCAGGAGAATATAATGAGTGTGACCGATCTGACACAGTAATGAATACAGCCAGAGGCTGCGTTCCTGTCCTTTCCCCTTCCTATAAGCTTGAAACTGAGACATGAATACGTATTAACATGCTAGCATGGTGACGTAAAGTAGGCTTTAGTGCTAACACATTTTCATATAACATATTTTTTATTGTTTAGTCCTATTAATTTGATTCAGACAATGGATTGTTATCATTACCATTTCATGTAATTTAATTAATTATGTTTTAGTATCTAGTTGTTGCAAGTTTCGAACGTATTTAATTTTAATAATAAAACTACTAAAGGCCGATTTTTCAATCCTTAGTTAAAGAATCGAACAGCGTTTATTCCATAGATAACATGATTCTGGATTTTTCAATAGTCAGATAGTATCTGGCGATTAAAGCCTGTAACTGAGGAATAAAGTTAACTGTCCCTTCAAGCATCAATTAGTACCTTATTCTAGGGAATAAATAATGTTTTGACGTTTGTTTTGTTCGGGGTCTTAATGTGCTTTGCCTCTGCGTGTTTTCGTGCATTGTTGACAACATGGATGTTTTTGATTCCATTGACGATAGTTTTTTAAATTATGTTTCCTAATATCACTTTTCTTACGTTTTCGGGCATTAACAATTTAAAACCAGTAGGCTCAACTTTTAGTACCAAGTCGAAAACAGCACACAGAAAATTTATTTGTAACTGATCTTTTTTGCTAAATGTAACGTTTATACGTGTTTTGTAAAAGTTTTTACTATACCGACGAATAATTTTAACGCAGGGGGTTTCAGAATCATGTACTGAATCCATGGTAACAGTTTTCGCGTCGATGTCCCTGCCACCCTGTATACGATTGAAAAATTTAAAATATTTATTCGCCTGATAAACAGCCAGATAATTTTATACACTAGATAACTATTCAACAATTTAACTGAGTATTGAAAAATCGGCCCTAACACTTGCGTCTGCACATTAATAGGGCTAATATATCTCACAAGAATGTCGTCAGCAGCGTCTAAGATATTGACGCGCCGACCCGAAAGCGGAAGCCATCCTTTGGCTTCATTGATGTAGTACAATATTTTTGTGAACAGATGGTTCTTTTAGTCAGAATATTTCAGTGTTCAGCCAATGCTTTTAGTTTAGACCGACGACCATTTTTTTATCCATATACAACAGAATATTAACAAACTACAGTTGCCAAGAGTAGCTACAGAGGCGCTGCTGGCGACGTTACACTTAACCAATGGATTCCTAGTGAAATGACGTGTCTTTTGTGATAAACACATTGTCCTGCTATTAAAAGAAAACGAGCCTTGTAATTAAGGTGCATTAAATTAGCCGCTCGGTTAAAGGCGTTCCTCGTTAGTGTTATTAACAGTTTGTGTATGCGGCTGCAAGTATTATGTCTGCGCTTGTATAAAACCATTAACGCCGCTACTACCAATTTGGTCATTGTTTTTGCTATGGATTTACAAATTTGATGGCGCCCTCAATCTTGCTCGTTAGATTATTCGTTGCCATACTGATAAATAAGTTAAGATGTACCAGTAAGGAACCAGGCGAAGTTCCGATACGATATCGGCGTCGATACTTTTTGGAGATTTCGTGAAGAAGGTCGGAAAAAGAAAACGGACGGATACTGTTGCGCACCGAAACAGGTGTAATATAAAACTCATCAAACTTTGTTGAGTATTATGGTTCTATCATAAAATCTCGACGTCATTATTTAATGATAATGTAGCTAACTATAGTTACCGCAATCTAAAAAGCCCGATTTGACGTTTCACATTTTACATGCAGCGATAACTGTGTATGAACGTCTACGTAAGAATCGAAAAATATAATTCATAATCCTAATTAATTACTACGTTATCCAAACAATATAACAATGAGTATCATTCGTAAGCACCAAGTTTCACTTTAAATTGGAAAAATGCACGGTGTCAAATCGGACTTCTTAGATTGCGGTAACTATAACTGTTGCCCTCACTCATATTCTACGTGTTCTTCATGGATCGGAATTTCAATTAAACAAGTTTAAACCAGATCGCAGTATTCAGGATAGAGCTACCTATTTCGACATAAAAATCATTGTAGATTCTCCATACTGTTTGTTATTACTATACTTTTTTTTTTTCAGTTTATACACCTACTTTGACAATCTAATGTAAACCTCTTTCGTGTAACATAATTTTTACTGTCAGGTGATCAAGAAGAAAATAGAAAACTATCTAATCTAGTCTGCATAAATATTAAGATCATTAACGTATATTTATTATCTATGCATTTCAGTAAATATATGTTAGTAGGTGCCTTCATTTTAATAAAGGCGCGCAGTGTATCAATTCAATCAATTACCTTCGTAATGGTATTTGGAATTCAATCCAAGGTTTTCATTTTAGCACTGATACCTACAGTTTTTAACGAACAATCCGTTTAGATCACCAATTTGAATATCCCCATGCGAATACCACCCATAGTATTCCATATATCGCACCCACGGTTACAGTGCTAGTTAAGCCAATATCAGAATCAGCTGCGTTACTTTTTCTTCATTTTTACCTTTCACTCGATGAAACATCTGAACACAAAATAAATCAAAAGTTAAAATGGATTCCTTAGTGAACCGATTCATCGATGTTGTATCGATTTACTAAGGAATCGATTTCGGCACTTTGCATCTTTCACTCGTCTACAGAAAAATCAAATGAAAGAAGTGGATGTAGGCTTGCTTGCTTTTATTTGGTAGAAAAGTGTGTATGTTTATGCCGCATCTAATTTATCGCGATATCTATGTAAGCTTTTTACTACTGTTCTTGTCGCTCCTGTTACTACCGGTATGACTTCTGTAGATGTGTTCCATAATCGCAATGTACCATCGAAGAAACGCATATTTATTTATTTAATAATTCAAGCACAGAAATGTACAGAGTCGGACTTAATGCCATAGGCATTTTCTACACACCGTACATCGTAAGGACTATTTCTGCTTGTAGCGCTCGGCCGATATAGTAACGCTTTCCTACGAAAAGAAAGGGTCGTGTGCGCGGGATTTTGTTTTCGATGCTTTCTTCGATAATACATGTGTAGTACTAGCTGTTCGTGCCCGGCGTCGTCGCCCGGGTGTATTTCCGACTTTTCTGGTGGATTTTCCAAAATTTTCTTTCAAACAAACCTTGTATGTAGTATTATGTTGTATGTAGTACGAAACTCATTGAAGTCTGAGAATAAATGCCACCTTGAATGTATGCAAGCCTACTACTTTTTGTTGGGTATTCAACAAAACGACGATTTTAGTATTAAAATAACAACATCATGCCTTGTTTCCCGGAAGGGGTGGACCTATATATAGTAATAAAATAAATATGAATTAATTGTATGTAAGTCACCCCAAATAAACTGGGATAAGGGCAGGAAAATCATGATGATGATGAATTGTAAGTAAATGCGCTGCTTCACTTTTTGCTTGAAGTGTACTTTACTTTCGACGTAGCGGGAATTGACGTAGTAAATTATAATTTCATAATAATTTCGTCGAACGAATGATGGTGAAAAGGATTAAAAGCGTTCCTACCTATCAAAACAATTGTGTGACTAACAAACACTTTTTTTAATTTCTATCGATGTTTTTCAATAGTTAAATGCGCAATGTGGAAAACTAAAGGTGATATTCAAATTGGTGACATGGAAAGTTACTGACGAAAGAATATGTATGAGAGTTATGTCATGTCTCAATCATAAGACTTATTTATGTATATCCAAGCTATTTTTTTCTTGTCGTCACTAAATCAATTTATAGTATCACTTAGACGTTAATTTCCAATATGTATTATCTTAAGCCTTAAGAAAATATCGTCACATCCACGGTAAACTTACGAATCTGCAGTTTTAGTGAAATCGACATTTTGATGAAAAACTGTGCCTAATGTGGTACTACACACCGTGGAAAATTTACGAATTTTTTTCTCTGACGGTTACAGAATTCAAATTGTTCGAATCTACATTTTATGTTAAAACACCCATGTATGATGATGTAAAAGTTACGAATGTGCATTTATTTCTGATCCTTGTACATTATTGACAAGTTCATAATAATATATAAAACAAGTACCATTTTGAAAACCAAATGTACTGCGGTACCTTTATACCTGTTACAAAAAAAAAGTTATCATTGATGTTTGCTTTCAAAACGCTCCCCTGTAAAATGCATTTTCTGCAGATTCGCAAGTTTGCCGTAGAGGTGACGATATAAGCGCTTTTTTAATGTTGCCTAGTGATGTTTGATAATTATGTCGATAGAACAGCCCTTGTACCATTGTAAAATTGTAATTGAATGCTCGAACAACGCTCTCTTTGTTCATTAGCTTAGTTTAATTTATTAACTTTATTGAAAAACCTATGATCTCGAGAATAATAATAAAATCTGGGTTACAATGCTACACATGCTAATGCTAACATTGTGTCGTACAATGACCTCGATTTTGTCAAGAATACATTGTTGTCATAATTGTGGCTTTATCATCTTGTCATATTTCCAGTAAATAAATATGCATTAGTATTGTCCCTTATGTGTCTCATAATAATTTGTTATGTGTTCAATGCTTGTTTGTAATACCAATTTTATTTGTACAAAATTATTATGATTGAACTTATTTAGTAGGTACGCAAATTTACTGTAAAATGTACTGACAACAAAAATATTATTACAGGACCCCCTCCCCGTAAGTGACAAATTGGCAGAATTGATCCCGGAGGTTCCAGATGTGCCAGAACTCAAAACGGAAATGGTACAGTTAAAATATGTATTTTAAAACCAGTATGAAAATTAATTGATGACGTATATTAATGTTACGTTTAACGTTTAGTTGCAGGAGACGACGGGCGACGTGGCGGTGACCAACTAAACGCCACATAAGATCGCAATCCATCGTCCACGACACGTAACTGTGTCTAAAATGAGCCTTTAATTTATTTCGATTTAGTACTGTGGCGTATTGTCGAACTAAGTTCGGTCAATAATTTACATCGTCAATAATGTGGTTTTCAGTTCAGATATGACGTTTCGTATAGAATGATTATACTATAAGTTTAGCATGCTTTGCTTCTATAAAATTAAGATTTTATACATTTTATTCGCTAGAATCGAGTTTTTATAATTATATTACATTAACAAAGTTATATTTAGACAGTATACGGTGCGATAAGTTGGTGCCATTATTACAGGGGTATAAGTTTGACGTTGTCGCGTGTCGCTCGCTCTTAAATAATAACTCTCCCATGTCGTTCTTACTCTCGCAGCTCTTCTCACAGATATAATTACTTGTAATTCTTTTGAAAATCTTTTCTTAATCCTAAAAATTAGTTTTTCTATACAAAGCGACAGCAGTTAATGTAGGTGTCGTGTTTTTAGAAGATATTTTGCTCAGACCTCAAGTATTAGAGATTTTAAACATCTTTTCAAATATCAAAAACATGTTGTAAAATTAAATCAGGGACTTCCTCCTTGAAAAACTTCAAAATAAGGCCATTTTAAAACCTATTTAGTTTATTGATTTTAATTAAATTGACTTTAAGTAATTAAAAATGTGTTCCAAGTTTTGGCCGACGCAAATTACATCCCATTCGACTGGTATAATTTGTAGACTGTATGCATTGTGTACGACAATGTACTGTATCAGAAACATTGTTTAAGTACACGGAAGGTTCTCTCTCTTTCCAATTGAATACGATACGTAGACCCGTCAATGATGATCAGTGTCATCAGTTTAGTAAATATAATTTGAGACATTATTTTATTATGTATATATGAACACCGATTTCATTTACTCGTAAAACAAACAAATGTTAATTATCAAATTGGAGTTTGAAGTAACTTGTAAATTGTTAAGTATGAGGGAATATGAAATCTCATTAGTTTATGGTATATTCATTGTGTTTTATTTCTAGTTTATAATAAGTTGTATAAAATTAGTCTCTCAGCAGCTCTCTGTAATGCCGCCAGCTCATAATTTTTTATTCATTTAGTAATTGACGGAAAGTTGCTCCTATGTGTAAGATGATAGAACATGTTTCGGCATTTTTCGTAAAGTAGCGTGTGGTTGTTGAATCTAAATTAAATGGATGAGGATGGATTTATCGTTTAAAATTGATATTCAGTGGCCAAGTTTGTGATTACTATACAATTTATAAACTTATACAGACATGATTATATTGTACTATTTAGAATTGTAGTATGTGTAACGAGTTAGTAAAGGCGGTGTGGTTATTATCAACCGCCATTAGTATATTGGTTTCAACCTCATTCGTAAAATACAATTAGATGACTTATAAGGTTTGATATTACTATACAATATTATGGTCATTTTCTAATACTATGTGTCCAGTAATCATATGATTTCAAGATCATTTTTGTAATTTTATACATTTTTTATGAAATTAAATGTGACACACACTTCACGATTGGGAGAAGTTCTCCAGATAATATAAACTGTAAACGTGAGTGAGACATTCCATATCAAGTGCAAACTAGATTGTCTGAAATTCTGTAATATTGTGTGCATGCACTCTAATTACTTCGTAAACTGTCAGCGATCTCATTATATGAAAGTTGATCGTTTAATTTACATAATTACTAACACCACCAACAAGACTCAACACAATGCTTAGAGGTGTCTAAATATTATATTAGTAGAAAATTGTAAGTAACAATTGCTTATATAAATGAATTTTCCCTAGAACTGATATTGTTCCAGTTGGGTTTCCATTTGATGTGTCCCCAAACAGATATCAAATTCAGCCAATATTTTGAACATAATATCATGTATCATTCCTGTTAGAACTAAAATCACTTCCAAACATTTTCCAGTAGTAGTTATGTTTGTTTTAAGGATTTTCTTACTACGGTAATCCAAAATTGACTGAGTTTAATGTAATTCAAGGAAATTAACTTATTTGCTCATTATGCATTGTGGAATTTGTATGATAATTATAATAGGGAATTATGTTAATCCAATTATTGAAACTTAATGTTGATGTGTGAATGTCTCTTATCAATAAATATTAAAAAAAGAATCGGTTTTTTAATTATATGATGTGTGTTTGATGGAATTGGAAGAGTTTAGATAGTGTATTATTTCTGCACAATAGGTATAGGCAGGTATGGGCATTTTTACAAAGTTAAAGGGTATAAAAGAACTAAGATGTAATTTCAACTTCTTTTTTATGCGAGATTGTATTGTTTGCATTGCCTCAAATTCTATATTTTACGATTCCCAGCTTAAAACCAATAATTAATCACGTAATTATGAGATACTAGCTGCGCCCCGCGGGTTCACCCGCATAAGTCTCGATCACGTGGGAAAAAAAAAGTATCCTTTGTTCTTTTCCAGGGCATCATCTATATATGTGCCAAATTTCATCCAAATCCGTTCAGCCGTTTTAGCGTGAAGGCGTAACAAACAAACTTACTTTCGCATTTATAATATTAAGGATAGGTAAAATAAAATAGAGGGTAAGTCAAGGATATTTCGTCAGGTTTGTTACTTAAATCGGATTAAAAAATAATCAAATTTTCTTTAATATTAAAGAACATAATTTGGATCAACCATATCAATTTTAGAAAATGCGATATAATATAACCAAGAAAAATGCCTCATAATTACAATTTTGTTACCAGTGATGACATTCGAACATTATGATATTCTACTATTGAGTTTAAAATACGAAAGCATACAATACGAATATTGAATATAAAACTTATCCTCTTATTAAAATTTGTCATTTAATTAACATCGGAATTTAAGTAATTAATGCTTTAAATTATATATAAAAAAGATTTTGACTTGAAAATTAGGGGGACAGTAACAAAGCTGACGATAACAAAATTGTTATGAAGCATTTACACTAGGTTATGTTTCATAAACTAATGAGGTACTTTGTTGAGTTCTTTTTTTAGGGTTCCGTAGTAAACAAGGAACCCTTATAGTTTCGTAATGTCCGTCTGTCTGTCTGTCCGCGGTCTAGCTCCAAGAAAGACTTTGTACTAGAAAGCTGTAATTTGGCATAGGTATCCATATTAATTATGTCGACAAAGTGGTAAAACCAAAATTATGAAAAACATTTTTTTTTTAGGGTATCTACCTCTCATACACGTAAAGTGGTGATGTTTTATTTTTTATTTTTTTAACCCATGGTGAGGGGTATCATTGGAAAGGTCCTTCAAAAACATTATGAGTTTGTGGCAACCATTTTTGGATCTAGGGATCCGTTTGCGAAATATTAAGCTTTAAAGTGCTAATTTTTGTTCGAGTCAAGTGTCCCCCCCCCCTTGCCAGCTCAATGGTTGGTTTTGGGTGTGTGAAAAAAAGCACAACAGTAGTTTATACAACGAAATTAAAAGGAAAACTATCCCAGCTAAGTAGGCTTTACAAGTTAACGAGTAATAATCGACCAACTTAACTTTGCAGTTGCAAAAACATGTTTTCCCATACATTCCGTATGGGAGAACATATTTTTCAACTACAAAGTTAAGTTTGTTTTTGGGATAAATTCATCCCAACTACGGAACCCTTCATTGTGCGTGGTCCGACACGCACTTGGCCGGTTTTTTTAATCAAGCAAAATCTACACAAAATTGCAGGCTAATAAAATGTTTAACTACTCAGTACGAACTTACATTTAAATTTCTTTTTGCTGAATTGAGATGGTGTAACACATGTGAGAGCAGAGCTGGTGGAGGAAAAATCCACGCCAGGTCGTATAGCCAGTATCTCATGAAAGCGTCGTGAAAGCATGCGTTCGAGTGTAATAAGTCTAGAATAGCATAGTTGTACATGACGTGTGCTTCTTGCGAGGTGAACAGGTGTATGCTTGGAGTTCCCCAGTTCAAATGCCCGAAAGAGAGCAAACCGAGTCAACCGACACTTTGAAGATATGTGCATCTGGACTGAGGGCCATTTTTTTTCTTCCAAATTGAGTTAAGATTTATAGGGAAATTAGTTAAAATTGTAAAAACTTAAGCAAAATCCCATAAATTTAATAAACGTAAATTAAAACTTTTATGAACAAATGACTTGGGCTCTCAATCCAGACGCTTGCATAAAGTGGCATACCATAAATCTCAGAAAGTACTACCGCTGTGTTAAAAAAATATATTTTAGAATTTAGTTAAGAATTTCTTAAATCTTTTAAGAAAATTCCAACTCGCTAGAATTGGACGTTACAGATTTATGACGGTTTAACTGGGGCCCTCAGTCTGTACTGAGGAATCTTCAAAACATGAGTTCATTCATCATTATTTCAGCCGAAAGACGTCCACTGCTGGACAAAGGCCTCCCCCAAGCACCGCCACTTCGACCGATTCTGTGCTTTCCGCAAACTCAAAACTCAAACTCAAATCATTTATTTCAATTAAACCATTTACAGGCACTTTTGAATTGTCAAGGAATCGGTCAGTCAGAAATAGGTATGAAGCTAGTTGCCCATTCCAAAGCGTAGTAGGTACCGCATCCAGCGGATTCCTGCGGCCTTCACAAGGTCATCGGTCCATCTTGTGGGAGGCCTTCCAACGCTACGTCTTCCGGTACGTGGTCGCCACTCCAGAACCTTTCGACCCCATCGGCCATCCATTCTGCGAGCAATGTGCCCTGCCCATTGCCACTTAAGTTTTAATATTTTATTCATCATGGCGTCGTCTTACTTGCATACTGCTTTCATCTAGAAATCATGTTACATAATAATATTACGTAGATGTTAGGTATTTAAATAAATATGAAAGGCATGTATTTCTATCCTTAATATTATAAATGCGAAAGTAAGTTTGTTTGTTACGCCTTCACGCTAAAACGGCTGAACGGATTTGGATGAAATTTGACACATATATAGATGATGCCCTGGAAAAGAACATAGGACACTTTTTTTTTTCCACGGGTTCGAGACTTATGCGGGTGAAACCGCGGGGCGCAGCTAGTACTATAATAAGATAGCTATCTGATACAACTTTTTGATTAATTAGAAAGTGTGATTCATCATAAAAAAACTGCTTTTGTGGATTGTAGATTTGAAGGTACTTCTGGACGAAAATGGCTAGCTGTCGATGGTCGTATTTCTCCTGACAAACGTCAAACATTTTCGGTTTTTATTTTGGCCCAAAAAGTAGTAGATATTATGGAAAAAAACAGTCTTTTGTATTCAGGGGTTCGTTGCCCAGGTTTTCTAACATGTACATTTATTTATTATTTATTTATTTATTAACTTAAAAAAAATCCTATAGCTAGGTTACATTGCCCCACAAAACTGCTTACGCAATTTAACTGTGAGATCATTGAGTCTCTCAAACAGTAAACATATATTTATCAGGTACATCTATAATCTATATAATATTCAATACCTACACTCACATAGAATCTAACAAATATTTTTTAAGATTACGAGCGAATTTTACTTTATTAGCTTCTTGCCTGATGTCAGCAGCAGTATATTAGAATGTACTCTGTGGTCAGCAGGCAAAGTGTTCAATAAGTAGGGAACGCGTTTTCTTAAAGTTCTGTCGCCATAGTAACTACTAACTCTGGGTAGGTACATCATATTTACCTGCTGTCATCGACCTGGTAGTATACCTGTTAGAAACCAGTGAGTCATTATCCCGCTTGCCATGGCTATTAACTAATAATAGGTATTTGTGTTTAAGGCTAACTGGTAGGATTTTACATATTTTGAATAACCTACTATAGTCCCCTTTACAAATGTTTTTAGTTTTATTATTTACTAATAATTTTAAGAATCTAATTTGAATTGATTCTAGTTTCTGTATATTACTTTTAAAAGTCAAACCATAGCAATCAAGAGAATAACTCAGTATTGAGTCAACTAAGGACATTTATAAACATTTTAAGGTGCTGGTGGGAACTTTAAAGCTTAAGTGATAGAATTTACTTAGCAATATTCTAAGCTTACTACAAATATTATCAATATGTGAAGACCATGAAAAATTTTCATCAAGTTTCATTCCAAGATAGGTGACACTTTCTACTTGTTCTATTGGTTTACATTCACAGTTTGAATTATCATTATGCATACAGTCATAGCTATGGGTGAAAATGGAAGGCATGTTTTAGTCCGATGTATATAAGGGGAATGTATCATCAACAGCTTAGTTTTATCACCATTAAGAACGATACCGTTGTCGTGGGACCACTTTACCACTGAGTCTACGTCCTGTTGTACGAATCGACAGGTGTCAGCACGGTCGGTGCCGGCGCGCAGCACACACAGGTCGTCCGCGAACATGTGCGCAGAGCAGTGGCGTAGTACGCCACACAAGCTGTTCACGTGCATTATGTAGCACACAGGCCCGCATCCGGACCCCTGCGGCACCCCGCACCCCACCTTCCTCTCGTCGCTGTGCTCATCACCTACCTTTACTCGGTAATTTTTTTTGCACATGCAGAATTCTATAAGGGAATGTAAGTAATTGGTTACAGGCACTTTGTGAGTTCTCCTGGGTCGCAAGACGGAGACGTTGCGCAAGATTCAGTGCGACAGACCGTCTCGCGCCCCGGGGAAATCTCTTTAACACTGGGGTAGATTTTTTTAATTTTGCAAGCATTTTCCACAAGGTTTTCTCTAAAGGTGTTGATGTTGGGGATGTGGCTGGGGGGCACAATGGTACACTATGTGGTTTGTGAATCTTGCCATAGTGTATCCGCAGCTCCCGTTCGCCTTTAAAAAAACGTGCTTGTGAGCAATTTGGACATCTTACCAGCTGGACATCAAGCGATGTGGCAGGTTGACTGGCGTAGGTCCCGGCGTCGCTACAACTGGCATTGAACATATAATATTAAAAACACTTAAGCTTACAATTAAACTTACCTAAAAAAATATAATAACAAACTGTATATACACGCACATACCACAAAAATGATTATTTTTAGAAAATATCGATTGCACTTGGTATTTGGTGAAAATGAATAACAGTTTTTTTCTAATTTGTATTATGACTATGACTGAATAGGTATTTCTTTTTTTGTTTCTCGTTGGTTCGTTTTGTTCGAAAACGCAAAACAAAATTTCACTGAAATAACTGCCACCAGCTGCATCAGACTGCTTGAAATCTTGTTTTGTACTTTTTAGTTGCAGTCCAGTTTTGATCTTTATAAAATGTTGCTCATGCAAATGCTCAATTTAAGTGAAGGTGACATCAGGGAAGCGGCCAGGATACTGTTCAGCAGTGATGTGGTGGCGCCTTACTCTCCAAAAACGCTAACAGCCCTAGAGAGTAAACACCCAGCGTCTGCGGATAGGCTCACGTTTCCCGATCCCCCTGACCTAAATTCAACCTTTCTTTAAACGTTTCGGCGCCTCAGCTGATTGCAGCCGTGAGCTCCTTCCGAAGCGGTTCCGCTGGCGGCCTCGACGGCCTGACTCCACAACATCTAAAGGACCTATTGAGTTCAGACGCCGGGGACGCTAGTGAGTCGCTTCTGAAGGAGCTTGCGGCCCTGATTAACCTCATGCTCAGCGGCGGTGTGAACGAAGCCGTCGTCGATGTCTTATACGGGGCAAACCTATCTGTCCTACGCAAGAAGGACGGCGGCATTCGTCCCATCGCCGTTGGGTGCACCTACAGGCGTACGGCAGCCAAAATAAGCTGTAAGCTATACAGCGAATCCCTTACAGCTAAGTTTCAGCCCCTGCAGCTTGGTTGAGAGTTGGAAGAGGGGGCTATGAGGCTGCCGTACATGCCCTTTCCACCTTTTTGAACTCCAATAAATGTGAAGTTATCCTCAAGGTTGATGTTAAGAATGCCTTTAACTCTGTCAATAGGGACACTTTGTTGGCTGAAGTCAAAAAGGAGCTACCCGAAATTTATGGTTTTATGTGGCAGTGTTACAGGTACCCCTTTAAATTACTATACAAGGACAATGTTTTGGAATCTGCAGTAGGATGCCAACAAGGTGACCCTCTCGGGCCAGTCATTTTCAGCTTGACTATCCATCCAACTATCCAGAAACTAAATTCAAAATTTAACGTGTAGTATTTAGATGATAGAACGCTAGGAGGTGATGTAGACACTGTTTTGAAAGACCTACAACTCCTCAAACAACAATTTAAATCTATTGGACCTTAACCCATCAAAATGCGAAATTTTCCTATCTGACATTACTGACAGACAATTGACCCTTGAGAAATTTTATGCAATAGCCCCAAATATAAATAATATATTCAAATCAAAATTTTTGAAAAAAGTTCACTTCAGCTCCTAATAGGTTCTATTCTCTGAGATGTCATGTCTGAAACTAACTAACCCTGCGTTCCGAAATGCGCTAAAAATAAGATATGGTCAGATTCGCGATATTATCACTTTTATCGCATTTCGGAATGCAGGGAATATTGACAACTTGTGCAAATGCTGCAATTAAATAACATACTTTATTGGATAAGGATTAATGATGCATTGTCAAAATGAAACAAATTAGTCATAAATAAAAGGAGAAACAATTATTACTCAATGGGGTTAAAAACTGAAAGCTCATAGCAGATGGCAGCACAGTTGTGCGTCTTTAGTCCGCCATTGTTGTTTATGTTTTCACTGTTGTGTCGATATTGTTTATACGAAAACTAGACAAAAATGTATGCGATTTGGAGTGTAGTACAACTAAAAGCGGAGTTAAGGAAAAGAGATGCGTCTACCACTGGTAAAAAAGTAGCTTTAGTGGAAAGGTAAATAAATAATGACCATTTTATATTTGATAGATTGGTTTTGTTTACATTATTTAAAAGTCCTTTTTTTGTTGAAGACTGGAGGCATACGACAGGAATAACTTGATCGGAGTTGAAGAAGAGCTTGACGATGATAACCATAACATTATTGCTCTGGAAAAGTTCAGGGATGTCAATTCTAGCACTGATCTTTCAGCGCTCTCTAAAACCCACATTCAAGAATTTGGTGAAAGGTAAGTTTTCATACAGTGATCAACTGATGATGCATTCATCTTCCTTTGTGAGTTCAACTATAAAAAAGCGTGTAATATACTTAATTTAATGTTAATATTATTCCAGGTTTCAAATACCTCCTAAAGGGAAAAACCTCTATGAAAATAGGAGCTTGGTCAAGCTAAAGATCGTAACCATGCTTATTTTCATGCACAATGCAAGGCACAAATGAAAAGATTAATGTATAATGTTATACTCAAGATGAATAAAACTGGTATGATATGTGAAAGTCATTGTGAATGTGCAGCTGGAAGTGGCTTGGAAGCACACTAAACATATCTTCACAGTCCTTCATGGTATAGAGGATAATATATAGTATGTACAAAGATTACAATTACCTATGCATAAAGTATGTACAGAAAAATTAATGATGTTCAAACAACCAAAAACAACATCATTTTAAACTGAGTATCTCCAACTAACAATTTACGGTAAATACTTGTATAAATACTATGATACTGTAATAAAACCAAACTAATATTAAAAAAAATGTTTTATTTATCTCCTTATACACAACGCATATTACATAATACATTCTCTAAAGTTACAGCACATAAGACAAACAAAAAATATCTTTGATGCGAGAGGCACAAAATTGTGATGTTTTTGTCAAACCTAACAAACGTTCAATATGAATGTGTTGACTTATTTATTTATTAATAGGTCAGCCTACAATTGTTACACATTACATTTCTCTTAAAACTACACGATATATATTTATAAGTGCAACAATTGCTAAAAGCTAACACCACATGCACTGTATATTAGAATTTTACATTTTTATGACTGCAATTAATTTCTAATAATGGCTGATTTAGAATTATGTAAAAACAAAGCAATAATGCAATAAACTAGGATCAAATATTTGGTTTACATTAAATAATAAATTAAATTACATTGAAATAAATAACATTTTCAATAGTAATATTCTTCACATGACTTCCATAATACTTTATTTTGTGAGCCATTACACTTAATGTCGAACACACAAAATATAACTTTTGATAGGTTTCAAAACCTGTGTAGAAAGCAATGATACTGTCATTGTTGTTATAGTTCTTTATAGATTCATAAATGTACACAAAATTCACTTGAGTATGTCTTGATGATACAGTATGTTGGTCCCGCTCTGGCCCATCATCTGGCTCCAATGGTGTGCTAGGAAAAATTTATATTTCGTTAAACATTATTTCCTCATTAGTTCCTCGTCTTTATATTGCTCTTCATAACTATCACGGGTTTGAACATGGCTAGGTCCAGCAATTTGATTACTATATGTATCAAAACATTGTTTTTTTCTCATTTCTCTGTAAGTCTATTTGCTCTGTCTTCAGCTAAGGGGTTGACTGGTTTGACTTTAGTAAAAGAAAAAATAGAGGGTACAGCAGTCTTCCTGAGCCTTTTGTAAATATTTTCATCACCTAGAACATACAAAAAGGATCTATGATCTACTTATCTATGTGCGAAACATAAAATACAAATATGATGAGTGGAAGATATATTTATCTATTTAGCCCGTAATGTCCCACAGCTAGGCAAAGGCCTTCCATTCCCTTTTCCACACACGTTTGTCCACTGCCACTGCGGGCCAGTCCTTTCGGTAGGATTCAGTGCAGGATATGTGTTAATATTAGGCAGTAGGTAGTTTGGTATGAAGGTATTAAATACAATGCAATAAAGCGAATGCTGCATCGATACTTGCTACTTAGACATATGAGTATTTACTTTGGTCGATTAAAAGATAATCTTAACAACACAACCTTAGTATAATGTATATAAATAAATATCCACAAATGCCTATTATGAAAACACACTTAAGTTCTCTGTATTATGAAAAAGAGCATCACCTGTATACGCATTTGTCTAATAGAAGTCTTCAGGTTTAAAATAATATATAGCACATAACCTCGACGAATTATTTGGTTTCCAATTTTTTCTTCGGAGAGCTCTCTCCCACACTTTTCTTCTTTTAAGATCTTTGGGGAATACATGGGTCCCCGGATTTGTGCAGTCAACAGCTGCGCAAAGGGGCATATTAATTAATTAGGCGTAAAAGAAGTTGATTGTTTACAAAAAATGTATGGATATTGACAGCTAGCTGTCATATTTACGGACGGACAATGATAGCGACATCTGAAGTGAGCAAATGGCAGTTTTTATCCCCATTGCCTTTACAGTTTGTGACTATTAAATTTGGTCGGATTCGCGATATTATCACTTTTAGCGTAACTCGGAATGCGGCTTTAGAATAACTTTTAGCACGGTGGCACGGTTCCCAACTTAGGGATTTTCTCCCCAGATTTAGGGGATAAAAAAGTAAGATGGGATTTTTTTAGGGGTGACTTATTGTTAAGGGTATTTTTAGGGATTTTTTAAGTACTAATATTTATTTATTTTATTGAAAATATAGGCTCTTGTATTACTCAATCTTATTTATTTTTTAATCATATTTATTTTTGAAATAGCGGCTTGGCGACATCTAGTACTGTTGCTTGTTACTAAGAATGCAATGTTTAGTTGAAATAAAATGTCACTATAGTGTTTACCATAAATACGCGGCCACCAATCATCTCAATGTATACATTGAGATGATTGGTGGCCGCGTAGGTATTAAGGTACTTACTCTTTTATTAAAAAAAAATACAAACAAGTATGCGTTTTATTTTATGAGTTACGAACGATTTGGGCAGTTGCGCACAATTTTTTAATTTACATTTGGGATTTTTTAGGGGATTTAAAAAAACTTGGGGGAAAATTTTGGTAGGGGTTGGCAACACTGACTGTCAGTCATATGCCAAACACTCCAACCAAATAGTAACAATATTTGCTTATAGACCAAAACAGACAGATTTTGACTCTCATTTTGATAGTCTATTTATCTCCAATTGTTTCATCAGTCTTAATATCTCATAGATTTAAACGGTATACAGACTAATTTCGGGATTCCGTGTTCTGTGATTTGGATTCGAATCGTGCTTTAGTTCAATAACATTCTTGTGAATATTTATGACTAACTTGAGATGGATAAAGTATTTGAAATAGAATCACTTGAAGCATTCCAAAATGTAAGTAAAACGCTACATGCCATGTATTTTCATCGGGTTTATATTGAACCAAAGAAATGAAATATTTAGATGTATTTGCTTGGAACCTACTATCTATATAGATAGGTACCTTGTATAGTAATTATTGGCCACAAACACGTTTAAGAAAGAATTTAAAATAGGTACTATTATAATTCAATAACACTGCCCAACCAGGGGTCCACAGAGTACATTTTTATATAGGCTACCTATTTAAAATAATCGATGGGCGACTATCTGACCAATTTTTAAGCAACTTCAAAAAAGGAGGAGGTTGTATGTACGTCTGTATGTATGTTTTTTTATGTATGTTCATCGATATTTTAGGCAATTGTGGACCAATTTGAAAATTCTTTGGTTGAGGAAGCTTGGGTGGGAAGGCGGTGGGCCCATATAAATTTGAGTAACTTTGCTTGGGCAGTTTTTGAGTTAGCTTCAACAATACGTATTACAAACATACATACATTAACTTACGCCTTCTTCCCATGGAGGTAGGCAGAAATTACAGAACGCCACCTGCTACGATCCTTACATACTCCTTTTGCCTCGTTTACATTCACACATCTGGTCATACACGCACGCCGGTTGCGAGTACTACGCACCTGGCCTTTCTGAAGAACATCACCAATAATACGTATTCTTCTCACTTAATCTATGTGAATGATGTTATAAAAATTTCCTGTCACTGTTATTTACATAGCAGGTGTGGTATTCAAATTAGTGTGGGGTAGGTACACATGGCTACATATCAAGCTATACATTTCCAATATAAGCTGATCTCGCATTGGACGGAAATCCTGCACAATGCGAGATCAGCATAAACTGGAAATGTATAGCTTGATGTGTAGCTGTGTGTACCACAACAAAAAAGTGAAAAAAAACCAGCTTCCAAAATTAGTTATTTTTCAATTTTCAAATTTCTTTTGGAAGTTGGTTGTTTTTTTTTGTAAAAAGTTTTAATTCATATTTTGAAAGGTAATTTCTCAGCTGATGGTACATAATATAGCATAATTTCGATTCCGGTTGTTGTGAATTTGTTTTTGTTTCAGGTATCACACCAAATCTTGACCAAGTTGTATTATTCAGGATCATCTGATTCACTATCATCTTACATAGAAGCTGATGTGATTATGTTGGCAAAACAGGATTTGATCTCAATTATTTCTGATTGTAATTTTGATTTACAAAAAATCAAAGATGTAATTAATAGCAAGGGGTGGTCACAAGAAAAACTTAAATGCTTTCATGAATTATTAGAAACAAACAAGTCTGAAGTTCTTCATGCAGCTTTGAACCACTTTAACAGTAGTTACTGTGACACAATAGTTAATTTTGATTGGTTTTTAAAAATAGTTCTTGGTACTAGTGAAATGAAAACATTAAAATACCCACTACTACAGTTGATGATGTCTACATTAAATAAAAATGGGAAACAGAATAAAATTATTTATGATACCAATAAAGATATTTTAAGGAAAATTATAAATGCTTTAGAGAGTATTAAATAAATAAAAAATTGTAAGTAAGTAATTGGCTTTTTTATTTAAAAAAAAACATTTATTATTATATTGTACTAGTTCTTGCCCGCGGCTTCGCCCGCGTGGATGTCGGAAAATATCCCACGGCAGCGTACTACCGATACCGGGATTACATACCTAATAGCCGAGGAAAAGATCATTGACTCCTACCGTTGCGCCCGCGTTGCCGCCAACCATAATTACTTTGCTACGCGTAATTTTGAATCTGTGATGTCTTTTTAAACCATTCATTTAAATGACGTCAAGGCATATTTTAATCTAAATTAAATGCTCAATTTAAGTACCTAACATAGTTTATTGGATAAGGATTAATATAATTAATACATGTCGCCCGAACTTAGGCCACGCTTACCTCGTTTGCCCATGCATAAAAAAAATAGGGCGTTGGTGGCGGTTCTGGATTCGCAGTTATCAAACTATTTTGATGATGATGACTGCGAAGACCTCACTGATACTCACTCAATTCTGTACTGCGCGGCTGTAGCGGCATGTCGTGCAGCTTACGTCAAATTTGCTAACAGTTCTAGAGCTACACGACCAAAACCAGCCGTACCAGCTTAACAGTGCAGAATTGAGCGCCGTATTGGTGAGGCCAGAGCGCTCATCGGCAAACTAATCTGCTTCAGGGAGGGCAATACTCGCCCTAGAGTGATGAGCTTTGTGAGGCGGGTGTTCTCAGGGACTGATATCAGCCCTGACGACTATATATCCCGTGTCACAGAGCGCATCGACTTCCTGAAGCAGAAAGTGTATGCATGGGCAAACCGTATCCGTAGGTATAAGCGGCGAGTAGAGCGATACACGCAGAATCGCACCTTCCAGAGTGATGAAAGGTGGGTTTATAGGGCTTGGGTGCGACCGGACCAAGGTGTGGCTGACATGCGTCTACTGGATGATGATGCCATGGATTCTTTCTGGCCGGTGCCTGTCAGTCACACCGAAGGTGACTGGACTCGGGGAAGTCGAGCGAGCCTGCGATCCAATACTAGAAATGGGGGCTATTACCATCTGCCCCCAAGATGTAGCACGTGGAGTTCGTCCGTTACCTAACTGGAAGTCTCCAGGGCCGGACGGGCTGCACAACTTCTGGATCAAATGGTTTGTGAGATCGCACGCTCGCTTGGTGGCTCAGTACCAGACTGCTTTGGACTCTGAGTCGCTACCCCAGTTCTTAACAACAGGAGTTACCCACCTACTCCACAAATCTGGTAGTACCGCGGAACCCAAAAATTTTAGGCCGATCACGTGTTTACCGACGGTCTATAAAGTACTTACATCCATTTTGAGAGCTAAAATTAGCAAATATATAGACAGCAACGCCATCATATCTGCCTCTCAAAATGGATGTAGGAACGGCTCCCGCGGTACTAAGGAGCTACTCCTCATTGAAATGGCCATTAACCAACAGGTTCGCCGTTCCCGAAAGTATCTGTCGACATGCTGGATAGCTTATAAGAAGGCCTATGACTCGGTGCCACATACATGGCTCATGAGAGTGCTGGAGTTGTATAAAGTAGATACAACTCTGCGCACCTTCCTGATGTCGTGTATGAGGCAATGGAGGACGGTCCTTCGCTATCCAGGATATCGAAATATCCAGAGGAATAGCAAGCCGATAAGGATAGAGCGAGGCATATTTCAGGGCGACAGTTTGAGTCCGCTTTGGTTCTGCTTAGCCCTGAATCCTCTAAGCACACTGCTAGAGGATTCAGGTTGAGGAGAGGTGGTCAGGTTATATCTCACCTGGATGACCTAAAACTCTTTGTCCCCAACAATTTGCAACTAATGGAGCTACTGAAAGTAACTGAAACTTTCAGTAGCGCCATCAGGATGGAATTTGGTGTAGACAAATGTGCGGTCATGCATGTAAAGCGAGAGGAGATTGTGGAATCCGTGGAAACCCAACTCTCGGATTCCACAAACCTTAAAAGCCCTCTTCGCATCCGAAACCTGTAAGTATTTGGGTATATCGGAAGCGTTGGGCATCAATGTTACTGACATGAAGCAATCGTTGAAGGAGCGCTTCTTTGGCCGCCTGAAGAAAGTATTTAATAGTCTTCTATCAGGCGGAAACAAGGTTTGCGCCTTCAACGGTTGGGTCATGCCGGTTTTTGATGTACTCTCGGCATACTCAAATGGACTCAGCAGACCGAACTCGACGCCCTGGATAGGAGGGTCCGTATGCTGCTGACTGCATTTCGAATGCATCACCCACGGTCATCGGTAATGAGACTGTATATCCCGCGAAAGTATGGAGGTCAAGGCTTTTAAACGCTAAGACCCTCCACAATAACGAGATAGGCAGTCTTAGGGAATATTTCCTAGAAGCCGACGTGAGAATGCATCGAGATGTGGTCGCGGTGGACAAGGGTCTTACCTCGCTCTCCTTGGCTAAAGAGGACTGGCGCAAGCCTGTAGTACTTGACACTAACGATCGCAGGAAGGTATGGCAGAGTAATGAGCTTCATGGACGCTTTTTCCGGGCCCTACATGGACCCGATGTAGATTTACTGGCGTCCGTGACCTGGCTACGTTTTGGTGACCTCTTTGGGGAGACCAAAGGTTTTATCTGTGCAATTATGGATGAAGGTATCATGACGAACAATTACTGGAGATTTATTGTGAAAGATGGCACGGTTGACATCTGTCGGGCATGCCACCGTCCGGGAGAATCAATCCGACACATTATCCCCGGGTGTTCTCGTTTGGCTAACGAAGAGTACTTGCATAGACCTGATATAATGGTGGTGGATCGAGTAGAGCGGCGCACAATGATTATTGACGTAACAGTCCCGGATGACGGCAACCTCGTGAAAGCCGAGAAAGACAAACACATCAAGTATCTTGACTTGGCTCGCGAGATTGTCGACATGTGGAATGTGGACTCAGCGATCATTGTGCCGATAGTCGTATGACTTAATTGCCAAGAGCCTCGACCAACACCTAAGGAGACTCGTTGGGCAGCTGGATCAAGGGCTTGATTCAGCAAGCGGTACTCCTGGACACGGCTCGCATTGTCAGGTTCCTCTCTCTGGAGCCCTGACCGCCGGTAGCTTGGACCCTGTTCCCGATACCGGTGGGCTACTATTTTTTATATTTTTAAATGTTTTTATATTTTCTTTATTCTAATATTTAAAAATATAATTTATAAGTATTTAAATGAAATAAAAGACAATATAATGAAATCAAAATAGCTTCGGAAATAACAATGAAATTTTTATCAAATTCTGAAAGATAAAAATGGTTATTGTGGGTCATCTTTAGAAGATAGACATAATATATGCTGTCGCGGACTTTTTTGTTGAACTTTAAGATGTACAATCTTGTAGAACATGAAATTTATTTATCTCTCAAGGTTTACGCGGTTAGCCTTTGAGAAATGAGAATATTACAGATAATTAGTTCATAGTTAGTTGCAATTTGTTCAAGTTGTATTTTCGAAGTTATTCGAGAAAAACATTTTGCTGGAGTAACTTTAACCCAGCAAAATGTTAAAAAAAAACCGGTCAAGTGCGTGTCGGACCACGCACAATGTAGGGTTCCGTAGTTGGGATGAATTTATCCTAAAAACAAATTTAACTTTGTAGTTTAAAAACATGTTTTCCCATACGAAATGTATGGGAGAACATGTTTTTACAACCACAAATGTACGTTGGTCGATTACTCGTTAACTTGTAAAGCCTACTTAGCTGTGATAGTTTTCCTTTTAAATTCGTTATATAAACTACTGCTGTGATTTTTTTTACATATCTAAAACCAACCATTAAGCTGGCAGGGGCTATTAAGCTTTAAAGTGCTAATTTTTGTGTGTTCCCCACACACAAAAATTGGCACTTTAAAGCTTAATATTTCGCAAACGAATCTCTTGAATCCAAAAATGGTTTTAACACACCCACAATGTTTTTGAAAATCCTTTCCAACGATATCCCACATCAAGGGATAGAAAAGAATGCCGAATTACAACTTTCTAGTACTAAGAGTCTCGGAACTAGACCGCGGGCAGACAGACAGACATGGCGAAACCATAAATTTTATTTTTATTAATTAATTTTAAAAGTCTGTTTTTTTTATTTTTGTTTTCTCCTTCATCAATAAATAATTTGTCTAGAATTTAAAAATTGACCATTGTAATGTTAATTAGATTAAATTCGGGGTGAGAGCCTGGTGATCCGTCACACAGGGTATCCTAGTATGGACGCCAGTCTCTCGCAAAGGATCATATTTTATGCATTTTTGTCAAAACGCTATTATTCTTGTCGCTTTGTTTATTACTATGTGAACCTTTGTGAAGAGAGAAATAAAAACTATTATGATTATAAGGGTTCCTTGTTGAATACGGAACCCTAAAAAGGCATTTAGCCTGGAACCAAGTACATGAAAATATAGCTTTTGATGAGTTGTAAATGAGCAAAATTTGTTCATCTTATAGTTTTTGAGATATTCAAGATTTAATTGCTGGGGTAACGTTTTGGGATTTTCAAAATCTCGAAATTGTTCGTCGCAGAAGTTTGAAAAAAATACCGGTTATAGGCCTTAATTTGTTTAAATATAAGTATTTTGATTCATCAACAAATATCGATGTAATTAATTGTTATTAAGAATCAGAAAAAACGATTTACTCGTAAACTAGTACTTTACACCCTTTAAGTTGTTAATGCCAAACTAAAGCCATATCCAAGAAAAAAAATTACACTTAAAAATTTAAATCCCTGTATATGTAAGCTGATTTACAGCCTACCCTGCGGCGGCGCGAGTACTACTAAAGGTCATCGCTCATCACTCATTATAACAGTTCCGCTCCGACACGGCATATAACTTGTCGTCATTCAAGTTGGGATGCTAAATCATTAAAGTCTATTTTACGATGGCTATACAGAATAGTGGACAGCTTGCGGGCAGTGCGCGGTCCGCGAGCCGTCACACGTCGCGCCAACAGCACGCTTCAAGGCTCGTGCAAACCAGCGCGACACGCGACGCGACACAAAGGCACCGCTCGTCGCGCGACGAGCGGTGCTTTTGTGTCGCGTCGCGTGTCGCGCTGGTCTGCATAAGCCTTCAAGCGTGTAGCCCGCTCCTCGGCGAAGAAACGCCTGCAGGCGGTATGCAATTATGCAGGCGCCTCGCCGCGCCGCCGCCCGTGCGCGGAGCTCGCGCCTAGAGTTGCCATCCATCCGGATAAAGCCGGACAGTGTTAGAAAGAAAGAAAATACATTAATTTAGCACAGACCAAAAAAGCACACAATATTATTAACAGCAGATATTAATTAAAAATTGTAATCAAATAAAAAGTGTTAAGTGCGATGTAACAAATTAGCAGGGGAGTGCGCCTCACGGCTGCGCCAAAAAGGCCCAGTTCAGCAAAAATGCCAGACAACAATAAGTGGCTGACGCTGGTTTTCAACTGGATCTGAAACTGTGATGTGACGGATGTAAATCAGTTTTATAGTGTATCGTGTGTATGCATACTCAAATAAAATAATTTGTGTCAAATAAAAATATTTAGGTATATAAAAATAAAATAACGAATATGTAGGTACAAAAATAGTGTAATTGTGCATTAAATTGTTAGGCTTTTTGACTTCTCATCCGGGCTAATTTGACTGCGTCCGGCCCGTCCGGCTTTTTATTCTCTTTAATAGGCCAGCAATGGACGAAACAAAGAAACATGGTAAAATCGGAAACGATTGCAAAAATGTTAATTGTGGAATTTAATTTAAGACGTAATTTGCAAAAAAAATTATTATAAAATTATTAAGGAGGTTGAGTTTTTATTAAAGCACGTTTCTACCAAAGAAAAATATGCAAATGAAAATGATAATACCGATTAAAACTCTCATGTGAAAAATATGTTTTATTTGAAGTTTTAGTCAAAAATCCTTTTTTTTAGTGTCCGTCCGGCCGTGGGACCCAAAAGTCCGGCTTTTTTAGCGAGTAAATCCGGTTTTCTGATTGTTAGAGGTGGCAACGCTACTCGCGCCGCTCGCACGGCCGTCTCGCCGTCGCCGCCTGCGCAGCATTCCTTCTGTAAGCTGACAAATTTCGCAACCGTCTGTGTTTCTTGCCGACTCTTCTCCATAGGAAGCGACTAATTGGAACTGTGCACTATGCTTCTGGCGTTTCTTATGTGCCTATGTAGGTTTATGTGAAACAAAATATTCTGATTTGATTTTGAATGATTTTTGTTTTCAACATTCATACAGAAATAGGACTTCTTTGTCGATTGATGTTTTTTTAGTTTAGGGTAATTCGGAAAATGGTGAACTCCAATGTCGGACTATTTAGGAAAAGAGTCATTTCCGCAAAAATACATTAAAACCGCCTCACGGGCTCACGCCTTGTAGGTATTATTGATCTTACTACCACAGCAACATTTTGACAGTTATCTTCCCAATTTCTGTGACGATATTTCACAAAGAACATGGAATAAAACGTACCCACCTTGTAGCAAATTGAGACTAGTACCATTCGAAAGGTCTTTAAAAATACTTTATATTTTGTACCCTTGTAGCACTTTCAGTGAGTTGTGACGCGTTGTGGATTTCAACAAAATAGCATAAAATTATGTTGTAAAGAAATACAAAGGCTGTAAGTCTATCTTGGTAAAACATTTTTATTATTAATACACATTGGAACAAATATTCTCTTAAATTATTCAATAGGCACAAAAGTGAAGACTAATCTACTTATATTCTAGAACCTGCCTTGCTTGAAACTGGGCAACTTTTTACAAATTGTACACGTTAACATATGTACATGGTTTATTCACAGATGTACAGAATTTATTATTTATTCTCATAGATTTTTTTGTAAAGTGTAAACAATATGTAACAAAATGTTAAATATTGCTTAGTACATTTGAAAAAAAAAAGTTTAGATGAATGATGCATACAAACATTTTCTAGCATTGTAATTAAAACAATTTTATTAGATCTACAGACTTAATCTTTCATTTGCATAAAGATGAGTACCAAAATATCTTACTGCATTTTTATTCAACGATAGTAATAGCTATCAAAAATGCTACAGAGAAGAATTATGTAAAGGCATCGAATGAAAAAAGCTTTGGGATTTGTTATAGGTTTATCCAATTAGATATAAGCCATCGCATCATTAAAATGTATGGTTTATGGTGCAGTGGTGCCTTTTTTTTCGAAGCCATTAATGAAACTTAAAAAATTAGGTACAGTAAAACATTGCTAACGAAATATTGTATTACAGTAAAGGTGTTCTTCCGAAGGCGACCGCAAACAAGAAGCGGCAACTTCGCCCAATCGTAAAGACAGACCACAGCGACAGGCTGGTTTTTATGTTACCGTATGAAAACGGTGACAGGCGGCAATGTCGCCATCTACAGAAGCATTTATGTCGATATTTTTCATCTGAACAGCACTTTTTGGGGTTTTAACAAGATAGCACGCGAAATTCTAATTTTGTTAAGTTTGTAGCAATTTGCAGGTCAGTGTCAGGTTGTATAATGATCAAAATATGGTTTATGACCATAGTACATGTATTTACAAGTCGGAAAGTGGTACGGTTTGACGGTAAGCGTCGTAAAGCTATTGTTTTCTAAGACTGCAGTGACCGCCACATAGCGTCCGCAATTTACGGTTGAATGACGTTACTGAAACGTTATTTATGACAGTAAGTTGGAGTCGTTTTTATGACAGCTGTCAATGCGGGCGTTATGTGGCGGCCACCGTAGTCGCAGGAACACGTAGCTTAAATTAAAAATGCATATCAACATATAACGAGACATTATTAACTTATTGTTATTTTTTTTACATTTATGCCTCACGCAATAAATCATTATTTATATCACTTGCCATTGGCAGTAAGATCGTGAGCTTATTTAAGACGCACGACTACTTGAACTGATAAGCTTGTAGTGCGTACGAAATATCATCATTGTTATACTTCATACTAAAAGTATCTTCCGCGCTCATTTGAATGACACTTTATTAGACTCCTTTAGAATAAATTCTAATTATAATTGTTCAACTTTTATCTTAATTGCAACAAAATGATTTCTGCACCATCACTGCAAAGGTGCATGTGGCCAATAAATTGAATAATCTTCATTTAACATGAAGGAATTTAAAAGCTACAAATAATTGTAAGAAATTTAATACTAAATGTCTACCAAGAACAAAATTATCGTTAAATGTGATTACATAATGTATTACAGAAACATACCGCATTAAGTGTGTTTTTAAATTATATTTATACAGAAAATGAATTTATATAATTATAGTACGTATTTATATATACAGAGTTCTTTACATAGATATTACAATATTAAGTACGCATTAAGTATATTTGCATATTTAAGTAGTTTAGTTCGTACTCGAAATGAGACCGTCAAGTAATTTGAGTATGGTTTGAAGTATTGTCTTCAAAACAATTAACAATGATCGAGCGGCATGGTAACATGAAAATAAATACAATTAAACGCCTTCCTTAATAGTACACGCAACAATTTATTAATTAATTAAAATAAATCGGATAAAATTAAGTCTCAGAATTAAGTAGCGAAAAAAAAAGTATTTAAATAATGCTGGTAAATTTTATAAAAACAGATCTCCAAGCCGCTTGGGATACTAATTATATAACAATGTATACAATATTATTTCTTATACAAAATAACAAAATCCAAAGACAGTGTTCGCGATCGAGTTTAATTCGTATCAAGTTATAACAAATAACCTACAGATGTGCCTACCGACAGGCCATTAATGCGATTAGTAATCTCGGTAATAAATTCATGAAACAAACAATCTGGCAACAACGCATCGTAAAATAATGTCAGTAACCGTTATGATTGAACACATTGTGTAATGTTACGCAGCGATTGCCATTTGGAAGAAATTGTATTTGATCCAAATTGACATATAATGGGAAATAATATAAAAAGAATATTCTTTATTGTACACGTAACATACAGGCAAAAAAAAAATATATTCTTATGAATAACAGTTTATAAGTAAAATAAAAGTAATGTCAGTCTAGGATTCTAGGTAAAAGGTTTATACAATTTCTTCTCAAATAGGAATCATTCCATCATCCCTTGTCTTTTAATGTGGCATGATTTGAGCTTACCTTAACAATATACACCACTACCTATAGCAGAAACTCATCAAAATCTCACCCTGTCTTATACTTAAGTACTATTTCGATATTTTAATCACTATTATCCATTTATTTGTATTATTGTGATGAGTTGTAAATGCTTTAATTTTTACTGTTTTACTAACAAGCAAAAACTTGATATGGGGACTAATAGGGAGGTTTAAAATGCATTAACATTTCTACTCATTACAATGACTTTTGTCATATAACTTAGTGGCAGCAAGTTTCTATTCTAAGTTGAGCACAAATTACACACAAGTAATAGACAATACTGACTCGATAGTGTATCAAAAGACAATGGGAAAATGTGGTCCAAATGTCTACCATTAACAAGACCTACCTACCATTAACTGAATAGTATATTAAATAAGGAGTAATATTTATTAGGGACCTATCATAAAATATCTGTAGCTAAAAGAAAATTATTATTATATTCAACTATTTCAGCACAAACACCGCCACAGGTAAAAATATATAATTAAATATCATTAGGTTTGTCTTGACACCATGAGTGACGCTGGCCATATTTATTTTAAAAACAAAATCAATCAGGCGGATTTTAGCCACCATTTAGTGTAGTCGTATTTTTTTTAATGACGTTTTCGTGTGGTATCACAATAAGGCCACGTAGGGCTCGAAGGTCCCTTCGAGTCCGACGTGTTCTTCGAGCCCTATACTACTCAGCGGCATAGGTCTCGTTACCGTACGCAAAATACGCGCTTTGACGTGGAGTTGCAGATACCAGCCCGTATTACGTCTCGTTGTTGATAGAAATTTGGACCAAGCCCCATACATTTTTGCCCAATGTCAGTTGCGGACACGATTCATAAATCAATTATATTCCCAACAGAACGGCTTGCAACTATGCATTGATTTTCGAAAGTAAAAGTTGCAAGTAATACTACACTGTGTTTGTTTAACTAAAAACATGATAACGTGTCTGTGTCGATATCGTCTATCACACGGAGATTAGTCTCAATACTCTCAATTCACTAAAAGGAACGGATAAGTTAGTGAATTTTGAGTATAATTATTAATTAACTAGGCCTGCATCCTTGGCCATGCTATAGAATATAGAGTTCTTATCTTGTAATAGTTGTTCAGGAGGCGCGTACTCGACGAGTTGTCCTTTGTCCAGCACCATGACCTTGGTGGAGTCCATGATGGTGTTGAGTCTGTGCGCGATGGTGAGCACCGTGCACGACGCGAACTCGGAGCGGATCGTCTTCTGCAACACGAGGGGAGAGCGAGAGTGAGATAGCGCGCGGGTAGCGGAGCGCAAGATAGGGAGGGGGAGGGAGCACGCACCTGGATGAGCTCGTCGGTCTCCAGGTCGACGGCCGCCGTGGCCTCGTCCAGCACCAGCAGCGGCGTCTTGCGCAGCAGTGCGCGCGCCAGACACACGAGCTGTGGGGGGAGCGCGAGAGAGGGAGAGGGAGGGAGCACGCACCTGGATGAGCTCGTCGGTCTCCAGGTCGACGGCCGCCGTGGCCTCGTCCAGCACCAGCAGCGGCGTCTTGCGCAGCAGTGCGCGCGCCAGACACACGAGCTGTGGGGGGAGCGCGAGAGAGGGAGAGGGAGGGAGCACGCACCTGGATGAGCTCGTCGGTCTCCAGGTCGACGGCCGCCGTGGCCTCGTCCAGCACCAGCAGCGGCGTCTTGCGCAGCAGTGCGCGCGCCAGACACACGAGCTGTGGGGGGAGCGCGAGAGAGGGAGAGGGAGGGAGCACGCACCTGGATGAGCTCGTCGGTCTCCAGGTCGATGGCCGCCGTGGCCTCGTCCAGCACCAGCAGCGGCGTCTTGCGCAGCAGTGCGCGCGCCAGACACACGAGCTGTGGGGGGAGCGCGAGAGAGGGAGAGGGAGGGAGCACGCACCTGGATGAGCTCGTCGGTCTCCAGGTCGACGGCCGCCGTGGCCTCGTCCAGCACCAGCAGCGGCGTCTTGCGCAGCAGTGCGCGCGCCAGACACACGAGCTGTGGGGGGAGCGCGAGAGAGGGAGAGGGAGGGAGCACGCACCTGGATGAGCTCGTCGGTCTCCAGGTCGACGGCCGCCGTGGCCTCGTCCAGCACCAGCAGCGGCGTCTTGCGCAGCAGTGCGCGCGCCAGACACACGAGCTGTGGGGGGAGCGCGAGAGAGGGAGAGGGAGGGAGCACGCACCTGGATGAGCTCGTCGGTCTCCAGGTCGACGGCCGCCGTGGCCTCGTCCAGCACCAGCAGCGGCGTCTTGCGCAGCAGTGCGCGCGCCAGACACACGAGCTGTGGGGGGAGCGCGAGAGAGGGAGAGGGAGGGAGCACGCACCTGGATGAGCTCGTCGGTCTCCAGGTCGACGGCCGCCGTGGCCTCGTCCAGCACCAGCAGCGGCGTCTTGCGCAGCAGTGCGCGCGCCAGACACACGAGCTGCCGCTGTCCCACCGACAGGTTCTCGCCGCCCTCCGCCACCTCGTGGCGCAGCCCGGCCGCGAGCCCTGCGCATACGTGTGAGTGAGTACGTGAGTGCGAGCCTTGCGCACACGTGGGAGTGAGTACGTGAGTGCGAGCTGCGCACACGTGGGAGTGAGCGCGGAGTACCGGCCGCGGCGCACTCACCCTGCACGAAGGGCTTCAGGTGCGCGTACTCCAGCGCGCGCCAGATGTCCTCGTCCGAGAACGTCTCGAAGGGGTCCAGGTTCATGCGCAGCGTGCCCGAGAACAGCACCGGGTCCTGCGGGATGATGGTGATGCGCGAGCGCAGCTGGTGCAGGCCCATGGCGGCCACGTCCAGCCCGTCGATGAGGATGCGGCCGCCCACGGCCTCGACGATGCGGAACAGGCCGAGCGTGAGCGTGGACTTGCCGGCGCCGGTGCGGCCCACGATGCCGAGCTTGTCGCGCGGCGCCACGGCGCACGTGACGTCACGCAGCGCGGGCTCGGCGCCGGCGCGGTACGCCAGCGTCAGCCCCTCCAGCTGCAGCGCGCCCGTCTCCGGCCACGACGCGCCCGGCCCGGGGGATATGTTCCACGCCGCCTCCTGTATCGCAAAACATATCAACCATGTTCAGATTGTCACTTCAACTAGGTAGGTAGCACTTCCATGATGCCCAGTTTAATATTTACTCACCTGTTCTGTCTCCGCGTATTCTTTTATTCTTTCCACTGCTACAATGTTTGTTTCAACTTCTGATGTCATGCGCACCAGCCAATTCAAAGTTTGTGTGATCTGAAAACAAATTTGCCAATGAGTAGAGAACACACAAGATGTGCGCACACTTTCACAGTATTATGATTTTGAAAATGTGTTGAAACGCTTTAAATAACGTTAGTCTATATACCTGTAAAGCATAACTGACGGAGAGTCCGACCAGACCGGCGCTGATAGTGTCTCTGTTGAGCACTGCAAACATCGCGGAGAAGAATATGATGAGATTCCCGATCATCTCGAGCCTGATCGCCAGCCACCTGTTTGCGATGCAGCTCGGGTAGTAGCACGACTGGTTGTGATCCACACCACACTCTGATTCTGCAATAAACCTAGTGGACCAAAGGAAAATAATATAATACCACCACAACCAAATCATTACCTACATGGAGATAATACAAGTTCTTTATAATTAATGGGGACATGAAAACTAAGACTGTTTTTACTTGGTATTCGTACTAGCACTGAACTGTCAAAACAAGCATTTATTGCATAAATGTTAATAAAAAAAAATTGTGTCTGTGGAAATAAAGAATGTTTAAGTTTACCTGTCCGAGACGCCGTAAGCTCTAATGGTACTAGCGCCTGTGATGCTCTCACCGAAGTGCGAGTAGATAGGCGATCGCGACACAGACTCTAGTCTCTTCAGTTGCCGCGACGAAGCCACATAGAACCGTTGGATCACGTAGTAAACGAAGCCGATGGGAAGAATCACGGCCATGAATATCGGCGTCGAGAAACTTATCACGAAAAGCGTCCCCAATACCTACAGACATTTCATGCTCTGTTACGTGTGAAACTTTACCATACTACACTAATCAAAATAATTTTTGCACCTCTTTTATGAAAAGACTTGTTTTAAAATAATGCGCAGCGCGCTTATTTCTCCATTAGAGACCGCATACATATTTTTTATTTTTATTTATCTCATATTATGTTTTGTTTCCGCAATTTTTTTTTTTTATAATTAATAAATAATACTAGCCTGTAACAGACAGGGCAGGACAGTCTACATGGTAAAGGGATAGACTAATACAGAGCATTAATTATGAATTGTAGATTCAGTACTAGCTCGGATTTAGACCCACAACCTCGTGCATGAGAGGCGAGGCCTTAACCACTGGGCCATCACGAAATAATCCGTTTGCATTATTTTATTTATTATATAAAAAGTTAATACGTTAATAAAAGTGGTGCAAAATTATTTGATGATACTGTTGTTGATACAAATAGATGCTATCTTTTATTTTAATGGATAAGTAGTCTTTACAAAGTGATAAAGTACCCAGATTTGAATAATATTAGCGGTAAAGTTTGCAACACTTTAATTAATAGTTGAAGTGTAAAGACAGCAATTACTTGTATCTATTCCAGGTAATTTCAACTTGGTGCACGTATCAAAAACACAATAAACAAGCGCATATTTTTGGGATCAGTTTACAAACTTGATTTAAAAATACAAGTTTAATTTTGAGGTGAATACGTATTACTTAAGGGGATTTTCCAGATACCATAATAAATTGTAAAATTATTAAACTGTAAAAGAAAAAATACAACATCACACAACAAGCTCTCCAATCCTTGTAGTTTCATTAAAGCGAGGCATCAAATAATAAGCGATACTACTAAGTATTTCCTTGGTTCGCATAAAATCTGAAGTCTTAATGTCAAAATGCATTAAAGGTTTTTTCGTCATAATCATGATTTGCTCTAACTTTCTTTACCGTTACCCTAGTTGCCATAAATATAGAAGCATAGTATAAAGAGAGGTAGTAAGCTATCTTCATACAAACGCACCGCGCGCGGCTTGTATGTGTGGGGCCATAGTATCTATGCGTCGCCGCACGCACACTTAACAAAATCTCGACCCGTTCCTCGTGAGAAACCGGTCGAGATTTTGTTAAGTGTGTGTGCCGCGCGCGGTGCGTTTCTATGAAGATAGTTTACTACCTCTCTTTATACTATGGTAGAAGTATTATTAACATTGATACGTCTAATAGTAATTTAGTCTAAAATACAAAACATATATACTTAACTAGCGACCCGGCCCGGCTTCGCACGGGTATAAACCGGGTTATTATACATATGAACCTTCCTCTTCAATCACTCTGTCTATTTAAAAAACCGCATCAAAATCCGTTGCGTAGTTTTAAAGATTTAAGCATACATAGGGATATAGGGACAGAGAAAGCAACTTTGTTTTATACTATGTAGTGATTTAACTTGAACGTTTCATTGTTCTAATGTTATTTAGGATGGACTTATTATAAGATGGCATGGCTTCTTCTCACGACGGGACTTTTCTTCGTTTTTAAGGTCCGTACCCGAAGGGTGCCAAACGGAACTCTCCGCTGTCCGTTCGTCCGTCTGTCTGTCAGCGGGCTGTATCTCATGAACCCTAATAGGTAGGCAGTTGACATTTTCACAGATTGTGTATTTCTATTGCTGCTATAAAACAAATAATAAAATTAAATAAAGTTAATAATTAAAGGGGGTGCGCATACAAGAAACGTATTTTTTTCGGCGTTTTTTGCTCGATCTATACGGTACCCTTCGTGTGTATCCGGCCGGGTTTTTTTATTTATAACATTCTGAATCTGCAAAAGATAATCAGGTGGATAATTTATGCATTTATTCTAAAATATTTGGGTCAAATACTAACTTGTTTTTTAACCGACTAATTTAAGGGCTGTAGATCATTACGCCTTCAAAAATTTTGGTAAAGAAAAATGCTTAATCATTTTGTTTGTTATAATCGTTATCCAAAATGATGATTATGACAAGTAAAGACAGGCGAATATGATGACTTTAAATTGTATGCGACCAAATACCCTGGATTTCATAATACTATCGATCCTATCAAACGTCGAAATTACAACTAAATGTTCCATCTAAAATCCAATTTTAAATGGATAATTGTAGTATGTAAATACGATTTAATTTAACCTTTTATAAAACTTTAACCTTTTATGGAACGTTACAACGAGTTTACCAATGAATTGAAAAACAATATTTTACATGCATTTTTGAATGTGGACTGCAGACACATCAGTGTATTTCTTATCTCACTACATCGCACTAACACCTCGCAAATAAGACGAACACAATGCTGCACAAACATAGACAAAAAATAAAACAGTAAAAAATACCCACCAACATAACCGAATGGCCATAAAAATGGAATGAATAGTTAACAGTGGTGAGATTACCTCAAAAATGCACCACATCAAGTCGGAGATCTGCGAAGGAAGAGACGTGTCCAAAATGTCCATGTCTTTAGAAAATCTAGAGAGTATCCTGCCAACGGGTGTCACTTCGAAGAATTGCAACGGTGCCTTTAACACATGATCCAACAATAGCTCGTGGAGATACCTCGCCGCCCGCCAACATGCCAGAAATGGCATTAGGTCAGCAAAAATTGAAGCTATTGCTGCAACAACATCCATGGACACTCGTTTAGTACCTAGCCGAACACCACGCATGGGCGCTCGACACTGGGCGACACTCCTATAATAATAATGAATACATTGTTTACGATACGTATTATCCAAACATTACTTACTAGGTGTTTACGCAAATAAGCGATATCTAACGACAGATTTTGTAGTTGGTGTCGCAAAACAATGAATGGCGTACAGTTACTGTTTGGAAAGAAATTGGGCGATAAACGACAGTTTGTACAAAGGAATAGGGCAACCACTAAGTAGGAGGGGCTACACGACGCTAAGTTGGTGGATATTGATAGTGTACTGTGCGTAAGATAAATTTTAGCGCTATTTTAGGCTTATGAACCAAAACCACTCTTTAGTGAAAAATCCACCACATCGCGTTACGGCTTGTCATGTTTATCCACTAGAACACTAAGCGCTATAACCCATCATCTGTTACGACGCCTCATTAAGGTGGATAACAATTAAAATTCTATTGTGTTTCGTTAATGACAGTTGAAAGGATAATCGATCGATCGCCATATTTATTGAAAATTAGTCTTGTCACTGACATTTTTTTCAAATGCAAAGAGTCACATCTATTTTCAGAATCAGGCAATCACAAACAGAAAAACAGAACTATTTGTTCAATTATAGCCACGAACTTGTGTCTGGGCTATTATTTACCCAGGCTGGCCGATGGTAAAATGTGAACAACCCGAGGTTGTGTACTGGAAATTATTTATACATAACTCCGAGACGGACAACACCCCAATGTATTCTGAACACAGTATAAAGCTACTACTGGCAGCTTTTAACGATATCAATCGCAACGCGTTTTCATATTTCGAGATTAAAAAGTATTCTGGTTGAAGTATCAATTAAAATAATATCACGACACAAATTTCGCTTGGCTGGCGTTTTGTGCCAAGAAGCTTTGTGTCCAGTTTTGCTAATACCGAAACAAGAACTTAGTTCGTGAATAAACTTGAAGACCCATGATGCGTTGTGGTTAATTTATCACCAAATTAGCGGTTTTGGTTATTCCTTTGAGCTTAACTTCTACACTAGGTTAATCACATGCAAGCTTATCTTAGCATACATCTAATTCCTGGGTTAAAACAAAAGAAAGCAAAGAATGTAAGAAAAAACAAGTATCTAAGCACCTACGAAACAAGAAGGAGCTAAAAACAACGTTTTATTATTCATAAACTGATCCCATGTTGATATGTCAAAAGTCTCAGGTAGAGAGACATGTGAGGCATACATACTGCTACACACTGTTAGGGGCTCAAAAACTTAGTAGCCGTTATGTTCTATAAAAAAGTATATATAAAAATTCTATAAGCGATTTGCGAAACACATTGCAGTATAAAGTGCAACACTTGGTCAACTTTAGAAATGTAGCCGAACGACAGTAATTACGTTACTTCATTTAAATTGTGTAAAATCTGTTCATGAAGAAATAACTAAAGGCTGTTTAAACTCGCGTTTCAAGTAAAACGTTGAAATTACTTTGGATTTGTGGAAAAAAATCTTCTATAATGTCTTATTGTTTTTAGTTACTAATTGAAACATTGTTTTTTTTAAATTACATATTGAATGTTGGGTACATTACATACAAATCCAAATACTATTCTGAGTTCTACTTTCTAAACGTGTGTATGTTTGAACAAATACATGTAACGTTCGAGTTGTACCAGTGTCGCACTCCACACGTGCGGGTGCCGCATCGCACGCGAGTGGCGTCGCATACCGCAAAGAAGCAGGAGGTCCATCCTCTGAGCGTCATGGGCAACACATTGTCGAGCACGTCCACGTCCTTGCTGAAGCGGTTGAGCACGCGGCCCACGGGCGTGCAGTCGAAGAAGCCGATGGAGGGCGCGTGCAGCACGCCGGCCAGCAGCGCCGCGTGCAGCGCGCGCGCCGCCGCCAGCGTGCCCAGGTACAGCGCCAGCGACGACACCGACACCGACACCACTGCGGCGCAGCCAACATGAGCCGCACGACCCACGACCCACGACCCAAGGGAGTACACTCGCGAGGACGACTATTTATTTTTTTGCACAGTGCATGTTTATTTTTTTCCAGAACAATATTTGGAGTGAAAAGGAAAGTTTTAGAAAATTGCTTTACATTTTCGTCCCACGAGTGTACATGACGTGGTCGATTCGTACCGAGTTTTTAGGACCCACGTCACCGATATTCAATATGTTGAAGTTATAGGAGCCTACTTTAATAAATAAAAAAATAATTCAAGTTGTAAGCCACTGAAACTTGCACCACTGATATTTAATTTTTCGTAAAACATGTATTTACTAAAATATGTTAACCAGATTTTAAGAACAACAATATTTTTCGTTTTTCAGTAAGGACAGGCGAGTACTTTGCGAATTTAAAAGACATTACTAAATATTTGAAAAAATAAATGTCTAAATAGAAGATGTACCATGCAATTTCATAAAAAAGAGATATGAAAATACTAGTTTAACATACAAAAGTCACCAGTTGCATTTCAACAATACAAACTACACAAAAATCTATTATATATATTTCAACAAAACACACCAAATCCCATGATCCATGCACAGAATATTGTGCAACTCATAGCGGGCGCGAGTTCTATGGTAAGTACCAGGGATGTTGCAGATGCAGATTTTTTTACACCTGCGGACTTTTGGTGGCTCACATCCACGGATGAGGATCCCAAGTTTTTTTTTAAGGGATCCGTCAAGGCGGCATGGCGAAATTCAAAATTTCTTACGCTTTTTTTTAATAATAATAGTTTTTTTTTTAATAACCGACGAAAAATTTCAACACATCAGAATCATGTACTGAATCCATGATAACAGGTTTCTCGTCGATGTCCCTGCCACCCTGTATGTTTGATGCATATAAGACTAATTCGTGAAAATGTGACGATTTAGAGCTATATTGATGATTTAAATGATTGAATTTCCATTTTGTTGATTATGATTTTACTTATGTTCACCTTTTTCCACCCACATCTGCATCCGCATGAGCTCCGCATTGATTAATGCGGATCAAAACAAATTCGGAAGCTCCGCAATTGCGGATACGGATATCCGCAACATCGCTGGTAAGTAGGTACACATAGATTAGGTACCTATACATAATATTTTTGAACAAGGATCACTGTGGTAGGTAGTAGCTATACCATTCGTTAGACAGTAAGATTTTATGGTAAAAATTAATCAAAACACAATTAACAAAAAGTATTTGTCAAAATGGATTCTCTTGCTTGTAAAAAATTGAATGGACAAAATTTTGTCAAGTCGTTTTGATCCTTTGAATACTTCAGCAATTCTCAACATTTTCTAAATTAGTTAATTGATTCAGGCGTGACCTTGCGGAAATCCATTATAAAATACAATAGAAGTGGATATATTTAGTAACCTGTTCCGCTTAGCTATTTCTAAAGAGTTATAAAATACCCCTGAAATAAATCGACACGTTTTTCACCCCTCAACGAGGCATCCTCAGGATGACGATTGCGCTCGGCGCTTGGTGTGGCAACACGCCGTGTTCGAGTTCGCGACAAGTATATCGTCGTCCTGAGGATGCCTCGTTGAAAGGTGAAACACGTGTCGATTTATTTCAGGGGTATTTTATGACTCTTTAGAAATAGCTAAGCGGAACAGGTTACTAAATATATCCACTTCTATTATATTTTCTAAATTATTTTTTTTCATGACTCTTGTATGTTATTTCCTACTAAATTGAATCTATTGTTGTAAGGATTTCCATGCACTGTATAGGAATTTCTTTGGTTATTAAGAAAATTCAAGACCATGCAATAGATATACATAAAATAATGAAGGGCAACATTTGCAAATGTTTTTAAAGAAGAATATGGATAGATATAGAAAACAGTCAAGTACATAAAAATAAAATATTGTGTAAATAATGTATTCATTATTACCAGTTTCCATTACCAAATTATATTATTAGTATATTTGTAAGTGTCGTGTAGTTTTTAATTCATTGATTTTCTGAGGTGTCTAAGGCCACGTCCTGTTTAAAAAGTGAACGTTGAGCAAATACGCGATCAGTCGCGTTCACATGTGACTTAAGTTCGGAAAAGCGGAAAGCGCCCTCTGTTGGCGCGACCACGCGTCAGGTTCACTGAACAAACAGTTCGAACGATCGTGTATTCGAGCGACGATCGCTTTTAAATAGGACGCAAGGTAAAAGATTATTATGACAAGAGGATAATCAGCAGCATCCTTTTGTGGTCTAATGACATATTGCGATCACCAGTCGAGGTGATTTAAGACTTTACCAACACCGTAATTATTTCCATTAGTGGGATTTGAGACTTGATGATAATGTTACAGTAATTTGAACATTATTGAATGGGGTATATAATTAAGTTTTGGTGTAATCGTCAGTATAACAACAACAGTGGTTAGTTAAGATGTAGTTTATGTTACCTTGTCCGATTCCGAGGCCGCCGTATACACCGAGGTACATGTCGCGTCGCTTAGTATCAACCGTGCCGTTCACGAGCTACGTACAAACAATACATTTAGCTAAAGGTTCTCCACAATCAAGGATTTTGATCGACTTGTGCTATCGTTAAAAATATTTTTCTATAAGTATCGTAAAATAATATCTGTAAAAATAGGGCGAATCGAAACCGATTGAATTTGTGGAAAGCTCTTTAAAGTAAGTACACCAATTTTAACTAACCAATTTGAATCGACGCGAAAGGTTGTTTTGGTCACTGTACACCACAATCACATCAAGCAGACCATAATTTTTTCCAACATAAGAGAAATAACAACACAAGCGAGATTATAGTTCGCTCCTGTATTGATAAGTGATAATTTTATACTACGGTCATTCCTCTCGCTAATCAAGCGTACTAAATAATAATAGATTATTATGATTATTTAGTAAGTATACATTAAGCATCCCATGACGCTTGATATAAGATCAATTAGGATATAGGTAATATTTTATTAATAAAAAAAGATGTGACAAGGATATAAAAAGAAAAATATATAACATGGACTTACCATTTTATTATCATTCGCCCATTCAGTAAGCCAATAGTTGGAACCGACTTGGAAAACTTGCAGAATGAGATTCATGAGTACTGTGATTACGGACGAAAAAATTCCTACACTCATCAGGTAGTGCTTGTAAACGCCCCATTTCACCTGCAAACGATACAACAAGAAAATTAGAATACCAGACGACGGACAATATTTTGCTTTTTGTGCGCAGCTGACTAGACTGCAGTCTGCGATATTTTTTTCCATACATAGTCTTGGTTTTGTGTATGATCTGTAAACCAATGTCATAAAACTCTTAAGTTTAACTTAAGGCTCCTGGCTGTGAATTCACTCGACAGAGTTTAGGTAAATTCTTGCGATGCTATGTTTGTGTGCACCGTTCACGCACACACGCCTAAACATCGAGCGTAGTGATCGCTTAAACAGTTTTGATCCTATAGACGGTATTTTATTAAGTTACGTAGGTACGCTTTTGAAATAAGTCTGGAATGTTTGTGTATATTCGTTTAGTATATTTATAACAATTCTGTTTTATATGGAATTTTATACTTTTTGTATGGAAAACGTGAAAAATTATTACCTACATGTTGAGTTTTATGGGTTTATGGGTTTCAAAAAGGGGGTCGAAATTTTCATTATTTTTGCGATAAGACACAATTTTCGAGATATAAGCAAAAGAACAGAAAAAAGATAAAGTACAGTTTTTGCAACTGAATGAGTTATTAATTTAGTGAAAATGAAAAATTCGCTATTGGTGCCGATTCTCTTGTATACCGAACTAAACTTACTAAACTATCACTAAAATTCCTTAATTTTGACTATGAGAATCTCAAAGCTATTCTGCAAAATAAATTCTCTAAATTTAAAAATAATTTTGACACATCTAAATCGAATTTGACAACCGCGACTCCACACGTGATACCTAACCACGTGAATCGTTTTAGAACCAAAATTTAGTTTATTCCTGTCAAACGACGATTTCCCATTCTGAAATAGACTAAAGTGACACAACTTAACTATATTTTAGTTTGACAGCACTAAGATATTAGTTTAGTGAAAATGGCAATTTTGCTATTCTGAATTTGACGTTTTTAACCTAAAATTTAGATTTTCTAACTAAATCTGACTATTTTTAATCGCGATTAAAAAGGTGCGGAATAAAATTGGTTGTCATGAACTAAAATTTACACCAACACCTCGACTTCAGATGAAAAAACAGTACTGTATCTTTTTTTTTTCTTTTGCATATATCTCGAAAACGGTGTGTCCAATCGCAAAAATAATGAAAATTTCGACACCCTTTATAAAACCCTTAAACCCCTGACACTCTACATGTAGGTAATATTTTTTCTTATTTTCCTTACAAAAAGTAAAAATTCTATATAAAACGTCAAGGCTGCCCCCTGTGCGCCTCCAGCTCTAAAAAAAATTCACGGGGTAATGCAAACAAGTACCACGTAGACTCGCGATTGTCAAATATAATTTTAGTGTGTCAAAATATATTTAAATTTAATTTAGAAAATTTTTGTTGCAGAATAGCTTCAAGATTTTCATAGCCAAAAGTAAGGAATTTTATTGATAGTTTAGTAAGTTTAGTTCGGTATACAAGAGAATCGGCACCATATTGCCATCTTAGTGCTGTCAAAATAAAATATATTCTATAATTATTTCACGATGGGAAATCATCGTTTGACAGGAATGAACGAAACTTTGGTGATTTTTAGTCTAATTTTGAGGCATTAATTTGTGACAAGAGAATTGGCACCAGTATCCATAAAGGGATCTGAGACACTTGCGCGAACCCACTTGCGCGAAAAAGTTGCGGAAATGAGATTTCTTCATAAAGTCAAAGTCAAAGTCAAATCATTTATTTCAAATAGGCACATGTATGGCACTTTTGAACGTCAAAAATTACAAAATAATAAAATTGATTCTAGTCGCCCCTTCCAAAAGGTAGTTTTCGTATGGAGAAGAATGGGCAAGAAACTCCACCGTTACTCTTTTAAAATGTTTTACAATATTGTTTGTATATGTACGTACATTTGTTAAATAATTATTATATGTGAAGACGATGCACCTAGAATAAAATTACTATACCACAATAGGTAAAAAAATTAAAAATGAAGCAACGATAGATAATTTAATTTGTGACAGATACATGGTTCTCACATATTTACAAACATTGTAAAAGTAGACGATTTTCCTAAAATTTTACAATGAATAAGTCAGTGTGTAAGGAAGTAATCACAGAATGTAAAATCAATGTCATACTTAAAACACAAAGTAATAAATTTTACAATTAAATTAGCAACCAGTTTGATTTTGTCTTGATTCTAAATTGTCCTATGGAGCAGGACCAGCATGTTTCCAAGCACTCTTATCTTGGATATAATCCTCTAATTTGTAATATGCTTGTTTACAAAGTGTACTTTTTATATGAGTTTTAAATTTTCTTTCATTTAATTGCAATATGTCACAAGGTATTTTGTTGTAACATTTCGACACAACATCACGCCATCAATTTCAAAGGGCCCAACACTTTGAAATTGATGGCGTGATGTTATGAAGAAATGTGAAAATTTTCGCAGCCGCCATCTTAGATTTACGTTTTGACATCAAAATCTGCTTTAGAATCCTCAAAAACTATGAAAAAGACACCTATGACGAAAAATCTGAATATTGTCACAGCCGCCATCTTGGATTTATATTTTGACCTCACTATCAGCTTTAGCATCCTCGAAAACTATGAAAACGATACCCATGACGAAATATTTTTAAATGTTCGCAGCCGTCATCTTGGATCTTTATTTTGACTTAAAGTAGTCTTCAGTAGCGTTAAAGAACTTCGTTCCAAAAATACTTCACTTATTGCTACAACAGCATATCGGCGCGGGCATATCGGTGACGCGAACCCATAACTTTTTCCCCTACCAAAAATCATTCAAAACTATGAAATCTAAAGTCAAAATATAACTAGTGAACCCAGCAGGCAGATGTTGTCCTGCGACAACAGCGCCACGCGAGTCCAACTATAGTTATGAACCATCCAAGTTACACAAAAAGAATTTAAAAAAAAAACATCTAAATCAGTCAAGCCGTTTAGGATAAGAAGAATTACGAACACACGTACACCGGTATTTTATTTATTGCCAGGCATGCAAAATTTTAATGTTCTTCAAAAACAAGCAAAGTACTTTAAAATAAAATGCGGATCAAAATGTGGTAGTCGACGTACAATTTCTGGAATATGTTAACATCGGACACGTACGTGCGTGTGTGCGTGCTGCGACGCAAAGTGATACGTCCTCACGCTGGGAAGGCCCGTTCGCTACTGGCGGAATAGATTTTCCGCGATCGTTTATATAGTTCACTTTGCCATTTATTTACGTAATGAAGTAATTGTTTATTTATAAAATAAAATTTAGATTCTATTAAACAATTAACTTAAAATTAATATATAATTTTTAAAATTTCTCAAAAGTGTTTCTAAGTATTAGAAAAAAATATTTATTTGGCTTGAAGTTTTGAGAAAGTTACGTTATTTCAACATTTTTTTTCTGCTATATTTTGTATGAAAGTTGAAAAAAGTGGTTCCCCTATGTACAAGTAGACCATATAATGATGTTGATGATATTTTTTAATTTTCAACATCAAAAGCAGTTTCTTCTAACGAAACGATCAAACGTCAGTCTCGCGTCATTTTTTGAAAAACTTGTTGTGAATTTTAGTGATTTCCCACGAATCCTTAATTTATTTCAAAAATCCGTTTCCCCTATGTACAAGACGAAGAATTGGACTTTTCAAATCACAAATAATTTTGTTTAAATTCTCGTCCCCTTTCTCACAACGAATAAACAAAATTGATCAAAATCAGTGATTTCGTGCGGTGCGGCGGCACGGAGCCTTAACTGTAAGTTTTAATATAAAAGTGTAAATGGACTTACACTTCCAGTCTCTGTTTTCTCAGCTTCTATGAGTTTATTTTTCTCTTTCAATTCATTTGGAGTGGCGGTTTCTGGCGTTTTTCTCTTCACACTGCCAGCGCGGTCTCCTAGATACAGACAGCAAGAAGACGTATTTAAACTAAAATTTAATTATAATGTGATTGGAATAACTGTGCAGTTATTCCAATCACAATAATCTTATGCGGAATAATATTTTTAAGAATACTTGATAGTATAGTAGGTCGTAGTAAGATTAGATAATTCATAAAATGTTAAGTTCTTTGTTAAACTGCATGTATTTTGAATCACCCTAGCAACTTGATAAGACTCCATGAGACAAAGTGCTGTTTCATATAGTTTGACCAATACCGCTGTACCGCGCCTTAGGAAGGCGCGCGGCGAGACGGGGGAGCAGTGCAGGCCGCTAATTCGTCTTCGCTCTCGGCGCACGGCGTCCCGCCCGCCGCTCATTGGTCAACACTGCCCCCCGCCTCGCCGCGTATTCCTAAGGCGCGGTACAGCGGTATTCGTCAAACTATAGCTTATCAGTGACTAGAAAATGAAAGTGTTAATTCATGAAAATCATGTGAATGTCAGATTATTTCTTCCTCGTTTGTATAATATAATAATGTTGTTACTAGTTTGAAAAAAAAAACTTACCTGCTGCCGGTTCTGACTCTGATGCACTTTCGGAAAGGGAACGAGCTCGCTGTAACTTGCTCTGGAATTCAGTGCCAAGTTTACTTTCAAGGTCCTGTTTGATTTCGTCCAATTCTGAAATAATGTTTTGGTTTGCGATTGAATTTTAATATCAACAGTAAACAGATCCCCAATCTGTTTAGTGCTGATCTTAAAATTGGAATTATGTCATAATAGAAGCAAGTTGCAAACGCTCAAACGCTTCAAGTACGTGGAAAAGGAATGCGCGTCGCGCGAGTCGCGTCCACACCAGCCGAGGCGAGTCGATTCGGTCGTTGTAGAGTCAGCTAGTTACCTTCGGGAGAGGAGCGCTCCGCGTCGCTCAGATGGTGTATTAGAAACTCAGCGAAGGCGCCCTTTTTCTCGAGCAGCTGCTGGTAGGTGCCGGTCTCCGACACCTCCCCGTCGCGCAGCACCACCACCAGGTCCGTCTGCGCCAGGTACGACACGTTGTGCGTCACCCACACGCGCGTCTTGCTCTTCAGCAGCCCGTTGGGGCCCAGCACCTGCGCGAGAGAGAGAGTCACTGCCGTCCCGCTCGCACACCCGCACACTACTCTATACTCTACACCACGCACGCACCTTGTCGAAGATGTGCTTGCCCACGTGCGAGTCCACGGCGCTGAGCGGGTCGTCCAGGAAGTAGTTGTCCGCGTCGCAGTACACCGCGCGCGCCAGCGACACGCGCTGCTTCTGACCGCCGGACAGGTTTATACCTGCGTACAAACACCATTTGTTTAGTGTTAAAATGGTCACCACACCACACGTGACCACGCACAATGAAGGGTTCCGTAGTTGAGATGAATTTATCCCCAAAACAAACTTAACTATGTAGTTGAAAAACATGTTTCGTATACATCGATATACGTCACGGTCAATTCCCTAACTGCAACATTTGCAGTTAACTTTGTAATCGCAAAAAACAAAAAATATGTTTGATAAAACTAAATGATTTTCGGACTTTTTCCTTTACTTGTGCTGTGAGACCTTGCTTCGTGCCAAATTTCATGATTCTAGGTCAAGGGGAAGTACCCTATGGGTTTTGATTTATTTGCGAGTATGAAAATATGTTGCATAAATGGCCGTATTTTTTTTATTGCGTTGACTTAGAAGCTTGATTTTTTTAGAGGTCCAAGGGACTACAGACTACGTATTTGATATTAATTTCAACTTGATATCTCCACGCGTTCCTGAGAAAAAGGGTCTTGCCAGACTGACGGACGGACAACGAAGCGAGTTTAAGGGTTCCGTTTTTTCCTTTTGAGGTACGGAACCCAAAAATTAGCGAAGTTCTAAACCTTTTAAGATCTTTGGTAGATGGAGACCTCACTGCTAGCATCTGACGTCAGAAGATAGAAACGCCATAGTAACTTCGCTTCTTTCAGTACAGCAGTGGCGAAAGGACCATAGAACACGATTCCTACCGGCTTCCCTTCGGAGTTTCGCAGGTCTACCTACTGCTATTGAAAAATGGCAAAGTCAATAGTAAATGGTAATAGTAGTATTATTGACAAAAAATATAGTTACACTATGGGTATTTAATTCACCTTATCATTCAAACAACAAAAACGCCTATTTCTAGCTTTGAATTATAACGACAACAAAAATTTCCTAAAATAACCCGGCGCCAAAACGTCATAATCGGGAACTAAAAATTCATACATTAGCGAGCCCGTCATGTCGTCACGTGGCACCGCTTTGGACGCGAGCAAGCCGGTGTTCAACGGGTTATGATAGAGACAGATATAGAAAAAATGCGTCAGCGAGACCGGGATGGAGGAATATTGCACATTTTATTTAGTTTTCACCTGTTCAAGTGTATATTATTCGATTCTTTAGATTATTTTAATAATTTTAGAATAATAGTACGTAATATAGTCGAGTTTATTTCTGAAAAAAAATTAAAGTTATGTTTGTGTCGTGAAACCTTCTTTTTGGTCCTATTACTTGGCGATAGATGGTGTTAAATTCAGTTAAGACTTTTATTTTAAGTTAATAAATAATTAATGTTTACTCTATTCATTAGTAATTAAGTTAAGACCGGCTCTGCTTCGGCTTCCTTCTCATAAAAATTGACACCTCGCCGCTGCAGTACAGTGGTCGTTTTGAGTGACAAGGATGGAAAAATAACTTCGAAAGCGTGTCTTCCCCATTTTTCCATCGATTTTATTGTCTTTTTACAAATCGTTTCTTTTGTAACATTTTCAAAACCAATATACTCATGTATATTTTTATAATAGTTGAACGCCCTATAATCTGGTGGTTGCAAGGACGCCGGTCACCGCGCAAGTGTGTGCCGGCAACATGTGTCGAAAGTTAAATATTAAGTACTTTACCTTTCTCGCCGATTTCAGTTTGATCTCCTCCAGGCAGTACCTCGAAGTCAGGTTTGAGAGCGCACATATCGATGATATTGATGTACTTTTGTTTGTCGAGCGGCTTGCCGAACAGAATATTGTCCTGAAGCGTCGCGTTCTGTATCCACGCTTGTTGCGGGACATAAGCTATGCTACCTAGAATTTAAAGAACGAAAGTTAACTAAACACAATTTATATGCATATTATCGCGCGTTGCGAAAGGGGGCTAGACGGAAAAAATTAAGACCAAAAGTTGTAACGACAGTTTTTGCTATAGTTGTAAGCCGTGCGGCGTGCGCGTGTTTCTCTGTCTGTCTCTCTCTCTCTCTCATAGAAAGCAAGCCAGTTATTTTCGTTTCGTCTTTCTATTTCGCATTGAAGTGTGGTGTCGCGACGATTATTTTTGTTGAGTGTATACAGGTTTTTTGTTATAATAATAAAAAAAAAAAATATTATTATAACATTAAAAAAAATATATTACAATTCCTTCACTAGTTAATCGAAAGGAACTTCGTTCCATCCGGGTGTCCCTTGACACCTCTCAAGTTTTTTTTTATAGTGACACGTACCAAATGTGTTGACTCGTCCGGAAATCTTGTTCATTTCACCAAGCAAGGCAGACAGCAGGGAACTCTTGCCGGAGCCAACGGCACCAACGACGGCGACGAGAGAGCCGCGCGGCACGTGCAGGTTGAGGTTCTTCAGAGCCGGCTCAGCGTCCTGGTCGCCCCAAGTGAAGTGACCATTCTCTATTACGATCGGGTTCGCTGAAATAACAGGAATATTATGAAACCTTTTTTCAACAATGCTTATTTATAAGAAAATAGGTTTTAAAATATAAAACTTACGGTCTTTAGGATCGTGTTCAACAGATGTAATGTCTAGTTCATCACAGTTCATGAATTTGTTCAATCTCTTTATACCGACGGATGTCTAAAAATGCAGAAATATGTTAGTTGTACAAAATAATGTGTAAATAAAAGAATGTTAGCAACACAACATGTATTTAACTACATATTTAACCACACCAAGCTTTACTATTGAGATTCCACACCAATAAATTAAAACTCGTCATAAATTAAAACGATAAAGAAAAGTAGAAGCAAGTTGTTAAAATTATAATTAGTTGCTCGAACAGAGAAACGTTAAAAGAAAATTTGAATAATGAGCCGACTTATGATTGTGTAACCACTACCTACATCAGAAAAATGATATCAAATGCAGGCTCTGGGTATAATATGAATTAAGTAAGTACATACTTGCTTAATTAATTACTAATGTGAGTCTCGTTTTTTACCCCACATGTGCATTAAATTGCTTTCACGAGTTGACACTGATATTGACTTCTTCAAATAAAGCTTCACACTGCACACAGACAAAATAATCTAATATGATAAACTTACTTGTACAACATTCGATATAACGTTAGGCAGCATTGACAGTGGGAAACGCAGAATGTTGAAAAGAGACAACGCTACGAAAGCTCTCTCAGAGTCCAGCACTTCGGTATCGTTTACCAGTACAAAGCACCCGAACGACATCAGCGACACCTAAGACACCATTCCACGAGTTATATTATGAGAAGTGCCCATGCAAGCGGCTGGACTGAAGCTTACGAGTCTAAGTTGAGTTCCACGACCACCACATTGCACGTCCACTCGCACGGGGTCTCTACCCAACCTATTATCACGACTCGGCGAGTGGACGCACAACTATAACGTGCGTGTTTCAGTGGCCGCAGAACACAACGTAAACTGAACTGTGCACTGTCGCTCTTCGGTTATAATATTAAGTACAAGATATATGCGTGTTAGTGTCTGTATGTGAAAGAACCATAGCCACATGTGTAGATGTACAGAGGAGTGAGCATGTCGTGGCACTACCTCGATCGCTGATACCACGATGAGTGGCAGTAAACCTAGGGGCAAGTGGATTGTGTAAAACAGAGACATCGACACGAATATATTTTCAGCTGTCAGGATATTTTTCTCGGGATCCGTTATCAGAAACGTGAAGAAGGTTAGGAAGGTCACCTTGAAAACAAACAAAATTATTTAAACCCTTGCTGATCTTAAATTCAGCGTTATTACATGTTTTAAAATCCTTTGAAATAAATTGTTATGAATGTGCTCTATAAGTAGTGGATTAAAAATAAAATTGGTAGGGTTTTGTGGAACCTACAGAACAAAACAGCAGTTATAATAAGGCTCAAACATTTATTTTCATCACTTTACCTTCTTTGGGGGTTATCTTGCTGTAGCTTAAAACATAATGTCAGTGTGTGTTATCAGTAGGTAAATCATATTAAAATGATATGAAAGCATAAATTCTGATCAATAACAATATTGAGACACATAATACTGATAAGACTGTAATCTGTGTGACTGTAATAAACGTGTAATCTGTGTGGCCAAATCAATGAAATAATTTATAACAATGGATTATCGACTGTGATTGAAGATCAAGTTCTATAAAAGTAATTACGATAAAAAATATGAGAATTTATTATAATAACGCCTGATTAATTTAGAATAATCTAAGTTATCAGGAATCAGGCGTTACATTGCGGTAATCTATGTCAATAAAACGTTATGTAATTTCAATAAATTTAATAAATTAATTTAATTTAACTAAACATTGAAATTGCATAACATTTAATTATGTAACGATGATGACGCTGCATTTCCAAAAAGTACTTATTGTAGCACATTTTGCCGAGGGCGGCATTTTTGCATCCAGCTTACCAAAATAGGGAAACCCAACATATTTACCGCTAGATAAATAAGGCAGCTGTTTGTTTATAACGATAAGATTCTTATTTATAATTTACTTTGTTACAATTAAATTTATTTTGTATTTTCGCAGTGACGCAATCGACGTCAGCATGATTTCAGCAATTACGGTGTTTCTCTTTACAAATGAGTAAGTTCTTAAAAAAACCAACAATGGGTGTCACGGTTTTGTATAAAAACAAAATCTCGACATTATTGTAGTTTTGATTTGGCAACATTGTGTATCAAGGTTTCAGTTAGATAAATGATAAATCGCTTACCAGGAAAGGTGCGCAAGACCATATAAAAGAGGTTGCAGAGTTAAGATAAGCAGTCTGTTTTAAAACATTCATTTCTTTGTTTCTTATTTTAAGTATTTGATCTTCGAAACTCGGTTCCCAAGCATACATTTTAAGAACCTGAAAAGAAAATATACAATTAGAATTTGACTATGCATTATGCAAGAGATTGAACAAAAATATATTTACATCGACATATTAGCAGGCAAATAATTTTGTTATAGAGAAATCTTTAGCATATTATGGAAAAATGTAGTTCAATTCATCTGTACTAGTTGTTGTTGATTTTAGTTCTAACCTGGCTATAGCTATTAAGTTCTGTTTATACTTAAAACAGATTACTTGTTCGAACAGTAAACCTGCACAGAGAGGTCAGTACACTCATATTTATAACTAGATACAATTGCGTACTTATTCTGCATACGGCATTGCACATGTGACGTAAGAATTCATACTGGAAATGTGATTTTGTAATCTAAACTTTGTTGAATTTTACAATATCTGAAAGGGAAGAAAGATTCCCAATTTAACTCCGATTTCAATAAAGATTAGTATGTCAGCCACTTCATGTGACTTGAAAGTCATCATTTGAACAGGCTAATTAATTCTGTATTACTAAATATATAACTTACTAACTAATAATACAATTGTTACATTAAACGACCAGTGCTCTTCCTCCTCTCTCCTACTTGATCTATGCTGTGCCCGACAGGGTCCATAATTTGTGACTAATATAATTATTTCTCTACCAACTATATACATTATGGTACGCAATAAAGAATTTGAGATTTGAGATTTGATTTGATTACTAGCCGGACAAACCTTCTTCAAAATAAAACTATATCAATTAGCAGTACGTGAACAAGATCGTTACCTAGCACAAAATTTGCGACGTTTACTTAATATGATTGACACTCCTTTTTTTAACCGACTTATTTTTAGTAACTCGTGCAGTTGCTCTCGGAAAGCATCATTTGGTGAAGTGGAACTGATGATGAAGACCACAGATGGCCACCGGAACTTCTCAATAGTCAATACTAAGTATTCTACGGGTTGCGATTCGATTACTTTAATATGTTGGAGAAGTGGAGCTGATGGTAAAGTACCACGAGAACTCCTCAAAGATTAACGTCCCTGCATCGGGAAAAGCAATATTTTTTAAAAGGTGATGAGCAGTTGACATTAGGCTATTGTAACTTAGAAAAATTACAAACTGACCCACTAAAAAGCGAGAAATAAAACATTTTTAGAAAAAAAAAAAAACACTACAAAGTGAAAAAAAACTTAAATTTCGGAAGTCGGTGGCAAATAACGAAAATACTAAACCAAAGACACCGACTTCCGAAATTTAAAGTCAGTTGTCTTTTTTTTTGTAAAAAAGTTTTTTTTTAATCAGCTGCTATGATGATTTAAAAAAAAATATGTCATAAATAGCTATAATGATAAAAGGATTAAAACGAGGAAGACAGTATTCTTATAACGTATTGATATAACGATACTTGTTTAGATATATTAACTACAGTAGTAACTGGTGTTTGCGTTATGATATCAGGGGAATCAAATAAGATATGTTTTGTGTGGTGATAACACAAAGGCCGCGAAAGCTTATCTCAAATAGTGTTTCTCAATGTGGTGAAATCAGAAAAAAGAATTTAAACCAGTAAATTGATAATTTTAGCAAGTCATGCATGATTTTTGAAGTTTATTGCACCATATTATGTAAGCCGGCCAAGTGTGTGTCGGACCACGCACAGAGTTTATCGACGGCAAAACTAAGTTCAAGTTTCATAGTATTTCTCAATTAAACTAAAAAAAAAAGTTATTTCTGCGGTTGTCACCGAAAATGTTCCATATCCCAAAAACTACGCGACGTACCTACCTATCGTCTTTAAATTAATTAACTTTCATTGGAGTTTTTTTAAGTTCTATCAGCTTATTTTTTTTTTTAATTTTCCATTCTAATGTTGAAAAGGTAGAGCTGCTTATCACACAATCAACATTTGACTTAAGAGTCAGAAACATCATAATCTTTTTATCATGCAATCCAACAATATCCCACCCACTTGTGTGCACTGATATATTTTTCATTTGTTACCTACATGTATAGGGAGTGCCAACCCAATATTTTTTCGTAATTGTGCAGTTGTCTAGCGGTTCATTGAAAACATCTTTCCTCGATGTAGTGCCAATAGTCTCCGAGTAAAACGGCTGTGTGATATTCGGACGGACAGGACGAAATTATAAGTGTTCCGTGTCATTACGCTACGGAAGTCTAAAAAGGGATTGATAAACCTATAATTATAGTTTAAAAAATATTGGATTAATTATTATAAATGACACCAATTTGTCGTGGAAATGAAACAACTTGTCTTTTTTTTAAATTTTGTTTTTCAATTAATTCTGCTAAAACAATGTTGTAGTTGGTTACTACTGAGAAAAATCAATGTTCTTAATAGATATATAATTATAGATGTTTCCGTTGGACAGAATTATTACGATATTAAAATAATACTCTGAAAAAAATTATCCATACTAACATTATAAATGCGAAAGTAATTCTGTCCGTTTGTCTGTTACCTTTTCACGACTAACGGCTGAACGGATTTCGATGAATATTTGGCACATATTTGGCCCATGATAATTTTTATCCCGGTAGTACGTTATCAGGGTATAATTTCGAACCTCCACGCGGGCGAAGCAGTGGTATATGTAGTGGTAGTGGTAGTATTCGATACCCTAGTTCACACTCGTACTAATTACATTTACACCAATTTTACAGGAGAGCAATTCTTATGTTCACATATGAATATCGTAGCAGTGGTTAAAAAAACATTAAAAATTGAGTTTTTATATCATAGAATAACTTTTTAGCTTTTTTTTTGCGTGTACCTACTACAGATATACCTCTGCCCAAACCCTTCGGGGAAACAAGGCGTGATGTTATGTTAAGTACTCAATTTATTTTGAGTACAATAATACGCGCATCCGAAGTACTTAATATCATTGTGACACTTTTTTTTTAATAGAAGAAGGGTCTCTCTGATAAGATAAAACGACGCAGAATTTCATTTAGTATACATAGGAATAAAAAAGTAAAAAATGAAAAAAATGTAATTAGTACGAGTGTGAACTAGGGTATCGAATACTCTTTTAACGTAGGCACTTATAGTAATTAACTGTTATCGAATAAGTTCGTTCGCCACAAGACCGAGCTTGGGAGATCAATATCGAGACCGACTTATGCTACAAAACATTATTAATTTTACCTTAATTCCATTAAGTACTTCATTCATAAGTTTGACTCTTTCGTCTTTGTATTTCATAAGTCTTATTTGAAGGGTTTTCACCCTGTTGGCGATGAGTCCATTGACCGGGATCAGTATGATCATGACTGCCAATCCGGCCAGTACGGAGGGACCCAAGATCCCCCAGAGGAAATATAGGGCAAGAGCGATTTGCAGCGGCGCCGACCATATCATATTCAAGTATGCAGTCAGTTCGACGAATCTGTGAAGAGTTATGATAAGATTTATTCAACATGTCATTGTAGTATTGAACTTTCTAGAAATAAAATTATGTTTATGTTTGACTTTACCGATAGGTTCTTAAAGTTAGGTACGGTAGAGAGTCGTTTCTGTCACCTGTGTGACAGTAAGAATAAGAATAATTTATTGGACCAATGTTACAAAATAAATTTAAAAAATATTATTATGGGTGCTTACTGTAACTAGAATATTTAACATAGTTGTTTGAACAGTGGTCCCTAAATTACGCAGTGCCTGTATCTTGGGGGCCTGAGTTGCAGTATCTTAAATTTTAATTGGAGACATGTTTGCGTTAATTTCAATTTTATTCCAGGATATTTGATGATGGACAGAATACTTAATTAAATAAGGGTAGAGAACTATTAAAACAAAAATAAATTGAGTTTTTCTAAAGTTCGATGTAGTGTACATACATCCATTATGAAGAGTAACTCTGATGGAGCATAGTTACTATGTATTTCAACATTTAATCATTTGTTTTCATTTTCATAGGAACACTAAAAATAAATATTGAAGAAGCTATTTGTTCAGTATTTTTTATCAACTTAAGCTTTCCTGTTGTTTTGATTAGTGTGTGTAATAAGACTGAATATCATAAATGTAATACTATTTATACATGCTGCCTGCATATCTCAATGTCAGATGTGTAGATAAGATTGCTCCGATGAGCCATGACTGAATAACATTTTTTTTTATTGGTATCAACCAAAACTTCGAGACTCGAATTTCTGACTTACTTTAGAAATTATTATTTTTCTTTAATTTTTGAAGGTGTAGGCAGAAGGTAAAATTAATAGGTAGATGGTATTTTTTATTACCTTTGAGCATCAACAGACATCAGGTTTACAATTTCTCCGACGGTGGATTCTTTCCTCGCAGCATTGGACATTCGCAGAGACTTCCTATAGATGGCGCTCGTCAAGGCGGTTCTTATCCTCATGCCCACGAGGTACATCCTCGTGAAGTAATGCGCTAGCAGCATAGTTTGCACCGTGGCACAGGAAAGAAGTCCAATTGCATAAATGTAACCCTTCCATAGTGGCTCTTTACCTTCCACGAAACCTATTAGGAGTCTAAAAAATGAATGCGATATTGCGTCAATGAGCGTGAATGAGTTGCAATATTGAGGGATTTATTTTTATCGTTTTGATCATTTTTATCAAACTAAGTCAGTATGTACAAATATCGAGCATCATGTGAATCCGGTGAAAATAATATTATCTTGTCCATACTATGACTAGCAAAAATATTGTTACTTACCTGAGTAATTGTGGCGATAAGAACATCAGCACATCGTTGAGCAGTTTGAGCATTGCGCCAAACAAAAACTGTCCTCCAAACGCTAAGCATAGTGCAGGTAGGATGGAGGCTGGCTTCTTCTCAGATTCCGGCTTGAAGTTCACGCTAGCTGATGTCTTACGATAAGTGGCCTTAGTGGCATTGGAGCTGTCAATAATATAAAGGGTCAGTGAGAGATGGTCATTCAACTTTAAATCAAGGAATGATGGTAGTCTATCAATCTGCCCAGCCTTTTCTCAACTATATTGGGGCAGCTTCCAATCTTTCCAGATGCAGCTGACTACCAGTACTTTACATGAAGCAACTGCCTATCTGTCCTCCACAATACAGTTATTGGGTAAGACTGGCTGTCAGACATTCGGGCTTCTGACGACTGTCAAAGATCCACAAATGATAGCCGGGACCAACGGCTTACCGTACTTTCCGAGGCACGGAGGAGCCTCGATATGTAATGGATGGTCGCCCATCCACGGTCCGCCCTTGGCAAGCATCGACCTTCAATCGACCCGTGCGCCTGTTGTTTATATTTAGCCACGAGCCCCTTGGTAAGATGGTCGTCAATACCACTATGTATATAACAATGTATTTATTTCGCCCTTGGCTAGATATTTAATTTAATAGTAGGTAAAGTATTTTACGGATCTGTGGATTTGTTAGACCCGTAAGTTGTGGGAAAACTAAATAATCCAATTGTTCTGTAAAGTAGTACATGGAAAGCACAACAATAATATAAAACTTGTTTTATTTATTTGCAAAGATTATTATTTAAAAGGAACATCACGGCCATCATCACGGTATCTTTTACCTTGAAACGTCAAAATTGATTAAAAAGGTAAAACATTTGTTTAAAGGTGCGTCCACATCGCGAACGTTCTAAACCGAGCGTTCAAGTGGTTGTGAAATTCCATTTCGAGCCCAATCAATACTTAGCTTTCGAACAAATTTCAATGATTCCTAAAAGCAGTGCTCTATCAGCTCCATGGAACATTTTCACTAGAGATACTTAGTGATCAGGTGGCAAGCTTTTTAATGCCCGGTTTAATGTGTCCACTGGTCGAATGCTCGCATTGTGGACGCATATCAGGGTCATGGTGACTGTTGATAAAATATGGGTTCGTTATGCTTACATTTCTCGTTTTCTCAAAGATTTCTCCCAAAATTTGTCAAACTTTGGCACGACTTCTGTGGAAGAGTCCTGAGGGTTGAGAGCCCATAAGTCTTCTTCGACTAAACTTCTACGGAACCCTGTCAAGGCAAGTGGGTCGAACCAGCTGTATGTGAGACGACTGGGGAATCCCGACGCGTTCTCCGGACATTGGTTCTAAATTATAAAATAATTATAAGTATACGAACGACAAGGCTAAAATTGAAAAACTACGGACTAGTCAAGTATTTACGCTGACGTAATTTGACATTCTTGTGGCAAACTTTGAGTTTTTTTCTTGGCCTTATAGGGACACAAAAAATCGTTTCTAATAACGTAATATACTTCTTGATTCCACATATAAAGAAGATTAACTTGTAACCAGTTTTGGTAAATTGTATTTTTGCCAGTTTTTTTTTTATAATAACTAATCCATAAAGCATTGTCATCGCTCAAAGGTCGTAATTATATGAAGGATATAATAATATAATATTCTTGTTCCCTTATCTTGAGTGACATGTCTGCAAGGTTCGGAAGGAAAGTAATGGAAGTAAAATAAATACAATAATGTTTCAATTACCTTCTCATACTTATAAGGCGAATCTTTCGGAGGTAAATCGGCAAAACAATTTAATAAAAACATAAGTATTATCAGAGGATAATACACCATGTAACTAACGAAGTTATATTGAACATTTTCGTCATCGGTTAGGTTGTAGTGTGCTTTAATCTCGGACTGCAGCTGAGGCAAACCTGCCAGTATCAAAAGTATCCAAAAGAAGAACAGCACTCCCGATGCTCTCATACCAAACTTTCGATTGTAGTACAACAATGTCGCTGATAAAACCTGTAAAAGAAAGATATATTAATACATGGACAATGCAAACCAGTCAGAGTTAAATAAACATTCGAGTTGTAGCTGCTCTCAAAATTTTATATTCCGCGCAAAACAGACGGTTTACAGAACTTCTAATACATTATTTTTAGACGTTCGACAGACAAACGTTGCTTCGTGTTAAACGATTATACAAATAAACACAGGAACGAAGAGATTACTAATAACATGATAGTTACTGCTGAGAACTTAACAGTTAACTGTGAAATTAATTACTATAAAATTATGCAAAATTAACATTGTTATCGCTTGTTAGAACTGACTTTGCCGCCTATGTGTTTTAGTTTAATGGAAAAAGAGATATACATATTTATTAACAAACTCAAAAATAATAAAATATTCAACAGACACGGCCATGGGATCGATAATTTTAATGAATGGTTCTACAATGTGTTGTATTGCACAATGGGAGCATATAATACAACCGCTGTCGTATTAAACCGGCCAAAGTCCGTTTTTATCTCGTATTCAAGTTTTTATAAAGATTTACCACATTGTGATTATATTATGACAGTGAAGGTCAATAGTTTGAAGATCCGTTTCGTAGTGAGTACAGAGTTCCGCTCAGAGCGGTCAGTTGAGGCTCGACATTCGAGGTGGCATAAATAATAGTGTAATAAAAGGTTACAGGTGATGTAACTTTTTTTTGTCGACATGTATGTGGTTAACAAATTGTTCAAGGTTAATGAATGTAATATTCGTTGAAAGGGCTTTAATAGTTAAGAAGCTGTACCTATGAAGTACTTTACTGTGGGTGGGTATAGGTACCTACATAATATAAAGTTTTAGAAGGTCGATTGGTTTTACATGAGAGTGATGTGAATTTAATAGCTTAATAATGTTTTAGTTCGATAAAACTAACAGGTATAAAAGCTTGTAAAAATAGATAGCGTGTGCCACTAAGCAGTTCATAAAAAAATATGTTTTCACGAACATTTATAATGTAAAATTAATACAATGTAGTAATCTTTAAACCGTGAATCATCGACAATTATTAATAAACAAATTATTAAATACATAGAGACGAGTGAATAGTCATGGTATGCCTAAGGATTGGTCATAATTAATTAGAGTCAAGAATTAGGCCAGTCGTAAACGTTCGGAATGCCTTTCTGAATTCAGCAAGTGAATGATCCGGAAATTCAGAACCACCTTGGCTCCAACCAACCAATTTTCTTTCTCACTTACCGGAAATAATCTGAAAGTTCTGGTTTCAGTTTCTTAATTTTCCGGATCATACTCGTGCTGAATTCAGCAAGGTATTCCTGACGTTTACGGGCCTTAGGACAACTATCAATCAATTGCAAACCTCAATTGAGGACGCGTGTCTACTTGTAGGTATTGCTAGTTGGTTTAATATGATGTCGATGACCTATTTTAAGATAATAACCTTTAATATTATAAACTTACTAAAGTACCACCTTGGATATAAGGGGAAAATAGATAAACATAAATATTGGTATTTGGGAAAATATTTTTTTTTGTGAGGCCCCTTCCAAAAATATCACGCAACTGTTTTAATGAGGTAATATTGTTTTTTTTTTTAGATCATCTCATCTATCATAGTTGTTGAAGATTTTTGATTGTTTACTTAAAATGCCGAGTCTCTTTTTCCACTTTTCAGTATACATTATAAAGACACTTCCACTCCACAACTGGACTGGAGGACTGGAGATTAGGCCTGATTAAGCTAATCAGGCCTAATCCCCAGTCCTCACACAGGCCTCCTCTCTGTGAGAGGGAGTGGGCCATTTCCTCCACGCGGGTTCAGTGCGGGTTGGTGGATATCGCATGTCTTTGAATTTTTGGTTTTAGGACATGCCAGTTTCCTCGCGATGTACCCAGAAAAAAAAAAGAAAAAAAAACAGTGTTTCCTTCATTTCAGGTTTGGTCCAATAGTAAAAGTTGTTCATAATGATTAGTAAAGTCACGTGTTAGAGTTTGCGCACTGGATAAAAACTTATCCTATACATATAGACGAATACAGCCGTGATGTTATGTTATATAGTCTTTATAATGTGCACATATCGAATATCGAAATGAGGGAATCTATGCTAAATATTTTTCCGTCGATACAATTAAGGGGACGATAACTGTTTTTAATAATTTTATACTGAAGATGACGTCTAAACGAGTAGTGTTAGTGATTTGGAAAAAATATATGTTAAATTTCACTATGTTTATATTACATAGTGAAATAAATTTGTAAAGTTATGTCTAACGCGGATAAAAAACTGAGAATGACGCAAAATCTATCAAGAGTATTTTTCTGAAACTTTCACCATTTTAAAGATAATTCAATTATTGATCTTTTAATATACGTTTTTTATTAAAATACCTTTTGTTTTACGTATAATAAATTAAAAATGCGTCTAATTTGGGACAGCGCTCCTTGATGGGCGAGTCCTATTACTGGCTGGACGTACGACGCTTTGCGTGAGCTCAGTACAGAACACGCAAGCTAACCACTCAAGGTCACTGGCATATATCTGCGTCTTAAGCATAGATTGGGATCATTTCGATATGTGCATATTAAAAGACTCACACTGTTTAAATTCGTAGAGATGAATTGAAGAAGACGACTTGCTGTGCCGACCCAAAATAAATTGGAATAAGGACAGAGGACGATGAAAGTCTAGCACAACTAACAGTTGACAATAAATTACCGAAAGGTTCTGAATCGGATGCTGGAGCTGGTCAATTCTAACCAAATGCGGTCGATAAACCCAACTAACCCACGGTTTCTGATTCCGAACAACAGACACCACGAACAGCAGGTGCTCGGAAACAGCGACAACAACGCCGCGGCAGCACTGCTGCGTGCAACGATTCCGATCCCGCTGCAGCAGGGATCCGGAATAATACATTTATAGCCGCGACATTACTGCCGTGCTCGGAATGTAATCTCATGCAATCTCATATAATCTTATAGAAAATGTATGGGGACCAGTAGGAACGCGGTAGCACTGCCACGTGCAGCGGGGATCGGAATCATACCTTTAGACTCATCAAATTGCTGATCTTTAGAGACTTTAGATCAGTTAGTTAATCTGCTGTCAATAAGAACAATAGTTTTAGTTGACAGAAGATCAATCAACAAATACAATTAGTACAAAAACCGAGGGCCAGTCCCTTGTGTCATTAGGTTATTAGAATAATAATATAATTCATACTTACAAATGTTAAAATCTTTACAATTGGACTATAATAATCGGCACTAAACACTTCCGTCTCTCCTTGCGATGAGGTGTGGACAGTGACGCCAAGATCCACAAACTTTAACACTATCAGAAGGCAAGTTACGAACAGTTTGCTGATGTTTAATACATTCCATGGTATATTTCTTTCTTTACTGTTTAGTATATAGTAGGAGTCAAGGAACGCCGCGACCCATAAGTACAAACAGGGCGTCCACACGAGCACTGTCTTTTGGAAGCATGGCGTTAGCTCCGGGTTGTCGGTGTACCAAGAGAGACTGCTATTCTGAAAAAAAGAAGAAAACAAGTGGTTAGCAAGATTTGAGAACGTGATGGTTTGAGAATACATGTGTCTCCTCTGAACAATGTTCTTGAATAATTAATTTAAAGACGGTAGGGACTAGGAGCTCCTAGAACTGCATAGCAAAACCAGTTTTAATGCTCAAAGGTAATGGACGTGGGAAACGTACAGTTTCAACGGCCTTCGATTCAGGAGATCATAATACTTTTGTTACTTGATCGTAATCAAATAGCATGATATTCAGATATCAAGGCCGTTTGAATTGATTTATTATTCCGTGACTTAGTTCCCGTTAGGCCGACCGGGCTCATGTTTTCGATTTACTTTCCGATTGTCTGATACCAATACTAGTCATATCCGAAGATTGTCATATTCACAAACACATGTATTTAATCTGTTTCAGATGTATTATGATCCGATAGCCAAATCGAAAGTGAGTGGGTTTCCATTTCCACACCAAAAAATCAGAACAACCTGCACCCATGCAAAAGATGCGTCGTGTCGGTGAAATAGCATAGGTGACATATATGTCGCAGTAAGATGTTTATAGCCGTGATATAGTTATATCCCTAGGGATATAGCTATATACCGTAATATAGTTATATGAAAGCGGTTCATAACTATCACACTAGAAATATAACTATGGAAAAGGTCATTGATTCCTACCGCTGCGCTCGCGTTGCTACGCGTAATTTTGAAACTGTGATATCTTTTATACTATTCATTTAAATGATATGATTTAGAAGCATATTTTAATCTAAATTAAATGCCCAATTTGAATAACATATTATTTTGGATAAGGATTAATACTATACCGGTCAAAAAAGCTTCGGAAATAACAATTAAATTTTTATCAAATTCTGAAAGATAACAATGGTTATTGTGGGTCATCCTACTAAGATAGACATATGCCATCGCGGACTTTTTAATTGAACGTTTTAAGATGAACAATACCGTAGAACATAAATTTAATGTATCTTTTTCGGTTAACGCAGCGCACGCCAGTAAAGCTCCCAGTCGGCATGATTTTTTCCGACTTCTTCAACAATAATCGTCATATTTCAGCTAATTTACACAAAACCATAATGAATTATACACTAAAACCTTCCGCATGAATCACTCCGTCCATTGGTGAAAACCGTTTGAAAATCTGTTCGGTAGTTTTTGAGTTTATCACGTTCAGACAGACAGACAGACGCGGCGGGGGACTGTTTTATAATATGTAAGGATAAGGATGAAATCTCGGTAGTACGTTCCCGTGGAATATTTTCCGACATCCACGCGGGCCAAGCCGCGGGCAAAAGCTAAAAGCTAGTTATGTATATGTCGCAGTCAGATGGTTCGACGAAGCGGGAATGTGAATTATATCCAGCATCTATGTGCATATTTCGCAACATCAGACTTTCCAACGGGCATGGTTAGAGCAGAATTTGAATGTTTTATTTTTTGGTTCAGTTCGCACATCTACAGCAACGTTAGATGCTGTTATCGTGTCGTCGATATACAATCGTCATGCACGGTTAACCTAACTATTGCTTTAGGTAGCCCGCTTTACTCTTGTGTTTCGTATTTAGAGAGCAGCCTTGTAACCTTTGGAGAGCTGTTTGTTTTGCTGCACCTAGTACCTATAGTGTAAAATTCCGCGCATCTAAATTGCCTCTAAACTCATACCCAAAACTTGCGAAATATTGGAAGTGTATTCTGGGATGTATTTATTTGCATGTGTTCATTTCGCAGCGAAACATTCCACCCGCATGCGCTGAAGTGAATTTTTGTTTATAACATGGAATTTATTACCATTATAAGCATAATGGTGCTAATCTCTACAGGAATACGAAAGAGATAACTTTATTTTCAGAGTTTGACCATGTTACACAGTAACCTACCACTTATGTGAGTAGATAAGGTTATGCCGAGTCATCGCGTGACAAACAACTGGCGTGGGTCTTATGATTGGCCCCCATAAAAAATTTCATAGTCATTTGTGTTTTATTCTAATAACATGAACATTTATCATTATTTATTTTCTTCTAATAGGCACCTCCCTTCGTTCGGATATAAGTTTATCAAGTAACTGCATGTGGTTTAGTGTGGAATTACAACACGAGCACACCAACAGAGTCTGTTGATACTTTGGTAATGTACCTATAGCTTTAAGGAAATTTTTGAAATGAGATGGAGGGTGTTATTTCAAGTCAAGATCTTATCAAATGTTGCATAATTATCGTACCACCTTTGTATCTATGTAGCGTGGCGGTATTGTTAGTAGCGTTATCCGGTGATGTCTCAAAATGTTGTGGTTAACGATGTTTTCGTCGAATATTCCTGGAAGAACAAAACCTGTCCGTAACGTGTATTAGTATGTGATTGTAGGTAGGTTGCGTGACTTTTATACCTACATGATTCGGATAAAAATGATAACCGTGTCAAAATAATAGGTATAAGCGTGGGTGCAAAGTAAATTAGAAAATATCGGCCAAGCTCAGAAGTGGTCATAGTAGGTTTTGGCTTTAATATTAGTGACTTTGCCATGATGATAGAGGCCTTAGTAAGGCTACTTTATTACGGTTAAGTAAAACAAAATATACAGCTCTGTGACAGACAGACAAACGTAGCGAAAGACAGACAGACAGCGTAGGCTTCCCCGATAGAGGTGACCTTGGTACCTAATAGTCTCCTTGGCACAATTACGGTACGGAAAGGAACTCTATACATATAATTCCTAGCCGACCCATTTTTATGGACAACTCACACTCTGACCAGTAATTAAATAAATATGCCAAAATTTTTTTTAATGAAAATGGTTTTTCCCATATATCGCCTATGGTTTCGGATTTCCCCATGCCATGATAATATATACATGATATACATAATGTATTTCTGTAACCCAAACACGGACGTGTAACGTAAACAAATAAATTTTGAATATGGGAGTCACTTTTGGGGCGCATATAAGAAAATAAAAAAAAAGTTTTACAAACTATTGTGTGACATATCAAATGAAAGGGCTTGTTACGAGGATTTCAAATATAATTTTAAAATAAATACATTTAAAGATATTTTAGAAAATTGATGAAAATTGACCTTATCTCCGAAATTACTGAGCCTGAAATTAAAAAAAAAAAAATACAGAGAATGGTTCTTCACTCATAGATTACAGGAATATCTATAATAAGTCTATGGTCTTAAAATAACATGGTAACATTGTGCGTAGTCCGACACGCACTTAAAGTTATTATACTTAATACAAATTAAGTATAATAACTTTCGTGAGAGATATTCGTAATTATTTTTAATGTTTTACGGTTTTTTGTACTGACGTATTTATTTCGGGTTTGTCCGTCTAGTTTCGAACTAGAAAGGAAAGCCTTTAGTCATTAGCTTATCACGTTAATTCGTGCGGCAAGGTCACATCACAAGTCGAAGACCCGAAATAAATATGAGTCATCAACTGTAAAACATTAATAATAAAAACACATATTATGAAAATATTTTAAAATGTATTTAATATGTATAAAAAGGAATAAACGGAATAAAATAATTAATTTCATTTACATAATGTTGTGAAATATTGGTACCTACCTAAAATTGTAGGTTTTAATAAAATATTCGTTTTTGAGTTGCTAATATTTTAAGAGCATTCATCCAAAAGGTTGGCACCGTCTCAAATAGCTGTCAAATATTTACCTGTTTTGATTTATTTGGCAATATTACTGTATGGAAATAAAAAATATGGCTAACTAGTGAACTTAGAATTTAATCATGAATTGCAGTATAGCACTGAATTTGACATTGTAACTGTTTTAGGTGTAAAAAAGACATTTGAAAAGATTCCAAATAATTTTTTTACATCTAAAACTAAATATTCAGTGTTATAATATTAATTATTATATTTCATAATAAATATTTTAGTTCACTAGTTGGCCATATTTCTTATTTCCATTCAGTAATATTGGCAAATTAATCAAAACAGTCAAATATTTGACAGCTATTTGCGACATTGCAAACTTTCTGTATAAACGCTCTTAATATTTAAGAATATTTGCAATGATATCAGTTTAAAATGAAGATTTATATAAGATTGAGCATATTTCTCGAATACCGACTTAGGGACAATATTTTCAATTTCCAGATATGCACTATCTAACATATATAAACAGGAACTGAACAGGAGGTGTTGAAACAGATGAGGGTTCTTTGTGTCTTTGTGTCTGGTCACATCATATTATATTCTAAGAATGATTCATTTTTATATTTTTTATGCATACATTTAAAACAAAATGGTTCTAAAAGTTATATTATTTGAATAATATAGCAATTTAAAATACACAATCATAAATGCTATAACAATAAAATGTTTGGAAACTAAACATTTTAATCATAAACCAGACACTGCTGAAGGATGTACTTTTGTACATTCATAGAGTATTAATTTTAGAAACTGGTTTAAGTAACTTATTTAGGTAGTTTTTGTACTCATTTTTGTTGTCATGCCAACCAAAGTGATAATAACAGTAAATTGAAAGGTCATTTTTCTAAGTAAATTCTTATCTCTATTCAATTGAGTGACTTTGCAGTATTTATAATTAGGATCTTAGTTCATTTTAATGATGCAATAACATAAAAACAACCTTTTTTCTGGCATACTTAATTCTTCAATCAGCAGTAAAGCGACCAATGTTCTATGAGATTTTTAGCATCAGTTTATTTTAAAGTTCAATAACTTTATGGTCATTTGAATAGTTTAATAATCAAACCATAGATTCAAATACACAAACAATATTACTATTGCAAGTTAGTAACATAAATATTTGACACCAACCAAATGATAAGGCACAGTGTAGAAACAGCTATGTTAGTAAAGCATCACAAAAACAGGTTTTATTCATAGACATGATGTTATTATAGAAAATGGCTTGGGTCATGGTCATGTGGTTCCACTCAGAATGTATTTAATGAGTTTTGTTGGACTTAAATAATAAAAAGAAACTATGATGAAGGACTTACCTTGCTTTTTAAGTACACATTTACATAACCAACTTAAATGAAGTATGTGTAAAATAGGTAGGTGACGATTTTAGAATACTACACAATATGATAGTCAATAATTTATACAAGGAAATTATTTCCCAGGAATACATAGATTATATACGAGGTATTTTAGTCATTAATGGTTAGTATAGTTAAAATTGAAACCACCATTAACACCATTATTTTAAAGTAATAATATTTCAATTGTACCTAACAATAAAATTGGGTATTCAGTTGTGAGCTTATTGAATGTATCATACAATACTATGACAACAGCTGAAATGAATTTGGGTCAAGTGCTCAGATGAGATTATTATCTACTGAATTAAGTATTTCAATGTGCATTAGTAATAATTCTTTGCAACTTGAACAAGCTTTAAACAACTTAAATACTTATACCAAATAAACACATTGGTGAACTAATTATCAGTATGAAATGTTTTTGTCCATTACTAATTTTTAAATTCTTAATGCAAGACAGCTAAAATATTTTCATTCCTCTTTGAAACTTGGACTTTTGTGAACCAAAAATACATGTCTATTTATAATTTTACATTATAGTCTGCTTGTAAAAATAATTTGTTATAATAAAAAACTAAAACTTATTGTTTTCTATGTGTAACCAAATTAGAGTACTTGGTTTTATATGCTTATTGACCTTTCAACATCACCTCTTACATACTTAGACGCTGCAAAACTGGTTAGATATTTAATTTATTAGTAACTTAACATTTTCACATTTTGAAGTAGTTCTATGTAAAGCAGGTAGATGGTTTTGCTTATCCCAATACGTTCAATTACCAAAATCAAGTTTTTTTCTTACAAAAGTATGGCCAAAGACCTACTTACCCAAAATTGAGATCCACAGAAGCTATCAAGCTTGGAATTGTAAGACATTGTCACAATTCGTGATTATTAGTTACTTGTAACTGCCATAAATTTGCGATAAAACGGACACTCGATCGATATACTTAAAAGTCAATATAATGATTAGTTAAAAACAGTTATTTACAATTAAAAATTATTCATTCACTGTATTTTTACAGAGTTTATAAAAAATTCGCTATAATTTTCGACATCACACACCACATCACACCGCACCGCACCGCGCACCATAGATCTGTGGAATTGTGGATCTGTGCCTGCCTGTGCCATAGATATTGGAATAATGTCAGTCAGCTCAGCACATAGACAAAAGCTGAAAAGCAGCAGCACAGACAGTGATGATTGCACCAAAACTTTTTAGAAAGGTTTTGTTATAAAAAATCAGGGCTTTTATCACATAATTATATGTAAAACTAAAAAAAATATGTAACTGTGTGTAGTAATATATTATAAACTCCTCGGTCAATATTGAACGTCACATGTTAAGAAGAAACTAAATTGTCAGGATTGATCGTGTCATTGTAACCATTATGTTAAATTTTGTTAAATAAAACCTAAATACGGGTATATTCTTTTACTACAATTTATTTAACAAAATGGAAAAATATCTACGACCAGAACGTTTCGACGGAGACCCGTCCTCAAGCCAAGATTTGTCCCCTCAGTGGACACATTGGAAAAGCACATTTGAAAATTTTCTGACAGCTATAAGTACCAATGAGAAAACTATTGCAAACGAAACTAAATTTCGATTACTAACTAATCATCTGTCCCCTACGACTTTTGTGCGCATACAGGATTGCACTGATTACGATATTGCTATAAAGAGACTTGATGCATTATTTCTGAAGCCACCTAACGAAATATATTCCAGGCACAGATTAGCAAAACGAGCGCAACAACCAGGTGAGTCCATCGACCAGTATCTACAAGCCTTGAAACTGCTCTCAAAAGAATGCAATTTTAAACAAGTGACCGCTGAACAAAATGAAAGTGATTTTATTAGAGACGCTTTCATATCCGGACTTTTATCGTCCATAGTCCGTCAAAGACTGTTGGAAAATAGCACCCTCACATTAGACGACGCATTCAAGCAGGCCCGTGCTCTAGAGATGGCGCGAATACACAGTGATGATTACCAGCAACCTAATACTAGTACCTTTGTCAATGCGATCCCCATTAACAATCAGAGAACACACATCCAAGAACTATGCTATTTCTGTGGAAACAAGAGACATACACGGCAAAACTGTCCGGCTGCTGGTACAACCTGCCTCAAATGTGGAAAAAGGGGGCATTTTGCAAAAGTGTGCAAAAGTGTAGTGACTGCGCCACCACAACGAAGTGCTTTTACTGATGCCATAGACGAACCGATCAAACCTATGGAAAATGGAGAGTCGCAGAAATTGTTATCATGTATCGTGGCCGCTACAACTGATCTTGATAAAGCTATGATACCGATTAAAATAAACGAATTATTTATAGCCAGAGCATTGATTGACACAGGGAGTACTGCTAGTTTTATAGACAGCCGACTGGTTTGTCAACATAATATACAAAAGAGCTCATGCTATCAAAATGTCAGCATGGCAGCTTCAAATTTAAACACAAAGGTAGATGCACTGTGCTCCGTCAATATTGATCTGCAAGGTCATAGTTTTCAAGCGAACCTATTAATAATGGAGAACTTATGTACGGACGTCATAATTGGTCATGATATTCTTAAGAGATATAATACATTAGAAATGCATTTCGGCGGATCTGGAGCTCCCCTGAAATTATGTGCACTATCTCAAGCCAATATCGATCCAATCTGCTTATTCCCGAATCTCTTACCAGACTGCAAGCCTATAGCTGTTAAGTCACGACGATACTCAGATAGTGACATGCAGTTTATTCGTACTGAAATAAGGAAATTACTAGCTGAAGGGATTATAGAACCTAGCTCGTCACCATGGAGAGCACAAGTGCTTGTAACTACAAATGAAAATCATAAAAAAAGGATGTGTATAGACTACTCTCAGACTGTAAATAGATACACGCAACTAGACGCTTACCCTTTACCAAGTATTGAACAAATAGTTTCTAAGGTGGCCAAACATAGTGTCTACAGCAAAATTGACTTAAAAAGTGCGTACCATCAGATTCCAATTCTTGAAACAGAAAAACTTTATACAGCATTTGAAGCAGAAGGTAATTTATACCAATTTCGAAGAATACCTTTCGGGGTTACCAACGGAGTAGCGGTTTTTCAAAGAACTATCAATAATATAATTGCGAAAGAGAAACTTATAGGAGTATACGCATATTTGGACGACATAACAGTCTGTGGAACAACCCAAGCTGACCACGATCAAAAACTGCAACGTTTTCTTGATATTGTGAAACGGTATAACCTTACACTGAATCTTGAAAAGAGTGAGTTTTCATTGAAAGAGATAAGTATTCTAGGATATACTATAAACAACGGAGTAATTAAACCCGACCCAGATCGTCTACGTCCACTATTAGAGCTGCCTCTGCCTTCTGACTCGGCATCGCTCAGGCGAGCATTGGGATTATTTGCCCACTATTCTAAATATGTGCCAAGATTCTCTCATAAAATTCAGTCCCTCGTTTCGCAAGGCACATTCCCCCTCGATTCCGAGGCAGCAAACGCTTTTAACGCTCTAAAGCAAGAGATAGCCAATTCAGCAGTAAACGCGATTGATGACAACATACAATTTGTTGTTGAAACAGACGCTTCAGACTATGCTATCGCGGGAACTCTGTCACAAGAAGGCAGACCTGTTGCGTTTTTCTCAAGAAGCCTTCACAGTAGCGAGAGGAATCACCCAGCCATAGAGAAGGAGGCCGCGGCTATAGTCGAATGTCTTCGGAAATGGAGACAATTCCTCATCGGACGAGAGTTTAAACTGATAACTGACCAAAAATCAGTCGCATTCATGTTCAATCAGCAACATTCGTCGAGAATTAAAAATGACAAAATACAACGTTGGCGATTAGAACTTTCTGAATACAATTTTGACATAGTTTATCGCCCAGGGAAGGAAAATATAGCAGCTGATGCTTTATCAAGAGCCAATGCACCATTAGTAGCCTCTGTACACAGTTCAGAAAATGCACTCAAAGAACTGCATAAAACCTTGTGTCATCCTGGAGTAACAAGAATGCTTCATTGGGTTCGTAGCAAAAATTTAGCTTACTCCACTGAAGAGATAAAACGTATTACTGCGAATTGTTCTATATGTGCAGAAGTAAAACCTCGTTTTCAACAAAACATGGGAGAACTAATAAAAGCAATGGCCCCATTCGAAAGAATATCGATAGATTTTAAGGGTCCACTTCCCTCAGATGGGACTGGGAAGAATCGATATATTCTTACAATTGTGGACGAATATTCTAGATTCCCATTTGCATATCCCTGCCCAGACTTGACTACAAACACGGTAATTAATAAACTGACCGATTTATTCTCTATATTTGGAATGCCAACTTATGTACACTCAGATCGTGGTACTTGTTTTCTTTCAAAAGAGATGAAAGACTTTCTTCACCAGAAGGGCATTGCTACGAGCTACACTACACCATACAATCCTCAGGGTAATGGACAAACGGAGAGATACAACGGAATTATTTGGCGAACAGTACAATTGGCTCTGAGAAGCCGTGATCTGCCTGTAACCAAATGGGAGTCAGTTTTAACTCAGGCTCTGCATTCTATAAGATCACTTCTTTGCACGGCTACAAATAGTACGCCCCATGAGCGGATGTTTTCTCATGCCAGGAGATCCTCCAGTGGTCAGTCGATGCCTACATGGCTAAATGTCCCAGGGAAAGTATTAATGCGAAACCATAATCGAACCAGCAAATATGATCCACTGGTCGAAGAAGTAGAGACTCTGGAAAGTAACCCTCAACATTCTCGTGTGCGTTTGAGCAGTGGTAGAGAAATTGTCGTGTCTAATCGACACCTAGCTCCTGCTGGGGAATCTCTAGAAACGGATGGATCCGATTCCAATGAGGACGACGAATTCATCGATGCAGTCGATGGCGATGATCGCAACACAGATGGCCAACGACATTCCCAGAATGAAATGATCCAGCCACAAAACATCACGCCAGAGACTCTGCGTCGTTCTGAAAGAGTACGACGCCCACCTGCTCATCTAAATGACTACGTGACACAATAACTAAGCCCAGGAGAATGTAGTAATATATTATAAACTCCTCGGTCAATATTGAACGTCACATGTTAAGAAGAAACTAAATTGTCAGGATTGATCGTGTCATTGTAACCATTATGTTAAATTTTGTTAAATAAAACCTAAATACGGGTATATTCTTTTACTACACTGTGGTGGTCGACAAGAGTCTGACGTGGCGACATTTGGAACTAAATATTTGACAAGTAACTGTACAGACGCCAGCACATCAAGCTACCCGAAACTGTCAAATTTTCCCAATCAACTTTGAACCTTATGCTTCAGCAATAAAGTTGAAAATCTATTAAATAAATTAGATAGATTGTAGTAGCTTGATGTGCTGGCGTCTGTACGTTCGCACTGGCGAAACATTTACAACGAAACATGTTGGAATCTCTATTTTCTGTCAATTTTCCATACAAAGTTTGACAGGAACTAGAGATTTCAACATGTTTTGCTGTGAATGTTTCACCAGTGCAAACGCACAGTAATGCAGACCTATGATGATGGCACTACTTTGCTCACGTACTGGTAGGTTTTGAGTCACCCACAACATAAGCAGTGTTTTTAACAATTTGTTTAGCTTGACACTGGGACTGTGCCGGTTAACAACGCCCTCATTTTGTTTAGACTCTTTTTTGGCAAGCTGTAGTTTCTTTAAAAAAAAAATACATGAATACAAAATCGTTCTAGTGTGCACCCCACCACTGAAGTCCGGCAGAAAATTGTGGAACTACATTTTTATATGCAATTTGATGCAATGTTTTTTTTTTTAATTGGCATCTCTCAGTTTTTGACCACTATACTACTTATAAGATAGGTAGCTTGATCTCTGCGACATATGCTGACATTCCTAGGGTTGTTAGGATATAAAAAATTGTCGATAGAAATTATCGACGTTTCTTACTATTATCGATGATAATGTAACATATAATTGGGTTTAATTTGGTCTGGTAACACGGCCTGTGAGCCAAACGCGGCGTGTCTTCTCCCGAAACTCAAGGATGGGACGTTGACGGATGGAATGTTACATGGGTAGGTGAGAAATTGGATTTTATTTACTAGCTATTATTTTAGATCAAGTATGTACAAATGTAAATAATGTTATGATAAAGTTAAAAGATAAATTAATATACAATAAAGTTAAAAGATAAATTAATTTTAAATTAAGTTTTATTTAAAATATCGATAGTTTATAGTATGTGGTTACGATGATTCATCGCCCATCACTAATTAGGTCGGCATGCCCATAAAGTATGACATAGACAGGTACTGTCTCTACTATTAAGAAATTCAGGACTTCATAGGCGTGTTTTTACTGACAGCTGTCGCAGAGATCAAGCTATCTTTTATGAAGTATAAGGTTTTGGCTGCTTAACCGGATTTTCCTGTGGGTGCCATAAGCTATTACACTTAGAGCCTCCAGCCAGGAGCTTTATACAGGGTGACTGGTAATTTGACGTATTCCTTCCAGGACGTGATAGTGTAACCCATTTGCAACAATTAAGCACCCCATAAAGCCTAGGCGAAAATTTATGGGATTCGAGAAAACCCAATTTTCAGTAATTTTTTAATATTTCCCAGAATTCGTCATTAAATATCACTTTTCTCCAAACTCTTAAATTTAATGGCCTTCATCGCTATTTGATTGGATACCTAATATTTTAACAAACCTTTCAATGTAACCAAATTTCCCAAAACATTAAATAATTAAAAGTTAGAGACAGAAATTTACGAAACCTTTAAAAAAAAAATTCAACGTACATGAACTTTGACACTAGTTATCTAATATGTTCCGCTGCATGTATTATTCTTTCACGTGAACCAAGAAGTCGAAGAACCAAGTAAACCGTGACCAGCGAGTAGAACGTCGGGCATGTTAAAACCTCAGAAGCCATTTTGTGACTTGTGTCCTGTCGTGCTATTCTGTAAAAATCTCACCGTGATATCTTAGGTGAAGTGAGCTGCCAATAGTGTCAATCCTTAGCAACTGACAGCTCACTCCACGCTCACTTCACCTAAGAAAACACGGTGAGATGGTTACAGAATAGCACTACTGGTCATGACGACCTGGGTGCCTAACGTGGAATGGATTGCTGGGAGGTTAGAAAGTAGTGGGATGGCATAAACCAGTTATTTAATTCGATTATCACACAATTTTTTAATATTTCAACAATTCGAAAATTCGACCTTTGCCAGCATTATCGACTGTTACATCGGCACCTCCAAATATTGTTTAAACCTTTGTACCTCGTTAGATAGCTGATTAAATGAAGATGTCTTCCCCGTAATTTGTACGCTTCATGCATCAGTAAAATTTTGAGATAACTGGTGTCAAAGTTCATGAACGTTGAATTTTTTTGAAAATGTTTCGTAAACTTCTGTCTCTTACTATGCGTTCGCACTGGCGAAACATCACAACAAAACATGTTGAAATCTCTAGTGCCTGTCAAACTTTGTATGGAAAATTGACAAAAAATAGAGATTCCAACATGTTTTGTTGTGATGTTTCGCCAGTGCGAACGCATAGTAAGTTTTAATTACACTTCGTCGCTGCATCCTCGAGATTTACATGATTCACTAGGTAGTACACTCCTCAATGTACTAGGCATCGCACAATTTTTAGATAAAAAACTAAAAAATAAAATTAGATATTAAACGACTTCCGTAGTACCTGCGGTGGGGGGCGTCCGCCGCACCCGGCCATCTACGATCGTTCACTTGTCATTCGCTTCTTTTGTGCGGGCATCGCAACATTAATAATTATTGTTGGTGTTAAAAATATTCCATTAATTTTTATCGAATTCGCGTGTTTGTTTCTTGTGACCATGGGAAGAAGACGACATGAAGATGATCCAGGAACCATCAGACGAAAAATAAGGCGACTGGAAAAGCGTTTACAAAGACAACGCGAACACACATCCAGTGAGGAAGGTTAGTCAGATTTATCATAATACTAATGGTGTTATTTATAATCCTTTCTAACCGGTTCCTTATCAGTCGCCGAGTTCAATAGTTATGATTCTTTCAAATGTCTTGTTGTTCGCACACGTGCGGTATGACTCATGACTTTTTATTGTTGTTGTTCCATTATAATTTTATATTATAAAAAGGAATTCTTTTGCACCGATGCTACTTTATTTTTACAATCAATTAGTTAAATTAATTGGACGATGTGTACTGCGACGAGATTGCAGTCGTTCCAGTCTTTTCCTAACTACCTTCCTATGCATATTCTGCAAGTACCGTGATGAGATCCCGGTCAAGTTAAAACAACTATTGTACCTATGAATAGATAAGTGTCGTGACGCGATTACGACCATCTATAATAAGTGATTATATTGTTAAGTGGTTTGATGCGATCAAATCCTTTTGTTATCATTGTTTGAAGCCAAATTTGAGCCAATGCTATAGTAGATCGAAATATCGTTCCAGATGTTGAGTCTGACCACTCAAGACCTGCCTCCTTACCTCCCGAGTACGAATCCTCTGAGCATTATCAATCAGATGGAACCCAGTCGAACTTTCGATCTGTGGTGACAGTTCCACAACACACTATCTCTGATACAGTTACTGGTGGCGCTGGCACCAGCACCGCACTAGAAGTTGTGGAGGCCCTTCCGCCTGATATTTTAGAGGTTCTTGGAGAATCTAAGGAAAAAGATGAGGTATTCGGGCCAAAAATCAGAGAAGAGATCTCCAAACGTTGGGGAAAGATTATTATGGAAGGTCTAGGTAAAGAACAGAAACAAAAGCTGTTTAATAATATTTTGATCCCGGAGAACTTCCAAATTATTAAGGCACCAAAACTGAATCGAGAAATATCCTCGGTCCTAACGGAATCCTCCAGAAACAGGGATAAGCGTCTTGAATGGACACAAAACCATCTAGGCATTGGTATAGCGGGTATCACTAACCTACTGTCATCCGTAATTGACGGCAATTTAGAAAAAGCTGAGATTATAAAAAAGCTCTCAGAAACAGCCCAAATATTGTTAGATTTACATTGCCAAAATACTGCTAACAGAAGGAAGTTAGTTACATTCAGCTTGGATAAAAAATTCTTGAATATTGTTCAAGGAGTTAAGAGGGATACATTCCTCTTCGGAGAGAATTTAGGCGACAAAATCAAGGCTTCTAAGATGGCTGAAAAGTCTGGATTACAGATAAGGAGGACCGAACCTCAACCATCGACCTCTCACAGACCGACACGTTCTAATAATTATCGTCAGGGAAACTCGAGGCGCCCACTTCGTCATCAGAACTACAGAGGCAGGTCGAGTGGGCCAAGGACCCAAGCCTCCAACCCGAACACAGGGAGATACCCAGCGTCAACAGAACGGTACAACTCTGCGAAGGCAGCCTCGAAGGCTCCTCCGAAGCCCGAATAGAGGTAATTAAACATGCTGGTCGGTTACGACACTTTATATCAGCTTGGAAAAGCATAACTAATGATCCTGTAATCTTACAATGTATATATCATGGTTATAAAATACGTTTTAATCGAACCGTTATTCAGCATGCAGAACCAATCAATAAATCGTTTTCTTTCCAAGAGACTAATAGTCTTAATATTGAAATTTCAAAGCTTTTATTATCAGGTGCGATAGTAAAATGTGATGACATTCATGGTCAGTTTATTTCGAATATTTTTTTGATACCTAAAAGCGACGGTACCCATAGATTTATTCTTAACCTTAAAAAATTAAACAATTACATTGATCCACAGCATTTTAAAATGGAAGATGTTAGAACGGCTTCTAAATTATTATCAAAGTCATATTACATGGCCCATATTGACCTTAAGGAGGCATATTTTTTAATCCCAATTTATGAAAATAGTAAAAAATATCTACGGTTTAGGTTTTTCAATCAGACTTATGAATTTCAGTGTTTACCCTTTGGTTTATGTTCAGCACCGTTGATTTTTACTAAACTAATGAAACCAGTGATTACATACCTCAGAAAGAAAGGAATCATACTGGTTATTTATTTAGACGATTTATTGTGTATAAATAAAACATTTGAAAGCTGCTCTCGTGATGTAAAAATAATCACCGACCTGTTAGAAAAGCTCGGATTTGTGATAAACATTAATAAAAGTGATTTAGTTCCCAGCCAACTCAAAACTTTTCTAGGTTTTGAGTTAAATTCAACGGACATGACTTTAAAATTGCCACTAAAGAAACGTTTGAAGGTTCTAGATATAATCGATAGATACTACAACAAACGTTTTTTATCTATTAGAGACTTTGCAAAGTTTTTAGGATTGCTTACGTCATCGTGCCCAGCTGTTAGTTATGGGTGGGTTTATACCAAACGATTTGAAAGAACTAAATATCTCGCGCTTCAGAAATCAAATGGAGATTATGATGTTAATATGATCATTCCTAATAACCTAGAACCTGATTTTTCGTGGTGGAAGGCAAACATCATGAATGCGTTTTGTCCAATCCGTCAAAACAAATACTATTTAGAGATTTATTCCGATGCGTCTCTAACGGGTTGGGGTATCGCTTGTAACGGAGAAACCAGCGGTGGATTTTGGAGCACGTCTGAGGCCCAAAACCACATAAACCTATTGGAATTAAAAGCAGCTTTCATTGGTTTAAAATGTTTTGCCAAGGACCTTGTAGACAAAGAGATTCTTTTAAGAATAGATAACACTACTGCAATCTCGTATATTAATAGAATGGGCGGTGTTCAATATACACACCTTAATGATATAGCACGCGAGATTTGGCAGTGGTGTGAAGAGCGTCGTCTCTTTATTTTTGCTTCCTACATTAAGTCAAAAGACAACACAGAAGCTGACCAAGAATCAAGGCACATAAATGTCGACACCGAGTGGGAATTATCTCGTTCAGCGTTCCATGACGTAGTCCATCATTATGGTGCTCCAGAGATTGATTTATTCGCGACTTGTTTGAATGCCAAATGTCATAAATATGTGTCCTGGAAACGAGACCCACACGCTTTCGATATCGATGCATTTACTTTAGATTGGGGCAACTTAAACTTTTACTCGTTCCCACCTTTTTCGTTGATTCTCAAGTGTTTACGAAAAATAATAGCTGATAAGGCTACAGGAGTGCTCATAGTCCCATATTGGCCTAGTCAGCCATGGTATCCACTGTTTATTTCGTTACAGATAAGGAAACCTGTTTATCACGGACCAAGTAGTGATCTCCTTTTATCTCCTTTCAGAACGCAGCACCCCCTTTGGATGAAACTTACCCTGGTATCATGCCTGTTATCAGGGAAGCATTTTCTCGAAAGTCATTGACTCCAGAAACTATAAAAATTATCACTGCTTCTTTATCTAATAATACATTAAAACAATATAATATCGCTTACAGAAAATGGTGGCAGTTTTGTCAAACCCATAAGGTAGACTGCTACACCGCATCTATGCAACCGGTACTGCAATTTTTGTCCAGAGAATTTGAAACAGGAGCCAGGTACACTACATTGAACACTTATCGTTCGGCGCTCGGCTTAATTATAGGTAGACAATTAAGTACAAATGATACTGTCTGCAGATTTATGAAAGGTGTTTTTAGACTAAAACCAGTTTTCCCTCGATATCAGTCTACTTGGGACACTAATCTAGTTTTAGATTTTTTGTTCAATAATTTTCCTAATGAAAATCTGTGTTTAAATAAATTAACAAAAAAACTGGTAACTCTGCTCGCGTTGTCGACTGCACAACGCGTGCAGACGTTATCCTTTATTCGTCTATCTAATATAAATATTTGTGATTCAAACATTATAATAACAATTGATGATTTGTTAAAAACCTCTGCACCTGGCAGACAAACACCCCGTTTGATTATCCCATTCTTTCCTGATAAAATAGAGATATGTCCAGGAAGGACTTTATGTTCATATATTAATGTTACAGATACATTTAGAACTGAACCAAATACCGAAAGGTTGTTACTAACTACTAAGAGACCAGTCCACAACGCCAGCTCCTCTACGATTAGCCGCTGGATTAAACAGACGCTAGCAGATAGTGGTATAGATACCACAATATTTTCGTCACACAGCACGCGCCACGCGGCTACTTCAGCGGCTGGTCGTAGAGGTATTTCTATAGATTTAATTAAAAAGACTGCCGGTTGGTCCGGTAATTCCCTAGTATTTGGCAAATTTTATAACAGACCTCTGCTTACAGAGGAAACCGATGATTTTGCTCGCGCAGTTTATGAAAATAACGTTTAAATATTGTTGAAATTACCATTTTTTTTTTTTTTGTATAATCCCTTCATGGATTTGATTTAATAATGTTACTGTGTACAAAATAAAACAATATCATAATATGCATTTATTTTCTTCACCACTAATGTATTGGCTATTTATCTCAAAACTCTGAACATCTACCTAGTGAATCATGTAAATCTCGAGGATGCAGCGACGAAGTGTAATTAATGGTTAAACAAACTTACCTGAAGTGAAGTTTGACCGCAATTACACGAGTCGCTGCATCCGAAGAGATTTACAAACCCGCCCAACCCTTCTTTGCAAGAAATCCCGATATTAAAAATAGTTTAAGATAAATAGCCCTCTTAAATGAATGACAAGTGAACGATCGTAGATGGCCGGGTGCGGCGGACGCCCCCCACCGCAGGTACTACGGAAGTCGTTTAATATCTAATTTTATTTTTTAGTTTTTTATCTAAAAATTGTGCGATGCCTAGTACATTGAGGAGTGTACTACCTAGTGAATCATGTAAATCTCTTCGGATGCAGCGACTCGTGTAATTGCGGTCAAACTTCACTTCAGGTAAGTTTGTTTAACCATTAAGTATTTGATGTTTTGGGAAATTTGGTTACATTGAAAGGTTTGTTAAAGTATTAGGTATCCAATCAAACAGCGATGAAGGCAATTCAATTTAAGAGTTTGGAGAAAAGTGATATTCAGTGACGTGATAGTTTGCACGTGCATTTAGAACGAAGTGGAGTCTACCTAGAGCGAAAGCGGCTCGCGAACGAACCGTCTTTATGTGCTCTGAAAAGGAGAGATAATGATCGAGGGTAACACTGAGGTATTTGGCTCGCTTCTCCCAAGGGATCGGCTTGCCGAATAAGGTGATAGGTCGGGGGAGGGGGAGGGCTCTGGATCTCGGTTTTGTGAATAAAACCGCTTGACTTTTGTCAGGATTGACTTCTATTCTCCACTTTCTAAACCAGGCGCCTAGATTATTGACAGGCTTTTGTAGATTTAGGAGCATGTTGGGAGTATTACCTTTACAGATGATCGCTGTATTGTCTGCGAACAGAGCCAACTGCGTCCATCTGTGTCGGGGGATGTCGCTTGTGAAAAGCGTAAATGCGAGGGGGGCTATCACGGAGCCTTGAGGGACTCCTGCCCTTATGGGGTGGGGGGAGGATAGGGCTCCTTCGATACGGAAACGGAAGGTCCGGTTCGACAAATAGTCTCGTATGATGAGCACGAGACGATCAGGCACACCGAGTTTGTAAAGCCGTTGTGCCAGACTTTGTCGAACGCTTTCGCAATATCGAAGAAGACCGCGCCTGTCTGCCGGCCTACGGTGAGAGCACCACTGACCAGCTCGACAATACGGTGGACCTGCTGCACGCTAGAGTGCTCAGTTCGAAAGCCGAACTGTTCGTTGGGGATAAGGCCCTTGGTTTCTGTATAGTCTCTGAGACGCTTATAAATAAGCCTCTCATAGATTTTGCCGAGAACTTTGAGCAGACTGATGGGGCGGTAGCTGGAGGGCTCGGATTTGGGCTTACCGGGTTTTGGGATACCTATGACTGTGGCCTCTTTCCACGTCTGGGGAAAGATATTATTGCTTAATGCAGCATTGAAGATGGTGGTCAGTAGCATGATTAAGTGAGCTGGGAAGAGCTGGACCACCCTATTGGTGAGTCCATCTGAGCCGGGGGCTTTACGAATGTGAAGACCTTTGATAATCTCGTGTCCTCTCGTGACCTCATCTGGTTCGATGGGGGCAGAGGAAAATCGGGGTCATCAACGGGAGGGAGGGAGGTTCTACGTTCGACTTCAGCGTCAAACTCATCGAGGTGAGCTTTGTCTACTGGTAGGGAACTGAGAGAGCATTGAACTTCTAGACTGTCGGTTAGGCACTCGGCCTTATCGATGTCATCGAAGGCGATGGTTTTATCGGGGCGGACTAAAGGGGGCATAGAGGCTGACTGAGGGGACCTGAGTTTCCTCTAGAGTTCCCAGAAGGCTAGATGGGTAGACTCAAGATCATTCAGCATCTTGTCCCAGCCCGCGTCACGCAGCTCCGCAATACGTGTCTTTATAGTTCTCTGTAAATAGCGTATGTGGGCTTTGTTGGCGGCACAAGGAAAGACGCTGTAGGCACGAGTAGCCGCGTTCTTCTCAGTCATCAGAGCACGCACATCGTCCGGGAGTTTCAAGTAACAGGGTTCTGTTGCTGGAACCTCCCTTGAGCAGTCGCTCAGGACGGTTTGTACATGTTCCGTGAGTGAGTCGATCGCGGCCGTCGTGTCAGCGATTGAGTCAAATTGATCGGGAATTGGATCTAATAAGGGGGACGTGTTGGATTTCAGCTGAACGCTTACTTTCTTCCAGTCCGTCACCTTTCTAGTGGATAGGGGGTGGTTGGGGTCAGAGGGACCTATGCGGGAGACAAGGTTGATGATAACTGGACGGTAGTCAGAGGTAAGCTCTTGCACCGTTTCTATCGAGTCAATTCGTAGGTTTACATTCTTAAGGAGCGTTAGGTCAAGGACGTCAGGGGTATGACTGATGGTGTGGGGAAAATGAGTGGGGTCCATTGGAGCGATGATGTCGAAGTTAAGGGAGGAAGAGAGGTCGAACAAGTGTCAGCCTCTGGTATTGGTGGTGGAACTATTCCATGAGGGGTGTTTGGCATTGAGATCGCCCGCCATGATGACGGAGTCACTCAAGCCGAAAAGTAGAGCTATATCATCAAATAGAAGTTGGTAATTTTCCGAAGCTACAGATGGAATGGGAGGGAAGTAGACCAACACTAGAATGATCGATGGGTGACCAGTCATACAGTCATACCTAGACGGCAAACTGATACTTCTAGTCCGGAGGGGGGGAGGGTTGAATGCAGTACAGATCCATTTTGTAATAAATGAGAGTGCCACCCGCGTGACAGCGCGTCCTATCGTTCCGGATTAAACGATAGTTTGCTATGGTGGGGCTACGTTTATGGGGCTTTAGAAAGGTTTCCTGGATGAGGAGGATATTTAACTGGTGATCGCGGAGGAATTCTGCGATTTCATCTTTTTGATTGATTAGGCCATTGGCATTAAAGGTACCTATCTTGAGGTAGTAGGTATTCATCACACATTTCATGAACTATTTTTTTTTTTTAAACATCGGGACCAATCAAATTTTGGGTCAAAGACCTGGCAAATGGCAAATATCTCGATGTATTTCTTTTTTTCACACATAAATTACTGGATGTATTTTAATGAAATTTAGAATGGAGAAGATAGCTTACCTTGGAATAGCACTTAGGCTACTATTTATAATGTACTTAATCATGTGTAAGGTCATAGAAACAGCTAGTAGAATATAATCCAATAACAACTTTATTTTATTACTTTTACTTTTCTACTTCAGTGTACTCAGGCTCAACACGTGTGAACCGGTTAGTGAGTAAAGTAAAGAAGGTCATCGATATGTATGAATCCGTCGCTTAATAGTAGTCATTCAAATTTGGTTGGATAACTAGCCGTTGCTTACATATTTTGGTTTTTTGTTAATATTTACTTAATGCGAAACATTCCAAGCTGAATATTTTCACCATATATTTTTGACTAAAAGTTTACACCTACACATCTGGGATTGAGCTTGTTCCTTGTATTTTGCCGTCAAAGTTATGACACCATCGTTTTGACTTTTAGCAAGATTATTCAAAAACGCATGCATGAACAGTTTTGAAACTTTGTATGGTTATTATGAGCGTCAAGAAGGACCGAATACAGTTTTCAGCGAACTTATACCTTGTCTCATTTAGGCGCTGCGATGCTTTTTCGGGTTTCATAAAACCGCGATAACTTGAAAACTATAATTATTTTCTTAAATCTAATTGAGGCACTAAGGGGCACACATTAAGAGCTACAGTACTCGTGTATGTTTATTCTACAGGGGCACATGCAATGGTTTTAGAGATATACGATTCATCAAAACGTTACTCCAGCAGGAAATGCAATATCTCAAAAATCTGAAGGGCACAGATTTTATTTTTGGGGGCACATTTTGGCACACATATAAGCTCTCTGGCCATGCACAATTTTTCTCTCTCAAATCATTCGTTTAGAATTTTCCTGCTAGAAAAACGTTGCCTCAGCAAGAATCGCTTTTCCGTTTTTTTTTTCAAAACGACACCGGCACACATTTTTTATGTGGGGGCACATTTACAGCGGATAAGGCACCAACTATACGTTCTACTCATATAACTCTAGGAGATACTTTCTTGCTGGGGTAACGTACACGCTTTGTCCCCCAAAAGTCAGTTACGATGAGGATCATAAATTTAATTCCTGCTTAACCTGAAGAAAGTTAAGATCCGTATCCGTATTCGCGGATCTAGACCCTTATGATCCGTATCTGTATCCGCGGATCACATTTTTTAACGATCCGGGACATCACTAGTTAGGATGCGGGGTAAGACTTCTTACAGTGGCTGTAAAAAATCTAGGTTTTAGTTCGCTAACGATAGTTGGTATTGAATTGGAGTAAACCTGGGGTCTCAATAAAGAAAACAAAGGTGTTTGAATGTTTTTAATACTTATTGGTAATAAGATTCTCCTAAAAGGCACGAAAGTAAACACTTATCTTAAGATCATAGTCATTACGTGTTTGTAATGTAGAAAGAATGACAGAGATTTGCGTCATTTAAGTACATCAAGTTAAATGCCTTTGTCAAAAAGTCTCTCTCGCAAAAGCGCTTTCTGTGCGCTCTTCTGCCTTGCATACTACAGCGCGAGCGCCCTCAGTCGGCGCAACGTGTTTGGATTCACCTAACAAAAATAACAGTTTTCGAGGCTAGGCAAAAAGTACAACATATTTCACACCCACGTGTACACATAATCACAATAATACAGTGCCTAGAACATTACTAAGTAATTGTTGCTTAGAGCACCAAACATTATAGGTATCTACAACTATTGGTTCGTTCGATAATAATTTATTTAAAAAATCTAATTTAAATTGTTTCTAGCAGGAGTGTTAGCTGCGTAGATTCTCATCGTCACCAATAAAGCAGAAGAAGAAAGAAGTGCTATCTTTCACTAACAAAAAGCGTGAGAAAAGGACAGCGACGCTTTACCCCGTGTCGCGACGAAGATTAGGAAGCGGCGTAGTAGCTTTTTAAGGGGGGGGGGGGGGGTTGGCTAAGGGGCTCAAGCTCCCCCAAAAGCATCTGAGTTCATCTGTGATAAATCTTAAAGTGAATCTGATATAATTTTATTAAACTTTATAGCAAGCATTACAATTCATACATACATAAACTCACGCCTTCTTCCCATGGGGGTAGGCAGAAACTACAGAACGCCACCTGCTACGATCCTTACATAGTCCTTTTGCCTCGTTTACGTTCATACATCTGGTCATACACGCACGCCGGTTGCGAGTACTACGCACCTGGCCTTTCTGAAGAACATCACCAATAAGATCAGTATATGTCCTCTTTCCCTTTACATCAGCCTTGTAAATACATTTTGTTAAACCATCTCAGCATATCCTTTTCAATTTTTGTCACTACATCTTCTTTTAAATCACACCGCTGTCTTATCACATTACATTACAATTCAATTGTACCTTAACAATTGAATTGTCATAAATATTATCCTTAATTTAATAGGTATTATGTTTTGAAGTCTTTTTTTTCTATAAATGTTTTGTGACAAACTTTGAATCCACGCGCGACTCATTTTGCTACTCACGCTGCCCGGTTTGGCCGCTATGTATATTCACCGAGATATCTCTGGTACTCTACAACATTTTGTATTTTATTATTACTTTGTTAAAACCTACCCTCAGCGGGGTCAAGCCCCTCCTAAACGACAATTCTGGATCCGCCACTGAAGCGGCGACACGGGATTGTTAATCTTGTTCGTCGAGTTTTTAAGCGCCATGTTATGACGTAACGTGAGATGATGGTCAGTGGTCAAAAGGTACCCTCATCTCTTTCTTGTTTTATCGGAGAAAAAGCGAAAGCAATTTAATAGACTAAATTATTTTTGGTTGGTGAAGATGAGAATAAATACCAATGATGTAGTTCTTTCTTACTCTATGTGCGTTTGGTGGAGAATTATCTAAATGCATCACCATCCTTATACCCTAATTCGACCTGCCTTGCTAGAATTGGGCGTCAATGAAAAATTCGTAAATAATTAATTACTACTTATTAAATAAATAATTGCATTTTGATCACACTTGGTAACAGATAGCACCAGGAACATCAACACCCAGCTTCTGAAAAGTCTATCAAGTCTTTTAATATCATATGTTAGCTGTTGTGATTGGTTGGCGGAAATAAGAATACTTATTCTATAATATCTTATGACATGAGATTTGAAAGCAGACTAAATTGGCTAGGCTTTCAGAAACTGAGTAAATCTACTACTAATATAAACATATTTATTACAGCTAATTGTGAGAAGAAGTAGACAGCATTTCTCTGTCTTGATTTTGTGCAAAGAACAATCTCAAAACAGATTGGCTGATTTCTGATTCGCTTATCACAAAGAGTAGGGTGTAAAGCCCTCGTTCCTCTTATGTTTAAAATTATTTTATGAACTCAATTAACTAGGCCCGCATCCTTCGCCATTCCGTAGAATATTGAGTTTTTGTCTTGTAAGAGTTGTTCAGGAGGCGCAAACTCAACGAGTTGCCCCTTGTCCAGCACCATGACCTTGGTGGAGTCCATGATGGTGTTGAGTCTGTGCGCGATGGTGAGCACCGTGCACGACGCGAACTCGGAGCGGATCGTTTTCTGCAACACGAGGGCAGGGTGAGAGTGAGACAGTACGCGGGGGAGCGCGAGAGAGGGAGAGGGAAGGAGCGCGAGAGAGGTAGAGGGAAGGAGCGCGAGAGAGGGAGAGGGAGGGAGCACGCACCTGGATGAGCTCGTCGGTCTCCAGGTCGACGGCCGCCGTGGCCTCGTCCAGCACCAGCAGCGGCGTCTTGCGCAGCAGTGCGCGCGCCAGACACACGAGCTGTGGGGGGAGCGCGAGAGAGGGAGAGGGAGGGAGCACGCACCTGGATGAGCTCGTCGGTCTCCAGGTCGACGGCCGCCGTGGCCTCGTCCAGCACCAGCAGCGGCGTCTTGCGCAGCAGTGCGCGCGCCAGACACACGAGCTGTGGGGGGAGCGCGAGAGAGGGAGAGGGAGGGAGCACGCACCTGGATGAGCTCGTCGGTCTCCAGGTCGACGGCCGCCGTGGCCTCGTCCAGCACCAGCAGCGGCGTCTTGCGCAGCAGTGCGCGCGCCAGACACACGAGCTGTGGGGGGAGCGCGAGAGAGGGAGAGGGAGGGAGCACGCACCTGGATGAGCTCGTCGGTCTCCAGGTCGACGGCCGCCGTGGCCTCGTCCAGCACCAGCAGCGGCGTCTTGCGCAGCAGTGCGCGCGCCAGACACACGAGCTGTGGGGGGAGCGCGAGAGAGGGAGAGGGAGGGAGCACGCACCTGGATGAGCTCGTCGGTCTCCAGGTCGACGGCCGCCGTGGCCTCGTCCAGCACCAGCAGCGGCGTCTTGCGCAGCAGTGCGCGCGCCAGACACACGAGCTGTGGGGGGAGCGCGAGAGAGGGAGAGGGAGGGAGCACGCACCTGGATGAGCTCGTCGGTCTCCAGGTCGACGGCCGCCGTGGCCTCGTCCAGCACCAGCAGCGGCGTCTTGCGCAGCAGTGCGCGCGCCAGACACACGAGCTGCCGCTGTCCCACCGACAGGTTCTCGCCGCCCTCCGCCACCTCGTGGCGCAGCCCGGCCGCGAGCCCTGCGCATACGTGTGAGTGAGTACGTGAGTGCGAGCCTTGCGCACACGTGTGAGTGAGTACGTGAGTGCGAGCTGCGCACGCGTGGGAGTGAGCGCGGAGTACCGGACGCGGCGCACTCACCCTGCACGAAGGGCTTCAGGTGCGCGTACTCCAGCGCGCGCCAGATGTCCTCGTCCGAGAACGTCTCGAAGGGGTCCAGGTTCATGCGCAGCGTGCCCGAGAACAGCACCGGGTCCTGCGGGATGATGGTGATGCGCGAGCGCAGCTGGTGCAGGCCCATGGCGGCCACGTCCAGCCCGTCGATGAGGATGCGGCCGCCCACGGCCTCGACGATGCGGAACAGGCCGAGCGTGAGCGTGGACTTGCCGGCGCCGGTGCGGCCCACGATGCCGAGCTTGTCGCGCGGCGCCACGGCGCACGTGACGTCACGCAGCGCGGGCTCGGCGCCGGCGCGGTACGCCAGCGTCAGCCCCTCCAGCTGCAGCGCGCCCGTCTCCGGCCACGACGCGCCCGGCCCGGGGGATATGTTCCACGCCGCCTCCTGCGACACATCACAATGTTGACTACCTACCACTGACATATACCTGACACTCGGCGCTCACATGCTGCCCCGATCATATTCACTCACCTGTTCAATCTCCGCATACTCCTTCATTCGCTCCACAGCTACGATGTCTGTCTCCACTCCTGACATCATTTGGACTAACCAACTTAAAGTCTGTGTTATCTAAAAGCATAATGAGTATAATCGTATTATGAGAATTTATATTAAACACCAGCAGCAGTTTTGGTTAAATTAAAAATATAGAATTAAATCAATTGCTAACATGATCCTTTTAAAATGTAGATTATGGGTACCAACCTCTAAAGTATAACTGACGGAGAGACCAGCAAACCCTGGACTAATAGTATCCCTTCCGATTACCGCAAATAATGCAGCAAAGAATATGATGAGACTGCCAACTGTCTCAAGTCGCACTCCGAGCCATCTGTCCGCGACACTCGACAGATAATGTACCGATTGATAGTGATCCACCTTTTGCTGGGATTCTTTCACGAACCTGGAAATTAAAATCTCACATTTTTTAATAAATCTTTTTAAATACCATACATTCCGGATTGAGGTCCGCTTTGTTAAAAATGATATTGATTGAAAAAAATCAGAGCAGAGTATTCAAAGGATAAGTTCGTGCGTGCTCATGTCGAAGGCCCCCGGGACGGCAAAGCTAAATGAGGCCCCCGCGGTCTTCTCAGTTAGTAAGTATTTCTAGTAAAATTAGTAAAAAAATAAACCTTACATACAGGGTGGCAAGGACGTCGACGCGAAACCCCCCGGCGTTGTAATTTTTCGTCGGTTTTAAAAAAAAATCAGCTGTTCCATACATTTTGACCGCGTAGGTATTGCTTTTCTATGAAACAGCAGATTTAAAAAAAAATAACTGACGAAAAATTTCAACGCTGCGCTGGGGTTTCAGAACCATGTAGCTACTGTATCCAGGTAAAAGTTTTCGCGTCGATGTCCCTGCCACTCTGTATTATAAAATAAAGTCCCCCGCCCCGTCTGTCTAAACGCGATAAACTCAAAAACTACCGAACGGATTTTCAAACGGTTTTCACCGCTGAAATTTTACAGGTATAAAACTAAACTAAGCAATTAATTGATATAACTCCGTGCGCATTGCGGTCGTGAACGTGGAGAACTGAATATCATCATAATTTGTTAATTACTTACAGGATCTTAATGAAACTTCACATACATTTGAAGGCAGTTACAGCTACAAAATAACGTTTAAAGTAAGTCTTCATAGCTCTTATTCAAAGTGTTAGGAACTATTGAAGTGTTTTTATATTAAAATAACCTTTAAACGGTGCATTTTTTTTTTATTGCAATTGTTAACTAATTCATAAGAAGTCATGTACAAAAGATGATAAGAATCCGTTTAACCGTTTCAGAGATCCAGCAAAACCACAAATGTTACTCCAGCAGGATCTCGAATAACTTCGCAGCCGAAGAAAGAATAAATACAAAATAATGTGCAACATTTACCTCGTCTAGACAAATAATTATGTAGCTTAAATTTATTTCAAAATTCCCATTAACAAAAAAAAAAAAAAATGTCTGGCTGCGGTAACGAAAAAAACATTTCCTGCTGGGGTACCAACAGGAAATGTTTTTGTGAAATAAATAAAAAACTATAATTGCAACAAATTTAAAAATGTGTGCATCAATTACAGAACTGGGCAAGTAATTATCTATAAGATTTAAATTACTATTTTCATCACACACAACTTATGTAGAAAATCTTGAATATAAAGAGAATGCAGGATGCAAGAGCAAGCGCGGCTCTTAAATTATAATTATTTTTATTCTGCATACCTATTTACGGCGTCTGCAACTGCCTCTTACCCTACTGAACATATTTGGACTTGTTTGGGATTTGATTAAAAATTTCTCGAGATTTGGGGGCTCCCCAGGCCTGGGGCGGTCCGATCCGACCGACCAATTAGTCTTAGCCGTTAGTTTACTGATAGAAGAATCTCTATGCGTACGGTATCAGATTTTTGGTCATGGGTCGAAATACGTTAAACGAACATTTATATTTACCTGTCCATGACGCCAAAAGCTCGAATACTTGTAGCACCCAAAATGCTCTCATTGAAGTGCGAGTAGACTGGCGAGCGCGCCACTGATTCGATTCTCATGAGTTGTCGCGATGTGGGCACATAGAACCGTTGTATGAGGTAATACATCGCTCCGATGGGCAAGATCACGGTCATGAACATAGGTGAGGAGTAACTTATCACGAATATTGTTCCTATTACCTAAAAATGAGTGAAAATTTTATATTTATACATTGGTAATATATTTACAGTAAAAAAAAAAAAACCACCACCAAAGGTCCGGTAAAATTTTGGACGGAGTTATTTAAACCGACATAAGTACTATTTTCACTAACAGTACCTGGGCGACCGAGCTCTGCTCAGTTGGAAATAGAGAATACTCATTTAATAGTATGGAAAGTACATACTAATTTCATGCTGTCATGTCGTTATTGTCATTACTCTAAGTGTATTTATTATCTATGATTCTAAGGTAGCCATCTTGTTCTAAACTTTGGGCGACTGAAAATATGGAGAAAACGAATTTTCCCAGATATGAGACCTAGCTAGATCGATTTTTCGCCCCCGTAAACCCCTATATTGCAATTTTCTGCGAAATCGTTAGAGCCGTATTCGAGAACGTGATTACACGTATATACAGGGTGGCAGGGACATCGACGCGAAAATTGTTACCATGGATTCAGTACATGATTCTGAACCCGGGGGGGGGGGGGGGGGGTTCCCTTGAAATTTTTCGATGAACATTATTTCAATTAGCATAGCACAAATATTAGAGGTTTGATCTCACTACAAAGATAGTTTAAATACTACCTTTAACTTAATTTACTGGTACTTACTCTACTTGAATTATAACAAATATGATTGGTTTTTTTTTACTAATTTGGATTGAAGTTAACAATATTTCATTGCTACATATCTTTAAAATTTCATATACGTAATGAAATGTATTAATATAAAAGATCCGTTCAAGATACGCCAAAAAGTAACGGATACGGATACAGATCTTTTTTCTCCCTCGGATATCCGCGGATACGGATACGGATATCCGGCACATCACTAGTTTAGAGGCATCCTACAAATTTAACATTTACTGGGCTGATAGGATTTATCAGCAATGTAAACAGACCTATATCGGGCAGCATTGTTTGCTGTGTCTTTCTCACACCCTAATACTGCCCTGCTAAGCCCAAAGGCGGTATCTCAACCGGAGTAAGTTTTGAGTAAATTGACTTTTTGTAAATTGTAATGTAAAGAAAAATGGAGATATAAAAATCTTCTTAGTGGTTTTTTTAAATGTTTTAAGTTAGATAGCGCTATTTCGCTTATACCATTAGATGGGAAATTGTTAAAGCTATTAAATGGTACAAAAAAAACGAAAAGGGCGTATCTCAGAGATACCGCCTTTGGGCTTAGCAGGGCAGAATAGTAGCCTTGACCCGCTAAGGTCAAGGCCTTTCCGTAAGTCATTATGTCGACACGCACAGCCGCGTTTAGGTCGATCAAACCATATTTATACATATTGTGATGTCAAACCTTAGAGTTAAGTATGGTTTTCTTAGATCGATTAGGTAAACAGTTCCCAGTCTCAAACGATTAAGTGTGTGACGATTATTTGCTTCAGGTTGCCCGGTTTGGGATCGTAGGAATTGCGTTAAATGATAATGTTCGTTTAGTACGAAAGGAATATATTTGCAGAACTGACTATTGTATCGCAATATGGAAAGGCATCTATTTCGAGCACAGTGCACGTTTTGCAAAAAGGAAACTTTTGGGCGAACTTGATTACATATTGCAAATCTTGTGTATTATGGTGTATGGTCAGTAACAGAAATAGATTAGCACTGTTTGTTGCATTCACATACTGGGTGATTTTTTTGTACCGTCTCTAAATTTTTACAGGGTGTTCTACCCATGAATATAAACAACTTTCACTTTAGGAGCAACTCAGAGATTACGAAAAAAAAAAATCTGCTGTTTCATACATTTTGGACAAGTAGGTATTGAACTTTTGTATAAACTGATTTTTTTCGTGATTTCAGAGTTGCTCCCATAGTGAAAGTTGTTTATATTCATGGGTAAAACACCCTGTAAAAATTTTGAGACGGTAAAAAAAATAATTCAGTATGATATAAATAGTCCAAAAAAAGAATGCGCTAGTTTTCATGAATAGTTTGGTTTTATTCGACTACAGCGAAGCAAAACGAAGGGTTATGATTTTAATCGGTATGCATGTAGGTTCGTCTGTTCCCTCATAATCATAACTGCTAAGCTACTCATCATAATTTGACAAATGAGGTATAGTTGGAAGCGTCTTGATCGTCCGCTGGTTATGCCTGGTATTTTTTTAATGGTGCCATGTTGGGTATGAAATCATCATCATCATCATCCTATAAATGTTCCCACTGCTGGGACACAGGCCTCCTCTCTGTGAGAGAAACGGTATCAAATGAAAGGACTTAATTAGCACATTTCAAATATATAAACTAGGGTGAGGTGAAAAGTTCTCGGCCTGACATAGAAATGGCGTTCCAATCAGCAAAAAATTATATTTCTCGCCTGGACGTGTCATTAGTTCGTATGACAAGTTTCAACTTGTTCTCTCAAGTAGTTTGTGTACATGAATTTTTGCAGTAGAGGTCTTGCGTGTTTTTCTTTAAAACGGATGAACTTGAATATCGTGCGGTCATAAAATTCTTCGTTTTGGATGATTAACCCCTAAGCAAATTCATAAGAAGTTTACAACAGTTTACAGGGACTGTCCTTCCATGTCAACCGTTAAAAAGTGAGCAGCTGAATTTAAACGTGGTCGCACGTCCCTCGAAGAAGACTACGTGAAGGACGGCCAAAAACGCAATCAAACCGGAAACCATCGAAAAAGTGCATGATAGCGTATTGTACGATAGACGGATGAAGTGTGTGAGACAGCTGAGGATATCAGAAGAAAGGGTGCGAAACATCTTGCACACAAAATTGTCCCGCATTTCCTGAACGCTGATCAAAAGCAAATGCGCAAAGAATTTTGGCAGCAATCTTTAGGCCGATTTAATAAGGATCCGACGATTGTATGCGGCGATTTGTCATTTGTCACCATGGATGAGATATGGGTCCACCACTATCACCCTCAGACTTCCATCTGTTCCCAAATTTGAAGAAATTTGTTTCTGGAAAGCGCTTCGATTTCAATGGAAAAAGTTGAGAGGGCCATAGATGAATATTTTCACAGCCTTCCAGACTCTCATTTTCGGGAAGGAATAGTGATGTTGAAGCAGCTCTGGACCAAGTGCGTTGAAGTCAAGGGAGTTTATGTAGAAAAATAAAATAATTTTTTGACTGAAAATCGCAGTCTTTCATTGTGAGGCCGAGAACTTTTCACCTTACCCTCGTATATTATAACCACATAATAATTTTAAAAAAAGTTATAGAAACTAAAACCCAACTACGACAAAAAATGTATAAACAAGATATCACAGACAGACAAATAAAAAATCCGGAGTCACACGTAATCTATTCGATTTATGCCCTAAGGGCGTTTGTCCACTTATCCGTATCCCGTTTGTATTCGATTCGTGTTCAATACGTGAAAAAGACTTGCGGGAAATTCACGTTCTAGAGTTTGCGCATTTATCCGTATTTGATTCGTTTTGTTTGATATACCAACCTACTAGGTTTTTGATCCGTCAAAAAATGACTCTAAGTAAGAATTTACGAATCGAACGCGCATGAGTGCACAAACGTTCATACAATTACTAGGATGGCCAAACCGGATCGGAAACGGACATTAATAAAATTCGAACCGGATCGGAAACAGACACGAATCGAATTCGAACCGGATCCGAAACGGACACAAATCGAATTCGAACCGGATACGGATGAGTACGCAAATGCCCTAACACGTATGACTCCGAATTTTTTATTTGTCTGTCTGTGATGTCTTTTTTATACCTTTTTAGTTGACTTTTTTGTCGTAGTTGGGTTTTAGTTGTTATGGCTTTTTGTTTTTTGTTAAATGAATTTAACAATTGTTCCAATATTTTTTATATTTTTGTCAAAATAAATGATTTAAAAAAACTGAAGTGCTAGTCGACTTTTGGTGCTAACCGTACAAAAATAAAATATAATTCAAAGAATATCTTGTGAACTTGTGTTTCTGCAAATATGATGCTAGTACAGCACATGATTGTGTTTGCATATTTTGGTATGTGGCAAAACGTTCCATGTGTTTTTTGGCTGCTACGTCAGTGCGAACAACATACATGGTGTGTTTTAAACTACACGTATGACAGGCACAGTTATAAGTGCGCCGATGAGTTCTTCTTCTTTTCGATTAGACGGTATATTATACTGTTTGGGCCCAGTAGGTGGCCACGTTTATTGCAGCCAACCAACCATGAGTTGAAACTAAGAATCTATATAAAACTAGCTGCACCTCGCGGTTTCACTCGCATATGTCTCGATCCCGTGGGAATATCGGGATAAAAAGCTATGCTATGTGTTAATCCAGGTTATGAACTATCTGTGTGCCAAATTTCATCCAAATCTGTCCAGCCGTTTGAGCGTGAAGAAGAGACAAACATACACACACACTCACAAACTTTCGCCTTTCTTATTATAAAGGTGAAAGTTTGTGAGTGTGTGTGTTTGTTAGTGTGATTACTTCGATACGGGATGGCTCCACGAGACATTTTAACAGTTTATGTACCTATGTGTAGATTATGCACCATTCATTAAAAATAATCCAACCATAACCAAACATAGCAGTAAGTTTACCTCAAAAATACTACTAAGCACACTGGAAATCTCCCAAGACAATGAAGTGTCCACGATATCCACATCTTTGGAGAATCTTGACAACAGTCGACCAACGGGAGTGACTTCAAAGAATTGTAAGGGCGCCTTTAGCACATTGTCCAACATGACTGCGTGGAGCATCTTCGCTGCCCTCCAGCAAGCCAGGAACGGCATCAGATCGGTGAAGAATGATGCTAGTGCTGAAACATCGGACATAGAGTTCGTCAGAATAAGGCGAAATCGTCGGGGTAGCAGGCCAGTTAGGTTGTGTGTTGATCAACATATGATTATGCGACCGTAACAAATAATATTTTCAGAATTAAAGTTATTTAAATCATCAATACAACTCTCAGGCCCTAAGGCCCTAAGGCTCTAAGGCCCCAGTACGTATGGAAGTGCAAGAGCGGATCAGTGAGCGAGGAAAAAATCTACCAATAGAATTGTTCCGATTTGGATATGGAGCAGTTCTATTGGTGGACGTTTTCCTCCTTGCACTTCCGACCGTTACTTCACACAGCTCTGGTGTAAAACCAGCCTTGTGAACAAAGAGTGGAAATTTCAATGACATGCACACAACTTTTAGCGTCATATTGAAATACGGCTTATTATTCGCCCAAATTTACTAGCCCGAAACGGGCGAATCGACAGTTTTAAATATTATTATTTTTTCTTTATGCGATTCGCACGAAGTTAATTTATTTGTAGGCGAATCAATTTACTTGTCAGATTTACGATACTTATAAGTTTCATACATTCACACGCATTATGTCCGACCACTTTTTGCTACGGCATTGAAAAAAATTTTTTTTTGTTTTGTTATTATTTAAGTTGCAAATAAAAATCAAAGATGTCTTCCAGAATGTCATAAAAATGTTGGTAACGTTTCAATAGGTAAATCACGAACCTGAAAAAAGGAATCTTACCTTGACCGAATCCCAGACCGCCATACACACCGAGGTACATGTCTCGCCGTTGTGTATCAACCGTGCCGTTCACGAGCTAAAATAAAAATAGTGTTTATTATAATGTTTGACAGTGATAGAGTAGCGAGAACAGACTACAAAAAACTCACTGATAAAAAACACTACACTTGGTTTAAACGTACTTAATTCAAACATAATTGCGTAACACACTAACAGTCAGGGTCAGATTTAAAGGCGTCGAGGCCCGGGGCAACCAAGAAGTGGAGGTCCAATTTTTTTTTTTTGGAAAAGAGTAATTTTTTATCACCGCTTTCAATAATTTAAAAGCTGGGTGGATTTTTGACGGGGTAGTTAATAGGTACCTAAAACGTTGTACACATCAAGCTATACATTTCCAGTATAAACTGACCTCGCATTGTACGGAAATCCTATGCAATTCCAGATCAACATAAACTGGTTTTGTATAGCTTGATGTGTAGCCGTGTGTACCTACAGAAAAATCATAAATACAGTCAGCAAGGAAATGGGCAATATTCACAAAATCTTTTTTTCATGTCAATCGATCCTGTTTTTATAAGGAACAAAATACTATCGTACCAGATGAAGTTTGAGTAGGTACTAGAAAAGTCAGAAAACGCAAAAAAGCTTTTCTCATACATTTTGCAGGAAATGAGACTCAAAGTTATTTTTCATGATGGATAGACTGACGCTAGGCGCTGACATCACACAATCTATTTAATTCGGTTTTTGGAACCACAGTAATTCAACGTATTTCATCACCAACTAACAACGTGGGACATAAAAGAAAATGAAAACGGTGAAACTTTGTGAATGTAAACTTTTTCTCTTTGATCGACACAAAGGATGTATTTTTTCTTATCTAAAAAATACAAATTGTGAAGGTCCCTTCCTTGTGGAGGCCCGGGGCCAGAGCCCTTGTTGCCCTGCCCTAAATCCGGCCCTGCTAACAGTAGCAATGGCTTTCATTTTGACAGTTCAACAACATTCATTGCGTTATTTACGTTGTTCAGCAGACAAATTTTTAGAACATAATAAAGCATATCGAATACATTAGCAATATTCTCCAAAATAATTCAGATTGTGATTGAAACTGTGTTACACAATTAGTTAATGTAGGTTTTGATAGCAAATGATGCTGATAAAGATCGAATGCTGCAAAGACACGTTCATAAGCAAATCAAAGTATTTTTAGGAATTTTCCTTAACTGCACTCAGTGACTTCCTTTCCTTTAAGAGGGTTTATCCTACCAACTTTTAGCTAATATAGCTGTCAAATATTTCGCTGTTTTGATTCATCATCATCATCAGTCTATAATGTTCCCATTGCTGGGACACAGGCCTCCTCTCAGTGAGAGGGAGTGGGCCGTAATCCACCACGCGGGCCCAGTGCGGGTTGGTAGATGTCACATGTCTTCGAATTTTTGGTTCTAAGACATGTCGGTTTCCTCACGATGTTTTCCTTCACCGTTTTGAGAGCAGTGGTGATGAAATAATTTACACAAAGTAAAACGCCTTTCTGGGTTTAAACCTACGACGTACAAACTCGTAAGTCGCGGCCGTTACCACTGGGCCACCACTGCTCTCTGTTTTGATTAATTTGCCAATATTACTGTATGGAATTAAGAAATGTGGCGAACTAGGGAATTAAAATATTGATTATGAAATGAAGATATCGATACTCATCACGTCTGCAGAGTTTCACTAGTTCATTTAAATTGACCCTGTATAGGTCACGAGCACTAATATGTATACAATTATCAACTTTTTAGAGTTATTTTCTCCTACTGTATTGATTATAATTGTATGTTGTTAGGATTATAGTATTTTTGGAACCCACAGTCCAGTGGAGTAGCGTGCCTTGGCGGGCCCCGTATAAAAATTTGTTTGAGGACCCTTATGAAGGGTAAAGATTTCTCACAAAAGAAAAAAAAAATGTTTGCATAAAATTAAAAGAAGTATTTATTCATCATAATTATAGTATACACACACCCCTACACACATACATCCTCACATCACACGTACTTTTTATTTTATTTTTTCATACTTTCCTCATAAACTCTTCATGGCAATCTCCGAGATACAGGTTTACCACCTAGTTCGGATGCAAATAGTCCTAAACTTTGTATATTACAAACTTTAAGCCATTATTTACTGTATATTGTCAAATATAAAATTTTTGTAATACGTGTTCTTATTTTGGTGAATAAATTAATTAAATAAATAAAGTATATCTGTCACTTTTTCCAAAAAATTTACAAACAATTCAAATGTAATATACACTCTCCTTGCCTTTTTTTCGGCAAACTGATTTATTAAATCATTTATAGCTGATGATGAATTTGGGAAGTTTTTATTAATTTTTGCTTGCGCATGTCGGGGGCCCCCGTGGCCCGGGGGCCCCATATAATTGATACGGCAGATACGGCGGTAGCTACGCCCCTGCCACAGTCCCACACTACATAGGGCTTATGTCAAGTTGCAATCGTTATTCTACGAGAAAATCATTTTGATTTTTATTACTTACTAGCTGACCCCGGCAAACGTTGTTTTGCCAATTATTTGTTTGGGGTGGACAACCCTTATCACTTAGGGGTATGAAAAACAGATAGTAGCCGATTCTCAGACCTACTGAATATGCATATAAAATTTGGTAAAAATCAGTAAAGCCGTTTCGGAGGAGTAAGGTAACTAACATTGTGACACGAGAATTTTATATATAAGAAAGATTAAGTGTATGCATATTTTTGCTCGTGTAAATGCTAAACACCCTGTATAAGGTATAAGTAAACATACGTCATGTACTTATTCGATCTAAATGAATAGAATAATCGAGTGTGAAAAAACAAAAAAACTGACCATTTTGTCGTCGCTGGACCATATCGCGAGCCAGAAGTTGACGCTGATTTGTAGCGTGTGCAGAATGATGTACATTACGATCGTTGCTACTGATGCCTTTACGCCGATTTTTGACAGGTAGTGCATGTAAACTTCTCCTTTTACCTGCGTAGGTAAATAGAAATAGTATAAGAATAATGTACTTTTCACACTACCTTGTAGACAGTACCTATTATAAAGAAAAAAAAAAAAAAAAAAACTGTGGCACTCCGGGAGTGCCGAAAGAAGCGAAAACTTGAAAAAAATAATCGGCACCGCGGTAATCAACTCGTTGATGTCTTTTTAATTGTCCTTTTGACTATTAAAAAGACATCAACGTTGGTGTCGTCACAGTGTCGCGAAATCAATGGTTTAGTCCCATTCCCATCTCAAAAATGCCCAACGCGCCTAAAGAAGTTTTCACTAAAAAAAAAGAGTATGCAATGAAACTGATAATGGGAGTGCTTTTGATAAAAAATCGTCCATAAACAGTACTAAAGGAAGTACTCACTTTTCCAGTTCCAGTTTGCTCAGTCTCAATAAGCTGATCAAATTGTGGATTCTCGTCTATTGGCTTCTTTTCTTTATCTACTTTTTCCTTAGCTCCGGCCTCACCGCGGTCACCTAGAAAAAGCATAATGTTTACGTCGTTTGTTCTCTACATTACACTAATCTGTATGGTAGTCCAGGGGGCCTACCACCAGCTCAAAAGCAGTATTATTTTAATATTACTTCAGTGAGAGAAAGAGATGGAGCTATACGTCCTGTAGAGCTTCATCTCTTTCCCACACTGAGTAAGTATGTTTAATAGGTATTTTGTGCCGATCTTTTTTCTATTTTTTATGTTACGTGTTTATCAGTGGAAACTTGTAAATAGCCTTCAATTTTATATAATTTAAGAACACTGTGTAAGTTTGCTGTAAGTTTCCCGAATATAATAAAATAAAATAAATAATACTTCTTTATGAGCTTGTGGTAGGCCTCCGCTCTGGTCAAAAACAAACAAACTCAGAGGTCAAAGTCTCGTTTTAAGTCTAGATATTATCTTGGTCAGATTATCTTCTAGATTTAAAATACCTAATATAAAAGTGTTTTACAACCAACTTACAGAAATAGTTATTTATTAAGTTCCCGTTCGTTCCACCAGTGGGACGAACGTGAATATCAGTACTTGGTCGACCGAGCTCTGCTCGGGTGAAAATAGAGAAAACGAATTTTCCCAGATATGAGACCTAGCTAGATCGATTTTTCGCCCCCGTAAACCCCTATATTGCAACTTTCATCGAAATCGTTAGAGCCGTTTTCGAGAACGTGATTACAAATATTGCTCATTTAATAATATAGGATATCATTTGTTTTAATACGCTACAAACATGCATAGGTACCCTTGTATAACTTGATTTACCTGCATCCATGGTTTCTGTGTCTGAAGCCCCCGTTGACATTGACCGAGCCCATTGCAATTTACGATGAAATTCCGAACCAAGTTTGTTCTCTAAATCGTTTTTGATGTCTGCCAAATCTGCGGGAATATTTACAGTAAACGGTCAATTATGTAGTTATGTGACTATTCCTTAGTGGCCTTCACGCATGACATGCGTTTTACAATTACGTTCTTGGACTGAATCCGAACAACAACAGATGTCATGTTAAACTATTCATTCAAACTATCAAATAGGAAAATAAAATGAACCATGACTGGGTGATTCAATGAGCGCAGCTCTAGTATTCAAGCGGGCTAACATCATAAATAAATTCGCACACGGAAATTAAATACTGAATAAAGTACGAGGAGCTGAATTTTGAAGGTTTTAAGATAAAGTGTTTTCTAAGCGTAGATTTATTTGCCTGAATAATAAAAAAATATTTGCCTTTATTTAGGAAGCGCGATTACTTTTTATCATGCTTATATTGTTTTAAGGATTACCGTAGAAACATGTGCCAAACTCACCTTCAGCTGACGCCGAGCGCTCTGCTATTGTAAGATGGTGCAGGAGGAACTCAGCGAAGGCACCCTTGTTTTCGAGCAGCTGCTGGTAGGTGCCGGTCTCCGACACCTCCCCGTCGCGCAGCACCACCACCAGGTCCGTCTGCGCCAGGTACGACACGTTGTGCGTCACCCACACGCGCGTCTTGCTCTTCAGCAGCCCGTTGGGGCCCAGCACCTGCGCGAGAGAGAGAGTCACTGCCGTCCCGCTCGCACACCCGCACACTACTCTATACTCTACACCACGCACGCACCTTGTCGAAGATGTGCTTGCCCACGTGCGAGTCCACGGCGCTGAGCGGGTCGTCCAGGAAGTAGTTGTCCGCGTCGCAGTACACCGCGCGCGCCAGCGACACGCGCTGCTTCTGACCGCCGGACAGGTTTATACCTATTTCATAAATCATGTCAAACGCACTCTCATTTTATTGAAATCGATTACTAATAAAACGAATAACGGTTATTTATCAGTTTTTGCACGCAACAATGCCATTAACCTCTGCGACTTGGATTCTCCGGTATCTTACGATACCGGAGAATCCAGGGTTTCGAAAGTTGGCAAGCGATCGCGGGTTTTTCATTTATTTTACTTGAATTTTTATAACAGACAATAGTTTCCTTAGCATTCAACCGAACTTTCAATACCAAATTAAATTATTAATAACTAGCTTTAGCCCGCGGCTTCGCCTGCGTGGATGTTAGAAAATATCCCACGGGAACGTACTACCGCATACCGGTATAAAAATCTTATGTGTTAATCCAGGTTATAACCTATTTCATCCTAATCCGTTCAGCCGTTTTTGCGTACTTGGGTAACTAACATCCAAACACTCAAACATACAAACTTTTACATTTAAGTATAGTATTATATTATGTAGTATGGTTCATACCTTTTTCACCGATTTCAGTCTGGTCCCCTCCGGGAAGTATTTCTAGATCAGTCGCAAGCGCACACGCTTCTAATATTTTATTATATTTGATTCGATTCATATCCTGATCAAACAAGATGTTATTTTGTAGTGTCGCGTTTTGAATCCAAGCCTGTTGGGAGACGTACGCAATATTGCCTGAAAGATTAAATTTCATTTAGGAAATAGATCCAGTTTTTTAAGAACATTAGTATTTTTATCTGTAGAAGCTGACCTTTGATATTAATGCGTCCAGAAATCTTGTCCATATCTCCGAGCAAGGCAGAGAGTAGAGAAGTCTTGCCTGACCCGACTCCACCCACAACCGCGACCAGTGAACCGCGAGGTACACGTAGGTTTAGGTCCTTTAGAACTGGCTCGTCACCCCATGTGAAGTGACCCTTCTCTATCACGATTTGATCCTCTAAAAATACATTTTATTAAGTATTATAAATTTATCATTTATGATAATTACGTCACAGGACGAAGAAAAATGTTTGCAGGCAACAAATGCTAACTACTTACAAAAGGAATACTTATTTTACCTACCTATTACATTATTTTGCGTGCGTAAATAGATTTTATCAACACCCATGCTACAAAACCTCTATAAAAGTTTATGAAACAGCTTATTGCCAACATTAAAACAGCCAGTGTCATAGTAACCATAACATCATCCAAATGAGTGTTGTAATAATGTACTGAATTTCATTATGCAACTCGAATTACACGCGCGCGCGACAAGGCCACAGAGCCGAATTAAAAAAAAAAAAATAGGTTATTCGAATTCACGTCGTATCCCGCCATTTTTGATCGATAATAGTATTGCAAAATTTTATTACTTTGTTGTTTACAAAAATGAGTGATACAAGCTTTGATAACACACCACCAGATATTTCTTATGCAGCAAAGGACATTTCTAACCAATTATTACCAGAAAAATCGAGAAAACAATATTATACAACACCCTATGGTTTCAGAACCTTCTATAGAGGATTCATATCATGGGTGTAGATAAAGTCTTGTATGCAACTGTTATAATTAGGTATTAAAACACTCGTGTGATACTATTATCTCAGTCGGTTTCGCCTCGTGTGATAAACCCACATTCGTGTTTTAATACCCCTTATTATACAACAGTTGCATAAATAACTATTAGACTTAGAAACACACTCAACTACTCAGCACACACGTGGGTGCCTTCATACTTATCTCTTTTGTTGACTTTTCATGACTACATGCAGACAATTAGACAGTAAATAAAACTGCCTGAAACCGCATTTAGTTAGATATTATGAATCTGAAACATGCTACTTACTCTCATCTGAGTTATGTTCTATCGCACTGGTATCCAATTCTTCCGAGTTTAAGAATTTATTAAGCCTCTTTATACTGACTGCAGTCTGTTCAAACACAATTACACAATTATTTTCATATGAAAAAATACTAATAAATTAGTATGTAAAATTTAGAATAATTAATTGGTGAAACTGCACAGATATCGACGGGTATCGATATCAAACCATGATAAAACAAAAAAACCGGTCAAGTGCGTGTCGGACCATGCACAATGAAGGGTTCCGTAGTTGGGATGAATTTATCCCAAAAACAAACTTAACTTTGTAGTTGACAAACATGTTCTCCCATACGAAATGTATGGGAAAACATGTTTTTGCAACGTGCAAAGTTAAGTTGGTCAATTATTACTCGTTAACTTGTGGGCCTACTTAGCTGTGATAGTTTTCCTTTTAATTTCGTTATATAAACTACTACTGTGATTTTTTTCACACATCCAAAACCAACCATTTAGCTGGCAGGGGGGGGGGGGATACTTGACTCTAACAAAAATTAGCAATTTAAAGCTTAATATTTCGCAAACGGAACCCTGAATTCAAAAATGGTTTTCCCAAACTCACAATGTTTTTAAAAGACCTTTCCAATCATACCCCACACCATGGGATAAAAAAAAAAAACATCACCACTTTACGTGTACGGGAGGTACCCTAAAAAAAATGTTTTTCATAATTTTGTTTTACCACTTTGTCGGCGTAATTAATATGTATACCTATGTCAAATTACAGTTTTCTAGTACTAAGGGTCTCGGAGCTAGATCGCGGACAGACAGACAGACGGACATGACGAAACTATAAGGGTTCCTTGTTTACTACGGAACCCTAATGAACCAACCTGAATAACATCTGATATAACATTAGGCAGCATGGACATCGGGAATCGCAGTATATTGAAAAGGGACAATGCCACGAATGCTCGCTTAGAATCCAGTACTTCCGTGTCATTTACCAGCACGAAGCATGTGAATGACATCAAGGATACCTAAACGACAATATTCAATAGATTAATTATTTCATTGAGAACATTTCAGCAACAGATTACACCAACAGTCATCTAATATTTACCAAGAAAGGTGTACAAATCCATATGAATATCATTCCTGAATTTAAGAATGCCTGCTTTTTGAGAATTCCCAATTCCTTGTTCCTTATTCTTAAAATATGATCTTGGAAGCTTCCTTCCCACGCGTACATTTTGAGGACCTAGTAGAAAATAAAGTTTTGAAATAAATGTAACGGAGGGGTTTTTAATTTAGCTTATCTTCGCATTGAGATTATGTCAAGCAGTGTCTCTCGCGTAGACGTAATGGTACGGAAAGCACGATGCATTGACGTGGCGTCAACGTCGCGTTTACCTAGAGTCTGCACTGCGTTAAACTCAGACGCCTATGCTGGTCTAATATCATATTATGTGAAGGTTTCCTTCAGGTACGTATCTTACCTTAATTCCATTTAGTACTTCGCTCATAAGCTTGGTTCTTTGATCTTTCTGATGCATCAAGCTGGATTGCAGCTTCTCTTGATAGCCCGCTAACACACCATTGATGGGCATAAGTACGATGATGACGGCTAAACCAGCCATGACGGAGGGCCCTAGCACGCCCCATAGGAAATACAAAGCCAGGCCAATTTGTAGGGGAGCAGACCATAGTAAGTTTACGAAGGTCAAATTACTGAACCTGAAAAAAAAAACAATGGTTTTACAATTACAAAATAACACAATTGAACTTCGGGACAGGTCGCCACGGAAGTTCAGGGACTAGCTTAACAAAACGAAGACGGCCGAGGTCATTTATACATTCTCAGAATATTGAAATGTATACTTTATTCCCATTAGATAATTTACAAAATCATCTGTCGTGTCATTACCCAGCGCGTGCTATTCGCAGAGTTAGTCACTCTCTCATAAGTACTTACAGAATGAGTTTTACTGGCACTATGGCAATCGTTTGAGACAAAAGATTTGCAGTGTTCGACACTTTCGGGATTGGTTTTTAGTCGGCGTCTCAACAAATACTCATCCTATTGTAGCTTTTATGCACTGGGGATCTTACCTCTAAATCTTGTTTTAAATCATAGTCTTTCAAGTGCCAGAAAATAGTTATTTCAGTAGTATACATTTTTAGTTAGTTATATAACAGGAAAAATATTCACCTGTCTACATCAGTGGACATTAAGTTAATTATTTCTCCAACGGTGAAATCTTTTCGTGCAGCATTAGACAATGTAAGAGCTTTCCTATATACAACACTGCTAAGAGAATTTTTGATTTGAATGCTGACAGCAGCTACTTTGATGAAATACTGTCCCAGGAGCAAGTTTTGTATGTTAAAACATGCAAACAAACCGACGGCGTACAGATATCCTTTCCACACAGGCTCATCACCGCTTTCAATAAATCCAATGAGACGGCTGCAATAAAAATATCTCGATGTTGAAACAAATAATTGCAGATTATAATTGCCTATGGTTTATTATCGCTTCAGTCAGTTACCACACTCTTGGTGAACGTTACTTTTCAATCAAATAAAGCAAGGTATTTAGCATATTTTGCTATGATTATGATCACAAAAAGTTTCAAAAGTATTTAAAGTGTCTTCGCTCTGAGGGTATACTCTTATCTACACGTTTATGGATGATACTGTAAAACTTACCCTTATTATTTCGACGCACATAATATGTCAAGGCTAGACTACTTACCCAAGTAATTGAGGTGACGGGAAAATAAGTACATCGTGGATCACCTTGAGGAACACGGCAAACAAGAACTGTCCTCCGAAAGCTAAGCAGACCACTGGCAACATCGACACAGGTTTCTTTACCTGCTGCTTCTCACTGGCAGGGGCAGAGTCGCCAGTCGGAGCATTCGCATTGCTGGAACTAAGGGACAAATATTAAGGGGACGATAGCTGACTTTTAATGATTTTATACTGAAGATGACGTCTGAACGAGTAGTGTTAGTGATTTGGAAAAAATATATGTTAAATTAGAGCATTTTATAAATATTTTAATATGGGCATATTTTTGATTATGTTTATATTACATAGTGAAATTAATTTGTAAATTTATGCCTAACACGGATAAAAACTGAGAATGACGCAAAATCCATCAAGCATATTTTCTGAAAACTTCACCATATTAGAGATAATTAAATTACTGATCTTTTAGTATACGTGTTTTATTAAAATACCTTTTGTTTTACGTGTAATAAATTAATAACGCGTCTAATTTGGGACAGCGCTCCTTGATGGGCGAGTCCTATTACTGGCTGGACGTACGACGCGTTACGTGAGCTCAGTACAGAACACGTAAGCTAACCATTCAAGGTCACTGTCATATATCTGCGTCTTAACGCCAATCAATCGATAATTAGCTCCATTTTCTTGAATGTGGTAATTAGGTAATACAAACGGATATAGTAGCAACCACATCACATTCTACCATGTACCTAAAGCCATCATTTTGTCTTGATAACCTAACATCACGCTTTGATTCTTGAATAGATAGACAGAGGTGTGTGTCCAATGTTAAGTTGTTGCCATTTTGACTTCATAACACAATCGTGATCCAACTTACAATATTATTAGATAATACATAGAAATCGAGTATTGATATTCATATTTCTGCGAAAAACTTCGTTTGTTCGACTACTTTATATGTGATCAACGCAATGTAGCTTTACAACATGTTCCTTTTGTTGTCTCATGACCATAACTCCAAGGATATACGCTATGTAGTAAAAATAACACAAAAAGTCCTAGAACAAAAGTATTCCAAAAATACATAGTTTCGAAGATATCATCACATTAGAGACTCTCGGTGTTTGTATCTAAGTTTCATTGATACGTACGAGTATGTAAATCATTTTCATTCAAACAGAAAATGCGACGTTGTCAATTTTTTTTTTCATGGACAAAAATAGTCTGAATTAAAAGTGTTTTTTTATTTTTTTTCAGGTAAGGGTGTTTTACATCATTAATCGTACTGTCGAATTATAATGAATGAAAAAAATACATGTGTGCAATTCACACGTGGTAGAAGTAAAACATTCAAATTTTTTTTTTTTGTACGCTCTCAAACACGTATTAACACACGTACAACGCTGAGGCCCAAGCAAACTCCCACTATGCCTTGGTAAACACGAGTGGAGGGGGTACCAAGCAGAGCACAAAGAGAACCACGAACATAAGAAACACTGTAGGTATAATGCTTCCTATCTCATTTTCTCCCACGTTAAATGTTATGAATTTGTGTCTGTCTCTTTTTACTGTCGCTTTTTCGTTTCATCGACTTTCAAATCACAACGATGCTAAAGAAGTTTTCACTTCAAAAACATTTATATTCCAGTATATTCTTTGACACTACAAAATCAACCAAACAAGTGTTTCTTTTGATATCCCATAACTCTTGGTATAGGGCCTAGAGTTATGGGATATCAAGAGGAACACCTTGTTTATAATATAATATCTGGATTACCTTTTGTTTTTTTTTTTGTATTTTTCTAAAAATGAAACCTAGCTAGATCGATTTATCGCCCCCAAACTCCCTGCATACTAAATTTCATGAAAATCGTTGAAGCCATTTCCGAGATTCAGATTATATTCCGTCTCGAAATTTTTACAGGGTGTTCTACCCATGAATATAAACAACTTTCACTATGGGAGCAACACTGAAATCACGAAAAAAAAATCAGCTGTTTCATACATTTTGGTCAAGTAGGTATTGAACTTTTGTATAAACAGCAGATTTTTTAGGGTTCCGTAGTAAACAAGGAACCCTTATAGTTTCGTCATGTCCGTCTGTCTGTCTGTCTGTCCGCGGTCTAGCTCCGAGACCCTTAGTACTAGAAAGTTGTAATTTGGCAGAGGTATACATATTAATTACGCCGACAAAGTGGTAAAACAAAATTATGAAAAACATTTTTTTTAGGGTACGTAAAGTGGTAATGTTTATTTTTTTATTTTTTTACCCCATGGTGAGAGATATCATTGGAAAGGTCCTTCAAAAATATTGTGAGTTTTTGAAAACCATTTTTGGATTCAGGGATTCGTTTGCGAAATATAAAGCTTTAAAGTGCTAATTTTTGTTAGAGTCAAGTGTCCCCCCCCCCCCTGCCGGCTAAATGGTTGGTTTTGGGTGTGTGAAAAAAATCACAACAGTAGCTTATATAACGAAATTAAAAGGAAAACTATCACAGCTAAGTAGGCTCTACAGGTTAACGAGTAATAATCAACCAACTTAACTTTGCAGTTGCAAAAACATGTTTTCCCATACATTCCGTGTGGGAGAACATATTTTTCAACTACAAAGTTCATTCTACACCCTTCATTGTGCGTGGTCCGTCACGCACTTGGCCGGTTTTTTTCGCGATTTCGGAGTTGCTCTTAAAGTGAAAGTTGAATATAAACAATATTCATGGGTAGAACACCCTGTAAAAATTTCGAAACGGTAAAAAAATCATCCGGTATATACAAGAAATGCTCGTTTAAAGTTATTAGATTATTGAATTGGCAAATTTAAAGCCATTGTGATTGAGTACCACACTCACTACGTATAGGTAGTAGCATGACGTTTTTATAGGGGGTAGTAGGTAATGTTCTTAATTGATATAATATGTAGCAAATGTATCCTGCTCAGTTAAAAACACTATACAAAGCGATCATTCCGTAACCGCGGACATAAACAAATTTTAATCAACAAATTCTAACAAATCCTAATTAGAAGTAATTAAAACAAATTCCTCGAGTATTTTATTGTCATTGTCTCATTCTCCTTATTTTATAACAATTAAGTATTCATTCTGTTCAGTGAGTTGAATATTTAGTGATTTCTAGAGTAGGTAGGTAGGAAGGGGTGTCAATTACTACCTACAAATTTTAATTACTTAATCTTAAACTTGGTTATTTTAATACAATAAATATGACATTGAACAACAAAAATATGTGATGCAACTTAACTAAATAACCTACTCTCGAGCTCAGTGCGGTGCCTACCAGTGCAAAAAACCAAGAATTGAAAACGAAAGCGAGGTCACAAAGTCACAAGTCGTGTTACTTTCATTATTAAGTATTGTAAAATCAACTGCGTTGCCTCAAATTATATTTAACAGTTGTGGGTAGATCAGCACCGGATTCAACCTTAGCGCCGCCCTGGGCACTGTAAAAACTGCCGCCCCATTATCGAAATTTTGTTCATTGGATAAATTTCGATATACAATTTTTTAATAAATTAAATGACTCATTCATAGGAGAAAACTTATTATAGTTAATTAAGTACATAAAAAACAATTAAAAAAAGAAAATTATTTTTTTTAAATTAAAAAAAAAAAAATTACCTACTTGTTAATTTTTAGGGTTTCGTACCTCAAAAGAAAAAAACGGAACCCTTATAGGATCACTCGTGTGTCTGTCTGTCTATTTGTCCGTCTGTCACAGCCAATTTGCTCCGAATCCAATGGACCGATTTAGTTGAAATTTGGTACACATAGGTATTTGTGACCCAAACACGGACGTGTATCGTAAATAAATGAATTTTAAATTTGGGTTTTGTTTTGGGGGCAAATAAGAAAATTAAAAAAAGTTTTGTTAAATATTGTGCGTACAAAACTTACATTTGCAGTTGGAATGTATGGGAGAACATGTTTTTCAACTACAATGTTAAGTTTGTATTTGGGATAAATTCATCCCAACTACGGAACCCTTCATTGTGCGTGGTCCGACACGCACTTAGCCGGTTTTTTTTAATGATTCATTTTACCCTTTGTACTCTGTACAATCTATCCGATAGATTGTACAGAGCTATACTGCGTATTCAGAAATGCAATAGGCATAGTCAACTACCATAGATTAAAAAAAAAACGAAATACATTATAGGTTAAAAACTAATGTTAACCAGCATTGCCAGCTGGTATCAAACAAATAATTTCTCGGTATCTTTCGTGTTTATCACTACATTGGCAGATGCGCACGGTATTCTTATCTAAGTAGGTATATTTATTTCGTGAATCACAATGACTTGCAAGTTGCACAGTAAATAAAGCCTTTTTACCAATAGAAAAATAATAGTCATTAATAATCAATTATTGATGATTACAAAATACTATCTAGGATATTCATTTCAAAATTATTTTTATTACAACCAGTAAATAGATGATAATTTTTTGTTTATCGAAGCCTACTTGAATAATAAATATACATAACATCACGCCTTGTTTCCCCGAAGGGTTGGGCAAAGGTGTCCCTGTAGCAGGTACACCCACATTTCACCAGTTATGTTTTAAGTCCCATGTAATAGGAGACGAGCCTATTGCCATCAACCGGGCACAAATCCAGACTCCGAGCTGCTACTGAGAAATTTCTGAGGAAAAACCCAATAACACTTTGCCCGACCCGGGAATCGAACCCAGGACCTCATGCTCAGCAGTAGCGCTTGCTACCACTAGACCAACGAGGTAGTCAATAAAAATACCTACACGAAATTATCTTTTTTGAGGTTTCTTACTTAGTATTACGTAATAGTACCAAGGTAATTCCCAACAGCAAACCCAGCGTAGAGCATCTTAATCTTCAAATAAATAACATGTTACTTAAATAAAAGAAAGCCTAAGTAAATTGAAGGAACTCTGGTATTTCATAATATTATTATGATATACAATGACACATAAACACTGTATCTATGTGTTTTAATATTATGAAATATTATTACCTACGCTCGCTGTATTATATTATGTGTACACACGGCTACACATCAAGCTATACATTTCCAGTATAAGCTGACCTCGCATTGTACGGAAATCGTATACAATGCGAGATCAGCATAAACTGAAAATGTATAGCTTCATGTGTAGTCGTGTGTACTATACTCCATTTGAAATAAGATTAGACATTTAACTAAACCTTTTTTACAGTTTGTTCAACCGATTTTGACTTCTATTGCGTTGGTGGCATGACAAATGGCAGCTGCAGTAAACAGTTGGTATTGTAACCATTTTTTTGCTTTTAATGCCATCCTTATGCCTACGGTATAGAAGACAAAATCAGTTGAACGGACTGTAAAAAAGGTTTGTTTAAATGTCTAATCTTATTTCAAATGGAATATAGTTACTTACGTGGTTTCTATTTTTATCAAGAACCACTTCATTATTGATAATTGAAAATGGCGGCCGAACTAGTAGGTTTTAAGGTTGGGGTGTGTGTGGTGAGCTTTTTCGAAACTCGCCCACGCGTCACTGGTTCGATTCCAGCATTGCAAGCGGCATCACCACTGCTCTCAAAACGGTGAAGGAAAACACCGTGAAGAAACCGGCATGTCTTAGAACCGAAAATTCAAAGACATGTGACATCTACCAACCCGCACTGGGCCCGCGTGGTGGATTACGGCCCACTCCCTCTCACAGAGAGGAGGCCTGTGTCCTAGCAGTGGGCTGATGATGATGATGATGTTGATTACAAGCGTAACAAATTATTATGTATGGTGTGCCGTATGATGATGCATAGCCGCTACATGTGGTTGTCTGAGTATTTGTTCAAGTGTTTACAAAGGCACAAGAACATCGTTGGAAAGTTGTATACAGGGGGGTAAAACCCATAGTCGACCACTACCTACTATAGACTGTATGTTTTTTTTTCCTTGATTAGGTTTACGTACTTATTTGATGGTTTCAAAATGCACTAGGAATGCCAGTGTTTTAATTTACTGTCGTCCCCACACATATTATAAGTAAACCAATACTTACTCTTCTCTTTTTCTTAAAGCTCTCTGCCAGAATTTTTCAAATCTAGGAACAACCTCCTTGCTCCTTAATTGTGGGTTTAAGGGCCATAAGTCTTCTTCAATGAGACTTCTTCGAAAGCCAGTCACAGCGATCGGGTCGAACCAGCTGAATGTCAGACGACTTGGGAAGCCTGCTTTGTTCTCTGGGGACTGAATCAGTTGGTTTAAGTGGATTGTTTTAGAGACTGAACGATGAAGGGTTAATGTAATTTGAAATGATACAGGTTCAAATCATGGTTCAAATTAAATTAGCTAGCTGAACTTGACAGAAGTGATGGGTTTCGATATTTAAAACGAAACAAAATATGATTTGATGTTTTTTTTGGGGGGTTCCATGTCCGCTGGGCGTTAGTTATTTGAAGTATGAGTTGAGACCATGAGACCCATCAAGTCTGTGAAGTATACACAAAAAATAAATAAAAAATAAACTGATATTTCAAGTAACTAGACTAAATCGGTCGTGAACCCCAAAAAAATAAATTCATTATATCAATTATTATTAATTTTTATCATGTTTCAAATTTGGATATTGATGCCCATCATGTCTGCGGAGTTTTGATAGTTAATTTTATTTGACCCTGTATTATATATTTATAGTAAGATTTACTTACCTCTTTATAAGTATAAGGTGTGTCTTTAGGCGGCATATCAGCGAAACAATTCAATATAAATATAATTACTGTCAGCGTATAGTACAAGATATAACTACCAAAACTATACCGGGCATACGCGTCAGTGTTTGAATTGTAGTGCACGATCTCAGACCTGAGTTGGGATAGACCAGCCAGTAGGAGGAGGAACCAGAATAAGAACAGCACTCCTGAGGTCTTGATGCCATATTTTCGGTTGTAACATAATAATGTTACTGACAGCATCTGTAAATGAGACCAATGTTTAAGGAAAATCATACCTATAAAGGCTCGTGCAGACCAACGCGATATCGCGGGCGCGACAAGGGTCGCGCTGCCTGTCGCGCCCGCGATATAGCGCTGGTCTGCACGAGCCTTTAAACGAATAGTAAAGGTTTAAATTATGACGTATTTTATTGAGGTAATACGATCTGTTATTCAATACAGTTTAGATAATAATTGCCAATTGAACACCTCTTCACTTCAGTCGTCTATCTGTTAATTTGTTCGAACAACTCATGACGATTAGATTGCGTAAGGGCTCCTACAGACAGGCGCGACGCCACTCTATAAGAACAATTTAAATGAAAACTTCATGGAAATTGTTCTACCATAATCGCGCCGCACCGTAGCGTCGCGCCTGGCTGCGCGAGCCTTAATGATTTACATGTAGGTATACAAGGCTACACATCAAGCTATACATTTTTACGCATTGTACGGAAATCCTATACAATGCGAGATCAGCATAAACTGGATATGTATATCATCATCATCATCATCAGCCTATAAATGTTCCCACTGCTGGGACACAGGCCTCCTCTCTGTGAGAGGGAGCGGGCCGTAATCCACCACGCGGGCCCAGTGCGGGTTGGTAGATGTCACGTGTCTTCGAATTTTCGGTTCTAGGACATGCCGGTTTCCTCACGATGTTTTCCTTCACCGTTTTGAGAGCAGTGGTGATGAAATAATTTACACAAAGTAAAGCGCCTGTCTGAGTTCGAACCTACGACCTACAACTCGTAAGTCGCGGCCGTTACCACGGATATGTATATACTCCGTTTAAAATAAGATTAGACATTTAAACAAACCTTTTTTACAGTCCGTTCAACCGATTTTGACTTCTATTGCATAAGGATGGAATTAAAAGCAAAAAAAGTGGTTACAAACCAACTGTTTACTGCAGCTGCCATTTGTCATGCCACCAACGCAATAGAAGTCAAAATCGGTTGAACGGACTGTAAAAAAGGTTTAGTTAAATGTCTAATCTTATTTCAAATGGAGTATAGCTTGATGTGTAGCCGTGTACATACCTACTTTGTGTTAACTTTCATGTTTCTATTTCCGGCTTCTTATCGCCGAGGTTTAGTGATATACATACCTAGTTATTCGTATCTTTCAAGTACAAACCCAATCGAAGTAGTAAATAAGTATTATGCAATAATACCGCAACTTGTAAATCTTCTAAAAATGGTCTGACGCAAATAGTTTTGGTACTATGTTCTATCAAATCTGAATCTCTTTTTCATCATCTGCCTAGCCTTTTCCAACTATGTTATTTATTGTTAGTGTTAGTATTTTACGTGGAGCGACTGCCTGTCTGACCTCTACAACCCAGTTAGGTACTGAGTAACACGATATCCCTTGGTAAGACTGGTTGTCAGACTTTCAGGCTTCTGACGACCCATAACAACTGTCAAAGATCTACAAATGATAGCCGGGACCAACGGCTTAACGTGCTTTCCGAGGCACGGAGGAGTCTCGGTATGTAAAGATGGTCACCCATCCACGGAAACCCCGGCAAGCGTAGCTTAACCTGTTGGATCGACCCGTGCGGCTGTTATTACTTAGCCAAATAATAATTATTATTAATCTCTCTTTGGGTGGTAACAATTATTATGGCGGTGATAACTTCCTACCTACTCTTACTCTAGATCATTCAAGGAGGCTCCTTAGGTAGGAGCCTTTATTCGGAAAATAGGTGAATCACAAGATAAGAACTGATTTTAGCGGGAATCGAGAATAAATGATTATAAAGTCAATTACTTATGGAAATGATACAAAAACTGCCAGTAAACGTGTAGGTAAAATGAAGAAGATTTAGGGAAATTGATTTTTTTAAATAACAGCTAAGTACTTATTTAATAGCACCTAATAATAATATAATACCTATCTATATAATTATGTGAGCCAGATGATTTATTTTAATTACACCATGATAAATAAAGCATATTTGAGATAGGAGATTATAATTTTGTCTAGTTAGTCTGTTTTATTTTTTGGCTCGTGCAGACCAGCCCGATATCGCAGGCGCGATAATGGTCGCGTTGCCTGTCGCGCCCGCGATATCGCGCTGGTCTGCACAAGCCTTAAAGATTTATTAAAAAAACTTTTTACTAAAAATACAACCGACTGCCAAACTACAAAGTGAAAAATAACTAATTTCGGAAGTCGGTGTCAAAAAATTAAAATACTGATCCAAAGACACCGACTTCCGAAATTAAAGTTATTTTTCACTTTGTAGTTTGGCAGTCGGTTGTAGTTTTTGTAAAAAAGTTTTTGTTTTTCACTTTTTAGTGGGTTGGTTTGTAATTTATCTAAGTTAGAATAGCCTTATATCAACTGCTCATCAAAAATACCTATCGCTATAGATGTGTCTTTAATATTTGAAGAGTTCCCTCGATTTCTCCAAGATCCCATCATCAGATCGTGACCAAATGACAATGGGACCAAATTGAAAGTATAAACTTTCAAACAAAAAAAAGAATTTTTCAAATCGGTCGAGCCGTCTTCGGGAATGTAATCGGGGAAAATACATTTAAAAAAATATCCCGACGAATTGAGAACCTCCTCCTTTTTTTGAGTCGGTTAAAATATGAGGATTTTCTCAAGTAGGTTCTATAATAAAACATTAAATTAATATTAACTACCTAAACTCCATTTGAAATAAGATTCGACTTTTAACTAAACCTTTTTTTACAGTCCGTTCAACCGATTTTGACTTCTATTGCGTTGAACAAATGGCAGCTGCAGTAAACAGTTGGTTTGTAACCACTTTTTTTGCTTTTAATGCCATCCTTATGCCTACGCAATAGAAGTCAAAATCGGTTGAACGGACTGTAAAAAGGTTTGCTTAAATGTCTAATCTTATTTCAAACGGAGTATAGTATAAAATTGACTTCTTTCTGATAAGACAACGAAGGAAAATTATACCTTCTACGTACCGTACCTATTTATAGGTATTTAAAATATAGAGACGTTTTTCCTTCTAAATGCAGAAGTTGTTAAGGATTAGTCATCAATGCTAAAAGTATTGCAACCTGTTTACTAAGCGCGGGTATTTACGTAGTTACCGTAAATGCCGGATACCGTAAAACTGTTAGCCGACGTTCGCACGGATGTAATAAAATCGCGGCGATTTTTTTTCGTGCACTACATTTTCAACGCTCTACTTACCGCCGACAGTTGAAAATCCAACTGTGTGTTTTTTCAACGCGCTGGGGCAAGAGTGCGTCCCAGCGCGTTGGATTCTCAACGCTCCGCTTAACACCGAGAGTTGAAAATCCAGTGCGCGATAAAATCCCGCTGCGATTTTATTACGCCCGTGCGCACGTCGGCTTACTTTTTACTTTGTCTGTCTGTAATCTATAACAGGAAAATAAATTTTCTAACAAAATGTGTGATTTTTTTAGATTAGCCTGCCAGTGCAAAAGGATTTGTGAGGGAATGTCTTAAAGAATTCCAATGGACACAGTGAACAACTGAGGTACAACAGTACAAGAGCCTACAGTCTAGCCATAATTAGTTTCTAACTTTTTAAGTGTTCAACCAAAATAAACAAAAAATAAATAATTAATTAAGAAATACTCACCAAAGTTAACAATTTCACAACAGGATCATAAAAATCTGCATCATAAATATTATTGACTTCTCTAGATGATTCGTATGTAATTCGGATCAGGTTAACTATTTGCAATATTACTAAGACACATGTTATGACGAGTTTGCTTATATTTAATTTGTTCCAGGGTATGTTGCCCTCTTTGCTGCAAACTATATGGTAGAAGTCTATCAGTGCTGCAACCCATAGGTAAACACATGGTGCCCATACAAGAACTGTCTTTTGAAAACATGGTGTGAAGTCAGGATTGTCTGTATACCATGTTATGTTGCTATCCTAGAATAATATTAAGAATATTAGTTAACATTATGAATACATCTAAGTTATTTTGTTATGCAATTTAGTCTGCAGAATAATATTTGGGGAAAAAGTTAGAGAAAAGTTAAAAAAAAATGAACTAAGGCATTCATTTCATTTCAGCAACTTAAGTTTTTTTTTTTTAAGTTGATGATTTAATTTTAAAGTTATCATTATGTATTTTATATTATTTAGGATTGTGCTAAGGAATTTATAGCAAGATAAGTTAATTTATTGTGTTAATTTGTGTTTTTTTTTCGATATGTTATTCAGAATGTTTTGTTTCATTTTTTGTAACACATTGAAAACGAATTGCACAACATTTGACATTTGCCTTCATCTTATTTATTTAACCAAACTGGTTTGGTAGGATTAAAGCTGAAGAATACAATGTAGTACTAGTAACTTTAACGTATGTCACTGTTCTGTGGACATTCATTAGTACAGTACGCGTCGCTCGAAATAATAGATCGTCAACCTTTTTTAACTTCTTCACCAATTTAAAATTTTTGCTAGTTTTTGCTTCAGTATATAATTTTATTGATACTGAGTTTCAATAATGAAAACGTGCGCAACTTGTAACGTGCAGTTCAATGACGGAGTCCAATGTGGCAGCTGCAAAAAACATCTGGATTTTGGATGTGCAAATATTTCTGAAGCCGGATGGAGAAAACTCGGCGCCAGCAGAATGGCGCAATGGAAGTGCCCCACTTGTCGAACGTCATCGCCAGCTCTGGTTGCTCCTGAACCAGCCTCCCTCGAAACCATATTGAGTGAAATTCGTGACATGAAACGCCAGTTACTTAATTTGCCGACCCTGGTAGATGATATTCGAGTAATCAAGGATGAGTTAACTGAGTTAAAAACTACATGTGAAGGCACTTGTGGTAGACTTGCTGAATTTGACACTCGACTAGCGGAGGTTGAAGCAAAAGCAACAGAACTTGACAAGCTTCAGGAAACAGTGAGTTGTTTGCAGACTGATTTAGAGAGATCCAAGTTTGAACTCGCAAAATATGAACAACGATCCCGACTTAACAATGTTGAAATTAAAGGTGTTCCTGTAAGAAAAGATGAAAATCTTTTTTCGATTATTGAAGCCATCGGCCGGAAGGTGAATTACAGCTGCCCCAAATCACAGGTGAATTATATCTCTAGGGTGCCTATTTTCAATTCTAATGAAAAATTGATCATCGTGAGTTTTCTAAACCGCTATGTGAAAGAAGATTTTATCGCAGCTGCACGTGCCGTTAAGGACCTATCCACATCCCATATCGGGTTTCAGAACACATCGCAGCGTATTTATGTCAATGATCACCTGAGCGTGGAGTATAAGAAGCTCTTAAGTAAGGTTAAGACCATGGCCAAGGAGAAATATTATGAGTTCGTTTGGGTAAAGCATGGGAAAATCCATATATTAAAAAATGCTAATTGTAAAGTAGCTATTGTGCGTAAAGAGTCTGATTTAAACAAAATTGTGTAAATTGCTTCCTATTTTTACTAAGTTATTTTTTTATTTTATTCCATTGCATTATTATTACATTTCAATCGCTTCTATTTTTTGTGATCCTATGTTTCTCACTATTTGTGTACAAAAGGTTTAGCACCTCAATCGCACTAATGAGCTCGACACCTCTCCTTTGTCTAGCTAAAGAAATCCTTTATGTTTCTTATCGCGCTGTTTACTTCAAAGCTCTAATGCATTTAAATATGTTTGACTCGCTCTCGCTTGTACGCACCACGCATTACTGCTTGCTTTTTCGCACAGCTGTTTACTACTTAATGTCGTATGATTTATGTTTACGCGCAATTATTTTTAAGGCTTACCTTCCTTGCATATTAATATATTTATTTTACCTTAATTTACATTATTGTTTAATGAATAATGTTACTGTAATACTCATATTGTATCTATATTCAATTATTGACCACATTTTCAATGGCTAATAACGGTAACAACTTAAACATATATTATCAGAACGTTCGAGGTCTTAGAACTAAAACTCATTCTTTCTATCGTCAAATGTTACTAAATTCGTATGATATCATAGTACTTACTGAGACTTGGTTATTGGATGGCGTTTCAAATTCTGAGTTTTTTGATGATCGGTACATTGTTTGGCGCCGCGACCGAGACTATGTTTTAACCGGGCAATCGCGTGGTGGGGGGGTACTCATTGCTACTCGTAGAGAATTATCAGTTATTTGCCAACCTAATTTTCACTCTACAGCAGAGGACCTTTGGCTATCCATACACTTAAAAAATCATATCACACGGAACAAAATAACCTTGCATATTTGTGATATTTACTTATGCCAACAAAGCTTGGGCCTTTCTTTTTCTTCACAACTCTCTAATTTTCTTACCAAATTAAACCAAACAACTATTAATAATATTTCTGATACCTTTCTCGTAATAGGTGACTTTAATATGAGCGGTATTAACTGGGTTCCATCCGACAACCTATCGCTTGTCCCATTGAATCCTAGCAGTAACGACGAAGTTTTGCTTTGTGATGAATTATGCACTCTTGATTTTGGACAGTACAACACGGTAACTAATAGGTATGGTAGAATCCTAGACCTCGTCCTTTCCAATGAAAAAGTAAATGTGACCGAATGTTCTAGCCCACTGGTGCCTATTGATGCCTACCACCCAGCGTTATTAATTAATTTGGACCTATCTGTATCACCTCTGCTGGAATGTGCGCCTCGTACTCAATTCTTGTTTGATAAAGGGGACTATGAATCTATCAACAGAGACATTTGTGCGGCTGACTGGGAAACCGAGTTCTCCGCGCGATCAATTGATGATGCAGTTAACTTTTTTAATCAGTTTATTTTTGATCTACAAATAAAATATATTCCACAAAAACTGTTTCGGAATAAAAAGTATCCAACGTGGTATAGTTCGTCACTTATTAAAACAATTAAAGAAAAATATAAATACTTAAAAAAATTCAAAACCTATGGTAATATATCTGACGAATTAACATTCAAGCTTCTTCGTGAAAGGGTGAAAACGTTGGAATCTCAATGCTACCGCAACTATTTGGATTTAACAGAAAATTCAATTAAAAATAACCCAAAATATTTTTGGACTTTTGTAAAAAAACGTCATAACTCAAACGCAATCCCAAGCACCTTGAACTATAATAGTGATACCTTGCGGACGGGTGAATCTATCTGTCAGGCTTTTTCCGAATACTTCCATTCTACTTTTCTCTCCAATCACAGTGTTAGTCATCCAAGCTCTTCTCCTTTTCTTTCTAACGATTCGTCAAACCTTACATCTGATATCTGCAGTATCACTGTTGATATTGACGAAATAATTAACTTGCTTCGTAAGTTAGATACATGCAAATCGGCAGGTCCTGATAACATCCCATCCAAACTTCTTGTTCGGTGTGCACCTTCTATAGCGGAACCTATTTCAATTTTATTTAGAAAATCTTTGAATGCCTGTGTTGTGCCGCAAATATGGAAATCTGCGTTTGTAACGCCTATACATAAAAAAGGTGTCAAAACAGACATAGCGAATTACAGGCCGATATCTAAACTGTGTATTGTAGCAAAGGTCTTTGAAAGAATAATATATAATCAGGTTTATATTGCTCTGAAAAATTCATTTAGCTCGTTCCAACACGGTTTCTTAAAAGGGAGGTCTACTGTCACCAACTTGATTCTTCTTAATGAATTTATAACTGATGCCATGTGCAACGGTAAGCAGGTTGATGTCGTTTACACAGACTACAGCAAAGCGTTTGATCGAATTGATCATAGCATTCTGATTTCAAAGTTGAATGGCATGGGAATTCGTGGCGATCTACTCAGATGGTTTTCCTCTTACCTTGTCAACAGGTCCCAAGCAGTAGTACTAAATAATTATATATCTAGCTGGGTCCCTGTTCCTAGTGGAGTCCCGCAGGGTTCATTGCTTGGTCCATTGCTATTTATTATCTATATTAACGACATCGACTCTTGCTTGAATTCATCTAATCTTTTGTGTTTTGCTGATGATATGAAAATTTTTGCCACAATATCATCGCAAATGGACGTAACGGCACTTCAAAATGATCTGCGTCGCCTAGAAGACTACTGCCAAAGAAACAAGCTGGATCTTAATCCCGCTAAATGCTCGGTTATTACGTATTCTCGAAAGCGCGAAATCATTGCTACATCGTATACCCTAGGTAATCAAGCTCTACCTAGATCAAACTCCACCCGTGATCTGGGGGTTCACCACGATTCCAAGCTCAGTTTCGAAATACACGTTGATGCAATAGTCGCTAAGGCCTCAAAATCACTGGGTTTCATAATGCGGTTATCCAAGTGCTTCACTCAAGCCAAAACTCTAAAAATTCTATACTGCACTTTTGTCAGAAGCCACTTGGAATACGCGTCGGAAATATGGAACCCATGTTACCACAAATATATTAACCGCATTGAGAGCATCCAGAAAAGGTTCATAAGGTATCTATGTTATCATCAAAAAGTACCGTACCATTCGGAAAACTACCATAAGCTATGTAAAAAATTTCATATATTACCTTTACTCAACCGCCGTGAGATTACTGACTGTGTGTGTTTGTTGAAAATTTTTAACAATACTATAAACTGTTCCGATATTTTGTCAAAATTTTATTTCAGCATTCCCATGAAGTCCAAGCGATACAATCCACCTTTGCGCGTGCCATTTGCTTCAACCAATTATAGGCAAAATTCGTACATTGTGCGTGCAAGCAGAAATTTAAACAGGCTTTGTAAACAGTACGATATAGATCCGTTTATAACTAGTGTGTCGTCAGCCAGGAAGTGCTTAAGCCGTAACTTTTTCATATCGTAAATTTTGTTATGATGGTTGCTATGCAGTGCGAGCAACATAGTAATTATGCTGTAGTATATAGTAACTTGTTGTGAATGTCCTTTGAATTTACTTTTTTTCTGTATTTTATAAGTGGAGACCTGTAATTGGCTTTCAGACTAATGTACTGTCCTTGATCTGTTTGTTTTAGCTGTAAGTCTCCCATGTTATTTAAATAAATAAATAAATAAATAAATAAATAATTAATATTACGATGGGTTAACAAAAAAACTTAAAAAGAAAGTTCCGACTGAAAACTTCAATATTCTTTACAAATTCAACATATTTTGTTCAATACATCTAATTTTACGAACCCAAAACGTAGAACCGCAGAAATTATCCAGTGAGGAATTAAAAGTCATTATAAACACAAGTTTAATTAAAAACTTTAAAAACTATTTAAATTTACCGCACTGACAAGCACCCGCCTTAAAACTTAATTTTGAAGTGACAAAGACAAAGACAAGACAGACAGACTGCGACCGAGTTGTTGACAGATGGTTCAGTCTGTTCCACAGAATGTAAAACCCGAGGGGTCTGTTCAGCATCTGTTCAGTCGTTAGCAGTGTAAAGTCGGGTATACATTTATGAAGTGTGTGTCGTAATGGGGATAAAAACTGCCACTTGCTCACTTCCATGGACTTAATATACAAACTTGTATATTAAAGTCCATGGTAGCATGTATAGTAGTGACCTAATCAATCAATAGTTCAATCAACAATCCATAGATTAAAGAAGAGAATAAATCTTCATTCATTCTAATTCATTCATTCATGGCTTGGTGACTTGGTCGTCGTGATTGTGATGATGGTTTTTTGAATTTTAATATTTATCAAGCATTGCGTTTAACTAACTCCTCTCTATGTGTTTCTTATAACAGTTTACATGCCTGTTACCAAGTATTAAAACCAAGAAGAGATATATTACTTCGGCTGATAAGGAGAGAGCGACCGTGGTGGTCGGTGTTACAGAATGGCAGAGTATTTAGCTGCTATATTTGGAACAGAAAAGGATAAGTAAGTACATATTTTAATTCAGAAAGCTCGCACTTGTTGCAATTACTCCTTTAGATCTTACGAATACAAAATGTGTTCAAAAGATGATGAAGATTGTGTTTTGTAAATAGAGGTTATCTTTTTGTATCCTTAGGGGAGTTATGTTTGCATTCATATTTCTGTGGGATGCAGTTGTTTCAATATCACTTTATACTAACAACTATACAGTAATAAACAGATTCGGCCTACCAAATCTGACACTTAAAATGTATCTTGCTAAAATCAATCAATCTGCCTAGCCTATTTCCAACTATGTTGGGGTCGGCTTCTAGTCTAACCGGATGCAGCTGAATACCAGTATTTTACATGGAGCAACTGCCTATCTGACCTCCACAACCCAGTTACTGGGTAATACGATACCCCTTGGTAAGACTTATTGTCAGACTTTCGGGCTTCTGACGACCGTAATGACTGTCAAAGATCCACGAATGACAGCCGGGACCAACGGTTTAACGTGCTTTCTGATGTGTCTGTCTGTTCCGATTGTACTGACAGCCGGGACCAACGGCTTAACGTGCTTTCCGATGTGTCTGTCTGTTCCGATTGTACTTTCAATATGTAAAGGATGGTCACCCATCCACGGACTGACCTCGGCAAGCGTAGTTTAACCTTGATGATCGACCCGTGCGGCATTTATAATTTAGAAAATGTATCCTGCTAATGACCCTTGATTTGGACATAATAAATGTACATCACTGGACTTATGGTTTATGTTTTTATAATTTATTTTTCAGAGTCAATTGTTCCTTCTACTTTAAAATCGGGGCATGCCGACATGGAGACCGCTGTTCCCGTATTCACAACAAACCAACTTTTTCACAAACTGTGCTGTTACAAAATCTGTATGTAAATCCTCAGAATTCAGCCAAGTCTGCTGATGGCAGTCATTGTAAGTACCATTTTCGATTATTTATAATCATTGTCAATTTGCACAAAGATTTAGAATTTGCTTAGTATTTAAAAAAAAATTGACCATTTAAAACCTAGCATTTTAGTATTGTTGATAAAATCTTGACTTTGATCATTTATATTTAATTTGAATGCTTTTCTACTTTCAGTGGTTGTGGCAAATGTATCCGATGAAGAGATGCAGGAGCATTATGACAACTTCTTTGAAGATGTGTTTGTTGAGTGTGAAGACAAGTATGGAGAAATTGAGGAGATGAATGTGTGTGACAACCTTGGTGACCACCTAGTTGGTAATGTTTATATTAAGGTGAGTTCTTCATCAGATTCCATTAATTGACAATTAAAAATATGGAATGCACTAATTCATTCTATGATTGTTGAAATAAATCTATCATTTCTGGTTAAAAGCAACCTATACTCCGTTTGAAATAAGATTAGACATTTAACTAAACCTTTTTTACTGTCTGTTCAACCAATTTTGACTTCTATTGCGATGGCGGCATGACAAATGACAGCTGCAGTAAACAGTTGGTTTGTAACCACTTTTTTTGCTTTTAATGCCATCTTTATGCATACGGTATAGAAGTCAAAATCGGTTGAACGGACTGTAAAAAAGGTTTGTTTAAATGTCTAATCTTATTTCAAACGGAGAATAGTAATATTAAATAACAACAACAGGTAATTTCCTAATTCTAAAGATCTCAATGTCCAAAAAACTATTAACATGGAGCTGTTTAGTTCCCCAAAAAATATTATTTGGTTGCCATAATTATATACCACTTTTTACAAAATTGCAGAATGGTTTTATTTTAAAAGATACTGCTTTTCATCCATATAGCATAATCTCTATACCTTAATGCAGAGAGAATTGACTTAAGGGGACGATAACCGACTTTTAATGGTTTTATACTGAAGATGACGTCTAAACGAGTAGTGTTAGTGATTTGGAAAATATATATGTTAAATTAGAGTGTTTTCCTAATATTTTAATATAGGCATATTTTTGATTATGTTTATATTACATAGTGAAATTAATTTGTAAAGTTACGTCTAACGCGGATAAAAAACTGAGAATGACGCAAAATCTATAGAGCGTATTTTACTGAAAACTTCACCATTTTAAAGATAATTAAATTATTGATCTTTTAGTATACTTGTTTTATTAAAATACTTTTTGTTGAACGTGTAATAAATTAATAATGCGTCTAATTTGGGACAGCGCTCCTTGATGGGCGAGTCCTATTACTGGCTGGACGTACGACACGTTGCGTGAGCTCAGTACAGAACACGCAAGCTAACCATTCAAGGTCACTGTCATATATCTGCGTCTTAAGGTGGCAATAAACCACATTGAACTCACAAAAATATTTTTAATTCCTTCACCTTACTTCTCGTTTATTTATTTCAGTTCCGTCGCGAGGAGGACGCGGAGAAAGCGGTGAATGACCTGAACAACCGTTGGTTCGGTGGTCGTCCGGTGTACGCCGAACTGTCCCCTGTGACGGACTTCCGTGAAGCCTGCTGCAGACAGTATGAGATGGGGGAGTGCACTCGCAGTGGCTTCTGCAACTTTATGCACTTGAAACCTATTTCTAGAGAATTGAGGAGGTGAGAAATTAAGTTTAACTGAAGGCATTATGATGCCTTGATCCTGATTTTCTCTTGTTCATATTCATAGCTAGAAAGTTGCTTGGACATCTTCAAATCTTTATTTCATTTGATGCCATTTTAACATCAAACTACTAAATGAGGGGTATAAAAGCAAATCCGCCACTGTCCATAAATTGTATCGAGGTCATTCAAAGAAACTTTAGCAAAGCGATATTATATTCGATTTTCTATAGCAATGCCTGTTTTTAATGCCTGGGAAGCTATTTTAAATTGAAATCAATATGCATTCTATTGAAAACTAATATAAATTTGATAAAACCCAATAAAATAGAAATGAGAGTGGTGACTTTGCATCTCACATTGGATAGTGGTGAATCTGCGTCTAACCGACATTGGACAGTGGTGAATCTGTGTCTAAGGGAAAGGACAGTAGCGCATTTGCTTTTTGGCGTATTTAATAAGACAAAAGTACAGTCAGTGAAACAAGTCAAATGGTTGTAATTTTTTTTTATAAATCTCTTTATTTTATAAAATCCAGTAATAACAAATTAAATTTTGGTAAGCAATTAAATTCGTAAGTCCGGTAAAACATGTTTAATTATATAATTAAATTCTTTAAATTCTTAAGTCCGAATCAGGCATTGCATCTTCACACTCTTCAGTTTCGTCTATTCCGTTTTCTGCTCGTAGCAGTACCTGTTTGTAGAAGTCTAAATCATCCCTAGACCTCCAATTCTCGCCAAAGTGTTTTTTTAGTAGAGCGTCAATGGTGCCGATTCTCTTGTACACCGAACTAAACTAACTAAACTATCACTAAAATTCCTTACTTTTGACTATGAAAATCTCAAAGCTATTCTGCAAAATAAATTCTCTAAATTTAAAAATAATTTTGACACATCTAAATCGAATTTGACAATCGCGACTCCACACGTGATACCTAACCACGTGATCTTTTTAGAGCTGGAGGCGCGCAGGGGGGGGCAGCCTCGACGTGTTTTATATGGATTTTTCACTTTTTGTATGGAAAATAAGAAAAAATATTACATACATGTAGAGTGTTAGGGGTTTAAGAGTTTTATAAAGGGTGTCGAAATTTTCATTATTTTTGCGATTGGACACACCGTTTTCGAGATACAAGCAAAAGAAAAAAAAAAATTTAGTACTGTTTTTTCATCTGAAGTCGAGGTGTTGGTGTGAATTTTAGTTCATGACAACCAATTTTATTCCACATGTTTTTAGTCGCGATTAAAAATAGTCATATTTAGTTAGAAAATCTAAATTTTAGGTTAAAAACGTCAAATTCAGAATAGCAAAATTACCATTTTCACTAAACTAATATCTCAGTTCCATCTTAGTGCTGTCAAACTAAAATTTAGTTAAGTTGTGTCGCTTTAGTCTATTTCAGAATGGGAAATCGTCGTTTGACAGGAATAAACTAAATTTTAGTGATTTTTAGTTTAGTTTAGAGGCATTTGTGACAAGAGAATCGGCACCAATATCTTTTATTTTATCTTTCTTTACTACAACTTTGTCTTTTTCAATCAAATCCGGGTTTAGGTCAATAAATGTTTTACCTCTCTTTAAAACTGACTTGTAACTTCCGAGATCAGCATTGTAGTTAGGCTCCCCTCTTATGGAAACATCATTGCTTCTCTTTCGTTTTAAGAAAAATCGTTTACATTGGTTAAAATGGAAATGCCAGTTTCCCGGTGGGCGAATTATATTTCCGAGAGCAGTTTTCCAATTTTTAACATTGTTCAATGACACAACAGTCCCATATTTTTTAAAGATTTCTATGTATTCCACAGGTTTTAAAATGGTCTCCATACGTTTTATTTCCTTCTCAACAAGACCGAAAACCCGATCTGGTGGAATAAACGAGTGACCGGGAATGGGGAAAACTAGCTCGACTGTTTTAATATGCCGCGGTGCCTGAGTCAACCATTTAGCGCACATACCAATCATAATGCTGTTTTTGTTCTGGGCGCCGCATCCATCCGCCACCAGTCGAACAGTTTTGACATTTTCATTTTGCACTGTATTTTGAAGCGTGTTATAGACTGCCGACGCTATTTCATTTGCTCCTTTACGGTGTTCATCTTCAGTCCAGGTATACAGCGTTACGTTGTCCCTGTTCAAGGTATTTTCTGGCACCGACTTTACGACTCCAAAATTATATATATATAATTGGCGACTGTAATATGCCGCCTGATCAGATATTTTAGGCAACACCTGATTTTTTTGGCAATCAAAAGAAAACACAACTAAATCGTCCCTTTTTTCTTTTAGCAGTCGATAAAATGCTCTGGCCTTCAACATATGTACCCTTTTCTCCGTCATTAAATTTACTTTTTCAGTTGGATCTGTTGATTTTTTTATACGTTCAAGTAGCTCATTGCACTTGGAACAAGTGTCTGTACGAGGGCTTCCAAATCCTAGATTGTAGCATGTGTTGAAAATTGATCTAAAGTAACATTCACGTACTTGGACTTCATTGCTTTGATTAAACATTCTCCACATTTTCCGAATGTTTAGAGTAGATGGCAAATATTTTCTCATAACGGTCGATCTGCAATAATGTGACTCTAAGCACTGAAATGACTCTATAAATCTTTTGACTTCTCTCAATTTATAGATATTTTTGGCCGATGTATGATCTCCACCCCTTCTTTCTTGAACTATGGATCCTGTGCTGGCAAATGTTCGAGATACTTTTCTTATTCTGTGCTCAGTAATCCCCAAAATATTTATGAAAGTTTTTTGGCAAACTCGTATTAATTTCACTGAATTTCTCTTTCGAACAAATAATTTTGTTGTATTTTTTGTTGGCTGGCGCTGACCAACTCTTGGCCGGCTTTTCACCCTTGACACTCTGCAGTGCTTCAATAAAAATGCATCTTGGTGCTTTTTATTTCTTGTCTTATAAAATTCTCCATGGAAATTTTGTATATCTAGTATCGTCAATTTGCAACATTTAAACTGTTTATTTTCCGCATCATGATTACAGCGTGGCAAACCTGGTGGCATTTTAGCAGAGTACCTGTAAAAATAAGCAGTCTGAAATAACCATTTTATGAGACCTATTCAATAAATACCCATACGATGGGTTAACAGATCCACGGACAGACAGACGGGCTGAGCAAAAATTATTAATGTTCCGTTTTGGCCGTTTAGACCGGATTCCTAGAAACAATAATTAGGTAGGTATCTATACAAGTATCAGTACAAAAACAACAACAAAGGATTATTTTTGTCCGCTTTACACTCTAACAGTCACGGGCTCAGTTAGTAAGCAATAAAAAGAAACTTGCTATAAAAAAAAATCATGCCATCCCAAACTAAGATTCAATAACTTTACGTGCTGATTGTACAAACACACGCCATTGTAAGGAAAAAATTCTTACCTTTCAACCTTTGATATAGCCCGTTTCCACGTCTCTGGTGCTCGTTTCTTTTTGCGAGCGCGTTCTGGAGTCACTTCCACTACATTTTCTTCCATTTTTTACTGGTTTTATAACGAAATGTAATTTTAAAACGCAAAATAGTCAACCACAGTTTCACAAGGAAATCACAGCCACGACACCATCTGCGGCCATCTTGAACATCTTAAAATAGCGGCCTGTGATTGGCTGAAATGGACAATGGCGTGTTTGCACGTGATTGGTTTAGGACAGTGGCGTTTTTGCTTCTCACCTTAACTTTTAAACACCATTTACTATGGGACAGTGGGAACTTTGCGTCTAAATTGTTAAATGTACTAAATTAGTTTTAACAAGCTCTACTAGATGGCATTCATACTTTAGTTTTCGTTCAAGATGGACAGTGGCGGATTTGCTTTTAGACCCCTCAAATGGCGTTTTAGGTAATGGAGGTCTGATCCTGAATGTAAGTTGTGTTGAAAGCTATTGGAAACTAGGTATAACCCTATGTTCATGTGAAAGTCTGACATACCAATAGTTTGTTAACTTACTAGGAAAGTTTGTTAGTTTACTATAAATTATTATATGATTAACTAGGCTTCACCCGCGTGGATGTCGGAAAATCTCCCACGGGAACGTACTACCGAGATTTCATACCTAATAACCCAGGAAAAGGTCATTGACTCCTACCGCTGCGCCCGCGTTGCTACGCGTAATTTTGAAACTGTGATATCTTCTAAACTATTTATTTAAATGATATGATGTCCAGGAATATTTTAATCTAAATTAAATGCCCAATTTAAATAACATATATTATTGGATAAGGATTAATACTATACCGGTCCAAAAAGCTTTGGAAATAACAATTAAATTTTTATCAAATTCTGAAAGATAAAATGGGTATTGTGGGTCATCCTTAGCATATGTCTATGCCATCGTGGACTTTTTTGTTGAACTTTTTAAGATGAACAATGCCGTAGAACATAAATGTGATGTATCTTTTTCGGTTTACGCAGCTCACGCCAGTAAAGCTCCCAGTCGGCATGATTTTTTCCGACTTCTTCAACAATATTCGTCAAATTTCAGCCAATTTACTCAAAACCTTTAATGAATTATACACTAAAACCTTCCGCATGAATTATTCCGTACATTGGTGAAAACCGTTTGAAAATCCGTTCGGTAGCTTTTGAGTTTATCGCGTTCAGACAGACAGACGCGGCGGGCTTTGTTTTATAATATGTAAGGATAAGAGCATTATGTAACAAATTGCACTAAGTGCCCGATCACACGTACCACAACCACACCGCAACGACTTCACGTGGTCGGGACTAAGGTCTCGTTGCATTTCTAAGTGCCCGGAAAAAAAAACGAGACTTGAGGCGGTCTCGAAATTCCCGGGAAAAACGAGACTTTCGACTTTCAAAAGTAGGTTTCAAACTATAGGCTAGGCAGTCAAAACAAGATATTAAAATCAAGTACTTTTTATTATCTGAAAGACGGACTAAATAGAATTTCTTTTTTTTTACCTAGGCAACTACCGTTTTCTTTTAAAGATATTGTAATTTCATGTTGCTTAATGTCTGAAAGACTCTTGCATGCAACTTCTTTTAAAAAAACTGAGAAGGATTTCGCCAGTATTTTACTTGCCCCATTTTCCTTAATCAAGCCTGATTGAGACAAAAATACGCAGTGAATTGGTGAGACTTACGTTCAAAGAACTTTGTTGTAAGTGTAATTTCTTTTTATTTAGTGCAGTATCCGTTGTTTTCCCAACTATATTGGGGTCGGCTTCCAGTCTAACCGGATGCAGCTGAATACCAGTAATTTACATGGAGCGACTGCTTATCTGACCTTCACAACCCAGTAACTGGGTAATACGATACCTCTTGGTAAGACTGGTTGTCAGACTTTCGGGCTTCTGACGACCCGTAACGACTGTCAAAGATCCACGAATGACAGCCGGGACCAACGGCTTAACGTGCTTTCCGAGGCACAGAGGAGTCTCGGTATGTGGAAATGGTCACCCATCCACGGAGCAACCCCAGCAAGCGTAGCTTAACCTGACAGATCGACCCGAGCGGCTGTTAGTACTTAGCCACGAGCTCCTTTACACTGCGGACTTTATTATTCACATGTTCATAAATTATCTGCTTTTTACTGATATGTGTTTTAAGTCTCAAAAGTCTCTGTATCCCCGGGACCGAAATATTCGAGTCTCGAAAATACCAAAAAATCGTCAAGACCCGAAATTTTCGAGACCGAGATTCCCGGGATGAAAGCCCTAGTCGGGACACAAATTTGTATGAAAATGAATCATTTATTCACACGGACCACATTTTGCCGTCAAAATCAAACGTGTTGGGGATACCGACCATTTCGCAACCACAATGCAACCACAACAACCTGTCTGTTTGCAAACATTAGCCACAACGTATCCACATCGCAACTGCAAGAAATTGCAGCGACTCTGTTCACACATAACCACTGCTTGCCCACATTTTGTTGCTGCGATATGGTGTGGTTGTGGTACGTGTGAACGGACCCTAAGCCTTGATAAACTGTGCAGTAATTGCAGATTGTATTTCTAATAGTAAAGTTAATAAATATTTGATTTAGTCACTATATAGTGATTACTGACCTACTTTGGTTATTCATTGCTTTGTCTGATTGCGTTATGTTGCGATTAGATGTTTAATAAACATTGCTGTATTCTATTAATTAACATTTTAATCTGTTATTAATATACATAATAGTTTATTTTTAGTGTTCCGTAGTAAACAAGGAACCCTTATAGTTTCGTCATGTCCGTCTGTCTGTCTGTCTGTCCGCGGTCTAGCTCCGAGACCCTTAGTACTAGAAAGCTGTAGTTTGGCATAGGCATACATATTAACTACGCCGACAAAGTGGTAAAACAAAATTATGAAAAACATTTTTTTTAGGGTATCTCTCATATACGTAAAGTGGTGATGTTTATTTTTTTACTCCATAGTGAGGGGTATCATTGGAAAGGTCCTTCAAAAATATTGTGAGTTTGTGAAAACCATTTTTGGATTCAGGGATTCGTTTGCGAAATATTAAGCTTTAAAGTGCTAATTTTTGTTAGAGTCAAGTGTCCCTGCCGGCTAAATGGTTGGTTTTGGGTGTGTGAAAAAAATTACAACAGTAGTTTATATAACGAAATTAAAAGGAAAACTATCGCAGCTAAGTAGGCTCTACAGGTTAACGAGTAATAATCAACCAACTTAACTTTGCAGTTGCAAAAACATGTTTTCCCATACATTCCGTATGGGAGAACATATTTTTCAACTACAAAGTTAAGTTTGTTTTTGGGATAAATTCATCCCAACTACGGAACCCTTCATTGTGCGTGGTCCGACACGCACTTGGCCGGTTTTTTTATAGTTGTGCTCCATTTCAGGACAAAGGCCTCCCTTAGGTAATAGGTAATACGGGTTGGTATCCACAACTCCACGTCAAAGCGCGTATTTTGCGTACGGGTGGGAAAATCGGTTATTCGATCAACCCCAGCTCCTCAAAGAAGGCCAGCAACGCTTTGGTGTTACTGACAATCTCACGTAGGGCACCTGGGTTACCGAAGTACTTTGCCCTGTCTGTGGCGAACACCGGGCAGTTTAACAGCACGAAGGCCTCTCTTCTGTCTATTGCAAATTGCAACCAATCCTTCAGGTCAAGTCTCGCTATCTCTACTAGGCTAATGTCTCATCATTATGTTCTAGATACTTGTACTCGCGCCGCAAGGGCTCGCGTCGTTCGCGCAGCAGATCCCGCGACCGTCGCCGCCGCTCCCGCTCCCGTGGCGGCGGCGGCGGCGGCGGAGGCGCTGGGGGCGGCGGCGGCGGTGGTGGCGGTGGTGGCGGTGGCGGCGGCGGCGGCGGCGGTGGCGAGAACCGACGACGCGATCCACCGCGCAACTCGCGTTCCGGTCGCTACTAACCGTGACGCGAACGATCACGTATGGTCCGCGGCCGTCGTACTGTCCCCGAGGTGCGCTGACACTGACGTCGCATACCAAATATTGTATACTTACGCTGTTAGGACACCGACGCTTACCGCTGCAAAATCAAAGAAATACTTTTTCATACATTTTGGTTAGCTTGCAACGTTTTTGCAGCCCACTGCGTCGGTGTGCCAACTGCGTTACCACACACTAAAGACTCCAGCATATACTACACAGGTGTCATAGTTTCTGTCCGGAATGCCTATTTTGAGTTAGTAATTGTGTAATGTTCCCATCAGTCTCATTTCCAAGTTATTGGTTAAATGAAGCTATGATCATATTAACGTCTCCAGTGCATGCTAGGCTACCTATAGAAGATGTCATACAAACATGTACACGTCTTTGAAAATTGTCTGGACTCTTAGTTTGATAATGGTGCCGATTCCCTTGTTCACAAACTAAACTAAATTTAAGTTCAGTGTATCTTTTTCTTTCTATTTTATTAAAAAAAGGACAGAAGATAAATTTTAGTTTAATCCTGTCAAATTAATCAGCGCTTGACGTAAATTGACGTAATTTTAGTCGGCAAGTTTTTAATCACGTCTAAACTTGTATGGACAGTAACAGGCGATGATTAATATGACAGGACTAAACTAAAATTTATCTTCTGTCCTTTTCTTAATGAAATAGAAAGAAAAAGATGCACTGAACTTAAATTTAGTTTAGTTTGTGAACAAGGGAATCGGCACCATTATAATTTTATTTTTTTGTCTGGATACTACTATACAATGTAAGGATGTGAATGTGTTTGATGTTAGTTCGATAGTGTTATTTGTCCTAATATTGTAATAAATACTGCAATGTCTGACTTCCATTAAGAAAGTATTTTTAGTTTAATAGCATTATGTTTAAATACCTATGTCAGATATTTTTGTCGTCATCTTTTAAGACTCTGGATATTGCAGTCCCCATATCTCGGACAGTGTACTTGTAAGAAAATGTGGACTTTGAAAAATCATTATAATTTTAATTTCTTTAATACTGATCTTTATTTACCTATAACCTTTTGAATTAATAAGTGCACTTTGTACATAAGACAGATCTAGAGATAAAACATTTTAAAGCATTGATCACTGTAATTTTAGAAGTACTAAGTAGCCGCCAGTTATTATTTCTTATTTATGTTTAATTTTGACTCTTCATAAACATCTTCCCAGAAAGTCATATTATCTTTATTAGGGTCCCGCTTGCATTCAAGTTTTTTTCCTATGACAAAATAATTTCGTTCAGATTCCTTGAATGGTTTCCATTCTAAAGCTCCACTTGGCGTAGGATTCCTGGAAAGACAAATTGTAAAATTAAAATTTCGCATTTTGCTACAAATTATAGTTATTTGAAGATAATCAATCCATTAAGCAAAATCGTCATATGTTTTTTGGGGTATAATAATTATGTATAGCTTACCCGGTTGTAGCAAAATCAGTCCAAAGTAGCACAAATTGTTTTATAATATCTCTAGATTCATCCGTCAATGGTATATCTAAGCATGTGATGTTAAAAAGATACGGCAAATCATCAGAGTGGCATACACCTTTCAAGAAATCCACATTATAAGACTTTTTTGTAAAATTTCTCTCAGTTTCTGCAGCAAACTCGTAAAAGTAAACTGGTTCTGAAACATACTGGGCGTGGTAACGTGCATATCTAAGGATGTTGTACAAAAATACTCTGTCAGTTTCTAAATCTGAATATTCTTGTATCAGTTCCGTTGTAATCTGTTGATCGTTAAAATATTGCTTTCGTATCCTTCCGTCGACTTTCTGTATTATTTCTGGTTCCCATTTCAGTTTCAATTCTCTCGGAACAACAGCGCCCGGGGTGGAAAAAAAGGGAGCTATAAGAGTCAGTTTTCTTGCTAATTCGATACCATCGCCTGAGGTGTATCCTAATATTATAGGCACTTTAGCCATATGCCCATTTTTCACTAATTCTAATGGTGATTCTGATAGAAATTTGTTTGCCTCATGACCGACTTTTTCGATTACTGGACCAAATAGAATACTGTCCATTAAGTCATTGTATTTTAATTCTAATGTTGGTAACTGTATGCCAACTAGGGATGATGCTGGCACGCTTTTTAAGAACTCTAAAAGTTCTTCTGGATTGTCTGTTTCTTTTCCAAGCAATTTTCCTAGTTGAAAAGACCTTTGACGTGCATATATATTATTGCTCCACTCATTAAGGCAGACTCCACTTTGGCATATAGCTTTACTAAATAATCCTGCACTCATCTTAGATACTAAGTGACAGGACACTGAAGCAGCCCCTGCGCTGCAGCCGAAGATAGTCACATTGTTGGGATCGCCTCCGAAACCTGCGATATTTTGCTTCACCCATTTTAGAGCGAGAACTTGATCTTTCATACCCGCATTACCGGGACATTCTTCGATGTCTAAACACAGAAAGCCTAAGACTTCTAGTCTGTAGTTAATTGTCACTAATACGACGTCATGTACCATGAAGAATTCTGGTCCATAGAAGTCTGAGTCGCCTGATCCTGTGTAGAAACCGCCGCCGTGAATCCAGACCATGACAGGTCGAGGTTGTGGTGGTGTGAGTGTTTTGGTGTATACGTTAAGGTAGAGGCAGTCTTCGCTGCCGGGTTCCATGCGGTTCATACGTTCGTTGTACTGCGGGCAGACGGGGCCGTGCTGCGACGCGTCGCGAACACCCTGCCATGGTTCGGGGGGCTCCGGTGCCTGGAACGATAAAGTATACATCGGTAAGTAGAGAGAGGATGTTATCTCAATAAGACGAAACTCTTACGGCAACTAGTTGTGGACTTCGCACTCGAACCATATGCTTCATACAAGCCCCGTTCTGTGCTTCAAGAGCTACATTTTGAGTAACTCGCCAACGCCACGTGCCATACCATAACGACAAATTAAATCTGTTGCTTAGATCGATGTTCCTGACGTCACATCGGGCCACACACCACACCGCGATCGCGGGCTTCCCCCCTCCTTTTCACTCGCTCGCCAGACTACTGTTGGACAACGGCAGCACCTCCAACTTCATCACCCAAGAGCTCTGTGGGAAGCTCGGCCTGGTAAAACGCAGCACTAGCTCCACCGTCTCAGGTATAAACGGTCAAGTTTCCAGTACCTCAAAAAGCTGCAGTCTTCATTTGCGGTCTTATAATGGTGGCTATCAGGCGAAAGTAAGCTCTTTTGTTTTACCTAATATCACACAAACGCTGCCTGGCTCTTATGTGGATAAAAGGTATATTACCATTCCGCCAGGTATTCAATTAGCAGATCCATCATTATAAGACCGATATTTGACAAGTACTGTATTTCTGAGGCTGATTACAATTTTATGAGATGACCGATATGTGCGCACGCTCAAGGCGTCGGTGAGCGAGTGAAAAGGAGGGGGGAAGCCCGCGATCGCGGTGTGGTGTGTGGCCCGATGTGACGTCAGGAACAATCGATAACCTGCGTAGTAGTATGTCTAAATTCTAGGTTTAGACTGCTTTGCTAATCAAGTTCTATCGACCGGAAATATTACAAACGGGGAATATTTAACTAAACCTCAAAAAAAATTTGCGCTTCTAATGATGGACTCATTTTTAAATTAATGAACCTCTAAAAACTTTTTTGCGCTTCTAATGATCGCACTTTTTGACGCGTCTTATCACATGCAGTAATTAAGACGCGACTAAATGCCAGTGACCTTGAGTGGTTAGCTTGCGTGTTCTGTGCTGAGCTCACGCAACGCGTCGTACGTCCAGCCAGTAATAGGACTCGCCCATCAAGGAGCGCTGTCCCAAATTAGACGCATTTTAAATTTATTATATATGTCACCGTAAGATTGTGAGCACCGTTAGTTTATAATCTATCGGTATTATTTCCGTTAGATCATAATCTGTCGAAAAATTGTGAACTGGGTGAAATTAGGGTTAGGTTAGGTTAGAACTGTGACCAACTGCGCTCGTTTCTCATGGATATAATATAAACTATCGAAAAATAATGCATTAAATCGTAAATGATTTGTCGCAGTTCACAATTTTTCGACAGTTTGTAATCTAACGGAAATAATACCGATAGATTATAAACTAACGAAGTTTATAATTTTACGGTGACATATATAAAACAAAAGGTATGTTAATAAAACACGCATAGATAAATATTTAAAAAATCTTTAAAATGGTTTCAGAAAAATTCGCTTGACAGTATTTGCGTGATTCTCAGTTTTTATCCGCGTTAGACATAACTTTGCAAATTAATTACACTATGTAATATAAACATAATCTAAAATATTTACAGAATGAAAGTTATTAAGAAAATGCTCTAATTTGACATGTATTTTTTCCAAATCATTAACACTACTCGTTTAGACGTGATCTTCAGTATAAAATCATTAAAAGTAGTTTATTAGCGTTAGTCTAGGGCACCCTAACCTTTTGGGTTAGGTTAGCTTAGAACTGATAACCGCGCGCAACCCGAGCGAGCGCTACAACCAATTTGGTCGCAGTTACTTGGCTATTTAGTATTTTTAGGACCCTGAAATAGCAATTATTTGAGGTTCACAAAAAGAGGCGCAATCCGTATATATACTAGACTAGGGTGTTCCATATATGTTTAGGAGCGCAAAATAGGAACTACATTATTATAGGTTCGAATAAATACATGCCATTACAAATTAGGTGGGTAGGTAAGTACTGGTTGCTAGAGTTAGAATAGTTTGAAGTCAACAAGCATGGTATTAAACTGTCACAAAAATTGCATTTGGTATTATCATAGACCAGGGTTTCTCAAAGTGGGGTACGCGAACCTGTAGGGGTTCGCCATCTGACCGTAGGGGGTTCGCGACAAGATTTACGTAATGGTGGCTGCATTACAAAGTACTCTGTGGGTGGCTGGATGACTGGCAGTTATAGTCATCACAGAGAGAGTAAATTCTAGTTTGAGTATTAAGCAACAGGAGTTATTACTAGAAATGTCCGTTCATGAAACTAATTGAGCTGATTTAAAAAGGATGTCCTTGATTGATTTTTGGGCAGCTAGATAGGAAGAATATTCCGAACTCTCACGTAAAGCGGTGAATTTCCTTTTACTCACAACATAGGTACAACATACATACAACGTGAGTGGGTTTTCACACCTAATCATGATAAAAATTTGATACAGAAATCGACTTGATTCTGAGTCAGAATAATTAAGGCTAAAATTATTCCAAAAATTGATTCAATTTGCGACAAGTCACCCATGACCCATCACATTAATATTTAAAAGATATTTCTTTTTTCTGTATTTGTTCCCTTTATTGAAATAAAAAAACCTTATTTTCGTCAACATACTATTTTATTCTTTTTTTTATCTTGGGTCTAGGGGTTCGCTATCATCTGGAAACTTTAATGGGGTACGTGGAGCGATAAGTTTGAGAAACCCTGTCATAGACGATTAAGTTAAAAAAAACGTATTTTTTTGATAAAATGTACAAAATTTTGTATCTATGTACAGACGCCAGCACATCAAGCTACCCGAAACTGTCAAATTTTCCCAATCAACTTTGAACCTTAGACATCAGCGATAAAGTTGAAAATCTATTAAATAAATTTGACAGATTGTAGTAGCTTGATGTGCTGGCGTCTGTACTAAACTTTAAAATACATAATCAAGCCAAGATAAGCAACTACTTGATATGGTAATATAATTTGCTGTCTAATGTACTTGTAGAGTGTATCTGAATAAAATTTTCATTGGATGCGTCTACTACGCGAATCGCCTTGTTAATTATATGCTCATAGTCTCCAAGTGAATACTAATGTGCATGCTTAGGTATGCTTTCGTTTGAAGTGAAGAAAAAAATGTTACAAAGTGTGTAGGTATGTCTTCATATGTTACTCACCTTGAATCTTAATTCTCCAAGTGGCGGCTTTGCATATGGTATGCCTTTGAACGCGACGTAATTCTCGACACCACTGCAAACAACTCCTTTTAACTCGCCTTGCACAGTCTTGACTAGCGGTAGCTGCATGTCGCGACTAATTCTGTAAATTTCAATAACTTGAATATTTATACCTAGCCTTTAAAGTTACTTCGGAAAACTACTCATAATTACTCGCTAAGCTACGGCTAAATGAAACTTGTACATGGGTAAATTTAATTTATCGTGTGAAACTGTCTATTGGTTGGATGCCAGAACAGGTATGTATGTAGGTACCTACTAGTAACCTTGGCTACGATTGCCCTATGTGATGCATAGAGACTAGATAAATAAAATTTGTTCCGTACATAAATGTATCTATAAAAGGTATGTAGGTTTCCAAGTCATATATAATTAGGTATTTCTACATTTTACAAGAACAATAATTAATAACAAGGGCAATTTATTTTAAAATCTGATGCATTGTTGCATATAATTTAAATGTTCTTGAGAGGAGAAGGCAGATTGTTACAATATATAGGTCTTGTTACCTTACTATAAATAGCCACCAGAAAGCTTATGTCTAAAAATGGTGGCACCTATGGACAGTGCTGTTGACCGACAGAACATTGTCTGTGACGTACAAATGTTTGGCGTCATTATGTAGTCACGCACGATCACGATACAAACTCATAATTATGTCTCCTTATCTACACATTGTACTTTGTAGCATCTACGTAAGTAAACATGCCTCGAATCTAGGCTGTATTTGGCCGTATTGTTTTAAGTATAATTCAATACTATGTTCAACGTAAAACGGTATACTTTTGAGACATTATACAGATTACGTTGCCTAATTAAGGTACGTAAACGACTGAGTGGGTGTCTTCTAAAAAAATTTAATCGGTACGATGACACTGCATCTGCAAGCGGATGCAATTTATTTATGTATAATATTAATAAAATAATACCGAGCTAAGGTTTTTTTTATCCATTCAAACGTCACAACAAAAATGTGACACATACTTGATCGTTATAATATTATGACAGAACTAGTTAGTGAGCAATATTCAATTTAATATTCATCGATAAGATAATTTTATTTCAACCTACTTACGTTTTTATGAAAACTATCATTAGTCTGCACTCTTCGAATTATTCTCATTGATCGAGAAAATCAATAGATTTGTTTATGAACTTTGAATGCTCTACCGTCTCTATCTTGTTTAAAACCGTCACGGTTTTGTCGTGGCAAAGGGATTTCTGAGCAACTGCGTCGAGTTGTGTGGCTGGGTTCGATTCCTGCATTGGGATTGGGGCAAATTTTGTTTCATAGTGTGATCGAGAGAATGGTATTTACCACCTGGGTTTGATACTACCGGGTGGCAAGTACATCGACGTGTAACCTATTACCACTATTACCAAGGATGTACATGATTCTAGACCGACTAGATGCGTAAATAAAAATAAAATAAAACTGTTCCATACATTTTGACCGCGTGGGTTTTGCATTTTTGTAGGATACTTACAGCAGTAAAAAAAAAAACCGACAGATAATTTTTACGCAGGGGGGTTCAGAATTATATTATTATACTGAATTCATGGTAACAGGTTGCGCATCGATGTCCCCGCCACCCTGTATTATTTGATATAAACAACATTGCCACATAATATGAAAGAAAACACATAACATTACGCCTGTTTTTTCCAATGGGTAAACAGAGATGTTTATTTACTACACTGAAGACAAATCCTGAAGGTCATTAACATTATCCTTTGCAACACGATGAATTTATTATGGATCAGCTCTAAAATAGCTTTTGCACAACAAGGAACGGGCAAACACGGAATTAGGGAAGCGCTACTAAAATGGATGGAAAACTGGTAGGTACCATCGAAGAAACCCATACCTATACACCGTAAGGACTATTTCTGCTTGCAGCGCTCGGCCGATGTAGTAACAGTTACCGACGAAAAAAAAAAGGGTCGTGTGCACGGGATTTTGTTTTCGATTTGCTTAGGTATGGGTTTCTTCGATGGTACCTACTTACCTATACTCCATTTGAAATAAGATTAGACATTTAACTAAACCTTTTTTACAGTCTGTTCAACCGATTTTGACTTCTATTGCGTTGGTAGCATGACAAATGGCAGCTGCAGTAAACAGTTGGTTTGTAACCACTTTTTTTGCTTTTAATGCCATCTTTATGTCTACGCAATAGAAGTCAAAATCGGTTGAACGGACTGTAAAAAGGTTTGTTTAAATGTCTAATCTTATTTCAAACGGAGTATAGGTTCTGAAAGATTCTTCAAATTTGGTTTTTCAAAAGGAAAATGCTAGCATTTCTATTAGCCCATTGCTTTTGGCAGTTTTAAGTTAGCCTAGTCAAAATCGATACAAAAAAGGCAAACGTCACAAATGCGCATGTAACTACGATTTTTTTATTAGGTACCTTGAGAGTAGTTTATACCCAAATTTGCAACCCTGTAAACCTTGTGGTACTCCCATGGCGCTCGAAAAATTGCGGAAATTTGAAAAAAAAAAAAAATCTCTTAAATCTAGCTACGTTTTTACTAAATTGGTTGAAAAAAAACATAGGTAGCTGAATTAGTATCCCGCCACAATGGCTCTGACTGAATCATTTCGATGCCACCATAGAACGGTCCGTTTCCTCGAAGGTGGCATCGCGCAACAAAGATACCTGAAATCGCGTCTTTAAGTATATTTTTCAAAAAAACTGAAATAAGTGACAGAATTTCGCAGTTTTTCGAGCACCATGGGAGTAGCACAAGGTTTTCAGGGTTACAAACTAGGGTATAAACTACTCTCAGGGGACCTAACAAAATATTAAAAAATCGTAGGTACAGACGCCAGCACATCAAACTACCCGAAACTGTAAAATTTTCCCAATCAACTTTGAACCTTATTTTTCAGCGATAAAGTTGAAAATCTATTAAATAAATTTGACAGATTGCAGTAGCTTGATGTGCTGGCGTCTGTACATGTTTGATGTTGTTATTGACTGGGCTTAGTCGTATGGATGCATTTTTTATTGAACTTCTGATTGTACATTCAGGGCCGTCTTTACCCGGGGGTGCAAGGGGTGCGTAGCACCCGGGCACAAGGTCTTTTAACGAATAGATTTCAAAACAGATGACACAATACCAAATAAGTTTGTCGACTTAAAAGCCAGAAAAAATTAATTTGATGTTTGAAAATGATTCATTTTATTGTGGAGTACCTAAGCATAGATATAAGAAAGAAGTTTAACTTTTTTTTTTAAAGGAACACAAAAAATTTACCTAGTTTTTTTTGTTGGCAAGGGGCTGATTTTCGCACCCTGGTACCGGTCCTGTGCACACTGTTTCACAGGGCGGTCTTTCTACGTAACTACCTAGTGCGGCATTTTGCTTTTCGAATTTATGCTTTTTCCTACTCGTAACTTGAAGATTCAAAGAAGTAAGTACCTTTTAAAGTGCGTCACTAGTAAAGCATGCGGAAGTAAAGCTACTATGGAGGAAAACGAACGATTAGATATACCTATATCCTAACTAATATTATAAATGCGAAAGTGAGTTTGTTTGTTTGTAACGCTTTTACGCTAAAACGGCTGAACGGATTAGGATTAAATTTGGCACAAGGGTGTCTACCCTTGTGCCAAATGACCTGGGTTAGGACATAGGATACTTTTTATCCCGATGTTCTTACGGCATCGAGACTTGCGGGTGAAACCGCGGGGCGCAGCTAGTATTATCATCCGTGAGTGTGTTCACTATGAGTGTCATATTTATATATATCGAGTCGCTCTAAACACCTCTAAACACACTGGAAAATTAATAAGGATGAACTAAAACCCTGTTTCTAAATTAAGAATTTGAAGTTTTTAACATTAGACTTTACTAAAGTAAAAGCCCGCCAAATTGACTTACGTTTTTTTAAAAGAAGTAGTACTAGAGTATTTTTGGTACATGACAATGTTCTCAACTTCTTATTCTCAATTCGGAAACCGGTTGTAAAGGTATACGTAAGAAGTTTGGATTCTGAAGTAGGTATACCTACCTACCTATTATGAAAACTTCAAATGAAGTTTGGTTAGTCACTATCTAAACACAAAACTACTTATTTTTAAACTTACGCCGTAAAACGTTCCACCATTGTTAATAATTACTCGCTAGCTTTGCATAGAAAAGTACTTACAGGCTAATTGTTTTAGTCTCTCCGCGCGGCGAACAGAAATAACAACATATCGACCGCCAATGCATTATTGAATCTGTTTGGTTATAAAAATGTGAGTTACACTTGCAGTTCCTAAGTATATCACCTTACGAGTAGTAATAAGAGAAGTATTTATATAATGAACGACTAGTGGGCACAAAAGCCGGAGTGCAATGTTGTTTGTTATCCGTTTTATCTTTAACTACAATAGTATTTTATCAACGTTATCTAGTACTGAATATAACGTTTTTCTGAATCATTATGACTGACTAATCTTTTAATTGATATAACAAACGGTTTATCTCAAACGCGAACTTTGGAACTATTATGAGGAGTACGGGAGTACCTATATGTACTCACGTTTATCTTTGGGTTATTTAAAGTTCGTCTGTGCGTCGCGGGTAAAAGAAAAGTACTAGCCGGAGTTATGCCCAATTTTTTTTTTTTTTTTCTATCACTTCGCATAGTGCTCAAAGAAAAAAATAAATAAAAAAAACTATCAGGGCTATCAGTAATTTTTTTTTCAGTACCTTGTAGAAGAGTGGACTTTTCCTGTGGTAATACTTTAACGCGGCTAGAAAACATGTGTTCAAATATAGAAAAACATTTAATGCAAATACTTCAGTCTGGCAAAAAGTTTACTAAATTTTCAAGCGATTTTCATGGGGAAATGTTACATTAGCGAAAGTAAACTTAACTCGTAAACTTTCGCTAGTGTAAACCACGTACTAGAAAAACTTGCCCAAGTGATAGAGATTCTTTGGAGGTATAAATCACTGGGATATTCTTAGTTTGAAAGTTAGAGAATTTTATCAATAAGAAGGTCGTATTTTTTTAATTTTCGGAGTTTATAATTTTAATTTTTTGAATTACTTCATATCCCGATATTCCCACGGGATGGAGACTTGTGCGGGTGAAACTGCGGGGCGCTGCTAGTTTAAGATATACTGTAAGGAGATCCTTTATTTGTTTTCCGCCTCAACAGCTGACTTATTAATAGGTAATAGTTTGTATAATAACTTAATCTATAGCGACACGGTTGTTAAAGCTATAAAGCAACCATCACTTTTCTACGTTTTCCTTGATGAACTATAATTGTGTATTGCATGGGAATAACACCAGCCGATGTGACTGTCACGGTAGGTACAGACAACATAAAAAATTCATTCTTACATGATGATACCTGTGATGTTCAAGGTGTTTTATGGACGGAAACTGGCTAATAGTTTCTTTTGTATTAGCAGGATCAAGTAAACTACCTATATAACTTTCGCTTGATTTATTATTTTAAGTGGCTTGATAAGAAACTTCCGACACATCCATCAACTTTTCCCAGTTGAAGCGATGTTTTTCTTTCTAGTTGGGCGCCAAGAAAATCGTCGGAAAGCAAACACACAGAGTTATCTATCGTCGTATTGTATCTTAAAAGCATTTTGAAAATTTATAATGTCAACAGAACTAAGCAATGTTTTTGTACATAAGGATAAAGATGTCCTCTAGGTACGGTTGATAAAGAAATGAGATAATCACAAATTACCTCACACCTAAAATAAGTATTACTTCGTAAATGTATGATTACAGTACCACAGAGTCATGTCAGATAGTCAAGTCTGAGGTCCGGATCGCCATTCCCACTGGTCACTTGGTAGTAGGTTCTATTGTCCATAGAAAAGATTGGCGAGTTTTGAAAAATATCGGATAGTAAAAAAAAAAAACATTTTTTTTCACATAAACCTATATGTGGGCACTTATGAAATGTCAGAAGCTAGGTACACGATTCTAATTGGTCGTTTCCTATGGAGAAGAGCCGGCAAGAAACGTGGAGGTTACTCTTTTAAAAATAAATGGTTTAAAATTACAATTGTTTTAAAATTACAGTGTTAATAGGTAAGAGAGGACAGTGTAGGTAGGCCTGTCCACAAGTACCAGGTGCTTAACAAAATAGAAAATGGTCTACAAATCTACAGTCTGTTAAGCCTACAAAGTTCTCACATTCACAAATTATAAAAGAATTTATATACAGGACAAATAAAATAATAATATATCTATTTAAATCAAATGATATGGTTGCCAATAGAACTGTAAAGGCTCGTACAGAACAGCACGATATCGCGGGCGATATCGTCGCGGGCGCGACAGGCAGCGCGACCCATGTGGCATGGGTCGCGCTGCCTGTCGCGCCCGCGATATCGCGCTGGTCTGCACGAGCCTTAACAAATCTGAATTAGTATCCTGTCCACTAAAATACGCACATGAGAAATTGTATAAATTAGAGTGGTGATCAAATATAAATGACCGAGCGAGCGTAGCGTTTCTGCTTCAAGTCTGGCAAAATTTGCTTTCGTGTGTGATGTCAGTTTGTTGGTACTCCCCTACAGGTCGTATTTTACAACCGATCTGAACGAAACAAACCTACAGGTTTTAAGTCTTTATAGTTCTTTTTTGTCGTCGGAGATTTTTGATTGGAAGGTTACCTACTTCCTCAAAAAGGGGCAAAAAGGAAGGATAGAACTGAATACCTCAGCCTTATGAGATCCGATTTCGATGGTCCTTTTTATTTGAAAGGTAGCTATATAACTTTAAGTAGGTCTCATAAAAATTTGGTGAAGTTCTGATGAGGATCTTTGACGTGATGAGCAGATATTAGTCGGTTAGTTTATTTCTGTTTAATTATCGTCTTGCCACCATAATGATTTTTAATAACGTACAAGGTTTTAAGCTGATATGGTTATTTTCACTACTAAAGTTATTTAAGTATATTAATTTTTCAAAAAAGTGAGCTCGCGAGGTCTACTGTTCGAGTGTTCGCAGAACTACAGTAGTGCTATTCTGTAACCATCTCACCGTGTAGGTGAAGTGAACGTGGAGTGAGCTGTCAGTTGCTAAGGATTGGTACTATTGGCAGCTCACTTCACCAATATATCACGGTGAGATTTTTTACAGAATAGCACTACTACTAGTTATTATTATGGTAGGTCGTACTCAGCCGTCTCTATGTTTGGTTTCGGCTTCTTTGTTCTGAAAATAATAGAACTCTTTAGCTTCTACTACAACAAGAAGGTAAGGTACCTACCTTACCTTCTTGTTGTAGTAGAAGCTAAAGAGTTCTATTATTACCTACTGTGGGTAATTTATCTTTTAGTAAGTACTTTAGACAACGTCGTAGCCATTATATTCGCCATTTCCAACTCCAAGTGATATTTGGATTCAGATTGCTTTTTATTTAAAACAATCTAACGTAATTTATGATTCGCTGTTTTTAATAAACAGGTGTAAAGATATGCAAATAAAGGGAGAGAAAATTTATGAAATTCCTTTTCATAAATTTTAATAAATCTAATGGAATGGAAATATAATTTAATATAAGGGTAATTTTCTTAAGCGACGTTTTTAGCTGTCCACGTTTAAATCATGGTGGATTTATTTCAACATTTGTCATATTTTTTAATCTTGATTTTAGGTATTTCATGCGTAAGTAATCATCATCTGCCTAGCCTTTTTCGAAGTATGTTGGGGTCGGCTTCCATTCTAACCGTATGCAGCCGAGGACCAGTATTTAACATGGAGTGACTGCCAATCTGACCTCCACAAGTCAGTTAGCTACCGGGTAATTATAGGTACCCCTTGGTAAGACTGGTTGTCAGACTTACGGGCTTCTGACTACACGGAACGACTGTAAAAGATCGACGAATGGCAAACGGAACCAACGGCTTTGCATGTTAATAATAATCAATAAAAATAAACGTAACAATAAATGATTTAAAAGATAACAATTTAAATTAGGTTGCATGAACCCCTCTATGGGTAATAAAGGCCTCCTCCTGACCCTTAATCGATAATAAGTAGCTACTTAGTTAATCACTATTTCCGTCGTACCTAACGCACTCAAACAGTAACGAGCCTTCGATCTCAATTCAAAACTCGACTAGGAATCGATCAATAGCAAGATTAGCTGGTATCGCCGTTTCCATCCGTCACGTCTGCGTGAGCCTGGAGCGAGACGATAATTGCTATAAAAATCTTGTTATTCTTTAATTCCTAGACAGTTCATAAAACATTTAGACTACCTACAATAAAATAAAATAAAAAAGCCTTTATTCTACCATAAATACATAGACCAGATGTATGAACGTATACGAGGCAAAAGGACTATGTAAGGATCGTAGCAGGTGGCGTTCTGTAGTTTCTGCCTACCCCCATGGGAAGAAAGCGTGAGTTTATGTATGTATGTAAATACATAGAACAATTTAAGCATATCATTTTATCATTTCACATTAATATTATTGTTTATTATTTGAGTTAAATTCTTATTTATAATTGTTTTTATTTATTATTCGTAGGTGCTTGTAAGCAAAATAAAGTTTAAAAATGCATGTGAAATTATTTATTTATGGAAGTCGCCTCTGCGGCGTAGGCCTCCCCCAACTTTCTCCTTTTTTTCCCTATCTCTAGCTTGTCTCCTCCAGTCTGGTCTACATGTTTCTTTAAATTATCTTCCGAGCGCTTCCGCGGCCTTCTTCGTTTTCTTTTTCATCCCTAGATGTGTGAGATTTTCTTTGTCCATCTTTCGTTTTCCATTCTACAAATGTGCCCTGCCCATTTCCATTTCAGACTTCTTATTCTCTCTACTATGTCAGATATTTTAGTTTCTCTCTTAATTTCCTCATTAGTAATTCTGTCGGACAATTTAATATCCAACAAGCTTCACTCCATTTTCCTTTGTATAAAACCGAGTTTGTGTTCTTCTTGTATCCGTAGAGACCATGTTTGGCATCCATATGTAAGGCATGAAAGGATTGCTATCTCATACACTTTTTTACCGACTTATTTTTTAATTTAATTTTTATCTTGCTGTTCTTCATGATTTCTTTCAAACTCCATTTTTTCCATGAAATTGGTATTCTCCTGTTTATTTCCTTCTCCGTTTGGTCTTTAAATGAAATAGATTGTCCCAAATAGAAGTACTCTTCAATATGTTCTATTTCCTGTCTATCTATAATTACTTATTGCTATTTCCGATACGTTTGTTAAAATTTTGGTTTTTGCAGCATTCATAGTCAATCCTACCTTTTTATTTTCTTCCGCCAGCTCTTGCAACATGTTCTCTAAATGTGCGGACTCTTCTGTAAACACAACGATGTCGTCTACAAAATGTAAATGGCTTAAAGATTCACGGTGAATATTTAGGCTACTGACATAAAATTTATTTCATTCCGTGAACGGAATTCAGCATATTTCTATTCAGTTATGTACTGTCAAAGTTATAAATATGTGACGATAAGGACACAGGCCATAAGGTGTGCGATGTCGGCATTTCCCCAGTTCGTGTCAGCTTTATAGATAAGGTTAGATTATGATTGTGTTATGTTGACATGACCCTAGAGGTGCCGACTCTGCACACCTACCGGAATTTATCCGGAACATGAAATATACTTTGAAAAACAATGTGTCGTAAACAAATAACGTATATGCGACAAAAAAGCCTGATGTTCACGCCGGGAACATATTTATTATGTACTTTTCTCACATCTGTTTTTTATCACACGTAATCTACTTATTCGAATAATCGAAACAGTGTTTATAGTCAAAATTGCGGGTTCCGTACATGATACAATATTACGGAATTGTATGAATGAAGCATGAAATATTTATAATTTTCGGAAGGCCGATCCAATCGTGCGTCATTAGCGGAGTATGGCGTGGGTCTGCTTGGCGTAATAATTAACGGCAATGCAATAAAATGGTAAACTGACTGACTGACTGACTGGGTGATATATCAACGCACAGCTCAAACCACTGAACGGATTGGGCTGAAATTTGGCACACAGGTAGATAATATGACGTAGGCATCCACTAAGAAAGGGTTTTTGGAAAATCGACTTTTAAGGGGGTGAAAAGGGGGGGATTTTGTTTGTATGAAAAAATTTATTCCTTGAGTTAATAAACTTGAAACTTGGCACGAATACTTATCTATGTAAATTATAAAGTTTGCCATTTTTAGTTTTTCTAAACTACCCCCTAAGGGAGGATTGGGGGGTGTCATAGTTTGTATGGAAGAATTTTAACGCGCGGTCTGATTAACTCAAAACTCAGTATTTATACTTAAGACTGAAAACAAATAAAAACGTATATCAAGGTTTTTTGAAAATCTACCCCTGTCGGGGTGAAAAGGGGTATTTATTTTTACAGGGGAGGATAAAATAATCTATGTCAAATAATGGAAACGTCACAATAGACTTTTCAAAAATTATTATCACGCTATTTGCTATGGGGGATGAGCAATATTGCATTATGTTCGTATTCTTCTATAGTTTACCGCAAACTGTAAAAAGACTATCCAAAAGGTTAGAATATTGCAGATAATTACGGATTTAACCTTTTAAAACATCATCACGCTATACCTTTATGGAGCTAAGTAGTCAATCATAACATATACAGGGTGGATGTTGATATGAGGCAATTAGGGCAGGTACCTTAACAGTTGTCGCTACAAGAAAACGGTCTTAGGAGACTGTCCTTAACTTTTTGATCTGCATTCACAGATTTTGAAAAAATTGTACAGTCAGCAAGAACATGGGTAATTTTCACAAAAACTTTTTTGATGCCTGTCGATCCTATTTCTTATTACTAGCGTCAAAAAAATATATCGGGCCAACGGAGGGCGAATTTTTGAATTTTCTCGTACTTGAGTACGAGAAAATTCAAAAATTGCAAAAAACTTTCCATACATTTCGTAGAAAATGAGCCTGAGAGGAGATAGAACAACACGAAATATTATCCGCAACGATCAAAATCCGTAGTGCGCACATAGCCTAAGTTTTTAATACCTATCTATTTCAACTTGATACTTCCACGCGTTTCTGAGAAAAAGTGTCTTGACAGGCAACGATGTCATCCTTTAAGGGTTTCCATTTTTCATTTTGAGATACGGAACCCTAAAACAGCTTTATTACCTATCTATCTATTTGTTACCTTTTCAAGCCGTAACGGCTGAACAGATTTAGATGAATGGTATACGGATAGGTCATGACCTGGGTTAGGACATTTGATAAGTACTCTGAATATCGGTAGTACGTTCCTGTGGGATATTTTCCGACCTTTGCGCGTGCGAAGCCGCGGGCAAAAGCTAGTTATCGATAAAACTCCGAATTTATTACGCTGATTGGGCTTCAATAACTTATTTTCCCCCCTTGTTGTTGTCATTGGCAGCTTTAACAAGGATAACAAGGATTACAATGTAACTAATGTGGTTTATGTTAGGGTTAAAAAAGCATTTAAGGTGCCTACGCTTGGTATTACGAAAGATCTTGTCCTTCAAGTTATACCTAAGTAGGGACATATGTATTAGGTACCTAGTACCTTTATACTCTTCTTAGTACCTTCTTAGTAATTATTTACCTACCTACCTAAATAATAATAACGGAAGGCATCCTAAGTGAAAACTGATAACAGGCGAAAGCCCCACATTACCCACATGTAATATGGGCACGTGCTCATAATTAAATTATTCATGGCTCTACATAATGTATAGTGCCTAATTCATAATGGCAGATAGCAGGTAGATTAACTAGTGTGGATGACTGCATAAAGATCAAAACAATCTATGTATTTTTATTAGCTTTCCTTAGATTAAATTAAATGGCGGCATTTATTACAATTTCGATGTACCTTCTACCACTGCCAAAGACAAAAAGGCGCGTAAAATATTCAACAGCTATCTATCAAGGGTTGCGCTTAAATTATTTGCGAGGCTTATCGTTTTCACACTCTTTAACTGAATCATTCTATTTACTGATAAAAGTTCCGGTATATTATTGAAAATAGAATTTTACAAATTAATTGTAAAGAGTTTCTAGCAATGTACCCCGTACAGGGAATTCACTCACAAAAAAAAAAACAAATCATTTAGTTACACACCTTTGCCCAGCACCCTAATTGCGGAACACACTTTTAATTACAATCCGAGAGTTTGGAAGAATATTGCTAATTTATTCATTGCTTCATAGGTAGATATATGAACAATTCGTCTGACCAACAATGTAAATAACGCAATGAACATGGGCGAACTGTCAAAATGAAACCCATTGCGATCAATTGTCAGTTTATGTGTCTTACGCAATTACCCCGCAGCACGCGTAGCATGACGCTTTCAATCTCTACGAAGAATAGACATAGCTCTTTCTATACAAAGTGGCATTCGTTTCTCTGTTTTTGGACGTCGCACCGTAGAAATCATTCTACAATCTGTCATTTTGTCTTTCATTTCTAACGATCTTTGTCTATACACCGTTTGAAATAAGATTAGACATTTAAACAAACCTTTTTTACAGTCCGTTCAACCGATTTGGACTTCTATACCGTAGGCATAAGGATGGCATTAAAAGCAAAAAAAGTGGTTACAAACCAACTGTTTACTGCAGCTGCCATTTGTCATGCGACCAACGCAATAGAAGTCAAAATCGGTTGAACGGACTGTAAAAAAGGTTTAGTTAAATGTCTAATCTTATTTCAAACGGAGTATAGGTTCTTTTACATGTAGGTAGACTATTTCAGAAAAAGTTTTCTATCCCAAACTGTCAAAATCACTAAGGTAGTGAAGACAATTTGATTTTGTAATCGCCATGCTAAAGACAGTAGAAAACATTTTACTCGACAGCCACAAAGTATATATGGTTATCTACAAAATCATGATTTTACAGGAGAGCGTTTTAATAATTTTGATTGTCAACTAAATCTGACTATTTCTAATCGCGATTAAAAAGGTGTGGAATAAAATATGAACTAAAATTCACATCAACACCTTGAATTCAGGAGCAAAAACAGTACTGTATCTTTTTTTCTTTTGTTATATCTCGAAAATAGCGTGTCCAATCGCAAAAATTATGAAAATTTCAACCCCCTTTATAAAACTCTTAAACCCCTAAGACTGAACATGTAGGTAATATTTTTTCTTATTTTCCATACAAAAAGTGAAAAATTCCATATAAATAAAATACGTCGAGCCTGCGCGCCTTCGGCTCTAAAAACAATTACCAAGGACCAAGGAAATGGTTATTAAATCCAATATAACTGTAATTTTTTTTTCTTCCAAAATACGATACTTCGACACTTTAAATTTTTTTTTGTAGTTGACGTGACAATATAAATAATATCAATAAAAATTGAGAATCAAACAGAAAAAAAAATCCTATGACAAAACAAAGAATTCTGAGTCGAATTATGAAAAGAGTGTATTTCGTAAAAAGTGCAGTCGAGTCTTTCTACTTTCCTGCCGTCCTGTCTACACGGAACGTCATTTTTGTCTATTCTTCCGTCGACAAACCTCGTTTCTACGGTGGTCATGCTACGCGTGCTGGTCCGAACCATAAGATAGATTTAAAAAAACATTATTCACCCAGTTCAAAAAATCTATGGTCTTGATTGACTTAGGTCAAGGAAATCAGTATAATGTTCTATCAATAACTTGCCTGCTATGGGTCGGATGAAGATTAATGACTATACTAGGCTATTCTTCACAAAAAACCAGCCAAGTGCGAGTCGGCTTCGCGCACGAAGAGTTTCGTAACCGTATTTAAGATCGAGCAAAAAACCCCAAAAAAAAAACACGTTTCTTGTATCGGCACCCCCTTAAATTATTAACTTTATTTAATTTTTATTATTTGTTGTTATAGCGGCAATAGAAATACATATTCTGTGAAACTCCTTGCTGTCTACCTATTACGGTTCATGAGATACATCCGCTGACAGACAGACGGACGGACGGATAGACTTAGTAATAGGGTTCCGTTTGGCACCCTTCGGGTACGGAACCCTAAGAACTCTCAGACTTTTACAATTCTACAGTGAAGTTAAAAGCGTCGACTATGTTCGGGGAACGAACTAGGTTTTTAATTTTTGACCCAAATGCTTTCACTTCTATTAATTCTTCTTCTTAATTATAAATAAAAAAAAACATTTTACAAAAAAAAAAAAAACAACCGACTTCCTAAAAACCATTACAAAGTGAAAAATAACTTTAATTTCGGAAGTCGGTGTCTTTGGTTTCGTATTTTCGTTTTTTGCCACCGACTTCCGAAATTAAAGTTATTTTTCACTTTGTAGTGTTTTTTTAGGAAGTCGGTTGTTTTTTTTTATAAAAAGATTTTATTTTCACTTTTTAGTTGTGGTACCCATTCAAAATCGGTCCACAAGTAACGGAGAAATCGGCGGACATACATAAAAAAAAAACATATGCTGCGAACATTAACCTCCTCCGTTTTGGAAATCGGTTAAATAGTTTTTCGTGTCTGTCTGTGTGACCACGTTGTTATTCTAAACTCCGCAACGGATTTTGATGCGGTTTTCACCATCATTCAGAGAATTTATTCCAGATTGTTTATTCGTATAATACACTAGCTTCTGTCCACGATTTCGTCCGCGTGGAATAGTTACTTTAGTGCTCCGCTCCTATTAGTCTTAGCGTGATGATATATAGCCTTCCTCAATACATGGGCTATCTAACACTGAAAGAATTTTTCAAATCGGACCAGTAGTTCCTGAGATTAGCGCGTTCAAGCAAACAAACAAACTCTTCAGCTTTATAATATATTAAGTATTATATTAAACTTCAGTTCGTGGCTAAGTAATAATAGCCGCACGGGTCGATCCAACAGGTTAAGCTACGCTTGCTGGGGTTGGTCCGTGGATGGGAGACCATTTTTACATACCGAGACTCCTCCGTGCCTCGGAAAGCACGTTAAGCCGTTGGTCCCGGCTGTCATTTGTAGATCTTTGACAGTTGTTACGGGTCGGCAGAAGCCCGAAAGTCTGACAACCAGACTTACCAAGGGGTATCGTGTTACCCAGTACTTAACTGGGTTGTGGAGGTCAGATAGGCAGTCGCTCCATGTAAAATACTTGGTATTCAGCTGCATCCGGTTAGACTGGAAGCCGACCCCAACATAGTTGGGAAAAGGCTAGGCAGATGATGAAGTATTATATTAAACTTACATATATTAAACAAAACTTGATGTTTTGTCAAGTTGTAAAAACCGTACGAAGTAGGGGCAGGTCGGTAGTATTTCAATAAATTGTGCCTACTTTGACTCCGGCGTTGGTCGTTCCTAGTATCGAATAAACATAGATTTAGAAAATAGATTCAGCTTTTAAATGTTCCTTTTTATAAAGAATTATACCGCAATAGCATGTCGCATGCCACTTTACTTTCGAAAGTAATAGAGGCCAACAATAATAACTTCTTAGTTTTATCAAAAGTTTAAAATTAATCATAACTTGTGAAATGTGGGTGTTCTATAAGGTACACTGCTGCCTGTCGCTTCAGGGAAAATAGGCGTGATGTTATGTTGTTTATGTGTAAGTTTAAAATTGTACAACAATGTTTATGTCAATTTGTCAATTAGAAGATAAATTTTCATTTACCTACTTTTGGCGCGTCTACGCAGGCCCCTCTTTTCCACTGGGCATCATGGGCATGTGCCCAGGGCCCCGCGGACGACGGGGGCCCCGGCCTGCCCTAAAAAAAATCATTCTATGCAGCCGTCATTCCATTCTACGCATCCTTAGTACCCGATTCAATGACAAAATAATTGATTTGCAGTGTGATTAACAATAAGTTTCTAGCCCCAAATTTATGAAATATAAGTACTTAATAAGTATAAGTAATTTAATTAGATTCAATTTGAACACTGAAAAAATTTAATTTTACAACTATCAAAATACATAAAATGGGACTACATGCGGCAATGACATTCAATAATTATCTAATTAGCATACTAATTAAGTCGAAAAACTTATCCAGGGTAAACCAAATGCTAATATTTTGTATCAATACAGAAAATTGAATCATTTTTAGCACATATTTTTTTCTATACCTACACACATACACAAAGAGTAAGCTTGTTGGACATTCTCTTTTAAAATAATTTTAGAATTTTGCTTATCTACACCCCTGTGTGGATAAGCCCCGTGATCCTTATGTGCCCAGGGCCCCCAATAAGTTAAAGACGGCCCTGCGTCTACGGAACAAACACCAAGAACGATGAAGGTACCTACCACTATTTGTAAGTCATGGGCATGCAATGTCACAATCAAACCCAAACTCGCATCGCAGCACACAGCCACTGAGCCTCTCGAGCCTTCAATACTGTAAGTGGTATCGGTCGTTACGCCACCTCAACGCTCGCTGAAAATCTTGAAAATGGGAAAATACCTACAAAGCGGCGAGCACCGACCGACATAACCGCAATGGAGAATTCTTTGTTAGCGAGGAAGCTGGTAAATAGCTCAAACAGTACTAAGCGAAAGAACTAAAATGTTCCTACTTATATTTTGCTTTATAGAAGGGGAATACGCCGCGCCGCCGCCGTTCCGTTATTAAGAGGTCTTTATAAAGAAATATACCTTAAGCTATTATAACCTCAAATCAATCTGCCTAGCTTTTTTTGGAGTCGGTTTCCAATCTAACTGGATGCAGCTGAATACCAGTATTTTACATGGAGCGACTGCCTATCTGAACTCCACAACCCAGTAACTGGGTAATACGATACCCCTTGGTAAGACTGGTTGTCAGACTTTCGGGCTTCTGACGACCCGTAATGACTTTTTAAGGCATATTGTCAGAGCTTTTACATTGGAAGTCACACCAAAAGATCGCTCGATGCCCTGCGCATCCAGTATAATAATGTCTTCAGGATGATGTTGGGGCTGCCACGCTTCTGTAGTGCATCGGGGATGTTCGCGCTGTTTCGCACTGATGGTTTTCATGCCATCATTCGCAAGAGGACGATATCCCTGATCTGCAGAATGCGTGGCAGCCGCAACAAAATCTTGAAGACAATAGCCGATAGGATCTCATCCCCGCTTTGGAGGTCACTTGTTAAATCAGTCATCTAGGCTTAGTTTGGCTGATTCTGACTTTTATTTTTACTATTTTAATATTTGTAATTTTATATATATACTCAATGAATTTTTGGATTTTAATTGACATTAATTTTAATGAATTTAAAGAATGTAAAGATTTTAATTAGTTTAAAGATCAATAATTATTTTACAATTTTATTTTATGAAACTTATTAATTAATTTTACAATTTTATTTTATGTATCTATTTCAATTTTTATGTAGTTATTTATTTTGGTTATAATAATTATTATTATTGTGGCATGTATTTTTGATTAAGTACTAACGTAATTTTTAAGTAGGTATACTAATATAAATATGGATCACTGTATCTGATTTAAATAAATTAAATTAAAATTAAAGATCCACGAATGACAGCCGGGACTAACGGCTTAACGTGCTTTTCGAGGCCCGGAGGAGTCTCAGTATATAAAGATGGTCACCCATCCTCAGGACAACCCCGGCAAGCGTAGTTTTACCTGATGAATCGACCCATGCGGCTGTTATTATTTAGCCACGAGCAGGCCTCCTCATTATAACCTCAAATAAGGTCACATAATAAGGAATAGATTGAATGAGTGCTTAATTAGTTTTTATAATTAGCTCGTTAGTCGTATGGATTTGTTAATTGTGCCTACTTAGAGGTACTTATCGATAATCGACAGGAATATTATAAGCATCGTCAACAATTTCATAATTTTGGAAACTTAATATATAGGTAGGTATGCTAATATAAACCTCAAATGACGATACAACTTCGGCTTAGTTACGATGTCTAAGTATCGGAGGAAAAATCGTTTAGACGCTTTATTCAAAGATGAAAAAAGAAACCCGACCCGAATTCTACTGTAACAAGAATATCCTAGTTAGTGTGGAGTAAAATATTACAAAAAGAAGCTCTTCTTGTGAATACATTAGATTAACCTTTCACCAAATTTGTATTATTTTTATGTCTCACATTGGTTTTAATATTTAATTTAAATGCCTCCGAGTAACGTTTGTTGTTGGCATTTTTGTTTCTTCCATTTCTTAGCGCACCCCTATTCAGGAGGATTTGACACCTCATTTCTCAACAATTGGACCAACTGTTATGGCGTTAATACTCGGCTGAATTTCACGTTTTGAAACAGTCGCGAAAAGAAAAATGAGCGTCAGTTTTTCATTTGAATGATTCTACAATACAAATTACTTTTTGTGCTGTGTAATCACTTAATCAGTTCAGCATATAGATACCGTACATTTTACTTTTTACCAAGAAAAAACATTTTGTGAAAATCCCGTAAATTGCTGTTTTCGCTTGGAAAACTCTAGTATACCGCCTTTACACAGTACGTGAGATTTACTAAAGATTTTCAGTAAATAACATTTCTATCTGTAACTGTTAGGTGGCCTTGTAAAATGTATTATAAGACTAGCTTTTGCCCGCGGCTTCCCCTGCATGAATGTCGGAAAATACCCCACGGGAAGGTACTATACCGGGTTTAAAAGTACCCTATGTGTTAATCCAGGTTATAAACTATTTGTGTGCCAAATTTCATCCAAATCCTTTTAGCCGTTTTTAGGCCAATCTGGAACACAATCAGAAAAACACACAGTCACAATCCAGATAAACAGACGAACCGACAAAAATTCGAAAAAATATATTTTCGGCATCAGACTCGTTCCCACACCTCGTAGAAATTACTTTTTTACAAAATTAATCAATGTATACAATTTGGACTTCATTACTATTTTATTTATTATATGTATACAGGGTGGCAGGGACATCGATGCGAATACTGTTACCATGGATTCAGTACATGATTCTAAAACGCCCTGCTGATTCTTCGCCCTGTCATGATTCTAAATGTTTCGTCGGTTATTTTTTTCAAATCTGCTGTTTTATAGAAAAGCTACGCTACCTACGCGGTCAAAATGTATGGAACAGCTGATATAAAAAAAAAAATAACTGATGAAAAATTTCTACGCTAGTTCAAAATCATATACTGAATCCATGGTAACAGTTTTCGCGTCGATGTCCCTGCCACCCTGTATATATTATTTTTTCACAAAAGCGTCCTACTTTTTCAATACTCGCATTTTCATTGAGATTATTTATTTATTTAATACTTCAAGCACACAAATGTACAGAGGCGGACTTAATGCCAAAGGCATTTTTTACCAGTCAACTTTAGGTAGAAACTATCTAGGTATACCTCGTTCATGTGCTTCATTTTATTTCTTTGAGGACAAACCGCCAATTCGCATGAACGACTTGAAACAATTCAGTTCTCAATTGTTCCGATTCTAATTGAGACAAAATTGAAAGAAAATAGAGAACAGAATGGAAGATCATTGAGGACTGTTCTTCTACCGAATACTGTGACCGAATCGGTACAAAATATATGATAGAGAGCATCAAGAGCATGATGGTAGAGGGTATGACTTCCTCCCTGACTGGCCCTCACGCCCCTGGCCGCTGCAGGAGACGCGTCGCTGGGCGTTGGGAATCCCAAGCCGATTCCTGGCCAGGCCCGGGCCGACGGCGCGCTATGTTCCACGATATCAGCACAATTGACGGGGTCCGCTAGGGCCGATGCCTGCTTGGGTCGTGGGAAAGAAATGGATACCGTGGCCCCTGGAAACGTATAGGCAACTGAAGGAACACGGGTGGGTTTTAGTCAGCAAGAGTCTGACATGCCCTCCCGCTCCGCCCAGAGCGGGAGAAGTTATTTGATAATTTCCCAACCAAAAAAAAAGGTACCCTAAAAAAATGTTTTTCATAATTTTGTTTTATCACTTTGTCGGCGTAATTAATATGTATACCTATGTCAAATTACAGCTTTCTAGTACTAAGTCTCGGAGCTAGACCGCGGACAGACAGACAGACAGACGGACATGACGAAACTATAAGGGTTCCTTGTTTACTACGGAACCCTAAAAAAACCTTGGATTTTAAAACCAACGCATATCTTGTAACCAATGCATATCATAATCTTGTTAAAATATAGGTATATCAGATTTTATTTTCACGGTTTATAATGCTGTATTCGCTAAGAAAAACCTACATTTTAAATGAACCCTCCGCGAGGGCTCCCGGCATCCCATATGCGACTAGGTGAACCCACCAAGAGAATTCCCGGCACTGAACGTGTTAAGTATCGCTGTCTCTTTTCTTGATTGTCGCTTAAGCAACACCATCCTCCCTGAGCGAGATGGAGGGTTGAATGTCAGACCTTCTTTTGCCTTTTTTGGGGCTGGATAACGCTCGGTCACTTCGGCAATATTTTGCGACTTCGGAAGGAGTTGATCAGAAGTCTATTAGCAATTTTCTTTAGACTTTGCTTAAATTTTTTCTTGTGCTCTTGTCACTGCAAATTCCCGAGTCACTAGTTATCAGACTAGATGTCTATTGATAATAATGTTCAATGTATCTTTTACAAGGCTAGCTAAGATTCTGCGCACTATGAACTGACTTTAATCAAAGTTCATCGTATCGAATAACAATATTTAACATTTAAACGACTGAATATTATGGCTGTCTTCCGGTCTGATTCATCGCTACTTTCATCAGAAAGCCACACCACCTATTTATTGGGGTCTTCCTGCATTTCATCGCCAAGTATCCAATCTCCAGTTATCCAAGATTTATGTAGTTCATTATTACCTCATTTACATGACAATGGTGCACGTGGCTTCAAACAGTTCCAAAAAACTTAAAAGTCGGTCCCTTTTGAACTTTTGCTAGGGGAATCGTAAATTCCTCAGTATAATATATGCAGCATTCATTTTGGCATATTGTTTTCTGAAAGTTTTGAAGAGAACAGAAATTGTTCATCTTCAGAAGCACAATAAACCCGTTAACGTGAGTTAATTTACATTGGCGAAGTTTTAGTAAAAACTTTGGAAACGGTGTTTTCTTGAGTATTAGTTTAAAAAAAAGGTAACATCATTTTTCTTGAGACCTTAACTTTTTCTTTGTTTTGGCTGTAAACCGAAATTATCATTTACTTGATATTACGAACTTCAACCTCTGTATTTAGTTAGGTAGGTACCTCGTGAATGTTAACTAGAGAAGTATGATCAGTAGTTAATCGTGCATTATGGTAGGTTATATACAGGTAGAGTTAGTACCTAATTAAGCATACTGCCTGACCTGCGTGTTGCGGTTTAGTAAATTGTTGACCGCAGATTCAGCCCTTTGTGCCGTTTTGACAGTCGTTACGGGTCGTCAGAAGCCCGAAAGTCTGACAACCAGTCTTACCAAGGGGTATCGTATTACCCAGTTACTGGGTTGTGGAGGTCAGATAGGCAGTCGGCTAGTCGCTCCATGTAAAATGTAAAATACTGGTATTCAGCTCCATCCGGTTAGACTGGAAGCCGACCCCAACATAGTTGAGAAAAGGCTAGGTAGATTGATTGAGATTCAGCCCTTTATACCTATCTACTAGTTACGTCACACCCGGCTGGGCACTATTTGAGCTGGCCACTTGGACGGTAATCATTATGATAATTTTTAGGGTTCTGTACGTCCGAATGAAACAACGGAACCCTTATAGGATCACTCGTGTGTCTGTTTGTCTGTCACAGCCAATTTGCTCCGAATCTAATGGACCGATAAGTTGAAATTTGGTGCTGTATAAACTGTGACCCAAACACGGACGTGTCACGTATATAAATGAATGTTGAATACTTTACTCACTTACTCACTTTTAGAAGCCAAATAAAAAAAAGAGTTTTGCAAACTGTGCTGTGTGACATATCAAATGGAAGGGCTTACTGTGAGGATCTCAAAAATATTTTAACTAAATAAATAAGTTTTATAGTTATTGAAGAAAATGGATGAATATTGACCATTTCTCCCACCTTATCTCCAAAACTTTGAGCCAATTTTTTTTAAATATTCAGAAAATAGTTCTATACCAGGAAAGCCTATGACAAGTCGTATGTTCTATAATAATAAAATAACATGGTAAATTCCGCAAAATTTCAAGTATAAGTTTACCGGCGTTCCTCTCCTCGATCCACAGTACCGATGAATTAACTAGGAACATTTTATCTTCCTCACTGGCCGATTTTGAGGTACCGTGCCTGACCGAAGCGTTGTACGCTTGGAAAATGGCTTGTCCCAATACGGATCTGCCCGACAACCCCTCTTCCCAGAGACGATGGGACGTGCCGCTCTGCAGTATTATACGGAACACCCTGTTAAACACGTCACCTAATACTGTTGAGCGCGCCCGTCTGCTGGCTGTGGGAGAATGGGAGTCAGGCTTGTGGCTTCAGGCGCTCCCGTCATCCACCATAGGCACTATGATGGATGACTCATCGTTTCGGCTCGCTACGTGTCTCCGCTTGGGTGCACCTTGTGTTGCTCCGCATCGGTGTCATTGCGGTGAAGCTGTCGACAGTCTCGGGCACCATGGCCTGTCCTGCTACAGGAGCGCAGGTCGCATAGCACGGCATGCCAGCATCAACAACATTATTCGTCGAGCCCTTGTCACCGCCGGCGTACCAGCGGTATTAGAACCAAACGGCTTGGTACGTGACGATGGGAAGAGACCAGACGGGATGACGTTGTTGCCTTGGAAGATGGGTAGGCCTCTGGTGTGGGATGCAACCTGTGTCGACACCCTTGCGCCATCTCATGTTCCTAGCACAGCGGGCTGTGCTGGCGCCGCTGCTGCGGCTGCTGAGACCCTCACGCGGCGCAAATCATCATCATCATCATTTCAGCCGAAAGACGTCCACTGCTGGACATAGGCCTCCCCCAAGCACCGCCACTTCGACCGATTCTGTGCTTTCCGCATCCAGCGGATTCCTGCGGCCTTCACAAGGTCATCGGTCCATCTTGTGGGAAATACTGTAACCTTATTGATAACTACAGTTTTGAGCCGTTTGGGGTTGAAACACTCGGATCATGGGGCCCGAGTGCGCGTCTCCTTTTTAAGGAAATTTCTCGTCGACTGGTCGACACTTCACGTGACCAGAGGGCTGGCTCGTTCTTTGGCCAAAGAATTAGCATTGCCATTCAACGTGGCAATGCTGCCAGTCTTCTGGGCACGTTTCCGGATGACAGCGATGCGGACGAATACTTCGACGCCTAAGTGTCGTTTTGTTTTTATTATTTTTATTTATACAGATAGTTAGTCTTTTAATTTAGTGCCTAATGTAAATAGTTAGCTGTGTTAAAACTGTAAAATTTAACATGGTAAATCTCTCAATATTGTGCGTACAAACTTACATTTGCAATTGAAATTTATGGGAAACATGTTTTTCAAGTAAAATGTTAAGTTTGTTCTTAAGATAAATTCATCCTAACTACGGAACCCTTTATTTTGCGTGGTCCAACACGCACTTGGCCGGTTTTACCAATGGAACGGAGATGGTAGCGGAATTCCTTTTATTATTTTGATCTTTTTAGAATTTGTAAGTATTTATAATTTTATTTTTCACGCTATCTGTGGGTCGGAGTTCAATACAACAGAAATGTTCTACTTGTCCTGCCAGCATACATTCAGAACTATACACGTGTGCTTAATTTGCTGTACCTATGTTATTTACTTCGAAGAACACCGCATAAGCATATCTTTTCCACGTGTAAGAAAGTTCTTCACGTATTAATGAGTTTCAATAGTCCCTGGGACTCCGCATGTGGGTAGAAAGTGAGGGACCTCTAGCTGTTTTCCTTGCTTATTATTTGCTAAAGTTAATCGCTGCTCCCAGCTCTGACCTCCCAGAAACTAATACGTGATTAACATACGAACTTACGTAACATTTGCATAAACTTTAAGTCAACAAAGCATATTCCGAAGTATTAACATAATCCGTCTTCATTTAGACGAGGTACGCTAATCTGTAAAACGACTTAAAGTACAATAAACCGTGTAAATATGCGTGTTAGCAAAATGTTTTCCTATCACGTAGATTGAAAGGCATGTAGATTTTTCGTTGAAAAGTTGTTTGTATGAAAACGGTTTGACCTATATTAAACGAGTCAATAAGAAAAAAAAGGTGCCTGGGTACGTAATATTTAAAGTCCTTTCTTTTTCACAAGCCAGTTTGCTTGCACTAGTAATTATAAAAATAATAGCAATGTCTAATAAGCTACCAAGCTTAAGCTCTTAGAAAAATATGAAGTGTTCCGAATGTCGCGTGCTTCACTAATCTGCTTATGGTTTACGGTTTAACTAAACTGGGCCATATACTACTAATTTGTTTTACAAGAATTAAGTTAATAGGTAAATGTTAAACAAAAAGATTTTATAAAGATATTAGATGACCCGGCAAACGTTGTTTTGCCATATAAATGTTTGAGGTGGACCACCCTTATTACTTAGGGATATGAAACTAGACTACGACCGATTCTAAGACCTACCGAATATACATATAAAATTTCATAAAAATCGATCAAGCCGTTTCGGAGGAGTATGGCAACTAATATTGTGACACGAGAATTTTATATAATAATATAATTATGTATAGATTGCTACTGAAAAAGCGGCACGAAATCTGACAACTTAATTTGAATATGGTGGGTTCGTTTTGATGTATATTCGGAATTTAAAATATATATTTTTTGGGTATAATAAAACCCGAGTCTATACTGAGAAAAATGAATGTTGGCGAAGTAATTTAATTTGGTAGGTATTTGTAATAAAGGAATAAAAGGAAATGTTTTATAAGAAAAGCGAAAGTTTTAATGGCCAGCGTCCGAAATGCTCCAGAGTCAGACCATTGAAGATCAGAACGTACAAAGAGAAGTCACCGCTCTTCTGCGTTTGACAATTTGTGACTTTGTTAACATAAACTAGGGAGAGTTGTGATGTTTTAATTAAAATCAATGATAAACTATCAGTGAAGGTTTCACCTCAATAACATCACACTATTAAACTATTCCGGTGAAACGTTTTTTTGTCAATCCTGCAGAAACTCTGTCGAGATAAAGAGTACCTATCAGTCCGGAATTTTCCTTCGAATATGAGCTACTTACCTATTACTATGGCAAGTTTAATGTAAATTTGTTTTGTATTTGATGCGGTAACAGACAGGTTGATTGAAAAGTGAAAACCTTTCTTTAAGTTCAGCTTCTGTAGGATAAAAATGTAAGTAACAATATTGTATTGTTCTCAATTACATATTCTAAATGCAGACATACCTACCTAGTTTCCTAAGTGTTTTTATAGTATGTTCAAATTCGTTGCAATCCTATCAAGTTGTGAAATCGTAATCAAAATCGCGCTCGGGTTTTTGGCAGATGGTATAAAACATGTCTCGTAGTTAGTAAACGAGCAATAAAACACGTTTCGTCACGTCAGAGCAATTTGTGTAGCTAAGATAATGCATATATTATGTATGGGGCGGCGACCACGTAATGCCGAGAGCCACCCTTCAATGTTGCTGATTCCACCCTCGGGACTGCCGAGAGGGTCTTTTGTGCTCAGAAGTAAAATGTCGGGAAGAGTCATTATAGTTCGGACTTCCTATACATCTACGACTACATTTCAGAAAAGTAATAAGTACCTATTTACTTCTCCTTAACGTCAATAAATTACACCTACGACTTAACGATTTCCTGGTTGGAGTTCCCGTATAAAAGTATTGGAAGAGACGGTGCTCATAAAGATCTCTTTTCATTCGTTACTAGTTTGGATACCAGAATTTTTGACAAGTATACCAATACATGTAAGTGCAGCAGAGACATCGGGGCCGAGATGCCTATAGGTAAAGAAATACAGGCTTATGTGTCAGAATGTTTAGAAATAAGTAATTCATCATTCTCCCCAAGTGATGCCAGTGAACACTTTCGTAATACTCAAAAGCTCGATAAAAGGGGCTAAACATTTCCTTCCTACCTGTTATAAATACAAAATATTGTAACTAACAAGAGATATTTTAAATTTTCCTACTGCTTGTTATGCCATGAGCAAAATAATCCAATTAAAATAAATAAGTACTTACGTCTGTTTGTGATCAATGAAAAAACATCGGGATCAAATTCCTATAATGTTAATTAAGTGTATAAAATGTAATAATCAGAAATAAATAATCAGTATTTTTTTTTTTGCTCAGTTAACCTTATTAGTACCTGGTCGATCGAGCTCTGCTCGGGTGAAAATACAGAGAAAATTAATTTACCCAGATATGAGACCTAGCTAGATCGATTTTTCGCCCCTGTAAACCCTTGTATTGCAACTTTCATCGAAATAGTTATAGCCATTTTCGAGAACGTGATTACAAATATATATATATAAATATATATATGTGCAAATATTGCTCGTTTAATAGTATAGGATTTCGGCAACTGGGTCGTAATTTGGCACAGATTTTAACATAATTTATAAATAGTTTTAGCATGGTCGTATTAACTCTTATCACATTGTGTATCGACTTGGCGGTGTTTCTATTAAATTTCCCTACATACATGTATGTTGTCTATAATAACGGTAAATGCACATTATAATGAACGTAGACTTAGTATAAATCCTGCAGTTATAAGTGGGCTGTATTGCCTCTAGTCGTCGCACCCGACGTCGTGTCGATGTCGGTCGTCTGAGGCTGACTCGAGCCTGTCCTCCGTCCGGTCTGTACTTCCAGTTCGGTATTTATATCCACGTTGTTTGGCTCGCAAGACGTCCTACTTTAACCTCATTAATTTTTCATCTTTTTCACGCGACTCGATACGAGGAAAGATGGAAAAATATCCTTTGAGCTTTCTAACGTGTGAGTGAACTAGAAAATAAGTGGTTGAAAATAACGTGATGATTTTCAATAGAAATGCTCTGCCAGGATTCAATGATAAATAGATCCAATAGATGTTTATATTCGTGTATCTTACCATCAAAAAGATCTCAACGACCAAAATCTACATTTACTTTATTCTGTATTTTAAACATACTTTTCATATGTATTTCTTTCCCTTCGATAAAATTCAATTGGGTATAAAATAAAATATTAGATTCTTTGATGCTTCTAATAACAATACGTTTGCGAGGATGCATAGTAGGGTTCGGTTCGTCTCCTCTCACCCCTGGCATTATTAGTTACTGCAGATACTATTTGAAATTCCTTAGGGATCAGAGGGGCGTCGGTGAAATGAAAACTGGTCATGTGAAAATGCTTTCATTGCTTTTTACGCGTCGCCAGAGGCAATTTAGACGTTGCGGTGTTTTGTAGAGAACAGAGCCCAAGCTCTAGGGACTGCTGGGAGGTGATTCTATTGCTCACGCTCTGCGGGAAGCGAGGGCGATGTATTTGCTTTATTGATTCCACAACAAATAGCCGCTTGATATCGATCATTACTAGAAATAACGTGCACCACATAGAAAGTAAGCAGTTTATTTATTTACCTCTTGGGTCGCTGTGTGTTCATAGTAGGCGAATGAATCTATCGATAATGTATGGGGCCAGTACAGTATGTGAAGTTTAGGCAGTGGACACTTATCACCGTTCTCGGATGGTGGTTTCATCCTCATTCACTTCATTCAAGACGAAAACTCTACCTTGTGAACGAATCATTCTATCAATCATATTTACTCTCCACATGTTGAGACTTTAACTCAACCTTTTTGACGAATCTAATAATACATTCTCTAATGAGCAAATGACCGAGAAGAATACGGAAAATGGCCAGTTTCTTACAACAAAGCGAACAATGACGGCCGGAAAACGTAAGGATAAAAAGATAATTCGTGAGGTAGGTAGGTAAGTTAAACCAGTCAAATGTCGGATAATATCGTCGGAAGGCGCTCATGTATTTACGTGGTGTCGGTAATTGTAGCCCAACTGGGACAGCTGCTATCTATCGCTGCTCCCAGGGCATTACACCTTCAGGATTTACGGTTATCGTGTGGATTCCTCACGATATTTTCTTTCCTACCTAAAGATAAATGTATAAGTAAACGAATCTACATAATATACGTATTTGTAAATAAATTACATTACCAATAATCTGCTAAAAAGGAATTCTTAACGATAAGGAAAATAAATTCGTCGAATCGGCCGCGTTATTATGGAAAGTTTGCGAGTATGAATAAAGCTGAGTGAGAGATATGAAAGGCTATGTAAATGCGTTGACAGCTTGCGTGATTGTAATTGTTGGAAATGTTTCATCCCAATTCCAAGAAGGGTGTTTAAGTTTTGGAAGTAAAATGATACTTATTACTTTGCCGGAGGACCTAGTGACTTCTTGAAACTCTCTTTTTTGATTAATTTTATCTTCAGACATAGCTAATGGGCGTTATTATATACGCGTCTGTAGGATAATAATTAGGTAAAGAGCAAAAGTCATGGCGTTTAGTGCTGGCTCCCAACTCTCCCAAGGGACCGTGATTGTGGCTCCCTTCACGTGGGTTCCGTAAGAAGCGATTAAAGGATTATTATTTAAGGACTGCCAAGGGAGAGTGGTCCCGGCTGAATCTCATTTAGTGTTGAAAAGATAAAAGATTAAACTAGATGGAGATGAGCTGCAATCATGACGATGACAAAAGGTTGGGATGTAGGAACGGATGTTAGCTGCTGTGGTCATAACATACGCTGTACTGTCTATTTTCTGTTAGAAACAACAAACAAACAATAATAAAGGAGACGTTTCATTTTTGTATGGGACTCCGGCCATAACATGTACACTTTAAAAAACCTGGGCAACGAACCCCTACATACAATAAGGACTGTTTTTTTTTCATAATATCTACTACTTTTTGGGCACAAAATAAAAACCTAACATGTTTGATGGTTGTCAGGAGAAATACGATCATCGACAGCTAGCCAATAGAGCTAGCCATGTTCGTCCAGAAATACCTACAAATCTACAATCCACAAAAGCAGTTTTTTTGAATGATGAATCATACTTTCTAATTAATCAAAAAAGTTGTATCAGATAGCTATCTTATTATAGTACAGAAATACATGCCTTTCATGTTTATTTAAATAACGTCTACGTGATATTATTATGTTAAAATGTAACATGAATTCTGGACGAAAGCAGTATGCAAGAGACGACGCCATGATGAATAGAATATGGCAATAATTTGTTATACTATTATTTTTTGTGCCGAAGTAATCAGGGGAATAAACAGGAAAGAATATTTTTTCCTCAATTCGTGGAACTTTTTCCTTTTTTCACTATCGTACACTTTATGGCCGAAAATGAAACATCTCTTTTACTTCTCTCTCCACAAAGGTTGGCAATAAATGTAGACAAAAGCTCCTTTGCGAGAGACTGGAGTCCGTACTAGGGAAACCCTATGTTACGAATCTCCAGGCTTGGTGTTTAGATCATCTTATGGTACATTGCAGAAGTTTAAAGTACAAGCACAATCATTTGAGTTACTATGAAAGAGAAGCCAAGGAAGGAAAATAGTTAGTGAAAGGCTGTTGATAACAATATAGTAAAAAAACTAGGGCCATGGGGTCCGAGTGCCCATTTGGTTTTTCAAAATATCGCCAAGCGGTTGGTCGACTGTTCACATGAAGGGCTGGCCTATATTTTGGCCAAAGAATCAGCATTGCCATACAACGTGGCAATGCTGCCAGCCTTTTGAGCACTTTTACTGTTAACAGCGATGCGGACGATTTTTTTGATGCCCTATGATTCTTTCCCCGCCTTTTTTACCCGACTACGGCGGAGGGTTATGATTTTGTTTATATATAAAATCAATCTGCCTAGCCTTTTCCCAACTATGTTGGGGTCGGCTTCCAGTCTAACCGGATGCAGCTGAATATCAGTATTTTACACGGAGCGACTGCCTATCTGACCTCCACAACCCAATAGCTGGGTAATACGATACCACTTGGTAAGACTGGTTGTCAGATTTTCGGGCTTCTGACGACCCGTAACGACTGTCAAAGATCCACGAATGACAGCCGGGACCAACGGCTTAACGTGCTTTCCGAGACACGGAGGAGTCTTGGTATGTAAAGATGGTCACCCATTCACGGACCAACCCCGGCAAGCGTAGCTTAACCTGATGGATCGACCCGTGCGGCTGTTATTACTTAGCCACGAACTCCTGTTATTACTTAAAAAGGAGTATGTAAGGATCGTAGCAGGTGGCGTTCTGTAGTTTCTGCCTACCCCCATGGGAAGTAGGCGTGAGTTTGTATGTCTATCTGGAATTTCTCAGTAGCAGCCCGGAGTCTGGATTTGTGCCCGGTTGATGGCAATAGGCTCGCCCCTATAAATGATAAATGATTTTATTTCTGTAAGAAGGTTTGTACAAACACTTTTACACGTCAATCATATTTTAAAAACTAGATGAGGTCGGCGTTTCCTATCTGACTACTCTGAGAAGAAAGGCCGAAACAAACTCAGAGGTCACAGTCTCTTTTAAAGTCCAGACATAATCTTGGTCAGATCATGTGAAGGCCATGTGGATTGGTGTCTGAAGTGGTCTTTAGAGGAAAGCATCACACAGATTGAGAGGGTCTGTCCAGTCAGTGCACGCATTTGTCAGTTATCGTGTAGCTCAAATCAGAATTTAAGGAGCTCAACGATTCGACGAACAATACCAAAAAAAGGACATTTGTGTAGGCCACATAAATTACTTAAACTGTCAGACCATGATTAAAACTAACTGAGAAAAAATTAAAAACAAAACAAAAAGGAATGACCCATATAGTCTTCACAATCACAATAATTAAAATAATATAATACTTTAAAAGTAAATATTCATGTCATTGTATATATAAAAATCATTAATGTCAATGTGTATATAAAAAAAAACCCAGAAATAATCTTGGTCAGAGCATTTCATTTGAGGACCATGTAGATTTGTGTCTGAAATGGTCTTTTGAGGAAAGAACCATACAGATTTGAGTGGACCTGTCCAGTCAGTGCACGCATTTGTCAGTAATCGTGTTTATATATATGTACATATTATTATTATTTTAAGTCCGTAGCGTATGTTAATATTTTCTTGTGATTACTTGACTATTTATTACCATGATTACCAATCTTTCAAGCGTATAAACCTATTATAGCAACATCCCATTACCTTCTCCAATAAATTAGGCGTTGCAGGGGTGTCCACATCTATTAATGGTGGAGCAGGCCATTTAAGAGGTTAATAATTAGTCTGTTAAAGTAATATTATTGGGACAGATTAGGTGTATCTATCTACCCTCCTATCACACAGTAAATTGAAACTGTAATATAAACTCATTAACGCGGTCCCAAATACGGAGCCAACGGCAACCTCATGCGTCTGAGAAAATATCAGACATTTAAACATGTGTATAAATAAATGTACGCAACGACATCAAGTGTAAAAAAAACAATTTCAGAGATCGTTCCAAAATAAACAATGGGTTCAAAAGAACCCCACAGCAAATCATTAGGGTGAAAAAACTGGGGGGACCCCAAACCGACGCGTGCACGAACAAGATGAGCAGCCAAAATTTTATTTCATCCCCTTCTGATAAACAATACACTTACGCAAACATTATGTATGTCGATATTGTTTTAGGGTCTATCTGGTGGTTACGAAAAAAGGAATCATTGAGCAGTGTCTATTATGTTATATGCCATTCTGTAGTAATATTGGCAAAATGTAGATAACAATTATGGAATCGTCAGTATCTTTTGATTTCTCCGACGCAGATTGAGCGTGGTTCAGGGGGCCTACCACAAGCTCATAAAGCAGTATTATTTTAATATTACTTCAGTGTGGGAAAGAGATGAAGCTCTAAAGGACCTATAGCTCCATCTCTTTCTCCCATTGAAGTAATATTAAAATAATACTGCTTTTGAGCTGGTGGTAGGCCCCCTGATGACATTGAGTTTTTTAAATCGTAATTTAAATAAAATACGGAATACTAGGAGCACAAGTATGAGTAGCACTTGACTGGTGTTTTATTTCTAAGAGTAAGTGTATTGAGTGGGAATTTGCTTCGCGCTTATCCGAGTATGAAAGAATAACAGAAATAATATGTCAGTTGGTTATTTTCCCGCGTATATTCATAAAGTCGGCTGAGCAAAACACTGACATGTGATTCTATTCCCGAATTTCAGGAAAATTAGTTGAAGCAAGATTGCCTTAAAATAAGAAAAGTATCCGATTTAAACTACAATTCTTGACGTCTAAGAAAATGGTGTTTGACATACTATACTTAACTATTGATAAAGGAAATCACATTATTGTTTTCATCAACAAAATAATGTACTATTTGAAGACAGAAGGTAATTGAATGTCTTTGTCTCCGGCTTCAAAACGTATTGGAACTAGACACCTCTTTGAGATTCAGTCATCTGATTTAGCTGAAAGATTCCATTTATCAGTAGCCAAGATTAATTCTGTTTGACGTTACTCAAAGAATAAACAATATCGAACAAAATAGCCACACATTTATTATTTATCATTTATCTTTTAGGGTGGTACTTAACGGTTTCATAAAAAGGGTGTCAAGATGTGCACGCACTTATGAAAATGTGTCATAAAAGTCCATTACTATTATTAGGTATCCCTCCCTACTGTGCTTCCCTTTTCCCCGGGTGTGAAACATAATTATATTATTGTTAATAATAATAATAAAACGAATCTGAAAACCCGCTATTCGATGTTTATAACAAGTCTAAAAGCCTTTTTCCGTGAATTCCTGGCTCACAAACAAAAAAAACTTTTCTTTTAACAATTCTTCATTTTTATTATTTTACTCCTGAATATTTTTGAATGTTTTATGCTGTTTTTGTTGAAAATAAGAATAATATTAATATTAATCCATGGTATACAAATTTTGGTACGTGGTTAGAAGTCAATGATATAGTTAAACAAGGTTATTAATTCACAAAGAGAATGTAATTAAATTATCGGCATCATTATTTTGATGTTCTAAATCCTACAAAATCCTTCTTCACCGTCTTATTATTTTGATACTTAATCACACCCTTAATCAAAGTGAATATTGTATTCGCACTGTAAAGGGGTCCACAATCCGAAAGTGGTATCTAACTGCCCAAAATGATGACAGTTACTTCGACTTCCAAGTTTGCTTTATCTGCACTAATACATTATTCAGATGCAATCCCCTCTCAATTATGACATTTGATGCGTAGGGTCGGGTGGAGGAACAGCAGTTGCATAAATTTAGTCAATTTGACACGGATTGGTAGGAGACGAGCGTGGAGGGCTGGGAAATACGGCGCGTGGTTCATTTGGAAAGGTATGAGACTATATGCAACAGAGAGCAATTTATTAAAAACGCTAATTGGACCCCGAGCGCGGGTCGGCGCGTTCAATTGATACTGACAGACAAGTTTGAAATGAAACGAGAACGTGTTCAATAAATGTGTTGAGTGTGTTGACGAATGACAATATTTCTGAAGTTCAGGTGCTGTCGTATTGGTCGCTTGTAATTGGAGTTCGCACATAATTCCCGGAATAAAAAAATAACACGTAGGTATTTATTATTTCCTTGAACTTTAGTACGACTTATCTCAGAATACAAACGAAATCCGGATTAATTCGGAACGTTTGAAAAACCTGTTCAGCCAATTTACGAATATTAAAATTTTATTATTTTTTAACTCATTTACATTGGCTTATCCCCAAAACTTAAGAGAAGTCACGAGCGAAACCATTTAATATTCTATCCACGAGAACAAACTCTCGGTCACAACACTAGTGAACAAACACGAGCTTATTGTCTGGACATGATCATTGTGTCTTCCGGGTGACATCCGAGTGGGGCACTCGATTAGGAAGAGGGCAAATGAACGGAATTATAGTGGTTCCGCACTACAAACCCGCACTATTGAGTCACCAGTCACGCCTCGCCCTATTGACCCATCATTGTATAACTGCCACGCTTGTAAACCTAGAAGATAGACATAGATGGGCTACTGTACATCCTCAATTCCGGGTTCAGTTTCCTTATGGTACTTATTGTGAGCGAGCCTTTTCCCCATTAGGTACATAATTCCGGAGCATAGTACATATTATTGGAACCATTCCTGAAGACCCTAATGTCCAGGAAATCAAACTTTCACCACAAGATTACAGTTATAATCAAATCATTCATAATAGGAAAATCGTTAAACTATTTGAGTAAGAAGATAGCTTGAAGTATTCGGAACCAACTGCGCACCAGACTATCTCTTCTCTATTTACCAGGAACAATTCCAAACTCAACTGAAATTGCGAGGCAAAAAGGCCAAATAACATTTCAGCTTCAAGCTCGGAAGTGCCCTCCACCAGACGCAGTTATGAGGCGGAAAAGGAATGTAAGAGGAATTGTAGTGTTTCCGCACTACAGGCTCGTTTCAAGCTGATCCAAGACCACTTGACCTATCATTGTGTGCCATCCGTATCAATCGAAGAGCTACTGGAAGCTGTAAAGGTCCTCATTAGCCTCATCATTTAACGTAGTCGGGCCGCGGAATAGCAGAGCTTTGCATAAAGTATTCCAAGTTGGTCGTAATCCTTGTTTGTGAGAGCGCCCGAGATGGAACATTCGGAAAAGTATTATGAGTGAACTAGCTTTCATGCCAATCTGCCACATTTGTAGTACATTACGGTAATGGTGTTACGAAAATCGTTTATTTATTTAGATGTGTTTTGACTATACATTCGCTCTCGTATTTAGTACCTCCAGGCTTTTATGTGTAAGTAAGTAAGAGAGAGTTGAGAGCAGTGGTGGCTCAGTGGTAATGGCCGCGACTTACGAGTTGTAGGTCGTAGGTTCGAACCCAGACAGTGTAAATTATTTCATCACCACTGCTCTCAAAACGGTGAAGGAAAACATCGTGAGGAAACCGGCATGTCCTAGAACCGAAAATTCGAAGACATGTGTCATCTACCAACCTGCACTGGGCCCGCGTGGTGGATTACGGCCCACTCCCTCTCATAGAGAGGAGGCCTGTGTCCCAGCAGTGGGAACATTTATAAGCTGATGATGATGATGATGATGAAGTAAGAGTCACATTATTTAAACATGCCAAGTGTCTATAACACCTCTCGTGAAATAGGGTTCCGCAGTAATTATGGAAACAAAAAAAAAAAAAACATGCACATTAATCCATTATAATGGCAGAGACAGACATGACGAAACTTCAAGAGTGACTACAGAACCCCAGAAAAGTACAATACTGAACCAGAACCCGTATCGATTGTCGCCGAACATTGTATAATATACGTACATCAATGGTGTATCGGGCACAAAGGCCGCAATTGTGACAGATTGCTACTCGTTCCAATTACCAGCCCTGTCCAAGGTTTTATTTAATTCCCAGATCATGTCGCCGCAACACGATACACGTATCAAAGGATGTATTACGAAGTAACATAAGAGTCAATAATATCATAATGTTACGATATTGGCATACACAAGATACAGTGATCAAGTCACGAATGAATATGGAAATACGTACATAGTTTTCGCATTATCATGTGGCTGTATTACAGTGATGGATCCACAGGAGCTACTGGTCGCGATCATATCCGCAACTCATTTGCTATGCATTTCCATTCATTGAACTCTCGAGTGGTGACTCTCCAATTATTAAATTGTTGATCATACACAATTTGTCTTAGAAAATGAATCACCTGATTTTTCGTAAAACTATGTTTAGGTTACTGTTTTTTCTGCAGCAACAATATTATTCAAAGCGTTCTCACAATTCAATCACTTCGAGTGCAGAGGGCACTCTCAGACAATTTCTATTTTCCGAAAGGCCAAACTCGCCACAATCCTTTTCGGTTATGCCGCAGTTGGGCAAATAACGTCCCCTGTAATCGTCGTAATTGCGCAACCAAGCAGCCACCCTCCCTCGAAATATAACTATTACGCTTTTATTAAGCTCACGGACCCACCAAAGGGATACTCATAATTTAATTACGACCCTCAAAATAAGTTATTTCAAGTCTGCAGGAATTGCCTCGCTGGTTATTTGGTTGTTTGGTTGAGAAGTCAAAAGCTGTTGGATTTGTTAGAAAACTATTTTTGTAATTAAGTGGTACGGAACCCAATTAGTTTTACTATTCAACTTTATATCCTCTTGAAATTCGTGTCGAAACTGTAACTAGAAAGTAGGTTTTAATGTACTAAGCCTAAAGCTTAAGCTTAACTTCAACAAGCTTTCACTATAATCGTAACGCAGAAGTTCCGAAGATGTGTTGTTTTAATAATGTTTATTGGATTTCTTGAAGCCGCATCGCAAACTGAAATTAAAACTTACAAACTGTTTTAAAACTTCTGCTTCAACTTTCCCGAAAGAAAAAACAGCGTTTTCGTAGACTTCATCTGCCTTAAGTAGTTTATTCTACTGCTTAATTGTAAAAGTAAGTCCAAACTTTATAAATAGCAATTTGTGGGAAGTAGGATGAATTTTAATAAACTAACTGCGACTAACAAAATGTATTTACAAAGCTGATGTAAAGGGAAAGGCCGGGCGGGAACGCCCTAGGAGGACATATACTGACCTTATTGGTGATGTTCTTCAGAAAGGCCAGGTGCGTAGTACTCGCAACCGGCGTGCGTGTATGACCAGATGTATGAACGTAAACGAGGCAAAAGGACTATGTAAGGATCGTAGCAGGTGGCGTTCTGTAGTTTCTGCCTACCCCCATGGGAAGAAGGCGTGAGTTTATGTATGTATGTATGTATGTAACTGAAATAAATATACAGCAAAATGGACGCTTGTAAGAAGTGACACGTTATTATCCAATAACGCTAATGTTTTACAAGCATCCACAGCTTAATTTATGCATGAGAAACACCTATATTTAATGAAAGCAAATGGGTTACTGGCCGCCGAAGTCAACTGGCCACCGCACCGGTGGCGAACGGCGTGAATAACGCTCCCCCGAGGGAATACCGTCGCGTTGCTGACCTTGTTAAATTGATCAGGTTGCCCACAAAATGCCGGAACCCGTCCACGACTTCACACCTAAGTATTTAGTGACAAATTACCATGTAAATTACGAAGTCGGTCGGGATTTTGCATATTGTGCGTACAATTCCGTTCTGTGATACATATAACGTGACACAAAGTAGGAAGGGGACCCTGTTAGACGTGTAAAGTGTGACCGTCACATACACACTGTTTGTAACACAGATCAAGCACCATTTGCACGATTTTTGGGAACAGTAAAACGTTTGTAATGCTGTTTCTTTTGTATTAAATACCTTCTCAATTTTAAAAGTCGCTTTGCCGCGTATGTTCTTTAAGACATTCTCTAAAGAAATTCAAAAGACAAGAACTCAAAGACTGCATAGCTATTCTTATATTTCTAGCTACGGTAAAGATTCGTTGGAAACTCTAAACTTACACTTAACCGGTTTTTATTTTTCGAGGAGATCTCCGCCTCTTCTGTTTGGCGTGGCAAGAGCTCGACTCATTAAAACCGAGTGCCCAATTTATTTTATTTTTAGTATGAATTTTCATATATTTCGCCTACATTTTATTTACGGTTCAAAAATATTGTTTGTAACATTTCCAAGTAAATAAAATTCTACATTTCTACTTAGCGTGCCTATAAAAATCACCATCACTCAAAGGTTGCCCGGTAGAAAATGCCTTTGGCATTAAGTCTGCCTCTGTACATTTGTGTGCTTGAAGTATTAAATAAATAAAACAATTTCCTCCGAAATCCCAATAGAAAAACCTCCCTAAATAGGCACGAAAAAAAAAAAAACTGAGAGCTTTCCAAAAATATTCCTGAATACTATACACAGAAAGAAAAGGCTTTTGAAATTGTTATCGCTAGTTCAAATAGATTTCATTGTATATTCAACATCAGAATCCATGTTGACGCACAAACAAACCGGCTTATTTTCATATACGCCAGAGTAGTAGGTAAAGGGAAATGTTATTAGGGATAATAGGAGTCCGGCGAGACCCTTTAGTCGGGGTAGACAATAACCGTTTCCTCTTCAATATTGCTCTATCTATAGCAACCTGGCGGCTCGCGACGCTGACAGGGATTTATATAACAACCAGAAATACTCCCCCATTCCCGCCTGTAAATATCATTACAACTTCTTAACGAATGTAGTCTAATCCGAAATACTATCTCGTAATTATTTGAGAAAATGTTAGCAGATCATGGAACTTCCTTTCCTTTAATGTTTATCTCTTCATGTAAGTTGTTAGATTCGGCCAGAGGAATTTGGTTATTGCGACGTTCTTTGCCAACCTATTTCTCACGACAGTACTTACACATTTTTACTACACGTGGCTTCAAGATGTACGCTTCAGGTTTCCTTGACCTCTCCAGACGATAAATAGGAACTTAACATGTTTCAAACATACATCAAACTATAGTACAATTAAGGTAATTAAAATGAGATAAAAACACATTTAGGTACTAAAGTTAACGATGGCAACTTATTCTACTTAGTGACTAACTGGCTCAGATTTTAAATAATATTTGTTCATAGCTGTTGAGTTGATTGCTTTTGCACACTATTCCAATTTAAATTATCTACTTAGTTTTGTGAAAAAAAGAGATATTTATTTTTGATAATATAATAAAGCTCATTAGCGAATACTTATATAGGTAAGTACATTAACTTGGTAATATTAGTGTAGTAATCAAAGGGCGAATTATGTATCATTTATGTAGCTAATATAATAAGAATAAAATTGAATTTGATTTATTTCTACATAAGAATCTTCGTACATCTGCGACGGAACGGGGAAAAATAGAACGAGATATTCGAATTATAGATAAGTTGCATTTTATGTCGACCACCACTAGCCCGCGGCATGCGGCATCGGGCCTGTCGCCAAAACGCATTTCACTTTTCCACCCCTTTGGAGCCGAATTTCAAAAATTGTTTCTTAATTGTTGCTTACATTACAAGAAGGGTGCACGAGAATGTTGTTTCAAACGAAGGGTTGTTTGTTTTGAACTCAAAGATATTTATTAAACATACGATGATACGCACGAGTTAGATGTTACTTCTTTCGAAAGAATTTCTAACTCTTAGAACTTATTATGCTCTTCCTTGTATCTTTAAGACTGATGGTAATTTTGATCGAATTGATATATAGCGAATTTCCATCATTTGATCAAGCTTGATCTTAATACATAATAATTTGAGGAAATTCGATTACAGTTCGCTTTATAATCCCAGAGACTAATTTGACAGTTGCAAATGTCAAAATCCAAATAAAAAAAAAAAACAAACAACAATCACTTGAAATGTCAAATTAGTCTCTGGGATTAAAAAACGAACTTTAGAGGGAATCCGCTGGATTCGTCGATGTAGCTATTCTTGGGCGGAAGTCCATAAATGGTAGTAGACCTCTATCAGCTAAATACCTACCTAGGTCATTTGGTCACCACTGACCTTAAAGACAATTCTGATATTGAAAGGGAACGGAGGGCTTTGTCCGTGCGTGCGAATATGTTGGCCCGCAGGTTTGCACGTTGTACTGTAGACGTAAAGGTGACAACACTTTAGAGCATTCTGTACCACCTTCTACACATGCAGCTTGTGGGAGAAGTATTCGCGAGCATCGCATGGAGCCCTTCGTGTCCAATTTAATAATGCGTTCAGAAAACTGATGGGGCTGCCATGGCGTTGCAGTACGTCAGGGATGTTTGCGGTGGCGCGTGTAGACTGTTTTTATACTTATAATACGCAAGCGCGCTGCATCAATGGTGGCACGAGTCATGGCCAGCCGCAACAGGGTTCTGAAAATGATAGCTGACAGAGTGGACTGCCCTTATATAGTTCACTGTTGTCAGTTACATGTGTCACCGTATTGTGTTATTTACTAACACGTAATTCTAAGGATATTGTTACTAACCCTCTATGAGTCTTGGCTCGAAATAAAGTTTTTAATTTAATTTAATTTAAATCGATGATGATTAACGTTGAAGCATATTTTTAAATATCTCAGTTCATGCTTCCTATATTTTATTGTAAGCTGATTATAAGTTACATATTACTCCTTTACTGGCTACGTTAGGATCAGCTAATTAGTATTTTACACGGGACTGCAGTCACTGAACTGCCACAACCCAATTACTGGGACATACAAGCCTCCCCAGTCATGTGTGTGTATATTCGGGTTACCCGTAGCGACTGTTCTTGTATTCGCAGGACTTAAACTGAACCAAAGGATGAATGCACTCTCCAACTCATAAAGCAAATGGTCAATATCAAAGTTAAAATTACAAAATACATATATCTACTGTAGTGTGTCTATTTAATAGATATGGATGGCGGGAAGTTGAAGGTGAAGCGTACCCTGGACTAGGACTTGAATGGATGGTGAGCCTTTTACCCCTGAGAGTAAATAGAAAGAAAGAAAATACATTTATTTAGTACAGAATAAAAGGCACATAACACATTATACTACAAGTAAAAAAGAAATGAATAAAAAAAGGAAAAAAGTATAAAGTGCGTTTCAGAAATTAGCAGGAAAGTGTGCCTCGCGGCTGCACCAAATAAGCCCAGTATAGCGAAAGAAAAAAATCGGGATAGTAACTCTGTTACAGATATTTACAGATACTAGACCTACCAAGGGGTAGGTAGAATCTACAAAACTTCATCGTATGAACGTGGACGAAGCAATAGGTGCATGTGTAAATATCGCAGTACAGTCTATCGCTCTAAATCCCAAATAAACATGCATATTGAAAGAAAAATTTCTATAATTGACATTCAACTGTACAAAGAAGCTCGATAAATCAAATGAAAATATTTCTCAGCAACAAAGAATTCCCGGTTAGGTGTGCTGTGAATTGCTACGTTACTTTACAAAGTGAAATAAACAAAGATGCTTGAAGCCTGTACTTCACCACCGAGAACTTTATTATGAACGCATATATCGAATATTGAGTTGAACTGAATGATAAATTGTTCCAATATTTCTAATAATTTATTGTTTGCATTGAACTAGTTTTAGTGGTCGATATTATTTATTCAGTGTGCTCTTTTGTACGTAATGTTTGTGCATTTGTGTTTCGTGGTTAATGTGCTTGCATTTATATTATAGGTAGCAATTTATCAGATGAAATTTTTCCAATATTTTCAGTCGACCTAGTCGACCTTCATTCACAAAATAAAAGTTATGAAACCAAATACATTTGTGTTTTTAGTTTGGTAAAAATTACTTACTATTTTTGAACAATATACTTTTATCTGCATAACGACAGTTTTCGAATGTCGCGATATTGGAATCGTATTTATTTCCTTCACGCTACGTTACAGATGAAACTTCAGGATATAATATGATTTTTATGACAAAATGTTGCAGACACATGCATGACGAGATGAACCTTTTGTCAGAGCTAACGAAAAAGGAAACGGAAGTCGTCTACAGAAAGATAAATAATTTACGTAATATATCATTCATCGTGGTGGAATTGAGGGGAATATATTCATATGTGGGGACGCAGTTTTTTTGTTAGTTCGTCCCCACTTTTATGAAGCTCAATATTTAGTTGATTGTCCGTGGGTTATGGCCGTGCCTATGACGTCACAGAAAATCAGGGATCAGAGAGTGCGAGTTGTCTGTCTCATTTCAGATCAGTGGCTCCCAACCTTTGACTGGGCCACAAGGTTAAATAAAATGTTATCAACATTTTCTAAAAAATCATAAAACTTATTTAATACCGTAGGCACCTATCTATCTAGCTGCATGCGGTTGAATGCCCAATAAAATGAATAAAAATAGTAAAACATTTCGCGCACCATATTTCAGCTCACGTAGTACTTACGTGTTTTAGATAAAAAACTGAAAATATTTCTGAAAGTATTTTTTTCGTATTTTTTGTTTGACGTGCACTATGAACGTGCAACAAACTCGTCACAACGGGTTTAGATAACATGCTAATCGTCTATTCCAATTCATTCTGACAGATGGTTTTCACAAAGCATAAATTTAGCATAAATTATGACTTTTAAGCTATGCTGTGTATATACTGTAGTCACTTTTCAGCTTTTCAGGCAGATATTGGCATACCTACAGTAAGTAGGATTCACGAGCCAAATGAAATAGAAGGTACGATTTCGAACAACGCTGCATGCGGCAGTGCCATAGTATAAGGAGAGGTAGTAAGATATCTTCATACAAACGCACCGCGCGGACCGGTTTCTCACGAGAAACGGGTCGAGATTTTGTTAAGTGTGCGTGCGGCGACGCATAGATACTATGGCCCCACACATACAATCCGCGCGCGGTGCGTTTGTATGAAGATAGCTTACTACCTCTCCTTATACTATGGCAGTGCTGCCGCAGCAGTGCTGCCGCAGCAGTGCTGCCGCAGCAGTGCTGCCGCGTCACTACACTGTTGTGCGATACTTCTGGTCCCCATATTATTTTCTATAGGTTTATAAGCGATTACATTCCGAGAACGGTAGCAATGTCGCGCAGCATTGATTCCTGCCGTGCTCGGAATGCAAACCTATAGAAAATGTATGAGGACCAGTAGTGATGCGGCAGCACCGCTGTGGCAGCACTGCCGCGTGCAGTGTTATTCGGAATCATATCTCTAAGTTCGTTTGATAACTGGAAGTTTTGAGGATCACATTACCGCTAGACGCAATATCAAAAACATCGACTGTCTTGTCTATCGTGTTTTAATGTAGCTCTACACGAGCGAAATCGAATCGAAACAGGATTAGAATGACATTCCGTCAGAAGAATGATTGAAGTAATTATGTTCCCTAGCATATAAAATTGAAAAGCTTAAAGTAGGGCTGATTTTAAAAGTCCATTTTCCGAATGAAACAACAATGAAAGTTGAAAAATATTGTAAGAAAATAAAATCCACCAACTGGAGTTGTTATTTTATTTGAATTGTCAAAAGAGGTTCTCTTTTTGAACAAACTATAAATGTTATCAAAAGGGACAACGACAACCTTTTCTAACTCTTCCAATTCCTTATTCACATTACTGTCGCGGCCTGCAACAGGGGCATTGATGGACGAATCTAAAAATGTGAACCGAGGCGAAGCCGAGGCACAAATACGTAAGTTATCAATTCCTGGTTGCGGCCATAGCTTGTATTTGTATAGTACTTTTCTCAAATAATGCGCGGAAATTCAAACTTTAGTACATTACTGCCGCGGTCTATAATGATTACTTTGCTGGTCGCGCTGATGATGGCCGATAGCGCAGCGTAGCGCAGCTCCAGGCCGACACAGCGCGGTCAGCGTGCAGCACTTGATGGACGAGCTGAGATAAAGGCCGAGGCCGTAGGTCGAGGCCTTTACAGCGAGGACAGCAAGGGCTGCAATGATGGCCAAGCTGGAAGGCCTAGAGCGTAGCTAGGCTAGCTCGAGGCAATCATAGCGTGACCAGCGAAGCAGTCATAATGGACCAAGGCTTTACTCAAAAATGCAAGTACCTAATCTAAATAAAACCAGCAAGTAAAGATTTAGATTTCCTACTGATTTTCCACTGCACAAATTTTTCAGATGCAAGCTTATATTTTTCCTTTGAGTTCCGCGGTATTAAATTTTCAACCACTAATTTAGCTTCATCTTTAATGTCTGGCGGTGTTAAACACATTGAATCGGAATAATTTTCGCTTTGAGAGATCATTTTTAGCGAAAAAGTCACTAAATAAAAATAAAATTTTCGCTGAACGGCGCTTTTGTTACTTCTTTGTTTTTTTTTTTTTTAACAATGGTAGTTGGAACTATACAGCCAAATATGGAATAAAATCTTTTTGTACCTATCTCTATAAATACAAACAGCTGTGTTTTAAATAAAATCTTTTTGCATTTGATTTTTTAAAACGTTGAAACGTCAAAATAGCGGCCGGCAATGTTTTGCCGGCCTGTTAGAGCGACCAGCAAAACTTTGTCGGCCGCTCCTTGAAACAGAACGGCAAGGTCGACTTTGCTCAAACAAGGTTGTCAAAATAATGACCACATTACATGCATTTTTGAGTAAAGTAATTTAATTAAAAATTCCAGAATCATTGACGAACAACGATAATTTTTCACGCGCCAATATGTTCATTTGTTTCTTCTTTACTTATACAGTTCTATTTGCAAGCCAAATCGATAAATTCAATCCAATCTTTGATAAGTTACCTCCTTGGTTGACATGTGTCGAAGTAAAAAGTTCGTTCCATTTTTAAATTACACGACAGATATGAGTTTTTATAGTAATTTATTCAGCTGGTAAATGGATTTTCATATTAACATTGCAGGCCGCTGCTCGCATGTATTTGACCAGTACAGCATTTTCGATTTATCTCGAAGAAGGTTATCAAAATAATGCTTGAATTTTTAAGCATGTTTGAAAAAAAGTAATAGCAGATACTTTGTTTCCCAAATATCTTCATAAGTGATTATTTGCACGAGTTTAGGCTCTTACAAACAGTGATGACTTTCATTTAATTATTTGTGTGGCGGTGTCGAAGCAATAATATATTTTTCAATAATTTTAACTGGTTCAGATGGTTTATGGTTCATGAGGTTGCTTACTTTTATTTCGATCAATCAGTTTTTCGCTTTTTGCGGTTTGAAATCTATGTATAAAGCTCGGTCTTTTTCTGCCTATTCTTGTCCCATCTTACTTGAAGTCTTCGCAATAAGTTTTTGTCTTCCACGCTCTTATCTGTCATTGTAAAGCGTTTAAGGGCATTGAATTATGCTGAACGTTGCCTTTGTAGCTAATAAGCTAACAGCATCATATAAGCTTCTAAATTGCCAAGTGCATTGACCCTAACAGCTTGCGAATATAATTGATGGCAAGCGTGTAAAGTGCGTGACACGTTAGCCTAACATAACATTATCGTATGGAACTCGAAAGGCATGGAGTCGTTCTAGAGCTAATTAACTAATTACGTAACTAACGTATTACGGTTGTGCGGTAATTGCCACAGTAAACTTTGTCAAGTAGGTGGAAAACTGTCAAGACGTAGGTCTTGTTAAACAGTTAAAGACGTTGTTACGGGTTAATTGACACCCAACAAAGCACAGAAAATTTTACAAACAATGGCGGCAGCTAGCAAAATGTCGAGAATGTAAAAAAAAACTTTTTTACAAAAAACATAACCGACTTCCAAACTACAAAGCGAAAAATAACTTTAATTTCGGAAGTCGGTGTCTTTGGATCAGATCAGTATTTTAGTTTTTTGACACCGACTTCCGAAATTAAAGTTATTTTTCGCTTTATAGTTTGGAAGTCGGTTATATTTTTTGTAAAAAAGTTTTTTTTTTCACTTTTTAGTGGGTTGGTTTGTAATTTATCTAAGTTACAATAGCCTTATGTCAACTGCTCATCAAAAATACCCAAATCGCTATAGATGTTCCTTTAATATTTGAAGAGTTCCCTCGATTTCTCCAAGATCCCATCATCAGATCGTGACCAAATGACAATGGGACCAACTTAAAAGTATACCCGTTCAAACAAAAAAAGAATTTTTCAAATCGGTCCAGCTGTCTTCGAGTAATCGGGGAACATACATAAAAAAAAATATCCCGACGAATTGAGAACCTCCTCCTTTTTTTTGAAGTCGGTTAATGAAGATATAACAAATAGGCAGTAACAATTAAATTTCACATAGAACTAAAGATGCGGGAAAAACAAAGGGCCATAACTTTTCAAGTATTGCTATTCTGCAGAAGCAAACAGAAACAGCGATCAACACTAGTTTTCAGTCCTCCTTTCAGCGCATGAAATCATAATGTAACTTGTAAATGCGGCGTTTACATAAATAAGTACCTCACTTTGAATAGTTTTCCAGAAGCCGACAACAATGCTAGAGAGAAATACCTACGTGTATTTTCCCCAATGCCACATTTTAAGACCTTTTCTGTTCTGATATGTATCTCAAAGAATTAATCAGCGTAACCCGTGAAGGGAGCTCGGGACTCTATTTTTTTCCTCTATTCCTAGCACAAATATCGTTATTGTATGTAAAGCGGCCGATTCTTACTCGCAATATATATCAATGTCTTATACGCTTACACCTACCTCGAAAATCTTATAACAAAAGATGAAAATATTATAATACTGAAGAGAAAGTGTTTTTCTTTTCTTTTGCATGAGTAGCAGCAGATGTGTGCCAGTATATTGTATGAAACTTTATAAAGATGAACAGTAACGATTCTCGACCCATTTAACGCTTGAAAAACGATTCCGCTTAGGGCCTTGATTGGATTCCCAGACGTAGACAGTACCTATAGAAAAGTCAAAAAAACTTTTTACAAAAAAAAAAACAACCGACCTCCAAAAAACACTACAAAGTGAAAAATAACTTTAATTTCGGAAGTCGGTGTCTTGGGTTTTGTAGTTTCGTTTTTTGCCACCGACTTCCGAAATTAAAGTTATTTTTCACTTTGTAGTGTTTTTTGGAGGTCGGTTGTTTTTTTTTTTGTAAAAAGTTTTTATTTTTCACTTTTTAGTTGTGGTACCTACCCCACACACATTCGAATACCACTACCTGCTACCAATGACAGAAACTTATCATATCATCTACATAATAAGTGGGAAAAAAATACGTTTTTTGTAGCTAACTCAAAAACTATCGAAGCAAAGTTAATAAAATTTATATGGGACCAATTCGAGAGCACACCCTTTCAAACAAAAAAAGAATTTTCAAAATCGGTCCACAATTGACGGAGAAATCGGTGGACATACATAAAAAAAAAAATAAACAAACATACGCGACGAACATATTTTATAACCTCCTCCTTTTTGGAAGTCGGTTAAAAATAGCAACGCGTGCAACGAGACTCGCAATTTCCGAAATTACAGTGCACTGCATTGTCTTTAAAATAAGAAAAGCCGCCTAGACTAAAGTTTAAAATTATTTAGATAGCATCTTGAAGTTCGTGAGGCGAAATTGAAACATCAAGCTAAACGGTTGGAACAATGTGACGGTAATTTATACAGGTCTGCGCTCTACAGCTGAGAAGAATGTACAATTTGTATGCAAAGTGGCCGATAGGCTGTTTATACGGAATACAATATCAAAAAATGGCGACCGTAACTATTTACATGTATTAGCAGTATACTCGACTTGTTCACGGTTTGGGCGAGGGTATAGACAATATATATTGGTGGGAACAGTGGAAGGTGCGTAGGTACTGACCACTATGACCTCTATGTCGTCTTTTTATAGTTTCTCATCATGGAGGTGTAAACACCATGATGCTGGTTTACATAATTCACAAGAAAAGAATAGTAGCATATGGACAAAGTAAATGAAACCAATTATAATTAAAAGTAAAAAAAACTGCGTTTGCAGTGTCGTTCCTTGTTTACGCGTAATTCAAGGAAAGCAGTTTCCAAGAACCTATCTTTTTTTTTTATAATAATACTACCGACAAAAGACAGACAACGAACATAGAAGATTTGTGTATTTTTTATGTTATTAAATAGGATTTTTTTGAACTTATATGAAATACTTAGGCTAGGTAGAGCGATATTCGCAGGGTGGCTAGAAATGGAATGTGTACGAGGATCGCGTTTAGAATCATGTTACTGGAGAGGCTTAGCGGCCCAGCTATGGACTTTAATATTTACCTTTTATTAATTGTATTCATCAACAAACTACCGTGTGGCTGACTGTAGACCGTTGCGGTGCGGCAAATGACGATGCTATAACATCGCTGTAGCACCAACTTATACTCCATTTGAAATAAGATAAGACATTTAACTAAACCTTTTTTACAGTCCGTTCAACCGATTTTGACTTCTATTGCGTTGGTGGTATAACAAATGGCAGCTGCAGTAAACAGTTGGTTTGGAACCACTTTTTTTGCTTTTAATGCCATCCTTATGCCTACGTAATAGAAGTCAAAATCGGTTGAACGGACTGTAAAAAAGGTTTGTTTAAATGTCTAATCTTATTTCAAACGGAGTATAGAGGAAATTAAAAATACGAACCCCAGTTATCACATGTCCATTCTCTGTGTGATATTGCTCCTCATATTTGTAGGTTTATTACCTATAAACGCCAGGCTGGCTAGTCGTTGTGTTCTATCTACCAGGGCCTCAAGTCTGCTATTACAATAGTGTCAGAATGGTCTATCATTGATTTCATAATTGTTGATTTTGACAAGTTTGGTAATCTACTAATATAATGGCGTCATTATGACTTTCCAATGGTCAGCCACTGACACTCCATTGAAAGAAATGGCACTTATTGGTAATCTCGTACATAATGACAAATGAATGGCTGACTTAGGCGGTATCATTGGTCGTATTGTACGACAATGCCATTATAACACAATTCTATTACGAGACCATTGACTGACCAATGATCGACCATTATGAATTACGAACGAACTTTTAGCAAAATGACAATGGGATCGTGTTGGAATGACGAATTTATAAAAATAGCAGACGTGGGCCCCTGTGACTTTGTCGTATGAAATATGTACCCAAATGTAAATCTCTGATACATCGACACAACTTTCTAGCCATACATCGAAACTTGTTTGTCTAACTCAGCTAACTCAACGCGAAAATATTCAAATAATAAATTTGTCTCTTTCGGAGACTTTTGTATTTTCCTTACATAGACTTTTCTGCCGAACTGAAAAAATATAAGTAGCAAGGTAACAGAAAACTGCCTACGCCTCTCAGTGCCTAAAGTTATGCGTGTAATGGAGTATGGAAGAATTATTATTATAATTTCTATAGAAAAACGATAGGAATTGTGGGAACGACAATACACAACGTGATTTATTTGCTTCACGAACTGCAACAAAAGCACGATTCAATGGAAAAAAATGAAGTGATACAATTTATTCAGAATTATTCGCGACATTGCGTTGATCACAATGAAATATTTTGTCCTTTTACTTTTTGAATAGATTCTTTAGGTTGTATTCGGAGAGTCTTTATACAACTATAGGCCTACACTGTCCTCCCTTACCTAGTAACACTGTAATTTGAAAACATTGTAGAAACCATTTATTTTGAAAAGAGTAACCGTAGAGTTTCTTGCCGGCTCTTCTCCATAGGAAGCGACCAATTGGAACCATGCAGCTAGCTTCTGACGTTTCATAAGTGCCCTTGTGACGTTTCATATGTGAAATAAAATATTTTGAATTTTGAACTACAATTGTGTAGAGTGACTTTAATATCTCAGGAAGAGTGGTTATCTACCATCAAAATAACAATGTCAATTTTGAAAAATAAGCTGGCAACACAAACTGTCAACACGTCTTAAAAATAGTTTTCACAATTTTCTAATTTATATTTATTTTAACCGCAGTTTTTATTAATATCGGAAACCGAAAATAAAGCGTAAAAGCCCACAAATCAGAATAAACCATAAAAAAATATCAAAATGACCAGAAAAATAGACTATATTCAACAAATGCCGAAACGGACATGACAGATGTCACCTCTACTTAAACCAAAAAACCGGAATGAAAACTACAAAGAATGTTGACTAGATCAGCGGCGAAACGAGCACACCCACCACCTCCGGACTCGTCGCTCAGCTCCGCCTCGCCGCCGCCGGTACCCAGCGCCACCGTGAGCGCTGTGACGACACCGGCCGTGGCAGTTGCGTCGAGCTCGAGCGACGAGTATTTTTCCCCGCCGACGTCGCCAACATCTGTACGTCGGCAGGGGAGAGGCCGGCCACCAGCGGGCTTGGGACTTCGAGGCCAACAGGCCCCGAACAGGGTCCCCGCTGCCGGTGGAAATGTGTCGCGCATGCGATGGACTCAGTCCATAAATGAAAATGTGATGCGCGCATATTAGGGGGCTACCGAGGGAGGAATTAACCTTACAGCGTACCGAAGTCGGATGCTCTCTCTGTTTCAGGTGCTTGAACCTGCCGTTAACGTCTCGGCCCAACGATTGTCAGATCAGGTGCGCGTCATTCAACACAACCACAGGTTGGATAACGCTACACTTGATCGGCTGCGCACGGAAATGCAGAATAGCTCTGTTAGTAATCCTCCCCCATCCCAGAATGTCGTGCATGCGCCTGCCGTGGTCCCACTGCAGGCAAACCAACACGATAAGGAAGAGGATGGCAGGGCTATATCTGCAGACAACCTATGCAATGTGGAATTAAGGAGTGCACTGGAGGATGCGATCCGTGAGTACCGGTTCATATCACCTGACCTCAGACCACGGCTACCACGTTTGCCCATGAATAAAAGAAACAGAGCACTGGTGTGTGCCCTGGATGCGCTGTTACCAAATTTTATTGAAAGCAGCGCAGACCTTTGCGATACACACTCGATCTTGTATTGCACGGCTGTTGCGGCATGTCGTATAGCCCGTGTCAAATTTCCAAATACTGACCGAGCTGTTCGACCGAAACCCGCCGCACCAGCTTGGCAGTGCAGGATTGAGTGTCGTATTAATGAGGCCAGGGTACTCATCGGGAAGCTCATCTGCTTCAGGGAGGGCAATACACGCCCAAGGGTGATGCGCTTTGTGAGGCGGGCGTTCTCGGGAACTAGTATTAGTCCCCGAGAATATGTATCCCATGTCACAGAGCGCATCGACTTCCTGAAGCAGAAAGTTTATGCATGGGCAAACCGTATCCGTCGGTACAGGCGAAGAGTGGATCGGTACACTCAGAACCGCATGTTCCAGAACGATCAAAGGTGGGTATACAGAGCATGGGAGCGGCCCACTCGCAATCAAGGTGTGACTGACGCACGTCCACCGGATAGTGAAGCCATACAAACTTTCTGGCGAAGCATTTGGTCGGTGCCCGTCAGTCACACTGAAGGTGATTGGATGCGTGTTGTTGAGCAGGCATGTGAACCAATACCAGACATGGAGGCCATTATCATTAGTCCTCTGGATGTGGCCCGTGCAGTCCGTCCGTTGCCTAACTGGAAATCTCCAGGACCGGACGGACTGCAAAATTTCTGGCTTAAATGGCTACAAAGGTCACACGCCTGCTTAGCCTCGCAATTCCAGTCATCTTTAGAGACTGGGTCCCTCCCATTGTTCTTCACAACAGGAGTTACCCACCTGCTCTATAAATCGGGCAGTACTGCGGAACCTAAAAATTATAGACCAATTACATGTTTACCGACGGTCTATAAAGTTCTTACATCCATTCTTAGAGCAAAAATTTCACACCATATTAACAACAACTTAATTATGTCTGTGTCTCAGAATGGATGTAAGAATGGGTCCCGCGGTACCAAGGAGCTGCTCCTTATAGACATGACCATTAGCCAACAGGTTCGTAGATCCCGGAAGGATTTGTCGACTTGTTGGATAGATTATAAGAAGGCCTATGATTCGGTGCCGCATACATGGCTCATGAGGGTGCTGGAGTTGTACAAGATAGATGCCACTCTGCGCACCTTCCTGATGTCATGTATGCGGCAATGGAGGACGGTCCTTCTCTATCCAGGATGTCGACAGACCCGGGGAATTGATGAACCGATCAGGATTGAGCGGGGAATATTTCAGGGCGATAGTTTGAGTCCGCTTCATTTTGCTTAGCCTTGAATCCTCTAAGCACACTGCTGGAGGATTCAGGTCTAGGCTACCGGTTGAGAAGGGGTGGTCAGGTGATATCTCACCTCCTTTACATGGATGACTTGAAACTCTTTGCCCCCAACAATTTGCGACTGATGGAGCTACTGAAGGTAACCCAAACATTCAGTAGCGCCATCAGGATGGAATTTGGTGTGGAAAAATGTGCAGTCATGCATGTAAAGCGAGGGAGGATTATGGAATCCGTGGGAACCCAACTCTCGGATTCCATACACCTTAGATCCCTCTCCTCAACCGAAACCTACAAGTACTTGGGTATGTCGGAAGCATTAGGCATCAATGTTGCCGACATGAAACAATCGTTGAGGGAACGCTTCTTTGGCCGCCTGAATAAAGTGTTAAATAGTCTTTTATCAGGCGGAAACAAGGTGCGTGCCTTCAACGGTTGGGTCATGCCGGTGTTGATGTATTCTTTCGGCATACTCAAATGGACTCAGACGGAACTTGACGCTCTAGATAGGAAGGTCCGTACATTGCTGACAGCAAATCGAATGCATCACCCACGGTCATCAGTGATGAGACTGTACATCCCGCGGAAGTGTGGGGGTCGAGGTTTCCTAAATGCTAAAACCCTCCACAACCGCGAGATTTACAGTCTCAGGGAATACTTCCTTCAAACTGACGTGGGTATGCACCGAGATGTGGTCGCAGTGGACAAGGGCCTCACCCCGCTCTCCTTGGCAAAAGAGAACTGGCGCAAACCTGCAGTACTTGATACTAACGATCGTAAGGAAGTATGGCAGGGCAAAGAGCTACACGGACGCTTTTTCCGGGCCCTCCACGGGCCTGATGTAGACTTTTTGGCGTCTGTATCCTGGCTACGCTTCGGTGAAACCGAAGGTTTTGTCTGTGCGATTATGGATGAAGTTATCCTGACGAATAATTATCGGAAATACATTGTCAAGGACGGTACGGTTGACATCTGGCGGGCATGCCACCGCCCCGGTGAATCAATCCGACATATTATTTCCGGTTGTTCTCGTCTAGCTAACGGCGAGTACTTGCACAGACACAATCTAGTGGCTAGGATTATCCACCAGCAACTTGCCTTGCAGTACAACCTTGTAGAATCTGAAGTACCATACTACAGGTATGTGCCCGACCCAGTTCTCGAGAATGGTCACGCCACATTGTACTGGGATCGATCTATCATCACTGACAGGACTATTGTAGCTAATAAGCCTGATATTGTGGTGATAGATCGACTAGAGCGCCGTGCAATGATTGTTGATATCGCTGTCCCTCATGACGAGAATCTCGTAAAAGCTGAGAAAGATAAAAAAATCAAGTATCTTGACTTAGCACACGAGGTTGTCGACATGTGGGATGTGGACTCTGCAATCATTGTACCGATAATCGTTACGGTTAATGGCCTAATAGCGAAGAGCCTCGACCAACACCTCAGGAGGCTCTCATTGCGCGGCTGGGTCAAGGGCTTGATTCAGAAAGCAGTACTCCTAGACACGGCACGCATAGTGAGGAGGTTCCTCTCTCTAGAGCCCTGACCACCGGCAGCTAGGACCCTGTTCCTGATGCCGATGGGCCACTGTTTTTTATATTTTTAAATGTTTTTTTTTAATGATTTTTATAAAAATATTTAAAAATGTATTAAATATGTAAAAAAATGAATAAATGAGAATGTCAATTTCAACGTTTCTAACAATTGCTAGTGTAGTAAAGTTTTGTAAACGAAAACTATCCTTCTATTGTTGTCCTGAATGCCTGACGCTGCACAATACAATTGTAGGTACTAAATTCGACTCGGTCGGTACGTTTCAGTTTTTAGCATGGAACCTGAAAACCTTTTTCGCTTTTTACTAGTCATTGTTTTATATGCATTTGCTTTATGTTTGCATAGTTTCGCACAATTGAGTGCCTACCTATAAGTGGTCTTGTGTTCCTATAGAAACTTATGTCAAAAATGTGGCACCATCATCCAACAATGATTCCAAAAAATAACAAAGGTCTATCCATCGACATCCATCGACATCGATGATACAGCGAAGGCTTTTAAAAAAAAAAATTTTTTTTGCTTAGCTTTAATAGGTTCTAAAAACACCCTAGGCTACAATTCATATTTATCGGAAATACTTTCGTTCAAAACATGTCAAAAGCCATGTGTAAATTGTCCAATGACTGCATTAATCACAACTCACAAGTACGAATCATTCTGTCAACATCACATAGTGAAGCTTTCAGACTTCAGACAGCTTTCGCTTTAAGTGGGGGAACGCTCTAAGTAACCCATCTTTTATAAATAATATTAGAAGTACCTACCACTTAACCGTCCACCGTAATCTGAATTTCCTGAATCATTTAGTACACTTGGTGCCCGGAATTTATCCTTCGCGCTAAACTGACGTAGTTAAAAAGATTTCCTATGCCATTAACTGATACTTAAGTACTTTTTTTTTGGAATAGTTGTTTTTCTCAAACCCAGGAAGAATTCCGGCTTAGTGCCAGGTTTCATTATGCGGCTGAACCTGCTGCTAGAGTCTTTCGAAGTTACTGTGGACTTACATAGAACGTAAAAAACTGTTTTTTTATGCGATCGGTCATTATAAGATAGATAGATAGAATATTCTTTATTATGTACACCATAAAAATTACAGACATAAATTAAAATATAAGATCATATGATTCATAAAAATAAAATCTGAGTTCCAATTAACAAACTTTAAATATTCTACAAAAGATTTTTCAACTTTTGATTTTGTAATTTTAGTGTTACGAAGTGCTTCATCAGATCATGGTTATTCCTACCTCAATATAAAGAACATTGCAGACATATTGGTTTAGAACACCGAAGATAGGCAGACGATCTCCATCATTCTTAAGCCGATTTGGATTTATTATTATCCCAAATACAATATTCAGAACCTTCTTATAGTAGTAGGTTAAAGAATAAAGTAATTTTGCACGGAATTTCCTATTTTCCTATGATCACAAATTTATTGGGATCTCGCCTCAAGGCATCAGGAGGTTTCTGCCCAAGTAAAATAATTGTAACAAAAATATATAAATGGAGATCATGGAGATTGAAAATGTTTCCTAAAGAAACACCCCCAGTTACCTTGTTATTGTATTTTTAGGAAAAAGCTTATTTATTACATTGACATTAATGACAGAATGACCAATAAATGTTTAGATCGTCATACGAATACGAATTAATACGCTGTTAATTAATTTGCCCTAAACTCTAACTATTCGGCGATCGTTTTGAGTCGATGACTAGATATTAGTGCACAGGTTGCAATTCTATTGAATTATTTGAGCCTGTAATCTTCTTGTTTGGAGTAGGGTGATTTTTCTTTGACACATGAAATTAGTCCCCCTTATAATCAAATTATTTTATTATGCAATTATCTAATTGGCAATTAAAGCGCCACACGCCGTAACATAATTTTTCCTGGGACGCGGTCGGCGGAATAAGATTGCAGTGCTGAATTCCATTTTTAGGGTTCCGTAGTCAACCAGGAACCCTTGTAGTTTCGCCATTTCCGTCTGTCTGTCTGCAATGTCCGCGGTTTAGCTCAGAAACTCCTGAGAGTTCTGAGCTACTGAGCTGCTGAGTTGCTGAGCTGTCATTTGGCATGGGTATACATATTAATCATGCCGACAAAGTGGTAAAATATTTTTTTTTTTTAGGGTACTTACCCTATACGGAAAGGGGGATGTTTTTTCTCGTCTTTCTCAGGGTGTGGGGTGTTGTTGGATAGACCATTTATAAATATTGCGGGTGTGTGAAATAATTTTTTGATTCAGGGATCCGTTTGCGAAATATTAAGCTTAAAGTGCAAATTTTTGTTTGATTCAAGTGTGTGTGTCCCTTTTTTTGGGTGGACCGTGGACCGTGTCAGACTCCTACTGACTAAAACCCACCCGTGTTCCTTCATTTGCCTGTATATGTTGCCAGAGGCCACGGTATTCCTTTCGGACTTTCTCTTGACCCCGGCAGTTCTGCTGACATCTCTTTGAGGCACGCGTGGGACACAACGCACCGTTGCCGTCGACCCGAGCCTGGTCCTTATCGGACGGCGAGCTACCCATTGCTCACTGTTCGCAAGCCCGCGCCTACGGTGGCCGGGAATCGGCATGGGATTCCCGACACCCGGGGCGTCTCCTGTGGCGGTTAGGGACGTGAGGGCGCGAAATTTGCCTCTCCCTCACGCGTTTCGCCTCCTCCTTCGCGAGCATTACTGCTTCGCAGAAGGAGGTGACGGCTTTCCATGCCCTTTCGCTCCGTACCATGGCCTGGACCGGGGCCGGTCGCGAGAGACCACCGTCGCCGATCGCCTTCACGAGGACACGGCGATGCTCCGCTCAAGCCGGGCAGACCTCCACCGTATGCTCGACCGTGTCCTCCGGGCGATCCACATAATGGTGACGCCCGGGCGTTTCCTCCTGCCTTATCCGGAACAGGAACCTAGTAAAACAACCGTGTCCGGTGAGGATTTGCGTCAGGCGGAAGGTGAGGACGCCGTGGCGCCTTTCTAGCCACTCCTCAAAGAGGGGACTTATTTTCTTTACGTACCTACTTAAAGCCCCTTAGTTACTTACTTAAGCCTTAGTGTCCCCTGCCAGCCAAATGGTTGTTTTAGGATTTGTGAAAAAATTCAGGGCAGTACTATATATAAAGAAGTTAAAAGGCAAACTGTCACAGCTAAGTAGGCTTTACAAGTTAACGAGTAATAAGTCAATCAACTTACTTTTACAGTTGGAATGTATTGGAGAATATGTTTTCTACTACATTGTTAAGTTTGTTTTTGGGATAAAGTCGGCCCAACTATGGAACTTTTCATTGTGCGTGGACCGACACGCACTGGCCGGCTTATTATATTTAAGTTGGTTCAAAGCAGATTCTTTTTGTTTGATAAAACTCTAGTCATAATATTTATTTAATAAAGATTAAAATGAACTTTACATATGTAACAACTTAGTACCAAATCTTTATATATATAATTCTTCTGTGAGTGTGTATGTCACTGAACTTCTCTCAAACGACTGGACCGATTTTGATGAAATTTTTTGTGTGTGTTCAAGGGGATCTGGGAATGGTTTAGATTCACAATTTTGTCCGCTGGACAATGTTTTGACAGGACAACGGCTGTCGGGTCCGCTAGTTTATTAATAAAATAAAAGTAAAAGTTATATATATTATTATAACATAATTAATTTATGTTCCTACAATACAATCTACTTGTGTTAAAATTAAACACATGTTCTTAGAAGAGTTGTTGTCATTACAACTACATAGTAGGTAACAACTTTCCTGCTACAATTTTTGATAATAGGTACGAAAACAATTAACACTTTTTCCAACAACAACGAGATTTTGCGTGTCGCTACAGGCAGTTTCATGCTAGTTTACATAATAGTGCCTTTCGAATGGAAACTAAACCCCGGTATCAAAAAGTCACTATTTGAGAACAATTGAAAGAATTTGGTTTTTTGACTTTCCTTTTAACAACTGGTAATGAAGAAGTGGATATGTTTCCATGTGCCGTGAGGAACAGTTACAATAATTCGAGATTTCCTGCTCTAAACTTCAATTTTTGAATAATAACTGAAATTGAAACAACTTTTGAATGGCCAATTGCCAACTGAAACGGTTAAAGCGTGGGTTTAAGGCTCTTTATTAGAAGCAATCTAATCATAAATTGTGCACGGACTCATAGGAATATCTGTATTGTTTCATGTTCCCTTTGTGTCCCAAATGGTAATAAAACCAATGCCGAGTTCCAGTTTATTATTAGAGCTTTTCCTGTTGAACTAAAAAAGTTTTTCTCCTTTTTATAATCAGATCTGAGTTACAGCCTAGCTCATAACTGTTTGGGGATATATTTCTTTTGACAATGTAAGGGCCTCAAAGTTTTTTACGGCGTCGAATATTTGCATAAAGAAGGTGAATTTCGAAGCCTTATATGAATGTTACGGTATCAAATGGACGTGTTCCGGATATCATTGAGGATAGAGGTTGACTTTTAATAAATATCGCAGAACTCTTGGTTACGACTATAATGCTCGGTATCTTTTCGAGTGTCGTCGGCAACGGAGATGTCACCCGCGAATGATACTCGCAAATATTTTATAGAATATGAATTTACAAGTCACATGGAATGTTTCTGATGAAGTGGAATAAATAAATTTATATTTTATGATATTCAACAAACATGTCCGTTACTAAAGATAAACAGAACTATAGATTTTAGTAACAATAGGCTCTTAAACCCAAAATGGTACATATTAAAGAAAAAACTTTATGAAAACTGCGGCTTTAAATCAAAGATTCAAAATAAATACCTGACAACCTCCAATCTTTTAACAAGCTTACGCAACTCAATAAAAAAAGTGAAATTGAACAAAGTAAACAGTTACAAACGGTACTGAAGCTCGACGTGGTTTTTAATAAGGACTTCTTTTTAGTTATGTCATGACGGAAAACCGTTGCGATTGACGGGCTTATAAAAACAACTTATACGGAATTTAAAATTAGTATTTTCTGTAAATCAAATAAGCTACGCAAGCAAACCTACGTCTAAAATCTTTAAGGGTGCTCATACGGGCTACGAGCTTTAACAATACTTGTATTCATATACACACCCGTAAATAATTGCCCTGGATGTTCATAAACCCAGGACAAACTTAGTTTACGATAATCCCACGCGGATGACGTGTGGTTGTAAAAACTTTAGATGCTTCTCGAATATCTAAATTAAATGTTAGACCACGTCGGGCATAAATTTAATTAAGTCACAACCGTTTTGCTCGGAGTGGTCGGGATTTAGTATTCCTGTGCGGAGGTGCGGTACAGTACTAGAGCGACTGACAGCGGCCTACGTCAAAATTCTAATTAATTTACTCAGTTCAGGAGGCCATTGACGGTCTATAAATTAAATCTGCGTCTGTTTGGAACTTCAATAAGGCTTATGGCATAATCCGCTAAGACAGCCGTGCCAGGTTTGACGTAAAATGAACGTTTTACGAGTTCAAGAACTCCAAGAACAATCGTATTTATTCTCACATTGTCTGTCAACTTTTTCCGTGACAGCATGAAGAAACTTGTAATCTGGTCAGCGTTGTATGAAACCAAACAACAGTAACATGTTGGATTTATGTTTTGGGGCATTTGTAAGTAAAGGCAGTTTGTTAGGTCATTGCGTATTCGTGTGGGATGACAAATAGCCCACATCTCGTACACTAGAACAGCTGGTATGATTACCGGAGCTATTTCTTTGGACTCTCGTCAGGGCGTTGAAAGTTTCATGTGGTATAAGTATGGTAGTTCCTGTGTACTGTGTTTATTTTATTGGTAAATTTCACTTCACACACTTCAGCGGTAAAATAAAGTTTTTTTTAAATAAAATATTGTTGCTAGCACCCTGAGGAAGACAAATGAGGAAACATGTTTAAAAACACTTCCACCTACTCCGGACAAATTTATAAGGATTTCCTCACGTGCAACAGCTTACTAAAATCCGAAAGGAACGACTTTTTTATCGAGATACTGTTATTTTATCAGTCTGCAGATCGAGATTCAATGTTCTTATGGCGAATCATATTTTTACGGGATGCTGTAGAAATTATATCAATTTGTTTATTTGTTATTTACCAAGACTAGTAAATTACGGGAAAAAATCTATAATAGGTTTAATAAGGTTGAACTAGTCGCGGGCTCGAACTCATTGGTGGGCTTGGTCAAAATGCACGCTATCTCACCTGGCATCGTGTCCGACAGAGATAGTATCAGTGATGAGTAGTTAGATGCACAAACTCTAGTTCGCACGCACACAAACACCGTTCAGAACGATTTTAGTAAAACGAGCGCGTAAAAAATTACGAAAAATCCTTTGGAAGGTGGAGTTTTATGAAAAAACTACTGCATAAATCAATTACGAATAAAGTTTATTAAAATCTTAGACAATTGAGCTTTGTTTTGGAGATTTTATACTTCTTTTATTACTTATTTACTCCCAAAATTGCGTTAAAATTAGCAGGAAAAACGAATCTTTGTTGGCTCATAACTTTTTAATTGCTTTTTTTACTATTCTGCTTCTGTACAGACAAAATTAATAATAAGACAAAACGATTTCTTGTTTTACTTTGGATGTACAATGTGTAACAGTGGAGTAAAACCCCCCCGAAATTTGTATGGAAAAGTATCGGCTAGTTGCGCCTTAAAACACAAACATAAACAACAGAGATTATTATCACAACAGTGGTATTACTTGTAGACAGTGACTAAGTCAAATTATTAGGCACTTGGCCGCCCCAAGTGGCTGCTAACAGGCCACTCTCCAGGGGGAAATAACGCTATAATCTTATCCACAATGACAAAACGGGCCTTTTTTTTTTTTTTTTTTTTTTTTGGGTGGGAAATCATCAAATGACTTCTCCCGCTCTGGGCGGAGCGGGAGGGCGTGTCAGACTCTTACTGACTAAAACCCACCCGTGTTCCTTCAGTTGCCGTGTTGCCAGGGGGCCACGATTTCCCTATCGGTTTTCTTCGAACCCCCGGCAGGCGGGCCTGAGATAAGTGTTTCTATATATTCGAGTGTAAGTTTCTCACCACGAGGGAATAACAAACAAACTTACCTAGGACTTCGTCAACAGCCCACGGCGTTGCTGAAGAAGTTAAATAAGTACAAGGGTAAAAACTCCAAACAGGATACAATAAATTCCCCTAACTTGTTTAATCAGTTTGTTTAAAACGTACTAGTTACAGTGAAATGTTACCGAAACTAGTGTAACAATGCACAGCTTGTGTTACAAAAGTAGAAAGTTTATTTAAGAATAAGCCGAACGAAACTGCGATGTGCGAATGAGACGTTAATTGGAATACATTTCACTTTTCGTCAAGATTTTATACGAATTGTACGAGAGGTAGATTAGATAAGTAGGTTGGTTTAGATTTTGATAAGACTTTATTAGTGACGAGAATGAGGATATGCTGGGCGAACAATTATCTATCGACGCGTCAGAATGTTTTGTACAGTAAGTCCTAGGTACTACACGCACAAAACGGGATTGGCATGCCTAGGCCCTATTTATTAATAAACCTTACAAATTGTAAAATGAAAATTGTAGATGCTACAATTCTACAAGTTTTTGTTTAATAAAAATGACAAGTTACAAAGTTGTCATGGTAAAAACTTTACAAAATTGTCAAATTGTTCCTAAAATTTCACATATTTCTGTATAATAAACATTTTCTCTTTACAGGTGTAAGTTTACATAATTGTGGGGTAAACTACTTTATTGAACACGTAATTATAATTACAGTTTTATATATTTTATAAATTGTAAGTAGTATAATTCCGACAAGTGGTCTCACGATGTGTCAAAACAATTGTGTGCCTCAACCTAATGACTAAAGAAATTAAAATATTATAACCAAAAAAATGGTTCTAACCACGAGTAGTGAAAGTAGTGATGTTTAGTGGTGATGTATATGAGATTGAACGGCAACGGCGAGTTTTTTGTAAAAGGATAACTCTGTGAAACACTTAAATTCTAAACTCAAGAGTAAGAAAGTCTACCCTCGTTTATTAAGAATCTGTACCAAAAGCTTAAATTTTATGTAACTAAATAAAATTGTAATAATTAAACAATATTGTCATCGAAATCGACAGGCGCTTTCTACATAAGTAATTGTTTATTAAGCAGCATATGCAATTGTGATAATTATACGTAAGTTATTTACTTGTTAGTTTCTTACATATCTGTGGTTTATTTAAAAGCACCTGAGCACATGTCGTAAAACTTAACAAATATGTCTCTTTTTTACAAAAATGTAAGATCGTAACGTTGAATACAGTATTGGGCATTTATGTCTTTTGCCGTGTGTACCCAGGCTAGGTATACATAAAATAATTATAACGTGTGCTATTATTACATTATCAAAACAAACTGTTAATAGAAAACTAAGTCGACTTTTCAAATTTCGTTTAAGTGTATAAGCAGTATTTAATTAATTTACTTTCTAAAGATCACCACAAGGTTTACCTATTTATTATATTAGGGATTTTGGTGATAAAACATCGCAGAATGGAGACACTCGCAAATCTTCCTGTGGAAAAGAATTTTCAGGCTATATTTATATAGGCTCGGTATTTTTGTCCCAGGTCCATCATAGTTAATTTTTCGTTTCATAAAGTTTTATTTATGAAACGAAAAATTACCTACACGTTCTTTTCCTAGTAACACACGAGTCTTAACATAATTTGTGTCTTAAATTCTTAATATCTAATTGTATTGGAAGTATAGTAAGTACTGATAATAATCATGCTCTAGGTAATAATCTGAACTTACTGCAGTAATTCTGAGAGTAAAATAAGGTTCTGCCAAAGTGCGCTTCGGTTTTTTAGTGCAATATATTTTTTACCTTATAAGTCGTACTTTTTACTTCAAACAATACTGAACTATTTCTATACTCCGTACCGTACGCGCAGCCGAGCTGTGTAAACATTGATGAATTTACACGATTATTCGACTCTTAATTAAAAATATTCGACCGGTTTACTTAAGTTGGTTCGGGTAGGTGATGCGATGGAGTCTGAGACAATTTCATTTGAAAGGGCCAATTAGCTCGCACTATGTGTTGTGTTGCTGTGCAAAGATTACGATTTCCACATTTCTACATGAGAAAAAAAATTGCGAGAGTTATTTTATTTTAGCAAGTTGCTAATTGGCGAGACTTAACAGGTTACAAATTAACAATTAATATTAGTTAGTCACTGTTAATTATTAAGTGCCTGCATATTAGGTACGTAACTAATTAAACATAATTTGTCGTAAGTATACCTACCTTACGTCTATCTAGTTACACGACCCAGCACCCTAATTGCTTAATACACGATCAATCACAATTTGAATAATTTTGAAACAGATTCCTAATCCATAGCTTCACGGGAGGAAACGCCCGAGTGTCGCCACTGTGTGGATCACCCGGAGGACACGGTGGAGCATACGGTGGAGGTCTGGCCGGCTTGGGCGGAGCATCACCGTGTCCTCGTAGAGGCGATCGGCGGCGGTGATCTCTCGCGTCCGCCCCTGATTCGGGCCATGGTACGGAGCGAGAGGAAATGGGAGACCGTCACCTCCTTCTGCGAAGCAGTAATGCTCGCGAAGGAGGAGGCGGAACGCGTGAGGGAGAGGCAAATTTCGCGCACTCGCGCCCCTAACCGCCGCAGGAGGAGACGCCCTGGGCGTCGGGAATTACAAGCAGATTTCCGGCCACCGTAGGCGCGGGCTTGCGGACGGTGAGCAATGGGTAGCTCGCCGTCCGATAAGGACCAAGCCCGGGTCGACGGCGCGTTGTGTTCCACGCGCGCCTCAAAGAGATATCAGCAGAATTGACGAGGTCCGCTAGGGCTAATGCCTGCCGGGGCTGCGAATAAGAGCCGAAAGGGAAATCGTGGCCCCCCGGCAACATGGCAACTGAAGGAACACGGTTGGGTTTTAGTCAGTAAGAGTCTGACACGCCCTCCCGCTCCACCCAGAGCGGGAGAAAATATTTGATAATTTCCCACCCAAAAAAAAAATCCATAGCTTCACAAGTTCGAAAAAAAAAATTTGCTAAACAACATAAATAACGCAATGTAAGTGAACTGTCAAAATGAAACAAATTACTCTTAATCATTTACGAAAATGTGTTACGTAATTAGATAGCTGGCCTCCCGTAGGTTTAGGAAAAGATGTCTAACAATTTAATATATCCATCGGCTTAATTGTATAACACACATGAAATGGCAATCAGTGGCGAAGTAGTGATAGCCTAGTGGTGTGACTGTCGGACTGCCAAGTCTAGGTCTCGGGTTCAAATCCAAGGCACGCACCTCTCACTTTTCGGATTCATATGAGTATTGTATAATTATCACTTGCTTAAAAAAACGGTGAAGGAAAACATCGTGAGGAAACCGGGATGCCTGAGAGATATTTCTCGACGGCATGTGAAGCCAAGTCAGAGACCCATAGGTGGCATAAAAACTTCCTCACTTCCCACTTGAAAAAGAAAGAAATGGCAATCGATCGCAATGCCTTTCATTTTGACAGTTCAGGTTCAGCGTCAGCGTTATTGAGCGGACGAATTTTTCAAACCAAAGAAGCAATGGATTACAAAATAAAAGGTATTGCGATCGATTGCTATTTTTTTATTTGTGTTACGCAAGCGCACAGCAAGGAAGCATTTCATTTTAATAACAAGAGACGTGTCGTGTCGTGTTTTTGTCACTGCTAGTCCTCATAATATACAAAATTCGTACGTGTTCCGTGACTTATGTCACTTTGGTGCGTGCTCAGTACTAAGCATGCAAGTTGATGCAGAACATGAAAGCATGCAAAAATATCATTAATCTGCGATTACTGATCTACCTGCCAATTAACGTTCAATGATTTAATATTACTATAAATGGAGAAAGCTTTATTACAAAAAGTGAATATTACCACGTAATGACGCAAGTATTTATTATTGAACTAAACAATGAAAGATCAAGTATCTGAATAATGTCGAATAAAACAGCTTTTGAAAATTTACTGCGTGTTATTTCACCTATACGGACTTTCTAACTGGGAGACCTTGTTCTGTGGTCATTGGTTTCAGGACTAATATTGGCTCGGTTAGGTACATAAAGCTGACATTTGAAGTCAGTACCTAATGTTTGTTATCAAATAGACATTATCTAGCAACGTGTTTACATAATGGACTCTACCTACTTTTTAAGTTCATAAGGTTACATAGAACATGAATCATTGTACGTAACGCACTTATTATAATCCAATCTAAAATAACAAAGAAAGTTGGTCCTTTTTGTTCAAAGTTAGAACAATATATGGACAGAGAGCAGTGGTGGCCCAGTGGTAACGGCCGCGACTTACGAGTTGTAGGTCGTAGGTTCGAACCCAGACAGGCGCTTTACTTTGTGTAAATTATTTCATCACCACTGCTCTCGAAACGGTGAAGGAAAACATCGTGAGGAAACCGGCATGTCCTAGCACCGAAAATTCGAAGACATGTGACATCTACCAACCCGCATTGGGCCCGCGTGGTGGATTACAGCCCACTCCCTCTCACTGAGAGGAGGCCTATGTCCCAGCAGTGGGAACATTTATAGGCTGATGATGATGATGATGATGGACAGATTAGCTTAACAATCAATCACCTATCTGTTATTTTTATTTCCTTTTAATAATGCCGTTTTATTTATCGAATAGTATTATAGTCACAAGCATAGGTAGCTATTTACCTTACATTCACGTAAAATTCAAAAGCGATTTTCCCGTGAATTAACGATTGCAATTTTGGGAAAAGACCTATTTCGAAAATACTATGCCAGTAATATTATACAATTTTTATCAATACTTTTGGAGAAAATAGCGTTTGAATCTTGTGTAAGTATAACGAATTTATGCTCGTGACTGTAATTTCAATATGAAATCAAAACAAACTAATTAATCAACTTATCGAGTACCAAGATTTTTTTAAAGTCCTTTAAAAGTGTTATTTTGTATTAAAACTGATTTACCGACCGAAACAACGAGAAAACTGAAGTGTTACTTAAGAAGACTTAAGTTATTTATATAAGAGATCCTTAAAGATTTACGCAATTATTTAAAATTTGTTTTAATTAAATATGGCTTAAAGAAAGAGTACATTTAATTAATTCCTAATTAGGTTTAACATTTACTTAATTAAGTACGAACAAAAACCTAGGAAACAAAGACGATTGCTTTATTGGTTTAGTAACACAAAAATGGGTTTGAAACAATGCTCCTAACGACGTTAGTTATTCGAAATGCTGTACTTCTTTTTCGTATTGACTCAAACCATAATAAGACTAGCTGTTCCCCATGATTTCGTCTGCGTGTATTTTGTTTTAAATACAAAACTTCAGGATGAAAAGTGTCCTATGTCCTTCGCCAGGTTCCAGGCTACCTATCTGTCTAACATAACGATCGGCTCAGTGGAATAGGCTTGAAAAGATAACAGATAGACATACATACAGAGTTACTTTACCATTTATAATTGGAAGTATGGATGTATTATAAACTAAAAATATATATAGCCAGGTAAGTAAGATGGTATCGGGGCTAGGTACCGTGAATGGTATCGGGTCTGGGAACCGTGGATGGTATCGGGGCTGGGCACTGTGGATGGTATCAGGGCTGGGTACCGTGGATGGTGTCGGAGCTGGGTACCGTAGATGGTATCGGGGCTGGGTACGGTAGATGGTATCGGAGCTGGGCACCGTGGAGGGCATCGGGGCTGGGCACTGTGGATGGTATCGGAGCTGGGCACCGTGGATGGTATCGGAGCTGGGCACCGTGGATGTTATCGGGGCTGGGTACCGTGCATGGCCAGGTTTTCTGTATCGCCACTCGTAGAGGCAATTTACGAGCATCCTGATGTTGTATGAGTATATAGTAGTGTATACAATGTTAAGTGTGTGTGCACCAATCAATTCATTTATTTGTACAACACAGGTTTCATAATAAATTGAATGTGCACTTTGTGTATCGTGTTTTACGATTAATTTTAACACTGTACAAGAGAAAACATTTCGCTTGTAAACAGTATGTAGGTAAGTACCTAATTGTAAATCATTCATTTGGGAAATACAAATTTGATGAGTATTTTAATGAGATATTTATTATTTAACGTTTTGATTAAAAGAGTTAGAGGTATTGAAAGCCGTCCATCAGAATTTTAAGGCAGATTGATGTATTTGTCGAGTATTTTGTCTCGTAGCGCTAAAATATAAACTTAGCTCTGCTCACAGGCCAGACTTTTGATCAACTTGATTCGCGGAAACTAAACTGGAGCTTGAAATTCATTCTGCTTGCTGCTAAACAAATAGTTTGCCCCCACATACACTTTGGTACAGTCGAAATAGTAATTAAGATTGGCAATCCACAATTCCTGAATTTCAAAATTACCTATCGATATATCGTAACGTAGCTGGCAGATGCCAGACTTAACTACCGTTAAGTATTTTCAAAAGCGTATTACAATTAGCTTAGTAGCTCGGGTCAGCCAGAAAATAATAAGTACTAAGCAAATATTCTTTTAAAATTAATCGAAGAGCGTTATTTATTGGATATGAAAAGTAACGTAAACTACCAAAAAACAAACCGGCCAAGTGCGTGTCGGACAACGCACAATGAAGGGTCTCGTAGTTGGGATGAATTAATCCCAAAAACAAACTTAACTTTGTAGTTGAAAAATATGTTCTCCCATACGGAATGTATGGGAAAAATGTTTTTGCAACTGCAAAGTTAAGTTGGTCGATTATTACTCGTTAACTTGTAGAGCCTACTTAGCTGTGATAGTTTTCCTTTTAATTTCGTTATATAAACTACTGTTGTGATTTTTTTCACACACCCAAAACTAACCATTTAGCCGGCAGGGGGGGGGACACTTGACTCTAACAAAAATTAGCACTTTAAAGCTTAATATTTCGCAAACGAATCCCTGAATCCAAAAATGGTTTTCACAAACTCGCAATATTTTTGAAGGACCTTTCCAATGATACCCCTCACCATGGGGTAAAAAAATAAACATCACCACTTTACGTGTATGAGAGATACCCTAAAAAAATATGTTTTTCATAATTTTGTTTTACCACTTTGTCGGCGTAATTAATATGTATACCTATGCCAAATTACAGCTTTCTAGTACTAAGGGTCTCGGAGCTAGACTGCGGACAGACAGACAGACAGACGGACATGACGCAACTGGTTCCTTGTTTACTACGGAACCCTAAAAAGTAGGTAACATAAAAGTTTCGTAAGCCATATAAAGTTTGTTTATTAAATATGTGTGTATAGGTTCGTCGGCTAAACCTTTGATGCTGGCAGATTTCCGCAAATATTACTTGCTTGGTTTCGAGCACAGTTTGTAAAAATATCTAGGTCATATCGTTACGAGATAGCGGGTTAATAAAGGGAAGCTATTATTTTAAAATGTTGTGATTTTAGATGATTTTACATCAGAATTATTATCAGGTAATCGGTTATAAACGTAATATAGTCGTAGTTAGGTTTTGGCGACTAATTTTAGACTATAGTACTAAATGCCGATTGGCGATTGCGTCCGTGGTGAATAAAGCATGCACCAGACAACAGTGATTTAGCGTCATACAGCGTCGATGCAACGGCGTTTGAAATGTCCGCGTCGAGAGTTCCCATTACGCTTTGGCAGCGATAATTTTGATGATTTGATAATTGTTTTTGTGCATAGTAGAGCTTTTTAAAACATACATGATTCGGGATTGTAAAAACCGCTCCTATGAATTTCAGCCGTCTAAAGTCCGTTATCGCAAAATTTTCATCAAAATTTGAAGCTGGTGCCGAGATCAAAGCTTTTGGAATGTCGGGAAGAAAGGATATTGCAAGTGTTTATTATGAATGAAGGAAAGTTGAGAGGCTCTGAATGATCACAAGAGAATCTTGACCCGGCTCTGTGTGAAGAATTCAACAAAATATCGAGTGTGTAAAAAGCAACCCTCTTGTCCTTCTTGCTTTTTGCAAAAACTTTTAATTTAAGAATTCCATTTATGATTTCTCTGGAATCAAGATTTTGTATGGAACGCAAAAATGGCAGTATTTTTTCGGTTCACTTTACATCGTGCAACATTTGCAAAAAAATATCGCACGTACTAGTTGTGTATGCGGCATTGGAGGATAAAAATCGTTTAGTAATATAACATTTAATGAAACACAGGTTTTCATAAACCTAGATCAGGCTAGTCTACATTACAGATAGAATTAAATTTTCCTCGATTGTAATTTAATGTAAATCATACTTTTACTTTATACTTGAATATATTTTTTTATTTAGATATTTTATTAATATTTCGTATTGTAGGTATTCGTCGAATATATGAACGGCGTAGACGACGCTCTTTCACGGCAACGTATAGGAACAATTACGATGAAAATGTTTGGGTTATGCACGCTCACAAAATAACATTATAATTCACTTTCAGCTGACTAAAAACTCCACAATATCCCATAGCTTTCTATTTCTCTCTTTTCCGTTTCTCAAAAATGTGCGTATAAAAACCTGTATAACAAAGAGTACGATAATATATACTACCTTTTCAGATCATGATTATTTCGAAACAAAACGCGTTGCAATCAGGCTACGCTACTGCTACGCAAGGCCTGTGCCACTGCGACGCAAGGCCAACGCCGCTGCTACGCAAGCAACGCACACAAAGGCTACGCAAGACTATGCCTGCGCCAGTGCTGCGCAAGGCCTACGCCACCACTGCTCCAACGCAAGACCTATGCCACTGCTGCGTAAAGTCTACACTGATACTACGCAAGGCCTACGCCACTGCTACGTAAGGCCTACGCCACTGCTACGCAAGGCCTACGCCACTGCTACGCCCGCGCCAGGCCTTCGCCACTGCTACACAAGGCCTACGCCGATGCTACGCTAGGCCTACGCCGCTGCTACGCAACCTACGCCGCTGCTACGCAAGCAACGCAACGCATACAAAGGCTACGTAAAGTCTACTCAAAGTCGACGCAATCTGCTAGCATGCTTCCTAAGCAGCGTCTACGGTTTACATAGCGTTGAAACATCGTTTATGCAACGTCGGTGCTGTGCAATATACTATGTCCGAGTAACGCATACGTCGGACATACATAATTATGACAATAATAATTAGATAGAACTTTGATAATTTGTTTTAGGTGGATATTAAAATATATTATTACGTTGTTACACATTTAATATTATAACAACTTCAAATTATTTTAAAATCTTTTGTATGGTAAAAATATAACAACGCAGTTTTAAGTAGGTACAAGTAATTAAGTAATACAAGAACGTACTTACATACTTTTTCTAAGAAGGCAGCACTGCCATCTGGTGAAAAACTCGCAAGACGACATTAAAAACGGCGCGCTGTTGCCACTTCATTCCCGGACAAGACAAGGCAAACTTTATTATCTGTCTGTTTCACTCAGTTCATGGTGCTGTCTCTTTCTCGCGCGCCGGCTTGTGATTTGAAATTTATTCAGCCTTGGGCTAACCGTCGCCCGTGTACAACGTGCCCATGTTCGCTTGTAACGGATATTTCGCGCCAAAGTTTACATTGTGGATTGGAAAATGAGATTATTTTTATAAGTGCATCAAGTTAGAAAGTGTGGAAACTGCCTGTTCTAGTCAATTGGACTGACAAAAGTGTATCATCGGCTACCTGAAGTGTAAACGTTTACTTTGTGTGTGCGATGCATAACAGTTAAGTTGGAGTTAAGCACTTATTAAAATTGTGCAAGATGGGCGCATAACATTTGTTTCCCGGTGCAAAATTGATAGAAAGTATCTGGACTGCCAACATGGGGACCAATCGACTGCTTTCACCATTTACTTTGCTGCTGATTTGTACAGGTAAGCGGAGCTACCTACTTACTTTCTGAGTCACCTCAGCTTAGCACGCCGACGCTGCGTCGCTGTATCAACAAGCGAGCCACAGCCTGCCTGTGTGCCGTGTGCTGAGGTGTAACTATGAGCAGTACAACCACCTATGTGTGCGTGTGTTGACTCTTTAACCGTATGCAAGGGAGGCTGGTTGAGCTATGTGAATAGGGTATGATAAACCATTGTACACGCTACAGGCACTGCCAGACCGCAACAACTGCTTAGATTTATGTTTTAGGAGCTGAGTTGATGTTTCTTTGCGAGTACCATTTTGTTAAATAATTATAGCTATTATGATAATACAATTTGTGTTCTGGATTATGACGGATGACGGCTACATCTTTTTCCAAAGCATTATTATAAGTTGTTATAAAATGGTACGCGCAATGCGGTATCATTCCGTAAACGTGCAATGCAAACCTTTGAACGATGCATTTTGACTGTGACGCTTGTTTGCTAGGAATTAGAAATTTAAAAGAATTGTTCAGCATTGCAATAAAAAGTAAACCAGGTATTGGAGGTAAAAATAAGAAAACAACTTTTTTATATTAAGTAGGACCTTGTTTCATGAAACAACAAGAATGTGTCCTTCTAGGTACTTACCGTCATTGCAGAAAGTCGTAAAAAAGTCGTATTATTAAGTACCAATTTCAAAACAGAATTAAGATAAGAAATATGTTTCTGTGACAAATAAACCTATTTTTCTTTCTCTTTCTAAATATTATAATCTGGCAAAGTGTTATTGAATAAAGCCACAGCAGTATTTACAATTTCAGAAGAAAGGCGTAATCCCTAATGGATCCCAGGTATAAGTACTTACAATAAAGGAACTTACTAAATTCCCTTTCTATGTAATTTGTTAATGTCAAAATTTTCCAACGACTTGCTAATAGATGTTGTATTGCTCAATTAATACCTGTGATCGACACAAATTAGTCGTGTCGTATCAAAGGAATGGGTAAAAAGAAGAAACGTTGTTATTAATTTGATGTAGATACTAAATAACTTAACGAGTAAGCCATGATGTCATTATAGAATACAAGCTAAAGTATATTTAATGTTAAACTATGGCCGCATTCCGAGTTACGCCAAAAGTGATTATATCGCGAATCCGACCACAGTCCAAAGTCACAATTATTACTCAATAACCCTTAAATTTTGTGACTATTAAATTTGGTTGGATTCGTGATATTATCACTTTTAACGTAAGTCGGAATGCGGCCCATGTGTCCATTTAACGCCAACAAAATTTTTAGGTTTAAATTTACTTGTTGAAAAAAGAGTTTAAATGAAATTATTACCATTTTGAATAACCACAATTTTCTGTACGAAATAGAGAAAGAAAATATTCTTGTCGACCCAAGCTTGAATGCGTAAATTAGGCAACGCCAGTGGTGGTGCTGAGAGAGTGAAATCATGTTTATAGAAACCGGTTTTGATGCAGGTGTGCGCGGTTCGAGGTAGAGTTGGTCCACTAGTGGTCTTACCAAGTTATTTTAGTAGATCTTTTATATTATTCTTGTGCCCAGCTATGCGTAGCAATTAATCCACTTTTAACTTCAGCATGCAGTTCTTCAAGTAGGTAACTAGTTGGCAGTTACTATTTTGGTGAGCTATTTGTGTTCAAAATGTATTCTATAAATAATTGTAAAGTATAGAAAAACCAACAATACATCAGCAATTGGCAAATAAGAGCTTTGTAATAAAGACTTTTTTTAATGTGTTGATTTTAACATGCTGTTTGTAAGTACATATTTCACTTAACTCAACTCACTTATAAATGAGTACATGTTGACGTGAAAATAACACACGCTGACATAGTGCCTAGTAAAGGAACTCGATCCACATAGGATGAACGGGCTTCCATTTTTTTTTTGCCTATACAACTTTTTGGAATTCCGTAATCTTTTACTGTTTGAAATAATAATATATACTCCATCAATCAACTACCATTGCCCGGTTTCGCAGAAGGTCATAATTTATAGTATTAAAAATTATTTATGGGTTTTCATTTAACTTCAGAACTTTTCTTCAAATAGGTCAGTTGGTGGTTTGCTTGTCCAAGGGGGTAATATCTTAGTTTAACGAAATGGGTGAGAATTTAGTTGCAATATTTTTAGGCAAAAATAAATTTCAACTGAAGCTAATGAAAGCTTTTTTATAGGCAAAGTAATTCGATGTTCGGAATTTATACAATTGAGATGTGGACTGGATTCATTTGCACATGTCTGGGAAGTGCTTTAGGCACCTCTATATTTTGATCAAGTAAATATTGAATCTAAAACAAATTATTTTTGAATTCTGCTACGTATTTGAGAAGATAGAATATAAGTATCAGGATACACATGATCACAGAAATGTAACGCCTTCTTAAATTAAATCTAAATAATCTCGGGAATGTCTGCCATACGAGCAGACAAAAATACCGATATCTTGAAACCTTGTGGAAGCTCTGAAAAGTTGCAGAGTAGCGTAAAAGTAGACATTCAGACTTACAGGAACATAAAAGCAGGCGAGCAGCGCGAGACGTGTCAACAAACTTTTGAAATTGTCCCAAAAACGTTGCCAAACAATTTACTGGGTCCGCAAAAATACTGCCACTTGACTTCTTAGGTTATGAAAGTAGCTATTTACGTGCTGTGCAAAAACAAATAACTTTTATTGCTTAACTTTCCCGCTCAGCTATCGCAGTTACAGTTCGTTTCAAACCTCCTTAACTACCGTGGATTTTAATGAACTAAACCAAAATTGCAAAGATATTTTTCCTCTTTTGCATCTGGGATTCGATGCTAAAATTAGATTGGCGTCCAGTTTCATTCTGCAAAACATAGACTGCATAAGTAGGTATATAGAAAGTGACTGTACTTGAGACACGCGGTGCATATTCCATTCTATTTTTGTACATATTAATATCCTTTCTGTCTCCCTTCTTACTCTTAGCAACCCGACTTCTTGAGAACCCAGTCTCACCAAACCAGTAATTGAATAAACTGTTCACTGCCAAATCAGTATTTCTTCACTAGCTGGAGAAAAATCGTAAAAGAAACAATAGGAGTAATAAAGCAGAACGCCAATAGAACAATATTTGTAGAAGCTGGAAATCCTAGAAAGTTATTAAAGTTATTGTATACAGAACACAGGATTATACAAGTACGGACGGTGAGCAATGGGTAGCTCGTCGTCCGATAAGAACCAGGGGGCCTACCACCAGCTCATAAGCAGTATTATTTTAATATTACTTCAGTGGGAGAAAGAGATGGAGCTATACATCCTGTAGAGCTTCATCTCTTTCCCACACTGAAGTAATATTAAAATAATACTGCTTTATGAGCTGGTGGTAGGTCCCCAGGCTCGGGTCGAAGGCGCGTTGTGCACACGCGCGCCTCAAAGAGATGTCAGCAGAATTGACGGGGTCCGCTAGGGCCGATGCCTGCCGGGGTTGCGAAGAAAACCGAAATGGAGATCGTGGCCCCCCGGCAAAATGGCAACCGAAGGAACACGGGTGGGTTTTAGTCAGTAAGAGTCTGACACGCCCTCCCGCTCCACCCAGAGCGGGAGAAGTTATTTGATAATTTCCCACCCAAAAAAAAGGATTATACAAGATAATCCTATATTCTCCAATACCGATAAGTGACGAGAGGATATTGAGCTTACTAATTACTTGTTGAGAGTAGTGACCTCATCAGAGTCGATAAGTTTGTAGACAGAGGATCACTTAAACAAATGAGTCTTATTACTATGAAATTTTAATGCCACAACAATAAGTATTCCATTCCCAACGGTTTGTTTGGTCGTCGTGGTTCAGTTCACAAGAAGCTCGTTTTCCTTTATTAGAGGCTCGCAGGCGAGCGGGGGCTTCCGTTTGCATGGGACTGATTGTCTACTGGTCCTTATTCGCTATTGAGTGACCCCGTCATGTCACTCTTCATGCGTGAAATAACCGCTCCGCATCAAATAACCCATACTTACCTGCTGCCATCATTATATTTACCTGATAAGCTTACTCGATAAAGCTGAATAATAGAAGCGATGATCGAAAATAATAATTAATAAAGTTATTTGACACGTTCATTTAAACTTAATTTGGCGCTTAGTTCCTAACTTTCGTATTTCAAACACGTGTACTTTATTGTGTTAAATAATTATTTCCTTTTGGAAAGCAATTTTCCAAGAAGTTCCCTAAATTGAAGTATTACATGTAGTTAGTTAAACACGTTATCATAGTAAAGTACTCGAAAAACTGCTGTCTAGACATAAAGGCTGTTCTAAAGGTTTAATGGAAATATTTAATCTTATTCGAATCCTAAACATTTTTAAGCCATGGGAGTGGGTGTTTCTTTTGAGTTCAAGCGCAAGTTCTTACGATTTGCACCGGTATTTACGATTAATTTAATGGTTTTCCATTTAGCCGTAATTATTTAACAGCTACGAAAACCTGATACGATTTTTTTTGTTAACAAACAAAATTTTTGTACAATATTCACCTTGTAGGTTCAAAAGGTTCAATAAAGTTCTCCTACTGCTTCCCATATCACGATTTTTATTTCTTTCAGTGTACTTAGTTAAAATAAAGGAATTATTTACATGTGGATAGTTCTTCTATTTTTTGTCTTTGCTTCACTAAATATAGAAATTGTTTCTTAATTATAATTTATGATGTTTGAAGTTTTACCTATTATTTAAAGTTCTGTTCATATCTGCACTTGGCAGTACTAGCACCACAATAGGAGTAGGATCACCTTGTATTTACTAATACGCTTCGTAAGGAATTCATTAAGTTCAGGAATGTTCCGAAGAGTTCGATCGTTTATCAGCGAGAATCGTTTTTGGATTCATTTGTATCTGTCTTCCTTACGTGACACTTTCTTACATTGCTCTTTATATTTGTATGTGTCAATGTCTGTCTTTTAATTTATCGTCACATAATGGAACAAAATCGTCTTTAACGTTTATTTTTTCTCCATATTAATGTATAATCTTCTTGCATTATCCAATCAATCAAGAAAATTGATAATAAAACGCAAAATGTTACCAATGAACTCCTATTATTTCACGAGACAACAGGAGCTCACATAATAAGCTCCCTACAGCCCCCAGCGGTACAAGACCTGCTGTCTAATGACTTTATGATTTTTGCTCCCTCCGCACTTTTCTTACATTTTCCCTGTATTTATAACACATGATACGACACGTAATCCTCCGACCCAATTGGGTTTCCTTATAAATGTTATTCGGTTAACCAATTGATCAAATATCGCGAAGGTATAATTTGAACCCTCCGGTCTGTTGACAGTGCCAATGCCGACACAATTTGTTCATCTTATCGCAAGTAAGTTAAGTCGAATTTAATCTCGTTCTACGTTTTCATGTTGTTTCGGAAACTAAACGAAAACATGGCGCCTGGCTTATCTATAGCCCTGAAAGTTGTTTTTCAGCTTAGGAAAAGGTTTGCTATTGTTTTTTTGCGTAGGTGTAGGAAACCGCCAAAGTGATTTCTTGCATATATTTTTGGAATCTCTAAAATCCGTATCAGTAAAGGTACTGGGTAGGTACTTCAAGTCCGTATATCACAAAAAACTTGAAGCTGAAATAAACGACAATGGGCACTTATCGGCTTTATAATTCCAGGAATAATTGAGCGTGTTTTCGGGAGGAAACCGCGTTTATAACGAAGTTAAAGATTCCTTGGTTAAGAGGGAGGCGATCCAGTATTTAATTTCCTGCTTATAAGATTCTCGATAATTAAGTTGGGATTACCTATTAACTTTGGAATATGTACTTATGATCAAACAATTTTTGTTCGTCTTTTTCCACTGATTTTTATAAAAAATTTCGTCACGTAGATTTCGAAAAAGTATGCATGTATACAAATTGCTTAGCATGATTTTCCGTTGTTTTGAAAATAGTGCCTCATTATTTTGAAATAAATGTTACACAATTACTATATTAGACAAAAACACGATTCCATAAAATTATCTCCATAAAAAAACCGCCCAAGAGCGTATCGGACTACGCACAATGAAGAGTTCTGTAGTTGAGATGAACTTAACCCAAGAACAAACTAAACTATCACTAAAATTCATTATTTTTGACTATGAGAATCTTAAAGCTATTCTGCAAAATAAATTCTCTAAATTTAAAAATAATTTTGACATAACTAAATCGAATTTGGCAATCGCGACTCCACGTAGTACTTGTTTGCCCGACTCCGTGAATTTTTTTTTAGAGCCGGAGGCGCGCAGGGGGGCAGCCTCGACGTGTTTTTTAAGGAACTTTGTATAGATCACTTTTTGTATAGAAAATATGAAAAATTATAACCTACATGTTGAGTTTTAGGGGTTTATGTGTTTTATAAAGGGGGTCAGTAGGGGAGCAGTGGTAACGGCTCCGACTTACGAGTTCTTGGTCGTGGGTTCAAAGCCAGGCAGGCGCTTTACTTTGTGTATTTAATTTTATCACGGTTTAAATTATATAAAAACGGTGAAGGAAAACATCGTGAGGAAACCGGCATCTCCAAGAACCAAAAAATTCGAAGACATGTGACATCTACCAACCCGCACTGGGCCCGCGTGGTGGATTACAGCCCACTCTCTCTCACCGAGAGGAGGCATGTGTCCCAGCAGTGGGAACATTATAAGCTGATTATGATGAAAGGGGGTCGAAATTTTCATTATTTTTGCGATAGGATACACCATTTTAAAACCAAGTAAAAGAAAAAAGATACAGTACTGTATTTGCACTTGAAGTCCAGGTGTTGGTGTGAATTTAAAGTTCATGACAACCAATTTTATTTCAATACATTTTTAATCGCGATTAGATATAGTCAGATTTAGAAAGACAATCAAAATTTTTGGTGAAAAACCTCAAATTTAGAATAGCAAAATTGCCATTTTCACTAAATTAATATTTCAGTGCCATCTTAGTGCTGTCAAACTAAAATATAGTTAAGTTGTGTCACTTTATTTCAGAATGGGAAATCGTCGTTTGACAGGTATAAACTAAATTTTGGTGATTTTTAGTCTAGTTGAAAAACATGTTTTCCCATACATTCCAACTGCAAATGTAAGTTTGAACGAACAATATTACGAGATTCACCATTTTATTTTAAGACTATAGACTTCTTATAGGTTTACCTTGTAATCTACATCATCATCATCAGCCTATAAATGTTCCCACTGCTGGGACACAGACCTCCTCTCTGTGAGAGGGAGTGGGCCGTAATCCACCACGCGGGCCCAGTGCGGGTTGGTAGATGTCACATGTCTTCGAATTTTCGGTTCTAGGACATGCCGGTTTCCTCACGATGTTTTCCTTCACCGTTTTGAGAGCAGTGGTGATGAAATAATTTACACAAAGTGAAGCGCCTGTCTGGGTTCGAACCTACGACCTACAACTCGTAAGTCGCGGCCGTTACCACTGGGCCACCACTGCTGTAATCTACATATAAGCATATAACTATTTTCTGTATTTTTTTCAAATTTTAGTCTCAGTAGTTTCAGAGATAAGGGGGAGTGGTAAATTTTCATCTATTTGCTTAAATATCGCTAAAAGCATTTATTTTAAAATTATAAAAAATATGTATTTGAGAACCTCACAACAAGCCCTTTCATTTGATATGTACACGGTACAAACATATTTTTTCCAATTTTCCCCCGAAAAGTGTGACCCGAAGAGTGTTCCATATTCAAAATTCATTTACGTTACACGTTCGTGTTTGGGTCACAGAAATTCATATGTGTACCAAATTTCAACTAAATTGGTCCAATAGATTCGGAGCAAGTTGGCTGTGATACACACGAGTGATCCTATAAGGATTCCGATTTTTCCTTTTGAGATACGGGACCTTAAAAAATCCAAAGTTACCTCCAAACCGAACACTAAACCGCGGTATAAAAAAAATACTTCAAACTAGATAATGAAATTTTCTATACTGACTGAACTAACTATAAAGCAGATACTACGTTGTTTTAAAAATTATCATTATTTTCGCCGTATAAAGAAATTACCTAAACTATTGGCGCCTTGGAGCCTTCTCCCCACCGCTCAGTCTCGCTCTCACTTAGTCCGCGAGCAGTATCGTGCGAGCGAGATAAGGAGTGAATTTGAGCTGAGGTATTATATAGACTCTCCAGTACCTGTTTGGAAATATAAAAATATTACAGCAACAGAACAGTTTTCCTTCGTTAAACTTGCCTTAAGTAAACTTATCGATAGTTTCAAAACAAGTTTTAGACATTCCATAACAGGAATAAAACTTCTTCGTCGTTCATTAACATTTTAGCGATGTTCGACATAATTGTAACAGTGTATTATCATTCCACAAATCGTTTCGGTCATATAATAAATAGGTAATAATGTCTAAAAGTAAAAATAATTATGAACTGGAATACACTGATGGAAAATAACATACTCACTACTAAGTGTTTAATTTCATAAATCAAGAAAATCCCTGGAGAGTAGAAAAACAAATATCTCGTACTGTAATTTTTGTTGACAAATAAGCCAACAAGTTTAATATGTTAAGTTCACTATGCAGCTAGCTGTTACGCGATTCTAAACAAATAGTCGACCTATGCACATAGTTGTAGAAGTCATTTTTGATCGGAGCGAAATGGAACAGAAGAGCGGCGTGCGTCAGAATCGTGACGGTCAAGTTTTGAAATTAAAGATCCAAACAAAAGAACGTCGATATTGCAATTTCAGTTTTGAACGTACCATTTTGCTTTTCGACTACCGAGTTCGCCGGACTATCTTATCTTGATGGTTACGAAATAACCTGGTAACCCCGATCACGTCTGTGACTATAAACTGTTCCAACAGTTCAAGAATAATTAATATTAACTAAGTAGTTTAGGGTAAGTGAGAGTGATCATAATTAACTCAGTTATTGACAATTTGACGCACACGTATCACAGGTACAGGCTGCGCACGATGCCAAATTCAATAAGGTAATTAACAGGTGGTGGTTTTCATTATACGACATAATTAATTCAAAACTTGTGAAACGTTGATCTAAGTGCTACGCGTAGAATAGAAAACGTAGGCATATTGAACTAAACCCAAGAGATTTGTAAGATGCGGAAAATGCCTAATTAGCTGAAGAGTGAATATTGACTGAATTTATGGCATACTAGCTGCGCCCCGCGGTTTCACCCGCATAAGTCTCGATCCCGTGGGAAAAAAAAAAGTATCCTATGTTCTTTTCCAGGGCATCATCTATATATGTGCCAAATTTCATCCAAATCCGTTCAGCCGTTTTAGCGTGAAGGCGTAACAAACAAACTTACTTTCGCATTTATAATATTAAGGATAAGGATTCAATGGCATTGTAGGTACAGACGCCAGCACATCAAGCTACCCGAAACTGTTAAATTTTCCCAATCAACTTCGAACCTTATACTGACTTACAATGAAGTTGAAAATCTATTAAATAAATTTGACAGATTGTGGTTGCTAGATGTGCTGGCGTCTGTACCTACATTGATGTATGTGCTTACACGGTAGTATAGAATTGTAGCCGTAATTACATTGACGTGACTGGACCTAATTTTTATAATAGATTTTTTATGTCCGACAATGACAAAAATACTATTTATTATAACATGCGTTTGTAATTATCATAATAACGTTAATGGAACGGTTATAGCTAAACAAAAAATAAATATAACTGTATATTACTAAAGTGCATTGCAAGAATGTGTTTGTTCCAAATAACCATTTACTTAGTAAATTAGTAGGCCAGTTTAAAATCGCGCTACTTAAATCTAGATCTACGAAGCCGGTTTTAACGATTATTTTCGTAAACTTACTAGTCCATATCATGTAATTATATTGTACCACGCTAACGCCGCCGCCGCCACGGCAAGTCGGTACGGGGCTAAACATATTATGTACGTAAGATAGGATCCTGGGACCATAATTCCGGTACCTTCATTTGTGTGGGTAGTTTGAGAAGAGCTTGATAAGTCGTTGGGTTGTGGAGCAGCAGGCAGCTTGTCAACTATACTAATGGTCAGGAAAGGATTTTGTAACGTAACAAAGATGGTCGTCAAGAGAGCCTTCATAACTTGCTCAATTTCCGTTCTCTTACGGTGAGGGAATACTGCCGCATCACTATGTTCTAATACCTTCATATAAAGTACAAAACTGTACATTGAATATTTTTGAAAAAACTGTTTGCTACGAGGTGTGGGAACGAGTCTGCCGAAAATATTTTTTGAATTTTAGTCCGTTTGTTTGGATGTATGTTCCGGATTGGCGCAAAAACGGCTGAACGGATTTGGATGAAATTCGGCACACAGATTGTTTACAACCTGCATTAACACATAGGGTACTTTTAATCCCGTTAGTACGTCCCCGTGGGATATTTTCCGATATCCACGCGGGCGAAGCCGCGGGCAAAAGATGGTTATTATTTTAATGAAGCTTTTTGTCCATACTTACCTACAGCAACAATTACTTGGTATTCTAATGATAATGTAACGGTAAATGGTTGTAACGACAGAGAATTTATGAATAATTTGTAATAATTACAACTATGTTAATGGCCGTCTTCAAGAAATAGGTAAACTATTTCTGATGATTAATTGACACAGCAATCAATCACCATTCATTTGTTGTTAGCTATTCATATTTTTTTTTTTAACGTTATTTATCTTGTTTTATTTTGTGTCGCAATTACGTTAGTGAATTTTCTAGGTAGGTATTGTTTGCATGGCATTTAGACTATTAGGTAACTTCAACATTTATGATTTTGATATTATGAATACTATTGTCTATAAAGTCAAGCTTACTTTTTATATTTATACCGTATTTTATAAAATTAAAATGCTCCCTTTTCTGTTCGTAATAACAGGCAATCCCTTTACACCAATCTGGAACATGTTCGTACAAAACTCAAGGAAAATGGGAAGACGGAAGCGAAGTACCTAAATACGTATGTGTATGCGAATGTGACCCTAGTTGCTCCCCTTTTAATCCTCCCGCAATCGCTTTTCATATGAACTTCTTGCCACCATTCCGGATTTGAATTAAAACATCATCATTAATGGATTTATCTAACGACGAAGCTAACCAATCAATAACATAGATCACCTGTGTGTTTGCTTGTCTATTTCACAAAGTGACGTCAACGTTCTGTCAATAAACTGAATTATTCAGTCGAAATATTATGAACGTTTCATGTGCGTGTCATAAACATAATACACGATTGTTATCTTATAGAAATCTAATTTACTGCGATGCTCGCTGCAGTGCGATGTTTGATCTTGAGTAAACAATTCAATGGTATAAGAATCGTTACTTTATTTTATCGACGAACAGCGGAGTGGATTGTTGTTCGCACGTGGTAGGTGCGAAGAAAAATGGAGCAAATAGAAGGGTTTACTCAAAAGACCGTCAATCATCGTAGTGAATGCTTGACACTTAAGTTATCTATGTATGTATATTGCGCCAGTAATTCATGCGTATACATGTGACAGGTAACGCTTTCTACCAGCCCTTTCTTAAGGCTACCACTGAGTTTCATCGCGGTGTTTTCCTTCACTATTCCAAGTGATATTGTGTTTATTTCTTTGAAAAACATATGACAAATAAAGAACATAATATATAGAATGTTTTTCTCAAAATAATCCCAGTCACAATGCGTAATTGTGACTTTTAGCTCAATATGTTTTGCATTATTTTGTTTCATATTAAAATAACTGGCAGACAACCTAATCGTGAGTTATTGATTAAACATATCAACATAGTGGATACTGAATTACGGTTAACTAACCTAATTAGAGATATATTATTATTATATACTATTTTTCCACAATAAATGAAAAGAAAATAAACTTTACAAATAAATGAAAAACTATTTTAACTCGTGGAAAGTAGATTTGTAAAGTTTCGATTGTCGAACAAGGTGTTGATTACCAGTTCGGGCACTACTATTAGGTTGTCTATTATAAAATTCTGGGTAGAGAGGGGTTGGAATAGTTCCCAGAAACTGGAAAATGGCGCGCTCGTTATTTATTGTATTGTACAGCAGTTAGTACTTATCTGATCTGGGCGTCTGCCTACTCATTCGAAGAATTCAATGGTTTTTATTAAAAGAGCGTAAAATTGTTCACTTATTTTATATTATCGTTCCGTTGCATCTATTTGACACAGCTATTTGTAAATTTTATTATATTATTTAGTTACCCACTGAACCTCTTTCGTGGCTTCGTTCGCATATTTTTCATGATTTACCACGGTTTTCCAGGATAATGGTGGCCTATTATGATAATCCGGGATACCGGAATACACTCAGCTCCGTACCAATCTGTCATCGAAATGCAGTAAGCTATGCTGATGCCGTGATTTAGTGAATACCATAATGATCATCCAAAAACCCAAACTTCTACATTTACAGACAAACGATAAAGGTTACTTTTTCAGGAATTTCCTTAGACTTACTACTTATTAGATTTACTTAGACTGTCAGTATGTTGGCGTATTGACATTTATTAAGATTTTTATCTTGATTTATTTTCTTCCAACCAATCTCCCATTCAAATCTATTATTTTCCAGCACATTATGTGAGGCAAACAAATTACCTATACCGAAAGTTTGTCAATCGTTATCCATAGGATAAGAAGCTGTATAAATCACAGCCCTCATTATTTTGGTCTTTATAAAGGAAAGCATACACTGCTACAAGGGACGGAATAATCCACAAGGGTAATAAAAACAAAGTTTTCCAGAAAAAATAAAACAAACGGTTTGAATTGTAGTCGTGCAATTAATTGCAGCAGTTGAGACTATTTATTCAACACTTTAAATACTAAAGAGCTTTTTAAACAAGGTCCCCCTGATCTTCTGTGTCATGTTTACTTAGTTCTCGACGTACTGAGCATTACTGCTGTACTTGCAATAGTTTGGAATACATACTTTATAGTATGGAAACCTCTCAATATCGAGATGGATCTTCATCAAGTTCATTCAGCTTTGACGTCGTCCATAGCTCCTTTAGACACTGTTCTAGGAACTTAGGAGCAGAGCGTACTTACACTACACTGCACAATCGCATATTGTTACGTTGTCAGTACTGCATATAGCCTAATCAAGTAAGTTTGGCCAATGGATTATCGTTGCCATCTAACGCACGTGACAGTGCTGCTGGTCTTTTGGGTATTCGACAGCTGGGGAAATATATAGGAAGGTTTGCATAATTTATGAGATATATGTTTCTAGCTCTTTTTTCTTGCATGCCTTTACTACCTATCTCATTTTAAGGTTGAAGCCTCGACGCATTTTTCCGAGCAGGATTTCCTTATAAAAATTAAGTATACGCTCCCACCGTATACGTGTTTAATCAATCAATACAGGCTTTCGCAACGTACCGCTTTATAGTTTATATACTCCCTGAAATTCCCAAGTTGCCCTACTACACCCAGGTTTTCATTCTTTAACAGGTCTATTTTTTTCGCAAATATTGGACCTACACACTAAAACCTATTCACCATGTTTGTCTAAGTAAGTTGCTTGAATTTCACTTCGGGGCAAGTTCTCTTCAAGATTGGATTGTAGCAAACGATGAACAGCTCTTATTATTGAAAACAAATATGTCGATGTTTGTTTGTAGTTAGTCTCACTTCTAGGAACACGCTACCAGAGGCAAGAGATACAGTGTATTTTTCTCTCAAGTCTTATTTGGTATACAAATACGATACGAAAATCTTTAGTTTTCGCGTCAATCGGCGCAAACGACTTGATTTTTATAAGAAGCACGTAGTACGGTACAAATTACATAAAAAACTGTTTCTAATTAACTATTTAAATGCATTAATTTTATCTTGATTGCTATCAAACGTAGAATACACTTACAAAAATATGGATATTTTTTTTTACTAAAACAAATCTAAGTCGGATTTTTACATATTGGGCTTTTTTTTCAGAATAAGTTAAAAATGTCCATTCTAAACTCAATGAAGGGGGTCAAGTGACCGGAACGTATTTCAATCTTCTAGGCGCTGAATAAATAAATTCAATACAAGCTAAACAAATCCGCAACACGCCCGAATATAGTGTTGACCTACCTTTATAAAGATTCCATTGGTTCTTGTTTTCGCATAAGATAGGAAAATGTGAAGTCGGCTTTGTAAATAACTTTTCCCTGCGCATATATATCTTAGAATTGTTATATAAAAGCGGGATAATATAACAATATGGCTGCCGAATAGAGGTATCTAATTAAAATGTTCAACACGAAGAAAGTACCGTTCCAGATACCGAGGGGTCGCATCTATGAACTCTGAAATCTTTATTAACTGAAATAGCTTTGGCTTTGCACTTTAATAATTTTGTCGCTGTAATGGAAGACGAGGATTGTGGAAAAGTTAAAAATTATATCTTTTATACTATTTTCTTCTTACAAAAATCGTTTTCGTTGGTTCCACAATTCAACAATAATCTTTGGTAGGTATATCATGGCCCTTCCTGGCTTTTCCATCAACGTTTTCTTTTACGGGAAAGGGTTTTACGGGAAAAAATGTTTGTTCGTTTAAAAGAGGTAGTCTTACACTTTTTTTAAACACGGTGTACTATAGGTTCTCGGTGAAGATTTATAGCAGACGATATTTGACGACTTGGCTTATGCGGTGAATACATTTAAACTGAGTTATGTTTCCATCGCATGACGCACGATAACTTATTTTGTAACCGTTCCAAGTCATGGAATAACAACTATTATAAAATCGATTACTTAGGCATTTTGTAACCTGTTGATTACGCGAAACGCGCGCAAACGTTTAGTCTATTCAAATAAGCAAGTTAATTTTGATTCCTCGGTATATACTATTAGAAGACATGGAACGTTGGCTCTATTATTCACGATGGATGTTCATTGTGCAGAACCTATACGTGTGATCCACATTATTCCATACCATTTTCTAGTAACTGCATCGACGTTACATACGTAAGTGGGTACTTCTGTGTGTGTATTGTTCGTCGTCTGCAAAACAATAGTCGCGCGGTTATTTGCACGCCAGTGTTTGACCTGATACAATGGGTGTTTGTGTCTTATCTCTACGTTCCCACTATCCCATTCGCACAAAATTTTCTCATTACACTTTATTTCTTTCTGTAACGGAATAAGGTCAATGTGCGTAAGAAAATGTCTATAAACTAACATTACTATTCATTGTTCATCAGAACCAACTTAAGTTGTTGACTGCTGCCATCCTTTACGGTTTTTCCTCCATTTCTTTAATATATATATAACATATATCACTGCAGACCCACCGTACCCCCGGCCGTACCTCTGGTGGTACGGTGGGTATTTCAAAGTTAAACGATACCACCAGGTAATAGTGCTGTATCACTAGTTAAAACCACTTCTGACAACAACAATTTTAAGTAGAGGTAAATAAAATTCCATAGGTAGAATTTAAAATGTGATTAGAAAAGAAAATTTTAGTCCATATAAAATAGACGTACTAAGTTACTACCAACATCATTTCATCGGCTCAATAAAGTGTTTTCCGTGTAATTTTTATTGCGGTGGAGAACAATGGCACAAACTGTACGGTTTCCTACATTTATTTTAAAAAGTCATTGGTGAAGTTATCTACAAAATTTGTTAAGTGGAATAACTTCCAGTTTATTTCAGCTAGAAAGTTGCGGAATGTCGCTTTTGGGAATTGTTTAAGAGCCGAACTTGAACACAATTAAGAAACACTTAGAAGAACTACGGCTGTTGAAAGTTCGGAGAAAAGTATGAGTGGTAAGAAATACTGTCGTAAAAACAAGATCGTATTCTACAGAGAGGTTTTGAGGCCAGAATATTCCTGAACATTCTAGTCTCGTCCAGCCTATGTTCCCTGCAATATAACATTCAAGTGATACTTTGTCTGTAGTCTCGGAGAGAAAACCAAAGTTATATAAGTCCTAACATAAAAGCTAATGACGCCTGTAAGATGACGGATGGGACTGGGAATGCGGGCAGTCTGTTGGGAATGTGAAAAAATATGAAAGATTATTGTGATTATCTAAAGAGTTTCGGTCCTGAACTCCTGACCCTTAATCAAAGTTTGAAACGTGGGGCCTTGTGTACATTGCGTTCCGCGTCACGTGTGAAGCGTCCGTTAACGAAACTGCCTCGCACTCAGATACGAGGAGCGCATTACGTATTCTTCGCGGTGCGCGGGTACCGGCGACAGAGGCTTCTAAGGTCGTGGTATTTGTCCTACGAACAGGCACGTGTGAGCTTGGCCAACGTGTGCTGGAAAAAGATACCGGTTTTTGTGGTGCCGGTATCTTAATGACGTAACACAATGAAGACGACGATGTGTTATCAGATCTATTGATCGTAGACCCTCACTTTTTCTATTGTCATTTATCAATAACGTGAACTGCTATTAGTTGATGAAATGAAAACATTCAGTCATTTTTTAGGGTTCCGTAGTAAACAAGGAACCCTTATAGTTTCGTCATGTCCGTCTGTCTGTCTGTCCGCGGTCTAGCTCCGAGACCCTTAGTACTAGAAAGCTGTAATTTGGCATAGGTATACATATTAATTACGCCGACAAAGTGGTAAAACTAAATTCTGAAAAACATTTTTTTTTAGGGTACCTCTCATACACGTAAAGTGGTGATGTGATATTTTTTTATTTTTTTACCCCGTGGTGAGGGGTATCATCGGAAAGGTCCTTCAAAAATATTGTGAGTTTGTGAAAACCATTTTTGGATTAAGGAATTCGTTTGCGAAATATTCAGCATTAAAGTACTAATTTTTGTTAGAGTCAAGTGTCCCCCCTCCCTGCCGGCTAAATGGTTGGTTTTGGGTGTGTGAAAAAAATCACAACAGTAGTTTATATAACGAAATTAAAAGAAAAACTATCACAGCTAAGAAGGCTCTACAGGTTAACGAGTAATAATCGACCAACTTAACTTTGCAGTTGCAAAAACATGTTTTCCCATACATTCCGTATGGGAGAACATATTTTTCAAGTACAAAGTTAAGTTTGTTTTTGGGATAAATTCATCCCAACTACGGAACCCTTCATTGTGCGTGGTCCGACACGCACTTGGCCGGTTTTTTATTTTATTTAAATCGCTGATTTCCTGACTGAATTATCGATGTGACTTGTATATTTAACCAAACAAATATAAAATATTTATTTTTACCCAGATACATCAATTACTGTTATGACTATGCAGATAGCGTGTGAGGTAGGTATTTTGATGACGAGAATAAAGGCGAATATCACAACAAGAACAAAATGAGACAATGCTCTGAGGAGGTGTTTTAACATCTTAACAAAAGTGATACGGAAAGGGAAGAAAGGAAAGCAAAAGGAATGTACGGAATACGGGTTTAGCTACAAAGGTTGAATTAGAAGAAAAGTAGCCCATTTATTTTATTGCCAATAAGCCTGATATAATAGACTGATCCGAACAACAAGTACTTAAGACTACAAGACTAAGGAATAAGGATAACACTTCGAATTTGTTTCTGATTGTGTTATCTAGCTTCTATTCTAAATCTTTCCAGCCTGATTCCTCATATTGACTGATTCTCAGCCGTTATGGATATTCCTATTTTGCCTCTCGACTCCGCCGTTTTGCTAAGGCCAGTAGGGGATCGGGGGATCAGCTGAGAATCAGTCCATGTGAAAATTCAGACTGGAAAGTACCTATATGTACTGAGAATTTGAGCTGGCTTTGCCTGTAATTGTATTGTTATAACAATGACAGTATCTGATTGCACGTGCGTCGGGTGCAATGACAATAGTCGGTTATACTCCCGGGTCTCGGATCGTAAACCCCTTACTTGATGTCAAACATTAAAGTTTAAACCACGTAAATGTTAACAGGAATCTAAAAGAAACCAATTCATTTAATTTTGATACATTACATTTACTTTGCCCACGTTAGCGTGTATCGTCGCATACAAAGCTTCTTGACAGTATTATAAAATATCGCTTTGCCTTGCCATAATTATATTCGAAAATAATGTTTGGTCTGTAAACAGTGAAGGGCCGGATGATTAAACATAAGCTGGTAATTAGGGTTCTAAGGCGAGGAGCTTGCTCACGGGTCCTTATCCGAAATTTCGTTCGAAGCTCTTCGTATTTAGTCGTTTACTGGCGGCCGTCGAGATTCGGAACGAAGAAGGCGCATTTCAAATTTCGACACGGAGTGCTTAGCACACAAGGCTGCAGACTTTTTCCATCACAATCCTCAGTTTCCACTAAACTTTTGTATTGTTTTATTACTTTTCCTCCTAAAAGCAGTACCAAATCTTTTAATCCAGAGAAATCTGTACTTGATTGGCTATTTCGTTTGAGTTTACCGTTCATGTTTATTAAAACGTGGACGTTCGTTTCCTTTTGTAAACGTTTCAGCGCTTCATCTCATCTTGACATATTTCATCTTAAACGAAACCATTATAAATGATAGTCCCAAGATTTATAGTTTATAAAATATGAATATAAACTGTAATTAATTTATTATAATATGAAGTGGAATGAAACCGCCAACGAGGAAATTTGTCAACGAGGGAACTAAATATTACACAAGGCTATGCCGCGCGTTAAAATGTACAGCTCCAGTCATTAAAACAGCCCAAACTTTGGATTCTCGAAGCCAAAACATTATAAGCGACCTGCGAGTGATAACTATAAGAGGTAATTAAATTAGGACGGATTCGAGAGCAAAATGTTACACGTCATTAGCACGTTCCTGTGTAATCGAGTTTAATTTCGAGTTGTAATTGAGGCCGCATAAAACCTATGGTAAGTAACAAACAAGGGAGGTTAACCTCCCTCGCCGTGTGCCTAAGCGTTGCGGCGCCGACCAATTGAATTGCTCCGCGTTTCTTGCTTTACCAGCGGCCCAAGCTTTTTGATTAAAACTTTAATAAAACTGAGCTAAGTGGAATATTAACTGCTATGCAACGTTTAATTACCGTACCAAAATAGCACTGATTTTCTGTTTTAATGTGGAAAGTTTTTTCAAGATATTATTTACATAATTAAACTTACAAACTTAAAATAATAATACTTAATATGTACAAATATAAAAAAGGAGGGGAAATAATCGTGGGGCATCAAAAACTTGCTCAATAGGCTGGCAGCAAGTGAGTGCCTATTTAGTTTTTCGAGACATCGCCAAGCGGTTGGTCGACTCTTCAGGTGACCAGAGGGCTGGCCTATTTTTTTGCCAACAGAATCAGCATTGCTATACAACGTGTTTTTATTTTTTAACTATGGCATCTCGCAGTTTTGACCACTATAAGGTCTTGGCTGCATAACCGGACTTTTCCTGTGGGTGCCTTAAGCTTCTACACTTAGAGCCTCCAGCCAGGAACATATAAACTATTCTAAATTAAAATTAAGCTAGTGCTCGCTAAGGGCACCCCCTGTGGGGTACGAACCTCGGCTTAGGGCATCGCTGGGGGGAGGACAGCAAGAAGGGACAGGCTGGATCAAACTTAGATTTTCATCATGATTATTATTCGGGGTATTTAAAGCTACGTGCTCAGCTGCAACAACTGCTGGCACCTCGTTTTCGAGCAAGGGTCGGGGGGAGATTACAACGTGGCAATTCTGTCAGACTTTTGAGCACTTTTCCTATTGACAGCTATATGGAAAGTAGATTTCCACACAATAGATTTAAATCTCGTTGTTTATTTAGAGCACAAGTTTTATTTGCTGACAAACATTGGACAATAAACTCGTTATCAATAAAACAAAACTGATGAAGTTATATATTTCTATAACCGATTCTGTGTATGTGTTAGGTAACGCTGTGAATATTTTAATTTCATTTTTGAACACTTGATTAAAAATCGTGTATCTGCGTCACAAGACTAGTTTTGCAGAAGAATTTTGCGAGCAAAGATGGAACAGTTTTAAGGCCACGCGGCCCACGCAATGTGTTTTAAAGTTGAGTAGGTTCGGTGTAGATAACTACGAACGTATTATAAAGCGTATCTACCTGAGTGGTGAACAGACGGTCGTTGCATCTGGCTTCGTGATTTCGGTGAGCGCAGGGCGGCGCCCGCGCCGTTTACCTGCTCAGCCAGTTCAGCTGTCCCTTTCTCTCCCTCTATCAAGCATAACTTGGTCTCTTTCGCACGTGAATGTAGCCATGCAACATCGCTTCTACGTATAAACAGTGCTGCCAACGGTATAAGTCGAATTGAGATGTAGGTTGTAACTTTCTTTCCTTTGGTTTACAGCGAAAATCATGACTGTTTACATTACCAAAATATGTTCAGTTAAATTTTGAAAATTTTGTAACCATATCCATATAAAGCTAATTTTGTGTTACCGCTTACCGCGTTGGTCCCATTACTACCTAACTTTATTCAAATTAAAATGACTACAGTGGCAGAGTTTTATTAAACTTGGCGAAATTAATAATAGTTATGTTTAAATGGCGAACATTTTACCCAAGCATACCAAAATTAAACTTAATCCATAGACAATTAGACATAGACTATCCTGTTGAATGATTCTGGTTGATATTCTGGCTATTTACAGTCATCCTGATCATTCTATTTTATTCAGTGGTTAAATAAAATATTTGTGTAAAGTTTTAAGTATTGGCAGCACTGCGTGCCACTCAAGCTGTAGGGACTGCGCTCATGGCGGCGCGGGCGCAGCCGCTCTGAAACGTGATCGTTTTACTTACCTGGCGATGGCGGCTGCAGTCTATGCATAATGCCTCCTCTGTATTGTAGATGAGCAAGCACAAATAGCGTCATTTCAACCGTGCCATATGCTACACTCGCCCGTCAAGGTTTTTACAATCTTGTCTTGTTGACATTTTAAATTGCATTCGTGCTACAGCCATAAAATACTTAGATAAAATGAAATATTAATTCGTCCGAGTGGAATCCAAACCAGTCGTACCTACTTTAACCGAGTTCATGTTGTAGATTAGTAGCACGCTAGTAAACGTGATTTGTAAGTAAGCAGTGTGAGCACTAAGCACTCGGCATTCTGTGTTGAACGCGTACGGAGGTATTTGGCAATGAACGAACGCGGTCGTAACGGTATCGGTGGTATGACGCCTGAATGTAAAAACACATACAGCATACTTCAATCTATAATGTGTTTTCTTAGTAAATTACACTTGAGTAACCTTTGTATTAACTTGAATCGATGTTACAAAGTTATTGAATCTATACCAAAAAGAACAAAATAAATAATCTCTAGATACCTACTGGGAAAGTCATTAAAGAAATCTTGGATAAAGTGAATTCTACGAATAAGAGCTGTTAACCATAATACAAAAAAATAGGAACCAGTTTCAGCATCTATGTTTGTCTCTTTATTACGCTCACATCATATCGTTCTAGAAAACGGCTAGGCGGGTTACCATAAAACTATTGCCTAGAATTGTTATTCTAGGCAATTGTTTTATGGTAACCCTCTAATCACGAAGTAGTATTAAGCTCCTCAGTAGTTAGGTACTGAGGAGTTTAATACTACTTGATGATTAGAGAAGATGATAGCTCAAAAAAATACTTTTGTAACATATTAATGCGCACGAGTAGGTAAATCATAAAAGCTACCTCACTTTGAGGAAATAATGAAAAAATTAATAATATTATTCAACGTTTTTCAACAGCAATTCATAAATCTGGAACTAACATCTCTCTTGAATAAGATGAAACGAGTAATAAACCAAGAGAGAGACAGTGTTAGCTAAGCTGAAATATTATAAATATTCATCAGTCATCTTGTCTTCAGTGCGTTTCATTACTCGCCTTTTTGTTTGTGTATTGTTGATGAGTCCACAGTGCTTCCTGACCTAGACAACGTTTTTTATTAATCAATCGCTTGGGTACTAGTTTACATGAATAATAACTTGGATATTTCTTGCTTGGCGATGGCAATAATAATAGGTACTTTCTTCGTTAATTGTTTATTAGATGTTTATTTGAAAGTTAGAATAGTTACTTAGTTGGTGAGGACGGGTAGAGTGGGGTCGGGTGTAGCGGATTCTGCCCCGGATGTTGTCACTGCGTGAGGAGAACGCGCCACATGTTAGCTTTTTACGAAGCGTCGCCCTTCGTTCCACGCACATGTCGAGGGGCTTAGCAAAAAAAACGCTCACAAATATCTCACCCACAGTCCCATACCAACGGAGAACAGTTCCTGTCTAATGACACTTTGAACTTGTTATCTAAACTATCACTTCTGAAGTGGGCCAATGACCCAACACGTGGAGGGCACAAGTATTATTACAGAATGATAGCTTCCTTGTGTGTTTTGGACGAGGCAGCCCTTTCTGATAACCTTCAAACTTAACATCCAAATGTTATTGTTTCATGTTCAACATAGTTAAACTGATTTAGTCTTAGATGAGTTCAATTATCAGATTTGTATATTCATATAGATAATAACAAAGTTAACAAATCGACCAAACTCCAACGGCTTGACGTTTTGACGTTCCCACTGGGGGAATTGATATTAATTCGAGTGTATATAGCTTGCGATAGCTTTTTCTATCCAAAACTCAATGTGAAGCATAATAAGCTAGACATTGCAGCAAGATTTTTAATAATAATTATTGCTAACGCAATCCTATGAGGTTATTAACAGCTTCCAATTTATTCATATACTGGTACGTTGCCGATAATGATAGGAGCAGCAAGTCGAGTGGCAATCCAATCTAGCTAATGACAAAACTTCCTCCTAGGAAAATCGCTCTACGCCATGCCAATATTAGCAACACAAATTAAAATTGGAAAACAACTTTCGGCAGTTTTAAAGTTTCATTCTATTGAGGTGTAGACTGAGCTAGCAACTGTCTGCAACAACTACTTAATATGTATGACTTTGCTCATTGAGATTGGTTGTTCTCACGCGATATATTTTATTGATGGCCTTTTCATAAACTGAGAGTGGACTCCTATTAATAAAGATGAAACTTCCGGCGAAAATCAGTACGCGCACGAAACGAATACAAATGCTATTTTGGGTTAGAAACACTTCATAAATTAAATCTAATTACGTTTTAGGTTATATTTGGAGTGTTGCAGAACGTTAAAGCAACCATCGTTTCCGTGCAACTAACAGTGTCTGTGTGACGCGGTTCCGTCACAGTACGCTTCGAAGCCTGTTAAATTAAATGTACACTGTATTTTCAGCGTTCGCGTTGTAAGCGATCATAGTGATTTAATGTCGCATCATGAGACTCATGCATTAGTTGCTTTGCGGTTGTTCACCCAGCCACTGGTGAATACTTGAAACTATACCAGATAATAGCTTGAGTGTATTTTCAGGGCATTCTCCAAACACCTGGTGCTGTCTCGTCTGTTAGTAAGTTCAGGTTGTTTATTAAAAGCAAATGGACTTTATATGTAATCCTTAAGTTACATTTCCACATTTAATTTGCCAATAAGATCCTAATGAACCGCGTCAGTATTGAGACTTTAATAACTCCACATTTTGTTGGCTATTTGATAGTTTAAAACGTCGTGACATTCTACAATACACTGTCAATACCCAATTTCGCCAAGTGTATCCTTCTTTACAATGTCATCTCGAGTTTCTATGAGGTTCTATTTGCGAGCAGGTAGGCAGGTTACGACAAAAGGACTTGGGGTTATTCTTGAATACAACAAAGAAAGTAAGGTGTACCTTCTTACCTGAGGCAAACTCAAACACGTATAAATAATATTTTAGATGGTTCTACTCTTGATGAGTTATACACTTGGATATTATTATCGTTTTAAATGTGGAAAATGAGGGTTTAAAGCGGCGCGGCGCGGCTCAGTGGTCTAGTTAATAAAACCATGCGCAAGAGATTTATACATCGTTATGGCCGACACAAATGTCCGCGTCAATTTATTATGTAAATAACACAAAGATACATCCAAGCCTCGCCGAAACATTTTTGTAAAAACATAATCTATATCGCCCAAGTTACACCGCGCAGCTTCCGGCCCTGGGGGGAAATCAAAAATGTATTTGTTCCAAATGTCGCTTGCAGGTTTTGCCATAATAATAAAATAAACAATCTTAACGAAAGGAGACAAAAGCGTTAAATATTAAAAGCTTCTGTATAATAATAAGGCTATTTCAATCTTTATAAATAAATAAGTTCCCATGAATAATTTATGTGCATTAAAACAGGTGGAGCCTATTCCGTAGGCGTTTCAGTAATTTGGGTTGGAGCAATTAAAAGCTGCTTTGTATTTTTATTCTGACTCGATCTTAGTATTCTAGACTGTGACTGTGGAAAAACCAACTTTAACAACCGATCTACTTCTTCAATTTTCACAGTTGCAATACGTATTAAAATATACAATGCCTTAAGAGGGTTAATCAAATTGAATTCTGTGGGTCTGTGTTATTAATCATTCCAAGGCTGAATTGGAATTTGTAACGAATAAACCGGTCAAGCGTGTGCAGCACGCTACGACTGCGAATTCCATAACAATTATGGTTAAAGTTTATGAAAATCTTATTAATAACACATGTATGTTAACTGCTTTTCAGGATTCTATACCCATTTTGTTACTTTAAAATACAAATTAAAGAAAATGTCGACGAGCTGACGTTTAAATAGACAATCATAAAAACAATGTTAAAATCGTATTCTGCGGAATACTAAAACGCGGACGATACATCATCTGCATAGAGGCTTTCGGTTTATCCCTTGTAATTTATGAAACGCACCAGTTTTACGAACTTCCTCCTAAAGTACATCAAGTTTAATGAATATTTTATTTTTATAAAAAATTTACACTGTTGGTACAGACGCCAGCACATCAAGCTACCCGAAACTGTCAAATTTTCCCAATCAACTTTAAACCTTATTCTTTAGCGATAAAGTTGAAAATCTATTAAAGAAATTTGACAGATTGTAGTAGCTTGATGTGCTGGCGTCTGTACGTACCCACATTGAGTTTAGCACCGTGAGGAAACTAAGTCTAAAATCGCCAACCCATCCTGAGCAAGCTTGGTGATCAATGCTCGTGCGTTCTCTGTACTGTACTGACCATATTTTAAACGATTTTATATTTTAGTTTCACAGCTGTCTTGCTGAATCATAACTTGTAATTGAATTTTGCCGACTTCCTGTTGTGGTGAAAGTGTACTTATACCTTTGAAGGGATTTTTTAATTTAGTACGCAAAATATTTTGCTAAAGGGAATTTAGTTATTTCCGCCTGTCACAATATTTGAACGGTGTCATATCAATTTTATTACCTACTAGCTTCTGCCTGCGACTTTTTCACGTGGAAGTCGTAAGAAACCAGAATATACTATAATAATAACAGCTACATTTTTATAAAATGTCCCTGTATACTACGTGCGTTTGTAGTTTTGTTCTCAACAGCCAAAATATACAGAGAGTCAGTACTGGTGACGCGGGAGCAAGCGACGTACAGTTGTTCGTGTGAGAAGCAGCTTGTCCTGAGGTCGACACCCGCAGGCTTCAGTGTCGGCCCCTGTGACTTGTTGATAATCATCGCAAAGCATATGCTCAAAAGCACGCGCTTATACTGGAAGGGGTAATTGTGGGGAATTAGTGGTATACCTACGCAGTATAAAGACTGTCTCGCCAACGCCATAATCTGTTAGAATTTCCGACTCGATGACGTTTTTCTGCAAAGACACGACTTTGAGCCGGGTTCCGTTACACAGCTTCGGCGGAGTTAAGTCCCGAAGCAGCATAATCGGGACACCGATCTTCAGCTGGATGATGTGCGTCGGAAGTCATTTTGACGTTAGCGAATTCAGAAATTGTATGGAGTAATGTGTGGCAGCATCTTGCTCCACAACTGTGTTAATAACGATGTATACCTATCACTTCGCTCCCTTCAATTTTCGAGGGAAAACTGTGGTTGATCGCTGCAGCTTGATCAATTTTGGGCGTTAAAATGGCCCGTTCACACACCCAAGACTTCTCTTGGCACGGTATTCGACTGATGTCCCTGTACACCAGACGAATCAGTTCTTCTAAAGTGGTAACTACTGTACCAAGAGTCTCTGGTAGTGCCACCTGGCCGTTCTACACTGGTAGAGTGTCTTCACCAACTTTTCGAAGAACATCGGACAATTCTTGAGCATGTGCATTCCCGTCAAGCCGAGCTTGCATGTTGATGGTCAAGTGCAGTCTATGACCTCGCGACCAGCTCCATAAAGGTATGATGTGATGATAATCATTTAAGTTAAATCGATAACTAGCTGCAATATCCTAACCTTTTGGCGCGTCCTTTTACATTTTGCGGAGAAGAATATTTAAACAGAATCTATCCAGTAGAATTTGCGTCATGCTGGAACCTACGTTCAGACAAACAGACAAAAATTCTAAAAACTATTTTTTCGGCATTAGAATCGATCCCCGACCTCGTAGCAATTACATTTTTAACCGACTTTAAAAAACGAGGAGGTTTCAATTCGACTGTATTTTTTTTTTGTTACCTTGAGGTAACAAAAAAAAAATACAGTCGAATTGAATTGAACTTTCGACTGGGTGAACCGATTTTGATGATTCTTTTTTTATTGGAAAGCTGGTGCTTCTCGTGTGGTCCCATATAAATTTTATTAACTTTGCTTGGATGGTTTTTGAGTTGGGTTCAATAATACGTATTTTTTTCCCACTTAGTATATGGACGATATCTTAAGTTCCTGTCACTGTTATTTACATAGCAGGCAGTAGGGTATTTGAATTTGTGTGGGGTAGGTACCACAAATAAAAACTGAAAAATTAAAACTTTTTACAAAAAAATAAATCAACTGACAAAAAACGAAAATTCAAAACTAAAGACACCGACTACCGAAATTAAAGTCGGTTGTTTTTTTTTTTTTTGTAAAAAGTTTTTTCAATCATATTCAGTGTACAGTTTTGACTTCGCTACGATTTTATTATATTTATGTTAGAACATTTGCCTATTTGTTAGAACATAGCTGATCTCTATCACAAATACCCCTATGTCCGCAACGGAAAGTGATATTCACATAACTACGCATTTCTACATTAATCCCCGAGTTCTATAAATAATGATTTCCGGGAAACGTAGCGTAACTTACCGTGAAACATGGCTTTATAAAATTACAACAACACACGAATTACAAAAGGGACCGAATGAAAATCATAATGTAGGTACCATCGCGGAAAGCCATAATTAACCACCGTAAGGACTATTCTTGCTTGCAGCACTCGTCCGCTATAGAACCGGGGCGGTAACAGATGTGGTCATAGTGTGCATGGGATTTTGTTATCAAAGTGGTTAGTGATGGGCTTCCGCGATGGTACATACATAAAGGGTGATGAATGGATGGCTTCAATCTTATCTACAATACTTTCCCGTTTTGGGTAAAGTTACTCCAATAAATCAATTTATGATAAATATGTTAATCGTCTACAGTGCAGTAATCTTTTCGCAGAAGTAGACTAGACTCTAGTAGAGTGATTAATCGTATTGTTTCTCTATAAAAAACAGGCATTTCTGTTGAATAGTGAACGGTTAATTTAAATATGAATGTTTATTAAGAGCGTTTATCCTAAAAGTTGGCAATGTCGCAAATAGCTATCAAATATTTATCTGTTTTGATTAATTTGGCAATATTACTGTATGGAAATATGAAATGTGGCTAACTAGCGAACTAGAATATTGATTATGAAATGCAATAATTAATATCGTAACACCGAATATTTTGTTTTAGATGTAAAAAATGCATTTGGAAACTTTCCAAATGCCTCTTTTACATCTAAAACGGTTATAACATCAAATTCAGTGTTATAATTGCAATTAATTTTTAATATTCTAGTTCGCTAATTAGCCACATTTCTTATTTACATACAGTAATATTGCCAAATTAATCAAAACAGCGAAATATTTGACATCTATTTGCGACGTTACCAACTTTCAGAATAAACGCTCTTAATGTATTTATTAATGACCACCAACAGCATATTGGTTTACAAAAGTATTTAGGAAAGGTATTAATAATGTTCTATAATTACACACATATCGACATAACAGCACGTCATGACGTCACTATGAAACATTTTTCCTAACAAAGTGTTTAATTATCAAGCAATATTCGTTGGCGTAGCCGCCGCGTGGCCGTGTGGCTTACCGTCTCGTTGACAACCCACTTAAATTAAATTTTAACAAAAAAAAAAAAATATTTTCGTCCTCATTAAAATTCTTTTCATTTTTATTAAATAAAAACTTGCGTTTTTCTCTTGAAAGTGGAACTATCGGTGGCCGGCCAACTATAGACTTTTCGAATTTTTCATCAGGTATTGTGTAAAGCTACATGTTATATCGGTACATTTAATATTCGATCAAGCTTCAAACGTTAAAACGTTTTTGTGTGTTTTGACTGGTCTTTGCTTTTTGCACATTACAACATTTTAAAAACCTATTTTTACAGTGTTTCAGGCCAGTTTTATACTCAATACTCAATACAAAATTTTATATAAATTTTATTGAATCTGTCCTGAATCGAAGATCGAAATGTTTAAAAAAAAAACAATTGATTAAAATATCTAGAATAAACTAAAATTATCAGGATTGCAATCAGTATGCTATCTGAGATGGATTCTTTACATGAAATAATTTTTTAAATATTTGTTTTGCTTTTTTAGTGCTACATTATAAGACCCCATTGCACCCTTCGTTTGATACAGTGCAAAACAGAACAAAAGACTGTGTAAGCTTTTGGCCGTTATTTCGCAATTTTTTATACCATCCATAATCCAACATGTAAAGCTAAAATCCGCCTGTTGATATTTCAAAAGACAGAAATATGAAAAAATATTTTTAAAACCACACAGGACGTCGCTACTCGCTTGCTACTCGTAGTCTCGTAAGTACTTGGAAAAGATAAGTTTTCTTCAGAAATAAACAAGCAATTTTTCTGTGGTGGTGCAAATACAAAAACGACACAAACCTTACGTATGTTTAATCCATTTATTTAGTTCAAAAATTGGGTGAGAGAAATGTCTAATTTCATAGACATGTACTTCGAGCAGAGGTAGTTGGCGACGCCACTCGAATACCAAGCAGCAAGCATACGAAGGTTTAATTAAAATCGCTCTAGTAGTTTGAAACAAGTTAAACTACACATTGCGACTTAGTATGGTATAGCATGGCAACACTGGTAACGAATAAAATCGCGTTTTACGATACTTTGTTTATTCGGTACGTTTACATACACATGTCCAATTGTAATTCGAACACTATGTACAATTTGTATTCTAGTCGGTATTTAATAATATTTCTGTTATTGTTAACCAATTTTATTTGTTCAAACGAGCACTATATAACACTGGATTATGTAGTGCTGGTTTGAACAAATCAAATTGGTTAACAATAACAGAAAAATTATTAAATACCGACTAGAATACAAATTGTACATAGTGCATACACAAATTCAATTTTAGTGACCGTTTCTAACAAAATACATTATATTGACAAACCAAACAAAGCAATTTATGTGGAAATTTAAAATTAAGGACGTGAAGCGGTCAATTTTTACCCGACTACCCCAGAAGGAGGGTAATGTTTTTCGAGAGTATGTATGTATGTATGTCTATTTCTTTGGCACGCTCTGTATCCTAAACGGCTTGATGGATTTTAACATGTGAGGTGTTGTTAGATTCGTCTTAATTGTGGGAGTGACATAGGCTATATAATATTTACATATTGCATCTGCAAATACAAAAAAGGAGGGGTAGGTTAAAAAATATATATTATTGGTATCAAATAAAAGCTAGTAATGAGTCAATATATATTATTTTAATAAAACTAAAAAGCTTGAAATAAAAAAATTAAACAAAAAACCTGACTGCAAAAACAAATAACTTGCAAAATTACACCATCATTTCAGGTTATTGGTTTGTCCCGCCTGCAATACCAAAATTCCATAGATTTATAATGCTTGTTTTTCTCTTTTCAGTTATGTGTTTTTGCAGTCGGGTTTTTTGTTTTAATTTTTTTTTAATTTGATTTTTCGAACACATCAAAATCCCTTAGAAATGAAACTTAAAAAGTTTCAAACTATTTCACGTAAACCTAAATAATAAATAAAAAATACGGCCAAGTGCGTGTCGGACCACGCACAATGAAGGGTTACGTAGTTGGGATGAATTTATCCCAAGAACAAACTTAATATTGTAGTTTAAAAACATGTTCTTACATACATTCCAACTGCAAATGTAAGTTTGTACGCACAATATTGAGAGATTCACCTTGTTATTTCAAGACCAGAGACTTCTTATAGGTTTTCCTGTCATCTATCATAAAGAACCATTCTCTGTATTTTTTTCATATTCGGCTCAGTAGTTGGTCAATTTTCATACACTTTCTTAAATATTTTTAAAAGCATTTAAAATAAAAATAAAAAATATGTATTTGAGATCCTCGCAACCTCGATCCCTTTCATTTGATATATCACACGGTACAATTACCAAATATTTATTTTTTATTTGCTCCCCAAACGTGACCCCTATATTCAAAATTCATTTATTTACGTTAAATTTCCGTGTTTGGGTCACAGAAATACATAGGTATGTGTACCAAATTTCAACTTAATCGGTCCATTAGATTCTAAGCTACTGTGACAGACGGACAGACAGACACACGAGTGATTCTATAAGGGTTCCATTTTTTTCCTTTTGAGGTACGGAATCCTAAAAAGTGTAATTTAACTGTACAATTTATGGGAGACAGGGCCTGGCTCCCTTTATGGATCTAAAATGGGCCAACGGTCAAAAGGTAACAACTGTGACAATTTGTCTTGAATTCGATACTTGGAGAAATTACTTAACTAGAATGTAGGGCAACCGTTAATAATGTTAAGGCGTTGATGAAAAAGTACACAATATATTGATTAAATCGTATGTGTACTCAATTAGCGACGGCCATCTTTATTGCAGGTGCACGCTAATACTTAAAACGTACGGTACTGGTCGTAGTCGTCACCTACATGGCACACGGCACAACATGGCTACCTACGTAAGCTTAGAACTGTCACGACCGTTACCTGTACGGAACCGTTTGTCCTCAAGACCTCACTTTACACACCTTGTAGCCGGTTTACTGTATCTATTAGGTACTTTATAATTATTAGTTTATAGCCATTTCCAATTTAAATTCTAAACTCACAGCCTCTTTAAAAGATAACTACGTACTATTAATTCCACCAAAAAGTATAATAGGTACACACGGCTACACATCAATCTATACATTTCCAGTATAAGCTCACTTCGCATTGTACAGAAATCCTATGCAATGCGAGATCAGCATAAACTGGAAATGTATAGTTTGATGTGTAGCTACGCGGGCGCGGCCGTGAATATGGCACGCACATCAAATATTATAAAATGTTTGGCTTTCTTTAAGAGCGTCATCTTTGTCACTCATACAGTCTCTAAAACGAGATAGTACGTCATATTAACGACCACATGCTGGAAAAGGTTTATTTTCTGATACAAATTAAATTATTAAGATATAATATTATATTTAAGTAGATGTTCAACTAAGTTGTAACTCTCGCCTTCGCGCTAGAGTAAAGTTGATAGTTGAAATTGTTGAGCGAGAGCAAACTTTTTGACAAGCAATGTGTATGAATTCATGTGTAACAGTATTACATGTATTAATTACTTATTGAAAATCGGCAACCATTTTCTCTTCGATAGTCTACTAAAACTTAGAACTAGAATTAAAAATCGTATCAACTGTTTTTGTTCCTTTGCCACACTAGGGTAATAAAGATCCGTCTGTTTTATTATTCGTATTAATTTTATTAGCCGTATAAATGTCTTACTTTAATTTAAATTTAGTGACGGTTATGTTATAGCTTCAAAGTATCAATTTTATGAACGCTATAAGCTTTATTGTAGAGCGCTTCACAGAAAAAGCCCAACAGCCATTAGTATAAGATGAACCATTTTATCATTTTAAAATTTACTAAAAGCTCCACAATGAGGTCAAACGAGTTGTTATTCAAAAAGCAATCACTGTGGATAGCATTGATTAGCACTTAACACACTTTTATATGCCAAACACCTCAAAATGTATGACGCAAAAGGTGAATGTCTGAGTGTTCGTTGATTCATGGTATAAAAATTTAATCTCATAGTTTATGTCTTTTCAATAACAACTACTCCAGATGTGTTTATTTATAAAGGCTGGGTGCCTGGGGCTGCGGTCTTCAGCGGAACAGGAGCAATGATATGTATTTTGTTTGTTTGTAAAGGGTTCAAGGATGTTATGAAATCATGATATTGCCGCAGTAAGGGATTTATCTAAGACTTGAATTTCATTTCAAAAACTCATTGGGATTATCAAATAAGGGATGAAGTATGATACTGCCTGGTATCTGAATCCGAAAAACAAGTATTCATTTCTGAAAGTTTTTCGAGGGTCGAACCGAAATAGCTAAAGCCTGTTCGTTTCTTTAAGAGCAGATCTCCTATAAAATTGAGCTTTTCTTTTGTTATTTAGTTTTTTTTTTATTACAGAGGGAGTTGGGCTTTCTAGGAAATAACTTATTTGTCAATTGATACCAGCAATCAGATTGCGAATGGTGTCTGAAGTAGCAACCCGAGCCGAGGCGTGAGGCGGCAGCCCGCATGCTCCCACGGTCTCGTCTTACGATACGTGCGCCTTCCCACCAGTTCTACCGCCACGTCGCCACTTGATCACACAACTTGGTCGCGCCATTTACAATGCGGAACACGTGTGTCCAAGTGCCATGTATATTAAAGTAGAACAAAGACACTGTTCCTACGTCGCACTCAGTGGTATCCCGCTCAAAATAAATACAGAGCAGCTAACACTGTGGACTAAAATTGTCATGTACACGCAGTACCCAGTAATTACATTTCGTAATCCTCTTAAAATGTGGTACAAGGAAATTCTAATGATAGTATGTAATATTTAAGCTCTCTCACACACAATACAGAGACCAAATATCAAAACTTTCTGAAACCCAAAATATTGTATTTTATATTAGGTAAATCTATATTAATGATTGCCATATAGTTAAAGTTTGGCATAATAGTTACATAGGAAAATGTATGAATTTCAGGTGTATGTAGTTATAAATTAGCGATGCAGAGCTCAATATTATTTGATACGAGCACAGCTAAAGATAATAAACAAGATAATGTAAACACAGCCGCTGGTCTCACAACCAACCCCGGGGCAAATATTCTCTTGTAAACAGTTTCTCATTATTATGTGTAGTGAAGTAGAAGTTAATGTACAACCCTAATGAATCTTGAGAAATATTAATACGTCAATACACCTACGACGTGAAGCGTCTGTGGCAACTGGCAACAATGAATAATAATAAAGTCTGTCACACGCGACACAGACGAAACGTAGTGATTACACGAAACAATGGCAGCGAAAATAGATCACGTTTTACCGTCAAATAAAAAAAAATCTATGGTCGACTATGTCCTTTCTTCAATTTATATTATCAATAAAATTCTTTCACATAAATGGGTGTCATTTGTTAGTGGCCGGGAGCGAGCGCGCCGCCAACCGCTGTCGCCGTTGACATTCAATGTTGATTCAAATGCGTCCACGTCCCGACAAACCGCGTACCGTACTTATCTGCACGCAATTTATTCTAATATCTGTAACGTTTTATTAGAAATGTCCACCTTTATATGTGCATATTTACTGAAACACTCGACCGACACCGATGGGTGAATGTTCTTTATCTTGCTGGCTATAACTTGGCTTTCATAAACGTAGGTATTCTTACATTATTTGAGCTGGAAGTTTTCAACTTATAAATAGAAATAATATAAAAATGATGGATTGATCCACAGCCTCGCGGGTACTGCGGCTCGTAGGATAGATTGGAAACACTCCCGCATTTACTTAGTTTACATTCAATGAAAAATTATGATTGAAACGCTGAGTTTAAAGCTTCTTTGTTTCTTTGAGCAACTCAACTGTCTAAGGATTATTTATGAAATGCTTTGAAATTCTCTTTGAATGATTTTCAATCACTGTCTAAGGCGAAAATGATCAAACGGGATCAATTTTTGTCTTTGGTCGATTAGACAACATAGTACTAAATTTTCAGATACCTTAAAACTATTTATGGACGTGATAGTCGTGGGAAGGTCTTAGCTTGTTGTTTTCAAGTTGTTAGCAAGTCTATGAAATATAAAGTAACACTATTTCAAATGTCGATTTCACTAATTACTAGTCTTATCGCTCGTTTTCATGGAATTCGGTGGTAGACCACCGCTATGATAAATGAGTACCTATTCACGACAGGGACAAAGTTATTACATTGTATCCCAAGACTCGAGTTTGACACTCGATATTCAATGACTGTTGGATAGAGTATCCAGATATTTAAAAAAAACTTTTTACAAAAAAAAAAAAACAACTGACTTAAAAAAAAACACTACAAAGTGAAAAATAACTATAATTTCGGAAGTCGGTGTCTTTGGTTTTTAATTTTAGTTCTTTGTCACCGACTTCCGAAATTGTTATTGAAGCTAACTCAAAAACTACCCAAGCAAAGTTAATCAAATTTATATGGGACCACCTCTGAAGTATGATCTACGAAACAAAAAAAGAACCATCAAAATCAATTAATAATTGACGGAGTAATCGCGTAACAAACATACAAAAAAAAAAAAAACATACAGTCGAATTGAGAACCTCCTCCTTTTGGAAGTCGGTTAAAAAAAATTACATACCTAAAGCACAGGCCACACTGGGAATGAAGCTAAGCTCATGAGCGCAGCTAAACGAATTTACCTTTTTTGCCATTATGCCCTGCGCTTTATAGTATTATTAGTTTTATATGTTCTGAAAATGTAGGTAACTAAAATTATCCCTGTATGTAAAACTATTTTTATCAGCAAGGGTAATTGTGATAATAACATGGGACACGCACGTTAAGCTTCCTTCAATTATAAGTTATGTTGATAGAAGTGATAATAAAAGGTGGCCTACTTAGTTCTTATCATAAAAAACCTTTCAGTTCGTTGTTCAATCGAAGACGTCGAGGGGGAGCTTTGTACTCCCAAAGTTATCGACCTTAATTGTGCTATTAAGTCTCGAAAAAATATCGATACGCATTAATATGATAAATTCGGTAAGAACAAGAATTCAGTCAAGTATTTCCGTACTTGATGAAGAATGCGTAGAACGCTGAGTTCACAAACGCTGCTACATAAATCATAAGTGAAAACATAGGTAGGTATTCGTGCACACGATATGTACACGTACGGATTTGTTGACCCAGTTCTACTTATGATTACATTACTTTGTATATTTAAAAACTAATATTATAACGTGTGCTTGTTTGTACGCCAATGCAGATGTTAAGAAATGTAGACCGATTTAAATAAACTCTTACTGCAGCGTGCTTGTTGATATAAGGAAATGATGAAACTCCGGACGGCCAGTGGCTAGGTACGAAGTAATAAACATCAGCGTACCGATGCTACTTTGCAATATTTTCACTTTTCACCGTCGACGAGGTGCCGACTGAAAGAGTCTGCATGTGTGACGTTAATGTACTAATGTTATGATTTGTCCATAAAAAGAGGTGTGAAAGATTTATTAAAACTGTAAGAGGAATTAGTGGAGTAAATAAATGTAGTTTTGTATCGAGAGAAGAAAAATCTTATAATCTTAATTCGATACTAAGATAACTCCTTCAAATATTAATAGAATGCTCTTGTTCTAGATCTCTTAGCAGAGTGGATCTGCCCTCAAAGTTCAAGTGTGACTTTTTTCCACCCTATAACTCATGAATATGTAGATCGATCTCTTTCCGTAACGGTTGGCAGAGATCAGCGATAATGTGACAAAACAGACTCCTACATCATGTGCTAATGACAAACGTGACCTTACAGATATTGTTACCATTACGGTCGCCCTTCATGCCTTTTACTATTTCAACATTTCGCAATTCATAATGATTTGTATTTACTCTACGTGATCGAATCACTGACTCAAACAAAAGATATGGTTGATGAAATAGTTCTCCATAAATAATAAATAAGTGGTAAATTTTATAAAAGGCAAATAAATGACGTCCAACCCTAATCTGTATAAAAGTAACGAGTAGTGGCACGATGTTCTCCAAATCTTCATGCATTTCTAGCGTAGAAGGAGCTTTACAAAAGCGGGATTACCCAACGTATTTTTAAAATGACAGATTTTATGGTAGAGTTTACTTATCAAAAATATATTACGAGAATAAATTTCCAAGTTGACGAGAATGAGACAATTCACAAAATAATGTACCTACATAACCTTTACGCCAAATGTGGTTTCAAGGTAAAGAGTTTTAGTATTTGTTTTGGACGACGTAATCGGGACCCTTTAAAAAGTATCAGAGATCTCATTATGGTTCCCCACATATACCAATGGACCCAGGTATACCCAGAAGGTTAAAAATAAGTTTCAATAAAATTATTAGTAACAGGCGCACAACGCTTGAGTCGTGGAGGTAAAAAAGGCTAGGCAAATTACAGTAAGAACTAATAAATAACAAGAGCTTTATTACGAGGTAAACGTTTACCTTCATTATAAAACTTAATACGATATAAATCGGTAGCCATAACAAAACTCCATAGCAATTATAATAGGAGACACGTGAGACAGGAATTCTGTTGCGCACAAACTTGAGTCTGGTAGATAAAACAAAAAAACCGGCCAAGTGCGTGTCGGATCACGCACAATGAAGGGTTTCGTAGTTGGGATGAATTTATCCCAAAAACAAACTTACCTTTGTAGTTGAAAAATATGTTCTCCCTTACGGAATGTATGGGAAAACATGTTTTTGCAACTGCAAGGTTAAGTTGGTTGATTATTACTCGTTAACCTGTAAAGCCTACTTAGCTGTGATAGTTTTCCTTTTAATTTCGTTATATAAACTACTGTTGTAATTTTTTTCACACACCCAAAACCAACCATTTAGCCGGCAGGGGGGGGGGGGACACGGACACTTGACTCTAACAAAAATTAGCACTTTAAAGCTTAATATTTCGCAAACGAATCCCTGAATCCAAAAATGGTTTCCACAAACTCTCAATGTTTTTGAAGGACCTTTCCAATGATACCCCTCACCATGGGGTAAAAAAATAAACATCACCACTTTACGTGTATGAGAGGTACCCTAAAAAAAAATGTTTTTCATAATTTTGTTTTACCACTTTGTTGGCGTAATTAATATGCTATGCTAATTTACAGCTTTCTAGTACTAAGGGTCTCGGAGCTAGACCGCGGACAGACAGACAGACAGACAGACGGACATGACGAAACTATAAGAGTTCCTTGTTTACTACGGAACCCTAAAAAAGCGACTCATGAAAAGAAAAGCAGTGAAATTAGATTGAGATCTACGACCTTCTACGAGGGATTAACTTCACGAGGAGTCGCTCTCTACGCCTGGCAAGGACATGCCACATTCATGTCCAAATTCCCTAGATTCATGGAAGAGGCTTCTGTAATATCGCTGCTTTTATAAAACGCTTGATATTTTACAATAGCTTTTGTACCTAATTTATAAAATACTCATCAGAATTAGCGTCATTTTATAGCGAAATAAAATGACCCTATAGTATGTTCTCAATGCATTAACATTAGTTACGTTTATAAAAGTGAAACGGCTATTAATATTTATAGCTGTTGCAATTTTGCATTATGCTTCTTTAAAGCAAAGTCTGCGTCACGGTCTTGGCACAAAAGGTTAAATGTGTCGGTGACAGGACATTTGCCCCCAAGGCTAAGGCTGTGGACAGACTATCGCTCTACGAAAACAATGATGGCGCTCACACTCGCAACAAAACAGTCTCATACATGCGCCAAAATGCACTGAAAAACCTGAAAACTGTTTTAATTCCGTGTACACATTGTCTTTCAAAACTGACGTTTTTTTCGTCCACTTTGCAAAAAGCGAATGCAAACATTATTTAAAGTTCGATAGACCTTGAGACTATCGGTGTGTTGTGTGTGAGAAAAATTGAATTCTTAAAAGAAAGTCACACTTTGAATTCTCATGGGGTTTAAGGAAATGAAAAACTCGTGTTTAAGTGTGGGAAATTAAGTTTAGTACCCCAGTCCTCTAGGACAGTACAATAACTAGGATACAAATATTATATAGGTATTTGATAACAGTTTTAAATAGTATCATCATCTAGAATTCTCGATCTAAGGAAACAACATCAGGAACGAATTTTGTAGATTACGGTCGATATATCCTCCATTTTCAAATTCCCAGAAATAGAATAGATAGGGTATCTAATTCCCAATACCGATATTGAAGTAGAATTTCAGGTTGTTTCGATATTAAAGCGTGTCCGTGTGGATTGAGGAGCCATGTCTCATATTTAAATGCGGGTACTACCAATATTTAGTAGTAAATTAGCCAATTATTTAATTATAATTACTTACGTATTAATTACGTGCAAACCTTATTTAAACCGAATCATGGATATGATCTATAATTTCTATGAAATTAAAGCATAATTTGTAGTTATAATTAAGTACTTAATTAATTTAGTTAAAACTTTATACTATTTATCTGCATCCGGTTAGACTGGAAGCCGACCCGAACATAGTTGGACTAGGGGATGATGAGTTAGTTATTGTGGATGATACTTTTCGCACACATGTCCTATATGAAAAGCTCATTAATATATATAGACATTCCCATATTACGGGAAAATGTAGTCTGACGCTGCATTTTATTACACGTAACAAGAGGATGAAGGAAAATTGTTATATTTCGGAACCATACATCACTGACGAAGGTGCGTACAAATTAAACAGCGGGTCGTCAGAGCGGAGGGCGGAAAGGGCCCGCCAGACCGGCTCGGGCTCCATCTTCAACCACCACTCAAACGAGCACCTTTAATTGGGGTGAAAATAATTATACCAATCATAACATTAATCATGTCGAAATTACCCACTAGGTAATTTTGTACGTCAACGAAACTTGATCATTATTTCGTTGCCTCTAAAGATGATATTAATAATATCGGCCTGCAAAAATTATATTATTTTTACTCATTAACATTTTGTTTCATTAGGAAATTGTTCAAGAGGTCTCATTTCTCGTTTCCAACAGATTTTTCATAAATTTTTTCTACAAAAAAAGGGAACTCTTACCCATTTCGTGTGGGAAAATGTTATTAGATACAGTGGGTCATTTTCACATGTAAGAGCTGTTAATTATATAAATAGCGGTTGCAATCAAAATGAAGTTGTGTAATTATTTCGCGATTTGTTTCCATACATCAAAGATTGTTCAATAGCGGAAATAATTGCTGTGAATAATTTCTTTGACGAAATGGAGGTTATTCACTTACACGGTAGTTTTTGTAATTTAGTTGGTATATTTGATGTAAATATTATGTAAGAAACATATGTGCGTAGTAACGCATGTTATTTGTAAACTCTCGTAAAATCAAAGGTTAAATTACTTTAACAAACTTGAAAAGACCAGTTATTCATTAACTGATGCCTACGATTGGTAAGCAAATCGCACCGTTATCGAACAAAGGAATCGAGCAATGAAATCGAAATAAACAAAGCTCGTTATTACTTATTTAATTTTCTCTCGCGAACAGAAGGGTTCTGATGAAATAAGGCATGTATTAATACAGGCTTCTTGGCGGCTGCGAGTGAATTAAAACTAGGCCGGACTTAATGAAATCTCAATTAAGGAAAGGGTCAAGTAGGAAGCCAAGGTTTTTCAGGGAACATTAATAGGTGAACATTCTCTTTGTATGAAACCAGCTAAACCACTTATGAAATACTCATGTTGTTGTGGCTGTGTTTGACTTGCATTCTAGGAAAACAACTTGACGAACCTACCTACCCGGATATTATCCTAAATAATAATCGAGGTCATAGTCTACATGTAAGCCATATTTCATCCAGTTTCGTTTATCCGTTAATATGATAGTGACCTTGAATGGTTAGCTTGCATGTTCTGTACTGAGCTCAAGCAACGCGTCGTACGTCCAGCCAGTAATAGCACTCGCCCATCAAGGAGCGCTGTCCCAAATTAGACGCATTATTAATTTATTAAACGTAAAACAAAAGGTATTTTAATAAAACACATATACTAAACGATCAATAATTTAATTATCTTTAAAATGGTGAAGTTTTCAGAAACTACGCTTGATAGATTTTGCGTCATTCTCAGTTTTTTATCCGCATTAGACATAACTTTACAAATTAATTTCACTATGTAATATAAACATAATCAAAAATATGCTTATATTAAAATATTAAGAAAATGCTCTAATTTAACATATATTTTTTCCAAATAACTAACACTACTCGTTTAGACGTCATCTTCAGTATAAAATCATTAAAAGTCAGTTATCGTCCCCTTAAAGCCTGATTGACCAACAAACGTCATCATCATCTGTCCAGCCTTTTCCCAACCAGCGTAAACTACGTGCGTAACTATTTAAATTTCAGTTGTATTATAATTAGGTATTATCTTTTATTACAGCTCAAATCTAGACACTAGGTTTAAGATTTAAAACCGATTTTGAAAACATGGATAAAACTGGGGGCCTACCATAAGCTCATAAAGCAGTATTAATATTACTTCAGTGTGGGAAAGAGATGAAGCTCTATAGGACGTATAGCTCTATCTCTTTCTCTCACTGAAGTAATATTAAAATAATAGTTACTGCTTTTGAGCTGGTGGTAGGCCCCCTGATCAGCAACTCGAAAAGTCATCCGCAATCGCGTTCCTAGGAAAGTTTCCTTGGAACTTAATTTAGTTAAGTAAGTAAATATAAATACCGATTGGCCAAAGAATAAGAGAATCTCGTAAACATAATTATTATTGCGAATTTGCGTCATTTGTTGCTGTGTAAAAGTTATGGAGTCAGCGGCAGTCAGCGTTAATTTCTTCCGCGATAGAGAACGCCTTCCATATGTATTATACATAATAATATTATTATAATTACCTTATTACCAACCTGTTGCTTTGAGTAAGGATAAACAACATTGTACATCTTTTATTTCGTAAATCCCATTTGCTTGTCACACGACTAATATACATGTGTTAGCCGTTAACACAGACTACGTATTTGTCATTGCCATTAGGCTTTTTTGTTCTGGATTTTATATCCACGTTTTTTTTTTGACGTTCATTTATTTAACCGAATCTAATAATGATGCTGTACCTTATATTTTATTGTATTTGAGAGGGCGGCCATACTGGCCTGTTAAGCCCAAAGGCGGTATCTCAACCGGAGTAAGTTTTGAGAAAATTGACTTTTTGTAAATTGTAATATGGAAAAATGGAGATATAAAAACTTCTTAGTGGTTTTTTTAAATGTTTAAAGTTAGATAGCGCTATTTCGTTTATACCATTAGATGCGAAATTTTTAAAGCTATTGAATGGTATAAAAAATAAAACTAAAAGAGCGTATCTCGGAGATACCGCCTTTGGGCTTAGCAGGGCAGAATAGGCTTTAATCGAACTAATATATCGACGGCCACCACGTAAAGTATCGAAACTGCAAAACCTCTACTTTACAGGAGAGCGATTCTAAGTTTAGATTTAGATTTTTGTCGAACGTGAAATTCGAAAATTTTATATTACCGATGTACCTATCTAAAGTGGAAAATTTTACCGTTTTATACTGTGTGCTATTGTTTTTGATAATTATTATACTTTTTCTAATATTACACATTCGATGGTTTACTTGGTTACTGCTGGTTACTTTTTTACCGAATATGCCAATTTTGATTTTGTTCAATTGAAAAACAATTGAGAGTATAAAATTAGTACATAATTTTTATATAAAATCATACATCTTTATCTCTACTTGCTATTGGTGCAATAAAACGAAAATGGCTTTTTTCTAATTTCGATAGTATACGTGGGGGCCGTCGATATTTTAACTTGTGGTCTTATTTACCATCGTATAAGTATAGCAAGCCGTACAACGTCAAGAAGCAATTTTAATAGTATGTTTACTGTTGTCCGGCTATACTATGTTTTGTAATTATAAGTTAACGTTTACGTTATAGTAACATGAAGGTGATAATGTGGGTGGTGTCGAGCGCGTGTTAAGGTCTAGTGGCTCCGGTTCGAAGCTCCGGTAGCAGGCAGCGGCGCGGGCGCACGCGACCTCGTGTCATTGACCGCCGCTGAGCTGAGCTGCGCCCGCGCCGGTGCCGTTGCTGCTTCTACGAATGGGTGTCAGCCTAAGGATGCCAAAACACCCAGCTTTGTTAATCTTTTCCATGAATACATGAGGAAAATATGATTCATAACCAATAAGCTACAAGTTTCTCTTTTTATTACCTACATACAAGGACTTTCTCTGACGTCACTTTTTTCATTAGCGAAAGTAGCTAGGTAATACTCTATGTAAAAGTACCTTCGAAAGCAATTTGTTTACATAGAAGTTAGCGTCCACTTATCAACTTAAAACCATCAGTCATCGACTTTATTTTAGATGTGAAAATGTGAAATTTTATTTAGGCAACCCTAACTAAAACCGTTTAGATGTACGGGTGAAAGAGACGACAACTCGAAGTCTTCTGACAAGAATGAGGGAGACAGCACTAATCCTGTTGTGGTGATAGAAAAAGAGAAACCAGTGTGAGAAAAAATACGTTAAGTCATTGTAATTTTCGAAATATGTGCGTGTATTTTATGGCGAAACGTACAAAAAGGGGACAGGAATGATATGGTGCAAAAATTTGACATTTTAGAGTTGGATCGGAAAGGTGTAAATAATATTGCTCAAAACCTACCATGTGAACACGACGCCAACGTAGATGCTTCTGACATATAGCCCATTCATACTGAGAATCATCGATCGATTAGAATGTAATTCTGAGAACTCGTTTTCAATGAAATCAGCATGAGATGAGTAACGTAATGCGTAGTATTAGAAAAAAACGTGGCGAAATAATTCGTGATAGTGAATCAATTCTATAAAATGAAAACCTCTGTGGCAGACAAAAGTTTTTGAGAGTACTAAATCAATCAATGTCAATAAGTTGTTCTATTTTTACATCAGAAGTACCTGTTGAATCTAACTTTGAATGATATTTTTTTAATGTATACGTTGTTAATAGATACTATTGAACCTATTTTTAGTTCTTTTTAAATACTTAAGTCTAAATTAAGGAACTAGTTATAATTTTACAAAGCTGTAGTTTCTCATTTTGTGCCTCAAAACTTTTTAGTTTTTCTCTGACTAACAGTTTTTCCAGCATATTTTTTGCATTGAAAAATCGTAACAAGCAGTTGTGATAAGTAAAGTTTTTCTCGATAGTTATAATAACTTTGTCTAGTTAAATGACTGAACTGAACTTGAGGTAAGTAGAACTCAAATTTATTGTTGTTGTTGTTTTTCTCTCTTTAAAAGTTGAACGTGGTATGCAAGAAACGTTTTCTGAATTTGCCATACTCACCGCTAGAGACACATAACATAGTTTGTTTACTGAATTATTAATACACTGGAGGAAGGAAGGAAGGATAATAATAATTTTGACAATAGGTATAACATACAAGTCCACTTTTGCACCCAAGTGAAAAAACGTCTTGTCAGGTCAATTGAACGCGTAACTTCCAATAAAAGTTTAAACGAGTGAATGTACTCGTATTTTAAACAATAAAAGAAAGTGATCCAAATTAAATTTTCTACAATGTCATTGAACGCTTTTTTTACCATCGGCAACACTAACAAGTCATCTAAGTAAGTACTTTCTTCTTAGAACTACATTTCTCCCCGTTGGTATTTCCTTTAGCAAAAATACTTTTGATTTTGGTATGCTAATACCAGTTAGGTACTCTGATTTATTTTGTCAATAACTGCAAAAATAGGATGAAGCATCTGCCGCCATGAGAAATACTTATGAGATGAAATACCTATGTCAAGGATCTTTCCGGATGGGTAGGTAGAGACAAAAGTTTCCACTGTTTTCCTGGCAATATTTATGCACCGAGAATATTACATTGTCTAGGCATAAACAATATATTTAAGTGGAAATTTCGTGACCTCAATTTGTTTATTCATCCTAACCAAATTATATATATTTCGCAGTAAGATGTATATAGCTGTAATATAGTTATATGAAAGCGGTTCATAACTGTCTGACTAGGAATATAACTATGATACGAGCACGATCTAGTAATATAACTATTAGGGTACTCCGATCAAATAGGTTAGAACTGTGACTAACGAGACGCGAGCCGAGCGAGCGAAGCAAGCGGAGCCGCGGTAGCGGCCGGCGAAATTGGTCGCAGCGACAGTTATGAACCGCTCTGCTTAGCACCGAGAGTTGAAAATCCAACAGTGTATTTTTTCGACGCGCTGGGATGCACTTTGTTGAATTCTCAACGCTCGGCTTAACACCGAGAGTTGAAAATCCAGTGCGCGATAAAATTCCGCCGCGATTTTATTACGCGTCCGTGCGAACGTTGGCTTAGTGCTACCCGTGTGAAGCCGGGCCGGGTAAAGCTAAATGCTATTATAGCGAAAGTGAGTTTGTTTGTTTATTTTTTTTTTTGTTTCGTTTAACGGCTGAACGGATCAGGATGAAATTTGGCGCATGGGTAGACCATGACCTAGGTTAGGACATAAGACTTTTTATCCCGATATTTCCACGGGATCGAGAAATATGCGGGTGAAACCGCGCGGGGCACAGCTAGTATAATATATTCGTAGTCAATTTCATACCCGCTGAATCGATTGTTGAAGTGATAGTTTCGTGATTAGTTTGTTCTTTGTTTAGATACGAAAAGCCGGCAGCCAGCGAATTTCAATGCATTGAGTAAAATGAAATCAAGCTGGGCTTTTGTCTTGAATTAGATAATAGAAGATGTAGCTCTGTACCTAGGTAGTCTATTAATACGTATAGTCTGCTTCAGGTAAAGTAAAGTAAGAAGTAGCTGATGAAAGTGCAAACAAACTCTGTTCAAGTAAAATTATTACTTTTTACGTCTACATGTCTCGGGACCCTGGGGTCCCGGAAGGCGTACGAGGGGCCGAAGCTAACTCGCAGAGGCCCCTTAGACGTTTTTTAAAATTAAATGAACCGACCGACGATTATACCTGGGGGCCTACCACCAGCTCATAAAGCAGTATTATTTTAATATTACTTCAGTGTGGGAAAGAGATGAAGCTCTACAGGATGTATAGCTCCATCTCTTTCTCCCACTGAAGTAATATTAAAAAAATACTGCTTTTGAGCTGGTGGTAGGCTCCCTGTTCGCACTAAGCTAGTATACCCAAGGACAACCGCCAGTTGGTGCAGGACTGTTGCAGGATATGGAAACAAAGATATTGGATTATGGGTTACGGTGGCTAAGTGAACAGGTTCTCTAGAACTATGGAAAGACTATGGCCCCTGCCTGACCAATATTTTATATAAAATACACAGGAAAATGGCAGAGGGTGACTTGCACACTCAATAATGGGCTCCCCAAATTATTTATTTATTTAACAGACAACCATGGTCCACACTGATAAAAAATAAACAAAAATACTTAAAAGATGTTAGTAACAACTGTATCTTATTATAACCTACGTTAGTACCTATATACCTACTTGGATGTTAGTAACAATGTGGCTTATGATCTATGTTAGTACTTATACACTACGACAGACGGTGTTGTTTTGATGAGATGTCTCATTATGGGGCTCTCATCAAGCCTGTCAGCTATCACCTTCAGGAGGCCATTGCCACTGCCACGCAATCTAGCGAGCAGAGATGCACTTTTTTTCCGTACGATAGCAGAGAAGCTGTCGACTCGGGCTTTTGCGAACATCTATGACGCACTGCAGCAACGCGGTAGCCGCATCAGCGCTCTGAAGGCATTATTATATTGGACGCGCAGCGCACTGACGGCACGTTTGGCACAGCTGATACATAGGGCGTCCGAGTACAGAGATGTGCAGTATGCTTTAAATAGCGTGTTTGAACGCTTCTGTACATTGAGCGAACCTACGGGCCAACATGTTCGCCCGTACCGCCAATGCCCTGCGTTCCCGTTCAACATCATCTCTAAGATTGTCAGCAATTAAATGTCCCAAGTATTTAAACTGATGTACCCGACGCAACGGAACATCGTTAATTTTTATTGGTGGCATATTCACTGGACATTTCTTGCCAACAGCTTCAAAAACCATAAGTTCGGACTTCTACACATTATATAGCTCTCTACAATATCCTCTCAATATTTCACTACTTTTGACAAAAGATATTGTTTGAACTAACAACTAAAAAAAAACTAACCTCAAAACAGATAAAAAGCGAAAAAGAAACGTTAAAATCGTGTAAGTATAATGAATAATGTAAGTGACCGAGACGCTAACGTTCACAGCAACAGTTCTCACTCATCGAATGTACAAAAAGCTTTGTTAGTATTACTGTTATTAGTAGAACTTATAAGGATGCAAGAGCGAGCGAAGCGAGCTCGGGATTTGGGGCACCCCGACTCGAACAGGTTTGGTTTTCCTTGCGGGGCTCCGTCGACTACACTGTATTATTAATTGGAAACAAAAAAACCGCCACGTGGTCTTCCCCAACCTTAATACTCCCACTATCAAAAACGAAACATCGGCGATTTAAAAAAAAATGTGTCAGGGGGTCTGTATTTCAGGGATGGAAAACCATTTCCATTGTTACAAATATTCGCAAAAATTTTATAGGTTGAACACCCCTGTCTCGGGATCAGAGCGAATTGTTATACTTTTCTTAACTTTTATGTTTTTTTATTATTTAAGTCTCCACCCCACTAGTACATGAAAATACTCCCAGAGATACTACGTATAGCGACAAGACCCCTGAAAACACTAAAACACAATTTTACTTCGTTTTACAGTGTCTTATATCACGGTTTCAAACCCAATGCCGTTGACCGCCCGTGACGGTTAGCTTTAGCGCAAACATAACGCCGGTGACCCTCCCGGAGGGTTTACTTCCACTATGTATGGCGGTATGGCGTATGAGCTCTATGAAAAGTGGGTGGAGTTGAAAGTTTAAAGGTGATTTAAAATTTGAATTTCGGGTTTACGTATTCCAAATACTCAAATCAAAGCACTCAATTTGTAAGTGGCACTACAAGTTGGCATTCATGGGTACGTTTTCCAATCTATTTCCATTTTCATCAGATACTTTTGGAACAAGGTATAAAAGTATCTGGGTTACTAGTTTATATACCTACTACCCACCATATATCGCGTTTATCTTAAAACATTTCAAAGGAGACGTTTCATTTTTGTATGGGACTCCGGCCATAACATGTACACTTTAGAAAACCTGGGAAACGAACCCCTCTATACAAAAAAGACTGTTTTTTTCCATAATATCTACTACTTTTTGGGCACAAAATAAAAACCGAAAATGTTTGACGTTTGTCCGGAGAAATACGACCATCGACAGCTAGCCATTTTCGTCCAGAAATACCTACAAATCTACAATCCACAAAAGCAGTTTTTTTATTTTATTATGAATCACACTTTCTAATTAATCAAAAAAGTTGTATCAGTTAGCTATCTTATTATAGTACAGAAATACATTTCTTTCATATTTATTTAAATGACGCCTACGTGATATTATTATGTTAAAATGTAACATGATTTCTGGACGAAAGCAGTATGCAAGCAAGACGACGCCATGATGAATAGAATATGGCAATAATTTGTTAAAACTATTATTTTTTGTGCCGAAGTAATCAGGGGAAAAAACAGGAAAGAATATTTTTCCTCAATTCGTGGAATTTTTTCCTTTTTTTTCATTAACGTACACTTTATGGCCGAAAATGAAACATCTCCTTTTCTCATATGAAAAGATTACTCGAGACTACATGTTATCTTTCCAGACTGACGAACAGTAAATTTAAAAGTGGAGACAAGAATGCCAACTTTTTAAAACTTAAACGAAAGACGAGGTCAGACACTGCTAGAGGCTCCTACTTATTTACAAGCAATTACTTACGATTCATTTTGTTTGTGTATACCTATGTTTTTGTGTGTATCATAAGTTAGGATTAGTGATGTACCGGATCGTTATCCATGGATACGGATACGGATCACAACTTTCTTCAGGTTCAGCAAGAATTATTTATGATCCTCATCGTAACTGACTTTTGGGGAACAAAGCTGCCAAGTTACTCTTTTTGAAATACAATTTACCATTACTCAATATTAATTATGACGTATATTTTTTTTAAGTTCTTGAAAACAACATAGTTTTAATTGATGTGTTAACTCACATAATTATTTAAATTAGCATAGCACAAATATTAGAGGTTTGATCTCACTACAAAAATAGTTTAATTACTACCTTATAACTTATTTTACTGGTACTTACTCTACTTCAATTACAATAAATATGTTTTTTTTTTACTAATTTGTATTGAAGTTAACAGTATTTCATTGCTACATATATTTAAAATTTCATATAGGTAATGAAATGTATTAATATAAAAGATCCGTTCAAGATCCGCCAAAAAGTAATGTATGCGGATACAGATCTTTTTTCTCCCTCGGATATCCGCGGATACGGATATTCGGCACATCACTAGTTAGGATACGGATGATGATGATATTAATTTCATATTTGTGTGTGTTTTGTTCCAGTGTGGTGCACGGTGCGCAGTGACGACGAACAGCATGACGCGCGGGAAGGTGACGATGTCACCATGCAGTGTCGCTTCGCCCTCGAGCCCCTCGCAGGAGAGTCGCTCACCTACTACTGGGTGAGGAGCACCGCCAGTGGACACGACAACGTCGCCATCGGCAATATCCCCCTCGAGACTAATTACCAGTAAGTTCCACCAACCTTATACATGTCTTTACAATTTTTGTACCTTCACGAGCAAAAGAAAATCCATTTTCCTTAAGCTAAGGTTCGCAAAAACAAGCCGTGTTGTATTTGAAACACACACATTGTTTGTGTTCGTACACACAACACTTTTTTACCTCAAATTAAAGCGGCTTTAACAAATTTTTGTATATCCAAGGCCCGATATTAAATGTGTCAAGATGCAAATCTCAGTTACGCGCAAGTAGATACTTACGATCTTGCGACCTCTGTTGGACGTTTCGTACTCCTACGAAACCCTTTTTATTTTCACCCCAACAAAATATTCTAATAAGTACCGATCTCTAGGGTAAATATCGGACATCTGCCATCCCTTATAAAATAATTAATATTCATGAAAAAAGTACAAAGAGTTTGCGTGCTAAACACGGAGGCGGGTCGAAATAATACCGCTATAACTTTTCAAAATAAGTAAATTATTGGGGATTAAAACTTATCTAACAAGTATTATAACTTTTATTATATGAAAGTGCCGTAAGTAACGCAGGTAGAGGAATATTTTACAAGTTCCCCCAACTCATAGCATTAAATTAATTCATGGAACATAGAATTTAGGTTTATATAGTCAAATATATAGCTGAAGCGGCAAGTAAGAGATCTATCTCCAAAATAAGAGAAATACATTTACGTAATTTCATGCACGAGTAGCTACATTGAACACGATACGACGTCGTCTAATGCGAGGAAGATAAATTCAACGTCCAAATATCTTTCTTTCCGAGTGTAAATTATAGCAGGCGACAGCCTTTAAACTGTGCGTTTGAAAGATCCCACGAGCATGAAATTATACCTAGCTATGTAGGTACATGTATAAAATGGTCGACCCGAGGGAGTCTGTGGCAACTGGCAAGGAAGAATAAAAAAAAAATATCACACAGTGATGGCCATGTCTCACAGGGTAAACGTAATTCCCTGTCGCAATGTTTCTCAGTATATAAGAAAAGGTATGTCAAGCCAGGGTATTAAGCTGCCAACAGTACAAAAAATCATACTTTATATTTTGTTCTATGGTTAACGAAACAAGACCAAAGACCATCAACCCCATGTCAATTACAGACATGATTATGATGAAACAAATAGGTTTTGTCAGTCGATTAAATGAACGTAAGCTTACACTGTGGCAAAATTTTCTTATCAAACAGAAAATAAATCCGATTATGCTTATCGTCACCACTTATTTTAAGTTGTCACGTTTCTGTTCTTAGAAACACCCGACACCCGTGTATGTAAAACTAAAAAGAAAACCATTAGTTCTCTATAGTACTCAACCGAAGGTGGAAAAGTGGCCGCGAGAAATCACGGCACAGCGGACAAAGCTGTGGCGGGATCTCATGGCGTCATGGAGAGTGCGATTGTCGCAACCCAGTGCTGGGCACGCTACAATTGCGGCGATAAGTTCCCTCTTTGAGGAGTGGCTAGAGAGGCGCCACGGCGTCCTAACCTTCCGCCTGACGCAGGTCCTCACCGGACACGGTTGTTTTGGGAGGTTCCTGTTCAGGATAAAGCGGGAGGAAACGCCTGGGTGTCACCATTGTGTGGATCATTGCATGGGAGGGCATCACTTCCTTCTGCGAACCAGTAATGCTCGCAAAGGAGGAAGCGGAGAGGCAAATTTTGCACCCTCACGCCCCTGACCGCCGCAGGAGACGCCTTCATCATCAACCTATAGCAGTCCACTGCTGGACATAGGCCTCTCCAATTGCACGCCATTCAGCTCGATTCTCGGCAACTCTCATCCAGCTGCTACCAGCCACCCTTCGAAGATCGTCACTCCACCTAGCCTGAGGGCGTCCTACCTTACGTTTGCCAATTCGCGGTCTCCACTCAAGAACACGTATACCCCAACGGTCATCGGTTCTACGGCTGATATGGCCGGCCCACTGCCACTTCAGCTTGCTAATTCTGTGAGCTATGTCGATAACTTTGGTTCTCTGCCGGATCACTTCGTTCCGGATTCGATCCCTCAGAGAGGCTCCAAGCATAGCCCGCTCCATGGCTCGCTGAGCAACCTTAAATTTATGGACCAGCCGTACCGTGAGTGTCCACGTTTCGGCTCCGTAAGTCATAACAGGCAGGACGCACTGATTGAAGACCTTCGTCTTTAGGCTCTGTGGAATACGCGACGAGAAGACTCGACGAAGTTTCCCAAACGCTGCCCAGCCCAGCTGAATTCTTCTGTTAGCCTCCCTCTCAAAGTTGTTCTTACCAAACTGCAGAGTTTGCCCGAGGTAAACGTATTCTCGAACAACCTCGAGAGCACCGCCATTGACAGCAATCGGCCCCGGAGTGACGTGTTCGTTGAACATAACCTGGGTTTTGTCCAAGTTCATCCGGAGACCAATGCGCACAGAAGAATTAACTAGGCCGTCCAGCATCTGCTGCAAGTCATGCAGCGATTCGGCCAGTATGACGATGTCATCTGCAAATCTCAAGTGTGAGATGTATTCGCCGTTGATGTTTCGACACCAGACGCCTTGGGCGTCGGAAATCGCAGGCCGATTCCCGGCCACCGTAGGCGCGAGCTTGCGGACGGTGAGCAATGGGTAGCTCGTCGTCTGATAAGGACTAGGCCCGGGTCGACGGCGCGTTGTGCTCCACGCGCGTCTCAAAGAGATGTCAGCAGAACTGATGGGGTCCGCTAGGGCCGATGTCTGCCGGAGTTGCGAGGAAGTCCGAAAGCAATACCGTGGCCCCTGGCAACGTACAGGCAACTGAAGGATCAAGGGTGGGTTTTAGTCAGCAAGAGCCTGACACGCCCTCCCGCTCCGCCCAGAGCGAGAGAAATTATTTGATAATTTCCCACCCAAAAAAAAAGGGGGACACTCACTTGAATCTTATGCACTATAAGCTTAATATTTCGCAAATGGATTTCTGAATTATAAAATGATTTCACACACCCGCAATATTTATGAATGAAAAAAAAAAATGGGTGGAAAAGTATGCAACCATTATTTAATAAACGGCTCTGAAATAGTTTAATTAAAATAGATAAACGAAAGCCGTATACTGCATTACATCATTAACTTTATCCTTTCTGCATACAATTAAGCTCAATCAGATTATATATATTATTTACCTATCGTGTGATTTTACTTATTTGAGTTAAATATTTCCGTTCCTGCACAACCAAATATTCAAATTGTTTGCACAACCAAAGCTATTGGAAACCGATGACATGAATAATTTAGGGATATCGTTATCTCCCCTGTCCTAACATCACAAGTTCTGAACAAAAGCCATTTTCATTAAAAACTCATCCTTTTATGGATTGCCTACTTTATTTTCTTATTGATGAAGTTACTTCTGATTCTACGGAACATAACTTTATGAGCTTTTCTTCGACAAAAATATTATTTACTTACTAGCTTTTGCACGCGGCTGTGCCCGCGTGGATGTCGGAAAATATACTACTACCTGGATTAAAAGTACCCTATGTGTTAATCCAGGTAAACAATGTTATACTTCTACTATACCATTGTTATTTTATTTTAGGCTTAGTTCAAATAAAGATTTATTTATTTATTTTAATTGCTTTGTAAAAATTCCATTGTTTTCATATAACTGTATTTGTTTACGCGGCGCACGGTAAAGCTCCCAGTCGGCATGATTTTTTCCAACGTCTTCAACAATCTTCGTCATATTTCAGCCAATTTACACAAAACCTTGCCTAATGAATTATACACCTAACCCTTCCTCATGCATCACTCCGTCCATTGGTGAACACCGTATGAAATCCGTTTGATAGTTTTTGAGTTTATTGCGTTCAGACAGACAGACGCGGCGGGGGACTTTATTTTATAATGTAGTAATGGCATAGTAATCATCATGTACTTATAAGAAAATGTCCAAGTTTATTCTGTGGATATATATAATACATTATCCTTGTATTTACATTACAGCCATGAGCTCGACGTTATAATATTCAATAGTATTTATTAGAGGAGGTAATTAGGGCTCTTTGCCTTGTTTATTTATCGCTAATGGTATACATTAGCGGACCCAAACGTTAATATTTTAGTCGCGAATTTTTTGTCAATATAGAATTTCCTTTCTTACGGCCCTATAAATACAACTTTTACTTTTCAGACACCTGAATAAAATGAGTCTTCTAAAGATGTCAAAATGATCACTGATTAAGTATAAGAATTCGATTACAAAGGAAAGTCACCATTTTGAATTTTTACTTTTGGTATTAAATTGCTGCTTTAGTCAGAATATCTTGTATATTTTTAAGCACATCAAAGGTTCTAGCGGGATTATTATTCGTAATACATATTAATAATGCAAATGGAATATAGTTGTCAGCGCCTTCTCATAATAAGGCAAAACAGAAAATCTTTCTGAACACCCCGCAAACGACCACAATAATATTAAAAGGTTGTAGCTACACGCCGAGCCTTCATGTCACCACTAAGAGGGAATTACGTAAAATTCCTTTGTGTCATTTCTCTACCAAGATACATACACACGATTAGCATCGTTTCAAACGTTGAACGTCACAGGCTCGGGACTTAAAACAGCTTTTCCTGGTGAAAGTAGTTTATAATTTTTAACCGACTTCCAAAAGGAGGAGGTTCTCAATTCGACGGTATGTTTTTTTTTTTTGTATGTTTGTTACGCGATTACTTCGCCAATTATGAATTGATTTCGATAATTCTTTTTCGTTTGGTAGATCATACTTCAGAGGTGGTCCCATATAAATTTTATTAACTTTGCTTGGGCAGTTTTTGAGTTAGCTTCGATAATACGTATTTTTTCCCACTTAGTATGTGGATGATATGTTAGGTTCCTCTCACTGTTATTTACATAGCAAGTAGTGGTATTCGAATTTGTGTGGGGTAGGTATCACAACTAAAAATTGAAAAATAAAAACTTTTTCCAAAAAAAAAACAACCGACTCCTAAAAAAAACACTACAAAGTGAAAAATAACTTTACGGCAAAAAACGAACATTCAAAACCAAAGACACCGACTTCCGAAATTAAAGTTATTTTTCACTTTGTAGTGTTTTTTTTTAGAAGTCGGTTGTTTTTTTTTTGTAAAAAGTTTTTATGTATTTTGACTACATGCACTGTCACACTACTGCAAAACGAATAAACGACGAATACGTATGCACTTAGTGTGTCGCTGTGTATGTCTAACAAAGAGCTAACAAATATTCTGCTAGCAGTCTGAAGAGTCGACGGCCTCGTTGCTTAAACATAAAGATCTCAAGGGAACACATTCATGTTGGCACACTGAAGTTTTTGTTCTTTGTAGGATCGCGAGGAATCTGTCGATCCTGGAAAATAATGAACGAACCCATTAGGGATTGTAGAGCTTCGTTTCTTCGGAATTAAAAAACGAAATATATTTTGTTGCAGGATCTCGTATGCGCCGACGGAGGGTCGTTTTGACCTGCTGGTGTCGAACGTGTCGTATGAGCGTGACAACGGGCGCTTCGAGTGCCGCGTAAAGGCGGGTGGATCAGGGCGTACGCTGCACGCGCAGGGCCACGTGCTGACCGTGCTGACGAGCCCGCGCGCGCCCGTGCTCACGCCCGGCTCACACGCGCAGTCTCAGGAGGGCAGGGAGCTCAACCTCTCGTGCTCAAGCTCGGGAGGCTCACCCGAACCTACCATCAAGTAAGACACGGATTTTGTTTTGTAATTCCACACACGTTTAAAGCATAACTTATGTGATTATTCTCGTCTCGTAACACCTAAGTACGTTCCATCTTCCACAATACATACAGTTTACGTGTAAGGTGTGTATGAGGAGATTTTCAAAGCAAAATGGGACCGGAAGTCAGATACACCTATGGAAATAAAATCTGAAAAAAATGTATTTGATACTTTAAATATTGGCTGAATTGGCAGTCAGACATGAACGCTATTTCTAACCATCATATTTTGGTATATCTCTGAACTATTTCATCAACATGATCATCTGCCCAGCCTTTTCCCAATTATTTTGGGGTCGGCTTCCAGTCTAACCGAATGCAGCTCTGAATAATTTATAGTTAAATATAAAACCGTACCTAATCAATTAAAGCTTTCTGCAAAACACTCTACGAAAACCAATTCACTTCAAAAGCTTTCGAAATACTTATGTACAAAATTATCCTCTGTAGGTAATAATGTTAAAAACAACATGTTTATAAGTTAAATTAACGGCGAAAGTCTCGCAGTATTTACTGTTGATATGTAGGCGTGTCACTTTTAAAACTTTGTCGTGATATACTCGTAAGCATAAAGTTACAAATTAAACATCTAATTGTAATTGCCAGTTAACATGTGTGACTTTGTAAAATTATTTGAAGTTTAATCTTACCACAGAATACTTTAGTAGTCTTATTCAAATATTTGATGTATCCTAAATTTAACTAAACCTAAATGCGATACGATTAGCTTGAGCCACAAAATTTCATTTTAGCGAATGGTAGCTAAGGTAGTACTTATCTCGACTGAGCTGGGTTCATCAAAGCCGGCTTCAGATCTTACATAATGCGCCCCGTGCTGCCCGTGTCTAGCTTTCATTATGAATTCGTTCGGGAAACATCGAAACTCATAATCGTTACGGAATCATTTATTTGACACATTGCTAAAGCCTCAGAGAAATAAAAAGTCATTACCGGCAGTACTGTAAGCCCGTATTGCAGACTAATTATATTCGTCATAAGGCCCTCCGGTGTTTTAATTATTCACTCACATATTCGCCATTTCCCCGAGAACAATGGAATTGTGTGGTACCGCTACTGGCAAAAATACGTGATTTCTCAGAAACAACGTGAGTATCATGTTTTAAGACAGCAATCTTTCCTCTGATTTGTACAAACTGCCGAAAACTTGACCCCGCTCCATACAAGTGGTTGTCGGTACTAATCCCGCTCCACTTAGTACGTTTTCGTACCACACCGTAATTGGCTTTTACCTAACGCATTAGGAACGGCGTACGGGGAAGATAAAAAGCTGATAAATGTGGTGATAAATTTCATGTAGGCAGTGACTCGGATTCAATTAGAGTCGAGGAGGAAAGGCCCGCACTGAGGGTAGTACCCGGCGGGCAGCTGGCTGTCGGAATGACCGCTGCTGGCGCACATATTACACCCCGGTACAAATAATGAAATTGAAGCGTTGCACTAAGCCCAGGTTTACCGGGATATTTGAAAATGATGTCATATGAGCCCGCTACGTCGTTGTCGCGGAGCTGGCACTAGTTTGCATAAAAAGGTCGGCATCTCGGCCGGATGAAAACTAGGTGTTCTGGATACACGTCACAAAAACTCGGTATACGAGGCACTACGTTTAACCGGATATGTGTCCCGGATACATGAACTATGAGACGCTGTGTGAGCGCGGAATAACTTTCAGTTGCAGCTTGAGTTCGTTGCAGTTATTTTTTGTTTTTTAATTGGTATTGCAGTTACAAACAGCTTCAATTGTGAATAGAAATGTATTATAAAATTAAATGTAAAACATGGCACCTAGCACTGTTAGCACAACTTGAGCTCTTGGAAATAAACTGACTTTGATATCACGATTGTCTACGATAAAATTATAAAGAGAAAGAAAGAAAGAACGAAAGAAAATTGCGTTTATTGGCATTAAGACAGAATAATACACCTTTAAACTACAAAAACAGAAAACAATGATTATAATGAGAGATGAACAATGATTATGTGAGTGTTCGTTTTTGTCTGTGCTTGTTATGTATGTAATATGTATTTATTGTTTTTGATATTATTTGATTTAATTTAATTTGATTTCTTTTGTTTTCATTTATTTAATTGATTTCGATTCAATATAATTTATTTTCATTTTATTTTATTTTAATTGATCTTGGATTTGTATTGTATTTTAATTTAAAGATCTAATTTATTAATTTGTGTTTGGCTATGGGAGTTATTTTTTACCTGAAATAAATGAATCTATTTATTTAATGCCAAAAGGGCCTCAGCTCAGCATAATGTCAGGATGGCAACACAAAGTGTACCACCTGACGCTGAGAGAAAGAGAAAATATTTGTATTTTGTATTTTTGACTGGACCGATTTAAAAAATTCTTTCAACCTTAGAAATGCTATATTATCACTGAGTAGCATAGGCTATAATTTATAAAGATATCACGCGGGCGAAGCCTCTGGCGGAAGCTAGTCTTTGATATGTGTTCTTTGTCGACGAAGATAAGCCACTTAACACACGACACAGGTACACATTATATTATTGTGATTATAATCTGTAAAGCCCAACGAGCTTCTAAATACTGCAGATATACCTAATTAGTAACCACTTACCGTACTGACATTAAAAAGTAGGTAAGTTACGTTGGTTTAAAGTTCTGTTAATTTTATCAATAAAAAAATTCTGTAGTAATATCTTATAAAATATGATTTTTACTTCATCACCATCATCAGCCTATAAATGTTCCCACTGCTGGGACACAGGCCTCCTCTCTCTGAGAGGGAGTGGGCCGTAATCTACCACGCGGGCCCAGTGCGGGTTGGTAGATGTCACGTGTCTTCGAATTTTCAGTTCTAGGATATGCCGGTTTCCTCACGATGTTTTCCTTCACCGTTTTGAGAGCAGTGGTGATGACATAATTTACACAAAGTAAAGCGCCTGTCTGGGTTCGAACCTATGACCTACAACTCGTAAGTCGCGGCCGTTACCACTGGGCCACCACTGCTCTGATTTTTACTTGAAAATGTTTTATTACTGAATAATTTATAATAATATGGCTGCCTTGAGACCTTATTAACTTCCAAATTCCAAAATATTCTTCAACTCCTTGTTATATAAGCGTAGGAGCAAAAGAGTGGCACAAGTTTTATTTTAATTATAATCTAATCATGAATGTGTATGTACCGCTCAAAGTTTCTACCTTACACCTGCGCGACAACCATTCTTGTCCCAACTTACCAAAAAGTTGTGGCTTTGTTACGGAGTGTGTGGCACCGAGGACCGAAATTACAACACGAGGTCTAGTAGTTCATGACGTGAATAAATCTATACATACATACATACCAATAAATAAAATTATACTGTCTTTTTGTAATGTCAAAATAACATCTTTTTACTAAACGCGAAAGTAATATAAACGCTATTTATAACAACAAACAATTCTTTAAAAAAAAACTGTTTTTCTGTTTGTTCCGGCTAATCTCCGAAACGGCTGGACCGATTTTGACGGGACTTTCACTGGCAGATAGCTGATGTTATAAAGAGTAACTTAGACTTACTTTAATTTTAGAAAAAGAATTAGGGCCCACGCATACATACATACCAATAAATAAAATTATAGTGTCTTTTTGTAATGTCAAAATAACATCTTTTTACTAAACGTGAAAGTAATATAAGCGCTACTTATAACAACAAACAATTCTTAAAAAAAAAACTGTTTTTCTGTTTGTTCTCCGAAACGGCTGGACCGATTTTGACGGGACTTTCACTGGCAGATAGCTGATGTCATAAGGAGTAACTTAGACTTACTTTAATTTTAGAAAAATAATTAGGGCCCACGCATACATACATACCAATAAATAAAATTAAAGTGTCTTTTTGTAATGTCAAAATAACATCTTTTTACTAAACGCGAAAGTAATATAAGCGCTACTTATAACAACAAACAATTCTTTAAAAAAAAAAAACTGTTTTTCTGTTTGTTCTCCGAAACGGCTGGACCGATTTTGACGGGACTTTCACTGGCAGATAGCTGATGTTATAAAGAGTAACTTAGACTTACTTTAATTTTAGAAAAAGAATCAGGGCCCACGCAGTCGAAGCCGCGGGCAGCTGTTAGTATATCAGGTATAAAATACTAACTTACATATCCGCTAAATAAGAAAATCAAAAGACCTGGGCACACATAAAATTATACGTAAAGTAAGGTCTGTGAAACACGAAACTTAGGTACCTTCCTGTTTAAATTTTAATTCTATTCTGAGTGGGATCTAAATTCTAAAGTAAACATGCGTGGTTTTGTATGTATGTACGTACTTATGTACTCACCTTCACCGACGTAAATGTATAATTGTAGAAACGGCGGCATTACACAAAACATTTTAGAAATAATAATGTATTTTGGGAAAAGTCGTAATTCGTATATAATTAAACATCGTGCCATATACTGGGGCGTATATTACCTATCATAATAATATTACCTACGCAGAATTTATTTAAACATTGCTCTCAGTTTATGTTTCGAGCTTACATTAACCACCTATTAAATCGTTGTTTGAAAACGTATAAAGGTCATTGAACATTTATTTATAATATTGAGGGTTACAGCTGGGTTTGTAAATGAGAATTAAGTATTGTAATGGACTCTTAGATCACATTCACGCAAATAAGAGAAGAATTTTGTTAATCGCTCTTTGAGAAACCGCAGGCCTAAAAGCCCAGTGGCAGTGGTTCAAACAGAAAATAGATTACTGCTGTGTTTCAATGGGAAAAAGCAATAAACATTATTTTGTCGAATACTGAAAGGTCGCGACTAATGTAAATTCACTCACACGCTCCATATTTATTTAGTAATAAAGTGTTGAGGAAAAAGTGTAATTTTAAGCTCAGTCCATTATCACATCGAGTTTTTTTAAAAGCTTTTCATAAAGTGAACTCTTCTTATGCACACGGGAAAATCAATAAGCCACTTTAGAGCGTGCAGTCAAAGACTGAGTGACAAAATGTGCTCATGCAGAATGTTAACGAGTGTAATTTTTCAGATGGTACCGAGAGGGTTCAACGTACCCCTTGGATGCGACGATAGCACACGCCAAGACTCGCTCGGAGCCGACTGTGGCGACCCTGACGCTCATGCCGACGAGGGAAGACGATGGAGCGGTCTTCCGATGTGTGGTTTGGAACAGAGCCATGTCCGAGGGGCAACAGCTCGATGCCTCCGTCGATCTTAGTGTCAATTGTAAGTAATTTTGTAAATGCTACTGTTTTTTATTCGCCTTTGTTGATTTATTACCTTTTTTACCATCTAACCGGAGGGGCCGTCCTATCTCATCTCTTTCCATCCCATTCCTTTAACAGGCCCTTTGAATTCAATAACAATATACTTTATTATGCTTCATCTTAGTAGGCAACTTGAAACTAAATTGTTATCATAGAAAAATAAGATTTTATAAAACTTTTTACAAAAAAAAAAAACAACCGACCTCCAAAAAAAAACACTACAAAGTGAAAAATAACTTTAATTTCGCAAGTCGGTGTCTTTGGTTTTGAATTTTTGTTTTTTTGCCACCAACTTCCGAAATTAGTTATTTTTCACTTTGTAGTTTTTATTTTTGGAAGTCGGTTGTTTATTTTTTTTGTAAAAAGTTTTTATTTTTCACTTTTTAGTTGTGGTACGTACCCCACACAAATTCGAACACCATTACGTGCTATGTAAATAACACTGACATATTCTTCCATTTGTCGCGCACATACCCATTTAATGCAAATTTAAGACTTATATGGTTTTCTCATGGATGCCATTGTCAGAACTGGACCAAATTGAAATGGGACCACACGGGAAGCACCAGCTTTCAAATAAAAAAAAAAGAATCATCAAAATCGGTTCACGTAGTCAAAAGTTCTAAGGTACCTAACAATATTTTTTTTTTTATACAGTCGAATTGAGAACCTCCTCCTTTTTTTGAAGTCGGTTAAAAATGCAAAGTCGATATTCGTTAAAACTGTTAATAAAATTATCTAAACACTTTATAATTTACTTCCGAGAACGGTGCAATATGAATACATCAACAATTACCAGGATGCCGGTTGTTGTGGAAATGAAAGGAAAACATTGTTTATCTATATCAGCTGCATTAATTCTCACGCGAATTGTAAAAGTCAACCGCGCCGGTAAGGAACACGGCTGTTCGGCGACACGACGCCGCTGAATTATATCAGTGCATTATGACATTCTTATAGCCAGCACTCTTTATTTCATTTTAACGCTCTTCTGCCTCAAGTCGTTTAAAGAAATTTAGAGCTCTTTTATCATCGCATTTTCGGGAAACGTAGCTTTTTATTCCAACAAATTGTCTTCATGACACAGCTACTAGTTTTGAGACATCACGTTCACGGTACTGTACAGACTGAAATCAATATCGATGCAATTTATCACGTTTGGAATCCGCACTGCGAGCGTCTGTCCCCGGTGTGTGATTGGGCACATCCATAGTGGTCAACCGTTACTTGAATAACCAGTTACATTACGAGTACCATTATTTCATATTGAAATATAGCCCTTAAGGATAATATTAAATTAATCTCAAACCAAGCTTTGAATTATTAGCACGATAAAAGACAATAAAGACCAACATCGACTTGACTTACCCCAAATGTTAGGGACGGAGCCAAATATATAATTGAAAATTGTATTACACTACCGTATGTAAACAACAGGTTCATTCATCACGTATATAACCACCTACATTTTGTTTCCTCGTTCACATTTGTAGTGTTATATTTAAGCCAGTTACGTCATCCAATTCCTTTCACGCTCCGAATAAACCTATTCAGGAATTTGGCTAAGGGTGTCGCGAATCTGAAAAACAAGTGTAACAATAACTTGTTTGTACATCCACCGAATGCTTATAAATTTGCTTGTTATTTCATTTATTAAGAAGTTTTTTATTTGGATTAAAGAAAAAGCAGTCGTGAATAACTAAGGTTTGTTTTTTATTTGTACGAAATAAAAAAGTTTATACTTCTTCTCCTTTTTGGAATTCGTAGGTATCCGTCTATGTTATTAACATATTTGACTTATTATCAGTTGTAGGAATCTATTTCAATTAAATTAATTCATTTCATCTGTGTTTTATTTCTTCAAATTGGGTAAAGCTTCGTAGTAAAATCTTATTTTCGTACAATAAATCTTTGATGATTTGCTGCTCGTAAAACTTTGATGTTTTCTTCAAGTCCACCATTTACGTCTCTAAAATCCTTTTGTATTTGAGTAGAGATCATATTAATGACCTGATTTTGCTTAATTCGTTTTATTAATCCTGTTGTAATTAATTCTGTAATATCACTGACTAGTACTTAGTAATCCCAATCCTGACTAATATTATAAATGCGAAAGTGAGTTTGTTTGTGTGTTTATTTGTTTTTTTACGCTTTCACGCTAAAACAGCTGACCGGATTTAGGTAAAATTTGGCTCATCGGTAGACCATGTCCTGGATTATAGGACATAAGATTCTTTTATCCCGATATTCCCACGGGATCGATACTTATGCGGGTGAAACCGCAGGTCGCAGCTAGTTAATAATAATCTTACTTGGAATTAATACTTACTTCGGTATTAGTCTTTCAAAATTATATGTTGTTCAGAGGGAAAAGGTTAACTTTAGCCAGCATTTAAAGCTAGTACCCGGTAGTTCTAAAAGTCGTACGTCGTGTGTAAAGAAACGCTGGCAGATAGTGTTTGTACGAACTCCTTTCGCGCGTTCAAATGTAGACGGCGTCTCGGCCATAGGAATCCCTGAGCGGAGCCAGCGGCCATCAAGGAAACGCAAAAGCTCTCGGCAAATAACCTCAATGACCTAAACTTGCTCCCGCTGTACCTCGGGAATCCTGCTCGCTATTATTTACATGACCCTACTGTGTAAATACAAGACTATATGAATGTTCTTGGTTTATTTTGGAACTGATATATTGCTATTTATTTCATAGTAATTTATGTCGCTTTTACTAAAATTGCCAGACTACGAAGCCCAAAAGCCTTTTGGCTTCGCTCAGACTAGTAATTTACCTTAGGTTAGGTTTAAAATTAAATTAAGTAAAGCTTGTGTAGTAACCTACCTGCGTACTTACCAAATATGTTCTGTATTGAGTAATTTTCTCTCTGTGGAACGAAATTAAGCAAATAGGTATATTTACAGATTTTAGTTCGAATTGAGTCGATCAATGTTGTTGAAAAAGTTATTAGAATGCTGTCTTTCTTAAAGACTGAAGTTACCCCGACTCCAGCACACGTCTTAGAAATATTAGGTACATACTTGTTCTGAAAAATCTCAGCTCTATTTCAAAACCAGTGTTGTCATAAAGTATAACACTTCCAGCTCCTAAATGCTTTTCAAACCTTTTTTTTATTCATTGCAGCTTTGCCCGAAGTCAGGCTTTTATTTTGGTTTAGCTTGTTTTCGTTGGCCCAAATTGCTTATAAAAACGTTCATGAAAAATATCTGCTGGGCTTTTACACCATGTTTGTATTTTTCGGAAAAGAGAGGTGTATGTATGTATTTACACTGTACACCCACATTCCGTCAGTTAAATGTTGTACGTCCTGTGCAATTGGGCTAGCCCACGGATATCTATGGGCTAGCCCATTAGACCGAGCACAAATCTAGACGGGCTACTGAGTATTTCCTAATGGAAAAAGCAAATAACACATTAAATCGGGCTTTAACATTTTAGCCTAAGCTTTTGTAGAATTAATTCTGAGTCCATTCTATCTGCTTTTGTAACAGCTTAGTTCAAAGCAAGTAGCATTTGTAGTAGTTCCAGTTGGTTTAGGCGAGCGCACACGTTAAGGCAAATCCCGCAATCGAAAGTTTGCCAGGTGAACCGACCAGCGAAAACTTTGTTTTTGTTGTGGTTAGTCAATAATTACTCAAAGGAGAGGTGTGGTAGGTTCCTATGGAGGAGGACGATGATATAATATTAAACACAGAATAATAATACTTAAGTAGACAATTTTACCTACCTAGCGTAGCTGGTTGGAATGATTTTTTTAATTGTTACGGAAAAGATACCGAAAAAATGTAAGCATCGCACATTTTTTACTTCAACTTTAACGTCACTCTCTGTACACCATTTTAAATTCGTGAAAAACAGCGCTTTGTTTCTTGTCGTCTTGAAGGATTTTCAAAAGAAGCTCCTAAAGTCTTATCTCATTAAAATTCTTATATTTCCTGCGCTTAGCATTAAACGCTACGTAAACCTGCTTCACAATAAACGGTATTTATTTTTAGGGTTTAGAAACATCTTTTCGGAATTGCTAGTGCAAATAAAGATAAATTGAAGAAATAACAAAGCGAGAAAAAGCTGAACCAGATTAATCTGACTTTGTTAGGTAACGAGATGGGAACTGAGCCTATAGTTATTTCTCGGGCACAATTCCAATGCAGTTCATGACGTAGTTCATAGTAGCGATCTTTAACGCGAAAATGTTACTGTTGTAAAGACCATTGAACTCCCGTTGTATTTTTATTCGAGTCGATGTTACAAGATGCAACTGCAACCACATGTCTGTGTTCAATGCTCGGAAATTGGGTTAGGTAATTGAATTAAATAGTTAAGAAGAAACGATAAATGATAAGATCGTTTTGATGCTCTCATGTCTCAGCAGCATCTGGATACTGTTTATTATGAACTGACCTGAATAAGCAACGTCTTTCAACAGCTGAAGAACACGCATCGTACATGCGCGCCAGTGCATGTTTTAATTCTGACAGATTCTGTAAACAAATTTATTATTGGTATGCTTCGACCAGCTAACCGGACCAGCACATCCGCTTCCTTTGTGCAATGTTAATACTATAAACCGTCGACAGCAATACACACAACACGTGCGGTGAACATATTCCTTGCAGTTTTATTCGTCTATATTGAGAAATTTTTGCGAAAACATTTCAGATTTAACATAATCTTGTTTTGTTTTAGATTTTCCTCGCGTTGAAGTTGCTCCTGAAAATCCTTTGCGAGTAGAAATAGATGGTGTCGCTACCATGGAATGTAAAGTCGATGCCAAGCCTAAAGTGAGCACCGTGAGATGGACTAGAAACGGCAAATACATCTCAAACTCCTTCACACATACCATCCAGGGAGTTACTGTGCAGGATGCGGGAAAATATACATGCAGCGCTGACAACGGCTTGGGCCGCACCGGAGAGAAAGAAATGTACCTAGATGTACTTTTCCCTCCGAGTGTTACAGTTGAGTCCAAAACTTATGAAGCTGAGGAAGGCGGAAATGTCGAAATCCGCTGTGAAGTCTCTGCAAATCCTGAGCCTACATCTATTGACTGGACGATGGAAGGAAAACCTGACTTCCATCAGAGCGGAAACACTCTTACTTTATCAAGGGTGAACGCCGAGATGGCCGGAACTTACGTTTGTCGGGCTGTGAATGTTATATCATCTAGCAACGGAAAGCGTACAGAGCGATTTAACAGTGTATCAGTGGCTGTGCTAGTGCGTCACAGGCCTGGTCGTGCGTACATCAGTCCTGACCGGCCAGTGGCCCAGGAAGGGGCAGGGGTCACTCTTACTTGCAGCGCCAAACCACCGGGCTGGCCGGCTCCGCAGTACCGCTGGTTCCGAGATATGGATACTACTTCGGACGTAAAGCCTGCAGTGCTCGCTACAGGCAATCAATACTCTATACCTAGTGCACACCTTGGAAGTGAAGGTGTTTACCACTGTCAAGCTACAAACGAATTAGGTCACGGCGAACTTGCCTCCGTCACACTAGAAGTTCACCAGCCGCCTCGTTTCCAAACCAAATTACAAACTCACATGACGAAACGCTCGGGAGAACAAGACTTCACGGTCACTTGCAGTGCGAACGGCAAACCGCGCCCTAATGTTAAATGGTTCAAGGACAACGCAGAGATTAAAGCCGATACGAATCTATACGAAGTCAAAACTGATATAACCGAGAGCAGTAACGCCGTTTACACTGTTCAAAGTACTCTTAAATTCAACGGAAAGGCGAGACCGAATAATAATGACCTATTGCCGGACGATCGGGGTATTTATTCCTGCGCATTCGAAAACGAGGTTAAGAAAGTCGAGTCTACGATGCATCTTCGAATAGAACGTAAGTATACAAGAAAATATGGTATATTATGTTGAAATCTCATAACTTTAACAAGAAAATAGAAAAGAAATTCGCTCTTCATAAATAACTAATTATAATTTTCTTTACTTTTTCTCTTCCTTTATAAAAGAAATTGTATGGAAATGGAAGTGAATAGATTTAAGAGAAATTAGAAGGTAATTCATAGCTACATTATTTTTAAGCTTGTTATCCTCATTTCAGACGAACCCATATCAATTCGGCAACATAATAAAGTTGCTTACGATGTTATGGAAATGGCTGAAATAGTGTGCAGAGTTCAAGCGTACCCGAAACCAGAGTTCCAATGGTTTTACGGATCTAACACCGCGCCGCTGCAGATGTCTTCTGACGGACACTACGAAATAAATACTACGACCGACAACAACGACTCGTACCGCAGTGTTCTTAAAATGAGGACCGTAAAGCCGCAAGACTATGGGGACTACTACTGCAAAGTGAAGAACTCGCTAGGGAGCATACGACCTCAGATCAAGTTACAGCCAAAAGGCGCTCCGGAGTCGCCTCGATTGTTGGAGAGCCAAAAAGTGGGGCCGACATACGTGACTTTGAAGTGGGAGGCTGGTTTTGATGGAGGGTTGTCGAGCACGAAATACTTCGTGCGTTATCGGCGCGAGACTCTTCGGGGTGCGGGCGCATCCGCCAGTTCCGAGCACTGCGCCTCGGACCGCACCTCCGAGTTCGACTGGATGGAGTACGACTGCGGCCGCATCAACCCCTGCAACGTCACCAGGCTCGACCAGCACAACACGTACTCTTTCAAGGTGACACACTTTTCAATTAACTATTGTGGACTGAATATTGTTTTTGAAACATAATCTTGTTTTTAATAGAAAGTTATTAACTCTTATCTATATTACAATCCCATCGTTAAAATGATAATATGTGTGCTAGTGACTGGTAGATTATTGGGTTACGTAGGTGGTTAGATTAGGTGAGGTATTCCATGAAGCACACCCAAACGAAGCACACCCAGACGAAGCACACCTAAAGTATTCCACTTAGCACACCCGTAGGTGGGCTTCAAATAAAAATTTAAAATAATTAATTTCCTATTCCACGAAGCACACCTACGAATGTCACTCGCATAGTGCGGGGACTAAGAAATAAAAACGTCGATAGAAGAAAATATTTATTATTTAAAAGACTAACTTAAATTTCTAACATCATTCAGTTTCATTATAATAATGTGACACAATATTTGTCATTTTTATAATCTTACTATTTAAAATCACAGATTGTTTCATAATTATCTTTCCAAAAAAAAATTATTATTTTATAATTTTTTAACTATTTTTCTATTATGTTCCTTTTTTGTGTTAATAAAATCACAGATTGTTTCATAATTATGCAATAAAAACTTGGACAAATATCAAAAACATTGTAAATATTGAAGTTTTCTTATAGCTACCTATTTAGTGAATAATAAAAATACTCTACTTTAACATAAAACATCACAGATTGTTTCATAATTACAATAAAAACTTGGACAAATATCAAAAACATTGTAAATATAGTTTATGTTTAGTTATTGTAAAGCGTCTTATCTATGGGATTTATATATGAACACTATGAAAATGACAAGTATTGTATCACATTATTATAATGAAACTGAAAGATGTTACATATTTAAGTTAGTCTTTTAAATAATAAATATTTTCTCCTATCGACATTTTTATTTCTTAGTCCCCGCACTATGCGAGTGATATTCGTAGGTGTGCTTCGGGGAATAGGAAATTAATTATTTTAAATTTTTATTTGGAGCCCACCTACGGGTGTGCTAAGTGGAATACTTTAGGTGTGCTTCGTCTGGGTGTGCTTCGTTTGGGTGTGCTTCATGGAATACCTCGGTTAGAGAGGTTGTCTCTGATATCAATAAGATTTTCTAAAACGAAATTTTTCATCATGCCGCACCTACTCAGCTATCAACTTTTCACCCTGCATATGCTTTCTCAAAAACCCTCTGGGCTCCACTAAAAGTATCGCATAAAATCGCATTAAGTATAAACTCAAAAATAGTGCTAATACAACAATAATAGATACATGGGTCGCAATAGTGGCGAGGTAGTGAGGTGCACGCTAGTGAATTTATAAACCTGTGACACTGACAGGTTTATAAGTTCACTAGCGTATGCACACTTATCGAAGCGATTAAAAAAACCGAAGTTCGGCAAAACTATCGCTTCGCCATAGAATGTTCCGGCGAACTCGACGTTCGGTAGAATCTACATTTAGCCTCGCTCCATCACTAGTAAATTAGGCCAACTTTGGTTTCAGATATAATGTCGCCCCAAGTCATTGTAGGAATTGTAATTTCAGTTAGGATTTATCCCAAATACGGTATTAACTTACATTTTTGTTTTTCATTGTTATCGCTACCGACAGCAACTCACATTTGTTTTCAAGGTAAATCATTCGGCGCGTGCCGTTAGTTTATTTATGTTAACAATGTTCTCTTTACGTTTTGTGCCGTCGCTATGGTTTCCGACACGCTTTAGAATGCTCACAATTGTGTCGTTCGCCTCTTCGAAGTTCTAAATTGAATTTTTCAACTGCAGGTGAAAGCGGTCAATACTAAGGGGCAGAGTAATTATTCGAATGAGATTACGGTGACAACGAAAGTGGACAAAATCAATCCTCCGGAGCAAGTGACGTACGACCCGAGCACGCAGGCGATAGCCTTCACCGTCACCCCGACTTGCCTGTCGCTGGTGGGGGTCGTCGAGGGACTAGCTTCCATGGGAGGTACCGCGGGATGGCAGGTAATTGCACCTATTAACTACCTATTTTGTTTCATATTATGTAAATATTTAATGCTACTGCACAACACACCCTCACACTTCTTTGATCTTAGCTCACGTGTTACGCTTTACGTGTAAGCTTCAGGTGTAATGTACCTTGTTTAATTTGCACTTTGATATCATGCGCTTTAGGTATATATTATGTTGGTTGTAAAATAGACAAATAAGTAGGTGTTTTTCAATCACACTGCAACAAGAACGAACCTAATTGTTTTGTAAGAAGTTGGAAAGAATATTACTCGCGATGTACCAATGTACTTAGCAAGTAGGACGATGCAATCATTGATACACTATGTCGATCACTGACTGATCCAATATAGACATAAATAAACCATAAGTAATCATCGAAACTATGAAGAGCGAAAATGACTCTGTCCGTATACAGTCTAATAAGTACTCACGAGCATACATTGCTTACACATACTCTAGAGTCAAAAGTGATTTTCTCTTTAATACTAGAATGTCACAATGCACTAGAGCAGGTAACTGTATCTAGCCGCAACACAGTGACCCTGCAATGGATAAAAGGACACAGCGGATCGCTAGGTAACGATGCAGCTGACGAATTTGCTAGAAGAGGATCTAGCATGACAGTCTGTGGACCCGAGCCTATCGCACCAATCCCCTACAACCAAATGCGCAGGTGGCTACAGGAGTACACCCACACACAAGCGGAGTACTGGTGGACCTCAACATCGGGCTGCAGGCAGTCCAAGGAAGCCATGCCATCTTTGGATAACAGGCTAACCAGGCGTTTATTATGCTTGGACAGGAACGGCCTGCGTTTGGTGACGGGGACCAGCACGGGACACTGCTCGCTAAACAAACACTTCCACACAATAGGCATAACGGACAGTCCTCTGTGCAGGGCGTGCATGGAGGCTGAGGAAACCGTCGCGCATGTGCTCTTTGAATGCACAGGCGTCACCCAGATTAGAACAGAAACCCTTGGGTGAAACAGATCTTTTACAGATGTTCTGAACAGACCAGGAGTTTTAATTAACTTCTGGAAGGTGGGCTGGTTGGAATAACTATCAAACGACCGCCCAGGGCCACGTACAATTGTCCACTTTACGGACTAAATGCGGAAACCAAAACGCCATAACATAGATAGAACAAGTGATTTTCTCCTAAAGTCATCATCATTCTCTTACCCTTATCCCAATTTATTTATGGTCGGCATAACATATCTTTTTCTTCCATACTTCTCTACTCAACTCAGTAGTCACCCCCCTTTCTAGTCATATCATCTACACAGTCCATCCATCGTTTCTTTTGTCTTCCCCTACTCTCTTATAGTCATCCACATTCATACTCAAAACTTTCCTCACGACATTTTCCTCATTCCTCCGCATCACATGCCCGTACAATGGCAGCCGATTTTCTCCTAAAGTATTGATAGAAATTTTATGGTGGTTACAAACAAACTTTTCTCAACTATGCTACATATTATGAAAGGTCTTTGCTCAAAGTTGAAATCGTTATTTCAAGAGAAAATCGCTTCTGAATGTTGCGTAAATAAAAGGTATTTAGGCACCTGACTACCTACATTTAATGATTATTATAAATCTAGATAATAAATAGAAACGTATGTATGCAGTAGGCAGTCTAAATGAAATACCACAAAGCCTTTAGTATTGATTAACTTCTTGAAGGTAGGTGCTTCAAATATTAAAACGTAACATAAGTATGATAATGATAATTAAAATTACCATACGTACGGGAAGATATCTAGTGGTTTTTTAATTATTTTAATTTTTTAAGATTGTAGGTTTTTATTTACTCAGTCAAAAATGATCCGTCCTCATTAGTAAGTTATATTCTATCCCTTCCAACGAAATATACTTTCTAGGAATACGCTTGCCATTGGATTCGACCTGTACCCTAATTGCGTAATACAACATGAGTAGGTCCTGTAAACGCCCGAAGGACGTTTGGGGACATAAACTATAATAATATGCAGTACTCGTGTGTAAATCGTATATTATTTCGAACACAATATTCATATTTGATAAAGATAATCTGTACTACTCCAAGGCTAGCTCCCTTCTCCTTTTTGCATCAAACCTCTTTCAAATCTATTTAAATATAAGACTGTCATGCTAATTCGAATGCCAGGCTGTTTTCTTACCAGCCTGCATAACTTAAGGTTGCATATTGCATAAAACTTAACAGTACCTAAATTTTAAAGCTGACATTTTATTATTATAATTTGACAAATGATTGACATTTTTATTCTTAATATAATAACTATGATTATGTTCCAATTTTATTATTCTTATTTCATTTATTTAATTATGTAATTTAACATACTAGTTTTAGCGAATTGTTTTAGAACTTGCTAAAAAACCCGACCAACTGTAATGTACAAAGTAAATGTGTAATTTTATTTCAATTTAACTTCATTTCATTTCAACACAATCACAATCTGTTTCGATTTGAAAAAGATTGCTAATCCATTGCTTCATAAGTTGAAAAAATAAATCTGCTCAACAACGTAAATAACGCAATAAATGTTGTTGAACTGTCAAAATGAAACAAATTAGGCATAATTGTTTACAAAAATAAGTTACGCAATTAGGGTACGGGTCGGATACAACATGCCAGACATTCTATCCGAGAAATAATTACTCCTACAGCAGAATGTGAATGAAAATACAAACTACATTGAAGTTTAAACTGTGTGTTAAGTTTGGGGACAATTAAGTTTAAAACGATTATATTTGTGCGACTGCCAACCGTTATTTTGGCGATATTCACCAAACTGTGGGTTTTAGCTGAATGCGGATGAAGTCCATGTTTAATAGTGAATATTTTCTGATGCTATACAAAATGCTGTTTTAAGTTATGTTTGCGGATGTTGAAAGCACTGGTATAAATTGTATCACTACATAGTATAAACAAAGTCGCTTTCTCTGTCCCTATATCCCTATGTATGCTTAAATCTTTAAAACTACGCAACGGATTTTGATGCGGTTTTTTTTAATAGATAGAGTGATTGAAGAGGAAGGTTTATATGTATAATAACCCGGTTTATACCCGTGCGAAGCCGGGGCGGGTCGCTAGTTTAAAATAAATTCAGCATACGGAATAAAAATATAGGTATTGTTAGGAAATAGTGACAAACAGCGTACGCGTTGAGCAAAATTCTGTTTATTACTTGCCGTCCGTATTTTTCCAAGTAACTATTTAGAAATCCACAGAAAAGAAACATTATTTTTTTACCTCACTCCGAACAAAGGTTAATATAATTTCTTGCGTAACAGGTAGTGGATACGGTGACGCTCCGTCTTTCGGGCGCGGTGGCCACAGTGCAGGAGGCCACAGTCGAGCTGCCCAGTAAGACAACCCGTACGACCACCCGACACGTCACCGACCCGCCCCTGGACGACTTCAACCCTCGCATACGACTCAAGCTCTGCTTACAAGTCAATCAAGATGTTTGCAGCGAATACACGGAAGCAGAAAGTGAGTAATTACTTGTAGACTACGTAACATATTTATTGAGTTCTTATGGGGCAGTTAAAAATAAAAGGCAAAGTAATTAACCAAATACCTACCTATTTATTGAAAGAAAAATTACAAAACAAATAACAACATTTTAGGGGTTTCATTTGTGACATTTCACTGAAGTTTCCCGATTTATTTTTAGCTGTTCACTTTGAATCTGACGTCCTTCCGCCGACGGCCAATTTTATTAACTTGTACCCGGGTGAATGAATGGACATTATGATGTAATAAACAGTTTCTATGAAAGCATTAATAACAAGGATAGACTGACTAAAGTGCCTTTAATCTTTTCGCTGAAGCAAATTATTTTGGATAATAGCAACCTTAAAAGCGAGAAATTCAACATACAGAAATCCGCGTAGATTAACTTTGATTAATTATGAATAGAAACAAAACATGTGGTTATTATGTGTTTCTTTTAACAGTTGGGACGTCGTACATCAAGGAAACGTCTGCTAGAACCACGGCCGCCATTGTAGGAATATTTGTCACGACCGTTGTGGTCCTTCTGTTCGTGGGACTGTTGTTACTAATCTACCAGTGCAGACGCAGGCCCAACAAGAAAGATAGATCCAAAGACTATGAAATGGACTCGATGAGGCCAGCTAAAGTGACACCACAGAACCAGGCCCCACCGCCGTATTATCCTAGCTCTGGTATGGAGAACAAAGCTCTCGAACATTCGATGGACATGGCGTTGTCCATGGATGACTCGAAGACTGCGGTATACGCGACGCAAGGGGGCTACTCCTACCATGTACCTCCGCACACTCAACCTCATCCCGGACAAACTATGCCTAATTCAGATTGTAAGTATATTAGCGTCTAAGATCTTTGTGTCCACAATTTCACATTTTTCTCATCATGACATCTTATTATTGTGTACTTATACGTTTCTTCGTAGTTGTGTTGAACACGAAATATATAATTTCATTTTGATTTCCACTCTATTATGTTGATTTATTTTTCTCATATGCATTCACTAAGGACTAACTACTGTCGCCATAGAAGGTAAAAACAACATATTTCTGGACAGCACGCTTTGCATGTCGCGTTTGATCCTCCCAAAATCCCACTGTCCGTTGTTAAACGAGGAAATTGTCCGCAGGGGTTAACATGGGCTTCATAGAGAACAGCTACACGAACAGTAACAACGGGGGCAGCGTGAACTCTCAGGACTCGTTGTGGCAGATGAAGATGGCAGCGGCTAACAATGCTGCGACGTTGCCAGCTCACCAGGTGCTTGATCGTCAGAGCAACTATGACTACGATCCAATCTCGCATGCGGGATACCGGAACATCGACGACTACGCACATTACTCTCACCTGCCGCACGCCAGCCAGCCGCCCGCACCCAACGACTACGACATGCGCGCCGCACAGAACCCCTCGCGCCAGGAGTACTGCTCCGACCCCTACGCCTCAGTGCACAAGCCCAAGAAACGGATGGATCAACACATCGGTAAGTGTTTTATCCCTTCACCACCGATTAACAATAGAAACACTTTGCTCCCAACGAGTTTTTCTTACGCTACGAAAAGTTGTTCATAAATTACTACGATAAATTTTCGTGGAGCGTAGCCGCTCGGTAATGACCTTACGCCCACACTTTTGTAAAACACCGTGGCTTCTGCTAAAAAACTGCCGAAAAATATTTACTTTATAGAAGCTAGATTTAATGCCAAGGATAAAGTTAAACCAGTTAAACAGTCTAAATACCTATTACGACCTTCAGTCTAGAATATTTAAACGGATATCTAGATCAAAGTCCTCAGTCGGAAGCAAGGTGCACCGACCAAGGTTGTCAGAAATTGAAAATTGAGATGAACTATTCATCCCTAAACATATTATTATGGAAATCAGTAGGTACAGCATGTTGTCTTTCATCAGAATCGCCGTACCATGAGGTGAGCGGTCTGCCGGAGTACGGCATGCGCGCGGAGGAGGGCGGCGCCGAGGAGAAGCCGCTGCACATGTCGCTGGGCTACGACGAGTCACTGGAGTCGGGCTACTCCACGCCCAACTCGCGCGCGCGCCGCGTCATCCGCGAGATCATCGTATGAACACGGCTGTAAGTCGCCGGCGTGTGACGCTCGGCTGCACTCGGCCGCGCTCGTGACGCGCCGCGCCCCCGAGTCCGCCCCTGACTTCCACTTGTTACCCCTATCTGGAGGCCTAACATGAACTCACATCGCCAGTCAGTTCTGCGACTTTTACTGTGCGAAACTCGTATTGTAAGTGAAGTTGGTGGTAATACACCTGAATTTTGCGCAGCTGTTGCTTTTCATAACAAGTTAAGTGTAGCTAGTGCGTGAGAACAGTACATTTTTTGTGATAAGTCAAGCAAAATATTTTTATACAGGGAAGGAAAATTGAACTAGAAATAAGTCGGTGGTGACAGACTTATAAACTTCGCGAGTGCCGTGGAACTTAAAGTGTTATAATTAACTCGTAAAACGGAAACCAAATTGCGTATTTAACAGGTGATTTAATTTGCAAATTTTGTTTTCATGTTGAGAACTGAATTTCATCATAATCAATAGAAGACGAATCTTTAGATTTAATCCAAGTCGTGCTTACTTAAGGGGCAGTGTATACGTATACTTACCTACATTGGAATCATAAGTATATGAAATCAAACCCCATTATGGTTGTATCCAGTTATTCTCTCAAACAATAAATATTGAGATAAAATCTGGATTGACTATTCTTGTATCAATATTTTTATTATGATTAGTTACATCAAGAGGTACTGTTTAAAAATACAAAGGTATTTACGATAAGGAGCCAGTTGCCATAAAATCGCTTAGTTCTTAAAATTAAAATACCTATCTGTCGCGAAGAACTGCTACAAAAGCGATAGAATGTATTAAGTAAGCTCTTGTTTTTCTTATAAGTAAAGTCTCTTTTACTTTCGTCCTTCATATAAATTTCGAAACTAAGGTTTCGTACGATAACGAATGACATGTGATCTCCATAGCTCATATTTTGTAAATGTGGTTTATTATTGACTTAATGCAAGTATGGTGCGAGTGGTGTAAATAAATCATCGAAGTGTAGAATAGTGATCATCGTCGACATTGTCAATTGTGATGCTAGGATGTGTGTATGAGCGTTCGTAGAGTTTACGAGCACTGAAATAATGGAGCCTCCATTTGGCATGACTGAGATCCGAAGCCCGACTCAGCCGGTTCAGAATATTTGCATTCAGATTTAGATTCAGGTTCGGTCGTTTATTTCAATTTCGACAAAGAGTAAACAATTACCTATTTTATGTTATACATATAAAATAATAACGGAATCAGTTCACAAATCCGCAGTATTCATATTTTCCAAGCCACATTTTACGAGAACTCATTATTGAACAAGAAATTATGTGCAGATTTAAATCTCCAAGCAATATTCTGAGCCCTAATAATCTTGTCGAAGTCTCAAATCCTTGTAACGCGGCTGATGTGGTAATAGCCGAAATTTTCGTATGAATTGCACTGATGGAGGAAGATTACGACTCCCCGGGAACATTGTTTAGTAACGACCGTAATTACATTTTATTCCATATTAAAATGGTGTTTGTAGAAAAATAATTAAATTTTCCATCTCTGCCTTAATATAGAACGAGGGTGCCGGAATGTCGAAGCTTGCTAAACTAATCAGTGTATTTTAACTTTTCAAGTCATTTACACAAGTTAAACGACTTGAACTGTTTAAACATAATTATTTTATGAGGCTTCTGTAGCGCCGTGATCTCACGTCATGTCCATTGGTAATTTCTAGTCTCATAAACTCTATTCTTATGTTTGAGGGAAAGTCAAGCAGCATTCATCACAATGCATTGTTTATTGGAATATTGAGGAGTTCAGATCTTTAATAGAATAAGATTTATTATGAGAATGATGTTATTGGTTTCACAAATAATACTTTATGGTAAATATTGGATAATTGTAAATATATACTCGTGTTATGTCAATGTTTATATTTGACTGGATGAATTTTCGAAAGATACTCTTGATTATATTCTTTTCTATTAGTTCTTAGATTTTGTATGAGGACTCAAAATCTATTAAGTGTAACGATCTAGATGTACGAAACAACAACATGGCTGTAGCCAGGGGCGTAATCAGGGTAGTTCAGATAGTACACCACAGTGTATGTTTTAATAAGTGTCTTCGGGCTGTCTAGGGTTGAGGACCCCGAAGCCAAATCTCCTCAATGCTAGACAACTCATGTTTACCCCACTCCCGTGGCTATAGCCTTCGACAAAAGACTATCATACTAGTATCCGACATGTCTGTGTAATATTTCATGTAGTAGTAGGTCTGTGGCGTGTGTTCGGGTCCTTTAATGTATAACCCATTTCCACGTATATATATTATATGACATGAATTTTAATGCTGTATACATTTCAAATATTTATACCCACATTAAAAACGTATTTTTATTTTTGTATGAGCTAAAATACGGTTTATGAATTATGAGCGAAAAGGACTGACTTTAGCGTCGAGTCCCTTATAAATATTTTAAAACAAGTTTACTTTCGTTTGCAGCAAAATATGACATCCATAATAAGCATACAATCACTGCCTCTATTATTCCTATGTGGTTATGGTGAAATATGAAGAGGAAATTTTATTAGATTATGTGCTAATTCCACGAATTTATCAAGTGTTTTCACGTTAAAAGCTAACAAGCACTGTAATGTAACATAGGCATCTTATATACATATTTTTACTTACAAGATATCTAGCCGGAAGCATTAAGATTATTTTTTAGTTCATAGTGTAGTTCTTATGTAGTTATGCATCTCTAGACTTTAGACAAACACGGTCTATGTAAGGTGCCTGCGACATACGAGACTAATATTTTTTACTATTCAGCAGAATATCTATTTATAGATCTCAGATTATGTTATATGCAATACAACTGACGTTTTTATTTTATGCTAAAAACTATAGCACATCGCTTTTTAAAGCCAGCTTATTTTAGGCTTAAAACTACGGAAGTAAATGAATTTGAACGGTTCTAGGTTTGCTTGCTATGTTTTTGTGCCAATCTTCTACTTACTATACCATTATTATGAACGACTACTTAAATAAGAAACACGAGATTTTGAGTTTCGTTTATTTCAATCAGTAATAAATTATTATTACAAAAAAATCTGCTGTTCAATGAAATCTTTCGTAATTAGGTAATAGCATCACTGCGAGCTTGGTCTGTAGGTTCGACTAATAAGTTACAAGTAATGTTAGGTACTCAAGACTATTATTTTCGACCTTTATTAAATTACAGAATCACCCATACCATACATTGTGTTGTGATGATAAACTCATTTAGACTAAAATTACGAAATTCCCACCTTAAAAAATCTTGAATTTTGTTTTTCTACACCTATTAAATTATGAGTTGTAGAATTTAGAGTATTATTTCATTTTTGTATTGAATTTATGGTTATTTTCGAATTGACATAGGTAGTGGCAGGTATTTTAATTTTTATTTATTCATTTATTCGATGTTTTGTTTACATGTTCAATGGTCGACGTAAAGACAATTAATATTTAAGTCGTTGTGACATTTATCACTTGTCAATTACTTCTATTAGCTTAGAAGGTTCAAATCTCATTTTTATAATAATTATTTTTTTCATAAATGTATCGATACTCTTACTTTTAAAAAGTGTTGTATGGACGATGAATAAAGTGCAATAATGCGTGAGTTAAACTGATTGCACTGGTCAGATAAATTAAAGGAGAGTCTATTGATGTAAAGTGTGCGCTCATCGCCGCATATACAGATTTATGCAAAACGTTCTGATCTCAATAAATACAAGCCGCGAGTAAATGGAACTCTTTTGATACCGGTACGCACTCGAAATGACTGCAATTCATGGAAACGAATAATTGATATTCCGACTCACTCTGTCCTGTTCATTGTCTAAAAGATGTAACAAAGTCTGCTCGATAACATTTTATTGCAGTTTGCGAGAGCATTATGCTGTCGCGTCTCGGTGGTGTTCTCACTTCGTCTGACAGTAGTTTAGAACAAAGCCGTTATAAAATAATTGGTACTTTATTGTATCAATGTATTACTCGTAAGGTTTACGGCTGAATGCTCAATAACTATACTGACACAAATTATAAGCATATTATGAACTGCCAATATACTTTTGCCTGTTAATTAAAAAAAAACGCAACACAGATAATTTTATTATTTTTAGTTAAGATGAAATTAAAAAGTGACCATCGATATTTTGTAAATAGGTACTTTTTTACAATTACATTGTAATTTACAATAAATAAATGATATTTGAAGTACTTAAGTGAACATATAAATATATGCCATATTGATATTTGATCAGTTTGAATTAATTTCCAAGCGCGTTTCCATTTTCTCGAGTATTGAGCGTTAGTTTACACACATCGACAAGTTTCTTTAATTACATGTGTATGTAGTTGAAATTAAACGCAATACCTGACTAAGTGGAAACGTGACTTTAGATTTACACTACAGCAATGGGTAATTCATTGTTTATTATAGATAAGTATTACAATTGATGTTACGACTTGTAAATAGTACTTTAAACCACAAGTAAGACTTATTAAATAAATTTTGTCCATAATAACTAGGTGTTTTTTTTACTATTAACTTACAAAGTTTACTCTGCAGATTTGCGGAATAACACCACAAAACACATGAAAGCACAACAAAGTTTCAGAATTGATGAGTCGACTCGTAGCGGATTGGTTATTTGCTACGATGCGTTGCTACGAAATGTAGCTAGCGTAGCCGTAGCATGTAACCGCGTGAGTAGATAACCTACAGAGCGCTAGCTACCGTTCCTACCTTTGTATCACAGAAAGATTGTATGAAACTTGGTCTTTGTTGAGTAACAACTCATAACGCGGCCGTAACAATGTCGCGTGATCTACGTCGTAGCAACAATACATGTCCGTGACTACCGCAGGACCACCAACGCCAATCGCTTCCATATTTAGTAAAAAAATTGTACCCAATTGGTACTAATTAGTGCTCGAACGACAAAATTGGTATCTTAGTAGTTTTCGAGAAACTCGACTTTGAAGGTGGTCCAACGGTAGTCACGCTCCCTTCAACAGGACCACCATGAGCGCCCAAAAAGGGGGCATGCTGCAGCTATTCTCAGTATAGGTACAAATAATTAGTACCCTTAAACGTGATTAATTGCGTAAAAAAACAGAACTGTAACATTTATATTTACCAAGAAATCAACGATGATAACTTTCGTGCGCTCGTTCAGCAGCACCAGGACTTTGAATGTTGATTTCAAGTTGTCTATGTAGGTTTGAGGAAAGCGACAAGCTTAAGGAGCTTGTCGCTTTCCTCATAGAAAATTAGTACCCTGCAAGATAAAATTAGTGTCTAAAATTCAAAATTAGTTCTTCAGTAGTTTACGAGATATACCATGCCATTGGGTGGGGTGGCGGTAGTCACGGTGTAAAATTTTCATTTCAAGATTTCCCTATTAAAAACTCTGTGATTTCTTCCCAAGTTTATACAAAAATTAGTCATCCTAAAGAAGTTATAGCGACCAAAAATTCAGATTCCTAAGTGTTGTATTTTAAGAGAAATTAGCTTTTATTACTTTTCCATACTAAATCTCCGCGTATAACCCGACCAAATTAAGTTGTCAATGGTATTGAGCAGTCTATCTATTCTGTAAAAATCTCACCGTAAAAACTTAGGTGAAGTGAGGTGACAATAGTGCCAATCCCTAGCATCAAGTGGAATGACAACTAAGGTACCAATTATGTCGTTCGGGCACTAATTAGTACCAATTAGGTACTAATTATTTACTAAATATGAAAGCGATTGGCGTTGGTGGTCCTGCGGTAGTCACGGACATCAACAATACTGCAATCCTTAGTACACTTCTACCGGGATTAGTGACCATAACAAGCTTCAAAAGACAATCGCCTACACAGTTCGCTAATTAATCTTTATATAACAATATATTTACTTTATTTAGAAGTTATATGAAGACTTGGAATAATAACAGTCATTGTATATTCAGTATATTGTGTCCCACAAGTCTGAATACAAAAAATATATAAATGGATTTTTTTTTAAAGTGGTATTGGATCGTATGCACTCACAGATTCGACAAACGCCATGAATCATTGGTCAGTTGTCATTCGCAAAAGAGCAATACATTAACTGTCTGTTGTTAACATTACGATAATTACTAAAATGTGATGAACCAATCACATAATTTATGTTGTAAGTTCAAATGCTTCGGCAATAGGGAATAACAATAAATATTGAATATTTAGGTTTATCAACAGTAACTTCAAAACTGATAGCAGTCTCTACAGACTCGAGCAAACTCTGAGAGTGAAGGTCTGAATTACGAAGAAAAGACCTCGGAACAATATTTTCACTATGAATATACTAGTAAGCCGACATGGAAACATACATAGGTACACCGACTACATGGTTCACCAGATTCAACCCCCAAAGCGATTTTTAATGAAGATGAATATCTTGAATCTAGGCACACAATAATCACAAGTAACGCCATACTAAGAAACGGTTCACCGTAATCTTACTACCACTGACCCATTGCTTTACATTTACGTAGGTAGGTGCATTTGCTATTATGCGGTTACATACTTAGTTGAGTGACACGTCTGCATTGTACACCGAATGCTGTTAACCGACAATTTGTAGACTATAGGTACCTACTGCTTTGCTGGCTTTACGAGATCAGCAAGTCAGATTTCAGACAAAAAAGTCGCCAAGGGATTTTGTGACAAGACTTAATTCTTACAACTTGGAAACAATTTTAAAAGCGCTACTAATTAAAGTGGGTACTGAAAACCGGGTCAAACTTTTAAACCACAAAATCCAAAGTCGCTTAGCGAGCAATAATTTCTTTAAGAGAAACATTGGTGCCGATTCTCTTGTTCACAAACTAAACTAAATTTAAGTTCAGTGCATCTTTTTCTTTCTATTTCATTAAGAAAAGGACAGAAGATAAATTTTAGTTTAGTCCTGTCAAATTAATCAGCGCTTGACGTAAATTGATGTTATTTTAGTCGGCAAGTTTTTAATCACGTCTAAACTTATATGGAGTAGTGACAGGCGCTGATTAATTTGACAGGACTAAACTTAAATTTATCTTCTGTCCTTTTCTTAATGAAATAGAAAGAAAAAGATGCACTGAACTTAAATTTGATTTAGTTTATGAACAAGGGAATCGGCACCATTAGCAACGAAATGTACTGAAAAAGAACCGGAATGACCAACATAGCTTTAAGAATCACTACAGTGGGAGTTTGTTAGTCTGCCGAAAAACCACCGGTCGTTAGAGCAGACTTACCTGTATGGAACTAACCGTGCTTCAGCGCTTGGGTAGACTATTACAAAGATCTAGCTAGAGGCTATAAAGCTTTGGCCACTCTGTGACGAATCCCGCACGGGACGCAGGATGCAACTGTGCGCGTCGATAGTTTTAGGCTGGTTTCACAGCTGCTGTCCGGGAGACCCGCACGGGCCACCCGCAGACGGGAGATCCGTACGGGTTAGTGCCCGCTGTGCTCTGAAACGGGGTAGTTAGAACGATACAGTTGCTAGCGTTGTACGGGCTCAACCCGGAGCGGGTCGCGTACGGACCAATCCGCGTCGCTGTGAAACAATGTCTCCGTTCCGGGAGACTCGCACGGGCCGCCCGCAGACAGGAGATCCGTACGGGTAGCGCCCGCAGTGCTCTGAAACGAGGGAGCTAGAACGATACGGTTGCTAACGTTGTACGGGCTCTTCCCGGAGCGGGTCGCGTACGGAACAATCCGCGTCGCTGTGAAACAATGTCTCGTTCCGGGAGCCCGTACGGGCGGCCCGCACGGGTCTCCCGGACAACTGTGAAACCAGCCAGAAAGTGGCAAGAGTATTCGTGCCAGTTTGAACACCTCCATACAAGATAATTGATGCATCCGGCGCGGGACTCGCTTCAGTCTGGCCAGAGTATAAATATCTACGACGAAATAAAAAAACACGTACCTACCTAACTTTTATAAGTGGTGCTTGACTTAAAAACGCAAGACGGATGATGAGAGATACATTGTGTTTTATAATTTATGTAAGGAAGAGATCACTGGTCAACAAACTTCGCAAACTATCCGAAGAATATAACTATATCCGGGCACCAACCGGAAAGGAAAAGCTGAAAACCGGGTGTTGTGGCGCAACTTGAGACCTATGTCCAATTAAACTTCAAGATGCTTGTTATACAAGGGGTGCAGCAAACACGGTTCTGACGGTTCATCACTATTGAGATCTAGAATTTGAAACTCGATAAGTAAAACCTGCTGAGCCACTTCGATAACTTCTTCAGTTATTTTAGAAACCGGCGCAAATTCATCATTTGTTTAGTGATCAAATGTGGCAAATGCATAAGTATAAAAATTTGATCATTTTATCCTTCAAATCTAATAACAATAAAGCCTCGTGCAAACTGGCGGGACCGACGCACAGTGGGAAAAAAAAGATTTTTTTTGTTCAAAAATCTGCCTACACCACAATTTTTGACGTATCACTGCCATTTTTTTTATACACTCCTGAGATAACACACTTTGGTGTGTCACTGCCACTTTTCCAAAATCGAAATTTCTTTTTTTAATTTTCTTTTAAAAATCGGGAAATAAATAAACTTGTTTTTGGGCCGCCTGTTTGTATTCGCCATTTTGAATTTTTATAAACAGACAATAAATTCATGGGACCTGAAAAACCCCTGAAAATTGATTTTTGTTAAAATATATTTTTTAGAAATTGTTTTTTGCTTCAATTCCCGATTTTTTGAGGTTATAGTATTGAATTTTAAGGAAAAGTGGCAGTGACACACCAAAGTGTGTTATCTCAGGAGTGTATAAAAAAAATGGCAGCGATACGTCAAAAATTGTGGTGTAGACCGATTTTTGAACAAAAAAAGTAATTTTTTTCCCACTGTGCGACGGCGTGACGAGATGCATTGCACGAGGCTTAAAATCCGCAACGGAACCCACTATATAGGAACTTCTAAAAAGTATTAAAGAGCAAGGTCGTATTGGTGTAGACATAACGCGAGTTGTTCTTCGTTCCGCGGGGCGACACGCTCCATAGCTTTGGTATAGAAACTAGTTTTTCACCGTCAGTAGGTACTGTGAAAGGGCTCATCGACTTCTTTTATCAAAGTTTAATGTCGTTTAAGACGTTGGTTAGTTGTAGCATGGCTGTAATCCACCAGGATTAATTCAAACTGTTTAACAGCATTTGTCTACATTAAACTTAGAATATCTGCTACTCTGCTAATATGTTTATTTTACATGCTATTGCGTTATAATTTCGTTGAAAGCATAGGAAATATGAAAAGAGAAGTAGGTACGCTCATATGCAGACCAATGTTCAAAATTGAACAGCCATTAACCAAATAGTTAATACTATCTTTGTTCTACAGAAAAGGGCTGTTCGAGCCATTTACAACCTAGGTCCAAGAGATTCCCTTAGAGAAAAATTCAAAGAAATAAATATTCTGAAAACCTATTGTATGTACACAAAAATATAAGAAAATGTCCGATATTCATAGTTTAAATACCAGGAATAAACACAACCTTGTTGTATATCGCACACATCTCCACAAAGTAGGCAACTCATTCATGGGTCAATGGTCGCTTTTACAACAAACTCCCCATTGACATTCGAAACTTACCCATTAAACGATTTAAAAGCTGTATTAAAACCAAACTTTGTAAAAAAGGGTACTATACAATTTCAGATTATTTAGAATATAAAAAAGCTTGGGATTGAACTGCTCGCTCTGCTAAGCCTTGTGATAAAACCATAAACCTAGACATTTTAATTATTATGTAAAATCAACATATACCAGTTTTATAAACACATTGACATTGTTGAAAATTATATTCAAAATGACATGATTACTTTGTAAAGTATTTGTAACTATTGTGAATGCGAGGACTATGTGGATATTATTTTTATTTCTCTTCTAGTTTTAGTGATGGTCTGGCAGTTTGAGTAGTTTTTGCGGCCTACCCAAATGTCCTTTCTTTGGTATTGCTCGTCGAGTCGAGCTCCTTAAGTTCTGAGTTAAGCTCCACGATTACTGACAAATGCTTGCACTGACTGGACAGGTCCACTCAAATCTGTGTGGTTCTTTCCTCAAAAGACCTTTTCAGACACTAATCTACATGGTCCTCGGGGCTTAAAACGGCCGCTTTTGCAGAATCATAATATGATTCATATTATGATTCATATTCAAAATCGTAAAATGGTCACAAACTGACAATTCATATTATGATCTGCTAACAATTCATATTATTCCAATTCATCTGTTTGACAGTTTTGTATGGAGATTCGTAAAATGGTCCACAAAATAGGAATTGCTTTATTGTCAATTATAATGTCAAATATCAGAATGAAAGAAGTCAGCCGACAGCAATATTTTACAAATCATATTTCGGTTCTTTTAAAGAAATATTGCAATTATGGCAGATTTAGCCCTATATGAAAATTTTCTGGAGCACGCGCGGGTTGTGGAGACCATTGAATATCGCCGACGAAGTGCAGCTCTTAGAAAAATGGACATAGCCTTCGAAATGCCGGACCTCGAATTTGTTGGCTTATACAGATTGGACAAAAGTGTGTGTCGCGACCTCATCCATGAGCTGGAGCCGTACATATGCCCCCGCCGCGATGGCATAAGTACTACCTCCAAGGCAAGTAAAAGGATTATGATAAAAGTAGTATGTATTCATTACTTAAGTAGTTCCAGATAGACCCTATCATCTATTATTGTAGAGGTTTACCCTGTACGGTGTACCCCCTCGATGAAATAAAAACTTTTATATATATACCTAAATGACAACTTACTTTTATTTTTATCTTCTATTTACATTTTAGGTGCTGAGTACACTTAGATTTTACGCCTCTGGATCATAGCTTTATAGGAGCAAGATACACCAAGTTAGTGTATCTGTGTGAAATGAGAGCTGTGACACTAAATAATGTGAGTAGGTACCAACTTTTTTGGCTAACAATAATACATATACATGGGATTTAAACATAACTGGCGAAAAGTGGATAAACTAAGGGCCAAAACACACGACACGGCGTCGCATCACATGTTTAAATAACTATTCTTTATTGATAACTAGTCTTTACACCTTGTTTTAGGTGTAAACGGTAGGTAAACGAAAATAGTAGAGTAATGACTGCCTCGTTGGTCTAGTGGTCGCAAGCGCTACTGCTGAGTTCATAGTCAGCAGTAGCGCTTGCGAACCCTAGGCCCTTAGGTCCTCATGGGCCTAGGTTCGATTCCCAGGTTGGGCAAAGTGTTATTGGGTTTTTCCATCTGGAATTTCTCAGTAGCAGCCCGGAGCCTGGATTTGTGCCCGGTTGATGGCAATAGGCTCGCCCCCTATTACATGGAACTTAAACATAACTGGCGAAATGTGGGTGTCCTATGGGTACTACCTCTGCCTAACCCTTCGGGGATTACAGGCGTGATTGTTACGTTATGTGAAATTAGTGGATAATTATTATCAATAAAAAATATGTAACAACGTCGGTCGCAACGTATCACGATGTGGTGTCGTATCGTGTGTATGTGTTTTGGCTCTTTGGTGCACCTCTGCCTAACCTTTCGGAGATATATAGGTGTATTATGTTATATATATCGGTAGTAGTAGGTAGGAGACCTATATGAGGAGATACTATTATATACAGCTATTACTTACTTAAATAAAACAACTGTTATGAAAAATATTTTACTGAATGAACAATTCTCATCTTGTATTATTTAAAAAAATCTAGCAATAATCAAATAATGAAACTAACAAAAACATAAAAACTAATCGGTCTTTTTTTGTTTCAGGTTTGTGACTCTTTTTTGATATTTTGAAGTGTCGCTTGATGCTAGCCACAGACGAGCGAACCATGACTCCTTTGTAAGGAATCACCATCCACTTAAAAGACCCACTTGGAACAACTCCACCAGGCTGAAAATGAAAATTTGTGGTTTAGTAGTGGAAACAGAGCGGGCCGATACCTTCGTTGCCTTTAAGTTTTTGTGTTAGTTAAATATTAAATAAAATATAGTTCGTTTTTTTCTCTGATATACTTCATTTTTTATTGCATGTACAAAACATTCATACTTTACCTCTATGGGAGGAATATCTTTCGACTGCATCAGCAAGCCTCCCAAGGTTCTGCGCTATTAATTGGTTCGCCATACCAGCTGCAGCACGTTGCATCACCCGAGATAAAATTGTCCTGTCCGAGCCTCATCTAGCGAAGCCAGAGGCCGACCTAAAAAACGTAATATATATTATAATTTATAACATACTCGTTTTCAATAGTCATCATAAATCTTAACCGCAATATGAATAACTGTAGGGTTAGAAAATTCGTTAGAAAATTCTACTCACTGCGGTATCTAGATTGCCATGTTCTACGAGGCAGCACTGTTGTATAGCGTCGGCCGGGGTAGGGCTTGGTGTTGACGCACGAGTCTGGCCAGAACTTGGGGCTTCAGTGATCTCGGTAAGGGGCTCAACACCGACTGAGCTCCCACTTTCAGTGTAGAAAGTCGAGCAGAATGTTCCATTGTATCTCGGATACTCCACGCCTTTCCATTCCTAAAAGATATTACGAACATTTGAATACCTACTTTTGCACAGCGATAAAATTAAATATTGATCTAAGATAAACAAGTATGTACTTACTTTGTATTTAAAAAATCAAACTCGCACGAAATACTGAAATTTAATTGAAATTACGCACGTCTAGTTGACATCACAGAGTACCTACATTTTTTTAAAGGGATAAACTAAAAACTCCTTTGTGCGGATTGCCAGTCTATAAAGTTTTTATTGTTTTTAATTTCCGTTTTCAGGGCTTATCTGCGGTATTTTTAACAGATGTAAGTTTAATAAAATCAAATAACATTTAAATTGTAGAAAAAAAAAAAAAAAACTTATTTGATTAATAAAAACTGTAAACTTAACCGGTAAAATTATGGTCTTTATTTTTTTCATGCGGCAATATTTACCCCAAATATGATTCAGATATGAATTGAATTGAAATATGATTCAGCTATTTATATGTCACCATTTTACGAAAATTAGAGGAATTGCTAATGAATTGCTAGGAATTCAGGAAATGAATCGCTTTTTAGCAATATTGCTAAAGTGGCCGTTTTAGGCCCCCTCATATGGCCTGACCAAGATTATGTCTGGACTTTAAAAGAGACTGTGACCTCTGAGTTTGTTTCGGCCTTTCTTCTCAGAGTAGTCAGATAGGAAACGCCGAACTCATCTAGCTTAATTTTAATATTTTTTTATATGACGTGTAAAATTGATTCCGTTATCCTATTTACAGAATAAACAATTTCATTTCATTTTAGTTTCTGAAATCCGATAGCACTGCTATCTAACAGCAAACGAATCCACTCCGAGTGATACTAACTATCCTAACGATGCCATCAGTCTGCATTAGTCTGTTAAAGAGATAACTATCCTCCTGAAGACTTAAATAACAGGATTTTCTGAGCACATGTGTGTTTTATCATCTGGCACTGAATCAATTTTATTTTGACGTGGCCTGTCCACAAATCCGTAGTGGGAGTCGCCACGTTATTCGCAATCGCAGCCCAAACTCGAATTTGTGAATTTACTTAAAAGATCACTATTTCACAAGGTCCCACGTCGAAACCTTATTACAAATGAATACTATTATAATCCATTACCCTTATTTGACAGCTACAACTTGGGGTAATGCGGGAAATGAAATATAGCCGCAGAAAGTTGTGAAATATACGCGAGTGTTACTATTAAACAGTGACATGGAACTACTTTCACGGATTATTACCACTTTTATTTAAGGAATGTCTAACGATTCCCGAAATACATTTATCTAGGATCTACCTACCCTACAATTCGTAGAAAAAGTTTCAAGGATATTATAATACTTTTGCGGAAATCAGAAACCGCAATACTGCGGCGCTCTATACTGTAGTAGGTATGTAGGTAGATGTATGTATCGGAATTCCTGATTGTTGATGCTTTGTGTGAGCACGAATGCGCCGATTTTTCAAAGAGCTTGCATGCCGATGGCGTTAATCTAACTTTCATGCTCTTTCTAACATCCTGGGCCTCAAGTCTGCTATTACAATAGTGTCAGAATGGTCTATCACTGATTTCATAATAATTGATTTTGACAAGTTTGGTAATCTACAATATAATGGCGTCATTATGACTTTCCAATGGTCGGCCACTGATACTCCATTGAAAGAAATGGCACTTATTGGTAATCTCGTACATAATGACAAATGAATGACTGACTTAGGCGGTATCATTGGTCGTATTGTACGACATTGCCATTACAACACAATTCTATTACGAGACCATTGACCGACCAATGATCGACCATTATGAAGTTAGCAGATTACGAACTTTTAGAAAAATTACAATGGGATCGTGTTGGAATGACGAATTTATAAAAATAGCAGACTTGGGCCCCTGGTCGCGTGGGGATCAGCACCAGTTACTTTTTGCCAGCTACGGTTTTCGGTTGACGTAAAATTCGCCGGCGCGGAACCTACCGAATACACTATATTTACTAACTTAGTTTCTCGGAACTCTATGCGAAAGCAGTGTTGTCTTTGTGTCTACAAAATTCACAACATCACCACGTGACACATAATATTCTGTGTTCCGTTACTTTGTTGTTTAATAGAACCCTCACAGAGACACGTAGACGTGTTATTTAAAACTCCATTAAGAATGGCTAGCGCAGCTGAAGCGATTAAAGCCCAACTGTACGTACAGTACACCTCCCAGTCTAAATTATGGACCTTTTGAATACGCCATAGCGGAGTAAAACGAGCTCACTTACCTGGATATATTTGCTCTACCGCTAAGCGAAATGTTAGTAGGAAATGGTGTGACTTTTCTAAGAAATTGGAAAGCTATTTAAATAATAAATATGTGGCTACCCAGGTAACGCTCATAATTTTTACTTTACATTGTTAGTCCGTTGTTTCATACAAAAGTTGAGAATGGTTCTGTAACAGTTTGCTTCACGTCTGACAACTCTAATCCTTCGAAGATTAAAAGTTTGTCCGAAGAGTATCAATCATAAATTTTGTTCGATAAAATTTAATATCCAGTGTAAAGTACCCATTCATCATAATTGTAGGTAGTTAAATACTTTGTAACAAGTACCTACTTTGATATTTTTTGTGGAAACAAAGTCAAAGATTTATTTGGAGATAAATATGGTTACAAAGTTCTTACAACAGCTTTATTAATTTGCCTTTTTTAATTATATTTTTATTAACTGCAATAATGTATTATAATTACCTACATACTTTACTGTATACAGCGCACTAACCGTACTGTATATGTACGTGCTCGTTTTTGCTAAAGGCACCAAGGCAGATAGGCGTAACGCGACAGCGCGACGCGACTGTACGGTACGGAGCGAGAGAAAAGGGGAGGCTGTCACCTCCTTCTGTTAAGCAGTAATGCTCGCGAAGGAGGAGGCGGAATGGGTGAAGGAGAGGCAAAATTCGCGCACTCACGTCCCTAATCACCGCAGGAGGAGACGCCCTGGGCATCGGGAATCGCAGGCCGATTTCCGGCCACCGTATGCGCGGGCTTGCGGACGGTGAGCAATGGGTAGCTCGCCGTTCGATAAGGACCAGGCCCGGGTCGACGGCGCGTTGTGTTCCTCAAAGGAATAAAATTTACATTTAAGCTAATCTGTAATAGTTTTTATGCCTTGTAATTTTTTGAATAAATATTATTATTATTTTTACGTCTTTGACATTTCTCGGGACCCAGGGGTCCCGAACCTTTGGAAGGCGTATGAGGGGCCCAAGCCAACTCGCAGAGGCCCCTCAGACGTTCCCAATGAAATGAGGCACCAACCGACGATTATCCCTGTTTGCACTATGCAAGTGCAGCCAAGGACAACCCCCGGTTGGTGTAGGACTATTGTAAGATATGGAAACAAAGATATCGGATTTGGGTTGCTAAAGTGGACTGGTCACCTGGAACTATGGAAGGACTATGGCCCCTGCCTGATCAATGTTTTATATTTACACGGATAAAATGGCAGGGGGTGACTTGCACACTCAATAATGGGCCCCCAGAAACGGTCGCTTGCACATTGTGACGTAGCAACAAGGAGGCAACATGTCCTGAGGTGCTTGAGGAGTGGAGAGGTATTCCACGGGTTTCAGAATAATCCCAGAGCCCGGAAGATGGTCAAGATCCCTACGAGCACTTACTGGAATACTTCCTTTCTCCGAGCATGTTTGCTCTTGCGAATCTCCACTCAAGCCGGCCAGTTAAGACAAGAATGAGGCGGGAGCGCCGTTCCTCGTCAGTGTTCATTCCAGCCGGCCAATAAAGGCAAGCCAGAGGTGAGGAACAAGACTTCTCCCGGGAGATAGGGCCTGTGGGGTCGCTACTGCCCAACAGCTCGCCACATCCACATGCTGCCCTGCGGGTTTTTGTATGTCTCTTGGTCTGGCTCCTCATTCAGCCTCACCAGCACAGACCTAGAGTTCGGAGCGCGCAAGCCCCACCACGACGTCAACGTAGAGATACGGCGGTGCGGTTATTATTATTATTATTAAAGAGATGTCAGCAGAATTGACGGAGTCCGCTAGGTCCGATGTCTGCCGGGGCTACGAAGAAAACCGAAAGGGAGATCGTGGCCTCCGGCAACATGGCAACTGAAGGAACACTGGTGGGTTTTAGTCAGTAAGAGTCTGACACGCCCTCCCGCTCCGCTCAGAGCGGAAGAAGTTATTTGATAATATCCCACTCAAAAAAAAAAGTATTAAAAATATCCGCCCCGTATAATATATACCCTGTATCCTACCCCTCTCTAATAAATAATAAAATTCCAGGTCATGGTCAACCTATGTGCCAAATTTCATGCAAATCCGTTCAGCTGTTTTAGCGTGAAAGACGAACAAACAAAGAAACAAACAAACTCACTTTTGCATTTATAATTTTGTATATATAAGGCGCTCGATAAGCTTTCGGTACCGATGCAGTAAATCGCGTGACGTCGCGCGGTACTGAAACGATTTCGAACCGCAGACGTACCAACTAGTGAGAAAAGGGCCTTAGATGAAAAGGATGCGACCTGTACCGATCACGGGATATAGTAAAGATGTGTCTATTCTCGATAATTGAGGAAACTGCGCAATGTTACTACACGTCCTGTCATTTCCTGTATGCCTGGTTGACATACCCGCAAGTTGTCCTGTATAAATAATTAAGCAGGGGTCTTATAATGTTGTGTATGACAAAACATAAAAGATAATAATGTGGTTCTATCCCTACCACCTATGATAATTTATTATTATTTTATTGTTACTGAAATAGTGTTCTACCTACAGCTACATCAGAAGTATTAAATAGTAAGTGATTTTAACCATTTATGCATAGAATGAAGCTAATGAGGTGTTAGGTACCAGGGGGCTTAAAACGGCCGCTTTTGCAGAATCATAATATGATTCATATTATGATTCATATTCAAAATCGTAAAATGGTCACAAACTGACAATTCATATTATGATCTGCTAACAATTCATATTATTCCAATTCATCTGTTTGACAGTTTTGTATGGAGATTCGTAAAATGGTCCACAAAATAGGAATTGCTTTATTGTCAATTATAATGTCAAATATCAGAATTAAAGAAGTCAGCCGACAGCAATATTTTACAAATCATATTTCGGTTCTTTTAAAGAAATATTGCAATTATGGCAGATTTAGCCCTATATGAAAATTTTCTGGAGCACGCGCAGGTTGTGGAGACCATTGAATATCGCCGACGAAGTGCAGCTCTTAGAAAAATGGACATAGCCTTCGAAATGCCGGACCTCGAATTTGTTGGCTTATACAGATTGGACAAAAGTGTGTGTCGCGACCTCATCCATGAGCTGGAGCCGTACATATGCCCCCGCCGCGATGGCATAAGTACTACCTCCAAGGCAAGTAAAAGGATTATCATAAAAGTAGTATGTATTCATTACTTAAGTAGTTCCAGATAGACCCTATCATCTATTATTGTAGAGGTTTACCCTGTACGGTGTACCCCCTCGATGAAATAAAAACTTTTATATATATACCTAAATGACAACTTACTTTTATTTTTATCTTCTATTTACATTTTAGGTGCTGAGTACACTTAGATTTTATGCCTCTGGATCATAGCTTTATAGGAGCAAGATACACCAAGTTAGTGTATCTGTGTGAAATGAGAGCTGTGACACTAAATAATGTGAGTAGGTACCAACTTTTTTGGCTAACAATAATACATATACATGGGATTTAAACATAACTGGCGAAAAGTGGATAAACTAAGGGCCAAAACACGAGACACGGCGTCGCATCACATGTTTAAATAACTATTCTTTATTGATAACTAGTCTTTACACCTTGTTTTAGGTGTAAACGGTAGGTAAACGAAAATAGTAGAGTAATGACTGCCTCGTTGGTCTAGTGGTCGCAAACGCTACTGCTGAGTTCATACTCAGCAGTAGCGCTTGAGAACCCTAGGCCCTTAGGTCCTCATGGGCCTAGGTTCGATTCCCAGGTTGGCAAAGTGTTATTGGGTTTTTCCATCTGGAATTTCTCAGTAGCAGCCCGGAGCCTGGATTTGTGCCCGGTTGATGGCAATAGGCTCGCCCCCTATTACATGGAACTTAAACATAACTGGCGAAATGTGGGTGTCCTATGGGTACTACCTCTGCCTAACCCTTCGGGGATTACAGGCGTGATTGTTACGTTATGTGAAATTAGTGGATAATTATTATCAATAAAAAATATGTAACAACGTCGGTCGCAACGTATCACGATGCGGTGTCGTATCGTGTGTATGTGTTTTGGCTCTTTGGTGCACCTCTGCCTAACCTTTCGGAGATATATAGGTGTATTATGTTATATATATCGGTAGTAGTAGGTAGGAGACCTATATGAGGAGATACTATTATATACAGCTATTACTTACTTTAATAAAACAACTGTTATGAAAAATATTTTACCGAATGAACAATTCTCATCTTGTATTATTTAAAAAAATCTAGCAATAATCAAATAATGAAACTAACAAAAACATAAAAACTAATCGGTCTTTTTTTGTTTCAGGTTTGTGACTCTTTTTTGATATTTTGAAGTGTCGCTTGATGCTAGCCACAGACGAGCGAACTATGACTCCTTTGTAAGGAATCACCATCCACTTAAAAGACCCACTTGGAACAACTCCACCAGGCTGAAAATGAAAATTTGTGGTTTAATAGTGGAAACAGAGCGGGCCGATACCTTCGTTGCCTTTAAGTTTTTGTGTTAGTTAAATATTAAATAAAATATAGTTCGTTTTTTTCTCTGATATACTTCATTTTTTATTGCATGTACAAAACATTCATACTTTACCTCTATGGGAGGAATATCTTTCGACTGCATTAGCAAGCCTCCCAAGGTTCTGCGCTATTAATTGGTTCGCCATACCAGCTGCAGCACGTTGCATCACCCGAGATAAAATTGTCCTGTCCGAGCCTCATCTAGCGAAGCCAGAGGCCGACCTAAAAAACGTAATATATATTATAATTTATAACATACTCGTTTTCAATAGTCATCATAAGTCTTAACCGCAATATGAATAACTGTAGGGTTAGAAAATTCGTTAGAAAATTCTACTCACTGCGGTATCTAGATTGCCATGTTCTACGAGGCAGCACTGTTGTATAGCGTCGGCCGGGGTAGGGCTTGGTGTTGACGCACGAGTCTGGCCAGAACTTGGGGCTTCAGTGATCTCGGTAAGGGGCTCAACACCGACTGAGCTCCCACTTTCAGTGTAGAAAGTCGAGCAGAATGTTCCATTGTATCTCGGATACTCCACGCCTTTCCATTCCTAAAAGATATTACGAACATTTGAATACCTACTTTTGCACAGCGATAAAATTAAATATTGATCTAAGATAAACAAGTATGTACTTACTTTGTATTTAAAAAATCAAACTCGCACGAAATACTGAAATTTAATTGAAATTACGCACGTCTAGTTGACATCACAGAGTACCTACATTTTTTTAAAGGGATAAACTAAAAACTCCTTTGTGCGGATTGCCAGTCTATAAAGTTTTTATTGTTTTTAATTTCCGTTTTCAGGGCTTATCTGCGGTATTTTTAACAGATGTAAGTTTAATAAAATCAAATAACATTTAAATTGTAGAAAAAAAAAAAATTAAACTTATTTGATTAATAAAAACTGTAAACTTAACCGGTAAAATTATGGTCTTTATTTTTTTCATGCGGCAATATTTACCCCAAATATGATTCAGATATGAATTGAATTGAAATATGATTCAGCTATTTATATGTCACCATTTTACGAAAATTAGAGGAATTGCTAATGAATTGCTAGGAATTCAGGAAATGAATCGCTTTTTAGCAATATTGCTAAAGTGCCCGTTTTAGGCCCCCTCATATGGCCTGACCAAGATTATGTCTGGACTTTAAAAGAGACTGTGACCTCTGAGTTTGTTTCGGCCTTTCTTCTCAGAGTAGTCAGATAGGAAACGCCGAACTCATCTAGCTTAATTTTAATATTTTTTTATATGACGTGTAAAATTGATTCCGTTATCCTATTTACAGAATAAACAATTTCATTTCATTTTAGTTTCTGAAATCCGATAGCACTGCTATCTAACAGCAAACGAATCCACTCCGAGTGATACTAACTATCCTAACGATGCCATCAGTCTGCATTAGTCTGTTAAAGAGATAACTATCCTCCTGAAGACTTAAATAACAGGATTTTCTGAGCACATGTGTGTTTTATCATCTGGCACTGAATAAATTTTATTTTGACGTGGCCTGTCCACAAATCCGTAGTGGGAGTCTCCACGTTATTCGCAATCGCAGCCCAAACTCGAATTTGTGAATTTACTTAAAAGATCACTATTTACAATCCAATACCAATACTGTCCAATACTATTATAATCCATTACCCTTATTTGACAGCTACAACTTGGGGTAATGCGGGAAATGAAATATAGCCGCAGAAAGTTGTGAAATATACGCGAGTGTTACTATTAAACAGTGACATGGAACTACTTTCACGGATTATTACCACTTTTATTTAAGGAGTGTCTAACGATTCCCGAAATACATTTATCTAGGATCTACCTACCCTACAATTCGTAGAAAAAGTTTCAAGGATATTATAATACTTTTGCGGAAATCAGAAACCGCAATACTGCGGCGCTCTATACTGTAGTAGGTATGTAGGTAGATGTATGTATCGGAATTCCTGTTGTTGATGCTTTTTGTGAGCACGAATGCGCCGATTTTTCAAAGAGCTTGCATGCCGATGGCGTTAATCTAACTTTCATGCTCTTTCTAACATCCTGGTCGCGTGGGGATCAGCACCTTTCGGTTCACGTAAAATTCGCCGGCGCGAAACCTACCGAATGCACAAAGATTTTAATTTCAATATATACTTACCTGCCTTACCTGTATTCTGGTGCGCGTTCCGCGTGCTCGAGTCTCGTTCGGTAGTTGTAATTCCCGGTTTTCACGAAATTTTCAGTCGAAAACCACGTTTTTTGACTGAAACTTAAATTTTTTGTTCTAAAATAATTTCAAAAACTGCATAGGTCGCTAGCCCGTGCGGGGACGCGTCTTTCGACACCTCGCATGTGCGCCTAGCGAATATAAAAAGGCGAAAAATCTATGCACTATATTTACTAACTTGGTTTCTCGGAACTCTATGCGAAAGCAGTGTTGTCTTTGTGTCTACAAAATTCACAACATCACCACGTGACACATAATATTCTGTGTTCCGACTTTGTTGTTTAATAGAACCCACACAGAGACACGTAGACGTGTTATTTAAAACTCCATTAAGAATGGCTAGCGCAGCTGAAGCGATTAAAGTCCAACTGTACGTACAGTACACCTCCCAGTCTAAATTATGGACCTTTTGAATACGCCATAGCGGAGTAAAACGAGCTCACTTACCTGGATATATTTGCTCTACCGCTAAGCGAAATGTTAGTAGGAAATGGTGTGACTTTTCTAAGAAATTGGAAAGCTATTTAAATAATAAATATGTGGTTACCTAGGTAACGCCCATAATTTTTACTTTACATTGTGTTTCATACAAAAGTTGAGAATGGTTCTGTAACAGTTCGCTTTACGTCTGACAACTCTAATCCTTCGAAGATTAAAAGTTTGTCCGAAGAGTATCAATCATAAATTTTGTTCGATAAAATTTAATATCCAGTGTAAAGTACCCATTCATCATAATTGTAGGTAGTTAAATACTTTGTAACAAGTACCTACTTTGATATTTTTTGTGGAAACAAAGTCAAAGTCAAAGATTTATTTGCAGTCTAGCTTCTGCCCGCGACTTCGTTCGCGTGGAAGTCGTAAGACATCACAATATACTACAATAATAGCCACATTGTTATAAAACTTCCCTGACGTTTGTAGTTTTATTCTCAACAGCCAAAATATACAGAGAGTCAGGAATAGTGACTCGGAAGCAAGCGACGTAACAGTTGTCCGTGTGAGAAGCAGCTTGTTCTGAGGTCGACATCCGCAGTCTTCAGCCTTCGATGTCAGTCCCTGTGACTAGTTGATCGCAAAGCATGCGCTCACAGGGAACAGCACGCGTTTAAACTGGTAATGGTGGGGAATTAGTGGTATACGCGCTATAAACACTATTTCGCCATCGCCACAACCTGTTAGAATTTCCGTCTCGATGACGTTTCTCTGTAAAGACATGACTTTGAGCCGGTTTCCGTTAGTACACAGATATACAACCGGAAAAGATACTTGCCATTTGCGAATTGAGAAATTGTACGGGGTAATATGTGGCATTAATGGAGGTGTATATCACTTCACTCCCTTCAATTTGTGAGAGAATACTGTGGTTGATCGCTGCAGCTTGATCATTTTCGGAGTTAAAATGGAAACCCCCCCCTAGAATTCTCTTGGTACGGTATTTGACTGATGTCCTCGTATATCAGAACGAGTAAGATCTTCTAAAATGGGATCTACTCTACCAAGAGTCTCTGGTAGAATGCCTTCACCAACTTTTAGAAGAACATCGGAGAATTCTTGAGCATTTGAATTCACGCCAAACCGAGCTCGTATGATGATGATAAAGCGCAGCTTATGAACCCTCGACCATAGAGTCGACCTTTTCAACGAAGTATTCACTTTGTTAGTCAGAACTGTGACACCACCCATCATATCTTGGTTCCTGCGGATGTCCTTCAGGGTTCTGTTTACAGCTTCCACTGCTTTTCTATTTCCCATAATGCATTCATACTATACGATGAAGCGCAATCCCTATGCACACATCTCTTGTTCTGTTGCATGACACCCCACAAACAGGCGTTTCGTTGCTCTCTAAATCGATGGGAATCTTAAACATGGCGTGCGCTGTTTTGTCACCAGGAAGCAGTGTGGCAGCGATTCCAGAAGATCCACACACATACATATTTTAAAATCGCTGGGACAAACATGCTGTCAAAATCATTTTATTCCTACAGTCTTTAGCTCTAAAATGATCAGAATACAACCTGGAATGTTTTGTGACTCTAAAGTACTTGTGACGTAGTAGGTTCCCATAGCTTACGAAGTTTTCCTTTTTTTGTGAATTAGTACATTAATAAAAAAAATTTTTTTTACAAAATGTAAAAAAAGAGTTTTAAAAATACAGATGGAAATGGAACTTACTACCCCAGGACTTCAAATCATTCGTCCAACCGCTTACTTATTCGCTTTGTAGAAAGTTAGCTAAAATAGCCGTTCCTATATAATTATGTCATGATTGACTGCATAGTTCCATAAATGTATAGCTTGATGATAATTATTTAAAAAGTTAAATCGGTAACTATCTACAATATCCCAACCTTTTGGCGCGTCCTTTTACAATTTGCAGAGAAAAATAAGAAAATAATGTAATATTGCTCATCCCCCATAGCAAATAGCGTGATAGACTATACCCTACAATTGGAACAGACAAACATTCTAAAAACTATATTTTCCGCATAAGAATCGATCCCAGACCTCGTAGCAATAACTTTTTTTCAAAAAATTTAACTTCGCTACGATTTTATTCTAATATATATTATAGGGACATAATCAAAAAAAAAAAAAAAAATCGTGTAACAAAATGTGAAAAAATAAAAATAAAAACCGTAGTTGGGAATCGAACTTACAACCCCATGTTTGCAAAGCAATCGTCCAACCGCTGAGATAATTGCTTCGTTGAAGTTTACTTTAAATAGCCGTTCCTATATATTTCATAATTGACTGCTCAGTTCCATAAAGATATAGCGTGATGATAATCATTCTAAAAGTTAAATTGATAACCATCACAATATCCTAAAATTTTGGCGCGTATTGCTCGTCCCCCATATTAAATAGCGTGATAGTTTATACCCTTGAGTTTGCCCAGACTTATAGGGAACACTTATGCAAAATTTGAATAGAATCTATCCGGTAGAATTTTCGTCATGCTAGAACATAAAAATACGACATAATGTAATATTGCTCATCCCCATAGTAAATAGCGTAATAATTTATACCCTATAACTTGACCAGACACACAGGGAATATCTATGCAAAATTATAACAGAATCTGTCCGGTAAAATTTGCGCCATGCTGGAACATACATACAGACAAACAGACAAAAATTCTAAAAAATATATTTTCGGCATTAGAATTGATCCTAGACCTCGTAGCAATTACTTTTTTTCAAAAATATTCAATGTACAGTTTTGACTTTTTATTATATGTATAGATAAATATGGTTACAAAGTTCTTGCAACAGCTTTATTAATTTGCCTTTTAGATTATATTTTATTAACTGCAATAATTTATTATAATTACGTACGGTACATACTTTACTGTATACAGCGCACTAACCGTACAGCGCACTAACTGTACACGTGCTCGTTTCTGCTAAAGGCACCAAGGCAGATAGGCGTGACGCGACAGCGCGACGCGACTGTACGGTACTGAGCGAGAGAAAAGGGGAGGCCGTCAGCAGAATGTTCGCGAAGGAGGAGGCGGAACGCGTGAGGGAGAGGCAAAATTCGCGCCCTGACGCCCCTAACCACCGCAGGAGGAGACGCCCTGGGCATCGGGAATCGCAGGCCGATTTCCGGCCACCGTATGCGCGGGCTTGCTGACGGTGAGCAATGGGTAGCTCGCCGTCCGATAAGGACCAGGCCCGAGTCGACGGCGCGTTGTGTTCCTCAAAGGAATATAATTTACATTTAAGCAAATCTGTAATAATTTTTATGCCTTGTAATTTTTTGAATATTTTTTTTTTATATTTTAACAAATCTCGGGACCATGGATCCCGGTCCTTTGGAAGGCGTACGAGGGGCCGAAGCCAACTCGCAGAGGCCCCTTAGACATTTTTAAGTGTTGAGGCACCAACCGACGATTATCCCTGTTCGCACTGTGCAGGGGCACCCAAGGACAACCCCCGGTTGGTGTAGGACTATTGCAGGATATGGAAACAAAGATATTGGACTATGGGTTTGGGTGGCCAAAGTGGACTGGTTACCTGGAACTATGGAAGGACTATGGGCCCCTGCCTGGTCAATGTTTAAATGTACACGGATAAAATGGCAGAGGGTGACTTGCACACTCATTAATGGGCCCCCGAAAACGGTCGCTAGCACAGTGTCGTAGCGACAAGGGGGCAACATGTCCTGAGGTGCTTGTGAGGAGTGGAGAGGTATTCCACGGGTGATAGCCGTGGAATACCTCTCGTGGACAATCTAGGAAGTACGGTAAAGATACCTACCAGCATCTTACTGGAATACTTCCTTCCTCCGAGCACGTTTGCTCTTGCGAATCTCCACTCGAGCCGGCCAATTAAGGCAAGAATGAGGTGGGAGCTCCATTCCTCGTCAGTGTTCACTCCAGCCGGCCAATAAAGGCAAGCCAGAGGTCAGGAACAAGACTTCTCCCGGGAGATCGGGTCCTTGGGATCGCTACTGCCCAACAGCTCGCCATATGCTGCCCTGCGGGTTTTGTATCTCTCTTGGTCTGGCTCCTCAACCCAGACCTGTTCCGGCAAAGTAAACTGTACCGGCACAGGCCTAGAGTTTGGAGCGCGCAAGCTCCACCACGACGTCAACGTAGAGATACGGCGGTGGGATAATTATTATTATTATTAAAGAGATGTCAGCAGAATTGACGGAGTCCACTAGGTCCGATGTCTGCCGGCTGCGAAGAAAACCGAAAGGGAGATCGTGGCCCCCGGCAACATGGCAACTGAAGGAACACTGGTGGGTTTTAGTCAGTAAGAGTATGACACGCCCTCCCGCTCTGCTCAGAGCGGAAGAAGTTATTTGATAATTTATATGCCAAAAAAAAAAATACTACACCTGGTGTACAAATTACTAGGAAAACATCCTTGTCTTATCAGTTATTCAGAAAGGTATGATTGTCAATACTTTTGCATGTGTGCCAGGGAAAAGAAGAGTTTTATGGGGGGCAGGTAAAATTGCGAGACGGTCAACCTATTGTTTCGTATTCGTATTATTCGTAGTTTTTACCTGCGCTTGAACTCCAAACACTCGGGGAGCTTTGTGATTGGTCGCTATTGTTCTCTCAGCATGACTTTGCAAAAGTGCGATTTTGCAAAATTTGGTCGTCAGCGTTAGTTAGTTTCAACTCTACGTCGCGCAAGCTCGTGTTTTGTTACTGGCTATTTCCCTAACTGTTGCTGCGTATCTTGCTCTTGTGCTGTGCTGTGCCTTCATAAGCGCTGACTATGGCTATATATTATAATCCTGAATACGCTGACATAATGTACTGTTACGGACTTTGTGACGGTAACGCTGCTGAGGCGCGGCGAGAATATCAACTTCGCTTTCCCAACCGCCGACTCCCCCACGTTAGTGTCTTCGGATCGACTTATCGGCGAATATCTGAAACTGGCAGCGTCCAAAGAAGCAGGCAAGTTGACACTGGTCGTTCCCGGAGATACACGGCTGAGGACGAGGAGCTTATTCTTCAACGTTTTATTGACGATCCTAACACATCGACAAACATCGTAGCGCGTGAGCTTGGTATGTCACAGTGGAAAGTCTGGTCTGTAGTTCACTTGTCAGGCCGACATCCATACCATTACCAACCAGTCCACTCATTAGAAGAAGGAGATCCGCCGAGACGGCTTGAATTTTGTCGTTTTATGCTAAGTGCCGACGCCGACAGCGAAAACTTTTTAAAAAACATTCTGTGGACCGATGAGTCATGTTTTGATCGTGATGGTATCACAAATTACCACAACTTACATTACTGGGCACCGAAAGCAGAAGCAAACCCTAAAAAACTGAAACCAACCGCATCCCAGCGAAGGTTCTCGCTTAATGTTTGGATGGGTATTATTGACGACAAATTAGTTGGCCCACATTTTTTACCCCGAACACTAAATGGGGAACTTTATGAAGATTTCCTCAGAAATCATTTATCAGCACTGCTCACGGATGTACCGGAAGAAAGAAGAGCAAACATGATTTACCAACATGACGGATGTCCAGCCCACTTCCGAATCACAATTCGACAATTGCTGGATGAAAACTATCCAAACCGATGGATAGGGCGCGGTGGGCCGATTCCGTGGCCTGCACGAAGCCCTGATCTGACGCCGCTAGACTTTTACGTCTGGGGTCATATGAAAGATCTAGTTTATGTGACCCCAGTAAATTCAATTGAAGAACTAAGGGAGAGAATTACAAATGCGGCGGACCAGATGAGGGCAACAATCACATCAAGAATAACAAAAACCGAAGTAAGGAAGCGAATAAGAACATGTATTCGAAACCGAGGGCAGCACATCGAACAAGACGTGTGAAATGTGTGTAATTAAAGTTTTTAATATTGATTAAAAAGAATAATAATGTTCACGATTTTGTTTTTGATTTTTCGAATAATCACCTTTTTGTGAAACGCACACCTGTACTAAATCAAAAACGATTTTCATAATGTAGTCCATGATTTTGTATTAACTTTCATACCTTTTTGGATAGCTGATAAGACAAGGATATTTTCTTAGTAATTTGTACAGCAGGTGTAGCATTTTTTTTTTGCACTAGACTACATTTTTTATGAAGTAATAGCAAAAATTACAAAAAATTAAATGTTTGGTTAGTGATATTTGCCAAAGTTTTAGGCATTATTGAACTTTTAATTATTAACAAAGGTCTGCTACGGCGTCAACTATGATAATAACTTAAATTTCAGTACAGTCGCGCCGTAAATCATTTTTAAATTGGTTTCAAATGATTTAATCTGGGATTTTTCATAAAAAACTAAAACTCTTAACTAATTCAAAAACTACTGAATTTCGGTAGAACATTTGGTGGCTTAATTTGTTGCATTTTAACCCTACTATGACGTCCTGCAAGGAATACGTCGAGTTACCAGTAACCCTGTATACACTGTATCCTACCCCTCTCTAATAAATAATAAAATTCCAGGTCATGTGCCAAATTTCATCCAAATCCGTTCAGCTGTTTTAGCGTGAAAGACGAACAAACAAAGAAACAAACAAACTCACTTTTGCATTTATAATTTTGTATATATAAGGCGCTCGATAAGCTTTCGATACAGTAAAACGCTTAACGTCGCGCGGTACCGAAACGATTTCGAACCGCAGACGTACCAACTAGTGAGAAAAGGGCCTTAGATGAAAAGGATGCGACCTGTACCGATCACGGGATATAGTAAAGATGTGTCTATTCTCGATAATTGAGGAAACTGCGCAATGTTACTTACTACACGTCCTGTCATTTCCTGTATGCCTGGTTGACATACCCGCAAGTTGTCCTGTATAAATAAATAAGCAGGGGTCTTATAATGTTGTGTATGACAAAACATAAAAGATAATAATGTGGTTCTACCCCTACCACCTATGATAATTTATTATTATTTTATTGTTATTGAAATAGTGTTCTACCTACAGCTACATCAGAAGTATTAAAAAGTAAGTGATTTTAATCATTTGTGCATAGAATTAAGCTAATGAGGTGTTAGGTATTAGTACTAGAGCTGGGCAAAATACACGCTTTGCTTTAATTAAAATACAAATTACAAAATATTATACTATCTCGCACGTATTTAAAATACGAAATACAAAGTACTTTTAAGTCTTGTATTTGAAATATAAAATACAAATTACAAAATACAGTCAGGTGTTAGGTTATGTAAATAGAATAGAACTAATACAGCCCAGTGTTGCCGACTTTATAGATTGACATATTTAGCGGTCGCCATTTTGCTTACGAAAGCTATCGAGGGCAATTTTTTGCAGAACGCACCCATTAATAAGATCGCTAAATGTATTTATATTTAAATGTATTCTGAAGCCATAAGTATTTGAAATACTAAATACAAAATACCTCAGCGTCAGGTATTTGAAATACCAATTACAAATTACATTTTTAAGAAGTAATTAAATAACAAATACTAAATACGTATTTGTATTTCAATTACGTATTTTAATTACAAGTAATTCAAATACTGCCCAACCCTGCTTAGTACATTATGATACAAGTGTGCTGTGTAATGATCAATGCACACGCGTTTCATACGACGTTATTCAACACACTTGCGAGGAAAAATACAGACTTGTTGTCGAATAACTTATGCTACAATAACGTAACTATAAAGATGATACATTTAAATTTATAAAGTTCAACTGACCTTTGTTGCCACGTACTAACTAGGTTCTTTTTAAAACTATTTTACGTCGGTTGGTGACAATGCTTTAGATTTCGTATTTTTGATAATTAACCACACAACGAAAACGATAACAAATATTTATGGAAAATGGCGCGCTGGTTTTGTTTTTTCCGCTAGGGATGCGCGCGCTGGTGTAAATAAAGGCACTGGCGAAGTCGCTGAATAGCATACATAAAAAATATTATAAACACAAAATTATAATGTTTTGAATACACAATTTAAGGTTAATCTATCTATCTAATTTGATGAAATGTTATATTGATTTATCATAAAATTTATTTATTACACAATAGGCATAAAAAGGCATGAAGACTCTTTGATGAAATTTAAAAAAGCGCAAATCTCTGCTCGGGTGAAAATAGTGAATGCTCATTTAATAATATAGGATAGTACATACTAATTCCATGTAGTACCTATTGAACTGCTCATGGGATTTTTTTATCATAACTAAACGCCCCTGGTTTTCCGATGGTAATTTTTTTAACAAAAATTTACTTTTCTGCGTTTGCCTTTGGTAAAAAGCTTCACCAAAGTCAATTTATATTAAATATAAATTCCATGTTGCCATGATAATACTTACAAATTCCATACTACTATGTCATTACTCTGACTAGTAAATAGTTATCTGTGGCACACATTACTGCACTAGTGCGGTAATATAAAGTAAAAAGCACGCGTACACACCGCATTTCCGACCTCACTATCGAGGTCCTTTGCGATCGCGACCGCCGCGCCCCCGAGTAAATAATACTCCCCCCCGACCCTTGCTCGAAAACGAGGTGACAGCAGTTGTTGCAGCTGTGCACGTAGCTTTAAATTCCCCAATTAATAATAATGATCAAAACCGTTTGATCCAGCCCGTCTCATCTTTTAATGTCCTCCCTCCGGTTAACGCCCTAAGCCGAGGCTCGTACCCCACAGGGGGTGCCCTTAGCGAGCGTTTACCCTAGCTTTTAGCTTAGTTTTATGTGTGTGCCCTGGCTGTAGGCTTTGAGTGTAGCAGCTCAAGGCAGCCACAGGATTGACCGATTAAATAGTCATGGTCTCAGAGACCAGCTATGAGATGCCCTACAGAAAAAAAAAACACACCGCATTATGAACCTAAAAGCGGTTCAATAAGAGCCACTTTACGAGCAAGTGTGTTGAAAATTATTTTTACAAGCTTTTATTTAGTTTGACTTGTCTGTAATGAAATCTTGCAAGTTAAATTTGACCCACTTCCCGGTTTCCGATTGAGCTGAAATTTTGCATACATATGTAAATCGAATGACAATGCAATATTATTATTATTAAATAGAGCTGATTTGATGATGGAGTCGAAAGGTGGCCATGGGAAATTTATAATAAAAAAAATGCTACTGCGTCGAGTTTAGGCTCATTTGATTCATCTTGACAAGGACTCTGGTCTTAAATGATATCCAAGGTCTGATGATGGAGCCAGAAGGTGGCACCTTAGACGGCGGCTATGGGAACTCTGTAATGAAAAGGACGCTACCCCGTTGAGTTTAGGTTCATTTAATTCGTCTTGACAGGGACTCTTATCTTAAATGATATCCAAGGTCTGATGATGGAGTCAGAAGGTAGCACCCTGAAAGGTGGCTATGGGAACTCTGTAATAAAACGACGCTACCCCATCGAGTTTGGGCTCGTTTGATTCGTCTTGACAACTCGGGTTCTAGGGTTTGATGATTAAGTTGGTCGACTATTATATAAATACATAATAATATCTATAATAACTATATCCAGATACTTTACATTAGATAGTTTGCTAAAATATAGGCACGCTTTATTTCTTTGAGCAATAAACTAGTTATTTAACATTATATGAAAAGTAAATAATTAATAAACGATTTTTTTAACCATTCTTTTTTAGTTGTTAATAAAAAAGAACTAAAAATTCAAAATTATTTTATTCCGATTGGAAATAAGCTGTTTTATACTTTTTAACCTTTAAACGATAATGAAGGTCTTTCGTCTATGTCAAAATTATCCCACATAAAGATTTTTACATTATAACAAACAGAAAGAGAGAGAAAAAAATTAAGAAGCATTTTCCTGTTCCTCATTGATCCTTTGATTTGTGCCTTTGATGGTACGGATTGTAGTAAAATATTATTTAAGAAGGTACATAGGTGCCAGCATGGATTATATAATGAAACGGCAGTAAAATTAAAATATTATTTCAGAAGGTACTTCAGGGGGCCTACCACCAGCTCAAAATCAGTATTATTTTAATATTACTTCAGTGGGAGAAAGAGATAGGGCTATACGTCCTGTAGAGCTTCATCTCTTTCCCACACCGAAGTCCAGCATGGATTATATAATGAAACGGTAGTAAAATTAAAATATTATTTAAGAAGGTACCTACTTAGGTGCCAGCATGGATTATGTTATGCGGTTCAAATTTAATAAGGTTTAGTATCAAATAGAAACAAAACAAATCAATTAAATAACCAATATAGAGAAAACAATATGAATCTCTCCTCTTTAGCTTTCGTCCGACTAATACCCGCCCTGTAATAGCTCTAGTGAGAAGCTCGTGGCTAAGTACTAACAGCCGCTCGGGTCGATCTGTCTGGTTAAGCTACGCTTGCCGGGGTTGGTCCGTGGATGGGTGACCATTTCTACATACCGAGACTCCTCCGTGCCTCGGAAAGCACGTTAAGCCGTTGGTCCCGGCTGTCATTCGTGGATCTTTGACAGTCGTTACGGGTCGTCAGAAGCTGACAACCAGTCTTACCAAGGGCAAGGGGTATCGTATTATCCAGTTACTGGGTTGTGGAGGTCATATAGGCAGTCGCTCCATGTAAAATACTGGTATTCAGCTGCATCCGGTTAGACTGGTCGTCGACCCCAATATAGTTGGGAAAAGGCTAGGTAGAACAGAACAATACCCGCCCTGTAATAGCTCAAACATGACGTGTTTTTGGATTGCCAATTTCGTTAAAACTCGTTGGAACTTCGTCACAAAAGTATTCATACAAAGATCACTCATTTAGTTTATTACCAAAAAGTTGTACATAGCCATATTACAGAACATTCCGATATGACGTGTGGTGAATATACAATTTTGTCAGATATTATTCATGCTGTGGTTACAGGTATCACGTCCGTTTCTCACTCCTCCGCCACCCCGTGAAGGCTCTATTTACAGCCTCCTATCAGGTGCTTAATGACATCACTTGTGACACAAATATTTTTTGTTTGTTGCATTTAGAGGATGACATATAGGCCGCAAGACATTAAACAAACCATTACCGCTACTAAGAAATGAATAAAGACTAATTTGAGATTATTATGATAACTAAAATATTTTCAAAGCAATTCTGAGTATTCCAGCTCGTAAAGAGAACTTTCGAAGTGCTGATCTTATTCATCTATTAGTTTGTAGTATCTACATAGTTTGTTTTACATAATTAATGTTGCTACGCGGCCTACGGCTTAGGCGTAATGGTAGTCATAATAATAATAATATCAAACTTTATTTCGGGTGGCGTAGACCCATAGAAACCTTAATCTAGTGCATATTTTTATTTGTTATGACTTGCCACACCCAAACAAGACATGACCCACTGATTTTGATAGGGACAGCTATTGCGTTCAGAATGCTGTTGTTGCTACCCCGTGTACGGGCCAGCAGGGAAGCTGCTTTTTTGTGCAAGATGGCCTGGAAACCATCAGTGCGTGGAGTTTCTTGCCGGTTCCTCCATAGGAAACGACCAATTGGAACCGTGCACCTAGCTTCTGACGTTTCATAAGTGCCCATGTAGGTTTATGTGAAATAAAATAATTTGAATTTGCGCGCTTCAGCAAACATACCAGACGCACTGCATCGCCACGGCAGACCCAACAACATCCTGAACGCACTACTGTACTGAGTGCGCAGGGCTCTGTAGGCTCGCTGTGTATGTCTCACCCACAGGTCGCTCGAGTAGAAGGACTGGCAATAAGCTTTGAATAGCGTAACCTTCACTTCTCTCGTGTATCGTGCGAACCCGCGTGTGAGCATATTAGCTCTCACCGCCAGAGCCCTGCGCTCCCGCTCAATATCCTCATTGAGGTCACCTGTCACAATGGGACCCAGATATTTAAAAGCTTGAACCTGCTTTAGAGCTATTCCTTTGAGAAATACAGGAGACACATGGATAGGCTGTTGTCATACACGTTACGATATACTTGTGTTAGGTTTCAATTTATTAATACGTAATTGTTGGATATTGTACTGGCAACAGCCAAAGATTCTATATGTCAAAATGAGGAAATAACGGCCTTCTGGGTTGGGCGCTCGTGATGGTAAGTCGTCCTTAGTGGCTGTGTCGGTAAAAAGATAGATTGGCATAGTATTGGTTGGAGATCTACTGTAAATTAAGGTAACCTATTCGTTTTATGGTAAATATTAGAATACTGATTGAATTGTGATGGTATGGTATAGAATATTGAATTTGATGTTGGCAAAGAAATATAAATGACTGACAAAATATCTTGGTGTTTCATGTTATTTTCCTTATCCCTGAAATATTGTAAATATGTAGTTTTATTAAACAGTTTTAGATTATGATATTGGGGTAGCGACTTTAAGATTCATTTGGGGATTAGTATCTATTTTGAGGGTAAATAATTATATTTTAGGGGTATGAGGAACAGGGTGTAAAGTTCACTCATCCACCATAGAAAAGGGAGGATCCTCCGACCAGACGGGTGTTGTGTCTGGTGGGCAACTGCCCCTCGGTTTGAAGTTGAAAATCTTGTATGTATGTCGATCGCTAGGTAAACTCTAACTGCGCGATGCAGGATTTGTGTGACGTCATGTCATGTCAGAATTAAATTAGTTATTGTAGTGTAAGGATGGTTCTTATTATACTTGCGCAAGTTTAGACTTGCACCAGTATAGCAATTAAATGAAAATTCAATGTACCTTTGTATGAAAAATCTTCCAACACGCGTTACTGTAACGTGACGTGTAACTACCATAAACATAGTGCGTAGCCACCAAAATAAAAACAAATGAATTCGCCCGGTTTTTCCTTTTAATCTTGGTAAAAATGAAGGTATTGCAGGCAACGCAAAATAAATTATATTAATTCAAATAAATTACTTCCTCTACGCAAGTTACGCAACACCACTCAAGATATTCGTACCGTACCTACGCGGTAAATAATTACAACACTAGCTTGCAGATTTGCAACCGGGTATATGCCAATGTGACTTATTCCAGTGGTATAATAAACCACATTTTCCGGTGGATCTGACTGTAGTGAAGGGCCGGTGAAGGGTAAACAGGCAGTGACCAAAAGTGGTTTACAATCCTCGTTTCTTTTTTAAGCAGAAGAGGCCTTAATTGTCTTGCAGTGGGCCAAAGCCAGCCTTCATTATATATTACCAGTACCTGGGCAACCGAGGTCTGCTTTGGTGAAAATAGAGAATGCTCATTTAATCGTATATGTTATTAATTCATAATTCCATGCTGCCATGATACTACAAATGCCATGATGCCATGTCATTATTCTAAGGTAGCCGCTTTGGGACAGAGAAAATGAATTTTCCCAGATATGAGACCTAGCTAGATCGATTTTTCGCCCCCATCAACCCCTGCATTGCAACTTTCATCGAAATCGTCAGAGCCATTTTCAAGAACGTGATTACAAATAAATATACATATATACAAATATTGCTCATTTAATAGTATAGGTTTACATACATACATAAACTCACGCCTTCTTCCCATGGGGGTAGGCAGAAACTACAGAACGCCACCTGCTACGATCCTTACATACTCCTTTTGCCTCGTTTACGTTCATACATCTGGTCATACACGCACGCCGGTTGCGACTACTACGCACCTGGCCTTTCTGAAGAACATCACCAATAAGGTCAGTATATGTCCTCCTAGGGCGTCCCCGCCCGGCCTTTCCCTTTACATCAGCCTTGTAAATACATTTTGTTAGTCGCCTTTCATTCATTCACTCAACATGCCCAAACCATCTCAGCATACCCTTTTCAATTTCAATTTAGTATAGGATTATAGTATAGTCCGTGTGGTGCCGGACTTAAAGAATAGCACTACCCTATTTCTTCCCATGGGTGTCGTAAAAGGCGACTAAGGGATTTACTAGAGAATGGGCAGCAGCGTTCTCTATGCATTTCTAACACCATACTGCGATCGCCAACCCGCCTGCCAAGCGTGGCGATTATGGCATACCCCCCCCCCAAAAATGAAAAGCACCAAAAAGAAACGGCCCCTAGTGCCCGGCGGCCCACCGGCCCTTGGCTACGGTAGCGGTCAAGGCCACGGTGAGGCAAGGGGTGCGAAGAATCCCCGGAAGAGATCCGGCTACCATAACCACCGGAAACTGGACCTGGCAACATACAACACGCGTACACTCCGGACCGACGAAAAGATCATCGAACTCGAGGAAGAATTGAGCAAGTTACGATGGGGTATAGTAGGGTTATCTGAAGTCCGAAGAGAGGGCGAGGACTCGATAATCCTCAAATCCGGGAACTTGCTCTATTTCCGGGAGGGCGACCAGCAGTCCCAAGGTGGTGTCGGGTTTATCGTCCATAAGTCCCTTGTGAGCAACGTGGTGAAGATCGAGAGTGTGTCGACCAGGGTGGCGTACCTTATACTCAGAATATCCGCAAGATATTCGCTGAAGGTCGTACAGGTTTACGCCCCGACCTCGTCACACCCCGACGATGAGGTGGAGACCATGTATGAGGATATTTCCAGAGCCATGCATGGCTCTAAAACTCACTTCACCGTTGTCATGGGGGACTTCAACGCGAAACTGGGCAAACGAAACGATGATGAGCTGCGAGTGGGGCAATTTGGAGTTGGACGTCGAAACCACAGGGGTCACCTACTGGCCAGTTTTATGGAGAAGGAAGGCCTCTTTATGATGAATTCCTTCTTCAGAAAACGTGAGCACAGAAAGTGGACCTGGCAGAGCCCTGATGGTGCAACAAAAAATGAGATTGACTTCATTATGTCGACGAAGAGGCAAGTATTCAATGATGTCTCTGTGATCAACGCGGTGAAAACCGGAAGTGATCACCGTATGGTAAGAGGCACATTGAACTTGAATATCAAGCTGGAAAGATCTCGACTGATGAAGTCTACGCTCCGCCCAGCACCGATCCAAGTCCAAAACCCCGAGAGCTTTCAGCTCGAACTTCAGAATCGTTTCGAGTGCCTAGGGAGCTCCGTGGACGATTATAACGATGGGTTCGTGGAAACTGTCCATACGGTCGGGTCCAAGTTTTTCAAGACCCGTCGTACAAATCGAAACAAGAGGCTCTCTGATGCTACTTTACAGCTCATGGAGGAGAGGCGCGAGATGATTCTGCAGTCTTCAGACGATGCGCTTAAATACCGGCGGCTCAATAGACAGATCTCTAAGTCCTTGAAAAGCGACCTTCGACTCTATAATACGAACCGTATTAAGGACGCAATAGAGCAGAATAAAGGCTCCAAGGTATTTTCTAGAGATCTGTCTATTGGACAGAGCCAGCTTGCGAAACTGAAGACCAATAATGGCAGAATCGTATCCGCCAAACCTGAGCTGTTGAGAGAGATCGAGAGTTTCTATGGACAGTTATACACGTCAACCAGTAACCCCGTTACGAATCTAGCAAACGACCCAAGAGCTAGATTGACCCGACACTATACCGAAGACATCCCGGACGTCAGCTTGTACGAGATTAGGATGGCTCTGAAGCAACTTAAAAACAACAAGGCGCCGGGTGATGACGGAATTACGGCTGAACTCCTGAAGGCCGGGGGAAAACCTGTTCTTAAGGCCCTCCAGAAGCTTTTCGATTCCGTCATACTCGAGGGTCAAACGCCACAGGCATGGAACAGAGGTGTGGTGGTACTCTTCTTTAAAAAGGGCGACAATGCCCTGCTTAAGAATTATAGGCCCATCACACTTCTGAGCCATGTCTACAAGCTGTTTTCAAGAGTTATCACGAACCGTCTCGCGCGCAGGTTTGACGACTTCCAGCCTCCCGAACAAGCCGGATTCCGTAAAGGCTTTAGCACCGTAGAAAACATACATACGCTGCGGCAGGTTATACAGAAGACCGAAGAGTATAACCAGCCTCTCTGCTTAGCGTTTGTGGACTACGAGAAAGCCTTCGATTCGATCGAGACATGGGCTGTGCTGCAGTCTCTTCAACGGTGCCAGATCGACTATCGGTACATCGAGGTGCTAAACTGTTTGTACAAAAACGCCACTATGTCAGTTCGACTCCAGGACCAGACCTCGAAACCTATCCTTCTGCAGCGAGGTGTGAGACAGGGAGACGTTATCTCTCCGAAACTGTTCACCGCTGCACTGGAGGATGTCTTCAAGGTTCTGGATTGGAAAGGGCTAGGCATCAACATCAATGGCGAGTATATCACTAACCTTCGGTTTGCCGACGACATAGTTATCATGGCTGAGACCATGGAGAAACTCAGTACAATGCTCGATGACCTCAGTAGAGCCTCCGAAAGAGTGGGTCTTAAAATGAACATGGACAAGACAAAAGTCATGTCAAATGCCCATGTGACACCCACTCCCATGAAGATCGGAGACGCTACGCTCGAAGTTGTGGACGAGTATGTTTACCTAGGACAAATTGTCCAGCTAGGTAGGTCCAACTTCGAGAAAGAGGTCAATCGTCGAATCCGACTCGGCTGGGCAGCGTTCGGGAAGCTACGCAATATCTTTTCGTCCCACATACCACAGTGTCTCAAGACGAAAGTCTTTGACCAGTGCGTGTTGCCAGTGATGACCTATGGTACTGAAACGTGGTCGCTCACAATGGGCCTTATCAGAAGGCTAAAAGTCACCCAAAGGGCAATGGAGAGGGCTATGCTTGGAGTTTCCCTACGTGATCGAATCAGAAATGAAGAAATCCGCAGGAGAACCAAGGTAACCGACATAGCCCGAAGAATTGCCAAACTTAAGTGGCAATGGGCAGGGCACATTGCTCGCAGAACGGATGGCCGATGGGGTCGAAAGATTCTGGAGTGGCGACCACGTACCGGAAGACGTAGCGTTGGAAGGCCTCCCACAAGATGGACCGATGACCTTGTGAAGGCCGCAGGAATCCGCTGGATGCGGAAAGCACAGAATCGGTCGAAGTGGCGGTGCTTGGGGGAGGCCTATGTCCAGCAGTGGACGTCTTTCGGCTGAAATGATGATGATGATGATGATAGGATTATGCACAGTAAAATGCGAAATTAAATTCGTATCATCAGAATGTATATTATAACGCATTTAATTCATAGGAAGATTTCAATTAGCGATGCACACTGCATGGCTATTAATTATATTATCGCATGTGTTAACGACACGTGTTGATTCATATTTATGGAACAATTTAAATTAAAAAATTACGATAATTACAATGAACGTTATTAAGTTTATTTGTCGGACAATATTGACGCAGCACAGATATTGATGTGAGCTTCGGCGGCAGCTCGGCTGAATAGCTTGCATTTTTCCCGGACGAACAGCCCCTTGGGAAGCAAGCATTGTCAGATGAAACGTGAAGTTGGTACATACCTATAGCCTTCAGTTACCTCTGTCACAAAAAAGGAAAGTATAAAAAACTTTTGGTAACAAACATCTATATTTTGACGATATATAATAGTAGAAACTTTCTATAAACACATCCCTGTTGTGATTTAAACAATGATATCTTGGACTCTAGACAATAATGTAGCTAAAATTATACACTTTATTTCTGGTATTTAATGTTAAAGCTTTCTTGTAATTTCCACTGTTATTAGGTGTAGTTATTCATTCTCAACGTGTGGCTATTCAACATGTATTTTTTGCTTTCGTTAGTAAAGCCATGCACTAATCTATTTCACATAGGGATTTGCCAATCGACTGCACCCGTCTTTGAATTAACAGGACGCGTCGCCCGTGATTAATGACATTACTACGTATAAAAGAGGAGTTTGATGCGTGGATAATCAAATCAAAATGTTAGTTCGATAATGGTCGAGTTTATTTATTGACTTTGTTATACAACGTGTAACGTTAAATGCGCAAAACCTGAAAATAGTTTGATCAGAATAACGAGCAGAATCAATTCAACCACTTTTTAATATAGGTCACATTTTTCAAAAAATCTTCATTAAAAACGTTGCCGTGTCTATTTATTAATAGGTCAAGCCATCACATGCGCAAACCCGCCAAAATAGGTAAACAAACACAAATTGTTGTCGACCAATTTAAATTTTCTCATACGCGGGATAATAATAACTTTTATTTCAATGCAAATACGAATCTTACGAACTAAAACAGCACATGAAACCTTTACAATTTTTTAATGATTTTTTTCTCTCTGAAATAGTTCAATTGAATTAAAAATCATTTGGGGTGTCTGAGGTTTTGCGCATTTAACGTTACACGTTGTATATTTCTTAACACGTTGCAAGTGTTAGCGAGTCACGGACTCGCGGACTCTATCAATACCTAAGCAATTACCTATTTTTCTTTACGATTGATAGTTGACTGTTTGCTACTACTGTCTGGTACCTACTTCTATAATATCAGCCTATTTTTGTCCCACTGCGGGACAACCACCTCTTATACAGAGAAGGCATGGGCATTGATCACCATGCTTGCTCAAAGCGCGTTGACGTTTTCAGATTTTTATGAGTCCCGTACCCTAATTGCGTAAACGATTATGACTAATTTGTTTCATTTTGACAGTTCAACAACATTCATTGTGTTATTTACGTTGTTGAGCAGATTTTTTTTTTAACTTATGAAGCAATGGATTAGTAATCTGTTTCAAATCGAAACAAATTGTGATTGATCGTGCATTACGCAATTAGGCTTTCTTCAAGATGTTTTCCTTCAACGATATGACACAATGATGAAGTAGTGAAGCAGTGCAATACAAGCCGGAATGTTTAGACAGGGATAATAATAAAGCTTCCGAAAAAAATGTAACTTCTGAAAATCTATGGTTGACTGTAATACTAAATTTCCAAAAAGAAAATACTAAATTTCCAAAAAAAAAACTAAACTTTGGAATAAAATACAAAGTTTCCGAAAAGTCAATATGTTGTGCTACAAAAGTTAGTGACAGAAACGAATCGCTGCAAAACCGACTCCACGTAGTCTTGTCTGCCCTACCCCTAGAGTGTAATTTAAGCCCGCGTAGGCGCGGAGGGGCGAGGCGGCCCGCGAGCTAAGGAGCAGGTGGTTTTTAGCGTTAAAACCATCTGCGACGATAAGCTCGCGTGGGACCGCCGGGGCCTCGCAGCACCGGAGCCGTGACAGAAACCATGCCAGCTGCATATTGCATGCTCACTTGCATGCTGCATGCATGGTGTATGATTGTTTGCATGTTTGAAAAATATTACGTCAGCGAATTCTGTATTGATTTTTCGGAATTTTCAGTATTTAATTCGGTCATTTCTTTATTTATATTTGCATATAAGCTGTCGGTAAATTTGTATTTATAGCAGTAAATTTCATATTTTGAGATGCACATAGTTCAATTTTTTTCCGGGGCGTTTACTACTCTTTAGAAAATTGTGCCTATATCGTGTCCGTATGAATTGAGGAGCCATGTCTCATATTTAAACGCGGGTACTACCAATATTTAGTAGTAAATTAAGCGATTTTGTAGGCCCGATCCTGGAATTTGTAGTAAAACACTTTAAAAGATACACGACTTTTAAGGTGGCTCCTCAATTCAGACGTCTGAATTGAGGTGCCACCTTAAAACTCTAAAACTAGCCGACGGATATTTTTGAAATTTGGTAGGATTTAGTAGTACTTATGCGTAATCTCTACAAAAAAAATAGGTTTTGTACGGCTGAATTTGAGATAGCTACAATGTTTTGATTTTTCATAAAAATCCATAAATTTCACCGCGCTGTTTCTCGGAAAGTACTCAACCAATTACAACATATTTTTAGTATAATTTAGTAGTAAATACGTTCTAATTTGTAGTATAAAAATAAAATGGAAAAACTACATAATTTCGCTAATATAACACATTTTATGTGGCTCCTCAATCCTGACGGTCTGTAGAAAATAAATGTGTATAGCTACTAAAGTAGTTGAGCAAAGCGGATAACAATAGCACCAATATTTAGTAGAAATTTCTACTAAATATTGGCGTAATCCAACATTCTGTACATTCAGTATTTCAAAAGATACTAACAAAATAAACATTCCTTAACAATTTAGTGTGGTACAAGAGCCCACGACCAAAACCATGTCACATCGTTCAACGGTCAAAACCGTACAAAATTGTTAGTTTAGATGATTCTGAACCGATTCGATGGGAAGTACCGCGGTCAGAAACATCCCAGTTTTACGGGAGCCCATTTCTACTTTAAAAAAATAAGCAAGCAGTCGGTTTCATCACAATATGTCTGATATTTAAAATGTACATAGGTTTCGCAATTTTATTACGAAAAAGTTTGTTTTCAGACATTTTTGTGTGTCAAATGTGGACTGAGCGCATTTTAAAAATGTCAAAAAATTTAACCTATCTGTCTCATAGCAACCTGGTTCAATCAAAAAATTGTCTGATTAGTAACGTATTTTTTTCTTCTTTTACGTAATCAAAAGATTACGGCAGGTCAGTCTCAGGTTGTATCCTGATCAAAAATAACTTTTCCTTAAGAGATATGTTCTAATGGAACAAATCTATCTTAGGGAGATGTATTAATGATTCAACCTACAAACTGCAAAAAACGTAAGAAAATTTTAATGTCGGTGGCTACAACTGCAGAAGATTCTGAATCCAAAAATTTCAGACATTTTCCGCGTCACGTCTAACCTAAGCGCATTTGAAATACCTATGTAAAAAAAATACCGAACTGTTTCATAGCAAGCTGTCTGATTTTCAGAATGTAGTTGAACGAAAGATTTTAAATTCCGAAAACACAATTTTCTGAAACCAGTATATGTAGTGGCGTCACACCCAGAAGACCATTTGAGAAAATTAAAAATGAGGCAAAAAATAAAACCCATAACAACCCGTCTGAAAATCTTGTATTTAGGTGAACATTGGTCAGTTGATGCGAAAAATCATTTTTCAAAATAAATCGTTTTTACGTACGATTAACAAAAGCTTACCCGAAACCATCAAACTGAAATAGAAAGGTTTTTTAAACAAATTGGACAAAAGGAAACATGGATAACGTTTGAAAATAACTGTTTATTGAAATAAAATTAATATATTTTTTTTACTGTCGGATTCATCATCGGTGTCGTAAGCGTAACAAGCACCGCGCGTTAGCCAGGCGATTCCGAAACGTTCTTTCTGTTTTTGGAGTTATATAATATGATATTTAAAATTTCTGAAAACAGGATTTCAGTAACTATAGAAAAGATTTATAAAAATTGAATCAGGTTGCTATGAAACAGATAGATTAAATTTTTTGTCATTTTTTGAAAATGCGCTCAGTCCACATGTGACACGCAAAATGTCTGAAAACAAACTTTTTTGTAGTAAAATTACGAAAACACATTTTTAATATCAGGGGGCCTACCACCAGCTCATAAACAGTATTATTTTAATATTACTTCAGTGGGAGAAAGAGATGGAGCTATACGATCTGTACTCTAAAGTAATATTAAAATAATACTGCTTTATGAGTTGGTGGTAGGCCCCCAGGCATATTGTGATGAAACCGTCTGCTTATTTTTTTTGACATAGCAGAAATAGGCTTCCGTAAAACTGGGACGTTTCTGACCGGTACTTCCCACCGAGTTGGGTTCAGGAATCATCTAAACTAATGATTTTATACGGTTTTGGCCGTAAAACGATGTGATATGGTTTTGGTCGTGGGCTCTCGTACTACACTAAATTTTTAAGTAATGTTTATTTTGTTAATATCTTTTGAAATACTGAATGTACAAAATGTTGGATTACGCCAATATTTAGTAGAAATTTCTACTAAATATTGGTGCTATTGTTATCCGATTTGATCAACTACTTTAGTAGTTCTACGTACATTTATTTTCTACAGTCCGTCAGGATTGAGGAGCCACATAAAATGTGTTGTATTAGCGAAATTTTGTAGTTTTTCCATTTTATTTTTATACTACAAATTAAAACGTATTTACTACTAAATTATACTAAAAATATGTTGTAATTGGTTGAGTACTTTCCGAGAAACAGCGCGGTGAAATTTATGGATTTTTATGAAAAATCAAAACATTGTAGCTATCTCAAATTCAGCCGTACAAAACCCATTTTTTTTGTAGAGATTACGCATAAGTACTACTAAATCCTACCAAATTTTCAAAAATATCCGTCGGCTAGTTTTAGAGTTGTAAGGTGGCACCTCAATTCAGACGTCTGAATTGAGGAGCCACCTTAAAAGTCGTGTATCTTTTAAAGTGTTTTACTACAAATTCCACGATCGGGCCTACAAAATCGCTTAATTTACTACTAAATATTGGTAGTACCCGCGTTTAAATATGAGACATGGCTCCTCAATTCATATGGACACCCTATATCGATAATAGGCATAGGCAAGTTAAATAATTATTGATGGAACTACTCAAACTGATTTCTCTCCAATCATAGGATTTCACAGTGATTGGCGCTACTTCCATCAATGATAATTATAATCAATAATGAAATGCCAATGGAATTATAGGATATAATATAGATACATTACGAATGTGTAAACTCTCTGGTTCAATTACAATAGCCGATAACTTGGCAAATACATGATGCGGTCAGGTAAATTCATAATGTACCTAGTTGGTCATTGCGATAGCACTTATACGGCCCCCGGATTGAGGTGAGGCGTATTATATCGAATTAATACGCTTTGGATACATACTGTAACACCTGTATTCCTAGTAATGGTGCTACTATCTTACTGATAACCATATTTGGGAAAAAATACGCAACATCACGCTAGTATTCTCCGAAGGGATAGGTAGGGAGGGGGGCCACAGCCATATTTTGCCAGTTATGTTTAAAGTTTTTATTAATGCGATTTTTGAGGTCTTAAAAATATTTTACAGTAGCTCAAAAATAAGGATAGACCCCTATAAGGCATGTATTGTTAAATTACAATATTAGAAATTAAGTTGAAGACCCATTTATGCTACATCGGAGACCGGTCCTTCCTAGGCTACAGGCTACTGAGAAATTCCTTGAGTAACCCATTAATAATAGACTCTTCTTCCATATCTACATATTATAAAACTAGCTGTTCGTGCCCGGCGTCACCCGGGTGTATCGGAAATACAGTTTTCCCGTGGATTTTCCAAAATTTTATTTTAATTCACAAGGAAAAACAAACAGCTACAATATAAAACATAGAAACAAGAAATACATAAAAAATATAGACAATATTGCAGCCCATCACGCTGTTCACAGATTAGCTACAGGATACCCAACTTTTTTTTAACCAACATGTTTATATATGTATTTAGTATATCCATATAAAATTTAAGAAATGGTACACAAAAAAAGAAGGAAATATGTTCAAGAAAGCACCTTGAGTATAAGACTTTTGACATTTTTGTATTTTTTAGTAAGAAATATAAATAAGGCTTTTTTATTTTTATGTTATTGTTTTTGATTACGTATTTTGTTTTCTCCTCTACTCTTACACACATTATCTACATTTCTTTTTATCTACTTTCCTATCGCAGGTATATGCTGGAAGATATTTCTATAGAAAAAAGCATCACCTTTGTACGTATTTTTCTGTTCCTTTCTTCTTGTCTGTTTATATGTGTGTGGATAAATGGTTAAACAAAATAAAATAAATACAAGCCACGTCCTAATCAAAGCGAATGTCGCGTTCATTTTGTTCAGTGAACCTGAAGGCGTGGTCGCGCCGACAAAGGGCGCCCACCAGTTTTTCGAACAATTGAGTGCAGAGTGACATAATTATGTACGCGACGATCACGTATTCGCGCGACCGATCGCTTTGGTTAGGACGCAGGGACATACACAACTGTTTAACGTTTTCGCATTTAATAATGACAAAAGGCAAAATGCGTGTTATTTTCCTTATAAAGGAGAATTTAGAAGCTGCCTTCATAATTTTCATGACAATAAGGCTGAAGACGTATAAAAATCTCTCTACAACAAAAAAAAAAACGTGTGGCACTCGGGGACTGCCGCGGTAAAGCTATTGCATAGCATTTGTAACCTCCATACTTCCTATTTGTCAACGCTACACTTGGGATGATGACGTGATGACACAAAAATTACGTTCCCATGACAACATCACGTTGTCATGGGAACCGTCATTACATGGTAGGCGGAGTGGGGGGTGTTAGGTTTTTTTCGTTACGGAATTTCTTGATTCGGTCGCTGTGCTCAAAGCCCGCGATAAAAGCTATGCAATAGCTTAAAAATATCACAAAGCTTAACATGTTAAATCGTAGTAATTTCAGTACCTACTAAGTTCTCCTTAGCTGTCCGGCGGTCTCGAACGCAGATCATCACTGCTCTGAAAATTATACGGAATGTAATTGACTCCCCAGAGTTGCACAATATACTATGCACATTTTATGTCCCTGACAATTACCTACGCCACCGGTCTAACCGCCGGCACAGACTATTCGCGACTGCACAGTGCCGCACTGTGTCCCGTGCGCATTCTCCGCTGTGTCGCATGAGCAACGCAATCAATGCCCTTATTTTTGACCTACCCGATTGTGATGTGTTGACCGACAGATTAAATCAAATCATGTTATTGTGCTCGAGATTTTGTGAAATACATTGTATATAAATAATTGACTAATAATTTGTAACCTAACGAAATGTATTTTTTTTTTGTTGTTTTTATTTCATATTAATACTGTACCTACCTATCTAGATGAAATTGTAATTTATATAATAGTCTGAAATTAATTAGTTACTGTTACTGGTGTATAACCGTTGTAATTAATAATAATAAAAAATAAATAAATAAGTTGTAGTTTTTAAATAAGTGGAATGAATTCCAGGATACTTAACTCTGAAGAGCGCGGTTTCGTTTCGCTACGAGATATTTGTTACTACGAAATAGGTTACGTTTCTGTAGCACGTAGCCGACGTAGCGTAGTAGCAGTATTAGTGGTTACTGCATCCTTCAAGAAACATGGTGGGAAATGTAAAATGAAGCAATCGTTGTCGCGTATAATAATAATAGTATTTCATACACGATAAAAGTTTAAAAAAATCAAGTATCTTGACTTAGCACACGAGGTTGTCGACAAGTGGGATGTGGACTCTGCAATTATTGTACCGATAATCTTTACGGTTAATGGCCTAATAGCGAAGAGCCTCGACCAACACCTCAGGAGGCTCTCATTGCGCGGCTGGGTCAAGGGCTTGATTCAGAAAGCAGTACTCCTAGACACGGCACGCATAGTGAGGAGGTTCCTCTCTCTAGAGCCCTGAGCACCGGCAGCTTGGACCCTGTTCCTGATGCCGATGGGCCACTATTTTTTATATTTTTAAATGATTTTTATGAAAATATTTAAAAATGTATTTAATATGTAAAAACAAAAAAATGAATGAATGAAATAAAAATAGTATTTCATACTATTATTAATCTAAACTAAACTAGCGACTCGCCCTTCCCTCGCACGGTTTTTACCACTTGAAAAAACCTCATTAAAATTAGTTGCATAGGTAGTTTAGAAGAACAACGCGGGCACACAGATGTACAACAACTTTAATCCTTAATATTATAAATGCGAAAGTAAGTTTGTTTGTTACGCCTTCACGCTAAAACGGCTGAACGGATTTGGATGAAATTTGGCACATATATAGATGATGCCCTGGAAAAGAACATAGAATTTTTTTTTTTCCCTCGGATCGAGACTTATGCGGGTGAAACCGCGGGGCGCAGCTAGTCTTCTATATATCTTCTATACATACATATAATATAAAACAGTAGAATCCAGTGTCTGTCTGTCTGTTTGTTCGCGCACATCTCCGGAACCACTGAACGGATTTTCGTGTAGTTTTCACAGGTAGACAGAGATTAATTTGGAGCAGATTTATAGGCTTTGTTTCGTTAAAATCGGAATGTTGCAAAAACAAGTTTCTGTTTACAACACATTGTGCATAATTTCTGAGAGTAATCCAACAAAAAGTAGTAGGCTTGCATGAATTCACGTTTAGTTTATTTTGAGTACATAAAAAAAATGCTATCTATATCTATAAATAAAAATTATGGCCGCATGTATGAAAGATCATCACTAGAGAATGGCTCGAGCGATTTGACATTTTTTTTTTGTTTTATTCGTATTTGTCTAGACAAGGTTTGCTTGTACAAGTCTCTAGTACGCTCTTAACTGGAATAGCCGGTGTCCGTCTGGAGTCCATATTATAAAAAGTACGTTGAAATGATTGAGCGTGTTCAATACAAATTCCTGCGTACCATGCATTATAATATAGTTTGTATATGAAAAACAAAAGTCCTAATCCCTACTTATATTTTGCGAGACCGATGGTATAGCCAGCGCTCATCTTCTTCAGCTTGCTAACTCTGCAAGCCTGTAAGTGTGTCGGTGGCTCTAGTTTTCTTCCGGATAATATCGAGGTAAGTAAATCTTTCAAAGAATCGTCACATAACTTCACTCGTAGCTCAGACATTTTCATAGCTGAAATCGTTTTACTCAACAAGTTTTCCTTTCTAGATATAGAAATAAATATTTTATCTGATATTATTTGTCGTATTTCATTAAGTTGAGGCAATGTTGTGTTGTTTTTAGAGCAATAACGACATTTCTTTGTCTGGAACAAATTGTTTCCTCATGAGTCTGGTTACCTTCAATGCCTGTGATTTTCTTTGTTTCCAATTTAGAGTCTGGCTATGGAATAAATGGGTAACCCCAAAAAGTTATAAATATGGTATACTTTTACATCAGTCAGCTATGTCAGTTTTGGGGTTTTATGTAGATCTAATGATTTTGATATTTTTTCCTTTGATTTTTGCGTAATAGACTATGTCGTACCTATGCTCTACCTCCATACGATGACAAAACTATATCAAATCTACATTGCATCGTGCTAAAGTGACTATTCTTTACCAGGAATCAATCAGAATTTAAACAAAATAACATATCAAAAACAAAAGACAAACAAAGTATCAAATTCTTTTTTCTTGGGACAGGATGGTATTCCCGTTTATAAATTTTCAAATTCCACCGTTTTTTTACTTATGCAGACTTAGCGTGGCCAGACTCTACCTACAGTGATTCCTTTGTACTCATAGATAGATAGATTCATTTATTTGCCTGAATTTATTATATATATATTTATTATTATATATATTTATTTATTTTGTATGAATACAAAATTATATTAAAAACTTGAAATAAATCGTCTTATTTTTTTTTCACAATTATAAATTAAAATATATATATAAATTAAAGTCGCTTTTCGAGTCTGTCTGTGTGACCGCGTAGTTCTTCTAAACTTCGCAGCAGATTTTCATGCAGTTTTCACCATCATTTAGAGATATTATTACGGAAATTTTATGCGTACTAAACATTAATGTTAAACTTACATAATTATGATGATGATGACATATATATAAATAAATCTCGATGTTTTGTCAAGTCGTAAAACCGTCAGAAGCAGGGGTGGGTCGCTGGTTTGGAATAAATTAAAAAAATGCGTCATGGATAAAATAAATAAATCAGTTATAAATAAAAGTGATTTTACGAAAAGCGAAACTTTTCTCATTTTGTTGAAATTCGTGGTTATAATATAATTAAAAGCACAAATAATTAAAATTCTCGTGAAATCCATATTTCATAATTATAGCCGAGGGCTATACTTATATTTAAGTTTAAATTAAAATTTAAAAAATAGCATTTCTATTAGCAAATTTATAAAAGTACGAAAATTTTCACAACTTTTATTAAGTGAGATGTCGAAGTTGAAATTATTTAAACAAAGTAGCTTAACATATAATATAAAAAAGTTTAATCTTCGTTTGGAGCTGTAATTACAAAAAGTCTTTTCCTTTGTCGTAAAAGGTTTCAGGAAAGTAGAGGACGAGCTAGAAAGTTTCTGATCTGCTTGAACATTGCTGATATTGACCAGTCAGCGTTATGTGCCCGCAGAACGCAGACCTTCCATTAAACGTATTACCTTACGTAAACAGAGTTTCCTAATAGAGCATCAGTCAGTGCTTAGCACTCGATGCATCTCGACGCTCTGTTATGAATAATTAACAAGATCTGTGATGCACTGCTCAACATTATCTGCTATTTTCGAAGAGTTCCGATAAAATTCACTGAATATCAAGTATAGCTAGAGACACTTTCTCAGCATTTAACGACTGTGTTGCTTAGTTTGATTAGCCCGCAAATCGAATTACATTAAGATTCTATCTATAACATAAAATATACATAAAAAAATGCAAGTTTTTGGATAAGGTTCAGTGTTTTAATGAACTAAATACAAATGTAACATTTTGAAAATAAATGTAAACTAAAAAAAATCATAGTGAACACACATATCATTCTTACTGCATGTTACCCGTAAAAGTCCACTGCTAATAAAGGTAATATTCAATTAATACACGGTTCTGCTAATAAATGTAATATTGCCGCATCTTGCAATGATAATGAGGGGCTTGTGGCTAAGTAATAACAGCTGCACGGGTCGATCGATCAGGTTAAGCTACGCTTGCCGCGGTTGGTCCGTGGATGGGTGACCATCTTTACATACCAAGTCCCCTCCGTGCCTCGGAAAGCACGTTAAGCCGTTGGTCCCGACTGTCATTTGTAGATCTTTGACAGTCGTTACGGGTAGTTAGAAGTCCAAAAAGTCTGACAACCAGTCTTACCAAGGGGTATCGTGTTACCTAGTCACTAGGTTGTGGAGGTCAGATAGGCAGTCGCTCCATGTAAAATACTGGTATTCAGCTGCATCCGGTTAGACTGGAAGCCGACCCCAACATAGTTGGGAAAAGGCTAGGCAGATGATGATTGCCGCATCTTGCAATCGGATTAGTGGTTACTCCTACCTACTTACATCGCAGTATGTTAGCTATAGACGCCGATACTCCTCTCGACTGACTCCCTTACTCGCATATTATGATACCGCCGAAGACTGACAGGAATTGATACGTTAATGTTACCTACAAAAATAGAAACCTACTATAACGTCGATAACACACCTCCGCCCGCGCCGTGAAACCATAGCAGCGAAATCGCAGTAGTTCAATTCAACTGGCTCAGTTCATGTTCCACTACTCGCATCCGATTCAAATAGCGGCACTTGACACGAGCCAGTTGAATTGAACTACTGCGGTTTTGCTGCTATGGTTTCATGACGGAGGTGTGCTACCGGCGTAAGTACCTATCTAGATTTTGAAAAAATATAGTTTTTAAAAGAAGTCAGAGTTTTCTGTCAATGACTGTCATTTGACAACTTGATATTTAAAAAAAGTGACTAAGAGCTGATTTTTTCAACAACACATACCTTTTATACGTTGAATAAAATTGACACCTGACGTCAAAAATCCAAAATTATTCCTCGGACAAAGATATATACTGTAGGTATCTGAGAAAATTCAGCCCTAAATTGATAAGGCTTTCCTTACGTCATTCGGTGGCAAACAAGCAAGCCGCCCTAGGTGGTCACGATCATGTCCAGCAATACCAAAAGTATCGTAGTTATTACAGAGAGAAAGCTGAAATGTCTCATGCAGCTTTAACTACTAATTCCGGCACCATCAAATACCCTTCAAACCTGGAACTCTGCTGGAAGTACTACTGTAGCGGTTACACCGCCACATACGAACTACGCATCATAGACATGACGTCACACAAATCGTGCATCGCGCAGTTAGAGTTTGCCGAGCGATCGACATACATACAAGATTTCAACTTCAAACCGATGGGCAGTTGCCCGTCAGACACAACACCCGTCTGGTCGGAGGATCCTTCCTCCCTTTTCTATAATGGATGAGTGAACTTTATACCCTGTTCCTCATACCACTAAACTACTTCCTCGCTATTTCAATAATAACTCCACCCACTTCAACTAATTTCTTAAGCTAGCTAATTTCTAATATTTCGAAAATCACAAAGAGATTTGTAAAAGGCTATGTGATTAGCTTCGTCCTATTTCTTTCATAGAGCCTGACCGATCTGATCTGGGTAATGGTACAATGATTGATGAAGCCTTCAGTTTCTCGCAGATTGGATCACTATCCTGGATACATTTTTGCTACTTAGTTAATTTGTACAATTGACTGGCTCTGATTACATCCAATGTAATGTAAGTAGATATTATCAGAAACTGTTCATTGTGTTAAACCGATTGTCTCGTTTATTAATTGTTTAAATTTAATATTATTTTATTAAATATGATATTGTGGAAATAATAAAACAAGCTGTAAAAACTATTAACTTTTTTAAATAGGATACTTAATTTTATAAATGAATGATTGAATGTGAATAACTAAGTAATTACAACGAAAATTATATTTAAAGGCTCATTATGAGTGAGTAAGCGTTATGATCGATGCTCGGTCCTCATCTGTATATGAAGAGGCATTTTCCTTGTAAAGTATAAAGGCTCATAATAATAAAACGGAAAAGGTAATTAGAAAGGCCTTGCACTGACGAGTGAGTCGAGGGATCAAATCATGCTGCCTGCTCCTTGCACTATTATACCTACTGAACCCACTCCCATCACTAGAATATAAACTTATTTGTAAGAGTAACAGGACTTACAGTAATAGCTAGAAAAAGCGGTTAGCCCTTTTAATAAAAATACAATTACACAAATAACCACCAGACTGTACATTTGTTTCCCAATTTAATAAAAATGTTAACCACATAATGGACCGATCCATTTTCGCGTTAACCAAGATAAAAATGAGATAAAATTATTTATATTATTCTCATTGTACCTACGCTTGACAAATAAAATCCTCGGTCCCAAGGGCAAATCCGACTATTTGGTGCTAAGTTATTGGCCAATATCTTTCCATATATTCACGGGCCCTATATCGTTAGTTACAGCTTGTTCCTTGTATCTTTAATGTCAATAAAGTGTCTCGTTTGTGAACATTTTTGTTTTGTAGCTTATTCCACGTGACACCTTAGTAGGTGTCACGTTGGGCACGCAACAATTGCGGCGAAAAGTCCCCTCTTTGAGGAGTGGCTAGAGAGGCGCCACGTCCTCACCTTCCGCCTGACACAGGTCCTCACCGGACACGGCTGTTTCGGGGAGATTTCTGGTCAGGATAAGGCGAGAGGAAACGCCCGGGTGTCACCATTGTGTGGATCGCCCAGAGGACACGGTGAAGCATACGGTGGTGGAGGTCTGCCCGGCTTGGGCGGAGCATCGCCGTGTCCTCGTGGAGGCGATCAGCAGCGGTGATCTCTCGCGTCCGACCCTGGTTCAGGCCATGGTACGGAGCGAGAGAAAATGGGAGGCCGTCACCTCCTTCTGTGAAGCAGTAATGCTCGCGAAGGATGAGGCGGAACGCGTGAGGGAGAGGTAAAATTCGCGCCCTCACGCCCCCAACTGCCGCAGGAGGAGACGCCCTGGGCGTCGGGAATCGTAGGCTGATTTCCGGCCACCGTATGCGCGGGCTTGCGGACGGTGAGCAATTGGTAGCTCGCCGTCCGATAAGAACCAGGCCCGGGTCGACGGCGCGTTGTGTTCCATGCGCGCCTCAAAGAGATGTCAGCACAACTGACGGGGTCCGCAAGAAATCCGAAAAGGAGATCGTGGCCCCGGCAACATAGCAACTGAAGGAACACGGGTAGGTTTTAGTCAGTAAGAGTCTGACACGCCTTCCCGCTCCGCCCAGAGCGGGAGAAGTTATTTGATAATTTCCCACACAAAAAAGAAAGGTGTCACGTGGAATAATAGTTAATATGGACGTCACTGAAACCCTTGACACGCTATATCTCCTTGCTTATAGTCATTTTCATAGAGCAGTTTCTTTCAATATTTCCGCCGCGCTCCGAAGTCGTCGTTCCATTACTATTATATTGGTAAGTGTTCCTGCAGACACATATAATGGAATCCTGATTTATCTACACGCTCGTTTTCTGCAAGGCTTTAGTAAAAATCCTATCTCAATCCGCTTTTAGGTGCATCAGCAACGTTCGGAATCACGGTGAAAAATTTCAGCCAATTTTCAAGTAAAGCTAAGACACACGAAGATTTTGAAAACATTTTCATATTCCACAAGTTTATTGTAAGTTCGTTGAGCAGTGAGGACAGGTGCTCACTGCTCTGCGAACCAAAGATTTAAATTCAAAACTTTAACAGACGCACACTACGTTCTTAGGGAAGTTGGCAAGTTGGGCCATACAAAGTAGTACCGGTCCTATTCGAAACTTTACACCATGCTAACTGGTTTACACGTTAGCAGTTTTCTCTATGGAATACTTTATCCGCAGCCATTTATACGGATCAACCATGATTTTTAACCGACTTCCAAAAAGGAGGAGGTTACATGTTCGTCTTTTGTTTCAAAGGGTATGCTCTCGAGGTGGTCCCATATAAATTTTATTAACTTTGCTTCGATAGTTTTTGAGTTAGCTTCAATAATACGTACTTTTTCCCACTTAGTATGTGGATGATATGATAAGTTTCTGTCACTGTTATTTACATAACTTTTTACAAATAAAAACAACCGACTTCCTAAAAAAACACTACAAAGTGAAAAATAACTAATTTCGGAAGTCGGTGACAAAAAACGAAAATTCAAAACCAAAGACACCGACTTCCGAAATTAAAGTTATTTTTCACTTTGTAGTGTTTCAAATGCAATTTCCTTATACAGTAGATAAGCATTCGTATGTAATTACGTATTCTATATAAGATATTGCTGCCAACCTTCAAATTAAGGCATCGAATATTTCTTAATTTCAATCGAAATTGAATATTCCATTTTGGTTGAATAACGGTTGGAATTCGATAAACGTTTTCAGAACGACAAAAGAATTCTCAAATAGACACAACTGAAACTCAAAGCGGCAATAGTTTAATTAAATTTGCATCCAAGTTATTTGCATAGGAACTTTGCTAAGTACAGTAAGTAGACACGTCAACACTTAAATAGTTACATGATACGTTCTACTTAGTTTATGTTTTCTTACTTTACCGCATTTATAATAACTAAAGAACTGCATGCAGGTGTATTTAAAAAGGCAAATAAAAGAAAACTATTCCAACACATGCAAGTTTTAAACAAGGTTGTCGAAAATTACTTTAAAGACAGGTTTTCATATTATGCCACATAAAAACCCAATTTAAAAAAACACTTTTTTTTAAGGTTCCGTACCTCAAAAGGAAAAAGTGGAACCCTTATCCTTTCAACTGTCATTAACGAGACACAATAGACTTTTAATGTTATCCACCTCAATGAGGCGTCGTAACAGATGATGAGTCATAGGATCACTTCGTTGTCCGTCTGTCTATTGGTCTGTCAGTCTATCAAGACCTTTTTCTCAGGAACACGTGGAGATATCAAGTTAAAAAAATCAACCTTCTAAGTCAACGCAATGAAAAAATACGGCCATTTATACGACATATTTTGATACTCGCAAATAAATCAAAATCTAAGCATAGATAGGGTACTTCCCGTTGACCTAGAATCATAAAATTTGGCAAGAAGCAGTCTCACAGCTCAAGTAAAGGAATAGTCTAATAAAATTTATATGGGACCACCCATATAAATTTTATTAACTTTGCTTCGATAGTTTTTGAGTTAGCTTCAATAATACGTACTTTTTCCCACTTAGTATGTGGATGATATGATAAGTTTCTGTCACTGTTATTTACATAACTTTTTACAAATAAAAACAACCGACTTCCTAAAAAAACACTACAAAGTGAAAAATAACTAATTTCGGAAGTCGGTGACAAAAAACGAAAATTCAAAACCAAAGACACCGACTTCCGAAATTAAAGTTATTTTTCACTTTGTAGTGTTTCAAATGCAATTTCCTTATACAGTAGATAAGCATTCGTATGTAATTACGTATTCTATATAAGATATTGCTGCCAACCTTCAAATTAAGGCATCGAATATTTCTTAATTTCAATTGAAATTGAATATTCCATTTTGGTTGAATAACGGTTGGAATTCGATAAACGTTTTCAGAACGACAAAAGAATTCTCAAATAGACACAACTGAAACTCAAAGCGGCAATAGTTTAATTAAATTTGCATCCAAGTTATTTGCATAGGAACTTTGCTAAGTACAGTAAGTAGACACGTCAACACTTAAATAGTTACATGATACGTTCTACTTAGTTTATGTTTTCTTACTTTACCGCATTTATAATAACTAAAGAACTGCATGCCTTCCGCCTGACACAGGTGCTCACCGGACACGGCTGTTTCGGGAGGTACCTGTTCAGGATAAAGCGGGAGGAAACGCCCGGGTGTCATCACTGTGTGGATCGCCCGGAGGACACGGTGGAACATACGGTGGAGGTCTGCCCGGCTTGGGCAGAGCATCGCCGTGTCCTCGTGGAAGCGATCGGCGGCGGTGATCTCTCGCGTCCGGCCCTGATTCGGGCCATGCTACGGAGCGAGAGGAAATGGGAAGCCGTCACCTCGTTCTGCGAAGCAGTAATGCTCGCGAAGGAGGAGACGGAGCGCGTGAGGGAAAGGCAAATTTCGCGCCCTCGCGCCCCTAACCGCCGCAGCAGGAGACGCCCTGGGCGTCGGGAGTCACGAGAGGATTTCCGGCCACCGTAGGCGCGGGCTTGCGGACGGTGAGCAATGGGTAGCTCGCCGTCCGATAAGGACCAAGCCCGGGTCGACGGCGCGTTGTGTTCCACGCGCGCCTCAAAGAGATGTCAGCAGAATTGACGGGGTCCGCTAGGGCCAATGCCTGCCGGGGGTTCGAAGAAAACCGATAGGGAAATCGTGGCCCCCTGGCAACACGGCAACTGAAGGAACACGGGTGGGTTTTAGTCAGTAAGAGTCTGACACGCCCTCCCGCTCCGCCCAGAGCGGGAGAAGTTATTTGATGATTTCCCACCCAAAAAAAAAAAAAAAAAAAAAGGTGTATTTAAAAAGGCAAATAAAAGAAAACTATTCCAACACATGCAAGTTTTAAACAAGGTTGTCGAAAATTACTTTAAAGACAGGTTTTCATATTATGCCACATAAAAACCCAATTTAAAAAAACACTTTTTTTTAAGGTTCCGTACCTCAAAAGGAAAAAGTGGAACCCTTATCCTTTCAACTGTCATTAACGAGACACAATAGACTTTTAATGTTATCCACCTCAATGAGGCGTCGTAACAGATGATGAGTCATAGGATCACTTCGTTGTCCGTCTGTCTATTGGTCTGTCAGTCTATCAAGACCTTTTTCTCAGGAACACGTGGAGATATCAAGTTAAAAAAATCAACCTTCTAAGTCAACGCAATGAAAAAATACGGCCATTTATACGACATATTTTGATACTCGCAAATAAATCAAAATCTAAGCATAGATAGGGTACTTCCCGTTGACCTAGAATCATAAAATTTGGCAAGAAGCAGTCTCACAGCTCAAGTAAAGGAATAGTCTAATAAAATTTATATGGGACCACCCATATAAATTTTATTAACTTTGCTTCGATAGTTTTTGAGTTAGCTTCAATAATACGTACTTTTTCCCACTTAGTATGTGGATGATATGATAAGTTTCTGTCACTGTTATTTACATAACTTTTTACAAATAAAAACAACCGACTTCCTAAAAAAACACTACAAAGTGAAAAATAACTAATTTCGGAAGTCGGTGACAAAAAACGAAAATTCAAAACCAAAGACACCGACTTCCGAAATTAAAGTTATTTTTCACTTTGTAGTGTTTCAAATGCAATTTCCTTATACAGTAGATAAGCATTCGTATGTAATTACGTATTCTATATAAGATATTGCTGCCAACCTTCAAATTAAGGCATCGAATATTTCTTAATTTCAATCGAAATTGAATATTCCATTTTGGTTGAATAACGGTTGGAATTCGATAAACGTTTTCAGAACGACAAAAGAATTCTCAAATAGACACAACTGAAACTCAAAGCGGCAATAGTTTAATTAAATTTGCATCCAAGTTATTTGCATAGGAACTTTGCTAAGTACAGTAAGTAGACACGTCAACACTTAAATAGTTACATGATACGTTCTACTTAGTTTATGTTTTCTTACTTTACCGCATTTATAATAACTAAAGAACTGCATGCAGGTGTATTTAAAAAGGCAAATAAAAGAAAACTATTCCAACACATGCAAGTTTTAAACAAGGTTGTCGAAAATTACTTTAAAGACAGGTTTTCATATTATGCCACATAACAACCCAATTTAAAAAAACACTTCTTTTTAAGGTTCCGTACCTCAAAAGGAAAAAGTGGAACCCTTATCCTTTCAACTGTCATTAACGAGACACAATAGACTTTTAATGTTATCCACCTCAATGAGGCGTCGTAACAGATGATGAGTCATAGGATCACTTCGTTGTCCGTCTGTCTATTGGTCTGTCAGTCTATCAAGACCTTTTTCTCAGGAACACGTGGAGATATCAAGTTAAAAAAATCAACCTTCTAAGTCAACGCAATGAAAAAATACGGCCATTTATACGACATATTTTGATACTCGCAAATAAATCAAAATCTAAGCATAGATAGGGTACTTCCCGTTGACCTAGAATCATAAAATTTGGCAAGAAGCAGTCTCACAGCTCAAGTAAAGGAATAGTCCGAAAGTCGTTAATTTGGAGTTTTATCATTTAAAAAAAACTAATTTTTTTTGCGATTACAAACTTAAATTTGCAATTGGAGAATTGACCGTGACATATAGGTACTTATATCGATGTATGAGAAAACAATCATGTTTTCCAACTACAATGTTAAGTTCGTTTTTGGTATAAATTCCAACTACGGAACCCTTCATAGTGCATGGTCCGACACGCGCTTGGCAGGTTTTTTTTCTATACATGCTATAAGTACCATCATGGAAGCCCATAACTAACCACTTTGATAACAAAATCCCGTGCACACGATGACCACATCTGTTACCATCGCGGTTCTATAGCGGCAAGCAAGAATAGTCCTTATGATGGTTAGTTACTTATGGGCTTCCGCGATGGTACCAAGAAACGTTCGTGATTAGTTTGATTCTTAATTCGTGAAATCGATGATTAAAAAACTTCACTTGATCGTAATAAAATGTTGGAAACGTGTAAAAGTAAAAGCTTATTGGAAAGTCACAAAACCATCTGTCGATTGATGAAGAGTCCTTAGCATTTCAATAACGTGGGTGTCTATCACTAGGTCTCCAATATCAACGACTTTTTTTTCGGCGGATTATATTATTATTCGCAATTCATTGTCCTCAGAGCATTGTCCTAGTGCATTGTGTTCCTACTTATTTTTATAAAAGTAACTCTGTTTATCTGTTATGTTTTCATGGATAGCTGAGCATCTGTATTAAAGGTAGAGATAGTATAGCTTGCTTGCTTTTCCCTGATGAAGAAAATAGGAATGGTTAGGTACCATCGAAGAAACCCATACCTATACACCGTAAGGACTATTTCTGCTTGCAGCGCTCGGCCGATGTAGTAACGGTTACCTACGAAAAAAAAGGGTCGTGTGCACGGGATTTTGTTTTCGATTTGCTTAGGTATGGGTTTCTTCGATGGTACGTAAAACAAAAAGTCTACTATAGGGGTGAAAAATGAGGTGATGAAGTTTGAATGGCAAAATCCACGCGGTCGAAATCGCGGGCAAAAGTAATTACCTATAATGTAATGATTTAGGTTTACAAATATTATATCTTGCCTATTTCTTAGGACAACAACGGCACTAAATGTCTTTTCAATTGAATTCAATTAATATTTATTGCAATCCATAATGTACTGTAAGCACCAGCTTGGCTGCGGTACCCGGGACAGTGTGTAAATCAAAGAACTTTTTGAAGACCGAGATTATATTTAAACCATTAGTACAATATTATGCAAACACACACGCGAGCCGCGGCTGGGGCTAGACTATCATTTTTTTATCGACAAGAGAAAACGATTACAAATCTTAATTTGAATATATCCTGTCAGATTGTTCGGATGACGTACAGCATTCTTGCCAGCCTGTACAGCATGAGGTTGCATCTTATGATAAAACCTCACAGTACACATGTTTGTGGTTAGTATTATAAATAAAAACAATTATGGACGCTGTCGGGCACCTGTCTTTGTGTAGAGTAGATATCGTACTAACTTAGTTACCTTACCTAGGTTCTGAATTTCCAACTGACATCAAAAGGTTCCTTTGACGATCATTAAAATGTACGGCAATAATGTCATCCGTTAAAGCTGTCTGTGGTGATAGATTCCTGGAATGTGTTACAATTGCAATGTGCTAGAGTTAACCTCACTGCTAGTTGAACTAAACCTGTTTTAGAAAAGGTCTGCCAGTGACAGATTAGCTGGAAATAATTAATTGAATTTTCAAATAGGATTTATAATATTTTTTACTATACATTATTGTCCCACTGCTGGGCAAAAGCCTTCCTACTCTCTTTCCATCTCTCTCTGTCCAAGGAGTCCAGCTCATCCTTCAAATAGGATATCGACTCAATAACCTACACTTAACATAAACTTTCAATTTTCAATAAATTACACTTAAGCCGAACTACCCCAGCTCTGATAGTTTCATTAAAATTCTTATCGCTTCCGAAATTCTCATACTAACTACTAACTTGGAGTGTAAAGGTAAACTCCGCATGAGAACCAAATGTTCGTAGGTAACTATAATACCTACTAATATGAGTAGGTATTTGCTACTTACGAATGTTTGGCTGCAGCTTCGCTAGAAGATTAACGCTTCATCGCTTTTACTTCAGCCTCAGGATTTTAGCTATAGGTAAACCCATTACTATAACAGGACTGGATTTTCTAAGAACGGCTTTCAGTCACCAGTCGCACACTGACCATAGACATGTCAAAAGAACCTCACTCACCGTTTGATCCACTACCATAGATTAACTTTAGCGAATTGGATATTGATGGATTCCACCCTCGGGGGAGCGGTTAATTTCATTATTAAGATAGATATTTCTGGCAACGTTGGACAGTGATTTGAAAAAGCTTGACCTGCTATATCTAATAATGAAATTAATAAATATATACTTAAGTTGTTTCTAAAAGTTGGAAAAACATAATAAAAACATCAAAATTTTAACCCAAATTAAGAGAATTTGAAAACCGTAAAGTAGACTTATTTAAAGGTCATTCATACTACGGAGAACTTTGGCCAAATTAATTCAGTTCTTGATTTTAACTTAATATCGTTTTAGAGGCTTAAACTCGAATTTGTTTTTAAAGTGCTTCATGACTAACTTATAAACGTAACTTAACCCTTAAATTCTCAACAATCTATTTAGTAAAAGACAAAATATCTAAATAAATATGATGTTTTCCTTTCCTAGACTTTAAAGTAAAAAAAAAAACTATCAACAAAAACAACACAAAACTGAGCATTTTCGTGTAGTTTATTTCAAAGTCCATTGCACTAAATTCTGCGTTGCACCCACGGGCATTACATAAAATAATTTACAAGAATCTGCCTCGCACTAGATGCTACATCATATACTATGTGATACATGGACAGTGCTATTACGAACACGTGCATCTTACATACAAGTTGACCCCTACTTAGTAGCAGTATTTACGAGCACTTGACAACTGGAGGCTACTTCAAAATGTGACCGATGTTGTAAATAGTTTTACGTACCTACACATGTCATCGTATATGGATGGATGCACAGAAGTGTTTCACTTGACGAACTAAAGAGTAAATGTAATGAAAGCGATCGAGAGAGATCGGGTGTGATCGTGATCTTCACTTTTCGAACCTACTTCGAATCTGTATCTGATCTGAAAATTACAGTACTGCTCATAGCTACTGCGGTTTTTTTACCTCCATAAAACATCGAAAATTTTCTTTTCATCGTATTTTATCAGCACAGTTGGTTGGATCGGAACTTGTAAATGGCTTTTAATTTTATATTAAAAATCCCTTTATTACACGTACATATTAATTACATTAATAAATCATTTGTTAAAAAAAACTCGAAAAACATTAAGAATAGTGGCCCATCGGCATCAGGTCCATGCTGCCGCTGGTCAGGGCTCTTTAGAGAGGAACCTCCTCTTCTCGTTATGCGTTTTGTTTCTAGAAGTACTTACTGCTTGCTGAATCAAACCCTTGACCCAGCCGCGCAATGAGAGCCTCCTGAGGTGTTGATCGAGGCTCTCCGCTATTAGGCCATTAACTATAACGATTATCGGTACAATGATTAATGATTGCAGAGTCCACGTCCCACATGTAGACAACTTCGTGTGCTAAGCTGCTAAGTGAAGATAGGTACCTACCTGTTTTTTTTTCTCAGCTTTTGCGAGGTTCTCGTCATGAAGGACAGCAATATCTACAATCATTGCTCGGCGCTCTTGTCGATCTATCACCACAATATCAGGCTTATTGGCTACAATAGTCCTGTCAGTGATGATAGATCGATCCCGGTACAATATGGCGTGACCATGCTCGAGAACTGGGTCGGGTACGTACCTGTAGTACCTAAGTTTGTACTGCAAGACAAATTGCTGGTGAATAATCCTAGCCCTAGATTATGTCTGTGAAAGTACTCACCGTTAGCAAGACGAGAACAACCGGAAACAATATGTCGGATTGAGTATTAAGTATTATTATTACAATATATTATTTAAAGGATAAAATAAAACAAAATCCTATTTTCACAGAAGATAGATTTGTTGCAGCTCCGTTGTTCATGAAATCCGATAGGTACCTATTCGATATTTCAATTTTATTATTGAAACTGAACTGAAAACTTTTTAAGTGTAATGTTGGGTGGGTACAGACAGATATAAGTACAACAATGATGAATATGGAACTCATTAGAGTTTCCTTAAAATTATGTTGACTAAGTAAACCCTCAGTCTCTCGCATTCACAATTTACCTACAAACATCCATGCTGAACTGAGAATGAAAGAAAAATAAACTTTACAAAGCTCGTTCCTCTTTACTCGTAAGTTTAAGCCCTTTGTTAGAGTCTGTGCGAAGATAAAGATTTAGTTCATTCTAGTTATGAAGTGAACTGCATCATAAAAGCGTGGGAACAATTTTTTTTTAAGCTATTGCATAGCTTTTATCGCGGGCTTTGAGCGCGGCGACCGAATCAAGAAATTCCGTAACGAAAATAAAACCTAACACCCCCCACTCCGCCTACTATGTAATGACGGATGATGACATAAAACAAAAATTACGTTCCCAATCATCCCAAGTGTAGCGTTGACAAATAGGAAGTATGGAGGTTACAAATGCTATGCAAAAGCTTTACCGCGGCAGTCCCCGAGTGCCACACGTTTTTTTTCTTTTTATGGCGTTTTATGGATTTGGCGTTTTGTCAAAAGTGTCTACTTAAGTGCTATCTAATGACACCGTTTTTATTTCCTTGATCTGTTTCCTAAACTTAATATTGTTTGTGTCAATATTGAATTAAGACTCTTCGTAAGGAGTGCGACCGAGTTGGAATGATATCTTTGCGTTTCATGGTGGGGTTGCTCTCAATGGACGGACTCTAAAATTCTGATCTGCCAGATAGCTCGGGTTTCAGTTTCAAGCTGCCTGCTATGTATCGATTAGACATATCGGAATTTGTGGAAGCTCTTATAATATACGTGCAGGATAGCATGTTTAGAACCCATGCAGGTTTGAAGAGTGTAAATTTAAAACTATGAGTTACAAAGTAAACTTTTCACTATTTTAACTATTTACCTACTTGCTGTAATAGTCAAGATAAATAATAACAGCCGCACGGGTCGATCCATCAGGTTAAGCTACGCTTGCCCGGGTTGGTCCGTGGATGGGTGACCATCCTTACATACCGAGACTCCTCCGAGGCTCGAAAAGCACGTTAAGCTGTTGGTCCCGGCTGTCATTCGTGGATCTTTGACAGTCGTTACGGGTCGTCAGAAGCTCGAAAGTCTGAGAACCAGTCTTATCAAAGGGTATCGTATTACCCAAGTACTGGGTTGTGGAGGTCAGATAGGCAGTTGCTCCATGTAAAATACTGGTATTCAGCTGCATCCGGTGAGACTGAAAGCCGACCCCAACATAGTTGGGAAAAGGCCAGGCAGGTTGACTTGCTGTTATAGTCACTCCTTACTACTTTAGACTCTTGAGGAGAAAATTGAAAAAATTATAATATCTACGTGCTTATATTCTTAGTATGTCACTACTATAAAGACAAGATACGACAGACGACACCGAAAGCAACCCCACCCCGTACTACATGGGACTTAAAAATAACTGGCGAAATGTGGGTGTACCTACTATTTGTCACCTCTGCCCAACCCTTCGGGGATAACAGGCGTGATGTAATGTGTTACATGGCAACAAAAACTATAAGAAGAGCCACAATTTATTATGTCACTGTGTTCACGTTCGTATTTTTCTGCAAGATAGACGTTTAAACGCCAAAATTATTAATATAGGTAACAGCCAAAAATTTAATTGTGTGAGACCACGGAACAGAAAAAACAGTGGAAGTGCAATGCAACAAAATTACTATGAGAACCGTTGTCGCCAAACCCTCACAAATAAACTGATAATCATATAATGCACTACAAATAAGCCGATCGTTTGATTTGTCGTTTAAATTTTAGTCAAAACTAGCATAAGTCACAGATTCTACATTTGGAAAGAAACCTTCAACCTCTTAAAATAGGATTTATTTTGCGTTAGTGCAGAAAGTATCAACGACGTTTTGTAATCTAAAGTCAAACTAGATTCGATCGCCAAGTAAATTCTGCTACCCGACCATAGATGGCGGTATTCTCAGTTGTCGCAATTATAATCTTAATTGCGTTACTCGTAAGGTTGACGTTCGCGTCATAGGGTCGTGTCTTCTGCTACTCGATCAAGGCAGCAACACATTGAATTTTCAATAACATTATCGATATCGATAGATACCCGATTTCATAATTCGAGAAAATAAGACTTGTTTGGAGTTGAGTAAAACTGTAAGATGAATGACGTAGTATTATTTAAAAATAGAATCTTACATAATGTATAAGATTTTAGTTTTAAATAATATCTTCTATATAATAAAAATCAATTGCTATTCGTTGTTCTCGCTAAAACTCAAAAACGGCTTGACCGATTTGAATAATTCTTTTTTTGTTGTGTTCGCCCGAACACAGGGAAAGTTTAAAAAAATGTCGGGTAGGTAGGGTACGTTGGATAGGAAGGGTAGGTAGGTAGGGTAGGTAGGTAGTGTAGGTAGGTAGGGTAGATAGGTAGGGTAGGTAGGTAGGTACGAAACTAGGATAGGGTGGGTAGGTAGGTACGAAAGTAGGGTAAGGTGGGTAGGTAGGTATATTATTTTTATATGTATGTAGCTATATTATTAGGTATATTGGGAGAAGTACTAATACAGCGCAGGCGGAGCCGCGGGCGGCAGGTACCACAGGTAGTACTGAATAAATTGTGAAAATCATCTTACTTGGGTTAAAATTAAAAATACGTTGTTCTGTCTTTTTATTTATTGTCCTTGAAATAGAACGTATTTGTTAAAAAACTGGCGTTTCAAAAGTCTTATTTTTAATTTTAACAAATGGTGTATGCGAACATTTATATATTTTTCGACTATTGCCTTCATCAAATCAGTGACATGATTGGACGCAGGAAATTCGCATATTTGATGGGAGGCAATATCATTAAATAAAACAGTTCCAATAAACTTTCGCATAATTAGAGTTATCGCCACTTCCTTTCGAAAAACCCCGATGTCAACGTTTTTTAAAAATGTTTCCGCCGTCTGACATATTTTGACAACATCTGGCGAAGGATACAACAATCCACCTTGATCTCTCGCAATTATTTACTATTACTATAACTTTTTATAAATAAAAAATTTGAAATTATGTACTAATTTAATTATGTATTATCCTTGAGGCGGGCGCCGGCAACCCGGTGTGGAAGCTTTTATCACTGATCTTACACACCGAAATGACTTGAAATTACCGGCTGAACAATGCAACGCGTCTCAAACATTAAGTAAAAGTTTGATTACAATTTCGCTATATAGCATCTATGCAACCTTATATTTCGTGTATGAATGTTAGGCGACATTATATCTGTATTGTAATGTTATACAACAAATATTAAATTAGGTACTTATTTTCTTTTATCGATAACTATCTATAACATCAATACCCGACCTGACTACATCCCTAATTGAGTAGCGAAGAACTTTCGAGAACGAAATAGTGTATATATACAATCCAATATAAACTTTATTTTAATCGCGTAAAGTTGATTTTAACTAAACGTTCTATTAAATTATTAGTAAATTGACAAAAACTAAGATTTTATTAGAAAATAAATAAAATCGTATTAACTGATGGTACGAAACACCTCCATTTTTAAGATTATTTCTCCTACTATCATTTTTGTACTCCAAAACAGAACAATACGGCATATTTACGGAAAAATAAATTTGTCTCGAGACTAGCGACTCGACGCGTTGTTAGAACACGACTGAAGTAAAGTTGCGTAACAGCGCTTAATTGTGACACGCGTGCCACGCCTACTTTGCACGTCCACTGTTTTTTCTGTTCCGTGTGTGAGACATACCTGTAATAGTATATTACAGGAGCGGCCTGCAAAAGAGGCATTTACTGACGAACATGAAACTGTGGGCCGAGGCGAAGCCGAGGCACACAAACGTGAGTCCATCAATGCCTGGTTGCGGCCAAAGGCTTAAAAGGAGGCTTAAAATGGCAAAGGCTTAAATAATACTTGTCTCAAATAATGCGTGGAAATTCAAACTAAGTAAATTAATTATAAATTCCAGAATCAATGACGAACAATAACTATTATTCACGCGCCAATATTTTCATTTGTTTCTTTTTCACATTAAACAGCTCTATTTGCAAGCCAGTTCGAATTTTTAATAAAATCTTTGATAAGTTACCTCCTGGTTGCCATATTTCGAAGTAAAAAGTTCGTTCCATTTTTATTTGTTACACGATAGATATAAGTTATCATAGTTATTTATTCGGCCGCTAAACACGACAGATATGGAGTTTCATACTAACATTGCCGGCCACTGATCGCATGTATTTAACCAGTACAGCATTTTCGATTTATCTCGAAGAAGTTTGTCAACATAATGCTCTAATTTCTCTAATCGAATTTTCGAGAAAATTAATTTACCCGTAACTGAATTGTATAATGATTATTATACGTACGTGAATCGGGCGAATTGGTTCATTTATCACTCCACGTAAGATAAGATAGGGAGACGGTATTTACCTTCCTGGCAACGTATTAGGGGCAGGTATTTTACAAGTGAGGGTCGAAATGTCAAACAAAACGTCCAAAATACGAGGTATTTTAATGTGTTTTGTTGGCGAGGTAAACTAGTTTAATTAAAAATAAATTAGGTGTGAAGATACTACCTACTTCAATGATAAAATTTATTTTTAACTGTATAATTTTATTCTAATATTCTAATGAAGTAAGTTTAAACATCATATTCACACCTTCATTCGGACATCAGCCAGATTACACACAATACCATAAAAACGGCAAATTGTAATAAATCTATACATATAATAAAATAGTAACGAAGAATTTTTATCCGTTTCTCGCCGGTTTATCAATGTTTTTCGAATCCCGAACGAAGAGACCTGTAATAACTATTGAACCTTAGAGAACTAATAAAAGATCCTCGGAGATTAAAACGGGAGGCTATTGAAGCGTGTTAGCTCCACATTACAAAAGCCACTCCTGCCAAGCGTGGCGATTATTATGACAATATTATTCTCAGTGAAAGTTTATTGATAGCAAACTAATGGAGAGCTGAGCAAGGGAAGTTATCAATTGATGATGCTAAATGAATACCGCATAGGTCAGTACCTAAACAAACAGGATCAATCAATATTTAAAAATTAAATGGAATTTAATTTAATTTAATCACTGAATTTATTGTAATCAAGCTAGCTTTTAATAATTTATTTTTACTGTTATCTAAACTATGTATTACTTGTTTTAATTAATTAATTATGTTTTATCTGCGCATAATGTAGTGCATGCTGTGCTTTTCTTTAAGTAATGAGGCGCTTAGACTTAAGTTTACAATGTACAAATTGTAAAGTAATAGTGTACTCATTGTTGAAGAGCCTAATAATAAATAAATAAGGTTTTTATTTCACTTGTTTAAACCATAAAAAAATCTTAATGCACCTTACTAATCACTACTCTTACGTATCCACCTACGTACCTACGATCATTAATGTCTTCTAAACTAGTAGTGCCTACCTCTGTGCTACCTTCCCTTTACATGTTTTGAGTGTGCCAAGATCCGAGGATAAAACTCAACCGTGTCTGTTCCTGTCCTAACATTTACAACACTGTCGCCATTTCCCAACGAAGGTTCTAACTTAGGGAACATGTTAAACCACAAACGACACGAAAAACCCGCGTCGGAATCGAAACGGGTTGCGTACGACATGTTAGGGAAACTTGTCTATTGTTAGCGTGAATACGAACCATTGACAATAGACTTACGACTCGAGTGTTACGAGTACTGAAAAGGTCTACCGGATTCAAGTCCATTATTGGATATGGAAGAATAACAAGCTGACGGGCGCCAGGTTTGTTAGTCGACTACATTCAGAACCGGATCATCCGAGTGCACGAGATTTTTGTACGACAATTTTTTTGTCAATAAATAACCTTGCCAAACACTCGGATTATCACAAGATACCTATCGTGTTTACATTTAGAAACATAAATCTCACAACAAAGAGTCCAACCCGGAACCAGTACCTATCTATTATATATAGCCTACCAAATATGTATTCGTCCGTGCGAAAATTTTATATATTTTACCCGCGACTAGTAGGTAAGTCGCGGGTAAAATATTGGTTTCTGCACTACTGTGCAGAAACCAATCTTTTCAGCCAGTGCGCTGGACATTCGTGCTGTCTTGTTAGCCACTAATGATAACCGGGAACGATGGTTGAAGGAATAACCCCAAGTCGCATTGGTGATCACAGTTTGGTGTTTTAAGTAGAAAGAAGAACATTGCTGCTCATCCTCTGGCCCATTCTTTGTAACACCTTTATCTGTATCTCACCAAATAACAGAATATTATAAAATTGGTTTTAGTAACAATGTCGATCGCCAAGTAGAGGTCTTATCGTATAACTGAAGTTACTAAACACCATTAATAACAATCGCGTTATACCAACAAAGCAATACAAATACAATGGACCGTTTGACGGTACATTATATTAATTATGTGCAAGTGGCTGGGCAAATGAAGCTGTATTTAACTTGTACCTATCAATAAACGATGACTTACAACAAAAGCTGTTTCTCGGCATCGACGGTGACTTCAGGCAAACATTATAGATTTATCTGAGACTCATTAATTGACGAAAATCGACAGACTGCTCGTGTCATCCATTTGACTCTTCGTTTAATAAATGAGCCTATCAATCATATTTTCGAAACCAATTAATGAAGCTAATATCTTTTTACTCATTAAAGTTTCACAGAGCTTTTTGTTAGCATTCATATTTGAATATTAATTAATCGTTGTTATGAAACGCTCCTCATTTACAATTGCGCCGTGTTATTATCGCATTTGCCCTGTACTCGATTAGCATAGTAAATGGCAAAAATATCGTTGTATTCCGAATTAGGTACACCAGCCCAACAATTAGCCGCCTTAGTTTACAAACAACTAACTGTTCCATACACAAATTAGAATTAATTATCCCGTCGCAAAGAATAGTAGTTGACACGGTAGGCAAACTCTACTTTTACATACCCGGCACGTTTGCAAAGGTCCAAATGAGATTTCCGAAGGTCCTCGGTTCATTTATTGAAAACGTAAACGAGGGAAGGACATTTATTACACATGACAGGTATTTGACAAGCACCCTTCCAAATAAAATAGATATTTCAAATTGTGTTAGGTACTGAAATTGTTTCAGTTTTCGTCACAGTGACTTTTCATAATATTGATATGTCATTTAGGTGCTCGCTATTTTTCTTGGCAAACATTTCCGTCTGGAACTTATGTAAAATTCTCACAAATGAGGCGAGGATTTTGTTTGTTTTTCTGAAGCATCGTGGAAAGTTTTAAAAGTACCTATAATTATGTAGCCATTTATATAATCTTCTGGTGAACTGAGCACTGAGCGGGACCTATCGATCTGTTGACAACTTGACAGGCTTCACTCAATCATTGTCTCATAATTATTATACCCACCGTAGTCCGTACCTACATTTATCAGTCAGTCGATCGGTTAGCGCCAGTTACTCAAATGAAAGCGCTTTGTGCGTTCACGTAATTGGAAAACTCTTTATTGTTTCTCAATTTAAATTGTAGGTATACCATCCCCGCGAAACTTCGAATAATTTTACAATTAATTCCTCTGTTAACAATTGTTGCTAATGTTTCATGTATTCTACTAGTCACCGTGCTCCAATCAACTAATAAACTTTCCTTGAAAACGGATAAGCAACGCTACTTATATTTAGAAGGCTTAATCAAGTAGATACCTTCGCAGATAATCCGGATTGAAATGCTTTTAATCTAAATTGGAAAAAAAGTTGACCTACAAATTAATTTAGGAAAATTCGTAGCTGCGACCCTCGATTGAAACGAATTGCGATTTTTAATCCTTAATCCTTAAGACGATGTCTCTTGTTACCAGTGCAGGCTCAACTACAAAATATTTTACAATGAATGAGGTACCTAGGTACCAAATTAAACGTTATCCAAATCAATTTCGAATTAAGTACCTTTTGGCAAACTAATAATTCATTAATGATTGTAATTCATTGATATCCTCGTAACGAATTTTTCGTTTATTTTATCTTTTGCCAGTCAAATAAAAAATAAACAAACAGCCTTTTGGCTACTTTGCATTTATCGTAGGTAAAATAAAAACTAAGTACTTAACGTTTAAAAATATTTACAGAGTGCTCGTAATAAATATTTTATCTGCCCGATAATCTAAAATCCCAATTTAGTATATTCTGTAGACAGTTTGTACTGAAGTCAATTAGATATCCATTAGGTAGAACTACTCAATGGCTTTGGTATAGTATCTACCTAACGGTAGGCACACTATAGGTATTAGGACACACGCTCGCCGCTCGCGAGCTTGCGTGACTGCACCAAGCTTACACATTCACCTTTATAAATAGCCGCTTCCAACTTTGACAGGTTTTATTTTTACTTTTACTCGTACATTTTCTAGATTGCATGGATATTATGCGAATTTTTGTGTAATATGAGTATCGTATCTTATGCCTCCTCGCTATGAAAAAGCTTTTCGAGGAGAAAATTGTTTTCAATTGTTTTCTTTTATAGCTCCCAGAGGTGAAGCTGTGTGAAGCGCAAAGGAGTAAAATACGTCGGCAGAATTTCATCTCAAGCTTTTTTTATGTCCCGTTTGTTATTATAAGGTAAACGTTATAAATTTTCGGCGAAATTAGCGAGCAAGTAGTCATGAATTTATATCACATATGCAAGCTCTTCAATGGTTTTTACGACCACGGCTATTGTTAACAGAGTAATTTGTTCCTCCAAATTACTTTTATAATGTTAGTGCCTACAATTTAACGTTTAACTGGATTCTACATGAAATATTATCTAGTTTTGGTAAAGTATACTTACAAATGCATTGGATAAATAATTATGAATGTACTTATACTTCCAAATGTTAGAACAGAAAAAAAGGAAAACAATGAAGTCGAGCTGTTTTTCAAGTCAATTAACAAAAATCGTGGTGCCGCAATTACAGAGGCAAACTAGTATTTTGCTATTCGATTTCGAGCACATACTGTGAGGACTCACGTAAATCCTCACTCACGATGTTATTTGGTACTTTATGTTCAGGTACCTGCACACCTGCAAGCAAGAGTGAACGTGCACAAAAGGAGAGCCGAAACAGGAGTGTGATGGCGTAGTGAATACAGTGCACGTTAATTACTAGTTTACTTAATTGGCATGTTAAGAAAGGAAAACTAATTTAAATAGTCTTTTCTCAAACATACTTGGAAATTCGAGCATTATTTTGACATCCTTCTTCGAGATAAATCGAAATTGTTGTACTGGCCGAATACATGCAAACGCTCGGCCGGCAATGTTTGTATGAAAATATCTGTCGTGTTTATCGGCCAAATAAATTACTATGAAAACTCATATCTGTCGTGTTATTTAAAAATGGAACGAACTTTTACTTCAACACATGGCAACCAAGGTGGTAACTTCTTCGGGAGGTTCCTGTTCAGGATAAGGTGGGAGGAAACGCCCGGGTGTTACCATTGTGTGGATCGGCCTCAGGACACGGTGGAGCATACGGTGGAAGTCTGCCCGGCTTGGGCGGAGCAACGCCGTGTCCTCGTAGAGGCGATCGGCGGCGGTGATCCACCCGTCCGGCCCTGGTTCAGGCCATGGTACGGAGCGAGAGGAAATGGCAGGCCGTCACCTCCTTCTGCGAAGCGGTAATGCTCGCGAAGGAGGAGGCGGAACGCGTGAGGGAGAGGCAAATTTAGCGCCCTCACGCCACTAACCGCCGCAGGAGGAGACGCCCGGGGCAGGAATCGCGAGCCGATTTCCGGCCACCGTAGGCGCGGGCTTGCGGACGGTGAGCAATGGCTAGCTCGCCGTCCGATAAGGACCAAGCCTGGGTCGACGGCGCGTTTTGTTCCACGCGCGCCTCAAAGAGATGTCAGCAGAATTGACGGGGTCCGCTAGGGCCAATGCCTGCCGGAGGTTCGAAGAAAACCGATAGGGAAATCGGGCCCCCGGCAACAGGGCAACCGAAGGAACACGGGTGGGTTTTAGTCAGTAAGAGTCTGACACGCCCTCCCGCTCCGCCCAGAGCGGGAGAAGTTATTTGATAATTTCCCACCCAAAAAAAAAAGGTGGTATCTTCTCAAAGATTTTTTCACTCCTCTTGCTCAAAAAGGCCGTCATTGTAGAGTACCAGAGCGGGGAAAAAATAGCATTTCTTGCTCTAGGGGAAAAAGTAATTTCTTTTTAATTTTTGTCTGTTCCAACGAGCCTTAAAAAACGAAAAAGTCTTTATTCTTATGTAGAATAATCATGATTATGGACTCGACTTATTATTGGTTCACAAAAAAAGAAAAACATTTTATTTTTGAAAATGGAACTAAATGCAGTTATCTCTTCTGTAGAATGCGTGCATTGCGTTGCAGCTACAGAAGAAACAAAATAGGCATTGGCGCGAAATCTTTAGAATTCATTCACCATCCAGTGAGAACATTTTCACAGAGGACTGAAATTAAAAAAAACATCTCGTTAAATATACAGAATTGTACAAATTGGACATTTCAATAAAATAAACTATTTAATATTGTATTGGATTCTTTCATTTTCTCGCAATCGTAGTGAAAAGTAGAGTGTAACACACGGCGCTAAAACCCATTATAACTCGGTTTCTATTTACTCCCTCGCTAAAGCTCGGGAGTAAAACTACCTCGTTACAATAGGTTATTTTAGCCCCTCGTATATACTATATTAAATTTCGATTTAGATTGCAAATATAGCTGTTTAAAGTAAAGAAGAAACAAATGAACACATTGGCGCGTGTTAAATTATCGTTGTTCGTCATTGATTCTGGAATTTAGAATTAATTTACATAGTTTTAATTTCCGCGTATCATTTGAGATATGTACTATACAAACCTTGGCCGCAATCAGGCATTGGTGGACTCAAGTATGTGTGCCTCGGCTTCGCCTCGGCCCACATTTTCACGATCGTCCTTCAATGCTCCAGTTGCTGGCCGCGACAGTAATGTACTATTTTCCGCTATTGGTCACATACAGTATTAACATCTTGCATTTTTGCGTTATCTCGTTTTTCATTTAATTGCGATAGCCTCGTTGGTCTAGTGGTCGCAAGCGCTATATACCATATTATAGAGTACTATGAGCGCTACTAAGCATGAGGTCCTGGGTTCGATTACCAAGTCGGGCAAAGTGTTATTGGGTTTTTCCATCAGGAATTTCTCAGAAGCAGCCCGGAGTCTGGGTTAATTGTGCCCGTTTGATGGTAACAAGCCCACCCGCTATTACATGGGACGGCGAAATGTGGGTGTACTGTAGTACCTACACCTCTGTCTAATCCTTCGGGGATTACAAGCGTGCGTGACGTTATGTTATGTTCATTTAATTAAAGCCTAATTTTAATGTTGAAGCATAGTCTTCATATCTATGCATAAGTTAATTCAAAGCAAAGTTTCGACGTAAATTTGTAGTCAGCGTCTTCTCGAAAGAATAATAATAATATTAGTGATCGGATCGTTAAAAAATGTGATCCGCAGATACGGATACGGATCATTAGGGTCTAGATCCGCGAATACGGATATGGATACGGATCTCAACTTCAGGTTCAGCAGGAATTATTTATGATCCTCATCGTAACAGACTTTTGGGGGACAAAGCTGCCAAGTTACTCTTTTTGATATACAATTTACCATTACTCAATATTAATTATGACGTACATTTTTTGTAAGTTCTTGAAAACAACATAGTTTTAATTGATGTGTTATCTCACATTTATTATTTCAATTAGCATAGCACAAATATTAGAGGTTTGATCTCACTACAAAGATAGTTTAATTACTACATTATAACTTAATTTACTGGTACTTACTCTATTTGAATTATAATAAATATGATTCATTTTTTTTACTCATTTGGATTGAAGTTAACAGTATTTCATTGCTACATATCTTTAAAATTTCATATACGTAATGAAATTTATTAATATAAAAGATCCGTTCAAGATCCGCCAAAAAATAACGGATACGGATACAGATCTTTTTTCTCCCTCGGATATCCGTGGATACGGATACGGATACTCGGCACATCACCAATCATTATTAGCAAATGTTAGGATTGGGAAGCAAAACGCTTCGGAACATGGAAATCTGGGAGCACCTACGTAAGTATTGTAGGTACAACTTACTATTTTTGGGACATGCTGAATTACTCCAGTGTCACTGTCAGTCCGTTTGCTGTAGCGACATTATTCCTTCTTAGCGAAAGCACAACACAGATAATAATAGTGGGTATTTACCTACTACGCGGAAGCTTTTCTTAGATTAATTTTAACGCAAAAGCGACTACGGTCTTGTTGACACAACTTGGAAGAGCCTTTGTCCAGCAGTGGCCTGCAATAGGTCGTGTTTATTGTTGACCTCCACAACGTCCCTTATTTAGACTAATGAGGGTTCCCGGACATGATCTTATACAAAGAGGTTGTTCTACTAATTAAACTAATGATGGCGCTGATTCTTCAGCGCACCGGGTAAACTATAATAAGACATCAGTTTTCTTTTTCTTACAGCTGGAGAGAGAGAAAAAATAACGATATTTCCAACAGCATATTCTGCGGTATCGTCTTAACTTGTATAGAACTTTGAGTTGTACCTAATTTGACAGCTCATATTTTCTTACGTCGGAGTTGCTTGTTTTATCTGCTAAAGCTTACTGCAAGTCAAACAAGACAACTGTTTCAAGTTTCGTGCAGGAGGTGAAGAACACAATAAAGCCCATTAATTAATTAGTACCTGGTCGACCGAGCTCTGCTCGGGTGAAAATAGAGAAAACGAATTTTCCCAGAAATGAGACTGATTTTGGCCCATCCCCTATATTGCAACTTTTTCGAGAACGTATTTTTCCTTCAAAACCGATTCCTTCGTAGGGCCACTAGTTCCCCCTGGTACGTTAGGAACGAGAGTCTCCATTTCGACCTAAAGATACCCACTATCCACCAATTCTTAAAACGCCTTGCAAAGCGTTACTTTGAGTCCGCGGTCAAATATCGCAACCCTCTGATTGTCGAGGCCGCCAGTTATGTTCCAAGTAGGATTAGTCATACCCGCCGATCAAGGCACATTCTCTCAGACCCTGATGACCTCATAACCCTCCTCCAGGAGAGCAATAGGGAAACAAGCACAGTATACAAACACAGACGCGTCCCCGAGTAAATGATACTCCCCCTCGACCCTTGCTCGAAAGCGAGGTGGCAGCAGTTGTTGCAGCTGTGCACGTAGCTTTAAATTTCCCGACTAATAATCATGATCAAAACTTTGATCCAGCCCATCCCATCTTTAATGTCCTCCCTCCGGTAAACGCTCTAAGCCGAAGTTCGTACCCACAGGGGGTGCTCTTAGCGAGCGTTAACCTAGCTTTTTAGCTTAGTTTGTGTGCCCCTGGCTGGAGGCTTTGAATTTAGCAGCTTAAGGCACCCACAGAATTGACCGGTTAAATAGTCATGACCTTAGAGGTCAGCTATGAGATGCCCTTTAAAAAAAAACAATCTAAGTTTCGGTAAAGTTTCGGTTCAATTTCTTATGAGAAATAAGTTCAGTCTCCTTTTGGGTAACATCGACGCGTGTATTTCTGATACCTCCGTCGTCTGTAAATCGTTGCCTATAACGCGCTCCGCCTTACCTATTGTAGATTAAAGTCTAGATTTAGGAATACTGAATAAGTTATTGTTATATTCCTAGTATATCGTTAGTCTTTTCTAGTGCGTAAGCTAATTTTCGTGTTGTACCAAATCATAGTGTTTTATATTATTGTGTGATTATATTGTGTCTACTCTAAAAAGTGTTATTATTTGATTCACGGCCACTAACATCCACCCTGCACCTGCAATCTCTTACAATAATACTTAAACTGATAATTATAATAATTTGCGCAGTACTTATCATAAGTATAAGTAATATTTTGTTATGTAAAATTAAAGAAAATTACTACTATACATTTCATGGTAATTAGAACCTTAATGATACCTAATACTTAGAGTTGTCTTCATTGAATAACATGATAATCGCAGGCATATAATAATCTTTGAATACCCAGATTATATTGTAATCTCAAATAAAACTGTATTAAATTGTAATGCTAATGTTGAGTCAAAACGTAAGTTTAAATTTGTAAACTAATATTCAAGGCAATGGTACGTAAAATTTTATCGGAGAGGCAACCGTATGGCGAGTGTTAATCTGGATCGTGAAGTGATACCGAACCCCCCCGTAACGTCCGAATTGACCCCAAATGGACAAGGGCGGAGATATGGGGGATGGGGGCAAAAGATTTTTTTTTTTTGACATGGCCTTCAAAATTTTAGCTCTAATGCGTGAATGTGCAAGGAATTTGTGTGTATCAATGCCATTCGGTTGCCACCCCCAACGTCGTTATTATTGAAATAATGTCTTACGCTGTAGGTATATAATTCTTGAAACTCCTTCCCGATGATTTATACCCAAAAATGAGGGTGAATTTTATCAAATCCGGATGGCATTGATACACAAATTCCTTGCACTTATTAGTGTTTAAGGTTGAACTAGACGCGGGCTCGAACTCATTGGTGGGCTTGGTCAAAAAGCACGCTATCTCACCTGGCATCGTGTCCGACAGAGATACTATCAGTGATGAGCAGTTAGACGCTAGTCTACATGCACAAACTCTAGTTCGCACGCACACAACCAACGTTCAGAACGATTTTAGTAAAACGAGAGCGTAAAAAATTACGAAAAGTCTTTTGGAAGGTGGAGTTTTATGAAAAAACTACTATAAATCAATTACGAATAAAGTTTATTATAATCTTCGACAATTGAGCTTTGTCGGAACGAGCTTTGTTTTGGAGATTTTATACTTCTTTTATTACTTATTTACTCCCAAAGTTGCGTTAAAATTAGCAGGAAAAACGAATCTTTGTTGGCTCATAACTTTTTAATTGCTTTTTTTTTACTATTCTGCTTCTGTACAGACAAAATTTATGATAAGACAAAACGATTTCATGTTTTACTTTGGATGTACAATGTGTAACAGTGGAGTGAAACCCCCCGAAATTTGTATGGAAAAAGTATCGGCTAGTTGCGCCTTAAATTATGAATGCCATGCATCGATCACTAAGTGATCGATTATGCCAAGTCAAAAAAAAATTTTTGCCCCCATGCCCCATATCTCCGCCCCCGTTCATTTGGGGTCCATTCGGACGGTACGGGGGGGTTCGGTATCACTTCAAGACCCAGATTACCACTCGACATCCGGTTGCCTCTCCGATTAAATTTTACGTGCCGTTGCTTTAAATATGTACAATGTTTTCAGTTTACATATTAAGAAAGGGAGATGTAAAGTATTGACATTTGTTGTCTATTTCATAGATACTGATTTATCTGTGTGTATGATACACAACTGCTCTCAATGTCACTTATATAATAAAATGGCTATAAAACACCGCTTACTTATTTCATACTAGCTGCGCCCCGCGGTTTCACCCGCATAAGTCTCGATCCCGTGGGAAAAAAAAAAGTATCCTATGTTCTTTGCCAGGGCATCATCTATATATGTGCCAAATTTCATCCAAATCCGTTCAGCCGTTTTAGCGTGAAGGCGTAACAAACAAACTTACTTTCGCATTTATAATAATATTAAGGATAAGGATAAGGATGAACGTCTTAATTAAAAACCCCAACGTTAAAGTAGGTATAGGTTTAGTGGTACGAGGAACAGGGTGTAAAGTTCATTCATCCACCATAGAAAAAGGAGGATCCTCCGACCAGACGGGTGTTGTGTCTGGCGGGCAACTGCCCAACGGTTTAAAGTTGAAATCTTGTATCCATGTCGATCGTTCGGTAAACTCTAATTGCGCGATGCAGAATTTGTGTGACGTCATGTCTATGATTCGTAGTTTGTATGTGGCGGTGTAACCGCTACATAGGATTATTGTAGCCCTAAGGGTAGACATCATACTGCCATCATACTTAGAGGTAGATATCATATTGAAAGATTTTACACAGTAGTTACAAAAATAACCTATACATAACTTATAAATACAAAAAATATTGGATATAAAAATGTATACTTACAAGATAAATAAAGCAAAATATTTAAAGGAACAAAAAGTTATACGGTTCGGAAAACATCCTCATATCGTTATGCAAAAAATCTAATAAAAATATCGAGGAATACGAGACCTCACTTTTATGAAAAAATATATATTATTATCTACGATATATTTTTCATACTTACATAAACCTTAGACGATTTCTAAGTAAACCTTAATAAGCAAATGATTTATCTATTCTATACATTTTTATGAAGGTACCTAAGCAGGTATGTACATCTGTGCTCATAAAAATTAATGATGTATCATTTTAGTTCTATAGGTGTCGCGTTTTTGACGTCATAACAACTGCTAGAAAATGTAGGTGGGTCAATGACCGCTATTGCGATGCTAAATCGACACAACTATAGAGCAGAAAGAAACTCTGCTATTATCCTATGGCTAGTACCTACTAGCCATAGGAGCCTTATCTACCTATTATAGCATTTCACGAGTGACTTGATCCACCGTATCTTGCAAGAAAATGTAGATATATACAGTAAGTGCAAAGAAGATTTGTTCTTTGCTTAGAAGATAAACGAACGAGGAAACTAAATATTCCAACTTCAACAAGCCGTAAATAACGGAAGCCGACCGACGACTTGCAGTTTGTGTACATCTTTACTTGCAGTAAGTGATCACCCGGATTGCTTTTGTTTATATTTTGCAGTTGTATGGTGTTATCATTTCTAAAATACGGTGCCCGAATCTGCAGCTGCATCCGCAAACTCGAATAAGTTACCGGAACTGTCCACTGGAAAGTTTTTCATGGTGTTCTGAGTATTGACTACATATGCAAAGAAAAAAAATGTTTAAAGCAAAGGTTTTTGCATTAACTTTTAGAAAGTTACTCATGGGAGAGAGCACTGGGCAGGATCACTGTACCTCCCTTGCCACTTTTATTCTTTACTAGCTTCTGCCCGCGACTTCGTCCGCGTGGAAAAGTTACTTTGGTCGTATTATCATGTTTATAAAAACACCTTCACAAATAATGCATTATTTTAGAACAAATTTGGTTAGCATAAAAAAGGTTATAGTGAGCCAACTTTAAAAGATAGACATGCTGTCGCGGACTTTTTTTTTGAACTTTTAAAAGGGATCAATTCTGTCAGACATGATTTTTGCGAAACTGTAACCGTTTACGCAGTGCACGCAGCGGAAGCTCACAAAAGGAAAATAACCCCCCGATTTTGAAACATTCTTCATTGGTGCTCCGTTCCTATTAGTCTTAGCGTAATGATATATAGCCTACAGCCTTGCTCGATAAATGGGCTATCTAACACTGAAAGAAATTTTCAAATCGGACCAGAAGTTCCTGAGATTAGCTCGTTCAAGCAAACAAACAAACTCTTCAGCTTTGTATATCAATAAGTATAGATTTCAGTTACCTCTCCTCTCTTTACCGCCTTTATTTTCTTCTTAGTCATGCAGAATAAATGTATGGTGATGTAGATCCTCACTAGCTCAGTACTTAGTACTTATGTACGCCGTGAATACTGCATAAACTTGTTGCAGGACTGTTTTACATAGTTACACTATCTGCACTGGCGAACTAGGGGAGGGGCAGCCGGCTCGGTCAGCCCCGGGCCCCCGGTCTTAAGGGGCCCCCAAATCTCGAGTAATGGCCCAAACAAGGCTAAAATATGTTCAGTAAGTAAAAGGCAGTTTGTAGTTGGGAACCATCCACGTATGCTAAATACAGGGTAAGTTTTATCCAGTGCACAAACTTTAACACGTGACTTTACTAATCATTATGAACAACTTTTACTATGGGACCAAACCTGAAATGAAAAAAGTCAGCTGTTCCCTACATTTATGTTCGCATAACTCGTCATTTCAGGTTTGGTCCCATTTTAAAAGTTGTTCATAATGATGAGTAAAGTTACGTGTTAAAGTACTGGATAAAAACTTATCCTGTATAAAAGTATTGTGCTAATATTTTTGAGCTTTATAATTTCGAAATCGCTTCGCTCGCTCTTATAAGTATACTACTTCTCAAACCTTTATGCATACCTGAGTGGAGGCCCCCATTTTGTTTTGCTGCCCTGGGCCCCCCATCAGACTTAGTCCGCTACTGTATAATATCTGTAAACTGTAGTCAGAGTTGCAACCGTTTCCATGTACCTACCTATAACTACTAGGTACCAATAACTGTCACAAAGAGTTGGTTATCGGAAACTGCGTTTTGCATTGTTAAGACAAGGAACTGTAGGAAACTGCTTTTGGCATTCGTTAAAATAGGAATGCGTTAGATTGGGATGGGAAGATAATGTAACTGTAATGTTTATTACGTTATGTAAAGTCAGGGAAATTAATTGATAAGCCAATAGCCTACCAACTTAGGCCGCATTCCGTGTTTCGTTAAAAGTGATAATATTGCGAATCCGATCAAAGTCCAAAGTCACAATTATTACTCAATAACCCTTATATTTTGTGACTATTAAATTTGGTCGGATACGCGATATAATCACTTTTGGTGTAACTCGGAATGCGGCCTTAAATTGTCCGTATATTCAAATCACAACTGTCATTCGTTGACAGTTGTATGAAATAGTTATTGATCTATAATTAGGTACTAGAAGTTAGAGCGACGGAGTAACAACATTATGTATATTGTGTCAATTGAAATTGAAGTAGGGTGTCAATTTTCATAAGAATTCATTTCCCTGACTGTGTACCTACATCTTTAGGATATAACATAGGTACTAGGTACTTAACCGTTGTCTTTTTCTTCAACAAATTTTCTACATGTTGTTTTCTGTATTATGAGTACCAAAACATCTAAAAACAACCCTAATATCTTCTAATTTACAACAGATACAAATCTCACCACGTGCAGAAACACCCAAAGTCGGAACCATTTTCAGTACCCAGGCCATTAAACAAACTTATCGTGCAGAAATCAAACGTGCTTCTTCTGATGCCTCAGCCAATGTGATCAACTGTGCCATTAACATTATTTGTTTTCATTATGTTAGCAATTAATTTATTCAGAAGGGTTTCTTGCTAAACACAGATCATAGAATAGTGTTACAAAACTAAGTTTACATGAACTGGATATCACAAGTAGTACATCTAGACGCCATACATCGAAGTTAGCTATCAGTTATACAACGTTGAATGTGGTATCCTCAATGACATACTTGCTTACAACTCTATGGAGACAAGACGCTACCAACTATTTCTTGAAGTTCCTAAACTCCGAAAGCATCAGTTCTGGAGCGCATTAATTACTTTGGAGTGTGACAGCGGCACAATTATGCCACAAAGTATACTACAAATTATGCTCATGCAAATTATAAAAGTTGGACTACTGCAACGAGGCAAAGTAAAGAAGTTTAAAGGTCATAAGCAGACTTTGGAACCCAATTGAGAATGGAATGAAAAAAAAAAGACATTTAGTTTGGTCCTGTGAGGCAAAAAGAAACCAACCTACAAGTTATATTCTCACTCAAGCACCTTCCTACCTGTTCAACCGTGAACAAGCAACAACAGCATCGCACCGTCAGCGCTAAGAAGTGACCTACTGAGATCTTCGCCTCATCGGCTCGATACATACAAACACACATCTAAATAAGTATCGATGTGTATGGACCATAAAATTAGTATATAAAAGTTAATTACTGTAATAAACTAGTCATCAAGCTGGAGTCGAGTGTGATTTATTTCCTATACTTCCTCTTACTCTGGCCAAGACAACTTTAGCCATCATCGATCCTATGAGTCTGTGGGATCGGCAGTAAGAAAACCATTTCGTGTGTACATTGCACGACGTACACAAACCCCTATTCCTTCCCAAATTCCGTCTGTTACCGTAGGTCTCCTCGTAACAGACTTCCCGCACGTATAACCAACGTAACTCACGTTTGGTATGGTTTGTATGGTAAGGGTAAGGGTGTTAGGATAACTAGGGTGCTAGGTCAATTTATACGGCTAGGTTTTTATTCATTAGGGTCGTAGGTAGCTATTCGGTACCAGGCTCGATTGCCTTAAACATAGCCACACTGTACGCATTTGGGATAAGGCCGTACTAAGTTAAGTCCTGGTGCGTACACTACGAGTACCTACAGGTTCCGAGGTGTGACTATAAATAAATCACTATGACAACTAGATAATACAACGCAGCTACTAGCTAAATTAAAACCGACGTTGATCCGCGTACTCCACAGCTTTCACAGCTATCTCTAGGCGGTAAGGTACGGTAGGTACGAATTTCCCATTTATGTCGCTTACTAAAGTGAAAAGAAGTGTTAAGCACTTTCAACAGTCAACCCTATCTGACAGTCAATAACAAAATCCTCTATTCACAATGCCTGTTTCAGAGGAAATTGTGAAATAGGGCTGCAACAGAATTGTCATATTATTTTCCTCATAGTTTTCACGCTAATGTCAGTCGACGGCAAAATATCGTGCGTCTAGCAATTTCAGCATAATTTAGCATATAAAAATGCTTTTGTTTTGTATTACTGCTATTATTTTAAGCAGCTATTTATACAATATTCTGCATTTTAATAAACCTTGTACATACAAGTTTGTTCGTCTAGTCTGGAGAAATATTATGTTTAGATTACGTGGGGCTTGCATCTGTTCGCCGATATATTGTGACAGCGATAACACTGGTAGACTACAAAAGGTGGTTCCCTTTTGCTGATAATTTCATGGGGTGAGCCCTGTGCGCCATTGAACAGGGTATTATAGCTTTGTTCTACATGATATGCGAATTAAATCCGCAAGGCTTTGTTCGTGATAAGAACGTATATTTCCTACGTATAACAACAGCTATGAAATAATTTGTTCAATCTCATTTTCGTTGCAAAAGAGGAGGGCGCGAGTTCCTCGTCGCCTGAACAGAGGTGTCGTTTGTTGAATATAATATTACGAAACAGCCAGACGAAGTTTGTTAGGATATTCGACCTCTTACATGAATTTTCGTTATCTGACCACATATCTTACCAACTTTCTTACATTAAAAATTATTTAATGCATATGAAATGCGGAGGAAAACAATCAATTTTATTAAGAAAATGAGAGTAGGTACGTTTTCTTCTTAGGTATCTACGGAGGTAGTTGCATAGACTTTTTCCCATAGATGCAAAGTGGATCCTTACCTATAACTACATAGTTCTACTTCTTTTTCACGCATCTTGTTTTTTAAAGTGTCTACATAGTTACCTACTTCCACAAACTTAAAGTTATCTATAGAATTATGGATAAATATTTTCATATCCAAGTGGGAATTGAAAATATTTCTCCTTAAGACAAAGTTTTGAACATTTTACGAAATCCGACGGCTATTAAAGGTAAAAGGGCAAAATTTTAATATTACAACAAATCATATAACAACCAACAAGCTAGCAAGTATCTCAGTTTGCATAATTTTTCTCTTAAAAGGCGCAAAGTGTGAACAGAAGCCATAAATAGGTAATTTGGGTCTTAGATTTTAATGTAAAAAGGAATCAAGAACAAGTAGGTACTTCGCCAATCGTTTACCTATTTCCTACGGGAGAATCGCTCCGTTCCTAAGATTATTATTTTCAATAAGCAATCCTTTTTTCAGGATTTTCATATTAGAGTTTTTCGCGCGTAATAAACGAAGTCAATTGATTAGAAAATTAAAGGGCGTAGTGTAGTGTACTTGACCTGAAACGGTAGATTACTTTTTGATTTAGATTCTCATTTTTTCAGGATCATTTTTAGTATTTGATTTTATTTAAAGTTATGTTTTTACTGGTGTTGACGTGGACTGTTATATGTTATTGAGGCTTCTGAATTTTAACATTATCTTCATCATCATCTACAGCTATGCGGTTATAGCATACCACTGTAGAGCCTCTTCAATTACCTACCTACATTTCATTCTTTATTTTTAAATATTGTTGGTAGTAATGAACCTATATCTAAATAATGAAACATAAACATTATGTGCAGCTTTGAAACACTGCACGGCTTCATACGCCTGGACAGGAACGGCTTGCGCTTGATGACGGGGTCCATCACGGGGCACTGCTCGCTAAACAAACACTTCCACACAATTCATAACGGACAGTCCTCTGTGCAGGGCGCGCATGGAGTGGGCACGTCACAATTTCGGCAATAATTTCCCTATTTGAGGAGTGGCTAAAGAGGCGCCACGGCGTTCTCACCTTCCGCCTGACGCAGGTCCTCACCGGACACGGTTGTTTCCGGAGGTTCCTGTTCCGAATAAGGCGGGAGGAAACGCCTGGGTGTCACCATTGTGTGGATCGCCCAGAAGACACGGTGGGGCATACAGTAGAGGTCTTCCCGGCTTGGGCAGAGCAGCGCCGTGTTCTCATGGAGGCAATCGGTGGCGGTGATCCCTCGCGTCCGGCCCTGGTTCAGGCCATGATACGGAGCGAGAGGGCATGGGAGGCCGTCACCTATTTCTGCGAAGCAGGAGGTTGTGGAAACCATCGTGCATGTGCTCTTTGGATGCACAGGAGTCACCTAGATTAAAACAGATTTTCTGTACAAACCAGGAGACTTAATAAACTTCTAGCGGGAGTTGGGCTGGTTAGAATAACCACCGATCACCGCCATGGCCCACGAACAATGGTCCACCTGAAGGACTAAGTGCGGAAAGCAACCCATAAATTAGAACATAGAACACTGCACAGCTCGAGTTAATCTCTTCCTGTTAAAGAAAAAAGCGCATGAAAAAAGTGGATATTTAAATTGACCTAAATCTAGGGAACGTGACGGGAAGTGCTAAACAAACCTGTCTCAATAGATTTACGTTAGACCTACAAATAGCTTGTCGATATTTACGCTCTACATCCTGTGATCCTGACCCGCGAAGTTTTCGCTAACGCCTCATAATGAAAAACATACGATTTGACACAAAATTCAGTTTGTATTTTTTGTGTGTTTCCAGTATTGTGGTCAGAATAGCTGTTACCTACTACAATTTTAAACAAACTACATACAATGTTTCGTGTAACTCGTTCAAAAGTGTATTAAGAAAATCCATTTAGTGCCCTTTTTTTCATAGAGTTGTAAAGCCCGCAGTCATCTTACAAAGATGGCTGCATGCTGGGACAAATTTAATGCGGAGAGAGGAGGTTCCGTACCATCCTTATCCTTACATATTATAAAACAAAGTCCCCCGCCGCGTCTGTCTATCTGAACGCGATAAACTCAAAAACTACCAAACGGATTTTCAAACAGTTTTTACCAATGGACGGAGTGATTCATGCGGAAGGTGTATAATTCATTAAAGGTTTTGTGTAAATTGGCTGAAATTTGACGATTATTGTGGAAGATGCCGACTGGGAACTTTATTGGCGTGCGCCGCGGAAATCGTAAAAGGTACATCAAATTAATGTTCTACAGTATTGTTCATCTTAAAAAGTTCAACAAAAAAGTCTGCGATGGCATAATATATGTTTATCTTCTAAGGATGACCCACAATAACCATAATTATCTTTCAGAATTTGATAAAAATTTCGTTGTTATTTCCGAAGCTATTTTGACCGGTTTAATATTAATCCTTATCCAATAAACTATGGTAATAAATGGTTTAAAAGATATCACAGATTCAAAATTACGCGTAGCAAAATAATTTTGGTTGCCGAAACCCGGGCGCAGCAGTAGGGGTCAATGACTCTTTTCCTCGGCTATTAGGTATGTAATCCCGGTATCGGTAGTACGTTCTCGTGGGATGTTTTCCGACATCCACGCGGGCGAAGCCGCAGGCAAAAGCTAGTTATCTATAAAAACGGCAAAAAAATCATGTTTGTTGTATGGGAGCCCCCTTAAATATTTATTTTATTCTGTTTTTTAGTATCTGTTGTTATAGCGGCAACAGAAATACATCATCTGTGAAAATTTCAACTGTCTAACTATGGTTCATGCATGTTCATATAGCCTGGTGACACACGGACAGACGGACGGACAGCGGAGTCTTAGTAATAGGGTCCCGTTTTACCCTTTGGGTACGGAACCCTAAAAAGATAAGGTGGGTGGGTACCTGGGAGACGCCTTTCCAACAGTAGACTGTGATAACTCATCAGCTTGGAGAACCAGCGCAAATACCTGGAGGCCAACGTGCTTTATGATATTGTTCACAATAATTTTGATGCCATTGATCTAACGAGTAAGCTTTGCTATTCTGTCCCCCGAACAGTTCACGCGCGTCAGGTTCGTGCACGTACACTGTTCGCGCTAAACTCTTGTCGTACGAACTCTGGCTTACGCTGCCCTATTCATAGAATGTATAATTCAAATCCTATAATTCAAATTTTATTGATATTGATATATAAAATTTGCATGTTCAAAATATAAATTTAAATCTAATATTATAACATTTTTATCATAATTGAATCTTATTATTATTATTTATTTATTGCTTAATTTAAGTAAATGAAATTGTTTCTCATCTAATTTGATTTTGTAGCTACAGCTAGCTTTATGTAACTTATTTATTTAATAAAAAATATTTGTTGATTCTGGTAATGCTCGTCTAGTGGTAACCACTGATTTTAAATATGTTTTACCTGCGGATAATGCAGTGGACTGCAACATTGTCACCAAAAAGTTATGTTAACCCTAAGTATTATTATATGTTTTAGTTGTTTATTATCCCTTAATAAATAAAATAAAATAAGTGTAGTGGGCATTTTCACAAAAAGTTATAGGGTATAAAAGAAGTGAGATGTAATTTCAACTTCTTTTTTTATGCGAGATTGTACTTGTTTGCATTGCCTCAAATTCTATATTTTACGATTCCCAGCTTAAAACCAATAATTACGTAATTATGAGATATAAAATAAAATAGAGGGTAAGTCAAGGATATTTCGTCAGGTTTGTTACTTAAATTAAATGCGATTAAAAAATAAACAATCAAAACAATCAAATTTTCTTTAATATTTAATAAAAGAACATAAGTTGGATCTACTAAATCAATTTGAGAAAATGCGATATATTATAATATAACCAAGAAAAATGCCTCATAATTACAATTTTGTTACCAGTGATGACATTCGAACGTTACGATATTCTATTATTGAGTTTAAAATACGAAAGCATACAATATGAATATAAAACTTATTCTGTTATTAAATTTGTCATTTAATTAACATCGGAATTTAAGTAATTAATGCTTTAAATTATCAATAAAAAAGATTTTGACTTGAAAATTAGGGGGACAGTAATAAAGCTGACGGTAACAAAATTGTTATGAAGCATTTACACTAGTTTATGTTTGCTTATACTAATGAGATACTTTGTTGAGTTTTTTTTATTTTTTTAATCAAGCAAAATCTACACAAAATTGCAGGCTAATAAAATATTTAACTGCTCAGTACGAATTTACATTTAAAATGCAAGACGTGGGTTCAAAATGTAGATTATGAAAATATAAGTATACACTTCTTTTTATCAGGCGCGGTCGCAGCCCAAGATTTTGGGGGGGTCACCATGGGTGCCGCCGAGGAATAGTTTTAGGGAGGTATCTGAGCCACGGTAACCCGTGGCTGTAGTAGTTTTAAAAGTTAGTAATATAAGTAAATCATTCAGGCTCCATACAACGTGAAAGATTTGGGGGGTCATGACCCCCAGGACCCCCCCCTCGGACCGCGCCTGCTTTTTATAAAGACTATGATATCATAACCTCCTTTAGACCAAGTTGGTAAAGTAGCATGTGTAATATTCCTAACAGTCAGTTTTATTACTTAGCTTGTCAGGCCTCTATGTTACCACACAAAACTGACGTAACGTTACCTTACCTTTGCGCGATTTGTATTAAATTTAAATAGGTACAATTGCAGTGATTCGTCATTAACTATTTATTTATGGAGCTACATGTTAAAGCTCTCAATAACTACCACAATCATGTTGTTTACATAATACAATAGACGTGGATATATTTAGTAACCTGTTCCGCTTATCTATTTCTAAAGAGCCATAAAAAACTCCTGAAATAAATCGCCACGTGTTTCACCTCTCAACGAGGCATCCTCAGGATGACGATGGACTTGTTGCGAACTCGAACACGGCGTGTTGCCACACCGAGCGCTGAGTGGGTCTGCACTCAGCGCTATTTTATAATGGATTTTCGCAAGGTCACGCCTGAATCAATTAACTATGTTGTTTACATGTTAAATTATACAACATTTTGGTAACTTACCTTGACAGAAAGTTTTCTACCGAGCGATGAGTGCTACTGCGCAACGCAATTTATAGTGTTTCGGGCAAAACTGACGAATACAAAATAGTGGATGACTTAAAGCTTCTGATTTTGTTATTATATGAATAAAATCTAACAAAATTTTAGTAATGTTCATGGACAAAATACGGTAACAAATTTGACGTGTCAGGTTGCTCACAATTTAATTCCTACAATTAAATTTCCATAATTAAAAAAAATTAAGATAGAATATTTGAATTATGCTTTAAAATAGTCTACCACAATCTCTTGAAGAAATAAAATAGTATACCTGCAGTCAATTCTAAGGATAAAATGCAATTATTGTATGTTCAATATAGCTGCACCGTCCAGGGACAATTCAAAATGCTATCTCCCTATCACTTAATTAATATTTAATTTAAATAATCGAGTACTTGGGGAGTTAAGTTATTAATGGAATAATAACTAGATGTCTACTAAAACTAACGGTAATCGTTTTTTGTTGATACTGGTAATATTAGAAAAGAAAAACGACTATCTTTTCGAGGGACAGGACTAAACACACACCTATGCATTTTTGTGAAAATGCCCTAGTAAGTTTATATTTTTTTTATAAACCCAACAAACTGTATAGGTAACAGTTCAATATTAGAATATGTTCGATTTATTTGGTTCCCTATCCATTTGCATAAAATTTTAAGACCTAATATAACTTAGCATAATTTTGTTTGGCATAATTATATTTTCGCATAATATAATTACGCATAACAGCTTACGCATAATTTTTTTAAGCATAATTTCTCTAACCATAATAATGATTAAGCATAATATTCTAAAGCATAAATTTATTAAGCATAACATTCTAAAGCATAACTTTATTAAGCATAACATTCTAAAGCATAACTTTATTAAGGATAACATTCACAAGTATAAATTTATTTACGCATAATGATATTAAAACATATACACCAGGCATGCAAGCAAGCATGCAGCATGCAAGCAAGCATGCAGCATGCAAGCAAGCATGCAGCATGCAAGCAAGCATACAGCATGCAAGCAAGCATGCAGCATGCAAGCAAGCATACAGCATGCAAAAAAGCATGCAGCAGGCATGGTTTCTGTCACGGCTCCGGCGCTGCGGGCCTCCGGTGGCCCCACGCGTGCTAATCGTCACAGACGGCTTTCGCTCACCACCGCAGCTTCGGCTTGCTGGCCGGCACAGCCGGCCAGCCTCAGCCACGGCGGTTCCCTCCCAGCCGCCTGCTCCTGGGCCCGCGGGCCGCCTCGCCCCTACGCGCCTACGCGATTTTAAATTACACTCTAGGGGTAGGGCAGACAAGACTACGTGGAGTCGATTTTGCAGCGATTCGGTTCTGTCACTAACTTTTTTAGCACAACATAATTATTTTTTAAGACAATACTTTTATTTTTACTAAAATTATTAGTAAAAAAGATAAATATACTTCGAAACTTGCATATTTACAAGCAATTGCTAAAAATATACACCTAAAATAAAAATACATAGTTAAGTTACATAATGTTATATAATATATAATAAATCATTTGCATGAAAATCTAAAATAAATACGTAAAATTAACTCAAATTTATTTCCGTTATTTCTGTTAATTGTATGCCTAAATATTATTATGCTAATAGTCATTAGGCCTAGTAACGTTATGCGAATCAAATTTATGCCAAAACAAATTAGTCTTTAAGATGATTATGCCAACATAAAATGTATGCCTAAAAAAATTATGCCGAAGTATTATTATGCCAAAACAAATTGTGCCAAAATCGTTATGCCGAAGTATATTAGGACAAAGAACATTATGCGAAAAGAAGGGATCCCGATTTATTTATATGTTATATATTCAGTGGCATGTGCGTTGTCTTAGTGAGTTAGTCACGGAACTGACTAAATTAAAGTTACTTACTTCTACTCGTATACCTATTAGAATTACAGTAGCTTAATCTTAGCTTAGAATCAAACCCCGACCCGACGCTCGATAGCCGTCCTTGTGACATGAGATGCATTGCGGTTACTTTTCTTTTCACTAGTTCAAACTGAAATTCTCGTATTCTAAGGCCTGTGAAACTCAAGCAATAGGTAGGTACTTAAAACTAGTTTAGAGCCATTTGATTGGTTGAACTGAAATTAGTTTTAAGTAATGCTTGATGTCTTGAGTGAGCTTCTGTAATACGGGTCAAAGTTTGAACTAAAGTTTCTCTAGTGGTAGGTAGCATCTGACCTACAGTTGAAAGCTATCCTAGCCATCAGCAAACCAAACTACAATTAACACATCAACGGGATAACCATTAGCTACAGCCGAGTATCCGTTAAACATGTTTTAGTCTTCTGCGTTCAAAATGTTTTAATGCTTTCTTCAATATAACATACTAGTTCCGCCATCTAGCGAAATAACACAGAATTAGGAAAAGTTGCCCGACTTTACCGAGCCTTTCAAGCTTGCAGAGTTTAGTCTGTTATTATAAAAAATAATAAACAATTTTAAACGCAATGCAATTAAAACATTCTAATAATAGAAACTTTAATTGGAAATGAAGTAAGGAAAAAAGTGAAGGTAGTACAAAATATTTAATTTTGGACGCACCGAAAATATTGATCTCCCTCGTTCGAATTGCGCATGCTCGGGGATAAAGATGGTTGAGGGTTGGAATCAGATAACCAAGGGCTGTGAAACTGCTTCTAGTTAGATTTCATATTTTGCTCTATAAACTTTCCATTAGAGCTCATTAAATTTTATTAAATGAGTATTATAGAATCTGTTAAACCATGGGGAACATTCAAACCAACGAAAAACAATCCAAAACTGGAAAATCCCCTGCTAAGGGTAAACATTTTATGCGAAACTTGAACCGAAAATCACCGGGAAGAGACAGCAAAAAACATGGACGGAAGAAGAGCGATGCCAAACGTGACGCCATCGACAGGGAGTTTGATAAAACGCCAGATTCAGATATCAACGACCCGATCGAAATATCAGATAACGATACGGTCGAGTGCGTGTTCAAAACATTGCGGCAGGGGGAGGGCGCCGAGTCGGCGAGCGTGCAGTCGGAGGTAACGGTGACCAGGTGCGAGCCGCGCGCCCAGCCGCGGTCACCGACCCGCGACCAGTTGCCCGCCGCTCCGCCGCCGGCGCTCTCGCCCGCCAACGACTCCACCTCCGAGTCAGTGTTTACAGACCCGCTCACGCCGCTCGCCGTCGAGCTCAACCAGTGCTACTACTCCGCCGAGAGCGATAGCGCGCCCGAGGAGCTGCCGCGCACCCTCACACCCCTGCCGGCCGTGCAGCACGAGAGTGTAGCCATGACCGTAGACATGCCGCAGGACGATGCCGCCTCCTCGCTCTCCACCGATGACTTAGAAAAAGAAGAAAAAAATGACGTATTCGATGACAGTGGCGACAAAAGCGAGAATGAAAAGGTTATGGGCACTGCATTTTCGGGCTGGTGTGGCGTCCACCAAGCGGAACGGAGTATAGAACGAGCCACCCATGAGTGCAACCACGATTTCCTCGAGAACCGGGTGAAAGCTTGCCCGGGACAGACTTCGTTCACGGTGTCGAAGCATCGGAAAGTGGAGCTCCCTCCGGTGGCTTGCGAGCCAGCTCTCACGTTACTAGACAACGGTCAGTTTACTAATAAACCATTACATTCATCTCTACTTCTTGAATGGCTTTCTGAGAGGCATTGATCAACAATTGCTATTGTTGATCGAAACTGACAGATCTCGTCCAAATACACATAATATTACATAGTAGCCAACATGCATGACGAATATTGGCACACAAAATACTTATTTCATAACAAAATAAATTAGTTCTAAAACGTTTTATTTAGGTAAAACATATTATCCTCGTACACTGAGAGCATACAGATAAAAGTTTATCCACGTTAGTTATCTATTTGCGTAGTTACTTATCGCAAATCCTCGTACAAATCAATCAATGCTCCACAGTGTCCATCTTCACCTACATAACTTGATGCTATTCGTATACGAGCCTCTATTCTCTTGGGTACCTGTTGCTGACATACAGTGCTTACTTTTCACAATGGGCGAGCAAACCAGTTTGTTGATGTTTTTACGCACCGGCCCCGAAGGGGACCAAGCCCGAAACAATCAATTTTCAGCTCTATTTGCCTCGATTCAACGTCGTTACGGCGAATCGATGTGTAACCAGTACCTACATAACAACAAGTACCTACTTAATACTTACATAAGACAGTTTCCCGCACTTGTAATGAAACATGATTACTTTTGGCGTGCGTAACCTTAATTGTATAAAGGTGGGTACGTCTAAGATCTCATCATGTGGGCAATTTACTATTTTTTTGCGTTTTGCTTGGTATTTGCCTGAGAGTGTAATTAAGTTATGACGGGAATAAAAAACTTACTTATGTTGAAGTTTGGTATACTTACCTAACTTAATATACACACGTCACACATCCTACCGAATGAAAACATTATTAAGTAAACTGTCTACTACTAAGAAGAACTAATATGTAGGTAATAGAAGCTGTAGTGTTTGCTGATCAGTTTCTTTCTCTCTGACACCAGTAATCAGACAAACAGACTCTTGCATCTGCGCAACCATTGTAGTTCTGCCTACAGTGCCTACCTACCCAAGTTTGAGTTTATGAAACTGAGTTAATATGTAATATCGACCCTATCTTGCTATCCACAACAGTTGTAGATACAGACACATCATTGACGTTTTTTCTTTGAGAAAATCGAGAGATTTTCTCAAAGAATCCCGTACTTGCTAACAGAAGGTGCGCTCTGATCCTGCTACATTTTTATGCGTTATTATCAAAGCATTTGCGAATGGATCTTTGTACTCTATTCCACTCAACTTACTCATAGAACAGCTGTACTACTAATAGGCACTAAGGTAGAAACTCGAAATCTGTAAGAGAGTGTACTTTACGGTTTATTCCTGGCAATGGATAAACTTGCATCGAAACTTCCAAAGAGACTCCACCAAAGCTGAGCTCAAGCTCAGAGATATCTCGTAAACAACTAATAAAGTTGGTGCGTTCAAAATAAGTGTACCATATAAATATAAAAAAACAGGATGAAAATAACGCAAACCTATCGGTTGTTTGGGCATCTCTTGGGCTCCTCTCCTCACACCTGGTGCCTGGTGGAACAAAACAGCATAAGCTTATGATCTCAAAGTCAAGCAAAACTTTACTGTTTGTAATATTTTATTAATTCACATATCCAGTATAAGATTTGCATGCATATTAACATAATTGTTTGTTTTCATTTCAGTTGTAACAGAGAAAGATCGCAGGAGTTCGAGTGTTAGTGACAGTTCGATGTCCGATTCGAATGTGCTGAGAAAGGTGGCATCTCTCACACTCGACAAACTCACTGAATCCCGGGTGGTGCGCCCCAAGTTCGTGCCCGATAAACTCAACTTCAAGCTCTTGGAAAAGTTTGAAGGTAACCACTAACCAGTTGCTTCATACATAACTAGGTTTTACTCGCAGCCCGCGTAGAGGTCGGAAATTATCCCCGAGAACAAACTACCGGGATTAAAAGTATTTGTCCTAACCCAGGTCACAGTCTACCTGTGTACCACATTTCAAAAGGTAACAGCCAGACAGAGTTATAATAATATAATAATATTTATTTATTTCTTACCACAAATTACAGAGAATGTTGGTACACTTTTCACAATTTCATAATTAACTAGCTTTTGCCCGCGGCTTCGCACGCGCAAAGGTCGGAAAATATCCCACAGGAACGTACTACCGATATTCAGAGTACTTATCAAATGTCCTAACTCAGGTCATGGCCTATTCGTATACCATTCATCTAAATCTGTTCAGCCGTTACGGCATCAAAAGGTAACAAATAGATAGATAGGTAATAAATCTGTTTTAGGGTTCCGTATCTCAAAATGAAAAATGGAAACCTTAAAGGATGACATCGTTGCCTGTCAAGACACTACTCAGAAACGCGTGGAAGTATCAAGTTGAAATAGATAGGTGTTAAAAACTTAGGCTATGCGCGCACTACGGATTTTGATCGTTGCGGATAATATTTCGTGTTGTTCTATCTCCTCTCAGGCTCATTTTCTACGAAATGTATGGAAAGTTTTTTGCAATTTTTGAATTTTCTCGTACTTGAGTACGAGAAAATTCAAAAATTCGCCCTCCGTTGGCCCGATATATTTTTTTGACGCTAGTAATAAGAAATAGGATCGACTGGCATCAAAAAAGTTTTTGTGAAAATTACCCATGTTCTTGCTGACTGTACAATTTTTTCAAAATCTGTGAATGCAGATCAAAAAGTTAAGGACAGTCTCCTAAGACCGTTTTCTTGTAGCGACAAGGGTTAAGGTACCTGCCCTTATTGCCCCATATCAAAATCCACCCTGTATATGTTATGATTGACTACTTAGCTCCATAAAGGTATAGCGTGATGATAATGTTTTAAAAGGTTAAATCCGTAATTATCTGCAATATTCTAACCTTTTGGATAGTATTTTTACAGTTTGCGGTAAACTATAGAAGAATACGAACATAATGCAATATTGCTCATCCCCCATAGCAAATAGCGTGATAATAATTTTTGAAAAGTCTATTGTGACGTTTCCATTATTTGACATAGATTATTTATACAAATTTTCAAGTTAATCAAGCCAAACAGTAAAATCCTCCCCTGTAAAAATAAATACCCCTTTTCACCCCGTCAGGGGTAGATTTTCAAAAAACCTTGATATACGTTTTTATTTGTTTTCAGTCTTAAGTATAAATACTGAGTTTTGAGTTAATCAGACCGCGCGTTAAAATTCTTCCATACAAACTATGACACCCCCCAATCCTCCCTTAGGGGGTAGTTTAGAAAAACTAAAAATGGCAAACTTTATAATTTACATAGATAAGTATTCGTGCCAAGTTTCAAGTTTATTAACTCAAGGAATAAAAATTTTCATACAAACAAAATCCCCCCTTTTCACCCCCTTAAAGGTCGATTTTCAAAAAACCCTTTCTTAGTGGATGCCTACGTCATATTATCTACCTGTGTGCCAAATTTCAGCCCAATCCGTTCAGTGGTTTGAGCTGTGCGTTGATATATCACCCAGTCAGTCAGTCAGTCAGTCAGTCAGTTTACCATTTTATATATACAGATTTGTGGAAGACTGGTGCCTAAACTAAGTTTTTTACAAAACCTGTATGTCAGGTCACCAGGCCTCCTAAAATATTGTTTTACATTTTTTTTGTTGTACTGGAGCGATCTGATTCGCATATAATATTATTCAAATAAAAATCTCATACATTACAATGTAGCAATATTGCTCATAAAAATTGATTTACAAAATTAAAAATACAGAAAGTAACTATGTAGTTACTTTCACAAGGATAAGGTTCTTTTCTTACTGGTCGCAATTGGACCCAGTTCAGCAAAATAGATCCAACCAACATTTTGTTAATTTTGAGTAAATGCGATTTGAAGTTTAGAAGTGTAAACAAAAATATCAGGCCAAGTTATAATCATCTGGTAGGTAGTTTTTGTTAGGGCAATGTCATCAAACCGCCACGCCAGGATCTTTTGTGCAAATATAAAACTCGATGTGTAGATTCTCGTCATGTACGTATGTAACTCAATTTCATAAAAATTGTTGGTTGGATCTATTTTGCTTAACAGGGTCCAATTGAGCTGCTGCTAAGCTTGCGTGGGGCACGGGTTCGATCCCCAAGTAGGGCAGTGCTATTAAGTTTTCAATTAGGAGTTTCAGCAGCAGCTGGAGTCTTGTCGCCACATTACATTGAACTTAAAAATTTCTAACTGGCGAAATGTGAATCTATACTCCATTTGAAATAAGATTAGACATTTAACTAAACCTTTTTTACAGTCCGTTCAACCGATTTTGACTTCTATGGCGTTGGTGGCATGACAAATGGCAGCTGCAGTAAACAGTCGGTATTGTAACCACTTTTTGCTTTTAATGCCATCCTTATGCCTACGTTATAGGAGTCAGAATCGGTTGAACGGCCTGTAAAAAAGGTTTGTTTAAATGTCCAATCTTATTTCAAATGGAGTACCTATATGTAACAGGGATGTAACGGATATCCGTATCCGCATCCGCAACTGCGGAGCATCCGCATAAATTTTGATATCCGCAAAACATCCGCTTCTTCAAGTTTTGATTTTAAAAGCTCCGCATCCTCATAATTTCTATGGGGTTATGTGACCCTACCTACGTTGTTCGCTCAAATAGTGTTTTTTTTTTAAACTCGCTCTGAGGTAAATGTGCGGGCCGGAGTGTGAGTGACGAATTCCTATTGCCTGAATTCGCAGTGTCCCTGTCCTATGACAGACGATCGGCTGCACGTGACAGTGGTGGCATGATTGTGGTGTCAGGTGTCAAAACAAGCCGGGGTTGCGAAGAAATCCGAAAGGGAGATCGTGGCCCCGGCAACATGGCAACCGAAGGAACACGGTTGGGTTTTAGTCAGTAAGAGTCTGACACGCCCTCCCGCTCCGCCCAGAGCGGAAGAAGTTATTTGATAATTTACCACCTAAGAAAAAAAAAGGTGTCAAAACAAGGGCTATTTTTCATACAACATCTGCATCCGTACCCTCATCCGCATCCTAAATAGTATAGTATCCTCATCTGCATCCTCAAATCAGATTATATCCATATCCTCATCCGCATCCTCATCCGTTATACGACATCCGTTACAACCCTGATAAGTACCTACTAAAATTACACCTCTGCCGACCCCTTCGAGGAAAACAGACGATGGTATATTATGTTAATAGAATCCTATCGACTTAGCTCAAGAATCTCTCGGCCCTTCTTAGATCGTGATAAATTAGAGTCTTGTTGTCCTACTTATTTAATAATCACTAGAGTACTTCGTCATGAGGTAAAGAATAGTCAATAATAAACATCAATGTTATATTATTGACCAATATATGATTTGATTTCCAGTCAGTCAAAGGTCTCTGCCTGGACTTTGACCAGCGCAGGCTCCGTTCAGGCGTTCACTATTTTTGGCGAGACTGATTTAAAAATACAATCAAAATCATCTGTCTATATTTATCAAGGCGCTAACAGGTGAATGAACATCGCGATAAGAATGTTATCTCTTATTAACAAATAGCCCATAATTTCTTATCGCTGTTAATCATTAGCCTTAGCAGAGATACTAGCCATTTAATTAGTAACTAGTGTGCATACGTGACATAAAGAGCGCTAGCTCTTATTATCTAAAGCTATGCAATTGTCAACAAATCGTGTGAATTTCACCAACTCCTCAGTAGCACAGTTCAATTATGTAACGTTCCTCAGTCAGTTTCGGTCGAGGAGAAAAGGGGTGCAAGACATCGGGAACATTGTACGTTTGCATAACGATGACTTTGCGCTGTTAAGAGCGGAAATTACACCTAAAATTAAATTACTCCGTGCTGTTTCAAAATGTTTAATAAACAATCGTGCTCTTGTATTATATGTGCCACGGAAAAAGTTAAGAATGAATGTGTCAAAGACGTTACAGTGGTGTCGTTTTCAGATGTTTGTTTTAAAAAGAGAAAATTATAAAATTAATTTAGAGTGCGACTTGAAAATGTCGGTAATTGTGATACAAGTTTATATTCGTAGTGAAACAACTGTGTTGTGTACAATCAATGTGTCGAGAGGATGTCTTACGTCAAAGGAAGTGCCACACAAAAGTACGTTTTAGGCCCAAAAGCCGCCTTTCATATTAAACTTAGGTTAAGTACCTACCTACAGTACAAACTCAATTCGTTACGTAAAGGTTAAAATCCGGTCGTTGACGGGAGGTTATTATGTAGACCAATTTATTATCTATTCAACACTCATAAGTATGCCACATACTTGCCTATTAGACTTAGAACGTATGCAATGACGTCATTTCTAAGACTAACGAAGGAATACCAATTGTTAGATATTATCTTATTCTATCAACAGAAATGTAGTACTAGGAAATTGAGGGGAAACCCCACATTGTGCGTTTCAGATTCCCAATGGATAGAAAATCTGTTATATACAGGTTGAAGTTTCAAGAAATGTTTGATGATTTAGCAATAATTTTTTGCAAAGATAAAGTTAGTCTACACAAAATAGAAAGCCCATGCTGCTTGGTTTGTGTACATATAAATTGATTTATCAGGCAATTCTCCATCTCTTACCCAACAGCTGGTAGATGAGTTTCCAAGTGGTACCCCACAACATCACGCCTGTACACACGGCTACACATCAAGCTATACATTTCCAGTTTATGCTGATCTCGCATTGTACAGGATTTCCGTACAGTGCAAGGTCAGCTTATACTGGAAATGTATAGCTTGATGTGTAGCCGTGTGTAGGTACCTACTTATTCCCCGATGGACTCACCATTTATGGTACACGCATATTTTGACAGTTAGCCGACGTTTGCACGGACGGACGCACAGTACCTAATCAATTTTTAATTTAATTTTGTCTGGGGTGGTGCACCAAAAACCGTACTAAAGCCATTTGAAATAGCCCAAAGAGCAATTCTCAAAGTTAGCACTTTCCGTCCGTATTTATTCCCAACTTATCATCTGTACCAAGCCTGTGAGGTCCTCTCTGTCCGCCAATTGTTCATACTACTATATACCTACACTGTCTTGACGCAGCATATGAGAGTGAACTTTGAAAAGCCAGCTATACCTTCCAAACGACGAAAACCTATACCCAGTACCGACAGATACATGTTTAAACACCCATTCGTTAATAGGTTTTTCTGCTTCTTGGGTCCATACCTTTACAGCAGGATTGATAGAATTGTCGACATTCTTGCCTTAAATAGCAGAAGTTGTAAGGATAAAGTGTTTGAGTACATTCATAAGCTGACATATGACGAAACAGAAAACCTATTAATTGTACCACACTAAGTTCGCATACTCACCCTCCTACACACACTCAATCATATACATTCGACACAAAAGGAGGTCTACTCCACACTCCACTTTACTTAATTTTTACTTTTTACTTTATTTGCTACTAGTTGTTCTAAAAATAACGAAATAACAAATTTAAACTTGTTAGCTTTTAAATGTATATTTTGGGAATGAGCGCTGTTGTCTGAGATACAGATATTTATTTATCTAGTTCAGGCACAGATGTCTTGTCGAATTTTTGTTAGTATAAGATTCTTTAAGAAATGTTTTTTATTTTTGATGTAGGTACTATATTACTTGAATTTGAAATAAAATAAATAATTTTTTTAATTTCCAAAAGTTAGGGGGACGAAATTATTAAATACTAAATAAGTAAATAGGTAAATAAATTAATTATTGCCATACAAAGATTACAGAAAAATTTGAGACCCTGGCTCCAGAGCTAAGTTAGAGTACCTGTATTCAGGAGCCAGTGACATCTTCCATTTGTGTTACTGTTAGCAAGTATATGCAGCAAAAGATGATTATCTTAAAAAAAAAACAATTAGAAAAATTAATTAGAATTAATAAAGCAAATGAAATACTTTGATTAAATTAAAATTAAATTAGAATAAATTTGGATTAATACAAAAATCAGGAACAAATATTAATGGAATAAAATTAGAACAAAAACAAATTATTTAAATTAGGATTAAACAAAATTAAATAAACATAGGGGGAACTGATAAGCGTGTGTGTGAGTGCGTGTATTTATGCGTGTGTGTTGGGGTGTGTGTATGTGTGTGCGAATACCAATGATTTGTGTTCTAATATATTTAGATTGATTGCAGTAAGTTGTACTGAAATCGTAAGGTATATTTCTAACATTAAATAGAATCGAAAAATCGTTTTCATATACCTAATTTAACTTGGTGGTAATTAATTAATATTTTATGTAGGTATTTTGTTACATCACTCCTCATTTAACACAACTTCTGGTTGTTCTAATGTCTCCAAAATATAACTTAAGTAGTTTATTTTTTTTATCCTCTGATAGCGGCTTCACTGGTCGATATAATGACAAAACATTGAATAAATCAATATTTTTTATTGAGTAACCGTTAGGTACCTAAAAAAAATACTTTTTTACCATAGAAACCGGCAATCACCGGTAAAAAAAATGCTTATTTTATATAGCTAATAGTTCCTGCTAATTTGTACTTTTAAACGTAACACAGTGCAAACTTACAAAAGTTGGTAAATATCAGTACGTTTATATATATTTTTTTAAATAATATAAATCGATTTATTTTATTTTTTGTTTACATACCAATAAGAAGCACAGACCTTCATTGTTTTCAATTCACAGTTTGCACTGATAACGTATCCAACTTGAATAGGAGCGTAAAACAACGATAAATCAGTCTTGTTAAAATAGTTTTGCTTTCGAGATAACGTTGAAATGGCATATCCATTAAGCTACTGACTGCATAATGTTGATGTTTTAGTAGGTAAAAGTAATGTAAACAACTTACCTTCAAGTCTTAATACAATGATTTTTCGAATTTACTTCGATACTACCGCCAAACATCGCAACCCTCTGATTATCGAGGCCGCTAGTTACACTCCCTCTAGTGTCAATCGAACTCGCCGCCCTAAGCGAATCCTTACCGACCCCGACGACCCCATTACCCTCCTCCAGGAGAGCAGTAGGGAAACCAGCACAGTGTACAAAAACAGACGCCTCCCGTCATTCCGACCTCGCCGCCGAGGTCCTTTGCGATACCGTGTCCCCGAGTAAATGATACTCCCCCCCGACCCTTGCTCGATAACGAGGTGCCAGCAGTTGTTGCAGCTTTAAATTCCCCGACTAATAATCATGATCAAAACTTTGATCCAGCCCGTCCCATCCTTGATGTCCTTCCTCCGGTTGACGCCCTAAGCCGAGGTTCGTACCCCAAAGGGGGTGCCCTTAGCGAGCGTTCACCTAGTTTTAATTAGCATAGTTGAAACCCCTGCCTGGAGGTTTTAAGTGTAGTAGCTTAGGCACCTACAGGAAAGCCCGGTTAAGTAGTCATGATCTCAGACGAGAGGCAGTACCTGAAAAAAAAAAAAAACTGACATCAAAGCCAAGAACTTTGGCTATCAAGTACTCAAACGGTAGACTGGTACCTAAAGTTTGTTTTTAAGGCTTATTGTGGAACACTGTAAAGCTACTCTAATTGCGTAATACTACACAATCACAATCTGTTTCGATTTGAAACAGATTGCTAATACATTGCTTCAGAAGTTGGAAAAAAAATCTGCTTAACAACGTAAATAACGCAATGAATATTGTTGAACTGTCAAAATGAATCAAATTGGGCATAATTGTTTACGAAAATAAGTTATGCAATTAAGGTAGAACGCCATTACTCTCTAACAGCTGCATCGTAACCCACATCTTAGTCCAGTTTGCACGTCTGCTGGAGGCTTGGTGTTGATACGACAAATAACCGGCCAAGTGCGTGTCGGAGGACCACGCACAATGAAGGGATTCGTAGTTAGGATGAAGAAAGATTAGAAAAAGTATCCCAAGAACAAACTTAACATTGTAGTTAAAATTCATGTTCTCCCATACATTCCAACTGCTTTAGGTTTGTACGCATATTGAGAGATTTACCACGTTATTTTAAGACCAGAGACTTCATAAAGGTTTTCCTGTAATCTATAAGTATACTACATATTTACAGTATTTTTTTCAAAATTTTACTCTCAGTAGTTTCGGAGATAAGGGAGGTCAATTTTCTGAAATAAATATAAAACATGAAATTTTAAAATTAAAATGTTTGAGACCTCACAGTAACACCCCTTTCATTTGATATTATGTCACACGGTAAGTACAGTTGCAAATCCTTTTTTTTTCTTATTTGCCTCCCTAAAGTGACCCTCATATTCAAAAATTTATCTATGTTACACGCCTGTCTCCACGTCTTTGGGACAGAGAAATTCATATGTGTACCAAATTTCAACTTAATCGGTCCATTATATTCGCAAATTAGCTGTGACAGACAGACAGACAGATACACGAGTGATCCTATAAGGGTTCCGTTTTTTCCTTTTGAGGTACGGAAATCTTTTTAGATTTCCGTACCGACGTTTTTACGTCGCATACTTTTTCCTACATCGACCTATAAGCCCGAGTTTTCAACGACATGCTTCTCTCATTCGTTATGTAGGTAGATATTAATATACGGTACATACTGACACTATATTTGCGCAATTCTTTGTCAAATCGCAAATCTAAATAAAAAAAAATAGGGTGCAAGCCCAATTCGGATGGAACTAGACAGCGGTCGATCGCCTCAAAATATGCCACGATGTTGTCGATCAACCACAGTCTGCGAGGTAATTGCTAATGACAATCGATCGCAATGGGTTTCATCTTAACAGTTCACCCACGTTCATTGCGTTAAATTAAATAAATACACACGGCTACACATCAAGCTGTACATTTCCAGTATAAGGTGACCTCGCATTATACGGAAATCTTATACAATGCGAGAATATCCGTATGCTAGGTGTGTACGCTCGCAGCGCCATCGGCCGGTACATGGACTGTCAAATAGGCTTGCAGATTAAATATCGATTTATCGATATTTTGTGTTCGACATATCGATATTTTTAGGCGATATTTATTATATCGACATAAAATATCAAGTATCGAAAATGTATCAAATTCGATATATTTCCAATAGCAACATCGTTGTCGTCACTGACTAAAACCGCTGGGAATTAGAGCCGTAATATTTTTTTTTTTCATTTTCATTTTCAAGGTAAAAAGAATATCGACATATCGATATTTTTGAAGTGAAAACTTCTTTAGGCGCGTTGGGCATTTTTGAGATGGGAGATGGGACTAAACTATTGATTTCTCGACACTGTTACGACACCAGCTTTTGACCATTAAAAAGACATCAACGCATTAATTACCGCGGTGCGTGGAGTAAAAGACATCGACGCATTGATTACCGCGGTGTCGTTTTTTTCATGTTTTCACTTCTGTCGGCATTCCCGGAATGCAACTGTTTTTTTTTTCGAAATATCGAAATTGATATTGATATTTTTTTAAATATCGATACGATATAATATATCGATACTTTTTGGCACTTCTTGCATCCCTACTGTCAAAATCTGTGTTGTGTTAAGTTAGGATGTGGGATTCTGAAATCAACGGCAATCAAATTCAGTGCGTTGCATTAGCCATTCAGTGTTTGTGTGACAAATATTTTCGTACATTTCTAACTCTCTCTTTTACTTGACGTTTATTAAAACCGTTGAAATACTTAGATAAATATTCGAATTTGTTTTGTTACATTGTAATTCGTTTTAGTTCCAAACTAAAGTATTGCTTACACTACTCTATGTTACAATGCTATTTTCGATATGATCACGATGGGCGGTTGCGCCGGTTGCGCGTCACTAACTACTTACATTAGCTGTCAAACTAATCTGGTAATGACTTGTGGCCAACCTTGTTTATGTTCAAAAACTATTTATTTATTGTGTTTTGTGTGAACTTGAAAGCAAAACGTTTGTGTTACTTCCAGGTCAGATGCTCCTGAACTGGTACGTATCATCAATAACGGAGAACAGTCACTTGAAAGCCTTGCTAAGTGTTCAAGATCAGAGGAACCTTGGGATACAGTACTGTACCAATCTTCTGGCCGCTGGCGTTCTTAGGCAAATATCTGACAAGGATGCGCCCACGGAAAATATATTTAAGGTACTTACTTTCATATTTATATAGAATGCTATCTTAGTGTGGCACATAAAGCTAATTCCTAAACAAACATGGTCTGCTCTGTTCTAGATTTGATGAACGTTTTTATGCGCTTTAATAGTACCTACTTACAATTTATTAATAATACATAATTGTGAATTAAATTTATAGTCGACAAATATGTTTTTGAAAGATTTTCGTACATGCTTCACCAAAAACAAAACTAAAATAATCAGTCTATTGAATTGGCTCATAGAATACTTATACAACTAAGTACCTACCTTTTTAAAATTGTATTTATTAGAAAAAGAAATACCAGTATGTTTTTCCATGCTAATTTGGTAAAACAAGAGAAATACTACATTTGGTATAACACAAATAGTTTTGCAAAATATTCAACATTGTAAACTGACTTTTGCAGCTTTTAATATGTTTATCATATCAGTTTTATGGCATAGCTGGCCATGAACAAAACAGTTTTTATCACATTTAGGGTTGCCTACTGTTTGTTTTATCCTTACCTATTAATACCATTTGAATAACATATAACTAAAAATTATAATGTATTCTTATTCCAGCCAAATTTGATGTACTACTGGGCTCATATGGAGGTGCCGGCACTACAACCAGTCACACCAGGCAGACTACACACATCTGTGTGGCCACCTGACAAGGACTCACCCTACTTCACACAGGACAACCAACGGGATTTAGAAAATAATAAGTTCTTTAGTCAAAACAATAATGAAGAAATAAGTGACATTGATGAAGCTAAAGTAGTAATATCTCAACTAAAGAAAAAACTTCAAGAGCTAGAATATCAAATAGAGAAATATAGAATACAAATTGAATCACTCAATAATAAGAACATAGAGAAACGTTTTGATTCCATCAATGAATACAATCTTTTAAAAAACAGAACAGAATTAACAAGCAAGGAAGTACAGACTTCAAGTTTTGCCAGTGAACTAAATAAGCTATCAAATAAACCTGTGATAAACAAACCTGAATATGACCCTCTAAGAACAAATGTAAATATTGATAAAACATTAGATTTAAGTAGTTTAGAACATAAAAGTGAGATGGCTATTACAAGTAAACCTGATGTCAGATCTGAAAAAATAGTAAATTATTGTAAGTTGAATAAAAGTAGAGATTGTAATAAGAGTTACCATAATGATGATCTATCAGAGCTCAACACTACAGAAGATACGAAGAAGGATATCGACCAATACCTTCACAATGTTGACCAAATCAGTGCTTGTTCATCAGATGTATCATTTTGCAGCACCTATGAATCCAATGATTTAATTACACATAGTGCAAAAAGTTTTATAGACTTAGATAAACATGGAGAGCCCCCAGTTTTAGGGAATGCAAAAACCTTTCATGTTCCACATACTCAAGTTTTGTACACAGCAGTTGAAAAGCAACCAATATCAAGTAGTCCGTCATCACTGGGACATTCAAGTACTATCTCTTTGGACCATGACAATGTGAGCAGTGTAGCTGATTCAGATGATAAAACATGTTTATCAATATCTGACAGGTCCCCAGAACTGACCCTATCTGCGAAATCTGTACAGACCAAAGAGACATCTATGTTAGCGCAAGTCTCGCCCGTGAGAGCTAGCCTACCTAGTCAAATTGTACCTTTCCAACCTCCCCCTTTACCAGGAATGCCTCCTCCTCCACCTCCGATGCCAGGAACACCTTCCGCTTCACCTGAGTTAGACTCGTCTTCCTCTAAATTTCCAGATCCAACCAAACCACAGATTACGCCTGAAATAAGCCTGTCGACACCTATAACAGTGCACTGTATGAGCCCACCTCCTCCACTAATGTCCGACATCGGCTCCACACCGCCTCCAATGCCTAAAATGGGTCCTCCTCCTCCTGCTATGCCTGAACTAAGTCCTCCGCCCCCTCCAATGCCCGAATTAGGTCCCGCGCCCCCATTAATGCCTGGAATGGATCCTATGCTCGGAATGGGTCCTCCGCCCCCTCCTATGCCCGGAATGGGTCCTCCGCCCCCTCCAATGCCCGGAATAAGTCCTCCGCCCCCTCCAATGCCCGGAATAAGTCCTCCGCCCCCTCCAATGCCCGGAATGGGTCCTCCGCCGCCTCCAATGCCTGAAATGGGTCCTCCACCCCCTCCAATGCCCGGAATGGGTCCTCCACCCCCTCCAATGCCCGGAATGGGTCCTCCACCCCCTCCAATGCCCGGAACGGGACCCCCGCCGCCACCAATGCCAGGGATGGGTCCACCCCCACCTCCTCTGCCGGGTATGGGTGCCCCATCACCTCTCGGTATGCCCGGGCTAGGCCCCCCTCCGCCCCCGCCGCCCCTGTCTAGCGGGCCTGTACCTTTCCCAGCGCCGCCTGTCGGAGGATGGAATGTTCAAAGAGCAAGTAAGTAGCGGCCACTTCTATAAAAAGATTTCATTTTAAATGCAACCCTTTATTCATAAACATCTTTTCGCTAAATTGGTGTTGGTCTGCTTTTCATAAACTTAATTTACGTGAAAAGACTAGAAAAATAGCTGTATTTATAAGATATTATGTGGTTATGAATAGGGGGTAAGGGTTTACTAAGATTGTGAATAACATTCTGCTTGTTTTAGCTTTAAGAAAAACTCCAGTGAAACCTGCTGCACCCATGAAACCGTTGTATTGGACGCGAATACTAGCAGTACCGCCAACGCCTGCTGCCCAGGCAGAGTCAATTTCAAGCAATTTTAAACCCTTGTGGTTGGAAATAGAGGAAACCAACCTAGATAATATTGAGGAATTTACTGATCTGTTCTCAAGGCAAGTTGTGAAGGCGCCAGTTAAGAAAAAGGTCGAAGTAAAGACGAAGATTCAACCGATCAAAATATTGGACAGCAAGAGATCGCAGAACGTCGGCATTCTTGCACAAAGCTTACATGTTGAATTCTCAGAGATTGAGAATGCTATTTACAATTTTGATACGTCGGTAGTTAGTTTAGAAGCGTTGAATCAGATTTATGAACTGGTTAGTATGTTTATTATTCATTATGGACATTTGTAAAGATTGAACATCGATTTATAAACATATGAATCATTTTTATTATTTTTTAATTTAGTATTTTCTTTTTAATTCCAGCGAGCCACTGACGAGGAGGTATCAATGATAAAAGAACATCTGAAGAGCAAACCTGAGATACCGCTGGACAGACCTGAAGCATTTCTCCAGGATTTATCTGGTATACCAAATTTCGCAGAACGAATATCCTGTTTTATGTTCCAAGCAGAGTTTGAAGATGCAGTTAGCACAACAATGCACAAACTAGATAATTTGAAACATACCTGTGAGGTGGGTTTTTTTTTGTAACTACTTTTAAAAAACCATCTGCTTTGTAGAACGCCGTCTCCATACCAGTGTAGCACTCTGAAACACGATGTGCCATATTAACGGATGGATACCTCAGTAGGTAGGAAATAATAATATTCGTAATAGTTACAGTTAACTATTACGAATATTATTATTTCCTTATTTCATTATACAGGCTGTTAGGCAGACGGTTGAACATAGGATATAATTTATTTTCCAAAAATTTGAGATCCTTAAGAAAATTGCAATAATGTAAACCAAAGTATCAAAATTTTGCCTATAAAATTCATTATTTGGCGTGCGCTGAGAAAACTATTGATGATACATAAAAATTATGTACTACATGATTAAAGTACTCATTATTACCTACAAAAAGTGTCTGAGGAATTATATCTAATTATCAGAGTTAAGTCACAATGGTGCCGATTCTCTTGTCACAAATGCCTCTAAACTAGACTAAAAATCACCAAAATTTAGTTAAATCCTGACAAACGACGATTTCCCATTCTGAAATAGCTTAAAGTGACACAATCTAACTATATTTTAGTCTCTATTCTGAATTTGACGTTTTGCACCTGAAATTTAGATTTTCTAACTAAATCTGACAATTTTAATCGCGACTAAAAACGTGTGGAATCAAATTGGTTTTCATGAACTTTATAATTCACACCAACACTTCGACTTCAGATGCAAAAACAGTACTGAATGTTTTTTTTTCTTTTGCTTATATCTCGAAAACGGTGTGTCTAATCGCAAAAATAATGAAAATTTCGACTCCCCTTTATAAAACTGTTAAACCCCAACACTACAGGTATGTAATAATTTTTCTTATTTTCCATACAAAAATTGAAAAATTCCATATAAAACACGTCGAGGCTGCCCCCCCTGCGCGCCTCCGGCTCTAAAAAGATTAACGTGGTTAGGTATCACGTGTGGAGTCGCGATTGTCAAATTCGATTTAGATGTGTCAAAATTAATTTTAAATATAGAGAATTTATTTTGCAGAATAGCTTTGAGATTGTCATAGTCAAAAGTAAGGAATTTTAGTGATGTTTAGTTAGTTTAGTTCGGTGTACAAGAGAATCGGCACCATTAGCAGCTTTTGTGTTCTAAAATTTAATTAGATCGCCGGTAGAAACATAGTAATAGTTTTATCATCAAGGGTATTTATGTAGTAGTAAAATTATTTTTCATTCATTCGAATCGAACATTAAATTTCGGAGTTATCACGAGTATAAAAATGCAATATGCGAACCATTCGATGCCACCACAACGTTCCCTGTTGGCTACTCTATAGAGTCGGCGTTAGCAAGGTGCAGGAGAATCCCCGTAATGATATTAAGAAATTTAAATCCTCAAAGGCTGTGTAATGGCACAAGAGTTTTAATCAAAGAACTTCGAGACAATGTCATTGTAGCCACTATCATCACCGGGCTTGTAGCCGGACAGCTCGCACACATTCCGCGTAGCCCAATGATACCGACGGGTTTGGCAATAACATTAATGAGACTACAGTTTCCAGTTTAAAGTATAATTTGCACTAACAATTAATAAGTCAAAGGGATAAACATTTTCACTGGTCGGCATCGACTTAAAAGAAAAGAGTGTTTCTCCCATGGGCAACTACATTAGCCTGTCTTGCGTAGGATCTCCGGAAATTAAATTTATTTTGCTTCAAACGAATAGCAACCCAATGTCTCCAATTTGTCCCCACCACGTCGCCAAAACTACACATGCAAATCAGTACCTAATAGATACGAAGTCGCGCACACACTTGCAATTCATAAATCAGAACGTACTACACAATCAATTATAAACCTAATGCCATCAAACACAGCGTGCATTTACCATGCACCGTACAACTAACTCACACGAAAACATCAATTGTATCGTTGTGCTGTGCAAAAGTAATTTATTTTACACTAGCGAACGTCACGCGGTTTCACCCGCGTAGTTCCCGTTTCCGTGGGAGTACGGGGATAAAATATAGCCTATGTTACTCGCTGATAATGTAGCTATCCATTGCCGAAAGAATTTTTCAAATCGGTACAGTAGTTTTTAAGTTTATTCGTTACATACAAAAATACAAATCTTTCCTATTTATAATATTAGTATATAGATATACGCTAGTGTCAGTGATTGACTAAATCGGAAACTTATCGATTCTCCCATTAATTAATGTATTAAAAATGTTGGGAGCTCCTGAAAAATTAACCAAAAACGACATACATATAATAAGATGATATAAATAAAGAAAACGACACAAGAAAAAAATAATTAAGTAAATCAATTCATTTCAACATTATGAGAAAATCTAAATGAGTATAAAACGAGATTTCACATCGGTCTTCCAACCAAGCTATAACTGTTGACAAATTGAAGAATAAACTTTCAAAGTAATATAAATTCATACGACAATCGACAAATATAGTAAAATACTTGTCCTGTTAAATGAAAACCGGCCAAGTGCGTGTCGGACCACACACAATGAAGGGTTCCGTAGTTGGGATGAATTTATCCCAGAAACAAACTTAACTTTGTAGTTGATAAACATGTTCTCCCATACGGAATGTATGGGAAAACATGTTTTAGCAACTGCAAAGTTAAGTTGGTTGATTATTACTCGTTAACTTGTAGAGCCTACTTAGCTGTGATAGTTTTCCTTTTAATTTCGTTATATAAACTACTACTGTGATTTTTTTCACACATCCAAAACCAACCATTTAGCTGGCAGGGACACACACACTTGACTCTAACAAATATTAGCACTTTAAAGCTTAATATTCGCAAACGGATCCCTGAATCCAAAAATGATTTGAACAAACTCGTAATGTTTTTAAAAGACCTTTCCAATGATAGCCCACACCATGGGAAAAAAAAAACATCACCACTTTACGTGTATGGGAGGTACCCTAAAAAAGTTTTTCATAATTTCGTTTTACCACTTTGTCGGCGTAATTAATATGTATAATACTGCCCTGCTAAGCCCAAAGGCGGTATCTCTGAGATACGCCCTTTTCGTTTTTTTTGTACCATTCAATAGCTTTAACAATTTCCCATCTAATGGTAATGGTCTAATGGTATAGCGCTATATATCTTAAAACATTTAAAAAAACCACTAAGAAGTTTTTTATATCTCCATTTTTCCATACATTACAATTTACAAAAAGCCAATTTTCTCAAAACTTACTCCGGTTGAGATACCGCCTTTGTGCTTAGCAGGGCAGAATACCTATGCCAAATTACAGCTTTCTAGTACTAAGGGTCTCGGAGCTAGACCGCGGACAGACAGACAGACGGACATGACGAAACTATAAGGGTTCCTTGTTTACTACGGAACCCTAAAAATGGTTCCATGATTTATGAAGATTTTAGTTTGGCTTCGATTTTTACAAGAAACCACTGAACAACACAGTATTCTTAAATGTTGTCACGATCACGGTCGAAAGCGCACTAGTTCGCAGAGACGGCCATTTGCCTATACCATGAGCGTTTTGATCATTACGCGCGGACACAGACACGCCCCCATGCCACTTCTCCTGTTTTTTATATTTCTGTGGAATAGCACATCAAATTAGTTTACAGAGAAGCCTTGCAATGATTATAGGTTTCACATTTCATTCTTATTTTCTTTCTTTTGTACCCGACTGTGGAAAGATATAACCTTTCCGCAGACGGGTAAAAAATAAATTTCCATTTTTATTTCCTCCATACAATAATTTTAAGTTTAAGAAATATTTGCTGTGAAAGATTTTATTACTGTGTCTCTATTAATCAAATCCTGCTCTAATTGTGAAAGTCATAATATGTTTGTTACTTCTTCACGCAAAAACTAATGAACTAATTGCGATGAAACTTGATTGGTACATAGCTGTTACTTTTTATCCCAATATTCCCACGGAATCGAAACTTGCTCTGGTGAAACCGCGGGGCGCAGCTAGTAGATTATATTTTTAACTAGCGACCCGCCCCGGCTTCGCACGGGTATAAACCGGGTTATTTATACATATAAACCTTCCTCTTCAATCAATCTGTCTATTAAAAAAAACCGCATCAAAATCCGTTGCGTAGTTTTAAAGATTTAAGCATACATAGGGATATAGGGACAGAGAAAGCGACTTTGTTTTATACTATGTAGTGATAATATTAGAATATCTATACATACAAATAAATAAAAAAATTGTCTGTTTGTAATGTCGAGTAACAGCTTTTTACTAAATGCATATGAAAGTATATATGGTACTTATAACAAAAAAACTTTTTTTTAAACGTTTGTCTGTCTGTCTGTTTGGTCCGGCTCTAATCTCCGAAACGGCTGGACCGATTTTGACGGTACTTTCACTGGCAGATAGCTGATATTATAAGGAGTAAGTTAAGCTTTAGGACTTACACTTAGGAAATATAAAAAATAGTAGCCCACCAGTTTTGGGACCAGGATCCAAGCTACCGACGGTCAGGGCTCCAGAGAGAGATACCTCCAAACAATGCGAGCCGTGTCCAGAAGTATCGCTTTCTGAAGTAAGCCCTTAATCCAGCTGCCCGACGAGAGCATACAGAGCATTATGAATATTATTGTTAGAGTAAATTATTCATTTCTTTTCCAGTTTCTGACGACCAGTGAATCTCTGAAGAGATTGTTTGCTATAATTCTGACTCTCGGCAACTATATGAATGGTGGGAATGGTCAGAGAGGACAAGCTGATGGGTTCGGTCTTGAGATTCTTTCAAAACTGAAAGATGTCAAAGTAAGCCTTTCTGATTTATTGATACTTTCATTATACACCAGTACCCTAATTGCGTAATACAACACAATCTATTTTGATTTGAAACAGATTGCTAATCCATTGCTTCATAAGTTGGAAAAAAAATCTGCTGAACAATGTAGATAACGCAATGAATGTTGTTGAACTGTCAAAATGAAACAAATTAGGCATAATTGTTTTCGAAAATAAGTTATGCAATTAGGGTATACATATACACCCGGGTCGACGGTTCATTAATTCAATTGACCTATTTCAGAGAGAAAAAAATTGTAAAGGTTTTATGTGCTGTTTTATAAAGCTATTATTATCCCGCGTATTTTAAATTAGTCGACAACAATTTGTGTTTGTTTACCTATTTTGGCGGGTTTGCGCATGTGATGGCCTGACCTATTAATAAATAGACACGGCAACGTTTTAATGAGGTTTTTTTTGAAAAATGTGACCTATATTAAAAAGTGATTCAATCGATTCTGCTCGTTATTCTGATCAAACTATTTTCAGGTTTTGCACAACTATGTCTACTAGCAAATCAACTGGCAAAATAAAACTGTTCAGTAGATATCATGCTTTAGGCTTGAAAGGGTAGTAGAGTGCCTAATTATAGTCCTATACACCTAACTAGCTAACATCAGCTCTAACGATTTCGATGAAAGTTGCAATATAGGTTTACGGGGCCGAAAAATCGATCTAGGTAGGTCTCATAGTCCGTGAGCCAGCAACAGGTTTTTCGGACCAATTTCCTCTCAAGCGATTACTCGTGAAATGCTTCAGAGAGTTGTATTAAACAGCATGGGGAACGTCAGCTGCCGCTCCCTGGGTGGGTGGGGCAGCGGCAGCCTCTCAATCACGTAAAAAAAAATTGTTTTCAATCATTTCCTCCCAACTGAAAATTTGTTAAATGATAGTTAACGCAATTATTCGAAGATAAAAAAAGTCAGCTGGCCGTACCGTGGTGGATTATACGTCAGCTGGTCACACGAACATGCAAAAAAAAATTTTTCGTTCAGTGATGTCCTCTCACTTGAAAATGTGTCAGATGATAGTTTACATGCTATTTTGAATAAATAAAAACGTCAGCTGGCTCTATGTTGGTGGAAAACCCGTCAGCTGACGTATTTAAATAAGTGATGGCTCCCATGCTCCACCTTTCACTGCATCAGCTGACGACCTTTTCACCAACATAGAGCTAGCTGACGTTTTTATTTATTCAAAATAGCATGTAAACTATCATCTGACACATTTTCAAGTGAGAGGACATCACTGAACGAAAAATTTAATTTATATAGATAGTGCAATCCACGAAGACGCGCCCCACTCCGTTCCGCGCCGTACTAGCTCAGCCCGTTCAGCTTACAGTACAGTAATCGCGGAGTGGGGCGCGTCTTCGTGGATTGCACTATCTATATCTGGGAACTTTTCGTGTCTGTCTGTGTGACCACGTTGTTCTTCTAAACTCCGCAACGGATTTTGATGCAGTTTTCACCATCATTTAGAGAATTTATTCCGGAAGATTTATGTGTTTGATAGATTAATAAAACTAACTTAATTATAATAAAGAAATATCGGTTATGTCAAGTCGTAAAAACACTGTGAAGAAGGGGCGTGCCACTAGTATACATTAATTTGAACTTATTGGTACCTATTGTCCGCAGTCAAAACAGTCGAACGTGACGCTGCTGCACTTCATAGTGCGCACGTACATGCGGTCGAGCGGCGGCGCGCTGTCAGACGACTGCGCACTGCCCGTGCCCGAGCCCGGCGACGTCGCCCGCGCGGCTACCCTAGACTTCGCCGATGTGGCCACGAATCTTACCACCCTTAGGAACCAACTTGATGGTAAGCAATGTTACCATTTTAAAGGTTAAAGTAAGGAGTTGAGAGCTCTATTTTTGTTTTTATAGCGCCGAATGCACGACATTCACTTTATTAATTTATGACATTCCTTTCTAACTTTGACATTATAATTAATAACGACTTTTTTCTAACAGCTTGTAAGGATAAAATGAAGAAAGTGATAGAGACCGACGCTCAAACACGTAATCTCAACGAAGATTCCCCGACAGACGAGGGGAAGAGAAGGCTGGAGGTGTTCAAAGACAAGATGACCGTATTCTTAAACGCAGCCGAAGAGAAACTAAAGACTGAAAACGAAAACTTAGACGAATGCCGTACGAAATTCATCGCGACTGTGAAGTTTTATCAATACACTCCTAAATGCGGCAAATTGGAAGACTGTGAACCGAAAGAATTTTTTTCACTGTGGACCTCATTTTGTAGCGATTTCAAAGATATTTATAAGAAAGAAGAACAAATTGCGATTAAAGAAAAGTGAGTATTACCGCGATTATTCAGCGGTTTATTTTATTTATTTTGTTTCGTGTCTTTTCGACATCCAATGTGGACTAGAGCCTGATGCTTTATCTTTATTCTTCTTGTCGTTACGTCTACTTCTGTCACGTCGTTTCCTTGGTGCTAAGGAGCACGACCACGTACGACACGTCTCCGCAAGTTATGCGAGATGCTTTAAACAATATTTATCACTTAATTTAAAACTGTATTGTTTCAGGTTAAAAGAAGCCAAAAAACTTAAAGAACAAAGAAAATCTCTTACTCAGCCTAAAAAGGAAGGCGGCTTGAAGGCGCGCTTACAGAAGCTCAGTCCAAGAAAATAATACTTCGACCTAATTTGTTTCTGCACAAACAATGTATTATTATTTATTTGCATTCCAAACATAACAATTCCACTGAAATCTTATAACAAGAAACTAATAACACCATGTAGGTACATTCCTTTAATAAATTTTTATTTTTGTAATGTAAGATGAGTTTTGTGATATAATATTGTATTGAAGAAAGGCCTAACTTTCAACTCAAGGTGGTTATTGCCTATTGCTGAACGAATTGTTACTTTTCTTTTTTTGAAGGGTCTTGTAACACGTTACTAAAGCCTATAGTCTATACTAATAATTGACACTTTCAATGGAGCTAGTATATCTATCTGCTTCAAGCTTGCCGAGCCATACAAAGCTGATTGAATTTAAAAGGTTGAAGGGATGAATTAAGACAATGCAAAATGTCTGTATGTGTGACCACTAAGATCTTCTAAAATCCACCGAAGAATTTAATGCGGGTTTCACTATCATGTAGAGCACTAATTCCGGAAGGTTTAAATATAGCACAGAAATCTCGATATTTTGTCCATTAGATCCGTGCGAAGCAGGGGCGGGTCACTAGTGTTGTATATAAAATTATACAAAATAGTTATTGTACAAGAGTTACTGTGAGGGAGGGAACTCCTAAAAATGAGTTATTGGTTGCAGGTTCCCTAAAAATCATAATAAATATTCAGAATATCATAAAGTATTCCTACACATATGTAATTGTACCTGATGGTACACCAACCATGACCGTGGTGACCATAATATTTTTAATGCATTATGTTAATTTAAATGCCTGACTATGTCCTTAGTTATTCATCTAAAAATGGTGCTGTAACAATTGTTGTATCTGTAAATATTATTATTTAAACAATATAAAACTCAAATATTATTAATAAAAGCTTTTATTACATGTAATCTAAACATTTTTGTTTCCATATTTTATGGAACTTCTTATCTATTTTCCTGTTGGTGAGAGTGTCGCTAAGTTTGAGTAAAGCATTTTTGAGAGCATGCCATTGCATGAGGCTCAAATGGCTTGTAAGTGATTTACTATCAGATTCATTTCTGAACTTTTCCTCTCTTTCAATAAATTTCTTTAAGGAGCTAGTATTTGTTATTTTCTCATGAGAATGTTCAATCACTGTGACTGCTTGTAGAAGGTGTGGTGTTTTGTTGTCCTTTGCAATATTTTTATTAGAGTTAAGAAGAACTTTAAAACTTTCTCTAGATAACACTACACCATGATCTATTTTTGTTGCAGTTGGCTCTGGTAATGGGCTCTCAAGCCTTTTTTCCAACAATGGCAATGGTTTAATGACCTCTTCCTGATCTGATTCAGCTTGATCTTCATTAATTTGGTTTACATAGCCAAGTATATTATCAAACAGATCATTTTCATCACCATCAATCAAGGTATTATCAATGTCAATATATTTCTTTTGAGCCCAATCAAATCTACCAAAGTCATCAACATGCTTCAGGTCCAACCATTTGTCAAAGTCTTCAGGTAGTTTATAATGTTCTGGTAGAAAATTGAGGCCTTTAAGTTGTAATTTAATTAAATAAGGATACAGGTTTGAATACCAGGTTGTAGTATGCTGTAGAAGCACCATACTCATAGACCACAGTCTACTCAAAAGGGCATATGGTAACAAGCTCATCCAGTGACTCTCACCTCTCTTTATCCTGTCCAAATAAAACACTGCGGCTTGTTTTGAGCAAACACTAATCCTCAACATTATCTTTGCAAATGCCATAATTCTTAATAAAAGATATTCCAGCATCTGCCTTGTTGGTAAATAAAGATCATCATCACTCTCTGATGGCAGAGATAGTGAAAAGCTTTCAATCTCTTTCAAGATGTTTAAAGCTAGGTACTTTTTCAGAGCTGTGTTTACTTTTCTTAAATTTCTGTAGCCTATATCATTGCGGAATTTCTTATCATATTTGTATAAAAATCTTGAGCAAATGGCACTTTCTTTGTGTAGAGGTGACTGCTTTGACAACACTTTGATGATATTATTAAATATATGTTTTAATGCTGATGCATCTGGAAAAGCAAAAATATTGATTAGAATTCTTGTATACACATGTTCTGCATCAGGTAATTAAGGTGTGGTACTGATTAAATAGTTAGGTACTTAGTAAATAACTAAAAATGATGATGAGCCACCCCAACTATACAAGGAGTCAAGGGTAGGAAGATGAAGTAAACGAATGCCTCTTACCAAATTTGGTTACACATAAAAACATGTTTACTGGTGGTGGTAAGAGAGTAGCACAATTCCATGGCTCTAACATTATAGTAACAAATTGTTATCTTATGACTTTATTCCCGATTTTATTGAAAACTGAAGTTCATAACATAACCTCGAAAGTCATTTTGACGTCTCACGTCGATTTAGGAATAAAATCATGGAATTAGTAAGTGCCGTACATACTGTTGTCGATGGTCTTTCTAATAAGAGCGTTTTCACATTGTCCGATACGATATCCGGACAAAATGCAAAAAACGTAAAAAAAATTGAATTTCGCGGGCTACCCTGACGCTTCCCCCTAACGAAACGTTTTTCAGTATCATGGTATGATATGAATGAAACGAAATTATAACTCAACATCTGTCATTGGAAGAGGCTATGCGCATGGACTTATTATACCACGGAACAGAAAAAACAGTGGAAGTGCAATGCAACAAAATTACTATGAGAACCGCTGTCGCCAAACCCTCACAAATAAACTGATAATCATATAATGCACTACAAATAAGCCGATCGTTTGATTTGTCATTTAAATTTTAGTCAAAACTAGCATAAGTCACAGATTTTTACATTTGGAAAGAAACCTTCAAGCTCTTATAATAGGATTTATTTTGCGTTCGTGCAGAAAGTATCAACGACATTTTATAATCTAAAGTCAAACTGGATTCGATCGCCAAGTAAATTCTGCTACCCAACCATAGATGGCGGTATTCTCAGTTGTCGCAATTATAAACTTAATTGCGTTAATCGTAAGGTTGTCATTCGCGTCATAGGTCGTGTCTTCTGCTACTCGATCAAGGCAGCAACACATTGAATTTTCAATAACATTATCGATATCGATAGATACCCGATTTCATAATTCGAGAAAATAAGAGTTGAGTAAAACTGTAAGATGAATGACGTAGTATTATTTAAAAATAGAATCTTACATAATATATAAGATTTTAGTTTTAAATAATATCTTCTAAATAATAAAAATCAATTGCTATTCGTTGTTCTCGCTAAAACTCAAAAACGGCTTGACCGATTTGAATAATTCATTTTTGTTGTGTTCGCCTGAACACAGGAAAAGTTTAAAAAATGTCGGGTAGGTAGGTAGGTAGGGTACGTTGGATAGGAAGGGTAGGTGGGTAGGGTAAGGTGGGTAGGTAGGTAGGTACGTAAAATAGGGTAGGTAGGTATATTATTTTTATATGTATGTAGCTATATTTTATTAGGTATATTGGGAGAAGTACTAATACAACGCAGGCGGAGCCGCGGGCGGCAGGTACCACAGGTAATATTGAATAAATTGTGAAAATCATCTTACTTGGGTGTAGTATTATATTATCTGTGCTTGGGTTGAAATTAAAAATGCGTTGTTCTATCTTTTTATTTATTATCCTTGAAATAGAACGTATTTGTTAAAAACTGGCGTTTCGAAAGTCTTATTTTTAATTTTAACAAATCGCCGCCCCCGCAGAATAAACGCGTAACTACTATTGCGGCGGTTTTGATGTTAATCAATATTCATTAAAAACAACAACAATTTTAAACTTGCGCGTTTATTCTGCGGGGGCGGCGAAATGGTGTACACGAACATTTATATATTTTTCGACTATTACCTTCATCAAATCAGTGACGTGATTGGACGCAGGAAATTCGCCTATTTGATGGGAGGCAATATCATTAAATAAAACAGTTCCTATAAACTTTCGCATAATTAGAGTTATCGCCACTTCTTTTCGAAAAACCCCTATGTCAACGTTTTTTAAAAATGTTTCCGCCGTCTGACATATTTTGACAACATCTGGCGAAGGATACAACAATCCACCTTGATATCTCGCAATTATTTACTATTACTATAACTTTTTATAAATAAAAAGTTTGAAATTATGTACTAATTTAATTATGTATTATCCTTGAGGCGGGCATCGGCAACCCGGTGTGGAAGCTTTTATCATGATCTTACACACCGAAATGACTTGAAATTACCGGCTGAACAATGCAACGCGTCTCAAACATTATGTAAAAGTTTGATTACAATCTCGCTATATAGCATCTATGCAACCTTATATATCGTGTATGAATGTTAGGCGACATTATATCTGTATTGTAATGTTATACAACAAATATTAAATTAGGTACTTATTTTCTTTTATCGATAACTATCTATAACATCAATACCCGACCTGACTACATCCCTAATTGAGTAGCGAAGAACTTTCGAGAACGAAATAGTAAATACATTCAATCCAATTTAAACTTTATTTTAATCATATAAAGTTGATTTTAACTAAACGTTCTATTAAATTATTAGTAAATTGACAAAAACTGAGATTTTATTAGAAAATAAATAAAATCATATTTACTGAAGGTACGAAACATCTCCATTTTTAAGATTATTTCTCCTACTATCATTTTTGCACTCCAAAACAGAACAATACGGCATATTTACGTAAAAATAAATTTGTCTCGAGACTAGCAGCTCGACGCGTTGCTAGAACACGACTGAAGTAAAGTTGCGTAACAGCGCTTAATTGTGACACGCTTGCCACGCCTACTTTGCACTTCCACTGTTTTTTCTGTTCCGTGTATTATACAAACTGGACTGAGCTCTCCAAAAATCGTATTATACAAAAATGAACCATATGAATTGCAACTTAGGTTTACATTTGTTAGGCAATCTTAGCCGAGGCAAAACGAGACGAGAGAGATAGCCGAGCCGAGGCTATTTGTCCTTTTTTCTCAATTGCCAAAAGATAAAAATCTTACAAGTTGGTAGAAAATATTTTAACAACTACAAGTAAAACAAGTTACGTATAAATATATTCAGCTTTTACATTAGTTTTAAATAATTTTATTTATAGATTTACAATCTGTACTTAGTAGTAAATAATTTATTTTAAGTAAAATAAAAATAATGTGATTTTTGGTAATTATCATAAAATTACACTGGTAGAAACAATACTGAAAAGTGGCATCAATTTATTGACATACTTAACATCAATTGGTGTCATGGCGACATAGGCGACTTTTTCTGTTGTTTTGTGGAAACGCATAACGCATTATAAGTTTTAGTTAGCTTCGGTTCTTTTTAATTTTTGTAATGATAATGGTGAAAAAGTGTTGTATCACGACATGTAAAAGTGAATCATATGTTGGTTGTGGCATTTCATTTCACAGGTAAGGAATAACAATATTTTGTTTACTAACAATGGTGTCAAGTAGGTTGACCATGCTCTAGACGTTTTGTAGACGGAACACTAAAGCTTTTGTGTATTTCTGATTAAAACTATTAATATTATGTGATTTAAAAGAAGACATAGTGACAAAAATTGAAAAGGGTATGCCGAGATGGTTTGAGGATGAATGAAAGGCGACTAACAAAATGAATTTACAAGGCTGATGTGAAGGGAAAGGCCGGTCGGGGACGCCCTAGGAGGACATATACTGACCTTATTGGTGATGTTCTTCAGAAAGGCCAGGTGCGTAGTACTCGCAACCAGCGTGCGTGTATGACCAGATGTATGAACGTAAACGAGGGAAAAGGAGTAGTAAGGATCGTAGCAGGTGGCGTTCTGTACTTTCTGCCTACCCCCATGGGAAGAAGGCGTGAGTTTATGTATGTATGAATTATGCGTATAATAAATACAATTTGTACTTATGTTTTGCATTATTGAAATAGCATTATTTTTATATTGGTTACAGCTTTCCATCGAAAGAAGAAATGAAGCAAAAATGGTTGGATGTAATTCCCGAATCACAAACTAATACCAAAAATTCTGTTGTGTGCAGCCTTCATTTCAAGCTGGCAGATTTTTATATTTATATTTAATAAATGTTTGTCACACACACTTTGGTTTATTTCCCTTTGCTTTATTTAAATACCCAAACATCAGCTCTGTAGAGAAAGCGGAAAAAAGAGCAAGAAAAGGTCCCGGAACGAAATTCTGCATGCACCCTTGCCTACTTCATCATAAGTCACGTATACGTGATCATATTAAATTGATGATTCGACTCAAGACGTGACTCAACAATATTGTAGTCTAGTCTAGCTATCATAACTTCTTTTCTCAAAAAGGGTACACGATCCAATACCGACCTACAACACAACAATGTAAGTGTCAAATCGAGCTTTAGAGAAAAAGTACTTCAATAAGAGTTTTTAATTATTAACTTAGTTTCAATATTTTTGTAATACAAAAAATTATTTGAAATCACCTTAGTTACAACCGGACACAAATTATCTCTTTCAAAACGAACTTTCCTGTTTGATAAGAAATGTTTGGTCACCCTATTAGAAAGAGATAAACAGCCTCGGTATACATGTCTCCCTCTGCTCGTGTTTTTGGTACGAGAGCTCAGTCCAGTTGAGTCCAGTTTGATTAATAAGTCCATGGCTATGCGCCACAATATTAGAATTTTTTTTCGTCAATGTTGCCACTAACCCAGAAACTATCACGAATAATTGACAAAACTGAAAATGACCATAAAAAAGTCGATGAGAACTGTCAACTGATTCAAAATCAAGGCAAAAATCAAGAATACTGTACCAAGTCTAAGGTGTCCCGCGACATGTGCGAGAGGCAAGGATAAGTACACTCTAGATAAACATGAATCTAAAGTAATAGAAACGATAAAAACCTTTATGGAGAAGAAACAAATGAGAAATAGACATTTTTTTAAATAAATACGGCAATTTAGTATTTTTTCCCATAAAATACGGCAAATCAGACTGACATCGGCAGCTCAGATTTTTACGATAACAACACTGGTGAGATTGACCGGCAAGTTACTGTAGCGCAACGAAATATTAATTTTGGATTACTAATAAGTTTGTATCTAATCTTCAACTTTATTTCGTTGTTAACAGAAGATACTCTAGGGCGCAAAGTATTAATTTAATAAAATACTGTTTTAGTTAAGCTGTGTAGACTACAATATGCCTAAACACAAGAAGCAAGAAAGCTCCAGCAGTTCTGATAGTGATGATGGACCTGTCGACGTAAGTTTTTTAGTTAAATAAGTTTTATTCATATCTTGTTATGTAGTACAGAATACATTCTAAAGTTTCCAAAAATTGGTTACGTCCACGTTTCTAATGCACGTGTAAATGCAAATGGCCAACAAGCAGCAGGTTAAAACTAAGCGACCCTTTCGTTACTCTATACTGGATTTTTTTAGTCCAAATTTTTACAAGACCCATGAATATAAACAACTTTCACTATGGGACCATCTATGAGATCACGAAAAAATAAATCGGCTGTTTCATATATTTTGGTCAAGTAGGTAGGTATTGAACTTTTGTATAAACAGCAGATTTTTTTAAAGTGAAACTTTTATTACATCGTCTCAAACTTTTTCGTCTGTGTTGCATGTCGCGTGACGGTCGGCCGCGGAGTAGGGATAAAGTGAAAGGCGCTCGTCAGAGCAGCCAAGGCCAATATGGCGGCGCCTATAGAAGTTTCACTTTTTTTGTTGTTTATATTCATGGGTACAACATCCTGTAAAAACTTGGAGACTAAAAAATTTCATTCAGTATTGTTCTAAGTTATTAATTTTTCCCTTTTTAGTAAAACTAGCGAATAGGTACTTGAGTAGTTTTCATGTCCACTGGTTTAAAATTGTGGTCATAATCTCCAGACAGTCAAAGATAGTTTTGAAATTATTTAAAAAAACAAAAAACCCGACAGCAAAAACAGTTAACTGAAAAGAGAAAAACAAGAATTATAATCTATAGAATTTTGGTATTGCAGGCAGGGACAAACAAAAACTAGACCATAATTTCAGGTTATTGGTTTGTCCCCGCCTGCGATATCAAAATTCTATAGAATAAAATGCTTGTTTTTCTGTTTTCAGTTAACTGTTTTTGCTGTCGGGTTTTTTGTTTTTTTAATAATTTACTTTATTTCAAGCTTTTTAGTTTTGTTAATATGTATATATTTGATTGATACATTACTAGCTTTTATTTGATACCAATAATGTAGTTTTTTTTAAACTACCTCATTTTTTTTGTATTTGCAGATGCAATATATAAATATAATATAGCCTATGTCACTGCCACAATTAAGACGAATTTAACGACACCTCATAAGTTAAAATCCATCAAGCCGTTTAGGCTACATAGCATGCCAAAGAAATAGATATACGTACTCATTAAATTGTTTTATTATTTGCAGAGAAACCCTCCTGCAGAAAAGAAAGCCAAAATGGGCAGCAGAACAGCAGATAAAGAGCCGACTTGGGTTATACAAGGAAAGAAATTACTTAAAATCAGGGAATTCAAGGGAAAGGTATATGTAGATATAAGAGAGTTTTATGAAAAAAATGGTGATCTGTTACCAGGCAAGAAGGGCATTAGCATGACACCTGAACAGTGGAAAAAACTGCTGTCATTGAGTGATGAAATAAATGAAACGCTTAATACCTTATGCTAAGAGCAAAATATTTTATTGTTGTTCCTTATAATAAATGTGTGAGTTATCAAAACAATTGCTTGTTTTAATTTATGCAGTGGCCTGCTCTTTTAGAATTAAAAAGGGGTACCTGTTTCTCCATTCTGATTGTTTATGATAAGCATGTTATTAAAGGCTCTTACAGACAGCTGCACGTCTCGCCTGTTTGTAAGAGCCTTAAGAATGAATGTTTTATTATATGTATTTGGTAGACGTTTAGTAGTATAGTGGCTTCACTGTGATCAAGTTAGAAGTTATAAATAACTAAAGTAGATCGTGATTTACAATTTATTTACATTTTTCTGCAGTTACTCTGTAAAACTGTAATATTATTTTCTTACACTTTTGGTTACTTTGAACTAATGTTAAGCCAAGTGGTTAGGTTTTCCAAATAGCTAGAAAGTGGTTGTTATGTAATCATTGTTCTAGGTTAGGGTTGCCATTCACAAATTTCGAAAAGCAGGATTAGAAGGTGAAAAAACTTACAAAAAAAAACAACCGACTTCCAAAAAAAACACTACAAAGTGAAAAATAACTAACTTTGGAAGTCAGTGGTGTCGATTCGCTTGTTCACAAACTAAACTAAATTTAAGTTCAGTGCATCTTTTTCTTTCTATTTCATTAAGAAAAGGACAAGATAAATTTTAGTTTAGTCCTGTCAAATTAATCAGCGCCTGTCAGTCTCCATACAAGTTTAGACGTGATTAAAAACTTGCCAACTAAAATTACGTCAATTTAAGTCAAGCGCTGATTAATTTGACAGGACTAAACTAAAATGTATCTTCTGTCCTTTTCTTAATGAAAAAGAAAGAAAAAGATGCACTGAACTTAAATTTAGTTTAGTTTGTGAACAAAGGAATCGGCACCAGTGTCTTTGGTTTTGTATTTTAGTTTTTTGCCACCAACTTCCGAAATTAGTTATTTTTCACTTTGTAGTGTTTTTTTTGGAAGACAGTTGTTTTTTTTTTGTAAAGTTTTTATTTTTATCTTTTTAGTTGTGGTACCTACCACACACACATTCGAATACCATTACCTGCTACCAGTGACAGGAACTTATCATATCATCTACATACTAGGTGAGAAAAAAATACGTATTATTGTAGCTAACTCAAAAACCACACATGCAAAGTTAATAAAATTTATATGGGACCAACTTCAGAGCATACCCTTTCAAACAAAAATTAATTTTAAAAATCGGTCCACAAATGACGGAGAAATCGGCGGACATACATAAAAAAACAAACATACGCTACGAACATATAACCTCCTCTTTTTTGGAAGTCTGTTAAAAAATACCAGGACATTTCGGATTAAAAACGAGACGTATAAGAGCGGTAAGTAGTTAATAACAACACGCAATGAAAACAGGTTCAGTGAAACTCAATTATGTATTTACTTTATTTAAACAATATTTAATGAACATTTCTTCTAAAAAGAAAATATAATAAGAAATTAATGATTAAATGAACAATACCTAGCTAGGTTATTACGCGCTCCGCGTTTGAAGGTCATAGAAAGAAAAGAAAGACTTCTATGCCCTTCAAACGCGGGCCACCGCCGCTGCCGCACGGTGGGTTGAAAATCGGCTTTCATAGACTTAGGGATTTCAATTCGCAAGTGCCGGATTTTTTGCCGGATATCGCTTCCATTCATCATCTGCCTAGCCTTTTCCCAACTATGTTGGGGTCGGCTTCCAGTCTAACTGGATGCAGCTGAATACCAGTATTTTACATGGAGCGACTGCCTATCTGACCTCCACAACCTAGTGACTAGGTAACACGATACCCCTTGGTAAGACTGGTTGTCTATAAGGACATTACGGTTTTCCTTGCCGTTTAGGAGATAATTAGATTTTTCATACTAGCTTCATACAAATTTTTCGTAAAAATAATATAATTCCTTCGTTTTTGTGCAGAATTAACTCGGTTGTCATTTTTGTATATTATTATAGTAATAACGAATAGAAGCGATATCCGGCACTTACAAATTGAAATCCCTAAATCTTTGAAAGCCAATTTTCAGCCCACTGTGCGTCGGGCCGACCGATAAACGTAAGGTTGAAGGCGCGAAATTTAAAATGCAGAATGTTGCCAGGATGCTTTAAAAAAACATCCAGGCCATATCCTGGGAAAATAGGATGATTGGCAACCCTATTCTAGGTGGTCAGGAGTGTACTTCCGAGGGTCTTTGGTGTCGATACACGCGTTTCGCAATTTACTGACGAAAGCCCTCGACCTCATGAAAGGGGAAAATAAATATTAAATAAAGTCTTTTATTGACAATTCAAGACTTGAAAATAATGTAGATGAGGCAGAGTCGCTTTACAGTTCCTACCCTTAGGTTTAAAACCTCTAGGTGTAACTATAAAAAAAAAACAGGTACAATATTGAGCAACCCTCACTTTAAATACCAAAGACAGTTTAGGGCGAAAACATTATAATTTTTATCATGCTGTTTTGTGCTTTTATCGTAAGATATTGCGATAATTCTGCGTGATTTTTCAGTGCATTGTACATTTTGTTATCCATCCCTGTTAGGGTTACCATATGCAAAATTTAAAAGTCCTGACAAAAAAAAAACTGATTAAAGATGTTGATGTTAATTACGTTGATTTGTGTAGTGACTATCCAAAGATTATATTTTTGTTTATGTTGATTTTAAGTTCCCAATAAAAAGAACTGAACAATCTAGATAGTGATAGGTATCATCGGGGTAACGCATATCTAACCACTTTGAAAACAAAAACCCATGCACACGACCCTTTTTTCGTAGGTAAGCGTTAAGAATAGTCCTTACAGTGTACAATGCGTTTCTTTGATAGTACATAGAACTGTATTTTATTTAAAAAAAAAAAAACAAAATCTTAATATTGCTGAGAACTCCCTAAATCCGGCCGCAATCCAGTCAGGAGCCTAAAAATCCTGAGATGTCAGGACAAATTCGAGATATGGTAACCCTAATCCATGTGAGCTTTAAATTCAGTGATGTGGATAGTTGACATAATAAAATGATTTTGCCCTAAAACTTTACAAGATTTACGATACATAGTCGTACTGCTTGAAAATAATAAATTATCGAGTATAAACTAGCGAGAAGGAAACTAAACATGCTAAAATCCATCACAAAACATTGGAATATACTCACCTTGTCCCACAAATAAAACTAACAATATTGCAAAAAAAGGAGGAACGCGTAAATCAACCTGAGATTTAAATTTCAGATCAATTTCAAGTGTATCTAACAATATAACATTATATGCTATTTATAACACCGAATAAATAAGACAAGAAGATCAGTATATAAAATTACATGTAAACTAGACACCTACTTATTAGAAAGTATTTAATTTGATAAAATTGACTAAATTTTAACCTAAATGGAAACATTTGGCATGAAATTACACAACTATTGTATGACATATTATATGGCATGAATAACAATTTATTACCTAATAAACATGACTAGCGTTACTAGTAACGTTTCAATTTAGTCTTATTCTATGAGGACTAAAAGTTCTTAAATATATTTTTTAATAAATGCCCGCCCTATATTATTACAAACATAGTAACACAATTATGAAACTTTACCCTGGACTAAAGTTATATTTACAAGACTTAAAAATTAGAGCAAGAAAATCCATTGTGAATAATGCATTCAAATCAGTTGATTTCGTTTGTTGGTCCTCAGTTTATAGGACTAATATATTTGAAATATCACTCAGAAAATAGTATTGGATAAATTAGTATTAATAATAGGTATGATAAATGCTTGCTTTAGCGGCATATTTGATTAAAAAAATCAAAAGTATACACTTATTAAGGGCCTAAATTTTTGCTACTCTAACTTACTGAAGAGCTGCTAGTACTACGAAACAGTAGTTTTTATTAAAAGTACGCGTTCACTTCACAATAACTCATGAAAAAACTCATACACAAAATATGTCATTCATTTCCGATTAGATGTATTGAATGTACATTTTATTAGTAATCGGGCAAGATATTACAAGCCCAAAAAATATTGGTAGTACAACAAAAACAGTTTTCACAATAAATAACTAAAAATAATCCACTCAAATTCAATTGGAAATAATTGTTATAAATATTATTGATACAACTTCCGTAGAAATTCGCTGGATATAATAATATGATCGCATACCTTTATTTCTAAATACAACCACAATACTACAGAGTATTAGGTACTTAATATTAATTTCTGCTATAATTTCACAACTTGCAGTTGGAATTTATTTTATAAATAACTTATTTTATCTTTGGTTTGATATGGAAACATTCAATCTTGAAATGATCACACATTTCTTGCACCTGAAAAAAAACAATAAACCAGCTTTTTAGGGAATACATCTTAATTGCAAAATGAGTGTTTAAATTTTTGTGGAAAAGATTAATAGCTATCTTATTTCTCTCTATTTAGTTAGATCGACAACTTGGACGCCGGACAGCATCGCGATTGAATTTTAGGACAGTTGACTCTAAAAGCATTAAAAAAGCGATAAGGCATCAACCAAAACTAGGTGTTTCATACGCCCAGAAACTGCAGGGTAAAGCGCTATTGAACCCACTTTCAGCAGGAATTTTGGTTCTATAAAAAAATATTACTTATTTATTTTTTCTATGCTTTTGGGTTATTCATTAAATCTCACTTACCACTTTAGTACCATAGTAGATATGTGCAATGGAGCTGATGACGCAGAGGGCAGCAAGCAGCAAGAGCTCCGTCCCAGGCGAGACTGCGGTCCAGAACACCGCGCACAACACTAGCGCGTAGGGGATCAGCAGAGCGTTGAACACCTCACACCGCGTGTCGCTCATTTGTGACACTATTAGACGACACTGGAAAAGTAAGCAAAAAATATTAGAATGTAAAAGATTTGATCACAGTATTCATAACTTGCTTGGAGATAGGCAATTTTAATGATTATTGCACAACAAATTAAACTTTCTTGAAATAACAAAAAATTGCAAACAGACATATGCAGATTTACAAGATTTCTGTTTGAAATCTTTTGTTAAAAATTAATGATGAAATCTGAAGAACTTAATATGACGTAGTTAAAGTCAAACGAAAGATTTGATTTCCTTTATCCAGGACCTATCAACTCCCAGTGTGTGTAGTCGCCTCCGGCGAGATCTCATGGCGGCATGGAGAGTGCGATTGTCGCAACCCAGCGCTGGGCACGCCACAATTGCGGCGATAAGACCCCTCTTTGAGGAGTGGCTAGAGAGGCGCCACGGCGTCTTCACTTTCCGCCTGACGCAGGTCTTCACCGGACACGGCTGTTTCGGGCGTTTCCTCCCGCATTTCCTGTTCAGGATAAAGCGGGAGGAAACGCCCGGGTGTCGCCATTGTGTGGATCGCTCGGAGGACACGGTGGAGGTCTACCCGGCTTGGGCCGAGCATCACCGTGTTCTCGTGGAAGCGATCGGCGGCGGTGATCTCTCGCGTCCGGCACTGGTACGGGTCATGGTACGGATCGAGAGGAAATGGGACGCCGTCACCTCCTTCTGCGAAGCAGTAATGCTCGCAAAGGAGGAGGCGGAAAACGTGAGGGAGAGGCAAATTTCGCGCCCTCGCGCCCCTAACCGCCGCAGGAGGAGACGCCCTGGGTGTCGGGAATCACAGGCAGATTTCCGGCCACCATAGGCGCGGGCTTGCGGACGGTATGCAATGGGTAGCTCGCCGTCCGATAAGGACCAAGCTTGGGTCGACGGCGCGTTGTGTTCCACGCGCGCCTCAAGGAGATGTCAGCAGAATTGACGGGGTCCGCTAGGACCGATGCCTGCCGGGGTTGCGAAAAAGGGACCCGGGCCTGGTCCTTATCGGACGGCGAGCTACCCATTGCTCATCGTCCGCAAGCCCGCGCCTACGGTTGCCGGAATTCGGCCTGCGATTCCCAACGCCCAGGGCATCTCCTCCTGCGGCGGTTAAGGGCATGAGGGCGCCAATTTTACTTCTCCCTCACGCGTTCTGCCTCCTCCTTCGCGAGCATTACTGCTTCGCAGAAGGAGGTGACGGCCTCCCATTTCTTCTCGTTCCATACCATGGCCTGAACCAGGGCCGTACGCGAGAGATCACCGCCGCCGATCGCCTACACGAGGACACGGCGATGCTCCGCTCTAGCCGGGCAGACCTCCACCGTATGCTCCACCGTGTCCTCCGGGCGATCCACACAATGATGACACCCGGGCGTTTCCTCCCGCCTTATCCTGAACAGGAACCTCCCGAAACAGCCGTGTCCGGTGAGGACCTGCGTCAGGCGGAAGGTGAGGATGCCGTGGCTCCTCTCTAGCCACTCCTCAAAGAGGGGTGTTATCGCCGCAATCGTGGCGTGCCCATCGCTGGGTTGCGACAATCGCACTCATGCTTTTGGCCCCTGGGCACAACTTCAGTTAGCCAGTTGAGCTCTACGCGTCATAACAGCATTGCATCCGTTATCCTGAGACAAAGCTGAAAAGTCCTGTGTTCATTACTCACATTATCAGCCTGTAATTGCACCCGTATCCATACTTCCCAAACCGGAACATGGTAGTATTTTCCCTAAGTTCATTATTTTACAAGGATCTGATATTCCTGAATTATTGGTTACTCATAACCTCATTTTACTCAGTAGTATAATAATTAGCAGAAAAAAAGAAATGCTTACATTAATATTAGAGAATATAGTTCCGGTGAGTATGTAGAAGATCCTGGGCGCTCGGTTGATGATATCGTTGGGTGAGAAGATGGCCCACAGCGAGCTCAGCGCGAAGAATATGAACAATGGCACCAGTGGCCGTACTGCCTCGCTGAACGAACGCAGCTTGCCGGTGCCGTCGCGATACGACCTGGGAATAACATCACGTTTTTTACTTATGCAGAGGTATACACCCAAATTTCGCCAGTTATGTTTAAGTCCCATGTTATTGGTGGCGGGTCTATTGCCATCATCCGGGCACAAATCCAAACTCTGGGCTGTTACTGAGAAATTCCTAATAGAAATAACATATGTAATTAAACAAGATGTAATTGAAATATCTCTTAACTCTAAAAGCGGTCATTGAACTCATCATTATGAACAACTACCATGGACAAAACAGAAATCGCGAAAAGAATAACTGCTTTTCCATACATTTATGCTCCTGACTCGACAAAATATATGGAACAGCAGTTTTTTTAAAACTTTTTATGAACAGGGTCGTAGATGACAGCTCCCGAAATCGGAAGAGTTATTGTTATTAATAGGTACCTATTCTTAAAATCGGTTCAAGGATTTAAGGATAAGATCAAATAACGCTGCCCAGTGAGGAGTTGTTACTCGATAAATAAGTATGAGGCCTTGATGTTGCATGTTTATACGGTCGGACCGTTTTTTTTTTTTTTCATTGAAGCTAACCTACGCCAGGCAGTGGGTGATGTTACTTATTTCTGCCTTGGTAATGGTAATTCCTGGAGAATTTATTGCGTCGCTCTTTTCTACCAAATCACTGGTAATCGATAAAGGGCGAGTGATTTTGTGTATTGGCTAAACAACTATCACTCACTTGTAAATATTCCACAAGATGACCGTCTGGCTGGTGAGCATCGCAGAGAAGTACAGCACGAACTCGAACATGACGCCCGGTGTGATGCCGCCCGGCAGAGGGATGTGCCACGCTTGCGGCCCGAATACAGATGTCACCAGCAGTAGGATACAGGAACCCTGCGAGAAATCGTAGAGTTATTGAACATATACAGGGTCAAATGAAATTAACCGGCGAAACTCTGCAGACGTGAATGGTATCGTCAAAAATCCGGTACGATTTAGAGTAGTCACTAGAAAAGTCATTTAAAAAAATCTGTTTATTTTTATATAAACTTCACAGACGAGATTGGTATCGATATCTAAAAACGAAAAAAAAAAAATTTTTTTTTTTGGGGGTCAACTACTGCTGGTAGTTGTGTCTACTAGCAATATGAGTTGAGAAAATCTGTTTTCTTTTGTTTTATCGTGTTAAGATATCGATACCAATCTCGGCTGTGAAGTTAACACAAAAATAAAAAATAAATTTAAATGACATTTCAAGTGACTGGACTAACGAGTGACTCAAGTGTTAGAATCCTGAGCGAAGCGAGTGATTCATGGCCCTCGATATAAATCCGTTTCATTCAAGAGTTGCATACTTTATACCATGACTACAAAAAAAATAGACATTTAATGAAGAAAAAAGGAAGGTTAAATGAATTAAAATGCACATTAAAATTGGACGAATTACTAAAATTAAGAGTAATTTTCTATTCAAATAGCTCCAATTTACTAATGACAGCAAAGAACATAAAACAGTTTTTATTCTAATGCTAAACTCCTTGTCGAAAATGTCAACTAGTCAAATCTCAAAGAGTTATTTGAACAAGGAGTTTGTTTGTCGAGTATTCTTTGCACATGGAGTTTGTATCGAGTATTTTTTCCCTGCCCACTGCCACTGCCCAAATCGTGCAAAACCCAGTCTTGCATATTCCATATCCGCAATAGAGAAGTGCGCCGCAAACTTAAAATCGTTTAGGGTGGGGTGTCCATCGATCACAGCAACTCCCCTAAATATCTTGGTGTTACTCTGAACAGGTCTTTAACATTCAGCAAAAACTGCAAGAACATCAAGCAGAAGGTGCACTCTCGCAACAGTCTTCTTCAGCGACTAGTCTCATCGAAGTGGGGTGTTTCGCCTGACGTTATGCGGACTACAGGGCTGGCTCTATATTTTTCTGCGGCTGAATTCGCATGCCCCATATGGAGTCGTTCTGCCCATGCAAAGTTAGTGGATACAGATACAGATCATTACTGGTTGCCTAAAACCGACCCCGGTTCAAATGCTGTATCCACTAGTAGGAATAGCGCCACCAGTAGTTCGAAAGATCCAAAATGATCTTCGATACACGACACCCTTTCCACGACTACTTGTGCCTCAAAGCCGAAACAGTGTTTTAAAGTGTGTCGTCTCACTCACTGGCGAACAACCGACCGTTCTACCTGCTGAAGATCTCCCAACTGGACACGAGTTGCCTTGACCTGGAAGTCTTTAAACAGACTCCGGACCCCGATTGGCCGAAGCAAGGAAAATCTGTTCAGGTGGAGATTCATAGACAACTCGGCCTTGGAGGGTAAATGTGGTGCTGATCCACAAACGATGGGACAATTAATGTCGTGTCCTGCGTGTCCTGTCAGCTGGACGTTACAGGAACTGATGGACGCTAGTGATGGCGCCAAACACGTGGCCGAATTTTTGGCCGAGTCTATTTAGGTTATCTAGATTCTCCTACGGATCAAGAGATCCGTGAGAAATGAAGACATTTCTGATTTGATCACGTAGGAGAACTCCATGCATAGCCCTCTCCATTGCCCTTTGGGTGACTTTCAGCCTTCTAATGAGGCCCACTGTGAGCGACCACATTTCAGTGCCACAGGTCATCACTGGCATCAAGCGTGCTGGTTCTTTAAAAACAAGTTATTTCTTCTGTTGTCAGATGGCAAACAAGCACTAAGACCAGATGGTTCATTGTAACCACTGCCACATCTGAAAGAGACAAGAAGCATCGCAGGTGCATAACCACCCCATAGAAATGGCTGAAAGGTTTCAAGTGCCTCTAATTAGACAGACAGTCACCCTCATCCTCAATCACAAAAACCCTTTGAAGATTCCTTGCCCATTCTTCTCCATACGAAACTACCCTTTGGAAGTGACAAATAGAATCAATTGGCGTTCAAAAGTGCCTTTTATGTGCCTAGGGGCGATTTTTCAATCTTCAGATAACTTTTATCAGAGGAATAAAAATTGCGGTTTGACAGATTTTGTGTAGAAAATATGTCAAACCGTCATAATATAATATTCTTCAGATACAAGTCATCTGATGATTGACAATTTAACCCTTATTGAAATAAATGATTTGACTTTGACTGGTACCCTAATTGCGTAACTTATTTTCGAAAACAATTTTGCCTAATTTGTTTCATTTTAACAGTTCAACAACATTCATTCCGTTATTTACGTTGTTGAGCAGATTAATTTTTCCAATTTATGAAGCAATGGATTAGCAATCTGTTTCAAATTGAAACAGATTGTGTTGTATTACGCAATTAGGGTACTGCTTAGCGGCAGAAATGGTATGTGCTAGGTATTACTGCTATAAATGATTGACTTACGATCATGGTGAAGTCATATCCCCAGGGCAGGAACATAACCCCAGTGTTGTACTTCTCCCAGTGCGTCAGGTAGAAGTTGAAGAATATGTTCCAGATCAGAAACAGGAACCGAAGCGTGCTCACTTCATCCCTGAAATGAAACAATATTTTGATGTTATTAAATTACAACTGAGTGGCTGATTTTGATGACTCTGTTCGATTTTTTTAACGATAAAAATCAATCGATCGGATGATCATAGTACCAAGTTATAGGTAGTAGGTAGTATTTACGTTGACCACACCATCATGATGTTATTATGGCTTTGTAAATAAACTGATAAGGGAAACGGCTATGGGGAAATATTGTCTTAATACCGCCATCGCCACTGAGACGATTTTTGTTTGCATAATTAGACAATTAGAAGTGTCTGTCTAGTGATATTGCAGATTCACAGTACACTATTGTTGTGCAGTTTCTCAATAAGTGATGCTGTTCATAATAAGTAATATCACCAGGCAGAAAATATGTAATTAATACCCTTTATTTACAAAAATATTGAAAAAGGAACTTTGAAACATTTACATACTACTAAGTATGTGAATGTTAAGTACTTATGCAATGACGGGGTCCGGTCGGCTAGGGCCGATGCCTGCCGGGGCCGCGGGTTTGTCCGAAAAGGATACCGTGGCCCCCGGCAACATGGCAACTGAAGGAACACGGGTGGGTTTTAGTCAGTAAGAGTCTGACACGCCCTCCCGCTCCGCCCAGAGTGGGAAAAGTTATTTGATAATGTCCCAACCATAGATATATTTCAATGGCGCCAAACAAAAAAAAGAAAAATATCTGTTCAAACATTTTTGTTTTTAATTTAAACTAAATTTCATAGAGACGGTTTAACTAACGGCATGTATGTAACAGTTAAATCTTACTAAGTAATAATTTGTTCAGTAGTTTCGGGAGATTTATGTGACGGAAAAATAAAATATCTACATTACTCCGTCAATAAATAACCAATTATTTACAGGATAATTAACGTAGAATTATAGTTACTGAATAATATAGACAAATAGAGAGTAGGTAGGTACCTTGACAATACTCAAGAATCGTAAATAAAATACATTATGTTCAAAGTTCTGTAAGCTGTCAAGCAGACTTTGGAGTAGTTTTTTTAATTAAGTAGGTATTATAATTACATTTTTTAATAGTTCCCAGTCATGTTGACTTGCTTATTAACTATACATGCACGTCATACGGAAATCTCTTACCATGCTAGTCATCACTCTCAGCATTATTTAAAATTATCATTAATTAGTTATATTCCTTTCAACTGTCACTAACGAGACAAAATAGAATTTTAATTGTTGTCCACCTCAATGAGGCATCGTGACAAATGAGTTATAGATTACCACCTTAGACCCTTTGTACTCAGGCCTTGGTACAGGCAACGGTACGGAGCGAGAGGAAATGGCAGGCCGTCACCTCCTTCTGCGAAGCGGTAATGCTCGCGAAGGAGGAGGCGGAACGCGTGAGGGAGAGGCAAATTTCGTGCCCTCACGCCCCTAACCGCCGCAGGAGGAGACGCCCGGGGCGGGAATCGCGAGCCCATTTCCGGCCGGGTAGCTCGCCGTCCGATAAGGACCAAGCCCGGGTCGACGGCGCGTTGTGTTCCACGCGCGCCTCAGTGATGTCAGCAAAATTGACGGGTCCGCTAGGGCCAATGCCTGCCGGAGGTTCGAAGAAAACCGATAGGGACATCGTGGCCCCCGGCAACAGGGCAACCGAAGGAACACGGGTGGGTTTTAGTCAGTAAGTCTGACACGCCCTCCCGCTCCACCCAGAGCGGGAGAAGTTATTTGATAATTCCCCACCCAAAAAAAAAAGGCCCTTTGTACTCGGCACGGTTCCTTTACGCTACGGCCACAGGTATGGCGTAAAACCGCGCCGTAGAAAAAAACGTTTTTGTCAACAACTTTTGTTTGATCAATACAACACCGACGACCGTGGCTCCCTTTGGTGGCTACACACGGCCGAATAAGTGTACAAAAGGCCTTATCCGTCGAATTCAAAAAAAGTTCCATCTTTACATATAAACAAAAGAGTTTTTTAATCATAAATATTCATAATTTCGGTATCTACTTACAAATGCGTGTGGTGATAATTTTACTAACTAAACATTATGGCCTGATTTGTGATAACAGTATAATTAGGTAGCGTAAATCGTAGTTTGCTAGATAATCTTGTTCAGATAATGTAGTTAGTCATTTGAGTTACCGGATCTACATAATTTTACAAATTTTTTGACGAAATATAAAATGTGTTTTCTGCCATAAAATGATTTATTATCTCTAAATGATTTTATTTCATTGTCTTTTTAGCACTCGGTAAAATAATAACCAAATAGTGTGACCAGTAGCAGTGATACCGAAAATATCGATGTCCAAGCGTTTCCAATACTAATAAGTACTCATCAATCAAAGTCAGAAAAAAACAGGATCGATAGAAAAATTCCGGTCCCGGTACGATAACGCATTTATCTAGCTAAGTGCAGGATATTCCATCGGACAGCTCTGGCCTTTAGTGATACCCTATCTAATTTTTTAACATGACTTATCTATGTTCATTAAAAAAAACTATAAAGTACCTAATGATCCACCCACGCTCTGTGTTCTGATTGATATGATATTATCAAGCTTTTGGCCCTTAGTTCCCAGAGCTTAGGTACCTACAGGACATTTTTATTTCAATACAGCATAGCAGGGCATTATCAGAAACTGTAAGAAGGACGCACAAAACCGTGGTACCTAGCAGAAAACAAATAAGTATATACCAAACAGCAAAGAGGTTCATCATCTCAGTCCAGGGTGATCCCCTCGACTGAGATAATGGTGCCGATTCCCTTGTTCACAAACTAAACCAAATTTAAGTTCAGTGCATCTTTTTCTTTCTATTTCTGAAGATAAATTTTAGTTTAGTCCTGTCAAATTAATCAGCGCTTGACGTAAATTTACGTAATTTTAGTTGGCAAGTTTTTAATCACGTCTAAACTTGTATGGAGACTGACAGGCGCTGATTAATTTGACAGGACTAAACTAAAATTTATCTTCTGTCCTTTTCTTAATGAAATAGAAAGAAAAAGATGCACTGAACTTAAATTTAGTTTAGTTTGTGAACAAGGGAATCGGCACCGAACCGATGAACCTCTTTCGGAACATTTTTAGACTATTATAGAAGTATCACGTTTTCATCCGGCGTAACGTTTATTAAGATACCTACCCATTATTTTCAAATAATCAGCTATTACAATGGATGTCGCGTCTAATACCATGTTTCTTCCGTACACTTTGTACTTACATTGTGTTTGCGCACAAAAAGTCAACGGTCAAGGCCGAGCATTAAAGTAATCACAGACAGCAATTTTTACTCAATTTGTTATTTTGATATTATAATGAATTATTGTCTTCTTTCGACTTAGCACCCTAATTGCGTAACACACGATATCAAGCATAAACTGAATAATTTTGAAGGAATCGAAAAATTTGTCTGCTCAACAACGTAAATAATGCAATGAATGTTGTTGAGCTGTCAAAATGAAACAAATTGTGATTGATCGTGTGTAACGCAATTAGGGTACAGATTTATAGACCCATGTTTCTTTGGCCAACTATAGGCATCGCGTGACAATTGCCTTCGCGTGACCAGAATTGTCAGCCCAAAAAACAAATGCATTTTAGGCTCACGGTTTCTGGGCAACATTTTCTTAGTAATTTCAGTTTAGGAACTTCATCAATCGCGTGCAACCTTCGCCATGCGCCGAAAAATCGGAACCTTGGTTTATCGCATCATTATTAAACAGCTACTTACTATGATTGCTCTGGTCTTTTCAGTATAGGTCTGCTCAAAGTAAGAATGAGCTAGCTGATAATAATACTTATACTCCGTTTGAAATAAGATTAGACATTTAAACAAACCTTTTTTACAGTCCGTTCAACAGATTTTGACTTCTATACAGTAGGCATAAGGATGGCATTAAAAGCAAAAAAAGTGGTTACAAACCAACTGTTTACTGCAGCTGTCATTTGTCATGCCGCTATCGCAATAGAAGTCAAAATCGGTTGAACGGACTGTAAAAAATGTTTAGTTAAATGTCTAATCTTATTTCAAACGGAGTATAGGTAAGTAAACAATTATTTTTCTAAACAATATCCTAACTATTATTATAAATGTGAAAGTAAGTTTTGTGAGCTTCACGCTGAAACGGCTGAACGGATTTGGATGAAATTTGGCACATGGGTAGACCATGACCTGGATTAAGATATAGGATACGTTTTATCCCGATATTTCATAAAGTAAGGTATACAGAGTTATTGGTAAAACACCAACAATCTCTTAAGAGATCAATGTACTCATCATTATGAACAACATTTAGTATGGGACCAAACCTGAAATCGAGAAAAAATATCTGCTGTTCCCTACATTTATGTTCGCTTATCTCGTCAAAATGTAGGGAACACCAGATTTTTTTTTCACGATTTCAGGTTTGGGACTATAGTAAAAGTTGTTCAAAACACTAGCAACCTCTTAACGGGTCATTGTACTCATAATGACCCGTTAAGAGGTTGCTAGTGTTTTACCAATAACCCTGTATACTTACTGGTCAGTGGTCATACACTGGTCATAATGTACTTTATAATAATGGGTAGTTAGTAGAGTACCTTCTTACTCAAATTATATTATATCCTATTATAAACAGCTATACATTCGGGTTTCAGGTACTATGGTCTATTCCAAAAATATCTGATGAAAGTGTTAACAAATCGATCAGAGAACGTACCCATGGATTCCAATTCGTAGTGCCATTTACAGACTACCTACTTATTTTTTCTGCCTATTGTCAAATTTAAAGATCTAACAACCCACATACGTGCCGTGTGAGGGTCGTGACCGGGTCATGACCTCAAAAAATTCAATATAATGATGTACCTGCCAAATATGCTGTATAGGAAGGTAGGTATGAGGACCGCGGAATAGGAATCGAGGCCGTGGTCGAAGAGTTCGCCCAGGGGACCGCTAGTGCCGGTGCGCCGGGCTTGCTTGCCGTCGATACCATCTGGAACAGTGAGTGGTCTGTTAGGATGATTTATATTATTAGAGAAGTCCTGTGTGTCATTATTCTGGCAAGGGTCTAACTAGGGACACGGTATCGAATAAAGTACCTATCGATACTGTACTCATGAGTAGTATCGAAAAAAAAATATCGTACTCATAAAAGTATCGATACTTCAAGGTATCGAGTACTTTTCTTAAGGCCTAATGCGCATAGAGCATAGGCCAATATCAGTCGGTAAATAACGTCAGTTTAACTTCAGTAGGGCAGGACATGAAAAAACAAATGACAACGGTGAACGACTGAGTCAATGAGTGATTGATTAGTGTAGTAAATGAATGAAGGAAAGGTTAGGAATTTAACTGTGAAAGGAAGGAACGATTTTGAGCAAAGATCGATGTAATGTTTTAGAAGGAGTGAACTAGATGGCGTTGCCATAACCATAAACATAAGCCGTAAGGTCGCAAGTTTTAAATGGATAATTTCTAAGATTACCCATTTATAACTTAATTTATTATTCGATACGATACTTGCCAAAAAGTACTCATTAATTAAAAGTATCGCATGCAAAGTATCGAGTACAAAAGTATCAGTATCGAATGGAAATATACTCGATACCACGAAGTATCGATACTTTTTTCGTGTCCCTAGGTCTAACTAGTGGTTATATGCTTCAGAACTGTCGTACCGAAACCTGCGGGGTAATTGCGTACCTAACACACTAACAGTAGAAATGGCTTTAATTTTAACAGTTATTTACGTTGTGGAGCAGACAACTTTTTTTAAATTAATATATGAAGCAATGGATTAACAATATCCTTCAAAATCATTCAGACTGTGATTGAAAGTGTGTTACGCACTCAGGGTACTGGAACTTAAGGCCCACGCAAACAGACGCGACGCGACTCTAATAAAACAGTTTCTAAGAAAACTTCACGATAGAACAATCACCGATGTTTCGCGCCAGTCGCGCCAGTATGCACGAGCCTTTATTCTTTGAATGGTCTGAAATTGCAACACATAGATAGGTAGCAAGTAAGCTTTTGCCTATGAACTTGAGCCCCCAGCTCAGACATTTTCTATAATAAAATTTTTGAGATACCATATCTAAACACCAAAGGACGTCGTCAATGGATTTTGCTGGCGACACTAGTTGCAATACTTACATTAGTCATCCTCTTTATATTCAACATCGGGGTCTCTAAGAAGCTGGTGAGAGTGTATTTTTTAAGAGTTTCAAACTCAAAGCATTGAATTGTCAAAGAATCGGTCAGTTAGTCAGAAAGTTGAAGCTAGTTGCCCATTCCAAAACGTAGATCTCTATGGAGAAGAACGGGCAAGAAACTCCAAGGCCACTCTTTCAAATACTTATAGATAGGTATTACAAAATCCTGGGTACATTATTCTTGTTTCTTCTATATGTGAGAACAATGTACAAAAAATAATCAAAAGCAATTGAAAATATAAGATTAAAAATAAGCCCTGGCAGATAAGAGATGACCAGTCTCAACGGACGGCGCCCGTTCACGAACATGACGCGTGGATCATCCAGCTCACCCATTTTGTAGGGAACCGAATGATCCAACGTTTCATATAGTTAGATGTAGTTATAATGTCACATATTTATGTACTTATTAGAGATGTATGAGCTATAAAGTTGATGCGAAAAGTTGTTTGATTTTGAATATTTGGTGCAGAATGACGACATATCGCGTGTAACTTGCGACTTTGCGAGTGATATCCGAAATAGGAAAAAACAAACAGATTCTGATTACTACCTAATTTTTAGGGTTCTTTACGTCCGAATGAAAAAACGGAAACCTTATCTTATAGGATTCCTCGTGTGCCTGTCTGTCTATCCGTTTGTCACAGTCAATTTACTCCGAATCTAATGGACCGATTTGGTACACATATGAATTTCTATGACTCCAACACGGACGTGTAACGTACCTAACGTAAATAAATGAATTTTGAATATGCAGGCTACTTTTGGGAGGCAAATAAGAAAATTAAAAAAAATGTTTGCAAACGTGTGTGTGACATATTTTTTTTAATTTAAAGACTGACATTTATTCAAAATGAAAACAATGAACAATTTCTGTGAGTGAGGGTCTCAAACATATTTTTTTATAATTTTAAAATAAAGAGTTTTATAGTAATTTAAGAAAATAAATGAAAATTGACCATTCGCCCCTTATCTCCGAAACAATAGAGCCAAAAAATTAAAAAAAAAAAGAAAATTTACTTATAGATTGCAGGAAAACCTATGAGAAGTCTAGAGTTTCAAAATAACATGATTACATGACAAATCTCTCAATATTGTCCGTACAAACTTACATAATTTGCAGTTGGAATGTATGGGAGAACATATTTCTCAACTACAATGTTAAGTTTGTTCTTGGGATAAATAATTCATCCCAACTACGGAACACTTCATTGTGCGTGGTGGTCCGACACGCACTTGGCCGGTTTTTTTGATTACCAACGTAAATGTTTGTGATTAAGAATTGCAAAATTGGTAATTAATGCGCATCATTTACGCATACGCTGATTTAATTTGGAACGTATGTAGGTATGGTTCCATAAAGCAAGGTCAATGTCTTTATAACTGCAGGGTTAACACAGTCAATATGACACTCGTGCGTGTTTGATGTCGCGCATTGCCGGCGATCGTCAGCGATGCGCCCGCGCCGGCCGGCACACCACGTGTAGTGCACGCCTACTACAGATAAGTCTTTTGTACTTTTGAACTCATCGCGCCACTTTCCATTGAGGATTAACTAGATTGAATGAACAGCTAGATATGCTCGGAATAGAATCGAACACAGAAAGCCACATGTAGCTACCTGTCTACTAACAAACGTCAATAGAACGCTTTATGTGTAAGAGTTTAGTACTTACTTAATTTAATTATTAACAAAAGTTCCTCTTTTGTTCTCATTTGCACATACTTATAGGTTTTTTCACATACTCGTAATTATTCAACGTTTTACACAAAACCGGTTTGCCACGGTCGAGTGTCAACCGACAGAAACAAATAAGCGGACTGAGATTTTCCTTTTTGCTATCGATTTTTTAAGTATAAAATTATGCCTACTTTTTACAACATGTCCCTGAAATAACGCAAACCACCAAACCACCCCAATTAGAATATTTAATAGGTAAGTTATTTATAATCATAAATTCATACGCTGAATTTTTACTATTATGTGTAAAATATTGTTTATTTACTTTAGTTATACTGATTATGGAAGAAAATTGTGGTCACATGCAAATCTACATAATTGTATTACGTATTTCACTGGGGATCTCGGATCCCCCTTCTAAAATTCTAAATGTGCTGAGGACAGTTCCCGCGTGATTCAATCGATAGGAAATTAGCAATCCAAGATCTGGGGGCCTACCATCAGCTCAAAAGCAGTATTATTTTAATATTACTTCAGTGGGAGAAAGAGATGGAACTATACGTCCTGTAGAGTCTTTCCCACACTGAAGTAATATTAAAATAATACTGCTTTATGAGCTTGTAGTAGGCCCCCGTAGGAAGTACACGGTACAAATTACATTCTAAAAAATAAATAAATTCTGATTCTGGTATTTATTAGATAATTCCAAAGTTTTGACTACCGAGGCCAGAAGCGTGAAGATAAGACAATATTGTATCATTTAAATCACACTAAACTTATTAATATAATTTCAGTGACTGATACGTACTATGCTAATTACTGACATAACACTGTATTAATTTTCAGTAAGTACATGATTCACCCAAAAAAATAGGATACTTAACAACTATTGTTAAAAATGTATCGTCGTGTGAGTTGATTTTGTTGAATGTTTGGAAACATGAATAAATTATTTCTTTAACTTATAAATTATTTAGGTGGGTATGTATGTAAGTACTACTCATGAAGGACTTTTGACTTTAGGAGTCAACAGAATAATTTCTGCCATACCTAGTAATTTTAATATCGGTTTATTTTAATCTTATTTGTATTTTACCAGCTCCTACCGCCACGAAAACAATAAAATATTTATAAATCATCCATCTATTAATACATACATATACTGCATAGTTAAGTTTGAACTTTAGTGAGGAACGAGGATGTGATGAAACGTCTATTATCGCACGACACATTAAATTTAACATTAGATAAGAAAGGGCAACAATAAGAATGAGAGATCAAGCAGCCATCACAATCGCACTTAGTTACTGTGTGTTTAGTCTTGATTTGTTTCATAAAACACAATTACACCTTTATTCCGTGGTGAAGGGGTAATCTAAAAACCGGCCGCGACACGACTCTAAGGGTTCCGTAGTTGGGATGAATTTATCCCAAAAACAAACTTAACTTTGTAGTTGATAAACATGTTGTCCCATACGGAATGTACAGGAAAACATGTTTTTGCAACTGCAAAGTTAAGTTGGTCGATTATTACTCTTTAACTTGTAGTGCCTACTTAGCTGTGATAGTTTTTCTTTTAATTTTGTTACATAAACTACTGCTGTGATTTTTTTCACACACCCAAAACCAACCATTTAGCTGGCAGGGGGGGGGGGACACTTGAATCTCACAAAAATTAGCACTTTAAAGCTTAATATTTGGCAAACGGATCCCTGAATCCAAAATAGTTTTCACAAACTCAATGTTTTTAAAGGACCTTTACCCCATACATTTTGTCCCATACATTCTAACTACAAATGTAAGTTTATACGCATAATATTGAGTGATTTACCATGTTATTTTAAGACCTTAAGACTTCTTATAGGTTTTCTTGTAAATCTATAAGCATAGAACGATTCTCTATACTTTTTTCAAAATTTTAAACTCAGTAGTTTCGGAGATATAATGGGGGAATGGTCAATTTTCATCTATTTTCTTAAATATCTTTAAAAGTATTTTTTTATTACAAAAATGTATTTGCGATCCTCACATTAAGTCCTATCATTTAATATGTCACACGGTACATTTGGCAAAACATTTTTTTTTAATTTTCTTATTTGACCCCATATTCAAAATTCATTTATTTACGTTACACGTCCGTGTTTGGGTCACAGAAATACATAATATTATGTGTACCAAATTTCAACTTAATCGGTTCATTAAATTCGGAGCAAATTGGCTGTGACAGACGGACAGACAGACAGACACACAAGTGATCCTGTAGGGGTACCGTTTTAGGGTTCCGTAGTAAACAAGGAACCCTTATAGTTTTGTCATGTCCGTCTGTCTGTCTGTCTGTCTGTCCGCGGTCTAGCTTCGAGACCCTTAGTACTAGAAAGTTGTAATTTGGCATAGGTATACATATTAATTACGCCGACAAAGTAGTAAAACAAAATTATGAAAAACATTTTTTTTTTTATGGTACCTCTCCTATAAGTAAAGTGGTGATATTTTATTTTTTTAGTTAAATAGCATGAAAAGAGCAAATGAGTGATTAATTTAAACTCTGTTGTTAAAAATGATTAACTAGGGCCACAAGTTCCACGAGCTAATGACCTTAACAAAGTTGAATGTTACTTAATGCCTGTTTTGTCTAAAGATACAAACATTTTCTATTTCAGTGTCAAGCTTCCTAATGCATGCTTATTATCGCATGAACAACAGCGTAGGTAATATGCGGTTTTACTACATTTATATTAGCCATAAATAGTCCCATCTAATGTTGAGGAGCTCGTGGCTAAGTACTAACAGTCGCTCGGGTCAATCTGTCAGGTTAAGCTACGCTTGCCGGGGTTGGTCCGTGGATGACCATTTCTACATACCGAGACTCCTCCGTGCCTCGGAAAGCACGTTAAGCCGTTGGTCCCGGCTGTCATTCGTGGATCTTTGACAGTCGTTACGGGTCGTCAGAAGCCCGAAAGTCTGACAACCAGTCTTACCAAGGGGTATCGTATTACCCAGTTACTGGGTTGTGGAGGTCAGATAGGCAGTCGCTCCATGTAAAATACTGGTATTCAGCTGCATCCGGTTAGAATGGAAGCCGACCCCAATATAGTTGGGAAAAGGCTAGGCAGAACGAGTCCCATCTAATGTCGATAAAATGATGGAAACCATCTCTGCTCTCTCTTAGCTGCCACGGCTTAATTTAATTTTGTTTTTTTTTTGTTTTTTTTTTTATTACGGACGCTTTTAACGTTGTGCATCGTTCTCACATTCAACATGAATGATGTACCTAACCAATTTTTTGTAACCATATTTTGATTTAAAAGAGTGTCTGTGAAGTTTCTTGCCCGTTCTTCTCTATAGGTACCTACTACGCTTTGGAATGGGCGACTAACTTCATCTTTCTGACCGACCCCTTGACAATTCAAAAGTGCCTGTAATTGGTTTATTTGAAATAAATGGTTTGAGTTTATGTAAGTATTTTGTTTTCACGTTGGGCCAGTTTCAATGGTCGCTCAAAAGGATGACATTTCATTCATTTGTATATCTACAATGGAATGTTGTTAAGTTCAGCACATTATCTTTTCAGATCACAGCTTATCTCAAAGGAATGAGGGTAGTTGTCTCTATGGAGAGCAGGGATGTAACGGATATCCGTATCCGCATCCGCAACTGCGGAGCATCCGCATAAATTTTGATATCCGCAAAACATCCGCATCCTCAACTTTTGATTTTAAAAGCTCCACATCCTCATCCGCATCCTCATAATTTCTATGGGGATGTGACCCAACGTTGTTCGCAGAAATAGTGAATTTTTTAAAACTCGCGCCGAGCGAAAGGGGTGGGCCGATAAGTGAATTACGCGTTCCTATTGGCTGAATTCGCAATGTCCTTGTCCTATGACAGAAGATCGGCCGCACGTGGCAGTGGTGGCACGACTGTGGTTCCACATGTCACAAATTGAGTTACTGGATGCCGAGTTGCGTGTTATTGTTTACTTTTGTTTGCTCGTAGAAGTGAAGTTTTTTGCAGGCGAATTATGCTACGGTAACCTACCAAATGATTACCTAGAACCTATAATACAAACATAAAAACTATAAAAAACAGGGCTATTTTTTGTACAACATCCGCATCCTCACCCTCATCCGCATCCTCAATAAGGAATTTTCCAATATCCGTATCCTCATCCGCATCCGCAAACCCGATTATCTCGATATCCTCATCCGCATCCTCATCCGTTATATGACATCCGTTACAACCCTGATGGAGAGTACTTAGTCACCACTGAATCACCACGCCACATAGTGCATACTATGACAAAACTGCGCCAGGGTATTGTTCAATCCGTATTCAGCGTTTTCCACGTTCAGGGTATTGTTGTTGTTGTTTTGGGATCAAGGCATCGTAAGCATGGCACTCATGGCAGCTGCCCTATTTGTTTCCCTATTATCAGCAGTAAACGACAGGCTGTTGCAATAATGATCTAAGTTCGATCTTCGTATCATCGCACACGATTTTCTTCTTTACTAAATCACAAAAGAAGAGAGGATGCTTTTGCCCACATTTTTACTATTACATTTAACAAGAGGCTGAACAATATACTCTGGCCAAATGTTAACAATAAAACCACTTATTTTAAACTGACTTCGGTATATTTAACACCTCCAACGTCATACAATCCAACGTGTTTTCTTGTGTTAAAGTGACGTCAACGTTTCACATTCAGATTGGTGAGTATAGGTATTATTTTTATGAGTCTATAAAATTGTAAAATTTGTTGTGAAGGCTGACAACCGTAGCTGTAACATGTTAGAATATTTTTTAAATAATATGTATACGTCGCAATTGTCGCAGTAAGATGGTTGAAGCCGTAATATAGTTATGTCCCTAGGGCAGTGGTCGGCAAACCGCGGCTCGCGAGTATTCGCAGCTCTTTAGCCCAGTGTTTTACAACGTGTGGGTTGCGACCCACTGGGGGGTCGCGAAACCTCTATAAGGGAGTCGCGGGGCCTCAGTAAAAGAAAAATAAAAAGTCTAAAAATATATTTTTAAACTTTGTTTCGTTGCTTTAGATAATTCCAACAGATTTTCTTTTAGATTGGTTCTCAAATTTGCCTCATCTATAGCTGCATTTAAAAACGTAATTTCTCTACTGGGAATCACTCGTAGCCATAACATAACGTCACGCCTTGTTTCCCCGAAGGGTTGGGCAGAGGTGTCCCTGTAGCAGGTAAGTACATCCACATTTCGCCAGTTATGTTAAGTCCCATGTAATAAGAGGCGAGCCTATTGCCATCAACCGGGCACAAATGCAGACTCCGAGCTGCTACTGAGAAATTTCTGATAGAAAAACCCAATAACACTTTGCCCGACCCAGGAATCGAACCCAGGACCTCATGCTCAGCAGTAGCGCTTGCTACCACTAGACCAACGAGGCAGTCACGACTCGTAGCCGTGATCCTTATAAATCCATCAATTATACAACATAACATTTATTTAAAATATACTTTGGATTTAATGAGGAGGCGAGTGGGATACGTTGTCCCCACTAATCCATCGTATCGCTTTTCTGTGGAGGCGTTTGGCGTATATGTAATATGTCTTATAATTATGTAATTAGCCGATACGTAATTATAAAAAAATATGAAAATGTTGTACGTATTTGATATTTGTGTTATAATAAAATACAGATTATAAAAAGGGTAAAGGGAGGGTAGGGAGTCGCAAAAAGAATTTTCATACTAAGGGGGGTCGCATCATGAAAAAGGTTGAAAAACACATTATTGGTCCGTTGTTAAGTTTAAGGTGATATATTGAAAAAAATGGGCTTTTTCTTTATCGTGTAACTTTCAAAGTATTTGGAATAGGGATTTCAAATTTTGGTGTATGATTTTTGACTATATGATCTAGTATCCGGAAAAAGGAATACACGATACAATGAAATTTTCTCGATACAAAAAATTTGCAAAGGTCTATCTATTTTTATCTTTTTTTGAGTATCATGGCGCAACGCTTATGAGTTATTCAATGGAATTTACTTTAAAACATAGAGAGTAAGCGTTTCGAGTGTTAAGAAAAGCAGTTTTTTTTTAAATAATACTTTTCATTTACAAAAGACGGCATTTCGTTTTGGCACATACGTTGTTTTATTCCGAGCGGACACACATTATCGTCATCTCTTCTTTCGCCTATCAAAAGTATTGTCATCACTCTCGTTCATTCATAGATCAGTCGCCCAATGGGGCTTATCGACGAAGAATCTATGTCACTTTTTTGCAAATCGGTGCGATCAAATTTACGTGATTTACAGAATTTTGTTTACAGAAAAAGTTAGTACTTCAGCAAGTTAAAGTAATTATTGAATGCAATTAGTGTTGAATAGGTATTCAGACTGTGTGTGTGTGTATTCTTGTGAGTCCTGCGAACAATATAACATTATTTTTCTATTATGATTTCGTGGTGACACTTAAATTATTTATAAATATAGAAAGAAATATAAAATCAAAACTGAACAGTACCTGCAACGTTTGGAGTGCACAGGGCTATCAATGAACTCATTTTACAGGAATTCAATAGCAATAAGATGATGATAATAGTGAGTCGAATTCTCCACCTTCACTAAAACACAACCAACACAATCTATTCCCGCTTTTTAATGTATTATTGTGTAAGCATTTTATTTTCTAAGAACATCTATTTTTATACCTACAACTTTTAATAATCTTTTATCTAAAGAAATAGGCTAAACAAAATTCGTTTTTAGGTTTTGAAATACGTCAACAGTACATCAATATGTCAAGTACTGTCACTACGAATCATAGATCACAAAAAAGAAATGGAGTCGCATTTGAATTGTAAAAAAGGAGAGTTTTAACCCGACTACGGCAAAATCAAAGGAGGGTTATGATTTTAACATGTATGTATGTATGTATGTAACAGGCTATCAAATAAAATTCAAGTCAGACTAGTAGTTCCAGAGATTAACGCGTTCAAACAAACAAGAAAACAAACTCTTCAGCTTTATTATTAGGACTAGCTGCACTCCACGATTTCACCCGCATAAGTCCCAATCCCGTAGAATATCGGGATAAAAAGTATCTTATGTCATAAAGTCTAAACCAATTTATCATCACTGTAATATTTTCAACACAATGTATTTTGTTATGAAATAAATTACTTATGATTATGACTTAACCAGGTCATGGTCTACCCTTTGGCAAATTTCAAATATTATTCCCTCAGAACTCTAAAAAAAATCAAGCTTCTAAGTCAACGCAATAAAAAAATACGGCCCTTTATGTGGCATATTTTGATAATCTTTTTTTTACTTTCGCTGTTGACCTTCGTAGGCCTTCACAACTTGTGTTGTCATTATCAAAAGCCATCATAGCCCATAATCTGCCTATAGGCATTGAGCATGGGCTTGTATCTACACTATCAAGACATCTTCCAGCCATTGAACTCGCTACGTCAAAAATTTTGTTCACAGGGTCGAAAAATCCAAATGAAAGTAAAAAGTTTCTTGAAAATGGTTAATTTTCTGAACTGTTGAGAATATCCTAACTTTTAAACAATAGGTGGCCACCTCCACTTTACCCCATTTGCCTTTGGATCATTACGTTTGAGACAACCTGTATACAGGTTGGATTTTTGAGATGGGGCAATAAGGGCAACTACCATAACCGTTGTTGCTACAGGAAAACGGTCTTAGAAGACTGTCTTTAACTTTTTAAGACATTTTGATTTGCATTCACAGATTTCGAAAAAAATATTAGTCAGTAAGAAAATGGGCAGTTTTCACAAAAACTTTTTTTGATGCCAATCGAACCTGTTTTTTTTATGGAACAAAAAACTTAAGTGGCCAACTCAGAACCAAGTCAGAAATCGCAAAAAACTTTTTCCATACGTTTTGTGTGTGGGAATGCCACTCTGTAAACAATAAATATTTTTGCTGATAATTAAATATTTTGTATTATTTGTCTACTCCATAGTTCGCAAAATTTCATAGACCGAGATAAATTATTGTTACTTGGCACGCGCTTTTTTCTTAGATATGTTTCTGTCTTTATCATGCACTTTTAGTATGACAGTTGTGCGACAGTGACAAGAATAATGCTTAGCCAAAGCCCATGCTAAGTAACTAACGTTTTCAAATTCCGGTCAGTTATTTCGTTAGTTCCACTTTTTGCTACTGGTTCAGATACGTTTGTGGCAGCGCGACGATGTGGCGGCCAACCATCGAATATAGAACCGCCACTCCCCGCGTGCGGGGGCAATAAGCCACGCCCACCAAACTATTATTTATTTTCAATATAGGCCCTTAACAGTAGAGCCAACATTACGGCAAAGGAACTATTTGATGAAACGGATTCTAGTACAACATTATAACCAAATAACACTCGTTTGGATGATATTATGGTTACTATGACACTGGTTGTTTTAATGTTGACAGAAACTTTTATATAGGATTTATAGCATGGATGTAGATAAAACTTATTAGATATTTATCCGACTATGAAATGAATAAGGAAAGAAGTAATGTTTTTTTCATCAAATCTGCATGTATGTATATGTATGTATTATTAGGTACGTTTTACCTCCTGTGTGAATTTGAGCTCAGCAACTTTAATATAATAGCATTTAATAACAGGTAATGGTAATAAAACCCACAACACAGCCGACCATTAATAGACGCAACTAAGTAGGTAAGTAATGTAGGTAGTTAAAATTGTAAATAACACCCATTTACGTTCATGACGAGAGTTAGTTTTCAGGAAAATATTATATTCAAATAATTTATTTAAGTACGTCATATTTCGGGAGATACACATAATTCGGTGCGTTATTAACCGACTTCCTGAAAGGAGGAGGTTATATTCTATGTTCGCCTGTTTTTTTTTTTAAATATGTCTATCCATTTTTTCGTCAGTCGTGAATCGATTGTGAAAATTCTTCTCTGGTCCCATATAAATTTTAGGGAATGCCTTTGCTGTCGGCGCCGGCTCCCAAAAATAACGCCATTGGCAACCGGCATGACATTTTATCATAGCCGAAGTTTTTAATCTCGGCTGCCGGCACCGACGCCGCGCCGCCGCGCGCCAGTTCGCATAATTCGCGTATTCAGAACTCTTAACTAACTAAAGTATTTTTTTTTTCTAAATATTCTAGTCGTTTTAGTGGAGGGTCACAATTCTCATCACCTTTTTTTTTTTTTTTTTTTTTGGGTGGGAAATCATCAAATAACTTCTCCCGCTCTGGGCGGAGCGGGAGGGCGTGTCAGACTCTTACTGACTAAAACCCACCCGTGTTCCTTCAGTTGCCGTGTTGCCAGGGGGCCACGATGTCCCTATCGGTTCTCTTCGAACCCCCGGCAGGCATTGGCCCTAGCGGACCCCGTCAATTCTGCTGACATCTCTTTGAGGCGCGCGTGGAACACAACGCGCCGTCGACCCGGGCTTGGTCCTTATCGGACGGCGAGCTACCCATTGCTCACCGTCCGCAAGCCCGCGCCTACGGTGGCCGGAAATCCTCTCGTGACTCCCGACGCCCAGGGCGTCTCCTGCTGCGGCGGTTAGGGGCGCGAGGGCGCGAAATTTGCCTCTCCCTCACGCGCTCCGTCTCCTCAATTCTCATCACCTAACCTTTAATATTTAACCTAATCTAACTACATCCGGGTACTTAGTACTTGATTACTGGAATATGGAAATCATTGATTATGGAAGTGTATTAATGGAAAAAAAGAATGCTTGGGTTCCATACCTCAAAAGGAAAAAACGGAACCCTTATAGGATCACCCGTGTGTCTGTCTGTCTGTCTATGCGTCTGTCACAGCCAATTTACTCCGAATCTAATTAGACCGATTAAGTTGAAATTTGGTACACATATGTATTTCTGTGACCCAAACACGGACGTGTAACGTAAATAAATGAATTTTGAATATGGGGGTCACTTTTGGGAGGCAAATAAGAAAAAAGAAAAGTTTTTCAAACTGTATCGTGTGACATCTATACTAATATTATAAAGAGGAAAGATTTGTATGTTTGTATGTAACGAATAATACTGGACCGATTTGAAAAATTCTTTCAGCAATGGATAGCTACATTATCAGCGAGTAATATGGTTATATTTTATCCCCGTACTCCCACGGGAACGGGAACTACGCGGGTGAAACCGCGTGACGTCTGCTAGTATCAAATAAAAGGGCTTGTTACGAGAATTTAAAATATATATATATTTTTAATTTTAATATAAACACATTTAAATATATTTAAGAAAATAGATAAAAATTTACCATTCCCCCTCCCTTATCTCCGAAACTACCTACGGAGCCTAATTTTTTTTTTTTTTAAATACAGAGAATGGTTCTTCACTCATGATTAATTATAGGAAAACCTATAAAAAGTCTATGGTCTTAAAATAACATGGTAAATCTATCAATATTGTACGTACAAACTTATATTTGCAGTTGGAATGTATGGGAGAACATGTATTTCAACTACAATGTTAAGTTTGTATTTGGGATAAATTCATCCCAACTACGGAATCCTTCATTGTGCATGGTCCGACACGCACTTGGCCGGTTTTTTTTTAAATTATGCCTACCCCGCCTATCTACTCCAATATGCCAAATTACCAACCTCGTTCTCCGCTTTTTTTTTCAAACTCAGCGCCTCAGCCAATTCAGCAACCAGCGCGGGCATCCAATTCGGGAGCCGGCACCGGCAGCGGAGGCACTCCCAAAATTGTATTAACTTTTCTTGGGTAGTTTTTGCGTTAGCTTTAAAAATACGTATTTTTCGCACTTAGTCTATGTGGATGATCCGATGATGTTATAATAACTTCCTGTCACTGTTATTTACATTTAAACAGGTAGTAAGTAGTATTCAAATTTGTGTGAGGTAGGTAGGTATACCACAACTAAAAAGTGAAAAATATTTTTTAAAAAAATACAAAAAAAAAGAAATAACAGACTTAAAAAACAAAGAAAACACAACACAAAGTTATTTCTCAGTTTGTAGTGAAACTGAGAAATAACTTTGTGATGTGTTTTCTTTGGAAGTCGGTTGTTTTTTTATCAACTAGTGACTCCGTAATAATTATTAGTATCGTGTCACTGTAGTCATGAGTTGTTTCTAAGTTATCTATTTAAGTGATTAAATAATTTTAGATTGATTGATATTTATCTTCACAAATATTGTTAAGTAGATTTGTTTTTATAATTATGTTATTTACACGATAGAAAAGCCTAATTACGTAGGTAATAAATATGCTCAATTGGAAATTAAATAATATTTCTGCAGATTGGAATTGTCTGCTCGATTGGCGCAGATTCTGAGCAAAGGCTCCGGGGCTCTATGGTTCGCCGTTTCGTTTTTCGTACGGAATGAATATTTTCGTCAACACAAACCTGTTTCAGGAAAAATATTCAGCGATTGGTTTACGTTTTATTTAAATCCCTGTTCCCTGCCCAAACTCGCGTGCGACAAGTTTTTTGCGTCGCATTGCCTCGCGCCGCCCGGCGCGCGGCGACGCGTAAATGAGCACCAAACATTTTCATGTTGTTTCGTTTAGGCGCGGTGCGAGATGATCATGCAACAAGATTTTGTTTACGGATGTTAGCCAGGCTGGTGTCATCGAATTATAATACTAAAGCATCACAGATTCACAAACATTAGATACTTATACAAAAAAAAAAAAAACAGTGGCACTTCGGGAGTGCCAACAGAAGTGAAAACTTGAAAAAAAATCGACACCGCGGTAATCAACGCGTAAATGTCTTTTACTCCACGGTGTCGGTAAATTCCGTTACAGTGTCGCGAAATCAATGGTTTAGTCCGATCTCAAAAATGCCCAACGCGCCTAAAGAAGTTTTCATTTAAAAAATTTGGGTAACGATTTTTTTTCTACCCTGACCCTTATTTGCAATTCATTAGTTAGTTTGGAAGTGTTAATTAAACTATTTTACATAATTATTCCTTATTTACTAACTGCAAGGATTACCTAGCAGTTAGTAAATTTGTTTTTTTTTTTTTCATTATTATTATCCGTCTTTTGTGCCCCACTCTGCCCCCGATAGAAAAAAAGACGCATCTAACATTTTTTCCAGATTTGAATTATATAGGTACATTCCCGGAATCAGAAAAAAAATGCGCATCTGCCTGATATATAACTCAAATCTGGAAAAAATGTTAGATGCGTCTTTTTTCTATCGGGGGCAGCACCATAGGGCAAAGGCCACCCTACCCTAGGTCCCTAAAATAATTTAGTTAAAATTGAATGCTATATTAACATTAGTCAAGTTTTTAATTCTACGGCATAAATATCAGTACTTCACTGAATAATAAACATCAATATTTTGTAATGTCAACTTTTTACTACATATATTTTTCTGCAATAGGCTAAGGTCAAAACATTTTTTTTCTCTGTGAAATTCTAATGTTTTACATTTTTACAAAACTGTGTGGTAATTTTAAAGTAAATACTTACTTATTAGAAAAAAAAATCTTACCTAGTGTATAAGCAACAAACAAATTCACACCAGAAACAGCCCACACCCATGAAGGTATGGAATCCTTATCGGCATTGTCTTTGGTCAAGGCATAAAAACCATAGTCATAATAGGAGAAGACAAAGAAATTGAGCACGGTGAGCAGGAACCCTGCAAATGTAAGCAGATTTGGTGCCACCCATACCGGACAAAACTGAAAAGACAATGAGTTTTAATAAATTGTTCTTAATTTACCAAATATTCTAATAGTTATACTGATTAAATAACTATATGTGTGGGAAAATGGCATGAGATTTAAATGTGTGTAAAACAGCAATGTTCAATAATTATTATTATGTTTTTTAGTATAAAATCTTAGTTTTATAAGGATAAATAACATAATACTTCCTACCCCATTATAAATTAAAATAAATATATTCAAAAAAGCAGGAAACACAGTGTTCAGCATACTAAAACAGGTTTTTTTAAATACAAAAAACAGGGCTGGACTCCCTGGCTCCCTTAGTTAGTACCCCTGGGGACTAAATAAGGGAGGTAAATTGGGCTGAGACACTTACATAAATGATCAATATTTTAGTATTTCTAACTGGAACCTTACCTGAACACACCAGTTCCAAAACGGGTGCATAACATAATTACTAAGGACACTGGTATCCACCGAGTTGTACTGTAACAAAAAGGTTTTTAAGCTATTTATATAATTTTTTATTCACTTAGAATAATTTGACACTTCAAAATGATTATGTATCGATAAAAACAATTATAATGATTGCTTTTATTTTCGTCTCATTGGCACATACACATTACAATGATATTTATTTCGAGGAACTCTTACTTTGTATTTTTCGAAACCTTTTAATTTATCCTCCGACAGGAAACGAGCCATGACGAACGTTGGTGAATTATGTTTTGTTATTTGAAAGTAATATAAATTAAATTCATTCTTCTACGATCTCATATTTTTTCAATATTAAGTGTTGATCAGAACTGTTGTTATTACTTCTAAAATACGCCCTTTTCTTTTATTTCAAACAGCGTAATTTCTTTGAAAATCACAAGAAAACCACACTCCCACAGTTCAAAATGACAACTAAAACACGGCTGGTAATCTTGGAACAAAAATTCCTGGCATTAATAGACGTATTTGTCTATGGTTCGATCTTCCAAAGTGACAATCGCCCCTCGTCCCTTTCCCCTTTGTCGCCTGTGCAATCGACGCCATATTTGTTTGTTGTAAGTCTATTGTAGTCTGTGGTGATACTATATCCCGCCATGACAGTTTGAGTGAAGTTCTACAATCTACATTATCCTCTATACCTGTAATAGTGTAATTATAACGTTGAGTATGAACCACTCTTGCTATGTTGTGAATTTCGCTAGTAAACGAAAGGACGTTAGATTATTTCAATTTCCCAAACGTGAGATAGAACTCGTATAGTGTAAAAACTGTGAAGAATTGCAAAACATGAGGGTACAGGATCTGCGCAAGCGTTATGTGTGTTAAAAGCACTTTGGACAGAAGTTCATCATCTCGACCAATGCAATGTTTCGTCTGCGTGTTGGCGCCTATCCCACACTGTTTTCCGAAACCGAAATCAGCACCGGTACTCCTCGGTTTCAAACTATGGACACTGACTACACCACTGGTAAGTACCCCAATAATATGATAATTATGTATGTAATATAATACAAATTGACTCATATATTCCTCACATAGGTACTCAAATGAAAAGTGCACTGTGTAATGCACTTTCAAAATTTTAAAAAAATAGTTGCTATTTGAGTTTTAAAACTTGAATTTTCGGTCCGTGGGTCGTCCTAGTTCGACTGTAGAAATTCCCACAGAAGCTATACATTTTAAAGAAAATAAAAAGATTCTATGTCCATCTATGTTGCTCTGTCTTGAAAGTGGGACAAAAGTTAGTTGGTCGTCTTTGGCCCTACATGCACTTAATACCCGGGACAAAATTAAATAATTGTTCACAATAAAAACTCATATTGTGAAATATTTTGTAAAGCATAAACAGAGTTATTATTTAGGGTTCTATAAGCAAAGTATGCCAATGGGACCCTATTACCAAAGCTCCTCTGTCAGTCTGTCTGTTACAGGGCTGTATCATTTGAACCATAATAGGTAGACACTTGAAATACAGTGTGTACTACAATGGCTTCTATAACAAAAAATTCTAAATTAAATAAAGTTAAGTTAAAAATTGAGGGGTATGTAAAAAACGAAAAGTATTTATTGTACGGTGGTACGGAACTCTTTATGTGCGAGTCCGACTTGCACTTGGAAGCTTTTTTACTTGTTAGTCATTTTGGGCAGTTGTGTATTTTAATTATTTTATTTTGTTGATAAGCTTAAATATTTCTTTACAGACAATGCTGTTTCTGATCACACATATGCTAAGAAAAGGCAGCATGATGGTCATACCTACTGTACCTTTGAACCTACAAAGAAACATAGAATGACTAAAACTGGTAAGTCACAGCTTTTATATTTTTTTTTGGTTTTTAATAATATAACAAATCTACACTAAAATTTGTTTGTAAGTTTGTATGCAAGGGGTAATCTCCAGAACTACCAGTCAGATTTGAAAAATTCTATTTGCATTGGATAGCCCAATTCTTGCAAGAAGGTTATCTCGGGCTAGGCTTGCGGATAAAGTCGCGGGCAGAAGCTAGTACTTTTATAATTTCTGAATGTATTGTCTTTTGAGGGCTATTTTGCCCAATTGCAAAGAAGCACTTCTTTGCCTAATGCTTAAATGCGATTGTTACACAAATTGAATGATAAACATGTAATTCCAGATAAAATTAAAAAGATGAAGGTAATTATTGTTTTTGAATTCAGAATGTTTCTGAAGATGTTTATTTAGGGATACCTAGTCTGTTCGGTCTAATTACAATAATCATGCATACAGCTGTACTAAGTCATGGAAATAGTGTTGTTTATCAATATTTGAAGGTGTTCAAAAGTGAGTACTTATAACAGTCTATTTTATTACAGGTTAAGAATTGCGTGAGTCTTCAGCAAAACAGTGGCAGCTACACTTTCATACACTGCTCAGTTTTGTAAGTATTTTGTCTGCAATGTAGTTTTCGCATCAACTGCAAGCAGTGTAACATAAAAATAAGTATATTATATAGCATGTTACTTTTTTGTTGCAGCTCATCATGCCGATGGCAAACAAGTCAGCCCAACTTTAAAGAATACGGCAGAAATGGTATCTATTTTTGATGATTTATTTGATTCGGTCAATGGAGCCTCTCTTACAAGTAAAATTGAAGGGAGGCTATCAAAAAACTGCAAGGGATAAAATTTGTATAAAATAAAACTGGATAGTTACGCTGAAAAGCTATCAAAGGTTGTGGTAGTTATTCAAGAATAAAAATATATCTATCTTGAGACTAAGATATTTCAACTCTGATCCAATAGAAAACTTTTCTGGACAAGTCAAAGCGTACAATTTTAGAAACAATGATCCAAATTGCCACACCTTTAAGACACTTATAATCACAAGATTTATAATCTTTCACTCTGATGGTTACAATTGTGAAGAGGATTCAGGTGAGTAACTAGTAAAACTCAAGGCCTTATTTTCAAATAAGGCCACGAAAAATAATGAAACAAACGCCGACAGTGCCTAATCACCTGGATCCTTTAACCTTCGGAGTGCAGTTCTAGAGAATATCCCCTCAATCCACACAACGAATGCTTGGAAATCACACCACAACAAACAGGTATTATAAAAGAAAATAAAATTAGATCTAAGTATTCGTTTGAGTTTCTGGATTGTGTGATACACAGGGATGCTGTTGAGGAATGCTTTTTAGATTTAAGTTGTCGATTAGCAGTATTTAATTGGTGCAATGTAATAAATAAGATAATTAAATAGATAATTAAATTCAATAGATAACTAAATTAAATAGATAACTAAAATATATAACTTGTTTTCTAACCTAAACACATCTGTACAAGGGCACAGATGTGTTTAGGTTAGTAAACAAAAGTTTGCCACCAATGCAAAAGAAAGCTTTTATAAAATATAAGACAAAATTAAGAAATAATAATATTGAAGGTTTTTTATTTTCATCACATGACTAATATTCCTTTTTCTAATACACACACACCTCCGGCGTACTATCAGTACACCTGTCTACACACAACCCTACCTCGAGTTGAATTAAAGCAGAACCTCTTTTTTGGAAGTCGGTTAAAGGCTTAAAAGGCTATTTTCCAAAATATTCTGGGCTCGATAAACGTTGGCAAAAAGACTCGGTCTCATAACAATAAGAGCAACAAAATGGTTAAAATTAAAAAAAAATTAAACGTCACAATCAAAGCTCGCTAATCGTAAAGCGATTTTTCTACTATGGGAGATTACCGTCTGAGTACTACTTAGTCTGTGAACTAAAATTTACTTTGACTTTGTTGACAATGACATTTCCATTCAACTGAAAAATTGCTGTAAACCAGAGACAAATATAGTCTTTGGAAAAAGATTAATGTGTAGCGGAAACATAATGTGAAACATAATATTTCATGATTGCTCGTGATATATATAGCATGATTTCTTAACGAAATAAAATTTTTTCAATAATATTTTCAAAGAGTGGGATTTTTTAGCAAAGTTTGAAAAAAAAAAATTTGAGTATGTTGAGAATATCAGCCTTCACTATTCCTGCTCAAACCTTAGTGGTCGATGATGATAGTACGATGGTTATGTATGGCTGGATGTATAGCGTATACGTACGGTTTCCTGATCAGGATTCCTAATTTGGAATTCCGTGAGACTAGCGCACACGTTCGTTTTTTTTTTAAATTGTTTCCGAAACGAACATCAGGTTTTTTTTCCGTTCGATAAATGTACAAACGTGAGCGCCTAGTTGAACATTTTGTATGAAAGGCAAGCATTCAGGTTTCCGAATCAGGAATCCTGATCAGGAAGCCGTATGTATACAGCCAGCCTATAACAGCACCCACAGCGCCTGTGCACAGCGCCACAGAGCATATAACTTTCACAGCGCAGGATTACAGCTGCGATTCAAATTGTAGTCTGTGGCTGCGATGTCTGCAATCTATCATTGCGGTTGGCGGCATTCAGAACACGGAATAGCCGCGTCCGCTGAGGCGTGCTCTGTAGGCGGCAGACGGCAGGCGGCACTGCAGCACTGCTGCTGCAATCTGCGATCTATCGTTGCCTTCGAAACCTATACCTTGATGATTGCTGGTGTTTACTTTATACAGAACACGAATAAATTAATAGCCAAATCTCAATAGAGACTAATTGAATTTAAAAACTGTAATTCCAATGCCTATGCCTGAGACTTCAGATGGCTATAACAATTTGACTAGGCTTTGAAAAATTAGTTTTTTACATTCGAAAATAAAAACATAGGTATTCGTTCAGGAGGTTATCCCTAATTTTGCAGGGAAGATTTTTTTTTGTAGAGCATCTCGTAGTTGACCTCTGAGATCATGACTACGTAACCGGGCTTTCCTGTAGGTACCTTAAGCTACTACTCTTAAAACCTCCAGCCAGGGGTTATTCAACTATGCTAATTAAAACTAGGTGAACGCTCGCTCGTTATCGAACAAGGGTCGGGGGGGAGTATTATTTACTCGGGGACGCGGTCGCGATCGCAAAGGACCTCGGCGGCGAGGTCGGAATGACGGGAGGCGTCTGTTTTTGTACACTGTGCTGGTTTCCCTACTGCTCTCCTGGAGGAGGGTAATGGGGTCGTCAGGATCGGTAAGGATTCTCTTAAGGCGGCGAGTTCGATTGATACTAGAGGGAGTGTAACTAGTAGCGGCCTCAACAACCAGAGGGTTGCGATGTTTGGCGGCAGTATCGAAGTAACGCTTGGAAGAGCGTTTGAGAAATTGGTGGATGGTGGGGATTTTTAGATTGAGGAGGATCTCATTCCTAACAAACCAGGGGCTCCCGAGGCCTTCCGAAGGCAACGGTTCTGTAATGTCTACATCTTATGGATGTGACTGGGTCTTGCTTGTGCAAAAACAGCACCCGCATAGGTCATGATTGGTTGCAGAGAAATGTGCCATAGGGTTAATTAAAAACTGTAATTCCAATGCAGCGCCTGCGATTTCAGATGGTATAATTGGCTATAACAATTTGACTAAGCTTTGAAATATTAGTTTTTACATTCTATAACAAAACATATAGGTATTCGTTCAAGAGGTTATTCCTAATTTTGCAGGGAAGAGGAATGTGCCTTAGATATGGTTAAGGCACATTTAACTCGCCAGTTATTGCCTACTTTAGGTAGAACTGCTACTTATAGTCTTTGTGATTTTAAGTAAAGTTCAATTTAGATTGTTTTTAATGCTGAAATATTTATGTATGTGTAGCTAATACTTAGGTACGTATCTCTGAGTGCCTGAGAACAATATCTGTAGATACCACTGGTTAAGATTTAAGGCCAAATAGGTCTCTCTAGTAGAGGTACAAAATGCTTACCTATCAAACAAGGGCGGATCCAGCCTTCGAATCAGGGGGAGGGGGGTCCGATAGTCAAGGTCCAGTCAGGACAGGCTAAAATCAGCGGTGGACAAAACAAAATGCGGCCATCCCGGTCTTCTCAATTTATGTAGGTATTACTAGTAACATTTTGCAAAAAAAAAAAACAACAACGAAAAAACAAGTATAACGTGCAATTATAATCTACATAAACCATAGTCCTCACAACCGGCAGGATTGGTTTTTTCAGAGAGGTGCATTTTCATCTCAGAAAATGCACCTCTCTGAAAAAATCATCATGTAAAATATAGGCAAAATTTTACAAAAAGCAAGAATGTAGGATGCGGGAGCGGGAGCTCAAAACTTTTTGTAACTCGTCTCGGAATTCTCGGTTATGTTTCTATTGAACATTCTTACGCGAGCTCGAAAATTTTAGCACTTTACATATAAATTACTTACACACAAAATATTTTAATATGACGTGTAAAACTTATTCCGATATCCTATTTACAGAATAAACAATTTCATTTCATTTCAATAGCAAATTAAGCAGTTGTACCTACTTAAATAAACACCTAACAACTTAGGTACTTAATTGAAAATAAATCATATTTAAAAATCATATTTAAAAATTCTGAAATAAAGTAGCTATAATAGTTACTTAGTTTAATAGTTTCTTAAACAATAATATGTGTACGAAAACAATGTGGGATCTTGGTACGCAAGTAACAATCAAATAACATAATATGTGGTTCACTATCACTAGTGATAAAACGTCATGCCGATTGTAATGTTTTCTCAAAGGAGCCTCGTAATTTAGTTCGGAGCACTAAATAGATATCCGACACGCCTCGTAAGAAACAGAACGCTTTCATTGTGTACACATATCAATTTTTAATTAATTTAATTAAGTACACTGTCGTTGTTTGTGATATTTTAGTTAATAATGTTGCACAAATCTGCGGCTCTTCGCACGAGGAGCCTGTATTTAAAACATGTGGTTTACTTTTCCTCCGCTAAGGTGAGTCTTTTTTATGTTTTCCGGTCAGTTTACGCGGTTTTCTGTTCCGTTTTTAGTGAGAACAGAAAGTTATAAAATGTTTAGGTTACAAAGTGTTTTAATTTTATCAATTGATTTGTTTTTTATTATTAAATATTCAAATACTTACCTACATAATGGAAAAGTTACAGACAGTTTTATCTTCTGGTGATTTTTGTGTGTAGGTGTTGGGCTTTATTTATTTTTTTATTTTTCACAAATAATTACCCAATCAATTTTATTAATTTCGGGAAACCTACATTTAATTTTATTTATTTATTTCATAAGCCTAATACTTAAGGAGAGAAAAAGGGTTAAGAGTCCTATTACACTTTTTACGCTAATGCATAATTTTTGACGTTGTATTTTTCAGCAGCAGTAAGATACTTATTTTAATTATTTGTTAATGAATAAGATAGTGCCATTCTCTTTTCTGTAAGTTGGAGTTACATTTAAATTTTTCTTTTGGTGTAATTTACTATAAATATTTTACGAACTCAGTTTACAAGAAAAGCCGTCGGCGATTAAACTTTGACGCTCAAATTCACATTGTTTCATTCAATTCTAATTATAGTTAAAATTACTAAAAGATTAGTTGAATGTTTACTTGTTTATTGGAGTTCTAGAATTTCTTTAAATTCCTTGAGTTTTCACGGATTTTTTTTTAAAGAAAAGAAATAAATGTCTTGATTCATCAGCGTCCATTATATTCCAAATAAACACAATTTTATCAAATAAACTAATAACATATAAAACTTCTATCTACAAGGAATACGATTCATTAGTTTTCGTTTCTCAATATAATAAGACAAAATTACAATAATTAAAATTAAAGTAAGTACTATAAATTCCGCGAATTACACGAAAATAATGTGTCACTCCAACTTACAAGAAAGAGAATGGGACTATACTTATTATAATCAAATAATTAAAAAAATGTCTTATTGCTGCTGAAAATTATAATGTCAAAAATCATGAATTTCCGTAAAAAAATGTAATAGTACTCATAACAACGTATTAGGTACCTACTTATGTTCCTTAGATTAGATCCTTAAAGTAAACTATAATAAGTACTTTAGTAGCAAGTTGCTAAGGCCTATGAAGTAAAAATGAAAACATGTTTCTTGTTTCACCTAGCATGCAAAAGGTGTTATAGTTGCTACTTATGCGAAGAGTCGTAAGATTCATCATAATATTCCAGTAAGGAAGTGATCCTCATATTTTATTACGGATTGTTACCGTTCTTCTTGACTTGGATTTTAAAATCGCGCTTGCCTCTTTGCTTAGGCACCTGTAAAATAATAATCAAATGAAAAGACTACAACTAGGTGTAAATCCTTCCACACGGTAGGTATATCCGAATATCTTAGAAAACACGTGCGGATTTTTTTTAAACGAACTTCTATTTTAGAATCTTTATTTACTAGCAAAACCAAAAGATTCGAAGCATATTTTTAATCTAGGTAAGTACATAAAACAAAAAGTATTTTTATCTAATTAAAATTAATTCATACCGTGACATGATAACGAAAGTAACATTGAAGCAAGGTTAAATTGATTTAAATTTGCTATTTGTTCGCGTAGGCCTGACATACTGAGTTATTTTAATTCCTAGGTAGCAACTGATAACGATAGTTATTGTTATGATGCCCGATATGCTTATTTACTTACGTTTAATTGAACACACATTAGTAGAAGATAACTTATCTTAATGTTACCTACATAAAAACTTCGCTTGTACCTTTAAGTAAACCTGTTAGGTAACAGTTCATGCAAAATATTAATTTGATTATTACAAAAAAGTAAATGAGTTTTTATTTCTTTCGTCGTTAATGCTTTAGTGATAATCTATGACTTAAATAAATAGGGATAGGGAGTGCCTCTGCTGCCGGCGCCGGCTCCCAAAAATAACGCCCTTGGGAACCGTCATGACATTCCTGCCGGCAGCCGAGATTAAAAACATAGTTTTTGGCACTTGCCGGCCTCTCCCGCGGCACCGCTCGCTTCGCTCGCTCGGCTCGTGCGTAGGGGTCACAGTTCTAACCTAACCTGTTTTGCGACTAAAAATATTTAACCTAATCTAACTAGTTCGGTTCCAGGTACTTAGTACTTGATAACTGGAAATCACTGATTATAGAAATATCATAATGGAAAAAAATAATGCTTTATTACATGTTTTTTTTTTTTTTTAATTATGCCTTCCCCGCCTATCTACTCTAATATGCCAAATTACCAACCCCGTTTTTCACTTTTTTTTCCAAACTCAGCACCGGCAGCCAATTCAGTAACGGCCGGCTCCCGAATTGGCTGCCGGCGCCGGCAGCGAAAAAATAAACAAGTAAATAAAGACTAAGTTCACATTCCTTCCCAATCTGGGAGCCTTTTTTTTGGGTTGGAAATTATCAATTAACTTCTCCCGCTCTTGGCGGAGCGGGAGGGCGTATCAGACTGTTACTGACTAAAACCCACCCGTGTTCTTTCAGTTGCTATGTTGCCGGGGGCCACGGTATTCCTTTCGGACTTTCCCGCAACCCCGGCAGGCATCGGAACCCGTTAGTTCTGCTGACATCTCTATAAGGCGCGCATGGAACACTACGCGCGAACACTATGATATCCCGCCGGAGCTCTGTCCGTTGTGCCGTGATTTCTTGCGGCAGCGGAGTTAATTAAACCCAGCGTTTTGCCTCCTCGCGCCACTCCCAGATGTGCGCGAAGACTTTTGCCTCCAGAGCCCATGGCGGTAATCTGGCAAGGAGGCTCGCCACCTCACAGGAAACCGTGCGGTATCCTCGGGGCAGCCGATGATGGACGGCCATGACCCTCCGGGACGGCGACCCCTTAGATTGGGCAGGAGCTGCTTTAAGGCAGCCCCGGTCCACTCCAGTCTGGGAGCCAAACGTCGGAAATGGTCCACGAAGTTCCACCGGCTGTCGAGGACGAGTCCCAAATACTTCATCGTCGACTCGACGCCGATATGAACCCCTCCCGTCGTTACTTGGGAACCCGACGGTGGTCCATTCCGAGGACCATGAAAACACATGGCCTCGGACTTGTGCAGGGCCACCTCGGGTCCCAACTGTTGGATCCTATCGACAATTGTCGCAACTCCGCGTGTCGCTAAATCGGCCGCCGCCTAGTGCGACCGCCCCCGCGCCAGGACCAACGTGTCGTCAGCGTAACAAACGACGCTGACGCCGCTAGGGAGGTTGGCGCGCAGCACCCAGTCGTATTCGATGTCCCACAGATGCGGCCTCAGGACCGATCCCTGTGGGACACCGCACGACATATCTTGCCGGTTCCATTCTCCCTGGTGACCGGAGTAGATGACGGCTCTGTCCGTCAAGTAGGCCTCGAACACACGACAGAGGTAGGTCGCCATCCGGTGATACCGGAGTACCTCCCTGATGCAAATCCAGGGCAGGGTATTGAAGGCATTGGCGATGTCTAGAGACACCGCCAACACGACCCCACCCTGGGCCACAGCATCCCCCGACGTGAGTGCCCGCACGCGCATAATAGCGTCCACTGTAGAGCGCCCCCTGCGGAAACCAAACTGGCTCTCCGCCAAATCGGGCCCCACCCGCAACAGTCGCCCAACGAGGCGGTGTGCAATGACTCTTTCAAAGAGCTTGCCCACCTCGTCGATCAGCACGATGGGCCGATAGGCGAACGGAGAGTCCTCAGGGCGCCCCGGCTTCCTGTTGAGGACCAGTTTCCCCGTCTTCCAACGTAGTGGAAACTGGCCCCTCTCCAAGCATACGCTTAGGAGCCCCCTTAGTCGAGGCCCGAGAGCCTCCAAGGCCAGGACCCAGGCTTTTCCAGGTATGCCGTCGGGTCCTGGGGCGGTATTTTTGGCATTCAGCCTGAGTACTGCCACACTCATCTCTACCTCAGTCACCTCCGGAGCATCGTCGTCGTCGTCAGCGGTGTTGTCCGCATCGGGCACCGCAGTAGGCGGAGCCGTGGGCCGGGGGGTATGTTCCCCTCTTGAAGGGAACAGAGCGCTCACCACGGCCCCCACAAGTTGGGGTCGGAGACTCTGTGTGGGTGGAGTTTCTCCCGCACCATCTTGTATGGGCGTCCCCACGGGTCCCAATTCAGAAACTCCAGCTACTCTTCGCGGGCCAGTACCCTGGCCATCAGGATATCCGCTTGGATATTCGCCACTCTGTACTCCTCATACAGCTCCGCCTGAATGGCTTCCGTATCCGGAGGGCGGATATGGAGCCTGCGGTGCCTGGTGTACCGGCGTCGCGCAGCAACAATTTGGGAGACCTCAAGGTGAAATATTGCTACATTGTTAGTGCTACGAACGTTCGTAGCGCTCGCTACGAACGTTTGTAGCGCTCGCTACGAACTATCAATTATAATTATTTTGTGGTTGCGCGCTTTTGCACTAAATTAGTCATTTTTACTTTTTCCCTTCATCTCTGTAGTCCACAGTTTTAGTTTTAGCCCCGGAAAAAAATTAAAATATGTGCATACTCAAAATATGAAATTTACTGCTATAAATACTACTTTTCCGACAGCTTATATGCGAATACAAATAAAGAAACGACCGAATAAAATACTGAAACGACCGAATAAAATACTGAAAATTCCGAAAAATCAATACAGAATTTGTTGACGTAATATTTTTCAAACATGCAAACATAAGCTTACACCATGCAGCTTCGGCTTGCTGGCCGGCTCTACCGGCCAGCCTCAGCCGCGGGCGGCGAGCGTTATAAAACCACCTTCTCCTCAGATCGCGGGCCCCCTCGCCCCTCCGCGCCTACGCAGGCTTAAATTACACTCTAGGGCCTGGGTTCCGAACCTGGGGGTAATTACCCCCGCGGGGGTAAATCAGCTATTCTGTGGGGGTAACAAAGAACCTAATCTGGTGGGACCAAAGCTGGTGCCAAATATCCTGTTAATAGCTAACAGAGCTTTAATAAAAATGCGTATGAGTACCCATTGCCACCACTCATAGATGTGAGAGTGGTTTTTCAACTTTGGTTACACTGAAAACAAAGGCAAAGGCAAATCGTTTCAATGTGGAACATGACTTAAGATGCGCTTTAAGCGAAACTAAACCTTACATAATGTATTTTTAATTCATTCATTGTTTATATTTAAATATAAATTACGTAAGAATTAAAAGCTCGTATTGGTTGTATTGATAACATTTTAAGGTCGGTGTAACGGCTAGGGCTGCGCAGGGTAGGCTGCGCAGGCTGTTAACGGTTAGGTAGATTTAGGTAGGTAGTAAAACAGATAGGTTTATAGATATAATATAGATAGTAAGAAGAACACCGCTAGGTCGTGGGTAAGATCCTGACCTGAGTCTGAGCACTCACACACTTAGGATAGACAGGAAGGGTACCGTCCTTGGTAGCACATGGTAGGTGTGGGCGCCTGGTCAGCACAGGCTCCGTGGTAGGTTGGACGGCCCTCGTAGACTGCTGGTAGTTAGTGTCAGTAGTACGCGACTGTGTGGAGATCGCCTGTCAGCACAGGCGCGCGGCGGTAGGCCGCAGGTAGGCAGGCGTTGGCCACACGTGGAAGGTCGCCTAACAGCACAGGCGCGCGGCGGTAGGCCGCAGGTAGGCAGACCTTTGTCCGCGTGCAGCCTGAGCCCGTACAGAGAGCCCCTAGGTCGGGGCACACAGTCCTGAAGGTCGCTCCCTTCAGGGAGGCAAGCGGCAGTCGAAATCACAGTGTCCTTAGGAAATTAGTGTTGTGCCACGTTTGTAGAGATGTGGTTAGTTACTTACTAATTGATTACTCGACTAATATAGTTGAGACCGCTCACAACGCTACATCGGGGTAAAATCAGTTTTCCTAATAGGTCACAGGGGTAACAATATTGAAAAGGTTAGGAACCACTGCTCTAGGGGTAGGGCAGACAAGACTACGTGGAGTCGGTTTTGCAGCAATTCGTTTCTGTCACTAACTTTTGTAGCACAACATATTGACTTTTCGGAAAGTTGTATTTTGTTCGTAAGTTTAGTATTTTTTTTGGAAATTTAGTATTACAGTCAACCACAGATTTTCGGAAGTAATTTTTTTTTCGGAAGCTTTACTATTATCCTTTTCTTTATTCAACGTATGTTAAATGTGTGCTAACACGCAAATTAATTATAATATTGTTACCCATGAGGCGAAAAAACAAAACAGAATTTAAGTAACTACTTCAAACTACATATTACAATTTCGGGGGGCAAGTTCCATTTCGTCTAACATACATAAAAATATAGTAAAAATAGTAAATAAGTATGGAATATTTTTCCTATTGCATGATGGCTATCAATCATTTGTTCTATTATCGTTGTTTGTTACCTTAAACTTGTTGACATCCACTATCTTTAGGGTGTGTCAAGAACTCTCGATTTATTTTAGAATCATAAGCTGTAATAATAAACGGTCTACAAATGTTTATACGAGGGTTGACAAATGTAGGTAATGATAATTATATTTACTTACCTTGTACGTAATCTACACGAGCTCAATGATGACAGTCTGACACGTATTTTCCCCTGTTTAAAAATCACGTCAAACTAATATCTTAGTTTTTGTTTGAGGACCTAGTGTTTTAAATTAATCCAGTTAAAATAAGAATGATAAAACGAAATGATAATAACGCTACACTGAAAATCTAATAGGAAATCATAAAGTACCTACTTACCATTTTAGAGTTCCGTAATTCAAAGGAAAAATCGGAACCATAATAGGATCACTCGTGTGTCTGTCTGTCCGTCGGTCACAGCCAAATTGCTCCGAATCTAATGGATCGATTAAGTTGTTTGGTACACATATGTAATTCTGTGATCCAAACACGGAAGTGTAACGTAAATAAGTAAATGACTTTTGAATATGGGGGTCACTTTTGGGGAGCACAGAAAAAACAACAACAGAAAAGGACATGTCCTAAAATGGTTTTTTATTATTCAATAATTCTAACCAGGATAAGTTAAATATATTTGGATAAACACCCCAAAAACTAGTGGTTCTAACTATATCACACATTTTTAAAGACCTCCAATTTTGAGAAAAATCGTTTTTTATTTTAGTAAGAATTTACTCCTAAAACGAACAAACCTTTCTAATCATAGGATAATATAGTGAACACACCCCATAAAATAGTAAACTTGTCAAAATTGACACATGTTACTGTCATTACTGTCAATTCATTGACAGTAATGACAGTACTATGTGTCAATTTATGTCATATTGACATATTCAAATGGTAAACTTGTCAAAATTGACACATGTTACTGTCATCACTGTCAATTGATTGATAGTAATGACTGTACCATGTGTCAATTTATATCGTATTTGTCATAGTTGCCATCAACAAATAAAATGTTTGTACTTTAAATAGTTTATAATTTTTCTCTTAAATGGAGGGGTCTAAAAATATTATTTCAGTGGTTCCTAGTTCCAGCCAGTAGCTGGTTAGATTTTTCTCGGAATAAAAAACCAACGTCCCTACAAAAAGCGGACATCTCCTTTCCCTGACAATAAACTAATTTATTAGGGTTCCGTACCACAAAAGCAAAAAACGGAATCCTTATCGGATCACTCGTGTGTCTGTCTATTTTGTATTTTTTTTTTTTTTTTTGTAAAATAGATGAAAATTTACCATATCTCCGAAAATACTGAACCTAAAATTTTGAAAAAAATACAGAGAATGTATTTTTTTACTCATAGATTACAGGAAAACCTATAAGAAGTCTATAGTCTTAAAATAACATGGTAAATCACTCAATATTGTGCGTACAAACTTATATTTGCGGTTGGAATGTATGGCCCATACATTCCAACCGCAAATGTAAGTGTCCAAACATGTCCCCCATACAGTATGGGGGACATGTTTTTCAACTACAATGTTAAGTTTGTTCTTGGGATAAATTCATCCCAACTACGGAAACCTTTATTGTGCGTGGTCCGACATGCACTTGGCCGGTTTTTTCGTGAAGGTAACACTGAGGTGGATGGACTGAGAATTTTACCCAGGACTGTAGGTGCTCATAGGTCACCCGTTTACTAGTTATGTTCCTGAGTAAAATTGTCAGTTCATCCAGAGTCTAATTGTATCCAGTATCCAGTAAATCCAGATTATAAACGTATTGCGCGTGAACCTAGCCACTAGAACCGGTTGCCATCCGTCTGAGTTTCCCCGGATTTGTCCTAGTTTGGAGGGCGTCCGGGGATCGTCTGGACGGGGTTTTCATTTTTGTAGTCAGCTGACACATCTACGGAAAATACGCAGCCGAAATTAAACTAAGCTAATTGTTTGTTAAAGTTTTAAGATTCTGTTTAGTTTCTTTAGAAGACTAAAGTTGGTTTAAAATTGAATAAAAAAATATATATATATATCAATTGATTTTTTTGAGTATCTTTAAAAAAACACCGTTGATATGTCCAATCAGGGGTTTTCACATTTCTTGTCCTGGCTGGCAGATTTCACAGATGACAACCATACGTGAACCAAGCCAAAATTACAACGATTTTTTACGTTTTCTAAAGCTTAGTTATCTAAAGCTTAAATAAATAAACACAAATTAAACTTTGACCTCTTTCTACATTTAGTTAAAACGATTCCGCGATTAAACAATGACAATGCAAACATTTAAACATTCATTATAAAAGCATATTACGTAATTGTCCCTAAAGTCGTATAAGAATGAGAAAGATTTCAAATATTAGGACTAGATCCTCAAATACCGCAGTTTATTTTTACTCGATAGGTTAATTAGGAATTAAGGACTCTACAAAGACACGCAGCATGCAAGATGATGATGAGAGTTTGGAGTTCAATGCTGTTCCGAAAAGCCCGATCTCGAGCAAGACCATGTTAAAGTTTATTTATAACCTTGTTTCCAATTGACGTTATTTCCACTTAAACAAACATCAACTATAATCTGGTGTAAATAAAGTTGATTTTAGACTGACTGGTACTGTTGAAAAAGTCATACAAAATATGAAGTTGTACCGCAAACTGAACCTTATGTCCTGCACATACAGTTCAGTTGTTTTTCCTAAAACTCGTGTTTGTTTACATGTTTGGCAGATAAATTGCAAACGCAGTATAGATAGTTAGTATAGTAAGGCGATTATCACACTGCACCGCATCACGTTGCATGTTGCGTGTCAACGATTTGAATGAACGCGCGTGGATGCATTTTCTGTGTGTTGGAGGACTGTACGTGTTTTCTATACATACGGAGATACTTACAAGCAACGTCAAAACACGCATTCACGCGCTACGCTGCGTGACAGTGTGTTAATCGCTTAAATAGGCCGATTCATGCTGTGCAATTAGATAGGCAAGTACTGGGAAACTCCGAAACAAGCACATAGGTAGACAGTAAAACTGAGACAAGAAGATACAGTAATAAAGTTATTTTTAAGCACTTCGGGGATTATTTTATTGTACACCATTTGGATAATAAAAATTGTCCTTTTTAAAGTTACATAAGGTGGCACAATGGGCGGTCATATCGCTAAAAGCAATATTTTACGGACAACCTTTGCATTTGGAGGGACTTAAGAAAGAAGGAAAAACGATACTGCAGGTAGTCCGTGGTGTACTATTTACATAAACTATATATGTGTACATAGATATTCCAATTAATCATATTTATATTATTTTTATTCAGAGTGGACGTATAATAGCGATACGCAGAGAAGACCAGTCAGTATGGGAGAGAAGAGCACCATTCTCACCGACGAATGTCAACCGGCTGGTGCGGCAAGGCGTCAAGGTCATCGTGCAGCCCTCCAATCGACGAGCCTATCCGATGCAGGTAAGGAGTTAACGACTAATTATAGAACTGTCACCATACCTTCCCAAAGAAGAAACTTGTGTGACCTTATGACGTACACATGAAATAATATTTTTAGCATACCTACTTAAAAGAAAATCGGCCAAGTGCGTGTCGGACCACGCACAATGAAGGGTTCCGTAGTTGGGATGAATTTATCCCAAGAACAAATAACTTTGTAGTTGAAAAACATGTTCTCCCTTAAGGAATGTATGGGAGAACATGTTTCTGCAACCACAATGTAAATTCGATTATTAATTACTCGTTAACTTGTAAAGCCTACTTTGATGTGATAGTTTTCCTTTTAATTTCGTTTTATATACTACTGCCGTGAATTGTTTCACATATCCAAAACCAATCATTTAGCTGGCAGAGGGGAGGACACTTGACTCTAGCAAAAAATTGCTCTTCAAAGCTTAATATTTCGAAAACGTGTCCCTGAATCCAAAAATGGTCTTTACGAACTCACAATATTTTTGAACGACCTTTCCAACGACATTTCATACTATGGAATAGATGAGAGAAAAAAACAGCCCCACTTCACGTGTAGGGGAGATACCTACCTAAAAAAATCATGATTTAATTTTACCACTTTATCGGCGTGATTAATATATCTAATCATGCCAAATTACAGCTTTCTAGTACTTACTAAGAGTCTCTGAGCTAACCTGCGGACAGACAGACAGACAGACGGACATGGCGAAACTATAAGGGTTCCTTGTTTACCACGGAACCCTAAAAAAAAGGCTGTACGTAAATTAAAGACACTAGTCAGTATTTAGGATAAACCGCTCTAATTCCATTGCAGTCATACATAAATGCGGGAGCAATAGTCCGGGAAGACATCAGCGAGGCGAGCGTGATATTTGGCGTGAAGCAGACGCCCATCGACCTGCTCATACCGAACAAGACCTACTGCTTCTTCTCACATACCATCAAAGCACAGGAGGCGAACATGCCAATGTTGGATGCTATTTTGAAAAAGGTAAGAGATGCACCCACCCACATTTCGCCAGTTATGTTTAAGTCCCATGTAATAGGGGGCGAGCCTATTGCCATCAACCGGGCACAAATCCAGACTCCGAGCTGCTACTGAGAAATTTCAGATAGAATAACCAAATAGCACTTTGCCCGACCCGGGAATCGAACCCAGGACCTCATGCTCAGCAGTAGCGCTTGCGACCACTAGACCAACGAGGCAGTCAACCACGACCAATGTGGGTGTACCTGCTACAGGGACACCTCTGCCCAACCCTTCGGGGAAACAAGGCGTGATGTTATGATGTATGTGTAAGAGATGCAATGTGTCTACTCGAGTCGTATGTAATGTAAAGTGTTCCTACTACACTTTCTGCGCTTGCTCCTTTACTTTGGTTTGAAATTGCTATGTCTAAGTAATTGTAAGTAAACCACATGTGCACATGGTAGTTCATTGGTTTCTTGAGTTTTTTTTTTTTTGTTTTCCTAGTATTTGTGATGCTGTTACGTATTTTCAATGCTACGCTTGGCTAGAAGTTGCAAGCAAAATACTTAGGTAGTTCAATTTCATTATTTTTTTCCAGAATATCCGACTGATAGATTATGAGAAGCTAATGGATGACTCCGGTAACCGCGTGGTGGCGTTTGGTAAATACGCGGGAGTGGCCGGCATGATCAACATACTGCACGGCATCGGGCTAAGGTTGCTCGCTCTTGGCCATCACACACCTTTCATGGTAAGTGATCCCCAAAAAAAAACAGTCTATTATAAATTGAATGTACTGCGTGAAGCAAAGAACTGGGGGCCTTTTTTTTTTTTTTTTTTTGGGTGGGAAATCATCAAATAACTTCTCCCGCTCTGGGCGGAGCGGGAGGGCGTGTCAGACTCTTACTGACTAAAACCCACCCGTGTTCCTTCAGTTGCCGTGTTGCCAGGGGGCCACGATGTCCCTATCGGTTCTCTTCGAACCCCCGGCAGGCATTGGCCCTAGCGGACCCCGTCAATTCTGCTGACATCTCTTTGAGGCGCGCGTGGAACACAACGCGCCGTCGACCCGGGCTTGGTCCTTATCGGACGGCGAGCTACCCATTGCTCTCCGTCCGCAAGCCCGCGCCTTCGGTGGCCGGAAATCGTCTCGTGACTCCCGACGCCCAGGGCGTCTCCTGCTGCGGCGGTTAGGGGCGCGAGGGCGCGAAATTTGCCTCTCCCTCACGCGCTCCGTCTCCTCCTTCGCGAGCATTACTGCTTCGCAGAACGAGGTGACGGCCTGCCATTTCCTCTCGCTCCGTAGCATGGCCCGAATCAGGGCCGGACGCGAGAGATCACCGCCGCCGATCGCTTCCACGAGGACACGGCGATGCTCTGCCCAAGCCGGGCAGACCTCCACCGTATGCTCCACCGTGTCCTCCGGGCGATCCACACAGTGATGACACCCGGGCGTTTCCTCCCGCTTTATCCTGAACAGGTACCTCCCGAAACAGCCATGTCCGGTGAGCACCTGTGTCAGGCGGAAGGTGAGGACGCCGTGGCGCCTCTCTAGCCACTCTTCAAAGAGGGGTCTTATCGCCGCAATTGCGGCGTGCCCAGCGCTGGGTTGCGACAATCGCACTCTCCATTCCGCCATGAGATCCCGCCGGAGCTCTGTCCGCTGTGCCGCGACTTCTTGCGGCATCGGAGTTAAGCCCCGGCGTTTCGCCTCCTCGCGCCACTCCCAAATGTGCGCGAGGACCTTTGCCTCCAGATCAAGAACTGGGGGCCTACCACAAGCTCATAAAGCAGTATTATTTTAATACTACTTCAGTGTGGGAAAGAGATGTAGCTCTACAGGACGTATAGCTCCATCTCTTTCTTCCACTGAAGTAATATTAAAATATTGTGACAAATTTGTTTCATTTTGACAGTTCAACAACATTCATTGCGTTATTTACGTTACTGAGCAGATTTTTTATCCAACTTATGAAGCAATGAATTAGCAATCTGTTTCAAATCAAAACAAATTGTGATTGTGTTGCATTACGCAATTAGCCCACTGGTTAGAGATGTTCAAATGAATTCCTTTAAACTTACAACACTCTGCTATAACCTCTTCGTCAAAATCACTAGGCAGTGAAATAGAGGAGCGAAGTGGGTGTGAAACCTTGAGCGGGACGGAAAATTAAATTGGATATCTTTTAATTCGTTGTGACTGTGATTATAAAAATAATCTCGTTGGTGTATTAAATTTATCTGTTATCAGTGGGCAGAAACAAGATAAAATGAAATTCAAGTACTTATTACATATGAATAATACTTGAGGTGGGGTCGACGGAGTTTTATGATTGTTTTTGTAGAGCACGATTGCAATAATTAGCCTTCAATTGAGGACCTACTGATAACAAACAGGGAACTCTCTTTTTTATAATGTTTACGTAATAGATAGCCGGGTTTGAAAAAAAATACAGAACCATTACGAAGCTCATTCACTCCTGAGCCAGGATTAAGAATCAGAATCCACATGTAGCATAATACTAAACGTATAGGTAAGTGGCGATGGTGTTTAATTAAGACGATTTTGACTAATTAATAAATGCCTGACTGATGATGTGTTTCTATCTAGCACATAGGCCCTTCACACAACTACCGCAACTCGAGCATGGCGCGGCAGGCTATCAGGGACGCAGGCTACGAGGTCGCGTTGGGCATGATGCCCAAGTCTCTAGGACCCCTCACCTTCGTGTTCACTGGATCCGGAAACGTGTCGCAGGTGAGATTGACGGAGTATAACATGAACAGGGTTTAGATAGGTATGAGGCAGCTGCTCTTAAAAATATCGTCGCTTTATCAATCAAAATGTATGGAACAGCACTTTTTTTGCAAATCCAGAGCTCCTTTCCGAGTAAAAGTAACTTACAACATAGAAAGAAAAACCCGGCCAAGTGCGTGTCGGACCACGCACAATGAAGGGTTCCGTAGTTGGGATGAATTTATCCCAAAAACAAACTTAACTTTGTAGTTGAAAAATATGTTCTCCCATACGGAATGTATGGGAAAACATGTTTTTGCAACTGCAAAGTTACGTTGGTCGATTATTACTCGTTAACTTGTAAAGCCTACGTAGCTGTGATAGTTTTCCTTTCAATTTCGTTATATAAACTACTGTTGTGATTTTTTTCACACACCCAAAACCAACCATTTAGCCGGCAGGGGGGGGGGGACACTTGACTCTAACAAAAATTAGCACTTTAAAGCTTAATATTTCGCAAACGGATCCCTAGATCCAAAAATAGTTTTTACAAACTCATAATGTTTTTAAAGGACCTTTCCAATGATACCCCTCATCATGGGTTAAAAAAATAAAAAATAAAACATCACCACTTTACGTGTATGAGAGGTACCCTAAAAAAATTTGTTTTTCATAATTTTGTTTTACCACTTTGTCGACGTAATTAATATGTATATCTATGCCAAATTACAGCTTTCTAGTACAAAGGGTCTTGGAGCTAGACCGCGGACAGACAGACAGACAGACGGCATGACGAAACTATAAGGGTTCCTTGTTTACTACGGAACCCTAAAAATGAGAAAAATGATGTTCTATTGGCATTATCTGAAGAACAAAAACACCTTATAACTGTGAAAATAACGCTTAAAATGCAAAAAAAGACTTCAGCTCAGGATAATGTCAGAATTGTCATTGTTGCTTTCACCCCATTCCTCCTTCAGTTTTCAGTATCGGTTTACATGTCTTGTTCAGCTGGCCTTATTCTAAAAGAACCGCCCCTTCTTTTATAATATTATGCTGTAGGTAACATCTTCCTATTTTATTCCCAGGGAAGTCAAGAAATATTCCAGGAGTTGCCTCACGAATATGTTCCACCAGAGATGTTAAAAAAAGTGGCTGAGCATGGAAGTAAGGGTTTTCCTATCATCACCAAATCTACCTACTTCATATTAATACGCTTATAACACGATCTGTTTTTCTCAGGTCCGAATAAAATCTACGGGTGTGAAGTGCGCAGAAGACATCACTTGGAAAGGAAAAATGGCGGAGGATACGATGCTCAGGAATATGATGAACATCCTGAACGATACATCTCTACCTTTGCGCAGAAGGTACCTAATCTTTTTAAAAAAAAAAAAAAATATATTATAAGTAGGTACGTTGATTGTTTTTTTAAGTATATTGCTATCCCAATTTTTATTGCCTGAAAGCTATTACACGGCATTACTAATCTAAATAGATTAAGTAGGTAGATACACGTATAGGTCAGGTAGTTTAGGTAATCTAGATTAAATTATTACCTACTTATAAGTAGGTACTATACATACAATAATTATATCATGACATGTACATTTTGATATCTTAAGAACACAAAAAATATAGGCCGCAACGCAAATTATAGTGTTGTTAGCAATAAGTGACGTGTGGTCACATGTAAATGATAATGTTATCATTTTATCTTACATCGAGTGTTTATTAAGATTATAATTAATAAGCTGAGTCAAAGAGAAGTTCTTCTTATTTTCGTGTGGTTAGTAACTAACCTGGTATCAGAGTTTTAAAGCCGCCCATGGGCCTCTGACTTGGCTTCACATGCCGTCGAGAAATATCTTTCAGGTATGCCGCTTTCCTCACGATCGATGTTTTCCTTCACCGTTTTTGAAGCAAGTGCCAACTTATACAAAAAAATTATTGATTGACTTTGATTCAATTGTGAAAGAAAAGTTGCCGTACGGGTCGATCCACCAGGTTAAGTTACACTTGCCAGGGTTGGTCTGTGGATGGGTGACCATTTCTACATACCTAGTCCCGGCTGTCATTCGTGGATCTTTGATAGTCGTTACAAGTTCTCAGCAGCCCGTAAGTCTGACAACCAGTCTTACCAAGGGGTATCGTATTACCTAGTTACTGGGTTGTGGAGGTCAGATAGGCAGTCGCTCCATGTGAAATACTGGTATTCAGCTGCATTCAGGTAGACTGGAAGCCGACCCTAACATAGGTGGGAAAAGGCTAGTCATAAGTCATTTATACATTTGTTTAACATAGGTGTACAATAATAATGGTATATAAAGGTACCAGAGGGTGTACAAATGTTTGTAATTTAGTCATTATTGAATTAAATAAGCCTGAACAATAAAAAAACAATTATAAAAATCACACATTTCATAATATAAATTAATTAATAATAAATAGCAATAGAAATCAAAGTCAATATAAAAAATTAAAAATATAAATGTCAATACAGTGCATGACAACACAGACTGAAAATCCTTAATATTATAAATGCGAAAGTAAGTTTGTTTGTTACGCCTTCACGCTAAAACGGCTGAACGGATTTGGATGAAATTTGGCACATATATAGATGATGCCCTGGAAAAGAACATAGGATACTTTTTTTTTCCCACGGGGTCGAGACTTATGCGGGTGAAACCGCGGGGCGCAGCTAGTAAATAATAAGGCTATGTCATTAAACAATACTAAAGTTAATATACAAAAACTGATGTCAATAAACAATACTAATGTCAATAAATAAAATGTATGTCAAGGATCACAATACATTTATTTTCTTAGCATGTCATCATTCTGTCATTAAATGTGATTGTGAAAGAAAAGTTGCAAAAATGTTTTTGTAAGTTTATCTAATCAAAGAATGGGAATAACAAAGCAACTGATTGCAAATTATCTATAATCGGTTAAAATGAGCGTCCGGTCATTCTACAAACATTGCTCCTGTTATGTATTTTTATTTTTTATTTATAAACATTAAAATGTATCATAATGTTTATTGTGAAAACAGTTTTTACGAGCATAACCCAGATGTATGAAGAGCGTGGTCTAACAAAAGGAAAATTTTAGGTTTGTTAGGTTAGTTAGGTAATATTAGGTTCTGTAGTATTTACCGACCCCCCATGGAAAAACGCGTAATTTATATGTAGGTATGCGTGTTAATGCAAGTGCTAACAAATAGGTAGAAATAACTTCTTTTTTTTGGTAGGGAAATTATCAAATAATTTCTCCCGCTCTGAGCGGAGCTAGGGCGTGTCAGACTCTTACTGACTAAAACCCACTCGTGTTCCTTCAGTTGTCTTCATCAAAAGGATTAATTTGATTAATTTATGGTTGACCTTAACATCGATCAACAAATCATATAAGATTTATTTATTTACGGAGATTTTCTGGTACTAGCCAGCAATCTGTAAGTAGACTTCAATTAATTGATATGCATAAAAATATTTGTTCCTGACAGATAGCGCCATATACATCGGTTCTGGTGAACTGCATCTACTGGGCTGTGGGCAGTCCCAAGCTGCTGACCATACCAGACGCGAAGCATTTGTTAATTCCCTCACATACTCCGTGGTTGCCCAAAAGTATTGGAGCACCGGCGTTACCACATAGGTAAAGAAAAATAATCAATTTTCAAATCATCAAAATATCTGTGACGGGACGAGCTACGGCTACGCTCTCTCTTGGAGCATGCTACGAGCTACAAGCATGCTACGCTCTACGAGCAATGTTACGCTCTACGAGGATGCTACACTCTACAAGTATGCTACGCTCTACGAGCATACTACGCTATACTAGCATGCTATAAGCTACGAGTATGCCGAGTATGCTTTTGAGAATTTAGATTAAGTTAAAAAATCGCGTGTGAAGTGATTGCTTCTATTTTGTTTTCCTGCTTGTCATGAACAATTTGAAAAGCCGAATAAAGTGATAGTAAGTATTTGTGTTTGTAGTGTAGGTGCTTAGGTATGTTCTTTTGTTTTTTTTTTCATCTTAATATGACTTTAGTTTAATTATCCTCAAAAAAAAGTGCACAATCGTTTTAGTGATATAATCCAATGCATATGATGGCGTGTAATTTGTAAATTATTGATAACTGTTTACAAGGTTTCGGTATCCTTAAATTTAGTACCAGATCAAGTAAAAGATTCTTCGGTCAAGAAGGACGTATATAAAGCTGAAGCTTTATCATTAACGGTTCATTTATTTTCAGAATGCTGGCTATCTGCGACATATCGGCGGACCCAGGTGGCTCTATTGAATTCATGAACGAGTGCACCACTATCGACACACCCTTCTGTCTCTACGACGCTGACAGAAACAAGGACACCAAAAGGTTTAATGTTTTAAAGTGAAACTTTTATTACATCGTCTGAAACTTTTTCGTCTGTGTGTTGCATGTCGCGTGACGGTCGGCTGCGGAGTAGGGATAAAGTGAAAGACGCTCGTCAGAGCAGCCAAGGCCAATATGACGACCTATAGTTCGCTTAAAAGTTTCACTTTTACCGTGGTTTCATAAAACCACACAATCCTTTTTTTTTTTTTTTGTTTTATTAGTTTCAGTTTTTTTTATTTATTTATTTAATGGGCTTTGTCGTTTAGCGACCACATCGCCCAGTACAGAAAAACACAAAATTGTTGATGACGATCTACCTTATCACTAACTTGTACAAAGTTTCACATTAACTGGCTGTTTATTTTTAAGAAGTAAAATTTATGTAGTTCATGGAAAAACAACTGGCAATAACAAACAACAGACCTACTTAGGAAACAAAAGATTATTGAATGAAGGATTATTATCTCTGTAATTATTATTATATTACGATAACATTTCAATATTAACTACTTACCTACTTATATCAGCTTGTACGGAAAGATTTGCTTGGTTTCAGATTTATTTTGCCTTAGGTATTACGACATTTAGCTGGAAATAAAATACGTAATCCCAAGGTTACGAATGTTACGATAAAGGCTTGTGCAGACCAGCGCGATATCGCGGGCGCGACACTGGTAGCGCTGCCTGTCGCGCCCGCGATATCGCGCTGGTCTGCACAAGCCTTAATACTTGCGTTACGACTTTTTGATGACAACAAAAACAAAATAGGTCATAAAACGAAAAATACAATATTTAAATCAATGTAAACACCCATTTTAGTTAACTTATGTTAAGATATTTTTTTTTCTAAGGTGGTCTAATCATTTTCAAGATTAATAAATACATCTTTAAAAAAAAGAAGTTTCCCGTACCGGGAATCGAACCCGAGCCTCCTGGGTGAAAGCCAGGTATCCTAGCCACTAGACCATACGGGAGCATATAATTCCATTTGAATTTTATCTACAGTTTCAAAGGGCCAGGAGTTCTGGTGTGTTCTATTGACAATATGCCTACACAGCTGCCAAGAGAGTCCACTGACTTCTTCGGCGATTTGCTGTACCCGTATTCAGAGGACATTATGAAGTCTGATGCTACCAAACCGCTGAATGAACACAGTTTTTCGCCTGTAGTTCAAGGAGTAAGTTAATAATAGATCTATTACGTATTATCTAGAACTACACACATGCATAAGTAAAAGAAAAGTATTTTATATTATATCTATAAAGTATGATACGCAAAAGTAACATGATTGGTTGTCCCCTTTATCAATGGGCTAACAATGCTACTATAAGACACGAGCGCTGTTAGTGAAAGTGATAGTAATTAAATTGAAATTAACGAGTCAGGAAATGATAAAAAGCAAGAGTTAAGTTTTAAAGTTAATCTGTACCTACTTATTCTTATAATATTCTTGTGTTCATGACGTCCACTCGACCTACTTAGAAACTTTATTGTTGATTAATCTTTCAGGCTATCATAACAAGCAACGGCAGATTGACGCCCCCCTTCGAATACATCAACGAACTCAGAATGGCTAACACGTAAGTGAATAGAACATTATTCTGATGAAAAATCTAATCATTTTTATCCAACTGCTCTTTTAGGTACAGATACAGTTAAAGAAAGTCAGTTAACAAATAACACTGTTACTTTTACATAATATCTACGTCAATGGTGCCGATTCCCTTGTTCACAAGCTAAACTAAATTTAAGTTCAGTGCATCTTTTTCTTTCTATTTCATTAAGAAAAGGACAGAAGATAAATTTTAGTTTAGTCCTGTCAAATTAATCAGCGCTTGACGTAAATTGACGTAATTTTAGTCGGCAAGTTTTTAATCACGTCTAAACTTGTATGGAGAGTGACAGGCGATGATTAATTTGACAGGACTAAACTAAAATTTATCTTCTGTCCTTTTCTTAATGAAATAGAAAGAAAAAGATGCACTGAACTTACATTTAGTTAAGTTTGTGAACAAGGGAATCGGCACCATTATCTGCCTAGCCTAAAGCCTTTTCCCAAATATGTTGGGGTCGGCTTCCAGTCTAACCGGATGCAGCTGAATACCAGTATTATACATGGGGCGACTGCCTATCTGACCTTCAAAACCCATTTACTGGGTAATACGATATCCCTTGGTAAGACTATCGGGCTTCTGACGACCCGTAAAGACTGTCAAAGATCCATGAATGACAGCCGGGACCAACGGTTTTAACGTGTTTTCCGAGGCACGGAGGGGTCTTGGTATGAACTAAAGATTGCCACCCATCCACGAACCAACCGCCTGATCGACCCGTGCGGCTATTATTACGTAGCAACATCCTCATAAACACATAATATCTACACAAAAACAATAATTAAGTATTTCCAGCAATTCATATGCATAATAGAAAAGTTTTTTTTTAATTGCTGTTCCGACCATGGTTCCGACTGTTTTTTTTAACTGGCATGTTAATCAACTTTTGTTGCTGACTGTAACGTGTGTAATTAATTAAAAGAAGTATCAATAAACGCTTTGTTTGTTCCAGTCGTTCCCGTCATAAGGTGGAAGGCAGTGACCAACAGGCTCCCATCCTGATCCTCGGTAGTGGACTGGTGTCAGCCCCGGTTGTGGAATACTTGGCTAGAGACAAGAATATTGCAGTCACAATAGGTTTGTATGAAGATTATTGTACATAAAAGAAATTGAGGGTCGATTTTTTTAGTTAGCACACATCTACTCCTAATGACGATTTGAAAAAATCTCGGGTTTGGATTGGCAATGATTAAATCATTAATCATGTTTACATTTATCATAAAATATGGAACAACACGACACTCATCTGAGTAAATCCCGCACATTTGATTGAATTCCGTATTCCGTAGACCTGACGAATTTAATGAATTGGAACACGTAACATACTTAAAAATACTCCCGACCCTTGCTCGATAACGAGGTGCCAGCAGCTGAGCACATAGCTTTAAATTCCGGGACTAATAATCATGATCAAAACTTTGATCCAGCCCGTCCCATCCTTGATGTCCTCCCTCCGGTTGACGCCTTAAGCCGAGGTTCGTACCCCACAGGGGGTGCCCTTAGCGAGAGTTCACCTAGTTTAATTAACATAGTTGAATAACCCCTGGCTGGAGGGTTTAAGTGTAGTAGCTTAAGGCACCCACAGGAAAGCCCGGTTAAGTAGTGATGATCTTAGAGGTCAACTACGAGATGCCCTACCCAAAAAAAAAACTTAAAATATTATGTATTGGGCCAAAAGATTGATGTCATGATATGTATCTTACTTTGCAGCATCAGCAGTAAAAGAAGAAGCGGACGCTCTAGCCGAGCGCTACGGAGTATCTTCAGAGTACTTGGACGCTAAAGACAAGTCAGCTCTCCAATTGCTAACCTCTCGGGCTCGAGTAGTAGTGTCACTACTGCCTTACGACATGCACGGTGATGTGGCGAAGGCTTGTCTTGCCACCGGAGCGCATATGGTCACGGCTTCTTATGTGAGGCCCGAAGTTCAGGAGCTGCACCAAGCGTAAGTATCCACCCTGGCTTTGCGAAACGTGAATCGATACAAAACTTATACTTATTATCAAAATAATTTGTATGAGAATCAGCAGTTTTTGAACTTTAAATCTACGAAGATAGTGTTTCCTCCTACTTCTTGCTGTCTGTGATTAAATAACCTGTTACCTTAGTAATGTAGGAATCCAGAAAATTCAAAATTCATTTAATTAAACTAGTCTGAGACCGGAGAATCAGCACTTTTCGAAAAAAATTATGTACATTTTTTTTTTGTAACTTTACTTTGACTTTTCGTCCCCCAAAACGCTCACTCTTTAATCATAAAACATCCAGAAATCCAGTAAGTCAGTGTTCCTTCTATACGGGGTGGCAGGGACATCGACGCGAAAACTGAAACAATGGATTCAGTACTTGATTCTGAACCCCCTGCGTTGAAATTTTTCGTCGGTTACTTAGGGGGTTCAGAATCATGTCCGAATCCATGGTTTCAGTTTTCGCGTCGATGTCCCGACATCCTGTAGATAAAATAGTCTTATATAATATTTCCTTATCCTATTTTTAGTGCCAAAGACGCTGGCGTAACATTCCTAAACGAGGTTGGTTTGGATCCTGGTATCGACCACTTGCTCGCTCTCGAATGTATTCACGACATACAGAACCATGGAGGAAGAATCGACTCATTTGTTTCATACTGCGGAGGTAATTAACCACTTAACGATTTAAACTTACTGAAATAAGTAACAGAAAAAACTGAATTATTTTCAAATATACTGAAAACTATTTAAATATACAGTGTGTGGCGTAAATAACGGATAACCCTGAAACTGTCGATTGGCCAGATTATCATCTATCATTTACCCCACTTATGTCGCCAGATCAATAATTTGGTCATCCATGTGGGATTACCAAATTATTGATATTTTTGATATTTTAAATAAAAATCGTACTTACTTTTATAAAATCAGCTGCCATTTCTACAATTGGTGATTTTTTCTCGTTTTGCTTTTTTATGTCACTCCTGAATATTTGTATTATCAGATCAGTCAAGATTTTTATTACACTCTAAGATAACATTGCAAAAAATATTTATTATCAAATTTAAAAAAAAAATCTGAGGAATTATGAAATTTTGAGCCCCTGTATCGAAAAAAAAATATACTACACTGCGGTGGCATAAGTGGGGTAAATGATAGATAATAATCTGACCGATCGACAGTTTCAGGGTTATCCATTATTTACGCCACAACCTGTATAGTGCCCATCAGAGATGACTATGAGACTTTCTTGTTCGTTTTAGGTTTACCAGCACCAGAGTTCAGCGACAACGCTCTTAGGTATAAATTCTCATGGAATCCTCGAGGAGTGCTACTCAACACTATTTCTGCTGCCAAGTATTTGAGCAAAGGACAGGTAAATAAATTAGCCTCACGTAAACGAGTTGTTAGCTAGGCTAAGCTGGAGTATCCCAAAATTACCTATACTGAAATCTACATATATGTATAATCTTGGATGAGCCGCATTAGCCAATAGAAGATTCAAGAATGTTGCAGAGAAACTTAATAGATAGGTAGGTCTCGAATTCACGAGAAGAAAAGTAGGTAGTAGAAATACCTACTAAAAATTAAGTCGAGTCATAAAAAATTGAGCCGTTGCGGGACGCCTGGCAGATGAGAAACATGCATGCATGGTTTATTAAAAGAAATAAATATTATGGCATAAGATAGTTAATTGATTCAGGCGTGACCTTGCGGAAATCCATTATAAAATACAATAGAAGTGGATATATTTAGTAACAAGCGCCGAGCACAGACTCAGCGCTTGGTGTGGCAACACGCCGTGTTCGAGTTCGCGACAAGTCTATCGTCATCTTAAGGATGTCTCGTTGAGAGGTGAAACACGTGTCAATTTATTTCAGGGGTTTTTTATGACTCTTTAAAATAGCTAAGCGGAACAGGTTACTAAATATATCCACGTCTATTGTATTTTATTATGGCATAATTAAAAACAAAATATTTGATATTTTGGTTTATTAAAAAAACGCATATTAATAATTCTGCGAGAGAGTCGCAGAGTTACGAGAGCGTGGCGACAACCGGTCCGACTCGCCGCATTAGAGGTTTCACATAAAAAAAAACCTTTAGTCTGTTCATCTGTTCCACAGATCGTAGAAGTATTAAGCGGAGGAGAGCTGATGTCAGTGGCACGTGACCTGAACTTCCTGCCTGGCTTCGCATTCGAGGGCTTCCCCAACAGAGACAGCACCATATACTCCAAACTGTACGGCATCGAAGACGCCCATACCATGTTCAGAGGAACTATTAGATACAAAGGTATGTTTAGGACTCCCGTGTAAAATGCTTGGCTGAGATGGTTGTAATTTTTTTTTTTAAACTAGCTGCCGCGCGCTGCTTCGCCCACGTTAACCCTAATTCTATTTTCTTTTTCTAAAATAAAAGTAACCTAATTTACTCCTTATAACATCAGCTATCTGCCAATAAAAGTCCCCTAAAAATAGGTCCAGCTGTTTCGGAGACTAGCCGGAACAAACAGGCAGACAAAAATAATAATTGTTTACAGCTTTTTACTAAATGCATATGAAAGTGCATATGCATTTAGTAAAAAGCCGTTATTTTAATATTACAAACGGACACTTCAATTTTATTTAATGTTATTTTTAAACTTAAAAAAAACTTACTGAAATTATATAAAGTTTCAAAGTCGTTAAGTTTTCTTGCTTAAAAATATTATTTAGTTACTTATACATATTTTGTTTCCGACAGGTTTCGCCGAAAATATGATTGCTATGCAGTTGTTTGGCCTGGTGGACCCCAACCCTCATACGTCTTTGCATCCTGATGGACCTAAGATCACATGGGTATGACATTACACATTACTTTTTCTATTTTCAATACACTATAATTACTTAGTTTTACTTTTATAGTAGAACGTATCTGTTTTAATGAACGTATTATGCAAATTGTCACTATTCTATGTCCAGCGTCAATTCGCCTGTGAACTCCTTGGACTGATGGACTCGTCGATCTTCTTCGAGAACCTTAGGACCAGATTATCTGAGCGCATTGGTCCTTCGGGAGCGCAGTCCTTAGAGTCCCTGGGACTACTGGACGATGTGGAGATAGTCAAGTGCGGGACACCTCTCGATACTGTCAGCCATTATCTCAGCAAGCGGTTACAATTACGTAAGTCGATGTTTTGATATTACAGTCAGTGTAGTAATGCAGTGTCTCTTTTTAGGGTTCCGTAGTAAACAAGGAACCCTTATAGTTTCGTCATGTCCGTCCGTCTGTCTGTCTGTCTGTCCGCGGTCTAGCTCCGAGACCTTTAGTACTAGAAAGCTGTAATTTGGTATAAGTATACATATTAATTACGCCGACAAAGTGGAAAAACAAAATTATGAAAAACATTTTTTTTAGGGTACCTCTCATACACGTAAAGTGGTGATGTTTATTTTTTTACCCCATAGTGAGGGATATCATTAGAAAGGTCCTTCAAAAATATTATGAGTTAGTGAAAACCATTTTTAGATTCAGGGATTCGTTTGCGAAATGTTAAGCTTTAAAGTGCTAATTTTTGTTAGAGTCAAGTGTCCCCCCCCTGCCAGCTAAATGGTTGGTTTTGGGTATGTGAAAAAAATCACAACAGTAGTTTATATAACGAAATTAAAAGGAAAACTATCACAGCTAAGTAGGCTCTACAGGTTAACGAGTAATAATCGACCAGCTTAACTTTGCAGTTGCAAAAACATGTTTTCCCATACATTCCGTATGGGAGAACATATTTTTCAACTACAAAGTTAAGTTTGTTTTTGGGATAAATTCATCCCAACTACGGAATCCTTCATTGTACGTGGTCCGACATGCATTTGGCCGGTTTTTTCTATTTGTGCCTCACATACGAACTACGCATCACATGACGTCAAACAAAATTCTGCATCGCGCAAGCAAAGTTATCCGCGCAATTAGAATGCGCGCACAACTTCCCGACAACAACCTTCGAGCAGTAGTCCTCCTGACACAACACCCGTCTGGTCGGAAGATCTTCCCTTTTCTATGGTGGATGAAGAACTTTCCATCATGTTCCTTATATTTACCTCTATAATCGAAATTTCACTGCTTGTAACACTCTCATGTGAATGAAGAATGTGTTTCTAGAATATTGTTTAAATACCCATTAATCATCCATTACAGAAAAAGACGAAACAGACCTCGTGGTACTCCGCCACGAGCTCGGCGTGACGTGGAGTGACGGCAAACGAGAGCGACGTGAAGTGACCATGACTGTGCGAGGAGACTCCAACAAACACACTGCCATGGCCTGGACTGTAGGCCTCCCTACCGGAATCGCCGCCAAGATGGTGCTAGATGGTATACCTTGATGTTCATACTCAAAAAAACATTTTTGCTAATCAGTATTCTAAACTGGTATTAGAAAGAAAGAAAAAGAAAGAAACATCGTTTATTTGCGGTAAACATGACACAAATAAATAAAAAAAAACACGTAAATCACAATTTGGGGGGAAATATGCGTCACATCCACGCAAAACGGCCATCGACAAAAGACAAAAGAAATTTAAAAAAAACCCGGAACTGAGTTTTAATTCATACCTTTTCCAAAACTTTCAAAGATCGATCGACATCTAAGGCATAGTATAAGGAGAGGAAGTATGCTATCTTCGTACAAACGCACCGCGCGGCTTGTATGTGTGCGTGCGGCGACGTATAGATACTATGGCGCACACATACAAGCCGCGCGTGGTGCGTTTGTATGAAGATAGCGTACTTCCTCTCCTTATACTATGTCTAAGGTAAAGATATAGTTCAGTGTTTCTTGCCACTCTGGTTCACTCACACGTAATCAATTCTATGTAACCTTTTTAAAACTTGCCCGAGTTAAGTACCACTAACTCCATGGTTTCAGTAGAGCCAACTAAAAACATTTTCATTTATTTTCAGGTGAAATCCAAGAGCGAGGTGTTGTTCTACCATTCGCTCCTGTTGTATACAAGTCACTGTTATCGCGACTCAGAGCTGACGGCATCCACGCGAAGGAAACCACCACACCTCTCAACTGAACCTCATTACGATAGTGAAAGAAGTATTGATTATGTACTGTCGTTTAGTGTGTGAATGTGTTCAACTGAGTTCTTTAAAGCGCAAACGAATATTTTGTAAATATTTTTTGTATTTTTAATATTAGGAATATAATGTAGTATAATACCTAGGTCTGTTAATTGAGCCATTGTTAAATATTCTGCAAATGTTACGAATGTGGCAGCATTGTGAGAGAAATTATTTTTATAATAAAAACAAAATCTATCATTTGTACTGGTTTTACATTAACCCTGGCTAAAACTTTAAGTATAACCTCACACTCAACACCTTCATGCATGAACACCACGGACGCCGTTATCTACTGAAAAAGTATCATTACGTTTTTGATTTCAGCAAGACAACCGCTGAAAATGAAAATACTATTGTCCAGTAATGTCATCTGGAAAAAAAAGGTGTGACATGATTGTCATTCTTATATCATTTTTTTGCTAACCTAAAATGTTTTATCAAATGACTTGATTCTGCTATTTAGAGTTATTTTTTACGGTTATTTTTATAAATTTATTGAGCCAAATCTCGATTGTGTCGACACGTCCATTTTACACTTAAGATTTTTTTAATGCGTGACAATTTAATAATGATGACTTTACGTTAAAGTCTCTCTGAAATGGAAAACGACCCGAATAACACAGTAAGTACTGATGTAGTAGAGGCGAAGATGCATCGCCCTCCGTACACAGCCCTGATCGCGGCAATCACAAGAATGAACGGGAATGATGCAGAGGTCCCACACACGGTAAACATAGCGTCCCTTGTAACACGCATCCAATGAATGTTCTTAAATTCTCGAACCTTTAAAGATCGATGCATGCTTTAAAAGATCGTTACCCATGCGCAAAATAACAGTAATAACACGGCGTTTCGCTCTGGTACTTAGTCAAAACAATAGAATTATATTGGGAGTTTTATTTTTATACATATTTTTATTGTTTACTATACATAAACTTGCGCCCTACGGTTTCAACTGCATGAAGACACCGTGATGGTAGGGGAGCCCAAAGGGTTTTTGAGCAAGCAGGACGAAAATTTTATAGCTGAGTAGGTGCAGCATGACGAGAGAACACCGAAAATATAGGTATTTGAAAAGTTTCAGATAGGAGCCCCGTAGTCAGGAATCCACTTTCAGATTTCGAAATTGGGCCAAAATTAAAGTGATCTTCAGAGTCTTTGATTTTGGTATGATCGTATGCGGCCTAATAGGCAAATCTGATGAATAAATTTTGGGCTTTCCCTAAATCTGACGAGTTTTTTACCCGACTGCAGCGAAGCCAAAAAAGGAGGGTTATGTGTTTGCCCTGTATTTGTGTATGTATGTGTCCGTCTCTATGTTCCCTCGTAACTACAAAACGGCTGAACCGATTTCAATTAATGATATGTCGTTAGATTCGTCTTTATTGCGCGAGTGTCACTGGTTATATAAAATTTAAACTGTCTGCTCAACTATACAACAAAATAAACAGATATATTTACTTATACACAAAAGTTATGAATGTAAGGAAACAATAACCAGGTGGGTAAAGATACTTACATATGATGAAACGGAGGCACTTTTGGAGCACATAAAGTAGCAGGTATGTACACTCACACACACACTCTAACATACACTCTCTCATACAGACACACGACGCACAGGTACTCATACTCGAATCACACTCTCACTTACTTATTTGTTTTTATTTGATATTTTAAGTACCTACCTACGGATTTGTTTGAATAGATTAAGATTATTCTGTACTATGGAAGAGCGGAGTCTCCTAACACAGGAATAGTTTGCTTAACAGGAGGCTCCAAACACGAAACCCTTTTTTGTAAACTGAATCAAAAATAAAAACAATTTATTTTTTATTTATTTATTCAGTAAAAGAAGGTCTGGCCATCGTTTAAATTTTTGCAGAGTTTATACAAACATTACAAACATTCAAACTCACAAACAACTGATCTATTAGCCAAAACAGAAAAAAATTAAGACCTCTGAGAGCTTTCACGCATTGACATCGATTCTTCTTTTCATTTTAATTGTGTTAGTAATTTGATTTCGGTTGTGGTACCAGACGGCGGGTCGCGAGACTGGACGGTGCATGTCGGTGGCGGCGATGCAGGCGCTGCACCGACTCCGCGAATGCCGGTTACTCTGCGATGCGATAGTGCGCGCGGACGACGGCGCCGCCTTTCCCGTGCACCGTGCCATACTCTCTGCCTGCAGCCCATACTTCCTGTAAGATTTTTGCTCTTTACTAGTAGCTAGTATTTAGTTCACAAAAGCAATAAAAATTCTCTCGGAAGTCTCGCCACAATAGATAATTAATTGGGGGAACGTAACCCTAAAACAGGTCAAAGATCACCAAAAAGTTTAGTCGGACACATCACGATGCTGTGAATTGAGCAAACAACTGAAGGACGATTGATAGGTTAGTTGGAGTGTAGCATCTCCCTACTTCCTCCATCTTAATAAGATGAAAAAGAAAGGGGTTGGTGTTGTCACAATTTGGATGAGGTCTTTGTACTGCTGTGAACAACTTACTTGCATTTACCTAGGACTAGGAACAATTGGAAGCGTTGAATGTGCCGAATTTAATCATGTTGAACACTCAACAGGGCACTATTTACAACAACACTGCACTCTCGCGAACAAAGCGACGTGCTGATATCGGGCGTGCGCTCGGAGATCCTGTTGCTGCTGATCGAGTACGCGTACCTGCGCCGCATCGATGTCACCGACATGAATGTTCACGAGCTACTGATGACTGCCGATTACCTCGCCTTCCTCGGCGTGCTGCAGCTTTGCTGCGACCATCTCAGAGTCTCGCTTAATCCGAAAAACTGTCTCGGTATTATGATGTTTGCGAGGTTAGTGGGGTTTTGTTCGATAGTTTTTTTTTTTCAGCGTGGCAACATGACATTCTATGGAAACCGGCGTGTCCTGAAACAAAAAATTCAAGTTAATATGTGACGACATCCATTAACCCGCACTGGGCCCATGATTACGGCTCGCTCTCTCCCAGCAATGAGAAAATTACAGGCACAGCACTACGGTCTCCCACTGCCGGATAAAAAAGTCAAAGTCATTTATTCAAACTAGGCTGATAATCAGCACTTTTCGAATCTCAAAATTACATTTTTATTGGCTCTGTTAGCATAGTTATTAGCATTATGTAATTAGTCAGCCTTTGTGCTGCTGTACAATATGTGTGTGCAGCTATATGTAGGGCTTCGTACATGCTGGCGCAACACCGGTTATTGTTGTACTGTGACGTTTTCTTTGAAATTGTACTGTTCGAGACGCGTCGCGCCGTCGTGTTCCGCTAGTCTGCGCGAGGCTTTATGGTTAGCGGTAAATGTGTTTTATATATTTGATGAAAAAGTACCTACGATATAAGAAGTTAAGAAATTGTATATGGGAGCTAAATCTGCCAACAAACTGCTTTGCAGTTTGGCAGAAGTAAACTTTATTGTAACCTGATGTCACCACAAAATAAACGCTTTTTCATTTTCATTTTTTTTTTTCATTCACTATCTTTTTTGGGATTGTTCAACTGTAGACGTACTGACGTATTGGCCTACTGTAACTACCTAGTTATAAAGATATCAAAAGTAGAACCCAATAAATAACACTCGATTGCGAGCTCGTAAATTCTGTCCATGGTTTTGGGTGGCAGATTTATCTTCTTTATAACTTTTGTTGCTCTTGTTTGCTAAAATTACTTTTCTAAAGTAAGCTAACTAACTAACACTAGGTGGCGTTGTTTCAGACGCGTGTTTTGTTACAAGCTCGAGGCAGACGGTAGACGTTACCTGCTGCGTTATTTCGTCACTGTAGCGACCCAAAGCGATGAATTCCTCCACCTGCCTCTCGAGGAACTCAACTCTATTATACTGGAAGACGAGCTGAACGTGAAGAGCGAGGAAGTGGTCTGGGAAGCGGTGCTGCGCTGGGTCAACTATGACCCGGATAGCCGCTGGCAGCACACCGTCAAACTGATGGGCAGTATACGACTCGGACTACTGGACACACAAGTAAATAGTTCCTTAGGCAAATCCTTACATAGATATAATCGGGCATCATAGCTAGTATGGTGAAATTAGAGGTATGAACAAACGAAGCTCGGAATTAGAAGTCGATATTACGCCTGAAAATGTTGTCATTATAACCCCTTGTTTTTCTAAATGCTTTTTATTTTCAGTCATCTTCGTTGCAGGAAAATGATTAACGTGCATTTTGTTTCAGTTTTTCTTAGAAAACGTAAAAGACCATCCATACGTAACCGGCAACGAAGGTTCACGACCCATTATTATTGAAACCTTGAAGTTTCTGTACGACTTGGAGATGATTGCACAGAGAGACGGTGAAGTCGCTACGCCGGAGATTGCCCGGCCTAGAGTCCCACACGAAGTAATGCTGTTCTTCCTTTCTAATTTTATAACTATATTTTATAAATCTTCATTATGATCATCATCATCATTCAACGACAGGTCCTGGTCCTCCTGCATCCAGCGGATACCCTCCACCTTGACCAGGTCATCGGTTCCCCTTATTGGGGGTCTACCCGCAATACAAATGTATAAATCTTAGTCAAAATAATTTTTCATGCAAATATGTATATTTCGCATTCTTCTTATCATCTTTGTGTTACAAGAAATATTCACAAGTGATGTTCCTCCTGTGTCTTTTAGGGCTTTGTTTCATCATCATCTTCTTGCCCTTGTCCCATGTTACTTGGGGTCGGCGCAACACGTTTTCTTTTTCCACTCTCCCCTATCAACTGTCACACTATCATTCACTCCCTTCTCTTTCATATCATTCCTCACACAATCCTTCCATCTTTTCTTTGGTCTTCCTCTCCCGCTCCATCCATCAACATTTATATTCATCACTCTTTTAGTCACATGCGTTTTTTCTCTCCTCATCACATGCCCATACCAGGCCAAACGATTTCCTTTCAACTTTTCTGTCACTGGCGCCACTTTTAAACTTCCCCTTATATACTCATTTCTTACTTTATCCATTTTTGTCACTCCACACATCCATCTGAACCTACCTGTTTGAACCTACTAATTTAAAAGAACTAATTGCCGGTTGTTAATCCAGGTTCTATTCGCAATTGGAGGATGGAGCGGTGGTTCACCAACAGCTTTTATTGAAACATATGACACAAGAGCGGATCGCTGGATTAAGGTACCATAGACTATATTATTTTGATGTTCATTGTAAAACAGCGGCAAAGTGAATCGTAAAGTAACGAATGAATATTGTGCAAAATAACTGCATCACATCTAAAAGGTTGTGCAAATGAACTTCTATAATATGACAAAAGAGCCAATGGCCCACCTGGTGGTAAACTGAGGTCATCTCGGCGCTGCCGTAAGACATCGGCAATACAAGAGGCATCGTAAATGCGATGCGTCACCATCCCCGACACAAAGCACCAATAGCTCTACTAGGTACTATTCAAAAGATACGATGGCTTCACAGTAACAAGTTTTAATTTTCTAAAGCTAAGTACTGGTATTCCTCAGGTTGAGGAAGTAGACCCTGCAGGTCCCCGAGCGTATCATGGCACAGCTGTCCTGGGCTACTGCATCTACGTCATCGGTGGCTTCGACGGCATGGACTATTTCAACTCCTGTCGCTGTTTCGACGCAGTTACCAAGTCTTGGCGAGAGGTAACACTTAAATGGTTGTTGTTTTTTTTTAAGAAATTGCGTGGTTATCAATGTTCACCATCTGCAATATCAGAAATCTCAGAGGCAAAGCTGAAGTGTCTTATTTGGACGCGGACACTTCAAACCTGAACGAAAGCTTTCACAAAGTTTTACCACTACTTCGTTGTCCGCTATGACTGACAGTTGTAGAGGTCTTTGATCTAATAAATGTATAATAAAGTTGATTAAACGAGCTATAAAATAACTAAATATTGTTAAAAAAAAACAATTTAAAAGCACGAGCAGAAAATAAATCTAAATCAATTTTAAAAGCATATCTGTGTCTCGGTTAACATTGATTAATTTTCACACAAAAACGAACAAGCTGCTCGTGCCAATTAAGTCATGAAATCCGGCTGCTATGTTAGTCTGGCCCTGCTTTCCTCTCTTAAAATCATAATCGGTATCTTTAAATCACTGTTTATCGTAGATACAAAAGAAACTTTGTGTCTGTCATTGCGGCGTTGGCATATATTTTTTCTCTATACAGGTAGCACCAATGAACGCACGCCGTTGCTACGTATCAGTGGCAGTGCTAGGGGAGACGATTTACGCGATGGGCGGATACGACGGCCATCATCGACAGAACACGGCAGAGAGGTTCAACCACCGCACCAACCAGTGGTCGCTGGTCGCCCCCATGAACGCGCAGCGCTCCGACGCGAGCGCAGCTGCGCTAGACAGTGAGTATTCTTTATGTTTTGAATCTACCAGCACGCGTAGCATGACCACCGTAGAAACAAGTTTTGTAGACGGAAGAGTAGACAAAATGACAGATAAACAATCACAATCTGTCATTTTGTCTATTCTTCCGTCGACAAAACTCGTTTCTACGGTGGTCATGCTACGCGTGCTGGACGAGAAAGAGGTCAATGCCAAGGCACAACCACTCATCCAGATACTGTGATTAGAAAGAGTTTATGAACTTGAAAATCTAGCCGAACTATAAGTAGAAATCGTCTAGAAGTCCTTGATCAGTCATTAAGTCCCGTGAAGTACCCTGGTTTGAAATTCTCTTATCGGATATCCCGGTGTCTATTGATCTTCAGAGACTCATTTTCGGTATTCCTCGTCAGGCGCACGGATTGCCCATATTAAGTACAGAATAGAACAGAACACAAAAATAATAGATATGATTTTCGCATACCTATATCCAAGTTAGCAAACCTGATGAAAATAAAAAATGGGTCTCAATTAAATACGCGATATATACCTACAACAATTGTTTTATTTAATAGGTTGGTAGGTCTTAATTAATTTGAACTTGGTTGTTTAAGATAAGATTTACATAACGGGTGGCTTCAACGGGCAGGAGTGCATGAACAGCGTGGAGGTGTATGATCCTGACACGAACCAATGGACGAACCTGGCGCCCATGCGCTCACGCCGGTCTGGTGTCTCTTGTATCGCTTACCACAACAAGGTATTTAGGTATTATTGTTTGTAATCTTATTGTTCTATAATTCACAGTGCTTTGGACCGTTTTGGTATTTTTTGAGCAATTTTGCCGTGTATTCATAGCATTTTCGTTTTCGAAAATAACGTAACATCTTCCAATATCTGGCGGATTTTGTACCTATGCTCAAATCATTGTGGGCTACGTCTCTGTGATTATCTTTGAGTATGACAGTTCTGAATAAAGGGTAGCTGTATACTACCTAGTAATTAACAATTATTGTCATACGGATCAAATCTTGGTTTTTATATAACAAAAAGACCCTACGCCCACAGCCAAATAGATAATATTAATAAGCAAATAACAATCTTATAATCACATGTTTGAGCTATTAACTCAAAATGGTTTACGTTATCATTTCAGGATCATAGTAGGTCATAATATTACGCCGTAGTATATTTAATGTTATCAATATCTTCATATTGCTTGTGAATACCAGTTTGAGGTATGAAGAAAGCTCTAGTTTTAAGTAGGTATTAATGGGTTAGCGTGTGAACGGGTAGATGGTAAGGAGGATGAATGTATCTAAAATATATATTTATTTCAGATTCTAAATGTTATAATTCGCCTATCAAAAACAATTCTAAAACATGCAAAATCAGGCAAAAACGGGAACACCTAGCCTTAATGGGGTCACAGATCATAACATCCTATCAGCAAAATTAAAACGAATAACATGCCAAGAGTAGGCAAGGAAAGAGAGCCTATATCGGCGAGCGTTTGAAAATTTTAATTATTCAATTTCCGGGTTATTTTATCTTATTTATTTATTTATTCACAAGGCAACTACAACAGGTAACAATCACAATATATCACTAGGTTCACATTATAGGTTTCGACCTGATTATCACCCAAAGCGTAATCGCACAACATGATTAGCAACAATAATAATAAAAAATGACAACTACAGTAAAAAGCTTAGTTCACAAAGTTACAGCTAGGTCTATGTGTCTGCCCTCCAACACACTTCTGCTTAGGCAAGGAATGTGTAGGAGACCAAACACACCAGGTATAGTACATAAGTGACACAACGTTACACTATTTAAAGCGTTACAAGATTAATAAAAAAATTAAAAAGAAAGAGTACGCACATGTCTTTTGAAAGCAGCGGCACGAGAATCGAAGATGTCGATACTGTTATTGTACTGTGTTGTACTGTTGTTTTGTTTTGTCTGTTGTTTGTTACTGTTACTGTTATTATAATTTGTATGATTACTGCAATGGCCACTAGCCCCGTGTGTTAAATTAATATCGCCATTGTAGTGGCACGTTGTATGCCAAATTTCTACGCCGCAAGAAACTGGATTCATACATAATAAGGATAAGGAATCACAAGAATTATCATAATTATGTAATTGCATTATTATCATAAAATATCAACCAGTAAATACCATACAGTGTAAATACTACTAATTCTTTTCTATAAAAGTTTAATTCTTTTCTAAATAGCAAACCTTATGATGACACTAATAGTTAAAACTGCAAAAAATTATATCGACTATAACCACCTACCTATACTCCGTTTGAAATAAGATTAGACATTTAAACAAACCTTTCTTACAGTCCGTTCAACCGATTTTGATTTCTATATCGTAGACATAAGGATGGCATTAAAAGTAAAAAAAGTGGTTACAAACCAACTGTTTACTGCAGCTGTCATTTGTCATGCCACCAACGCAATAGAAGTCAAAATCGGTTGAACGGACTGTAAAAAAGGTTTAGTTAAATGTCTAATCTTATTTCAAACGGAGTATAAGGAGTCTGTGATCCATTCCACCACACCACACAGCTGCTGATAAAACATTGCCCTTTTTAGGGTTCCGTAGTAAACAAGGAACCCTTATAGTTTCGTCATGTCCGTCTGTCTGTCTGTCCGCGGTCTAGCTCCGAGACCCTTAGTACTAGAAAGCTGTTATTTGACATAGATATACATATTAATTACGCCGACAAAGTAGTAAAACAAAATTATGAAAAAAATTTTTTTTTAGGGTACCTCCCATACACGTAAAGTGGTGATGTTTTATTTTTTATTTTTTTATGCCATAGTATGGGGTATCATTGGAAAGGTCTTACAAAAATATTATGAGTTTGTGGATTCAGGAATCTGTTTGCAAAATATTAAGCTTTAAAGTGCTAATTTTTGTTAGAGTCAAGTGTCCCCCCCCTGCCAGCTAAATGGTTGGTTTTGGATGTGTGAAAAAAATCACAGCAGTAGTTTATATAACGAAATTAAAAGGAAAACTATCACAGCTAAGTAAGCTTTACAAGTTAACGAGTAATAATCGATCAACTTAACTTTGCAGTTGCAGAAACATGTTTTCCCATACATTCCGTATGGGAGAACATATTTTTCAACTACAAAGTTAAGTTTGTTTTTGGGATAAATTCATCTCAACTACGGAACCCTTCATTGTGCGTGGTCCGACACGCACTTTGCCGGTTTTTTTAATTTGTATTTGTTTCACGATCTGTTGCCAAATTATATTACTTATTCTTTCTTACCTTTCCCTACCATTTCTACAAAAAATCGCGTTCACGATATTTTTTTCCTCATACTTCATTTTGATATCCTAGATCTACGTGATTGGCGGTTTCAACGGCATTTCACGAATGTGTAGCGGTGAGGTGTATGACCCTGCTGCCAACACCTGGGCCCCTGTCCCTGACATGTACAACCCTCGCAGCAACTTCGCCATAGAGGTCATTGATGACATGATCTTCGCGATCGGAGGCTTCAACGGAGTCACCACCATATACCACGTGGAGTGTTACGATGAGAGGACCAATGAGTGGTGAGTTTAAGTACTTACTAATATATACGGAGGACGAAAGCCCTTATTTCTTTTTCGTGAATGGACCTGCTCTTCACCTCGAGCTCGAAGACTAAGAATAATGGTTTTGCGGAGATTTAGGACCTGCGGGTAGTTTCTTACAGAAGAAAGCATTGCTTATTTGGCGGTGGACTTGTTTATTTTTTATGTGAAAACAAGTGAAATGGTATGTAACCCACACATGCACACAACCTGCGATTCCAACTACTTAAAGTCCGTCGCCCGTGTGGGTTCAGTCAGTCAGAGACAATTCGAATACGATACGCACACAAGCAGTTACTAACTGCGATCCGCCGGGGTCATATCACGTCGGGGTCACCAATAAAGAATTTTTGTTAGGGTGTGTTAAAGGTTCACGACGAAAATGGAACGAAATGAAAATTAAGGCTTTACGAAAAAGTCATCAATAACATCATTTCAGCTGAAAGACATCCACTGCTGGATATAGGCCTCCCTTCGGTTCTTCTCGCATCCAGCGGATTCCTGCGGTCTTTACCGGGTCATCGGTCCACCTTGTGGGGGCCTTCCAACGCTACGTCTTCCGGTACGCGGTCGCCAATCCAGAACCTTTCGGCCCCATCGGCTATCTGTTTGGCAATTCTTCGAGCTTCGTTGGTTACCTTGGTGGTCCTACGTATTCCATCTATCTGATTCGAATAGGTAGGGAAATTCCAAGCATAGCCCTTTCCATTGCCCTTTGGGTGACTTTCAGCCTTCTAATGAGGCCCACTGTGAGCGACCACGTTTCAGTGCCACAGATCATCACTGGCAACACGCACTGGTCAAAAACTTTCGTCTTGAAACACTGGTGTGTGAGACGGGAAGATAGTACGCAGCTTCCCGAACGCTGCCCAGCTAAGTCGGATTTGACGATTCACCTCTTTCTCGAAGTTGGACCTCAGTTAGGTAGGTCCAACTTCGAGAAAGAGGTCAATCGTTTGTCCTAGGTAAAAATAATCGTCAACAACTTCGAATGTAGAGCCTCCGATCTTCATGAGGATTGGTGTTACATGGGCATTCGACATGAACTTCGTTTTGTCCATGTTCAAGACCCACTCTTTCGGAAGCTCTACTGAGGTCATCGGGCATTGTACTGAGGTCCTCCATAGTCTCAGCCATGATTACTATATCGTCAGCAAACCAAAGGTGAGTGATGTACTCGCCATTGATATTGATGCCAACCCCTTTCCAGTTCAGAACCTTGAAGACATCCTCCAGTAGCGGTGAACAATTTCGGAGAGAATACGTCTCCCTATCACATCCGAAGCTCGCTGCCGAAGGATAGGTTTGGTAGGATAGGTGGTCCGGTCCTGGAGTTGGACTGACATAATAGCGTTTTCATACAAACACCGTTGGAGAGACTGCAGTACAGCCCAAGTCTCGATCGAAAGCTTTCTCGTAGTCCACAAACACTAAGCAGAGAGGCAGGTTATACTCTTCGGTCTTCTGTATAACCTGCCGCAGCGTATGTATGTGGTCTACGGTGCTAAATAAAGCCTTTACGGAATCCGGCTTATTCAGGAGGCTGGAAGTCGTTAAAACTGCGGGCGAAACAGTTCGTAATGACTCTTGAAAACAGCTTGTAGACATGATATGTACCTACGGAAAAGTAGTCCCATCATGCTTTTTTACTTCTTACGTAAAGCTTCTTTTCTGCGTGTTCCACTCCGCGTCTTTAGCGTGAAATTGTTTTCTCGTGATCGCATGAGCCGCTCTGAAATCAGCATTATCTTAAGTATGTAATGAAGGAACTAAGTGCCTTTTAATCACGTTATTCACAACAGTTTATATAATTTCGCTTAAGTATTATATTATCGTAACTATGTAAACGAACGTGGCGCGCATTTGATGGGAGTAATCAGCCGGTTATCTTTCGCTCTCCATTGGCTAAGTAATACATAATCTAGAGAAGCCCATGTCTTGATTATTCCCTATTGGATCAAATGTGAGGTACTTATTGTTGAATAAGTAGTTAACAGCCCAGCCAGCACAAACCTTCTGAGTAAGTTTTGTTTAACAGCAGTCATAGAAACTAATCGCTGAATAAGACTACCGTTATTAGCTGATTAAGCACTTACTCAGAGGTTATTCAAGCAATTTGGGCACAAAATTATATTGCTAATAGCTGTGTAATAGCAACGTAACAGCTGAATAAGTTTTGAATAATTGTACGACAAGCTGAGTATCTTCTGCATAAAAGCATTTTGTACTTTAATAAAGGTATTATAGCTCTGTTAGCCAGATGATGAATGAATGATGAATGAACGAATGGTTAAGTCCTTCAAAGCTCAGATATTCAGACGATACACAGCATTTAGCTCATTTCAGTATTTTTATCAAGAAGTTAATCAAATTAAATTGAAATTGACAAATCCGAACAGCGTGACTGCGATATTGAAAATATAATAACCTATCGTAACTAAATTTTACCCTTATTTATGTTTAGAGGAAGAAATTGTTGGTGCGCATGCAACTTTACCGTGTATTTATATATACATTTCGTGTAAAATTTTCACGCGCTACCTGATAAGCCGGGTTTTGGACAAATAAACAACATTTCGTCTATTGATATGTTTTTACGTGTGAAATATTTTTTTATATTTTATGCAGTTTAAGGGTTCAAAAATAACCTTGTAATACTTTTATAAGAATATTATACCGATTTCGTTATTAAACTTGAGTATTTGAGTATAAAATTCCACATCATTATAATAGGTTATGTTATTCGATATGGCGACGCTCATTCTGAATAAAATCTGATTGCACAGCGGCTTATCGTCTTATGTCTGTATAACAGACCTTATGTGTCCACTTATTAAGTTGTGCTCTGGTTAAAAGTGGTCTGCACTCAACATTTTTCGATAACTGTTCTATAATCATACACATTCGTACTGTAAATCAAACAGGATTCAGTCATAATTATAGTAATGAAAACCCACAGTATAGGTATATTATTTGTCTTTTTAGCTCTTATCAAAGCAAGCACTTTCTTCGTATGCCTCCTGGGGGCCTACCACCAGCTCATAAAGCAATATTATTTTAATATTACATCAGTGTGGGAAAGAGATGAAGCTCTACAGGACGTATAGCTTCATCTCTTTCTCCCACTGAAGTAATATTAAAATAATACTGCTTTTGAGCTGGTGGTAGGCTGGTGTTCTTTTTCTATTTTTCCATGAATGTGGATTATTTTTAAAAAAAAATTGTAAGGAGGCATTTTCACACAACCACTACAAAACAAAGCGCAGTTAGCTGCTTAAATGCTGACTAACGTTCCAGAACAGTTCTTCTAGCTTAAAAAATGTCTACTTTTCGTGAATACCTAGCAAACTTCTGCATAAGAATCTGTTACTATTGCTTTAACCACAGTTTGCTGCAAATGACGATAATTTCGTACTTAAAGCGGCATAAAGTAGTTATAACAGCTATCTTAATTTCTGTTAAGTCACTATATGCTTCATAGCAGAAATAACGCCTATTTTATACAGCAGCTGAATAACTGTCAAGATGTGGTGTGTAATACAGCTAACAGAAAACAGAATATAACTTATCCAGCATCATGCTTGATAATGGAATTTTAAACCCATATTGTACAAAAGGTTACACAAACTCTTGAGTAACAGGTCTTTTTATGATGATTATTCAGTTTTAAGAAATTAAATCCGCAAATTACAAAACTAACTCAACTAATAGTATTATTACAGCAAAAAATATTTTTTATACAGAACTTCGTAATACACACAGCTTCTATACATATATAATTAAGCTTAACTCTGCATAAGGTAAAATTGTTGGCCAGTTATCTGACTTGTGTGCTGCCTGGAACAAAGTTGCATCTATTGAGAGTTGTAATAATCTACCTAAAGATATAGGCCATATGTTTCTTAAGTGTTTTGTTGCTATCTATTAATTAGTCTCTATTTATAACTTGGAGTTGCGTATGCGCTGAGATAATAAACTTAGTCGTACAGTTAGTTTGCAGTAAACCAGACATTTCTCCTACTTTCATAGCCTTATCATATTATTATGTCGTTTCGTTAGTACAGCAAATGTTTACGGATATATAATGCACAAATCGCAAGGATATTATGAAAAATAGTCGCATGTGCATAGACGCATTCCAACTTGTTTGTCAGTTTTAATCTTTATTTTATCTATAATGTCTCGTATGTTATTATAACAAGAGCAAGTTCGATTTTCCTATTAATTTTCAAAGGCCAAAAAGTACCACAACATAGGTACCTACTTACTTATAGACCTAGTCATTTTCTATTTTGTCTTTCATTGGAACAGGGGCCCAAGTCTGCTATTTTTATAAATTCGTCATTCCAACACGATCCCATTGTCATTTTGCTAAAAGTTCGTAATCTGCTAAATTCATAATGGTCGATCATTGGTCGGTCAATGGTCTCGTAATAGAATTGTGTTTTAATAGCATTGTCGTACAATACGACCAATGATACCGCCTAAGTCAGTCATTCATTTGTCATTATGTATGAGATTACCAATAAGTGCCATTTCGTTCAATGGAGTGTCAGTGGCTGACCATTGGAAAGTCATAATGACGCCATTATATTAGTAGATTACCAAACTTGTCAAAATCAACAATTATGAAATCAATGATAGACCATTCTGACACTATTGTAATAGCAGACTTGAGGCCCAGTTGATGAGTTATCAAGCTTGTAAGAAATAATAAGATCATTCACGTGAACACTCAAATATGTTCAAAACTGAGAACAAAACGCGCTGGGAAAACAAAGATTACCGTCTGATGAAATTGTCGTTTCCATTCATCATTACGTGAATGAGGGATCAGTATGTGGGTTATCTGTCATAATACATCGTGATGACTGCGTGAACATGTTTTTCTGCTGCGGGTGCTGCGAGCTTAGAAAATGTTATGAATATCGGGAAATATTCGTATTCGGAGCATGTAGGTATATCCAGTACCAGACTACCCATGTATCAGGTGGAGCAAATGGTACAGTAGTGCTATTCTGTAACCATCTCACCGTGTTATCTTAGGTGAAGTGAGCGTGGAGTGAGCTGTCAGTTGCTAAGAATTGACACTATTGGCAGCTCACTTCACATAAGATATCACGGTGAGATTTTTACAGAATAGCACTACAGGTCCGCGCTTAGACGTACAAAAACATAAGCCACCGGTAAACCCAATGGAATATTGTGTATCAATGGTAAAAAGCTACAAAAAAAAACGAGCTACGCTCGTTAAATATGGTTTTCTTAGAAAAGTAATCGTTAAATCACTGCCGGCATTTTATTTTATTTTGAATTGATTGAAGAAAGTAATTAGGTTCAAGTACTTACTTGAGTGTAAACGAACACGAGGCAAAGGACATATTTGTTTTTAAACATATTTGGCTAGTGTTTTATGTATCTAGGAAAACGATATTTTTTTTAAAGTACTATTTTATTATATCTCCATAATTTTAGAACCTAAAACAAACTAAGTTCTACCAAGAGGTTTTCTAGGCAGAGTCGTTTGAGATTCAGTTGTACCGTTCCATTTATTTGCCTTGCTTTACTTAATATATGTAATATAACAGTCATCACAACACACACACACAACACACACAGAACACTCACACACACACACACACACACCCGGTGCACTACACTCGTTGTAGGTAGGCTAGGAATACGATTTAAAAAGTAACAATTCATTAAATGGATGTATTATCTTAGCACGTATTAAATATCATTTGGATGCAATATTTACCCCTTTATGTAATCTACCTACCATTGTTATGAAGAAATGAAGTCTTTGTTTATATGTAAATCGATTCATCGAATTGATGTTATTAACCTACTGCATCAAAGTCACAGACATTCTTAATCTTGTATTATACGTAAAGAATTGGCGCAGTCAAATATTTTAATTGTGTCCATGTCTCCAGTTCTAAAGGTTATTAAATTCTGCGGTAAAACTACCTACACCTGGAGAAAAATATACCTTCTCCAAGTACCAAATCCCTGAATGGGAATACCTATTTGTATGTAGTATGAAATAAATTATAACCAGATAGAGTAACAGAAACAAAAAGTGGCAGCCCTCTTACTCTTGCCTCATCCGACAATAACAAGGTAGTATCTAAAAGATAGACAATATCCGGATACAAAATGAATTTGTAACAAATAATAAAAACGGTTGATAAAATCGCGCGATTTTACTCGTATTCTGTGGCGATGTGACGCCACACCGTACACGTGATAGTAGATAAACTTCTTCTTTCAAACCGTATAAGTACTTTTTGCTGAAACTTAAGTTACTGCTGGTGAGGACCCGTGTATCTGTAATCAAGAGAAAGAGGGGAATGATACTGCTTTTCTAGAAAGCTTTCTTTGCTTTTTTGAAATCTTCTACGATTGTTAGAGATAGTCAAACATCACAAAAAATTACTACAACCCCGTCCGTAAATGTCAGTCTCCTGATGAAAATACAGAAATTAGACATAGAGGTCTTCAGGGTTGGGCAGTATTTGAATTACTTGTAATTAAAATACGTTATTGAAATACAAATACGTATTTAGTATTTGTAATTTAATTACTTCTTAAAAATGTAATTTGTAATTGGTATTTCAAATACCTGACGCTGAGGTATTTTGTAGTTAGTATTTCAAATACTTAAATTATGGCTTCAAAATACATTTGAATATAAATACATTTAGCGATCTTATTAATGGTTGCGTTCTGCAAAAAATTGCCCTCGATAGCTTTCGTAATCAAAATGGCGACCGCTAAATATGTTAATCTTTGAAGTCGGCAACACTTCGCTGTATTAGTTCTATTCTATTTACATAACCTAACACCTGACTGTATTTTGTCATTTGTATTTTGTATTTGAAATAAAAATATTTAAAATACTATATTTTGTATTTTATATTTCAAATACACGACTTAAAATTACTTTGTATTTCGTATTTTAAATACGTGCGAGATAGTATTTTGTAATTTGTATTTAAATAAAGCAAAGCATGTATTATTTTGCCCAGCTCTGGAGGTATTTCGTTAGGTTGGTGGCCGTTGCTGGTTTCCATATTAAGTGACACATGGGTCGATATAAAATAGAAAAAAAATATTTTTGGATAATTAGCACTAATCACTTGATTCTCTAGGTACGAAGCAACAGACATGAACATCTACCGGTCGGCGCTGTCGGCGTGCGTGATCATGGGCCTGCCCAATGTCTACGACTACATCCACAAGCACCGCGAGCGGCTAATGGAGGAGAAGCGGCAGAAGATCCTGCTGTCAGAGACTGCGAGGCACGGACAACACCGCACGGCCTTGCCTGATGTTAGTAGTCCTATTATTCATCTAAGCGACCATACAAGTCGTTCGATTGATCGCAATTCGCAACCATTTACCACAATCACCATTCATCTTTTTTTTGTTTTTTGTTTTGGTCTATAATCAAACAGTAATCAGTCTAAATACTTTGATTAACAAGTCGTGGACCGCTACGTCAATTTTTTCAGATTTTCGTAGCGGCCTACGGGAAAAGCGTACGATACATTATTAATATGGGACAGGTATAGGTACTACGTATCGTTGATATATGCGCTTTAATAGCAAGTGATGTGCAAAGTTATTTGTTCCTAGTACCCACTCATTATTCTCGTAGACCCCTGCTACGAGACGTGTCGTCGCGCTACGAGATTACCTTTATTTTTCATATTTATAGTCGGTTACGGGCGCTGAATGTTATGTAGCAGTAACCAAGGGCGGATCCAGCCTTCAACTCAGGAAGGAGTCACATAGTCGGGGTCCTGTCAGGACAGGCTCCAATCAGTGGCGGACTAAGCCTGTCGGGGGCCCGAGATGGCAAAAAAAAGAGGCTTCTCAGTTTATGAAGGTTTTCTAGTAACATTTTTCAAAAAAAAATATTATGACAGTTAAACAAACAAGTACTTATAACATGCGTAATTATAATCTACCTACACCATTTATGCGTGTTGTTCTCGCATGTGTGGCAAACACACGTGGCAACATACAAAGTATTCATTTGATTAAATTTATCAATGAGATTAGAAAAAATATCAGTGGTCGACCTAGACAGACACAGCCCGGGGGGGGTCATGACCCCCGTGACCCCCCCCTGGATCCGCCCTTGGCAGTAACCTATGACTCAATTACATCACACTGTTGTTACTTGACCCCCCAAGTTATTGTAGAGGTCAATACACCTATTAAAGCCGATAGGCTACGGTAACGGAACCAAAAGCTATTATTTAAATTCGTTATCAGCATAACATCAGCTAGATGTTCAAAGTTAGAAAAAACGCTCGATTACCAAACTTTGCCAACTTTAGATGCGCAATATTTGCAGCGATCGAAAGCGCAATTTGTCTACGATCGAGAATAATCTACCATAATTTTTTTTTTTTTTTTTTAAACTGATACCGTAACTACACTGATTTGACCTTTTACGAAAAAGACAACTAAGGGTAAGCGCACACGAGCCACCGGCCACAACCACCGGTGGCTGTCGCCTCTTTCTTACGTTTTTTGCAATTTGCAGGTCAGTATCAAGTTATATGTTGATCTAAATATGATTTGCGGCCGTAACAAATGTGTTTTTGATGCGTAATGTCTTTCCTCTTGCTTTCCTGCAATCAAAATCTAAATAATCATATCTATGGGAGTGATTTTGTGAAAAGGGACAGAGGTGTATCACAGGAAGCCGGGGAAGCACGCGCTATTTGTATTTGACCAATGAGCGCACGCGGTGCTAGTGTTGGCCGTCAGAAACGACCTTTAATGAACGAGGCCCCGCCCCTTTAATGTTGTTTATTACCAAGGTGAGATGTCAGATGTTACCCATCATATGCGACTACTAAGTATAACGCTCGCTCGTTTTTTTTTACAGAATTATGATCATTAGAATCATCAGTACAACTATTTTATTTAAAACTAGCTTTTTCCCGCGGCTTCGCCGGCCTGGATGTCTCAAAATATCCCACGGGAACGTAGGTACTACCGGGATTAAGACGCAGATATATGACAGTGACCTTGAATGGTTAGCTTGCGTGTTCTATACTGAGCTCACGCAACACGTCGTACGTCCAGCCAGTAATAGGACTCGTCCATTAAGGAGCGCTGTCCCAAATTAGACGCATTATTAATTGATGTATACTAAAAGATCAATAATTTAATTATCTTTAAAATGGTGAAGTTTTCAGAAAAATACGCTCTATAGATTTTGCGTCATTCTCAGTTTTTTATCCGCGTTAGACATAACTTTACAAATTAATTTCACTATGTAATATAAACATAATCAAAAATATGCCTATATTAAAAAATTAGAAAAATACTTTAATTTAACATATATTTTTTTTAAATCACTAACACTACTCGTTTAGACGTCATCTTCAGTATAAAATCATTAAAAAAAACAACCGACTTCCAAAAAACACTACAAAGTGAAAAATAACTTTAATTTCGGAAGTCGGTGTCTTTGGTTTTGAATTTTTGTTTTTTGCCACCGACTTCCGAAATTAAAGTTATTTTTCACTTTGTAGTGTTTTTTGGAAGTCGGTTGTTTTTTTTTTGTAAAAAGTTTTTATTTTTCACTTTTTAGTTGTGGTATCTACCCCACACAAATTCGAAAACCACTAACTGCTATATAAATAACAGTTGTGACAGGAACTTATTATATCATCCACATACTAAGTGGGAAAAAGTACGTATTATTGAAGCTAACTCAAAAACTATCGAAACAAAGTTAATAAAAATTTTATGGGACCACCTCGAGAGCATACCCTTTCAAACATAAAAAGAATTTTCAAAATCGGTCCACAATTGACGGAGAAATCGGTGGACATACATAAAAAAACAAAAAAAAAACAAACATACGCGACGAACATATAACCTCCTCCTTTTTGGAAGTCGGTTAAAAAGTCGGTTATCGTCCCCTTAAAAGGAAGCGAAGCGATGACCGCATCATACCTAATAGCCGAGGAAATGGTCATTGGCTCCTCTGTTCTAGCGTTGCGCCGCAACGCCGCCGTCAACCGTCAATTTTGTTACGCGTGATTTTGAATCTTTTGTGATATTTTTTGAAGTATTCATTTAAATGATTATGATGCCAGGACATTTTTAATCTAAATTAAATGACCAATTTAAATTAAACAAAATATTGGATAAGGATTCATAAAATACGGTCAAAACAGCCTCGGAATAAGTAAATCTCTTTCGGTTTACGCGGCGCACGCCAGTAAAGCTCCCAGTTGTATGATTTTTTCCGATATCTTCAACAATAATGATCATATTTCAGCCAATGTACACAAAACCTTAATGCATCTTAAGCCGGGGGTCTCTTGCGCGTGTTTTTACATAAAAATATCGCAACAAAGAGGCCATTTGTGTATGCAAACACGATATTTTGTATGAAAGCAAATGTTTATGTGTGAGGTTTCGAAAAAACACGCGCTCCAGACCCGGCTTTATGAATCAGTCCGTCCATTAGTGAAAACCGTTTGAAAATAAGTTAGGTAGTTTTTACACGACTGCCCAAAAAGGAGTGTAATTTTTTTCAGTTTATTGCGTTCAGACAAACAGACGCGTCGAGGGACTTTGTTTTAAAATACGTATGTATGTAAGGCGATTCGCACACTGCCCCGCATCACGCAGCGTAGCGCGGGGCGGCCATAGTAAACAACCTGCGCGCGGGAGCGCGTCGCGCGCGCATATTGTGTTTTCTATACAAACTGGTACAATGTTAAATCTGCTGCCGCGCGCTACGCTGCGTGATGCGGGGCAGTGCGCGAATCGCCTAAGGATTAGCCTCAAATGTCAGGAATTCATGAAATGTCATTCAATAGGGTAATGTAAAGAGTTGCATCTACGATTTTAATTATATTATTTAATTCTGTGAATACATGTTTGTTACGGTTGCGAATCGTATTTTGATCAACATAAAACCTCTTTTTTTGGGTGGGAAATTATCAAATAACTTCAACCGCTTTGGGCGGAGCGGGAGGGCGTGTCAGACTCTTACTGACTAAAACCCACCCGTGTTCCTTCAGTTGCCTGTATGTTGCCACGGTATCCCTTTCGGACTTTCCCGCGACCCGCCCAGGCATCGGGCCTAGCGGACCCCGTCAATGTGCTGACATCTCTTTAAGGCGCGCGTGGAACACAACACACCGTCGACCCGGGCCTGGTCCTTATCGGACGGCGAGCTAACCATTGCTCACCGTCAGCAAGTCCGTGTCTATGGTGGCCGGGAATCGGCCTGGGATTCCCGACGCCCAGGGCGTCTTCTGCGGCGGCTAGAGGCGTGAGAGTGCGAAATTTGCCTCTCCCTTAAGCGTTCCGCCTCCTCCTTCGCGAGCATTACTGCTTCGCAGAAGGAGGTGACCGAAGCTTCCCATGCCCTCTCGCTCCGTACCATGGTCTGGACCAGGGTCTGACGCGAGAGATCAACATACAACCCTGCAAATTGCAAAAACCTAAGAAAATTTGAATTTCGCGGACTACGTGGCGCTTTCGCGTTAAGCTTTATCGAGTTTATAGGTCGAGACTGGACTAGATGAGATGATGACGAATAAGTTTTGAGTAAGTGGTTTGCTGAAGAGACAGACAAATCTTTAGGTCAATGTAAGCTACGTTTTTAACTTTGAAGTTTGTCATTATAATCAGCATCACAATAAAATTGTTTATTTTTAGATAAATGTAATGTTTTTGGTAGACCGCTTTATCATGCAGAACAAGTTTAAAAACAGTTTTTATTGTTCATTTTGCCGTAGGGTTCCTTACACCTAAATGTTTTTGGTTTGTCTTGAAAGAAAAAACATAACCCTTCCTTGGCAGTGGGGTAAAAAGAAAAACAATGCCTCAACAAATCCGAGCATTTTTCAGTTCGTCTGTAACATTCATTTGATTTAGTATTTGATTTAGTATTTGATTGGTTTCTTCCTTTAACTGAATAGTAGCAATGATATTCAGCGTATTGATGAATGTTTTGATATTCACGAAGAGTAAATCACTCACGGAACCTTAAACAGTGCGATAGCCGAAAGGTTAACGGTCAGCAAAAAAAATTGCAAACTCATAATGAGATTGATACTACAAGTTAGCATTTAGCCCCGACCGTGACTGGGTTCAACACTTGGGACATTCCGTGCACTGTATGTTTTTACAGAACAGAACTCTTTTTTATTATGACTCATTATTGCGAAGCGTGCAAAAAAACAAGACGCACCTCTGTCTAATTTTTCAGCTTTTTTATCGAATGAATTACGTAGGTTCATATAAAAATTAAAATTACGGGTCATAGGGTTTTTAGCTAGTTTTCGCTGTACACCTGAGAAGTACCTACATTATACTCATTCACATCTACTTTCTGTTTTCTTGATAAATCACTACCTGTAGAATCACTAGACGCCAAAAAGTCGACGATTTTTCGGTCTTGGATATTCAAATTGTTCTTTGCAGAGTAACCGGCCGTGGTTGGTGCAGGTTCACCTGATGGAAGACAACGACGACATGCTTGAGCAACTGGGGTTAATGGAGAACCAGGCCGCCAACAACGATGCGCCTGCGCCTCCCCCGCCCCCGCCACCGCCCCCACCTCTTCCCCCGCAACCTATGGAGCAGGACTAGTGCACTCCAAGGTAGCATACTAGAACATGTGTAGGTGTCGAATGTGAAAAGTTGTCTCCTAGGACGTAAGGGACCTTTGCATCGGTACACGCAGGTCTCTGGACAAAAGACATTCGACGAGAGAGGCAATGGATCAAACATTTTCGTTTCAGACACATGCAGGACGGATGTGCTTCAGTTTTTATTAATCAGGTTTTATTATCAAGTAAGTATTATTTGGTAACTCTCTAGGTTTTCTCGTATCTTTGTAAAGGGGAATGGATAAGCAGAGTTATGTATACAATAGTAGTTTATGAAACTGTTGCATAATGAGGGGTATTAAAACATGAGTGTGTGTTTGAACATGAATGTTTTAATACCTAGTTATGTGCAGTTTCATACACTACTTTATCTACTCTCACACATTGGGATTGAACCTAATACTAAATAAAAGATCAAAGTTAAAGATCAAGAATAAATTTGAAAAATCCCACGAAATTCAGTACAACAAAACAAATGAATGTCGTCTGTACCAGCACATCACCGCACATGCGCTACAGCGGGTGCTGCTGTCCCTCGTTTAAACGTTCCAATGCAAAAGTTGATGGAAACTCCTTGGTGATATTAACTTCTTGGAATAGCTCTGTATCGTAATAAAAAAAAAATTGTTTTATGTTAGAGAAAAAATGTAATAATATGATTCTATTTTTAAATTTCGGTATTGTGTTTATAATGTATGTCAATATAAACTCGTTTTGAATATTACGCTATGAGAGTAGATAAAATATTTTACTCTAATTACCTAAGAAGCAGAGCTACAGCTGAAAATGCCAACTGTAGTGGGTGTGCCTAACTGCCTATTTATTGAAACTTCTCGCACACAAAAAGGTACAAAGGCGGACGGACTTAAACAATATAAAGTAAAAATAAATAAAAATAATTTCACAAGTTGGTGTCTTTAGTTTTGTTTTTTTTTTGTTTTTGCCACCGACTTCCGAAATTAAAGTTATTTTTAACTTTGCCTCGCTTCTTTGCTACGTGGCGTAAATAACCAAGTTAGTTCACGTGCATGACGCCTGCAATGTTTCAAACAAACAAAACACGGAGCACTCAATCATGCATGTCAATAACTAATTATGCAATCTCTGTAGATGTACAGACGCCAGCAGCTGCACCACAAGCTACTACAATCTGTCAAATTTCTTTAATAGATTTTCAACTTTATTGCTAAAGAATAAGGTTTAAAGTTGATTGGGAAAATTTGATAGTTTCGGGTAGCTTGATGTGCTGGCGTCTGTACAATGTGATTCATTATTAACTTATTGACTTGGACCTACCAAGTCAGTAAGTTCTACTCTCATTTTACAATGTATTGGTTGCTATAATAATACCCTCTTACTTTTCCAGGTCTCACAGTAACTTTTCTGTTAATCGAAAAGCCTACCCCCTACTATAGTAAACTACCTAATCAATAAGATGAAGAAATAAAAGTCTTAGGAAAAAGTATAGTGAAGTTAATATTATGTAAAATTATTATGTTACCGTCCTTTATTTTTAAAAATATTTACCTTTATTATAGCAATTTTGGCATATTTATAATGTTGTGATATTTTCATAATGTGAATCATTCCTGTATTTTTGGAATATTTTTGAAAATTGTATGAAATTTTTCAGACAAGTATATGATACTTAATAAGAAAGAATTCTCGTTGTTTCAATTCTTTTATCATCATTCATCATATTAAAATACTTCCTGGTACATTTATATAATGTAAAAGATTACAAATAGAATAAAAATTTCGCACTTTTTCGTAGCAAGCGTAGCCGCGTAGCAGTCTCGTAGCCGTTGTCTACGAGACACGTGATATTTTGAAATCTTGTTTTTCAAACTTTTTTTTACTGCATTCAAATTTAAATTAAAACTATTATCTACAAAATAAGTATGTTTTGTTCTATCTACTATTAAAGGCTAGGGTCAAATGTATCTGTCGCAGTAAGATGCTTAAAGCCGTGATATAGTTATATTCCTAGGGATATAGCTATATACCGTAAGATAGTTATATAAAAGCGGTTCATAACTGTCGAAGGGCCCTAATTTTGTTATTGCGACCAATTTCGACGTAGCGCTCACCGACCGCTGCCGCGACACCGCTCGCTACGCTCGCACGGGTCGCGCGTAGTTGGTCACAGTTCTAACCTAACCTATTTGGTCGGAGTGCCCTAATAGTTATATTACTAGATCGTGCTCATATCATAGTTATATTCCTAGTAAGACAGTTATGAATCGCTTTCATATAACTATATCACGGCTATAACCATCTTACTGTGACATACCTACACATTCGAAGTGCGCTGAAGCGCATTGCATGTGTGAAAATAGATTAAAATTTAAAATATTGTCAACGGCTCTATGTGGGAATTTGAATATCCAAGCTTACTTATTAGCCTAAAATCTAGAGTATTCTGTAGCCACAGTAGGTTAGTAGAATACAGGCAATTAAAATAAGAAAAACAAGACAAATAAAAATAACAATATTTTATCTTTATCTCCTATTATGTTATGTACAAAAACTTTCTTTTATCAATAAAAAAGTATTTAATAAAGCTTAATAATTCGAACCTTGATTAAACATCAAATTGGCGGTCGTTGTTCTCACAAACTGCTTCACTGATGGCAGTGGCCTGCGCCAAAGTTGTAACAGTAGAGTCTGCAGCCATGCGCTGCCACACGCGCTCCGTCCACACCACCGCCGAGAAACACGCACCGTTGCTGATGAACGCGCGCAGCGTGACCGCACCCACTCCGCGACCCATGCTCCGCCAGCCATCCGCGCGCACAGACTGCACGAAACAGTCCCATGCACCCGCGTACTTTCCTAACACGTCTCCTTGATACCTCGATTTCACTACATCAATAGGATATAATACCACCCACGACAAAGCTCCTGCCATACCTCCCGCCATAAACACTTTCATCACAGATTGATCTCCTCGCGTCATTGCCGCGTAAGAGGTGAAGTAGATCGCCAACGCAGGGCTATCGCGAGCCATCGTCACACCGAGCCCCCGGAAAAGTGCTTTGAAACCTCCAGTTCGTACGATGTGGCGGGCTCCGGCCCATGCACCAGACGGCATGCCATCTCCGGACTTGGACAACTGCTGCCGTGTCTTAATTAACTCGACGGGAGCACACGCGAAGCTCTGGAGCAATCCCGCAGCTGCCCCCGCTGTTGCATGTGTCCTCAAAGCATCTGGATTGGGCAGTGCCCGTCTCGTATTCCCATATGCCCCAAAAACTATAGCATTAACAGCGGCTATTCCACCCAACGGAGCACCTATTCCACGGTAAGCGGTGGACAACGTCCCTCCTTTCAGAAGAGCTTTCGTGCATTGTATCGCACTACCTCTACCAGACTGTATGTGCACTTTCAACGTATCCAAAGGATGACCAGCAATGATTCCCGCACAACCTGAAATCCAACAAAATGTATCAGTATGAATATCATCAGATTAATATAGTAATGCAACAGTTATAGATATTAATAATATTTGTCTTACCCCCTATACATCCAGCTACGAAATCCAGCGCCATATTTACAAGCGTACAAAATTTCTTTCACTAGATGTGCCTGCAAAAAAAAGTACATGTTAATCGTCCATTTATAACTCACTTATTTGACACCAAAAGTATGAAAGTGTGCTTTACCTAAAAGATAAAGCTATACTATAAGTAATTAGTTTATATTAATTTATAAATCATGTTTTACATGGATGATAGTCTTTGCCGGGGACTGTACGATGAATAGCCATTCTGTAGAAGATTACACGTCAGCCTATCGGTAATCACTTATTTACATAAACTTTTGGGTTGACCTTCAGTAAGTTCATTATCTGAAAAGAGAGTTAGTTGTGCTTACCTTCGGCGTTCAAATAAGGTAGTCGTAATGAGAATTCACGTTGTCTCCACTTGAGGTGACGCCAATGAACATATTGGTAGAGACTAGAGCAGCAGGGAGTGGTCGCACGGCGGTCCAGCCTCTCGGGTGAGTAGCTTGAGTATGCGCTGCGCGGGCGCCGATGCCGCGGTCCCGCCGCCTGCCCGCTCGCTCGCCATACTTCCACACGCATTATCTTCTCCTTTGGGTCACTCTTATCACAAGGGTCAAAATACGTCTTTGAAACAAAATAATTACACCTAGGCTAATAATTCATGCTGCAAATTTTTCCATTTACATGTGAAAATAATTGTATTTTTATTATTTTATTATTAATTTATGTTATTTTTACACTAATTGATACCGGACAACAACAACAACGCCAGAAATCTTAGCCCAGAATGTAACAGAACAACCGCTACAGTAGACCTACCTACATAACTTTTAAGATAAGCAATTTCAAACAAATTCTTTGAGATATCGAATGATTTCAATAACTATACCTAAAAAAAACCTTAAACCTGTATATAATTTTAATGCCTAGACTATGTAGACCACAGGTTGTAGGTATGTAGATTAAAGTGACCTGTTAATACCTTTAAACGAGCAATTCTTGTAATGTCGTGGCCAGATCTTAGAATTGATCTTTTCATTAAATGATCGACCATTTCATGAAATAGTTGTGTTTAATGAAATGGCCAGCTAAAATTGACCATATCATTTAAACGTCAACGTTTAATGATATGTCAGTCGACGTTTGGTCATATCATTAAGTAGGGTATCCATGCAAATATTACTGGCATTCATTATCTTAGTAATCTGGGTCAATGGATAAATAAAACATTTTAAATAGCTTTCATTCCAGTTGAAAAATAATAATAAGATTTGAATATTTAAATCCTAACCTGTGAAATACGTTCCAAACTCCATGGTTTTTTACGTTGCGGTCGTTTTTCGAGTGACTTTCATAAAAGTCACGTAGCTTGGTATAATAACGATACTTCAGTGCACTTTTATCTTCCATTTGCATATTTATAATTGCTTTTCCAATCGAATTATCGTCCGCCGCCATGATGCACAACAAAAACAAAGCGACATCAACGCCTCTACCGGTAGATAATTTAACTATTTTACGATATGATCACTAATTTTTGGCCATATCATGAAGTAGGTAGTTGTGCATTTAACTGTGCATATCGTCAAACGTTGAGTATTCAATGATCTGGCCAGACCACATCATGATGTGACCAGCGGTCGATGTTCTATTTCATGAAATGCAATCATTTCATGAAATGGTCGATCATTTCATGAAATTATCAATTCTAAGATCTGGCCACGACATATATATATATAATCTGAATCTTTGAAACGGCGCCAACGATTTTCATGAAATTTAGTATGCAGAGGGTTTCGGGGGCGATAAATCGATCTAGCTATGTTTCATTTTTTAGAAAACATCTTCCAGATATTTGACCTGTTATGTACGAAGGAATGGAATTTTCTGACTTAGCTATTAAGGGATCAATGTCAATAATTGCAAATCTCTCAGTTTTTTTATCCCTATAGATCTCTCTCCCTATTCTTAAAAACGTATCCACTAATCCACCCAATGCTGAGTGTAGATCTCCACCATCACGCCATTCTTCCCTTTCTTGGGGGCATGCTATATCTGACATCCAACTCTTTCCTGCTGCCTGTGGTTGAGCAAGTCATCAGTCCACCTGGCGCGTGGCCTGCCCATGCTCTAACGGCCAGAACACTAAATAGCTGGTCGCGTTTAAATAACTTGCATAGCTTTATAGAATATGCACAAACGTGGCGAACAAGCTCATATACGTTAAGAAATATATCATTATCTCTAGAATAGGGGAGACCTTTCACCCCCAAATAGATGTTGTTGACCGCGATAAATAACAACGTAGATAGGTACACTATTCGAATGGAGAAATTTCAATAACATAAATAGGTAGGTACCTACTAATACTAGCTGTTACTCGCAGTTTTACTCGCATCATAACGAAACTACGTTAGTTATGTAGCCGGATAACAAGTAGGTAGTGCTCCTTTACTCTGCGTCAATCCCTGGACAAAATGGAACTCTTATAGGATCACTTTGTTGTCCGTCTGTCTGTCAAGACCCTTTTTCTCAAGAACGCGTGGAGGTATCAAGCTGAAATTCATATCAAATACTCAAGTCTACTTTCCCTTGGAGCTGTGAAAAAATTAAACTTCTAAGCCAACGCAATCAAAAGATACAGCCGTTTACGCTGCAAATTTTCGACACTCGCAAGGGAATCAAAACCTACAGGGTACTTCCCGTGAACTCAGATTCTTGAAATTTGGTACGAAGCAACGTCTTATAGCACAGATAAAGGAAAAATTGCGAAAAATATAAATTTTTAGTTACATCATATAATAAAAATATTTTTAATAATTTTAAACTTACTACCCCTTTCGTCATGAACGCGGTTTGAGCGGAACCCTTGGTGCGCGAGTCCGACTCGCACTTTGCCGGTTTTTTTAAATTTAATTATTAATTTCACCTACTTAGTAGGATTCTATATTCCATTTGAAATAAGATTAGACATTTAAACAAACCTTTTTTACAGTCCGTTCAACCGATTTTGACTTCTATACCGTAGGCATAAGGATGGCATTAAAAGCAAAAAAAGTGGTTACAATACCAATGTTTACTGCAGCCGCCATTTGTCATGCCACCAACGCAATAGAAGTCAAAATCGGTTGAACGAACTGTAAAAAAGGTTTAGTTAAATGTCTAATCTTATTTCAAATGGAGTATAGGTGTAGGATATCTACTTACTGAATATGTTTTTTACGTTTTGTTGTTATTTGTAGGAAATCATTATCTGCATCATATTTCAACGCTACGAATTTTCATTGCATGCTCGCATTTTCGCATCTTTTTCCCCATCGGCCTGCAGATTTTTTTCCAACGAACTAAGGTTTATTTTTATAAGATAGAATCTACATGGTTTAATAAATTATGTACAGACGCCAGCACATCAAGCTACCACAATCTGTCAAAATTATTTAATAGATTTTTAACTTTACCAAAGGCTAGTATAAGGTTCAAAGTTGATTGGGAAAATTTGACAGTTTCGGGTAGCTTGATGTGCTGGCGTCTGTACTACTAGCTGCGCCCCGCGGTTTCACCCGCAGAAGTCTCGATCCCGTGGGAATACCGGGATAAAAAGTATCCTATGTGTTAATCCAGGTTATAAACTATATGTGTGTCAAATTTCATCAAAATACGTTAAGCCGTTTGAGCGTGAAGAAGAGACAAACATACACACACACACACACTCACAAACTTTCGCCTTTATAATATTAGTGTGATTTTTTTAAGTTATTTAGGTAACAAAACTATAAATTTCTATCCGACTATCAACGCCGAATTAATTCAGGGGTCAAGGACTCTTTTATAGCCCACATTTATTGCTACAGAATTATATAACTTATGTACTTAACAATATTTGATAACGTCTTGTGAAGAAATAAAGAAGCTTTGAGTTGACCTGTCCCAACAAACTAGGCCACACGGTGGCTTACCTACTCCTTTAATAGAGCCAGCTCCTCGTTAGCTAGCTCGGCGAATATCGTATCATGACCATTTCTCGCTCCTATTGATATTGCAACTTAAAAAAAGTTATTGATAGATTACATCCAATAGCCGCGTGTACAGATAAATCGGATAAATAAACAAACACACTGGATACAACCGGCACAGATAACTTTGTACGCAGTTTTGGCAGTCAGTATAAACCACACCCATATTTAATATTGCGACTGAATATAAGTAGGCACATTCAGATGATAGTGTATAAGTAAATAACAGTAGCTAGGTACATATTATATGAAACTGTCCCAAAAAGATAGGACTTGCGTCAAGATGCTGAGAAGACTTAACGAAGGTCAATGGACCGAGAGCTAGTGCACTCGCTGACACTGCATCACTGCACCTTCACGTCCTGTATACTGCACTGTCTGCAGATATACATGTTGACTTATAATTTGACGTAGAGTCCGCGCCACCACTGAAGTCCGAAACTTTTAACTGTTTGATGTTTTAGAAAACTTGGTTACATCGAAAGGTTCATTAAAGTATTAGGTACCCAATGGAATCGCAATGAAGGCTATTCAATTTGAGAGTTTAGAAAAAAGTGATATTTAGTGACGAATTCTTGGATATATATTTAAAAAAAATGATACCACGGTAAAAGTGAAACTTTTAAGCGAACTATAGGCGCCGCCATATTGGCCTTGGCTGCTCTGACGAGCGCCTTTCACTTTATCCCTACTCCACGGCCGACCATCACACGCCATGCAACACACAGACGAAAAAGTTTGAGACAATGTAATAAAAGTTTCACTTTAAAAACATAAAAAATGGGTAATGTAGGTTTTCTCGAATCCCATGAATTTTTGCCTAGACTTTAAGGGGTGCTTAATTGTTGCAAACGGGTCACACTATCACGTCCCAGAAGGAATACGTCAAATTACAAGTCGCCCTGTATACAACAATAAACCTTCAATAAAGCTTCGTGATCTTGCACTATCACGAAGCCGTCAACCAAAATACCCAAGTATTCGTCATTAATTCATCATGGACATGGAATATTTTCATTGTAATGTTAAGCAGTGGAGTTTTACAGGCAATGAACAATAGCCAGTCAGTAGTCAATCTTATTGTTAGATTGGTCAGTATTAAAATTAAACAAACGTCTTCTGTTACGTGACAGACAAGTCCACAGACAAACGGCTTGTATTGGTCGCGGACGGAACTATTAAAATGGAGCAAGCTCGATAATACATAGGATAGAAATCGTATTGTAACAATGATTTGGTTGATGCATTATCCGCTTTTCATTCTACTAAAAGTAATACCTAAGCGAGATAGCATTCATAATAGGTACCTACAAAGTCAAGCAAGCATGGGGGTGCATGTATGTACTCTGCGTTCGCAATGTAATTGCCAAACATATAAACAAACACGAGTTTTAGGAAAAACAACTGTAATGCCTACACATAAGGTAACAAAGAAGGTAATATTGAAAACACGTTAAAATGGCATACACAGATCGATAAAGTATGTATTCCTATGCCTTGCATATGTTAAGCAAAACGGCAAATAGAACAACAGTCTTAACAGCATATCATGGTCTAGTCGCCTCAACATTGAGATACGGCATTATATTTTGGGGTAATGCCACAGGCAAAGATATGGTATTTAAGTGCCAAAAAAGATGTATAAGAGCTATTTGTAATCTGCGAACCACCGACAGTTGCAAGCCTTATTTTAAAAATATGAAAATCCTTACTATGCCCTCCTTATACATATATGAAACAGCTATGTTTGTTAAAAATAACATGTATAGATTTTCTAGAGTATCAAGTCAGCGTCGATGTGACCAGTTAAATTTAGTTGGATCTAGAACCGCATTATTTAAGAAAAGTATTTTTGTAATGGCTCCAAAAATTTATAATAAATTACCAAAATGGATTAGAAGTGTAGAAAATGTTGGCCAATTTAAAAGTAAATTATTTTTATTTCTAGTAGAGAAGACCTATTATTCCATAGAAGATTTTATGATACTATAAATTAACGGCTATTGACATTTTATTTTATTCTTTTAACATTTATCTACATTATATTATATTAGAAATTGACTTAGACTTTTGAAGTCATTTATTTAATCTTAATTAATTCTTTTGATTATTATCATTGCATGTTATAAGTACCTATTTATTAAAATAACAAATTATTTGTATAGGTACCAATTGTATTGGTAGAACATTGAGATCACGCTAAAATGTATATTTTTAAGACCTTTCTGTACCCCTATGTTCACAAATAAAGTTTGATTTGATTTGATTTGAAGGTTCTGTTTGCATTACAACTTCATATTTTTTACGACTTTTTCAACAGTACTAGTTAGTCTAAAATCAACTTTATTTACACTGTTATAAAGTTGATGTTTGTTTAATTGGACATAAATTTAAAACAAAGATTTTAATAGACCCTAAGTCGTTGCCACCACAATGCGTTCACGCAAACTCGAAGTTTATCGGCCCTTAAATTATTTAGAGAGTACTTACGCGAAATGGGTCTACGCTAGTGATGGGCCGAATGTGGTTTGAACCGAATCCGAACTTCGGCCAAACCACGGAACAGAACATTCGGTTAAAATGAAAAGTTCGGCCGAACTTCGGTTCAATTTCGCGCGCTTTCTCGAGAGCGACACTCGTGACTTGTTTAGGGGACGGACGCGCAAGAAGGAGATGTCGGGCAAGAAGAATAAAACCATCAAATCGCTGCTTGATCGATAAAAGAAACAGCGCTAGTACTGCTCAACGCGTCCCACAGACGCGCTAACCGACAGTGGTTCGCCGACCACTTGGAAGTGTAACTTTAAATTCTGTGCGATAAATTACAATTTCGAAGAAAATTTTTGTAAAAAACAGCTGTAAGAACATCGTGTTTGTTTTATTACATTCTTGGATGTCTAAATTACGATATTTTCACTAAAGTCTGTTAATATTAGACATGTCAATGCCGTACTTTCCTTTTGTTGGTTGCGTCATCTTTTCTAATTATACCTATAATAAGTAAATATATAATAGGTAAATATGTAACCATTTTGTCCGCCCTGGTCGGGCAAAACGGATTATGACAGTTTTTTTTTTAAATGATCTGAGTTGGAGAAGGCTTATTTTTTTCTTATGTTTGATCTCAAATAACAAAGCTAAATGTCCAAAGATTATAATAATAAGTAACTGATAAATATAAATTATGTTACACTAGTTTTTCTTTTTATCCAAAGTTAGAATATCCTTCTTGCCCGTCCGTCCCCTACGCATTTACTTCAATTATTGCTAGATGTACAGACGCCAGCACATCAAGCTACTACAATCTGTCAAATTTATTTAATAGATTTTCAACTTTATCGCTGTACCATAAGGTTCAAAGTTGATTGGGAAAATTTGACAGTTTCGGGTAGCTTGATGTGCTGGCGTCTGTACCCCGCCCGCACACCGCGCTTCTACCGCATGGCCTAATAAGAAGAACAGATTTTCAAGACTTATAAAAAGAACTGATTTAATTTAAGGTTTACATTTACAATGTTCCCAACTAAAATAAATGACCATGAATGAAAAAGACATAATTTTATTTTACAGCAATGCTATTCAAATACTATTAAATGTCTGTCAAAATAGTGCAAGTAGGTATTATTTTTCTTGTGCCGAATGTTCGGCATCTGAACCGAATTTCGGCCGAATGCCGAAGTTCGGTTCAAGCTGCTGAAATTCGGTTGAACCGAATATGAACCGAATTTCGGTCCATCCCTGGTCTACGCTCTTTAAAATGAAAAGGCACAGCGGATGCAGAAGCCTGGACAATTAATAGTGTCCGTATGGATTGAGGAGCCATGTCTCAAATTTAAACGAGGGTAGGTACTACCAATATTTAATAGTAAATTAACCGATTTTGTAGGCCCGATCCTGGAATTTGTAGTAAAACCACCATAACCACGTCTATTGTATTTTATAATGGATTTCCGCAAGATCATGCCTGAATCAATTAATTATCTTAACCCTTAAAAAGTTTCAGGACGTTTAAGGTGGCTCCTCAATTCAGACATCTGAATTGAGGAGCCACTTTAGAACTTAAAAAATAGCTGACGGATATTTTTGAATATTTGATAGGATTTAGTAGTACATATGCATAATCTCAAGTACCTAATCAACCAATTACAACACATTTTAAGTATAATTTAGTAGTAAATGTGTTCTAATTTGTAATATAAAAATAAAATGGAATAACTTTTATAATTTCGCTAACACAACACATTTTATGTGGCTCCTCAATCCTGACGGTCTATAGAAAATATATGTACGTAGCTACTAAAGTGGTTGATCAAATCGGGCAATAGCATCAATATTTAATAGAAATTTCTACTAAATATTGGCGTAATCCAACATCCTGAACATTCAGTATTTCAAAAGATATTATAAAATAAACATTCCTTAACAATTTAGTGTGGTACGAGAGCCCACGACCAAAACCATGTTATATCGTTTTACGGCCAAAACCGTCCTAAATTCTATCAAGTTTTTAAAAATATCCATCAACTTGTTTTCGAGTTATAAGCTGGCTCCTCAATTCAGATGTCTGAATTGAGGAGTCACCTTAAACTTCCTGAAACTTTTGGAAGGTTTTACTACAAATTCCAGAATCGGGCCTACAAAATCGGTCGGTTTTAATTTTTTTTTAGGTATAGGGCATCTCGTAGTTGACCTCAGAGATCTTGACTACTTAACCGGGTTTTCCTTGTCTTAATTTAGCTACTACACTTAAAACCTCCAGCCAGGGGTTATTCAACTATGCTAATTAAAACTAGGTGAACGCTCGCTAGGGGCACCCCCTGTGGGGTACGAACCTCAGCTTAGGGCGTCAACCGGAGGGAGGACATCAAAGATGGGATGGACTGGATCAAAGTTTTGATCATGATTATTAGTCGGGGAATTTAAAGCTACGTGCTCAGCTACAACAATTGCGGGCACCTCGTTATCGAGCAAGGGTCGGGGGGGCTAATTTACTACTAAATATTGGTAGTACCCGCGTTTAAATAATGAGACATGGCTCCTCAATCCATACGGAAACTAATTTATATGGGACTTGTTCGCATTTCATGCGATTTCAGATTTAAACAGCAAGTGCCAATTCAAGAATACTATGACCATTTATTTAATATGAAAAATAAATCTATAATAAATGGTACCAAAAAAATCCACGCATTTCTTGCTTGCATTTATCTGGCTAGAGGTGAGTACAGACGCCAGCATATCAGGCTACTACAATCTGTCAAATTTATTTAATAGATTTTCAACTTTATCGCTGACACTTAAGGTTCAAAGTTGATTGGGAAAATTTGTCAGTTTCGGGTAGCTTGATGTGCTGGCGTCTGTACATGACATAATGACTGACTAAAGTTACATGCTCTGTGAGACTGACACTAGAAAATAAGCTTTATTGTAGTCTGTGGCTAGGTCAGTGTCATTTGTCACTGTCAGTGTCAGTCTAATTGCTACTGCTTGCTTCTTGCTTGCCTGGCTGTTTCGGTCTATTTGGGTCTCCCCAATAAACACTTTAGTTTATATTTGGGTTGTTGGTGGCCATCAAAGATTATTAAAGGTGGCCATGGTCATTGCAAAAAGAACTAGCATAAGATGTATTTTTTGCAGATAGGTAGGCGTTTATTTAGACAATATGGTTTAATTAGCGAGTAAAAACGTTCAAAATATATTCTATGAGTTTTTTATTGAAGAAAACTATATCAGTGAGGCTATTCAATTTAAAATGAATTCGGAAACAATCCTGGAAGGCAGCACAAAGATAGATGAAGAAGAGAAAGGAACCAGAGAAGACTACATTGAAATAGAAATACCGTACAACTTGTACCAATACCTAAGCTCGGACCACTGTAATGTTCAAAACATGTGTCGAATATGTCTCGCTACCGATAACGCAGTTTTATACCCGTTAGTTGCTACCAAAGAAAACAATGTTTTAGCTCATATGTTTACGACATTTACTTCTGTTCAAGTAAGTTAAAATTGCTTTTTACTCATGCTGGTGACTGACTTAATATCTAATCCTGATTGTTGTAGTTTTAATTTGTTTACATATTCAAAACTATCCACTGTCAATAATACTGCAGCATAGAAACAGTTGCACAATAAATTATACTTATTCATAAATAGAAAAGAATTTATCCCTTTGAGACACTTTTGTTAATAACTCTTTATTTCATGATTTAATTTTTGTTGCGATACGTGCTAGCAGTGCTATACTAATAAACAATTACCATGTCCATTCAGCTGCTTCCAGGAGATGGCATGCCATCAAGTATATGTGAGCCGTGTCAGGCTCAGGTAGTTCAGAGCTATGAGTTCAAGATAAAGTGCGAGAAGTCAGACTGCATGCTCAAGTCAATACTGAGAGGAGAATTCATTACCAAAGAGGAATTACCTGATAATAGCATGTTGGTATTTAACCTTTTCTCATAAAAATGTGTTAATATTATGATTCTCTGTTATAATCAAAAACTTTTTGGAAACCAAATGAAGCAAGTTCTTTTGAAACTGAAAAGTAGTTGTCTGTTTTCAGGGAAATAAAGCAAGAAGAAAAGTCAGAGGATAATAATAATGGTGTAGATCACAGCAATATTTATTTAAATGACATTGATGTTAAACAAGAAACAGAACTACTGGAAGGTATTTTATTTCTTGTTGTATTTGGTATTTTTCATATATTTTTCGTTGCTGGTAATAAGATGTCAGTTAAAGAGCTGCTATTACTATAACGGTGCTTGGAGGAGTCCTATGTCCAGCAGTGGACGTCTTTCGGCTGAAATGATAATGATTACGAGGCCACTTATTGGACCCGACCAATCTCAGAAGTACCATTGACTTAAAAGAAGAAGAAGTTATAAGAGCAACCTTAAAAACTTACTACTGCTAACACATTGAGACCTTTATGCATATAAGGATTGGATTATGTAAGTATTAATAATGTGATAAAACATGACTCATCTCAAAGTCATCAAATTAATATTCACAAATACAGAAAATTATTTGTCTCAAGAACTAAGCATAGGCACAGTATAATAAAGTAACAGTATTATGTCTCAGCAGTGACCTTGAAATAATTACCTACGGCCGCTCGGTAGATTATCCTTCCGCGTCCGCGCGTAACTGCCGCGCACTCAATACTGATGCGCGATATACACTGCGATTGTGAAGCGCGTCGTTTCTACCGTTTTCTATAAAGATAATATAACACTGTTACTTATTTATACTGTGGCATAAGTGTCTTTACTAATGGAACATTTGTAAATCTATACATTTTATATAATAAAATAGTAACAAATGATTTTTGACTATTTGTCTGGATGTATGTCTCGGATTGGCGCAAAAACCGCTGAACAGATTTGGATGAAATTTGGCACACATATAGTTTATAACCTGGATTAGGGTAATCTTTACCCAGGTAGTATGTTCACGTAGGATATTTTCCGACATCCACGCGTGCGAAGCCGCGGGCAAAAGCTAGTTCATAATAATATGTAATTAATTTGTTTTCTTAAGTAACAGTAGGTAATATTTTACACTTCTTTCTATTTACAGATGTGCAATATTTAGAAGATCTCAGTGATAACAGTGATAATGGTAACCTTTGTATAGTACAAAAAACAAGGAGTAAGAAAAAGTAAATTTTATCATTATTTCTTCTTAATTTGCCTAAACTGCCTCGTTGGTCTAGTGGTCGCAAGCGCTACTGCTGAGCATGAGGTCCTGAGTTAGATTCCGCGGGCAACAGCCCCCTATTACATGGGACTTAAACATAACTGGTGAAATGTGGAAACAAGGCTTGATGTTATGTTATATTCTTCTTAATTTGCATGTAATTATAAATTTATGGAATTTGGTAATCTTTATTTCAGAAAAAAATTCATTGATGATTATGATGGTAAGTTAAATTTACTAATTGACGAATACTATTATGTATTATATAATGACTTTGTCTATGTATGTTGTATGCAATTCATTTAAAATCAAGAGCCTCTATGAAACCAATTTTTAATATTTTCGTAAATATTTTAGAATCTAACCATCTAAAAGTTTCAAATAAGAAACTAAGAAGAATACATGGCAATAAAAAAGAAAAGACTTTCACCTGCAAGATTTGTTCTAAGGTACATTTTAAATTTAATAATATGAAATAATATTCCTAGTACCTATTTGCGAAGTAGTTATGAAATAAAAAAAATACCTAATTATTGTGGCAATATGAAATCTTTTTTATTATTAATAAAGTTGTTAATTTTTAGAAATTCCAAAATGTGAAATTGTTCCATGCACATGTGAAGAGCAAGCATCCAAGCACCAAACACCTACATTTTTGTAACCAGTGCACAGAGTCTTTTAATTCTGAACACGATCTTAAAGTACATGCGTCTATACACACTAAAGGAAGCAGTTGGAAGTGCAACCAATGTCCTAAAGAGTTTAGGGGTAAGTTACAATCTAACTATAAAATACTTTGGTTTGCAAAAGGCAAGGGGACTTTTTTTATTGGATTACCGACTAGATTTGTTATTGAGGTAAGCAGCCTTGAGAAATTAATAGATTAGAGTGAGGCGGGGTAAGACCCTTTAGCCAGCTATCTGCCAGCCATCTATCTATCTATGCCAGCTATCATCATTAATCCATCAGGTTAAGCTACGCTTGCCGAGGTTAGTCTGTGAATGGGTGACCATCTTAACATACCGAGACTCCTCCGTGCCTCGGAAAGCACGTTAAGCAGTTGATCCCGGCTGTCATTCATGGATCTTTGACAGTCGTTTCGGGTCGTTAGAACCCCGAAAGTCTGACAACCAGTCTTACCAAGGGGTACCGTATTACCCAGTTACTGGGTTGTGCAGGTCAGATAGGCAGTCGCTCCATGTAAAATACGGTTTTCAGCTGCATCCGGTTAGACTGGAGCCGACCTCAATATAGTTGGGAAAAGGCTAGGCAGATTGATTGACACAATAGGGAACAATTTTGTAAAAGGTTGCTATTTATTTTCTGCTAGCGACCCGCCCCTGCTTCGCACGGTCTTTACAACTTGACAAAAAAAGATTTCCATATTATTTTTGTAAGTTTTATTAATGTATTATTCACATAAACCTTCCGGAATAAATTCTCTAAATGATGGTGAAAACCGTATCAAAATGTGTTACGTAGTTTAGAAAAACGCACAGACAGACACGAACAGCAACTTGAATTTATAATATGTATAGACATGTTCCAAATAAGAGATCATAGTCTAATATTCAACGAGAAATTCGAGCTACTGTGAAAGTCATTGACCGTTCCTAGAAAGTTCTCTACTAAAATATTGTCTCGATACAGCGCGCGCAATGCTCCGGCGCCACATATCGCGGCACATGGAGTCCAAGCGCTTCTCTTGCGAGGTGTGCAACAAGACGTTCACCGAACAGTACGCGTTACGACGACACGCGCGCGTTCACACCGGCGAGATCCTCGAGAAGAAACATGCCTGCACTATCTGTGATAAGAGGTGAGACACTACTGACTAGTAGTGACTACCCTTACTGCTTTTCCTAACCGTCACAACTTGGTCTAGCATACACAAGCTGTAGGCGATGTTTTTTATTTAAATTGTCTAAAATAGTGGATCTGTAGTGAGCGTATTTTTGGGACTTGTGGCCTCGACTGATGGTTGCGCTTAAGAGCGTACCGACCATTTGCCTTTTTCTCTATTTTTTTCTTTACGTGTAAAGAGTAAAGAAAATAACCACACTTTGCACTTTTTCAATGTTTTTCGTTGTTATTTTTATCATGTTGCTCTTAAATAAAAAACTAACGCGCAAAAACGCTGGAGTCATCTATGAACTTTATTTGAGTAAATTAATCATAATATGAATTTACTTATTTATATAAAAAGTAGCAAAATACAGGAAAAAAATACTCGATAAGAGGTAACTTTGCGAATTTATTCTATCGAGCCAATTTTATCAAATCGTGTTTCCATCGCGGATGATGTCTAGTATACATATATCCCCAATAATACCAATTTATTTCCTTACATTTTAATTTAACTGTTTACTACTTCAAATAATCTTAATAGAAACATGTTTGTGTGCATAAAAAGCTCGATACCCTCTTAAAGAAGATCCTAGAGATGAGCTAAAAAAAAACATCCTACAGTCACAAATCTAAACTGCGCCCTACCATTCACGTATCTTAGTTCACTCGTATAATAGGCAATCTTTGAAGTTAATAAACTCTCGCATAGATACAGTGAGAGCGGTCTTCTAACCGCGCACATGTCTCGCCACATCGGGTTGCGTCCTTGCGAATGCAACATCTGCGGAAAACGGTTCCCATCGAACCGCCTGCTGTCGTCACACCGGCTCGTGCACTCGGATCGCAAGCCGTACGCCTGCCAGTACTGCGATAAACGGTAACTTGCTTTTGTTTCCTTTACCTTTATATCTATGAGCAGGTAAGCGCTAGTCTTCTGTCAAATCTAAAGCCTTTTTTAACCATTTATGGGAAACAAAAGTTGCAAAACATTGTTTCAGCAATAATATATTATGTGTTTTTGTGGCGGGTTATATTTCATTACAGATTGCGTGTTAAACATGTTTCCAGTGACAGAAAACAATGTTGCTGCGTCAATGTTGATTACTTTGAATTCAGGGCTTTATGTCGACCAAGCACATAAGATCTAGATTAACATACTTATAAGTTTTTATCTTTGTGCTGTATTGTTTGGTAACAGTTTCCGTCACGAATCGACTCGCAACACCCACCATCGTACACACACTGGAGAGAAACCTTACGTGTGCTCCGTGTGCGGGAAGAACTTCATACAGAACTCCAACCTCACGCTGCATATGAGGACACATACTGGTAATATTATTGTTTATAATCGCCAAGTGACTCGCGCTGCGGATTAGTATTTTTGGAGACGTGATTTAGTGGTCGCAAGCTCCTGGGTTCAATTCCCGGGTCGGGCAAAGAGTTACTGGGTTTTTCTATCTGAAGTTTCTCAGTAGCAGCTCAGAGTCTGGATTTGTGCCCGGTTGATGGCAATAGGCTCGCCCCCTATTACATGGAACTTAAACATAACTGGCGAAATGTGGGTGTACCTGCTACAGGGACACCTCTGCCCAACACTTCGGGGAAACAAGGCGTGATGTTATGTTATGTATGTTATTAGATTTAGCATCTATGTATTTGCATCGATTTACTGAGATATGGTTTCCTTGAGTATATAAGGATTGAGAAAACAAGTTATAGAAATTCAACACCCTTTGAATACAACTTCTTTTATTTTTGTTTTACAAAATTTTTCATCGTTTTTATATAATTTTTACTATTTCTACAACAGATTGTGGTCTATTACAGATAGTACCATACACGAAGACGCGCCCCACTCCTCTTCCTAATCGCTTACAGTAAAAGTGTGCAACATATCGTTAGTGTTTTAGTTTTGTCGTGTTTATTAATTACCCACTCATAGGTAATATTAGTCTGTATTGACAATACTAAAACACTAGCGGAATGTTGCACTCTTGTACTGTAAGGCGCGGCGCTCACTATCTGTGGGCATCGGTGCGGCTCGGTACAGCTCGGGCGCTTTACGGCGGTTTCGGGCGGCTTCGGACGCCTCAGAGCTGCCTCGGTAGTCGTAAGCATACCTAAGGACGCCTAGGCTGGTTTCGGACAGCTCGGGTGGCATTTTCGTGGCCAGACAAGTCGCAGAACAGTCATAACGTTCACCGCGCGCCTCCACTAGCTTGGCAACACCCAGAGGAAAATAAAAGGCAACAACAGCCTCATTAATTTCACGTATAGGTTCGTTTTATTTATTTATAGTAAATCATTAAACAAGTTATGAAATTCATCGAAAGTACATCTTTGCTTCCAAAGCTTATTCACCCAAAATATTCTTTTTTGCCTTAAGGCTCCAAGTTTCTCTTCTTCAGCAAGATGAACAATGAGAACTAAGTTCCAATCCACCATTATAAATACACACGTACAACTGTTTTCACGTAACGTTACGACTGCTCTACGACGTGTCTGCCACCCGAACTATTCTTAGTTTTGCCGAAACCAGCCTGGGCGTCCTTAGGTATGCTTACGACTACCGAGGCAGCTCTGAGGCGCCCGAAGCCGCCCCAAGCAGCCCTCAGGCGCCCGAAGTCGCCGTAAAGCGCCCGAAGCCGCTGTAAAGCGCCCGAAGTCGCCGTAAAACGCCCGAGCTATACCGAGCCGCACCGATGCCCACCTATAGTGGGCGCCGCGCCTAAGCGTTTAGGAAGAAGAAAGGGGCCCTTTTTCTTGGATGGCATTATCTGTAAATCTGTAAGTCTTGGTAACATGAGTTTTTCGATTCATGATTATGGCCCTCAATCCTTACGCACATTTTTGTTTCTCGTTCAGCGTCCGTCAACCGATTAATAACTGTCACCTTGACCTACCCTGCATTGGCCTGCACATTAGCTGCCCCCACACAGGCCCCAGTATGCATCATCTCTTGAACGACAGAACAGCAACAGAACCTTGCTTGCTTCTAAGGTCGATAATACATCAGCAACCTCAGATTTTGAATTTTATTCTGTTGTTTTTCAGGCGAGCGCCCCTACTCATGTCCGATATGTGATCGTAAGTTCACTTCAGGGTCTACACTCAAAAGCCACGAACGTATACATTCTGGGGAACGGCCTTTCAGCTGTGAAATTTGTGGAAAAAGGTAATGAAGTGGCTTACCTTTAGAGTCCGACCGAATTTCGTTTTCGGTTTTCGCCAATTTTCGGCCGAAATATCCATTTTCGCCAATTTTCGAAGCCAAAAAAAGTTAGTTCCGGAAAATCAATACTTTCAATCATTTATTTAGAGAAAATCGATAGTTAATAACTGTGGAAATGCAATAAACACGATGCGCTGGGGGGCGGCGCGGCGCCGGAGCGGTGTCGCTGCGGCATCCTACATCAAAATTTCAATGGTATGCCACACGGTGCGTTCCGGCGTCGCACCGCATTTACACCGGACGTGCAACCCGCGAGACGAGGCGGGGAGGGGTGTACGCATTGCTACGTTCCGCCCGGAACGGCACCGCTCAGTCTCACCGTGGGACTGCCTATGCGGCGAAATCTATGCGGTGCGGCGCCACGGCGACGTAACAACGTTACGCCGCCGCAACGCATCGTGTGAACAGGCTCTCAGATTGTTTGATTAAATAATACTCATGTCTTTGAGAAAAGCATAATTTCGTCTTTGGCGGGAAAAAAACCATACTGTCGTGCTTTAACTAGAATGCCGTTAGCCCAAAAAGTTGTTTCCGAGAAAATGGCAAAAAACGCGGGAGTCGTTGTTTTTTAAAAACTATTATTGTTGGACACATCAATTGATATTCTTTTCAGTTTATCCTAAAGAATACTTTCTGTCCAGCACGCGTAGCATGACCACCGTAGAAACGAGTTTTGTCGACAGAAGAATAGACAAAATGACAGATTGTGATTGTTAATCTGTCATTTTGTCTACTCTTCCGTGCAGAAACTCTTAAAGAAGAAGTATGGATTAGACGCTTTCTTTTAAAATTAAATTTCTTTTAAATAGTGTTACTTAACGGCCTACAAAATTTTTCATATCTCTGGAACTATTTATATTATAAAAAAAATCTTAGACAGAAAGATAAAGAATTTTGAACTCTATCACTAACAATTCAAAGTAAAAATTGGCCCTCAAATGGCCAATTTTTACTTTTAATTGAAAGTTAACGGCTTTCTAGTTAAAGGACGGCAGCATATTCGGTCGGACTCTAATCACCTTAGATATGTTGTTTGTATTTAAATCTTTGGAACCAATCAATACAATAGCCCGTGTGTTACAGCTTCACGCGCAAGAACTTGAGCGCGCACATGCGCAAGCACACGGGCGAGCGGCCGTACGAGTGCGGCGTGTGCTCCAAGAAGTTCGCTAACGCCACGCGCCTTCGCGACCACCATCGCGTACATACTGGTGAATATACTAAACAATAAATACGAAACATGGCACATTGTCAAGTTTTAGAACTACAAACTTGTGTTATACGTGACAAAGTTCAAATTGCATCGAACCAAAAATTTTTTTAGGACATTTTTATTACAAACTAGCTGCACCGTTACAATGCCACTTTCTTATCTAGATAGATTTTTGGGCCAGGAAACCCTGGCGTTCTCAAAACACCATACCAAAGTTTCATTACAATTAGGGAATGAAATCTTGAGCTATTTTTCGAATTTTAATCTGGTGAGTAAGCACTCTCGTTCTTGAAATGTCGTTCGTACAGGTCGAAATCTCGAACGAGAATCATTCGTGTTGATCGGTGCGCGCCGCAAGCTATCTTGCAACAGATATAAGTACTTCACTTATGCTTCCTACGAAGTTATTTCCAAAATAGGTAAAATAATTTATTGCGTTGTGCGGTGCGTTATGTGCTGATTTATTGCGTAGTGCAGAGCAGATGATTATTACTTTTAATAAATAAATAATTACATAAAAAATATAAATAAATATTTATTCAGTATTAAAAATTGGTAAAATATTAACATAAAACAACAAGTACAATTATGTTGTTTTTTTTTGCAAAATAAAACAGCAATATATAGTAAGTAGGTAGTTTTCAATAATGTAACTATTTTTATCAAAAATACTACATTATTTTAAAATTTAATGATTAATCGAGATCTCGAATGGCCAATCTCGACAGGGTTAGGGTTATCACATTCCCTAATCACAATCTGATTAATGGTTTAGGAACGCATAGAGGACAAACATTTATTTTTTATTCAAATAGATAGATAGAAGATAATCAAAAATCCGCTTAGACTACATAACGCTGAAGTATATAATTGAGTAATTGGCAATGGAATGTGAATATAAAAAATTCTGATTAGTGTAGGTACAAGACTTAGTAGTACCTACTTAAATGCCGATTTAAGACTGTTTCTGCTTCCAGGTGAAAAACCATTCGACTGCTCAATGTGCACGCTGAAATTCGCTACGAAATCTCAACAGTTAAAACACTCCAAAACCCACCTAACGAAAAAGAAGAGAGCACTCGTACATGCTTCGGATAAAGACCGAGACCGAGAGAACCGTCAACTCTTCATATTACAACATGTTGAGCCTGTTCCCATCATTACTGATAGAATTATGTTCAATAAGGAGCATGGAGAACTAATAACAGTCAATGAAAATTTAACCATTGACGAGTCGCCCGAAGATCAATCCAAAGAACTAATACTAAACGTACAAGAAGTCCCATTAGAAGTGACAGGAGAATTAGTACTACAGGACGATAGTAACATGAAAAGTGACCTTTTAGTAGTCGATAATAGCCAAAGTAACTACCAAGGTGATAGTATATGCTTGAATACTAGCAATGTGAATATCATCGATGACGTCAACTACGACGATGATATGAACTTGGTGACGGTGAACGAGGGCGGCGTCAGCATTTCGACCGCGAACCTCGAAGGAACCACAGTGAAATTATACCAGTTAGACCAAAGTTTAGTGCAAATACACAGCTCCGGAGGACAAGTCACTATTAGTAAGATAACTAGCAAAATGACTGCTAACTTTTAACTGTGAAAGTATTAGAAAAATATAAAAAATGTTTTTTATGCATAGTTTATTTTTGTGTTAGAGTAAATCAATAATATACACAGCCCCCTTTGTTAAAAGAGAGTATTTTATGATGAGTGGAAGTGGTCAAACCATAAACACAAGTTGTAAGTAACAATAGTTTTATTTTACTTAAATAAAAATACTTTGGAACTATATTCTATTTGTCTACGTAAATGCGTGTCGTTGGTTAGAACCACGAACTTTTCTTGGAATCTTCATATTTCTTGATATTCACAAGCATTGAATTGTGGATATCTTTAGCGTTTCTGTTCTGGCCGTAGTAGTCAACAAATTCTCCATCAGGGTTGACAAGGTAAATAATAATTGTGTGGTCCACCTATAAAATAAAAAGTGGTTATAACCTGATAATTATAACTTGTTGTTTTAGTCATTAACTGGTGAGACCAGTTGAATGATTAAAAGGTAATGAAGTTAAGCTTAACTAAGTACCTACTGCTACAGACATGTATCCATTCTATGAACAGTGTAAAATAGGATAGACAGATGTAAAAAATTCTTATCTGCCAGGGATTATTTTTAATCTTATATTTTTCAATTGTTTTAATTATTTTTTGTACATTGTTCTCACATATAGAAGCAACCAGAATAATGTACCCAGAATTTTGTAATATCTATATTTAAAAGAGTGGCCTTGGAGTTTCTTGCCCGTTCTTCTCCATAGAGATCTACGTTTTGGAATGGGCAACTAGCTTCAACTTTCTAACTAACTGACCGATTCTTTGACAGTTCAAAAGTGCCTATAAATGGTTTGATTGAAATAAATGCTTTGAGTTTGAAATTCAATAACTTACTATGTAATCATTGTCGACATCCTGTGGGCCTGCACTGAAGTAAACTCGGTAAGACTTGCAAGCCTGTTGGACCTGTTCCTTGGTGCCGGTCAGGCCTAGGAATCGTGGAGAGAACTCCTTGCAGTACCTGCATAGAGGATAAGAGAGATTAGTAATAGGAAAGGCTAGTAAGTATGATGGCAACATCTTTTTTGATATAAAAAGAAATTAAAAAACAGATTTAATCACACAGGTATCGTCATCGCTACATAGCTATAGTTGGTGTTAAAGTATTATATTAATAAACTTACTTTCCAACTACTTCAGGTGTATCTCTCTGAGGGTCCACAGAAATGAACAGTGGCTGCACAGGTGGCAGCTTAGTGTCACTATCTGAAAGTTTAAAGAGTAAATAAAGTAATTAGTATATTTATTAATTTTTGATGTAACATGTCCACATATTTACATGATCAATGCAAAGAATCTGTTACAAGGAAAATTAAACAGAACACAAGACAATTAGTCATTGATACATACCATGCATATTTACAACTTCAGCTAACTTTTCTAGCTCATCAGGGCAAACATCAGGACAGTGGGTGAATCCAAAATAAATAAGAAGCCATTTTCCTAAGAAATCTGTGCTTTTTACTAGTTTTCCCTGAAAAAAATCAAATATTTATATACTTGAGGCAATACTAACTTAACTGGTAATATTAACTTAAACATGATAGTTCTTTTTTCTATGATACTGTACTGGAATTTTGGTAAATATTCAATTTTCATTGAAAGAACTGACGTTATTGGGTACTTAGTTTCATTGATACCAATATAAGTTTGGGTTCACACAATAATATAGGTTACTTTAAGATAGGATAAAACAAACATTTTAAAATAGAAGGGGAAGAAACTTATCAGATCTTCTAACGTACCTCTGTGTTAACCAACTCGAATTCACCTCCTATCTTAGCCTTCCCAAGTTGTCGCTTCCTCTCACGATCCAAGGCATCCTGTTTTTCTTGTCTTACATACATCATGAAGGCGGTCAATCCTCCGCCGATCAGCGCGGTCGCTGTCATGGACTTCCAAGTTATAGCCGATGTAATCCTCCTCGGTTTCTTAGGTGGGACCGGGGGCACGGCACATTTTTTCACAACCGAAGTACTGAATACACGACTTAACGCGATACATCTATTTCTTAAGACAGAGTTCATTTTTAGGGACAACACGTAACTATTTTATTCAGGGTCCGTGTGTTATCAATTTCATAATAATTATCTCAGACAACTTTCTCGTTCTTAGCGTGTTCGGTTTCGATCTGCTGTAGAACTGTCACTGTCACGTTGAATTACGTCAGTGTCAGTCTGACAGTCGAATACAGATTCCAAATTTTTTTTTTTTTGACAAACGAGACGATGAGATTAAAACGGAACGTTTCAGAATAATATCGAATAGAAAAAATATATTTCCAACGCACATTTGGGTGGACTGCACCGAATTCATTAAAAATAATATATATATATAAACAGCCGAATTGATAACCTCCTCCTTTTAGAAGTCGGTTAAAAATCCTTCTCACTTCATCACTTTCGTACATTTCGTATACAGACAACAATTATATAAAGGGTACTTTCGTATGAACCATCGTACACTACAAGCGGACCGCACTCCACTCTTTTGTGTTGAAATGCGATCTGGGTGCGGCTCGATGCGACTGTAATGTTGGGGCTACATTGTCGCGTTATCATCAAATCGGGTAGTAAGAGTGATCCCTCAAATTGTAGACCTATATCTGTGCTATCAGCATTGATTAAAATATATGAAAAAATCATGTTAGACCAGATGTTGTCACATTTTAATTCAAATGGAATTTTCACCAGTTTTAGTCACCAGTTTGGTTTCACGAAATGTAGGTCGACAACTGACGCAGGAGTAAAACTCATCAGTCATATTTTGGAATCCTGGGAGAAGTCCCAGGATGCAATTGGCATTTTCTATGACCTGTAAAAAGCGTTTGACTGCGTTGACCACAAAACACTGATCTAAATTTGTACCTCTACGGAATTCGTGGACAAATTGCTGATCTTGTTTTGCCTGTCTATCAAACAGGCAGTAAAAACGTTAACGCGGCGACGTCCTTGGGGTCTCTAGTTAAGATGGGCGTGCCTCAAGGATCAATTCTTGACCCTTCCTATTTCTAGTTTATATTAATGACTTTCCTTACATGATGGCTAATATATCGGATATAATTCTATTCGCTGATGACACCTCTCTTATTTTTTAAATAGATAGAAAAGATACGGATATCTTACATATCAACGATAGTCTGGCAGTTCTTTCAAAATGGTTCGCAGCTAATAATCTTTTACTAAATGCGAACAAAACTAAATGTCTTAAGTTCTCATTACCAAATGTACCTCAAGTACCTAAGTCTAAATTTAAAACTTGATGGCAAGAAACTAGATACTATTACGGAAACTGTGTTTCTAGGAATTACTCTAGATTCGAGATTGCAATGGGGCGCCCACATTAGAGCTCTTTCAGGTAGATTAAGTTCGTAGCTGCTGACGTAGTCTCAATTTTCTATCTACAAAATGAGTCCTCGTGAGTCCCTTAGAAATAAATTCAAAGAAATTGATATACTGACTCAGCCTTCTCTTTATATATTAGAAAGTATTTTGTATGTTCGCGAAAACTTAGAACTTTTCAAAATAAAAAGCGATTTCTATAATATAAATACACGTAGTAAACATGAAATTGTGATACCCAAATTTAGATTACCTAACTAAAACTAGTAAGTCATCACTACATAGTATAAAACAAAGTCGCTTTCTCTGTCCCTTTATCCCTATGTATGCTTAAATCTTTAAAACTACGCAATGGATTTTGATGCGGTTTTTTTTAATAGATAGAGTGATTGAAGAGGAAGGTTTATATGTATAATAACCCGGTTTATACCGGTGCGAAGCCGGGGCGGGTCGCTAGTTTCTTATAAATTAGTATCCGCTTTTATAACAAGTTGCAAAGTCGGTTACAGAACTAAGCGATGGAAAGTTCGAAACCCACATCAAACGTGTCCTTATCAAAAAAGCATACGTTGTACAAGGAAGTCTGGCAATAATTCCTTCTGCACATGTGGCTTCCTGGCATAACAATGTAAATGTATATTAATTAACTGCTCCCAAATTACGATGTTTTTTTTTTACGTACTTCATTGACATAATCTTTTCATTATTTGGTATTATAAACCCACAATTTTCTATTTTTTTTTCAAATTATATTTGTAACAGCTGTAGTGACAATCATGTCATTTGGTTTAAAATTTTAAATAGGTCCTTATTTTTATTTTTATCTTTTATATAGATTCTTTTATTTTAGATTTTGTGAATGTGAGAACGTTGTAGGCTGTAGACTTGTGGACCATTTTCTATTTTACTAAGTACCTGGTACTTGTTGATAAGCCTACACTGTCCTCTCATACCTATTAACACTGTAATTTGAAAACATTGTAGAAACCAGGGACTGAATTACCCAAAAATTATGGTACCTTTAAATTTCAGTATGACGTCATACCGTTAAATAAGGGTTACCGAAATATTTCGATATCGTTATTTTTTTCAGTAACGAAATTTTAAATATGAAAATTCATACCGGTATATTTCGTTAGCAGTACCTTAACCTTTATAAATGTATCAGTAGTAGTACCTAAACCTTAATAAATAGGGGTTTTCTTTGACGCACCGCCGCCACACTCTGTCTGTCATTCATTTGCTGATTGTAACTCAGTATTGGTTTTTATTTTAGATAGGAAGGACACGACTGTGTAAGTACCCGCGCCGCGTGTCTCGCATGTTTTTCGGTACCGAAATCGTGTAAAGGTTAAATAACAATTTAGCCCAACCTTTATTTATAAAGGTATCGGTATAGCTCAACCTTTATTTTAAACCGGTACCGGTATATTTTTGAGGTATCTTAACCTTTAACCGTAACCGCTTTCAGTCCCTGGTAGAAACCATTAATTTGTAAAAGAGTAACCGTGGAGTTTCTTGCCAGCTCTTCTCCGTAGCGACCAATTGTAACCGTGCACCTAGCTTCTAACGTTTCACATGTGCCCTTGTAGGTTTATGTTTAAATAAAATATTTTGAATTTTAAATTTTGAGTCGCGAACTTTACTACGCGCGCTCTCTGTTGCTCAACGAGATTTCGAGCGGTGTGCGAGAGAGAGTGCGCGAAGTTTATTTCGCGATAGCGCGACAATGTAGCCCCAGCATTATTCTTGCTCTTTTTATTTTAACTGCCTCGTTAGTCTCATGGTCGCACGCACGACTACTGAGCGTGGGGTCCTGAGTTCGATTCCCGGGTCGGGCAGTGTTATTGCGTTTTTTCCATTAGAATTTCTCAGTAGCAGCCCAGAGTTTGGAAGTTGTTGATGTGAGCCCCCGTACCTCGGATAGCACGTAAAGCCGTTGGTCCTGCGCGTGGTCTCTCCTCAGTCTTATCGGATTGCCGTCCCCGCGACTTCGTCCGCGAGGACCACTACTTAATGCAAAAAGAGTTTTTCTAATCCGACTAATAATTCTAGATTTTAACTTACAAACAAAAAACATATAAAAAAACTAATTTTACCGCTATAAAACATTATTAGTAGGTATATTAGTATTAGTAGATACTAACCTACGTAAATTAAATAGATAGTCAAATTTTGTAACCAAATTATTACTTTATCATAAACATGTTGGAGTGCCTCGTAGGTCTAGTGGTCGCAAACGCTAGGTACTACTGAGCGTGAGGTCCTGGGTTCGATTCCCAGGTCGGGCAAAGTGATAATGGGTTTTTCCAACTGGGATTTCTCAGTAGTAGTCAGGCTATAGGCCCCTATTACATGAGATCTAAAAACATAACTGGCGAAATGTGGGTGTACTATAGGTAAGTACACCTCTGCCTAACCCTTTGGGGAAACAACGCGTGATGTTATGTTATGTAAACCTGAGAAAAACCAATTCTTTGATAAAAAACTTAGACTGTTTTAGTTTTATGATAAAAACAATGTAGGTTGCATCCTTATAAATATTAAACAAAGTCCCCCGCTGCGTCTGTCTGTCTGAACGCAATAAACTCAAAAACTACCGAACGGATTTTCAAATGGTCTTCACCAATGGACGGAGTGATTCATGCGGAAGGTTTTATAGTAGTCTAAAAGATATCACAGTTTCAAAATTACGCGTAGCAACGCGGGCGCAGCGGTAGGACTCAATGACCTTTTCTTATGTTATTAGGTATGAAATCTCGGTAGTACGTTCCCATGGGATATTTTCCGACATCCACAGGGGGGAAGCCGCGGGCAAAAGCTAGTAATGTTATAAAACAAAGCCCCGCCGCGTCTATATGTCTGTCTGAACGCGACAAACTAAAAAACTACCGAACGGATTTTCAAATGGTCTTCACCAATGGACGGAGTGATTCATGCGGAAGGTTTAATTTACTGTATAATTCATTAAAGGTTTGTTGAAATTGCCTGATATTTGACGATTATTGTTGAAGAAGTCGGAAAAAATCATGCCGACTGGGAGCTTTACTGGCGTGCGCTGCGTAAACCGCAAAAGATACATAAAATTTAAGTTCTACGGTATTGTTCATCTTAAAAAGTTCAACAAAAAAGTCCGTGATGGCATATGTCTATCTTCTAAGGATGACCCACAATAATTATTTTTGTCTTTCAGAATTTGATAAAAATTTCATTTTCCGAAGCTATTTTGACCGGTTTTATATGAACTATGTTACTTAAATTTACCATTTAATGTAGATTAAAATATGCCTTGATATCATTTCATTTAAATGAATGGTTTAAAGATATCACAGATTCAAAATTACGCGTAACAAAATAATTATGGTTGACGGCAAAGCGGGCGCAGCGGTAGGAGTCTATGACCTTTTCCTCGGCTTATGTAATCCCGGTATCGGTAGTACGTTCCCGTGGGATATTTTTCGACATCCACGCGGGCGAAGCCGCGGGCAAAAGCTAGTTTCTAATAAATAAAACAATATTAGAGACAATAAACAGTGATTTATTTGTTATAATTTTACAAACATTTAGCAGATAATCAATATTCACATAAACAATATACAAGATACAACAAAGCTACATCTTCGTAAATTATAATCAAATTAAAAACATTAGGTACTTAATTAAAATGAAAACCAACCAAATGCGTGTCGGACCACGCACAATGAAGGGTTCCGTAGTTGGGATGAATTTATCCCAAAAACAAACTTAACTTTGTAGTTGATAAACATGCTCTCCCATATGGAATGTATGGGAAAACATGTTTTTGCAACTGCAAAGTTAAGTTGGTCAATTATTACTCGTTAACTTGTAGAGCCTACTTAGCTGTGATAGTTTTCCTTTTAATTTCGTTATATAAACTACTACGGTGATTTTTTTCACACATCCAAAACCAACCATTTAGCTGGCAGGGGGGGGGTCCGGGACACTTGACTCTAACAAAAGCTTAATATTTCGCAAACGGATCTCTGAATCCAAAAATGGTTTCAACAAACTTATAATGTTTTTGAAAGACCTTTCCAATGATATCCCACAAAATGGGATAAAAAAAAAATTATCACCATTTTACTTGTATGGGAGGTACCCTAAAAAAAATGTTTTTCATAATTTTGTTTTACCATTTTGTCGGCGTAATTAATATGTATACCTATGCCAAATTACAGCTTTCTAGTACTAAGGGTCTCGGAGCTAGACCGTGGATAGACAGACAGACAGACAGACGGACATGACGAAACTATAAGAGTTCCTTGTTTACTACGGAACCCTAAAAAGGAGATGACGGTCACATAAGACATTCTGCGCCAACCCAAATAAATCTAAGAGCAGACAATATATTTTTATTTTATTTTTCGATAGGGCATCTCATAGCTGACCTCTGAGGTCAAGATTATTTAACCGGGCTTTCTGTGGCTGCCAAGCTTCTACATTCAAAGCCTCCAGCCAGGGGCATACAAACTAGACTTATTTATTAGGCGAGCGCTCGCTAAGGGCACCCCCTGTAGGGTACGAACTTCGGCTTAGGGCGTCGCTGGGTGGAGGACATTAAAAATGGGACGGGCTGGATGAGCAGACTATGATGATATCATGAGTTTTATCTTTTTGAATTCCGTGGGTTCCCACTTCCCACGCGCAGTTGAAATGAATTTAACAAATCCATACAAAATGTGCACATAATAAGTGGTTGGCCAGGTATACTTATATTTTTACAATTTTGTGTAAGTCACAACCACGACTGAACCTATTACTGGCGTCAAGTAAGTCATTTAAATTCATTTCGAAATTTTCGTGGATCGTGCACCTTGCTAATGAAAAAATGCCAGGGGGCGGAGCTGTCTCAACCGCAGCCCTTGGCTTTATAAACATCGTACTTTTGCTTGAACCTCCCAAAACCAGCCAGTGCTCCCCAGTAGAAGGAACACGTGAATTATTTAAAAATGTGGCGAATTATTTGTGTGAGTGTTTTAATTTATTTCTAAAAAGGCGAATACTAAAATGTGCATTAGCTATTGGCTATTTCGGATAATAATAAATATTGTCTGAAATCGCTAATACCTAGCTAGTAAAGTTTATACACAATAGTTTCCTTTACCGTCTTATAATCGTGATAAAATTTTCAGGTAACTTTATTAGTGTCGTTATGGACAAATACGTATGCTCAAGAGTATTTACCACCCAAAATTGGCGGCGGTCAAAAGAAACCTATACAGGAACCGACGGTAAGATCCAGCACCAAACTGAACTTGTCAAACAAAACGAAAATAGTAATATGTTTTTATAAGCCCTGATTATGAGGCTTATTTAAATTTTATATTCTCAGTTGCCAGCTAACTACGACTTCTCGTACGACGTTCAAGACAACGGAGTGAGCCTCGACTTTGGGCACAACGAGAAGAGGAAGGAAGACCATGCGACCGGCTCCTACCATGTACTGCTACCCGATGGTAGGATGCAGCTCGTAGAGTACGAAGCTGGACCCGACGGGTACAAGCCACAGGTCTGAATTTTCTCCTTCCTTATCACCAAACCAATTACCGGGGGGGGCTACATAATTGAGGCGACTGACGCAGTTGTAAGTCCTAAGCGAATACGGGTCATTCGCTTCAGTGCACGGCCTAGAAGACGATGCAGAAGAGGCAAAGTAGTGGGCCAATGATAGTAAAAAAAAATTGGACAAACAAATTATTAAAAAAAACAAAAAAACCCGACTGCAAAAACTCATAACTCAAAAGAGAAAAACAAGCATCTATCGATTTTTGGTATTGCAGGCGAGACAAACCAATAACCTGAAATGTTTGTGTAAATTTTGTTTGTCCCGCCTGCAATATCAAAAATCGATAGATATAATGCTTGTTTTTCTCTTTTGAGTTATGAGTTTTTGCAGTCGGGTTTTTTTGTTTTTTTTAATAATTTGTTTTATTTAAAACTTTTTAGTTTTATTAATATATAAATATGTATATATATTTGGAATTGACTCATTGCTAACTTTTGTTTGATACCAATAATGTTTTCTTTTTTAAACATACCCTTCCCTTTTTTTTGTATTTGCAGATGCAATATATAAATATTATATAGCCTATGTCACTCCCACTATTAAGACGAATCTAACGACACCTCATATGTCAAAATCCATCAAGCCGTTTAGGCTACAGAGCGTGCCAAAGAAATAGACATACATACATACTCTCGAAAAACATTACCCTCCTTCTGGGGCAATCGGGTAATAAAGGAAGAAGTGGATGACTTTAGCTAACTTTTATTGTTCTGTTTGCCCTTTAATTTCGCTATTTTTATGATTTATAGGTGATGTACATGGGCACGGCCACATTCCCGCCGGCGGGCGGCGCATCCGACAAGTTCGACGGCTACCATTACAACGCGGCGTCCAACCGGCAGAGCGTGCGCCAGGCGGCGCCGCGCGGAGGCTCGCGCGCGCCCGCGCCCGCGCCGCTGGCCGCGCCGCCGCCGCACGCCGCGCCGCCTAACGCCACTCAGTGAACTACCACCGTCTAATTTACCGAACCAGCCGAATAGCGAAATCAGCGAATCGAAATCCAATGGAACCGTATGATCGAGGAAAAATATTCTGGTATTCGCGACCTTCCCTTTTTCCGCGTCTACAGGTACCTAGATAATGTTTTCGCGAAAGATTAGGAAAAAATTAATTGAATAAAAATACATGAAATAACTTAATACTTCTTGAACGAAAGTGTATTCGCAGACTTTCAAGAAATGTTGAGTTCAACGAGACTGTCGCGTAACAGCTTCAATAAAAATGTAAAAAAAAAAACATACTTATTCAAATGTAAATAAAGAGTTACCGTTTACGATGTTTTGATGAGTATTTTCTCCATTATGCTATCTTTGCTATGAATGAATCTAGACGTTTCATCATTGGGGCCTTCTTCTTTTCGTGTGGTTATTGACTAACCTGCTGTTAGAGTTTTAAAGCCGCCCATGGGCGGGCATGTCAGTTTCCTCACATGAATCCGAAAAGTCACGAGGTGCATGCCTTGGGTTCAAACTCGAGATCTATTACTTGGCAGTCTGAAGGTCACACCGCTAGGCTATCAACGCTATTCTAGGACGTTTATGTGAGGTGATGAATAAAACAATGTTTTTCAAAAAAAAATATAGTAATGTATATACATTTCTACTTTACACTGGCATACTATTTAGTATTTACTACAGTTAATGCTATTTACACTCTAACTGAAGAAATCACACACATCTTCCTATTCACATTACTTTGGTCTTCTAAAGAACAACTGATACATTCTACATGTAAGTTTATAAATTACATCTCTTAGAGCAAGATTTTATTCCGTTTGTTTCTTATACTTTAAGGCGATTCGCACACTGCCCCGCATCACGCAGCGTGGTGCGGGGCGGCCATAGCAAAATGAACGCGCGTGGATGCATTTTCTGTGTGTTGGACTGTGCGTGTTTTCTATACAAACGGATATACTTACAAGCAACGCAGTCACGCAACATGCAGCGTGGTGCGTGGCAGTGTGCCAATCGCCTAAACATCTAATGTAAGTACAACAGTTTAGTGTCCGACCGAAACTGGTTTTTACGACCGAAACCGAATTTCGGCAACAGTCTCAGTTTCGGCCGAAACCGAAACCGAAACTTCCTTACAAGGATCATGTTTTGAGGGAAAAATAAAGAAAACGATAATCTATGTATTAGTTTGTTATAATGAATAATTTTTTAATGTTTACTACCTATTCTTATGTTATATCACTCGCAACAAATAAAACGAACTGCAAACACAAGCCAGTCACGACATGATTTGGCTCGTGGACGCGGCAAAATGTCTTCGTCGCTTAATCGCTTGGATGGAATTTAACGCGCCGAACATGACCGATCACAGCGCGAGAACTCCCGAATGCAGTTTCGGTTTCGGTCGTAGTCTCGGCAGGTTTGCCGCCAAAACCGAAACTCGACCGAAACCGAACTTTCGGTCGGACACTACAACATTTACTACACAATGAATAGATCTTTGATTTACAATGTAGCAACTAATGCGCCAAGGTAGCTCGCGAAATTCAAATTTTCTTACGTTTTTTGCATTTTGCAGGTCAGTGTCAAGTTGTATGTTGATCAAAATATGATCCGTGCATTCCGCGACAGTAACAAAAGTCTTTACAGAAATATAACTATTAAATTCATCAATAGGTACAACTCTTTAAGTTCAAACTACCCTCTGAATCACTATTTCAATTCAATCAAATCAATTCTTACTTGGAGAGTTGTATTGACGGTTCTAATGGTTATAATTCTGTAAATACACCTTTGTTACGGTTGTGGATCTTATTTTGACCAACATAAATCCTGATAAAGACGGAAATTTGAAAAAACGTAAATTTATTTGAATTCTGCGGGCTACCTTATCGCATCCCCTTAATGGGGAAGCGTCAGGGTAGCCCGTGAAATTCAAATTTTCTTACGTTTTCTGCATTTTGCAGGTCAGTGTCAGGTTTTATGTTGATTAAAATATGAATCGCGATCGTAACAAATATGGCTTTATTCAATTATGATCATTACAATCAGCAATACAACTCCATAAGTTAGCAAAGGTGTCAAATGTCATGATTTCATGAAATCATGACATTTGACACCTTTATCTTCTTCTTAATCACTATTCCTGATTATAATTGAGTAAAGTCATATTTGTTACGATCGCGAATCATATTTTAATCAACATAAAACCTGACACTGACCTGCAAAATGCAAAAAACGTAAGAAAATTTGAATTTCGCGGGCTATCCTGACGCTTCCCCCTTAACCTGCACGATATAATCAAAACTTAGCGATATCGCTCGTAACTTATTATAAATCAAATCCAGCGACATTTAAGTCGCATGCAGTATATCTATGTTCTGGTCTGGCCAGTGTACACGTCTGTGTGTCGACACCGTGTCGAACCCAACGTTGTCGAACGATTGATAGTCCTTTTGCATGTTCAGTTCTGCCAAGTTGCGATACCTGGGAAACAAAATGATTTAGTTTCATCTATACCTTTAAATTACTGGTCGCCAAGATAAGTAAATAAACATGAACCTGGCCAGAGTGTAGGTTAGATTTAGGAATAAATTCAGAGGAAGGACACCACATACAAACGGCGGTCTTAGCGCTAAAATTAATACAACCTTAATTGCGTATCGTCACCGTGCAGTGAAAATCTCGTGATTACAATAAACGCTATTTTACAGGGGAAGATAAAAACTGTCTGAAAAATGGTTACCATTGACGTTCCCCAGGTTCTCATTATCAGCAATAGAAGGCATTAGAAGCATTTTAGAGCTGAGCACGTTTGTTACATACATAACGAAGTTTTCTACCCAATCCTAACTATCACTACATAGTATAAAACAAAGTCGCTTTTTCTGTCCCTATGTATGCTTAAATCTTTAAAACTACGCAACGGATTTTGATGCGGTTTTTTTTTAATAGATAGAGTGATTGAAGAGGAAGGTTTGTATGTATAATAACCCGGTTTATACCCGTGCGAAGTTTATACCCGTGCGAGAAGCCGGGGCGGGTCGCTAGTATAATATAAAAGCGAAAGGTCACTCACTCACTCATCACGAAATATCGAAAACCACTTGACGTATAAAGATGAAATTTGGCAGGCAGGTAGTTTATAGTTAGTAGACGTTCGCTAAGAACGGATTTTAGGAAATTCGACCTTTAAGGGCGTAAAAAGGGGGGATTTTGTTTGTATGAAAAATCTTATTCCTTGAGTTAGTAAACTTGAAACTTGGCACGAATACTTATCTATATAAATTATAAAGTTTGCCATTTTTAGTTTTTCTAAACTACCCCCTAAAGGAGAATTAGGGGGTGTCAAAGTTTGTATGGCAGAATTTTAATGAGCGGTCTGATTTACTCGAAACTCAGTATTTATAATTAAAACTGAAAAGAAATGAAAAATTATATCAGGGGCTTTTGAAAATGTACCCCTAACGGGGTGAAACGGGGTATTCATTTTTATAGTGGAGGATTTTACTGTGTGGCTTGATTAACTTTAAAATTGGTATAAATAATCTAAAAGTCAAATAATGGAAACGTCACAATAGATTTTTCAAAAATTATTATCACGCTATTTGCTATGGGGAAAGAGCAATATTGCATTATGTTCGTATTCTTCTATAGTTTTCTGCAAATTGTAAAAAGACTAGCCAAAAGGTTAGAATATTGCAGATAGTTACGGATTTAACCTTTTAAAAGATTATCATCACGCTATACCTTTATGGAGCTAAGCAGTCAATCATAACACATAGGGGTGGATTTTGAGATGGGGCAATAAGGGCAAACCTTAACCGTTGTCGCTACAAGAAAGCGGTCTTAGAAGACTGTCCCTAACTTTTTGAAACATTTTGATCTGAATTCACAGATTTTGAAAAAATTACAGGTAGCAAGAAAATGGCCAAAGTACTAAAAAAATTTTTTTGTTGCCAGTCGATCCTATTTTGATTACTAGGATCAACAAAACTATATCGGGCCAACTGAGGTTTGAGTACGAGAAAAGTCAGAAATTGCAAAAAAACTTCTCATACATTTCGTGGGAAAGGAGAGGAGATAAAACACAATAAATCTTTGTATGATGAAAATAATTTTTAAGAGGTACCTACTGCTATAATTTAAATGAATTATTCCAATACTTCGCTGGGCTGAATAAGGAACGAATGTAGCGGATACTTACAGATTTAACCTTTTAAATGATTATCATCCCGCTATACTTTTTTATGGTGCTAAGCAGTCAATCATGAATTCATCCATACTTAGGTAATCCATACTTTATTAATATTGTAAATTCGAAAGTAACTCTATCTGTCTGTATGTTACCTTTTCACGGCTAAACCACTGAACGGATTTCGATTAAATTGGGTAAGGAGATTGGGTGGGGCATCCTGGAGAGAAGGACATAGGGTACTTTTTGTCTCAAAAAAGCTCCTTTTTGTCTAAAGGGAATGAGTTTTGTATGGCAAATCCAGCATTTCTTAAGTTAGAGATATGAAAATTCAAATTTATGCTTTTATTAAGAAAGAAATAAAGAATTACACATTTCAGCGTTTTTGTAAAACCATCCCCCACCAAAAACTATAAAAAAAAAAAACTCATTTTTTTGTGTCTTCTTTTCGGATTTAAGGAAATAGTCCTTATCTTGAATTATTATTGCTTTAAAATCGGCGCAAAAAACAAAAAAAAAACGTAACAAAAAGCCACACACCGGCCGCCACATACTGGCCGCCACATACTGGCCACCACATACTGGCCGCCACATACTGGCCGCCACATAGCAGGCACCACACAGCAGCCGCCACATAGCGGCCGCCACATAGCGGCCGCCACATTACGTTCGCCACATTGCGACCGCCACATTACGGCCACCACATTACGGCCGCCACATTACGGCCGCCAAATAGCGGCCGCCACATAACGGCCGCCACATAACGGCCGCTACATTAACGGCCGCTACATTAACGGCCGCTACATTACGGCCGCCACATTACGTCTGCCACATTGCGACCGCTACATTACGGCCGCCACATTACGGCCGTCAAATAGCGGCCGCCACATAACGGCCGCCACATTACGGCCGCCAAATAGCAGCCGCCACATAACGGCCGCCGCATTACGGCCGCCACATTACGTCCGCCGCATTACGGCCGCCACATTACGTCCGCCACATTACGGCCGCCACAAAACGGCCACCAAATAGCGGCCGCCACATAACGGCCGCTACATTACGGCCGCTACGTTATGGCCGCCACATTACGTCTGCCACATTGCGACCGCTACATTACGGCCGCCACATAGCGGCCGCAATATAGCGGCCGTAACATAACGGACGCCACATAGTGGACGACACAACTGCCGCCAAAAAAGTAACAAAAAGTGACAGTTTGCTAGAAGAGCGGTGGCCGCCACATAGCGGTCACCACACAGCGGCCGCCAAATAACGTCCGCCACATTGCAACCGCCACATTACGGCCGCCATATTACGGCCGCCACATCACGGCCGCCACATTACGGCCGCCAAATAGCGGCCGCCACATAACGGCCGCCACATGACGGTCGCCACATGACGGTCGCCACTTAGCGGCCGCAACATAGCGGCCGCCACATGACGGTCGCCACATAGCGGCCGCAACATAGCGGCCACCAAATAGTGGACGACACAACTGCCGCCAAAAAAGTAACAAAAAGTGACAGTTTGCTAGAAGAGCTGTGGCCGCCACGTAGCGGCCGCCACACAGCGGCCGCCAAATTACGTCCGCTACATTGCGACCGCCACATTACGGTCGCCACATTACGGCCGCTACATTACGTCGACCACATTACGGCCGCCACATTACGGCCGCCACGTTACGGCCGCCTAATAGCGGCCGCCACATAACGGCCGCCACATGACGGTAGCCACATGACGGTCGCCACATAGCGGCCGCAACATAGCGGCCGCCACATGACTGTCGTCACATAGCGGCCGCAACATAGCGTCCACCAAATAACGGCCGCCACATTACTTTCGCCACATTGCGGCCGCCACATTACGGCCGTCACATTACGGCCACCAAATGACGGTAGACACATAGCGGCCGCCAGATTACGGCCGCCAAATAGCGGCCGCCACATAACGGCCGCAACATTACGGCCGCTACATTACGTCCGCCACATTACGGCCGCTACATTACGGCCGCCACATAACGGCCGCCACATGACGGTCGCCACATGACGGTCGCCACATAGCGGCCGCAATATAGCGGCCGCCACATGACGGTCGCCACATAGCGGCCGCAATATAGCGGCCGCCACATGACGGTCGCCACATAGCGGCCGCAACATAGCAGCCACCAAATAACGGCCGCCACATTACTTTCGCCACATTGCGGCCGCCACATAGCGACCGCCAAATAACGGCCGCCACATAGCGGACGACAAATAACCGCCGCCAAATAACGGCCGCCACTAACGGCTGCCACATGAAAATGATGGGCAGCGGGGCTCCCCTAAAACGCTCTCTATCTCTAGAGACGAGACACAAACTCCGTGCGATTTGGATTAGAACCTGGATTAACCACATAGAATACTTTTTATCAAAACAGCTGAACAGATTTGAATGAAATTTAGAACATGGATAGAGGAAGACCATGACCTGGATTAGGACAGTATAGGATATGCCCACGGGATCGAGTCTTATACAGGTGAAAAAAAAAAAAAAAAATTCTTAACGAGGTTTTCACTGCAGGGTGACGACATGGGAAGGTTCTTATTCTCATTCCTCGGTACAAGCTTACCTCTTTACAAGCACACAGCAACCCAGTAGCAGCAGCACCTGCACAGCGAGCCAGGCGAGTGCTAGCGACACCAGCAGCAACTCGTGAACGCACACCATTGAGCCGTCGCTCAGCTTGCTGTCTTCCGCTGTCAACGTACAAGCAAATGTTAAAATATTATGCTTCTACCACATCTCATTTACCACCTTAACAGGCATGCGAGAAAGACTTATTTACACTGCAACAAGTGCTTCTATAATTTGGTTTGTCCGCTATAAATGAAAAGACAAGAAAATTAATAAACTTTACTCAAAAATGCATGTAATGTGGTCATTATTTTGACAACCTTGTTTGAGCAAAGTCGACCTTGCCGTTCTGTTTCAAGGAGCGGCCGGCAAAGTTTTGCTGGTCGCTCTAACAGGCCGGCAAAACATTGCCGGCCGCTATTTTGACGTTTCAACGTTTTAAAAAATCAAATGCAAAAAGATTTTATTTAAAACACAGCTGTTTGTATTTATAGAGATAGGTACAAAAAGATTTTATTCCATATTTGGCTGTATAGTTCCAACTACTCATTATTAAAAAAAAAAAAAAAAAGCGAAGTTCAGCGAAAATTTTATTTTTATTTAGTGACTTTTTTGCTAAAAATGAGCTCTCAAAGCGAAAATTCTTCCGATTCAATGTGTTTAACACCGCCAGACATTAAAGATGAAGCACACCGCATTAAAATTATCGCAAACTATTAGTAATATCAAACCGGGAAAGTCGGTGTTGAATTTTAGTAACTGTACTTTTCATAATTGTCATTTTAATTAAATTTCTAGTTAATTAATATATATTTTATTGAAATTACTTGCTGGTTTTATTTAGATTAGGTACTTGCATTTTTGAGTAAAGCACTATACAAGCCTTGGCCCATTATGACTGCTTCGCTGGTCACGCTACGATTGCCTCGAGCTAGCCTAGCTACGCTCTAGGCCTTCCAGCTTGGCCATCATTGCAGCCCTTGCTGTCCTCGCTGTAAAGGCCTCGACCTACGGCCTCGGCCTTTATCTCAGCTCGTCCATCAAGTGCTGCACGCTGACCGCGCTGTCGGCCTGGAGCTGCGCTACGCTGTGCTGTCGGCCATCATCAGCGCAACCAGCAAAGTAGTCATTATAGACCGCGGCAGTAATGTACTATTACTCAAAAATGTATGTAATGTGGTTATTATTTTGACAACCTTGTTTGAGCAAAGTCGACCTTGCCGTTCTGTTTAAAGGAGCGGCCGGCAAAGTTTTGCTGGTCGCTCTAACAGGCCGACAATACATTGCCGGCCGCTATTTTGACGTTTCGACGTTTTAAAAAATCAAATGCAAAAAGATTTTATTTAAAACACAGCTGTTTGTATTTATAGAGATAGGTACAAAAAGATTTTATTCCATATTTGGCTGTATAGTTCCAACTACCATTGTTAAAAAAAAAAACAAAGAAGTAACAAAAGCGCGGTTCAGCGAAAATTTTATTTTTATTTAGTGAATTTTTTGCTAAAAATGAGCTCTCAAAGCGAAAATTCTTCCGATTCGATGTGTTTAACACCGCCAGACATTAAAGATGAAGCTAAATTAGTAGTTGAAAATTTAATACCGCGAAACTCAAAGGAAAAAATTATAAGCTTGCATATGAAAAGTTTGTGCAGTGGAAAATCAGTAAGAAATCTAAATCTTTACTTGCTGGTTTTATTTAGATTAGGTACTTGCATTTTTGAGTAAAGCACTATACAAGCCTTGGCCCACTATGACTGCTTCGCTGGTCACGCTATGATTGCCTCGAGCTAGCCTAGCTACGCTCTAGGCCTTCCAGCTTGGCCATCATTGCAGCCCTTGCTGTCCTCGCTGTAAAGGCCTCGACCTACGGCCTCGGCCTTTATCTCAGCTCGTCCATCAAGTGCTGCACGCTGACCGCGCTGTATCGGCCTGGAGCTGCGCTACGCTGCGCTGTCGGCCATCATCAGCGCGACCAGCAAAGTAGTCATTATAGACCGCGGCAGTAATGTACTATTTTTGGTGTCGGTTGACTATAACAGCTGGCAAAAATACTAGCCAGACAGTTATAAGCAGTGATCGGAGCAGGTAGATTGATTTTACGTACTCGCATCGTGAATAGTCATAGAAATCATAACATGGATAAGCCATTTTTCCGGGATTTCATGTTGGTTCTTCCGGGATTGAATCAAATATTGTTAAAGTAAGGATTTTTAAACTACTACATTAGAAATTTATAGAATGCGATAGATAAACATTTAAAATATATTATATTATCATATTGTTTTTAGGTTTAAGGTATTTATTTATGGGCCTGCGTCGCCTGAATTAAATGGATTATTATATTATTATACGTCTTTGACATTTCTCGGGACCCAGAGGTCCCGGACCTTTGGAAGGCGTACGAGGGGCCGAAGCCAACTCGCAGAGGCCCCTTAGACGTATTTAATGAAATGAGGTACCAACCGACGATTATCCCTGTTCGCACTATGCAAGTGCAGCCAAGGACAATCCCCGGTTGGTGTAGGACTATTGTAAGATATGGAAACAAAGATATCGGACTATAGGTTTGGGTTGCTAAAGTGGACTGGTCACCTGGAACTATGGAAGGACTATGGCCCCTGCCTGATCTATGTTTTATATGCACACGGATAAAATGGCAGGGGGTGACTTGCACACTCAATAATGGGCCCCCGAAAACGGTCGCTAGCACATAGTGTCGTAGCGACAAGGGGGCAACACGTCCTGAGGTGCTTATGAGGAGTGGAGAGGTATTCCATGGCTTTCAGGACAATCCCGGAAGTACGGTCAAGACTCCCTACCAGCATCTTACTAGAATACTTCCTTCCTCCGAGCACGTTTGCTCTTGCGAATCTCCACTCAAGCCGGCCAATTAAGGCAAGAATGAGGCGGGAGCTCTGTTCCTCGTCAGTGTTCACTCCAGCCGGCCAATAAAGGCAAGCTAGAGGTGAGGAACAAGACTTCTCCCGGGAGATAGGGTCCGTGGGGTCGCTACTGCCCAACAGCTCGCCACATGCTGCCCTGCAGGTTTTTGTATCTCTCTTGGTCTGGCTCCTAATCCCAGACCTGTTCCGGCAAAGTAAACTCTACCGGCACAGGCCTAGAGTTCGGAGCGCGCAAGCCCCACCACGACGTCAACGTAGAGATACGACGGTGGGGATATTATTATTATTATAGTATACCTATCCTTTTCTTGGAGTCCGATCCCCTATATACTATTAAAAAGACAGCAAAAGGGTTAAACATTTTTTATTCATATTGATGTATTCTTTATTCTCCACATTGCAACATTTGAAATTCCTTAAAAAAATCTTAATAATTACAAAATCCCGGAATCCCGGAGGCATATCCATACTAATATATACGTGCCAGTTCATTGATCCCAAATCAATCTACCTACTCCGATCACTGGTTATAAGGTTTGGTAGTCAAAGGCCGTATAAAGAAGTGTGAAAGCCATATAATATATACAATGTGTCCGGACATGGACTAACGATATTCTAAATACTTAAATCTAAACTATTTAAAACTACAATTACACTCTAAGCTTGAGTCCAATACACTTGAGTCCGCTATGTGGCAGCCATTTTGCTTTTTTTGTTGAAATATTCTCTGTGCGAGTACAAAAAAAATCATATCTCTCAAAGTTTTAGTCATACTGAGATAAAAATAGGCTTATTCGAAAGGCAATAATATTGTCTACCGTATGCATTATAAAAAAAAATATTCACAAATCCAAAACTTTTGAAAAAAAAATTGAAAAATAAAACAAAAAATAATTCAATTAAACCAGTAATTGTTAATTTTCACAAAAACGGGCAAGTGTAGTGGACCCAAGCTTAGAGTGTAATTGTACTTTAAAATAGATTTTATTTAAGTATTTAGAACATCGCTAGTCCATGTCCGGACACACTGTATAGCCAGCGATGGTACTATTCGTCCAGTACCTACATCTTTCCTTCGCACTGGAATAATAATAACCTGCGGGCACCGTGTATTCGTAAGCTAACCGTGTGTGCACATGGAAGTAAGGCTAGGCCTAACAACTGAGTGGAGGCGATCGGCGGCGGTGATCTCTGGCGTCCGGCACTGGTTTAGGCCATGGTACGGAGCGAGAGGAAATGGGAAGCCGTCACCTCCTTCTGCGAAGCAGTACCTAATGCTAATGCTCGCGAAGGAGGAGGCGGAACGCGTGAGGGAGAGGCAAATTTCGCGCCTTCGCGCCCCTAACCACCGCAGGAGGAGACGCCCTGGGCGTCGGATCACAGGCAGATTTCCGGCCACCGTAGGCGCGGGCTTGCGGACGGTGAGCAATGGGTAGCTCGCCGTCCGATAAGGACCAGGCCCGGGTCGACGGCGCGTTGTGTTCCACGCGCGCCTCAAAGAGATGTCAGCAGAATTGACGGGGTCCGCTAGGGCCGATGCCTGCCGGGGCTGGGAAGAAGTCCGAAAGATCGTGGCCCCCCGGCAACATGGCAACCGAAGGAACAACTGCGGAACATTCTGCATGCTTCATTAAAAGCTTTTGAATCAACACAAGTTATGTTGTAGAGGAAATAGAGCGTACATATTGATTATGAAGACAATGTTATAATCAAAGACACTTTAAAAGTCAGCAGGGGGTCTTATTACGTGTGCACACGAGCGAATCATTGGTAGTTATCAATAGGGATTTATTCAACTGAATAAATGCTGCTGTAAGTCGATAACGTAATGTGCTGTGTATTAGAAGACGACGCAAATTATAGTATTTACAGAACTAAAGGCATCCTAATGGTTCTATGAATAATTTTACTAAAGGAAGAAATTAAAAAATAAGCATTGTTGGAGAAATGTAATGTAATGTGAGTTGAGTAATGAACATCAAAATTGTTGTTTCAAGTTAGTTTCATTTGAAAATTTACCACCCAAAAAAAAAATTAAAAATACTTATGAGTCCGTTGTAATATACCTTAAGCACTTTTTAAAAAGTTCGATAAAATGTATGACGAACGCCTACAGACAAAAATATCAAACGAAAATCAGGATATATTCCATATTGAAATCCTTGTTTCCGATTGATGTCATTTCCACTTCAAATGTCAACGTCATGCTAGTGTAGTAATTTGATTTTAGAATGACTAGTAAGTAGGGGTAGTAGGACTTTGTACATTTTTTTTTCTTTAGCCTGCACTGTCCCCACTGCTGAGCAAAGGCCTCCCCCAAATCCTTCCATGTATCCTTTTCCAGGGCCATCTCCTTCCAACCCTTGCGGTACGCGTCTAGGTCGTCTCGCCACCTCTCCCTGGGCCGACCTCGGCGCCGCCGTCCATCCTCAGGCACCCACCGTGTGGAGACTGTTGCCCAACGGTCACGATGCATGCGGCTGACATGACCCGCCCAATCCCATTTTAGCTTGGCAGCCTTATTGCCTACGTCTAAGATCCCCGTTTTGGAGCGTAGCGTGGTGTTGCGTATTCGGTCAGTTCGTTTTAGTACATAACCTTTTAACTGTCATTAACGAGACACAATAGAATTTTTATTGTTATCCACCTCAATGAGGCATCGTAACAGATGATGAGATAAAAACAATAAAACAATAAGTACTCATATAAAAAAATAACACTTTTTTACATACTTATTAGGACAGAAAGCGAATCCAAGATAGTTTATACTCACGTAGCGTGGATCTATGATCAGCTCGCACCAGCGTATCTACAGACAGGATATCCTTGGAGTCGACGAGCAAGTCCAACTCGAGCGCCAGCGCGTCATCGCTGGCGGGCGCACAGGGCGCGGCGCCGCCTCGCGCCACCACGCCGGCGCCGCGCGCGCCGCTGTCGGGCCGCACGGCGGCCGGGACTTCGTCGCCCCATTCGTATAGTGTGGCGTTGGTCTGGCGGGCACTACGGCCCTGATTAGTGTTGCATTCCACCTGGACGGAAGAAGGGATGATGAAATACTATGTCAGACATGATTGATATGATAATACAGGTAAATGCAATTATTTTGATATGTTGCAGACAGTACGGCGACATACCGACCCATACATCTGGTACAGTCAACAATTAAATTCGAAAATCTAACAGTTTTTTTATTAATCATAATTATTAAGTTCTTGAATAAAACCAGAACAGGATGTAAAATTTAAAATAATTCGACTTTTTAGCTATACTTTAATTTTGTTTCAATTTATAATTATGTAGTAAAAGTATTAGTGGTATAACTCGATTTTTATAACTGTGTGCTTGGAGCTGTCAAAATCGTAGGTTTTTAGTATTAAATTCATGCACCCGATTACCTCCTAAGTGCCCCAACGCGACGCCTCTTAATACGGTCTACACAACTCGTGTCGTCTCCACAGTTCTGTCTTATTATTCGTCAAGTTGTTACTGTTATTATTTAAACCAGATACACTGTAATATTCTGACATTAACAGGCGCACAGTTATAAAAATCGGGTTTTAACTTCGTTGGTGACCGTACATTTTTTTTTCTTGTGCAATATTGCACCTTATGCATTGCCAAATACTATTTCAAAAGTGAGTATTTTTTATTAGCCCGTATTGTCCCACAGCTCGGCAAAGGCCTTCTTACTCTCCTTCCACCTTTCTCAGTCCAGAGCTGCCAAGGACCAATCTTTCTTAAAGCAGTCCAGCACATTCCGCCATCCGCGCTATATTAAAATAATCAAAATCAACAGTTCACATTTATCAAGTCAAAATAAGACACTTACCGGTGGGCACTTGTTGTCACAGAAGCGCACCATGAGCGCGAACCGCACGACGTGCGAAGTGGGGAAGCGGAACGCTTTGAACCGCGCCGACAGACGCTGAGTACCGCCCAGCCACGCGCGAGAGAACGCGGGGAAGTCCACCTGCAACATTGAGAAGAAATTTAATTATTTGGCCGATACAAAATAATTACCCGATTGTCCCTATTTTTTGAATTTGGGCTGTTTTTTCCAACCATAGATATCTTTGTCGGAGAAATGATTTATCCTGCCCGTAGCAATTCGGCACGACCACGCCTTATATTGGCTTCGCAGCGCAGACAACTCCTCTACTCAGATAGTTCGTCATAACACATTGTCCACTTACCTGTCCGGTAGGACAGCCTCTACTATCCAGTAACAGCACGGAACTGTCTCCGAGTCTTGAAGAAGCCACCAGATGATACGCTTTGATTTCCGTCGCGTCTGCAATCAACCGAAACGTATTAAACAACAGTATAATAAGACATGAAATTACTACCAATAATTCACAATTGTCTGTTTTTGTGTGGCAGCTCGAGCATGAACGAGCGATCAATTATTTCAACGTAATTAGTTAAATCGTGGTTACATTGGTTATTTGTCACAGCATTCGGTTTGTTGATTTTTCGTTCAACGTCGTTTACGGAACACCCCGGAAGTATACGAGAAAAAAACAACAGGTCCATACGTGCATGTGTTCACGTAAATCAATAAAATATATCGTAGACTGTACAAGTTAATGACCTTTTGTCAGGTTTTGGTTTAAGCAAAAGCTAACCTGGGTAATTTCTTTTTATGTTGTATAAACATATCCCTCATCCGTTCTTATCGGACTGCATCGAGTCGGGTAAAAACGGGCACGAGGGCCGCGGCATCTGCGGCCTGTACCGTTCAGCAGTTAGTGATTGCCTAGCTTACGTAGTGGCTGTGTGTATTTTTGTTAGACCAGCAAAATTATATATTAAATTTCGAAATTGACTGCATTATTGGACTTTATTTAAGTGATATTTGTATAAAACGCAAAAATATGATCAAGAACGATAATAGTGATTTGGACCCATTTTTGCAAACAAGAACCAACCCACAGTTTGAGTGAAATTGAGTTTAGTACATAGATGGCGCTCAAATCACGCATTCTATCTTCCCAAAAAAAATGGTTCCTTTTTACCGACTAACAACAGGGATACAACACTGTCATATGCGGAACCAATCCACTTTGGCCACCTTTTAAAAAACTGTAAAGAACTATACGGCATGGTCCCCTTAACACTTAGTAAAACTAATTGTTAAACAGACCCATGATCCTTGGTACCTTTACAACTTAAGCATATTAATTATGCAAACCAGAACCAATGTTCGTTGGTTCCATCTAGCATAAAAAGTTACAATATTTTTATAACTAAATAGAACCAAGAAGTTTGGTTCTTGTTTGCATAATGCAAATTAGGTTAGTCTTGAAGGAACCATGTAGCATAGTTCTTAATAGTGTTAAAATTCAGCAGTATTTAAACGAAAGTAAAAGATCCATGTAGCATAGTTCTTGATACTGTTCAAATTCAGCATTATTTGAACAAAAATAAAAGATCCATTCTTTTCGCTGGTAGGTACCTTTAATGAATAACAAAATGTGATTATCCTTTTATAAAATGGTATCTAGCTATAATTCGCTACTGAATTTAATATTTTTGCGTTTGTTTTTTTTGTTTCGGACACACTAAAAGTACACTGGCAACACTATCATTATACAGTATTTCTGTTTGCGACTTGCGTCTGCGGCTTCGTTTTGTTAATGTTCGGTTCGTTCGATAGTTAAAATGTTTAGAAAAAATGTTAGTGCTAGAACAAAAGCGCTTCTTAGTGCCTGCTTATTACAAAGTTCAGATGATGTAGATAGTGACAGTAATGGTAAGTAATAATAAAATTAACCTGTTCATTTTCAAACCTGTGGAATTACTTTTATTTTGTTTATAACCTCAAAAAGTGGTAGATTTTTACTTGAAACTAACATGATTATGGTAAAATAAGATAGAGAATGGTATGATCAACTTTCTACCCATATAAGTTTTTAAGTTCCCCGTATCTAGGAAGTTTCTTTTCTATGGTTTAATTTTGTCAAACCTAATTTCTATCTTGGTTTAATTTTGGTAGGCTACACATCAAGCTATACATTTCCAGTATAAGCTGATCTCGCATTTTGTAGGATTTCCGTACAATGAGAGGTCAGCGTATACTGGAAATGTATAGCTTGATGTGTAGCCGTGTGTACCTACATATTATATTTTTGAACGTATGCCTAGCGGCCTGTCAACCAGGGCAAGTCAACACAATACAAACTAATGACTTTTGTAGATACAACTAAACATGCAGATTGTATTACACAACATCATTGATTTGATTATGTTGCAGATGTTATAGAAGCAACTCCAGAAAGCAGTCCCACGAAGGTGAATAAAGGTAAGTACTTATTCTAACACATTGCTAAACAATTAACGGTTAGACAGATTGGATCAGTCTATGAAACTAAATTAACTCTACCTATTGAAAGCTTATATAATTTCCATTGCATTTTTTACACAGAATTACCTTTAATGAAAATGGTTATAGTAAAACCCTGTAATAATTATGTCATCTAGTTCAATAACATGACGCATTTTTTTTATATTTGCTTATTGTTTTATAAGTGCATTTTTTAGGGTTCCGTACCCGAAGGGTGCCAAACGGAACCCTATTACTAAGCCTCCGCTGTCCGTTCGTCCGTTACCGTTATAAGAACATAGCAAAACCGCTATAACAAAAATAAAATAATGAATGATATAGTTGCTGCCAGTTAAGATCGCAATGGCGGTCATTGACCCACCTACATTTATTAAAGTTCTTAACTTTGAAATGCAAAAATAAGCCTGTTCATGTCTTGGATCGTCATGTATCGTGATCTTCAACATTTTTTCTAATGAAAAACGATACACCGCTATTGCGATCTTAATTGTCACTAACTACAGGTTACTTAAACGGGGTATAAGGGACATCGACGCGAAAACGATTACCACGTAATCAGTACATCATCATCATTCTGAGCCGCCCTACACAGAATTTTTTATCGGTTATTAAAAAAAATCAGCTGTTCCATACTTTTTGAACCGATGAAAAATTTCTATGTGGCCCCGGTTCAGAATGATGATGATGATGTACTGAGTACGTGGTAATCGTTTTCGCGACGGTGTCCCTCCATCCCGTATAGTATAGCTTTACGAAAAACAAAATGTCAGAAGATAACATTTTTGTTTCTTCTGCAGCTTTGCCTGTTGCTGATGCCGAGCCGCTTTTAACTGCTTTGACAATTATTAATGATGAGAAATATGGTGAAAGGAGCATAGAACCTCCAGCTTATTCCCCCCTAACTCCTCGACAACCGAATGTACCTGGTGAAAAGAGCATAGAACCTCCAGCTTATTCCCCCCTAACTCCTCGCCCACCGAATGTGCCTGGTGAAAGGAGTATAGAATCTCCAGCTAAGTCCCCCCTAAGTCCTCGACAACCGAATGTACAAATTCTTATGTCTCCAAAACCACATTGTTCAACAAAAGAAAACATTCCAAACAGTCAACTTTCATCTTCACCATTGCAACCGATGTCGCCAGAGACAACAGAATTATTTAATATTTTAGCTGACACCCTTGATAATGAAGACTTCAACATTAATAGCAATGAAAACGCTGCATTAGGTTCACCGATTTCTTCAGACATAACAAACATCATGAATAGTGATGACTCCGTACAGGACCCAGACTTCGTTTGTCAGAATGAAAATGGAATATCTAGTGATAAAAGCTCTGAAAATTCCGTATCATTGTTAGCGTCAATAGAAGAAGGCCCTCAAACTGCGATAGAAATACTGGATGAAACTAATACATCAAACCATAACACAACCAGTCTAATTTTGCAAGAACAAGATATTGAAACTGAGGCATCATTCCAAGGAAGACCAAAAAGGGGTAGAAAAAGATTATATGGTGGAGACTTAAGAGAAGACCGAAAGAAGAGAAAATATAATAATCTAAGCTATGTAAACTCGAAGAAGCAGGTAGTCGAAACTAAGGTATTCATTGACTATAGCTGTAATTGTCCAAAACAATGTCAAAAAAATGTATCAACTGAACAAAAAATAGAAGAATTTAATAAATTCTATTCGTTTGGTTCATATGTTGCCCAAAATATGTATTTGATAGCATGCATTAAGGAAAATCCTAAGAAACGAGCATACGTCACGACTGCGCGACATCATTTAAAGAGAAACAACAAAACATATACCCGGGAATATTATTTGAAAAATATCCTAGTCTGCAAACAAATGTTCTTGAATACACTTCAAACATCATCTAAAAGAATAAACACAGCTCTTTGTAAAATGCGGAATAATTGCCTGAAAGATATGCGTGGGTTACAAGCGGGTCATAATGTTGCATCAACAGACAGTGAATTGTTTCTGGAAAACATAATTAAGAAACTACCGACTTATATATCACATTATCGCCGAGCCAAAAGTAACGACGCAAAGTTTCTCACATCGGACATGACTTTACCCAAAATATATAATCTATATAGTGAAGAAGCTAAATCAGCTGGTCAAGAAGTGCTGTCTTACTCTAAAGTAAGACATGTGTTTGTCACAAAATTTAACCTGCGTACCAAACCCCTTAAAAAAGACACATGCAACAAGTGTGACTTCTATGAAAGTAAAAAAAATCAAGCATCGGAAGAAGAAAAAAGGAAAATCGAAGAAGACCACAAAAAGCATATCGACAAAGCTAAATGTTTGCAACAACAACTCAAAAATGATATAAAACTGGCAAAAGATGACCCCACAATAGAATGTATGACTTTTGACCTACAAAAGACGTTGCCTCTTCCCAGGATACCCACAAATATTGTTTTTTATAAAAGACAGCTGTGGGTATATAATCTGGGTATCCATACAGGCAGTGATGACCAAGCGCATTGTAATGTTTGGGTGGAAGGGGAGGCCGGCAGAGGATCGCAGGAAGTCGGTTCGTGTTTAATAAAACATATCACAGAAAGATTAAAAGATGGTGTTCAAAGTTTATTCCTTTGGAGCGACTCCTGTGGGGGTCAAAATAGAAACATTAAACTGACCTTAATGTTGAAAGCATTACTGAATGATCATCCCACTCTAAAAGAAATACATCATCGATTTTTAGAATCTGGCCACAGCTTTTTACCCAATGATACGGATTTTGGGCGGATAGAGTGTTCTCTTAAGCACCAGCAACGATTGTATACCCCAGATGATTACATAGAGATCATGAAAACCTGCCGAAAAATTAAACCAATGATTGTACACAGGCTTACCAAAGAAGACTTTATGTCATCACGCAATTTAGAGACAAAAATCACAAACAGAAAGAAGGCAGTAGATGGATCTAAAATAAGTTGGCTGGATACCAAAGAAATAGTGCTTAAGAAAGAAAAAATGTACGAAACAATCTGGACGATGAGTTGAAGGAAGTTAATATAAAGAAAAATATCAGAAGCAGGACCGTGATAAAAAAAAGTGATATGGACTTACTTTGGCCTACAGGCAAAGCCATTTCTGAGGCTAAACTGTCAGATATAAAAAGTATTCTGCATCTTATACCAAACGACGCAAAAGATTTCTACAAAACCCTGACAAGTATCAACATAGAAGATGATATCGACGGCTTTACTGGGCCTATCGATTTTGAGGTAGAAGGCGATGATAATAATAGTGATGACTAATTTTAAGGGTTCTTGCTTCCATTTTATATGTAAGAAAATGATTCAGTTACTAATAAATGGCATTAAAAAGTATTTTTTATAAAGAATTACTTTTATTTTTAGAAATATCACAACAATGAAATCTTAGGTCCATTTTGCAAGAAGGAACTAAGCAACACAATATGTTTTTGCAAGAAAGAACCAACCAGGTTTTTAACGATTTACTATAAACTACAACTTCATAAAATTTATAAATCTGATATTCCTAGATAGGTTACAGTATCCCACATAAGGTTAAGAAGTATTAATTCATTAATATACTCCGTATGCATTTTGCACACTCTGTTTACAAATGTTTCGTTTTCTCGAAACCAACCTGCTGTGTGTTGGTTCTTGTTTGCAAAAATGGGTCCATTTAGTAATTGCAGCTTGTGGAATTATTATTGCTGAATCCCTCGGAACACGAAACTGTTGGGTACAGCCAACTCTATCGGGTCGCAATGCATACATATTGTGAAAGATTAAGAGATTTAGAAGAAGATGACTTGATTTTACAGAGACCAACATTCCTGGCAACAACCAGAACTGATTTTGAAAATTTATTAAATGTTATTGGACCTAGAATAGTGAAACAAGATACAAACTACAGAAAAGCAATTTCACCAGCAGACAGATTGGCAATAACATTTAAATACATAAGCACGGGAGATTCATTTAGCAGTCTTTGCGACGTTTTCAAAGTATCCCTTCAACTATTTTCAAGAGAGAGCGTCGAGAGATGACGTAACACTTTGGTCGCTTTTTGTGGTCGATGTGCTTTGGGTCCCATAATATTTCTCTAAAACAATATAGGTTTATTAAATTTTCAACTTTTTCATCGTTCCACTCCATATCTACAATCGATACGTAACCTAAAAAAAAACACTTCACTGCGTTATGAAAGCCGGCGGGCAACTGAGCGAGCGAACATGAAGTGCCCCACCGGGGAGCGCGCGCGGGCGCTACCCGCCGGCACGATTATCGCAAAACAAGCCCGATGGCCTAACCCGCCGGGCAAAGCCAGCCTGGTATGTAGAGGCCTTAAAGTTAATGTGGATATGGTTGCCTCGTCGGTCTAGTAGCCGTGAGCATGAGGTGAGGTCCGATGTACCCACCGATAGATAAGTGGAAAGTGGATGTAAATAAACTCACCAGTAGTCTCAATCCGCAGTTCGAGCGGCTCTCCCAGGGACACGGCGCCGGCGCCGGTGTCGTCGCGCGCGCGCACCACGTACATCGTGACCGGCGCGCTACTGCCGCCGTATACCGCACTCGCCGCGGCCGGGGCGAGTGGACTGCGGGATTCTGTCTCACTGAATGTTGGCTTTTTGTAGCCACTGCTGTTAAATAAAGAAGGCATAAGTACTCGTAAGGTTAACCTTCCTACTTCTAGGCGATATGAGTAAGCTGGGTAAATAATGAATAAGGTAATATACTGACAGCAGACAACAAAAGATCTAAAAGCGACGCCATTACTTTTATAGATAATAATTCTCAGTATGACATGATACGAGAGAAACTCATGCTGGGTTATTTGAATAGATAAACCCAATCAGCAAATTAGCGGGTTGCCAAGGATATACCGGACGTAATTATGTAAATTTGCTCGTGAAGGAAAACCAAAAGCAAACTAAAGATCTCTTCCTCTCTCCTACTTTGATATGCGGGACAGGGTCCGCAATGATCGTGTATTTGTAAGCCTACCACCTAAGTTTACAATGGTGCCGATTCCCTTGTTCACAAACTAAACTAAATTTAAGTTCAGTGCATCTTTTTATTTCTATTTCATTAAGAAAAGGACAGAAGATAAATTTGAGTTTAGTCCTGTCAAATTAATCAGCGCCTGACACTATACAATTTTAGACGTGATTAAAAACTTGCCAACTAAAATTACGTTAATTTACGTCAAGCGCTGATTAATTTGACAGGACTAAACTAAAATTTATCTTCTGTCCTTTTCTTAATGAAATAGAAAGAAAAAGATGCACTGAACTTAAATTTAGTTTAGTTTGTGAACAAGGGAATCGGCACCATTGTGGAATGTAATAAATATATTGAGTAGTTATCACAGGATGGTGCTAATTCTCAACTAACCCCAAACCCAATCACGATAGAACAACAATGAAACCAATATTTCAGCACCTAATCGTATTCCGAAAGTTATTTTTAATTTTGCTCATTATCTTGACGATATTCTTTTCGTTACAGTTAATTTAAGACTGTCTGTCAATTGATAAATCTTTTTCTATTTTAAAACTAGCTGCTGCCCGCGGCTTCACCCGCGTGGGCCCTAATTCTTTTTCTACGCTGTCATAACAAACAGACACTGCAATTTTATTTATTTGTATTTTACTGTTCCTCAGTTCTGCCAATGTCATTCTGTTGAAAACTCTATCAAAATTATATAGAAAAAATAATTATAAGTATACAAAATAGTACAATTAACATTTTTGGTGACCCCGACTTTATAGTCGCCACAATATAAGAAACGAAGTTCCATCAAAGGTAGGATTACTAAATACTAAAATGACTCAAACATAGTGTATTCACCCGATATCCCTGACGGCGACAGTGGTGTCGACGTGCCGGGCGCGCGCGTCGGGCGAGCAGCCCACGCGCACCCAGCGGTCGCCGGCCGTCTGGATGATCGGGTTGTTCTGGATCATCACCATCACGTACGCCATTGTTCTGGGTGAACAAACATGAGGATAATATTGACCTTGCATAAAGAATAAGTCTTCGTGCTTAATAAATAATAACACCGAATGGCCATACTTGAATACCAGCATGTTCTTGTTGCGTGCAAAGAAGTTCACTTCAGTCATTGTTTGTTGGAGATTGCAGACCAAGTAAAAGGGTAAGGTTTTCTCACAGTAAATAAAATTAAAAAATAATTAGTAAATAGTGTTGGTTAGTCAACAGTACCTACAACATGAATTCGACATTGACAGTGTCTTTATATGAAATAATCGTACCAGTCATCGTAAGGAAACCGGCATGCCTGAGAGATATCTCTCGACGGTATGTGCCAAGTCAGAGGCCCATGGACGGCGTAAAAACTCTCGACGCCAGGTTTGTCACTAACCGCACGAAAAAGAAAGATCGTGGTTTTCGGCGTCAGTTCTTGAAACAGCTAAAGTGCTGTTTTTTACTAGACATAGTACCTAGATCTAAATCATACCTTGAACTTTTTAACTGTTAAAATCACAGTCCTGTCCCTCCGCTAGAGCGCGCGCAGCATCGCTCCCATCTCCCCGGCACATACACGCCCCGCGGGACATACGTCACCATCATGTCTGAGCCCTCGCATTCTACTGTGACTGGAAGTGTGTTTTACCTGTTAATAACTCCATTGGGTCCATTAGAGATGCCGTACGCGAAGTTAACATCACAGTCCCCATGCATGGGCAGCGCCAGTCGCACTGTCCGTCCGCTAGCGCGCGCGCTGCACCGCTCCCCTCTCCCCGGCACGTACACGCGCCCGCGGAACACGCCGCGCGGGACATATGTCACTATCATGTCTGAGCCCTCGCATTCTACTGTGACTGGAAGTATAGACTAGAATTAGAAGCATAATGTCTTACAGGGGATGATAAAAACTGTCTGAAAAATGGCCATCATTGTCGTTCCCCTGGTTATCATTATCATAAATTTATAGAAGGCATTAGAAGCATTTTAGAGCTGTGCACGTTTGTTCTCAATATACATGACGAGATTTTCTACACAACAAATAAATAAAAAAGGAAAACACCTAGATTTCGGAGGGAGGGGGGAAATATACCATGGACGACCCACCGGGATTTATTCTAATAACAATTGTGTGATAAGAGCGAGCGAAGCGACCTCGAAAATCTTTTTACCACCACGAAGATGTTAGTTAGTCGCCATCTAGTCTCGCCGTGCCATCAAGTTGCGGTGATAATTTTATGGCATGGCGCGACTTATGTAAAGAACGTAAAAAGACAGTGAGCCAAGGGCGGATCCTATTTGAACTGTTCAAAAGAAAACCTTACCTAGGCGATGTACACAATTTTACGAGGTCGCTTGCATCCTTCTGACTTTTAACCCTTTTTGGGATAAAGGGAATATTTTTACCACCATGTTTGTTGGAGTAAAAAGTTCAGTGAATGTTGCCGAACGGTCTATTTTTTCACATTGGGAACACTAATAGTTAAGTGTCAATAATTTGACATCAGACTTTTCTGTATAAGTCGACAAAGCAAATCGTATTTCCGTAAGAAACCGAAAAGACCGGGTGAGGGGGCTCATTTGGTTTTGCCGCTCCGGGCCCCCGACAGGCTTTAGTCCGCCACTGATTGGAGTCTGTCCGCACTGGACCTCAGCTATGTAACCCTGCCATGTGACTCAAACGCTAGATCCGCCCTTGGAGCGAGCAAGATAATTTTCGCCTTTGAGATATGATTTTCTTTTGATCATTCAAACAGAAATAGGAGTTACTTTGTTGATTTCGCATAGTTGAGATTTTCTATTGACCATTCTGAATTACTTTAAATTCATTTATACAGAGATAGGAATTACTTTGTTGTAACAGACTCTCGACAGCCTAACACACGAGTAATATTAAACTTTCTTGACCCTGTGAATTTTTTTTTTGTCGCACTTGTTGAATAAAAAATTGTACATGACGAATTTTGAAGTTGAAACTTTTGTGTTGAGTCGTAGTATACAGCCTGCATACAAAATTGCTGATATAATCGCACCGCTACAGATAATACTGCGCTCTTTTCTATGGCCTACTTTTTAAGCCTGATCAGATAACTTACCGATGAACACTTCCGTGGTATGAAGTATTAGAAAATTTCCAGGAAAAAAACCAGCAATAAAATACAGGAAAGCAGCGCTTGATAGAGCAAACATCAATAAATTTTCTTGGAGAGACGAACTAAAGTGGGTTTATCAGTTGTGCTAAGGGCTAGTCCCTTACTAGTAAACTTACTATTCAGACAGACGACTCTGCGGTAGTAAGTGGCCGAAGAGATTCGTCTGAGCAGCCATGAGCCCGTAGTTATGAGGTCTTCACTGTGCAGGTCACACAGCCCGCGGCCCCCACCTCCCTTCACTTGCCCCTCTGATATCCATGTGAATCCTCGGCAGTTGAAGCGCTCTGTTTTTTCACATGACGTTTTACACTGAAATTGGAAACAAGATTGAAAAAAGAATCATAAATACTTACGTACAAATTTAGTGTATCACGTTACTAATCAAACAACTTTTTGATGATCAGAAGTTATAACAAAATCGTATTGTGGTGTATTTACGTACGTTTAATCGTGTAGCTTACCCGAAACCATGAAGAATTTTTTTGACATATTGGACCAAAAGAAAGTGGGACAACCTTTGAAAAATGCTGTTTATTGAAATAAAATCGTCTTTTTCAATAATTGTCAGACTCACCATCGTTGTCGTGAGGCATAGGAGCGTAACAAGCACCACTAGGTGACATTTAAAATGTTTTAAAACAGATTTTTGGTTACCCCGGCAGACATACAAGGTATTAAAAAAAAACCAGCATCCTAACTAACTAATTGCGTAACACACTTTCAACCACAATCTGAATGATATTTAAGGATATTGTTGTTCATCGTTTCATATTTTCGAAAAAATTGTCTGCTCAACAACGAAAATAATGCAGTGTTGTTGAACTGTCAAAATGAAAGCCATTGCTACTGTCAGTGTGTTACGCAATTACCCCGCAGGGGGCTGTGAGAAAAATGAATTAGAGATTTTTTTTTGTCATTTTTAACCTACTTCCAAAAAGGAGGAGGTTATAATTATGTTCGTAGCGTATGTATGTTTTCTATGTATATTTTTTTTATGTATGTCCTCCGATTTCTCCGTCAATTGTGGACCGATTTTGAAAATTCTTTTTTGTTTGAAAGGGTATGCTCTCGAGGTCCCATATAAATTTTATTAACTTTGCTTGAATAGTTTTTGAGTTAGCTTCAATAATACGTATTTTTTTCCCCACTTAGTATGTGAATGATATGTTATGTTCCTGTCACTATTATTTACATAGCAGGTAGTGGTATTCGAATTTGTGTGGGGTAGGTACCACAATTAAAAACTGTTTTTTTTTTACAAAAAAGAAACAACCGACTTCCAAAAAAACACTACAAAGTGAAAAATAACTTTAATTTCGGAAGTCGGTGGCAAAAAACTAAAATATAAAAGCAAAGACCGACTTCCGAAATTAAAGTTATTTTTCATTTTGTAGTGTTTTTTTAGAAGTCTGTTGTTTTTTTTGAAAATGCGCTCAAGCCACATGTGACGCGCAAAATGTCTGAAAACAAACTTTTTCGTAATAATATGACGAAACCTATGTACATTTTTAATATCAGACATATTATAGTGTTAAAACCGTCTGACTATTTTTTTGACATAGCAGAAATGGACTCCCATGAAACTGCAACGTTTCTGACCGGTTCTGCACACCGAGTCGGGTTCAAAATCATCAAACTAAACTAACGATTTTATACGGTTTTGGCAGTAAAACGATGTGACATGGTTTTGGCCGTGGGCTCTTGTACTATTTGTTTTGTATTGTATTGTTACTGTATTGTGTGTAATGTATTTATGTATTAAATATTGTGTATGAGTCATGTAACTTGAGTGAATAAATGAATAATAATAAATAAAAAAGAACTTGAATAATATTATGTGACGCTCTACAAAGCTGAACTTATTCTCAAACTCAATAATTATGCCATGTTTACTAAACGACACACGTAGTAAGAAGGTCCGGTTCCAGTCCAAAAAAATTTACTCATGATTCCGGCTCAAAAATTATGCAATAATTGCGGTCGTTTTGGCTCATAATTTTCATTCGATCTAAGGGCCCATTTACACGTATAACAACCACACCACATCGCAGCGACAAAATGTGGGCAAGCAGTGGTTACGTGTGAATAATGTCGCTACAGCTTCTTGCAGTTGCGTTGTCTTAACTACGAAATCAAATGGTCGACGTAACGTTTTTGCGATATGGCCGGCCACTAGTGCGCGATTGCGCTGGTGGTTGCACTGTGTCTGCGACGTGGTCGGTATGGCCCACACGGTTGATTTTGATGGCCAAATATGGTTCCATGTTGATGTGAATAAAGTATTCATTTTCATACAAATTAGCGCCCTTCCACGTATTGTCGTTGTGGTGTGTGGTCAGGCACTTATTGTTTGCGTTCAACATTACATTTTTAAACTGATGATACTTGCTGCTTGTTAAAATGTAGTCTTGTCATAATGCAATAAAATATTTGTAGAACAGGGGATGATTATGCATTTCGTAGTAAGTAGGTAATTAGGTATTAGTGAGCCAATATCATTGACATTATTCTAACTAACACTATTATCCTATTCCGTGACCTTACACTGATTCCTCAGTTCAGATTTATTGTCAACCAATACTTGGCCACACGGCACACGGTCACACCAACGATATTTTCAATGGCCACGCTCTGGTATTAAGTTCACAGCACACCACAATTACCTACACTGAAAAGTGAGAATTTGTTCCTCAAATTGACTAAATTGTCCGTAGGTATATTCAAATAAAACGGTCATTCCCAAGTAGCAAAATTTTCCTATAATACTTTATCAACTTATAAGACTAAACGACTTAGGTATAGGAATCTAATAGACGCGTTGATCTAATAGATCACTGATCTTATAAGACGATTTGCACTACAAGTACTTACGGTTTTTCTTTAACTGTTGTAGGGAATATTCATAATGCGGTAATTGAGTGGGTTAAATTTGATAAACAATTATTCACCCTCTCTGTACTAACTGACTAAGACCACAGACAACTGGGTAGGCCCAACCGCTGTGTCTCAGGTCCCACCATAGAGGAAAGACGGGTCCCGCGTTCGCCTAGAATCCAAATCCGTTAAATGTTTGAAGATGACGTCACAATTGACAGTTGTATAACTCATCATCTGTTACGACGCCTCATTGAGGTGGATAACAATTAAAATTCTATTGTTTCTCGTTAATGACAGTTGAAAGGCTAAATAACTTGGTCAGCTAGTAGTAATCTCGTTCACTATTATTATGACCAAATACCTACTTATCTTATTGTTAAAAAAATCGACACTAGCAACCTTCTCGTAATCGAACAAATTCTTTGTATTATTGAATAGTTCTCAATGTTCTCATTACCATAACGAAATAATTATTAGCACGACAAATACAAGTATAAACAACTGTTGACCTCAATATTTCTACGAGCGTTCATCTTTAATTTATAAACTATTGTTATACTAAAATATATTTTTTGAGTCATTTATCTTCGAAGGTAGCTAAGCGATAATTTTGCACCCATTATGAGCTATTTCACGAACGTGTATATTACGTAAGTTACAACTAGAGATAACAACATACATAGTACCATTTTAATGAAGATAACTGGTGTATGTAGAGTCAACCGCTCGTCCATGTTAACAATTTCACTTTGACATTGCATTTATTTCGTAGTCGTAAGGGCGGTTTTCGTAGATAATACAATGACGTGCAGTTAATCGTACAGGAAAATGGCTCATTTTTTCAACTTACTTCGTCCTTCGTGTAGTTCTTGATGGTAAATTCGACATGTCTCAGAGTCTGATTGTAATATTCTTCGTAAGAACATCTGTCTATCTTCTCTGGATCTGGAAATAATTAACTTTTATTGAATTTTATTAAAGGTAAGAAGAAGCTTCATTGTTCAATAAAGCACTATTTATGTGAATGGCCTCCTCCCTCCTCCGCACAGTATGATAAATTCAGAAAACGCAAAAATAAACGATGTAATGAAAATATTTGAACATTTGTTTTTGATGTTTATTGTCATTATACATAATTATACAAGGTATCATAATATCCATAATATAGGCGAAACAGAAAAGATTTAAAAATAAATATGCCTGATTTTATCTTTGTTCCATTTTATTTTTTTCCTGACATCTTTTGTAAGTACCTACCACCAAATATTTATCTTCAAATATTCTTCATAATTATTGTACTATTAATTATAAAAAAATCAGATGTTAATCTATCAGGAAATCGAAGATAATATGATGGTTTTCAAACTTTTCGTAACTTGCTTAAAATTACATCTAAAAAATATTATTTTATTCTTAAAATAGCAGATATTTGCCTTTATCGCACACTATAATTAAAACATAAACTAGTTGCATATATAATAAGCTATAACAATTCTTTTGATTTCTATGGATAACGAGAAAAAAATATTTAAAAAATTACAGCTCTGGTTCTAAGCTGAATTGGTTTCTAAGAGTTCTACTCTAGCATTCAAAACAGTGTATACTATCGATTAGGAGAATAAAAAAGCGATGTCAGTTATTTGAGGCATTTATAATACTGTGGTTCGTGGAGCTAGTAGAGCTGAATGACATAGCTTGTCCACTCTGAAATGATGCGCCCCACTACCGCATTACCGTCTGAGTAAATGCGGTAAGCAGTTGGGAGCGTCATTTCAGAGTAGACAAGCTTTACCTACTATTGCCAGAACAAAAAACTGCTGCAGTTGTAACTATTACAAGTTACTTAATAAATCTAAGTAGTGCCTACATTCCGTATGAAACTGAACGTCACTGGTAAAGAAAAAAGAAAATCTTTTCTTCGGAACGTGGTTGAGTTACGACGACCTAAGTGTGACTTTGCGGGAGGTTTTTATTATTGCGGGGCAATCCATGAACATCTATCACATAATATTTTATTAGGGGATAAACCCGCACCATGCGAAGCACATTGTCGCCAGCAACATGCGTCATCCGATGCAATATTATTAGCTTTCCGTTCATTTATAATAAGTTGTAGTATGTAAGCAACTAGCAAGCATTTCCGAGAACCACAAAAAATATATGGCAGGTAAATCAGGTTAATAAATCTTTTCAATAAAATAATTTATTATACCTATCTACTGTTACCATACTAATATAATAATAGTAGGTAGGTATGTTTCTTAAATCAGACCCATAACTCATGAAACCTGCTCAAAAACACAGGCTGGTTTCTCAGAAATAATCCTGATATCTACTGGTTCATAAAAATAAAAATTGCTCCATACATATTAATGCAAAACAAGTCCCACATAGTTACGGAATCCATTGCCTAAACATGCGGGATAATGTATTATGATAATAGGAATTACTCGTTATGTGTTAGCGTGAACGAGTATAGTAATGGCAGTTGTTAGTTTATATTTGTATCAGGGGACCTAAGAATTCTTTTGTACTACCAATACTAATGAAATATGTATCTAATATGTAATCTACGGGGCTGACGAGGGCGACCCCCCCGACCCTTGCTCGAAAAAGAGGTGCCAGCAGTTGTTGCAGCTGAGCACGTAGCTTTAAATACCCCGCATAATAATCATCAAGAAAATAGCGGGTCCAACATGGACTCGAATGGCAAGGGATACAATTGAATGGCGATCTTTAGAGGGGGCCTTTGTCGGAAGACAAGTTGAGGAGTAACTACCGTTTGCCGAATTAGAATCAGTTAAACATGAATAGTATAACATTTTATTAAGTATATTAGATTTAGATAGTATTAATGAGTTCTTAGGCATACCTACTTACAAATTTTGTAACTAAGATCAACAATAAAGGCTTTTATTTATTTATTTTATTATTATTAATAATCATGATGTAAATCTAACTTTGATCCAGCCTGTCCCTTCTTGCTGTCCTCCCCCCAGGCGACGCCCTAAGCCGAGGTTCGTACCCCACAGGGGGTGCCCTTAGCGAGCGTTCCCTTAAATTTTAAATTAGAATAGTTTTTGCCCCTGGCTGGAGGCTTTAAGTGTAGCAGCTTAAGGCACCCACAGGACAGTCCGGTTAAGCAGCCATGACCTTAGTGGTCAAAACTGAGAGTTGCAATATTAAAAAAAAAAACGAAGGCGACTGAAACACGCGCCAAATTCGCCGCTATGCTCCTCGATACCCCCCGTGTATTGAAATACTTATTTTCTTTCAATTCGATTAGGTAAGTATTCATAATTTTCTACAATATTATTATTATTCAAAATCTCCTAGCGTTTGCCAGTCTGAGCTGGCCCTACCTGGCGTCTATAGGTATTTTTCTATCGATTTCGGCAGAGAACAAGCATCAGGCTTTTGCATATTAGCAAAAGTGATGCTTACTCACGTCTCACTAGTTGGGTCAGCGACCCAAAACTCAGCCTGTGCGATAAAGTTCTAGTTACTTAAACATAATAATTATTATGAAGATGTGATAAATCTTACGATATGTAGTGTAGTCAATGTCTAGTCACAGTTCAGAGAATAGGTACGTCTTATCCGAGCTGGTGACCGTCGATATGCATATCAGAGTCTGGATGTTCATTACCAACGTTTTTTAGATAGTTAACGCCTATTCTGTGAACTGTATGTTCACAGAATAATAACGTTAGGTATTATCAGAAACTATTAAGTGGCGTGATTATGTCAATATTTCAGGAAGATTGTTTTCATATTTGATGATAATGACATGCTCATCACATATCCGATTGACAAGTGATGTGAGGACCACTTGGCTTCGAAAACCTCTCTTAAAATAGATACTTTAAGATAAGGTACAGAAGGTACTTACAGTCATGGCTGCATTGGTTTTCTATGTAGACCGTGTAGTAGTTGGACACCCGGTAAGACTCCGGCTCAGTAAATCTGTTCTCCGCATTGAGTATGCAGTTTCCAATCATGGAGTCCGATGTGTACATTACTTCGGGATCAAATTCACCTTGAGGCACAACCCACTGCGCGGATCTATGACAGACAAAAATTGCTTTAAATGTTGGTGAAACGATCTACGAAGGAACGCTGTGATCAAGTAGCTTTTATTAAATAATTTATAACATTAATTCCATGAGGATGTGAAAAACACAATTATGTAAGCGAGTAGTAAGTACCTCTAATAATAAAGGTAAGGTAAGTATTACAACAACAATAGGTATTTTGTGATTATAGAACATGACTCATGGAAATATGGACGTTATTATTAGACTGGATGTTGTCCCGACCATCCGTCTTACTTTAGGAAAACACTGGGATAATTACATGAATGAACTTTATACCAAATTATACAGCGCGGGTTTTGTTCATGTAATCCTATAAAATTACGGTTAAAACAATGCACTGGGAGAGGAAAAACAAGATACTAATTTGATTTTGCAAAAAGGGGCTACCTAATTGGAAAATTATCTTGGGAACGAGGATAGAATATATAAATAATAATTATGTTTGGTTTCCTCAAAGATAATTTGTGCGGTATGTTTCTTTCAATAAAATAAATACGAATAATGTTTGTATGACAGTTAATTAGTTCAAACCGGAAAAATGCGGTGAAGTAGATTGTTTATAAGTAATTTAAAATTACCTATTTATCAGTCAATTTGCCTCAAAATTTAATAAAATATTTAGCTACTGACCTATCATTCGAAGGGAACACTGACAAGAAGTAGAAAGCAGTAAGGTGGAAATTAGACAAAGATATTACAACGAAGCTCATCATCTGTTACGACGCCTCATTGAGGTGGATAACAATTAAAATTCTATTGTGTCTCGTTAATGACAGTTGAAAGGCTAAGTACCTATTAAAAAGTAAATAGTGTTTTTAACCGACTTCCAAAAAAGAGGAGGTTATATGTTCGTCGCATATGTTAGTTTTTTTTTTTATGTATGTTCACCGATTTCTCCGTCAATTGTGGACCGATATTGAAAAATCTTTTTTGTTTGAAAGGGTGTGCTCTCGAATTGGTCCCATATAAATTTTATTAACTTTGCTTGGATAGTTTTTGAGTTAGCTACAAAATACGTATTTTTTTCCCACTTAGTATGTAGATGATATGATAAGTTTCTGTCACTGGTAGCAGGTAGTGGTATTCGAATGTGTGTGGGGTAGGTACCATAACTAAAAAGTGAAAAATAAAAACATTTTACAAAAAAAAAAACCGACCTCCAAAAAAAAACACTACAAAGTGAAAAATAACTCGGAAGTCGGTGGCAAAAACCCAAGACACCGTCTTCCGAAATTAAAGTAATTTTTCACTTTGTAGTGTTTTTTTTTGGAGGTCGGTTGTTTTTTTTTTATATAAGTGTTAATTGCCATACAAATCAACTTTATAGGACGCCGTACCCACGACTAAACTATGTTAACAGTTACAATAAGAATTATAAGAAAGAAACAAACAATGCAACGTCTTCGCTTTTAGACTTAGTTAACCTTTAATAATGGATTTTTTGCGTTAGAATCGAAAGTTGCTACTAAGATTTATAACAATCACAAAGCCTCGACCGAATGCTTCGTTGGTGGCGGTGACTCAGAAGTCCCGCTTGCAACCACTAGACTCTAGATCTTTTAGTAGGTAGAAGGAATGCCCAGATTCTGAATTTATATTTTCGGCATCAGACTCTTACCTCATAGCAATTACTAAATATTCTATGTATAGTTTTGACTTCGTTACTATTTTATTATAATGTATTTATGTAGAATAGATGTTTTTGCGATGACTAATGATGATACTTATCCTATTTTGAATATCTATGGGTGGACGCGTCCAGAGCTTGGCATAAACCGGCACTCCTATGCGGTGTCACTTTATGGTTTTTATTTTTGTTTTTATTTCTTCCTGTGGCTTTGTTTTTGTATATACTAATAATAGCTTTATAAGGTTTTTTTGTGTTACTACGTCTGAAATAAATGTTTTGAGTTTGAATTAACATCATCATCATCATCATCATCAGCCTATAGCAGTCCACTGCTGGACATAGGCCTCTCCAATTGCACGCCATTCAGCTCGATTCTCGGCAACTCTCATCCAGCTGCTACCAGCCACCCTTCGAAGATCGTCACTCCACCTAGCCTGAGGGCGTCCTACCTTACGTTTGCCAATTCGCGGTCTCCACTCAAGAACACGTATACCCCAACGGTCATCGGTCATTAACATATTAAAATTAAAATATGACTGTCTTATGATCTCGATGATCTCATAATGTGTAAATGATTCACTTTAGGTAATCAATCATCACTCATTTTGGAAGCCACAAATCGCTTGAATCCAAGGTCGAGCCACCCTGTGAGTGTAGCGGGTGTCCATGAACCGACAATACATTAGTGTACACTAGTCTCGTACCGAAACTTCTGCTCCCCGCTATAGGTGAACACGGCATCGTAGCACTCGTAGACGGTGGTGTTGAGGATGACCTTGAGGTGAGAGCCCTCCGAGTGCAGGTGGTAGCCGGGAGTGTTCTCCAACGCCCACCACCGCACGCCGCAATCCTCTGGCACTATCAGCAGAACAAGGTTTTAAAAGTTAGTTTGAATATTTTGGAAATGGAATTAATTGACATACAAAAAAATAGAACAGAGTTCGTGGGGTCTTATAGAGATGTTAAAATGATTTACTAATAATGATGCTTTAACGAACATTAAAAACGACCATAGATCGGCCTGAGCCAGTACAAATGACCCAGATCGGTGTCAGATAGTAATATCGCCACCGCACTATGATAATTATCTAACTGAATCACCACCCTTGTACTGGCTCGGTAGAATAGAATGCTCTTTTGTTTAAGGCTTGAATCTAGATTGTGCCTGCAATAGATAGGTGCAGAAGGTAACTCCAGCCACTTACATGCCAAACAAACTTTTTTGAAGAAGGCGACATCGTTGTCCACCTTCAGTTTTGCCGTGGTGTAGTCTGCTATGCCCTGGCAGTTTCCTCTGCTGTACGCTACGACGACGGCAGCGCAATCCGGCAGCTCACGGCATCTGGCCAGGCAGGCACCGGCTAGGGAATCTTCATCACCGCTCGCCGAGTACACGAATACTGGTGTAGCGATCTCTGGAGCAACCCCTGACCATCGTGTAAACGTCACCGAACGACCAACCCCGCATTGTGCGTTTGATGCTATAGTAGACAAATAAAAAAAGTTTTAACACTTTATAGAAACGAAATTTGTAGTTAACTATCGTGGCTTTAAAAATCGTTATTGAATACACTTAACCCTTTATAGGGCAGAAACGAAATTTGTACAGCGCCTGTAACCACCAGACTAGTTTAACTTGAAAGTCTACTTTTTATTGATAAAATCGTCTTTAAAGTTATATACTACAATTACAATAGTATAATACTATAATAGTCAACTACAAATTTGTTTTCTGCTCTATAGAGGGTTAAAGTGCATTCAATTATGATTTTTAAAGCCACGATAGTTAATAGATACTTAGAGATAATATCTTACTTGAGCCAGTCATACTTCAGGTTTTACGTGTCGCACTGTACTATAGAATCTAATCTTGTTTCCTATAGTGACAATAAGATACAAAAAGATTAGGTGCATTTTAGTACAAGTAGGTTAGAGGCATCTATACTTACCTTATACCTATGCTTCGGCCAGTATTCATAAAAGTATATACAAATAAATTCATACAAGATAAAATAAAATACAGGGGTTAAATAGACAGATCAGTCATAATTTATAAGTTATCTACATTATTATACTCTACAACATGTAAAAAAAACCCCTCTGAGAGTCTATTCATGTAGTATTTTTCAAGAAAAACGAAAAAATAAAATCGTTTAATTTTTTTTCAATGGGGAATTTTACAGGTTTCATGGGGCGCGGGCGGCCTTCCTCTAGCGCCTGGGTTCCGAACCTGGGGGTAATTACCCCCGCGGGGGTTAATCAGCTATTCTGTGGGGGTTACAAAGAACCTAATAATTAAGACCTAATCTGGTGGGAACAAAGCTGGTGCCGAATATCCCGTGAATCGCTAACAGAGCTTAATAATGCTTATAAGTACCCTTTGCCACCACCTAGATGTGAGAGTGGTTTTCAACTTTGGTTACGCAAAGTCCAAAACACAACACAAGGCCAAAATCCGTTGGGCACGCCACAATTGCGGCGATAAGACCCCTTTTTGAGGAGTGGCTTGAGAGACGCCACGGCGTCCTCACCTTCCGCCTGACGTAGGTCCTCACCGGACACGGCTGCTTCGGGAGGTTCCTGTTCAGGATAAGGCGGCACACCCGGGTGTCACCATTGTGTGGATCAGCCTGAGGACACGGTGGAGCATACGGTAGAGGTCTGCCCGGCTTGGGCAGAGCAACGCCGTGTCCTCGTAGAGGCGATCGGCGGCGGTGATCTCTCGCGTCCGGCCCTGGTTCAGGCCATGGTACGGAGCGAGAGGAAATGGCAGGCCGTCACCTCCTTCTGCGAAGCGGTAATGCTCGCGAAGGAGGAGGCGGAACGCGTGAGGGAGAGGCAAAGTTCGCGCCCTCACGCCCCTAACCGCCGCAGGAGGAGACGCCCGGGGCGGGAATCGCGAGCCGATTTCCGGCCACCGTAGGCGCGGGCTTGCGGACGGTGAGCAGTGGGTAGCTCGCCGTCCGATAAGGACCAAGCCCGGGTCGACGGCGCGTTGTGTTCCACGCGCGCCTCAAAGAGATGTCAGCAGAATTGACGGGGTCCGCTAGGGCCAATGCCTGCCGGGGGTTCGAAAAAAACCGATAGGGACATCGTGGCCCCCGGCAACAGGGCAACCGAAGGAACACGGCTGGGTTTTAGTCAGTAAGAGTCTGACACGCCCTCCCGCTTCGCCACCACTTCCACCCAGAGCGGGAGAAGTTATTTGATAATTGCCCACCAAAAAAAAAAAAACAATGTGGAACATGACTTAAGATGCGCTTTAAAGCAAAACTAAACCTAACATAAAAAAACTTATCAATGCAAAACAATACTGACCATCACACTAACTATTTTTACTTAATTAAATTGTTTATATATTTAAAATACGTAAGAATTGTAAGCTTGTCTTGTTTGTATTGATTATGTTTTAAGGTCGGGGTAAAATCAGTTTTCCTAATAGGTCACAGGGGTAACAATATTGAAAAGGTTAGGAACCACTGCTCTAGCCGTAGGTGTCTACAAATAATAACTTATGATCCCTGTTGAAAATTTGCTCATTTTCAATGAATTTGGGGTAATTTTGGTACTAAAAATGTGATTTTTAAATAGCAATACCTTTTTTATTTTCAATAATAATTAATATTTCGATTTTGAATTATTTTTAGGTAATTATATTGCAGTACCTATGAACCCCTTTCGGATCGGACAGGGTTTTTTTACATATTGTATAGCCCCATAGCCATAGCATATGCACGCAAAATGAGTAAAATTACGCCAAGAAAGACGTCACCGTGTGTGAATCCGAAACGTCGAAACTACCGATTATTACGACGCGACGGGTAGGCTGCTCTACCTATATAAATTCGCGCTCAGGAGATTCCCTCACAAGTTCGCAACGTCCATTGCCTAGTGAACTGTACACTCAAGTTTTCTAGCCCGCTCGTCAAGTGCGTGTGTGTGAAGAATTACTTAATTTGAACATTATCATCATCATAATTTCTGTCCTACATTCGAATATTATGTTCTACTAATAATATTTATTAAAACTGGAAGCATTATAAGGTCAGTTTTTTTTTTTTTTTAATAAATATTATGATCTCACCATCCGGTTTAAAATATGCTAAATAGGTTCGAAATAATTATTTGGTAGCTTTTATAAATCCAAGAAAGTTTTGAAAAAAATAAAAGTTAATTTTAGAAGCTTTTAGTTTTGTTTTTTGTTGCAACGAAGAAAAGTCAATAAACATAACACCTAGTACATAACATCATGCCTGTTTCCTCCGAAGGATAAGGCAGAGGTGTATCTTCAGTAGGTACACCCACATTTCACCGATTGTTTTGTTAGTAGGTACTAATTTATGTCTGTAATTTTTATGATGTACATAATAAAAAATATTTTATCTATCTACTTAAGATTTGTTCTGAGGACCATAATCAAATCAAATGATTTGTGTGTGAAGTTGGAAATACCGGTCCTTAAGGTCATTTGAAAAAACTTTGCGAAAGCTCTCATGGGTTTCATTTGATATTTTTGTCTTTACCTCTAAATTCTAAAATAGGAAAACTTAAAATCATAGAACCTGGAGCATCCTAGACCCGAAGTCTGTTAACCTTAATTTCATTTGTGTGCGTTTGAGTCTTAAGACAACGATTAACCCCTTTATTCATAAACGCTGCTTAAAGTTAAGTAATGATTAACGAATGTTTAACCATACATTTTTGGCGTTTAAACGTCTGTTAATTTTAATCATCGTTTATGAATAAACGCTTTAATTTTTGGGCTCGTTTGTGTAGTGCTGAAGGAAGTAGCCCAACCCTTCTATAGTAAGGTAGCTTTCGTGAAAATAAAAAATACAAGCTAAGCTATACAGAGTGCAGGCTTATATTGATAGAATACTATCTAAAAATGAATGACATACCTACATAGTGGTTTAGAAAAGTTATTAAGCTTGTTTTAATTTTTGGTACAGCTATACAGTGTGGCGCTTTAATGGTGACATTAATTTAACACATGCATACGGATTAGCGTTTTCTTTTTATGAAAATATTTTAATTTCATTAAACGTTATTTATTTATCGATTTATTTACAATTTTCTAAAATGGCATCTTGCTGCAACCTGTACTTAAAAACTGTAGCGCAGAGGTCATTTACCGGGATCACGGATCATAACATCGCATCAATGAAAATAAAACGAATAACATGCAAAGAGAAGGCCAATTGAAGGAAAGGGAGAGCCCTATGTCGGCGAGCGATTTAAAATGTTAACTTTTCAATTTTTAATATATTTATTTACACACGTATTTACATTATTTAAAAACTATCATACTTAAAATAATAATTAATATATACAAGTATATAAAAGGGGGGGGGGAAATAATTATAGGGCATCAAAAAATTCGTCCGCATCGCTGTCAGTAGGAAAAGTGCCCAAAAGGCTGGCAGCATTGCCACGTTGTATGGCAATGCTGATTCTTTGAAAAAGAATAGGCCAGCCCTCAGGACACGTGTAGAGTCGACCAGCCGCTTGGCGATGTCTTGAAAAACAAGGTGGACACTCGGACCCCATGGCCCTAGTGTTTCAACCCCAAACGGCTCAAACATATAAGTCCCAATAAGATTGGAGTATTTGCGCCGTTTGAGGTTTTCCGCACCTGCAGCAGCAGCTCCAGCACAGCTCGCCGAGCTAGGAAGATGGGATGGCGCAAGGGTGTCGACACACGTTGCATCCCACACCAAAGGCCTACCTACCTTCCAAGGCATTATGGTCATTCCGTCTGGTCTCTTCCCATCGTCGCGTGCCAAGCCATTGGGTTCTAAAACAGCTGGCACTCCGGCGGTGACGAGAGCACGACGGATGATGTCATTGATGCTGGCGTGCCGAGCTATCCGGCCTGCGTTCTTACTGCAGGATAGGCCATGGTGTCCGAGACAGTCGACACCTTCACCGCACTGGCAGCGATGCGGAGCCACACAAGGAGCACCCAGACGCAGACAGGTAGCGAGCCGGAAGGTGGTATCACCCAGCATAGTGCCTATGTTGGGTGACGGTAGCGCCTGAAGCCTGACGCCAGAGGCCCGACTCCCACTCACCCACAGCCAGCAGGCGGGCTCGCTAAGCAGTATTGGTGGACGTATTAATAAGATTGTTCCGTACCAACCTGCAGAGCGGCTCATCCCACTGCCTCTGGGAAGATGGGTTCACGGGCCGATCTGTATTCGGGCAAGTCGCTTTCCAGGCGTTCCCGCAACGGTCAAGCACGACACTTCAGAGTTAACCAGGCAGGGGGCTAAAATTTTCTCGGTCAACTTTTCAGTGCTGTGGACAGAGGACAGGAACGCGGGTAAGCTAATACTGGTAATTTTGCGGACGCCGAGGCCACCAAAACGGATGGGTAGTGTAGCTTGCAGCCACGCTCGGTCGTCCAGGGCCACGTTTAAAATGGATGTTAATGTGCTGCGAATAATTTGGTCAATTTTGTCCAAGAGGTGTGACTGCTTCCATAAGGGGGAAGAACGTAGACAATATATAAAATTTGGACCAAAACAACAGTATCTAATCAAGGTGAATGCCGAATGTAAATTAATTTTGGAGAATCTGTCCGAAACGTCGTTAAAGTTTTTGATTTTTTCGTCGATGAAAGGAGAAAAACTGTCTTCTAAAATTGGGGAACCTAGACGCTGAAGTGAACTTTTTTCTAAAATTTTGATTTGTGGGGCTATTGCATTAAATTTATCAAGGGTCAATTGTCTGTCAGGTATGTCAGAAAGGAAAATTTCGCATTTTGATGGATTAAGGTCCAAGCCAATGGATTTAAATTGTTGTTTGAGGAGTTGTAGGTCTTTCAAAACGGTGTCTACATCACCTCCTAGCGTTCCATCGTCTAAATACCACACGTTAAATTTTGAATTTTCAATAAAAAAAAATTCAATTAACGAATTATTTATTCTTTTTATATTTATGATCTAGATTTAGGCCACTACACCTACCCGTGTGTTAAATTAATGTCGCCATTGTAGTGCCACGTTGTGCTTAGGTACACAATACAGGGTGGCAGGGACATCGACATCGACGCGAAAACGATTACCATGGATTCAGTATATGGTTCTGATCCACCATGCGTAGAAATTTTTCGTCGGTTAATAAAAAAAAAACAACTGTTTCATAGAAAAGTGCAATACCTACGCGGTCAAAACGTATGGAACAGCTGATAAAAAAACAAAAAAAATCGACGAATAATTTCAACGCAGGGGAGGTTCAAACTCAAAGCATTTATTTCAATTAAACCATTTACAGGCACTTGTGAATTGTCAAGGAATCGGTCAGTCAGAAATATGAAGCTAGTTGCCCATTCCAAAGCGTAGTAGGTAATGTAGGTAGGTACCTATGGAGAAGAACGGGCGGACACTCTTTTAAATAAAAAATTGTTACAAAATATGGGTTACATCATTCATGTTGAAATTATACATGTGAGAATAATGTAGAAAGACGTGCACGTTAGAAGTGTTCAGAATCATGTACTGAATCCATGGTAACAGTTTTCACGTTGATGTCCCTGCCACCCTGTATAGTAGCTGCTAGCAACTGGTTGCCAACGCTGGTCGGCGCAGGCAGTTTTCATACTTTTTGCCAAATCAGCGCGAACCATCGCCAATAAGCTCCGAAAAAATCCTATCTGATTAGTCGGCGCCGGTTCGTCCTGATTTGGTTACCAGCGTTCTACATGAAAACATCCTTATATCGGAATCAGCCTTAAAACTAAAAGACATAATTATGACAAGTTTGTACGAAGTAAAACATGCACGGAATTGAATGATTTTGACGCCTCTATATCGCGCTTTTACTTGAAAATGCGATTTCATATCGTTATCGATAACCGTCTCATATCAACTCTGTAAAGTTGTCTCGCTAATTCCTTAGGTTCACTTTTACATTTCATTTATGGGTCATAACTATGGGGCATAGCTTTTACGGTGGGCTGCATCAATTGGGTACCCCAGTTGTATTAAAATTTTAATAGGTACAACTGGGGCGCCCAATTGATGCAGCCCACTGTACAGTGCTTTCACGGAATCGTGACCATTGTACGAAGTAAAACATGCACGGAATTTAATGATTTCGACGCCTCTATATCGCGGATAGTTACTTGAAAATGCGATTTCATATCGTTATCGATAACCGTCTCATGTCAACTCTGTAAAGTTGTCTCGCTAATTCCATAGGGGTTTAATGTTAGGTTCACTTTTACATTTCATTATGGGTCATAACTATGGGGCATTACGTTTACAGTGGGCTGCATCAATTGGGTACCCCAGTTGTATTAAAATTTTAATAATAGGTACAACTGGGGTGCCCACTTGATGCAGCCCACTGTACAATCCCTTCATGGAGACGTGACCAATAACCAGTTTATAATAACTTTCATTGTAGGTACTATGGAAAATGTTGTTTGACTTCGATTCATTATATTTTTGTTGGCCTATTTTGTGTTCCACTGCTGGGCAAAAACCCTTCTAAATCTCTGTTTTGTGCGATTTCAGGCCATAAAAGGCCCATTTTAAATTAAATAACATTACATCACGCCTGTATTCCCCGAAGGGTTAGGCAGAGGTGCACCTATAGTATACCCTCATTTCATTATGATTAAGTCCCATGTAACAGGGGGCGAGCCTATTGCCATCAACCGGGCTCAAATGCAGACTCCGGTCTGCTAGTGAGAAATTCCAGACGGAAAAACCCAATAACACTGCCCGACCTGAGAATCGAACCCAGGACCTCAGCAGTAGCGCTTGCGACCACTAGACCAACGAGGCAGTTAAACGAAGCGGGCTAAATATTATGTCATGTTATTAATTAATAGATTCCAATTGATCAATTAGATAATAAGTAAAATGTTATGAATAAGTATCTACTTATGTCAAAAGAAAATGCAAATATTTATTGCAATTCCTGTACAGCCCACTTAGTTAAAAGTACACTGTACACTTCTAATACCTACAATGTAATGCCCGCTGCGTACGATTTGCAGTCGCTCGCGCAAGTAGGTACTCTACTGAAAATACATCGTTCAAAAATGCTTAGTAAAAGTGCGAGTCCTACAAAGACCTACGTTCTTACTCTGTACAGGTTGACTTTGACAGCGTCTTTTTCTTTAACATAGGTATGGTCAGCAACAAAAATAGATTGCTTAACTGTTACTTTTACATTATTATCATTTAACAAAATTTACTGAATATTAATCGATACCGTGCTTTTCAGTATTTCATGTAATAGTTTTAAGGTTTTGTGCAATTGTATTTTACACATCAGTAACGATATTTTTGTTTAATATTTAGAATCCAATTTTTTTCATTATTATTGCTACACATTAATTACCAAAAATTATTATATGACTTTTTTGTAAATATCCTTTTTGGCTTTGTATATATTTTGTAAAAGCATAAATAGTGCATTTTGTATTAGCCTTTAAGTAATTTTTGCACTTATAAACGTACTATTAAGGAATTTATTTTAAATGTATTGTGTAAACAATTGTTGGCTATCCTACATAAATAATTAGATTTAAAAAAATTAAAAACTGTAGTGTTTTCAGACTTTCGTTGCTGGCTGTCCCTACCAAGATAATGTTCTAGGTACATAATTTTGCTAATTGACATAACATAACATTGAACTCTTCTCCTATCTAACTTCTCCGTATTATGTATCTATTATGTATATAATACGGAGAAGTTTTTGATAAAGCCTCAACTATAAAATATTATGAATCAAAGCCATTCAAAACGTTTTGTAAGAGATAAGTTGAATACAACGAATGCCCCAATTATGTGCCATATTTTTAACCTTGCTCTCATGTCTGGGGTCTTCCCCACTGTTTTAAAAAAGGCTAAAAAGTCCTTAACAATAGACTTTTGAACTACCTTAATTCCCAAAATATTCTCGCCAGCAATCAATATGGTTTTAGATCAAGAAAAAATACAGAAGACGCTGTTTTGGAACTAACTGGTACTATTGCGAAAAAAAATCAAAGAAAAACTAAAAACGATTGCAATCTTTCTTGATCTTTCTAATGTCTCCGTCTGCAACAAATCGGCATTAAAGGCTTGTCCCTTGATATTTTCAACAGTTACTTGGCAGACCGTTCTCAGGCTGTTAATATAGGTAACTTTACCAGTAATGAAGAGGTCCTTAGTTATAGTGTCCCACAGGGTAGTGTCCTTGGACCTACCCTTTTTTTAATTTATATAAATGACCTCTGTAAATTATCTAAAATGATAATGTACGCAGATCACACTGTAATATTTGTTCATGGTAATGATTGGCTTAAAACTCGTTCCTATGCGGAATCTGTCTTACAGGTTGTTATGAATTGGCTAACTAGCAATCTCCTTACCTTAAACCTGAATAAAACTAACTTTATCACGTTTGCACCAAAAACAACATCCCAACCGGCTTGTAGTAGCTAGTATAGCTACACAATATTAAAATGGTATTTGGCTCGCCTACGCACCACCACGTGCTTGCGGGCTGGCGGTTGGGCATAGAATGACCCCCACTCAGCCCGCACCTTGTGACGTATGCGCTCGAGACAAATCATAAGTTTATCTGGTCACCGTATAATTATGAACTTCGTTAGTTTATAATCTATCGGTATTATTTCCGTTAAATTATAAACTGTCGAAAAATTGTGAACTGCAACGAACCATTTACAATTTAACGCATTATTTTTCGCTACTTTATAATCTTTCCATGTGAAACCGACAAATTGTGAACTGGTGTCAAACTTGCTTGCGACGTAACGCACCTTGCGCTAATACTAAATAGCCTGCCTGGCTGCGAGCAACTTGGAAATAGCGCTCGCCGGCCGCTACCGCGGCACCGCTCGTTTCGTTCGCCCGGCTCGTGCGCGGTTGGTCACAATTCTAACCTAACCTAACCCATTTCACCCAGTTCACAATTTTTCGACAGTTTATAATCTAACGGAAATAATTCCGACAGATTATAAACTAACGGTTCTCACAATCTTACGGTGACATATACACTACACGGCTTCACCCTACAGCCTAACTGCACACAAGTGCTGTTCGATAACTAACACTTCATGTAGATGCAATGTGATTATGCGAGCTAACAACGTAAAATATCTTGGTGTTATTATCAGAGATCGGAATTGGGTGTCTGAAAATACCTAAAGTTTGCAGCGAGACATATCATAGAGCTGTTACAACCACTTAAGTTAACCGGTTTTGAATTGTACCGGTTTATTTACGGTTTTTTGTTTTACATGTTCTTTACCTTTGAAAAACCGAACTATAAACATAAGCAAGCTGCTAATACAGTTTTAAATAAATTTTTGTTTTGAACTTTTCTGGTTCAAATTCGGTTTTTTAGTTCTACTTGTTCTGTACGTCTGAAACACCGAATTTTACACATCTGCAAGCTGTAATACAGTTTTAGATATTTTTGTTATTGTTGTGTGTAGTTTTCGAGGGCTAACCGAGAAGGGCTTTATTTTTTAACCGATTTCAAAAAAAGAACAATTCCCCAATTCCACAAAACCAACCTCAATTCGACTGTATGTTTTTTTATGTACGTATATGTGTATATGTTACTCGATTACTCCGTCAATCAATAATAAACTTTATTGATTCTTTTTTTGTTAGGTAAGTCAAGTTTCAGAGGTAGTCCCATATTTTTATAAAAATTGGTTCAGTATTTTTTTTTAATAAAAAAAAAACATTTGATTACGCCGTAACGTCTGACAAAAAAGCGAGCAAATGCATGTTTGGATGTTTGAATTTCCATAGTTTTGAAGTCGGTTGTTTTTTTTTAAATTACTAAACTTGCACTGCATCAAAAAATAAATTAAAACCATTTATTTCAATTGCAAGAACGTTGTGCGTAAACTACTTTCCACATTAATCAGACGTACAGAACAAGTAGAACTAAAAAACCGAATTTGAACCGGAAAAGTTCAAAACAAAAATTAATTTAAAACTGTACCTATTAGCAGCTTGCTTATGTTTATAGTTCGGTTTTTCAAAGGTAAAGAACATGTAAAACAAAAAACCGTAAATAAACCGGTACAATTCAAAACCGCTTAACTTAAGTGGTTGTAACAGCTCTATGATATGTCTCGCTGCAAACTTTAGGTATTTTCACACACCCAATTCCGATCTCTGGTTATTATCGACAGTACTATGTCGTGGAATGAACAGATCGGGTCACTGGTGGGACGGGTCAGGAAATTAATATTTATATTCAAAAATTTGATATCTTCTGCCGACTTTAATACTCTGAAAATGGTTTACTCTGCCTTGGCGCACTCTATCATAATCTACTGTATTGCGGCTTGGGATGGCGCTGGTAAGTTTTTACTGCTTAGACTGGAACGGGCACAGAGGGCAGTTCTCAAAGTTATGGCACACAAACCTATTCGTTTCCCTACCATCGAAGTCTATGCTCTCTGTAAAGTGCCCACAGTGAGGCACGCATTTTTCCTAAGCACTATATTACGCAAACACTCGGAACTTACTTTTGACCCTAATCACAGTTCAAAAAAACGAAGGGCGGACAGTGTACCAGACTGAGCCAGCCAATGTTGTGTTGGTGAAACGGCAGTATCACTTCTTTGGCCCACTTTTGTACAACAGAGTAAATAAGATTTTAAATATCTATCCACTTACCTCACGGGAGTGTAGAGTGCTCACGGACAAATGGCTCCAAAGCCTGACGTATGAGGAGTTAGAAAATCTGGTGACACATACAGATACACCCTGCATACACACATACATACATACACATGCACATATCACATTAAAGAACTGGCACATTTTATTCTAATTTATTCTGAATGTTTTAATAATTTCAATAATTTTATAATATAATGTTTAAAATAGGCAATAGTAATTAAATGTAATCATAATTAATAATATTTTAGGTTAGTTAAATAGTTGATATACCTACGTAACTTTAGGTTCTTTTATATCAAATTTATTTTTATTTTATTGTTTTTGTATTATTAATGTTATTAATGTTGGAACGCCGACGTCTCCCCCTCTCGGAGGTGGGCGCTAATGGCTGCAACACAGTTTTTTTTAAACTAATGTAGCTGTTAACAAACACAAAAAATTGTAAACCTGTTTTTGTTCCAATAAAATATTTTAATTTGAATTGGATAATACCTAATTCGTTTAGAAATACGCAAAAAAGAAACAGTTTCTTTTAAAGCTAAGACAAAGACAAATAATCAAAGATTATTCATTTGGAGACAGAGTGAATCTTGCCAATTGGTTGCTTTACAGGTCGCGGGTTCGATTCCCGCAACGCGCTTGAATCATTATTTGTATGGCCTATAGATAAATGTAACCTGTGGTTAAGATATTAATAGTGCAGAAAAAGAGCAACGTTTTAAAAAACAGTCATTTTAACTTTTTTTTTTCAGATGAATATGCTACGCGTATCCTGGCTGCTGCTGACGTTGTTAACGATTATCTTCACAAAGTCCACCACATCATGGTCCTATACACCCCGCTGCCCTATAGGAAGTAGCCTATTACGGTTTGGAAATAACGTCAGGTGTGTACCGAAAGACCAGTACTCAGTGAAAATAGTTTACACATTTATTAAACAATAAATTATAGAAATGAAGATTTTATTTTATTTGGAAAACATCAAAAGCAGGTCATTTATCTTTATAAGTATTAATATTAAGATATACCCAAAAAGTTTAGTGACGGTCAGTAAATAAAACAATCATATTTTAATTTTAATCAGCAACCAGAGGGCCTACCACCAGCTCATAAAGCAGTATTATTTTAATATTACTTCAGTGTGGGAAAGAGATGAAGCTCTACAGGACGTATAGCTCCATCTCTTTCTCCTACTGAAGTAATATTAAAATAATACTGCATAGGAGCTGATGGTAGGCCCCTTGAATATTTTTAAATACTTTATTATGGCAGACAAGACATGGGCATCGGTTACCTAACAAATGGCTCACCTAATAAGTGTATGTTGAACGTATGAGGTACTAGATTCGATTCTAAGTCGAGTAAAGTTTTGATACATTTTTAGGGTTCCGTACCTCAAAAGGAAAAAACGGAACCCTTATAGGATCACACGTGTGTCTGTCTGTCAGTCTGTCATAGCGAATTTCCTCCGAATCTAACGGACCGATTCAGTTAAAATTTGGTACACATATATATTTCTGTGACCCAAACACGGACGTGTAACGTAAATAAATGAATTTTGAATATGGGGGTAATTTTTGAGGGGCAAATTAGAAAATAAAAAGTTTTTCAAACTGTATCGTGTGACATATCAAATGAAATTATCTCCGAAACTACTGAGCCTAAAATTTTGAAAAAAAATACAGAGAATGGTTTTCCACTCATAGATTATAGGAAAACCTATAAGAAGTCTTTAGTCTTAAAATAACATGGTAAATCTCTCAATATTGTGCGTACAAACTTACATTTGTAGTTAGAATGTATGGGAGTACATGAATTTCAACTACAATGTAAGTTTGTATTTGGGATAAATTCATCTCAACTACGGAACCCTTCACTATGCGTAGTCCAACACGCACTTGGCCGGTTTTTTCTGACAGTCATTACAAATACAAAAATAGCTCACACAAACGAATGAGATCCGTATAAAACCAGGAAAACTGACAATATAAAGAGATGCTCAGATGGAATAGATTGACATGATGATGAGACGATAGACTTGCTTCTTATCAAATTACCTTCATGCAGCATCGGAGAATGTAACAGGTGGAAGGAAGCAGTTAACTTCTACTAGCCTGCTCTATTAAGAAATACAGAAGGTAAAACTAATGCAGTTGACACAATTCTAAGGGCTCTACAAAACTAGTAGGTACCTATATTTTCAAAGGGATTTTCTTCTAAAACAAAACAAGTAAAACTTATTTCGGGTCAAAGGCAATACATAACTCCAATTATTTCACCTAAATCTTATCACTACATAAATCTTATAGCTATAAATAATTAATCACTTACTATTAAAGAACGTGAGCAACGCCAGGACAATAACGACTCCATATGGCTTCATAATAATGGATTTTGAACACGTTCAACCGCACTTATGACTCATTTAAGTAGGTGTAATGAAAATACACAACTGTTCAATACTTTACGATCGTTAACATCACTTCACATCCTATGTTAAACTATTCCCCCGAAGACGTATAAGTTCGTTGATAAGCATTGTTGGACGTTACGTTCAAACTGGTAAGTAATTTTATGTAAAAAAGCCGTCGATGACCAAGGTGTGCCTGCCACTGCACTGCTCAATATGAAGGAACTCCGACCACCAGGGTGATGAACCAATTGCGCAATTAGATACAGATGGCTTTACAGTAACTTTGGACGCACCTGAACAAACATACCACTCAAACCCCTTTTGATAGGACACCAAATTTAAAAATTTCGACGTCTAAATAGACGAACGATTTCAAATGTAGTTTGGCGCCGTAAAGTTTCTAAGGTTTAGGTGGCTGGAGACGCTTCAGGATATCCAGCAAGTTGGCGAACCCGTGCGCAAGAGTTGCGAGCGCAGGTAGCGACGGTCGTCAGTCACACCGCGGCTACTGAAACTGTATGAAGTGCAGGCGTCATGTGCCGGCCGGCCCCCACTATGCCAGGTATCCGTCGTCGGCGCGACCTTGCAGTTTATTATTATGGGTTTACAGACTACAATTTACAATAGAGTGACGAGTCAACGTCAAACGATAGTGAAAACGATAATAATGACGTTAGGCGCCCAGAACGGTGTGTTTTGTAACGGCGGCGGCGGTCTATGCGGGCTAGTTTATACAAAACATCGACATGCTGAGGTTAGCATATGTGTTATTTCCCGATGCAATATCTAATTTTCGTAAATTGCCGGATATTTCGCAAACATCCGTTAAAAGGATGACTTCTTAATTCATAGACACAGTATGCATGGCTCCACCCATACATCCTCCGACAAAGGTGCAGGTGCCCTTGTCATTACCTATTAGAACCAGGATTTGACTATTGCGCGACACTGTTCATACATACCTACAAACATGTAGAGACGATAGATCAATAGATGTATGGTTAGTATATACTCTAAGTAAATATATACCGACAATAAGTTTCCTTCACAAGATCACTGTGTGTGATTTTCTTAGGATTCTAAATCTCCCAGTAATATGCAAGAGTTCCGGCCAAATCACGAGCAGTCGGCTTCGATTAATTTGGGGACACGACAAAATTCGATAGCAATAAGAGTTAGTTGAGTGGACAGTCCCATCCCGACCTAGTAAAGCAATCTGTTATGTTAATTCAGTAACATTCGTTCTATTGTTATGTAAATGTTGTTTGGACGAGTCGCGGTATCGAGGCAACTTGATAATACGCCAAATACATTACGTGTACATAATGCAGCTAGTACATTATCTACTGAGGTACTACACTGTAGACGGTAGCCCTTGCAAGACAATTTATTTTTTCAATGACAGCGATTATTATGAACAATGCATTTGCATTCTTTGAAATTACTTGTAGCAATTTTCCTTTGTGTTGATGCACTATGAAATTTTCCTATAGGTACGTGTAGGAAAACATGATCGCTTCAATAGATATGCATTGTTTTCAAGATGACGTGTCTACCTAATTCACTTAAAGCCCGCTACGAGTAAAAACTGAAGTTAATGTTTAATATTATATTGGTGCCGATTCCCTTGTTCACAAACTAAACTAAATTTAAGTTCAGTGCATCTTTTTCTTTCTATTTCATTAAGAAAAGGACAGAAGATACATTTTAGTTTAGTCCTGTCAAATTAATCATTTTATTCAGTTTAGATTATGTTTATATTACATAGGGTAATTAATTTGTAAAGTTATGTCAAACGCGGATAAAAAACTGAGAATCACGCAAAAACTATCAAGTGTATTTTTTTTTCACCATTTTGAAGATAATTTAATTATTTATCTTTTAGTATACGTGATTTATTAAAATACCTTCTGGGTTTTATGTATATAATAAATTAATAATGCGTCTAATTTGGGACAGCGCTCCTTGATGGGCAAGTCCTGTTACTGGCTGGACGTACGACACGTTGCTCGAGCTCAGCACAGAACACGCAAGCTAACCACTCAAGGCCACTGGCATATATCTGTGTCTTAAGCGCTAAATATTTACTTAATGATCATAGATAGTAGGTATCACTGTAGCTTGGTTTAGGTATAACAAGACATAATCAGTCAATCAAAACAGCAGGTGCTGAGTTTCCCTATTCAAGCAAATGTATAGATGATTTTTTTAATCAAGAAACCCGCATGAAACTTTGATTTGTATGTGAGATTGGAGTAAAAAAATTATAGAGCACTGGCTTTATAATTGTTAAAAAAAAAAAAATTGCACTCTATTTTTATTATCATTATATAAAATATGTAAAAAAAAACATGTCCGATCCAAAAGCATATAGGTACTGCAATAACATTACCAAGAAGTAATAAAAAATATATATTATTATTGAAAATATAAAAATTATTGCTATTTAGAATTCACATTTTTAGTACCAAAATTACCCTAAATCCACAAAAAATTACCAAATTTTCAACAGGGGTCATAAGTTATGACTTTTAGACATCCGCTAAACGACGGCACCCGCGCCCAATGTAATAATAACCCGGTAAAATTCCTCATTGAAAACAAATGTGCAAATGTGATCGGACAGGGTTTTTTTTACATGTTGTATGTAGCTGTCGCCTCAAATTTTGCTCAACAACATTTCCGTGTTTTAAGGTACATTCCTGCCTTAAAACTGTGATTCTGACTGTCGCAACCTATGTTTACGTTTTTATGCCATGTTAATTACAAGCATGACAGCAGTATGATAAATTATAACGTTCTTCAAAGTCACTCAAGCCATTATTTATACATTTTATTCTTCTCGTTCCTATGCACAACAAAGACTAAATACCGTGATCTAGTATTTCAATAGTTATTGTACACGATTTGAACTTTATCTCATTACCATAAGGTTCAGTATTCCTTGCTTATTAGTTGAAAACAGTTGACACTTGCAATTTACACTCGTATGTTTTCTTCCTAGTTAGTCTGACCCTGTAGTTTTTCTTAACTGTACCGTAATATGTAGATCACAACCATCAATTACGTATTTTCTTGATTTTGAGAATAGCATTTTACGTAATAGGCAGATTTAATTTTAGCAGACAAGCAATCAACAGTAAAGGGCAACTTATATTCGAAGAACTGAAATGTAAAAGGTCCTTAAAATTAATTAAAATAACAAATACTTAGTTTCTTTTCAAGCATATATTCATAATCACGCGATATGCTTAAAGATTTCCAATTTTTATAATATTGTGCTCATAAATTTTCAACAAACTTGTGCTTTTCTTTGTTTATAATATTTCATGCACTCAGCGGCCAACATAAAAGGCTGTGTATATTTTATAAAAAAACTTCAGGTACTTCGAACAAATACTTTGGTTGAATTTCAAACAACTTGTGAGTTGGTTAGACTCCTTAATTAAAATTGCTGACTAACATGCTTGCGCATTAACATGGTTAGATTTTTATCTTTTTACTATTCTAGACTTAACTTCAACATCTATTGTCAATTATGAAACATAATTTTTTGTACCAATAAATGCCTGATACCATAATACAGCCTCGGGTAAACATTCAAACCACTGTAATTACATTTGTATTGATGCATTACATAAAACAATGTGTCCAAAAATATCAAATATATCCTTACCTTTGGCAAATACATATGGAGTACTTTGCAGTCAACCTTTTGTAAATACTTGTCGTTACTTATCATTAATATAGAATTTCATGATATATTATGTTATACTGAATATCTCACAACCCATATTCTCTACTGTGTTATTCATAGATATCAACTATGTTAGCAATATAATTTAATAACAAATGTATTTAAATCAACAACAAAAATATAATAAAATAATAACAAATAGCTTTCACAATAATAATGAAAAAAGCGATATAAGATTTACCGTAATCAGGTACGCGAAAAAAAGAAAATATTTGGCTTCAGTAAGCTGACTGCGTTTTGTATGGCAATACTGTTGACTTGACATCCTACAGACTGCTTGTTGAAAGTTCGCTAATTTATGTTTACATAGGTACTATGTTTTGAATCATTTAGGTTTTGAGGTGCAAAATCTAAATGCAGTTTGATTTTCCAACTTGTTGCTACGGGCTTTGCAAATCTTAAGACACGTTATTGAAATAATAAAATAAAAATATGCAAATTCGTTAACAGTCACAAAAATTGCTGGACCGTTTAGAACCTTTGTGCGTTTTCAGTCTATATCTACAAAACCTATCTGACAGCCATGTTCGATGGTTCAGAGTGCTATATTTTAAGAATTATTTGTGCAATTATTTTGATATCATGAACTTAACGAACTTCCACAACAATCTCTATTATGCTACACCGTGTACGGCCATAAAATCGACTAAAACTAATTGGTGGGTATGCGGTCTCTCAGGTAAGAGAGTATGGAGGCGGTGCCCTTAGCCAGGATGGCGTGCCGCGGCTGACGGAAACAGTTGCCCATCAGCTCCAAACTCCTGGAACAATGGAACTGTTCTACAACTATTGTTTATTTATCAAATAACCTACACTTTTTTTAATGAATAATGGAAAAAGGATCCGTGTCCTGTGGGTAATATAAAATATTTTGATTTTACTAACATTCAAGGTGTTTTTTTAACATTAGATTTGGAAAACACTATTGACTACCTACTGGTAAACAAAACAGGAATGGAGAGACACATCAATTTGCATCCCTTTCAGTCGCGATCTCAGGCGTGAGTTTCTGTTGACTCACATAATTAGGTATGTATGTCATTTATCACGTAAATCAATCAAATCTATCTGCAACTTGTATGTTTTCGTTTGAAAGCTACTTTCAATTGAATCTATTAAACTTACACGATGGATTGTTTGGCTTTTATAAACTTCTACATTTTGTGGTTCATTTTATTCACAGTGTATTATAATGACATCAATCGACGTTATTGTGGTATATTGTGTAAACGACAAGCCATAACTTTTATTTTTTGAAAGAGGACATAATAAGAGGAGCCCTTTTTAACTTGGCGAAATTGTCAAGAGTAATGTATATAAACAACAACATGCTCGAAAAAGGCGAAAAGCGAAACTATTATCGACTATTATTACCACGCAATGGCCTAGCCCTCAACTATACATTTTAGGTGGCGTCCTAATCAAAAGTAATCGTCGCGCAAATGAGATCGCGTATTCGCTCGATGTCAAAATGTGCTAAGATCGCCGAGGATGGATGGTCACATCGCCATCGCGTCAATAGTCCCATTTCAATTTACGTCAGAAACGGTAAAATCCAAAGGAATCCTAAAAATTTATATGCCTTTGGTTATACAGGGTGACTGGATCTGGACCCGCCATAGCAAATTCGCATATAGAGGAGGTCATTTGGTAATTATTAGACCTTACTTTCCCTTGATCGCAAAGATTTTTCTTTAGTCTTTTTTAAATTGGTTACTATCTTATTTTTTAACCCTAGTTTGTGGGGTTCCGAGGTATTTTAATCATCAATGTTTATGACTACCAACAAATAATAAAAAAACTACTAAAATAATTCAAAAATAAATTTTTGGGAAGATCTCAATAAAGTATAAAAATTTACATATACCCCAAACTATAAAACGTTAGCTAGGAAAGTATGATTCAATAATTAGTAAATGACCTCCTCTATATGCGAATTTGCTATGGCGGGTCCAGATCCAGTCACCCTGTATATTATCCTGATTTACTACAATTCAACTCCACACATCTTTGTCACCTTATAATTTTGAATTGTTACAATAAATATCTCATAACTAAACTCACCTTAGATTTGTGAAGTGCCCCAACTCCGGCGGCACAGTGAAGATGCTGTTATTACTGAGGTCCAATACAGCCAGTTTCTTCATCTTAGCTAGAGCGTCAGAAGACACGTTGATCTCGTCTATCTTGTTCTCAGCAGCTAGCAGTATTTCTAGGTTCTCCAGATCGTACACACACCGCGGTACCTTCGTGAATCTAGAAGATATACAAAGGGTGAGTTTGTTCGTTTGAAAGACATCGCTTTTTCACTCAGGCAAATATTACAATTTAGGGTAACAGTAATTTTACACGTTTTTTTTTTTTTTTAATATCCAGGATAAACATGCGTTTGCCGTCGCGCAAATCAACCCAAAAACCCTCGGTGTAAAATGTATTTTTTAATAATATATCGTGTCTAGGGCTGCGTGCGCGCGGTTTAATGTAGTAAAAGAAGTGACTTTTACAAAACGGATAGCCGTGTTTATCAGAGGGCTTTTTCTACCCATATTAGCAAATAAATTATTTAAATTTGAAAATTGTCTCTTAGGTGGAACCATACTTACTTATTATTAGAAATGACAAGTTCTCTCAAGTATTTTAAGTCGCCTAGTTCGAGCGGCAGGTCCATGAGGAGGTTTTTGCCCAGGTCGATGTACTGCAGGTGCTTACAGCGGTTTATTTCCGGAGGAATGCACGTCACGTTGTTTGATGACAGCACCAGCGACGTCAACGTATCGCTCAAGTGCACGATGCTGTAAGGAATTAAACATTTTATTGATTTTATAATGATATTTTGTATCATTATCATCATTTCAGCCGAAAGACCTCCACTGCTGGACTGAGGTTTCCCCTAAGCGTCGCCACGTCGACCGATCTTGTGCTTCTCGCTTTCAGCAGAATCCCGCGACCTTAACCAGAACATCAGTCCACGGAAACGGTTTATTGACACCGTTATTTTGTTAGTTAAACAAGAAGTAGCTTTTCGCGGCCACGATGAAAGTCCCAATTCCGATAACCGCGGTAACTATATCGAAACTTTGTTATATCTGAGCAAGTATGATACAGTAATGGACGATATAGAACTATGTTCTTCAGTTCAGAACCTCGTGTTTTCTGGTCTCTCTAGTGATATTCAAAATGATTTAATACATGGTATTGCATCCGTTTTACGAGATCACATTAGATTAGAGATAGATAAAGCTCAATTTCTGTCTGCAATGAGTAAGTGGACTGTCCTAAGTCCTGCGTCACTGTTCGTGCGCCACGGCTACAGCCCTAGGTAAGCATTTTTTTTTCCTGCTTATCTCTCCCATAAAACCACCCTTCGCCACTGTTATGTTATGCTACTAATAGAATTAGATGAGGCAGACAGATAGTTTATAACCTGGATTAATACATAGGCTACTTTTTTTCCCGGTAGTACGTTTCCATGGGATAATTTCCGATTTGCACGCGAGCTAAGCCGCGGGAAAAAGCTAGTTTAGTTGTATTTATTTCGGTTTTATGCATGTATTAGTATATTTATTGAAGCGTAGCAACCATAACTTTCTTGACAGGTACTTAGTAGGTGAGTATCTCTGTGTTTCCATGTGATCGATGAAAAATTTACATACCTATACTAGCTTCTGCTCGCGGCTTCGCCTGGGTGGATTTCGTTCTGTCATAGAAGTCTTTATAGTGCGACCCGCGACCAAAAAACGTTCGTGAAATCTTAACTATTAATTCCATCATCCCAATGATTTGGTGTAGAATGCAATTTTTTCAACAAAATCTCCCAGACGATAAACTAATTTATTAGAGTTCCGTACCTCAAAAGCAAAAAACGGAACCCTTATAGGATCACTTGTGTACCTGTCTTTTTTTACCAATTTATTTTTTTAAATTTTAATATTTTTAAAGATATTTAAGAAAATAGATGAAAATTTACCATATCTCCGAAAATACTGAGCCTAAAATTTTAGCACCTAATATTTATCTTAAAATATTCTTCAGAACTGTAATATTCACTATAAAAAATCAGATGCAAATCTATCAGGACATCGAAGATATGATGATTCTATGTTTCTCAATTTTTTCTCAGATATAGCTACACAAAAATGAAATTAATCATTTTTTTTGAGATAATTAATTTTCTATTGTTAAATATTAAAATGGTTTCAGATATTCGATTAGTGAAAAAAAAAAAAACCTTTAAAAAAACTAGGAATATCCGAAGTCCTTCCTGTTTACAGCATCTCGTATTTTACAACATAACACTAAACAATAATGTGTGTGAAAATAAAATGCTACTACTCAATAACAACTGCGCAAAAAAATATTTTAAAAATTTCAGAAAAACATATAGGTGTAACTGGCTATAAAAAAACCTTCCAAAAATTGCAGATATTTGGCTTTGTCGCATACTATAATTAAAACATAAAAACGTTGCATACACAATATCTTATAACAATTCTTTTGATTGCAATGGATAACCAGAATAAAAATTATAGCTCTGGTTTTAAGCTGAATTGGTTTCTGGGAGTTCTACTCTAGCATTCAAAACAGTGTATAAAGTCTGGCCACACTAAGTATGCAATGGAATAAATGGGCAACCCCAAAAAATTTATACAGGGTAAGTTTTTAATTTACAGGGTAATTTTTTTTTTCCTGTAAATGGTATACTTTTACATCAGTCAGGTCAGTTTCGGGGTTGTAAGTAGATCTAATGATTTGATAATTTGCCTTTTGATTTTGGCGAATAGATTATTTATGTAATATACGTCGTACCTATGCTCTACCTCCATACGATGACAAAACTGTATTAAATCCACACTGCATCGTGCTAAAGTGACTATTTCTTACCAGGAATAAGTCAGAATATGAACAAAATAACCTATCAAAAAGACAAACAAAGTATCAAATTCTTTTTTCGTAGGACAGGATGGTGTTGCCGTCTAAAGATTTTCAAATTCCACCGTTTTTTTTTTACTTATGCAGACTTAGCGTGGCCAGACTCTACTATAGATTTAGAAGAATAAAAAAAAGATGTCCGTTTTTGAGGCATATATCATACTGTGCGTGGCTACGACGTAATATTACTTTATTATACTGTTGCTGTGTCTAGAAATATGAAATTTTGCACAAGATTTCCTAGAAGAATAAGATTTTCATAAAGAAGATGAGTTAACTAAGAAAGGATAATGTGACATTTTCCCGATGGGAAATTCCATCGGGCACACGGCTGGTACTTAATCCATACTGGTTAGGTCATAGGATACTTTTATCCCGGTGGTACGTTCCGGTGGGATAATTTCCGACCTCCACACGGTCGAAGCCGCGGGCAAAAGCTAGTTAAAAATAAAATATGGCACTTACCCGGCTGGGATCGCATTGAGCTTGTTCTTAGAGATGTCAACGGTGTGCACGTCGACCTCGGCGGCCGCAGAGAACACGTGCTCGGGCACATGCGACAGTTCGCGGCTCGGCATCATCAGCGCTTGACTTTTCTTTAAGGTATACCTAGTTTAAAGGGGAGGATGAGTTACTGAATAGTATTAAAGAAAGAAGAAAGAAAGAAAAATTGTGTTGTGTATAATTATAAGTAAAAGATACTGTGGAAGGTTTACTTAAGAGTTGCTACATGCTGAGCTGGACTCCCATTTGGTGCAACTATGAGACGCACACCGCACTTTGTATGTTTCATTATTTTAAAGTATGTCATAGCCAAGTGTCATCACAATGTCTTGTTTTCTTCCTTTTATTTTTTTTGTTTGTTTGTATATTGGCATCTTGCAGCTATTTCCTAATAGCTAATTCGTTATTATTTAATCGTGCTATTGTATGTTGTGCTGTCTTTTGTGTGCACTAAATAAACGATTTATCTATCTTAAGAACTGACAAAAATGGATTTTATATGCATCGTTATAAAGTCTAAGATATACTATAGAAAGAGTAATAGTATGTTGCTAGGGAGTTTTTGCATCCTATCCTATGCCAAAATATTCAGCATTCAGGGAGTTGTTGTGGATGGGCAAATGAGTTCAGTCTTTACATTTTTTTTTTTTAAGTGAAAACTTCTTTAGGCGCGTTGGGCATTTTTGAGATGAGACTAAACCATTGATTTCGCGACACTGTGACGACACCAGGAATTGACCATTACAAATACATCAACGCGTTGATAACCGCGGTGCCGATTTTATTTCAAGTTTTTACTTCTTTCGGCACTCCCGGAGTGCCACTTTTTTTTTGTAAATGGTTAGGATATCCAGATTTTTTTTTAATTCTTGAATAAATCATTACATTATTTATGTTAGGTAAGAAAAATATTGAAAATAACAACCACCGTAAACGAGTAATATGTTTACTTATCAGGCCACTCGTCAGGCGTGAACCTAGTTTCGCTGACGATCTCCTCGGTCATCCGATCTCGTAGGAACTTCATCATGCGCTCCGTGCCTCCCCGGACAACGTCCTGTCGTACGAACGACAGCTTGTTGCCTTCCATGTTGATGCTCTGCAGCTGGGATAACAGGCCTAGGTTTCTAGGTAACCTACAAAAAAAGACTAACTAACATTTTTGTAAAATTTAAGTTTGTGATAGTGCAAAAGGCCTCAACGTTTCTTAAATCGGTACCCCCCAACCCCACATTTCTTTTTACCTTATTATTAGTTTTTACTGGCAAAACTTACTTATTAATTAACTGGCAACCCGCTCCGGCTTCGCGCGGTCTTAAGACTTGACAAAACATCGAGGCCATATAGTGACCTTATTGGTGTGATGTTCTTCAGAAAGGTCAGGTGCGTAGTACTCGCAACCAGCGTGCGTGTAAAACCAGATGTATGAACGTAAACGAAGCAAAAGGATTATGTACGGAGCGTAGCAGGTGGCGCTCTATAGTTTCTGCCGACCCCCATGGAGGAAGGCGTGAGTTTATGTATGTAAGATTGGAACTATGGCTATGAATTGATTTTTAAGGCGTGGTTAAATAATAACGATCGATCTTCAAGGTTAAGCAACGCTTGCCGAAGTCGGTCCATGGATGGGTCCATCCACTATATACCGAGACCCCTCTGTGCCTCGGAAAGCACGTTAAGGGATGATATATTCTAGACCGTCACGGGCACAAGCCGCGTCCGTGTCTGCTCAAATTATAAGGACCATAACTCGGAGGGGCCACGAACTCTGCACGGTGTGGCATGAACTGATTCATATAAAATATTCGTGAAGTTTTGGATCCGTGCCTTGCCCGCGCCTCGTACATAGCACGGCTCGCACCCGGCACGGTCTAGCATAAACTATCCTGAAGCCATTGGTCCCGGCTGTCATTTGTAGATTTTTGACAATTGTCAAAACCCTGAAAGTCTGACAACCAGTTTTACGAAGAGGTATTGTGTTACCCAGTAACTGGGTTGTAGAGGTTAGATAAGCAGTCGCTCTATGTAAAATTCTGGTATTCAGCAGCATCCGGTTAGACTGGAAGCCAACCCCAGCATCATTGGGAAAAAGCTAGGCAGATTATACTCACTTATTCAAATTGTTATTAGTAAGCTCAAGCCTTTTTAGTTTCTGCAACAGTGATATGTTTTCGGGCAGCACTTCCACTTTGTTGTCCCTAATGTTCAACACACTCAAGTGCTGCATCTGGTCACAAAATTCGTCTGTAATTTCCTGTAAGAACAAAAACGGTGCAAGGTTTTTTTTTAATTCGTGTTAATTTATTAATTACCGAATTAAAAAATATTTTTTTAATTTATAATACGCTATGAGGCCCAAGTGCCTCAGCACACAATTACTATGATAAGTACCGTAAATATCTTAACTACATTCAATATTTGATGTAAATAATAATTCGGGAAATCTTGCGTCACTGACTGAAAACCTCCTTGTATTCATGGTAAAATAAAAGGCCACACCCTTATTATTGCAGCAACAATTTTTGTGCTGGCAACATTGCAAGTAACGTATATGAGAGAAACATTTTTCCAGAAAACTAAATTATGTTGCACTACTTTTGTTCACAGCGTAAAGGCCTTTGACACTTGTTGTTGAAGACTGTAGTATTGTTCAGGATCAATACGGGGGTATAATAATAACTCCAGTTACCTTTATAAAATTATTAGCAATATATAATTCTTTGAGGGCAGAACACCCATAAAAGTCCGGTAGTTCTTCAATGTCGTTATGATTCGCATCCAATATTTCCATTTTTCTCAGCTCTCCTAGTGGTGGTAACTTTTTTAAGCTATTGTTGCCGATATTCATTTTCTTCAAATCTGAAAGAATTAAAGCTTTACTTATGTTGTTTTTTGGTCAAGCTGAAGTGACTGAATTCTAACCATCTAGTTCTAGTATTGCCTAAATCTATATGTATTGCCTAGGCAAAATTTGAGGTACACACGGCTACATATCAAGCTATACATTTCCAGTATAAGCTGGCCTCGCATTGAACGGAAATCCTATACAATACAAGATCAGCATAAACTGGAAATGTGTAGCTTGATGTGTAGCCGTGTGTACAAAATCTGTTTCTTGACTTTACTGAATATCACATAATTAACTCGACACTTTTGGTAATTTTATTGTTACAACAAAGATAAAAACAAATACCTTTTTCAAGAACAAATCAACAATTAGTCACGTAATACCAAAAAACATTAATAATGTATTTTCCGCAGTTGACTTACTAGCCAGCCGAAATACTTATACACGGTTTTATAGAATTTTCGCAGTCTAAATATTTCGTCAAATAAGTTTAATTATTTTGGTGAAGTAGAACAATTAGTCACACTTGTGATAAGAATTGACTACTCAAACATATTTCTTTTGTTTTTGGAGATAGAATGGTGCCGATTCCCTTGCTCACAAACTAAACTAAATTTAAGTTCAGTGCATCTTTTTCTTTCTATTTCATTAAGAAAAGGACAGAAGATAAATTTTAGTTTAGTCCTCAAATTAATCAGCGCCTGTCACTACTCCATACAAGTTTAGACGTGATTAAAAACTTGCCTACTAAAATTACGTCAATTTACGTCAAGCACTGATTAATTTGACAGGACTAAACTAAAATTTATCTTCTGTCCTTTTCTTAATGAAATAGAAAGAAAAAGATGCACTGAACTTAAATTTAGTTTAATTTGTGGACAAGGGAATCGGCACCAATAACTTAAAATATTATCAGTCATTATCATCATTATCTCTGCCGAAAGACGTCCACTGCTGGACATATGCCTTAGCCAAGGATATAATTATTTGCGTGATTTAAGTCACACATCTTCATAGCATCCAAGTCATGGATCAAGAAACAAGCACCTGCCATCGCCTTTACTTAATCCAATTTAACAATAGAAAATGGCCCTATGACTGCGTCAGTGAACGGAGCTCGCGTAGCTAAATTTTGGGCAATCATTTTAGTTTCAATGGAATTTGAACCATGTTTGATGGCCTTAAGGTTTATAACCTAACTTCATGGCATACTAACTAGTCAGTTGGCCAACACAAGTAAATTGTTATGTTTATTGTTCTGCATAATATCATCATTATCATAATTATGTTACGCTAGCACTGCCTGCGACTTCAACCGCGTGGGTTTTGTTTCCCCATCAAAACTAACTCCAACCCCTTTAAAAGGTAGTATGACTACGATCTTTTTTATTTATTGAGAAAAGTATTTGTCCCTTTTCAAATTTATCGATGAAAGTAAGCATAATTTTCATATAAACTGTATCCCCCCTTTTCACCCCCAAAGAGTTTAATCTTCTTTATATATCGTTGGCGTAGGTGGAGAACAAAATGACAAAAAAAAAACTTGTTTGGAAAAAATTGCGATTTATTTATGCGGCATGATTTGGGTGTTACGAAAATGTTAGTGAAAAGTAAAGTGGCCAAAATCGCAGTTATTTAGTTCTCCGCCTACGCCGACGATATATACAGTGTGATTCTTTATAATGTGCACATATCGAAATGAGGGAATCTACGCTTAATTTCATAGACAATTTTTTTTTTTTTTTTTAATATTATTTTTTTTTTTCTTTGGCATCTTATTGCTTTTTACAATTATTGTAAAAATTTATGAAAAAAATATAGATTTTTGCTAAAAAAAACGTGTTTATTTTCAATTGAAGGTAGTTTTTTTTTCACTATTTTCATTTTATGAGGACGCCTAATTACTTCCAATCATTATGGAGTTTGTTTCATCGCGATAGATGATTTAGTTTAAAAGTTACACCGTTTTGTTACAAAAAAAAATTAATTCCATAAAAACATCACATAACATCACGCCTTGTTTCCCCGAAGGGTTGGGCAGAGGTGTCCATAAAAAGTATAAAAAAATATTTAGATTTTTTTAAATATTTATTCTGTCGTTAAAATTACGCATAGATTCCCTCATTTCGATATGTGCACATTATAAAGAATCACACTGTATATAATTCTTTTGTACGTGTGTTGGTCACCTAACTCCTCCTAAACGGCTGGACCGATTTGGATGAAATTTTGTGTGTATATTTGAGTGGGTCCCTGGATGGTTTGAAAATACAATTGGACCCGGCAGGTGGCGCTGTTCGAACAGACACGTCTGTCAGGGCCGCTAGTTTTTTTATAAATTGTTTGGGACATTTCCATCGTTTTACTTGTAGATTATTTATTTATTATTAGGCTCTTCAACAATGAGTACACTATTACTTTATACAAATTCTCGAGTTAATCAAGCCACGCAGTAATATCCTCCCCCCTGTAAAATTTGCTATCCCTTTTCACTACATTTCGAATAACCCTGATACACGTTATTCTTTATTTTCAGTTAAGGTGTAGTCTGAGTAAGGGCTTATTGTACTCATCATTATGAACAACTTTTACTACGGGAACAACCAAAAAACCGCAAAAAAAAAACTGCTGTTCCCTACATTTATTATTTTATTTAACCATTTATGCACACACATATAAACAGACAAGAAGAAAGGAACAGAAAAATACGTACAAACTCGTCAAAATGTAGGGAACAACTGATTTTAAGCCCCATATGACGTTGTGCATTATTTATATTACATCTTGTTTAAAACAGATAATAACAGTTTCCTTCCCTCCGTTTTTAAATAGTTATCAATATTTACAGTTTATAAAGATATAAACATATATTATTAAACCCTAGATTAGCATAATTAGCGTATAATATTCCCAATGCTGCGACACATGCCTCTTCTCTGTGAGTGGGCCGCCACTGTTCATACCCTAGATTATTACTGCTGAATCTGTTTTAATAAAGCCAATAAAAAATAATCACCTCGAAGGTTAACAATATCAGGGGGTAGCTCTTGAAGCTCATTGTGCGATAGATTAATTTCTACTAAGCGTACCAAATACCCCATCCCTGGAGGTAACTTGGTCAATTTGTTGTGCGATAAGTCCTGGAAAAGAAAATAATTATGTTTAGTAATGTATGCTACAAATTTAGCTGCGGTTTGTTGTGTACAACAATGAATACTACAAAGTATAAAATAAGAAATTTAATCATTTTTTCTGATCTTGTACTACAAGGGACTACTACTAGGGGGTACTGGTGCCGATTCCCTTGTTCACAAACTAAACAAAATTTAAGTTCAGTGCATCTTTTTCTTTCTATTTCATTAAGAAAAGGACAGAAGATGAATTTTAGTGTAGTCCTGTCAAATTAATCAGCGCCTGTCACTACTGCATACAATTTTAGACGTGATTAAAAACTTGCCTACTAAAATTACATCAATTTACGTCAAGCGCTGGTTAATTTGACAGGACTAAACTAAAATTTATCTTTTGTCCTTTTCTTAATTAAATAAAAAGAAAAAAATGCACTGAACTTAAATTTAGTTTAGTTTGTGAACAAGGGAATCGGCACCACTATCTACTTTACTAGGGTATTAAACCTTAAAAATAATACTTCTGATGAGTCCATTTCCATTACTTACCAAAAAGTTCAACATAACAAGATCGCCAAAGTCTGGTTCTATTTTCGAAAGTTGATTGTGTGCTATATTCAGCCAGCGCAACTCCGACAACCTGTAGAATTCTTTGGGAAGTGTTACCAGTCTATTATGAGATAAACTCAGGTTCATAAGACTCTTTAGTTCACCAAATTCAGGTGGGAGGCTTGATATGGCATTATCATGAAGCTGGAAAAATGTAAACACAATACTGTTTTAATGAGTATGAATAAACGATGTATTAGGTAATATACTTTTTAACGCAGTATGGAAACATCCAACACAAAAATCAATTAACTATAATGAATTCTTACTCAATAAAATATTGTAATAGGCTAACAAACAAATTAAATTATTTGCTTTAGAAATCTCAAATATTATCTCAATCATGAAAGATTTATTGAAAAAATTTATAATTTTATTTATGATCAAAGCATTATTATTTTTAATCTTGTGTTCTACTCTGAATACATGTCCGATAAGCAAAAATTAATATAATGATATAAAAAGCAATAAAGTGTCAGTTGTCCTGCTCACCTTGAGGTTGACGAGGTGTTGCAGAAACTTGACATTGCCTGATATCACTTTTATAGCATTGGAACTGAGGTCAAGGGTCTTCAATGGCTCTGCTGTCCACCACCTGTTAGAATCATTTCTAGTGAAGTCAACCTCCTTAGTTTCTTCCAACACCAAGTCATCAATTTTCCAAACATTTTCTGGCACTAAAACATTAATCTTATAAGTGGCGCAATTATAAGAAAGAATTAAGAAAGAAAGAGAATTAGAAAAGAAGAAGAAAGCTTACTTTACAATGTTTTTAATTACGATTTTATGAAAGATTTACTTGAACATAAAGTGCAAATCTATTTATTTCCTTATTTTATACAGTTTCAATAATACATTTGAATGAAGTATATACGTGGTACCAAGATTCTTTGATTAAAAATGCGAAATATTTTGCATATCACTGAACTGAGGGATTTTTTAACGAAAACAACTTGTATGAATAGGTCGCATAGTTTTATGAAACGTACACTGTCAATTACAATAGATGTAATAAATAATTATATCCTCACCTGAACCCAGTCCCCTGTTGCATAAACTGAGTTGTCCAGTCCTCTTCGCAGATTTAATCAAACCAATAGATAATTCATTTTCGTCTGCTTTTTTATCTTGAAGGTGAAACACAGATTTGTTACAAACTTTTATTCGGGATTTAGAATGTGGTCTATTAGACATTTTTACTTTTATTGAAGGAGTGCGCTGTATTTTATTGCTGAACTACTGAAGCGAATTTTATTATCATCATTGTTTTTGTTGAAGTCGAAATAAAGTTGTGTGCTCACTGCACGACGATATCGGTCCTATTTTTTTTTTCAACTGATCTAGATGGATGGCTTTTTCTACATTCTCACTAAATAATTTTATTTTTAAGCCAGGTCTACACGTCGGCAGACGCATCCAACAATGATACCGGGCGGCGGCGGCGCGGCGGATGCGTAGACGGGGGTATTTGCTCGTCTGTGGTAGGTATTTAACGTTGGCAGATGCGTCTGCCACTAATCCATTTGGTGTCGGTTTTTATGGCACGGAACAAAGAGTTTCAGCACGAGCGCCTGGCGAGTGTCCACACGTCTGATGCTCGGGCCACACCAACGGGAAACGCCGTTAATTATCACGATGATCGACCTTAACCCGTCGGAATAAAGGCTATCATCGCGATAATCAACGGCGTTTCCCATTGGTGTGGCCCCGGCATGATGACGCATCATTGTTATAGGTGTTGCGAATGAAAGTATACGCGTGCTTCTTGCAGTTTTTAATAACACTACTGCTATGCACACTCAAGTAGTAGTTAAAAGTACTAAATAAATAGCTGCAGCGGCTCTGCCGTCCTTATGAAAAGTGCAATAACTCGAGTTTTGCGCCGAATTGAGATAAGTACAAACGCCAGCACATCAAGCTACTACAATTTGTCAAAATTTAATAAATTTTCAACTTTATCTCTGAAGCATAAGGTTCAAAGTTGATTGGGAAAATTTGACAGTTTCGGGTAGCTTGATGTGCTGGCGTCTGTACATATTCGGAATTTGCAGAACTAGATCTATATATTCTTTTTAGACACTTTTTACGTATCTATGACGAAGCCGGTTTACTTTGTATACCGTGTATAGTGTTGGAGATACAAACAAAATAAAAATAAAATCTTTACCCACGTTTTTCTCGAAATCAGGTTTAACCTAGTAGTAAGGACGGCAGACCACTTTTCGTAAGGACGGCAGAGCTACGGTCGTAACCGCAACATTCATTTTTTGTATGTTGCGTGCGTGCGACTTGCGTCCGTCGAGTGTACAGACTGAACGACCTACAGACGTGTGGACGGCTCGTGCTGATCTATTTGCTGATGCATCTGTCGACGTCCGCGGACGCGTCTGTTGACGTATGGAGCAGGCTTTAGGAATTAGCCAAGCCAATGGGAATAAAAACTGCCACTTGCTCACTTCAGATGACGCTGATCTCCAGCGTCCAATGACAACTAGCCATACATTTTTTGTAATCAAGACTTCTTTTATTGCGCAGCTGTTTACTGCAAAAATACGGGGACCCATGTTTTTGCCAAAGATGTTATGAGAAGAAAACTGTGGGACAAAGCTCTCCGAAAAAAATTTGGAATCCGATATTTCGTCGAGACGTATGGGAGAAAGTGGTTTATAGGTGATGCTCTCAAGAGAACTAACACCCATATTCTAAGTCAAATTCTCATGTTTTCCTCGACTCGACTCAACCTCACTTAGGTAGTTTGATATTCATAGTTGCAATTTTACTCCTCATCATAAACAGTTTCCTCAGTCGAGGTGAGTTTGAGTTGAGGAACCAACTGTCAAATATAAGGTACAGACGCCAGCACATCAAGCTACTACAATCTGTCAAATTTATTTAATAGATTTTCAACTTTATCGCTGAATTTTAAGGTTCAAAGTTGATTAGGAAAATTTGACAGTTTCGGGTAGCTTGATGTGCTGGCGTCTGTACGTCGATATCAGCCTTGAGGAAGTTTTTAACCAAAACAAAGCGTAATCATCCGATTTTCGTAATGTCTTTTGAAGAGTTTATTGAATATTTGTACAATAATCCATACAATTACATATCGCGATGCTATTTACGAGATGAGATTTAATTAGATTTCGCTTTACTAAAGATATTGTAGTGAGCTTTTTGTTACCACTATTGTTTCAAGATATTGGTAGTGATAACTGTGCGTTTGCACTGGCGAAACATTCTCCTAAAAACATGTTGTTCCTGTTACAATGAATCGAACATTGACAGAAAATTGATATTTAAAAAAAAAAAATCTCAGACAAATTTTCAACAAAATTACTTTTGCGCCACCATGTAGTTTAGTTTTTTCTTGTTTGTGTATCATGTGCACACAGCTTTAGAATTAAATGTGACATTTCTGAGAACAGCACAGAGCATGTAACTTTAGAGAACAGATTATAAATATGAACACAGATAAAACTATAAAGTCAAAGTATCGTTTTATTTTATTGCAAAACGAAACTTCCCATCGCCGCCCGCGCCGTGAGACACGGTATTAAAACAAGCGACTTCAACTTCTGGATGCAGTTTAGCATCCAAAAGTTGAACTTTCGCCTGTTTATGTTGGGAATGGTGCATTACAATTCAAATAGCCTCCAAACGTAGATACTTCACTCTCGGTGCCTCGGCGCACCGTGGGCAGTCAGCTAGCCTCATTACCATCTTACTGACTGGCTAATAATTTGCCACGCGGCATGAGCCATTCATACCTAGTTCGTGCAGTAGCGAACTAAGACTAACCCTGTCGGGGGCATAGAAATGCCCCCCAAGAACACGCATGTTAGCACGTTGCCTCGAAAAGGTTAGGTTTTCTTTTGAATATTGATACAGAAATAAAAGATACTTTGTTGACAATAGTTGATCATCAGACCAATAGACGATGGTAGAAGGGGGGGAAGCAAGCTTGAACATTTTTGCACCCTGCAGTTTAAATTTTCTTTTGAACATTTATACAGAAATTGGAATTACTTTAGCAACCTATAAAGAAAAGTTTGAAAATGTAGGATGCAAGAGTTAGCGAAGGGAGCTCGAAAATTTTATCACCCTACCCCGGATAGGATAATAGGATATATGAGTTACTTTGTAGACTTCCGCAGAGAACTAAATAGGATGTAGGTACCTACATAGGTTGCAAGACCGAACGAAGCTAGTTCGAACATTTTAGTACCCTACGTTTATATTTGGCATGCGTTCTAGTTTGGCCCTCAACTACAAACTACCGTTTACTAACTGAACATTTATTGTAGTCTTTGATTTGGGATTTGATTAAAAATATTTCTCGAGTTTTGGAGGTCCCCCGGAATTAGCGGACCGCACCTGCAGCTGCCGTCCCATAAGGTGAACTAAGGATGGGGGGGCTTAGTTCGCCTAAGGGAGGTGGCTCTCAGTGAATTTGTGGCTTCTTGCTGATACCTACGAGGGAAAAAGAAAACCGGAAATAGAACCGGCCAAATTATGAAAAATAATATAATAGTAAATCCTAAAAACCTACTGATCGTCTGATCAAAAGGCTCGTTATTATCAATATTCTTTCTAAATACCTATATAGTAAGAACCTATGCTGAATAGTAAGTAGCACTTGGTTCTTGTGCGGCTAATAAAGGCAGCTAGCTCGCAGGTTATGCAAAATTTTAATTAATAGGATATCCGTATATACTTACCTAAATTACAAAAAACAACTACTTTAACTTACATTTACATCGAAATTCAAAAATGTAATTTACTTACTATGGAAAGACCCTCCTAGCGGAAGTGATGGCTCCTTTATGTTATAACGGTTTTGCTTACAGATATTTTCAACTTTGCACACTTCATTTTCTGACCTACATATAGGTACCATCTTTTTCATAGTACCTCACTTTTTCATGAATAGGTTGTTCCTATAAACTATTATTACATAATATTTTTATACACTGGAATTCTGGAAATACAAATTCAATTGAGTCTCATTTATTGATACTGTCATAAATAAAATATGATGTGACATGATGTTTTATTTTTTCCTTTTTTATTTTTCATAAAATACAACCAGTGCTTTACTTATTAAACCTACGGCATGGAATGGAAAAGGTTGAGTGGCAAGACGTTAAGCTACGGTTTCCTAGAAGAGCGGTGGCCGCACTTTTAACGACCGCAGTGCGCTCATGAAAATAATGACAGCGGCAATGAGAGAGTGGCAGCGGTTAGGCCGCAGACTCGAAGTCAGGGCCGCGCCGACCCTCGGTAGCGCCTGTGTGCGAAACTTATGAAGCGCCTCTTTTTTGACGTCCTGTTTCGCCGCATATTTTTTTTGTTTCAAATTTTGTCTTGGAGGTTTGTGCTTACTCATCGATACTCAACTATGATGAATGTTACGTTATTAATACTCATAATCTAAGCCAAAGCCTCATGATTTGTGTAAAAATTAAGTCTTAGGGTCGCCTCCGGCGCCCCTAGTGCCCTGGCGACTGTGTGCTGTGCGCTGCACACTTCGCACATATAGGTACGGGCGGCGCACAGTGGGCTGGGATTACAAGGTTGGGTCTTAAGAGATCAAATGTATTTTTTTGGTATCTAGGCATAAATTTAAAACGTTTTTATTCTTTGACTTTTTTTAATTTAACGAGTACTTTCGGAGATATAGCCATATCAAATTTGTATGAAGAGTCATGTTATTTTAGTTAAGCAATTCATTCCAATTAAATTGAAATTGAAAATAATGTATACTAAACGGCCTGAAAACCTCAATACCTACTTAGTTCTTTAAAAAAAAAACAATGTTCGACATTTTCCACCACCATAGGTAGGTATGACGTAATTTGTTTTGAGACTTATTTCCGGGAATCAAGGGATAAGAGTGCGCGAGCGCAACAACAAGTTATGACGTGTCGTAACGTGATTGGTGCAACGATAGGGTATCTACGGAATGTTCGGTTGCATTCAAACGTACTTCAGTGTTCTATTACCCACCATAATAGACGCACTACCGACACATTCATTACTTACTTATTTGTTATTTTGTATTTGTGAAAATGTTTGAAAATTTAGTGACAAACCTTGATCTTTTCGTTATTTTAAAAAACAGTGGCAGTATTAAAAATAATGACAGTTTGTGTAGTGAGATAAGGTCTAAATTTTTAGTCGAATTAAGTGATGATCACGAAAAGACCTTAAAATTGTTTTGTGCAAAATTTTGTTATAATTTAAATAGAAGATGGGAAAACGCTTATCGTAAAGAAAACATATTCAGAACTAAAAATAGTGAATGGTTACAAGAAAACATAATATGGCCAGACTTTATTAAGTGTTTAATAGGCAGTAATGAAGATCAACCAGCACCGAGTACATCAACTCAGTATGTATCACCATCAAAAGTTTCTATCGGTGTCTCCACCGAACAAAGCCCAAGAAAACATTTTTGTGAATTAGCACCTAAACAGAAAAAAAGACGTGCAGAAAACTTTCATTTATCTTCGGACGAAATAAAATATGCATATTTTGAGCAGTTGAAAGCGGATGGGAATGAGGAGGTTGCTAAAATACTAGAACATTTACTAAAGAATCCCCAAGATGTAAAAAAAGTTAAAAAGTGCATATCTGTTAAAGAAACAAAACTTGTGTTTTCTCCGGATGAGGCTTTAGGGTTATTTTTATCACTTAAGCTGACCAAGTGGCAATACAATACTTTAAGAAAAAGTGTTAACAGTAAGTGGGGATTTGACGGTGCTTCTAATCAAGCCAATTACAAACAAAAAATGCAAACAGACGATGAACAAGGCAGTCAACTTGACGATTCAAGCATATTTATGGGTAGTTTAGTGCCAATAAATTAGTGTGCGGCGAACAAGTTATCTGGCAAAACGATTCACCAAATTCATCTTACTGGTGTCGTCCAATCTTTTTCGAATTTGTGAAAGAAAATAAAATAACGATATTGCGGGAAAAAAGTGCTATTGAGGAAGAGATTGTAAATTTAGTGAAAACAGAAGTTGGAGAAATAAAAATTTCACACTCTTTATTAATGACTATGATAGACGGAAAAGCAACATCAATTTTATGTGATACTTCATCTCAGAGATGCGACATTTGTAAAGCCACTCCAACAGAGATGAATAATTTGCCCTTAATTGCATCAAAACCGACTGATCCAGATCTCTGTAAATACGGATTGTCATCATTGCATACCTGGATACGAATGATGGAATACATTCTGCATATAGCCTACAGATTAACGATACAGACATGGAGAGTAAAGGGAGACAACAAGTGCATCATGGAAAGAAGAAAGAAAGACATACAAGACGCTTTTAAAAATAGAATGGGACTTCTTATTGATATTGTTAAACAAGGGCACGGCTCCACGAATGACGGAAATACTACTAGAAGATTTTTTGCAAATCCAAACATGACTGCTGAGATAACTGATGTTAGTGAAGAATTAATAAGGTGATTTGCAATCATTTTAGAGACAATTTCATCAGGTTACCACATTGACACAGCGAAATTTCACGAATATGCTCAAGTGACCATGCAACTGTATTTGGAATTATATAGCTGGTATTATATGCCTTCAAGTGTTTATAAAGTTCTTATGCATGGTGCAGCTATTATTGAAAGTTTCGGTCTAATACCAATTGGACAGCTATCTGAAGAAGCTGCTGAAGCTAGAAATAAAGACTTTCGTAGGTACCGCCAACACCATTCCAGGAAATGCAGTAGAAAAACTACAAATGAAGACATTTTAAATAATTTATTGACCAGCTCTGATCCACTCATCTCAGCGAAACGTCACAAACTTCGCAGAAAACATAAATCTTTGTCAGTAGAAGCACAAAGTTTATTAGTAATTGAACAATCGGAAACATTTGATGATGACGAATACGAAAATTTTGCATTCGTTAATGTGGATACCCTTGACAGTGATTAAATTAAAACAGTGCAGTGGCCAGTAGTGATTGTGATTTTTACTTATTTATTTTATTAGTCCTTAGTGGATTAGGCCTAAAGGGGAGACCACTACATAAAAAAACGCGCCTAGTTCTTAACCTCTATGGTGGTGTGGAATAGAGAACAAAATTTGAAATTGCGACCAAATCGCAGAAAATCGCAACCCGAGAATAGGCGCTAAAATAGGACAAATATACGTACTATGCATACGTAGAGTCAATTCTTTGAGAAAATTTGAGAATTTCGAGATTTTCACATTTTTTTCTTTTGCTTCATACAAAAATTACTTTGGATATTTATAACTCCGAAAATACTAAGTTATCTGAACGACCCTCATAGAAATAATTACTTATAATCGATAGAAAAATCCAACACAATTTTTAAAATTTCAGAAAAAGAAACTTTTTTTTTCTTTTTAGTCCTTTACCGGCCCGTTTCAGCCCACTGTGCGGCGCGGCCCTGCTCGAAGTCAGCGGGATGCGGGGCGGCTCTGCGGCTACGACCTACAACGCCATTCTTTAGCAAACAGTATTTCCTATCATATTATCTTGACTTAATCTAACAAAGCCTTATACAGAAAACCGCTAAAAGCATGAAAACAATACATGTGGAGGAACCAGTGAGTAATCCCGCTAAATTAGAGTGGACACGGTCGGCTCTTGTGTTTGTTTCTGGTGTAAAAGGCGTTAGCTTATCGTAGACCTTCCCTGTTTCTAGCAGAGCGCTCTCTTCGTTGCTTCGCCAGTAGAGAGATGCGAGGGTTGCTAAACACTTGAACAAGACATAAAAAACTATCAATAGGTAAGTTAATGGTTTAGATTTTAAGACACTTCAAAAATAGTGCTTTAACTTACTTTGACTCTAAATCCGTTACTCTTAAAATGTTGTTCAGTAAGTATAAAATCTAGCAGCAGTGTGGTGGTTTGCAAGTCTTCATAAGTACGATGGACGGAAGGCAGCACTGCTGTGGTTGGTGCTGGCTCGCCATTGATATACCATGAGAGATGGTTGGACGGACGAGACCGGCCAGAAGTGCAGTTCACCTGCACGCGATCTCCGAGACGATATCGTGATCGCAGTCCTGACAGAAATGGCCCATGCTCAGGGAGGACTAGACAGAAATAGAGAAAAAATAAGTTCTTATGGTCATAGGTCCTTCATTTCATGTGAGACAAACAAGGATTTGAGTGGCTTTAAAATTCAAGCTATGGAAACCCTCATGCAACCACATTTGATTGTGATAGCACAAAAAACTCCGCTGGTAAGATAGCGCGTCAAACTCACCGACGACATTCAAATCTGCATATCCGGATACAGTGGGGAATAGCGGCCTTTCGCCGGACACCTCACAGCGATACCGGCCGCCCGTCTCGGACACGGCCGCTGACAGCATCAGGCTCGACCCGGACGCGTCCGATTGCTGTGTCAATCACAATTTGAATTTAAAATAAGTGTTTGTATTACAATAGAGATAAAACGTCATAATAGGAATATGAACGGAGACATCCTACATTGCAATATTGCATTCTGTTACTGCTTCAGTATAGGTACCTACAGACTTAACGGCTATTGAAACTTTGAAATCGAAAAGTCTATCAGACCTCAACATCAACCCCCGGCAGCGGGAACTTCCTGCGCGGCTCGTGGTCGCGCGGCACGTGTCGGAAGAACTCCTTGCCGTCCTTGTACCACTTGACGGAGTACAGCACGTCGGCGGGGCCCAGCGCCCAGCGGCACGACAGCGCCGCGCGCGTGCCCAGAGCCACGTGTGTCGGCACGCGCAGTTCTAGCAGCTCCAGGGGTAATATGCAATCTGTGCGTTAAAATATGTCGAAGTTAAGTTACTGCAGCTACTTCGGGTAGAGAAAAAGCGCCACATAGTTTATTTATTTATTTATTTTACTAACCTTTTTTTTAGTTATACTAACTATGCATACCATATAGATTACAGATATAGGTAAGTGTAGAAAAATTGCGTGAGCGATCAGTCAGAAGTCAGCAGGAACTGCGCAATTTTTCCTGTCCTGCCTGGCGTATCCTACTAATTCCTTACACAAATTCTGAGATTGTGCACTGCTACATAAAGACCGTTTTGCAAATTATGGATAAGCCATAAAACTTTGTCCTACCTACCTATGCCTTCCCAACATTCATAGTTCCGTGCGAAAAAGACAAGGGCCAGTAGGACTCCTTCAACTCATTCGCACGTATAGCCTTGGGAGGCTACGAGACTTTGGAAGCATAGAAATAGAACCTACAATACCTATTAAAGAAATTTCTTGCGTAATATCTGTTAACGTTTACCGCAAAAATTTAAGTTTTAGCGGCGATTGTGAACACAAATAAAATTGGTTAGTCTACAACCTGCATAGAAAAAGTGATGCATTTTAACTAGAAATTAAATGCGGATGGTATGTTTCGTGTCGGGCAGGATGAACGCGGATGTCCCATCTAGGCAAGGAAGTACATCTTTGTGTGAAACTGTGAACATCATTTGGTTTACTTTGAAAGAACGAACATAATGTACAAAGGTCGCTAAAATCTCCCTACCTTACCTACACAACTAGCAAAAACTGGTGTTATAAAAGTCACCAATGCTCTTCTGCCAAGAGTTATTGCATTGGTAAATGAGTTTTGTTTTGTAGTGTCTAACAAGTCCGATTAGGGCACAAATTTCAAGACTTCTAGTTCTGCTTTGGTTCTGTAAAAGCATTGTAACGTGCTAAATTAGTCTTGATTTTATCTTGAAAGCGCATTAATTTATGCTTAAATCACATACTTTGCCAATATGAGATAAAATTGGAATCATAAGTATTTACTTTGCGAATCTGAAAAGATTTCTTTAAAAATATTTAATGTCATTTACGTTCCGTACCCTAATTGCGTAACTCATTTTCGTAAACAATTTCGCGAAATTTGTTTCATTTTGACATTTTAACAACATTCTATTTAAGAGTTAAAATATTTAATGTTATTTACGTTCCGGTCAGCAGCAATTAGAAATAACTGATGCGTGTGTTGCGTTATAAGTGAAATATTAATGCGAAGTTAAGTTTTCTGTCATTATATTAAGTGTTTTTTCGGTAAATTTTCATTGGTTCACGATATGATCGAGTTTTAAGTATTTTTGGAATAAATTAAATTTTGACACTGACTTGACTGAGACTATTGTAAGACTTAAGTATTTAGTAGTTAAGTAGTTAGTATAGAGCTATTGCATTTAGACATGTGTGATATGCTTGCCATACTTGGACGCCATTATACAAGGTGTCAGGGACATCGACGCGAAAATTGAAACCATGGATTCAGTACATGATTCTGAACCCCCCTGCGTTGAAATTTTACGACGGTTATAAAAAAAAAAAAATCTGCTGTTTCATAGAAAATTGCAATACTTGCGCGGTCAAAATGTATGGAACAACTAATTTTTTTTTTAAATAAGCGACGAAAAATTTCAACGCAGGGTTTTCAGAATCATGTACTGAATCCATGGTTTTAGTTTTCGCGTCGATGTCCCTGCCACCCTGTATAAATTAGAGTTCCGTTGAAAGTATATGAAAACCTGACATTTGTACGGGAGGGCACTATAAGACATTGTTACAAAATAAGGGGGCTGTTGCTGGGATCAGATGATGGATTTTACCAGAATCCATAGGTACATATTTTCAGATCTACATACTTTATTTGAACTTGATGTTTTGGCGTTTATAGATTTCGATATTTTTTCTTTGAATCAGAATTATTTCCAGAAAAAATCAACAAGTCTACGGAATCACTAGCTTCATCATCGTTGCGTTGACTCGAAGATTATAATAATAATAATATTTTTATTGTTCTCTCATAATCACAAAGTAACACTTAAAATGTTATTGTTGTAGATAAAACCTGTATTAGAGATCACCAGGCTGACCCTCCATCGGACAACTAACATAAGATCTATGACTGTATTGAAATGAGATTGCTCTTGTGCAAACAATTTCTCCAAATCACGAACTCCTTCGTCTTTTTCTTTGTATTGAAAATGTACAGAACTACTAGCTTTAAGGTCGACATAAAATTTGTCATATTTAGTAAAATAGAAAGAAAAAAAACCGGCCAAGTGCGTGTCGGACCACGACAATGAAGGGTTCCGTAGTTGGGATGAATTTATCCCAAAAACAAACTTAACTTTGTAGTTGAAAAATATGTTCTCCCATACGGAATGTATGGGAAAACATGTTTTTGCAACTGCAAAGTTAAGTTGGTCGATTATTACTCGTTAACCTGTAAAGCCTACTTAGCTGTGATAGTTTTCCTTTTAATTTCGTTATATAAACTACTGCTGTGATTTTTTTCACATACCCAAAACCAACCATTTAGCCGGCAGGGGGGGGGGACACTTGACTCTAACAAAAATTAGCACTTTAAAGCTTAATATTTCGCAAACGAATCCCTAAATCCAAAAATGGTTTTAACAAACTCACAATGTTTTTGAAGGACCTTTCCAATGATACCCCTCATCATGGGGTACAAAAATAAAAAAATAAACATCACCACTTTACGTGTATGAGAGGTACCCTAAAAAAAAATGTTTTTCATAATTTTGTTTTACCACTTTGTCGGCGTAATTAATATGTATACTTATGCCTAATTACAGCTTTCTAGTACTAAGGGTCTCGGAGCTAGACCGCGGACAGACAGACAGACAGACAGACAGACAAATAGACAGACAGACAGACAGACGGACGGACATGACGAAACTATAAGGGTTCCTTGTTTACTACGGAACCCTAAAAAGATGCACTGAACTTAAATTTAGTTTAGTTTGTGAACAAGGGAATCGGCACCAATGTCTCAGTAAGTTTTCATCGTTCAATAGCTTGGTGAATTATAAAGTTTTAAATACCACTAAAGATCACTAGAGTGAAGACTGTCCATAAAAGTTGACCGCAACAGCCAGTCACCATTTCTGCCAACTCCACCACCGATCGATAACATCAGACAACAGCATAACACCTCTTCGCGCTTTCGTTATTGAGGCTGAAAAAAGGAAATAAAAGAAAAATAATGTAACCTTTTGTTCTGTACCGTGGGTGCATTTCCAAACACATTATAAAATATAAATATATGCAACTACATAATAATCCTAGAATTTCGTTCCGCGCGGGAATTGAACCTGTGACGGTCGTCGCGACCCGTTGCGCAAAACACGAACGCTCAGCCACCGCACCAATCCAATGCCCGTGCCATGGACTTGTTTCGGTAATTTTGCGGCCTGTTACTAAAGTATCATTTTACAGGCCAGCTTTCCAGGAAATTAATCATCCATCCTACGAGGCCTGTGGCCGTAAAATTATTTTGATATTTTATGTTTGCCCAATTGTTTTCTCTAATAGTAATAATTATTTTCATTCTATATATATAGATAATTGTTTATTTGAATTAGTACCTTAGACCTTACTTAGATATTAATATTTGCATGTCAAAAAAATTTGAAATGTCGTATAAGAATATAGGTAAGTATATTTCCCGCCTTTGGTATTAGGTACCTACCTACCACATTTCAAACAAACAGGTAAAATAATCTCGGATCGTAGGCTTAACACAAACTTCAAAGCGATAATTGTCCACTGGCAAGTAACTTCCGCAATTTCTTGCAGAAGTCAATTGACGATTTTCCACTGACTACGATTTTTCTATTTGCAAGTCGCTTTTAGAAGTGTGTAGAAGTTAATTTCCTGCATGACCTTGTAGAACCGTTGCGACAGAAATTGCATACAAATTACTTGAGCACGAGCGGTCAAACAAGATGCCTATTAGATCTGCAGAAAAATACGAGCTGCGTCTATTGTGTTGTTGATAAAAAATAAATACAATTTAAGATTCTCAAATGCGTAGTTCCATTTGACACATACAATCAATGTAATCAAGTGTATCTAGCAATTAGGTACTTGAATAATTTCCAGCTTAAAAAATTTGAACTCGCCCTAAAAATTTCCAACTTTTATGTGAACAAAATAAAGACGCAAGCGCTTGCAGAAAGTTCGGCAAGTCGCTAAAACTTGCAGAAGTCCCCTTGCGTGAGCTTTTACTACTTCATGGTGGAAGTCGCTTGCGCAAGTCAACTTCCGCAAATTTTATTGCCAGTGGCAGTAGACACTTCGCAAATCTATTCATTTAAAAGACACATTAAAATAAGAAAGGACTCGAAAGATGTTTTAATAATTTAACTTAATTAATATAAAAAGGCTGTCCAATTTTATCCGAAAAAATATAGGTAGCTAAAGCCATTAGAAAAAAAGTTTTACTTTTTTATTTTGGTTTTTTACAGATTGTTTACGGTAGATCACCAGGAATATCAATTTATAAATCCTGAGTTACACCAGAAAATCGACTAAAAAGAGTTTTTTTAATAAAGTAAGTACCTACCTAATATTTTTTTAATAAAATTGATTTCTTTTTTTCTGAAGTTTGAACAGACCAATCGGCATTATGTTGATTAATGTCGTAATCTTAGTTCACTAAACTCTTTACTTACAGAAATGTTTCAAGAATTTCTTACTGTAGGTATAGGTACCTACTTACCTATCTATAAGTTGTTAATAATGATAGCAAAGTTACCTGTCCTAATAAACACATTAATGAACTGCTATTTAAGTATTTATTTATCTAAACAAAGAGAACTTAATCAACACACACAGTTTTCAGCTAAACTTTGAATGGACGTAAACTTTCACAACGTCACCCCGTTACTAAGCTTGCGTGTATCTTTAGCGAACGATAACATTCAAGTAACGCAGTGAACGTCAGCACATTGGAAACCACCACGTTCAATTTATAGCTTGAACTTTTGGAAAAGCAACAGAAATGCTGCTGCTTTTCGTTTTTCGACATGAAGATGAATCACACAAAAACTAAATTATAAAGTGCGCTAAATTAATTATTTATTCCATAAAAACATTTTGGAATAACTTTATATGTTGTTGTTAATTGTGTAATGTTATAATTGTGTAGTGTAATGTGTGATTGATAACTTTGCACTTACTTAAGTAGGGGTTACATAGAATATTAAATACCTAAGTAATACAAAATTAGATGCTCTTCTTTTTCTATTCCTTGCAAGAAGCCGGTAAGAAGCATATAAGTAGGTGATATAGGTACGTTCTAGCTAAAAAATGCTTGACTATTTATTTCTCTCTACTTCGGAAATTCGGACTATTCCTAATAGTAGATTGTTATACGAGGGGCTAAAATAACCCACTGTAACGAGGTACCTAGTTTTACTCCCGAGCTTTAGCGAGGGAGTAAACAGAAACCGAGTTATAATTGGTTTTAGCGCCGTGTGTTACACTCTACTTTTCACTACGATTGCGAGAAAATAAAATAATCCAATACAATATTAAATAGTTTATTTTATTTAAATGTACAATTTATACAACTCTGGATATTTAAGATGTTTTTTTTCTGGCAACTTAATTTCAGTCCTCTGTGAAGATGTTCTCACTACGTGATGACATTTTCACTGTTGTAAATTATATTTTACGGTCACCAATTCAATTCGTAATAAGAGAAATTGTAAAGATTTCGCGCCAATGCCTTTTTTATTTCTTCTCTACAGAAGAAATAAAAAAGGCATTGGCGCAACGCGCAACGAAATGCACGCATTCTACCGAAGAGATAGCCGCATTTAGTTCCATTTTCAAAAAACAAATATTCTTCTTTTTTTTGTAAGCCAGTAATAGTAGAGTCCATAATCATGATTATTCTACATAAGAATAAAGACTTTTTCGTTTTTCAAGGCTCGTTGGAACAGACAAAAATTAAAAAGAAATTACTTTTTCCCCTAGAGCAAGAAATGCATTTTTTTCCCCCGCTCTAGTACTCTACAATGACGGCCTTTTTGAGCAAGAGGAGTGAAAAAAAAAAAACACAACTTTACATTAAATCATGCTGTTCAAAACTATTAAGGCGTAGAGGCACGCCTATGTAATTAGCGCGTAAGTAATTAGGGACCTAGTTAACAAAGTACCTATTCGGTAGGGGGTAGCCGTGGTAACCGGGACTTTCCTACGGTTGTCTTATGAATCAGTAATGACCAATCACGAGACAGACGTAACTCATTAGGGGAAGTTTGTTAGTTTACTTTGAAACAAACTATCTTAATCGCGTAATAAATCTTTATTCTGTAGTTTTCGGGTCTAACAAATAAATCCCTTTGGATACATTGCAGTGATAGTTTAGTAGAGGAATGATAACAACAAGTTCACCTTTCATTACGTACTGTACTTACAATCACCAATAACCTATGAAATGAGCGGCCTTGCATATAAAGGAGCTGCCTATAAATGCGTTGAGATGGGTCAGATATGAGAATAGGATAAATGGGCTAATATAGAAATTAAAGATAAATTAATTAATTTGAAACCGATTGGTCGTAGTTTCTCAACGGATCACCTTGCATGCGAAAACATACAAAATAGAGTTATCTACTTACCTGCACGTTACAATATGTACTTATATATCGCTGACTGAATTCAATAGTGGCACAAGACAAAATTCAACAATTTGAGAAAACGCACAAATAAATAAGCGAAGGCAAGTGCGCGCGCACAAATTAGCTCTTACTGACTGTATTTTATGGAATATATTATTCATGTTTTGTTTTTATACATCTACGTTATAGTTTCAGTTGCCGGCAATAATAATTTTGAAAAAGTTTTTGTTAATTTGATTAATATGAGGCTCAGAAGACGGCGACTCCGAGTTGTGCCAGTACTGCATTGTTTATTTTTTTTATTAATGCCAGAAATTATTTTATAAAAGTAAGAAAATAAGAATACGATTTCACGTAAACATAGCTAAATAGAATGGGTATTAAAAAAAACTGGAAGTGCTCATCAATGGAATTCTTAAATCGTAATAAAACTACCATAAATTTTAAGTAACTTAATATTTATTAGCATACTTTTGAGTCTGTGATGTCCTAGAAAACGTATTAAGAATCATCATCATCATTTCAGCCGAAAAACGTCCACTGCTGGACATAAGCCTTCCCCAAGCACCGCCACTCTCACACCCAGCGGATTCCTGCGGCCTTCACCAGGTCATCGGTCCACCTTGTGCGAGGCCTTCCGACGCTACATCTTCCGATACGCGGTCGCCACTCCAGAACCTTTCGGCCCCATCGGCCATCTGTTCTGCGAGCAATGTTTTACCGATTGCCATTTAAGTTTGGCAATTCTTCGGGCTATGTCAGTTACCTTGGTTCTCTCGCGGATCTCTTCATTTCTGATTCGATCACGTAGAGAAATTCCAAGCACAGCCCTTTCCATTGCCCTTTGGGTGACTTTTAGTCTTTTAATAAGGCCCATTGTGAGTGACTACATTTTAGTGCCATGTACTGGCAACAAGCACTGGTCAAAGACTTTCCGTCTTGAGACACTGCGGTATGTGACGCTACCCGCGTTTGGGAAGCTACGCAATATTTTCTCGCTATTTTCTAGGTGAGTTGGGATTCGACGATTGACCTCTTTCTCGAAGTTGGACCTTCCTAACTGGACAGTTTGTCCTAGGTAAACATACTTGTCCACCACTTCGAGTGAAGACGTATCTCCGATCTTCATGAGAATCAGTATTACATGGGCATTTGACATGAGCTTTTTCTTGTCCATGTTTATTTTAAGACCCACTCTTTCGGAAGCTCTACTGAAGTCATCAAGCATTGTACTAAGCTCCTTCACAGTCTCAGCCATGACAACTTTCGTCGGCAAAGCGAAAGTTGATGTTACTCGCCATTGATGTTGATGCCTAGATTGCCTAGCCCTTTCCAATCCAGAACCTTTAAGACATCCTCCAGTGCAGTGGTGAACAGTTTCGGAGAGATAACATCTCCCTGTCCCACACCTCGCTGCAGAAGGATAGATTTCGAGGTCTAGTCCTAGAGTCGGACTGACATAGTGGCGTTTTCGTACAGATATTTCAGCACCTCGATGTACCGGTAGTTGAACTGGCACCGTTGAAGAGACTGCATGACTTGATCGAATCGAAGGATTTCTCGCAGTCCACAAACGCTAAGCAGAGAGGCAAGTTATACTATTCGGTCTTCTGTATAACCCGCGGCAGCTTATGTATGTGATCTACGGTGCTAAAGCCTTACGGAATCCGGCTTGCTTGGGAGGCTGGAAGTCGTCAAACCTGCGCGCTAAATGGTTCATGATGACTCTCGAAAACAGCTTATAGACATGGCTCAGAAGTGAGATGTGCCTATAAATTTTAAGGACGGCATTGTCGCCCTTCTTAAGAAAAGTATCACCTCTGTTCCATGCCTGTGGCGTTCTTCTCTTGAGTATTACAAAATCTTTTTATAGAGGCTGTTTGTTTCAGAGCGGGTTTTCCGGCCGGCCTTTAGGAGTTTGGCCGTAATTCCGTCATCTCCCGGCGCCTTGTTGTTTTTGAGCTGCTTCTAAGCCATCTTAATCTTTTACAAGCTGACGTCCAGGATGTCTTCGGTGTAGTGTCGGGTCAATCCAGTTCTTGGGTCGTTTACCAAATTAGCTCAGGTTTGGTCTTCAGTTTCGCAAGCTGGCTCTGCCCAATAGACATATCTCTTGCAAAGACCTTAGAGCCTTTATTCCACTCTATCGCGTCCTTAATGCGGTCTGCACCAAAGCGGTGAAGGTCGCTTTTCAAGGACTTAGAGATCCGTCTATTGAGCTGTTGGTACTTCAGCTCATCGTTTGAAGACTGCAGGATTATCTCACGCCTCTCCTCCATGAGCTGTATAGTAGAATCAGAGAGCTTCTTGTTTCTATTGGTATGATGGGTAAGCGCAATATGTCTCTCGATGGCTCGCTTAAGAACGTTGGTCTATCGTTTTGCAAAGAAATTACACTTTTAGATTGTTTATCCAAGCTTTCAGTTTGATATTGCGAATACTCAAAATCTGATGCAGTCAATAGTGAGTCACAGTCTTCAAAAATTGTCTTCTTGCCTTCATTTAATCATAATTAAGCCCGGAGAAACATTTGTTTTTATTAATTGTGTTTCTAGCACCACAATTTTTTTTTACACCTGTCCTATCCACAATCACAATCTGTTTCGATTTGAAACAGATTGCTAATCCATTGCTTCATAAGTTGGAAAAGAAAATCTGCTCAACAACGTAAATAACGCAATGAATGTTGTTGAACTGTCAAAATCAAATAAATTAGGCAAAATTGTTACGAAAATAAGTTACGCAATTAGGGTACAGGATCAGGTTTGTTCTTGAGGTCTGAAAAAAAACAGTTATTGTATATTAATGGTGATTATTTTTATTTAAAATAACATAAATGACTACTTACCGTGGAATACTTATCAGCACAACTTATAAAACTCCGCGATATTTGTGTAAAACTGCCACAACTCAAAAGTGACATTATTGCATAACCTTAAGGGCCTATATTGAAAATAAATAGTAGTTTGGTGGGCGTGGCTTATTGCCCCCGCACGCGGGGAGTGGCGGTTCTATATTCGATGGTTGGCCGCCACATCGTCGCGCTGCCACAAACGTATCTGAACCAGTAGCAAAAAGTGGAACTAACGAAATAACTGACCGGAATTTGAAAACGTTAGTTACTTAGCATGGGCTTTGGCTAAGCATTATTCTTGTCACTGTCGCACAATTGTCATACTAAAAGTGCATGATAAAGACAGAAACATATCTAAGAAAAAAGCGCGTGCTAAGTAACAATAATTTATCTCGGTCTATGAAATTTTGCATATAGCGAACTATGGAGTAGACAAATAATACAAAATATTTAATTATCAGCAAAAATATTTATTGTTTACAGAGTGACATTCCCACACACAAAACGTATGGGAAAAGTTTTTTGCGATTTCTGACTTGGTTCTGAGTTGGCCACTTAAGTTTTTTGTTCCATAAAAGAAACTGGTTCGATTGGCATCAAAAAAAGTTTTTGTGAAAACTGCCCATTTTCTTGCAGACTATTTTTTTTTTCGAAATCTGTGAATGCAGATCAAAATGTTTTAAAAAGTTAAGGACAGTCTTCTTAGACCGTTTTCCTGTAGCAACAACGGTTATGGTAGTTGCCCTTATTGCCCCATCTCAAAAATCCAACCTGTATACAGGTTGTCTCAAACGTAATGATCCAAAGGCAAATGGGGTAAAGTGGAGGTGACCACTTATTGTTTAAAAATTTAAAAGTTAGGATATTCTCAACAGTTCAGAAAATTAACCATTTTCAAGAAACTTTTAACTTTCATTTGGATTTTTCGACCCTGTAAACAAAATTTTAGACGTAGCGAGTTCAATGGTTGGAAGATGTCTTGATAGTGTAGATACAAGCCCATGCCCAATGCCTATAGGCAGATTATGGGCTATGATGGCTTTTGATAATGACAACACAAGTTGTGAAGGCCTATGAAGGTCAACAGCGAAAGTAAAAAAAAAAGAATTAAAAATTAAACACATGTACCGAAGGAACACGAACACGTTTAAATATGTTAAATTTTAATACTAAACGCTTTTCTGAGATGTTTCGGTAAAATTAGAGCATAAAGTTTTGCGGGTAGTTCGACCATGTTATGAAACCCATTTTTTTAAAGGTTTTCATTAAGCTATCTTTGTAAAAATTTCCCAGTCTAACTATTAATAATTAAGGTACTTTTAAAGCTATGTGCTATGTGCACTTTTTTAAATCTGGCCTTAGAAAGTTTCGATAAAGTTTAATGAAAAATTAGAAAAGATAAGTAAAAATAAAATCTAAAGCGCTGCAGAGCCACACTAAACGTAAATAGGAACGTAATCTTCCAGCCTACACTATCAAGGCATCTTTAAGCCAGATTTATTTATTTATTTATTTAAGGAAAAACAAACAGTAGCACAATAAAAAATAGTCACAATATCTTAAATATAACATTTTAAACAATTTTCCCACTATATTTTCGTACTTACGATTTAAACTCGCTACGTCGAAAATGTTGTCCACAGGGTCGAAAAATCCAAATGAAAATGTAAAGTTTCTTGAAAATGGTTAAATTAGTGAAATCTTCTGAACTATTGAGAATATCGAAACTTTAATTTTTTTAAATGATGGGTGGCCACCTCTACTTTACCCCATTTGCCTTTGGACCACTACGTTTGAGACAGCCTGTATAATACTTGCTGTATGCCGCGATTTCACCCACGTAAGTCTCGATCCATTGGGAATATCGGGATAAAAAGTATCTTATGTAGGACATACCCAGGTCATGGTCTACCCATGTGCGAAATTTTATCCAAATCCGCTCAGCCGTTTTTGCATGAAAGTGTAACAAACAAACATACAAAAAACTGGCCACGTGCGTGTCAGACCACGCACAATGAAGGGTTCCGTAGTTGGAATGAATTTATCCCAAAAAAAACTTAACTTAGTAGTTGAGAAACATGTTCTCCCATACATCGACAGGTACGTCACGGTCAATTCTCCAATTTCAAATGCAAGTTTGTAATCGCAAAAAAAAAAAATTATGTGATAAATCTACAAATTATTATCAATGTTCGGAATTTTTCCTTTACCTGTGCTGTGAGACCTTGCTTCCTGCCAAAATTTCATTATTCTAGGTCAACTGGAAGTACCCTGTAGTTTTTGATTTACTTGCGATTATCAAAATATGCCACATAAAGGGCCGTATTTTTTTATTGCGTTGACTTAGAAGCTTGATTTTTTTAAAGTTCTGAGGGAATAATATTTGAAATTTGGCAAAGGGTAGACCATGACCTGGTTAAGTCATAATCATAAGTAATTTATTTCATAACAAAATACATTGTGTTGAAAATATTACAGTGATGATAAATTGGTTTAGACTTTAGGACATAGGATACTTTTTATCCCGATATTCCATGGGATTGGGACTTATGCGGGTGAAATCGTGGAGTGCAGCTAGTCCTAATAATAAAGCTGAAGAGTTTGTTTTCTTGTTTGTTTGAACGCGTTAATTTCTGGAACTACTAGTCTGACTTTAATTTTATTTTGCATTTGATAGCCTGTTACATACATACATACATACATGTTAAAATCATAACCCTCCTTTGATTTTGCCGTAGTCGGGTAAAATCTCTCCTTTTTTACAATTCAAATGTGACTCCATTTCTTTTTTGTGATCTATGATTCGTAGTGACAGTACTTGACATATTGATGTACTGTTGACGTATTTCAAAACCTAAAAACGAATTTTATTTAGCCTATTTCTTTAGATAAAAGATTATTAAAAGTTGTAGGTATAAAAATAGATGTTCTTAGAAAATAAAATGCTTACACAATAATACATTAAAAAGCGGGAATAGATTGTGTTGGTTGTGCTTTAGTGAAGGTGGAGAATTCGACTCACTATTATCATCATCTTATTGCTATTGAATTCCTGTAAAATGAGTTCATTGATAGCCCTGTGCACTCCAAACGTTGCAGGTACTGTTCAGTTTTGATTTTATATTTCTTTCTATATTAATAAATAATTTAAATGTCACCACGAAATCATAATAGAAAAATAATGTTATCTTGTTCGCAGGACACACACGCACAGTCCGAATACCTATTCAACACTAATTGCATTCAATAATTACTTTAACTTGCTGAAGTACTAACTTTTTCTGTAAACAAAATTCTTTAAATCACGTAAATTTGATCGCACCGATTTGCAAAAAAGTGACATAGATTCTTCGTCGATGAGCCCCATCGGGCGACTGATCTATGAATGAACGAGAGTGATGACAATACTTTTAATAGGCGAAAGAAGAGATGACGATAATGTGTGTCCGCTCGGAATAAAACAACGTATGTGCCAAAACGAAATGCCGTCTTTTGTAAATGAAAAGTATTATTTAAAAAAAAACTGCTTTTCTTAAAACTCGAAACGCTTACTCTCTATGTTTTAAAGTAAATTCCATTAAATAACTCATAAGCGTGGCGCCGTGATACTCAAAAAAAGATAAAAATAGATAGACTTTTGCAAATTTTTTGTATCGAGAAAATTTCATTGTATCGTGTATTACTTTTTCAGGATACTAGATCATATAGTCAAAAATCATACACCAAAATTTGAAATCCCTATTCCAAATACTTTGAAAGTTACACGATAAAGAAAAAGACCATTTTTTTCAATATATCACCTTAAGCGGGCGATAGGCGCGAGCGCATGTGGCCGATTAACGATGAGCCGGTGTTGCATGAAAGAGACGCAACGTTATCGTTTATTCACTAATGACACTTATGCCTCCAATCGGGTAGTTTATGAACTAACGAGTTGGGTATTTAATGCATAAAATAAAGTACCTAATTTAGAACAAGAATTCATTACTAACTCAAATTGCCACAATTTCGACTTGTGCCACTAATGAATTCAGTCAGCGATATAGTTTTCCGAGATTTTGATGCATCGAGGTAGTGAACTGTCGCGCTCATAATTTATCGATTTCAAGTACTTTCGAGTTAACGTTTTCGAGCAAGTGTTATTCGATTAAACGTCATTCGATTTCAAGTAGGGGACCCACAATACATAGCTACAAATTGCTCGACAGAGCCATTTAACTGCACTGACAAATAGTTCGTCGATTATGGCGTCGTGCAAGATCTCGATGCTGGAACTTTATGAATCACTGCAATAATATCATCGGGAGTTTTGCGATCGCCATATATTTGACGATTGTTACCTTTACTTGGTAGTAATGGGAGCGGCGGCCGCGGCGGTGGAGGCGCTCGCGCAGCGCTTGTTGTAATCATACCTTACCATAACGGTATTCAAACTGCAAATTAACGGGTGGCACACGATTGCTGGACCGTCCTGGTGTAACCTAGTCAAGTTTTTAGACTGATCGTCAATAATACTCAACTTCCTAGGTACATTTTTTCGGTAAGACATCTTCAAACATTCGTTTCTAAAACGCTGTGATCAAATACGATTACCTATACTCCGTTTGAAATAAGATTAGACATTTAAACAAACCTTTTTACAGTCCGTTCAACCGATTTTGACTTCTATTGCGTAGGCATAAGGATGGCATTAAAAGCAAACAAAGTGGTTACAAACCAACTGTTTACTGCAGTTGCCATTTGTCATGCCACTAACGCAATAGAAGTCAAAATCGGTTGAACGGACTGTAAAAAAGGTTTGGTTAAATGTCTAATCTTATTTCAAATGGAGTATAGTTATGTAAAAGATGCAAGTCAGTCTCATAGCCTTAGGAATAAGAAAAAATAAAGAGTTTATCTATGACAATTGATAAGTATGGTATGGTATAAAGGCTGTAGGTATGTATCTCATGAACCGTGTTAATTAGACAGTTGAAATTTTCACAGATGATGTATTTTTGTTGCTGCTATAACAACAAATACTCAAAAACAGAATAAAATAAATATTTAAGGGGCTCCCATACAACAGACATGATTTTTTTTTGCCGTTTTATAGATAATGGTACGGAACCCTTCGTGCGTGAGTCCGATTTGCACTTGGCCTGTTTTTTTAATTTTATCATGTTTACATTGTCCATACCCATCACGTCACGCCTGCAGAGTTTCGCTAGATTTTTTTATTACAAATTCAAAAGTCATTTATTCAAACTAGGCTGAGAATCAGCACTTTTCGAACATTAGACCTTGTAGATAAGGGTTTTAAACTACATGGATAGGTACGGCTTTATTTTAATAGCTCTTTATGATAACGATCAAGTTAATTTAAATAATCATAAAATAACAGAATACAATAGGTATCTGTGGTGCACTTTTCTGTCAACGATAAGTTTGCACCGGAGCCTGTAAGGGCACCGACGAATATGGACAAACACAATGCTTGCAAATTGCATCAAAATGACGTATGTGCCACGGGTTGCTTAGCTCCAAGCCATAAAAGTATCCAAACGAGTGTGATTCACTTTTCGCTAGGTACATAAAATTAAAAGCCATTGAAAGTGTAAGGGGTTGATAAACTTTAAAGAGGCGGCTCTAAGTTTAAGTTCTGTTTGAGAGCTTCATTTCAGAAGTCAGTGGCGGTACAAAAAGTCCGTCAATTTTAGGAGCAGATTAAAATAATACTAGACAGACTAGACTAGGGTTAGGGTCCTAATAACATTACTGTACATAGGTAGGTACTGCAGTACATACCTACATATAGGTTAGGTACTACAAAACCAACTTTCGCTGCTGTTGGTGACTACCAACGAGATATAGGTATTAGGTATCTTTAGGTACTTACTACAATATTGCAACAACATGGTAGTATTGCTATATCGTAGATGTATCAATTTTAGAATACCTACAACTAATTGGGGGAATCCCCCTCTTGGCATATATGCCTATTATACCTTCAACAGTCCAAAAAAAAAACAATAGAATTTTAATTGTTATCGATCTCCAGGAGATCACCGGACTGTCCTGAATTTCTATATGTTTTTATCTATTATCCTGAATTTCGTTATGCCAATGTAAATTATGACAATATACTTTATGCTATCATTAGTAAATCCTAATTAGGTACTTACCTCCTTGCATTCTAAAAATTGATCTGAATTAAAAAACCGCTTGCAGTACGCGGGGCCATGACTTTCTGAGATTTATATAAATATACGGACATGGTATGAGGAACGCAATGCAATTAGTTCGAACTTTGAATTTGGTCCGACTGTGGCCATCAGGCGGGTGCGACACAAGAATCCACGCACAAATGAGCCAATTTGTTCTGCCCCACCGCTTTTAATGACTTTTTTGGGTCGACTTGAAATCTCGTTATTTAGTAAGCTCTCCTTGTTTATTTATTAGCTTTATTTTTATCTTGTTAGCATCTTTTTATCTGCGTGAAATACACATTTAGGTACACTTCGCTATAGCAAAAGGAAGTATGTGGGATTATACATGACATGCATCTAGAAATAAGCTCTTGCTTTTCATGATCTCCATAAGTATATAGGTACCTAAGTATAAGCACTACTTATGTATAGAAGAGACAGTCTTTCGTCTAACAGAGCTAAAGGCACTAAATTAAGTATGCAAATGTGATGTATTCTAAAAGGCGATTCTTCTCTATTTTTATCCAGCTTAACGGCGCAATCGCGAGGCTAATGGTTCGTGCCCCATAGCCATGTGAAGCGAAGTGAGAGAAATGCCGTGACGTCCACCTCGGTCCTTTATAAAAACACTTTGCAATGGAGATTCGACACACAGTTCGGGATCAGCTTCAGATAAAGGTTTGGGAACAAGTGTCTCTTAGTACTTATAAATTAAGTTAAAAGTTTCCTAGTCGTCTTACCTACCTTTTTCTTAATACCTAATGTGCCTCGTTCTTATCTTGGTGTTAATTAAACAGTTTCTTTGTTTTATTTTTCTGAGCTTTTAAACTAATCTGGTAAATCTTACCAGGAGAGTTTGATTAAGTGTCAAAAGTGTTCAATCAATACACAATTATTGCAGAGTCCAAAATGTCGGGACTTATCAGAAGCATGAGTGCTACTAGCCTGAAGTTGGTGCTCTGTTGCTGCGCGCTAATCTGCGCGGGAGCATCCTTGACTAGCCGCTGCAAGATAAAGCGCCACACGCACAAAGCTATGCAGACTGACCTCAACGGACGACGCTGCTGGGGCGATGTCAAGATCATGGGCTGCGGAGGATATTGTCTTTCTTATGAGGTAGGTACGATGATAGCTACTTTCGTGATTGAGAGATAAGGGGAGAATTCTGTTTGCCAAATTATGGCTAGATCCGAACAAATAATTTGTAGGCAGCTCAGCTCAGACACCTAAGTGAGATATTATTGAGTGTGTTATGGTTTGGTACAGACGCCAGCAAATCAAGCTACCCGAAACTGTCAAATTTTCCCAATCAACTTTGAACCTTACCCTTCAGGGATAAAGTTGAAAATCTATTAAATAAATTTGACAGATTGTAGTAGCTTAATGTGCTGGCGTCTGTACCGAATGAAGAGTGTTTCAGAACGTTAATCTGTACCCTAATTGCGTAATGCAACACAATCAGAATCTGTTTCGATTTGAAACAGATTGCTAATCCATTGCTTCATAAGTTGAAAGAAAAAATCTGCTCAACAACGTAAATAGCGCAATGAATGTAGTTGAACTGTCAAAATGAAACAAATTAGGCAAAATTGCTTACGAAAATATGTTACGCAATTAGGGTACTGGTGAAGATTTTTGACTGTGGTCTGGCTTCTTCTTTCTTTTTCTTGTGGTTAGTGACTAACCTGTACCCTAATTGCGTAATGCAACACAATCACAATTTATTTCGATTTGAAACAGATTGCTAATCCATTGCTTCATAAGTTAGAAAAAAAATATCTGCTCAGCAACGTAAATAACGCAATGAATGTTGTTGAACTGTTAAAATGAAACAAATTAGGCAAAATTGTTTACGAAAATAAGTTATGCAATTAGGGTACTGGTGTCAGAGATTTTATGCCGTCCATGGGCCTCTGACTTGGCTACATATTATACCGTTGAGAAATATATCTCAAGCATGGTGGTTTCCTCACGATGTTTTCCTTCCCCGTTTTTGTAGCAAGTGATAAATAATTATACAATACGCAAATGAATCTGAAAAGTTTTGGGTTTGAACTCGATACCTTATGACTTGGTAGTCTGACGGTCACACCACTAGGCTATCACTGCTGGTCTGTCTGTTCTTCTGCTTAACTGGCTAGCTATGGCAGCTATTACACACAGCTACATATCAAGCTGCACATTTCCAGTATAAGTTGACCCTGAATTGTACGGAAATCCTGCACTATGCGAGATCAGCATAAATTGGAAATGTATAGCTTGATGTGTAGCCGTGTGTACCTGCCCAAGTAACTACCGTCGAATCTCGCACAGACACTTGTGTTCGAAGTCGAACCATCATCCATAAACTATCCTCATACATAGATCATTCACAAACGCCTTGGATGTTTGTGTCTTCGAAGTATGCGCTCCCATGCCGCTTTGAGGAAATAAACGACTAAAAATAAGTAAATAAATAAGTTATGAAGTCATCATTTTTATTCAACTTTCAGTTATAGATAAATAATTACTTTCAGATATCCGACTGGCAGTTCCCATACAAACAGTCACACCACCCGGTGTGTGTCCACGGTGACCGTAAGCACGCCTCCGTAAAACTGCGGAACTGCGACCCTGGAGTGCAGCCTGGCACTGATACTTATCACTACGTTGAGGCTACGTCCTGCAGGTGTCAGGTCCGTAATATCCTTCTGAGAAGAAAACACACAGCTGTACTAAGATCTTTTAGCGTGTGGCTAAAATCGGAACTAATGCCGCCATTTTGTTTGTTGTTGTCACAAGAGGGAGGCGCTGTTGGTAAAGATTTGCCGTTGTCATTCGAGCGCCAAAAGACGTTGAAGCGTTGTAGTTGACAAGAAGCTTATAGATAAAAGTGGAGGCAACACTCTAAATAAGTGAAACTGACTGTGGTCGGACGCTCTCTTTCTGAATACATACATAAGATAAAGAAAACACATATCACTATCTCGTTCTTATGTGTGTATTTAGAAAGAGAGCGTCCGACCACAGTCGGTTTCACTTAGGTATTTAGAGTGTTGCCTCCACTTTTATCTATAAGCTTCTTGGTAGTTGATTGCTGAACCACCAAGCCAGCCTTATTTTGATAATTGTCATTAGATCACGCTAATTGAGTAATACACAATCTTTATTATCAATAAATTAATAATAAATAATTATAATAATTATTATTATTATTTAATATCAATCACAATCTGAATCATTTTGAAAGAAATTGCTAAAAAATTGCTCGAGTTCGAAAAAAAAAAATCTGCTCTACAACGTAGGTAAATAACGCAATGAATGGTAACATAAACGATAGTCGGTTGACGGTCAGTGGTATTGGTACGGTCAGCGACGAAAGTCCACTAACACTTCAGTTTTTTAATAATAAAGTTGAAAAGCAGTGTTTAAAATTAAGAGTTGATTTAGGTATGTAAATGCTGACCATAATACTTTAGGCGTGTGTTTATGCTCGCAAACACAAACACGGACCGACGATTTAACAGACGAGTCTAGTACAGACGCCAGCACATCAAGCTACCCGAAACTGTCAAATTTTCCCAATCAACTTTGAACCTTAGACATCAGCGATAAAGTTGAAAATCTATTAAATAAATTTGACAGATTGTAGTAGCTTGATGTGCTGGCGTCTGTACAATTCATACTTGGAAACTAGAAAGTTTGTAAGTAACGACTACCTACACCTACCTATTTAGGATGAGGACCTTATAGTGAAAGACATGTATCTACAGTGGAGCTACTATAGCCAGTTTACTAATTCTTTAATCGTACATTTTCAGGCATGTTCATCAGAAGACACCAGCTGTGAGTGGCTTCCTCCGGACTCTTCTCTTCTTGGTGGACTGGTGCTAAGGGAGGAAATTGAAGAAGAACTGGAACAAAATACTTTATAAATTTCTCTGATCAGCTGAATGTACAAAACTGAAACCTGTGAACCTATTCAATACTTTTTATTACCAAATGTTGCAAGTTACATTTTTAAAATAAATAATAATTAAAAATAAATCTAATACCTATCGTTTTTAATAATCGGGTATGTATTTGTAAGTACGAGCGATAGACCTGCGATAATCTTGTAAAGTCGGTTGGCTGTAGATAGCATGTAGCCCGATAGCCTGTAGTTATCTTCCACCCAGGGGCGCAGCTACCGCTGAATCAGCCGTATCAATGATAGGTAGGTACGGGGTCCTCGAGCTGGGCCGTAAAATCGTAAAATATTATCCAACACCTCTAATTCTTATTGAAAAGAGGCCCGTAATTAAAGAATACCCCATGAAAATATGAAAATTAACGTAACGTGTTTATGGATTACAAAAGCTTCAAGCTACAGACGCGGTTCAAGCTCTTGCATTCATAATATACAGAAAGTCTAACTTATCCAAGTCGGGATGATGCAAAAGAATGCCGAAGATAGCTTATCCAAATCCGGATGTTCCAATTTTCGAGGTCGCTTCGCTCACTAACAACTTAACGTATCCGAATCAGGATGCTCAAGTTATCTAGCTCGATTCACTCGCTCTTGCATTTTCACAATGGCCTCCCGAGTCAGGATGCTAGTTTAATAATTTTGTAAAAAAACTATTTAAGCTTCGCCGCAGTCCGTAAAAAGGGCCCCAAACAAATTTTGATACACCTACGACACTGCTTGCTTCCACCATCCATAAATTGTGCCTGGTAAGTGGTCACTGGTCGTTTTTCTACAGCGATTGAAAAATTGGGTACCTAGCAGATAGCCGGCCGGAATTTGCCAGTCTGCTCGGTAAATGGCATAAGGCTAATAGCTAGCGACATATCACTGGTTTATTATTATAATTTAACAATTCGTAAAATAGAGGAACCGGGCATCTGTTTGAATACGCCTCTAAAAACTTTCAGGGAAAAGACGTACACATTCTCCCTAGAGTAAGTATGTTTCTTGCGTACATCCGTATTTTATGCAGATGACAGATATCAAAAATCGCACCTGGCAACACACACAGTTTGTCATTGATATTGGTTGGTGTTGTTTCGCTGTCATTCGTATTTCTAATAATTATTGTAGATAAAAAAGGATTCTGCTGTAAATATGTAACTTATACATAACACAAAGCTAAAACAATTATAAAAATATTTTATTGTTCCACGCAAACGAATAACTTCGTGGTATAAGAAACAAGCGCTCGATTTAAAATTGTCTTAGGCATCGGTGTTATGGGAAGTATTAGTCATGAAACACTGCAGTGTATTTATTGTTTTGTGCTTCTATTTGTGTGTAATTAAATCTTCAAGATCCGACAGACCAGATTCTATCTCATTACTGAAGTCAAACTCCACATCGGAGCAGAAAGTATGGAACATAAAACTTGACGTTTTCTTCTCTAAAACCTTGCCTCCCGTGATCACCAGAGCACCCAAAAGTGATGTACGATTCAAATGTGAGGCGATAATGAACTATACGAAGGTTCAAAAATATACGAAAAATAGGGAAGGCATTGCAACATTGTTGAAGGAATCTCCTCCTGATCATATACAACAGAAACTGTTAGAAAATGTTAAGGTCTATTGGTTGAAAGATAATAAGATTATAGATGATAACTCAACCCAGAGAATGAAAATAACTACTAAGATCGATAAGACCAATGGCACTATAGGTACTAATCTGAGAATCAAAGACATAGCTTTAACTGATAAAGGCAATTACACATGTGTGATCAAACAAAATTATGAGAAGAAGCAGACATCACAGTTAAAAGTTGAACAAGGTATAGAAAACTATGAGATTCCTACATATGCATCACTATTTCCTAATACTGATATCTACAGCCAACTGGATATTAATGTTCAGTCCACTCCTGGTTTGATGTCAGAAAACATACAAACACTGAATGCAAATTTTACCAATTCTACAGAGCCTCAAAAGTTAGAGCCAATATGTCAGGAATATTTAGGAAGAGTATGTGCCGAACATCTAAAAGGTCAATTTGTCTATATTCCTTATAATACAAGTCAAGCAGCTCTTGAAGATAAGCTACTGAAAGCTTTTCAAGTGACAAGGTATTCTAACGACATTAGTCCCCGCTGTGAAGGCTATGCAGTGCCCAGTCTTTGCTATTCAACATTTCCTATTTGTAGAGATCCTTTTATCACTAACAGCAAATTCTACAGGGAGGCTAAAAAACTGTTCTCATTACAAACTGATGCTACCAGTAAAACCAATGAAGATGACTGGCCAGAAATTGTTTTTGAAAACTTACCCCTTGGAAAATTGCCTAGTAAGTACACAGACTCAAATAGCTCATTTGCAGCTATGTTTAATTTCCGACATAATTCAACTGTCCTCAGACGTGTGTGCAAACAAGATTGTGAAATATTGGAGAATGAATTGTGTCAGAAAGAGTATGCCATAGCTAAGAGACACCCTCATATAGGACAGCAGCTGACTTTGGAGGAATGTCAAGACCTGCCTGAAGATGATCCTGACTGTCTGAGGATCAGCATTGGTGGAGTCATGGCATCTGATGATGAATGTTACTGGGAAAATGGCAGTGGGTATCTAGGAAGAGTTAACATAGCAAATAATGGCATGGCTTGTGTTGAATGGTCTAAACAGTTACATGTTAGATTATCTGATTTCCCTGAACTTGCTGGGACACACAGTTATTGTAGAAACCCTGGAGGAGTTCTGGAGCAGCCCTGGTGCATTATAGAAAAAGATGGCAAAACAGATAAACAATTTTGTGATATTCCAAAGTGTGCTCATAAAATCTGGATTTATATTGTTATAGTTTTTCTTGTTTTGACCCTATCAATTATTGGTTTTATTATTTGCTTATGTTATAGACATAAAAACAAAAACAATGCTGCTGCAATAAGGGACATAAACCTACCTAATGCTGATAAAAACATCTACGGGAATTCTAGATTGAATTCACCAATAGAAATGAGTGAATTATTAACTAACAATATAGCTAATCAGCCACATCTGACAAGAAATACCCGTGGTAATGGGGTGCTACGCATACCACAGTATTCTCTTTCGCAAATTAAATTCTTGGAAGAATTAGGGGAAGGAGCATTCGGTAAAGTGTACAAGGGAGCGCTGAAGAGGAATGGCGAAACACAGTTTGTGGCTGTAAAGGCGCTAAAAGAGAATGCCTCAGCAAAAACACAGGCAGACTTCAGAAGAGAAATAGACTTGATATCTGAGTTAACCCATGACAACATAGTGTGTATTGTTGGTGTGGCTTTAAGAGAAGAACCTTTATGTATGTTGTTTGAGTTTATGGCCCGTGGGGATCTGCACGAGTTTTTGATGGGACGGGCGCCACCCTCCGGGAAAGGTCTACCGCCCATGAGATTGCTAAGCATCGCAAATAACATTGCTGCAGGCATGCAGTATCTTGCTTCGCATCATTATGTTCACAGAGATCTAGCAGCCAGAAACTGTCTGGTTTCTGATGACTTTATTGTCAAAATATCAGATTTTGGACTGTCTAGAGATATCTACAGTTCAGATTATTATAGAGTGAGTATATTTCTGTAAAAGTTTTCTAGTTAAAAAGAAACTCTGATATCGCCATAATTATGTTTCAGTGCATTTAATGCACGAGTAAAGAATTTAATTAATGGTTACTGATTGCTGTGAATGCTTGGCGTGCAATATTTTTATGTTGCGTGGGAAATTCATACTATCTATCGACGATCTCTGGGCATCACGCATCGGAATTTATTATGCTCAAGCTTGTGTAGATTTTCCATTGTTTCCTTTCACTTATTGAATGTATTGATATGTACGTTATGTACGTTAGAGACGTTATATAGTACGTGTAGGTATATTTTAGTTTAAGACTTTGCATATCCATATTTTCTCTTGTTCTCACACAGTATTGCCTACATTTCTTTCACATTTCTCCTTTCGCAGGTCTGCTGGAAGATATTTCTTAAGAAATAAGCAGTACCTTTGTACTCTAAATTATAATTGTGTTGTTTCTCTTTGTATTTTACTGTGTGTGCATAAATAATAAAATAAATAGATTTGGATCACGATTATACCAGACAAATAAAGAGAATAGTGTTAGCAAGGGCACCTATGAGTATTTAATAAGAACTTTATGAGTGCAGTTGAATTAATTAAAATTGAATTTAATGTTACAGGTACAGTCAAAAAGTTTGCTGCCTGTGAGGTGGATGCCACCAGAATCTATACTTTATGGGAAGTTCACAACTGAGAGCGACATTTGGTCATATGGAGTGGTGTTGTGGGAAATTTACAGCTATGGACTACAGCCGTATTATGGGTAAGAACATACCTACTTAATATTATCATTGCAGCAGACATGTTATTATGTATCATTTGTTTTGAAGGCTAGTGTGGTGTGTGTGTTAAGTTCAAGGTTTGTTTCTCGTTTTTTTATCAAAGTTAGTTACGCATTTTAACAATGTTCTTATACAGGGTAATTGGTAATGCGACCTATTGCTTGTGGGGTTTTTCTAGAGCCTAGCCTAGCCATCCAATTACGCGACTTAACCATGTGAACCACAATTTACTAACATCTTAATTTTTTATCTTTTATTTTGACAGGTATAGTAATCAAGAAGTGATATCAATGGTGCGTGGTGGAGAGCTTTTAGCGGCTCCGGCGAGTTGTCCACCACCCATGTACTCACTCATGAGGGACTGTTGGAAGCACCAGCCGCAGAGAAGACCAAACTTCGAGGAAATAGTTAATAGGTAGGAAGATGTATGTTTTTGCCGTAACTCCCTTTCCAAACACCTTTTCAATTCAAGGCAAGGGGATGTTGAACCAAATGTAATACAACGAAATTGTTCCAGAATCCAAGAATGGATAAATATGGGTGGGTGTCCAGAAATCGCAGCTTCCGAAGCAGGAACCAGTGGTTTCGGGCACCGGGCATCCGGCTCCAGCCGAGACTTGCAGGAGAGAGTACCTCTGCTGCCTCCACACTGCTCCTCTTCCAACGGATCCCTAGCCACCGGTAGCCTGAAAAAGTTCAGCGCCGCAGGGTCCAGCTCCAAAGTCACCGATGATAACTGTTCCACATGCAGCGAGGTACCACCCCTCGCGCCCAAAACAAAGAAACTCAGCTCGGGATCCCTCATCGACACGGACAAAATAGGTACGAAAGACACAGTTGTTAGAATACTACCAAGCACACAGTTTGGAAACGAAATTTAAGATGGTACAAATCACAGAGTACTCGATAAATGGAGCGATAAGTTGCGTACCTCATCACACAATATCTGCACGTTTGCTTATCAAACCTACATGTCGCACACTTCACGAATTCGGTGGCTGATTCTGAAGATAAAATGTGCGTATTTACACTCCATTTGTATATTACTCCTTGGTAAATAGATAGCCAATATTCGACATGTTTTCTTTGATGCTTTATGCATATTTACACTTAAGGAGAAGCGTTCTAGTTTAAGATAGGTTTGTAAAAAGAAGTAGTTTTTGTAACACTAGTCTTCATTGGTATGTTATTTGTATGTAAATGTGTCACTTCCACTCTTAAAGCATTTACAGCAAGAAATGCGCGAAAAGTGCATGATATTTCCTTTTTACTTCCGATTGTTCAATACTCTGTTACATTATCCGACTTAAAGTCACAATTATGCCTGTCCTCATTTACCTGACAAAATACTGCCGAGTTTATTTCGTTTATAAGAATAATAACTCTACCTACCAGACTTCCCATGTTTAGAAATTTCCATTCGTTCCTTTATATTTACGTCTAAGTGTAATTTAAATTAAAGGTTGTGTACTATTAGTGTAAATGAGTACGGATATCCCAAGAAAGTATGTGCTTCGGAAATCATCATCTATCTTCGGTAATACGAATGCGCGATGATGAGATCTAATATAGAGTTGTTGCACTTGCAACCATGGCAGTACTTGCCTTTTTTGTTGTATTACCATGATAACATTCGACGTTTGTGCTAATTCAGAAACACGAAGATTACAGAAGTGCATAGCTTTTTTGGTTAATCTATACCTAATTGTTTTTGACTGAACAATGAAAATTAAGTACATAAATATTCAGTTCGCTTTATTTACATATTTAGTTAGTTGTTAATATTAATCCAAATAAGACCGTCATGGAGTTATAAGTTTATTATTTCGTTGTCAATTATTTATTTAAGATAATTTATACATTGTAGGCTTAATTACTGAATCATGATAACAAGAAATTCTACTTTGGACGTATTTATTAGTAACATATTAATGGCGTACTGTACAACTAGCTGACGTCCTTAGAATAAGTACAACGTACATAAACGTTGTATTCGTTTGATGTTAATGTTACTTACATCGTAATTCGGACAATTCATTTGATAGGAAATTATGGTCTAAGGTCGGCGTTTCCCCATTCCTTTTTTCTCTCTAGATAACACTAGAACAATATTTTATTTTAACAAAAAAAGGATCCACGACTTGTGATCCTCGATGAACAGTATTTTTAAAGGAATTATGTCTCTCATTTTACTGCCGTCATCGGTGCAACTATTTTTTTTAAGCAATCGTTTATTTAGTCTTCAAAGTTGGACCTGTTTTGTAGGAAGAAACAAGAGTATCAGAACTTTTGTCATTTCAGTAATAAGGCCCGATATAATTGTCTTTTTGTATTCAGCAATAGCAACTTATTTTATAAAATTGTGTGTTGCTTGCATTTCCTCCTAAGCTCAGTAATTCTAGTGTTATTTTATCATGTTTGTTGCATATAGCATAACTATTGTAAAATGAATAGGTGTTTGAAGCAGTGTGTGTTCCAACTAAGTGTTTCAAAATTCAAATGTTGTATTAGCTTATAAGACTGACTGAAAATATCAAAACTACACAATTGTCAATATTGTACTTATTTTAGAGAGTTAAATCTTCACATCGAGTGAACTGGACATTAGACAACTTAGACTTTAAGATTTGAATTTAAATTGGCAGTACTATAATACGATCTCATTGTGTAAACAGTATGTTTTTATAGCATAGTGTTACTGACTCATCAAAAGTTGATCTTCCAAACAATTATGATATTCAAGTGAGCAAGTTGGCAGCTTATTACTTCATATATTCAACTGTGTGATGTAAGTTGGTGGCACATGTTCGCTTGCCGGTTAGTACCTAATCGTAATCTAAGTATCAAGTAAGACTTACTATTTTCCTGAACCTATCCAATTGCTTTTTGTGAAATTTTACTGGTGATCCATTTTTATACTTTTTTTTATTAATGTTTATATTTTATATTAGTACTTTCTGTACTTGCCAAAGACTTTTTTTTTGTATGTGATACACTTAGTTTCTTACTTAGATGTAAATTGTATTTCTATAATAAATAATTTTTAAAAGTTTTCTAAAAATAATTTATTTTTAATTATTCATGTAAGTACTAACAATACAATTCGGAAGAATTATTATTAAATAACAAATATAAAATTTAGTAAAACCCAACTACCTTCACTTGGTAACATTAAATTTAGTTAAGTCGTCTTGTTCACAATTTTTTTTAACAATCAAATATTCCCCATGTACTTTCATATGAACTTTGAGGTTGTTGTTGCCTGTAAATCTTTTGTTACACACCCTGCATACATATGGCTTTTCACCTGAAATAAAATGATTTTGGGTTACTAAGCGCTATGACTGGTAATCATCAAAATCTAGACAGCTGAAATTAATTGAAATTGTGACATACAGATCTATGCCAAACTAAAATACACTGGACAGCAAAGAAACCGGGCCACCTGCTACCTTAAAAAACCTTGTAAAATCCTTAACAAATTACTTAATAAATTGAATAATCCCAATGACTTTCCATTCATTATAATCATCATAAAACATACTTTCTGTAGGTATAACTTTGATAGTTGTAAGTTTTATACTTTTTGAGAAAATCGAATCAGAGTTCCAAGGTAGCGGGTGGTCCAGTTTCTTTGCTGACCAGTGTAGTTTTAAAGGGCAACTTGGGAGAGGCCTATGTTCGCTAGTGGCCAGGCAATGTTATAAGATCTCCAGTACGGTAATCAATTAACAGGATCAAATTAAATTAGCTAGCGGAACTCTGCAGACGTGATGGGTATCGATATCTAAACACGATAAAATAAAATAAAAAATGATTAGATGTTTCTTTTTAACGACCGCTAACGCGGGGGTTAACGACCGCTGGTAGTTTTGTTACATGAACTTCGACTTTAAAAAACATATTTTTTTAGATATTTCAAGTGACTACTTAGTGTAGTCACTTGAAATATCTAAAAAAAAAATATGTGGTCAATGACCCCACAAAAAAACCATTAAAATTAATTTATTTTTTGTTTTATCATGTTTAGATATCGATACCCATCACGTCTGCGGAGTTTCGATAGCTAATTTAATTCGACTCGGTATAATTTATATCTAGACCTGTATGTATCCGTCGATGTTTGATCAGCACAGTGGCGGTATAAAACTTAGCGGGGCAGTATTCACACTGTTTAGTGCGATTGCCGTCGTGTCGGTCCAGATGCGCTATCAGTGCGCCCTTCGTCTTGTACTTAGCGGGACATCTAGTACACTCGTACCTTTGAATGTCGCTATGTTTCATCATGTGCCTGGATAACTGAAACGGTATAGAGTAAATTATAATTAGGTGTTTTAAAGTTGGAAGGTGGAATATTAAGTTACGGGCAGACAAATTGAGCATGACTATGGTCATGAGTACAGTCGACCTCGTACAGTATTTTTATCCCACGAAGCGACGTGCGCTTTACTTGTGTTTAACAAGTGTACAAACACGCTGTGAATGTGCGTGTAAGCGCAGGTGCTCTAGGTACCGTTCGAGATACCGCGAAGTCAGAAGTGCTGCCGCTACTCGTCTTCACGCACACATTCACAGCGTGTTTGTACACTTGGTTACCATAAGTAATGCGCGCGTCGCTTCGTGAGAGAATACTATAATTGCTTGATCACTTTTGACGATTCCCAATAAATTGAAACTTCACTACATTGAATCTATCTCATTGATGTTGAAAGCAAAATAGATTTAGTCCTCCTCCTCCTGCCCAATCTAGGGGAACCAAACGCCTCCTGACGGGGGCTCTACGCGGGGGTCGTGCGGTCCATGGCCCTTTACGGGGCACCGGTTGAACGCGTCCCAGAGGGTCATGGCCATCCGGCTGGCCCGAGGATACCGCACGGTCTCTTGCGAGGCGGCGAGCTTCTTTGCCGGATTACCGCCATGGGATCTGGAGGCAAAGGTCCTCGCGCACACATCTAGTGGCGCGAGGAGGCGAAACGCCGGGGCTTAACCCCGATGCCACAAGAAATCGCGGCACAGCGGACAGAGCTCCGGCGGGATCTCATGGCGTCATGAAGAGTGCGATTGTCGCAACCCAGCGCTGGGCACGCCACAACTGCGGCGATAAGACCCCTCTTTGAGGAGTGGCTTGAGAGGCGCCACGGCGTCCTCACCTTCCGCCTGACGCAGGTTATCACCGGACACGGCTGCTTCGAGAGGTTCCTGTTCAGGATAAGGCGGGAGGAAACGCCCGGGTGTCACCATTGTGTGGATCGCCCGGAGCGGGAATCGCGAGCCGATTTCCGGCCACCGTAGGCGCGGGCTTACGGACGGTGAGCAATGGGTAGCTCGCCGTCCGATAAGGACCAAGCCCGGGTCGACGGCGCGTTGTGTTCCACGCGTGCCTCAAAGAGATGTCAGCAGAATTGACGGGGTCCGCTAGGGCCGATGCCTACCGGGGTTGCGAATAACGCCGAAAGGGAAATCGTGGCCCCCGGCAACATGGCAACTGAAGGAACACGGGTGGGTGTTAGTAAGAGTCTGACACGCCCTCCCGCTCCGGCCAGAGCGGGAGAAGTTATTTGACAAATTACCACCCAATAAAAAATGGCCACACGATGACGTTTGTCTTTTGTTAAACTTTGATATTTTGTATGTAATATCCAATTCATTATGCTTTGATACTTCGCTATACTGCCTACAGAGCCTTGGCAAAACAAGTCATGTTCATGTGTAATGTTTGCCCAATTTTTTGTGTGCCGAAACTTAGCGACAAGTTAGTTTGGGATTTGGCGACTCATCGGAAACACGATGATTGCCGAACCGCATAACTTAAATCGTAGTATTGTATTTATCCTACTCACTCGAGAATTTCCGTCGAGTTGAAGACCACATATAGGGCATACTTGTAACTTGTGTGTACATTTATGTTTATCATGGGCCACTTGACTTTGGAACGGTCGTTTACACTGTTTACAATAAACCTTCTCTGGATTATGTCTTCTTATTTTATGGTCCTGCAATTAATTGTGTACCTTTGTAAGATTTATTTTATTTCATCTGTTTAAAGAAAATCACGTGAATATTTTGGAGTAAGTATAAAATTGAAACAAAGAAGTGCTTACTTTTAGTCCACCACTATATCTGCAGGAGAATTCACACATATCACAAACGTAACCTTTATTCTCACCATGCGACCTTATGTGCGATTTTAAATTCGTTTTGCTTTGGAAGCTGAAAATAAGAAATAAAATATTGAGCATATCTTATGGGTTTTACAAACAAGAGACGGCTAAAGGTGCTTTATGCGCGTGCGGATCGAATACATGCCTAAAATTGTCGTAAATATCGTTTGTCACTTGTTTTTAGTCTCCTGATTTTATGTATGTTCATCATATGAGAATTCTTCTGTTTTTATGTAGCAAACTAGCAAGGTGATGTAGGCTACTCACCCTTTAGAACACAAGTCGCAAATATACTTAATACTGGAATGTACTTGCAGTATGTGACCGCTAAGTTTTCTTGGTGTGTTGCATGTCATTGGACAGTTATTACAAAAAAGCTTTTTGTCCTGAAAAAATCACAACATTTCAAAACAAGTTTTTTTAAAATAATAGATTATGTTTTTGAGTACAGGGTGGCAGGGGCAGGGTGGCAGGGACATCGAGGCGAAAACTGTTACCATGGATTCAGTACATGATTCTGAACCCTCCTGCATTGAAATTTTTCGTCGGTTATTAAAAAAAATCTGTTGCTTCATAGAAAAGTGCAATACTTACGCGGTCAAAATGTTGGAACAGCAGATTTTTTTTTAAAATAACCGACGAAAAATGTCAACGCAGGAGGGTTCAGAATCATGTACTGAATCCGTGGTAACAGTTTTCGCGTCGATGTCCCTGCCACCCTGTATAATAAGTAGAGCATACTTACATCTTCTTCAATGTGAAAATTCCTGTAGTGATGTTCCAAATACAGACAAGATTTGAATTTCTTCTCACATATGTGACATTTACTCTGTTTCAATGGGACATGTATCAGTCTATGAGCAAGGAGTTGAGATAGGCTGTTCAGTTGCTCTCTACAAAGATCACACTTTCGATCCCTTTTATGGCTATCTAAGTGATTATTCAGGTAAATTTTTTCTTTAAACGACTTAGGGCAAATACCTGGAAATTAATTGAAATAACTTTTACTAAATTATGCAAACTATACAGTATTTTTATCTCACGAAGTGACGCTCGATTTACTTGTGGTAAGCAAGGGTACAAACACGCTGTTGATGTGTGTGTGAAGACGAGTAGCGTCAGCACATAACACACGCGCACACACCCCCACACTCTTCCTACTTCGCCCGTATCTCGGACAGTACCGAGAGCTTCTTCGCTTACAACCACATTCACAGCGTGTTTGTACACTTGGTAACCACAAGCAAAGCGAGTGTCGATTCGTGAGATAAAAATACTGCACCAAAAATAAAGGTATTTTTGACCTCGTAATTGCTTGATCACTTTTGACAACGATTCCCAGTAACTTTAAACTTCAGTAAGGTTAAAACTATCTAACTGTCACATGAGTAGACAAATAGACCTTTATCCTAATTGCGTAACTTATTTTCGTAAACAGTTATGACAAATTTGTTTTATTTTGACAGTTCAACAACATTCATTGCGTTATTTACGTTGTTGTGCAGATTTTTTTCCAACTTATGAAGCAATGGACTAGCAATCTGTTTCAAATCGAAACAAATTGTTATTGATCGTGTATTACGCAATTAGGGTACTGGTCATTTTATGATGTGCAACTGTCATTCAACCATCTATACTTAGCCGACGTTCGCACGGAAGTAATAAAATCGTGGCGGGATTTTATCGCGCATTGGATTTTCAACTCACGGTGTTAAGCCGAGCGTTGAGAATCCAACGCGCTGGGACGCACTCTCGTCACAGCGCGTTGAAAAAACACAATGTTGGATTTTCAACTCTCGGCGCTAAGTAGAGCGTTGAAAATCAAGTGCACGAAAAAAATCGCCGCGATTTTATTACGTCCGTGCGAACGTGAGCTTATTGTAAATTAAAGTCGCTTTTCGTGTCTGTCTGTGTGGCCGCGTTGTTCTTATAAACTACGCAAAGGATTTTGATTTCGTTTTCACATTCAGAATTTATTCCGGTTATTCAACTTTACAAAAAAATCTTCATGTTTCGTCAAGTCGTAAGTATAAATCGTGCGAAGCAAAGGGTGATAAAGGAGTTACAAGGTTGATACAAACTCCACTTATTTATAATTTTGTTTTCTAATTGTTTTTTTAAGTTTTTTTTTTTGTTAATTAAAATGTTGTTTTGTGAAAGCTGTTTATACCTATAATAGGCATATATACTAGTACTTTTTAACCGACTTCCAAAAAGGAGGAGGTTATATTATGTTATTGTTCTGTTTTGGTTGGTTGGTGTACCAAATAAATAACTCTTTTAATTAGTAAAATATCACAATGGGCAAAAGAACTTATGTAATTTGGTACAATAACCTAACTAAAAGAAAAGGTTTTCAATCATCGTAATTAACTAATAATAATTACCACAGAACCACTGTTCTTCAAGTCCATTTGCAATGCTTTCTAATAATTTTGATGTTTTTACTTTGAGTTTTGTATGTTTATTTCTTTTAATCTTCTTTGGTTTCACATCTGGAATAATTATGTTCTTTATAATAAAAATAAACTATACTGCCATTTTAGACATAATTATACTAATAAAGCTGAAATTTGTGTAACAATTTTCTTTTGATTTAAGAGTTCTGGTTGTTTGGTATTATCATTATTGATTTATTGCACCAACACAACCAAATTAACCTTTTTGTTAGACTTTTTTATGGATTCTTTATAAGGTCACGTTCAGATGAACGCTCTGCATTAAAAATATATCTTAAAATAGGTATAAAAAGGGTCTATATTACTTTAATAAAATGTTAAAAATAATGTTGCAATAAGTTTGCATACTACCTTCTTCTTTTTTAACAAAAATGTTGTCATCCTCTTCATATTCAGAAAAGGCATCATCAACATTGTCTAGAACTATATCATCCTCATAGTTTTCTGCCTTAATTTCTGACTTTATATCCAGTAGTTTCTCATTCTCACAAATTGAAGTGCTATTATCAATCTCTATAAGAAGTGTTTTATTTTCTGCTTTAATATCCTGAAAGAAGTAATTTCATCAGTAATTAAGAGTTTGAATTTTTGTTAAGAGTTACAATGCAGGATTAAATTAAAATGACAAGGTCACACAATTTGGAGTTAATGATCTCATCTTTGTTGAATCTTAGCAGAACCTAAAACTGAATAATACTCACAGAATAAATAATTTCTTTCAATGTACTTTCTGCTGTTATAGACCTTTCTCTGAATTCTATAAAACATTTTACTGTGTCCAAACATGTCTGACATGAATACTGTGGCATACCATCTAATAAGGTAATCTGAAATAACAAAATTAATTGCAAAGTAAATAAAGAAACAAGTTATAAATGAAAAACACACTATTTACTTGAAAACTGTCTAAATAGTTTAATAACTGAATAAACTAATAAAGATAACGAACAAATAATTATTACATTAAGATTTGTTAACAAGTTATAGTTGATAATGAAAGTTTCATCCAATGGAAGCATTTGTTTTTCTGTTGATAAACATACTCTACACATCTCCATGTTCAATAAAATTATGTAAAAAGTTATTTTGAACAATATAAATAAACCGTATAGGTCAAATTAACGAATTTTAATTTTCTTTTCTAGTTTACATCGCAAACACACAGCACAACCACTCATTTTTTTCACATCAATGTTGATTTTTGTTGACTGATGAGTGTTGACATTAGATTACGTCAAGAAGACGTCAACGTTAAAGTGTCAATGCGGACCTTTTTTGAGCAAAGGTAATAAATCGACTAAAATTTTCCCGCACTAACTCAACAAGATCTACATTTTGTTCAACTGTATTAATCGAAGAATTTATTTTACTTGTGTCTACAGTTATTATTTTTCTTGTTAGGGCTTGTTACACGGCTGCCAACCGCGTCCCCGACAGAGGTGATCTTGGTTGGCGACAGGCAGAGCTGTTTGAAAGATCGTAAACCACGAACTACACGGTTGTAAACCAACAAGGTCATCTCTGTTGGGACGCGGTTGGCAGCCGTGTAGCAAATCCTTTAATTATGATAAATCATACACACTTGTTTTTCCAATGCATTAGTAACGGAGACAGAAAATAAGGCCACATTCCGAGTTACGCTAAAAGTGAAAATATCGCGAATCCAACCAAATTTTATAGTCACAAAATATAAGGCTATTGAGTAATAAATTGTGACTATACAATTTGGTCGGATTCCCGAAATTATCACTTTTGGCGTACCTCGGAATGCACGGTTAGTAAGTTTTGCATATTTTTATCTGTGGCTTATGCGACTGGGGCGTGCAGACTGTCAAAACTGTATTGGATGGATAAGTACCTATCGATTGTGCAATAAATTCGTATTTTAACATGTTAATTTAATAAACTGCGTTTGTTTTTTAAGTAGCAGTAAGTAGTAAATGTGTAGCCATAAAATGAATTAAGATATATCTTGAGTAACAACAATATTGTGAATGTCTAATTAAAGTCTCATATTTTCTTGTTGTTTGTTGTGAAAACAAGAAAAATTATGGTGGAGAACGGAGCCTCTAGTGGGGGCAGCGATAGCCCCAGTGCAACCTGCACACGTTCAGGTTTACTAGAGACCTTGGTGCGCGGCGTTTGGTATCGTGTTCATTGTACGCTCGAAGAGGATTATCTAAGTGTGTGTCTGGATGACGGCTACGACGCGACCACCACCCTGAACGGCACCCTCAACAACACAACGTAGAGACTCCGAACAGTGACTTCACAGAGGTACCTGAAGCGATTGCGAATCAAAAACGTTTAGTACAAGTGGTGAAGTCAGACAATAATGGGTTGGGAATCTCAATAAAAGGTGGTATAGAGAATAATATGCCTATATTGATATCGAAAATATTCAAAGGCATGGCAGCTGACCTTACAGAACAGTTATATGTTGGTGATGCCATACTTTCTGTGAATGGAGAGGATTTGAAGGATGCTACACATGAGGAAGCAGTCAAAGCATTGAAAAGAGCTGGAAAGATGGTCCAGTTGGAAGGCAAGTGATCATAATTTATATTAAGATTGTTGAAATGCTTGAAACATGGCTAGTTAAAAGGTACAGGCTACTAAATTGACCTTAATTACACCAATTCAGTAGCGCGGCGTTGCTAATTGAGTTATTCAGGAACGTATAACACATAGATACATTAACATAGAGCTAGAGCCATTTGTCTCATCACTAGGAAATTATAGCTATTGTAAATGGATTATGGTTACCTAGTTATTAATTTAGTTAAGCTAGGTTTAAGATTGTCTGGTTGAAATTGCCTGTTTAGCCCAGGGGGCCTACCACCAGCTCATAAAGCAGTATTATTTTAATATTACTTCAGTGTGGGAAAGAGATGAAGCTCTACAGGTTGTATAGCTCCATCTCTTTCTCCCACTGAAGTAATATTAAAATAATACTGTTTATGAGCTGATGGTAGGCTCCCTGATGTTTACATGGATTTTTCTGAAATTTTTGTCATTTTTTTTTTTCATCTCTATGATTTTAAGATCTCTTTCCTATGAAAGAAGGAAATAAAATTGGCAATAAGCTTGCTCCCTATAACATAGGACAAACATAGCTGGTTAAATGTGGGTGTACTATATAGTACACCTCTGCAACCCTTTGTGGAATACAGGCATGATGTTATGTTTTGTTATGAAATACAATTCTCAATTGTTTAATACCATCTGCAGACATAGATTATAATAGTCTTTCTGTTGATCAATACTGATATTACTACTTTACTACATTTATTTAAAAATGACTTTAACTAAACTCTAATTATCATCCTGATCAATCACATTACAAAACAGCATTTTGTCAGCATTGATACATACAATACTGAAATTGATATCAAATGAATCTGATTTAAATGGCCAATAATAATAAATAATAATAGTAGTCTTCAATTTTGTTGATGTTGAAGTTTACTCATTTTTGTACATTTTTTTTTTTTTTGAGGCTTCTTTGCCCTCTGGGTGACTATGCCAGCCTAATAGGGTCAAACATGTAGTACACTTAATAGCCTGCCGCCTTAATAACATGCAGCCTGCAGGGTCAGCTAGCATGTTACCAATTACACCATATTAGTATCCACTCACAACGTCTTTAATAATACTTTACCTAATACTATCCTTCTCTCCCTCAGATCCTCTCATTTCTTTTCTTCATACATAGTTTAAGGAAATTATAAAAACTCTTGCACTTTTCAGTCAAAGGTTACTCACGAATTTCTAACAATGCAGTATCTCAATAAACCCTCGATTTAAAAGCTGTTCCAGTGGTCAAGTTTCATTCAAATTCAACTTTATGATATAAAATCAACTTTTTGATCCACAGTCAAATATCTCCGTGAGGTGACTCCATATTTTCGTAAGGCGTCAATCATCAGCGAGGTGGGATGGGAGTTGCAGCGTGGTTTCATGGCAGACGTGCCCCCCTCGCCCCCTTCACCTCGTCGCCGCAGAGCTGACACGCGCTACGTGCCTCTGCTAATGGCATGCATCGCCAAGAATTTGCGACATCGTGACCCAGGTAAAAATGAATGACTATCGCAAAAGAAGAAGACATCCTCATTAAAAAATATTGTTATAAGGAGGCTACTTCTTTTTCATCCTTTTAAGGCATTTAACTTAGTTAAGATTATTTATAAATGTTGCTTAAAGTTACATGACGTTTCATCAAAAACGTTTATGGTTAAGCTGTTATTAATCATTATTTAACTTTAAGCAACTTTTGTAAATAAACCCCATGCTGTAGTTGATTCTGATGAAAGCCTGAACAAATTAGTTTCTTATTTGCCATTGTAGAGGAGCGAACCATCGAGATCTACTCTCCGGACGGCGTGCACGCCCTAGCGTTGCGCGCGGGCAGTGCTCAGGGCGCGACGGGCTGGCATCGCGCGTTGCACGCAGCCGTACGACGCGCCGCACGTGCTGCCCTGGCGCGCGCTCGGCCACGACTGCGGCCCCTGCTTGGTGATGTGCGATATGCTGGCTGGCTGGCGAGGCGACCTCCACAGGATCATGTGAGACTGAATTTCGAACACCACACTCAAATTCATAGCCTTTACTCAGTAAAAGTACAAAACAATATTTAATAAATCGAATAATGCACTAATGCACAGCAATTTGTGTAGTAGCGTGTCCTTGAGACACAAAGGCACTTTTCACTTATTTTCGAACTATTCTACTCTCTAAATGGGTTGCATGGTAAATGGCAATACCATTAAAAGTGTTTGATTGAAATAATTTCTGGTTTCTACAGATGAGTGCTTCCGGCGGATCCGACAGTTCTGATGAGGCTGATGGTTGGCAACCCACGTTTGTTGCGATTACTGATAGAGAAATCAGGTGAGCATCACCGATAAACTTATAATTCTTGATGGAAAAGGTCTGGTCAAGGAAACCTGAGCGAAGCATCCGAAAACGCTTTGGGTTTATTTGTTTTATTTTATTAATTTTAGGAAAACTTACAGCTAAAATATTTTAATATCTATAGTCTCTAATGTGTAAACGATGGCCAATTACAAGCTTCCACTAACGATTAAAGTGAGTAACATTAAAAAATACGCGAAAACAGCGACGTAAGAGATACGCAAATGAATTTTCTCACGCTCAAAAATGACGATAATAAAGAGAAAATAAATGGTGTAGAGAAAAAAAATAAATAAATGGTTATACATCGAAAAAACAATTGCTCAAACTTATCTTCACATCCTTAACGCGAAACGACCGGGTTGACGAAATCGTCAGTTGCAGGAAACACCTAGATTCACGAAATCGTGAAGAATGGCAGGTAAGAATGCTTTCGCAGTGGGTGATTTTATGGTGTGTGGACTGTGTTCAATGTTACCCAATGGACATTGACTCAGCACTCGGACCAGCTCACGCGCGGCCCAGTTAAAATATTGATTTGGTTGCATCACACACACATAGAACACAAAGAATTTGTATAATAGTGTGTGTAAAGAAGAAGTAGTATATATGCTGTAACATATTGTTAATAAATCAGATTTGAATTTTATATTCTTGTCTCATTACCCCTCACTGTGGCCAAGACACTGGCAGTGAGTGTACCTTTCCCGAACCTGGAAATCTTGTCTACTATCCGTCTGTAACCTTAGGTCGCATGGTACAGACATCCTGAACTTATTTATATATATCTATCAAACTATGTATATGGTAGGTTAGGGTTGTAGGGCTTATAGGGCTTAGAGTCGTAGGGACTGTTAGGCTTGTAGGTCTTAGCAACTTCCTTTAACTTATCATATATTTTCATGTATTGTTACACCCTTAACAGTATTGCGGCCTTACGTGACGTTTGATGTACGGGCTGAAATTATAATGATGGTAAAGCTGGTTGTTGACAAAAAGTTTTGAATTTGTTGTTGATTTATCACTGACCAGGTTGTACGAAGCAGCCCCGTGGTCGGGCGAGGCGTGGTGCGCGCCCAGCGAGTGCTTCGGGCTGGCGGCCACGCGCCTGGCGTGGTGGCGGCGCGCGGGCGGCGGCGGCGCGGCGGCGCTGGGCGTGCGCGCGGGCACGCCGGCCGGCCTGGCCGCGCGCGCGCTGCGGGCCGACACGCCGCACGACCTGGCGGCCGTGGCGGGCGCGCTCGTCGACGGGGCGCACCATGCCGTGCGCGCGCAGCCAGAGTTTACTTTCCGTAAGTAACATGTACTACAGCTGTACTAGGTTCTTTTGACGCGTGGCCAAAATAGCGGTGTACGTTGTTTCAGATTTTGTATATTTGTAAAAAGTCTCTAGAAAGACTAATCCAACTACAAAAATTCTACTTATACAAAGCTACACTATTCCCGAATGACATAGATACTTTTTTGCCAGCAAAATGCACAATTCCTGTGAGTATGTCCGTACAGATGAAACCGCGGTGCGCAGTAGTATTTTCCTTAAAAATATAATTATAAAATTCAGAAAGCTCGATTTTTCATCGTCAAAACAAAAAGTAGTTTTTTCGCTTTATTTATTTGGGACTTTCAAATATTTAGAGGTTATGTCGGCCTCATAAGGGTGTACACTCTTCCTTACAAAGAAAACGTTCATTATCAGGATGTCGTTTCCGTGGGGCCTGTGCCCGCCTGTCGCTGGGCGCGGGCGGCGTGTGCGTGTGGGAGGCGGCGGGGTCGCTGGGCCGCGGCGGGGCCCGGGCCCTCTACCGGCGCCCGCTGCACGCACTGCGCGCCTCCGCTGACGATGACCGCTCCGCTCTGTGGCTGCACTTCGCTGATGATGATACGGTCGTAAGTACATTTTGATTGCTTAACTGATTATTTTGGCAAGTGGTAAAATAACTGATAAAGGCGGAATCCATGACGACCTGAATGATGAAGTTACTATCGTTTTTAAATGCACGGCAGTTTCTTGGTTATGTTCTCGATTTAACTGGGATGTCAATAATAACAGCTGGAAGGAACAAAATCGATCGACCGCAATTTATGTAGTTGTACCTTTCAAGTGTAGTTGATTCGATAGTATATTCTTTGATTCTTTATCTCATAGTTTCCATTACTCCAGGAATTAGACATGGAAGGCAGCCCAAAACCGGCAGTGTTTATCCTGCACAACTTGCTGTCGGCGCGCGTGCACGCGCTGCCCGCGGGCGCGGAGGGCGCGGCGGGCGCGGGGGGCGCGGGGGGCGCGGGGGGCGCGGGGGGCGCGGGGGGCGCGGAGGGCGGCGAGGGCGCGGCTGCGGCGCTATAGCGCGAGCGCGACTACTGCGACACTGGCGCCGCCCCACAGCGAGGTGACTACCCGGCCTAACTAACGACATGATTCCTTTAGGATTGTTGTCGCGCTCTTTTTACAGATCGTGATCCGTTTTGTACTAGATCTGAGGTCGTGTTGCAAAGATTTGAGATCGGTCTTTACCGGCCATGTGGCAGCGAGTTTTGCTTCGAGTTTTTATGTACATTTTCACACTAACAAATATTGTTAAGAGTGAAAATGCACCTAAACATCAATTTGTAATGTGAGTCAGCTGTAGGATTCTTTGGAATATCTTTTGTAATTATAACTATTACTAAAATCATTCCTAGAACATTGTGTTTACACATGAAAGTAGTATCATAATATAATTTGTAACTGTTCTCATCGAATCTCTTGTAACTGACGTATCTGTGATGTTTAACAATTTATCATGATCCCTTCATATCTGACCCGTATCAATAGTAATATTTTGTAAACTTATTTAGTGACTGATGTAGTTCATAGAACTATTTTCCAGTGGAAGTCAGTGATGATTACATATTAAAAAGCACCTTTTTATCTTATAAACGTTTGATCAGTAAAACTTAAGTATTGGTAGTACTGGGGCAGCCAATAAACTAAAAGATTTTAGATTTTCTTAATCCCCTTCCTAGTATAAAACCAAAATATAAATTCAGTAATAATATTGTTTCTATAAACTAATATTGCCAAAGAGTTCAAAGCATAATGGACAATACGTTTCTGGACATAGTGGCCATAGTTCCCTGCATGTATACTGCTGAGTCCCCCACGTTACCCACACGTGTACGCCGCGCGGTCGCTCGGTGTCGGCAGGCGTCCTGCTTCGCTTGTATGTGGCTGTCATTGTTCTTCCAAAGATATAAAATTATTGAAATTTTGTTTTGTTTAATCTTGTAGCTTAATGTAGCGTAGAAAAATGTAATTATCGTTTGAATTGATCATAATGTATTTTTATAATTTCCTTTGTAAATAAATAGGTATACTGTTTTATAAATGGTACATTCCCAGAATGTAGACGATTAAATTTGCTTTAATATTTGTAGCGTTTATCTCAAGTAAGGTAAAGGTAAGGTTTCAATAATATATGATGTATATTGTGTAGTCACATGTGTAACTAATAAGAAGGCAATATGCGAGGTGATATCTAACATATTAATATTATTTATTTTGATATCGAATCGTACAGCCTGTGTTGTTATTGGAGGAGCCTCCAATTTTTATTTAAGTACTCATTTATGTACCGCATTATTAGGTACACACATATTTGTAATCTCAGAAAACGTACCTCAAGATTGTTTACGTATAATCTCATTAACATTCCCTAATCGTGATTAATTTTACATTCTTAAATAAAAAATACTTAAAATATGCTTACTCGATTTTTTATAAATAAGTACTATAACACTAATTTGTATTTCACTAAATTACTAAAACGAACACTTACTGTAACTTGAAAAACGAATGTATTTACTAAATAAATTGTATTTGTTGTTTATATTATTAAATGTTAGGTTTTAATCTGGGGGAGGGAATAGTTATCGACTTTACGGATGTGTTTTTTTAGATTATTTTGAGAACGCCAGTGAGCGAATTTCACAAAAAAAAGTTAAAGTTGAATAATCCGTAAAGTAGCCGACTCTAAAGGACGCAGTGTTCTGATATCAAGCTAAGTTCTATAAAAGACAACTCATATAACATAGTTACCATGATTTTAACTTATTTAGGAACTATCAGAAATCTCTGTGCTATACAGTTTCCGGATCCGTATTATAAATTATAACGCTAATATACTAATCTTGTAATCTCTTTAGAATTTCTACTGGTGACATTCCTTCATACTATGATATTACACTTCCACTGCGGGCGCATAAAGCCGCATCGAATAGACTGTATAGAAGTAATATTGTCTAATGTATTTTTATTTGTTTGACGACCGTATTTATGGTGAACTAAAAATGCGCAATATTATTACAGCAATAGGTTTTCGAGTTGTGGGTAACATTGCATGCGGTTTGTGGGTGAAACATATTTCTGCAACTTTGTGTAGCGCGACTTTAGTTTACCATGAATAGGCGACATTAAGCTGTCTTCGTACGATCCAACTTGACGCCCGATCGACAAATCGCCCATTCATGTGGATTTCAACAGAGTGGCACTTGAACATTAGCTCTACTTGTCCATCCATCGCCTTCATTGTCTGGTTGGGTTGTCTATAAGCAACTTTTCTATCACGTATTTAATTGTACCCCAAGTGAGTCATTTTTATCATTTTGTTATTTATTAAATGTTTTAATATTATACAATTAATTCCAGTTATTATTATTATTGGTTATGCAAGACATTACGATGAGTTCGTAGAGTTGTTATTATCGTCTTGCCATTTGAGACTGAGTTTTATTTCAAATTATCTATGTGTTATGGATCAAGGACATAGTATTTCTACACCGTCTATGCAAAACGCTAGATTACGAATCATAATAAATTCATTAATAATTAGGTACTTAACTGTATTCTGTTATATGTAAGGCAGCTGTTACATACAATCATGTGGAGCAAATACGAACTACTGGTGTGAAGGTTCATGGTTCACTTGGAACTGGTTGCATGATTGTGTCACAGATGTATCTAAACTTTGTATGATGTAAAAACATGTCACAAAAACACGTGCTATGTGCAAATCTATCGAATGGACAACGACACAAATCCTCCCGGAGTTTATCGACTACGACACGGTGGCCAATACTTAATACATAGTCAATGATATAATGCGACTAGGGCGGCGCCTTAATGCAAAGCTCGCCTTACAAATAACACACTTTTAGCAACAGTGATTCGTAAATGTATCCCCATCGCGCAACGCTATAGTTGACTCGTGTGATTTATAACTAAGGTTTTCTAAAATGTGTTTACAATGCTAGTTGACTTGTTTCATAATACGACCCATTGGTAGCTGTCATAGCATTCATGATCATTTGTAGTAAGATCTGTCATTCTGTCATGCATTAAAAACAACGAAGAAACATGCTGTTTATTTTTTATATCGCCATTTTATAGTACTGGTCGACCAATACCATTAGACAACTGAGTGGTATACGGCCTGGCACTTGTTGAGCTCTTCAGATTTTACTTGCCATTTGGTATCGCTCAAATTCGTCAATTATTTGTAGATGTCGTGACAACCATCATCATCTGCCTAGCCTTTTCCCAACTATGTTGGGGTCGGCTTCCAGTCTAACCGGATGCAGCTGAATACCAGTATTTTACATGGAGCAGTCGCTCCATGTAAAATACTGGTATTCAGTAATTAACTGGGTTGTGGAGGTCAGATAGGCAGTCGCCTATCTGACCTCCACAACCCAGTTAGGTACTGGGTAACACGATACCCCTTGGTAAGACTGGTTGTCAGACTTTTTGGGCTTCTAACTACCTGTAACGACTCAAAGATCTACAAATGACAGTCGGGACCAATGGCTTAATGTGCTTTCCGAGGCACGGAGGGGTCTTGGTATGTAAAGATGGTCACCCATCCACAGACCAACCGCGGCAAGCGTAGCTTAACCTGATCGATCGACCCGTGCAGCTGTTGTTACTTAGCCACAAGTCCCTACAGCCGAAAGTTGTCTAATTAATTTGGTCGTACATACAAATACCTTCCCTATAATCGTCAAGGACACCTTTTTTACCGATACATCAAGTACATGAGGTCACGCTTACCTAGGCATGAGCTCATGCCCATACCCACCACACTGGGTAAGGAGTTAAACACCCTAGGCACCTAGAGCTTATTCTACCGTCTTAAGGTCAAGGAAATTACTTTTCTCTATTTATGCACCAAGATAAATAAAAGTATAAAAGCTAAATCTGTACTGTAACAGCACATGTATGTAACCAAATAATAATCAGTTCAGCTTTAAAATATAAACACATCTTCAAAATTGCCTGTAGTTTTTCTCGTCTAGGCGACAAAGTGTAGGAGAATCGTGTTGTTCCGATGAAGTCTACGTTTCATTAGGTCGAGGGGCTGAGCAGGGGCAGTGCTCGGCGGAGAGCCCTCGCAGCCTACTTCAATACTTGGCTTATTACTATCTATACAATAGCATTCTTTACTCCACACATCACCACATTTTCAACCCTATTCTTTAAACAATAAGACGTTATATATGCTGGCATGTGAGCGTCGGTATGAATAGTCTTGTCTGCGCTATTGTCTCGCCTTTCTATTGGAAAGCTGACAAAGAATTTAGCTTTGTCTGTGTTTAGTACGTAAAACGAATGATTGCTTTGCATTTTGCAGAAAATGTATTATTTGTCTCGAATCGGGTTTAAAAGTAAATTGAATTAACTTCGAACACCTATTTATTTGATGAATATACCTAGTTATTTGGAAAATAGTACAAGACAGGAGTAGGTTATCTACTGTACGCTGCCGCTGGTCAGAGCATATCCGCACCTCGTTAAACACTAAAGCCTCGGCAATCATAATCGTTTATTGTCATAAATGTGGTGGGTAGGTACAAAAGATGTAACATACCTATTTATAAAATTACGTGCAAAGACACATTCCGTCATGCAGTGATGACGTGTAAATTTTTTATGGATGTTAGTCAGTAACATACAATTATGGAAACCGTTCATGTTGCTAAAAATGGGTGCAGGTGGAGGAACATCATCAAATAGGTCTTGAAATCTTGCCGTGTTCACGACCCCCAGCATTGGAAAAACGACCCAAGGAGGAGGAGGATCTGGAAAATCTGTAAACGCACTAATATCCAGTTTGAAAACCCTTAATAAAAAGCAATAGCCCAGGCTTTGATTGGCTTCATAAGGGACGTGAGCTTTAACTCCATTGGGTTGCACAGTTTTTCCTACAGCGTGGTAGGGCATCGCCGCACAAACGGTAACCATAAATTCTGCACATTAGTGTAGATATATTACGTCGGTTATCAAAAAAAAAGTCGGTCTAACTCGTTGCTATAGATGTTTCACATCAAAAATCTGCTGTTTCATAGGAAATTTAAATACCTACGCGGTCAAAATGTATGGAGCAACAATTATTTTTGATGTGAAACGTCTATAGCGGCGGGTCAGACCGAACCAATGCCAATGTTGGCATCGGTAAATTATATATCCTTTTATGCATATTACCTGTACATAATAATTTCGATGTAGCCAGGCGTCCCGCGACGGCAAATTTTTTATAACCGACGAAAATTTTTAACAAAGGGTTTCCAAATCATGTACTGAATCCATGGTAACAGGTTGCGCATCGATGTCCCTGCCACCCTGTATTATCTGTGGTTACCAGGGATGGGCCGAATTTCGGTTCACATTCGGTTTAATCGAATTTCGGCAGCTTGAGCCGAACTTCGGCATTCGGCCGAAATTCGGTTCAGATCCCGAACATTCGGCACAAGAAAAATAATACATACTTGCACTATTTTGACTGAAATTTATAGAATTAAAATAGCATTACAGTACTTAAAACAAAATTATGTCTTTTACTCACTCATGGTTATTTATTTTGGAACATTGTTCCTTAAGAGCGCTGCGCCCGCGGCTCGCAACTACAAATCGAGACGTTTGCAAAATTCGTTCGGAATATTGCTATCTCTGTTTGACAACAGCAGGCGGGCGGCGGACGCGGTGCGCATCCGTGTGTGTGTGTGACTGGATAGATAGCTACTTACCATTCATTCATAACGAGTCGACGGCATTTATATTTTATTATTAGGAATTAGGTATGTTCATTACTTGCTTTATTTCTGTTGAATACTTTGGGGAATCGTTAGTATATGTACAGACTAGTAATGCGTTTTTTGGAAATTTCTTTACAATGCCAATATCTCAATGTTTTAGAATATCTCTGGATCTAGGCCTTGTAGAGAAAATCTAGTAGATATGAAATGAAATTGTTTATTCTGTAAATAGGATAAGTATCGGAATCACTTTTACACGTCAGATTAAAAAAATCGGTACCGCGGTAATCAACGCATTGATGCCTTTTACTCCACGGTTTCGGTAAATTGCGTTACAGTGTCGCGAAATCAAAGGTTTAGTCCCATCTCAAAAATGCTCAACGCGCCTAAAGAAGTCTGAAAAACTTCCAAAACCTTTAAAGTAAAAATACTTGCATAGAACTTTGATCCATAAGTAAATATAAATAAGGAGCAGAATTGCATCGAGCGTCGAAGGAGCGAGTAGCCGAAAAAAATACTTTGAAGAAAAATACTTGTATAGAACATTGGTACGGACCTTATCTAAATAAAGAGCACAATCGCATTAAAAAAAATCTTCCAAAACCTTTAATCCGTAATGTAGTATAAATAAAGAGCACAATCGCGTTTACAAAAAAAAAAAACTTCCAGATCCTTTAAAGTAAAAACGCTTGCATAGAGTTCTATGCAAGCGTTTTTGCAGTACCGGTATAATAAATACCGTATAGAAAATGTCCAACACCGGGATCCCGGTATGAGTAGTAGTTAAAAAGCACACAAAATAATAAAAAACTGCTTTTTAAATACTAGTCACTTTTTTATACAACTTTAAATTGCAAACTTCTGTTTCTTGTGTTTGTCTTCTGTTTGTTTGTTTTTTTTGTAAATTTGAATAATCAGTATCTAAGTAATTACAATTTAGCGATCTATTTAAAAAAAAACAACAACAATCAATCATCTCTCTCTCTCTCTCTCTCAACAAAAAAATCACAAAAAAAAACAATCACATAAAAATCAGTCAAAATTGTTCATCGTGTTTTTAAAGGGGAAGCGCCAGGGAGCTCGCAAAATTCAAATTTTCTTACGTTTTTTAAAACGTAAGAAAATTTGAATTTCAAAATGCAAAAAGCAAAAAGCATTTTAAAAATAAAAACCATCAAATACCACGGCGCTTATTTTCCAAGGGGCTTATTTTCCACGGCGCTTATTTTCCAAGGCGCTTATTTTCCACGGCGCTTATTTTTCACGGCGCTTACTTTCCACGGTGCTTATTTTCAACGGCGCTTATTTTTCACGGCGCTTATTTTCCAAGGGGCTTATTTTTCACGGCGCATTTTTTTCACGGCGCTTATTTTCCAAGGCGCTTATTTTCCACGGCGCTAATATTCCACGGCGCTTTTTTACCACGGCGCTTATTTTCCACGGCGCTTATTTTCTAGTAACATCTATTTAAGAACTACTTATGTCCGCTATAAAAACAGTCAGCTGAACGCTGCACGGAGATCCGTAATTCCGTGCGGCGTATTTTTGCCGCGTATTTTATTCTGTGTGTCCAGAATTAAATACGCGCCTCCGCGCCACGGGAGAGAGAGTTTGGTAATATGTCAAATTATGATTTTCATTTGTCATCAAGACTTCCTCTTCCCAAAGTAAAGCTGCCATATTGATTGACCCATCCTTTGTTTGCGAGACTCAGTGGTGAGGATTTGGATTTTTTTATTCATACGCTTATTTTCCAAGGCGCTTATTTTCCACGGCGCTTATTTTTCAAGGCGCTTATTTTCCAAGGGGCTTATTTTCCACGGCGCTTATTTTCCAAGGCGCTTATTTTCCACGACGCTTTTATCCCACGGCGCTTACTTTCCACGGGGCTTATTTTCCACGGCGCTTTTATCCCACGGCGCTTACTTTCCACGGCGCTTATTTTTCAAGGCGCTTATTTTTAGCAACGCGTCATACGTCATCCATCATGTTAAACGGCGAGTAAACTCGAAAAAGGCACTTTGACACTACTTTATCGCGCGACGAGATACCGATGTTGCAAGTGATTAAAAACAAATTATTTTTATGATAGCAGCATCGGCTTGAAGTTCTGTTTCCATTCATTCAATTTATGCATGGAATTATGTACTTTATTGAATAAACGTCTCTCTTAATTATTCTCTCTTTTAATAATTTATGATTAGTTTTTTGTGTAACCGACTTTTTGATTAAAATTAAATCATTTCTTTGGCATGCTAAATTAAAATACAAATTGACGGAAATTAAAATTAGTGGCACCTATACTCATTAGATAATCACCACAAATGACAAATGGGCCGACGATTGCAATTTGACAAATCGAAGTTTAACAGTCACCATAAAGTCCATGACGTTGCAAATTTTGTTAATCACCAGTCACCAAAAAGACTGGCGTTCAAATAAATTGGCAGGTGGAGTTGATTCCGCTATTATAACCATAAAATTGTTAATCACCACCCTTAGGAAATAAACTGGTGATTTTAGTAATTATGTTGCGAATATTTGATATTACCATACAGCTATAATCCCTAGATTTCGTTAATTTATTTATTTAATCACCATAATTGGCAAAGTGACTGGAAAGTAATAGTCATCTACGTGGTAGTGCACCCCTCTACTACAGTACACCGGTGTACACCCACAATTAAAAAAATAATATCATTTTGTCTTTTTGTCTACTCTTCTCGTCGTCAAAATCGAGGACGACTAAATACGACAAAATAACTGATTATCTCGTGTTGAACTGTCAAAAATCGAGATAAATAACGTGTCATATTTGGGTTTGTTGACAAAACATCAAGTTTGACAGAACGAGTCAAGTATTTTGTATGGCGTGGCTATCAGAAAACAATAACACTACAGAAATAGACAAAAATTAGTCGCGCGAGGGTGGATAATTATCGCGTGTGTCATGTTAGGCCTGCTGGAAGAAGCATGGGTCCTAACTTCCCTTTGAGTTTTAGCTTCTATTTCTGCCTCCAGTTAGTAGCACAAGTAGTAATGAAATGTAACTAACTGTCGAATTAAAATATGCAGTTTTTAAAACTTACCCTGATAATTATAAAATTGGTTGGAAATATAATGTGTAGGTAATAAAAAGAAATTGTTTCACTGTAGTGTCTACTGATAAAATAAAATCACCAATACCGGTATCCCGGTAGTGGACATTTCAATACCGGTATTGAAAAATGTCAAATAATTTCCGGGATCCCGGTATTAGCCAATACCGGGATCCCGGTATTGAAAGCCCTACATAGAACATTGATCCGTAACTAAATATAAATAAGAAATAAAATAGTCTTGCGAGTATTTCGGATCGGCACTTGGTCGGCGTACTTGCAAGTAAATACCTAGTATAAAAACCAGCACCCTAATTGCGTAATACAACACAATCACAATTTGTTTCGATTTGAAACAGATTTCTAATCCATTGCTTCATAAGTTGGAAAAAAAATCTCTTCAACAACGTAAATAAGGCAATGAATGTTGTTGAAATGTCAAAATGAAACAAATTTCGCGAAATTGTTTACGAAAATGAGTTACGCAATTAGGGTACTGGTCCTATAATATAGCCCTCGTTCGCACGGACGTAATAAAATCGCGGCGAAATTTTTCGTGCACTTGATTTTCAACGCTCTGCTTAGCGCCGAGAGTTGAAAATCCAACAGTGTTTCTTCAACGCGCTGGGACGAGAGTACGTCCCAGCACGTTTGATTCTCAACAAGCCACCTATACCTGGACTACCGTGTTTCGGCCGTGTGTATAATTTATATGTTTCTACGACTCGCTGAGGGTCTTTAGACGCATAAATAGGTACCTACCGATTAATATTACTGATGAAACATAAGTACTCGTTTGTCCAGATACGGATGTTTGTAAACACATTTATGTTATCTGAAGATAGAAAGAAAGAAAAGATAGAATAATTTTTTTTTTTTTTTTCAGAAACACGTGTATACAAAAAGATAATTAACTCGAGTAAAACAATCAAACAATAGATTTAAATATAATCACGAGCACAAAACAGAAGTAGTCGGCAGCTGCTTTAATTTAGTAAACAAATAAGCACAGTAAAGTACCTATATAATATACCTAATCTTATAATACTGACAAAAAATACCCCGAACGAATTCCAACCGATCACGTTGCGCTAGTGTGAGTGCCTGTCGGAGCGATATACAACTACAGTGAGCAGTACGACCACGCACACATTGACAAATTATTCCTTGACGCGATGGCAATACTAGCATCGAAAAATTATGATAAATTTGGATGTGTTCCGTAATACAAAAAATGATGAATGAAAATTTAATGTATTTCCATTTTATTTTCGATAATTTGTAACTTGATAACATAAACTATGCTTGTACGGAAACAATATTACAAATATTGTTGTTTATAATACAGAAAAAACCATATGAAAACATGTCATTTACGCTGTAAAAATGTACGAAATGGAATTCGCTTACATTTCATTTAAAGGTAAGTTTTTGAAAATCAAAAGACGTAGGAGCCTAGATAAATACTGTCTCAATCCGAATATCAACATAATATGGTGGAAATATGCTCAAATTGCAAATGATTGATGTACTACGTTTGTATGGACAATTCATACGTCGCCGCATTCTTAAGGCTCCGTGCCGCCGCACCGCACGAAATCACTGATTTTGATCAATTTTGTTTATTCTTTGTGAGAAAGGGGACGAGAATTTAAACAAAATTATTTGTGATTTGAAAAGTCCAATTCTTCGTCTTGTACATAGGGGAAAGGGATTTTTGAAATAAATTAAGGATTCGTGGGAAATCACTAAAATTCGCAACAAGTTTTCCAAAAAATGACGCGAGACTGACGTTTGATCGTTTCGTTAGAAGAAACTGCTTTTGATGTTGAAAATTAAAAAATATCATCAACATCATTATATGGTCTACTTGTACATAGGGGAACCACTTTTTTCAACTTTCATACAAAATATAGCAGAAAAAAAATGTTGAAATAACGTAACTTTCTCAAAACTTCAAGCCAAATAAATATTTTTTTCTAATACTTAGAAACACTTTTAAGAAATTTTAAAAATTATATATTAATTTTAAGTTAATTGTTTAATAGAATCTAAATTTTATTTTATAAATAAACAATTACTTCATTACGTAAATAAATGGCAAAGTGAACTATATAAACGATCGCGGAAAATCTATTCCGTCAGTAGCGAACGGGCCTTCCCAGCGTGAGGACGTATCACTTTGCGTCGCAGCACGCACACACGCACGTACGTGTCCGATGTTAACATATTCCAGAAATTGTACGTCGACTACCACATTTTGATCCGCATTTTATTTTAAAGTACTTTGCTTGTTTTTGAAGAACATTAAAATTTTGCATGCCTGGCAATAAATAAAATACCGGTGTACGTGTGTTCGTAATTCTTCTTATCCTAAACGGCTTGACTGATTTAGATGTTTTTTTTTTTAATTCTTTTTGTGTAACTTGGATGGTTCATAACTATAGTTGGACTCGCGTGGCGCTGTTGTCGCAGGACAACATCTGCCTGCTGGGTTCACTAGTTATATTTTGACTTTAGATTTCATAGTTTTGAATGATTTTTGGTAGGGGAAAAAGTTATGGGTTCGCGTCACCGATATGCCCGCGCCGATATGCTGTTGTAGCAATAAGTGAAGTATTTTTGGAACGAAGTTCTTTAACGCTACTGAAGACTACTTTAAGTCAAAATAAAGATCCAAGATGACGGCTGCGAACATTTAAAAATATTTCGTCATGGGTATCGTTTTCATAGTTTTCGAGGATGCTAAAGCTGATAGTGAGGTCAAAATATAAATCCAAGATGGCGGCTGTGACAATATTCAGATTTTTCGTCATAGGTGTCTTTTTCATAGTTTTTGAGGATTCTAAAGCAGATTTTGATGTCAAAACGTAAATCTAAGATGGCGGCTGCGAAAATTTTCACATTTCTTCATAACATCACGCTATCAATTTCAAAGTGTTGGGCCCTTTGAAATTGATGGCGTGATGTTATGAAGAAATCTCATTTCCGCAACTTTTTCGCGCAAGTGGGTTCGCGCAAGTGTCTTTCGCGAAAATGTCTTTCGCGCAAGTGTCTCAGATCCCTTTATGGATACTGGTGCCAATTCTCTTGTCACAAATTAATGCCTCAAAACTAGACTAAAAATCACCAAAGTTTCGTTCATTCCTGTCAAACGATGATTTCCTATCGTGAAATAATTTTAGAATATATTTTATTTTGACAGCACTAAGATGGCAATATGGTGCCGATTCTCTTGTATACCGAACTAAACTTACTAAACTATCACTAAAATTCCTTACTTTTGGCTATGAAAATCTTGAAGCTATTCTGCAACAAAAATTTTCTAAATTAAATTTAAATATATTTTGACACACTAAAATTATATTTGACAATCGCGAGTCCACGTGGTACTTATTTGCCCTACCCCGTGAATTTTTTTTAGAGCTGGAGGCGCACAGGGGACAGCCTTGACGTTTTATATAGAATTTTTACTTTTTGTAAGGAAAATAAGAAAAAATATTACCTACATGTAGAGTGTCAGGGGTTTAAGTGTTTTATAGGGGATCGAAATTCTCATTATTTTTGCGATTGGACACACCGTTTTCGAGATATACGCAAAAGAAAAAAAAAAGATACAGTACTGTTTTTTGCACCTGAAGCGAGGTGTTGGTGTGAATTTTAGTTCAAGATAACTAATTTTATTCCGCACCTTTTTAATCGCGATTAAAAAAAGTCATATTTAGTTAGACATGGGTGCCGATTCTCTTGTACACCGAACTAAACTAACTAAACTATCACTAAAATTCCTTATTTTTGACTATGAGAATATCAAAGCTATTCTGCAAAATAAATTCTCTAAATTTAAAAATAATTTTGACACATCTAAATCGAATTTGACAACCGCGACTCCACACGTGATACCTAACCACGTGAATCTTTTTAGAGACGGAGGCGCGCAGGGGGGGCAGCCTCGACGTGTTTTATATGGATTTTTCACTTTTTGTGTGGAAAATAAGAAAAAATATTACCTACATGTAGAGTGTTAGGGGTTTAAGGATTTTATAAAGGGTGTCAAAATTTTAATTATTTTTGCGATTGGACACACCGTTTTCGAGATAAAAGCAAAAGAAAAAAAAAAATTTAGTACTGTTTTTTCATCTGAAGTCGAGGTGTTGGTGTGAATTTTAGTTCATGACAACCAATTTTATTCCACATGTTTTTAGTCGCGATTAAAAATAGTCAAGTCAAAAATAGTTAAGTTGTGTCACTTTAATCTATTTCAGAATGGGCAATCGATTTCCCATTCTGAAATAGACTAAAGTGACACAACTTAACTAGATTTTAATTTGACAGCACTAAGATGGAACTGAGATTTTCATTTAGTGAAAAAAGCAACTTTACTATTCTGAATTTGACGTTTTTCACTTAAAATTTAGATTTTCTAACCGAATCTGACTATTTTACGCGATTAAAAACGTGTGGAATAAAATTGATTGTCATGAACTTTAAATTCACACCAACACCTCGATTTCACATGCAAAAACAGTACTGAATCTTTTTTTTTTCTTTTGCTTATATCTCGAAAACGGTGTGTCCAATCGCAAAAAATAATGAAAATTTCGACTCCCTTTATAAAACCCTTAAACCCCTTATACTCTACATGTAGGTAATATTTTTTCTTATTTTCCATACAAAAAGTGAAAAGTTCCATATAAAACACGTCGAGCGTGCGCGCCTCCGGCTCTAAAAAGATTCACATGGTTAGGTATCACGTGTGGAGTCGCGATTGTCAAATTTGATTTAGATGTGTCAAAAATTTTCTTAAATTTAGAGAATTTATTTTGCATAATTGTGCCGATTCCCTTGTTCACAAACTAAACTAAATTTAAGTGCATCTTTTTCTTTCTATTTCATTAAGAAAAGGACAGAAGATAAATTTTAGTTTAGTCCTGTCAAATTAATCAGCGCTTGACGTTAATTGACGTAATTTAAGTCGGCAAGTTTTTAATCACATCTAAACTTGTATGGGTGGTGATTAATTTGACAGGACTAAACTAAAATTTATCTTCTGTCCTTTTCTTAATGAAATTGTAAGAAAAAGATGCACTGAACTTAAATTTAGTTTAGTTTGTGAACAAAGGAATCGGCACCAATAGCTTTGAGATTCTCATAGTCAAAAGTAAGAAATTTTAGTGATAGTTTAGTTAGTTTAGTTCGGTGTATAAGAGAATCGGCACTAATCAAAATTTTAGGTGAGAAAAGTCAAATTCAATTGGTGCCGATTCTCTTGTCACAAATGCCTCTAAACTAAACTAAAAATCACCAAAATTTAGTTTATTCCTGTCAAACGACGATTTCCCATTCTGAAATAGACTAAAGTGACACAACTTAACTATATTTTAGTTTGACAGCACTAAGATGGCACTGAGATATTAGTTTAGTGAAAATGGCAATTTTGCTATTCTGAATTTGACGTTTTTAACCTAAAATTTAGATTTTCTAACTAAATATGACTATTTTTTTATATCGTGACTAAAAACATGTGGAATAAAATTGGTTGTCATGAACTAAAATTCACACAAACACCTCGACTTCAGATGAAAAAACAGTACCGAATATTTTTTTTTTCTTTTGCTTATATCTCGAAAACGGTGTGTCCAATCGCAAAAATAATGAAAATTTCGACACCCTTTAAAAAACTCTTAAACCTCTAACACTCTACATGTAGGTAATATTTTTTCTTATTTTCCACACAAAAAGTGAAAAATCCATATAAAACACGTCGAGGCTGCCCCCCCTGCGCGCCTCCGGCTCTAAAAAGATTCACGTGGTTAGGTATCACGTGTGGAGTCGCGGTTGTCAAATTCGATTTAGATGTGTCAAAATTATTTTTAAATTTAGAGAATTTATTTTGCAGAATAGCTTTGAGATTCTCATAGTCAAAATTAAGGAATTTTAGTGATAGTTTAGTAAGTTTAGTTCGGTATACAAGAGAATCGGCACCAATAGCGAATTTTTCATTTTCACTAAATTAATAACTCATTCAGTTGCAAAAACTGTACTTTATCTTTTTTCTGTTCTTTTGCTTATATCTCGAAAATTGTGTCTTATCGCAAAAATAATGAAAATTTCGACCCCCTTTATGAAACCCATAAACCCATAAAACTCAACATGTAGGTAATAATTTTTCATGTTTTCCATACAAAAAGTATAAAATTCCATATAAAACAGAATTGTTATAAATATACTAAACGAATATACACAAACATTCCAGACTTATTTCATAAGCGTACCTACGTAACTTAACAAAATCCCGTCTATAGGATCAAAACTGTTTAAGCGATCACTACGCTCGATGTTTAGGCGTGTGTGCGTGAACGGTGCACACAAACATAGCATCGCAAGAATTTACCTAAACTCTGTCGAGTGAAGTCACGGCCAGGAGCCTTAAATTAAATCAGTTCTTGTTATTAGTCTTGAAAATTAGTTCTTCTTATTAGGCCACGCGGTGGAAGCGCGGTGTGCGGGCGGGGACATCTAGCAATAATAATTGAAGTAAATGCGTAAACAAGTCACGACGTGTCGCTCTCGAGAAAGCGCGCGAATTTGAACAGAAGTTTCATTTTTACCGAATGTTCGGCCGAAGTTCGGATTCGGTTCAAACCACATTCGGCCCATCTCTAGTGGTTACACTTTCATTTTATTCGTCTTCGTCATGATTTAGGTATACCTATTCACTTCGACCAACATGAAAATATCCAAAGAGAAAGTCTTGACTCTGTGTAAGGTTTGGCCGGTTTTGTTTTGCAGGCACTTAGGTAATTCTGCACCTTACACCTTATTTACCTACTCGTATTTTGGACAAGAAAAACTTAAAGAATCATCTACATTTTCCCAACTACCTACCTCATTTCGGCTTCCCGTGTAGTCAGATGCGGCAAATAGGTACCTATATCTAAATATTTCAGATGGCGACTGCCATCCCTTCCCTCACAACCCAACTACTATATAATACAATAACCTAATGATTTTAAGGATAGTTATAGTTAATAGGCTCGCCCCCTATTACATGGGACTTAAACATAACTGAAGAAATGTGGGTGTACCTGCTAGCTACAGGGACACCTCTGCCCAACCCTTCGGGGAAACAAGGCGTGATGTTATGTTATATTATAGTTAGACTTTCGCGGTTTTATAAAAATATCCGATGCACGGGGGACTACTATCTATTGACTGACCCCAGAAATTGATCAATCCGCACAGCTGTTATTTAGTCACAATTAAGTCCCATAGACAAGCGACTTGCGAGTTGTAGGTCGTAGGTTCAAAACCAGACAGGCGCTTTACTTTGTGTAAATTATTTCATCATCACTGCTCTCAAAACGGTGAAGGAAAACATCGTGAGGAAACCGGCATGTCTTAGAACCGAAAATTCGAAGACATGTGATATCTACCAACCCGCACTGGGCCCGCGTGGTGGATTACGCCCCACTCCCTCTAACAGAGAGTAGGCCTGTGTCCCAGCAGTGGGAACATTATAGGCTGATGATGATGAAGTCCCATAGAAATTGTATTGAAAACTTAAAAATCATTAATTATTTTCCGATCTCAAGTACCTTCTCATCATGAATTTTTTTTACATTCATCAAAATCTTTTTTAAATATCAGACCACCAAAAACGATTTCGCTTTTAAAGAAAAGTTCAAAGAAATGAAAAGCGCAAAGGCGTACTCGAGAGTGGTGTGAAAGTAGAAGTGTCTTTACAACCGTCTATCTCATAGGGACTAAAATAAACCAGGAAATTCGTGTAACTGCGAAATCTAAGTTAAATAACATCAGTACGACGTTGTGCCATGAATAATTTTCAGGAGATTTGAAGCTGCGATGCCGACGTATCTCGAGTCGCTTTTGCCAAAATGTTGCTCTATATTTTGTTGTTGCTATTCTCTAGAGGACGACAACGTTGCTGGTCAGCCCGCGTATCTTATAAACTGGATTTATCTGCCTTTAATCATTGTAAAGAAATACGGATATAGTTATACAGTAACCAGTGAACAAAAATGTGATATAAATATCTAGCTACCTATTCGTAGGTGAGTAGGTAGGTCTCATTTACCTGCCTAATTATAATCGAAGATTTACACAGCAGGTTTGGAGGTTTTTAAGCTATTGCATAGCTTTTATCGCGGGCTTTGAGCGCGGCGACCGAATCAAGAAATTCCGTAACGTAACGAAAATAAAACCTAACACCCCCCACTCCGCCTACCATGTAATGACGGTTCCCATGACAACGCGATGTTGTCATGGAGGTTACAAATGCTATGCAATAGCTTTATCGCGGCAGTCCCCGAGTGCCACACGTTTTTTTTTATTCCTGAAGGGTCGCTCCATCAGGTTAAGCTAGGCTTACCGGGTTGGGGTCGTGAATGTGACCATCTTTACATACCGTGACTCCTGCTGTCATTCATGGATCTTTGACAGTCGTTACGGGTCGTCAGAAGCCCGAACGTCTGACAACCAGTCTTACCAAGGGGTATCGTATTACCCAGTTACTGGGTTGTGGAGGTCAGATAGGTAGTCGCTCCTTGTAAAATACTGGTATTCAGCTGCATCCGGTTAGACTAGAAGCCGACCTCAACACAGTTGGAAAAAGGCTAGGCAGATTGATTGATAAATCGAAGATTTATATAAGTGCCTTGAGTTGCAATTTTTTTTGGATCCCCAAGTTCCTGCCCACGTCGTAGCAAGAGGCTGTCAAAAGAAAACCTAACTTATCCCAGTCGGGGTGGTACCTAAAATTTTCGAGCTCGCTTCGCTCGATCTTGCACCCTGCATTTGCTTTCTTCTCTTAACTCTTATATCTTTTAACTAAGTAAAAAACCGAAAGGGAGATCATGGCCCCCGGCAACATGGCAACTGAAGGAACACGGGTGGGTTTTAGTCAGTAATATTCTGACATGTCCTTCCGCTCCGCCCAGAGTGGGAGAAGTTATTTGATAATTTCCAAACCAAAAAAAAAGGTATGTACTCGGTATGTAGTTCCGAAACTCGATAAAATATTCAATATTAAATTCACCAAAAATACTTCCGTTACGAAACCAATGATGAAGAGAACAGCTGTCACTTGGCTCGCCAATTTATTAATGAAGTATATTTCGTAGATTCTGCTCGCCGCTCCAGTGTGATTCATTTCATTGCTATAAATTTAGTTTAAACGTCGTGTACCCTCCTTCCGCATGATTAGAGGATGTCTGTCGGCGACGTTTTCAATTGTGCACGAATTATCGCACTTTGATGTCTATTAAAGTAGAACTGATTATTTCAGTTATTGGGGTTATCTTGATGGGTGAAGGTTGTGTCATCTTTGGTCGGAGATCTTTGCTTGATCAATATGTACCTACATGTCACAGATGGATTTTCGAATCCGCTGTTTTACAAAACAGCTCCGTTATGTAAAACAGTTGGACGTTCTGGATTGCCATTGCGTTACGTTTAACAAAACTGCTACCCACGTTTAGACGTAATGCAGAATGGCTTATATGCAGTCACAATAAGCGTTTGGTGTGGCTTCTAATGCCGAATCGGTTGCAGTAACTAAGCTAGAGCACCCTGACCAATAATTGGTTTGGGTTAGGTTAGAACAGTGACCAACGCACGCGAACCTACTTCCAAGTTGGTTGCAGTTACTTGGTTATTTAGTATTTTTAGGACTGACTTTTATAAAACTCTGAAAACTTTATATTAAAATTGTTCGTTTTCACTTGAGTTAGGGTAAATTTTACTCATATTTCTCGTTTTTTTTTATTTTCGGAAGCCATTATTGTTGATGATGATGATGATTGATATATGCAAAACGTTTATACAATTCTGCGTGTTAAAGTTCAGTAATAATGGAAAATCGCTAAATTTGGTTCAGCTGTTTTACATAACGGAGCTGTTTTGTAAAACACCTAGCAGTTATGTAAAACAGCGGATTCGACAATCCATCTGCGACATACGTACATGATAATAAGAAGCGTCTTTGTAGGCAGCGGAGAATCAACGATTGGTTAAGGGTTGCAAATCAAAAGGTGTATGTACTTTTGAACGTCAAAATTACAAGTAAAAAGAAAAATTTAAATCGTGACGTTTTTCATTAAAAGCCTTAACGAGTGGCATAATCAGGCGCCCCTTGGGCAGACAGCCTCGCTACCACCTAGCTGACTAATAGCTGATGTTTTTAGATCAACGGCCAGAATTAGCTTCATGTGTAGATCGTGCCGAAACGAGAGATAAAGAACGGACGATCGGGAGGGAATAGTGGTGAATAGCCGAAACGCCTATTTGGTGCTTTGAAAAGATTATGCATTATACCTACCTGTACCTTTTGCTGAAATGTTGCTCCCTTAGTGTAATATTCTAATAATTATTTCATATTGACATTTTTATTCTTTTTATTTAATTTATTATTTTAGAAGAGAATGTGACTAAATACCTATCTGTTTATGTGCCATTTTAATTTATTGACATTTTATTATTATTGGCATGAAATTGTGACATGTACCTTGACTTTTTATTTTTATTTTGTTACATTTGATTACCTATCTATTTACCTAAACAATTTTGTATGCCTTCTGGCGGGACGTAGTATGGACCGATATTTATTTGTAACAGCTGTATAATCTTTTACCCTATGTTCACAAAATTAATAAATGAATTTGAATTTGAATTTAAATATTTTAAAATCATTTAGCTGCATTCGCTACAGGCAGTCGGCTGTCGCATATCAGAATCCAGTAAGAGCTCTCGTCGTCGGCGGCAGTCGCCGACGCGTCTGCCGCGATTGTCGACGGCTGCAGTTGCCTCTACCGTTGGCGAAGTGCAGCTCGTATATATGAGCATTAAGGGACAAATTAATGAAAATAAAAAATACTTTGCTATAATCTTTACTTTCATAGTAGCTAAGCCCCATCAAATTGTAAAAACACCTGTGTAAAATCTTAGCAACAACGGAGATTTTAAAACCGCTAAAACTTTCAAGTCTACCTTATGTAGCTAATATGAAAACTAATAAAAAAAATTGTAAGTCACTTTGATCTTTTCGAAACCTGGCTAGTGTTTGGAACTATACTAGGTTTTTACGCTCTGATGCATGGAAAAATTTGTTGGTTTTGATATGGGGCAGCCGAGCTTGGTGAGGTCTCTGAAACGACACGCATGTGAGTGCGGTTAGACATCAGGAGTCAGCCAATATGTACAGTGTAACCTGTAGGAACCAGACCTAAGTTGCCTCGACACAACACCCACAGGAAGACAGAGGGTGGTCTAATCGCTTCCGGGAACCCATGCAGACATGGCCAGTGGCGTCCTTCAACGCTTTTGTTCAGCAGCAAGTTTGCCTATCTGTTATATGTACGGTTGTAACCATACAATTACTTACAGCTCAAAGTTTGGCAAACAATGGTGCAAGTTTAACGAGAGCGTTTGGGGAATCATTAGATAAGATGCATACAGACTTGGTTCTTGTTTAATAACATATTGTGGCTGGTTATGAAATAACTGGAAACTTTGCGGTTCACATAAGGAAGGTTCAATGACCTTATTGATTAGAAACGTTACTACATAAAACAAAAATATAGGTATTTAATTTAATAGCAAGATACATAATCTTTGGTTTTGACTAAAATATGATTTTTGTGTCAAGTCTGCTAATTATTCTTTTCACTGTTAAATATAATAGTTTTATTAATACCTACTTCATTTAGTCAGAATTAAAATGGTATGTACATAATTCAAAACTAACAAATTCTTCTCTTTTTATAATTACAAAATTGGGCAATTCAACCTTTGTCAGACTGCCACTCTTTTTACGAGTTAAATAAGAAAATAGTACCTATCGGCGCACATAGGAGTATTTGGCTAATAAAACCGGACAAAAATATCTGAGGCGTTTTTTTTATATGAATTCGATTTAAATATTATTTTTGATTACAAATAAGTGTGCATTAACAATTAATCTCATTAAAACTCTTCGTTTTCAACTTCTTCGTCTTTATTTTCTTCATCTTCATCATCTTTGTCTTCATCTTCTTCACCGTCTATATTTTCACCGTAATCTTCTTCATGAGGAGTACTTGCAATCATCAGACTGACTGCCTCTTGCGAAAATGGCTGAGTTTTTTTGTGCTGCCTTGGTCGATTACTACTCAGATATGGGTCGGAACTTAGTAACAGTCTATATAATATGTCTCTATTACAATCCACCCGTGAAAATTTTCGTGCAAAATTCAATCTGTATTGCCGGAAGTGCTTGTTACGCGACTCAGCTGCCTCCTCTGATAACTGGCCAATAGGAACGATTGCATGAGATATGACTTCAGCTCCATGCATTAACACTTTGTGAATCGTTGGTGACAAGGGTGCCAACCATACAAATTTGTGTACATTTTCGCAGTTTCATGTGCATAGGCTTCAAACTTATCAACATCAACGCTGTGTCCACTTGAAATCACTTCTAAGATGACTTTAAATCTTTTTATTAAATGCACATTGACGCCAGTGATTCGAGATGCACATTCTGGGTCAGCAAAAAATCTCCTTGACGTGTTACCATCATTTGTGTTCCCAAATCCTGCTTTGGGAACATCTACTAGTTGTCCCAATTCTTCTTTGAAATCTTTTTGAAGTTTTTCTTTTCTTTCTTTTACAACTTTTTTTTCTTCAGCTGAACGCGCTTGCCACTTTTTCAATGGTAATTTGTAGGCCAAATGTAGTAATGATTCAAAAAATCGTATTCTTGCATGAAGAACTGAGAGTCCAAACTTAAGCGTTTCTACATTTACCTTTTTTTTAATTAATTTATTGAAATCTTTCGATGTCTGTACACAAATATAGCATCTCATTGTGGATGCAGTATCAGTTGCAGCATTGCAGACTTTGCCGTCAATCATTGTAAGTATAAGCTTATGTTTTATTTTGCCTGCTCCATCCACTGCTGTCTTCTTAAGCTGATCGACTTGGTTCTCGATATGTAGGATTTCTTCCTTTGTTATATCTTTTGATTCTTGTATGAAGCGTATTCTTATAGGTCTACAGTTCCTTACTGAAGATGGGACTGGGTTTTGCCACAATATTTTTTTCTGTTCCCCCTCAATAATAACGACCAGTCTTAAAGGCACAAGTGAGCTCTGAAAAATGTTAGCGTCACTGTCAGTGCTGTTTTCAAATTTTTGTTTATACTGAGTTTGCTGTGACCCATCACATCCCCATTTAGCTATTAAAACCATGTTTTGCTTTTCTTGCTCTGAACACGTTTCTACAACCTCTGCTACATATTTGTGCAGGCGCAATGCAGTGTGGTCAAGTAATGCTTGAAGTCGAATCTCAGAGCATGTCTCAGTCACGAGCATGGATTCTTTATCAGGATAACACTCCGTTTTGGCCTTTTGAATGAGCGAATAGCAGGGGTAGATGTTTTTATTAGACTTGTGTATTATTTCCCACTGTCTCCTAGTAAAGTCGCCTTCAACGAAGATGGCCAGTGCTTCTTCAGGTGTATGTTTCTTCACAATTGTTTGCTTTCTGGACCTAGTAATAACTTTGCAGATTTTTGTAGCTCTGGTTGGTGAAGCAATAATTTCTTTAATTATTTTTGATGCGTCCGTATTTCCTGAAATACGCTGACTCACGCCAGCTGCATACGTCAACTCCTCCACAGGTACTTGCTCCCGTAGCTCTTTAGTTTTTCGTCGTTTGCTGCGATCGCAAAGCTCTTCGAATGTTTTTGATGGTCGTCCTGGTTTTTGAGTAGGTATTTCCGTCCAGTAAGGCAATTCAATAGAAGATGTGAGCCAGACTTCATTAGTTTTCAAGAAACGTTCTTTTTTGTAAGTAGCATCTTTCTATTTTTTCTTGAATGTAGTCTTGAAACACCTCAAAGAACGAATAAAATTAGATTTTTCATTATTTGGACAATTAGCCAGTTTCAGAAGTCTCTCTTCGAATAATAAAAACTTTTCATCCATTTTCTTTCCTTTAAATTCATTCAGGATGTTATACAATGCTCTTCTGGTAAATTTTTTGACAGTTCCCGAAGAATCTGTACAAAAAAGACATAAAAAATAATTCACATATTTCACTCATTAACTTTGAAGTAATACAAAACAAAATGGCGGACGTGGGCGGACTGTTTAACTACGGTGTGCAATTGTCGAAAGACCGGTTATTATGACCATGTATAAATGATAGCGGGACAAGACAGGACACATAAACAAAAACACTGTTTTCTGATAAATTTAAGTAAAAAAAAATACAAATTGTGTCTGTTATCATACCATTTTTAAACATAAAATTTAAGCAGCAAATCAACTAATTGATATTTCAAAATACAGTACATACCTTCATCTTCCATAATCAAAACTTTTTCTTTTAAAACTCCACCACACGAGAACACAATAACAAAGCAAAGTAAGACTGCAACCGAGAGCGCCGAAAACAAAGACATGCGATTCTGCGAACGAATGAGTTTCGACTGACCTACGTAAACAGGTTTGAAGCTTGCGGGGATTGAATGGCTGTCATTTGATGGACCGGTTACCTGGCTAGATGAACAATAGATTCAGTGAGACTTTTGACTAATTTGCTGATTCCGACTTTTGTCCGGTTTTATTAGCCAAATACTCCTTAGTGCGGCGTCGAGTCGTCTCGTACAAAAAAAATACGTCGTTCTAAAATCCCTATCTTACATTATTGCTTCATAAAACAGTACCACCCACAGCTCAGCAGTTCAATGAACTGTAGCGTAATATTTGTAGAATTTACGGCGCCGTAGATGCTACGGACCGCTACGCCGTAGCAAATACCGTAGCAGGCAATTAATACCGGATAGTGTTGGCATTTCGTTTCAAATACGTTGATGTTGTTATTAATGGATAATTGCGTTCTAGTTAACGATAATAATATAATCTAATAATAATAGGTATAATCATTTGTTTCTTGTTGGAATTGATGCGTAATTAACCTTAACTTAACTCACTATTAGAATAGTTTTTTGGTATCGTTTTTATTAACTCTCAATCACATAAAACACAAAAGGTATATGAAAGAATTGGTCTTTTGACAATAAATTACTATTTGGTTCCTTTCAGCATTTTTCATGCCATTCATTTCAGCCAACTCAACACACGTCGCCCGAGCAGCCATGATAACTAACTAATAAACAGCGAACCGAATGCAAGGCACTTGAGCATTGCCTCTTAAATAAAAGTTTCACGAGCGCACACTGTAAATCATAATTTCGTGATGCACTGCAGCCCGACGCAGCGTTGCGAAGTTACTTCGCTGTAAAAGTAATTTAATATGTAGGCAGAATAAATACGTTGCTCGGAGGAGCTAGCGTCACGGTGAATCTGACGGTACATGTAAGCAACTTTAAATTAATGCCTGTATAGAACAAAATCATCTACCGCATCATTTGTCTTTTGTTTTATTTTCGTGAGCGTTGATTTGATAAATTATTACTTAGTTCAGTTTTTATTTGAGACTTTCTGTGTGTCATATCCAACACTTAGTTTGAAATTATGAAGCGAACTCACTTTTTGTTGTGTTTTGGGACAAGGAACTAAGTGTCAAGAAAAATATGAAAGGTTATAAGAGAAAGATGAATCGGGCTCGTGCCTAAATAATTACAGCAGCACAGGTCGAACGAAGGTTAAGGTACGCTTGCCAAGGTCGGCCCATGGATCGAGACTCCTCTGCCTCGGAAAGCCGCTAAGCCGTTGGTCTCGGCTGTCATTTGTAGATCTTTGGCAGTCGTAACGGGTAGTCAGAAGCCTGCAAGTCTGATAACCATTCTTACCAAGGGGTTTCGTGCTACCCAGTAACTGGGTTGTTGAGGTCAGATAGGCAATCGCTCCATATAAAATACTGGTATTCAGCTGCATCCGGTTAGACTGGAAGCCGACCCCAACATAATTGAGAAAAGGTTAGGCAGATGATGATGATTATAGAAAGATGTATGTAAGTCTGTGGTGACTAGGATGCCATAGATCGACGGCCCCCACGTATACTATCGAAATTACAAAAAAGCCATTTTCGTTTTATTGCATTGATAGCAAATAGAGATAAAGATGTACGAATTTATATAAAAATTATGTACTAATTTTATACCCTCAATTGTTTTTCAATTGAACAAAATTGAAATTGGCATATTCGGTAAAAAAGTAACCAGCAGTAACCAAGTAAACTATCGAATGTGTAATATTAGAAAAAGTATAATAATTATTAAAAACTATAGTAGACAGTATAAAACGGTAAAATTGTCCACTTTAGATACATCGATAATATAAAATTTTCGAATTTCATGTTCGACAAAAATCTAAATCTAAACTTAGAATCGCTCTCCTGTAAAGTAGAGGTTTTGCAGTTTCGATACTTTACGTGGTGGCCGTCGAGATTTGAGAAAGATAAACTACATTTGTACAATAGTGAATAAATTGTGATATATGTGCTAATCCACTGGATGCGGGAAGTGCAAAGCTGGTCGTTGAAGTGATGCTCGAGAACCTATGTCCAACAGTGGACATCTTCCGACTAAAACGATGATGCTTATTATGGTGATGAAGTGTGCCAAGATAAAGATAAACGGTAAAAGTGCTGACGTTCAAGATCTGTGGAAGTGTGAAGGTCACCTCTAGACAGAACCTAAATGCGTAACAACATTAGCCTAAGTTTCTATGACGCCATCAGAACAAATAAAATAAATGTCTTATTTGTCAATCCTGTAACCCGTGAGGCAGGATTCACAAGGGACTTAGTGCGAATTTAATTTCGTACTTACGATTGATTTGGACCAACTTAAATGTCGAGTGCTCGTCATGTCGAATTGGAGTGACACTCGAACGAGCTTTGATACTTATCCGAGGGTTCATGTGATTACACACAAATAAAAAAGCTTGTAAAAAGTTGTAGCGATTTTTATCTAAAGAGGACTTATCTGAAGAAATACATTTTTATTTTTCATTGTGTCTATTGATAATATGGAGGAATGTAATAAGCTTTATTTGCAGAACAAGTTGATACAGCAAAAATATGATCAATTAAAAATTGATAGGACTGATACTATTGTTGTTTTCTAATTAATTATTGCTGTGCTGAGCCTGCTTGAACTTTCCATGTTTTGTTTTTGTTGTAGAATGAAGATCATACACGACGATGTCTTTAATAAAATATCGAATTTAATTTGATCAAATAATTATAAAAAAAGGTAACTACCTTGTGTTTGTAAGTTCAGGTTCTCTTTCAATGTTTTCTCTTTCAGTGAGTGTTCAAGATTGTTCATAAACGAAATTAAAATGTCACACTAGGTGGTACCTGCCCCATTCCCGCATCCCAACCAATAATTAAAATTTAATGTAACGAGTACACACGCTAAGAAAGTCGATTACATTTCTTTTCACGGCGTGATTCTTAAGACAAGACTTAATGAATACGAGACTTCACGTAATAAATACGGAGTATAATAAATATATTTTAGAAACAATGTGAGTAGCATCGAGTGCTCGGTAATTTCATCCGTATTTTAATCAAAGGTGCGACTATAAACAATATGATAACACATTTAAGGTATATTGTGATTAATTGTAAAAGGAACGTGTAGGTACCTAAATTTAAATTTACATACAATGTATTGTTACCGTTTTAAGATATAATAAACGTTTAGATTTTGATTGACGGACATTTCCGTCAATCAAAATCCATACCTTTCTGAGGAGATTGGCGTCTTATATATAACTTCTACCCGCGACTTCGTCCGTGAACCTATAACCTTCCTCAGGAACTGGACTATCTAAAGCAAAAAGTATTTTTAAATCCGACTGGTAGTTCCGGAGATTACCCTCTACATACAAACTTACAAACAAACACCTCTTCGTAATATTAGTATAAATGAATAATCTTGGCTGCTTAGAAGACAGCGTTATTTATTATTTTGTTCTTATTAGTGTCATATCCTTTTCTTTTAATCTTAAAGATGAACAAGATGCCTAAACAAGTTCTAGACTTTATTCAATATAAATAATTTTCACTAAATAACACGTAAATCTATTACCTCTATATTCAGGTAATTACAGGTTATAATTAATATTCCTGATGGATTATATCAAAGAGGCGTAAGCACAGCTAGACATCGCGGTGTAGGTACCTACTGGGTACGCTAGTTTGCAATTTTCCGCCTGGCTGGCCACGACTTGAGGCAACGGCACAACCCTGCATCTATATGACGCATACAAAGATTTATTAGTATTACGTTTTGCATGTAAAAATGCTATGGAAGCTAGGCTTGTTGTACTCTAGATTTTGCCCCACTTTGCCCCCACATTTGCCCGCGTTTCGCCCCGGGCTAGTAGGTTGTTGCTTTTTATAATGTAATACTGACACTCGCCGGAATTTGTTCGTAATATTTATGTGACGCGAGTATGACTGGTGATGGATAAAGTAAAACGGTAGATAATTTTTACAAGCTTCTATTTTTTGTCTTTGATTTCCTTTCGATGTTACGAATAAATAATTCTGTTCAAGACATTTAATACTTCGTTTTGTTATATATTTGTGCCAGATTTTGTAGATAGAAGTTTTTTTTTTCGAGATAGAGCAGGAACTAGATTTGTCGTTGGGGAAATTTCATTAATAAAAGGAACAGTGGACTATTGTTATAACCAGAAACAATCTCAAAGGCCTATTTTATTTTTGGAACCTTTATTTTATTGGTTAAATGGTTACCTGGAAGTCTTTGTCGTTTGCAGAGAGATCCTCTCCTCTATTTGCTCTGCATCAGTAAATCCGTGTACCATTTCCAATTATCCTCTCGTTTTATAATACAAGTCTTGGCACAAAGCATTTCTAAGAACGCACTCTCGGTGCAGCAGCGGTGAATAACTTATTTTATCTATCGAACAACAGTACATGAAAACCAGCACATGAAACGTGCGGGGAGCATTGTATGCGGCTGTAGTCGACAAAGTGACGTTTATTGACGCCGACTAAGCGTTAATGTCGCTCATTAGCACATCAAACTGGCTGACTGTACACTGCTGTACAGAGCACACATTGACGGCACACGTCGCAGCACAAAGCTAACTTTTGTTAGTTAACGAGCCTCGGAAAAACTGTGACTGTAGTAGCCTGTTGGTTTAATGGTTCTTTCTACTCGTATAAGAGACCAGTTGGTCGTTTTATTAACACTGACTTTGAGTTTTCAACTTATTCATTTTGCTTACGTGATATGAGAGGCTAAACAAGGATGTGCTGTGTTTCCACAATCTTCCCAAAAATTTAATTTTATGTCCCATGTCACGGCTCGACCAACAGACATGGCCTAGCCTATTCATGCCCAAAACCTCAGGTCCTGAATAGGCTTCATGGTATAGTGAGGTACTATCACTGTGTTGACGTAATCCGTTCAAACGTACCTACCGCATTCGATTGACTTTATAATCAAACGTGTTTGTTGCTTCGCCGAGCTTGTAGACCAGTGTGTAGCTACGAATTATATCGGGACCTCAAACCCCAGACGTGAAACGTAATACGTGATTGGCCAACTAAGATTTAAAGAGCATTGTGTGAACCACCTTCAAAAGAACAGTATATTTTTGGATGACAGAATCTAAACAGTTAGTAGTCGTACCCACCTATACTCCATTTGAAATAAGATTAGACATTTAACTAAACCTTTTTTACAGTCCGTTCAACCGATTTTAATTTCTATTGCGTTGGTGGCACGACAAATTGCAGCTGCAGTAAACAGTTGGTTTGTAACCACTTTTTTTGCTTTTAATGCCATCCTTATGCCTACGCAATAGAAGTCAAAATCGGTTGAACGGACTGTAAAAAAGGTTTGTTTAAATGTCTAATCTTATTTCAAACGGGGTATAGTGCAACCTGAAAATTTAATAAAAAAAATCAATTTATCTTGAATAATGACGAACTATTTTAGTTTGCAGATTAGCATCTCGGGAACTCAAATGGGCACTTACTTGTGACCCTCAAATGCTAGCTCTCAATTCAGAGCAGTTTGTCAAAACAGGCCTAGGTTTATAAATCCGGATGTACACGACATCTGAGCGCACGATAGCAAAATCTCTGTGGACGGTAGTTAAGGTGGGTACATAGTACATAGGTCGGTCCTCTGTCCTGTATTTGGTGACGGAGTCCTGCCGCAGTGTCGCGCCGGGCTGCACCGAGCCGCGTCGAGCCGCAGACGCGCACTGCTTGTTTGTCCTCCCACCTCGGTACCTTCGTTAGACGCACAATTGATTATCGATGTCTTTGAAATCGCAATTGTGTAGACACTACACTATCCAATTAACTAATGGCTCAGCCAACTGTCTTACTTTGAATAAGCAACACGTGATTGTTTTTGTGACTAGTTAATAGATTTCTGTTTCGACTAATAATTATATTAACTAAACTTTCTTTGTTAGTCTCGCCTTTTGTTTCGTGGTAACGGAGTTTTGTCATTGATATGACTTATAAATATGAATACCCAACGAGGCAACGACCTTTTGAGGAGCATCTGAAAGTCACAAAAAAAAAACCAGTAATTATCTCCCTCCTCCATTATTAGATAATAATAACATCATAGTTAAGTACGGGTAATAAATAATTACGACTCAAAAGGCTACTTTGTGGAACAATTTCGTTCCAGGAACAATGAATTAATCTGTTTCGTAAATACATTCGTCATTCATCACACTTTGCGAAATTGAAAGCTTGTCTTTCAAATTATTCATGACGACTCAATTAAAATTAAAATCTATATTTACAAATTGCCTGTTTTTCTCTAATTAGAATTGAAGCTTAACTGGATTCGGCCTATTTGCAAAATAAATATTTGAACAGGGATAGCGGAAGATTGTAACTGCTATATTTATTACACGGCGGCTATTTCAAGCGTTCATTGATTGCCTTTGTTCAGTTTTCTTATCGTTAAATAAATAATTTTATAACATTCACTTGTTTTAAAACAAATCAAATATAAAATTTATTAATAATCGTTGATTCCTAATCCATGAAGGTATAAAAAAATTCCCAACACACAATTTCGGTTCGGCTTGATAAGTTTCTAACAAATGTGCCGCTCTGTCGTATGTATGTACAATAAAAAGTAAAATCGTGCAATTCTTGGATTATTTTATATTAAGGCAAATGTTATTTTGCAGATATTATAGATAGTTTTCTGAAATATTTATAATACTTAGTAAATCTAGCGAAACAATGTTTCTGTCGCAATTTGTCATACTGTTTTGCCGGTAGCGTTTCGGATGTTGTGAATGTGGTGTGTACTGTGTTAGCTTCTACTAGTAGAGCAGCGATTCCGGTTGCCGATCCGGTATCCGGTTGGACGGTAACCAATAGAAAATACGATGTACCTACCTATTCACCTGCAAGATTTTTGTAGTCTCGATTGTGACTCCGGCTTTTAGAAAAATAACTTAGTAGGTATCTATATGTGTGCTTAACAGTATATATAACAATATGTATAGAATATCAGGTTTATCTTCTTGTATCGCTTAGTTGAAAACCAACGTCAGGCACTTATTGTTTTCTGGCATTTTTGCTGAACTGGGCCTTTTTAGCGCAGCCGTGAGATACACTCCCCTGCTAATTTCTTACATCGCTCTTTACACTTATTATTTTATTTTTTTATCTGCTGTTAATTATATTGTGTGCTTTTTTGGTCTGTGCTAAATAAATGTACTTTCTTTCTTTTTCTTTCTTTCTTTCTTTGTAGTCAAAATAATCCTTTTTCATTATTCATTGGCTGATATAGCCCACTGATAAGGAATGATTAAAACAAAGGAATATAATCAAAGTTCCAGTTCAGCCAGATCAGTATGTGTGTCGAATAAGACAACAAAGGTGACCGATGTGTAGTCATTTACCTGAAAAACCGATTCTTCATTTGACATTGTACTGTACGTGGATGACACTAGCATGGTGATGGCTACACCCGTATTTAGGGAGTTCGTTTGCGACGTGCTCAAGTGGGGTCGTTAGCAATCGGGCTCGAGAGCAACACTGGAGTTTTGAATTAATGCTTTTCCGATCGTGATTACCTGGCCAAGGAAACGGGCCAACAGCCACTGTGACGTTCGTGACTTAATTAAAGCGAACAAAAATCGTTCACCATTTTGATCGTCGAGTGTATCTCGGGTTTGAGTGGACGGAATTAGAACAATACCGGATTGACGACGTCGTGGCCCTAGTTCGGATTGGTTTTTAATGGGCAGGAAAACTTTGATGTTTGATTATACTTGTTTGAATAAGTTTTGTGCTTCGACTTTTTGAATGAAAAAATGATTTTCCTGTGGAAGGAAAACTGTCTCCGACAATACGAACGTCTAGTTAAACAGTTTTTAGGTACCTAATTTCTAAATTAATGTCTGTAATTTTTATGGTGTACATAATAAAGAATATTCTATATATCTATCTATCTAATTCCTACCCTATATTACTATTCCTAGTACCTACCTATAAACAATTTACAATACACAATATGTTTTATTTTTTAAGACCAGATTCGATAACTTTGTCCGGGAAGATTCTTTGATGTGTTTACAAAAGCAGAACTTTCAACTAGGTCATCATCGGCCTAGCCTTTTCCCAACTATGTTGGGGTCGGCTTCCAGTCTAACCGGATGCAGCTGAATACCAGTATTTTACATGGAGCGACTGCCTATCTGATCTCCACAACCTAGTGACTAGGTAACACGATATCCCTTGGTAAGACTGGTTGTCAGACTTTTGGGCTTCTAACTACCCGTAACGACTGTCAAAGACCTACAAATGACAGCCGGGACCAACGGCTTAACGTGCTTTCCGAGGCACGGAGGGGACTTGGTATGTAAAGATGGTCACCCATCCACGGACCAACCGCGGCAAGCGTAGCTTAACCTGATCAATCGACCCGTGCAGCTGTTATTACTTAGCCACAAGCCCAACTTTCAACTAGGTATAAAGCAATTAACCACGAATGTTACCCTTAAAAGTTTTCTTCTGCAGTTACCCTCTGTCGCCTGAATAACTCGTATATGAAGTTTTTCATTAGATTTATTTAAAATAATTATTATTTCATATAGGTGCTCCGGTTATCAGTAACAATAAAATAAATTTCAGTTTAATCTTGATGTACATTAGGTCACCGATTACGGCCTTTTGGAATTCTTAATGTTTGGTTTTATGGTTTCGTTTTAATACATTTAAATTTTAAAGTTAAATTGTATTGGTACCTAAGCATTTAGGTCCCTACATATTTAATAAAACTATGTAATATTAAGCTTTAAGAGTAGCAGATATTCACGTATTTATATTTCACTGCCATTTAAAACTGTTTGCGTAGGTACCCTAACTATAAATTGAACTAACTGCAGTAAGTAAGCACTAAATGACATTTCATAGCAGCATCTTTATGACTCTTTAAAACATTTCAAAATTACTTATGTACAATTGTACGTTTCAAAACTCTATGTAGGTTAAAGTTAATGCACGAAAGTTGTTAACGAGTCAACTTACATATTATTTATATTTGTGGTGAGGTTAAGTGCGAAGTTTTCTTTAAAATTTGTGCACTTCACCTAAGTAACAGTCAAAGCGCTACAAGTTGGTGATAGTGCTGCGAATCGTCGGAACCTAACAACAAGAGTTTTGTTCTTGTCTACAGTATGTCTATGGTACTTTCTCATGTACTTTCTTGTGACCGTACAGGCTATTATCAAGTCATTGTGTCGTTTACATATTTAACGAAACTTTCGCTCGTGTGTTTTCAATACTTAGTTCAATAAGATAACTTTTATAATAATTTTAAAGAGCAGTGGTGGCCCAGTGGTAACGGCGGCGATCTACGAGTTGAACGTCGTAGGTTCGTACCCAGACAGGTACTTTACTTAGTGTAAATTATTTCATCACCACTGCTCTCAAAACGGTGAAGGAAAACATTGTGAGGAAACCGGCATGTCCAAGAACCGAAAATTCGAAGACATGTGACATCTGCACTGGGCCCGCGTGGTGGATTACGGCCCACTCCCTCTCACAGAGAGGGGGCCTGTGTCCCAGCAGTGGGAACATTAAAGACTGATGATGATGATGATGATGATGATAATTTTCTTTGTGTATAGTTATGTCACCAGGCTCGCTCCCTCTTAGTTACAAAGGACTTAAACATTGCTAGCGAAAATACACCTCTGCCTTTTCCTTTGAGAAATAGTTGCGTGATGTTATGTTTTCATGCACGTCCTCCAAAATGGTAAAGACGAAAAAAACTTTGATATAAGGATGCCTTTACTTATAAATTAAATAAATATAGTCACATTGAAAACCTTTTCAAAGTCGGTACAATAAGTTTAATTTCCTAGCTAACTTGTATGAGTCCTCTCCTATTTGTCTTCCTAGGAGGAATAAACGTTATTTGAAATTCCTCTACTATACAGTTTCCTTTGTTTATACAGGAAGTCTTGCAAGGTATTCTCTCGGGGATTTACTTCGATTTTTTATTATGTATAATAGATTCCCTGAGCTTTGAAAGGGATAAGTTTTACTTAACAAAATGGCCAACGCTTAACTTCGTTCAATCAGTTTATGTAAACATTTGAATAGTATTATTGTGTAAAGAAAATTAAACAGTAAGTAGGTACCTATGTTTATAAGTACTACTTAAGTAGGTACTTACATAGGTAAGTGGTACTTAGCTTAGTAATTAAAGAAAACAGATTACTAGGTATACACGTAAAGTACTAGACAACATGTTGGCTTTGAAACTGTATATTAGCAATACTTACCACTAAGGAGTGTCTAAGAAGAATTGTTGATAAGTACGCTAAGGTCCTACAAAAAATAAAAAAACTTTATTACTAGAAGAATGGGTACCGTAAATCTCCTTAAATACAAATTTGCTCTTAAGTAATGTGCACTTAGGTGTCAAAAGTGTGCTTTGGCACTCGTACTAGGATTACCCTGTATTTCGAATGCCATCACCTTCCTCCGGACCAATTAGGATAGTTCTATATACTTACAATTAAATTTTTAATAAAGTCTAAACAAAAATACAATCAACTTATACAAACAAAAGGAGTATGTGTTTGGGTGTGTATGTGTATTGTAGTGTGTGTGTGTGTGTGTGTTTGGTAGTGTGTGCCGAGAAGTCCAGAAGGTATGAGTGAGTATGCGTTGGTGAAAAAGTCAGTTAACTCACTAATTCTATTAGATTCTTCCTATGTAAGACCTTTCAGCCAGTTACTTACAGTGTTCCTGCATTGCTGTCGGTAAGTAAGCAAATATTTAGAACAGCATTAAGTTTATTGTAAACCCGTGAACCCAGTATCCAATAATGCCGCTGAGCAAGAGCAGTTCTATGTCTCTCCGTGCTACACAATTTCGTTCCTTTGCGCTTGCCTTCTCGTAGCCGTAAGGAGTGTGGTTGCGCAATGTTATTTGGAGAACAAAGAGTTGTCTAACAGTTAAGACCTCACACTCTTTTATAGAGAAGTGCGGTAGGATACCTGAAGGGTTTCCAGCACATGACTTTAAGGACCGATCTTTATGCTCTTTCAAGAAGTGACATTTAACTGCAAAGGTGCCACCCCAGACCGATACAGTAGCCCAGCAAAGATTTGGCAAACGCAAAGTTAACTGTTTTCAGTGTTTTAAGATCTGCCACTGATCTGAGTTTCTGACTGACCGATTCCTTGACAATTCAAAAGTGCCTGTAAATGGTTTAATTAAAATAAATGCTTTGAGTTTGAGTTGAGTTTGACACAAAAATGATTTTACGAATACGAGGGACAAGTTCATCAATGTGCTTTTCCAACTCAGCAAACAATCGCCCTTTTTTTTGGGTGGGAAATTATTAAATAACTTCTCCCGCTCTGTGTGGAGCGGGAGGGCGCGTCAGACTCTTACTGACTAAAACCCACCCATGTTCCTTCGGTTGCCATGTTGCCGGGGGCCACGATGTCCCTTTTGGCCCTTATTCGCAGCCCCGGTAGGCATTGGCCCTAATGGACCCCGTCAATTCTGCTGACATCTCTTTGAGGCGCGCGTGGAACACAACGCGCCGTCGACCCGGGCCTGGTCCTTATCGGACGGCGAGCTACCCATTGCTCACCGTCCGCAAGCCCGCGCCTACTGTGGCCGGAAATCGGCTCGCGATTCCCGCCCAGGGCGTCTCCTCCTGCGAAACAATCGCCCTGGACTCCAAGGTATTTAAGGTATTTTATATTTGAGGTGGTTTTTATGCGAAAGGGAGAAAGTTACGAATGATGTTTTGTCTAGGTTAAGTGTTAAGAGACTGACAGATAGCAAATTCATAATAATTCTAAAGGTGTCCGCATAAACTTTAGCCTGCTCCCAGTTCGAACCATCAATGAGCAGTTCTGTGTCATCGGCATATGACAAGATTTTAGTATGAGGCCTGCCTCCTGCTAACGTGCATAAATTGTTAATGTAAATTAAGAACAACGTTGGACCAGGCACACCGTAACTGACAAAATGCTCATTGCTGACAAGAGTACCAATATTAACAGACTGACTTCATTCCGCTGGATAGCTACGAAAAATATCAAGCACAATATTCCTCTTGTGCCTATGGATTCTTGTCTATCGACATGGATCTTAGGTACCGAGACAGTGTCAAAGGCCTTAGAGAAATCAAGAAATAAGCCGATGCATTTGTTGCCACGATGTAGTGTCCTACTGATAAGCTCTGTCAGATCAATAATTGCATCTTCAGTCAACCTACCACGTCTTAATCCAAATTAATTTTGTGCTAGAACTTTGTTTGTATTCAGGAAGTTAATCAGACGTGGGGTGAGTGCTTTCTCTATAACTTTAAAAATTGTGGTCAATACTGAAATCGGTCTGTAGTTCGTGTCACTGCTTTTGTCCCCACTCTTAAAGATAGGATGCACAAGTGCTCTTTTGAATACCCTAGGAAATTGGCCATGCAAAAAGCACATATTTTTATTTATTTATTACATACATTCGCTATCATTACAGTCTCCCAATTCGGTAGCGTGTAGTTAATTATCAATTAATTAAATAATAATAATAATAATAACCCCACCGTCGTATCTCTACGTTGACGTCGTGGTGGGGCTTACGCGCTCCGAACTCTAGGCCTGTGCTGGTAGAGTTTACTTTGCCGGAACAGGTCTGGGATTAGGAGCCAGACCAAGAGAGATACAAAAACCCGCAGGGCAGCATGTGGCGAGCTGTTGGGCAGTAGCGACCCCACGGACCCTATCTCCCGGGAGAAGTCTTGTTCCTCACCTCTGGCTTGCCTTTATTGGCCGGCTGGAGTGAACACTGACGAGGAACAGAGCTCCCGCCTCATTCTTGCCTTAATTGGCCGGCTTGAGTGGAGATTCGCAAGAGCAAACGTGCTCGGAAGAAGGAAGTATTCCAGTAAGATGCTGGTAGGGATCTTGACCGTACTTCCGGGATTGTCCTGATAGCCGTGGAATACCTCTCCACTCCTCATAAGCACCTCAGGACGTGTTGCCCCCTTGTCGCTACGACACTATGTGCTAGCGACCGTTTTCGGGGGCCCATTATTGAGCGTGCAAGTCACCCCCTGCCATTTTATCCGTGTACATTTAAACATTGATCAGGCAGGGGCCATAGTCCTTCCATAGCTCCAGGTAACCAGTCCACTTAAGCCACCCAAACCCATAGTCCAATATCTTTGTTTCCATATTCTGCAATAGTCCTACACCAACCGGGGGTTGTCCTTGGGTGCCCTTGCATAGTGCGAACAGGGATAATCGTCGGTTGGTGCCTCAATACTCAAAAATGTCTAAGGGGCCTCTGCGAGTTGGCTTCGGCCCCTCGTACGCCTTCCAAAGGTCCGGGACCCCAGGGTCCCGAGATATGTCAAAGACATTTAATAATAATAATAATTGCTTCATTTTCAGGCAACTAAGGCCCATAGACAAAATACATAAATTATCTTATAAAATAATAAACTAATACATAATATAAAAACATCTCTATAAAATCTAGTGACTACGTTGGGTCGGCGACGTATTGCGCTGAGTCGTGGTGTCATGTAGCCTTCCGCGAAAACGCCGGTACACGACACCCGTCGGCCAAAATTCCTCCTTCATGAAAGTCTCTAGGTGATGAGTCGGAACCCGCACCACAAAAGATTTGAAGTTAATCTTATGGCGCGACTCCAACTTCTCGACTCTCAAGGTGAACTTGGTCTTCATCCTGATGTACTCCACGACCTCCTCTACCTTCGTGGTGTGATGTAGACGTGACACGTACAGCTGCGTCGATGGAATAGCGGGACGCAGCAACATGTCGGGACCAGGCAATGCGGTACCGCACTGATTGCGACAAGTAGGCTTCTTCTTCTTGTTCTTCTTCTCCACGCGAATGAAGCCTTCTTCATCGGTCTGTCCTTGGCTTGTTACCGGCGGCAACGAACTTCGAACTGCTTCGGAGGGTCTTTGGGCACCCCTCGTATTGTTGGGTTGCCGCTGATGATTTGCGGGAGCTTTAACAACAGCAGCCGAATAAGCACGTCCCGGAGTTGACATGCTAATATTGGTCGGCGCCCCAACGATGGGGGACGCGGGGAGGGCGGGGCGCAGTTCTGCATCGCTCGCAGTGACGGCGGCCGGCGACGAGTCAAATTTTGCTGACTCGAAACTCAGCTGCGATGCATTGAATGCGCCGTGACGTGTGTTGACGTTGGTAGCTGGCTCGTGTGACCTACATACCGCGTTGCGTAAATCTGCTACTTCAATACGTAGATCACTGATGGTGGATTGCGATGCTTCCAACTTCAACTGCATCTCGACCTGGCTTGATCTTAGGGTTGTGATGTCCCGTAGCAGCCTGGTGCAATAATGCAACATAAGATATACAAATTAAAAACATAACACTTATAACGTTACCCTTGCGAACACGCTCAGTGAACATGAGACACGGTTTGATAATTCTATTCCTATGCGAAATCGTGACATTTTTAGTATTTAGTTTGACTGTATTGGATAAAATGGTAACAAGATTTATTTATAAGCATTCATATTTTCTTCAGAGCAGTGTAGGCCAGTGGTAGTGGCCGCGACTTACGAGTTGGGTCGTGCGTTCGAATCCTGACAGGTCCTATACTTTGTGTAAATTATTTCATCACCACTGCTCTCAAAACGGTGAATGAAAACATCGTGACGAAACCGGCATGTCCTAGAATTAAAAATTTGAAGGCATTTGACATCTACCAACCCGCACTGGGCCCACGTGGTGAATTACGGCCCACTCCCTCTCACAGAGAGGAAGCCTGTCTCCCAGCAGTGGGAACATTAATGGCTGATTATGCTTATTATCTAAGTATTCGTATATTTGGTAGTTTATTTCACGGTAGAAAGGTAACTACAGCGGCTTTTGAAGTGAAAACTTCTTTAAGCGCACTGTACGCTCTTTCTGAACAGTAAAAGAAACTGAACCGTCACGCTCGGATCGGTGATGCTGAATGGGTATACCTACTCGACTCCAGTCATAAGTTTTTCACTTCTATCTGGTGATCATAGGCACACCCTCTTTTTAACCGACTTCCAAAAAGGAGGAGGTTATATGTTCGTCGCGTATTTTTTTTTTATGTATGTCCACCGATTTCTCCGTCAATTGTGGACCGATTTTGAAAATTCTTTTTTTGTTTGAAAGGGTGTGCTCTCGAATTGGTCCCATATAAATTTTATTAACTTTGCTTGGATAGTTTTTGAGTTAGCTACAAAATACGTATTTTTTTCCCTTTTAGTATGTAGATGATATGATAAGTTTCTGTCACTGGTAGCAGGTAGTGGTATTCGAATGTGTGTGGGGTAGGTACCACAACTAAAAACTGAAAAATAAAAACTTTTTTCAAAAAAAAAACAACCGACCTCCAAAAAAAACACTACAAAGTGAAAAATAACTTTAATTTCGGAAGTCGGTGGCAAAAAACGAAAATACAAAACCCAAGACACCGACTTCCGAAATTAAAGTTATTTTTCACTTTGTAGTATTTTTTTTGGAGGTCGGTTGTTATAACTGTGATTAGCTTGTAGTGTTAAGAATGCGGCGACGCATGAATTGTCCATACAAACGTAATACATAAATCTTTTGCAATTTGAGCAAATTTCCACCATATTATGTTGATATTCGGATTAAGACAGTATTTATCTAGGCTCCTACGTCTTTTTATTTCCAAAAACTTACCTTTAAATGAAGTGTAAGCGAATTGCATTTCGTACATTTTTACAGCGTAAATGACATGTTTTCATATTGTTTTTTCTGTATTATAAACAACAATATTTGTAATATTGTTTCCGCAGAAGCATAGTTTATGTTATCAAGTTACAAATTATCGAAAAAAGAAATGGAAATACATTAAGTTTTCATTCTAAATTTTTTGTATTACGGAACACATCCAAATTTATCATAAAATTTCGAAAGCTAGTAGTGCTATCGCGTCAAGCAATAATAGTCAATGTGTGCGTGGTAGTATTGCTCACTGTAGGTGTATATCGCTCCGACACGCACTCACACTAGCGCAACGTGCTTAGAATTGAATTTTGCAAACATCTCGATTTGTAGTTGCGAGCCGTGTTCGCCGGCCTCTTAAATTATCCATTGCACGTCCTTTTAGCCACGATCGAATATAGCGATCAACCAAAAAAGCCGAACCATTGAATGCTCGGTGTCGTAAAAAGTTGCAAAATTTTAACAATTCGGAACACACAATAAAATTGTAAACAGATTTTTTTTTGAAAATTAAGCTACACAGCTTTAAAAAAATAAAAATAACCCTTTAATTGAATAGAAAGGATCGTAACGAAAATAAAATGGTGCAGACATTATTATTTGAAACGTAGAAAATTACAGGTTGCGTATATTTGCTGGCAACTTTGTGTAAACATCATTTGCTTAGTTTCAGTTAGTTATTAGCATAACATTGTAACTTTGTGATCGCGATCCCTTTACTTTGTTATAGGTATATACCTAATATTAAAACAACTTTTGAACATCATCGTGCCTTATGAATAAATTGTAGAAATGTAGACGTTAGAAAAATACTGAGTGGTTAATTTATTTAGCTAATTGCAGAATTCTTTTTTTTTTTACAGCTGAGTGAATCTTTATATAAATAATTCTTCTGTGAGTGTGTATGTCACTGAACTTCTCTCAAACGACTGGACCGATTTTGATGAAATTTTATGTGTGTGTTCGAGGGGATCTGGGAATGGTTTAGATTCACAATCGGACCCGATAGGTGGCGGTATTCGGTCAGGACAACGTCTGTCAGGTCCGCTAGTATTATGATAAAATTCAAAAGGTTCATAATAATATTTTTAAACGTTTTCTTATTTGTATATACCTAGTTTTACAAGATTCTTGAAAGCCAGATCAAGTTCCTATCAAGTAAAATATGCCATCAGATCTCAAAATACGCTGTTGTTGGTACTTGGTGGATTAAAAATAATTATTCGATCAATCATGATTCTTCTTATTTTCTTATTCTTAATTTTATATTTTTCAATAAATCAGATTGAAGGTACCTATTTTCTGGACATAAAAAATCTACGATATTTTAAATCTTACCTCTTTAGACATCTTTCTTATTGTAGAGCGTGACCAGAAATGTAAAGTGATGAGACGAGTTCCTAGTTTCACCGTCCTTTACCTGAGTATCATAAACATCGATTTTCCCGGTAACCCTGCTAGATACGATATAAAATCTAGAATATATATAATATATATCCTTGCCACAAACTATCCCATTTTAAATTTTCTATTCGATAACTTTAACACGTGTAACATAAACGTAACATTAGTTTTTGCGGTGAACACAATAAATGTCGGTACGAACAGAAGTGTAATGAAAACAAGTGCCTTATTTAAATGTCTGCCCCCTTATTTGAGTTAGGGCGATCTCGCACCTGAGCACAGGGGCTTAAGGAAAGGATGCTAAATAAATATTTTCTAAATGGAAAGGATAAAGGGCCACGCTTCAGCGATAAGTTTCTCGGGGTAACGTGAACAAGCAAGCCAGTTTGCGTAGGTTCCGACAACATTTCTAATTAAGCGATTCCTTGTTATACCGTATCGTATATTACTTTGTACAGGTATACGCACCTAATTGTGTGTGCCCTGATTTTGCACACAATTTTAAGACAGCGGTGAGCAAAGTTTTTATTCGGTGGAAGTTTTCCGATTTTTGTGAAATCGATCCGAGTTTTGAAGTTGGCCATGTTTTGTTCTAAATTTTAAAGTATTCTGATTAAAAACTTGTTTTGTCATATGCTCATTTTTATTAACGGTATACTTTGTGAATTAAAAATATAGGTCAACTTCTTAGTTAATGTATACCCGCTTCGAGTAATAGATAGAAAGAAATTGTTCCGCTCTTTATCCGTTTCAACTAATTACAAGTTTCTGAGGCGCGCCGAGGAATGTGCTACAGGGAAACTAAATAAATTCACTTTATTGTTATTTCTTTGCATACTATTTAATTTTAATTTTATTCCATTAATGTTAAGTTTCCTTCTGGCCTGACTAGCTGTTGTAACAGAACGCGTTCATGAGTTTTTCTATATTTGAACTCTTGTTCAAATGAACATTGCTGCAATTTTCTATCTATTTTATACAGAGAGGTAAATAAGTAAGTATAAAGACAGATGGAGGAAGAGAGGAGGAGTTCTTATTATATAAAGACAGTGTAATTATAAGAAACCGCGCTGTCGCATTAGGTGATGAACCTGTAATGATAGTTATAAGGGAGATAAATAAACAAATAAATAAATAGAAGCTCATTACTAACTTTTTCAAAGCTTAACTCAGTCTAAGGATTTTATCCGATTTATCTGCAGGCGCGGAAAAACATTCTGCCTTACCTGGCCTGTTTTAATAAGAAGTTAAATAAGGAGTCCTAAGCTAACAATTTATTTTGATCCAAACCTTTCGTACTGGGCCGACGTGGAAGTTATGAAGTGGGATCGAGGGGCAGATGACATTTTCCTGCTGGCGGTGAAAAATTGTGACGAATAAAATAAAATTGTGAGTGAGAAATTAATCTGTTCTATCTTTCGTTTAAAACTGGACTTGGTTGAAGAAAAACGTTTAGTAAAATGTAAGATATAAATATTTAATTTTCGGTGTCTGCCGGTATTCGCGGCACAGCCCTAGCGCCGCGTAATCCGCGGCCGGCCTTATCTGTCTCCGTTCATCTTGTAAGCAATAATTTAATGCTGAGATTATTTTTCACTCCTGACAGCAAGTTTTAATGTCTTTTGAAATGAAATTCAGTCACACTTACCGCTTTCATTTCATTCATTAGGGTGATTTCTGGAAAAAGACTCAATGCAATTGAGGTTTTGAAACTTGTACCGGTTTTAAGTCTTTTAGAAAGATTATCTGTATTTACGATGTTTTCGTTTTTTGGTAAGATGCTTACGTGAAAACAAAATCGTTCTCAAACGGTTAAGTGGTTTATAGTTACACAAAAAAACCGGCCAACTGCGAGTTGGACTCGCACACGAAGAGTTCCGTACCACCAAATAATATTTGACACTACATTTTATTTATAAATTTTAGTAAATAAAAAAACACGTTTCTTATTTAATGGGGCCCCATTTAATTTTTGATGTCATAGCGGCAATAGAAATACAAAATCTGTGAAAGCTACAACTGTCTACCTATTACGGTTCATGAGATACAGCCCGCTGACAGACAGACAGACGGACAGTTGATGCTTAGTAATAGGGTTTCGTTTGGCACCCTAAAAATGAAGAAATTAATGTAATCTACATCGCAATGGTTAGTTAACATTTAATTATATATTAATTTTATTAGTTACTAGCTGCTCCCCGCGGTTTCACCCGCTTAAGTCTCGATCCTGTGGAAATATCGGGATAAAAAGTATCATATGTGTTAATCCAGGCTATAAACTATCTGTGTACCAAATTTTATCCAAATCCGTTTAGTCGTTTTTGCGTGAAGAAGAGACAAACTTACACACACACACTCACAAACTTTCGCTTTTATAATATTAGTGTGATTATTATTAGATATTAAAAGGAAAAGAGTAATAAAACACGTACCTAAATACAATTTTTCATCAAATTAATTCTTGAAAGGACTTTCAAGATTAAATTTTAACGAGACGAAATTATAAAACTTGTTGAAAACAATCTAATACCTTTGACGCACGTATTCTCGATTGGATGAACTTGTCTGAAGAAAAAGGGCTGATTCTACAACTACCCGCAGGGATAGCTACGCGGCAAAAAACTTTGGGAGTAATACCTTCGAAGGAGGAAACCATATCAAAGTTGAATCACTAGAAGTTGATGAATGATGACGTGTGGCCGATTTTTATATCGATTTTGTGTTTTTTTGTCAGAGAGGGGCTCGTTGCTAAATAATAACAGCCGCACGGATCGATCGAAGGTTAAGCTACGCTTACCACGGTCGGTTCGTGGATAGGTGACCATCCCTTACATATCGAGACCCCTTCGTGCCTCGGAAAGCACGTTAAGCCGTTGGTCGCGGCTGTCAATCGTAGATCTTTGACAGTCGTTGCGGGTAGTCAGATGCCCAAAAGTCTGACAACCAGTTTTACTAAGGGGTACCGTGTTACCCAGTAACTGGGCTGTGGAGGTCAGACAGACGGTCGCTCTATGTAAAATACTGGTATTCAGCTGCATCTGGTTAGATTGGAAGCCGATCCCAAATATGTAGTTGCAGAAAGGCTATTAGGCAGATTGATTGACTTAATCGGTATTTCAGATATTTTCAGATATTTTCAGATACCGGGTGTGGTTGGTGTGTTGAAGTTAACCTTTTCAAGGCCGATTGAAGTAAAAACTTGTCAGATGGCTCAGCCATAATTCTCGTTTACTTATTTTTAAAGTGAAACTTTTATTACATCGTCTCAAACTTTTTCGTCTGTGTGTTGCATGTCGCGTGACGGTCGGCCGCGGAGTAGGGATAAAGTGAAAGGCGCTCGTCAGAGCAGCCAAGGCCAATATGGCGGCGCCTATAGAACTTTCACTTTTACTGTGGTTTCATAATATCCGAGGTCCGTACCCCACAGGGGGTGCCCTTAGCGTATAGTCGCTTAGTATCTAAGTTTTTTGCCCTGGCTGGAGGCCTTAATTTATTCAGGCAGTCACAGGAAAGTTGGTTAAGCAGCTGACAGCTTCTAAGTTGACCTGCATGATGCCATAAAAAAAAAACAAGTTATCATTGGCTCTGATTGTTTTCTCTTGAGTGTCGGGCGCAGAGGAGAGAAACATTTCATGTTAGAACATTTTATTATAATGCGATATTTTATTTTTTATTTCATATTTAGATGATTGTAAATACTTAGAGGTTACGCAAGGCATTTAATCTAGCATTGGATATACGAAACAAAACAAATATGTCTAGTACCTAGGTGTAGAGTTAGATGTTGTGTGACCTAGTAAAATACATTTGTTTGTTTAGGACAATACTTCATATAATATAACATAAGACATGTAAGATGACAGTGCAAATAATATATAAATATAAATAATAGAAAGCATTGTCTAGGTAGCTAGTATGCTCGTAGTTTTGAAGCGGTCTTTTAGGCGATTCGCACACTGCGTCGCATTACGCAGCGTGGTGCGGGGCGGCCATAGCAAACAATCTGCGCGCGGGAGCGCGTCGCGCGCGAGATTGTGTTTTCCATACAAACTTGTACAATGTTAAATCTGCTACCCCGCGCGCTACGCTGCGTGACGCGGTGCAGTGTGCGAATCGCCTTAGGGTTAGCGCGCACTGGTGGTGTAGCGGTAGTGCGGTGGAATGTGGTGCGTTATTAAAACGCAGTTACGGGTTCGTGTACTGGCGGCGAAAAAAATGCATGATTTACAGGCGTATCCAAAAAACAAAAGGATGTTATCTAAGTACTGCTTGGTCGGTGTCTCGGTGCGTTTTTTTTTTCATTGTAGTGCGCGGCATTTCATATATTTCTTTGCGATACAACATACGTGCGGTGGACTCACTGCAAAGCGGGAGGAGACCCACTGTGAATTAACCGCGTGCGTTTTTTTAAACGCAATGCGCGCACTTCTATGTTCTCTGTAGGTGGACATTGGAATAACAAAACGCAATTCAGGTCCTTTTTTATTAAAAATAGGTACCTGTGTGTAGCTCGTATCCGTCAGCGCAAAGCGAGGCAAAACTCGGACTACGACGGCAAACAAGTAAAGTTTGGACAATACAGACGAACTCTAACATTTTGGCATACAGGCAAACAGCTATTTACTGCTCCACAGGGGTTTGTCAAATTATCGAAATATACTTTTTATTACCTCCCATGATTTATAAAGCGAAGGGCTGCCCAAATTTATATTGCAAACCTTTTAACTGGTGATTCATACACTTTCGAGAACATTAATAATTTGGGTTTTATGACGAATAAAACGACTCGTTCACGACGAATAAAATGACCGCTTCACTTTATCATAAAGTTCAACCTGCCTCGGCTCTCGGAGGTCCTATTTTTTCTAGACGTTGTAAGATACAATAAGAATATATGGTAAAAGGTTGGGTTATATGGCTCACAGGTGATTCGTGAATGTTTTGTTGTATCATAAAATATATTTCGTAGTTTAAATAATGTTATCTACAATGGTTGTGTCTTCCGTTTCCGTCTTATCTGTTTACTCCTTGTTTGTAAAAGAAATGTATAAAACTTTGTTTAATAGCTTAGTAGCACCATTCTTGCAATCATTATTTATCAAAAAGAATTATCGACCGATTACCAAATTCACCAATACATTACGTTTGCCAAGCTTGTTAATTATGGATAGGTTATCATCATCATCATCAGCCTATAATGTTCCCACTGCTGGGACACAGGCCTCCTCTCTGTGAGAGGGAGTGGGCCGTAATCCACCACGCGGGCCCAGTGCGGGTTGGTAGATGTCACATGTCATTGAATTTTCGGTTCTAGGACATGCCGGTTTCCTCACGATGTTTTCCTTCACCGTTTTGAGAGCAGTGGTGATGAAATAATTTACACAAAGTAAAGCGTCTGTCTGGGTTCGAACCCACGACCTACAACTCGTAAGTCGCGGCCGTTACCACTGGGCCACCACTGCTCTATATGGATAGGTTATGCACACATTATGTAGTTCAATGACAACCCAATGAGGTTAAAAACTGAAAGCTCATAGCAGATGGCAGCACAGTTGTACGTCTTTATAAACCGCCCTTGTTGTTTTTGTTTACTATTGTGTCGATCACAAATTATACGAAAACTAGATAAATATGTATGAGGCTTGGAGTGTAGCACTATTAATAGACGAGGTAAGGACAGGGGAAGCGTCTACCACTGGTAAAAAAGCAGCTTTAGTGGAAAAGTCAATAAATTATGAACGTTATATAATTTATAGGTTAAAGTTCGTTTTTTGTTAAAGACTGGAGGCGTACGATAGAACTAACCTGTACCCTAATTGCGTAATACAACACAATCACACTTTGTTTCGATTTGAAACAGATTGCTAATCCATTGCTTCATAAGTTGGAAAAAAAAATCTGCTCAACAACGTAAATAACGCAATGAATGTTGTTGAACTGTCAAAATGAAACAAATTAGGCAAAATTGTTTTCGAAAATAAGTTACGCAATTAGGGTACAGATCAGAGTTGAAAACCATTGATCTTCTTGCTAAATAAACACACACATACTTTACTATAATTTACATAATATCACATCACAAGTGCCTGTATATAATGAAAACAGACTAAGTTCTCTTGGGAGCATCACCTATAAACCACTTTCTCTCATAAAAGGCTTAAAGGATAGCACATAGTGTCGACGAAATATCGGATTCCAATTTTTTTCGGAGAGCTTTCTCCCACAGTTTTCTTCTTATAACATCTTTGGCAAAAACATGGGGCCCCGTATTTTTGCAGTAAACAGCTGCGCAACTGGGCTCAATAATTAATTATGCGTAAAAGAAGTCGCTTGTTTACAAGAAATGTATGGCTAGCTGTTAAATTGTAAGATGCTGGAGATCAGCTCCATCTGAAGTGAGCAAGTGGCAGTTTTTATCCCCATTGAAAAAAGAAATGATAAATAGGAAAATTTCCTTCTCATTTCAGCGATTTCATTGAGTAGGTTACACCTATTTCACATTTCACCACTAGAGTATTGGAAAAACTTGAATTCCGTCAATGAAATCATCTGTGTCAACAGTTTCGACTTTTATTTTGTTTCATAGCCGTTTCTATGAAACAAAATAAAAGTCAAAACATATTTACAGAAGTTATAAAATATCAGTAAGTATTCATTTATAAAAGTAGTAGGTATCAACGGTCCAGTCGTTCAATAAACAGTATCGTTTATTTACAACTGAGACTTTGTTCTATTTGTACTATGTTACGCTCTAACGATAGGTTTTATGTAAGTTTAGAAGGCGATTGAGAGAAAAACAATGATCATAGTGCTTGTAAACAAAAAAGAATAATCGGAAACTATTTAATATGTACCTGCTATTTAGGCGTTACAGCTACAGGCTATTTACGCGTGGGGTTCGATTCTCAGGTCGGGCAAAGTGTTATTGAGATTTTCCATTAGGAATTTCTCAGTAGCCGCCCGGAGTTTAGAAGTTGGTGGTGTAATACCTCGTTGTGCATATGTCTCCGTTGGTCCTGCGCCTGATCTCTCCTCGGTCGTGTCGGATTGCCGTCCCATCGGACGAGGAGAGTGAAAGAACAGAGAAGTGCACCTGTGTTTCCGCACACCTTGTGCACTAGACAATATCTCCTGCGTACTTGGCGATTCTCCGTTGAGATTGGCCACTGTGACCGAAATCGATCGGGGGGATTATATTTAGGCGATGTATTAAGTAAAAACATAATTGGTACGTATTTCTCTTTTGCAGTGGGATCACGATTTCAGTTAAATAAAACAATCAATTAAAACATTCCAACCAATTGTTGAAAACAAAGGAACACGAGTTTAAATCGTTACACACTGTTCGTCGAAATCTTTCTTTAGCTAAAAGTGTCATCGGGCGTTTATCGAAGGCAATGCGTAGGCATTTGTAGAAACCCGTAGACGTCTTGTAGAAGTCGCGTTGATAACCGCTTCTTAAATCCTTTCGATTTAATATTTTATTTAGATTAAGTATCTATTCGAAAATTGATGTTGGGTTGTTGCTGAAAAACAATTTTTATTCGTACGAGCAAAAAAATATGAATGGTTTTAAACCTTCGTATGGAATGGAATGGAACATTGTTGTGGAACTGCAACATTATTTATTTATTTAAACTTCATGTACATTAGTGGTGGTAGTTGTGCATTCAAGAAGAAAGAAACCTATGGAGCACGCTGTGTAGTTTACGGCCGACTGAACGCGGCTTCTACGCTGCCCATACGTTCGACGAAGGCTTACGCTGGACATTCTAAGTTTCCTTCTTGTTCAGTGGCCCTACACTAAAACTCAATGACAGAATAGAGTTAGATATAGAAAACCGGCGCCACAAACAGTCCCATCAAAAATTACAAACTCAAATCAACGTTTTCTGGGCATAAAGTGACAAGTAATTATTTTGAGAACCCGCCGTGTCGGCTGTGATAATGTAAAGGAAGAAGTGGTTCAATTAATGGGTACCATGTTCGACAGAGTCTGCTCCGTGACCCAATTAGGTCGGCTCGTTTCTTATATTGTTCTGATTCGGCAGACTTCGTGCCCGATGGAAGTTCATCAACGATTAATTAGGCAATATTCAGATGACTTTTTTAATTGTTTTGTTAGGTCATGTTGGTGTTATTGTTGATAATGTTACACACGCAGTGAGCAGTAGTGGCCCAGTGGTAACGACTCCGACTTACGAGTTGTAAGGTCGTGGGTTCGAATACAAGCAGATGCTTACTTTGTGTAAATAATTTCACCACCACTGTCCCAATACGGTGAAGGAAAATATCGTGAGGAACCGGCACGTCCCAGAACAAAAAATTCGAAGACGTGTGACATCCACCAATCCGCACTGGGCCCGCGTACTAGATTTAAGCCCATTCCTGTGTCCCAGCAGTGGGAACATTATAGGCTGATTATGATGATGAACAACACACATATTTACTTTAACCGAGGTGGTAGGCTGAGGTTTGTTGCATGCACTAGTATTCTGCAGATGACTATGCAAACCATCGATCGTCTACTGTTCTCCGAAATATAATTATTAATTAAATGCATCAGCCTATTTGAATAACATAAACTTTTTCCAAACTGACATCCATGATTTCAAATAGACTGACGCCAAAGCAAGCTAAATAACTGATTTAAAAAACATGAACGATTCGACAAAGATTTGAATAGGCAAGTAAAGGAAAACAAATCAAATAAACACAGCTTGTTATAAATCATCCCTCGACAGCTGTGCACCAATTTATCTCCAAACGATACCTCTCACAGGACAGTTCTGCTGATCCCCTCGCGAATGATCGTGTTTGATGGTTTCCCTAAGGGTTGAGGTCAGGCGGCAGTCGGGCCGCGTTACACTATGTCACGGATGAATGAAGTTCTTGTGAGGAGCAAGCGCACGACTGATTTGGGACGATAGATCAAGAAACTGACTCTTAGATAATCCATCATAAATAATCATATGTAAATTCTATGTGGATGCAAATCATTTTTTTCTTAATGTTCCAATTCATCAGAATACCAGTGCGTGAATGTCCACCTCTGAATCTAGACCCTTCAAATGCCATCAATAAATATTAAATTATGACTAAGCGATAACGCACATACATAGTTCTTTATTCTATACTATTAAACGAGCAATATTTGTATATATTTGTTTGTATATAGATTTGTACTCACTTTTTCGAAATCGGCTCTAACGATTTCGTTGAAAGTTGCAATGTAGGGGTTTACGGGGGCGAAAAATCGATCTAGCTAGGTCTCATATCTAGGAAAATTAGTTTTCTCCGTATTTTCACCCGAGCAGAGCTCGGTCGTCCAAAGTTTAGAACAAGATAATGAATGGTGACATTAGAATAATGATCATGGCAGCATGGAATAAGTAGGTACTATACATGTATGAGTATACTATTAAATGAGTATTTTCTATTTTCATCAGAGCAGAGCTCGGTCGCCCAGATACTCATAAAGTGACATGTTCATTACAATTTTTTAAACATCGAATATTTATTAGAATTTTAAGTCAATGAATTAAACAAAAATATTTTTTGTTATTAAAGAAACACAGGTTTGGAAGCAATTTTCCACTGTTACGTTCCATAATCCCTTGTTTTGACCACCGCTGGGACAGATTCATTACCGTACGCGAAAACAATGGATAATCACGATGATTTATTGTTTAACGCGAATCTGACGAGGTGACATTGGCTGAAAATGAAATAACTCACTTTGACGTTTACATAAATTTAAATAATGTACATTAATGTTATTAAAATTTACATAGAACTATCGCAGCTGGGTGAATACACAATGAGGTCGAGAAATGGCCGCCGCAAACTGTCATCGATAAGATGAAAAGGGCAACCTTACCGAGACAAACGTGTGAGCGATGAGAGATTCACGACACAGATACAATACAAACACAGAACTGTATTGAACAAGAAAATGAATACTCTAGATTAGCTGCATGCCATCCAACTTTAATAAGGAGCAACTGGTGACATGTCCATTAATGGTCTGATAAATCAGTTCTGATTAACCAAACGTTATGTTCCTTAAATGGGACACGGTATAAGAGCGTTAGCTTCAAGAAGTATCAATTAAAAGCAAACAGTCATACGAACGCGGCAAACCTATGCTATAAATTATTCATACAACAAAATTGCCTTCATCTTGTCTATCCTTCTATTAAGAATATCCATTAACATCGTAATCACCGTCACTAAACGCAGGCTGATCTCTTGATTGTACAGAATATTTCCACGCTTGGCGGCAATGATATCGCACGTACGTTGTTTTCCGGTGACAGGAGGGTTTATGGTACAAATCTCGGCGGTTTTCCTCATCTTAGGCGGGGCCCGTCTCACTGCGAAGGGAGATCCGACAGGGGGAATATTTATTAGGCCCTATGTTTCAGAGCGGTCGGGAAATCTGAAACGGAGCATTTGCTATAAAGGTTTTTTAGTTCTATTTTAGTAGTGGGATCGGTAATAAATACCTATGTATCCCATTTTTCTTGCCATTGAGTAGCTGAGCTCTGAATAAATGGTGCTGATTTTGTATCTGTTGTGCAAACATTTGTATTATGTACCTACTACGGGTCTTATTTTTTGGCTGGTTAAGTGTTTAAATTAAAAAGTATGAAAATGATTTTTTTTATATTCCCAATTTATTTAAAAGCTCAATTTATTTCACCACTAAAAGATGCATTTTTATTCTGAAGTAAATAGTCAAATTAGTAAACAATCACGATCGGGCATCGACATAAAAAAGATGACGTTTATAAAAGCACCTGTGCTTTATATTGTGAGTCACGTAAGAGTATTGGAATTCATCAAGTAGTTTGGGTGTTTGGATCCCCAAATGGAGTAGATATTTCACTTAAAGTACGCTAGCCAGAATAGTACATTGAAATTTATGAGTGACCCCAGCGGACAACGTATGGAAGTGGGTTTTACTCTTGAATACGAGTAGTGCTTTCAGATATATAAAACGCACTGGGAGCATTTACTTGAGGAGTTACGACTCGGCGATAATGTGCCGCCTATACCAACATAATTACTTCATATACAGGAGCGCTATATAATTACATGCGGTGTACCGCGGAGTTCCGCTAAAAGTCCAATTTCACAGTTCTTACGTTAAGGCGATGAGATTTAGCGAGCTTGTTACATTCTATTATTTTAAAGCTCTTTCATCCTGTGAAGCGCTCATAGAGCTCGACGACATCGCAATAATACTAAGAACTAGCTACCACAACACAATGGAGTTTCCATCTATTTGTTTCTTCAAGAACAAATGGTAAAAGTATAATTTTGCGTATTCTGAAGAGAGTGACTGCATTGGAAGCAATTGTTCTTCGTCAAAGAGATTTTCATTAGTATTCAGATAACACGGCGTCTAAGTAAGTTATAAAGTCATCTTCGTTATATAGAATCAGGCTACGTGGTCAACGTTTAAAATATCTGTGATATTCAAATGAACGGTTGGAATGTTTGGAACAAGCTAATAATTTTTACATGTTTTACTAAATATTTTTGTTTAAAATGACGAATTAATTATTCGCTCAAAGTATGAAAATAAATGAAAAATAATAACATGCATTATTGCAAAACGTACCCAAGGAGGTAGTGAGTTTAGTTTACCCAATAAAATACCAAATGTTATTTATAAATATTACTTTTACTTGAAAGCTCCATGCTCAACTTACCCCTCCCCGAAGTGATTTAATAAAAGGAGATTAAAAATAAAAGTTTTTGTCCGCGCCATCGCCAGGCGCCGCCGCCGCCGCGTAGCATTATGATTGTAACCGAATTCCCCGAGATTGAGAAGGGTAAACGTCCCCGACCGCGGCGTCGCCGACACCGAGTTTGTTAGCACACACTTGCGAATGAAGAAAAATGTCTTGGCTTAAGCCTTTCCACTCGCAGAGCGCGGAATTGTAAATAGAGATTTATTAAAACGGGACATAGCGAAATTCGCGCAGTTATGTACACCCTTTTGCGAAAATGTTCAGAATGGGACAAAACTTTCGCATTTAGGTGTCTGTTATAAAACTACATATCTTTGTATTATGAGAAGATTTGGATAAGTAGATCTTGTCATCTCAGTGTGCAGGTGCATTATTAAAGTCGCCACGAGAGGTGAGACCTCGGTGCACTCTGGGCAGTCATCCCTCTACCTGCGGGCTAGCTAACTAGTCTTCAATAATGGGATAAACTTAACATTCTCATTTGGCTCTTAACGATACTAGAAAATAAGTATCTATGGTAAAACCAACAGCAGTTGAGCGCCGAAATTAAATATCGTTTGGTGCTCCATAATGTCGAATTAGGTAAGCAGTTAAGGCCGATGCAATGTGATACCTGTCTTATGTAAATGACTTACTCTAACGAGGGCGGAGACTGCCGTGCTCACGGGTAAATAAGCTGTTATGTCATAGAAGCTGGGGCACCTGAGTACATAGGTAGGTACTTCAGCATTATTATTATAACCTTGCTTAACGATGACACCTAAATGAGTAAAATATTCAATTATTGTATTCAAATTAGTTTCCTTCGGGGAAACAAGGCGTGATGTTATGTTATGTTATGTAGTATTCAAATTATAAGCTTTTCTGATTTATAGTTGTGTAAACTTTATGATTATTAAATTACGAGCTTAACTGTCTTAATGGTTGGCCTAACACTCATTTACCTTGTTTAAATAGCTTATAAGCGTGAAAGTGAGGCGCGTGACAGAAGTTTGTGTCTATCTTACCTCCACCGTACGTTGTGCAACAAAACTTCTGAATTATATAGAACTTTTCATTAGTTCCTGGTTTATTGTATAACCTAGGTATTTATTTATATGGTGGTCATGGTACCATTAAAAGTATGTCGGTAACTTGTGAAATCTTTAAAGAGATTTATCACTTTCAGTAGGTCGAATCTTGAACAGTGCCCCGAGCAGTACATAGTTCAATGTATTTGTTTCCTTCATATTAGGTACTCGTATATCCGTTTGTCGTATGTAGGTACCTACATTCAGGGAAATTGAAAAGAAGGGTTATTTATATTTTCTTATAAAAATATTTAAAACTGTGAATGATATGTCTACTAATGAAAGAAAAAAAAAAAAACATAACTTTTAATTCAGACAACTTTTACAGTACATATTAGAGTAAAATTTAAAAATAAAGTAGCACTATATAATAAGATAGTTAATTTACATAACATAACATCACATCTTGTTTCCCCGAAGGGTTAGGTATAGTTCATTTATTCAGGCAAAAATCTATTATGAAATATATATCTACGTCTATTATATTTTACTACATAATAATTTATAAGCGATTACATTACACTACAGACTAGGTTTATGTACTTGTGTATCAAATGAGATTAAATTAAGATTTGAATATACGGACACTTTAAGTTGGTAGTGAATTTGATTAGCAAATAATTTCCCCGATTGTACATAACCATTACCTAAATAAAATATTAAAGTTCTGAGTGGAATGGTTCGAGTCATTGATATGATATAAGATATCAGTGACTCTATTGACATCAAAGCACCTTTTTATGTTTTTGCTGACAAAGGTGCGCAATGACCACAAAGGCCTGTTGTTACGTCAAACATTTCAGACATGTCGCCTGTACGACATCGCAACATACGCTCCAAATGGATAGACATTTTTCATGTTAAAAAACATTCCCCTTAAAACAGACACAAGATTGATTCAATATTTTGTGTTGAGTAAATTGAACTAAGAAGGTACGTCATAATTTTACCTTATACATATTTTAATAAAGTTCTTCATAGACTTTTTTTTTTTCAATAAAGAAGTTCAGAAATGTTTTGTTGGCAACCGAGTCCGACATACCTATTCCTAGAGTTTGTAGGTCAAAGTAAGGACTTATAATATGTAGGTTCAATAACCTACTTCGTAGAGTAACTGGTATTAAAATTATTAAAACAATAATTTGTCATTCTCTATATTAAAAGACTAGATTCTGCCCTCGACTTCGTCCGCGTGAAATTTAGGGATCGTAGCCGGTGGCGTTCTGTTTCTGCCAATCCTCATGGAAAGAAAGCGTGAGGTTATGTCATGTTGCTATAACGATTACTTACTGTAATTTTGCACAAATATCTACGATACATTTCGGTATCTATTTACATCACCATTCAAACATTTTCTATGTGTTTAGGTTCTTTAATGTTCTAAATTTTATGTTCAATAATTTTGCTAATTTTAATAAAATAGTCAATGCTGAATAAAATTAACTAGAATCACTGAATGGTTACCCAGTCATCGCTGAGCGGGTAGCACTCAGTAGATCCACGATAAGCCAGTGTTTCACGCCAGTTGACAGCGCACTGTCATGGCTTTTACGCGCTATTTTCGGCTCTCCTGAACTAAGCTTTATATTGACCTTAATAATGATATGATAGTACCTGGTCGACCGAGCTCTGCTCGGGTGAAAATAGAGAAAAGGAATTTTCCCATATATGAGACCTAGCTAGATCGTTTTTTCACCCCCGTAAACCCCTAAATTACAACTTTCATCGAAATAGAGCCGTATTCGAGAACGTAATTACAAATATATATATAAACATACAATTATTGCTCATTTAATAGTATAGGATAGGACTGTTCTATTTTTGAACTGATGCGTCGTGAGACATTTTTTGGTGTAACGGCAATGTTTCTGACGCGGTGCATTCAAATAATTCGGAATGAAAAACGATGTAGTACATTTTTATTTTATTTCACGCGATTAGTCATTTATTTTGAGTACCTACGTATAACTTAGTCTTTTTGATAGAAAAATCTAGCGCCCCAAGACTAGGTTCAGATGCAAGTTTCAGTAAATTCAGCAGCCAGCAGGCGTTCCGTTACGATTTATTTAGTTGCGATCAACTATAAACTACGCTATAGGAGTTTGAGTTGAAAATATTAATATAGGTACTTTTGTTTATTCCCTTGCTTCTAAACAATGTTCGATTTATTTATTAAAAGAATAACAGTAAATTTTTCTGTTTTCAAAATAAATTGAAAATTGAGAAATGATTTTTGTACTTTTAAAATAATTTCAACGCTTTGAATTGCCTACTTGTTTTGGTGGAAAACCAAAACAAGTAGGCCATTCAAAAATTCAAATTCGGAATTTTATGACATTACTGAAAATTCAGATTTTTCGATTTAGAATAAACTAAAATAATGCTTCAAATTCTGGGTCAATTCATTACACGGTCCGTTTCTAAAAAGTCGACTTTTTTGTATACTGACTGAGTAAAGTAGCCCGAGACTTCAGTCTTTGTCTCAACAGACGATGCTTATTATAACAACAATTCCTTGGGCAGCTAGTCAGCAATGTTTTACAACAAATCTTGTATGCGGTCCCGTAAGTGCACGTCACGTACAGCCAAGAGCGTATGTATGCAAAAATGACATGAATTTACGACTGGTTTTAAAGCAGCGTTATTGCAGTTAAACCTATAATGGTTTCCGGAGGTAAAAACGTCCTCTGATATTTATTTTTCAATTAAATTGGTTCATCTGTTTCGGCTTTATTGATTCACTAGCTGCGCCCCGCGGTTTCACCCACAGAAGTCTCGATCCCGTGGGAATATAGGGGTAAAAAGTATTCTATGTGTTAATCCAGGTTATAAACTATCTGCCTACCAAATTTCATCCAAATCCGTTCAGCCGTTTGAGCGTGAAGAAGAGACAAACATACACACACACTCACAAACTTTCGCCTTTATAATATTAAGTAGGATTTAGTGTGACTAGCTTCTTCTAGCCCGCGACTTCGCCCGCGTGATTTTTCTTGTTTTAAACCGACTTCCAAAAAGGAGGAGGTTATAAAATATGTGTGGCAAAACGAACAACATTTTTTTTTTCTATTAATTTATATATTAGAATATTACTGTTATAACTGTACTCTGAGTGCTCTGCCGCGGGTTGTTAACATATATTTTGACAGCAAAAATAAAATACTTATCTGCACCAGCAGATATGTATTTTGAGCCACCATGTTTGTTTTTCACTGTAACTATTTATTTATGGTTATTTGTGGTTGGTATTTATTTGGCGGGAATCCTACATACTCGATCGGGCTCGCATGTGGAGTGCTGAGATTTCGGAACGATTGCGATACACAAAGAACCTGTCCCGCACGTTTGGCAGTTTTTTTAAGGCTCATTTTCATTGGTAATTTACAGTGTGTATGAGTCTCCGCATGCTTTTTACCTACCGATGAATTTCATTGGTCGCTACGCCCACTACGAGGATTCCCCGCAGACGATGTACAACCGCGTTATCGACTTATGACTTTCATTACCTACGAGGAGTGGCACGCATGCTTTATATCGACCGAGTTATCGACTAATGAAAATGAGCCAACTACTCATTTTGTAGGTCAGTTGGAGATAGACATCTGGCACCAAATAGAGAAGTACCTATACATAAAACGGATAACTACTAATATACACCTTATTGTTTTAACATTTAGAAGTCAGTTGTCAGTGGCGTGCTTGAGCACTTCCTTCTGCAGTTGCAAATATCAATTGCAAATACAGTACAAGGATTCTTTTTGTCAATATATTAGCAATCAAAATCTAGGTAGGTGTGCAAAATGAGGTAGGTATACTGTTCTTTTTTTTACGGATCGCTTGATTTATTTCCGTCGTTTTCCCGTGTGTTGCTTCAGCGGTGAAATACAGGGTTATTGAAATACCTAGAAGTTTGTAGACAGTAATAAACTTGCGTACATCTTGAGACCTTTTTGTTATTGTAGGTATGACAGAATCTGGATTTACAGAGACTGATCACGGGTGGCATGGATATTTCTCTTATTTTATGACTGAAACATGTGATAGGTATAGACGCCTGCACTGGTTACACCATTTTAATGCATGAGGAGTAGGTACCCATTATCTGTCGGTCATTTTTAATATCAGCATAGGTACATTTTCTCAAGAACGGTCAGAAATCGTGAATCATTTGTTTTTAGGAGCTTATAGGTATTAAAATTACAATAACTTTAACAAGCGATACGCGTTATATTTTTTTTTCTAAATTTTTCATCCTACTGATAATAAAGTTGGTCTCAGTTTTTATAGATACTCCCGAAAAAGAGCATTTTATTTTTGGTAGAATCAGTTCGTTCGTTTTTATATTGTCGCGGAGTCGTAATGATATTTTAAATATGTAGTAAAACGCGTCTCTACATGTGTGTCAACAAACATACAAACAGCAAAAAATATCGTTCATTCAAACGATTCTTCGAAAGTAGTCATTGGTGCCGATTCCCTTGTTCACAAACTAAACTAAATTTAAGTTCAGTGCATCTTTTTCTTTCTATTTCAATAAGAAAAGGACAGAAGATAAATTTTAGTTTAGTCCTGTCAAATTAATCAGCGCTTGACGTAAATTGACGTAATTTTAGTCGGTAAGTTTTTAATCACGTCTAAACTTGTATGGAGAGTGACAGGCGCTGATTAATTTGACAGGACTAAACTAAATAAGCTTAGGAATAAAAAGATATTCTTATAAAAATAAAAAAAATAAGTACGTACTGATGGAAATACAGTCTGCAGCTGAAAAAAGATGATCAACTAATAATGAAAGAATATCTAATTAAATCAGTAAAACCTGCAACTCCTGTTAAAATTCTCTACTTTAGTCTGACGCGCGTTCAATCTATCATCTAAGTAAATATTATGTAAAAATCTTATTTTTTTTTAAAGTTACCTTCGTGTGTTGTGTTGTGGCACGTGTTGGCAACACATGTGGACAGGACATGTCGTATACTGCGTTGTTTTGTGATCGTCGCGATACTGTCGCGGCCGACAGCCACAAGCTTGTTGCTGATGTAACCTTTTTAATTTTGCAGACTTTTCAGTATCTACTCATAAAATTTTATGTAGGTGGCTGAGGATAGATAGGTAGGTACTTTGTAAGAAAAAGAAGGCCAGCTGAAAACTGATCTATCTTGACAATCAGACTTCAAAGACATCAAACTTAAACCCTTTCAGAGCAAAGAGCAAACCATCCGTACAGACCTCAAGTCCTCAACCCTTTTTATTTAAAGGCCATTTGTAAATTCTATTACAAAACATGAAAAAATAATAACATTTAAATTATACGTCTGTCGTAGCGGAAAAAAGCTGAAAATTTGTACAAAAAACGAATTAAATAATTAAAAATCCTTTCCCTTATTAAAAAAGGTATACCAATTTAGCTTGGTACGAGTACGTACCAGTATTTTTACTGTAAATTGTGTGAATTTTGTGGGATACTCAGGTTGGCTAGGGAATACCCGCGGATATGTTAATTCACGACAGCGTAATGTAAATAGGCGGCGGCAATTTATGTCGCTAAAACACTCTGCGGGATAAGTCGGGACGGTCGGCAGTCCGGGGTGGGCCTGGCGTCAGGCGTGTACCAGCCACACCGCCACTCTTCACTCCGATAGTTGCCGATGCTCGTGAATCAAATACTGATTATTCAGTCACCCGTACTATATGTAAAGTGTCCTATAATATAGAAGTGTTTAGGATCATAGCACTTTCTACGATTGGGTAACATTTGAAACTTTCTATCGCTTTCAGTGGTTGGAAGCGATTGATAATTTTATGGAAGTGTTATTATGCTAGCAATTCACGTTATTATGCTTGAGAGTTTTCGGTTCAATATAAAGTGGAAAATTCTACGTTGATCAGATTCCAGTTCACTGAATGTTAGTACAGTTTTGCACAACGAAATTTCAAAATTGCACAATTACTATTGAGTAATCGGATATCTTAGATTATTATTATACATTACCACTTTCATATTTTCTGGTAAATCGAAGTTTTATTTACCTACTTATTGTTTCTGACGTGCTATGATTTTGTCGTTTGGTCTACCCCTAATACATATAATTATAGCTCAGAATTGTATGACTCTATTAATTCTCTCTACTCTCTGTTAGTAGTTAGGTACACGAGATCGGTTTCAGGAATTTATATCCTATTTCTAATTAGTCTAAATATCCTAATTATCAAAATGTTAAGATGAAAAAAACTTGACAGAAGTATAACATTTCCTCTTTTTAGCCTTGTCAAGAACGTAGAAAACAATTTATTGGCAAAGAGTCGTGATCGTCTCGATTCGTACTAAAAATAAAAATTATTTATGAAGGTAGGTAACTATGTATTTTTTTTAACGATAACTTATGTGTGTAGTAACTGACTAACTTTAAGGGAAAAAAATATTGGAATATTTTAATTTTATCTGGCAAAGACAGGTGTAGGACGTAGTAAATGGAAGTGTGCTGAAAGCCGTTACATAAATATTGAGTTTAAAGGACTTGCTTACTACAAGCCTGCAACTGGGGTAGATGTGCTGTTGAGAATAAACTATAGGCATCTTGTAATCGGTAGTAACTAATAATAGTATATTGTTGGTATTAATCAAATAGCGATGTAACCTTTTATGAGTGAAATATTTTCTGAATATCATCGTTGCTATGTGAGTTTTGGACCAGACAACATACTCGTATTCTTAAATTCAAATTCTATAAAAGATAAAACAAATTTCCAATAGATGCAAATATAACTAGGAGAAGCAAAAACACCTGCACTCAGTGCACCTTGCTGCCGACGATATTCCGATGACCGACAGATGGCGAAATAACCATTCAACCTTCTGTACGTAGGTCCGTATTGTATTCTTGTATAAATGTAAAATCCCAGGTACAAAAGAGACACCGTATGCTAAAAGAAATACAGAACGTTTTGTTTGTATTGTGATGTAGTTGTAGACCAAGGTCATTAATAAATAGGGTTTTTACATTAAGGGGACGATAACTGACTTTTAATGATTTTATACTGAAGATGACGTCTAAACGAGTAGTGTTAATGATTTGGCGTAGCCGTGAGACACACACTTTTGTTGTTAAAACATTATTTTTTATTTTTCACTGTGTTATTTTTGTGTTTTGTGTTTCACGAACTGTGTCCAAATAAATGTTTTTTCTTTCTTTCTTTTAAAAAATATATATTAAATTAGAGCATCTTTTTAATATTTTAATATAGCCATATTTTGGACTATGTTTATATTACATAGTGAAATAAATTTGTAAAGTTATGTCTGATGCGGATAAAAAACTGAGAATGACGCAAAATCTATAAAGCGTATTTTTTTGAAATCTTCACCATTTTAAAGATAATTTAATTATTAATCTTTTAGTATACGTGTTTTATTAAAATACTTTTTGTTTTACGTATAATAAATTAAAAATGCGTCTAATCTGGGACAGCGCTCCTTGATGGGCTAGTCCTATTACTGGCTGGACGTACGACGCGTTGCGTGAGCTCAGTACAGAACACGCAAGCTAAGCACTCAAGGTCACTGTCATATATCTGCGTCTTAATTGGATTCTTGGACATGGCACGCATTGTGAGGAGGTTCCTCACTCCGAATCCCTAACTGCTGTTAGCTTGGATTTTACAATCTCTAACTTTTTGTGTGTCAAAATAAAGAATACTGAGTAATATATAATAAAAATATTTGGACCTAGAAAAGATCCTAGTGGCATTCTTGTGTAAACGAACTTGACTCATAGTTAGATAGTACTGCATATGCAATAAGCCACCGCTATTCCTTACCGAGATCGTAGGTTTTTTAGACTATAAAAAGGTACCTAAGTTCTTTTACTAAATCACCTACCCATTATTTCAATATTATTATACTCCACATTTAGTTCACATACTTTGCTTAGGTACTTGTATGAAGGGCACTAGAAAGTTGTGAGACCCTTAACCTACAGTTAAGCTTTGAAAGCTTCAATTCACTTTCCAATATTCCTTTAAGCACACCTACCCAAATTTATAAAAAGCTGTACGAATATCCTGAACATTCGACTCGTGTAAAGGCTTATTTTTGGAAGCATTCAGCTTATTTCTCATTTCCATATAAAATTAATGTATTAATTGTATTATGCTTTCTTTGTGCTTATTTTGACAAGCATTGAAGGAGTTATATACTAGGTTTAAAAAGACAAATTCATTTTAAAATGAACCCTATCATGTTATCCTTTACTCGTATTTATTATGTTGCTAATAACTTTGAGTTTTACCGGTTGTTTCAGGATCATCAATTTTTTACCCGACTGCCCCAGAAGGAGGGTAATGTTTTTCGAGAGTATGTATGTATGTCCATTTCTTTGGTACCCTCTGTATCCTTAACGGCTTGATAGATTTTAACATATAAGGTGTCGTTAGATTCTTCTTAATTATGGGAGTGACATAGGCTATAATAATATTTATATATTGCATCTGCAAATACAAAAAAAGGGAAGGGAAGGTTTTTTTTATTAAATTAATGTTTTAAGTTTCGATATTGTTTTAAAGGTACTGACTTTACATGCGAATGCATAATACTTGACATGCACTGTATAGGTGTATCGAACTTTGGATTCGAAGAGGATTCAATATGCGTCGTAGGAACATTATACCGATAAGTATATCAGCACAGATGCAATTACTTATTGATTCTCAGTTATCGAACAAGACCCACAAACAAGTTTAAGTATAGCATGCAGTGTATGTCACTACTCGTTAGCCGTCTGGTTTAAACTTACCAGAGACATGTGTACGTAAATGTAAGAGCACTCGGTTTCTCAATCCCGCAGTGCTAACCTCGAGCTATCCGTATCACTTTGTATCTCTTCTTTATGCTAACTCTTTTTATTTATTCAATGAATGGGTTGAATGAAGTTAAAATATTGCTTCCACAAATATTTAAATGATTTGATTTAAAAAATAATAGAACACGTAATAAAATGTTCTGTTTACCATGCTCCGCGAAAAGATTTAGGTGTTGGTCGAAAGCTCTATTAATGGGTCCACAAAGCCTAACCATACAGCTTCTTTATTAGAATTCTGTGCAGAAAGATGTGTTAAACAAAATCGCCATAGGTTAAGACAATATTTTTGTGAATGCTGAAACCACTTAGAGCCACTAGAATTAGTACTGTCATAAGATTTTGAAATTTCATTGATTTCCTTCCTGTGTCAGCAGAAACTTTAATTAATCGCAGTTTCGTGTTTTTGTCATTCTTTTATATAGTTAAAATTTGTTATTTTACGGGTCCTATTGTTTTCTCGCTGATACTGGCATCAAAGGCTAACAGAGAGGACAATACAACATATTGTTCCGTCTGATGAAGCGGCAGGCTAATGGTATTTGAAAGGGAAGGGAGGCCGACCACATATTACGTATACCTGGTGAACTATTGCAATATTCAGTACCTACCCCACGTAAAGCTTTAATTATTTATATGTATCACTTCCATGTTAAAATACAAAATTTCTCTTTAATATGATTTTCCGTCCAGAAGATTTAACCGCACCATTTTTAACCCGGTAAAATAGTAATTAGTAGACAAACACGTAGAGGATTTCGGACGTAGACTCATGAAATACCGGGTGAAGTTGTTACATTTTATGAATAGTGGCCATTTCAAATGAAACATTTCGGACCTGCCGTGAGTGTGGATAAATTTAAATATGTACCGACGGAGTCCGCCTGTAATGTTTATTTAATGTAGTTAGTGCCAGATTTATAACAAAAGAAGTTTAAATAGCTTATTAGTTAGGGAGTGCGGACCGTAATAGATACTTGTAGCGTTGCCCCTTTTACGTGATTTAAACATCAAAGTTGAGTAAATCTTTTAAGTAAAAGGATTTGACCTCTTAAGCTATTTGAAGGTTTTCTGTTTTTCTGCGTAGGTACGTCTGAAAGTTAATAAGCGGCTTGTAGGGTGGCGTCGCGCGTCGCGCGTCGCGGGGTGCGTGTAGGATTATCAGCTACAGGTGTGGGCTGCGGCACACAGCGTACGTCGCCGTTACGTTACGGTGCAGCTTTTCTTGTCATCAACTCGTTAAAACGGTGTTTATTAGGATGTTTCTTCCGCGGATTATCCGTGGACGTGTCTTTTCAGGATTTAATCGTTGCTCTGTTAGCATCTATTATTATTCATGACATAAATTTTCTTGGCAAGGAAGGCATTAGACGAAAACTCATTAAAACCGAGACGCGGTCTGACTTTTCAAACTAGACACGTTAAGTCCACGCGTGACGCAAGTCGGAACTAATTGCTATTCGCAACAAGTAAACTCGTTGCTTATTAAAACTCGCTGTCGTTAACACTAATTTACAAACTTTCACTGTTTACCCACTTCTGTACTGCTTTATTAAGAACACACTGAAACATGAATAAAGCGATGAAAGGTAAAGCGTGTGACGCTCTGTCATCAATGAACTGACTGGACCCGAAGTGAAACCGTTCCGCAGTTTAACGAATACATACTTCGAAGTTCATTCAAATGAAATTAAATGACAAGATAACATGTTCCTCATATTAATAAATACTAGGTATTGTAAAGATTATCTAGGGACCGCGTTGTATCGTATTTGTACCCTTTTAAATACATGTATGTATTGCATGCCAAAGTTTTTTGGTTAGGTTCAGCAATTGAGTCGGTTATAGAAACATGTAACCAATTTAATTTAGTATTCGATAACCTTAGAGGCAATTTGGACAGCTTGTTTGTGCGGTAGATTAGATGTTTACCCTCGAGCCGCGATGTCCCGCCTGATAACGCGCAAGGGTCGGCCGAGACGTGCCGACCGGGACCCAATATGTGAAATCGTTACATTGACGACTCCATTGCTGCATACCTTATCTTTTTTACAGTCCAATTCCAAATAACTGGCAGCGTGTAATATCTGCGGTAAACATTTGTAATATTAAAGTGTTAATTTTAGCTTTTTATTAGCAGTTACAAGAAGGAGTCCAATGGTTATAGCTCTAAGTAAACTTGCCACTGTATAACTATTGCACAAACACGTTTGTTTTTATACGGCGGCCTCTTACTTTATTTAAACATGGAATCAGGTCGGATGGAGCTTCGCGCGGCGCCTCTTGTATATAAACAAGTTCGCTATTCCGTAGTTGTCCGCTAATCATCGCGTGAAGTCGTGCGCGGTCGCCCCGGATCCCGGATCAACCCGCGCCGATACATACATTAGTAAAGAGATCACTGCGACTCAATGGAACCTGCTGCGAATGAAGTGAAGAGTGCTCTGTCAGTGTGTCGTCGTGTTCCGGTAATTTAGATTGACTTGTTTCGCGCCGGCGAAATTGTTTTCAGGTCGAAGTATACACAAAACAACCGCCGTGGCACATTGTTGGAGTACGCAATTTATTATTCACAAATAGACTACGGAAATTGAGTTTTAACGAAGACAAATTGAACTAAAGCGGAATCAATTACGGGAGATTTATTTTCACTGAGAGAAAGAATTAAGTAACTGCGAGGCAAAGAGATGTAAATTGAATTTTTGTCGTAGCCCCGAAAAGAAAGGAGTTCGCGGGAACAAATAGAATGTCGCGATACATTAAAAAGTTTGTCGGTTCCGTATTTTGTAATTTTTTAAAAGCAAATAAGAACAACAGGGCACCATGTCTCCCCAACCAATTAAGTGTGTCCACACCCTGTCAATATTGGATAAAGACGAATGCCTTCATTAGGAAAGTTTCCCTCATAATTAATTCACAACTCGATGGTAATCCTTTTCGTATCGATGTGTTTAGAATTTTACGTTTGTTGTGACAAAACATACGACGTCTGGACGGAGGGTGATACTCGATACACCAAAATTATCGCACGGTTATTTCGAGTGAGTGAATTCTTACAATTTACGAATGACTGGAAGTGACATTGATCAGTATGTTCATACATAAAAGTCAAGGTAAGGGAAACCGGTAATCATGAGTAAAAGTACACCCCTTTCAATCATATAAATTAGTGTGGTTTATGGTTACGTGGATCAGATAATCAAGCGATGTCCCGACAGTTGAAATGACTCCAATGCTCTTCAACGTGCGTGTTTATTGTTGTCACCTACTCTATGCACGGCCTCGTCCTCACGCTGACGCTACAAAACGCGTTGACGCGCGATGTTGTGCGATCGTGTGAACCAACCATTATTGGTTAGGGATCTATTGTCACTTGCTCGTTTATACGGACGTATGACAATCACACTACTTTAATTTAAAGGTAAATTAAGATATATAGTGTCATTGTCATGTTACATTATCATCCCCTGCTTTTTACCCTCAGGGTCAGCGCAGCAAGTCTTCTTGTTCCATTACATCTCTTTTGGGCGTTAAGGCTCCGTGCACGAAAAAAACCCTCTTTTGTCAATAACTTATCTAATTTTAAGAAAGCTTGAAATAGTTGAAAAATTATGTCTGTGTAAGTATAAAAGTACAGTTTTCGTGGTGTTAAACCATTCGTGTCAGTCACAGCACCTGTTAATAGTTGCATCACTTTTGCGCTCTCGAAAATATGGTTTATGGGTTTGATTTACTTAATGAAGATATAGTATAATCATAAAATAAAATTTTGATTTTATTTCAAGGATAGCTGAAGACTAATGTGTGATTTTTAAATTTCTTGAAATGGTTTGCTAAATAATAGGAAAAAATACATTACTGACAGGGTTTAAAAAAAAATGTTTATTTCAACATTTTTTTCTGGTATATTTTGAATGAAAGTTGAAAAAAAATGGTTCCCCTATGTACAAGTAGACCATATAACGATGCTGATGATATTTTTTAATTTTCAAAATCAAAAAAAAGTAGTGTCTTTTAACGAAACGATCCAACGTCTTTTTTAACCGACTTCCAAAAAGGAGGAGGTTATATGTTCGACGCGTATGTTTGTTTTTTTTTTTTTTTTTATGTATGTCCACCGATTTCTCCGTTAATTGTGGACCGATTTTGAAAATTCTTTTTTTGTTTGAAAGGGTGTGCTCTCGAATTGGTCCCATATAAATTTTATTAACTTTGCTTGGATAGTTTTTGAGTTAGCTACAAAATACGTATTTTTTTCCCACTTAGTATGTAGATGATATGATAAGTTTCTTTCACTGGTAGTGGTATTCGAATGTGTGTAGGGTAGGTATCACAACTAAAAAGTGAAAAATAAAAACTTTTTACAAAAAAAAAACAACCGACCTCCAAAAAAAAACACTACAAAGTGAAAAATAACTTTAATTTCGGAAGTCGGTGGCAAAAAACGAAAATACAAAACCCAAGACACCGACTTCCGAAATTAAAGTTATTTTTCACTTTGTAGTGTTTTTTTTTGGAGGTCGGTTGTTTTTTTTTTGTAAAAAGTTTTTTTTTTAGGTATGCACGCGCTTCTGTGACAAAATAAACCTTGTTTGTTTCCGTCATATCAGTACTCCCTCACTTTCTTGCCAAAAGTATCATCTTTAAAACCACCGTTGACCGTTTCTTTGATATTTGGTCTTACTTAAACAGAATAATTAAAAAAAAACAAAATATTACCTTCGTTTAAAATTGATATTCCTAAATGGAATATATTTTATCGTACCCTAAATAATTTCTAGTTTGATGTCCAAAAAATATTAGAAGATTAATTAAATATTTTTCTTCCAAAATTTTCAAAACAACCTTGATCCACGGTTTTATTACCATATTTTCTAAAAACCCATAAAAGTAGTTCCAGCGTTATAAGCAATGTTCGTCTGTCGCTGTTCTGTGACGGCAGATGTTCCGGTTCTCACCTGGCGCGCGCGCACATGACCACCCGCACGCGACTCCTGCGCACACCAAGAGTATTATTAATATCACAGTATCGATCACTCACCCTCGCTAAGCCGAATTTAATTTATGTTTTATCATTACACGCTACATTGACACGCAACTTTATTTTTATTTATATGATTCTTTTTGTGAATTTATAGAGCACTTTTGTCGATTATGCTTTGTACTTTGTATGGTTTTGTGATTCATTTTATATTGTGGGTTAATTTTACTTTAATATCAAGTTTAAATATAAAACTATCACAATATTTATTTATTTGAGGTCTGATGTCTGATTCAGCCTATCTAATAAGGTTATTTGTGGGCGTTGTTGTATTATTATATTTATTCGCGAGTCGCGCTACACAAACACAGCTGCCTCCTAAGACCTAGATTTGCAAAACAGAATGTGATTCATTACTTTCAAAATTGTCGTTACATGAGAGATAAGACGTGGGTGTTGTCATTATAAATGTAGGTCCTATAAGAATTATTACTTGAAGCTACGTTACGTTTACTAATTTATGGGAAACTAGCTGCGCCCCGCGGTTTCACCCGCACAAGTCTCGATCCCGTGGGAAAAAAAAAAGTATCCTATGTTCTTTTCCAGGGCATCATCTATATATGTGCCAAATTTCATCCAAATCCGTTCAGCTGTTTTAGCGTGAAGGCGTAACAAACAAACTTACTTTCGCATTTATAATATTAAAGGATATTTAACTGAACCTCTAAAAACTTATTGACCTAATGATAAACACTTTTTAAAATTAATGAACCCTTTTTGCGCTTCTGATGATGTACCCACACTTTTTAAAAGAATTGAGCCTATTTTTAACTTTCTGGCGTTTTCTCACAGTGACTGAGCTAGGGCTCTCCGACTATATGGATTAGGTTAGAACCACAGAACAGATAAAAATCTGTTCTGTGGTTAGAACTGTGACAAACCGCGCGCGATTAGAGCGAGCACTACATCCAAGTTGGTCGCAGTTACTTCGCTATTTAGTATTTTTGGGATCTCAAAATTGAAATTATTTGAGGTTTATAAAAAGAGGCGCAATCATTAGTATATTAGAGAGTGTTCAATAATATATTTAGGAGCGCAAAATGGGAATTATTAAAGGTTTGATTTAATCGAACCTTTAATAATTCCCATTTATTCTCCTACGCTTCTTACACCAAATAAAAAACTTTTTAAACTTTTATATCTTCTGCTATTAATAACTCTAGTAGACCGTAAAATGATAGATAGTATTGTGAAACTTTTGGAGAAAAATATCGGCTGAAAATAGACATTTCAATATCTTTAGGTAAGTAAGTAACTATAATTTGAGGATAAAAATAAGAAAGAAACATATCCAATTGGCTAACATAATACGGCTTGAAAAGCTTCGCGTCACCTATAAAATTATACCTTTATGAATGTCTTCAGAAGAAAATAAATTAAAGAATAAAAGCTTCTTCAAATAATTCAACGTGATTGCTGAAAAACTTTTATCCGTATAGACTGTATCTAAACTGTAAGTAATATAAACGATTTTCAAATAATTTTCTATCTTTGTCTTTTTTCTTTAAGTAATGTTTTGTACAGTCAAGGACTTGATTATTGAACAAATTTACATATATACGACGACAATTTTCCGTGTGGGTAATAGCCGTTTACGAAGTCGGCAAGATTACAACAACTTTTGCTGATGAGCTCCAAACTAAAGTTAGTTTCATTAATTAAATTAATAAAACAGTCAGAGTATGTACTTTACTTGACCTTAAAATAATCAACGACTTTTTCGAATAGCAAATTGTCTTTTAATTAGTTTAAATACGGACGTGTATCCATGATTTGAAGGCAGTTTTCATGGCGAATATTGAGCCAAAATCACGCAGTTTTAAACCGTCAGCAGCCATATAGCGCTTGTTTGTGGAGTGGGTAGTGCATACAGCTTCACGCTTCAAGCCCCAAATTCGTGCATTTTGATGGAAATTGCCTTTGTGATGATAAAAATTGTGCTCGGCCGGACGAGAGGGGCCGCCGCTCGGAAATGAGTTCATACATTTTATTTCACAATCGATTTTGTTTGATTTAATTTTATTGCTCAATACAGCGGGCCTACAAGTAAATGAGAAAATGTAAATGCATTGGTACTTTTGAATACGTATTTATTTTGCAGGCATGAGTAATTATGAAATCGTTACCAACACAATGGTAAACTGGGATTAACTCGCATTGGAAGTTCGGACATATTATACGTTTTCTGCGGAAATCTAAAAACGAGCGTAAAATTAAACCATTAAATAATTCATTTCGTAGATTCGATATTTTGTTTACTCGCTCGATTTGTGTAAAACAACCCGAGTGGATTGCAGAGTCTGTAGCAATTAAAATAATGTATTTTTTCAAGCATAAATAGTTTTCAATAAACACAACTGTGCAAATACGATTAATTAGGTACTAAGTATACACATTAAACAAAAGTGGTAAATAACTAGGTATTGTAATGTTCGATACCCACGCGGCTTTCAGTAAACAAATTGGATGAATAATACTCGTTTAGTTGTATAAATAGAGTCTTTAATAGAATGTATAAATAATGTGAATTTAAGGGCGATTTGGTTATACAAATATCAATTTTTCGCTTGGCTAGGTTCAGATAATGGCGAGGGCGGTGTCGCGCCGCGCACGTGACGAACTGACGACTCGCCGATAACTCGCGGACTGATATTGCTAGTAAAGTTTAAGGGCGCAATCACACATGCTCCGCTTGGCAGCTGGGACATATCTGCGTCAGTCGCAGCATCACGATTTTTCGTACAAACATAATCTAAGAAATTTTGCCTCATTTCCGTTTCGTCAGTGTGATTTGCAACTTCTGTCGGAATTGCCTGCATGATAGGGATGGGCAAGTGAAAAAAATATATTAAACAGTATCGATATTTATCGTATCGATATTTTTAAACAGTATCGATAATTATCGAGTGAAAAATATCGATATATCATCAGGTTTTGCATGATTATTCATATATAAATTCTCAAAGCATTCAAACTTCATAAAAAGAATACAATAGTATTTACGAAAATAGAAGAAAATGGTATTTTTTATTAACGCTCGAGCCTAAACAATTATACACAATTTAATCAAACTAGTAGTCATCAGATATGGAAATTAGGAGCAGCCTCTGTTTGATGTGCTCACCTGTCAGAGGTTAAACACGAAACCAAAGTTGCGTTAAAAAAAATCAAAATTGATACGAATTCGATACTCTAAAATAAATATCGAATATCGATATATCGCGATTAAAAATATCGACGATATATATCGATAATTGTATGGAAAAATTACGATATTTTTATATATCGATATTTTTTGCCCATGCCTACTGCATGATCGTGTCGGTGTGCGTTCAGCAGCTGTTGTCAAATTTTAAATTGGCCACTGCGATCGATCTGTGTTATGGTTCCACAATGGTCGAAATTTACGTACATGGCGAATTATAAGGCTCGGCGCAAACCGAGCCACCAACCACATCCACCGGTGGCTGTCGCCTCTTCCTGTGGTGTTGATTGAGCACTGCTGTAGGGGGTGGCTGTCACCGGCCACACGCGTTTGACGAATCCATACAAAACGTATGAAAAAGCATGTGAATTGCTTGTCGCTGGGCTACCGGTGGCTGTGGTCGGTGGCCCGTTTGCATAATCAGCCTATGTTCCCACTGCTGGGACACAGGCTTCTTCTCTGTGAGAGGGAGTGGGCTGTAATCCACCACGTGGGCCCAGTGCGGGTTGGTAGATGTCACGTGTCTTCTAATGTTTGGTTCTAGGACATGCTGGTTTCCTAACCTTGTTTTCCATCACAGTTTTGAGAGCACTAGTCTATACTAATAATCTAAACTAATATTATAAAGAGGAAACATTTGTGTTTTTTTATGTAACGAAAACTTAAAAACTACTGGATCGATTTGAAAAAGTCTTTCAGCAATGGATAGCTACATTATCAGCGAGTAACATAGGTTATATTTTATCGCCGGCCATGGGAACGGGAACTATGCGGGTGAAACCGCGTCACGTCCGCTAGTGATGAAATAATTTACAAAATGTAAAGCGCCTGTCTAGATTCGAACCTACGACCTCGTAAGTCGCGGCCATTACTACTGGGCCACCGCTGCCCTACGGCTCGTTTGCGCCGAGCCTTAAAGTTTCACTTTGGCTTTGTTAAGTGGTTTTTCTATTTTAATTAATTTTTGTTTTGCTAGCTAATGATTATCATCCTCTTACCCTTATTCTAGCAGTTCTACCTACCTATGTTTAAAATATGTTAAGTCAGAAAAGATATTTCTTTTATTTGAAAAGTACTACAATAAATACAATCATGCCTTTTATTAATATGAAACAAACATGAAGGGCATTATTCTAGAGTAATAAATTTAAAAATATTATGCAGACCTTTTTCCCTAAGGTGGTAAGAAATACTGAAAAACGTAAAATGCTAATATTTTTAAGACGTAATAAATATTTAGAAATCTTCACATTTGTAGGCGATGGTAATGTGTGCCTCTCCCACGGGGCGTATGTTAAACAAAATACATAAAATTCATAATAAGTATGAATCTAAAATTGAATTTAAAAACCAAAACATTCTTCATATGAGTACTCACTACGAATTAAAAATGTATATCAGAAAATGTGATATATCTACATTTTTATTTCAGTTACGTAATAAACTGGCTCCTTTTATTTAAAAAAAGGTTCCTAGGCTTCCTCTGAAGAAAGGACTAAAAGAGATAAACGCTCCACATTTTTTTGAGAAAATAATGTAGTTCACTTTGTAAGAGAGAAGAGAAAGGTTTTATAGAGTCCACTTAACGGAATGAAAACCTACCTACGAGTCCTACATATTGACATTTAAAGGAACCTTATTGTATTTCCCTCCGACACCTACTTTCGGGAACATAGTTAATCGAAAAGGGCTTAAAACATGCTTAAACATTCAACACAAAATAATCAGTAAACTCGTTACTATTAGAGTGTATGTCGAATGCTACACACAGGAGGTTTCGATAAAGTTTGGTCCCCTGTTGTGACGCTGTCAGTGAGGCCAAACGACCTGAGCCTTCATTTGAACAATGTTAATAGTTATCTTAACATGGTGACGTGGATACATGCCTACTTGTCTTCTGAGATGAGCTCATCATTAACGAATATGTAATTTTTTAACTCTTATGAAGTCAAAAGACATGAAATATTGACGCGCGCCACGAGACGTTTCGAATTAAGCTGCAAAATGCATTGAACACGAAATATAAATGCAATGGCCGATTAGTTAATATAAATTATAAATTGAAATAAATTAATTTAAACATGTACATACAGACAAGGAACTCATCCTTCATCGGTCATAAAAAATGGCTATAACACTGCAAAATTAAAAAAATAATAATAATAAAATAATTTTAATTGACACAAATACAGCTTTTACAAACTTTGTTTGAAGCCCTGGCTCCTGAGCTAGGTAGCAACCTGTGTTATAGGAGCCAGTGTCTTCGCCCATTTATGGTTAATTTCATAACAATGTGCAATTAAGTAGTGTATCTGTCTGCTAGTAATACATTTCCTTCATTTGATTGTACATTTGTATGTTCGTACTCATTAAGTCTTCGTTGAGTTTCAAGGAATACGTGTAAGGTAATGTAGCTTATCTTTTACACAAACGGTAAAACAGCTCTAAGGGGTAATTAGTAATTAGAGAGGGGTAATTAGTGTCTAGAGTGAAGTTGAAAACCCGATACGAATACCGACAGGACGAGGCTGCAGGCACTTTACAGGAAAACCATTAAGAGTAATGAAATGATTATATGTAAGAGACCACAGAGGGTTTGCATGATAAATATATATTTGAATTCTTCTCGCAGACGCGCGTCAAAGTTTTTAATGTTCATCATCTACCTTGCCTTTTCCCAACTGCTTACCTACATTGGGGTCGGCTTGGCTTCCAGTCTAACCGAATGCAGCTGAATACTAGTATTACACGGAGCGACTGCCTATAGTTGTATATGACAGCCGAGACCAACGGCGTGCTTTCCGAGGCAGGGAGGTGTCTCAGTATGAAAGGGATGATCACCCATCCATGGACAGATCGCGGCAAGCGTAACTTTCTTTGATCGATCGAACTATGCTACTGTTATTATGCCCATAAAATTGCTTTCAAAAAACTCTTTTCCTTTACTCGTGTAAACTTTGATATATTTTATGGTGATTTCTTGCAGTTCTACTTAACTCCGAATAGGAAAGTAAGTGAGTCTGATCGATGGTTGATGGCGTTAAAATGCTTGAAATGTTCCGCCGGTGACGGGTGGCGTGTTCGCTTACCGAACGGCACCATACGTTTGCACACCCCGCGACAGTTGGCCCCTGTTGATTCGGCACGAAGCCAATTATGTCTACCTAATATTTCAGACTCCGCAGTGCATAAGACACATTATTTAGGAACAAAAATGCAATATTCCCTCCACAATACACTTGAATTCTCAAATTACTCCCAACATTCTGAGAGCATTCAAGAATCTGCACAAGCTTCGTGTCTAGATGCGATCTTATCTGCATAACCATGCATAAAATCTTATTTTGTGAATAATAAAAATTTGTTACAGCTTCGCGTTTTAAGCCGGACTTTATTTAGATGATACGAGTGCGACAATATGAAAATTAACCTGTCTGCGACTCGGAGATATGCGACTGCTTCACTTTTATTTGTTGCGAATGCACGAAAGTGTGTGTTGGATTCGTTAATTACTGAAATTTTCATGAAAGTCGGCCGAGGCAGACTAAAGCACATTTTTAATAACAGATCATTGAATTTACTAGTGGGTACGCGAGTGAAATATGAACAAGCTGGTTGAGGCAACAGGAGGGTGGTACTGAGGCGTATGGGCGGTGACGGATGACCGAGTGGTAGCTAGCTGACGCTGAGCCGCTCGGCGCCCTGCGCTCGTGCGCTCGGCCGCTCACTCGCGCGCTGTCGGCGGTCGGCCCCGCACGGACGCACCCGCACGTCACCACTACGTACGAACTCGTAAACTTTGCCGAACTTTCGAACTGAGGAAAAGTGCGCAGTGCCCCCGGACCAAATTGGATGCAATTTGTGCAATTTATTTCATGTGTGCTGTGACGTAGAATAATTCTGTGCATTTACTAAGTTGGAGAAAACTGTTTAGCGCTGAATATTTTGGATTTAAGCTTTATTTATTCGGTAATGGATGACTTTTGATTATTTTATGGGTAAGTTATACACATACGGAAGAACCTACATTATTTATTATTAACATTTTAACAATATTGTAGTAATTATTAAGAAATGTTTTGATAATGATAGGTAAACTGGTTTTTAAAGCTCTTTACAAAAATATTAAAACAAATATATTTTAATACATAAAGTAAATGCTTAGTTCTGAAACATTTACAAGACAAAACCAACTTACCGAGGGACACATTGAAAATTTTCTCATAAAGCAATTACTTCATTAATAATTTATAAATAAAGGGGTAATATGAGTAATTATATTAATTAATCTACCTAAACAGAGGTGAGGCCTAATGCAAAGTAAAAATGATATTTATGCATGTAGGTATGCCGTGCATGCATCATAGTTATGAATAATGGATTACATTACTTCCCTACATAAAATATATTGTTAGGGTTACCTAGTTTTTGCAAAGTTATTTGTCTAAGAATATTTTTATTAGGTATGGAGGCTTTTAAAAATGTAAGAATGTACCTGTTTTAATTTTTTGTTGCGTTGCTTGACTTTGAGACTGCTGAAACTCTGAAAGGATTTTCTTCACGAGCGTAAAAGTTTAACACATAACAAGAATTGGTTCTGATCTGGAAAATCACATACCTACCTATCAGAGTTACCGCATGTTGAAAGAAATCGTTTTCCATAGATTTTGAGAGGCCCCGCTGTAAAGCCCATAAAGTCTGTACCTATATCCTGCAAAAATCACACCAAGGGCTAAACGAGTGCAAGGGTTACATCATGTACACACGGCTACACATCAAACTATAAATTTCCTGTATAAGCTGACCTCGCATTGTACGGAAATCCTATGCAATGCGAGATCAGCATTAACTGGAAATGTGTAGCTTGATGTGTAGCCGTGTGTACCACGTTTAGTATCGCCAATAGTAACGCTAAGTAGGTAAGGAAGGCTATTTTTTAGGTTTAAACTCGAAACGCGTAAGTTATTTTCAGAAATTGTTATTCTTACTCTTCTTCAATCAATTTCCACGCACAGTAGGCTGGAGAAAATTTTCACGTGGTAGTTTATGCTTTTAGGGCGTTTCGATCTCTAAAAACAGCAGTTCGAAGAAGAAAATCGTACTTATTGCAATCATAAGAATTCTCAGAATTGTAAAATCAAGCATAAGCATAATCAGCCTATAATGTTCCCACTGCTGGGGCGCAGGCCTCCTCTCTGTGAGAGGGAGTGGGTCGTAATCTACCACGCGGGCCCAGTGCGGGTTGGGGAAGTCACATGTCTTCGAATTTTTGGTTTTATGAAATAAATAAACAACAATAAAACAAAAAAAACGTGTGGCACTCGGGGACTGCCGCGGTAAAGCTATTGCATAGCATTTGTAACCTCCATACTTCCTATTTGTCACTTGGGATGATGACGTGATGACATAAAACAAAAATTACGTTCCCATGACAACATCACGTTGTCATGGGAACCGTCATTACATGGTAGGCGGAGTTGGGGGTGTTAGGTTTTATTTTCGTTACGTTACGGAATTTCTTGATTCGGTCGCCGCGCTCAAAGCCCGCGATAAAAGCTACGCAAAGTAATGTGTCTGCCTGGGTTGGAACACATGTAAGTCGGGGCCGCTGCCATAGGGCCACCACTGCCCTTCAAAATCAAACAACGAAAAGTTTCAGGTTTAACCATAGGATTTAAATATTGGATATCACTATATCATAAGTGTAAAGAGCATTCTTGTAACTTGCTTCTATAAGTAGGTACCTTCTTAAGTTATTTTCAGTTTTGTTTGAATTAAATTAGTTTAGGAGTTAGTAGCTATTTGTAAAGGTACGAAGAGATTGACATCGTCACATATCAATCTGCCAAGTCTTTTCCCAACTATGTTGAGGTGAATACCAGTATTTAACATGGCTGCCCAGCTGACCTCCACAACCCAGTAACTGGGTAACCCGATACCCTTTGGTAAAACTGGTTGTCAAACTTTTGGGCTTCTGACTACCCGTAACTGTCAAAGATCTATACGTGACAGCTGGGACAGGCACTGAGGGTTCTCGATATATCTCGAGATGGTCATCCACGAATCAACCGCAGCAAGCGTAGCTAAACATTCGATCGACCGGTGCAGCTGTTATTGTGCATCGTCACATGTGTACAAATAACTCTTAAATAAATAAATAAAAAGTCTTATCGAAATGTGTTTAAGCACAAAGAGGGTTTCTATGCACGATAAATGTTATCAACAACTCTAAGGCACGTGCCTTACGAACTGCTATCTTACCCAGAGCATTAATACTAATAGTAAATCTACAAGATTTAAAGCTCCGTATAATCCATACTGTTAGTGCTTTAAGATTTCCTTTTACAGTAGAACGTGAAGATCTCGCTAAGTCTAGACCTAAAGCGAGCACTAACCGCTTCGCACTACAGCCCGAGTGGATGCACTTAAAGAAGCAAGCCACGTGCGCAAACACCTAGATTTCTAACAAATATTTGATATATACCTTAGTTGAAATATTTTAGCATAGTCAAACTGGTGACCAAAGGCGCTTTGTCTTTACCATTCAGGTCATTTGTGATTGGCTCATAAGGTCTAAGAGTCAATTGAGACTTTTTGAATAATATAATAAAACTAAAGAGTTTGTTTGTTTGACCGCGCTAATCTCTGGAACTATCAGTCGGCTTTTTTGGCAATTCTTGAAGAAGCCGACAAAAAATAAAAAAGAATTACGCGAACAAAGTCGCAGGCAGAAACTACATAACATAACATCACGCCTTGTTTCCCCGAAGGGTTGGGCAGAGGTGTATCTGTAGTAGGTACACCCACATTTCGCCAGTTATGTTTAAGTCCCATGTAATAAGGGGCGAGCCTATTGCCGTCAACCGGGCACAAATCCAGACTCAGCAGAAACTAGTTATTAATATTTACTTACGTATAAATAAAAAGCTTCAAAGTAAGGAACGGTAAAAATTAATGAATGAGTATACTGTTCGATCTTGTTGAAGAACCGATCGAGTTAATTTTAACCAATAATAAGACATGAGGGATCTGGTAGAAGTTACTTATCAGACCATATTTTTAAGTCCGTTCAGATGTGGCTTATATTAGCGGAGTAGTAGAGTCATAGAGTGACTAAAACAAAAGCAATCTGCTTTATAACATTGCTTTCCGTTGCATAGCGTTAGAACTTCTAAAATGAGCCTTAACTTAAAACAACTACAACGAAAACAACAACAACTGGTGAGATAACAACTGCTGTTAATTATTTTGATTTAAAAGAGTGTCTGGAGTCATGTGATGGAGTTTCTTGCCCGTTCTTCTCCGCCGTAGAGAACTGACCGACTCCTTCACAACTCAAAAGTGCCTGTAAATGGTTTAATTGAAATAAACTTTATTCCTGCAAACGGCCCCTGTCGACACGCCCGACTCCATCGATATTTGAAGCATGCAGTCAAAAGCCCTTGTTAGGTAGTTGTTAAGCCATTTCAAAAAGTTTAAATGACCCAGAAAACCTAGAAATGTAACAAATATTTCCCATCCTTTTGCGGGATCCGTAAACCGGACGTTCCGCGTTCCGCCGCTGCGCAGTTTGGGTCGTCCAAAGTGTAGCTATTAAAAATGGCTCCTCTACACAAGAGGCCATTTAGAAGCACTTAAACTTCCATTGACAAATTACTGGAGACATACCTTGACAGGCCTCTTTTGCAATTGGAACAATGATAAACGTTTGCACAAATCACGCAAATACAGCTGAGGCTCAGCATCTTCAGGGTTAGGTAGGAATTATGGGGATGTTGCCAATAATTAAGTACCTACCTTTGGCATTATGAAACAATGGCTAAGGCAGAATTTTATGTTGGAAAATGTTAATGTACCTAACTAAGTCAAATGAAAACTTTATAATATTTATTTTTGTTTGTCTTATTTGTTTTAGTATTTTTATAAGTATTTATTTTTGCTTATATTTATATATGTATAATTGGGAGTATATTTATTTGGGTATATATTCATATTTAAATAAATATTTATTCCTAAATTCTCGCTATTGCACCTACCACAGTTTGTCTCTGCATCACCCAAAGGTTGACTGGTAGAAAATGTCTATGGCATTAAGTCCGCCTCTCTACATTTGTGTGCTTGAAGTATTAAATAAATAAATAATAATTAAGACATTATTTTTTTTGTAATTTTTCGAACAATGTTGTGTGAGTACTGAGTACACCATAGCATGGTAGGGACAGTTAGACCTTCCTAAGCTACTTTTACAGTCAGAATACGTTTCACGGTCTTAGCGATAAGAGAACTGTCACCATTGGCAAGCCAAACGATTTGTTTTCGAAAACAAAATCCAGGCACAATAAATGATTTAATCAAAACAGTACTTATTTACCTCCCTGTTTATAAGTTTCAGTAGTGGACCTTGCTAAAAGAGTTAAAGGTTAATTGAACGCCAAAGGTGAACATGTAGGTACATTCAAAGTTCCTCAATTACAGTACCTACGTTCTATTTGACCTGTTTGAAGTTAAAATTAACAAGGACTTTGAAATTAGGTCGTCCTCCAAAAATTCAAATGACATTATTTTTATGGAGCTTTCGTTATTACCCTCGTGGAGCTCGTGGCTAAGTACTAACAGCCGCACGGGTCGATCCATCAGGTTAAGCTACGCTTGCTGGGGTTGGTCCGTGGATGGGTGACCATTTCTACATATCGAGACTTCTCCGTGCTTCGGAAAGCACCTTAAGCCGTTGGTCCCGGCTGTCATTCGTGGATCTTTGACAGTCGTTACGGGTCGTTAGAAGCCCGAAAGTCTGACAACCAGTCTTATCAAGGGGTATCGTATTACCTAGTTACTGGGTTGTAGAGGTCAGATAGGCAGTCGCTCCATGTAAAATACTGGTATTCAGCTGCATTCAGTAAGACTGGAAGCCGACCCCAACATGGTTGGGAAAAGGCGAGGCCGATTTTTCGTGTTTACCCAGTATATCGCAGCAATGCTTGGCAGGGACAGTCAGGGAATTTAATTTTTAAGCAAATTGACACCTTTCATCAGTTTGTCGTGTTATAATAGCCATTTTACTGGCAAAGAATGACAGTTGTGATTTGATTATACGGACAATTTATGTTGATAGTAAATTAGCTTAACTGACTGACTTACCTTACTTCACTCCCAATAAGACAATATCTACAACTCTCAAGTTAACTATAAAGTATGTGCCATCTGTGTAACGCCCCACTTCCCTAAATTGTAATGCAACGAAGAGCGAGGGTCGGTCAACAAACCTTAAGTTAAGGACGTAATGAAATTGTTGGTTGTCCCTGTAAGGTATTTCTTTGTCCTACCAATTCGTACGTAACTACCTTAGGGGTTTCCTTAATTTATAAGTACTCGTCTAACGTCTTTTATTGTAAATGTGAAAGATAATTTGTTTTTTAATTAAAAAAGGTAAAATTTTATGGTAAAAGGTCAACAAGTCACACGTGGAAGTGTTTTGATTCGTGCAGGACCGGGAGGTGTTTTTAAATATGAGCATTTTTACCCTCATCGGGTGAATTCAATTGCAGCGTAATAATAGGTCGTCCAGAAAATAGAACCTTGTTATTTTTTGTTACAAAAAGCGTGTTATAGGTAAATAAATCTAGAATTTAAAACAATGTTTCACCCTAGGTACTTTTTTCTAGATTTGAGCTACGTGATCGCACTTGATACGATTAGATTTATGAAATCAACTTGATGTAAAATAACTTTTTGATGATCTCTAGTATATAACAGATGAGTATTTTTATATCTCCTTTTTTAGGGTTCCGTAGTGAACAAAGAACCCTTATAGTTTCGCCATGTCCGTCTGTTTGTCTGTCCGCGGTCTAGCTTCGAGACTATTAGTACTAGAAAATTGTAATTTGGCATGGGTATACATATTAATTATGCCGACAAAGTGGTAAAATAAAATCACGTTATTTTTTTTGGGTACCTCCCCTACACGTAAAGTTTTTTTTTCTATCCCTTGGTGTGGGGTATCGTTGGAAAGGTTTTTAAAAAATATTGTGAGTATGTTAAGACCATTTTTGAATTCAGAGATCCGTTTACGAAATATTAAGTTTTAAAGTTCAAATTTTTGTTGGAGTCAAGTGTCCCCCCTCCCCTGCCAGCTAAACAGTTGGTTATAGATATGTGAAAAAGTTCACGTCAGTAGTTTATATAACGAATTTAAAAGGAAAACTATCACAGCTGAGTAGGCTTTACAAGTTAACGAGTAATAATCGACCAATTTAGATTTGCGGTTGTAAAAACATTTTCTCCCATACATTCCGTATGAAAGAAAATGTTTTTCAACTACAAAGCCTATGATTATTTCCCCCCCCCCCCTTTTATATACTTGTACATATCAATTATTATTTTAAGTATGATAGTTTTTAAATAATGTAAATACGTGTGTAAATAATAAAAATAACCCTAGCTTAAAGGTAAAAAAAAAAAAAAAAAAAAAAACTACAAAGTTAAGTTTGTTCTTGGGATAAATTCATCCCAACTACGGAACCCTACATTGTGCGTGGTCCGATATGCACTTGGCCAGTTTTATAGTGTAGAACTTTTGAATGTCACTGTTGAAGCAAACTGAGATTCAATTTACAAAATCTTTATGAGATAGATTAGAATAAAAGTATCTTACTTCTTTTTGAGATATCACTAAACAGCCACCATTTTCATTTTTGTTTGTTTTTGTTTTTCCACAGATCAACATGGAAGACCCTGTCACAAATCCACGGATTTCTCTTCCATATGTTTTCTTAATCTATGAGTAACATAAACAAGCGGGCACAGCGCAAATTTTATTTATTTGAATGTGTGAGAGAAAATACATAAGGCCCACTTGAACCCCATTTATAACACAAATGAGCGCCGAGTACGACTTTATGTACATATTTTTCGTACTCGTTCAAGAACTAAGAAAGTATTTTTTTCATTTCAGCGGCGGTGAAATGTTGAAGCTTTCAGAGTTTATTTCAGTAAAGAGCAATTTTATAAAACTGTTAATTTACCATTTTGGCATACATGACGAAGCTTTTATTTCGTGAATTTTTATCTTCTGAAGAGGTCAAGTCTTCAACCAAACCATTTTAAGAATGCGGCGACGAATGAATGGTCCATACAAACGTAATACATAAATCATTTGCAATTTGAGTATATTTCCACCATATAATGTTGATATTCGGATTGAGACAGTATGTATCTAGTTTCCTACGTCTTTTTATTTCCAAAAACTTACCTTTAAATGAAGTGCATTTCGTACATTTTTACAGCATAAATGACATGTTTTCATATTGTTTTTTCTGTATTATAAACAACAATATTTGTAATATTGTTTCTGCAGAAGCATAGTTTATGTTATCAAGTTACAAATTATTGAAAAAAAATGGAAATACATTAAGTTTTCATTCATAATTTTTTGTATTACGGAACACAACATCCAAATTAAAATAAATTTTCGAAAGCTAGTAGTGCTATCGCGTCAAGCAATAATTGTCAATGTATGCGTGGTAGTATTGCTCACTGTAGGTGTATATCGCTGTATAGCGCCGACACGCACTCACACTAGCGCAACGTGCTTGGAATTGAATTTTGCAAACATCTCAATTTGTAGTTGCGAGCCGTGTTCACCTGCCTCTTAAGACTGGCTTGCTGCCTGGAGTAGTGCTGTAATACCTACTGCTAAAGGAGTCATAATAGCTATTTACGGGTCGCCGTGGCACGGGGATTCCCAAGAATACTGTCTCTTTCTTAAAAGAAAAAATATGGCGTACTTTTAATGGTACTGCCTGCTTCTGGAGTTGTCCTATTATTTACTGAGCGTAATGAACGACTAGACTACATCCCTTAGTAGACTGTATTATGAACGTTGAATGGTTTTCAACTTGTTACTTCCACTTCACAGCGGTTTATGCAGTTATTATTTATACAGCAACGTACTTTTAATTTGCCAAAAATAGTGTGCAGCCAGTTTATGCTTTGCTGAAACGAACAGCGTTATTTTAGGTTCTGCATAAATTATTTAATACAATGATCCCTAAATGTTTATAAAGTAATTTATCTTCCATTGGTCAACGAACTGAATTGATTTAGACTAAATTGATTATTATAGCCTTATGTATAAAATCGACATACCTAAACGATAAATTAATATGCCTGGGGTTAATAAGTTTTCGTTTGCTACACGACTCACAATATTTATCACCCGTACTTAAAAACCTATATCGGACTAGCACCGTATCTTTTGGGTCTTTGACTTGGTGACCTCATCTGATGGTTTGCAACTTTAGACTTTTATTAAAATGGCATGAAACCTCGCGATGACGTCACAAAACATGCCCAGTACCAAACATGCACACTAAACCATGGGGTTTAGCAAACCCAATCTAACTCAATTTAGTAAATATAAATTTTAGTTTGTATAAACGAAGTTGAACATCGTTCATATTAAATCCCTTAAGAGGGGCTCCACGTTTCTTAAGTAACTTATTAAGAATTCCCTTCACCTAATTGTAAAAGTGTTATTTTGAACCAATTTGTAAAATAAATATAATTTATGATTTATCTTCTGAATTCTATCAGAGCAAGGTGATGTAAAGGGCAAATTTTACAAATAAGATTTTTTCACCCGAATTTGACTCTACGACATCTGTGGACATATATTTTGGGTATTTTGTAGCCCAAGAAAATATATTGGCATAGTTATAAAGAAATGAAAAAATATCGTGATATTGGATAATCGATCGCACATGGATAGGTAGGTATGCAGGTTCAGGGTGTTTTAACAACATAGCCAATTGGTTGAGAGCTGTTTTCCAGGTCAATAAAAAGAATAATTGGCTTTTCTGGGAATCGAGAAGAAGCTCCCTAGTTAATTGATATACAGGATGTTTGGCAGAACGTTGAACATACGAAAATGGTGGATAGGTGGGGTCATTTGCTACTTACTCAGCCCTAATTTATTTGGCCCTGGCGCCCCGGATATTAAAAAAAATTTTTTTGCTTTCTTCTAGTTTCACAACTTTCTTAACTTTAAAGTGTAATTTTTATTAAAAAAAATGGGTAAAACAGGCATTTTTTTACATCTTTGATATTGGCAGATTCTTATAACTGAAAGATGTAAAAAATACTTAAATCCTAATTTCAACCTGCATTAAAAAAAAATATCCAGGGGGCCAGGGCCAAATAAATTAGGGCTGAGTAAGTAGCAGATGACCCCACCTATCCACCATTTTCGTATGTTCAACGTTCTGCCAAACACCCTGTATATTATATACATGTACAGCATACAAAAAAAAAAAACTTTAATGTTAATATGAACACGCAACTCATAGGTAGGTAATCTTTTGGTTTTAAGACTATAAATAAGTAAAGATGTTTCTAGTTTTTTGACATCACAGAAGATAGTTTTAACGTTTGAGCTACTACTTGCTATGAAAATTGCCGGAAGTTTGTGACTTGCGTTGCGGACACTATTCTGTTCGAACAACCAGTTAATTGCAGAATGGATTTAGTAACCACTATTCTGAAAAACAGTTCTATCATAATTAACAGAAACAACAGTCACCTCAGACCCCACTATTTTGTTTAATTAACATAGTAGCATAATCTACAAACTTAAACATCATAGCGTAAGCTTTTGAATTAACCCTATCTGAATTTAAATTCAAAAACCGTAGTAAGTTATGTAGACTTTTCAGAGTTCTGTGGTATTATTTTACGTGGTTAGAAGCGAGTAAACTTTTCATTCTGTAAATGCGGTTTATTTGATTTAAGCGGCGGGTACACGGGAGAGTAGGTATGCAGGTACAGGACCCACCTAATTGAAATCACGCAAACTACAATGTTAAGTGAGATTGTGGGGAAACTAGGTACCTACTTACTTATTTGGTTTTGTGAACTCTATTTGTAGAACATGTTCTAATTTATTTTACCTGTAGAGTAAAGAGGCCGATATACAGAGTGTTCTTTTGAAACAAGGAATAGGTACTTTATGTAGCAAAGAAATTCATAAAATTGTTTTAAATGAAAATGATTATAAATGCTATCTATAAAAATAGCCTTTCACGGTAGTGACTTTCATAACGAGTGGTGAAAAAATTTATTTTTGTTATATATAAATAGCATGTAAACATATATAATTATGTTCCCAAAAATGTCATCGTAACTTTCTTTAATTTAGTATGTCCAAGTGATTCTCCATAAGTTACAGCGGCAGAGCGCTCCACTATGATAATAAGTCCGCCGCCGTCTGTCCTGACTCCTGACAAAGTTTCGTTGTTTGTGGCACCTGCATTTCTCCGTTTCAGAGACAGTAATAACCCACTTTAGAATTATTACTTCATAAGAGCACACCGAGCCAAACTAAGCGAGTCACTCCTGTGATTGTAAACATCGCACAATTATAATTAAGCATGTCTAATTAGAATAATCCAAACATCAATTTACACTCCGTAATTGGAGCCTTATTGTAGTGTAAAACTATGAGCTTACAGAAGATTAAGCGTCTCCTCCGTCTGAGATTCGGTTTCATGTACCTATGAAGAGTAGGTACATAATGTTTTAGTAAAAGTTAATTAATAGCATCCTTACGTGTGCTTAGGTACTGAACCCGAACTCGTTCGATACTAGTTAGCGCGGCGGAGCCGGCCTGGATTAACAATGACTCCAGAAATAGTTGAATTAATTGACGAGAGAATGTGTCTGGGTGTGATATCGATCAGCCAACAAACGGAGAATGAGCATTATTAGATACTCAAGTTCTACAATTTAAGTGGAAAATAAATCGGAATGTGTCTAAAACGGTCAGTGGTCGATCTTCCGAGTCACATTAGTCCGGTTGTTCTGTCCGATGTTCTGATGTTACAACCGAGTTTTATCCCTTCCGTTGAGCCCTGTCGATCGTTTAGTCAATGCTTCAGTAAACCCGTGTTTTGTTTTCATAGATTTACAGCAACAATGTTATAGAAAGCGTGTTCTATAGCGAGGTCAAGTTATTAAAGTTTATCGACTTCATACGGCCACTACACTATACCCATCGCGTTTAATAATGATGATGATGGCATAAACGTTTCAATATAATTTGGTAACACACTGTTTGTATAATCGTGTTGGTAGTGCTTTAGACTCTATTCTTAGCCTAAACGGGATAAAGGGATCAGCCATGTACGTTGTGGAACTCGGAGGCGGCGAAAAATGGAATCAACATGGCTTTGACAATCGGCTCTGCCATTGATGTATTATATTGTACCACTGGCAGCTAACGAGGACGCAGCTGTAAGCTATTTATAAGATTTACAAAAGGTACCCATTGAAAGTTAGACCAATTCAAATGTTACTCCAGTTGCATTGAATTTGCCAAATCAATTGGACAAAACTAAGTTGAAATGGGTAAAATATTGGCTGCGGCACAAACTAGATCCTAGTGTATGGATCACTAGGCTTGACTTGGATAATTAATGAAAGTTTCGCCAAGTTCAGCCAAGCGCTTGGCCGGTGGAAGCTTTGAACAACAGCAATGCAATCAGAAGCAGTGCAAATATTTTGAATAGCACGTTTTAAATACGGGCGTCTTTTATTCTAGTCCACCGTTGATCGGAAATATAAATTAAGCTTATTCCTCTATAGCTTCGGTATTGGGTTAATGTCTCTCCGCTGATCAGTACGCAACGTTCTGGCGTACTTTGGAACTGAGCCGAAGTCAAAGCTTGGCGCAGTCGTCGACAATTCGGAACCAGAAGTACTTATTAGAATTTAATAGCAGCAGCGGAGATATGTCAACGGATTCGTTAATAAAGTGTCGTTTAACCGGAGGATTTATTGACCCGGAGCAGTTTACTAATAAATAAGTGAGTAGCGTCCGCAGGGCGGCAGGGGCAGGCGGGAGTGCGTTTCTCAAGCGGTCAATTGATTAAACGAAGCAATTAAACAATCAGTCCTCAATGGCAGCGGCGATTGTCGCAAATGAGTGCGGGTTCGACATCTGCGTGCTCCACGACGTTCGTTAGCTCCATGTCGCACACCATAAACATTCTATTTATGTGTAGACGTCGTACATTTTGTACCGAAGCTCCTAAAAACACTCGTGTAAATAAAGTTTTAGTCGCTAATTAATGTCACAGTCAAAGTTAATTTGATTATTCAAAGTATCTACCGCTGTAGGAATCTATTGAATGAATTCCTGAAAATATATCGTCTAGACATGATTTAATTTCTTGCGAAGTGTGTTTTTTGTTTGAATATTTGTGCTTGGTTTTGACTTTGGTGTTTACATTACGAACGTTATTTTATCAAATGAAACAACGATCTAGTTTTGTTTCGATATTGTAAAAAACAAGAACAAACAAAACCGCGTCTGTCTAATATTCGGTGTTTATAAATAGGCAATATTTGTTAACCCCTCCACAAAGAAAGTATCAAACTAAAGTAGTTATTGCTCACGATCACGATATGACATAGTTCCTTTATGTAAAACGTCTCATTTTATTCCGGAGCCCCCTTTCCGGGCGTGTGACACGTTACATTTGTATTGCAATAAACAAGTCGCAGGATAACTTTATAGAGCTATGAATCGTTGCTCTCTGGGTAGCTGGTAGCGAATTATTCTAAAATTAAACTGTATTTATTGGAGGACAGTTTGGCGAAACAGTTCGAAACGACTCTGACATCCGGGCCGATCAAAGTGATCGAGAACGAGCGTCGAGTCGGCGTTTTATTGCGCGCCCGACGCGGACGCGGCCTGACACTGTACGACTGTGCGTAGTGTTTGTACAGAGCACGCCAACGACGCCACCGTCGCCATACTGGATAATTGACTCCGCTCAGCGCAGTCATATGAATGGTAATGCCAAATTTAGGTGCAATCCCCGCGATCGCGTGCTGTTCTACGTAAATTGAACCTACAAAGTTGACGACCATAATATAAATTCAAAAATGTTAAAGTCGTTGTAAATATTGTAGCAGTTAATGCAAACAAGCTGTGTTGGGTTTAAAGATGGCTATTATGCATAAATTGTGTGGCGTGGCTTGTTAGCATCCTTTCGCTACTTATTCACAAAGGCGAGCTAAGAGCATGTAGTTGTAGCTTGCATTATAATTTCCCATTCTGTTTTTTGTAACGCGATCGATTAATAAATTATGTCACAAAATACAAAACTAAGTGGGTACTTAAACCAAAACAGATGCTGACGCACTTACTTTGACTAGAAAATTATGCTGACACAGAATAGTAATTTAGTAAACAAAATAAGCGTTCCAGTTTTTTATTTACAACTGAATTCATGAAATTAATTCCTTATAAATATTTAAAAATTCAAATTAGGAAACTCCTTACGGGACTTTATTCGGAAAAGTTTTTTCGTTAGTTAATTACAATAACCATAAATTAACCGTGCTGATGTCAGCGGTGACGAGCGCGTCTGTGAACAAGTGGCTAGTATGCCACGTACACACACATGGTGTGTGTTTAACAGAGGTCACGTTGTCGTCGCGACAAGTTTTCCATATGTTCGGGGCTGATGTTATAACAGTTAATCCCCTGCCGGCCGGGGCCCGCGCGGGGCCACATGTCACCGGCCCGTTAAACTCGACACCCTAACAAAAAATAATTACTTCACCATACAGCTCCACAGTCCACAACTCGTTCAATTTGTGTTTAATCTCCTTAAAGCGCGACGGACGTAATGAAATTAAAAAGTCACGAATAAACGAACTAAACAACCCCCATGGGACGTATGGGTTTGTTAGTGCTTATTGTGAGACGCGATCGGAGATAACAAGGAATGCTTGTGTAAAATCATACGTGAGAGAGGGGCAATTACAGTCTAGTTCTTATATTCGAAGAATCGCAGTGAAGGAAACTAAAGTTAAATAAAACTGTGTAAATAATGAGGGTTGGCAAATAATGTTGATAAGGAGTTATGAATGCTATATGCTACAATATAAATAGGCTGCATTATGTACCTAACCGATGAGGAACAGTCTTGTTTCATCATGCAGATGAAACTAAATTATTCATACAGCTGAGATCCTTTGTTGTGCAGAATGCAATTAATAGACAGATCTATGACGCGATTAACTAATAATTAGGTAGGGGCTTTGATAGTACGGTATAAGGAATATCATGGTCGGTTCCCACACTGAAAGCTATAATAATTACAAGCGTTTTACCCCCAATTTCATCGTAGATTTTGAATTTTCCCATACAAACTTCAACACCCCATTTTCAAAACAATTCCTCAAAAATATTCAGCATGAAAAGTAAGTAACCTATGCTCATCTGCAGGTCCGAGGCTAACTTTTTGTCAAACATTACTTGATTATTTTGATATTACGTTTGCTTTGGCAAAAGTAATATCAAAATGCTTGTGTAAAATCATGCGTGAGAGAGGGGCAATTATTTATTACGTTTGCCAAACGTTTTTGTTTTATTTCTTCTGTGTTTTTCCATTGCTTCTGTTCCATTTTAGAGTGGCGGAGAATTTTAGGCTACTTAGCATGCAAGAGAGTGCTCTTAAACTTATGCTCTATGCAAACTTACGGGGTATCTCAAGTAAAATATCAAACTATCACATTTCTGTGTATATTTCCATCGTCTTTCTTGGCTCAGGTCTTAACTCGACACTATTTCTATATGAGGTGTAGTGATTATCATCCGGTTTCCTGGTTATGTCGAAGATTAGGCTCGGATTAGGTCGAGCGGAGGTGGTGTTAGGCAGAAAAGGTTTTAACGATCTCCCGGCATGTAAGGCTGAGTATCACATGTTAACTGCTACTCATCTGGTAATTGGACGTTGCACGAAATGCACGTGTCGAGGTGTATACCTGCATTGTGGAACTTTTTAGAGGTACTGTATTATGTGGTTATGTATGATGTACCTATAGAATTCTTATAGGGTATTCTTTCTTTTACAGAGGGAATCTAGACACAAAGGCAGTATGTCAAGCATGGGTAGTTTTCGCAAAATAACTTCTTTTTTTTAAACTACTCGTATGCACTTGACTTACACTTATTTCTCAAGTCTTTTATGGATGGAGCTGATAGCCACGCACGTCTTCTGTACCGAACTTGACCCCTATCTACATTTGTTTTTGGTGCGCTTATCTGTTATTGAGGTTATCGTTGTTATGCAGTTTTGTTCCAAATATAACTGATTGAAAGAATGACTGATCCAATCTATTGTGGTGATTATGGTAAAATCCTTTTACGGTAGCTGATTGTAGGTGTTGTTAGCCGAGGCAATTGAGTTTACGAGCTTATGCGGTTTACGAATTAGCACCAAAGTACGCCATAAGTCTAAGCAAACTGCAAATGGAACTATAATGATTGTTATAAGTGGGTGCTGGATCGTTTGAACTAAAGTAGATGCAGATACATACAACGTACCTTCTTAACTCAAGTACCAGGTGGCAAGTCTAGCCTACTAAAGACATCCGCTTCCCTCATTTGACTTTTATAACTTTCACGACAACGTAAACAGCTGACTTTTAAAGCTTGTCCTATACTCATTAAACAGCGATCTAAATACAATTAACACAATTAAAATAAGTCTTGTACACGATAAAATTACAAGTTCAAGCTATTTAATTATTCCTGAACATGAGCGTATTGAGTGAAAACTGAAGTATAGATAAGATGGCACACTATTGTCGATTATACCCACATCCCTCTTGGGAAACGTTATGAAAGTTTAATAGAGTCAGCATTGAGTACATGTCCTTTGCACAAGTCGTCTTTATGTACCCTATGTTAGTTTACAGAGAGAAATTTCCATTACCTATAGACATTTTGTGAAAAGAGGAAGCCCCGTGTAGCCGTGTCTCGTGTTTGGGCCGAATATTTTCGCCGCCCGACCGTGAAATGGTTGCGGGAGCAGTTTTTATCATATTTACTCTAATTTAGAGTGATAATATTGACCGTATTTTTGGCGTTTAATGTCGGACAAGCGCAAGTGCTGAAATATATAAAAAAATAAAATTACTAGTTTATTTGTTGGTACGTAATTATGAGGGGCGCTGATGGTCTTAATTGTTGATAGCGGTTGTCGGCGCGCGCTTTATAGAGGCCAAAATGGCAAAAATAAACACGTTAAAAAAGCTTCACGCCTGGCCTGGCTTGGTCTTTTAACTCTATTGTCTGCCTCAGTCCCTGAAGTTGGACTGTAACTGGCTGGTATAAACCCCAAACTGTAAATCAAATAAAATAAATTAAAATGTTTTTGTCAAACATTACTTGATTATTTTATTATTATGTTTGCCAAACGTTTTTTTAAAATTATTTTGTATAAAATTTTAAACTGCATTCAGAGGAGTACTGGAAAATGGTAACTTCAAAGGAGATTATTAATTATAACATCTGGTCGTTGGTTCTCGGAAGCCTCGAGGCGGTTGCGGTGAGGGTAGTCGTGGAATATGGAGCGTGCTCGACGCTCGCCCCGTTGCCTGGTCACCGTCTTATTTTAATGATGACACTATTCAATAAATATAGTCGATGTCGATGAATTTTCTATGAAATGAAATAGTGAAGCAGTATTTTGTACATACTTTTATGAAAAAGGCTATAATTAATGTTTGATGGTCTGTTTCATAGATACATTAATGTCATCGATAAACTGTGGGTTTATGTTGGTAGGAACGATTTGAGGATTACTGGGTTAATTGTTGGTATGCTGTTGGTATCTCTTTTTAAATTGTTGTTCAGTAATTTTCAATATTTTTTATGAAAGATATATTTTATATATTTCATAACCTCTACGTACCTATAAAGTATTTGCACAGAATATTTAGTTAGCTGCGGTGCGGTGTTTGGGTAGTTGGGTACAGTGTACCTACACTTGGAAGCAGTGCACAGTGGGCTATTCCGGTTGGTGGCAGTGGCAGGAGCGCCAACTGTCGCTGGCGGGGCGGCGGCGGCGGCGCTGCGGTCGCCCCGGCCGGCTGTACGTCTTGAATTCCTAACTCGGAGGGCGAACAAAAATAACATAACGAGTCGAGCTTGTAATAACATTTGTCCTAATATATTACTATTGTGACGGCTCACAGCGTGCTGGATTTATATACTACCGTGCGAACCGTCACCTTATTATTTATTAATATTAATGCCGGCTGTCTGCACCCAAATTATTTTTCATTAGATATGCGAGCTAGAAGACTTTCCCCGTGTTTAACACGTTAATATTGTGTGTAAGCAAATCTTTTGATGCGCGGATTTTTCTTCGTTAATTTCCTTGATGTTTTGTGTCTTGATTTGTGTGGATTTTACGTTGAGGCGACGCACAGGCATACATTTTAATATAAAAGAATATAAAGTCACATAAGACATTATTGCCTGCGATCATATGAATGTAGCAGAATTAGTGCTTAATAAAGAGAACAATTTTATTATATTGTTTATCCGTTTGCGAGGTAAATAAAAGTAGGTAACTATTTCCATAGTTATTTATTCGTATTCGTAGGTATTCGTTTCAGTTGTAAATCATATATCATCAATCCACATGGCCTTCACATGATCTGACCAAGATTATGTCTGGACTTTAAAAGAGACTGTGACCTCTGAGTCTGTTTCGGCCTTTCTTCTCAGAGTAGTCAGATAGGAAACGCCGACCTCATCTAGTTTTTAAAATATGATTGACGTGTAAAAGTGTTTATACAAACCTACTTACAGAAATAAAATCATTTATCATAAAAGTTATGTAAATGAGCCGAAACATGTACGAATTGCTTGCGATATGCTTAATTCATTATAGAAGGACGCTCTATGAACAGACTTCAATTCCATGGTGCCTAAACAAAGTTGTAACCTCATATCACCTAACCTAATCCTTCCGTTTGATTTGTTTATGATGTTTTTAGGTCACTGTCAGACTGCATAGAGAAGAAAGAGAGAGCGAAGCCACAACGCTTGTAATTTATTGCAAAATATGAAGATCTAACTATTTACTCCAAAATTTGTTGAATAATTGAAAATAAAAAACAACCAAGTTCTACATTCAAATAAGACGTTCTTGTTATTAATTAAATATCAACGAACGTTGATATTTAATACATACAGATATTTTGGATTGGAACTCAAGGTAAAAGATTAGTTTACCGTTAATTTGTTTCGAGATTTTTGAAGTGAAAACTAGGCGCGTTGGGCGTTTTTGAGATGGGAACAAAAAAAAGGCAGTCGCGACACCGTTACCGACACCTCATTTTTGTAAACGCGATTGTGTTCTTTATCTATGTTACGTTACAGAAAAATTTTCTATGCAAGTATTTTAAAGGTTTTGGAAGTATTTTTTTTAATTGTTCAAGTTTTCACTTCTGTCGGCACTGTTTTTTTTTTTAACGTGTTTTGGTAACAACCATGTTCTGAGAAATATGTTCAAGATTAACATATATTTTTTTACCGCTACCACAAGCTATAAGTATAGATTTGGCAAAAAAAAGTTAAGACCTTTACATAGAACATTTGTCTCTTGTCAGCGCCTTTTTTTTCAGTAATTGAATCGATGTTCAATTACTTAGGTTTCTCGACAACTTGCGTTGTCTATGAAGTGAGACGCACTCTAGGAAGTAGTTCATATTTAGTTTCCTCGAAGATTAACAGCAAGACTGCTTAGTCTTGTGATTTATCTTTTTGAATTAGCACCAAAAACGCATTAACAAATTAAAAATTGTATAATAAAATAATAGTTAGGTATTTTTTTTTTGACTCCTATAAATAAAATGATGTTTTTTAATATAACTATAACTTGCATATGGGATTGCATCATTGGCCTAGTGGGCACAAATTGCGGCTGCCGATCGTGATCCCAAATCTAAGCGGACATTCGCACGGACGTAATAAAATCGCGGCGGGATTTTATCGGTCACTGGATTTTCAACTCTCGGTATTAAGCCGAGCGTCGAGAATCCAACGCGCTGGGACGCACTCTCGTCCCAGTGCGTTGAAAAAACACACTGTTAGATTTTCAACTCTCGGCGTTAAGCAGAGCGTTTAAAATTAAGTGCACGAAAATAAATCGCCGCGATTTTATTACGTCCGTGCGAATGTCGGCTAAGACTCACGAATCGTGAGGTCGGCTCTAGTAACGTCTATGAGAATGTTCAGTTAGTACAATCAACCGCACGTCAGTGGCACCAATTGAATTACAAAACCTGCCGTTACTTCAACGATATAAAGACTCTATCAATGTCAAATTGTTCCTATGAACGTGCAGTTACCTGTTCTTTGAATTTTGCTGCACAAGTCGGTCTTACGGTTTACATGGGACTGAATATCGCCCCAGGTTAAATTAAATTGTATTAACGCTACGTATAAACACTTCAAATGCATTAAAGAAAGAAAGAAAATAAAGAAAAATAGGTTTATTTGTCACAGAAACACGTGTATACAAAAGATCAGAAAAATTTAACAAAATAGATCTAAATAAGTAATCACAACCACAAAACAGAAATAGTCGGCAGCAGCGAAAGCTTACTACTACAGTGCGACCATCGGGAGAATGTGTTCCTGACACCTGTCAGTTGGACAATTTCTAGTAGTAATAAGGATCAAATTCACGGTTTTAACGGCACGGTTGGCGCAGTGGTTAAGCGATTGACTGCTGCGCTGCGTGTCGCGGGTTCGATTCCCGCACGGAACAAATATTTGTATGACCTACAAGTAGTTGTTCCGGGTCTGGCTGTTGGTGTATGTGAGTTTAAATGTTTGTAAACGCACCCACGATACAGGAGAAATTTCTAGTGTGGGGCAACGCTTAAAAAAAAAAAAATCGCAAAACGCATATTCGTTAGAGTAAAACTGACACTTATCAAGAACGTATTCTCTCGACGGACGGCCGGACTATAGTCAATAAAATCAATGATTGGTTTTAGCGCCACAAGTAACAATGAATTGAAAAATAATACAAAAAAAAACTGCCACCGTGGCATTACACATGGCGTTATAAAATGGTGCCACAGTATTTAACAATTTGACACGTTCTTTACGCACTATAAATATAAAATGCGATGTTAATCTAGGTTTAACATTTTGCGGTTACCGCTCGCAGCTTTATTTTTGTCCATTTTTAGTTTATTGGTGGTATAAACCTTTGTTGAACACAATGCACATAATAATACTTTCCTATATGAAAAAAGTATACCTACTATGAATAGTATTGTTAAATAACTATGGTTTTCGAGGTGTATTTCGGTGTACATAAAGACAGAAACTTGTTGGAAACTTGTTTATAAGTAGGCTTTTACCTTCAGACACTTCTAAGAATCTCGTCTAATAGAGAAGTAGGTAGACTCTGTAGTCAACTTTATTCTAAAAAGTGAAAAAACCTACAAATTCTTACCTAAATAAGAGTTGTAAAACATTGTATTAAAAAGCTGAAGCCTACGCGCTTAAAAGTTTCAGAACTTTCACCAAACTACAAAAGTGTTTGCGACATTAACAAACTGCCTCAAATATTTGACCCAGCCGTAATTGTGATTCAGCAGTAGGCTTTCAACTACATAATGTTCTGCTCAGCTTTCAGTCTAACCAGATTCTACTGAAATATCCATTATTAACATTGAAGACAATAGCCGATAGGATCTCATCCCCGCTTTGGAGGTCACTTGTAAAATCAGTCATTTAGGCTTAGTTTGACTGATTCTGACTTTTATTTTTAATATTTGTAATTTTATATTCAATGAATTTATGGATTTTAATTGACATTAATTTTAATGAATATGTAAAGATTTTAAGTAGTTTAGAGATCAATATTTATTTTACAATTTTATTTTATGAAATTTATTAATTAATTTTACAATTTGATTTTATATATCTATCTATTTCAATTTCTATGTTGTTATTTTATTTTGGTTGTAATAATTATTATTATTGTGGCATGTATTTTTGGATTAAGAAGATACTAACGTAATTTTTAAGTAGGTTTACTAATATAAATATGGATTACTGTATCTGAGTTAAATAAATAAATTAAATTAAATTAAAATTATAATACTGGGCAACAGGAACCAACATCCTAAAGTTCAACCTTTGAGACTTATGCCCGTTTCGATCAAATAAAAGAGACTGAAACGATTACATGCACTCTTGGGCCTAAATAGTAACGAGATGTAAATGGTGTGAATTTATAGATTCATACATACCTACATTAGTGTATTGCAGTGACTAGTTGCTATCCCACAATTCACATAGCGATCCATGGTTTCAACAATATCCAATCCACAAAGCGGCGGTAAAATCGATTATTAATCCAAGTCAATCGTGTGAGCGATCTTCGGTGTCCCGTGTGAAAGCAAGGGTCGTACAAGGTAGGCAGGGTCAGGGTCCGTAAAAATCAAAGCAGTGATCGTTGAAAATTAAAAATAATTGGGAAAGCACTCAAAACACATTCGAAAACACGAAATAAGTGTCTAGTTCTAGTAGGGACGGGCGTTGCGACAACGAACCGTTTACAAAGACCGTTTTTTGATGATGAAACCGTTTTACGTCCTGAGTTCAACTTCAAACAGTCTTCATTGTACAAACCAGTCTTCGAATTACTTGGTGCGATTTTTACATCTTAGAAAATACAGTCGGGTACAATGATTAAACTATCTATCACACTCGTAAAACAGTCCTTCCAATAAAAAGTGAACTCTTTGAAATTAAATATTCTCTAACAACTGGTAATGTATTACCAGTTGTCAATGCTGTCGTTCGTGATGCGAAAAAACCATTTCATACATTTCAAATCGTTGATAGTTTTAAGAAACTGCGCTCGACGAAAACGCAATTCTATTCCATGTTGGATAAGTTTCGTCCTTTAACCGTTTTCTGCAACCGTTTTCGTCGTCGGGAAAACGGTTTCGGTCGCCAAAAATTCGAGAATGACCCACCACCAATGTGTCAAATTGTCAATGTGAGTCTGCCAGTGCAGAATATGTATTGCCAGTGACATAGACAAAAAAATAAAACTGATTTTAATCGATATGAAATTGATAATCATTATTTTGGTTTTTCAGTAATTAATGATGTTTTATTTAAATTAAATGCACTATATTGTATAAAAGGATATATAGTGCATTTAAATACTTTGAGTTAACTATTATTACCTAGTGCTACCTAGTGGGTAGGTTTTCTTTTTGTAGTTGTTTAATCGATTACTATAATCGATGATCTCACGAAAACTATCTTTATCATATTTTCCGCTTCCAGGCGAAGAATTGAGCTGATTTTTGATATTCAAGGATAAAAAAATATGACTAATTTTTAGATCATATCTCAACTTATTACACTTCGGCCCAACATTTTCCATCTCCTTTATAATATGTATTATTATAGTATAGATTTTGGAGGAGCTCGTGGCTAAGTTATAACAGCCGCACGGGTCGATCCACCAGGTTAAGCTACGCTTGCCGGGGTTGGTCCGTGGATGGGTGACCATCTTTACATACCGAGACTCCTCCGTGCCTCGGAAAGCACGTTAAGCCGTTGGTCCCGGCTGTCATTCGTGGATCTATGACAGTCGATAGAAGTCGTCAGAAGCCCGAAAGTCTGACACCAGTCTTACCAAGGGATATCGTATTACCCAGTTAATGGGTTATGGAGGTCAGATAGGCAGTCGCTCCATGTAAAATACTGGTATTCAGCTGCATTCGGTTAGACTGGAAGCTGACCCCAACATAGTTGGGAAAAGGCTAGGCAGATGATTATTATAGTATAGATTACTTTTAGACAGTGTTAGTGAAAACGAGCATATGCCAGTAATTATGTAATAACCTATTGTTTTTAGGCATCTAGAAAAATTACATACTTACTAGTTGTGGTTAAAGGTAATTTCGCTACAAAATGGGCTAATAATAATATAAAATCATTTTATATTGAACCTAAAGTAGCGTGTTTTGGATACAAAACCAATTGATATTAAATTATAATTTTGAATCTATTAATAACGTGTGCCGAATGTAGGTAATTAATTACCATGTTGCATAGGTAACAGCTGTTTTGTTGTTAACAGCCGTTCTGATCGCTTGCAATTAATAGATTCAATTTTGTGCAACATTCATGCACCAAATTCAATTAATCAGTTTTAGAATATAGTTGATATTCCCAATTCATACTTGACAGAAATCACTAACAGGTAGGAAATATACCTACTTAAGAGGGCTTATACTAAAAGTTGGCAACGTCGCAAATAGCTGTCAAATATTTACCTGTTTTGATTGATTTGACAATATTACTGTATGGAAACATGAAATGTGGCTAACTAGTGAACTAAAATATTGATTATGAAATGCAATAATTAATATCGTAATACCGAATATTTAGTTTTAGATATAAAAAAAAGCATTTGGAAACATTCCAAGTGCCTTTTTTACACCTAAAACGGTTACAACATCAAATTCAGTGTTATAATTGCAATTAATTATTAATATTCTAGGGAACTAGTTAGCCACATTTCTTATTTCCATACAGTAATATTGCCAAATTAATCAAAACAGGTAAATATTTGACAGCTATTTGCGACGTTGCCAACTTTTAGTATGAGCCCTCTTAAAATATGGTCAACGTTCAGTCCTATCTTAGGTTTATGAGAGAGGAGATCTTTGCCTAGCGGCGATACAGATAATATATATAGGTACACACACGAGTGTTTCCGTTTCAGGGCATGTATAAAAAAAACATAATTTTAATTAATTCACTAAAGATGCCTACTAAGTCAATATTTCGTCATCATTAGGTTTTCCGACTGGCGCATGTCTCTGAATAAATTAGATCATTTATCAGGAATCGGGCGTCTTATAACAGCTCCGTTTTGTTTAGATACGATTCGTAAATAATTAACATGAAAAGATACTATCATACTACCATCTTATCGCCCTAGCCATGTGGATACTTACCATTTGATTTGATTGTCTAGAAAAATAGATATCGGAAAATACACTACTCACCAAACGCTTCTAATGATGCACACTTTTTAAATATCTAATTGAACCTCTTTTCAACTTTCTGGTCTTTTCTTACAGTTGGTCGCAGTAACTAAACTTACCCTAGCCTTTTTTTTCGTTCTTGGGTGGAAAATCTTCATGGATATCCTCCGCCCTGGGGCGGGCAAAGGGGTCTGTCAGACTCCTACTAACTAAAAAAAACAACCCCGGTGTTCCCTTTTCACACTTAAACCGGGGATCATGAGATCTTGTGTGGCTTCCATGATCCCCGACTGGTGCTGGCCCGCTTTTGCGGGCCACCTCATGTTCCCGGGAGGAATGAGGTGTGAGACACCCCCCGCGACGCCAAATTGGGGCGCGCGTGGAATACTAAGCGCCGTCACCATCTTGCTGGATGGGGGCCGGCGGACACCCATGCAGTACATTCTGCCAGTGTATGTTGTGCCGTATCTTCCCGACAGTGGGTGCAGTGATAACACCGAGCGGCCGGCTCCCTGTTTATGCGACACAGGTACTTCCCGAAGCAGCCATGCCCCGACAGCACCTGCGTCGCTCGAAACGACAGGGAGCCATGCCTCCTCCCGAGCCATTTGTCGAGCACTAGTTAGATCGCGTCGACGGTAGCGAGGCGTAAAAGCCTGTTCCGCCATTTCGTCACCAGGGCCTCGCGGATCTAGCTGTGACTGACGAAGTTCGATCTCTCGTTGCAATGGTCCACCGCTCTGGATTCGCGCCTCTTCGCGCCACTGGTACAATGAAGCGAGGGCTCTCGCCTTTAGGTCTTAGGGTGGGAATCCGACCAGTGCACAAGCCACCTCGTAAGAAATGGGTAGATGATGACTCTGACCGCACGATCCGATACCGCACGATCTACCCATTTGATAGAACCCATTTGGTCAGGGTAGGTTAGGGTTTGCTTGAGGGCGATCCCTCAAGCAAACCCTAGCCTACCCTGACCAAATGGGTTAGGTTAGGTTGGAACTGAGACCAATTGCATGCGAGCCGAACGAGCGAAGTAAGCGGTGCTGCACTAGCGGCCGGCAAGCGCTACATCCAAGTTGGTCGCAGTTACTTAGCTATTTAGTATTTTTTAGGACCCCAGAACAGAAATTATTTGAGGTTCACAAAAAGAGGCGCAATCGTTATTTTAGAGGTTCGATTAAATACATGCCATAGGTATCTAGGTTACAAAAACAACATGTATCTACAATAAAATATATTTCATGTAATAGCTATCAAGAAGCGAAACCTCTATCAATAACGAACAAAGTAAACAATCGAATTTATAAGAAATACAATCACAATAGAGGATGGTTTATGAATTATAGAGCTCTGCTCGGGTGAAAATATGGAGAAAACGATTTTTTCCCAGATATAAAACCTAGCTAGATCGATTTTTCGCCCCTGTAAACCGCTATATTGCAACTTTCATCGAAATCGTTACAGCCGTTTTCGAGAACGTGATTACAAATATAAATATATATACAAAAACTGCTCGTATCGGTATTTTTTAAATTTATTTATTCATAAACTGCCTCGTTGGTCTAGTGGTCGCAAGCGCTACTGCTGAGCCTGAGGTCTTGGGTTCGATTCCCGGGTCGGGCAAAGTGTTATTGGGTTTTTCTATCTGGAATTTCTCAGTAGCAGCTCGGAGTCTGGATTTGTGCCCGGTTGATGGCAATAGGCTCGCCCTCTATTACATGGAACTTAAAACATAACTGGCGAAATGTGGGTGTACCTGCTACAGGGTCACCTCTGCCCAACCCTTCGGGGAAACAAGGCGTGATGTTATGTTATGTTATTCATAAACAGCCAATAAATTCTGAAAGCACTACTATGTTAGGGAAACGGAAACTAACGTATTCAAAAAGGTTAAGTCTAAAATGTATTACGGAATACAGAAACTCGATTCCGCATTGAATCAAAATAGTAGGTAAGTACGTAATACGTACGTTCTTTAACTTCTTGAACGATTTATAAGAGTCAAACAGAGAGAAAATGGATTACGGCGGTGCTACGGTTACATTGGCGGCGCTTTCTCAGGCAAACGGATATGGAAAAATCTGCCACTTGCTTCAGGACGTACTCGGTTGTTGCGTATGCTTCAATCCGGTTTGTTTTTCAGATTTATGTTGTAGTCTACCGATTTTACGTCCCTAGGTGATGGTTTGAAATTAATAGTTAAGCGTATTGACTACCCACTTAGGTAAATTGTTCGTATACTCAAATCACAACTGTGTCATTCTTTGACAGTTGTAACTGATGTGGCAAATTGACGCACGGCACACAGACGCTTAATAATGAATTTTCCTAACTTTATTATTACGTATACCTAGGTACTGAAAACGGAACGCTATGTTTCTACGAACAGATAAATTTTAGACTAAACTATTATTCCTCTAGATTTGTCTAAAAGTTACGTAATATTACCTACTTGTTTTGAATTTCAGATCAATTTCGACTTCTTATTTTTTTTTTATAACTATTCATAAATTTCCAGACAATAATGAATTATTATTATGGAATAATATGTTTTATTACATTAACTTTCTAATTAAACTAGTTTCCAAAATTCCCAAGTCTTAAAACATGCAAATTGGTCTCATCTCTGGTCAATATCGAGAGTCTAAATACAATTTTGATCTTATAAAATCTCTGATTATGTAATTCCCAGAACGTCAAAACAATCATTGTGTATTCCGGTGCGATAGGAAGGAGATAGATAATAAATTAGAAGGGACGACTGGACGATGAGTAATGAGCCCTGTTGAACATAAATTTGTATTGTCGTTACTTATTTGACCCTGTACCAGTTTTGACGGCGAAATCCCCCATTTAGTAAATTGGCAGCTGCAATCAGTTATTAATGAGGAAGATGCACGTGTGCATGTGTGTCAGATATAATACATATGCATATATGGGAGTCTCGTAGTATTGGATTACAACAGATTTAATTGTATCTACTGCGCATCCCGGCTGAGCTCAGTCTAATTAAGATTGCAGGGGAATTGTAACAAATTATACAATGGACGTATACACATACATACATACGGACGTTTAATCACATTCATGTGTATGTCTACTTACAAATAAATTCAATTGCCAGCGCACTCTTGAAAAACAAGGAAAATTTATCTGATCAGTAAATCTCACATCATCATCATCATCATCATTTCAGCCGAAAGACGTCCACTGCTGGACATAGGCCTCCCCCCCAAGCACCTCCACTTCGACCGATTCTGTGCTCTTCGCATCCAGCGGATTCCTGCGGCCTTCACAAGGTCATCAGTCCATCTTGTGGGAGGCCTTCCAACGCTACGTCTTCCGGTACGCGGTCGCCACTCCAGAACCTTTCGGCCCCATCTGCCATCCGTTCTCAATCTCAATCTCACATAAGCTGCTGTAATTGGTTCATAAAACAGCAAAAGTACATCAAATCACTTGAAAGATTCTTGAAACGATTTCAGAACCAATCAATTCAGAACAAATCAGTCCACTGCTGGACATGGGCTCCTCCCAAGTAGCGCCACGGCATTTAATTCTCTCCCTTCCGTATCCTAACTGTCCCGACCACCTTTTAAGTCATCGGTCCATCTAACTGGGGACTGGGGATCCCACGCTGCGCTTGCTAGGTACATCTATACATCTGTGATCGTACAAATATGATGAAAGCTCTGTCATAACTTCTTACAAAGTTTTTAGGGCTCTTGTGTCTGTAATTCGGGTTATTTACCCGTTGTATGTGGTATCGTCGGAAGTCGTACGGATGCCATGTTTACTCCAGTGACCGCAACGACACGTTAACTGCGCACGCGCCGGCCTATGTTATTATTATTTATTTTTACACGCCCGCTCAACGTTTGCGCAGTTTTCTTTTGAAGACCACCCGAAAGTTTTTTTAGTTATTCGCTTACTGAAATATGGAAATTATGTGTAAATAATTTTGGAAGTTTGCTAAGAACTGCCCTTTGTGGCCGCCGAATGCCGAATTTCTTTACCTACTTCACACTTTACTTTCGTAGCCGTGAACATTGAGGTCTATAATCTTGTGTAAAACAATATTATTATGCTATTTCAATCAGATCACCTGCCACTCCTGCCAGAGACCTAACTGGTGGTACGAACCTTGGTTATATACCTACCTCTCCCAATCCTGGTTACTTTTCTGCACAAACCTTTTTTTTTTTTTCGATGAGGGCGTGTCGGACTCTTACTGACTAAAACCCACCCGTTTTCCTTCAGTTACTATGTTGCCGGGGGCCACGATGTCCCTTTCATCAGTTTTTCGGCATCGGCCCTAGCGGACCCCATCAATTCTGCTGACATCTCTTTGAGGCGCGTGTGGAACACAACGCGTCGTCGACCCGGGCCTGGTCCTTATCGGACGGCGAGCTACCCATTGCTCACCGTCCGCAAGCCTGCGCCTACGGTGGCCGGAAATCTGCCTGTGATTACCGACGCCCAGGGCGTCTCCTCCTGAGGCGGTTAGTGGCGCGAGGGCGCGAAATTTGCCTCTGCCTCACGCGATCCGCCTCCTCCTTCGCGAGCATTACTGCTTCGCAGAGGGAGGTGACGGCTTCCCATTTCCTCTCGCTCCGTACCATGGCCTGAACCAGTGCCGGACGCGAGAGATCACCACCGCCGATCGCCTCCACGAGGACACGGCGATGCTCCGTCCAAGCCAGGCAGACCTCCACCGTATGCTCCACCGTGTCCTTTTTTTCTGCACCCCTGAACTTGCACCGAATACAGCTAAACTATTATATTTGAACCTGGTTTAATATACTGTTTCCGGCATTAAGTTACAGTCGGTAGCACCAGTTTGCTTGCCAAATAAACTTGCTGAAACCGATGTACTGCGGAAACAAACTTGAAAGTTTACTGGATATTTTACGGGTGATTAATTTTGTGTCATACATTTACAAATCTGCAGTAAAGTAGGAGTAGGTGTATCCATGGATTCCGAAAGCATTTTTTGAGCAAAATTAATAAAATACACGTTTTAGGACTCTCATGGTTATAAACTGACCGTTTTAGAACTCTCATGGTCATAAACTATTTGATATGGTTATACAGGGTCAAATTAATATATATAAATAAGCTAGCTAAATTCCACAGGGTATCGAAATCTATACATGAAAAAACAAAAAAAAAAGATTTGATGATATTTTTTTGGGTCAACGACCGAAAGTGTGTTGTGTTGTGTAGTTATTTAGAATATTCGTTTTTTTTGTGTAAATTTCATAAACCTAATGGGTATTGATACGAGTATCTTAACATGATAAAACAAAAAAAAAAAAAACATATTTCCTTAACTCAAACTTCAAGTAACTACAGTATTAGCGGTCGTTGACCCCAGATTTTTAAAAATTATAATGTTCTTAACAAATACGACTCTGAAATTATTTTCAAATTCAAATCATTTATTTGTTTGAATATGGGTAGGTACATGACGTGATACATACAACAGAAGATCTTTAAAGATCCTACCTTAATAGGTGTGCAAATATCTAGTAAATATATATTTTTTTAAATTATAAAAATAAAAAATCTTACATTAATCATGCATTTATCTATGGCAAATATTATTATTGGGGTATTTATGACATTCATTAATCACATAATTTTATGATTATTACTTATTTAAAAAAAATTATAAAGTTTATCATTTGAATAATCATTAACGCTATAGTAGGCTTTATTAATCAAGTAAGTCTTTAATCTATTCTTAAAAGATATAAAATTATTTTCTTCCTTTTATTAGGTTATATTTTAGGGCCCATACAAAATGCACTCTTGTCAAACATAACCGTTCTATAGCGTATTGCACGAAGTGTACTGACAAATCTGGTACTTTTTAGCGTCTCATATTTGGTTATATTATTTCTAATGTCTAATGCTAGTTCAATAGATATACAGCGATTTTGGACCAAATGCAGAAGTAACAAATTAATGAGGTCTAAATATCAATACACGCACATCTTCCTGGATTTATCGATTGGTAGTGTATGGATATAAAATATATGTTATTCCGTGTTTTTTTCGTAAATTAACTTTGCTGAATCGCTCCTCAATACGCAACAATACGTTTTTGTGAATGAAAGGAAAATAAAGCCATTTTCAGAAATAATTGGTTCAGTAGTCGACTCTGGTGTGAACTGCTTGTTTACGTCACGAATTCATGTTAGTATACTATTATGTACATAATGTATATCCTGTATGTACCACTCCCGCTCATTCACTTGTTTTGTGTGTAAACAGAACACAGTCAGTTTTAAATTACTTCAAAACATGACCCTCTTCGTATATATTAAAGCTTAATTTTGGCATTACGTTTAATCTCATTAAAACAAGTTCTCGTTACGATGTCATCTAAATATTTACTATCTAAGCATTCGTTCAGGCAAAAAATTGTCTTTGTATGTTCATAAATACTGAGTTATACAGTATGAGTCTTTATAATGTGCACATATCGAAATGAGGGAATCTATGCTTAATTTTATCGACGCAAAAAATGGTCAATTTTTTTTTTGTTTTTTTTTTTTAAAAATTGTATAAAAAAAAATTTTTTTAATTCTCTTGGGCATCTTGTTTATAAATTTTACAATTATTGTAAAAATTTATGAAAAAAATATAGATTTTTACTAAAAAAACATGTTTATTTTCAATTGAGGGTAGTTTTTTTCTCAATTTTAATGTGTTTTTATGTGGACGCCTACTTACTTCTAATCATTATGGAGTTTGTTTCATCGCGATAGCTGATTCAGTTTAAAAGTTACACAGTTTTGTTACAATTTCTTTTTAATTCCATAAAAAGTGTAAAAAATATTTAGATTTTTTAAAATATTTTTTCTGTCGTTAAAATTAAGCATAGATTCCCTCATTTCGATATGTGCACATTATGAAGAATCCCACTGTATAATTGAAACGCCTCGTTAATCGTTGCGAGTCTCTCGTAGATTACCAGCAGGAGAGCGAGCATTAACATTTTTACGTTTGCTATGCATCTCCCGACGTACACATAAACCAAAAAGAAACAGTTCCAAAGTGTACCTAATACTTTCCGGCACATTGACTCCAGAGTAATTAAATACCGGCGAACGAACTCGGAACTGTACATTGAAAAATTGAGGAAAAATTTGTCACCCTCGAAGATTGTTCGTTCGCATTGAGTTGCTAAAGTTCACGATGGAGCACTACTAACTTTTTGTCGACTCAGAGTGGACTTTCTTGAACGATCTTCAATAACTCCAAAGAGGGAGATATTATCGAGGATTTATTAATGTTACGGTTATTTATTGCGACTTATAACATTATCTAAGTATAATCTGTTTAATAATCTATAAAGAAAATCTTGAACTACGCAGGGAAATTCCATTGGTTGAATCTGTAAAGTTTACAAACCTAGGATCCGTATACGACATACATTTCATATTAAAAAGATTTTCTAGAATTCCATCAATTCATCCGAAGTGGTTAGAGATTGTACGGAGTCCTTGGCAACAGCTCTTTCAACACGGAAATACCTATTGAATGTTATCGAAAATCGGTAGCTGACCTATTTCGTCTAGAACTGAACTTCATGTAGCCAAGTTTGAAAGTGGGCAAATCCTTGGGTGATGAATGCATCTTAGCTCGCGACCCTACGGCCGCCCGTCATCCGTCACGGGGCTATCGCCCGTCTGAACCGACGTAAAAATGCTCCCCCCTCTAACACTTGATTAATGTTTGAAAAAAGCCCTTAATTGGCCGACACCCGAACATTTCATTTAACTTCGCCCGTATAACAGCTGGTTAGAAGGGATCCTTCCGATTTTTACCCCATTATTACAGGTTAAGTCTTTATTTTTAGGGTTAGGCATTCTTCGTTATTGCGTTTTTTATTTCTAAAAATTATGTTGAGATTGTAGCCATCTGCTGTTTGATCACGAATATCGACTGACGTTCTTTTAATTGAAACTGAATATCCGATTGTTTGTTGTTTCGTTACCTCTAATATTGGACAGTCTCTATTATTAATTACTTTTAACGCAAAGGTCAACAAATAGGTGCCTTTGTTTTGTTGTCGCGAAATCTTTACCCTATTCAAAGCCGTAAATGAGAGTTTATTTCTAGGCATTTCTATTTTCAATCCTTTTGTTTGAACAGTATTCAAACGAAAATAACTAATTAACAAGTGTGTGCTTTCATGTTATCATTTATTTCGGTGAACTTTATTCACTGAATTGAGCCTGATCTATACTCCGTTTGAAATAAGATTAGACATTTAAACAAACCTTTTTTACAGTCCGTTCAACCGATTTTGACTTCTATTGCGTAGGCATAAGGATGGCATTAAAAGCAAAAAAAGTGGTTACAAACCAACTGTTTACTGCAGCTGCCATTTGTCATGCCACCAACGCAATAGAAGTCAAAATCGGTTGAACGGACTGTAAAAAAGGTTTAGTTAAATGTCTAATCTTATTTCAAATGGAGTATAGTCTCCGATTTTTAGAATCTCATTTTAGCTTTTGTTGTCAAACAAATAATAACAACCACCAAATATAACAGTTGACATGACGCTCGACTGCACGTGAATATGAAAAAGTTTTTATATAACCACTTTAAACTTTAAAATAAAAATCGCTCCAACTTTTATAGGCGAATTTCACCAATGAAACTGATCATCAGTACATTTAATCCGTGTTCAAGATCTGTCAGTATTATCATTGTTGTGAAATATTGACATTGGTACCTAAGATTTCAACAAAGTATTTTGGGAATCAGTAGTTATATTGTGAAGTAGGTTTCAGTTGGCTTATATTAAATTTTTCGCTTAACATTTACCACAAATTCGTAAAATTCTGAGGACTTTGACGTCCAAATGAGGTTATTTGTAGGCCTTAGCTGCGGGTAAAATGGATGCTCGGCTAATCGGGGTAAATGGTAAATAAACAGGTTCGGGATTTTCCGAGCTTTTTCGTAATCATTGTGCGGCTGGTGTAAAGCTGTAATAATTAGTTTATTCTTAACTTATTGTATTAATTTAGGCTCAGGTCCCAAGTCAATAGAAGAATGACAAAGAAAAACAGGATGTGCTGAATTATGCTTTATTTTTACTTAACATAAAGAATAAAAATCTTCTCTTTTTTTTCCTTCTTATATTTTCATCCAGCACTACCAACCCCCACCCCCGCTGATCTTAATTTGTTAAATGTCTTTGTTAAATCTGAGTTAAATATAAGAGTATTAATGATCCAAATGATGGTGAAAACTGCACTAAAATCCATGGCTGTTTAAAAGATCGTACTACAGTCCGGCCGTCGAGAGAATGCGTTCTTGACACCTGTCAGTTTCATACTAACGAGTATTTTGCGAATTTGATGACTTTTGCTATAAAAAAACCGGCCAAGTGCGTGTCGGACAACGCACAATGAAGGGTTCCGTAGTTGGGATGAATATATCCCAAATACAAACTTAACATTGTAGTTGAAATACATGTACTGGCATACATTCCAACTGCAAATGTAAGTTTGTACGCACAATTTTGAGAGATTTACCATGTTATTTTAAGACCATAGACTTCTTAGGTTTTCCTGTAATCTCTGAGTGAAGAGCCATACTATGTAGTTTTTTCAAAATTTTAGGTCCAGTAGTTTCGGAGATAAGGGAGGGGGGAATGGTCGATTTTCATCGAATTTCTTAAATATCTTTAAAAGTATTTATTTTAAAATTATATAAAAATGTGTTTAAGATCCTCGCAATAAGCCCTTTCATTTGATATGTCACACGGTACTGTTAGTAAAACTTTTTTTTAATTTTCTTTTTTGCCCCCAAAAGTGACCCCTATACTGAAAATTAATTTATTTACGTTACACGTTCTTGTTTGGGTCACAGAAGTACATATGTGTACCAAATTTTAACTTAATCGGTCCAATTAGATTCGGAGCAAATTGGCTGTGACAGACGGACAGACAGACACACGAGTGATCCTATAAGGGTTCCGTTTTTTCCTTTTGAAGTACGGAACCCTAAAAAATTTCCAACTGACACGAAAAGCGACTTTATTTTATAGTATGTATAGATTCTGTATTTTCTTAAAAGTAAAGTGAGTCATAATTATGTTTAAATATACTAACATGTTTTTGATAATTTTCTTTACCAAAAACCAATGAAGCTAATCAAGTTTGTTAAAAAAATGTTGCATGTGTAATCTTCCTAATAGGGATACGCCCCTATTTTTCCGATGTTCAATGAGCAAACTTGCAACCCTTAATAGGTCTGTTGAAGGTTACCGACTCCCTTCTGACCGTGACTCCCATTTACTGGCGTTTAGTGTGGGACGGAAGGCACTGGCAGAGAAAGACGAGTAAATGCAGGAAATAAAGTGAATGAAGAGGTACGGATGTTGCCTACTTGCTGGGAAATCTAAGCATTAAGGCGCGTCTTGCATGCATAAATAATCGTTATTTTACGGCTGGGGTGTTCAAGTAACAGGTTAATATTACCATGTGATGAATGTTATAAAAACAAAGCAAAATTAACAAAGTAATGTCTGTGGCTAAGTAATTTGTTCATTTAATGAATCGCCACTAAGAATGTATCCACCGTTAGACAACAGTAAATAACGCTAGCATAAACTATTTGACTTAGATGCGTTTATGGGAGATTGGCCGGAGAAGGCAACACAAAAGGAACAGTAGAAAGTAATGGGGGAGACCTTTACCGAGCGGTGAGATAATACAGGTTGATAAAATAAAAAAAAAACCTCATAAAACCCCAGTCTTTTGTGAGCATTATTTCCAAAATCATTTGCCCCCAAGCATTACACGTTGATGGCAGCAAACGTCCTCGCAAAGTTATGAAAGCAATATAAATGCGCTCAGGAATCAAACCGCATAGCGAATGAAGGTGGGAACCAGGTTGCTTTTAAATAGGGAACTCGCCTAAAAATACAAAGTTTTGGCCACGTACGAGTAGAAGTAGTGCCGGAGGGGATTGCGAAGAGGGCTGCAAATAGAAATATACCAATGAGATTTAGTCTTTTACTCCCTTCCCTCTTCCTGGAGGGAGTAAGCGAAGGAGGATTTTGTCCACACATATTAGTATCGTTATTCTTACCTAATCTAAGTTACAACAGCTGCACGGGTCGATCGATCAGGTTAAGCTATGCTTGCCGCGGTTGGTCTGTGGATGGGTGACCATCTTTACATACCAAGACCCCTCCGTGCCTCGGAAAGCACGTTAAGCCGTTGATCCCGGCTGTCATTTGTAGATCTTTGACAGTCGTTACGGGTAGTTAGAAGCCCAAAAAGTCTGACAACCAGTCTTACCAAGGGGTATCGTGTTACCTAGTTACTAGGTTGTGGAGGTCAGATAGGCAGTCGCTCCATGTAAAATACTGGTATTCAACTGCATCCGGTTAGACTGGAAGCCGACCCCAACATGGTTGGGAAAAGGCTAGGCAGATGATAATTCTTACCTAATCTTGTCATTCCCTCTTTCTCTCTTGCTTTTTTTCAGAATGCTGGTGATATAGATTTATTTTATGAAGTTATCAAACAAAAGCCGTGTTTAATAACTTCGGGATGGAATTTCCCATCGGCAAAAAATACGAACTTCCATTAAAACTTTAATTCCTTATTTAACCCCTTCTTCTTCTTCTTTTCGACTGACTAACCTGGTGTAAGAGTTTTAAAGCCGTCCATGGGCCTCTGACTTGGCTTCACATGCCGTCGGGAAATCTCAGGCATGCCGTGCTCCGTTTTTGAAGCAAGTGACAATTATACAACATGCACATAAAAAAAAAACAGTATTATAAAAATCAAAAAGAATCCGAAAAGTCAGAGTTGCCCTCCCTTATAAGTTTATAACCTCTAAACCCCTGTATATATTATTTATAAAAAATATTGGTATTTTCAAAAATCCATTCGATATAAAAGAAACTCTTATGCAACATTTCTCGCAACTAGACCCAGCGTTCTAGGCTTGGCGTCATCTATCAGTGAATTTAAGATTTTTGTTAAGTAGATATTTCTTGTTGTTCCAGGGTGTGTACGATGATGGTGGTGCGCGGTGGGGCGGCCTGCGCTCGCGACTGTTCGCTGCAGTGACGTGGACGGCTGCACCATGACACCGGCGCTCGCGCACCCCTGTCTGCTCCTGTTAGTGGCGATGCTGATTACTAGAGGTCAGTTTAAGAGTTATATGACTCAGCATTCGGGAACAATTTTCGGCATTTTGCTAGGATAGGCTTACGAAAGCTTCTTAGAAGTTTTTAAAGATTCTGTAGTTTAAAATTAAATTTACTCAAAAGATTCTTAAAAGTAAAGCAATTTTTTCTAAAAATTAATTTTTTGGGTCAGAAGAAAATAAATTACATCAAACTCATGTTCTAGTAACTTTCTTAAAAAAAAAAACTGGCACTCCGGAAGTGCCAACAGAAGTGAAAACTTGAACAATTTTACTGTGCAGGAAATACTTTTAATGAGGTGTCGGTAACAGTGTCGCGAGTTCAATTGTTTTTTCCCATTTAAAAAATGCACAACGCGTCTAAAGAAGTTTTCACTTCAAAAACATCGGTTTTAATACATACATCACGCCTGTATTCCCCGATGGGTTAGGCAGCGGTGCACCCACATTTCGCCAGTTATGTTGAAGTCCCATGTAATAGGGGGCGAGCCTATTGCCATCAACCGGGCACAAATCCAAGCTTCGGGCTGATACTGAGAAATCCCAGATAGAAAAACCCAATAACAATTTGCCCGACCCTGGAATCGAACCCAGGACCTCATGCTCAGCAGTAGCGGCAATAATACATCTTCTACCATATAATAATATTATATTGCTCACGTAAGATTTGAGTGCAACACATTAGGTATTACGTATTTAAGTTAAAAACATCACGTAATCTTCAATGTTTTCTCCAAACCCATAACGTTTTAAGAGCAATCATTATCAAAAGCTGTTCAATATTTATTTAGAGGATAACAGAGGAGATTAGATAGCTACACTTGTCATCATCCCAATGCTTATCTACTCATTCCAAGTACCCATTCTTTCACCAATTTTATGACTCGGGTGTGTACAAATGGCTGATACAGTTTTATGCTTTGTTTTTACTCCCAATTTACTTAGAATACTTGAAATAAACATGGCTTCCGCAAAATAGCAGCATACATTAAAATTCGTCCCTTAGCCGACAAGTTTTTGAATGGCGAAACTAATCGTGAATGACAGGCAGACTGACATTCGTACCTCATTGAATATTCATACAGCAAGTTCAATTTTAGAGGAGTACCTACAATACGTAATTAAATAGCTACTCAGCAGTAAAGTGCACGTAGCTAGGAGTCAGATAGTCACGCTACCAAGTAACAGTATGGAAATATACACAAATTAGTTTACCTAATAGCGCGCACTGATCGCTTTCCACGTTGGATCCGCTACAGCTAATTTTCTAAGCAAGTTCCTTAAACAGTACCTACACTCGATACAGAGAAACGATCCTAGGTATGTAAGTACAAGTTGGTATACAGAATGTGTTCACTGCTGAGATTCCAAGACTATGTAGGATGGGGAATGGAATATCTTTTGTACATAATTATTGAAGTAGGTACGCGTTTACAACTTAATGCCGAATTAAAGTTGTTTGCTCTGTTTTACGGGTGTATAGAAACATAGTTTAAGAGATATAATTTAGCGTCCGTTCCCGTAGCAACGTTAGTTGCGGTTATTGATCGCACATAATGTAATTAAAGCAACAGGAAGGACGACACAGAAGTGCACTTTACGCCGCCACTTCTACAATAAGAAATCACGTCGCTGTACATTTTTTTCTCATTTTTCCCTTTCCCACAGACAAAATATCTACTGACTTTGCTTTTATTGAAATTACCCTCTTCGTCGCGGGAAGAACGAATTAAAATCGCATTAGGAAATCCCGTTTCCGCCTAACTTTTCCAGTCTGTGCACAGAGTCCCGGTGTATCGGAATAAATGGCCCAAACTTCGTTTATTTATATAGTCTTGCTGAATATTTATGTTTTCGGTCCTAATTTTGCATTCCCGTCACTTCAAATACAAGTTTACCGAGTTGAGAAAAACTCGGCTTTGTATTTCAAGAAAAATATGGGTGGTTTGGAAGTTTATTTGAATGTTGTTTGTGTCTGCATTTACTGTTTTATAACAATAAAATTAAAGCAGCTATAAACATGATTGACTCGGGTAAAACTTTAGAAGTCATAATCAAAGGATAAAGTTTATAGGATAGCTTTCTAAGTAACACTGTTATCGTCACCGTGAAAAATGTTTTCCTCGAAAGGATAAAATAAGGAAGGAGTCCCTTTTATTCAAACTTTCAGAGAAATTGTGTGCGAATTATTCACGGAACCGGTACATAACGTGATCAATAACTACCAAAACCGACAAATACTAACATCAACTGACGTGTAACGACGTCGACGTCGTTCGTCGCAAGTTCAGTCGCAGTAAAGACTGTTTATGCTCCAACACTCGTTAAATTACTAGTAAACCTACTTGTAAGAACAAGAATTTAGTGCGAGCCTAATGTGTCCCAAGTTGGTTAATATGAAAAATGCGAATGGAGTCACGCCTGTTCGTTGTTGCGCACCCAAATAGGATAATCGCGTAGTTATTGCCTATGTCGGAATAGACACTAGCCACGCCAACCGCTCGTTTATTTACATGCTATAATCCATGCCATAATTCTGTTATGTGGAAATGTCTTGCTGAGGCGGCGCGACGCGACGGGTGAGCCGTGATCGATGCCCGCAGCTATAGTCAATGATTGCCTTTCATAACGAATGCCAAACCCATTATTTACCTCCGGCTGGTACTCTTCTGTAAACAGAATCAAGCAATCAAGATTTATAAGAAGTTATTGTGTGATGAGTTTACTGCTTATTATCTCAAAGTTATCCACAGCATAAACAAAGACTTCTGAAATACAATCTTCGGAAGTTGGACTAACAATGCTGAAGATCTGTAATATCTGTACGTTGTTATTACAATAATTTTTTGGCATCATATTTGCTAATGCTACCTACCTTATTCTTGGCCATTAGTACAGATATATGATAATTGCTGCAATCATCGCGAGCATGTAATTAATTAGGGACGATGTAATAAACAGGCTATCAAAATATTCTTTGTTTGTTCACGTGCCGGAATTCTGGCCTTCTGGTATCATGATGTTTTACATTTTCTATTTTATAAAATCTAATAGCGTTGTCTCGTAAAAGGCGACATTTCATCCAGAATGTGGCAGATGGCGTCAAGGTCTAATATTTTACGGGGACTGCCGCGTTGTTGTTGACTCGTCGCGATGCCAAGTGCCCATAACATGCACAAGCAAAGTATAGCGAACGATACTCATAAGAGAGCAGGATTTGACGCGAACCTTCACATAAGCCTCAGTGATTATTAACGCAAAGTGGAAGAAGGAAGCGCGGGAAACTCATACGAGTGTGCTTTTCTTAATCTCTAGATTGGTTACGTCAATAAGGGTCTATACGATCTTAAAGCAGAACTTATAAAAGCTAGAAAATTGAAAACATTAGGTCTGAATTTCATGATTACAGTTTTCAATATAATTAAGCATAAAATTATGTTCTTTATCAAATCGGGAGGCATCATCACATCAGAAATCATCCAATCGTAGTCATTGAGTTGTGTCTGATCTCTTTTAACATTTCTCTATCCACAAAACAAAAAAATAAAACGAGATTTATCTCGTTTGCAGTGGTTGCCATAATATATTACAAGTTAATCAAATCGAGTAGGATATAGTTAGTTAGCAAGTGAAGTAAGTCAGTTATGCGGCGTGTAACTACCCACTACAAGGCAAATTTCAGACATGTCTAGATCTAACCAGAAGCTGGAGATTGCTGAGCAAATGAATCAATATAAATGCATGACCCACACCTGAATGGAATACCGCATTTAGAAACTTTTTTCAAAACGCTATAACGTTTGAGATTGAAAATATCTTTAAAGAAATTCTTATTGCAGAGTTGAATAAAATTGTAGATAGGTATGTATTTGACTAGTATAATCATTATCATCGTCAATCGTCATTTACAGCCTTGTTCTATCCAAAGCTGAGTTTAGGTCTCTTCCCTTATAGTGCCCTGCTCCTCTGGTCAGTACAAGTCTTATCCAAGTCTTGCCCTCGGTCTTTTATAGGTGATATAGGTCGTCCACACAACTCACTGTTGTTCAGAAATTTTCTACCGTAATAACGCCTATAGTAATTGTTATTATCTTTTATTTCCCGTTCATTAAAATGTTAATCAGTCCCATGAACTTAAAATCTAATAATTTATTGCTTTCATTGTTCAATGAGGTGCAGTGTCTCGGAAATAAGTAGTCAACATCTCGCTGCGATCGTTGCTTTGTTTAATTAGCCTCTTCGACGTAATCACGGACTTTAGTACGATACCGTTTAATTGATGGTTTTCGCTGAAATGAACAAGTTATTAGCAATATTATGAACACTTTTTGAAGTATCATTCTTGGAGTTGGTAATTTGTTCTTCATAAAAGGTTTTGTTTCTGAAAACTACGCAGGAAATATTACACCAAGCGTTATTCTACGTATTATGTTGGTCGACTTCCAGTGTATGGCATTTACTATGAAGACTCGAAAAACAACCAATTCAAAGTTCATGCTCGTATACAAGAGTTTATTATAATGATCCGGACCTAAAACAGTATACCACGCTCACAACAATTACACGCCGTAATGATCCTTTTAATAAATACTAGCGAAGAGTTACAAGGGTGCTTATAATAAGCACAGGAAATAAATATTTTAGCGTCGCTCATACACTACGTAGATTACACAGTGGCATGCTCGGCACTAAGAACAAATAACTGAAGTCGTTACCATAAAAATATACAACGATATTTTAGAAGAGCGTGTATTCCGCATCGGAGCGGTATCTCCATACTTTTCACATTACTTATGCATAGAGTACAGATTGAAACGAGTCGCGTAGTTGCGCCGTCATCGGTATTCAAAGCCAACTCCGGACGGCTTAACCGCAACCTGTCTTCAGCCCTGATTGTCTACAAACAAAGAATAACAAAAATACACGCTTCATATCCTGTGCCAACCTAGTTCTAATAAATGCAATCGCTGATTGATTCGATTGTTTGCTGCACACAAAAACTTTTTGAATAAGCCTTTACAATTCACGATTGAAAGCTTTTGGAAGTGAAATTATTTGTCGACTTGTCGATTTGGTAATTATAAATATTGGGCGTGGATTTAATTAGAATTATGAACGTTTCTTGATAAAAATAATTCAAAGTATTGTCTTATTAATATGAGAATCCTTGGTGTTTTGATATTTTTCTTACGAATGAATTTTGAATAAAAAAAACACAGCTTGTTCCTAAAACTGATTTCCTCCAACAGACCTGTGATATTTATAGTGTTGACATTTTATTCACCGTATTTTGTGTATCAGTGAAGGTTTATCTCCCGACACGACGGTTGCCCGAGACGGCGGCGTCTCGTGCCGTCGACGTGAATCCGCTTTTCTTTATCGTAGGTACGGTGAAAAACGATTTATTATTTCGTGATCCCCAAACCAAATTACTGTTAGATTATCTACATAATATTTTGATTCTAATTGCCAACAAGTGAATAGAATTTGTTACATGGTTTTTTAGATTAAATTTTGTGGTAGATACCAAGGAAAACGGTGGATAAATGAGTTTATCTACTCTCATAGCGTAATATTCGTATTATAAAATTCAACACGGAGTTATATTGACATACTTTACCGAAATTTAAAAATAGAATCATAATTATAAAAAAAATTCTCTAACAAAATAATACTATAAAACAATATTTTTTCTATTACGATACAGGGCTATTCCAAGAAGTTAATATCACCAAGGAGTTTCCATCAACTTTTGCATTGGAACGTTTAAACGAGGGACAGCAGCACCCGCTGTAGCGCATGTGCGGTGATGTGCTGGTGCAGACGACATTCATTTGTTTTGTAGTACTGAATTTCGTGGGATTTTTCAAATTTATTCTTGATCTTTAACTTTGATCTTTTATTTAGTATTAGGTTCAATCCCAATGTATGAGAGTAGATAAAGTAGTGTATGAAACTGCACATAACTAGGTATTAAAACATTCGTGTGATACTATTAAAAACCTCGCCTACGGCTCGGTTTTTAAACACACACTCATGTTTTAATACCCCTCATTATGCAACAGTTTCATAAACTACTATTGTGGACTTTGAACTTGAGTTTGCAGCTTTTAATTACAATTATAATAAATCGAACACTGTGGTTTACAAAAAATAGACGTAATTATTTAATTAGTATTAGTAATTTATATTAAATACTCATGAAAACCAGAGAATCATTTCACATTTTAAAACACTGACGCAAAAATTAAAAATGTCATTCATCATTTTACCGTACAAAATAATTTGTAAAGCTTAAATATGAACGTGCTCGATTGCACAACGATGTTAATATAAAAGGAACATTTATTTCACAGATTTAACATAGTCTGTATGAGCACCACATTTTATGTAGAACACATAGAATACACACTACAGAATCCTTTCGGAATTTTTGTAGGGAGGTACTAATCCTTATTAATGATTCTGCACATAAGACTCCACTTGGCCTTCTTTCACTACTTTCACTTAGCTTCTAACAATGAGATAACACAATTTGATATTAATTGGCTTTTTTAAATTAAAAGAACTCGGTAAAACAAAACAACAAGGTACAGAAAAAGAAAGAAGTTATTATGTTTCTATTACAATAAAATTGTTTTGTGTACTGAAATATTCCGACCAACTGAACTTCCAAAACAAGGTGAGCAGGGATTTCAAATTAATTTTAAATTCTCGAACATCGATTTATAGCCGATAGAGAAACTAATAACGTAAGTTATAAATAGAGTATAGTGGGGAATATTGGACCATGGGCTGTACAGTCGCAGTCACAAGTGCGTGCCCCTTGTTATCTCGCCCTTATTGGCGGGTAGTCGCAGCCTCAAATAATTTATGAAATATGACATAATAGCCTTTGTAATAAAGGCTGGAGCGGTGCCTCCATGCGGATAAAACACTTGACGTTAATATTGTTATCGATTGATATCTTAAATACAAGTAGAGGAAAATTTAAAATATTCCTATGACGCTTTTCGGTTGGAGGATAATAGGAAATTTGTTGTTACTGTTATTGTAACTCACTTGCGTAATTGCAAGGGTCCAAGAAGTCCAGGAATAGATCTAGATAAAATGATAAAACTTTATTTATTTCTTTTCAATAATTCTTAACATAACTTTACAGTTTTTAACATAACTTACTATTTACACTAGGTACTAAAAAAAAAAAGACTAACTAACTATCTGTATAAATAAAAATAAAAACAAAACTTAGGCGTCGAAGTATTCGTCCGCATCGCTGTCATGCGGAAACGTGCCCAGAAGACTGGCAGCATTGCCACGTTGAATGGTAATGCTAATTCTTTGGCCAAAGAACGAGCCAGCCCTCTGGTGTCGTGAAGTGTCGATCAGTCAAATGATAAAATGTTTTTACATACGCTATTCTGTTCAGGGTTTTTAATACATATAACTTTTTCTGAACAATCGAATAATGTAGGAAACTTTAAATAAAATAGTTTTCATTCCGTAATTACAAAAGTTCGTTCTGTATTACGTAATTACTTTTTAATTAGTACAATTTGTCAATAGCATTAATAGGACTACAGAGGATAGATTAACGATTCAACAGGCTCGGTGCCCTGCCGATCTATCTGTCTATTTCAGTGGCACTATGTATGTAGGTATTATGAATACTTGAATAGGTATCAAAGGTATAATCACTTATCTAAGTACACACGCTAAATTGACTCGAAGACGATCAGAGACTTGATTTTTAAATTGAAGGAGCAATTCAATCTCGCGGCTTGCTTTCTCGGCTCACGTACTTACCTACTCATGTAGTGGTGTGCGTCGAAGGCGTGCTGCTTCATGATAATCATTCGCTCGTTACGAGCGGGTAATGCGCCCCAAATTCCTAATGCTCGACAATAATTCGATATTTTTGCTCGAGTGCTCGACGCTCCGCGGCCGCTACGTTCTCGAGCACACCCGCCGAATATGTGAAACAATTTTCTCCTTATGAATAAAATTTTAAGGTGCGTATGCAAATTTCCATTACGGAGGGCTGTCTCCTGTAATGGTGTCATATGGGATGTTATTTTCTTTTCATAAAGACTACGTAAAAGCGACGTTTAATACAGTCTCTAACTCTTGTTGTCTTCTTCAAGTTCTTAAGTGTGTCGTTTTCTAACGTTTTATGTACTGTGTTAGGTGTAATTATCTAATTAGTCACTCAGTCCAAATAACACTATAAATTAATTCACTAACAGCTACTAGTCCAAACATATTGTACTTTAACTTAGAACCTTAACCAAAGGCATTCAAACACAGGGTGTCCCCATTGGGCACGCCACGATTGCGGCGTTAAGACCCCTCTTTGTGGAGTGGCTTGAGAGGCGCCACTGCGCCCTCACCTTCCGCCGGACGCAGGTCCTCACCGGACATGGCTGCTTCGGGAGGTTCCTGTTCAGGATAAGGCGGGAGGAAACGCCCGGATGTCACCATTGTGTGGATCGGCCTAAGGACACGGTGGAGCATACGGTGGAGGTCTGCCCGGCTTGGGCGGAGCATCGCTGTGTCCTCGTGAAGGCGATCGGCGGCGGTGATCTGTCGCGTCCGGCCCTTGTTCAGGCCATGGTACGGAGCGAGAAGAAATGGCAGGCCGTCACCTCCTTCTGCAAAGCGGTAATGCTCGCGAAGGAGGAGGCGGAACGAGTGAGGGAGAGGCAAATTTCGCGCCCTCACGCCCCTAACCGCCGCAGGAGGAGACGCCCTGGGCGGGAATCGCGATTTCCGGCCACCGTAGGCGCGGGTTTGCGGACGGTGAGCAATGGGTAGCTCGCCGTCCGATAAGGACCAAGCCCGGGTCGACGGCGCGTTGTGTTCTACGCGCGCCTCAAAGAGATGTCAGCAGAATTGACGGGGTCCGCTAGGGCCAATGCCGGCCGGGGGTGCGAATATGGGCCAAAAGGGAAATCGTGACCCCCGGCAACAGGACAACTGAAGGAACACGTGTGGGTTTTAGTCAGTAAGAGTCTGACACGCCCTCCCGCTCCATTCAGAGCGGGAGAAGGTTATTTGATAATATAACAACCAAAAAAAAAAAAAAGTGTGTCCCCATGCGTTTTGCACCAACACACAGCATGGTGTACGGCCATACATAACGAACAATCTGCCAAGCTTACCTTTTATGAATGTCATGTTCATGGTAACACTTCTCCCTGCAGTTGACTTTCTCAACTCGTACAGTAGAGCTGAATCATTTGGTCATTTCTTTAGGCTAGGACGCACTTTATTACAGGCTAAATTTAAATATTAGGGTCAAATTAAATTAGGCAACAAAACTCCGCGGAAGTGATGGGCATCGATATCTGAACATGATAAAATGAAAAAGAAGTTAATAAGCTGACAACATTTAAAGGGCGGTCACTGTCGGACTGCGTAGAAAAGAAAGAGCTGCGCGATGACAACGCTGGTAATTTGTTGCAAAATTTGAAGCAATTATTTACATATTCACAAAAAATCTATTGATTGGACTTAAAAACTAAAACACCATTACATTGATATGTTGCTAGTTAATTCAGGCGTGGCTTTGCGAAAATCCATTATAAAATACAATAGACGTGGATATATTTAGTAACCTGTTCCGCTTAGCTATTTCTAAAGAGCCATAAAAAACGCCTGTTAAGGCAGTCACTGAAAATATCAGTTTAAAAAACAGTTTTAAACAGTGTAAACTTCACAGACTTGATAGGTATCGATATGTAAACACGATATGTAAAAAAACAGTCGAAATTCATCAAAATGTCTTTTTTTATTTGTCGTGTTTAGATTTTAATACCCATCACATCTGCGGAGATTCGCTAGCTAAATGAATTGGACCCTGTATATTATGTTCACCCTGTATGTTTTGATTGGGTGCAATTCTAAGCGTCCCACTTCTAAGGTCCAACGCAAAACCTCTCATCATATCCACCGCCTCGAATCTCCAAGTAGTTAAAATACCCGGGCACTTGCCGGTGTAGCAATTTTCAAATTTTTCTTTTTCATTTCTTTCTCTGTATGTTTCGACTTTTCTCATATTTTTATAATCTATTTGATTTACTCTCATTTCAAATCATAAATAGCCCAGTAGGTACTTACTCTCTTCACTTTTATGTTATGCACGCGTGATAATTCAATTATCACTGATAAAAATGCTTGGCTCAATGCTGGTCCTGCTCCACAACCACAACTAATTGATTAACATTTGCAAATACTGTTGGAGCTGCTGAAGATTGTAAGACCATCTTTGCATTGTATAAACTCACTCTCTTTTGTATTATATAATTGCATAGCACACTATGTGAGCACTATGTACTAAAGAGTTACCATTTACCGGGTAATATGTCTTGCATTGACTTGAATGTGCCCTGGCGGCTGTGAGTATGTCATGCTCACTCAAATGTTTCGCTGATGGTGGCGCGTGTGTTGGATCATTTAGCTCCCTTCAAAATGGTTGAGCTGAATGGTGCTAATCCATGCGTCATGTTCGTGAACGGGCGCCGTCAGTTGGGACTGGTCATCTCTTAGCTGCCAGGGCTTATTTTTTTTTTTTTTTGAATTGTTCTTTTTTATCTTTTTATTACGGACGCTTCTCATGTGCACGTCTTTCTACATTGTTCTCACATGTATAATTTCAACATGAATGATGTAACCAATATTTTGTAACAATTTTTTATTTAAAAGAGTGTCCGTGGAGTTTCTTGCCCGTTCTTCTCCATAGGTACCTACTACGCTTTGGAATGGGCAACTAGCTTCATACCTATTTCTGACTGACCGATTCCTTGACAATTCAAAAGTGCCTGTAAATGGTTTAATTGAAATAAATGTTTTGAGTTTGAGTTTGAGGGCTAACAGATAATCTCGTTTTATAAACGAACAGGTGTAGTGGTATCTATGTGGTCTATACTACTAATGCTGGTATATCACCTCGTACATCAATGTAGTCGTTGTAAATGCTCTCAGTAATGTCATTACATAGATGTAAAAAAAACTTTTTATAAAAAACACAACCGACTTCCAAACTACAAAGTGAAAAATAACTTTAATTTCGGAAGTCGGTGTCTTTGGATCAGATCAGTATTTTAGTTTTTTGACACCGACTTCCGAAATTAAAGTTATTTTTCACTTTGTAGTTTGGAAGTCGGTTGTGTTTTTTGTAAAAAAGTTTTTTTTTTTCACTTTTTAGTGGGTTGGTTTGTAATTTATCTAAGTAATAGCCTTATGTCAACTGCTCATCAAAAATACCCAAATCGCTATAGATGTGCCTTTAATATTTGAAGAGTTCCCTCGATTTCTCCAAGATCCCATCATCAGATCGTGACCAAATGACAATGGGACCAACTTGAAAGTATACTCTTTCAAACAAAAAAAGAATTTTTCAAATCGGTTCAGCCGTCTTCGAGTAATCGGGGAACATACATAAAAAAAAAATATCCCGACGAATTGAGAACCTCCTCCTTTTTTTTGAAGTCGGTTAATGAGTTCAAACAGTTGAAATATAGGTAGGTACCTACAATCTACTACACATATTTTGTTTTTTTTTTCTCTCTTAACTTTCTTTGTACCTAAGTAATAACAAAATATAAGGGTTTAATACCTCAGTACAAGCAGATACTCACTGATATAAAGTTGAGAAGAATTTGAAATATCAAGTAACATGTAATGTGGGAGAATTTCGTGGAATCCTACTTATTGGATAGATCTCATTCTTGGAGAAAGTGATAAGTTCATGTGTCCTTATGATTTGCTCTATATAACGTAGTTATGAAATATATTAAAGTGGAATATAAGGATTAGTTTGGACTATCATTTCTATAGAGCACCTATACAAGATTACCTAGATATAGAATAGAAAATGGAATTTAATAAATCAAAATGCTACGTGATGTCTTTCGGTCGAATGCGGCGCCCAGTCAACTTTCTACACAAACTGAATGGAGATACAATTACAAGAACTGATTCCATGAAAGACCTGGGAGTAATATTCGACCGTAAGCTCACTTATCACGACCACATCACATCCACTGCGAAGGAGTCCTTCAGGCGCCTTGGCTTTGTTTTAAGGAACTGTCGTGACTTCCATAATCCCCACGTTATCAAGGTTATTTTTGGGGCATTGGTCCGTAGCAAACTTGAGTCTAGAAGCAGTATGCGTTAGCTTAGAAAATGTTCAAAAAGCATTCCTTAGATATCTTTACAAGCACTTGTATGGGTTTTATCACAGGTTTTATCCTCTCTTGTATCCCACTAAATTCCTGTTGGGTTGCCTAAGTTATAATTCTCTAGAAGTAAGACGGTCGCGCGATCAGATGACTGTAATATTTAAAATTCTTAGGGGATTATAGATGTTCCTGATCTGCATAATGAAATCTGCAATCTATTTGTCCCAGACAATTACTGTCGTGACATAAAAAAACCACTTACTGGCTTTTCCAAGTTGCCGTACTGTTGCACACTCCAAGTCACCTATTCCTCGGACATTAGCCGTTATTAACGCTCTCCTGAACTCAAACATAGATGAAATGAATGAATGGAAGATGATACTGTCAGAATGTTTGAATTTTTGTGAGAAGAATGGATGACTGTGTTAAATGAAGTAGTGTAACTGGCTTCGACCGTTCTATTTAAAAAAAAATTAACGATTATTTTGCGAATTTGTAAGTACTTATTTAAATCAATTAAAAATGATACAGTAAAAGTTCTCAAGATAACAATAAAATAATTCGATTCGTTATCTATCACAATGAACCGTCCTAAAACCGAAACTGAAACTAATTTTCACATCAACTATTTCAACTTGTCAAATATTAGGTTACGGGTTCCGGGTTTTGCATCGCGCCGATGAATCGCAAACTTGCAAAGTAAACTGTGCGGCGAATAAAACCAACAGCATTATTTCTCTTTTTTAACTCCGGTCAAAAACCTTCGCTGGGTTCGCAATTACGTCCTCAAATGTTCATACAATATTATCTTAGGACTATATTAATTAAACTTTTAAATGGGTTAACCTCCTAATAGAGTTAAGTGCGTACATGCCTTTAACATTTAATACACTCTACCGTTCAATTAACATATTGTGTGAATAAAATATTCATTGTTTAATGTTTTGTAATTGGTGTTATTACAAACAGAAAGCTCCATGTGTTTGTGTTAATTGTGATAAATGACTTTCTCTGTTTGAAATATCTACATTATTCATCACAATCGTCACTTCTCCTTCCTTCTATGCATGTCGAAGAAGCGGATGAGAAATATTTTCGGGTAAATTGATTTAGTGAAACTATTTTAGTTTGTCGAATCTGGTAGCTTAGATGGCAGCGTTTAGCTTTCAAAAACAGAAGTCTACCCACTGAACCGTGGCAAAATTGCGTAACACACTTACAATTCCAATGCCTTTCATTTTGGTAATTTTATAACATTCATTGCGGTATTTTCGTTGAAGAGCAGACAAATTTTTCAAACATGTGATGAAATGGATTAGCAATTTCATTCAAAATCTTTCGGATTTCGATTAAAACTGTTTTATACCATTGGGGTGCGGCAAGTACTCATCCTGTCCATTCCTATTTCAAAGTTAATTCCAACATTTCGTGTCCGTATGGGTTGAGGAGCCATGTCTCATATTTTAATGGTAAATTATTATTTAGTGGTAAATTAGCCGATTTTGCAGGCCCGATCCTGGAATTTGTAGTAAACCCTTAAAAACTTACAGGACGTTTAAGGTGGCTTCTCAATTCAGACGTCTGAATTGAGGAGCCACCTTAGAATTCGAAAACTAGCCAATGGATATTTTTGAAAATTTGGTTGGATTTAGTGTTTATGCATAATCTATTAAAAAAAATATTTAATAAAAACAAAAAACCCGACTGCAAAAACACAAAACTGAAAATTAAAAAACAAGCATAATCTATAAAATTATGATATTGCAGCTCCGCCTGCAATATCATGCAGCAGTGTGAACATTATTGGATGATTATAGTAATAAATGTATGCTAATTTGTAGTATAAAAATATTCATAATAGAAAAACTTTATAATTTTGGTAATACAACACATTTTATGTTGACATGGCTCCATCCATACGGACACAAACAATTTGCACATAGACATCTAATGCGATCTCCGAATACAACAGCTGAAAAACTGGATTGGATTTTTCCTAGCAAAAAAACTTGTATAGTTTATTCGTTACAGGAGCTATAAATGTCTATCTGTTCTGAGCTATCATAAACTTTGTAGAAACCACATCAAAGTTAGTTTAATTTGTAGTGAAGAAAAACGCCGGGAGTACACCAATTCTTTTATTTGTTTGTAGAAGCTACTGTTTATATGAGTCGCTCTTCTTTTTACTGGGCGGCGCCCATCTTGAAATTGAAACGTGTTTGAAGCTCTAACAATAAAAGGGAAATTACTACTGATGACTGCCTCGATGGTCTAGTAGTCGCAAGCGCTACTGCTGAGCATGAGGTCCTGGGTTTGATTCCCGGGTCGGGCAAAGTGTTATTGGGTTTTTCTATCTGAAATTTCTCAGTAGCAGCTCGGAGTCTGGATTTGTGCCCGGTTGATGGCAATAGGCTCGCCCTCTATTACATGGGACTTAAACATAACTGGCGAAATGTGGGTGTACCTGCTATAGGGACACCTCTGCCCAACCCTTCGGGGAAACAAGGCGTGATGTTATGTTATGTTTACTACTGATGGTGATTGACTGGCAGCCTAACTCATGTAGATAACATACTAATTACTTGATCTGCTATGTTGCCTAATGTAATACGGTAACCGGTTTAAACTTGATCACCTGAAAGTGGGTTCCATTCTTGATCAGAACACAAACTGATGAATCTAATGCGCCTATAATTTCACTGTTAATAATAATGACTGTGACTTGACTTCATCAAACAGCGGTCAACATAGTCCACGATTGTGACTGACCTTAATTCGAAATGGGATTTTAATGTCTTTACTGACATTATAGGAGAAGTAAATAACACTTATTTATTTAAGAAAAAGGCTATTTTAGTATGAGGACAATAATAGTCCGCTTCGTTCATAACGTTAACATGAATAGACGTTTTGACACATTAGTAATGTTGTTCGAATGCTAACAGAAGTATTGTATTATCGTTATTCGCTGGTTTCTCCGTACCTACTCATTCAATCGTAACAACGAGAGGCATTCGGCACTAATTGATACTGTCACGGCATTAACTCAATGACGGCAATTATAAACGCTGCCGATTAAAACCAGTCGCGATATTTTCGTTGAACGATGATAATTTCAACAGCTTCAATTGCGATTTTTTGTCTTCATCTGTTTTGCTTAATGAGTAGAGATCGGATATTCGGATGCATATTTACCTAAAGTTAATATTTGGCTAAGAAATTATGGAAGTGGCTTATTAATAAATAAAAAAATTAACATAAATCCCGGAATTCCATAACATCTGGGAATGCACAACTAATCAGATATATGGTATGGAAATGACTTATCAGCCCTCTTATGAAGGTTACTTTTGCGGTGTTAACATAAAAATTTATATACCCACTAAACATTTTTTTACGAAACTCAAGACACCGATTTGTTTGTCGCTATGTGCCAATTCGGCAACCTACTTTACAACATTAGCTATCATTTCTATAAATAAAAAGTACTAAATTTATTAATTCCAGAGTCGCGAGATTTTTGCGATCGATACAAAAGTGCATTCCATATTAGCCAACACCTGAACGTTAGTAAATATAATACATTCGATTCTATAATCATAACTCTTAAAGTCGATCCGGGAATCCCGCGATTTTTTCGAAACAAAAGTGCATTCCATAATAGCCAACACCTACACTTTAGGTAAATATGCATCCGATTATCCGATCACTATTAATGAGACAGCTATCATAACATGTCTGGTTAAAGGTACGAGAATAGACCCACCCTTTATTTCCCTGCTTATGTACTTAGTTACATACCCGTGCTGTGCTATATGTGTATCAATCTGCCTAGCCTTTTCCCAACTATATTGGGGTCGGCTTCCAGTCTAACCGGATACAGCTGAATACCAGTATTTTACATGGAGCGACTGCCTATCTGACCTCCACAACCCAGTAACTAGGTAATACGATACCCCTTGGCAAGACTGGTTGTCAGACTTTCGGGCTTCTGACGACCCGTAACGAAAGTCAAAGATCCACGAATGACAGCCGGGACCAACGGCTTAACGTGCTTTTCGAGGCACGTAGGAGTCTCGGTATGTAGAAATGGTCACCCATCCACGGACCAACCCCGGCAAGCGTAGCTTAACCTGACAGATCGACCAGAGCGGCTGTTAGTAGTTAGCACGAGCTGTGCTATATGTGTATATTTGAGGTTATTGCCATAATTCGAGTAAGTGATATCTATAAATAATTATATAATAAACTAGCTTCTACCCGCGACTTTGTCCGCGAGCCTATAACCTTCCTCAAAAATTGGGCTATCCAATGCAAAAATATTTTTTCAAATCCGTAGTTCCGGAGACCCTACATACAAACTTACAAACAAATAAACCAATTATAGCTCTTTATAATATTAGTATAGATAAAGGTTGCTTTTCGTGTCTGTCTGTGTGATCGCGTTGTTCTTTTAAACTACACTAGGGATTTTGATGTGGAGTTTTTACCATCATTTAGAGAATTTATGATGAAGGTTTATGTGTTTAATGCATTCATATTAAACATATATGTTATATATTTTCGATGTTTTGTCAAGCAGTAAAAACCGTGCAAAGCAAGGGCGGGTCGCTAGTGTTCAATTATCACCGTAAGATTGTGAGAACCGTTAGTTTATAATCTATCGGTATTATTTCCGTTAGATTATAAACTGTCAAAAAATTGTGAACTGGGTGAAATGGGCTAGGTTAGGTTAGAACTGTGACCAACCGCGCGAGCCGAGCGAGCGCTACTTCCAAGTTGCTCGTAGCTAGGCTGGCTATCCTTAATATTATAAATGCGAAAGTAAGTTTGTTTGTTACGCCTTCACGCTAAAACGGCTGAACGGATTTGGATGAAATTTGGCACATATATAGATGATGCCCTGGAAAAGAACATAGGATACTTTTTTTTCCCACGGGATCGAGACTTATGCGGGTGAAACCGCGGGGCGCAGTTAGTTTAGTATTAGCGCAAGGTGCGTTACGTCGCAAGCAAGTTTGACACCAGTTCACAATTTGTCGGTTTCCCATGGAAAGATTATAAACTAGCGAAAAATAATGCGTTAAATTGTATTAATTTTTCGACAGTTTATAATCTAACGGAAATAATACCGATAGATTATAAACTAACGAAGTTTATAATTATACGGTGACATATATACTACATATATTTAACAAGCTGATTCAAGCTGCTATATGATATGATCCATGCACATAACAACTGTGTACAAACTACAGCCATTCTTCTTCTATTTGTTACTTCAAGCGGTACTAACCTATAGAAAAGTTCGTTTTTAAATGAGGTACGCGAAGTTTCCTTACGAGAACACACACGTACAGTATTTCTATTTTATGTCCCTCGGGTATCATCGCATTTTCGAATACAAACGAATGCTAATTTCCATGTCCATCAATTATTAGATTTATCGTGTATAATAATTTTAATTCAGAACTAAGTACTTTATTGCTGTTTTATTTTGATTTCCGTGTGAACTATATATATAGAGCTGTAAAACTATTTTCTTATCTGTCGTGTCTGCGACTTTAGCATTTTTCCTCCCATTTTTAAAATAAATTACATTAAGTTAAAAGAGTTCCAAGTCGATTGAGAGCGTTCGGTCTACACCAAGTGCAAAGGGCAACTGATAGAAATCCGACAACTGACGAAACACGAAGTTTGTCGAGGGACATTAAGAAAATATATATACAGTATAGATATTGCATCTCCAATACATAGGTAACGAACGCTGAAATATCGAGTAATACCAACATAAATATTTTGTTAGTACGAGTTGCCACTCAATATTCTGTATTCTATCTAGAAATGTTAAATTGCCTTGTCAGTACCAGTATGTTTCTGAAAAAGGAATACTCCTTTAGCAAAGTTGAAATGTTTGGAATAGACCACACGAAGGTGTTGGGCACCTCTACTTTGTGTATAAATTAAATACAATACTTTTTTAATCTGTTTTTTTAAATCTTTTTAAAGACAAAAAGAAACAATATACCTAACTAGATACTCCACCTATTAAAATGGTGAATCATCGCGATTTCTTCTTTATAAAAAAGTTTTATATTTATCCTGAAATCACTGACTATGTATTTCATTATCATAGGTGTTTCTTGTAACGATGCAGTCATCGTCTCCTTTTTTAAAATTAATAATTTAATTCCTACAGATAACATCATTTTGGCTAGTTTAATAATAGCTCCGCAAAAATACTACAGAATAACTGAATTTTCAGTTATAGCTAAGCTTATAAATAAAAGTGTTACCGGATTATTTGTAAAGATATTTGCGTTTTCAGTACAGTTTCAGCCCGAAGCCGACAAACGACCGATTAGTAAAATGTTCAATTTCACGATACATTTTTTATTGAAAGCCATATTTTTGGTACAGAATTGTTTGCAATGCATTGACAGTTTTTGGTTTAATAGGTGTAATTATAAAATTCATGACAATACAGTTTTCAGAGTATACTATCATGCGTTTTTTAGTTTTCCGGAATACTTACTATTCTTTGAAGTCTGGGTCTTTTTATCTTACTTAATAAAAATCTTAAATTCATTCACTGATAAAAATGAAATTGTTTATTCTGTAAATAGGATATCGGAATCACTTTTACACGTCATATAAAAAATATTAAAAATAAGCTAGATGAGTTCGGCGTTTCCTATCTGAGAAGAAAGGCCGAAACAAACTCAGAGGTCGCAGTCTCTTTTAAAGTCCAGACATAATCTTGGTCAGGCCATATGAGGACCATGTAGATTAATGTCTGAAAAGGTCTTTTGAGGAAAGAACCACACAGATTTGAGTGGACCTGTTCAGTCAGTGCAAGCATTTGTCAGTAATCGTGGAGCTCAACTCAGAACATACGAACAATACCAAAGAAAGGACATTTGGGTAGGCCGCATAAACTACTCAAACTGCCAGACCATCACTAAAACTAGCAGAGAAATAAAAATAATATCCACATAGTCCTCACATTCACAATAATTAAAATAATATAAAACTTTACAAAGTAATCATGTCATTTTGAAAATAATTTTCAACAATGTCAATGTGTATATAAAAGTGGTATATGTTGATTTTACATAATAGACATAATACAGCCTTTTTTTTTGTGGAAAATTATCAAATAACTTCTCCCGCTCTGGGTAGAGCGGGAGGGCGTCTCAGACTCTTACTGACTAAAACCCACCCGTGTTCCTTCGGTTGCCCTGTTGCCGGAGGCCACGATTTCCCTTTCGGCTCATATTCGCAGCCCCGGCAGACATCTCTTTGAGGCGCGCGTGGAACATAACGCGCCGTCAACCCGGGCTTGGTCCTTATCGGACGGCGAGCTACCCATTGCTCACCATCCGCAAGCCCGCGCCTACGGTGGCCGGAAATCGGCTCGCGATTCCCGCCCCGGGCGTCTCCTCCTGCGGCGGTTAGGGGCGTGAAGGCGCGAAATTTGCCTCTCCCTCACGCGTTCCGCCTCCTCCTTCACGAGCATTACAGCTTCGCAGAAGGAGGTGACGGCCTGCCATTTCCTCTCGCTCCGTACCATGGCCTGAACCAGCCTTAAGTAGGCAGTTGGGTCTAGCTCTAGATGCATGAAATTTTGCACAACATTTCCTTATGTAACGAAGGTGAGCACAAATAAAGGATTTTGGAATATTGATCCCCTAAAAGCGTCAAATAGTGAAAGTTTGCATGGAATTTCGTTATTTTTGCCGATGAGATCGGGCATATGCCTCGTGACTATATAATTTTAAAAGTAGAAGATCCCTATGAGTACTTAAAATTATCTTGTTTCTTTATGATCAATGCGTGTGCCAAGCGCGGTGAGCAAGATGGCCATTTTCAGCAGTAGATTTTCACGGGCCAATATATCGTGATAAGACTGATGAGATGGCATATAAAGTTGAATGTGAGACCTACACTCATGTACCATCTATTTTACTAGCTTAAACAGCAAAATATACCTACCTGCGCTTATTAATATTTCAAACTTCAATTTACGTTTTAAGAATATTTATTCAAGTCGTCGTTCTCACAATATGATATTGACATTCGTTATTTTGTGTGCTTAACAATACATGATTCGTGCGGCAATAGGTCCTCCGGCCTGTAAACGACATCTGATGTCAATATTTATAGTTCACTTGACTCTAGGTTCCATATTTTCTTCATAACTTATGCATAGAACACAGATTGGCTACAGTGAAGCAGTGTCATCAATATTCAGCCAGCGAGTGCAAGTAGGCCGCTTTACATCAACCTTTTGATATCTTTATAATTGCTTCGCCAACTTTGTGGGGTATTGTGTGAATTGCAAATTGCGATTGCCCTTTGTAACCATATGAAAATCTACTGGAAAGTTTATTTGTAGACTTTCATGCGGAAATCGGTCGGCTCGGCCCACGCGTGTTATTGTAAAACTAAGCCTGGTTACCGTGTTCAAATCGTTTCATAAAGTAGATATATTATTACATTATTTATTAACTTTCACAATTCGATTGAACGATCGGATTGATTACATCAAACTTATACAAGTTTCCGATAGAATATTTTCAGCAAAACAAAATAACATTTTCTTTATTCATCAGAAATCAGAGTTCTTACATCGTTCCCGCTTTATGTACTCGTTCAATATTCATAACTATAGCAAACCTTTTAGCGGAACTTTCCACATGTTCAACAATCACGTATTATGAGGAAAAACACGCTGTAGAGGTACTTATGTTCTCGGAGGACGTACCGAGTTATATCTGTAATACAATCGCATCTAATAAGAACTCTTGATGTGGGTTCGATGTCTATCGAGTGTCTACTCTTATTAGCATAGTAATCTGCATCCGATGATACGGGTTGATTACGCAAATACACATCTTCGGAACGAAACTGTTTTTAATAAAAACCATTTCTTTTGCTATCTGATAATTTCATCGAAGCTTTGTAAAGTAAAACATGTAGGTTACATGTTTTACTTTACAAAATAATAAGTTTTTACAAAGTTCCAATTTCATATATTGGAATTTTCAAAAACCTTATTAATGTGTAATGTGAAATCATGAGTAAAATAAAAAACCGGCCAAGCGCGTGTCGGACTACGCACAATGAAGGGTTCCGTAGTTTGGATGAATTTATCCCAAATACAAACTAAACATTGTATTTGAAATACAAATGTACTCCCATACATTCCAACTGTAAATGTAAATTTGTACGCACAATATTGAGAGACTTACCATGTTATTTTATGACTATAGACTTCTTACAGGTTTTCCTGTAATCTACGAGTATGAGTGAAGAACCATTCTCTGTAGTTGTTCAAAATTTTAGGCTCATTAGTTTCGGAGATAAGGGAGGAGGAATGGTCAATTTTCATCTATTTTCTAAAATATCTTTAAATGCATTTATTTTAAAATTATTAAAAAATAATATTTAAGATCCTCGCAACAAGCCCTTTCATTTGATAAACACACACATGTTTGAAAAACTTTTTTTTAAATTTTCTTATTTGCCCCCAAAAGTGACCCCATGTTCAAAAGTCATTTATTCACGTTAAACGTACGTGTTTGGGTCACAAAAATACATATTATGTGTACCAAATTTCAACTTAATCGGTCCATTAGATTCGGAGCAAAATGACTGTGACAGACGGACAGACAGACAGACACACCAGTGATCTTATAAGGGTTCCGTTTTTTTCTTTTTGAGGTACGAAGCCCTAAAAATATACGGTGCTAATTTATCACATACTCATATAGCTCAACTCAGAACATAAGGAGCTCAACTTGATGAACAATACCAAAGAAGGGACATTTGGGTAGGCCGTATAAAGTACTCAAACTGCCAGACAATCAATTAAAAAAAATTGAGAAAGAAAAAGAAAAAAATGCAATAATTAAAGTATATAATACTTTACAAAGTAATCATATCTTTTTGTATATACTATTCATCAATGTCAATGTGTAGGTATATAAAACTAGTGTATTATAATGATTTTGCATAATAATTAAAATGTCAGGTTTTATTACAAGGCTTGCAAGGCTGGCAAGGCAGAGCGAGTAGCTCAATCCTAAGCTTTTTGGTCTTCTAAATAATAAAATAATAAATATTATACTTACAAACTTTGGTTTTAATAAATCGTTTAATGGGTAAGTTGCGAATGTCAATGGGTAAGTTTGGAATGGTTTCGATCATTGATTGACCCATGAACAAGTTGCCTACTCTGTGGAGGCGAGTGCAACGTACAGCAAGATTGTGTTTAATCCTGGTATTTAAACTATGAATATTGGACATTTTCTTATTGAATATATTTTTGTGTACATAATAGGTTTTCAAAAATATATTGTGAGGCTACAGTCAGTGTTGCTATAGCGGCAACAAAAATAAATCATCTGTGAAAAATTCAACTGTTTAACTATCACGGTTCATGAGATACAGCCTGGTGACAGACAGACAGACGGACGGATAGCGGAGTCTTAGTAATAGGGTCCCGTTTTATCCTTTGGATACGGAACCCTAATAACCATTTGCAAAGTGCCAAAAAAATCTAAATATCTCCTGAACCACACAAGTTAGCTCCATGAAGTAAAAAAATAATGAAAACAATTTTATCTACTCTCATAGCGTAATATTCGAATTACAAACTTCAAAACGAGTTTATATTGACGTCCTTAATATTGTAAATGCGAAAGTAAGTTTGTTTGTTACGCCTTCACGCTAAAACGGCTGAACGGATTTGGATGAAATTTGGCACATATATAGATGATGCCCTGGAAAAGAACATAGGATACTTTTTTTTCCCCCACGGGATCGAGACTTATGCGGGTGAAACCGCGGGGTGGTGCTAGTACTTTATAAACACAATACCGAAATTTAAAAATAGAATCATATTTATAACACTTTTTCACTTTTTTTTTTCTTTTTTTAAGGCGTGATGTTATGTTTGTATGTTTCTCTAACAAAATAATGTTAGAAAACAATTTTTTTTCTATTACGATACATGGCTAATCCAAGAAGTTAATATCACCAAGGAGTTCCCATAAACTTTTGTGATGGAACGTTTAAGCGGGAGACAGCAGCACCCGCTGCACGCATGTGCGGTGATGTGCTGGTGCAGGCGACATTCATATGTTTTGTAGTACTGAATTTCGTGGGATCTTTATTTTTGTTCTTGGTCTTAAACTTTGATCTTTTATTTAGTTCAATCCCAATGTATGAGAGTAGATAAAGTAGTGTATGAAACTGCACATAACTAGGTATTAAAACATTCGTGTGATACTATTAAAAACCTCGCCTACGGCTCGGTATTTAAACACACTCATGTTTCAATACCCCTTATTATGCAAGAGTTTCATAAACTACTATTATAGGTGTTTTTGATACGCTATTAATACACTTGAATGTTGCTTTTTACTTCAAGAAGCTATCTTCCGTGATTTCGGAAATATTTCATGATACCTAAGTTAGTGGCTTGTTTATATTGCTCGTCAGTGTATAATTAATGTCCGCACAGGTTCCCCAGAGAAGAATCCCATGTGACATAAGACTATGAAAATAACAAAATATATATGTATATATAAAGATAACCAACGACTAAAATAAACAATTCTGGTTCTATCTACGTCAATTAGTAACCTATAGTTGCAAACGCGGCTCTACAGTTGCAAATGCGTCCGTTAATATTAAGTTCGTATAAAAGCACAGTAAAAGGGTCATGTTTCACTGCTTACATTTTTAATATGTTTGATAATGAACGGTTAATGACAGCAGTACAGCCGGACCACACACTAATATTGCACGTAGTTATTGGCGCTTCATAGAATTCACTGATGAGCGATGACTAGGAACATGATAATCCAGCGCAACTGTTTCATTTGTAATATTGCTGTTATTTCGTCACAAACACCCTTTGATTGATAGTGGCCCCCAAGTGAAGGGAGATAATATTTATGGGGACATTTCACGTATCCTTCCCCCATTTCACAGATTAGTGGAAAGATAGGACCTACCTTCGAAGTAGACAAGGATCCAGAAGGTAATGTTCTATAAATACATGTAATATAGCAACACATTTTTTTTAATCCTTTATTAAAAAGAACCTAGTTCTTAATAATTAATTACAATCTAGCCTATACGACTAATAAGCAATTTTAATCTAACTAAATTTTTTACGTAATGATTATTTTAAAAATTAGAATAGTGTTGATTGTACTTTACACAAGTTCGTTCCACTTTCTTAGAGTCTGATATTTTAATATAAACACTTTGTTCATGTGTTATATGTGTGTCATTGGCACTATTATTTCTACACTTTTTACACTACACTAACTCAAAAGGTTTTGTTCGTTTTAGTCTTCACATTATTTTCCAAAAACATATACATATATCATAGCCTGTTTACATTTGGAAATACGTAAAGGTACCTTAATTTTCCAATGAAAAAACATAGATAAAGTCTGGGGTTATTTAGCGATGTACCCTCTGACGTTTTTTGTCTGTGTCTGCGGACTAATTAGACGCTCCCATATGCCACTTTAAGATTTATTATTAGTACACACAAAATGAATGGTTTGTTTTTACATAAAATGGAAATCGCTGTACCTACGTCTACCAAACATAATTACGTAACAATCTCACTACCAAGATAACTTTTAATTAATTTAATTAAAACTTCCCATCGCTGTTGTTAAGAACAAAAATTATAACAAGAAAAATATTTCTCCATTTGTTGTATTATGTTTCGTCTATTCAAATGATTCGTTTTCTTTGTGTAGCTATTTGAGTAACATTTACTTAAATCAATATTTAGAAGACTTCGCTGCTTTGATTTATAAGAGAGAAAAGAATTTGCCTTAAATAAATGAAGAATAAAATTTATTTAATAAAATACAATTAAATTAAGTAGTAGTATTGTACTTGCGTCATATGGAAAAATACAGAATTATGATGTATGAAATTTTTCAGTATGGTAGCCTAATAAGTACTTAGTTAAACCAGTAAACAATTTCTAGGATGTCTCCTCTTATAACTAACCAGCTGCAACCCCATGGTTTCACCAAGACATAGATATCCATGCACCCGCATAAGTCTCGATCCCGTGAGAATATCGGGATAAAAACTACCTATGTCCTAACCCAGTCATGGTTTACCCATGTGCTAAATTTCATCTAAATCCGTTTAGTCGTTTTAGAGTGAAAGCGTAACAAACAAACTCACTTACGCTTTTATTATATTAGTTAGGATAATATAAATATAATATTAGTTTAATTAAGTAAATACTCGTCTAAATATAATTCGATGTCATCAAAAATAGATGGAAATTTATTTAGGGATTCACTAAAAACGCATTTGTTATGAAAACTCAAATCGAAACAATTGCGTTCAATATTAATTGATTTGATTGTTACGCGTTCATGTTGCAAATTAAGTTCAGAATTATTAAGCACAAATTGACATCATTTTGTCTGTCAATCCTGCTTCAGTGACGAGACGAAATAATTATCATTTCAAAAGTTCTGAAGGCTTACCTAGACATATTATAATATTAGGACTGAGGTTATATCTTAGGAATTTATTGGAGAATTTCTAAGCGAATTTTCCAGAAAATTTTCATACTATATTTTTTCATTTAAAAATATTACATAAAATTATACTTCGATTAAAATCGTATTACCATTATGTATATACCAACAAATATTTACATAATTTAGTCACATCTGTTAATAAATCAATTAATTACTCGTATCTTTCAGTTCATCTTGAGAACTTTGGACTGAATTATTTGCATTTACTCGACTCCTGAATGGCTCTTCCTTTTATTGTGACAGACAGATAAATAATGAATCAAATTGGAGGAAGCGATAACGAGCAGTAGTGATGTTATCGATGGCTAGTACGATTTGTGTTCTGTAGTGTCGTAGGATTTATGTAGCTTGAACACGTCAAGGACCAAATTAGTGTTGTTCTTTTAAAACTAGGTATCTTGAAGAATTTGGTTTTGTCTGACAAAGTGTTGTCTTACACTCTTTCACACTTTTTGAATTGAGGATATCAAGATGAAGTACTAGTCATACTCTACTTTAGCATTTCTTTTTATTAATTTTTTTATTGTTTTATGTAGTATTTTTTTTTACTGTAAAATTCAATTTATTTATATATAATATACACAAACAACTTTACAACTAACTGCTATATATATATTATGTACAAGTATGTAAAGGAAAAAGGAAAAATAAAGACAAGAGCTCGTTGGGCGTCAAAAAATTCGTCCACATCGCTGTTAGCGGGAAAAGTGCCCAAAAGGCTGGCAGCATTGCCACGTTGGATGGCAATGCTGATTCTTTGGCCTAAGAATTGGCCAGCCCTATGGTCACGTAAAGAGTCGACCAACCGCTTGGCGATATCCCGGAATACTCGGTGAGCACTCGGACCCCATGGCCCTAGTGTTTCAACTTTAGCAATAATTTAAGGTAATAGCCAGCGAAATACTTTTCTTATGCTTTTTGCAAAGAAATGTTGAAGTTTGCGGGTTACATTAAAGTCATCACCTTAAGTAACGCTAAAGTAGAGTTTGGCAAGTTCTCAATATCAAAATGTCCAATTCAAAATCTGGGTGTTTTTTTAATTTGAAAGATAAGATAAGAAAGTCTTTTTTTATTTTTTCAAGACGACTTATGTATCTACGTTTATACCGCGCTTATGACGGAACAAGTCCCATGGGCTTGTCTATCGCTATGTTCTGAGCACTCATGCAAAACCAGTCTGCAATTTTGTAATGGAAAATCCAATGATAGTTTTCCCGATTGAGATAGAATAGGTTCCGTATCTTTTGAATTCATCTATGTCTTCTAAAAAGTCCTGTAGCACTGAAAGTTGCGTGCCATTCTGTAAGACAAAAATCTAAATTAATCAAATTAGGCTGAGAATCATCACTTTTTGACCGTTAAAATTACATCAGACAGCTCCCCCAAAACGCCCGCGCTTCACTAACACACTAATCCCACTAATGCTTTAGCTGTGAAGAAGTGGCTTAACAAAGTCCCCAGCAGCACAACTGTCTTTTGAGTTAGAAGAACTTGATTCCATATAGTAGAAAAGAGATGGAAACCAAAAAGTTTGCAATAAGTAAGCAGTAACGTTCATTGTTGGCCTCCTTTCATAACTCTTGGACCCTTAAGGTATAATCTTGTTTACAAATGGCGGCAAAGATACGCGCCGTACAGACATGGGCCATAATATGTTAATTTGGCCCACAACTGCTGCGCCAAGTCGACCCTATATTGAATATTTTGCTTTCACTGTATAATTTAACAAAATTAAACTTCTAACCTAATTTAAATTATAACAGTAAATTTTATTAATGTTAACATTTTCTTAGCCTGTTATTTTTCTTTAAAATTTTCGTAGATTTTCTGAATTGGGGAAAATAGTACCTAGGCACATAGTCCACAATTGCGGCGATGAGTCCCCCGTGTCCTCATGGAGGCGATCGGCGGTGGTGATCTCTCGCGTCCGGTTCTGGTCCAGGCCATGGTACGGAGCGAGAGGAGCATGGGAAGCCGTCACCTCCTTCTGCGAAGCAGTAATGCTTGCGAAGGAGAAGTCGGAACGAGTGAGGGAGAGGCAAAGTTCGCGCCGTCACGCCCCTAGCCGCCGCAGGAGATGCCCTGGGCGTCGGGAATCGCAGGCTGATTCTCGGCCACCGTAGGCGCGGGCTTGTGGACGGTGAGCAATGGTAGCTCGCCGTCCGATAAGGATCAGGTCTGGGTCGATGGCGCGTTTGTTTTCCACGCGTGCCTCAAAGAGATGTCAGCACAACTGACGGGGTTCGCTAGGACCGATGCCTGCTGAGGTCGCGGGAAAGTCCGAAAAGGATACCTTGGCCCCTGACAACATACAAGCAACTGAAGGAACACGTGTGGGTTTTAGTCAGCAAGAGTCTGACACGCCCTCCCAACTCCGCCCAGAGCCGGAAAAGTTAATTGATATTTACCAACTCAAAAAAAAAACGTAGTATTATTATTGATCGCATCATTTGAATAATAATAAATTACTAGATATAACCATCGATGAGTATCTATGTTATCTTCACGGTGTGATTCCTGTACAGGGGGGCGAGACACGTGTCAAGGGTATTGACCTCTACCATAACGAAAGAACTTAAAATCCCTGCTTGCTTTTTTAAGATTCTTCATTATCAAAGCTCTGTTTAACTTTTCATGTCTGCCACTTTCGGCATCTTGTTTTAAATAGAGTGTCTTTAGCCTGACTTATTTTTTTTTTTGTTTTCTCCTTTTATCTGCGATCGACTTTCTAGTCATAATCAGATGGGATCTTCGTGTGAGATTGTTTTTGTGATGTTCCATTGAACATTCACATTATGTGGTTCAGTAATAAATAAATTAAAATTTTCACTGTCTCTGGTCCAAGTTCAGGATTTGTCATCTCTTTAGGCGGATTATATCCCCTTGTCTGTTTAGAAGGTTCTTGGCTAAGACATTGTTGTGCTTGCTCAGTCTCTGTTTATAAGTTTTGCATTTTTCGCATAGTTCTTCTTTCACTGTTGGTATATTTAGGTGCTCGTGTATTTCTATGTTTCTGACAAACCAGGGTGCACTTGAGATTGTTCTTAGGGCTAAATTTTGAAACCTTTGTAAAATTTCGATATTGGAGTTGCTAGCCGATTATAACTTTGTAAACAAGTATTTTACAAAGTTATAATCGGCTAGCAAGCCTATGAGCCAAGATAGATTTTTCATCTCAATTGTGGCTGCCTTTTTCTTGGCCTTAATGTGGTTGGCCTAGGTAAGTCTTTTGTCTAGGCTTTAAATTTAGCGATGTAGAATAACCAAGTTTTAACAATAAGTCTGTGAAAGAGACACTGCAGTCAATGTAAGTTTCTGTTTGTCAGGCGGGTCTTGCAACATTAACGGCTACTGTCGTCAGTTTAAAACGATAAATTCGTCTTGTTATTTGCCCAATTTCTTCATTACTATTTTGTACTTACTGGTAATTTATGTCAGATATACATGACAAGAAACGGACTGATATCGGTTGTCATCCGTACTTGCGGTCAACAGCAGCGTCAGGAACGGTGACCGCGACTGTCGAGCACTCGAAATAGCGTAGCAAATAAAAATAATGTTTTTTTGTTTATTGTGCCCTGTACATTCTATTTTTGAAATACGTAGGCCCTGTTGGTAATGCGGACTACTGTCACAAAGATCTATTGACGCTTGATTGACGTTTGACAGAGAGGCGCTGTAGGTAAAGATTTGTGCAATTGTTTTGTGAAATGTATTTAAAAAAAACCTTGTGGCACTCGGGGACTGTCGCGGTAAAGCTATTGCATAGCATTTGTAACCTCCATGACAACATCACGTTGTCATGGGAACCGTCATTACATGGTAGATGGAGTGGGGGGTGTTAGGTTTTATTTTCGTTACGTTACGGAATTTCTTGATTCGGTCGCCGCGCTCAAAGCCCGCGATAAAAGCTATGCAATAGCTTAAAAACAAGATGGCAGCGGTAGTTCCGATTTTGACCACGCGTCAAAAGAACCTTGTAGCGCTATATTAGTAACCACTCATCAACGCCATGGTTCGATTCAAGTTTTTTAGGCAGATCAGAAATTGTGACAACTAGACTTCGTTCTGGACATATCCCCTTAAATAAGTTCGCATTCTTAATGAAAAAAGTTCCTTCTCCCAACTGCACAGTGTGTGAAAGTGGAAGACGTTCTTCACATCATGGTGGAGTGTGCCCGGAACGAAGATCTCAGAGCTGAGTTATTGACATACTTTGGTGTTGATGTTAGAGAGGTGGGAAGATGCAATAACATTCTAGCATTCCCCTTGTCTGAGACAGCGAGGCTACTATATAAACTTGTGCGGATTGGTGTTCGTAGAAGATAGTTAGTCATATAAGAGAATTGTATTAGCTTTATAAAATGGTGTTTTAAATTATAAGAAAGGCTTACGGAGCGACCTAGTCTTGTTGACCAAGCTCCTTAAATAAAGATTTAAAAAAAAAAAAACCACTCATCATCACACAATGTCACTAGCGGGTCATAGGGCCTAGACAAAGTGACATTTTGTCAGCGACAGCGGTCATAGACAAGTCAAAAATATATTGGGACTGCCATAAACTACCGAAGAGTATAAGTCAATGCTGTTATAAGCCGTTGTTGAAATACGAAACGCTTTGAAAGCGATTGTTACTTGTCTAGGCCCTCGTAGCCGTCAATTTCTTGTCACGTTCACAAAACAGTTTGCAAATGACGGGTGATTAATATTTTTTTTAATCAGTTTTTTCGAAGTTAAAGCTGGAAATAATTATGCAATTAAGTTGTTTTCTTTTATTGGTTTATTTTGTGTTGTGTGGTGAAAAGCTTAGTGGCAAGATTGGTAGCGCAGCGGTGCTAACTGCTCTGCTAATACTAACTACGTATACTCCATTTGAAATATGATTAGACATTTAAATAAACATTTTTTACAGTCCGTTCAACCGATTTTGACTTTTATTGCGTTGGTGTCACGACAAATAGCAGCTGCAGTAAACATTGGTATTCCGACCACTTTTTTTGCTATTAATGCCATCCTTATGCCTACGGTATAGAAGTCAAAATCGGTTGAACGGACTGTAAAAAGGTTTGTTTAAATGTCTAATCTTATTTCAAATGGAGTATAGATAGTTAACTATAACGCATAATTCCACTCACAGAGGGTATTTGAAAGAACCCTTTAAAACTGTTTTAAATAGTCTGTAACTTAACCCGTACCGTAATTGCGTTGCACACTTAGATTTTGAAGAAAATTGCAAATCTATTGCTTTTGCTGCATATGTTTGAAAAATTCGTCTGCTCATGTCAAAATGAAAGGCATTGCCATTGTAACTGTGTACGCAATCACCCCGCTGATTCAAATCACCATAGAAACGACCGAACACAAAATAAATCGATTGTATTTCGTATTGCACAGCATAAACTTTGATGCATTTAATCCTAATGCTTATAAAGGGATTACAAAGGATAACTAAAGCCTAAAACCGCATCGCATCAATTCATATACTTAATCATAATGATTCGACTCGACTCAAAAGTCTAGATTTATGTAAAGTTACATAGAGACCGAATATAAACTAGAGCAATTCTGCCCACATTAATTAATTCGAAATAACTTTACGCGAATGTTATAGGCAAGGAAACATTGATATTAGCTGTAACCAAAACGTTACGACCGACATAACCGTATGATCGTTAACACTTGGTCCGGTTTTCGTGAAAACGTGACGTCATACCGTCCGTCTGTCTTTCTTCTGGCTAGGACAAAAGGCACTGATTGATCAAAACATTATCAAAACGCTTGGCTTGCTTCACTGATAACCGATTGTGAGTTGGTAGGTAGATACTTGTGAATCAGGGGTTTGGTTTTCCTCTTGTTTTGTCTATCTTGCTTGTTTCGCTCATTACCAGTTCTGCTTTTCTTTTACTAAATGGAGTATTGTATTACCCTCGTTCATCTAGAAGGCAATAGTGTAAATGGTGAGCTAGAGGTCTTAGATTTGATTCCTAGGTTGCGCAGTTAGGATTCAACGAGATCTCCATTAGAAATTCTCAGAAGCTTTATTCTCAGTTTAAAGCAGTACGCTCGCACAGGGGTTTTACCTATAATATAACTATGTGGGTATTTCTAACACCTCTGTGTGGGTGTTTCTAACACCCTCCAAGAATACGGGTGTGGTCTTATGTTATGCTTTCTACTTGCCAAATTGCTTACAAAAGTGGAAACAAATCTGCTTGTGTGGTTAATAGTAGTTAATTTAGTTCTATGAACCTGTATCCTAATTGCGTAATGCAACACAATCAGAATCTGTATCGGTTTGAAACAGATTGCTAATCCATTGCTGCATAAGTTGGAAAAAAAAATCTGCTCAGCAACGTAAATAACGCAATGAATGTTGTCGAACTATCAAAATGAAACAAATTAGGCAAAATTGTTTACGAAAATAAGTTACGCAATTAGGGTACTGATGGTAATTGTTTTTGCCCAAAATAGTGTGCGTTCTATAAGTGCCGAAGAGTTAAAGCTTCATCATCAGCCTATAAATTGTTCCCACTGCTGGGACACAGGCCTCCTCTCTGTGAGAGGGAGTGGGCCGTAATCCACCACGCGGGCCCAGTGCGGATTGGTAGATGTCACATGTCTTCGAATTTTCGGTTCTAGGACATGCCGGTTTCCTCACGATGTTTTCCTTCACCGTTTTGAGAGCAGTGGTGATGAAATAATTTACACAAAGTAAAGCGCCTGTCTGGGTTCGAACCTACGACCTACAACTCGTCAGTCGCGGCCGTTACCACTGGGCCACCACTGCTCCCACTAAAGCTTCACTTTGACAGATTCACTTTTACTATCGACAAACAAAATAAAACATCTACATTCATCTTTAATAACGGAAGTGTGAAATAAAATATAAAATAAAGTTGTCATCGTCAGCGGCGCGGAACACATTACACTAGTATTCGCGGGCGGTGGACCAGCAAACTGTTACTACTGTACTACACGCTCTCCGAGGATCATTACATTACACATTACATCGTTGCGGTCACTAAGCTGCACACTAAACGGCACTAATGCATCACGGGAACTAGTAGACCAACGACACTGTAATAGGGTAGTTTCCTAGGTAAAAAAAAAGAAATTCTATTTAGTCCGTCTTTCAGATAATAAAAAAATATTTTAATATATTAATATAGATAATAGAAGGACTAAAAAAAAAAAATTTGGACACAGGCCTATTATCTCTCTCGCATCTTCTACCTATTTTCGTTTATTTTTCTTAATTTCTCACTAGCATTTGTGCCCGACTGATGGCAATAGGCTCGCCCCCTATTACATGGGTCTTAAATATATCTGGTGAAATGTGGGTGTATTACAGGTAGGTACACCTCTTTGGGGAAACAAGGCGTGTCACATCTGTTATGTTATACTGCAAAAAAGTTAAATAATTAAGGGCGTTATAATATTGAATACCAGCTTGTTTGTGCCGCTGTTTGTTCTCTTCATAGGAACGAGCAAAGATCACTGCAGTTTTTCAGTGTGATCCCACAGTGAAAAACTATTCAGCCAGTCCATGTTTCAATGACTCAACGTCAGTCAATGATGTCTAAGATCATCATCTGCCTAGCCTTTTCCCAACTATGTTGGGGTCGGCTTCTAGTCTAACCGGATGCAGCTGAATACCAGTATTTTACATGAAGCGACTGCCTACCTGACCTCCACAACCCAGTAACTGGATAATACGATACCCCTTGGTAAGACTGGTTGTCAGACTTTCGGGCTTCTGACGACCCGTAACGACTGTCAAAGATTCACGAATGACAGCCGGGACCAACGGCTTAACGTGCTTTCCGAGGCACGGAGGAGTCTCGGTATGTAAAGATGGTCACCCATCCACTGACCAACCCTGGCAAGCGTAGCTTAACCTGATGGATCGACCAGTGCGGCTGTTATTACTTAGCCACGAGATGAATGATGTATTATGTCTAAGATATTATTATATAAATATGGATTAGTAAAATTAATATTGATATTTGCCAAGATCGAAATTCATGATCGAACCGAACTGTCTGATGGTCCAAAAAGAGAGCAACACACTTTGTCTCAACATTTAAGCTGTGCAAAAGAGCTGAATAAATATAGGGATATGGGGCAGATTACCATTTATCCTTTAAAAAAACCGGCTAAGTGCGTGTCGGACTACGCACAATGAAGAGTTCCGTAGTTGGGATGAAATTATCCCAAGAACAAACTTTTAGTTGAAAACCATGTATCGGAGACGATATATTCCAATTGCAAATGTAATATTGAGTAATGCACAATTTTGAGACATTAACTATGTTATTTTAAGACCATAGACTTTTTATAAGTTTTCCTGTAATCTATGAGTAAAGAACCATTCTCTGTATTTTTTTCTAAATTTTAGGCTCAGTAGTTTCGGAGATAATGGTCAATTTTCATCTATTTTCTTAAATATCTTTAGAATTATTTATTTTAAAATTATTTTAAAAAATATACTTGAGATCCTCGCAACAAGTCCTTTCATTTGATGTCACACGGTACAGTTTGCAAAACTTTTAATTTTATTATTTGCCCCCAAAAGTGACTCCGATATTCAAAATTCATTTATTTACGTTACACGTCCGTGTTTGGGCCACAGAAATACATATGTGTACCAAATTTCAACTTAATCGGTTCATTCAATTCGAATAAAATTGGCTATGACAGACGGACAGACACACATCCTATAAGGGTTATTTTTTGGTACGGTACCCTAAAAATATGAATACGGGAACATGTGTAAAATTGGTGCTTATGATTACTTAGCTAAATAACTCTTATATTTTAGCGCAAAGTTATATTGAAGTGTATCTTGTATACTACCTATATGGACGTCTGAAGTTAAACGTCTCTATTACCTACATAATAGTAGTTTTCGGTTTCCGTTGTTTAGTTTACTGAGCAATTATTATGTACAACATGTAGGTATGTAGAGGAAAACACAGTAAATGTTGTTTGAGTTTAGTATACAGACTTAATTGACACAACTTGTTGATACTGTGTGTAAATTGTACAGACAAAATATAGAAATTGTAACAAAATGTATACTAAGGTATCATGTCAATTTATATTTGGTTACAATTAAAAAAAACATAAATGTGTTTCGATTCAGAATTTCAAAATGCATAAGCAAAAATGGCAACGTTGCAGCAATTAGCAAAAAAATATTAAAAATAAGGGTTCTGTTTTTCCTTTTGAGGTACGGAATCTTAAAAAAATCTGACAAGTGCGAGTTGAACACGTGGTTATGGTTCCGTACGATAAATACGTTATCTACCATGTTTTTTATCCCTAGAACAAACTTAACATTGTAGTTGAAAAACTATGTTCTCCCATAAATTCCAACAGCAAATGTAAGTTTGTGCGCACAACATTGAGAGATTTACCATGTTTTTTTTTAATACCATAGACGTCTTATAGTTTTCCTGTAATCTATAAGTAAAGAACCATTCACAGCGTCTTTTTAAAAATTTTAAGCTTAGTAGTTTCGGAGATAAGGGTATGGTAAAAAAAAGGATTGTGTGGTTTTATGAAACCACGGTAAAAGTGAAACTTCTATAGGCGCCGCCATATTGGCCTTGGCTGCTCTGACGAGCGCCTTTCACTTTATCCCTACTCCGCGGCCGACCGTCACGCGACATGCAACACACAGACGAAAAAGTTTGAGACGATGTAATAAAAGTTTCACTTTAATAATACATATTATAAATAATGGTCAATTTTCAACAATTTTCTTAATATATTTAAAACGAATTATGTTAGGACCTAACATAATTCGTTTTAAATATATTTCTCGTATTACCTAACAGTTAGGTAATACGGGCTGGTATCCGCAACTCCACGTCAAAGCGCGTATTTTGCGTACAAAACAAACGAATTATGTAAAAAAAAATTTTTAATCCTCACAAAAAATTTGAAGCTCTTTCATTTGATATGTCACACGGTACAGTATACAAAAGTTTTTTTTAATTTCCCATTTGCCCCCGAAGGGGGGCTCCCATATACAAAATTCATTTATTTACGTTTCGCGTCCATGTCTGGGTCACAGAAATTCATATGCGTACTAAATTGGTCCAGCAGTTTCGGAGCTAGCCAGACAGACAGACATATACATGAGTGATCCTATAAGGGTTCCGTTTTTCATTAAGACGTATGGAACCTTAAAAATCATTAATATTTAAACTTAAAACAATTAATCACCTGCATTTGTTACCTACATGTTAAATCTACGCCGAAATATCTGCTAATAACAAGTACATCATAATGTTAATTCACTATTAATTGGTTATTAACCTAATTAATATATATGTAAATGATAATGTTGTTTATGTGAGTAGAAATTGATATTCATTTGATTGAATCCGGACGAGTGATTTTATTGGAATTAAACTTACCGGCAAATTTATTATTTGAAACACAATTTATAAAATGGTAAAATTCATTCTTTGTAATTTTAACGTATGTTTAGCAATTAATTGCGCTTATTTATTTACGTATTCAGATGATTATTCAAGCATCATTGATTTATTATGTTATGCTTTGAGTATTATTGACATAGACGTGTTAAGACCAGGCATTCCAAAGACAATTTTTACACTAACTCCGCCCCCATGCACCCCACCACTCCACTATGTGGTAAACGCTAACACGTTAGTTATAAAGTTGAATATCGCGTGCGCTCTTTGGTCGTGTTCGAGCACGGATCCAAATGTCGTTAGGCAGGTTGTAAGTCTCAATTCTTATTTCGTTTATAACTAAAGTAATAATTGATCTAGAGAAAAAATATCTTATATCTGGACAACAAACTATATTTTCTTACTGTCAATAATTATTTTAGACATAAAAGCCGAGTAATCTTGTTTTTGTTTCAAATAATCTTTAAAAAATACATAACTTTCGAATAAAAACGAATCGAGTGAAAATGTAACAATTACGTAACTGTGTTGTATATGGAAAGAAAAAGATTCAATAAATCATATACTAATAAAGTTCCATTTTGATTGTATGCGGAACTTTTTCAGAAAATTAACGCAAATTAACATACAATTTAGGGAACCTTCTCTTAAGTTTTAATGTGACTGTAAAGTTTGTCAAAGGGGCAGTTATTATAGTTAAATTTCAGATTCGATGTTACCAACTGCATCAAACTGCTAGAAAAGTGAACTTGTTTTGAACTTATTAGCTGCAGTCGGGTTTTTTGATCTTTCCATATTTTTTTGATTTTCATCCTTTTAGTGTGTTATATTTTTGAAATCATCTCCTCAATTTTGATCGTCATAATACTTTTTTTTTCAAGACGTTTCTTTTTGACTTCTAAACTCCGCCATCATTTTGATTGTCTAAAAACAAAACCTAGACTCTAACCATCGCGTAACTTAGACGAGTCGATAGACACCTCATGTATTAAAATCCATCCGTAAGAATGCTTCGATGGTATCCAGAATCCCACATAGATACATAGATAGATACCTGACCTAAGATGCATAGTTTGGCGTGAAAAACATAACCATGTCTTTGCTGTCGCGAAGTCGTAATTTAGCCTGCGTTGTGATTTAAACTTTCATGTTTTTCACAATTTTTCCGATAATAGACAGTAATAGCTGTAGCTTTGGTGAGACCACTTACTGTCAGGTGGACCGCCTGCTTAATTGTTTGCCACGCGACATCGCCTGGTTGTTTCCTAGTTCCTATTTATTATCATCCCCATAAGTATGCTAACGAAGGTCAGCTCCGATCTAAACAGATGCGGCCAAATATCGATATTTTACAAGCAGTCGCCATTTGACGATTACTAACCCTTTGGCCCCAGTTTAGGAAACGACGGTTTAACACTCCCTTGTGGGCATGGAAGGGTCTCGTTAAGTTAAAAATGACCATCCATCCATTCACTGACCGCGGCAAGATTTGACTAGCAGATCAATGGACCTGCTCGTTGTTATTCTGCCGCAAGTAGGCACCCAGAGATTTTCATGGGCAGTCGGAAAGAAAAGATTTTTTAAATCGTATTTCTTAGCAGTACTGCAGTAGTATAATACCCAAGTCTCCTGCCAGACTGCATTACTTACGATTTGTCGTCGGCAGTGATACACTACCTTTGTCAATCTAGTGAGGGGGGTCTTTAGGGGTCACTAGAAATTCTTCTTGAATCCTGAAGATGTATTTGGTCTCTTTCCCGTGTCTCTATTCTCTGTACTCACGCAGTAGCGAGTCTGTATTACTAACATAATCAGCCTCTTTCGGCAAGACTAGCAACAAAACTTGCGTGTGTGACAAATAGACAAATAACACTGCAAGTTCCCATCTTCGTTCTTAACAGTGCGTTATGTGTAAGATGTGTGTGAGAATATCCTTTATATAGCAGTCGGCACATTAATAGGCTATTACACAGAGATATTATTTATGTAGTGCGGCGCAGCCATATCGTGCGGAACGACTCCATCTGACGCCTGAAATATGACAACCATACATTTGCTGAATACCTCCCCCTGCGTGAATGGCATATTCCTCTTATTCTTGACGAAAAACTGGGCCTGGCTAGAGTAATCGATCTTTATCAAATGATACCAACAAAATTATCTATCAAATGATGTAATTCCACGCTCCTCCTGTATGTCTACTTTTAATTTAACTTTGAATTTGATTAAATGGAATTCCACAAGAGTTTGTATAAATAAGCTCTTGTGGACTTACTTCTTGTGGAAAACTATTCATACCAAACTGCAATTTGATAGTCGTTTGGTAGTTGGTGAATAGTTTTGATAGTCGATTCATTCGTTTGTTTTATGTTTTATTAAAGGAAAAGAAGTCTAATTGATGATATCTTAATCTAATGTTAGTTAAGTGTATCGGAATAGCTGAAATACAGTACTATTATATGGAAGACAAATGAAATTTTTTCTTCTGAACTAAAAGTACGTTTCTTCCTCGGTTTTACTACAAATTATCCAGAGAGAGGCTTAAAACTTGATTTTAAAACCATCAGTACCTGTGTGAACTTTTTATTGCCATCGCTGTGAAAGGATAGGCAATCAGCGTGAAAAACTCGCTGATTGCCCAGGGTGCACCGGACGTATTATGGCTCTTTAGATAATATATGTCTCGGGGAGGCTCCTTCGGCGCGTTGTGTTCCACGCGCGCCTCAAAAAGATGTGAGCAGAATTGACGAGGTCCGCTAGGGCCGATGCCTGCCGGGGTTGCGAATAAAACCGAAAGGGAGATCGTGGCCCCCGGCAACATGGCAACTGAAGGAACACGGGTGGGTTTTAGTCAGTAAGAGTCTGACACGCCTTCCCGGTCCGCCCAGAGCGGGAGAAGTTAGTTGATAATTTCCCACCCAAAAAAAAAGGGCAGGTTTTTTTCATGCACCTCAATACGTAGCCAAATTCTGGGCCGAGTCCATTTAAATTGCAATCGAAACGCTAAGAAGATCAGTACCTATTCATAGTAAAATTGGCCTTGCAATTCCGAGAAAATGCATCGTCGAAAACATCAGCGAGTGGGTAAAACCCATGTATCTAGCCAGCAACAACGTTGGAATTTCAAATCGAAATATTGCATCGATATTCGGACCAACACAACGCTTGTAAAATCTGTGCCTACGAACTGACCCGATACTAGTTCTATCTACGAGAACCCCGTTTTGTGCTAGCCTATAAAGAGGATTCGTTAAAAGGAATCCGCTGCACGTCCGATACGTTGTAATTCTGAAAGGGTTACGTTTGTATGGTGTTCACAGTAATGGTCAAAGATATTTTGATACACGTCATAGAAGCGCCTATAGCGGGAACATACAGCGTAGTTTTGTACCGGAAGAACTGAAGCATTTATTTGTGGTACAGAAATCTATCTCGTAACAATATATTATTTCGCACAAAATTATAGAGATGTGTCCCTCACTCATGAGGTGCCTCGTTTGAGGTACTCGTGATCGCAAATTGAAAGAGTTACTCGAATTTCAACATTGAACCATCTCACTCGTTCCCTCACTTAAAAATTTTGACATTGATATTATTGACGCGAGTACTCGTGAGTGAGTAGAGTATTGAGTGATTGAGTGAGCTATAGAATGAGTGAGGTGAGGTCTCGAAATTTTGAAAACACAGTAAACATTACAGCAGCTATTACTATGAACTCTAAAAACATCATCATTAGATTGGTAATCAAGTATCATTGATTCGTTTATTTTGACGATCAAAAATTTATGAGCGAAAGAAAGTTATGTGTATGAGGGAGACGTAAAAATCGGAATCGTGAGTACTTATGAGTCGACGCACCCGTCCGCCCCGCTGCCTCGGACTATCAGCTGAATTCGGCTGAGTTCGGCTCGGGCTCGGCTCGTGAGGCGAATACGTACGACTCCTCGCCTCAAATGAGGGGTACCTCGTGAGGACCTCGCGAGGTAAAATGAGGTACTCCCTCAACCTCATGTAAAAATGATGAGTTACCCATCACTACAAAATTAAATGGTAATTCCAATTCTAGGGTCCATCTAAAGTTTAGGTGGACCCTAGAATTAAGGTTTTCTGGAACAGTTTGCCATGTGGGGTCAGACCAATCATGATTGTGCTTGCCTAGTATTTGTGCACCAATGTATAAACAAAATGATCATAGGTATTTGTCGATTTGATTTTAGCGGGAGGCTCTCTTCATGTCACATTTGTGTTTAATTAAACCCAGCCTGATTGGCCAGTAACAAGAATTGCCTTTGCACTAGAAGTATTAATGCGTGCGCAGAACTCAAAGCTAATTTGGGTCGCAACATTGAGTGGACAATATTGTCTCGATGATTGGAATCTCTCTGCTGTACATATTAGCAAAGTTATGTTCCCTTTTGTTGTTTCATTAGATAAATTTGATCCCATATTCTCTTTGGGTCGATTGATTTTTCTTTCGGGTTATGGGGCTATGTCTAAATTTGGTTTTCAGAATTCAACCTGCAATTCCAGGGTACATAATGTTGTGTAGTTATGGTAAGCTGAACAACTTTATAATCCCCTGAAGTTGTTTAATCACAAGGATTGGCTCTTTTTACCAAATCATTTAAAAATATTTGGAAAATCCAAAAGTGCACGCCTCATAATGCTCATTTAAAAACAGAAAAATTTTTAAACGACTTCTCATGAAGTATGTTTCGACTGCTTTTTAGGCTTCCGTACCAAAATGGTAAAAAGGAACCCTTATGGTGCGACTAAGTCTGCCTGTCCGTCTGCCTGTCACAGCTGGATACCTCAAGAACTACTAATGCTATTAACTTGAAATTTGGAATAGTTTTATCTCCGAAGTTTGCATAGAGAAAAATCTGAAATTATTTTATGTGATAGAAGTTTATGTATAGATTACAGGGAAAATAAAACGATACCTCTAAGTAGCACAATTTTTCAGAAATCATACAACTTAAATTACATTAGTTCCACTATCAGTCAGGAGATGGCGCTGACCTATAACTGCAATATTCTACACGGCAGTGTGCACTGTTAAAATTCTCTGACGAATAAAGGCCTCGCCGATGAAAATTTAAAATGGTACGGAACCCTCGGTACGCGAGTCCGATTCGCTCTTGACCGATTTTTTACCCATCAATATGGGTAAAATTTCTCACCTCGCAATCTTTACGTAGGTACTTTCAAAGACTATTTAGGTTTGCTTTGTTGGTTGCTAGGCAACGGAAGAGGGTCGAAGTTGGAAATATAAAAATAGTTATAGATATTTATATTAGTTAATTTTGTATTAATTATAAATTAAACTACTTTGAATAAAAGAGCCATTGTCAATAAAATAATCTATTTAAAAAAAAATATTCAATTAATTGATATTTTCGCAAGCTACAATGTTTTCAGGTTTCACACTTGATTGACGGGACATTTAAAACTATTTTGATGTTTTTTTCGTTTTTATTATTAAATCAATTATTGAAAAGTTTTCGATCGCAAAGCACTCTAATGCTTCGCATTTTCAGTCGTGCAATAAAATTACGTTCTTCAAAATGAAATCACTCTTTATATTAAATTCTGCGAATGATGTCATTTTTCATCGTTCGGTGTTAATTTCTTCGTCCTAATTTTATAAAACAGTGTGTTTCATTTCAACTGAAAATGACATGTTATTGCGTTTGTGTCTCTTTATTTCTCTAGACATGACGTTGACATCTATGAAGAAGCAACTGACGTCATCAGAAAACGAAACAGTACCGCGGAAATTACTTGTTAAAATAATAATGTTCCCATTAAATATTAATTTGATATTGTTCGTTAGTTGAAAAGATAGCTAAGAATAGCTGAGAATAGGAGCATATCAATCCAATTCAACTTGTAGATAGGTCACCACCACCACCTACTCTAGCCTTTTCCCAACTTTGCCGGGGTCGGCATCAAGTTTAACCGGATGCAGCTGAATACTTTACATGGAGCGACTGTCTATCTGACCTCCACAGCCCAGTTACGGGTAATACCTCCCATTTGGTAAGACTGCCATGGTTGTCAGATTTTTGGGCTTCTGACGACCCATAATGACTGTCAAAGATCCACGAATGATAGCGGGGCCCAACGGCTTTTGACGTGCTTTCCGAGGCAGGAAGGAGTCTTGGTATGTACAGATGGTCTCCCATCCACGGATTAACTGCGGCAAGCGTAGCTTAACCTGATCGATCGACCAGTGCGGCTGTTATTTCTTAGCCACAAGCTTTCAACAACTTGTAGATAGGTGATGAAACTAATTGTTTTTCCAGCGCATCTTGGGCAGCCACGCTATCAACCTGCAGACTGACCAATCATTTGACCACTACTTGAGCTATATTCTCGTATATCTAAGTCAAGTCAAAAGAAAAACATATCAATTCCATCATCGTTTATAAAAAAAACGTGCAACGAATTAATCAGAAAAACCATACAATATTTCCGATCGGGATGTAAAAGCTCTAAATCCCATCAAAACACCCTCGGAAGCAAGTTAGGAAAAATATATTGCGACTATCCAAAGGGTTTTAACACAATTCAGAGCTCGTGGACCGTTACATTACCCCAGTTGAGCAACCCAAACCACGGATACCACAGATAGATTACTATTTACGTACACATCACTACGAATTTCTTTTCCATTGGAGAAGGTACATTAGAGTCGTTATGAATTTGTTTTTATTTCGCCCATAAATTATCCTTGGGGATTATTCTGCTTTCTAGGCCAAAATCAAGTGATCAGTTTTGACTTAATAAATACAGTCACAGCAAAATATTTACAGTGAAGTGCAAAAAAATACATTTGCGATATTGTAAAGTGTTCTTCATCTTTTTACTCGACTCTTTCTGAAAGTATCCACTATGATTTACTTAACTATTGTGTCGTAAATAGAGTAAAAATTGCTATAATTTTACAAATCGTACACGTATTATTACTACTACGACTCTCCCAGTATGTTCTCACAAAGTGAAGTCTAGCAACACACTCGGCATTGTTTCCGAGAAACACGCTGTATATCACGCACGACGGCGCTGTCTAAACAACACGCTAATAAAATTGTTCTCTGACACAACAAGCACCCGCAAAAGTCCTCACAAAAACAACTTATTAAATAACCGTCTTCCATCTTAAAATATACATCCCTGAAATTTTGCTACTCAAATCACGACAGTGTTATTTTTTCAACGCCGAAATGTCCCCATTTTTTTTTTTATAAATTTCCGAGTCAAAACAAACAACGTCTTAACAAAAACAAAGATTCCTACTATTTATCGTTACGGAGAATCAAGAAGGGTTAATATTTAAATAAAACGTTCCGTTATCTAAGACAAGAGAAATACAAGCAATTTTTATAATTTACTTCGTTACTCCGTTGAGTTGACATTTTGTATTTACGCCGTCTTCTGTTTATTGTATAGTGAATGTTAAATTACCGTAAAATCCATTTAACCTATTTCGCTTGCTCACAGTGATCTAATTTAGCGTCATTGGGCTTTCAGACTCTTACAGTTCTTAAGCTACCAGTAATTTGTGTTTAAGGTGACATTAGATTTTTCAGCCGAGTTAGATAAACTCGAGACGTCTCTCGCATTCATCTCCATGAAAAAGTTGTTAAGACTAGGATTATTTATTTACGACTTTCTTAATCCCGAATCTTGAAGCATAAATCCTTTCTGTAATTCCTTCTTGACGTATAATACGTTCATTCTGACAGCCAGTGTATCATAAAATAAAGGATGCTTTCTCCACAGTTGCACATAAACGGGAGCTTAATACGATGTGGTGTGTGCACATACGTCAGCACAGCATCGCAACCGCGTCTGTTACACTGTAGTGCAGGATTAATCATTTTGTGGGGGCTCTCATCAGAGTCAGCGGACTTCGATAAACAGCGCCCGCGCTGGCCATGCGTGCAGTAATTGAAATGTTCAGACCGTGTCCTGTCGTCGTTGCGTTGTCGCCCACTAAACAATAATCCCATTACGATTTTTATAATCCTACGGCAATTGTGAGACAATGGCCTTTATGACTCAGTTGTCTCCAAGTGTCACTTCTTTGTTCGCTTAAGTACATGGTCGTGTTTCATTTCGCTTACTATGGTAAGAGACCGTGGTTTAGGAGCTGATAAAATGACGTCAGCATTATAATAATTCATCCTTATGAGACTTTACAATAGTGTAGATATTGCAAGATTTACTGCCAACTGTATTCGAAGGAAAGATTTGGACAACAGAGATAATTATGCAATTGAAAATGTTACTTCATTTTGTGTACAAGTTCTGACATTAAGGCAAACATTCAACCAGACCGAGGCAGAATAAGGTCTCACCAACCATAAGGGTACCATTGTACATTTTGTTACGGAATCAAAAAAAGCCCACACGCACAACTGTAAAGTATCCATTTATTCATAAGTACAGGAGCAAGGCCCCTATCCGTCCTGAGAATGTAAAACGTAGGCGTTTTTAAAACATATGTACCTACATACAAATACTTTGTGAAAGGTCTAATCGTTGTGGTACCATTCTGTTTGCTCTGGAGAACTCCGAACTTGCGAACGCGTTCGAAATCAAATAGGTTTAAGTTTTTAGTAGACAGATAGATACTAACAAAGTTTTGCAGATTGATCGAAAATACAATTTTCAGCTCAAGCTCTCTACAGGTTGAGCTGGGAATATTCATAAAAAATGGGAACGCTTTTGAACTTGGAAAATATTTTTCGGATATCAAATAAAATTTGTTATATTAAGACTCTTCATCATATCGAGTGATTGAGCTGACAACATTTAATAATTAAGATAAAATGAACTGTGATGACGAAACTTTATTATTAGTTTCGTTAATCAAGATATTCAGACGGGAGTTTCTTTTAGGAGACGATTTTTATTTATTTTTTGCACCTCGTTAACCTTTTAAAAGTCCGCTGGTAAAAAAACATCTAGGTTACAGGTAGGTAGTCAGTAAGATAGACATCTAAAGCTGTCAGTGTCATGTCACCTGACGAAAGGCTTTGCGATAAAGACCGGGTTTGCGTACTACGCGTAGCTAGCGCGCGTAGCGATAGGAAAATAACCGCGTAACGTCCTTTACAAATTGTTACACGTAAAGTCTACTGTATCATTGTTCAGTGATCGGCTAAATTTGAGAATTATAGACACTAATTGGGAAAATTAGCAATTTCAAGCAGGTCATTGGTTTGTGAGAGCCAGGTTTAGAATAACAAAAGATGAAAGCACTTTCATAAGCGTCAACATTTCTTTGAACGATCACCAATTTGCAACGATAGTGATTTTGGTAAAAGTATTATTGTTGGGCTACAACGACGATGTAAACTAATGCACGTAAACATGCTCGTATGATACGAAATTAATATCATATATATGTGGAACATGGTGATATGTCTCTGTCAACATATAAGGGACACGTCAACGTTCTAACTAAGAATGATCAGGGAGAAGGAAGCAAGGTGATTTTTTTTCCGATTTTTTTTTCATATTTCCTCGTCTGTTAATTTTCTTAATTGTTATTCGTAGTTATTTCATTGTGAGATTAACTTCGTGATGCAGTAGGTTTGTTGTAAAAAATATTGTTCACTACAGGAACTTACTTCGCTATAATTTATGAGTAAGCTATCAGAGCAGCATCGTAACTAAAACTTCTACTTGATACTGACTATTAAAAGTTTTTCCTTAGTTTGCTAACTCACTACATGAGTTTGAAAATCTATTCAAACTCATGTTTCACTATTACCTACTCGTTGGTAGGTTACCACGTAAATATGAAAAAAAAAATATGAGCAAAACATAACTACGAAAACATTAATTAATAAGGTTTCATGACTGTCCATGCAAAGTTTTTCTTCCATGACTTATTTATGAAAGTTTAAAAATCATCTTGCCCATATAAATCAGTAGTTTATTATTTGATCTTAATCAAATTTATCTAAAGTTAAAGATAAACTCACAGAATAAGTTTTTTGAAACAACAGACATGACAGTGCGTATTGCCAATTTTTTTTGTATAGGTATGCGTATGTTAGGTTTCAATTTATTAATACGTAATTGTTGGATATTGTACTGGCAACACCTAAAGATTTGATATGTCAGAATGGGGGAAATAACGACCTTCTGGGTCAGGCGCTCGTGACGGTAAGACGTGCTTAGTGGCTGTGTTGGTAAAAAGATAGACTGGCATAGGATTGGTTGGAGATCTACTGTAAATTGAGGTAACCTGTTAGTTTTATGGTAAATATTAGAATACTGATTGAATTGTGATATTATGTAGGGAATAGGAGATGTGATGGTATGGTGTAGAATATTGAATTTGATGTTGGCAAAGAAATATAAATGACTGACAAAATATCTTGGTGTTTCATATTATTTTCCTTATCCCTGAAATATTGTAAATATGTAGTTTTAATAAACAGTTTTAGATTATGATATAGGGGTAGTGACTTTAAGATTTATTCGGGGATTAGTATCTATTTTGAGGTTAAATAATTATATTCGGAACTAAATTAGTTATTTTAGATCAAGGATGGTTCTTATTTCACATAATACATTGTTTATAATAAAATATAAAACCACGTAAATAAAAATAAATAGAACTCGTCTACCGTAAAAACATTGATACATGGAATCTGTAAAAATGGCCGAGATTCTCTAGGTCTATACATAATTTATTATTTGAGTAGAACAAAATATATTGTTCCATTTCAAGCTTACTTAGGTAATAAAAAAGGTGGGTTACACTAAATGAATAGTTTTTCATGAATGTTATGTTACAGAGAAGTTTATGGTATTTTTCAGGTTATGAACATAAAACATTGGTCAGCATTATAGACGATCAAAGTAATAATAGTTTCGGTGAGATGTTCCTGAAATGTTGAAAGCATCATTATCGACGAGATAGTATTTGCTATGATTGATTGGCACATTCTAATGTGCCGAACTATCCAAACGATGCATCTCATATGCAATTCGTCATCAAATAGGATTTAAAACCCCTGAAAATCTATATTTACCTACAAGAAAGGGGTAAGAAGTGGTATAGAGACAAATCAAATCGCGTCCCCCAATTTTACACTGTCAAACGTTCGCCCGTTGTCCGTGGACCATAAACTTGGCAGCACTCCATAAAACTTGCAAAAAAACTAGCGGACAAATAAATGTCCGTCGTCTGTTTTGTCAAATCTGTGCAGTACGTGCGCTCTTTGGAAGCGAGAGCAGAGCGCGAACTGATTTTATAGCGCCATAAAATCTCGTGAAACGCGCCCTTAAATCACAACGCTGCGTCGTATTTCATCGTTTTGGTTGTCAATGTTTATTTTATATCATATTTTACAGATCCCTCCTGTATAAATCACGCTCGGATTGATATACATTAAGGTCACGTACTTTTGGCAGAAACGCTTAGTTTGCAGCCCCCTCGCCGCGCCGAGCCACGATGCGTTGACAAGTGGTCGCCGCGCGCCGCTGATCTATCGTGGATTGTTTCGTTGTGCCGCCATAAGTGGAAAATATTGTGCCCGATGCACTTTCAGAATAACCAATGGAGCACGGAAAATATCACAACAAATACATTTATCATTCGGATCTTTGATGATAAAATATTATTGCAAACTAAATTGACATCGAGTGAACTCTACACACATTAAGAATCGGGAAATGTTCACAATAATAGAGTTAAGTAGTGGTCAACAGTGAGTACGTCATTTGAAGGGGAGGATTGTGAGAAAGGCCCTTAATGTGACGTAATCTTGGCAGAGATTGGCCACTTTAGTGAGAGTCGGGAAGCTATTCATTGAATGTCGTCCCCATTCAGGAGCCCGTCACCCGAGTCAGAACTAATCTCCCCAACATTTTTAATTTGTCACAAAGAAAGCCTTGTCTTCGGTGTCCTTTATTAAATCAGTTAACAATTTTTATAGGAATACTATTCTAATAACGTCTTTGAATAAAATACCGTCTAGAAATACCAGCGGTTGTAGCAGGCAAGTACCTACTTACATCACTTTTAAATAATCGATACTTCAAAAATCTAAAGTCACGAGGCTTTGTACTGTGACTTTGAAAACAAAGACGATAAAACCAGGGTATTATACCGCGTACATTATCTGCCTGGGTGCTCGCCTCCCACAGTACAGCTAAGAGCAACACTTCCAGATTTATCAGCAATAACTATCTCCTTAATTTAAAACTTTGCTAACGCTGGTGTGGAACAACAATGGGAATAAATAAAGTAAGCTTGGTGCCTCTAGTCGCCGGGATTCTTTAACGTGAGGCGTGGTTACTGCCAGCTGTGGCGGCCGTCTCGAAAACAGAAGCAAATTTGAAATTTAATTTTGCAACAAGACTTTTTTACACACACATTAATTAGTCATTTCGAGACTTGATTAGTACCATTTTTTTGTGCTTTATACCTACAGGCAAAACAAAGGCTTAAGTCATCATCATCATTTCAGCAGGAAGACGACCACTGCTGGACATAGGTCTTCCCCAAGCACCGCCACTTCGACCGGTTCTGTGCTTCTCGCATCCAGCGGATTTCTTAAGGAAGGCTTAAGTAGTAGGCTTATATTCTTTGTATTGTTATGCCTATTTATTATTTTTTATCTCCCAAAACTTTGTTATCTTCATTGTTTAATGTTCTGCAGTGTCATCAAGAAATGTAACATAAACATAGCGCCTTCAGTTCGATTCAGCAAAGACTCGATAAAGAGCCAGTCGTAATCATCGAAGACAAAACAAAGCGATGAAAAGGATCAGTGATTATCACTGAGCCTGGCTTGAAACGGAAACTATTGAATAAACAAGCGACTGGCGATCCGTCACTGTGCGCGCTTCTTGACGCGTCACCTCGCTGCCACACTGGATAGACACATTGCAGAAGGTAAGACATATCAGAACCAAGTCCTCGACATTTTCAGGTTTTGCCATGTCGCATGGTGTGATGAATCACCTTCACATTTTACTGCTAAACATCGTGTCGAGCACTAATAAAATGACTGTATAGTGGTTTCACAATTGGGCGGCATTGAACAAAGTATGCCAAAGATAGAAAATTGGATTAACATCAACCAAAAATTTAAGGCGAAAACGTTATAGCTTGCTACAGTTTAATAAGTGCGTACACATTGTGTCGTTATGAACAACGAGCCACGAGCCACGAGTGAGCAAACGATATTGCGATCGACAAACTCGTTTTCATACCGAAGCGACATTCATTTCATGCGGTTTCATATCGTTGGCGGCGCGGCGTAGCGCTGTGCCGCGTGTAAGCAATGGAGACAATTTATACGCGTGACACAACACACGATTAAATGATAGCATTCTCATGACTCTGTTATATTTTAACATTAACGCAACACTGTGGTATAATCTCATTAAATTCCGAAAGTTAAATCTTATACGCTCCGAGTGTATCGGTCTCGACGTTCGCGAAGCTCGTTTCTTTTTATGGAGCTGAACTACTGCGTGATTATTGTTTTGCGTCGCTTTACTGTGGGCCAAGAGTAATCCACTTAGGATTAGCCATAAACAAGAAGGGCCATTGTCGCAACACGAGCGATCTGTTAGCGTCTAAGTGTAACTGATAAAGGGCGTCGACGGTATTGTTCGCAGCGGCATTAGGCTTTAATCCGGTGTCGCGAGCGCGCCTCGTTAGCTTGATTGTTCGGTGTCGCCGGCAGATGGCCGCCGTAATCCGAGCCGGCACACGCCGCTGCCCTCCCCCCTTACCTCCTCCGCGGAAATATAGCCTCTTTGTGTTTGTTGCATCTGCAGGTAAATTGTGCGCCAAAATTGGACTGTACGTTACTGTACGTGCCCCGTTTTGAATGCAACCGGTATGAATTTTATTATTCTTGAAAACTTATTGTTATCAGAGCAGCTGAATGTATTGTTTATGCGAGCATATTGCATCTGGTCATTTGGTAAACATTAATGCTAAAATGTTCATGTAAATGCAAAACGGTCATAGATTGGGTTTATTTTTAAAATGGGCTAATAAAAGATGAATGCGCTATTATGGCTGCCTTCTTTCCCTTATAAACTTCGGCTACAGAGATTTGTAAGAATAAAGTTTGTCAATCTGTAGCGTACTAGAGTCCCATAACTTGTTCTTTATCCTTATTTACAGCACAAAATCACGCTAAAGTCGTAACTGTAACTTCAAAGCTAACTTAAAACAAACATGATACAGTTTTTCCCATAAAAGTTAACACGAACTGCGTTTAGCAATTAATAAAGTCGCCATAACTTTTATAATTGATATTAATCACCCGTCATTTTATGACGTGAAGTAATAATATTAAAATGGAAACAATAGTAATGTGTTACTTCCTGCTTCTATTAGAAAGTGTATAGGTAAGCAATCAGACCGAACCGTGAGTAAACACAGTACAGAGAGAATGTAGACAGTACTGTGTAGCCTGTTCACAGTCATCCATGACTAGTGTAAACATAACTGCACCGTTTAATTTACTCTGTCAGAAAATAACACATGTACGAGAAGTTTATATGTAATTTGAATACCAATTGATTGTAGTACTTGTGTTTGTTATTCGTTGTTGTATTTGGAATTCTGGAGTAGCGGGCTTGGAATTGCGTTATCTGTAAACATTTGTACATATCTAAATATTTACGCTCATTTCCCAAAGGCTTTGTTGAGCAATCATTTTCAGCGAAATTTGAAAGAACTGTTTGTCTTGTAAATAAACCCTCAACTGGTTAGTATTTTCCCGGCAACTTATTAGTTTTCCGTTATAATTATGTATACCCCAATTTGCAAGTCAGATTACCAATACCACCACAATTCTCATTTAATCCTGTAAGAAAATCGCTCTGTCTCGGACAATTCTTTTTCTTCACAATCTTTCTTGTTCGTTCAGAACTTTTGTCACTTTCCAACTTTTTTTTTATAACACTGTTTTCTATAAACTTTCCCAATGATGCACTACCTACTGAATTAGACCAAACAGTCCGGGCGTTGAGAGAATGCGTTCTTGACACCTGTCAATTAATACTAACGAATATGTGTTTTGCGAATTTGATCCTTATTAGCCGACGTGCCGTTCACTACAAACAGGTACAGTCCAGCCGTCGAGAGACTGCGTTCCTGACACCTGTCAGTTGAACAATTTCTAGAATTAAGCCGACGTTCGCACGGACGTAATAAAATCGCGGTGGGATTTTATCGCGCACTGGATTTTCAACTCTCCACGTTAAGTAGAGCGTTGAGAATCCAACACGCTGGGATGCACTTTCGTTCCAGCGCGTTGAAAAAACACACTGTTGGATTTTCAACTCTCGGCGCTAAGCAAATCGTTGAAAATCAAGTGCACGAAAAAATAAGGAACTTCGTTCCAAAAACGCCGCGATTTTATTACGTCCGTGCGAACGTCGGCTTAATTCTAGAAATTGTTCAATTGACAGTTGTCAGGAACGCAGTCTCTCGACGGCTGGACTGTAACTGATTGAAGTAGGTAAAATGTTACGGGTAAAAACAAAATAAAGTTTTTAGTGATAAATAGTGCTCACCGTTACAGTAGTATGTAAGTAGTTAAATGGTAGTAGGTCAGATATTTTTTGTTCATATTATGACGTCACTGCTTGTTAAGGGAAACTGTCAAAATCCTGTCAAATTCTGTTCCTACATTTAATTTTACAGAGTTACAAGGATCTTTTGGCGCTTGACTGACATTGACAGGAGGTCGTTGTTTGTAAACATTTGTGCTTATGATGACGGCGTTGGTTCAGATTTTCACCACGCGCCAAAAGATTCTTGTTCAACTATAGTTTTCTGTTTGTTAATACTTTCTACGAATTAATTACTTTTTATTTCGTTCATAATCCGGAGCCTGCAACAGAGGTGTGTATTTCGCGGAAAGCCACGTCCGAACCAACCTGTCTACGGTATTAATATTCTGTTTAATCAATATTTTTTGTTGTTATTACGACTGATGTTAGTTAGCCCATCAACTGTGAATATCATGGTGATTGTGTCCTATAGTTTGACCAATACCGCTGTACCGCGCCTTAGGAATACGCGGCGAGGCGGGGGGCAGTGTTGAACAATGAGCGGCGGGCGGGACGCCGTGCGCCGAGAGCGAAGACGAATTAGCGGCCTGCACTGCTCCCCCGTCTCGCCGCGCGCCTTCCTAAGGCGCGGTACAGCGGTATTGGTCAAACTATACCTACGTGTATCGAAACTAGATTGAACATTATCTGAACATTAGTATTGACATGCTCTACTATTACTGTCATTCTCTGTATTGTTTTTGTATGGCCATGCCACATTCACTACTCAACAATAAGTCTTATAAAAAAACCGGCCAAGTGCGTGTCGGACCACGCACAATGAAGGGTTCCGTAACTAACTAAACAAACTTAACTTTGTAGTTGATAAACATATTCTCCCATACGGAATGTATGGGAAAACATGTTTTTGCAACTGCAAAGTTAAGTTGGTCAATTATTACTCGATAACTTGTAAAGCCTACTCAGCTGTGATAGTTTTCCTTTTAATTTCGTTATATAAACTACTGCTGTGATTTTTTTCACACATCCAAAACCAACCATTTAGCTGGCAGGGGGGGGAGACACTTGACTCTAACAAAAATTAACACTTTAAAGCTTAATATTTTGCAAACGGATCCCTGAATCTAAAAATGGTTTTCACAAACTCATAATGTTTTTGTAAGACCTTTCCAATGATACCTCACACTATGGGATAAAAAAATAAAAAATAAAACATCACCACTTTACGTGTATGGGAGATACCCTAAAAAAAAATGTTTTTCATAATTTTGTTTTACCACTTTGTTGGCGTAATTAATATGTATACTTATGTCAAATTACAGCTTTCTAGTACTAAGGGTCTCGGAGCTAGACCGCGGACAGACAGACAGACAGACAGACAGACAGACGGACATGACGAAACTATAAGGGTTCCTTGTTTACTACGGAACCCTAAAAATTAAGACTATGCACGATGCCCTATCAGAACTGCAAGTCCACCTACGGGTATAGGTTAGGTACCTACTACTAAGATTAATTTAATAAGGATCTCCAACAAAATCTATACATAAATGACATAACACATAAATAATGGACAACATTAGGTAATATTCAATAAAACATAATTGTACAAACCAATAATTTGTTCCTGATAGATTTCATAAGCGGAACGAAAAATTATCATAGTTGTTTTTCAAACGAAAAGTGAATTGTAAACTTTTAGCTTTTAGTAGAGTTGAATTTTACGTTAACTATGACAGAATTTATAAATAATTTAGACCTGATTGGATACCGGTAAAAATATGGCGGCTCCGACGCCGACGCTGTTGTTATTCGTTTTTCCTATCGAAAAACTGTGACATCGATTAACAATAAATATAGTTACCACGAACAATTTATATATACATTCATAAATGATCCAATCACTTGCAGCTTGTAGTCTACCTACATTATTTCAATTCATATAAAATTCAATGACTATAAATAAATCACTTTCGCTATGCCTATCCCCTCGTTCTATTAGATCATATTTTGGCTGGAACGAAAACCGCATTTTGCCACTTCGACAGCTCGGGCAAATTTGATTTAAAGAAAAATATGGAATACCCATAAATAGCAATTTTATTTATTTATGGTTTATCCCTTTTTGCCTAGCGTTATCTCGGCTTAATGCCAAGTCCGCTTTTTGACCGTATCTCATGTGTCCTGCTACCTTTAAATTCCTTGAAAATCCTGCTACCTTTGCATTACCAGGGAACACTTCTAGATAAAACTGCTTACTACATCTTACATCCATTGCGTAACCTTCCGAGAATAGGAAGGAAGTCTGGGTCCAAAAAAAAAACTATTTAGTCCGTCAGTCAGGTAATAAAAAAATATTAGACACGCACTAAAGTTAGAGAGTGGGGGTCGCTATGACACAAGTATATTTACATACTCGTGACGTCATGGCACATTTTAACTCATTGTATCGCCGTATTCTTTTAATAACGTAAAGTAAGAAAAAATACGTGTCCAATAGTTTTTTAGTTATTTATGCAACTGTTGTATAATACCTAATTATAACAGTTGCATACAATACTTGATATACACCCATGATATGAATCCTCTATAAAAGTTTCTGAAACCATTGGGTGTTTGTAATTTGCAAGAATAAATTTAAAATCCCACGAAATTCAGTACAACAAAAAAAAAACAACCAACTTCAAAAAAACACTACAAAGTGAAAAATAACTTTAATTTTGGAAGTCGGAGTCTTTGGTTTTGAATTTTCGTTCTTTGTCACCGACTTCCGAAATTAAAGTTATTTTTTACTTTGTAGTGTTTTTTTGAAGTCGGTTGTTTCTTTTTTTTTGTAAAAAGTTTTTATTTTTCACTTTTTGTTGTGATACACCTACCCCACACGAATTCGAATACCAATACCTGCTATGTAAATAACAGTGACAGGAAGTTATCATATCATCCACATTTAGTATGTGGATGATACGATAACTGCGAATATGATGACGAAAAAATACGTATTATTGAAGCTAAATCAAAAACTACCCAAGCAAAGTTAATAAAATTTATATGAGACCACCTTTGAAGTATGATTTACCAAACAAAAAAGAATCATCAAAATCAATTCATAATTGACGGAGTAATCGCGTAACAAACATACAATAAAAAAAAAACATACAGTCGAATTGAGAACCTCCTCCTTTTGGAAGTCGGTTAAAAACAAATGAATGTCGCCTGCTGCAGCACATCACACACACATGCGTGCAGCGGGTGCTGCTCGTTTCAACGTTGAAACAAGTTGCGTAATCAAATTTAGTACAACATTATAACACTCGTTTGGATGATGTAATGGTTACTATGACACTGGCTGTTATAATGTTGCCAATAAGCTAACTGTTCCAAAAACTTTTATAGAGGTTTTATAGCATGGGTGTAGATAAAATAATTTACCTGATGGACAAAAATAATTTTATTGTCGTCATCCCTATTACCTAACGGACTTCAACGTTTTTTTCTTGAGAAGAAAACATAAGTTTTAATCTGCTTTACTAAAATATTACGAATTCGGGTTATAAGTCATCATCATCATTCTCACAATTTATTTGTGGTCGGTGCAACATCTCTTTTTCTTCCATACTTCTATATTAGTTGTCATCTCATTACTCCCTTTCTGGCCATATAATTTTTCGTCCATCGGGTTATAAATATTTAGTAAAAAACATTTCAGGCTCAGTTTTGGTACTAAGTCTGACAAAGACTTTCGGCCAAACCTAAAAGAAAACGCGGTCACGTCAATCAGATTAACATTTATGAAAGTATCAGTTACTTACGACGGAGGAAGTATGTTGGTTTACACATTAACTTGCTGGGAAGCCAACAGAGCAAAATATAGATTATGTGGTGTTTTCTGTGTGGGCTTTGAGGCCTTGCTGGCTTGTCGGCCGCTCGCCATGCAAGTGAGGCGGGTGGCACGCCTGGGTTGATCCGAGCGACGTCATAGCGGGCGAGGGGTTAACACGAGATGCTGTTCCGGAATACGCAACACAGAAACTCGTGTCCTTTAAACAGGGAATTTTAGCCTTTTAGCAGAGAATTGTATTGATCTATTTGTAGATATGTGAAGCGAGTTTAAAAGATGTTATAATAACTTTTTGGGTACGTAGTAGTAGTATTAATTTAGTAAAAGTAAGGCTTAATACATGAAATGTACATTGTATTTTCCAACATTTTAAATAATAATATTTTTAAAAGGTGGATTTGTTGCAAGGATGAGAGACTCTTCTTCCTAGAACCCTTATTGACTTAACTGCATTTACCTTCGACATAATTCACCCCCTTTTTTTTGCGGGGGAAATTATAAAATAATTTCTCCCGCTCTGGGCGCTCTGGGCGCTGAGGGCGTATCAGACTCTTACTAACTAAAAGCCATCCGTGTTCTTTCAATTGCCTGTATGTTGCTAGGGGCCACGATAACCCTTTCGGACAAACCCGCAACCCCGGCAGGCATCGACCCTAGTGGACCCCGTCAGTTCTGCTGACATCTCTTTGAGGCGCGCGTGGAACACAACGCGCCGTCGACCCGGGCCTGGTCCTTATCGGACTGTGAACTACCCAGTGCTCACAGTCTGCAAGCCTGCGCCTACGGTGGCCGGGAATCGGTCTGCGATTCCCGACGCCCGGGCATTTCCTGCAGCGGTTAGGGGCGTGAGGAGGCGAAATTTGCCTCTCCCTGACGCGTTTCGCCTTCTCCTTCACGAGCATTACAACAGGGCCGGACGCGAGAGATCACCGCCGCCGATCGCCTCCACGAGTACATAACAGTATCCCGCCCAAGTCAGGCAGACCTCCACCGTATGCTCCACCATGTCCTCCGGATGATCCACATAATGGTGACACCCGGGCGTTTCTTCCCACCTTATCTCAAACTCAAAGCACTTATTTCAATTAAACCATTTACAGGTTTTTATCCGGAATAGAAACCTCCCGAAACAACCGTGTCCGGTGAGGACCTGCGTCAGGCGGAAGGTGAGGTCGCCGTGGCGCCTCTCTAGCCACTCCTCAAAGAGGGGACTTATCGCCGCAATTGAGGTGTGCCCTGCGCTGGGTTGCGACAATCGTACTCCCCATGCTGCCATGAGATCCCGCCGGAGCTCTGCTCGCTGTGCCGTGATATCTCGCGGCAGTGGAGTTACGCCCCGGCGCTTCACCTCCTCGCGCCACTTCCAAATGTGCGCGAAGACTTTTGCCTCCAGATCCCACGGCGGCAATCCGGCCATGAGGCTTGCCGCCTCACAGGAGACCGTGCGGTATCCCCGGACCAGCCGGATGGCCATGACCCTTTGGGACGCGTTCAACTGCGGGATGGTCGCCTCCTCAAGGAACGCGCCCACACCGGTGCCCCGTAAAGGGCCACGGATCGCACGACCTCGCGTAGAGCCTCCGGCAGGAGGCGTTTGGGCCCCTAGATTGGACAGGAGCCGCTGCAAGGCAGCCCCGGCCCGCTCCAGTCTAGGAGACAAACGTCGGAAATGCTCCACGAAGTTCCACCGGCTGTCGAGGACGAGTCCCAGATACTTCATCGTCGACTCGACGCCGATGTGAACCCCTCCTACCGTTATTTGGGAACCCGACGGTACATAACTCACCCCTGTTTTATAAACAAACTATAATAATAAATCTATAATAAACTATATGTATATATCTGTGTGTCTATTCTAGTATTGTATATTTATTATTTGCACCAACGACACCCCCATTTTATGTCCAGACAATTAAATCACTGTCCATTCCAAGGTTGCCTGGAAGAGATCGCGGAACGCGATAAGGCCGCCCATTGTATATTATGTAGTGTTTGATTTATGTTTTGTTATGTATTTTTGTAGTGTACAATAAATAATCATCAAAAATAATCTTAATATTTCCTGCACACGTGAACAATATTTCATCACTTTTTATTCCCGAAATTTAAACATGAAGGTACCTTAAATACTTTAGTAGTTCACGGCTATAAGCCTTATAAGCACGTAAAATAAACATAAGGTTCAACTTCAACAGAAGGATTACCTCTCACTCCCAATCCTCAGCTATTGGAGTATGAGGAATAAACAATCTACTTATACCTTATGTGTCGAACAATTTCCCAAACAATTCTATGCACCGACAGCCGTTAACACTTCTATACATTACATCTTTAATAAGTATATAATAAAATAGAAACAGTGACAAAACTGTACATTGAATATTTTCGAAAAAAGTAATTGCTACGAAGTGTGACAACGAGTCTGACGCCAAAAATATAGTTTTTAGAAATTTTGCTGTTTGTTTGTTTTTCTCGGTGTGTTCCGGATTGGAGCAAAAACGAATGGACATCATTAATTTCATACACAAAAATTGGATTGCGGAAAAAAAACGGTTTTCGTATTGGAAATAACATCTTTTATATTAAATACAACAAAAGTCTACAATTAACCCTCCGGCTGCTATTTGAGGTTCAAAATACCAAAAATAATAATTTTATTTAAAACGTTGCAAGCATAACATTAAAAAATACAGACTTTTAATTTGAAAATAACATCCTGAACATTTTTTTTACTATTATAACTTAGGTCTACAATTAACCCCCTTGCTGCTATTTGAGTTTGAAAGAACCAAAAATTGTATTGTTGCCAACAATATTTTTGACATTCGTTTAAAGGTACTTACTGTTTTGGGTACAAAATGTTCGATAAAATGAAGTGTTTTGGCGCATAGATATTTTATAACCTGGATTAATACATAGGGTACCTAGGATTTAATCCCAGCAGTAGGTACGTTCCTGTTTTCCGACATCCACGCGGGCGAAGCCGCGGCCATAACCTAGTTTTAAATAATTTAACCAGCAAACTTCTAAATTACAAAAGACACAACTATCGATTCATACAATTTTACTTCACTTTGTTATATAAAGATTTAAGGCTTCTCGCCCTTTTAATTAATAAATAACCCAATGCCACAGATTAGTACAGATGGGCAACTCCGCAAAATCATTAAAATAAAAAAAGACTTGCTACGACACAATAAAGTGCAATTAGGTCGCACAGCGCTAAACACCTACAGTTATATTTATTTATTTATTTTATTTCACAAAATGGGAGCATTCACAAGAATTTGTTACACAGATAGATACAGATTTATTTATTTTTGCTTTAGGTACTGAAACTGATACCCAAACTAAGCCAGGGTTTGTATTTTGGGAGTCAGTCCTCAAACGTAGAGCATTACAGAGAGGTCGTGTCAACGTGAATGTCGTGAACTCATGACGTAAAAATAATAATATTATTATAGCTTAATTAGGACTTATGACTGTGGGTGCGAAATGCGCGTTTATGTATGTTTGTGTGAGGGTGTGTCGGGGGGTGTGTGTGTGTGTATAGTGGGGTGTCAGTGTATGTGTGAAAGTGTGTGTTATATAACATTATGCGATGTGTGTAAGTAAGTCTTCGGTCTGTTGATAGTCTAAATGCTGGAGCCAGTCAGCAAAAATGTTTTTAACTCTGTGTCTGGAAAGTCCTATAATACTGAGCTTCACTGATATTACTGATATTCACCTAGAAGTTGCCTCTCTTTCTATCGCGTAGCTCTTATATCTTCTGACTAAGTTACGCCTACTGAATTCGACAAGTCGAGCCCGCCGCGTATCTACTTATAGGTTCATACCTAAAATACGGAGTGACCATACCTAAATAAAGTGATTATATTAATAGGTTGCCAGTATTGTCAGTTCAAATGTAATTACAAAAATTAATACGATGAGTAATAAAAACTCTGTCCGATACGTGAAGGTCATATTTCGAATCGATGAGTTGATTTGAGTATAAATAGAAAGTATTAAAACCAGCCAAGCGCGTGTCGAACCACGCACAATGAAGGGTGCCGTAGTTGAGATGAATTTATCCCAGGTACAAATTTAACATTGTAGTCGAAAAACATGTTCTCCCATATATTCCAACTGCAAAAGTAAGTTGGTGGACTATTACTCGTTAACTTATAAAGCCTACTCAGCTATGATAGTTTTCTTTTAACTTCGTTATACAGGATGGTACAAATAGTGACGTTTTAAAAAAAATAGATTCTGCGTGGGGTATCCAAAAAGAATGTTCTGCAATTCTTGATAGTTTTCGAGTTATAATAACTTTTTTAAATTTCTCCAAAAGTTTTATGTTCTAAATATTCTTTCCGACATTAAATTATCATCTTCCTAGATCATTAATTTAAGATACAAAAATTTTGGTCGAAAAGGAGGAATTTACGTTCGAGTGATACAGAGTCAACTTTTTTGTGATTTTGTGCAAGCCTACATTCCGCCTAGGTTTTTGAAATGATTTAGGAATCAGGTAGTGTTTTTTTTTTAATTTTATTTCAAGTAAGTAGTCGACTCTTTACTAAGCCTCGGACAGACAGACAGACGCTCATGATGAAACTATAAGGGTTCCTTGTTGACTACGGAACCCTAAAAAGTGTGAGTTCAGATTTCAGTTTGCCTAATGTGACTTATTGTATGTGTGAAAAAGAATATCATTACTTTTAAGTTAATCATAGACATTGCTAATGCCCGAATAGAACATAATATTGTTATGCTGTAACTTATTATCACTGATTGGAGTAGGTAGATTGATTTGGGGTCAATGAATTGGCACGTATATATTAGTATGGATATAATTCCGAGATTTTGAAATTATTAAGATATTTTTAAGGAATTTCAAATGTTGTAATGTGTAGAATAAAGAATACATCAATATAAATAATATAAATAAGAAATGTTTAACCCTTTTGCTGTCTTTTTAATATTATATAGGTGATCGGACTCCAAGAAAAGGATAGGTACCTATATTATAAAAATAATATAATATATTTTAAATGTTTATCTATCGCAATGTATAAATTTCTAATCTAGTAGTTTAAAAATCCTTACTTTTACAATATTTGATTAAATCCCGTAAGTACCAAAATGAAATCCCGGATAAAAAGGCTTATTCATGTTCTGATTTTTATGACTATTCATGATGCGAGTAGGTACGTAAAATCAATCTACCTACTCCGATCACTGCTTATAATCCATTTATATCTAATAATATGACCCTTTCGTTATAAACCTATAATAAACTCCGTTATTTCTCGATAAATGCAAAGCAATGTAATTTATTTACCATTTACATTTTAAAAATAAGTCTAAAGTGCAGTAATTTCAATACTAGATACTACTGCCGAATGCCGTGCCGTTACTTTTCTAATAAATAGAGTATTTGTCTGAAATCGCCAACAGGCATTTTGATCAACGCTCGTTACTTCTCTGAATAAGAAGAGAATTGTTCTGCAGTGGGACGATTAAAGGCTGATATTATATTAGGTAGGTAGAAACTGACAACTGGCCATTTATATGCTACTGCGATCACACAAACATAGAGTCGGCACGTGCGTCCGATGTGAACCGCGTGACTACGAACATCGTCAAATGTGGCCAGTTCTGAGAATTGGAATCGATTCCAACAAAAACTGCTCATTTGGGATTGCTGTTTAAAATTGTTCAGTTAGGTAATAGTCGATAGTCACAATAGTACTTAATGGTGAAGCTATAACTTATCCTCGTCAACAGAATTGTTTCTTGAAAAACCGGCCAAGTGCGTGTCGGACCACGCACAATGAAGGGTTCCGTAGCTGGGATGAACTTATCCCAAAAACAAACTTAACTTTGCAGTTGATAAACATGTTCTCCCATACGAAATGTATGGGAAAACATGCTTTTGCAACTGCAAAGTTGGTCGATCATTACTCGTTAACTTGTAAAGCCTACTTAGCTGTGATAGTTTTTCTTTTAATTTCGTTATATAAACTACTACTGTGATTTTTTTCACACATCCAAAACCAACCATTTAGCTGGCAGGGGGGGACACTTGACTCTAACAAAAATTAGCAATTTAAAGCTTAATATTTCGTAAACGGATCCTTGAATGCAAAAATGATTTCCCCAAACTCACAATGTTTTTGAAGGACCTTTCCAATGATACCCCACACTATGGGATAAAAAAAATAAAAAACATCACCACTTTACGTGTATGGGAGGTACCCTAAAAAAAATTTTTTTTCAACATTTTATTTTACCACTTTATTGGCGTAATTAATATGTATACCTATGCCAAATTACAGCTGTCTAGTACTAAGAGTCTCGGAGCTAGACCGCGGACAGACAGACAGACAGACGGACATGACGAAACTATAAGGGTTCCTTGTTTACTACGGAACCCTAAAAAGCACAAATAACTACCTACTTATAACTTTTATTAAACGAACTACGTCAAAAAAGTACTCTCTAGTTTCGTCCTCCATAAGAAGTGACAGATGGGTGAAAGAACAACTCATCATCTGTTACGACTCCTCATTGAGGTGGATAACAATTAAAATTCTATTGTGTCTCGTTAATGACAGTTGAAAGGATAAGCAGCAATCAGCAATATAGCTATGACGGAGAGGGTAGGTGTATCTTCGGTATTATCAGCCATATTGTAACTACTGTGGGCGTACTGTGGGTAGTATTGGTTATAGAGCAATAAAAAAACCCGTTTGCAGTTCAGATCACATTATAATTTAAGTACTTTCAAATTAATCACACTAGCAATTCACACACTGTAGGTCCACAACACAACTTATACGGAACGCGCGACAGTTAGGTATGGGCGTTATTTAACGTCACTAGTTACAATAACTGGCTACGGGGCATGTAACCAAATAACTAGTTTCGAGTCACACATAAAGACGTGATTTTTGTAACTAGTTCTATCACAATGCAGTGATCGAATGAAAAGAGTGAAAAGAAACAAAAGTATTCGTTCCAAAAATAACGTATTACGTAGGTAACCATTTGTATTTTCGTTTCGCAAATAACTGTAACACTTCGATAGAATCACCGTGTTGAATCACCGAATAGAATTTGAAAAATAACTAGTTACTAAAATCACTAGTTTTCAAAACCGGTGACGTCCTTGTAGTTACTAGTTACGTTACGTTTCGCAAAAATCACGTAACGACCCACCCCTAGCGACAGTTTCTAAACATCTTCACTGCTTGACTGCCATCCATTAACTGTGCCTAGCTCCGGCTCCGGCCGGTCCGAGTGTTATGTTGTAGACTCTGTAAAGTTCCGATTAGTCAACTCAGTAACGTATTTTCATAACTACAGTAGAACCCATTTAAGACGATTTCACAGGGACCCAACTAAAAACGCGTCTTAAGCGAGAAAGCGTCTTATACGGGACAGGGGGTGAGGGGATAGTGAAAAATAAAACGTAATACACATACATAGTGTGATCTAATTTCGTATATTAACTGTTTGATTTTTGGTTTGTGATTTTTCATCAAAAACTTTCAATATGTAAATTGTTTCTTGAAGTGACAATGGTGCCGATTCTCTTGTACACCGAACTAAACTAACTAAACTATCACTAAAATTCCTTACTTTTGACTATGAGAATCTCAAAGCTATTCTGCAAAATAAATTCTCTAAATTTAAAAATAATTTTGACACATCTAAATCGAATTTGACAACCGCGACTCCACACGTGATACCTAACCACGTGAATCTTTTTAGAGCCGGAGGCGCGCAGGAGGGGCAGCCTCGACGTGTTTTATATGGATTTTTCACTTTTTGTGTGGAAAATAAGAAAAAATATTACCTACTTGTAGAGTGTTAGGGTTTTAAGGGTTTTATAAAGGGTGTCGAAATTTTCATTATTTTTGCGATTGGACACACCGTTTTCGAGATATAAGCAAAAGAAAAAAAAAAAATCAGTACTGTTTTTTCATCTGAAGTCGAGGTGTTGGTGTGAATTTTAGTTCATGACAACCAATTTTATTCTACATGTTTTTAGTCGCGATTAAAAATAGTCATATTTAGTTAGAAAATCTAAATTTTAGGTTAAAAACGTCAAATTCAGAATAGCAAAATTGCCATTTTCACTAAACTAATATCTCAGTGCCATCTTAGTGCTGTCAAACTAAAATATAGTTAAGTTGTGTCACTTTAGTCTATTTCAGAATGGGAAATCGTCGTTTGACAGGAATAAACTAAATTTTGGTGATTTTTAGTTTAGTTTAGAGGCATTTGTGACAAGAGAATCGGCACCAATGCATTTCGCTTAAATTGTAGACATTTTGTATCAAACAAATGATCAACACCGCTAAGACAGACGCTCGCCGGTGCCGCGAGAGAAAACACGCGTGCGCATGTAGGCGTATTAAACGGGATGAAGAATCGTATTAAGCGTTAAGAAATGTATGAGAACATATCTCAAGTTGTAGGGACTGACGTAAAATGACGTATTATGCAAGAAATCGTTTTAAGCGTGATCGTGTTAAGCGGGTCCTACTGTATATTGATATCACAACATCCTTATCCCTAATAATGTCATGCTAGGATCACCAATAATTTTCCTAAAAGCGATGGTGATGATAATAATTATAAAAACTTTTAATCAGGACTGATCTTTGTACGAATAGGCATCATGTCATTGTCATTTCAGCCGAAAGACGTTCATTGCTGGACAAAGGCCTCCTCGAAGCACTGCCACTTCGGCCGATTCTGTGATTCCCGCATCCAGCGGATTCCTGTGGTCTTCACAAGGTCCACCTTGTGGGAGGCCTTCCAACGTTACGTCTTTCGGTGCGCGGTCGCCACTTCAGAACCTTTCGGCCCCATCGGCTATCTGTTCAGCGAGCAATGTGCCCTGCCCACTGCCACTTAAGTTTGGCAATTCTTCGGGCTATGTCTGTTACCTTGGTTTTTCTGCGGATCTCTTCATTTTTGATTCGATCACGTAGAGAAACTCCAACCATAGCCTTCTTACCCTTTGGGTGACATTTAGCCTTCTAACTTCTAACGTGGTCGCTCACAATGAAAGCCCATTGTCTCAGTGCCATAGATCATCACTGGCGATACGCACTGGTCAAAGACTGTCGTCTTGAGACACTGCGGTATGTGGGTCGAGAAGATATTGCGTAGCTAGACTGTAGGATAATGATAATTTACTAATGATAATTACTTACTTAGCAGCCGAAGTAAGAAGTCGTACCTACCGTACGTGACTATGAATACCAGAAATTAAAGTCATGCTTTATGTAGACGTAAACCCCTCATTAAGCACCCCAGAGTAAACGGCCTAGCATTACAGTCACATTACGGTGATTAATGTTGAGATGAATAATTAATAGACGCTATTTATAATATAATATCGATTGTAGAGCTTCGATTATATCGATGTTGCCTAATTAGAGCTGAGAACGTTAATGATGTGAAACTTATATGTATCGTACGAGTAATCCTATTAAATTGTGTATCTTTGTTGTTCCCGATTGTATTGTGACCTGTATTATATTAACGTGCGTCATAATTAATTGTTAACAATAGGCAGATTACTGTAAAATAATAGTATTGTTTTTTGTGCTAATTATTTTGTAATTTAATTAAATAGTGTGGTATTTAAAACCACGACTGGGTCTATTTTGAAGTGCTGTACGCGTAGCATGACCACCGTAGAAACGAGTTTTGTCGACGGAAGAATAGACAAATTGACAGATAAACAATCACAATCTGTCATTTTGTCTATTCTTCCGTCGACAAAACTCGTTTCTATGGTGGACATGCTACGCGTGCTGCTGGCGTACCCTGGGCAGTCATGAAAATCTATTTTCCTGAAAACAGTTTTACTTACGTATGTGATGAAACATGTACAAACGCAGTTACCTAAATCACATCAAAGTAAAAGAACATCACTTACTTAGATGCGGTTTTAGAAGCTGTATTCAAAGACTCACAGGCTCAGTAGGCAGTCTAAAGTTGCTCTGTAGTTCAGAATTATACATCTCACGGCAGCGCTGTTTGCGGCATTCGGCCACCAGCGCACATTCAGCGAGCACCATTGTTTATTCAGAAAGCTTGTGCAAGCCGTGTCTTAGCAAACCACTCAACGCTGCGCCGCTCCGCTGACCGGACGAGTGTGATGAAAACGGACGCTCAATGATCCAGTTTAGGCGAACTAGCGCGCCAGTCATTACCATCTCATTACCATATACAAACATTAGTCACACATCGGAAAGGCTTAGAGAGCCCGCTGTGCCAACAAGGCACGGCGCTCCCGGCCACTTCATGCACAATTATTGTACTTAGCTATTGTCTGCACAAACACGCGGGATGTTTGGAGAACAAACGTAACGGAGCATAGAACGAGATTAGCCCTTGTTTATACTCTTACTTAGGTACTCTCCTTGTGAGTCACAGCCCGACCGCATGGCTCTGTTCTGCAAACAACGGAACACAGCATTAATAAAAATTCTGCAACATAAACAGGTTGTGTGTTTACAGGTAATCATTTTAATTGATTTGTATTAAATTGGTACAATGTTTTCATAAAATTTTTACTCATACTTCCGAACGGTCCTGAGATTTTCCTGCGGAAAAATAACAGTATATGAATGAAAAATAATATTGTTGTTGATCAGTAGGAGTTCAGTGTAGGTGTTGAGGAAAGGGTGTACGAGATTTAATATTGCTCAGAAAATGATCGTGATTTCTTTGTATGTTTTCTAAACTGTGTAACATTAACAATACTGGTATTCCCAGTCCTCACATGTTTCTTGCCCGCCTCTGATATTGCATAAAGTATAAAAATCAATGTAAGTACCAATTTGAGGGGTCGTAATCTGCCAAATCCTTCGCAAATTTGCTTTGCCTGAGGGCCAGACGTCCTAATTTGGATGTCTTTCGATTTTCACGCGAAAAAATTTATTGCTCTCTAAAATTTAAGACGTGCAATATTCGTGCCAGGTTCAGAAGTCAGTTGTATGGATGTAGGTGATGTTTAAATGTTTATTGATAGCTAAACTACAGTAATAACACGGTAAAGCTATCTGAACTATTGGCACAATGTGTCGGAGCTGTAAATTGCTCCTGAGCTTGTGTAGCAGAATGGAACCTCAATCAAAGTCAACACAAAGTTTCCGTTTGCGTTTTGATATTCGAACTGTAGGAGCACGCAAACTATCAACGAGTGAAATAATTTCACAGATCAAATAATTTTACATATCATGGAATTTCAGGGCCATAAAACGAATAGATTCAGCAGAAGGTACGGATGGTGCGGCAACATTGTTCAACACAACAAATTCGTGTTGTTATTAACGGCGCGCCCTAAATAATTCATGATATTATTGAAGTTACAAAGTACACAATACGAATTTTGGTTATAATTGAAAACGGACCGAGTTCGGCTTATTCTTTGTGAATTTATCACTAGGGCCGAGGTGGCAGAGCTACGACGACGCGTTGTTCAGATAAAGTTTATTTTATGACTTAAGCGAGAACATTAATATTCATTACTGGCGCGAAATGAACTAACTTTATTATTATAATAAAGATCAAAGAATGAGCGCTGCACGGGTAGCAGGCTAGCAGGGCCCTCCCGGAGGTTATATTATTATTTTTAACCGCCATATTGCACCTCAATTTTGGTGAGCACTCGTAATCTGCGAGCGCTACCCATAAATCAAATATTTTTATTCAATCCTTTCATTCCCTGGTGGCTGCACATGAGGTAGATTGTTGTGCCCACAATGTAACAAAATGTAATAAGCGTGTCAAAGTGTCACAACACCGATATTTTATAAATTATGTTTTGTTGTAAACAAAAATAATTTCAGTATTTTTTAGTAATAGAAGTTGTAGCACCAAATAAAAGATGGTTGTATTCGCACAAAGGGGTTGCGGAATTGACCAATATTTTAGCGACGACATTGCTCTGTTTTAATATAATTTAACTTGTAAATTATTAAATAGATCGTTTATCTACCCACAGCTGTAAACTTGTACAATAATTTTACGTAGACATGAACATCTTGTTTGTAGTCACAGATTTAAAAGCTTTTATTTTTAATACTCATAATACCTACCTTTCCATGTTTACTGTCGGACAAGTCTTAAGAAGCTTTTTATTTTTCTTAAATAAATTAATCTCTAAGAAACGTTTTCTACGTATTTGTTTGTTGTAAGTAATCTTGGCAAACACTAACAAACGGGACATTTGCGAGATTTTCTATCTTATCTCCACCGTTTTGTCTTACACAACGCGCACAACTTTAAACTTTATGAAAACTAAGAGTAGGTAGCTTTACCAATTGTTGCAAAAATAATATTCCTGAAAAAAATAATATCACCTTTCAAATGGTGACTGATGAAATCTTAATTTTAATAATTCAAAGGTTCAAATGAAAGATTCTCTTACATTAATATTGAATACATAATTTATAACCTAAGTAATATTAATTCGTAGTTTCGTAGTTGAAGCCCACGTTCAGACGGCTTCAAAATGGCGCTTCAATAGTTAATATAAAGTAATATCATTCAACAAAATATCTAATTTAAAACATTTCTTTGAAAGGCCAGACTTCTTCAAGAAATTCTTAGAGACTTGGTTGTCTGCGTGACTTCCCGTTAAAGTCTTCGTGTCATTTCTAGATCTGCAATTCTTCATGCGCCATATCTAAACGAGCATCGTAACGACACGCTGGTAATCTCACAGTGTTACGGCAACGTCAAATTCTATCAAACGAAAGTAAACTTTGACTCTATGAAGTCAGGACTCAATTTTGTAGAAAGCTTCACCATAGAAGCATGAAATGAGTAATACCCTTTGAATAATAACTGCATTTAAAAGTTTAAAATCATTTTTTCACAGCTACACCGTTTGGAAATGGAATGAGAGATTGCAAATACCTATTTAGGTGGTGCGTTCATTTACATAATACAAAGGATTTTTATACTAGAAGACTAGCAAGCAGCCCTTTGTGTCCGTCCGAAGTTTTTTATACGTTTAAAGTGGCCATCTTTGTTTAAGAAAGAGAGGGTAGACCAATAGCACCCAATAGCTTTTTCAGATACATGACACATGTAAAGCGGTGATGAACGTTGTCGGAAAACTTTAGTAAAGAATCCTTTATAAGAGTAAAATAGAGCATCCTGTGATCTAAGTGGTTCCTTCGGCTACAAAAGATGAAGGAAATCATCGTCGAAGTATTTACGGGTGCCAAACAATATTGGATTGTATATAATTTCAGTTTCAGAGTTTCTATTTATTAACTGAAATTGGAGCAACCCTACTACAATATCAACTTAATTGATATTGAAGACCTCGGGCACTGGTATTGTTTCTTCATTTCAAATTAAAAACTGATAAACATCAAAGCGTGGCTTCAATTAGATTCAAGTAATTTTCATTCACACACCGACACTTTCAGATAATCAAGTTCGGCGAAGTTCAAGTGGAGGAGGAGAATTTGATAAAATCAATGTTCAACAAACGAAAGCCCATTAAGTTAGAGACGCTAACACTCGTAGCTATCATCATAATGTTACGCAACCTTTGCACAGTGTCGGTGAGACGGTGTGAATTATGCTCACTTAGTTACTGTTCTGCGCTTAATTTCACATAATCCATCTGAGTGTCGCGTAACCCACATAATTGCGGTGTGGAATTTTGCTATGCGTCGGTCGGATTTGTGGCAGAGATCGGGCGGAGCGACGCGATTGCGCGGGCGAGCACGGAGTGGAGCGGGCCTAGGAGCCTGATCCCGCATCAAGTTGCGAATAATTGAGTGGCACCCTCACCCGGCACCACTCTAAGTGTTACACTTAATTAGACCACGTGAGAAGTGCTTAACGCCACTCACTCCAGCTTTGTACACATTGTTGCATTAAGCGTAAACAATCAGCGGTAATTACATTATGCTTGTTCAACATATGTCGCTACATGATACGCGTTATTATTCAGCGTTTGTTTTCTTCATAAAACGTTGAGAGGTGCTTTTATCGTGTTTCATTGTACGCCAGGAGAGAGTTATATAAGTTTATTTCCACTTGAACCGTTTTAACGACGCTGTTAGATCAACATTGATGTGGCTATTTGCTGGATGGGTGACCAATTACGTTTCGCCTCATCTTTTGTGTGCATGTGACAACAAGTTCAGTCAGCATTCTCAGCTGACACGCACTTTGGCATTAGTGGCCATGGCGGAGGCTTTTAACTCCGTGAAATGTTTGACTCGGCGCGGGAGGAAGTCGGAAAAACTCGGGCGGTAAATAGTCCCGACCCCTAATCTTTTTCCTTGTATACCTACATGAGAATGAATCGGCCATTACTAAAGCCGAGTAAGTTTTGTGTAAGCTGTTAATTTGATAACTAGTCAGAGGGTCAGTTAGTTGGTTAGTTCATATTACATTATATTCGCTGACGCATGTCGGACATCGGTTGCCCATCATGTGAAACTTAGGTAACGGTTTATCCATAGTTTTTGTGAGGTATAATGCTGACTGAGCATACTCCAGTCAATCGTACTTATTAAATAGTAATCGACTTAGATATTTAAGCAGTTATTCTATCAATTAGAGATCTATCTGAAAGCTCTACCAATACAACGCATAAAATAGGTATTCATTACTTTTTAGTCAACGCCCCTTAACTGCTCCTTCTATTCTGACTAAGTTAAAACCTGAAATAATGAAAAAAGAAAAACAATAAACGTATCCTTACCTTCTAGTCGATATAAATAGTTCTATCACAGAAACCTCTTTTAAAAATAAAATAGGTACATAAGTAGGTACCCCTTCAATGTGTTTTGTCGAAGCCTAAATGTAGTGAATATTTAAAAAACTTGTATGTTTTGTTTCTGTTTCATTTAAGAATAGTATGAATAGTTTATCGTACCTATAGGTGAAAAAAAAGTGTTATAACTATGTTTACATGTGCTAAAAAACTTTTTACAAAAAAAAAACAATCAACTTCAAAAAAAACTACAAAGTGAAAGATAACTTTAATTTTGGAAGTCGGTGGCAAAAAACTAAAATACAAGATCAAAGACACCGACTTCCGAAATTAAAGTTATTTTTCACTTTGTAGTGTTTTTTTTGGAAGTTGGTTGTTTTTTTTTTTGTAAAAAGTTTTTTAGCACATGTAAACATAGTTATAACACTTTTTTTTCACCTATTATTTTCATATATTTATATTTTTCACTTTTTAGTTGTGGTACCTACCCCACACACATTCGAATACCACTACCTGCTACCAGTGACAGGAACTTGTCATATCATCTACATACTAAGTGGGAAAAAAATACATATTCTGTAGCTAACTCAAAAACTACCGAAGCAAAGTTAATAAAATTTATATGGGACCAATTTGAGAGCATACACCCTTGAGAGCATACAGGGTGTATGCTCTCAAATTGGTCCCATATAAATTTTCATATAAATTTTCAAACAAAAAAAGTATTTTCAAAAACGGTCCACAAATGACGGAGAAATCAGTGGACATACATAAAAAAAAAAAACATACCTCCTCCTTTTTGGAAGTCGGTTAAAAAAGGAGCTGCGTCTGCCAACAAACTGCTGAGCAGTTTGGCAGAAGTAATTATTCTTGTAAAAAGAAATATTTCTGCGAATAAACACTTTTTCATTTATTTTAAAATTGAAGATTTTAAAAATAAAATACCTATGTTTTTTTGTGCGTCGTAAGCCTGAGAACTTGTTTAAGTGTATTCCGATCCCGATGTAATTCTATAGGCGGGAAGACCCTCGGTGCCGGCCGGCGCGACGGCTTCACCTGCAGGATTAGGAAATTTGTTCCTTAACTTATGTACCTACCAAGATACCGACTCACCCGCCTCACGAACTTCAACGAGACAGTTTACATCCTACGACATTTTTATGACATATTATGGGAACAATAGGAACGTATATCCTAGTATATTAGAAACTTTAGCAATTGTACGTGAAACCCTTATGTTTCGCTGAAGCTATTTCAACACAAAGTTTCGACTTTTACGATAATGTCAGCCATTGCCATTCAAACGCGCTAAAACTTTATCAATGTGTGTGAAAGGATAAGCGTTTGGCTCGTATCTTACACATACGTATAGCATAATGCTATATCAGATACATTCTGAGCAATTTAATAAGGACAGATGTTTTGTACATATAGCTAGATAGATACGTGGCTTCTGCATAGCGCTCCGTTGTCCTAGTCTTAGTATTCAGTGGTTGCAATGCAAGTCGATAATGCAGCCATTCTGATTTCCCGTGAGAACAATAAGTTTTCTCGAAATGTTGCAGAATAGTACATGTCTATTTGCACTGGAAATGTACGGACTGTGAGAACTAGGATTACTAAGCACTAATATAGATACAGAATTATCAATCACTTGTAAATATTTTCCACGAATTCCTGGAAAATGTCGAATCAAATAATTTTAAATAAAGTGCCTGCATGCAGCATTGTCCCCTGAATTTAAAACGTATTTTTTTATTATAATACAGTTAGTATTATTTAGATGTTAATAATGTGATTAAATAACACATGTAATTAATTTACAATCATTAGAAATATAAGTGCTTGCTTATAGCAATGAAGTATTTAATGTTTTTTTTAACTGGTTTAATATATTATGCCAGTTACTCCAGATTTCCCGCGTTGGTGGTGAGAATCCTCCTTCCCCTCATTTTCTTCAGCTTATTGGCTGCTTACTCCGCCATCTTTCACTATTTCTATACAAGAATAAGTACGTTTTAAATGTTTTTTTTTTTTTTGTAAATTAGCACCTTGTTTTTTTAGTTTGTTTTGATATAATTTAATCGTGCTATCGTGTGTTGTGCTATTTATTTTGTGTGCACTGAATAAATGGTTAATTTATCTATCTTAAACTCAGAAAAATCTGTAAAAATAATTAGAAAATTGTTACAAGCAAAATCTGCACAAACGTCAACCCTTACATTAACATAATTTTATTATTTCCCTAAAGCATAGACCTTTGTTATTAAGGTGTTATTATCACTCGTTCCGTTATCAAAGTGTCGCAGGTCCCCCGGTACAGACCCTACAAGTTCGGAACTCAAACGGGTCACTAAACCGTCGTGTTCACAGTTAATAGAGAGGTAGCCACTCCTGCAGTTTGTTTTAACTTTCTATTGCTCATTTTCAACTTTTTTAAAGTGCTTGTTTTGCGGTTTCTCACGACATTTACAGGTTGATATACATAGCTACCTATAAATTGTCACGTTCATTTTGTTTTTGTTTTTCCCAAGCGCTATCGTTTACCGTAGCTATAGATTTTATAGATGAGAAAAGATCCATGTGTAGATTAGGTTATAAAACAATGTTCATCAAACAGAGAGCTACTGAAAAAGATTTCTATATTTCATTTTATAGTCAAACAGAAAATAGAAGTTATCTAATAAAATCAGAAGTATGATTATTATTTCGTCGTTAAACACGCGACTTAGAGTTTAATTTTCCTTGATGTATTAATTTGATGACTGGAATAAAATAATTAAGGTTCAAATAAAATAAGCTAATCAGTGCAGCGGGAACCTGTTATCTATCTATTGAAACATTAAAGGCTCAAAGACCTTTAGATTCGAACACAAAGCGCCAAAATTTCCAGATGTCTCATTGAATATACAGACATGGCGTAGGCGGTATCAGTTTCTAGGAATTTCTGAACATGCTCAATATTATCCCCTCCCTAAGGATATGTACTAACATTTTTATTGGCTGTTCATTGCACGTGTAGAAAACCATGGGAATAACAATTCTGATGAGTAAAATAAAATATAAGTTGTTAAATTACCTTATTATTAATGCACAAACTGAGCAGAATTAAATCGAATCTGAATAAAAAAAAATTGAGACGGTCTGTTACCCTTACCCGAGCCCTTACCCCAAATAAATTGGGGTACGGGAAGGAGAATGATGATGATGATGAATTATGTGTCTGTTAATTATTCAAAGTTAAATGAAAAAAATATTACTCGGCTTAGCTGCTTTAGGTAGATTGAATGCAAACGTACCGGATTGTTTGGTACCTATACATACATACCTGCAGCTTCAAAATTAAAAAGAACTTTTTACAAAAACAAACAACCGACTTCCAAAAAAAATACTTAAGTGAAAAATTACTTTACTTTCGGAAGTCGACGTCTTCGGTTTTGAATTTTCGTTTTTTGCCACACCGACTTCTGAAGTCGGTTGTTTTTTTTTGTATTTTTTTTATTTTTCGCTTTTTAGTTGTGGTACTCACCCCACAAAAATTCGAATACCACTACCTGATATGTAAATAACAGAGATAGTGACTTCAGATCAGATAAGCTAAGTGGGAAAAATACGAATTATTGAAGCTAACTCAAAAATTACCCAAGCAAAATTAATAAAATTTATATGGGACCACCTCTGAAGCATGGCCTACCAAACAAAAAAGAACCATCAAAATCAATTCATAATTGGCGAAGTAAAAAACATACAAAAAATACATACAGTCGAACTGAGAACCTCTTCCTTTTTGGAGTCGTTTATCGTCATGATATTTATTCATTATTAATATAACCGACTTGTTACTAGAATACATCATTATTAATATCATCTGTTATTATTGTAGGTTTATTTATATTAATTGATTGAGTCAATTACTCGGAAATCGAAGCGGCAGATATCTATGCTGATTAAGGGCCGTTCCAAATATAACAGACTAAATAAACGTCTACAAAAGGTTACTACCCTAAATTCTTCAGGTTTTCTGTATTACTTTTGTGGGTTTTTAGTCGCCCTAATGAATATCGAAGTTTTTGAAAATATGCGATAGTTATTAGTCATTACTTGGAAGCTTTTTTTTACAAACCCGCACTGAGCCCGCGTGGTGAATTACGGCCCACTTCCTCTCACAGAGAGGAGGCCTGTGTCCCAGCAGTGGGAACATTTATAGACTGATGATGATGCTGATGATGATGGTGATGACTACTTGGAAGCTTTTATTTTGGGTATTAGGTTCTGTTTAGATTTGAATTTTTGCTTGAATATAGTTTTCAATGTGTTGTTGGTATATAGACGTGTGCTAGCTGACATAAGGTGAATAACTTTATTTAATGTTGTGTGTTTCGTACTAATGATTACTTACCTTACTATTGTATAGAATCAAGTTCTTACTGTACATAGAGCTGTGCTGCTGGTGAATTTGTTGCGACACTCCTTCCCAGCTAAAGCAAGTATGGTAAAGGGCAGGCGGGCATTTGGGGGGACTGTCTTATGTAATTTTGACGTTCAAAAAGTGTTGATTCTCAGCCTAGTTTGAATAAATGACTTTTCATTTTAACAACAACCAAAATAATTACGATCAAATCATTAAGCTTTTAAAGCAGATACAGTCAGAGAAATTAATTGATAAGCAAATTGACAAACTACGTCAATTTGCCAACTCGTAGCCATTTCAGGCAATTGTCAAAGAATGATAGTTGAGATTTGAATACATAAATGGACAATTTATGGTGGTAGTGATTTTGCATAACAATTAATTTATCTGAGTTTACCTACATTTTAATAATATGTGGGGCCCAAAGGACTTGTAAGTTGCTTACTCAAAACGTGACGTCACCAAAAGCCATTATATTGATTTTTTGATCTGATATAGGTTATCATCTGCCTAGCCTTTTCCCAAATAAGTTGGAGTCGGCTTCCAGTCTGACCGGATGCAGCTGAGTACCAGTATTGTACATGGAGCAACTATCTATCTGACCTCCACAACCCAGTTAGGGACTGGGTAACACGATACCCCTTGGTAAGACTGATTGTCAGACTTTCGGGCTTCTGACGACTCGTAACAACTATCAAAGATCTACAAATGACAGCCGGGACCAACGGCTTAACGCTTAACGTGCTTTCCGAGGCACGGAGGAGCCTCGGTATGTAAAGATAGCAATTTAAAATAGCTTTTGACCATCAATGTGCTTACTTGTGCGTCATGGCCAAAACTGAAATCTATACCTTCAGTGAAAAGTGATGTAACTGGGAAATCATGATTTTGAAAAAAATAATTATAAAGTTTAAAAAAAATCTGAGTCTTTGTCTACTTCACTAAAATGAGTACTGATTACTGACATTGGTAAACAATATCTTAGAGCACGATTAAGTGGAAGAAGAAACAGTTTAATTTGTATAGTTTTTTATAATTTAAAAAGAAATCTAGTTGCATCACCTAACACAACATTATATTAAAGTCATTTTATGTGTAAATTTATTTAAAATGACTTGAACCATTTTACACATTATTTATTGGTTGGTGTTGAATGATTATGTGTACCTAAATATATCAGTTTGTACTAATTCACATAGATCGCATAATAAGAGTCACATACATTTGTATTAATATACATAAAGATACTTGAAATATTTGTTCAGTTCACATTGATATTATTTAAAATGTATTTTATTACACATTAATAAATGTTTAGTTAGAGCACTTTGCACCAAAATAAGCTTGCTCAATTTTAATCTTAGAGGGGTACCGATTAGACCAAAAAATTGCATTTTATTTACTGCTAAACTTAGTGTAAGAATATTAAAACTGATATAGGTCAAGTTTTTACTGAAGGTACAGAAATATAGCCACAAAGTTATAAGTAACACACACATAACATAACATCACGCCTGTATTCCCCGAAGGGTTAGGTAGAGGTACACCTTAGTACACCTTGAATTTATTCAAGTGTTTGGTTAAAAATTCGCCATCTTTTCTAACACATTTTTCTTAATGCTAATCGTAAAATAAAGAAATACCAACACTTTTCAGCACTTGTTACAAAGTGGAAAACACCTACATAAGATTTTTGTACCGCATGCATACTCGTACAGTGAGCGCACGGAATATTATGAAGTTGAGCATTTATTAACAAAATGGCCGAGAGTATTTTGCGGTCCAAGTTATTCTTCGGACAATTAATTTAATTCAATTCATTTATTCTGTAACAATTCACATTGTGTTCGAATATAATTTAACATGAAACATAAGCATACACAAAAAAATATTATTAAAATACATGCAATTCAATTTAAATTAGGAAATTGACGGTCAATTACGTGCCCGTCTTTAGAAAACAATCCGTCTTGAGGTCTTTTAGCAGGCTAAATACTCTTCACACTACTTATAATATTAATTTAGTCCATTAAATAGGACGCCAACTTGAATAACTCGAATTTAAAGATCAAATATACATTTCAATATTACGAACTTCCTAATGACAGTACATTCAGATAATAATAAAAACTTCCCCAAGCCCCGTCTAAACTATTCAGAACTAGGAAATAAGTCATGGCCATGGCAAAGGTTACGACGGGTCATCGAAGTTTCTTTGCTCCAAGATATAATTTTCCATACTACTTAATTAGTTATTAAACGTTTTATAAAGTTTGTGGGCCATCGAACGCCAGTCGTAACTAAATAAATTCCTACAAGGGTCCCCCTGGGCTCTCGGGCCCCGCTCGTTAATTACACATAAAATGCACAACTGCTTGTTTACACCGCGACATTTATCGAGCACTGAACGGGACTTTTATTGACACATTCACTTAGATATTAGGGTTGCCAGTTGCCAAAACGTTAAATAAAAAGAATAAAGAACTTTTAGTTTCATGAATTATGATATCAATCAACTGAAACCGAGGCTTTTCTAAATAAAACTTAAATTGGGTGAAGAAAGACCTATCAACTAAAATTAAACAAACAAATGTAAACGTTTGAACTTTTAAAGCTTTTATAAAAAAGCCAAAATAGGCAGATTTAAGTAGGTAGGTAAACAGTGTCTTATTTTGGGTAGTCGTTATCTTAAAGGTCAATTCAAAGCTTTTATGTTTTTAGACGTAGAGTGAGTTTGATATTTCTTCTGGTAAGTATAGTACGAGCATTAAAATACCTTACATTTACGCAACATTCAAAAGCAATTTTCTCGCGAAAAAGATTGCAATTTTGTGAAAAGATAATACTATGTTCGTAATATCATAAAATTTATATCAATAATTGAAATCGCTTTTGAATATTGCGAAGTGTAAGGTATATCATGTGGCTGTACCTACCTACGCTTATTAATCCTAATTTTTAAGGCTAACCAACATAATTTGCCAACAGATCATCAAACTCATGTTACCTGCTGTGATTAGCTGAATGAAATAACAATAGACAATCGAATCACTTGACATGCCTTTGACATTCCATAATCATATTTTTGTGTTAACCTTTCAAAAATCTTGTGTTTCCCTGTTTCTATTTACAAGCTTGAAGCTTTTAAGCCCAAAATAATTCTAATGAATTTATTACTAAAGTCAACTAACGAATCGCCAGCCCTACCAATATGTACCTGATTTCACAACACCCAATGCTTGTAGTATTTGTGTTGAGCGTTAGTACTAAGTACGAGTGTCCGTACGTATTACCAGCGAGTAATTAGTTACACAGAGATCGTTGCCACTGACGTATGTACGATTTACATTATTTGTGAACTCTGCATCGGGTTGCTTGGCAGCCGAATTGAATCAAGTTCCTGGCATTACTTGAGCTGTCTTAAATCTTAATTTAATCTTTAATTGTCTCAGACGGAATGTAGTTATTATTATTGTTATTTTAAGACCTTTGCCTTTTTGACCTTTCATTGACGAGGTAGGAACCGATATTCAATTAAAAGATCTTTGAAGCATTGCTAAATATTTTTAGTAGAAAAATACGGTAGCGCACAGAGAATCTTGCCTAAAAAGTGCGATAACTTGTGCTGAAATGTTGCACAACGAATATTGCTATATTTAAAGGAAAATGAGGAAAATTCGACCATTATGTTGAACATAATTACAGTGTGTTTAAAGTTTTATAATGTGTGTGTGTGTGTTTTTGTTTTTAATTCTCTTTATTTCTCAATCTTGTACCTTTAAACGACCAATTCTTGTATATATGTATATATAATCTGAATGAAGTTGGTTACAAAACTTAGCGATGGGAAGTTCAAAACCCACATCAAACGTGTCCTTATCAAGAAAGCATATTGTTAAATTAAAGACTACGTTGAAGACAAGGAAGTTTGGCAATAATTCCTTCTGCAAATGTGGCTTCCCTGGTACCTCATTAACGGCATAATTATGTAAGAGTCGAGCCTATTAACTGCTCCCAAATTACCATGTTTATTTTGATCTTTAATTTTTATTTTTTACATTCGTCCTTGACATATTTATCCTATTATTTGACATTATATACCTACGATTTAATTTCAACTCTTTATTAGTGACTTTTGTGGACATGATAATTATTCAGATTTATTACAGACTTGTAATAGCAATCATGGGATTGCGTTTTATCAAAATAGATTTTTATTTTGATTAATTCGTTAATCTTTTGTATACCTAGATTCTTTTCTATTTTGTGAATGTGAGAACGCTGTAGGCTTAGTGGATTGTAGATCTGTTGACCATTTTCTATTTTGTTAAGTACATAGTACTTATTGAAAGATCTACACTGTCCTCTCATACCTAGTAACACTGTTATTTGATAGTTTTGTAAAAGCCAATTATTTTTAAAAGAGTAACCGTGGAGTTTCTTGCCGGCTCTTCTCCATAGGAAACGACCAATTGGAATCGTGCACCTAGCTTCTGACGTTTCATAAAGGTTTATGTGAAATAAAATATTTTGAATTTCAATTTTGAATCTTGGAAACGGCTCCAACGATTTTCATGAAATTTAGTATGCAGGGGTTTCGGGGGCGATAAATCGATCTAGCTTGGTTTCATTTTTGGAAACGGCCGTTCAAAAAAAAAAAAACGATCAAAGCTCCAGATACATACAGAAATCCAGATATTGTGTATTGAATTGTTGAATTTTCAAATACTCGTGTTAACTCGTGTATTAGCTATGGCATATCTGTGGCTACTGTCTGAGAACCGACTAAACAATATTATATGTAAATGAGGTATTATTTTCTTTAAAAAAGGCAAATTATAGAGATAATTAATTAAATTCAGACACATTTTTAAACATTAAAAAAATCAAGAACTTGAACACACGGATGTTATAGACCAACGATAACATTCAATGTTTAAACTGAATCCCACTCCACAAAACAGATCACAAGAAATCAACAACTCCGCTAGTCTATCTTTAATTTACGAGTAAACAAAAACAAACAGGTAATGGATTCAACGACACTTTACAGTTTCATTCCAGAACAAAATATTCCTATAGTCGTGTACTATGTTCTTTTATTTTAGGAACTGGGCTTATTGACTACAGTCAAACATTTAAAAAAATTGTTTAAAAAACTATAACCCGAAAAACCTGAACCTACAAAAACGGTCAAGGTAAAGCCGTCATCATCGTATGCCATTATAATTTTGTATGTGTTCTTGGCAACCACACGGTATACAGTAGGGTTGCCATCCCCAAATTTTGAAAACCAGTATTACGAGTAGATAGTGAAAATACCAGGACATTTCGGATTAAAAACAGGACGCAGTTTATGAAAGCAGTAGTTAATAGCAACAAGCAATGGAAAGTGGTTCAATTAAACTCAATTATGTATTTACTTTATTTACCTAAATAATTTTAAATTAATTTTTCTTCTAAAAAAATTTTTCCAAATGATATTCAGAGCGTTCCGGAAAATTCTGATTTTAGATCTGCAAAGCAAAAACCAAAAGAAGGTAAAATAATTACCCAAACAGAAGAAAAGGCGTATTATACCTACCCACGGGTAATTGTTCCAAAAACTATGGGATAACTCTTAGACTTTCATAGTAAAAAAGGCCAAATCAGAAACGCTAATAGCCCTCACAGTTAATAGACTGCTGAAGTTTTGTTTCTTCATGATATCTAACAAACGGTTCGTATCTGCACTCGCTGCATCGTTGACTGCTCTGCCAAAGAGTACTCAACTAACTGCGACTGAAATACCAGAGATATGCTAATAATGTCTTAATTTGAACGTAACAAAACCTTAAATATTCTAAAATGACCGACTAAAACTCCATAGAGAAAGATTTATGGATTCAATATTAAAAGTTCTATAGATCGGTAACTTTCTAACGATTTGATGACGAGGATTTTATATTATTAAAAAGCTGACACACCTCTTTAAATAATTATATAGCGATGGAGAAGTCTTAATACACTATTAATAGAACGACCACAGCTGTCTTACTTTCATGTTATTATGATCATTTAGTTCTGTCCTTAATAACAAATGAAATGTTGTTTTGAGTTGCTCTCAACCCACTCAAATCAGTGTGCTTTAATAAAAGCTGGATTAACATCGTATTCCGGACAATAGGCTGAACAAGCGTGGTGAACACCGCAATTTCGTGAAAGCCTACATTCGGCTGCAACACTGAACGTCCGGCTAATTCCGCGATATAGCGCACTAATGCAAGCCTACACATTCCAAACTATGACGAGTGCTATTTATCGAAGCGAACATACAAACTAATGGAACGTCTGATAACAACATAATTCCTCTAAAACATAATTGACCCGACATAATTTAACCAACTTGAGAAAAATATGGTTCAAGAAAGACCCTTCTTTTATATTATTTACAAGACCTCTTAATTATTTTATCGTTACGAACAAGAGCTTTTGTTTAACAGAATCTATTTCGGTCTCAGGTAATTTGAACAAGCTACAATAAAATTAGCAAGGGAAATAACAAACGCTCTCAACTACTAGGTATATCGTAATGGGCCAGGATATAGAAAGTTAGAATTTTAAAACGCCGCTTAAGAGCCCTCCCCGATCGTACAGTACCCACTTAATGTTTTTCGTACTTGGTAAGTGGTTTAATTAAAATGTTTAAACGTTCGCCAAACAGTACAAAACATTATGAAGGAACCCGTATTAAAAACGATTAAAAAACAGAAAGTTTTGCTAATTATTTAGTTTTTATTTTGTTGAAGCAAAACAGCGTTCCAACTTAACAATTAACTACTGAACTTTGAAAACAAGCTTAATTTATTGTTACATGAACCTTTAACTTATGCCTTATCATGCAATGGCGGGGCAATTGCAAAGTGAAAATAGTTATGTCCTTATTTCTGTGGCATTTTCTAAGAACTTTATTTTACCTATGCTTAAACATACACAACAAAATATGTTGGAACAAAAGTTAGTGTAGCAATAAACTTATGGATAAGACTTGGAAATGTGTGTAGTCTCCGAAAAATAACCTTTCCGTCAGTCAATTTGTGTGGAATGATAAGCATCATTTCGTACATTCGTCTCTACCACCTACACAAACGAATTTAATTTACAAACGACCTAAAAGCCTAGATGAGAATTTATGTAATTAGTGAATTAACCTCATTTTATCTGCCATCCATTTTCGTTTCGTTACAATATCAGTAAACATATCGTAGTCCACAAATTAGTGTTACCTACTGAAATCGTGTTTATTTTGTCTGTACCTTGCCTACTCGTAATCAATGGAAGTGGGTCGCGATTAAAAGGCACTCAATCCGATGCCCATGTGCGAAGTGTATCGACGCCAATGCCACCACCACTTGTGCTCGACATAAACCAGATGCCCCACACCACATTGATGCAACTTTTTGTACAATTTGTTTGAGAACAAGCCGATATTTTACAATTCTCTTTGCTAAACGAAGAGTATTTTTGTTTGACTTTGCCTCGGTTGTGATACGAGTATTTTATTCGGAGTAATAACAACAATAGCTGCAACGGTTGAAACTAACATGAATTAGAAATATGTTTGTTGACTTTGAAGAACATAATTATACCTACCTACATAAAATAGTGGAGAGCCCACTGTGTAATTACATATTCGAGCTTTAGAAAACTTTCTGGTAGGTACATACTTTGAAATAAATTTTAATCATTGTCCTTTTCATTTTATTTACAATTAATTTTAGTTGTGTTGTCTATAAACTGTTTTATCAGTAACTTAGACCCGTTTTCCCTTACGTTTTCGTTTCGTTTGGTAGTTCAAGGGACAGGATCAAAGCCCCCTAAAATTTCAATTACTTAATTTTAGTTGAGTTGTTTAAGCACTCTTTTTTTATTAAAACATTATTTATTTTACAATATATATCTAACACTAAAATATACCTATAAATTGAGTACCAGTATTGAGTAGTATTTACTGCCTCGTTGGTCTAGTGGTCGCATGCGGTACTACTGAGCACATGGTCTTGGGTTAAATTCCCGGATCGGGCAAAGTGTTATTGGGTTTTTCTATCTGAAATTTCTTAGTAGCAGCTCGGAGTCTGGATTTGTGTCCGGTTGATGGTAATAGGCTCGCCCCCTATTACATGGGACTTAAACATAACTGGCGAAATGTGGGTGTACCTGCTACAGGGACACCTCTGCCTAACCCTTCGGGGAAACAAGGCGTGATGTTATGTTATGTTATGTAAATTGAGTACAAGTACAAGCACTCTTTAATCAGAAACTTAGACCCGTTTTCCTTACCTTTTCATTTCGTTTGGTAGTTCAAGGGACATGATCAAAGCCCCCTAAAATTTAAACTACCTACTGATATAAATGTCAAGTTCTGTCAGCATGATTGGCACATTATTAAATTAAACTTCAGAATCTATAGGATTTATTGTGAAACGATAACAAAAGAACTGACTCATTTAAAATGTAGGGCTTCTGTTCTAGACATTGTAACGAAGCTTCTAGAATAATGATTCGCTGGTCAAGCACTTAGTAATCATTTTAGGTTTAAACTGTAATGGAGATTTCAGTTGTTAGATTTAGGGGAAAACGATCTTATTTTTTTAAGATTGTCTGTAAATCATCGCTTTTAGCGTTAAGACAACCCATTATGTCACCCTATGTAAAATTTCTACATTTATATCTATATTTTTTATAGTGTACATAATAAAGAGTATCATATCTATCTACCATAAACTACATAGGTATATACACCTGTGATATAAAGTTGTAAAACAGCCATATCAAAAATCAAGATTCCCATAATTTTCTTTGGTTCTAATACTCAGTTAATTCACCAAGAAAATATTCCCTTACAATAAAATCGTGCAACACGCCTGTATAACCCAGGCCCAGGTATCTTACATATTCTAGCATGGATTGTGTTCGTAATTTTAGTGACAGCTGCCAATTCATTACGGCAGGATTATCGCGTGACTCCGAAATACGTCATGTTAGAAAAAGTGAAGGTACTACGGCTCCATTGGGCGTCCACCTTCATAAATGTCAGGCGAACCTAGTTAGAGTTAAATGTACAGTAATACTTTCATATTAAAGAGAGTAAATTTTATATAAACCTTTTCTTAGAACTACAAGCAGAAAAAGTGGTAGAGCTTTTTATTTGAATTTACTGAAAGTAAAACATTAAATAGGTAGATACTTATTTTTTTCTAGTACATATAAATGTCACCAATTGCAATTTCATGATTGAAGTCTATTTAGTAGTAAATAAGCGTGTATTTAGCTGTATAATGAAAGCAATTAATTAGATATTCCACAGGGTCGTATCAAAATGATTTAAATTGATACGCTCATAATTTGTAACCAACAAATAAATAACAGATTTCCAGCCCTAATTAATACAAGTGATTAATGTATTTCGTGAAATCAGGTCATAAAACATAGAATGATCCAGAACAAAGAGAACTACTACAGACACCTGAGGCGTTTTCACAAAAAAAAAGTATAACCTCGATACGGAGCGTCGTATAATAAAAGATGCAAACCGACGACGTTTGCGAGCCGTTTTTTTGATAACACATATTGAAACCATACATTACTTCGACTCTTCGGTATTACCGCTACACCTGATACCAAGATTGCTTGTTAGTATTCAGGGTATCGCATTCTTTCTTTTTACTATCGCACGTTTTAGAGATGATTAAAAACAAGCGGTGGTTTACGCGAGCTTTATATCCTATTTCCTCGCTCGTGTTTACCATAACTATACATAAGCATATTTAGTAAAAACGCTGCATCGGTGCAAATTATAATTACCTAACGAGTGTTTGATGCTATCGTTAAATTTGCATTCGCTTTTTAATTAATTAAAGTAACGTAATAATTTTCATGAATAAATTATGAACTTTAGTGTCTAGTCAAAGCACTATGGTAACACAACTTGCAAAATTCTTGCAAACACCACATAGTAGGCATATAATATGCGACATAATAAATCATAAGATATTCTCTACAATGAGCTATATTTTACACACGTTTATAGGAGCGTTTTTACGACATACGACATAATAACTTTCATGGAATAAAGAAGTCTGAAAAAAAACGAAATACCTACTGCATGACTCGACTTGTGACGGCGTCAACTTCGAAAATGAAACTATTTGAACAAAATATATTAATTAACTTTGATTCTATAGTGGCTTTTAATTGAAGTTCATTCGATTTATTTTTCAGTTAAAAAGTATGGCGTTATTAAAAAGTAATAAATGGCAAGTCTGATGTAGCGACGAACTGAGGAGCGAGTGCCCTAGTAATTGGCCGAGGAAGCTAGAGCGGGCTCTTAAAGTGCTTCAGTGATGACGCAATTGTTAATTATATAATTATACACTTGACATGTGCTATTACAAAAGTTATTGCTGTGAGCGGCTCAGGCTCCTTGTATTTATTATCGCATAGTCCTACTCAACATTAGCAAATGCTATCTACCTACCTACTTACTTATAGGATCATAGAGTCTATAAACAAGTCGTTAAAAATATAAACGATTGCCATTTTTACCCACAAATAAAATAAACAGCAGACTGACAAAAATAGATAACTGTCAAATTAGTATCAATTAAGATAACTAGTGTAGACAACACATCAGAATATGCCGCCTAAATATATATGCTGAAGCTTTTCCATCTTAACTATTTTCACAGCTCTAAACCGTCAAAATCACTTTCCCACTTGTCTATCGGTATCTGTTACCACTACAAATACTTCATAATGTATTTTACTTTAGCAAGAGAATCGGAGCGGCAACATAAACTAAAATAAAAAGTGGAACTGTAGCAAACTGCGCATTATTCACTAAATTGGCTTCGTTTTTATTTGTCTTCCGTCCAGAATCCACAATAACGAACGCAATTATTAAAAAACCAGCTGAAGTATTCTATCGATACTTATTCAATTCGATATTTGCTCACCAGCTACCCGAGGAACATCGTTACGTTTATTGAAGCGTACTATTGCCTCCAATTGTTCTGGATAGCGGCTAGACCGGCCAGAGAGGGGCTGTTCTGTGCCTACTTCAAATAATGTACACTCAGCCTACTGTAGCGGGGGCTTATCTGAAATGAAAATCTGTAGTCATGAATATGACGAATTTAAGCTTTTCAATGCATCGTTCGACTGTGTTTTTTTTTTTTTTTTTAAATCCGTAGAATATCCATGCACATTTATAATGTATATATGCTTTATAATGATTCTATGACAACCAAGAAAATAATTGATTCTCCTAACAACATCATTATATTGTTTTATCACTCTTCATTATTTATTATCCGACTGAATTTTCTACAGGCATCGAACAAATACTTGGAAGGCCAGTCCTCATTAAAAATATGTCTACGTTTACTTTGTGTGTTTATAAGAGTCCCTTTTGATCTTTTTGGATCAAAAACCGAACCGCAGCTTACCTGTACAGAGCTTTACAGAGTAGGTACTCAAAGTGCGGTGACTGGTTCGTGCACTATCTCCGCCCGCCTACCCCGCTTGTCTGCTGACACCACACTTAGCAGCATTTCCGTCTTCACAAGAGTGCACTAGCCCTGTGAATGCATGCCTAAGATAACTAAATATCACGCGCGGATAACATGCTCTTTTGTGTACGCAAATATGACGTCATCCTAATAAAATGGCGGCACGTAAAAGTCGTCGTTATTCAAAGTCACTTGCCATTCGAATATTCTTTAGAGTATTCTTGAGGTTTACGTCCACGAAACTTGTGAATATTTTTGAAACTGAAGGCCCTGTGAGTAGCAAAATACAGACTGCAAATACCTATCTAGTCTTGGATCTTGGAATCTAAGAGACGGCCATTATTGCCTTTGTTCTCCGTCAATTAAATAGGCACCGATTTTAATCAATACAGAACTATCACCACAGTACATTTCAACTATAAATTCGAACACTGCACCTAGTCAGTTGTATAGAATCTAATAATATTTCATCTCGACATTTCCATGTTAGGCAGTTGACTGTGACGAACGGAGGAAAGTAAATCATTTCAAATGAGCGTAAGACATTGGGAAAACGATCGTTCAGAATTTTTATCAGCCGTCAGTTCTCCGCGGTCGTCTTCGAGCAAAATTGTTGTGCTAATATTGGCATGTGCCGTTACTGTTTGCTCGTTGTCTTTATTCACCAATTTACTTACATTTGAGCTCGCCCCGCGGGTCGTAAAGTAATATTATCCACCGTTGGGCGAGGGCAATAGTGCCTCTTTTACGGGCCGCGAGCGAGCGTCACATGGGAAATTATTTGACGTGGCGTTTAATGGATTTTTGCCTTCATAACACGCTACCTACAGCCAAATAAAAATACTGGTACCTACTTAGTTATAGTTACACTTGCATATGTAGAGCAGCTTTTATTTAAAAAGGTTTTGTAAGCACTTTGGTTGCGGACCGTGTGGTCTGAAAAATGTGTTGTTGTTCATTTATATTTTGCAGCCTTTAAATTTTCAATCTTTATTTTCTAATTGAATGTCGTTTTAAATGATCGATTCATTTCAATATCGACAACTATTATTCACATAAATACAGTCTCATCAAAAGTCAACGTCACTTTGCAACATGAAATTATCATTGACTGAAAAATTTGGGTAGGGATAGCAGCGTAATCAGTATGAGAAGACTGGCTCTAGATCATCTTCCTTGCTTCTATGCCAAGATCTACGAGCAGTCTTATTGGTAGCGGTCTTTGTCCAGCTGACCTTGATTCTTTCAAGTAGACCAAAAACACCCAACTTACGTTTTTTCTCTTTGTGCAGAGTACGGAGTCACAAGCCTGGAGCTGCTAGAACTGCGGGTGCCGGCGCACGTGGCTCTGGGCACGCGTGCGGCGCTGTCGTGCCGCTGGGCGCTGGGCCCCGCCGACGTGCTGTACTCCGTCAAGTGGTACAAGGACGGCAAGGAGTTCTTCCGACACGTGCCGCGCGACCACGAGCCGCGCAGGAAGTTCCCGCTGCCGGGGGTTGATGTTGAGGTCAGTGACGGAACCAACCACCTTTTTTCTTTGTCTTTGTGTTGTGATCATCATTCTGTCTGGCGTATGCCATTACCACGGCAGGAGTTTTTGTAACCTAAAGTTATTTTGTTCTTAGGAAATATCTTATAGCGTTAGTTCTCTAATTCGGCGAATACTTACTTAGAATAGAATCCTGAACTAATAATAAAATTGTTGTCATACAATCCTGCACGGCAAAATTGCGAAAATTTTTATAGAATGAGGACCGAGGTGGCGATCGCACTTATGACGGACTCTATTGCCTTCAAATTAAGCACCTTCAGGTTTGAATAGGTGTAGAAATTGTAGCTTTATTTCAGGAACACCGATATTAAGGTGATATATTGAAAAAAATGGGCTTTTTCTTTATCGTGTAACTTTCAAAGTATTTGGAATAGGGATTTCAAATTTTGGTGTATGATTTTTGACTATATGATCTAGTATCCGGAAAAAGGAATACACGATACAATGAAATTTTCTCGATACAAAAAATTTGCAAAAGTCTATCTATTTTTATCTTTTTTTGAGTATCATGGCGCAACGCTTATGAGTTATTCAATGGAATTTACTTTAAAACATAGAGAGTAAGCGTTTCGAGTTTTAAGAAAAGCAGTTTTTTTTTAAATAATACTTTTCATTTACAAAAGACGGCATTTCGTTTTGGCACATACGTTGTTTTATTCCGAGCGGACACACATTATCGTCATCTCTTCTTTCGCCTATCAAAAGTATTGTCATCACTCTCATTCATTCATAGATCAGTCGCCCGATGGGGCTCATCGACGAAGAATCTATGTCACTTTTTTGCAAATCGGTGCGATCAAATTTACGTGATTTAAAGAATTTCGTTTACAGAAAAAGTTAGTACTTCAGCAAGTTAAAGTAATTATTGAATGCAATTAGTGTTGAATAGGTATTCAGACTGTGTGTGTGTATTCTTGTGAGTCCTGCGAACAATATAACATATTTTTCTATTATGATTTCATGGTGACATTTAAATTATTTATAAATATAGAAAGAAATATAAAATCAAAACTGAACAGTACCTGCAACGTTTGGAGTGCACAGGGCTATCAATGAACTCATTTTACAGGAATTCAATAGCAATAAGATGATGATAATAGTGAGTCGAATTCTCCACCTTCACTAAAGCACAACCAACACAATCTATTCCCGCTTTTTAATGTATTATTGTGTAAGCATTTTATTTTCTAAGAACATCTATTTTTATACCTACAACTTTTAATAATCTTTTATCTAAAGAAATAGGCTAAATAAAATTCGTTTTTAGGTTTTGAAATACGTCAACAGTACATCAATATGTCAAGTACTGTCACTACGAATCATAGATCACAAAAAAGAAATGGAGTCGCATTTGAATTGTAAAAAAGGAGAGTTTTTACCCGACTACGGCAAAATCAAAGGAGGGTTATGATTTTAACATGTATGTATGTATGTAACAGGCTATCAAATGCAAAATAAAATTCAAGTCCGACTAGTAGTTCCAGAGATTAACGCGTTCAAACAAACAAGAAAACAAACTCTTCAGCTTTATTATTAGGAATAGCTGCTCCACGATTTCATCCACATAAGTCCCAATCCCGTGGAATATCGGGATAAAAAGTATCCTATGTCCTAAAGTCTAAACCAATTTATCATCACTGTAATATTTTCAACACAATGTATTTTGTTATGAAATAAATTACTTATGATTATGACTTAACCAGGTCATGGTCTACCCTTTGCCAAATTTCAAATATTATTCCCTCAGAACTCTAAAAAAATCAAGCTTCTAAGTCTAGACTGGGAAATTTTTACAAAGATAGCTTAATGAAAACCTTTAAAAAAAATGAGTTTCATAACATGGTCGAACTACCCGCAAAACTTTATGCTCTAATTTTACCGAAACATCTCAGAAAAGCGTTTAGTATTAAAATTTAACATATTTAAACGTGTTCGTGTTCCTTCGGTACATGTGTTTAATTATTAATTCTTTTTTTTTACTTTCGCTGTTGACCTTCGTAGGCCTTCACAACTTGTGTTGTCATTATCAAAAGCCATCATAGCCCATAATCTGCCTATAGGCATTGGGCATGGGCTTGTATCTACACTATCAAGACATCTTCCAGCCATTGAACTCGCTACGTCAAAAATTTTGTTCACAGGGTCGAAAAATCCAAATGAAAGTAAAAAATTCTTGAAAATGGTTAATTTTCTGAACTGTTGAGAATATCCTAACTTTTAAATTTTTAAACAATAGGTGGCCACCTCCACTTAACCCCATTTGCCTTTGGATCATTACGTTTGAGACAACCTGTATACAGGTTGGATTTTTGAGATGGGGCAATAAGGGCAACTACCATAACCGTTGTTGCTACAGGAAAACAGTCTTAGAATACTGTCCTTAACTTTTTAAGACATTTTGATCTGCATTCACAGATTTCGAAAAAAATATTAATCAGCAAGAAAATGGGGCAGTTTTCACAAAAACTTTTTTTGATGCCAATCGAACCTGTTTCTTTTATGGAACAAAAAACTTAAGTGGCCAACTCAGAACCAAGTCAGAAATCGCAAAAAACTTTTCCCATACGTTTTGTGTGTGGGAATGTAAACTAACACTCTGTAAACAATAAATATTTTTGCTGATAATTAAATATTTTGTATTATTTGTCTACTCCATAGTTCGCAAAATTTCATAGACCGAGATAAATTATTGTTACTTAGCACGCGCTTTTTTCTTAGATATGTTTCTGTCTTTATCATGCACTTTTAGTATGACAGTTGTGCGATAGTGACAAGAATAATGCTTAGCCAAAGCCCATGCTAAGTAACTAACGTTTTCAAATTCCGGTCAGTTATTTCGTTAGTTCCACTTTTTGCTACTCGTTCAGATACGTTTGTGGCAGCGCGACGATGTGGCGGCCAACCATCGAATATAGAACCGCCACTCCCCGCGTGCGGGGGCAATAAGCCACGCCCACCAAACTACTATTTATTTTCAATATAGGCCCTTAACACTGCTGTTACTTATGTAGGTAACTAAGGATGCGAAAATTATTACCTAAACAAAAATTAATATAGACGTTCGCGATACTGCGGTAAGTGAGACGCCCGCCCGCATAAGAAGTTCCGCTTTCAATCGATATTCATGTCACACTTTTAATATTTCCCGTGTTACGTTGGAAACCACACAGTTTCAAGAGTTTTCAGTACTCAGCCCTCTTAACTATATCGAAGGTTTGCTTGTTCCTGAACAATTGTGTAAATGCCGGCCGACCAGTTAATGCGGATGAACTTTTAGAGTAGATACGTATAATTGGATTAATCCGGTCGTGAGTCGAGTTTGCTTAGGTCTCCCCGAGAGGAAACAATATAAAACTGGACCGGATATTACGCCGTGAAGAGGCGCAGGTGTAAACACACGCGCTCTCGTGCGGGACTCATTTATACTTTCTTTCATTTAGCTGCCGCCGCTTATCATCTACAACCCATTTACAAATTTTTATTGCTTTTTTATATTTATCGAGCAAACAAAACGTAATGAAAACAATATCTCCAAATAAATGTAACATTCACGAGAGTTTTTATGTGCGGAGGTATCCGCTCTTACATTACACAGTTGTTTTATGTGTTTCGGTACTCAATAACTCACAGAGAGAAGTACAAAAAGAAGTTAAGAGGAGTTATTGCAAGGGTTAATAACTTTTGGCAGAAAAATCTTGTAAATCCTTTTAGTAGAATTATCACTAATAGATATTTTTCCTAAGACCACGCGGATACCCTGACGGTTTAATAACAACAAGCGGAAAATAAATTCTCGGCGTCTTGTAAAACATGGAAGAGAATCACTGGGAAAATTTTATAACGGGCTGAATGTATGAAGGTAAATAATTTAGATGGGAAAATAGCCTTAGGTTACTTTGAAGTTTGCAAGCAATTCAAACCTATATATTAATACAGCCGAGAAGTCTCGCGGTGGAGCGCCGGCGGGGCGAGCTAACGACAGCATTATAATTAGCGGTGCCTACCTACCCACTTACTTATGAACGTTGGTTTGTTAACTTACTGCGCGTACGCTTTGTTCCTACACTGTTTATCCACAAACTCCACAGATTGGATTAAGTGTTTACCAACATTTTTTGGTAATAAGATTTTTCTTTCCGGATTTTTCGTAACTTTAATTAAGTTAAATTGAGTTATTCAATTAAGGGGGAAGTCAAACAAGTAATTTTAGGGAGGATTTTCTTATATTAATTTATTACACATTTCTGTTAGTCTGACAAGATAAACAGGGGTATTGAAATCTTCTTCGGGGTTTGCTAATTTGTTAAACGTACTCTACGTTCTTCCGGCACTTTAGGGCTACAGCGAGAAGACCCCAAAATCCTTTATGAAATCAATTTAGGCATCTACCGTTTTAGGTGAATTTGGAATAAATGTTCAAACTTGACTCTTGATCCAATACTAAGTGTAGATTACTTAGTTTAAAATCTGCCAGTTTTAAACCGACATTCATAAAAATAGACTGCTTGGAGTGCTTGATTCCTAGAGAGTTCCTTTTAAGCTCTTTTTTAAGAAAAAATGGTTTTTATAATAGTTTTTTCCTAGAATAGATGATTTAGTTGGCTTTGTTGGGTTTGCTTTACCATCTATTTTAAATATTCTTTTCTAGCAAAAGCGCCAGAATATTGACCATTATACCTACATGCTAAAGAAGTAATGGAATGACTTCGATACCAATTATTTTGTCTGTACCATGGGATTATAGATTTTTTTGAACTTTTGTCTGAGAAAGGTGAACAAACAACATCGAAAACAAATACTTAAACAAACAACATCGGCGGCACCTTAAGACAAAGCACTTCGTCACACATACCTTTCATGAATATTAAACATTCTCTTTTTTTTTATCAGAAATCAAGTCCAAACGGTGCGAATGTGACGCTGTACCCGGCCGTGCTGGAGACGGGAGGCCGCTATCGATGCGAGGTGTCGGGAGAGAGGCCGCTCTTCCCTACAGTGTCCGACCATGGAGACATGATCATTGTTGGTAAGAATTAAGATCATTTTTTTTTAGTTTTCTGTACATATCGTTCAGATTCACTCTCTATAATTTATTAACTTTTTTTAACCAAACATTTTGTACATCAACTTAAATAGAAAAACAGGTAGCTACTTTCTCATTTATATAGGTATAAGACCTGTATAGTTCACTTATGTTTTTAACAAAATAAATATTATCTTGATCTTTTAAGAGACCCATATAGTATAGGAAAATTTATCGTTTTCCCCAATCTCGATTATGAGGCAGCTAAAGTCCCCGTCACGAGAAGCTATAATTTTTGTAAATAAAGAACTTCTACCAAGTTACGTAGCGACAATTTAATCAACAACAAATAATCCCAAATTCAATGAAGTCAAAGTAACGTACGTGTTATACGAAACTAATGAGCAATTTCACTTGATCGGGTTATATTTTAGCGATATAAAGCGCTGTCGTCTATTGTTTTGTGGTACTGGTACGCATCTGATTCATGGAACGTAAACATTTGGGCCACGATTTTGAAATAAGTTCATGCTGACGTTGTCTCTGCTGTCTTTCGAGTTTCGAATGCGTCTGTTTGTTTGTGGTGTTTTCGCGGATTAGGTTATGGCGTCATCAAGGAAGAAAATAACATTTATGGCAAAATTGATGAAAGGATAGATAGCACGGTAGACAGTTTTGTTATCCATGTAACTGATTCTGAAACAGAATATTCAGAATCGTCTGAAGACAGTAATTAGATGTGTGTGTTAATATAATTATATCCCTGTAAAAAAATAGTACAAAACTGTTTTTATTATCCAAAGATTGCAAACCTCTGAATGTGTGTTTACAAAATTTATAGCTTCTCGTAACGGGGACTTTAGGTCATACTAGCTACGGCTTCTGCAGATTTAGTCTTGAGTAGGAATAGAGAGGTGCTTTTGGAAAAAGAAAAAACTTTTTTACAAAAAAATACAACCTACTTCCAAACTACAAAGTGAAAAATAACTTTAATTTCAGATTAAAGTTATTTTTCACTTTGTAGTTCGGAAGTCGGTTGTATTTTTTGTAAAAAAGCATTTTTTTTTAACTTTTTGTGGGTTGATTTGTAATTTATCTAAGTTACAATAGCCTTATGTCAACTGCTCATCAAAAATACTCAAATCGCTATTGATGTGCCTATAATATTTGAAGAGTTCCCTCGATTTCTCCAAGATCCCATCATCAAATCGTGACCAAATGACAATGGGACAACTTGAAAGTATACCCTTTCAAACAAAAAAAGAATTTTTCAAATCGGTTCAGCCGTCTTCGAGTAATCGGGGAACATACATAAAAAAAAATATCCCGACGAATTGAGAACCTCCTGCTTTTTTTTAAATCGGTTAAAAATATAGTTCCTTGTGTAAAAACAACTGAAAGACGCGCGACGACGGTAACGCACTTTCAGTCACTTTCCTCTTGTAGATCTAAAAAGGATTTGAACAATAAACATCGAAACAAAAGAAAACAAAACATTCGTCTCATATTCGATTTTCGAAATGACGAGAAAAACAAAATGGCTGTCTAATTTGTAGTTCATGTGGCACAGTGGCACATCATGACGTTTACTCCAAATGTGAATTTCAATTTGGAGATGGAGGCAGAGGGCGGCGGCATTAGTTTATTGCCTTGTACTTGGTGGAATTGCAACACAATTAAGTAATCGCATCCACTACTACATTTTTGTACGTTCGCTTAAGTAAGTTAGTTGTTGGAGCGGCAATATATTGCTAATAAATTGCTTTCGATAACATTGACCTACAAAATTGGTTTCGTTTTTCGATTTTTTACTAAGTAATAGGGTTAGAGTTTTCTTTTTTGAGAATAGGGTTAGTTTAATAATGTTCTTCCCATCTAATATTGCTATAAATATTGTTATTGCCTATAACTATGTAGGTATCTTTAGCTATACGACCCACACGAAAACAACATCTTGATACGAGTATGTGAGAAATTTTAGAACGGGCAAGCGTGACGGGTGGTTTCTACGTGTAGTACTTGTTTATTATTCCTATAGCGTAAAACTCTATATTTCGCTCAAACTTCACCATCAGGTTCTACAAACTAAAATCAATCATCTGTTGAGGGTTTTGGCACGTTACATTTTAGCAAACACTTTATATTTTCTAAGTTTCCTCGAAATAAAATTCTCTTCGTAAAAAATCCTTGAAACGTTTGGTTCCTATGTGCGGTTATAAACGTCAGCTACAAATTAATATTAACAAGTACCTACCTATTTGCATAATTTATGTTAGTTATTACTTTTTTCCAGCTGACGATTTGAGCAAAAGATGTAACCTGATTAAAACTGCATTCAATATTTAGAGATATAAGTAGATGGTAACTGGCTTTAGATCCATCAATTCACCTAACGTTATTTTCTTCACATCTAGCGCTTCCTGACCACGGCCCCACAATTACGGGCTCCCGTCTCCGGTACCAGATCGGGGACCGGGTACAAGTCAACTGTACTTCAGGCCGGTCCAGGCCCGCGACCCGCCTGGCTTGGTACATTAACGGGGAGCCGGCCCCCTCCATCGCCCTCGTGCCACCCTCCCATGAGAAGCACGAGGATGGGCTCGAGACCACGAGCCTCGCGCTTGACTTCAAAGTCAAGCCTAAACATTTTAGGAAAGGAGACCTAAAACTCAAGGTAAGATGAGAATAAGTATTAGTTATAACTGTGACAGAACACAGATATGACACCGTATTAAGTGAATAAGAATTTTTTACTTGTGCATGAAGTTCGGAGACATTACATTAAAATTGTTTGATTCGACCTAGTTCTACAAGGTTTCGTCACCGAATTTGTGTTGCAATAATTTTAGGTTCTACCCTTTTCTGTTGATGAAAATGAAGTTGATTAATTAGAATATCTCAATGAAGGCTTTCTTAATGACCTTGGACTTGGGCTTGTTCAAATAAGTGTATTGTATAATAGTAGTAACTTCCCTTTGTATAAATTATAATCGTGAAATTCTTACGAAGGTCTAAAGCAGGCTATTTAGAGTTAGAGATCACATTCAAAGTAACAGATTATAAATATTTTGGAAAACAAAATGTAAATGCCTTTAGATCTTGCAAAAGATCGGATAACCTTCTTCGAAATCAGATGAAAAGAAATCTTTATAAATATGTCGTTATGATCCTTATAAGCAACGTAAATTAATACACAGAATCATGTTATCAATAGACAAGGGGGTCGAACAATTCTTGGAAGCTCATAAAGTGACTCCAATCGAGTGTGAGTAAACTAATGTCTGACAAGATCGAGCAGCAGTCGACACGAAAAAAATTGTAACAACACCGAGATAAATGATTATTTTTGTGTAGACGTAACAACGAATTACGGTGAATCATATCACATCACGTCACATCAAAATCAATCTCGGTTACTACGAAAATGCCTAGTTTATCGTAAAATATCAGATAGTACATCAAGACCTGCGATAGTACGTCAAGCTATATACGTAGCTAGGTTTTGTTTTTGTCTAGATACTTAGAACCTCAATAACCTCATTGCCTAAATCTAACACATCATCATCATAAATTCTCCTTCACATTTCCCAATTTATTTAAGGTCGGCGCAACATGTGTTTTAGGGTTCCGTATCTCAAAAGGAAAAAACGGTACCCTTATAGGATCACTCGTGTGTCTGTCCGTCTGTCAAAGCCAATTTGCTTCAAATCTAATGGTCTATATCCGAATCAAATGTCTCCAAATCTAATAATCTAATCAGTCGATTAAGTTGAAATTTGGTACACATATGTATTTCTGTGACCCAAACACGAACGTGTAACGTAAATAAATTAATTTTGAATAGGGTCAGTTTTCGGGGAAATTAAAGGGCTTGTTGTGAGGATCTCAATTTTTATTTTTCATAATTTAAGAAAATAGATGAAAATTAACCATTCCCCATTATCTCCGAAACTACTGCGTCTAAAAATTTTGAAAAAAAATACACAAAATAGTTCTATACTCATAGATTACAGGAAAACCTATAAGAAGTCCATGATTTTAAAATAACATGGTAAATCTCCCAATATTGTGCGAAAAAACGTACGTTTGCAGTTGGAATGTATGAGAGAACATGTTTTTCAACTACAATGTTAAGTTTGTGTTTGGGATAAATTCATCCCAACTACGGAACCCTTCATTATGCGCGGTCCGACACGCACTTGGCAGGTTTTTTTCTTCCATTCTTTTCTATTAGTCTAATACCCGTTTTCACCTTCACTAAGTGACACTTTAATGAATCCCAAAATAAAAGTGCACTGATGGATTTACAACGCTATGCTTAGCACTGAGAGTTACTTACTTAGTTGTCTTGTTGTTGAAAACTGGCATAAACCTAACACTTAGTCTTTACAATATTATCAGAAGATTCAATACCATCAGTTGGTCGGTAAAATAGATAATTTTATTGCATAAAGATCCCACTTGGATTTAATACTTATCTACCCCGTGTTAACCGGGGACGGTGAATTCAGTTACTTAGTTGCCGTGACAACCCCTGCATAGCTCCCCTCATGACCCTTATGCACCCTACACCTTGCTGACAACCTTAACGATAAATTATTGACATGTTATATCGAAATTGTGAGTATAACTTTCGAAAAGTTCGGAGGAAAATATTTTTCACGTATTAATATGTGTACCTACCTATCTACCTACAACTACACAAATCAATAACGTTCTCTTTTAAATATCATTGAAAGGATAAATGTCATTTGAGTTTCTGACGAAGAATAGAGCAATCTTTTCCGCGATATAGTAAAAAGCGACTAAAGTATTGTATCAAAAGTTTTGCCACCAGAGCGTCACAGAGATATCGGTAACTTTTGTAGTTTTCCCGCTCGATTGCAGCCATTCGTTGCGCTGTCTACTTTCAGGGGATAAAATCGGACTGAAATATTAAGTTAAATAGTGTGACTGACATGTATGATGTTGTTTCAGTGTCTAGCGACAATAGCGACGGTGTACTGGCGGAGCAACGAGGAGAGCGTTCAGGGAGAGAGGCTGAAAGGCTATTCCAGGTCCCGGGAGCTGACGGAGGGCGGTTCCAGGGCAGACCGGGTGCAGGCTGCAGGCAAGCCGGGCAGTGCCGCGCCCGCCCATGACATCACACCCTACCTACTCCTCATATGTATCATGATACAACTGTCACAAAATAAATTCAATTCGTAAAAGAACGATTGTTAAATAAAAATATCGAAGTGAACTATTAGTGAAAAGTTTGGTAGCTAAATAACGTGATGAAATGTGCTAAAACTTTCGAAATAAAATGCTTGATTCAATACGACTACGAGACTTAGGCTTACGAATGTATCCAATTCTGCATGTCTGACTAATGTACGCGATAAACTTATTGATTAACCATTGTAAATTCTGTTTTGTGATGAAATGTGTGCCATTATTGTCTACATAACAATCAGTATTTTAGTTAACACCTCATGCTTTTTTCCAAAGAGAATTTCGGTAACCAAAGTTAGAGCATTTTTATTACTTAACTGTTTTAGAGTCTACCATTTTATATAAAAAAAATATTTTATAATTACAAAGAAGCGCAAGTTTTTACGTGTGGTCATTCCAATGTAAGGTGATAAACCGTTTTATTTGATTGTACATAATTATAATTAGGTATGTCATTTTATAATGTTAACATATCACAATTGACTAACTGTATTTTTAAGAGGTGATTAATGTTGTATTGCCATGCATTTATTATGTGTAGATACGTTGAATGAATGAGGATACCATTTGATCATAATCATGATAGTAGAACAGGTTCTGTTTCCTTAATCTACATTACTGTACAAAGTGACAAGATAATCCCAAAGAACACATCCCTTTAATTAAGCAGCGCATGCAACTCGACAATCACATCCGAATCACTATGTCGATACTTTCCAAGTTTTCTTAACGCCAAACAGAAATAAGTAAATTTAAAAGCTTGCAGTATGGATTTTTTTTGCAATGAAATACCATTCGCAAAAATACCTTTTTGGCCTTTTGAAACAATACTCAAATGACGTGTCGAGAAATACGAAATAATACGTAAATCAAAGTTGACCGAGCGTTTTTTTGTGTAAATTGCAGCAATCATCGACAGTGCCTGACACACGTGTAGTTTATAGCGCCAAAAGTGACATCCATCGTGAATTGAAACGCACTGCGTTAAACGAGACTTACATTTTATTTCAACATTTTCATCACTGCGCTCTGCGTTTGGTTGTGTAAAGTTATTTATAACATCAAACGAATGAGATCGTTTGAAGTGGCCCTTCGGTAATACATCTCACACTTTGCTCATATTGACAAGTATTTCATACATTTACGTATCGAAAATTCGCGGTAATTTGTATAGAATAAACGCATGTAGTCCAGGTGATTGGTGCAAAATACGCGGAAAGCTAATGTCGCTTAAGTTTCGAACTTGCGATATCAGGCAATACAATATAGTAGCTACAAGGAAAACTTGGCTCTACAGGAACACTGCGATAGACAAACTCTCCCACAACACTTTTGTGGCGAAAAGAAGCGATTCTTGTGTAGTTTTATAGTTTCTAGTGAGACTCGACCACTTGGAGTTTGTATTTTTAAAGTCGACATCAAAACTTCCAGTTTTTGTTCGACCGTCATTCAAGAGTTACCTTCACGAATAACGATGTTCTGGGGTTTTATACAACTAATATAAAAGCTAGTGAACCAATATACCTACTCGTGTTTAATGTACTAATTGCTTATCTAATTACGTAAAGCAGTCATTATGCTACAGTAAATTGGTCGCATTCAAGACAATTACACAGTGATTGATATCATTTTCACAGTAACAGAGCAGGAGCTACAATTGTGTCCTCCCGTTGAACTGAAACTTATCAGAAAGGAATGTAAAATTTATCTGAAAGTGGCAAATGAAATACTATTTAAATATATTCTTATATGTTTGTTTAATACAGTATCCTTTTTGTGGAAAGGTAAATAAATTGTACCCAATCTAGAAAAATATTTATCAATTACCACTTTATTTTAATTTATTTAGTATTTATAGAGCATATAAGAGAAATATAAGTGCAATGTACATATTTTGTAAATTACTAATATATTTACATAAAGACTTATTTTATAAGTTGATGCGTCACTCCGCCAATTATTATGACTATATGTTGTAACATTTTATTAAATATATTCTGAAAACAGGTTGGTCGCATCAATTTTTAGAATTCAGTCAATCTATACTTTACCTAGTCACCATATGGTCTAAGATCCGCAGAGGAACGACCTTCACCCATCTGTTTAATTAATGAAAAGTATTCTATTTCAAATTTAGTATGATTAAAAATATATCACGAGTGGGTTGGCAAAAAAAATCCTGGCCAGACAATGATCAATTAAAAAATTACTTAAAAAAAATTGCACTTAACGTTTAATGCATTGTAGTAAAAATAAAAAAAACAAAATATAAATGTCATTTATTCAAACTAGGCTGAGAACTTTTCGAACGTCAAAATTACATAAGACAAATTCAATGATAAATTACTTAGGTAACTAACTCTGAATTGACTAACAATTGGCAAAAGTCGAATTAGGAGTAAAGGTTTTCCTTGAAAAGTTCTTTCAATTCATGTATATCTTACAATGTTGAAAAAAAAAGTATTTTTTCAATTTTTTAGTAATTACAGTCTGGCCAGGAATTTTTTAGCCAACCCACTCGCGATATATTTTCTAACATACTAAATTTGATTTAAAATACTTTTCATCCATTAAACAGATGGGTGGTGCAGGTCGTTTCTCTACGGATCTTATGCTAATATACGTTTTAGATGTTGCTAAAGTGACTGTTGTTTTTATGTAAAGAAACTTTTATTGGCGTACTTTCAGTCTAAAATAATCAAAAATAACTATGTCTTTGTCATTGAATAGGCATGACGGTTTAACATATTGTATTCTGATAAAATTTGTACTGAATGTACAGGGATAAGTATAAAGAAAATACTTAGTTGAGAAAGAATTATATACAAAATTATAGTGAAATATCATAAACATTTTATTATTTAATGAATACATTATTAGGTAAGTAGAAAAGACAAAATTAGCAAATCTGTAAAAGGTAACATTATGCTAGAAAATATTTCCTTATTTTTCAAATGAGGCTTTCCACAATTATTATGTTATATCATCACTGCGATTATAATCTCATTTTATCCTTAAAAATATTAACGGGTTTCCCTCAAATGGAAAAAAATGTTTACCTACCTGCTCCCCGTGAATTAAACGCATATCAAATAATGGAGATGCAAAGAAAATGGCGGACTTCACCGCAGCACGTGAATCCCCATTTTCCCGTATTTTTGCCCGTTCTTACCTGCTTTAAAGCTTTCATTCATCTGACTGATTCTCATTAATTTAACGTGGTTTTGCAAAAGCTTTTCTGCCTACAATGTTCAGAAATGAATGAAGGATGGTGTGCTTAAATTATATAGTTACCGTATTAAACATGTCAATGTAAAAATAATGTGGCAAAAATTAAATATCGTCATAGGTTTGCAGATTCATAAAACTGTCGGTAAGAGCTCGGTATCGTAAAGTTTAAAATTAACATCGAAAACGGCCATTATGCATTAATTACAAAATTAAATGTGGCATACAATGTATATCGTCAATTTATTGGCTTGTGTCGGCTTGGGGTTCCGTTCCAATAGCAAGTAATGTGCGGAATTTCCGATATTCATGTTACTCATGGTCCGAGCGGTCGGAGCACAGGGGTTTTAGCCCTACACAGCCTTTGACTGTGAAAACATCTATAAACCGACAAGGCCTATTAATAATTTCGGATCTGTAAAATAGCAACTTTACAGAAGTTACTTTCAAAGTTGACATAAAATTTAATAACAGTATATTCAATCTTATTTAAAAGGATAAGTTAGGTTCATACAATATTCATTCACAATCGCAACTATAAAATTGCTATTTTACAGTTCCGACAAAGTTAATAAGGCATGGTGAAATAATACTTACATATGTAATATAATTACTATTAGGTATGTGTATAATTTTGTGGACTACGCAGTACGCAGTTATTGTTGCTTATTGTTATTAAATATTTATAGCGTATAAATACGAGTTTGTACATAATGGATATACCTTGTAGCTCAAAAGAATTGAATATAAATAAATCATGTGACCTAATTATCGTGATGTTATTTTTGTTTCCTAACTAAGAGTTCAAGCGAGTCACTGTACAAATAAGTACCTTTTTTTACCTATTTAGACTCACAATTTATTCATCAAAAAAACAATTTGTTCGCCCGTTTATTTACTTATTTCAAGAATGTCTTGATAATTCCATTTGATTCATTTCAGAAAACGTTTCTGTAGTATAAAGTGGAATCTCTAAAGTACAAGCCATGTATATTATTTTAAATGTAAGTAAGTAGGTTACGTAAACATAAACGTAAGCTATAAAGCCTTACAACTGAGCTTCTAAGTAAAAATAACATACTTGACATGTATTACTTGCTACCAACTATTTATTTCCTTAACCCTTTGAACGTTACTATTTTCACTGGAATAAATGCTTATACATTTTATTCTAATAGTTTTTATCCGCGGCCAGGTGGCCGTGACACTATACGGATTTATTACCCCGCAGGAATCATGTGTAATTCAAGTGATTTTTAAAATATAGAGCAGATTTATTTAAAGTCGAGTCGCAAGTATTTTTACGCGCTGTTTTTCAATACCCGCAGCTAGTTTTTGACCTTAAGCTGACTAAACTGATCGCTGTTTTCCAGGTCGTAGGTCTCTGGATCTCAATTTACTCCTTGTATTAATTATGAATACTTTATGTAACTTAATAAAATTGTGAAATAAAACTAGGCGTATCTAAAAGTAATACGTGCCGGGACCCCAACACCAGGGATTAAATCTGTACTCTGTACCCCCCCCCCCTCGCCCCCCCCTCTACCCCTCTCGCTAAAGTTGATAATAATGGAAAATTATAAAATTAGGTGCTCATGTAAATAATGCTTATAATATTGTCAATCTTATACTTATTTTTTAAACACTAATGAAACTACAAGATTTTTTACGTGTTCATCCCAATACCTAACATACATCGGTAAAATGATCGCATTAATTTATTACCTAGATTGATCGCCTTAATTGGATGATTTTCTAAGCAATCGGAAGATTCCTAGTGACTGAATAATTAGCGACATCAGGCGGTCGATCAGTAAACTAGAGCAAATCAATCAGCTAGAACTAAACCGCTATTAGCAGCCAAATAGCTGACACTCTCCGACTAACAACATCTTAATTAAAAGTTCAATAGCTCGTTAAAACTTGTACACTTTCTAGACAACTATTATAGGTACCTAAGCACTATTTATAACAAACTTGATAGGTAATATTTTAAAAATAATGAAGTGGCCATCTTTTTTTTTTCGATTCTTATTCAACTACATATTTTAAAACAATGTTTTTAATTGCATCAAATCTTACTACTGTTCGCTGTGTGGCATAAGTGGAATAAACTTTATCCTATTTGAATAAATTGGGTATCCCGTGTGTCAATTTTATGTCGAAAACGGGCTTAAGGATACTGATAGAACGACCCAAATCTAGGGTCTTCGCGGACGAGAAAACAATCCTTCGATTTTTTATCTTTTCCTTAGGGGAAGAGTTTTAGTTACACCAAAGTACTCAGAAATAATTTTAAAGATTAGATACATTTGATTAGGCAGTCATTCAATACGTGAAGCTATAGCTAAATAAATCAGTCCTTTTCATCCCGAATCCTACATATACTCGTAGGTATGTTCTGTTTTTCTTGTAATTCACCGAATTTATTTCAAAAAAAGGACGGGGGTAATTTGCGTTCTACAATTGTGATTTCCGGAGCAATACATCAGCATCGGTCTTTGTATCACGACCCTCCACTTTTCCCCTCGAGTACTCTAGCCTTTGTCATCATAATGGCGTACCTACACGTGAATTACTACTTCCCAAAGCTGTTTATACATAAGTACGTGAACATAGGATATCCATTAATTTCCCCGCCAAGCCAAGTTTTGACATAAAAATCGAGTTATTTATTTCGCACACAACGCAAGATTATCAAATTACTTCTGAATTCGTTATGAAAAAACATTTTATCCAAACCACGGATTCGTTGCACGCATAAAACTGATAAATGGATTATTCATCAAAATCTGCGTAAACTGGTTCAAATTACTTAACTAGTTTACTTGCTGACCTCAACGAAATAATTTATGAGTTGATGAAATATATTAAAGTAGTTTACTAAATCCAGGGTGCTTATCATCCAAGACAAACACATTCATAATTTATAACTCGAATTGTTCATAAATTAAATTATTTATCAAGAACATGCCTAAAGAAATAAATCCGACCTTTATCAAAAAACAATTAAAATCATGAAATATAGTCAAATTAAAATTATAAAATAAATATTCATTTGGTTAATGAATGCTGCGGGAAGTTTAATTTCTTTTGATTGATACGCTTGCTTTGTCGTCCCGAAATGAATGAGAACCGCTGCCCGCCCTATTAAGTTCAATAACAAGGTTTGCAGCGCAAAAAATATTTGAATCAGCGTGCATCGCGTGTCATGCAACCGTTAAGAGTCCGTGCATAATGTGCCGCGCGGATGGAGACCCGTGCCCACAGAGTACTTTTTACCAGTGCCGCACTCTGCCGCACTCTGCCGCACGGCAGCTCGCCGCCGGATCACACACTCGCCCCCACACGCATGGCTCCAATCCCATTATCGCAAATAGGGCAAACATATTCATTATTCTTAATTGTTTGTCATGTAGTTTACAAAACAGTATTAAACACTGGGTAATATTATTTTATGATGAATCACTACAATGACGGCGTTCCATCGGACATTTAATTATCTATCGTTTGTTGCTGCGTGCCTTATTATACGTGGAACAATAAATAATCAATGTTCGCAGTTGCAAATGAAAATTAATAGGTCAGGTTGTACGAAGCGGGCCCCGGTTACCTTTTGCAGCCGACCTTGGGTGAAAAGTTCGCGCCCAAGTAACCCCGTTGTGAGTGTGTCCGACAGATATACCTACTTTATTATACGCATGAATAATGAACGTACCCATAATCAATTGAGATTTATTTCCTCAGTTGTTTGTTCTTCTTTCTGAAAACTTTTTCTTCGAAATAATGGAATTTAGGCATCGATATGACTGAGATAAATTAACCAAATAGGTATAAGACTTTGTTTCCTAAGCTAATATATACCGATTAAAAGTTATCAAACATTTTCTCATACATAAATAAACATCTAGTTTGCAAGTATGTGACAATGTAACCTTAGCGATATTCTCGTAGCATTTTCGTAGCACACCGTAGCACTCTGTCAATACCGCGTAGCGGCCGCTTAAGACATCTAAGGCCCGTATTACAGAACGTTACTCAATACTCAAGCATTACTTAAAACTAGATTCAAGCCATTTGATTGGTTGAAACTTTTAAGTAATGCTTGAGTATTGAGTGACGTTCTGTAATACGGGCCTAAGTGTTCATATACACGAGCGGCACGTTGCCAATGGCAGAGGCAACTGTAGCTGTCGACACTCGTAGGCTAGTCGACGGCATGGCATTCAGCCGCCGACGGCATCGTACCGCTAGTGTGTATGAGCACAAAGGCTTCACCAAGCCTAACTAATAATGCGAAAGTGAGTTTGTTTGTTACGCTTTCACACTAAAACGGCTGAACGGATTTTGATGAAATTTGGCACACGGGTAGACCATGACCGGGGTTAGGACATAGAATACTTTTTATCCTGATATTCCTACGGGATCGAGACTTATATGGGTGAAAGCGCGGGGCGCAGCTAGTCTCTTTAAATGCGAAAGTAAGTTTGTTTGTTACGCTTTCACGCTAAAACGGCTGAACAGATTCAGATGAAATTTGGCACATATATAGATGATGCCCTGGAAAAGAACATAAGATAATTTTTTTTTTTTTCACGGGATCGATACTTATGCGGGTGAAACCGCGTGCGCAGCTAGTAATTCAATAAACATTTCATGCGTCATCCGGTTCATCTTTTTGTAATTCATGGGCTTTAACAACAGGAGGTTTAACAAAGTAAGTTGCCCGTCTTCTTTGCCAATACATATCTAGCCAATCTAAATATCTGTGACAGAGGAGTCTCGCGGGACGTCGTCGCATCCGGAAATAAGCCGGCATTTATAGGCTGGATGGTACCGTACCGCGCAAACTTGATGAGTATTCTTGAACTGCAACATTTATTGATTTAAACCGACGACGATAGGCTGGTTATGAAACTTATGGCTGTGGCAGTCGTTAGTCTGAGCCGATCAGTTAGTCAGACGGCTAGTAATTGGATTTATATTGAGAAAAATAGTAGGACAAATCGGCGCGTAACACCAGTTTCCTACCTATGCATTACCTACAATGGATGGTCTAGTATCTCCGTCCGTGGATGGGTGACCATCTTTACATACCAAGTCCCCTCCGTGCCTCGGAAAGCACGTTAAGCTGTTGGTCCCGGATGTCATTTGTAGATCTTTGACAGTTGTTACGGGTAGTTAAAAGCCCAAAAAGTCTGACAACCAGTCTTACCAAGGGGTATCGTGTTACCTAGTCACTAGGTTGTGGAGGTCAGATAGGCAGTCGCTCCATGTAAAATACTGGTATTCAGCTGCATCCGGTTAGACTGGAAGCCGACCCCAACATAGTTTGGAAAAAGGCTAGGCAGATGATGGATGGTCTAGTATCTACGCTGCTCAAAAATTAAGAATATGCTTTTAAAGATTAATTAATTTCTTCACTACGATCGTATTCCTCTAAAATTTTAACGAAAACTCGATAAATAAAGCTTATACTTAGTTATAAGCTTTATTTATATACTAGCTGCGCCCCGCGGTTTCACCCGCATAAGTCTCGATCCCGTGGGAAAAAAAAAAAGTATCCTATGTTCTTTTCCAGGGCATCATCTATATATGTGTCAAATTTCATCCAAATCCGTTCAGCCGTTTTAGCGTGAAACCGTAACAAACAAACTTACTTTCGCATTTATAATATTATTAAGGATATATTTTTTTAATCCAATTTCGATACCTGGCATTATTGAACTTTTAATTATTAACAAAGGTCTGCTACGGCGTCAACTATGATAATAACTTAAATTTCAGTACAGTCGCGCCGTAAATCATTTTTAAATTGGTTTCAAATGATTTAATCTGGGATTTTTCATAAAAAAACTAAAACTCTTAACTAATTCAAAAACTACTGAATTTCGGTAGAACATTTGGTGGCTTAATTTGTTGCATTTTAACCCTACTATGACGTCCTGCAAGGAATACGTCGAGTTACCAGTAACCCTGTATATTCTGCCTCATGGCATGCATTTTTTTTTATCACTACATAGTATAAAACAAAGTCGTTTTCTCTATCCCTGTATCCCTATGTATGCTTAAATCTTTAAAACTACGCTACGGATTTTGATGCGGTTTTTTTTAATAGATAGAGTGATTGAAGAGGAAGGTTTATATGTATAAAAACCCGGTTTATACCCGTGCGAAGCCGGGGCGGGTCACTAGTTAACTTATAATACAATCTATTCTATTTACTTAAAGCTATTTAATTACTTAATATATGAACATTGTACATTAAACAGTATTGTCATAAATAAAATCTAGAACAGAGTAATAGCATTTTTAAATTGGTAATTTTTAAATCTTCTTAGAAGTTGCTCTTTAATCAGTTTTGGTACATGGTTATAAATAAGAGGAACCATGCACATAACACTCTTTCTTCTTCAATAATATAGTTTTATATACACCTATGCATAACTTGTCTTCGTATTGAGTTTTTAAACTTGTAGTCCAGCACCCTAATTGCGTAATACAACACAATCACAATTTGTTTCGATTTGTAACAGATTTCTAATCCATTGCTTCATAAGTTGGAAAAAAATTCTGTTCAACAACGTAAATAACGCAATGAATGTTGTTGAAATGTCAAAATGAAACAAATTTCGCGAAATTGTTTACGAAAATGAGTTACGCAATTAGGGTACTGGTTCTAGTGTTTTTCAAAGTCGGGAATAAGTGATCATTTGTTTTAACAAAATAGGCTATTTTTTGTATTTATAGGCATGTAAAAGTTAATAGATTGTATTTTTTAAAGACAGGTATGCAGCTGTCGGTCACTAAGAGATTAAAAAACATTTAACAAAAAAAAAAACAACTAACTTCCAAATGAAACGTGAAAAATAAAAACTTTTTACAAAAAAAAAAATAACCGACTTTCTAAAAAAAACACTACAAGGTGAAAAATAACTTTAATTTTAGAAGTCGCGTGTCTTTGGTTTAGAATTTTCGTTTTTGGCCACCGACTTCCGAATTTCCGAAAAAGTTTTTATTTTTCACTTTTTAGTTGTGGTACCTACCCCACACAAATTCGAATACCACTACCTGCTATGTAAATAACAGTGACAGGAACTTATCATCCATATACTAAGTAGGAAAAATACGTATTATTGAAGCTAACTCAAAAACTCTTTAAGCAATGTTAATAAAAATGGGACCACCTCGAAAGCATACTCTTTCAAACAAAAAAAGAATTTTCAAAATCAATCCACAATTGACGGAGAAATCGGCAGACATACATAAAAAATAAAACGTTTCAACGTCACAATAAATGTTTTTTGAGGTTATATTATAACTTTCTCTTTTTTGGAACTCGGTTAAAACAGATCTAATTCGGCGTTTTTACGCCTTAAAAATATTCTAACTAACTAACTAGGTATCAAAAACGGATTTTATAATAAATAAAAAATGGAAATTCCATATAAAAACTTATTTCAATCATTTGGTCCAGAAAAAAAAACTGATGACGTTTTAAAATCCTTCATTACTTTGACTTCCAATAACTTCATAATTATATGCATTGTTGCAGCTGTAGCATACAATTTCCGAAATAAAATTCGGTATTATTGAAAGTAAGTAATGAAACATGATTTTGTTACAATTATTATGAAAGATAAGCGGAAATTGAATACTTTTGAAACATGAGTTTTCAGAGGGCTTTTTATCTGTTAAGTATCATTTAAATTGACTTGCAGAGGCTTAAGTTACGGCTTCTTTCAGGTATAGTCGAATCAGTTTGAATTTTGTCATCGATTATTTTCTTATTATTTGTACCTCGAAAACATGAGTCAACTAGAAGGTAATTTTCATCCTGAAAAAATAACTCACATGAACGTTGTTATAAGCAAAAGCTCATAAATCAAGAAACATTGGGACACATAAACAGTAATTTCCATGAGCGTCGCGTCAACACCAAAAAATGTTGTTTACCTCTGCAATGTCATCTTGTCATTACTAATAATGCTACCCAAAATCACAATATTCGTCAACGTCGTCAACACAGTTAATCTAATAACAACGATTTGTACACAAAATGCGGAAACAGAGAGCTTACCTTGGATTCTCGAAGAAAAATTACGACATAACTTATATCTCTTGACAACGGGATGCTTTTCCATAAAAAGAAAACCGGAATTAAGCGGATTTGTGCCTACTTAAGTAGATACTTTAACTTACTTATTTTTGCTTTTTAGATTTGTTAAATAAAAAGGCCTACAACGATTCATTATTTCAACGCTGAAACTGTATAATGATGTCTAATCTCATACACGACAAGGTTTGCTATGACTATGACAAGTTACTAGTAACTAACAGATAAACAGCGAGCTAAAAAAATTACACAGGTACCTGTCTACAGAATTAAAAATAACAGACATGACGGTTAATATTACACTAACAAACAAGGAATGCAATTTATTATACCCCTGTGCATTCCATGCAAGTTGTATAATTCCAGTTTATCAGTTGTTTTAATACAATTTTAATGCCCGATAACTTCACAGAAATATTTAATCTACACTCGTTTTCGGGCAAGCCGATACCATTTAGCATAAAAAGGCAATATTTAGCGTCCTTAGTAGCGGCAGACGCCGTTGGTGGCGTGTGAGTCATCAAGCGATCCCCTCATGTAATGCACAACCGCGTGTCTCTTCACGTCGACGCTACCCTCCCGTCGATAAGGAAACCGAGGGAACAAATTTAAATGGGAAATGCCTTGAAATGGCTCACGCTATTGTTGTACGATACCCAAAGGGGAGATATCGGGCCCAATATCTATCCGACTATTAGCATTGATATTTATTTTGTGTGAGAATTCAAAACAAACTCGCATCGCCCTCGCGCGTACAATGCGGAGATCAGTCCAGCTGATTGATTAGACTATACATATCGCAACAGATAGATTTTATCGGACATGCATCGGGGATTTAACAACCAAGTCGCCCCTTTTTAAGTTAAAATTACAAAATATCAAAACAAAGTTTATTCATTGAAGCAACTTGCGAGATACTTTATAATTTATAACGTATGAGGCATGCCACATACCTACTTACATATAGCTGGTATACTATAAATTTTTTCCACTGCGTGCCACATTAAGTCAAAAGAAGCTGCATTTATAATAATTATCATTGAAATATAGTTCTCTTAGTTTGGTGTGAGAAGTTGGCGTGGTTCCGCTTCGCACTGGCGCTCCTAGGGGCTTGCTGCTAACTCCCCGAGCGCGGAGTGTGGATGCGCGCTCAACTTTTATTAAAACGCAGCGAGAAGTGGTAAGTTTAGAAATTTACTTATTACCGTGACGCCACCGTTATGTTTATCGAGGAAAAGAGGGAATTACTTGTAAAATAGCTGGTATTTAATTTAAACGAGTATTCAATATTCAAAGCTAATAAATGTCGACGATTGGCGAGTTGCCGAAACTGCAACTTTTGCAGTAGGATTGTTTCTAGTCTGCGCAAAGTTAGGACACAAGTTTACAAGCGAAGTTGACCAGGTTCTGTAACGAGATTAATGAATATCTATGACTCTTGTTCGTGCTACTTGGCAAACTTCAATATTGCTCGACTAACTTTAGAATTGGAAGTTTTGCTAAATACGGTGCGCTTTGTGACTTCAAGCACAGTTTTGAATGCAGTTGGTTCACAATAGTAGAATTTATTTTTAACAAAGTAAATTAATGCAAGTACTTATCTTCCTTTTTACAAAACTTCGAATGTAAATATTTCCAATATTTTGTAAAACCGGATAACATTTTTGAGAAACCGGTTACACTGCAATCTTACCAAAAAGATCGTTTGCGCGAGTATGCGATTGTCGCGTTCATACGGCACTCATTTGTTCGGAAAATCGGGAGGCGGTCTCTGTCGATGCGACCACGCGTTGTGGTTCGCCGAACAAAATGAGCGCGACGATCGCGTTGTTTAGGACGCGGCTTTAGAATATCCATTTCACAAAACTCTCTATAAAATCGCTTCGTTATCGATAAAGGAACAAAATATCTACCTGCACGAACTATCCCACACAACATGGAAAGTATTTCAGGCTGCCAGGATCTAATCGATCCAATTTCTGAGTTAATTCAATAATTGAGACAAACCACTATCGATTACTGAAAGTGAAAGCTGAATACGGAAACATCGATGAAAACGAGAAACAAATGTTGCAAGAAAACAAATTGGGTGTACAATACACCCTTCGAGACTGCTAACTTCCCCGAAAGGGGAAAGTTGAACTTTAGAACTGTTCTGTTCCAATGTTGTCACCACAGTTTGCTGCATACAATGCGATGTCTTTATTTACATACTGAACAAAATAAATACAATCATTTTCATGTTTCTCATAATGGGGTTACCATGGAATTAGCATGTAGTAGTAACTACATACCAATTCCATGGGGCTAACACGCGGCTTGATGAACACATATTGTCAAAATCGCATCAAGTTATATTTGTCTCAAGTCAACTAGGTACAAAGTTGACATGAGTTTATCTGTCAGATTTTTTTTGACTTGATAAGCCTTTTTGACTGCACTGCTATTCTGTAAAAATTTCACCGTGATGTCTTAGGTGAAGTGAGCTGCCAATAGTGTCAATCCTTAGCAACTAACAGCTCACTCCACGCTCACTTCACCTAAGATATCACGCTGAGATGGTTACAGAATAGCACTACAGGTGTCAATATAACCGTGCTTCCAACCACTGGACCAAAGAAGCTGTTTCTCAAAGGTCTCTTATTAATCAACTGAGTTAGCTTTGTATAACTAATTGGTGTAAACAATTAACTACTGTCAATTGAGCGTTACATTAATTTGATTAGATATAGATGGTGATAATGTTATTATTAGATGTATGGAATATTCCCTATAAAGCGATCATTATCAGGAGTTATGAGGATGACTTAGATTATATTTGGCAGTGAATTTTGCTCGTGTTAATTAAATAAATGAACTAATCAACATGGGCTACCCCAGGTGACCATAATACATTTTCGTACACACTTCCACTCACCCAAGCTTTGATCGGAACCATAATTAGTCGTCCTAACAAACCCGCAAACTATAGCGCAGCAGAAAATTACTCAACCACTACACAACATGTATATCCCTCGCTCTATATACCTAGTATTTTTCCAACTATATTAGCTTCCAGTCTAACCAGATGCAGCTAAATACCAGTATTTTACATGGAGCGACTGTCTATCTGACCTCCACAACTCAGTTACTGGGTGTTACTGATAATTACTCCTTGGTATGACTGGTTGTTAGACTTTCGGGCTTCCAACTACCCACGACTGCCAAATATATACGAATGACACCCGGAACCAATAGCTTAACAGACCTTTTTTAGGGTTCCGTAGTAAACAAGGAACCCTTATAGTTTCGTCATGTCCGTCTGTCTGTCTGTCTGTCCGCGGTCTAGCTCCGAGACCCTTAGTACTAGAAAACTGTAATTTGGCATAGGTATATATTTTAATTACGCCGACGAAGTGGTAAAATAAAATTATGAAAAACATTTTTTTTAGGGTACCTCTCATACACGTAAAGTGGTGATGTTATTTTTTTTCTTTTTTTAACCCATAGTGAGGGGTATCATTGGAAAGGTCCTTTAAAAACATTGTGAGTTTGTAAAACCATTTTTGGATTCAGGGATCCGTTTGCGAAATATTAAGCTTTAAAGTGCTAATTTTTGTTAGAGTCAAGTTTCCCCCCCCCTGCCGGCTAAATGGTTGGTTTTGGGTATGTGAAAAAAATCACAACAGTAGTTTATACTATAACGAAATTAAAAAGAAAACTATCACAGCTAAGTAGGCTCTACAGAGCCTACTTAGTTGTGATAGTTTTGACTCTAACAAAAATTAGCACTTTAAAGCTTAATATTTCGCAAACGAATCCCTGAATCCAAAAATGGTTTTTACAAACTCACAATGTTTTTAAAGGACCTTTCCAATGATACCCCTCAAAAAGTTAAGTTGGTCAATTATTACTCGTTAACTTGTAAGTTAACGAGTAATAATTGACCAACTTAACTTTGCAGTTGCAAAAACATGTTTTCCCATACATTCCGTATGGGAGAACATATTTTTCAACTACAAAGTTAAGTTTGTTTTTGGGATTAATTCATCCCAACTACGGAACCCTTCATTGTGCGTGGTCTGTCACGCACTTAGCCGGTTTTTTTTTTTGGGCGGGAAATTATCAAATAACTTCTCCCGCTCTGGGCGGAGCAGGAGAGCGTGTCAGACTCTTACTGACTAAAACCCGCCCGTGTTCCTTCGGTTACCCTGTTGCCGGGGGCCACGATGTCCCTTTCGGCTCGTATTCGCAGCTCCGGCAGGCATTGGCCCTAGCGGACCCCGTCAATTCTGCTGACATCTCTTTGAGGCGCGCGTGGAACACAACGCGCCGTCGACCCGGGCCTGGTCCTTATCGGACGGCAAGCTACCCATTGCTCACCGTCCGCAAGCCCGCGCCTACGGTGGCCGGAAAACGGCTCGCGATTCCCGTCCCGGGCGTCTCCTCATATGCTCGCTTAACATGCCTTCCGAGACACGGATCAATCTACCAACTTATCCGTCAATAATACTTTTAATAACACCTAGGCTTTAAGTTAAACAAATATCATCCATATTGACTCCACCATTATCTCAGAAGGGGCCTACCACAGAGTTATTTGAGTCAACAGTAATCACCGAGTAAGATTTAGTTTTAGCTCTCTATTAAGTAGACTAGTAGTAAATCGAAAGCTTGTAGCAGAACTGTTGTTATTATTCATAACAGTTAGCTTTCCTTTGTGCTCCCCACTTTGAACCCAGCTAAGTTGAAAGCATGTAGAATCAACTCAAATTACTTTTTAACTAGGCTAAAAGGTCCGTTTCTGCGTATTTCAGTGCCAAATAAACTTATGTGAGATCTTATCAAAATGTAAATGATAAATTGGGCTGTCTCGTAGCTGTATCATCGTAAAAAGTTCTGCCATGTCATAGTATAAAGAGAGGTAGTAAGCTATCTTCATAGAAACGCACCGCGCGCGGCTTGTATGTGTGGGGCCATAGTATCTAGCGTCGCCGCACGCACACTTAACAAAATCTCGACCCGTTTCTTTTTATTAAGTGTGCGTGCGGCGACGCATAGATACTATGGCCCCACCCACACATACAAACCGCGAGCCGTGCGTTTCTATGAAGATAGCTTACTACCTCTCTTTATACTATGGCCATGTTATGTAGATTCTTAAAGTTTGGTTTAGACTTATAGAGATTTAATTACTTGTATCTTTTGGCTAATTAATAACTTTACAGTCACCTAACATTAGTGTTAGCATAGGTTTACAAAACCCAAAACACGTGAATAACATTTTCATTAGCACTGTTTGAATATTATAATTACAATAAGTCTCTAACTTACATGCTGGCTTGTTACTTAGGCTCTTGAGAACTTATTTGTGCTTCATCAGTAAGTGTAAATAAATTAGTGTAATTAGTAGTTTGTATAAACCTATCGATTCTCTTGATGACTATGAAAAATACAATTCAAGTTTTCAGGGTCCTAAAAAATCCTGTAGGTAAACCGTTATAAATGGAGAATATTTTTGAACTGCATGGCTATCGTCTTGCACATACCAAGGTTCTTCCAATAAGTTCTACCTTCTTATTATTTATATTTCTGACGACGGTGATAGAATGCCTTATATACTTATACTCCATTTGAAATAAGATTAGACATTTAACTAAACCTTTTTTACAGTCCGTTCAACCGATTTTGACTTCTATTGCGATGGTGGCATGACAAATGGCAGCTGCAGTAAACAGTTGGTTTTGTAACCACTTTTTTGTTTTTAATGCCATCCTTATGCCTACGGTATAGAAGTCAAAATCGGTTGAACGGGCTGTAAAAAAGGTTTGTTTAAATATCTAATCTTATTTCAAATGGAGCATAGATATTTTCCTTTTTTTCCTTTTATTGAAGGAAGTAACCGTAACTTTTATACCTAAGACTTCCGCAAAAAGCTACAGGTTCCTTAATAAATGACGAATCTGCAATTTTTCACCTCACTGCTGAAAATCTGCGCACGGCCGGTCGGTATTTAATATCGCGTAGGCATGTAGCAATAAACAATATTACCTTCATATAAGAAGATAATGGCGTGCAATGCTAATATATTGTTATTATATTACGTTGGCAGACCTGGGAGTGCTCGCGCACATTACATGCTGTTAATTTGTGTAATAGTTGTTGGGTTGGTACTCTGCGGCCCTACGGGCGAATTAAATGCTCGTATAATTTCTTTATATTTGCATAAAATATTATCTTATGCAAATGTAAAGAAATCTAATTGTTTGCTAAGTGACTCATGTAATCATGTTGTCGAAAGTGGTTAAAACTAAAAATCATTATTACTGCTACTGTACAATTTATGCAAGTTTTTGTAGTTCAGATGACTTTAAATAAAATTAGTTTTTTGGTATGTATAAAATACCTATTTCTCAGACTGGAGTTACAAGAGAGAATATAACAAACAGGTGCCGTCAGGGTGGTGTCAATCATAGCACAATAGCGCTACTAATTTTAATATTAATTTAAACTAATTTAAAAAAAACAAGTAATTTTTTTATACTAATTTAAATTTTTTTGTTTCTTACATTAGAAAATACAACTGAAGCTACTGAAGATGCCATAATTTTAATATTTATTTATTTATTTAAGGATTACCAACGAGAACCATTACAATTATCTTTTACAATAATAAAAACTTGTTTAATACAGGGTGGCAGGGACATCGACGCAAAAACTATTACCATGGATTCAGTATAATTATGATTCTGAACCCCACAGCGTTGAAATTTATCGTCGGTCATTAAAAAAAAAACTGCTATTTCATAGAAAAGTGCAATACCTACGCGGACAAAATGTATTGAACAGCTGTTTTTTTTTTAAATAACCTACTAAAATAAATAAAATAAAATTAATATTTAATTTCATTTAATTTTAATTTATTTCATTTAATTTTAATTTATTTTCAATAATTTACTTTCTTTCAGTCATTACTAACATAATTTTAAGAGAATGTAAGAAAGAGGTACTAACAAAATATGGACAAAAATTGTCTGAATTAAATGTTTTTTTTTTTTAATTTTCAACGCAGGGGGTTCAGAATCATGTTCTGAATCCATGGTAACAGTTTTCGCGTCAATGTCCCTGCCACCCTATATACATTATCCTGTAATGCACACTCAATTACAGGTAACCGCAGCTTACAATGTACACATTTTTCTTCACGGATTTATCATTCTTTGCCTAATCGGCATAGAATTAGAATCCATCTTAAACGGGGACAAAGAAATAACAACAAGAAGTTACCTAGGTTCTTCAGTGTACTAATAACTAAGTATACGAAAATCCGCAATCACTAATCCGTTTATTAACCGTAGTAATTACTTAGGTCAATTTCCCCTTTGACTGCAGTGCATTGCAGCAGTCATCGTGATTTGCAGGAAGACCCACTCATGTTGGCGATGTTTCTGTGATAATAATGTTGTTATTACATGGAGTCTACATTGGATGGTTGAGGCAAACGAAGATAGATAGTATAGATAATTAATAAATCGATCCTATATAATAAGTTAATTATCATGTTACAGTCGGTATACAGGGTGTCAGGGACATCGACGCGAAAACTGAAACCATGGATTCAGTACATGATTCTGAAAATTTCAACGCAGTTCAGAATCATGTACTGAATCCTATGGTTTCAGTTTTCGCGTCGATGGCCCTGCCACCCCGTATACAGAGAATCTGTTAGCAGACCAACAGCTAGATGGTTTGACGACCTACAAAAAATTGGAGATGAGACCAGGATGAGACTCGCACAGACCAGGGAAGCATGGCATAAAAGGGAGGAAACCATTGTAATAGGTAATTTTGTTGGCATTACATGACGTAAGAGCTGTAGTAACACCGAATATAAACTGCATATATGAGGTAAACAGGTAGATGTTTGGTCCTGTTTCGCATATAATCCCTTGTCATAGCAGACGGCACCTTTGGGAAGTGATGAAGCACTCTATTGGTGGCGGAGAGCTCACCAAAACAGACGCACAGTAATAAAAGAAATATGAATTAATGTTCACTCTTTTTTACACAAGGACACAAGTCTAGCAGAACAATGCTATTGAATTTATAATATTTTACAAAGCTGCACAGCTCACACGTGGAGGCGCACTTCTATTGATTCCCGAAATAAAATGTGTTTGAAAAATGTGAAATCTAAGCATACAACTGACGCGGTTTTGCGGATGATTTTATAATAACAGATTGTAAACTATGGCATAGTAGATATTTTCTGTTTACGTTATACAAAGCTTTGATATTATAGTTTGAATTCGAAAGTAATCTCTCCAAAACTGACAGAAATATTACAGTAACCAAGAACCTAACAGTTACGTGATGATAAGCCAATTAATTCATAAAATTCAGGCTACACGTAGTTTCCTAGAACAAGTGGGCAATTAACCTATGTAAATTGAATAATTTTAAAATATTCCCGGTCGAGCCCATGTCAAGGGATAGCGGAGGTGAAAATTCTAACTAGTTTGACCCGGCAGCTACCTCCCGCTATTCTGATTAACAAAAGTTTGCGGCCACCGCCCACTAGACAGTTTCATAAATGTCCTGCATTTAAAGTTTTCAACTTAATATTATACTAGTCAAGTTGCAAAATTTACCTCGCTGACATTTGTACGGTGGTCGCTAAGTTGCCGTCAAATCCAACTCGATTACTTAGCGCCTCAAGACGAGTCAAACTGAGACAACAGAGTGGTTCTTAAAGGCAATATTTTACCTGAGAACAAATTAAAATCACAAAAACTATTCTACATAAGCAAAGTTTTTGAGAAAAATTCCGTTTTACAAACCATCATTCTAGAAATGGCTTTTGGTCGTTTGTAGCTCCGTAGCCTATCAAAGGCATTATAAAGAATATTGTTCTTACTTGTGGGAGAGCATTTAGGAGGTAGGTATTGATCTGCACAAAGCAATAACTTTACGCAGTATCTGCATAATTGCTAAAATATGCAAAATTCGACTAGATACTATGAATGAAGGTTTCCTCGAAGAAAAAGAGCAATTACAGGCCAGGAACGAAATTCCCGCAAGTTCGTTTAAACCTGGTGAAGGTTTTGTATCGCCGCCTCCTATTTATTCTAATTATGAGCCATCCATTCTAAGAGTATGCGATACAGAGCGGTTAATTGCCGAGATTACTTGTGCGTACACGCCCATAGGTCTTAGTTAATTTTAATGGCGCCTAAATGAAATACAGCGCGTGTAAAGTTGTGCGAACAACGCACAAGTAACTCGGCCATTACTCGTCCGTCTCGTTTGTATCAAGCTGAATCTTTTATAAAGACGAGGCGTGTCCCACGGCCGCGGCGGCGCCTCTAATGATGATTTACTCGCGCGAGTTCCCACGGGCGGTGTAATTTTCCCTTAGTAAAGCTAGACTACACACACACCATCGTGTTGTCCGAACTAAAGTGAAAACAAATGAAGAACCGCCTCCGTTTAATCATTCATTCGTGTGCGCCACGTGAGGCGACTTTATTGAGATTTATTTTGCCTTTTATCGGTCAAGCGATGGAGGCTTAATACATCTGTAGGTACCGCTGCCGTAGCAACGCCAACAATAAAATTTTAGCAGACACAGATTTCATTAATAAAGCAGAAAAAAATCATAAATAACATAGTGTGTCTAAGGTTATGGTTTCAATGGAACATAATATTTTCTTTAACTTTTCTTTTAGCAAAACATTTTAATGTCCATATATGAAGAAGGAAATTATGAACTTTTTTGAAGAAGTAAGAATTGTATTTACCTACCCTTTATTTTAAATTACTACATAGGTTATCTACCTAGGTATGTATGCCATTGCAAGACCACGCTTTGCAAACAGGAAATATTTCACGAGTTAAATTTTACAAAAACATTAAAACGTATGTTTGTAGGTTTACGTCTGTATGTTGGTAGCGAGTGTTTTGTTTCTTTTATCGAGTCGAGGGTGATTCGAGGGTGCGGGCATTGGGCATCGGGCATACGGACCCAACCAACCCGGCTTAATTAACGCGGGCCCGAAGCGAATATTAAATGTTCGCAAATAGACTTATTTGTCCATACGTCGGCTGTGGACCGTGCCTTACGTGTACCACAACTCGACATTAATTGAGATATTCAGAGCTTTGTTGTACACCGAATTGTACAAATTCAAGGTTAGTTACCTGGACAACCGCTTTAAACTAAATGTTAACTGTTAGTGATGTCATGATGTGGTTACGATTCGTTTGTACGCCACTAAGAACGCAATTATGTTCACAGCGGCCGCTTTAAACAGTAAATTGGTATAAAATAAAATAATTTCGTACGGAATTAAATCAATTGAAATACGTATTTCTATTCAGATGAACTTTATAATTAACGATTAAGACACGAACCAAATAAAATTTGAGTGAGCATGTTGAACTAAATGAAATAACTCAAACACAACTCCGTAATCAGGCTTTATTTATAACAAACTACTTTTGATGATTGTTAAATGCATCGCAGTTTGTTTTAAAAACAATCAGATTGTTTTTAATGCAGATTTTAGAAGAAATAACATTGAAAAATAAAAGTTATCCTAATATCTACTCAGAAACAAATTATTTGTTTAGCTTAAACAAAAAAATATTGGAAACTCGGCAACGTAATCAACCCAAAAAAAGCTTTCTACAATTTCTGAAAAACGATGATAAAATGCAAAATTAAATAACAAAATCGTACCCAAAAACGTCGAGATCCTTAAAAAGAGAACGTAGTATCCACAGGATAATATTCCCTCCAGAGTGTAGAACGTCCAAGCAACTGAATGTGCTTCCCGAGGGAATAGGATTGGGCTCACTACAATAGTTTAAGAGGCGGGATGCCGACCGTACAGCACAATCTCTAGCCGTTGGACTGCTATTTTCACCTTTTGAGAGCAAATAAGAACGAGGTGAAGTTTATAAGGAGCTAATCTTCGAGTAAAAGTGGATATTACAACAGAAAAATTGGATGCTCTATCTTTTATGTTAATTTTTAGGGTCCCGTAGTCAACAAGGAACCCTTATAGTTTCGCCAGATCCGTCTGTCTATCTGTCTGCTACTCTTAGTACTAGAAAGCTGTAATTTAGCATGGGTTATACCTACATATTAATCACGCCGACAAAGTAGTAAAATAAAATCATGAAATTATAATTTTTTGTGTATCTCCCTACTCGTAAAATGAAGATTTTTTTTTTCATCTATCGCATGGTGTGGGGTGTCTTTGGAAAGGTCATTCAAAAATATTGTGAGAGTGTGAAAGCCATTTTTGGATTCAGGGATCCATTTGCGAAATATTAAGCTTTTGCAAATTTTTGTTAGAGGCAAGTATGTGGACCCTGCCAGCTAAATGATTGGTTTTAGATGTGTGAAAAAATTCACGGCAGTAGTCTACATAACAAAAAATAAAAGAAAAGCTATCACAGCTAAGTAGGCTCTACAAGTTAACGAGTAATAATCGACCAACAAACATTTGCAGTTGCAAAAACATGTTCTCCCATAAATTCCGTATCGGAGAACATATTTTTTAACTACAATGTTTACTTTGTTCTTGGGATAAATTCATCCCAACTACGGAACTACCTTCATTGTGCATGGTCCGACACGCACTTGGCAGGTTTGTTATTTTTCATGTTGAAGGTGTCCGTATGGATTGAGGAGCCATGTCTCATATTTAAACGCGGGTACCTACTACCAATATTTAGTAGTAAATAAGTGGATTTTGTAGGCGCGATTTTGTAATTTGTAGCAAAACCCTTAAAAAGATACAGACTTTTAAGGTGGCTCCTCAATCCTGACAGTCTATAGAAAATAAATGTTACGTAGATACTAAAGTAGTTGATCAAATCGGATAACAATAGCACCAATATTAAGTAGAAATTTCTACTAAATATTGGCGTAATCCAACACATTCAGTATTTCAAAAGATATTAAAATAAACATTTCTTAACGCGGATGCACTACAATAGCGAGGCAGCCGCATTAACATCCTGAAGACGTTGTTGTATTGGACACGCAGAGCACTAGCAGCCCGGCGAGTATAGGTTACCCACAGACTGCTCGAATATAACGATTGGCAGTAAACGCCTTGAAAAGAGTAATTTTCACTGCCCTCGAGCAGCGAGCAAACCTGCGTGCGAACATATTCCCCCTGACTGCCAATGCTCTGCGCTCCCTCCCTCTCTATGTCTGCGTCATCATGTAACTTGTCTGTCACAATTGTTTCGCTGTTATTTTTCACAACATCAAATGTCCGAAAACAAACTTTTTCGTAATAAAATTACGAAATTTATGTAGGTACATTTTAATATCAGACATATTGTGATGAAACCATCTGCCAATTTTTTTTGACATAGTAGAAATGGGCTCCCGCAAAACTGGGACGTCTTTTTTTTTTAAACGTTGCCCCACACTAGGAATTTCTCCTGTATTGTGGGTGCATACAAACATTTAAAGTCCCCGTCACGAGAAGCTATAATTTTTGTAAATAAAGAACTTCTACCAAGTTACGTAGCGACAATTTAATCAACAACAAATAATCCCAAATTCAATGAAGTCAAAGTAACGTACGTGTTATACGAAACTAATGAGCAATTTCACTTGATCGGGTTATATTTTAGCGATATGAAGCGCTGTCGTCTAAGGTTTTGTGGTACTGGAACGCATCTGATTCATGGAACGTAAACATTTGAACAACGATTTTGAAGTAAGTTCACGCTGACGTTGTCTCTGCTGTCTTTCGAGTTTCGAATGCGTCTGTTTGTTTGTGGTGTTTTCGCGGATTAGGTTATATTGTTTGTTTGTTATTAGATGTGTGTGTTCATATAATTATATCCCTGTAAAAAAATGGTACAAAACTGTTTTTATTGTATTTTACCCAAAGATTGCAAACCCCTGAATGTGTGTTTACAAAATTTATAGCTTCTCGTGACGGGGACTTTAGACTCACATACACAAACAGTTTCTTACCGGTACTTCCCATCGAATCGGGTTCAGAATCATCTATACTAACGATTTTATATGGTTTTGGTCGTGGGCTCTTGTACATACTACACTAAATTGTTAAGGAATGTTTATTTTATTAATATCTTTTGAAATACTGAATGTGCAGGATATTGGATTACGCCAATAATTCGATTTGATAAACTAGGTACTTTGATAGCTATATATTTTCTATAGACCGTTAGGATTGAGGAGCCAAATACAAAAAATTAGAACACATTTACTACCAAATTATACTAAAAATATGTTGTAATTGGTTGATTACTTTCCGCGAAACAGCAAGGTGAAATTTATGGATTTTAATGAAAACTCAAAACATTGTACTTAGCTATCTCAAATTCAGCCGTACAAAACCCATTTTTTTTTTTTGTAAAGATTATGCATAAGTACCTACTACTAAATCCTACCTAATTTTCAAAAATATCCGTCGGCTAGTTTTCGTGTTATAAGGTGGATCATGAATTCAAACGTCTGAATTGAGAAGTCACCTTAAGGCTCTTACAAACAGGCGCGACACGCGACGCGACACAAAGGCACCGCTCGTCGCGCGACGAGCAGTGTCTTTATGTCGCGTCGCGTGTCGCGGTGGTCTGCACAAGCCTTTGAACGTGGGTTTTACTACAAATTCCAGGATCGGGTCTACAAAATCGGCTAATTTACTACTAAATATTGGTAGTGCCCGCGTTTACATATAAGACATAGCTCCTCAATTCATACGGACACTGTTGAAGATGGTCTTTACTAAAGCTATAATTTATAATCAGAATCTCCATATATTACTACTGATCAATATTTTATGTTCGAATATTCTTTAAAAATCGGGAGGACACTACACGAAAAGACGAGGAAGCCTATGAATGGATTCTGCGATTTTTGTGCCTTCAACAAACAAACATTTTCTGTAAATAATGATATTCGTTGGTTTCCTGACCAAAACCCAGAAATTCTAAACATCTACTGCACTTTTATTCGTATTGTAACCTTAGAAAATAGTCCGAATCAAACTATTGAAACTTCCAACAATGCGCCGCTTGAGACTCCGCGAACAGGCAACGCGTGACATCTAGCGAATAGTCTTAGAACTAGCGCCAGTCGGCCGACTCCACAACGGAAATAACTAGAGCTTCTCTCGCCAGGATGTGTACGGAACCATATTTTATTAACTTTGTACCGAGTGGAAACCAAGCTGTGACGTCATAATATCTATTAAAGCGGGACTTTTCGAATTGATTTTGGTTACGACGTTTTTGTTTCGACCGCCATTTTTTCACTACCTAATTTATTTATGCTGAACGTGTTTTTTCCTGATCATAACACTGTTGTGTGTGTGTGTTTGTTTACCATTCGACGAAATATATATTTAAAAAAAATATCAGCCTGTTTAATTTTGACATAGATAGGTATGGCTACCACTTGCTTTACATGCATTACAAGAGTCATTAGCGAAGATGAAGAAATTCAGCCTATAACGCTACCAGACATGCAGCGTGAACATAAAAATAAAAACGTTATTATTCATAAAAATATATAAGTCAATTTATGCCAGAGTGCTGCGTCTTTTGTTTTATCTTAGTAAATGTTTTTCATTAGATAATTCGTTACAAAAACATTGAAATTACCGCGAGCGATAACTGGGCTACACTCTGACCTTTCGCTGAGGTACAATTAAAATGATACAAGTCTCTACAGTAAAATCATTTCTATGTAATTTAAATGCTTATAACGATTAATGAGTAAAATCACTCATTATACAATGTGAGTCTTCATAATGTGTACATATCGAAATCTATGCTTAATTTTATCGATGGAAAAAATGGTCAAATTTAAAAAACAAAAAAATTGTATCATTTTTTTTTTTATTCTCTTGGGCATCTTATTTATAAATTTTACAATTAGAGTAAAAATTGATGAAAAAAAATTCAGATTTTTACTAAAAAAACATGTTTATTTTCAATTGAGGGTAGCTTTTTTTCTCAATTTTTATGTGGACGCCTACTTACTTCCAATCATTATGGAGTTTGTTTCATCGCGATAGCTGATTCAGTTTAAAAGTTACACAGTTTTATTACAATTGTTTTTTAATTCCATAAAAAGTATAAAAAAATATTTAGATTTTTTTAAATATTTTTTCTGTCGTTAAAATTAAGCATAGATTCCCTCATTTCGATATGTGCACATTATGAAGAATCACACTGTATTATCGGTCGACACCATGTAAGAGACTATTTGCAATCGATCTCCAATTTTTATATAAGTACCTACCTACTTTATTTTAATAAAAATTTTGCAATGTCGTATCGTTTTTTTACTCGCAACAAAGGATAGCCTTTGATCCCGCACACAATAAAGTCAAAATAATACACGCCAACTTTATCCAAATATTTGGTGGTTTTTCAATATTCTCCCACTGGCCCGTGTGTCATGAACCTTTGCAATAATTAACAGTCTAGTTGTTCAAACAAACTATTAGCTATGTAAAGTCTTTTATCATAATAATTAATGCCGCTGGTAATACACACTATAATTAACATAACTGCATATATTTGGCCTGAGTCACACGTGTGCACCCAATCATTATTCGTTGAACTCACGCCACCAACCCTACACCCTGCGTGTACGCTCGGGGAAAAAAATACATGCTTTATTTAATAAAAGTTGCAAATACACTTAATCTTCTTGATATTGGCAGTACGTTGTTAGCGCGGCGCATGCGCTAGACAGTTCAGTGGCGACCAGTTTTAAATTTAGATTGGTGTCGCCGGAATTTCGCTGGCCTATTTAGACACCGCAAACGGCAGATTTTAACTGAATTCAAAGGTACAATTGTTATTGATGTTCAACTAAATTATTCGAGTCAGTGATATATCCGTGATGGATCCGTTTGATGTGAAGTGAAGTGTGAGCTGTTCAGCTGTTTCGGTGCTGTGAAGTGCGCGCGTGGTTTTGTGGACAGACTGCTGAGAATACTGTACCAAGATGTTTGGAAGGACGATTCTCATGTTGTTGTTATTGTGGACGCAAGGTATTGTAGTTCAAAGCACATATTTTACTATACTATTAACTGACGTACCCGGTGTGTACTCCTAGCCACTATGAGCGTACGCATCCATGACATTTAGGTGGAGGTACGTTGGTATAGTTTCGTAGTAGAGTTCTACTTCTGTAGCTGTGAATGAGTCATAGGCAATTATAGGTAGGAACTCACTGACAAAAATCACTACACGTATTGTACGAGAATCATAATTAGATAGACGTTAATGAAGATTAAGTTTATATTCATTAATCAGTAAAGCTTTAGACAACTACATCACATAATTAAATCCTATAATTCTGCTCATTCCTTTAATTGTTTTAGCATATATGTTTAGTTCTAAAACCATGAAAATGTTGAGATATTAATTAGTGTTTCTTAGAATATATAACGGATAATTTGCTTTATTTCTTGAAAGCCTTATTAATGAATACAGGTTGTAACCATAACAATAGCGAGTATGGGTACCTCTTCACATTCTGTATAGGGAAAATAATTTCTTATTACGAAATGAGACTGTTTTTTCTTTTACTCAAGAGTTTGTAGTTGTTGTTGTGTAGAATAATAATTATGATATCTATCTATACATATTATAAAACAAAGTCGCTTTTCGCGTTTGTCTGTATGTCCGCGTTGTTCTTTTAAACCACGCAACAGATTTTAACGAGGTTTTTACCATCGTTCAGAGAATAATTTTAATGTTACGTTTACCTAAGAAATCTCGATATTTTGTCAAGTCGTGAAACCCGTGCGAAGCAGGAACGGGCCACTCTTCTTTCTTATATCTATGGGGTCACTAGTATTAAATAATTGAATTTCGCTATGTGCATACCTACAGTTTTTTTTTCACTTATTAGCTGATTATTTTTAATGCCAACAATGTCAATATTACTGATAAAACTAAGCTAAATCTTGTGTTATGATTTGGTTCACGTCAATAATGCAAACGGGGATCGCATTCATAACTTCTCGCACGTCATTCAGCGAGTCAACACCCTACCTTTGGCAAATTGCCTTAGTCATATTCTTTCGAATATGTATATTACTGGCACTAATAATAATAATACCAGCCTAATATTGTCCCACTGCAGGGCAAAGCTCTCGTCCCACTATCACCACGCCTGCTAAAGACGGCTTGGCGATTTCAGAGTTATGTTAATTATAAGATCTCCTCACGATTTGGGCGGAGCATCGCCGTGTCCTCGTGAAGGCGATCGGCGGCGGTGATCTCTCGCGTCCGGCCCTGATTCGGGCCATGGTACGGAGCGAGAGGAAATCGGAGGCCGTCACCTCTTTCTGCGAAGCAGTAATGCTCGCGAAGGAGGAGGCGGAACGCGTGAGGGAGAGGCAAAATTTACGCCCTCACGCCCCTAACCGCCGCAGGAAGAGATGGCCTGGGCGTCGGGAATCGCGATTTCCGGCTACAGTAGGCGTGGGCTTGCGGACGGTAAGCAATGTTTAGCTCGCCGCCCGATAAGGACCAGACCCGGTCGACGGTGCGTTGTGTTCCACGCGCGCCTCAAAGAGATGTCAGCAGAATTGACGGGGTCTGCTAGGGCATATGCCTGCCTGGGTTGCGAATAAAGCCGAAAGGGAAATCGTGGCCCCCGGCAACATGGCAACTGAAGGAACACGGGTGGGTTTTAGTCAGTAAGAGTCTGACACGCCCTCCTGCTCCACCCAGAGCGGGAGAAGTTATTTGATAATTTCCCAACAAAAAAAAAAAAAGTACATATGAATTGAAACAGTCACATTGTTACTTGCCCGGATTAAAACCCACAACCTATTGTATGAGAGGCGAGCCCTTAACCACTGGGCCATAACGACATTAATACTTTTTTCATTTCTTACAGATTCAGTTAAGAGTCTTCGTTTGGTAGAGCTCAGGGTACCTACACATGAGCCCGAAGGTGGCATGGCCCTCCTCGGATGCCAGTACGACCTGGAAGGGGACACCCTGTACTCCGTCAAGTGGTACAAAGACGGCCACGAGTTCTACCGTTTCGTGCCCAAGAATGAACCCCCTGTATATTACTTCCCAATGGCTGGAGTAAATGTTGAAGTGAGTGAAAAAGTACATTCAATTGTTTGATATTTACAAATACGACTGTTAAGAGGCCGGCGAACACGGCTCGCAACTACAAATCGAGATGTTTGCAAAATTCAATTCCAAGCACGTTGCGCTAGTGTGAGTGCCTGTCGGAGCGATATATACCTACAGTGAGCAATACTACCACGCTCATATTGACAATAATTGCTTGACGCGATAGCAATACTAGCTTTCAAAAATTTATGATAAATTTGGATGTGTTCCGTAATACAAAAAATTATGAATGAAAAATTAATGTATTTCCATTTTTTTTCGATAATTTGTAACTTGATAACATAAACTATGCTTCTGCGCAAACAATATTACAAATATTGTTGTTTATAATATAGAAAAAATAATATAAAACATGTCATTTACGCTGTAAAAATATGCGAAATGCAATTCGCTTACACTTCATTTAAAGGTAAGTTTTTGGAAATAAAAAGACGTGGGAGCCTAGATAAATACTGTCTCAATCCGAATATCAACATAATATGGTGGAAATATGCTCAAATTGCAAATGATTTATGTATTACGTTTGTATAGACAATTCATGCGTCGCTGCATTCTTAACCGTGGGGTTCGATTCCAGTCGGTGTATTCTGTTAAAATCTTACCGTGAAAACTTAGGTGAGGTGAGGTTGATGTGAGCTGTCATTCCACCAGGGGGCCTACCACAAGCTCATAAAGCAGTATTATTTTAATATTACTTCAGTGTGGGAAAGAGATGAAGCTCTACAGGATGTATAACTCCATCTCTTTCTCCCACTGAAGTAATATTAAAATAATACTGCTTTTGAGCTCGTGGTAGGCCCCCTGATGCTTGGGATTGACAGTACACGAATATACCGGCTAATCGGGCAGTGTTACATTGGGTTTTTCTATAATTACCCATATGGAATTTCGCAGTAGCATCCCGTAATCTGGAGTTGTGATCGGTTGATAATCCCCTATTAAATGGTACTTAAACATATCTGGTGAGATATTGGTGTAGGTACTAGAAACCCCTGCCCAACCCTTAGTGGAATGCAGGCCTAAAGTTCTATGTGTTATGTTTATAGTACCAGGTCGACCGAGCTCTGCTTGGTGAAAATAGAGAAAACGAATTTTCCCAGATATGAGACCTAGCTAGATAGATTTTTCGCCCCCGTAAACCCCTACATTGCAACTTTCATCGAAATCGTTAGAGCCGTTTTCGAGAACGTGATTACATAATATATAAATATATATACAAATATTGCTCATTTAATAACATAGGATAATTAACAACGAATTCCTTGTCTTTATTCTTATTGGTAGACTAGTTTTGGTAATCTCTATACTCACACAAAACACAACACAACACAATTTTTTTAACACTAACACAAAATACCTACATAACACCATGAGCTACACGTATATTAGATAATATATATTATATTCTAGGAGCAGCAGTCAAGTTTTTCAAACCACATTTCCTATTTTTATGACATTTAATTCAAATCATATTAAATATCGTACCTACATGCCATTTAGAGTGCGTTCCGACTTACGCCGTAATCGATTTGAGCGTGCTAACACCCGTACCGTGTTAGCGTTATCGCGATAACGATGTCCCGTGAATCGTCATAGATGACGTCGTGACATGCGCCATCTTACGATAACACTGACCATGCCTTAAATTAATATCACCGTGAGCGATGTCAAAAATGACAGTTGTGCTGTTTTGTTTCGAGTTGCATCTTATTTATAAACTAACGTGGCAATTTCGAAATTGTGCTTCTGGCTACAGTTGCCACCTAACCAAAGAAGAAGAAGAAATTTGTGGTGTATACTCAAAGAAATACTGTATTCCAACCATCTTGTGCAAATTTTGGGGTTATGTTATAAGTTTTGACAATGAGCGACCACTGTGAGCAGTGTGAGCACGTTCACGAGCGTTCCGAGTTGTTGACAGCTCTGAGCTGTCATAATCGTGATATGTAACTAGGAACGCGAAGTATCGATGTGAGCGCTGTGAGCGATTAAGGCCTAACTCGGAATGCGGCCTTAGTGTGAGGTACAAGTAATTTTGCTATAGATAATGTCAGTGTTAACATTTAACAATGTAACTGTCAGTGTAGAAACAAGTAGCATTATTAGATTGCATCAAAATGTCATCCAGGTACCAATAAATTATTGAATAAATTATTCATGAATGTGTCTATCGTACGATGATTCTCTGTAAGCGCGATTGTCCACCGCAGCCGTCACCAAGAAAGAGATGACGGCGCCGAAATAGCAATACATACATTTACTATGGCTGCACGTCCGTCACGAGTCGACGTGACGAGCCGATGAACCGGCAATTCAAAAGACGTTCGATCTTGTCCACACACTGCCGTCATCCGACTTTTGTTTTGTCTATCATAATTCATAACATATTGAACCGCTGAGTTTGGTTGCGTTTGACAAACGATTGCCGTCACCCGAGACGTCACGTTCGGCTTGAATAATCTCGTTTCTCGGTAACTTCGCGGTGACGGCTGCGGTGGACAAACGCCCTAACCGTCAAAGGGACCTTTAACCCAATTTCAGTACTAGCAAAGAAAAACAAAAAAAAACTTTCATTATTTTTAACTTAAGCAATTGGCAATTCATTTTTATTAACGCTGTAAACGTTATGTATTTCCTGATCCATACAGGTAAGTCAATAACCTTGCCTGCGTATACTGTATACATTGTACACATTGTACAGTGCGGGTTTAAAAACAGCTTCCTATCAGCACGGGTTTATTAAAAACAGCTTCCTTTATTAATTTACTTCAGTCGATAGCCAAAATTAAAGTCAAATCTTTTATATCAATTAGATACAATACCTACTTCTGAAAGTCAAAAGTATGAAGACAATATAATTTAAATGTCCGTTCCTGAAGCTCATATCGCGAAGAATGAGCTTTTTTAAAAAATAATAACTACTAATTATATTATCATAATTAGATAGTTATTTATATCTAGTACGTTCGCTGATAGCTACATGGTGCTGGTGCGCACATTTAGATACTAAATATTATAACCGTAGACGATAATTACTTACATTATAATCATGCATGTAGTACTAATACATAGATCATTTCCTTCATTGATCCTACTTAAAGCTGATGATGAACCTATTTAGTTTTTGAAATAATACAAAACCATTACCCATTTATTTGTTAGTAAAAGATGTGAATCATAAAGGCTAGTATACAGTGCCGGCGGCATGGACCGCCCCGCCGCCGCCGCACAGTGTGACGGTTCGAGAAACTAGCTTGACAAAAGTCTTTTTATCGTTTTATCTTTCGTAAATCAGTTTGTAAAGTATATTTTCATAACCTAAATTAGTTGTGCCCCGCGGTTTCACTCGCGTAATTCCCGATTTCCCGATCCCATGGGAATTTCTGGATGAAAGGGATCTTATATGTTAATCCAGGTCTCTAGCTATCTGCATACTAATTTTCATCCAAAAAGGTCCAGCCGTAGAAGAATTTTCTTTAGAAATCGGTTATCTTTTTAATAAATAAAACACAATATGAAATAAAAAGACATCTCTGTATTTATTAAAATTAAAGATAAGTACACAGAAATATACTACTACAACAAAAGTTTGATGTTCATAACTCTTCTGGGTGAAAAGAGACAAAGCTCTTTAACGATTGCTGTTGAATCTCTTTTTCCTGACTGGCGAAGATGTGTTTCAGTTGCCATCGATATCTCTTCTTTGCTAGTTGTATCCAGAAGATGCTGAACTCGCCGTTTTTTAGTTCTTGCGCTAGTACTTGCGAAGTCTTTCCGAGGTCTTCCAGTTTGTCTACTAGTTCCAGGCAGTGACATGTCAATTGTAGACTCACTCAATATATCAATCAGCAAACGAAATACTTTCTTCCAACCACGAACAATTTGCGTTCAAGAAACGTTCCCGATGTCTCCCCGATTTCGTCCATTTTTGTTGAATTTTCTGGTTAATATAACATATTCGTTTTTCAATTTCTTTAAAACGTCTTCAGAAATAGGCGGGTCATCGTGTTGTTGCAAAATATAATGCAATAATGCATCGCTTCTTGATATTTTGGGGTTGGAAAACCATATATCGAAAAACGTTCGGTACGTCGACATTCTGAAAATGAACAAAAAATGTATGAGTGTCGCAAACTTTCGCAAACAAATGAACATTATAATTGTAGCTTAGAAACCAAACTTTAAGAATAATACGGCCAAAGGACTCGGAAACGGGCTGCAGTAAACTAAAAGTTTAATATAAACTGAAAACTTTTTTTTTCTTTCAATATAAATCTCTCTCGACTTTCCATGAGTGATATAAGTCAGTTTAAAAATATATCTTTATAAAATAGGTTTGTAAACTTACCTAAATACTTCAGTAACACAACACCGAAACACAATCACAAATAGCACACAGCACAAGAGCGTATTCATCGAGCGAACTCAGACGAATGAAACGGTCTCTGAGAACGCTTGCTCGTGCAGGCGCAGGTAGTCGACACTTCGACCTTTTTCTACCTGCTATTGTTGGGCGTACCCTCCGCGTATATGAATCCTATTATAATTTAACTTGTTTACTTGCTATTTAAACCAAAATATTGCTTATTGTAACAAGTAGTAAAATAGGGTTTTGTCAAGCTAGATTCTCGAACCGTCACACTGTGCGCCGCCGCGATTTGCCGAGCGGCACTTCTTTGTTTGGCAGCTTCTTTGTGCAGCAAACCGGGCGCAACGCGCCTTACCCGGTGCCGGAGCCTTTAACAAACACTTATAATGTGAAATCATCATAAACCTAGCCTTTTCCCAACTGTGTCGGCTTCCAGTCTAACCGGATACGCTGAATACAAAGCAATTAATATGCGAAATAAAAATGTAATTTCATTTGTCTTTTATAACTCTTGTACCTATGTACTGTTTCCGGTTGTTTTTAATGACACTGTTTACGTAAAAAAGGTATTTTTACAAAAACAATAACATATGGAACCGTTCTGTAGAGTGACGTCATTGACTAGATTTGATGTATTTTTAATCTCCTCCGTTACTTTTATGATGGCATAATTCAACTGTCGCAAAATCTTGAAATTATTTGTTATGTCTAGATGTTTTTTTTTCTGCATATTCTATGTTTTAGTCTGTCTAACTCAATATTCTTGTTATAGAGATTTATGCGAAAATGTAACAACTCTCTTTTTGATTTTTGTATATTTTCATTGAACTTGTTACAAACAAACTTCGGAGTCGTCGTCATGGAAAAGCTGTCTGTAACTTCTGAACAACTATTCGGAATATCAGCAATACTTGGAAGAACTCCGAACTCACTAAGTAGTTGCTCTTTACGTCGAAAGTACGAAAACTTAGACCTTCTTCAGCACTCACTCAAAAAAACCTTGATATACCTGAACAACTAGTTTATATTTGTTAAAAAAATATTCATATGAATAGATGATATTCGATCTTGCTTCAGAGCACAACTTTTTAGTCATTATGATTGCTCTGAGATTATACCAAATTTTCGCTTCCTGCCTCATGACATCTGTCAAATCACTTTTTATATTTTTTGTTTTATGACATCGCAAGAATGTCCGGCCATGTGTATCATGACGAGTATGCCGATGTCGACCGGTAATGTGATTATTAGTGTACATATTCACGGTAATACGAATACACGAGAAGTTGTGAAGTGCCTGCTACACGGCTGCCAACCGCGTCCCCGACAGAGGTGACCTTGGTAGGAGCCACTTGAGTGACCACACGGTAATTCACGGTGTGGCGCGATACAATAAGTACGCATGTTCTGTATAAGTATAACTACGATTAAAGTGCTAGTTATACATCGATATGTACACGATTGATAAAGGCTTCTTTTCTGATCTATGAAACTTTTTATATTTCTCAGCCACAGACTCCAATTTTAATCAAAGCTCACACTTGTCATTCAGAAATACAGGGCTCATATTGTCAATGTCCTCTTTTAACCTCTGTTGAAAGCATTAGATACCTGGGAATAGTCTTAGACAGGAATCTCAATTTCAAATCTCATATCGGTTTGCTAACTGGACGAGTTCGCAAACTGATTTACATCTTTAAAACTCTTCGGTATATTGCCAATCCCATTGTAATACGCAGTGTCTATTTCGCACTTTGCCTATCTATTGTAACTTATTGTATTTCCTGTTGGGGCGGCGCAGCAAAAACCACTCTCAAGCCGCTAGAAGTAGCACATAGGGCTATTTTAAAAGTAGCCACTTTTCGTCCTATTCTTTTTCCGACTGACCAACTATACAATCACTGCAAAGTTCTTAATGTTAGGCAACACTTCATACTGCAGACAGTAATTCTGCTACACCGCAAAACCCCATACCGAGTTATAGAAAATAAAAAAAACCGGCCAAGTGCGAGTCGTACTCGCCCATGAAGGGTTCCGTAGCAGCAAGTAACATTGAATGAAAGGTAAATTGCGGTTTACGATTTATGACGTATTAAAAAAAAACTACTTGTTAGATCTCGTTCAAACCAATTTTCGGTGGAAGTTTACATGGTAATGTACATCATATATTTTTTTTAGTTTTATCATTCTCTTATTTTAGAAGTTACAGGGGGGGGGACACACATTTTACCACTTTGGAAGTGTCTCTCGCGCAAACTATTCAGTTTAGAAAAAAATGATATTAGAAACCTCAATATTATTTTTGAAGACCTATCCATAGATACCCCACACGTATGGGATTGATGAAAAAAATTTTTTTGAGTTTCAGTTCTAAGTATGGGGAACTCCAAAATTATTTGTTTTTTTTCTATTTTTGTGTGAAAATCTTAATGCGGTTCACAGAATACATCTACTTACCAAGTTTCAACAGCGTAGCTCTTATAGTTTCGGAAAAAAGTGGCTGTGACATACGGACGGACAGACAGACAGACAGACAGACAGACAGATAGACAGACAGACAAACAGACAGACAGACAGACATGACGAATCTATAAGGGTTCCGTTTTTTGTCATTTGGCAACGGAACCCTAAAAACGTAGTAAACGTCGAAAAGATGGGATATGCACCCTCCCGCGAGTACGCTCAACTTTTGTGAAAAGATTTTTTAATTTTCTCGGTCCGTTCCTATATAATAAAATAAACGAAGAGTGTCAAATCTACGGACTACCGTATTACAAATGTAAAAAGATTGTGCAATCGTACCTCCAAAATAAGTCATATGATGAAACAGAAAAAATCTTATCTTAACATAATCAACATGGACAAGCAAATACAGACACACACACATACACCCCCACACACACGCCCCCACACTCCCATACACACCCCCACACACACACACGCACACACACACCCTCTCATTCATACACACATGCATCTACTTACCTTAAAATTAAAATTATTTTATTTCATGTTTAATAAAACGTATATTTAAATTTTAATTGTCTAACACAATACTCCAAAATTGTAACAGTAACATCAGAAGCACTATGTAACCTTTACGTCATTATACCTTAGGGGACCGGACTGCTTCTCCTTAACACAGGTTTTCAAAACCTAGCTAGGAGAGCAGTGCTCACCCACACGTTGTAGAAATAGTACTTATTTTGTGAAACAGTTTTTTTTTTTTTAACGTGTACTACAATTCTTTGTTTTTGAGTAAATAAATATTTATTATTATTATTATTTTTCTATATTTTAATAAATCTCGGGACAATGGATCCCGGTCCTTTGGAAGGCGTACGAGGGGCCGAAGCCAACTCGCAGAGGCCCCTTAGACATTAATAAGAGTTGAGGCACCAACCGACGATTATCCCTGTATGCACCATGCAAGTGCACCCAAGGACAACCCTCGGTTGGTGTAGAACTATTGCAGAACATGGAAACAAAACATATTAGGCTATGGATTTCGGTGGCTATAATGGATTGGTAAACTGGAACTATGGAAAGACTATGGCCCCTGCCTGATCAATGTTTTAAATGCACACGGATAAAATGGCAGGGGGTGACTTGCACACTCATTAATGGGCCCCCGAAAACGGTCGCTAGCACAAAGTGTCGTAGCGACAAGGGGGCAACATGTCCTGAGGTGCTTGAGGAGTGGAGAGGTATTCCACGGCTTTCAGAACAATCCCAGAGCCCGGAAGATGGTCAAAATCCCTACGAGCACTTACTGGAATACTTCCTTCCTCCGAGTACGTTTGCTCTTGCGAATCTCCACTCAAGCCGGCCAATTAAGGCAAGAATGAGATGGGAGCTCTGTTCCTCGTCAGTGTTTACTCCAGCCAGCCAATGAAGGCAAGCCAGAGGTGAGGAACAAGACTTCTCCCGGGAGATAGGGTCCGTGGGGTCGCTACTGCCCATCAGCTCGCCACATGCTGCCCTGCGGGTTTTTGTATCTCTCTTGGTCTGGCTCCTCATCCCAGACCTATTCCGGCAAAGTAAACTCTACCGACACAGGCCTAGAGTTCGGAGCGCACAAGCCCCACCACGACGTCAACGTAGAGATACGGCGGTGGGGTATTATTATTATTATTTTCCAACGCATTCACGGATCTCTACCAAAATTGATGTACCTAGTATCTTTTAGTTGCGGAAGACGAGATATTCTCCATTTGTACCAATCTATATTAATTTGACTTTCTTCCTATTGCAGATCGCACGCTCTTCAAACACAGTGGTCGCACTGGTAAACCTGACGCAGGAGTCGGCAGGACATTACCGATGTGAAGTGAACGGCGAAGCGCCGAACTTTGCTACTGTAAATAGACAGAAATACATTAATATACACTGTAAGTTTGTCTTTTAGACTGTTTCTGATTCATTTCTAACACGTGTCGAATACAGACTCCTTAGAAGCAAAACACGAATCATATCAAGAGGCCCACGGATTAAACAGTGTTTATTTTATTGGAATTTGTTTATACTCTACTACAAGAATTATAAAGGGAAAGGATAGGGGTTTACAATTTGAAATTCTTTGTAACGGAAAAACAATAAAACCTGAACTGGAAACATTTGTTTGTCTTAAAATTCATTTCAAGGGGCATAATTTTAAGCCATTGGATTGAACCAGTCGACTGGTCACAAAAAGGTTTGTTTTAATGTTATGTTTGCAAGGCTTCCTCAACGAGATTTTTTCTCAGAAAAACTTGTTTGAATAGGATAAATTCCTATAATGAACAAATTTCCATTTAGTCACTAATGGTTATCTGATTACATTTCAGTACTTCCAAAAAGTGGTCCCCGCGTGGTGGGTCTCAAAGAGCAGTATAATTTTGACGACTTGGTGGTCGCAAACTGTTCACTGCCTCCATCCCGTCCGAAGGCCCATCTAAAGTGGCTCGTGAACGGTAGGTCTGCGCCCTCTTCCTACGTCCTGGGACCCTGGTACCGGGTGTCGGCTGAACGGCCTGATGCTGCAGAAACTATTCTTCAGCTAAGTTTCTTCGCGACCACCTCTGATTTTGTTAATGGAGCCATCAAATTAAAAGTGAGTGTTTCAGTTATAGTTACACAATAGCACAATTATTACTGATGGTGGATCCACTTGATATTAGTAACGATTCATGGTCTACCTCAGAATTCGAGTTTAATGCAAAAACTTGAAACCTTGCAAAATAATGTATTGTCACAAAAACCAGCCTGGCTAAACCAGCTATTTACAAAACTCGAAAAATGCATTTTTCTCCTTTGATCATTTTCTCTATAGTATAGTTTCTAGTGACGAGTGTTTCCATCTCAAAATCTCCTGTATGTTCATTCATTTATGTTTGTTTTAGTGCCAGGCTACGATAGCGCCGCTGTACCAAGGAGAAACAGAGTCCACCCATTACATAGCGCTACCTTTTACTATTGCTACGGATGCACCTGAGGCAAAGGAAATCAAAGGTGAGTAAAGGTAAATAGAACTACACCTACGGTCTACACCAACTTTAAATGCAGAAATGTAAATAATATAGAAAGATCCACTTTTGCTCCTCGTGGGCCTCATAATTAATAAATCCTTACGATTTTGCTTGCCCAATAGATCAGTGATCGCGATGGTTTGGATTCTAACTGTTCATACGTTAACGTTTTAAACTTTAGAACATTGGAGTATGACTAATAAAGTCGACGGCCCCCACGTATACTATCGAAATTACAAAAAAGCCATTTTCGTTTTATTGCACTAATAGCAAATAGAGATAAAGATGTACAATATTATATAAAAATTATGTACTAATTTTATACCCTCAATTGTTTTTCAATTGAACAAAATTGAAATTGGGATATTCGGTAAAAAAGTAACCAGCAGTAACCAAGTAAACTATCGAATGTGTAATATTAGAAAAAGTATAATAATTATCAAAAACTATAGTGGACAGTATAAAACGGTTAAATTTTCCACTTTAGATACATCGGTAAAATAAAATTTTCGAATTTCATGTTCGACAAAAATCTAAATCTAAACTTAGAATCGCTCTCCTGTAAAGTAGAGGTTTTGCAGTTTCGATACTTTACGTGGTGGCCGTCGAAGTCTTTGTTGTAGTTGTCATAATATTCTAACACTACGCCATGCGACTAAAACTATGAAATCATGTAACTAGTTATGCGTATTATTTTATCTCTTGTTTTATTTTCAGACATCGCTACTTCGGTGGACATTTCGTTAGCATCTTTACTTATACCAATTTTTTTCTTAATTTTAATGTAATAACATCGTGATATATATTGAAGTCAAACATAGGTGGCCAGAAATCTACACAAAATGTCTCAAATTATTTGTTCAACAAATCTTTCACGGTTCACATTTCAAGTGTTTTGTGGCGAAACGTGGCGAATACAGTGTAGAGCGTTTTAGATACGGTTAAACAATTCTTTGGAAGTTCACAAAACTTGAGCATCAGGACGTACGTGTAGGTTAGTTGTATCTACATATGGAGCAAGTAACTAGGGAAGTTGGTCTGCCACGAAGATAAGCGCTCGCAATCTTGAATACTGTCGTTTCAGAACTTAACAATTATACTGCCTTAGTACTATGCTGGGGAGAATTGCGCTGCATCGCTCGTTGAGCAACCTGCATATGCCAGACACGCCAAATCAAGGAATGTTAGTGTATTTAAATAAGATTTTATGAGAGATTGAGCAGCCATACTCGTAGGTAAAGTGATTTTATTTAAAGAAGCAAAGCCTAAAATCTGCTTCCATTTAGGTACCCAACTTGATCTTGATAACGAAATCATCAAAATATTGAAAAAGTTAAAAAGATCCTAAATCCTAACAGTTTTTTTTTGTGCTAGGTATCTTGTACCTTTCAAAGTATACAAAGAACGAACTACAAAGAGACTTATAAATAGCCACATAAGCTTTTTCTCAACTGACGTATGAAGTGCCGTTGTGTGTCCTGAAAGACAAATTGCGGGCCGGATCTTTTTTATTTCCTTTCCAATAAAAAGTAGTCGCCAAGCGAAATATTTTCATCCTCTTGGTCAAAATGCACTTCCGAACATCGAATACTGAAACCACTGCCTATATTGTATGCATTTGAACTATTTATAAATTTAATTTAACTGCCGTCTTTCACTGTGTACATTTTTGGTTACCTTCCAAACGAATGTAAGAAATAAAGACGTAAGTTATTTTTCGATGTAGATTTTAATAATGTACTTACAAAATAAGTACTGCAGAATTGTATAAATAATAGTAATAATACCTATACATAAGCATGATAACTATTATACGGCTTTAATATGTAGGTAATCATTAAAAACAAGCTGAGCTTAAAGTTGTGTAGATTAATAACTAGAAACAAATAATTACAACGACCAAAATGTGTATGTAAAATAATTTAAGCAAATCTTACGGGATTGGGGTGAGATTTAAAAAATTTAAGCAAATCTTGCGGGATTGGGGTGAGATTTAAAAAATTCTAGGCCTAGAGTAGTATTGAATAAAATTCTATGACACTAAACTATGCGCACTTGAAGAATTAAAATGTACACTACGGTCCGAGACACGTATAGATCCAGTCTTTTTCTTCTGCAGTCTAGTAACCTACCCATGTTATTTTTTATTTATGTTTTTTTCGTGATACTTTGATGCATTCGAATGTAATAATTATATTGTTTTCTACGCATTTACACTATTATTTTCTTGTATTGTTTTTGTTAATATTAATGTGTGAAGGCGATACCATACTAATTAGAAGCATTGTGATAGCGATATGACTGCTTTCCATGAATACAGATTGTACTTTATAAATAAAGGTACCAGTGAGTTACAGAAACAAGTTGTTTTTTTTAATATAATTTATTTACAAAGCTATACAATTCATTTAGGTTTGTAAGTTTTGAACTTACTGAAGCGTTTTGTGTCTATCGTTGGAGATTCGATGTCGTTGTTTTGATATCAATATCCTGAGCCCCGAGGGCCGCTGGGTCCACCGCTAGGGTAACCTTCTTCTCCATTGCTTCCACCGTTCTGAGATCCTGGGCGTCCTCTGCCTCCGTTTTGTCCACCTCTACCTCCTTGCGGTCCACTCGGGCCTCCACTTGGGTAACCGCCGCCATTACCTCCATTAGCACTAGGAAAACCCCCATTGTTTCCTCCAGGACCACCACTGGAGTATCCTCCGTTGCTGCCTCCCGCACCACCGCTCGGGTAACCACCGGTACCACTCTGCTGGCCTCCACTTGGATAACCATTTCCTTGGCCACCGCCGTTCAAATCTTCTGCACCACCTTGGGGTCCGCGGGGCCCTTTACCGTTCCTTCCATTACCACCGCCATGACCATTACCACCAGGCCTTCCACTGGGGTAGCCCATGAAGCCATGACTTCCCGAATCTCCTTGTCCAAAGCCACCTTCTTGGTATTGTCCAGGGCTACCTGATTGACCCTGTCCAGATCCTGGGTAACCGCCATCACCACCGGGACCGCCTTGAGAGTAGCCTTGACTTCCACCTTGTGATCCTCCCCCTCCTGCAAAATAGCATATTTGAATAAATATACAATTAATATATTTATTTGGATTTTATTCTAACTAGGAACCTTTTAGTTTTGAAACAAAACTTTAGGGAAACTTTCAGAGATTATTAACTGTCTGCCTCTGCCTATATTAAAAGCATTCAAGCTTCTTCAATAGAAGTTGTAATGTATGTTTAAACCTATAGTAACAATTAATATTAGAACATTTATTACCTCGTCCAAAACCGTCCGCAGAGCCTCCATTACCGCCTCCTGAAGAAAAATAAATATTATAAATAAAATAAACTGAACACTTACAAAATACGAATTCGAACCAGCAAGTAAATTCAATTACCAACAGCTTTGTTCAGGTAATGCGCAGATTAGTTCACACTAATTTTACAACGAAAATAGCTAATTTGAAACAACCACCTGATAAAGTAGATAATTTTACAAAAATTAAAGGAGTATTCTAATAGATATAAAACGATTAAATTTTGGATCAGGTAACAAGTTTTTGGTTTCGTGACACTATTATCTTGATCTCTTATGATTTTATGGCTAAAGTAACTGATTTCTGGTAGACTTTTAAAGTCTTTGTTCTAACTTTTTTTAACAATAGTCGAGTTCTAATATCTCAATAAACTTCATTAATTAGAAATCTTGGAATTTTTCAAATGTATTCTAGCTTTAAAGCTATACACAGGTGTCGTATTGCTAACCAAGATAATGAACCAACCCTCGTATCGGATCTGAGGCATGTATCCCTGCAGGCCGGCCTCGTACTCGACAACCTGTCTTCTGCCATCGGGCAGCACTACGTTATACTCCCCAGTGGCCAGGTCGCCATCACGCTGCTCAGAATGACCAAATTTAGTACCTGTCTGAGCGTCGTCCACCTCATAGCTAAACTCGTATTTAGCCGGCTCCTGAAAAGTAACAAAAGGATATGCCAAGATATACAAGTTGTACACGTTCTTACACTCTCTAAACAAAAGTTACATGGCCTGTTTTTATGAAAGACGCCGTTAATAGCAAAAACTCTTTTTTATTTGATGAGGGAATCTTATTTTTTGCAAGTTTAATAGTTAGGTGTGCTCAAGAAGTTAAGTACCTACTTACATTAGATTGTTCATCATCATAGCTTGATCCACCACGGCCATTGCCTCTCCCGCCCGGACCGCCGGGGCCGCCGGGACCTCCAGATCCACCACCAAAACCAGGCGCACCATACGACGGTGATGGCTGACCACCAGGCCCGCCGTTGAATCCAGCTTGTGACCGAGCCGAGGCTTGAGAACCAGCACTAGGAGACAAATAACTTGAGTCTGGCGTTTGAGATCCTGGACGTTGGTTGCCTGACTGTCCACTGCCAGAAGATGAGAAACCTCCAGTAGGCGGTGGGCCATATGAACTGTCTGGTCGTTGACCGAATCCTGGCCCAGCCCCATTTGATCCTCGTTGCTGGTTTGGTGCCCCGTATGAGGATTGTGGCCGCCCTCCTCTACCACTCGGACCACCAGGGCCACCTCGGCCGCCTGGTGCCCTTCCATTACCGCCATTACCGCGGCCTGGTGGACCGTATTGTGAATCGGGGGTGATTCCTTGATTGAAATTTCCGTGTCCTTGCTGAGTGCCAAAACCTTGAGACCCTTGTCCGTTGCCTCTTGATGACGGTGGACCGTATTGTGTGTCGACAGATGGGCCCGTTTGTCCGTTAGAGTAAGAATCTTGAGATCCAGAAAGATTTAAACCACCACCAGGTTGAGATCCGCCCCCTGATCCGCCATTACTTCCAGGAGGGCCATACTGCGATGATGGTCGACCACCAGAGCCAGATGGAGGGAGGTAGCTGTTTACTGGAGGTTCGCATTTGCTTGTCGGCCACGCAAGTGCGCTTAGCAAAAATATGTACTGAAAAATATGAATATAATTTTAAAAGCGCATTTATACCCACAATTGGAGTTTGATGCTAGACACACCGAAAACTGGGATTTTTATGTACAGAGGGCTAGGAGAAAAAAGAAGAGCTTCGTCCTACCTAGATATTTATCGGAAACTTTATACGCACAATACAATTAGACACAACTAGAAAATATGACACATATGTCGATATAAACACACACTTACTAAAATCATCACTGGGGAGTTTTCATGAAACCTTAAAGCAGACTAAGTTCTGAAGATGTGTTACTTTACAAAGTTCTAGCTTTTGAATACATTAAATTAGAATAGTCGCTGTTTATATAGGAAAGTTGGTACTGGTGAGCGTGATACCGATACGATGCAAGAGCTCACGCGTGAGTTTGCGTCTAGTTTCGTGCATCTGCCGCGCGGCCGTCAAAGCGGCGCCCGCGACGCGTCACCGTGGGACTCCCGGCTGGCGCAGGCGCAATGCAACGAGAAATAATGACTCCGTTACGTGACGAATACATACAATTAATATTGACAGAACGGTCCCATTTATTTTAAAGTAAATGTTTGTCTGTCAGTGCAGAATTTATTATGTACAGACGCCAGCACATCAAGCTACCCGAAACTGTCAAATTTTCCCAGTCATCTTTGAACCTTACACTTCAGCGATAAAGTTGAAAATCTATTAAATAAATTTGACAGATTGTAGTAGCTTGATGTGCTGGCGTCTGTACCTGAGAAATAATTTTCAACTTTATTGTATTGTAAATATTAACTACTGTTTACGGGATTGATTTTGACAGTTCTTTGTTATTTCAAATGCGTGTTCAAATGTACTGAAACATGCCATGGAATTTCGATCCTCGTCCCTCCATTTCTATTTATATAATTATTTTCCCTCTGTACACAGATTAGAATGTCTTGTTCGATGGTCATTGATGTGTGCTATGCCTTTTTTTATTTTTTTTATGCCTGAATTTGAAATCTCGTAATGGAGGGTAATAAATGGGCCTACCACGCTATGTAGGTATGTACATCCTTAATATTATAAATGCGAAAGTTTGTTTGTTACGCCTTCACGCTAAAACGGCTGAACGGATTTGGATGAAATTTGGCACATATATAGATGATGCCCTGGAAAAGAACATAGGATACTTTTTTTTTTTTGAGACCGTGGGGCGCAGCTAGTACATTATAAACTGCACGCAATGTATTCTTTCATTCGATTAAATACAGATAATTATTTTGTACTGTACTGTCACCGAGTTTCAATACTGAATTTATTCGTATATATGTAAGCTATCAAACTATGTAGTTTGACTTATGTTTAAAACATAAGACACAAGACCTTAAAGGCAATAATCGCATTCATTTCTAAATCTGATAGTATACATTGCCGTCACGCTACGTCTAGAGCGGTCCTAGCAATACACCACATTTTTACCTTACGAAGGCCACATGAGTGACATCGAGTGAGCACTATACTTTAGGCTGCGTCTGTACATCCATCCCTAGATAATAACATAATCGCTATATACTGCGTACAGTAATATTACAAGCCATAAGACACAAGCGTTATATGCACAGATTTAGATGTCAAACCTAACAATCTTTTCGTCACATTTCAAATAACCCTGTGACAATAATAGCCTTCTGACGATTTCTTGTCATTTTTGTGATGAATGTGATGATAATAGCTTTTGTAGTGTAGTTAATAACTTAATACCACAAAATATATAGAAGGCGAGTTAAGACCACCAGTCCAAGGCATCCTGTACATGACGCCGGAGCCGCACCGGAACCTGCGGCCCGGCCCGGCGTCAAGTACAGGAAGGAAAAAACAGAACATCTCAGAATGAAAATGTAAAACCCACGCGGCGCCCCGGTGCGGCTGCGGTGTAGCAGTGGTGCGACGCATGGGCGATATTCATTCGTTTAAAGAAACATGCGGTCCGGCACCCCGGGGCGGCTCCGTGGCATGTACAGGCATTAACAGGCGGATCCTCCTAAGCACACAAAGCGCAGCCGCTTGTCTTACGAACTAATTTGGATAAGAAGGTAATAGAAGATTGGTAGGCTCTAATTATTGTTAACGTACCTACGTGATAAGAAAGAGGCAGAGGTGGAAGACGAAAAATGACGGTGGTTCTAACCCTTTTCTCACAAGTCAAAGGCTATGGGGATGTTATGGAAAGGCCATACAACACCATACTTTATTGATCCGGGCAAAGCCAGGCGTGCTGATGTTTATTACTAATATATACGGTTGTTTATAAATGGAACATTGTATCCGTGATGTCGGGCCGTGCAGTGATCTGTGTCATCCTCGCTAGTTAGCTAGTCGTGAGTGTGCGCGTTGCGACAGAGGCAAGCCGCCCCTTACCAGCGCCCGCGCAGCGACACCGACGCGTTGATAACGTACTGCGAAACTTTACACTTATAATGAGGCTTATGAGTTCACGATTTTTGGAGTCGTTATTATTGTGTCTCGAATCTCATAACCGTGTATTTATGGTTATTACTGTCGTACTCGGACATATAAATGTCGTGTACAATTGAGCTTATTCTACACTAATATTTCAAGAAGCGGTTAAGTGTGCGTTTCGGGGGTTCTTTTATTATTGGATTATAGAGGTATGAGGAATAGGATGGAAAGTTCTTCTTCAAATTTATTTTCTTTCTTTCTTTCATCCTCTATAGAAAAGGGAGGATCCTTCGACCAGATAGAATAATGGCCGCCACATGAGTTTTAGCTTTTTATACTTCGTGATTTTTGCGATCTATCATCTCGTTAGATCTACCTACTGTATTTTTCGTGTTCGGTAACATGTGCGTCCAGTTTCTATTATTGATAAATTTTGCCGTGACAACACCAATGCATCTCATGCACTTTTATTTATCGTTCTAGATCTCAGGAGTTCACATGAATTGTTCGTAACTAGATCGATTGCCAATTTAGACCTAACTACAGAAGGCATAGTGGCATTCATTGTACATACATGTGTAATGAGTATCGGACCTCGAACAATATGGGCATTAACTGTTCATTCTCACAAACCAATCATGACACTAGAACCACATTCGATACTTGGTATTAAATGCTAAATATTGCAACATGTCGCATGAGTACTGTCATATTTTAGTTTAACATATTAGGAATATTCTGAGGCTAATAAAGCCATTACTATAGATTCTAATCCGAGACCTTAACAATAGATATTCGCGTGGAAACATGCTCTTTAGAATACTATACTTAATAAACTCCACGAAACCTCAAGATCTACTTTGATTCATGTAAGCATTGCCTAATAAACAGCCTAATACGATTCGTGAGTTACTCGCGGACTTACCGAGAATCGATGATCCTCACTGTTCATCATTATCAGCTATTCCTAATGCATAAATCCTACGTCGTTATGGCCGAAGCTGGTACAATTGTGTTGCACTCTGTGTCAATACTGGAAAGTGGGTCAGCGAGACAGATTGATGACGTATGCTGGCACATCGCTCCAACCGGCGACCCTTTGTCAATTGTATGTATACGTCCCTACTGTATGTTCACTTAAATAGATTGAATTGTCCTGCCTGGCTCTTTAGAATATCTGCAGGCAGCGTATTTGCAACTTTGATTTGCAATTAAGCTGATTAATTTTTAAAGACTGTCGTAAAATTGAATTTGGTCGTGTTACATAGCTACCGCTGTTTGTTTTATGCGCTTGTGCTAGAAACTAGGTCCCTTCATTTAATTATACGTGTTTTATATTCAGCAAACTGAAAAAAAATTGGGGTCAGTTTCTTGACTACAATAAAATTTTACACATAATGGTCAATTCTTGTAATAAAAAATCTTTTAAATTCTAGTCGCTTTCTCATCTCAGCGACAATCTTATCTCAGCGACAATGTTAAAAATGTATGAAAGCTAGAGGTATTTTTGACAGATTGAGACTGATTAAGTAGAATGCGAACGTTCACGGGAATTGTTCCTCTTGATATCGGGACCAACGCTGATGGTAGACCGCCTGTTTTCTGATGAATGGTCACCAATCTTCAGATTGACCACAGTATGACTTGCCGATCGACCGATCGGTACATTAGTTTTAAGTACTATGTTTATGTTTGTAATTCAAATTTCTACTAAATTAATTAGGTTCCGCATAGGTATTTGTGTAGGTTCGAGGTTATTCATTTACTTCAAGCACACAAATGTACAGAGGCGGACTTGCGGCTTGGATACCTTTCTTAAATAGTGAACGGCCAAATCGGATTAACGTTAGTATTTAGGTACATACTGTACCTATAGTTGTTCATTTTCTAAAGACTGCTCCACGTGTAGAAGTACCTCAAGTATTTAATTTGGTAAAGTGAAGTGTCATGAAAACCCAGTCGCCGACTGTGACGGACACTTTTTTCTACAGAATAGATTACGGTAGAGTTACATTCCTCGGAAATACAAGCAACTGCGGGACCTTGACAATCAATCTCAGTCGAAAAGTTTACTGTTCACATTGAGATAGTCGGTATCTACTACCTAATAAAAAGCAACGGGTGTGAAATGAAAAATATATTCATTTTATTATTCTTTTTAATTCTCGTCTACTTACATAATAATTATACATTTCGTTTACAGAAACAACATAATATCCAATTGATTGTTTTATTTTTTATTACTATGGCAAATAGATATACTTACATAAAATATCAATCTGCCTAGCCTTTTCCCAACTATGTTGGGATCGGCTTCCAGTTTAACTGGATGCAGCTGAATACGTGTTCCTTTTGATATGCCACAACTCTAGGGACCAGAAGGCCAATTCTCGTACTTAGAAAACGTTCACATTCCTGTCGCAATCTGTCAAACTTGTCAAAAATTTTGGTAATTTTATAGTATTTTTGACAGATTGCTAATGAGATGTGAATGCGAACGTTCTTAAAAATTAGGGGAATTGCTCCTGAGACCATGTCAAAGAATCAACTGGCATATTAATTATGTTTCAATTATTATTATTTTTTATTTCTTTTTTCATAAAAAAATCATTCGACAAAGTCACGATTATTTATGTAAAACACCATTACGAGAAATATAATTTAAAAAAAAAAAAACATTTAATTCAGACCATTTTTGTCCATAAAAAAAATGACCAGTACCCTAATTGCGTAACTTATTTTCGTAAACAATTATGCCTAATTTGTTTCATTTTGACAGTTCAACAACATTCATTGCGTTATTTACGTTGTTGAGCAAATTATTTTTCCAACTTATGAAGCAATGGATTAGCAATCTGTTTCAAATCGAAACAGATTGTGATTGTGTTTAAATACGCAATTAGGGTAAAGGTCGCATTTCGCATTTAGCTTGAAATATGAATGATTGGTTTGAATGAAAATGATTTACTCATACTTATCAATGAAACTTATCTTCGAAACTATGTATTTTTGGAACCCTTTTTCTAGGACCAGTTGTATAATTTTAACATATAGCACATAAACCTTACAGTTATGCGACATCAAAAGGAACACGTTGTATATAAAATATTAAATTAAATAAGAAAACAGTACCTACGTATTTAGAGTATAAATTACTTGTGAAGTCCCAGCCTTCAGAACCAAAACCGATACAAAGCCAGAGTGAAAGTATACTGTTTTTATTCTAATACAGTTTCCATCTAAACTTAAACAAAACTTATTGACAAAAAGATACGACAGTAAATAACATTGCCTTAAATGTTGTCAAAAGGATAATTTTTTCATAAATGTATAAATATTGAGGCTTTCCAGAATTCATTGGAAAATTTCTAAAAAACCGATGTTTTTAAAAAAATTATCAATGTTTTCCATCGCTGGAAGTTGTTTAACGGCGTCAACAACTACGCTGCTGTCATACGGTAAAAGGCCGTAACTAACATTCTTATCAAAAATTTGTTAAAAAGTGTAGGGCTGGATACAGCAATAAGGTCTCTATATTTCTGTCTGTACGGTGATACTTCAAACTGCTTTTAATTCTTAGCCGCAGATACATACTGTTAAGACAATCGATTGAGCTTGAAAACAAAACTGTCATTTACTCAAAATCTTTTAAGTAGTTACGGCCTTTCACCATATATGACGGCAGTACGGTTCTCGGAGAAAAAATTCTTACCATAATTTTTTGAAAAAGCTTTATTAGTATTCTACAAAACTGTAGGAGTATTTTTGAACAATCAACGTTATTTAGGACAATAAAGTAGAAATTGGACTAAAAATTTATATCTTTGACAAAACATCGTCACAATACTAGATATTACCATGTTATCTTACTATTAATATCACTATGGTACTTACTTCTTACGGTTACCTCATCTATCACAGTTAAAAGGTACATTCTACTATCTCTACATCTACATTACTACTTAGAAATTACTTTATTTACATTGTATCAAAACATTTAGAAAATAATAATGTTGTAAAGCTTTTCTTAAAAGCTTTCACTTGACCTTTTAGATTTTCAAACTGAAAAGTTAGCTTTAGGGGAAATATTAAGGGTCGTTTCGTGTTATAGGTATAGCCATGATTTTAATAACATAATTAAATTGATAACAATAACATAATTATACATAAAATAACACCGGCGTGCGTGTATTACCAGGAGGTCTACAACCAGCTCATAAAGCAGTATTCTTTTAATATTACTTCAGTGTGGGAAAGAGATGAAGCTCTACAGGTCGTATAGCTCCATCGCTTTCTCCAACTGAAGTAGTATTAAAATAATACTGCATTATAAGCTGGTGGTAGGCCCCCTGATGTATGAACGTAAACGAAGCAAAAGGATAGTAACAGGTGGCGTTCTATAGATTCTGCCTACCCCCATGGGAAGAAGGCGTGAGTTTATGTAGATATATAGGTGTGCAATAGAAACTTTGATGTATTTAAAAAAAAACTACATTAGTTTCTCATTTATCCGGCAAATAGTGTCTATTCGTGCGGACACCGAAAATTTATTTGTATGATCTGTGCCATTTTTTTACACCACCTATTTCCTACCTTGCTCGCTACGATGAATCGCCTTTGGCAATAGCAATACGCATCAAAGTCAATTGCGACGCGTTTTTTCACAGGCATTACTGCGTTTAATGTTTTGTAAAACAATATAATATGCTCTCTCTTTACTGTGCATACGTTATTGAAATTGTAGGTCAGAGGGATTTAACTACTTATTTTGTATTAATAAATATTCGACGTAACCAATACACTTAGTACTAAAACAAGATTTCTCTACCTCTGACTAAATTTACCTATATTAACCTAATCACAAGTGGCACTAAAATATCAACCAAACAACAAGTGGCATCTTAATCCAATTGAATCTATTTAGTCAAGAACGTCGGGAGATGATTATTTGTAAACCTGAGAATTAGTGAAAATTCAAGATGAAAATTAAATTATTCTAGTAACCCATCCCCTCAGTTCTATGTCAAACATCCTGTAGGTACATTGAGAAATTGTCTGTCTTTTGATGGCAAATACTTTGATCGTTCGAAAAAGTTTTTTTGACAACAACATAACATAACATCGCGCCTTGTTTCCCCGAAGGGTTGGGCAGAGGTGTCCCTGTAGCAGGTATACCTACATTTCGCCAGTTATGTTAAGTCCCATTTTTTTGACAAGTTTACTAAAAAAGCGTTTCAGTAAAAATAAAATTCTGCTTTGTGAATATTTTAAGATAGGATAAACCTATAGTATAGATACTCTTATCTTTTGATTATCATTTACTTTAGAAAATTTGAGCTCTTAGAACATTGACAAACAATTTTATATAGGTACCTACAGGATGGCATCGACGCGAAAACTGTTACCATGGATTCAGTACATGATTATGAACCCCCCTGAGATGAAATTTACCGTCGGTTATTTAATCAAAAATCTGCTGTTCCATAAAGGAGATGTGCTTTTTGTAGGGACGTTGGTTTTTTATTCCGAATAAAATCTAACCAGCATCAAACTACATCTAAATAAAAACGACAAAATATGATATACACTGAAATAAAATTTTTAGACCCCTCCATTTATGAGAAAAATTATAAACTATTTAAAGTACAAATATTTTATTTGTTGATGGCAACTATGACAAATATGATATAAATTGACACATGGTACAGTCATTACTGTCAATCAATTGCCAGTGATGACAGTAACATGTGTCAATTTTGACAAGTTTACTATTTGAATATGTCAATATGACATAAATTGACACATAATACTGTCATTACTGTCAATGAATTGACAATAATGACAGTAACATGTGTCAATTTTGACAAGTTTACTATTTTATGGGGTGTGTTCACTATATTATCCTAGATAATTAGAAAGGTTTGTTCGTTTTAGGAGTAATTTCTTACTAAAATAAAAAACGATTTTTCTCATAATTGGAGGTCTTTAAAAATGTATGATATAGTTAGAACCACTAGTTTTTGGGATGTCTATCCAAATATATTTAACTTATCCTGGTTAGAATGATTGATTAATAAAAAAACATTTACCGACCGCATCCGCGACCGCGTTTCATTGACCGCTTAGGAATTGCACTTTTCTAAGAAACGGCAGATTTAAAAAAAATAACCGACGAAAAGTTTCCCTGCCAACCAGTATTGTTTGATTTGATCGTCTACTCATTCCTACAAATGCTTGACCAAAAGAAATGGGTATTCGTAATACTTAAACATATAATCTTAAAACTACAATACTGTTTGCATGTTGATGGTTTCAACTTTCTCCTTTTTGCTTTCTCCGCGGAAGTGCTGCTCGATCTCTGCGAGGGACTTACCTTTGGTCTCGGGCACCATAAACAGTACGAAGAAGAAGGCGATGGCACAGAAGCATGAGTACAACCAGAATGTGCCCGCGGATGATAGCACGGCCTGCGAAGACGAATATTTTACATAAAATCACTGATGATGATGATGATAGTTATATTTTCGCCCGTGACTGTACAAAGGGTTTTGTTGTGTTAATTGTGATCTTAAAATAACCGTTGTGAAATGTAGCTACAAAATTGCATTTTCAATTCATTGCTTGTTGAAGTTACGCGTTATTAATTTATCAAACAGCAAACCATATGCATATAATAGGTAAAATATCCATATTGTTTCGAAATTATACATTATACTGCCTGCAATTATGGTACAATTATTATTACAAACAGGTTCTGCTTTCAGTAAGTAATTATATTTGCGCTAATAACGAATGCATAGGGAATACAAATTACAGTTTCAATATTATATTATGTATTTACAGAAGATTAATAAGTAAAAATAATGTATATTTATGATTGATGATTTAGTGAAGGCAACTCTTCTCCATTCGAAAACTACCTTTTGGAAGAGGCAACTAGAATCAATTTTATTATTTTGTAAATTTTGACGTTCAAAAGTGCCATATATATGCCTATTTGAAATAAATGATTTGACTTTGACTTTGCAATCACCGATTTCTTGTTCTAAAGAAAAGGTTACGTTTACTTTTGCTGACACCATGTTTTATTTTTACTGGCTAATTACAACGACAACACCTCAGTCACAGTCACGTCGAACTGAAGATCGGCTTGACGTTATACATAATATTGAGCCCGTTACCCAAGTCCCATGTTCCGGTCATTTAGAAAGAAAAAAGCAGTAGTAGTAATCTCAGCAGCAGCGCGGAGTCTGGATTTGTGCCCGGTTGATGGTAATAGGTTTTTTTTTTGTGTTGGGCATCTCGTAGTTGACCTCTGAGATCATGACTACTTAACCGGGCTTTCGTGTGGGTGCCTTAAGCTACTACACTTAAAACCTCCAGCCAGAGGTTATTCAACTATGCTAATTAAAACTAGGTGAACGCTCGCTAAGGGCACCCCCTGTGGGGTACGAACCTCGGCTTAGGGCGTCAACGGGAGGGAGGACATCAAGGATGGGACGGGCTGGGATGGTAATAGGCTCGCACCCTATTACATGGGACTTTTTACGCAAATTCATGATTTTAAACATTGTAATTTTCAGCAACAGTAGATATTTTAATTATTTGATTATGAATAACGATGGTGCCATTCTCTTTCTTCTTATACTTACATCAAGAATATGATAGGACTTTATGACCGAGAACATGGACATCAGGTTGACGGCGCTGGCCATCGCGGACAGTTGCGAGCGGTAGTGCGCCGGGAACAGCTCGCCCAGCAGCAGGAAGGGCAGGCCGCCGAAGCCGAGCGAGAAACCCAGCATAAACACCACCAGGCTCGCGATGGGGAGGTACCTGGAGGGATTCATAGGTTAGTCATAAGCTAGATTAGACATCAATACCAGTTTTCACTACGAAACCTAAACTATAGGCTACTTTTCATAAATAATGAAATACTAAATACACACATGGCAAATCACGAACCACAGCTATATTTTATGCGCAACTAATATATATATATTTCTGATCCGGTCATTAGTACGGACACGAAACGAATTGCAAGCGCGCCACTGGCGACATCAAGTGATCTTCCCACACCAAAAAGCGCGCTTCTATGGAGTCGTGATGTTTTAAGGCCACGGCGAGGGAGGATTCAGCCTCGGATCGCATCGGAATGATGACGTCGCGGAACTGTTCTCGATTCGTTGTTCTCAGTTATTATTTTAATAGTAATTTGTGATCATTGTGTTAATTTGTGATTCTAATAAACGCCGTCACTCCCAGTGTGTGTATAATTTAGCTAGTGTGATTAATTTGATAGTAAATTATAATGAGATCTGAACTGCAAACGGTTTTTCTATTGCGCATTAACCAACAGTAGTTAAAATATGCCTGATAATAACGAAAGAATCACATAGCCGTCTCCGACATATATAATATTTATATATATTGATAAAACCAAGATCAAGATACACCACAACTAGCGAAAGGAAGTTAGCATGAGAGTAGTCAATAAGATTGAAATATGGACTAGGAAGGTAGGAACTGATCAAAATGGAAAACGTCGCGTAGTTTTCAGAAGTGGTAAAAAGTGAGGAAGTTTGTCAAGCTATCTTGTGATGAAACTAGTGACAGTAAGTTGAAAAATAAATAAGGTTGATAATATAACAATTACATTAAGGACTAGAAACTGATAAACCCTGAAGATACGTCGCTTAATTATAATCATTTTGAATACGGAAGCGGTGAATAGAGATTATTACACGCTGAATCGTTACTATAGGAATAGGCAACTAGTGATAGGAAAGTAGCATTAGAGGAATCAATAAGGTTGATGAGATAGGAAAGATGGACAATGAAATATGGGCTGGAAACAGATAGAAGAGGTTTTGACGTTCAAAAGTGCCTTTTATGTGCCTATTTGAACTAAACGATTTGATTTTGACTTAGAAAACGTCTCGCAGTTACAAGCATCGGAAAATTGTCTTTATGACAGCGGTACAGAATTATGCTTTTGGCGTTAAAAATGTGCTGATTCTCGGCCAGAAATCAACCATCAGATTTAGTCATGAAAATTCTGCTTAATTCTTAATTGGACTCAAATTACAACTCCTTAACGCTGACAAGGCTTTGTTCCAATAAGAAAAACCTTATTCAATTATGGCCTCCTTAAATTAAAATTTTGTTTGATTTACGTAAATATTTGCCCGTATTTCTTAGGAACGTAAATACCATATTTCTAATTATTATTAGAAGCTTTATTATTAATATTAGAAACCATAAATCTACCTACTCAATTTGAAGCAGTTATGCTTCAAATTGAGTAGGTAGTTTTATGGTTTCTTACAAAGTTTTCCTTGTAGTTTGTTTAATCGACTGATTGATTTACGCAACAGAAAAAAATATATTCCATCTGTAAATTCCAATACCTATCTATGTTGGTAAACAAAACATCATTTTTAATATGAAATCGCCCAAATAGATCTCTACGTAGATGTTATACAAATAGAGATTGACCATTTGGTTCACATCTTTATTATTATCGTGACTAGCTAGGCTATTGTCCCTTCAAGATAGCGATCTTGAACTACACCCCATGTTATTCCAGCGATCTCATGTCGTCATTCCACCTTTTCTGTTGTCTATCGTCTCTTGGGTATCGTCACCGTCAGCAACAGAAGTTGACTGAAACTGTTACTTTTACATATTATTATGATTGAAAATGGACTCAAAAGTATTCGATACTACTTTTACTTTTCAGCATTTCATGTAATAGCAAAAATGTCGTGTTATCTGAATTTAACACAAATCCATTTTTTATTACTTTTGATTTTTTCAATAATTGTGATTAAAGAAACTACAGTGTTTAATCAACGTTTGTTGCTAGATGAGTCTTTTGTGAACAATAAGTTTACAGCACAAATTTTTTTTTTACTTCATAAATTTCGACAAATTATTACACATAACATAACACTCGTGCCTCTCGCAATGCCAGATGACGAAATATATTGAACAAGTGAAATTTAAGCGGCATAGGCGGCACAATGGCGGGGATACACGCTAATGAATTGACGAACGTGTCCAGCAGTGTGACCTGCCACTCTCCCAGGCGCGTCAAATTCAACCTTTCAAGTTCGGCCGAATTCGCAACTGCTGACGCGGGTCAAAAAACTTTCTAGTTTGAAAAATTATAGGTTAGTTTAGTTTGCGGCATATTCTTCTTATATATAAAATTCTCGTGTCACAATGTTAGTTACCTTACTCCTCCGAAACGGCTTTACTGATTTTTACCAAATTTTATATGCATATTCAGTAGGTCTGAGAATCGGCTACTATCTATTTTTCATACCCCTAAGTGATAAGGGTTGTCGACCCCAAACAAATAATTGGCAAAACAACGTTTGCGGGGTCAGCTAGTAGGTTTATAATAACAACGACTTATTCATTTTTAATTATTGTAGTATAGTAATTTTATTCTAGGTGCATCGTCTTCACACATAATTATATAACTAATGTACCTATACAAAATATTGTAAAACATTTTAAAAGAGTAACGGTGGAGTTTCTTGCCCATTCTTCTCCATATGAAAACTACCTTTTGGAAGGGGCGACGAGAATCAATTCTATTTTTTGTGAAGATTGACTATCAAAAGTGCCTTATAAGGGCCTATTTGAAATAGAAATAAATGATTTGACGTTGACTTTGACTCTTAAAGAATTAGTCATCCTATTATGTAGCTTGCATAAATTATGTTAAACAACACCAATACCTGAAACATGCAATTTACTAGAATTGTCTATTATGAAACAAAATAACTGCATATTATTGCAATACCCCTTCAGAAAATAATATATTCTTGGTTTCTGTGAAACGACACAACCAAAATACTAGTCATCCGATATCGTCACTCGCAGAAACGATGCTAAGTTGATGTCGTTTCACAGAAACACAAGGAACCTAAGAGCAGCAGCAGCCGTTTTATGAGCAGCGGACAGGAGTATTGACCTTCCATCACTTAAAAACTGACCACTTCCCTTTAAGTTACAATTAAAATGTTTGTTACCCAAGCCACGATGACTCCTTCAAATGGAAATAGAAGGCTGCGCCCATGGCCGCCATGGAGGCGCACATGATGGCCGCGGACACCAGCAGCAGCGGCCGGCGCCCGGCGCGGTCCACGAGCAGCGTGCTCACTGCGTTGCTCAGCAGTTGTACCACACCTACTACGATGGTAGCTGTCATGGCGTCTAATGTGCTACCTGGAGTGAATAAACATTTTAAACTTGAGAGTTCATTTTTTGGGACTTATACAAATAGTTTAGCCGTTAAGAGGCCGGCGACACGGCTCGCAATTACAAATCGAGATATTTGCAAGATTAAATTCCAAGCACGTTGCGCTAGTGTGAGTGCCTGTCGGAGCGATATACACCTACACTGAGCTATACTACCACGCACACATTGACAATTATTGCTTGACGCGATAGTACTACTAGCTTTCGAAAATTTATGATAAATTTGGATGTATTCCGTAATACAAAAAATTATGAATGAAAACTTAATGTATTTCCATTTTTTTTTCGATAGTTTATAACTTGATAATGTAAACTATGCTTCTGCGGAAACAATATTACTTACAAATATTAATTGTTTATAATACAGAAAAAACAATGTGAAAACATGTCATTTACGCTATAAAAATGTACGAAATGCAATTCGCTGACACTTCATTTAAAGGTAAGTTTTTGGAAATAAAAAGACGTAGAAGCCTTAGATAAATACTGTCTCAATCCGAATATCAACATAATATGGTGGAAATATGCTCAAATTGCAAATGATTTATGTACTACGTTTGTATGGACAATTCATGCGTCGCCGCATTCTTAAGTAAAACATATTTGGCATTCTATTTTATTTAGGTATAAGTGCAGCTGCCGCTTGAGTGTTTTCTCCAGTTTATTTAATTTTGCTTCTTCTTTCCAAAACACTCAATTGCCATGTTTTAATAATAATATTGAGGGCGAAAATCCTCTTACAAATGATACAAAAACGACTTTGAACAAAAAATTCAACCGACAAAAAAGAAACTGAAAATCATAAAATAAATAAATCTTAACAAGGTTGTTTTATTTTTTAAAACCTCTTCCTTTATTTCGTTGGTTAAACACTCACCAGCATTCCTGAAGATCTCCACAGTAAAGAATATGACAGCGTCAATGCCGCTGAACTGCTGGAACAACAGCAGGGCGAACCCGATGATCATGGGTTTGAGAACCACGGGAGAGAACATCACCTTGCGAGTGAACAGGCTCGGAGGACCAGCGGGGTCTTCGGCTTTCCTGTGAAGATTCATAAGAAAGTAGTAAAGACTACAGCAGAAATAAGTACTAAACATATTCATTGGGAAAATATGGAAAGTAAACGTGACAAATTCTATAAGCTCTTTCTTGATTGAAACCCCACAACCTATTGTAGCTAAAGATACTTCTTCTTTAAAATCAACTTGAGCTACATTGGAGTGGTGCCGATTCCCTTGTTCACAAACTAAACTAAATTTAAGTTCAGTGCATCTTTTTCTTTCTATTTCATTAAGAAAAGGACAGAAGATAAATTTTAGTTTAGTCCTGTCAAATTAATCAGCGCCTGTCACTACTCCATACAAGTTTTGACGTGATTAAAAACTTGCCTACTAAAATTACGTCAATTTACGTCAAGCGCTGATTAATTTGACAGGACTAAACTGAAATTTATCTTCTGTCCTTTTCTTAATGAAATAGAAAGAAAAAGATGCACTGAACTTAAATTTAGTTTAGTTTGTGAACAAGGGAATCGGCACCAATAGCTTATGTTGATGTAAAAATATAATTATGTTGGTAAGGTTGGTAGAGGGTTGAAAGATCAATGGTAGAACATGAGCCCTATCAGAATACCAGCGCTGCGGTATTTGTTTTTTCAAATATCGTAGCAATATGCTGAGATAGGAGCCTTTTTGGCCTCGCACAAGTCTTCTTTTTACACAATTTTTTTAAATTTTAATATTCTAAACTGTTTTTATAATTTTATTAGTTTTAATGTTGTATTTTCTGAGCGTGACGCAAATAAAAAAAAAAATCTTTCTTTCTAGGCGTCCTTTCATATCCCCAGAGCCTTTTAAAACTCTCCCCTATCTTCGATGATAGGGCGATGCAAAACTAATCTCTCTTTTCAGTATTACTAAGTACTGCAAATCTTGAATCTTGAATTTGGGAAAGAGAGGGATTAGGATACTGTCCTAATCACTCTTTATACGAAACTTGCATGATAAACAAGTGTGACCTAATATAATATTATCGTATGTCGTTGATGAAGTAGATGTTATGCATGGATGAGTTGCTCTCGCCTCGTAATACATGTATAATTATTTTTATAATTATTACCACATGTAAAAGTCCGTTAGAAATCATGTTTGTTTATAGGTAATGCTCACCAATCACGATAACCATGATGCATTTATGTAGGTGTTCCTACCTATGTCAAGAACAGATGAATGTTTCAAAGTCCTAAATATTACTATAGCCATAGCCAGAGAGCAGGTTCGAACCCAGACAGGCGCTTTACTTTGTGTAAATTATTTCATCATCACTGCTCTCAAAACGGTGACGGAAAACATCGTGAGGAAACCGGCATGTCCTAGAACCGAAAATTCGAAGACATGTGACATCTACCGACCCGCACTGGGCCCGCGTGGTGGATCACGGCCCACTCCCTCTCACTGAGAGGAGGCCTGTGTCCCAGCAGTGGGAACATTTATAGGCTGATGATGATGATGACTATAGCCATGTATCAGTAGCGTTAACTGAAATCAAGAACAGACAACGAATAGAAATAATTTCTTTAATCCGAGTAGGTACATATAAAATACGAATTTGCATACGCCTAAGAGTTATCGTTAGCAAGATTTTCTTCATCCCTATTATCTTTGAGTAGTTAATCTGTTAATCTCAAACACGTGCTACCGATTTGCTTGTTAAACAGCCCCAGATCACGCCACCATAATTATTTGGGAAGTTGTCACATCATCCTTATCGATAACTATAATCGTATTGCAATCGGCCTCAGAATATGTAACGCAACGTGACCGGTAGCAATTACCTGATGTGCCGTCGTTTGCTGCCCTATTGACCTCTAGCAAGGTGAAACTATAACAAGTTGAGGTGTCTTTCTATGGAGTGTAGTGGTTGGACATGTGAATCTAATTGTTCTTATACTCGTAAGTGTCTTTTACTGATAGCAATGTAGTCAGTACCTTCGGCTCAAACAAAAAAAAATTGAAATGTTGCCGTGAAAATTGGAAAATTCGGGTAAACTGACAGTGCATTTTCTACGAGAATTTTGTATGAATTATTGGGACTGGACGTATGTTGGATCTGCTAGTTCCCCAATTAAAGTGTCATCAAATTTCGAAGACAAGAAAATTATAAAACAAGGTAGGTCGACCGAAGTTCAAAATCAGTCTTATGACCGTAAGACGACGTTCGCACGGCTGTAATAAAACCGCGGCGGGATTTTTCCGTACATTGGATTTTCAACGCTCTGCTTAACAGACAACGAACAGCATAATAATGCGCGTACAGTACAATAATGCTTTCAGGGTGTTGATGGGGTTGTCGCACTACTGCAGTGGTTCCGGCATGTTCGCAGAGGCGCGAATCGATGGTTTTCACGCCATCATGCGCAAGCGTTGTGCTTCCATTATGCGCAGGGTTTGCGCCAGCCCCAACAGCATCCTGAAAACTATAGCTGATAGGTGGGACAGCCCCATACTGGGACATTGGATACGCCTACATGCCACTGTGGCGTATTAGTGTATAGTTTGTGTTTTTTGGTAGATGTAAGTACGAACACTAGTTTCTAAGTCGTGTGAATACTAACCAAATGGACTACATTTGTGGGTCTGAAATAAAAAATTTAATTTAATTTAACACCGAGAGTTGAAAATCCAACAGTGTGTTTTTCGACGCGCTTTCTGTGGAGTTCTCAACGCTCGGCTTAACACCGAGAGTTGAAAATCCAGTGCGTGATAAAATTTCGCCGCGATATTTTTACGTCCGTACGATCGTGGGCTTATGCAGTAGGATACGCCCGTAACTTCAGTCGTAACTACGGACTTTGTGCTTAGGGAGTAGACCCCTGATATTCAATATAGCATAATCAGCCTATAACGTTTCCACTGCTGGGACACAAGCCTCCTCTCTGTGAGAGGGAGTGGGCCGTAATCCACCACGCGGCCCATTGCGGGTTGGTAGATGTCACATGTCTTCGAATTATTGGTTCTATTAGGACATGTCGGTTTTCTTACGATGTTTTCCTTCACCGTTTTGAGAGCAGTGGTGATGAAATAATTTACACAAAGTAAAGCGCCTGTCAGGGTTTGAACCTACGACCTACAATTCGTAAGTCACGGTCGTTACTACTGGGCCACCACTGCTCTCAATATATATGGAGAGCAGTGGTGGCCCAGTGGTAATGGATACGGGACGGACTCAATAGATATTCAATAATAAAAAAACAACATGTGTGCAATTTACACGTGGTAGAAGTGAAACCTTCAAAAATTAAAAAAAAAAAAATTGTACGCGCACAAACACGTTTTAACACACGTACAATGCTGAGGCCCAAGCAAACTCGCACTATGCCTTGGTAAACACGAGTGGAGGGGGTACGAAGCAGAGCACAAAGAGAACCACGAACATAAGAAACACTGTATAATGATTCCTATCAAATTTTTTCTCACGTTAAATCTTATGAATTTATGTGTCTGTCTCTTTTTACTGTCGCTTTTTCGTTTCATTGACTTTCAAATCACAACGATGCTAAAGAAGTTTTCACTTCAAAATAAATAGCAGGCGTGTTGTGCATAAGTTGCTTCAAGCTGAATAATACTAATAGGAGAGAAGTATCGTCCTTATTGCAAGTCTCCACCACGAGTGACTATAGTCAAGTACCTACGTTAGCCGTATCCAGGAAAGTACGCCCTGTTAACTATCGCTTAGCTTCATATCATGGCATTTACGAAGGGGTATACCAGCGAGTCAAACATATAGGATGCATCACAGGACAGATGGGCCAGGATCGTCAGACAGGTGCCTGAGGGCGGGCGTCATCGCCGAGGCAGGATTAAGAAACGCTGGCGGGACGATTTGATTCGTTCCAGACCGATCGGCTCGAGAAAGCAAAACACAAAGAAAATTTTAAAGGTATGGGGGACACCTTAGCCCTTAGGACAACAAAGGTTAATAAAAAAACCTATACATATTCTGCTGTGATTCACCTCAAACAATTTACACAAACCTGGATGAATAAAATACTACTTACTCTTGATTATCTTCCTTAACGGTGGCAGTAGCTCGAGCAGACAAGTGTAACCACTTGATCGACTCCGACGCATCCAGACCCTTAGACTGCAGCCACACGGGAGATTCTGGCAGAGGCAGGAGTACCACGAATAAAGCCACTGGAAATAAATAAATTGGATGTTATTTACCTTTACAAATATTGGAATACTTTCGTAAACTGGTAGTTCTCATCAATGACTGTTATCATATTGTTCGATATCAGGTTCAAACAGGTATTTTAATGGTGGGTGAATGGACCAACAATCTCTATAAATTATACAGTTGATTTTTTAAATGTGTGGGTACAGTTTGCAGTAATTGACGAATTTTGAAGAACCCAGTCCAAAGTAACGAGGCTTATAAATATAATGACAGCACACTTAACATAGTAATATTTACCGCAAAATACAGCGGATAGGAAGGCGAGGTATCGCCAGTACAGCCAGTTCCCTGCCACGTATGATATGAGGATCCCAAGAGACATCGACAGAGTCGGTAGCGAACCGAGCCGGCCGCGGATTTCAGGGTCACAGCATTCACTGACCTAAAAATTATACATAAACTAACATTACGTATGTTATCCCCGAAGGGTTATGAAGAGGTACACAAAAGTACACCCACATTTTCTCAATTAAGTATGTTTAAGACCCATGTTATATATAGGGGGCGAGCCTATTGCCATCAATCAAATGATAAATTTCTGATGGAAAAACCCAATCACACTTTGCCCGATCTGGGAATTGAACCCAGGACATCATGCTCAGCATTAGCGCTTGCAACCACGAGACAAAGGAGGCAGTTTAAAAAGATATACCTACATTGGGATAATGTTATGACATATGTGATGTTCGAACTTTTATAGGGGCTCTATCACTACGTAAACGTAACGTTACAGCTGTGGGCAATAGTTACCTACATTACCTTTATTTAAAACGATAAAAGTTAAGTACAAGCTACAATATGAAACAACAATTTCTCTCTTCGATTCAAGCCAGTAAATTATTTAACAATTTATTAATAAGAACACGTAAGTGTGAATAAACTGGGTAAAAATGTAGATAGGCAATATGTATGTCAAAGTAAAACTTTTGACCGGAATAGTTAACATTTACATACTTAGGTTCTCAGTTTTAATATTTTTTTGTTTCGATTTTATTTAAAAAGTTGTAGTGAATCAAAATTTATAACTAAGAGAGCGTTCAAGTATTATTTAACGAATTTGGGGGGAGTGGGAGGTCTTCTGAAACGTTACGATGCGTTACGGGGGGGGGGTTGAACTACGTGTTACGTAACATTGTTTTAACCCTTCAGAACGGTCGCGTAGAGATTTTTTTCTCACGCCTATTTTTAAAACGTGTTTTTTTCACTTGAAAATTTTTTTACTTCACAAAATTTCTTGCTTGCTTTACAGTATAGTGAATCAAATATTAAAACGAATTTTTGATATTTTTTAAACTCCAAATGTAAAGCAAAAAAAATATTTATCAACAGCTTGTACCTACTTCACGCCACATAATTGTGACTTTCAGGTAAACATGGTCACTTGGTAGTGGTTACGTAACGTTTTACTAGGGGGAGGGGGGGTAAAGAAAAACGTTACGGTGCGTTACATGGGGGGAGGGGGGTCAAAAATCTCCAAAAATTGCGTTACGTAATATAACCAGCCAGAACTGGTTAAAAACTAAAACTAAAAGCGAATATTTTTTTATCATTAACACTGCATACGTAAAAAACCCGAAGTACCCAAAAAACCTGTTTAGACATAAGTTATTTACTTTATTTTTAATTATGACTGCGACGAGACTCTCGACCGCAAAAATGTGTATTTACAAGTATATAATTATTCATATTATTATCAAATGCAGGTAATTATCGCGAAAATGCAAAATGTAAATGGGCAACTATATTTTATCAATACAAAGTATCTAAGGTCATTTTGCGGTCAACTAATAACGCTTACGAAACAATGAACTAAACACTACAAAAGGTCAGGTGAACACTGCGAACAGTCATACGACTGTAGATTAAAGATGTATTATATTTGTTCAAGTTATATCATGTGTGGCTAATTATTTGATCCGATGAGTTTGATGTGCAGTTTCTTGTACCGTTTCCGCTTTTATTATGGATGAGTGAAGTAGCGCCCATTCATGATTACAAAAACATTGGATAGAATATTCTCGCAATGATTATTTGAAATAAGCTCATTATTATGCATCCTTCCAGCATTATCTTTGTACATAGCAACTGACTATACTCCGTTTGAAATAAGATTAGACATTTAAACAAACCTTTTTTACAGTTCGTTCAACTGATTTTGACTTCTATACCATTGGCATAAGGATGGCATTAAAAGAAAAAAAAGTGGTTACAAACCAACTGTTTACTGCAGCTGTCATTTGTCATGCCACCAACGCAATAGAAGTCAAAATCGGTTGAACGGACTGTAAAAAGGTTTAGTTAAATGTCTAATCTTATTTCAAACGGAGTATAGGTATTCATATTTGTATGCAAGATTTACATTATAAATCGCAATACCTGTCGAGTGTAATACTGATACAATAATTTATTGGTAATCTTCCTTATTATCTTTGTAAATATTTTTATAACTTCAAGCAAATTAAAACTCACGTATACTTGCGCCGTAGCCAACACAAAGCCGACGCCGACTCCTGTGATCATCCTGCCAACTAGCAACAGCGGGTAATACTTGGCGAAACCCAGGATGAGCCAGGAAGCCACCCAGATGGGTGACGTCAGCTGTAGCGTGCGCTTGCGACCCAAACGTTGCATCAGGGCACCGGATAACATGCTGCCCAGGAAGGCGCCCAGTGGAGGGATGGCACCTGGGTAGTAAGAATTAGAGATAAATATATTTACAATCACAAAACAACATTTCATTGAAATGCTAATTATCCACCTTGTTAAATAAATTAATTGATTTCCATTAATCCATTCAATGATTTCGGCTTCAGCAGCTGTTTGTAAAAAACATCTATACTCCGTTTGAAATAAGATTAGACATTTAACTAAACCTTTTTACAGTCCGTTCAACCGATTTTGACTTCTATTGCGATGGCGGCATGACAAATGACAGCTGCAGTAAACAGTTGGTTTGTAACCACTTTTTTTGCTTTTAATGCCATCCTTATGCCTACGGTATAGAAGTCAAAATCGGTTGAACGGACTGTAAAAAAGGTTTGTTTAAATGTCTAATCTTATTTCAAACGGAGTATAGACAATTTATAAAAAACAGTGTTTATTCACTTCAAAAATAAATATTTCAACACAAACCCGGAAAAACAAAACATTAATTTCTACTTGTTTACTACATCAAATAGTATATTGAGGATATTGTTAAGGTCTCATCAATTACTTGGTGGATCAGCTGACAGGCACAGTTTGTTAAGCCTTGGCCTTACAAAGGGACATCTGTAGTTGCGACCGTGACACTACTGCATCAATTGTGTAAATTGGTGATAAGCGCCTTTCGTTTACTGAAAACTAATCTCAATACCTATCTATTTAAACAGTAATTTCCACTGAAGTGCTAATAAGCATTTTATGCATTGTGACGAGTGACGACCGAATGTTAAGTTCTCGCGAACACACATTTTGTTACGCTGATTATCTGTTAGATGCGGCTAAAAATCTCTTCATCACCGTTTTTCTCAGATAGACCTTAGGGAGATTAATAATAATATTATGTTATGTATTTTATGCTGACTGTATTTTGTAAATGAGGGTCGGGCAAAGTGTTTTTTGGGTTTTTCCATCTGGAATTTTTCAGTAGTAGCCCGGAGTCTGGATTTGTGCCCGGTTGATGGCAAAAAGCTCGCCCCCTATTACATGGGACTTAAACATAACTGGCGAAATGTGGGTGTATTAGAGGTACACCTCTGCCTAACTCTTCGGGGAATACAGGCGTGTTGTTATGTGTATTTTGTGCTGACTGTATTTATGATGACTCTATTTTGAGATGATTGTATTTTTTATAGCATAGGTAAACTTTTACTATGCTTTGCGAAATCCAATAGACGAATATTATCCCATTGGTCCGTTGGACTTAGCATATAAGCAAAGTTCCTAGTAATGGATAAAACCCCATGACAAAATCACATCAGACATCTCTGGTTTTTAGTAGAAAAATTATAGCCTTGAAGGTAAAGCGACCAGATTCCATTAAAGCAAAGTACTGAACCACACACCGCTAGGATAAAAAGAGCCCATAACAACAACGCAAAAATAGCCGCTAGATTGTGATTGTGTCTAAAATGAAGATGTCCACTTGTCCACCCACGCAATCGTCATCGTGTTATGCTTTACAACTCAACGCCCCCTCAGTGTTTTACTTCCGTCACTAACCAAATCGTCCCAACCCACTGGTCCTGATATTAAGGGGACGATGACCGACTTTTAATGATTTTATACTGAAAATGACGTCTAAACGAGTTGTGAAAAATATATGTTAAATTAAAGCATTTCCCTAATATTTTAATATAGGCATATTTTTGATTATATTTATATTACATAGTGAAATTAATTTGTAAAGTTATGTCTAACACGGAAAAAAAACTGAGAATGACGCAAAATCTGTCGAGCGTATTTCTTTGAAAACTTCAAAATTTTAAAGATAATTAAATTATTGATCTTTTAGTATACTTGTTTTATTAAAATACCTTTTGTTTTACGTGTAATAAATTAATAATGCGTCTAATTTGGGACAGCGCTCCTTGATGGGCGAGTCCTATTACTGGCTGGACGTATGACGCGTTGCTTGAGCTCAGTACAGAACACGCAAGCAAACCATTCAAGGTCACTGTCATATATCTGCGTCTTAAACTACGAATTTCTTTACTTAACATAACAAAACGCCTATAGACGGCGAACGGAGTCTATACACACCATACAACTCACACACACCACACCTCACACCTAAACACCTCATTTCGCCAGTTATGTTTGATTCCTAGTAATGAGGGTTGTTTAAGTCCAAGAGGTGATCCTATTGCCATCAACTGAGCACAAATCAAGACTCCGGGCTGCTACTGAACAGATTCTAATGAGAGTCTATATCCATAACACCTATCTTTACAAATAAATGAAATTGAAGTCTGTTTGTAATGTCATAATAACAGCTTTTGACTAAATGCATATGAAAGTATACAGGGTGGCAGGAACATCGACGCGAAAACTGTTACCATGTATTTAGTGCATGATACTGAAACCCCCTGTGTTGAATCTATTCGTTGTTTTTTTTTATCAGCTGTTTCATAGAAAAGTGCAATATCTACGCGGTCAAAATGTATGGAACAGAAGATTTAACAAAAAAAAAAACTGGCGAAAAAATTCAACACAGTGGGGTTCAGAATCATGTACTGAATCCATGGTAACAGTTTTCGCGTCGATGTCCCTGCCACCCTGTATACGGTACTTATAACAAAAACATTTTTTTATTTTTATTAATTTGTCTGTATTTCTGTTTGTTCCGGCTAATCTCCGAAACTGCTGGACCGATTTTAACGGGACTTTCACTGGCAGATAGCTGATGTTATAAGTAAATAACTAACATTTATTTTAGAAAAAAATAATTAAGATTCACGCAAGTTAAACCGCGGGCTGCAGCAAGTAACCCTATAAACCAAGTTGGTCCGACCTGCGAATCGAACCCAAGATACAGCAGTTGAGCCTGCGACTAGTGTGACTAGACCAATGAGGCAGAGACAAAAGGTTTATTTAGCTTTGAGTTGTGAATCGATCTCCTCATACACCATGGTCCTCACAAACTTGCAGAATTCACTCTGCCTTAGCTCAAAAACCTCCATCTAAAATATTACAGCATAATTGTACATTGTATAGTAGGCCACACGTCTGTGGAAACAAAACCAGTATTAGCTGCAGGGTAATTGCGTAACACACTTACATTACAGTAACAATGACTTTCATTTTGACAATTTAACAACATTCATTGCGTTTTTTACGTTGTTGAGCAGACAAATTTTTCAGACATATGCAATGAAGGAATGTATTAACAATATCCTTTAAAAATCATTCAGTTTGTGATTGAAAGTTATTATGCAATCTTCTCTTCTTTTCGTGTGGTTCGAGACTAACCTGGTGTCAGAGTTTTAAAGCCACCCATGGGCCTCTGACTTGACTTCACATGCCGTCGAGAAATATACTCAATATCTTTCAATACACCGTGAAATTTGAATCACAGTTTTGCTAGAACAAACGTTGTTCAGACCATGGTCTACTACCATTCTACAGCATCCAATAAAAAAAAACATACTTAGTTTAAAAAAAAACACAAAAGAGACAAAGTTTAAAATGTCAAGATTATCTACTGCTTACTAAATTTCGTTTATGGAGGTACATTTCCCTGTAGACAATGCTGTGTCCCGTGCGTGGTGTCTATGTTGTAGAGAGTAACGATAATCTTGACATTTTAAACTTTGTTTTTTTGTGTTTTTTCAAAAACCAATTATGTTTTTTTTTATTGGATGCTGTAGAATGGTAGTAGACCATGGTCTGAATAACGTTTGTTCTAGCAAAACTGTGATTCAAATTTCACGGTGTATATCTCTCAGGCATGCCGGTTTCCTAACGATGTTTTGCTTCACCGTTTTATAAGCAAGTAATAATTATGTAATACGCACATGAATCCGAAAAGTCAGAGGTGCGTGCCTTGGGTTCAAACTCGAGACCTATGACTTGGCATTCCGACGGTCACACCACTAGGCTATCACTGCTATCTATTACGCAATTAGAGTGCGAAACTGCTCACTACTCTAGGCCTGCTCAAGGTCTAAGAGTCACTGTCACTGATGTGTGATCGCGGGTCTTTACGCCTAAAGTAAGAAATAGGTGCATGCTGGGTAAAGGTCACACGTTACTAATTGTTACGTTTGTATACATTTTAAACCACGTTTAAAGGCTATCAGTGTCATTACTTTCTGTAAAATATGGACACTGCAGCCCCGGATCTGGATTTTTTTTGAGGCGGGGCAAAAACTGCCGTCTGCCGCGCCCCCCGCCAATCTTTTATGGGGATGCGCTAAGTTAGCCCCCGCTAAATTAAAATGTTCTCAAAATGAAAATTTTGGCAGCAACATATTCAACAATCGGGGGAATCAGAAAGTTACTCACTATCTGTGAAAGATACGCTGAACAGCACGGGCTAAAGTATAATCCCACAAAAAGTGAGTTATTGGTTTTTAGAGGAAGAAATAAATGTCCCTCAAATGTCCCACCCGTAGAACTGAACGGTTTACCCTTGAACAGGGTGTCACAATTTAAATATTTGGGCCATATTGTTACCGAGGATCTAAAAGATGACTTAGACATGGAAAGGGAGCGCAGGGCGCTGGCTGTGAGGGGAAACATGCTAGCACGCAGGTTTGCTGGTTGTTCAGCACCGGTTAAAATAACACTTTTTAAGGCGTTTTGTCAAATATTTTACACCAGCAGTCTGTGGGCTAATCATACCCAAAAAGCAGACAGCGCACTGCGCATTCTATATAATAACGCCTTCAGGGCGCTGTTGAGGCTTCCACCTTACTGTAGTGCGTCAGGGATGTTCGCGGATGCGCACACTGACGATTATTTCGCAATCATGCGCAAAAAAGTGGCATCAGTGATACGCAGATTGAGGGGAAGCAGCAATAGCATTCTGTAGGTGTTTGCAGAAAGGCTAGAAGGGCCTACAATGGATAGATTTATCAAACTGCATGTCAGACATGGGACTTGATGAATCTTCCTCCTCTTATCTTGGCTGTATTTTTATTGTGTATTTGTGTTTTTATTGTGTATTTGTGTTTTTATTTTTGTACTCATGTGTGTTTAAGTGTTACTACTAACATAGTTTTTAAGTTTGTACTGATTACTAACACGCTATGGGCCGTCGACGCCTGAAAATAAACGATTTTTATTTTTATTTTTATTTTTATTTATTTATTTATTTATTAATCAAATTGTATCGATCGATAATGCGCCAATTCAACAGAGGCGCCAAACCTGTTGTAAAAATAAAAAAAATAAAACTGAAAGATTATAAATGTGCTGCGCGTCTTATTTATTGCAAAGTTGCTATGTGCTGGGTGGTGCACTTGTCTGCTACGCTTGAATTTGTCGCCTCCTGAAGTTGGCGCCCGAGGGACGGGCCCCGGCTTGCCCCCCCCCCCTAGATCCGGGACTGGGACACTGACAGCTCTTGAACGCGGTTTAGATGTGCTAATCGCGTTCAGAGTCAGTGGTGAAATTCGCACTTAGTCCTTAGCTTCTTACCTATCCATGATTTCTGTTCACTGCTTTGTATGATCTCCGGGTCTATGGCCTCGATGGACGGGATCGCGGAGGCGGAGTAGCCCCTCACCAGGCCGATGATTAGGAATGACAGCGATGCTCCAAACGTCAGCCATAACTGTAACAAGGATGAATATGAATGTCTCTACTGATTTAAACCTAGGTCATTCGGTCTTCCTGAATTTTTTTCTGGATATTTCTGCTTCAAACTGTTTCTGCGGTTATGCAGCTATTTTTGTTACCGTTTCTTATTTTGATTCTGTTTTTTTTAAGCACAAAAAATAATGTGCAGAGGTGGACTTGCCACAGGCATTTTCTGCCAGTTACACTTTGGGTGATGCAGAGACAAAACAGTGGTATATGAAATTACGAAAATTGATTGATGGATTTTCTCGTTATTTGTACACGATAACACGACTATAAATTGCCTATAAGTATCTATACCGCGGAGACGAGAGCAATGTAAAAATAAATAATTGACCTCCTTTCGTAAGTAAACAACGCAACGTTGTAAATATTCTTGTTTTAAAAATAAAAATATATTTTCTTTAGTATAATGCACAATAAATACGCTAATTAATAGTGCCATGCGTTCCTATAATTTAGATAATATCGTCGCCCCGCTAACTGTCGTAACTAGCAATTGATATTTTTCCAGGGCAACAGTTTTTCGGTCGGGCGCTACAATCATGTTAATATAGTTGCGTTAGCTGTGGCTTTATTGATGAATTAATAACTTTTAATAAATAGCTCTTGACTTAATCTTTAACTCACTAACTGTAGATGTGTGCTGATGCTGATGAGAATATTTTTTCCCTTCTTTTGCACTTACGCAAAACAAAATACGTGATTATCTTCTAAACGGTAAACGACACAGACACGACGATTAGAGAGAACTTTTTCGAAACAAAGTTCCTGAACACGTAGGTAATGTCAGTGCAGATACGTCAGTTTGTGAGATACGACAGTTAGCGAGGAGGGCGACGATATATGCAATCTATAATTTATGACAAAGACTGGGTTAATGCTGCATATAATATGTTTGTGTTTTGTGTCTGGATGCGGAAGGCGGAGGACAAGGTGTTGTGACGCAGGTTGGGAGAGGTCTATGTCCAGCGGTGGACTGCGATAGTTTGAGATGATTGATTTGATTGATTGATGCGATTAGTTGGAAAGACAAAAAATAAATAAAAGCATGCCTAAAGGTACAAATAAAAAGTATAACATTGAACTTTGTCTTGGAATCCCACGCAACCGTGCTTTGCAACTTCGTACACAATACATGACATTCGTGGTCAACACAACACGTCAAATTGGCACATAATAAGTAAACATACAGGAGACGCACCGGATTGAAATATGAGTCAACATAACCAATAATATTTTGACGTAAGAATGTGATCTTTTATTTGCGTTTTTACCTATATTGGAACGTACGAAATATTTTCTAAACAAACAAAATGTTCGCCGCTTTTTATGAATTCGGCGTGTTCCCCTACACCCCTACCGGATGTGCAGTTCGGACTGCATCCCTACAGCCAATGTGCACGACGTAAATTAAAAAAATGTTTTACCTAGCTAACACCCAGTTGCACAAAGACAAACATGAATGCCCCATTGCGTAATGGATCATTAACGCTCATAATTTAATTAATTTCATCAAAGAACCATTAAAATCGAGTCTTATGTTGCTTTCTGTAACAAGTTAAAGTTCGTTTCGTTTTTTAAGCTTACTAAACTATAGGTTTTGTTTAAACATGGGGTCCATTTTAGAGTAATACTACCTACTTTTTAGGGTTCCGTAGTAAACAAGGAACCCTTATAGTTTCGTCATGTCCATCTGTCTGTCTGTCTGTCTGTCCGCGGTCTAGCTCCGAGACCCTTAGTACTAGAAAGCTGTAATTTGGCATAGGTATACATATTAATTACGTCAACAAAGTGGTAAAACAAAATTATGAAAAACATTTTTTTTAGGGTACCTCTCATACACGTAAAGTGGTGATGTTTATTTTTTACCCCATGCTGAGGGGTATCATTGGAAAGGTCCTTTAAAAATATTGGGAGTTTGTGGGAACCATTTTTGGATTCAGGGATTTGTTTGCGAAATATTAAGCTTTAAAGTGCAAATTTTTGTTAGAGTCAAGTGTGTCCCCCCCCTGCCGGCTAAATGGTTGGTTTTGGGTGTGTGAAAAAAATCACAACAGTAGTTTATATAACGAAATTAAAAGGAAAACTATCACAGCTAAGTAGGCTCTACAGGTTAACGAGTAATAATCGAACAATTTAATTTTGTAGTTGCAAAAACATGTTTTCCCATACATTCCGTATGGGAGAACATATTTTTCAACTACAAAGTTAAGTTTGTTTTTGGGATAAATTCATCCCAACTACGGAACCCTTCATTGTGCGTGGTCCGACACGCACTTGGCCGGTTTTTTAAATTCTTGGCTTATAATTAGGAAGTGTTCGGTTACAAATTATTAATATGTACAAATACAAATACAAAAATGTTTATTTCAATATTACACGTTGTACATACGTTATACAGTTGGTGGCGTCCCCTTTTAAGCATATAGATGCCTGTGCCAGGAGGCGCCGCTCCTTTATATCTTGCTATTAGTGTAACATGTTATTAAAACAAAAGTTATTAAGCAAAAGTTAAACAGAAAGTTATTAAATAAAAGTTACAAGTTAATGAATTTATTATTTTTATTTAGTCTGTTAGTGTGTGTGTATATGTGTGGGTGCGTGTGTGATTATGTGTATGTGTTTATGTGTATGAGTTGAAGTGTATGTGTATATGTGTATGTAAGTGTGTGTGTGTGGTTGTTTTTTACGGAAAGGGTTTTACCTGATATTTAGTAGAATATTCTCTACTTCATCGTAGCTTAACTTGTTTATCCACTTAATCAGCAACGATTTGCATTCTTTATATGGTTTAGTATGTATATCTATTTGTTTATTTATTTTATTGTATATGAAAGACGAGCGTTTGTCGTACTGAATATTTGCAAATTCTGTTCTTACAAAAGGGCTGGAAGCAATGTTATGTTTCCTTCTTCTAGCTAATATATTAGGATCTAAGGGTAGGTTTTTATGTTTTTTTAATACTATGTAACTACTACTATGTATTTGTAATTGTTGGATATTGTAACTGGCAACACCCAAAGATTCGATGTGTCAAAAAGTAGCGCGGGACGGTCCTTCTGGGTCTGGCGCGCGTGACGGTAAGACTTGCTTAGTGGCTGTGTCGGTAAAAAGATAGATTGTCATGGTATCGGTTGGAGATCTCCTATTAGTTTTATAGTAAATATTAGAATACTGATTAAATAGTGATATTATGTGGGGAATAGGAGATGTGATGGTATGGTGTAGAATATTGAATTTGATGTTGGCAAAGAAATATAAATGACTGACAAAATATATTGGTGTTTCATATTATTTTCCTTATCCCTGAAATATTTTAAATATATAGTTTTATTAAATAGTTTAAATTATGATATTGGGGTAACGACTTTAAGATTCATTTGGGGATTAGTATCCATTTTGAGGTTGAATAATTATATTCGGAACTAAATTAGTTATTTTAGAGCAAGGATGGTTCCTATTATAGAAGTATCACACAATTTTGTGGGTTTACTGCTTAGTTTCGAATGTCATAAATGTCCGATCCGTCCAAAGTCATCAGATCGAACGTCCGAATTGCCGAAATTCCATAGCATCGATGTACCACAATTTGGAAAAGTCAACTTACTGGCACGTCGAGCAAATAGACATTCGATGGATAGGACTATCATTGCAATGGCTTTTCGGTGAAACGGACGCTCGATCTAATGGCTATTCGAAATTGTGGTACATTAATGCCATCGGGCATATGACATTCGAAATCAAGCAGTAAACCCCAATTTTGTAGATCGTTAGCCGAAACGACCTTAGGTACAATAAGGCATTATGACAATGACTGTTGTACCTACTGCTGAGGTAGCATCTCACATGGCAACGATTGCGTTACCACGAGAGGTTCTCATCATAGGGGGTGCCCCTAGTGATACAATAAGTAAATCTAGTATAAGCACTTAAAAATAATTATGATTATGATAGTGTTACTGGCGTAGGCATTTCAATTGCTCTATATGTAATAAACCTCTCACTAGTTCGCTCTCATTAGTAAGCCAGCCAGAAACGTGACGTCTCGAGTATTTTTCCCATACAGTCTAACCAACTGTGATTGAAGGACTTGTTACTGTCATGAAAATTCTCTTCAACAATCCTGGGAATGAAACATCGATTTTGATTTACATCAATGGAATGAAACAGTTCCTATTACTTGTATGACGAAGGTGAGACCGACGACGTCAATGAAGTAATAGACACAGTTTCCTATAGGTATTGCAGGGGTTGCATCCTACTTGATTGTTTAAGTATTTGTAAAATGTCGCAATACATTACGCAAGCCATTGTAAATTGCACGGAGAAAATCATTGAAATAGAAATTATGTCTATGGAGTAAATACATTGGCTTTGATCTCTGACACTGACATCAAGCAATAGATAAAATTTGTTAAACTTTTATTAGTTTTAAATACTGAATACGAGGCTTTTGGCTAATTTGTAAATATGTGTATTTTTGTTTTTTTTTTTTGTAATGTGCGTTTAGTTTGTGCAGAATAAACAATTTTTCTTTCTTTATTTTTATACTCCTATGTTGCATTAATGTAACTTCTAAAACAAGGTCCTAAGTCTTGGTTCTAAGCTATCACCGGAAAACTACCATAGAGTTATATGCCTCGACCTCATGTTAAGGTACAATGTAAAATACAAGGTAAAATGTTTCAAAAATAAATGATGTCTTTTATGAATCCAATATGTAAGACAAAGAATCATAATAAAATAACAGTCTGCTGCTTATTGTGTTATGTTTCACAGCGCATCCGCAGTCTGCGAGCCGCGCGACGGCCACCAGTCAAAATAATGACCGGCAAATTACATAACTTGTTTAATAAATTGATCCATTTGCCGTTCATGTCGCTATTTTAGTATTATATATACAATTGGGTGCATCTGCCCGTGGCGTGACCAGGCGGAAGAGGGCTATCACGCCACGTGATTGCGTTTAAAACGATTCACGTGTACCAACAGCTGTATCATTCGCGTGACAAACTTTTCACGCTGAGATTTACTCTTTATTTTTAAATTTTCAAAAATCCCTTAGTATTCCGTATGCCTACATAGCTTTTGGGGTGCCTTTTTTAAGACAAAATAAATGGAGTATTGAGACATTATCGAGATTAACATTAAAAAAACCGGCCAACTGCGTATCGGACTATGCACAACGAAGGGTTCCGTAGTTGGGATGAATTTATCTCAAAAATTAACTTAACATTGTAGTTGAAAAACATGTTCTCCCATACATTGATATACGTCACGGATTCTCCAACTGCAAATGTAAGTTAGTAATAACTAGCAAAAAATAAAATTGTGTGATTAAACTACAAATTAACAATTTTCTGACTTTTTTCTTTACACGTGCTTTGAGACTGCTTCCAGCCAAATTTCATGATTCTAGGTCAACGGGAAGTTTTCTGTAGGTTTTGATTTATTTGCGAGTTTCAAAATATGTCGCATAAACGGACGTATTTTTTAATACGTTGACTTAGAAGCTTGATTTTTTTGGAGCTCCAAGGGATCTTAGACCTACGTGTTTGTTAATTTTAACTTGATACCTCCACGCGTTCTTTAGAAAAAGGGTCCTGACAGACTGACGGACGGATAACGAAGTGATCCTATAAGCGTTCCGTTTTTCCTTTTGAGGTACGGAACCCTAAAAATGGACATCGATACCTAATATGTTATTGAAATCTTCGAATAACTACCTTGCTGCTATTTGCATTCAAATTAGACTCAAGCTAGATCTATCAGACAGATTACTTTTATGTTCCACTTCAACATGGTTAATTATTTACATAATTAGAAACTTGAAATTAAGTTGTTGACTTTTATTAAGAAATTTACCTTTCTTTGTTTATAAAAAAAAGGATTGTGTGGTTTTATGAAACCACGGTAAAAATGAAACTTCTATAGGCGTCGCCATATTGGCCTTGGCTGCTCTGACGAGCGCCTTTCACTTTATCCATACTCCGCGGCCGACCATCACGCGACATGCAACACACAGACGAAAAAGTTTGAGACGATGTAATAAAAGTTTCACTTTAAAATTGAGCAAGCTTTATTTTGTTTACTGTGTAGGTACTTACTATTGCTTGAGTGTCACGCATTTGGTACCTACTCGGTATAGGTAGGTAAACGATCTCTTCATTTAAAATCTCAGTCGACTTCTCTCGATCTTCTTATCTTCTTCTCTCGAGATACTAACTGATAATGAACGAATCGCTATTTTACTTTTGCCCCTAGTCATGAGGAACAAATCTATTTCTATTTTTGATTAAAAATATTGAGCAAGAATTTGATAAAGATAAGGATGATTATGCTTAGTGGCATAATCTTCATTATTCTGAATATTACAGTGTTGCAATAACATAATGCAGTTCGTGGTTCACGTGACGCCAGCCGCCGTGACCAAACGTAGACCTAAGTATTCTGAGCAATCACACACCCAGTTTTTATTGCCATCGTGTTATCTCAGAATATCGTCCTTCACCTCTCGAGAACACGAAGTTCTATTGAAAAATTACTATGAAGCTCTTCAATAGCCATGGTACGTATGCATGAGCAGTAATTCAGGCACGTAGCAACGACAGGTCAATAGCTGCCACTAAACTACACAGTTACAAGTAAGAGGTAGATACTTAATAACACTGATGGTTTAAAATGGGCAAACCCCAACATATGGAAAATAATGCAGAATCATCATCTACCTAGCCTTTTCCCAACTATGTTGGGGTCGGCTTCCAGTCTAACCGGATGCAGCTGAATACCAGTATTTTACATGGAGCGACTGCCTATCTGACCTCCACAACCCAGTAATTGGGTAATACGATACCCCTTGGTAAGACTGGTTGTCAGACTTTCGGGCTTCTGACGACCCGTAACGACTGTCAAAGATCTACGAATGACAGCCGAGACCAACGGCTTAAACGTGCTTTCCGAGGCACGGAGGAGTCTCGGTATGTTAAGATGGTCACCCATCCATTGACCAACCCCGGCAAGCGTAGCTTAACCTGATGGATCGACCAGTGCGGCTGTTGTTACTTAGCCACGAGCTCCTCATGGAAAATAATGCAGAACCTATTAAATAATTTGTAAGCCCGAGGGAAAACAATGCAGAATACTTACCTATTAAATTATTTGTAAGCCTGAGCTAAAACATTCATGTTTTTTCCCAAGGTACACTTAAATAATATTATTTTTTCTATAGGCGATTCGCACGACGCACGTTAATTTATTTGTGGACGAATTGACAACTCCAGAATTACGTATTAAGCAATTGGCACATTTTGAATTTTATGCAGTGAAGTTAGTGTTTAATTTATTGCATAAAATTCAAAATCGCCTACAGAAAATACGTATAATATTATATAAAAGTGTCGATTCGCCCGTTTAGGGCGAGTAAATTCGTGCGAATCAACCAATAAGCCATTTAAACCACAAATGGTTTTGACAGAATGTCAAAGTAGTAGAACGGCCACCACGCCCAGTGGTTCGGCCCCGACTTACGAGTGTAGGTCGTGAGTTTGAACCCAAGCAAGCAATTTACTTTGTCTATTTAATTTTATCACCACTGCTCTCAAGAAAAATATCGTGACGAAACCGGCATGTCCTAGAAGCAAAAATTCAAGAGCAAAAAATAACCAGTTTTATGACATAAAAGATTATAGCATAAACTAGTTCTCTGTGGTTATTACGTAAGTTATTAATTCTGGGGTTTCACGGTATTTCTCTGTTTGCGCTCATAGCTCTATTTATACCTATCTGATCACGAAGATAAAGAGCCTTAATAATACCTCCATCATCAATGTCAGTCAAATTAAGTACCGTACCCAAATACTTCCTAGATCATTTGCTATACATTGATCACAATGAGAAGTGACGTCAGCCTGTTGCGGATATTAGTAAGTACAGTCAGCCTCAAACAGATGTATAGGTACAAGAGTTAATTTAATTTGCCAACAATCTTTGTTCTATAATATTGTACCAATGTGTGCCACAAAAAATATAATTATTCTTGATGAAATTATCATCTTTCTGAGGCTGACTGTACCTACCTATCTATGTATTAGTCAACGAGAAGGTTACTTTCAATTTATTAGTGAAACATTCTAATAATCACGATTTGAATTCGGTATTATTTAAATTATTACATAATTCAAGTCATTTATTCAAACTAGGCTGAGAATCAGCACTTTTCGTGCGTCAAAATTACAGACAGTCCCCCAAAACGCCCACCCTTCACCACTTCCTAGTGCTTTAGTTGGGAAGAAGAAATGGCGCAACAAACTCCCCAGCAGCACAGTATAACTTCACTCATCATAATAATGCTAGTCTTTTTCATTATGTACCGAAATTAAATTAAATATTCCGAAGACTAAGATTGAATTAGTACCTGCAAAAGTTGACTATTGTTTAGATACCTACTAGGAATACCTAATAAATATGCATGAGTTGAAAATAAAAATAAAAGTATCAAACCAAATTAATAAAAAGATAATTAGAATAAAAATGTCTGATAGGTAAACCAGTTGTTCTTAAAAAGTTACGAATAAATTATAGCGGCACATAATACCCACGTCGTTCGTATGCGAAAGGTTGTCATAGAAAACAATTAGAAAGACGTATTCAATATTTTCATTATTATGTTGTAGGTATCCCACAATTGGCTTGCGGAAAGATGTTACGCTAGACCTTATTACTAATGAAAGCGACACCTCCGAATTAGATTAATAAACACAACAATAGACACCTGAAAACGTGCCAAAAAAAACACCTTTTCCCTTAAAAAAAACTGAACAAAGACTTCTTTCTCAGGAAGTAATCAGCCTAAGCTAGGAATTAAATGACAGTTCCTGCATTGAACCGAATTTAATAAAATGCAGGTACCGATAAAAATTCTAATACTTCGTTTAGTATTAGGTATGTTAACTACCTTTGTATTACCTCAAACCTATGTGGTTCTTTCCTCAAATGACCATCTCAGACATTAATCTACAATGGTCCTAACATGATCTGACACCAAGATAAACGTCTGGATAAACAGAGTAGTTGAAATGGAATAAGAAGAAACATAGGTACCTCATCCAGATTTTAAAATATATATTTTTTTGAGTTTACAGAACAAACAATCATATATCATTAGATCATTACATTCATTATGGAATGCCACGCAGTCTGTACAAAACTCCCTACAATATGTAAGCAAAATCAGGTTTTTTTTTTTTTTTAATAGGCACTTCTTATATTTTTAAGCTATTGCATAGCTTTTATCGCAGGCTTTGAGCGCGGCGACCGAATCAAGAAATTCCGTAACGAAAAAAACCTAACACCCCCCACTCCGCCTACCATGTAATGACGGTTCCCATGACAACGTGATGTTGTCATGGGAACGTAATTTTTTGTTATAAGTCATCACGTCATCATCCCAAGTGTAGCGTTGACAAATAGGAAGTATGGAGGTTACAAATGCTATGCAATAGCTTTACCGCGGCGCGGCAGTCCCCGAGTGCCACACGTTTTTTTTTTTTTTTAGGGCTGTTGGTGTGTGGTGTTTAAACAGTGCCACCTATAGGAGACGCTCACGTGGACTAACAGAAGAAGATCATCTAAAGTCCCCGTCACGAGAAGCTATAATTTTTGTAAATAAAGAACTTCTACCAAGTTATGTAGCGACAATTTAATCAACAACAAATAATCCCAAATTCAATGAAGTCAAAGTAACGTACGTGTTATACGAAACTAATGAGCAATTTCACTTGATCGGGTTATATTTTAGCGATATAAAGCGCTGTCGTCTAAGGTTTTGTGGTACTGGTACGCATCTGATTCATGAAACGTAAACATTTGGGCCACGATTTTGAAGTTCAAGCTGACGTTCTCTCTGCTGTCTTTCGATTTCGAATGCGTCTGTTTGTTTGTGGTGTTTTCGCGGATTAGGTTATATTGTTTGTTTGTAATTAGATGTGTGTGTTAATATAATTATATCCTTGTAAAAAAATAGTACAAAACTGTTTTTATTTTATTTTACCTGAAGATTGCAAACCCCTGAATGTGTGTTTACAAAATTTATAGCTTCTCGTGATGGGGACTTTAATCATGATCATGCTAAAACCATGCTGTCTGGCCGAACTACTTTCAAATTTAACAAAGTTATAACCACACTAGGTATCTTTACAAAACACGTACAAAAGTCCATTGTTCATCAAACACAACACGGTTGGTCAAGCAGAAACTGTAGTGAATCCTTCCGAACCACGCAAAATCGCAAGTCATTAGGTATGCGTATGCGCAAAATATTATTCTGAAATGTAACTAAATAATTTTTTTACGCTCTTTTAGCGTAGAGAAATACATATGCGCCTTTAACCAAGGAACCGAAATCTGTAAATTCGATTTACTTGATTTCAAGTTAAGGCCGGGGGGTTACCCGGAAAAACGTCGTTTTGTATCGTCTTTTATTCGTAATATAAATTAAATTTAATAAAACATTTAATAAATTAAAAAAACAGAAATTGTTACACCAGATGACCAGAGTCGCGTCGCGGCCGTCTGTCTTTACAAGATGATCATTCTCCACGATCACAAAATATTAGTTTTCTAAAGAGGATAAACACACTGAAGATAGAAGAGATGAATACCTAACTTGTTAAAATATTTAGTAATTTTGGGAAATATAAATTATGTAAGAAATGTAAGAATCTGCCAACATTAAAGATTAAAAAAAAACAAAAATATTGTCTGTTTTACCCATTTTTAATAAAAAATACACTTTAAAGTTAAGAAAGTGGTGAAACTAGAAGAAAGCAAAAATTTTTTTTTTTAAATATCCAGGGGGCCAAAGCCAAATAAATGAGGGCTGAGTAAGTAGCAGATGACCCCACCTATCCACCATTTTCGTATGTTCAACGTTCTGCCAAACACCCTGTATACCTAGGTATCTAAATAAATTGCCATGATTAAGCAGACACATGCTGATTTCTATTGCCTATGCTAATTAATGACTGCTAATAAAGTCTTGTTGTTTTAATATTGCTAGCTTCACTTCCATCTAAACATTCTAGTAGGTACCCTATACGATTAAGGGCCTATGCACACCACGTTTTTTAAACGCGCCGTCGACGCGCGTTTGTAGCGATACAGACGCGATACGCACGCAAGTCAGACGCGGCCTGTAGACCTTTGCACACCTGTATAAATTCAAACACGCGTTTGAATCGATACAGACGCGCGTGTGTAGCGATACAGACACAATGCAAACGCGCGTGTGTAGCGATACAGACGCGATGCAAACGCGCGTGTGTAGCGATACAGACGCGATGCAAACGCGCGTGTGTATCGATACAAACGCGCTGGCATTTTGCGTTTTTAAGCAGAACCTCATCAACAGTAGCAAGATGGCGTCGGTCGAGACAGCATTGATTGCATGCGCTTTGTTATTAATTTTTTTTAAAAGGAAGAAGAAAAATTACCGACGTTTTTAGGTACACCCATTTACAAGCGAGAGAAGATTGTATGGACATTATACAACAACGTTTAGAAAATTAAAAGGACATGAAAAAAAATTTGCAAATTGTTATCGAATGTCGTATTTATCATTTCAAGAACTTGCGTGTATCGATTCAGACGCGCCGGTGCAGCGCGTTTGAATCGATACAAACGCGATGCTAACGCGCGTGTGTATCGATACAAACGCGCCGGTGCAGCGTGTTTGTATCGATACACACGCGCGTTAGCATCGCGTTTGTATCGATACAAACGATAACAAACTGCTCTGTAGGATAAAAGCGCGCCGTCGACGCGCGTTTCTAAAACGCGCGTCGACGGCGCGTTTAAAAAACGTGGTGTGCACAGGGCCTAACCCTGCATTAAATATAGGATGATAGATAGGCTCCTATTACATTAGATAAAATTCAATTTATCATCCACGTGTTCTAAAATCATCCATCTTAAAAATCTATCAGCAAATTAATCTAAGAGTATGCTATTTGTCAACAAATATAATCTGATTTGCAATCATGATGGCGATAAACAATTCGTAAAACGTCGTGATTTTTAAGTACTCGAGACACTGAGAGACATGTTTGACAACTAAAGTCATTCCGTACATCTAGAACAAAGACACAACACACAAATGACCCATAGCTAAAATCAATAAGAAAATACGCAAAAACAAAAGATGATTATAATCTGTGTTTGCGCACTGCATCCGATCCGAATTCGAATTCGACTTATAAAAAATATGGAAGAAATTAATAAGAAAACATATTATTGAAAATGTCTGTCTACCTAAGTACCTACTTAAATATTTAAGATATTTTATTCTTGCGACTTTTAACAGAAAACACACACACACACACACAACACAACACACACACTAAAACATGAGAGGAAATATAAACAGTTTGTAATCTTAATAACATAACATAAAACATAACATCACGCCTTGTTTCCCAAAAGGGTTGGGCAGAGGTGTCCCTGTATAGCAGATACACCCATATTTCGCCAGTTATGTTTAAGTCCCATGTAATAGGGGGCGAGCCTATTGCCATCCACCGGGCACAAATCCAGACTCCGAGCTGTTACTGAGAAATTTCAGATAGAAAAACCCAATAACACTTTGCCCGACCCGGGAATCGAACCCAGGACCTCATGCTCAGCAGTAGCGCTTGCGACCACTAGACCAACGAGGCAGTCAATAATCTTAATAAAGTCAAGATATTTTGAATAACACCAAGCATGAATAACTTACTCGAAACATAAAAGTAACAATAAATTGTTAATTGGTTACCTGATATAATATTTTCTCAAAAATTGGATTTTGATTTTGCAAGTAAACATAATTATGGTAAAAGATCCTCTTAATAAATCTTAGGTATAATACATTATAATTTATTGCAGTCCAGCAAGAAATATCTACGATTCGATAAAAGTAGATACCATTTATCATTATTAGCATAGCATAAGAAGTACCTAATAACTTGTAAAACGTTCCTATCACTTTACGTAATATGTTAGATTTGTTCCCGAGTGTTACTCAAACAAATTTAACCGGGTCAATACTCAATACCAATACATAACGGACTTTCAGACAGATTTTTACAATTCATTGTTGTTTTGTCAATAACATCGAGAGGAAACGAAGTGTAACCCTACACTGACGATAACGACCGACGTTGCCTTCAATTAGTTCAATACAACATCCCAGTTAACAACTTAATTGATTAATTGGTGAAAAGATTTAAGAAAAGTTTTTGATGTGAAATATCTATAGCGGCCGGTCAGACCGATTGTTGGCGTGGCGACGCGTGGCGACGTGTCAACAGTCGCCATATTTATTTCCTGTCGTAAACTATCTTTCACGCATATTACCTGTACATAATAATTTCGATGTTTCACATCTACCAGGCGTCCCACGATGGATATTTCTTTTATATAGTTATGCTAATGGAAATATGATTTCATTTCCGTAACCGTATTCAAAGGGAGTATTTTGGAGTCCAGAAAGCAATCATGTGTGTCTGTTTGTATTTCTCTATTTTCTATATACTTATCTCATTGGACAATATGCAAAGAAAATACTGAAGAATATGTTTAAATATTAAGTAAATTCTTCTTTTTCTGCCTTATCTTCTTAAACACATAACTGGCGAAATGTGGGTGTACTATAGATACACCTCTGCCCATCCCTTCGGGGGAACAAGGCGTGATGTTATGTTATTTGTGTAGTTTCTGCTCCTATCATTCGGTGTGCTATCGTGAAAGATGTTTTTTTTTACCAAAAATACACTTTAATTTTTTGTTGTTGAATATACCTACATCGACGCGAAAACTGTTACCATGGATTCAGTACATGATTCTGAACCTCCCTGTGTTGAAATTTTTCATCAATTGTTCAGAATCATGTAGGTACTGAATCCATGGTAACAGTTTTCGCGTCGATGTCCCTGCCGCCCTGTATGTATTATGTCAAAGATACAGACTTTCTGAAAGTTAAACTAGTTTCGTAATACAACCTAAATTATTTATTTACCTTTATAGATTAGGTAGGTACCTAACTCTTCATCTGCATATTGACATCCATGATTTATCGATCTGATCCAGAATAAACATGTGCCACTTTCTAAAGAAAGTTGCAGCAAAAATCGAATCAAACCAATCCACCTTTTAAACAACCGGCTTTATAGAAAGTATAAACAAGAAGGAGTTTTACCATCAATTTATACAATGAGTAAAATAGAAATAATATTACAAAACTCCTGAACAGGAAGTCAGTCCAAACCTAAACAATTATCTAAATGGCTCATCCAAATTTCTCATGTCGTATGGAAACATATTTAAATATTCATTATTCATGTACAAATTTTCTGAGTTAACAATGCGAAAAAATATATAATTCTCTCGTAATCTACATATCGACGGTGAAGTATCAATAACTAATAACTAACATTTTGGCCGTTTTCACTTTATTGCTAATTTCTTTTTTTTTTTCTTAAAAACCCTCCCTAACCTGACATATTTTATTGAATTTATTATCACCATCTCAAGCGTTTCCTACATTTTTTTAAACAAAAGTTACTTTTGATTCAGATGTTAAAAACTATAGAAATTAAACGTTTTTTCTCTTCCCGTAAAATCATGGTTTTGTAGTTATTAGATATTGACTACACCGTAGATATATAAAATGAAATGCTGTTCGTAGATAAGCGCATTATTTGAGAACGGCTGCGGCTGGACCGATTTGGTAATTTTTGTTTTAAAATGTTCGTAATTTAAGTATTACGAACATTTTCAAAATCACGATTTATGGAAAGAAAAAATTGAGAAAGCTTCCCGGAACATTTTTTCTATGGGATTTTTGTATGAACTATTTTAATTTGAACAGAACAACATCTACCGGCTATCTAATTAGGTACGTTACAAATTTTCGTTAACGACTAAGACTAATCTGTTTCATTTTGACAGTTCAACAACATTCATTGCGTTATTTACGTTGTTGAGCAGATTTTTTTTCCAACTTAAGTAGTAATGGATTAGCAATCTATTTCAAAACGACTCAGATTGTGATTGATCTTGAATTAAGGGACTGGTCAATTAAGACTGGACAATTAAGGGACTGGTCAGATAGTTTAAAATAAATATTGGTAGGTATTAGAACTCATTCAACTTACAAAATCAGGACCAACATTAATCTTCTGAACACTATCGAAAATCCGCAAGCGCCTTTAAATGCACGCAAATCAAAATAACAGTTTAAGGGTCCGTGCATGAAAAAAACCCTTTTTCGTCAATAACTTATCTAAATTGTAAGAAAACTTGAAATAATTGAAACATTAAGTCTGTGTAAGTATAAAAGTACAGTTTTCGTGGTGCTAAACCATTCGTGTCAGTCACAGCACCTGTTAATAGTTGCATCACTTTTGCGCTCTCGAAAATATGGTTTATTTCGCTTTTGATTTACTTAATGAAGATATAGTATTATCATAAAATAAAATTGTGATTTTATTTTAAGAATAGCTGAAGACTAATGTGTGATTTTTAAATTTCTTGCTAAATAATAGGAAAAATACATTAGATACTGACAGGGTTTAAAAAAAAAAATTATTTGTGCCCGATTGATGGCAATAAGCTCGCCCCCTATTACATGGGACTTAAACATAACTGGCGAAATGTGGGTGTACCTGTTACAGGGACACCTCTGCCCAACCCTTCGGGGAAACAAGGCGTGATGTTATGTTACGGTTATTTCAACATTTTTTTTCTACTATATTTTGTATGGAAGTTGAAAAAGTGGTTCAGCCAAGTACAAGTAGACCATATTTATAATGATGTTGATGATATTTTTTAATTTTCAAAATCAAAAGTAGTTTCTTCTAACAAAACGATTAAACGTCAGTCTCGCGTCATTTTTTGGAAAACTTGTTGCGAATTTTTGTAATTTTCCACGAATCCTTAATTTATTTGAAAAATCCCTTTCCGCTATGTAGAAGATAAAGAATTCGACTTTTCAAATCACAAATAATGTTGTTTAAATTCTGTTTCCCTTTCTCACAACTAATGAACAAAATCAGTCGATTTCGTGCACGGACTTTTAAACACAAGTCGTTCAAAATGGTTCAGACCGCAAATTAAACGCGCAGATAAACTAAATTGTAAGCAAACACTAATCGCTTTCCTTATCTCAACACTCATTTGAAAAACCGATGACTTAGACATAACACTGCACTCAAACTGCTTACGAAATAAACGACTTACCTGTTTCAACAATGCAGGCGATACTTTAGTCATCACGCACCGTTACAACCGTGCTGCTTAGTAAATACGGCTGATTATAGCAAAAATACACCTGCTATAAAATTGCTAGCACTGTTCTTCGATCAACAATCCCAACGCACTGTTCATACGCTGCCACTGAAGAACGCGATGTACCTAGGTAAGTACCTATATATCGCACATATAGTTTCGAACAACGACCGACGACCGACTCCTCTTGGCCGGCAAGAATGACTGTACAGATATCATGCAGCCTCCTACCACCTGTTTTGATTACAATCTGCGCAAACGCCTGATCATGTGAGATGATCCTCCACCACTGGCTTAATGGCCTCGATGCAATAACCTCGACATTTGACAATAAAAAAAAAAGAACCGGTTCAAAAAATGTGGCAATAATGCATATCAACTTAACAAATAAATGGTTACGTTATACGCGGCAAGTAGGTAAGATGAACTTATCCTGATAGGATGTTTACTAATTAAACGCTTTAGTATTCATTGACTCATTGTACTTATTTTACGCAAACGGCAAAAATGTGCCTCTCGCCTCTCTCCTAAGAGTAATATACCTAGACGAAATCCTTCATATCAGGTGGCGTTCTGTAGTTTCTGCCTACCCATGAATCCCATGGGCAAAAGGCGTGAGTTTATGTATGTATTGTATTGTATGTAATTCTTGAAGACACAGTGTAGGTATGACTAAAACCATTCAAGAGGCTCTTGCTAAAACACAAAAGACACACACACATTAGAGAGGTTTGGTTACGGAACCATGTTGTCAGGCGGCAGTTTTTATTTGAAATCCATTCGTCCTCTTACAAATATTTACTGTTACTATAATTTTTATTTAATAAGTGTGTAGATTTTCGTTTTACCTATACCAACGGCTTTACATATTAAACAGTAGGATACTGATAGTGATTGTATATGGATTGCTTTTAATTATAAACACATGCATAAAATGAAACGCACGCGATTAGCTTTGTAATTAATTATAGAGGCATACCAACCCGCAACAGGCCCACGTGGTGGATTCCGGCCACTCCCTCTCACCAAGAGGAGGCCTGTGTCCCAGCAGTGGGAACTATATAGGCTGATTATGATGAATCTTATGAGGCTATAACATAGCTATGAATGAATATTTTTTTATCACATCTATTAAAAAAAAGCTAGTTTATTCTTCGTAAACAGGGACTAAAATAGCTTTTTAATCCCTAGAGATTAAAAGTGATTTGAATTTGGAATGTGTATATTGTTAGTTAATGTTGAAATCACCAAAGAGATCAAACACGAACATTTAATGAACAAGTAACAGGCTGGTAAGAGAGAAGAGAGAAAGTGTGAATTTGGTCAAAATGAAAATTCAAGATGGCGGCAGCGAAAATTATCAAATTTTTCGTCATGGGTGTCGTTTTCATAGTTTCCTAGGGTGCTAAAGCCGGTAGTGAGGCCAAAATGAAAATCCAAGATGGCGGTAGCTAGAATTTTCAAATTTTTCGTCATGGGTATCGTTTTCATAGTTTTCGAGGGTGCTAAAGTCGATAGTCAGGTCAAAATGTAAATCCATAATGGCAGCTGCGAAAATTTTGTATTTTAAATCATCCGTGAAAAGGAACTTCGTTCCTAAGGGGGGTCGTTTTTTTTCTCATAGAGGGTGATAAAAAGTGGAGTATTTACCTCGGGAGCAACACTATTCTAAGCTCGAGTGACGTACTTTGAATGCCTCGCTGCGCTCATGATTCTACTTTAGAATCCTTCACTCCGCTCTGGATTCGAAGAAACACTCTCGCCTTAAAAATAGTTGTTTGCTCCCTTGGCAAACAATCTACTATTTAATGTCGCTTCGTCTTGAAAACCATAACCAATAGTTACGAAAATTGGGTTTAAAAAATACTTTTCCCATCTGCAGTATAATGGGTACACATATATTGATCAAAAGTAACACAGTCTGTTATTAATTATAAAAATAATAACTGTCACTCTATATGAATTCCTATAGATTACGCAACAAGGATAACTTGTGACGCAACTTGGGAGAGGCCTGTGTCCAGCATTGCAATACGACAAGCTGATGAACGATGACACACTATACCTTCTATTTTTAACGATAAAACAAAATAAAGAAAGTTCTCCTTTTCTTTACCTGTACCCTAATTGCGTAATGTAACACAATCACAATTTGTTTCGATTTTAAATAGATTGCATCCATTGCTTCATAAGTTGGAAAAAAAAATCTGCTCAGCAACGTAAATAACGCAATGAATGTTGTTGAACTGTCAAAATGAAACAAATTAGGCAAAATTGTTTATGAAAATAAGTTACGCAATAAGGGTAGGTACTGCTCTTCATACGTTTTCTTTGTGACGGAAGGCAACCAGTTAAAATATTAATCTTCAGTACTTAGTTAAGTAGGTAGGTACTCCATATCTGAAGTCTACACGTGATATATTTTATCTTGAATGTCCACTACAACCTGATGATTTTATATCTTGATATCAGGCTAACTAACTACCACCCGGCCACGAAATTATTTATTTCTTATTTGGCAGTTTAACATTTACATAATAACAAGGATCTATTGGCGATAAAATGACATTGATATGGGGGCGTTGTTGGTTTTGAAAAACAAGATGGCAGCGTTAGTTCGTATTTTGGCCACGCGCCAGAAGGCCCTTGTACTAGGGATGTTATGGATATGAAATTTCGGATCTGGATACGGATACGGATATAGAATTAATATTTAACCGGTTTCGGATACGGTTACGGGTATGAAATTATTTCGGATTAACTGTTAGTTCCGGATAGTTTCGGTTACGGATATAAGATTTTTTAAGAAATTGTAAAAGTAAAACAATAAATTATAAATACATGCAAGTGACGCGTGTGGCTTGTGTGTCGGCTCGGCCGGGCAGAAGAACCTGTCATAACGTGTCCCATTTACACTCCGCCCCTACCCAAAATTATCCGTAACATTTATAACGGATTCGGTTATGGTTACGGACAGATTTTTATTTCAGATATCCGATAGTTTCAGTTACGGTCACGGAGCTCCTTAACATCTCTGCCTTGTACTACTATAGTCTATATGCTAGATAGCGTGTCTATTGTCTATCTTTGAGACTATTTGTTATGCTTAAGACATTGTAAATAGGGTTGGTAATATAAATACTATATGTGCCCCCCACGTATAGATAGTGCAATCCACGAAGACGCGCCCCACTCCGCTCCGCTCCGTAATAAAGTACAGCTTACAGTACAGTAAGTCGCGGAGTGGGGCGCGTCTTCGTGGATTGCACATCTATACGTGGGGGGCACATATAGTATTTATTTTACCAGCCCTGTTTACAATTTATCTGAATACACAAGTGAAACAACAGTTAACTACAAGCGCGGAACTAATTTGTGGTACCGAAAGATAAGCAAGAAAGGGTGTACAGTATTGCACCCACACCGAGCATTATAACTGATATTTATAAAACAAAAGGCAAGCTTTTGACTGTTGAGTGCCGCAAGAAGTACTTATTAGGTAAACCAAATGTTACAAAATAGACCACATTTAGTCGAAAGTATTGTGGTTTCTGTCTACATTATTATATTTCCGAAAGCCCGACGTTTTGCATATTTATTCTAATGAGTAATTTCAGGCGCCTTGGTTAACATTTATATAAGTTTATGGATTTCGTCTCTAGTAAATAATGAACAAACAGTCACACAATCAAACAGTTTGCAGTCTGCGCTCGGCGCTTGGTGTGGCACCACGCCGTGTTCGAGTTCGCAACAAGTATATCGTCATCCTGAGGATGCCTTGTTGAGAGGTGAAACACGTGTCGATTTATTTCAGGGGTATTTTATGACTCTTTAGAAATAGCTAAGCGGGACAGGTTACTAAATATATCCACTTCTATTGTATTTTTTAATGAACAAACAGTCAAAACACTAAAACTGTTTTATAGATATCCATATCGATAAACCATCAGATTGCTTCTGATTCTTTGTTCCAGTAGACTCATCTCATCTCGCTCGATACAATGCTCACATGACGGTCTGTGCACGTGATTTTGTATATGTAGCAGACGTTAATCTATTTCAAATTCTAATCAAATCGCTATGACATGCACTAAGTATCTGACTTAAATATTGAACATTCATAGGATAAGATTTTATCAGCCTATGCAGATAAATATCGACCGATCAATCTTGCTTTTTTGTCAAAAGGACTAGAGAAACGAAACAGTTCGGTTCGCCTAATTGAGATTCCGTACTAGAATTTTATTAAAAATTTATTTCATCAAAAATTTCGACGACAGCATGACAGGTAGGTTTGTCATTAAAATAAAGACATCCGAGAAAAACGTTGCAAGAGTGATATTATCTCATCATCTGTTACGACGCCTCATTGAGGTGGATAACAATTAAAATTCTATTGTGTCTCGTTAATGACAGTTGAAAGGATATATGGTTCCGTTTTTATTATTTTCAGATACGGTACCCTAAAAACACTGCATGGTTTAAGCCACACTTAGGTTGCGGGTACGAAACCAGCGGCGAGGAGCAATGGCCGAGCGGGGCGGTGGCGGGCGACAACAATTTAGATCGCGTCGCCGCCGGCGTTTTTTGAGTGGAAAACTATCAAATAACTTCTCCCGCTCTGGGTGGAGCGGGAGGGCGTGTCAGACTCTTACTGACTAAAACCCACCCGTGTTCCTTCGGTTGCCCTGTTGCCGGGGGCCACGATGTCCCTATCGGTTTTCTTCGAACCCCCGGCAGGCATTGGCCCTAGCGGACCCCGTCAATTCTGCTGACATCATTTTGAGGCGCGCGTGGAACACAACGCGACGTCGACCTGGGCTTGGTCCTTATCGGACGGCGAGCTACCCATTGCTCACCGTCCGCAAGCCCGCGCCTACGGTGGCCGGAAATCGGCTCGCGATTCCCGCCCCGGGCGTCTCCTCCTGCGGCGGTTAGGGGCGTGAGGGCGCGCAGTTTGCCTCTCCCTCACGCGTACCGCCTCCTCCTTCGCGAGCATTACCGCTTCGCAGAAGGAGGTGACGGCCTGCCATTTCCTCTCGCTCCGTACCATGGCCTGAACCAGGGCCGGACGCGAGAGATCACCGCCGCCAATTGCCTCTACGAGGACACGGCGTTGCACTGCCCAAGTCGGGCAGACCTCCACCGTATGCTCCACCGTGTCCTCAGGCCGATCCACACAATGGTGACACCCGGGTGTTTCCTCCCGCCTTATCCTGAACAGGAACCTCCCGAAGCAGCCGTATCCGGTGAGGACCTGCGCCAGGCGGAAGGTGAGGACGCCGTGGCGTCTCTCAAGCCACTCCTCAAAGAGGGGTCTTATCGCCGCAATTGTGGCGTGCCCAACCACTACCACCCCGCTCGACCATCGCTCCGCGCCGCTGGTTTCGTGCCCGCAGCCTTAGTGGCAATGTGATCTTGATTTAAAATCAACACTTCAAAAAGTACACCAGCAAAGATATCTATCGAACGTTGCGTTGAGTTAGAAGTATGAACTTAGTAAATCTATTTAATAAAAATCATTCATTCACTGACAGACAATGCATAGCCTAAACCGTAGGGTATAAACTCATGAAATTCTCTTATAACGTACATGAGTACTAGGGAAGAATTTTTGAAGATTAGGACCAAAAGGTCTCAATTAGGGGATGAATGTTCATTATAATAATAATAATACCCCCACCGCCGCCGCCGTATCTCTACGTTGACGTCGTGGTGAGGCTTGCGCGCTCCGAACTCTAGGTCTGTGCCGGTAGAGTTTACTTTGCCGGAACAATTCTGGGATGAGGAGCCAGACCAAGAGAGATACAAAAACCCGCAGGGCAGCATGTGGCGAGCTGTTGGGCAGTAGCGACCCCACGGACCCTATCTTCCGGGAGAAGTCTTGTTCCTCACCTCTGGCTTGCCTTTATTGGCCGGCTGGAGTGAACACTGACGAGGAACGGAGCTCCCACCTCATTCTTGCCTTAATTGGCCGGCTTGAGTGGAGATTCGCAAGAGCAAACGTGCTCGGAGGAAGGAAGTATTCCAGTAAGATGCTGGTAGGGATCTTGACCGTACTTCCGGGATTGTCCTGATAGCTGTGGAATACCTCTCCACTCCTCATAAGCACCTCAGGACATATTGCCCCCTTGTCGCTACGACACTATGTGCTAGCGACCGTTTTCGGGGGCCCATTATTCAAAATCAAAATCAAAATATTTTATTTCACATAAACCTACAAGGGCACTTATGAAACGTCAGATGCTAGGTGCACGGTTCCAATTGGTCGCTTCCTATGGAGAAGAGCCGGCAAGAAACTCCACGGTTACTCTTTTCAAAATAAATTGTTTCTACAATGTTTTCAAATTACAGCGTTAATAGGTATGGGAGGACAGTGTGGGCCTATCAACAAGTACCACGTACTTAGTAAAATAGAAAATGGTCCACAAGTCTACAGCCTACAACGTTCTCACATTCATAAAATCTAAAAGAAAAGAATCTATATAAAAGATAAACAAAATAATAAAAATAAGGACCTATTTAAACCAAATGACATGATTGCCTAGTGGCATGATACAGCTGTAGTCAGCTGTAACAAATCTAATTTGATTCCAAAAAAAAAAACATAGAAAATTGTAGGTATATTATGTCAAATACTGAAAAGATTATGTCAATGAAGTAGGTAAAAAAAAAGTAAAATAAAATAATCATCGTAATTTGGGAGCAGTTAATAGACATTTACATTTACGTTTACCGCTAATGAGGTACCAGGGAAGCCACATGTGCAGAAGGAATTATTGCCAGACTTCCTTGTCTTCAAGGTAGTCTTTAATCTTATTGAGTGTGCAAGTCACCCCCTGCCATTCTATCCGTGTATTCCATAACATTGATTAGGCAGGGGATATAGGCCTTCCATAGTTCTAGGTAACCAATCCACTATAGTCACCCATAGCCCAATATTTTTTGTTTCCATGTTCTGCAATAGCCTTGCACCAACCGGGGGTTGTCCTTGGGTGCACTTGCATAATGCATACAGGGATAGTCGTCGGTTAGCGCCACATTTAAAATTGTCCAAGGGGCCTCTGCGAGTTGGCTTCGGCCCCTCGTACGCCTTCAAAATGACCGGGACCCCATGGTCCCGAGATATGTAAACACATAAATAACAATAATAATAATATATTCTTTATTTCGGACTACACATACAAGTACAGGTACACACAATCCATTTAGTGTTAGTAACAATGACTTAAAAACTATGTCAGTAAACTTTTACAAACCAAAACAACTCTAAAGAAAAAAGTAAATCTATGTATCATAAAAGCAAGTCACTACAGGAAGGGACATCATCTATAGGTAGATACTCTGCAGGAAGTCGATGGAATAAGGAAGTCAAAGAAGATGAACGAGCACTATGAAAGATTCTTTGAAACATCTTTTCAATAGCATCACATAACCTGTGAACTCCTAACACCGGGTCCTCAATGCTTTAAATAGGAATTGACATTGACGCTTTGGCAATTGAAAGTGACAATGAACATCCAGGGGGCCTACCACCAGCTCAAAAGCAGTATTATTTTAATATTACTTCAGTGGGAGAAAGAGATGGAGCTATACGTCCTGCAGAGCTTCATCTCTTTCCCACACTGAAGTAATATTAAAATAATACTGCTTTATGAGCTTGTGGTAGGCCCCCAGGTCATCAACGTTTGCTCTACAAGATACACCTGCGTAATGCTTGTCACACGGGAATTCTAAAACTGAACTTGTGGGTGATTCAAAATAAAACTCTCTTCATATTAGTAAAAATACAGGGGGTTATTACTACACTACAATACTAAGCTACTGCGCTACTGCTGGGCATGAGGTCCTGGGTTCGATTCCCGGATCGGGTAAAGTATTATTGGGTTTTTAACCGACTTCCAAAAAGAAGGAGGTTATAATATGTTCGTAGCGTTTATGTTTTTTTTAAAGCATGTCCCCCGATTTCTTCGTCAATTGTGGACCAATTTTGAAAATTCTTTTTTTGTTTGAAAGGGTATGCTCTCGAGGTGGTCCCATATAAATTTTATTAACTTTGCTTGGACAGTTTTTGAGTTAGCTTCAATAATACGTATTTTTTCTCAGTATGTGGATGATATGATAAGTTCCTGTCACTGATAATTACATAGCAGGTAGTAGTATTCGAATTTTTGTGGGGTAAGTACCATATCTAAAAAGTGAAAAATGAAAACTTTTTACAAAAAAAAAATACTTATAAAAATACTGCAAAGTGAAAAATAACTCTAATTTCGGAAGTCGGTGACAAAAAACAAAAATTCAAAACCAAAGACACCGACTTCCGAAATTAAAGTAATTTTTCACTTTGTAGTGTTTTTTTGGAAGTCGGTTTTTTTTTCCATCTGGAATTTTCTCAGTAGCAGCCCGGAGTCTGGACTTGTGCCCGATTAATGGCAATAGGCTCATCCCCTATTACATGGGACTCGAACATAACTGGCTAAATGTGGGTATACTTTAGGAACACGTCTGCCTAACCCTTCGGACAATACAGGCGTGATGTTGTGTTAATTATATGCTATTAATGGTCTATCCACTATCAGGACCAGAGTCTTGCGGGACAGTTCTCCCTAACCACAACAGAACAAGGGTGTTAATATAGACAAATTTTTACTATGGACATGCGGTTGGCTGTCCTAATCAAAGCAAACAATATCAGACTCTCAGTCATAATATGGATAGATAATTCTCAAGTACCTACTTACCTTTAGACAGAATTATTGATAGCGTTATCAAATACCATAGAAAGCAATACTATTTTACTAGTTTCATCTACAGTAGATTAACATTCCTTGACTTATGATTAAGATAAAATACTTATTATCAATCACACTTCACACTAATATTATAAAAGCGAAAGTTTGTGAGTGTGTATGTTTGTCTCTTCTTCACGCTCAAACGGCTTGATCAATTTGGATGAAATTTGGCACACAGATAGTTTATAAACTGGATAAACATATAGGATACTTTTTATCCCGATATTCCCACAGGATCGAGACTTACGCGGGTGAAACCGCGGGGCGCAGCTAGTTTAAACATAATGTTGAGCTCGTCTGGGAAAGTACCATTACGGTCTATTTTAGCCGCCAAGCCGTGTTGCTGTGTTTCAGTTTGAAGGGTTTGCCAATGTAATACAAGCATTAGTCTTTCAGATTTGTCTTTGAAATGCCAATACACCCACGATTTATTGTTACCGACGTATAGTTTCTTGCCCGTTCTACTACGCTTTGGAATGGGCAACTAACTTCATATTTCTGACTGACCGACTCCTTGACATTTCAAAAGTGCCTGTAAATGGTTTAATTGAAATAAATGCTTTGAGTTTGAGTTTAGTATCGGTGGACCGATGGTTAATGTAGATACAATATGTAAAAAAACCGTGTCCGATCCGAAAGGGCCTCATAGGTACTGCAATAATATTACCTATAAAAATTAAGTTCAATAATTAAAACCCGACTACTGAAAAATCACACTCTAAACAATATGAAACAAGAAAATATATCTGACAGAAAGCAAGACAAAGGTACAAAAACGTTTTTAAAACGTTTCGAACAGTTCTTTGTAAAACCAGTACAACATTTTGTTCAGAACGAAAACGAAATGAAAACATTTTCAAAAACCGGTTTATTATTATATTTTTTTAGTTCATAACTTTATGTCCTCTAGAGGGCGCTATATTTTAATGTGATGTCACATAGCCTATAATCAGCGGACGATCAAGACGCTTCCAATGATACCTCATTTGTCAAATTATTATTGGTAGTTTAGAAGTTATGAGGTAACAGATGAACATACATACATACCGGTCAAAATCTTAACCTTCCTTTTTGCTGCACCGTAGTCGGGTAAAAAGTAATTAAAAATTTAATTATTATTGAAAATAAAAAAGTTATTGTTATTTCAAATCAAATTTTTGTACCAAAATTCATAAAAAATTAGCAAATTTTCAACAGGGGTCATATGTTATGACTTGTAGACACCCGTTAAATGATGGCCGCCCGCGCCCCTTGTAATAACAAGTTAAAATTCCCCATTAAAAAAATGAGACTAGTTTTTATTTTTTGATTTTCCTGAAAACCACATAATTATTATCTCAGTACGATACCTTTTTTTTTGGTGGGAAATTATCAAATAACTTCTCCCGCTCTGGGTGGAGCGGGAGGGCGTGTCAGATTCTTACTGACTAAAACCCACCCGTGTGTTCCTTCAGTTGTCATGTTGCCGGGGGGCTACGATTTTCCCTTTCGGCCTTATTCGCAACCCCGGTGGCAGGCATCGGCACTTGCCACTACAACTTGCTCTTGCCAAGTTTTTTGTTTACAATTACAAGCAATTGTCCATCTGATTTATTAATTATCATTATTATAGCATTTATTTCAGGCTACGCCCTTAGTGTTAGACGTAGTATTATATTATCTGTGGTGTTAGTAACAACGGTCTTATAAACTAGTGTTACAAACAAGTTCTAATTAGTGTGGAGTTTCATCCAATGTCGCAGCATTGGAGACTCCCATCTATCTGCGAATAAACTCAAGATAGTGTTGGTGCTGCCACGAAGACGAGCAAGCAGAGAAGGGCTTCTTTTACGTATGATGGCCGCAAAACCATCTATATGCCTTTCCGCAAACATCTTTGACGCGCTGCATCGCCATGGCAGCCCCAACAGTATCCTGAGTGCGTTAATAAACTGGACTCGTAGATCGCTATATGCACGCAAACTATAACAAGTCCACAGGCGGCACGTGTAAAATAACGAGCAAAAAGATATAAACAGAGTTATCTTGACCGCCCCTGTACATCGCGCAAACCTGCAGGCCAGCATGTTGCAGCATACCGACAGCGATCTACATTCCCTGTCAATGTCCATGTTATCTTTCAAATCGTATCATATCAATTCAATAGTATCATCTGTCACCTAATTTAAATGCCAAAGAATGTCATGCATTTATATTAAAAAACTTTTTACAAAAAAAAACAACCGACCTCCAAAAAAAAAACACTACAAAGTGAAAAATAACTTTAATTTCGGAAGTCGGTGTCTTGGTTTTTGTATTTTAGTTTTTTGCCACCGACTTCCGAAATTAAAGTTATTTTTCACTTTGTAGTGTTTTTTTTTGGAGGTTGGTTGTTTTTTTTTGTAAAAAGTTTTTATTTTTCACTTTTTATTTGTGGTACCTACCCCACACACATTCGAATACCACTACCTGCTACCAGTGACAGAAATTTATCATATCATCTACATAGTAAGTGGGAAAAAATACGTTTTTTGTAGCTAACTCAAAAACTATCTAAGCAAAGTTAATAAAATTTATATGGGACCAATTCGAGAGCACACCCTTTTAATCAAAAAAAGAATTTTCAAAAAAAAAAAAACAAACGTACGCGACGAACAGATAACCTCCTCCTTTTTGGAAGTCGGTTAAAAAACTGTATCCAATCATGAAGAGCTGGCGATTTTTAACGACGCGACGTCACACAATGTTACGGGGCATCAAGGATATCGGGATAATTTTCTTGTAGTCTTACGGCCGATTCCTATAAATTACGGATCGTTATCGGTTAAAATTAAGAGTCTTGTATCTTTACCAATAATGAAGCAAAGAACTTTGCATAGTAGACCCTCCCATATGGAAGTAGCTATCACAGGTAAAATTTTTGGGCCTATGCCTGCCGGGGGTTCGAAGAAAACCGATAGGGAAATCGTGGCCCCCGGCAACATGGCAACTGAAGGAACACGGGTTTTAGTTAGTAAGAGTCTGACACGCCCTCCCGCTCCACCCAGAGCGGGAGAAGTTATTTGATAATTTCCCACCCAAAAAAAAAGGTAAAATTTTCTTACTTATCTATTTATATGCCCAGTTTGGCAATGAAAAATGTTACCATTGGTAAGCAAAACGATTCGTTATTGTTTATAGGTACCTAGTATTAGTATCTTTGTCCTAATATCATGTTCAAGCAGTGAAGAAATTATAGAGACTACCGAAAATGCCGACGTAAAGATAAGCTAATCACTAATTGATAATAGGTATATTGATTCACTTTCAGTATATTGTATACTTCAGTATCATGATGTGGTTTTATTCAATTTTAATTTTAACCTTATCAAGTGGATATGTAGTTGGTAAGTTTAAATTTCTTATTCAAATCAAGATTTACATTATATGCTCAATTTAATAAATAAACACTCTAAAGAACAAATATAGAAGCAATTCAAATTTCATCGGACTAACCGTAGCCCGATAAAAACAGCCATTTGTCTGAACTCGCGGTTCCTTGCGTAAAACTTGCTAGTTCTAAAAGATTTTCAAAATATGCAACAAAGAAAAGTAATTATTTACTTAATCCAAAACATATATAATATTTTGCAAGGTACATGGCATTGACACACTTTTGGCACGGGATCTTCTATTAGCGATGTAATCTCCATATTTAATCTAAGAGGAAACGTAAATAATTTAATAATAATGGTAATGATTGTTGTAGGTCAATTTGGGAGGTTCAAACAAGACTTCGGATATGTGACTGTGAGGGACGGTGCTCATATGTTCTACTGGCTATTTTATACCACTGCTGATGTAGAAAATTACACTGATAGACCCCTTGTGGTATGGCTACAGGGTGGTCCTGGTGGGTCTTCTACGGGTATCGGAAATTTTGAGATACTAGGACCTTTGGACTTGTCTTTACAAGAGAGAAACACTACTTGGGTAAGAATTCCATATAAATGTAAAATTTTACACCATTAAAATAAATGCAGATGAAATAATATAAATTATATTTACAGGTAAAGAACTTCAATGTGCTCTTTGTAGACAACCCAGTAGGCACTGGTTTTAGTTTTGTCGATGAATTAAGATTCTTGACAACTACTAACGATGAAATAGGTAAGTGTCAATATCAATAGTTATTAAGCTAATTCGTTAAACCAGCTTTTATAAAGGTTGTCATTAAAAAAGTTAAATTCTGCAGCCCTAGACTTTGTTCAGCTCATGCGTGGATTCTACAACGATCATCCAGAATTCAATGGAGTACCGCTTTATATTTACGGCCAATCGTACGGCGGAAAAATGGCGATTGACATGGGCATACGTATGCATGAGGTAAGCTAAGCCACGTTTGTAAAGCATATTCTGTCTTTTATGGACCTCGTGTGACATGGGTTATCAGTGTTAATTCAGAAGTCACTTGATCAGAATCATGTAATATAATGATGTGAAACAAAACTAATACCAATATGCTAAAAAGTACGTGTTGGCACTTTACCAGATACTAATTATTGTTTATGTTTAGGCGGAACAAGCTGGGACAATTGGTTCTAATTTGAAGGGAATTGCGATGGGCAATGCATGGATATCTCCAGTAGATGCTACCCTCACATGGGGCCCGCTGCTACTGGCGGCTGGACTTGTGGAGAACGCAGGGCATGATGAAATTCAGGTTGCTGCTAGGGAGGCTGAACGCCTCTTTAATGAAGGTCTTTACATTGAATCGACGGCACAATGGGCTGCAACTCAGCGGGTAGTGCTACGCCGTGCAGACAACGTCGATTTTTATAACATACTCACAAAAAGAGTGAGCTCTACACCTACTGACACACTAAGCGCTTTTGGTAGGTAAACTAGAACTATAGAAATGATGGATGAGAACTGTACGATTTATTAAGAATATTAAATTTGTTTACAGAATATGCAAGGGAAATGATGATCCGGAATGCTGCACCAGAATTACCTACAAAGTCAAGACAAACTGAATATAATCTCAACACCTTGATGAACACACTAGTTAAACAAGCTCTAAACATTCCTCCGAACGTGATGTGGGGCTCGCAATCTAACGCGGTGTTTGACTATTTGAGGGGGGACTTCATGAAACCCGTTACTGACGGCAGTTAGTATAAGTATACCTACTCTCGATAATGTTCTTACTACCTACTACATTTCCTTAGAGCATTGTCCTTTTATATAGTTCCTAATTTCCTTGTTCGGCAATATTGTTTTAAATGAAAATTCATCGAGATATTTGTTTTTAATATTTTTTTTTTTTTTTTTATTGTTTATTAATTAAAGGAACAAAACAAAATATAAACAGAAACATCACAAAAACCTCAATAGGTTTGTCCGGATGTTGAAACACTTTAAAGCAATCTTAATGCTAACGAATATACAATTTATGGTTAAAACATAGTTTATAAAATATTGTAAGGTAGTTTGAACAATAACGAAAAAAGTACAAAAACGACGACGGCGCGGGTCAGGCAGTCCGTCGATGCTAATTACTAATTGAATGAAACTTAAACAGGATGATGCATTTTCAAAGAGAATCAAAGAATTTTTTGTATTTATTTTTATAATTATTATTTGTTATTTCCGATTGAATTTTTGTTGGAACGTCATTAATTAGAGTAGGTATTAAATAAGCGTTCGTTCGTTTCCCGTAATAGTTTTTGTATCTCGGTACTATCAGTTTTGGTTGGGCTGCCATTCTTGTTGCTATGCTATGATGGAATTTAATTTGCAGTTCTTTGTTGGTGAACTGTTCTAACAATAACCACTTTCGTATTTTAGTGTGTATTGGCAAGATTTTACAATATCTAAAGAAACCTGTTACGTCATCACCATCATAAAGTGTTTTTTTAATTTTATATGGTATTATTATTTTTAATAAACGAAGTTGTAGGTTGTATATTTTGTCTAGGTAAGTTTTAAATGTTCTGCCATAGCTAGTAACTCCATATGAAATTATTGACTCTGCGAGTGCATTATAAAGGTTTAGTAATATTTTAAAAGGTACTTTGTGTTTAATTATTGCAAATTTGGCTAGCATTGCTCGCAGTTTATCACAAATGGAGTCTATGTGATAGCCCCAATTAAATCTGTCATCAACAACTAAACCCAAATATTTATAGTTGGTAACCTGCTCCAGTGGTTTACATTTGCAAAAAAGCCTAGATGATTGTACTTCATGTAAACATTGGTGATTGTGCGCAATTATTTTAACTGCCTTATCAGAGTTGAGTAAGTGATTGGACCTAACGTGGATGGTCTTAGTTTTACCAGCATTAAGCACCAGTCCAGCATCATGAGACCACTTGCATACATTATCAAAATCAATTTGAATCGATTGCTCAGCCTTAGATAAGTCTCTGTCAGCTGCTACAAGACAGGTGTCGTCCGCGTACTGATAGACTGAGCAATTAAAAAGTTTGTGTTAAAATTTCAGTTGAGAAGTTGCTGAACGAAACGGATATTATTTTGACGAAATATAATGGAAATCTTGATTTGATTTGTGATACTCCAGGTACAATATTTCATTACTTCAGATTCAAACTTAAGTTTTTCTTAGAGAATTTAATTGAATTCCTCATTTCGCAAGAAGTCTACCAGGAAGCCTCTATAAGTCTACCTTGATACAAGTATACTATACAATTAGTTAAAGTTTCAATTTGCAGTAATAAAATCCAAAACCACTAACCTGATGAATACATGATGTTTATAGCAATTCAATTACCTAAGTATTTCTAATTCATTGGGATAAGGTTAAAATAAATACCATAATTTCAGGACAAATACTGTGGGTGGATCGCCTGAAATGGCCCGGTGCTGAAGGGTATAAGAATGCTCAACGTCATCCTATCTGGGAAAACGATAAGTTAGAAGGTTATTATAAGTCTTCCGGAAACTTCCGGTTCTTCTGGATAAATTATGCTGGACATAGTGTGAGTTTCATTTTTTATGTTAGCTTATACTGCTCACTGCTGAGCAAAGGGCTCCCCCAAATCCTTCCATGCATCCTTTTCCTGGGCCATCTCCATCCATAGTGTGAGTACGAGTAAGTAAAGTATCTAAATGATAATAAAAAAGACTTCCAACGATCCATGAAAAAATGCACATGGCTCGATCAATGGATACAATTTTTTTTTTAAGAATTTATATACCTATGTATTTTTGAAAGAAAAACGCGTTATTTTTCAGAGCCTTGTTTTGTTTTGAAACGTATTTTTTTTACAGGTACCAAGAGACAATCCAGCTGGAACCAATGCATTCCTTCGCGACATGACATCTTTTGGCTAACGTTTATAATGCTTAGAAATAATAAATTGGTAATTGACTGGTCATGGCATACAATACCTATCTACTTAAAACCTTCGGAGTTGTTTCCTTAAATCCTGAAAATATTTGAAAGAAAGATAAATTTAAAAAAACCGGAGCCGTCCCAAGACGCCTGGCAGATGTGAAACATCGAAATTATTATACATACACATACATAAACTCACGCCTTCTTCCCATGGGGGTAGGCAGAAACTACAGAACGCCACCTGCTACGATCCTTACATAGTCCTTTTGCCTCGTTTAATTATTATGCACAGATAATATAATAATAATCCATTTAATTCAGGCGACGCAGGCCCATAAATAAATACCTTAACCTAAACATACATATTTTTTAAAATTATAAACAAATCTTGTGTTAGTAAATAAGGCTTAGACTATGTTAGTAGCACTTCACTATGCACTAGCTTGACTTAGTGCCGTAATATGCATAAAAGGATACTTTACCGACGCCAACATTGGCGTTGGCGATGGTTTGGCATTGGCACTGTCATCGCTACGTCATCAGTCGGTCTGACCCGCGCCGCTATAGATATTTCACATAAAAAACTTTTGGGAGGTATTCTGGAGTTTTTGGACTGAAATTACCTTCTATTTTGTAATAGGCACCTACTTTTTATTTCCCAAACGCGACAATCGAGAAACATAAGGTAGATACTCACAGCATCTACGCCTATGCTAGACCAACACCTAATGTGAAGGCACCTTAAAATAAAAGACCAAATAATAGGCCAACCTTCGTATAGAATTCGCGTAAATTTGGACAATTTAAAAAAACCCACCTGCATATATAAACACTCTTAATCCTATGTAGATGTAATCAGATGTTTCACGCTAGACTTGGATATTTACATTTTACGGTTAAAAAATCCTGAAATATTTTGTGAATCTAAAGCTTAGATAATATGATATGGAACGGACATAGGTAGGTATGTAAAGTATCGATGGAGACTGTGGCACGAAGGAGAGGCTTAGATATTCTGTGAAAAATGGTCACCCATCCAGGAACTGACCGTAACAAATAAAGCTTAAAGTGCTGAGTTGTAGTCACTAGCTTAGCTTATAAGTTTATCTTATCAAAGTCTGCTAATTTCCAAAATGTTATGGGGGGCACGGTAGTGCCCCCGCCAAGTCGAGCGCGAAGCAAACACTGCCGTACCATCCTTTACTGGACCCATTTCGCCGCATTTTCAGGCCCCTATTTGAGAACCTCTGGATAAGACCAGAACGCAGAAATTTTCGTCATCCAGTAAGCTATAATCACATAGGTACTTACAATCCAAAATTTCAAGTCTGTAGGTCATTTAGTTCCGAAGTTAAGCGAAAGCAAATTTTCGCATTTATGACACTTACTCACTCACGATCATCAGAATAGAACCCAAGACTGTATGTGGCCAAGTCACACAACATTAACTATAATAATAAAGAAATCGCAGTAAGGAACTTTAGACTTGGCACGACTTTGTCTTGATTTCATTACTTTTTGGAGATAAACAAGCAGCTCCATCGAGACTTGGCTAGTTTTTTACAGAATGTTTTTGGTGGGATTACCTATTCTCAAATCTTTCTTATGGTAGCCATTCAGCCATTGCTTAACACTATCGCAACAAGATAACTAATCAATGTATGGTGCAAATCATCAGGTATTATCTTAATAAAAGAATGTCATTCATTATCATTAGATAAGGACAATGATATTGATTAAGGAGAATGTTTTAGTTAATATACATACTTAAGCTAGTCTAGTTTATTCGCGACGTATTTGAAAGTTTAAAATGGTAAAGAGGAGTGTTATAGTCGCAAGTAGTATCGCGGCAATAGTTGTTCTTGCAGGAGTGGGAGTACTAACATGGTGGTTAGTAACTAGAGATGCAGAAACAATAACAAATCCTTTCACTGTTAATCGTAAGTATATCTTTCTTCATGTAAAACACCCGCCAGACGAAAATTTAATCATTGGTGCCGATTCTCTTGTACATCGAACTAAACTAACTAAACTATCACTAAAATTCCTTACTTTTGACTATGAAAATCTCAACGCTATTCTGCAAAATAAATTCTCTAAATTAAAAAAAAAATTGGCACATCTAAATTAAATTTGACAATCGCGACTCCACATGTGATACATAAGCACGTGAATCTTTTTAGAGCCGGAGGCGTGCAGGGCAGCCTCGACGTTTTTTATATGGAATTTTTCACTTTTTGTTTGGAAAATACGAAAAATAATTACCTACATGTAGAGTGCAAGGGTTTAAGGGTTCTATAAAGGGGGTCGAAATTTTAATTATTTTTGCGATTGGACACACCATTTTCGAGATATCATCATCATCATCAGCCTATGAATGATTTTCGAGATATAAGCAAAAGAAAAATAAAGATCCAGTACTGTTTTTGTATCTAAAGTCGAGATGTTGGTGTGAATTTAAAGTTCATGACAACCAATTTTATTCCACACGTTTTTAGTCGCGATTAAAAATAGTCTGATTTAATTAGAAAATCTAAATTTTAGGTGAAAAACGTCAAATTCAGAATAGCAAAATTTCCATTTTCACTAAATAAATACCTCAGTACCATCTTAGTGCTGTCAAACTAAAATATAGTTAAGTTGTGTCACTTTAGTCTATTTCAGAATAGGAAATCGTCGTTTGACAGGAATAAACTAAATTTTGGTGATTTTTTGTCTACTTTATAGGCATTTGTGACAAGAGAATCGGCACCATTAGCTAGTTATATCTTTATAATAATGGAAAAAATATGAAAGAAAATAATATGTCACCAAATAATACTATAATAAGCAGTCGGCGTAAAAAAGTGCCAGCTAATGTGCCCTGTGTGAACGTTGACAATTATTGTTACAATGTTGATGGCCACCTTCCGCATTATTATATCATTGTATGAAGATGTCAAATTACGTAGCTATTTATTTACTACATGCATCTTCATGTATTCACGTTAGGTACTCACATATAATATCTGTCGGATCCGGTCATTAGTACGGACACGAAACGCGCAACATTGGCGACATCAAGTGATCTACCCACACCAAAGGGGCGCTTCTACAGAGTCGTGATGTTTTAAGGCCACGGCGAGAAGGGCATTCAGCGCCTTTGGTCGCATTGGAGTCAAGACGTCGCGGAACTGTTCTCGATTCGTGGTGCTCAGTTATTGTGTTAGTTGTAATTTGTGATCATTTTGTTAATTGGTGATTTTAATAAACGCCGTCGCACCCAGTTTGTGTATAATTTAGCTAGTGTGATTCATTTGATAGTAAATTATAATGTGATCTGAACTGCAAACTGTTTTTCTATTGCGCATTAACCAACACTACCCACACTACGCCCACAGTAGTTAAAATATCGCTGATAATAACGAAAGTCACATACCCGTCTCCGACATATCTATCTTATTTTAATCTCCCCTGTGTATTATAACATCGAAATGTATAATGTATAATATAATGGTTTTTACTGTAGTGTTTTCAAGTCAAATTACCTACTCGTATTATCGTTTTCAGTATTGGAAGGTGAAGGCATTGGCTATTTGGATTATACCGCAGCTTTCACCCAGATACCAACAGTCGGAGACATATTCTGGTGGTTTTACCCTACGACCGCAGTTGGTAATGGCTACAACCGGCCCTTGATATTGTGGTTAGATGGAGTGACAGGCGTCCCACCTAGCCTGTTGGCCAACTTAGGAATGTTCGGCCCTTATGACATCAACTTCAACAGAAGACAAAACTCTTGGGTAATAATGAATCTTTCGTTAGTCGATGATAATACTCCGATATGGTAGGTACCATACACTTATACAGTGTTTTTGTACTTCCAGATCAACCGATACAATTTGCTGTTCATCGATGCACCTCTGGGTACAGGTTTTAGTACTCCCCTGACTAATAATCAAATCCCGACTACAATTGATGAAAATGGTAAGATTTACCTACATAATATCGACACTAGTTGTTACTTGATGGAAAAAAAATAAAAAACGTGTGGCACTCGGGGACTGCCGCGGTAAAGCTATTGCATAGCATTTGTAACCTTCATGACAACATCAACCGTCAACCGTCATTACATGGTAGGCGGAGTGGGGGGTGTTAGGGTTTATTTTCGTTACGTTACGGAATTTCTTGATTCGGTCGCCGCGCTCAAAGCCCGCGATAAAAGCTATGCAATAGCTTAAAAAATCTACCTATTAATAACTGATTTTCTTTCTCGATTTTTAGGTTATTCATAAATAACCTACAAATCGACAAAGAAAATCATAGGCTGAAAATTAATTTAATGATGTTATGATTCTAGTACTTATTCTATTATTTTACAGCTGAACACTTAGCCCTTACATTGGAATCGTTCTACACCGTACATGGAGCCTATAGAAATACTCCTCTGTACATTTTCGGGCAGGCATATGGGGCACAATTGGCCTTAGCACTGGCAGCCAAGCTGCATCAAGTGAGTTATTTTAATGCTTCTAAGTTTCTGTTAAAAGATAGGTGGTTTAAAGGTACAATTTATTTAATAATATACTGTATTGCAGAACCAGAACAGAAATTCCAACGTTCGTGGTGTAGTATTAGGTAACGGCATAATTTCGCCAGCCCTAGCGATGACAAAACTTGGCTTTTACCTCGAAGAGCTCGGTTACATTGATGGCAATGGCCGCAACGCCATAGAAACTTTATCCGAAGAGACTACGCAGTTGATGCAAGAAGAAGATTTAGAAAATGCATTCGACAAGTTTACTTCTTTGGGTCAGTTTGTTAACGAGAATGCTGGTGCCGTGGCTGTTAATCTTGGAAACATCGTTGAAAAACTAACTAGGGAGCCCTCAGCACAAGGTAAGTAATGAATTATTCCAAAGATCTTCAGAAAAGTGTACCTATCTACTTGATCTATTTCCTCGCAATTTTTTTTTTTCATAGAGTCGTTGTTTCTAAATATTTCAGTAGGTATTGAGTGCGTTTTCCTTTAAAAATTTGTGTCTTTTTATATATTTTCTTCATAATAATTTCCAGATCTTTTCGGTCAGCGAGAATACTTGAAAAGTGTATTCAAAAACACAGATTTTGATATCATGAACAGCGTAGTAGCACCAGCTTTGGGAATATCTTCAACCGTAACTTATGATTCAAGTCGGGAGGCCGTCATCGATGCTTTTAGAAGCTCTTTTATGACCCCAGCTACGGACAAAGGTATTATGGATGTAGTTTTATTAAAAATAGTACAAGAAACTCACAGTTGGTCGATATATAAAAATACCCTCCCCTTAATGTTTATGCAAATGGTAGGGAATTTGGATTCCATTATGTATCTTCTCCGTGATTCCGACATAGTACCGTCATAGATTCGGATCTATCATCTGCGTGATTCCGATATAGTACTGTTATCCGGATTTATCACGGTACCAGTTAAATATTCGGTCAGAGAGAAAAGGTTTTGGGATTCCTTGATAGATGGATTCCCTTCAAAAAATTGCGACATAATTATATAATATAGAAGTAGGCTTTCTCGTAAAAATATCAGAATAGGTATTCAGTTTATAACTGGCACTTACTTGTTAATAAAAGTGAATCGGTTTTTAAAGCAACTTTTTACTGTGCTTTATACGGTTTTTCTCAGGAATTAATTTTCGTGGTAAAAAAATCAGATAAAAAAACAGTCGATAGTTAGTGGGATGCAAAGAGAATACCTACAGCCAAAATAAAATATCAGACTTATGTGCCTCTGCTCGACCAACCGGGTTCGATTCCCAGTAGGTACCTTTGATGTATGTATGAGAAAACTTTAATTGGGGTAAAATGACATTGCTCTTTTTCTTTCTAATCTCATTTACGACATTAAATTACCCGCCACGTTTTTTCCGTGTTAATTAGAGGTTAGGTAGGTACTAAGGGATTATGACATTAGCATAGGCAAAGTTAGAGGTTTTTAATGGGTGAATTGTCATCTAATTCTACAGGGCACAAATCCAGGCTCCAGTAAAAAAAAACACTGTGAAAATATACAGTATAGGTAGCCCACGTGGATACCAAGGTCTTTGTTATGATGAAAAGTTAATTAACTAACATAGGTATTATCCATAAATAAGGATAAAAAAGCAACTAATTACATTTTATTATTGCAGTTGAATATATTCTCCAAAACACGGAACTTACCATTGCTATCTATAATGGTAATTTGGACGCAGTGTCAAACACGCCAGGTAAATAACTACTACAAAGTTTAATTACATATCAACCAACTGGGAAGGAAAACAAACACAATCAAATAAATATTAATTTGTTTTTTGCCGCTTTTTTTAAATTAATAATGGTGATAATTTTTCCTGGTCATAAGAAGGTCCGGGTTTCCGGTAGGCAGCAATACCAGTCATAAACATGCACTTTCTCAAAACCTACTGTCATACTTTCAGGGCAACTAGAATGGGTGGAAAATCTTGAATGGTCTGGACAAAGTGACTTCCTAGCCGCACCCAGACAATCTCTAGTTGTCAACAGACTTGTTGAAGGCTATTTCCGGAATGGGACGAGACTTCAATTTTTTTGGGTAAACGCCGCAGGACAATCGGTAATTATTGCTTGTTTTTAACTTAACAAAACTGTCAACTTTTTAAACTTCGCCTGTAGAATTTGCCTAAGCTCAAGCTGCTCAGGCCTCTCTCTCTCTCTCTCTCGCGGGATCCCGTCAACAACCAGTTCTTTAGAAAATCTCCGATCCATGTATGTTATCAATGGATTAGAAAGACATAATTAGGTACCTATATTATATCTACCATAAGTTTTCTTTTGTTTGTTGCAGGCTCCTTTAGACAACCCGGCAGCGCTGACTTCAATTTTGAATAGAGTTGTTTTATAATAACTACCAAGACGAATAAAAATTCAGGATATTAGTAGTTTAATTCATTCATGTTGGGATATTACTTGTACATAGGTAGGTACTCAGTATCTACCTGTCCCCCAGAATTGGAGTCCCGGGGCCGACAGCCCCTGCCCCCCCACACCTTTAGCCCGCCAATGATGGTGGATACACACGCAGCGACTTGATCGCTGATCGCTGATTGCTGGCTGGGCAACGATGGTTTAAATGTAGCTAGCTCTCTTGCCGTCTGCAGTCAAACGGAAACGTTATCCATTCGATTCGGAAACTACGTGTAAAATATATACTGTCTGCCCAATCGTATTAAACTTGGCCAAATCAACATGCAGTAAGCTATCATCTGGGCAAACGCACGTCACAAGTAAGAATTATGAAAACCGAGTTTCCCCCTTTGCCAAAGTAAACCGGGCGGTGCAATTTAATGGGGTTAGAAACTGAAAGCTCGTCATAGGTGGCAGCACTGTTGTTGATCCAGAAATCACCATCGTTGTGTATGTGTTTACTGTTGTGTTGATCACAAATTAAACGATAACTTAATAAAAATGTATGCGACTTGGAGCGTAGCACATTTGAAAGATGACCTAGATTATATTATCTGTGACCTAGGGAAAAGGAAAGCGTCTAACACTGGTATAAAAGCAAATTACTGGAAACTTGGAAAAGTAAGTAAATTATGAAGTTACATTTAACTTTAAGTTCTTTTTTGTTAAGACTGGAGGCTTGCAACAGAAATAACCTGATCCGAATTGAAACTCGAGGTTGATCTACCTGACATTCTTAAAAAACTTTTTTCAAAAAAAAACAACCGACCTCCAAAAAAAACACTACAAAGTGAAAAATAACTTTAATTTCGGAAGTCGGTGTCTTGGGTTTTGTATTTTCGTTTTTTGCCACCGACTTCCGAAATTAAAGTTATTTTTCACTTTGTAGTGTTTTTTTTGGAGGTCGGTTGTTTTTTTTTGAAAAAAGTTTTTATTTTTCACTTTTTAGTTGTGGTACCTACCCCACACACATTCGAATACCACTACCTGCTACCAGTGACAGAAACTTATCATATCATCTACAGTGGGAAAAAAATACGTATTTTGTAGGTAACTCAAAAACTATCCAAGCAAAGTTAATAAAATTTATGTGGGACCAATTTGAGAGCACACCCTTTCAAACAAAAAAAGAATTTTCAAAATCGGTCCACAATTGACGGAGAAATCGGTGGACATACATAAAAAAAAAAAAAAAAAACAAACATACGCGACGAACATATAACCTCCTCCTTTTTGGAAGTCGGTTAAAAAAAGTGAAAAGAAGTTGCAAGTTTTTAAAAAAAAATGGACTACTGATAGTAGCGACATCTGAAGTCAGCAAATGGCAGTTTTTATCCCCATTGACTGTGGTACACCATAAATACTGATTTACAAGGTGTGATATAATGAGGGCAATCGCGTATGATTTCAACAATGGCTTAAACATATCACAAACTTATCAAATAAAAGCACTGAGTGGACCTTACTCACCAGTGGTGCTAAAACGATAGCTCCCATTGGCTGTGGTAAACCATAAGTTGAATCAACAATGAAAGTGGCACCGTCTAAACCGTTGTAAACAGTTTTAGACGATGCAACTGATACAAATTATGTTTCAACTTTATTGTATGGCACTGCCACAGGCAAGAAACTTGCATCGTGTAAATGAGGCTTTAGTGGGATTTATCTGAAGTTGGGTGTTGCAAGTGTGAAGTTACCTCTTTCAAAAATCTATAGAAAGAAGTGTCAATGTCATTAGGATGCTGTCAAACAGAAATACATCGAAAAAAAAAAATTTTAATTTCCATTTCCATGTAATTGTGAAAGAATTTTATTGCTAAGGGTAATTTTTAATAATAAAATACGTACAAGAGCTAGTTTATCCATACTGTGTTTAAAAAAGAAGTGTGCTTGAACACCCAAATTTTTGTTCCTTGTAAAAAAGTGCCAAAAGCGTATTAAAGCTTAGTGTAACTTAATTAACATTAGGTAAAATGGCTGATATACTTGATATATTAGAACTAGAGCAACCAGCGTCTGAGATCAGTAGAGATAGTATCATACATGGAGACAAAGTGAAGAAGAAGTATGTGACTGCTAAGGCGGTGAAGCGGCCCGAGGGAATGCACAGGGAGGTGTTTGCATTGCTCTACAATGACAACAAAGATCTGCCACCACTGTTACCCACTGATACAGGTGAGTTACTACTAAAAAGTACTAATTCCTTCAACTTTTTTACATCCTAAATAACTCCTAAACTAAGCATATGGATGGATATATCTACAAACAAACCCATATTCTATATATATACCACATTCACAATGATAGATTTCTTAGTTCTTACCATTGTCAATTTATATTAACAGGAAAAGCCTACAAACAAACTAAAGCTAAGCTTGGCATGAGAAAAGTGAGGAAATGGGTATGGGCACCATTCACAAACCCTGCCCGCACTGATAATGCTGTCTTCCACCATTGGAAACGAGCTGCAGATGAGGCCAAAGAGTATCCATTTGCACAGTTTAATAAGGTAAGATTATACTGCTATTAATATTAACATTACATTAGAACAGGAGTCACTCAGAAAAAATAACCTTATTTATTTTGTGATTATTTTGTTAAAAGAAGAATGATCTAATAAACTTTAATATATTTTTCTATTCAGCAAGTGTCAATTCCATCATACTCCGAATCTGAGTACAATCAGTATTTGAAATCAGAAGACTGGAGTCAAGCTGAAACTGATCACCTCATGGACTTGTGTCAAAGATTTGACCTGCGTTTCATAGTCATACATGATCGTTGGGACAGAGCAGCATTCAGGGACCGAAGTGTTGAGGACTTGAAAGAACGCTACTATGGAATCTGTGCTACATTGAGCAAAGTATGTTTGTTGTTGCTATGTTAATAATAATGTAGTGCAATCTCACCTCATATAATACTTATTTTTTGTCACATATATGGTACAAAAACAACTGCATCCTATGATTGATACTGATTGGTTGACATGTTATTACTTTCAAGCTCATATAAAATATCCTGTTTATTTTTCAGGTAAAAACAAATCCTTGGTCAAATACTGTAACAATGGTGAATGGTGAGAAGCGCATTTATCATTATGATGCTGAGCATGAGAGAAAGCGAAAAGAGCAATTAAGGAGACTATTTGATAGGACACAAGATCAGGTAAATATAACAAAACCAATTCCGCAAAACCTACAACTATATCACTACAGGACACATTAATATAAAAATAATAATAACAATATATCCATCTCCCATACATTTAGTCAAAATAATCTCTTAAAGAAAGATACAGAATGCAATAAAATAAAAAATCTTGACTGGCCTTTAAAAAATCCTTGAGAAATACCTAATTTATAAAAAAGCAAATACTTTTTACAGATTGATGAGGAACAAATGCTGCTAACTGAATTGAAGAAGATCGAAGCCAGGAAGCGAGAAAGAGAAAGAAAGACTCAGGATTTACAGAAACTGATATCTAGAGCAGACAGTGGCAACTTGCCGCCAATAAGCCAAGTTAATAATAATAATGAGGGTACCAGTACTCCGTCGAATACGGCTGCTAGTATAGCCAGACGCCATGACAGGAAACTACATAAGAAGAAACTTACTGCTCAACAAAGACCGGTGCGGGCTGTGGAAAGTGTTGTAAGTACTATATTAGCTTCCGAAAGCAGTGGTCGCTCGAATACGCGATTGTCGCGCTCTTTTATATGAATACTAGCTGTGCCCCGCAGTTTCACTCGCATACGTCTCGATCCCGTGGGAATATCGGAATAAAAAGTATCTTATGTCCTAACCCAGGTCATGGTCTACTCATGTGCCAAATTTCATCTAAATCCGTTCAGCCGTTTTAGCATAACAAACAAACTTACAAAAAATCGAATCTTTTCTCTATAGAACATTAGACTTAATTTTACCCGCGACATCGTCCGCGTGAAATGTCGTGTTTTAATATAAAATATATATATCTGTGTGTTGTGTCCCGTTTCTTCGTTTTTGTCTAATGTTATTTCTGACTTTTTTTCTCTTTGCTTGGCTCCTAAGAGTCGTAGCGTGATGTTGAATAGCCTTCCTCAAGAATCGGGCTATTAAATGCAAAAATAATTTTTCATATCTAAAGAAAAAGAAAGAAAGAAAGAAAAAACGTTTATTTGCGGTAAACATGACGCAAAAAAAAAAAAATTTTTTTATTGTTTATCTGACTGGGAGTTCAGAAATTAGCACGTTCAAACAAACGAACTCATCAGCTTTATTATTATTTCTGTTCTATACTAGATGACGTAGGTACTAGCGCGATCAATCAAGTCGTTTTTACCGACCGTATTTTTTTTTATGTTTGTTACCTCAGAACTTTCTACTGCGTGAACCGATTTTGATGATTCTTTTTTTATTTGAAATCTGGTGCTTCCCGTGTGGTCACATATAAATTTTATTAATTTTGCTTGGGTAGTTTTTGAGTTAGATTCAATAACACGAATTTTTTCCCACTTGAGTACCTATGTGGATGATATGATAAGTTCCTCTTACTGTTATTTACATAGCAGGTAGTGGTATTCGAATTTGTGTGGGGTAAATACCACAACTAAAAAGTGAAAAATAAAAACTTTTTACAAAAAAAAAACAACAGACTTCCAAAAAAAAACACTACAAAGTGAAAAATAACTTTAATTTCGGAAGTCGGTGGCAAAACACGAAATTTCAAAACCGAAGACACCGACTTCCAAAATTAAAGTTATTTTTCACTTTGTAGTGTTTTTTTTTGGAAGTCGGTTGTTTTTTACGTAATATAATTCATACAAACGATTGCGTATCGACGTTCGCTTTCGGTTAGGACGCGACCTGAGTTAACGTTATTAACTGTAGGATTAGATTTAGAAATGGTATTTTTTATTTACCCAGTATCATGTAAGCTCTATTTATTATAACCTTGTTTCCAATTGATGTTATTTCCACTTAAACAAACATCAACTTTTTGTAAGTGTAAATAAAGTTGATTTTAGACTGACTAGTACTATTGACTAGTAGTAGTATTGACTGACTAATAGTATTGACTGACTAATAGTATTGAAGAAGTCATAAAAAATATGAAGTTGTAGAAAGAAATAAAAATAGGTTTATTTGTAGTAGCGCAAACTGAACCTTATATGTAGGCATTACAGTTGTTTTTCCTAAAACTTGTGTTTGTTTACATGTTTGTTTAAATTGCGAACACAGATTGAAGATGATTGTTTGCAAAGTTTTGAGACTACTTATAAATCTAATTATCAAGTATTTATTTTTGCTAATTATACACGGCAACATAACAAGCTATAATTTTCCAGTATAAGCTGATCTCACATTGTATAGGACTTCCGTACAATGAGAGGTCAGCGTATACTGGCAATGTATAGCTTAATATTATGTAGCGTGTGTACCAGCAGAATATGATCAAATTTTTCACAATACCAATAAAATCATTTATTCCTTACAGACTGTAGAATGGTCTGGCATCAAGTTCCCCGAAGCACGCGGCACTGGCGTCTGGTTGCGTTCACAACGCATGAAGCTGCCTCCCGGAGTTGGACAGAGGAAGACCAAGGCAATAGAGCAGGAGTTGAGACTTATGAATATTGGTTTGTTCATTGATACTGTATTTGAAGCGATGGCGACGTTCTTTCGGCTAAATTATGATAAACGATGATCAGATCTAAAAACCGGCCAAGTGCGTGTCGAACCACGCACAATCAAGTATTCCTTATTGAAATGAATTTATCCTAATAACAAACTTAACATTGTAGTTGAAAAACATGTTCTCCCATACATTGCAACTGCAAATATAAGTTTGTATGCACAATATTGGGAGATTAACCACGTTATTTTAAGACCATAGATTTCTTATAGTTTTCCAAGGACTATTTTTTTTTTTTTTTCATAATTTTAGACTAGTTTCGGAGATAAGATGGTCAATTTTCATCTATTTTCTTAAATAACTTAAAAGCTATTTATTTTTTAATTAAAAAAAAAATATACTAGAGACGTTGAGACCATCACAGTGAGCCCTTTCATTTGTTATGTCACACTGTACCCACAGTGTGCAAAATTTTTAATTTTATTTTCTTATTTGTCTCCCAACAGTGACGACCCTATATTCAAAATTCATTTATTTACGTATCACATCTGTGTTTGGGTCACAGAAATTGATGTGTACCAAATAATCGGTCCATTAGATTCGGAGCATATTGACTGTGACAGACGGACAGACAGACACATGAGTGATCCTATAAGGGTTCCGTTTTTTCATTCGGACCTACAGAACCCTAAAAAGGTTTTCTATTTCATCTAAAGTCGATGTATCACTTTTTTCTAACCAACTTCAAAAAAAGGAGGAGGTTCTCAATTCGACTATCTTTTTTATTTTTTTTTAATGTTTGTTCAGAACTTTCTACTGGGTGAACCGATTTTGATGATTCTTTTTTTATTTGAAAGCTGGTGCTTCCCGTGTGGTCCCATATACATTTTATTAACTTTGCTTGGGTAGTTTTTGAGTTCGCTTCAATAATACGATTTTTTTCCCACTTAGAATTTGTGTGGGGTAAATACCACAACTAAAAAGTGAAAAATAAAAACTTTTTACAAAAAAAAAAAACAACCGACTTCCAAAAAAAAATACTACAAAGTTTTTTTTACCTATTCTGTTGGGACAGAATAGGCTGGTGGGCAAAGGTTTGTCCTATACTTTTCCATTCATCTTTGCTGCCTTCTATTCTGTACGAAACGCGGGCGCTACGAAAAAAATCGTTGGTTGATTGATTGGCTAGAAAAAGCAGCTGATGTATCACTTTCGCTTACAAATAATTTTTATAAACAAAACAATCTCATCAGTCTCAATTTTAAATTTTCTTTCTGACGTATGTATTTATTAACTTATAGATGTTGCTCCTACTCCAACTGAGGCAATCTGCAAACATTTCAACGAGTTGCGGTCTGATCTTGCTCTGGCTCTGGACTTGAAGAATGCCCTAGCTTCGTGTGAATTTGAACTGCAAGCTTTGAGACATCAATATGAAGCTCTCAATCCTGGGAAGGTATGTATTGTATCATGACATAATGTGGCTTGACATGTTTCAGCAACAATGGTGCCAATTCCCTTGTTCACAAACTAAACTAAATTTAAGTTCAGTGCATCTTTTTCTTTCTATTTCATTAAGAAAAGGACAGAAGATAAATTTTAGTTTAGTCCTGTCAAATTAATCAGCACCTGTCACTCTCCATACGGTGATCATGCTACACTTGCTGGAGAGAACTTATGTCTAGTAGCAGAAAATTAAAAGAATACATCTAATAAATAACTGAAATCTTTGTTTCAGACACTTACCATTCCACCATCAATATGCAATATGGTGGCTGACAATGAAACCAAGCCAGTTGGAGAAATAATTGATGTTGTTGGATCTCCTAGTGCACACAACACAACCATCTAGTATTATTACATATATGCAGTACCTATAGATATAAAGGGCTTTAGGCTTCTGTGAACTTAAGGTGTAAAAATAAGGCTATGCTACTACTGTTTTAATTAAATGTTTACTGTATGCATTTAAAGAAAATTAATAGATTGGGTTTATTATTAAACTCTCCATAATGATGTTACATTCATACATAAACTATCGTCTTTGATGTGGTTGAGAGATAGTTATGACTAGCGCAAGTTCATGTTTATTAGAACAGCAGGTCATCCTCTATGCCTACCCCTCTGGGATATACAGGATGTTTGGCAGAACGTTGAACATACGAAAATAGTGGATAGGTGGGGTCATCTGCTACTTACTCAGCCCTAATTTATTTGGCCCTGGCTACATGGAAATAAAAAAAAAATATTGCTTTCTTCTAGTTTCACCACTTTCTTAACTTTGAAGTGAAAAATGGGTAAAACAGACATTATTTTTTTAATCTTTACAGTTGGCAGATTCTTTAAAATTATTGCTTTATTCAGATGTTAGCTAGAAAAAAAGTTATTAGTCCTCAAACTTACAGAAAGATGTAAAAAATACTAAAAATCTTAATTTCAACTTGCATTAAAAAAATATATCCAGGGGGCCAGGGCCAAATAAATTAGGGCTGAGTAAGTAGCAGATGACCCCACCTATCCACCATTTCCGTATGTTCAACGTTCTGCCAAACACCCTGTATATACAAGTGTGATGTTGTTACTTTTCAATACATACAATATCGCTATATATTGGTATTGGTAAGACAGCCTGGTGTCTGCAACTCCACGTCAAATCGTATGTTTTGCGTACGGGTGGGAAAATCAATTATTTGCTGCAAGGAAGGGCAGCAGCACCTTGATGTTACTGAAAATCTCATGGAGACGGAGGATACCAGATAAGAACAAACCCTAGCTTATAGAGTATTATTAGCTAGTGTACATGTGGCCAATGAACTGAGAAGACGTTTAACCGACGATTGCAATAAATGGCAATAGATAAATGAGCTTGTGTTATGTTATGTAATGTTATATTCTGATGATGTAAATAAACTCATGATTGTCATTACAAAATTAATAGCTAGGTTAGGACCTTATATAGGATGTAGTGATTTATGTATGTACTAAAATTAAACAAGGAATTTTGAATTTGTATTTTATTTCTTAATTACTAAATAGCACCTTTGGGTGCCCCATAAGCATCTGGCATCCTCTCAATTGTGTATTTGTGTTCAGCAACATACATGATGGGAACCCCTGGTATTTTCCTTATTCTCCTTTTCAAATCCTTGTCATTAGTAGCCACTATGTAACACTTGTGCTGTGTTACCCTTTGCACAATACAGTCATCAGCATAAGTTCCTTTGTGCAAACATGTAATCCTTTCAAAGCGTGGGTCTTTAATTATTCTTAAAGCTACACGGTATTTTCGGCCAAGCTTCTCTAACTCTGCCAATACACAGTCAGTTATGTATGGTATACATTTAGCATATAAACAATCCATCATACTCTGTACTATGTCTAATTTGTTTTTGATTGAGAAATTGATAAAATTGGTGTCGACTAGAATATGATAAGGGGGACCTAGCTGCGTGTTATATTGAAAGAACAACGCTGAGCTTGCTTGCGGTGCTTCACGTACTTTTAACTCGTGTGGATCAATCTTTTTCTTCTTAGGTTCAATTCTTTCTGTGGGTTTGATCCTGCTATCACTGAGACTAATTAGCTTTTTCATTTTAGCGAATTTCCGTTCAACAATTTTTCTAGTTTTCTTTTGTTTTCCCTAAAATTAAATTTGATTATTGCAATATTACCATACCCACTGGTGATTTTATATTTTATTTAAAATATTATGTTTAATGAACAAGACTTACCATACTCGCAGATTTTGGTATTACACTTATTCTTTATTGGTTTTGCTATTACGGAACAATCTCCTTATAGTTACAAATATTGTCAATACATTAAAAACAAAATAACCTCCAATAATTTTCAATGAGGTTTTGACATAACATCAGTGTTTCCACTTACGTTTTTGGTTTTTCCCCAGTTACTTTTTGAATTATCCCTAAATTTCCCTAAAAAATCTTCAAGATTCCTTGGTTTAGGGAGCATGATTATAATAAAACATCATTCCATACATTTAAATAACATAAAATGCCTACAAAACATTCATACATTTACAAGATCAGATAAGGGTCAGTGGGTTATCTTAGGAAATAAGCCGAAACTTACTTTTATTTATTTATTTCAAATATACAGAGGCGGACTTAATGCCAAAGGCATTTTCTACCTTAGGCCGAAGCTTACTTTTATTTATTTATTTCAAATATACAGAGGCCGACTTAATGCCAAAGGCATTTTCTACCAGTCAACTTTTGGCTGATGCAGAGACAAACAGTGCACAGTGCTTTTACACATTTACACTTTTTCGCTGCATTTATCATAAGTAATCATAACACTGAACAGTTAAAAATATTTTATCGCTATTGGTGTCGATTCCCTTGTTCATAAACACTAAACTAAATTTAAGTTCAGTGCATCTTTTTCTTTCTATTTCATTATGAAAAGGACAGAAAATAAATTTTAGTTTAGTCCTGTCAAATTAATCAGCGCCTGTCACTACAAGTTTAGACGCGATTATAAACTTGCCGACTAAAATTACGTCAATTTACGTCAAGCGCTGATTAATTTGACAGGACTAAACTAAAATTTATCTTCTGTCCTTTTCTTAATGAATGTTGGCTTGAAAATCAGCAGAACCAAAACTGAACATATGTTCTGCGATTTCGGCGGTCTCTCCCGTTCTGGAGCCATAGCGCTTGATGGCACGCTTCTCCCAGTCTTCTCTGACTTTCGGTATCTCGTCGTATCGCGAAGTAGATCGGGTGGTTAAGCATAGAATTAAATGAACACTGGATGGATGAAATGGCGACAGGTCCCGGGAACAATATGCGACTTCCGCATTCCCCTTAAACTTAAGGGGAAGATATATAAAACAATGGGTAGACCTGCTGTCTTGTATGGATCAGAATGTTGGGCCACAAAAGGGATGAATGAAAGGTAATTGCATGCAGCTGAGATGAGAATGCTAAGAGGGATGTGTGGTGTTACACGAATAAATAAATAAATTCATTTATTTCAGGTAAAAAATAACACCCATAGCCAAACACAAATTAATAAATTACATCAATAAATTAAAATACAATAAATTAAAATACAATAAAATCCAAGATCAATTAAAATAAAATAAAATGAGAATAAGTTATGTTGAATTGAAGTCAATTAAATAAATGAAAACAAAATAAATCAAATTAAATTAAATTAAATCAAATAATATCAAAAACAATAAATACATATTACATACATTACAAGCACAGACAAAAACGAACACTCACACAGTAACAATATGTCTGCTGCAGCATTGCCGGATGTAAGGGCAATCCAGTCTGTTGGCAATCATCGCCAGGACGGTGTTGGGGCTGCCCCGCACTCTGCGCACCAGAGACGCGCACCGCTTGCGCATCGTCGCGTGAAAGCAGTCGGTGCGCGCCTCCGCGAACATGCCTGAGGCGCTGCAGTGTCGGGGCAGCCCCACCACCGCCCTGAACGCGTTATTGAACTGGACGCGGAGGGCGCTGTATGCCGCACGAGTATACTTTGCCCACAGATAGAAATAAGAACATAAGAAATGAGTACATTAGAGGAAGTCTGAAAGTGACACCGGTGACTGAAAAGTTGTGCGGAAATCGGTTGTAATGGTATGGGTATGTGATGCGGAGGAATGAGGAAAATGTCGTGAGGAAAGTTTTGAGTATGAATGTGTGTGTTTTGGCTATAAGAGTAGGGGAAGACCAAAGAAACGATGGATGAACTGTGTGAAAGATGATATGGCTGGAAAGGGAGTAATTACCGAGATGACGACTAATAGAGAGAGGACATTTTGCGCCGACCCCAAATGAATTAGGATAAGGGCAGGAAAATGATGATGATGATGATGGTAGGCGTTGTCCATGGAGTATAGTAATAGATTCGTTATCGCAAGATGGCGCATGTTGTGACGTTATCTAGGACGATTCACGGCACATCATTATCGCGCGGGTGTTAGCACGCTCAAATCGATTACAGCGTAACTCGGAACGCAGCCTTGCTTTTACCATGCTCTGTGTTTAATACTGCTGTCAGTGTCAAGTTTAGTCATGGAAAAATTACGTACTTTTTAAAATTATCCTACTTATCCAGTGGATCTAAGATATTTTGTAATACAAAGAGATAAAAGCAGTAAACCAGTAACTGATTTACACACACGACGTAACACGAGTACTGTCTGGTGTCCTACGTCTGTTTTTCTTCTGTCAAAATGGCTACACCTGCCTCACATTTATCGGCCCAGGAACTGCTTTGCTTAGGAAATCAAGGGAGAGATACGCCTTTATTGAATAAGGTATGGCCGGAAGTTGTCGGAACTTTTTTTGGAGTCGGCTCGGGTATATTCCTCAACTTCCAAACTAGACGTCCCATCTTCAGTGGTAAGTCTAAATTACATAACAACATCGAAAACAACATCCACATTAATAGTAGCACCACATCAATAGCTAAAACTATGTTCCTAATGATAACCACGAGAGTTATTTTTGTGGGATGAGCAGAAAGAAAGAGATCTAAATTTATGTTAACTGTTGATAAACATTGACAATAATTTATTTCAGGAATCCAAAAACATGCGCTCTTAACAGCTGGATTTATTGGTGTCCTAACTTATGTACAGAATCAACGAAATGCTTATTTAGCAGAGAAGGATGCTGTGTACAGACATTACATTGAATTACACCCTGAGGACTTCCCAGTCCCAGGTAAGTTGATTTACAGTTAAAAAAGTTCTAAAAAATTGCCCTCTGTCTGAAAAAGCCTGTTATCACTGTTACCACACTTAAAGAATATAAAAATGGTTGTAGGTATTTTGATTGATCCTAGTCTTGTATGTTCGTTTAAATAATGTTCTTACTACCACAAAATGGATTATTCCACTCTGACAAAGTGGATATTAGTATTTCAACATTCCACTTCATCTCACTGGGTGGGGCAGAGTAGAATAATTCCACAAAACTATGTTTACCAGTGGTTTAAGCTAATCAATAGATAAACACTGTCTGGTAAGTTTGTTTTGCAGTAAACATCTATACTAATAAAATAAAAAAGCTGTAGAGTTTATTTGTTGGAACTACCAGTCGGATAAAAAAAAAATTAAATGCATTTCATAGCCCAATTCTTGAGGAAGGCTATAGATTTATCATCAGCATCCTAAGGCGCGACGCCCGTGCAACTTAGGCGCTTTACGGCGGCTCTACGGAGCCGCACCGATGGCCACCGATAGTGGGCGCTGCGCCTAATAAGGGCCCAAGCTTAGGAGCCGCTTGAGTAAAATAAAAAGTCAGAAAGAATGCTAAGCGAAGATGAAGTAATAGCATGGGCAAGCGATGCAATGCGACTGGGTAGGTCTGGGGAACAAGAAATTTCACACAGTCACAGGCAGAAGCTACTCAAATATAAAATGCTTTATGAAATTTTAACTTCAGGGTTTTCAAGATTAAAGTTATGTTTTATCTTTCCAGAACGTAGGAAGATTGCCGACATCTTGGAACCCTGGGTCCCAGTGCGCTAAATGTTATTTATTGATATTGCTTATTTAGTGCTGTTATTAGATTATGTGAGTGAAACATATTATTTCATTAAATAAATAATTTACTCCTGAATAACATTGTTACTACAGCTGTTTTTATGAACTTGGAAAACATCTAAGTCTTGTTTTTCTAATCAAATCATTATTTTTGGCCATGTAATAAATAGAATACTATTCATTACTCCACAATTTTTCTTATCCTTATCTTCTTCATGTACCTACACATAAACTCATACCTTCTTCCAAACTTACAGTTCGCCACCTGCTAATGATCCTTACATACTCCTTTTGCTGTTTATGTTGGTGCATATGGTCATATGCGCAAACTGGTACTCGCAACTATGCAGCGCACCAGACCTTTCTGAAGAATCAATAAGGTCACTATACAAGCATAAATATAATACTATACATGTTCAAGCAGCAGTAGTCTACTGTGGTAGCCCATAGCTTTTTGACTGAACAGTGTCATGGTCCTTATGACGGTGTAAATAATGTTGGGCTAAAGCTGTCACATATTCAAAGCCTTCGCCACAAATAGCACAGTCATGAACTTCAAACACTTTATTGGGATACTGGTGGAACATCTCCTTAACACTTTTCTGTTCAAAGGGCAACAGTGCCTGGTTGCTTTCTGGAATAACTGGCAGGTTTTCCTGTGGTTTGTCATTAATGAGATGTGGTATGAGATGACTGACATCTTTCATCGGCATTGGTGGATCTTTCCCGACATCTATTCCTATTATATCTATATTAGCACTGTTATTGAAGCCTTCATTTTGAACTTTAGAATTCTGAGGAACTATTTGATGCTTTTTCAGTTTGTGCAGTTTCTGCAACAAGTACATAAATATTTAATTATTAACTATAAAGACTACATTTCTAGAAATGTAGAAAGACCTTATTGACCTTTATATTTGGAGTGGTAATGATATCAAAACTTACTAAGTCTCTAGAGTGTACATAAGCAGCTCCACATAAATCACATTTGAAATTCTTAACACCTCTATGTTTACTCATATGACGAGTTAGTTCGCTTGAAGTTATAAATGTCTTGTTGCATAGAGTACATACCTGAAATAGAAAGACATAAATACATAATTATGTAAAGCTACGAAAGAAAATGTACAATGGTGCCGATTCCCTTGTTCACAAACTAAACTAAATTTAAGTTCAGTGCATCTTTTTTTTTCTATTTCATTAAGAAAAGGATAGAAGATAAATTTTAGTTTACTCCTGTCAAATTAATCAGCGCTTGACGTAAATTGACGTAATTTTAGTCGGCAAGTTTTTAATCACGTCTTAACTTGTATGGAGAGTGACAGGCGCTGATTAATTTGACAGGACTAAACTAAAATTATCCTCTGTCCTTTTCGTAATGAAATAGAAAGAAAAAGATGCACTGAACTTAAATTTAGTTTATTTTGTGAACAAGAGAATCGGCACCAATCCTACAAATAAATAAAATTGAAGTATCTGTTTGTGATGTCAAAATAACAGCTTTTTAGGGTTCCATAGTCAACAAGGAACCCTTATAGTTTCGCCATGTCTTTTTCTGAACGCGGCTTAGCTCAGAGACCCTTAGTACTAGAAAGCTGTAATTTGGCATAGGTATACATATTAATCACGCCGAGATGCAGGACAGGACAAAGTGATAAAATAATGAAAAAAAGTTGGGTACAGTCTGACTATTATCTTAACGTCCCTGGGCAATCATCGCATTTCCGAATACAAACTAATGCTTATTTCCATGTCCATCGATTATTAGATTTATCGTTTATAATAATTTGAATTCAAAACTAAGTCCTTTATATTGTTTTGTTTTGATTTCCGTGTGAACTATATAGAGCTGTAAAAAAAATTTCGTGCTTGCGACTTTAGCAGCTTTCCCCCCATTTTTTAAATTAATTACATTAAGTTAACAGTGTATTAACAACTCTATATACTTCCAAGTCGATTGAGAGCGTCCGGTCTACACCAAGTGAAAAGGGAGAAATCCAATAACTGACGAAACACGAAGTTTGCTGAGGGACATTAAGAAAATAGTTATACTGTACCTCCCCTACACACGTAAAGTGGGGATGTTTTTGTTCTCGTCATAGCCCATCAGCGCCGGCCCTAGGGTAGAACGAGTGGAGCGGTCGCTCTAGGCGCCAGATGGCAAGGGGCACCAAAAAGCCAAATGCTAAAAACAATTTCCAGCGCAAAATATTTTTTTATAGGCGCCCCCCGCGCCTATTATTTAGTGACTGATTGAAATGAACACCAAATACTAATTTAATTATATGTATTAGCATTACTAATGAAAGCGTCGATCAAAGGGCGCCTCGCTCTATCCTGATCAAGTGCTAGGGCCAGCGTGCCCATGGTGTGGGGTGTCTTTGGAAAGGTCGTTAAAAATATTGTGTGTGAAAACCATTTTTGAATTCAGGGATCTTGCGGGATCTTTAAAGTGCAAATTTTTGTTAGAGCCATTCTTGCGTCTACCTGCATTATATAATGATAAATTCCCAACATTGGACCCCTTCAATACCACACGGAACAGACATAAAAATGAAATTACCCACATCCTCCATCAAACGCCAGATACCCAGTGAACTCAGTACCAAGTGCCAGTTTAGTCACACGTACATAGACATACACACACATTTACAACACCTACACCGCACAGATACACGCCCGATACATACTATCTATACTAATATAATAAAGAGGAAAAATTTGTATTTTTGTTTGTTTGTATGTAACGAATAAACTTAAAAACTACTGGACCGATTTGAAAAATTCTTTCAGCAATGGATAGCTACATTATCAGCGAGTAACATAGCTACATTTTATCCCCGTACTCCCACGGGAACGGGAACTACGCGGGTGAAACCGCGTAGCGAAACAATTTTTAAAATTTTCGTCTGTCTGTTTGTTCCAACTAATCTCCAAAACGGCTGGTCCGATTTTGACGGGACTTTCACTGGCACATAGCTGATTTTATAAGGAGTAACGAAAGCTACTTTTATTTTAGAAAAAGAATTAGGAGTCCACGCGAGCAGCAGCTAGTAATAATATTATATATTTTATTGGATATTGAGTTGCAAACTAAACTATTTCGAAACTTGGTACTTAATATAGATCTATACTCCGTTTGAAATAAGATTAGACATTTAAACAAGCCTTTTTTACAGTCCGTTCAACCGATTTTGACTTCTATTGCGTAGGTATAAGGATGGAATTAAAAGCAAAAAAGTGGTTACAAACCAACTGTTTACTGCAGCTGCCATTTGTCATGCCACCAACGCAATAGAAGTCAAAATCGGTTGAACGGACTGTAAAAAAGGTTTAGTTAAATGTCTAATCTTATTTCAAATGGAGTATAAGTAAAAAAAAAAAAACTTCTTACGTGATCCCTTTGCCCAGTGTGGATCTTGAGGTGAGCATGAAGATTTCCTTGTGCTGAGAATCTTTTGCTGAAAAGTATACAAACAAAAAGTTATTCTAAACTAGAAATGATTCTGCATAGGCTTGACAAATATTGATTGCATTAATAGACAGAGCTTCCGATCTTCGACTCTAAGGGCGTTTGTCTACCGTCACTGGAACGTCGCCGAGAAAAGAGATTTTTTCGAACCGAACGTGACGTCACGGCGACGTCGATCGTGTGTCCACCGCTACTGAACTCGGCGGCGTGGCATCTTGGTGGCCAGTATATTTTATAGTTACGATAAAACCGGGCGACCGGCTCGGCGCGACGGCAGTGTGTGGACAACATCAAAACTGGCGGCCAAGTGACGGACGTATGTATTGCTATGTCGGCGCCGTCATCTCATTCTCGGTGACGTGACGGCAGCCCCGGATCTATGGGGGGGCAAGCCGGGGCCCGTGCCCCGGGCGCCAACTTCAGGGGGCGACAAATTCAAGCGTAGCAGACAAGTGCACCAACCAGCACACCGCAACTTTGCAATAAATGAGACGCGCAGCACATTTATAATCTTTCTATTTTTTTCTTTTTTTACAACAGTTTTGACGCCCCTGTTGAATTGGCGCATTATCGATCGATACAATTTGATTAATATGTTGCTGCCAAAATTTCCATTTCGCGGGGGCTAACTTAGCGTATCCCCATAAAAGATTGGCGGGGGGCGGCAGACGGCAGTTTTTGCCCCGCGCCAAAAAAAAGATCTAGATCCGGGGCTGCATGACAGTGGCGTTGGACAGACGCTCTAAGCCATTTTCTATAATCAGATAGAATTATTACATCCAGCACCATCACCAACAGAAAAGACAGTTTTGACATGTCAGTAGAAACACAGTACAAATGCCTCTATTACTGTCTTCACATAACTCACCATGAATTTTAAATTACCTGCATACTTCACACTGGAATGGTTTTTCGCCAGTATGAATTCGGAGATGTATAGTAAGGTTGTGCTTCTGTGTAAAACGTCTTGGGCAGTACATGCACACAAAAGGTTTGTCTCCAGTGTGGGTCCTGGAAAATATTTAGTTGAAAATATGAAAAAAAAAAAACTTGTAGCGCAAAATGCAGAAAACGCCTTTATTTAGCAACAGACTGCAATAGGCTGAATTGAAAATGAAAATAATAACTGCATGTTGATTATGATAAGTAATCACTCTTTGTAGTATGTAGTTGGTAAAAATGGTGTCAAATAAAATCATACAATTTTTACGGTGTACATAATAAAGAATATTCTATCTATCTTATCATACAGCAATCATCAGTAATTGCTGTATGATAATATTAATAGATAATTATTTTTTTTTGGACAAACCACACCTTAGATGTAGAGGAAATATCTGCTCAACTATTGATTTGCCTTTAGAAGTCGATAACAATAAAAATTCTATTATGTCTTGTTAGTGACAGTTAAACTCATAAAAAGAAAAATTGTTCAATTACATGATACATTCAATCAGATCAGGGTTGCATCCGTTTTTGGTACATCTACAGCAGAAGTTCATATGACCCATTGGCTGACAAGAGCTCTTCTGGAGATCGATAACAATTAAAATTCTATTGTGTCTCATTAATCACAGTTGAGCTCATAAGGGCTAGATGAGGGCTTACCTAACATGCATTTCTAATTGTGCCTGGCATCTGAACTGCTTATCACACTGATAACACGCATGATCTTGTTTAGGCTTTGGCTTAGGACCTCGCTTCTGTTTCTCTGATTCTGATTTCTTTTTGTAGTTAGTATGTCTTTTAGGGTCTGGTTGCTTACATTTACTGTAAAGAAAGGTTAAATTATTAATTTAAGGTAGCAAGGGTCAAATTTTACTAAATAATAATGCCTTAATTACTTAACTTACCATTTCTTAATTATTGTTGCATGTGTTGGGACCTGAAATAAAACATCATATTATATTTTTTCTATTTACTAAGAGCACATAGTTAATCTCATAAGCAAATTAACATATTTCTGATGTATATAAACATTTATTGCAAAAAAAAAAATTGGTTTGGGCATAATTACACATGGATCAGTTGCTACACAGGCATCATTGTATCTGTAAAATAAATATTGTTTTACTTAGTAATTTAGTATTGCCTTCAAAGCTAATTGGGTAAGTACCAAGAAAAGTCTAAGATAACCCTCTGACTAAAGTTTTATTAAAATACAATGTAAAGTGGATGCTTATTACTTACTTGCTAGGGATTCTTAGTCCTAAATATTGTCTCAGTCTTATATCGGCACTTTCACTGGTTTGTTTGAAGTGATATGCTATACCCAGCTTATAAATGCAGTTACTGCACATTTGTTCTGGCAAACCATCGCCTTTACTAATCTGGAAATGTATTTTAATAAAGGCGGAATATTACTTATAATTTATTTACAAATTGATATGCAATATTTATGTTTTTTTGCTATAAGTATTGTGATATTTTACCTTTATATTGCAGCAATATTCTACCATATCACATAACGATATATTATAGTTTTTAGTAAAGACAGATGAAAGTACGCCTTCTTCTAGACATATTCTACATATTTTGTTCATATTGTTTCTGCTGTTTTGCCCGCTTTTTCGCGGTTTGTGCAAATTAGCAACACTCAGCAGAAGGAATGTAAAATTGTAAATAAAACCGACACTCCGACAGTCATGTCATATGTCATCTGTCAGCACGCCGCGCGCCGTTATCAGCAAGGAACATACTTACTCTAGGGTGAACTGTGAGTGTAGTGCCCATAAGTCGGCGCCAGACATAGCAGCAATATTTGATCACTTATTTGATCACATGTCTGCCACGAGTTTGTTTGGGCCCAAACACTCGTGCCAGACATGTGATCAAACAAGTGATCTAATATTGCGGTTATGTCTGGCACCGATCTAATGTTCTGTGGTAGTGCCCATCAACCCCAAACTGCCGGCGGATGCGGATCAGTCACAGACTGTATAACAAAATTCATCTTTTGAATCATTCGGTCAATCTAAGTATAAAAAACCACCATAAAATTAAAACATTACAAAACGCCTACATAAATTGAAAAAATTGTCATAATATCACAACAACAAAACATTTTGCGCTAAAATAACTCGTAGGCGCGTTCGGTTTATAGTGAATTCAATTTCTTTAGAAAATAAAGTCCATCATGACGTCACTTCGGTCACGTGACACCGCGGTTTCTTACCAGCCGGGTAAGTCGATCTGCAACGAATTACGATAGGGATAGTAGTAAAAAACACACACGCGGGAGCGAGAAGGAATTATTGCTTTACCACCTTTTTCAGAAAAATTTTAGTTTAGTCCTGTCGAATTAATCAGCGCCTGTCACTACTCCATACAAGTTTAGACGTGATTAAAAACTTGCCTACTAAAATTACGTCAATTTACGTCAAGCGCTGATTAATTTGACAGGACTCAACTAAAATTTATCTTCTGTCCTTTTCTTAATGAAATAGAAAGAAAAAGATGCACTGAATTTAAATTTAGTTTAATTTGTCACAAGGGAATCGGTACCAATGAGTATCCTACGTTAAAAAAGGGAACATGCGGACAGTTTTCCGACAGCTTTTTGAAGAGGCAAAAGCTGAGCAACTAGACTTAGAAATTAAATACCACAGAATAGTGTTAAGACAAACCGCCCGGGGTTCCCGATCCTGGGGGCCCCCCATCTTAAGAAGTACTTTTTAATGATATCCCAAATTCAGTCAAAATATATTCAGTAAGAGGCAGTTTGGAGTTGGTGGCACCATACGCAAGGGCGTCGCCAGGCGCCAGCCGATGGCTCGGGGGGGCAAGTTATAAATGGAGGACGGGAAAAGTATGATTTGCAGGTACAGTCATAGTCAAGAGCACATGAAGCTTTATACTTGTAGTGTGAGTCTTATAATCTCTACGACGCACAATGGGGCCAAAATCGACGCTGGCGGACATTTGATTTTTGACAAATCAGTTTCATCTCGGTAGTCCCGATAGGAACTGAGAAAAATAATAATTTCCATATTCAATGTTTGAATTGGAAACGGACCTTTCGGGTCGTTTTTCCCAGAACCATTCAAAACTGTAGAGCTGAAACATAACAGGTATCATGACTGGGCCTACCAACCCCCGTGAACCCCTCACTGGGACTGCGCCTAGATCGAAGTTGCAAAATATTATGACATAAATAAATAAAACCCAGTTTCTACAATAATATTTTTAATATAACCATTATAAAGATTGCAATAAAATATATCAGCAACTTAATTGTAAAAATGAAATATAATAATTATAAAGACAATATCACTGAAAGTGCATAACAAAAACATACTTAATTATAAAGAATAATAGTAACTTACCAATATAATTTTATTACCTACGTATAAGATTAATGCAAAAGTTGGTAATGATTAAAACACCTACGTACAATCAGTACCATCACTTACAGTTTATTGGTTAATGTTTTTTATTTATCATGCAGGTCATATAATTTATTATCGATTATTTACATTTTCTTTTAATGATTGTGTTTTTTTATCTGTGCACGTAAGATAATTGTTGTTTAGTAAGTTACGTAAATTAAAGTATTTTTTCCTAAAGGCACAGATGGTAGGTCGCTACATACAATATTATAATCAGAAGACTCTTTGGAAGGAAGATTACTTCTTATATTATTATATTTGAAAAATAAATGCTAGTTTAGATTTTAAATAACACAACCGTTTTAAACGTTAGCAACAGCCGTAAGTAGAGAAACGTAAATATCAATGCCTTTCAAGAATATATCGACTTTAAGGAACTCGTCATGATCGTGAAGAAGAACGGGGGTGTTATTCATCGGAGAGAAGCCCAACGCTGGTATTCCGACATCACGCACGTACCTGCTATCGGTACCACCAGGGAAAATTCTGCAGTCCAGTTTAAGTTTCCTGATAAAAAAAATCGATTAACATACAAACTTGCGTTACTAGGTATTATTACATAAACAACTCTGTGCTTAAATGCATTAGAGGAAATAATTTGTCAGTATAGGTACCTAAGCAATTTACTTACAATTCATCGGCAGCAGCTTTGAATGCCACCCAGAATGGATTGCTTGCGTCCAGTTTTGTGATTTCTACGCAAGGATTTTTCTGCTCGAAATCGAAAGAAACTCCATCTCCTGCTTCTTTACACCAATTGTTAAGCTGAAAAAAAAAAACATAGAACAAATATTTAGCATTAGCGCCATCTATATTCTATAGTAAAGCACTACGGCGCATCAGTGACGCGAATCCATATGTTTACCCTACCAAAAATCTCCCAACGCGCCTAAAGAAGTTTTCACTTCAAAAAACAAAGGTAATAATGGCTGATGTTCCACTTAATCCTCGAACTTTTATTAAGTAGTTGGAGAATATTTATATATGTACGTACAGACGCCAGCACATCAAGCTACCCGAAATTGTCAAATTTTCCCAATCAACTTTGAACCTTACGCTTCAGCGATAAAGTTGAAAATCTATTAAATAAATTTGACAGACTGTAGTAGCTTGAAGTGCTGGCGTCTGTACCTACTTACTTTTTTTTACTAGCATTAGGTACCTGTACGATACACGATATCGTTATGAAAATAATGTTGATGAGAATGTGGCTTCTAAAACCATTATCCATCATGAAATATTTCCACATTAAGTTTTACAGTAGCATCGCATAGCGCGTAAAACTAATTGAAGCACCCACCAATTAGATTGAATGGAATAAAATAGCAAATCGGTTCTTGAAACACAGTAATTATTTGGAATTCTACTGAGAATCATATGAAGAGAATGAATGAGCTTTACCATTTTCTCAAACTCCTCGTGGTTCACAGTAACAGCCAATCTTATATCAAAAACTGCAGTTAACTTTTCTGGGACAACATTAGATTGCACTCCACCCTGTAAAAAGTAAAAGATTCTTGTTATGATAATTGTAGAACTATGCATCAATCATGACATGTGTAAAGTATGATAATGGTGTCGATTCCCTTGTTCACAAACTAAACTAAATTTAAGTTCAGTACATCTTTTCTTTCTATTTCACTAAGAAAAGGACAGAAGATAAATTTTTGTTTAGTCCTGTCAAATTAATCGGCGCCTGTCACTAATCTATACAAGTTTAGACGTGATAAAAACTTGTCTACTAAAATTACGTCAATTTACGTCAAGCGCTGATTAATTTGACAGGACTAAACTAACATTTATCTTCTGTCCTTTTCTTAATGAAATAGAAAGAAAAAGATGCACTGAACTTAAATTTAGTTTAGTTTATGAACAAGGGAATCGGCACCAATATTGATGAACAAAACTAATATTGTTTGTATGAAATTTCATCTTTGTGTTATTTTCATACTCCCATTTTGGATTAACATTCTAGTCTACTTACCACTTGTATCGTATTTAGTGGAATGCTTGAAAATAAAATAGGGCGAAATAAATAAAAATGAATACGTAATGTAAATAGGTAGGATTATAAAAAAGAGGTATTAGAACTTTGAACATAAAAAAAAACCGACCAAGTGCGTGTCGTGTTGGACTACGCACAATGAAGGGTTCCGTAGTTGGGATGAATTTATCCCAAGAACAAACTTAACATTGAAGTTGAAAAACATGTTCTCCAATACATTCCAACTGTAAATGTAAGTTTGTACGTACAATATTGAGAGATTTATTATATTGTTTTAAGACCATAGACTTCTTATACGTTTTCCTGTAATCTATGAGTGAAGAACAATTTTCTACATTTTTTTTTCAAAATGTTAGGCTCAGTAGTTTCGAAGATAAGGGGGGATTATGGTCAATTTTCATGTATTTTCTTAAATAATTTATTTTAAAATTATAAAAAAAATATGCTTAAGATCCTCACAATAAGCCCTTTCATTTGATATGTCACAGAGTACAGTTTGCAAAACTTCTTTTTCCATTTTGCCCCCGAAAAGTGACCCCCATATTCAAAATTCATTTATTAAAGTTACATGTACGAATTTGGGTCACAGAAATACATATTTATGTGTACCAAATTTCAACTTAATCGGTTCATTAGATTCGGAGTAAATTGGCTTTGACAGACGGACAGACAGACACACGAGTGATCCTATAAGCGTTCCGTTTTTTCCTTTTGAGGTACGAAACCCTAAAAAAATACACTTAACACACATAGGACTTGTCTCTTCAATGTGAATACATTCTTTTACCGAAAACTCACATAAATTTGAGTCAAATTGATAGTTGTAACGTCACCAATAGTTAGCTTCGGATTGCTATCCAATATTTTTTTTTGTTCAGCTCTCATATCCATGAATTTGTCAATTATTGTCCTTAGCTGGAAAATAAAAGGTATATCCGTCAGCCATACAGGTGTTTCTATTAAATTAGGTATGTCAAAAAGATAATCAGATATCAAACAGTACCCAAATTGCGTAATGCAACACAATCACAATTTGTTTCGATTTGAAACAGATTGCTAATCAATTGCTTCAAATATTGGAAAAAAATCTGCTCAGAAACATAAATAACGCAATGAATGTTGTTGAACTGTCAAAATGAAACAAATTAGGCAAAATTGTTTACGAAAATAAGTTACGCAATTAGGGTACTGGATGCATGTGTGCAATCATTTCGTAGGAACAGTAACAGCTGTTCAAAATATGCTTGTTGTGTAGTGAAAGTTAACACACTCAGAGGGTAAGTAGATTCTACAATGATTTAGATGACGAACCTTTTCACCAGCAGTATTCGGCAACAATAATGATCCATGGCCAGGCTGTCCAGTACAATGGACATGTATTTCTGGAAGCAAAATTGTGTACATCAAAAATTGACATCTTTTGAACTATCCGATAATCATTTGAATTCAGTTTTGGTTAATCACTTACGCCAAATGCTCCTTTCACCATTAAACAAGACGAAGTCTTCATTTGGGCTGGCCATTCCCTCATCTAACGCAAACGCTACATTCAGGTCCTTGAAATCTTTGGTGTGGACGTATTTTTCCATACCATCGTGACCACCGATTTCTTCATCTAAAAATAAAAATGATATAAGTAGGTACTGTGCTTTCACTATAATATTTTGTAGCAGTCCATCAATATTAGAAGATAAGAATAACTTTATTTAGCAAAGTTTACATTCAAGTGGATTGAATTCCTAGACCTCACATTAGGATTCCCTGTGTTGTGAGATCCAGGCTCCTTCGTTCCTTTAACAATTTTAAATAAAAAGGTACATTTCTAAAACTTAAAATAGATATAAAAAGAGTGTAGTATGCATGGTGCTGTATAAGGAGCGAAGTAAAAATAAGCTCATATTAGGTATATTACCAGGTACAAAACAAACGTGTAGAGTTCTTTTTAATTGCACTCCGGCCGCTTTCAGCTTCCTTATAGCCTCAAGGTATTGGATACCGACACATTTCATGTCTTGTGAGCCACGAGCGAAGATCTTTCCATCGTTATCAATGTGTCCACTGAATGGAGGATGTGTCCAACTATTCTGTAATTTCGTTAAATTGGGTTAGTTCTTCCTACTAAATCTGTATCTCTAACCGCGTGCGATGGAAGCAAACCTTGTTTTTACCCTATCGGAATCGAACCCAAGCTATGGAAGCTCGGAGTTGTGCATGCTGTGCTTAACGCCCCTACCTAGTCGCTTAGTTGAAGATTAACTTAAACTTTGCCTATTTGACATTATGCATTTGTTCAATTACCATAATTTACGGAGATGTTCATCTCACGTCAGTCTATCTGTATTTATTTATCTTGACGTGATAAGTAATCTAGACTAGGTATTTATTTAAGCTGTTTTATCTTTCGACGAAGCACTACGGTACTTACTTCAAAAACAGGCACGACGTCCATGTGAGAATTTAGCAAGATTGAACCGAGTGATTGATCCTTTCCAGGCCATGTTATAATCACGATAGGTTTGCGTGGAACCACTTCATAAACTTTCATGGCAAGGCTAAGTCCATTAGCTTGTTTTTTCAGGAATGCTACACAATCGTCTGTAATAATAAAGCTATATTGTATGGCACGTTTAAATAAAACGTACCTAGTTCAACGTATGTCCTTGACATTTTCATGAATAGCTACCTAATATTTAGTAAAAAAGTACCCTAAATGCGTAATACAACAAAATCTGTTTCGATTTGAAACAAATTGCTGAGCCATAAATTGGAAAAAAAATCTGCTCAATAACGTAAATAACGCAATGAATGTTGTTGAACTGTCAAAATGAAATAAAATTGGCAAAATTGTTTACGAAAATAAGTAACGCAATTAGGGTACAGTTTTTTGCAGAAAGTCTTCTTTTGATATCTTGGCACGTGTTTGATAATATTTCTTAGGCAATTATGAAGACATGTTAAGCACTATAAGGTTTCCTCGACTGAAAGCAATTAAAATCTAAATAACTACGTCAAGCCGCATGATGGAAGACTAATGCAGTTCGGCCGTCCCCCACCGGCAATCATCCATTTCGCACTTGAGTACAAAGGCCGAGGTTTCATTTTATCCAATTCCACCGGCTAGGAGGAGTAGACTCAATTGCGAGTTCCAGATACGTCAATGATACAATTCGTTGTATCCTGATTACATTACGTTTGTATAGTAGATGATTTGATTGAGTTAGCTAAATAAAAACTTTGTATGCCTTTAAATAGACATATCTACAAAGTTTTAATTTACTTATTGAAATCTATGCCAAAATCAGCTGTTTCAGAGATTTGCTTAGTCACCATAAACAGATATAATATCGGATACCTACTGTGAAAAATACGCTGAATTAAAGCCACAAGATTATATTTTAACACTGCTTTCAGCTGAAGGTCGTCGGTGCGTGTATCTACTCAGTTGTGTACAATGCACGACGTACGTAAATAAATACCTACAGATCTACTTCTAAGTACCAAAGAAATAAATAGGTAGGTACTTGGAAAGAAAAAATATGCATTAGTAGGCAGGTAAAACATGAAACTAATTATTACAGAAAGAAGCGATTTTCAATTTATGTATTTAATACACAAATTATTTAGCAACGAATGTAAAGTTACCTATCTACTTTATAAATACCTACAACAGGTCTGGTGCTAAGACCAAATTTTTTAATTTTTATTTAAAGTACTTAATTTAAACACATAATAATTTATTGAGAACTTACCATAGTTGATGTTGGGTTGTACACTTGGAATTTTTAAATACTCGACGAAATTCGCCACAGCGGGATTGTTCTTGTTAGCTGCCATGGTAGCTACGTTTCGCAGCAAACACTGCAGTGGTAATGATCGTTCACATCGGATGGTGAACGTAGCCGGTCCCGTATGATAACAGCGTTCAGGTAAATATTACATGCGAACCTACAACGTGCAAATAATGGATTATTCATGTGGTAGAACTATCGTTCTCAAATTTTTTGTAGAATTATTGTTATTGTTTGAATAATAATGATAAACTGTGTTTATCTTTTGTACTTATTTAAAATAAGTACACTTATACCTAGGACCTGGGTATCTAGGTACCTACTCTAAAAAAAAGAGAATAAATACAATGCAACAAGTATTATGTGAATAAGAGGTGAATATTAAAATAATGAATCAATTAATTTTCTGTAACTTGCGTAAATAAACCTCTTGGATCTAACTAAATTTTCGGTTTTTGATTTCCTGCCAAAAAAAACATGACCTTGAACTTCTTCGTTCATTCAATGATCCCGTTGCAGCGATAGGGTTAACATATTTATCTCAGTCAGTTGTTTGTAGTTGCACAATGTCAAAAAGTTGTCCTAGGCAGGCACGAACTAGGCATGATGACAAAAATACATTGAACGAAAAAATATTATATGTAAATAATACAAGATCGGTAAATGTTTACGTATACAATTTTCAAATGCTAGCAATTGTACCAATGTAAATACAAGAAATGTTTATTATGTTATTTTATCCTCTTGTTTAATTATGTCATGGGTTCATGGTACATTCATAAACATTTTCCGCTCACAGATTCCACAAGTGATAGGTTTGGCCACGGCACTGCTACATAAATATATGTACCTAGGGTACTGAATCAAAACTGTTCTAATTACCACTAAGTACTTTTTATCACAGATTTGAGGAGAAAGGAGGAAATTGACGTCAGAAGTTTACGTATGATATGAAATAATATCAACCGAAGACCTTATTTTTTCTGATAGGAACATTCCGTAAATTTATTCTAACAATGCTATTTTTATAACCAAAGTGTATTACGCATGGCGCGGCAGAATCAGCTGTTGTGTCAAAAGAAATAATATAGGTCAATAAAAATCGATAACACAATTTGATAAAGTGAGACTGCTAAAATTGTCGAAACTCCGTATAATTTTGACATTAAATGTATTTTAACGAATTAATTTTTAACATTACATTCATTTTTGCTTTTATTTATTACGTTTTAGTCGATTTTACTATGATTGATCCAATCACTAGCATGGTCTATGGACGAAAAGAAGGGAAAGGGGTAAAACCGTTTGTTTACCTTTGTCAAAATAAAGTTACATGCTCTGTGGTCAAAATTTTAATGTCAAGAAAGAATGTCAACGTCATAAAAATTATGAAAGAAACGTCGTTACTTCTCGAAGACTTTTAAAACTTCTAATGCAAATTATTTCTAAGTCTAGATGGTTTCATTTATTCACGTTTCATAGAATGGATGATAATTATTACGAAGTCACTGCCGAGTTGGATGCCAGAGAGATATTGAGGTATCTCAACAATCTGGGCATTCATAATATAAGTGGAGAAGTTCTTAAGTATTTCATTACAGGTTGGTATAATTTAATATGTGTATTTGTATCTCAATTGTATTTCGTACCCTAATTTAAATTCGATTCAAAAATATTTGATCTACTTACTACGGCTTTACACATTACTGCCTATGTTGAAAGTTATCGTGGTATTTTTCATGTAACTATCATTCATACTTTTATTGTTTATAAAATTAAGAAAAAAGATATTGAACCTTTTCCTGTTTTGCACAAGCACACATAACTTGACGAAGTACCTACATATCCGGTTTGAGCTTTGAATCAAGGCCCATACAAATCCACCTCTAAGACGACGCATTGACCATAAAAACTTTTTCAGACTTAAAGAAGTTAATAAAGTATGACCTTCAACAAAAGAGTCAATCTAGGTCCAACAGCCAGGAAAAGTATGAGGTGCCAGGTCTTGAGAGGCTGCACAGTGCCAGCACGTTCTGTTCCCGTAGCAGGTCCAAGAACCAAGATTCTAACAACTTAAAATGCACTAGAGAATGTCAGAAGCCTAGGAAAGGGATAAATGTGAGGAGTGTTCATTCTGCACCTAACCTGGGGCTGCCAAAAACAGAAGATAAGCCTCTAAGAAGAGCCTGCTCGTGTGTTAGAGTTGAGAAGAAACCTGAAACTGCGAAAGAGAAGAGTACCTCTTGTACCCCTAGTAATAATTGTAAGTATTGAATTTAATTAACTGAGGTTGTTGGTAATAATAATTAAATTTCAACAAATTTTGACCTAAAACATTTTATACATTCACTTATTTATTGTATACTAGCTGACCCAGCAAACTTTGTTCCGCCTAACAGTCAATGAATGTGCATGTTTAGGATTTTCAAATTTCTACCCTACTTAGATATCAAAAAAGCCGATCCACACAAATGTATGAGAACGTGAATTTTCTTCATATTTTTTTTTTCGTGAGTTTTTCCATATTTTTTACCGTTTAAACCTTCCCTGGACTACAACAAACATTTCAAAACCAAAATCAGCTAAATCGGCCCAGCCGTTCTCGAGTTTTAGCGAGACTAACGAACAGCAATTGATTTTTATCAATATATAGGTGAGACGAGATTGGTATTGACGATTGGTAAAAAGTAATCTTTTTGCTTCTTTTGTCTCAATATCTTTTAGATTAACGTTTTTATACTTACTTCAGTTAAATAACAATGGCTATTATTTTTCAGTAATAAAAGTTCCTATACAGCCTCCAAAGAAGAAATGTGACCCCGTTACTCTGTATCATTATTATACTGCTTTATGGAACAAGTATAAGTCCAATGTACCTGGTGAAAATGACTGGTCAGATCTAAGATGGAGTATCAGACAGAAAATGGCTGGAAATATTGTTAAAAAGACATCATCAAATAAGGTGAAATACATTTCCTTTGTAAACTTATAATGTAAGCATTATAAGTTGGTATAGGTATTCTCTATCAGTCAACATTGTAATACATTGCTGGGTTTAAATGTGTAGTGAGAATGCACCTGCCAGTTTGTCTCTGCATCACCCAAAGGTTGACTGGTAGAAAATACCTATGGCATTAAGTCTGCCTCTGTATATTTGTGGTGCTTGAAGTATTAAATCAACAAAATAAATTATATTGTTATTTAACCTTGAAGCATTTACCTGCTATGTTAGTTTCAACTATGTGAACTTGAAAATATTCCTTACTCTTGCTTAAATTCCTTTATTTTCTATTTACAGATTCCTGAATCCCACAGAGACAAAGAACGGGGTTCAACCAGATCCTGACAATGATATTGGATAATTATCATTTCTTTCCTCAATCAACTTATGCATTTCTTTTTTTATAGGCATGATTATAAATAAAATAACAATTATTTTATCATTGTTTTCTATTTTTTTACACTACTATAAGTATACAATAACATAATATCTTATACTCAATCAGCAACATTCAAGTATTTATTTTAACCTTTTGGATGCTAAAATGAATAATATATTGAAAGGCATTTTAATCATGCAAATGAATTAAAATAGATTCTCCATTTTAAATAACACTAAGAAGTCTTTCATAGTTACTTATTTTATTAAGAAAATTCTTCTTTCTGCCTGTATGATAAGGTGTTCCCAATTAATTATATGCTGACCTTTGGTATTCAGAATTACTCAGATGTTTTAATTAGTATTTATCTACTTTTATTAATTGCAGACTATGTATTGATTATTTTTGTACATTCAAAACTGCCATAGTAATTTTTGAACAGAAATATGGCTCCACAGACCAAAGGCTAACATTACACTTGATTAAGTTTGAATTCTTGTGACTGTATTCTAGTATTAGCGTGAAGCCAGTGTAGTATTCTTTCTTCAATTTTCTCAGCGGCTGATAGGGTTAGAACGAGGGTATCATGTTTCAACATAGAGTAGACATTGAGGCCATATACTGGCATGATGTTGATGTGAGCTAGGCTGTCTGTTGCTGCAGTTATGTTCCTTGGTGCATAGTCCGTGCTGGAAATTATAAGTGGAACTTTTTAGTTATGGTTCTGTGTCAAAATTGAGGCATATTAAAGAATTTTTTTCTTTTAGTTTAGAAACAAATTTCAATGGCTTGAGTAGTAAAGATGGAATGAGTAGACATGACTTGCAATTTAACAAAATATACAAAAATATAGTTTCAACTACTGTGCTTGAACTAGAACAACATTATGTCTTTTCTGAATGTAAAGAAGGCTTATTATTACATTTTGTCAATGTCTCCACCAGTGAAAACTTGCTATACTTACTCATCAACAATTAGCACTGAAGGTCCCCAGTTCCTCTTCTCAATAAGTTCAGCTAAATATTCAGGCTCATCTGTCGGCAGTTCCAAGTCCTTAACAATATGTAGGTCATCTTGAGCTAGCTTTGATGATAAGGTTGTTGTTAGGCCATGTATCCTGATATGGAAGGGCAGCATAAAGAAGTGAGATTTGCCAGAGCGAGGGCCGTGTGCTATACCACCGCCGCGCCATAGCGGAGAACGAATCGACCCATGACGAGAGCGACCAGAACCCTTCTGAGGCCAGGGCTTCCTGCCACCACCTCGCACTTCGGCTCTAGTCTTCGTATTTGCCCACGACACAAACCTAATCTTACGCTGCCATACAACATTTTGATTTATAATATCTAACCGAGGAGGCGCGGCGTACACTGAAGGATGCAGCTCAAATAACCCCAATTTTTGCTCTTCTATTGAATCTAAGTTCTCAATCCATACTTCACGGGGTTTAGTGTACTGAGGTTGGAAGGCCCATTCCTTTTTTGTGATAGATAAACTGTTTGAGGCTGCAGAAGTAACAGCAGCGACGTTTGAAGAATATACTCTTATTTGAGGCGTCACAGAAATGTGTAGTCTTCTTATAGCACTTATTAATACAGAAGTCATGATAGTAATATTTTGAGATAAAGTTTTCAACTAGAAATACACATACAAATTAGATTCAAAGCTAACCTTTTAGTAAAAATCAAAACATCTGAAATCTGTCAGTTTTGCTAGGTTATGTTGTTTTCTTTTGGCATTTAGCATTAGTGGACGACGGAATGTCTATTATTCTGCCTGAGAATAATTATGAACAAAAACAATTTCAAATAAGAATAGCTACATAAAATCGGAACATTAATTTTTATTCTATTATATGATAGCGGTCGAGCGGTAGGTATAGCTAGGGCTTAGCTACAACAAAGTGTCCAAGAAACTTCGATAATTTAAATAAGGATTTTGAAAAAGTCATATTGATTGCGGTTTCGGACCTTAAGTGCCTGCTGAACGGTCGCCAACCGCGTCCCAATAGAGGTGACCTTGGTGGTTTACAACCGTGTAGTTGGAAGTTTACGACCAAATTTTAAACAGCTCTGCCTGTCGCCAACCAAGGTCACCTCTGTGTACAGTCCGTGCAGTCTACGAAGACGCGCCCCACTCCGCTCAGCGAATAACAGTACAGTAATCGCGGTGTAGGGCGCGTCTTCGTGGATTGCACGGACTATAGTAGGCCCTTTAACCTCTGGGCTATAAGGATTTAGGGTAGTAAGGGTAGTAATAAACGCCAAGGAAAAAAAAAGTAAGTAAAAAAAAGTAGGTATGCACATTTTTTGGATGAAGGAAAAAAAAAATTTGCCTAGGTACTCAAAATATGCCATAAATACAAATTTTTCGACAACTTATAGGTATGCGAATAAAAATAAAGAAACGACCGAATGAAATACTGAAACGACCGAATTAAATACTGAAAATTCCGAAAAATCAACACAGAATTTGCTGACGTAATATTTTTCAAACATGAAAACAAGCATACACCATGCATGCAGCATGCAAGCGAGCATACAATATGCAGCAAGCATGGTTTCTGTCACGGCTCCAGCGCTGTGAGGCTCGGGCGGCGGTCCCACGCGAGCTTATCGTCGCAGATGGTTTTAAGGCTCACCACCGCAGCTTCGGCTTGCTTGCTTTGCTTGCAGTCTCAACCGCGGGCGGCGAGCATTATAAAATCACCTGCTCCTCAGCTCGCGGGTCGCCACGCCCCTCCGCGCCTAGGCGGGCTTAAATTACACTCTAGGGGTAGGGCAGACAAGACTACGTGAAGGCGGTGATTCGTTTGTGTCACTAACTTTTGTAGCACAAGATATTGACTTTTCGGAAACTTAGTATTTTTTTCGGAAGTCTAGTATTTTTTTTGGAAATTTAGTAAGTCAACCACAGATTTTTGGAAGTAATTTTTTTTTCGGAAGCTTTATTATTTTCGTTTTATAAACTGATAGGACAGAGTACAATAATACAGATGACAGTAGGTAGGTACTAAGCATTCTTTCTGCGCACCTCTGGGGAATCAGTACACCCCGATGCAAAGTTAATGGCAGCTCGGAAAATGAGGCGACTTGCTGCGCAGTATCGAATTCATGGAGCAGCGGGGTTGAGAGGTGGGGTACTGCGCAGCGAGTAGCGCACTTCCGAGCCGCCATTAAGTTTAAATCAAACTATAACCTTTCTAATGAATGAGGTGTGTACTTTATTCGGCGTTGCCAATGTGCTGACTGCGTTAATTCTTGAATAGATCACTCAAGACACCGACACGAGAGTAGAGGAGTAGATAGGCAAAAATAGCTAGATTTTCTTCTAAAGTCTGCTGAATCGATGTATAGTCAACCGCATGTCCATACCTACTTCACAGTAACAATAAAATTCGACATTTAACAGCACCTTTATGTTGACACGACGTGACGGGGCTGTTTTCGTAATCCCAAGTGTTACTACTGAGGTGCGTTTGACTGTACTAAGTATTAAGATATATTCTGTAGAATTTTTACGTAACATTTATCTAAATTGTTTGCTTCGATAAAGTAAATAATCATTCGTTAATATTTCTTAAATATGCCTCAATTCATTCTTATTCTTATTCTCATGTTGATATAAATAAAGATTTATGATGATGATGATTCCAATAAACAGCTGTACACAAACAAGTAGGTAGGATAGGCTAGAGTTGGCCTTTAGAAACGACCTTGACTTGAATGTTGTTTATTACCAAGGATCGATGTCAGATCAGAGACACATCATAATTATTTGACTATGTTTATCGTGTTTATATTTTTCGAGATCGAGATTCGTTAGTTAATTTAATTTGACCCTGTATAAGTAGAAAAAATTCTGAAACGTTGAACTACCGCAATATCACTTGCTCAACATTAGGTATACCTACATTTATAAGCAATGGCACAAATTGAAAGTGCAGATTTGTGGCAATTTTCTCTTGGCGGGGCATTAATTACGCTACAGAGCTGCCGAGAGCAAGGCGCTCGTTCGGATCACTATATAGCACCATTACACAGCCCAATCTCAATTTCAATTTCATCTCGCCGATTTGGCTCTGAATTAGGGTCGATTTATTTTCATTCGTAACAATCTCTCGCGCCGCCGTGGAAGGTAAATGTTAAGGCTTGCACAGATTTATTACCTTTCATGTGAAACTTGACATTTCATTGTTACAATAGACAGGGGTATTACTCTTTCAAACTAGACTTCTAATCTCGCTGCGCTCCATCTTTGAATTTTTAACGGTCCCTGAAGTCGGCACGGGGAAAACTCTCACGCGGGTTTTGTACGGTCATCTTGTATAAACAAAAGCTTCGCCATTAATTTGTTTTGGCATTCTCGGGGCTCTGGGAGTTGCTCGCATGAAGCTATAGTTAATAGGACATTACTACGTTAGCAGTCAACAAATATTAGTAGTCTGCAAAACTGCTGACGTACCTACGGAATAAACACGGGTAATATAGGTATACCTACAGTTGAATGCATAATGTATTGAGTATGTAGTTTTTTCTGAAAGTATATGATAAAAGTGTAAACAAAAGCTGTTCAGGTTAAATTCTTACAGAATCCAGTCATTATAGGGAATTAGATTAGTAACACATTCTTCTGTATTACCAATGAAAATTTCAACTCTACAACTCGCCACTTTTTCCAACAATTGTTGTTTGAATAACTTTATTAAATGCTCATTGAAAAATCATCAGCCAATCGATTGTCAAATGGAAGTCATCTTAAAAGTGGTTTTAAATTAGAGTTTCAGGTTTCGTTATTCAAAAAATCTAATCAAATCACTCAACTTGTAAGAAGCACTACAAATTAGCATCCTCAAGTAGATGTTTTCGCGTGAGGGAGAGGCAAATTTCGCGCCCTCACGCCCCTAACCGCCGCCCGCAGGAGACGCCCTGGGCGTCGGGAATTACAGGCCGATTTCCGGCCACCGTAGGCACGGATTTGCGGACGGTGAGCAATGGGTAGCTCGTCGTCCGATAAGGACCAGGCCCGGGTGGACAGCGCGTTGTGTTCCACGCGCGCTTCAAAGAGATGTCAGCAGAACTGACGGGGTTCGATAAGGCCGATGCCTGCCGGGGTTGTGGATGTTTATCCGAAAGGGTTACCGTGGCCCCTGGCAATACAGGTAACTGAAGGAACACGGGTGGATTTTAGTCAGTAAGAGTTTGACACGCCCTCCCGCTCCGTACAGAGCAGGAGAAGTTATTTAATAATTTCCCAACAAAAAAAAGGGTACTTAGACGTTTTCTGATCCATTTGTTTACATCTTCATCACATACTATTGGAACAGACCATAGTTCTCGCAATATATCCAGATAACATGTGAGTCAAGAATACCCTATGAGTCTATGATGTACAAGTCCGGAATTCGTCGAATCACTCACTGCCAAGTGTTTCCCTGCGAACGATGACAGGTTACCCGTTCGCTGAGCTTAGCTGGGCTCGAATTTCCGGCGTAACGAGAATAACTCGATACATCGATGGTGGGTATACTGACACTCTGACATGTTCATACGTAGCAAGGAATTACTACTCTACGATATTATAATTTTATTACATAAGTTCAGGTCTGTATTCACAGAAGAGATCTCATTTGCCTTGGGTGAGACAATTACCATTTACCCAGGAATCCGGGATGCTACTGCGAAATTCTAAAGTAAAAAACCTGTTAACGCTTTGCCCGAACCTAAGACCTCAGCAGTCGTGCTTGCGACTACTAGATCAACGAGGCATGTTGTTAATGTTACCTCGTTTAGAAATAGGTATCTTAATTATTTAGAAGCTAGATAATATGAGACTAGAGAAGCTAGATTATTTGCGCCAATTTCCAAATTATAAACAAATAGAAAGTCTTTATTTCAGTGGTGATGATAATTGATATACAATCTGCGTATATATGTAAATAGTCATCCTTATATTTTAAATAATTTCACGCAAGTATTATACGTACTCCGAAGTTTAATTAAAAGCCTGAGGCCATTACTGTTAATTTCGGATTTCTCCGGTGTTTTCGCCGTAGCTTCCATTTTGTTTCTATCGAACGTGATTAGTTTTGCCGATGGGCGATGCGAATTTCAGGACGGAGTTTGGCTAGTAGTATTTTTGTGAAATAAGCTCGGTACAGTATCAAAAAGTCTAAATTAACTGTCTACGTCGAGTCGGAAATGTCAAACAAAAAGTTTATAATGTAGGCAGATTGAACGTTTACGTGTGACTTCCGGCGAAAGGGATAATTAACAACGTTTTGTAATTAGAAGGTAACAAAGCTGGTTGTTATGGTACATGCCTAATTAAGTAGGTACTTAGGTTTTTCGGTCCGCACTTCCGCAGGAATTGTTTGGGGTGCTTCGTACGGTTTTTACGACAAAACATCGAGTTTTCTTTATTATATTTTAGTTTAATATTAATGTATAAATTATACACATAAACTTTTCGGAATAAATTCTCCAAATTATGGTGAAAACCGCATCAAAATCCCTTCCGTATTTTAGAAGAACAACGAGGTCACACAGACCAGCCCGTCCCATCTTTGATATCCTCCCTCCGGTTGACGCCCTAAGCCGAGGTTCGTATCCCAAAGGGGGTGCGAGCGTTCACCTAGTTTTAATTAGCATAGTTGAACCGGTTAAGTAGTCATGATCTCAGAGGTCAACTACCATATAAAAAAAATACCTACAAAAAAAAGCGTTCACACAGACACGCAAAGCGACTTTCATTTAAAATACAGTCAAACACGAGTAAAGGCTCGTGCAGACCAGCGCGATATCGCGGGAGCTACAATGGTCGCGCTGACTGTCGCGCCCGCGATATCGCGTTGGTCTGCACGAGCCGAGAGTAACTGCCAGGTCCCGTTATTTTAACCGTGTAAAACCTCTAAAATGACTAGGCGTTTTTCACATGTAGACCTCTATAATTGAGACTGCTACTTACTTGTACCTCTATAAGCGACAGTTGAGCATAATTTAACGTCTGCTATTTTTGACACATTTTTAAATTTTGTGGAACTAGCATTGTTTTTGTTTTCTTTTTCGAGGAACTTATTGACATGTGTATTTTTATTTATTTATTTAATTAAAGTGAAACTTTTATTACATCGTCTCAAACTTTTTCGTCTGTGTGTTGCATGTCGCGTGACGGTCGGCCGCGGAGTAGGGATAAAGTGAAAGGCGCTCGTCAGAGCAGCCAAGGCCAATATAGCGGCGCCTATAGTTCGCTTAAAAGTTTCATTTTTACCGTGGTTTCATAAAACCACACAATCCTTTTTTTTATAAACCTCTATAAGTGAAAAAGGCCACTCCTGCACGTCTATAAGCTAGAAACTCGAGTAAGTGAGAAACCTCGCTTATCCAGGTTCGACTATGTATAGATATAGAATTGATATAGATATCTACATAAACGTATTTTCCATGTATTTTCTTATTGCAGGGGCAAAAAATATTACTTACCCACATAGTATTCATAGGTTTGTAATTTCAACGGTCTTACAATTTTTCTGTTCGCACTTAGTTTTTCAAATAAATTGGTACATCGCGTAGTCTTTGTCTCAGGGGTGTCTGAGGCCTCGTTCGAGACACAATTTAAAATTGCACTGCTGTATTGCACAAGCTGGCTTTAACGTGATTTATTAACATTAAAATAAATGAAAACAAAAACTTTTCTATTTAATTGTTCTTTTTTTATCGTGTCAAATAAAACGAAAAAATGATTGTGTGGTTTTATGAAAACACGGTAAAAGTGAAACTTCTATAGGCGCCGCCATATTGGCCTTGGCTGCTCTGACGAGCGCCTTTCACTTTATCCGTACTCTGCGGCCGACCGTCACGCGACATGCAACACACAGACGAAAAAGTTTGAGACGATGTAATAAAAGTTTCACTTTAAAAACCGAGAAGATAGGTACCTTCATACGTAATTTTATTAAATATCTTTATTGCAGACCATAGGATCCATAAAAAGTTCATTTTATTCAGTGCTTTTTAGGGTTCCGTACCCGAAGGGTGGTAAACGGAACCCTATTACTAAGCCTCCGCTGTCCGTCCGTCGACATATTTGCGACTGAACAGAAAAAGCTCTGTGTGCAAATACTCTAAACCCTGGGTTCCGAACCTGGGGGTTAGAATAGTGGGGGTAGCAAAGAACTTAATGTGGTGGGACCAAAGCTGGTGCCGAATATCCTGTTTATAGCTAACAGAGTTTTAAAAATGCTTATAAGTAAACTTTGCCACCACCTATAAGATGGAGAGTGGTTTTTCAACTTTGGTTACACTCAAAACAAAGGTACCTTACCGTTTCAATGTGGAACATGACTAAGATACGCTTTAAGCGAAACTAAACCTTACATAAAAAACTTTTGAATGCAAAACAATACCAACCATCACACTAACTAATTTTACTTAATTCATTGTTTATATTTAAATATAAATTAAGTAAGAAAAAGCTTGTATTGTTTGTAGTGATAACATTTTAAGGTCGGGATAAAATCAGTTTTCCTAATAGGTCACGGGGGTAACAATATTGAAAAGGTTAGGAACCACTGCTCTAAACCAATATTAAAAAAAAAAAACGAACATAAAAGCTATGTTTGGTTTAGTCAATGACTGTCATACTTCCCACACGTCATGGTATATATTCAATGTGTCAGGATTTCAGGATACAGTTAATAAAACCTAAAAAACTTCAATCTTTCGCCGGTATAGCAAAGAGAGAAATGAAAATCAGTTTTCTCTTTTCCTCTCTCCGTTTTCAACGTTTCCTCTCTCCGTTTTCAACCTGATTTTATCAGATATTCAAATGGATTTTATTTGCATTTTAATACATAGTGTTGATCACTAGATAGGCTTTTATCGTTGTATTATAAAACGGCAAAAAACCGACTGTTGATTGAATTGCTGTGTACTTCTACATTCCTAGTCAGTTAGGTACCTACTTGATTGCGCAAAGTGATTTCGAAATATCCAATCGAATGTCTTCTATCAATATCACCTCTTCATGACCGGTCATAGATAAACAGATTGGCGATTGCAGTTGTCAGTTATTTTCAGATCGGAGGACCATGCTGTCTTACGACTTCGCTAGTTGCTATTACGGCTGAGATGTCCATGAAGAGTTAGGTAAAGCCTTTTTTTTTTTTGGGTGGGAAATTATCAAATAACTTCTCCCGCTCTGGGCGGAGCGGGAGGGCGTGTCAGACTCTTACTGACTAAAACCCACCCGTGTTCCTTCGGTTGCCCTGTTGCCGGGGGCCACGATTTCCCTATCGGTTTTCTTCGAACCCCCGGCAGGCATAGGCCCTAGCGGACCCCGTCAATTCTGCTGACATCTCTTTGAGGTGCGCGTGGAACACAACGCGCCGTAGACCCGGGCTTGGTCTTTATCGGACGGCGAGCTACCCATTGCTATTACGGCTGAGGTGTCCATGAAGAGTTAGGTAAATCCTTGCGTGACTAAACTAAGTCGAATGTTATGTCATCAAATTGTAGCAGTGGGTTTATCTTGAAGTCCTAGAACGGTTGTTTTGCGAGTACGTATTACAATAACGATATTTAAAAGACCGTTTTTTAAAATACCTATGGATGAAATCCCGAAAAATTAAACGCCGAATGATTGTTTGGTCGAAAGTTTTAAATCCCGAAAGTTCATTTGTCTGATAGCTTAAAATCCCGAAGATCCATATCCCGAAGTTTAAAATCCCGAAGATCCATATCCCATATTACATTAAAGTTGCCTCTGCATCGTCTCTGGCGCTGCGGGAAGTACAACCCCTTCGCTCACCTCCGCAGCTTCAGCTTGCTGGTCGCCTCCGGTGACCAGCCTCAGCCGCTACGGCTCGCACGGGTGCCTATCCTTTGTTGCTCTCCCTCCGCGTCTCCAGTTTTTATATACACTCTAGGGTAGGAGTCAAAAGACTACGTAAAGTCGAGGTGCCCTGATTCGGTTTTGGAACAGATTCAACCTATTAACTACAAGCCGGTGTATAATTATGTTGTCGCCATATCGTAGAATTTTTAAGAATTTATTTCGTCCGTTCAGGATTTCGTCCATTCGGGGTTTCATCCTTTCGGGCATTTGGACATCGATATTTTATGTTTCGATATAACGGCTATCGGCATTTATAACTTTCGGTATTTTGAATTTCGTTGTTTTGGACGTCGGTATTTCAGTCATAGGTAACTATTATGAAATTTCGGGATTTTAATACGTACCCTGTTTTGCATACCTACCATTTGTAACAAATACGATTTGTTTTTAAAAAGAAGGCATTTTCACCAGTAAACACTTCTAAAGTAGGTGTCAACACGCTCTGCATTTCTTATATTTTTCTCAAGCCTTCGCAGAGATAAGTAGCTAACATTTTTTTACGTATTTCTCTTGTCGCAGATCAGCACAAAACAAATCGTTAAGCCGCTTTATTTTTTGTTTTATTTAAAGTGCAGATCACACTGAGAACGAAGTGAAACGAAGCCAATTTTGTTTAGCTTGGTTTGTGTAGCTATCTCGTCTTTTCATACTTCGGTTCACACTGTAAACTATGAACCGAAGTATGAAAAGACATCGTACGAGTAGCTACATGAGCAAAGCTAAACGAACTTATTTTCGTTTCGCTTATTTCTCAATGTGGTCTGCGCTTTTAGGCCGCTAAGATGGATACCCATCTTAACAGCTTGGAATGTGGATGCTATAAGAAGTTTAAGTTTAAGTTTAGGTAAGTGATTGCTGCCTGATACATAAGGTATAGATCGAATGGTTCAATTGTATAAATAAGGGAAAAGTGTTCAGATAAAGTTTCGTAATTTAAACAAGGTTCCACCAGTCCACAAGTGTTTGATACGACATATTTTTCGGTAAACTAAACGGAAAAGATAGTGTGATATAGGTAACTATTTTCGATAATAATAAGATTATCTATTACCTATGTGCCCTTTTCGGATCGGATAATTTTTTTTAAACATTGTATACAGGGTGTCAGTGACATCGACGCGAAAACTTTTACCATTTCAACGCAGGGGGGTTCATAATCATGTACTGAATCCATGGTAACAGTTTTCGCGTCGATGTCCCTGACACAACTATTAGGTACCACTTCCTAGGCAGTTACTTCTTGTGGTAGTAGTGTAGCTAGTTGACGACAACACTATTCAAACTACTCATCTCAAAGGTTACATTCGGAATTTTCAATTTAATGTTTCTAGTCATTTAAAATTTACTAATACATTCAAACTAAACCAGTACCGCACATAACTTTCAACATACACGAACCGCATCAACATGCATCAACAAAAACACAATTTCAACAGCGAAAAGAAAAAAGAGAGGGCCGTGCAATGGAGAGTTCATTGAAAGGGCCTGCGAGTCCCCGGGCTCGCCTCGCCATGTTGCTTATTTACGAGGCATGGCGACTCACGACTATGTTTTGTTTATTTGAAAACTTTTCAGATGCATTGTATTCTCTCGATAGGGATAAAACTCCGATTTCGGGGAATATGGAAGTTAAAAGTACTTTGACGCGACGACACGTCGAAATGTACGAGTATTTTATTTACTTTTAAAAGTTTTTCGAAACTGTTGATACTTGTTGCTTGTCCTTTGTTTTGGTTGTCTATTGTGTGTTTTTGGTGCTTGGCAGTATTATTTAAATGTAGAAATTGACTTATTAACTATTTATTTGTCTTTAGAATTTTTACAATACGATCCATTTATTTAATTAACATAATTGTGATTACCTACAATTAATAAAATTTCTCCCTCTCTTTAGAAAGTAGTTCTTTAGTTTTTGTACGTTTAATTATTAAAGTGAAACTTTTATTACATCGGCTCAAACTTTTTCGTCTGTGTGTTGCATGTCGCGTGACGGTCGGCCGCGGAGTAGGGATAGAGCAGCCAAGGCCAATATGGCGGCGCCTATAGAAGTTTCAGTTTTACCGTGGTGTCATAAAACCACACAATCCTTATTTTTAAATAAATTTTACTAATAAATTCCTGAAAGTATGGTCTATTTTAAGTAAAATGGCGCACATGTATTTTTGCCCGACACGAAATACCTACTGCACTGGTGTGCAATCAATAAACTGTAAAGATCATTTATCAGTGCTCGGACGAATGTAACATCATTTTTTACAGCCCGCTGACCTAACATTTAATTTGTTTTCGGTGGAATAAACTAAACCATTTGATGTATAAAGATTGATAGACAGTAATTGCACTGTTTGTTGTTGGTTTATATTTAATTTAATTGCCAATTTAGCACCCACTCACACACCATTTTATTCTGTCTTAGGCCTTCGTTTCGGTTAAGTAAATATTTAGAAAATCAATCAATCTGCCGAGCTTTTTCCCAAGTATTTTGGAGTCGGCTTCCAGTCTAACCGGATGCAGCTGAGCATCTACCAGTATTTTACATGGAGCGACTGCCTATCTGACCTCCACAACTCAGTTATATACTGGGTAACACGACACCCCTTAGCAAAATTGGTTGTCAGATTTTGGGCTTCAGATACGTAACGACTGTCTAAAATCTACGAATGACAGCCGAGACCAACGGCTTAACGTGCTTTCCTTGCGAGGCACGGAGGAGAGAGTCCCGATATGTAATGGATGGCCATCCATCACCAAACCAACCGCGGCAAGCGTAGCTAAACCTTATCGATTGACGCGTGCAGTTGTTATCATTTAATCACGAGACCCTTCGGTTTAGCATTAAAATGACCCAGATTTTTTACCCTGTTCTGTTAGCTAGGTAGACAATCTATTTGTGTATGTACCTACCTATACAGGTCTTTCATAACTTGGGCATGGGCATCATGGGCGTTTGAGAAACACCATAATTTAACTAAATGGTCCAAGTTATATAAGCATGTAAAATTGGTGTTTGTAAACATAGTCTCTATATATTTATCTCATATATAAGTACATACTGGCGTAACCTCCACGATTCACGCCAGTGAATTCGGAGGTTAAAGCAGAGACACCCTTATTACACATTTCGCCAAAAATGAACCTTACGTAACGTACTTTAAAGTGCAAGTTTCATCACAACTAGGTACCTAGGTATGAATTTAGTCTAGCAAATAACTGTATCGTACACATTTTATATTTTATTCTTTTGTCTGTGTATCATTATTGTGCGCTGTTTTCTTTCAAGGGTTTAGAAAGCTCCTGGATTCCCCAAGCGAAATCAACAAAACCTGCATTCAGCACTGTTTGAAGAAAAATAAAATTTTACTTTACTTTTATTTTAGTGTAATGTAAAAAGTTAATGGTGCCGATTCCCTTGTTCACAAACTAAACTAAATTTAAGTTCAGTGCATCTTTTTCTTTCTATTTCATTAAGAAAAGGAAAGAAGATAAATTTTAGTTTAGTCCTGTCAAATTAATCAGCGCCTGTCACTCTCCATACAAGTTTAGACGTGATTAAAAACTTGCCGACTAAAATTACGTCAATTTACGTCAAGCGCTGATTAATTTGACAGGACTAAACTAATATTTATCTTCTGTCCTTTTCTTAATGAAATAGAAAGAGAAAGATGCATTGAACTTAAATTTAGTTTAGTTTGTGAACAAGAGAATCGGCACCATTAACAACATAACTGTAAATATATCTAAAGATATGGACAAAAAAAGAAGTTTTGTTTATTGTATAATTTAGTTTCTTTATGTTTTAGTTTTGACTCAAAAGTCTTGTTAAATTTTGAATCAAGAACCTCCTTTTTTAATGGAAGTCGGTTTATTAGTTGATAGTTGGTCGATCGGCGCGAGTTGAATGAAAAAAAAAATTGTTGTTCAACAGATAAGTGCCGAATGGAATGTGCGGCCCCGAAAAAATATATATCACCCCCTTATGATCATGAATTAGAGACCCAACATACTCTACTACATGCCTGTTTGATTTATTGAAAATCTAGTCTTTGATGACAAGCATTGTGCATACAAATAAAATTGCAATTGTTTGCTCGTCTAATCCATAACCTCGTAGGAGATAGAATAGCATTTTATTACATTTTTTTCATATCCCGCAAGTTGGAAAGGTCAGTTTGAAGAGCTGAGTAGTTACTTATTTAAAAAAAAAAATTGAGAAACAAACTAATTTATTCATACTTACTTTGAATTCTGTATGAGATATTTGTATTTTTTTTTTAGCAACTTTCGTTTGTGTTTTTACGAAAATTTGAGTTTAGTAGGTACCTATAAGAGGTTACAAAGAGACGCAGATATAGAAAGCTTCTTAACGTAATCATAGACATGAATTATTTAAAGAAACAGGTATTTTTGCGGTCTTTCAATACTACTGCGTGTGTTCCAAGTTGACTACTTAGGACATACCTTCGAATTAACTAACTTGGTGGGCTTTTACTCCTAATCCTGATATAGCTGATTCTAAAAAGACGGACAGACATGACAAACTAATTGGGTTCCTTGTTTGACTATAATATTATAACCTTAAAATATAGGTACTTGTAGATAGATACAACTCCATAGCTTTGTAAAAGCTATAAATTTAATCAATTTCGGGTCATTTCACACTGAAATATTTTATTCGTAAATTACATTTAGGTGAAGTAATTTTAATTCAATCTTCGGGAACCATTTAAGGGTACGAAACGAGAGGAAATTAGAGAATACTTATAACGTTATAGATAAGAATCTCTGTGCGAGTGTGAAATCAATTACGTCTTTATTAGGTACGCTCCATGATCATATTTCATGAAAATGTTAATTAAGTACGTTCATGTTACGATACTATTCATCTTTCGTGTGTTGCCATGTTTATGGCGTGTGGGTGTCATATACAGGTCACTCAGAAAGTTTTGCGACTAACAGTTTTTGTCTATGGGACACTGGCTGGTTTTGATGTCAGTGGGGATAAAAACTGCCACTTGCTCACTTCAGATGGCGCTGATCTCCAGCGTCTTATAATTTGACAGCTTGCCATACGTTTTTTGAAAACAAGCGACTTCTTTTACGCATAATTAATTATTGAGCCTAGTTGCGCAGCTGTTTACTGCAAAAATACGGGGACCCATGTATTTTCCAAAGATGTTATAAGAAGAAAACTGTGGGAGCTCTCCGAAAAAAATTGGAATCCGATATTTCGTCGACACGATATGCTATCCTATGTCCTGTCCTGTCCTATCCTTTAAGCCTTATAAGGGAGAAAGTGGTTTATAGGTGATGTTCCCAAGAGAACTAAGTCTGTTTTCATTACATACAGGTACTTGTGACGTGATATTAAGTAAATCATAGTCAAGTATGTGTGTGTTTATATTATCATATTAGATCAGTACTAGAAGTGCTATCTTTAAGGTTTTTCAGTCAGAAAATTCATGCCCGAGTTGGTTTTCAACTCTGATCAGGTTATTTCTATCGTACGCCTCCAGTCTTTAACAAAAAACGAACTTGAAGTCAACAAACACAATATAACCTATAAAATGTTCATAATTTATTGACTTTTCCACTAAAACTGTTTTTTACCAGTGGTAGACGCTTACCCTGTTCTTAGGTCATCTTTTAATAGTGCTACACTCCAAGTCTCATACATATTTATCTAGTTTTCGTATAATTTGTGATCGACACAAAAGTAAACATAAACAACGAAGGCGGTTTAAAGACGTACAACTGTGTTGCCATCTGTTCTGAGCTTTCAGTTTTAACCTCATTAAAACTATGACTATTTATTACAAAATAAAAACTTTTTTACAAAAAATTTAACCTACTTCCAAACTACAAAGTGAAAAATAACTTTAATTTGAGAAGTCGGTGTCTTTAGATCAGTATTTTAGTTTTCCGACACCGACTGGCTTCACCACGACAACGCGCCGGCTCACTCGGCGCTTAAAACAAGGGACTTTCTGGACAGCACACCGGTCAAATTTATAGTTCATCCTCCTCACAGTCCCGATTTGGCTCTGTGCGACTTTTTCTTGTTCTCCAAAATAAAAATCAACTCAAAGGAAAACAGTTTTCATTACCGGAAGATGCACTGGCTGTATTTGAGAAGGGGATTGAAAAGGTGTCTGATACGGACTGGAAAATGTTTTATGAAAATTGGTTTAGACGTATGAAATTGTGTATAGACGCCAATGGAGAGTTCTTTGCAAAAATATAATAAAAAAAATATAACAACAACAAGTATATTTTTTTCTAGTATCGTAAAACTTTCTGAGTGCTCCACGTATGTACCTACTCATAACTTTAGCCGGCTATAATTCGAATTATGGAACAGTGACAAAGAAATAACGTTTAGGAATTGACTACAATCTCGGCTGTCATTTCGTAGTTCAGTTTAGTTTTAATGAATGAATGTTTATTTTTTGCTAAAAATAAACTCAAAAAACTCAAACTCAAACTCAAAGCATTTATTTCAATTAAACCATTTATAGGCACTTTTGAACTGTCAAAGAATCGGTCAGTTAGTCAGAAAGTTGAAGCTAGTTGCCCATTCCAAAACGTAGATCTCTATGGAGAAGAACGGGCAAGAAACTCCAAGGCTACTCTTTTAAATATAGATATTACAAAATTCTGGGTACATTATTCTGGTTGCTTCTATATGTGAGAACAATGTACAAAAAATAATTAAAACCATTGAAAAATATAAGATTAAAAATAAGCCCTGGCAGATAAGAGATGACCAGTCTCAACTGACGGCGCCCGTTCACGAACATGACGCGTGGATCAGCACCATCCAGCTCAACCATTTTGTAGGGAACCGAATGATCCAACACACTCGCCACCATCAGCGAGACATTTTAGTGAGCTTGACAATCTCTTAACTGCCATGCTCTTTTAAGTCAACATACGTCTTAATAACATAATAAACGGCTCCATGGTACTCACATTTACAAAAAATCAAAAAATGCTTCTAATTTATACAAAACTATAGTTTGCAATGTATTTAAGAAATTAATAGAATTTTACTACCAAAAAGTAAGAAAATCATTATTATCTAATTGGAGCATTAAACAATTTACTTGGTAAAATAAAAAAAATAAACATTTAAGTTCGTAATGTCAAAAACAAAATTAAAAAAAAAAGGGAAAGCAACTCTTCCAAATATTAAAATTTTAACTAGTGAGCCCAAGTGGCTGTGGAGCAGGACCAGCATTAAGCAAAGCATTTTTATCTACGATATAATCATCCAACTTATAATATGCTTGTCTACATAGTGTGCGTTTAATGCATGTTTTAAATTTCTTCTCATTTAGTTGAAGAATATCGTATTTTATTATAACATTTTACACAGTACCCCATAAAAGAAGTGTGAACTTTAGACAATCTAAAACGTGGTTGATCTAATTTATTCCTATTTCTAGTAATAGTGCTTTACATTTCCTTATAGTCTACATTATTAGCTAGGTTTACATTCTTTAGTGAAATAAGACGCAAAGGAAGTACATTGCTTAAGAACTCCACACTAGGACGAGCCTGTCTCGTGGAGTCCTTGGGTGGTATTGCCATATGAAAATGCGTATTCCATATTTAATTATTGTATAAATCCAGAAGCACAAAAAAAAGTGTTATTAATAAATAGCAATCAAAACATTGTTTAAACTAAGAACAGCTAAATAAAAAAATAAAAATAAAATTTAAGAATTAAAACAGTTTGAATTATCATTAAAAATTTGAATAATAGAATCAATGGTGATGATTGTTAAATACCGTATTTTTTAAAGTCAATAAGCCTCTTCAATTGTCACGCCACTGAAGTTTAATTCTTGGCAACTCTCATTCATCCACCATTTAACCTGTGAAAATCATCGCTTCTAAGCCGACGATCGCACGGACGTAATAAAATCGCGGCGATTTTTTTCGTGCACTGGATTTTCAACGCTCTGCTTAGCGCCGAGAGTTGCCGTGATTTTATTACGTCCGTGCGAACGTCGGCTAACCGTCGCGGCGTCCTACACAACCTTTGCTATTCGCGGTCTCTACCAAAGAACACGTCGGTCCTAATGGCCATTTTTACGCTTGGTAACTAGGATATCATCAAAAACAAAAGAACGGTGCTCTGACTGATAATAAAATTTATTTATTAAAATTTTATGCACAAGTAAAAAAATACTGTTCAAAGGACGAATTAATGCCTGAGGCATTTTTCTACCAGTCAACCTTAATAATATTAATATTGTTTGAAATTGATTGGTTATACGATAATTCGATACAGTCGTGTATGGTGGAACTTTGCAATCATAAATCCGATTAACGTCTATAGTACTAAAGTATACAGACCATCTTCCATAAAAAATATGATTAATAGAATCTATTTTCGGTTGCGAAAATGACTGACGTAATCCCCACCTGTTACTATACAGCATTTTTTTCATATTCTACTAGCTATAAACGAAAAATATGTTTATTCAGTTTTTCCAGAGAGTTGGCTATAAATAGAGAACCGTGTCAATTCTCGTGGGTGTCATAATATGCGACGTTTTCATTCTGTAAACAAAAAAATAAATCCTATAGAAAATGCACTTTCGGTTTTACAGAATTTTCCAATTTTCCTGGCAACTTTTAAAAATTTTCGGTCTGTCTAGATTAGTCCAGCCGTTCTCAAGTGATGCGCTTACCAAATTATGATTATGTATTTTTGTAAGTCCCTGTGAACCAACGATACCGCTACATTTATTTATATAGAGAAAAAACTTTTAGCACATAAAACTACATTTATATATACGTACTATGGCAACTAATCTTTCACTAAAGTAACATGTAGGATTTAGGATCAAAGAAATGTATTTTATTTGAAACAACTTATCTCCTTGTTAAAATATTTTTGACGAAACAAGATGTCGAAAGAAGAACAAGAAAATCGTACTCTTCAGAGGAAGGATACGACGCTCTAAAGAAAATATACGATACCTACTTTAAAGAAAGTATCATGTTTTATTTTGTAACTCCTGCAAGCTGTCTTTTTGTTTACAAGCAAGCAACGCCTGGTTGATAACGTGTAGTTTATAGTACATGCTATTTCTAGGCTACCTAGAGAATCTAGACTAACAGCAGTTGTTCACGAAATATACTCAGCTTTAGTTCTATGCTGACAGCTCAAGAAAGTTTTATAAGCTTTCAGTAATCCGACTTAACGTGTCTAAGAAACAACTTAGTCGGAGTTTTGATAAATTGTTCGTATACTGTTTTCGACCCCTGCGGTGTGTGCAAAGATTTCATTTAATATACTGACGTGCCTTATTTAGCAGAGGTTTTCAACTTTGTGATTGAGGTAATGGAGAATGCTTAGGGAATGTGAGGCTGCTCAGCTTCTTGAAAAAGTATTTTATAGAAAGAATCAAGAACAAAATGAAAGTAATTTTTTTTAAAGTTACAGTATTGGTCTCCATTCGCCTGTGTCCTGTGATTGTTAATTGTTACAGACTTTGAATCAATAAACTGCGATCACCCATCGTTTGCGTAGCTTGCTGGTTATGGTAATATCATCCCCTTAGATCATTCGGTGGAATGCAAATTTTCAGCATGTTTACGGATAGACGAAATGAAAACATATATCTCTGAAATGATATCTACGTAATGAAAAGCACTTTTGATTTTAGATTTTTATATAAAATAAAAAGCAATCACCTTTTTAACCGACTTCCAAAAAGGAGGAGGTTATATGTTCGACGCGTATGTTTTTTTTTTTTTTTTATGTATGTCCACCGATTTCTCCGTCAATTGTGGACCGATTTTGAAAATTTTTTTTTGTTTGAGATGGTGTGCTCTCGAATTGGTCCCATATACATTTTATTAACTTTGCTTGGATAGTTTTTGAGTTAGCTACAAAATACGTATTTTTTTCCCACTTAGCATGTAGACGATATGTTAAGTTCCTGTCACTGGTAGTAGGTAGTGGTATTTGAATGTGTGTAGGGTAGGTATCACAACTAAAAAGTGAAAAATAAAAACTTTTTACAAAAAAAAAAAACAACCGACCTCCAAAAAAAACACTACAAAGTGAAAAATAACTTTAATTTCGGAAGTCGGTGGCAAAAAACGAAAATACAAAACCCAAGACACCGACTTCCGAAATTAAAGTTATTTTTCACTTTGTAGTGTTTTTTTTTGGAGGTCGGTTGTTTTTTTTTTGTATAAAGTTTTTTAACAATAGAATGGTTATTCGTCAAAATATATTTTTCACGGTAGCCAATGTATAATTGTTGTGGTAGCGTGTTGTTATTATTATTGTGTTTCCACGAAATTCCATATTGGTAAAAAAAAAACAGAAAAATCTGATACAACCGAATTTTGCTGTCGAACCATTCACATCATTCCCTATAAATAAACTGAATAATTGCATTACATTTTGATGGAGTATGTAGACGTACAATACGCAATCTTTTTGGATCGTTCACCGATTTGATCACCGCAAACGTGATATTGTGGTTCTGACAAAGGTGAAAAGTGGTGGTGTGGACGGACTTCTCTGAATATTGTCGTCACAAGTTTACAAAATTAATTTCGTCAAATAAGGCTGAGAATCAGCACTTTTTGAACGTTACATTCATACATAAACTCACGCCTTATTCACATGAGGGTAGGTAGAAACTACAGAACGCTTCCTGCTGCGATCCTTACATTCTTCTTTTACTTCGTTTTGCGTTCTTACTCGCACTGGTCATACACGCACGGCGGTCGCGAGTACTACGCACCTGACCTTTCTGAAGAGCATCACCAATAAGGTCCTTCTAGGGCGTCCCATTTCCACGTTAACAATTTAAAAAAGACAACTTAAAACCCACTTTTCACTACTTCTTAGTGTCATTACGAAAAATCTGTTTTAATGGCACTTCAAAGTTCATAAGTTTATGGAGTGAAAAAAGTTACCTCTTGGAATTTAAAAAACTTTAAAGACTGCGTATTTCGTCATCAAGATCACCCACACACTCCAGAAAGACAAACCATTAACCCTGCCATCATTTAACTCTGTAAACTGGCAACATTTTAACACGGCACGTTGTATTCACGTGTAGCAACACTTGACCTAGCTGGCTTCAATAGAATGCGACCATATGTAGGAGTGTAGAATCCTATATATCGTCGCATTCAGTCTATTGGCCGCTGATAATCTCTGCTAGGTTTTTGTCATGCTTCAAATGGTTTAATTTAACGCGAAGTGTGGATAGTATTTGGGTATATCTACTTACAGATTACGGAGAGTCAATTTAGGTTTAGTAGACGCTGAAAGCTAGTGGTGGTAAAACTAAATTGATATTGGTACCTACATATGTAATGTGTTTGGAGGTAACTATGCGCTACCTATCTATTTGTTAAAATCATAAAAGAATATGTGGTAGGTAATGACCTAAATGTTGGTAGTACCAACTAACTACCAACATTTATGACTGTTATAATTGCAGGAAGATAATTGCGTAACACATTAACAATTGCAATGTCTTTAAAACCGACTTAAAAAAAACTTTTTACAAAAAAAAAAAACAACCGACCTCCAAAAAAAAACACTACAAAGTGAAAAATAACTTTAATTTCGGAAGTCGGTGTCTTGGGTTTTGTATTTTCGTTTTTTGCCACCGACTTCTGAAATTAAAGTTATTTTTCACTTTTTAATGTTTTTTTTGGAGGTCGGTTGTTTTTTTTTGTAAAAAGTTTTTATTTTTCACTTTTTAGTTGTGGTACCTACCCCACACACATTCGAATACCACTACCTGCTACCAGTGACAGAAACTTATCAGATCATCTACATACTAAGAGGAAAAAAAAAACGTATTTTGTAGCTAACTCAAAAACTATCCAAGCAAAGTTAATAAAATTTATATGGGACCAATTCGAGAACACACCCTTTCAAACAAAAAAGAATTTTCAAAATCGGTCCACAATTGACGGAGAAATCGGTGGACATACATAAAAAAAATAAAAAAAAACAAACATACGCGACGAACATATAACCTACTCCTTTTTGGAAGTCGGTTAAAAAAGAAGGAGGTTCTCAATTCGACAGTATTTTTTTTTATGTTTGTTACCTCCGAACTTTCGACTGGGTGAACCGATTTTGATGATTCTTTTTTATTTGAAAGCAAGTGCTTCCCGTGTGGTCCCATTTCAATTTGGTCTAGTTCTGACATTGGCATCCGTGAGAAAACTATATAAGGCCCTTTACTCACTGGTCGGTACGTCTGCGGTGCGACATCGTTTCGGTACCGCGTGACGTCACGCGTTTTACTGCATCGGTACCGAAAGCTTACCGAGTGCAGTATATATATACATATAAAATTATAAACGCGAAAGTGAGTTTGTATGTTTGTTTGTTTGTTCGTCTTTCACGCTAAAACAGCTGAACGGATTTGGATACAATTTGGCACATGGGTTGAACATGACCTGGCCACACACAGGACAATACGTACAAAACATACATACAAAACACGCACACACACATTCATAGACACACAAACAGGACACACAGGATACAGGGAGAGGGGGAGGATACAGGGTACATAGGATACTTTTTATCCTGATAGTACGTTTCCGTAGGATAATTTTCGACATGCACGCGGGCGAAGCCGCTCGCAAAAGCTAGTAAATTATATAGTACGAGAGCCCACGACCAAAACCATGTCATATCGTTTGGCCAAAACCGTATTAAAATGGTTAGTTTTGATAATTCTGAACCCGACTGGGTGGGTAGTGCAGGTTAGAAACATCAGTTTTATGGGTAGAGTTTTATGGGGAGCCCATTACTGCTATGTCAAAAAAAATAGGCAGACGGTTTCATCACAATATGTCTGATGTCAAATGTAGCTTAAGTGCATTTTCAAAAATGTCAAAAAAATAAACCGATCTGTCTCATAGCAAACTGGTATTTTTTTTTTAAATCTCTTGTTTAATTACCGTGGTTACTTAAACCTGTTTTCAGAATTTTTAAATGTCACCTATAATTCCAAAAACCAAAACAACTTTTCGGAGCCGCCCGAAAAACGCGCGGTGCTTGTTACGCTCCTATTCCCCAGGACACCGAAGATGAGTCCGATAATGATTAAAAACAATGAATTTTTTCAATAAACAGTATTTTTCAAACGTTATCCCAGTTTCCTTTTGTCCAATTCATAAAAAAAAATGTAAATTAATTGGATGGTTTTCAATGGTTTTGGTGGTTTTCGCTAATTTCTAATTATTGAATAGTTGTCTGATTAGTAACGTGAGACACTAAATTTGTCTGATATAATTTTTGTCTACATCTGGACAACCTTTTTCATTATGTCCAACAGTTTTCAGACAGAATGCTATATTACCGATCGGTAAAAATTTTCAACAAGTTCAAAATGCTTTCAACACATAATATATGATGCTCACATTTTCTTCTGAAAAATGATTCGCATCAACTGACCAATGTTCACATCAAAACAAGATTTTCAGACGAGATGCTGGGTTTTGTTTTTTGCCTCATTTTTTATTTTCTCAAATTATAATCTCCTGGGTACGTGTGACGCTACTGGTTTCTGAAAATTGTGTTTTCGGTATCTAAAATCTATCGTTCAACTACATTTTGAAAACCAGACAGATTGCTATAAAACAGTTCGGTATTTTTTTTTTGACATGTTTTAAAATGCGGTCAAGTCAGACGTGGCGCGGAAATTTTCTAAAATTAAGATTTTTGAATTTCAAAATAACCAAATCTATTAATTTTATGAGATTTTGTTCGTAAAACGATGAGGCATAAATTTTGGTCATGGGCTCTCGTACCAATATAATTAATTTGAATTTGGAATTCTAGAAATGAAAGCAGTTACGCATGCGTGCGTGCGGTACCGTTTCGGTACAGAGTGCTTACCGACCAGTGATCCAACATAAGCAGTACCGAATCGGTACAGAATCGGTACCGAAACAAAACCGTACCGACCAATGAGGAAAGGGCCTTAGTCTTAAATTTGCATTAAGCATGTGTGCGACAAATGGACGAATAACACAATATCACGCCAAACGATTTTGATGATTCTTTTTTTATTGGAAAGGATGTACTTCAAGGGTTGAGACTGACCCACTAAAAAGCGAGAAATAAAAACTTTTTGAAAAAAATAACAACCGTCTTCCAAAAAACACTACAAAGTGATAAATAACTTACATTTCGGAAGTCGGTGGCAAATAACGAATATACAAAACCAAAGACACCAACTTCTGAAATATAAGTTATTTTTCACTTTGTAGTGTTTTTTAGAAGTCGGTTGTTTTTTTGTCAAAAAGTTTTTTATTTTAACAATTCGACAACATTAATTGCGTTATTTATGTAGACGAGTAGACGAATTTTTCAAACATATGGAGCAATGGATTAGGAGTTACACTGTTGGGGTGCTGGTTAGTATAAAGGCATGTTCTAAAAAACAGTCTGTACAAAAATGTGCGGAACACATATTTTTGATGAAAACAGTAAAAAATTTCGTAAGCTGACTTTGAATCTCCGTTCAAATATCGATTTGCCTTTAGGAGGCGATAACAATAAAAAATCTATTTTGTCTCGTTAGTGACAGTTGAACTCTTAACAAGAATTAAATAAATTAAACATCAATAATAACAACAACAAACAACAACAATAATTAATAAACAATAATTAATTGTAAACAAACATAAACATTAATTGTAACATCTTGCATGCTATGTGTGTGTGTATACTCATGTTTTGGACAAATAAATGATCTTTATCTTTATCTTTAAATATGTATTTTTAAACAATGCAAACGTATGGCAGATTTATATTAAAAGTTGAATAAAGGCAAAAGGCACACGGAAGGAATTGCAAATATGTATATTACTTGTTACGAGCCTTATTGAAACGATGTTTGCCTTTTATCGGATGGCTCATATAGACTTCCCAGATCCGTTTGATTTCCTTATCCTATCCTATACTATTAAACGAGCAATATTTGCATATATATTTATAAGTAGGTATATATATTTGTACTCACGTTCTCGAAATCGGCTCTAACGGTTTACGGGGACGAAAAATCGATCTAGCTAGGTCTCATATCTGTGAAAATTCGTTTTATCCGTATTTTCACCCGAGCAGAGCTCGGTCGCCCAAATTTTAGAACAAGATATTGAATAATGACATGAGAATAATGACATTAAAATAATGACCTTAGAATAATTACATGGCAGGGTAGGTACTATCCCGGGTGTCGCCATTGTGTGGATCGCCCGGAGGACACGGTGGAGCATACGGTGGAGGTCTGCCCGGCTTGGGCGGAGCATCGCCGTGTCCTCGTGGAGGTGATCGGCGGCGGTGATTTCTCGCGTCCGGCCCTGGTCTAGGCCATGGTACGGAGCAAGAGGGCATGGGAGGCCGTTACCTATATCTGCAAAGCAGTAATGCTCGCGAAGAAGAAGGCGGAACGCGTTAGGGACAGGCAAATTTCGTGCCCTCACGCCCCTAACCACCACAGGAGACGCCCTGGGCATCGGGTGTCGCAGGTCGATTCCCAGCCACCGTAGACGCGGGCTTGCGGACGGTGACAACCCGGGTCAACGGCGCATTATGTTCCACGCACGCCTCAAAGAGATGTCAGCAGAACTGACGGGGTCCGCTAGGGCCGATACCTGCCGTCGTAATGGGGAAGTCCGAAAGGGATACCGTGGCCCCCGGCAATATGACAACTGAAGGAACACGGGTGGGTTTTAGTCAGTAAGAGTCTGACATGCCCTTCCGCTCCGCCCAGAGCGGGAGGAGTTATTTGATAATTTCCCACCCAAAAAATAAAAGGGTAGGTACTATACATGGATTAGTATGAACTTTCCTATACTTAACTATTAAATGAGCATTCTCTATTTTCACAAGAGCAGAGCTCGGTCGCCCAGGTACTTACTGTGTATTTTAACTGAGGATTTCGTTTTGCAATTTTAAATGTAACATTTAGCATTAATTAAGGTGGATAGGCGAAAAAAATATATTTGCCAAAACGTAAAATTTTACGGGCTACTTTGAAGGAATGCTAAAGTATTCAGAAATGAGTAAAAGTTTTTCACTTTTTCTCCAAACTGTCACCAATCATATCTCACTACTAACATGCAAGTATTGTATCTGATGCATTCAGCAAATAAACATATGCGTATTTAGATTGATTGATAAGTTTTTGTTTTGCTCTTTACTTCTTTCAAATAATACACATCTTTGCAAGAAAGAAATACACATAAAATATTCGGAATACGCTCTCGTTTGGCATGCGAAGTCTTTGCCTATCTGAACGATGTAGTTATAAAAGTCATACATAGGTACTAAAAGAAATGGGTCACAACAGCAAGCAAATTCAGTTTCATTTCCCATTTTTGTACTCGTACTTTTCAGATTGCATTGGTTTTCGAGATTCGGATTATCTGAAAGGAAACGACTGTTTACTATGTTTTTATTGTCATACACAGACTCATGGTTTTTATGTTTAGTGGATATTATTCTGGCTGTGGAGCATAAAGTTTTATAGGTTATTCTGGAGATAACTAGTCGGTCAAAATCATCATCCTCCTGAACTTATTCTAATTTATTTGCAGTCGGCTCGCTTGTCTTCTTCCATACATCTCGATTAGTCGTAAGTAGTCACCCCCTTTCTAGGTATATCATCAAACAGTTCTTTTGGGTCTCTTTTAGTCCCGGGGTGGCGAATAAGGGCCGAAAGGGAAATCGTGGCCCCCGGCAATATGGCAACTGAAGGAACGCGGGTGGGTTTTAGTCAGTAAGAGTTTGACACACCCTCCCACTCCCAGGACCAGAACCAGGCCCGGGTCAACGGCGCGTCCACGCGCGCCTCAAAGAGATGTCAGCAGAACTGACGGGGTCCACTAGGGTTGATGCCTGCCGGGGTTGCGGGGAAGTCCGAAAGGGATACCGCGGCCCCCGGCAAAATGGCAACTGAAGGAACACGGGTGGGTTTTAGTCAGTAATAGTCTGACACGCCCTCCCGCTCCGCCCAGAGCGGGAGAAGTTATTTGACGATTTCCCACCAAAAAAAAAGAGATAAAGATTCTCTTTTAGTCAAATATATTTAAAAGAATTCTGAAGTTTGTATGAACAATACGCGTGGTTTAACACTATATTCAATTTTGTTCAGCTGTGCCTTTAAACTGGTAAAGGCACCAGTGGCGTGCGTTTCATAAAGACAGAAAGACACTGCCTACCCTAGTTCTGATAATAGATCTAATATTATTTTATCAATAAACAAAACAAATCATAAATCAGCTCCACCTATCGAGCGCCGGTGGTATCATCATTCGAATTTCGCATCATCTCGATTCGCGTTGCACTAGCGCCGCCTCGCCTCTGCCGCGGTAAAGACACAAACTATTCGTCTCTGAATGTTTTTATATGTGCTCTCGTGGTAAGTCGTATTTAATGTGTGTGCGTTCCTATAGCTACGCGGGCTTTGCTGACACACAATGACAAAAATCACGCACACAACTGCAAGAAAAGCCAGTGTCTTTTTGTAGTTATTCTATACAGCTAAGACGAAAAATTACGACTCGTACCGAACATTACCGAACGAAAGTTTGCTATGCAATGCAATGCAAATATTTTAGGAAATAACATTGTTTCATTGAATTTTATACATTTAGATGACCATAATTTTTTGTCGTATAACCTTTTTACCCTTTATTGCCCGTTTTACTATAGTTGCCATATTGTTTGACGTGCGTTGTGTTTGTGAATACGCTATCAGGTAATTAGAATTTGATTGTTGTTATTAGTGTAAAATGGATAATATTGTCTGTGAAAGTTGTTCAGATGGTGTGTGTATTGAGAAAATAAAACATGATGCGTTTTCAAAACTATCTTTCGGTGAAAAAAAACAAGTTATCGAGATAGGTCGTGGTACACCGGATTTGCAATTAATACAAATTAAAGGTAAAGTCAATCGTAAATTCAATAAAAAACAATATGATTCATATCATTGGCTGACAGGTTGCATACACAGTAATCGGTTATTTTGTTTCGTTTGTCTACTATTTTCAAATAATAAAACCGTCTGGAACGACACCGGTTACGCTGATATTCATAATTTTCCTACCGCCGCGAGAAAACATGAACAATCTGAAAAACACTTAGAAGCTTCCCTTAAATATCACACCTTTGGAAAAAATCGTACAGAGACGCGTTTAATCATCAATCGACAAGACGACGCGACGAACAAAAACCAACGTGCAGTATTTTTGGTGAGTAAAATTTTCAGCCTACCCTGTCTTAAAACTGTGTGCACGCCACTGAAAGGCACAGCGGTGTTGATAACAAAAAGTCATAAAAATAATATTTTGCCACAAATATTTGTGATAATGAAAATAAAAGAAAAAGAAAATACGGGATGGCTTGGATAAAAAAAAAATTACCGGCCATGTGTGTGTCGGACCACGTACAATGAAGTAATTGGAAAGTTATCCCAAGAACAAACTTAAAATTGTAGTTGAAAAGCATGTTCTCCCATATATTCCAACTGTAAGTGTAAATTTGTAAGCACATGTCGAGAGATTTACCATGTTGTTTTAAGACCATTGACTTCTTATAGGGTTTCCATTAAAATCTTTAAGTATACAATTATTATTTTTTTACTTTTGGCTCTGTAGTTTCGGAGATGGGGGAGAATGGTCAATTTTCATCTATTTTATTAAAACTTTGAAACTTTATTTTAAAATAACAAAAAATATTTGAGACCCTCACAGTAAACTCTTTCATTTGATATGTCACACGGTACAGTTTGCATGTTTTTTTAAAATATTTTCTTATTTGTCTCCTAAAAGTGACCCCCTTATTCAAAATTCATTTATTTACTTTACACGTCCGTGTTTGGGTTATGTAAATTCATAATATGTGTCAACTTAATTGGTCCATTAATAATATTTTTTTGTTCTCAAAAACATAAACTTTGACAATAAGTACTTATGCAGAAATAAAACAAACTTAACTAGAAATTATACAAAGATACAAAGGTAGTGGTAGTGAGGTCGAAAATCCAATAAGAATAGGTACCGTGTCCCCCAAACTAGAAAACCATTAGATTCGGAACAAATTAGCTTTAACAGACGGACAGACAGACAGATAGACAGACAAAACTGATCCTATAAAGGTTCCGTTTTTTCATTCGGACGTACGGAACCCTAACAAACGGACGTCTCTGATTATTTAGTAAGTAATAGCTATTGGTAACGCATTTTAATGCGACAATAGTAATTCTCTAGTGCGAGAATGCAAATTAAAAGGCATGGGTGTTAAATACACTGCATTGTGAACCTAAAAGTGGTGTAATAAGAGCCACTTTACCAGCATGTTTGTTAAAAAGACTATATATATAAAAGTCTTTATCCTCAAGATATCACTCACAATGAAAGTAAGGCGGTATTTAATAAAACATCACACACCGTTATGGAGCCGAACATTCCTCGGCTGCCATGGCACCAATACTCGAGACGCTGATGGTCCCGACCACAATTTATGAACATTTCTGATCACATACCATCGCCAGCGGCAGACTTTCTCAATCAATAATGCATTAAGTTTCGATATAGGCTTTGCTTATGGACAGTGAAGTCTTTTATATCTTCGTCAGTTTTTAGATTCTTTCTTTTATCAGATCATAATACCTTTTGAAGCTATGGCAGTTAGGTGGTTATTGCATAGAAAAAAGTTCAAAATAGCATAGACCTTTTTTTTTGGGTTAGAAATTATCAAATAACTTCTCCCGCTCTACGCGGGACTCTTGCTGACTAAAACCCACCCGTGTTCCACGATCTCCTTTTCGGTTTTATTCGCAACCCCGGCAGGCATCGGCCCTAGCGGACCCCGTCAATTCTGCTGCCATCTCTTTGAGGCGCGCGTGGAACACAACGCTCCGTCGACCTGGGTCTGGTCCTTATCGGATAGCGAACTACCCATTGCTCACCATCCGCAAGCCCACGTCAACGGTGGCCAGAAATCGGCCTGCGATTCCCGACGCCTAGGGCGTCTCCTCCTGCGGCAGTTAGGGGCGTAAGGGCGCGAAATTTGCCTCTCCTTCACGCGTTTCGCCTCCTCCTTCACGAGCATTACCGCTTCGCAGAAGGAGGTGACGGCCTCCCATTTACTCTCGCTCCGTACCATGGCCTGAACCAGGGCCGGACGCGAGAGATCACCACTGCCGATCGCCTCCACGAGGACACGGCTATGCTCTGCCCAAGTCGAGTTAATATCAACCTAAAACCTTTTTAATGGCCTAGCCGGTTAAAAAAATAAAAACTGAGTCTGTTAGAGTCACATTTTTAATTCGGTCTGACATGTAAAGAAGATGACTGAATATCATTCTGCAGCATTGATATTGCGACGCAATATAACTACTGAGTCAGTAATGCAGATTCTATCGTGCAATGAGGAGACAAAAACAGACATTAAGGTACATATTTCTGTGACTGTACACAGGACTGTCGAGAATGTGACACCTCTATTGGAGTGGAATAAGGAAGTAACGTTTATTTAGTTTGATATTCACTTGGGTTTTATGCACGTCCCTCGTCTAGAAGTCAAGGTAATCGTAAAAATATTGACATTCTATTAGGCAACGAAGGCTTTTATCAACGTTGACAACAGCATGCGATGATGTCTGCAACTATTTTATTACTTTGAAAGAGTCGTGAAATCCCGTTGAAATAACAACGAGGGTTGTGTCCACAAATCAAAACGACTGAAATACGTCGTCATAACTACTCAGACTGGGCACAAAGCCATCATTAAAATGAGTATAAGTGAAGTTTTATGAACCTACTCCCACACATACCAATAAAGACTTTTTATTGTGCAGTATAATTATATACAGTAGTTGTATTTCCACAAAACGGCACGGGAGTGCACATTTCGAAGACACAAACATCGTCATTAATATTAGACAGGACACCCTCAGATCTAGGAACACGGTATCGAATAGAAAGTATCGATACTGTACTCATGAGTAGTATCGAAAAAAAAATATCGTACTCATAAAAGTATCGAAACAAAAGTATCGATACTTCAAGGTATCGAATACTTTTCTTAGGGCCTAATGCGCATAGAGGTCAATATCAGTCAGTAAATAACGTCAGTTTAACTTCAGTAGGGCAGGACATGAAAAAACAAATGACAACGGTGACCGAGTGAGTGAATGAGTGATTGATTAGTGTAGTAAATGAATAAAGGAAAGGTTAGGAATTTAACTGTGAACGGAAGGAACGATTTTGAGCAAAGATCGATGTAATGTTTTAGAAGGTTCAGAACGAGTGAACTAGATGGCGTTGCCATAACCATAAACATAAGTCGTAAGGTCGCAAGTTTTAAATGAGTAATTTCGAAGATTACCCATTTAAAACTTAATTTCTTATTCGATATGATACTTGCCAAAAAGTACTCATTGAGTAAAAGTATCGAATGCAAAGTATCGAGTACGAAAGTATCGGTATCGAATGGAAATGTACTCGATACCACAAAGTATCGATACTTTTTTCGTGTCCCTACTCAGATCTAGATGCTAGAATAGCTTTGGTTTTTGACGCCACAATGTGCGTGTTCAAAATATATGTTTTTCTATTTGTAATATTACAAAATGTAGCTGTTTGTTGTTCTTCTATAATATAATAAAATAAAAATGAACCCAGTATTTTTGTGTTTTCTAGCAAAATTAGCAGAAAATAACTCATATTACAAGTCTGCTACTTTACTCCAGTGTCCGTTAGTCTGTAATTCAAGTAGAAGTCAAGTTTTTACAGCTGAATTAGGTTACCAGGTTAACATTAATAAGGATGTAATTGGGGAAGAAAATGTTTTTTCACTCCTCTTAACACTCCTTAAAAAGGCCGTCATTGTAGAGTACCAGAGCGGGGAAAAAATAGCATTTCTTGCTCTAGGGGAAAAAGTAATTTCTTTTTTATTTTTTTCTGTTCCAACGACCCTTGAAAAACGAAAAAGTCTTTATTATTATGTAGAATAATCATGACTCGACTTATTACTGATTCACAATAAAAAGAACATTTATTTTTGAAAATGGAACTAAATGCGGCTACTTATCTCTTCGGTAGAATGCGTGCATTGCGTTGCGGCTACAGAAGAAATAAAAAAGGCAATGGCGCAAAACCTTTAGAATTTTTCTCTTATTACGAATTGAATTGGTGACCATAATATAATTTACAACACTGAAAATGTCATCATCTAATGAGAATATCTTCACAGAGGACTGAAATTAAGTTGCCGGAAAAAAACATCTAATTAAATTATACTTATCCAGAATTGTACAAATTGTACATTTAAGTAAAATAAACTACCTATTTAATATTGTATTGGATTATTTTATTTTCTCGCATTCGTAGTGAAAAGTAGAGTGTAACACACGGCGCTAAAACCCATTATAATTCGGTTTCTATTTACTAAAAAACTACCTCGTTACAATGGCTTATTTTAGCCCCTCGTATAATAATCTACTATTGACCGAATTTAAAAGACAGGTCACCGCGTTTTTTGTCAAATGAGATCTTTCAAATTTTTCCTTCGTAGAAGTACTTTTGACAACCTGAAAAAGTAAAATTTTGAAAATTAAAATTTTGAGAAGTCCATTGATACACGTAGATTCTTCTACTTTATAAGCTTTTTAAAAGAAAAAGCATCGCACATTTCCTGTGGTCCACAGGAAATGTGCGATGCTTTTTCTTCACAAGACATATCTATTTACGACTTTACGACTAGCCTGCGTCATTATTTCGGTTTCAAAATATATAAATATAGCATCTGTAGACGCGACCTACCACCACAAACTAACATCTGTATGACCAGAACAGACCCTGCATACATTTCATTTACAGAACTAGTTGCCAGGAGAGACGACATCTCCTACATATGTAATTCAGATTCACTGTAGGTAGCATAACAATGTTGCTACTTTAAGCCGGTGTTCTGTGAAATCGTGGTATAGACAGCTGCCAATCTTGCTGTAATTGGTTATCTAAGGTAGGCCTTAGATAACAAATTCAGCATGCTTGGCAGCTGTCTATACCACGTACAGTACATGCATCAAAATACCTATATTTTGATGTATGAAATGTAGGTGCCCAGCCCAACTAATGCAGTCTTTACCTTAAACTGCGGTGTTCTTAAAGAGTGGTACCACATGATGACCGGAGTGACGGCTATCATGTAAACGATGGCAGAGGGGTTTGACTTTACAGTGTCAAAAACGTTCTCTAGGAAAACACACTAAATTACTTTCATAAATAACGTTTCAGTGACGTCATTCGCCGGTAAATTGCACACGCTGTGGCAGCCACCGCTCTTCTAGGTAACCGTAGCTTTACTCAGCACTAAATGCTGTGTTTCACTTCTGTTCTGAGTTGAAATAAAGTAAAAACAGACTTTTTAAAAGTAGGATACAACCCTTAAACACCGCTAGCGAGGATTTATCCGTCTAACTTCAGAGATAAAGTTAGCATCATGGTCTCTAAATACACCAAATCTCCCTAATTTCTTCGTTAAAGTGTGTTTATGTATCGTGTCTATCTATTACCTATTCAGCGTGCCGCAAATCCGGCACACTCATAATAAAAACACATTTTTACAGAACCTCGTTACCTCCATTTGTGTCGCTAAACTTGAGCAAACTTTGCTAAATCCACTCACAACGTCGCTAAAGCTGTCACACTGATTTCGTGTGAGATGTTCCTAAATAGCTGTAAGCATATTTGTGCTTATGACTGTCAGAATGCCCTTAGGAAGTTTTAGCTGTCTTCGCCTGATCCTAAATTAATCAATAATCTTTCTATTATTTAGTTATGTTTCCCACGATGTAAATATTAAATCTTGAGGTTGTGAAATTTCGCGCACATTTTATCTGTTTGAAAAGTGTCACATTTTGCCTACGTTTTCCTTAAAAAACATGTGCTTAATCGATTAATTCTGCATAACCTAACTACATAAGCATACTATAAACTAATCAAAGAAAAGTATGCTGAAAATGAACGAGCTCTTGAACGATAGTAAATTACCTACTCCGAACCCTGTCTCCTAGACTGTTAGCTATTTGTTTAGTGAAACAGTGAAGGTATAGGAAATAGGTCATTGTGATGTACTAGCTATGTGTTATTTACGGCTTCGATTCCGATGCACTTAGCATGTTTACAATTTCGACTTTATGTTGAAAAACAAACTGTGAGCGAGAGAGTACACGAACAGGTACCGTGCGATTGTGTTTATAGAACGTAACATAACGCCAGTAGTTCTCTAAAGGGTAAACTGAGATGTAGTTCTCCAGTGTTGTAATACCTATTAACCATTTAGAATTGTGCCTATTTCCACCAACAGGTTTTTAAAGAAAGGTTTTGTTGGTGATTGTCAATTCACTGTGGATTATGAAAATAAAAATAAATGAGATTTAATTTTCATGAACTTAAATGTGCCGTGAATTTTCCTCACGAACTCATCGACTAGGTACAATTTACATAAAATTACATCAAGTCTAAAACGAGCTTTTGTTCCCACTACGCGGAAATAAAGGTACAACTCACGCTTGCATTCCATTATTTCCGACTAATTAACTAACTTCAACACTGATAATACAATGTAATATTTCTGGAGCCCAACAGTCGGGTAAAAATTTCCCTACATCTCTCTTCTCGGACCGTCCTTTGTTCTGTTCTACAGACAAATAAATCACAATAGGGCCTACTTTCACTCATTTTCCCATGAATACAGACAAAATAAATGAAAATGGCGTAGGGTTCGCGAAACCTTCATCTCTTCGACAAAGGACAGGCCCGCATTATGTAGAGGAAAATTGCGTCTCCTGTGTACCTACCTCAATATGTTTTGAAGTTAAAAAGAAGTTGATGATCATTTAAGGCCTATTGTTGTATTTCTGTGTATATGCGTTTGATTTCAGATATGAAAGAGTTTATTGGTCCAGTTTTTAGGGTTCCGTAGTAAACAAGGAACCCTTATAGTTTCGTCATGTCCGTCTGTCTGTCTGTCCGCGGTCTAGCTCCAAGACCCTTAGTACTAGAAAGCTGTAATTTGACATAGGTATACATATTAATTACACCGAAAAACTGGTAAACAAAATTATGAAAAACATTTTTTTTTAGGGTACCTCCCATACACGTAAAGTGGTGATGTTTTATCTTTTTATCCCATAGTGTGGGGTATCATTGGAAAGGTCTTACAAAAACATTATTAGTTTGTGAGAACCATTTTTGGATTCAGGGATCCGTTTGCAAAATATTAAGCTTTAAAGTGCTAATTTTTGTTAGAGTCAAGTGTCCCCCCCCTGCCAGCTAAATGGTTGGTTTTGGATATGTGAAAAAAATCGCAGCAGTATATATAACGAAATTAAAAGAAAAACTATCACAGCTAAGTAGGCTCTACAAGTTAACGAGTAATAATTGACCAACTTAACTTTGCAGTTGCCAAAACATGTTTTCCCATACATTCCGTATGGGAGAACATGTTTATCAACTACAAAGTTAAGTTTGTTTTTGGGATAAATTCATCCCAACTATGGAACCCTTCATTGTGCGTGGTCCGACACGCACTTGGCCGGCTTGGCTTTTATAATGCGTATGTCGCTGTCCTACATACAAAACAAGTAAAAATGTCAGGTTCTAGAATTTCGAAAGCATTTCCTACTCACACATATGAATTAATCAACCTTTGCGTCAGTTTCATAAGGAACATATTGGGGATCTTGACGCCGCAACATCAAATATGGAGTTTGTTATCCATACTTGTAAAATACCTATTTTCTACTCGTAAGATCCCTCTTATGGTATTTGTGAGAAGAAAGGAATCCCCATATTTTGGGGACAGCAAGTTTGTACATTATTTTGATAAAATAACCTTTAATAAAAGTCCCATGGCAGTGTTTTAATAAAAATTCTTTGTTATGTACTCTTCCTTAGATCCTCATCATAATGAGATATGAAACCTTTTTATAGCGATGCTGCAAAAATGTATTTCTGCACAAATATTTGTATGCCACACAATAGAATCCATCAATGTTTAAAAAAATATATATATCATAAGACCGTGATTTTCTTTCGCATCGATATTATATAGAACTAGCAGCGCCTCGTGGTTTCATCCGCATAAGTCTCGATTCCGTGGAAATATCGAGATAAAAAGTATCCTATGTATTAATTCAGGTTATAATCTATCTGTGTGCCAAATTTCATCCAATCCAAAGTAACATAGTTACATCCATCTATCCATCCTCACAAACTTTCGCATTTATAATATACTAGCGACCCGCCCCGGGTTCGCACGGGTATAAACCGGGTTATTATACATATAAACCTTCCTCTTCAATCACTCTATCTATTAAAAAAAACCGCATCAAAATCCGTTGCGTAGTTTTAAAGATTTAAGCATACATAGGGACAGAAAAAGCGACTTTGTTTTATACTATGTAGTGATTATATAATATTATATATATGTCGCCGTGAAAGCGACAACCTGTAAAGATTATAACATAATTTTATACGAAAATATTTATTATAATTATTATTCACCATAAAGTGAGTTACTGTGGAATACTATTACAACTATTTGCATGAATCTGTGAACGATATTCATTCCTTTGAGATCAAACGCCATCTATTGCCCAGGAAATCGAACTCACAGTATATTGCTGGAAAGTAATTATTAAACTAATTTCGATGTTGGAGTTAAAACTAAAGTTAAAATTAAAAGGGAACATTTATTTAATGATTTTTGGATTTTTTGTCATATTAGCAAGTGGTCATTTGACATAGTTTTTTTTATGATAAAGCGTTACCTCATGTGACGAAAATGGCGCGGATTGCGAATATTATGATCAATAACTGAATACGAGAACTAAGTAAGTTTCAATAATAGAAAACAAACTATAAAGTAATAAGATTATTTTACACTGCAATTTACTAAAGATTAACTGTTGTTTAATTAAATTCCTTGAATCACAGGAAGTGTTGCCAAAAATTGTAGAAAGTAATGAAGCTTCTAATTTAACTTTAATTCTGAATAACTTTTGTATTTGTGAATATTAGCGTTGTTTAATTATAAAAGAATTAACTGGTAAGGATTTTAGCATTGTTTGTGAGTTTTACTGACCAAACTAAATAATAAGATTTTGTACTGGAATCCGTGGTATGTCCGCCCACTTTTAAGAAAGGGTCGCATACACAATGGCGTGTGTGGGTAGCAAAAAAAAAACAGAAAAGTTGTTTTAGAAAGGACTAAAATTGTAATGGTTTAACAAGCAAACTCTGTAATATAATGTTTGATTTAAAAAGAGTGTCCATCGGGTTTCTTGCCCGTTCTTCTCCATCAGGAACCTAATTCGTTTTGGAATGGGCGATTAGCTTCACCAACTCAAACTGAAAGACTCCTTGATAAGTGATAAAGTGATAATTCAAAAGTACCTGCAAATGTTCTAATTGAAATAAATGCTTCGAGTTTGAGTTAACTTTTGTGTGTGATTGAAAACCAACTACTTATATCTACCATCAACGAAGAATTACACCAGAGACTGGTTAGAAACGGCACAGGAGGGATTCCACGTCGTGTCATATACATATATATGTCGTGGATGGATGGTGCCACAGTACAGTGGACAGCGCTATCTGACAATTTGATTCGTAAACGAATAACCATGTGATCGGAAATGCAAGCGAGCCCTGCCACTTGCACACGATCGTCGGTGGAGGGGATGCAGCGATGACTGGAGGAGAGACCAAGTGTTGCGACAGTCTACGTTGGACAGTCGAGCTTGGACAGTCTTGGCAAACTCTCAGTACCAACGCACGTGTTTGTTTCCGAAGCACGTGTTTATTTCGTTCGCTAGTTTATTAAAGTTATTTTAAATTCAAATTATCTTTTCGTTCGAGTACCTACCCACAACAGTGCCCACACTAAACTATGTCGGATCGTAAAGAAGACCCGATGTTTCGAATCTCGGCCACCATTGCGATGCGACATATATTATATTTTATAGTAGAAAAAAATTAAAATTAAATATATTGTTTGTAACTCCTACTCTCTCAGTTCCAGTTCCAGACAAAAGTACCTACACTGCACATTTTCATACAAATAATTGACGGGTGATTGATATTGATACCCATATTTTACCAGGAATAACACGCATTGCAGTTGTTTCAGTCAACCAATTACTATATTAGAAATATGTAGAGAATAAACCTTTGTATCATGGCTGTAGAAAACGTTGAAAGTCACTGCTTAAATATGTATAGCTTAGATACGCCCATACAAACACGCGACTCAATCTTATTATGTGCGACTCTGTGTCGTCGACAACAATCGTAGACGGTCGTGGATGGTCGTGGATGTCATGTCCCTTGTCCGCCCTAAATACATCAATCAAATTGCCAGTCAGGACTTTGAACGACTTTTATTAAACAGTTTCTTCTTCTAACTTTAAGAAAGTCAACAATAACTTTTCCACACAGTCCAATAATTTTCTCTTTATTTTCTTTACAACTCACAAGAGCTTACCAAAAACTTGCTTGTGGAGCTTATTAATTCGATTTCATACGAATTTCGCCAAAAGTTGACGAGTTTGGTACCTAGTTGCCAGAACATTTTCCATTGAAAAGCTGATAAGAAATACTTAGTGGAACTGTAGAGGTAAATTGTCCAACCGACTTACCTACTCATCTATCTTGTTCCAGAAACTTCTATTACAAAAATATTCTATCTTTTTAATCGACTTCAAAAGGAGGAGGTTCTCAATTCGACTGTACGTTTTTTTTTGCTTTTTTTTTTGTATGTTTTTTACGCGATTACTCCGCCAATTATGAATTGATTTTGATGATTCTTTTTTTTGTTTGGTAGATCATACTTTAGAGGTGGTCCCATATAAATTTGATTTACTTTTCTTGGGTAGTTTTTGAGTTAGCTTCAATAAAACTTATTTTTTCCCACTTAGTATGTGGATGATATGATAACTTCCTGTCACTGTTATTTACATAGCAGGTAGTGGTATTCGAATTTGTGTGGGGTAGGTACCACAACTAAAAAATAAAAAATAAAAACTTTTTACAAAAAAAACAACAACGGACTTCAAAAAAAAAAACACTACAAAGTGAAATATAACTTTAATTTCGGAAGTCGGTGACAAAGAACGAACATTCAAAATCAAAGACACCGACTTCCGAAATTAATGTAATATTTCACTTTGTAGTGTTTTTTTTAAGTCTGTATTTTTTTTGTATAAAGGTTTTTTTATTTTATGTTCCAAAAGAAATTATGATAATACGGATGTTCGTGGAAATGTCATTTCCTTCAAAATGGTCAGGCGCGTAGTACCTGCAAACTGCGCGTGCGTCTCTGATATATGTGTTAGGTTTCAATTTATTAATACGTAATTGTTGGATATTGTACTGGCAACACCCAAAGATTCGATGTGTCAAAAGTAGCGCGGGAACATCCTTCTGGGGTTGGCGCAGTATTGGTTGGAGATCTACTGTAAATTAAGGTAACCTATTAGTTTTATGGTAAATATTAGAATACTAATTAAATAGTGATATTAGGTATGGTGTAGAATTTGATGTTGGCAAAGAAATATAAATGACTGACAAAATATCTTGGTGTTTCATATTATTTTCCTTATCCCTGAAATATTGTAAATATGTAGTTTTATTAAACAGTTTTAGATTATGATATTGGGGTAACGACTTTAAGATTCATTTGGGGATTAGTATCTTTTTTTAGGTTAAATAATTATATTCGGAATTAAATCAGTTATTTTAGAGCAAGGATGGTTCTTATTATATATGAAAGTGGATGAAACAATGAAGTATATAGGCCTCGTGGCACATGGTGTTCTATAGTGACCCGCATGTTATGTATGTATATTTTTATTCCAAGAAAATGCTGGTTCCATTTGTACGGTGGCAGTACCTAAGTAAAGAGCAATGAACTACCAGAGTAATATTGCCTCTCTATCTCCTTTTAATAGATGTTCAACGTTCCTATTACATGAAACGAAAAATAATGTAAATTTCACCCTTGAATCGAGTTTTAACAAAAATAATTCATGTTTCATTGCTAAATGTTTCAACCAGATCTGCCTCAATGTAAACACATTTGTTATTTTATGTTAAAATTATTTAAATTTTATTTCCGATCCATTTCGATACTTATTTTTATGATATCGCTCGTGGCTATGGAATTTTAAATTGTTTTGAAAATACTATTGACTTTTAATAAAACATTATAATAACACTTTCATCTCTTCAGAAAATTGGAATTATGCAGATTTAACTTTTAATTCTGCAACTCGGCCCAGGTACTAAATGAAGTTTATAATTTTTTTCTGAATAATAATAGTCTTTCAGATCAAATTTCGGCTATGACGACTAATCTCAGCGGAGACAAGCCTTCAGCGCGGGAGATATTATAGTGCACAAGTGTATGCGCAATGAAATTAATGTCAAACCCAGTTACCTTCACAAGACTAAAAAGAAGGGCACCCTAAAACTTACTTACAATCAGCTAGTAGCTGTAGTATCGATCGGATGAGGCAGTGGCTTCATACCGTGCAAGATCAGGAACCATCATCTATCTATTGCTGAATGTCCTAGGATAGATTGTATTAAACAAGAGGAGATTAAAAAAAAATGTCTGCACAAACATAGGTGCTCTCTCTCTTTCGTCACTCTCATAGTCCGATAGGACGGAAATCCGACACGACCGGAAAGAGATCAGGCTCAGGGCCAACGGCTTCAAGTGCTTTCCGAGGCACAGGGTTATCACACCGCCAACTGGCAAACTCCGGGCTGTTACTAAGAAATTCCTAATGGATTAACCCAATAACACTTTGCCCGACCTGGGAATCGCAACCAGGACCCTACGTTTAGCAGTCGCACGACTACGAGACCACGAGACCAACGGGACAGTCCATATAGGTAGGTACTAGAATGAAAGATGTCGTTCTCTTGCATTACTATTAAAATTACGCTTATTTTATATCAGCAAGTGACATTGAAAAAGGCTTGATAATACTGGCCCGTGTGCTAAAAAAAAAATAACATCACCACTTTACGTGTAGGAGAGGTACCCTAAAAAAAATGTTTTTCATAATTTTATTTTACCATTTTGTCGGTGTAATTAATATGTATACCTATGCCAAATTACAGCTTTTTAGTACTAAGGGTCGCGAACCTAGACCGCGGACAGACAGACAGACGAACATGACGAAACTATAAGGGTTCCTTGTTTACTACGGAACCCTAAAAACACTAAGATTGTTCCTTGAAAGAGTTCAGAAAACATGTATGAGTACTTTACTTATATTATGAGTAAGTTATAGAAAACTCAGTCTGGGTTCATAATTCCTTAGACCTTTAATCATGGGCTATTTACGTCAAAGCGTTTAGTGTACTAAAAATCGCTCTATTTTACAACCTATTTGCTCGATTGGGTAATTACACAAATTAATGTACAGTCAGCAACAAAAGTCGATGAACACTGTTACTTTCGTACCACATGTACACCCCTGCCTAACCCTTCGGGGATTACAGGCGTGATGTTATGTTAATTTTACTTATTTATCATCTAAATTGATACAAAATTATTCGATACAGTGATTTTCTGCATTTCTTGAGTTCATAAAAAAAAAAAAACTAAAGTGTCAATCGACTTTTGCTGCTGATCGTACCTATTACGTACGTTTATAGAAGGATCTTACTTTTTAACCACGTCAACAGTTTTCTCAGAAAGTATTGTATTGTTGTTCTTTTCAATGAAATCAATAGTTTCTAAGAAAACTAAATTAAAAAGTTCTTGAGACCTTGGTTTGACTTTACAGTACACGATTAAGGCTCCGTGCACGAAAAAAACCCTTTTTCACCAATAACTTATCTAATTGTAAGAAAGCTTGAAATAATTGAAACATTAAGTCTGTGTAAGTATTCTGTGTAAAAGTACAGTTTTCGTGGTGCTAAACCATTCGTGTCAGTCACAGCACCTGTTAATAGTTGCATTACTTTTGCGCTTGGGCTTCATTTTAATATAAAACCTTCTTCATTTTTGTTAATATTCAGGTATGCCTACACTTTCTATATTTAACAACATTTCGTGTTTCTATAGTTAGCTTATTGCTACCTCAATTTTATTTGAACAAATAAATTGCTGTTTTGAAGGTATTCATGAAATTGTTGATAATGTTTTGAAACAAATAATTATTAAATAAAATAATTATTTTATTCTCTTTTTAGTATTTGCTGTTATAGCGGCAACAGAAATACATCATCTGTGAAAATTTCAACTGTCTAACTATCACGGTTCATGAGATACAGCCTGGTGACATACGGACAGACAGACGAACGGCCAGCGGAGTCCTAGTAATAGGGTCCTGTTTTACCCTTTGGGTACGGAACCCTAAAAACGGACTACAACTATCCGTTTTTTTTTAGCTTAAACACAGCACATACACACTTCTTTTGAGCGTTGTGTACGGCGTATTAACCGAACATTAATGTCAATGTAAATGCAAAATGCAAGGATGCAGAGAATGTCAATAAAATACAAAAAATGCAAGTTGTCCGATTCAAACCACGTCTAACTGAACACTAATTAAATAATGTACAAAAATGCATCATCTAGGCTCCGCCGTATGACAATGCACTTCCAAATGTAGGTCGCGATCAAAGTGCAAATACGCGAGCCTACTAACTAACTTATTGCATAAAAATACATCTTACAAAACCATGTACGTACACCGTACATATTGCCATTCTTTGTGGTGGCAATATATACGGTGTACGTACAGACGCCAGCACATCAAGCTACTACAATCTGTCAAATTTATTTAATAGATTTTCAACTTTATCGCTGATGTCTAAGGTTTAAAGTTGATTGGGAAAATTTGACAGTTTCGGGTAGCTTGATGTGCTGGCGTCTGTACATGGTTTTTCGTAAAGAAATTTCTTTGTCAGTGGAATTTCCTCAATACATTATTCCAAAACGTAACGTTGAAGTGACATAAGCTTTGTATGCTATCAAAACTTCGGACTTGTTTGTTATTTTTGTAAGATTATAAAGCGCATGAGAATACTGGTTTAGTTTTTTACAGACAGTTTCTACATCATTTTTGTTTCTTCATAAATAAGTTTGTCCAGCACATTATTTGCTTCGCGTTTCTTGCTAACTGTTTTCTCACTCCTCCTCAATTCTCCTCCGAATTCCTCCAACCATTATATAATTTAACGTCGGAACGCTATTATATATTCCTACCTCGATTTCCTCTTAACAAAATACATTTCAGTGATTTTGTAATGAATTTTACGATACTAATTAAAATGTTACTTTAATTAATTTTTGTTCAAATGAAGAATATTTTGCTTTAATGTTAATATAAACAATAACTGAACGTCTCAAAATAGATCTTCGTTTCGTGAAGTACTTATGGTCTAAGATCCGCAGAGGAACGGCGACTTTCATCCATCTTTTAATTAATGAAAAGTATTTCATATCAGTATTTTAAAAAATATATTACGAGTGGGTTGTCTTAAAAATTCCTATTCACAAAAAATTCAAAAATGTAATTTTTCAAAAATTATATAGCCTATGTCACCCGGACCATTATTACGAATCTATTGATACCTCATTCATCAAAATCGGTTTAGTAGTTTAGGCGCTACGGTGGAACACACGTAAAAACAAACATACATACATACAAACATACATACATAGACTGCTAAAATCATAACCCTTCCTTTTGGCTTTGCCGTAGTCGGGTAAAAATTGCACTCTTTCGTTTAACGATGTTTCTCATAAAAAGCACCATCCATTGTTAAATCACTTATGCTGTTGAGCGCCAAGAACATTCCTAAACTTAGGTGGCCAAGTAGTCACTTATTTAGGTAATTAACTCTGAATTGACTAACAATTGGCAAAAGTCGAGTTAGTAGCAAAGGTTCTCCTTGAAAAGCTCTTTCAATTGGTGTATATCTTGCAATGTTTAAAAAAAGTCTTGATAGATTTTTTTATTAATACAGTCTAGCTAGGAATTTTTTTGCCAACCCGCTCGCGATATATTTTCTAAGGTACTAAATTTGATTTAAAATACTTTTCATCCATTAAACGGAATACGAGGTTTCTAAGAAAACAATGTTTTATAGTTTAAAGGTTTTGCCAATTCTGAAACATACATACTCACATCCCTAAAAGAGTCCCATGTCCGCTCTAGACACATTTGTATAGGCACGTGGAGTTGCAGCGCAAGGTCAGCAACATGTATTGTTACTTGCGTTGTAGTGCGGACAGGGGCACAGGGCAGAAAGATAAAAGCAAACACAAAACCACTACAATAACTATCCGTCCTTCATCATCATGACCTTTCCCTACCCAGAAAATGATGTATATCAATCAATCTACGTTTTTCTTAATTCATGATATATGCCGAAAGTATTACATACTGGATTGCTCTTTAGATTTCAAATTAAAATAACAAGAACGTATTTCTTTTAGAACAGAAATCTAGTCAAACAAGAGCTTTCATCATATTATTATTCAACAAGTTACAACAACAGAACATTATAATAGAAATTCTGTTACGAAAAATATCCTAGTTTCCGTTTTTCACTACTTTTTCACAGAGAAAGTTTAATATTGTAACTTTTGAACTCCATTCTGAGCGTAACTTTATTCGTATAAAAGTAGTGCAATAGCATGAGAAATATAATGTAACTGGGTAAGGTGGATAAGTTGTTTCTGAAAACGAGCTAGCATAACATTGCATAATCATATTCCATATAGGTATATAAAATTCTCGTGTCACAATGTTTGTTGCCATACTCCTCCGAAACGGCTTGATCGATTTTTATATAATTTTATACATAGATTTGGTAGATCTGAGAATCGGTCGTTATCTATTTTTCATACTCCTAAGTAGGTAGGGTAATCCGGTACGGTAGGTACGGTAGGTACTGTAGGTACGGGGGAGACGGTGGGTACGGTGAGTACGGTGGGTACGGTGAGTGCGGTGGGTACGGTGGGTACGGTGGGTAAGGCGGTTACGGTGGGTACGGTGGGTACGGTTAGTATGGTGGGTACGGTGTATACGGTGGATTTGGTGGGTACGTTGGGTACGGTGGGTACGGTGGGTACGGTGGGTACGGTGGGTACGGTGGGTACGGTGGTTACGGTGGGTACGGTGGGTACGGTGGGTACTGTGGTTACGGTGGGCACTGAGGGAACTTTGGGTACGGTGGGTATGGTGGGTACGGTGAGTACGGTGTTTACGGTGTGTACGGTGGGTACGGTGGGTACGTTGAGTACGGTGGTTACGGTGTGTACGGTGTGTACTGTGGTTACGGTGGGTACAGTGGTTACGGTGGGAACGGTGGGAACGGTGGGTACGGTGGGTACGGTGGGTACGGTGGGTACGGTGGTTACGGTGGGTACGGTGTGTATGGTGGGCACCACTGCTCTTCAGAGAAAAAACGAGCTAATATAGCTTTAAAAGAAACAAATCTATTACAGGCTAAAATCAGTTGATGTGAGACATATAATTATTTTAACAATGCGCGTAGCAGTATGCTATGCCGTAGCACAAGCTACGCTGGCGTAGCTCAGTTGCTACATATCTCGTAGCGCGAGAGTTGTAAACATATCTTTGCCACAGTAGAGTTTATACCATGTTATGGTATATTGAAAATTACATATAAATTATAAGCGAGTTTTTTTTATTACAGTCAAATGCTCTTTTCACTACTAAGCTTCCTCGTGAACAAACTTCATACACTTACACCCGAAACGCCCTCCCAGATTTCTATGTTAATACTTTAGTTTAAATTTACATTACATGGCACATACTCAGAAGTTGTAGGAACATATCTGCGACAAATTCCTTGACCTACTTGCTTGAGTGACGGTTTGTGATCACAGAATAATGCAGAGTCACCGTCGTAAATAACTTTGCAAGCCTTCATAAACATTGGGACAGCGGCTTTAATCTGTCACTCCGTTGTTTTGGAATGAACAAACAATTTTGATAATTATCGCGTTTCCTCTCATGCAATGGCTAAGAAATTAAATTTTTATTACATTAACTTGTGTTGTTTTGATAAGCTTAAATGACAGGAGAGATTATACATGCATGTCTGTTTTGTATCTCGTGTTTATGGTTTACTAACGGAGTTTATTTTGGTAAAAATAACAAATCATCCAAATACAATGTTTCGAATTTTATGATGATTGATAACTTTTCATGTTTCAAATCCTACAAATACTTCAATGCCAGCTACCAGCATTTTCCGCAGGCAAAGAAGAGAGCAAGCCTATTATTAATTACCAATAACCGGACACAACCTAGAATACGTTCAGCTATCGTAAATTGACAGCAGCAGATTTGAGAGATCAGAGCTACAACTCAGCTATCTTGTAATGGATTTTTACTTTGTTTTCCGTAGGCAGGTTTCAGTATCTATTTTTAACTTTCATTGAACACAAAATTTTAAACCCACACAGTCTCTTAATAAAACATTGTTGACCGAAGTTAAATTCAATTTGACAGCCAGTAGTTTACCAAAGGGCCGGCGCCTAATTTGTAATCATTCGGCGAACAGAAAAACAATATGGTTCGTTAAGATCCATGTTGAATTGTTGACTAACTGAAATCACAGTAGCTATGCCGATTGAACGAAATATTGTTAATCCAATTTCTGTTTAGAATTCAAACCGTAATTTTAGGATATTTGAGAAGATTATGTTGTAATGGTCGCTTGCTGAATAGTCTGTTTATAAATGAGAAATAAATTCGGTTTGTGTTTTTCTGAGGACTTAAAAATGCCACTGATGCCGCGATTGGGCCCAACTCATTCTAACTTTAATATTATAAAGTCTGTTTGTTAGTTTATTTGTTTGTTACGCTTTCACAAACTAAAACGGCTGAACGGATTTGTATGTAATTTGGGCACATGGGTAGAACATGACCTGAGGAGAAGGACCTTTTATCCCGATATTCCCACGAGATCGAGACTTTGCGGGTGAAATCGCGGGGCGCAGCTAGTCTACAATCTATGCCAACGACTCGAAGAATAGATCAAAAGAATATTTTGAATCATAACTAATTTTCAAGGATTGCATCGCAATCGCAGTAGACCGGGAAAAGTGGAATGTGGGAAGGTAGGCTTTTGCTCTGCAGTGGGACAACGAAGGTTTATAAAAAACAAAACTCTTTTTCGTATACATTTTTGCATATTGACATACAGTGTCTTTGGCTTTTCTAACATTATTTTCTAAATTACCAAAACAATAACATTTTATTTTCAATAGGCTTGCTCCCTATTACATGGGACTTAAACATAACTGGCGAAATGTGGGTGTGCCTACTACAGGGACACTTCTGCCCAATCCTTCGGGGAAACAAGGCGTGATGTTATGTTATGTAACATTTTATTGTTAAATTTTATCACTTTGTTGTTTACCTTTTAGCTTCATCATTACTTACATATCAACCGAAATACGAGTTTTTTTTTTAATAAAAAGAAATCTGACCTATTTTGAATAACGTTTTACCCGCGCGGGCGTTAGCAATGTGCCAACACGAGCTATCACACGCGCGTTTTATTTTATTATTTATTTATATTTAATTCATTAAACCTATCTTGGTTTCCGTACGACTTTTTCGGGTGACCACTGAAAATCAGCGCTGTGCTGTGGGTCCCCATAGCACAGCATCATGCTGAGTGGAAGCCTTCTTGTCACAGTCATGACGTGCCAGCAGTTGCCGCATATTTCTATTTGTGCTCGTTATTATAATTAAATGTATTGTTTTATTTTATTTTATTGTATTGTTCTCTTTTTTTATGCACGTGTGTCTGTGACAATTAAACTTATTTTTCTTTCTTTCTTTCTTTCTTTTCTTTCATATTACCTATATTGTTCTATTTTCAAAATGCCTTGTTCGAACTCTGCCAGCCCTCAGTCATTGTAACACGTTAGCTGACGTGTGCAGGCGCTCCGGATGTTTGATACAACGCTACAAGGTTCTTTTGGCGCGAGTCCAAAATCGGAAACATCGCCGCCATCTTGTTTTGTCAATATAATTTCTGTAATGTCAATGTCATTAAGGCGCCAAAAGTTCCTTGTAGAGTTGTAGCACTCTACGACTTTGTTACATTTTAAAGCGGAAAATATTCATGACTAAATTATTTTATAGTTGTTTTTAAGCTATTGCATAGCTTTTATTGCGGGCTTTGAGCGCGGCGACCGAATCAAGAAATTCCGTAACGTAACGAAAATAAAAACCTAACACCCCCCACTCCGCCTACCATGTAATGACGGTTCCCATGACAACGTGATGTTGTCATGGGAAACGTGATGTTGTCATAGGAACGTAATTTTTGTAATAAGTATGTCATCACGTCATCATCCCAAGTGTAGCGTTGACAAATACTCGTAGTAAGTATGGAGGTTACAAATGCTATGCAATAGCTTTACCGCGGCAGTCCCCGAGTGCCACACGTTTGTTTTTTTTTTTATTAGAATTGAAAGCCTCGCGTTTGACCTAACTTACGTAATGGTAAGAAATGATGTGGTCGACAAAGGATTTGGCTCAATTGGATGATTTAACTATTTAAGGAGGGAATTTGTTAAATAAGTTTTATGTTTTACGCTAAAATACTTTTCAGAGCGTCACAGCAGGTATTAAAATAAACATTGAAAAATATTGCATAATTTTAATTCGTTTAGTTTTACATTATGTGTACAAGATTTTCGACTGTCATTTATTTTTTAAGAATAAAATCAAAATCAAAATATTTTATTTCACATAAACCAACATGTGCACTTATGAAACATCAGAAGCTAGGTGCACGGTTTCAATTGGTCGCTTCCTATGGAGAAGAGCCGGCAAGAAACTCCACGGTTATTCTTTTAAAAATAAATGGCTTTTACAATGTTTTCAAATTACAGTGTTAATAGTTATGAGAGGACAGTATAGGCCGGTCAACAAGTACCAGTTACTTAACAAAATAGAAAATAGTTTACAAATCTACAGTCTGTTAAACCTACAAAGTTCTCACATTCACAAAATATGAAAGAATCTACATATATAAAGGATAATTAAAATAATAAAAACCTATTTAAACCTAATGACATGGTTGCCACTACAACTTATCCTTTCCACAAAAACCATAATCACTTTCAAATTCTGCTAATCATGTAGATTCATCTTTGAACTCGTGACGAGTACCTACTTACGTAAGGCAAAATTTAAGATGAACGCAATGAGATCAAACTCTTAGGAAGTTTGCTCTAATTAATCAAACATCTTTGGGTAACTTACCATCGTTAAACATCCGCCTAAACTCCTGTTTATGTACTTTAAACAAACAAAACAACTTGAACTACATATTAACGTTTCTTTAACGTGTTATGTTAAGAAATAGATGGAATCATTCGTCCTTTCTTGGAAGGTCTAGGAGGGTTTTTTTTTTGGTGGGAAATTATCAAATAACTTCTCCCGCTCTGGGTGGAGCGGGAGGGCGTGTCAGACTCTTACTGACTAAAACCCACCCGTGTTCCTTCGGTTGCCCTGTTGCCGGGGGCCACGATGTCCCTATCGGTTTTCTTCGAACCCCCGGCAGGCATTGGCCCTAGCGGACCCCGTCCATTCCGCTGACATCTCTTTGAGGCGCGCGTGGAACACAACGCGCCGTCGACCCGGGCTTGGTCCTTATCGGACGGTGAGCTACCCATTGCTCACCGTCCCCAAGCCCGCGCCTACGGTGGCCGGAAATCGGCTCGCGATTCCCGCCCCGGGCGTCTCCTCATATTGCGGCGGTTTCAATTTTAATTTTAAACCCAACTCAATAGTACCTACGTATTACGATTTTGTCTATAGAAGAATATTATTAGGTTTTAATCTTTTTCTTCTGGTGTTTTTTGTTGGTTCTGGTATATTAAGTCCCACTGCTGGGCAAAGATGTCTTCCACAGCTTTCCATTGTTCTCTTTGCGTTGCCTTATCCGACCAATTTTATGTTGCTTTAAATGTATGACAAGGAATATCCATTTCGGAAGTCTGTAACTACCTAGTCTGTATATACTTATGTTTACATGAATATTACGGTATAGTAGTATTAGTTGGTATTTTTGGATATCTTCCAAGGATAAGTCTATCCTTAGTGAATTACAATTCACATTGTAGTTGTTGGATATGTTGTCTCGAATCAAACACGACTATCTATGTTATAAGTTTGTTGACCTGAAGGTTAGGGTTGTCTAATGACGTCAGGCTGGCCTGAGGTAACATAGAGATTCATTATGTATTTACTCAGTTCCGTATATGTTCTACCTGTTGTTACTACGACGTACTGTTTGTAACACAATCCATGTTTTGGCTCAAGTCATGTTCAAAGTTGAAAGCTGATCTCATCCTATTGTAATATGGGAATACCAAAGCATAAATATAGTAAGTCTCACATACTTATTTTCTTAATTTGGAATATGTAACCAATTAAATATGAAACGGTTTATTATTGTATGGACTTTAAAAGAGACTGACCTCTGATTCAATTTTTGCTTCTCAGAGTAGTCGGTTAGGAAAAACCGAAGTAAAAAAAAGACGAGTAAATATTTAGTTCTGTTTACGTTTAGCTCATGGCAAAGTAATAACAGCCGCACGGGTCGATCGATCAGGTTAAGCTACGCTTGCTGCGGTTGGTCTGTGGATGGGTGACCATCTTTACATACCAAGACCCCTCCGTGTCACGGAAAGCACGTTAAGCCGTTGGTCTCGGCTGTCATTTGTAGATCTTTGACAGTTGTTACGGGTAGTTAGAAGCCCAAAAGTCTGACAACCAGTCTTACCAAGGGGTATCGTGTTACCTAGTAACTAGGTTGTGGAGGTCAGATAGGCAGTCGCTCCATGTAAAATACTGGTATTCAGCTGCATCCGGTTAGACTGGAAGCCGACCGCAACATAATTGGGAAAAGGCTAGGCAGATGATGACGTTTAGATTTTATTTCTGCTTGAGTAAATAATAGTTCTCGATGTTTTTGGTTGGGGTCAACCTTTTATGGTAGACATTTTTGTCATAATATTATTTTGCATAACAACGGATAGCATGATCTACATTTCGCAGAAAATTGTATGACATACACTCATTTAGCATACATTCAAAACTCATAATTTTGTAAGTCAGAATCATCTTTTGGCATAAATTTCATATCCATAATAATTAAAAAGTAGATTTATCATATTGCAGAAAGTAACATACAAACATGCAAACGACAAGCATGCAGCATGCAAGCGAGATTAGATGATTAGAGAAGTAGCGCTCGCCGGCCGCTACCGCCATTGTAAATTCGGACATATATAAACATTCGACCAAAAAAGAATTATGCTAAATGACATTTTATGCCATAAGATTATTCGTGTAAAGAAGATTTTGCCAAGTGTGTTATGCCAAATGAGTTTCAGAGTATCAAGATTCTGCCAAATAGAAGGAACACTTAGTAATAATATGGATAATAATTTATAATTTAAATTATGTTTTGTGTTGCGTAATGTAAATTATTTTGCATACTATTATATAGAATCAATTTTTCTAACTGAACAGACAGCTGTGCTGTGCTGCTGGGGAGTTTGTTGCGCTACTTCTTCTTCCCAGCTAAAGCACTAGGATGTGGTGAAGGGTGGGTGTTTTGGGGGTCTGTCTTATGTAATTTTGTTGTTCAAAAAGTGCTGATTCTCCGCCTAGTTTGAATAAATGAATTTTGAATTTGATGAAAATACATCGGTAAGGTCACTCGCTCACTTTACAAACACAGTATTATAAAATATAAAATAAAAGTCGCCATAACACCATTAGTACCCTTTGTCCGTCACAAAGAGAATTATTTGTCGGAATATTCATAATTGTTTTTGTACCTTCGTTACAGTGAGGAACATTAATATATTCTGCGTTTATTGCAAACGGCCTTACGTGTTCATTAGTTGAGCAGAAAAATTTGCGTATTGCTCATATTAAAATTTTTCATTTATCATGTGCTCTAAAACCTCCTTAGATATTTGTTAAAAGGACATATTTAATTGATAATTTCAAAACTTATTGAACTTCTAATGATGTACGCTTTTTTAAATTAATGAACCTCTAAAAGCTTTTGAGCTTCTCATAATAGATGCTTTTTTAAATAAATGAGTCTCTTTTTTAAATTCTCTGAACTATCCTCACAGTTGGTCGCAGTGTGATGGCATCTACGCCACATGCGAACTACGCATCAAAGACCTGGCATTACAAAAAAAACAATAATAGAATTTTTCTTTCTTTCTTTTCTTTTTTCTTTCTTTACACATCGCGCAAGCTAAGTTTACCGCGCGACGAATAGGTATATATACAACGTCCCGACATCAATCGTTGGATAGTTGCCCACCAGAACCGACACCCATTAACGAGTAATAATCGACCATCTTATATTTGCAGTTGCAGAGAACATGTTTTTGAACTACAAAGTTAAATTTGTTTTTGGGATGAATTCATTCCAACTACGGAACCCTTCATTGTGCGGGGTCCGACACGCACTAACACAAACCAAACCGGCCAGGTTTGGTTTATTAGATTAATGAAGATTGTGAAACAACCAATCTCGTTCATTTTATAACTTCCGTAGTCTGCACAACTTCTGGCGCACTCTTCTCCAGCAGTGGCATTGCTTCGTCTTTTAACTTGTAACTTTTTAATTAAACGTTCATTAGTTTTAAGGTTCCGTAGTTTGCATTCGAAAATATTGTTGCAGCTGCTGAAGATTGTAAAACTATCTTTTCCTTGTATAAATTCAATCTCTTTGTATTGTATAATTGCATATCACATGTGTGAGCACTGTGACCATGTTGTACATTCCATAAAGCTACCATTTACTGGGTACGTCTTTCATTGACTTGAATGTGCTCTGGCAGCTGAGAGTATGTCATGCTCACTCAAATGTCTCGGTGATGGTGGCGTGTGTGTTGGATCATTAAGTTCCCTTCAAAATGGTTGAGCTAAATGGTGCTGATCCATGCGTCATGTTCGTGAACGGGCGCCGTCAGTAGGGACTGGTCATCTCTTAGCTGCCACGGTTTATTTTATTTTAATTTATTTAAATTTTTGAATTGTTATTATATTTTTATTACGGACGCTTTTAACGTGCACGTCTTTCTACATTGTTCTCACATGTATAAATTCAACACGAATGATGTAACCAATATTTTGTAACAATATTTTGATTTAAAAGAGTGTCCGTGGAGTTTCTTGCCTGTTCTTCTCCATAGGTACCTACTACGCTTTGGAATGGGCAAATAGCTTCATTTTTCTGACTGACCGACCCCTTGACAATTCAAAAGTACCTGTAATTGGTTTATTTGAAATAAATGCTTTGAGTTTGAGTTTGAGTTTGAACAAGGAATCCTTATAATTTCGTCATGTCCGTCTGCTGCTAATTTTTGTTAGAGTCAAGTGTCCCCCTGTCAGCTAAATGGTTGGTTTGGATAAGTGAAAAAATTCACAGCATTAGTACCTATCTATACATATAATAAAATCGTAGCGAAGTCAAAACTGTACATTGAATATTTTTGAAAAAAAGTAATTGCTACGAGGTCTAGGATCGATTCTAATGCCGAAAATATTTTTTTTAGAATTTTTATCTGTTTGTCTGTTTGTCTGTTTGTCTGTATGTATGTTCCAGCATCACGCAAATTCTACCGGACAGATTCTGTTAAAATTTTGCATAGATATTCCCTGTGTGTCTGGTCAAACTATAGGGTATAAACTATCACGCTATTTACTATGGGGGACGAGCAATATTACATTATGTTGTATTTTTATGTTCTAGCATGACGCAAATTCTACCGGATAGATTTTGTTAAAATTTTGCATAGGTGTTCCCTATCAGTCTGGTCAAACTATAGGGTATAAACTATCACGCTATTTACTATGGGGGACGAGCAATATTATATTATGTTCGTATTTTTGGGAAAAAACGCGCCAAAATTTTAGGATATTGTAGATGGTTATCGATTTAACTTTTTAAATGATTATCATCACGCTATACCTTTATGGAACTAAGCAGTCAATCAAAAAATATATAGGAACGGCTATTTTAGACAAGTTTCAACAAAGCAATTAGCTCAGCGGTTGGGCGGTTGCTTTGTAAACGTGGGGTTGTAAGTTCGATTCCCACCTACGGTTTTTTTTTTCTTTTTTTTCACATTTTGTTATACGATTATTATTTTTTTTGATAATCTACCTATAATCTATAGATATAATAAAATCGTAACGAAGTTAATTTTTTTTAAAGAAAGTTATTGCTAAGAGGTCTGGGATCGATTCTTATGCGGAAAATAAAGTTTTTAGAATGTTTGTCTGTACCAACCGTAGGGCATAAACTATCACGCTATTTGCTATGGGGGATGAGCAATATTACATCATGTTCGTATTTTTCTCTGCAAATTGTAAAAGGACGCGCCAAAAGGTTGGGATATTGTAGACTAGCTTCTGCCCGCGACTTCGTTCGCATGGAAATCGTAAGACATCACAATATACTACAATAACAGCCACATTTTTATAAAACTTCCCTGTATACTACGTTTGTAGTTTTATTCTCAGCAGCCAAAATATACAGAGAGTCAGGAATGGTGACTCGGGAGCAAGCGACGTAACAGTTGTCCGTGTGAGAAGCAGCTTATCCTGAGGTCGACACCGGCAGCCTTCAGCCTTTAGTGTCGGCCCCTGTGACTTGTTGATCGCAAAGCATACACTCCCAGAGAACTGCACGCGCTTTAACTGGTAATGGTGGGGAATTTGTACTTTATACGCGCTATAAACACTGTCTCACCATCGCCACAACCTGTTAGAATTTCCACCTCGATGACGTTTCTCTGCAAAGACATGACTTTGAGCTGGTTTCCGTTACACAGATATACAACCGGAAGTCCACTTGCCATTTAATGCTGAAATGAACCTTTTTGGCGCAGCCGTGAGGCACACACTATTGTTTTAAAAACACTATTTTTTATTTCCACTGTAATTTGTGTTTTGTGTTTCGCGAACTGTGTCCAAATAAATGTTTTTTCTATCTTTCTTTCTTTTCTTTCTATTTGTAAATTGAGAAATTCTACGGGGTGATATTTGGCATCATCTTCCTCCACATCACTATTAATGGAGGTGTATATCACTTCACTCCCTTCAATTTGTGAGAGAATACTGTGGTTGATCGCTGTAGCTTGATCATCTTCGGAGTTAAAACGGAAACACACCTAAGAATTCTCTTGGTACGGTATTTGACTGATATCCCCGTATATCAGACAAATAAGATCTTCTAAAGTGGGATCTACTCTACCAAGAGTCTCTGGTAGAGTGCTTTCACCAACTTTTAGAAGAACATCGGAGAATTCTTGAGCATTTGAATTACCGCCAAGCCGAGCTCGTATGATGATGGTCAAGCGCAGTTTATGAACTCTCGACCATAGAGTCGACCTTTTCAACGAAGTTTTCACTTTTTTTGTCAAAACTGTGACACCACCCATCATATCTTGGTTTCTGCGGATGTCCTGCAGGGTTCTGTTTACAGTTTCCACTGCTTTCCTTTTTGCCATAACGCATTCATCCCATACGACGAAGCGCAATCCCCGAAGCACACATCCCTTGTTACTGTTGCGTGACACCCCACAAACAGGTGTTTCGTTGCTCTCTAAATCGATGGGAATCTTAAACATGACGTGCGCTGTTTTGCCACCAGGAAGCAGTGTGGCAGCGATTCCAGAAGATCCACATACATATTATAAAATCGCTAGGACAAATCTGCTGTCAAAATCTGTAAAAAAACATTTTATTCCTACAGTCTTTTGCTCTAAAATGATCAGAATACAACCTTGAATGTTTTGTGACTGTAAAGTACTTGTAACTTAGTAGTTTCCCATAGCTTACGAAGTTTTCCATTTTTTGTGAATTAATACATTCTATGAACTATTACATACACAATCCAAAAAAAAATCGTTTTACAAAAAGAGTTTAAAAAAACAGATGTAAATCGAACTTACTACCCCGGGCGGCCTACCACCAGCTCATAAAGCAGTATTTTTTTAATGTTACTTCAGTGGGAGAAAGAGATGGAGCTATACATCCTGTAGAGCTTCATCTCTTTCCCACACTGAAGTAAACTAAAGTAATATTAAAATAATACTGCTTTTAAGCTGGTGGTAGGCCCTCAGGACTTCAAATCGTTCGTCCAATCGCTTACTTATTCGCTTTGTTGAAAGTTAGCTAAAATAGCCGTTCCTATATAAAAGGTAGCGTGATGATAATCATTTAAAAAGTTAAATCGGTAACTACCTATCTACAATATCCCAACCTTTTGGCGCGTCCTTTTACAATTTGCAGAGAAAAATACGAACATGATGTAATATTGCTCATCCCCCATAGCAAATAGCGTGATAGTTTATGCCCTACGGTTGGTACAGACAAACATTCTAAAAACTTTATTTTCCGCATAAGAATCGATCCCAGACCTCTTAGCAATAACTTTCTTTAAAAAAAATTAACTTCGTTACGATTTTATTATATCTATAGATTATAGGTAGATTATCAAAAAAAATAATAATCGTATAACAAAATGTGAAAAAAAAGAAAAAAAAAACCGTAGGTGGGAATCGAACTTACAACCCCACGTTTACAAAGCAACCGCCCAACCGCTGAGCTAATTGCTTTGTTGAAACTTGTCTAAAATAGCCGTTCCTATATATTTTTTGATTGACTGCTTAGTTCCATAAAGGTATAGCGTGATGATAATCATTTAAAAAGTTAAATCGATAACCATCTACAATATCCTAAAATTTTGGCGCGTTTTTTCCCAAAAATACGAACATAATATAATATTGCTCGTCCCCCATAGTAAATAGCGTGATAGTTTATACCCTATAGTTTGACCAGACTTATAGGGAACACCTATGCAAAATTTTAACAAAATCTATCCGGTAGAATTTGCGTCATGCTAGAACATAAAAATACAACATAATGTAATATTGCTCGTCCCCCATAGTAAATAGCGTGATAGTTTATACCCTATAGTTTGACCAGACACACAGGGAATATCTATGCAAAATTTTAACAGAATCTGTCCGGTAGAATTTGCGTGATGCTGGAACATACATACAGACAAACAGACAAACAGACAAACAGATAAAAATTCTAAAAAAAATATTTTCGGCATTAGAATCGATCCTAGACCTCGTAGCAATTACTTTTTTTCAAAAATATTCAATGTACAGTTTTGACTTCGCTACGATTTTATTATATGTATAGATAGGTAGTTACCGATTTAACTTTTTAAATGATTATCATCACGCTACCTTTTATATAGGAACGGCTATTTTAGCTAACTTTCAACAAAGCGAATAAGTAAGCGATTGGACGAACGATTTGAAGTCCTGAGGGCCTACCACCAGCTTAAAAGCAGTATTATTTTAATATTACTTTAGTTTACTTCAGTGTGGGAAAGAGATGAAGCTCTACAGGATGTATAGCTCCATCTCTTTCTCCCACTGAAGTAACATTAAAAAAATACTGCTTTATGAGCTGGTGGTAGGCCGCCCGGGGTAGTAAGTTCGATTTACATCTGTTTTTTTAAACTCTTTTTGTAAAACGATTTTTTTTTGGATTGTGTATGTAATAGTTCATAGAATGTATTAATTCACAAAAAATGGAAAACTTCGTAAGCTATGGGAAACTACTAAGTTACAAGTACTTTACAGTCACAAAACATTCAAGGTTGTATTCTGATCATTTTAGAGCAAAAGACTGTAGGAATAAAATGTTTTTTTACAGATTTTGACAGCAGATTTGTCCTAGCGATTTTATAATATGTATGTGGATCTTCTGGAATCGCTGCCACACTGCTTCCTGGTGGCAAAACAGCGCACGTCATGTTTAAGATTCCCATCGATTTAGAGAGCAACGAAACACCTGTTTGTGGGGTGTCACGCAACAGTAACAAGGGATGTGTGCTTCGGGGATTGCGCTTCGTCGTATGGGATGAATGCGTTATGGCAAAAAGGAAAGCAGTGGAAACTGTAAACAGAACCCTGCAGGACATCCGCAGAAACCAAGATATGATGGGTGGTGTCACAGTTTTGACAAAAAAAGTGAAAACTTCGTTGAAAAGGTCGACTCTATGGTCGAGAGTTCATAAACTGCGCTTGACCATCATCATACGAGCTCGGCTTGGCGGTAATTCAAATGCTCAAGAATTCTCCGATGTTCTTCTAAAAGTTGGTGAAAGCACTCTACCAGAGACTCTTGGTAGAGTAGATCCCACTTTAGAAGATCTTATTTGTCTGATATACGGGGATATCAGTCAAATACCGTACCAAGAGAATTCTTAGGTGTGTTTCCGTTTTAACTCCGAAGATGATCAAGCTACAGCGATCAACCACAGTATTCTCTCACAAATTGAAGGGAGTGAAGTGATATACACCTCCATTAATAGTGATGTGGAGGAAGATGATGCCAAATATCACCCCGTAGAATTTCTCAATTTACAAATAGAAAGAAAAGAAAGAAAGATAGAAAAAACATTTATTTGGACACAGTTCGCGAAACACAAAACACAAATTACAGTGGAAATAAAAAATAGTGTTTTTAAAACAATAGTGTGTGCCTCACGGCTGCGCCAAAAAGGTTCATTTCAGCATTAAATGGCAAGTGGACTTCCGGTTGTATATCTGTGTAACGGAAACCAGCTCAAAGTCATGTCTTTGCAGAGAAACGTCATCGAGGTGGAAATTCTAACAGGTTGTGGCGATGGTGAGACAGTGTTTATAGCGCGTATAAAGTACAAATTCCCCACCATTACCAGTTAAAGCGCGTGCAGTTCTCTGGGAGTGTATGCTTTGCGATCAACAAGTCACAGGGGCCGACACTAAAGGCTGAAGGCTGCCGGTGTCGACCTCAGGATAAGCTGCTTCTCACACGGACAACTGTTACGTCGCTTGCTCCCGAGTCACCATTCCTGACTCTCTGTATATTTTGGCTGCTGAGAATAAAACTACAAACGTAGTATACAGGGAAGTTTTATAAAAATGTGGCTGTTATTGTAGTATATTGTGATGTCTTACGATTTCCATGCGAACGAAGTCGCGGGCAGAAGCTAGTATATAACTAAAATAACTTTTTTACAAAAAAAATTACCTACGAAAAAAAATTGAAAAGCGAAAATAAACCTTTTAGTGTAACTATGGACTAACGAATTCTAATATTTTACCGAAAGTCGTAAATGCGATTTGTTTGTTTTCTGACTTTCATACGTTCGAAGAATCAAATGCTCGATGGGTTCTCGGTCCGAAAAACGACATTCCGATTTTCAATACTTTGAATATACTGCTAAAATTAGGATTCTGATTCAATTAATAATAGTATTCAGTTTATATATTTTCAAAATGTATAAGTAACGTTTAATGTTATTTAAAAGCGTCTACTTTGTTATTAATATTTGTGTAAATATTTTTTTGAAGTGAAAACTTCTTTAGCATCGTTGTGATTTGAAAGTCGATGAAACGAAAAAGCGACAGTAAAAAGAGACAAGACATAAATTCATAATATTTAACATGGGAGAAAATGAGATAGGAAGCATTATACAGTGTTTCTTATGTTCGTGGTTCTCTGAAGCTGAAGAATTTGTTTGTTTGCTTGAACGCGCTAATCTCAGGAACTACTGGTCCGATATAAAAAATTATTTCAGTGTTAGATAGCCCATTTATTGAGGAATGCTATAGCCTATATGTCTTTACGCTAAGACTAATAGGAGCGGAGTCCCAATGAAGAATGTTTCAAAATCGAGGGGTTTTATTTTCCTTTTGAGAGCTTCCGCTGCGTGCGCTGCGTAAACAGTTAAAGTTTCGCAAAAATCATGTATAACAGAATTGTTCCCCTTTAAAAGTTCTAAAAAAAGTCCGCGACAGCATATGTCCTTCTTTTAAGGTTGGCTCACTATAACCTTTTTTATGCTAACGAAATTTGTTCTAAAATAATGCATTATTTGCGAAGGTGTTTTATAAATATAATATTAATCCTTATCCTAATAAATACATTATTCATCACAAGTATTTAATTTAAAACAAAATTGCCCTTTCCATCATTCGATTTCAATGAATATCTTAGGAGATATCGCAGTTTTAAAATAACATCGCAGCAAAATAATGATCAAGTACTGCGCGCGCATTTATGATGTGCAAGGCTAGCCTTGCCTAGGCAAGTTATGAGGGGGAATAAGATTATAAGACCCAGTACTTTTACCTGACGTTTTAAAGTTCCACTTTCACTGATAAAAGCGTAATGTATGCTATTGCGGACTTTTTTTTTAGAACTTTTAAAGAGAAACAATTCTGTCATACATGTTTTTTTTTTTTCATTTTCTTGAAGCCAACATTTTTGAAGGTTTCACTTCTACCACGTGTGAATTGCACACATGTTTTTTTTTTGTGATTTCTTCTTCTCCTTATTTTGAATTCCCTCTATTGTTGGTGAATCACTTGGGTTAGGTTAGGTTAGAACAGTGACCAGTAAAGTGCGAAGGCCAACGAGCGAAGCGAGCGCGCCGCGGAAGCGGTCGCCGAGCGCCTGACCCCCTGTGTTGTTGGTGAATCACTTCGAATCAAATCAAATCAAATCAAATGTTTATTTGCCAGAAATACATTGTTTTGGTACAGGTGAGATCTTATAACCTAAGTGTCATTGTATTCTGCCTGCAAGCAAGCGTGCAAATTTTTTATTAAGTTTACATTCATTCCTATTTTATTACTATTATTATTATATACTATTATCATGCATTTATTCACTATATTTATATTCTTCTAATTATAGGTAGGGATTGATTTTCAATTTTATGTTCCATATATTCCTTAAAACTATAAAAACAACACTTTAGAAGCCATTCTGTCAATTTTGTCTTGAATATATTACCCTGTAATAATTTTAAATAATTTGGTAAGTTATTGTAAATTAAAACACACATATTAAATACATTTTTCTTATAGATATCCTTATGACAGGGTGGCTGGTACAGTAGGTTGTGGAACTTAGCCCTTTTTTGTCTAGTTAGGACCTCACTACGTTGTTTAAAGTAGTGCATGTGTTTTTTTGTGAAGATGCAGATATCTTTTATATACATGCAATGTAATGGAAGAATTTTACATATTTGAAATAAAGGTTTACAACTGTCTAGGAACCAAGCCTTGTTGATGACCCGGATGCATCGTTTTTGAATTTTAAAAACTCTGTCAGTATCGGTTGAGTTACCCCACATAATTAATCCATAGCTCAGGACAGATGACACATAACCATGGTAAGCCGATAGGGCGGCTTCTACAGAAACATTTTGTCTTAATGTTTTTAACGCAAACACAAATCTATCAAGTTTCTGACAAATTGACTCTATATGACTTTTCCAATTTAGATGTTTATCTACATTAAGTCCTAGAAATTTTAAGTCGTCTACTTGTTCCACTTTTTTATCTTTAAAAATAATATCTAAAGTTAATTGTTTTGTATTGTAGGAGTTAAACTGGATTAATTTTGTTTTACTAATGTTTATGGTCAAATTATTATTTTCCATCCAGCTTACTATATCTGATAGGGCCTTTTCGTTAACTGATTTATAAGCGTTTTTATCCTGACATTTTATAATAATGGTGGTATCATCTGCAAAAAGAATACAATCCTGTAAAGTGGCTTTCGGAAGATCGTTTACATAAAGCAAGAAAAGTAGAGGGCCAACAATGGTACCCTGAGGCACACCATTTTTATTTATTGTTGCCTTTGATTTAAAGTTTTCTTTAAAATATATTCTGCTACCTTTTTTTACAACTTTGGATATCTCTGTACACTGTTTCCTGTTATGTAGATAGCTAGATATCCATTCATATGCTTTTCCCCTTATGCCATAAAAGTCTAACTTATGTAAAAGTTTAGAGTGATTTACAAAGTCAAAAGCCTTACTCATATCTAGAAATAGGGACATCACGGGATTGCCATTATTTATGCTTTCTGTTACAATTTTTATCAAGTTAAAGATTGCAAGAGTAGTTGAACTTCCCTTGCGGAAACCAAATTGCTGTTTGCATAATATGTCATGTGTAGAGAGAAAGTTGCTTAACCAAACAAGAACCGCCTTTTCGGTTAGGTAAGGTTAGAACAGGGACCATTAAAGCTCGAAAGTGAACGAGCGAAGCAAGCGTGCCGCGGGAGCGGCCTCCGAGCGCTAGACCCCTTCTGTTGTTGGTGAATCATTTGGGTTAGGTTAGGTTAGAACAGGGACCATTAAAGCGCGAAGGCCAACGCGCGATGCGAGCGCGCTGCGGAAGCGGCCGCCGAGCGCAAGATCCCCTCTGTTGTTGGTGAATCACTTGGATTAGGTTTGGTTAGAACTGTGACCATTAAAGCGCGAAGGCGAGCGTGCCACGGTAGCCGCCGGCGAGCGCCAGATCCCCTATATTGTTGGTGAATCACTTGGGTTAGGTTAGGTTAGAACTGTGACCATTAAAGCACGAAGGCGAACAAGCGAAGCGAGCGTGCCACGGCAGCGGCCACCGAACGCTAGACCCCCTCTGTTGTTGGTGAACCATTTGGGTTAGCTTAGTAAATATTTTTATTCAAAAGTAAACAATCATAGTTATAAATGAGAATGAGTTTTTATTTCAGAATTCTAATAAATTGGTAGTTTAACAATCGGAATTTGTATTTTTGATGTTTCGAATTATCATTAAATCGGACTTTTTGTTATTCGATCTAATGAAACTCGGTTTTTTGAAAAAAGTAATTATAAACTTTAGGAATATTGAAATTATAAAATAGGACGAATGATAAATCGGAGTTGTTATATGTATTAGAGATTTTGAACCATTCCGAATTATGAAAATCGGTATTTTCAAATTCGTATTTGTGACTGACGGAATAAAGTTTTTCGTATTTGTGTAGTGTACCCGTGTGTAAGTATTTTCTCATATTGTTTATATATTGAAATTAGTGAATTGTTTTTTTTTCTTCTTTGATTTATGTTTTTGTGTTCTCTTCCACGGTTACACACGTTGTCTACATCTCTTTTTATACACTTTCCTGTCGTAGGTATGCTGGACGAGATTTCTTTAGAAATAAGCATTGCCTTTGCACGTATTTTTCTGTTCCTTTCTTCTTGACTGTTTATATGTGTGTGCATAAATGGTTAAATAAATACACTAAAAGGTTTATTTTTCGCTTTTTAGTTTTCTTTTGTCGAGTGTACGAGTACGTTATCTCTATTTTCGCGACAAATGTAAAAAAAATAGTTTAAAACTAAAACTCAAAGTCTTCGTCGTAACTTTTGGTATCCAGCCCATGTTTGTTGTGTTACGGCAATCAAGTAAGTGTATTTTAATTTCATAATAGTGTTTTTATACGATGACATAATCAAAAATAATGTAATATTAATAGTCTTAAAGTGGCTCGGTCCAATTGGTAATAAAATGTGGGTCATTTGAGCCAAATCAATCGGTGTCTTTTGAGCATGGCCACAGTTGCAGGTTGATGTTGTATTGTGTTAGCATATTTCGTAACTAAATTGTATTCTCTTATTCTGATAACTTTCCAGGCGAAGAGTGCACCGAAAGATCCAAATGGGCATATGTTAAGTGCACCTTTACTGCTGGTGCCGTTTAAGTTTGCGTCAACTGTGACGGTGATTAGGCTAAGCTAGTTTCTATTGTTACCTAATATGTTCTTATTGTTACCTAAGAATGTCTATTAAAGATTTTATTTGTTTATTAATTCTCTAATGAAACAAACTTTTTAAGTCCACTGGCTCAACTAGCCCCATGGGGGGCTTAATTGACCCCACCTAGTAGGGTCAAATGAGCCATCTAACGTTTTTGATATTCATGCAAATTAATCTAGTAAACAAACGTATTTCTAAATTTTTTTGATGGTGTAACATAGCCAAATAAACAACCTACTTATTTATTTTTATTTTTTTAAATTATTTATCACTTCATTAATTGGAAGCTATAATGCTTTGAACAAAATCATGATCAAGTGACCCCGCGCTGCCTTACTATTGTGACCAACCGTGAGTATTAAATTATTTTATTAATTTGTCGTGAAACTTGCATTCATCGCTTTAATATTGTTAATATTTTCCTCAAGTAAGGACTTCCCTCAACAGCGTTGCGTCTCCATCGTCAGATTCTCGATGACAGTTATTCCCTAGATAAGTGTAAAGTTCTCATCAAGGTGAATGAAATAAGCCCAAACACGATATAGCTGCTATAAGCTGCTGAAGAGCTCGCGCCACTGTCTTCCATTTCCATCATCAGATCAACTCTAGGTCTTTATTCTAGGTAGTTATGTCATCAGAACTACATTATGTGTGCGAAATTTCAACAGAATCAGTTCTCAGTTGAAAAGTCAGTGGGTGAAAAATAAATCAACACCAATTTTTCTACCCTTAGGGGTTGATTTTAGTTTTCAATTTTACATGGGACTAACTTCGAGGTATACCGTCCCCAATAAAACAAGAATGATTCAAATCGGACTACTTTGTAAAAAGCTATGCGTGGTCATAAAAAAATTAATAAATATATACGCGTCGACTTGAGAACTTCCTCCTTTTTTTCGACGGTTAATTAAAAGGGAAACTATCACAGCTAAGTAGGCTCTACAAGTCAGCGAGTATTAATCGACCAACTTATATTATTTTGCAGTTGCAAAAACACGTTCTCCCATACATTTTATAATTCTCTATAAGGGAGAACATGTTTTTCAACTACAATGTTAAGTTTGTTCGTTGGATAAATTCATCCCAATTACGGAACCTTTCATTGTGCGTGGTCCGACACTTGGCTGGTTTTTATTAAAAACTTTATGACAATAATGATTAAAATGTCGTAAGTAAATGCGTAGGCTGAACTCTACGTTGCGTGCTTACGAAATAAATTTATCCTATACTATTAAACGAGCAATATTTGTATTTATATTTTGTACTCACGTTCTCGAAATCGGCTGTAACGATTTCGATGAAAGTTGCAATATAGGGGTTTATGGTGGCGAAAAATCGATTTATCTAGTCTCGTAGCTGGGAAAATTAGTTTTCTCCGTATTTTCACCTGAGCAGAGCTCGGTCGCCCAAAGTTTAGAACAAGATAATGAATAATGACATGAGAATAATAACATTAGAATGGCAGCATGGAATTAGTAAGTAGGTACCTACTATACATGAATTAGTATGAACTTTCCTATAACTATTTAATGAGCATTCTCTATTTTCACCAGAGCAGAGTTCGGTCACCCAGGTAGGTACTGTCACATAATCTGGCTTATATGGTTTTTTCGCTTTCGATCCTTCGAAGCAAGCTGCCAGCAACCAGTATAATAACGTTCTGATACCTAATTAATATCACATTTCTCATTATTACAATACATAATCGAAGTACAAGAATTGAAACAGACATGTGTGTTTGAAATTTTGATGTAAGACAAAAATAATTTTGAAGTTAATCTACCAATACACTTCTTACGTGGACCTAGCTATATTCTGAGGACTAATCTTGAGATATAGGTACACCTTGAAGATAACTGTAAGATTCAAAGGACGGTAAACTATTAGGGAGGTGACACTATGCATGTTAATATCACTTAGACGTTTGAATATTGAAGCCCTAAGACCAGATCGAAGATATATACTGACAATATCACATTCTCGGTGTTTGGAGGCCTGTATTTAAATTCATTGTTAGGAGGATAACCTAGAGTTTGATGGATGAGGGCGGTTAAAGGTGATCTGATGTTTTTTTTTTCTGTTGGATATCTCATAGCTGACCTCTGAGGCCATGACTATTTAACCGGTTAATCCTGTGGATGCCTTAAGCTGCTACACTTAAAACCTCCACCCAGGGGTTATTCAACTAAGCTAATTAAAACTAGGTGAACGCTCGCTAAGGGCACCCCCTGTGTGGTACGAACCTTGGCTTAGGGCATTTACCGGAGGGAAGACTTCAAAGATGGGACGGGCTGGATCAAAGTTTTGATCATGAATATTAATCGGGGAATTTAAAGCTACGTGCACAGCTGCAACAACTGCTGGCACCTTTTCGTTTTCGAGCAAGGGTCGAGGGGAAGTATCATTTACTCGGGGACGCGGCGGTCGCGACCGCAAAGGAACTCGGCGGTGGGATCGGAATGAGGTAATCTGATGGATGGCACACAAGCCTTTAGGTCGGTAACTCTGTAGTTTTGGAGAAAATACTAAAGGTTTGTTCAGTTTACAGTTGTGAGTATCGATCTTATACTAGCACTAGCATTTTATCTTATTGTGGAGGACGGGTCGAGACTCATCATATTTAACGGAGTATGTCCCTAGTACCGTGCCGTGGCAGCGGCCGTCGGTTTAGGCACAAGATAATGTAAAACACCACATTCCCAAAACATTACATTCTATTGTGCCTAAACGGACCCTGACCTCTCAGCCATTTTCATTCTTACAAAAAAAAAAAAACAAAAGTCTTTAAAAATAACTTTAATTTCAAAAGTCGGTGGCAATAAACGAAAATACAAAACGAAAGACACCGACTTCCGAAATTAAGGTTATTTTTGAAATTACAGTATTGTTTTTGGAAGTATAAATAAGGATCTCCTTCTACTAATAATTCTACTAAATAATAATTGAACTAACTATATACAGAGGAAAAAATAAAATAAAATATAGTAACAAATCATTGGGCATCAAAAAATTCATCCGAATCGCTGTCGGTGGAAAAGGTGCCCAAAAGGCTGGCAGCATTGCCACGTTGTATGGCAATGCTAATTCTTTGACCTAAAAATTGGCCAACCCTTTGGTCACGTGAAGAGTCGACCAACCGCTTGGTGATGTCCCGGAATAATCGATGAGCACTCATACCCCATGGCCCTAGTGTTTCAACCCCAAACGGTTGAAAAAATATAGCTACCGGTAAGGTTGTTATATTTGCGTCGTTTGAGGTTTTCTGCAGCAGCCGCCCCAGCACAACTCGCCATGCTAGGAAGATGGGATGGCGCGAGGGTGTCGACACAGGTTGCGTCCCACACCAAAGGCCTACCCAACTTCCAAGGCATTATGGTCATTCCGTCTGGCCTCTTCCCACCGTCGCGTGCCAAGCCATTGGATTCTAAAACAGCTGGCACCCCGGCGGTGACAAGAGCCCGACGGATTATGTCATTAATGCTTGCGTGTCGTGCCAACCGACCAGCGCTCTTGCTGCAGGAAAGGCCATGGTGTCCGAGGCGGTCGACTGCTTCACCGCACTGACAGCGGTGCGGAGCCCCGCAAGGAGCGCCCAAACGCAGGCTTGTAGCGAGCCGGAAAGTGGACGGTAGCGCCTGAAGCCAGAGGCTCGACTCCCATTACCGCACAGCCAGTAGGCGTGCACGCTCAGCAGTATTGGTATTAAAGAGATTATTCCGTACCAACCTGCAGAGCGGCTCATCCCACTGTCTCTGGGAAGACGGGTTCTCGGGCTGCTCCGTATTCGGGCAAGCCACTTTCCAGGCGTTCATGGCATCAGTCAAATACGGCACTTCAGAGTCAACCTGAGAAACGGTTAAGATTCTTTTGGTTAACTTGTCGGTGCTGTGGACCGAGGACAAGAAGCCGGTAAGCTTACACTAGAAATTTTGCGGACGCCGAGCCCACCAAAACGAATGGGTAGTGTGGCTTGCAGCCACGCGCGGTCGTCCAATGCCACATTTATGATTGATGTTAAGGTACTTCGAATGGTTTGGTCAATTTTTTCTAAAAGGTGTGGCTTCTTCCATAAAGGGGAAGAGTGGAGGAAATACATAAAATTTGGACCGAAACAGCAGTGTCTGATAAGAGTGAATGCCGAATGTACGTAAATTTTAGAAGTTTGGAAGTTGGGTGTTTTACTACATATTCATTACGTGTGTTGGCACGTGCTATAACACGCACGATCTTACGAGACAGGATTTTTACTAATTTTTGTTCTATGAATAATTTCGACAAAAATAACTAGTTTTGAGTTTATGACTAACGAAAAGCCTCTTACTAAACATGTTATTTTCACACATAAACCCAATTTTATTTAGCAGTACTTAGAAATGGAGCCTAATTAGCTTCTACCTCGGTGGTAATAAAAACGCTGCTACGTTTTGTCGTGCGTAGTAACACCAGGAAAAAGTAAAAGAAACAAAATGGAGTAGTTTTTATTTAGCGGCGCTTTGATTAACCAATGTTCTTTGTGGTCCGCCCCGACAAATGTCGGCTGGACATGAAAAACCTTTGTTTCCGTACAACGAGGATTGGTGCTAATTGTATATTATTTCATGTTCATAAAGTTTTGCCGTGTAATTCATTTTTGTATGGCTTTTTATGTTATTATGTTCTTTGAGCTTGCGGCTTTTAATGTCACTTCTTTTATTCTTTTCACGGCCTTTTGAGGACTCTTTTTGATTAAACACAAATAGGCAGTCAACGTTGTGAAATTACTTTTGTGAGTGATATTCTTTTAAGAAGTAGGCGAGTACGAAATGTTTCTTACGTGGAAAAATCGTGGAGACTTGCTAACACTGCCGCTTATTGTTAACGAAAACCAACGACATTGAAGTTGGTTAAAAACGGTGGTCTTACAAAATGATAGACCAAGATTAATGTATGTTGTAACTTTTGAATCATATTTTAATCTTGAATTTATGCTTGATTTTAAAATTCTCTTCTGCCGAAACACGTATGAGGAACCGAAGCTTCTAAGATGATAAGTAGATAATTGAGCAGAATTTAATTAATGAATACCAAGTAAAGCTATCTTCGGTTGCCTCAGAATCTCATGTTATTTAGACCGCTTTATCACGCTAATGTTGAATGTTACTTGTACGTCTTAAAACGACAAGATCTATTTGTCCATGTGTCAGTTAGATAGTTTCAACTAGTAGTTTCAATTTGCTGGGAATTGTTATTAAAAGTGGTAAGCAATTACGAGGTCAACTATACAAACAAGCGTCAACTACATGGGATTTCGACTTCGAGGTTGTCTTAATAAATTAAATTCTATAAGTACAGTGGGCTGCATCAATTGGGTACTCCAGTTGTATTAAAATTTTAATACAACTGCGGTACCCAATTGATGTAGCCCATCATCATCATCTGCCTAGCCTTTTCCCAACTATGTTGGGGTCGGCTTCCAGTCTAACCGGATGCAGCTGAATACCAGTATTTTACATGGAGCGACTGCCTATCGGACCTCCACAACCCAGTTACTGGGTAATACGATACCCCTTGGTAAGACTGGTTGTCAGACTTTCGGGCTTCTGACGACCCGTAACAACTGTCAAAGATCTACAAATGACAGCCGGGATCAACGGCTTAACGTGCTTTCCGAGGCACGGAGGGGCAATTGATGCAGCCCACTGTACAAAATAACTACGTACTTCAGATACTAATTGAACATCAATAAGGTAATATCAACTTTAAGGTTAAATGAGTTGGATTCAAAATTGAAGGGTCGTGAGCATGTCTTGAAAAGGGTTAGTTTTCTGCCTTGGAGTTTGCATTACAGGGGTAATATAGGTAATTTTAATGTCATTAAGGGCTTAACATCTTAGTTGGTTTTACAGAAATGTAAGCGCAGATTAGGTGGGTCACTGATAAGACGGTCACCTGACGCTTTCGTATTTATTCACTCCGTCATTAGGTTTATTTTGATAAACAGTAATACCGTAATGGATATTGAGATTAATTGGTTTAGCTTTATAGTGTTGTTCTGAAATACAAATGTTTAACCTGACCTTATTCTTTATTTATTTATTTATTAAGCGAGGCATACCAACGACATATTTACAAGGATAGTTACAATAGGTATCACGAGTCTTGAGTACTGTGTAAATACATCACTTATAAGCATGCATAACATTCTTATTAAAAGGTGAACAATTATTCGACAAATTATTAAATCATTAAAATATTAGCATTAACATTAATTTGATACATAATAAAATTATAGAGGAACCTATTTGTAAAAGGCATAAAATTGTGTAGTTGTACCTACATAAATAATAAAAAAAGTCGCTTTTCGTGTCTGTCTGCGTGACCGCGTTGTTTTTCTAAACCACGCAATGTATTTTTATGTAGATTTCACCATCATTTAGAGCAGGGATCACCAATAATTAGTTTCATTGGGGTCTGTTTAAGAATTATGTCGCGGTCCGTTTGGCAGACGATGACAAGCATTTTTTTTTAAATGTACTATGTAATAATGAACCAAAATAACGAAGTAAAGAAATTATTAATGTGAATTATGATATTTTTTTATTTTGAACTTCGTCTTTAGTTTGGAGTGTTGCTAAATTAAATGACTTACTCAATTTTTTAATTTAAATATAATATTACTGTTTAAGGGTCCGCACAAAATCTGCGGTCCGGGTTCAGACCGCGGCCCGCCATTTGGTGACTCCCGATTTAGAGCATTTATTTCAGAAGGTTTATATGTAATAAATAGATAATAGGTAATTTCGCAGGCAATTAATTAATAATAAACAATTAATTTTAGGCATTTTTCTTTCTTTCTTTCTAATACGGGCTGGTATCCGCAACTCTTCGTCAAAGCGCGTATTTTGCGTACGGGTGGGAAAATCGGTTATTCGATCCACCCCAGCTCCTCAAAGAAGACCAGCAACGCCTTGGTGTCACTGACAATCTCACGTAGGGCACCTGGGTTTATATGTACCTATAAACACATTAATTTTAAACTTTATAAAGAAGTCTTGATGTTTTGTTAGAATATTAAAAATCGTGCGAAGCGGGGGCGGGTTGCTAGGTTTTGTATATACTTACATATTAAGGCTAGATGTACCAAAAAAGGCTTCATCTATACTTATCCCCAGTTGGAACTCGCCCGCTTTTTGATAAGCCTATCAGCTGCAAGGGTACAGTTTGTCGGAAAAGTGCTACGATGTAGAAAATAAATACTCTTCTTCTAAATAATAAATACTGATCACATTATTATTTTTACTATGGCAGTCTTGATCATTTTCAATTATTTTTTTTTACAAATTGTCCTACTTAGATTCCGTGCAAATAAATAATTATTGCATTCCTAGAAATTTTACAATAACTTAATTGAATTATTGTATATCCAGACTGATTTTTAATAACCCGAACTGAAAAAGTTAACTGAAAAGTTAATAACCCGACTACGGCGAAGCAAAAAGGAGGGTTATGATTTTGACCGATATGTATGTATGTTCATATGTTACCTGATAACTTCTAAATAATTTGACAAATGAGGTATCATTGGAAGCGTCTTGATCGTTCGCTGGCTATGTGACCTCACATTAAAACAAGAACTAAAAAAAAAAATTGTGCCATTTTGGGTATCAAATGAAAGGGCTGTCCAAATAAATAAATATGTTTAAATAGTTAAAAACAAGCAAAAGTGAGACTGTACGACAGTGAGAGAGTACGGCGCGGCTGTAAAATTAATATCGACGGTTGAAAAGCTAATTGATCTAAGCGACATTTTGTAAAACTTGCTTCTGCAATTTTATGATTCGTCCTCCTGGACAGATCATAGTTATTTTTTTTTATTTTTTTTAATCTTAAAAATACAACTATTTGATAGACTTTTATTTACTTAAATCAATCAATCATAATAAGATCTTATTATGATTTAAAAAAACAACCAATCCATCCTCCTGCAAGTTTTACAAAATGTCGCTTAGATCAATTAGCCTTTCAACCGTCGAATTATCTATTTCACAATAAAACCCAAACAATATGTATTGTAAGCTTCTTCCAAACTTCTTCTTCTTCCAAAATAATTTAAATAATAAAAAATAAGTTCAAAAACTAAAACCCGACTACTGAAAAATCACCCTCTGAAAAGTATGAAACAAGAAAATATTTCAGACAGAAATCAAGACAAAGGTACAAAAATGGTCAAGATAAAGCCGTCGTCGCATGCCATTATAATTTTGAAAGTATTCCTGTCACCCACATGGTATACAGGCATACCTGAGAAAATAATGGGAACTCTTTATAATAAAAAATGTAAATTGTAACGGAAATTCAATTCAAACTTAAAAATTGTGAGTTGTCTAGAGTCGAAACCTAAATCTCTCTGTTGACTTCAGGAATTTGAATGTCAAGCTCGTTTGAAGTTATAACATTATGTTTTTCTTTGATGTCCCTGACTGAGAGGTATAGAATAATAAGTTGGAGTTAGTTTACTTAATTTGAGGGACGATTTATTATGGTAATTCTCGTGCCAGAAGAAAAACGTTTGGCTTCCTAAATAAACAACTATATTGCTTTTACGTTTAGACCCACCACATTTTTTTTAAACAGCTGGAATTGGGCACCGTTTGCCTAGACAATTAGGTATATATTTTTGATTAGATAATAAGTAATAGCTATATGGCAATGAACCTCGCCTAAATCGTTGGAGCACTGTCTTTAGTTGAAAAGTAAACAGACCAATATCAACCATATATATTATCACGAATCGCTTCAAAATTGGATGTTGTTGTCCATTCATTCACAATTAACGTCCACCTACAGAAATCTATTCGTATCTCAACACTTGATTCTATTAACAGAAATCGAGAACATTGATGAAACAATAGGTAAGTGGTTACAATCACCCACCACTACCTTCCTGCAAGTACCTACTTACTGAAGTAGATAATGAACGCGTCCCTTCCAAACTTGAGTAGTTGAAAACAATACGTTACCTCAAACTTACCTTTATTAATAGTAGGTTAGGTTGGCCTATTTAGGGCAAATAATCAGCATTGCCATCCAACGTGGCAATTCTACCAGCTTTCTGGACACTTTTCCCATTGACAACGATGCGGACGAATTTCTTCCCATTTTTAAATTTGTACTTTTACATAATACTGGGTAATTTTTTTTACCGTCTCTAAATTTTTACAGGGTGTTTTACCCATGAATAAAAACAACTTTCACTATGGGAGCAACCCTGAAATCACGAAAAAACAAATGTTCAATACCTACTTGACCAAAATGTATGAAACAGCTGATTTTTTTTTTGTGATTTTAGAGTTGCTCCCATAGTGAATGTTGTTTATATTCATGGGTAGAACACCCTGTAAAAAATTTAGAGATGGTAAAAAAAATCACCCAGTAGATATATGTATTTTAATGAAAGCTTGTAATTTATTTAATATTTGTCAAAGCGAGATACAACATTAAATTATTGTATAATGCTACCCTAACAAGTGTCAAATATCGATGTGAAAAGTATGTAAGCATTGCGGAAGGTATACCTAGTAGCTACTGACGGGTCGTGGATTAATTTCCCACTCATTGAACTATTGACGTGAATCAACTTCTAGAAATATTGCTCTAGAAGTGGGTAAAAAATGGATGTCCAACCAACCAACTCGAACTATATTTAGTCCGACTTGGTTTACATCGTAGTAGGTAATTTTTAGTTTATCGCGTATTGTAAGTACTTACAGCGACTATTATATTACTTCCACAACCCATTAACTGGGTTATAAGGAAATCCTTAGGCCCGTTAAAGTAGCCGCAAGTAACAGGGATAGTAGTCTAGGTACAGAATCCAAAATGGTAGATAATGCTTCGCCTTTTCTAAACCAACTAAAAGAGAGCCTTTAATGTCGTGTTATTATGAAAAAGAGTCTGGGATGGATATAATTTTCTTGCATCTATTTATTCTATGGCTTCAAGAATGAAAGAGTAGCCGGTAATCGATTCCCTGTTGACCATTTTTCAAAAATGGTTTCGAAAAATGAGTGTCACTTCAGTTCAGGATATTACATTGATGGTTCAATCAACCGAACACCCCTTTAAACAGCCGATATCTTCACTCTATGGCTTGGTACTCGCTATAAATTCTGTATTTTTTCTACCACGCATAGTAAGATACTCATGAATCTGAATGTGTTTTGTCTAAGGTTTTTCTTCGCGAAGACTTTGTCTGCGCTAATACATAAAAATATAAAAACAGACATTCGTCAGACAGAAGTAATAATATACATTTGTCGCATGATGTCCTTATCAAAAATTCATACCTTTATGATTTTCTCTACAAAGATACACGTCAAAGAATAAAATATTTTTTATTCGCATAACTTATCTAAGAATTATTTTTTCAAGAAAAAACAGAATGATTTGAATTTCTAAATTTATGTTTTAATTTTTGTGGTGTACATAGTAAAGAATATTGTATCTATCTATCTAGAAACTGTATTTTGTTCGAAAGTAGAACAAAAGCTCGCGCCTTTTTACCACACCAGAAGAAGGGTAATGTTCTTCATTCTATGCGATTTTCCATCCAATATACACGCATGGAGAAGACGCGCTAGCACATTTCTTTGTCCTCAAATTCCCCAACACCAGATAAACAACAAACTAAGGACAAAGTCTCACAAAAACACTTGAGCCACCAGCACTTATTCCATTCGATCAAACCTGGCTAATTGCCGGCGAGCGAGCGGTCATTTTACTCCCGCACTCCCGCCCATCAGTCGCGCACGCGATCGCATGATTAGAACCTTTGAACAATATATTACTTAAGTAAAAAAACCTCCAACTAATGGACCTAATAGATTTAGAACAAAATGTTGTAGATAGGGATCTACGAGCATGTAGAACCAATTACGCAGTACGTAAAGGAATAGCTTTGTCGTGTTATGATTTTTATGGGCTTTGAGAAAACATATTTCTTTACTCTCGTTTTTGTGACTTTGTTCTGTATGTATGAGATGGGTAAATGTACGATATCTGGCTCATGCCGTAAATTTATATAGTAAAATGTTATTTGGTAGTATAACTAAAGAGTCAAGATTGTCTCTGTGTCACAAATAACTATGACTTGACTATGGACTAGTAATGATTATACTGGTAAGTCACATTGCTAGTTCAGATGTTCAGACTTTAAATTAGATGAATATTTTTCGTTAAAACTATTCAACTAAATGACACGCTGAAAGAACATTAAATATTGGCTCAATCTGGATAAAAATATATGGAAATCACGATCCGCGGTGGGATCTTAAGTCAACATCAAGAAAAAAGGTCAATTTCTATTCTTTTCGTAATAAAAAAGAATTATTAGCCTCCGTTCTCCTCTTCCTACGTAGATTTCAGTACAATTAAGTCATCCCTTGGAGGTCATAAAACGCAGAGCATTCACTGGAGACCATTTTATTGGTCAAACAACAGGAATTTAAGGTTATGCACCTTGAACTTTAATGAGTTGGTTTTAAAAATAAAAATAATTTTGTTTGCGATCAGCCAGGGTTTATTTTTGTGAAAATTCGCATCTGAACTCATTTCTATGTTTAGGGGCCAGGACACTATCAGCAATAGTGATGTGCCGGATATCCGTATCCGCGGATATTCGCGGATATCCGAGGGAGAAAAAGATCTGTATCCTGTATCTGTAATAATATAAAAGATCCGTTCAAGATCCGACAAAAAGTAACGGATACGGATACGGATCTTTTTTCTCCCTCGGATATCCGCGGATATCCGCGGATACGGATATCCGGCACATCAGTAATAATGAAATTAATATTACTGTCATCCCTTCCAATAATGACGTAAAACTATGAAAATATTATTTTCACATCATCATTCCAATCAACACACTGTCAGTAGCAATGACATTATTTGAATGTAATGCCATTATTACTGATAGTGTCTGGAGGCCTATTGGAAAATTAATGTCAAAAGTAGGTAAGAGACGCTACAATCTTTTCATAATTATTTCAAATCACATTGATCTTTTTTTTCGCTGTCATATGTTTGCTGGTAGTTTGTTGTCAGTGGTAAAACAATTGTGAAAGGATTGTAATAGAAATATCATTGAGAATGTTGCTTTTTAAAATGTTTGTCATAGAATAATATAAAAGCGGCCAAGTGCGAGTCGGACTTGCCCATGAAGGGTTCCGTAGCAGCAAGTAACATTGAATGAAAGGTAAATTGCGGTTTACGATTTATGACGTATTAAAAAAAAACTACTTGCTAGATCTCGTTCAAACTAATTTTTGATGGAAGTTTACATGGTAATGTACATCATATAATTTTTTTAGTTTTATCATTCTCTTATTTTAGAAGTTACAAGGTTACACACATTTTACCACTTTGGAAGTGTCTGTCGCGCAAACTATTCAGTTTAGAAAAATATGATATTAGAAACCACAATATCATTTTTAAAGACCTATCCATAGATACTCCACAGGTATGGGTTTGAAGAAAAAAAATTTGTGTTTCAGTTCTAAGTATGGGGAACCCCTAAAAACATTTGTTTTTTTTTTCTATTTTTGTGTGAAAATCTTAATGCGGTTCACAGAATACATCTACTTGCCAAGTTTCAACAGCATTGCTCTTATAGTTTCGGAAAAAAGTGGCTGTGACATACAGACGGGCAGACAGACAGACAGACATGTCGAATCCATAAGGGTTCCGTTTTATGCCATTTGGCTACAGAACCCTAAAAATAAGTTAGTAAATAAAAGTTTGATAGTACCTACCAGGAATAGTTAGTATTGTACGATGGACTATTTACTTATATACCTACCACATAACAATAAGCACGGCGGAGATTAAGGCAAATCTGTGTAGCTTTAGGTATTAGATAGTCTGACCTGGCTCAACCTGGCCTTGCTTACTATTTAGACGTAGTTAATATATTATGTCACTTGATAAATACAATATTATGTCATAGTCATCTGGAGTCTGGATTTGTGCCCGGTTGATGGCAATAGGTTGTCCCCTATAACATGGGACTTTTAAACATAACTGGCGAAATGTTGGTGTACTAAAGGTACACCTCTGCCTATTCCTTCGGGTAATGCAGGTGAAATGTTATGTGTGTTATATCTTAGATATGAGTATGTATTCAATTAAAGAAGCCTATACTCCATTTGAAATAAGACATTTAAACAAACCTTTTAAACAGTTCGATCAACCGATTTTGACTTCTGTACCGTAGGCATAAGGATGACATTAAAAAACTTTTACAAAAAACAACCGACTACAAAAAAAAAAAAACAATAGAAAGTGAGTTTTTATTTTTGACTTTTTAGTTGTGGTACCTACCCCACACACATTCGAATACCACTACCTGCTACCAGTGACAGGAACTTATCATATCATCTACATACTTAGTGGGAAAAAAAATACCTATTATTGCAGCTAACTCAAAAACTATCCAAGCAAAGTTAATAAAATTTATATGGGACTAACTTGAGCGCATACCCTTTCAAACATAAAAAGATTTTTTTAAATCGGTCCACAAATGACGGAGATATCGGTGGGCATACATAAAAAAAACAACAAACATATACCTAACCTCCTCCTTCTTGGAAGTCGGTTAAAAAGCAAAAAGTAATTACAATACCAACTGTTTACTGCAGTTGCTATTTGTCATGCCACCAACGCAATAGAAGTCAAAATCGGTTGAACGGACTGTAAAAAAGGTTAATTTAAATGTCTAATTTTATTTCAATTGGAGTATAGGTCATCACTGTTCTTTTGTCTTCTGTTATCAAATACTGTGACCACCGATCTGTTTGACACGCTATGTAGATTCCAGGCCATATTAACGTGCATCCGTACCTACTAATTAATATTACAAATGCAAAAGTATCTCTGTCCATCTGTCAGTCACTCTTTCCCGCCTAAACCACTGAACCGATCGTTATGAAATTGGGCAGAAAGGTACGCAGACAAAGGCGCAAGCCATAGCTATTAATTTATAATTTTCACAATATTGGTGCCGATTCCCTTGTTCACAAACTAAACTAAATTTAAGTTCAGTGCATCTTTTTCTTTCTATTTCATTAAGAAAAGGACAGAAGATAAATTTTAGTTTAGTCCTGTCAAATTAATCAGCGCCTGTCACTACTTCATACAAGTTCAGACGTGATAAAAAATTTGCCTACTAATATTACGTCAATTTACGTCAAGCGCTCATTAATTTGACAGGACTAAACTAAAATTTATCTTCTGTCCTTTTAAGAGAAAAAGAAAAAAAAAAAAAGAAAGAAAGAAAAAAAAATGCACTGAACTTAAAGGAGACGTTTCATTTTTATATGGGACTCCAGCCATAACATGTACACTTTAGAAAACCTGGGAAACGAACCCCTAAATACAATAAAGACTGTTTTTTTCCATAATATCTAATACTTTTTGGGCACAAAATAAAAACCGAAAATGTTTGACGTTTGTCAAGAGAAATACGACCATCGACAGCTAGCCATTTTCGACCAGAAGTACCTACAAATCTACAATCCACTAAAGCAGTTTTTTATTTTTATAATGAATCACACTTTCTAATTAATCAAAAAAGTTGTATAAGATAATATTAAAATAGTACAGAAATACATGCCTTTCATATTTATTTAAATGACGTCTACGTGATATTATTATGTTAAAATGTAACATGATTTCTGGACGAAAGCAGTATGCAAGTAAAACGACGTCATGATGAATAGCATATGGCAATAATTTGTTAAACTATTATTTTTTGTGCCGAAGTAATCAGGGGAATAAACAGGAAAGAATATTTTTCCTCAATTCGTGGAATTTTTTCCTTTTTTTACATTAACGTACACTTTATGGCCGAAAATGAAACATCTCCTTTAGTTTAGTTTATGAACAAGGGAATCGGCACCATTGTAAATCCGCAGTTATTGTGTGTATTTGAATGCCTATGTCGGCATTCACATACACACAATAATTGCGGATTTGTGTTTATTTGATTCATTAGTGATTAAGCCCAATAATACCAGTCACCTAAGCCCAATTACCAGTATTGTATTGTTTATCAGCTTTTGTTTATAATACCCGGCCTAGCTATCTCAATTACATGGACGTAATCAACGCCCGCGCCATAGCATAAATATGAATTAACATCGACTATTGTTAAATTACAATGCAGGCAGAATGAGGCAGGAAATGTGAGCACGAGAGTAATGGGAACATGGTATGAATGTCATAATTTCATCTGTGTAAAAAAATAAAAATTTGTGGTAGATGAAGGTTTTAAAATATATGAAATGAGTAAAGAGAATATAGGGTGTGGAACTCTCTGCCTGCGTCTGTGTTCCCTTCCCAGGTATAACCCGTCTTCCTTCAAAGCAAGAGTGAACAGGCATCTTCTCGGCTTGCTCATTCCATCATAGACCTCATTTATAGCTTTTCATTAGACGAGATCGAGGTCAAGAGCTGGCTTATATCAGAATAAAAAAAATAAAAGAGTTTGATACAGTGGTTAGCAGTGCAAGAATTCAACTACTACCTCTTGGATGGATTTCATTCCATAAAATCACTGTTCAAATAGGTTAACATTATACTGTTTTGTTTTATATGCATAGTTATTTATTTAAAATACAATTATAACACCTTTACAGACTCATCCAAGGCGATGTTATATTATAAGTCACAAAGTCTACACAAATTTACAAAAAAAATCCTGTAAGCAGAATTATAAGGAATCATATTATAATGTTAAGTAATGTAACAATTATTCTAAAAATGACATCTTTTATTCTATTAAACCTTTTTCAATTATTATTTGTGTCATTTGAATGAATTGCGGCAGGTTTTGTCCAAATATATCTTCCGCTACCGTAATAACATTAATAATACGTGCGGCTTGTGATATAGTAGTCAACTTGAGTAGGTTAGTCCTAGCCGTTGACACATCTAACAGTCGGGGTGGCGGCGTGCACCTACGCATCCGTCCGGCGCGCGCAGCCGCAGCGCTGCCAGCACCTCCGGGTGGTGCAGCAACCCTAGCAGTACGCGGGCCACGTACTTGACCAGCGCGACGTCCCTTCTTACAGCCAGCCTGGTGTACCCGACCATGCCCAGGACGAACACAGGGTGACTCGGGTACATCAGGGGATAAAAGGGATAAACCCCGTAGTGTTTACTGTACAGAAACCTAGTGAATTTGTTTTGGATTTTTTCCAACATGAGGCTATTTTTCTCTTCATGCGGATTCCAAATGATTGCACTTGTTTCGAGATGACTCCTCATAAATGCATTATATAAAACTTAAACATCCGCTGTATCGGTAAAATCCTTACAGTGTCTGATGAAACCAAGATTTCTGAAAGCCCTGCCGCACATCTCAATTATGTGTTTGCGGAACATCAGTTCAGATACCATCTGTACGCTTAGGTCTCATAGTGTGAAACTATGTACTATTATGGGTGTGGTACTTTATTAAGACGTATCTAAAGATCAAACTTAGGATATAGGACTGAAATTAGAGTAACTAAATTTAGGACTAAGTATTATTTATTTTATTTTCGATTTATTATTTCACTAGCTGCACGGGTTGACGTCATTACGTCAATTAACGCCGGCTGTCGCTGAAAACCACCGCTGGGGATCTGTCTCACATGGGGTCTCAGCATTATGCATATTTTTTCCCCAAATTGTTATTTACGTCTTTTTTTTCTTTCTTTGCGTCATTTTTACCGCAAATAAACGTATTTTTTTCTTTCATAAAGAAATAGTTAAAAAGATTTCAACAAAATCAAGGTGTTTTTGACTTTTTCTTGGTCCAGTGTGTTCTAGGCCAGTGACATACTTCTCAAGAAATTTAATATGGCGGTCTGGCGGTCTCTGCACATCGCGTAGTGATCGTGAAAAGTATTAGATTTTAGGTCGATTTTTTCGTCGTAGAAGGGTTTTTCTTTCTTTCCGTTTACATATTAGTACTGTAAAGCTATAAGGGTACACAAAAAAGGTATTAGAAAAAAAAAGGATTGTGTGGTTTTATGAAACCACGGTAAAAGTGAAACTTCTATAGGCGCCGCCATATTGGCCTTGGCTGCTCTGACGAGCGCCTTTCAATTTATCCCTACTCCGCGGCCGACCGTAACGCGACATGCAACACACAGACGAAAAAGTTTGAGACGATGTAATAAAAAAGGATTGTGTGGTTTTATGAAACCACGGTAAAAGTGAAACTTCTATAGGCGCCGCTATATTGGCCTTGGCTGCTTTGACGAGTGCCTTTCACCCTACTCCGCGGCCGGCCGTCACGCGACATGCAACACACAGACGAAAAAGTTTGAGACGATGTAATAAAAGTTTCACTTTAAAAGTTTCACTTTAAAAACTAGAACTCACACATAACATAATATCCTGAAGCATCCGTCTGTATTCTCCGAAGGCTTAAGCAGAGATATACCAAATAGTGCACCCCACAAACACAGATGAAATCAATCTTCAATCACCAATCGTCATGCGCAATGTTCGTACTGGACTAGTGATTAATTTCTCTTTGATGTGAATACTCAAAGTGATGATGACCTCACATCTCCCTAAAGATCAGTCGTAACAGCTATTAGACCTGTATTTAGCCGCACTCCAGACCGACCGTCAAAGTTAGAATATTAATGAGGCAGTGTCACAACTGCCGAGAGTTTGCGAACAATATGCCACAGGATCACATTAATTATCGATGTTTGTAGGCACATGCGTTTGGAATTAGTACTATCAATCCGTGATTAGTGAAACTTGTGAGCATCCGCTGAAAACGGGCAAAGCAGGATCGTTGCAGCGGGGCTTATGACCAGCAGGGCCGTCATGAATCCCGGAGGACACGGTGGAGCATACGGTGGAGGTCTGCCCGGCTTGGGCGGAGCATCGCCGTGTCCTCGTGAAGGCGATCGGCGGCGGTGATCTCTCGCGTCCGGCACTGATTCAGGCCATGGTTCGGAGCGAGAGGAAATGGGAAGCAGTCACCTCCTACTGCGAAGCAGTAATGCTCGCGAAGGAGGAAGCGGAACTCGTGAGGGATAGGTCAATTTCGCGCCCTCACGTCCCTAACCACCGCAGGAGGAGACACCCTGGGCGTCGGGAATCACAGGTAGATTTCCGGCCAAAAACTGTAACAAAACTGTGTAACTTTTTAACTGAATCAGCTATCGCGATGAAATAAACTCCATAATGATTGGAAGTAATTAGGCGTCCACATAAATTGAGAAAAAAAAACTACCCTCAATTGAAAATAAACATGTTTTTTTAGTAAAAATTTGTATTTTTTTCATCAATTTTTACAATAATTGTATAATTTATAAATAAGATGCCCAAGAGAATAAAAAAAATTGATACAAAATATTAAACAAAAAAAAAAATGACCTTTTTTCCGTCGATAAAATTAAGCATAGATTCCCTCATTTCGATATGTGCACATTATGAAGACTCACACTGTATAACGAAGTTAAAAGGAAAACTATTACAGTTATCAAGTAGTCTTTACAAGTTAGTGAGTAATAGTCGACTAACTTACATTTGTAGTTGGAATGTATGGGAGAACATGTTTTTCAACTACAATGTTAAGTTTGTTCTTGGAATAAATTCATCCCAACTACGGAACTCTTCATTGTGCGTGGTCCGACACGCACTTAGCCGTTTTAAAAAGAACTATTGAAACGTAACGTGTGGTGAAATCATGCAAGCCATGTTCTAACTTAACGGTCCAATACAAAAATGACAGTTGAAAATTGAACTGTCATGGGGTAATCGAAGTAAAATAACACCAAGTCTGTATTCTTCTCAGGGGTAAGCAGAAATGTTGTTCTCCCACATTTCATCAGTTACGCCTTCCAAAGCACAGGTGTCCAGTATTCCCATATTTTTCCAGTTACGCAAAAATTTCAACATGGCGGCAAGTAAATCCAAATTCCGGGTAGATACTGTGAATTTCCTAATGGAAAAATCCAATAACACTTTTCCCGACACGGATATCGAACGCAAGACCCATACATACAGGGTATTAATTTTGTAAGAGACCGATGCTTACGGTTCCGGAAGCGTTCACCTTAATAACATGGGGTGTTGTGTTTTTTAGACCAAAAAACCTAGCTCCATAAAAATTCTAACAGTTAAAATATCCTGCCATCCCGTTCCATTTTCTCGGTAACGCTTTCTGAATGCCAAACGAGCCCCAATTAGTCCTCTGTTCCTAATTACTGGCACTGTTGCCCTACTTCACCTGACGCGAATCATGAATGTTCGGACAGACACATGTTTTTGAACAAATTGATTGATTAAATCCAATTTCTATTGTGATTGGTTTAATTGATGGATAATTTTCGATTGATTCAAATTTAGGTCGCACGTTAACCATTACCTTACTAATCCATCAAATCGAAACAATGCCTACTTTGGAATCAGTTATGTCAACAGTAGGTATATTATCACGTTGGTATATTTTAGCCTAAGTACAATTAACGTCTCACATGTGATACCTAATAAACTATTAACAGAAAGTTTAACAGCCGAATGTACCTAAACTCATTTATAGTGAAATCAACAGGGTATCCCATATATCTCTACCTACAGTGAAATATCCAAGATTTTTCTCTTTTTTTCTTCTTCTTCTAATTCTTTATTTAACCAAACCATTTACTACTTAGACCAAACTCTAATTATTTTAATTAAACCATTTACAGCCACTTGTGAATTGTCAAAGAAGTCGGTCATTTAGAAAAATGAAGCTAGTTTTCCATGCCCATTCCAAAGCGGAACGGAGCTCGGAGCGGGTAGGTTCCTATGGAGAAGAACGGGCAAGAAACTCCATGGACACTTCTTTTATGATATTAAAAAAAAAACCGGCCAAGTGCATGTCGGACCATGCACAATGAAGGGTTCCGTAGTTGGGATGAATTTATCCCAAAAACAAACTTAACTTTGTAGTTGATAAACATGTTACGGAATGTATGGGAAAACATGTTTTTGCAACTGCAAAGTTAAGTTGGTCGATTATTACTCGATAACTAGTAAAGCCTACTTAGCTGTGATAATTCTCCTTTTAATTTCGTTATATAAACTACTGCTGTGATTTTTTTCTCACATCCAAAATCAACCATTTAGCTGGCGGGGGGGGGGGGACTTGACTCTAACACTTTAAAGCTTAATATTTTGCAAACGGATCCCTGAATCCAAAAATGGTTTTCACAAACTCAATGTTTTTGTAAGACCTTTCCAATGATACCCCACACTATGGGATAAAAAAATAAAAAATAAAACATCATCACTTTACGCGTATGGGAGGTACCCTAAAAAAATATGTTTTTCATAATTTTGTTTTACCACTTTGTCGACGTAATTAATATATATACCTATGTCAAATTACAGCTTTCTAGTACTAAGGGTCTCGGAGCTAGACCGTGGACAGACAGACAGACAGACAGACGGACAGACGGACATGACGAAACTATAAGGGTTCCTTGTTTACTACGGAACCCTAAAAATGGGGTACACCATTAATGTTGAATTTACAATAATGTGTGAAAACCATGTAAAAAGACGTGCACACAAATATAAACCCCTGCATTATTTTCTACTTTATTTTCATCTCTCTTTCTCACACACCCACTATTACTTAACAGTACCTACAACCACAAAGCTACCCCGTAGTACACTTACGAATGCACTCAATGCACCTTTTGATCATTCAACTGGAGAATATTAAGATGCCGCGGTAGAAAAGTGTTGACCTAAATTTTGTCGATGAAAAATGTGGACTGTATGTGTCTTGGAAATATTGAAATATGTTTGCGTTACCTATATGTAATGCGATATAGCGGCTTCAAGGGTCGTTTTCAAATTTATGTTCCTAAATTTTGTTGTAATTATGTGTCCACCAACTTGTTGGTAAAATAAAATAAAATACAGTAGTGATGCAACGAATACGAATACGAATATTCGTATTCGCCGAATAGTAGACATTTACCGAATATTCGTATTCGGCGAATACTAATACGAATATTTAAAAATTAATATGTTTGTACGCAAATCTAATTACTGGCAGACTTGGAAAACGCGCGTCGTCGGCACGTAAAAATACGACGTGTGCAAGGGCCATAACCGCAACGACGACACGACGGGGGACTCCCCGGCCATAGTTTATACAGTGCCGCGGCCCGGGAGTTTTCCTATCATTACGAACCATGGACTGATTGATTCATTCATTCCTTTCATTTCATTTGTCAGTCGAAAGCACAAGTCAAGCAAGAGAGTATTGTTTTATTTATTTTCTGAGGTTGCTGCGAAGTGAAAGGAGTTGAAGTTGAATAGAAAATGTCTTCTCGTAAACGAGATCAAAGTGACATATGGAAACACTTCGATAAATTACCAAATAAGTAGTTATATGGTCTGTATTTCTTTTGTATGAACAAAAGGTAGGATAGTAAGTCCTAAGTAACTTAGACGAACGTTAGTAATAGCTGCGTCTATGTAGTACTAGACTATTAGTCTTTTATTACCATGGCGAGATATTCGTATTCGTATTCGCCGAATAGTAGGTTTGATATTCGTATTCGTATTCGTAAAAGTAGTATTCGTTGCATCACTAAAATACAGTTCGAAATGTAACCATATAAATAAACATTCAGATTAATTATTAGTAATAAAATTGCAAGTTTACATTTTTTTTAATGGAAATTGGGTCTATTGCTTTAAAAAACTAAATTTAATTCCTGTCATAATTAGTTTCCCATACAAAATTGCTACGTTCACAGTCGAGCGTATTAAAAAATGCAGCAAATAATAAATAAATGCACGCACTATGTAACCAGATTCAACAATGTTTTGTCAGGTGAAGGGGTAAGTTATTAGAAAACTAGAAAATAATGTAATTTAAAAAAAGGATTGTGTGTTTTTATGAAACCACGGCAAAATTGAAACTTTTAAGCGAACTATAGGCACCGCCATATTGGCCTTGGCTGCTCTGACCCCTACTCCGCGGCCGACCGTCACGCGACATGCAACACACAGACGAAAAAGTTTGAGACGATGTAATAAAAGTTTCACTTTTAATAAAAAAAATATTTACTTGCTCATAAACACGTGTCTCATATTCCATTTCATTGTGTAACGTTGATATTTTATAGTAATAGAAGTAAGTATGGGAAATCTATGCGTCAAAATAGTTACAACGAGAGGGTGCTAGTTTCTTTCGGCTACGCCATTTTGTTTAGTAACTGTGTGTTTTGATTCTTGCGCGTCATAAAAAGGACTTTAAGAAGTTGTGTCAAAAGTGCCAAATTACGTAAACTTGGTAAGTATTATACTTTTACAGTGCATCATGTCAGTGTAGTTAATGCTATAATAAAGTCGTATGCATGTTTCACGAGTAACTCGAGGGTGAAATTACAAAAATATAATTTTTTGAAGGCTAGGGAAGCGATAATTTTGTTCAATTGTGTTACGATTTTGTGTTACAATTTTTTTTTCCCGTGTTACTTATATTCACTTAAATTATTGTCATAGTACACTACTACACTATTGTCACGTACACACATTTAAATGTGAATAGTAATTCCATTTCCGTTTTAGGAAATATGCTGTTAACGCCCGCTAAACGGCAAAGATGTTACCGAGAGCCTTTAAAAACAAAACATTAATTTCGTTTTGTATTGACACTATTAATCTATAGAAGCTTAAATGCTGTGTGCGGTGTCCCACAGGGATCGGTCTTGGGGCCACATCTGTGGGATATTGGATACGACTGGGTGCTGCCAGACTGGAGCGGGCTGGGGCTGCCTTGAAACGGCTCCTGCCCAATGTAGGGGGGCTCAAACGCCTCCTTTACGCGGAAGTCGTGCGGTTCATGCCCTTTACGGGGCACCGGTGTGGGCGCGTTCCTGAACGCAAACGTTCGTTTGTGAACGCCTCCCAAAGGGTCATGGCCATTCGGCTGATCCGGGGTTACCACACGGTTTTCAGTGAGGCGGCGAGCCTCTTTGCCGGATTGCTGCCATGGGATCTGGAGGCAAAAGTCCCCGTGCACATATGGGAGTGGAGCGAGGAGGCGAAACGCTGGGGCGTAACTTTGCTGCCGCGAAATCACGGCACAGTGGACAGAGCTCCGGCGGGATCTTATGGCGACATGGAGAGTGCGTTTGTCACAACCCAGTGCTGGGCATGCGACAATTGCAGCGATAAGTCTGCTCTTTTAGGAGTGGCTAGAGAGGCGCCACGGCGTCCTCACCTTCCGCCTGACGCAGGTCCTCACCGGACACGGTTGTTTCTGGATATTCCTGTTCAGAATAAGGCGGGAGGAATTGCCCGGGTGTCACCATTGTGTGGATCGCCCGGAGGACACGGTGGAGCATACGGTGAAGATCTGCCCGGTTTGGGCGGAGCATCGCCGTGTCCTCGTGGAAACGATCGGTGGCGGTGATCTCTCGCGTCCGACTCGGGTCCAGGCAATGGTACGGCATGGGAAGCCGATACCTCCTTCTGCGAAGCAATAATGCTCACGAAGAAGGAGGCGGAACGCGTGAGGGCGGGCAAATTTCGCGTCCTCACGCCTCTTGTTACCGCTGGAGACGCCCTGGGCGTCGGGAATCCTGGGCCGATTTATAGCTACCGTAGGCGCGGGCTTGCGGACGGTGAGCAAGGGGTAGCTCGCCGTCCGATTAGGGTACAGGCCCGGGTCGACGACGCGTTGTGTTCCACGCGCGCCTCAAAGAGATGTCAGCATAATTGACGGGGTCCTCTAGGGCCCATGCGGGCCAGGGTCGCGGGAAAGTCTGAAAGGGATACCGTGGCCCCTGGCAACACACAGGCAACTAAAGGAACACGGATAGGTTTTAGTCAGTAAGAGTCTGACTATCTTATATGAGTCTGATAATTTCCCATCCAAAAAAAAAAGGTTCGCCATCCTGAAATTCAGACTTATTTCAAAGGTTGTACTGTACCTATCTCCCATAACATAGGTACTAAATATTTGACGATAATTCCATTTCAAATAGTATCTACAACATTGCCGAATATTTGGCCGAACAGCCAAATATTTGCTCTAATAGCAGTCTAAAATATCCAATTTAGAAATTCACTGATGATATTTTGGTTAAATAATGACTATAGAATTCTCATAAAATATGAAAATTCCGAAGTCAATAATGAACATCGTTACAATACGAAAGTATCAACCTTATTATCATTAAGAAGTCACAAGGGTCGGCAAAGAGGAATGAAAGCTTTGACACGGTCCACAAGGCACTTGCCTTTGATTTCAAACGTCGGGTCGCAGTGGATCACTTGGTCTCGCCCAATATACCTACGTATATATATATTCTCTTTCTTACACTCCATAAAATCGGTCGAGAGTTATATGAATCAAGCTGAAGGTTAATAGCAGAAGATTGCGCGCAGACGACAAAACAAAAATAATTGAAAACACTGACAATACTAATGCTTTTTGGAACTATCATGTAAATTCTAACATCGAAATTGATAACGTGATTTTTCAAACGAACTAAATAGTAGTGATGGCCCAACTATGGGTTTTGCCAATCTTTGACGTCTCCACCTTTTATACTGTTAGGTTTCAATTTATGGATACGTAATTGTTGGATATTCTACTGGCAACACCCAAAGATTCGATATGTCAGAATAGCGGAATAAAGGACCTTCAGGGTCGGGCGCTCGTGACGGTAAGACGTGCTTAGTGGCTGTGTCGGTAAAAAGATAGATTGGCATAGTATTGGTTGGAGATCTACTGTAATTTAAGGTAACCTATTAGTTTTATGGTAAATATTAGAATACTGATTGAATTGTGATATTATGCGGGGAATAGGAGATGTGATGGTATGGTGTAGAATACTGAATTTGATGTTGGCAAAGAAATATAAATGACTGACAAAATATCTTGGTGTTTCATATTATTTTCCCTAACCCTGAAATATTGTAAATATGTAGTTTCATTAAACAGTTTTAGATTATGATATTGGGGTAACGACTTTAAGATTAATTTGGGGATTAGTATCTATTTTGAGGTTAAATAATTATATTCGGAATTAAATTAGTTATTTTAGAGTCAGGTTGGTTCTTATTTCAATACGTTACTTTGCAATGTTTATGTAAATGTCCTGATGAATCATTGCCGCTTTTGCTTAATTGACAGTAAACAAGTTGCACACACTAACCTCCGCAGCTCTGTTTGGGGAAGCCTAATCAAGTCCTTGATTAGTAAATTAGCGTAGAAGTCTCGTGTTATCTGATTGGTTTAACAAAATAACTACAAACTATCTTCTGTGATAACACGAGACATGAATACACCTCTAATTAAAAAAGCTTTTCATTTAAAATGATTTAAAAAGCTTATAAATGGATGTAAACACCTCATAGGATATCAAGTTTATGATGAAATCCTAAACTTGGTATCCTCATAAATTAGAATTTGTAAAGGATGTTTGTCACCGTTTGCGGCACAAACAAAGAAGTCCAGTAATGTTAGGCAAGAATTTAATGTTCTTGACTGCACGTGGCGCAATGATATTTATATAGGACGAGCTCAAGTCTCCTTACCCCAGAAGGGACGAAGGAGGGGGGAACGGGGGTCTAAGGATGAGACGTATTTACCATACGAGGTTTGTAAACCAGGGCTTTGCTTCAAAGTACGGCGCCCTGGTACGGGCAGGAAAAACTTGCAAGTGTGAAAGTATTTGCTACCTAGCATCGGGCGCAAGCAGGGCTTGAAAATCTGCTTCCAATGTATTTTTTAAGAAACAGCTCCTTTGAAGATTATTTCCAAGATAAGAATGCTTGGAGACATGCTGGTCCTGCTCCATAGGACAATTTAGAGTCTAGACACAATCAAACTGGTTGCTAATTTAATTGTCTGATTTAATATTATAACATTGATTTTAGATTACTTGAACTCGAATACACTGACTTATTAGCATTACTTGTAAAAGATTTAGGAATATCGTATACTTTTACAACGCTTGTTAATATGTGAGCACCATGTATCTATCACATAATTAATTTACAGATAAATTGATTCATTTTTAGGGTTCCGTAGTAAACAAGAAACCCTTATAGTTTCGTCATGTCCGTCTGTCTGTCTGTCCGCGATCTATCTCCGAGACTCTTAGTACTAGAAAGCTGTAATTTGGCATGGGTATACATACTAATCACGCCGACAAAGTGGAAAATTTTTTTTAGAGTACCTTCCCTACACGTAGAAGTGATGATTTTTTTTTTCTATCCCCTGGTGTATCATTGGAAAGGTCCTTTAAAAACATTGAGTATGTGAAAACCATTTTTGGATTCAGGGATTCGTTTGCGAAATATTAAGCTTTACAGTGCTAATTTTTGTTAGAGTCAAGTGTCCCCCCCCCTGCTAAATGGTTGGTTTTGGATGTGTGAAAAAATCACGGCAGTAGTTTATATAACGAAATTAAAAGGAAAACTATCACAGCTAAGTAGGCTCTACAAGTTAACGAGTAATAATCAACCAACTTATATTTGCAGTTGCAAAAACATGTTTTTCCATACATTCCGTATGAGGGAACATGTTTTTCAATTACAAAGTTGGTTTTTGGGATAAATTCATCCCAACTACGGAACCCTTCATTGTGCGTGGTCTTCTAGTAATCTTATTCTAGGTGTATCATCGTCTTCACGTGACCAGAGGGCTGGCCTATTCTTTGGTCAATGAATCGGCATTGTCTTACAACGTGGCAATGCTGCCAGCCTTTTGGGCACTTTTCCTGTTGACAGCGATGTGGATGAATGTGTTGGTTCCCTGTGACTATTCCCCCCTTTTTATATACTTGTACATATTATTGTTATTATTTTAAGTCTGTTAGTTATTAAAAGTATGTATATAAGTGTGTGTAAATAAAAACACCGATTTCATTAATGTGAAAAAAAATACATGTAATTATATATTTAATTTATAAAAACATTGTAAAACATTTTAAAAGAGCAATGGTGGAATTCTTGCCCATTCTTCTCCATAAGAAAACTACCTTTTGGAACTACTAGAATCAATTCTATTTTTTTTTATAAATTTTGACGTTCAAAGGTGCTTTTTGTGTGCCTAATTGAAATAAATAAATTGACTTTGATTTTGACTTGGAGGATATTTTTTTTAAAATTCTTATCTTTTGGAGTTTCGCATGTTAACATGAAAGTTAAGAACCTTGTAGCTAAGTAAAATATTGTTCAATTAACGTTTAGCTTTTGGAAAAGGGACGCCTAATTATAACATGAATATTTTAGAGCAAGTTTCTGAACGCACTAGGCATTTTGCGTTTACATAATTACTTCATTTTCACAAAGTGTTTCTAAAGACTAATCTATACATATAATAAAATCGTAGCGAAGTCAAAACTGTACATTGAATATTTTTGAAAAAAAGTGATTGCTACGAGGTCTAGGATCGATTCTAATGCCGAAAATATATTTTTTAGAATTTTTGTCTGTTTGTCTGTTTGTCTGTTTGTCTGTATGTATGTTCCAGCATGGCGCAAATTCGACCGGACAGATTCTGTTAAAATTTTGCATAGATATTCCCTGTGTGTCTGGTCAAACTATAGGGTATAAACTATCACGCTATTTACTATGGGGGACGAGCAATATTACATTATGTTGTATTTTTATGTTCTAGCATGACGCAAATTCTACCGGATAGATTCTGTTAAAATTTTGCATAGGTGTTCCCTATAAGTTTGGTCAAACTATAGGGTATAAACTATCACGCTATTTACTGTGGGGGACGAGCAATATTATATTATGTTCGTATTTTTGGAAAAAACGCGCCAAAATTTTAGGATATTGTAGATGGTTATCGATTAAACTTTTTAAATGATTATCATCACGCTATACCTTTATGGAACTAAGCAGTCAATCATGAAATATATAGGAACGGCTATTTTAGACAAGTTTCAACAAAGCAATTAGCTCAACGGTTGGGCGGCTGCTTTGCAAACACGGGGTTGTAAGTTCGATTCCCACCTACGGTTTTTTTTCTTTTTATTCACATTTTGTTTTGTTATACGATTATTATTTTTTTTGATTATGTACCTATAATCTATAGATATAATAAAATCGTAGCGAAGTTAATTTTTTTAAAGAAAGTTATTGCTACGAGGTATGGGATCGATTCTTATGCGGAAAATAAAGTTTTTAGAATGTTTGTCTGTACCAACTGTTGGGCATAAACTATCACGCTATTTGCTATGGGGGATGAGCAATATTACATCATGTTGGTATTTTTCTCTGCAAATTGTAAAAGGACGCGCCAAAAGGTTGGGATATTGTAGATAGGTAGTTACCGATTTAACTTTTTAAATGATTATCATCACGCTACCTTTTATATAGGAACGGCTATTTTAGCTAACTTTCAACAAAGCGAATAAGTAAGCGGTTGGACGAATGATTTGAAGTCCTGAGGGCCTACCACCAGCTCAAAAGCAGTATTATTTTAATATTACTTTAGTTTACTTCAGTGTGGGAAAGAGATGAAGCTCTACAGGATGTATAGCTCCATCTCTTTCTCCCACTGAAGTAACATTAAAATAATACTGCTTTATGAGCTGGTGGTAGGCCGTCCGGGGTAGTAAGTTCGATTTACATCTGTTTTTTTTAAACTCTTTTTGTAAAACGATTTTTTTTTTGGATTGTGTATGTAATAGTTCATAGAATGTATTAATTCACAAAAAATGGAAAACTTCGTAAGCTATGGGAAACTACTAAGTTACAAGTACTTTACAGTCACAAAACATTCTAGGTTGTATTCTGATCATTTTAGAGCAAAAGACTGTAGGAATAAAATGTTTTTTTTTAAGATTTTGACAGCAGATTTGTCCAAGCGATTTTAAAATATGTATGTGTGTGGATCTTCTGGAATCGCTGCCACACTGCTTCCTGGTGGCAAAACAGCGCACGTCATGTTTAAGATTCCCATCGATTTAGAGAGCAACGAAACTGTTGTGGGGTGTCACGCAACAGTAACAAGGGATGTGTGCTTAGGGGATTGCGCTTCGTCGTATGGGATGAATGCATTATGGCAAAAAGGAAAGCAGTGGAAACTGTAAACAGAACCCTGCAGGACATCCGCAGAAACCAAGATATGATGGGTGGTGTCACAGTTTTGACAAAAAAAGTGAATACTTCGTTGAAAAGGTCGACTCTATGGTCGAGAGTTCATAAACTGCGCTTGACCATCATCATACGACCTCGGCTTGGCGGTAATTCAAATGCTCAAGTATTCTCCGATGTTCTTCTAAAAGTTGGTGAAAGCACTCTACCAGAGACTCTTGGTAGAGTAGATCCCACTTTAGAAGATTTTATTCGTCTGATATACGAGGATATCAGTCAAATACCGTACCAAGAGAATTCTTAGGCGTGTTTCCGTTTTAACTCCGAAGATGATCAAGCTGCAGCGATCAACCACAGTGTTCTCTCACAAATTGAAGGGAGTGAAGTGATATACACCTCCATTAATACTGATGTGGAGGAAGATGATGCCAAATATCACCCCGTAGAATTTCTCAATTCACAAATGGCAAGTGGACTTCCGGTTGTATATCTGTGTAACGGAAACCAGCTCAAAGTCATGTCTTTGCAGAGAAACGTCATCGAGGTGGAAATTCTAACAGGTTGTGGCGATGGTGAGACAGTGTTTATAGCGCGTATAAAGTACAAATTCCCCATAATTACCAGTTAAAGCGCGTGCAGTTCTCTGGGAGTGTATGCTTTGCGATCAACAAGTCACAGGGGCCGACACTGAAGGCTGAAGGCTGCGGGTGTCGACCTCAGGATAAGCTGCTTCTCACACGGACAACTGTTACGTCGCTTGCTCCCGAGTCACCATTCCTGACTCTCTGTATATTTTGGCTGCTGAGAATAAAACTACAAACGTAGTATACAGGGAAGTCTTACGATTTCTATGCGAACGAAGTCGCGGGCAGAAGCTAGTGTTTTAATAATAATGGAAACAGAATTAAGGTACTTTGTGGGTTTATGAAAATATTTTATAACTTACGGGCTTCGGGAAAACGGGTCTAAAAGTGGCCAATTTCAATGTATATAATAATAATAATAACCTCATGTTTAATATTTCCATGTTGACGCCGTGGTAGGTCTTGCGTGCTCCGAACTCTAGGCCTGTGCCGGTAGAGTTTGCTTTGCCGGAACAGGTCTGGGATGAGGAGCCAGACTAAGAGAGATACAAAAACCCGCAGGGCAGCATGTGGCGAGCTGTTGGGAGGTAGCGACCCCACGGACCCTATCTCACGGGAGAAGTCTTGTTCTTCACCTCTGGCTTGCCTTTATTGGCCGTCTGGAGTGAACACTGACGAGGAACGGAGCTCCCACTTCATTCTTGCCTTAATTGGTCGGCTTGAGTGGAGATTCGCAAGAGCAAACGTGCTCGGAGGAAGGAAGTATTCCAGTAAGTGCTCGTAGGGATCTTGATTATCTTCCGGGCACTGGGATTATTTTGAAAGTCGTGGAATAGCTCTCCACTCCTCAAGAACCTCAGGACATGTTGCCCCTTTGTCACTACGTAACTATGTGCTAGCGACAGTTTCCGGGGGTCCATTATTGAGTGTGCAAGTCATCCCCTGCCATCTTATCCGTGTATATTATATATCATTGGTCAGGCAGGGGTCATAGTCCTACCATAGTTCTTGGTAACTAATCCACTATAACCAGCCAAACCCAATGTTTTGTTTCCATGTACTGCAATAGTCCAGTGTGTTACCTCGTTGCTCTAGTGGTCGCAAGCAATCTGAAATTTCTCAGTTGCGGTTGATGGCAATAGGCTCACCCCCAATTACATGGGACATAAACATAACTGGCGAAATGTGGGTGTACCTGCTACAGGGATAACTCTGCCCTACCTTTCGGGGAAACAAGGCGTGATGTTATGTGTTTTGCAATAGTCCTACACAAACCGGGGATTGTCCTTTTGTGCACTTGCACAGTGCGTAGACGAGGACAATCGTCGGTTGGTGCCTCATTCCATTTAAATTTGTCAAAGGGGCCTCTGCGAGTTGGCTTCAGCTCCTCGTATGCCTTTCAAAGAACCGGGATACATACTCCCGAGATTTACAAATGTAAAAATAGCTAATAATAATAATTCCTTTATTGTCAGGCAACTAAGGCCCATAGATAAAATACACTAATTATTCTTACAAATAATAAACTAATACATATTAAAAACATTAGGCACTAGTAATCTATTAACTAAGCAATACGTTGGGTCAGCGACGTATTACGCTGAGTCGGGGTGTCATGTAGTCTTCTGCAAAAACGCCGATACACGACACCCTTCGGCCAAAAATCTTACTTCATATAGGTCTTCAGATGATCAGTCGGAACGTGCACCACAAAAGATTTAAAGTTAATTTTGTGGTGCGACTCCAACTGCTTGACTCTTAAGGTGAATTTGGTCTTCATCGATATGTACTCCTCGATATCCTCTGCCTTCGTGGAGCGATGCAAACGCGACACGTACAGCTGCGTGGATGGAATAGTGGCACGCAGCAACATATTCGGACCAGTCAATGCAATGGACAGGTACCGCACTGATTGCGACAAGCAGGCTTCTTCTTCTTCTCCACACGTATGAAGCCTTCTTCTTATTCTCCACACGTATGAAGCCTTCTTCATCGGCCTGTCCTTGGCTTGTTACTGGAAGTAACGACCTTCGGACTAGTTCGGAGGGCCCCTGGGCACCAAACGTATGCTTAAGCTTTGCTGGAGCTGTAATAACGGCAGCCGAGTAAGTTCGTCCTGGCGTGGATGTGCTAATATTCGTCGGCATCCCAACGATGAGGGACGCGGGGAGGGCGGGGCGCGATTGTACATCACTCCCAGTGACTGCGGCTGGCGACGAGTCAAATTTTGCTTACTCAAAACTCAGCTGCTAAGCATTGAGTACGCCGTTACGTGTGTTGACGCTGTTGGCTGGCTCGTGTGACCTGCATACCGCTTTGCGTAAATCTGCTACCTCGGTACGTAGATCATTGATGGTAGACTGCGATGCTTTGATCTCAGGCTTGTGATGACCCGTAGCAGCCTGGTGACATCGATGTGGTCGAATGTGACGGGGGGACTTACGCAAATCCTTTGCCACGAAAGTCGCACGTCGTCTGGGTTGGTCTGCTTCAAAACTTTAATAATATCTTGGAGATTCTCTCTCCCTTTTCATCCCTCCTGCGGGACGGCATTCGGTCGGCCATTTTTAGCGACTCGTACAGCAGTGTTTTAGCTCTGCGTATCTCCTCTTCATTGAAGTTGGATGTGACGATCTGGATCACACTAACCTCGTCCATGACATCCAGTTGGTACTGCAGGAATGCCAGGACCTCCTTCCACTATACTGACTAATCTGTAATATTATTAAAGCTGAAGACTTTTTTGTTCGAACACGCTAATTTCTGGAACTATCAGTCGCATTTGAAAAAATATTTTTGCTTTTGATAGCCCAATTTTTGAGGAAGATTATAAAAGCTATTTAACATCACGCTAAGACTTATACGAGCCGAGCAAAAAGAAAAATTCTGAAAGAACGCTATGCGAAAACGAAGTAATAGCGCGGGCGCCGGGCGAGAGAGTTTAATAAAAACTTTTTACAAAAAAAAAAACAACCTACTTCCAAAAAAACATTAAAAAGTGAAAAATAACTTTAATTTCGGAAGTCGGTTTTGTATTTTCGTTTTTTGCCATCGACTTCCGAAATTAAAGTTATTTTAGAAGTCGGTTGATTTTTTTTGTAAAAAGTTTTTATTTTTCACTTTTTAGTTGTGGTGCCTACCCCACACACATTCGAATACCACTACCTGCTACCAGTGACAGGAACTTATCATATCATCTACATACTAAGTGGGAAAAAAAATACGTATTTTGTAGCTAACTCAAAAACTGCCCAAGCAAACTTAATAAAATTTAAATGGGAACAATTTGAGAGCATACACTTTAAAAAAAAAACAAAATCGGTCTACAAATGACGGAGTAACAGGCAAAAACAAACACACGCTACGAACATATAACCTCCTCCTTTTTGGAAGTCAGTTAAAAATGTGGCTGTTATTTTAGTATATTGTGTATCTATGACTTCCACGCGAACAAAGTCACGGGCAGGAGCTTCATAGATATATGGATCATCGTGTTTGAAAAAAAAAAACGTGTGGCACTCGGGGACTGCCGCGGTAAAGCAATTGCATAGCATTTGTAACCTCCATACTTCCTTTTTGTCAACGCTACACTTGGGATGATGACGGATGATGACATAAAACAAAACTTGTGTTCCCATGACAATATCATGTTGTCATGGGAACTATGTCATCATCCGTCATTACATGGAAGGCGGAGTGGAGGTGTTAGGTTTTTTTCGTTACGGAATTTCTTGATTCGGTCGCCGCGCTCAAAGCCCGCGATAAAAGCAATGCAATAGCTTAAAAACTTACTACATAGTAAAATATTCCACATTTCTCTTCTCTCTCTTCTCCCCATTATTCCAACCCCCGGACCACACTTTCATGTCACATAACCCTTTGAAAGTTCAACTCCTAGGCACTAGTTGGAAAACGTGAGTAGGCAAAGCCAAGTATAATTTAAACTATTCCAATATATACGAACTTGGTTCTAAGAGAATAGGATTATTTTCCATACGGATGTAGGTATGTAACACAATACGGTTATCTGTGTGTTTCCACATGAGCGGCGTGTTAGCCGGGGCAAAGGGCACAATGGAACTAGGCAACTCACTAGTAACTTGAAGTGGGTATATTTTGCATTTTCTAAGCCGGGTTTGAAAGGAGTTTTAGATGTTGGGGTGGTTATAAATTGTTTGGTTTATTAAAGTTTAGATATCAGTCAGCATTGTAATAATATATTATGAATATAATCGAATCGAATCGAAGTAATCGAATCGGTTTTATGGAACATATTATGTTAGAGCTTTTTATATAATCAGATATATAAATCGGTATTATAAATAATATAAAACAAAGTCGCTTTTCGTGTATGTCTGTGTTCCGCTTTGTTCTTCTAAACTGCGTAAGGGATTTTGATGCCGTTTTTAACCGACTTCATAAAAGGAGGTTTCTCAATTCGACCATAAATAGGTATATATTTTTTTTTATGTGTGTTCGGATAAGTTCGTCGTTTATGAACCGATTTTGATGATTCTTTTTTGTTGGAAAGGAATTATCCCAAGGACGATATCATGATAAGGAAACTAGGATCTATTGATGGCATCTTAGAGAAATCGAGGAAACTCTTCAAATATTATAAGCACACCTATAGCAATTTGGGTATTTTTTATAGTAACTCGTGCAGTTGCTTTTGAAAAGCATCATTTGCTGAAATGGAACTGATGATGAAGACCACAGATGGCCACCGGAACTTCTCAATAGTCAATACTAAGTATTCCACGGGTTGCAATTCGATTACTTTAATATAGTTGCTCGTTACAATGCATATGGAGAAGTGGAGCTGATGGTAAAGTACCAGGAGAACTCTTCAAAGATTAACGTCCCTGTATCGGGAAAAGCAATATGTTGTGAAAGATGATGAGCAGTTGACATTAGGCTATTGTAACGTAGATAAATTACAAACTGACCCACTAAAAAGCGAGAAATAAAAACTTTTTTACAAAAAATACAACCGACTTCCAAATCACAAAGTGAAAAATAATTTTAATTTCAGAAGTCGGTGTCAAAAAACTAAAATACTGATCTAAAGACACCGATTTCTGAAATTAAAATTATTTTTCACTTTGCAGCGTTTTTTTATGATCATGTAGAGAATTTATTTCTGAAGGTTTATGTGTATTATGCATCAATAATTAACTTAAATATAATAACGAAACCTCGGCTTTTTGTCAAGTCAAAACTTCGTACGGAGCTAGGGCGGGTCGCTAGTTTGTTTAAATATATTTTTTTCTCAAATATTTTGTAACTAGCTTCTGCCCGCGACTTCGTTCGCATAGAAATCGTAAGACTTCCCTGTATACTACGTTTGTAGTTTTATTCTCAGCAGCCAAAATATACAGAGAGTCAGGAATGGTGACTCGGGAGCAAGCGACGTAACAGTTGTCCGTGTGAGAAGCAGCTTATCCTGAGGTCGACACCCGCAGCCTTCAGCCTTCAGTGTCGGCCCCTGTGACTTGTTGATCGCAAAGCATACACTCCCAGAGAACTGCACGCGCTTTAACTGGTAATTATGGGGAATTTGTACTTTATACGCGCTATAAACACTGTCTCACCATCGCCACAACCTGTTAGAATTTCCACCTCGATGACGTTTCTCTGCAAAGACATGACTTTGAGCTGGTTTCCGTTACACAGATATACAACCGGAAGTCCACTTGCCATTTGTGAATTGAGAAATTCTACGGGGTGATATTTGGCATCATCTTCCTCCACATCAGTATTAATGGAGGTGTATATCACTTCACTCCCTTCAATTTGTGAGAGAACACTGTGGTTGATCGCTGCAGCTTGATCATCTTCGGAGTTAAAACGGAAACACGCCTAAGAATTCTCTTGGTACGGTATTTGACTGATATCCTCGTATATCAGACGAATAAAATCTTCTAAAGTGGGATCTACTCTACCAAGAGTCTCTGGTAGAGTGCTTTCACCAACTTTTAGAAGAACATCGGAGAATACTTGAGCATTTGAATTACCGCCAAGCCGAGGTCGTATGATGATGGTCAAGCGCAGTTTATGAACTCTCGACCATAGAGTCGACCTTTTCAACGAAGTATTCACTTTTTTTGTCAAAACTGTGACACCACCCATCATATCTTGGTTTCTGCGGATGTCCTGCAGGGTTCTGTTTACAGTTTCCACTGCTTTCCTTTTTGCCATAATGCATTCATCCCATACGACGAAGCGCAATCCCCTAAGCACACATCCCTTGTTACTGTTGCGTGACACCCCACAACAGTTTCGTTGCTCTCTAAATCGATGGGAATCTTAAACATGACGTGCGCTGTTTTGCCACCAGGAAGCAGTGTGGCAGCGATTCCAGAAGATCCACACACATACATATTTTAAAATCGCTTGGACAAATCTGCTGTCAAAATCTTAAAAAAAAACATTTTATTCCTACAGTCTTTTGCTCTAAAATGATCAGAATACAACCTAGAATGTTTTGTGACTGTAAAGTACTTGTAACTTAGTAGTTTCCCATAGCTTACGAAGTTTTCCATTTTTTGTGAATTAATACATTCTATGAACTATTACATACACAATCCAAAAAAAAAATCGTTTTACAAAAAGAGTTTAAAAAAAACAGATGTAAATCGAACTTACTACCCCGGACGGCCTACCACCAGCTCATAAAGCAGTATTATTTTAATGTTACTTCAGTGGGAGAAAGAGATGGAGCTATACATCCTGTAGAGCTTCATCTCTTTCCCACACTGAAGTAAACTAAAGTAATATTAAAATAATACTGCTTTTGAGCTGGTGGTAGGCCCTCAGGACTTCAAATCATTCGTCCAACCGCTTACTTATTCGCTTTGTTGAAAGTTAGCTAAAATAGCCGTTCCTATATAAAAGGTAGCGTGATGATAATCATTTAAAAAGTTAAATCGGTAACTACCTATCTACAATATCCCAACCTTTTGGCGCGTCCTTTTACAATTTGCAGAGAAAAATACCAACATGATGTAATATTGCTCATCCCCCATAGCAAATAGCGTGATAGTTTATGCCCAACAGTTGGTACAGACAAACATTCTAAAAACTTTATTTTCCGCATAAGAATCGATCCCATACCTCGTAGCAATAACTTTCTTTAAAAAAATTAACTTCGCTACGATTTTATTATATCTATAGATTATAGGTACATAATCAAAAAAAAATAATAATCGTATAACAAAACAAAATGTGAATAAAAAGAAAAAAAACCGTAGGTGGGAATCGAACTTACAACCCCGTGTTTGCAAAGCAGCCGCCCAACCGTTGAGCTAATTGCTTTGTTGAAACTTGTCTAAAATAGCCGTTCCTATATATTTCATGATTGACTGCTTAGTTCCATAAAGGTATAGCGTGATGATAATCATTTAAAAAGTTTAATCGATAACCATCTACAATATCCTAAAATTTTGGCGCGTTTTTTCCAAAAATACGAACATAATATAATATTGCTCGTCCCCCACAGTAAATAGCGTGATAGTTTATACCCTATAGTTTGACCAAACTTATAGGGAACACCTATGCAAAATTTTAACAGAATCTATCCGGTAGAATTTGCGTCATGCTAGAACATAAAAATACAACATAATGTAATATTGCTCGTCCCCCATAGTAAATAGCGTGATAGTTTATACCCTATAGTTTGACCAGACACACAGGGAATATCTATGCAAAATTTTAACAGAATCTGTCCGGTCGAATTTGCGCCATGCTGGAACATACATACAGACAAACAGACAAACAGACAAACAGACAAAAATTCTAAAAAATATATTTTCGGCATTAGAATCGATCCTAGACCTCGTAGCAATCACTTTTTTTCAAAAATATTCAATGTACAGTTTTGACTTCGCTACGATTTTATTATATGTATAGATTAGTCTTTAGAAACACTTTGTGAAAATGAAGTAATTATGTAAACGCAAAATGCCTAGTGCGTTCAGAAACTTGCTCTAAAATATTCATGTTATAATTAGGCGTCCCTTTTCCAAAAGCTAAACGTTAATTGAACAATATTTTACTTAGCTACAAGGTTCTTAACTTTCATGTTAACATGCGAAACTCCAAAAGATAAGAATTTAAAAAAAAATATCCTCCAAGTCAAAATCAAAGTCAATTTATTTATTTCAATTAGGCACACAAAAAGCACCTTTGAACGTCAAAATTTATAAAAAAAAATAGAATTGATTCTAGTAGTTCCAAAAGGTAGTTTTCTTATGGAGAAGAATGGGCAAGAATTCCACCATTGCTCTTTTAAAATGTTTTACAATGTTTTTATAAATTAAATATATAATTACATGTATTTTTTTTCACATTAATGAAATCGGTGTTTTTATTTACACACACTTATATACATACTTTTAATAACTAACAGACTTAAAATAATAACAATAATATGTACAAGTATATAAAAAGGGGGGAATAGTCACAGGGAACCAACACATTCATCCACATCGCTGTCAACAGGAAAAGTGCCCAAAAGGCTGGCAGCATTGCCACGTTGTAAGACAATGCCGATTCATTGACCAAAGAATAGGCCAGCCCTCTGGTCACGTGAAGACGATGATACACCTAGAATAAGATTACTAGAAGACCACGCACAATGAAGGGTTCCGTAGTTGGGATGAATTTATCCCAAAAACCAACTTTGTAATTGAAAAACATGTTCCCTCATACGGAATGTATGGAAAAACATGTTTTTGCAACTGCAAATATAAGTTGGTTGATTATTACTCGTTAACTTGTAGAGCCTACTTAGCTGTGATAGTTTTCCTTTTAATTTCGTTATATTAACTACTGCCGTGATTTTTTAAATAGCGTGATAGTTTATACCCTATAGTTTGACCAGACACACAGGGAATATCTATGCAAAATTTTAACAGAATCTGTCCGGTCGAATTTGCGCCATGCTGGAACATACATACAGACAAACAGACAAACAGACAAACAGACAAAAATTCTAAAAAATATATTTTCGGCATTAGAATCGATCCTAGACCTCGTAGCAATCACTTTTTTTCAAAAATATTCAATGTACAGTTTTGACTTCGCTACGATTTTATTATATGTATAGATCATACCTAAGTTTTGATTTGCAAGCAATCGCAAGCGCGCCGCTGGTGACAGTACGTGGTCTACCCACACCTAAAGCGCGCGCTTCTACAGGGTCGTGATTTTTTAAGGCCACGGCGAGGAGGGATTCAGCCTCGGATCGCATCGGAGTTAAGACGTCGCGGAACTGTTGTCTATTCGTGGTGCTCAGTTATTGTGTTAGTTGTAATTTGTGATCATTGTGTTAATTGGTGATTTTAATAAACGCTGTCGCACCCATTGTATGTATAATTTAGCCAGTGTGATTAATTTGATAGTAAATTATAATGTGATCTGAACTGCAAACTGTTTTTCTATTGCGCATTAACCAACACTACCCACACTACGCCCACAGTAGTTAAAATATCGCTGATAATAACGAAAGAGTCACATACCCGTCTCCGACAAATATAATATTATTATTATTGACTGAGCGAGCGAAGTATCTCTGTTTCACGTCTGTTAAAATTTGCTTTCGTGTGTCAGTTTGTTAGAACTCTACAGGTCGTATACGAAACTTGGCATACCTACAGATTTTACGACTTTATAATTTTTTTTTTTGGAGGGGTACTTCCACCAAAAAAACCGGCCAAGTGCGTGTCGGACTACGCACAATGAAGGGTTCCGAAGTTGGGATGAATTTATCCCAAATATAAACTTAACATTGTAGTTGAAATACATGTTCTCCCATACATTCCAACTGCAAATGTAAGTTTGTACGCACAATATTGAGAGATTTACCATGTTATTTTAAGACCATAGACTTCTAATAGGTTTTCCTGTAATGTATGAGTAAAGAGCCACACTATGTACGTTTTTTTTAAATTTTATGTCAAGTAGTTTCGGAGATAGGGGGTAAAAATGGTAAATTTTCATCGAATTACTTACGTCTCTGTCCGTGACGGTCAGACAAACAGACAGACGCACGCGTGATCCTACAAGGGTTCCGTTTTTTCCTTTTGAGATACGGAACCCTAAAAAGGGGCAAAAAGTGGGCTACTGGATATCTTCGCCTTACGAGATTCGATTTCGATGGTTCTTTTTATTTTAAAGATTAAGTTAGTCTCATAAAAATTTGGTAAAGATCTGATGAGCATCTTCGACGTGATGAGCAAATTGCTCACTTTTAGATTTCTACCAGTGAAATCGGCCCTTTAACTACTAGGTACAGATTGATGGAGTACCTGGAGTACCTTCTCATCATAAAACTAGAGAATTCTGAAAATAATTTTCAGAATTCTCTAAAACGTTTTACAATAGTCACTAGATGGCACTACTGTGCATTGCTAGATCGCACTAAACTGACATGGCTATTTTCACTCTAAAGTTATTTAAAACGGGATATGAACCATGTTTTAAAAACAAAAAACATGGTAAATGTGCCGTTTTAAATAACTTTAGTGCTAAACTAATTGTTGCAAAAAGGGTATGCTCGCGAGGTCTATTATTCTCAAAACTACTAGTATTATTACGCGATATTTTCGCATTATCGTATGGCCTGCCATGCCCGCTTTGCGGTTTCATGGTTTCATTTGAAAACTCACGAGACCACAGATTTGCGCTGTTAGACGCCCGCAAAAGTCTGCGGGAGATGTACACATGTTTTTAGGTTTTAAATAGAAAATGTATGAAGCCTCACCTCACGTGATTTACGTTTGATGACCACACCACTAATTTTAGTTTTTATACAGATTACATTAAAATGTTCATACAGATTATTCGTAGTAACCCCTTCAATTAAGCTTTGCCGATTGTGTTAAGGCTTAGGAGTGGGTTCGCGGTAATATTAGTGGGATCACGACTCTAAATTGGCTAGGAAACTACGTTTTTCTGCGATATTCCTGAAATAATCAATCTGCCTAGCCTTTTCCCAACTATGTTGGGGTCGGCTTCCAGTCTAACCGGATGCAGCTGAATACCAGTATTTTACATGGAGCGACTGCCTATCTGACCTCCACAACCTAGTAACTGGGTAATACGATACCCCCTGGTAAGACTGGTTGTCAGACTTTCGGGCTTCTGACGACCCGTGACGACTGTCAAAGATCCACAGAATGACAGCCGGGACCAACGGTTTAACATGCTTTCCGAGGCACGGAGGAGTCTCGATATGTAAAGATGGTCACCCATCCACGGACCAACTCCGGCAAGCGTAGCTTAACCTGGTGGATCACCCCGTGCGGCTGTTATTACTTAGCCACGAGCTCCTCAAAGCTCCATACTCCTGAAAGAATAAGAAATAAAAATAAAAATCGCGTCGTAAATTGGTTCCCGAAAACAATAAAACCGCTTTTTTTACAATAAATAAAAACAGTTAAAAAGACGATCTCACGTTCTTCAGCCTGTCCCCGAAATGTCTTAACTCAATAAAGTCGTCTTAACACAATAAAGCTATAAAAATATTCATTGTTTTGGGCGAGGATAAAACTGGTGACTCCTCATCCAATTACCAAAAAATCTAACGCGATAGGAACCTATCGTATAGCAACTATACCAGTCGATATTTTAAAAGTAAGCATTTCAAGTACTAATTAATCATAAGCTAAAGTATAACTCTTTTTTTTGGGGTCGGTGCAAGGCAAGTATGATCAATCAAATTATCATAGAATAATAACATCGTGGGAAGCAAAACAGCACGCGTAGCATGACCACCGTAGAAACGAGTTTTGTCGACGGAAGAATAGACAAAATGACAGATAAACAATCACAATCTGTCATTTAGTCTATTCTTCCGTCGACAAAACTCGTTTCTACGATGGTCATGCTACGCATGCTGGTCCTTGCTGACCTCCCCCAGCGACCCCAGGTCCGTATTCAACAGGGGTTGCCCAAGAATAAACAACATTTTAGTTGAAAAATATGTTCTCTTATACAATATAAGTTGGTCGACTATTACTCGTTAACTTGTAAAGCCTATTTAGCTGTGATAGCTTTCCTTTTAACTTCGTCATAAATACTACTACCGTGAAATTGTTCACACATCCAAAAATAACCATTTAGCTGGCAGGGACACACACACTTAAATCTAACAAAAATTTGTACTTTTGAGCTTAATATTTCGCAAACGGATCCATGAATTGAAAAATGGTCAGAACCCTAAAAAGATGTGTCACCTCTCAGAAAGAATAAATATTGGACATTTCTTACGTTATAAATATCTACCCAGTTCAGTTGAGAAAAATGTGATACCTCGTAATAATATCTTGGTGTTTTTTTATAAAAGTACAGAGTGTTATTTTTGTAAACACAATAATCATATTAGTGTAGAAACAACCAGAATTGAAACAGCAAGATCGTTAAATAAGCGTTTTATTTAGCACTCACAATCATTTTTACAGTATAACCATTGCTTTAGATTAGTATTAAAAATGCTTATGAAATATCTTCTAATAATAACGTCAACTTTTTAGGAGTGACTGCTCACCATGACCTCAATAACAAGAATGATCATGGAAAGGAATCGTTTCTGCCTGAGCGTAGACTAATCCCCACTACGAAGCTTTATTATATTACCCCACTAAACTAACGAAACATCTGACTCAGTGTTGCCAGTAAAATAATTAAGTGTGTATCAAGTTTGTTATAGCCTCAAAGTGTACATTAGGTACCTCTACATGCTATTCTATACTATTAAATGAGCAATAATTATATATATATAAGTATACAATTATTGCTCATTTATTTATCATGTATCACGTTCTCGAAAACGGCTCTAACGATTTCGATGAAAGTTGCAATGTAGGTGTTTACAGGGGCAAAAAATCGATCTAGCTAGGTCTCATATCTAGGAAAACTCGTTTTCTCTATTTTCACAGCCTCGGGAATGTGATACAACGTTGGTATACTTACCTGAACAACAAGTTTATCTATTTTCACCTGAGCGAGCTCGGTCGACAAGATACTTGGTTCTAAGCTTCATAAATGTGACAGATGACATTATCCAATTAAACAATAATCTAATATTATAATAACATCAAAACTCTAAATTTAATGACGACACAAATAATTCATAATCTAACAAGCGCGTAGGTAGGTGATAATTTAATTTTAGGTGACATCGGCGTTAAAGGCTAAGCTCGAGCTCGTGGCTAAGTAATAACAGTCGCACGGGTCGATTCTTACGGTTAAGCTACGCTTGATGGGTGACCATCTTTACATACCGAGACTCCTCCGTGCCTCGGAAAGCACGTTAAGCCGTTGGTCCCTGCTGTCATTCGTGGATCTTTGACAGTCGTTACGGGTCGTCAGAAGCCCGAGAGTCTGACAACCAGTCTTACCAAGGGGTATCGTATTACCCAGTTACTGGGTTGTGGAGGTCAGATAGGCAGTCGCTCCATGTAAAATACTGATATTCAGCTGCATCCGGTTAGACTGGAAGCCGACCCCAATATAGTTGGGAAAAAAAGGCTAGGCAGATTGATCGGTGTTAAAGGAAAGCAAATATAAGAATTTTACGTCAACATGTTCATTATTCAATGGTATTATTTATAACATAGGAAAGCCTCTTCAGATTGAAAGCGAATGTTTAGTCCTACGACCAAATAACGAAGAACATAACAAACAAAGAGAATTAATACAACGTGGGTGTTAATTTATTTAGTCTCTGTCTAACTAAGCATTACATAATCTACCCTCAAGAATGTCACTTTCACTAATGTTGTTCGTACAATGAACACAAAATATTATTACCATTTATTTTAGTCTTTTTAGGATTCCTTTGCACATAAACGTTCAAAGGGAACTCTTTGTGGTGGTTAGGCTTTAGAGTCAGTAATATCTTAGGACCAGTTTTTCACAATAACCTTCTTCGATTTCGATTTAAAAGTTAAATGAAAGTATTCTTTTTATTAACATTGAATGAGGATTTATATCATACACTTTCGTTTTATTTATCGTGTGGGTCAACACTCTCTAATCTCTGAAGAACATTTCATGAGGCCCACAAGTAGAGAAGAGAGTATATTCTAATTTCTAGGCCAGAAACCAGATTACATTTAATGTATACCCTGCAATCTTGTCAGAGGTACCCAGTTACCCAGTATATACAGTTCGCCAAGGCTAGCTTTCAATTACAGTGATCGGGAGACGCTATTTGTCAAGCATTTCAATCAAGTGCCGAGATAGGTCACGATAATTTAACATTCAGTCTTCGTGCCTATTAGTTATGTTGGTACGAACACCTGAGGGCCTCGACATAGTAACATTCAGTCAGCGATAAAGAAGATGAAAAAGTTAAAAATGTATTGGATTGACATAAGCCACAGATTAAGACATAAGCTTTCGAAAATCTTATATTTATGTCAATCCTGTTGAAAGTTGTTGTAGAAGTACGAAATGCTTTGAAAGGAATTGCCACTTTTCTAGGCCCTAGGAATCTTAGACATATCCGATGATATTTTGAGACACAAAAGTGGAACAGACGCGAGATGTGTCGATCTAATTGGCAACTCACTCGCAACTAAAACAACCACAGTCACTGATTATGGTAACACGAAACATCCTGCCATTTCTGATAAATAAGACTGTGCAAACAAACCTCATCAAAAGTAGTATTCAGGCTTTTCCGCAACTTGCTAATCCTATTCCATGTACAGTCAAAAAAAGAGATAAGTATACAGTCCTTCTTTTTTTTTTGGTGGTAAATTATCAAATAACTTCTCCCGCTCTGGGTGGAGCGGGAGGGCGTGTCAGACTCTTACTGACCCACCCGTGTTCCTTCAGTTGCCATGTTGCCGGGGGCCACGATTTCCCTTTCGGTATTCTTCGCAACCCCAAGTTTACAGTCCAAACTTGCAAATAGGTACTATTAAATAATGTTGTGCGTGGGCTATGCCAACAAGCCAATTTTTTAACATCGCGGGTCTTAAGTTTAAAAAGTTTTATGGGCACAATAAAAGAGTTGTTGTCATCGTGACACGCGGCACACTACACAACGTGAGGATACCGGAACTTAAAAAAAAAGTTTGAAATCGCCAATCCGCAGTGAGCAAGCATGGTGATCAATGCTTATGTCTTCTCTGTATGCAAAGAGGCCTTGCTGTGGGTCAATAATAGGCTGGTACCTATATTCATTCTTAATGTGTAGTGGAAAATGAAAAGCAAAATATTTTTGCCTGTATACCTAATTCTTTTGCCGTCTGTACTCCAATCATTGATTACTGGGAGAGGAAACTTGCCCAGCTGTGAAATGGCGGCTTCTTTGTTTTGCTTCAGTGTATCCCCAACTTTAATACTCTATCTAGGAGTAAACTGTAGTCATAATGACAACTCGGACGCTGGTTTGAAACTTTTTGGGGTAACTGAAGTGTGATAGGTCTTAGGAAATGTTTCAAGTGCTTGAGAATTAAACTTTCATCTTTCTTGTAAGTCCCTGTTGTTAATTAGATAGAAATCTTGAGCTCCTGTTGAGTTTTGTGCAGGTTTAAGTAAGAAATTATCTCTTGGCGGTATTTAAATTTTCATTGAATTAACATTTTAAGTTCTTTTTCGTTACTACTTATGGTTACAATTCTTTCACTATGTTTTACCACATTGAAAAATTTTCTTTGGTTGCGAAACAACCAAATTGTTTTTGATGAGACAGAAAAAAAAAGATTTGGGACAATCGGTGATGTATAATAAAAACATTCAGCGCCTAAATGCAGTAGGTAGCTACCTTCACCTATAACTATACTAGCATTACCGTAGTGATAAGCCACTAACCAATCGCTCAAACCGACGGTACAACTGCCTTTTACCACTTAACTCTTAAAGGGGTACAAAACTCAAACACCCGGTCAGAACATAAATATTCTCTCCGCAAAGCTAAGTATCAAGGCAACACTAAGTACATTTATCTCTTATGCATCAAAGACCTCGTTAAGCTGTCCATCCGAAGTTAAGACACAGTTGATCGATTGCGAGCCAGTGGCCCAAAAAGAGCAATCCGGTATTTAAGTCCGTCCGTAAAACTGTATAACCCAGTCTTGCTAAAATTGGGGGACAAAAAACTAGCTGGCGTGCAGCCAAGTCTGCAGAGTGGAAAAACTTTTAGTGTTCATATTAACATCATTATAGCAATTACTATTTCTCTTTTACGCGTTCTAAAATGTTTGTAGCATTAAATAACGGTTCAGGGCTTATGTGCGTTTAAGTTTCCGATGAGTACAGGTTGGAGTGTGGTGTAAGTCAGGGTGGATTAACATCCACTCGACTCTTCAACCTGTTAATCAATGAGTTGATTGAGGGTCTCAGAAACATTGCAGTCAGTTGCACTATTGATGGCACCATTATTATCAACTTAAGTTATGCGGATGATACGGTGTTGCTGATTCCTTCAATTAGCGGTTTACGGAAACTTGTTAGAAGATGTGAGGAGTACGCCGTGGCTCATGGGCTCAGGTACAATGCGAACAAAAGCGAATTGTTGGTATTCCACCGCGCAATTTAAAAGTCGACATCGTCCCATCTATTAGACTAAAATAGTGTACCCATAACAGAGCAAGGGTCACGGATGACTTCGCTGATGACGTGGATGTTAAGAGGGAACGAAGGGCTATCCGTGGGAACATGCTGGCTCGCAGGTTTAAACTGTGCCCGAATGAGGTAAAGTGCACAATGTTCGAGGCATACTGCCAATCGTTTTATACGTGCACCCTTTCTTTTTTTTAGGTGGGAATTTTTCAAATAACTTCTTTTGCTCTGGGTGGAGCGGGAGGGCGTGTCAGACTCTTACTGACTAAAACCCACCCGTGGTCCTTCGGTTGCCACGTTGCCGGGGGCCGCGATCTCCCTTTCGGACTTCTTCGCAGCCCCGGCAGGCATCGCCCCTAGCGGACCCCGTCAATTCTGCTGACATCTCTTTGAGGCGCGCGTGGAACACAACGCGCTGTCGACCCGGGCCTGGTCCTTATCGGACGGCGAGCTACCCATTGCTCACAGTCTGCAAGCCCGCGCCTAATGTGGCCGGAAATCTGCCTGTGCGGTTCCAGACGCCCGGGGCGTCTCCTCCTGCGGTGGTTAGGGGCGCGAGGGCGCGAAATTTACCTCTCCCTCACGTGTTCCGCCTCCTCCTTCGCGACATTACTGCTTCGCAGAAGGAGGTGACGGTTTCCCATTTCCTCTCGCTCCGTACCATGGCCTGTATTCGTGCACCCTGTAGGTCAGCTGTACTAAGCGGAAACTCAATACCGGAGGGTACAATATAATAACGCTTTTGGGATGTTGTTGGGGCTGCCGAGATGCTGTAGAGCATTTGGCATGTTTATGGGGATTCAGGCACTGTATTTAAACCTTAACAACGGTTTTTGCCAGTCGAAGTGTCCCAAAAAATTGCGAACAAATTCTAAACATTCGTTTAACTTGCTCTTCACGTTCTATACAAAACGAATGAATATAGTTCATGGATTACGACCACAAGAATTTGCAAATTCCAACCGACCTAGCAATCAAATTTACATTTTATAGCATTTTATTAAGTGCCAGTCATTTAAATTAATTAGAAGTCGAATAGTAGACTAGTGTACTTGTTATTAGCCCACTATTATTCCCAAAGCTCGCAATAAAGGAACCTCTTTTTGGTTGTTAAGTACAATGGAGGTAATTGGCTTAATTGCTAGGCCAGCCCCATTGTGCCGATTCGGGAGTCGAATCATGTCGAATTAAATTCACGATTTTTTTTTCTGCCTGCTTGCTATGCTGAGCCTTTTTTATTTTGGTATAGGATAAATGGTTGAAAAGGCAAATTATTGTAATGCTAATGGGAATACATTTACATGCTTCTTTTTCCCTTTTATGGAAGGGTGCTGTATTGAAAATTATCTGCGATTATTTTACTAACTGCTTCTTTGATTCGACCATCCATTTCTTTCGAAAACCTTTTTGTAATTCCTCTAAACTTTTTGCCTTAGTCTTTATTAATTTATTAGATAACTCAGTCAGTTAGTTTTCTAGTAATAAATTAATAACACTGATTAGAATTTTCCAAAAAAACGCCCGAAAGCAGAACAAGTCGAATCGTAGATCATAAAACACTCCAGTACGGGTAGTACTGGAGTGTTTTATGATCTACGATAAACGAACAATTTACAAAGTAACAGTTCTGTTTAGCATGTAACACTTATTTGTTAGCAGTAAGACTAATTGAAAAGCGCATTGCGATGTCAACATGGTGTCATTAATTTCTTCCTTCAGTTTGCTCGGAGGTCGGACTCCGGATGCGTTGGAAGTAATCTCCGATCGTCGGAGATTACTTCCAACGCATTGTTGTTCCCTTGAAATGGCACATCATTACGCCATGATGCTTTTGCGTTACCGTATGAGTAATTGTGTAGGATTTATAGTATAGTTTTTTAGCTGATCAAAGGAAGATTGTGTACTATATAGATTTTTACTACTAACTAACTATATAAAAAAGGGTATGCTGAGATGGTTTGGGCACGTTGAGAGGATGAATGAAAGGCGACTAACAAAATGTATTTACAAGGCAGATGTGAAGGGAAAGGCCGGGCGGGGACGCCCTAGGAGGATATATATACTGACCTTATTAGTGATGTTCTTCAGAACGGCCAGGTACTACGCGTACTCGCAACCGGCGTGCGTGTCTGACCAGATGTATGAACGTAAACGAGGCAAAAAGAGTATACAGTAAGGATCCTAGTAGGTGGCGTTCTGTAGTTTCTGCCTACCCCCATGGGAAGAAGGCGTGAGTTTATGTATGTATGTGTATAAAAAAGGAGCTCTTTGATTTAAATACTGATTTAATTTTTATCATCCTTCCTGCTTTTTTAAAAGGTTTGTAATGAATGGGGTAGAACGTCAGAAAAAAATGAAAATATTTTAAAAAGGGAGTAAAATTTTTCAGCTTGTAAATTTAATATTATTTTAATAATTCTAAGAGCTTAGGTAAAGATAGAAGAGGAAAAAGTATCGCATGTACGTTATCTGTTGTGCTTTCCGTAAAAGTAGAAATGTGATTGCTAGAATATGAAGAGATCTAATTGGACATGCTACTTGGCAAGATACATCGTCTCCACTATCTGCTTCATCTTGTGTTTATAACCTCTACTAAATATTTAGTTTTTTCCTCGTTTTCTACCAAACATGTAGTGTGATACCTTCTTGGCAGCATAATTTAGATCGGAGTTATTAAAAAAAAATCCGGCCAAGTGCGTGTTGGATCACACACAATGAAGGGTTAATTTATCCGTAGTTGGGATGAATTTAAGTTGAGAAATAAATTTCTTTAAAAGTATTTATTTCAAAATTATTTAAAAAAAAACTCACAACAAGCCCTTTCATTTGATATGTCACACGGTCCTACAAGGGTTCCGTTCGGTACGGAACCCTAAAAATGGTTCTAAAATTGTTCCTTATTTTAAGTTATTTAAAAAAAAAATTGCAAGATTTTTTTTTTGTTATACTTTTAAAACGATCCAAATTGCGACTGTGGCGCTGATAGGCAGTATCACACTAGTCTACTGGCACAGTAGTTGAGTAATTGACTTCTGTGCTACGGGTCATAGTTTCGATGTCCGTACTAAACAAACATTAGTGTGACACAGAGTTGCTCCGGGTGTTTGGGCATGTGAGATTTGTGTGTGTAAACGCACATATGAAACAGAATGTATCTATAGAGAGCAATGTTGCCAAAACTGTGCCCCGCTGTAATCTGTCTCCCGAAATAAGAGAATCTACAGTCCAAGTCGTTGCAATAAATAAATAAATAATGTTTATTTATCTAAAGTAATACATAGACGCTGGTTGAGTACAGAGCACAGATCGACCGTGGCAATTAACATTGTCGGATCTACAATTTTTCGATTTTTTTATTCCATTAAATCTTTGCGGGGGCATTTTTATAATTTATTCGAAGACTTTTAATGCAATAAATTAAAAAATCGCAAAAATGTAGATCCGACAATATTAATTGCTACGGGCGAGATATACTAAAATGAATCACAATTGTTTGTACAAAAGTTAAAACGCTACAAAAAATCTGCTAAAAGCTCAGACAAAAGTGGTCTGGTGTTCGCAAACGCTACTGCTGAGCGTGAGGTCCTGGGTTCAATTTTCAGGTCGGGCAATGTGTGATTGGGTTGCCACTGAGAAATTCCAGATGAAAATTTATCTGGAATTTCTCAGTAGCAGCCCGGAGCCTTTTTTTTTGGGTGGGAAATTATCGAATAACTTCTCCCGCTCTGGGTGGAGCGGGAGGGCGTGTCAGACTCTTACTGACTAAAACCCACCCGTGTTCCTTCAGTTGCCATGTTGTCGGGGGGCCACGATTTCCCTTTCGGCCCGTATTCGCAGCCCCGGCAGGCATTGGCCCTGACGGATCCCGTCAATTCTGCTGACATCTCATTGAGGCGCGCGTGGAACACAACGCGCCGTCGACCCGGGCTTGGTCCTTATCGGACGGCGAGCTACCCACCCATTGCTCACCGTCCACAAGCCCGCGCCTACGGTGGCCGAAAATCTGCCTATGATAGCAGCCCGGAGCCTGGATTTATGTCCAGTTGATGGCAATGGCTCACCCCTTGTTACATGGGACTTAAACATATCTGGCGAAATGTGGGTGTACTATATGTACCTACACCTCTGCCTAACCCTTCGGGGAAATTAGGCGTGATGTTAAAAGTGACGTAAAAACGTGCTTTTGGGAAAAAAAATATTAAGAATTTCTTGTATACAAACCTGCCATGTTTTGGGATTTGACTCCCCTTATCTGTTGGCTATTAGTATTCAGTCGCCGTTTGCTCTGAAACTTATTTTGTGTGATTGTTTTAATAAAAATGCGAATTTAGTACGCGTCGCGCGCATGCGGGCGGTTGATAAATTCTGTGTGTATTGGGATGCTTACTAATATTTTACAGCTTGCAATTGAACATTTATTTATTTATTTATTGGATCTCCAACAGAGGCTACACAATTACATGCAAGATTACAAATACGAGGACAAATACGAGTGTGCGCTTCCAATTATGGGAGACCACATCATTCTCTTATAACCTAGGTAAAAACATTAAAGCTTGACAAAGTGAAATAATAATAATAATTTCTTAGATATTGTAAAAGATAGACATACTTATGACTGTTGAAAGTGTGCTATAGACATATAAGTATTAGCTAAATATTAAGTACAGTCACTGTGTTCCTATCGGTAGATGTTGTTTAGGAATTGAAACAGTATCATGTATATTATTTGGAACTAGACAAGTAATAAAGAGCATTGTTGCACATTTTTTTAACGTGTGACATAATATGTATCCCGTACCCACCACGAAACCTGTACCTACCCTAATTGCGTAACTTATTTTCGTAAACAATTTTGCCTAATTTGTTTCATTTTGACAGTTCAACAACATTCATTGCGTTATTTACTTTGTTGAGCAGTATTTTTTTTCCAACTTATGAAGCAATGGATTAGCAATTTATATCAAATCGAAACAGATTGTGATTGTGTTGTATTACGCAATTATACCTAGTACTGGCTGAGAAAAAAATTAAAAATATTTCCACTGTTTCACTTACCTACATGTTTGATTTGTCCAGACTGTAACCTGTCTGTTCAGTTGATTGTTGTCTCACTGCTTGGTACCTGCTTTTCCAATGTGTTTTTCTAATATTTTCCGTCCGATGAATCAACTGAAAAATTCAACATACTCCCATTCTAAAGTGGACATCGCAATCACTATCACATAACAATGGAATAGTGCTTTGCTCTTATTAAACTAGCGTAGGTACCTAGGTGTTTTTTAAATGGCAATACTGTGATATGTTTCTGAACAATTTAGATAGCAACAAAACAAAAAGTTGGCGGATACGGGAAATAAAAACCATTTTTGCTGCCAATATTTATTTTTTTACTAACAAACAAAATTGTGTGGTGTTCTCAATCATGAGTTGACATACGCAAAGTGTTGCCCGCAAAAGTTTAAATCGAAACATTTTATTTAGGGTGGTCGCCCATCTGACGGAAGATGTGTCGTGTAATGTTGGTCGCCAGAACGGACAGGTGGATAACAAAACATTTAACCATACTCATTCAACCGATGATGCGTTAGTGCGTCGAGCGTACTGACGAAGTTAACGAAGTTACGCTGGACGCATCTTCCGTCGCATCACATATAATTGGAGTGACTTTTGTTTTGTATCTATATCTACCTACATAAACAATTGACTTCTAAAATTCAAAATATTCTATTAGATACACATAAAGCTTACTGGGCACTTATTAAACGTTAGAAGCTAAGTGCACGGTTCCAATTGGTCGTTTCGTATGGAGAACCGTACTACTTATTACTCTTTTAAAAATAATTGGCTTTAACAGTGTTAATAGGTATGAGAGGACAGTGTAGGCTTGTCAACTAACATGTACCAGGTACTTAAAAACTATTTCCTACTCATTTACTTCTGATTCTATGCCTCCTAGAACAGGAAAAGGCCTTCTACAGACTCTCAATCGCAATCAGTCTTGAGTTTTTCGCGCTTAACTTCACTCCATGAATTTCCAAGGATATTCTTATTTTTTTTGTTTGTTTTATATTGTTTAAATCTCTGAGTCTATATGTTATGTTATGCCCTATCCCTTCACATTTACTAACTAATTGATTATGTTTACATACCGTGTGGTGGGACCCTGGTGATCTGCGATACAGGTATTCCTAGTGCAGACACCAGTCTCTCATAAACTATTGTCACAGTTTTTCAAGTCTATCTAAATTATAAGGTGCCATTGTTTGTGAAGAGAAAATAAATTATTTGAATTTGAATTTGAGGATCTTCGCTCCGTCTAAAACAGTGCGTCACCAAGTTTGTTTGGAACGACCACGCTTTCGCTTTCCTTTGTGGTCTCATGTCGTAGGTCTCCAGTCTCATGCTTAGATAGGTACAGAAAAAATACAATTATAAATAAAAGCCATTTAAAGAAATGGGCTGAATGAAAATTAAGGCTTTTATTGAAATGGTCAACAATTTGTGAGTTAATATTTTTTAAACGACTTGTCGAAGTTGAAATGCCTTACTAGTTTCGTAGTTCGTTTGTAAATAATTAAGTAGAGGCTAGAAATTCTGCTCTATTTTTGTTATGACAAAATTTTGGGTTTACTCAAATTCAAATCATTTATTTCGAGTAACATAGACTCATTTTATTATAAGAATAGGCATACACATTTACAAATAAAATTAAAATAGAATTGAAATGAAATAATGTAAAATTCAATAAAATAAGATATCAAAAGGATTGTGTAGTTTTATGAAACCACGGTAAAAGTGAAACTTCTATAGGCGCCGCCATATTGGCCTTGGCTGCTCTGACGACGCTGCTCTATCCCTACTCCGCGGCCGACCGTCACGCGACATGCAACACACAGACGAAAAGTTTGAGACGATGTAATAAAAGTTTCACTTTAAAAATTAAAATTAAAATACAATCAAAATTGAAACACAAATTAAAAATTAAAAAAACAAATAAGAATAGATTAAATTCAACGGAATTTATGAAAAACACTAGAAACTTTTAGAATATAAATATATAAAGGGTATGAAATGCATACCCAAACGAAATAAAACAGACACAACTCAACAAAATATTTATTTTCACTCAAGCTAAAACCACTCTTTGGCGAAATGTTTGTGAATAAACATATAGAAATTCAATCGTCTTCGATAGAGTTTGTCTAGCCTAGAATGTGTCGAAGAAAAGAAGCTAAGACTTTCCGCACTGATAGAGATGCAGACTACAGGCACATATGAGTTTGTTTGCATTTAATTCAATCGATAGTCGGTGCAACCCCAGCACACGCACAGGACCACAGTGCAGCAGGTATCAGTAAGGTGGTAGTGGTTGATTATATACCGACCTATCATGACACTTGTGTATTATACACAATTTACACAATACACCAGAATCATAATTATTCGAATGCTTTTGAAACTTTAAACATAGGTAATTTTCTGCTAGAGAGTTAACCAAGTTTTATTTCAACAATATTTGTAAGTCAACAAGTGACAAGTGACAAGTTGACATGCATTTATTTACAGATTCTTCAACGTGATTTAAGGTTGTTTACAATTCATTTAATTAGCGCCATAATTAATGAAAACTTTTTCAATCAATCAACGTAATCTCCTATTTTTGGCGTTGAATTAAAATTTAATCAAAAGGTGTTTACCGAGGATAAGTACCAGGATATATCAGGATAAAGGTGTCAGGGATAAAAATATGGCTTTACTGTCTTAACTTACGTCTTATTTTTATTACAAAAAGGTAAGACAATATTTACTTTTACGTTTTTCTGTTAAAGGAAATCTCTGTAGCTTATGAATGTTACTCTGCAGCTTAATTATAATTATCGCTGTCTGTTAAATCTTTGAAGTAGTAGGTTTTATTATAGATTGTGAGGATGCATGCGCAAGCAGTTCCTCTCCCTAGCTAGACGAAGTTGGAAGTTACATTGTGTGGTCCGAATCAATAAGAGCCTGATGGACCTCTGCACCCGCCCAGAGAGGATATCCATGAGGATTACGATAAAAAAACTACTTTACTTTAAAGTTGATCTACTTTACAGTTTGGTCTATGTCGTGTGGCGTAGATCTGTGCCAGCGACAAGATCGCGCCGCGCCGACTGAGTGGCGCCAACCACCCTTCATTCATGACTGTACCCTATAGCTGCTGCAGCGGAAACAGCGCTGTTTACCCGAATTTATTGTTGGTTTACTGTTTCAGTGTTATTTTATAGCATTGTTTGTTTCAGTTTAAATAATGTTTATTGCGTTTTTTTTTCAGCATCGCGTCATTATAACTACAAGCTGTCAGAGTTGTAACTGTGTAAATTAGGTACTTTTTAAAGATATTATAGGTAGTATGTTTTTGTTTAAATACCTATCTAAGGACTTAAAACTTGGACTTTCCTGAATTAAAATTTTCCTGAATAAAAAATATATTTGGAAAATTCAAAAGTGCACGCCTCAAACGTTCATTTAAAAACTGAAAAATAATTAAACGACTTTTCATGAAGTATCGTTTGACTGCTTTTTTACTTAAGGGTAAAATTTCTCACCTCGCAATTTTACGTACTGTCAAAGACTATTTAGGTTTTGCTTTGTTGGTTGCTAGGCAACGGAAGAGGGTCGTAGTTGGAAATATATAGATATTACTTTTTTTTAAAGATACTAGTTAGTTAGGGTTCCGTAGTAAACAAGGAACCCTTATAGTTTCGTCATGTCCGTCTGTCTGTCTGTCTGTCCGCTGTCTAGCTCTGAGACTCTTAGTACTAGAAAACTGTAATTTGGCATAGGTATACATATTAATTACGCCGACAAAGTGGTAAAACAAAATTATGAAAAACATTTTTTTCATAATTTTGTTTTAAAGTAGTAATGTTTTTTTTTTTCTTTTTCAACCCATGGTATCATTAGAAAGGTCCTTTAAAAACATTGTAAGTTTGTGAAAACCATTTTTGGATTCAGGGATCCGTTTGCGAAATATTAAGCTTTAAAATGCTAATTTTTGTTAGAGTCAAGTGCCCCCCCCCCTGCCGGCTAAATGGTTGGTTTTGGGTGCGTGAAAAATATCACAACAGTAGTTTATATAACGAAATTAAAAGGAAAACTATCACAGCTAAGTAAGCTCTACAAGTTAACGAGTAATAATCGACCAACTTAACTTTGCAGTTGCAAAAACATGTTTTCCCATACATTCCGTATGTGAGAACATATTTTTCAACCACAAAGTTAAGTTTGTTTTTGGGATAAATTCATCCCAACTACGGAACCCTTCATTGTGCGTGTTCCGACACGCACTTGGCCGGTTTTTTTTTATTAATTATAATTAAACTACTTTGAATAAAAGAGCCATTTTCATTAGGGTTCCTCCTATGGATGAAAGAAATCTGTGAAAAAATACGTGACACAATAAATTGATTTTCTCGCAAGCTACAATATTTTCAGGTTTCATACATTGATTGAGGGGTTTTTTAAAACTATTTTGGTTTTTTTTTCGTTTCTGCTGCGTTAAATAAATTTTTGAAAAGTACAGTTTAATCTCCATTAAATTGTCTATAAATTAGTAGTTTATGTGTAGTGTAACAATAAAAACAGTTGCAGAAAGGAGGCAAAACAAATTTTTCGATCGCAGAGCTAATCACTCTCTAATGCTTCGCATTATGAGTTTTGCAAAAATTACTGACTGACACTGAATTGCGTTAAAAATACCCTTATTGGATTACTAAACATAGTTTCAAAATGCAAACAAAAGAAAAAAATGTACAAAAAAAAATGATGAAGCGATATGACACAGCGATGAAAAAGCTGGCAGTCTGCCTCCGGACTGTTTGTTCTGGCTGAATAGGTCATTGCCCCGGGACGGCCACATGGCTCTGACGAGAAGCAGGTATTCAATCGACTCGTTAGTACGGATAATAAGTTTCGGGACAATCTCCGCCACTCCCGAGATTTTACTACCGATAGTGTCATGGTCGACAATTATCTCTATCGGTTTCGTAGCGTGAATGAAAATGTTAGAATGGTGTAGTGGGTGAATGATTGGCTTTTGCGCTACAGGTCACAAGTTTGGGTTTCAGAACAAATACCTACTGTAGTATGGCCTACAATAAGTTTTATTTGCTTTCATGTACAAAATACTGGTTAGTAGGCATGCATTAAAATTTCATAACACATTATTAAGACATGCACCTTAGGGCATTGCAAATTTTCGATGTCAAATTATGTAATATGATATTGATTCTAATTATTATAAAAATAATAGTTAAAAAGATGTTATAATGCAGATCCTCAGATCAGATCAGATTACTTTATAATAAACATTCATTATTATAAAGTAATGAATTTATAATTTATTATAAAATAAATAATTATTATCAATTTAAAGTTTGTTTACTGCCTGACTTTTTACTTGCAAGGATCTGCATTTTAACATCTTTTTAACTATAATATTAGAGATTGGACCTGCTGGAAGCTTTGAAGCGTACCTATCGAAATTATATTGAAAGAAATAAATAACAAGATTTTTCTATTGTGTTATTTTTCCATCCCGGTAAATAAAGTCCTAAGACACAGTTATATAAAGTCTTAGCTTTACTTTTTAATTCACAGGAAAAACAGCTGATTCTGTCGACTTAAAGATTACAGTCGAGTTACATTTTAAGACTAACAATACAAAGTAATCCTTCCTTGTAATAACCTATTCTGATGGCTTAAGATTTAAATGGCCCGCTCTTTGGTATACTTTGAATAATTCTGAGAGGTAAAGCGTCTCGAGTGAAGGCACTCGAACACCTACTAAGGGTATCAAGAAAGAGATTTGTGCGTAATCTTTCCTCAACAAGTCGGATTTAGTTGGGAGTGCCGGTTGTGAACACAAATTGTTTTTGTTAAAAAAAAAACACCTAAAGTGTAATCAACTAACTTGTGCCTGCGACCTCGTCTGCGTGGAAGTCAACTACATCATTAAGTTGATTTATTCCATTCTAATACCAACAACTAATACTGCTGGTATTTGTTTCAACTCATATTTATTTTCTATTCCGAACGGATACCACTCTTTAAATAATTAAATTTGGGTAGTAATGAACGCCCCGGAAAAAAAATTAAAATTATGTGCATACTCAAAATATGAAATTTACTGCTATAAATACTAATTTTCCGACAACTTATAAGCGAATACAAATAAAGAAACGACCGAGTAAAATAGTGAAACGACCGAATAAAATATTGAAACGACCAAATAAAATACTGAAAATTCCGATAAATCAATACAGAATTTGCTGACATAATATTTTTCAAACATGCAAACAAGCATACGCCATGCATGCAGCATGCAAGCGTGCATGCAATATGCAGCAGGCATGGTTTCTGTCACGGCTCCGGCGCTGCGAGGCTCCGGCGGTCCCACGCGAGCTTAAATTACACTCTAGGGGTAGGGCAGATAAGACTACGTGGAGTCGGTTTTGCAGCAATTCGTTTCAGTCACTAACTTTTGTAGCACAACATATTGACTTTTCGGAAACTTAGTAATTTTTTTTTGGAAATTTAGTATTACAGTCAACCACAGATTTTCGGAAGTTATTTTTTTTTTTTTCGGAAGCGTTATTATTATCCATTAAATTTAATGTGCAAATCGAATTGGTATTCGACCAACAACTTGAATTTGGCATAGTCAGCTCAGTCAAACCCAATCAAATTAAAGTTTTCTAAATTTTTATGTGATCGTAATATAATGCTATCCAAATTTACTTCATTCCAATATTTTTAAAGGGTAAGAGTAGTTTAAGTGAATTATCTTGCAAATTTTTTTTACCTGCGAGAAAGGGTGAGTTTACTCTATTGTTCCAAAATTCGAAACAACCAATCAGAGTCAAGTGTGACTGGAATGTCTAAAACATTTTATTGTCTTGCATATACGTAAGTCAATGGAATAAGGTCCGTTTCTATTTTGATGATCTCATAATTATTATTTATTTTGTGCTTATAAGTTAATTATTCATATTTGGATGTTTTTGCAAAAAGCTTATTAATTGCTATGTAAATGATAATGACAGATTTACAAAAAAAAAAAAAATTCTATGATATTTTACAATTGTTAGATTAAAAGTGATTTGTTTATGTAGGTAGACATCTCAAATAATTACGTACCCATCTAATAATAACTATACTCAGGTAAATTTTAATATAAATTAAGAGCTGGTTTTCTGAGATGTAATTTTAGATTGTAAGTAAATTGTTCTTGTTTTGATGTTTTTGCTAAAAAATATTACACAGGTACAAGGAGGAACTAAAATTATAATAAAGTTGATTACTAGTCTATTTTATTATTGAACTAGACCAGAGGTTCCCAAACTTTTTCAGTTCGCGGCGCACTTGCAGGTTTAGTATTTTATCTCGGCGCCCTAGCTAGTCGAAATAGGCACAAAAGTTAACATCCACGATATGAAGCTAAGTTTTTATATTTATATTGACACAAGAATACATTTATTAGCTTAACCTGATGGGGTTAAGCTACGCTTGCCGGGTTAGTCTGTGGATGGGTGACTATCTTTACATACCAAGACTCCTCCGTGCCTCGGAAACCACGTTAAGCCGTTGGTCCTGGCTGTCATTTGTGGATCTTTGACAGTCGTTACGGGTGGTCAGAAGCTTGAAAGTCTGACAACCGTTCCATGTAAAATACTGGTATTCAGCTGTATCTGGTAAGACTAGAAGCCAACCCCAATATAGTTGGGAAACGGCTAGGCAGATTTGGCAACTTAGTACATGTGAGGCGTGAGCTTGGTGATGTTCACACATTTTTTAAGGCGTGGGGTAAGGCTTTACACCTGCTTTCGTTTCTTGCTCCACACTATCTTTGAGCGATATTTGCTCTTTATTACAGCTACAGCTGAAAATCTGGCTTCACATTAATAAGATGTTGCAAAGAGAATAAGAAATCTTAGAGCTTTTATGACGTACCCGCGAAAACCTTTTTTTTTTTTGCGTAGGAAATTATCAAGTAACTTCTCCCGCTCTGGGTGGAGCGGGAGAGCGTGTCAGACTCTTACTGCTTAAAACCCACCAGTGTTCCTTCAGTTGCCATGTTGCCGGGGTCCACGATCTCCCTTTCGGTTTTCTTCACAACTCCGGCAGGCATCGGCCCTAGCGGACCCCGTCAATTCTGCTGACATCTCTTTGAGGCGCGCGTGGAACACAACGCACCGTCGACCCGGGCCTGGTCCTTATCGGACGGTGAGCTACCCATCGTCTGCGCCTACGGTGGCCAGGAATCGGCTTGTGACTCCCGACGCCCAGGGAGTCTCCTGCGGCAGTTAGGAGCGTGAAATTTGCCTCTCCTTCATGCGTTCCTCCTCTTCCTTCGCGAGCATTACTGCTTCGCAGAAGGAGGTGATGGCCTCCCATTTCCTCTCGTACCATGGCTTGAATCAGGACCGGGCGCGAGAGATCACCGCCGCCGATCGCCTCCACGAGGACACGGCGATGCTCCGCGCAAGCCGGGCAGACCTCCACCGTATGCTCCACCGTGTCCTTCGGGCGACCCACACAATGGTGACACCCGGTCGTTTCCTTCCGCCTACCCTAAGTTTTGTTTCTGGAGAACGGTAAACAGGATAGCCTCCTGGCGCCCCTCTTTACTCTCTACGGCCCATCAGGGCGCCGCGGCGCACAGTTTGAGAACCCCTGAACTAGACGTTTACTGACGGTTGTTATCATGTAGCCACGAGCCCTTACCTACCTATACTCTTGCAAATTCATTCAAACTATTTCATTCAGTCTTATTGGATGAGAATAATATAGAAGTTTAACTCAAGATAATAACGCTGTCCCCGGCGAATAAAATGGTAATGTGCTATTACGACAATTATAATTTTATTGCATATTCGATATTTAGAGGTCCGATTACACTCTGTCAATTTTTTTCATTCATTTCCTACGGTTATTTCAGAAGTTACGAGATTTTAAGGTGTATTGTAATAAATGTAAAAAATCACTTTTCTTTTGGTATTTGAACAATTCCGCAAATATATTAGTTAATAAGATATTCACAAAAAACTGTTTTTTATTTTTCCTGTATTTAGTTTTTACGATTACGATTTTATTCGCCGGGGACAGCGAATTAACATCGGTTAACATCGGTTTAGGACCTTAACCGATGATAACCTAAACTTTAGGTTATCATTATTAGAAAGTTTGGTAAAGTTTGCGCCGCGGTTTCTGAACGCGTCGTTCATTTAAAATTCATTATTAAAGCGAAACGTGGCTTATTATTTTGTCGGCTTTATGTAACTATGTTAATGGAAGCCGTTTCAATGTGCCATTATATATTGTTGAACGGTATTATTTCATAGCCAATTATTGGTACGTTGCGTTAAATTTTCGTTTAGCATCTGTGTGTCATAATGTCCCTCATAAAGTAAATAGTATGTTTAATGAATGAGGCAATTTAAAAGGCAAAATTATTTTATTCCTTAATTGAGTCCTGTTATCAAGCAAAGCAAATAGCTTCATAAACACAGGTACTAATAATATATATTTTTTTGTTTGTTGTTGAAATATAATGTTAAACAATTTTCACACAAAAATTATTATGAATATTCCGTTCTTTTGAGTAAATATTCCAGTAAATTTTCTAAATTAAACTTCATTTTAATGATCGACCAGGGACCGCACAGACCAGGGAAGCAAAGCACAAAAGGAAGGAGACCGTTTCTCAGCACTGAGTGACACAAGGCTGCCAATGATGATGATTGTGATGACGAAATAACGAAATGACGCGCACTCGTGACATGCTTCTATAACAACAACAGTCATCGAAGATAAACGGCAATATAAATTGCCATAATTAGACTCAGAGGACGAAATACATTTACCGCAGAAAATCACTCCTCAAATTCACAAGCTATAAATTACGTGATCTATCGTATCTGACTCCATTAAAGTCAAAATGAAGGTGAAAACTCACAAAAGTGACGTGTTTAATTAATGAAAATTTTCGTCCCTTTCATTCGGATACTTTTGGACCTTGTTCGGGAAATTAACTCAGTAACGAAAGCCTATAATAACGGCTACTACGGTAGGTAATATTTCCATCCCCGAAAACGTTGAAATATTTTTCCAATACCTTAAATCTTTGTTTAATTTGTCTGCCTAAGCCGTCCATGTTCTTATCGTAATCCTAAAATATGTAAATTCAACACTGGCGACGAATGTATGTAAATAAATGTAATTTATTCAACCCTACAGTCGCTGCCTTTTCAGCCCAAGATCGTGTTTGCTTTTACTTCGAGGACCGCTGGCACATTTGTTTTAGAAGTTATTATTCGCTTTACAAGGGATTACATAAGTAGTTGGTGGAATTGCTGATATTCATGATTAGTGTGTAAAGTTGAATTGTGGAAAAGGTCTGATAACATTTTAATTTAACAATGGAATTCGTTAGAGCATTCACGTACGCGACGTAATCATAACGTAAATTCGAACGATTTTATTTTGCGTTAAGCGCAATTAGTTTCATTTATAGATAGATAAAATGTTTTTTATTAGGTATGTACGCATTAAAAATTACAGATACAAATGTAGAAATTTTACATAGGGTCTCGCTAAAAGCGATCTTTTACAGACAACCTTGGATGGATTACAGGGAGAAGGAGTGAACATACATGTCAGTGGTGTACCATTTACATTAACAAACATTAATATTAACAAAAATAAAAAACCGGCCAAGTGCGTGTCGGACCACGCACAATGAAGGGTTCCGTAGTTGGGATGAATTTATCCCAAAAACAAACTTAACTTTGTAGTTGAAAAATATGTTCTCCGATACGGAATGTATGGGAAAACATGTTTTTGCAACTGCAAAGTTAAGTTGGTTGATTATTACTCGTTAACCTGTAAAGCCTTCTTAGCTGTGATAGTTTTCCTTTTAATTTCGTTATATAAACTACTGTTGTGATTTTTTTTCACACACCCAAAACCAACCATTTAGCCGGCAGGGGGGGGGGGGGACACTTGACTCTAACAAAAATTAGCACTTTAAAGCTTAATATTTCGCAAGCGAATTCCTGAATTCAAAAATGGTTTTCACAAACTCAAAATATTTTTGAAGAACCTTTCCAGTGATACCCCTCACCATGGGATAAAAAATAAACATCACCACTTTACGTGTATGAGAGATACCCTAAAAAAAAATGTTTTTCATAATTTTGTTTTACCACTTTGTCGGCGTAATTAATATGTATACCTATGCCAAATTACAGCTTTCTAGTACTAAGGGTCTCGGAGCTAGACCGCAGACAGACAGACAGACGGACATGACGAAACTATAAGGGTTCCTTGTTTACTACGGAACCCAAAAAAGTACATAACTACCCAACCCGACTTGCAAAGAAAAAGAAACTACAGGTGATAAATGTAAACAATTATTATGGTAAGCTTACGAGACGATGGATAACACCTATATTAATAAATGAATTATCTGAGGGAATGATCGATCGTGTCAAAAGTAAAAACCACCTAAAAAGTGTCTGGAAGCATTACTTGTCGATGTACTCATGACGTTCGCTGACTGATGCCGTTGAGTGTAGTAGCTGTAGTTGTAGAATCTGTGGTTGTGTGGGTAACTTCTCTGTATTAACATACAGAGCGTTTGCCTACAGAGCCATTTAGTCTTTTAGTTATATCATAAATTTAGTTTTATAGTTTTTATGTTTAGTCAAGCAAAGATTCGTGCTAAATCCATGAGAATCTACTGCCGACAAATTGCTTTGCAGTTTGGCAGGTGTTATGTAAAAAGAAAACTGTAACATTATAAATAAATAAATAATAAATAAATAAATTCTTTATTGCCATACAAATATTACAGAAAAATTTGAGACCCTGGCTCCAGAGCTAAGTTAGAGTACCTGTATTTCAGGAGCATAATTATTATGAATTAAATAAATAAAAAAACATATGTAATAAATCTATGCATACATAAAGCATATGCTTGTCTATATATATACTATAATAAACAAGAAACAAGAGCAAGGAACTTATATAATGATGATGTTTTTAAGGAGAGAAGAAGTGTTTTTTACTGGATTGTTAAAAGTGATCAAAGATTGAGCACGCCTTATCGACTCGGGCAAGGCATTCCATAACCGTACTGCTGGAACTGTAAAAAACTTGTCATCACGTTTACTCCGCGCATTTATGTTAGAGGAGCCACATTAGCAAGAATCCATAATATTATAAATGCGAAAGTAAGTTTGTTTGTTACGCCTTCACGCTAAAACGGCTGAACGGATTTGGATGAAATTAGGCACATATATGGATGATGCCCTGAAAAAGAACATAGGATACTTTTTTTTTTCCCACGGGATCGAGACTTATGCGGGTGAAACCGCGGGGCGCAGCTAGTATGTTTATATTTTTTAGAGTCATTGCACTTACGTCGCGGTTTGAGTTGATCCCACAATATTTCAATCAGTTTGCTGTAAAACTGGAAAAGGGCTTTTTCCAAGCTGATAATATATGCAAGTATCTTTCAAATATTCGCTTTTTAACATTTTAATAAACGAAAACCCAACTGAAATAGAACTTCAAAATGAATGTAGAATTATGCAAATTTTGCGGTTTTATTTTGTTCCAGTAATGTTTAACAAGCTTGATGAGCGCCTACGTTTGGAAGTTCAACATTCTGTCAAAATTATAAATAATAAAAAATCTAGGGTCGGTATTTTTTGGAAAAATGTCAAAGATCTAACAACTCTATATCAATGAAAATATTATAACACTAGTTTCTGCCCGCGATTTCCGTCGGTGTAGAAGTCAACTTTACCAACTATGAAACATCACAAGACTTTCAAAGATTAGGTACTTCTTACAAACAATGAAACAAACAAACAATTTTACCTCTTGATGACATTACTTAAGAGAATTTTCTATTTATTGTCTATATCTATTATCTATTTATATCCGTGAATTTGAAAATTAAGATTAAAATCATCTGAGGGCACATAAATGATCAGAAAATTAAGTTTAAAAATACAGATCTATTCCGATGTAAGTGAGATCTCAGATAATAAGGCCACCACACCAATTATGCGCCGTTCAAACATCGTTAACGAGAACCATCACTCGACTTCGCAGTCTAATGAAAAAATAACATCTCAGAATAATTAGAGAATTAAACATCTAATTTATTGGAGTGGATCGTGCTCGTCTGTACTTCGACAATGGCATGATGGCATCGGCAATATGGCGTATCGTCACGTACACCCATTCCCGCCGACATTCATATGATTTCTTAATAAAGTGCGACCCAGCCTCGAGCGCCAAGCGCCCATATCAATAAGAGCTCAGGGAATTTAATGAAATTCCCTTTAAGAATTCCTCGCCAGCTCTTAGGTGGGTACATTCCGTATTTCCGCGTCATATTATGTCCTTATTACTTTTAATTGGTTGATGATATTTCATATTATCTCTTTTTTAGGTTACAAGAAGTTGAAGAAATCTCGAGTGAGTTTCGATGCGTTACGGAAGCCTCGAAAAATGGTACGATTTGTTGAATTTTTTAATAGAGGATAACAATTTTTAAATAAATCTAAAAGTTCTATCTATCATGAATACGTCTTTGATAGCATTAAAATGTCAATTAGAAAAAGCTTAAAACCTGCACTTCAATAGAAAAAGATCCAGTGGCAAACTTGCTAATGAGCCGACAAGCAGATCTTGAAGAAAGTCAGATTCAGCAAAAATTCGAGGAATTGCGAACACGGAGAAGACATCCTTTAATTTAGAAGTTCAGATTAAAGCCAACAGATGTTTCTCAAAGCTCACTTGGAGATAATAAAACGACTCCAAATAAAACGTCTTCATAATGTGCTGAACAGAATAAGATTCGATCTAACGAGATCTCGTTGACGCGAGACGAGGGACGATTTGTATTGAGGCTATTGGAATCATGCGGTCGCCATCTTCTATTTAGTTAAAGGATTATAAAGAGTGTTGAGAAATTGTTAGTTATTTTGAAAGTAACGGGAGCTACTAAATCGTTTATTTTTTTTCATGAATTGTTCATGTACCTATAGTAAAGAGCAATAGTGCAATTCATTAATTTTAAAGAGTTCGTAAATAAATAGTTAAGTAGGTATATTACTAAAATCCATGATGAGATATTAAAGACCTTAAAATCTCAACACTTGAAATAAAGCTAAAAGGTGAAACGTTTAAAATTAAATGGAATTCGTAATATTTTTGCACTAACAAGATCTGGGCCCAACGCAAAAAAATAACGTCTTAATTTCGCGTACAAACATACGTCGGCGTCGCCGTCGGCGGCGAGCACATTTACTGCTTGTTATTTTTAATTAAAAGAAACTTTCTTCGGGCCTCCTCGACATACAGAGTTCGTGAATGAATTCAAATTAGTTCCCACGTAACAGATACAAAACTTCAAGAACATCCAAACTCGAATCAAAATTAATTTAGAGTAAATAATATGCTATTAAAATTACAATGAGACTAATTATTATACTTTTTGGCATTATTTTCTTTAGGAAACCAATTCAATAATGTTCAATAAAAGTTCAGAATATTCTTTTAAATATTTAGACAAGATCAAACTCTGTGGAAGTAACTTAAAGTCTAGTCTAATAAAAAAACTGGTCAAGTATGAGATGTTGTTTTTCGAGAGTTCCATACCATATAAGAAAAAATGTAGCCGTCACAGGACGCTCGGCAGAAGTGAAAAATCGAAAAGAGCGGCGGATAGGATGGATAAGAGAGCGCCATGCCGTTTGTCGTCTGGATATGAGTGGAGTCTTACCTCCAAGGCGCGCTAATAGATGTTCAACATCAAAAGAGGGCCGTTTCTTGCTGGGAGCTAATAAATATTTGTTGAGCTTTTCTCACTTGCCAGGCAAATTAGTTTATGCTTGGTAAATGGAAAAAAAAAACACATCTAAACATGAAACTATGAAAATATAAACTGACTCCGTCTAAAACAACACTAGTTGCCAAATTGCCGATCTGATAAAGCTCCGACCGCCTTAAATAAATAAAACACATAGACTGAATACAAAACTCGACTTCGTAATGAGGTTGGAATCAATTCAATTTCACGCTACTTATTTTTTTATACGGGCAAAAACCAAACCGTCTTTACTCAAATACTGCGGCGAACGTTCTAAAAATAATACTAACGTTTTCCACAGTCTAGGCTCAGGTTAGGGTCTAGCCACACGGGGTGTTTTTACGCGCTGTACACGCGCTTAAAGCGCAACAAAAACGAGTTGCAGACGCAATTTGATGTTCGTAGCGCATGTATATTTTTTTGATCGATTTTGAAAATTCTTTTTTGTTTGAAAGGGTATGCTCTTGAAGTGGTCTCATATAATTTTTATTACCTTTGCTTGGATAGTTTTTAAGTTTCAATAAAAACGTATTTTTCCCAGTTAGTCTATGTAGATGATATGAAGATAAGTTCCTGTCACTGTTATTTATATAGTAGGTAGTGGTAGGTATTAAAATTTGTGTGGGGTAGATACCACGACAAAAAAGTAAAAATAAAACTTTTTACAAAAAAAAACAAAGGCCCTTTTTTGTGTGGGAAATTATCAAATAACTTCTCCCGCTCTGGGCGGAGCGGGAGGCATGCCAGACTCCGTGATCCTTCAGTTGCCATGTTGCCGGGGGCCACGATCTCCCTTTCGGATTTCTTCGCAACCCCGGCAGGCACAGGCCCTAGCGGACCCCGTCGGTTCTGCTGACACCTCCTTGAGATGCGCGTGGAAAACAACGCGCTGTCGACCCGGGCCTGGTCCTTATCGGACGGCGAGCTACCCATTGCTCACCGACCGTAAGCCCGCACCTACGGTGGCCGGAAATTGGCCCGCGATTCCCGACGCCCAGGGCGTCTCCTGCGGTGGTTAGGAGCACAGAGGTACGTCGGCATTCGGTGATACCGGAGTGCCTCCCTGATGCAACTCCAGGGCAGGGTGTTGAAGGCATTGGCGATGTCTAGAGACACCGCCAAGACGACCCCGCCCCGAGCCACAGCATCCCCCGTCGTGAGGGCCCGCACGCGCATGATAGCATCCACCGTAGAGCGCCCCTTGCGGGAACCAAACTGGCTCTCCACCAAATCCAGCCCCACGTGTGTAAAGGCCCTTAGGTTCGTTTCGCGGTGCATTCCTCCATTATTATATTTTCGTATTTGTTATAAAATTATGAGCAAGGTGCGTCCACAAAATACAATTAGAGTCGAAAGCTCTTTGCTTCAACTAAAGGCATCGTCCAAAATGCTGGTTATTTAATTAGGTTTTACATTCTAGACTGTTTTGTCACTGATGGTCCCTTTTGGGGTTCCGTAACTAAATGATAAAATACGAGATTCAAATATTTTTAAGTGGCAGTAGGGTTTGGGAATTTCCGACAATTTCAAAGTACCGGGACACGAGACAGCCTACAATCAAAGTCCCGGGAATTCACGGGACTTCGAGACTTTTAAGTTTTTTTTTTGTTATTTTTTTTAAGAGGGGTAATCCTTTTTTGAAGCATTTTAATTGAGTTATTTCTGGTGAAACGAATTAAAAAAAGGCAATTTTTGTATAAATCAACATTTATTAAACTGAAAATTAAATCTTAATAACTTTAACGTTAAATTGCTTTGTTTCTTTCTTTTAATCACACACAGATTCACTTTTAAGCAGTTAAATCTGAAAACAACGATAAAAAAAAACGAATTTAGTTAAAAGTCATACTAATTCTTAATAACTTTACTATTATCTAGTAATTCTAGTATCTAATCATTGGTCATAATCACAACATTGTTAATTCTCATAATCACAGATTTGTTTCATAAAACAGACTTATAAATCAGTCTTTTAAATAATCAACTAACACATAAATTAGACTTCTTTAATGATTTAATAAAATAGGCTTTTAAAAAAATCAGAGCGTCAACAGCTTTGTCCGATAATCTGTTTCTGATTTTTGTAATAATGCCACCGGACACGAAGAACACTCTCTCGTTTTGAACAGATGTCGGTTTAATTGTGCTTAAGGCTTTATCCAGCAACAATTAAGACAATTTTGTCTCGTCTCGAGTCTCGAATCGAAAGTCCCGGGACTCGAGACAACTAAAATTACGAAAAGTCTCAGGACTTCGAGATACGAGACGTCCCAGGATCCAAACCCTAAGTGGCAGTGAAATCACGAAAATTAATCATTTATTTATTTGGACACAGTTCGTGAAACACAAAATACAAATAACAATATGAAAAAGTGGAAATAATGCTATGACAGTTACCTATAAATGATTGCAAATAACAATTCGTTTTTTTTTATTTCAAATAAGTGCGGGATGTTTTTAACGCACCCCATCGTCAGAATTAATAGGTCTTTAAAAATTCAATAAAGTTTTTGAAATTAATAATATTGAAGTGAATTTATGATCCTTAAAATATGTGGTGTATAAGTTAACGCAGCTTTCGAAGGACCATACGCGGGAAAATAATTTACGTGGGGTGGAATATTAGCCGACACAGAATTGAGCTACACACAGGTATGGATGGATGGACTTACTTGGGAATCTTCTGGACGAAACACGTTGACTCAAGGACAGCTCAGGCTATCCTGGTGTTCACTGATTCAACTCACTGTGGTGCACTTTTATTGGGTATTTAAATGTCACAATTGTATCGGCCTTACAAATAGAGAGCTTTGAATTTTGATATAATATGGCGCGGGCGGTGTGGTGCGCGCGCGGCGCGGTGTGCGCGCGGCGCACGGGCGGTAGCGGTGAGCGGTCACTGACAAGTGTCCAAAATTTTGAGAAGTTCCCTCAAATCACAGGAGATGCGATTGGCTCTCGCTACAGCGGAGCCTCTGATTGGTGCGTGCGATGAGCGTCCGGCTCGTTCCTTTGTACGGGAATTGGGAAGGAAGGAATATAGCTCAAAACTGCGTTCGGAAATACTTATTACTAAAACTTGCGCGAGCAGTATGCGTCTCCTATTATTTTCTTTTCTACTGTTTGGTTGAAAGTAGTAAGTATAGTCACGTTTTCTCGGCAGAACCCTGTTGATGCGTGTCTGACATGCAATGTGCCAATTGTTTTGCTTTTATTTAAACATTTGGGACACACAGCAGCACTCTACTCTTTATTCATTTTCATTATTTTCTTTTTAAATAGCTTTGCACCTTCAAAGCACCACGAAAGATTAGATCCTAGCAAAAAACGTGTAGTAGCCGTGCTGGTTGAAGTTTGAAATATTTCTTACTGTATCTCATTTTATCCAGTTTAGGTACGTACTAATTATGGTAGCATCAAGGATTTATATAAATCTATATAATAGGTACTAATTCTATAGGTAGCATCCAGGTATTAAATAGGTATTAGATATTATGACGTCAAAAAGCGGCTTTTCTCCACGATCCGTCTCCACGTCGCAACTAACATTTTCATCTAATTAGCTCGCACTTATCAATGGACATAATACTGTGGTCCAAATAGGCCATTGTGTACAAGGTTCATAAAATTACCCTCATCATCATTAACCTGCTTAACGTCCCGTACAAGTTTTAAGCATTAGGTAAGGGAAGTGAGGGCGCTTAAGGTGTTATGCGACCTTCACCTGTCAAGGGTTGTATCGCTTAGTTTTGATTTCCTTATCGAGGGAAATATTTTGGGCGATACCTATTACATTTTTGCTTACGAAATATTTTGATCAAAGGTGATATGTTATACGTAAATAATTGTGGCGGTAAAGGACGTGATATTTTTACCTGACTGCGCGACAGCAAAGACAGGGTTATGTTTTTCACGCGAATCTATGTAGCTATCTTTGGTATTTTTATGGGTTCGAAGCATCCTAACGGTTGGATGGATTTTAATAAATTTTTAGTACCTTGCCTTGTCAGTCATGATTCAAATCTGAGCTTGAATTGAAATAACTGCCACGAACTGTACTAGACTGTATGAAAAGTGAGCTTGTTTTGAACTTTTTATTTGCAGTCTGTATTTTTTTTTTTTTTCAGGATACAGTGTCACATTATATTAGCTTGCGAAACTCCGGAGACGTGATGGGTATCGATATCTTAACATGATAAACCAAAAAATTAATTAATTTAATGATTTTTTTGTAGTCCGCAACCGCAATGTAGTTGAACTGAATCAATTCTATTATTTTGTAAATTTGACGTTCTAAAGTACACACAGTAAAGTCACAGTAAAATGTACATGGGCCTATTTGAAATAAATGATTTGACTTTGAATTCACTCATGAATGGACTCAGGGCCATGGGGTCCGAGTGCTTATCGATTATTCCGGGACATCGCCAAGCGGTTGGTCGACTCTTCACGTGACCAAAGGGTTGGCCAATTTTTAGGCCAAAGAATTAGCATTGCCATACAACGTGGCAATGCTGCCAGCCTTTTGGGCACCTTTCCCACCGACAGCGATTCGGATGAATTTTTTGATGCCCAATGATTTGTTACTATATTTTATTTTATTTTTTCCTCTGTATATAGTTAGTTCAATTATTACTTAGTAGAATTATTAGTAGAACTTATTTTATACGTCAAAAATAAATAATTATGAATTTGACTTTGAATTTGAACTATCATTTAATTATTTTTTTTTGTGTAATCTTCACTGACGTGATGGGCATCGATATCTAAACACGATAAAACGAAAAAAAAAAAACTGCCGCAGTAAAGTTATTGCATAGCATTTGTAACCTCCATACTTCCTATTTGTCAACGCTACACTTGGGATGATGACGTGATGACATAAAACAAAAATTACGTTCCCATGACAACATCACGTTTCCCATGACAACATCATGTTGTCATGGGAAACGTCATTACATGGTAGGCGGAGTGGGGGGTGTTAGGTTTTATTTTCGTTACGTTACGGAATTTCTTGATTCGGTCGCCGCGCTCAAATCCCGCGATAAAAGCTATGCAATAGCTTAACAGATTTCTCAACTCCGAATTAGTTGAGAAATCTTTTTTGTACAAACACTACCAGCGGTCGCCGACCCCAAAAAAAGAATTAGCATATTTTTTTATATTTTTGGTCGTGTTTAGATATCTGCGGAATTTCGCTAGATATTTAATTTGACCCTGTAGAGCTTGAACATGAAACAAAATGATACCTACTGCGATGCTAGACTTAATGATAAATCCAAGTCATTTATAGTAGAGTACAACTGTTCTCATAGGGAAATAAGGAACCAGTCCTTTTTAACCCTTCTCTGGCGTTTCATTAGTTAGTCAGTCATAATTTTATGCAAGTGTAGAAGTTAGGAAGATAGTCAACGATACTGCTGCGTTTAAGGTAAAAAATAAATGTATTTTACGGACCAAAGGCTATAATATAAAGAAGCGAGGGAGCACACGCGATGACCGCTAATCGAGTACTAATTGCTAAATTGGTATGAATTTATAAAGTTATGTAAAAATGCTTAGTTGTCGATAGTGTATGGTTTCACCGTACAGTACCTAAATGTACGAAGTTTTACAAATCCCTTTCAAACGCAGTACCTACCTACGTAGAAAACGAAAAGCAGCACATGCGAATTTAAAAACCCTCCTAAACCCCATCATAAACCATGGTACCATTTAACTGAGAGACAGTTTATTGGACGCTTCCATTTCCAAACCTCTTCAATTCAAATCACGAAAATTGCATCAGACTATACACGAATGCCTTTCAAATGATTTCTGTGTAGGGTTGCGACACTAATTCATATCGATGTCACCACATCGATTTGATGCTAATTAGTAAATCGAATCGGTACCTATATTGGATTTACGTGTAGGTAATACTATTCGTGTTTGAATGTGTCGTGTTTCAGTGAGCTTACTTACAGCAATATAGGGTTACCGTATCACAAACAGGAATTTCGCATTACGAGCAAAGATTTAAATAGTTAGATTTACCTTCACCGTACACGCGAAAGAATATCCATACTGAGATGAGTGAGCTCACAAGATAATATATAGCATTTCCATAACGATCAAGTCAAGTCACTGCGTCATTGTGTGTATCAAAACGAAACAGAAATATGACTTTCTTTTGACAAGGTTTTGAATCTAAACGATTTAAATCTTTGATTACGAGTAAAAGCTGTTTGCGGGTTGTGTTTATCGTATATTTTTATGTAACATAAATAAAATAATCCGTTCTTTTTCTCTGTATAAGTATTAGTTTTGCTTGAATTGAAAAATGTGCCAAGACGAATATTATTTTATTTGTTGAGAAAGTAAATTCTCAGGGTGGCAGGGACATCGACGCAAAAACTGTTACCATGGATTCAGTACATGATTATTATTATTATTTTTCATCGGTTATTTAAAAAAAACTCTGCTTTTTCATAAAAAAGTGGAATACCTACGCGGTCAAAATGTATGGAACAGCAGATTTTTTTTTATAACCGACGAAAATTGTGCCTGCCAACCTGTATTTGTTAGAGTAGAACTTTTTCAACATTATCAAATCGCATCGTTGAAGACAAAAGAGTGTCACAGACGGACAATTTGTCTTCAATGTAAACCTCATTATGTATACTCGATCCTTTCTCCTTAAGACAATTTCCTCCGCCCCCGTTTGACTCTCGGAAACCTTTGGGAGGTTCAATAGATATTTAGATTAAAAAAATATCTATGTCTACCAAGATGTCTACTTTTTGTTTCTAATCGAGCCATTGTATTTCTGTTCGATTTAATCTGTTGTTGAAGTTCATCTTAACTTGTAAGATTGGTTCTTGATATTTTGGGTAAATCGTTACAGGTAAATTATGAGATTTGACAGAAAAAAAAATCTCATTTATCTGTTTACTAATAATCCTATTCTCTGGAGTAGGCTCCTAAAACAGTATTTTCCGGTCTTTTTTTGACAGATATTCAATTTTTTTACTTCTATGATTAATTCGTCGATATGAACAGGAAAAGCTTTTCATAATGGTTTCTTAAATGTTCTAAGATTTTTTTTTTATTATTTTGAAATTCAGGTCGAGTTGATTAAATGTATGTTTTCTGCCTGCGTAAAATGGTATTCTGTAATCAAATCCAGGCACGATATATTTTATTTATAAAGGATTGAAGACAGAAAATTTTAATATGACAGTGTGTTATTGTCATTTTATATGATAGAATAAACAATTTTTCATACAAATGCATTTATATCAATAGGATTAAACACTATCTAAATCAAAGCATATGATTATTTTTGTGAATTACCATAATGCGCACCACTGTAGTCCCTAAATAGGTGCAAATACCCGATTATAACATACCTTTTCATTTATAGTTAAATGTACTTAAATACATGATACAAGCTAATACTAAAATATGTAATATTATATACAAGTATGTAAAAAAAGGGGAATATTTGTCTGCATGGCTGTCAATGGGAAAAGTGCCCAAAATATACCTTTTAAATTCACAAATCCCTGCTATAATAAAATATACATTAAAAAAACTGTGGTGTCCTTGGAGCCTGCTGAAAACGGATAGAGATTTTACCTAAACATTTTCTCCGTCACTTTTGATAGGTGACGAGGTAAACGCGGGAAGCGTAAGGAAATAACTTTACTCATACCAGTGGAAAAACCGTGTCATTGGCTTAACCTAGCTAAGCATGCATTTTTGATAGGAAAAAAAGATAAACAAAGCTACAATATTATTGGGAACAGAAACATTTAACCTTTTTAGGGTTCCGTAGTAAACAAGGAACCCTTATAGTTTCGTCATGTCCGTCTGTCTGTCTGTCCGCGGTCTAGCTCCGAGACCCTTAGTACTAGAAAACTGTAATTTGGCATAGGTATATACTTTAATTACGCCGACAAAGTGGTAAAATAAAATTATGAAAAACTTTTTTTTTAGGGTACCTCTCATACACGTAAAGTGGTGATGATATATATTTTTCTTTTTTAACCCATAGTGAGGGGTATCATTGGAAAGGTCCTTTAAAAACATTGTGAGTTTGTCAATACCATTTTTGGATTCAGGGATCCGTTTGCGAAATATTAAGCTTTAAAGTGCTAATTTTTATTAGAGTCAAGTGTCCCCCCTCCCCTGCCGGCTAAATGGTTGGTTTTGGGTGTGTGAAAAAAATCACAACAGTAGTTTATATAACGAAATTAAAAGGAAAACTATCACAGCTAAGTAGGTTCTACAAGTTAACGAGTGATAATCGACCAACTTAACTTTGCAGTTGCAAAAACATGTTTTCCCATACATTCCGTATGGGAGAACATATTTTTCAACTACAAAGTTAAGTTTGTTTTTGGGATTAATTCATCCCAACTACGGAACCCTTCATTGTGCGTGGTCCGACACGCACTTGGCCGGTTTAAAAAAAAATATACGGATTGAATGCGAGGGTTTTGGCTACTTTTGTTTTGTGTGTATTTTGTCCAGTTTTTATGTATATGCGTTTTGTTTGTGCAGAATAAACAAGTTTTCTTTATTTTTTCTTTTTTTTTACACTTGTAGCAGCAGGAAGTCGTGCTGGTTTAAAAGCATCTTTGCTTTAAATCCGAATATTATATCGCTGCCGATTTGATAACCAAGAGCCCTGCCCTTCCCACTACTTCTAACCACCATTGTCCATCTAGTCACGTGTAAGTCCTAATGGGTACGTACAATCGAACCACCTTTCCACCTGAAACGATAGCGTTACCACTAGCATTCCCGACGTGCTAACCATTCTCCGCACCATTACACATTTATATGCTGTATTACTAACGTAGTAAAGACGTGAGTCGCTTACAGGATCTTCCCTTAGATGGTATCATTAAGTGCGATTGTACAAATTGAGTGGAGTTATGACGCGGCATGAAGATTCGTGGAAGCCCCTCGCGGATCTTGAATTTGTAAGGGCAAGTTGGCAGTCATCGTTGTAATAAATGATCTTGTTGAAACGCTACGCCGCAATATAGGAGGTCGTCGGCTTACTGAATAATGGCCGGCAGTATAATTAGCATAACTGCTTTGTACTTTTGCGTAAGTATATTAGCCGCAGAGATAATGTTGCGCTTTAAAACTGTCAACCGCAGTCGGCTAAAATTCTGATCGCTTCATTTTCCTTTTCACCCTTCTGATGCCTATCTTCCCGGTCCTCTAGGCCTGTTGCATCCCCCTTTTTAAGACCCTTCAACGTTCGCAGCTTTAAAAATTTATTACGAGGAGCAGCAATAAAATTTTACAACTTCGCATTTTTCGGAGTTGTAGAATTTATAGGAGGAGCTCGTGGCTAAGTAATAACAGCCGCACGGAGTGATCCACCAGGTTAAGCTACGCTTGTCGGGGTTGGTCCGTGGATGGGTGACCATCTTTACATATCGAGACTCCTCCGTGCCTCGGAAAGCACGTTAAGCCGTTGGTCCCGGCTGTCATTCTGTGGATCTTTGACAGTCGTCACGGGTCGTCAGAAGCCAGAAAGTCTGACAACCAGTCTTACCAAGGGGTATCGTATTACCCAGTTACTGGGTTGTGGAGGTTAGATAGGCAGTCGCTCCATGTAAAATACTGGTATTCAGCTGCATCCGGTTAGACTGGAAGCCGACCCCAACATAGTTGGGAAAAGGCTAGGCAGGCAGAATTTATAGGATTTGTGGTTTGTAGTATACTACATAAAAGATAGCTTGATCTCTGCGACATATGTCAAACTGACATTCCTAGGGTTGTTAGGATATAAAAAATTGTCGATAGAAATTATTGACGTTTCTTACTATTATCGATGCTAATGTAACATATAATTGGGTTTAATTTGGTCTGGTAACACGGCCTGTGAGCCAAACGCGGTGTGTTTACTCCCGAAACTCAAGGATGGGACGTTGACGGATGGAATGTTACATGGGTAGGTGAGAAATTGGATTTTATTTACTCGCTATTATTTTAGATCAAGTATATACAAATGTAAATAATGTTATGATATTAAAATATACAATAAAGTTAAAAGATAAATTAATTTTAAATTAAGTTTTATTTAAAATATCGATAGTTTATAGTATGTGGTTACGATGATTCATCGCCCATCACTAATTAGGTCGGCATGCCCATAAAGTATGACATAGACAGGTACTGTCTGTACTATTAAGAAATTCATGACTTCATAGGCGTGTTTTTACTGACAGCTGTCGCAGAGATCAAGCTATCTTTTATGAAGTATAATTAAAATTTTGGTTTAGAACAGTCCTGGTTTATCTATATAAGAAAAAAAAAACTGCAACTTCATCAGAATTGGTACCTAAATTTGCGAATGAAACTATTAAATTCTAAACGAAGTTAATCATTGTTATAGGATTATCGAGAAAGGCTGACAAAGTGGACAAAAGCCTAGGCAAGCGAAATATATTTTGCTCATTACTAAACGGCAGACAAACCGACTAGCAGTTACAACTCGTTAGATATTCGCCTCATAGTGTAGATGAAAGGTTCAAAGGCTCAGGTGGCTTTGACGTGGATTTCGGGATCACCGACGGAATATTTTGTCAGTTCCGGTTTAAGACTCTACTCAAATCGACTTTGTGTTTGTTTGGCTGTTGAATAGACGTGCCGCTGCCGTAATTGAGTCTATAACCACTTTCTGTTGTTCGATGTTCAAAACGGAACGAAATATAATTTAAAAGTTTTGCAATTAAATGAACGAAATCATTTATTTTGAAGAACTTATTATAAATTTGAATGAATTATAAGTAAAAGGGATTTCTTGTAAGTTACAGGTACATAATAATTTAATGCTAAGGCTCATGCAGACTAGTGCGACTTGTCGCGAGACGTATAATGGCGTGACGATTCTGCGATATTATCGCCACGCAACACCTTTTACACTAGCACGCCGCGATATCGTGGGTGCGACATGCAATGTGACACCAAAGGAACATTTTGTATGGCGTCGCGTCGATATCGCCGCGATACAAGAGAGTATTTTCTGTGTTGCGGCGCGACAGGTCGGACCTGTGTGTAGTGTCGCGCGCGTTTTCATAGAAATTGTTCTACATATATATATCGGAGAATCGCGTCGCGCAACCAATCGCACCAGTCTGCACGAGCCTTTATTGTGATACTCATCCGAATCCGTTAGGACTGTTTACGCGAAAAAAGATAAATATTTTATTTCCTATTCAAATATTCGAGTTTTACATAAGTTTAGGTATTACCTACTAAAAAACATTCTAAGCGTACAAAATACACTTACACAATATTTTTGATATTCATTAGGCTGGTTTCACATCTGTCCGGGAGACCCGTACGGGCCGCCCGTTACGGAACGGTAACATACGTGAGGCGCTAGAACATTGTTTTACAGCGACGCGGATTGGTCCGTACGCGACCCGTTCCGGGTAGAGCCCGTACAACGCCACTCATAGACGTTCTTCTACTCCCTCGTTTCAGAGCACTGCGGGCGCTACCCGTACGGGTCTCCCGAACAACTGTGAAATCAACCTAATTATAAGTAAACAGCACTTATGCCCAATATATCGAACTATTCAACTATGTCAAAAGTTAGAGAAGAAAAAGAAGAATGATGTAATAGCAATATTAGATTTGGCGATTTTAATAGCAACAGCTTCGGCTATTAGCTGTGTGTAACCTAATTTCTCTTTAGGTAAATACTATATAATAATAATCATCATCATCATCAGCCTATAATGTTCCCACTGCTGGGACACAGGCCTCCTCTCTGTGGGAGGGAGTGGGCCGTAATCACCACGCGGATGGGCCCGCGTGGTGGAGCGGGTGGTAGTGTGCGGGTTGGTAGATGTCACATGTCTTCGAATTTTCGAATTTCCTTCACCGTTTTGGGAGCAGTGGTGATGAAATAATTAACACAAAGTAAAGCGTCTGTCGGGGTACGAACCTACGACGTACAACTCGTAAGTCGCGGCCGTTACCACTGGGCCACCACTGCTCCAATATAATAATACCAGCCTATTATTGTCCCACTGCAGGGCAAAGGCCTCTTCTCATACAGAGGAGGCACGAGCATTGATCACCACGCTTGTTAAATACTAACCAGTAAATACAAAAAACATAACTTCACGACTGTATTCCCCGAAGGGTTGGGCTGAGGTGCACCTATAGTACACCCACATTTCCCCAGTTATGTTTGAGTCCCATGTAATAGGAGACGAGCCTATTGTTATCAACCGAGCACATATCCCAAGCTGCTGCTGAGAAATTCCAGATGGTATAACCCAATAACACTTTGCCCGACCCGGGAATCGAACCCAAGACCTCATACTCAGCAGTAGCGTTTGCTACCACTTGACCAACGAGGCAGGCAACTAACTAGTAAATAGGTTCGATAAAAGCATCATGCCTATTTCTAGCTGTGTCTATATTCCACCTCCTATTCTGCATTCTGTGCCCCAAAACATACACCGACGCACAGTGGGATAAAATGTCTTTTTTTGTTTAATAATCTGCCTACACCACAATTTTTGACGTATCACTGCCATTTTTTTATACACTCCTGAGATAACTTTGGTGTGTCACTGCCACTTTTCCCTAAAAGTGAATACCATAACCTCAAAAAATCGGGAAATGAAACAAAAAACAATTTCTAAAAAATATATTTTAACAAAAATGAGCTTCCAGGGGTCGTCCGATAAGGATCAAGCCCGGGTCGACGGCGCGTTGTGTTCCACGCGCGCCTCAAAGAGATGTCAGCATTGACGGGGTCCGCTAGGGCCAATGCCTGCCGGGGATTCGAAGAAAACCGAAAGGGACATTGTGGCCCCCCTGCAACATGGCAACTGAAGGAACACGGGTAGGTTTTAGTCAGTAAGAGTCTGACACGCCCTCCCACTCCGCCCAGAGCGGGAGAAGTTATTTGATAATTTCCCACCCAAAAAAAAGGGGTTTTCAGGTCATGAATTTACTGTTTGATTATAAAAATTCAAAATGGCGAATACAAAAAGGCGACAAAAAAAAAAAACAATTTGATTCATTTCCCGATTTTTAAAAGAAATTAAAAAAAAAGACTTTTCGATTATGAAAAAGTGTTTAAATAAAAATGGCAGCGATCCGTCAAAAATTGTGGTGTAGGTAGATTTTTGAACAAAAAATTTCTTTTTTTTCCCACTGTCCGACGGCGCCGTGGAAGTGGCGAAGTTTTGGGCCAACAAAATATGAATAACTGTCGTGCCAGAGACACGAAGAAGAAGAACATCTAATTCTACTGCCGATCAGCTTTCAACCACAGTTAATGTGAAAAGTGCATCAGACATTTCATCTCTGTCTCATAATCAGCAAGTGATAATTGACCAATGAATTAGGAAATAAAATAAAATCAAATCAAATCTTAAAAATATTAGAGTAATAACTTTTGTTTAATGAAACAAAATTACGCTCGCATTTTGACATTTATTTTACATTTATTTGAAAATATAATAAGTAATGAAAGATGAGCAACAAATAGCTCATATTCGTTTCAAAACTCTCAACAGATAGATGGATGAATATTAATATTATGTATAAAGAACTAAATTGATATCTAAAGAGTAATATTTTTGATAAAGTGAATGTGTACATGACTTGTTATGTATGTAGTTGGAATTTGGTAATCGAAATGATTGATTACCGTGAGTGTACAATGGGGGTCGGATCCATCTCGTTAGAAGGGGAGCCAATGATCGATGCGAGTAGAGCACAGCCAATTATCATAATCTACTGCTATGTATATGTAAGTACCTAGGATATGTGTGATCATAGTCATATATCGTGCCTAAGTTCTTGTCTTCACCAAAAAATAATCAAGAAAGTTACAATTACAACTTGTATTCTTTTTTTCGTGTGGTTAGAGATTAACCGGGTGTCAGAGTTTTGACTTGGGTCCACATGTCGTCGAGAAATATAATCTCTCCGGCATGCCGCTTTCCTCACGATATTTTCCTTCACCGTTTTTAGGGTTCCGTAGTAAACAAGGAACCCTTATAGTTTCGTCATGTCCGTCTGTCTGTCTGTCTGTCTGTCTTTCCGCGGTCTAGCTCCGAGACCCTTCGTACTAGAAAGCTGTAATTTAGCATAGGTATACATATTAATTACGCCGACAAAGTGGTAAAACAAAATTATGAAAAAAAAATTTTTTTTAGGGTTTACGTAAAATGGTGATGTTTTATTTTGATTTTTTAATCCCATAGTGTGGGATATCATTGGAAAGATCTTACAAAAACATTATGAGTTTGTGAAAACCATTTTTGGATTCAGGGATCCGTTTGCGAAATATTAAGCTTTAAAGTGCTAATTTTTGTTAGAGTCAAGTGTCCCCCCCTCCTACCGGCTTAATGGTTGGTTTTGGGTGTGTGAAAAAATCACAACAGTAGTTTATATAACGAAATTAAAAGGAAAACTATCACAGCTAAGTAGGCTCTACAAGTTAACGAGTAATAATCGACCAACTTAACTTTGCAGTTGCAAAAACATGTTTTACCATACATTCCGCATGGGAGAACATATTTTTCAACTACTAAGTTAAGTTTGTTTTTGGGATAAATTCATCGCAACTACGGAACCCTTATTTGTGCGTGGTCCGTCACGCACTTGGCCGGTTTTTTTAAGCAAGTGATAATTATACAATAGGCACATGAATCCGAAAACTCAGAGGTGCGTGCCTTGGGTTCGAACTCGAGACTTATGACTTACCAGTCGGACGGTCTCACCACTAGCTGCTAACTTGTACAAAAAAATCATAATCGTCTCGAGCCTATATATACCCTAGTATCGATACCTAAATGATCCAACTTTCAATGAGAGGTGGCTTTGGTTCTTTCCATATTTTTTCTTCTCATTAATAAAAAAAGATTTTCTGATTGAAAAAGTTAGGAATAGACCCCTTGAGAGATTAATCTGAACAATGAAATCCTCAGAATTCACTAATGCCCGCTTGATTTTGTTCGTAAATAATTTCATAACGAGAATCCTAATCCAATTGTAACCAAAAGTATCCGGGAAACAATTGAATTTTGGCGTAAACTTCGGCTTTTAGGATGTTATAAAGTATGTAATAAAGTTATCGTATTTTTGCAAATGTGGGGTATTTGGCAACGTCTCGTATCGTTCACATATTTGACCAGTCAGCATAAAGGTTGTCGTATCCAGGATACGCAGTGCCCATCGATTTATTGGAACAAGTATTTTACGGACACATGAAAAGCTGCTGTCGAATAAAGGAAATAAATTTTATTGAATATGTGTCCCATTCGCTAAAGAAACAACCTACTTACACCAGAATAAAAATATTTATAACTTCATTCCATTGCGTTTCTCTGGAGTCTTTCCGCAGTTTATGCCGATGACGTTGTAGACACGAGGAAGTTTATTGAACTACAAAAGTTCGTGATTCTGTCTTCCGCCTGCAGATACTTTCCTCCTAGAAGTAAAATAGAACTTTCAGCTGAGCTTTGTCTAAGATTTATAGTGGAGAAAAAACATTCTTCTCTATGAAGTTAAAGGTAAGGTTGTATTGTTTAAGAATGTGCTGTGGGCTGTTTGTTAATCATTTATTAGGTAAGGCGAAGTTAGTACTCAATCAAAGGTTGCGGCCTTGCGGGTGAGACTTGCCCTATTGAATTATTGTGGCGTATCAAGTATTTGGGTTAATCAAAGAGGTTAACATGAAAATTGTTGATGAGGTTACGTGTTAGTGGTTTAGTTACGTGTATTGGAAATGCTTTGATTCATATAAGGTTAACTGGAAACATAACTACCTGCTTTATAGTTGTAAGTGTAGGATATCTCAGAAATAACACAGTTAACTTTCAAAACTTATTTATTGTTCTCACAACTTATTACTATCAAAACTTATTTATTGTTCTCACAACTTATTACTATCAAAACTTATTTCTTAAAATTAATCACCACAGTACAACAATAACACGACTGCTCGCTATCAACTCCCATCAAAAAGTGCCCGATCTCTGCCAAGTCACCGCAACCGTTGCCACCAGTGTGGCCAGTGCAAATTAATTCAATCTCCCGATTTTATTCCAATATGCATTTCCGCCATCAGTATGGCCATTACAAAATTTTTAACCGTAGATCGACTCGATTTGTACATTTTAAACAGTGTAGTTTTAGTTAAATTAATAAAACCTTACACTCGACCATCCTGACAACGTGTATGTCCTCATACACGTATCTGGTGAAACCTTACACTCGGCAAAAATCGATCACACTTCAAAAGAATTACAACAGTGAGTAAATAAGAAAATTTTAATCAAAATATTTAATAACCTTGATTGAAATATCTGATCACAAATACAAATATATCCCGTTTTTTTTACTAACAACCGATTATCCTTAGAACAAATTATCCCCAGAACAAATTATCCCCAGAACAAATTATCCCTAGAACAAATTATCCCCAGAACAAATTATCCTTAGAATCAATTGTCCCTGTAACCAATTGTCCCTGTAACCAATTGTCCCTGTAACAAATTATCCCTGTAACCAATTATCCTTGTTACTAATTATCCTTGTAACCAACAATTATCCTTGTAACTAATTATCCTTATCACCAATTATCCTTGTAACCAATTATCCTTGTAACCAATTATCCGTGTAACCAATTATCTTTGTAACCAATTATCTTTGTAACCAATTATCTTTGTAACCAATTATCCTCGTAACCAATTGTCCCTGTAACAAATTATCCCTGTAGCCAAATATTCTTGTTACTAATTATTCTTGTAACCAACAATTATCCTTGTAACTAATTATCCTTGTAACAAATTATCCTTGTAACCAATTATCCTTGTAACCAATTTTCTTTGTAACCTATTATCTTTGTAACCAATTATCCTCGTAACTAATTATCCCCGTAACTAATTATCCCCGTAACTAATTATCCCCGTAACCAATTATCCTCGTAACCAATTATCCTTGTAACCAATTATCCTTGTAACCAATTATCCTTGTAACCAATTATCCTTGTAACCAATTATCCTTGTAACCAATTATCCTTGTAACCAATTATCTATCCATTTATCCAACCAATATTAACCATAAATCTGAAAACCAATCCGTATCTTAGGATCTTACGGTTTAACAGATCAACCATGAATTTTGCTTCTCTCAGGTCAAGACGCAAAATCTTTCCGCGATTTCTTGTGCCTGACCTGAAAAAAAGGAAAACAACATGTAAATAAACGATAAAAGTTAATAATTTTATCAATAAACACAAACCCCATCTTATTTGCCCACGAGACTGATTGAACGGGCATAGTTGGACACTGATTCCCGAATAATCCCTGCCCTTAACATGTCATCTACCATTCCTCAAACCCTTTCGCGTTCATAGTAAGACAGACGGTAGTCTATAAACTACTGGACGTTGACTACTTCCCTCGATTCTCATTTCGGAAACATTCGCCTAAATCCACAAAATCGTAAGCAAAACACTTCTCGTGACGTCGAAGGAGTTCTATGAGCTTGGTCTTATCACTGTCAAAAGTATCACTAAAGAAGAAGGGATTTCCATAATATAAATACACGTAGTAGACATGAAATTGTGATACCCAAATTTAGATCAATTAAAACAAGCAAGTCCTTTCTTATAAACAGTATCCGCTTTTATAACAAGTTGCCAAAGTCTGTTACAGAACTTAGCGATGGGAAGTTCAAAACCCACATCAAACGTGTCCTTATCAAGAAAGCATATTATGAAATCAAAGACCACGCTGAAGACAAGGAAGTTTGGCAATAATTCCTTCTGCACAAGTGGCCTCCCTGGTACCTCCTTGACTCCTCCTTGCATAGTCATGCAAGAGTCTATTAACTGCTCTCAAACTACTATGTTTATTTCAATCTTTTTTTTTTTTACATTCTTTCAGCTTTGACAGTAAGCCGACCCCAACATGGTTGGGAAAAGGCTAGGAAGATGATGATGACATTCGTCCTTGACACATTCATCACATCATTTCACACTTTACACCCACGATTCAATTTTACAATTTAGTTCTTCAGATTTTTTTACAGTTGTAATAGCAATCACGTAATAGGTTTTTATTTTTATTAATTTATTTATCTTTTGTACAGACTCTTTTCCATCCCTTGAATGTGAGAACGCTGCAGGCCTAGTAAATTGAAGATCTGCTGACCATTTGCTACCTTGTCAAGTACCTGGGCCGTAATTTTGTTCATAGGGTAGAATATCCATTAATTTTACCTGCCACTCTTCCCAAATAAACAATATCGAGTTGAGACATTCATACCAAGTTTTACCTAAACCAGTCAGTTTTGCATAGTAAAATGAACCACAGTCTTCTCGTCCCAGCCATATAAACCTTTGCACATTCGTTGACCCTTTTTTTTTTTTTTGACATATCTATACTCGGGAATCATATTTATTTATTTATATTTTTATGATCCAAGCTTCTATTACTAGATACAGTGCTCAGGTTTTGAGGCTGCGATGGCAAGACATCTAATGGATTGCATTATTTGTAAAAGAAAAGGTGGGATTACATGACCTTTTGGTGTGATGATCCGTGCTTGTGGTACCTCGACCTTCTCTGTTGCGACTACCCGGCAGCCCTCAACAATTGCGCTCCCAGCTCGTTCCAACTTCAGGCGAGTCCCGTCGTTCACCCCGTCGGCGTTGCTCGGTGTCGCGTTCCTTTTGTAGATCAATCTCCATCCGGCGAATAAGCTCCTACTCCCGCAACAAAGCTTGTTCTCGTTCCAGCAGGCGCTGACTACGGTTGCAGTTTTTCTGGCATGCGCTCAACTGACTGTGCCTAGAGCGCGAGCGATCACTAAAACTCATAAAATACACATTAAATATATATTTTTTTTAGAATTAATTAGATTATATGATAAACAATAAGTCCTCATCTCTTTTATTTTCCTTTTGCTGTGCCCAACAGGATCCACGATTGTTTATTTTCAAATGTTTACCACCTAATGATACGATACACCATTTCAGCACCAGTACCTCTGGATTTTATCATCTTGCACACCACAAACCTGGTACACTTTTAGCATCATTTAACAAACTATATAACTAGGCACTAATATAATAACGTTATAGACCTTAGACTTCTTGAAGACACCTTCTGGTTACGAGGCTCATAGCCAACTGAACTAGAAGTTAAGCGACGCTCCAAACATCATGTTTCCAATTCTGTTTCGTTAAAAAACCAGTACTTTTACGGAACTGTCAAATGAGATACTTTTAAACTTCATAATTACACTGATACAAAATCATTTGAGGCAAATCACATACTTTTAATTTTGTATTTAGTATTTAAAATCAGTAAATCTTCCTAATATTTGGAAATCATGACATTCGGCCATCCGACACTGTGTTGCCTCCTGGCACACACACAACAATCATAAAATAATATATATATTTTTTTACATAAATCATGAAATTTTGCATGTTAAATAAAAAATTAAATGAAAACAAATTTCTTTAGCAATAGCATACGGAATTACGAGTTATGGGTGAACATTTAAATCATACATTGAAAGATTTTCAAAACTACGAGGTAATCTTTTAAAATTCACTGTACTGTGAGCACCATGCTTGGCTGCTCGGGCAGTGTATAAATCAAATAATTTTTGAGGAGACGATTATATTTAAACCATTAGTACAATATTTTTTTTTACCGACAATTAAAAACCATATAAAAAATCCTAATTTAAACATATCTTGTCAGATTGTTCGGATGACGTACAGTGTTCTTGCCAGCCTGTACAGCATGAGGTTGCATCTCATGATAAAACCTCACATGAGCTACGCCCCACTTGAATAAATGGATCAGGCAGAGACTTTTATTCAAAGCATCCGAACAATCGAACCCTTCCTGCCTATACCTAAAAGAAACATTACCTAACGATGGCAATTAAAATACATAGTGAGGTCTTTCTCTTGCAAGAGAAGGCTTAAGTCAGGACGTACGAATCGCAAAGTTCTGATACCAGGCTAGGTATCAGCCAAGTTAAATGACAATATGTGTTAACACGCACCCAGAAAATTAACGTCGTCATGCTTAAACCTTACCGCACCAAAACCATCGAAAAAGATACGGCAAGCCTCAGAAAACAAACAAACTGACGTGACAATTCACATCTACCCAGAGGGGGTTTATGAAAATAAGGAACTAGGCCCCACATCCTAAGCCTTAACTCCATCGGACATAATTGAGCCAGAGGGAATGAAGGATCAAGAAATAAGCGCTCAACAACATTAATAACTCACGACCATACTCCAGAAGGAAAATCTCAAAACCTCATTCTACCCTCACAAGACTCAATCTTTATCGAACGTCAGTTAGCTCTGACTAAACTGTGAGACCTCAGTCGTAAGTTGAACTAATTGTATCAACTAGACACACCTTGCAAGGGCTATGCCCCCGTTAGCGAGGCTGGTCAGCTCAGTTCTAGCCAGGAAGATAAAACATCAACATAAAGGTAACGTCGCCGTCGTCGAACTATTTAAATAACAACATTATAAATATCCAGTACAGACTAGACTTAATATGTCCCTTTAATTGAACCGTTGAACAACAGAAGTATTCAAATACTCACATAACATAAAATAATCACAAGAAGTATCACCAAAAATAAACAGTATTTTTTTTTTTTAACTCCTACCATAATCATTTAAAACACCAAAACTTATAAATACAAAATAAACTCGAAACGTAGGAAAAATACCATTGTAACCACACAGACAATTTAGTTTAATAAAATAATTTTAGCGCCAGGCTCGACATCAGATATCATTTTCACATCTCATTGAAACATTACTCTTAAAGACGTTCATACAAAAATTCATAGAAAAAGAACGTTCAGATACAAGGAAACTTTTTGATTTTGCTTTCCACAAAAACCTAATTCGGACTATAAAGAACATTTTTTTAAAACAAAAGATAGCCAAATCGTTTCAGCTGTTCTCAGGTAATGCGCTTACCAATGAACAGCATTTCATTATTATTTATGTCGTACGTACTCGGGGCGTAATCCATTTACAATCTTTACACATGATTCTATATAGCTTAGAAAACTATACCAAAATTCAAATCAAGTTATATTCAATTAATGTTTCATTGGTCCAGAACAATAATCATTAAGTATCATAATTATAATAAAATAAAATGGTATCATAAAATCAATCATAGTATCAAAAAATCAATAAGTATCATAATACTAATACTCCATTTGAAACAAGATCAGATACCCAAACGAACCCTGTCCACATTAACAAAACCATTTATCATAATCAGCCCATGATCCTCTCACTGTGAGAGGGAGTGGGCCGTAATCCACCACGCGGGCCCAGTGCGGGTTGGTAGATGTCACATGTCTTCGAATATTTGGTTCTAGGACCTGCCGGTTTCCTCACGATGTTTTCCTTCACCGCATCATTTATCAAGTGCGAATAAACATAGTACACTAGATGTCACATGTCTTCGAGTGATTGGTTCTAGGACATGCCGGTTTCCTCACGATGTTTTCCTTCACCGTATCATTTATCAAGTGCGAACAAACATAGTTCACTTATCATTTATCAAGTGTGAACATCATAGTTCACTTATCATTTATCAAGTGCAAACAAACATACTGCAGTTATCATTTATCAAGTGTGAACATCATAGTTCACTTATCATTTATCAAGTGCAAACAAACATAGTTCACTTATCATTTATCAAGTGTGAACATCATAGTTCACTTATCATTTATCAAGTGCAAACAAACATACTGCAGTTATCATTTATCAAGTGTGAACATCATAGTTCACTTATCATTTATCAAGTGCAAACAAACATACTTCAGTTATCATTTATCAAGTGTGAACATCATAGTTCACTTATCATTTATCAAGTGCGAACAAACATAGTTTACCTTTTGGTTAATCCCACGACGGTCTCACAACGGTTTCATGACGGTCTCATGACAGTCCCGCGACAGTCTCATGACGGGCAATCATCACGTCATCGTGATCATGCTCATGCAATGGACACGTTATAAGACATAGAATGATTCACGAAAACCATGAAAGAAAGAAAGAAAATACATTTATTTAGCACAGACAACGATGAAAGAATGCCATTGTACGAGCTACGCTGTACATGAAAATAATTTGTCCTTCTTACAGTGAAACGTTGCAGTTTGTTAACCCAACATTAATTGTGCATTATTACTTTATTAAATATTGTTTTAGTAGCAATAAAACCTTTATAACAATCGGTTGTTTACTCGTTCAACATAACATCCCAATACACAACATCAACATAACATTTTCACTGTTGGGAGTTACGCCCCAACAGCCATGTAAATAAATCCCATCCAAAATAAAGTGTTGGTTAAGTTCACTATCTCAATCAATCAAATTAATCATAACCCAAGTAACACATCAAAGCAGTATAGCGGCCGACTTACAGCATTTCTGTATCCTTTTCGCATTTTGAGTTAGTTCTATAGAAGCATTACAAACGTGTATAGGGCTACTGTAATGCTTATTTGGGCACAAATTATACGGCTTTAGATCCTAAATATGTTCACAACAGTTGTTTAATTGCATTACAGGCGCATTATACTAGCAATATTATTGATAAAGAAGATGTTAATTGCATTACAAAAGCATTAGACTAGGATTAGAATGCAGTAATTGAATTATTAGAGCTATTTAAGTGTTCATAGCTAGAACATAAATAAATCCTAGATCATTGCAAAAACACCTCTACTACCACGGTACAAATGTTATAATACAATTAACGTTGTAATTTAACTATTTTGTCTCGCAATATAATATGGACGAAGACTGTCAAAACCGAGTAAGTGACATTATATTTGTTTGCATCAAAACAAAATTTATAATACTGGCTAAGTTTTTGACTCTTTTGTTATTTCATGGCTTCAAATATTACTGCACAATTTAGTTTACTGTAAAGTGTGAAATAACCAAAACAATTGTGTATTCCTAGTATAGAAAGAATTTTGCATAATTAACATAATAGTATTTGTGGGGTAGTATTAAATTAAGGTATATCATTTTTAAATAGGTCTATTGCTTTTATAAATAGGTCCGAATGATAATATATATTTTTTTTGGTTATAAAATATTTACAAAATGGTGTCGGTCTATAGCAGCCTGGTGAACCTTTAAAAAGGCTAATTAATGCCGCCAGCAGTATAAATACTCACGCGTGAACAATTATTAAGCCAGAGGCCAGAGAAGACTTTTGATGAACCACTATAGTGCCATTGCCTATAAAGTAGTTCTACGTCCACCATAAAAAATGATGTTGTTTTGTTGATCATATAATATGTGATTTTCCACAATATGGCCGACAAATGGTTTTACGAATACAGTAAAATTAATGTATATACAGTTTTACGCATTACAATAACTCGCGTGTATTTGATTAAAGCTGTACAACAGAACTCAGTTAATCTTAAAAAATGCAAGAATTACATTGATTCACATTTATGCTGTTCAGCAGTACTAGGCTGTTACTAACCACTTAAAAGTGCTATTACACAACAAAAGGCACTAGAAACAACTCAAAACTGTATAACGGATTTACGGTGCATTATAATGGTATAAGTTTATGCTATTAAGCAGCATTAGGTATTATCTTACTACTTAAAAATGCAATTGTAGACCCTAAGGCACTAAACACAGCTGAAAGCTGTATAGCGGATTTACAGGTCATTATAATGGTTCATGTTTATGCTATTAAACAGCATTAAGTATTTATTTACTACTTAAAAATGCTATTGTAGATCTAAATGCACTAAAAACAGGTGAAAGCTGTACAGCTGCATTATGGTTTGCTGCACTAAAACTAAAGGCTTTACAAAAGTTTTGATATGCCACTATCCAACCGTTTTACAGTGTAAAGCATCATAATGGTTTTAAAATACCAATATACAGCGTTAAGATGCTCGGTGAACTTATATAAGAGTTTATACGGGCCTTAAGACGCAGATATATGACAGTGACCTTAAATGGTTAGCTTGCGTGTTCTGTACTGAGCTCACGCAACGCGTCGTACGCCCAGCCAGTAATAGGACTCGCCCATCAAGGAGCGCTGTCCCAATTTAGACGCATTATTAATTTATTACACGTAAAACAAAAGGTATTTTAATAAAACACGTATACTAAAAGATCATTAATTTAATTATCTTTAAAATTGTGAAGTTTTCAGAAAAATACGCTTGATGGATTTTGCGTCATTCTCAGTTTTTTATCCGCGTTAGATATAACTTTACAAATTAATTTCACTATGTAATATAAACATAATCAAAAATATGCGTATATTCAAATATTAAGAAAATGCTCTAATTTAACATATTTTTTTTTTTAAATCGCTAACGCTACTCGTTCAGACGTCATCTTCAGTATAAAATCATTAAAAGTCAGCTATCGTCCCCTTAAGTTCTACATAAGTTTACTATTCTTTTTTTTTTTTTTAAATGCTTCCTGTGTTACTTGGGAGGTAATCGCAATACCTTCATGTCCAGCTATTATGCATTTAAAACAATTTATCCGACGACTAGTGACTCACCGAACAACCAGTAGTTATCATACCCACTCAAAATCCAGCGAAATCACAAAGTACGCCCCCTAACAGTGAACAACCATAGTTCAATTATCATGGCAATCACTAAGGTAGAAATAATCATAACCAACAATTTATTTATGTTAATCTCGTGTTGCTTTAAAATAATCATAAAAAATGTTTTTGTCAAATGTTGCTCATTTGCTTCCCTTACAGAGGCTTGTGGGAACGTATCTATTAGTTATAGTGGTAGCAAAATTATAAGGAAACATTATACCCATGTATACTTCACTGCACACCATCAGAGAGTTGCCCTGACCTGATGTGGGATACCCATACTAGTACCCCGAAATCACGCTCATTGCTTTCATTTAGGCAACCAAAACACATCTCGTGCTATCGGAGAGTCGCCCCGATCGAGCACACGATTTGTCTGGTCAGTATGTGTAATAATGCGTGCTAAAGTACCGCCAGAGAGTAGCCCTAGCCACGTACCCACACACACCATTACACACAATCTACACAATACAACACATCATCAGAGAGTTGCCCTGACCTGATGTGCAGCGCCATGCAGCCGATAAAATGATAGCAACCCAAAACAAAACTCAATAATCCTTGTAGGCTCCTAGTTGTTCCCATAAGCCTCTTTACCTTACCTTTTTGGTTTAACCCACTTCTGAAATGATACGATACACCATTTCAGCACCAGTACCTCTGGATTTTATCATCTTGCACACCACAAACCTGGTACACTTTTAGCATCATTTAACAAACTATATAACTAGGCACTAATATAATAACGTTATAGACCTTAGACTTCTTGAAGACACCTTCTGGTTACGAGGCTCATAGCCAACTGAACTAGAAGTTAAGCGACGCTCCAAACATCATGTTTCCAATTCTGTTTCGTTAAAAAAACAGTACTTTTACGGAACTGTCAAATGAGATACTTTTAAACTTCATAATTACACTGATACAAAATCATTTGAGGCAAATCACATACTTTTAATTTTGTATTTAGTATTTAAAATCAGTAAATCTTCCTAATATTTGGAAATCATGACACTAAGCACATATATTGTGGAATGCAATAAAGTATTGAGTATGAGTTCCATTTCCTCCATCCATTTCCTTTCAATATCAACCATCAATACCCCTCAGTACCAGCCACTGTACGACTTCCAATAAGTGACATAACATTCTGCACATGTCAAAAATTGTACCGCAAGCTTCACTGGTCAAGCACTCTCACTTGCCAGCGACTGTACGACTTCCAATAAGTGACATAACATTCTGCACATGCCAAACATTATACCGCAAGCTTCACTGGTCAAGCACTCTCACTTGCCAGCCACTATACGACTTCCAATGAATGGCCTATGCTTCGACTTCCATCTTCCAATCGTCTATATTTCTGGTAAGCATGTATTCGCTAACTTTGGTTCTTATTTTACTTATGTCCCTATCTAACTGTCTTGTGTCCAAAAATATTTCATTTTCAATATTCTCACTACTAAGGATTAAATTACGACCAAACAGAACTTCAAAACTTAAAACAGTTCAATACCTTCACAATTATAACTTACTATAAGCTCTAATCAGTAGCTTCTCACTGACCATAATTTTGTGAACCTTCCTTCTCACAAGCATAAATACATAAATATAATCATAAAATCACGGTGACAGCGCACGCTCTCGCTAACCATACTCATTACTTGTGAGCGCTCTCACAAGCATAAACACATAAGTATATACTGATTGTTCGAAATTATAATTCTGATATTCACAGAAGTTTCACAAAATAATAGTTACATACATATGTGTCATATCCACATATATGTATTCTCATCCTTATCTTTCCAGTTATTAGTAATCAAATCTCAAACCAGTCAATCCATACATTATAATTAAGTAGAAATACTAATAATTTTAGACACAATACAATTGTTCTAAAACTTATCTGGATTGACTTCTCATATTTATCCTCATTAACACTTAAATAAGTTTACCTTAAGGTATCTGGGAAGTACTATTTATTAATCAAATGTAAGAAATTAACAAAAAGAGCACTATTGCATTTAGTGACAAGTACAACTTTACAATCGTAACTAGCATGTTGGCAATAACAATCTTTTTCAGCAGGCAACAAACTGCTGTGCCCCTTGATCTCGTAATACTAACTAGTTAAATGTTGTAAATTGTAACCTTCAATGCCATTTAAGAATAAGGATATAAGGATGCCATATAAATGTTTGGGGTGGACCATCCTTATCACTTAGGGGTATGAAAAATAAATTACGACCGATTCTCAGACCTACCAAATATACATATAAAATTTTATAGAAATCGATCTAGCCGTTTCGGAGGAGTATGGCAACTAACACCGTGACATGAGAATTACATATATAAGATTAATTAATTTCTCAAAATAATAATCCAATATGTGCACCCCGCAATTTAAGGCATAATATAAGATAGAAGTAAATATCTTAAGAACTTGCTGTACCTTATTTGCAAATAAATGGTTTTGATTTTTGAATAAATGCAATACTAAAATGATATAATTAAAAAATATTGAAGCAACAGCATTGATTACCTTCACCAGATGCACTGCATTAGCGTCCAGCTATACAGGCGTCCAGCTGCACTGGGGTCTAGCTATACAGGCGACCAGCTGCACTGGCGTCCATCACCAGATACACTGTATTAGCGTCCAGCTATACAGGCGTCCAGCTGCACTGGCGTCTAGCTGTACAGGCATCCAGCTGCACTGGCGTCCAGCTGCACTGGCGTCCAGCTGCACTAGCGTCCAGCTGCACTGGCGCCCAGCTGCACTGGCGTCCGGCTGCACTGGCGCCCAGCTGCACTGGCGTCCGGCTGCACTGGCGTCCAGCTGTACTGGCGTCCAGCTGCACTGGCGTCTAGCTGCACCGGCGTCCAGCTACACCACCGTAACCGCTTCACGCCGGCTATTACTCGCGCATCCCGTCGTCCGCTCACGACGGACGCTGCGCATGAGACTCCAACCACGGTGGCAGCGACCTCCATGGCGTCGGCTATGACTGCGACCAGTTCCCGGTTCTACCCCTGAATGGATACTATCTTGAGCCGGGGTCGTCAGCCGGTGCCCCGTGAGGACGCTTCACTGTCGCGAAACATTATCTGAAACTCATAACAACGGGTTTGAACAAGCTGTGAAAAAGTTAAAATGTCGAATATCTTCTAACGGTAGGTCCTAGAGCAAAATTAACGAAATTTTTCACCCCCTGTTAAAAACCCCACACTCATGTGTGGCATACTAGATAAACCAATAAACCATGAAATTCCATTGGGCATTCCTGGTACCCTATTATCAATCATTGTATCGTCTATATACAATTTTAAAGTTAAGTAACAAGTTCAATTATGTACCGGTCGTCTTGCAACCTCGCTGTATAAACCGTTGGAATTTAAATCAAATAAAAATTTCAACGGTCGCCGAGATTCAAAACCGTATGATGCATAATACTATTCCCAACGTGGTAAAACAAACTATTAAAATAGAAAATTAAAATCAGGCAAATACTTAAACGAATTTGATCCGATTTGACAACAGTTCTGCTGTGGGAATTTAAAATTATAATTATGGTGGCAAACTAGAAGTTTAATGTAAAGAATAAAATTCTGCTTTTAATAACTAATAGAAATATAAAATACATAATAATTTCAAGCAAAATATTTATAAACAAAACTACTTGTTATGCAATTGGTCAAAATAAGAAAAGCATGATTAACGGATTATTATATTACCAGAATTATAATAATAATAATACAATGTTGGTAACTCTAAAGAAAAAATAGATCGTAGGCGTGTACTTACGGATCTTGATGCCACTTCTGAGATGTAGGATATCTCAGAAATAACACAGTTAACTTTCAAAACTTATTTATTGTTCTCACAACTTATTACTATCAAAACTTATTTATTGTTCTCACAACTTATTACTATCAAAACTTATTTCTTAAAATTAATCACCACAGTACAACAATAACACGACTGCTCGCTATCAACTCCCATCAAAAAGTGCCCGATCTCTGCCAAGTCACCGCAACCGTTGCCACCAGTGTGGCCAGTGCAAATTAATTCAATCTCCCGATTTTATTCCAATATGCATTTCCGCCATCAGTATGGCCATTACAAAATTTTTAACCGTAGATCGACTCGATTTGTACATTTTAAACAGTGTAGTTTTAGTTAAATTAATAAAACCTTACATAAGTAAGTTCTAATATCATTTTAAAGAAAGGCATATTGACGTCGGTGCCCAATGTGGAATAGAATAATAAAAACTTTGTACCAACCAGTACAAAGATAGGTACTTCAAGTGTCAAATATTTACCACAATGACTAACAGCCACGTATCTCTGTTCGCAGATACCAGTAGGGATTTGTGGATTTTACTTCAAAATTAGGTACTAGAGAAACTTAATAACTATTTTGAGTAAAGTTTTTAGTTTTGATTGAGTGGTGTGATAACTAGTGATCGGATATTTAGATGCATATTTATCTAAAGTTAATATTTTGCTAAGAAATTATGGAAGTGGCTTCTTAATAAATAAAAAAATAACATAAATCCCGGAATTCCATAACATCCGGGAATGCACAACTAATCAGATACATGGTTTGGAAATGACTTATAAGCCCTCTTATGAAGGTTAATTTTGTGGTGTTAACATAAAAATTTATATACCCACTAAAAATTTTTTTACGAAACTCAGGACACCGAGTTGTTTGTAGCTATGTGCTATGCCAATTTGGCAACCTAATTTACAACATTAGCTAGCATTTCTATATATAAAAAGTACTAAATTTATCAATTCCAGAGTCGCGAGATTTTTGCGATCGATACAAAAGTGCATTCCATATTAGCCAACACCTGAACGTTCGACACACACACACATTCGATTCTATAATCACAACTCTTAAAGTCAATCCGGGAATCCCGGGATTTTTTCGATACAAAAGTGCATTCAATAATGGCCAACACCTCAACTTTAGGTAAATATGCATCCGAATATCCGATCTCTAGTGATAACACACTTCTCCTCATGGGACAAGAGGACCTTATTTGCCATCTTGAACTAGTTCAGAAACTAGTTCAAAATGAACTAGTTCAGAAACTAGTTCAAAATGAATTAGTTCAGAAACTAGTTCAAAATGAATTAGTTCAGAAACTAGTTCAAAATGAATTAGTTCAGAAACTAGTTCACAATTGTAGAACTAGTTGAGATACTAGTTCATGATGTTAAAACTACACAGTTGAGAAACAAGTTCATGATGTTAAAACTACATAGTTGAGAAACTAGTTCATGGTGGAAAAACTTGTTGAGAAACTAGTTCATTAAGGAAAAACTAGTTAAGAAACTAGAACATGATGGAAAAACTAGTTGACAAACTATTTTAGATGGGAAAACTAGTTGAGATATTATTTCATGATAGAAAAACTAGTTCAAGATATCAAAACTAGTTGAGATGCTAGTTCAGAAACTAGTTCATGATAGAAAAACTAGGCAACTGTGTCCATCAAGTGGCTCGCCTCTGATGCATGAGACTTAACTTTATACTGGCGAAATGTAGATGTACCTACTATATATACAGGGTTATTGGTTATACGTCGGCAATCCGTTAAGGGGATGTAGGAGAGGTCATTTGCAACCAAATTACTTCTGATGTCCCCCTATGCTAATGTTAACCATTTTCGAATAATTTGACATTTTATATTTTAAAATGTATGAAATAAAAATATAAAATGTCAAATTACGCGAATTTTTTTGATATTTGCATGGAAGTCACACGGCGCGGGCGTCATTTGGTAGTAAATGACGCCTCCTACATCCCCTTAATGTATTTCTGACGTATAACCATTAACTGTGTATATCAGGGTCATTGGTTACATTTTACATTTTTATTTCAAAAATAAAAATATAAAAAATCAAGTTACTCGAAAATGGTTACGTATAACCATTAACCCTGTATATCAGGGTTAATGGGTATATTTTATATTTACAGATAAATCATTAAAAAAAAATCCTCGAAAATAGTTAACATTGGCATAGGGGTCATCAGAGGTAATTTGGTTGCAAATGACCTCTCCTACATTCCCTTAACGGGTTGCCGACGTATAGCCTTAACCCTGTATTAAGTCGCAGTAAGATGGTTATAGTTGCGATGTAGTTATATCCCTAGGGATATAGCTATACAGGGTGGATTTTTGAGATAGGGCAGTAAAGGCAGCCACCTTAACCGTTGTAGCTACAGGAAAACGGTCTTACAAGACTGTCCTTAACTTTTTGAGTCATTTTGATCTGCATTCACAACTTTGAATAAAATTACAGTCAGCAAGAAAATAGGTAGTTTTCACAAAAACTTTTTTTGATGCCAATCGATCCTGTTGCTTATAAGGAACAAAAAACTACCGGACCAACCAATCCAATCTCATTTCCCACGAAATGTAATCTGATCTGATATCTAATTTTTCTAGTAATCAAACCTCAGTTGGTCCAATAGTTTTTTGATCTTTAGAAGAAACAGAATCGATTGGCATCAAAAATAGTTTTTGTGAAAATTGCCCGTTTTCTTGCTAACTGTTCATTTTTTTCAAAATATGTGAATGCAGATTAAAATGTCTCAAAAAGTTAAGGATAGTCTCCTAAGAGCGTTTGCCTGTAGCTACAACGGTTAATGTAGCTGCCCTTACTGTCCTATCTCAAAAATCCACCCTGTATAGCGTAATATAGTTATATGAAAGTGGTTCATAACTGTCGGAGTGCCCTAATTTTGTTAGAGCAACCGATTTCGACGTAGCGTTCGCCGGCCGCTGCCGCGGCACCGCACGCTACACTCCAGCTCGTGCGTGGTTGGTCACAGTTCTAACCTAACCTTACCTACTTGGTTGGAGTGCCCTAATAGTTATATAACTAGATCGTGTTCATATCATAATATTCCTAGTATGATAGTTATGAATACATTACGGTATTTAGCTATATCACGGCTATAACCATCTTACTGCGACATTTTTAAACACTTCTTAACCTTCTCGGGAAATACAGGCTTGATGTTATGTAATGATTTTGCCAGCACCAATTGATCCACAAACCATCTATTGACCAACTGAGTTTGATAATAAATTTCATATTTATTTACTATAACTATTTCAGATTACTTTCAGTTTAGCATAGTATAAGGAGAGGAAGTACGCTATCTTCATACAAACACACCGCGCGTGGCTTATATGTGTGCGCCGCACGCACACTTAATAAAATCTCGACCCGCTTCTCGTGAGAAACAGGTCGAGATTTTGTTAAGTGTGCGTGCGGCGACGCATAGGTACTATGGCGCACACAAACAAGCCGCGCGCGGTGCGTTTGTATGAAGATAGCTTACTTCTCAAACTCAAACTCAAATCATTTATTTCAATTAAACCATTTACAGGCACTTTTGAATTGTCAAGGAATTGGTCAGTCAGAAATAGGTATGAAGCTAGTTGCCCATTCCAAAGCGTAGAGGTACCTATGGAGAAGAACGGGTAAGAAACTCTACGGACACTCGTTTAAATAAAAAATTGTTACAAAATATTGGTTACATCATTCATGTTGAAATTATACATGTGAAAATGTAGAAAGATGTGCACATGAGAAGCGTCCGTAATAAAAAGATAAAAAAATAACAATTCAAAAAATTAATAATAAGCTCTGGCAGCTAAGAGATGACCAGTCCCAACTGACGGCGCCCGTTCACGAACATGACGCATGGATTAGCACCATTCAGCTCAACTATTTTGAAGGGAGCTAAATGATCCAACACACGCGCCACTATCAGCGGAACATTTGAGTGAGCATGACATACTCACAGCCGCCAGGGCACATTCAAGTCAATGCAAGACATATTACCCGGTAAATGGTAACTCTTTAGTACATAGTGCTCACATAGTGTGCTATGCAATTATATAATACAAAAGAGATTGAGTTTATACAATGCAAAGATGGTCTTCCTCTCCTTATATTATGACTTTAGTCCGAAACGTCTCGTAGATACAAAACCAGTGTTTCAAATACAGGAACAGAATGTTTTAATTAATGGAAATAATTGCAAAAGAATTGGAAATACAAAGAAAGAGAATACCTATGAAAGAACAACGAATGGGAATCGGATTTATAAACGAATGGTGTACGGAACCGTACATTACTTTATCGACTTACGCGCCGTGCATTCTGCACACACAGCATTTGTACCTATTATTGCAAATAATATGTAAAAATATATTTCAATAAATCAGTGTTTTACAAGCATTCAAAGCGGTCGGTTTTATTTCATCATCCCAATAGAATCGCCGCGTTATCATATCATCAAGTGTAGGGATCCCCTACATTTCTTTTTGGCCTACAAAAACCAGTGTGGACTCATTCGGTGAAAAACACACTTCATCCTTGACTTAAGCAGATATAGCTTAGGTCAGCAGCACGTTCGTGGTAAACATATCACGGCGTAACATCAATATCATCGGGCTCTGTGGAGTTCATCATCGGGCGGTGCGAGGGTTCAGCGTCCGCTGTCAACCTCTTTGGGAGCAGCATCAGGTGCAGACAGCTACGTGGATCATCATAAAACCAAGTAAGACTGTTCCTTTACCTACATCATGGAAGCTCTTTTTGCCCGTCAATCTGAAATCATCACCAATTTCACTACAATAAAGGTGAACTTCAACAAGGACTCGGATTCTTGCAAAAATGCCGAATACTTAAGGAAACGGTTAGAGACGTTAGACAACCTCTGGGGAGAGTTCGATCAAAATCACCAAAAAAATTCTGAGCATAAAAATGTGGCGGTTGAGTATTTCCTTGACAACACATATCAAAAGGGTAAAAACTATTATCAATCTACTCGTAACCTTATATCATCTTACGGCAAATTATCAAAATCTACTCAACCAGATGGAAAGTTAGATGAATTGTTATCATTGCAACGCACTAATTTTAGGGCTTTTAATCGGCTAATCAAGGGCATCAAAGTTGATCAAATATCAGATAAATGGGAACTAGAAGACGAGCTCAAAAACGTTCAAGCTAAGTGGACAATTATTGATGCTCAACATTTGCAAATCGATCATTTACTTGCTGGGGGAGATATATCATACGACGAGGAATTTTATCATCATGAATTGGCCTACAAAACTATCAAACGTGAGTTGAATAAGAAAATCTCATCAACGACTCACTTAGAAAAATCAACTCCGCACATTGAACTACCATCATTCAGCGGGAACTACACACAGTGGCCAACTTTTTATGACTTCTTCACGGAGACAATTCATAACAATAATTCTATCACTAAAGCTCAGAAGATGCAGCACCTTAAGGGAAAACTTAAGGGTGAAGCAGAACGTCTCATCTATCATCTACATATTTCATCAGAGAATTATGATACTGCGTGGGAGATCTTATTACATCGATACAACAATTCTCAAGTTCTTTTCACGAATCAAATCGAAATGTTCCTCAATCAACCCAACCTTCAGAAGCAATCATCATTTGAAATCAAAAGGTTGTATGATACCTCAACCGAATGTATTCACGCGATTCACAATCTCGGCGTTGATACGAATACGTGGGATCCGTTATTAGTTCATTTATTGTGCAAAAAACTGGACCCAGAAACTTATGCTGACTACAAGGAAGCACGTAGGACACCTCGTGATTTACCAAGGTTGGACGAGTTAATGACATTCCTCGAGAGTAAGTTTACCGCTCTTGAACCTATTCATAAAAACGATAAGGAACCCTCATCATCAAGCAAGCGGAACCCAAATCAATCAAATAACTTTAATAAGCAAAACATTTATAAAGGTTACATTAACAAAAATTATCAAGCCATCATTACTCAAACTTCAAAATGCTCTGTTTGCAATTTTAATCATGCTCGCAATTTGTTTTTGTGTAAAAAATTCATGAACATGACACCGGACGTGCAATTGAAGACGGTGACAAACTCAAATGTTTGTCGAAATTGCCTATTCAGTCACGATGGAAGTCAATGCACTTCGAAAAAACGTTGCAAAACCTGTCAAGGTGATCATCATTCAATACTCCATGAAGCGTGTGTACCATCATCAAAATCAGCTTCTCAAGCAACTTCATCATCATCATCTGCTTCGTCATCAAAATCATCAAGCAAGCAACCTAATGTTAATCATGTCGCAGGAGATGACGAAGAGTTATTGTTGACCACACTATCAATCAATGTCAGGAGTTCAGATGGCAGCTACGTGACCGTTAGGGCTCTTCTAGACCAGGGATCACAAATATCATTAATATCGGAAAACGCTGTACAGCGGTTAGGGTTGCAGCGGCGACGATACAACGCTTCAGTATCAGGAATAGGGGCTGGTGCTAGGCAAAGCAAAGGACGGGTATCAATCGACTGTCAATCTATCTACGGCGACTATCAGTTTACTACAGAAGCATTGGTTTTAACAAAGGTCGCTAACTGCTTGCCTGGTATACCATTCAAAAAACAATCATGGTCTCATATCCAGCACCTTCAATTAGCAGATCCAGAATACAACGTGTCGAAGCCAATTGATATTCTCTTGGATGTAAGTATCTATTCACAAATCATCATGGACGGTCTCATCAAAGGACCAGCGCAGGCTCCGATTGCGCAACAAACGGCACTCGGATGGATCCTGTCTGGCAACGTTCGCACATTTAATTGTCATATCGTAACAAATGACTTATCAGACCTATCAAAATATTGGGAGATAGAGGACGTAGAAACATCAGCATCATCTCTTACCAGTGAAGAGCAGTATTGTGAAGAGTTTTATCAGCAAGCTACTCATCGTTTGGACACTGGTAGATACGAGGTTGGCATACCCATGAAACCTGAATATGAAAATCAGCTTGGATCATCAAAATTAAAGGCTATTGCACAATTCAAACAGTTGGAAAGAAAAATGTGCAATAACGAATCATTTTCAGAAAATTATAAATCATTTATGTCAGAATATCAAGAACTGGGTCACATGTGTATCGCCAATAATGTCAACGAATCAAAACGTGCCTTCTACTTACCACATCACGGCGTAATGAAATTAGATTCGACAACAACAAAACTTAGAGTCGTTTTTAATGCGTCGGCGAAATCTACATCAGGCAAAAGCCTGAATGATCTCATGTTTTGCGGACCAAATCTTCAAAGGGACCTCATGACACTCATCTTAAACTGGAGAACCTACAGCTATGTAATCACGGCGGACATAGAGAAAATGTTCCGGCAAATCTATATCAGACCATCAGATCGTCATCTTCAATCAATCATTTGGCGGCAATCATCTCAGGAGGTACTCAACGAATATCATCTTGCTACCGTGACGTACGGTACTAAGGCCGCTCCATACTTAGCTATGAGAACGCTTAAACAGCTGGCTATAGACGATGCCGATAAGTATCCACTAGCTGCGTCAGCATTAAATCAATCATTCTATATGGACGATCTGTTTAGTGGAGCGAATACCATTCATCAAACCAGGGAGCTTCAGCATCAGCTCATTGAGATGTTGAAGGGTGCTGGTATGAACCTCCGAAAATGGTCCAGCAACGTACCGTACCTACTAGTAGATCTATCACCTGATCAACTCAATAACCCATTAGACTTCAAGTATTCGGAAACAAGAAAAACACTTGGATTGAGATGGAATCCATCAACTGATAGCTTTAGCTTTCAAAATAAATTTCAGCATCATGATAAACGCGTCACAAAGAGACAGCTGCTTTCGGAAATTTCAAAACTATTTGACCCGTTGGGCTGGCTGTCACCATTATCAATCAGAGCAAAACTGCTTTTTCAAAATGCATGGTCATCACATGTATCGTGGGAAGAAGAAGTTTCACAATCCGTTCAAGATGATTGGATTCAAATTAAGAATGATTTCAACATCATAGATCAATTTATCATACCACGTTATATCGGTAACACAAATCAATCATATCAAATACATGGATTTTGTGACGCTTCCGACAAAGCATACGCATGTGTTGTGTATGTAGTAGCAAAAAACAATAAGGGCGAGTGCACATCAACGCTCGCTGTAGCAAAAACGAAGTTAGCACCTTTGGCAAAAAAGGTCTCATTGCCACGACTAGAACTATGTGGTGCGCTACTGCTATCTCAACTTATCAAGAAAGTCATGGAATCCTTATCAAATCAGGATGTAGAGATTTATGCCTGGACAGACTCCATGATAGTTTTAGGATGGATCAAAGGCGATGTGAAGAAATGGAAGCAATTCGTAGCTAACAGAATTATCAAAATCATAAGTATCATTCCATCATCATGTTGGCGTCATGTGAGATCAGAAGAGAATGCTGCAGATTGTGCAACTCGGGGTCTGACGTCACGAAAGTTATCAAGCCATCCGTTGTGGTGGCAGGGTCCGAAATGGATAACCAATTTCGAACATAGTACTCTTCCTATAACCTCATATCAATCACCAGATTTGGAAACCAAGCAGCTTAGTGTAAACACGGCCTTATATCAAAATCATATTTCAATCATACACGAGTTATTACAGAATTACAGTTCATTAACTCGCATTGTAAAAATAATCGCTTGGATATCGCGTTTCATTACGCTATCACAAGGGAAACACACTTCAAGAACGTATGTATTGACGTCATCAGAAATGGACAATGCATTGAATCTCATTACCAAAGATGATCAGTCACACCAATTTCAAGAAGATATTTTATTTATCAATCAAAAGGGGCACGTGCATCCTAGAAGCAAAATATCATGTCTTAATCCTTTCATGGACAAGCACGGTATCCTAAGAGTGGGTGGACGACTGAAAAACGCATGCATCAGCGAATCATCAAAACACCCCATCATATTATCAAGTCATAGTCGTCTCACCGATTTAATCATTGATCAAGCTCACATTACCACATTACATGGAGGCCCGCGACTGACACTTTCATACATCAGAGACAAATATTGGATAATCAGTGGAATCCGTACCGTCAAGAGGAAGTTGAGATTATGCGTTAAGTGTCAGCGCTTCAGTCAAACACAATATCAACAAATCATGGCCGATCTTCCACAGCCACGAGTCACCCCATCACGACCTTTCTCTCACACCGGTGTCGATTTTACCGGACACGTCGAGTTGAAGGCCAATAAGGGACGTGGAATCAAAACAGTTAAGGGGTATATTGCAGTGTTTGTCTGTTTGTCTACCAAGGCTGTTCATCTGGAACTAGTTTCCGATCTGAGTACTCCATCATTTTTAGCAGCCTTTCGTAGGTTTTCGGATTTGCGTGTGAACTGAGGGACCACACTGGGAATTCGCGAAATGAAAATCCTAGGATTTAGTAGTAGACTTAAAACAATTGTAGAACGAATCTGGGAATTTGTAAACAAATATATTAAAAACTACGACCCATAAAGTGTGGTCCCTCAGTTCTCACAGACGATCAGCCAGATCTCGGAAAGTATCTTAAAAAAGATGGTTTTGTGAATACAGACATTTAGTAAAGAATTTGTAAAGATATTTACTAAATAACAGACCACAAAGCATTAAAGATAAAAAAAATATAACGACTGAACTGTGGTCCCTCAGTCCACATAACAAAGATAAATATTTTAGTGAATATTACTGAATAAAATTAATAAAACCGTTCATTTTCTACATAAAGTTTTAGTAAAAGTCTTAAAACATTTTGTAAAAAAGAAATGGAGCTTAAATATCGAAGCATCTTGAAGATAGCCATGATTAAAACTGGTCCCTCAATCCTCTCCTCCACTGACACATGTTCGTGTGCTAGCTGCTAGACGAGAGGAATATCAGAAAGTCTAGTGTACTTAACTTTTAGTAGTAAGTTTCTACTAAATAATAGGTATCTAAAATTGTGTATTTCTTACCTCTTAGCTGAGATAATATAATTTTTTTAATCCTGTGAAAATAGATAGAGCAGTGTGACCACACAATAAAACAAAATGTAGACAGTACTATTATACTTTATTTATATCATTATTTAGACGAAACGAAAACAAGGTTGTACGGTTAATTTAATGCTATATTACATGGCTTATGTGTATTTAGTAAAAAGTAGATTACAAAATAACACAGTTTTAAGTACAATTTTTTATAATGTATGGAATATTTTACTCTGAAATAAATGATTAATAAAATGAATGTGTATCAGCTTAGAGGTTTTTAACGTACGCATAGTGTTTATGATGATAGATAAAACAGGAAACTGAAAATAGATGGGATTACACTTGATAACAACAATAGAGAACAAACATTACAGTTTGTGATATTAGTGTCATAAATCAGTTGTCAATATTAGTCATTTCCCTGTTGAAAATAACGTGAGATAAATAATACACATTATATTAATTTTATAATAGAGAAAATAAGTGCCACTTTAACTTGAAGTTTAGTGAAATTTAAGTTAAATTTCACTAAACTTCAAGTTAAAGTGGCACTTATTAACATATTATTATATACAAATTTGTCTTGTTCAGCACAGGTACGTATCATTTACGTTATATTTATAATGTGTCAGTTCGTAGGTTGATTTCCACGGAGATTAAAAAGTAGTAAGGTGATATTAGAACTCCTGAAGGCCGGTGGAAAACCCGTTCTTAAGGCCCTCCAGAAGCTTTTCGATTCCGTCATACTCGAGGGTCAAACGCCACAGGCATGGAACAGAGGTGTGGTTGTATTCTTCTTTAAAAAGGGTGACAATGCCCTGCTTAAAAATTATAGGCCCATCACACTTCTGAGCCATGTCTACAAGCTGTTTTCAAGAGTTATCACGAACTGTCTTGCGCGCAGGTTTGACGACTTCCAGCCTCCCGAACAAGCCGTTTTCCGTAAAGGCTTTAGCACGGTAGACCACATACATACGCTGCGGCAGGTCATACAGAAGACCGAAGAGTATAACCTGCCTCTCTGCTTAGCGTTTGTGGACTACGAGAAAGCCTTCGATTCGATCGAGACATGAGCTGTGCTGCAGTCTCTTCAACGGTGCCAGATCGACTATCGGTACATCGAGGTGCTTAAGTGTCTGTATAAAAACGCCACTATGTCAGTTCGACTCCAGGACCAGACCTCGAAACCTATCCTTCTGCAGCGAGGTGTGAGACAGGGAGACGTAATCTCTCCGAAACTGTTCACCGCTGCACTGGAGGATGTCTTCAAGGTTCTGGATTGGAAAGGGCTAGGCATCAACATCAATGGCGAGTATTTCACTAACCTTTGGTTTGCCGACGAGATAGTCATCATGGCTGAGACCATGGAGGAGTTCAGTACAATGCGCGATGACCTCAGTAGAGCCTCCGAAAGAGTGGGTCTTAAAATGAACATGGACAAGACAAAAATCATGTCAAATGCCCATGTGACACAACCTCTCATGAAGATCGGAGACGCTACGCTCGAAGTTGTGGACGAGTATGTTTACCTAGGACAAACTGTCCAGCTAGGTAGGTCCAACTTCGAGAAAGAGGACAATCGTCGAATCCGACTCGGCTGGGCAGCGTTCGGGAAGCTACGCAATATCTTTTCATCCCACATACCACAGTGTCTCAAGACGAAAGTCTTTGACTAGTGCGTGTTGCCAGTGATGACCTATGGTATTGAAATGTGGTCGCTCACAATGGGCCTTATCAGAAGGCTAAAAATCACACAAAGGGCAATGGAGAGGGCTATGTTTGGAGTTTCCCTACGTGATCGAATCAGAAATGAAGAGATCCGCAGGAGAACCAAGGTAACCGACATAGCCCGAAGAATTGCCAAACTTAAGTGGCAATGGGCAGGGCACATTGCTCGCAGAACGGATGGCCGATGGGGTCGAAAGGTTCTGGAGTGGCGACCATGTACCGGAAGACGTAGCGTTGGAAGGCCTCCCACAAGATGGACCGATGACCTTGTGAAGGCCGCAGGAATCCGCTGGATGCGGAAAGCACAGAATCGGTCGAAGTGGCGGTGCTTGAGAGAGACCTATGTCCAGCAGTGGACATCTTTCGGTTGAAATGATGAAGGTGATATTAAAATTGGTTTTCGCCTCAGAATTCGCGTGGTTTTCTTGAAAGGTATCCGATGGTTACTTTCAAGTAGGACTTGTATAAATCCTTCCTCTAAAATCCATACATATTTTATTACAGTGGTATAATGGCCAGAGGTCGAAAACCAAAAATTTTCTATGTAGATCAATGGAATGTTTTTAGGAAACATGCTGAACAATTGCAAGATCCAAAAATCAAATATAATGATCCAATTTTTTCGATATTATCTGAAGAACTTGAGCACAGAATGACTCCTTTGGCTTTGTATGTATCACTACAACGCAATCGAAATTTTATTTTCGGTAGTGATATTCGATCATCTGATGACCCCACTTTGAGTGATGAAAAGAATTGTTCTGCAAGCAGTAGTCCTTCATCATTGACATCGGCAAGTAAAAGCAGTAATTTTAGCTCAGGTGTAGGAAAATCCAAATCATTTTCATTTAATCTTGATACATATGAATGGAAAAAAATAAAACCCTTAAGTGGATATAAGAAACGAAGTGGTACTTCAACGTACAGACAGTATAAAACGTTGCCAAAGTACAAATGGAGCCACATGTTGAAAGAAAAAATTTGGACACATTCAAAACTACCCTGCACATGGGTCTTTAAGAAAAACAAGATTGAGGATGATAAAATTAATTTGCACGGGAAATGTGCCCAATGTTGTGCGGAAATTAATTTATCAAATAAAAAAATGACTGATAAAATTGTTAAATTTTTGTGTAACGTTCGTCATTTCGATGTTAAATTCAAACATAACCCGAAAACTAAGTCTAAGTTAACGCCTTATAGGAGGCAACAATTGGCTAAAGAACTACGTCATAAGCCTGCTGTCATGGTACATAGTGAGTTGGCTTCGAAACTGATTGAGAGCGAAGACTACAAAAGTTCTCCTATATTGCCATCCATATCGGCTTTAAGAAAAATTAAGTCAGATGCTAGATTGGAATATTTGCCAAATAATAATCCAATTATTTCGTTATTGATGTTGGCTCAAAGTGTTGATCATGACAATAAGAATATTATTCGTGAAATATGTATATTTCCAGATTTTCGTTTATTTTTTTGGAGTGACTGCCAAATTAAATATTATGATGAGTATCACGCAAAATTCAATAAAACTACTATAACAATAGATGCTACTGGTTCCTTTTTCGAAAAAGTGTGTCTTCCAGATGGTACAAACGTCACAAAACGATTATTTTTATACGTAGGGCTTATTACAGGTAACGCTAAGTTGAAGTCTGTGCCAATTTTTCAAATGGTGACAGACTCACATTCTGATGAAACTATTTTGATTTGGTTAAAAAAATGGTTAACGTTCGTTAATAATCCACCACACGAAATCATAACGGACGATTCATCGGCTTTGGTTTCCGCTTGCGTTAAGGCATTTGCGTTATTTAACTCCACAAAAAGTTATACAATACAATTGTTTTCCATTTTCGACGGCAACAATTCACAGAGGCCTAAAGCTTTTATCAGACTTGATACGAGTCACTTCATCAAGTCACTCCATAATTTAGCATGTTTTAAGTCTGATATCGATGTGCGGATAAAGTATTTCTACATACGCTGTTTAATATTTTTAAAGCATTGTGAAAATTATGTAACCGTAAAGGAAACCGTCCAAGATATTATTAATGTTTGCCTTGGTCAGTATACCAATGATATAGACAATGACTGCAAAGAAGCAAAATTACGACTTGATAAATTATTAAACGGAGTAGAAGAAGAAGTTGACCAGTTAGATTCAGAAAGAAAAAAATCGGATGAAACGTACAAATTTGATGATATTACTGAGGATTTTGCTTTTTCACTTTGGTTCGAAGATATTCTTAAAACTGTAAAAAGAAAAAATCAAGCTAACATGATCTTAAAATGTAATGAAAATTTATACTATTTTCCACCATTTATTCCAACGTTACGAAGAATAATATTAAGACTTCCATTGTGGTCAAATTTATCGTGTTCTTACTTCGATTCCGAAAATAAAGCACCATCATCGTCGGGTATAGAAAGTTACTTTAAAACTTTAAAACACTTAGTTTTTAAAACAAAAGTACAAAAATATAGAATCGACGAGTTCATCAAAAATTACTCCGTTTTTGTAGATGGAATAATAAAAACTGCACTTGCTGACCTAGGTGAAGATGTAGTGAATAAAGTAATCCCACACAAAAAACGCTCGAGAAAGAGAAAACGTATAAATGTCAGTCTAGATAAAAAAAACGCCAAAAAAGTTAAATCTAATATTTCTACTGGATATTTTAATGCAGATTCAATATTTTCTGATCAACCCTCTTTTATTGAAAATTGGAGAGGAGAAGCTGAAATGAATAAAGAGAAAACAAATCATAATGTAAAATTATTAAAAAATGGTAACTTGTGTCGTTCGGTATTACTAAATGAAAAATATGTCACACTTAAGAATACTTGTGGTTTCGATTCTGTAATGTACTTTTTGAGTGCAGGATTTAACGAAAATGAGAATATTCGAGACATTATGGCCACTTTTGACAAAGATTTAATTCCACAATATATAAAGAACCTCTGCGACATTGAATCTACAGACGATGACATTTATTTAATGAGAGCAAAAATTGCTGCACAATATTTTAGCTCATTAAATGAGAAAGGAAACCATATTAGCTATGATTGCCAGTGTAATATCACATACATATTTGAACATATTCTTCTAAGATATTTTTTCAGTGCAACTTTCATAAAAAAGTGTTTAAATACATCCTGCCAATCAAACTTAATCAAAAGAGACATTGCGTTTTTACCCTTAAATATAAATTTTATTGAAATATTTGGCATAGGTATTTTAGAAGAGGCAATTAACATCGATGAAGGAAACAGGAACTGTACCACTTGTGATGACCAACTTAGTTACAATTACGAGCTTTCAAAAATAATATCATTCGATTTGAATGGTACTGATAAAAATTCACTCACTAATGTTCCTGTTACCATAACAGTAAAGAAAAAAACCTACAAAATCATGGGCGCATCTGAATTCATTCCAGCATTAATTCCAGGCGGTCTTGGCCATTACCGATGTCACTGTTTTATGAATGAGCGTTTCTTTTGCTATGATGATCAACATCTCAAACTTACTGAAAGTACTGACCAACAAATATACTTACATTCATTAAGCTACATCCAAATGTCACTTACTTAAATAAAAGTATTATAATAAGTGATTAGTTAATTTTGTAACCTACTTTTTACTAAATACACATAAGCCATGTAATATAGCATTAAATTAACCGTACAACCTTGTTTTCGTTTCGTCTAAATAATGAAATAAATAAAGTATAATAGTACTGTCTACATTTTGTTTTATTGTGTGGTCACACTGCTCTATCTATTTTCACAGGATTAAAAAAATTATATTATCTCAGCTAAGAGGTAAGAAATACACAATTTTAGATACCTATTATTTAGTAGAAACTTACTACTAAAAGTTAAGTACACTAGACTTTCTGATATTCCTCTCGTCTAGCAGCTAGCACACGAACATGTGTCAGTGGAGGAGAGGATTGAGGGACCAGTTTTAATCATGGCTATCTTCAAGATGCTTCGATATTTAAGCTCCATTTCTTTTTTACAAAATGTTTTAAGACTTTTACTAAAACTTTATGTAGAAAATGAACGGTTTTATTAATTTTATTCAGTAATATTCACTAAAATATTTATCTTTGTTATGTGGACTGAGGGACCACAGTTCAGTCGTTATATTTTTTTTATCTTTAATGCTTTGTGGTCTGTTATTTAGTAAATATCTTTACAAATTCTTTACTAAATGTCTGTATTCACAAAACCATCTTTTTTAAGATACTTTCCGAGATCTGGCTGATCGTCTGTGAGAACTGAGGGACCACACTTTATGGGTCGTAGTTTTTAATATATTTGTTTACAAATTCCCAGATTCGTTCTACAATTGTTTTAAGTCTACTACTAAATCCTAGGATTTTCATTTCGCGAATTCCCAGTGTGGTCCCTCAGTTCACACGCAAATGGTTTTCGGCCCGACGTGGAACGCCAAGTCACATATACAGTGACAATGGCACGAATTTCGTTGGTGCCAATCGTATCATTAAGAAGGAGTACCAAGAGATCATAGCCACCATCAACACAGATTTCTTCAATAACATCAATGACATGAATATTAAGTGGCACTTCAATGCTCCTGCGTGGCCAAGCGCAGGCGGTCTTTGGGAAGCTGCGGTTAAAAGCCTCAAATATCACCTAAAACGTATCATCGGCGATCAGAAACTCACTTACGAGGAGTTTACTACGCTACTGCATCAAATCGAGGCATGTCTGAACTCAAGGCCTCTCTGTCAGTTGACAGAGAGCTCTGACGACGACGTTCTTACGCCAGGACACTTCTTGATCGGTGGCCCACTTCTATCTAGGCCACAGACGGATCCAGATCATATGAATCACTCAACAAGGTGGCAACTCATTCAATCAATGAACAAACAGCTTTGGAAAAGGTGGTCCAGCGAATATCTTCAGCAACTGCAGGCTAGATCAAAATGGCGTAAGCCAAGTAGAAACTTCGAAATCGATGACGTCGTTCTTATCAAGGACGAAAACCTGCCACCCGGCAAGTGGGCGTTAGGACGTATTCAAGCAGTTCATCCTGGAAAGGATGGCTATGTAAGGGTAGCCAGTTTAAAAACTAAGAACAATATCATACAACGCCCTGTCACCAGACTTGTGTTGTTACCAATAAACAAGAACACAACACAGGATCAAAATGTCAATCAAGACAATTCAGACGAGCGAAGCAAAAGAAAGCGACTTCCTCGCAACAAAGTATCATTGAAGAGCTTATTCACTAGTTTCTTATTACTATTTTTCATGTTATTATCACCTACTTCAGCGCAAAATATACCTAATCATGAATCGTATAATGTGACGTCATTAGAAAACAATCAAGCTATTTACTTCGATAGAATATCCAATCTTCAGTATATCAAGGACGAATGGCGTCTAGTTGTCTACTACAACATGACGACCTACTGGAAAGGCCTATCCGATATCAAAGGCTACGTCAACCACATCAAGTCATTATGCAACACCTATGCGAGTAAACAATATCAGAGTATCATTCTTCAGTTAGAGCACGAGATTAGCGAAATTGAACACTATGATATGTTACTCAAATATCAAAGCCCGAAGAGGCTGAAAAGAGGCCTAATAAACGGGTTAGGTTATATTGCTAATTCATTATTCGGAGTACTGGACGAGAGGTTTGCCGAACAATACAAGAGTGATATCGAGCAGATCAGTCATAATGAAGAACATCTTCAAAAACTTATCAAAAATCAGACAAGTATTTCAGAATCCGAATTTAATATCATACGTCGTAATGAAAACATCATGAATCAACAATTTTCATTCATCAAGCAACGGCTTCAAAATCTATCGACTGAGGTGAATAAAATACGTTTGGATAATGAAGATGGCCTTTATGTCACATCATCATCTCTGGCAGCATCAATAATTCTATCAAACATTCGTTGGATACAGCAAACGTTGATTGGTACGGTTACAGATATATCACACGGGCGTATTGACAGTCATTTGTTATCACCGGAGCAGTTATCGTATCAGCTGAGCATCATCTCAAGCCAACTGAATGGTAAACTTACGATACCAGTGGATTTAAAAAATATCAAGGACTTGTATCGTTTACTTAAAGTATCAGCTAGAGTCTTCTCAAACTACTTAATCATCGAAATCAAGGTTCCACTCCTAAACAATGAATTGTTTGAGTTAAACAAAATCATATCTATTTCACAAAAGAGAGGACTACAGTATTATCATCTCATTCCATCGGTACCATTCATAGCTTACAATCTACGCAAGGATACATCATTTCTTCTATCAGATGCAGACCTACAGTCATGTACTCATGTTCCCAACGATATCTTGTTATGCTCATTAAACATGCCCATTTACGATCTAAACATAAAGCAGTCTATCTGTGAAATCAAAATCATTAATCAAAAACAATTATGTCACTCCGTAAAAACGTCATGTGAGGAGCAATGGATCAAATTGCACAGGCCAAACACCTGGTTGTACACATGTTGCTCGGAATGCCAAGTGCGCATAATTTGCGCTAACGGAGTCACAATGGTCAACCTTGTCGGCAACGCGATTATTACCCTAGGTCAAGGTTGTACATTGAAAGGGGATACCTTTAGTATTTATGCTCATAATAATTTCATCAATCATGTCAATATTCATCATCACATCGAAGTCCCAGAGGTGTCTATGCTAAACAAAATCATGAAAACGTCTGCACCAGAGAACTTCAGCGTGGCCGAAGATCATCATCTCATTTGGAATCAATTAAGGGCTCAGATTGACGAGGTTAAGGAATAGTCATCTACAGACCTGAGCATTCACGACATTCATCACTATACTGTGTTGTACATCAGTGTAGCTTCGGTTATCATCTTGGGTAGCGTCGTCGTGTACCTCATCAGAAAACATCGAAGTACGAGCAGAGTACCAGCGTCGCCGGCCCCCCAGGGCCAGGAGGCTGTCTGGGTGGGGCCGGTGACGGTCGCGCCGGCGGACATAATGCCGGTGGCATCACGTTTAGCAGAATCAGTGCAAAAGTGTAGTGAAGTGTTTACGATTAGTGGTGTAGATAGGGCCACCTCGCCAACGTTTCTGCGTTCAGTGCACTTACAAGACCGCGATGATTAAGGACATGGGTATTTTAGAATTTAGAATAGTCATTTAAATTAATGTTTTATCGCATTTGTATCATTATATATCAGTCTTTTATCTTTTTACTATTTAATCATATCAACCTGTTTGTAACTTCAATAATCTGTCTATTTATCAATCATTTCAATCTGTTCCCATTTGGGCGGGCAGGATGTACGGAACCGTACATTACTTTATCGACTTACGCGCCGTGCATTCTGCACACACAGCATTTGTACCTATTATTGCAAATAATATGTAAAAATATATTTCAATAAATCAGTGTTTTACAAGCATTCAAAGCGGTCGGTTTTATTTCATCATCCCAATAGAATCGCCGCGTTATCATATCATCAAGTGTAGGGATCCCCTACAAATGGTTCGTATGAAAAGAAAAAGTAACAGGTTTATCTGAATATCTGAAACTTAACGAGTTATTTCGGCACAAAATTTTACTGTTTTAATTACTGAGAATATAAACTTCAAACCTGCCGTTTTATTCATGTATTCTCTAACAATAAAAGCTGTAAAGACTTGCGTAATAATCACACTAATATTATCAAGGCGAAAGTTTGTGAGTGTGTGAGTATGTTGATCTCTTCTTCACGCTCAAACGGCTGAACGGATTTGGATGAAATTTGGCACACATATAGTTTATAATCTGGAATAACACATAGAATACTTTTTATTTCAATATTCCCACGGGATCAAGACTTATGCGGGTGAAACCATGGGGCGCAGCTAGTTAAATAATAAATAGGGTTAACATCTAATTACCTAATAGGATAACGACTAATCCTGGATATAGGTATCCAATGAACTAGTGTATTCGATTGCTTCGTTGGTCTAGTGGTCGCAAACACTGCTGCTGAGCACGAGGTACTAGGTTCGATTCCCAGGTCGGGCAAAGTGTTGGGTTCTTCCATCAGAAATTTTTCAGTAGCAGCCCGGAGTCTGGATTTGTGCTCGGTTGATGGCAATAGGCTCGCCCCCTATTTCATGGGACTTAAACATATCTGGTGAAATGTGGGTGTTACTATAGGTACACCTCTACTTAACCCTTAGGGGATTACAAGCGTGATGTTATGGTATAAACTAGTGTAGGTTTGAAGGGGAAGTACATATTTCGTATTGGTTAATATTGTTAAGGAAAACGAAGAGTGTTTTATGTATTGTGTATTACCTATTTAAATAATCCCTTTGGTTGTTGTGTTATCGCTTAGAATCGTGCTATGGGTCACCGGTTGTTACGACCTTTGTTATATAAAGCTTAGCAAAGCGATTAGCTCTAGTGTATAATAAGATTAATAAGTGATTAAACGGAGTCAAAGTTACTCCACTTAGTTCTTGAGCAGCGCCATGTCTGTTGCTAGGCAGAAAGTTGCCAACTTACGAAACTAAATACTACTACTTATTTCTAAATTAATGTCTGTAATTTTTATGGTGTACATAATAAAGAATATTCTATCTTCTATGTATCTACGCTGAGTTGCGTAGACTATGTATTTGGTAAGATAACCCTAAGTTTATTTTGTAAATGATGACCTGGAATCTAATGATTTTATTTTGATCTTTTCATCATTTTAGGTAAGAAGACGTCACCTGCTAGACATAGGCCTCCCGCAAGCCTTAACCGGTTCTGTGCTTCTCACATACAGCAGATTCCTGCGGTATTCACAAGGTAATCAGTCCACCATGTGGGAGGCCTTCCAAAGCTGCGTCTTCCGGTACGAGGTCGGCACTTCAGAACCTTTCAGCCCCATTGGCCATCTGTTCTGCGAGAAATTTGCTCTGCTCACTACCACTTAATTTTGATAACCAAAGAAATCTATTTAGCACATACGTTACACCTACACGTTTCATTTTGCAAGCAATCAAATTAAATGGCACGTCTATCCATTAATCAGCAAAATCTAATTATGAGTAGGTGTATCCAATAAACCATGCACAGCATGCAATAACATTTCGGCTCCAAAATGCTATACTATGGCTAATTAATAACCGTGCAAATATAATTTGTCAGGGATGTGGCAAGCTCGCGTGAGGGCACATAAACAATAGGTATAATTTGTAACCCTCGCCCCGGACGGATCACAAAGACTAAAGTTAAATGGACCATCCCATGGAAAGGCCATCGGTATGGAATGTGATCGTTTTGTTGTAAGTATAAAATATGTGGCTTAAATGTATTGTTGATGAAAAGGCTTTGACGCATGGTTCTAACGCCCTCCGTTTTTCTTTAAGAAGGTAAATTGTTGAATAATATTATTTTATATAGAAGAAGTGGCAAATAAACCCTAGAAACTAATTTGATTACTTAACTGTGGTATTATGCAGCGACTTACGAGTTGTAGGTCGTGGGTTCGATCTCAAGCAGGCACTTTACTTTGTGTAATAATTATTTTCACCATCCCTGCTTTAAGGCATCTGCATCGTGAGGGAACTGGGATGTGATAGAACCAAAAATCCACCAACCCGCACTGGGCCCGCGTGGTGGATTATGACCCACTCCCTCCTACAGTGAGGAGGCCTGTGTCTCAGCAGTGGGAACATTAAAGGCTGATTATGTTTCCTATGCTTGGTATTATGAAGTCGCATTTGTAGCGCTAATAGGCCTGTGTCCAAATTTTTTTTTAGTCCGTCTTTCAGATAATAAAAAAATAATGGATACGTATTTTTTCTTTTTTGACGTAATCAAAAGATTACGGCGATACGTTGAGTTAAAATGTGGCATGACGTCACGCCTTGCTAGATTTTATACTGCGTTGTGACGTAGCGAGCCCCCACTCCCCAACTTTAATGCGTGTTTTCTAAGTTATTTTTGATTAATATGATAAAGCAAAAAATACGTGTCTATTATTTTTTTATTATCTGAGGCGGATTAAATAGAATTTCTTTTTTTTACCTAGGAAACTACCCTATTGCGCAATAAGTTTTAATCGGTAGCCCTTAGGCGGGATTCTGAATGAATATGGATACACGGGTCTCGGGTGTCAATTATTATTTTTATTGCGAAATGGCCAGCTCTTGACTTGGATCTAACCTAGTGGAAAGCGATGGATGAGGTCTATGATGGAACGAGCAAGCGAAGAAGATGCCTGTTCACTCTTGCTTTGAAGGCTGACGTTATTCGTGAAGGGGGTGAATGGAGTTGAACGACGAAGCTGGATGGCCGTGTCCAAACATGGACTAACTGCAACGTGTATTTTGACTTAGTCAATCTATCAATCTGCATAGCCTTTTTCCAACTATATTGGGGTCAGCTTCCAGTCTAACCGGATGCAACCGAATACCAATATTTTTACATGGAGCAAATGCCTATCTGACTTCCACGACCCAATGACTGGGTAATACGATACCCATTGGTAAGACTGGTTGTCAGACTTTCGGGCGTCTGACTGCCCGTAATGACTGTCAAAGATCTACGAATGACAGCGGAACCAACGGCTTAACGTGCTTTCCAAGGTACGGAGGGGTCTCGATATGGACGTAGTCGTCAGCCCAAATTCCTTAGGTAGCCGAATGCGGGTGAATGACAAAGTATATATTATAATGGTGTATTCAAATAATTTATTTTAAATAGTAGTGTAGTATGTATGGCACTTTTGAACGTCATTATTCGTTAACGTCGTTATTTACAAAATAATAGAATTGATTCTAGTCGCCCCTTCAAAAAGGTAGTTTTCGTATGGAGAAGAATGGGCGAGAAACTCACTGTTACTCTTTTAAAATGTTTTACTATAGTTTGTGTAGGTACGTACATTAGTTATATATCTAATTACACTGTTCAACAACAGTTCTCCCACCTAAGCGATTTATATTGTTTTTGTTAGGTATTCTTCACCTTACTACAAAAGTAATAATACTTACGTTTGTTTAGCTCCCGTTATCAAGATAAATGACTAGCGTGAATTCTTCATGTTTACACTTTTGTTTTTTACGATACTTTATAGAATAAGCAAACTATTGAAACAAGTTCAGTCGTGTTCGAAACGCAAGACATTAAGCTACAAAAATGCCACGCAGTTGCATAAATTCTCCCGATCAGTTTTGTTATGAGTGTGGAAAGTTCACAACAGATGGCCAAAAAAAGTCTATCACTCCGTATATCGAAGAGTGTTATTTTAACTATTTTAAAATTAGAGTTGCCAATCTAGATAAATCGTGGGTGCCACATGCCTGCTGTACAACGCTATTTCAAATCATCAATCAATTGACAAAGCTATTTTCCGTTATGAGGATTTGCAAATGCATTCATCACTAGACAATGAGACATCATCAGACAGCCCTGAAGATTCGTCCTCTGATCCAGAGTTTCATGACCCTTCTACTAGCAATGCTCCAGTCCTATTGAGCCAAGAACGACTCGATGATCTATCCAGGGATCTGAATCTATCGAAAGAAAAGGCTGAACTTTTAGGACCACGACTTAAACAGTGGAATTTGCTTGAACCCGGAATATCGCAAACGTCACAGTTTTATTCTTAATTTTTTTTCGAAAGAGGAAAGCCTAGTGTTTTGTTATGATGTTATAAGCATGTTCCTTCCAAATGGCGGCTTTTCATCGACTCCTCTAAGACTACTTTAAAAGTCGTGCTTCTAAATAATGGTAACAAACTTCCGTCCGTTCCTGTAGCGTACAGTGCTAATTTAAAAGAAACGTATGAAGTGATGAGACTTTGTTTTAGACAAAATAAACTACAAAGACTTCCAGTGGACCGTCTGTGCCGGTCGTCCTACACCAAAAAAGCCAAAAGATCTAAGCGATCGGAATCTTTTAAACCATTGTAAATATTATATATAATTCATTGTTTTTATTAAAAAAGCGGCCAAGTGCGAGTCGTACTCGCCCATGAAGGGTTCCGTAGCAGCAAGTAACGATAAGTTTACGATTTATGACGTATTAAAAAAAAAAACTACTTGCTAGATCTCGTTCAAACCAATTTTCGGTGGAAGTTTACATAGTAATGTACATTATATATTTTTTTTAGTTTTATTATTCTCTTATTTTAGAAGTTACAGGTGGGGGGACACATTTTACCACTTTGGAAGTGTCTCTCGCACAAACTATTCAGTTTAGAAAAAAATGATATTAGAAACATCAATATCATTTTTGAAGACCTATCCATAGATACCCCACACGTATGGGATTGATGAAAAAAAAAATTTTGAGTTTCAGTTCTAAGTATGGGAAACTCCAAAATTATTTGTTTTTTTTCTATTTTTGTGTGAAAATCTTAATGCGGTTCACAGAATACATCTACTTACCAAATTTCAACAGCATAGCTCTTATAGTTTCGGAAAAAAGTGGCTGTGACATACGGACGGACAGACAGACAGACAGACAGACATGACGAATCTATAAGGGTTCCGTTTTTTAACGGAACCCTAAAAATCATGAATATAATGATTAAAAAACAACAAGTGCTAACTTCGACTTTTTATTTATTGTGCGTTTATACTTTGGCTACGAAGATTAAAAATATATATATTTCCCTTAGGTGGGAGAACAAAACTATTAATTTTTCGATTAGTGTTATATGTGAAGAATAAAGTTACTATACCACAATAGATAAAAACAATTAAAAATGAAGTAACGACAGCAGTGGCGTAGCTACTCGTATGTAACCAAGGGCCCTGGGGCAAATAAAAAAATGGGGCCCCACTGCTATCTAAACTGGTTAGGTTTTATCAAGTAAAAATATTAAATATACAAGGTGTCACCCATCAACGCGAAAACTTTTACCATGGGTTCAGTACATGATTCTGAAATCCCCTGCGTTGAAATTTTTCGTCTGTTATTTAAAAAAAAATCTGCTATTTCATAGAAAAATGCAATACCTACGTGGTCAAAATGTATAGGACAGCTGTTTTCGCAACCTATCATATTTATTTTGAAAATGGGAGATATTTTCAAAAGTTCAGTTCGATCGAAATTTTTTGGAAAGGAAGGGATTCGAGGGCCCCCTAAGCTTGAGGGCCCCGGGGCACTGCCCCGCCTAGCCCCTAGGTAGCTACGCCACTGAACGACAGATAATTACGTGATAGATACATGGTGCTCAAGGTGGTTACTTTGGTGCTAAGTAATCAGTATATATGTTTTTGAAGACAAGCAGATACAAAAAAAAAATCACGACACATGTAATTTTATTACTACGTTCGCTATAAACACCTATTCCGTTTTTGCGGAATCGGGAAACTCATTTTAAATAAACCCTCATATATACAGAGTGTGGCGTAAATAATGGATAACCCTAAAACTGACGATCAGCCAGATTATTATCTATCATTTACTCCACTTATATCGCCATATGCCCATGGATGACCAAATTATTTAAAAAAAATCTACGGAATTATGCAATTTTGGGCCCCTATATCGAAAAAATAATGTATGTAATGTAAAAAATATGTGCGGTAAATGATAGATAATAATCTAGCCAATCGACAGTTTCAGGGTTATCCATTATTTACGCCACACCTTGTATATCTGTACGTTGTTAATGAATACGAAAATGGCCAATCTTCTAAAAAATCTCTTGAACAAAGCCTTTTAGTTTAATTTCGTTACTTGCTAATTACGTCAGTGTTTTCATAAAAGGTATAGCTGAAGTTATTTTCGTTGCCTCTGTGACTATTATTGGACATAAAATACAATTTACTAGATCTAAGGCAGCCATCTTGTATATTTTATTATTTCTTCAGAATTGCTTTCCAAGTTTTCGTTCTAAATAATGTTATTATCGGATCACTTAAGTTACGATGTAAAGTTATTTTATATGCAAAGATACCGTTTAGGTATGAAAATATACTTTTTTTAATTTATTTATTCATTTATAAATGGGATCCAAAAGTGAATAAAAGGTAGGTTTGGCACACTATAAAAATATAATCGTAGCTAAAATACGGTTAAAGCTCAGGTAAATAAAACTCAAAAAATCTTTGTCTTTTCGAAAATAAAAAGCATATGACGTGTGGTGACAATGCGTTTTGCCAATCATTGCTACAAAAATATCAAGCAATAAGACGTATTACAACCCAAACTTATATTAACACAGCATTACTAATGAACGCAATTTTCCTTCTTGTCCTGAAAATGCAAAATTTTTGCAAGAAGTTTCTACTTAGTTTCGTAAGGCGTCATTCTGTGGAAGGAACTATTCAGGTCTGTCATTTGCATCCGAGGTACCTTATTACGTTCATATGATCGTCTAAACGGCTTTCGGTAAACACATTAACCTCCTTTCGGGTTATCTGCAGTTGGGTAAAAAAACCCCCGGAACTCTTAGTTTTTTTTTGTTTTGTATCATATGTGTTGTACAAATGTTATGAACACTTTTTGTGATAATCAGAAAAGATGATCAGGGCCTGACTGAAGAATAAATAATATGAGGAGTTATTATTTATTCTTCAAGATTTTAAAATTCCAAGATATGTCACATCGGGTTGGCCCGCACTGTGCCCGCGTGGTGGATTATGGCCCACTCCCAATCACAGAGAGAAGGCCTGTGTCCCAGCAGTGAGACGTTATAGGCTGCTATACTTATGCTTCAAGATTTTCAAGTTTATTTAGATAATCCCCAATGTTAGGCCGTTTCTCTATCAGCAACTTTAGTTGCTTTCTGGACAATGTTAATGTATTAAATAAATAGTTAAACTTAATCTTTAAATAAGTTTTAGCGAAAACCGTTTCTGGAATTTTTCATGTAAAAATAACGGAACATTTCACCCACATAAACTAGTGATGTCTACTACTACTGAAATAAATGAATCAGATAAAGGTTGCCTTATTTATTTTTAAATTTAACCAGATAGGCATCTGTCAGGATTTTGATCACAAGTGCCTACCTACACAATATTGAATCCGTTTCCAGGTATCTAAGCGAACACCCACGACCGATCGTTCGGGACAAATGCTTATTTTAGTGTATCCTATATTGTGTATGTGTGTGTTTTAAATCTATAACCCAATATTATATAGGTGTTGTGTATTATGAGAACCCACAAAAATAGACATTCTGTAAACAGAAGTTAGGTTTGAAGGTTATTTTCGGTTGTTCAAAATTCAAATAAAAGTCGATAGATATACCTAATTACATTTTTATATTATTGTGCTTCCCGGCAAGAATCAAACTTTTAAATGAAAATGATGATTAAAACTTGTCTCTGCGACAGTTTTAAGAACGCCTCTAAAATACAATATTATTAAAAGAACACGCAAAATTTTTTCACGCAGCAAAAATTCAGATAGGGACAACGAAAAAGCAATTACGATAAAAATACAAAAAAAACACTAACTTTGTTCGACTAGTTTAGAGGGACCTTGAAGGAACTCTTACTCCTCAAATATCTAAGAAAAAAACATTTACTCTGCCATATGGAATGAAAGAAAAACAAGAATCAGCTGGTTATTTTCACGTATAAGTCATAAAATTTCAGGGTACTACGTAGTAGCAAAGAATGGTAGGTACCTACCTACAGAATTTAGGCTGTATACTAAAGCTCCATACAACGAGCGAAAGCTGGCGCACACACACATAGACTCGTTAATACGGGGATCTCAGCCTTTGTACGCACGGGCGGTTAGGTATCCGCAACTCCACGTCAAAGCGCGTATTTTGCGTATGGGTGGGAAAATCGGTTATTCGATCAACCCCAGCTCCTCAAAGAAGGCCAGCAACGCCTTGGTGTCACTGACAATCTCACATAGGGTACCTGGGTTACCGAAGTACTTTGCCCTATATGTGGCGACCATCGGGCAGTTTAACAGCACATGAGCTGCTGTCTCGTCGTCCTCCATGGAGGCTCTGCACAGCGGACTGTCTGTGACTCCTATGACAAAGAGGTGTTTATCAAATGACCCATGGCTTGTTACAGCTGCTGTAACTATACGCAGCTGCTGTTTTGTTAATCGGAGAACCTGTTTACACACGGGCACGCTGTTTACACGCGGAATCGCACGGCGGTTATTAATGCGACGATTTTTTTCTGGATTCTTATTTTCAACTCTCGGTACTGAACCGAGCATTGAAAATTCAGAGCGCGATAAAAAATCACCCGTACTTTCGAAGGCTATCTTGGCCGTTCCTGTATGCCAGTCGCGACAGCACTTGTACTCAATGTACGTTAAGCGTGTCTACCTATATGTGCGTGCGTTTTCGATCAGTGTATGGAGTCTACCTTCTGTAAGTACTATTCTATGTTAGAAGGGAACGCCAAAGTCCTCAATGCGTGTAAGTTGTTCATATTTTCTTACTTATCATAATACAAGTTTTTTTCAGCATCCTGTTAACCATATGCGACTGAAGGGTTTTTATATCAGCAGGTATGTATTTTTATGACATACTTTGCATACTTATTCAGCGTTCTTATACTTAGTACACACGGCTACACATCAAGCTATACATTTCTAGTCTAAGCTGACCTCGCATTATACGGAAATCCTATACCATTCGAGATCAGCATAAACTGGAAATGTATTAGTGAAGCCGTGTGTACCTACACAAATATTTCTCCGTGTCATAAACTTATCATACGGGTGGCAGGGATATCGACGCGAAAACTGTTACCATGGATTCAGTACATGACTGGTGAAAAATAACCGACGAAAAATTTCATCGCAGGGGTTTCAGAATCCATCCAGCTGGTCCGGGGATACCGCACGGTTTCCGGTGAGGCGGCGAGCCTCCTTGCCGGATTGTCGCCATAGGATCTGGAGGCAAAAGTTCTCGCGCACATTTGGGAGTGGCGCGAGGAGGCGAAACGCCGGTACATAACTCCGCTGCCGCGAGAAATCATGGCACAGCTGACAGAGCTCCGGCGGGATTTCATGGTGTCATGGAGAGTGCGATTGTCGCAACCCAGTGCTGGGCATGCCACAATTGCGGCGATAAGTTTCCCTGTTTGAGGAGTGGCTAGAAAGTCGCACCGGACACGGTTGTTGAGGTTCCTGTTTCGGATAAAGCGGGAGGAAACACCTGGATGTCACCATTGTGTGGATCGCCCGGAGGACACGGTGGAGCATACGGTGGAAGTCTGCCCGGCTTGGGAGGGGCACCACCGTGTCTTCGTGGAGGCGATCGGCGGCAGTGATTTCTCGCGCCTGACCCTGGTTCAGGCCATGGTACGGAGCGAGAGGGTATGGCTGGCCATCACCTCCTTTTCCGAAGCAGTAATGCTCGCGAATAAGGAGGCGGAAAGCGTGAAGGAGAGGCAAATTTCGCGCCCTCACGCTCCTAGCCGCCGCAAGAGACGGCCTGGGGTCGTCGGGAATCGCAGACCAATTCTCGGCCACTGTAGCCGTAGGCGCGGGCTTTGGGACGGTGAGCAATGGGTACCTCGCCGTCCGATAAAGACCAGGCCCCGGTCGACGGCGCGTTATGTTCTACGCGCGCCTCAAAGAGATGTCAGGACACTGAAAGGGTCCGCTAGGGCCGATGCCTGCCGGGGTTGTGGGAAAGTCCGAAAGGGTTACCGTGGCCACTGGCAACATACAGGCAACGGAAGGAACACGAGTAGGTTTTAGTCAGTAAGAGTCTGACACGTCCTCCCGCTCCGCCCAAAGCGGGAGAAGTTATTTGATAATTTCCCACCCAAAAAAAGGGGGTTTCAGAATTATGAACTGAATCCATGGTAACAGTTTTCGCGTCGATGTCCCTGCCACCCTGTATAGCTATAATGGCTTACACATTTTGCATAATTATTAATACAGCAAGCAATCAATACTTCTCATTCTCTATATTTTTAAGTCATGGGCTAATTTTCATAAGTTTTTGCTGAAAACCTTCCTGATAATTATTAATTCGTTTCATTCGGGACTTTTCATTAGATCACCTACTCAAATTCGAAAATAGGTACTAATTTATGCCTTTTTCCAGAAAACTTTACTTAAAACTGCTTTTCATATAAAATTTTCCTTTATGGTAGTTTTCCAGCAATCAATAATAACTTCATCAAACGCGTAGGTTCTCGAGGACATTAAATTTTCTTGGGTACCTAGAAGTATTTCAATAAAGTTTATGGAATGATTCCATAGGAAAATGATGGTTACTATACTTATTATTTATTGTTGTATAAGTTGAAACCAACTTATTAGTATGCAACAATAAATAATAACTGTCAACCATTAATAAGTATGGAGTAACACGTTATGACCTACGGAGCCGAAACGTGGAGACTCACGGTACGACTGGTCCATAAATTTAAGGTTGCTCAGCGAGCCATGGAGCGAGCTATGCTTGGAGTCTCTCTGAGGGATTGAATCTGGAACGAAGTGATCCGGCAGAGAACCAAAGTTATCGACATAGCTCACAGAATTAGCAAGCTGAAGTGGCAGTGAGCCGGCCATATCAGCCGTAGAACCGATGACCGTTGGGGTACACGTGTTCTTGAATGGAGACGGCGAATTGGCAAACGTAAGGTAGGACGCCCTCAGGCTAGGTGGAGTGACGATCTTCGCAGGGTGGCTGGTAGCAGTTGGATGAGAGTTGCCGAGAATCAAGCTGAATGGCGTGCAATTGGAGAGGCCTATGTCCAGCAGTGGACTGCTATAGGCTGATGATGATGATGATGAACACGTTATAAGTAGGTACCAACGGTATCAGCTAAAGCAATATATAAGAAAAAAAATGACTCTTTGTGAGTAAAGTTGTTATAACTTCTCAACTGGTAGGTACTCGTCGTACAGCCACATCGGCCATTTTGAAGTCAAGAGGAACGATCAAAATTAGATTGTAATATTGAGGCCTGTAAAGAGCAGTGGTGGCCCATTGGTAACAGCCCCGACTTACGAGTTGTTTGGCTCCTGTAACACAGGATTAACACCTAGCTCAGGAGCCAGGGCTTCAAACAAAGTTTGTAAAATCTGTATTTGTGTCAATAAAAATTATTTTATTATTATTATTTTTAGTTGTAAGTCATAGGTTCGAACCCAGGTAGGCGCTTTACTTTGTGTATTTAATTTCATCACCACTGCTCTCAAAACAGTGAAGAAAAACATCGTGAGGAAACCGGCATATCCAAGAATCAAAAATTCGAAGACACGTGACATCTACCAACCCGCACTGGGCCCGCGTGGTAGATTACAGCCTACTCCCTCTCACCGAGAGGAGGCATGTGTCCCAGCAGTGGGAATATTATAAGCTGATTAAGATTGACACATTTGCGACTTTTCACACAAAAACAGAGTTCGTAGGCTTAACCCAAGGGTACGGTACCCTAAAAAAAGTTAAATGAGGTCTTCGGAAAGTGGCCGTAAACGTAGCTCGCACAATATTACTACAAAAATTCTGTTTTTAAATTTGGATAATTGGAGTCCCGTCGTTTTTAACGGTCAATAATAATATACAACGAACGATCGGTGTGAAGTCGTTAAATATTAAAACTTTTCAATCGATCGACTGAATTACTAGCACCTACTTTTGACGTTTATTGTATTTCTTATGATTATAAAAAGCATTTATCAAAAAAAAAAAAATGAATTGAAAACTCCTGTAGGCGCCCTTTACGCTCTTTCTGAGCTCAGTGAACGAGACTGAACCGTTACGATCAGGTCGGTGACGCAGAATCGGGTATACTCGGCTTTCATCAGTTATCACTTCTGTCGTGTGGTCATAAAGACACACCCTTTTTTAGGGTTCCGTAGCCAAATGGCAAAAAAACGGAACCCTTGGAAACAGATTCGTCATGTCTGTCTGTCCGTCCGTATGTCACAGCCACTTTTTTTCGAAACTATAAGAACTATGCTGTTGAAACTTGGTAAGTAAATGTATTTTGTGAACCGCATTAAGATTTTCACACAAAAATAGAAAAAAAAACAATAAATTTTGGGGGTTCCCCATACTTAGAACTGAAACTTAAAAAAAAATTCATCAAACTCATACGTGTGGAGTATTTATGGATAGGTCTTCAAAAATGATATTGAGGTTTCTAATATCATTTTTTTCTAAACTGAATAGTTTGCGCGAGAGACACTTCCAAAGTGGTAAAATGTGTGTGGTTCCGTAACTTCTAAAATAAGAGAATGATAAAACTAAAAAAAATATATGATGTACATTACTAAGTAAACATCCACCGAAAATTGGTTTGAACGAGAGCTAGTAAGTAGTTTTTTTTTAAAACGTCATAAATCGTAAACCGCAATTTACCTTTCATTCAATGTTACTTGCTGCTACGGAACCTTCATGGTCGAGTCCGACTCGTACTTGGCCGCCTTTTTCAAGCTTATTTCAAGTACAATTATCGAATCATCAAGTACCAACTTGATGATTTCCTAATTAGTTAGGTACAACATTTTGATTGAATTGCATGTAAACCTGTAACTTAACGATTGAAACATCTTACAGATAATGATGATATTTTGAGGCAGGTACTTTAAATAGGTAACTACCCCATATATAATTATTAGCATGAATTTTCTCATGACAACCTGTGGAGCTTATAAATTTTATTTAATAACATTTAAAACAAGGCAGTATCAAATTAAAATGACTGCAAAGCTCATATCAAAACACAGGTTCCCTTTAGTTATGCTTTGAACAACCCGTACCTCCAGTTTATCTCTTTGACACGAACTCTAAAACACTGAGAAACTAAAATTAATCTGTTCACTAGAGGCAGAGTATTGTAAAGGGAATTATTTGTAGGAACGGGTCGTTAGTCACGTGCCGTTGGCCCTTCGCTTTATACAATACGATGAAGACACAATTCAATTTATTATGTACTAAAGAATATTTGAGGGGCCCACGGTTATGCTGAGGGACAAAATGTACAACGATTTGTTTTGCTGAATTAGATTTGTGATTTTTATATTATTTTTTGTATTATTATGGAGAAAATTGATTTGGAGAATAAATGAGGTTTTCGAAACGTAAGATGTTTTGATCATTTTGTACTTGACATGCATAAACTCTACTTGTAGGTAAGGTACAAAACAAAACAGGACGGAAAAGGTTAGGTTAAGATTTGATACGACTGTTATTATTAAACACACAAATGGCATGAAACATGTTACATTATAACATTATAACATGTTTGATAATGAACCTGTAATTATAGTTATAAGGGAAAAAAAAATAGGAAAAATGAAAGGGAAATAAATAAAATAAATGTTTCATGCCATGTGTGTGTTTACTCATGTTTTGGACAAATACAATGATTTTATCTTATATAATATATATTTCGGAGACGGGTATGTGACTTTCGTTATTATCAGCGATATTTTAACTACTGTGGGCATAGTGTGGGTAGTGTTGGTTAATGCGCAATAGAAAAACAGTTTGCAGTTTAGATCACATTATAATTTACTATCAAATTAATCACACTAGCTAAATTATACACACACTGAGTGTGACGGCGTTTATTAAAATCACCAATTAACACAATGATCACAAATTACAACTAACACACTAACTGAGCAGCACGAATCGAAAACAGTTCCGCGACATCTTGACTCCGTGTGCGACCAGAGGCTGCATGCCCTTCTCGCCGTAGCCTTAAAACATCACGACTCTGTAGAAGCGCATCTTTTTTGGTGTAGGTAGATCACTCTTGATGTCGCCAGTGGCGCGCTTGCGATTCGTTTTGTGTCCGTACTAATTATCGGATCCGATATATATGTCACCGTATAATTATGAACTTCGTTAGTTTATAATCTATCGGTATTATTTCCGTTAAATTATAAACTATCGAAAAATTGTGAACTGCAACAAACCATTTACAATTTAACGCATTATTTTTCGCTAGTTTATAATCTTTCCATGGGAAACCGACAAATTGTGAACTGGTATCAAACTTGCTTGCGACGTAACGCACCTTGCGCTAATATTAAATAGCCTGCCTGGCTGCGAGCAACTTGGAAGTAGCACTCGCCGGCCGCTGTCGCGGCACCGCTCGCTTCGCTCGCTCGACTCGCGCGCGATTGGTCACAGTTCTAACCTAACCTAACCCATTTCACCCAGTTCACAATTTTTCGACAGTTTATAATCTAACGGAAATAATTCCGACAGATTATAAACTAACGGTTCTCACAATCTTACGGTGACATATATATATGACATATTTATATTATATATACATATTTCACCGACAGTTTTTTATTTGTCCATCTAATATTTCTACATTCGGTGCCTATACTCGTAACTTTTTCAAAACAAACATTTTGTTTACGGTTGTGCTTAAATATTTGTTTCATATGCAATGAAAACCTTGACTTTCAAAATAAATAAATGTGTAGAGTTGTTTGCGGTTTTAATAACGGTTGTAAATATTTCTACACGACGAGTTTCCTATCTAATTACCAAAACTTGAACACGACCCACAAACATAACAACCTAATTTTCACATATCGCAGGAAATTCCAAATTTTCACATTGTCATAATAAGGGTAGTTTTAATTAATGATAGACGCGATATAATCGCCATCCCTAACAATTCAGAATGCATGTACACCCTGACAATGAGCCACCCCTAACTATTAGAGCTAGCTAATAATTACAGATCGCTGAACAGTGGACCGGGTAGGGTTGTCGCATATTAATGTTTAACGTACTAAGTGGTTATGGTTGAACAATTAACACTATTTTAGGTTGTTCTCTCGTGGTTGATATCTGAGAACAAGCAGTGCAGTGCGACTGGATTTACCTAATAGAAACGGTAGTCAAGTATCTACAAATTCCCTGTGCAGTATGCATTCATAAAGTTTTCAGTTATCTTAAAAATAATTGTGCGTTAATAAGTGTGAGCTTCTGGGTAACTAAGATTTTTTATCCGGTTACATTAAGTACCTTTGTAATCAAAATTATAATTATGTTGTATCTCTATATATTTTACTGTGTGTATATAAATAATAAATGTAAATAAATGAATAAGTATTTAATAGAAACATTTTTTTAACCTTTTTTTTATTGTGTGGGAAATTATCAAATAACTTCTCCCGCTCCGATTTCTCTTTCGGCCTTTATTCGCAGCCCCGGCAGGCATCGGCCCTAGCGGACCCCGTCAATTCTGCAGACATATCTTTGAGGCGCGCGTGGAACACAACGCGCCGTTGACCCGGGCTTGGTCCTTATTGGACGGCGAGCTACCCATTGCTCATCGTTGCAAGCCCACGCTTACGGTGGCCGGAAATCTGCCTATGATTCCCGACGCCCAGGGCATCTCCTCCTGCGACGGTTAGAGGCGCGAGGGTGCGAAATTTGCCTCTCCCTCACGCGTTCCGCCTCTTCCTTTGCGAGTATTACTACTTCGCAGAAGGAGGTGACGACCTCCCATTTCCTTTCGCTCCGTACCATGGCCCGAACCAGTGCCGGACGCGAGAGATCACCGCCGCCGATCGCCTCCACGAGGACACAGCGATGCTCCGCCCAAGCCGGGCAGACCTGCACCGTATGCTCCACCGTGTCCTCCGGGCGATCCACACAATGGCGACACCCGGGCGTTTCCTCCCGCTTTATCCTGAACAGAAACCTCCCGAAACAGCCGTGTCCGGTGAGGACCTGCGTCAGGCGGAAGGTGAGGACGCCGTGGCGCCTCTCTAGCCACTCCTTAATAACCTGGACCCTGATACCCATCATTTACAAACGCTTCAGTGGTCTGTCGATTGTGCGTTTTTGACATATTAGTTACACAAAATGTATCAATGTGCTCCAGAATTAAGATACTGGCTAACCGATGCTCGTTCCTTGTCTGCATAAGAAGAGATAGATTACAGTCTGAGAACTATTGCAAACTAGCTTCCGCTAACGGCTTTGCCCGCGTGATATCTTAATAATTAAGCCTATATTACTCAGCATTAAAAGGATTCTATTAGTGAAAGAATATTTAAAATTGGCCAGTATTTTTAGAGTGTATTCATTACAAACAAAAATACAAATGTGATGAAAAAAAAAAAGAAGTTTTTCTCTGTTTTTATAGAAAAACTGGAACTTATTCTATATAAGTTCATTATAATACTCACCTTGTAACATAGTAAATAAATGCGTTTAAGTGAGACAAGCAAGCTCAGGATTCTTGTTTTGAAACAAGCAAGACAGAATCGGATAAACTTCTTTTCCCTTGTGGGTTTAACAAAACTGCTGCGCACTGCTTTATCTATCAACAAAGTTTAGACCGAGAACTCAAAGCCTTTAGAAAAGAAAGAGATGCCTGTATAGAAATGAGAGAGAAGAATTTACGCCTTTCGTACGCCAATGCTGCGATCTTTGATAACATAGCCATACTTCCGAGCACGACTGTATTTTTTGAAGGGTTAAGCAGGGGTGGTATGTACAGCCATATTTTACCAGATCTTACGTCGCAAGTGGTTTTGTAGCGATCCTATTGCTATCAATCGGGTACAAATCTTGACTACGGGCTACTACTGAGAAATTCCTGATGACACGGAACCCAATCTGGGCAATGTACCTAGAATCCCCTGCTCGGCAGTTATACTTGATGAACAAGGCAGTTTAAGTGGAATTAAAATGAACCAAAAAGTATCGTATTTCGTAGTGATGGTATTGCAGCGGTAAGCATCAGAGTGCAAACAAAGTAATTAACAAAATAATTATAAAACCACAGTCGTAAAAATCAGAGCAGTCGGCAATATGTCTGCGGTAGAGTGCGATACGGTTTTAAATAGTACAATGATGTGAATGTTTAATGCAGTGGTTTTATCTCGCGTAATTGGGGAATGCATGGTTTATTAAATGGTTTTAAAAGGAAGGATAAAGGCGTCTCTGTCTGCAGTCTATTATTTTATATTTTATTTTATTAACCGACTTCAAAAAAAGGAGGTTACTCAATTCGACCGAACATATTAAGCTATTGCATAGCTTTTATCGCGGGCTTTGAGCGCGGCGACCGAATCAAGAAATTCCGTAACGAAAAATCCTAACACTCCCCACTCCACCTACCATGTAATGACGGTTCCCATGACAACGTGATGTTGTCATGGGAACTTAATTTTTGTTTTATGTCATCACGTCATCATCCCAAGCGTAGCGTTGACAAATAGGAAGTATGGAGGTTACAAAAGCTATGCAATAGCTTTACCGCGGCAGTCCCCGAGTGCCACACGTTTTTTTATTTCTAAAGATTGTATTTCTACCTTATCTTTTGGCAACCTGCTTATTAAACTGTAAGTAAAATAAAAACAAGTACCAATTACTTAAAAGTTAAAAACAAAAAACACATTTGAAAACACAGCCATTATAAAAGAAGAATACTCGTAATAAAACTCAAGCAATTCAAATAAAGAACGCAATACTTTCGACGCAATGTCTTGCGAAATAATAACGCATTGTGAACCCGCCACAGCTCAGAGTTCATACAACTAGGTTGCTGGCCCATTGCCTGGAGTTCCAGGCAATGGGCAGTTGCCCTGAAGCCATTGTACTCCACATAATATTGTTTTTCATTCCGACATTACAATGAAAACCAACCCATGGCTGCCAAAGAAATGTACTAGCCTTAAAGCCAAGTTTTGATTTATTACTACGGTATCTTCGCTTCCGTTTTTTGTTAACCTGTTTTCAATTGCAAATATCGGGGATTTGATTACGTTTGTTCAGCGGTCTGCGAAACCAAAATGAAGAGTTGCAGTTGGATCATGGTTGAGGTAATTTGAAAACTAGCGGTTACCCGGAATTTTGTTCGAATACAAACTTTAACCCATCACTTGACCCCTTGAGGAATAAGATTCCGAAAAACCCTTTCTTGTCGAAAACCTAAAAAAAAATACTTTGTTCAGATTTGTATAATTATGTACCATCCAAGAAACGCATACCTAAGCAGTTTGAAAACAAAATCCTGTGCTACGACCCTTTTTCTCGTAGGTAAGCGTTACTATATGGGCCAAGCGCTGCAAGCAGAAATAATCCTTACGGTGTATAGTTATGCGTTTCTTCGATGGTACCTATACTCCATTTGAAATAAGATTAGACATTTAACTAAACCTTTTTTACAGTCCGTTCAACCGATTTTGACTTCTATTGCGTTGGTGGCATGACAAATGGCAGCTGCAGTAAACAGTTGGTTTGTAACCACTTTTTTTGCTTTTAATACCATCCTTATGCCTACGCAATAGAAGTCAAAATCGGTTGAACGGACTGTAAAAAAGGTTTGTTTAAATGTCTAATCTTATTTCAAACGGAGTATAGTTCTCGAAATTTTGTGATGAATTTTCAGCGAGTTAATGGTTTGGACTGCCTTCATTATGATTTCATGATAGACTGTCCATCTAAAAGCTATCTGGTACATATCTCTTAATAGTGCCATTGATTATACCCTTATTTTGTTCTATTTTAAGCTAACTAAAACTAAAGCATTAAGTTCCATAGATGAATAACGCAGAGTTAAAATTATTTTAATAGGTAGAATGTAGTACTTATAGCAAGCACAGGTAATGTGTACGTTCGGCTTTGAACACGCTGTTGTATTATTAACAAACCGTTTTACCCGACTGCCTAAAAATGAGGGTTATTTTTTATAAGACTTATATTCAGCAAAGTCGACGTTTATTGATTGTTAAGGATGACTCAATAACACAAAACATCCCCAACTTCTTATTTGGGGACGAAAAATAAAATACGACTTTCTTCGTTTATTATTTTATTGTGTAAATGCATCTCTACCCCCTAGCTTCCTGACTACCCTCTCCCTTCGTCACAGCTGCCTTGATTATATCATCCGGCCATCTCATCGCAGCGGACATTGCCCTCTGATCGTAAAATATTGAAGCACTTACATTAGCATTGTATTAATAAAGAATGATTATTGCTATGGATTTCATTTCTCCAGAGTTTTTGCCTTATCTTACAAACGAACACAAAGGTTGGATGTCTTCACAGCAACAGATTTGTATAAGCTCCTTCCTCTGATTCACAATCTCACACAATTTAGTTAGAATTCGTAAATTCGTACAAATGTATTTTCATTTCGAGTTTCGCATAAAAATCCCGGTTTATTTTTTATTGACGTCAAATCGAAATTGACGTCATATCATACAAATTACAATATTAATTGCTACCGTAACATAATATACCACGACCGTGGTATAAAATCAACACCGTATGTTATCAAAAGTTGTGAAATGTTGGCAAAAAAAATTCATCCTCTGTTACTTGTTTAAAATAGTATATTATGCAATTAGTGAATAAAGGACGGATTTAAAGCGAGGGCCATAGATGAATTACGAGCAAGTGAAGGATTCTAACGATTGGATCACGAGCATAGCGAGTGATTCAAGTGTTAGAATCCTGAGCGACGCGAGTGATTCATGGCCCTCGATATAAATCCGTTTTATTCAAGAGTTGCATACTATACTTTATACCATGACTACGAGAAAAAGAAAGATTTAAGCAAAAATAGTCATTTTATTAGTCGTCAGAAACGAAGTTCTTTCTCACGTATGATTTAAAACAAAAATAAAGTTTTTGCAGTCGCCATCTTGCATTTATATTTTGACGTCATATCGGCGTTAGCGCCCTCGAAAACTATGAAAACGACACCCATGATGAAAAATTTTTTTTTTTTGAGCGGCCATCTTGTATTTACATTTCGACCTCACTATCGGCTTTAACACCCTCGAAAACCATGAAAACGATACCAATGACGAAAAATTCAGAACCGCCATCTTGGATTTACATTTCGACCTCACTATCGGCTTTAACACCCTCGAAAACCATGAAAACGATACCCATCATGAAAAATTTAAAAAATATTAAAAGCCACCATCTTGAATTTACATTTCGACCCCACTATCGGCTTTAACACCCTCGAAAACCATGAAAACGATACCCATGACGAAAAATTAAAAAAAAATCAGAGCCGCCATCTTGGATTTTCATTTTGACCTCACTATCGGCTTTTGCACCCTTGAAAACTATGAAAACGATACCCATGATGAAAAATTTAAATCAGAGCCGCCATCTTGGATTTTCATTTTGACCTAATTCACACTTTCTCTCTCTCTCGAGACTCGTACGGCATACAGTGTACTCGGGCCGATGTGTACAATTTTATTCCACAACACAGTGATCACTTTACTCTTTTCTTTTGTTTTTTATGCCAGCGTTCTCTCTCTCTTTCTCTTTGAATTAGAAGAAGACAGTCACAAATATTAACTAACACTTTTTAGCGTGACGATTTCTGAAAGTTGAAGCCGCGTTGAAGAACTTCGTTCCAAAAAAGGAAGGTTAAATTAATCACAAGGAGGTTGTATAGCATTGAGATCGAGGTCGAATATATACTTATTGGTGTTCTAAATTCAAACACCAAAATAGTGATTAAAAGTGCTTTTTATTCACTGTTTACAGTGAATAAAATAAGCTTTTTAGAGGGGGAATGGTATAAAATACTTTGGTATTAGATGTTTACAAAGCTCGAAAGGAAGGTTTATTGAAAAGCTGCATAAAAACAAGGAAGGTTTCATGAAAACAAGGAAGGTACAGAAAACAGCAGGCACAGCTTTAATTGACTAGTATTTTCTATATTTAACAAATAAATATACGAGTCTTCCTATCAATGCTTTGACAAATTCGAGAATTTTCTTTCCACATTTTCCGTTTCGCGTCGACAGTTTATTTTGAAATTTAGCAATGATTCCCTATTCAGACTACACTTTTCTTTTACAACCTACAATATTCCACAATCCCTACGATTCCTCTCTATGTAGAATGAGTACGAGAAGTTACAAATAGGCAAGATTCTCACTTTGATCTAACTCACAATTTCAAGGAAACCTTCGTTATGACTAATGAAATGTCGACTGCTAATAAAGTTTTCACAGAAAAGGTGCATTGATGCAACATGTCAATGGATTCAAATGTTGTAATATTCGCGTATTTTGCGTAAGTATTGGCATCAAAGAGCGTCATTTTCTATTAATTTCTATTAATACTCCGCCTCTGTACATTTCTGTGTTTGAAGTATTAAATAAATAAATACTAGCAAATTGCCGGTTAGTCGTATTGTCATCTTTTTTAGGATTCTTTAGTAAACAAGGAACCCTTATAGTTTCGCCATGTCCGTCTGTCTGTTCGCGGTCTAGCTCCGAGACTCTAAGTACTAGAAAGCTGTAATTTGGCATGGGTGTACATAATTAATTACGCCGACAAAGTGGTAAAACAAAATTATTTAAAAAAACATTTTTTTTTACCTACACGTAAAGTGGTGATGTTTTTTTTTTCATTATGAGTACCTATGTAAAAACCAGTTTTGAATTCAGGGATCCGTTTGCGAAATATTAAGCTTTAAAGTGCTAATTTTTGTTAGAGTCAAGTGTCCCCCCCCGTCAGCTAAATGGTTAGTTTTGGATGTGTGACAAAAATCACAGCAGTAGTTTATTTATCGAAATTAAAAGGAAAACTATCACAGCTAAGTAGGCTTTACAAGTTAATGAGTAATAATCGACCATCTTATATTAATTGCAGTTTTTCAACAAGTTTTTTTACAAAGTTAAGTTTGTTTTTGGGATAAATTCATCCCAACTACGGAACCCTTCATTGTGCGTGGTCCGATACGCACTTGGCCGGTTTTACTTTATAAGAATGCTTAAAAGTAGGTTAACTTTTCGAGGAAAGAAACATTGGATTAATTATACTAAATAACCCACAGGGATGAAAAGTATCCTATGTCCAAACCCAAGTCATGGATTATCAAATTTCATTCAAATTCGTACAGCCGTTAAGGCGTGAATAGGTAACAGACACACAGTTACTTTCACATCTATAATATCAGCAACGAGCATGTTTTATTGGCTGTACACACGGCTACACATCAAGCTATACATTTCCAGTATACGCTGACCTCGCATTGTACGGAAATCCTATTCGATGTGAGATCAGCATAAACTGGAATTGTATAGCTTGATGTGTAGCCGTGTGTACAACCATATATTATTATCAACTCAATCGAGTGTATATCTAACTTTTCTATCTCCAGTTTGCTATAAAAACCGGCCAAGTGCGTGTCGGACTCACACACGAAGGGTTCCGTACCACCGTACAATATTTAGCAAAAAACGGCCAAAAACAAGTTTCTTGTATGGGGATGGGGATCCCCTTTAATTATAAACTTTATTAAATTTTTATTATTTCTTGTTATAGCGGCAATAGAAATACGGTCTAAAAATTTCAACTGTCTACCTATACGGTTCACGAGATACAGCCCGCTGATAGACAGACGGACGGACAGCAGTGGCATAGTAATATGGTTCGGCTTGGCATCCTTCGGGTACGGAACCTAATAAAAAGTACCTGAAGTAGGAACTAGGCGTACTATTTTCATCCGCATACTATCTTCTCTCTAAAATTCCGATATTTGATTTGATACGATTTTTAAGCCTTTTTAAACGACGACGGCGTGATTTAATCAAGAACACTTTGCTTGATCTGGGAATCGAACTTAGGACCCCACGCTCAGCAGTTGCGCTTGCGAACACGAGACCAAGAGGGCAGTCAAAGTGAAAATACATATAGGGTCATAAAAAATTAATCAGGAAATTGGTACTGATGATACGTCAGTGGTAACAAAACCAGTTTAAGCCGGCTTCTTCTATTGAAACTCCGTACTACGCTAGGCCAGCTCAAGGTCAAAGTGTTACCACCGAAGTGCTCTCCACTGTACATGGACGAGTAAAACGGATTCCTAAAGTTGCTGCAATAAAATTTACATAGGTAGCAGATAATAACCCTAGAACGATGTTAGTCTTTGTTTCATTGTAATATCTCAAAAGTTTCGAACGTATGGAAAACTGGATTCCCGGCAGGGGAATTGGTATCAAAATGTTAGCTGTTTCTGGCATAAACTCATTTTTTTTCTTGAACAAACGCAAAAGTAGAGGCTTGTAACTTGTTTTCGTCAAGTATGTGACCAAAATGATTAAATGAAACCAAAATGTAGTTTTAGTAACTCATTTTGAGTGACGTAAATTACGCCGTTTTATCCTTCTTTCCTATTTTTTAAACCAATTTACACTTTTTCTATTTATTGACACTCTTTTACACTTGAGTTCATCTACGCCTTTAACCTGCATAGCTGTAGGTGACAATTAAATTTTTGTTTGATCTGTGCACGTTATATGTTGCTTGGATAATAAACTATTTTCTTTATCTACACCCATGCTATACCTAAAACCTCTATAAAAGTTTCAGAAAAAGTTGGCTTATTGCCAACATTAAAACAGCCAGTGTCATAGTAACCATAATATCATCCAAACGAGTGTTATAATGTTGTACTAAATTTAATTATGCAACTCGTTTCAACGTTTAAGCGGGGGACAGCAGCACCTGTGGCACGCATGTGCGGTGATGTGCTGCTGCAGGCGACATTCATACGTGCAGTTGTACTGAATTTCGTGGGATTCTTTTTATTCTTGATCTTGAATTACAAACACCCAATGGTTTCAGAACCTTTTATAGAGGATTCATATCATGGGTGTAGATAAAGTCTTGTATGTATATAATTGGGTATTAAAACACTCATGTGACTAACTAATATTTAACCCTTTCAAAATAACAGTTTCTTGATGGTAATATTGTACCAAACTACACATTTATGTTCATATTTGTCCCGATTTTAATATACGTCTTTGTCCCGAAATACAAAGAGCAGTCGCAGACGATCACGACTAAATAAATAAAGGAACCAATAACGTTTTATGAGTCGTGTGTCTTATAAACGAGACCGGTGGTGCCTGCTAACACACCAAAACAAACCAACACAGATATAAACCAACAGAAAATAAAATTGATGCGAATATTTTGCGGAAAATAACTAGCTAGAGGATTTTTTTCCTCAATAAAATAAATGCTATTTGAATGTTTTTAACAGTTTTTGTCGAGTGAGCACTCATGTTAGACGACAGCTAGCGGTAGCTGAAAAGCTTTGAAAACGAAATAAAAACGGTTACTAAAAAAACAAAAACAAACATATTTTTATATGAACCCAAAAAACCAAAAACTAGATTGGGAGAAGACACTGGCTCCTGTAACACTGGTGTTTAACAGAGCTTCACTTTATTTGTACACATTTTTTATGTCAATTAAGAAATATCATTATAAAAAAATAAAATTCAACAAATGTGCATATCTAAAACATTTAAAGAGTATTAAAACAGTAATCAACGGCTACTTCCTCGAGAGTACCTCCGAAATGGAACATGCTACCCTCTTGGGCGGCTGTGAAAAGAGCCCCGTTAAAGATTCCATTTGAAAAGAACAAACAGATGAGTAACCTCGTTCATCAACCCGCGAGAGCCCCCGACGCTTAAGCGCGCCCTGTGTAATAGCCAGTCTCCTCGTAGACCCGCCGATAGCGCACGCTTGCTACGCGCCCCGCGACCCTGCTACGAAGCTACGCGCTACGACAGTACGCAATGAATAAATACGCTACGAACAGTGCAGTGCAAAATAAAAAATAATTGTAAATAATATAAAGTGTTTAAATTATATCAATGTATATAAAGTGATAGTTGAGTAATTGTTATAGAAATTAAATTCGATATAGTTTGTAAAAATGTTTAACTTAAGGATTGCGATTAGAATATTTATATTTCTATTGATAACACAAGGTAAGTTGACATTTGTTTATCTATATTAATAATTATTCATATTATTTATTTTATCATGCGGCAAATTATTTTAAACAATATTATAAGTAGGTATCCTGAAATTAATTGAAACACTTATTAGTTTACAAACGATAACAAATTTAATAACTACCCACATGCAATAATTATAATTATATTCTATGATTGTAGACTTTATTTGAAAAAAATGTGATTATTGATTTTGCTTTTCAGGCTAAAACATATTTTTATCTGTTTCTTCTAAAGAATTTTCAGTAGGCTCTTCTGTGTAACTAGAAACAGGACTTACTAAAATTTTCATTAAAATAAGCATTAATCTTTATATTTTCAACGCGTGGTTGAGGTCTTTTAACTGTGATTTTGCGTTTATTGCGACTACACACAAGAAAAAAAAAATATCTATAGACTTTTTGAGTTGTAACTAGCCATTTAGGATCATATCTTTTTTGAGAAAAACACTAATTAAAGGTAAGATCCTTTAAAACTAGCACTGATCTGTTAAGAAGCTTAAACTGAAACAAGATAGGATGTAACACCTAGGCCTAATGGACTGGCGTCTTTAAAAATAAACAAGAAAAATAATCAAAACATTTAACACACCCAAATTTAATTCTCCACTAATTACTTAATTGTTTTCCGCTTATATTACGTTAAAGGTTGTTTGTACAGAAATTCCGGAGGCTTATAAAATAAATATTTTGTAATGGTTTTCTTAAGATTTACTTTGTTTCTTTGAAAATGTATTACCTTGTTTGAAGTAAACTGGTAGGCAATTAGCAAGGATTTGTTGCCTTGGTCGTGAAATTTTAGGTGTAGGTATGTAGGATTTATACCAAAACCTTTAATGGTTTCAGCTATGTATTTAGAATACCTTACTTAAAGGGACTGATCTTTGAATAGTTGTCATATGTCATCATTAGTTTCGGGGGCGGAGGTAGTACGTATTTAGGTTAATATCTGGACTAAGAAATGATTTATGACGTAGGTTGTGTACTCATATTCAGTTTGCGGCGTATTTTGATATCTCTTTGTTTGGGAGAAGCGTATGTCCGGCAGTGGAGTCCGATAATGTCCCGTAGTAAATTACTAGTGTTTGTATATACATGGCATATACACATTTCATGGGTTTGTAACCTTTAATTCTCTTTCTGTGGATAATAATCTAAATAATTAAGTCAAGATGGTCAGCAGTTCACTTTTTATTTATTTTGTGTTTCATGAACTGTTGTTAAATATATATTATTCTTTCTTTCTTTCGGTATCCTTATTTATGATAACGTGAGTACATCACCTACAAAGAGGGTAGTTACCAAAGTTCAATAATTAATTTTCAAAGGTTTAATCTGCGCCTTATACAAGCGTCGACAAGTATCCCATCTTTCTTATACTGGTTTTTATCATATGATGTGTACATACATACCTAAGTACATAAACTCACTTTTTCTCATGGAGATAGGTAGAAACTACAGAACGCCATCTGCTACGATCATTACATATACTCCTTTTAGATAGAATATACATAGATTATATGCATTGTATGTAGATCGATTGCGTTTATAAGCAACACTTAAAAGTCTATTGCCCTTTTAAAATAATCTTAAGCGATCTATCAATATATTAGCCCGTCAAGGTATGTCAAAGTGCGGCAAACTTTCGCCATTGTCTACAAGACCAGGGAATATGTTTTGAACGCGTGCCAGTTCAAAGATAGTTCTATTAGCGAGATGGCGGTTTTGGTCTTATGAATCACTAGTTTTGGAAACTAATTTATAAGTCTGGCTATAAAAATTATGTATCAAATTGGGTGTTATATAACTAACACCTATTTTATATTCTTTGTTTTGGTGTGATGCTTTTCTTTGTCACTTTGTAATAATAATAAAAAAAGGATTTTGTGGTTTTATGAAACCACGGTAAAAGTGAAACTTCTATAGGCGCCGCCATATTGGCCTTGGCTGCTCTGACGAGCGCTTTTCACTTTATCCCTACTCCGCGGCCGACCGTCACGCGACATGCAACGCACAGACGAAAAAGTTTGAGACGATGTAATAAAAGTTTAACTTTAAAATACCAGGATATTATTGTCTGACTGCAGGACAAAGCCCTCTTCTCATACAGAGAAGGCTTGAGCAGAATCACCACACTTGCTTAAGGTGGATTGCTGATATATACATAGGTATCATTTATTTATTCACAAGAGTTAACACAGTAGTTGTTTAATTTAAACTATGCCCTGATTTCAGACTTATATTAATGAAAAGTCCAGGTTTCCTCACGAGCTTTTCCGTCACCGATGCCAGATGTAGAAAGTAAATTTGAATTGAAAATGTCACTACTGGGTCATCACTTTGTATTAGAAGACAGTTGACTTATTTTTAGCTTTTAACAAACACAATATTTGAGGCGATTTGGTTTGAAAAACTATAACTATGACATTAGCTAAGTATAACCCCAGAATAGATGGACGACCTAAATTGCAAGCCAAACCTTCTCAGGTCAGGGCTACGTGTTAGAATTCAAATTCGAGACAAACATGAAATAGCGTTAATACTTATAGTTAATATTTAATATAAAGTTAGATAACAGACTGACGAGATTGTGTTAAGGTATTTAATTGTTATTACAGTAAGGCACATCATCCAGTACCCTAATTGCGTAACTTATTTTCGTAAACAATATTGCCAAATTTGTTTCATTTTGACAGTTCAACAACATTTATTGCGTGATTTAAGTTATTGAGCAGATTTTTATTTACAACTTATGAAGCAATGAAGAAATTGTGATTGTGTTGTATTACGCAATTAGGGTACAGGACGCTACTCAAGTGACATATTATGTGTTACAAATTCAAATCACCAATGAATAGCCAGAATGTCACAGCACAAGAGTATCATAATCGGGGCGATTCAACACCCGAGAAAATGTGGCCTAAGCAAATACAGGACCATTTTTGATAACGGCCCAATTAATATGCTCTCATTTATTTCTCTCGGGCTTATGATAGTCTAAATCACTTTGTGTTACGAAATTATTGTAATTATTACGAAGATCACCATCGATCGTTTTACTTTTAATTATTATTATTATTGGCGGAACGTGGCTGTACTATAGTAGGTACACCTCTGCCTAACTCTTCTGGGAATACAGGCGTGATGATGTGTATGATTGCGTGCACCATGACACACTTTTGCGTAAACTCAATTCAATTCAATTCTCAATTCTTTATTGCATTCTATAATGTTGGTAAAACAGTTGGTAGGCTTAAAATTATGGAAACAATTATAGACCCTGTTGGGCACAGCATAGTAGGAGAGAGGAGGAAGAGCGCTTATTTGAAGAGTGTTTATATTATTTAAATCTTCTGGTAAGCTCTTAAAGTAATAAATTCTTATTTACATAATAGGTTCCAATGTGTAGATGTTAATGGTGTGAAATCTTTCGGGCTACCAGTTCAGTTAGGTATACCTCAAGGCTCAATACTGGGTTCATTCTTATTCTTAGTATATATTAATGACTTGCCTTTTTATTTAAAGGATATCTGCAACGTTGTACTGTTTGCAGATGATACCTCTCTTATTTTTAAAGTAGACAGGAATAGACAAGATTTTGACGACGTAAACAGTGCACTCTCAATGGTTACGGATTGGTTTACGACAAATAACCTAGTTCTCAATGCCAAGAAAACGAAATGTATAAAATTCGCTCTACCAAATGTTAGAAATCTAGGACCCAACATCGTCTTAGATAAAGAAGTGCTTGAAACTGTGAACTCGGCAGTTTTTCCGGGCATAACAGTAGATGCCAAACTTCAGTGGGGCCCACATATATCGAGCCTAGCGGGAAGGCTCAGTTCGGCCGCCTACGCTGTCAGGAAAGTAAGACAATACACTGACGTTGATACAGCTCGGTTAGTCTATTTTAGTTATTTTCATAGCGTTATATTCTATGGTATTCTGCTGTGGGGCAAAGCTGCTGACATTCAAAATATATTTGTTCTTCAAAAACGAGCAGTTCAAGCAATTTACCAGCTAGGTGCCAGAGTTTCTCTAAGAGATTTGTTTAAAAATATTGGTATTCTCACGGTGGCATCACAATTCATTTTCGCCAACATCTTATATATTAGGCAAAATATACACTTATACACTAAAAACAGTGATATTCACAATGTTAACACTAGAAATAAGGACAAACTACGAGCTCCCTTTCACCGGCTTCATAAGGTTCATAACTCATTTGTTGGGCTTGGTATAACTTTTTATAACAAGCTACCCTCTTCTTTTCTAGATTTGCCTTTTAATGCATTTAAAACTAAAGTAAAATCCAACTTTTGTTCAAAGGCATACTATTGTATCAACGATTACTTAAATGATAAGAATAGTTGGTCGCTGTGATTAACTCAAGACAATTTTTATGTTCTTTCTCCAGAATTAGCTTACCTACTGACAGTTTATATGAGTTTATATAATTGTTTATTTTATTTGAATTTATAAGTAATTTTTTTTTTACTTATTTGTTACGAGTCAATTTATTTTTAATTTTATTTTATTGTTGACATAATCTACTCATTACAATGTTTTTGTTATGAGTTGTATTGCAATTTGTGGTTAGCTAGCGACCTCGACAATTGATCATATTATTTTTTGCCTGAGCAACCAGCAGCAAGTTCATCATGCTCCCTTAGATGTCACGGCTTGCGGTAGCGTCGGGGGTCGAGTTGCGTCCTTCCCTCAAATATGGCGAGGGGGTAATGGCTCATCTTTGAGTTATGCTCGTGAACGGGTGCTGCTTGTGGTGACTGGTCGTCTTGCTGACCATGGTTTTGTTATTGTTACTAGTAATTAACTGTTCATTTATTTTACCCCGATGGTCCTAGTTTATCATTTATAACTGCCAATTACAGCTTTATGTAAGCGGGCACGCCCTTTATGTCTGGAGGCTTTTATTTAGATATTTAGTTCTTTTTACGTTTAGTTTTTTTTTTAATACTGCTTGAGTATAGTTCTCGATGTTTTTGGTTGGTATATTGGCGTGTGCTAGCTGATATAATTTATCATTTGAATTATGTTTTGTGTTGCATAATGTAAGTTATTTTGCATACTATTGTATACAATCATTTTTCTAACTTGAACAGAGAGCTGTGCTGCTGGGGAGTTTGTTGCGCCACTTTTCCTTCCCAGCTAAAGGCACTAGGAAGTGGTGAAGGGTGGGCGTTTTTGGGGGACTATCTTATGTAATTTTGACGTTCGAAAAGTGCTGATTCTCAGCCTAGTTTGAATAAATGACTTTTGAATTTTGAAGGATTTTTAAAAAAAATTAAAGTCCCCTTTGAGCAGTTCCTTCTCAAATTCTGTGAAACACTTAGCGAATTCTCTTTATTCCAGTATTATTCTAATTGAATAATGTTCTTTGAGGTAAAGCTATGGATACTACGGTCATTGCCCTTTTAACATTTGTCACTTTACATTGTAAGGCGTGCTAAACATTTGTTCGGGTTGGCTAATTCGATTCGGCAGTATTTGTGGGACAACAAAGCCTACCCGAAGGAATTACTACCTATGTATATTCGGTGTCATTCGGCTTGTGCCGATCGGCAAACCCCGTTCTGCATTTAACTTAGTTGAATTATCAGGTTGCAGTTAATTTTTGCTGCCCGTCTCGGCACACTGTGTACGTACGGCTAAGCCACACGGCCTTTTTCCGAACATAATAAGTATATCTACATAATAAGATCTTAACAACCATAAATATAAAAGAATGATAAAAAGTTGGCTTCTCTTCCTGTCATACACTGAAACTGACCAAATAAGAAGTTTACACCAAAATCTATAAGCAAGTCATTCATTCGGTTCCTTCACACAAAAACCCACACCTATAACTTACCACCACACTCACACACACACTCACACTCACGCTATAAAATTATCTAGAATTATTTTATTTTGCTCAATTTATTTTTATTTCATCTTGATAGTCTACTACCCTTATTTAATTAAGTATTCTTTCCATTTTCAAACATCCTGAATTAAAATTTAAGTTAACGCAACTCAAGTCCCCAAGATACAGGCACTGCGCAGTTTGGGGATTAATGTTCAAATACCTACCTGTGATAAATATTCTAGTTACAGTAAGCAAACAATATTATTATCAGCGATATTTTAATTACTGTGGGCGTATTGTGGGTAGTGTTGAGATCACATTATAATTTACTATCAAATTAATTACACTGGCAATACGCACACTGGGTGCGATACATGGCGTTTATTAAAATTAACGCAATAATCACAAATTACAATTAACACAATAACTGAGCATAATGAATCCAGGACAGTTCCACGACGTCTTAACTCCGATGCGATCAGAGACTGAATCCTCTTCGCCGTGGCCTTAAAACATCACGACTCTATAGAAGCACGCTTTAGGTATGGGTAGATCACGTGATGTCGCCAATGGCGTGCTTGCGATTCGTTTCGTGTCCGTACTAATGACCGGATTCGACATATATATGTCGGAAATACGTTACTGAGTTGACTAATCGGGACGCCAGTGCCGCCTAGCGGCGTTTGACAGAGTCTGCAACATAACGTTCGACCAGGGATAAGCAGAGTTCAGTGTGTGAATTGCTAGTGTGATTAATTTGATAGTAAATTATAATGTGATCTGAACTGCCAACGGTTTTTCTATTGCGCAATAACCAATACTACCCACAGTACGCCCGCAGTAGTCAAAATATGCCTGATTATAACGAAAGAGACACACACCCTCTCCGTCATATATATATTTACATTAAGCGGACGTTATTATTGTAAATGAAATTTATTTTGTAACCTATATATCATTTCACCACCACCACGGTTACCGGGTACCATTTTATACCACTTTTGTATACCATATTTTACGCAAATAAATATATTCTATCCTATTCATATTCTAATAATTATTCGATTTAACGCTCGGCTGTGCCTACTCGAAAAAGTGTGTAGCACGCCTAAGTATTCCTAGTTGTTTTCTTCGGACAATATTATGGTACCTAAATCTTTATTGTATTTCGTGACGCGCTATTCTAGTTAAAAAGTTGGAAGAATAATACATTATTTAGAACAAGAACGGAATGTAGGTCAGCCCATTACTTATTAAATGTTTTTGTCCAAATTTTAATTAAAGTAATATTGTTCAGCTGCCAGTAGAATAAGCAGTCTTTTTTATTTTACGGCGAAGCAGAAATGATAGTAAAGGTGGAATAATGCTAGAATTTTTGAGGTACTGTTGTTTCATAAGCTTTCTTTATTATAATAATAAGTTTTGTACTAAAATATTCTACATCGTCATGTGTGATGTGTGTGCTGTTGTGTGTCTTGCGTGAGTGTGGAGGTGTGTGCGTGTGTGTCTATGTGTTGTATGTATTATTCGTAAATACTATGAATCACCCATTTCTTCCCCATGGCAGTTGGAGAAAAACCACGGGGGACTGCCCTCGTCCAATCTCACATTGAAACATAGTGGTCAGTTTGCTACCGCTTTTAGACATTTTGTCACTGTCTTTTGGATGTGTAAGCATTTGTTTTGGTCGAAAACTCTTCGGTCGAGAATCTTTTTGGAATGTGTTTTTAGTATTGGGTAAGCGATTCACGGAAATTTTAAAAGAGATAATTGAGGCTTAAAAGCTTATGTATGTTCGCACTCGTATAAGTGGTTAAGTGAACATTTACGATCATAAACGAGTTTCATCACTTATTTGCAGCACCTGTTAGAAACTTCTAGAAATATTAAAACTGTTCAACTCCAGCAACTTGTTCTTGATAACCGACCAGAAATTAATAGTAATAGTTCCTTTACTAGAACCCGAGACTGTCGTTAATCATTTTTATTAAACATTCAAACAAGTTTTCCTCTCATATCATATTATTTCTCACATAAAACGTAAATGAAGTGGCATCGTAAAGATTATCGTAGCCGCATTTTATGGCGAGACCTAATTATGTTATATATTGTCAAATTTTTCCACATCATGGAGTAGAAGATTATGCAAAATGGTTGAATCTTTAATGTGGATAATTGCGTCTCTTCCCCAGGGGTTGCGGTAACAAGTTATTTTATTATGCGGAAATTCTTTCAAAGCTATTGCAGTTCTCGAAATATTCTTGGTGTTGATCCCAAGTGGGTATTCAACACTTCCAAGGAGTTGTGTGAACACACCGTTCGTGTTTCAGGACTAAAGCTACTGTGGACGCATTATGCAGTTATGGTACTGTTTGTTTTAGAGTCCACGTGAATGCGTTAGTCACTCGCAGTGCCCGAATTTCGGTAGTTTAGTATTTATGCACACTGCGCAGTTTCGCGTTGTTATAATTGCGGGCTTAGAACTAAATGTATTTAATGGTCAGACCGTTACAGTGTAACCATTTGTGCTCTGAATAGTCTTTAAATAAGTGCTGTGTGTGTTTCTGGACGTATTAAAGTAAACTTACACGTGTTTTAATCACTATATTTAGGGTTTCGGTTTTCAAAGGGTGTCACTGAAACCCTATTGCCAGTCAACTTCGTTTGTTTGTTAGTTGTCTTATTTTTCCAGGTTAAGTTTCTACGTATTTTTATGCAAACATAAGTACCATGTATCTAAATCTATACATTACTAGCTGACCCCGGCAAACGTTGTTTTGCCAATTATTTGTTTGGGGTGGACAACCCTTATCACTTAGGGGTATAGAAAATAGATAGTAGCCGATTCTCAGACCTACTGAATATGCATATAAAATTTGGTCAAAATCAGTAAAGCCGTTTCGGAGGAGTAAGGTAACTAACATTGTGACACGAGAATTTTATATATAATAATACATTATTTTATATCATGAAGCAATGAGATAGCGACTACCCAGTATTGATTTTACAGATACAGGACACTAATCAATGACTACATATACTGATCAATCACTTATTAAAAACCCCATCGTTAGTAATGACCCAGACATGTTATTTGTGTAGGACGAGGCTAAAACTGATATTTTGATTAGATTAACATTATTTTGACTACGAATGAATTGTGGAGTAGGACGTGGGTGAAGCGATCGGTTTTATTTTACTAAAATTATTCGAATTTATTTATAAACTGTTAAAAATAAATAGAACGGGAAAATATATTATGTAGTTGAGATCCTTGTTAAAGGTTTTGCTTGGTTACTAATAATAGATGACCTTGACCTCGTCTAGTGGGCTACCTCTTTTTGTCGTCAAAAGTTAGTTTTTAGCTTGAGGGGTAGATAAGAATACGTAGGTATTAAATAGGCTATGTACAACCTTTATTATAGAAATCTGTACGCGGCCATTGATAAATAGGGCACATATTATTTTAGACATAACTAAGTAATAACAGCTGCACGGGTCGATCAATCAGGTTAAGCTACGCTTGCCGCGGTTAGTCTGTGGATGGGTTACCATCTTTACATACCAAGACCCCTCCGTGCCTCGGAAAGCACGTTAAGCCGTTGGTCCCGGCTGTCATTTGTAGATCTTTGACAGTCGTTACGGGTAGTTAGAAGCCTTAAAAGTCTGACAACCAGTCTTACCAAGGGGTATCGTGTTACCCAGGTACCGGGTTGTGGAGGTCAGATAGGCAGTCGCTCCATGTAAAATACTGGTATTCAGCTGCATCCGGTTAGACTGGAAGCCGACCCCAACATAGTTGGAAAAAGACTAGGCAGATGATGATATTATTTTAGAAAAAATCGGATTTGTGGAGGGTCGTCTTTGATACTCATACCACATTGTGACACATATGTGACATACTCTTTTTAAAAGACTTCAAAAAAAGGAGGAGGTCCTCAATTTGGAAGTTTTTTATTTCTTAAATATATGTTCGGGCATAACTCCGTCGTATATCGACGGATTTGCAAAATTCTTTTTTGTTTGAAACGGTATGCTCTCGAAGTGGTCCCATATAAATTTTATTAACTTTCCTTGCGTACTTTTTGGGTTAGCTTCAATAATACGTAAATGATAAATGATTTTATTTCTGTAAGTAAGTTTATACAAACACTTCTATACGTGAATCATATTTTGAAAACTAGATGAGGTTATAGCGGTTACGAAATACGCATCAAAGACATGACGTCACACAAATCCTACATCGCGCAATGAGAGTTTACCGTACGATCGACATATATACAAGATTCCGACTTCAACCGTCGGGTAGTTGCCCGCCAGACACAACACCCGGAGGATCTTCCCTTTTCTATGGTGGATGAGTGACTTTACACCCTGTTCCTCATGTCACTAAAAGGTCGGCGATTCCTATCTGACTACTCTGAGAAGAAAGGCCGAAACAAGCTCAGAGGTCTCTTTTAAAGTTCAGACACAATCTTCGTCAGATCATGTGAAGACCATATAGATTGGTGTCTGAAATGGTCTTTTGAGGAAAGAACCACACAGATTGAGAGGACTTGTCCAGTCAGTGCACGCATTTGTCAGTTATCGTCTAGCTCAACTCAGAACTTAGAAGGAGCTCAACGACTCGACGAATGATTAAAACTATCTGAGAAAAAATAAAAAACAAAACAAAAAGGAATGACCCACATAGTCCTCATATTCACAATAATTTAAATAATAATAATATTATAATACTTCACAAAGTAAATATTCATCATCATCATCTGCCTAGCCTTTTCCCAACTATGTTAGGGTCGGCTTCCAGTCTAACCAGATGCAGCTGAATATCAGTATTTTACTATCTGACCTCCACAACCCAGTTAGGTTAGGTTATAGTTAATTTAATGTTAGCAAAAATAAACAAAATACCGAATGTAAAAAATTCAAAATAAATTGGAGCAGCTCAATCCCAAGCCTTTTTGCCTTCAATGTAATCTTTAACGGTTTATAGCGCTTTCTGGTACAGCTTACGTATATTGAATGATTTGAATTTATTAAGGTTTAGATCTTGTAGGTACGTGGCTTAGAAGTTTATTATAAAAGCGTATATGTTGTCATCTGAACGTATTTTTCCCCACTTAGTCTATATGGATAATGTTATAATAACTTTTTGTCACTATTATTTGCATAGCACGTAGTGGTACTTATACCTCAACTAAAAAGTGAAAAATTAACACTTTTTACAAAAAAAGAACAACCAACTTCGAAAAAAACGGTTAATTTAACTTAATTTCGGAAGTCGGAGGCAAAAAACAAAAATTTAAAGCCAAAGACACCGACTTTCGAAATAAAGTTATTTTTAACCGGTTGCTTTTTTTTTTGTAAAAAAGTTTTTAAAACTATGTAACATATTCACTAATAACAAAATTAAATGGTGACATTTACGTGACTTTATAAGATTCACAAAACATCAGAAAAGAAAGATAATAATAAAACAAAAATAATTTTAATAAAACCAAACTGTTCTCGTGTTTACGACTGTCTTTACAAACTGTTGCAATACGTGCCCGTCCATTAAAGTTTCGCAGAGCTTGGTAACTTTCTTAGCCGCTTATATGCAGTCAGCGTTTTACATATTGTATTCAATGCACCAGCTGCGTAATAAAAGTCGTTCAGATATATTATTGAAGTTATCAAAATGTTTTAAAATGATTGCTGGGAGATTATTTTGATGAAAATTCATTTTCAGATATTTGGCAGAGTATTCCACATATATCAGACTGCAAGTACCGATATTAAGTTTAGTTTGAAGGTTAATACGCAGATAATTCCTGTAAATATAACAGGAATTATCTGCGTATTAACCTAGCTTAGTTCACTGGTTTAACAGGAAAAGATCTTGAAGGTATTCATTTTATTGGATATAGACATTGCTTAAAGGATCATTTAAATGACTTCAACATCACATTTCCGAAAGTATTCTGCGCACCTCACATACAACAACAAGCGTTAATAACAACCAATAAACAAAGTGTTTGTTGGCACTTAATGGCGGTTCAGCGAACAATGTGTCGTAATGAAATTACGCATGACGATAAATTAGGCTAACGAGACGAGAAGGTCAATTCTACTAAATAACGTGCAATGTGAAAAACAATGACATTATGAATAAACAAAAAAATGGTTCAATGTATGCAGACGATATTGTATACTTTAATTTTCAGCGAGCTTATTTCAAGATTTTTTAAATGTTTTGATTAGTTTGCTCGGTTAAGTATAACTTGTAGTATTTTCATTTCCCGTTTGTTCCCTTAAATCCTTGAAAATTCAAAATCATTAAAATAATAAATCAGATAGAAAGCTAATTTAGAACGTATTGATAACAGAGATGCGCAAGCGCGACGCGGATGATTTAGGTTGTCAAAAGAGACGTCATTAAATTGAATGTCAAACTATAATTTTACGTAATTTTTACCTATGTATTCAATTATTGATTTATGGCTGAAAATACTGTAACAATTTATTGCACTATCACAGGAAGAAAGAGATTTTCTACTACCTAGCCATCGTCGGAAAACATTTTCAGGTACTAGACAGGTACAGTTTTTTTTTCTTATTATCCATGATTCATCGTATTTCGAAACTACACTCAGTTCTAAGCGCTCGTCTTTATAATAGGTCGGTACATCGGTTAACTGATATTTACACGTTGACCAAATTTGCGCTGAAAGCAAAGCTGACTAATTGGTTGCAGAATTTGTCTTACGACGATACTGAGGATATTCTAACTACTTATCATCTCATGAATAGTTGTTTCAGACATAAGGAAAGGAAGGATATCACTGCTTGCTCTGTTGATCGCTTATGTGAGGTAGCATGTGCAGAAGTTGAAGGCCATACTTTCTTATGTGTTTATAGACCACCAGCCTCAAACTTGTCATCATTTTTAATCATTATGGAAGAAATACTAAGTAAACTTTTTAAAGATAATAAATTAGTCTTTGTTTGTGGTGACCTTAATATTGATCTATTAGTTAACTCACCTGATAAATATAAGCTTATATCATTGTTTAAATCATTCAATTTAAAGTGTGTATTTAATGAAGCGACTAGAATAACAGCAACCTCAGCTTCATGCATTGACAATATATTTACTAATTGTAAAATACAAGACTCATCCTTAATTAGTGGCGTTAGGTCTGACCATACTGGTCAACTTGTATCATTTAATTTAGATAAAAAGTTAAACCTAGATAAAACCATTGAATTAAGACCTCTCACTAAAAATAAATTGAAAATGTTTAATAATAATGTTCTCAGCAATCTCTCAACTGCTAGTTTTGATTCACAAGACCCCAATATAAACTACGGTACATTATTTTCTACAGTATGCCATGAATTCAATAAAGCGTGTCCTGTAAAAAAAGTAACAATCCATACTAAACCAAAATTTAATGAATGGGCCACTGCTGGCATTAGAAAAAGCAGAGATATTTTGTATAATTTGTACAACGAGAAGTCATTGACCTCTGATCCAGCCCTTCATAATTATGTTAGAAACTATTCTAAGATATTTAAACGAGTCTGCGCCCAAGCTAAATCAAAATTAATAAGTAATAAAATTAGTATTTCTAACAATAAAATAAAAACTGTGTGGCAGGTAATTAATAAAGAAACTGGAAACACAAAACAGCGAGGTCAGAATGAATTATCTTTAAAAATTGAGAATGAAACCATTTCAGATAAGCTTAAAATTGCTGAGACGCTAGAGAAGTTCTTTACCAACATCCCAATAGAGGTTACGAAATCTCTCCCCTCATCATCAATAGTAGCTGAATCCCTTTTAAAAGAAAATTTCAGTAAGGACATTCCAAGTTTTGAATTCAAGCCCATTTCTATTGTCACAATTAAAAAAGCATTTAAAAGTCTTAACATAAAAAACACAGAAGACTTATGGGGGATTTCCATTAAGGTTCTTGGGGATATCATTGACACAATTGCCCCTGTCCTAACAAGCATATTTAATCAATGTTTAGATAGCGGTACGTTTCCAGATTTAATGAAACATAGCAAAGTAGTACCAATTTTCAAATCGGGTAGTAAGAGTGATCCCTCAAATTATAGACCTATATCTGTGCTACCAGCACTGAGTAAAATATATGAAAAAATAATGCTAGACCAGATGTTATCACATTTTAATTCAAATGGAATTTTACATAGTCACCAGTTTGGTTTCACGAAAGGTAGGTCGACAACTGACGCAGGAGTAAAACTCATCAGTCACATTTTGGAATCCTGGGAAAAGTCCCAGGATGCAATTGGCATTTTCTGTGACCTCTCAAAAGCGTTTGACTGCGTTGACCACAAAACATTGATCTGTAAATTACACCACTACGGAATCCGTGGACAAGCTGCTGATCTTGTTCTTTCCTATCTATCAAACAGGCAGCAAAAAGTAAATGTTAACGGGGCGACGTCCTCAGGGTCTCTAGTTAAGATGGGCGTGCCTCAAGGATCAATTCTTGGCCCTTTTTTATTTCTAGTTTATATTAATGACCTTCCTTACATTATGGCTAATTTATCGGATATAATTCTATTCGCTGATGATACTTCTCTTATTTTTAAAATAGATAGAAAAGACACGGATGTCTTACATGTCAACGATAGTCTGGCAATTCTTTCGAAATGGTTCGCAGCTAATAATCTTTTACTTAATGCGAACAAAACTAAATGTCTTAAGTTCTCATTACCAAATGTACCTCAAGTAGGTCTCAATTTAAAACTTGATGGCAAGAAGCTAGATGCTATTACGGAAACTGTGTTTCTAGGAATTACTCTAGATTCGAGATTGCAATGGGGCGCCCACATTAGAGCCCTTTCAGGTAGATTAAGTTCAGCTGCATATGCAGTAAGAAAAATAAGGCAGTTAACTGATGTAGCCACAGCTAGGTTAGTATACTTTGCTTATTTCCACAGTATTATGTCTTATGGCGTTTTGCTGTGGGGATCGGCAGCTGACGTAGATTCAATTTTCATTTTACAGAAGAGGGCAATTCGCGCGATCTACAAAATGAGTCCTCGTGAGTCCCTTAGAAATAAATTCAAAGAAATTGATATACTGACTCAGCCTTCTCTTTATATCTTAGAAAGTATTTTGTATGTTCGCAAAAACCTAGGACTTTTCAAAATAAGAAGCGATTTCCATAATATAAATACACGTAGTAAACATGAAATTGTGATACCCAAATTTAGATTAACTAAAACTAGTAAGTCATTTCTTATAAACGGTATCCGCTTTTATAACAAGTTGCCAAAGTCTGTTACAGAACTAAGCGATGGAAAGTTCAAAACCCACATCAAACGTGTCCTTATCAAAAAAGCATATTATAAGATTAAAGACTACGTTGAAGACAAGGAAGTCTGGCAATAATTCCTTCTGCACATGTGGCTTCCCTGGTACCTCATTAACGGCATAACAATGTAAATGTCTATTAACTGCTCCCAAATTACGATTATTATTTTATTTTACTTTTTTTTTTACCTACTTCATTGACATAATTTTTTCAGTATTTGACATGATATACCTACAATTTTCTATTTTTTTTTTTTTGAATCAAATTAGGTTTGTTACAGCTGACTACAGCTGTATCATGCCACTAGGCAATCATGTCATTTGGTTTAAATAGGTCCTTATTTTTATTATTTTGTTTATCTTTTATATAGATTCTTTTCTTTTAGATTTTGTGAATGTGAGAACGTTGTAGGCTGTAGACTTGTGGACCATTTTCTATTTTACTAAGTACCTGGTACTTGTTGATAGGCCTACACTGTCCTCCCATACCTATTAACACTGTAATTTGAAAACATTGTAAAAACAATTTATTTTGAAAAGAGTAACCGTGGAGTTTCTTGCCGGCTCTTCTCCATAGGAAGCGACCAATTGGAACCGTGCACCTAGCTTCTGACGTTTCATAAGTGCCCTTGTAGGTTAATGTGAAATAAAATATTTTGATTTTTTGATTTTGAATACATTTCTGAATTTTCGAAAGAGGTGAAGCTCTACAGGACGTATAGCTCCATCTCTTTCTCCCACTGAAGTAATATTAAAATAATACTGCTTTTGAGCTGGTGGTAGGCCCCCTGATTTACAAGTATATTTTTGCTTAGTTCAGGAGCTAGCTGTTTTACCTGATTTTGACCTCCATTTGTACAATCATATTTAATGTATCTCTCTATGTGTTTTCTTTTTTACCCACGACCGAACGGAGACGGTATATGCGTTTGGGATGAGAGGATGTTTATGCAAATCCATGTTGCCATTTTTCTCCAAAACTACTTGTCTGATTTTGATGCAGTTTTCAGTTATGGGTTTGGGTTTGATTGGTGCATGTTCTTAGATAGGTGTTACGGTGATAACTCACCAGGGGGCGCTGCAGCAAACATTGTTTGTGCAAATACATGTTGCCATTTTTCTCCAAAACTACTAGTTCGATTTTGATGCAGTTTGTGGTTGATTAGTAAGGGTTCTTAAATAGATGTTACGGTAGTAATTCACTAGAGGGCGCTGCAGTATATTTTGTTTTAGATACTACATATTAAAGACATTTATGTCCAAAAACGACGAGTCCGATTTTGATGCAGTTTTTATCAGAGATGGGTTCGAGTTTCGGTTGCATACTTTATTTTTATGCAAAATTACAAAGTATATCTACTTATCGAAAATAAAGTAGGATACGTTATTATAAAGTATGGTTGGCAACTTTATATAAAGATATCATTACCCCAAAGAGTCGCTTAATTTAAAGATACGGTTAAAAGCATTTTTTTTTGAATTTTATTTTTCGTTATTGTGTGTTAATCTTAGAACATAGACATATAGCGTTGCTGCAGTTTTTAATAGATCTTTTTAAGAGGAATAATTCCGAAACACATTATTTTCAAATAGGTAACTCTATTTGTTAACACGGCGCATGCCAGTAAAGTTCCCAGTCGGCATGATTTTTTTCCTACATCTTTAACAATCGTCGTCATATATTAGCCAATTAAAACAAAACTTTAAATGAATTATATTTATTCGAGTACCGAGTAAGATAATATTTACTTAATAATATAAGCAAACAGTCTATAGTTTCAGATCATTATCTAAGTTCACTCGTACATAGTTCGATCGTAAGCGTTCAAAAGTGCATAGGCACGCTAAGAATCGTATTGCTGTGAACACGTGGTGTAGTCCGTACATGTGTATGTGTAAGCAGTCAGACGTCTGTGGTGTGTGTGCCGTACACGCACCACAGAGAACGCAGTTTTGCACTACACACTGTCGTATCGTCACGGTTCACGGGCGCCTTTTGTTAGACATGCATCATATACGCGTGACCTTGGCCAGTGTATAGCATTGCTAAAATTCGAAAGTAAATTATATTTGCAGATAGCAGAACGCGTTAAGCGTTGGTCTTAGATTTAAGATGGCTAAAGTTCTAATCTCGTGCAATCACAGCGCTGTTTTTGCAAATATTACTATTTTTGTTTGCAATAATAATATTTTTTAAATATTGCTGCTTTTTTATTAATGTTGTTATTGCAATAAAGGGTTTAGAATAAAAAATGCGTGATATATGATAATAAAATAAAAAAAATATTTTTTCGTTATATTTATTTTACATAACCTCTCAGGCCTTTTTTGATAGATGAGTAGTATAGTTAACAAACTGCTACAATTATTTATCATTACTTCAGCTGAATAAGATGTGAAATAGATGTCTAGAAACTTAGGCCGCATTCCGAGTTACGCTAAAAGTGATAATATCGCGAATCCGACCAAATTTAATAGTCACAATTATTACTCAATAGCCCTTATATTTTGTGACTTTTAAGTTTGGTCGGATTCACGATATTATCACTTTTATCGTAACTCGGAATGCGGCCTTAGATGCAATTTGTATTGTTTTGACATATTTAAATTTTGAAATGTTTTAATTTTTAAATGGATTTTTTTCACCTTAAATATAAAGCTTTGATCATGGTCGAAGTAATTAAGCAATAAATGAGAATATTAGACTACTTAAACTGTAATAAAAAAACTAATGACAAAATAGTTGATTTTAAGGTTAAGTAATTAATTATTTAACATTTTATTTGACTTTAGTAAATATTGGTTGGTATTGAGGTTATAGCTCAAGTATTCATTTTCTTTACGAAAAGAAGATTGAAACTAAACCTCAAATTTTAATCCTAAAATAATAATATTACCAAAATAATATTAAACATTTTCGGTCTATCTGCAAGAAATACGAGAAACACAATATTGAAACCTGCTTAAAAAATTCGTTACCATAAATTCATGCACTAACGAATCTGTTGTTTATTAAGTTGGTACGGTCAATATTTTAAGGTCAAAAACGGTTTTTTAGCTGGTCTTCAGTGATGCAAGCCTTCAGAGTGCACGGCGAACGGTTCATAATGACGTGTTTTTAATAATTCAGCAAAATATCTCGTTGGTATGAAACCATTTGTTTCATATTCATTCACCATTTGACGTCGCTGCTACTCGATAATAAGCCCCTTCCTCATATCTCTTAACCCTCACAGTATTTCTCTAGAACAAAGAATAACATTGTATTTATTACACATAATACCTAATTATTTATTATTCACTAATCGAATTAAACCTCATAATGAATTTAAAACTTTAAAGGCATCTTCTGTCTCAACAATACCTCTGTTCTTTCAACAATACCCTTGATTAAGATTTATGTTTGGTAAAATATGAAATATTTAAATGATAATACTCACAGTTAGTCCGGTTTCATAACATTTACTTTTACGCATTCATATTTGCTTTTTGAAAATAATCACAACACTGCGCTAAATACTCGTTACTAACATTATCTACGAACCAATAAAGTTCTATTATGTGAATACTCGTAACGAATTGCATCTGTCTACCCCACAGAAATCGAAATAATTTAGTTAGTTTTCTGTGGTCTACCTGCTAAACTTTAATATTTATGTGAACAAGAATGAAACAAAAAAACGAATGATTATCGAACTAGTCATTGGTTGCAGACAAAGTGAGTGTGTGTGTGTGTACTGTGCGTGTCTATAGTATTGTAACAACTTATAGAAGAAGGTCGTAAGTCAAACCGAAGCGTCAGTCTATTGCTTTGTGATATTGCCTATGGACTTTTATGGGGTACTGTACAAAGTCATATGTATGTAAGTGCCACTAAATGGTATAGTACAGAATAATTACAGTCTGCACTATAACCAAAGTTTTGTACTTAGCAAAGTTGCACAGGACGTGTCCCATCAAAGTATGGCGGAACGGAATATTACGGTAGGTGGTAATGGTACGTGAAGGACGGAGTAACTATCGCAATATATTTCAATTTATTTACTTACATAGATAGAATACCCTTCATTATTTACACCATAAAAGTTACTAAGATAAATGTAGACATTTTACAAGGGTGACACAATAGGTGGTCTTATCGTTAAATTCGATGTTTTAAAGGCAACCAAGAGCCAATGCTGCTAGTAGTCTGTGGTACCATTTACCTATACAATACATATATGCATACAACATACACTTATTTATCCTTTCAACTGTCATTAACGAGACACAATAGAATTTTAATTGTTATCCACCTTAATGAGGCGTCGTAACAGATGCTGGGCTATATAAATACTAGCTGACCCCGGCAAACGTTGTTTTGCCAATTATTTGTTTGGGGTGGACTTAGGGGTATGAAAAATAGATAGTAGCCGATTCTCAGACCTACTAAATATGCATATAAAATTTGGTAAAAATCAGTAATGCCGTTTCGGAGGAGTAAGGTAACTAACATTGTGTCACGAGAATTTTATATATAAGATATATAATTATCCACTTCAGACTTCTACTGACCTTATTAGTGATATCCTAAAATAAGGTCAGGTACTTAGTATAGTCGATCTCGTTATAGCTTTATCACCCTATGTCTGCGTCCTATTTAAAAGCAATTGTCACGCGTCTACGCGATCGTCGCGTTCATACTTCACTTTTTGTCCGGGGAACCAAAACGCGTGCTCGCGTCGACAAAGGGTATTTTTCGATTTTCGGACAAAAAGTGACATAATGTAATAGGCACACAACGATCGCGTACTAATGCGCGACGGTCGCTTTTAAATAGGACACACGGTTTTGAACCCATTACTCTTGCAAGTCATAAAACGTCAAAGTCCATTTTTGCTATAATACCAATGTGACAGTTTACTAGGAGTCAATTTACTGAGAGTTTTTTCTAAAGGGATGAAGTTATTACGCGGTCAACTATACTTGAAACTAGCTTACGTGTAAATCCATGAAGATGTATATGTATGAACGTGGATGAAACAAAATAAGCATGAGGGAATTGCAACACGTGGCATTCCGTTAAAGCCGTGTGTACCTATGTATTTTTTTACCCAGTACCTACAGGTATAAACATATATATATATGTCGGAGACGGGTATATGACTCTTTCGTTATTATCAGCGATATTTTAACTACTGTGGGCGTAGTGTGGATAGTGTTGGTTAATGCGCAATAGAAAAGCCGTTTGCAGTTCAGATCACATTGTAATTTACTATCAAATTAATCACACTAGCTAAATTATACACACACAAGGTGCGACGGCGTTTATTAAAATCACAAATTAACACAATGAACACAAATTACAATTAACACAATAACTGAGCACAACGAATCGAGATCAGTTCCGCGACGTCTTGACTCCGATGCGATCCGAGGCTGAATCCCTCCTCGCCGTAGCCTTAAGATCTCACGACTCTGTAGAAGCGCGCTTTTTGGTGTGGGTACATCACTTGATGTCGCCAGAGGCGCGCTTGCGATTCGTTTCGTGTCCATTCTAATGACCGGATCCGACATATCGGACGGATACGAACATACGGATTGTTGGCGTAGGTGGAGAACTAAATAACAAAAAAAAATCTTGTTTGAAGAAAATTGCGATTTATTTATGCGGCATGATTTGGGAAATGGTGAAAAGTCAATTTGGCCAATTTTTTTTGGGTTGGACATTATCAAATAACTTCTCCCGCCCTGGGCGAAGCGGGAGGGCGTGTCAGACTCTTACTGACTAAAACCTACCCGTGTTCCTTCGGTTGCCATGTTGCCGGGGGCCACAATCTCCCTTTTGGACCTGGGTTCCATTCTCGGGTCGGGCAAAGTGTTATTGCGTTTTTCCATCTGTAATTTCTTAGTAGCAGGTTTCATAGTAGTAGGTTTGGATTTGTGCCCGTTTGATGGCAATAGGCTCGCCCCCTATTATAGGGGACTTAAATATAACTGGAGAAATGTGGATAGTACATTGGTACACCTCTGCGTATACCTTCGGGGAAACAAGGTGTGATGTTAGTTTCAAACATACCGATCTAGAATGTACAGAAGTTACTTTCAGAAGTCCTTTCAGAAGTATTCGGTGAACTGCGACAACAGTTTAAAGATGACTTTTCTCGTTTCTTGTAAGGCAATTTTCGTTTATCATTCGCAATTGCAATAATTCCCAGCTGTTCAAAACAATTTATCGTGCTAAACTACCTATACATTTTACTCGACTACGGCGAAGAAAAAAAGGAAAGTTAATTTTTGACCGGTATGTATGTTCAATCTGTTTTCTCATGACTTCTAAAATACGTATTATATTTGACTTACCTGGGAATTGACATCAAAATTCTCCCACATTTTCACACGTTCCACGAACAGAACAAATAACAACCTACTAAAGAATGTATGTTATTATTTCTTTCACGTCAAGAATTAAAGTTAGAAGTAAAGTGAAAAGTTTCTCCTCAACAGTAACAAAGGAAATTTGAAATAATACTTGTACATTCTCCACTGCATTCATATTGGATAATTCGAAAATATTTATAAGGAAAATAATACAAGAGAGTTATTCAGGGAATTCAAGTCCTAACTATTTCTAGGATTCCTATTATAAACAAAAGTTTAGAATAGGAATCCTAGAAATAGTTGGATTAAGGAGGGATTAAGAAAGCTAGATAGAAAACGGATTAAACGGATACTTTATAAACGGAAAAGGGATGAAAAGAAGCTGGCGAGAGTCAGGCTATCAATTTCCGATAATTATCAGTACGTATTCCTGGGTTTTAAAATTAATTCTGATCTTCTCTCGAGAAACTTTATAGAAAATTCGTTCTTAGCACGAATTATTAAAGAGCATGGAATTAGGGGATATACGGGTCATAAGACCGGGCATATAAGACGGTAAAGCCAGCCTGTCTAGTCTCGAGGGGATGGTAAGAGCTTAAGTGATTGTGTCATGTAGACATACAGTTTAGTCTCAAAATCTAGTTGATTAAGTTACCTGTGTACCTGTGTATCTTACCAGTGACTCTAGAATTTAAAAAGTTAGTATTTACAAATGTTTAAACTCGCGAAATCCCAAATCTTTATCGTCTTTTCATAGATTGAATAATAAGCATTGAAATTCTTATCATAATATAACAAACATCCCTATTCTCATGCCTTTTTTCCCGTGGGCCAAAAGAAAACCTAAGAACGCTTCATGCCACGAAATGGTCCTTTTACTTCGCGAACGTTTTTTTACTTTTACGCGCATTGTTAGCGAGCCGCCATTTTTAAAGATGTCTCCAGAAACTTCGGTCTTCGCAGTGATATCATTGTAAAGTATCTGTCCCCTTGTCAGTATTTCAACTGGCATCTGGCTTATTAATAATTCCCTTTTTAGTAATTCTCTCAACATAGCCAAACACAAGCTTACCAAAGCTAATTTATCTAAGCATCCACCACAAAAATTACTAAAACATTCCGGAGCCTGAAAGACCTCGCTCTCAAAAGATTCCAAAGTAAAGGTCGGTTCGAAGAAATGTATAAATATAATACAGTTCCAAAAAATATATTGCGGCTACATGTCAAAGGGATTATTTATTGAGGCCCACAGATGTTGAGCCAGTTTGACGACTATTGATTGGTCCCCGGGCCCGTAATAAGGGGTCAGACCAATTAGAATTACAGAATTAGGATAAAACGGATCGGGGGAGATAACGAAAAAAACTTTAATTCCCAATGAAAAAAATTCCTTAGAACCCGAATAATTCTCCTTTTTCATTCCCTAATTTCTTTGGAAATTAAAAGAAAAATGTGGCGAACATAAATCTTTATGAGCCATTCTATTTTATTATTCTGAGCAATTGAAAAAAGCAGTAATGTGCTTACTCCGCTCGTTCTGAGTGCGGTTAATACTTTCAAGTGTTAATGTCTTCTTTATATCATTTACGTAAATGGCAGTTCTATTATTTGGGTGTAGATTAAGAGAATGTTCAAATTTGGCTAAAGTATGGAAATTTTTCTGTTGTAGCAAGTTGATATTGATGTCTCCTCCAAATATTTTTGGCCACAATATACAAATCGACATAATGTACAATCTATTTTTCCAACAGACCTTTTCGTCTAGCTATCTAGTAGTAACATAGGTAGCCCAAATCACTGCTTATGACGTAGGTACTAACGGGAAAAAGATGTAAGTACAAGAAAAGGGTAGATGTGTCAGATTACCTTCAAAGAAGTTATGACCTAGGTGAAGATGGTGGGACGGGCTTAACTCCTACCGAAAGGACTGGCAAAAGGCAGAATTGTGTGGCAGTGGGACAAAACAGGCTAGTTAGATAGAACTTATGGGTGAAGAACAACATAATCACTGGTTTTGTGGTAACCAAATCAACAATAAATCGCTGAAAAATACTAAGTATAATTGATGACCTACTTTCTTTACTGTTGACTTTACACCTACATACTTAGGTAAACGGTGGGAAACTTACCAAATGGTAGTAATAATTTATCACCTTTCGGCGGACACAATTCGAAAACTGAACAATTAAATAGGTAATTAACAATTGAAAATTATACTCACCTATGGCTTTGAAACACAGTTATGGTACATGATATTCGTTAGATACAAGTATAAATTGAGGTTGTGGGTTCAAATCCGGGCCAATGGGACTTTTTCAATTCGTATTTGCTTTCATAGTTTATCTTGGATCCAGGTATCGTTTTTCGTTATCCAGAAACCTGGACTCATAGTTGTCTAAAATCGCCACCCCGTCTTCAGTAAGCGTGGTGATCAATGCTCGTGCCTTCTCTATATGAGAAGATATCTTTGCCCTGCAGTGGAACAATAAATTATCTATACATATAATAAAATCGTAGCGAAGTCAAAACTGTACATTGAATATTTTTGAAAAAAAGTAATTGCTACGAGGTCTAGGATCGATTCTAATGCCGAAAATATTTTTTTTAGAATTTTTATCTGTTTGTCTGTTTGTCTGTATGTATGTTCCAGCATCACGCAAATTCTACCGGACAGATTCTGTTAAAATTTTGCATAGATATTCCCTGTGTGTCTGGTCAAACTATAGGGTATAAACTATCACGCTATTTACTATGGGGGACGAGCAATATTACATTATGTTGTATTTTTATGTTCTAGCATGACGCAAATTCTACCGGATAGATTTTGTTAAAATTTTGCATAGGTGTTCCCTATAAGTCTGGTCAAACTATAGGGTATAAACTATCACGCTATTTACTATGGGGGACGAGCAATATTATATTATGTTCGTATTTTTGGGAAAAAACGCGCCAAAATTTTAGGATATTGTAGATGGTTATCGATTTAACTTTTTAAATGATTATCATCACGCTATACCTTTATGGAACTAAGCAGTCAATCAAAAAATATATAGGAACGGCTATTTTAGACAAGTTTCAACAAAGCAATTAGCTCAGCGGTTGGGCGGTTGCTTTGTAAACGTGGGGTTGTAAGTTCGATTCCCACCTACGGTTTTTTTTTTCTTTTTTTTCACATTTTGTTATACGATTATTATTTTTTTTGATAATCTACCTATAATCTATAGATATAATAAAATCGTAACGAAGTTAATTTTTTTTAAAGAAAGTTATTGCTAAGAGGTCTGGGATCGATTCTTATGCGGAAAATAAAGTTTTTAGAATGTTTGTCTGTACCAACCGTAGGGCATAAACTATCACGCTATTTGCTATGGGGGATGAGCAATATTACATCATGTTCGTATTTTTCTCTGCAAATTGTAAAAGGACGCGCCAAAAGGTTGGGATATTGTAGATAGGTTTTTTTTTTTTTTTTTTTTTTTTTTAAAAAACGTTGCCCCACACTAGGAATTTCTCCTGTATCGTGGGTGCGATTACAAACATATAAACTCACATACACAAACAGCCAGACCCGGAACAACTACTGGTAGGTCATACAAATATTTGTTCCGTTCGGGAATCGAACCCGCGACACGCAGCGCAGCAGTCAGCCGCTTAACCACTGCGCCAACCGTGCCGTCAAGGTAGTTACCGATTTAACTTTTTAAATGATTATCATCACGCTACCTTTTATATAGGAACGGCTATTTTAGCTAACTTTCAACAAAGCGAATAAGTAAGCGATTGGACGAACGATTTGAAGTCCTGAGGGCCTACCACCAGCTTAAAAGCAGTATTATTTTAATATTACTTTAGTTTACTTCAGTGTGGGAAAGAGATGAAGCTCTACAGGATGTATAGCTCCATCTCTTTCTCCCACTGAAGTAACATTAAAAAAATACTGCTTTATGAGCTGGTGGTAGGCCGCCCGGGGTAGTAAGTTCGATTTACATCTGTTTTTTTAAACTCTTTTTGTAAAACGATTTTTTTTTGGATTGTGTATGTAATAGTTCATAGAATGTATTAATTCACAAAAAATGGAAAACTTCGTAAGCTATGGGAAACTACTAAGTTACAAGTACTTTACAGTCACAAAACATTCAAGGTTGTATTCTGATCATTTTAGAGCAAAAGACTGTAGGAATAAAATGTTTTTTTACAGATTTTGACAGCAGATTTGTCCTAGCGATTTTATAATATGTATGTGGATCTTCTGGAATCGCTGCCACACTGCTTCCTGGTGGCAAAACAGCGCACGTCATGTTTAAGATTCCCATCGATTTAGAGAGCAACGAAACACCTGTTTGTGGGGTGTCACGCAACAGTAACAAGGGATGTGTGCTTCGGGGATTGCGCTTCGTCGTATGGGATGAATGCGTTATGGCAAAAAGGAAAGCAGTGGAAACTGTAAACAGAACCCTGCAGGACATCCGCAGAAACCAAGATATGATGGGTGGTGTCACAGTTTTGACAAAAAAAGTGAAAACTTCGTTGAAAAGGTCGACTCTATGGTCGAGAGTTCATAAACTGCGCTTGACCATCATCATACGAGCTCGGCTTGGCGGTAATTCAAATGCTCAAGAATTCTCCGATGTTCTTCTAAAAGTTGGTGAAAGCACTCTACCAGAGACTCTTGGTAGAGTAGATCCCACTTTAGAAGATCTTATTTGTCTGATATACGGGGATATCAGTCAAATACCGTACCAAGAGAATTCTTAGGTGTGTTTCCGTTTTAACTCCGAAGATGATCAAGCTACAGCGATCAACCACAGTATTCTCTCACAAATTGAAGGGAGTGAAGTGATATACACCTCCATTAATAGTGATGTGGAGGAAGATGATGCCAAATATCACCCCGTAGAATTTCTCAATTTACAAATAGAAAGAAAAGAAAGAAAGATAGAAAAAACATTTATTTGGACACAGTTCGCGAAACACAAAACACAAATTACAGTGGAAATAAAAAATAGTGTTTTTAAAACAATAGTGTGTGCCTCACGGCTGCGCCAAAAAGGTTCATTTCAGCATTAAATGGCAAGTGGACTTCCGGTTGTATATCTGTGTAACGGAAACCAGCTCAAAGTCATGTCTTTGCAGAGAAACGTCATCGAGGTGGAAATTCTAACAGGTTGTGGCGATGGTGAGACAGTGTTTATAGCGCGTATAAAGTACAAATTCCCCACCATTACCAGTTAAAGCGCGTGCAGTTCTCTGGGAGTGTATGCTTTGCGATCAACAAGTCACAGGGGCCGACACTAAAGGCTGAAGGCTGCCGGTGTCGACCTCAGGATAAGCTGCTTCTCACACGGACAACTGTTACGTCGCTTGCTCCCGAGTCACCATTCCTGACTCTCTGTATATTTTGGCTGCTGAGAATAAAACTACAAACGTAGTATACAGGGAAGTTTTATAAAAATGTGGCTGTTATTGTAGTATATTGTGATGTCTTACGATTTCCATGCGAACGAAGTCGCGGGCAGAAGCTAGTTATTCATAAAATACAACAATTTCAAACATGAGTTGTGGGTGAATAGTCCTGTTTAAATAAGAAAAATAAATCATAAACATTATCAAGTATGTTTTACTTAATCCCAGATTCAAGATATGAAGCTCAGTCACAATCATACACGTAGGAAACTTCAAAAGAAAATTATTTTTTCCAATTAACTTCTGCAATTTGTCTGAAAACTTCATTATAACATTGCTTTTGCGATAAAAGATATGGCGAAACCAATTTATGGCTCCAACTTGGAGTAATTCGAAGTATGGTCACCAGTAAATTTCTTGTTAATTTTTTCGGTGGAAGGCAAAAAAGGGTGCAGTCATAAAAAAAAGGAAAAGTTTGTTAAGAACATTAGGTTCTTTTAAAGCACTTTAGTAATGAAGTTTAATTAAGTAAAAACGGAGAGATATCTGTTTTGTTATTCTGTATTGTATGAAGCTGTATCGTTTATTTTTATTGCTGTGTACCGTACAAACGTTGGCGTAAAAATAATATTTTCAAATACTTACCTTGTACGCAAAGATAAATATGTATTTATCTTTGCGTACAAGGTAAGTATTTGAAAATATTATTTTTATTGCAACGCGAGGTCGTAATAGATTTAGCGGGGTACCTAGCATTTTCGTTATTTTGATTTATAGACCATTATAGCCGGCTCCAGTTTAAAACCATTTTCTTAATTTTATTAAATGTAATAAAATTGGTTTCATAAATTCCATAATTCTACGTCCGCCGAACAGCATTTCTTATTGCCGATAAAATTACAGGCACTTAAGACATTTAAAATATATCGCATTGGGTCTTTTGTAATTTGGGCGTCTTTTGGTGATTGTAGCCACTGTACACCTACCGTTTACGAAAATGAGCACATTGGAAAAACTTCGGTACAATATGCTGATGTTTATCAGTCATTATTGTTTTTTTTTATTCGCGGTAGGTAGATAATACAATGTACATACATTATACATACAATTCAAAAAAGTATCAAGTCGAAAATAATACCTATTCATCTAGGGATTCCTGAAATTCCCAGACTATAGCAAAAAATGTGTAATCATAAAATTATTTACATACGCAAAAGTATTACGTATGTAACGAGTTCCAGAAAAGTGTCGTAGACTTAAAGAAAATTGTGGAACACCTTTTCTTTTTGCTCATGTAGGAAAATTTCTTTTTATTTTATAACCATTACTAAAGATAAGTTTTTATTTTAGATGTGAAGTATTTTAGATGCGTAGTCTGTGTTCTAGTTACATACAATGGAATATTCAAATTTGGGGCGAAGCCAAAGAGCTTTGAACGTTTCATGGTAGAGCTATCGTGAAATATAAGGGCTGTTTAGACGCATCAGGAAACTACAACGTAACCTCACTCTAGCGGGCGTGTTTGTACGAAAATTATTGTTAATTTAGTCGGACCACAGTTTGTCGATAGGTAGTGGTCGTGAAAGCACAAAATTTTCAACCACCAAGCATCTAGAACACTGTTTTATCTTACTATGACAGAAAACTTGCGCATGAAAATATAACCTGTTTCCAAAACTAACTTTTCACTACGTTTAGTGAAGCAGCAACAGTACAGTATTTCTTCTACAGATCCCTTCTGAAAAACAAGTTTGCTGACTAACACTAGTATTTCCCTTGTGTCGTCGGTGCATTTGCGAGCGTAAATCAAGCTTTCACAAACACAGATGGAACAACTATCAGTAGACAAAACAAATATTTGTAACATTGAAGCCAACTACTGCGCCAATCGAGGCTGTTAGCTAGTGTGTGGAAGAGTCACTAATTTAAACGTATTTAACTGTTATAGGTTTCATTGATAGTTTGCCACTGTTCAATGTTACCTTTGGACATTGACTCAGCACTCGGCCCGGCTCACGCGCGGCCCAGTTAACATATTGATTTGGTTGCATCTCACACGCATCTAACACTAAGAATTTATGCAATCAGATTTGAATTTTATATTCTTGTCTCATTACCCCTCACTGTAGCCAAGACACCTTTAGCCACCTCTGATCAGTCTCGTGAGTCTGCGGGACTGGCAGTGAGTGTACCCTTCCCGAACCTGGAAATCCTGTCTATCATCCGTCTGTAACCTTAGGTCGCATGGTGCAGACATCCTGAACATATTTATTTATTTATCTATCACACTAGGTATATGATAGGTTAGGGCTGTAGGGCTTATAGGACTTAGAGTCGTAGGGACTGTTAGGCTTGTAGGTCTTAGCAACTTCCTTTAACTTATCATATATTTTCATGTATTGTCACACCCTTAACAGTATAGCGGCTTTACGTGACGTTTGTTAAGGGTGGATGTACAGCCACAGTGTAACCTCGTTCACATTACACGCAGTCTGAATAGACCTTTATCAGCAGCCAGATTCTATGATACAACCATTTTATTCGCTCGATTTCGAATAATTCGTGATTCCAGCATCGTGATTGGTTAGGCTCTGGCTGTCTGAATCTGGGTGGAATAGATGTGTGCAAATCAATGCTATACGTAAGACGGGCTTGCCGCACGAACGATCGTCTCTGCCGCTGATAGATTCGTAATGGATTATGGAAAGTTATGGTAAAGAGAGTCTGTGTACATTTGGGTGAAATGAAATTTGTTACCATGAAATTCGAGGGACAAATAGATATTGTTCTGTTGTGAGATGAAAAGTGTTTTGGGAGTGTCAGGAGCTGAAATGGTGGCAAATAGTGAAATGACGTCAGTGTGGTTATCGTGTGTTGAGATATGGACCTTATGGTTTTATTTTCAATAAGATTTAACTAACTTTTAATAGTAGTATCGGTTGGCAAATAGGGTAGGTCGACCCTACTGGTGAAGAAAATACTTACTGGCAACGACGTTATGACAATACGTTATTTTTTAATTAAAAAAATCCCACCGTGAAAACTTAGGTGAAGTGAGCTTGAAGTGACTTGTCATTCCACCTGTAGTGCTATTCTGTAACCATCTTACCATGTTATCTTAGATAAAGTGAGCGTGGAGTGAGCTGTCAGTTGCTAAGGATTGACACTATTGGCAGCTCACTTCACCTAAGATATCACGGTGAGATTTTGACGTGACAACGTCTTATAAATTGGTTTGCCGGGTGACACTTCAAGAAACTGCGTTACGCTCCGCTCACGTTATGCGCTCACAATGAGAGCGAGTGAGAGGCACGCGTCCCTTCCACTCGGGCATGGTTAGCCCGCCTAAGAGCGAGAGAGACAGACATAAAAAGTGAAAGGCACGCGTATGTATGTGTAAAGGTAAAAATAAAATTTTGTTAATATGAAATTCAGTGCGAGATTCTTTGTATAAATTAATGTTTTAAATATAATTCTTTGTATAAATAAATGTTTTAAATTGTTACTATTATTTCATCCTTCTTCCTACTATACGAATGAATATTCACATTAAAATTATTTTACCACTCAAAGTCGTTGTCACGTAAAACTTTCGCCCGTATACCGACTTTACAGGCAACCAATTTTTTTTTACAGAATAGCACTACTGATGCTTGGGATTGACACTATTAAGATTTTTACCAAATAGATCGGTTGGACTTCACTTACACCCATACTAAAACAAAACAATGCTGATTTTAAGTAGAACTATAAATAATAATTGCTTCATAGTGCACTATGTAACTGAACCATTTCCTCGCCATCAATTTCTAAAGTCCTTTGTCTAAAGCAAACACTTGATAAGATAAAGGAATGGATTGTGCATTTGCTAAAGAGCGTCATGTTCGGTTGAATAAACTTAACCAAAGCGTGAAAATGCAGCAGACGGATTCTAGTTTGCCTGAAATATGTTTTGTTATCCGTATCTATACCATTAAAATAACCTCAACCATTGGCGATATTTTAATGGCAGCCCGGCGCACCTTGAGCAGTCAGTTAGTACCCTATGTCATGTGGACTGACCATTTTTGACACCATGAGCTATTATCACATTTTTTTTTTTTAAACGTTGCCCCACACTAGGAATTTCTCCTGTATTGTGGGTGCTTTTACAAACATTTAATAAACTCACATACACAAACAGCCAGACCCGGAACAACTACTTGTAGGTCATACAAATGTTTGTTCCGTGCGGGAATCGAACCCGCGACACGCAGCGCAGCATTCAAACGCTTAACCACTGCGCCAACTGTGCCGTATAAAATACTATCGTATTTTGTGCCAACAATAGAGGGTAAATAGGAGAATTGAAGTTTGAAGATAGATGTTTAGAAGCATCATGACAATATGCCACAATCCCGAATTGGTTTACCTAGCCTGGTAATTATGGAACTTTTTCCTATGTTATAACGTTGCTAGTTGGAGCAAAAATCTATGTCCGATGTTTCTAAAATGGTTTAATTCTATAAATCAAGTAAGTTTCTACTAAAGTAAAATTCTTCAAAGTTTCGTAACAGATTCATATAAATTCAAATGGACTGCGCCCAACACAATAGTTCTCATAACTCACAACGCACGATTTTATAAGCTCTAGCCGAAGCTATCTATTTCTTTTATGACTAGCCTACTCGTTTCTGAGATAATCAGGTGTAACCCATAAATAATGGAGTGGCAATAAAGCCGTTCCATGTACGTGAAATATTACTTTCTTATTTGCTTTAGCATTATATCATCCAAAGTTTGGGCCGAAGCGTTTGCCTGTTGTCCACACACGTTTTTTTGCCACGAAAAAATACGGTTTACACGATCGTCAGTGTTGGATGAATCACTATGGAAGTTTGTTGATAGACACAGCGGCACTGGCCGCGCCTCCGCGCCGTCCGTCGTATGCACCGTGGGTGCCCTTTTTTATAAATTCAGATGAAACGAATAATAAAAGTGTTTGTAGATCCAAAACTTCCTTTGGTTTTTTTTTGTTTTTGAGTTTTTTATACAAGTAATAAAGTAATGATAATAATCTTTTTCCTAAAAGGATTCATGAAGCACGTATGCCTCTGCAGCTTGGCACAGAAAACACACAACTGAGCCGTACCTACCTAGTCTCATCTGGTTGTTTGCCGTGTCATAATTATACAAGCTCACACGTTTATTCTACGGCGCTGTTAACATGCCGTACCGTCAAGAAACTGTTCCGGGAACAACCGGCCTCAGGCGAAGGTGAATTGATTAACTGTACCTTCAGTGAAAAGTGATGTAACTGGAAAATCATGATTTTGAGAAAATTCATGTTAAAGTTTAAAAAAAATCTGGCTCTTTGTCTACTTCACTAAAATGAGTACTGATTACTGACATTGGTAAACAATATCTTAGAACATTTTTTAGTGTAAGAAGAAACAGATTAATTTGTATAATTTTTTATGATTTAAAAAGAAATCCAGTTGTATCACCTAACACAACATATTATTCTATTAAAGTCGTTTTATGTGTAAATTAATTTAAAATTACTTGAACCATTTTACACATTATTTATTGGTTGGTGTTGGATGATTATGTGTACCTAAATATATCAGTTTGTACTAATTCACATAGATTGCGTAATAAGAGTACATTAAGGTACTTACTTGAAATATTTGTTCCGTTCACATTGATATTATTTAAAATGTATTTTTTACACATTAATAAATGTAAAAAATGCTTAGTTAGAGCACTTTACACCAAAATAGGCTTGCTCAATTTTAATCTTAGAGGGGTACCAATTAGACCAAAAAATTGCATTTTTTTACTGTTAAACTTAGTGTAAGAATATTAAAACTGATATAAGGTTAAGATATATCACTTTTCACTGAAGGTACAGTGTGTGTATTTATTGTTTTTATTCTGCAGTGTCTGTCTGCCTGCAACGGTTAATTACTGATTTTGTGATGAATGTATATGGCTGTTTGGATGTCGGGATGCTCGTTTGTTTCAGTTGAAACAACTGTCATTTTTTTAAGAGCCATATTTTAATGCGTCTTTCAACGCATTGAAAGTACCGTTCCGTTACGAAAACGAATGGTGCTATATAGCACTATTCTTTTACAGAGAGATTAGGCCGTAAAGAACAAATTTTATTCTCTACGGCCTCATCTCTCTCTAGTAGTGAAATTAAATAGTGATGGCTTAACATATTTATCATAACGTGGCTTTGGCGAGGAATCTGTATTAAGTATTATCTGTTTAAACCTTCAACTGTCAGTATCGAGAAACATTAGAATTTTTAATTATTATGGCCTTCTAAAGGCCAATTGACAGATAATCGGATAATAAGTAATCTGTATCTGTGAATGTGTGTGTGTATAGCGTATTAGCATGCGGTAATTCAGACAGATTTGAGGGCCGAAATAGAGTCACCTATGAAGAGATTTCCCACGCTCTTATTTTTTTACTTATTTTTGGAGTTGATAACATTACTGCCTTCCTATATTTTATAATGAGTGGGTTTACACCCACTCATTATAAAACATATATAAAATAATATATAAATATATTATATAACTAAAAGGTACTACATTACAAAACCAAAGATATCCTACCTAAATTCAACACAATCTTAGATATAAATGTATAACTTAAACTACTGCTATTTTCATAGCCGTATATATACTCGTGCATATCAGGTAAAATATGGACGATTTCTATCATATTATCGCCGGATTGTACAAAGTAGATTTAGGGAGAGCACACCCACCGCTGGCTATACACAATAGATAAATAACCCCGCGTGAAACTTCAGTTGGATACTATTTTATTGTTAACTGATGTATTGTTCGGTATTTTTCTAGAGCAGAAAATAGATAGACGAATGAAGTAACGTGTTTTTCTATAATTTGAATATTTTTTTGTGAATAACGTATAGAAACTGTTCGAATACCTACGAGCGGAGAGTTATCTAGAGCTGGAATATTATTAGCTGTAGACTAAACTTGTTTATTATTTACGGTTTTTGTTTCGTACAAGATCAGAGGTCAAAATATTAAGTGCTACTGAACTGATTGACGTCCACGGCCTCACAATACCACAGCAGGTAAGTAAAATATGTGAAAATATTATGAAGAACATTTTAAATTTCCGTCCACGATAACGTTATAATGTGCACGTATTTCCATACATTTTATGGACGTTGACGTCCAGGATAATATCATGACATTAGAAATTATAAAAGCGCACATTGAAAGACACCGTTTCACTGATCGTCAAATACAGGAGATGAATGACAAAGTAACTGTAGGAAGTAGTATTAATAAAAGCGAATCCTTATAAGTGGGGGAGATCATTTCACAAAGAAAAATAAGAATGAATAGGTTTATCAAACGGTGTATTAAGCCCTTCATCACTGAGCCGGCTGCCAAAAGAGGAACACTACAACCCGAGAGCCTTCAATACAAAAAAGGGATTTTTAGCACAACAAAAAACAAACATTTCTTTTGTTCGTCATGAATTGCTAAAATTCCTTCCTCTCAAGATTCTGAGTAAAACATGGCCTTTTAACGTTCTTAAGATGCAAATGAGATGCAAAACGTCAGCATCTATTGTGTTGATTTGTATAGCAGACGGTACTTCATCCAGCTTTCGACAGCTATTGCCAGAAAGGTCTTAAAGTACCTTGTCCAAGATACATTAAAATTAAATAAGGTGTTCCTCGTAGGACCACTTAAGACACATCGCGAACGGCGACTTTATTTTAAGAGTTGCATTTCCATGTTAACTATATTCTAAGTGTGAAGTGTCAAAAGAGCTACGAACGTGTTCATAATAGGCGAGGAAGTCTTATGAAGGGGCTAGCTATTCCGAAAATACAACAGCGAAGACATTATTTGCTTGAGTTGTCACTTTACAAAATGCTGGCAGTAAAAGATAGAGGAACAGTTATAAACATATTTTTTAATCAACGCTGCCTCCTTTCAGTAGAATAAGAATATGCACCACAATATGAACGTCTTCGTGTAATATTAAACCATTATAAGTTAGGTAGGGATCTGCTTTTTAAATCTTACAAACGAGTTAGCATATAAGCGTGGCATAATCAGCCTGTAATGCTGGGTTACAGGCCTCCTCTCTGTGAGAGTGGGCCGTAATCTAGCACGTGGGCCCGGGTTGATAAATGTCACATGTCTTCGAATTTTTCCGGTTTCCTCACGATGTTTTACTTCACCGTTTTGAGAGCAGTGGTGATGAAATAATTAACACAAAGTAAAACGCCTGTCGGGGTTCGAACCTATGACCTACAACTTGTAAGTCACGGCCGTTACCACTGAGTTACTACTGCTGTACAAACTCTGCTTAACAAACCAGTTACGTAAAGGAAAACCTGAACTTCGTCTGCAATCGCCATCAATGCTTATTGTCTCTTTGTTTGAGAAGACACTTTAACCTGCAAAGAAATAATTCGCAAGTTATAGGCTGATAAAAATATTGGGAAAGTCAGCTTATAAACATACAGGGTAATGTTGGTTGGTCATCAACTCATCATAGTTCATCCTTTTCAGACTCATTCGATTGAATGTAAAAGACTCTGTAGCATAATATTATAATTGACAATTCGCGCCACATTATCGAGTTTTAAATTCCACACCCAATTTGAGCAAACGCCGTCTTAACGATGTAGGTACAACACTTTAAGCTTCCATTTAAAATCGCGTTAATCTGTTTAAGGCGACGTCACTCGTTTTGCTCGCATTGTCTGTCTTCACGCAGTGATCGCCTGATTTTGTTCAGAATGGTGGAGAATGGGCTCCCGTCCGCTTGTCGCCCTGTATCTACTCCAAGGCGCGCTTCCAAAACTTTGTATCAACCCTGGCAATCTGCCAACACCGACTCCACTTCCCCAGCAATCACAACTTTACATGAAATTTCAATTTTTATGCTGGTTAGCACTCGAGAAAAAACATCCTTGCTTTAATTTTGTGCGTCAGAAAACATGTAAGTGATGTAAAAAGCGTGTTTTGTACGTTCATTTTTCGTTATTTTTAATGAATGGAGATTTTTTGTCCTTTTTATAATTGTCTGACTATTAAACGAAAATGTGGAGCGTGGTGTTCTACTCTATTTTGTGCGCAAAATAAAGTTTTTTTAGTCGTCATGTCTATGATCTCATGCAACATGAAAACATAATATACGATTCCTTCAACGATAACTGTAAAACTTTTGGTACGCTAGTGCTGTCAGACAATTTACATAACTCACCATAGAAACGTTTGAGACGACCGGAATGATTCATCAAACTAGATTCAACATGACCGAATCACGATGATTGCATTCTGTAACGAACTCACGACTCACTGAGGTGACTAGATTAACGGAGCGCCATACAAATGACGTTAGTCGTGACCATCTCTCTTGTGACATATCGGAAATATTAATAAGACAAATTTCCTCCACGGCGAACAACGATTTGATTTATGCATACGCAAAATGCGTTGATTAGACATAATCGAATCTCACCATGACAGAAAATATGGTAAAATCTATTACTGTTAGCTTGTATCATTCCACTGCTGGGCAAAAGCCGCTCCAATAATATAATCACGATATTAGTTTGCAAAAATGATGATAGGTGACAATTATTTTAACCACGTAGCTTAATTTTTAATCCTTGGGGGTCGTCGTAAACTTCGAAACGGAAGGAGGGGTGTAGCGAGATATCACGTGTATTTATTTTTTCGTTGAACGCGCGATTTCTAAACTAAAAAGCGGCGCATTGCCAGGTAACGATTATACCTGTATTTAAAGATAAAATATTCTGAAATGTTTTAAGATAGTTAGTACCTAAATAATACACGTGATTTTGGGTGGGGGGGGGGGGGGTTGTCAAAACCTCACCACGTTAAAAACATCACGTGATGTTTTTAGCAATTGTTTTACCTACAAAGGGTCATCCCTTTTTTTTGGGAAATTATCAAATAACTTCTCCCGCTCTGGGCGCCCTGGGCTGGGGCAGGAGCAGTGGTGGCCCAGTGGTAACGGCCGCGACTTACGAGTTGTAGGTTCGAACCCAGACAGGCGTTTTACTTTGTGTAAATTATTTTATCACCACTGCTCTCAAAACGGTGAAGGAAAACATCGTGAGGAAACCGGCATGTCCTAGAACCGAAAATTCGAAGACATGTGACATCTACCAACCCGCACTAGGCCCGCGTGGTGGATTACGGCCCACTCCCTCTCATAGAGAGGAGGCCTGTGTCTCAGCAGTATGAACATTTATAGGCTGATGAAGATGATGCTCTGGGCGGAGCGGGAGGGCGTGTCAAATTCTTATTGACTAAATCCCAACCGTGTTCCTTCAGTTGCCTTGTTGCCGGGGGCCACGATCTCTTTGTCGGTTTTCTTCGCACCCTCGGCAGGCATCGGCCCTAGCAGACCCCGTCAATTGTGCTGACATCTCTTTGAGGTGCGCGTGGAATACAACGCGCCATCGACCCGGGCCTGGTCCTTATCGGACGGCGAGCTACCCATTGCTCACCGTCCGTAAGCCCACGCCTTCGGTAGCCGGAAATCGGCTTGTATGTAAAACAATATTGTCTCCTATATATAAAAGTTGAAACGGAAAATGACTTTAAAACAAGTCTAAATATTTATAAACCAAGAATATTGACGACTACATCGTGAACCAATATTGAAATGCCGAAACATCCATCGATTTTCGCTGTTGACATCCATATTTTGGCTGTGACTGACTAGTTTTTGACACAGCCGAGACCCGTCGTGCGGAAAACTTATGAATATAAAGCTCACAAAGCTTCGCGTCAAGGACACGAGCGGAAATCATTCTATCCAGGAAGGGACACACCATTATGAGGCCTCAAGTTCAATGACCGACTAAGCACTGACATTATTTTGGCAGAGGCTGTATCAAAGTCCATTTCAAAGGCGTTAATTAGGTAGCGAGTGATTTTGGACGGTTCAATGCGTTCTTTAATGCTGTGGTATTTCTTTCACTTTGGCACGAGCTTTCTTACTATTTGAGAAAAAAAATTGGTATCATTAATAAAAAAAACTTAGCCAGTTGAGGTACTTAGTAGATAGTGAAGCTAACAGCTCAAAAAAATCTTCATATGTGGAGACTTTTAACGCTTTCGATTCTTCTATTCTCGTGAAGGATGAAAACATAATTATGTAAAAAAAAAGGATTGTGTGGTTTTATGAAACCACGGTAAAAGTGAAACTTTTAAGCAAACTATAGGCGCCGCCATATTGGCCTTAGCTGCTCTGACGAGCGCCTTTCACTTTATCCCTACTCCGCGGCCGACCGTCACGCGACATGCAACACACAGACGAAAAAGTTTGAGACGATGTAATAAAAGTTTCACTTTAATAATATGCCCAAGATTCAAAAGTAATTTAGAGTTCCTTGTACGTTAATTAGTTTGTTCAGAAAAATACTACCACCGTGCTTATTATTGGAGTCAAGCAGCATTCCTGTGTTCTATATAGTTAAAAATGTATAGACGTCAAATTAAAAACCGACTTTTAATATTTGTGTGTGATGATTATTGATGCAGGCTTCAGGTATGTAGACGGTAGTATCTACTTTCTGTTAGGCAGTCAGCTTGTTTACCCGTTACTTATAAAAACAGTTGTCAGCGTGGCACAAAACGAGTCGTATAACATGGTCGACGCCTGTCACACGTAATATCTGTGTTCACCCTTTATCACAGGGCGTTGCGTGTTTTCTATGACGTGGATTAATCAAAGACGTTTTTTACATTTTATTTATAAATATTACAGGGCACAGGTTTTCTTAACTTGTATAGTATCCTAATTTTACATTTATTTTAATAGTTAATTCCTTAAATTCTTATTTTAGTTCTAATTCAAAGATAGCTTCTTTTACTTACTAACATGTGTTTACTTTTACTCCACTTACGTATTCTAACGATACATGAAAGTATATTTCTATACTTTGTTCCTATTAACAACTTTGGCAGCTATTTCCTTGCAATATTTTAAAAACGATGTCTAGATTGTTTGTTTTTCATTATTTTTGGTAAATTTTCTAAATTGATTATTACTTCAGTTTCTACTTCAAATTTTTATTTAACTTGTCCAAATATGGGACACTCAATGATAATGTGTGGCATGCTTTCCTCCCCTTCGGGGTCGCAGGGACATGCCGACTCTGCTTGCACTTGAAACGGTTCAAATACTCAGAGAACCCGCCATGCCCTGTTAGCACTTGTGTTACTAGGGGATCAACTTTTAATTTATGTACTATTTTATAGACCGCAGTTACGTCAGGAAAGAAGATTTTGGTGGTTTATGCAGTTTTCATTCGTTAGTCCATTCGGATTTGTCGCTTGACGAATGAAACCGGGTACAGATCGTAGTCTGATCTTGATTTTTTGCCCAACGCTGCCTCCTTTGCTAATTCGTCAGCCCTTTCATTCCAATCCTGCATGAGCCTTGATTCAGAACAATTCAAAGGTTTTACTACAGTTTGTTCGTTTCTGGATATTCTTCCGGATTTTAAATGCGAGTGGATGGAGGGAAACGCCTCGAGTCACTATTTCCAGGGCTGACCTGGCGTCGCAGTTACTTCGACAACTGTAGATGTGTGTTTCAAAGTCAGCTCGGAGGCTTTATGCAGAGCTAATAGCTCGGCCTGATAAACGGTGCAGAACTGGTCCAACTTAAACTTTTGGGCTTTGATCTCAATCCCATTTTCCCAGAGGCACAGTGCCGCGCCGACTTTGCCCTCATATCTGATATTGTGGACGTAAACGTGGACTTACGATCATATCGATGGAGACCTAAAGTTGAGTAATATGAGCTCCGTTTATGTTAAAGAGCAGTGTTGGCCCCGACTTACGAGTTTTAGGTCGTGGTAAGGCAGGCGTTTTATTTTGTGTAAACAATTTCATCACCACTGCTCTCAAAACGGTGGAGGTCAACATCATGAGACAACCGGTATGTCCTAGAACCTTAACAATCCGCACTGGACCTGCATGGTAGATTACAGGCCACTCCCTCTCAAAGAGACGAGGACTGTGTTGTAAAATTATAGGCTGATTATGTTATGTTAACGCTAAATTTATTAAAGTCTAATTACTCAAACTAAGCATTAATCCTTTCACTAAAAGTAATAATTACGGTAATACAGTATAATTAGTATAATTATCTGAAGCCAAATAATTAAAATATACACACCACTTGTATTATTGTATAATGAGGATAAGTTTGTTGCTTTTCCTTCGAACCTCCGAATTGGGTCCGTTTAAGAAAGTTTTCTAACAGAAAAAGCCAATTAAACTTTTGCCCCGACCTTTAAATTGACTATGAATGAACTCAACGCCACGTGTTGGCCTCCAATTTGCTTACGTTCGTAGAATAACACATAAACTAATTATTTATTCATCAGATTTTAAACCTAAAAGCCGTTTGGTGATGGGTGCTGGAAAACAAGCAAATAAATACCTTTTCTGCCTTAGAATACAATCTATTATGGCTTAGACATTCAGAAATTACTATGGCCAAACTTTTCGTATTAGTTCGATTTTATTTATATGAAATACATATTTTCGTGTTACTGCTAGCGTTATAGCCTGCATCCCATTGCTGGGCAAAGATATCTCCCCCTTTGACTTTAGGTATTTTGGGTACTAGGACTAATGTGGACCACTGAAAATGAATAAAAAAAACTTGTCGTTTTTGGGTCTCGCTAGCTACTCAATCTTTTCTGGGGAGTTTGTTGCGCAACTTCTTCCCAGCTAAAGCACTAGAAAGTGGTGACAGGCGGGCGTTTTGGCGGACTGTCTTTGTTATTTTGACGTTCAAAAAGTGTTGACTCTCAGCCTAGTTTGTATAAATGACTTTTCATTTTTTTTTTTTATATGAATAAATTGCCTGGAAATTAATTAATAAAATACTTCATATTAAAGTTATTAATAACAGTAGCTTCAATAAAGCAGGTAAAGAACAAGAACATCATCTGACAAGGTAATTAATGTTGAAATGATGTACTAACTGCACTTCCATTTAATTAGGTGTCAGTGATATTAATTATTATATTATTATTTGTAAGTTGATATTCAGATATTAAATTAATTTTGTAATATTTTACTATTTATTACATAATTTAAAATAAAATAGTCTCGGTACAAGTCGACTTTACGAGGTGGTTAAATAGCCCGATTCCTAAACAAATCTTGTTACCTATGTAGGTATTCCATTTGAAAAATTATCAAGAGATCAACGTGGTTGTCATCAATACTAATATTATAAATGCGAATGTAACTATGTCTGTCTGTATGTTACCTTTACACACCTTAACGGCTGAATGGATTTCTATGTAATTAGTGTTTATTGTACAGGTAAACCAGGATCTCGCTTAGTACATTAGATACTTTTTACCGGTGTAATAAAAAGTATCTTATGTACTAGTACTTGGTTTTTTTATCGGCATAATAGAGCAGTGATAGCCTAGTGGTGTGACCGTCCGACTGCCAAGTCATAGGTCTCGAGTTCGAACCCAAGGCCAACCTCTGAGTTTTCGGATTCATGTTCGTATTGTACAATTAATTATCACTTGCTTCAAAAACGGTGAAGGAAAACATCGTGAGGAAACCGCCTGAGAAATATTTCTCGACGGCATGTGAAGCCAAGTCAGTGGCCCATGGGCGGCTTTAAAACTCTGACACCAGGTTAGTCACTAACCACACGATAAGAAGGACATTGGCATAATCAAACCTCAAATAACCCATTTTGCTTTCCTAAAGATATGATTGAACATTCCTATAATGAGTAGGTACGTATCTTTTTGTGAACCTCATATAATTCTTATTTTGGTATCCTAAAAATATTAAATATCTAAGTATAGCCTGTTCAATCTGGAATGACGCGCCACTACAGCATATCAGAGTAGACAAGCTATACTTGGGCGACTAATTTGGATGTAGCGCTCGCCGGCTGCTTCGGCGGCACTGCTCGCTTCGCTCGCGCTGTCCGAACGTTGTTGGTCACAGTTCTAAACTAACTCATTTGATCAGGGTATTAGTCTCGACTGAATGAGATCGGGAAGCTTAGTTACTGCGACAAACTGAGAAAAGTCCAGAAAGTTAAAAAGAAGCTCATTTATTTAAAAAGGTGTGTGTCATTCGAAGCCCTAAACGTTTTTAGAGGATCATTTATTTTACGACCTCCACGCGGGCAAAGCCACGGAGAAATCTTAGTTATGTATAAAATGAAAATAATAAAAATTTACAGAACGTTAACCCTTTTAATCCACTCCTGTAAAAAATACGTAAAAATTTTGGGTATTTTAACATAATTCCACATGTCCTAACAAGTTAGCAATTGGCATGCCTGTAATAATAAGCAGCCGTGATAACATTTTATTGCTTTAAAAAATCTTTATTATTTTTTGTAGAGGTTATTTTATAAACCCCAAAAAAGGAAGTGTTTTTTATTTAAAGGGAATGAAATATAAAACAGTGGACTGTAATTTTCGCGTGGGATATTTATACATATTAATTTATTATAATAAAATCGTAGCGAACTCAAAACCGCACATTCAATATTTTTGAAAAAAGCAATTGCTATGAGGTCTGGGAACGATTCTAATGCCGAAAATATAATTTTTAGATTTTTTTCTGTTTGTCTGAATGTATGTTCCAGCATCTCGCAAATACTACTAGTTAGATTTCTTCAAATTTTGCATAGATATTCCCCATAAGACTGATTAATCTATAGGCTATAAATGATCACGCTATTTATTATAGGGGATGACCAATATTGCATTGTTTTTGTATTTTTCTATAGTTTACTGCAAATTGTAAAAACGAGTCAAAAGGTAAAATATTGCAGATAGTTACAGATTTAACCTTTTAAATTATTATCATCACGCTATACTTATATGGAGCTAAGCAGTCAATCATGAGATATACAGGGTGGACTTTTGGGATGGGGAATAAGGGCAAGTACCTTAACCTTTGTCTCTACAAGAAAACGGTCATAACCACCCACCTGCTTTTTGCAATTTGAGACTGTCAATAAAAAAATATGGTGCCAGTCGGTCCTGTTTCATAAATGGATAAAAAACTCTATCGGAGCAACTGAGATTTGAGTACTAGAAAAGTCATAAATTATCGCAAAAAACTTCCCATACATCTGTAGGAAATGAGAATGAGATGAGAGGGAACACAATATACCAGTGTATGATAACAGTCGAATTATTCCATCACTTCACTGAGCTGAATAGGCTACGAATGCAGCACATAGTTACAGATTTAACCTTCTAAGTGATTATCTTCCCGTTATACCTTAAAGGAGCTAAGTAGTCAATCATGACATAATAAATAAGAACGGCTATTTTAGTCAACTTTTAACAAAGCAATTAACTTAAAGGTTTGACGACTGCTGTTGTGCTTCTGTTTTTTGCATTTCGATATATAGATAATTGATTCAGACGTGACCTTGAGGAAATCCATTATAAAATACAATAGACGTGAATATATTAGTAACCTGTACCGCTTAGCTATTCTTAAAGAGCCATAAAAATCTCCTTAAAGAAATCGACACGTGTTTTACCTCTCAACGAGGCATCCTCAGGATGATGATTGACTTGTCGCGAACCCGCGAGCGCTGAACGCAGTCTGCAGTGCTCAGCGCTCGGTGAGAGGTGAAACACGTGTCGATTTTTATTAAAATAAAATACAATAGAATACAATAAAAAAATAAAATACAATTATTATTTGATAGTTCGTAGAACGTACACAGAAAAACATACCAGTTTAGGCCTCTTCTGTCATCTTTGGTTATAATAAAACTAAATAACTATGGTTAGGTGACTGTTAGTAAGAAATCGCGTGTGTTTACAATCTACTGTTTTATTATTTTAGTAATACCTAGCTGTGTTAGCTGTTTTAATACAGGCGTTCATTAATTCACAAAAAATGGAAAACTTTGCAAGCAATGAGAATTTGCTACTGATGATAGATTATGTGGGGATCGACCTCAGGACGTGCTGCTTCTCACGCGGACACATGTTACATCGCTTGCTCCTACGTTACCAATCCTGACTCTCTTCATATTTTGTCTGCTGAGACCAAAACTACAAACGTAGTCATGGAAGTTTTATAACAAAGTGGCTGTTATTTTAGTATAATTATTGTGTTGTCTTACGACTTGCACGCCAACGAAGTCGCGGGCAGAGGCTAGAAATAAAATAATTCCATGATACCACAAAAAACCTCCTAGTCTCCTATCCAGGGAAGAGTTTAAAAATAATTTTAAGTATTTTTCAGTGGCTTTGTAGTATAGCCAGATGAGCCATTTTATAAAAGAATCTCATAATATTTCCATAATAAAAATGTGAAATGACTTAAAAATTACTTTATTTTTAATGAAACCTTTTAAAATTCTTGAGTTCTCAATCATCTTACATAAAGTGGTATCGATTTCTTATTCATTCTGATAGCGTATTTAGAATTCATTGGAATTAAAACTTGCTAAAATTAATTGGCTCCAGCATCGACTAAGATCGATATTTTATGGGTTTTTAACCGACTTCCAAAAAGGAGGAGGTTATATGTTCGTCGCGTATGTTTTTTTTTTATGTATTATATGTCCACCGATTTCTCCGTCAATTGTGGACCGATTTCGAAAATTCTTTTTTTGTTTGAAAGGGTATGCTCTCGAGGTGGTCTCATATAAATTTTATTAACTTTGCTTCGATAGTTTTTGAGTTAGCTTCAATAATACGTACTTTGTCCCGCTTAGTATGTGGATGATATGATAAGTTCCTGTCACAGCTGTTATTTACATAGCAGGTAGTGGTTTTCGAATTTGTGTGGGGTAGGTACCACAACTAAAAAGTGAAAAATAAAAACTTTTTACAAAAAAAAACAACCAACTTCCAAAAAACACTACAAAGTGAAAAATAACTTTAATTTCGGAAGTCGGTGGCAAAAAACGAAAATTCAAAACTAAAGACACCGACTTCCGAAATTAAAGTTATGTTTCACTTTGTAGTGTTTTTTGGAAGTCGGTTGTTTTTTTTTGTAAAAAGTTTTTTTATCTCATGATTTTTGCCACGACCATCTGGTTTTTGTATTTTAAAGAGCAAAATAATTAAAAAATACAAAAACATTGTCATTTCTTAAAACGTCACTGAAATACGATTGTTAATTTGACCTAACATGATATTTTAATGACTTGATAAACTTATCAATACTAAAGGTCGGGTTCTTAATGATTGCGAAGACGACTACGTGACTATAAATAAACGGACTATCTGAAACATAATATGCGAATAAATCACTTTATATCTACCTGATATTCTTTGTAAAAAAAAATATTTTCGTCACACGGTCCAGTAGTTTTCCAATTGCTGAACAATACAGGTCCACTAATCGAATCGTTTGGGCGGTAGTCTAAAAATATCAACAAATTGAATGAATATAACGTCTCTTTTTTGTTTATTACGCTTTTTTCGGGTTGTGGTACTTAGTTGATAAATAAATCTGTGAACTTGAATAAAAATATGATTGAAAAAATGACTTTTGTATTTTTTTATGCACAGCAAAAAAATGTTTGAAACCAATGTTCTGAATGTGGGTGTGAATAAGCTTTGCTCGTGATTTTATTAATATTTTTGGGATGGACTGAACTTAAACATATAAAGGCTTCTGCAGACAGGCGCAGCGACACCGCACCGGTAGAACGATTTCCGTGAAGTTTTCATAGAAATTGTTCCACCAGTCACGTAGCGCCTGTCTGTGGCAGCCTAGCGCTTTTACTTCAAATATACTATTGCTATCACTTCCTAGCGTGTAAAGAAGAATGAGACAGAAGTTATGTAGAGCTGTCAAATAATGTAACTAGTCAAAAAATAATAAAGAAATTCTGACGTGCCATCTGCACCTGTGTGGAAGATTTAGTTGAAAGTAATTTGACAGTTACTATTTTCTCTTCTTGATATATTTGCAAGAAAAAATATTTTATACAATTCCCCCTCTAAAAAGCTTATTTTATTCGCTGAAAATAGTGAATTAAAGCACTTTGAATCATTATTTTGCTGTTTGAATTTAGAACACACCAATATATTCGACCTTCATCTCAATGCTATACAACCTCCTTGCGAAAAAATACTCGATACAAACTCCATGTGCAAAGAATACTCGACCAACAAACATTTTGACAAGAAGTTTAGCATTAGAATAAAAACTGTTTTGTGTTCTTTGCTGTCATTAGTAAATTGGCGCCATTTTAATAATAATAAGAAAATTACTTTTAATTTTAGTAATTGTTCCAATTTTAATGTGCATTTTAATTAATCGAACCTTCCTTTTTCTTCATTAAATGTGTATTTTCTTTCGCAAAAATTTTTCTTTTTCTCCTAGTCATGGTATAAAGTATAGTATGCAACTCTTGAATAAAATGGATTTATATCGAGGGCCATGAATCACTCGCGTCGCTCGGGATTCTAACACTTGAATCGTGAATCAGTCGTGATTCAGTCGTTGGAATCCTTCAGTTGCTTGTGATTCATCTATGGCCCTCGCTTTAAATCCGTCCTTTATTCACTAATTGCATAATCTATTATTGTGCACTATAAAATTGAAAAACAAAGTAATATTTTTAGATTACGCCTAAATTAAAATACAATTATTATGAATACACAAAATTATCCACGTAACACAATGCAAGCAATCGCTTTAACTTTATTGGTTGTACAATACGCAATTGCGATAGCATAATGCCATTAACCGAATGGTTTGGCGAGCAATGGATATAGAATACAAATGGACGCCCGGATGATGTAGGCTTAGGACGTGAATCATGGTAGCGGCTCACGGATTGAATTAGTGCTGCGTTTTTATTTCATTCATCAGCCCCGAATATTTTTATTCCAAATATTTATAGCAGGGTTGGGAACATAAATTGGCAAGTTTTTTGTATAATCGAACAAAACAATGTTATTTATTTGAGTATTAAAATTATATATTTTATTGAAATAGTTGTTTCAGTGTGCTGAATTTTTGCATAAATAATTAAATTCATTACACTATTTGAAATAGATAATCTTTATGTGAGCATGTAAAAACGAAAAGAGTTTTATTTTATTTTATTATTCAGGACATAAACTATACACACAAGTAGGTATTAAGCTATTGTAATAGTCTATTTTAACATTAAACAATTTATTGCATACTTTAAATGAAAAGAGCTTCACGCAACGCCTATTATGTAATTTGCTAGAGTTAATTAATACAAGCAGCTTATAAACACAATGTTGTTGTCCTGTTAAGATTAGAAACATGCAAAGCATGTATTACAAAAATATCAAAAGGGGGTGTATTTTAGTGATAGTCTACTTATGAATAGTAAAATAACTAGTTAAGTGATCTTATCTACTCTAGTATAAATTATTAGTTTTTGTCCAATACAATTCTGTAAAATTGTGTATAAATGCAAATTTTAAGCGAGATTTTTGTGTTTAAAATGCTTGGAACGATATTCTTTAGGTCCGCGTGGTGGACTTAAAAAATAGAACTATCCTATCTCTTCCTATGGGTGTCATAAAAGGCGACTAAGGGAATAGAGAATGGGCAGCAGCGTTCTCTATGCATTTTTAACAACATACTGCGATCGCCAACCCAGGCGATCTCTAAATTCTTGAAAAGCGACCTTCGCCACTGTAATACGAACCATATTAAGGACGCGATAGAAGGGAAAAATAAATGAATTTGAATTTGAACAAGGGCTCCAAGATTTTTGCAAGAGATCTACCTATTGGACAGAACCAGCTAGCTAAACTGAAGATCGATGATGGCAGAATCGTATCCGCCAAACCTGAGCTGTTGAGAGAGATCGAGAGTTTCTATGGCCAGTTATACACGTCAACCAGTAACCCCATTATGAATCTAGCAAACGACCCAAGAGCTAGATTGACCCGACACTATACCGAAGACATCCCGGACGTCAGCTTGTACGAGATTAAGATGAAGCAGCTTAAAACAACAAGGCGCCGGGTGATGACGGAATTACGGCCGAACTCCTGAAGGCGGGTGGAAAACTCGTTCTTAAGGCCCTCCAGAAGCTTTTCGATTCCGTCATACTCGAGGGTCAAACGCCACAGGCATGGAACAGAGGTGTGGTAGTACTCTTCTTTAAAACGAGCGACAATGCCTTGCTTAAGAATTATAGGCCCATCACACTTCTGAGCCATATCTACAAGCTGTTTTCAAGAGTTTTCACGAACCGTCTCGCACGCAGGTTTGACGACTTCCAGCCTCCCAAACAAGCCGGATTCCGTGAAGGCTTTAGCACCGTAGACCACATACATACGCTGCGACAGGTTATACAGAAGATCGAAGAGTATAACCTGCCTCTCTGCTTAGCGTTTGTGGACTACCAGAAAGCCTTTGATTCAGTTGAGATATGGGCTGTGCTGCAGTCTCTTCAACGGTGCCAGATCGACTTTCGGTACATCGAGGTGCTAAAATGTCTGTACAAAAACGCCACTATGTCAGTCCGACTCCAGGACCAGACCTCGAAACCTATCCTTCTGCAGCGAGGTGTGAGACAGGGACGCGTTATCTCTCCGAAACCATTCACCAACAACATCAACATCAATGACGAGTATATCACTAACCTTCGGTTTTATGAGGGTGGCGTGGTCATACTGGTCAAACCCTCTATAAACAAATACAGATTTAAAAAAAAAACTTTCGGTTTGCCGACGACATTTTTATCTTGGCTGAGACCATAGAGAACTTCGGCACAATGCTCGATGATCTAAGTAGAGCCTCCGAAAGAGTGGGTCTTAAAATGAACATGGACAAGACAAAGGTCATGTCAAATGCCCATGTGACACCCACTCTCATGAAGATCGGAGACGCTACGCTCGAAGTTGTGGACGAGTATATTTACCTAAGACAAACTGTCCAGCTAGGTAGGTCCAACTTCGAAAAAGAGGTCAATCGTCGAATCCGACTTGGCTGAGCAGCGTTCGGGAAGCTACGCAATATCTTTTTATCCCACATACCACAGTGTCTCAAGACGAAAGTCTTCGACCAGTGCGTGTTGCCAGTGATGACCTATGGTACTGAAATGTGGTTGCTCACAATAGGCCTTATCAGAAGGCTAAAAGTCACCCAAAGGGCAATGGAGAGGGCTATGCTTGAAGTTTCCCTACGTGATCGAATCAGAAATGAAGAGATCCGCAGGAGAACCAAGGTAACCGACATAGCCCGAATGTAGTAGACCGAGGTGTAAGTCTTTCGGCTGAAATGATGATGATGATGATGAACGATACTCATAAAGTTCGTTAATTAGCAGTGTTTTAATGTTACTATTGGATACCTCAAGTGCATTTCAATATCACGTTTGATAAAGTACATTAATCTTGTGGAATAAAATATATCTACGTAGATAACCCGCTTATGTATTTGTGTGTCGGTTAATGATATTATAAGCTGATAAACCCGTTCTTTTTTAAACGAATGCTTCTGACGAAGGAACATCTTTTGCAGCTTCAGTGGTGCCACCTTCGCCTTTGCCATGACGAGGCTGACTTGCAGCTTGTCCTCTACTGTTGTGGCTCGTAAATATACGAAGATTCTTATATCCATTCTGAATCGGATACCGGACTTTTAATATTTTTCTGACCATCACTTAATTCACGGGTAAAGTATTTTTTATTATTAACATTAAAATGTTTATTACAGTTATTATACAACTACACTAGGTACTAAATTAAATGAATAACTAAATATACAAATAAATTGGTAGTATACTGACTCTCCGGAAAACACACATCAACACTATTATGTATAGTCATATGCATCAGTCAGTGGTAACAGTTTGACATTTACAGCGCCTTTACGTCGAAGCAGTAAAGCCGATTTTCGTAGTGCAATTCTTTGGCACGGGCTCGGGATAGTGAAGTCTAGAGGTAAAAAAAAACTTCTGAAAAACTTAATTCTGTTGAACTGTGATCTTCCCTTAGCATTATTTCGGCAAGCTCATTGTAACTTGATGCATACAAATGTATGCGCAAGCCCACACTCAAACCCTTCCTTCAATCAAAGACCTGAACAAAATATTGATATCAAATCTCGATTCGTTATGGACTTCCCAAGTTATTAATGTCTAATGAAAACAGAAAGATATGGAGTCGTTAAATAATAATAACTTCAGGATTGCTAAAGTTACTTGGGGAATTTCTTTATACGTTCGAAGAAACTTACTGCATAGCAAGTAATATATATGTGCGCTTAGAATTTTACGATCAGGGAAATTACTTCGCGAATATTGTTCACGTCATTCCGCGATATTAGAACTCTCGCAGTTGACACCCGGGCATATAATATCTCACTCATTTACATCAAATGTTATAACGTTAGATTTTATGGATGAGTTCTATGGTACAATTCTATGTTATCGCGAATGTGTTCCTATACCAACCTAGTGTTTTCAAACGACTACTAAAATTTAGGGGCATAGTTATACTGGACATTAGGCTGTGCTATGATATAGCCATTATAATGTAGAGCTCACATAATAGATAAAGAGGGAATTGGGTGATTTTGAGGCTATAAAGTGTGGTCGTTTCTTCGCAGCAATACATTTTAGGTGTAATTTTCAGTGTGCGTGAGGTTGAATGGATCGTTGGCTTGTTTTGTTACATCGATATATCCAATTTGTGGCCGTCTATTCTGTAACTATAGACACTAGTAGTTAAATATACCTACTAATTGCGAGGTGTTTGGAATCAGGGATGTAACGGATATCCGTATCCGCATCCGCAACTGCGGAGCATCCGCATAAATTTTGATATCCGCAAAACATCCGGTTCCTCAAGTTTTGACTTTAAAAGCTCCGCATCCTCATAATTTCTATGGGGATGTGACCCTACTCACCCTCCTACACACACACGCATCCACTCATTTACACTCTACTCACCGGAGGCCATCATCACTACATAAATTATTATTTTAAGATTATTCCCCTTCTTTTTGTCATTTTCTTTTTATTTTTATTATTGTCTTACTTTTTAATCAGAAATTATGTGTTTTATAAGATGTGTATAGAGGTCAAACAAAGTTATTTGCTAAGTGTCGCCTACAACAGGGGAGAGCGCTGATGTCTGAAATACAGATATTATATATCTAGTTCAGACACATGTTCAAAATCTGTTCATAGAAACAAGTGTTGTAGAGTGTATTACCATAATAATTAAACTGATGTATATTTTTGAAAAATAAATTATGCTCATACATTTTTTTTTTTTTTTTTTGGGTGGGATACATCAAATAACTTCTCCCGCTCTGGGCGTGTCAGACTCTTACTGACTAAAACCCACCCGTGTTCCTTCAGTTGCCGTGTTGCCAGGGGGCCACGATGTCCCTATCGGTTTTCTTCGAGCCCCCGGCAGGCATTGGCCCTAGCGGACCCCGTCAATTCTGCTGACATCTCTTTGAGGCGCGCGACGTTGTTCACTCAAATAGTGATTTTTTTTAAACTCGCTCCGAGCTAAATGTGCGGGCTGGAGTCTAAGTGACGCGTTCCTATTGCCTGAATTCGCAGTGTCCCTGTCCTATGACAGACGATCGGCTGCACGTGACAGTGGTGGCATGATTGTGGTGTTGGGTGTCAAAACAAAGGCTATTTTTCATACGACATCTGCATCCGCACCGTCATCCGCATCCTCAACAAGGAATTTTCCAATATCCGTATCCTCATCCGCATCTTCAAACCCGATTATCTCGACATCCTCATCCGCATCCTCATTCGTTATACGACATCCGTTACAACCCTGTTTGGAATAATGTCTGGTTCCATCTTTCCGTACGCGTTAGGAGAAACAAAACGATTAAGGACGAATTTCACAAATGGAACTAAATGCGATCAGCACATCTATACCACATTCAAGAGCTGTCAATGTAATCATTGTTGTAACATAATCCAACAACTCTTGAGCGCAGTTCAGTTATGCTGATCGCGAACAGTTGCTAAAATTCCCCCTAAATTAGCAAGCACCATCAATTCTTTCACTGACACCATCACATATCTCGCCTACAAAGCGACGGAATGCTGACGTATCAAAATAAAATCGTTTATTTTAACGACCAATGGGGGTCCGTGTTCATAACGGTAGCCTGAAATGTATGCCTAACATCTCATATTCGGTGGGGTATAAAAATTGCTGTGAATGAGTTCTAAACGAGCCGGTTGGTCGTATTTCCTATGCGCGTAATGGTCGTTTCGCGCATAATATGAACGAGCCAATCATTCACGGATGACCTACTTCCATATCCAATAATAATAAGGATGTTATGGCCTTGTTGATGAAATGCTCATTTTCTTAACTGGTTATGTAAAATTTGACGGAGAGGGTAATGCGTTCGGGTTTGAGGGCTTTGCAAAATTATTATTTTACTCTTGGGTCCAAATCCGCTATAAGGTTCTTAGACATATAAGCATACTTGATTCTTAGGAATCAGAATGAAGGAACTACCTACAAAATATAACTAACGCTAGAATAGCGCTAGCTCTGCCGTCCTTTAATTAGAAGGCCGTTAAGCCCAAAAAGTTATTTCCAAGAAAATGGCAAATTAAAAACTATGATTCTTAGGATAATGATTGTTGGACATCAATTGATATTTCTTTCTGTTTATACTAAATAATCTTTTTTGTCCAGAATTAATTTGGTACTTTTATGATTTTTTCTTATATTGTTAAGCATGTAACCTAGTTATTACATCTTATAACTGTACACTTGGCTACACATCAAGCTATACATTTCCAGTATAAGCTGACCTCTTATTATTCGGAAATCCTATACGGTGCGAGATCAGCTGGATAGGTATAGCTTGATGTGTAGCCATGTGTACTAAAAGGTCGTTAACCATAGCTTAGCGGCTTTTTAGTGAAGTAATTTATTTAAAATTTTAACCTTCACAATGTTTGTTAAATTTGTTTATAAATACTACTTAACTTAAAAGTTGTTAAGGTAACCTTACGACTTTATAGCCATGAATAATATGTCATACGCTTCGATTTAAATTTCAATAACTTTTCCTAAGAGCGGTTACGGGATTTTAGATACTTTTATTAAACTAATTGTTGCAAATGTATTATGGAACTTTTACAAAATATTAACTACTTCACTTAACTAAAAGGTGGCTAAAAATATTTCGCTTGTTGTTTACTTCTTTATAGTTTAGCATTCTTATGGGAACATGTGAGAAATTAATATGGTCATGACATGTTCTTTTAAAAATCAAAAGTAGGTATATTTCAAAATTAAAAAGGTAAACGAAAGGTTTGCAGCCATAACCTGAATATAATTTTAATAGGCAATAAATAACTAATTAAGATCTTACAGATCACTATTTATCTATTAAGACCACTATTTGACTTGAACAATATATGATAACAATATACGAATATATGTTCTTCATTCTATTAATAATTTTTTAAATTATTTTTATAAGAATATTTAAAAATGTAAATAGTATGCTTGAAAACGAAATAAAGGACATAATAATAATGTGAATCACATAGACACCTATGTGACTTCTTCATTTACTGTACCTAGTACTTCTTGATAAGCCTACACTGTCCTCCCATACCTATTAACACTGTAATTTGAAAACATTGTAGAAACCACTTATTTTGAAAAGAGTAATCGTGGAGTTTCTTGCCGGCTCTTCTCCATAGGAAGCGACCAATTGGAACCGTGCACCTAGCTTCTGACGTTTCATAAGTGCCCTTGTAGGTTTATGTGAAATAAAATATTTTGAATTTGAATTTACTCAGCTATGTACATAACGAAAAAAATATTTAAAGGGCCCGATGAAACAGTCGATAATGCTGGTAAAAGTCGAATTTGCAAATTACTGAAGTAGGTATTAAAATATTGTGTAATAATCGAACTAATAAACTTGTTTATGCCATTCTACTACTTTCCATCCAGCGGCAGTCCATCACAAGTTAGGCACCCTGGTCGTCATGACCAGTACCCTAATTGCGTAACTTATTTTCGAAAACAGTTTTGCCTAATTTGTTTCATTTTGACAGTTCAACAACATTCATTGTGTTATTTACGTTGTTGAGCAGATTTTTTTTCCAACTTATGAAGCAATGGATTAGCAATCTGTTTCAAATCGAAACAGATTGTGATTGTGTTGTATTACGCAATTAGGGTACAGGTTTCAACTTTCGCCTGTGAAAATGTCTTTTGCAAAAGTTTTGTAGTATAATTAAAATTTTAAGATCAATTCGAGTTCGCTCTAGCACCAATTTCATTGAAGTTTTTGACGTATTGGAATGTTGAGGAATCTGATCGAAATTTATTAATCGTAGGATCGAAAACTATAATTTTATTTCTAAGTGGTAAAAATTTAAAGATCTTTGAACAGTTTAAGGTACTTACTTAGTTTATTTTTGAAATATCAACTAAGATCCTTGAATAGTTTTAGGTAGTTTCAGATCGAAACAAATTGTGATTGTGTTGTATTACACAATTAAGGTACAGGTCACAAGTCGCGGAGCGGCTTTTGAGTTTTTAACATAAATTACGGTCTATTCGCTGGTCACGGTTCACTTGTCCCTTAATTCGCGTGTGTTTAAACATAATGCTCGTGTATCTTCAACAGAGGTACTAAGGCAAATAATAATATATGACATGCAGTAGAACACATAAGAATAAATTTCACTTCATTAGCTACCAACACAGAAGTTATAAGAATAATAAGGGCTTGTAGGTATAAGGCACAGAGGTATCCATTTTAAACAAAACTTTTGAATAACAAACAGTAATCAAGTTCAGGTTTTATTTCATTTCAACAATTGCCAATTCTATCTTTTTCCACATTATCGACTATAGAACCGTCACTTTTTTATATTTGAAGCTTTTCAATATTGTTTCAAATAAATTAGCAATGAAAGGCCTTCATTTTCACATTTTCAAGAATTCATAATTTATGTGACATTTGGGGAATTTTTCTGAAACTAAAGCTAACGTCATGATAAATAAAGGATTTTTTCAAAAGCCTCAAAAGTCAACGTATCTCAAACTATTAGAGTATGTACGTGAGCTGTATGTTTAAATAAAAATTACTATAGTTTTATTTGTATGTGTACGCAAGTAAGCGACAAGTGAACCGTGACCGTGAAAAAACTAAAAGCCGCTCCGGGATTTGTAACGTGGACATGATGACCTGAGTACCTGCCGTGTGTTGGATTGCTGAGAGGTTAGGAAGTAGTGGGATGGCATAAACCAGTTAATTTATCTCAAAATACATACTTCAACGATTTGCAAATTCGACCTTTGCCAGCATTATCAACTATTTCATCGCAATCTCTAAATATTTTTAAACTTTTGTACCTCGTTAGGTAGCTGATTAAATGAAGATGTCACATAGGTGGCTTCCTAGTTAAAAGACGACAGATTAGCAGATAGTATATGTGTGGCGGCGTAGAATAATAGAAAATACATATTTATTTTATGTTTATCAGTTCATCTCGGAGTAACGCGCTACTTTTTACCCGACTGCTCCAGAAGGAGGGTAATGTTTTTCGAGAGTATGTACCTATGTATGTATGTCTATTTCTTTGGCACGCTCTGTAGCCTAAACGGCTTGATGGATTTTAACATGTGAGGTGTCGTTAGATACGTTTTAATTGTGGGAGTGTCGTAGGCTATATAATATTTATATATTGCATCTGCAAATACAAAAAATAGGGAGGGGTTGGTTTAACAAAACAACTAAATTATTGGTATCAAATAAAAGCTAGTAATAAGTCAATATATATTATTTTAATAAAACTAAAAAGCTTGAAATAAAAAAAAAACATTCAAAAAACAAAAAAAAAACCCGACTGCAAAAACACAGAACTGAAAAGAGAAAAGCATTATAATCTATAGAATTTTGGTATTGCAGGCGGGACAAACAAAATTAACACCATCATTTCAGGTTATTGGTTTGTCCCGCCTGCAATACCAAAATTCTATAGATTATAATGCTAGTTTTTCTCTTTTCAGTTCTGTGTTTTTGCAGTCGGGTTTTTTGTTTATTAAATATTTTTTTGCACTGTTGTTTTTTTTCGAAACAAAACTCCTAATACTTTTCATTTCTTTTCATTAAATTCGCTTGAATGATCGAATGCAACCCTAGTTATTTTCCTAGCAGCTTGTACGATATAAGGTCGCCTTTTGCATGTAACCTTTACAGTACCTATAAATACCCTTGATTAACGCAATACTTCTAATCTGATTTGATACAAATCTAAGGACTTTGGTACAAACGGATAGATAATGAGTAACCACATTCAGGACTACAAGACCAACGAAGCACTTAAATATCTACAAGAAAATAAGTGTCTCACAGAATTTTCTATTAAGATAAAGGCATAGTAGGTATTACTAGTATTTAAATAATAACTTCCTTTATTCTATTTTTTCCAGCCTACATAATAATACAAACAAATGTTAGACACAAGATATGTTTAGGCTAGCCAGGCGACCGAATTACGTCTGTTGTCTGAATAAGATCCCGTCCATATTCCGGCTCATTATTTTATTTGGTACACAACATTCGGACTGTCTTCTTTGAAGGATACTGCGTATTCTATATGGACATGGATATATATGAAATAATAATATAATGGAATTCCTTGACATTTCCGTACTTTTTACGCCTGATTTGACCACGGTGACAGTATGTTGTATTGTGGAATATTTTTATATATTTATGTACGTAGAGTTCTTGAGATCAATAAAATAATACGCCTAATAAATTAATAAAAAAATCCCTGATATCTGGGATTATTTAAAGTGTGCCAGCAGTTAGTCTTACCCGCCACTATAGATGTTTCACATCAAAAATAAATCTAACCCTGGTATGTGGGGTATCATTGCCGAGACCTTTTATTTTTGGGTAGGAAATTATCAAATAACTTCTTCCGCTCTGGCTGGAGCGGGAGGGCGTGTCCGACTCTTATTGACTAAAACCCACCCGTGTTCCTTCGGTTGTCCTGTTGCCAGGGGCCACGATCTCCCTTTCGGTTTTCTTCGCAACCCCGACAGGCATCGACCCTAGCGGACCCCGTTAATTCTGCTAACATCTCTTTGAGGCGCGCGTGGAACACAACGCGCCGTCGACCCGGGCCTGATCCTTATCGGACAGCGAGCTACCCATTGCTCACCGTCCGCAAGCCCGCGCTTACGGTGGCCGGAAATCGGCCTGCGATTCCCGACGCCTAGGGCGTCTCTTCCTGCGACGGTTAGGGGCGTTAGGGCGCAAAATTTGCCTCTCCCTCACGCATTCCGCCTCCTTCTTCGCGAGCATTACTGCTTCGCAGAAGGAGGTGACGGCCTCCCATTTCCTCTCGCTCCAGACGCGAGAGATCACCGCCGCCGATCGCCTCCACGAGGACACGACGATGCTGCGCCCAAGCCGGGCAGACCTCCACCGTATGTTCCACCGTGTCCACACAATGATGACATCCGGGCGTTTCCTCCCGCCTTTTCCTGAACAGGAACCCCCCGAAGCAGCCGTGTCCGTTGAGGACCTGCGTCAGGCGGAAGGTGAGGATGCCGTGGCGCTTCTCTAGCGACTCCTCAAAGACGGGTCTTATCGCCGCAATTGTGGCGTGCCCAGCGCTGGGTTGCGACAATCGCACTCTCCATGACGCCATGAGATACCGCCGGAGTTCTGTTCGGTGTGCCGTGATTTCTCGCGGCAGTGGAGTAAACCCACGGCGTTTCGCCTGCTCGCGCTACTCCCAGTTATGCGCGAGAACCTTTGCGTCCAGATCCCATGGCGATAATCTGGCAAGGAGGCACACCGCCTCATAAGAGACAGTGCGGTATCCTTGGGACAGCCGGATGGCCATGACCCTCTGGGAAGCGTTCAACCAGCGGGCTGGCCGCAGCCTCAATAATTGTCTAGACCTCATCGAGTAGAGAACAAACACAATTTTTATTTTTTTAATTTAAGAAATAGGGGGCCGTAAGAGTTTGTCAGTTTTAGAGCATTTTTGTACGAGCTCTATCTCAATAACTAAACAAGTTGGGAATTTGAAACTTCTGTATATCATGTACTCTATACTGTACTCGTATGTAATCAACAGATACTAAAAAGCCGATTTGTGAGATATTTTATTTAAATATGGGATTTTGAGCAACTGCAAAAATTACTTTGTGTTTCATAGTATCATGATGAAATATAAATTAATCTTTGCGATTTTTCTAATTTTTGATGAATAATAATAATATTCTTCGGTGAGTATTTTCATTTATTTGCTAAATATTGTACGGTGGGTGGTACGGAATCCTTCGTGTGCGGGTCCAACTCGCACTTAGCGGGTTTTTAAGTCTTCAACTGGTTAAATTATTTGAATGCGGTTATTTTTATAATCGTTGTTTTTCTCCGAGGTTTGAACTTTGAGTGATATTAACTTTTAAGTACGTTGGCTCCATGCCACATGCAACAGTAGCCGCTTGAGGTTAAACACTGCATATTGCACTACTGCTGTCAGTACTGTAATCAGTCTTTGTGCTAGGTTGTAAAGTAAACAGCTGCTAGAAAAATTGGTATTCTTGAACACTTTAAGACAGCTGTAAGAAAAATTGGTATTCTTGAACACTTAAGTTAGCTGGTAGTCAGGAAAATTACTACCAACTTAAATTGTTCGTGTCTTAATATACAGAAATACATTGTTTATTTGCAGAAGTACATTGTTTTGGTACAGGTGAGATCTTATAACCTAAGTGTCATTGTATTCTGCCTGCAAGCAAGCGTGCAATTTTTTTATTAAGTTTACATTCATTCCTATTTTATTACTATAATTATTATGTACTAAAAGAAGAAAAAAGAAATGATTAAAAATTTAATAATTTATAATAAATATTTTAATATAAAAAAAAACTATTAAAAAATATAAATATATAAATTATTATTTTATGGTTTATTAATTTTATTTTAAATTTATTTTACATATAAATTTTATTATTCATTTATTCACAATATTTAAATTCTTCTAATTATAGGTAGGTACTAATTTTCAATTTTCTCAGGAGGAGCTCGTGGCTGTGTAATAACAGCCGCACGGGTCGATCTACCAGGTTAAGCTACGCTTGCCGGGGTTGGTCTGTGGATGGGTGACCATCTTTACATACCGAGACTCCTCCGTTCCTCGGAAAGCACGTTAAGCCGTTGGTGCCGGCTGTCATTCGTGGATCCATGACAGTCGATACGAGTCGTCAGAAGCCCGAAAGTCTGACACCAGTCTTACCCAGGGGTATCGTGTTACCCAGTTATTGGGTTGTGGAGGTCAGATAGGCAGTCGCTCCATGTAAAATGCTGGTATTCAGCTGCATCCGGTAAGACTGGAAGCCGACCCTAACGTAGTTGGGAAAAGGCTAGGCAGATTGACTATTTTTCAATTTTATGTTCCATATATTCCTTAAAACTATAAAACAACATTTTAGAAGTCAAAATTACAACTGTCGTTTGACAATTGTATGAAGTGGCTATAACACGGCAAAATGATATAGGGTGAGAATTTGATTAACAATTAATTTCCTTGAGGCACATGATTTTAAATAAGTCCTAGACAAAAAAAAAATTGGTCTTATCATAATTTGCAAACATCTGCCTACATTACAACTATTAACTACCAAAATTAACGAAACATTTTTCTATTCCAAAATCATTTGGATCAATTTTGACATTTGATTTAACCCACAATCTACTTACGTGAAAAGTTATTGTTAGGGTAAATCCTGCCACATTTGCTAAAGGTCGACTGATCCGTTGCTTGCCCAGATCAGATGGACGTACATACAATGGCATTTATACAAATATTATTTTGTATAGAAGGACATTTCTTTGTATACAATGTTGCCAACATTTTGGGGACTATTCCCGTTGACAGCTGCGATGCGGACGAATTCTTTGATACTCTATGATTCTTTACCCTCCCTTTTTAGGGTTCCGTACCCAAAGAGTAAAACGGGACCCTATTACTAAAATTCCGCTGTCCGTCCGTCTGTCTTTCACCAGGCTGTATCTTATGCACCGTGATAGTTAGACAGTTGTTTTCACAGATGATGTATTTCTGTTGCCACTATAACAACAAATACTAAAAAACAGAATGAATATTTAAGGGGGCTCCCATACAACAAACGTGATTTTTTTGCCGTTTTTATAGATAATGATCCAGAATCGTTCGTGCGCGAGTCCGACTTGCACTTGGCCAGTTTTTTATATACTTATGCATACTATGTGTATTATTGAAAAAGTTAGAGGGTATTAGAATTAGAGGACTAGCACTGCAGTGGATTTCGTCTAATTTAAGTAATCGGAAACAATACGTTGTTATTGTTAAAGTACATGAAAACCTACTTTCTTCCTATTCCTCTGACTCCAGTGAAAATAAATGTGGCCTCCCTCAGGACTCCTCAGTCTTAGGACCCATTTTGTTTATATTATATATAAATGACATACCACTAGTGACTAATCATAAATGTATATTATTTGCAGATGACATTTCAATTTTCGTGACGTCTGATAAGAAGTATAAATCAATATCTGATCATGAAATGGACATCAATAATACTATTGACAATATTTTAGGATGGCTACAGACAAATAAATTAAAAATAAACTTAAACAAATCTAACTTTATACAATTTAATAAATCTAAACATGCTAAATATAATTTTAAACTTAATATTGATAGACTGAAAGAAGTTACACAAACGAAATTCTTGGGTGTACTCATAGATCAAGACTTAAATTGGAAAGTACATCTAGGTAATTTGTGCAATAGGATCAATAAATTTGTTTATGCTCTCAGACAAGTAAAGAACGTGAAAAATAGAAAAACGGCAATTATTACCTACCACGTTACGTTACGGGCTTATTATATGCGGGAACAGTACGGACAAAGATAGAGCATTTATTGCGCAAAAAAATGCATCAGGGCCATTTGTGGACTCCGTCCTGATGAGTTCTGCGAACCGTTTTTTAAAAAGCTAGATTTATTACCACTTCCTGCACTTTACATATTTCATCATCATCATCATCATCAGCCTATAAATGTTCCCACTGCTGGGACACAGGCCTCCTCTCTGTGAGAGGGAGTGGGCCGTAATCCACCACGCGGGCCCAGTGCGGGTTGGTAGATGTCACATGTCACATATTTGAAATCTGTAAATTTGTATACATTAATAAGGAATTTCTCAGTAGCAGCCCGGAGTCTGGATTTGTGCCCGGTTGATGGCAATAGGCTCGCCCCCTATTACATGGGACTTAAACATAACTGGCGAATTGTGGGTGTACCTACTACAGGGACACCTCTGCCCAACCCTTCGGGGAAACAAGGCGTTATGTTATATTTTAAGTTATTAATAAGGGATTGTTTAAAAAAAGCATATGAAGTCATCTCTCGACTAACAAGGGATCCACATAGACTTATATTAAAGGATGATCGTAAGTCAGCCAAGCATGCTAAAAGCTGCCTTGTGATGTGTGTACGTACGTATATACAATAAAATACCAAAAGAACTAAAATGATTAAATAATCATAACTCATTTAAAAACAAACTATATGAATGGATATAATTTTTATAACAATCATTAATGATTTGCATAATTTTAAAATATAAAATGTGTATGTACAGGTATTAATTAAAATGTTTGTGATGACTATTATTGAATTATTATTGTATTACCAATTAATCTATCTGAATGACTATTATTGTATTACCAGTTATTAATTATTTTCATGCAATTGATACAATTATTCTGTATAGCTAAACATGTGGACATTATATCAAACCAGACTGTAACAACTTAATACCATGTTTAAGGCAAATAAAGACTTATCTTATCTATTATTATTATTTTAAGACTTTTTTAAATTATGTTAATTTTATCATGGAAATATTTCTATATTTAACCGACTTCAAAAAAAGGAGGACGTTTTCAGTTCGTCGGTATATTTTTTTTGTGTATGTTCCCCGATTACTCGAAGACGGCTGGACCGATTTGAAAAATTCTTTTTTTGTTTGAAAGGGTATATATACTTCCAAGCTAGTCCCATTGTCATTTGATCTGATGATGGGATCTTGGAGAAATCGAGGGAACTCTTCAAATATTATAGGCACATCTATAGCAATTTGGGTATTTTTGATGAGCAGTTACTATTGCAGCTATTGTAACTTAGATAAATTGCAAACCAACCCATTAAAAAGTAAAAAAAAAATACTTTTTTACAAAAAATACAACCGACTTTAATTTAAAAAACTTTAATTTTCGGAAGTCGGTGTCAAAAAACTAAAATACTGATCTAAAGACACCGACTTCCGAAATTAAAGTTATTTTTCACTTTGTAGTTTGGAAGTCGGTTGTATTTTTTGTAAAAACGTTATATTTTTTCACTTTTTTAATACAGCGAAAAAATCTTAAAACATTTATTTGTTTCAAAACATTATTAACAATTTTTTGAATACCTTCAAAACAGCAATTTATTTGTTCAAATAAAACTGAGGTAGCAATAAGCTAACTATAGAAACACAAAATGTTGTTAAATATAGAAAGTGTAGGCATACCTGAATATTAACAAAAATGAAGAAGGTTTTATATTAAAATGAAGCCCACCAACCGCCCCTTATAAAGCCAGGCAGAAAAAGACAGTCTACTCACCTAAATTAAAAAAAGACGGCTGCCCTATTTGGTAAGCTAAATTTCGTAGTGCCACTTATATTTCTTCTCTCTTTTAGGACACCAAAATGTATACAAAAATATTTAAGCTGAAAGACTGAACGATTAAAAAGCTTTGATAAAGAAACCTTTTTAGGGTTCCGTTAAAAAACGGAACCCTTATAGATTCGTCATGTCTGTCTGTCTGTCTGTCTGTCTGTCTGTCTGTCCGTCCGTATGTCACAGCCACTTTTTTCCGAAACTATAAGAGCTATGCTGTTGAAATTTGGTAAGTAGATGTATTCTGTGAACCGCATTAAGATTTTCACACAAAAATAGAAAAAAAAACAAATAATTTTGGAGTTCCCCATACTTAGAACTGAAACTCAAAATTTTTTTTTTCATCAATCCCATACGTGTGGGGTATCTATGGATAGGTCTTCAAAAATGATATTGAGGTTTCTAATATTATTTTTTTCTAAACTGAATAGTTTGTGCGAGAGACACTTCCAAAGTGGTAAAATGTGTGTCCCCCCTCCTGTAACTTCTAAAATAAGAGAATGATAAAACTAAAAAAAATATATAATGTACATTACTATGTAAACTTCCACCGAAAATTGGTTTGAACGAGATCTAGCAAGTAATTTTTTTTTAATACGTCATAAATCGTAAACTTATCGTTACTTGCTGCTACGGAACCCTTCATGGGCGAGTACGACTCGCACTTGGCCGCTTTTTTTTTTGACTAACTACTTTCTCTCGGTCTAGCTACTAAATCGACTAGAGGTACATAGTCCCTTTGAACTGCAGCCAAGCTTGGTTTACTAGCAAAAAAATATTAAGTTTAATTATTAGACCATTAATTCTTTTATGAATACTAAAATTAGCTTTAAGTTTTTACTAACATTATTGTTTGGATTTTCTGTGGTCTGAAATGAAGTTTTATTATTATTGTTTCCTTTATTTCACTTTAAAAATATAAATTATATTTATATAAGAATATAAAAACATTTAAAATATAAAAAAATTGTAGCCCACCGCTATCGAAAACAAGATTCAAGCTACTAGCTAGCGACCAGGGCTCCATTATTTTTATTATTATATATTTCTAAGCATAAATCCCGGAAAACCACATCTCGATTCAATCCTGTTCCATTAATTCATTTATCAACCCTCGTTGGAAATAAATCAAAGTCCAATATTGACCAGAAATATCTATAACCGAGATACATATTTAATCAGGCATCGAATGTTTAAATTTAGCGGTGGTCTTATTGAACAATTCAACATCTGGCTTCCGCCCTTGTCACCCTTTGTTTGTAACGCAGCTGGTTAATAGGCTAATGATATTTCAAGTATTAACTTATTGAGAACAGAAACGTATGTATCTAGCTAGTTGTTTCGATAAATATGAGTAATTAACATTCTCATGTGATAGGCTTATCAGACAGTAACCTCAATAATATAACATCTATCCTGTATTTCGAAGGGCTTAGGCTGGTTTATAACTTCGCGTACCCTTTTGGCTGCTGGCGACAAAAATACTATCCCTTCATAGCGCACCCACATTTGACCAGTTATGTTTAAGTCCCATGTAACAAAGGGCCAGTCTTAAACCATCATCGGAGCTCCAATCCAGACTTTCAAAAAAGAAAAAACCCAAATCTGAAATATCAATTTGTCCAACCTGAGGGTCGTACTCAGGACCCCACGCTCAGTAAAGTTGGTAGTACCTATACCAACAAGGCAAAAAATAAACGTCGCGGTCGGTGCAATTTGTATGGGAATTGATTTGACCTAAAATTTAGATTTTCTAACTAAATCTGACTATTTTTAATCGCGACTATAAACGTGTGGCATAAAATTGGTTGTCATGAACTTTAAATTCACACCAACACCTCGACTTCAGATGCAAAAACAGTACTGAATCTTTTTTTTCTTTTGCTTATATCCCGAAAACGGTGTGTCCAATCGCGAAAATTATGAAAATTTCTACCCCGTTTATAGAACCCTTAAACGTCTAATACTCTACACATAGTTAATAATTTTTCTTATTTTCCATACAAAAAGTGAAAAATTACATATAAAACACGTCGAGGCTGCCCCCCCTGCGTGCCTCTGGCTCTAAAAAGATTCACGTGGTTAGGTATCACGTGTGTCAAAACTTTTTTTTTTTTTTTGGGAATTTATTTTGTTGAATAGCTTTGAGATTCTCATAGTCAAAAGTACGTACTTTTAGTGATCAGTTAGTTTTAGTTCGGTGTACAAGAGAATCGGCACCACTATCTATTTTATTTAGAATTAATTTTAGAGCTACCTATAGTTTGATATTTTGGAACCAATCCTACTAATATTATAAATGCGAAAGTATGTGAGGATGGGTGGTTTGTTACTCTTTCACACAAAACCTACTGAACGGCTTTGAATGAAACTTGGCACACAGATAGTTTATGACCCGGATTAACACATAGGATACTTTATATCCCGATATTTCCACGGAATCGAAACTTATGCGGGTGAAACCGCCGGACGCTGCTAGTTATATTACAAACGCGAAAGTTTGTGAGGATAGATGTGACATTTTCACAGACAGCAAATGACGCGTTGTCGAGGAAAAAAAACAAAATTTTCAAAAAATTCTACTTATTTACGGATGCATGCAAGAGCGAGCCTAGCGACCTTGAGACGGGGCACCCCGGCCGTATGGTCCGTTACTGTGTCTGGTCTGAGTAAGGTTCTCCAAGTCCCGACACATCTCGATTTAGTAAAAAGGCAATGAGAACTTAGGATGCAAGAGCGAGCGAACCGAGCTCCGGACTTGGGGCACCCCGACTCGGAGAGGTTAGATTCAAAAGGGGCATCATCTCCTTAGTGTTGGGTTCCTTTAAACCCTGCAGACAGCAATAGGTGCCCCGTGAAGCGAGTTCCCTCGACTACGCTTTACTTCAAACATTTTATATTTACCATTTGAAGGGTACAGGGGAATAAAGATGGAAGTATTTTTTTTTTTTGCGATTTGGCCGAAGATTCATCGAAAATAGTATCGTTTCTAATCAAAATTATCGCAATAAACGCCACTTGTCAACAACTAATTAACAATATTGAGGCACAGACTAAAAACGATGAATGTTTGTGTGATACCGGCGAAAAACAATGGATGTCAGTAAAAAAAACGATGAAGGTGTCTATGGGTTTTAACTAGTTATAATGATTTGGTAGTACTTGGTTACAGAATTGCAATTCATGGATATGATTAAAAAATTATACGGTTCACTGCTACCAATATCTGCAGCCAAATACAATGACTGCACGGACTTGGCAAAATTCTGCTTACATAGGCCAAAAAATATTTTCTTACACTATCCAATACAAATAATATATGATGAGTAATTAAATATAGTGTAAGTAGTGTAACTTCATTTTCATTGGTGACATTCATCACTTTTTGATTGACATGCATAATTTTTCCCTTGGAATAAAGGGTCGCTTAAAAAAAAAGATATTCGATGTCCAAATCATTTTGACTTTTATTCTAACCATAACAATAAAATATATACCTACAGTCATTAATTTAATTTTAGTGTGAGGCTAGTGTCAGAGATACCATCAGTCTATGAAATGACTCTCATCATTTTTCCCCTGTACCCTTTATTTAACTTTTATTTTTTCATGTGACCTTTACCTTCGAGACGTTTGACATTGATCTTGAAAAGGAATCTCCTATGAACTGGTGGGTGGCTGGGGGGATGACTTGCTACATTTCATATATCAACCTTTTTACATGAGATTTACGTCATATTAAAAAAAACGTTTAAAAAATCTAAGTATCTCCGGCGGGGGTCCCCCTATCGAGGCGGCATGGTTAAAAAAAAGCGATACTTTAACCAAAGGATTTTTTAAATCCGACGTTCCAAGAGACTAGAGCGTTCAAACAAAAAAAAAAAACTCCATAGATTCTCAGTAACATAAAAGACCTATCGAACGTACTTAAAAAACATACAGTCACTGTTTTTTTTTTTTTTTTTTTTTTTTCATTTTGTACTTTATTAATCATTAATGAATTGAAAACAGTCTAATAAAAATAAAAAAAAATAATCTAACTATTTACATTAAGTACTACTGTTTTTATTATACAATTCATGAGAAGTTTCTATCAATGTTTGTGATGCAGTATGTGCACACAGTAAAAAATAAACGGAGTGTTGACTTTAATTTATAAAAGTATCTACGAAGCTATCTCTTTACAAGCCCTATTTATAGATTTTATTATAAAGAAAGAAAACGATTCATTTTATTGAAACAAAACACGTATGTACCCTATTCAGTCTTTACAATATTGATAACTAACTTTTGCTCGCGGCTTTGCCCACGGGTCGGAAATTATATCACGGCAACGTATTATTAGACAGACAGACAGAGTTACTTTCTTATTTTTTGCTTCGAATCGATGGTGCTTTTTAAATTAGATGTGCTCAGTAGGTGGCCACGTCAATAGCACAGATAGTGTCGTTCAATAAATCCTCAAAAGTGCAGTTGTATGGACACTTGAGACATTTCAGTAAGGGGTTACCTTCTGGACAGCACTGCATAGATTTAATCATTTTCAGCAAAAAAAAAAAAAACTGTGGCCATTGACATCCACATCTTAACACCCTTTTCTCTCTTCCCCAGGTTCACTATGCCTCCGCAATGTCCACGTGGTGGTCCCAGAAGCGGTGGAGCGAGGTTCCAAAGTGGAGATGAAGTGCCTCTACGACCTCGAACAGGAGGTCTTATACTCCGTCAAATGGTACCGAGGTGACCGCGAGTTCTGCCGGTACTCCCCCAGAGACGTTCCCCCGCTCAAGATATTCCGGATACCTGGCATAGAAGTTGACGTAAGTTTAAAACTTTGGGGTCTAACATTTAAGGACTATTCAAACTGAGGCGGGTCCCGGGATTGGGAAGCTGGACGAAATTGTCGACGAGTCTGTCAACTAACTTGTATGGAGGTGTTCAAACTGGCGCGAACAAGCGTGTGAATTCCTAATTTTTATAACCACAGACGCGCATAGTTGCGTCCAGAGCGTTCCGCGTGGGTTTCGCCTCATTTTGACCAGAGCCTTAAAATCCATGTTCCGCAGTTCTGTTTTCGTGAGCAAAGTTTTTGGTTGTTCGCTGAACGGCGAATGAATAGGGGCTGTGGCGAATTGAGGTTTATACTTGGGGCGTTTTTAGTATCATGTGGATTTGCTCATATACGTGGGATTAGACCACTGACATATTATATCAAAAGTTGCATTGACGCAAAGGCCCCGCATGCGGGCCAACTCCGCGTGCTTGAGAAAATCCGCTCAGAATTTAAAACATTTTACCTTATTGTATTATTTTTAAGTTATTGCATAGCTTTTATCGCGGGCTTTGAGCGCGGCGACTGAATCAAGAAATTCCGTAACGAAAATAAAACCTACCACCCCGCCTACCATATAATGACGGTTCCATGTAATGACGTGATGTTGCCATGGGAACGTAATTTTTGTTTTATGTCATCACGTCATCATCCCAAGTGTAGCGTTGACAAATAAGAAGTATGGAGGTTACAAATGCTATGCAATAGCTTTACCACGGCAGTCCCCGAGTGCCACACGTTTTTTTTATATTTACACTTTTTCTATATTGACTAAAATTTTCGTGATATATACTCATGCAAAAATTATAATTGGTGTAGGCTAAAGGCAGTTTAAAGCTAAGGAATCACACGTTTAAATTCCGTACAAATTCTGCGCATATTGAGTTTACTGTGGCGAAGACATAATTAATTACTAAGGTAATTAACTAGCAGTGCTTACACTGAAAAGGTAGACGAGTGACCTTGGGGTTTGTTTTTAAAAAAAGATGTGGGAACCCCCTACGTGTTCAGTTTATTATTTTTAACCGACTTCCAAAAGGAGGAGGTTCTCAATTCAAATGAATGTCTTTTTTTTTTTGAATGTTTGTTACGCGATAACTCGGCCAATCATGAATTGATTTTAATGATTCTTTTTTTTTTTGGTAGGTAAAACTTCAGAAGTGGTCTCATACAAATTTTAATAACTTTGCTTGGGTAGTTTTTGAGTTAGCTTCAATAATACGTATTTTTTCCCACTTAGTATGTGGATGATATGTTAAGTTCCTCTCACTGTTATTTACATAGCGAGTAGTGGTATTCGATTTTGGTTGGGGTAAATAGCACAACTAAAAAGTGAAAAATAAAAACTATTTACAAATAAAAAAACAACCGACTTCCAAAAAAAACACTACAAAGTGAAAAATAACTTTTTCGGAAGTCGGTGGCAAAAAACGAAAATTCAAAACCAAAGACACCGACTTCCGAAATTAAAGTTATTTTTCACTTTGTAGTGTTTTTTTTGGAAGTCTGTTGTTTTTTTTTGTTGTTATCTTTTGCAATTACCCGCGATTATCGCAGTTATTGATTATAGTGTGTGTTAGTAACATCAACATGACAATCGTCACTCTGGTAGTCAATTGTTTTGTTACCCAGCGAGCGAGTCAAAATAGTTATGCGGAAATCATCTTACGCACATGTATCATAAACGTTGTATAATGTATAGTGCGAAAAAAAAAATCTATTGTAAAAGGCGTTTATTGATCAAAATCTAAATCTATACTCCGTTTGAAATAAGATTAGACATTTAAACAAACCTTTTTTACAGTCTGTTCAACCGATTTTGACTTCTATTGCGTAGGCATAAGGATGGCAATAAAAGCAAAATAAGTGGTTACAAACCAACTGTTTACTGCAGCTGCCATTTGTCATGCCACTAACGCAATAGAAGTCAAAATCGGTTGAACGGACTGTAAAAAAGGTTTAGTTAAAAGTCTAATCTTATTTCAAATGGAGTATAGAGTCTAATTAAAATGCGTTTAATGAAGTATTATTTTTATTGTACCTTTTAAATGAATGATAATTATAATCTGTAGTTTACTAATTTGTAAAACTTTTCTCAAATAATAAAAACTCTGCGTCGGGCTAAAGGTGTTGAAATAAAAATAAAAAAAACTGAAACGTAAAAAGCACTAGTGTGAAAAAGTGGCACTTTCCGCACAATTTGGCTGCTTGGAAAACGCTCTTTTCGAGCACATGCATTGTAAAATAATATGAGACGTAATAAGTACTCACTTTGCTGCTTATATACTATATTTGTACATATCAAAGCAACATTCTTCCAGTTCTTTAGCCCAACTATTCTTGTTCGCATGATCTCAAGTTTAAAGTTCGCAGCAATTAAAGTCCTGTGCTTAGATACTGATCCAACTTGTGTTGATAAGCTGCGTTTCCGCACCGGACTTTGATGGAGTTTCTAACATCATAACAAAGTTTCAATTTCTTAGAAAGGTAACCCTTAAACTTGCGATGCATTGAAAATTTCGGAGTATTTCAGCTGGTTGTTAATTATTAATTTGCAGTGTTATCGTAGGATTTCGTGTTTCAACAGGAAACTTTACTTTAGCTATACCTACGTTGTGTTGACGTGAACCCAATTTAAGTTAGGCAGGTGATTGGATGTCTGATTTCGAACTTGTAAGGTCTTTACCAAGACTCTTGACCTGGATTTACTTAAATTTAGTCTGTCTCGCGAGGTTAAAATTGTTTTTGGTTGGTTTGAATTTCATTTGTTTATTTATACTTATACAATAAAAACCGGCCAAGTGCATGTCAGACCACGCACAATGTAGGGTTCCGTAGTTGGGATGAATTTATCCCAAGAACAAAGTTAATTTTGTAGTTGAAAAAAAAATTCTCTCATACGGAAAGTATGGGAGAACATGTTTTTACAACCGCAAATCTAAGTTGGTCGATTATTACTCGTTAACTTGTAAAGCCTACTTAGCTGTGATAGTTTTCCTTTTAAGTTCGTTATATAAGCTACTGCTGTGAATTTTATTCACCTATCTAAAACCAACCATTTAGCTGGCAGGGGGGGGGACACATGACTCTAACAAAAATTTGCACTTTAAAGCTTAATATTTCGCAAACGGATCTCTGAATAAAAAAATGGTTGTAATATACTCTCAATATTTTTGAAAGACCTTTCCAACGATACCCCGCACCAAGGGATAGAAAAAAAAAAAACTCCACTTTACGTGTAGGGGAGGTACCCTAAAAAAAAAATATTTTTCATAATTTTATTTTACCACTTTGTCGGCATGATTAATATGTATACCCATGCAAAATTGCAACTTTCTAGTACTAACAGTCTCGGAGCTAGACCGCGCACAGACAGACAGACAGACGGACATGACGAAACTATAAGAGTTCCTTGTTGACTACGGAACCCTAAAAAGACAATACGTCGTCATTATCAGAAGAGGTCTTATTGTCTCTTATGCGTGGGTATGCGGGCGAGGAGATGTAAGTAAATGAAAGTCAATAGTATTCTAAATAATCAAAAATATCTGATCAAATTAGAGAATGAACAATAATGCAAACGATGTTCCCCCCAGTAAGTGAGGCGCGTGCGCACATCAATCAACTCACTGCCCTACAAGGGTAGTCACAATGATTACCAATATCTCAGTCGCCATTAATCAATGCCGGGGTTCGTTATTCGCAATCTATCCTTTTGACATTCGGCTGCCTTCTCAGTACGGAGTTGATTTTAGAACGATTTTAGACAGCTGTCAACTTGACGTAACTCTGAATGTCAAGTTGACAGCTGTCATAATCGTTCTAAAATCAACTCCGTAAGTTTGGCGTAGTAAAACCTTTAGACGCGTCGTCATACTTTTTACTTATAATATAATTTATATTATTAAAATAAAGAGGTAAAATTTGTTTGTTTGTTGTTTGTAAGTTTGTATGTAGGGATAGAGGTAATCTCCGGAACTACCTGCCGGATTTGAAAAATTATTTTCCCAATTCTTGAGAAAAGCTCGCGGGCGATGTCGCTATTAAATCAGGCGGATTCGCGGATTATTAAGTTGAAAATCAAAGTCAAAGTCAAGGAAATTAAATGTTTATCAAATTGACTGCCAGCTAAAATTGTCCATATATTCGATTTTAATGTCATTCTTTGACAGTATTGTATGGAATGGCTGTAATACGGAAATTGACGTAGAGTGTCAATTTGATAAAAAGTTCATTTCCCTGACAGTGCAATGAAATATTGCTGTATAGGGAATGCTAGTTTTAATCACATGAGGTTTACCAACTTTATCTCTGAATGATAAACGTACCCACCTAATGCAATATTTACATGTAAGACACGTCAGGAACTTAGAAAGATCTAAAGAGTAATGCATTTGTCAGTCACTTACAAAATAAATATGTAATAATAACATAATATAATTTCACGCCTTGTTTCCCCAAAGGTTGGGCAGAGGTGTACCTATAGGACAACCACATTTGGTCAGTTAGTTTAAGTTCCGATATAAGGGAGGGCGAGCCTATTGTATTGTCATCAACCGGGCACAAATCCAGACTCCGGGCTGCTACTGAGAAATTTCAGATAGTAAAATCCAATAACACTATTCCCGACCTGGAAATCGAAACCAAGACCTCATGCTAAATAATCTTGCGACCTCTAGACCAACGAGGCAGTAATAATGTTCTAAACAAAACATAATTATGTTGTGATAGAAAATGTCCCTAATAAAAATTACAATTAGCGGCAACCCTTTACGTACCTCTGTGGTTGCACAAAATTACATATAAGGTTAACCCTTTTTGTTTTAAAGGGTGACGAGAACCTCTTTATTTATTTAGTACCCAACATCCAGCAAAATAACGCTGTGTCACATAAAGTTAAGAGTTTCAATACGTGCGAAAAACTCTGAAACTATGGCATAAACAATACTGAAAACAAAATGGTGTTGAACAAGAATATGAGCTGTTGACACTCTACAAATTACTTTTACATTGATCAGCACGGAGCTTGCCTGTATTTTCAATAAAAATATTTATACTTCACAATATGTATTTCATATTCTCGGCAAAACGTATTATTTAAAATGTAGCACATTTGTTGCAAACTGTCGTTTCCCTGAAACATTTTACCGCATAACGTCAAACAATACGAATAAAATAATTTCAAAATGGCGGCTACAAAACATTGGCTTCAGCTACTGTTCGGACTCATACACCGCTGGACGACCCATTAATGTCTAGACTATGACAAATACAATCTTGTTTATTCTCGCATTTTTCTTTAAGGATATTTATTTGCACAATTTTAATTGAAAAGACAGACTTTAATAAATACAAAATTAACTCAAGCACTTGCTTATTTGCGCTCTTAAAAGCCAAGTAAATAATAATATATACTAGATAAAAATGTTTTTTTTATGGTCTTATTTTTATTTTTTCATTTGACAATATTTAAATACAATATAAAATGTTACACTAAAATATATATATTATGCACAAGTATTTAAAGGAAAAAAACGGAAGAGCACATTGGGCATAAAAATTCTTCCGCATCGCATGTCAGTGGGAAAAGTGCTATAGTTAGGGTAAATTCGTTAGAGATGGCCGTACGGGAGAGTAGGCCAATCAGTATATTTTGCTCATTTATTTACAAGATGGCGCTGTATTTGAATCAATACATTTCGTGCGCCACCACGAACAATATCCAAACAAAACATTGCGCAAAAATAAGTAAAAAAGTAAGTAAATTGGCCTTAATTGAATTTAGTAGTTGTGAAATTTTATAGTAGGTCCGGAAATACTAATATTTTCATTATTTATTTGTGTTTTTGGGAGTGTATTGTGTTTGGTGTATATTTTTCTTCGTTTTAACCTCAAAATGGGAAAGTAATTGTAATTCGTAAGTTTAAAAATTGAGCTGGCCATCTTACCCGGACAAAAAGGAGAGATGGTCATATAACGGCTGTCAAACAAATAGAAAGAAAGTCTGAAAGTAACACTAGAAAGGAGAAATCAATATTATGTGATACATCTGGTAAATAAGACGCAGAAGATGAAGCTGATAATTGTGCTGGATGTAGCGAAAAATATTATAAAACACGTCGCATGAAGATGGGCTTCAATGTTCGATCTGTAATCTGTACCCCACATAAGAATTGTACACCTTGTGATGACATGTGCTCTAAATGTGGACAGAAGAAGAAAAAGGAGCTCCAGCAAGCATAAATTAAAGAAAAGGGGAAAGGCAGAGGCAAATCTAGTGCCGGCCATCTGTCCCGTACCACTACGGCCATCACTACCGTATATACCGGGTGAGACGGCCAGTTATGTTTTTTTTTTAATAATTAATTTTGGGTGTTCCTCATATTATAAAATCATAACCCTCCTTTTTGTTTCACCGTAGTCGGGTAATAAAAATATCTTTATGCTGATTTTCGAAAGACTGATTGTTGTTGATTTTCTTAAAAATAAAAGTCTAATTGTGATCTCAATATTTTCAGTTTTATTTAACCCTAAAAAAACTATGGCCATCTCTAACGAATTTACCCTATAGATATATGTATATTAAAATGCTATGTTCAAATATATTTAAAGCAAATTTATTTTATGTCGCGGATCAGATAATCACCCTGTCAATATCAGTCGAGCCAACAAGCGATTCACTTTATTTCAAAATTTATTTGTAAAGGCATGTAAGATTAAAAATGTATCCCCTTTTGCCGCGTTGGAGTCCGCAACAAATACACGTAGCGAACCGTTCCCATAGACGTGGTAGTACCTACTTATTATTATTATTATATCATTTATTTCAGGCTACACCCATAGTGTTAGTAACAACGGCCTTATAAACTAGTGTTAGTAGACATACAAGTTTTAGTTAGTGTGGAGTTTCATCCAATGTCGCAGCATTGGAGACTCCCATCTATCTGCGAATAAACTCAAGATAGTGTTGGTGCCGCCACGAAGACGAACAAGTAGAGAGGCACTTCTTCTACGTATGATGGCCGCAAAACCATCTATATGCCTTTCCGCAAACATCTTTGATGCGCTGCATCGCCATGGCAGCCCCAACAGTATCCTGAGTGCGTTATTATACAGGACTCGTAGATCGCTATATGCACGCAAACTATAACTAGTCCACAGGCTGCACGTGTAAAATGACGAGCAAAAAGATTTAAACAGAGTCATCTTGACCGCCTCTGTACATCGCGCAAACCTGCGGGCCAGCATGTTGCAGCGTACCGACAGCGATCTACGTTCCCTGTCAATGTCCATGTTGTCTTTCAAATCGTCGGTAACCCAATGACCCAAGTACTTAAAACTGGTCACCCTATTTAAGGGTGCTCCGCAAAGCGATATGTCTGGTATAGTTGAGTAACCTATAGCACCTGCTTTAAAAACCATAATTTCGCTCTTTTTGGTGTTATACTTGAGTCCTTGAGCTACCGCGTATGCTTCACAAATTGACACCAATCGCCTCAAGGCACCGATCGATGGTTGTATTTAGGTACAAGTCCGTAATAAAGCAAGTTGTATTCATAACACGTGAAATAAAATTTCAGCAGCTATTTCTTTTGTTCGTTATACTTCCACACGACAAATTACAAAGTATGATATTAAGTTTTGTAACTGTCTTCTGAGCTATTCAAGTCCCCGTCTGAGTTCACAAACATTCCGCGAGATGTAATTATAATTTTAAGTAAAGCCCCACACAACATTTTCGTATTAATGTAATTCATTACTTCCCTGTCTGCGCGGCAGACGCGTAATTTTTTCACTCAAACGTACACGAGCTGCCGTAATATGAAGGGATGTGTAACTGCAAAAAGATTCGACGAAAATTAAATTATAATAACCATTCCATTTTGGTAAAATTAGAAAATTCCCTCTAAATTAAAACCTCAAAGGCTCTTCGTTTGAGCTTTTAATTTCTTTAGGTACTCTGGTTCTTGACCGTACAATGTGTTCTGGGAAAAGAGCTTTCATATTAGAAAAATACCGTGAAATTTTGTGTCAAGGGAAAATCGTTTAATATTTCGTGCGCAAATATATAATTAACGATCATTATTTTGCTAAATAAAAATCTCATGAATTGCGGAAAACACATCAAATTTTTATAAAAGACAACGTTTTTCCAGTGAAAAAATAAATATAATTTGTTTCAGTGGTTGCGCTTGGATAACGTGACTTAGCACAAATTCAACATTACGTGGCGCTGTATTCAGCATTTAAATACATCATGTCTGCATAATTGCGTGTACGTTACGTTCACGGTGTGATAACGGAGCAAACATTTATAATTATATTTTATCGCCGCTTTTTACGTCAAGGAACCCGCGTTACCATAATTACGGCTTCAATCGTTTTTAGAGGGGCCTATCGGGAGTGTGGACTAACTAAGCCATTATCATCTTTATCTGTTGCCGACACTACCCGTGGTGTCGTTTTATATGGCCGATTGTTATGCCAACTGTATTCGAGTATCAACTCATTTTATGTCCGCATGGGCCACTTAAATTTTATCGCAGGGACGTAACATGGCTTCATTACTGAAAACTGTCTGGCATCCTCATTAATGCCTATAATACATACGTTCAGTACGGGCATTCATAAAGTTTTTATCGTGGAAGGCTATCGTTCGCTAAGGGATCGCTTCGGCGACTGACGATTAAATAAGGGATAACGAGCTGGAGGTTCTTGTACAGGGGATAATTGTGTTAATGTTTTTACTTGAATTTATGGATGTTAAATATTAAAATGTATAATTTCGACATCGTTGTCTGTTTTTGTCAGTTAGGTAATGCTCGACATCAAACGTGATTCGGTGGCGAAAATCCGTTTTGTTACAAAATACTTTATTTTCGTTACAGGAGCGAAACCCTCGCTCCTGTAACGAAAAGAAAGTATTTTACAGGACTCACGATTTTCGTTACAGGAGCGAGGGTTTTCCCCAGTTTCGCCACACCTGATGACCCCTACGTGATATAATAGTACTTCACAGTAATTTGTAATAACACATAGTTATGCTAAGCATTGTTATATTGCATTAATTAACAAGGACGTGCTTGACATATTGTTTCACCGGAATACCGGAATTAGTTATGTGATGAGGCATTATGCTACAATAATATTATTGGATATTATAGTAATGTAAGCCTTTGTAATAGTGCTTGTGCTATCAATCAATACACATAACATACATAACATCACGCCTTGTTTCCCCGAATGGTTGGGCAGAGGTGTCCCTGTAGCAGGTACACCCACATTTTCGCCAGTTATGTTTAAGTCCCATGTAATAGGGGGCGAGCCTATTGCCATCAACCGGGCACAAATCCAGACTCCGGGCTGCTACTGAGAAATTCCAGATAGAAAAGCCCAATAATACTTTGCCCGACCCGGGAATCGAACCTAGGACCTCATGCTCAGCAGTAGCGCTTGCGACCACTAGACCAACGAGGCAATCAATAATGACCACTTAATAGTTTAATGTCATTTGTTGGTTTAATTTTCACTATCAAATGAAACCAACAAATGACTTATGCATTAATCAGATGGATAAATGACGCGATGAAAAATGTTTTACAAAAGCCTAATTCTAGTAGATGCCGATAAAATGTCCAGAAATAATAATGATTATGTTTTTCTGGCTTTACTTTTAGGGTTCCGTAACTCAACAAGAAGCAACAGAACCCATATAAGGATCACTTCGTTGTCCGTCTGTCTGTCTGTCAGTCTGTCTAGATCAGTCTAGACCCTTTTTAATGACTCTTTGAAATTAATACCAAATACGTTGGTCTATGGTCTCATGGAACTCTAAAAAAATCAAAATTCTAAGTCAATGCAATAAAAAAATACACCTATTTATGCGACATATTTTGAAACTCGCAAATAAATCAAAACCTACAGCCAATCAAACCTAAATTTTTTGGCAAGAAGCAAGGTCTCACACACAGCTCATGTACTTAAAGGAAAAAGTCAGGAAATCGTTAATTTGTTGTTAATTTTTATTTTTTTTGCGATTCAAATCACATCAAATCAAATGATTTATTTGTTTAATACAGGTTTTACAAATAAAAATAAAGTACTCTGTATCATTACTTATTATGGTGTGGTGGTATTCCAAACTTACATTTGCAGTTGGAGAATTGACCGTGACGTATATCGATATATGGGAGAACATGTTTTTCAACAACAATGTTATGTTTGTTTTTAAGATAAATTCATCCCAACAACGGAACCCTTCATTGTGCGTGGTCTGACATGCAGTTGGCCGGTTGTTTTTTTACTTTTACGAGGTTTGAGCCATCAGAACTTTAAAGTGGGTTTTAATCTTGTGCTTTCAATCGAAACTTCTCAAAATAATTATAGATAACATATTAAGATAGGTATCTACTTTAAACTTCTTTGTTAATTACTTTTAAAATAATTATAATATTCCACAGAATATTATAATTATTTCAAAAGTAATTAATCTATTTCAGATCTTATCATACTCAATAAAACATTATTATTTGTCACCTGAATACCTTTTCCATCTAAACTAAAACTACCACTCCGTCTGTAAAATTACCTTCGCACTCGATGCCCTTTTAAGAACCCATACAACTATCAATACATTTTATTAAGCTCCTATAAAGCCCCGTCAGACAGACACGCACACAATACGCGCGTATTGCGTAGGATCAGGTGTGCTCGCTGCCACTGATTGAAAGCCTAACTATTTCCGCGAACGTCCAACTACTTAGGCGGAAGATAGAAAATAAGCGTGGGATGGCTATGGAAAATGTGCGCCGTATTTTATGTGGAATTGAATTAGTATTGTACAGTGAAACCAGAAAAGGTATGCGCTTCGGTAACCTTCGTGTTTTCGAATTAATATTATTTTGTAATCATAGTAGTACAAAATAGGCAAGTACCGTCTTCAATAGTTGTAATAGTTCTATATTAGATATCATCATCATAATTACTTTCATATTTCCGGAGATACTATAGCGTAACAAAAATCATAAGTGTTTTTTTTTTGCAACTTATTCTGTTTGTTTTGGTCAGCTCGTCCCGTTCTTGATGTCTTCCCTCCGGTTGACGCCCTAAGCCGAGATTCCTACACCACAGGGGTTGCCCTTAGCGAGCGTTCATCTAGTTTTAATTAGCATAGTTGAATAACCCCTGGCTGGAGGTAGGAAAGCCCGGTTAAGTAGTCATGATCTCAGAGGTCAACTACGAGATGCACTACCTAAAAATAAAAAAATAAATTTTTGGTTTTTGTGTTTTTTTTGCTGTTTGTTAAAAATTTGTAGATTAGTTTGTGGTTTTAGTTTATAATTTTTGTAAGTTTTGCATGCCTACTGGTAAATATGGCTGAACCTATTCCCTATATCACCATATATTGTACTCATTTTTGCAAAATAAAATATCTTTATTTTTAATGCCTTAGGCATTCTCTATCAGTCAACCAAGGGTGGTGACGAGATAATATGGGAGTTGCTCTGATTGAGGGGAAGAAATAATAATAACAAATATAACATAATGAATCTATACTAATATTATAAAGAGAGAAGATTTGTATTTTTATATTTTTGTATGTAACGAATAAATTTAAAAACTACTGGACCGATCTGAAAAATTCTTTCAGCAATAGATTAGACAGCTATATTTTATCCCCGTACTCCCACGGGAACGGAAACTACGCGAGTGAAACCGCGTGACGTCCGCTAGTAATTAATAAAATAGGTACCTACTTCCACAAGTACATAAATAGGTTGTAAACTACATGTTTATACACATACATACATATTTACTATAATTTATACGTACATTATACATATAATTTATTGTACATATAGGATTAGTTAGCGACCGAAGCTTCGTTTTCATTTTCGGCCATTTTTGGCCAAATATCATGATTCGGCCATATTTTCGTTTTCGACCATATACCAGCCGAAGCTTTGGCCAAGCCGAAAGTCAGAAGTTCGTGAAATGGAATTATCGTGTCTTATTTCTTTTAAAGCCTATATTTTCTCTTTCTTACCCTAGGTGTAAAAAAAACAAACAAGATTTCCGTGAACAGCGGAAATCTTAATATATTTTTAAATGTTTAAATCATTTTCATTTTCGACTGAAAATAAGAGTAAAGCCGAAGCTTCTTTTTCGTTTTCGGCTGAAAATCCAATTTTGGTCGGACACTAATTAGGATACAAATTCAAAGAAGAGAGATTTGCGGTCCTCGTATTCCGCTAAGGCAGATTCACTAGCAGTTTACCCTTGACGATACTTATGCCGTATGATTTGCATAAAATTTTAAAAGGTCTAACTTTTTGGACAGTTTTTTGACAGTTTCACCTTTAAAGCTACAAGTTGAACATTGGTTACGTGGGTTACAGTGCACGGGTTATTTATACTCAATTGGTGTCAACAGCAGGACGAATAAGGTGATATAAAGTAGTAGCATAATTTATTAATCATTATATTTGGATTAACATATTCACTAACAATACTACTGAGAACATACATGAGCTTTGATCACTTCTTCCATGAATACAGGTAAGAATGCAAAGGCTTTGTAATTACTAGTTGCTGTTACAGGATCACAATAGGGATCAAATGTCACAAAGTACCTCTGTAATGAAACGGAACATATTTCCAAGCTTCACTTATAATATGAAGAGACAAGTTGTCTCATATAAAGTTCACTCTCTTGAGAAGTCTGTAGTCTGTTCTTAAGTAAAAGTGTCTTAGGCAAAGTGAACATTCTTGATCATAACTTGTTTAGACAAAGCAAGCTTCTAAAGTAGTCTGGAAATTGGATTTGTGTTGAACTAACGTGTAGAGTTATGAAGAGATATTTCATATTTATTTAATTGAGAGTTACCTACAGCCAGCCTTCAAAAGATGTACCTACACATGCACACAGACATGAATTCATTTAACTGTCTACAATTATTTCATCCATCGCTTCCCATACGGCGAGATTGAGGACAAGCACAGGCCCATTCTGCCATTGTAGAATAGGCCAAAAAAAAAAGTGTTTCATAATACTGCATCCATCAATTTGTAGCCACAAGACATATTACACATTGGTTACTTAATATTGTAGCAATACATTAATACAGTATCATGGAACGCAAATAATTGTCGACATGTTCATGGCTTTTTACCGCTGACTTTTGGCGACCCTCAGGCCAACGGGAAGGTAAATCCCGAGAGCTCCCGTGAGACTAATTGGTCTCTCCAACTATTGCAGTACCTCTTATATTACAGAACGTTGCCACTACGTTCTCAGGTCCTTCCCTAAATTGTCTGTCTCATCGGGAATGGACGCTTCGGTTGCTACACGTAAATATGTGTTTGAAACTTAGAATACGCCAGGAATTGAGAAGCTTAATCCTCTTGCTACAAAAAACTCGCGAATAATAAGAATACCATAACTTCAACACACAATGACAATCCGAAGGATTTTGAAGGAAATTTATAATCCATTGCCTCATAATAAGTCGTAAGTAATTATGTTGGAAAAGATCGTCTGCTCGAAAACGTAGATAATGAAAAGAATATTATTTGTCAATATTAAAGGAATTGCCACCATTGTCACTTAAAGATTACAAAAACTGTACAAAAGATCGGAAATCTCAATTCATTTTCCTGTAGGTATGTTAAATTCCTCATCTATCTACCGCTGTACTAATAACTTCCTCATATTGTTATCAATCTATCTTCCCAATATGACATACTCGTTCCACATTCCCCCATTATGTCACAGGTCCCCCAGGACTAATAAGCTGACTATATAAACCAATGTAGGTAGTGATTCAACTGGCTGTTACTGAACTAGATTTCTGCGCAATCATGATGGATGATGTACGGTACCTACATATTCAATATTTTTTAGAACAAATTTTCAAGATGTTTTTTTAAACATTCCAAAATCGTTTAAAGCGAGGTAGTGATACAATGACGAATATACTCGTAAAGCGAGCACATCATCATCATTATTTCAGCCGAAAGACGTCCACTGCTGGACATAGGCCTCCCCCAAGCACCGCCATTTTGACCGGTTCTGTGCGTGCTTCCCGCCTCCAGCGGATTCTTACGGCCTTCACAAGGTCATCGGTCCACCTTGTGGGAGGTTTTCCAACGTTATATCTTCCGGTATGCGGTCGTCACTCCAGAACCATCGGGCCCCATCGGCCATCCGTTCTGCAAGCAATGTGCCACAAAAAAAGCAAAGTGAGCACAAAAAATGTGAAATATAAAAATAAGATACTTAACATAATGAAGAGTTAAGATGGTAATGGACACTAACAAAATACGCAGCAAAGGTCAGGAAGAAGACTAGCTAAAATAAATGTATAAAAGTAATACTTTCGAACCATAACTACTCCAGTTATGGTTCTAAAGAATAATATCACAGTTGTGAACCTTCCCTTTCATTACTAGCGAACATAATTATAGGAGTATCTACTTAGTAAATGTACGTAAAATATTTCATAAATTCAGTTGGGAACAAACTTAAGTAGGTACTTGAATTTTGACATGAGTAACATACACATTTCTGCTCTCGTCAGCACGTTTATTAATTTAAAGTTACGTTAAGATTGTGTTACATTTGCTTATCATTGGTAAAGTGTCCCTTACAAAAAGGTTTATCAAAACTTGGTCGAGTAATGATTTGGTGAACTTCTCTTTTCGTAAAAGTTCACAGCGTACGGAACTTTGTTAGTTTTCATATATTGTTTTTCGCTTTTTAACTATGTTAAAATAAGAGAAGAGGCACACTCTCTTAAAAAAATTTTGGGTGTTTCTGTTTGTCATTATTTAAAAAAGAAACGCTTATTACAGGCACTTAAAATAATTAAATTGACTTGTATTAGTTACGATATAAGTACCTTTGCGGTTTACACTTCTTTTATATCCAATTATTAAATCAAAAATCGTGGAGCGCTTTTTAGCTGTGTATTTTTCATTAATTGAACAAAGCGCTCCACGCTTAAAAACGCAAGTAAAAAGCGTGTTATTAAATTTTTTTTGACTACATTTTTATTTTAACTTTTTAGTCTAGTATTTTCTTAAAGTTACCGAAGTTATGACTTGACCGGTTTACTAGTAGCCACTAAAGAAGTCTACTATCCATCTCCTGGCTCCATCATCAGACATCAGACAATCTATTGGACTCGTCAAAACGAATCATATGAGCTCATACTCGACGGGTTTAGGTACTAGTAGACACTGAAGAAGTCTACTATCCACTTCCTGGCTCCATCATCAGACATCAGACAATCTATTGGACTCGTCAAACCGAATCATATGAGCTCATACTCGACGGGTTTACTAGTAGACACTGAAGAAGTCTACTATCCACCTCCTGGCTCCATCATCAGACATCAGACAATCTATTGGACTCGTCAAACCGAATCATATGAGCTCATACTCGACGGGTTTACTAGTAGACACTGAAGAGTTCCACTATCCACCGCCTGGCTCCATCATCAAATCAACGGCCAAAAGCAAATTATGAAATTATTGTATTGTCATCGGTTCTGGATACGTGTGCAAAGATTTCGTTATATAAATAGATAGATATAGGTCAAGCTAATGAAAGCATGTTAAAATAATAATAACCCTATGTAACGGGTTTCTTTTGGTAATCCTTTTTTAACATAGTATTTCTATGAAGTTTTTTTTACATTATTAGAAATACTCCCCTAAAATTTTATTTTCAGTCTTCGTCAGTTTTGCCTATTTATAAATGCTGTTGATTGCAAACTCCATCTTCCTCATTCAATGAAGCAAAAGTGGAGCCATTGAATTTCATCAATGACATTTTGCCGGTGACAGCCAGCCCGGCCCCAGTCTCCATTGAAACATGAGATCCATTTGCTTTGTTTGCTTATTTCAGTATCACAACGCATTGTCTACATTCAGTTCCAATTTCTATTCACAAAAGCATATTTGTCGACGATAAGGCGATAGGTACAATTGAATAATACCTACTTTAGGTATAGAAGAAAAATTGCTGTGTGACAATAGAAGAAAATTCTGAATGGTTTTGATTTATATTCTCGTGCCAGCTACGTAGAATCGATTAGGGTGAGGGTACTTGTTACCTATGTGGAGATGAGATAGAAAATCAACCGAAGGAATTGGCTTGGCGTCTAAATTGGTATTTTTTGTTCAAGAATGTTAGTCTGAAATCAATCGGTCTCTGCTTTCAGACGTTATATTTTGATGTATGTTAGAAGAAATAACAGACAGTGGATCTCTTACTGGCTGTCTGGCTGGTCATTAAAATGTATTTTGAAAATGTATGCATGGCGGAGTACGTTAGTGTGAATCACTGGCTCACTGGTGCAAAAGAGGTGGTCTGCAGTAACCGACGACTCAGTATGCGAATTTAGAGGACAGGCTTGCTAGGTGGGACTTCTGAGCCAAATGTGAATTTAGATTAATAGTGTGTAACTAAGAAAAATATTTTATAAGACATTTTAAGAAGCTTTCAATATTTATTTTATAAAAGTCCTTATATCAATAAAGATAAAAACATTAATTTCTTATTATTTCATACTTCTTTAGACTTTGTTGTTAGGGACTCGAGGGACTGACATAGTTCTGACTAAACAATCGAGGGACTGATATAGTTTTTTATAAAACATTTTAAGAAGCTTTCAACATTTATTTTATAAAAGTCCTTATATCAATAAAGATAAATACATTAATTTCTTATTATTTCATACTTCTTTAGACTTCGTTGTTAGGCACTCGAGGGACTGATATAGTTCTGACTAAACACTCGAGGACTGATATACTTTTCCAGAAAACTTTTTGTAGAAACCAAAGCTGCGGCTGTCATGTTGCGATATAGCTTTTATTTTTTGTGTTGTATCTTTAGGTACCTATTTAGTAGGATTATAAACCTACGTAAGTATACGACTGACTGACAAAAACACCAAAGCGTAGAACAAAATATTCCTAATAGAAAATGGAATTTGCAAATTAATATTATTGCCAATGCCACTCTTCCCCGCTTGTCCAGGTACAACAATGAAAGGGATTTTGAACAAAATAATTAAACTATTGCTTCATTTTTTTGTCTTCTCGACAACGCAAACTACGCAAGGAATGTTGTAGAATTATAAAAATCAATGGCGTTGTCAATGTTGCAATTATCCCGCAGGCTTAGTTAGGTATTTCATGAAGATTTATTGAAAATGACTTCAGCTAAATTAAAATTTCAGCACCAGAAGATAAAATAGTGAAGATTTTTAAATGACTGAAACTAAAGGTCAGTACTAATGAGACCAAGACGTAATCATTAGGAATCAATTAACAATCAGGATTGCTTTCAAGTATACTCTTCAAAACTTTTATAGCAGTTTTATTTTTTAAAGAAGAGACTGTGGACGGCGGTGGGGAGAGGCACTCTGTCTACCAATATACTATTGAAGTTATTACGTCACTAGTTCTCGTTGGCAGATAAAAAACCTTTCAACCACTAGGTACTTTTTACCCGACTGTGCGACTGCAAAGACAGGGTTATGATTTTTACTCTTGAATATGAATAAAGTTCCATTTAATACCTTATCATTGATCTATAATCTTAAAGTTCGACTGAACACCAAAAGTGAACCAAATGTACCAAAAAAAGTCAACTAAAAAGGTATAAATAAGATATCATAGACAGACTGAGTACCGTGAAATATACCAACGTTGCCCCCAAGGGAAACTTTGCCCGAAGAAAAATTTATAAGCATATATCTTTGTTGTGCAAATATCTTAATATTATGGCAACATTGATTGGCTTAGGTGGAAAATTGGTTATATGTAAGTATGGCAATACTGACTACCGTGATTATTGATTTGTAACAGACATACATACCGGTCAAAATCATAACCCTCCTTTTTGCTTCGCCGTAGTCGGGTAAAAAGTAACTACTCGTGTAAGTACTTGTAAATGAGGTCTTTAGGTAAAGTAACACACATAATCATAATAATATGCTTTTGAGCGAGCCGACACAATGAGGTGCGGGGCACCATATGCAAGCATTTAACGCGAAGCACTCTTACCCCATAATTTTCTAAGTAGGCAACATCAGTTAAGCACACAGTGTTGCCTACAATCACGATGTCAAAGGGTTGCCAGCTTTTTGTTTCTTTTTTGTGTTAGATTATGTAGCGTCTGCGAATTTCAGAGTAAGTTTTTTCGTCACGAAATAAGTTTGAATTGTTCAACGGCTTACTGTAGAATTGTACAAAGTTTTTGTTCCAAACAGTTTAAATTGTCCCTAAATCTAGTTTAGATAAATCGTTAACTCTGTGGAGTTTTTGTAAACTCGACGCATTCTAGGATTTTTTGTTTGTTTTTATTTAAAAACTGAACTCACTTTAAAATGTCAGTTTTACAGCTGAAATAAAACCTAACATGTACATTGTGTTGCCAAATCTCTTTGAACTAGAACACATACAATTTTTCTTGAGCACCAGCTATATTCTTACTAAATCTTTAGCAAAAAATCTGGGACAGATTCCAATAAATGTGGGAAACCAAATAAAAACGACATATTTGATACGTATACACTTACTATTTGCCTCTTCTAAATAAAATCGTCTAAGTTCAACAACCCTAACGATATCAGATGGTGCCATATCCATTTCACAGACTCATGTGGCCATATTTTGGTATACTTGTATACTCGCACGGGCATAACATCTCGGTGTTGTGGGTACATAGAATGGTTCCTATTTTAGACCCACTTTCTGCCAGTTATATTTACTTTAAAACCCCATCTTCTTTTTTCTTTTTCGTATGGTTACAGGTTAGTGACAAATCTGCTGTCAGTTTTTATGCCGCCCATGAGCACATCCCATGTAATAAGGGTTAAACCCATTAACCGGTCAATCGGTACTACCGCCAATTTTATAATCGAAAAACACAATAATAATTTGTCCGAACCGGAGTTCATACTTTACAGTACTGTGGCTCGGTCACGCCTGCATGCCTGTTACCATTATAATCATTTACATAATGCATAAACTCATGCTTAATTCCCGTGGGCAGAAACTACAGAACGCTACTTGCATATCCTTACATACTCTTTTTGCTTCGTTTATGTTCATATTCATACATCTGGTCATAAACGCACGTTGGTTGAGAGTACTATGGACCTAACCTTTCGTTTTCTGAAGAACATCACCAATAAGGTCCCCTCCCGTCTGGCCGGCTTGGGCGGAGCACCGCCGTATCCTCGTAGAGGCGATCGGCGGCAGTGATCTGTCGCAACAGGCCTTGGTCCAGGCCATGGTACGGAGCAAGACGGCATGGGAGGCTGTCACCTCTTTCTGCGAATCAGTAATGCTCGCGAAGGAGGAGACAACGTGTGAGGGAAAGGCAAATTTCGCGCCCTCACGCCCCTAACCACCACAGGAGACGCCCTGAGCGTTGGGAATCGCAGGCCGATTCTCGGCCACCGTAGGCAAGGCGCGGGCTTGCGGACGGTGAGCAATGGGTAGCTCGCCATCCGATAACGACCGGGCCCGGGTCGACGGCGCGTTGTGTTCCACGCAACCCTCAAAGAGATGTCAGCAGAATTGACGGGGTCCGCTAGGGCCGATGCCTACCGGGGTCGAAGGAAAGTCCGAAAGGGATACCGTGGCCCCTGCGCCATGGCAACTTAAGGAACACGGGTGGGTTTTAGTCAGTAAGAATCTGACACGCCCTCCCGCTACACCCAAAGCTGGAGAAGTTATTGGAAAATTTCCCACCCAAAAAAAAGGGCGTCATTTCATTCACCTTTCATTTATCCTCTCAATATGACCAAACCATCTAAGCATACTCTTTTCATCATTCAAAGCATACATAATAATTATGTTATAGCTAGTATAATATGGTGTAAACTACCTCATTGTCTCACCGCCTCGTTTATAACCCGTTCGTGCTAAAAGGGTACGTAACGCAAGTATTTTTAGCTAAATATTTGATCGCTCTTTCAAGTGGTAAGTGTGGTTAAGTGAAGTCTTAATTATTAAAGTTACAATCGATGAAGATTAATCTTGATTAATTTTGTTAGGAGTTTCTTTATTCACGGTAAACTTAAACATGATTGTATTATCTCTTGCATTTAAAATAACATTTAAAACAACATACAATTTATTTATATTACATTTATGTACTGGTCGTGCCATTAAAGTTGAAACTTGACGCATCACATGGTTTGACTTGCGCAGTAGACGATTTATGGGTCTCTTTTGCGGTATGAGGTTCTCATCGGGGAGTCATCGGGGCGGCGGCAAGAGCGGCGGGAGGCGCGGTCAAGTCTCAACTTTACTGGCACGACTTGTACTTTTCATTGAGGACAGAGACTACATTATTTTAATTAAATTGAACAACGGAACAGGTGGCATTCTATAGTTTTTGCCTACACCCATGGGAAGAAGGCATGAGTGAGTATTAGGTACATTCGTATGTAAATAAAAAAAACGTCTTTTTCGTTACTAAAAACATTATTGTTGCATGACTATGGTGTTTTCGGAAATAAATTATTGTATTGCACCTATTAATAACAAAGAAAATAGGCACGCCAGTATAAAAGTCGGATATCTCAAAAATAACAATAAATTGTTTCGTTGAGGGTCCATCGTTTATCATAATTATCCAGCTGAGCCGCGATCACGAAAGGGAGTAGCCATAGTCCCATAGGAGCCTTATGGACATTAAATGGTTCGACCAAGGAAAAGGACTGCGTTTAGAGGAAAACATTCAGTAATCGTTCTTGTCAGTAGTAAATGCAGAATTGGTGGAGTTTTAATCCTAATTGAATTGGACTGTTTGATTTATTCGTTTTCTTTGACCGAAATTATTACTATGATGCTCTCTAACTTTAAAACTTAAATCATCAAATAGTAACCAGAATGTGCACTAGTGGGTTGACATTCTTTGGTGATTTGAGTTTGTAACTGGTTACTTATGCGAAGCGTCGGGGATGACGGGTCAAGTATTTTTGAGAATAATTAATAAATGTAACAAATTACAATAATTTTGCCTTCAATTCTTTGTCTGCTCGAATCATGTACCTATATATAATATACCTACTCATTTGTAACTCCGCCTCATGATAATTAGTTAACTTTACTGTATGTAGATTCTTAAGACAACATTAATTTGTTCCATTTTCAGTTCTAACAAAATAAATATTAGCCTAAATAACGAATATATTTTTTGGAGAAGTAATAGAACTGTAGGTATTTTATGTATACAAATATAGGTACTTAAATACAACCATGTTATATTTATTTTACACCGATACAACCGTTGTTCTTCTATTTTTCGTGAAATGTAAGCATTTTTATTGTTTTATTCTCTCCGTTCCGTATTCAGAAATGTTATTCTATTTTTACTCGTTTCTAAAATGTTCCGTAAAAATAAAAATAAATAACAATTTATGTTTTAGTTTATTTTTCTACCGACGTGCTTTCACTGATTCATTTTCGATTCAAATCAATGTTGCTAGCTATAATTAATAAAAAATTAAGTTTATAAAACTGTAATCCGACTACGGAAACAAAAAGTCCGAAATAAGAAAATATTTCAGACACAAATCAAGACACAGGGTACAAAAATGGTCAAGGTGAAGCTGTGGTCGCATGCCTAGCATGAATACCATGTGGGTGCCAGGAACACCTACAAAATTATAATGTCATGCGACGACGGCTTACCTTGACCATTTTTGTACCTATGTCTTTTGTCTATTCTTTTGATGTCAAACATGTCATGATTATCTTAATTTAATTTTTTTAGAGGTTTAAAAATGTACGTGTAAAGTCCAAGGTATTAAATATAGGAAGAATTTATATAGCTTATGTTAGCCGGACCATTAATAAGATTAAGTTGATACCTCATTCATCTAAATCGGTTCAGTAGTTTAGGCGCTACGGTGGAACACACGTGAATACAAACCTACTTACATTCATACATAGCCTGCTAAAATCATAAACCTTCCTTTTGGCTTTGCCGTAGTCGGGTAAAAACTTAAAAGTATACTTTGATTCCAGTAAATTTTATAGACTTTTAAAGAGTTCTCGCTGTAGCAGTTATGAAGTTATTTATATTTATACTAATATTATAAAGAGGAAAGATTTGTACTTTTGTATTTTTGTATGTAACGAATAAACTTAAAAACTACTGAACCGATTTGAAAAATTCATTTAGTAATTGATAGCTACATTATCAGCGAGTAACATAGGCTATATTTTATTCCGTACTCCCACGGGAACGGGAACTACGCGGGTGAAACCACGTGACGTCCGCTAGTGAAGGATAACTACATACAATATGTTTTGTGCCAGTGACTTATTCACAATAGTGAACCGACTCGTAGTCTCTAGGGTGCTAGAAACAAGCTTATGAGCTAATAGTTATAAAGCAAACTAAAGCTTCTCTGAAAACTTCGTAATAACTGGGATGAAAATACTACAAGCGGAAATCCAGGATAAATTCTACATCTCTGTACATTATTTTCTAAATCTGTAACAATAAACATGGAAACGTACACATACATACACGCACATACTCGCACGCTGCCATTTGCGAGTACTAGCGACAGTAAAAAAAAAATTGTCAGATAAATAATTGAAGGTAACCTAGAAGGTATTACTTGCACTCCAGAACTATAAGATAACCAATACCAAGACCAATATCGCAATACCTAGATTGTGGCTAACTATACATTATATAGGTCTTAGTTAAACAAAATATATATAACCAAGTTTAACATTGAACACAAAAATTTTCCAAAAAAATATTTTAATGTTCATTGTTTCTGACTGCAAAGTCTTTATTCTACGTGACCGGTTTACAGAAAACCTTTTTATTCGTGTCACACTATATTCTCAGGGATGAATTAATTACGAAATGTGTCAGGTCACATCCACGGATGACATAACGAAGAGAGACAAAATTCATTTTTATAACCGGCACGTGTCGTCATTAAAAGATGCAGTCTTTTGTTTTAACAATTTGCTACTACAGAATGTCATAGGGTTCCGTACCCAAAGGGTGCCAAACGGAACCCTATTACTAAGCCTCCACTGTCCGTCTGTCTGTCTGTCTGTGCGCCTGCCTGTCAGCGAGTATATATAGGGTATACATATAAGGTATATAAAATTTCTGTTTTTGTGAATGGACTTAATTGTGTTATTTCAGTGAACTGTATTCTATTACTGAGATAGGATTTGATTATTTCTAGTGCTTCACCTCGAACGCCGTATGAGGGGCTTGTGGCTAAGTAATAACAGCTGCATGGGTCGATCGATCAGGTTAAGCTACGCTTGCCGCGGTTGGTCCGTGGATGGGTGACCATCTTTACATACCAAGTCCCCTTCGTGCCTCGGAAAGCACGTTAAGCCGTTGGTCCCGGCTGTCATTTGTAGATCTTTGACAGTCGTTACGGGTAGTTAGAAGCCCAAAAAGTCTGACAACCAGTCTTACCAAGGGGTATCGTGTTACCTAGTCACTAGGTTGTGGACGTCAGATAGGCAGTCGCTCCATGTAAAATACTGGTATTCAGCTGCATCCGGTTAGATTGGAAGCCGACCCCAACATAGTTGGGAAAAGGCTAGGCAGATGATGATGACCTCGAACGCCGTATATTTCTAGTATATGTAGTAGTAGTCCATGGTCAACATAATCAAAAGCTTTGGTCATGTCCATGTATAGGGCTGAGACTATTTTTTTTTTATCTAGTTCCATTATAATTTATTGTAAAAAAAGATGCATTGCTGTGTTAACCGATTTCCCTTTTCTAAATCCAACTTGATTATCTATTATTATTATTTTTTTTACGAAATATTCACTAAGATTATTAAATAGTACTCTTTCAAATATTTTAGCCATAATTGGAATGAGAGCGATAGGTCTATAACATCGTACATCTTCCGTGTTTTCTTTATTGAAAATTGGTGTAACTACAGTAGTTTTCAAATATGTCGGGAAAATGCCTTCTTCAATACACTGATTTATTATGTAGGCGATGATTGGAGTAATTTCAAATACTACACGTTTTAATGTTTTTGTGAAAATTTCATCACAACCTGAACTGTTAAAGTTTTTTGGAACGAAGTTCTTTAACGCGGCTTGTGATAACGCTAAAAAGTATTAATACTTGCGACTGTCTTCTTCTAATTCAAAGAGAAAGAGAGAGAGAGAGTGTGAAAGAGAATGCTGGCAGAAAAAAAGAAAAGAAAAACGTAAAGTGATTAGAGTGTTGTGGGATAAAATTGTACACATCGGCCCGAGTACAGTGTGAGAGAGAGAGAAAGTGCAAATTTGGTCAAAATGAAATTATATTATTCGTTAGTTTTGAAATGTCATCAATAAAAAAGTTGTTGAATGTTTGTGCTAGCATCAGGAGCAGTTATAAGTTGGTTATTATATTTTATTCTATTATTTTTTTCAGGGGGTTGTTGTTTTTGTATTTATTGATTACTTGCCACACTGCTTTAGATTTATTTGTGGCTATTTGGATATGATAGTTGTTTTGCGATCTATGAGTGAGTATTATGATTCTTTTAAACTTCGTTGCATATTACTTAAAATCACTCCTATCTCTATTATTACCTGATAGTCGATAAGTTTTAAGTAACATTATTTTACGAAGGGAACATATTTTTAATCCTTTACTGAGCCATTTAGTATTTCGTATGATTGGAACCTTATTTTTTATGTAAGTACTGATAAAGCTATTATAACTTTACTGTTTCAATATGGTTTATTCTTTGAAATGCCTTTGAATAAATTTAATAGAACACTTGTCAAAATTGACATATGTTACTGTCATTACTGTCAATTCATTGACATTAATGACAATACTATGTGTCAATTGATGTCATATTGACATATTCAAATAGTAAATTTGTCAAAATTGACACATGTTACTGTTATCACTGTCAATTGATTGACAGTAATGACTGTACCATGTGTCAATTTATATCATATTTGTCATAGTTGCCATCAACAAATAAAATGTTTGTACTTTAAATAGTTTATAATTTTTCTCTTAAATGGAGGGGTCTAAAATTATTATTTCAGTGGTTCCTAGTTCCATATTTTGTCGTTTTTATTTAGATGTAGTTTGATGCTGGTTAGATTTTTCTCGGAATAAAAAACCAACGTCCCTACAAAAAGCGGACATCTCCTTTGTTTTAACTTTTAGACACCTACATAAGTGGAAAAAAACTCGAAAGATAATTAGCAGTAGACCTCGTCTAAAGGAATTCTTTCAGGAAAGTACTATAAAGTAAATAATTTGCCACAAATCAGCTTTGCTATTTCAGGCTGAAGGGTAACATCATAGTAGCCACTAAAATATCATGCACAAGATGGCGGCAAGCATTCATGAGCGGTAATACAAACCAAGCCTAGAGTTAAAACATGGAGTCTAAAACTGCGTGAAGCATAATCAGCCTATAATGTTCCCACTGCTGGGACACAGGTCTCCACTCTGTGAGAAGGAATGGGCCATAATCCACTACGTGGGGCCAGTGCATGCGTGCGGAAGTCACGTGTCTTCGAAGTTTTTGGTTCTAGAACAAGCCAACATAGTTGGGAAAAGACTAGTAAGATGAAGATGTTTTCATTCACCGTTTCCGTTTCGTGGTACTTCTCTTCGCGTATTTTTCAGAATATTCGCGTCACGTAGGTAATACAAAATCTACCTTATCAATACTTCAATAAAGTTCATTTTGTATTTACTATGTGCCGCGAATATTTTAGCAAATACGTAAAGTGTAGTGCAAGCATTAGGTTTATTACAACTTAGTTGCGTACGGTACGGTATTTAAGGTTCTAGAATACCCTTTACTAGTTGTTAATCACAGCTGCGTTATTAATGTTATGCTCAATAATTTAATCGAGAAGTCATTAATCTCGCAACAATAGCGAAACATAAATCTAATTCGGTTTAATGGTGTGAAATCACACTTGATATAGAGACGAGTATTACCAATAATACGGCAGGCAATATTCCGAATACCCGGATCTCAATCAGAAGTGCCACATTTAGAGCTTTTGTTTATGATTATACCAATACGCTTTATGAGTGCACAGTGAAATACAATAGACGTGAATAGAATATATTTAGTAACCTGTTCCGCTTATCTATTTCTAAAGAGCCATAAAAAACTCCTGAAAGAAATCGACACGTGTTTTACCTCTCAACGAGGCATCCTTTTTTTTTTTTTAGGTGGGAAATTATCAAATAACTTCTCCCGCTCTGGGTGGAGCGGGAGGGCGTGTCAGACAAAACCCACCCGTGTTGTTCCTTCGGTTGCCCCCCTGTTGCCAAGGGCCACGATTTCCCTATCGGTTTTCTTCGAAACCCCGGCAGGCATTGCCTTAGCGTATCCCGTCAATTCTGCAGATATCTCTTTGAGGCGCGCGTGGAACACAACGGGCCATCGACCCGGGCTTGGTCCTTATCTGACAGCGAGCTACCCATTGCTCACCGTCCACAAGCCCGCACCTACGATGGCCGGAAATCGGCTCGCGATTCCCGCCCCGGGCGTCTCCTCCTGCGGCGGTTAGGGGAGTGAGGGCGCGAAATTTGCCTCTCCCTCACGCGTTCCGCCTCGTCCTTCGCGAGCATTACCGCTTCGCAGAAGGAGGTGACGGCCTGTCAACGAGGCATCCTCAGGATGATGATTGACTTGTTGCGAACCCAAACACAGTGCTCGAGTGCATAGTGGTGTATTCGATGCCTCTTTAATAGAGTTACAGACAAACGTTGCAGATTTACTGATTAACGGGTTCTTGCATATACCCAGTATTAATAGACCAACCTATCAGTGTATACCTCATCATCATCATCATCAGCCTATAAATGTTCCCACTGCTGGGACACAGGCCTCCTCTGTGAGAGGGAGTGGGCCGTAATCCACCACGCGGGCCCAGTGCGGGTTGGTAGATGTCATATGTCTTCGAATTTTCGGTTCTAGGACATGCCGGTTTCCTCACGATGTTTTCCTTCACCGTTTTGAGAGCAGTGGTGATGAAATAATTTACACAAAGTAAAGCGCATGTCTGGGTTCGAACCTACGACCTACAACTCGTAAGTCGCGGCCGTTACCACTGGGCCACCACTGCTCCGTGTACAGCACCAGTGTATACCTACAATAAGATTATCAGCAATTTACCCAAAAAAAAAGTTAAAATTGAATTGAAATTATTTTTTAAAGAAGATAAGCAACTGCTGTACCTACACATCCAAACTCAGCAAGACTCAGTAAAAGCCTCAGGGATCAAGGGATTACACTAAAATTGCAAGAAAAACAGTAACTTTAGTTTTCCGAAAAACTCGTTGCTTAATAATTCTAGTTTCTACGTTAGAAGGGCGAAAGTAATCCATTTACGAAGACCTAGCTATCAAACATCTTTGATGGATGTATGTTACTGAAACCTTTGTACACATTTCAACCTGTTTTTTACCCGACATGGAGAAGCCCAAAAAGGACGGTATGTTTTTATACAATTTTGAGTTTGCCACCAACATCTAGGTACTTATTTGCAGTTACTTTCGATATCTTAAGAATATGAACTTAAAGAAAGTTTTAACAGAAACTAAATAGGTATGTTAATCTTATAACGTTTGAAACCGCGATAACAGTCATGTACCAAGTTAGAACTTCGCTATTGTTCGCAACTAGTTTCAAGAGATATACATACAAAGGTCACGTCTTAAAAAGTTGTGTGATTGACTTTTGTTCTTAACCGCTCAATTTATTTTAGTGCGAGAAAACCATCACAATTAATAAAGCCCTAGTTTTAAAAGGCGCTCGAGACGCGCGTCTTGTAGGTACGCTGCGTTTTGGGCGCTCAATAAAATTGTATGAATTTCTGTGTAACGAATTACATCAAGAGTTGCCGTCCAAGGGCGTGCGTAGGTACTATAAAAAGCAAAGCACCTATTGCCACGCCCTATGTTAGCAGATGTTAACAAATTTCCTTTTTCATTTCAATCCTTGTTTCTCGGAGAAAAGTTTCCTTTGCTATGACTATCAATAAGTTTTAAGTAGATGTGGGCTGAAACCGTAAATAGAGTATTTCTCAGAAAATTGGTTTTGCTCCTCTCTAGTGCAAAGGGATGAGCGATTGCCTTAGTACGTCTGCGATCCTGGTAAACAAATTAGGAAACGTCACTCAAGAAGATTCACTGTAAGCGACTTAGGTACCGTTTTAGTAAGAATATTTTTCATTTAAATAAATAGCACTGCTGCACATTTTTAGGGTTTCGTACCTCAAAAGGAAAAAACGGAACCCTTATGTTTTTGGCTGGCTGTCTAACAGCCAATTTGTTCTAAATCTACTAGACCAATTCAGTTGTTTGGTACACAATTTGAATTTTTTTGACCCAAACACGGACGTGTAACATAAATAAATTAATTTTGAATATGGGGGTCAGTTTTCAGGGGCAAATTGGAAAATTAAAAAAAAGTTTTGTAAACTGTACTGTATGACATATCAAGAAGAGAAAGGACTTGTGAGGATCGGTTTTTTTAAATTATTTTAAAATAAATAATTTTAAAGATATTTAAGAAAATAGATGAAAATTGAATTCCCGTTATCACCGAGACTAATGAGCTTAAATTTTTTAAATAAATACAAAGAACGGTTCTTTACTCATAGATTACAGAAAAACCTATAAGAAGTCTATGGTCTTAAAATAACATGGTAAATCTCTCAATGTTGTGTTCTCGGCGCGTTGGACGCTCGTCAAACGCAACAAGACGTCCAGATTTTGTTGTAAATTTTGAACCCTAAACATGCTCAGTATAAATTTGCTTTTTTAAATTTAATTACTGATGCATTGAAAACGACAAGGATAAATAGTAAAAAGGAAACGATTATGAAGATATATTGTTCGCCCGGGAGGGGCGCGCATCACACTGGCGTTCGACGCGCATATTACCTATTTTAGTACTGTAGCGGTTACACCGCCACATACGAACTACGCATCATAGACATGACGTCACACAAATCCTGCATCGCGCAGTTAGAGTTTACCGAGCGATCGACATACATACAAGATTTCAACTTCAAACCGATGGGCAGTTGCCCGCCAGACACAACACCCGTCTGGTCGGAGGATCATCCCTTTTCTATGGTGGATGAGTGAACTTTACACCCTGTTCCTCATACCACTAAAGTACAATGTTATTTATTTCCCAGTTAATATAATTTTCAAAGGACACTAAACTTGGCGTCGAAGTACTCGTCACCATCGCTGTCATCCGGTAACGTGCCCAGAAGACTGATTGCCACGTTGAATGGCAATGCTAATTCGTTTAATAAGTAGGTACTTAGCTGTAGATGTGATCTAAATTAAAAACATAAAATAAAGCAAAGCTTATTAGTTAACCTATTCCATTAAACGTGGTAATGCTGCCTATTTTAGATGCTGTTTGTTTGTATAATTATCAAGTTGCAATTACTAACATATACCTACCTACTGTAGCTACATCATCATCTGCTTAGCCTTTTTCCAACTATATTGGAGTCGATTTCCAGTCTAACCGGATGCAGCTGAATATCAGCGCATTAAAAAAAAAATATACTGTAGGTACATGTAAAACATAAGAAAGCTAAATGTTCACACAACGTGAGACAATCTACTTTTCACTCAAAATTCAAAAGTCATTTATTCAAACTAGGCTGAGAATCAGCACTTTTCGGACGTAAAAATTACATAAGACAGTTCCCCAAAAACGCCCACCCTTCACCACTTCCTAGTGCCTTTACCTGGGAAGAAGAAGTGGCGCAACAAACTCTCCAGCAGCACAGCTGTCTGTTCAAGTTAGAAAACAAAAATGATTCTATACAATAGTATGCAAAATTATTATGCAACACAAAACATTATTTTAATTATAAATTATTGGCCATATGTCAGCTAGCACACGCCAATATACCAACCAAAAACATCGAGAACTATGCTCAAGCAGAATTTAAAAAAAATTAAAACTAAACGTAAACAGAACTAAATATCTAAATAAAAGCCTCCAGACATAAAGGGCGTGCCCGCCCACATAAAGCTGTAATTGTAAGTTATAAATGATAAACTAGGACCATCGAGGTAAAATAAATGAACAGTTAATTACTAGTAACAATAACAAAACCATGATCAGCAAGACGACCAGTCACCACAAGCAGCACCCGTTCACGAGTATAACGCAAAGATCAGCCATTACGATTCGCCATATTTGAGGTGATTATGAGGTGATTTTTTTATTTTACTTTTCTTTCATAGGAGAATCAGTAGGTTTTCTATGATAAATACAACGGGTTAAATTAAACGAAACCTCTGAATATAAAACCACCTTTCCTCGTAAAATTTTTCACTACTCTCACCAATACTCTCACACTGGATCAGATAAAAGACAAGGAAAAGCCACCACATTTCAAACAGTCATCCACCATACGAATAATTAGATGGCTCCGATTCAAAACGGCGTATGTGCCATCAGATGGGCTCTATCTGTACCCGGATGAAAGGTCTAATCTGTCCCGGATCTGATGCTTGCAGGTTCCCGTTATTACTCACGTTTCCCGGTACATAAATGGCATTTTCCTCATCTGACATAATCACGTGACAAGTTGAATTTCGTTTGTTTCCGAGTATGTGTATGTTGGTAACCGTTTTCCTTTTCGGTGTCGGTAAATTCCAATAGGGATGGAGGTAATGTATTGTTAGTATTACGCCCTTTCTATCCTTTCGTGGGTACTGATAGTGGTGAATCAGGGATTATTTTCAGGTGGGTGGATTGCTGTTTGCTGGTTCACTAGTGACACATATCAAATTAGGATTGTTGGATGTTTTATTTTCTTATGTTAATTGTGTTTAGTGTTCTGAATGTGCGCTTTGATAATTTTTAACGTGACGTGGACGTCCACGTCCGTAAAATGTATGAAAATACGTGCACGTTATAACATTATCATGGCCGGTTTAAAAGCGTTTTCATTATATATCCATACATTTAACTTCCTTGTGTTATCGTGATTTATTTATTTATTTAAGTTTAAGTTTTCATGCACAACATAACAGAATATATTTCCATGGCGTTGTACAGAACAATATACAAACTAAAAATTACACACACACCTAAGTAAGTAGTTTATGTAAATTATAAAAAAATAAAAATTAAACATGAAACACGAGAAATAACAAAATTAACAAACAAAATACCTTTCGTATAATAAACAAACTGCAATCAAGAGGAAGAAAAAATCATAAAAAAACAAATTATCTTCCATCCATCCATTTTGTCTTAATCATCATTTTTGTCTCACAGTTTAAGTTTTTGTGAGACAAAAACTTTTTTTTTTGTTTTTAGATTGTTTTAGTTATTTTTTTTTTATATACTTGTACATATTAATTATAATTTTAAGTATGATAGTTTTTAAATAATGTAAATACGTGACAAAAACTTAAACATTCACGACACACATCGATCCATCTCCCAGCAAACAAGTCACATTCCGGTGCTGATGTCAGAAGAGCATTGAGCATAGTAAGGGCCCGAACGAGGGTGATGCCGTGACATAGACGTGAAGGTCCACAATAATATCGTCACGATAGAGATTGTAAAAGCGCACAACAGCTCACACTATCACATTCTGAAAGGAATACAGTGCCTATATCAAAAACGTCCTAATGTCATTAAAGCATGGTATTATGATAAACTGGTCAATCAATCTGCCTAGCCTTTTCCCAAGTATGTTGGGTTTGGTTTTCAGTATAACCAGATGCAGCTAAATAGGTACCAGTATTTTACATGAAGCGTCTGCTTATCTGACCCCAATAACTCAGTAACTGGGTAATAAGATACCCCTTGGTAAGACTGGTTGTCAGAATGTCGGGCTTCTGACGACCCGTAACGACTGTCAAAGATCCGCGAAAGATAGCCGGGACCAACGGATTTCCGAGGCACGGATGAGTCTCGGTATGTAAAGTTGGTCACCCATTCACGGACCAACCCTGGCAAGCGTAACTTAACCTGATGGATCGATCCGTGCGAATGTTATTACTTAACCACGTGCTCCTCGTTAGGGCTCAATTATGATAAACTGGTAAATTTGTTATTAATAATGCTGTCTAGTATCGTAATACCAGGTATCCAATCCTGTTATTACCAAAACAATTTTAGTTAACTAACGTCAACTGTATCTGTCATGTTTGAATTTTACGACAGTCGACACACAGTCAGGCACAGTTGCCTAGTTATTTGGCCTAAGCTATTTACTTAATTGCCTATTGTTAGCCAGATTGAATATGGATGCTCTGATACATATTCAAGTTTGTATTTGCACAATCACTTGTTTTGTGCTTCTATTTGAAACTGAGGACGAATAAGCAACAGTCAGTTGAAAGCTATATTGCCTGTATTTTGTAAGTGTATTTTGATATTCGTAATAAAAATTGCGATTTTATTTCATCTCTCGTAGGTCCATTATCTATATCCGAAATAAATGCTTTGAGTTTGAGTTTCATGATCATAGAATCCCATGAGCATGACCTATTTATACATACAAATAAATAAAAACTGAAGTGTTAAATATCTGTTTGTAATGTCAAAATAACAGCTTTTTACTAAATGCATTATGAAAGTGTACTTATGAAAAAAAAAAACAATATAAAAAAAAAAAAAATTGTCTGTTTGTTCCGGCTAATATCCAAATTGTCTGGACTGATTTTGACGGGACTTTCACTGGCAGATAGCTGATGTTATATGGAGTAACTTTGGTTACTTTATTTTAGAAAAAGAATTAGGGTTCACGGGCGAAGCCGCGGGCAGCAGCTAGTTCGCATTAAATAATAAATTATATTTATTTTGTTAATTGGTTTCAGCAAGCACTTTTTAATTACAAAATATTTATTCGGTGTTAAAAATATTTAAAAAAAAATTGTTACTTGGTGTCGGAACTAGTATGTTGCCGAAAATATAGTTTTTAATATTTTTGTCTTGCGTGCTCCTGAATTCTAGGTCTGTGCCGGTAGACTTTACTTTGTTGAAACAGGGATAGGGTGAGAAGTCAGACCAAGTTCAGAATACATAAACCCACAGGGCAGCATGTGGGGAGCTGTTGGGCAGTAGCGATGGACCCTATCTCCAGGGAGACATCTTGTTCCTCACCTCTGGCTTACCTTTATTGGCTGGCCGCAGTATACTGTGAGCACCACGCTTGGCTGCGGTACTCAGGACCGGGACAGTGTAAAAATAAAATAACTTTTAAGGAGAGCAAGATTATATTTAAACCACTGGTACAATATTATAAGCACACACTCGCGCCGCGACGTCTGAGGGCAGACTCTAATTTTTTTATCAACAAGTGAAAACCCTCTCAAAATCCTAATTTAAATAAATCTTGTCAGATTGTTCGGATGACGTACAGCGTTCTTGCCAACCTGTACAGCATGAAGTTACAACATCTTATGATAAAACCTCACAGTACACTGACGAGGAACGGAGCCCCTGCCCCTTTCTTGCCTTTATTGAGTGGAGATTCGCAGGAGCAAACGTGCTTGGAGGAAGGAAGTATTTCAGTAAGATGCTGGTAGTGATCTTGACCGCACATCCGGGATTGTCCTTACAGCCGTGGAATACCTCTCCACTCCTCAAACGCCTCAGAACATTTTGCCCCGTTGTCGCTACGTCAGTATGTGCTAGCGACAGTTTAAGGGGGCCCATAATTGAGTATGCAAGTCACCCTCTGTCATTTTATCCGTGTATGTAATGTAACCTTGGTAAAGCATGGGATATAGGCTTTCCATAGTTGAAGGTAATGGATCCACCATAGCAGTGGTTCCTAACCTTTTCAATATTGTTACCCCTGTGACCTATTAGAAAAACTGATTTTACCCCGACTTTAAAATGTTATCAATACAAACACGACAAGCTTATAATTCTTATGTATTTTATATTTAAATTAAGCAACGAATTAAGTAAAAATTGTTAGTGTGATGGTTGGTATTGTTTTGCATTCACAAGTTTTAAGCTATTGCATAGCTTTTATCGCGGGCTTTGAGCGCGGCGACCGAATCAAGAAATTCCGTTACGAAAATAAAACCTAACACCCCCCACTCCGCCTACCATGTAATGACGGTTCCCATGACAACGTGATGTTGTCATGGGAACGTTATTTTTGTTTTATGTCATCACGTCATCATCCCATGTGTAGCGTTGACAAATAGGAAGTATGGAGGTTACAAATGCTATGCAAAAGCTTTACCGCGGCAGTCCCCGAGTGCCACACGTTTTTTTTTTTAATGTGAGGTTTAGTTTCATTTAAAGCGCATCTTAAGTCATGTTCCACATTGAAACAGTTTCTGGCTTTTGTTTTCAGTGTAACCAAAGTTGAAAAACCACAATCACATCTATAGTTGGTTGCAAAGGGTACTTATAAGCATTTTTAAAGTTCTGTTAGCTATTAACAGGATATTCGGCACGAGCTTTGCTCCCACTAGATTAGATTCTTTGTTACCCCCACAGAATAGCTGATTTATCCCCGCGGGGGTAATTACTCCCAGGTTCGGAACCCAGGCACTATAGCCATCTAAACCAAAAGCCCAATAGGTTGTACTATGCATAGTGCATACAGGGATACTTGTCTGTTGGTGCCTCATTTTATTAAAAGTGTCTAACGGGCCTCTGCGAGCTGGCTTCGGCCCCTCGTATGCCTTCCAAAGATCCAGGACCCCAGGGTACCGAGATATGTCAAAGACATTATATTTTTTAAGGTTCCGTACCTCAAAAGAAAAAAAATGGAACCCTTATAGGATCACTCGTGTGTCTGTCTGTTCGTCTGTCACAGCCAATTTGCTCCGAATCTAATGGATAACGTAAATATATTAATTTTAAATATGGAGGTCACTTTTGGGGGCAACCAAGAAAATTAAAAAATAAAGTTTTGCAATCTGTACCGTGTGATATATCAAATAAAAGGACATATTGCGAGATTTTTTTTGTAATTTTAAAATAACTAGATTTAAAGATATTTAAGAAAATAGATGAAAATTAACCATTCCCCCCTTGTCTCCGAAACTACTGAACTTTATATTTTTTTTAAATTACATACAATGGTTCTCTCCACATAGATTACAGGAAAACCTATAAGAAGAGAATAATAACATAACATGGTAAATCACTTAATATTGTGCGTACAAACTTAGATTTGCAGTTGGAATGTATGGCAGAACATGTTTTTCAACTACAATGTTAAGTTTGTATTTGGGTTAAATTCTTCCCAACTACGGAATCCTTAATTATTGTGCGTGGTCTGACACGCACTTGGCCGGTTTTTATTATAAAAACAGCCTGTATTGTCCCCACTGTAGGGCATAAAGCCTCCCTTTCCTTTTCCTCCTATAAGTGTTCAAGTTCGTCCTACGAACTTTCAACCGTCATTTTTAAGTGCTTAAAACTTATTCTAACATAGGTAACGCCTTTCAGAAGGCTCCCAAACTAAAGGTAATCTAACGCGATGTTTTCCTACACCTTAATCTACCACGGATTAAGCGATTACAATTAGTGTTAAGCATTTGAAACTATGTTCGGGATAAGTGGAGGGTTTAACTTAGATAAAATTACACTAATGGTTGGTCGTAAAAGCTAATTAAAGAGCCATCGAGAAGATGAGTGGCCTGATCACGGGTTATTACAGGTTGCTCAGTCTTTGATAAATTCAATTAGCATATTGCACTTGTCTTTACACAATAGAAATTCCATAATATTGCCTTACGAAAACGACTTGCCATAATAAATGTTGATTGAATAGCAGCGGCCTAAATTGCATAACACATTTCTAATTGCATTTCGACAATTCAATAATTATAGTTTAATTCAATTATTATAATTGCATTTATTTAGGTGTCGAGCAGACGAATTTTTCAAACCCATGAATTCCCTTTAAAATCGTTTGATTTTAAAGTGTGTTAATCTAAGGGTCGTTTTCAAAATTTACATAATTTTTTTTTTGTGTTATCGTGACACAAAAGTAATACAAATGAAGAGTATGGGCAGAGTCACGAAGTCGACGAATCTAATAAAAATAAATCTTGTACTTCTTTTCATTTTTGTGGATGTTTTGATTTTAATCTCGGTAACGTTTTTGTAGTTCAGCAGGCATATTTCCTAAAAACGGAAATGGAATTACGAGTACTATTCACATTTAAGTGAATATACTGTGACGAGACCTAAATGTCATGTGACACAAAAATAATAACACAATGGTAACACAATTGAATAAAATGAACATTTTCCTAACTTTAAAAAAATAATGTTTTTGTAATTTCACCCTCGAGCTACTAGTGAAACATGGATATGACTTTGTTATACCAATAACTACATTGACATGCTGCACTGTAAAGTATAACCACTTACCGAATTCACGTAATTTGGCACTTAACACAATTTCTTAAAATCCTTTTTACGATGCGCACGAATCGTAACCCACAGTTACTAAATAAAATGGCGCAGCCGAAAGAATCTAGCACCCTCGTTGTAACTATTTTGATGCATAGATTTGCCACACTAAATTTGGAATTTACTTCTATTATTAAAAAATATCAAAGTTACAAAAGGAATCACAGAATCATATGGAATACGGAACACGTGTTTATGAGCAAATAAAAAAACGGTTTATTAAAATTAGGTACATTGTTTAAATATTTCATATAAGTTACCCCTTCACCTGACAAAACATCGTTGAATCAGGTTACATAGTGTGTGCATTATTTATTATGTGCTGCATTTTTTTAAAACATAGCAATTTTGTATGGGAAACAAATTATGACAGGAATTAAATTTAGTTTTTTAAAGCAATAGAACCAATTTCCATATTAAAAGAAATCTATACTTGCTATTTTATTATTAATTTGTCTGAATGTTGATTTACATGTTTACATTTCGAACTATATTTTATTTTACCAACGAAAACACAAAATTAACACAATTAAATGTACATTAATTTTGAAAACGACCTGTAACACAGTTGGGGTGCAGGATAAGCATGCGTGTACTTTATGATTGTCAACGTGAAACGTAAAACATGTCACATCAGGTGACGAGAAATATAAAAAAGCCACTTACTTGTAATGATATATTTCCGAAACCATCGTAAGATAGCTTCCTGAAGTAAAAAGCAACGTTCAAGTATATTTAATAACGCATAAAAAAACACCAATAAAACTGTTTTCAAGATTTTTAAGCTGCATAGCTTATGTCGCGGGCTTTGAGCGCGGCGACCGAATCAAGAAATTCCGTAACGAAAATAAAACCTAACACCCCCCACTCCGCCTACAAAAATTACGTTCCCATGACAACATCACGTTGTCATGGGAACGTAATTTTTGTTTTATGTCATCATCCGTCATCATCCCAAGTGTAGCGTTGACAAATATGAAGTATGGAGGTTACAAATGTTATGCAATAGTTTTACCGTGGCAGTATCCGAGTGCCACACGTTTTTTTAAGCTATTGCATAGCTTTTATCGCGGGCTTTGAGCGCGGCGACCGAATCAAGAAATTCTGTAACGTAACGAAAATAAAACCTAACACCCCCCACTCCCTACTATATACAATACCACGGCAGTCTCCGAGTGCCACACGTTTTTTTTTTTACTTCATGTAGCTAACTTGTGTGGTTTAGGAGATATTTAGATTTTTTTGGCACTTTGTAAGTGGCTTTTTTATATTGCTTGTCAGTGTATGAACCTCTTTCGTTAAAACTATTTATTATTCATGTAAATCCTTTCTGTACAGAGAGAAGGAAGCGACGCAGAGAAGCTAACAATCCAGGCGGCCACACAGACCGCTAGCGGTCGATACACGTGCGAAGTATCTGCGGACGCACCGTCCTTCCAGACCGCGCAAGTGCATACGCATATGTATGTTGTGGGTGAGTCTATTTTTCTTAGTTTGAATAAAAAATAATTGAAGCGGTCACACAGACCGCTAGCGGTGGCTATACGTGCGAAGTGTCATATGCTGCACTTTTCTTGACCGGTAAGCCAGATTAATGTTAACGCCTCTATCTGAAATGAAGACTATATGGGTCATTCCTTTTTGTTTTATTTTTATTTTTTTCTCAGTAAGTTCTAATCATGGTCTGACAGTTTGAGTAATTTATGTGGCCTACACAAATGTCCTTTTTTTGGTATTGTTCGTCGAATCGTTGAGCTCCTTAAATTCTGAGTTGAGCTGCACGATAACTAATAAATGCGTGCACTGACTGGATAGGCCCTCTCAATCTGTGTGGTGCTTTCCTCTAAAGACCACTTCAGACACCAATCCACCTTCACATGATCTGACCAAGATTATGTCTGGACTTTAAAAGAGACTGCGACCTCTGAGTTTGTTTCGGCCTTTCTTCTCAGAGTAGTCAAATAGGAAACGCCGAACTAATATAGCTTATTTTTTTTTTATATGTCTTGTAAAAGTGATTTCGATATCCTATTTACAGAATAAACAATTTCATTTCATTTCATTTCAATGTGAACGCCTCTTTCACAAAGCTGTATCAGTCCCCGGCAACAGCGGTGGCAATAAACAAACAAAATAACAAAGTGAACAGCGGAGTAGAAGAGAGTAGAGTGCATACCATGTCACGCTTGATTACTGGTCACACGTTTAGCTGCAAACGGCCGAGTTGATTGATTGATGCATGTGTAGGGTTAATTTAGGTCATATACTAAATCAAAGTCATACAGTTAAAAATCTCGACACTTGTGATTTCTAACCCGAGTATTTATAAAAACGAAACACGAAAAAACGCTTTATAAACAACCAGCAGTCCATATTATTTTTATGAGAATACAGAGAACATGTTGCTACATTTTCATGAATAGCAGGGTAAGACTATATCATAGATAGCTTGAAATAGGGTTAAATATACAGACCTTATCATCAAACAGTGGTGAACCCATCCTGAAAGATAAAGTACTCAATATATTTTTCCTTTCTTCGACCTTACCTTCAGATACACAGGGCGATAAAACTGTCTTCCAATCAGCCCTTTCAAAAGTGACACACTTTATAGACTACAGTCTAACGCCCTTATAGGGCACTAAAATTCCTTAAGGTTGACACTGTTTTACGCAAGCAATGCGTTCAGAACGTGAGGGTTCCGTATTATAGCCTGATGGATATATTTTCACCTAGAAAATCGGGGAAAATGGTTTCGTAATAGATTTACCGTTTCGCTTTTCTAGTAAAAGACATGGCACATAAATGTTTATTTATTGTCTTTGGAAACAGTTTTAGATTTTATTTGTGTGGTTTTTAATTTTGAAGTCTTTCAAAACAGTGTGTTGGAGTTTCAAAGGTTAAAAGTCAAAATCAAAGTCAAATAATTTATTTCAAATATATAGGCAGATAAAAGGCATTTTTGAACGTCAAAATTTACAAATAAAATAAAAATGTTTTTTTTTTTTTTTAGTTTTCGATTGGAGAAGAATGGGCAAGAAACTCCACTGGTACTCTTTTAAAAATGTTTTACAATGTTTTGTATAAATTAATTATATAATTACCTATATGTGAAGACGATGCATCTAGAATAAGCTTACTATACCACAATAGGTAAAAATAATAAAAAATGAAGCAATGACAGATAAAGTAACTATGTGATAGATACATGGTGCTCACATATTTACAAACATTGTAAAAGTATACAACATTCCAAGTAATACTAATGAATCAGTGTGTGAGTTCAAGTAATCACAGAATTTACAATCAATGTCATAAAAGAATAAAATATTTTGCAAAGTTACAGAAAACTTAACAAATTTTATTCGTTTTCTTCTGTTTTTAACCGACTTCCAAAAGGAGGAGGTTCTCAATTCGACTGTGTTTTTTTTTTATATGTTTGTTACGCGATTACTCCGCTAATTATGAATTGATTTTGATGGTTCTTTTTTTGTTTGGTAGATCATACTTCAGAGGTGGTCCCATATAAATTTTATTAACTTTGCTTCGGTAGTTTTTGAGTTAGCTTCAATAATACGTATTTTTTCCCACGTAATATGTGGATGATATTATGATAACTTCCTGTCACTGTTATTTACGTAGCAGGTAGTGGTATTCGAATTTGTGTGGGGTAGGTACCACAACTAAAAAGTGAAACATTAAAACTTTTTACAAAAAAAAACAACCGACTTCAAAAAAAACAGACACTATAAAGTGAAAAATAACTTTAATTTTGGAAGTCGGTGACAAAGAACGAAAATTGAAAACCAAAGACACCGACTTCCGAAATTAAAGTAATTTTTCACTTTGTAGTGTTTTATTTTTTTGAAGTCGGTTGTTTTTTTTTTGGAAAAAGTTTATTTATTTATTCTAGTTTACATTAAAAAGTTATATTTGCATACGCGCTTTATTTGATCTACTCGCAAAAGAACACAGTCAAACACCTGATGATTAATTTGTGAAAGCATCATAAAGATATTCGGAAAATGTCATTCCTGCCTAGATAGTTTGCTTTTGCCTACTAGTTACAATGCTTAACTATCTCAAATCGTGAACTTTTCTTAAAACAAAACAGCATTTATTGGAGCTTAGTTATCTGATGTGACAGTAGTTTTCATATACCTTCACACCTACATACTGTATATCGAACAGCATGACCCAATATACAGGGTTTGTGCTTTTGTTTAACTTTATGAATAAATCTAAACTAGTGCCCTTGTTTCAATTTATCGTTCCAAAGAATCTTACACAAATTTGCATAATAAAGGGATAGAATATGGGCACCTATCAGCGATGAACAATATCCATTTTATATGTAAGCTTAAATCCGACCCCTGTTCACGATAATCCGGAAATTATCTGTAGGTACTTGAAAATGAGTGAGATAGATCCTTTTTGCTGTACGGCCGTACGTTATTAAACTTTTGGGCGAAACGTTCGTTAAAGTTGAATTTAATTTATTTGAATGGCAGTTTTGGTTGCGTTTTGCATGTTTTTTATGGTTTTAAAAGCAGTTTGGTGGGAAAGCAAAACGAGTTGTGTCCCTACTTTTTAATAAAATTATAACATTGAAACGATACTGACGAGCTATATAAAATGCTACTTGCAAAGTGCCAAAAAATCTAAATATCTCCTAAACCACACAAGTTAGCTACTTACATGAAGTAAAAAGAATATTGAAAACAGTTTTATAAGTGTTTTTTATGCGCTATTAAATACACTTGAATATTGCTTTTTACTTCAAGAGTTATATCTTGCGTGGTATCGAAAATATTTCATGATAATTTCGGGGCCTTTTTTATATTACTCGTCAGAGTATATTTTATTTGCATTTTGATTTTCAACTTGTTAACAAAATAGTGCATAAAACCATGTTGCACTGATAATAAACGCAATAAATTCTCAAGTGTCCAAAACAATTTTCCTTAAAAATATTTCTTCCTATCGCACTATAAGAAGTAGGTCTATGAGTTTCCAATTTAGCGTAGGTACTATAAAGCATAATTTATCTATCTATTAAAAGTATACTTTGTAACCAAGCATGTTACAAATATGAGGATTACATCCAAGATAAGAGTCCTTGGTCCATAGGACAATTTAGAATCAAAACAAACAGGTTGCTAATTTAATTGTAAAATTTATTATTTTGTGTTATATGACATTGATTTTACATTCTGTGATTTCTTCCTCACACACTGACTTATTAATTAAAATTTTAGGAAAATCGTCTACTTTTACAATGTTTGTAAATAGTATGTGAGTACCATGTATCTATCACATAATTAAATTATCTGTCGTTGCTTCATTTTTAATTCTTTTTACCTATTGTTGTATAGTAATTTTATTCTAGGTCAATCGTCTTCACATGTAATTATTTAACTAATGTACGTACCTATAAAAACTATTGTAAAACATTTTAAAAGAGTAACGGTGGAGTTTCTTGCCCATTCTTTTCCATATGAAAACTTTATTTTGGAAGAGGCGACTAGAATCAATTTTATTATTTGTAAATTTTGACGTTCAAAAGTGCTATACATACATGGGCCTATTTGAAATAAATTATTTGACTTTAACTTTATCTAGAGGGAAGAGTAGCAACTGCGTTTTTACAGCGTTATTATTTAGCAGAAGCGGTTCAAAACCGGGACTGATTGCAGAAGCGCATAACTAAGCATGGTTCAAGTGCTGCAATTATAAGCTCTAGTTATTTGCATTTAGAATTAACCGTAATTTTGAGAGACGTCGCAATTACTGTTGGTTCTATCTTTGACTTGAAGGGCAATATTCTGTAAAAAAATTAGGACATCTACTTCTAAAAAGCTCTAAGTATTAGACGAGCAAAAATGAAACAGACGTTTGCGTTGTTTTCGTATAATGCATTACCTAGATGGATGATCCACAATTTAGTTTAGGTACAGTGCTTAAAAGACAACACAGTAATACATATATGTATGACCAACACAAGATTGCACAGTTTAGCGCGTGCAGATACGTCAGAATAACTCAAGGACGTTTAGATACACAATATAATATTGTCGATGCATAATGCGTAACGTAGGAATTCGTTGGATGCGGAAAGCAAAGAGTCGGTCGAAGTGGCGGTGCTTGGGGGAGGCCTATGTCCAGAAGTGGACGTCTTTCGGCTGAAATGATGATGATGATGAATGCGTAACATGAGCGGCATCAAGACGCGCGACAGCTCTAAAAATTGTGTTCACGGTAATCGTAACTTTTATAGGTATATTTATTTACCTTAGCAATACATACGATTTTGGCGGTCCTGAGTGTTTTGTATTTTACTTCTGTCCCCAGTTCTGCCTAAATCCGGGCCGTCGATGCATGGCCTAAAGCGTCGGTACAGGCCCGGCATGAAGCTGAAAGTGGAGTGCATCAGCCGCCACTCGCTACCAGCTGCCAACCTGTCTTTCTTCATCAACAACGATGCGGTAAGTAGTACCACGAAAACACGGGTGTTTATCATATTATGTGTTACACGGATCGATTGCCAGCTTTATTAACTGATACATTGAGTCGATTTTAGATTGACAGAGACTACTGAAAAGGCTTCTTTAATCGTTTCAGTGCAAAATATAGTTAAGCTTAAATTAATATACTACTTCGAGACTGCTGATGTTTTCCGACATATCCTTATTTCTTACTACTGGAGTTTGATTCTAATTAAAGTTAAAATCAGTGCCAAGCAGGATTGCCAGTGTTAAAACTGCCATATTTACTAATAGAAACATTTTCAGAAAATAGTTTTTGACTCGATTTTAGAAAGTGAACTGAGCACAATGGGCTGGTTCCATTTAAAAAAAAATACTGTAGTGTCGGATAAAAGTTTCACCCACATAAGTCTCGATACCGTGGGAATATCGGAATCAAAGGTTACAAGTAAGGTTATAAACTATTTGTGTGCCAAATTTCATCCAAATCCGTTAAGTAGTTTTTGCGTAAAAGAGTAACAAACATCCACCCATACAACCTTGAAAAGATATAATACCGGAAGTTCGTCAAACTAAAACCATGTTCACAGTGCTGTGTTGCAATCGCAGAAATACCTACTTTTTTTGTAGGTAATCAAACATATTTTGAAAAAGTCCGAAGTGTGACGTCATCACATAATTAGACGCATTATTTAACGTTATTTAAATAATGGAGGTATGGGCCAACTTTAGGTACTAAAATTACAACATCAATTTTTTTGTCTTTTATCGTCATAAAACCATGAACCTTTAACGGTTAAATAAAAAAACCGGCCAAGTGCGAGTCGGACTCGCGCACGAAGGGTTCCGTACTATTATCTATAAAAACGTCAAAAAAATCATGTCTTTTGTATGGGAGCCCCCTTAAATATTTATTTTATTCTGTTTTTTAGTATTTGTTTTTATAGCGGTAACAGAAATACACCATCTGTGAAAATTTCAACTGTTCAACTATCACGGTTCATGAGATACAGCCTGGTGACAGACAGACAGATGGACGGACTGCGGAGTCTTAGTAATAGGGTTCCGTTTTACCCTTTGGGTACGGATCCCTAAAAAAAGAGGATTCATCAAAAGAAAATTAAAAATTTATCTTGAAAAAGAAAAAAGGGTTTAAGTGAAGCAAAGCTTGCTAATTTATTAAACATTTAATCAACGCAAGCTCATTAAGCGCTCTTTCACCAGTAATTTTTAATTGTCAACATGTATTTAATTTTGGTTTGTTTCGCAAATTGAAATTTAAAACCGTAGCATGAAATATTTATATTGAAAATCAATAAATTAAATATGGTATTATCTAATGGATCCTCGTGTCAATGTTTGATACGTAATTTTCGTGTTAAACGGTTTTTTCGTTGATTTATTTATTTATACTTTATTATACAACACAAAAATATGTGATAAAAAACAAATCAAACACTACAAAATATGCAATGGGTGGCCTTATTGCTTACCGCGATCTCTTCCAGGCAACCTTGGAATGGACAGTGATTTGCCTGGACATGAAATGGGCTTGTCGTTGGTGCAAATAATAAGATAAAATATAGTATAATATATACTTAGAAATTTATGTTGCAATAAGATGGTTATTGCCGTGATATATTTATATTCTTAGGGATATAGCTATATACCGTAATATAGTTAAATGAAAGCGGTTCATAACTGTCGGAGTGCCCTAATTTTGTTACTGCGACCAATTTCAACGTAGTTGGTCACAGTTCTAACCTAACCAATTTGGTCGGAGTGCCCTAATAGTTATATTGCTAGATCGTGCTCGTATCATAGTTATATTCCTAGTAAGATAGTTATGAACCGCTTTCATATAACTATGTTAGCTAAATCCCAAGGGATTTGACCATTTTCTATTTTGTTAAGAACCTGGTACTTGTTGAAAGACATACACTGTCCTCCCATACCTATTATTTGAAAATATTGTAAAAGCCAATTATTTTTAAAAGAGTAACCGTGGAGTTTTTTGCCGGCTCTTCTCCATAGAAAACAACCAATTGGAACCGTGCACCTAGCTTCTGACGTTTTATAAGTGCACATGTAGGCTTATGTGAAATAAAATATTTTGAATTGAACTGGATATACCTAACTATATCACGGCTATAACCATCTTACTCCGATATATTAGGTAAACATATGCTGATTATCATTTAATTTACATAAATAAATGACATGATTGACTCTATGGCAGTTTTACTTTTATTTCTCGGATGTGTTATTTTAATCCTTATCCTTAATATTATAAATGCGAAAGTAAGTTTGTTTGTTACGCCTTCACGCTAAAACGGCTGAACGGATTTGGATGAAATTTGGCACATATATAGATGATGCCCTGGAAAAGAACATAGAATACTTTTTTTTTTCCCACGAGATCGAGACTTATGCGGGTGAAACCGCGGAGCGCAGCTAGTATATTATAAAGCTTTAATCCATTTAAAACAACAGACTACCGAAAATTTGTATACCGACTACTTGAAATACGTCAGAAATTAAGCACAGCCTAAATAAACATTACGAACAAAAGTGAAGTTCGATATCGTTTCAATTTAATTTAATTAATCTGCTAACACTTAACAAATGTTTTAAGGTATTTTGTACGGCCGACAAACTTGACCTATAATATCAGTTTCCCTGAAGGTCGAGTGGTAAGTGGTGAGGTAAAATTTGATGTTGTTTCGAGTGGATGGGCAGTAGTGTCTTCCTGTCTGCTAATCACCACGTATTGGGACCTAGTGGTCATAATACGACTACTCAGCTGACTATTCAGCTGCTAGGTATGGGGATTATTGAATGTATCAGTGACTAGTGATAGTTAACAATATAAAGGTTATACATGTGGTCCATCATGACCAGAGGTCGTAATTAGGTAGAGTTATTTATGTACTTGCATCGAAATGTTGATATTAATATGGATCTTCCCGGGATTTCTAATAGACAATCCCGTGTGACCAACAATATTACAAATCACTACATAGTATAAAACAAAGTCGCTTTTTCTGTCCCTATATTCCTATGTATGCTTAAATCTTTAAAACTACGCTACGGATTTTGATGCGGTTTTTTTTAATAGAGTGATTGAAGAGGAAGGTTTATATGTATAATAACTCGGTTTATACCCATGCGAAGCCGGGGTGGGTCGCTAGTAAATAATAATAAAAACAAATAAAACAAAGATAATTAACATACTTATTTTTATTAGTATTAAATTCACAATGCACACGTGTGCGCATTGAAATTTTGCAACTGCGGACATCCAATGTCGTTGATGTAAATTTGGCAACGTCGTGCGTGCAGTGGTTTAAATTGTGTAAAAGTAAATAACTTTTTATTTAATAGATCACGGGATTTTTCTGCTTTTCAAAATTAATCCCGAGATTTGGGGCATATCCACTTTATTCTTTCGTTGTATGAAATCAGTGTAAGTACATAAATAATTCTACCTAATTCCGACTTCTAATCATGACCCTTTGATCAACAGGCTGGTGATAGAGTTCTCTTTCTTTCAAACTGTCCTTTAGGATTGTGGTTTTGCTCTCTTCTGGCCGTTTATGGCTATGCACATTGGCCCACTGTACAGTGTCTGACAAAGTTCATACTCGTATAGTACGACACAACTTATACTCCATTTGAAATAAGATTAGACATTTAACTAAACCTTTTTTTACAGTCCATTCAATCGATTTTGACTTCTATTGCGTTGGTGGCATGACAAATGGCAGCTGCAGTAATCAGTTGGTTTTGTAACCACTTTTTTGCTTTTATTGCCATCCTTATGCCTACGGTATAGAAGTTAGAATCGGTTGAACGAACTGTAAAAAAAGTTTGTTTAAATGTCTTATCTTATTTCAAATGGAGTATAGATGTAGCATCGGCAAAATTCGTAAAACCGATCACCATCCGAACTGAGTGCGCCTTCAAAATCATAAATCTTTAGGTGAAAATGATATTTACGCAAACGCAATAACTTGTAAAGTCATATAACCAAATACGTTGTAAAATTGAAATGAATGAATGCAAATTTTCAAATTCATGCAACATTTAAGTTGTGTCGTACTGTAACTGTTTGTAACTATAGTATCAGACAAAAAGCCTTAAATTAGAAAAATAACATTATTTTGCTTACATACTTTCATGACTCGTTTTAAAAAATAAATTGTTTAATTTTGTGTGCAGTCAGAGAATAAAAAAAACCGGCCAAGCGCGAGTCGTACTCGCCCATGAAGGGTTCCGTAGCAGCAAGTAACATTGAATGAAAGGTAAATTGCGGTTTACGATTTATGACGTATTAAAAAAAAACTACTTGTTAGATCTCGTTCAAACCAATTTTCGGTGGAAGTTTACATGATAATGTACATCATATATTTTTTTTAGTTTTATCATTCTCTTATTTTAGAAGTTACAGGGGGGGGACACACATTTTACCACTTTGGAAGTGTCTCTCGCGCAAACTATTCAGTTTAGAAAAAAAATATATTAGAAACCTCAATGTCATTTTTGAAGACCTATCCATAGATACCCCACACGTATGGGATTGATGAAAAAAATTTTTTTGAGTTTCAGTTCTAAGTATGGGGAACTCCAAAATTATTTGTTTTTTTTCTATTTTTATGTGAAAATCTTAATGCGGTTCACAGTATTCATCTACTTACCAAGTTTCAACAGCGTAGCTCTTATAGTTTCGGAAAAAAGTGGCTGTGACATACGGACGGACAGACAGACAGACAGACAGACAGACATGACGAATCTATAAGGGTTCCGTTTTTTGCCATTTGGCAACGGAACCCTAAAAATTATCAAATAAAAACTATTTGCTTTCTACAGTATACTCGATATCGATTTAAAAAACAAAGATCTATTTAAAACATGGCTTTCTAATGCGAGCAAACAGTTAACCGGATAAACCGGTAGGATTACAAATTCCCAAAAGCTCAAACATACAGAATCGTTTTGAAAATGTTTGACTTTTAACGAGCTTCCTAAACGAACTTTTTGAAACTAAACGAAGAACGAGTTGATAAGCAGTTGCGGATCAAATTTTAAATAGGTATATATATGTCACCGTAAGATTGTGAGAACCGTTAGTTTATAATCTGTCGGAATTATTTCCGTTAGATTATAAACTGTCGAAAAATTGTGAACTGGGTGAAATGGGTTAGGTAAAGTTAGAACTGTGACCAAACGCGTGCGAGCCGAGCGAGCGCTACTTCCAAGTTGCTCGCAGCTAGGCAGGCTATTTAATATTAGCGCAAGGTGTCTTACGTCGCAAGCAAGTTTGATACCAGTTCACAATTTGTCGGTTTCCCATGGAAAGATTATAGACTAGCGAAAAATAATGCGTTAAATTGTAAATGGTTGCAAGTTCACAATTTTTCGACAGTTTATAATTTAACGAAAATAATACCGATAGATTATAAACTAACGAAGTTCATAATTATACGGTGACAATATACGTTTCGAAACAAGTTCCCAAAAATGAACTCTTTGTACTGAAAAATGATATTCTCATTTTGACAAAGCTTATAATTTTGTTCAAAATTTACTTTGGTTACCTATGTCCTATATAATATTATACTTAATATTTTTATTGCTTTACCATAATGTGTACTTAGGTGGTAATTATATAATTTAGATCATTATGGACCCTGTGGGCACAGCAAAAAGGGTAGGAGAGAGGAAGCCGTGTTTTAGGAGATCATTGTTTTTGTGGGAACAAGTTTTAACTTACATATAATCAATTATGTATTGTTATTTATAAGTCATTGTTTTGTGTTTGAAAAACAAGTACGTTCAATATCTAATAATCTGTACTAACATTATCTATAAATGCGAAACTAACTTTTTATCCAGGTTATACGTTGCCGTAGAAAAATTTCCGACCACCACGCGGGCGAAGCCGTGGGTAAAAGATAGTAATGTAATAATAACAATAAAATTGTGTATTCATGTTTATTCACTTATTTTATACAACCTGAGATAGCTCGTTCAAACCCACGCCATACTTAAAATTATAATTAGAAGAGAATACACAATTAAACCAACGTTTTTGTAATTCCTACGTTGAGATTTATTTGTTCCATTTAATTGAGATAAATTTATTTTCTGTTCATACATAACTTTAAATTATTATAAACTAACAATACAAACTAAGTACTAAATAATTATGAAGCACACAATTACTCGTTCGCAGTATCCTCTCGAAATCTAACTCAATTAGAAACTCCGAGCATTTCAGAAACAAACACACACGCAAACTTACAAAAGATAATCAAGTAATTTGCTTGCAAATAAAATAAATTATTTTGGTCTTGGGTTTGATTCCAAGGTCCGCCAAAGTAATATGTAGGTTACCTATTTGGTTTGGCTATTTGGTTTTACTATCAGGAATTTCTAAGTAGCAGCCAGGAATCTAGTTTTGTGCTCAGTTGATGGCAATAGGCTTGCCCACTTTTGCATGGAACTTAAATAATATATAAATGGGGAAATGCGGGTGCACTACTAACCACCTCTGCCTAACCATGCAGTCGAGATTATAAGTGAGATGTAAATTATTTTCTTAGTAGATCCATTTCGATTTGTTCAGCAGTTTTCCCCTTTGTCTCGGGCAAGAAGACCAGGCTGACAAGAGCCCCGCAGAGGTTGACTCCTGCATAACAATACACTACAGAGTGCGTTCCGAGTAAGTTCGCGACGGCTGTAAAAGAGGCCAGCTGGACGAACGACATGAACCACGCTTGTGTAACTAAACATCCCATTACCTTTGCTCGTATCTGAAAAAAAAGATATATTAGGTTACTTGATAATTACATACTCACGTTACGTGATAGATATGAAAATGTAAAGTGGTGAGGTATAATAATATGGCTCAAATCATTAAATAATTAATAGATTTTATGACTAGGGTGACATTAGGGTTGACATTGTAGGAAAAACAACCGTTAAGAGGGCTTATACTAAAAGTTGGCAACGTCGCAAATAGCTGTCAAATATTTACCTGTTTTGATTAATTTGGCAATATTACTGTATGGAAATAAGAAATGTGGCTAACTAGTTCCCTAGAATATTAATAATGAATTGCAATTATAACACTGAATTTGATGTTGTAACCGTTTTAGGTGTAAAAAAGGCACTTGGAATATTTCCAAATGCTTTTTTTATATCTAAAACTAAATATTCGATGTTACGATATTAATTATTGCATTTCATAATCAATATTTTAGTTCACTAGTTAGCCACATTTCTTATTTCCATACAGTAATATTGCCAAATTAATCAAAACAGGTAAATACTTGACAGCTATTTGCGACGTTGCCAACTTTTAGTATAAGCCCTCATAAGACCTAAATGTATTGTTTTAGAACTACCGTTTAGCATAATCAGCCTATAATGTTCCCACTGCTAAGACTCAGGCCTCCTCTCGGTGAGAAGGACTACCGTTTACAATGGTAAAAACTTTTAAGAAACGGTAAGCAACAGGAGTTACAGTAGGTATAATAATTGTAGATTCCTGTTAAGGTAGAAATATCTACTTAACGTATTTTAAGTTTATATTAAACATGTTTCCTTAAATGACAGAAATTAAAAATATAGATAGTGATAACATACTCATCGTCATAATTATCAGTTTATTAAGTTTATTGCAAATATCTACTTTATTTTGTTATTAATTTTGTTCAATTTTTTATGTTAAGTTTTCTTTCACAATTAGGTTGTATTTATTGTGAATGCTACATATACCTGTAATAAGCATACATACCAGCACTATAATTTTGTTTAGTTTTCTATTAATTCCTTGTTATGTATGTAGTGCTATAATGGTTTATCAAATCTATACCTATTTAAATAAAAATCAATTGCCGTGCATTAGTCACGCAAAAACTCGAAAATGCCTCGACCGATTTGAATATAATTTGTTTTTGTTTGGTTCGCCTAATTACTGGGGTGGTCTAAGAAAACAGAAAACTAGGAAAAACCTAAAGGAACAGCCAAAAAATAGAAAAAATCTTTTGTATGGGAATTGCCTACGTGGTACGAAGTTCACATGGTAATCTACGTAATGCTCGGCATGAGTCGGAATGCCTTTTGATTATTTTTTTGTTGGGATTTTTCTCCGGCACGCACATAACAACTTACCAAAGTTTTACTACAATCAGAGAAGCCATTTTCGAGTTTTTGCGAGTCTGACGCACGGCAATTGATTTTTATATTTATATAGGTATAGATAGAAGGATAAAGAGCGTGTAAAGTGAAAAACTAGCCAAGTGCATGTTGAACTACGCATAGTGAAAGGTTCCGTAATTGGGATGAATTTATCACAAATACAAACTTAACATTGTAGTTGAAATACATGTTTTCCCATACATTCCAACTGCAAATATAAGTTTGTAAGCACAATATTGATAGATTTATCATGTTATTTTAAGAGCATAGACTTCTTATAGGTTTTCCTGTAATCTATGAGTGAAAAACCATTCTCGGTATTTTTTTAAAAATTGTAGGCTCAGTAGTTTCGGAGATAAGGGGGAATGGTTAATTTTCATCTGTTTTCTTAAAGATCTTTAAATGTATTTATTAAAAAACAAAAATTGAGATCCTCGCAACAAGCCCTTTCATTTGTTATGTCACACGATACGGTTTGAAAAACTGTTTTTAAAATATTATTAACATTATAAAATATTTGCCACACAAAAGTGATTTCCATATTCAAAATTCATTTATTTACGTTACACGTCACAACACGTCACGAAATACATATTTGTACCAAATTTTCAACTTAATCGTTCCATTAGATTCGGAGCAAATTGGCTGTGACGGACGGACAGACAGACAGACACACGAGTTATCCTATAAGGGTTCAATTTTTTCTTTTGAGGTACAGAACCCTAAAAATGTGAAAAAACCCATAGAAACAGAGCTAGATAATCAAATAAATAAATGTTAACAAACACATTCAAATAAAAAAAAACCTTCCTCTCTACGTTAGTAAAAAAATGTTATACTTTTTTGAATCATTCCGAGTCAATTGTTTGAGTATTTATGTAATCTGATTGATAAATTAAATACGTTATTTGTATCCAATATTTTAATAGTTTGAGTAGCGTCATCGTATTTTGCAATTGCGTACATTTTTGACGAATTACAAACTAGGATTAAACAGTTTATAGCTTTGAAAACATAACCATTTATAACTAATTATTCATTCGTATATACTTAGTATAAATTAAAGTCACTTTTCGTGTCTGTCTGTATGACCGCATTGTGCTGCTAAAATTACACAAAGAATTTTGATGCGGTTTTCACCATCACTTAGCGAATTTATTCCGAAATGTGTATAATTAAATACACCCTATACTATTAAATGAGCAATATTTGTATATAATTATATACCTATATATATAAATATACATTTGTAATCAGATTCTCGAAAACGGCTCTAACGACATAATAAAATTTACTCAGTCATCTAATTTGTTAGCACACTCCACGCCTACGATTTGAATGACCCTAATCATCGTGGTAGCCTAAATACTCGGTCAAAGTAATGAGCCTCCAGGGATCCAGCGCGATGTTTGATTTCGATGAATATTTCAGAATTTTCAAAGGTATATTATATTGGTCTATAAAGCCCGATTTACATGAAGCAAGTCTCATGCCTGGCATACAATAAAATTGAAGCAACAAATGACTTACATCGTCTTATACATGGGCCTATTTGAAATAAATGATTTGATTTGACTTCTAAACACAGTTTAGATGGTGCAATTTTTATTGTTGCTTCAACTTACGGTTTGCCAAGGCGATTATGTCGCACCGAGGCTTTAGGTATACATTCATGCGGGGGAATTAGATTGGTTTATGTACGCTGTTTTTTAGGGTTCCGTAGTAAACAAGGAACCCTTATAGTTTCGTTATGTCCGTCTGTCCACGGTCTAGCTCCGAGATTCTTAGTACTAGAAAGCTGTAATTTGTAATTAATGCGACAAAGTGGTAAAACAAAATTACGAAAAAACAATTCTTTTAGGGTACCTCCCCTACACGTAAAGTGGTGATGTTATTTTTTTTTCTATCCCGTAGTGTGGGGGTATCATTGGAAAGATCCTTCAAAAAAATTGTATGTGAAAACCATTTTTGGATTCAGGGATCCGTTTCCGAAATGTTAAGCTTTAAAGTGCTAATTTTGTTAGAGTCAAGTGTCCTCCGTCCCCCCGCCAGCTAAATGGTTGGTTTTGGATGTGTGAAAAAAAAAATTATGGCAGTAGTTTATATAACGAAATTAAAAAGTAATAGTCGACCAACTTATATTTGCATTTGCAAAAACATATTTTCCAATACATTCCATATGGGAGAAGATGTTTTTCAACTACAACGTTAAGTTTGTTTTTGGGATAAATTCATCCCAACCACGGAACACTTCATTGTGCGTGGTCCGACATGCACTTGGCTGGTTTTTATAAAAGAATTTTACTATCTTTTAAGCATAATCTTTTAAATTTTAGGCCCGGTTTCCACTGAAGTCACAGATTATTAATCTGTGCTGAAGTGGAGAGTAACAAAAAAAAACCCAATACGCTTGCGTTATCTTCACATCTCTCCATAATAAAAAAAAACTTAACTTATCTTTATTTTGATGGTCTGTTCGGAACAAACGAACCATTAAAATGGTTTTGTGGGGCATAGTTTTTAGTATTAAGATTGCTGTAAACTTTTATAAATAATAATATAACGGTTGGAAAAAACCCGAGAGACTCTTGTAATTCCCGTTATTATGATAATTTTTTCGGTACTGGACGATTCCTGAGAACCTTCTGGTTACGGATATTGAAGATCAAAGTTACAACTTTTCTAAATATTTTTTTACGAAAATAAATTTTAAATGTTTTTTTTTTTTTTTTCTGTTGGGCATCTCACAGCTGGTTCCGAAAACCGTGGCTGTTTAACCGGTCAATCCTGTGGTTGCCTTAAGCTACTACACTCAAAGCCTCCAGCCAGGGCACAAATAACTAAGCTCAAAATTTAAGGATGAACGCTCACTAAGGGCACCCCCTGCGGGGTTCGAGCCTCGGCTTAGGGCGTTATCCGGAGGGAGGACATCAAAAGATGGGACGGGCTGGATCAAAAGGTTTTGATCATTATTATTAGTCGGGGAATTTAAAGCTACGTGCACAGCTGCAACAACTGCTGGCACCTCGTTTTCGAGCAAGGGTCGGGGGGGAGTATTATTTACTCGGGGGCGCGGCGGTCGAGATCGCAAAGGACCTCGGCGGCGAGGTCGGTATGACGGGAGGCGTCTGTGTTTGTACACTGTACTTGTTTCCCTATTGCTCTCCTGGAGGAGGGTTATGGGGTCATCGGGATCTACGAGGATATGCCTTGGACGGCGAACATGACTGATTTTACTCGGGACATAACTGGCGGCCTCGACAACCAGAGGGTTGCGATGTTTGGCCGCGGACTCAAAGAAACGCTTGGAAAGGCGTTTTAGAAATTGGTGGATTGTGGGAATCTTTAGGTCGAGGTGGAGTGCCTCGTTCCTGACGAACCAGGGGGAACCTGTGGCCCTACGGAGGAATTTATTTTGCACTGTTTGCATCCTATGGATATGACGGGGTTTCGCATGAGCGAAGACGGCACCCGCATAGGTCATGATCGGTCGAATGCACGCCGTGTATACGCGCAATTTGCACCTAAGTGACAATTTGCTACGTGCATTCACCAAGTAAAAGAGTCTACCGAGAGCGAAAGAGTCTCGCGAACGAACCATCTTTATGTGCTCTGCGAAAGTCAAATGATGGTCTAGAACGACACCGAGATATTTAGCTCGCTTCTCCCAAGGGATCGGCTTGCCGAACATGGTGATTGGTCGGGGGAGGGGGTTTTTGAGCCTTGAACGCGGCTTCGTAAAGAGAACCGCTTGGCTTTTATCGGGGTTGACTTCTATCCGCCATTTTGTAAACCAAGCTGCCAGTCTATTGACTGCGCGTTGGAGATTTAGGCGAATGATGTCGGGGGATCTAGAGCTGAAGTAGATGGCAGTGTCGTCTGCGAACAGACCCAACTGCGACCTACCGCAACATTTTGGGATATCGCTTGTGTATAGCGTAAAAATGAGGGGGGACACCACAGAGCCCTGGGGGACACCTGCGCGGATGGGACGGGGAGTGGATAACGCTCCTTCGATACGATAACGGAAGACGCGATTCGATAAAAAGTCTCGTAAGATGAGTACGAGACGATCTGGCACGCCGAGTTGGTACAGCTTGTATATTAAGCCGTTGTGCCAGACTTTATCGAACGCTTTCGCTACGTCGAAGAATACTGCACCGGTCCTATGACCGGTGCAGTATTCTTCGACGTAGCGAAAGCCGTTCCAGCGCGGGACTATTCCCGCGCTGGAAACCAGCGCTTATGGATTCTACGATGCGGTGGGCCTGATGCACGCTAGAGTGCTCAGTTCGAAAGCCGAACTGTTCGTTGGGGATGAGGCTCTTGGTTTCGGCGAAATCACTGAGGCGCTTATAAATAAGCCTCTCATAGATTTTTCCGAGAACCTTGAGCAGACTGATGGGACGGTAGCTAGAGGCCTCGGTTTTGGGCTTGCCGGGCTTTGGGATACCGATAACCGTGGCCTCCTTCCATGACTGGGGGAAGATATTGTTGCTTAAGGCACCATTGAAGATAGTGGTCAAAAGCATTATTAGGTGGGCAGGGAATAGTTGGATCACCCTATTGGTGATGCCATCTGAACCGGGGGCTTTACGGACTTTAAGACCCTTGATGATGTCGTGCACCTCGTCCGGGAGGACGGGGGGCAGTGGACAATCAGGGTCATCGACGGGAGGGAGGGAGGCTCTACGTTCGACTTCGGCGTCGACCTTTTTCAGGTGAGCTTTGTCTACAGGTAGAGAACTGGGAGTGCATTGGGCCTCGAGGCTGTCTGCGAGGCATTCAGCCTTTTCGGCATCGTCGAATGCGATGGATTTATCGGGACGGGTCAGGGGGGGCATGGCTGAGACCTGGGGAGACTTGAGTTTCCTCTGGAGCTCCCAGAAGGCCTGATGGGTGGGCTCTAGTTCGCCGAGTAACTTTCCCCAGCTCGCGTCCCGCAGCTCCGCTATACGTGTCTTTACAGATCTCTGTAAATAGCGCATATGGGCTTTGTTGGCGTTACAGGGAAAGCTATCGTAGGCACGTATGGCCGCGTTCTTCTCAGTCAGTAATGCACGCACGTCGTCCGGCAAGTTCCAGCGACGGTCGTCCGTCGCTGGAACTTCCCTTGAACAATCGTTCAGGACGGTTTGTACGTGATTAGTGAGTGAGTCGATCGCGGCCGTGGTGTCGGCGACCGAGTCGAAAAGGTCGGGGATAGAGTCTAGTTGAGGGGACGTGTTGGATTTCAGCTGAGTGCTTACTTTCTTCCAGTCCGTGATCCTCTTAGTGATAGGGGGGGCGTTCGGGTCGGAAAGACCTATGCGGGGGTATAGTCTCATGACTACCGGGCGGTGATCAGAGTCTAGCTATTGTACCGTTTCTATTGAATCTAACTTTAGGTTGACGTTCTTAAGGAGCGCCACGTCTAAGATATCGGGGGCATGATTTGGATTCGTGAGCGGAAAATGGGTGGGAGTCATGGGAGCGATGACGTCAAAGGTCAGGGAGTTTGAGAGGTCGAACAGGTGTTGACCTCTGAGATTGGTTACCGAACTGTTCCAAGAGGGATGTTTGGCATTTAGATCGCCCGCTATAATGAGCGAGTTACTCATAGGGAGTAGAATCGAGAGGTCGTTTGAGAGGCGTTGGTGATGGTAATGCCCCGTGGTGTTACCGGGGGGATTATAGACCGATACGAGAGTGATCGGCTCGTGACTTGACATGCCTAGACGGCAGGCGGAGACTTCTAATACCGAGAGGGGGGGAGGGTCTAGTGGGATGCAGTGAAGCTGCTTTCTATAATAGATCAGGGTGCCACCCTTGTGACATTGCGACCTGTCATTGCGAACTATCCGGTAATTGGCAAGTGACGGATCACGATGGCAAGGCTTTAGGAAAGTCTCTTGTATTAAGAGAACGTCTATTTGATGATCGCGGAGGAAGAGCCCTATTTCTTCCCTTTGGGATTTTATGCCGTTGGCGTTAAAGTAACCTATTATTAGGGATCGGGGTTTGGATCTAGCTAAGGCCTCGTTATCCATTGAAAGATTTAGGGGTTTGGGCGAGGGATTCTAGGGCTTGCGTAATATCCGGATACGCATTATAAATGGATTGAATCCTAATGATATTGCCTTGGGCAGCGACGATGAGTTTTGCCATTTCCTTAGCACGCGGGGAGGCAAAACTCGCGTAATTTGACGTGATTATGTTGAACGAGGCAACACCTGACATCTGCTCGGTCACGGGACCGGCAGTCGGGGGACGCGGAGCTTGGGGAGCAGGCGCGGGTTTAGCGGGGGGCGCGGCGGGCGTGGGGTGCGCAGAGTGCGCGGGACGCGTTGAGGGCGCGGGTGGCGCGATGCCACGGAAGCGGGGGTCCCTAAGGTGGGGGGGGAGGAGATGGGGGGGCGGCGGGGGGGGGAAATGACCGTAAGAGGGCACCAAGGCAGGGAAAGACTGCTGGTGGTGGAGATAATTCCACGGACTAGGCCTCTGAGGGCTTAGTCGTTGGGGCATAAGGGCGGAGGGAATCCTATAAGAGGATGAGGAGGGAGTTTCCCTTTGCTGGCGGGCGCCGGAGTGCTTCCCCAGCTTGGGAGAAGAGGCCTTAGGGGCTTTTGAACAACCCCGGTAGTTAGCCGGGTGGCCCTCTTTGCCGCATAGAACGCAGCTAGGAGGTACGGTACATAGGGTACGGTCCTTGGGACGGGGGCAGTCGGAAGTGCTATGCTCTCCCAGGCACTTTACGCACCTTGGGCACGCCACAATCGCGGCGATAAGACCCGTCTTTGAGGAGTGGCTGGAGAGACGCCACGGCGTTCTCACCTTCCGCCTGACGCAGGTCCTCACCGGACACGGCTGCTTCGGGAGGTTCCTGTTCAGGATAAGGCGGGAGGAAACACCCGGGTGTCACCATTGTGTGGATCGGCCTGAGGACACGGTGGAGCATACGGTGGAAGTCTGCCCGGCTTGGGCGGAGCAACGCCGTGTTCTCGTAGAGGCGATCGGCGGCGGTGATCTCTCGCGACCGGCCCTGGTTCAGGCCATGGTACGGAGCGAGAGGAAATGGCAGGCCGTCACCTCCTTCTGCGAAGCGGTAATGCTCGCGAAGGAGGAGGCGGAACGCGTGAGGGAGAGGCAAATTTCGCGCCCTCACGCCCCTAACCGCCGCAATAGAAGGAGACGCCCGGGGCGGGAATCGCGAGCCGATTTCCGGCCACCGTAGGCGCGGGCTTGCGGACGGTGAGCAATGGGTAGCTCGCCGTCCGATAAGGACCAAGCCCGGGTCGACGGCGCGTTGTGTTCCACGCGCGCCTCAAAGAGATGTCAGCAGAATTGACGGGGTCCGCTAGGGCCAATGCCTGCCGGGGGTTCGAAGAAAACCGATCGGGAAATCGTGGCCCCCGGCAACAGGGCAACCGAAGGAACACGGGTGGGTTTTAGTCAGTAAGAGTCTGACACGCCCTCCCGCTCCGCCCAGAGCGGGAGAAGTTATTTGATAATTTCCCACCCAAAAAAAAAAAAAAAAAAAAAAAAAAGGCACTTTACGCACCTGGGTGTAGCATGGCAATTCCGCTGTGAGTGGCCGTATAATTGGCACCTGTGGCATTGTCCGACAATGCCACTCTTTATGGGTTTTTCAATCTCGAACCCTGTGAGATGACACAGAGAACGAATTTGGAATATCGAATGGTAGCCCTCTACGGGCGGACAGATAACGAGGACCATGTCGTAGAGGTCACCGCCTCTAGAGCGGTGCATACGATGGACCTCGTCTACCGGGACGTTCTGCGACTGAAGGTCGGCGAGAATTTCAGAGGGGAGGATTTCCCTAGGGATGCGTTTTATGACAACGCGAACTTGTTTCTCTTCTGGGAGAGAGTAGGTGTGGTATGACACACCTCTCGCTCTCAGTAGACGGGTTAGTTCCCTATAGTCGCGCGACGTAGGGACTAGAACTTTTATACCCTGCTGGGTATTTCGGGCGCTGGTGAAGCTGATCTTTTGATCAGCGCACCATTTTGAGATGTCCGTCCACTTCCCCTTGTCCTGTACGAACAGGGGGGGTGGAGGGGGAATCTTTTTCCCGGGGGGCGCGGGGCAATCCATCGCGGTGGATGATGCGGTCGGGGAGGCGGGGGACGCGGGGGGATCCTTTGCGGAGGATGACGCAGTTCCTTGGACGGCTATGAAGCCGTCGTCGGAGGGGGAGGAAGAGGTAGAGGAAGCAGCGGACTTTACCTCGTCTTCCTCCGAGCCAGAGGGGTAAGAGTGTTGCTTTGAAGAAGCAGCGGGGGCGTCGGTGTCCATTGACTCCGACGAGGGGGAGGGGGGTCTGGGCGACTCTACGGTCGGAGGGGTGTCTAGAGCGTCGCTGAAAGTAGCGACGCTGATATCTTGGTGGGGGTTTTCGCCTCTTGAAATGCTCAAGAGGCTGGAGAGCTGATCCCCATAGTTTTAAATGTTATAATAACTTAATTTTAAATACTCCTACGATCTCTGTACCGGTGCATGCACCCATAAGCACAATGTTTTGCGTGCTTCACGTTACGCACTACCATAAACAGCGAATTTTCATACAAAAAAAAAGTCGTGGCCCAGCAATTATTTTTGCACAAGTTACTTAGTTTGATGTATGAAATGCATAGGTGACGGCTTCGTGAAAGGTCTTGTTACACCCTGTATATACTGTCAAATTCAATTGGCTCGCGAAACTCCGCAGACGTGATAGGTATCGATATCTAAACACGAAAAAAAAAAACATTAGATTTTTTTTTTGGATCAACGGGCGCTGAATGTGTTGTTACTATACTACATAAAAGATAGCTTGATCTCTGCGACATAAATGTCAAACTGACATTCCTAGGGTTGTCAGGATTTAAAAAATTGTCGATAGAAATTATCGACGTTTCTTACTATTATCGATGCTAATGTAACATATAATTTGGTTTAATTTGGTCTGGTAACACGGCCTGTGAGCCAAACGCGGTGTGTTTTCTCCCGAAACTCAAGGATGGGACGTTGACGGATGGAATGTTAAATGGGTAGGTGAGAAATTGGATTTTATTTACTCGCTATTATTTTAGATCAAGTATGTACAAACGTAAATAATGTTATGATATTAAAATATACAATAAAGTTAAAAGATAAATTAATTTTAAATTAAGTTTTATTTAAAACATCGATAATTTATAGTATGTGGTTACGATGATTCATCGCCCATCACTAATTAAGTCGGCATGCCCATAAAGTATGACATTGACAGGTACTGTCTGTACTATTAATTATAGGTCCTACAGAATACTTACTTTATGTTAATGACATGAGTAATGCTATAAATTCAGGTTCTATATACCAATTCGCAGACGATACGTGTATATTGGTCGCTAATAAAAATATCCATGACGCTGAGGCATCCCTACAACGTAACTTTGACCAAATGTGTAAATGGGCTCATGACGTTGGATTGGTAATAATCGCAACAAAAACAAAAATTGTTCACATACATTCATCACACAATAAATGCTCAACTATACCTACAGTTATAGCACACGAACACACTTGCCTACATAGTTCGCCAAAGACTTGCCAATGTCCGTTATTGGAAGTAGTTGACAAACACATGTATATCGGTCTAATGGTAGATAGCCGATTCTGTTGAGGACCGCACAAAGATTACGTATGCAACAAACTGAGGTCTATTCTAGGTAAGCTAAGTATACTTAAATATAAACTACCTTACAAAACGCTTAGAATGTTATATATGGCCCTAGCAGATTCGGTTATCAGCTACGGACTCAGCAGCTACGGCAGAACTTATCATACATACCTGACAGATATTTACAAGTTACAACTAAGAATATTAAAAGTAATTACGCCAAAACATTTGACCAAGAAATTCAAAAACAGTGACGACGATCTCTTTAAATACTGTAATGTTATGAATGTGTTCAATAAAGTTGAATTTTGTACTCTTGCGGAACTCAATAGACCTGAGTTGCTAACCGAAAAAACAAGACCTGATTATCTAAGAACGATACCACTTAAAAATAAATACATCCTACCAAAGTTCAATAATGTTTACGGTATGAGAGTTGAAGAATATTTAGTACCTCTTTCCTTAATAAACTGCCAGAGGACTTACAAACGTTGTACAAAGCAAATTCGAAAAGTTATAAGTACAAATCAAAACGTTTCCTTACACAAAATTTCTCATAATATATGTATGTATTAATGAACTCACAAATTATTATCATCATTTTAAAATTATTGTATCATTAGCTTCCGCTAATTATAGCCTATGTTACCCAGTGATAATGTAGCTTTCTAACAGCAAAATATTTTTTCTTTTCTTAATCGGTCCAGTAGTTTTTAAGTTTATTCGTTACATAAGGAATACAAATCTTTCCTCTTTATAATATTAGTGTAAATGTAGATGTCATAGCATCATTGTAGTATGTAAGAATTTTTTTCTGTAAAAAAATATATTTTTTCTTGAACGGCTCGCCGCACACAGATAAACCCTGAGAGGTTTTCGTTGTGAGGCTAAAACGAAAATGTAATAGGTTAAGAATGCGGCGACGTATGAATTGTCCATACAAACGTAGTACATCAATCATTTGCAATTTGAGCATATTTCCACCATATTATGTTGATATTCGGATTGAGACAGTATTTATCTAGGCTCCTACGTCTTTTGATTTTCAAAAACTTACCTTTAAATGAAATGTAAGCGAATTCCATTTCGTACATTTTTACAGCGTAAATGACATGTTTTCATATGGTTTTTTCTGTATTATAAACAACAATATTTGTAATATTGTTTCCGTAGAAGCATAGTTTATGTTATCAAGTTACAAATTATCGAAAATAAAATGGAAATACATTAAATTTTCATTCATCATTTTTTGTATTACGGAACACATCCAAATTTATCATAATTTTTCAATGCTAGTATTGCCATCGCGTCAAGGAATAATTTGTCAATGTGTGCGTGGTCGTACTGCTCACTGTAGTTATATATCGCTCCGAAAGGCACTCACACTAGCGCAACGTGATCGGTTGGAATTCGTTCGGGGTATTTTTTGTCAGTATTATAAGATTAGGTACTTTACTGTGCTTATTTGTTTACTAAATTAAAGCAGCTGCCGACTACTTCTGTTTTGTGCTCGTGATTATATTTAAATCTATTGTTTGATTGTTTTACTCGAGTTAATTATCTTTTTGTATACACGTGTTTCTGAAAAAAAAAAAAAATATTCTATCTTTTCTTTCTTTCTATCTTCAGATAACATAAATGTGTTTACAAACATCCGTATCTGGACAAACGAGTACTTATGTTTCATCAGTAATATTAATCGGTAGGTACCTATTTATGCGTCTAAAGACCCTCAGCGAGTCGTAGAAACATATAAATTATACACACGGCCGAAACGCGGTATATTGTAAGAGTTGAATTGGGCATTTATGATAGTTCTGAAGGCGGCCGAGAGATGTATATTGACATGGCGTTTAATTATTTACTGAGCATTTTTTTTTTTTTTTTTTTTGCATTTTTATTCGTTTTCCTTGGTTACATATTTGTGCAATCGTTTAAGGGGACGATAACCGACTTTTAATGATTTCATACTGAAGATGACGTCTAAATGAGTAGTGTTAGTAATTTGAAAATAAAAAAATGTTAAATAAGAGCATATTTTTGATTATGTAAACATAATCAAAAATATGCTCTTATTTAACTTTTTTTTACAAATTAATTTCACTATAAATAGTGAAATTAATTTGTAAAGTTATGTCTAACGCGGATAAAAAACTGAGAATGACGCAAAATCTATCAAGCGTTTTTTTCTGAAAACTTCACCATTTTGTAAACAATTAAATTATTAATAAATAAGCGCCTTGAAAAATAAGCGCCTTGAAAAATAAGCGCCGTGGAAAGTAAGCGCCGTGGGATAAAAGCGCCGTGGAAAATAAGCGCCTTGGGAAATAAGCGCCGTGAAAAATAAGCGCCGTGAAAAATAAGCGCCGTGGAAAATAAGCCCCGTGGAAAGTAAGCGCCGTGAAAAATAAGCGCCGTGAAAAATAAGCGCCGTGGAAAATAAGCGCCGTGGAAATTAAGCGCCTTGGAAAATAAGCGCCGTGAAAAATAAGCGCCGTGAAAAATAAGCCCCGTAGAAAGTAAGCACCGTGGGATAAAAGCGCCGTGGAAAATAAGCGCCTTGAAAAATAAGCGCCGTGGAAAATAAGCGCCGTGGAAAATAAGCGAAAAAAATAAAAAAATCCAAATCCTCACCACTGAGTCTCGCAAACAAAGGATGGGTCAATATTGATTGACCCATCCTTTCCTTTCCTTTCCTTTCCTTTCCTTTTCTCTTCCTCTTCCCAAAGTAAGCTGCCATATTGATGGCAGCTTACTTTGGGAAGAGGAAGTCTTGATGACAAATGAAAATCATAATTTGACATATTACCAAACTCTCTCTCCCGTGGCGCGGAGGCGCGTATTTAATTCTGGACACACAGAATAAAATACGCGGCAAAAATACGCCGCACGGAATTACGGATCTCCGTGCAGCGTTCAGCTGACTGTTTTTATAGCGGACATAAGTAGTTCTTAAATAGATGTTACGGTCGGTACTAGAGGGCGCTGCAGTAATCTTTATATTAGTTCTTTGTGTTAGTTATTCTTATTTTTCTTATTTTTTTTACCGGCCGTGAAAAAAATGCGCCGTGAAAAATAAGCCCCTTGGAAAATAAGCGCCGTGAAAAATAAGCGCCGTGGAAAATAAGCGCCTTGGAAAGTAAGCGCCGTGGGATAAAAGCGCCGTGGAAAATAAGCGCCTTGTAAAATAAGCGCCGTGGAAAATAAGCCCCTTGGAAAATAAGCGCCGTGGAAAATAAGCCCCTTGGAAAATAAGCGCCGTGGTATTTGATGGTTTTTATTTTTAAAATGCTTTTTGCTTTTTGCATTTTGAAATTCAAATTTTCTTACGTTTTAAAAAACGTAAGAAAATTTGAATTTTGCGAGCTACCCTGGCGCTTCCCCTTTAAAAACACGATGAACAATTTTGACTGATTTTTATGTGATTGTGTTTTTTTTTTGAGATTTTTTTGTTGAGAGAGAGAGAGAGAGAGAGAGAGATGATTGATTGTTGTTGTTTTTTTTTAAATAGATCGCTAAATTGTAATTACTTAGATACTGATTATTCAAATTTACAAAAAAAACAAACAAACAGAAGACAAACACAAGAAACAGAAGTTTGCAATTTAAAGTTGTATAAAAAAGTGACTAGTATTTAAAAAGCAGTTTTTTATTATTTTGTGTGCTTTTTAACTACTACTACTACACTTTTTTACTACTTAACTCATTAGTTGTTGAATAAAAAAACGATATTAAGTAAAAAAATAGTCTCATACCGGGATCCCGGTGTTGGACATTTTCTATACGGTATTTATTATACCGGTACTGCAAAAACGCTGCAAGCGTTTTTACTTTAAAGGATCTGGAAGTTTTTTTTTTTTGTAAACGCGATTGTGATCTTTATTTATACTACATTACGGATTAAAGGTTTTGGAAGATTTTTTTTTAATGCGATTGTGCTCTTTATTTAGATAAGGTCCGTACCAATGTTCTATACAAGTATTTTTCTTCAAAGTATTTTTTTCGGCTACTCGCTCCTTCGACGCTCGATGCAATTCTGCTCCTTATTTATATTTACTTATGGATCAAAGTTCTATGCAAGTATTTTTACTTTAAAGGTTTTGGAAGTTTTTCAGACTTCTTTAGGCGCGTTGAGCATTTTTGAGATGGGACTAAACCTTTGATTTCGCGACACTGTAACGCAATTTACCGAAACCATGGAGTAAAAGGCATCAATGCGTTGATTACCGCGGTACCGATTTTTTTAATCTGACGTGTAAAAGTGATTCCGATACTTATCCTATTTACAGAATAAACAATTTCATTTCATATCTACTAGATTTTCTCTACAAGGCCTAGATCCAGAGATATTCTAAAACATTGAGATATTGGCATTGTAAAGAAATTTCCAAAAAACGCATTACTAGTCTGTACATATACTAACGATTCCCCAAAGTATTCAACAGAAATAAAGCAAGTAATGAACATACCTAATTCCTAATAATAAAATATAAATGCCGTCGACTCGTTATGAATGAATGGTAAGTAGCTATCTATCCAGTCACACACACACACGGATGCGCACCGCGTCCGCCGCCCGCCTGCTGTTGTCAAACAGAGATAGCAATATTCCGAACGAATTTTGCAAACGTCTCGATTTGTAGTTGCGAGCCGCGGGCGCAGCGCTCTTAAGTGTTTTAGAAATAAATAAATAAATTAAGAAATTCAGGACTTCATAGGCGTGTTTTTACTGACAGCTGTCGCAGAGATCAAGCTATCTTTTATGAAGTATAAACTTATGTATACGCGTCACCGACACGCCTTAGTGCGTCACTATAGAATATAGATGGCGTTAATACCAGTTTCAACTTTACTTCTGTCGGCAGTTCCCATATCTGTCAATTTTTTTTTGTTTGATCTTTTTTAGATATCGATATACATCACGTCTGTGAAGTTTACATAAAAAAATGATTTTTTAAACTGATATTTCAAATGACTAGGTACTGCAGTTGATGACCCCAAGGAGAAATCGTCAAATTAACTTCTTTTCATTTTATCATGTAGCTAGCTAATTTAATTTGAATCTGTATACTGTTGTTTGTTTTGATGGAGTCCGAGCCTAAGTTTTTACGACAGCCAACGAATAAAACAGAGGTATGAAGGACGGCTCATAGTTTTCCAATAAAAATCCAAGCAGTGAGTGGTACCTAGTTAGGTATTTGAAATCTGGATTAAAATAGACAGTCAAAAAACCCGACTGGCCAAAAAAGGAACGTTGAAGAGGCTTACCTAGTCAGTTAAAAAATTCGTTCAAAACGAACAACGCTTTTTATGAATATCCCGATACGTAACCAAACCCCTTTTGTGGGCTAAAAACATTAAGCCGACGTATATTGATGACGTGTTCGAGGTATTCTACACTTTAGAAAGTGCCCGGCAGCTTTAGCTATATTTTTTTTTTGGACATTGAATATAAACGTGGGAAAGTAGGTTTTCTGAGACACCAAACTCATTTTCATTATGCTTTTACTATGTTGGTAGGTTGTAGATGGTCGAGAAAGCATTTAAAAGGCCATTGATTCATTATAGTATGTTCAATCACTTATTTTTTGAGTGACTTTTCACTAAGTTAAATCAAAAACATCACTATTTTTCCTTGATTTCCTTACAGGGGTAATTATGTCTAAAGTTATCAAGAACTTACAGTTTACGTAATATTTCGATGTCATTATTTATGTAAATTTTTAAACCTAAAAAATTTGATAATGTTGTAATCTTCGTTGTTTCCGAGTAAAAAAGCAATATTTCACTAAAATCAAAGAGATTAGGTAATCAGCCCATTAATAATTATTTGTACTAACTAAGTAATTTGTTTTTAAAGAATGATATTGAAGATAGATCTGAAAATCTTTTTTTTTTTTTTTTTTAACAATGGCTACTCGCAGTGATTGACCACTAAGGTCTTGGCTGCTTAACCGGATTTTCCTGTGGGTGCCATAAGCTTCTACACTTAGAGCCTCCAGCCAGGAGCTTTTTAAACTATTCTAAATTAAAATTAAGCGAATGCTCGCTAAGGGCACCCCCTGTGGGGTACGGACCTCGGCTTAGGGCATCGCTGACGGGAGGACAGCAAGAGGGGACAGGCTGGATCAAATTTATATTTTTATCATGATTATTATTCGGGGTATTTAAAGCTACGTGCTCAGCTGCAACAACTGCTGGCACCTCGTTATCGAGCAAGGGTCGGGGGGGGGGATTCGTTTACTCGGGGAGTAGATCGCGTACGTAAAGGACCTCGGCGGCGAGGTCGGAATGACGGGAGGCGTCTGTGTTTGTGCACTGTACTGGTGGCCCTATTCTGCTCCTGGAGGAGTGTAATGGGGTCATCTGGGTCGGAGAGTACATGCCTCGGACGGCGGATCTGACTGATTTGGGACGGGACATAATTGGCTGCCTCGACTATCAGAGGGTTCCGATGTCGAGGAGCGGACTCAAAGTGGCGCTTGGCCATGCGTTTGAGGAACTGGTGGATCGTAGGGATCTTACAGTCGAGATGGAGGATTTCGTTTCTGACGTACCACGGGGCTCCCGTGGCCTTGCGAAGGAATCTGTTTTGAAGGGTCTGCATCCTATGGATGGAACGGGGTTTGGCGTGGGCGAAGACTGCTCCCGCATAGGTCATTATGGGACGGACACACGCTGTGTAGATACGCAATTTGCACTTTAGTGACAATTTGCTGCGTGAATTTAGGATACAGTGAAGCCTACCTAGAGCGAAAGCGGCTCGCGAACGAACCGTCTTTATGTGCTCTGAAAAGGAGAGATGGTGGTCTAAGATCACACCTAGGTACTTGGCTCGCTTCTCCCAAGGGATCGGCTTGCCGAACAGGGTGATCGTTCGGGGGGGAGGGAGGGGTCTGGATCTCGGTTTCGAGAATGAAACCGCTTGACTTTTGTCGGGATTAACTTCGATCCTCCACCGTCTAAACCAGGCGCCAAGGTTACTGACGGCCCGTTGTAGATTTAGGAGAGACGAAGGGGCGTTGCCTTTACAGATGATCGCAGTGTCGTCTGCGAGCAGAGCGAGCTGCGTCCCTCTGTGTCTGGGGATGTCGCTGGTGAACAGCGTGAACGCGAGGGGGGCTATCACTGAGCCCTGAGGGACTCCTGCCCTTATGGGGCGAGGGGAGGATAGGGCTCCTTCGATACGGTAGCGGAAGGTGCGATTCGACAAGTAGTCTCGTAAGATGAGTACGAGACGATCTAGCACTCCGAGTTTGTATAGCTTATATACTAAGCCGTTGTGCCAGACTTTGTCGAAAGCTTTCGCTATGTCGAAGAAGACTGCGCATGTCGGATAGCCGCGGGTGAGACCACCTTTGACCAGCTCGACGATGCGGTGGACCTGATGCACGCTAGAGTGCTGAGTTCTGAAGCCGAACTGCTCGTCGGGTATGAGGCCCTTAGTCTCGGCGTAGTCTCTGAGACGCTTATAAATAAGCCTCTCGTAGATTTTTCCGAGAACTTTGAGCAGACTGATTGGGCGGTAACTAGAGGGCTCGTTTTTAGGCTTGCCGGGCTTTGGGATACCTATGACCGTGGCCTCTTTCCACGTCTGGGGAAAGATGTTATTGCTTAGAGCACCATTGAAGATGGTGGTCAGTAGCATGATCAAGTGGGCTGGGAAGAGCTGGAGCACCCTATTGGTGAGTCCGTCTGAATCGGGGGCTTTACGCGTATGCAGACCTTTGATTATCTCGTGCACCTCATCTGATTCGATGGGGGGCAGGGGAAAATCAGGGTCTTCAACGGGAGGAAGGGAGGCTCTACGTTCGACTTCGGCGTCGACCTCATCGAGGTGAGCTTTGTCTACTGGTAGGGTGCTGGGAGAGCATTGAGCTTCTAGACTGTCGGCTAGGCACTCGGCTTTGTCGATGTCGTCGAAGGCAATGGTTTTATCGGGGTGGACTAACGGGGGTACGGGGGCCGACTGGGGGGACCTGAGTTTCCTCTGGAGTTCCCAGAAGGCTAGATGAGAGGGCTCTAGATCGCTCAGCATCTTATCCCATCCCGCTTCACGCAGCTCCGCTATACGTGTCCTAACAGATCTCTGATAGTAGCGCATATGGGCTTTGTTGGCGGCACAGGGGAAGACGCTGTAGGCTCGAGTAGCCGCGTTCTTCTCAGTCATCAGGGCACGCACATCGTCGGGGAGATTCAAGTAACAGGGTTCTGTTGCTGGAACCTCCCTGGAGCATTCGCTCAGGACGGTCTGTACGTGCTCCGTGAGTGAGTCGATCGCGGCAGTCGTGTCAGCGACTGAGTCGAAATTGTCGGGGATAGAGTCTAGTAAGGGGGATGTGTTGGATTTCAGCTGAGTGCTTACTTTCCTCCAGTCCGTCACCTTTTTAGTGGGGAGGGGTTGGTCAGGGTCGGAGGGACCTATGCGGGAGGTGAGTTTAACGATTACCGGTCGGTGGTCAGAGGTAAGCTCGTACACCGTTTCTATTGAATCTAGTCTTAGATTAACGTTCTTAAGGAGCGTTACGTCGAGTACGTCAGGGGTATGACTGATGGTATGGGGATAATGAGTGGGACTCATCGGAGCGATGATGTCGAAGTTTAGGGAGGAGGAGAGGTCGAACAAGTGCCGACCTCTGGTGTTGGTGGTGGAGCTATTCCAAGAGGGATGTTTCGCATTGAGATCCCCCGCCAAGATGACGGAGTCACTCATGTTGAACAACAGTTGGAGATCGTCCGAGAGATTTTGGAAATTTTCCGAAGCGTTGGGAGGAATGGGAGGGATATAGACCGACACTAGAGTGATCGGTGCGTGACCGGTCATGCCCAGATGGCATGCTGATACTTCTAATCGTGAGAGGGGGGGAGGATCCATTGGGATGCAGTACAGATCCTTTTTGTAATAAATGAGGGTGCCGCCCCCATGACAACGCGTTCTATCGTTCCGAACGATACGATAGTTAGCTATGGAGGGATTGCCTCTGTGGGGCTTTAGAAAAGTTTCCTGGATGAGGAGGATATCTAGCTGATGAACGCGGAGGAAGTCCGCGATTTCATCTCTTTGTTGATTTAAGCCATTGGCATTGAAGGTGCCAAGCTTGAGGGATCGGGGTTTAAACCTAACCTGAGTGGCGTTAGACATGATGGGGGGTAGAGAAAGAGGTGAGGGCTTGCGTGATCTCGGGATACGCATTGAAAACGTTACGGATTGCCGCTATGCTACCCGATTTCTTGGCTGTAGAGATGTCCAGGGCCATCTGCGTAGCCCTGGGGGAACAGAAAAGTTCGAACGCGGTACTGATTACGTCAAAACGTTCGTCAGCGGGTTTAATTGGGGCCACGGGAGTGGGAGCGGGGCGCGGGGGTTTTGAAGCGGTGGCGGGTTTCGCGGGGGGCGCAGAAGGCGCAAAAGAGGGGCCGCGGAAGCCGGGGGGAGGGGGGAGGTGATGGACTCGCGGGTCTATCATAGTATAGAGAGGGGTATGAGGGGGGGGGGGGGAATACCCAGGGCTGGGAAAGCCTGCTGGTGGTTAAGCATAGTCCAGGGACTAGGCCTCTGAGGGCTAAGCCGCTCAGGAATCTGGGAGGAGGGGAGGGGATGGAAGTCCCTCTGTTTTTGCTGCCTCACGTCTAGACGTTTGGTCAGCGTTTTTGAGGTAGCCTTAGGGGCTTTAGAGCAGCCGCGGTAGTTGGCTATGTGGCCCTCGAGGCCGCACAGCACGCAACTAGGCGGGCTGTGGCATTGACTACGGTCTTTTGGACGCGAGCAGTCAGCGGTGCCGTGGTCACCCAGGCACTTTACGCACCTGGGTTTTGCATGGCAATTCTTTTGAGAATGGCCATACAATTGACAGCGGTGACACTGTCCGATCGCGCTGTTCTTCCAGGGTTTCTCGATCGAGAAACCCATGAGGTTGCACAAGGTCTTGATATTAAAGATGGGGTGATGCCCCTCGGTGGGGGAGCACACGACTAATACCATGTCGTATGCTTCCCTGCCGCGCGAACGATGCATGCGGTGCACCTCATCGACTGGGATTTTTTGCGACTGAAGGTCGGCTAAAATTTCGGAGGGAGAGATTTCCTTGGGGATCTTTTTTATCACCACACGGATCTGCCTATCTTCTGGGAGGGAGTAAGTGTGGAATGAAACTCCTCTCTCTCTCAGAACTCTGGTTAGGTCCCTGTAGTCTTTCGACGTAGGGACTAGAACCTTGATACCCTGTTGGGTAGATCGGGCATTTCGAAAATCATTTTTTATTAGGTACTTTTATTATTCTTTCTGAATATTTTGATTTGACTTTACAGTTTTTAATCATTACGATTAGTGTTGGAGTCGTACTACTGAAAGTACAATGTTTTTAATCTTCAAACCATCCTCATTTAATTGCTTTGATTAATTAACATGTCATGAAGCTATCACAATTAGTGTGGATATTTTGTTATGGCCACGACTTTCGTGTTATTTTCGTGAAACGTCAATGAATATTAATGAATTGTTACTGGACATACGACGTGATCCAGATTGGCATATGAATAGCATTGAATGCGGTCGTGAATTTCCTAATAAATTCACATTTATGGATCAGCAAATTCCATACAAATATTTCCTTACGCGATTCAATTGAAGTTAGATTGGCAGCTTATTTGACAACGACACAATATGACAACAAGGTCAATCCTATTCTTGGGTGTATTGATTGCGCAGGTGAACCAAGTTAGTGTGGAAATACCACTTAAATCGAGTAGAAAGTATGCAGCCGTCACACGATTTACCCATAAGTAAAGTCCAATCTTGTACTACGTGAGCCCGAAAAATCTAGAAGGCACAGAAAGCATGTAATTTGAAATTCGGCTTCGCGTCGCCGTCGCCATTTTAAGGTAGATAGAAAAAGCGTTCCAACTAGCGCAGTTCTAAATTCAAATTCCCGGGAGCAGACATGTAAATCGCCTAGAACTCTACCGGTGTAGTTCTGAAATCTAATTAGGTATAAACTTTGCCTTGCCCGATTATAGCAATGCGTTTATGTTTAGACGAGTTATTCAAAGTTACTTGCTTTATGTTATTATGGGGGATAAAATATTGTATATTTATAATATTAAATTTATGAGTCATAGATTTATCGCAATGTAATAAGATGAATCATAGACAGATGAATCATTTGTGAGGTTTCGGTATAATATTACTTATCTTTCTTATCAGCTGCGTTTTACATATCGTTTTATAAGTGCAGGGTTTATGTCATTTCAAGGGTTTAAAAAAACGACGCTTTTAAAACAACGTATCGGACCACGCACAATGAAGGCTTCCGTAGTTGGGATGAATTTATCCCAAAAACAAACAAACTTTACATTGCAGTTGAAAAACATGTTCTCCCATACATTCCAACTGTAAATGTAAGTTTGTACGCACAATATTGAAAGATTTGCCATGTTATTTTAAGACCATGGACTATTTTTAGGTTTTCCTGTAATTTAAAAGTATAGAACTATTTTCTGTATTTGTTTAAAAATTAAAGATTTTCCAGTAGAGTAATACACATTTTTAAATGCAGCTAGAGATGAGGCAAGTTTTGGAATCCACCTAAAAGAAAATCTGCTGGAAACTAAAGTAACAAAACAAAGATTAAAAAGAAAAAAAAAGTTTTTTTTTCTTTTACTGAGGACGCGTCGCGACCTCTTTATAGAGGGGGACCCCACAGGTAAAAAAACACTGATTTAATATGTCACACGGTACAGTTTGAAAAACATTTTATTTTTCTTTTTTGCCCCCAATTGTGAGCCCATAAATTCATATGTGTACTTCAACTTAATTGGTCCATTAGATTCGGAGCAAATTGGCTGTGACAGATGGACAGACAGACAAACGAGTGAATAAGGGTTCCGTTTTTTCATTTGGACGTTCAGAACCCTAAAAACACACACATTTTTCATTACAAACATAGTATCTACCTACAATACACCTGGACAATTTGAAGTGCCCTATTATCTACTTAAGCCAAAGGTTGTGTTTGTAGTCTGTACCCCATTATCTATATAACTCAAGGGCTCTGTCTATGCGGTCTGTGGTCAAAGGTGTATAACTCGCTTTAAAGCAAGAATCGGGACGTTGCGATGCACAGTTACACCTCTATCATTTTCCCGTTCAGCGAATTACGTCCATCACTCCATTATTAACTGCAACACGTAAACGGACGGTGTTCTGCAGAAAACAGGATGGCCTGACGTAACATGATTCTACCCACGCATCACAGTAATTGGCTGAGTGTTAACGTAATGCTCGCGTTGATTAGAATCTAATTTAGAATCTATAATGTCTAATCATTAGACAGTTAACATTGCAACATTCTGTAAATAGATATCACTTCGAAATTATCGGGTTGCATTCAATTAGTTTCCAGGAGTGATACTTGTGTATGTTTGGAATGCACTAGGCAAGCAGCTTTGCTACCTGATTGGCAAATATTTGTTGACTGGCGTTTATGCCGATACGACAGGAGAAGAAGACTTCGTGTGTTAGTAAGTCGAGAGTTTGTTTTCGTATCGAGAGAAGTTCGTATTGAACTTGACAGAATACCACCACTGAGCTCAGCTTAAGATGAACAACAGATTATTGAACGCCATTGTAGGGACAGGTCTACTCCAATTGCGGTGATAAGACCCCTGTTTGAGGAGTGGCTAGAGAGGCACCAGGGCGTCCTCACCTTCCACCTGACGCAGTTCCTTACCGGACACAGCTGTTTCGGGAGGGTCTTGTTCAGGATAAGGCGAGAGGAAACGCCCGGGTGTCACCATTGTGTGGATCGCCCGGAGGACACGGTGGAGGTCTGCCCGGCTTTAGCGGAGCATCGCCGTGTCCTCGTGGAGGCGATCGGTGGCGGTGATCTCTCGCATTTGGCCCTGGTTCAGGCCATGGTACAGAGCGAGAGGAAATGGGAGGCCGTCACCTCCTTCTGCGTAGCAGTAATGCTCGCGAAGGAGGAGGCGGAACGCGTGAGGGAGTGGCAAAATTCGCACCCTCATGCCCCTAACCGCCGCAGGAGGAGACGCCCTGGGCGTCGGGAATCGCAGGCCGATTTCCGGCCACCGCCTTCAAAAGGCCCTGCAATGGCCTTTTGATATTGTCAAATCAAATTAACATTATTTTTTTCGCATAATCCTACATGGGCACTTATGAAACGTCAGAAGCTAGGTGCACGGTACCATTTGGTCGTTTCTTAAAATCGAAAAAAGCCGGTAAGAAACTCCACGGTTATTCTTTTTAAAATAATTGGCTTTTACAATCTTTTCAAATAACAGTGTTAATAGGTATGGGAGGACAGTCTAGGCCTTTCAACAAGTACTAGGTAGATACTTAACAAAATAGAAAGTGCTGAACAAATCTACAGTCCCCTAGGCCTACAGCGTTCTCACATTCACAAAATAGAAAATAATCTTTAAAGAAGATAAATTAATTAATAAAAATAAAAACTTATTTTAAACGGAATTACATGATAGCTATTAGAACTGTAACTAATCTAAATAATTATCATGTCCACAAAACCACTAATATAGAGTTGAAATTATACTGTAGATATAATGAATAAATGTCAAATAATAAGATGATGTCAAGGAAGAATGTAAAAAATAAATTGCCGTCGTAATTTAGAAGCAGTTTATAGACACTTACATAATTATGCCGTTTATGAGGTACCAAGGAAGCCACATGTGCAGAACGAATTATTGCCAAACTTTCTTGCCATCAGCGTAGTCTTTTGTTTTATAATATGCTTTTTTGATAATGCCCTACATTTGTCTCGGATAATTCAATCTTATACGAAATCTAGACTTTTCAAGACCTTCAAATCCTTGTCAGTATTTCACTCACACAGTATGAGAAATGCTGGCCTAATTAAATTCCCTCAATTTAACAAAACAATCAATAGTGAAATAACTTAAGTTGTAAACACAATCAAAAACCCATTAACCTAATAAATTGGTGAAGTTCTTCAGGTCAATTACGTTATTTAGAAGTATCAGCGTTAGTTAGTAGAAATACATAGTAGTACTTTTGTTCGCGTATCATGTAACAGGACTAGTGGACAGTTTTTATAGATATTTCGCGATGAAAAAACTTGGATACTTACCTACAGAGCAATAAAATTACGAATGTTGAAGAGTAAGGTTTTCAACTCTGCATTTTAATGGGGGTATTTGAGGTTTTTCATTTATTCTGTTTTTAAAGTGAAACTTTTATTACATCGTCTCAAACTTTTTCGTCTGTGTGTTGCATGTCGCGTGACGGTCGGCCGCAGAGTAAGGATAAAGTGAAAGGCGCTCGTCAGAGCAGCCAAGGCCAATATGGCGGCGCCTATAGTTCGCAGCAGCTGACCGTGTAAAGTTTCACTTTTACCGTGGTTTCATAAAACCACACAATCATTTTTTTTTGTCGTATATTTCGTGTAATGTAAAGTAAGTAAGTAAAGCTTTTCAACGCTTATGGTCATTTTAGTCCCCTCCGGATTGCGACCGCGGGCACTGAAATATACTCGGCGAATGCAAAGTAAAGTGCACCACGATACAATCTATGGAAGCAAGTTGCTTTTAATTTAGTGTTTATGTAACTTACTGGAACAACGCTTGGGAAAAGAAAAAGTACCCAATTAAAACGAAATTCTTGTTTTAAGAAACTGGCTTTAGTTTATGTAGAACATGGAAAAGTCAATAGTGAACGAGAAGCAGTACGATGTTATACTAGAATTAGCTAGGTAGGTACAGTCAGCTTCTAAAAGATCTTATTGAGACTGCTTATATTGCGGACAAGCGTCTTTATTTTCTACAATCATTCTCTCATACAATTGTATCAATGTAGACGTACACACGGCTACACATTTCCAGTTTATGCTGATCTCGCATTGTGTAGGATTTCCGTACAATGCGAGGTCAGCTTATACTGTAAATAAATAGCTTGATGTGTAGCCGTGTGTACGTTAAGAGGGTGCCCACGCGGTCCAAGCAAAAAAATACGATCTAGAGGAATGTGGCCGCTTTTCTTTAGATCGAATTTTATTGCTTCGTGTCTCAATATGAAACTTTATAAAAGGTATTAGAAAATTATAGACACACTTACCGAGGGTTCTTACTAGCCGTTATTCATAATTCCTTCTCAGTCACGAGATAATTTTTTTTTAGAGGAGTGTCGCTATTGGACCATTGAGTGCCCCCTTAAATTAAGTGGCTCGTGGCTAATTAATAATATGCCTCAGAAAATACGTTGAACCGGTGATCCTGTCTGACATACGAGCTGATTTGTCTGTCAGATCTGTAACACTCGTACAGGTAGTTTGAAGCCCAAAAGTCTGATAACCAGTCTTACCAAGGGGTAGGTATCGTGTTACCCAGTAATTGGGTTATCGGTCTGATAGGCAGTCACTCCATGTAAAATATTGGTATTCTGCTGCATCCGGTTACGTCTAACCGGATTTAGCTGAAAACCAGTCGGAAGCCGACCCCAACATACTTAGGCTAGGCAGATGGTGATGTATACCGACCTCAAATTAAGTAAATAATGGTGCCGATTCTCTGGTTCAAAAACTAAACTAAATTTAAGTTTAGTGCATCTTTTTCTTTCTATTTCATTAAGAAAAGGACAGAAGATAAATTTTAGTTTAATCCTGTCAAATTAATCAGCGCTTGACGTAAATTGACGTAATTTTAGTCGGCAAGTTTTTAATCACGTCTAAACTTGTATGGAGTAGTGACAGGCGCTGATTAATTTGATAGGACTAAACTAAAATTTATGTTCTGTCCTTTTCTTAATAAAATAGAAAGAAAAAGATGCACTGAACTTAAATTTAGTTTAGTTTGTGAACAAGGGAATCGGCACCAATTGTAGGTATACAAAGGTACAGTGTACTTATTATGGAACAAAACTTGTGAACAATAAAATGAATCCTTGTCCGTGTACACATCTTATTGAGGCTGACTGTACAACCTGTGTTTTCATAGTTCTGAACTTAGGCACTAAGTATCAATCTAACGTCATCTTAATTAGATTGTAGTACACTTCTGAGTTTACTGCAAGTGTTGAACTTTCTTCGAGAGTCCTACGACTATGATGAATGAACACGAATTACCTAGCTTATTAATTTGATGAAAAATAATAATCATTTTAGGTACCTACTACATTTTCGCCTTAAAAGACGTGAGATTGGATTGAGTTTAATAATATCCTTAGTCGTAATAAACCACTGGACTAACGGACTACCTCGTTGGTCTAGTGGTCGCAAGCGCTACTGCTGAGCATGAGGTCTGGGTTCGATTCCCAAGTCGGGAAAGGTGTTATTGGGTTTTTCCATCAGGAATTTCTCAGTAGCAGTCCGGAGTCTGGATTTGTGCCCGGTTGATGGCAGTGACAGAGCTCCGGCGGGATCTCGTGGCGTCATGGAGAGTGCGACTGTCGCAACCCAGCGCTGGGCACGCCACAATTGCGGCGATAAGACCCCTCTTTGAGGAGTGGCTTGAGAGGCGCCACGGCGTCCTCACCTTCCGCCTGACGCAGGTCCTCACCAGACACGGCTGCTTCGGGAGGTTCCTGTTCAGGATAAGGCGGGAGGAAACGCCCGGGTGTCACCATTGTGTGGATCGCCCGGAGGATACGGTGGAGCATACGGTGGAGGTCTGCCCGGCTTGGGCGGGGCATCGCCGTGTCCTCGTGGAGGCAATCGGCGGCGGTGATCTCTCGCGTCCGGCCCTGGTTCAGGCCATGGTACGGAGCGAGAGGAAATGGCAGGCCGTCACCTCCTTCTGCGAAGCGGTAATGCTCGCGAAGGAGGAGGTAGAACGCGTGAGGGAGAGGCAAATTTCGCGCGCTCATGCCTTTAACCGCCGCAGGAGGAGACGCCCGGGGCGGGAATCGCAAGCCGATTTCCGGCCACCGTAGGCGCGGGCTTGCGGACGATGAGCAATGGGTAGCACGCCATCCGATAAGGATTAAGCCCGGGTTGACGGCGCGTTGTGTTCTACGCGCGCCTCAAAGAGATGTCAGCAGAATTGACGGGGTCCGTTAGGGCCAATGCCTGCTGGGGCTGCGAATACGGGCCGAAAGGGACATCGTGGCCCCCGGCAACAGGGCAACAGAAGGAACACGGGTGGGTTTTAGTCAGTAAGAATCAGACACGCCCTCCCGCTCCACCCAGAGCGGGAGAAGGTATTTGATAATTTCCCACGAAAAAAAAAAGTCTCGCCCCCCATTACGTGGGAATTTATCATAACTCGCACAATGTCGGTATACTTGGTATAGGTAGACCTCTGCCTAACCGTTCGGGGATTTACAGGCGTGATGTTATATCGTAATAAACTATCTAAACCTCTCGAATCGCCCGTGGTAAATAGATCACTCAACCCACAAGGTTGGTAGCGGAGCTGACTACCAGGGTGTGCCAGATAGGTAGATAGATAGATAAATATAATACTCTTTATTATTATGTACACCATAAAAATTACAGATATAAATGGAGAAATTTTACAAAGGGTGACACAATGGGCGGTCTTATCGCTAAAAGCGATCTCTTAAAGACAACCTTTGGATATTATATAAGGGAGAAAGGAGAGACGATACTGCAGATAGTCATATGTACCAAGTACCAACGTACGCTGGTACTTTTAATGTATCTATAAATAAATAAAAGTCATAGAGAATTATTAAAAAATTTACAAATTGTGCCACGTTTTTTTGACAAAATGGTATTAGAAATGAAACTAATCTTGATTTTCTTTTTTCATTCAACTGAAACCTTTAACAATAACAACTATTTGGACTGACTTGAACGTACAAAGGTAAGAAATAATAAAAATAGATTAAACGAGTCACGAGACTGACATAGTGAAACGAAAAATAAATTGCAGAACTTAAGTGAATGTATTTTTTTTAATTTAAGGCCACGCAATGTTTCAGTTGAAAGCACTATAAGTTAATAAGAATGACGAAGAAATATCGATTGAAGAGTAATAATGGTTGAGAAATTGTGATAAATTTTTGTAATAAAAAACTTTTTACAAAAAAAAAACAACCGACCTCAAAAAAAAAAAAACACTACAAAGTGAAAAATAACTTTAATTTCGGAAGTCGGTGGCAAAAAACGAAAATACAAAACCCAAGACACGGTCGGTTGTTTTTTTTTTGTAAAAAGTTTTTATTTTTCACTTTTTAGTTGTGGTACCTACCCCACACACATTCGAATACCACTACCTGCTACCAGTGACAGAAACTTATCATAATTATCATCTACATACTAAGTGGGAAAAAAAAACGTATTTTGTAGCTAACTCAAAAACTATCCAAGCAAAGTTAATAAAATTTATATGGGACCAATTTCAGAGCACACCCTTTCGAACAAAAAAAGAATTTTCAAAATCGGTCCACAATTGACGGAGAAATAGGTGGACATACATAAAAAAAAAATAAAAAAAAAAAACATACGCGACGAACATATAACCTCCTCCTTTTTGGAAGTCGGTTAAAAATAAATAGTTAGTGGCTTAAAAAGGAGATACGAACTTATTGTCATTGCAAAACAAAAAAAAAAATCTTTTAATAATATAATGGTGTAAAGTTTACACAATTGTATTGTCAAAAGATTTTTTGTAATAAGAACAAACTGCGATTAAAATATCTACAATTCTTTATACAGATTTGATAACTTATTCCGACATTAATTATGGGTTTTGTATTAAGAAATTAAACAAAGTCGGAAAAAGTTAGAAATAAGTAATTAAAAAAATGCCTCCATGGTTTAAGCATGGCTTTGAAGATATCCATTGTTTTGTAATATGACGGATTCAGTCTATTTGAAATGTAATATCGTCGGCTAAATCTAGTCTATAAAAATAGTAAAAGAGAACAGTCGTCACCAAAATCTATTTTAAGGAAAGCACAACAAAAAACACCGCTAGAAACACCTAAAACTATAAACAGAAAAATCTGTTAAATCGCCTTTTTATCTACGATCTTTATAAAAGGTATTTGAGTGCTTTTATGTTTATTAAACGTTTAGGCTATGAATAATTCTAAGCGGATAATGGCTCTGTAAGTAACCGGCTAAATAAAATAAGGATTTTGCGATATTTAATACACACAAGCAAAAAAGAAAAGAAAAAAATCAAGGTCGGAAAATTATGTGAGAGTAAAACTTTGAAACATAATATGAAAAGGGAAGATTATTATTAAGTAGAAAGTGGAGGCTACGTTTTTAAAGCTTTCACTTTACGGTAACTATTTTGAAATACCTAGAAGTTTCACTAAAAATATGATTGTAGTTAGTTACAAACTTTTATAATTACGACGAAAAAATCTGGATCAAAAGTTATAACTGTTCTGTTTTTTTTTAACTTATGTGTAAATGAAATAAAGTAGGTCGCAAGTAGGTAACATTCATTGAATTAATAAATAGGTCCAAGAAAATGCTGAAAAGCCGTAAAATCATGATAAGGCTTCAATTTTAATAACATCACCTACAAACCACAATCCTAAATTTCCCGACATGACATTTCATTGTCTAGGGCTTATGTTCTGCCGACGATTGGTCATAATAATATAACATGCTTCACGACCACCAATTTGGTCCAAAACATGGTTGGTACAGTTAAGAGCATAAATATCTTACATAAACGCAAGAGCAAAAAAACGTATTTAAAAAAAAATATAATGAGTTTTGAAGGCGGTTGTTTTTTTTTGTAAAAAATATTTTTACTTTTAACCGACTTCCAAAAGGAGGAGGTTCTCAATTCGACAGTAAGTTAAAAAAAAAATATTTTTGTTACGCGATTACTCCGCCAATTGTGAATTGATTTTGATGATTCTTTTTTGGTAGGTCATATTTCAGAGGTGGTCCCATATAAATTTTATTAACTTTGCTTAGGTAGCTTTTGAGTTAGCTTCAATAATACGTATTTTTTCCCACTTAGTATGTGGATGATATGATAAATTCCTGTCACTGTTATTTACATAGCAGGTAGTGGTATTCGAATTTGTGTTGGGTAGGTACCACAACTAAAAAGTGAAAAATAAAAACAATATACAAAAAAAAAAAACAACCGATTAAAAAAAAACACTACAAAGTGTAAAGTTGTTTTTCACTTTGTAGTGTTTTTTAGGAAGTCAGTTGTTTTTATGTTTATATAGTTGTGTAACCCCCACTAAAATTCGTAAACGACTACTTGCCATGTAAACAACAGTGACAGGGATTTTTATAACATCCTCTACAATTGTATTAAATACCTACGTGTTATTGAAGCTAATTCAAAAACTACCTAAACAAAATTCACATGAGAACACCACGCAAACCTCTGCAAAATGAAAAATAATCCTATAAATCGTCCTAGTATTCACGAATGAGTCGGTGAACATACATGAAAATAAAAAGGCGCCGACTGCATAACCACTTCCTTCCTTTTTTTCCGTTTTACGTGGATGTGACGCATATTTTCCCCTAATTTCTTAATTTCGTGTTTTTTTAAATCTTTCTTTGCATCATGTTTACCAAATAAACAAATTTTCTTTCTTCTTTTCTTTATTTAAGTCGGTTATATAGCGATTTTCTCTTTTAAAGTACTGACACTTTTATGGTGTAACAAACTTAGTATTTTCGAAACCATACTGTTATGAAATAGGTCTTTTCTCAAACATGCAATCGTTATTTCAGGAGAAAGTTGCTTTTGAATTTTGCGTATGTGTAAATTTGTATTCATGTTCGTGGCTGTACCTGCATAAATAATATTCAGAATCTTCCCCGAGTACCTGAGGTTTACGTCGGGTTGACAGTTTCTAATTACTTATGGACATTTGAGCCCTCTAACATGTTTGTTGTGATTTTCTTGTGGTTTTTGGGTAGAATTTGCTAACCCATTTTGGTCGAGTTTTGATATGTTGTAGGTAATATCGGCTACATAGTCAGAAACAGGGTGGTACATTAATAACAATTTACAGTTTCTTTTTAGACAGCATCCACCCGTACAGATTTTCTTAAAATCCGCAATAGAATTACGATTTCATTAAAAAAAAAACAAAGTGACTCAAAGTCGTATGTTTGAAAAAACCAAGTTCGATTACTAGTTGAACTAGAATAAGTATTTTTCGGGAAAAGATATCGTTCATATTGTCCCTTTGAGTACTTTGCTTGGTATTTCATAGTTTCGTTCTGGAGTACCATCCCAAAAATTCACCCTGTGTACCAGTACAGTCACAAGCACTAATATGTATACAAATATCCACTTTTTAGAGTATTTTCTTCTACCGTATTGATTGTAATTGTGTTGTTAGAAATATAGTATTTTGGATCACATAGGGCTTATGTCAAGTTGCAATCGTTGTTCCACGAGAAAATCATTTTGAATTTTGGTAAGTGTATGCATATTTTTGCTCGTGACTTACAACGCTAAAATGTTCTTTTGGCGCGTGGCCGAACTCGGGACCAATGCCGCCATTTTGTTTTGTCAATACAATTTCACAAATGTAACCAACAACGCCCCCCTGTTAATGTCATTCAGACGCCAAAAGTTCCTTGTAATTTTGAAATATCTTTAATTTGATTTTGATTTAAGTTTAGTTCAATGTTATTTAAATTTTGATTTGATGTTGTTTTAATTTTGTTTTGACTGTAATTTAATGTTATTTTAATTCTGATTTGATTTAATTTTGATTATAATTTAAATTAATTTTAATTGTAATTTTGATTATAATTTAAATTAATTTTAATTGTAATTTTGATTTTAATGTATTTTTTTTTGGTTTTATTGTAATATTATTTTTCGATTTTAGTTCTACTAACATATTTTTGTAAGTTCTTATACTAACACAATATGGATATTTTTTTCCGAGATAAATTATTTGATTTGATTACATTGCATTAAAGGCCCAAAAGAGATGCATTCGTGCGATGTTTAATTTGAAGTCGACCGAAACCTGTATGCCATTATTTAAAAAACACAAATTACTAACCCTACCATCTTTGTATGTTTTTGAAATTGCGACATTTGTTTGGGTAAATCAATCTCTATTTCCACGACTAGCTGACGCATTCCCCCGTAACAGACGTGACAAAAATCAACTGTATGCGCATACATCAAAGACGGCATTAATGGGAAAAAGCGTTTTCTGTATGGCTCCAAAAATTTATAATAAAATACCACAGCATATAAAGCATTGCCGGTGAAATTGTTTAAAAAAAAGATGCGAGATTTATTAACGGACAAGTGTTATTATAATATAAGTGATTTTTTGAATGACACTACCATACTTGGATCAAATTGCCTTTAGAATTTAGTTTTATTTTGTAATTTAGTTTTTATGATATTTTATTTTTTGTAAATTTTATAAATTTGTTTGCCTTACGGGTAAAACATGTACGGACGATATATCAATTGTGACATCCTGCATGTTTAATTTGACAAATAAAATTATCTTTATCTTTACAAAACATCTACTTACTTGAAAATTAAACATCTCAGCCATTATAATGTATGGCATTGGTGATATTCCGCCTGCGTAGACAGCGACATACGTTATTATAGCAACCACGGGCATCCAACCTGGTGTTAACCCTCCTTGATGCTGTATCAACATCGTTGTTCCTAAGACTGCATGTGAAAGTACTGCCACTGCGAAGGCTATACTAATGAGGGGCTGAAATAGAGAGAGAAGGCACATTGTTATTATGATTACCAGATATAACTTAAAACATTTGAACACTTGTTTGAAGGGTTAGTAAAGAGGATGGCAAAGTACAAAATATGTAATTAAACTTAAGGCTCAAATTCCCGTGTCAACCATCGTGATTTTGTAGGTACTTATTTGCGTATTTAAAGCTACGTTAACATTATTGCAAGTTGCTGATATTAACTAATGTCAAAATGTTCAAATTAAATCAAATTATTTATTTGCTTAATACAGGTAGGTATAAAAAAATGTTACAAATAAATATAAAGTACTCTGTACATTACCTATTATGGTGTGCAAATATTTACATTATTATTAATCTAATTAAATAATTATTAAAATAACATTACAAAATTATTACACTCGAAAAAATAAAAATATAATTAAAAAAAATCAGAATGCACACGTCAAAGGTTTAAAAATAAAAATAAAAATTGTCAGATGAATTAAAATACATGTCATAGATTTAACAATCAGATAAATTCATCATCATCATTCATCATTTCAGCCGAAAGACGTCCACTGCTGGACATAGGCCTCCCCCAAGCACCGCCACTTCGACCGATTCTGTGCTTTCCGCATCCAGCGGATTCCTGCGGCCTTCACAAGGTCATCGGTCCATCTTGTGGGAGGCCTTCCAACGCTACGTCTTCCGGTACGTGGTCGCCACTCCAGAACCTTTCGACCCCATCGGCCATCCGTTCTGCGAGCAATGTGCCCTGCCCATTGCCACTTAAGTTTGGCAATTCTTCGGGCTATGTCGGTTACCTTGGTTCTCCTGCGGATCTCTTCATTTCTGATTCGATCACGTAGGGAAACTCCAAGCATAGCCCTCTCCATTGCCCTTTGGGTGACTTTTAGCCTTCTGATAAGGCCCATTGTGAGCGACCACGTTTCAGTACCATAGGTCATCACTGGCAACACGCACTGGTCAAAGACTTTCGTCTTGAGACACTGTGGTATGTGGGACGAAAAGATATTGCGTAGCTTCCCGAACGCTGCCCAGCCGAGTCGGATTCGACGATTGACCTCTTTCTCGAAGTTGGACCTACCTAGCTGGACAATTTGTCCTAGGTAAACATACTCGTCCACAACTTCGAGCGTAGCGTCTCCGATCTTCATGGGAGTGGGTGTCACATGGGCATTTGACATGACTTTTGTCTTGTCCATGTTCATTTTAAGACCCACTCTTTCGGAGGCTCTACTGAGGTCATCGAGCATTGTACTGAGTTTCTCCATGGTCTCAGCCATGACAACTATGTCGTCGGCAAACCGAAGGTTAGTGATATACTCGCCATTGATGTTGATGCCTAGCCCTTTCCAATCCAGAACCTTGAAGACATCCTCCAGTGCAGCGGTGAACAGTTTCGGAGAGATAACGTCTCCCTGTCTCACACCTCGCTGCAGAAGGATAGGTTTCGAGGTCTGGTCCTGGAGTCGAACTGACATAGTGGCGTTTTTGTACAAACACTTTAGCACCTCGATGTACCGATAGTCGATCTGGCACCGTTGAAGAGACTGCAGCACAGCCCATGTCTCGATCGAATCGAAGGCTTTCTCGTAGTCCACAAACGCTAAGCAGAGAGGCTGGTTATACTCTTCGGTCTTCTGTATAACCTGCCGCAGCGTATGTATGTGGTCTACGGTGCTAAAGCCTTTACGGAATCCGGCTTGTTCGGGAGGCTGGAAGTCGTCAAACCTGCGCGCGAGACGGTTCGTGATAACTCTTGAAAACAGCTTGTAGACATGGCTCAGAAGTGTGATGGGCCTATAATTCTTAAGCAGGGCATTGTCGCCCTTTTTAAAGAAGAGTACCACCACACCTCTGTTCCATGCCTGTGGCGTTTGACCCTCGAGTATGACGGAATCGAAAAGCTTCTGGAGGGCCTTAAGAACAGGTTTTCCCCCGGCCTTCAGGAGTTCAGCCGTAATTCCGTCATCACCCGGCGCCTTGTTGTTTTTAAGTTGCTTCAGAGCCATCCTAATCTCGTACAAGCTGACGTCCGGGATGTCTTCGGTATAGTGTCGGGTCAATCTAGCTCTTGGGTCGTTTGCTAGATTCGTAACGGGGTTACTGGTTGACGTGTATAACTGTCCATAGAAACTCTCGATTTCTCTCAACAGCTCAGGTTTGGCGGATACGACTCTGCCATTATTGGTCTTCAGTTTCGCAAGCTGACTCTGTCCAATAGACAGATCTCTAGCAAATACCTTGGAGCCCTTATTCTGCTCTATTGCGTCCTTAATACGGTTCGTATTATAGAGTCGAAGGTCGCTTTTCAAGGACTTAGAGATCTGTCTATTGAGCCGCCGGTATTTAAGCGCATCGTCTGAAGACTGCAGAATCATCTCGCGCCTCTCCTCCATGAGCTGTAAAGTAGCATCAGAGAGCCTCTTGTTTCGATTTGTACGACGGGTCTTGAAAAACTTGGACCCGACCGTATGGACAGTTTCCACGAACCCATCGTTATAATCGTCCACGGAGCTCCCTAGGCACTCGAAACGATTCTGAAGTTCGAGCTGAAAGCTCTCGGGGTTTTGGACTTGGATCGGTGCTGGGCGGAGCGTAGACTTCATCAGTCGAGATCTTTCCAGCTTGATATTCAAGTTCAATGTGCCTCTTACCATACGGTGATCACTTCCGGTTTTCACCGCGTTGATCACAGAGACATCATTGAATACTTGCCTCTTCGTCGACATAATGAAGTCAATCTCATTTTTTGTTGCACCATCAGGGCTCTGCCAGGTCCACTTTCTGTGCTCACGTTTTCTGAAGAAGGAATTCATCATAAAGAGGCCTTCCTTCTCCATAAAACTGGCCAGTAGGTGACCCCTGTGGTTTCGACGTCCAACTTCAAATTGCCCCACTCGCAGCTCATCATCGTTTCGTTTGCCCAGTTTCGCGTTGAAGTCCCCCATGACAACGGTGAAGTGAGTTTTAGAGCCATGCATGGCTCTGGAAATATCCTCATACATGGTCTCCACCTCATCGTCGGGGTGTGACGAGGTCGGGGCGTAAACCTGTACGACCTTCAGCGAATATCTTGCGGATATTCTGAGTATAAGGTACGCCACCCTGGTCGACACACTCTCGATCTTCACCACGCTGCTCACAAGGGACTTATGGACGATAAACCCGACACCACCTTGGGACTGCTGGTCGCCCTCCCGGAAATAGAGCAAGTTCCCGGATTTGAGGATTATCGAGTCCTCGCCCTCTCTTCGGACTTCAGATAACCCTACTATACCCCATCGTAACTTGCTCAATTCTTCCTCGAGTTCGATGATCTTTTCGTCGGTCCGGAGTGTACGCGTGTTGTATGTTGCCAGGTCCAGTTTCCGGTGGTTATGGTAGCCGGATCTCTTCCGGGGATTCTTCGCACCCCTTGCCTCACCGTGGCCTTGACCGCTACCGTAGCCAAGGGCCGGTGGGCCGCCGGGCACTAGGGGCCGTTTCTTTTTGGTGCTTTTCATTTTTGGGGGGGGGTATGCCATAATCGCCACGCTTGGCAGGCGGGTTGGCGATCGCAGTATGGTGTTAGAAATGCATAGAGAACGCTGCTGCCCATTCTCTAGTAAGTCCCTTAGTCGCCTTTTACGACACCCATGGGAAGAAATAGGGTAGTGCTATTCTTTAAGTCCGGCACCACACGGACTAATCACGGACTAATCAGATAAATTAAATAAAAACATTGATCCAAATTTAAATAAAATAAAATTATACATTATTACATTACGTCAAATTAAATTATTATAGCATGTCACACTATTTGAAACAGAAATTGATATTTTGAAGCCATCTTTTACGTTTAATGACTTGTTGTTACCTCCTCTGTTAGACAAGACCACCTAAATACTTTATCAGGCCACGGTTGTAATATTTAATATTTTGTCTAAAGCTCATCTCACACTAAAGTCTAAAGTTCATGGTCTGTCGGGACGCTGCCGTCAAATCATTACCCACCTACTTATATAAGTGGAGCCCGATATCGCCTCGTAAATATTTAGTGCTGATTAAGTTACACCGACGAAGTCTACAAACTAGATTACTTCGCCTACAAGCATAAAATATGAATTAATCAACTTTATCCATACAAACAGATTGCTCATCTCCCTCGTAATTTAATTTATTATCGATTAGATCTTCTATGTCACTATCTTTTCCTTCAACAACAGGCCTAATACAAGCTTGCGTCAAGCGACAGGCGCGCTTCACTTGTTAACGTCCGCCGTCGCTCTGTAGGTCGTGTCGCGCGTTAGCTATGGTAAAAAAAAAACCCAAGGGCTGGTCAGTGGGAACTGTACATGGAATTAGTATGAACTATCCTATTTTAGTGGTATGAGGAACAGGGTGTAAAGTTCACTTATCCACCATAGAAAAGGGAGGATCCTGCGACCAGACGGGTGTTGTGTCTGGCGGGCAACTGCCCATCGGTTTGAAGTTGAAATCTTGTATCTATGTCGATCGCTCGGTAAACTCTAACTGCGCGATGCAGGATTTGTGTGACGTCATGTCTTTGATGCGTAGTTCGTATGTGGCGGTGTAACCTCTACACTATACTATTAAATGAGCATTCTCAATTTTCACCCGAGCAGAGATTTACGCTTTTTTTAATCTTATCAAAGAGACTTCATGCCTTTTTATGCATACTGTGTAAATAAATAAAGTATGATAAATTAACATAACATTTCATCAAATTATATATTTTTCACTACATATTAAATTAACCTTAATTTGCGTTTTCAAAACATTATTTTGTGTTTATTACATTTTTTATATAGGCTGTTCAGCGGTTTTGCCAGTGCCTTTGTTTACACCTGCGCGCGCATCGCTAGCGGAAAAAACAAAACCGTTGTTATCGTTTGTGTGGTAAATTATCATACAAAATAAGAAATCTAAAGTATTGTCACCAATCGACGAAGAAAAGTTTTTAAAAGAAGCTCCAGAATAATTAGTACCTTGCAACAAAGGTCAGTTGAACTTTATAAATCTAAATGTATCATCTCTATAGGTAGTTACGTTATTGTAGCATTTGTTTATACAACAAGTCTGTTTTATTTCTCGCAAGTGTGTTGAAAAATGTCGTATGAAACGCGTGTGTACCAACAGATTGATAATCTCTCTCATAATTTAATTTATTATTGAATAGGTCTTCTACGTCATTAGCTTTACCTTCTCCATCAAGAACTAATCTCTCTGATTCCTTATTTTCTAACTTGCAGAACAGCTTGTCATTTTCTGCATCTGTTGCTTTGATTAAATTCTTTGCGGACTCAACGACATCTTCATTTCGTCTCGGACTTATCGTGCCGTCGCTAGTTCATCTTCCTTCTTTATTAGCTTACATCTTAACACTATCTAGATTCTTTTGTATAATTAAAGTTTCTTCACTGATTATTTATTTCATGAAGTTCGTGTCTCAGTTTGCGTCCTTTTATTTCTTTGAAAACTACTAAAAGTGCAGTTCTTTGTTCAAAGTATAAACATTAATTTATTAATATAATAAAATAATAATAAAGTGAAAACTGTACATTGAATATTTTTGAAAAAAGGCTACGATGTGTGGGAACGAGGCTGAACCCTACAATAAAACATATATTTTAGAATTTTTGTCCCTCTGTTTGCCTTTAATTCGGATGAAATTTGGCACACAGATAGTTTATAACTTGGATTAACACATAAGGTAGGTACATTTAATCGCGGTAGTACATTCCCGTGGGGAATTTTCCGACATTAACACGGGCTTCTGATAACCCGTAACAATTGTCAAAGATCCACGAATGACAACCGGGACCAATGGCTTAACGTGCTTACCGGAGAATGGAGGGGTCTCGATATGTAATGGATGGTCACCCATCCACGAACCAACTGCGGTAAACGTAGCTTAACCTTCGATCGACCCGTGCGGCTGTTATTATTTAGCCACGATTCCCTCTTGGGGATATTGGATGCAAAAAGTGTAAGAAAAACAAAAGAGAAAATGTATTATCAGATTTATCGAAACATCAGAAGTTATATCTAACTCAAAGTGACGTAAATACAGAAAATATCCAGATATATCGACTCTGACTCGGTCATTCGTCGTCGTAAGGTGCATATTACAAGTTTTAGATAGAAAAGTAGCAGTGTCAGAAAGTAGTTGCTAAACAAAGTGGACTCTCTTGTCTCATTTATTGTGAAAACTTTATAACATACTTTTGTTTTAAAATATTTCCGTGTTCTGAGAAACGGAAATGTAACGAAACAATGTAATAGGTATAAATCTATCTAACTTTGACCGACATAGTCCGAAGAATTGTCAAATTTAAGTGGCAATGAGCAATTGGGCAGGGCATATTGCTCACAGAACAGATCCCCGATGGGGCCCAAAGGTTCTGGAATGGCGACCGCGTACCGGAAGACGCAGCGTTGTAAGGCCTCCCACAAGGTGGACCGATGACCTTGTGAAGGCCGCAGGAATCCACAGGATGCGGGAAGCACTGAACCAGTCGAAGTGGCATTGTTTGGGGGAGGCCTACCTATGTACAGCAGTGGATGTCTTTCGGCTGAAATGATGATGACTTTGAATTACCTAACATAATAATATTTAGTTACACACAAGAGACGTCAAAGCTGTTCAATATCTGAAAAGTTATAAATTATTTCCGACTTTCTTTTTTCTTTTCCTCGAATTCTAGGATCCCTAGATTTATTTTTCCAAGAACGTTGTTATTTCTAACAACTTAAGCACGTTAAACTAACCCGCGGTTCCAGAAATTCTCTCAAATTTATCTGTTGCTAAATTCCACGTCAACTAATTTGAGTGACTATTATTGTTGTTTCGGGAAACTAATTAGGTACAGCAGTTAACATAATATTTGACACTGAGTTAATAAAGTAAATTTTTGACTTGAGCCTTTCAGAATCCGTTAAACCTAGTATGAAGTATATTTTCCACTATAAAACAATATACATACATACACAAACTCACGCCTTCTTCCCATGGGGATAGGCAGAAACTACAGAACGCCACCTGTTACGATCCTTATACACGACATAAGTAAAAATTGTTTAATTTCGCCTCCAAACAAGTTAGTAAAGCTAAAGTTTAAAAGCTGACAAAAATGGTATCTTTTACTTTGTCCTTCCAAGTTGTATCAACTGAAAAGCTTGTCTGTCTTATTGGCATGGAGCCAGCCTCGCCAGTTTGCACAACGTACGTCCTTTGACCCGGAATGTTATTTTTACACCGATTTCTAAAGTCGATACGGAGAGAGAAGATAGGTTAACTTTAGACCGTCTCGGTTTGAATCTGGATTTTAAAAAAAAGGAGATAATTGAAGATAGTGAAGCGATTATACTTGGCAAACCATGAAACTGTATACATAAAACTTCGTTTGCTACTATATTCCAACGTCTTGCCTATTTTTTTTTTAGATACTTTTAATAAAAGTTATTTGCCAAAATGAAAAGAATTGTGGATTATTGCAGGATGAAAATGGTTTGTAGGAATATTTAAAGATAGCACATAGCAGTTAAAAGTAAAACGATTCCAATAGGAACCGGGCAACATTACATTGTGCGATTCTACAATCTCACGCAAGATATTTATGCGAAACGTGGATACAAGTAGCGCCTTGGGAATAATATCAACCCTAGTTCAACTGATAAGGATCGTAAGAGCAATGCATATGATCATACGTTCATAAAGATCATAATACCCATTATAATATAATTTCTAAGAGACAAAAAATATTTATCGTTCAATTTCTCGGCAAAAAATATACGCATCACTGCCTCTGAAGTGAAGTACCCTTCTATTCTGAATAGTCCTTTAGAGAGGTCTCTATAGCGAAAGTTCAAGGGGCATTAATGATTACGAATCGTGGTATGGTTAATAAGACCAAGAGTCGAAGGGACAGAAGGGTCGGTCATAATTATACATGTCAACGTAAATCACCATGCGTAAGTCTCAAAAGTTCTACCCAAAAATTGCCTTGTAAAACTTAATTTATTATCCTGGGAGCTAATAAGGTTTACATAACATTCACCAAAAGCCACGTTCAAAACCAGGGTCTCCAGTGGACTATTCAGTAATAGTGTCAATTTATTTGAAAATTAAACTTTACGAATGAAAATTTAATATTAACAACATGAATAAATAATTGGCAGTCGACTGCGATGGTTGTCACTAACGAAAAGAGTTTTTAAATGGTGGGTTTATTTGGATATATATATATTTATATAAATACATTATTATCATCATTTTTTTAAAGATTTTGGTTTTCCAGAATTAAAAGTTGCTTATTTATCAAAGTACCAGGTTCCTTATATTACCTATGTTTATGATTTTCTAAAACCGAGACATTTTCGAGTTTTTGCGTTAGTGAGCATTTTTAGCCAGTCCACGACGAACAATTCCGTACAGCTTAAAGAAATCTCAGCAAGAAATAATAAAACAAAAACCTACAAATCAGAGCTCAGCGAAATCCTCGCGAGAGAACAAGAAACGTACAAATAAAACGTTGAAACGCAAAGTATAGGGAAGATTTCTTCTCTAATCCGATCAAAAATAAAGATTAGTCAGCAAACACATTTATCAAAATTACTTTGGAAAGGCTCTTACCTTCCGGCCGAACTTTTCCACACAACTCATTGAGATAAACGAGGCAAGGATCATAACTGCCGGGAAGCTGAGAGTCTGGAGTTCTGGGTTCCACGTGACGCCGGCGGATTTCAAGATGGCGGGTGAATACGTCAGAGTTGCGAAGTTTCCGCTGTTCGTTTGAAACGTTACCAGTATGACGTTTAGGATGCAGCCGCGCCGCCATGCTTTATTTTTAACTGAAAATTGATCAAAAGCATGAAATTTGTATGTTCTATAAATAAAAACATCAAAAGTTACAACGAATTTGAAAGTGATTTTGGGTTGTATGGAGTCTACTTGTATTTATGTCAGAGGCTTCGATATTTCAATTTTGATCATCAATTTACAAGTTGAAACACAAAATAAGTCTGCAAACTCAAACAATTCATGGAAAAGGAGTTTTTGTAGAAATATCCTAATTACATTATGAATACTGGTAAAATGTTCGTATTGTAGATTAGTTATTAAGTGCCAAAAAAAAAAAAACGGTAATATGGAAACTAGAATAAAATGATAAAACAGCAATGCAACTTCGGCTTAACCCGACATTATTATAAGAGAGTGACAAGTTTATCCCAATTTGATTTGCTTCAACCACGACCTACGTAGCACATTCAAGATTTACTAAGGAAAATTCCCGAAATACAAATCTTGACAGGCTAAAATCCTTTAGCAGTTTAAAAAGTGCTTAAAAGGTTAAACTTCGTTTAGGAATTGATGGATTTAATAATAGCTACAATAATCAAATAAGCTTTATTAATCTCTCTTTTAGAATAGAAGTGTCCCGATTTCGAATGTTTTGGTAAGATACAAACACTAAATATTTCTTTGACATAATAATTATTATTATGAATCTCTCGTGATGATTCGGGCTAACATTTATTTTACATAAATAGGTATATAAAATTAATGATAGCTCGAATCATCTTTTACTGGGTTGTATACATATAAAACGAAACAAAAAAAGAAATGAATATCAATCTATGTACGCAGAGCACACCGGGTTGTGTTTTTATATAGTATGTACGTAGGTATAGAATTGTTAATTGATTCAGGCGTGACCTTGCGGAAATCCATTATAAAATAAAATAGACGTGGATATATTTAGTAACCTGTTCCGCTTAGCTATTTCTAAAGAGCCATAAAAAACTCATTTATTTCAGGAGTTTTTTATGGCTCTTTAGAAATAGCTAAGCGGAACAGGTTACTAAATATATCCACGTCTATTGTACGTACAAAATTTTTAATCTTCGACTGATATTAAGGTTGAACTAGTCGCGGGCTCGAACTCATTTGTGGGCTTGGTCAAAAAGCACGCTGTCTCACCTGGCATCGTGTCCGACAGAGATAGTATCAGTGATGAGCAGTTAGACGCTGGTCTACATACACAAACTCTAGTTCGTACGCACATAAACACCGTTCAGAACGATTTTAGTAAAACGAGTGCGTAAAAAAAGGTGGAGTTTTATTAAAAAACTACTGCATGAATCAATTACGAATAAAGTTTATTATAATCTTCGACAATTGAGCTTTGTCGGAACGAGCTTTGTTTTGGAGATTTTATACTTCTTTTATTACTTACTAGCGACCCGCCCCGGCTTCGCACGGGTATAAACTGTTTTTTTTATACATATAAACCTTCATCTTCAAACACTCTATCTATTAAAAAAAAACCGCAACAAAATCCGTTGCGTAGTTTTAAAGATTTAAGCATACATAGGGACAGAGAAAGCGACTTTGTTTTATACTATGTAGTGATTTACTCGCAAAGTTGCGTTAAAATTAGCAGGAAAAACGAATCTTTGTTGGCTCATAACTTTTGAATTGCTTTTTTTTTACTATTCTGCTTCTGTACAGACAAAATTAATAATAAGACAAAACGATTTCATGTTTTACTTTGGATGTACAATGTGTAACAGTGGAGTAAAACCCCCCCGAAATTTGTACGGAAAAAGTATCGGCTAGTTACGCCTTAAAAAGACACGATGAAACGTATTTTTTGGTACTCACGTATGGTTTTGAAGGAAACCTTTGGTAGTGACTTATAAGTAAGCTCTTGATTTTTCATGTAGTCAATTTCGTTCTGTATTACTTTGTCGTTGACATCCAGTTTTCTCAGAAACGCTATTGTCGAGGCAGCTTCCTATAACACATTATATTTGTTTAAAAAACCTCTGATATTGCATTTGGCGAACAAAGGAAAATTCATAATGTAAATCTGTGATGATATTTCTGAGTACTGCTCACAGCTGCCACCATTTTAAAGAAGAGAAAACGTGTTTTATTGTTGTGGACATGTAAAAAATTAACTGGAAAATGTATTAAAAATACATTGGTATGTGGTTCGAATGGAATTCACGTGAAACACATATTTAGCGAGGCTTCTCTGACAGTTATTCTTTTAACTGAAAATATCTCCACATTGCTTTTCTCGTAGAGTATTCTCTCTCGGGAAAACGCAGTATTTTTGAACACGGCTTTTGGTTTACCTGCTATCAATTATGTACATACTCATACAGATCTTAAAATCCTGGTGGGAGGGTGGGGGAAAACCTTTTTGTTGAAATTTTCTATTCTTTCAAGTCCTGATTTATTCCGTTTTTTAATTTTACGTTACATTTTTTTAAAGGCGCGTCAGACATCGTAAAATAACCTCGTTTTAATTGATTTGGTTAGATATGCCACCAGTTATAGTCTCCGCCATTTTATGTTTCTCTTATCTCAGGAATTGCTATTGTTTATATGTTTCTGTATTTTATTCAACTCAGATGATATGTTTTCGTGTTATTAATGGATTAGTAAATCGCCCCATTACCGGAGCTTTGTGAACGAATATATATCACTTGGACGTAATGAACTGGTGTTAACGGACTGAGAGAGAATTGTTGCGCGGACTTAGTATGTAATTGGAGTATATAAATGCGTGGGAGAAAAGAAAAACTTCGGGAAATTAAGACTAACTAACTCCTTGCGAACAAATCAAAATGTTTTCTAAGGAAATTGGGCCAGACGTCTTGGAAAACAGTTTTGGAATTAAAAAAAGTAAGACTTAGGCTTTCTAGATGCCTAATGTATAAAGACACCGTCAAATAATGTTATTTTCAATTTGTGTATATACATATAATTTATTTTAAAAGAAAAGAAATAAACACTAGCTAAGCAGTTACTCCTCCTTCGCATGTCGATGGCAATGTAAACTGAGTTAGCCTCGAATTTGGCTACGATAGTGTCCTGCGCCTTCAATAGTGTTCTACAGTTTCTGTTACGTGCAGACCACAGGACATGCAGGACACGATATTAAAAGTGTCGCATTGTTTATGGAACAACACCACATTTACACTTCAGGGCGGAGCCATATATGAATTTCCACGTGAGCAGGTTTTTCTTGCTTCAGTCAACCTGGGTCCAGAGTCCGTTTAAAGACCTCCGGTTTAGCCAAGGCATCTCATCTCACTCACTAGTCATCATTTTATCGAAGGAGTTATTAAATCTATAAAAAAGTCTAATCTCAAAAACTTACATCGATCTTTCCCTTCTTCACCAAAAACGCTGGCGATTCAGGTGCCTTCAGCATCATTACTATAGTCAGAACCGGCACCCATACCACAATCCACAATACAGTGTAATAATTGAAGTAGGCTCCCATTGCAAACATGGCCAGTATGCCAATATTTTGGAACAGTATTATAAATGATCCGAGAACCCCTCTAATGTCATCCTGACTTATCTCTCTGACGTACATTGGCACTACATTGTAGCATCCACCAGCTGACAGACCGCCGCAAAGTCTGGCTATGATTAACACCGCAATGTTTGCTGATGACAGTTTCATTATCCAACAAAGCTGAAAGGGGATTAAGTTGTTATTCATATTATAAAATATATTCTAAAGTCACCGTCAGAGTCACGCAAGCGTCTCTTGATAGATTGAAATAACATGTTTTTCCAGACTGATTTTCCTAGACTTTGTATTCTAACGTAGTAGGTAGGTTATCATCATTCATCATTCTCATATCACAAATTTATGGTCGGGTCACTTGTCTTTCCGTTTCATACTTATCTATTAGTCGTTGTCTTAGTAGTCACCCCTTCCTGTCCACAGTTCATCCATCTGTTCTCTGGTCTTCTCCTACTCTTACAGCCATGCGCCCGTGATAGTAAAGTTTTGAGTATGAAAGTGGATCACTCATCCTTAAAACTTTTCTCACCACATTTCGAGTAGGTATAGGTTACAGAATTATATTTGGCCCTGAAAACTTATACACCGTGACATTTGAATCACAGTTTTGTTCAAACGTTATTCAGACCATGGTCTACTACCATTCTACAGCAAACCAATAAAAAAAATTAAATTGGTTTTTGAAAAACACAAAAAGACAAAGTTTAAAATGTCAAGATTATCTACTGCTTACTAAATTTCGTTTATGGAGGTACATTTCCCTGTAGACAATGCTGTGTCCCGTGCGTGGTGTCTGTGTTGTAGGGAGTAACGATAATCTTGACATTTTAAACTTTGTTTTTTTTGTATTTTTTCAAAAACCAATTATGTTTTTTTATTTATTGAATGGTGTAGAATAGTAGTAGACCATGGTCTGAACAACGTTTGTTCTAGCAAAACTGTGATTCAAATTTCACAGTGTATATCTATTGAGATTGCGCATTCACGTAGTAAATCATTCAACATAATATTACCACACTGTGTTAAACTATTTATAATGAACAGACTAGACTAGAGCCTCAATTTAACAAATAACCTAGTCGACAATTACGATATAAAGTATACGTTCAATCAATATTTCAGATTTTGACCTTTGTAGACTAGAGACCTATTTTATAAAAGCTGTATTTCCACAATTTCGCTTTTAATCTAAGTCTAGCAATACACCTGTCGAAATTACAGGATGAGCGATGGTAATTTCGGTGTGTTTTGCCTGCAATGCTTTTTAAATACCTTAAGAGACATGTGGCCGAAAATACGTCGAGTAATTTTCGGCAGTTTATTGCTAAGCTTACGAGCTCTTTGAACGCAGGTACTTTGAAAGACTAGAAACACAGTTTTAAGTACTGTTGCAGTACTTTTTTTGTTATTTCATTTCTAAGTAGTCAAAGCTGAGTCCCAACCGCAAGGAAATCTTTTCTTATCTAAGGCAAAGTTGGAAAGGTTTCGGTACCTAATCTAACATGCCAGACAGGCCAAACTCAGGCCAAGGTAAATTGACTCTTTTAGCCTCCATTAAAAGTTTTTTATTGTTTCGTTCTAAACTAGAATATAGCCACCCTGTTTAAGCGAAGCTAGAATTATTTGGAATGTCTTCCAATTTGCCTGATATGAAAAAAAAAACTATCAACAAAGTCGATTCAAATGTGTTGATTCTGAGAATAGATAATATAAAACACTTGACGTGATCTTACAAATTGTAATAGTCTTTATTATATATGTAATAGCCTATATTTACACTATGTAGGTATATGAAAAAAAGTTAAAGCTTATTGGGAATCTAATATAAATTGCTGGACGTAATAAAGAATAGGTATTCAATTTATTTCAGCAAAAATGTTTTATTAAGACGGAGTTTATGTAAAATCAATATACATACTTCACGTTTTTGAGATAAATACTATTATTATCTATTATCTAACTCAAAAATAAGGTATAACTTAGTAAAAGTTAATCAATGAGTCAACAACAAGGTAACAAAACACAACCAAATAAAAACAAAAGAAAATACGAAAAATACCCTTACCGCTTGCAGTACAGCCATGATCAAAACTGCCACTTTCCTTCCAAATCTGTCAACGATATAAGCGAATAGAGAGACTCCAAACGTAGCCGCCATACAAAGAGCACTCGCAATCCATGATATTTCATAGTCTGACAACGGGTACCCGGCCGGGGAGTCCGCTGATTGTAAAACTTTTGTCATCGGTGACACCCAGCCCGCTTGGAACCCGTATGTTAGGAGTGTGGTATTCGCTACAAATGAAACAGTTCGTTTATTTCCTGATAGACGTTGTCTTGTTTTGAAATTAAATTTTTTGTATTTTCGGGCGACGTTTGGGATGAACCGGCAAGGGGCTTTATAGTGGATACTATTATAATGTCCATTGGACATAAAGAGTTACAATAATATGCATTTAGTGACTTTGTAAACGACGTTTATATATGTCACCGTATAATTATGAACTTCGTTAGTTTATAATCTATCGGTATTATTTCCGTTAAATTATAAACTGTCGAAAAATTGTGAACTGCAACGAACCATTTACAATTTAACGCATTATTTTTCGCTAGTTTATAATCTTTCCATGGTAAACCGACAAATTGTGAACTGGTATCAAACTTGCTTGCGACGTAACGCACCTTGCGCTAATATTAAATAGCCTGCCTGGCTGCGAGCAACTTGGAAGTAGCGCTTGCCGGCCGCTGCCGCCGCACCGCTCGCTTCGCTCGTTCGGCTTGCCGCGATTGGTCACAGTTCTAACCTAACCTAACCCATTTCACCCAGTTCACAATTTTTCGACAGTTAATAATATAACGGAAATAATTCCGACAGATTATAAACTAACGGTTCTCACAATCTTACGGTGACATATACATTTCATGGTCTGACAACGGGTACCCGGTAGGGAAGCCCGCGGATTGTAAAACTTTTGTCATCGGTGACACCAAGCCCGCTTGGAACCCGTATGTTAGGAGTGTGGTATTCGCTACAAATGAAATAGATTCCTGATAGACGTTAGTTTGTTTTTAAGGTTTCCTTTTTTGCATCTTCGGGAAGAATTGGCTTGGGTTTTAAAATAGATGCCATATTATGGCTCTTGGACACAATAAGACGCGTTTAGTGTTTCTGTTTACCCCCGACTATCCTATTTGTTTCGTGGTCGCAAGCGTTACTGTTGAGTGTATGGTCCTGAGTTCGATTCCCAGGCCAGCGAAAGTGTTATTGTGTTTTTCCTTTAGGTATGTTTTAGTAACAACCCGGAGTTTGGAAGTTGGCGGTGTAAAACCCCCGTACTTGGAAAACACGTTAAGCTGTTGGCCCTGTACCTGATCTCTCTCCGGTCGTATCGGATTGCCGTCCCATCGGACTATGAGAGTGAGGGAAGAGGAGTGAACCTGTGTCTGTGCACACACTTGTTCACTAAAATATTTCCCGCGCCGAAGGCTGGTCTCCGCTGAGATTGGTAGCCATGGCCGAAACTCGGTCCGGAGGATTATTACGTGTTTATACATTTGTGCCCGGTAGATGGCAATAGGCTCGGCCCTATTACATGCGACTTGAACGTAACTGGCGAAATGTGGGTGAACATATCTTGCTTGCCATGTGTGTGTATACTTATGTTTTAGACAAATAAATGTTCTTATATTATCGTATCTTATAATATGTACACCTCTGCCTCACTCTTCGGGGAAACAAGGCGTGATGTTATGTAAAACGCATTGTGCTCGCTATTTTTTAATTATATGATCACTGTGGAACTTTTCAGCGTTGCTTATAATTCGCCGCCCCCGCAGAATAAACGCGCAAGTGTAAAAAGTCAATTTTACAGGAAAAATAAAAACCTAAATTGATCCATAACTTTATGACTACACCGAATAGAAGTTTGTTTTTTACGTCGTTTAAAAGATTTTTTGTTGTAGATTATCTAATTAATGTTAAGTGTTCAACAGGTACTGTTTTTGAGTCATTGATAAAAAAACATTTTACAGAAATGTTTTAGTTTTTTTTAACGTTAATGTTACTTTGAGTTATTTTTTCTTATCACTATTGTTTTTTTTTTTTGTTTTGCAATGTAATATTACTTGCGATTTTCGTAGTACAGTGATACCGTTCATGGGCTATTACGCGTTTATTCAGGTGCAGTCGAAAAAATTCTGATAATGTAATAGGTAATTAAGTTTTTATATCATTAAGGTCGGAATTATAACATTATGTTACGGTATATCGTGTGTATGTAACTTCGTAAATAATTGATGTAAAAATCTGGAAAAAATTGAGGTGATGTATTTTGACCTATACATAACGAATATGGATTAACATCAAAACCGCCTCAATAGCACTTACGCGTTTATTCTGCGGGGGCGCCGAATTGTAGCACGTCTATTCTTAAAAAGAAAACGTAACTATGTACACATGGCATGTCAAAAAAAAATGTTGCACCACTCTAGTAATTTTCTCCGGATGCGTTTACAGGCACATACTCACATGCACCAACAATCAGAAATTGACAACTTTCTATAGACCAAAACATTAATTCTTGCAGGGATCGAATCTTTAGCGCAAACCGATCAGAACTGTCTGAAAATATGCCATAATTAAAACTTTCTACAAGCATTTTTAGATCAGTATCTTAATTGCGTAATACAACACAATCACAATTTGTTTTGATTTCAAACAGATTGCTAATCCATTGCTTCATAAGTTGGAAAAAAAATCTGCTCAACAACGTAAATAATGCAATGAATGTTGTTGAACTGTCAAAATGAAACAAATTAGGCAAAATTGTTTACGAAAATAAGTTACGCAATTAGGGTACAGTTTACTCTATGGCTTTTGTGAACCAGGTACAGAGCAGCAGTCTCCTCTAAATTAATTAGTCATACGGTAAACACAATGCAACTTGCCAAGCGCTAATCTTGCTAGTTATGACAGTAATGAGATTTCGTTTTGTTTGCCCAAGCGATTGATCTGTGACATGGCTGTGTATTCGGCTGAATGAGGACTAATGTTATAACTTTATTTCAAGCAGTTAGTCGGCCAATTGAGAGTGCCTGACTGAGTCGCGTACCCATTTTTAATTTTTAACCTACTTCCAAAAAGGAGGAGGTTATATGTTCGTCGCGTAAGTTTGTTTTTTTATTTTTATGTATGTCCACCGATTTCTCCGTCAATTGTGGACCGATTTAAAAAATTCTGTTTTTGTTTGAAAGGGTATGCTCTCGAGGTGGTCCCATATAAATTTTATTAACTTTGATTTGATAGTTTTTGAGTTAGCTTCAATAATACGTACTTTTCCCACTTAGTATGTGGATGATATGATAAGTTCCTGTCACTGTTATTTACATAGCAGGTAGTGGTTTTCGAATTTGTGTGGGGTAGGTACCACAACTAAAAAGTGAAAAATAAAAGCTTTTTACAGAAAAAAAAACAATAGACTTCCAAAAAACACTACAAAGTGAAAAATAACTTTAATGTCGGAAGTCGGTGACAAAAAACGAAAATTCAAAACCAAAGACACCGACTTCCGAAATTAAAGTTATTTTTCACTTTGTAGTGTTTTTTGGAAGTCCGTTGTTTTTTTTCTGTAAAAAGTTTTTTTTTATTGACTAGCTCTCACTGCATTCCTAAACCCATAAGGTTAGCTTGATGGTCTCGGCATTAAGAAAATACTTATCGTAAGAGTTCGATACACCACACAATAAACTTTAACTGACCATAAGTGCAAAAGTAAAACGTTTGGGCGTTTGAACTCCACCAATTGCGGTAAATTTATCTACCACTACGCCTGCGTGTGGAATGTCGGCCCACTTCCTCTCACAGAGAAAAGTCCCAGCAGTGGAAACATTTTAAACTGATTACGCATAAACAATCTGTATATATAAAATGGTAAACTGACTGACTGACTGACTGACTGACTGGGTGATATATCAACGCACAGCTCAAACCACTGAACGGATTGGGCTGAAATTTGGCACACAGGTAGATAATATGACGTAGGCATCCACTAAGAAAGGGTTTTTGGAAAATCGACCTTTAAGGGGGTGAAAAGGGGGGATTTTGTTTGTATGAAAAATTTTATTCCTTGAGTTAATAAACTTGAAACTTGGCACGAATACAACTATGTAAATTATAAAGTTTGCCATTTTTAGTTTTTCTAAATTACCCCCTAAGGGAGGATTGGGGGGTGTCATAGTTTGTATGGAAGAATTTTAACGCGCGGTCTGATTAACTCAAAACTCAGTATTTATACTTAAGACTGAAAACAAATAAAAACGTATATCAAGGTTTTTTGAAAATCTACCCCTGACGGGGTGAAAAGGGGTATTTATTTTTACAGGGGAGGATTTTACTGTTTGGCTTGATTAACTTGAAAATTTGTATAAATAATCTATGTCAAATAATGGAAACGTCACAATAGACTTTTCAAAAATTATTATCACGCTATTTGCTACGGGGGATGAGCAATATTGCATTATGTTCGTATTCTTCTATAGTTTACCGCAAACTGTAAAAAGACTATCCAAAAGGTTAGAATATTGCAGATAATTACGGATTTAACCTTTTAAAACATTATCATCACGCTATACCTTTATGGAGCTAAGTAGTCAATCATAACATATACAGGGTGGATGTTGATATGGAGCAATAAGGGCAGGTACCTTAACCGTTGTCGCTACAAGAAAACGGTCTTAGGAGACTGTCCTTAACTTTTTGATCTGCATTCGCAGATTTTGAAAAAATTGTACAGTCAGCAAGAACATGGGTAATTTTCACAAAAACTTTTTTGATGCCTGTCTATTTCTTATTACTAGCGTCAAAAAAATATATCGGGCCAACGGAGGGCGAATTTTTGAATTTTCTCGTACTCAAGTACAAAACTTTCCATACATTTCGTAGAAAATGAGCCTGAGAGGAGATATAACAACACGAAATATTATCCGCAACGATCAAAATCCGTAGTGCGCGCATAGCCTAAGTTTTTAATACCTATCTATTTCAACTTGATACTTCCACGCGTTTCTGCGAAAAAGTGTCTTGACAGGCAACGATGTCATCCTTTAAGGGTTTCCATTTTTCATTTTGAGATACGGAACCCTAAAACAGATTTATTACCTATCTATCTATTTGTTACCTTTTCATGCCGTAACGGCTGAACAGATTTAGATGAATGGTATACGGATAGGCCATGACCTGGGTTAGGACATTTGATAAGTACTCTGAATATCGGTAGTACGTTCCTGTGGGATATTTTCCGACCTTTGCGCGTGCGAAGCCGCGGGCAAAAGCTAGTCAGCCTATAAAGTAAGGACACTTCCATTGCATACCTGCATGCGATCATGCACAGGTAGTAGGTAGCTTCACAGGAAATCAGGAAACATTAAGACACATTACAAAAAAAATTAAGGTAAATATATTTGTTACTTTTGGTATGTAAGGTGGTACGCATCAACTGGGTACCCCAGTTGTACTAAAATGTTGATACAACTGGGGTACCCAATTGATGCAGCCCACTGTACATACCCCATACAGGTCCAGTTGAAAACCAGCGTCAGGCACAAGTTGTCTGGCATTTTTGCTGAACTGGGCCTTTTTGGCGCAGCCATGAGGCACACTCCCCCGCTAATTTTTTACATCGTTCTTTACACTTTTTATTTGATTTTCATTTTTTTTTTATCTGCTGTTAATTATATTGTGTGCTTTTTTTTGGTCTGTGCTAAATAAATGTACTTTCTTTCTTTATATAAATTCATATACCCCTACTTGCTACGTAAACAACTTTTGTGCATAATCGTTTTGGTTAGGAGTATAGATAAGCCAATAGAGACAGCTGGTCATCGTTTTTATACTTATATGGGACCACCCAGCGAGCTTCTTCTAACAAACGAATTTTTTTTTTTCAAAATCGGTTCACTTTTGATGGAAATATCGGACAAATACATACAGACGAACATAAGACCTCCTTCTTTTTTGGAAGTTGGATAAAAAACATTATACACAGAAACAGAAAATGCAGTCTATTTACCTAGCATGGCCACCAACCATTGCATACATGCATTGCCTTTTTTACCACTAACACTATCATTTTCTACAACCATGATCTTTATTAAACTATCTTCACGTTTAACGTAACTACGTGGTATATCAGAACGCTATCAGATATTACTGTAAAACATTTTCTACAAACACTGAATATGTAATCTGATAACGGTTCATTTATAGTACTAAGTAAATCAGGGCTGCTCAAAATTATAGTAGTTACTTATTTTTTCACCTCAAAATTAACACTCAATTTTATTTATTAAAATTTTATGCACAAGTAAAAAAAAAAACTGTACAAAGGCGGACTTAATGCCTAAATCTGCCTAGCCTTTTCTCAACTGTGTTGGAGTCAGCTTCCAGTCGAACCGGATTTGGGCTTCTGACTACCCGTAACGACTGTCAAAGATTTACGAATGAAAGCTGGAACCAACGAGGTACTGAGAGGTACGCAATGGAGCCAACCACAATGGTGCCACCCATCCACGAACCAGGCGAGGCAAGCGTAGCCTTTTGTGGCTGCTATTATTTAGCTATGAGCTCCTGGACGTCAAAAAATATACCTATACAAACAGCCCGTAAAAAGTAAACCCTTTCAATATTTTTTATTAAATCTTTAATGATCGAACACTTTATAATATCTACCTCAAATAAACGGTTGTTAACATATACGCACCAAGAAATATGAATACTTACATTTATTACCACCTTCGGCACTTTTTACCATTATTTTAATTTGAGTGCCTAGTTACATGATATTTCAAATGAAACGTGTAAACCTTATTGGTAGCTACATTTTTGAGCCATTTGTGGTTGAAACATTAGGGCCGTCCGAGTGCTCATCGAGTATTTCAGAACATCGCCAAGCGGTTGGTCGACTCTTCACGTAACCAGAGGGTTGGCCAATTTTTAGGTCAAAGAATCAGCATTGCCATACAAATTTTATTTATTTATCTGTTAACATAGGTAAAGAAATACAGATCTTATGTTAGGTGAACAGAGCGCTATGTTATGCCAGGAGGCGTACAAATATGGTGAGCAAATCTAGCTGAGGATTACAAATAAAAAATACCAAAATATTTTTGAAAATCATGCATAATCATGGTATTACATTAGAAAATTAAAGAATTTCTAAATATTTAATACTGAAATTATGTCAGACCTAAATGAGGAATTATTATAAGGTCAAAAATCTACAACGTGGCAATGCTGCCAGCCTTTTGGGCACTTTTCTCACTGACAGCGATTCAGACGATTTTTTTATGCCCAATGAGCTGTTCCTTTACTTAATTTTTTCCTCTGTAGGTGTACTAGTATAATTAGTAGAATTGATATAGGTAATAATATTTCGCTACTTATGCCATATCTTTTCATGTCCTTGCAACCCTGACTGTTTCATTCAAAATAAACTGGCGTGCCATATTATGAAGTCTTTTGATATTTTAAACTTTAATAAATATTGACAAAAAATATTGTTGGTATAATTTATTTCACAAAAGGTAATTTAGTTTCTTTTAAAATAAAGATCTAAGATTCTAATATTTTTTTAGTTTGGGATGCAGTTGGATGCCTGAATATGTTATAGTCACAATTCCTGATTATTAGTTCATGTTTTTATCAAACATTTTTATCCTACAAACATCACTTAACTATAAAATGATTACCCGGTAATGAAAACATGATTTAACATGTGGCCCTTAAAAATGTGTAGAGAATTTACTTGTGAAGCGGTTTCCCAGCCATGCCACCGTCATCCTTGTGACTGAGTTCTCAAGGCATCTTAAATACCTTCAACGTACTCTAAACACCAACATTTTAGGAACGTTCCCCACGAGATATCCTTACCTACACACACACACACGCACTCAAAGTTTACAATTTACTAACGTAAACTTTAGTAACTGGTATTAATTTAATACGTAGGTATTTACTAGCCTTGGCATTACTATTATATGACATTATGTTGTATGACAGAGTCTAACCAAAATTGATGTTCTTACTTACTTACGTCGCTGATTAACACAATAACAAATGCGTGCACTGACTTGACAGGTCCACTCAAATCTGTGTGGTTCTGTCCTCAAAAGACCATTTTAGACATTAATTCGAATGGTCCACATTATGGCCTGACCAAGATTATGTCCGAACTTTAAAAGAGACTGTGACCTCTGAGTTTGTTTCGGTCTTTCTGCTCAGAGGATAGAAAACCCCGAATTCATCTAGTTTTAAAACATAAGTTACTTTGGACCTGTAAAAGTGTTTTTTTTTTAACAAATTTTACAGAAATAAATATCATTTATAAATCAATCAATCTGCCTAGCCTTTTCCCAACTATGTTGAGGTCGGTTTCTAGTCTGACCGGATGCAGCTGAATACCAGTATTTTACATGGAGCAACTGCCTATCTGATCGTCACAACCTATTATCTGGGTCATACGATACCCCTTGGTAAGACTGGTTGTCAGAAATTCGGGCTTCTGATGACCCGTAACGACTGTCAAAGATCCACGAATGACAGCCGAGACCAACGGTTTAACGTACTTTCCGAGGCATGGAGGAGTCTCGGAATGTTAAATGGTCACTTATCCACGGACCGACCTCAGCAAGCGTGGCTTAACCTGATGGATCGACTCGTGCGGCCGTTATTTAGCTTAGCCACGAGCTCCTCTAAAATATCATTTGTCATCAATAAAACAATTAGGAACATTGATCTTATATCGAGGATGCGTAAATCGTATTGTACGAAAATGTAAACATTTCTATAAGTTTATACATATATTATCCTAAATATTATAAATGCGAAAGTAAGTTCGTTTGTTACGCCTTCACGCTAAAACGGCTGAACGGATTTGGATGAAATTTGGCACATATATAGATGATGCCCTAGAAAAGAACATAGGATACGTTTTTTTTTTTCCCACGGGATCGAGACTTATGCGGGTGAAACCGCGGGGCGCAGCTAGTTTATTATATATTAGCTTTTGCCCGCGGCTTCGCCCACGTGGTTGTCGGTAATTATTTCACTGAAACGTACTACCGGGACAAAAAGTCCTAACCCAGGTCATGGTCTACCAATGTGCCAAATTTAATCCAAATCCGCTCAGCCGTTTTGGCGTGAAAGCGTAACAAACAAACGAACCAAAAAACTAACTTTAGCATTTATAATATAAATTAGGATTGCGTGTTCGTAATTTTGACCGATCGTGTACCTTTTCTAATTAAATTCAATGTCAGTAAGTTTAAAATGTCAGTCAACCTGTTTGAGATAAGTACTACTGTTGCTAATAAACATGTTATCAATAAGTACATAATAGTAGGTATGATAATAAAATGTAAATATCAGTATGAATAATTAGGTTTTTCCATCTGGAATTTCTCAGTAGCAGCTCGGAGTCTTGATTTGTGCTCGGTTGATGGCAATAGGCTCTATTCATCATTCATCATTTCAGCCGAAAGACGTCCACTGTTGGACATAGGCTTCCCCCAAGCACCGCCATTTCGACCGATTCTGTGCTTTCCGCATCCATCGGATTCCTGCGGCCTTCACAAGGTCATTGGTCCATCTTGTGGGAGGCCTTCCAACGCTACGTCTTCCGGTACGTGGTCGCCACTCTAGAACCTTTCGACCCCATCAGCCATCAGTTCTGCGAGCAATGTGCCCTGCCCATTGCCACTTAAGTGCCGGCCCCTATTACATGGGACTTAAACATAACTGGCGAAATGTACTATAGGTGTACGTCTGCTAACCCTTCGGTGAATACAGGCGTTATGTTATGTTATCATTATGAAGTTTATTTAATTATTGATACAGAGTTTACACTTCCTAAAGTTAAATAGGCGTAGTATGTTTTTGTTTGTTTAGTTGATCTATTATTTGCTTTAATGAAAAGTAAATTAACTAAAAAGGTGATTACGATTATTACTGGTTCAAAACATAAAAAAAATATATTACACAGTTATATAATTATGATGTTTTATTAAAATAGGTAAAGAAATGTGTTTCTTTGAGCAGGAAGGTGTGTTGTGGCCCAATTTCTGCGTTTTCTGTGAAAACTGCAATAGTATTTATCTGTTGTTAACCAAACCCAAGAATGTAATGCATACATAAATATCTAAATACTGCATATAAATATATAAAAAGTGTTGGCAGCATTTAAGCTTCCTGTCTTAAATAACCCTACAGAAAGAGGCTAATAAATTTCAATTAATCAAAAAGTTTGTTTTACAATTAAGTTTAAACCAAATTTTAGGGTGTTTGGGGTAATTTGAATAAAATCATTTATATTTGACGAGGATAGTGACGATAAATTAACTCAAGGGAAAATGTTGGCTTAGCTATCTTTTAATGCAGAACTGAAAATCCAAAAAATAAGAAATGTGAATTATTGTCAATGTTGCGTTTTTGATCCATATTGCAGAGCAGCAGAGCATAAAATAATACTTTTCCAATATCTGTTTTCTAGTCTTCTTCTGTATGGAAAGGGTTTTTACCTATGGCACAGAATATTACGAAAGGCGCACTCCGCATTTTATGTATGAAGCTACGATACCAGTACGCGGCTGGCTTGTCTTGTTGGGCCAATTCATGTAGTCAGAAGATATAAGAGTTACATGATAGAAAAAGAGGCAACTTCTAGGTGAATACAACTGTAGGTTATTAGCGCTGTGTGGCAATTTTTTTTTTGATGAGGAATTATCAAAAACTTCTCCCGTTCTGGGTGGAGCGGGAGGGCGTGTCAAACTCTTACTGACTAAAACCCACTCGTGTTCCTTCAGTTGCCTATATTGCCAGGGGCTACGGTAACCCTTTCGGACAAAATCGCAACTCCAGCGGTATCGGCCCTATCGGACCCCGTCAGTTCTGCTGACATCTCTTTGTGGTGCGCGTGGCGAACACAAAGCGCCGTCGACCCGGGTCTGGTCTTTATCGGACGGCGAGCTACCCATTGCTCACCGTCCGCAACCCCACGCTTACGGTGGCTGGGGATCGGCCAGCGACTCCCGACGCCCAGGGCGTCTCCTGCGGTGGTTAAGGTGAGGGGCGTGAGGGCGCGAAATTTGCCTCACCCTCACGCGTTCCGTTTCCTCCTTTGCGAGCAATACTGCTTCGCAGAAGAAGGTAACGGCCTCCCATGCCGTCTCGCTCCGTACCATGGCTTGGACATGGGCCGGATGCGAGAGATCACCGCCGCTGATCGCCTCCAGGACACGGCGATGATCCGCCCAAGCCGGGCAGACCTCCACCGTATGCTCCACCGTGTCCTCCGGGCGATCCACAAAATGGTGACACCCGGGCGTTTCCTCCTGCCTCATTCTGAATAGGAACCTTCCGAAACAACCATGTCCGGTGAGGACCTGCGGCAGGCGGAAGGTGAAGACGCCGTGGCATCTGTCTAGCCAAAGCTGTCAAAGAGGGGACTTATCGCCGCAATTGTGGCGTACCCAGCGCTGGGTTGCGACAATCGCACTCTCCATGACGCCATGAGATCCCGCCGGAGCTCTGTCCGATGTGCCGTGATTTCTCGCGGCAGCGGAGTGGCGCTATGTGCCCTGAATTGCACTTTATTATGTCCTAGCAAGAGTTGCTTATTATTTAAATAATTTTGCGGAGTGAACCATTTCTATAACAGGGTTACAGAGTGTAAACTTACGCCTTATATTTTCAGTTAGGGCAGGAATTTTGTGTGAAATGTGTTTTGTGTGGAAATCGGTTGTCATGTGCATAATGTGATACAGAGAAATGAGGCAATCATGTGAGGAAAGTTTTGAGTATGAATATGGATGATTATAAGATTAGGGGAAGACTAAAGAACGATGGATGGACTGTGTGAAAGATGGTATGTCTGAAATACAGAGAAGTATGGAAGAAAAAGACATGTTCCGCTGACCCCCAATAAATTGAGATAAGGGCGGGAGGGAGAATGATGATGATGATGACGGTAAGGGCAGGTAGAAGGGTATTAAGTAATAAGAGCTTTAGCTAAACCTAACCACCAGCCTTATTCCAACAGCATTTAATCTAGAGAATCTAATGTAGTAATTGCTACATAAACACCTTTAAATAGATAAAATAATATCAAACGGATATATGTTTATTAGGTTACCACTCATCCAAGAAACACGCAATGGAAACGTATTCAGTTTGAAAACATCTACGGTCAATATTTTCATTTATTTATTATTTATTTTCGTTTATTCATTTCAATTCTTATTCGATTACATTTTTAAATATTTCTTAAAATAAAAAGGATAAAAAAACATTTAAAAATATAAAAAAAATTGAGTTCCGCTGGTGTCGGGAGCAGGGTCCAAGCTACCGGTGGTTAGGGCTGCAGAGACAGGAACCTCCTCACAATGCGAGCCGTATCGAGGAGTACTGCCTTCTGAATCAGGCGCTTGATCCAACCGCCTAACGAGAGCCTCGAGAGATGTTGGTCGAGGCTTTCGGCCATCAGGCCATTTGCCGTTACAACAATCGGCACAATGATAGCCGAGCTCACATTCCACATGTCAACAACCTCGTGTGCTAAGTCGAGATATTTTATTTGTTTCTCTTTCTCAGCTTTCACGAGGTTCTCGTCATGTGGAATGGTAACATCGACTATCATTGCGCGGCGCACTAATCGATCTATCACTACTATATCAGGCTTATTTCCTATAATAGTCCCGTTAGTAATGATAGACCGATCCCAGTACAACGTGACATGGTCATTTTCGAGAACTGGGTCGGGCACATACTTGTAATACGGTACCTCAGAGTCCACTAGTTTATATTTCAAAGCAAGTTGCTGGTGAATAATCCTAGAATTATTTATTTATTTATTTAAATCACAATTATTACACCTTTACAGATTCATCCAAGGCGATGTTATAACATCGCCTTGGATGAATCTGTAACATAATATATAGTCACAAAATATACACAAATTTCCAAATTAATAACCTGTAAGCAGAATTAGAATGAATTATATAATATTATGTAATATAACAATTATTCTGAACATGACAACTTTTATTCTATCAAACGTCTTTCAATTATTATTTGTGCCGTTTGAATGAATTGCGGCAGGCATGAATATCAGTTTACACAAGGTTAATATTTGTCTGAGACGCCACATACAAAAATAGATACCATTTGGTTTATTCTATTTCTTGTTAAATATTTACAAAATAATTTATTCTTCAATCAAATCATAATCCTATTGTGGACGGAACGGAACGATGGAAGAATAAATTAATCTTTGAAGGACGATTTGAACTTGACGTAGTGCATCAGAGTGAGAATCAAAGCGTCGCGTCGCTAAGATTACCTGCATGGGCATATCGCATGGGCGCGCATTTAGGCTGGTTTCACAGATGTCCGGGAGACCCGTGCACACGTGAGGCGCTAGAATATTGTTCCACAGCGACGCGGATTGGTCCGTATGCGACCCGATCCGGGTAGAGCCCGTACAACGCTAGCAACCGTATCGTACTAACTCCCTCGTTTCATAGCACTGCGGGCGCTACCCGGACGGGTCTCCCGGGTGCGGGCGGCCCGTGCGGGTCTCCCGGGCAGCTGTGAAACCAGCCTTAGTAAGGACATGTATTTAATGGAACCTCTAATAATTCTCATTTTGCGCACCTTAATATATTATTTGAACACTCTAATTATAATTGTCTAAAAATAATTCTTATTTTGTGATCCTAAAAATACTAAATAGCCAAACAATTGCGACCAACTTGGTTGTAGCGGTTCGTAACAGTTCAAACCAAACGTAACCAGTTTGGTCGGGGTAACGCTAGAAAGGTAAAAAAGGCACTTGTATTCAAAAAAGAATCCATCATTAGAAGCGCAAAAAGTTATGAGAGGATCAGTTAATTATTTCCCTTTACCAAGGAACGCAGTCTGGAATTACCCGTTTTTCGCGAATCCAAGCGCAGTTTTCAGTACTCGCGCGCGTTTTTGGAAAACCCCGTGCACTAGCGAATTTTCTGTGTTAATAGATCACGCATAAAGTAATTACATTTTATTAGTCATAAATAGAGACTTTAATAGCAACACTCATCGCAGCAAAATACGCTTCAATCCACGCTACGAATTCCAACGCACCCAATCGGGCGTGAAGACTACTTCAAAATAATTATCTACCCTAATAGGTGTCAAACATCAAATGTCAACATCAATCGCTAATTTCATGGGCATTCGACCGAAGTCTCATTGGCCCAAGTTGCCAAACATACTTGAAGTTTGCTACTCAAACAACGTTCAGTTGCCATTATGAAGGTAAATCAATTACTATGATTGCTTTGCTCGGGAGCGCCCGGGTCATTCACAGTTAGTGTTAATCGTAAGAAATAACAAGCAACTTTATTGAACTAGCTCTAACAGAGGTACTTTCAGCGTGTAAAGTTCTTTGCGAGTACTTTTACAGGTACATACAACGAACTTAATAGCAAAGTACCCATGTGTTGTCTGTAAACAAAACTATTTGTTCGAGTGTACTTGTATCTCAACACTTTTAATGAAATAAAGTCGATAGTTGTGTCGTAAAAACAACTAATAGGGACCGGGAGAAACGGTTTTGTTTTAAAAATATTATCCTAACTAATGAAAAAAATGAAAATGAAATGAAAAAGCGTTTATTTGTGGTGACATCAGGTTACAATAAAGTTTACTTCTGCCAAACTGCAAAGCAGTTTGTTGGCAGATTTAGCTCCCATATACAATTTCTTAACTTCTTATATCGTAGGTACTTTTTCATCAAATATATAAAACACATTTACCGCTAAACATAAAGCCTCGCGCAGACTAGCGGGACACGACGGCGCGAGGCGTCTCGATCAATACAATTTCAAAGAAAACTTCACAGTACAACAATAACCGGTGTTGCGCCAGCATGTACGAAGCCCTACATATAGCTGTACACACATATTTTACAGCAGCACAAAGGCTGACTAATTACGTAATGCCAATAACTATGCTAACAGAGCCAATAAAAATGTAATTTTGAGATTCGAAAAGTGCTGATTATCAGCCTAATTTGAATAAATGACTTTTGAGGTTTTACATTATAAACTGCGTAATAGCATTTAAAATCACGTCGGCGAAGCCGCAGACATAAGCTAGTATGACATAAATTTAATCTCCATTTATGAGGCTTTGACAAAAGGTATTAAAAATAAACTTCCCCATTTTATTTTTAAAAGACATTTTTGAGGTAAAACTACTTTCCAAATCTAGTGGTATATCATTAAAAATTGTTGGGACTATGCATTTTCTACATCTTTTTCCGTAATAATTAATACTAGTGGGTACTACAAATCTTTTTATTTTTAAATATTATGAATGTGAAAGTGAGTTTATTTGTCTGTTTGTTACGGTTTCACGCTAAAACTGCTGAATGAATTTGAATGAAATTTGGCACATGGGTAGACCATGACCTGGAAAAGGATATAGGCTACTTTTCATCCTGGATTGCAGACGAAGTCGCGGGCAACAGCTCCTTATAGATAATAAAAAAAGACGACTTTAATGTTCCAATTCTCAATTCTTTATTGCATTCCTTAATGTTGGTAAAACAGTTGGTAGGTTTAAAATTATTGAAACAGTTCCAAACTAATTCCAATTTCATTTGTTCCTATTAGTTTGGTCAATCAATCCCAACAGCTGAAGTGTTATTGAGTAACTTGATCAGACTATAAGACTAAAGATAGAAGAATATTTCTGTATTGATTGCCAATTTAAATTGTCCATACATTCAAATCATAATTTTCATTCTTGTTTGAAATGTTCCTTTACGCAACGACGTAGTAACGATGACGTAGGGTGTCAACTTGCTTAGCAATTACCCTGACCGTACCTTCATAGCAGGCTCTTTCGTATCCCAATAATCTATACTCCATTTGAAATAAGATTAGACATTTAAACAAACCTTTTTTACAGTCCGTTCAACCGAGTTTCACTTCTATACCGTATGCATAAGGATGGCATTAAAAGCAAAAAAGTGGTTACAATACCAACTGTTTACTGCAGCTGCCATTTGCCATGCCACCAACGCAATAGAAGTCAAAATCGGTTGAACGGACTGTAAAAAAGTTTTGTTTAAATGTTTAATCTTATTTCAAATAGAGTATAGTTGAACACGTTGACCTGGCATCCCCGAATATTTTCGCTGAGTATAGTTTTTGTTTTAAAGAAATTAGAGATCTACTGGTTACTGGCTAGTCCCAAGACACTCAGATACTAAATAATGGACGTGGACATGTCACGTTTTTTTATTTAAATAAAATCTATGATTTTAATAAATCATCAATTTTAACGAAAATTATGTTTGATTAATAATCTACTGTGCATAATTCTACGTAAGTACTAAGTTATTAGAACCTTTACGTTTACTTGCCTAGTTTCTGTGTCTTATTGAAAAAAAACTGACACAAAACCTACTTTCCATTTTAGTAGGTACCGTATAGTATTGGTCTAATAATTACGTAAACAAACGGTTTTATGTCAGTTTTTATAGCTGCAGTCTAATATATATTTTTATCTCCGATTATTTGATACATTGCACGATGCTTGTGCCTCATTAAAATAAAAATGAAGCAACAAATTACTTTTATTCTTGCGTCATCTTATGGTATGACAGAAGCAATTAAATCATACCGTGTAGGTAAATCAGGCTTTACTCTCATAATAGTTCAAAGATTATAAATTTTCCTTGCTCGTTAATATTAAAGGGCCTATAATTATTTCTATCGTGAATCTTGTCACGACCCAATAGTACTCGGGAATAAGGACCAAGTTTAAAGGAACGGCGAGAAATTGTTATACTGCAGGAAACTATTACCTTATTTATGAGAAATATGATAATAACCGTAAAGGAGGTCGAATATTAAATGTGTGTTTTAGTTGAAACCTTTGTGTTTGAAACTTGAAGCCCTTTGGATTCAGCTAACGTGTTATGATAAGATTTTGACCTAATTAATTATGATAGAATTGGTGGATTTGAAATAAATTTTACTCTTTACTGCATAGGTACACACGGCTACACATCAAGCTATACATATCCAGTTTATGCTGATCTCGCATTGTATAGGATTTCCGTACAATGCGAGGTTAGCTTATACTGGAAATGTATAGATTGATGTGTAGCCGTGTGTACTACTCCATTTATAATTATGGATCATCAAAAATGTGTTCATAATAAGTAGAAAATTATGTTTTTTTACAGTTTGTTTGACCAAGATTATTGGACCACTGGAAAGCGTTAATTTTGTGAAAATCGTATTCTATAAAATTTTAATACAGAGTGTCTAGTAGAACTATCACATAAACCTACTACAGCATGCGGTATGAAAATATAGCGTCTGTATTTTTTTTGTCGTTATGCTTAAGCTAGAATAAGTAAAAAATAAAGTCAAAGTCAAATCATTTATTTCAAATAGGCCCATGTATAGCACTTTTGAACGTCAAAAATGACAAAATAATAAAATTGATTCGAGTCGCCCCTTCCAACAGGTAGTTTTCGTATGGAGATGAATGGGCAAGAAACTCCACCATTACTCTTTTAAAATGCTTTACAATTGTTTGTATATGTACGTACATTTGTTAAATAATTATTGTATGTGAAGACGATGCACCTAGAATAAAATTACTATACCACAATAGGTAAAAAGAATTAAAAATGAAGCAACGATAGATAATTACAACGACAGATAGAAAATAGCTTTCATTATTAAGTATTCTAGAATACTAGCTACCAGTGAATAAAAAAAAAACCCTTTCCTGCCATTCAGAGGTGTAAACAAGAATATTAATAATATGCAACAGTATTTTAATAAAATATGAATTCCTTCATCCACTTCCATTACGCGCTCGTATCAATATTAATGACGCCGTCAATACCATACAAAACCACGGCAACAAGTGTCGGGTTAATTGGCTACTTACTTCTGTTTTTATATTAATATCACGGACATTTAATTTTATAGGTCTATACCTACCTAAATATTTTAACATGCAGAAAAATATTTATAAAATAAACTGTCTGTAGTCAGCGATATCACTTGCATCCTAGGGGACCCGTCATGTCCGCAGATAAAAGCTATTCTATGTGTTAAATTAAGACAAAGATAAACTGTTTGCCAAGTCTCATCTATATTAGTTCGTTCTGCCTAGCCTTTTCCCAACTATATTGGGGTCGGCTTCCAGTCTAACCGGATGCAGCTGAATACCAGTATTTTACATAGAGCGACTGCCTATCTGACCTCCACAACCCAGTAACTGGGTAATACGATACCCCTTGGTAAGACTGGTTGTCAGACTTTCGGGCTTCTGACGACCTGTAACGACTGTCAAAGATCCACGAATGACAGCCGGGACCAACGACTTAACGTGCTTTCCGAGGCACGGAGGAGTCTCGGTATGTAGAAATGGTCAACCATCCACGGACCAACCCCGGCAAGCGTAGCTTAACCTGACAGATTGACCCGAGCGGCTGTTAGTACTTAGCCACGAGCTCCTCGTGTCTTATCTATATTAGTGCAGAAGTTAAATCATGATTGAGTAACAAACAACCCATCCGAACTCATGAACTCACATTTATTTTAATATTATTAGAATAGATACCTATGTTAAGTAGTTTCCGAACAAGGGGGTAAAAACTAACCTTTTAAGCGGACGTATTCCGACATTGTTTAAAGCAGGGTTTCCCTAACTGTGCGTCGCGACGCCCTAGGGCGTCACGGCATTAAACTAACAATACACACGATTAACAATAAAACGTTATTCCTTCAGACGTCTACACATAATTATAATCACTCCTGCATTCACCGTAAGTTGGACACAGTTAATACACCCAGATTTCATCAGTTCCATGTAAAAGGAAGCGAGCTTACTCCCTTTACCTTCTCCAAAAGAAAATAAATATTAATAAAGTAACACTCTAACAATTAATCTCTATTAAACGAAAAACTCATCGGCTTTCCATCCCTTTAACAAAGATGTACGGTTAAGTTCTCGTTATTAATTAATCTATGCCTATAAAAGTCAAAGGCAATTGATTATCTCATTCATCAGGTCCCCGCGAGCGGCCCAACTGAAATGAGGCAGGGTGTCAGCCCGAAACTTACTAAGCCGTCAATATATTATTATTTATCAGAGTTATACCCGTTTTCACTGACACTAGGCGACACTTAAAAAAATAAAAATGCGTTTTTGGATCTTCAGCGGTCGGCTAAGCGTCGAAAGTTGAAAATTCAACAGCGCACTTTTATGTAGTCATTCGTTTAAGTGTCGCAGTTAGTAAAAGGGCATAACGGTAGTTTTGCAAAGGTTTTTTCGGAGGAAAAATTCTGTAAAGCTTGTAAGTAATGCTTTACCTGTTAAAGGTCGAGTTACATTCTCTCACGAAGTCATGACCCATGTCAGTGATTTATTAGGTGGCTCAAATAATAGACCCCATTTCTTTTCATGCTTGTTGAAAATGGTGATTTATGCCGTATATACCGATCACTATAATAATAAAACAATTATCAATACGTCTGTCAAGAGAGGTGATTGTTTGAGCATTTCCTTACGATCATCTAAAAGCACGAGTCACGAGCCATCCTTTCTGCCCTTATTCTAATTAATTTGGGGGTGGCACAGTATCTTGTGTCTTCTTCCTCCATACCGCACCTCTTTCTAGCGATATTATCTAAAAGTCAAAATCAAATAATTTATTTCAAGTAGGTATTGAAAGACACTTTTAAACGTCAATTACAAGAAAATAGAATTGATTCTAGGTGCCCCTAAAAGACTAATGAGTTTAAAAGAATAAATGATCATAGCCTGTGGATCATACGGTAAAAACATTGATGAAACTTTGATTTATGTAAACTCAATGACACGCGCTTCGTTAGGATTCAATAGAAAATTCATTAGTCAAAAGCAGTCTACAGTGGGGGCGGTCATTAATCCGCTTGCCCAGCTTTGCGGAAATGGGAACTGTTGGCATTGCTTTCCTATTTAGAAGATTGTAGGTAGGTATGTGAATTTCTGCGCCAGGAGATGGTCCAGGGATAAAACTCTTTACTGCTTATTTAAACGCCAAAAGTTTCAATAGTTGATATTAATCCAAAATAAACTACCTAAAACTATTCAAGGATCTTAGTTGATATTTCAAAAATAAACTAAGTAACTACCTTAAACTGTTCAAAGATCTTTAAATTTTTATCACTTAGAAATAAAATAAAATTACAGTTTTCGATCCTACGATTAATAAATTTCGATTAGATTACTCAACATTCCAATACGTCAAAAACTTCAATAAAATTGGTGCTAGAGCGAACTCGAATTGATCTTAAAATTTTAATTATACTACAAAACTTTTGCAACAGACATTTTCACAGGCGAAAGTTGAAACCTGGCTTCAATTAAAATTATATTTTACTCACTTTGCTAAAGAGCTTGTTAAATAATTAATGACTGGTGTGACTGCTTAGTATTTTTGATGAGGTTGTGAAATTAGTAGGAAGGAATGAATTTGGTGAGGGTCGGGAGGAGGTAAGGGGGGGTTTGGTTAGTGTACGGTCGGGATGCGTAATCTACAGTCTGTTGTTTTAGAAATTTCTGCGTAGGTAATTTGTTTCCGGGTTGATATGTAGATCTTTAAAATTACTTTTTTAGTAGGTACCTAAACAAAATCATGTAATATATTTCTTGAACAAGGATGACTAATAAAAAAACAAATGTATAAGTGTGTAAAAAATAAGAAACTAATTAGGGCTTTAATACTGCTAGTCCTTCACAAAACCGAAGTATTTTTTTTTAGAGATTACGTAAGAAAGCATTTAATTCTCTTCAATATTATTTTAGTCTTCCTAGATAGAAAACGAATGTAGCTCGTGTGTTTTGATACTAAAAAGTATTAAAAAAATTGTGCAGCAGCAAAATATTAATATTTATACAAGAATTCAAATTACTCGTAAACTCATGTACCCACAATATTTTATTCTACAAGGGCGATTCACTCGTCGAAGTCATAAAAGCCGCAAAAGCGATACTACATACGAGTACCATATAAAGAGCTGCGTTGTTGACTTTAACATAATCGGACGATAAATACACCTATAATTCTTGGCATTATCCCGAAAAAAGGTGATTCGGAACGTCACCCGGTCCTAGGGAGCGTTTGATATTCGGAATACGCACTTTTAGCCCGCTTTTTTATTGTCCTAACCTGATGGATGGAGGCCTATCTCTTGGACACATTTATACGCGTGGCGGCCAACGATTATGGAAGTATAAAGTCGTTTAGATGATATTATTGTGGGTGGGGTTTTGATTTGCTTTTCTGGAATAAAACGTTCAATAAAATATAAAATGGTTGTAAATCATTTTTATTGAGATTCGATTTAGAGTAACATTGATGTTTCGCAAAATGTTTTCATAAACTTTTGGTTTTTCACATTGTCACTGTGTTGTTGCATACTGAAAAATTACCTACTTATAGTCAGGGATATTAATTGTGTAGCAGATTTAAAAAAAATCGTGTTATAGCCATTTGATATAATCTGCCTAGCCTTTTCCCAACTTTGTTGGGATCGGCTTCTACTCTAAGCGAATGCAACCGAATGCAGTATAGTTGCAGTATAGTTTACATGGAGCGACTTCTTATCTGACCTCCATAACTTAGTTACTGGGTAACACGATAAGTCACAACCAGACCGCTTCTAACTGCCCATAACGACTGTCAAAGATCTACGAATTACAACCAGGACCAACGGCTTGACGTGTTTTCCGAGGCACGGATGTGTGTCGATATGTTATGGATGGTCACTCATCCACGAACCGAAGCCTTTTTTTTTTGTCAGAGTGGAAATCCTCATGGATGTCTCTGCCCTGGGATGGGCAGAGGAGTCTGTCAGACTCCTTACTGACTAAAACCACCCCGATGTTCCCTCTCGCATTTGCGTCGGGGCTTCGAGTGCAAATGCGACTTCCGCTGCCCCGGACTGTTGACGGCTCGCGCTCTGCGGGCCCTGTCTCGTACAGGGAGCGAGGTGTTGAAACTCTATCTCCATCCATTACATCTTAGAGAAGCGCGCGTGGGATACTACGGGGACCGATGTCCCCAAGTCCGTCGCTCCTAAACCCATTTAGGGGGGCTAGAAGAGGGCGATGTCTGCCCTCCGCCGACGCCCAGTGCGTCTGCTGTGGAACAAGAGAGCACTTGTGATCTCCCTTTCCCTTTCTGCAGCTTTCTTTTACTAGATAACTATCTTGCAGAAAGATACCACCGCGTCCCAGAACTCTACACTGCTGACCATTGAACGAACTACGGTGGCAGCGACAGTTCCCTGGTTTCTAGATCGTTTCTAATTTCTGAAACGAGGCCACGGCGTGTCTCCTCCCATGCGACACATTCGGTTAGCGTATGCTACGCCGTGTCCTCCAGACAGTGGACGCAGTGAAAGCACCAAGCAACTGGCTCCTTATTTATGCGACACAAGTACTTGCTGAAGCAACCGTACCCCGAAAGCACTTGCGTCACCCAAAACGTCAGGGAGCCGTACCTCTTTCCAAGTCAGTCGTGGAGTACTGACCGGATCGCGTCGATTAAATTCAGTCACCAGACTAGATTTAATGTAGGGTGTAGGGTGCAAGAACCTCTCCCGCCATTCAACCACCATGACCTGACGGGGCTTCGATCGGTGCAGCGTGATTTGTCGCTGCACCAGTTTCTCGCCCCGTGGCTTGGCCTCCTCGCGCCACAGATACAGTGACGCGAGTGTTTTCGCTTCCAGGTCCCAGGGCGGGGATTCAGTCAATGCGCAAGTCGCCTCGTAAGAGATCGTGTGATATCCTCTAATGATTACGGCCATCGCTTTCTGCGGTTTGCGCAGTATTGCGATGTGGCGGGCCGATAGTCAGATGCTCACACCGGGGCTTCATAGAGGGCAGAACCGAAGCCTAGCTTGACCTTCGATTGACCCGTGTGGTTGTTATTATTTTGCCACGCCTCCACCACGCCATACGACAGTCACAAATGATAGTTCAATCAATCAATCTTTATTCGTGAATACAGGTATTACAATAAAGGTCTTAGTTGTGGTCTGAATATACGGATAATTTTAGGTGGTAGACTATTTGCTTAGCAATATCCCTGACTTTACGTAGAATATTCATGCCGCACCACTAAGAAGTTAATACACAAACGAAGTAGATTCAGACACAGCCAATAGATCAACATATTCTGTTTATCTTATTCGATTACGTCTGCCTACCGGGGCCGTTGAAAAGGGTATTGATTAGTAATTAGTTTCATCCAGCGGTTGAGTTAGAGGTTCATTAGATGTCGGACGAAGGTCTGCCCGGTAAATTAATTTTAACCATTTACTGGCACGAATTCCGGTGTAATGATACAATGGCCTAGTTTCGTTGATAGCTTTTTGAGATTAGATCTAAGTTGTATGACCTGAGGGGTGTCGGTATCGTTGCAGCTCCAATCAGTTTTGCTATTCTGTAAAATCTAAAACTTTCTTGGATGTATTTAAAAAACAATATAAACACGCCTGTAGTTATGCTCCAAAGAGGTAGGCAGAGATGTACGTAGACAGGTAATAGGTACTTGGAGCTGAGTCGTCCTTCGACCAGACAGGTCCGAAGAGGTGGCCCGCAGTGATCCAAGCGCGCTTTTATGGGAGGACGTGCGGTCGTAGGATCGGTCACACTTGATGGTGGGGCTCGCTAGGCATGTCGGACTGATACCAGTCGGGGGTGCGCCAAAAGTACGAGTACCTCCTGGGTCCCCGACTCATAATAGTAGAAGGAAACGTGGGGTTTTAGTCGGTAGGGTTCAGTAGGTACACTCACATTATGATGGTTATATGGCGAGCCTATCCCCTATAACTACTACAAATATTAAAGAAGGGTATTATTAATATATATGATATAATATAAAACTTTATTTCGGGTGGCATAGACCCATAGTAACCTTAACCTAATAAGTACATTTTATTTTATTTGCCATGACTCGCCACACCTACACAAGTCATGACCCACTGATTTTGAATGGGACAGTCAAAACGTACAGCTATTGTGTTCAGAATGCCGTTTTTATTACCCCGTGTACGGGCCAGCAGGGAAGCTGCTTTTTTGCGCATGATGGCCTGGAAACCATCAGTGCGCGCTTCAGCAAACATCCCAGACGCGCTGCATCACCACGGCAGACCCAACAACATCCTGAACGCATTGTTATACTGAGTGCGCAGAGCTCTGTAGGCTTGCTGCGTATGTCTCACCCACAAGCTGCTCGAGTAGAAGGACTGGCAATAAGCTTTGAATAGCGTAACCTTCATTTCTCTCGTGCATCGCGCGAACTGAATTTATATTCGATTATATTATCGTTCCGAATAATACATATTTATTTGACCGACTTTTTAGTATGAAACCAAAGGCAACGTAACTTCTGCGACGTTAAGTATTTAGACGTAGACTAAAATTCTGGTCCAACGTTAGGGCACAAATGAAGAGGAAAATAACAAGAAGTGTTTTTGGCCATTTCCTCTAAATTAAAAAAAACCTTTTGTAACGTGGCAACAATCAATCTGCCTATCCTTTTCCCAATTATGTTGGGGTTGGCTTCCACTCTACTTGGATGCAGCTGAATACCAGCAAAATAAAAACTAAAAATCATTTAGGTTGGTATTCAAATTTAGTTGAGGCACTTTATGAACGTCAAAATTATAAAAGACAGTTCCCCAAAACGCTCGCCCGTCATCAATTCATAGTATTTTAGGTCAACAGATACGTTTCTCACGAGCGCAAACACTCAGACAGAACAACTATAGGCACACAACTATTTGTGCCGTAGATGCTTATTACTCACCCCCTTTACCAATGGAGCTGTTCAAATAATACCCAGTTGTCATTCACATTACGGTCACGAGATATTGATATGTCATTATTTTTATCAAACCCCTAAATCTTTGTGAAAATTGTGGGTTGCACGACACACATGTCAAGTGCTTAGAACTTTGACTTAAATTAGAAGTTCGATAATCGATCTATTGCTTTCGATACCAACTGATTTTACCAAGTAGGTACATACCTAATAAAGAAACCAAGAAGGATTATAAGAATTTCCTTCAAAACACTACCTACTTTTTTCCCCATAAATAGATTAGTTTGTAATAATAGTACCTACCTATTCGTCGAATGTTAGTCAACGAAAACATAAACAGTGCTCAAAGCTGAACGCAGTGACGTCACTGTTCAAAGTAATCTCACTTCGAGGCACTCCATAATGTCTCATGAATAAATTACTGGCTAGTTGTTTGAAAGAGAATAAAATGCTATTTTATTATTCACTTGCTTATTTACCGAAGGTTGTTTAACGTCCACGGACAGCTTTCAATAGTCGGCTTAAGTCCGAACAATTTGTTTGGACTCGTCAATCAAAGACTCTTCGCCTTAATAGAACTTATGAATTATAAAGGACGCCGTTAAATCTAAAGATTCTGAATTCACCCCTTACAAATATGATTTTCATTTACGAAAATTTAATGAAAATAAAAAAATATATTTCAAAAACAGTTTTGCGATCTTGTTCAACATTAAATTAACAAAGTTTTAAGTGAATTATCGATAAATTCAGTATCGATCACTTTGAATAAATAATATTAAAAATATTATAGTTTGATACAAATTCATAATGCTTGTTCACAGTCTTACTATTTTTAAACCGAATTAAAATGAGACTACAGAGTATTTTGAACTTTGTAATCATAATTCACGGTCACCATGTCCTACGTAACCTTCAAACACGTTAAAATAGCAATAACATTAACCAAAAGAGGAAAGCCATTTTCCAGAATTATATTTAGTATTTTTTTACTTTATAGGTTGGCAAAGAAACGGCCCATATTGGTTACCTGAGCGTTAAACTGAAACTTTTCCGGGTCGTGTCGGCTTTTCTTATCTTTCGTGTCACGCGAGCTAACACCTTGTAATGTTATCTTCGTAGGCGCTGAGTCAGCATGTCTTGCATCGGGTGGATGGCGAAACAGTGGGAGGGCCAATGACCGCTTACAGCACCATACAATTCGTCGTACAAAAACATCACTTCGTCAGAGGGAAAATTAAGGTGAGTCGAATCTTATTTTTATTACAGCCATAAAACGAGTCGTCAAACGAAATCTTATGACTTAATTTTCTACGTTGCTATGGAAGTAAAAAGTCAAAGAAATACCTCTAATTTATAAGCAACGAAATCTTAATCTGATTTGATGCAAGTATTTGGTAATTTACTCATACAAAGACCCGGTAATTTCGATATTTGGGTCATATATAAATTGCTTAAACCATAGTATAAAGAGAGGTAGTAAGCTATCTTCATACAAACGCACCGCGCGCGGCTTGTATGTGTGGGGCCATAGTATCTATGCGTCGCCGCACGCACACTTAACAAAATCTCGACCCGTTTCTCGTGAGAATCCGGTCGAGATTTTGTTAAGTGTGCGTACTATGTACTATGGCCCCACACATACAAGCCGCGCGCGGTGCGTTTGTATGAAGATAGCTTACTACCTCTCTTTATACTATGCTTAAACTATCAGCTCTAAGAAAGGGAGCCACATACTTGAAATGGAAAATACAAACATTTCTCTTACAACCTACCACTCTGTTTCTGGTGCCGTACTGGGTGTATCTTACGCTCGAAACTTTGTTTGTGAAATATTATTCTTCTTTTTACCCGACTACGGCAAAGCCAAAAGGAAGGGTTATGATTTTAGCAGTCTATGTATGTATGTTTGTATGTATGTATGTTTGTATGTATGTATGTATGTATGTATGTTTGTTTTTACGTGTGTTCCACCGTAGCGCCTAAACTACTAAACCGATTTCGATGAATGAGGTATCAATAGATTCGTAATAATGGTCCGGGTGACATAGGCTATATAATTTTTCCCTAAATTTAATTTGGTGGACTTTACACGTAAATTTCTAACCTCGAAAAAAAATAAAATGGGATGATCATGACATGTTTGGTATCAAAAGAAAGGTCTTGACGAGCACATTACAAATATGTATATAATATTATATTTTCAAAGTAAATAAATATGTTTAAATCGTTAAAAACAAGCAAAAGTGAGACTGCGCTACGTAGTATTGCAAGATGTTACCAACGTGCAGTTAATCAAATCTTAATAAATAGTAACGATTTGTAATTCCACTCTTATGAAGAAAAACAAGTACAACGAAATATTTATATTTTGGATTTCTTCGAAGCTCGATATCGATATATGGTGTTGGCGTCGAAATAAATCGCTCTGTGGTTTCGTCCAAAGCACTATGCACTGCTATTGGAATTTAAAATAGGTTAATTACTGAACTATTGTATTACTCTTATTTACGTTTATCAAGTGTAAAAACAGAAAAGTTTAAAATAAAAAATAAAGTTTAATAAAAAACTGTAACCCGACTACCGACGAGAAAATGAAAATGATCTAAAAAGTACGAAACAAGCAAATATTTCAGACAGAAATCAAGACATGGGTACAAAAATGGTCAAGGTAAAGCCGTCGTCGCATGCCATTATAATTTTGTAGGTGTTCCTGGCACCAACATGGTATATAGGCATGCGACCACGGCTTTACCTGGACCATTTTTGTACCTGTCTTGATTTCTGTCTGAAATATTTGCTTGTTTCGTACTTTTTAGATCATTTTCATTTTCTCGTTGGTAGTCGGGTTACAGTTTTTTATTAAACTTTATTTTTTTATGCCAACACTCCTCTTGTTTATATGTATAGCCTTTTCATATCCAGTTTTTCACTGTCATTTCGTCTGTTCCACGTTTGGTTCCGACCGTTTTGAATGCCGTCGTTTTCGACGGTTTTTTGGGCATAAAAAAACTCAAACAGAGGCGTGACGAAATAACTAGAGTTCAAGTTTCTGAACGAAGTACGTTCAAAAGTTTGGGCATGAGGGTGCTAGTTGGCAACGTGTCTGACTTTCAAATCAAAGTTTAAGCAAAGTTATAATTACTTTATTTGTACTATTGATTGCGTAGTTTATACCCTATTGTGTATGATTGAATTATAAAAATAGTAGAATTAATCCAATGACAATTTTGCGTAACGTAGTGGAATATCCTTATATTATAACGACTACGCGCCTACTTGCGTTTTTGCTTTGTTTACAATTCCATTCCTACATACATCGGTAGGTACTTTGTAATGTTTTATAAAAACATTATTATTTTATTGTTGTTTTGACGTAAGTAGCTGAATAGTTCAGTGATTAGGTACATATAAAGTTATTTAAGTATTATTTTTATAACAACAGCAGTCAAAGATCTTGGTTTTCATCTTCTTCAGATGCTGATTAAATGTAATTTTGAATATAATTTAGCTGCTCTATTTTTATGTCATTTTCCTTTATGCAAAAAAAATCATGAGCATGCAGCAGCACAAACGTGCTAGTAGCGAAATGTAGGTGTGTTTGATGGTAGGTATCATCATAAGTGACATCCACCTTCCATACATTTAGAGAGTGCCTGTCGCCAAATGTATTAAAAGCGGCAGCCTTACTTGCTCCATGCCTGCTCTTCTTGTCCCTCGACTGCCCACGCACTCTCAAATCTTCTTTGGCCCGCTTTGACGTATTTGTTTCATAAATATGCCATTCGCCGCGCAGGCCACACCCATTGTAACCAGCCGGCCTACAACTTAATTTTCACGGTGAATTGCTTCCAAAAAACTTTAGCTATTTCGGCTATAACTTTGGAAAACACTACTATATCAGCTAACTTGCCTATAGTTTGTAACAATAAATAATCTAGCATTTTAGTGCAGTGGAGTATTTACGAGGTACCTATTGCCTAGACTTCGTGGTAGCCTTTAGTCTCGTGACCCATAAGTTCGTTCTGATTACAATCACAGGTTGCTATTTTGAGTTTCGTTACGGTAAGCATGTAATTTGTTTCAGCACGATGAATGCGATAGGAAACATTTCACTTATACAGTGTGATTCTTCATAATGTGCACATATCGAAATGAAGGAATCTATGCTTAATTTTAACGACAGAAAAAATATTTAAAAATATCTAAATACTTTTAAGTATTACATAGCTTTTATCGCGGGCTTTGAGCGCGGCGACCGAATCAAGAAATTCCGTAACGTAACGAAAATAAAACCTAACACCCCCCACTCCGCCTACCATGTAATGACGGTTCCCATGACAACGTGATGTTGTCATGAGAAACGATGTTGTCATGGGAAACGTGATGTTGTCATGGAGGTTACTAATGCTATGCAATAGCTTTACCGCGGCAGTCCCCGAGTGCCACACGTTTTTTTTTTTAATATTTTATGGAAATATAAAAAAATTGTAACAAAACTGTGTAACTTTTAAACTCAATCATCTATCGCGATGAAACAAATTCCATAATGATTGGAAGTAATTAGGCGTCCACATAAAATTGAGAAAAAACTACCCTCAATTGAAAATAAACGTTTTTTTTGCAAAAATCTAGCATAGATTCCCTCATTTCGATATGTGCACATTATGAAGAATCACACTGTATAGTTTTTAAACCAAGCTAGTTGATCATCACATGCCCTCGAGTTTGTAGTAAATAAAAGATGGAGTAGGCAATAGTCTATTGAAAACATTAAAGTTGTATCATATTTTCATAAACCTGCACCCGGGTTAATTGCGTTACACACTTTCAATTTCAATCCGAAAAATTTTGAAGGAAAATGCTAATACAATTATTTGGAAAATTAGTTTTCTCAACAACGAAAATAACGCAATGAATTTGTTGAACTGTCAAAATGCAATAACCCCGCTGGTCCTCTCAAAAATGTTAATCAACTAACTAGGTTCGAATGACGCACTATGGGCAGTCAGTCATAGGTGTTTTTATCTAGACACAAGCTAGTCTCATACAGTTAATACCATATCAAAAGAAAGAAGAAGGAACAATTGTCTCTAACCTAATCTAACTAACCTTTATGACAATATAGGACACCAATGCAGGGCAAACGCCTACCTCTCCTTTTTCACACAACTTTATCTTTTGCTAGTGCCAGCCGGACTGGCAGTCAAGCTCATTTTGCCATCATCCTTTATCCTGCCGCGATGTCTTGCGGTTATAGGAACCCACTCGGTGGTGGTAACTTTGAAACTATTTTATTTTTTCTTTGTTTAGATTCGGTGTACAGCAAGCGTCTACTCAATATACCTGCAAAGCTTAGAAAAGAGTGCTGAAGAGGAGAGGATACGAACCACTCCCGTCAGCCTCCCAGAGGTGCACGAAGCAGTAGTTTATTCTATACATCGCCTGCCGGAAACCAGTAAGTCTCTAGAGATACCTTACATAATACGCAATGGGCTTTGAATAATTTATTTACCTGAGATGCATGCAAAGTTTAATCCTCATTTCTGATCTTGTTGTTGCGACTATATCGCATACTGTTTTAAATTACTCTATATTATTCAAATTATGTAACAGGTTCATCATCTGACTAGCCTTTTCCCAATTATGTTGGGGTCGGCTTCCAGTCTAACCAGATGCAGCTGAATACCAGTATTTTACATGGAGCGACTGCCTATCTGACCTCCACAACCTAGTGACTAGGTAACACGATACCCCTTGGTAAGACTGGTTGTCAGACTTTTGGGCTTCTAACTACCCGTAACGACTGTCAAAGATCTACAAATGACAGCCGAGACCAACGGCTTAACGTGCTTTCCGAGGCACGGAGGGGTCTCGGTATGTAAAGATGGTCACCCATCCACGGACCAACCGCGGCAAGCATAGCTTAACCTGATCGATCGACCCGTGCGGCTGTTATTACTTTGCCACGAGCCCCTCAAATTATGTAACAGGTTGCAGGTCAGAAATATCAATATTATGTATTTCAGTTATTCGATTCCATTTAGACTGCTTCTTCGTCGTCTCGACGATTCAATTTTTTTCTTTAAATATCCCTCTACCAAAATTCGGCCCCGTCGACAGCGTTAGCGTTGGCCTAGCAAAGGTTTTTCATATTATAGTACAGGTGTTATTGCACAGAGAGCACGACAAGAGATGAAGCATCGTCTGTGATGTGGCTCTACAGTCGCATTGTGGCTCATTAATTTACACTGAGGTCGTGGAAATACCATCGTTAATCTAGCGATATAGCTCAAAATGAGTTGCTGAAATAAGTTGTATGTTTTCATGCAGTATTGCAGTGTGTGCATCATTCTTGTAGCAAAATGAAAATGAGACGAAAAATTACCAAATCAATGTACTATTTTAATACACGTGGAAAACGAAATTATGATAGCAAAATATTTTAGATAATATAACGTATGGGACTATCAGGTACTACATTTTCTGTTTGAAAGATTATAACTCTTCTCAGAAACGTTGGTTCTCAGGAATTCTTCATCCGATTATGTTTATACTTCAAACAGTTCGTGTGCTAGCGCATTCATCTATCTTACAGCGTGTATAAAAAAGACAACAATGGAAAAAGTACACTATTTTTATCCACATAGAAACGCCTGCAGCAAACATAAAAATTTGTAACAAAAAATGTTAGTGCAGGGCTCTGTTAAAATAAACATTGTAATCCTATAATTCTGTAAAAAAAATTACATATGCTATTTAATAAACCTTACAAATATGTAAGAAAGTAACAAGTATATAATCTACAATTATCACAATTGTAAATGCTGTTTAATAAACATTTACATAAGTACTTACGTAAAAAACGCCTGTAGATTTTGATGACAATGTTGTATTTACAAATATGTAGTTGTAAGTTACAATTTACATAAAATGTAAATGGTATTCTTAATAAAAGAGGGTACATTTCATACTCTTGAGTTTAGAATTTAAGTGTTTCACGGAGTAGGTACTTGTTATTGGTTTGGTGCATCACTAAAGTCATAGAAATAACAACAAAATTAAGATTCTGTCAAATATTCGACGGTAGTCTTGCTTATTCGAAATTTTTCGTTAAACGTTAAAATCAGTCACATTAAAAGTAAAATGTATCCTTTTACGAAAAACTTGCTGTTGCCGTTCAATCTCACAGTCATCATCACTAACATCACTACTTTCACTACTCGTTGTTACAACCATTTTTTTCCAATGACATTTCAAATTCTTTAGTTGAGGCACAAAATTATAAAGTTTTGACACACCTTGAGACCACCTGTCAGAATTGTACTACAATTTACAAAATATGTAAACTTGTAATTACTATTATGTGTTCAATAAAGTAGTTTTCCCTACAAATATGTAAACTGACACTTGTAAAGTGAAAATGTTTATTAAACAGAATTATGTAAAATTTTAGGTACAATTTTACAATTTTGTATATTTTCCACCATGAAAAATTTGTAACTTGTAATTTTTATTAAACAGAAACTTGTAAAATTGTAGCGTCATCTACAATTTACAATTTGTAAGTTTTATTAAATAGAGCCCTGAGACTAACATATTTTGTTACAAATTTTAATGTTTTGGGGATAACATCAGCGCCGCCCGCCCCCGCAGAATAAATGCGCAAGTGTAAAAAATAAATTTTCCAGGAAAATTAATAAAACTGAAATTGATCCATAAATAACTTTAACACCGAGTAGAAGTTTGTTTGTTATGTGGATTACAAATTTTTTTTTAGATAGTCTAATTATATCAAATGTTAAACAGGTACCGTTTTTGAGATTTTGATAAAAAATAATTTTACAGTATAATTTTAGTTTTTTTATAGTTAATGTTACTTTGAGTTATTTTCTTGTCAACTATTGTTTTTGTTTTGCAATGATATCGTTAATGGGCTATTACGCGTTTATTCTGGTGCAGTCGAAAAGTTTCTGATAATGTAATAGGTGATTAAGTTTTTGTTCTAGATAATATATCATGAACGGCGGAATTATAACATTATGTTACTGTACATCGGTAGGAATATAACTATAAATGAATAAAGCAATGAAAATCCGTAAGAAAAGAAATCACCAGAACAAACGCGCAATGGACAACACCGTTTCAGTTGCACCTGTTAAGTATGGTAATACACACAATGTAAGGCTTTAATTATGGTGCGCATATAATTATACCTATTAAAGATTTTTCGATTTTAGTTATAAATAATGAATAAAATAATAACTTTTCGTAACTTCGTAAATACTTGATATAAAATAAAACATAAAATTTAGGTGATGTATTATGATCTATACATTACGAATATGGATTAACATCAAAACCGCTGCAATAGCACTTACGCGTTTATTCTGCGGGGGCGGCCATTTATAAATGTGTGAAATCGCATTGTGCTATAAATCGTCGAAACGTCAGTTGTCGGAAACAGTTTCACGTATAGACAATACCAAATTTTCAATAATAACTATGTTTTGTGTATTAAAATTAAATTATCCTGCCACGTGTGAAATATAGGGATAGGTATAATGTACTTTGAAAACGTATTGTATATTCTGGTTCAATAGTTCAACACAAAACAATATTGTAAAGGACCGCTGTTTAAAGCTTTATGAATGTGACCTCTCCTTCGTTAAAAATAAATCATCGCCAATAATACCGACCTTACCTTTCAATTTGGACCTTCAATATTTTAATTAAACCTTTATTGATTGAAATTCATTTCTCAAGAGTAACTTAAAGTATGGTTTGTCTATTTTTAGTAATTTATTCCTTAAGCGAAGCTTCACAGGTTTTGTGTTACGAATTGATTTTGAATAATTATATTGCCTTGTTGCTTTGGTGGTCGCAAACTCTACTGCAAAGCATGAGGTCCTGTGGGTTGTTGGATTTTTCTATCTGAAATTTCTCAGTAGCAGCCCGGAGTCTGGATTTGTGCCCGGTTGATGGCAATAGGCCCCTGTTATATGGGACTTAAAACATAACTGGCGAAATGTGGGTGTACCTGCTACAGGGACACTTCTGCGAAACCCTTCGGGGAAACAAGTCCCCGAGTAAATGATACTGCTCCCGACCCTTGCTCGACAACGAGGTGCCAGCAGTTGTTGCAGCTGAGCAAGCAGCTTTAAATTCCCCGACTAATAATCATGGTCAAAACTTTGATCCAACCCGTCCCATCCTTGATGTCCTCCTTCCAGTTGACGCCCTAAGTCAAGGTTCGTACCCCACAGAGGGCCCTTCGCAAGCGTTCACCTAGTTTTAATGAGCATAGTTGAATAACCCCTGGCTGGAGGTTTTAAGTGTAGTAGCTTAAGGCACTCACAGGTAAGCCCGGTTAAGTAGTCATCATCTCAGAGGTCAACTACGAGACGCACCACCTAAAAAAAAAACTGGGATCTTTGGAGTATTTCAAGTTATATCGTTTGAAATTTGATTCCTTAAAAAAAAAAAACATTTATAAAGTTGGAACTTTGACCTTCAATATCTCCGTAACTAGAAGGTTCCAAGGTAACATGATCCAGAAAAAAATACATAAGAACGGGAACAACAAGTGAGACTCGGCGTCGTTGAAGGTATATTTATTTACAACCGTTATAGCACAGCACAGAGCTCATTACTACAGACAAAGAAAGCTTGAATGAAGGTCTCAAATCCAAACTAGTATGAAGGGTTAGTGACTATCAACAGCTTCCACAATGTGGTATAGAATAAATGCATTACCAATTTATTGGTCCAACTTGGTGTATGCTATCAAAATTGGCTTGCCTTCCTCCTTTGACGATTGAACTACAAGCATTGGTATAGCGTCAGTACTTGCTAGGCAAAACATAAAGAAAACCTTTGTCTCAAATGCATTGATGCTACTTACCTTGTTCATAAACTTATCGTCACAACCACAGAAGTCTACCCACAGATATTTACCGATACTTAGCTTCAAAGTTGCTTACTCGTGTGCAAATTTTCATATAAAACCGGAGTCACAGCAAGGTAACCACCTAACCGGTGCAAGGTAACGAGAAAATTAACCGTTGTTACTTTAGCTGATCTAAGCTAAACTAGAAATGACCTAGTTCCTCGGCCCGATGGCCGAGTTAACCAAGTAATAAACTATAATAAAATTATCGAACAAAATATTTACAAGCTCAATCCTTTTGGGGCTTTTTATATATTTTAATAGTGTGGGTGAGTTTTGTAAATCTCTTGTATAAAGTTTGAAACGCTATTTCTTATTTTATCATAACAAAGGGCTTGTAAATAGATTCTAGGTTAATAAAGGCTTTATTCTATGAAAGACGTAAACTAAATCAAACTATGTAACTCTGATCAAAGTGACTAAAAATATGGGCTGTATTGAATTATGGAACCAGTCGCTCTACATTTAAAGGATCCTTGGTGAAGGTTTAGAAAATAAAACGGTAGACCTATAATTATACAGGATGACAAGGACATCGATGCGAAAACTGTTACCATGGATTCAGTACATGATTTTGAACACCTTTTTTTTTTGGTGGGAAATTATCAAATAACTTCTCCCGCTCTGGGTGGAGCGGAAGGACGTGTTAGACTCTTACTGACTAAAACCCACCCGTGTTCCTCCTGCGATTCTGAACCCCTGCGTTGAAATTTTGCGTCGTTTATTTTAAAAAAAACTGCTGATTCATAGAAAAGTGCAATACCTATGCGGTCAAAATGTATGGAATAGCAGATTTTTTTAAATGAAAACTTCTTCAGGCACGTTGGGCATTTTTGAGATGAGACTAAACCATTGATTTCGCGACACTGTAACGCAATTTACCGACACCATGGAGTAAAAGTCATCAACGCGTTGATTATTAAGGAACCGATTTTTTTTTCGAGTTTTTACTTCTGTCGGCACTCCGGGAGTGCCACATTTTTTTAAAAAATAACCGACGAAAAATTTCAACGCTGGGGCGTTTTGAATCGTGTACTGAATCCATGGTAACAGTTTTCGCGTCGATGTCCCTGCCACCCTGTATATTCAAGGGTAGACCTTGTATTTCAATAGACAGTATCAGATTAGGTTGATACATGGCATTACAGAAAACATCATAGACTGATATTTATAAAACGAGATAGACTAGCAAGTCAACGTCTGACAGAATAGGAATACGATCAGGGGGCCTACCACCAGCTCAGAAGCAGTATTATTTTAATCTTACTTCAGTAGAAAAAAGAGATGGAGCTATACGTCCTGTAGAGCTTCATCTCTTTCCCACACTGAAGTAATATTAAAATAATACTGCTTTATGAGCTTGTGGTAGGCCCCCTGCGCTACGCCAAGCCATGGAACTAAAATATCAAAGTCAAAATCAAATAATTTATTTCAAATAGGTACATGTATGGCACTTTTAAACGTCAAAATTTACAAAATAATGGAATTGATTCTAGTCGCCCCTTCCATAAGTTAGTTTTCGTATGGAGAAGAATGGGCAAGAAACTCCATTGTTAGGTACTCTTTTAAAATGTATTACAATAGTTTGTATAGGTATGTACAATAGTTAAATGATTATATGTGAAGACGATACACCTAGAATAAAATTTCACAATAAGCCTATAATGTTCTCACTGCTGGGACACAGGCCTTCTCTCTGTGAGAGGGAGTGGGCTGTAATCCATCACGCGGGCCCAGTGCGGGTTGGTAGATGTCACATGTCTTCGAATATTTGGTTCTAGGCCATGCCGGTTTCCTCATGATGTTTTCCTTCACCGTTTTGAGAGCAGTAGTGATGAAATAATTTACACAAAGTAAAGCGCCTGTCTGGGTTCGAATCTACGACCTACAACTCGTAGGTCGCGGCAGTTACCACTGGGCCACCACTGCTCTCTATACCAAAATAAGTAAAAATAATTAAAAATGAAGCAACGACAGATAATTTAAGTATGTGATAGATACCATGGTGCTCACATATTTACAAACAATGTAAAAGTAGACGATTATCCTAAATTTTTATAGTTAATAAGTCAGTGTGTGAGGAAGTAATTACATAATGTAAAATCAATATCATTTATCAAAAAAATAATAAATTTTGCAATTAAATTAGCAACCAGTTTGATTTTGTCTTCATTCTAAATGGTCCTATAGAGCAGGACCAGCATGTTTCCAAGCACTCTTATCTTGAATATAATCTTGTAATTTGTAACTTATAAAACCTTTGTTCGTAAAATAAACTACCTTGTTTGCACCAAGGAATGTGAGCTATTTTAAGTTCGTCCCGATTCGTTACGAAATGTTCCGAGCGACTCCGAACCGTTTTAGAGGAAGGCATTGATTAGATCAGTCGAATTTGAACTGCATTTTACGAACACGAGCTCGCGTATTTAGTGCCTGTGTTCCATTAAAGCACAAAGACGGTCTCTAAAGTTAAATTAGTTTAGACAGTAACAGTTCGTGACTTGAATTTGTTATTAATTTTTACAGGTGTCTGCTTCTAAAAAATAAAAAATCAGCCTACTTCCAAGACTGTTTTTTGTCTTTCTAAGATTTGGCAGTAGTACTTCCATAAAAGCCTGTGCACACGGTGAGTTGCGGCGGCGCATCGCAAAGATTTCGCCGCATTGGTGGTCACACGGGCGATGCGGTGCTGTAACGTTGTTACGCCGCAGCGGCGCCGCACCGCATAGCGCGTAAACTGTCATCTATCAAACATCTATGTTTTTGACAATGCTCTAACAACTGAGCGGTGCCGCTCCGGTGTCGCAATGCGTACACTTGTGACATACCGTGGATATTTGCATGTAGAACGTCGCAGCAACACCGCTCCGTAGCCTTGCCGCCGCCGCCGCAACGCATCGTGTGCAGGCTCTAAGTAGAAAATTAATTAAAGTCATTTGGTTTCTTAATAAGTCTTAATCCAAGTTTGTGATAAAGAATTTAGAATGGTGGAAGTCAAAGCAATCGATAACAGTCTCTAAAAAATCTTTTAAAATTACTCACATAACATCACCTGAGTAATCCCCGAAGGGTAAGGCAGAAATGAACTTATAAGTTCAAAATTTGGATGTACTATATATAATAGTACATCCACATTTCGCCAGTTTTATTTCGTAAAGAAAAATTGTCTTCGTAATTATAAAATAATTAAAACTTCGATAAAAAACTTGTTTCAATAAATACTTTTTCTTTCTTTCTTTCTTTGTTTGTAATAACCTAAGCATCATTAGTGCTTTCATATACCTAATTACCTACTTCTTTTACATTTTTAGTGTTATGCCTTTTTCGTACTAACGTCTGACAAAACTTAAATAACCATTTCTCAAAATTTATAGTAACATCTCTGCCTATCTCTTCGGGGAATGCCGGCGTGATGTTATGTATGTGTGTGTAGTAACAATAAAGGATTCGTCCAGCAACGTAAAGTTTTAGGGTTTCCGACTCAAAATTCAAAAGTCATTTATTCAAATTAGGCTGAGAACCAGCACTTTTCGAACGTCAAAATTACATAAGACAGTCCCCCAAAAACGCCCACCCTTCACCACTTCCTAGTGCCTTTAGCTGGGAAGAAGAAGTGGCGCAACAAACTCCCCAGCAGCACAGCTGTCTGTTCAAGTTAGAAAAAAATAAAAATGACTCTATACAATAGTATGCAAAATTATTATGCAACACAAAACATTATTTTAATTAAGTATAAATTATTGGCCATATGTTAGCTAGCACACGCCGATATACCAACCAAAAACATCGAGAACTATACTCAAGCAGAATTAAAAAATAATAAAAACTAAACGTAAAAAGAACTAAATATCTAAATAAAAGCCTCCAGGCATAAAGGGCGTGCCCGCTTACATAAAGCTGTAAATTGGAAGTTATAAATGATAAACTAGGACCATCGAGGTAAAATAAATGTACAGTTAATTACTAGTAACAATAACAAAACCATGATCAGCAAGACGACCAGTCACCACAAGCAGCACCCGTTCACGAGCATAACGCAAAGATCAGCCATTACCCCCCTCGCCATATTTGAGGGAAGGAGGCAACCCGACTCCCGACGCTACCGCAAGCATTGACATCTAAGGGAGCATGACGAACTTGCTGCCGGTTGCTCAGGTAAAAAATAATATAATCAATTGTCGAGGTCACTAGCCAACCACAAATTGCAATACAAACTCATAACAAAAACATTGTAATGAGTAGATTATGTCAACAATAAAATAAAAATAAATAGACTCGTAAAAAAAAAAAAAAAAAAAAAAAAAAAATTAAAAAATTGACTCATAAAGTCAAATAAAATAAAAAAAAAAAATTATATAAACTTATATAAACTGTCAGTAGGTAAGTTAAATCTGGAGAAAGAACATAAACATTGTCTTGAGTTAATCACAGCGACCAACTATTCTTATCATTTAAGTAGTCGTTGATACAATAGTATGCCTTTGAACAAAGGTTGGATTTTACTTTATTTTTAAATGCATTAAAAGGCAAATCTAGCATAGAAGAGGGTAGCTTGTTATAAAAGGTTATACCAAGCCCAACAAATGAGTTATGAACCTTATGAAGCCGGTGAAAGGGAGCTCGTAGTTTGTCCTTATTTCTAGTGTTAACATTGTGAATATCACTGTTTTTAGTGTATAAGTGTATATTTTGCCTAATATATAAGATGTTGGCGAAAATGAATTGTGATGCCACCGTGAGAATACCAACATCTTTAAAAAAATCTCTTAGAGAAACTCTGGCACGTAGCTGGTAAATTGCTCGAACAGCTCGTTTTTGAAGAACAAATATATTTTGAATGTCAGCGGCTTTGCCCCACAGCAGAATACCATAGGACATAACGCTATGGAAATAACTAAAATAGACTAACCGAGCTGTATCAATGTCAGTGTATTGTCTTACTTTCCTGACAGCGTAGGCGGCCGAACTGAGCCTCCCCGCTAGGCTTGATATATGTCGGCCCCACTGAAGTTTGGCATCTACTGTTATGCCCAGAAAAACTGCCGAGTTCACAGTTTCAAGCACCTCTTTATCTAAGACGATGTTGGGTCCTAGATTTCTAACATTTGGTAGAGCGAACTTTACACATTTCGTTTTCTTGGCATTGAGAACTAGGTTATTTGTCGTAAACCAATCCGTAACCATTGAGAGTGCACTGTTTACGTCGTCAAAATCTTGTCTATTCCTGTCTACTTTAAAAATAAGAGAGGTATCATCTGCAAACAGTACAACGTTACAGATATCCTTTAAATAAAAAGGTAAGTCATTTATATACACTAAGAATAAGAATGGACCCAGTATTGAGCCTTGAGGTACACCTAACTGAACTGGTAGCCCGGAAGATTTCACACCATTAACATCTACACATTGGACTCTATTATGCAAATAAGAATTTATTACTTTAAGAGCTTCGTTTTAGACACCGTAATGACGTAGTTTACGCAAAAGTGTGTCATGGTGCACGCAATCAAAGGCTTTGGAGAGATCACAGAAAACTCCAATAGCATTTTGCGAGTTCTCCCATGCGTTAAATATGTGTTTCATCAGAGCAACACCTGCATCTGTAGTCGAACGACCTTTTGTGAAACCATATTGTTCATCATGAAGAAGTCTGTTTAAATTAAAATGTCTTAGCAACTGCTTGAGTATTAACTTTTCAAATATTTTACTGAATGCAGGTAAGATAGAAATAGGCCTGAAATTGCCAACGTCATTTTTGTTACCCGATTTAAATAATGGTATGACTTTACTACTCTTCATGAGGTCAGGAAAAGTTCCTAAATCAACACATTTATTAAAAGTTACAGCTAAATATGGAGCTACTATGTCTATTATATTACTTAATAGTTTAATGGAGATACCCCAGTAATCACCAGTGTTTTTAGACTTAAGTGTGTTAAAAACATTAACTACATCACGAGGTGTTACATGCTCGAAGACGACTTTTGATACCCAGTTTGTATGTACTCGTAGTCACGATGTAATCTTTATTTGGGACTGGCGACGTTCTTTGAAATCGATATACTTATAATGTAAGCATTTGTAGGTATAACAAACTATGCTGAGGTCAGGGTCAGTGAAAGGGAAAACCTTGAAAATTACTAATTAATCGTCTGGTAGAGTTGTTGCTAGTGGCAATCATATTATGATTGTTACCACTGCAAACATCCTTATTCCTGGACATGCATCCCAATTGCGTCACAATCTGAAGGATTTTGAAGAAAATACATAATCCATTGCTTCATAATTATGTTTGAAAACTTCATCTGCTCGACAAGCATTAAAAACCCGAAAAATTTAATTCAAACTGTGCCGAAATAAAATCCACAAAGGTGTAAAAAGCAATAAGAGTACTTTCTATTAACTCTTCAGATTTTGTATCAATACAATACAATACACATAAACGAAGCCTTTCTTTTATAGAGGTAATATGACTATAATACTAACTACATTTCTATCCACGATAGAGAAGAGCTAACAACACACAAAGGCTGAATTACACGGTGAGAGTTCCTCGCCAGTCGAGAGGTGAGAATATCCATGTTAGTCTCGTAGTTAGGCTATACTCACCAAATTATAAAATAGAATAATCTTTTAATCTTTACAATATGCGAATTATGATTAATTGATGGTTTTTTTTTAATACTTTCGTACTCATAATACCTATTGTGTTTACACTTAAGCAAGTAAAACTAAATTATGCCATAAAATTATGAGATTCTATTCAGATAAATTCTCGTACCTACTGTCATTTCACAACTCGAATCATTAATATTTTGCACGCCATAATATGTGGCAAACATGTCTGAACTTGTACTTTTTTAATGTTATCTTGCATGCAAGTTTTAAACGATTGCATAGCTTTTATCGCGGGCTTTGAGCGCGGCGACCGAATCAAGAAATTCCGTAACGAAAATAAAACCTAACACCCCCTACTCCGCCTACCATGTAATGACGGATGATGACATAAAACAAAAATGTCATGGGAACGTAATTTTTGTTTTATGTCATCATCTGTCATCATCCCAAGTGTAGCGTTGACAAATAAGAAGTATGGAGGTTACAAATGCTATGCAATAGCTTTACCGCGGCAGTACCCGATTGCCACACGTTTTTTTTTTAATTTCTGTATGTGTACGCATGTTTGAGCAAATAAATATGTCTTATCTTATATTTTGTTTGTGCAGAAGCTTCCAATTTTCAAAGGCGATGCGTTTCTCATGCGCTAATCGTGCATGCTGTGTAAACAGCATGCACGATTAGCGCAAAGATGATTACTGGACGGAAATAAAAAGGTAACTCATTTAAATTGTTACCTTTTTATTTCCGTCGAGTAATCATCTTTTCAAGGCGGAGAAACTCCTAGTGTAAACGATACTTATGAGTGAGACGCGCATAATTATGTGCGACTGATATTAGTTACGTTACATAATTACAAACGCCCTTGTATTTGGCACATGACACAACTAATTAACTCGAATTCTGTCAACTATCTTACCGTTATTAATATTCAGACCTAGCTCGCTAGAAACACAAAACCAAGTTTTATTAAGTCGGGATATTCAAGTTTGGTTTACATGATCCCATTAATTTTAAAGCTATATTTTATTAGGAAGGGTAGTTAACGAATGGGGCCCGAGCTCAACAAAGAGCGACAATTGTTGGATACGGAACAAGCCTCAGTGGTTTAACGTTGCGTTAAGAGTCGGGTTTATACCGAATTATTTCCATTCCGGAATTTGGTTAAACAGTGCTATTTTTTTAATTGATCCGGCAGCATATAATACGTGTACCTTTCTGTAAAAAAAAACTTTGTAGATTAACGGAATAGCTTTTAATTACGGAATGTTTTGATTGAAAAAATTCATGTTTCGTTTTCGTGAATGTTCGAGAATTTTGGCGAACGTGTAACCTTGTTTTGAACTCCAAAATATGCTAATTCTTTCTAATAATATTACCAACTTTTGATAGCATTCACAGAAATTAAGAATTTTATACTTAACAAGGAATTTCATAAAAACAATTTTAGTTCCGAGAAATTTTAGGTAATTACCTGCCTAGTTTCACTTGAACGTAGAAATATTATTAATATAAACGTGTGTTAGAAATTATTCTAATAACTTACATTAGGGACACGAGTTTCCTTTGAACTTGCGACATAAGCTTTTATCTAAGAACTTGGTTTCGCATGGCCCTCTATAATGTTATCAATGTTTGTTGCTTACAAGTAATAAGCAGGGCTTTGAACGGCTGAAACGGGCTAGAGACACGATCTGTACTCATATTAAAAGTAAGTAAGACATATTGTGTTTTTTGTCACAGTAATCTTACCTAGAATGTAGGCTTAAGCCAAGTTTGGGAAAGCTATTGTATGTGTAAGATCTATAAAGATAAATTCTTTTACTTCATCTTGTAGCAAAAATATTTTAAGCTTCACGTATTGGTAGAGTTTTATGAAAGAAAATACGATTGTTGGCATAAAAAACTTTTTACAAAAAAAAAAACAACCGACCTCCAAAAAAAAACACTACAAAGTGAAAAATAACTTTAATTTGGAAGTCGGTGTCTTGGGTTTTGTATTTTCGTTTTTTGCCACCGACTTCCGAAATTAAAGTTATTTTTCACTTTGTAGTGTTTTTTTTTGGAGGTCGGTTGTTTTTTTTTGTAAAAAGTTTTTATTTTTCACTTTTTAGTTATCAAGTGGTACCTACCACCTAAACACATTCGAATACCACTACCTGCTACCAGTGACAGAAACTTATCATATCATCTACATACTAAGTGGGAAAAAAATACGTATTTTGTAGCTAACTCAAAAACTATCTAAGCAAAGTTAATAAAATTTATATGGGACCAATTCGAGAGCACACCCTTTCAAACAAAAAAAGAATTTTCAAAATCGGTCCACAATTGACGGAGAAATCGTTGGACATACATAAAAAAAAACAAACATACGCGACGAACATATAACTTCCTCCTTTTTGGAAGTTGGTTAAAAAACAAATAAAAATATGCCAAAATGGCCCCAGCTCAGGATAATTTTAGTAGCAATACTAGACACTACCACCCAACGCTGATTTTCACTATATTCAAACTAATTAAGTAACGATTCAAGCTAAGAAGAAGATTTCTCCATGCAAAAGTTTAAAACCCGTCAGGGCTTACATTTTTGAAAATCAACTCTACGCTGTAAACGCTGTTCAATCATGTTTCCGTCTTCAGTAGTTCGGGCTGTGCGTTACATGTCAATCATTCAGTCACAGACCTGTTCCATATTTATAGATTTTATTTTCAGTACCCGGACGTTAATATGACACGGAAAGATACTGTCACGCAGGTGTGAGTGATATAGTCGACATTCTACAAAGTCGAAATTTTCCCTAATACTGGATGCGCCATATCCTACGGCCTCTTACTGTAAAACTTTTTTACAAAAAATATAACCGACTTCCAAACTACAAAGTGAAAAATAACTTTAATTTCGGCAGTCGGTGTCTTTGTATCAGTATTTAAGTTTTTTGACACCGACTTCCGAAATTAAAGTTATTTTTCACTTTGTAGTTTGGAAGTCGGTTGTATTTTATGTAAAAAAGTTTTTTTTTTTCACTTTTTAGTGGGTTGATTTGTAATTTATCTAAGTAACAATAGCCTTATGTCAACTGCTCATCAAAAATACCCAAATCGCTATAGATGTTCCTTTAATATTTGAAGAGTTCCCTCGATTTCTCCAAGATTCCATCATCAGATCGTGACCAAATGACAATGGAACCAATTTGAAAGTTTACCCTTTCAAACAAAAAAAGAATTTTTCAAATCGGAATGAAATGAAATGAAATGAAATGAAATGAAATGAAATGAAATGAAATTGTTTATTCTGTAAATAGGATATCGGAATCACTTTTACACGTCATATAAAAAAATATTAAAAATAAGCTAGATGAGTTCGGCTTTTCCTATCTGACTACTCTGAGAAGAAAGGCCGAAACAAACTCAGAGGTCGCAGTCTCTTTTAAAGTCCAGACATAATCTTGGTCAGGCCATATGAGGACCATGTAGATTAGTGTCTGAAAAGGTCTTTTGAGGAAAGAACCACAAAGATTTGAGTGGACCTGTCCAGTCAGTGCAAGCATTTGTCAGTAATCGTGGAGCTCAACTTAGAACTTAAGGAGCTCAACTCGACGAGCAATACCAAAGAAAGGACATTTGGGTAGGCCGCAAAAACTACTCAAACTGCCAGACCATCACTAAAACTAGTATCATATACAAACTAATATCCACATAGTCCTCACATTCACAATAGTTAAAATAATATAATACTTTACAAAGTAATCATGTCATTTTGAATATAATTTTCAACAATGTCAACGTGTTTATAAAACTGGTATATGTTGATTTTACATAATAATTAAAATGTCTAGTTCTATGGTTTTATCACAAGGTTTAGCAGAGCGAGCAGTTCAATCCCAAGCTTTTTTATCTTCTAAATAATCTGAAATTGTATAGTACCCTTTTTCACAAAGTTTGGTTTTAATACAGATTTTAAATCGTTTAATGGGTAAGTTTCGAATGTCAATGGGGAGTTTGTTGTAAAAGCGTATACATTGACCCATGAATGAGTTGCCTACTTTGTGGAGACGTGTGCGATGTACAGCAAGGTTGTGTTTATTCCTGGTATTTAAACTATGAATATCGGACATTTTCTTAAAATTTGATATATTTTTGTGTACATACAATAGGTTTTCAAAAATATATTGTGAGGCTACAGTCAGAATATTTATTTCTTTGAATTTTTCTCTAAGGGAATCTCTTGGACCTAGGTTGTAAATGGCTCGAACAGCCCTTTTCTGTAGAACAAAGATAGTATTAATGTCCGCACAGGTTCCCCAGAGAAGAATCCCATATGACATAAGACTATGAAAATAACTAAAATAAACAATTCTGGCTGTTTCCACGTCAGTTATCTGTCTAATTTTTTTAACAGCATAGGCGGCCGAACTTAGCCTTCCTGACAATTTTTCTATGTGTGGGCCCCATTGTAATTTACCGTCAATAGTGATTCCAAGAAAAACTGTCGACTCAACAGGGTCCAACTCTGTTCCATTAACCTGAACATTAGTAGATAGCTGCCTGACATTTGGCATTGAAAATTTAATGAGTTTAGTTTTTTTTTCGTTCAGGAGAAGATTATTTACATTAAACCAATGCACAACTTTAGAGAGTGCATCATTAACTTGTTCAAAGTTGACTAACTGACGTTTGATTTTAAAAATGAGGGAAGTATCATCTGCGAATAATACGATCTTGTGATTATCCCTTATGTGATAGGGCAAGTCATTTATATAAATTAGAAATAAAAAAGGACCAAGAATTGAACCCTGCGGAACGCCCATGGTGACCGCAGATCCTGCAGATCTCTTGCCATTAACATCGACCCTCTGAATTCTGTTGTTCAGATAAGAAGTCAGAAGGTCAAGAGCCTTGTCCCTCATACCATAGTGGTACAGTTTCCTGATGAGTGTATCATGATGTACGCAATCGAAGGCCTTGGACAAGTCGCAGAAAATGCCAAGAGCATCTTGCGACTCCTCCCAGGCCTCGAATATGTTCTTTAGTAATTCCACGCCCGCATCTGTAGTTGAACGACCCTTTGTAAAACCAAACTGTTTCAGATGAAGTAAATTATGTGTATTGAAATGTCCCAACATTTGTTTTAAAATTAATTTTTCAAAGATTTTGCTCAATGTGGGTAATATCGAAATAGGCCGAAAATTTGTAGGATCAGTTGTGCTGCCAGATTTGAACAGTGGAATCACTTTGCTAAGTTTCATCAGATCAGGAAATACACCAGATGCAATACAAGAGTTAAAAACGATTGCTAAAAAGGGTGAAATAACATCAATTATTGAGGACACGGTATGTACTGATAATCCCCAAAGGTCAGCAGTTTTTTTTACATCAAGATTTTTAAAAGATTCTATAATGTCTTTAGCAGTAATAATTGTGAATTCAAAAAGTTTGTCACATTCTGGTACACATTCTTTAAGTATTGAGTAAGCAGAAGTGGAGGACGACGATGACAGAGTTTTAGTTGTTAGAATGGGAATATTAGTAAAGAAATTTTCAAACTCAGTTGCCACCTCCACGTCTGCCTTAATATCTACATCATTGATTTTTAGATGAAAGTCACGATTCCGTACTGTCGTTCTTCCCGTTTCTGAATTAATTATATTCCAAGTTGTTTTAATTTTATTTCCAGAAGATTTTATTTTATTTTTAATGTTTATGGCTTTTGCTGAGGAACAGGCTCTTTTAAAAGTTTTTGAATATTTCCTAACAAATTCTTTAAAAGTTTCATCATGGTTATATGTTTTTTCATGATACAATTCAAATAACCTCTGCCTACTTTTGTAAATACCTGGTGTTGCCCAATCACTAAATAGAACGCGGTCACAAACAGGCAATGTTTTTGAGGTGAAAATCTTATTAAACTCACAATTGATGAGGTTAAATAGTAAACTGTAAGCTTGATCCGGGTCATCATGATAAGGCAAACCCGGTAGTTTTTCCATTAAATTATTTTTAAATTGTCCTAAGCGACTTTTATTTACAGGAACAAAACTTACAAGTTTTCTTTGAGCTCTGACTGTCTTCAGAGGGAAAGTGACTAACTGGCCACAGTGATCAGAGTCCAACTCATTTATAATTAAATGGCTGGAAGGTCTTAAGTTTGTAAAAATGTTATCAATACAGGTAGCACTAGTGGCAGTTATTCTAGTCGGCTCAAAGAATGTATTGTACAAATTATATGACTTTAATAAAGTTTTAAATTTATTTACTACAGCAGATTTTTCCAGTAAATTAATGTTGAAATCTCCACAGACTAAAACTGTTTTATTACTGTTACAAGTCTTTAATAATACTTCTTCCATACATTTCTCAAAAATATCATATGAAGCACATGGGGGCCTGTACACGCTCATTACAATGAACCGCTCAAGCTCAATGCAAGCTATTTCAATAACTCGCTCAACAGAGAGGCTCACAATATCCTTACGTTCTTTAAATTTCATATTGTTACGAACAATTATTAAAGAGCCACCACGTATCATATTAACTCTGCTGAATGAGCTGGCAACCTGGTGGTTGTTAAAGCTGAACATGAACTGGTGGACTTTCAACCAATGTTCAGTTACACATAGGATATCAATATTACTACAGTTCATGAACAACTCCAATTCTAATTCCTTACCTATCATACCCTGTATATTTTGATGAACAATTTTTAGAGTATTATTATTACATTTATTTAGATTACTACAATTTGATGGGTGAGATATCAAAGAAGAACTTTTTTTAACATTTTGATGATTTAAACCAGTATTTAAATTTTCTTTATTTACTAAGCAAGAGGTTTCCTCTATTGTCCTAATTTCTAATTTAAATGATAATTAATGTCATTAGTTGTTGCCAAATTATTGGCAGAACTATTTAAAATGTTGTTGCATTGCTCAAAAGAAGCAAGTTGTTTAGCCAAATTTTTGGCTGAAATAGAAAAAAAATATGATAGCGACACAGCTATCTGTCCTTTGCAATAGTTAGAAAGATAGTACATAACAATATTATATCTATCTCTTGTCAAATACAAATTATTACCAACATAATTGTTGGTGTCAACTAGATGGAACAGATTATTATTGAATGTCCAATTATACAATGTCATATTTAATTTAAATCTTAAGTTATTTTCTTCCTGTGGCAAACTGTTACTATATGGAAATGTAAACAACACAATTTTTTTTAAACTTAGATTACACAATGTTTTATAATATTGGAGCAATTCTCCTTTGTTCACATTTCCCCTATTACCCATAAAAATTAATAATGTAGTGCCCTGGTTAAAGTTACATTTATTAATTTTTTTCATAATATCAAATAAAGAACAACCAGGCATACAGTAATTTATTATGGAGTGTCCTGGATATTCATCTGTCAACAAGTGGCCTAAGTCCTTTCCAATCTCATCACAAAATAATACTACATCATTTTTTACAATTTGTTTAGATGGTTTATTTGAACTATTGATAGCAGGAAATGTCAAATCAACACAGGGCTGCGGTAAGGTGGTATTGCATGTTGTCAATGAATGGTCCGGTGTAAGTACTTTGGACGGTGTTTGACACTGCTCACAGTTGTTTGTTTGTGAGTTTACCAGCTCATTCATTGCCAGCACATATTCCCTCATTAGATGTTCAGAGGTATTATATCTGTTAGTCATTGAACTAAGTTTCTGCTGTAAATGGTGAAGTTCAGATTGTAAGCGCTCTGTGTCAATGTTGTATTTCCTAGTACTTTGTTCCAAATTAAAAGAATACATATCTAATTGTTTCAGTAAATTTAACCTTTCTCTATTAAGTTTAACATTTTTAATAAAGAACTTTTGTCTTTTAACCATTTTTTGTGTTTTAACAATGTATTTATTAATTTTAATGTATTTTTTAAGTTTGTTTTTACTGGTGACTACCCTCACTGAATGACATGACTTTGAATCCTCATCACCTGTTAAATCTATAGTGTAAGAGGGGTTTATGGCAGAAACCATTGACGGGGCAACAGGCATCAACTCATTGAACAGACTTTGGTTCAGCGAGGCAGTGATGTTATGATTTGTGGTCTGAAGTTCTGTTATTTGACTTTGAGCCTCATGTAGCTGTTGTTGTAATAAATGTTTGTGACTAAGAGCTTGTTCATACTCTATGCTACACTGGCTGAACCCGTCCACAACAAGCTGAAGTCTGTCCCGTTCTTCTATGGCATCAGTGTATTGAGTATATATCTGAGCCATTTCAATTTTCAACTTCCTATTCTTTTCATGGGCACTAAAGAGCACCCTTTCATTGTCATCTATTTCCTTATTTAGTTGGTCACAGGACTCCTTTGAAGCCTTTAATTCGCTCAAAGCCTGATTGAGTTTAGACTCTTCGAGGCGAGCACGGGCGCTGCGAGTCATAATCATGATTATAACTTTAATAAGGAAGCGACAAGAAAATTGAAAGAGAGAAGATAGTTGTGGCAGTAGGTAGTTTAAGAGATGGCTAGTTTAAAAGGAAAAATGAAATTTAGATATAAAAAAAAAAAAAGAAGTTCTGTCACCAAACCAAACTAAGGTTATGTTTACGTTTAAAGGTCATTGGCATCAATAAGCAGCCTTACTAAAAGTGAACTATGTAACTGCTGGTGAAATTATAGTACGTAAACAAACGAATAGCAAGTAAAATATAAAGAATTGTACCTGATATCAAGATGACAATGCAAAAATCACTTGTGCCGGTAACTGTCACCTATATAGATTGAAATAATTACACTTATTTTGCACTTGTTAAGTGAATCTAATACAAAATACACACTATTAACCTATTTACTTAATGAGTAATTGGAAATAGGCCTTAAAAACAAAGTAATTTAATAATTAAGATTAAAATTACACGAGCAAATTCAAATCAGCTGTTAGCTGTAGTGTTGCCACAGGAGAAAAAAAAAAAACGGTCGGTCCAACCGTCTTCGAGTAATCGGGGAAGATAAATAAAAAAATAAAAAACATCGCGACGAATTGAGAACCTCCTCCTTTTTTTTGAAGTCGGTTAAAAATCGGTTCAAAGTAAATTAAATTCTTATGTCAATCACTCAGTAACGGGAATTAGTAACACTTTTATCTGTATTAAGAAGATTTCAAATTCAAATCTCACCAGTTTTTTCAACAATTATTGTTTTACATTGGTAAATTGTAATTAACAAATCTTTGACGAAAATTGAGGTTATAACCTCAACTATTATTAAACGAAAAACACCTTTAAGCTGATTTAAATTAGAACTTCACAAATAATCAAATCAAAGCACTCAATTTATAAGTGCAACTACAAATTGGAATATCCATAGATACGTTTTCTAATCCATTTGTTTACATTTTTACCAAATACTTTTAGAACAGACCAACACGAATACAGAACATTTTATTACAAATCACAGAATAAATCCGTTTTACTAACACCCTAATAAACCACCGCACAATAAAATACGTTTTATTCCAAATGTTCTTTCCTGTACTTTTCCAGATTGGTATAAATAGGCTTTACCTTATTAGTATGCCGGCAACATAGCATTAGGTCTAATAGCCTAAATGTTACGTTTTGGATGTAGGTAGCCCGAATTTGTATTGAGGCATATACTTAGTGGTAAATCGGATCACAGTACGATTAAATTTTCTCTATTTGAGATATTATTTCGGGCTGTAGTGTCATCCTTTCTTGCCTCATTAGTCTAGCCTATTTCGCCGATCGTGAATTAGTAATCCCAGTGGTGAAGTGGTATAAGTGGGATTAATATTACCAGCTTGGTTTTGTTTTGGAAGAAAGTGGGTACAGATATAAAAAATAGTTTGTTTTTCTAAGTAAAGATACCTATTCGCTAATAGCAGCTGAAAAGCAACAAAAGAATGGGCAATTGGTGGATTTTCTAAACAGAAAATTTTCGTGGCGTAGATGAAAATGCCACTGGAGAAAGTTAAAACACAGTCAAAATCTTTTTGGATTCGGTGGGCTGATACTACCACCGATATGAGAAAATTCACCGAAATGATAACAAATCTCATTTCAGTGTCCTAAATGTGAATTCAGTGGTAATTTAGCTCACTTCGGTGGATGGCTTTGTAATTTCGGTGCCAATAAAAAAAACCTAAATCCGAGATACATTTATTATGGTGTATTTATCGACTATTCGTTGATACCGTACTCTCTTCAAAAGGGCAATGCTTGGGGTTTCTGTGCGAAATCGACTCAGTAACGAGGAGATACGCAGACGAACGAAGGTTGCCAACATAGCCCAATGTAGCGCGTATAACGTAAAGTAAGCGTGGACGTCTACCCACAAGGTGGACAGACGACCTAAGAAAGGTCGCAGGAAGTAGCTGGATGCAGGCTGCTTACAACAGGTTACTACAAAAATCCATGGGGGGAGGCTTATGTTCAGCAGTGGATATCTAACGGCCCAGGTGAGGATGATGATGAGTAACAGACGGTCCCATTCTCAAGCAGTTCCTCTTATACAAATGGTATTATTCGCACAATATCCCATTCGCAATATGGTCCCTTTTGATTTGTGATTTTCATTTCGGTGACGTAAATCTGATTTCGGTGGTAAGATATATAATTTCGGTGGACCGCTTTATCATTTCGGTGGCTTTTAAAATGAATCTCAAATATCTCGTACGTTTCTTAAATATTTTGATCCCATCTAAAATAGATTGCAGGACAATTTGAAGTAAAAACAAATAATAAAACCAACACCGAAATGAGAAAAAATCACGAGGTGTTGAAATTGGCCCATGTGTGTCGTCGTACTAGATGGAAAAAAAGATGCCACTCAGTACGAAAAAAACATATAATAATCCGGCTGCATGATTTTATTGACCGTTTTTGTAAATAGATAAGTTTTAAAACTTAAAAAAGCATGCTTATAATACTTTCTCGCAGTCATAATCCTAGAAATAAGGCATTGATTTATACTGAAGCCCAATTTTTCAGTCGAGTTGACACCGTGGCCTTATTACAAAAATAGTTCAACCCGTTTGCATATCTATACTCTTTATATACTAATATATAAAGCTGAAGAGTTTGTTTGTTTGTTTGTTTGCTTGAACGCGCTAATCTCAAGAACTACTGGTCCGATTTCAAAATTCTTTTACGGTTAGATAGCCCATTTATCGAGGAAGGCTATAGGCCATATATTATCACGCTAAAGCCAATAAATAGGAGCGGAGCACCAATGAAGAATGTCTCAAAATCGGGTTTTTTTATCCCTTTTGAGAGCTTCCTCTGCGTGCGCTGCGTAAACGGTTAAAGTTTCGCAAAAATCATGTATGACAGAATTGTTCCCCTTTAAAAGTTCTAAAAAAAAGTCCGCGACAGCATATGTCTATCTTTTAAGGTTGGCTCTCTATAACCTTTTTTATGCTAACCAAATTTGTTCTAAAATAATGCATTATTTGCGAAGGTGTTTTTATAAACATGATATTAATCCTTATCCAAATAAATACGTTATTCATCACAAGCATTTAATTTAAAACAAAATTGCCCTTTACTTCATTCGATTTCAATGAATATCTTAGGAGACATCGCAGTTTTAAAATAACATCGCAGCAAAATAATGATCAAGTACTGCGCGCGCATTTATGATGTGCAAGGCAGTCATGTGGGGGAAGGGCGTGAATCGTGATATAAGATTATAAGACCCAGTACTTTTACCTAACGTTTTAAAGTTCCACTCTTACTAATAAAAAACTTTTTACAAAAAAAAAACAACCGACCTCCAAAAAAAAACACTACAAAGTGAAAAATAACTTTAATTTCGGAAGTCGGTGTCTTGGGTTTTGTATTTTCGTTTTTTGCCACCGACTTCCGAAATTAAAGTTATTTTTCACTTTGTAGTGTTTTTTTTTGGAGGTCGGTTGTTTTTTTTTGTAAAAAGTTTTTATTTTTCACTTTTTAGTTGTGGTACCTACCCCACACACATTCGAATACCACTACCTGCTACCAGTGACAGAAACTTATCATATCATCTACATACTAAGTGGGAAAAAAAAACGTATTTTGTAGCTAACTCAAAAACTATCCAAGCAAAGTTAATAAACTTTATATGGGATCAATTCCAGAGGACACCCTTTCAAACAAAAAAAGAATTTTCAAAATCGGTCCACAATTGACGGAGAAATCGGTGGACATACATAAAAAAAAAAACAAACATACGCGACGAACATATAACCTCCTCCTTTTTGGAAGTCGGTTAAAAAGCAAGATGTAGGTACCTACCTAAAATAGCTCCTTAACGTACAGACGCCAGCACATCAAGCTACCCGAAACTGTCAAATTTTCCCAATCAAGTTTGAACCTTATGCTTCAGCGATAAAGTTGAAAATCTATTAAATAAATTTGACAGATTGTAGTAGCTTGAAGTGCTGTATGTAAGTTTTTTTTTTTTAATTTCGCCTTCTACGTAAACGAAGTCGCGGGTTAAAGTTAGCGTTAGCCCAAAGTAACTATTCATGCGGACGAAGTCGCGGGCAGAAGCTAGTAACATAATATAATGGCACTGCTGATTCCCACCGGTAGGTACTATTTATGGTCCAGCTTTGGCCTCGGTCTCGGTGCTTGACATAGGCCTCCCAAAAAGACCTATGATGAGCAATGGATTTCTTTTGGATACAATGATGATGATGATAAAAACCACGGCTTCATTGGCTAGTATTTATTTCTTACTAGCTTTTACCCGCGGCTTCGCCCGCGTGGATGTCGGAAAATATCCCACGGGAATGTACTACCGGAATTACATACCTAATAGCCGAGGAAAAGATCACTGACTCCTACCGCTGCGCTCGCGTTATCGTCAGCTATATTTTGTTACGCGTAATTTTGAATCTGTGATAGATTTTAAACCATGTATTTATTTAAATGATATGATGTCAAGGCATATTTTAATCTAAATTTAATGCCTAATTTAAATAACATATTATATTGCATAAGGAAACCGTTTTCCCGACGGCAAAAACGGTTGCAGAAAACGGTTAAAGGACGAAACTTATCCAACATGGAATAGAATTGCGTTATCGTCGAGCGCTGTTCCTTAAAAGTATCAACGATTTGAAATGTATGAAATGGTTTTTACCCATCACGAACGACAGCATTGACAACTGGTAATACATTACTGACTGTATTTTATTTCAAAGAGTTCCCTTTTTAAGAGTTCATTTTTTATTGGAAGGACTGTTTTACGAGTGTAGTCGAATCATTGTACCCGACTGTATTTTCTTAGATGTAAAAATCGCACCAAGTGATTCGAAGACTAGTTTGTGCAATGAAAACTGTTTAAAGTTGAACTCAGGACGTAAAACGGTTTCATCATCACAAAACGGTCTTTGTAAATGGTTCGTTGTCGCAACGCCCATCCCTACTAGAACTAGACAGCTGTCATTTATTTCGTATTTTCGGATGTGTTTTGAGTGCTTTCCCAATTATTTTTCATTTTCAACGATCACTGCTTTGATTTTTACGGATTCTGACCCTGCCTACCTTGTACGATCCTTGCTTTTACACTGGATACCGAAGATCGCTCACATGATTGACTTAGAATTGTAATTTTGGATTTAAACCGCTGCTTTGTGGATTGGATATTGTTGAAACTATGGATCGCTATACGAATTGTGGGATAGCAACTAGTCACTGCAATCAAAGCTGGGCAAAATACATGCTTTGCTTTAATTAAAATACAAATTACAAAATACTATCTCGCACGTATTTAAAATACGAAATACAAAATATTTTTAAGTCGTGTATTTGAAATATAAAATCCAAAATACAGTATTTTAACTATTTTTTATTTAAAACACAAAATAAAAATTACAATATACAATCAGATGTTAGGTTATGTAAATAGAATAGAACTAATACAGCCCAGTGTTGCCAACTTTAAAGATTGACATATTTAGAGGTCGCTATTTTGCTTACGAAAGCAATAGAGGGCAATTTTTTGCAGAACGCACCCATTAATAAGATCGCTAAATGTATTTATATTCAAATGTATTTTGAAGCCCTTATGGCTTCAAAATACATTTGAATAATAAAATATTTGAAATACTAACTACAAAATACCTCAGCGTCAGGTATTTGAAATACCAATTACAAATTACATTTTTTAAAAGTAATTGAATTCCATTCTATCTCTTCACCACCCTTGGTTGACTGGTAGAGAGGGCCTAAGGCATTAAGTCCGCCTTTGTACCTTTTTGTGTGTGAAAAGTTTAAATAAATAAATAAATACGTATTTGTATTTCAATTACGTATTTTAATTACAAGTAATTCAAATATTGCCCAACCCTGACTGCAATACACTAATGTATGTATGAATCTATAAATTCACACCATTTATATCTCGTTACTATTCAGGCCCAAGAGTGAATGTAATCGTTTCAGTCTCCTTTTATGTATGTTTCGACGACAGCAAAGCGGGAGTCGGCATGATTTTTTCCGACTTCTTCAACAATAATTGTCATATTTAAGTCAATTCACATAAAACCTTTCTCATGAATCATTTCGTCTATGGGTGAAAACCGTTCGGTAGTTTTTGCGTTTATCGCGTTCAGACAAACGCGGTGGGGGACTTTGTTTTAAATATGTTAGGATAAGGATTCCACTAATTGTATAAGTGTCTTCCAGCTCAATTTGAACATCATTCAATTCTAAACATGGCAGCCATAACAAAAAATATCCCCGTCATAATGGAATATGATATTTGACAATGCAGTTTGCTCACCACAAAGATTTTATACGACTGTCATTTGGATCACCGGGACGCCCAAAGGGGTCCGATTGTTCTCACGTGAGATACGGGATACACAAGATGAATGACCAGTATCCATCTGACCATTCACTATAGGAACTATCTTCAATGCTGAATAATGACCATTTTTAGTTTTGAAACTCTGTTAGCAAATATGTTCTGTCTTCTATAATACGTAGGTACATTTATTAATTTCTCTCTAACATAGAGGAAGACTGAGTCCGAGCAGTGGGAACAGTAAAGGTTGGTAATGTAATTCATATTCATTTCGACCCTGAGCTAGTCAATATAAAGTTGAAGTTTGTAAGCCAACTAGCTAGAATATTTTTGAAATTAATTTAGAATCACCAAAATTTCATAGAAACCCGAACGAAATGTAATTAATTATTAAGAGTCCAATATCAAGAACTTGTAGAAAACATTGAAATTTCGTTGTTGTCATTAGGTCTTGTCTTCAGTTTAAGAATAGGTTTTTTTATCTGCTGCTTAGGTACTAGTCCATATTATCGCTTTGCATGTATCTTTCACTAGTTTTTGCATACCAATAATCCTGCTCACTTTCAATTGCATCAAACCGATACGATTTAAAACGTGACGTCACTAAAAGATACCGCAGCCGTAATGGAATCTGATATTTCACAATGCATTTTGCTTACGACATAGATTTTATACGAGCGACGGGGCACGAGGACGCTGTCAAAGGCGCCTGGATGCACACGTCTTTTGTAGGTGGCTATTGTTCATACTGAATGTATGGTGGTTTTAAGTCATTGAAGTAAATAATCGTATTTGCAGGTTTGAGGGATCTGGATAACGTTAATATGTGGTACTGTGACCGCACTGTGCACGTACCTTCACGGCCAAGATAGGTTGCATTAGTCTTATCAGAAAACGCTCGTAATTCATAATCACCAAAAACGAAATAGAAATAGATACCGGAGCCCAAATATCACATGTTATCATCATCATTATCATCATCATCATCATTATCATCATCATTATCATTATCATCATCATTATCATCTACAGTCCGACTTCATTCACTGCTGAGTATAGGCTTCTCTTTTCTTGTACCAATTTCCACGTTCTACTCACTATGGTAACAATGACGTCCGTCTATCTCGCCGTCTGCCAACTGACACTTCGTTTTCCAGTCTTTGGACGCCACTCGGTCACAGCCTTACTCCACCTGTCATCAGGGCCGTCTTAACCATATTGGGCGCCAGGGTGCGAAAATCAGCCAGCGCCCCACTTGCAAACGAAAAATAAATTAAATTTTTTGTGTTCCATTTTTTTTAAAGTAATACTTACTCATCAATAACATGAGGTACATTTTCGAACATCAAATTTTTTCTGGCTTTTAAGTTGACAAACTTTTAAAGATTTTTTTTTAAACGTTGCCCCACACTAGAAATTTCTTCTGTATTGTGGGTGCTTTTACAAACATTTAAACTCACATACACAAACAGCCAGACCCGGAACAACTACTTGTAGGTCATACAAATATTTGTTCCGTGCGGGAATTGAACCAGTCGCAGCGCAGCAGTCAACCGCCTAACTACTGCGCTAATCATGCCGTCAAATTATATTGTGTCGTTTGTTTTGAAATCTATTCGTTATACGTATACGTTCGATTTCAAAACAAATCGATCGACTGGATTGGCCTGCGCCTCCTAAGACCTTGCACCCGGGTGCTACGCACCCCTTGCACCCCCGGGTAAAGACTGGCCCTGCCTGTCATTACTGTGCCTTGCCAGTAGTCCTGCCCAACTCAATTTTAGTTCCATAATTTGTATATACCATCTCCTTTTGGAAAGCGGTTGAAAAGGTCAAACACACGGAAACCTACGCATTTTGTTTACTGGGTAGGCAGAAACAGAAGAGCGTCATGTGCTATGACTTTTACATACTAACGCCCTTTGTACAGACACGTTTTTACTGCCGTGAAAAACTACGGTTTATTCGCCGTGTGTAGATACGTCGTCAGTGTTGTTTAGATAACTATGGAAGCTTGTTGACAGACACTTTTTTCTACGGTGCGGTTTATACGTCGTACAGTAAAGAAACAAAAAGGGCCTTTTACTCTTTCCATTTTGTTGACGTTTTATAAATCTTGTTATACACGTTTATAATTTATTATGTTCTGTATGTCGATTTACTTTTACATCGTACATAATATCACGCTTGTTATCCCCGAAGGGTTTGGCAGTTATGTACCTATAGTACACCCACATCACCTATATTTTCTGACTAAAGCGAAAATATTAGTTAGAGTTTTCGGTAGCTATACTCCATTGGTTTAGGTAATTAAATAAAGGAAAAAAATTGTAATACAAAGGGTTTTCACACTTTCTTGTTTAAAAATACGATATCCAAATTAAATTTATTTTGGATTTTTACGATAATTTCTTCTTTCATTGTTAAACTTGTATCATTTATTCTTGTAACTACTCTTCGTAGATATATAACTATTTGAGCACAATTTTTCAGTTAGATAATGCAAAAATATTTTGTAATCTGTCTACTGTTAAGGGCCCAATAAGACATTGGGTACGCCACAATTACGGCGATAAGACCCCTCTTTGAAGAGTGGCTAGAGAGGTACCACGACGGTGCCTTCACCTTCCGCCTGACGCAGGTCCTCACCGGACACGGCTGCTTCGGGAGGTTCCTGTTCAGGATAAGGCGGGTGGAAACGCCCGGGTGTCACCATTGTATGGATCGCCCGGAGGACACGGTGGAGCATACGGTGGAAGTCTGCTCGGCTTGGGCGGAGCATCGCCGTGTCCTCGTGGAGACGATCGGCGGCGGTGATCTCTCGCGTCCGGCCCTGATTCGGGCCATGGTATGGAGCGAGAAGAAATAAGAGGACGTCACCTCCTTCTGCGAAGCAGTAATGCTCGCGAAGGAGGAGGTGGAACACGTGAGGGACAGGCAAAATTCGCGGCCTCACGTCCCTAACCGTCGCAGGAGGAGACGCCCTGGGCGTCGGGAATCGCGAGCCGATTTCCGGCCACGATAGGCGCGGGCTTGCGGACGGTGAGCAATGGGTAGCTCGCCGTCCGATAAGGACCAGGCTCGGATCGACGGCGCGTTGTATTCCACACGCGCCTCAAAGAGATGTCAGCAGAATTGACGGGGTCCGCTAGGGCCGATGCCTGCCGGGGTTGCGAATAAAACCGAAAGGGAAATCGTGGCCCCCGGCAACATGGCAACTGAAGGAACACGGGTGAGTTTTAGTCAGTAAGAGTCTGACACGCCCTCCCGCTCCGCCCAGAGTGGGAGTAGTGATTTGATAATTTCCCACCCAAAAAAAAGGGCCCAATAAGACATCCTATCATATACTAGTAAACGAGCAACATTTGTGTATATATATAAAAATATATATATTTGTACTCACGTTCTCGAAATCGGCTTTAACGATTTCGATGAAAGTTGTTATATAGGGGTTTACGGGGGCGAAAAAAGTCTCTTATCCGGGAAAATTCGTTTTCTCCGTATTTTCACCCGAGCAGAGTTCGATCGCCCAAAGTTTAAAACAATATATTGAATAATGACATGAGAATAATGACATTAGAAGAATGACATGGCAGCATGGAATTGTAGGTACTATACATGGATTAGTATGAACTTTCTTATACTATTAAATGAGCATTCTCTATTTTCACCAGAGCAGAGTTCGGTTGCCCAGGTACTGTTCTCTAAACGTCAAAGAATTATAACGTTGCTGAATTGAAAAGTACGACTGTAACGTAGCATGACAACTGAAGTGACAGGTATTACGTTTAGTCGGTTAACCTGACAGTTCTATCGTCACGTAGTTTTTTTGTTTACCTTTATTTAACTACCTAATCCAACGGAGTATAGGTACATTGTCGATGTGGTAGTTATTATAATAGAAGTTTTGTAAATATTGTAATTATGTTATTGCGGGAGTTTTTTTTTTCTTATTTAGTATTCTGTGCTCGTATGTCGTGGGTGTAATTATTTCTGCGTTTCGTTCTTCTGATTTATTAAGTTAGCTTAGCAGCCCACTCGTGTGTATCGCTTACATTGTTTTCCTTTAAAAATATAGGTTATAATAACAGCTAATTATTTATCTTAGGAAAATGTGTAATGACCCTAGGTAATGTTTTCATCCGGAACCATAATTACTTACTTATTTATTTTCATTCATTTAATTTTTTTACCAATATTATTAGAGCACATTTCGTTTAATTATTTTTAAAAAGCATTAAAATACCTCCCAATTCGGGACACACCTCGTAAAACAGTATTTGTAGAATGATTTACATAAAACATTAAATATTGAATCTGCAAAAGCAAATAAGCGGCAAGAAATAGAGCAAAAATGTGTTTTACACGACATCTGTTTGAAAAGGCAGAAATCCCTGAATATTCCTTTGCAGGTCACGAAATGTGTACATTCGTACCAACTACGAATACCAATGTGGCCTTCTAACGGCATTAGTTTTATAATAAAGTAGTTTTGTAATAGCAACATTCTCTTTATAAATATTAAGCTGGATAAGTACAGTTTCAGGCTTCCCATAAATAGTAATGAGCTGGTATGACAAAATCTAATTTGTGTGTAACTGGCAGAATTGGAATGGAAATAGACCAAGTCAGTGGTTTTGATACTAATTAAGATGAAACGTCTTGAAATGAAGAATTAATTAATGTAGAGAATTTAGTTGTAATGAATATTTAACGTATGATGTTATTTCACGTGGAAATGATGTATAATCTGAAGGAGTCTATTCTAGAGCAAAAATAGAAGTGAGTCTACGTGAAATATGGGTTACAGCTAAATCTTACCAACTTTGCTTTATGACGTCATTTATCCGCGCACTCGGAACATTGAAAGTACTTAGCAATAATTCTTCTTCTACTTCATAATTCTTTTGCTTTTCTGATTCATTACTAGGATTTGTTCCTAAAAGAAATGGTTTCTAGTAAAATTGTGACTTCCATCCTTCTTGAATTCTTAAGTGTCTGGTCATCTTAATTTTATGCAGTCTACCCAAAAGTACTTTCTTTTTTATTTTTCGTCGATTTGTTGAGCTTGTTAAGTTCTGGGTTATACGTTGAGTTATTGGTTGAGCTATACGTTAACCGACACATGCATGCACTGACTGGACAGGTCCAATCAAATCTGTGTGGTTCTTTCCTCAAAATACCATTTCAAACACTAACCTGCATGGTCCTTGCATGAGCTGATCAAGATAATAATAAAAAAATACGTATTTTCCTTTTGTTCAAAAATGAAATAAAAGAAAAAACGTGTTATTTATATTTTTTGACATATGTTTGGTATACCAGTTTACAGAATAAATATTAATAAATCATTATTATTTACTATCCTTCTTAAATTCTTAAGTTTCTGGCTATCAAGTGTGATTTTGAGGACCTCGGGGCTAAGTAATAACAGCCGCACGGGTCGATTTATCAGGTTAAGCTACGCTTGCCGGGGTTGGTCTGTGGATGGGTGACCATCTTTACATACCGAGACTCCTCCGTGCCTCAGAAAGCACGATAAGCCGTTGGTCCCGCCTGTCATTCGAGGATCTTTGACAGTCGTTACGGGTCGTCAGAAGCCCGAAAGTCTGACAACCATTTTTACCAACGGATATCGTATTACCCAGTTATGGGTATACAGGTTGTGGAGGTCAGATAGGCAGTCGCTCCATGTAAAAATACTGGTATTCAGCTGCATCCGGTTAGACTGGAAGCCGACCTCAATTAGTTGGGAAAAGGCTAGGCAGATTGATTTTTATCAAGTGTGATTTTGATTAGAAATGCTGAGTAACATTGACTTTGAAGTTCTGAGTTGAAATATGAACGAATGTGTTTGCCAACCAACCTCGTTACATGAAATTATCCGCCAAGTTAAGGTGACTTGTGAAATTGCTTTGAAGTACAAGACTGTTATGTTGATACTATGGACTTGTGACTTGTTTAATTTTGTTCCTAAAATTGATTTTATTTTAAAATATTTTGGTTGCTTTAGTACGGAAAGTGTTTAAAATCAGAATCCTTATAATGTATAATTACGCATGTAAGAAATCATTAAGTAGCCCGTGTTAGAACTTAAGTTCTCTAATATGAAATTACGTCCAACAATAAAATGTTAATTCAAGACAAAGCCAGGTGCTGTAATAAATATGTATTATGTACACAGGCTAAGAAATCAAGCTTAAGACATAGCTGCGAGCGCAGAAACTGCACTACTATTTACAATAGTAATTTGATATTCAGCTGAGTTTTCCAGCCTTATCCCTCACACAGCTTCTAAAGAATTTATTTTACACATTCTTCCTACAAAACGAGAAAAGTAGCAAATATACCTAAATGCAAGATCTCATGAATAAACAAAGTTGGGGTTAAATATCAAAAAAGGTTAAAATTCATGGAGCTGAAAACCATCATTAGAATCTTCATAAAAGTTCTAATAAAAACGAAGAAAAAGTTCAGAATAACAATTATGCTAAAAAGAAAACAGGGAGAATATTAAAGTACCTACCTACCTAAATCACAAAATATTCCATTCATTTGCGAATTTCCACATTGTTGGAGCAAATCGATTTAATAAGGAAAGAGTGAAGGAAAACTAAAAATATAGAAGAAAGAAAACTGAAAATTAAAAAGAATTTTCATCAAAAGAATAGAAGGACAAAATGTGAAATCACATCAGATGCAAATAACGTTCGAATGGAACTGCAACCATTTTTAGAAAACTTTATGCATAGATAATGCTACGGAATACAACTATTGGCTTTGATATCGCTAAAAGTAGTGAGTGGAGTAATAAAAACGGATTTTAAATTTACAAGATCGTCTGCAGTAATATTTATTGTTGTCATCTGTAACAGACATAAGGTTACGGTGAAGGTTACTTATGAAGGTTGAAACAATTTTGTAATTAGAAGCAAGTTATTAATATTAACCACCTCTGCCACTGACTTAACTTGACGGCCATTGACGGGTTAATAATAGTTATAACAAAACAATAATGCTTTGTCAAAACTACTCATGACAATAAATAAGCTTTGCTGTTTAGCTCGATAAATATTTGAAATGTCAAAGTTAATATGTCCATACCTCTATTAAATTATTCATTACCATTAAACTAACATTAATGATGAATATGTCTGTTAATGTAGAAAATAATCTCAGCACTCACAACCGCAATACAGTTATAATATATATTTTTTATCCAAACGGTTCAATAATTACCTAATCTAAAGTGTTGTTAGTACACCTCCTTTTTTTTTTTGGGGTGGGAAATTATCAAATAACTTCTCCCACTCTGGGTGGAGCGGGTGGGCGTGTCATACTCTTATTGACTAAAACCCACCCGTGTTCCTTCAGTTGCCCTGTTGCCGGGGGCCACGATTTCCCTATCAGTTTTCTTCGAACCCCCAGCAGGCACTGGCCCTAGCGGACCCCGTCAATTCTGCTGACATCTCTTTGAGGCGCGCGTGAAACACAACGCGCCGTCGACCCGGGCTTGGTCCTTATCGGACGGCGAGCTACCCATTGCTCACCGTCCGCAAGCCCGCGCCTACGGTGGCCGGAAATCGGCTCGCAATTCCCGCCCCAGGCATCTCCTCCTATTGCGGCGGTTAGGAATGTGAGGGCGCGAAATTTGCCTCTCCCTCACGCATTCCGCCTCCTCCTTCGCGAGCATTACCACTTCGCAGAAGGAGGTGACGGCCTGCCATTTCCTCTCGCTCCGTACCATGGCCTGAACCAGGGCCGGACGCGAGAGATCACCGCTACCGATCGCCTCCACGAGGACACGAGAATAATTAATCTAAAGTGTTGTTAGTACACCTCCTTGTATAACGACCACATTGACAATGTTCTTAATTCTTCATTTAACTTTTTTACTTACAAAAGTGATTTGAAATATCTAGTAATGAACAATCATAACATTATGTGTAGTAAAAAGATGAGAATCGAAATAAATACTGCTTTGGGACTGTGATCATTTCAATAGATGAATGCTTAATTCTGCTTGTCTAAACAATAAGACCACTAGATAATGTTCATTCCTACTGCGTAGATAGAACATTATCACCCAAAACGGCTGAGTTATAATCTCGAATAACATATATTATCATATCATTACCAACAAATTACTCACTAGTAAGCACCTATAGCTTGCATCCACAGATGAATCAATTTGCCTTAATTACTCGCATAATTTCGGAACCATCAGGCCCTTTTCACACACACTCCCGGTTTGTGTTCATACGGCAACTGTATAGACAGTAGACCTTCGACACGAACACGGGTGCTGTTATCCGAGCGTTCAGTTGTGTATGAAAGTATTTGCGACCGTTAACGTTGCCATCTCAAAAAATCAGAAAACCGGACTTACCCGCTAAAAAAGCCGGATTTTTAGGTCCAGCGGCTGGACGGACGCCAAAAAATAAAAATTTTGACTAAAATTTCAAATAAAAATGTTTTTTATAAAAACGTTTTAATCGGTACTGTCATTTTCATTTGCATATTTTTCTTTGGGACACCTTTGGTAAACCTGCTTTAAAAGGTCAACTTCCTTAGTGATTTTATCATAAAACATTTTGTAAGTTACATGTCTTAAATTAAATTCCACAATTAACATTTTTGCAATAGTTTCCGATTATAACCTGTTTCTTTGTTTCGTCAATTGCTGGCCTATTAAAGAGAATAAATACTCTTTCAACGTTGGCATTGTGCCCCGGTATCACAAAGTAATACTCGCAAAGAGCGAGGAACTCTGAGTAACAATCTACGTTACTCAGTGATTTGAAATTTACCCATTTTTTATGGGCCAAAAGTCGCATGAAATCAAGATCCTCTTGCTTCTCTCGGCTTGCGTCAAAAGAAAGAACGATGGAAGCAAGTAAATAAAAAGCCTAACAAAAGTCGGATGAGCTGGACGCAGTCAAATAGATCCGTACTAGAGGTCAAAAAGCCTAACACTGTCCGGCTTTATCCAGACGGATGGCAACTCTAGCGACCGTGCAGTGTCTGTATCCGTGCGTGAGAAAGTTTTCGTACTAAGTAATAGACCAGCACACTCGACGCCGCGTGGCAGAATCGCCCCCATGTAGGTTTGCATGGTTATATCACGGTTACAACATGTTAAGATAAGATGTATTTATTTGCTCAAACATGTGTACACATACAAGAATAAAAACGTGCATGCAGGATATTAATATTTAAATAAAATACAGATTCAGACATGTTTGCCACATATTATGGCGTGCAAATATTGAATAATTATGATTGGAATTTTAAGTCAATATCATTAATTTACCTTGAATTTCAAATATTAATAAATTATAAATGCCAACAGTAAATAAAAATAATTAATCAAATCTATGTCAAAATAAATGGTTTTGTCAGAAATTCCTTAATATTAAAATATGCTTTGTCAGTTAAAATGACTTGAGTTGTTTCTTCTTGTACATTATTAAGCTCCCTCCAACTTTTCGGTAACTTATTATAAATAATGGGGGCCATGCAAAAACACTTGCGCATAAGTGCAGTTCTACTGCTATGCAGACAGAGCTGACTTTGTTCACGTCTGTTTCTAGGAAATCTGCCATTCGCGAAAATACATTATATTACCTACTTGTTTTTAACAAACATAACTGGTTCCAGAAAATAAAGAGACGCTAATGTCTATATTTTATAGCGTATTAAATAGGGCTTACAATTATCAGTAGTTTTCAACTTAAACATTCTGAAGCATCTCTTTTGTGCTGTTAATGCAACTTCTTTGTAAGTCGATTTATCCCAAAAGATATCACCGTATATGAGAACATATTCAGTTAGCCTGTAGTAGAGTTGCCATCCGTCTGGATAAAGCTGAACAGTGTTAGGCTTTTTGACCTCTTCTCTGGGCCAATTTGCTTTGGCTTTTTATTCTCTTTAATAGGCCAGCAATGGACGAAACAAAGAAACAGGTTAAAATCAGAAACTATTGCAAAAATGTTAATTGTAGAATTTAATATAATACAACACGTAACTTGCAATATATTTTATGATAAAATTATTAAGGAGGTTGAGCTTTTAAAGCATTTTATTACCAAAGAAATAAATATACAAAAGAAAATGATAATAACGATTAAAACTTTCTTATAAAATATGTGTTTTATTTGAACTAGTCAAAAATCCTTTTTTTTTTGGTGTCCGTCCGGCCTTGGGACCCAAAATTCTGGCTTTTTTAGTTCGGTTTTATGATTTTTAGAGATGGCAACGCTAGCCCGTAGTAAGCAGTTAGTAACGCATCTATGTTAAATATACAACGTGTACGCAATACTGATTATTCTTTCAGTTAGAGCCTCTACTTGCGACTTCCAATTAAAATTGCAATTTATTGTAAGTCCTAGAAACTTAGTTGTATTAACTGTGTCAATTCATGTTCTCGGTTATTCTTGAATTAAAACCGTTGCAGCACTTTTATGCGGAAAGCGTACGAGTGTAAAAAGAGCCTTACAGTATTGATACAACATGACACCCCAATATAGCATTATCTGCCGCTCCTCTCTAGATTGCTTTATGGTTTATTAATCATATCAAGTTCATTATTAAGCAAATATTTATGAAGCGAGTACGTTTGCAGACGGCTCGTTCTCATTACCTAAATGTCAATGTAGGCAAGACGCGATGTAATAATACCTACCCACTTTGAATGAATTTGTTATTCACACTATCAATAAAGCTTAGTATTCTGCGAAGTTATAGCGGTTTGTAGCATAATAATATGATTATGATTTGAACTTTGATTGTAGACGTTTGGAGTAAATAGTGTGTACGTGCACAATTACGCACAGCTATTCAACGGTTGTAGTTATTCTTCATTTGACTACTAGCAGAGTTGCGACTTATTTGAAATACTTGTATTTAAAATGCAAACACAAAATGCAAAATACGTATTTTATATTTTGTATTTAAATACCTTTTTAAAAAATTATTTTGCATTTTATTTGAAATACTTTTCGAGATGTATTTTCTATTTTTAAAATGCAAAATACTTTACTGCTAAGTTTCGCCAACATTACAACTAAAATTTTCATGTAAATGGGTTAACGATTCGACAAATGGCTACTAGAGGCGCTGCAAGTGCTGCAACCTTGCGAGTCTGTGTCCAAAGTGACAAAACAAAATGAACGTTATCTGTGGAACATGACGCTACGTTTATAGAGATTGGTTTTACTTCGATTACTGGTCTTTCTGATTCGAGGCCGTTAATAGTGTTTATCACCAAAAAGAAAGTGTTGGATTATTACCACTAATTTCATCAAAAAGTATTTTATTTGAATTAAGTATTTTGAAAATACGTATTTTGCATTTAGTATTTAAAATACAAAAAGCAAAAATATTTTGTATTTTGCATTTGAAATGGTAAATTAGAAAACTATTTGCATTTTGTATTTAAATACTTTTTAAAACAATTTTGTACATCTCTGACTACTAGTTTCTATTAGCCTACATTATTCCACTTTTGGCAAAGACCTTCCTTCGTGACTTCTGACGTCATTATAGACGTTTAATATTAGATAGGTAATAACATAACATATCATCAAATATAGGTTTACTGTGTAGGTGTACTATACAGGTATAGTACACCTACATTTTACCAGTTATGTTTAAGTCCCGTGTAATAAGGGTCGACCCTCAGAATGTTTAGTATTAAAAATACATTTAGCACTAACAAAAAAAAAATGTCGGCATCAATATTTCAACTCAACACCTTTTAGTGTTACCAAGCGAAAAAATTGCAATTAATATGGATAAAATATGTACATTTCATAGCTAGACCCCTGCCGGTTGCGCTGATGTGCCTAATTGAAATGTCAAAACGTTTCTGTTTTAAAAACTGATATTTTCAGCTGCGTCTTTTTCTATCATGAGCTGACTTTTGCTCAATATTTGTTTTTTGGTCGTATGCTCTAATTTTAATCGAATATTTATGAATTTTATCTTGTTTGGTGCATTTATAACGTACCTTCGAAATATTTTTAGGAATGTTAAGACACTGACAAAATCTAAAGCGCGGTCACTGTCGGACTGCATAGACAGAAAGAAAAGCGCGATGGCACAACGATTGCAAAATATGAAGCAGTTATCTATTTACTCAGAAATGAGATGAGAATTCGAAAATAATAAACAACCAAGTTCTGCATTCAAATAAGACGTTCTTGTAATTAATTAAATACCAACGTAGGTTGGTATTTAATATAGATATTTTGTATTTGAACTCAAGGTACGTAAAAGGTTAGTTTATTTACCGTTAATTTGAATCGATTTTTTTTAACGTTTTTTGATAGAACAATAAACAACCAAGTTCTGAGAAATATGTTCAAAATTAATGTATATTTTTTCCGGTATACAAACTATAACATGGATTTGGCAATATTTTGTTTAAGACTGTCATCTCTTAAAAAAATACTTCTATCGTGTTCTTAGATCATTTGCCTCTTGTCAGCGTCATAACGGAGATTTACGAAAAAATATACCCTACGTGTCCTGAGTTGTTAAATAAATGAGTAGGTAGATAATAATACGAACGTTTCTTCTTTATTTTGCGAATAATCGCAATTGTCTAGCTATAAATCTAGAGCTAGATACTCTAAAAAAACTAATTGGTATAGATTGTTTTCTGTAATCTTTATGAATAAAATAATATTAGTTTCACATTGACACCTTTTAAATCAAAGGTGACTCGCGCAGTAAGGTCATTAATACTTAAGAAGTTTATATAATTTCACTAGATAATTATCGATTAGATTCGCCGAACGAATAGCTCAGTTAAATTACAGTAATTTTCAATAAAATCATTCGAAACTATTTTGCTGACAGCAGACATCGACCTTTGATCGCTATTCATTTGACAGTCTATCATAGAAACGTTTAGTTGGGCTTTTATTAAAGTCTCTCTGTGTAACTGCGTTGTTGAACAACCGCATCAAAATCGCATAAAAAGTACAGAAGAACAACGGTTGTTTTTCTTAACTCCGCAATGGATTTTGATGCGGTTTTCACTATCATTCAGAAAAAACAATCTGGAAGGTTTTTGTCAAATACAATAATAATAAACTTACATAACTTGTACAGACATAACCAAGTGGCTAGGATTATTCACCAGCAACTTGCTTTGAAATATAAACTTGTGGACTCTGAGGTACCGTATTACAAGTATGTGCCCGACCCAGTTCTCGAAAATGACCATGTCACGTTATACTGGGATCGGTCTATCATTACTGACAGAACTATTGTAGCAAATAAGCCTGATATAGTAGTGATAGATCGATAAGCGCGCCGCGCAATGATAGTCGATGTTACCATTCCACATGACGAGAACCTCGTGAAAGCTGAGAAAGAGAAACAAATAAAATATCTCGACTTAGCACACGAGGTTGTTGACATGTGGAATGTGAGCTCGGCTATCATTGTGCCGATTGTCGTAACGGCTAATGGCCTGATGGCCGAAAGCCTCGACCAACATCTCTCGAGGCTTTCGTTAGGCGGTTGGATCAAGCGCCTGATTCAGAAGGCAGTACTCCTCGATACGGCTCGCATTGTGAGGAGGTTCCTGTCTCTGCAGTCCTAATCACCGGTAGCTTGGACCCTGCTCCCGACACCGGCGCGGCGGCGGACTTCTATTTTTTTATATTTAAAAACGTTTTTTTTTAAATTCTTTTATTTTATGTAATATTTTAAAATGTAATTTAATAAGAACCAGAATGAATAAACGAAAAAAACTTACATAATAATAAAGAAATCTCGATATTCTGTCAAGTCTTAAAAACGGTGCGAAGCAGGGAGGGTCGCTAGTTGACTATATTTTTGATTTCACTGACGTGCTAGTTACTAGCTTTGTTTTAACATTTTGTATGACTATCGTCTTCAGTGTATACATGATGAAATGGAAACTTGTCACATACATAAAAAATACAGGCTGTTGAATTATAAGGAAGCGTAATGATAACAGTGTGACTAGCAATGATTTGCATTAAACAAAAAATAATGAGACAAAGAAGAGTACCTAGGTACATAAAATAAAATACCAACCCGATGTTAACCCCCGACTAAATAAGGCAAAATCGCAGAATTTGTTGCATCACCACACACCACAGCGTCATTTGTTTACGTCCGAAAACCGTAATCCTATAGTAAATTCGGGCGTCACGATACGTTGCGGCGACGTACCATATGCGAGACTCTTGCGGTCACTAGCAAAGCGATTCCTTCGGAAACATTTGTCACTTGTATGCTCATGGTGCAGTGTACGTTCGTTCTAGACCACGCGATGCATTGAAATTATTACGTCTTTGGACGTGTGGATAATGCGCTTGGCCATAAAAACTGTTGGAAACTCATTCGTCTGTGGAGTAGAAACAGGTTAATTAGAGCTTACAGCCCGTTATTAAGTTGTAAGGAAAATGAAACGTACATAGAGCCGCAGGTGTTTCCCTATTACTTATAGTTCGCTATACTAGTGACTAATAGGGTAGTTGTGTTTGCTGTAGGTAATTTATTAGTTTAACCAGGTTTTTATACTTATACTTTATGAATGCTGCCAAAAGCGATATGTTATAAAATAATATAGTAAGTAGTTTTTTAATAGTAATTTTGAGGCTTCCATACCACCTTACAATTTTCAGCTTTAGTAAAAAATAAACACGTTTCTTGGATGGGGACCCCCTTTAATTTTATTTTATTCTTATTATTTGTTGAAGAACATACCTACATAAGCTGTGAAAATGTCAACTGTCCACCTATTATGGTTCATGAGATACAGCCCGCTGACAAACAGACGGATGGACAGCGGAGACTTAGTAATAGGGTTTCGTTTGGCACCCTTCGGGCACGAAACACTAAAAATTTCAATCAAAGATCCTAATAAAATTTTGAGATACTTACTTATTTAACTATGCTTATGATTCTTATTAAGAGTTATGAACGCAAGGAAGAATATTATCACATAGCTTTTTCAACTTATTATTAACATAAAACTTAGGTAATTTCCAAAAACTAACCTACATTAACTAAAACATAAATCCTTTATTTTGAAAGCCTTGGGGTATTCAACAATGTTATAAGTGGGTTATTCGCTGCTTAGACCGTTCCAACTAGGGCTGCGGATTTTATGAAATTCATTATAATTTTATAATCTAGGTCTAAAACTGAATACCCAAATATTCTGCTGGGAAAATAATATCCTTAATAGGACCATGAAAACACTCTGTTAAAGATTATAACATAACATAACATCACGGCCTTATGTAAGATTATAAATAACTTTAAAATAAATTAAAAGAGTATTTCTTTGTCAGTTTAGCTTCAAACTCTATTCATAAATAAAATATATAGCTGCTTTTTATCGACATAATTATGATAGTGAAGGTAGGTACTATTATTTTTAACTTACACAAAGTACCTTAAAAATCTACTTATACGAATAGGTAAACAAGCTAGTACTTACCAACGTTTTAATAAAACTGACTGTATTTTTTCCGACTTTAATTAATAAATAATTACTATTTTCTTCTTGAAGATTATTAGCATCCCTAGTTCAACTTCGTTATAATAATATAAGAGAATATACCACCTCGTTAGTGAAACGCAACATAATATCACCCTGTACACCTTGGCGATTACGTTACTGTTATACACAAGCTGTTCATTAATTATTTCCTTTGCCAAATAAACATTTCTGTTACGGGAAAGCTCTAAGAAAAGTGGCTTACGCTAAGAATTGTAAATTAGAGAAAGTAAAACTAAAAAAGCGGCCAAGTGCGAGTCGTACTCGCCCATGAAGGGTTCCGTAGCAGTAGGTAACGATAAGTTTACGATTTATGACGTATTAAAAAAAAACTACTTGCTAGATCTCGTTCAAACCAATTTTCGGTGGAAGTTTACATAGTAATGTACATCATATATTTTTTTTAGTTTTATCATTCTCTTATTTTAGAAGTTACAGGGGGGGGGACACACATTTTACCACTTTGGAAGTGTCTCTCGCACAAACTATTCAGTTTAGAAAAATATGAAATTAGAAACCTCAATATCATTTTTGAAGACCTATCCATAGATACCCCACACGTATGGGATTGATGAAAAAAAAATTTTTGAGTTTCAGTTCTAAGTATGGGGAACTCCAAAATTATTTGTTTTTTTTCTATTTTTGTGTGAAAATCTTAATGCGGTTTACAGAATACATCTACTTACCAAGTTTCAACAGCATAGCTCTTATAGTTTCGGAAAAAAGTGGCTGTGACATACGGACGGACAGACAGACAGACAGCCAGACAGACAGACAGACAGACATGACGAATCTATAAGGGTTCCGTTTTTTAACGGAACCCTAAAAAGTGTATGATTTATTTTAAAAAGTTTCCGTGCAGTTTCTTGCCCGTTTTTCTCCATAGGAACTTGGCTTCATCTTTCTGGCTGACCGACCCCTTAACTATTCAAAAGTGCCTGTAATTGGTTTATTCGAAAGTGGTTTAAAAAAAATCAGATATTTTTATTACGGTTTTTTGAACGTTTGAACGTTTTTCTTCAATTTTTTACTTTTGTTAACAAAGTTCTATTCTGGAACAGACGTAAATTACTGACCGAAAATTAAAAAAAATACCTACAAATGATCACCGCTTTATTTTTTACATAAAATAATTTTCACGGGCGATTTTCATATCTGAGTTTTATGGGTTTGCTCACGTGCGCTTTATTGGGTTAAAACCTGTGTTATTTTTATGTTGGCTTTATTTTCGTAAAGAAGTCGTTAATGGGCAAACCTTACACAAACAAAAAATCATCCAGATTCCTGCACAGAACCATACTCGTATTCCATTAGAGAATCAACACACGACACTCACACTGCACTAACTATTAGTTATATCATAACATGACGTCATGCCTTGTTTCTCCAAATGGTTGGGCAGAGGTGTACAAATAGTACACCCACATTTCGCTAGTTGTGTTTAAGTCCCATGTAATAGGAGGCGAGCCTATTGCCATCAATTGCCGGGCACAAATCCAGACTTCGGGCTGCTACTGAGAAATTACCGATAATTCTTTATCTGCCCAATAGCCTGCCCGACCTGGGAATCGAACCCAGGATTTCATACTCAGTAGTAACGGTTGCGACCACAACAAGGTAGTCATTATACTCCATAGGTTTAGGTAGTTAAATAAAGGTAAACAAAATATACCATGTGACGAGACAGCTGTCAAGTAACCGACTCAACGTAATACCTGTCACTTCAGTTGTCATGCTATGTTACAGTTGTACTCTTCAATTTAGCAACGTTATAATTCGTTGACGTTTAGAATTTGGGCTTTTACAATAGACAGATTACAAAATATTTTATTAATATTATAAATCTAACAAAAAAAATGTATTCAAGCAGCTACGAATAGTAGTTTAAGAATAAATAATGAATTTTAACATACATTAATAAAACAGGAAACTATTGTAAACATCTAAAATAAATTTAATTTGGTTTTATCGTATTTTTGGAAATGAAAGTGTCATCTATAAAAACCCTTTTTACGATTTGTTTACCTTTATTTAACTACCTAAACCTATGGAGTATAGTTTTCTATACCTGCAATACTCATTAATCTATTAAAAATAAGTGCATGTTGCCAACTAGAAATAATTAAGTATCGAAAAGGCCGGCTCATAACTAATCGGTCGCATTTCCATGTGAAAAGTGGGTAATTTTGCGGAAAACCATTTCAGTTGACGCCCATAGCAAAGTTTATAGGTATGAACGAACAACCATACTTTTATTAAATTATGTAAATCGGTACTTCATAGTCGTGCCTTTCAAGATTTTTTGTAATTTTTTTAAAGTGAAACTTTTATTACATCGTCTCAAACTTTTTGGTCTGTGTGTTGCATGTTACGTGGCGGTCGGCCGCGGAGTAGGGATAAAGTGAAAGGCGCTCGTCAGAGCAGCCAAGGCCAATATGGCGGCGCCTATAGAATTTCACTTTTACTGTGGTTTCATAAAACCACACAATCCTATTTTAAAGTGAAACTTTTATTACATCGTCTCAAACTTTTTCGTCTGTGTGTTGCATGTCGCGTGACGGTCGGCCGCGGAGTAGGGATAAAGTGAAAGGCGCTCGTCAGAGCAGCCAAGGCCAATATGGCGGCGCCTATAGTTCGCTTAAAAGTTTCACTTTTACCGTGGTTTCATAAAACCACACAATCCTTTTTTTTGTATGATTTATTGTTAGAAAATTCTAAGTTGATATGGGATCATACTATAAGAATATTTATGGGCTTACCAAGTTAATGGATGATTATTAAATATCAAGCAGGATGTAAGGATCGTAGCAGGTGGCGTTCTTTACATTCTGCTTACAAATCAATGGGAAGAAGGCGTGAGTTTATTTATAATATGTAATAAATATCACAGATTAATGATTCGCTCGTAATGCAGGATATTGTTGGCATTGGCAAGTGAATCCTTCAATGTTGATGAAAGCTTCATATTTAGTAAACGAGTAGGTACCGTAGTACCTTATAATTGGGTTCGACCACAAACATTTATTGTATCATAACATGTTTTAAAATAGTGGTGAAATTTAATTGGTTTTTGTTTAGATAAACACGCAACTACCGCCACAGTTCGCGTGAATAAAATGTGAGAAGAAAAGAAAAAAAAAAAAAAAAATGTGATGTGTGTGTGTGTGTGTGTGTGTGTGTGTGTGGCGATAAGCGTCGATTTGCAAAGAGTAAGTTAGGTTTTGACGTTCAAAAGTGCCATACATGGGCCTATTTGAAATAAATGATTTGACTTAGCTTAGGTACCTACAAAGTGGTGTTTTAGTTAATAGTTAGTTATCAAATTTAAAACATTTAGCATTTACTATTTCAAACCGTGACTGCCTCGTTGGTCTAATGGTCCAAGCGCTACTGTTGAGCATGATGGTACTGAGTTCGATTCCCGGGTTGGGCAAAGTGTTATTGAGTTTTTCTATCTGGAATTTCTCAGTAGCAGCCCGGAGTCTGGGTTTTTGCCCGGTTGATGGCAATAGGCTCGCCCTCTATTACACGGGACTTAAATATAACTGGCGAAATGTGGGTGTACCTACTACAGGTACACCTCTGTCCAACCCTTCGGGGAAACAAAGCGTGATATTATGTTTATTTATTTCAAACCAAGATACACTAAAAACCTCGAAAACAAACACAATCCTTTCTTTACTTATGTTTTCAAACATCTATTTACAATAAGCATAAAAAAACATTCCCCCTTCATATATAACGAACAGTAAACAAAATAAGGAAACACCCCTAAGCTTAGAATTGAAACTGAGATAAGTGCCGCAAAAACATGTGGCTCCACACAGCGGCACAAAAGAAAACAAGTTTGTACACGTAATTCTGGAGTGCAACACTGTGGATGTTTGAAAAAACAAATTAAAAAGGTTAGAGGTTGTTAAATAAATAACAAGAGTGAGCTGTAACAAATCTACAAACTGTTAATATAAAGAGATATTGTCAGACTGTTTTTTCGTTTCATGACTATACTACTGTCCCTTTTTTGATGAAATTTTGGAGAGTAGATCTAAGGAAATTCAATTCATGTTTGTAAAATATAACAGCACTAGCATCTACTTCTGCCCGCGACTTCGTCCGGGTGGAATTTCGGCCCTCGACCCACCGCGTGGCATCCCATCGCCCGCCCGCGCTATTACATCAATTTCGTTTAGTGTTCTTTCTGACTTTTTTCTTTTTACTCGGCTCCTAAGGGTCGTAGCGTGATGTGACCGTAACCTATAGTTAGCCTATAACCTTCCTCAAGAATTGGGCCATCAAATGCAAAAAGATTTTCTCAAATCTGGCTGGAACAAACTCTTTATCAGTTTTATTACTTTATATTATACTAGCTTTTGCCCGCGGCTTCGCCCGCGTGGATGTCGGAAAATATCCCACGGGAACGTACTACCGAGATTTCATACCTAATAACAGAGGAAAACTTCATTGACTCCTACCGCTGCGCCCGCGTTGCTCCGCGGAATTTTGAAACTGTAATATCTTTTACACTATTCATTTTAATTATACGATTTATAGGCATATTTTCATTTAAATTAAATGCCCAATTTAAATAACATATTTTTTTGGATAAGGATTAATACTATACCGGTCAAAAAAGCTTCGGAAATAACAATTAAATTTTTATCAAATTCTGAAAGATAAAAATAGTTATTGTGGGTCATTCTTAGAAGATAGACATATACCATTGCAGACTTTTTGTTGAACTTTTTAAGATGAACAATACCCTAGAACATAAATTTGATGTATCTTTTTCGGTTTAGGCAGCACACGCTAGTAAAGCTCCCAGTCAGCATGATTTTTTCCGACTTCTACAACAATAATCGTCAAATTTCAGCCAATTTACCACAAAACCTTTAATGAATTATACCTATTGGTGAATACCGTTTGAAAATCCGTTCGGTAGTTTTTGAGTTTATCGCGTTCAGACAGACAGACAGACGCGGCGGGGGACTTTGTTTTATAATATGTAAGGATAGTTTTTTTTTTCTTAGCCGTTATTGTCCCACTGCTGGGCAAAGGCCTCCCTACCCTCTTTCCACCTCTCTCTGTCTAGAGCTTCCAAGGACCAATCTTTCTTAAAGGAGTCCAGCTCATAGGATAGATATACATTTTTAATATTATTTTTTACATCTTTTAATTCTTGATGATTTTGTAAATAGGTGAAAAAAGTAGTTAATAAGTTGAAAGCCTTCAAGAATGGTAATTTGTCCATTAGCAAGTCTCACAGTCTGTTCCTTAACCAATTATTAAAGTTCGTCTATCATAGTCCCCATCTGGGTGTAACATCGCCCAAGTCTCACTAGTTCCTTATTAATAAGCTTTAGTTGATACTCACAGTAACCTTGTTTATTTTGTAACTTGCAGAATAAACATAAGTGTCACATTCGTGTATCAAATAATTAAAACAATCAGAAACAACATGACCTTAGTTGACCTCAATTTATATGACGTATAACGGTCAAATAGACCAAAATAACACATGAATATTTGAAATGTCTTCACAAGTCTCATGACCTAGGTCATATCTGTTGACATACAAGCTTGAATCACGCATAGATGCTATTAAATATATGCTTCTTTAAGTTCTTCTAGGGTTAGTAAAAGCTCTTAAGTCAAAAGTGTTCTTTGTACATTCTCTACTCCCCCTTAGGGAAATTAGCTTTAAATCTGGGCAACTTTATGTGATGTAGTGTTATGGGGCTGTTATGATAACCTTAAAATGTAGTAAAGAAAAAGTTGGATCGTATAGAAAATGCGGCATTGTAGGGTAGGAAGGAGATTGTTAGTAGTTATTTTATAGTTTTCCTTATCGTGGTAGTTATATTATAACCTTAGGCAACGATTGTTTATAATACGTGATTGATAAACAAATGTGAATATAAACCGAATAATCTGGTAATATTCAATCGAAAATCAATTCGATTACGCGCCCTCAAAGTAATCTCCTGTAACCAATTGTCCTTGTCCAAATTACTAAAGCTAAAAAAAACAATCAAGAATACTTCATTGTTTATCAAATCAAACAGCTGCGTCTTTGATTTTTATTTCACACTACAGAGGCGATAGATTGAATTGGCTGGAGCTTGCAATTTTATTCGACAATCGTAATAGTTATTCGATTGTTATTGTGAGCTGAATAAGACGATAGAATAATTTTTTTATTCGATTCGAAATTGCATATTTTTTTAAGACAAATTCTTCAGTAATAAACACAGATTAATCATTATTTAGGCTTACAATAGTTTTCTTGTTCGACAAATTAATAAATAACATTTAAAAAAAAAATAAGCACAGTTTTATAAATTTTCATCAACTTTTTCCTTTTACATAAATTCACAACGGATTCCCAAGAATGTCCAGATTCTATTCTAAAATGTCGAAGTAGTTACTAAAACTTTACAAAGTTTATTTATAAAATCAACCAAGTAACCCGTTTGGGTAGATCTTGAATTAATTAAACGTACCTCAGAAATTCATAAGTCTACTTTACTTGGTTGTATTCATTGACTTCTCCGTAATCTGATTGGTCCACAAGCCTTTTCTTTGTGTTCAATAATACATCTTTAGTTAATAAAGGTCTTTGTTTTTCAAATAGTTTTGAACCTAAAACATGAATTTTGATAAAGTTTTGTTAACTCTTTAGAAATAATCTTTTGAGATGTTTACACTTGTTTTGTTTATACTAGTTTGTTTAACATCAAAAGTTTGTTATTATTAATTATTTCGTAAAATTATGCACGCGCGTGGTATTTATTTTTAATTAAAAATGGTTTAAGTGGATTACGTTGCAGGAATATAATTTTATATTATCATTGAATCACACAATAAATTGCAAATATTTGTTTGCAATAAAAGTTTGCGTAAATGATTAATTTATGAGCATCTCGTGCACAAATAGGGAGCTATATTAGTTGGATTCGAATTTAAATCTTGCTTACACCCAAATTATTATTGTAGGTACAATAGACCGTGCGTCGGTGGTAACACTTTGACCTTGAGCTGGCGTAGGACGTAGTTGGACTGACGTGCGGCCTAGCGTATCTAGAATGAAGCTAGAATTAATTCTTGGTACAGATGGTAGTGCTATACGACAATTATTACGTAAAATCATTTCATAGGTCAGGCTTAACAGAAAAGTGATATAAAAAAATGATGTATGAAAAAAGATTGCATCTAGCGGAGATAAGAATGTTGAGATGGATGTGTGGAGTGACAAAAATGGATAAAGTAAGAAATGAGTATAATATAAGGGGAAGTTTAAAAGTGGTGCCAGTGACAGAAAAGTTGAAAGGAAATCGTTTGGCCTGGTATGGGCATGTGATGAGGAGAGAAGAAACGTATGTGACTAAAAGAGTAATGAATATAAATATTGATGGATGGAGCGGGAGAGGAAGACCAAAGAAAAGATGGAAGGATTGTGTGAAGAATGATATGAAAGAGTAAGGAGTGAATGATAGTGTGACAGTTGACAGGGGAGAATGGAAAAAGAAAACGTGTTGCGCCGACCACAAGTAACATGGGACAAGGGCAGGAAGATGATTATGATATAAAAACCGAGCCATGAATCTGGATCAACATAATTTTGTATCAAGCGACGACTCAACACATTTTTAATTAACGAATGAAGACTAACTTTTGCAATGTTAATTTATATCATAAGAAGAGGAAGCAGTTTCATAATAAAATTAATAACCAAAGGTCGGTTACAGGTAATTCGGTCAAATCACCTTTAAGGACAAATTTCACCCATCAACACAACTAAACCACGTGTAAGTGATGTCAGTATCATCAATGTTGTGGAATATTGGCATTGACAGCTCTTAAACACGGTTTAGATAAGCAAATTATTATTTAATTTGCTGATCGTGTTCTGTTTCATTCGTGAAATTCGTCCTAAGTAGTACCAGTATAGGTGGTAGCTACCTTCGAAGAATAATTCGTTAACACATCACATAACATCACGCCTGTAATTCCCGAAGGGTTAGGCAGAGGTGTACCTGTAGTAACACCCACATTTCGCCAGTTATGTTTAAGTCCCATGTAATAGGAGGCGAGCCTATTGCCATCAACCGGGCACAAATCCAGACTCCGGAAATTCCAGATGGAAAAACCCAATAACGCTTTGCCCGACCCGGGAATCGAACCCAGGCCCTCATATTCAGCAGTAGCGTTTGCGACCACTGGGCCAACGAGGCAATTCGTTAACTGGCTACAAAATCAGGTCACGGACCAGACCAACGAATAATTTTTCCCCGGCTATCCTGCTAGTTAAAACGGACTCCGTTGAGATCACTTAGACCTTTACAGTAACGACTTGTTAAGCTAAAGTTCCCAGTTATAGTCTAAGTACTGACAAAATGTTGGTCCTTGGAGCGTAATATTAAATCAAGCTGACTTTAACAATTTTCGTTGACTTGCTAAATAGCCAATTAGGTTATTCTTTTTTTTACTTTGAAATAATATCAAGCCTTATTTTGGATTAAGCAAACAACTTTGTTTTAAAATTGTGCTGTTTAATAGAAGTGCTACGAATGCGCTACGTCGCTACGCCGTAGCAAACTGCTACATCGTAGACTTTATTTTTGCAACATACTCAGAATATTATAACGTCTGCATATTATTTATATGTATATAAACGTATTTCTTAATTAATCTAATGATCTTTGAACGTGTGTGATCTCTTTAATTATAAAAAAATAACAATAAATAACTTGTTTTTTTCTTTCTCAGGTGGCAGCCACATTTCGGGGAGCACATCAACTACAGTGAAAATTATTGTTCTGTTAATATACCTTCTTCCTAACGTCCTAAGATAATTTGTTGTATTCTAATTAGTTAGTAACAATTTATAATCGCCTATGTTCTAACGAACGTATAGAACCAAAGATCCAGATGTTTCTATGACTGATAAAATTCTTCTCTATATTTTCACTGTTAATACTTTGTAGTTGTGCCAACCCGAATTTATGTATTTCATTAAATGGAATACACGAAATATGATTCTAATTTAATTCATTCCCCGAGCAATTAGTTCAAATCTTAAATCTGTCTGACTAACGGATCGTAAAAGAAAATATTTAGATGTTTTACGAAAACAAACATTATTACTTTCTGATTAGAAGTTATTAATTATTAATTTGCGTTATATTAAATAGTAATTTTAAGAAGTTATTGACCTGGCACTAAGGTTTATGTGTATGCCTAGGTATGTATATATGTACATATGTATGTGCTCAAATACTATAAATAAATAATGGCTATTGTGCGTTTTAAATATTTTAATAATTCATTGTTTTCAATCACTCTTCATACTTAATAACATGCTGAAAATAGGTGACTCATATATACCACACAGTTATGAAGATTGTTGTTAATTCTTTCATAAGAATTGCACTTGGAATGTTAAACCCTTAGGTCAGTTTTATTGAAAGACGACGAGACAATACAGGCTGAAAAGGAAAAGAAAGGAATAAGGTAAGTGTGACAGGTATCTCTGTTATAAAAATAACTACAATAGGGATAATGACTAAAAATATATTAGTCCGTTTTGTAGATTATTAAAAAGCAAAATTAAACATTTTGAAAAAACCCACGACGGCTTAAAAGTAATCAAAAAAGGATTAAAACAAATGTTTACTGCAGAGCCCCCTGGTAAGTTGTCACCGTAACACCTATCTAAGATCATGCACCAATCAAACCTGAATCCATAAATGAAAACTGCATCAAAATCGAACTAGTAGTTTTGGAGAAAAATGGCAACATGGATTTGCTCAAACAATGTTTGCTGCAGCGCCCCCTGGTGAGTTGTCACCGTAACACCTATCTAAAAACATGCACCAATCAAACCCGAACCCATAACTGAAAACTGCATCAAAACCGGACTAGTCGTTTTGGAGAAAAATGGAAACATGGATTTGCACAAACATCCTCTCACCCCAAACGCATATACCGTCTCCGTTCCGTCGTGGGTAAAAAATATTGGACACATGTTTTTTTTTTTACGTTGTCATAAGATTACGGCGTATCGCCGTAATCTTTTGACACTGTTTTTTGAGTTAAAATGTGCCGTGACGTCACTTGTATGTAGATTTTATACTTACTTGTGACGTAACGACCCCCACTCCCCAACTTTAATGCGTTTTATCTAAGTCATTTTTGATTAATATGATAAAGAAAAAAATACGTGTCTAATATTTTTTTATTATCTGAAAGACTAAATAGAATTTCTTTTTTTTGACCCAGGCATCATGCCTATTTTAAATTTGATTAGTGCACGCGCTCATCCGTCGACAGTCGCATACGACAGGTCAACACGATTGTCTCTCTCGAAAACTCAAAGAAAATTATTGCTTCCTGCACGACGACTATCGTAATGACTAGTCGCAGATGCAAACGACAGTACTGCGTCTAGTCGTGGCAATGAGGCGCAGATGCAAACGACAACTCTGCGTCTTGTTGCAGTGACTAGACGCAGCGACAAGACGCACAGTTTGCGCTGGCACTTATTGTATCTACATTCCTGGCAATTTATTGTTTAGGTAATGTCAAGCCTTCAACAGAGCATAGACTAGCGAGCTCAACAACGCAATATTAGACTTTACGAAAATTAGCGTTTCGAGCCTGCGCATTAGAGGCTTGGTTCCGAAATTGGAAATTAGATGTCACCGGCGGAGTAAAGGTAGAAACACACTAACACATTCAGTATGGATATAGAACCATTATACTAAATGACAGGTTCATACTAGTGATTTGCCGGATCTTTAAAAAATGTGATTCGCGGATACGGATACGGATACGAATTATAAATGTCTAGATCCGCGAGTACGGATACGGATCTCAACTTTCTTCAGGTTCAGCAGGAATTATTTATGATCCTCATCGTAACTGACTTTTGGGGGACAAAGCTGCCACGTTACTCTTTTTGAAATACAATTTACGATTACTCAATATTAATTATGATGTATATTTTTTTAAGTTCTTGAAAACAACATAGTTTTAATTGAAGTGTTAACTCACATAATTATTTCAATTAGCATAGCACAAATATTAAAGGTTTGATCTCACTACAAAGATAGTTAACGCTACTTGAATTTTAATAAAAATGATATTTTTTTTTACTAATTTGGATTGTAGTTAACAGTATTTCATTGCTACTTATCTTTTAATATAAATAATCCGTTCAAGATCCGCCAAAAATTAACGGATACGGATACAGATCTTTTTTCTCCCTCGGATATCCGCGGATACGGATACGGATATCCGGCACATCACTAGTTCATACATTTGGTATAGAGAGTGTTTCTACCTTTTGCTTTTGACGTTCACGAGGTTCCAGAAAATGATACCTGTTTAGTTTAATAGCAGCTTTAGGCACCTCTCCCACCGCCGACGAGGAAGCAGCTAGCTATCTACGATTTTCTTGCTTCAGAAATGTACAAGTACGAAGCTAGTAATCGTTGGTCCTTGTCGCACACTCGCTGCTCGCCAACTTGTTTTCAGTTGCTGTTCTGCTTGTTTCTCGTTATCGCCAGGACATATGTCTAAGGAATGCAATGAACACTGTTGATAAAAAAAAATGTGATACTAAACGCCAAGGCTTGAGACAGTCGTGGTTATAAAACGTGCGAATGATTGTCAAGTTTGATTTCATTCCGACCTCGCCGTCGAGGTCCTTTGCGATCGCGACCGCCGTGCCCACGAGTAAATGTTACTCCCCCCCGACCCTTGCTCGAAAACGAGGTGCCAGCAGTTGTTGCAGCTGAGCACGTAGCTTTAAATTCCCCGATTAATAATCATGATCAAAACTTTGATCCAGCCCGTCCCATCTTTGATGTCCTCCCTTCGGTAAACGCTCTAAGCCGAGGCTCGTACCCCACAGGGGGTGCCCTTAGCAAGCGTTCACCTAGTTTATAAGTTTAGTTTGTAAGTCCCTGGCTGGAGGCTTTGAGTGTAGCAGCTTAAGGCACCCACAGGTTTGCTCGGTTAAATAGTCATGGCCTCAGAGGCCAGCTATGAGATGCCCAACAGAAAAAAAAAAACAAGTTTGAGATTTCCTAAAAAGTGTCGTCTCGCTCACACGTACATTGACCGCACCTGCCACGGACGTTAGTGTTTAGTATGGTAAGTACCACATATAAAAGACCACTATCTTTAAGTTTACCTTAATTGAATAGAATAAACCTTTTTTGTCTTCAGTATTATTGTTACCTAGTAGTAGTAGGTCAATCTGCCTAGCCTTTTTCCAACTATTTTGGGGTCGGCTTCCAGTCTAACCGGATGTAGCTGAATATCTTTATTTTACATAGAGCGACTGCAAATCTGACCTCCACAACCCAATAACTGAGTAATACGATACCCCGTAGTAAGACTGGTTGTCAGACTTTCGTGCTTCTGACAACCCGTGACGACTGTCAAAGAGCCACGAATGACAGCCGGGACCAACGGCTTAACGTGCTTTCCGAGGCACGGAGGAGTCTCGGTATGTAAAAATGGTCACACATCCATGGACCAACCCCGGCAAGCGTAGCTTAACCTGATGGATCGACCCGTGTGGCGTACTTAGCCACGAGCTTCTCACTAGTAGTAGTAGGTACATACACAAAACTATTATACCGGAAGCAAAAGGTTCAAGCGTCAGCATTATACTTAGGTCCCCCTAGCGGGTTGCAAAACGCTGGTTTTCAGCTTAAGAACTAGTTTCACCATTGATACTCTGTCATACCATTAAACAAACGTGAGCCCCTGCGCAAGATATTAAAAAAATAACAATGAATTTCGGGTAAATGACGATCCCAGATTAAATTTTTTGCAATAGAAATTGAATTCAAATACGATGAAAAGAAGAAACTAATTTTGATTTTGAAATTTTAAAAATATCATCAAAATCATTACACGGTCTTCTTCTTCATAGGGGAACCACTTTTTTCAACTTCAACACAAAAAGTAGCAGAAAAAATGTTGAAATAACCATTATTTTTAAACCCTGTCAGTAATGTACTTTTTCCTATTATTTAGTAAACCATATCAAGAAATTTAAAATCACACATTGGTCTTCAGCTACCCTTGAGATAAAATCAATATTTTTAACCGACTTCCAAAAAGGAGGAGGTTATATGTTCGTCGCGTATGTTTGTTTTTTTTTTATTTTTTTTTGTGTGTCCACCGATTTCTCCGTCAATTGTGGACCGATTTTGAAAATTATTTTTTTGTTTGTAAGGGTATACTCTCGAATTGGTCCCATATAAATTTTATTAACTTTGCTTTGATAGTTTTTGAGTTAGCTACAAAATACGTATTTTTTTCCCACTTAGTATGTATATGATATGATAAGTTTCTGTCACTGGTAGCAGGTAGTGGTATTCGAATGTGTGTGGGGTAGGTACCACAACTAAAAAGTGAAAAATAAAAACTTTTTACAAAAAAAAATTTTTCACTTTGTAGTGTTTTTTTTGGAGGTCGGTTGTTTTTTTTTGTAAAAAGTTTTTTATTTTATGATTATACTATACCTATCTTCAATAAGTAAATCGAAGGCGAAATAAACCATATTTTCGAGAGCGCAAAAGTGATGCAACTATTAATAGGTACTGTGACTGACACAAATGGCTTAGCACCAATAAAACTGTACTTTTATAGTTACATAGACTTAATGTTTCAATTGCTTCAAGCTTTCTTATAATTAGATAAGTTTTCGACGAAAAAGGGTTTTTTTCGGAGCCTTAAGCAAATAGGAAGTCCCATGTAGAAGCGTATATATGGAAGTTGATTAATTTGGTTTATTTTTTGTACGAAGTGGATATCTACCGTATTTAGGATTTTTTTTTTACTTACTGCAGTAATTGGCTTTAACCATTTCCTTAGTACCTAATGCCCTATTAACTAAATGTTAGCTTTGTTCATCTATTAATTATCACAATTTTGCATTCAAAACGCTATCCTGTAAAATCATGATTTTGTAGATAACCGTATATACTTTGCGGTCGTCGACATTATTATACGGCCAGTTCCAGTGAGGTATGTTTAGAGAACGTTTTGTTTAGACGCCATGACATTTTGTTTTGGTTGCATAAAAACGAGAGTGAATGACAAGTCAGACCGGTCGTTTTTAGTGTTCCGTACCCAAAGGGTAAAAACGGGACCCTATAACTAAAACTTCGCTGTGTGTCCGTCCGTCTGTCTGTCACCAGGCTGTATCTCAAGAACCGCAATAGCTAGACAGTTGAAATTTTCACAAATTACGTATTTCTGTTGCCGCTATAACAACAAATACTAAAAACAAAATAAAATAAATATTTGAGGGGACTCCCATACAACAAACGCGATTTTTTTGCCCTTTTTTGCTCGATATCAATAATGGCAACAGGTAAGCACTTGAAATAAATATCAGTTGTCATCATCATCTGCCTAGCCTTTTCCCAACTATGTTGGGGTCGGCTTCCAGTCTAACCGGATGCAGCTGAATACTAGTATTTTACATGGAGCGACTGCCTATCTGACCTCCACAACCCAGTAACTGAGTGTGCGTTACAGGATAATGTAATAAAACTAAGTTTTACTATTGTAAAAAGATAATTTGTAATGTAACTCGTTGGTAATCCTTAAATAAATAAATAAATAAATAAATAACTGGGTAATACGATACCCCTTGGTAAGACTGGTTGTCAGACTTTCGGGCTTCAGACGACCCGTAACGACTGTCAAAGATCCACGAATGACAACCGTGACCAACGGCTTAACGTGCTTTCCGAGGCACGGAGGAGTCTCGGTATGTAAAGATGGTCACCCATCCACTAACCAACCCCGGCAAGCATAGCTTAACCTGATGGATCGACCAGTGCGGCTGTTATTGCTTAGCCACGAGCTCCTCAAAATATCAGTTGTATTTTTTTTAAATAATAAATAATAAAATTAAATAAAATAAATATTTAAGGGGGGCTCCCATATTGTTCACTCGATGACATATAATATCTATTTGATATTTGATTTAGCAACGTCTTGTTAAGATCCCTCTATAGAACGTAAACCTTTTTGACGTCTACGGTAATTTGAACAGATCATTTCTTAATGGCTCATTAAGAATAGTTTGGTGAAATTACGTTTTAACCCTTGACTTCTGTTTACAAAAGAAAACTACATTTTAGCAACAAACGGTTAATATACTATAACAAAAAACAATGTTAGAAAGCTATCTAGGTATCTACTTAAGACAATTTTCACGAAACAGATGAATATAAAATACTTCAACAATATTCCCGCCGTCGAACCACTCTATTAAAAAGCCTACGAAAATGCAAAAGGCCCGCGAAATCGTTTTAAGTATAATTCGGTACGAATGACTAAATTGATGTGCGCAGCGACGAAAATTCACGAAAATATTTCGACGAAAAGGATTGTTATGATTTCATAGCTTTCATATTTTATTATTTTAGACTCATTTTACGTAAAGAAATACAGGTACCTACAGGTATAAGTTAACATCAACGGCGAATACATCTCACACTTGAGATTTGCAGATGACATCGTCATACTGGCCGAATCGCTGCATGACTTGCAGCAGATGCTGGACGGCCTAGTTAATTCTTCTGTACGCATTGGTCTCCGGATGAACTTGGACAAAACCCAGGTTATGTTCAACGAACACGTCACTCCGGGGCCGATTGTTGTCAATGGCGGTGCTCTCGAGGTTGTTCGAGAATACGTTTACCTCGGGCAAACTCTGCAGTTTGGTAAGAACAACTTTGAGAGGGAGGCTAACAGAAGAATTCAGCTGGGTTGGACAGCGCCTAAAGACGAAAGTCTTCAATCAGTGCGTCCTGCCTGTTATGACTTACGGAGCCGAAACGTGGACACTCACGGTACGGCTGGTCCATAAATTTAAGGTTGCTCAGCGAGCCATGGAGCGGGCTATGCTTGGAGCCTCTCTGAGGGATCGAATCCGGAACGAAGTGAGCCGGCAGAGAACCAAAGTTATCGACATAGCTCACAGAATTAGCAAGCTGAAGTGGCAGTGGGCCAGCCATATCAGCCGTAGAACCGATGACCGTTGGGGTATACGTGTTCTTGAGTGGAGACTGCGAATTGGCAAACGTAAGGTAGGACGCCGTCAGGCTAGGTGGAGTGACGATCTTCGAAGGTTGGCTGGTAGCAGCTGGATGAGAGTTGCCGAGAATCGAGCTGAATGGCGTGCAATTGGAGAGGCCTATGTCCAGCAGTGGACTGTTATAGGCTGATGATGATGAAGACAGGTATAAGAACAGGTTTTATCCCACGTACCCACGGCAATGAAAATACCATGAGACCATCTTCACAGGGTGTCCGGTAGCAGTAACAGTATTGACAGTAACCGAGGGTCGAGTAAACTAGCATACGATTGGAAAGACGTAGAAGTCATGCATCTGCTGGTGATAGTGGTGAAACCAGAAATTCAACCAACTTTTATTTGGAAAAGGTACAAGCATTAATCATCACTCATGCTCAGTTTCGTTGACAATTTCTGACCATCTTAAACTCTAGCTGTCTTCAATTTAACTTAGAAAGTAGGGTCATACAACACTGAGCAGCTTACCTTGTTATTTGCTTCTTACTTATGGACTTTCCAAACACTAGTATGCTTGAGAAACAGGTCCTTTAACTTCCGATCTCTAACGATGAAAATTGAGAAACTTTACCTATGTACAACTCTTCAAATATTCCATATTGCAGCACTCGAAACATTGAAGCTCCAAACTGGAAATCGTAACTCACAGTCATGTTCTGATATTTTTCATATAATAGGAGGGATAAGAACATTTTTCTGTACCCTCTGTTCACATGTTTCCTGCAAAAACTAACTGATTAAAACTGGATGCTTGAAGGAACCTTTTTGATGCCAATTATCCCAGTCAAAAAATAAAACTACGGAGCTGCATGCCACAACCAGTTAGTACAAACATCATATTTTATTTCCCATCTAATTCCTTCATCAATATAGACATAACACGATTTATTTCTCTTACAAGACCCTAAAATATGCGACAGAGAGATAAACTTTGCTCATCACTCTTACTCGAATGCAGCTCGTAAAATTTTATGACTGTGCTCACTAAAAGCACTTGAATTTAAGCAGTAAAAATAGGTAGGTAAGGTTTCAACGAGAATGGTAATTTCTGATGCTTGTTTACGGTACATTTCTGTGTACGTATGGAATGACAGTTTTCAATTGAATTGCATCTCACAACATTGTAATAGTCTGGCGGTGCATCGATTCTAGGAATTTAATTAAAACTTGTTGAACCCTTCTACTGGAAGTTCTATCATCAAAGTTTGTGTGACACTTGATAGTTTTACTTTGTTTGTAATGATCCGGTTTATCCTTCTATAGCTATCATAATTATAAATTAAAGTCGCTTTTCGTGTCTATTTGTGTGACTGCTTAGATCTTCTCAATTATAAAATACGATTTTGATGCGGTTCAACATCATTTGGAGCATTTATTCTGGAAGGTTTATGTCTATAATACGTTAATATTAAACTTGGATGTAGCACAGAAATCTCAATGTTTTGATATATTGTCACCTTTGCACCCTTGCGAAGCAGGGTCGGGGGTCGCTAGTAAACGTTAGTCTAACCGAATTATCTGTCGTCAAGCTAAACTGTCTAACTGATTTCGAGTGCTCGATAAAACAACCCGAAAAAAAATTAGATACAGTTGACAGACATCATCATCTGCCTAGCCTTTTCCCAACTATGTTGGGGTCGGCTTCCAGTCTAACCAGATGCAGCTGAATACCAGTATTTTACATGGAGCGACTGCCTATCTGACCTCCACAACCCAGTTAGGTACTGGGTAACACGATACCCCTTGGTAAGACTGGTTGTCAGACTTTCGGGCTTCTGACGACCCGTAACAACTGTCAAAGATCTACAAATGACAGCCGGGACCAACGGCTTAACGTGCTTTCACGGCTTAACGTTAGTCTAACCGAATTATCTGTCGTCAAGTTAAACTGTCTAACTGATTTCGAGTGCTCGATAAAACAACCCGAAAAAAAATTAGTTACAGTTAGACAGACAGTTAATGATATTTTTATATTTTCTCACTGAAGTTGCTAGAAATTGATTGATATAAAATAACTGACAAAAATTCTCTCCCATCCAATTTACTTTCCCTAAAATAATAATAATGTTTTATGTTTCATAAAATTAAACAAAGTTGCGAGTATAGGTCGTCCTTTATAACATAAAATACAGCGTTGTTAAACAAAATTAATAAGGGTAATATATAGTAAAAGATCTAGGTTACTGATAACGTTCAGGAGGAAGGAAGCCAAAAGAAATAGAATGTGATATAATAACGAGAACCAGTCACGCCTATATTGTCTGAAAGGACAAACGCGTATCTTTTTTTTATCAATGCTCCTTCGCCCATCATCTGCTTAAAACCATCGAGAGACGTCCACTGCTGGATGGGAATCGGTTGGATGTAAGAAATCCAGGGGCGGTTCGTTTTGACGGGGTCCGCTAGGGCCAATACCTGCCGGGGCTGCGAATAAGGGCTGAAAGGGAAATCGTGGCCCCCCGGCAACAAGGCAACTGAAGGAACACGGGTGGGTTTTAGTCAGTAAGAGTCTGACACGCCCTCCCGCTCCACTCAGAGCGGGAGAAGTTATTTGATAATTTCCAAAAAAAAAGCGGCGGTTCGTTGTGGCAATCCTTGAAAGAGACCTATGTCCAGCAATGTAAGTGGTACCTAAATATACAAGGTGTAATGAAAATTAGCTTTTGCCTGCGGCTTCGCCCGCGTCAGAAAAGTACACACGGGAATGTACTACAGGAATTAAAAGTACTCTATGTGAACCGATGACCGTTGGGGTACACGTGTTCTTGAGTGGAGACCGCGAATTGGCAAACGTAAGGTAGGATGCCCTCAGGCTAGGTGGAGTGACGATCTTCGCAGGGTGGCTGGTAGCAGATGGATGAGAGTTGCCGAGAATCGAGCTGAATGCCGTGCAATTGGAGAGGCCTATGTCCAGCAGTGGACTGCTATAGGCTGATTGTTATCGCCATATACATGGCTGATATCCAAATCTACCTACTACAAATCTTTTCAACTTTAGTATATTAGAATGTGGTGGTAGTAGGTATGTTTCCCATCAATCACCTTCCTTCCCATTCATTCCTGCAGCGTCTACCATAGGTCAGAGCGAGACAGCAATACAAGGCTCGAAAAAGATTGACCTCAACGGACGCCATTTTTGAAAGGAGTTCAAGTTCGTCCTAATCCGCCGCAGCGGAAGCATCTCTCCAGAGCTTTTACCGCTATTATATCTGGATTTCGTGATAAATCCAGGTTTTCGGGTCTTTATATGAAACTAGACCTATCTACTTATCAAGTTATATTGATTTTGAAGTGCTGTGTAAGAAATAGGAATCGTTTATCCGTGAAACCACGCTGGCATGCCGCGTGGTTAACCTACACATCGAGGACCTACGAAGTCCTAGCATCAGGAAGGCGACTCCAGACTTCTAGAAAGGTAAGGCGCTGCATCCTGTGTCCTTCTCTTATTCCTGTTTCTCCATACCAAAATAGCCTCATTCCAAGTCGATGTATACTGCCACATAAAGTTTATTACAGTCCACAAAACCGCCGATTCTCATAGCAAGGCTTTGAATCACCGCTCCAGGCTTTTAGAAGCCTGGAAAGAGCTGTTTAGGCAGTTCTATCCATTCTATGGTAAATTTCCCGCACCCCCTTATGTTAGCGTTTAAAGGTTTCACAGTGAGCTCAAGGCGCTAACATTTTGGTCCTCCGTAAGCCGGATTTATTTTCTATTTACAATCTACTATATACATATATTGGACGATCTTCATTTCATTCCCTAGGGAACCCCGCACTCGGATCTGAATTCGTTCAGATTCAGCTAAGTAATTAATTACATTCGTGTCATTAAATTCATCTAATCAAATCTTAGATTAGTTTATAAAAATACGTTTAACAATACGTTTCAATTGTATCTAATATTCAGTCATTCTTCAACTTCATTCAAAGTTGCATTGCATCGTAGTACAAAGTACCTACACATTCCACTAAAAAGAATACCCGCGGTTTAATTTATCAGTTTTCTACATTAGCTGCTTGTTACCGCGCGCATTATAGTTATTGAATATAGGTTGTTTACGCACTAACTAAGACACCTTTGAGAATTCACTCAGTGCATTCCGTTCTAATTACTTGAGCAGATTCGATGCATACCTACATATTTCATTGTAATGAATCAAGATGCCTCGACCTGCGGCTGATGCTAAGGATGGGAAAGCTGATGAATACACCTCATCGCATTTAAGTTTTAGAAATTAATCCATCCGCGAAGCCTAACTATCAATCATTGATTTCGTTTGATGATCTTTACTGTCGTATCAAACGTGTGTTAAAGCAAGTTGAGCCTGTGCCTTCGAGGGTGAACGCTGACGATGATCAGAAAGTCATTAGGTCTAAACGGCCTACTTTAGCGCCGATCGAAATTGTGTCATTTGACGGAGACGTTCGAAATTGGCCCTTATTCTATGAAAGCTATAAATCCACAATACACGAGAATTCATCGTTGACAGACGCTGAGAGACTGTACTATTTGATAGGAAAGCTTTCCACTAAAGCACAAGCGGTATTTTCAGGCATCGCACCGTGTCCTGAAAACTATCAAATAATCTTAAAGTGTCTCGTGGATAGGTATCAAGATAAACGCATACTCGCTTCTACGTATCTAGATCAGATGATCAATCTTAAAATAAATGGCCCCGCTTCTGCATCTAATATGCAAACAAGTTCTGCTATGTTCTGCTATGTTCTGCTATGTTCTGCTATGTTCTGCTATGTTCTGCTATGTTCTGCTATGTTCTGCTATGTTCTGCTATGTTCTGCTATGTTCTGCTATGTTCTGCTATGTTCTGCTATGTTCTGCTATGTTCTGCTATGTTCTGCTATGTTCTGCTATGTTCTGCTATGTTCTGCTATGTTCTGCTATGTTCTGCTATGTTCTGCTATGTTCTGCTATGTTCTGCTATGTTCTGCTATGTTCTGCTATGTTCTGCTATGTTCTGCTATGTTCTGCTATGTTCTGCTATGTTCTGCTATGTTCTGCTATGTTCTGCTATGTTCTGCTATGTTCTGCTATGTTCTGCTATGTTCTGCTATGTTCTGCTATGTTCTGCTATGTTCTGCTATGTTCTGCTATGTTCTGCTATGTTCTGCTATGTTCTGCTATGTTCTGCTATGTTCTGCTATGTTCTGCTAGTTCTGTTAAATCTCGCAATAATGTACCAAACCCGCAGAGTTATGTAGCCATCGCGACTGCTAACAAAAAATGTTTATGTGAAAATATTGTGCATGATCACTTCTTCAAGTGCCAAAAGTTCATTGAGATGACACCGTCTGCACGCTTCAAATGCGTGAAAGATAAAGGTGCATGTATTAATTGTTTAAGCATTAAACATAAATCACGCGATTGTAATTCAACGCTCAAATGCCGCAACTGTCATCAAAAACACCATTCTTTATTGCATTTCAATACGGCTCAAAACAGTGGATCGGTGCCGGTGTCCAGACCCGAACCTACGATCCTTAGCGAGCGCACCCCGCCGTCCGCGCCGCAGCCGTCGCCGTTAATCAGTGCACCCGTACCGGCGGCGCCAACGCACACTGCGAGCGAGCCGAGAGTATCGTCCTTGCACACATCCATCGCTGCGCCATTGCAGTTTAGTGCTAATGACAGCGACCGCGCCGCGCGATGTATTCGTCACACAACGATATTGCTATCAACCGCTGAAGTTGTTATCTGCGATCGAAGCGGACAAAAGCATATTGTAAAATGCCTTTTAGATTCTGGATCGCAGAGCAATTTTATAAGTACAGAATGCTGTAACCGGTTAGGTTTGAATTATAATAAAAATACGCAAATGATTGTTCGAGGGTTTGGTGGTTCAGAAAAACCTATCAAAGGTTCCACTGACTTTAAAATATTTTCTCGCTTTGACAAAAACGTTTATTTCGATGTATCGGGATTTGTAGTAGATCGCATCACGGATGACCTGCCCACAGTTCCCGTGGACGAGACTGCCTTTACTCACATCGTATCATTGCCGCTCGCGGATAGTACGTTCGCCACTCCCACCGCCGTTGATGTTTTACTAGGGGCATCTATTTTTCCGCACCTGTTGATGCCTGATACGGTACATAGCAGCATGCATGGAATACCGCCCGCCATACAAACAGTGTTAGGGTACATTATTATGGGTTCCGCGCCCGCACTGCTCCCCTATAAGACTACTGCCGCATGTTGCGCTATCGTAAAAGACGATTTAGGCCACCTCCTCAAGCGTTTTTGGGAACTCGAGGAAATTTCCGCTCCAACCCCGACCAGTCAAGATGACAATGAATGTGAAATTCATTTCCGCACTACCACTACGCGTGATTCTAGTGGTAGGTACACCGTTGCATTTCCATTTCGCGACGATGTTTATAAATTGGGAGATTCTTTCTCCACAGCGCGTCGACGTTTTTTTGTGCTTAGAAAAGAAGTTGGAGTCATCAAGCTTTCTACGCACTGCCTATGACGATATCATTTGTGAATACATTGAGAAGGGTTATGTAACCGAAGTAGGGCCTATTGACAGTAATAGTATAATATCCACCGCCGCTTCCTACTTCGTACCACATCATTGTGTTCAGCGTCTAGATAAGGCATCCACAAAGGTCCGCATGGTTTTAGACGCTAGTTGTAAAACTAGCACAGGTTTATCTTTGAATGATGTTCTTCATTCAGGCCCTAATTTACAGGGTGACTTGAATAACATTCTTTTGAATTTTCGGCTATTCAAAATCGCCGTTTCAGCAGATTGTAGACAAATGTTTCTTCAATTGGGAATGTTAGAGCGAGACCGCAAATATCAAAGGTTCATTTATCGCTTCCATCCGGAAGATAAATTGACGGTTTTTGAACTGGCTCGTGTTGCGTTCGGCATGAAGTCATCCGTATTTCACGCAATCCGCGTTGTTCATCAGCTGATTGCTGATGAAGGTGAGAAATTCCCAACTGCAGCTGCCATAGCATCCACTTCCACGTACATGGATGACGTCTGCTACAGCATTATGTCAAATGATACAGCGCAGGAAAACGAGAACGTCGCTATCAATTCATGTATCGAACTTATACAATTATTTAAATGCGGTCAGTTCGACCTCGTGAAGTGGACAACTAACTCGGCCGCTGTCCTTCGCACTATTCCCGCCTCGCATCGAGCTTCGTCAGATCTCGAGATTGATAAAAATGTACCTGACAAAGTTTTAGGTACACATTGGGACAAATCCGATGACGTCTTTAAATTCAAGGTCGCTAAACCTGACTCAAGCTGTACTAAGCGCAGTATCTTGTCCGTCGTAGCGCGCTTATAGGACAATCTAGGGCTGGTGGCCCCCGTCATACTTTATGCCAAGCTCCTGATTCAGGAGCTTTGGTTATTGAAATGCGACTGGGACGATGCCCCCCCGGAACGCATCGTAATACTCTGGAGGCAGTTCTGTAGCGAACTTCCCGCACTCAACGAGATACGCGTTCCGCGGCATCTCGGGGTAGTGCAGGGTTGTGTAGTAAACCTCTTAGGATTCGCTGATGCAAGTGAGTGTGCTTACGGCGGCGTTATTTACTTGCAAGTCAAAGATAACGCTAATACGACCGTTAGGCTTATATGTTCAAAATCGAAAGTTTCGCCGCTTAAAACTATATCGATTGCTCGCTTAGAATTGTGTGCTACTGTTTTATTATCCACGCTTATGCGTAATGTGCTGAACAATTTTGAGCCAAGGTACAAAATTTCGAATGTCTTCGCGTTTACCGACTCGAAAATCGTTCTTTGTTGGATCAATTCGTCTCCGCACCGCTGGCAAACTTTTGTGGCAAATCGCGTCGCAAAGGTTGTCGATAACATTCCCGCAAGTTGTTTTCATCACGTGGAGGCTGTTCATACCTCGAAGGATGGCACAACGCGGTCTCTTACCGTTAGAACGGCTAAAGGTAGCCTGGTCCGTCCAGTTGTCCGTGTGTGCCTTTTACCGAGCCAGTGGGAGTGTAGCTCACTTACCTTAGGTTAGTTTAGAGATAGGTATATTGCAAATAGGTAAATTTATGTTATATTCTCTGACTCTTTTTAGAGCAAACGATCCCGCAAATAAATTGTTGAGGACTGACTCTGTCAGGATCAGATCCTATCGCTTGGTTGTATAGCGGTAAGCTTTGTAAATTTTAGGGTTCACATCTTTAAAGGCAACCCTTTAAGGCCGGGAGAATGTTATCGCCATATACATGGCTGATATCCAAATCTACCTACTACAAATCTTTTCAACTTTAGTATATTAGAATGTGGTGGTAGTAGGTATGTTTCCCATCAATCACCTTCCTTCCCATTCATTCCTGCAGCGTCTACCATAGGTCAGAGCGAGACAGCAATACAAGGCTCGAAAAAGATTGACCTCAACGGACGCCATTTTTGAAAGGAGTTCAAGTTCGTCCTAATCCGCCGCAGCGGAAGCATCTCTCCAGAGCTTTTACCGCTATTATATCTGGATTTCGTGATAAATCCAGGTTTTCGGGTCTTTATATGAAACTAGACCTATCTACTTATCAAGTTATATTGATTTTGAAGTGCTGTGTAAGAAATAGGAATCGTTTATCCGTGAAACCACGCTGGCATGCCGCGTGGTTAACCTACACATCGAGGACCTACGAAGTCCTAGCATCAGGAAGGCGACTCCAGACTTCTAGAAAGGTAAGGCGCTGCATCCTGTGTCCTTCTCTTATTCCTGTTTCTCCATACCAAAATAGCCTCATTCCAAGTCGATGTATACTGCCACATAAAGTTTATTACAGTCCACAAAACCGCCGATTCTCATAGCAAGGCTTTGAATCACCGCTCCAGGCTTTTAGAAGCCTGGAAAGAGCTGTTTAGGCAGTTCTATCCATTCTATGGTAAATTTCCCGCACCCCCTCATGTTAGCGTTTAAAGGTTTCACAGTGAGCTCAAGGCGCTAACACTGATGATGATGATGATGTGATAATTCAGGTTATAAACTATCTGTGTGCCAAACAGCCACATCCGTTTAACCGTTTTTTTTTGCTAATTCGGAACATATCCAGACAAAAGGACAAAAATTCTTCGTTTTTATTTTATTTTAAGTATAGATACTTGGTTACTGAAAACCTCTTAAGGGGTCATTCTACTCATTATTGTGAACAATTTTCAAAGTAGGATCAACTTTGAAATGCCAAGAAACAGCAGTATTTTTTTTTGGGTTTTTAGTGTTGGTCCCGTAGTAAAATTGTACATAATAATGGGTGCTTACAATTATCTCTCAAGAGAATGCATTCAATTTGTGTCTTTTTTGGATTCCGCTTTATCGAGCGCGATTCTATGCTGTGAACAAAAAAACCATCAGAGAAACTCAACCTTTTTTTTTAAACGTAGTAGCAAACCCTGAACTCTTCACTTCATAGCGCTCGGCCAGCAATTAGCCAGCCTCGAGAACAACAGACCATTATTGGGGCAGTTAATGGAATTTTTCTCCAATATTTTCTATAAAATTGTGGAAGCTCTTTGCAGTCTTTTATTCTCTTTTATTCTATTCTCGGTATTACTGCGAAAACTACTGCAGTAAAATGTACAACATAATGTGTGTTCCTAGTACTTTTCACATTTAAGTATTGTTGTGATTTTATACGGTTACTTTACTGCTTATTTCCGTATTTTGATGTATTAACGTCTGAAGCAGGTAAACCAATTTCAAATTTCGTAAATATAAAAATAAAAGTACATGAGAGACTTTGATGCTATGTGTACCTTTTAGTGAAGCCTAACTAAATTAGTATTATGATGTTCAATTTCAAGGTTTCTTTCGTTTAATTTCAATTAACATCTAATAAAAAGAAATGAGTCAAATTAATTTAATTAAAAAATATTGTTAAGACGTCGGCGATGTTCATTTAACTATTTCATACCTTAGAACTAAATAAATAACGTCTACTTTAATAGAATTAAACATTAACCGTAGACAATATCAGCACGTAGTCTGAAAATTGTCGGTACAGATGGAAATAATAGTTTGTTTCTTGCAAACTGCACAGGAGTTGTAGTTGCAGGACATTTTTATTGCCAACATTACAATGCGAATAAAGAGTTTGTCTATTATGCAACTGGCTGCAACCAGCAATTGCTGGCTGGCTGTAGGTATTATACAAAGTAGGAATGACTTTTAAAGCAACCTCATCGCAACTAGGCAGCAATAAGTTGAAGTATATTATGACTGCAGTTAAATAGTTGGAAATACTTCCTTTGCTGCTACGAGATTTAGAAGGCTTTTGTGGTAGTACCTACTAGGAGTTGCCCACCATTTTGCGTTTCATATTTTTTTAGCCCAAACAGAGTTACGTTCGCATTTATAATATTAGTACGGATGTATGGATATTGGATATTATCAAGTAGTACTTATATGCATTGTGGCAATATTTAAGGTTTCAATGAGTAGAAATAGGGCTTTCTATTAAATTAATCTCACATTAATTCAGTAACCCGTAGGTACAGTTAATGGCAAAAAAGGAACGATACTTCAGTTTTTTAATTTTAATCAAGCAATTTTTTTTCACTCCTCTTGCTCAAAAAGGCCGTCATTGTAGAGTACCAGAGCGAGGAAAAAATAGCATTTCTTGCTCTAGGGGAAAAAGTTTTCTTTTTTAATTTTTGTCTGTTCCAACGAGCCTTGAAAAACCAAAACATCTTTATTTGTTTGTAGAATAATCATGATTATGGACTCGATTTATTACTGGTTCACAAAAAAAAGAAGAACATTTTATTTTTGAAAATGGAACTAAATGCGGCTAGCTCTTTGGTAGAATGCGTGCATTGCGTTGCGGCTACAGAAGAAATAAAAAGACATTGGCGCAAAATCTTTATAATTTTTCTTGTATTACGAATTGAATTGGTGACCGTAATATAATTTACAACAGTGAAAATGTCATCATCTAGTGAGAATATCTTCACAAAGGACTGAAATTAAGTTGCCGGAAAAAAACATCTCGTTAAATATCCAGAATTATTATTGTACAAATTGTACATTTAAATAAAATAAACTATTTAATATTATATTGGATTATTTTATTTTCTCGCAATCGCAGTGAAAAGTAGAGTGAAACACACGGCTCTAAAACCCATCATTATAACTCAGTTTCTATTTACTCCCTCGCTAAAGCTCGGGAGTAAAACTACCTCGTTACAATGGGTTATTTTAGCCGTATAACAATCTACTATTAAATATGTTGTTAGTTTAATTCAACTTACACCTAACAGTCTTGAAATAATAATATGTACATGTATATAAAATAGGGAGGGGAAGAATTTTAAGGCATCAAATATTTATTTAAAATCGGAACAGAAGTAAAATTCAAAGAATATTAATTCTTAGCTATTAGCTGAAATACTATATGTATCGAATAATATTGTGTCCATTTAGATAATGTGTAAAAGTAGCAGTGTTAATTGACTTTATGTATAATTTTTCAGACTGGCTTCTGACATAATCATACTCAGTATTTTACACAGACACTCCTTTTTCGACCTTATTACTGGCTAACGAAGCACTAATTGGGTAATTTACGTCAACGTGCTCGAACTTTATGAAGTTAGTTTTATTTTGTAATCACTTCCGAAATTGACCATATGGGACCGCCTTTATTACACGAAAATGTAAACAAACAGCATGGATTAGTATTTTAAAGTGAAACTTTTATTACATCGTCTCAAACTTTTTCGTCTGTGTGTTGCATGTCGCGTGACGGTCGGCCGCGGAGTAGGGATAAAGTGAAAGGCGCTCGTCAGAGCAGCCCAGGCCAATATGGCGGCGCCAATAGAAGTTTCACTTTTACCGTGGTTTCATAAAACCACACAATCTTTTTTTTTAGCTTTGTCAATGGGAATACTTATAAAGTAAATTTTGTTAAGCTTGTCTCAGTCCGCAGGATAAAGTTTCGATATCGGAAAGATAACATATCTGCATATTCTTTTGAACAGTAGGTACTTGTAGTACGTCAGTGGTATCACTTGTACGTTGAGCTGGCCTAGAGTAGTACAAAGTTTCAACAGACTAGGACGTTGAGCTGGCCTAACGTATTAGAGAGTTTCAATAGACTTGGACGTTGAGCTGGCTTAACGTAGTACAGAGTTTCAATAGACTTGGACGTTGAGCTGGCCTAGCGTAGTACAGAGTTTTATTAGACATGGACGTTGAGCTAGCCTAGCGTAGTACAGAGTTTCAACAGACTAGGACGTTGAGCTGGCCTAACGTATTAGAGAGTTTCAATAGACTTGGACGTTGAGCTGGCTTAACGTAGTACAGAGTTTTATTAGACTTGGACGTTGAGCTAGCCTAGCGTAGTACAGAATTTCAATAGACTTGGACGTTGAGCTGACCTAGAGTAGTACAGAGTTTCAATAGACTAGGACGTTGAGCTAGCCTAACGTAGTACAGAGTTTCAATAGACTTGGACGTTGAGCTGGCCTAGCGTAGTACAGAGTTTCACTAGACTTAGACATTGAGCTGACCTAGAGTAGTACAGAGTTTCAATAGACGTGGACGTTGAGCTGGCTTATTGTAGTACAGAGTTTTAATAGAATTATAGGCCAGTTTATACTGGTTCTGTTACCACTGACGTGTGGCCTATACCTATGTAGGTACTAACAAAACAATTTTCTTCCTTTTTGTGACAAACATACTAACTGCAGATCTCTTACTTCTATGAGGTTTTTAGGGTTCCGTCCCTCAAAAGATAAAAACGGAGCCCTTATAGGATCACTTCGTTGTCCGTCCGTCTGTCGGACGGACAACGGACGACAGTCTGTCGGACCCATTTTATCAGGAATGCGTTGAGGTATCCAGTTGAAATTAATATCAAATATCTATGTTCCCTAAGAGCTCTAAAATATCAAGCTTCTTAGTCAAGACAGTAAAAAATACGGTCATTTATTTAAATCTAAACTGATATTATGAAGAGAAAAGATTTGATTTTTTGTATGTTTGTTTGTAATGGATAAACTCAAAAACCACTACACCAATTTTAAATATTGTTTCACCAGTATAATACTATGATATCACTGAGTAACATAGGCTATAATTTATAAAGATATCGCGCGGGCGAAGCCGCTGGCGGAAGATAGTGTGTCATATTTTGATACTCATGATTAATTTTTAGCAGGAAGAAAGATCTCACAGCACAACATACATACATACATAAACTCACTCACAGCACAAGTAAAGGAAAAAGCCCGAAAATTGTTAATTTGTAGTTTCATCACATTTTTTTCGGTTACAATCTTACATTTGCAGTGGAGAATTGACCGTGACGTATATTGATGTATGGGAGAACATTTTTTTCAGCAACAAAGTTGAGTTTGTTGTTAGGTTCTTTGAGAATTTTAGTATTTAATTTGATTTTAAAAGTAGTTTTGATGGCAACATTTGAATCCTTGCTAGACCGGAAGTAATATTAAACAGTGTTTTAAAATATTAAGAGTGCGGACATTATCAGCAGCAACGGGGAATGGCAGTCTGACTTGAGCACTTGTCGAGTACGGACGTACTAAGCCTTCGAGTGTTACTTAGGTATGTGTACCTACTGAACAAAACTATTAATCTGTGCATAACGATTAAAGTGATAATTACTACGAAATAACCAATAATAAACCAAGCGTGATTATTTGGAAAAAATAAACGAGTATGTGATTTTAAATGTGAGTATTATTATTCCTTTAGTAGTTTTCTCATGATGGGCTGACTATGAATTTATATGCCTACTCGTACTTTATTTGTTCTAGCGCTATAATGTTCTGGTGTAATCCTACATTGTATTTGGGATAAGTTTATCCCAACTACGGAACCCTTCTTTATTGGTGGTCCGACACGCACTTGGCCGGTTTTTTTATACTGCTTTCTAAGAATTTACAGTTAGGTATATTTTAGTTTTTGTTCTTCTAAATTGAGTTCATAAATATAATTTTAAAACGAGTTTCTTTATTGGCTTTACTCAAGGTGGATATTTTATTTTAAAATTTTAAGTAACGTTAATTAGGTACTTCTCTAAGTAATTTTTCCCCATTCGTAATTTTATTTATTTTACTGCCTCGTTGGTGACGTCGTCGTAAGTGCAGCTGCTGAACATGGGCTCCTGGGTTCAATCAATGAATCGGTTAAAAATTATTTTTGTTTTTCCAGTAGTTTCGACCCAACAGAACTTTAGGATAGAGCTATGATGAGGTAATTGCTCGTTTTTTAGGGTTCTTTAGTAAACAAGGAACCCTTAAAGTTTCGTCATGTCTGTCTGTCCACGGTCTAGCTCCGAGACTCTTAGTACTAGAAAGCTGTAATTTGGCATGAGCATACATAGCATGAGGCATACATTTTAATCACGCCGACAAAGTGGTAAAATAAAATTACGATTTTGTCCTTCAAAAACAATATGATTGTGAAAAACCATTTTTGGATTCAGGAATCCGTTTGCGAAATATTAAGCTTTAAAGTGCTAATTTTTGTTAGAGTCAAGTATCCCCCCTCCCCCGCCAGCGAAAGGGTTGGTTTTGGATGTGTGAAAAAAATTACGGCTGTAGTTTATATTATGAAATTAAAAGGAAAACTATCACAGCTAAGTAGGCTCTACAAGTTAAAGAGTAATAATCGACCAACTTATATTTGCAGTTGCAAAAACATGTTTTCCCATATATTCCGTATGGGAGAACATGTTTTTCAATTACAAGGTTAAGTTTGTTTTTGGGATAAATTCATCCCAACTACGGAACTCATCATTGTGCGTGGTCCGACACGACATGCACTTGGGCGGATTTCAAATTCTCATTACAGAAAAATAATGGATGGGTCTAATACCATTTACCTGACTTTGGAATCAAACTCATCACTTACTCAGTTGTGCCTTTGCCCACTAAACCAATAACGCAAATTCCGTCACAGAATAAATAAAATATGGGTTCCGAACCCATATCTTGTTTTCTCATACATTCTTGTTTTTCTTTCCTCTCGAAACTCATATATGTTGATTGAAAGAAAGGGATTGCCGCGATGCTCTTAACCTTTAGCCGAATTCAAACAATCTTCCTAAGTTAATACTTACAGACTGGTTGTTCTGATACATGAGACTTTACCTATATTTTTGTTTAGATATTACTTTTCATTAGTACAAAACTTTAGGGAAAAATAATTGGAAGGAGCCTGTGGTTTGAGAGTGAGAAGTGTGAGCATTTAAGCATCTACGCGTAGGTAACAAAATACATTCGTGAGGATTATAGTTATTTATGCAACTGTTATATAATAAGGGGTATTAAAATACGAATGTGGGTTCATCACATGAGTGTTTTAATACCTAATTATAACAGTTGCATACAATACTTTATCTACACTCATGATATGAATCCTCTGTAAAAGTTTCTGAAACCATTGGGTGTTTGTAATTCAAGATCAAGAATTAAGAAATTCCCACGAAATTTAGTACATCTGCACGTTTGGACGTTGCTTGCAAGCAGCACATCACACACACATGCGGGCAGCGGGTGCTGCTGTCCCCCGCTTGGACGTTGAAACGAGTTGCATAATTAAATTTGGTACAACATTGTAACACTCATTGGGATGAGGTAATGGTTACTATGACACTGGCTGTTTTAATGTTGGCCACAAGCTAACTGTATCTGAAACTTTTATAGAGGTTTTATAGCATGGGTGTTGATAAAAATATTAAATGATCAACCACCCAGAGCGAGCGAACACGGCACGCGATACTTAGCCTTGCTAAACGACCAACACACACGGCTTTGTAATAGCCAAGACTCCAATCATTGTAGGTCTTTATGTTTCCTGCACCGTCTCCGAACCCAAGTGGGAAGATGTAACTGCAACATCGTAAACCTGACGCTACCGCGATGGAATGACAGCAGGTTTTGGACGGAGCTGTGTCGCAAACTATGTTCCATCTTGTATTTTACCCTCTGTACCCCAAAAGTAGTCAAAGTGACCTCTGCGCTACCACCGATGACGCCGTGGAAGTGGCGAAGTTTTTGGCTATCAAAATTTTAAATACTATCGTTCCGGAGACACGAAGAAGGAGATTGTGTTCTATGCCAAGTCACTGTATCCACGCACAAATGCAAATATCCGTCACTATGAGTCTTCACACAATAAATCCACACCCAGTTTACCCTACCACCCAAACTGTGAGTACGTCACAACGCTGTTCCTTTGCAAAATATTCGCCAATCGGTATAGTAAACACCAATGTATGTACTTATATTTTCTATATGTATGTATGGCCACAAAATTGGCTTGCTCGGCCGCCAATGCCTCACGAATCAGTCCGGTAGACCGCTTTGTTGACTTAGGACGAGTTTACCCTGCCCGATCAAGTCTTATACCATAATCTCGGTCCACAATAATATAAGATAGGTATGTTTTATTATACCCTGGTTTGATTATGTGGGTACCTGTTTGCGAAGGTATCAGTCGTAAACTTTGGGTTTACAATGACAGTTTCGTTGGTTAGATAAAGGTATCTCAAACATGACTGTGTTAAAATCTATGCAATGCATAAGCAATTCCCTTTTAGAAAAAACTACCCATTATTGCTGCATGATTGTTGAACTTTATGAACCCATTCCAGTGGAGACCTGTAGCATTTTATTGGTGCTGCAATGAATTTACATAGAATTTTATGATCTGCTAGTTAATCTCTTGGAGATAAAATTGTCATCATAAAGAGCAGGCAATTAGACAACTGGGCTGTCAGCATTGTTCGAGCGTATTGATTTTTAGTTCTAAATTGGGCCATGTCCCATATTTCTGTCGTGAGATATCTACTTAATATTTTCAATTCTAAGATGAAAATACCGAATGGGTTTGCCATAATCTACTTTCAGTCAAATGGAAAAAGGGAAAAATTCACCTTGTAGTGTTAAAAATTCTGCTTAGCCTCATAGGTCATCCACAAATACACTTTGTCATTTTACAAACCCTAGTAGAATTTTAATGTTAAGATCCAGGTCTAAAAATAAAAAAAAACGTGCGAGCCATACAGTAGTCGCTTATTTGATGTGTAAAATCTGACATCATGGCTGATAGTACTTACCAACCTCTCGGAAAATGGGTTAGTACCATCTGACGGCCGGTTTCTAGCACCGCGCGCGCTCATTGGTCAAATCAAATAGCGTGCGCTTCCCCGGCTTCCTGTTACACACTTCCGTTTCTTTTCACGAAATCACTCGCACAGATTGCAGGACAGCGAGAGGAAATGTGTTACACCTTAATAAAAAGTTAATAGAACGACAAGAGCTGCAGGGCGTGCGACTAAAAATGTGTCTGAAATACGTCGCATATACGTTTTTTACCCAGAAAATTGAAAGTAAGTACATTGAATCTCCCGAGTCATGCAAAACGAGGAATCCTTTTAAAAGCAAACCATTGTTAGCCTTCTATAGACCCAGTATTTGATGGAACTTCACCTTTAATATTTCAATTGAATGAGGCCTTTGATTAAATACAGATAGGAATACAACGGCATTGTTATGGACTGAATAAACTATTTCTTAAATACTGATAAGTATTTATTTTTACTTCCATCTGAAACAAAAAAGAGAAAATTGGAGCAGCTAAAGAAGGTTGGACTTGAAATATGAACACAATTTCTTTTTGCTAATCTTTGCTATGGGGAAAGACTTTTGCTGCCTCGAAACCCAGGCTTGGGGCCTTATCATAGTGGCGTTTTGCGAGCTTCTTTCCAGCGAGGCGATTGTGTAACGCACTCACTGCGTGTACGTAGCGATCACGCCACGTGACGCAAAGTATTTGCCGCGTTTTCATTACGAAAGCGATTGACGTGACCGAACATGAGAGAGTGAGCCAAGCGAGTGTACAATTTTTGAAAAACGCGGAGAATACGTCGCGTAGTCGCGGTTAGCTCGTTTCACACCCGCGGAGAGCACGTTCACATATCGCCTCGCTAGAAACACGCTGTCAAATCATCAGTGTGATAACGTTCTTAGACAAAATTCAAAACCTTTGATTTAAAATAATTACGTGGGATACACTGAAAGTTAGAAAATTTTAAAAACCGAATGAAGCATTAAGTTGCTAATACTTTTACTGTTTTTCGAAATATTCTCCAGTCCTTTCTAAGGCACGTCGTGTCGCATTCAATGGAACCATTGAGTTACGGACCAAACGTTCACGCTTGGTCCGTAACTGTCGATAGGTCACTATCTTATCAGCCTCTATCATGCGCCTCACAGTAATGATGTTATCGTCAGTTTTCGCCGTTTGCAGGATGTCCCTCACCCAGGTCATCAGTAAGATTCCTACGACCACGCTTAAACTTATTGAACCAGTTGTAATCAGTGGCACGTGATGGAGCTTCATCATGAACGGCTAATCGAAGTCTATCATAAATTTGTTGTACTACAACGAAAGTCGTAATAAATTATAGAGCGAAATTTTTCTGCTCTTGTGAAAATAGAGAATGCTTATTCAATAGCATAGGAAAGTTCATACTAATCCATGTAAGTACCAACTTATGCCATGCTGCCATGATAGTAGGTACTTACTAATTCCATGCTGCCATGTCATAATTCTAATGTCATTATTTTCATGTCATCATCTTGTTCCTTGGGCGACCGAGCTCTGCTCGGGTGAAAATACGAAGAAAACGATTTTTTCCAGATATGAGACCTAGCTAGATCGATGTTTCACCCCGTATAGCCCTATATTGAAACTTTCATCGAAATCGTTACAACCGATTTCGAGAACGTGAGTACAAATATGTATAATAAATAATATATACATATATGTATACAAATATTGCTAGTTTAATACCATAGAATTTGACGCACTACACGCACTTTTAGAAATAGCTGCCAATTTATAGGAATAAATGACACATGAATTCACCATAAATGATCAAGTCACCAAAAAGTTCTAAATTTCAAGATATAAATAAATTTTTCATTGGTTTTGTTTCTAACCAGCCAGTTCTAAAAAAATTCAGTGTTATTTTTATTACTTATTGGAAAGAAGTTTTGAAACGAAGTTCCATGGAGGATCCGTAGTGATAGCACGCGAAATTTAAATTTTATTACGTTTTTAACGGGGCTTGCGGTAGGAGTTTACTAGTAGAAATCGTCACGTAATGAAAAAGCGTTTGCGATTTTCTCTCTCTCTCTCTTTCTCTCTCTCTCTTTCTCTCTCTTTCTCTCTTTCTATTATATACTTCGTGCGGGACTTTGTTTCTGACGGGGGTCCCCGACCACACACGTTTTATTATTATTATTGGCAATGTACCTTTGCTGCTCCCTGTGAAAGGTCTTTGACCTTCCAATATCGTACCAACAGGTGTAAATAGATCAAAGCTTTGGTAAGTAAATAGACCCAACAACCGCGTTTGTAACAAAGAAAGGTACTTGATAATATTGGAAATTTTTATAAAAGGTAAGCAATAAGGATCTTATTTTGCTACGTGACCACTGCGTTACAAATTTTGTTGTGTTTTTTACTAATTAAAAATACAAGTCTTTTGGCAAGTCACAGATTAGGTATATAACTGAATTAGTTTCTAAATTGAGGATTTTAATTTGAGAACTTGTCTAGTATTACTTAGGGTGATTCCTTTAATGCCCGTGGAATTCATGATTTATTTCGTTTTTTGCAAGGATTTTTATAAGTAGCTTTTGCCCCGGCTTCGCCCACGTAGAGGTCAGAAAGCTGGCGCACTGGGCATCGGCGGAGGGCAGTTAATGCCCTCTTCCAGTCCCGCTAAATGGGTCCACGGGTGACGGATTTGAGGACATCCGTCGCTCCCATTACACAGGACCCGAGATGGTGGCGCATAGTGTTCCACGCGCGCCACTCTAAGACGTAATGGGGGCAGTTTCAAAACTTCACTCCCCGTATGGGACAGGGTCCGCAGAGCGCGGGCCGTCACCAGTCCGGGGGCAGTGGAAGTTGCAACTGCACTCGCAGCCCCCCGAACGCAAGTGTGCGAGGGAACATCGGGGTGGTTTTAGTTAGTAAGAGTCTAACGTATCCCGCTGCCCATCCCAGGGTGGAGGACATGTATGAGGATTTCCACTGCAACAAAAAAAAAAGGTAAGAACTGTGACAAACCGCGTGCGAGCCGAGCGAGCGCTATTTCCATGTTGCTCGCAGAAAATTTTTCACCATTTCAATCATTGATCATTTCATGAAATGAACATCGACCGTTGGTCACATCATGATGTGGTCTGGCTAGATCATTGAATACTCAACCTGAAATGATATGAACAATTAAACGCACATCTACTTCATGTTGTGGCCAAACATTAGTGATCATATCGTAAAATAGATTATCTACCGGTGGAGGCGTTGATGTCGTTTTGTTTTTGTTGTGCATCATGGCAGCGGTATACCTACAACAAATCAAACAAAGTAGACTACACAAAAAAAGTCGATGGAGTTTTATTGGGTTTCCAAATATGATAATATGGAAAGCGAGTAGCGCTTGCTGGCGGCTGCCGCGGCGTGAAATGCAACATAGGTAGCATTTAAAACTAGTTTCTAAAAATGTACACGCTTATGTGGCACCCCGACCAAATGGGTTAGGTTAGGTTAGAACTGTAACAATCCACGCGCGAGCCGAGCGAGCGAAGCGAGTGATGCCGCGTCAGCGGCCGGCGAGCTCTACTTCTAAGTTGGTCGCAATTACTTGGCTATTTTTACTTCACCTTAAACCATGAATACCCTACATTTAATGACATGGCCAAACGACGACTGATATTTCATTAAACGTTAATGTTAAACGATATGGCCAATTTTAGCTAGCCATTTCATGAAATGGTCAATTCTAAGATCTGGCCATGACATAATTATATATCAACAAACAAGCAGTTATTATACTTAATTTCAAATAGCCTTTATTAGCAATCTTAAAATTAGTTTTACAATATATTTTAATTAAAGGTTCAGACATCAGAAATCTCCAGATTGCTTTGCTCTTTAGCGTAAGTCTCCCCCAGGCTTTTCCATAGCTCACGGTCGTAAGATTTTCTCTTCCATGTCCCTTCCGCAGTAGTTTTCTTCCCATTTTTTTAATGGTCTTCTTATTTTCTTCTATGGTATACCATTCTGTTTAGTCTCTGGGCCATCTTCTGTTTTTATTCCTGCCCACTTCCACTTGAGTTTTTTAACTATGTAAGTCACGACTGCTATGTTTGTTTCAATATGAAGGGTCAAATATTTTATTTATTTATTTATTATTTATTTATTTAATCACTTACAACTATTTTTACAGGCAAAACCCAATGCAATAGTGAATAGAGAGAATATGAAGAGAGCTATGAGAAATGCACAAGATTACGTTTTACCATAGTCTTTTCGAAGGTTTTATCTCGTCTATTTTGTTCAGAGCTCCTTATAAAACCTCCCTTGTTTCCCAAATTGGAAAATGCACGCCACAACCGCTTAGGGTCATGTATCATGCAAAACGAGCAATATCGCCGTTTAAAGGATGCTATTACATTGCTTATGCGCGAAAATGAGCAATTCCAAGCTTTCTTTCACACGCCAATATTGTAGCAAAATTCAATTTTTTTATGCAACTTTTTGTACGATATGGGAAAAAGGTTAAATAAGCAACAGTATTTTTCTTGTCTAACAATCACAACAAAGACCTGTCATCACACAATATTCTGACGCCACACAAATGCTGTATCGCGCAGTTAGAGTTTACCGACATCAATCGTAGGGCAGTTGCCCGCCAGACATGACACCCGTTTGGTCGGAGGATCCTCCCTTTTCTATAGAGGGTGAGTGAACTTTATACGCTGTTCCTCATACCCGTAAGTAAACCTATGACTAGAATATCAGGGCTTAGGCACGGGATTAGAAATCTCAAAATTGTATTGTCCCCCATACCGATCGAGACCGCCCATTCTATCACCCTATGTACCTAAATTTCTTACATTTATATCTGTATTTTTTATGGTGTCCTAATAAAGAGTACCTATTCTGTTTTATTCTATGAATCTCATAGAAAAAAACAGAATACTACATCTTTGCAGATGAAAGATATGGATGAACGTCATTTAATTTGATCACTGAAAGGGGTTAGGGGGTAGGGGGGGATTTATGTATTTTGAAAACAAGCGAAGTTTATTAAACTATGCATTGTAATGACTTGGGTTTTATAAACTGTCGAATTGCTGAGAGTCAATAATTACTGTATCAATCCATACTAATAAAAAGTATAAATGCGAAAGTAGTTATGTCTGTCTGCTACCTTTTTGACACCTTACCTAACGGCTGAACAAATTTCGATGTAGACCAAAATCAATATAAATAAGTCTTCTTCTTTCTTTTTCGTGTAGTTAGTAACTAACCTGATGACAGAGTTTTTATGCCGCCCATGGGCCTCTGACTTGGCTTCACATGCCTTCAAGAAACATCTCTCAGATAGCCGGTTTCCCAACGATGTTTTTCTCCACCGTTTTTGAAGCAAGTGATAAATTATACAATACGCACATAATTCCGAAAAGACCTAAGTAAGGACATAGGATACTTTTTCCCGGTAGTAGATAATTTCCGACATCCATGCAGGCAAAGTCGATTTTTGTATAAAATGTTTGTGGCGTGTAGAAAACGAACCTTCAACCCGCAGAAGTTAATCTAACCGGCAGCTTTAGAGGCTCATTTCATTAGAACTAAAAGCAATGTTAATATAAAACCCAACTTTCTAAAAGTATGTTTAGAATGAACTTCTACATCCTTTGATTAGCTCAGCATGTTTTCAAAGAAACTCCTACAAAAGATTAAACAATAATTAGTCGTCAGGCAGAAAGGCAGGTGTTGTTTATAGGCAAAGTTTCGTCGGTACAGAGGGTTGTCATGGCAACGAACAGCGTAGGGTAAATGTGAGGGGAATGAGGAAACGTGACGTCATAAATCAGAGGAGTGTAGGTTTTCGCTTGAGGCTTAGCACATGAGCTTTGGAGGGAAGATCTACTGTTGTCTAGTCTATTGATCTTACTGATAAAGCTAACCTATACATTGAAAAGATAATAAGTCATAGAAGGCTCAAAAAAATCTACGAATCAGACACGGATGGAAAAAGGATAAGCACTTATAAACAATGATTTCGAGTCTAGATTAGTAATAATAATAATTTTATTCAATGAATCAAGTAACAAGACTCATAGTGTTAGTAACTTACAAAATACGTTAGTAAAACATTAACACAGAAACAATTCGCGACAAAACATTAAGACAGAAACAATTAAAACACAGAAACAATTAAAACACAGAAACAATTTGTGACATCACTGCTGCAAGGTGACAGGCCTAGCCGATACCTTGCAGCAGTGGTTCACAAACGCACAATCTAGCCTGCTTGCTATCATAGACAGGATGCTGTTGGTGCTGCCCCGCACCCTACTAACCAGGGATGTGCACCGCTTCCGCATCACAGTGTAGAAGCAGTCAACGCGTGCTTCAGCAAACATCCCTGATGCGCTGCAGTATCGAGGCAACCCCATCAGCACCCTGAATGCATTATTGTACTGGACGCGAAGGGCGCCGTATGATTTCTGAGTATAATTTATATATATTTATATAGTGTGTAATTTTTCAGCTTTAAATTAGCTATCACTGAAAACAGAACCGAGAACTAGGTATTAAAAAATGGCGAAAAAAGCCCTCAATATTTTTATTTTTCACCGAAGATTCAAGCAAAGTTATCCTGTTTTACACCTTTTAATCGAGTCAATTTCCGACCCCATTTCCAGAATTCGGGAACTTTCTAACAAAGAGAGGAAGTTCCAATATTGAATTAATTTTATTCTCTAGTTACACCTTTGTCGCAATAAAATCTGCCTCCAAAGACCTTTCAACCGAGAATACAATAATAAATGTACCATGTACTTTTAGGTATGTGCACTGTGTACTTTGGTAATCTAAAGCCGTGTTTGCACGATCGTACGATTTCGAATGTTTGGATTGTAAGTATGAATCGCGAAGACAACAGAGATTCGTGAAATACGTCAACGAATCGCCATTAACCCACATTATTAGGCCTGAATTCCTCTTGGGCTGATGTCGGTCGCGTACGTCGCACAGCAACGTACGTACGGTCAGCGAAAAATCCACACAAAATTATTCGATACATTTAACACCATTTCATATAATAGCTAAGATTTAAGATTACTTTAATTTTAATTAAATATTTAGCTCAATAGGTACTTAAGAATGAAAAACTGATAAGTTAATCTACTTTTTTCACTGATTGTATCAGTTTTAGGGTTCTGTACCTCAAAAGGAAAAAACAGAACCCTTATAGGATCACTCGTGTGACTGTCTGTCTGTCTGTCCGTCTGTCACAGCCAATTTGCTCCGAATCTAATCGACCGATAAAGTTGAAATTTGGTACACACAAGTATTTCTGTGATCCAAACACGGACGTGTAACGAAAATAAAAGAATTTTGAATGTGGCAGTTTGGGGGACAAATAAGAAAAATAAAAAGAAGTTTTTCAAACTGCATCGTGTAACATATCAAATGAAAGAGCTTATTGCGAGTACATATAAAAAATTTTAAGGTATTTAAGAAATAGATGAAAATTTACCATTCCCCCCCTTATCTCCGAAACTACTGAGCCTAAAATTAAAAAAAAAAATACACGGAAAACAGTTCTTTACTCATAGATTACAGGAAAACTTGTAAGAAGTCTATGGTCTTAAAATAATATGGTAAACTATCGATATTGTGCGTACAAACTTATATTTGCAGCGGGAGTGTATGGGAGAATATGTATTTGAACTAAAATATTAAGTTTGTAATTCATCCCAACTACGGAATCCTTCATTGTGCGTAGTCCGACACGCACTTGGCTGGTTTTTTTTTAATTCTACAAACACCATCTATAAAGAACGTACGTACAAATTAGATGTCCGCGAACATTTTCGCCTAACACAGAATGTTCTATGTTCGTTATGATACTGTTTCCGAGAAGACCGCCATATCGGTCGTAGTGACGGCTGGCAGTGGGATTTGACTTTACAGTGTCAAAAAAACGCTCTCTAGGAAAACACATCAACTTACCACAACAACTTATCATACTCACGTTTCAGTAACGTCATTCACCGGTAAATTGCAGACGCTATGTGGCGGCCACCGTTCTTCTAGAAAACCGTAACTTTAGCGGTTATTTGGGATAAGGACAAGATAATGATGATATTTAATATTAAATAAGAATAAATAAAATAGTAAAATGTTTATTTGAACAGTTAGATAAACACACATAAGTACACAAAGATTGTAGAAATATTGTACAACATGTTCACATTAAAGGGCAAACTGCTGTCTCCTAAACTAGGCCAGAAGTCTGAGTTTTAGGAGCCAAGTTCCTCCAGGTATAATGGCATACAACTGGTACTGAGTGTCGAGCAAGTACTTATAAAAAACAACAGAAATTAAACAAACAATGCCTTAATTTAAAAACTGCATTTATTAGTTCTATTAAGAGACAATTGTAATAAGACTCTCGGTTTCGTCATACGTTAACTTCTGCAACCAAATTGTAAGTTAAATTTTAACTTAGTATTTAGTCAGGGAGTATATGGGTCTAAGTTTATGTATTCTATTATACAGTCGAGAGCTAATTGCCGCATACTGTCGGCTAGCAAACTTGGAACGGCATTGGACCATATCGCACCCGGGACTGCCTTTGCATCTTTTCAGCTTATCATGATCCTGATGTAACGAGTGTTTCCGCAGCACAGCGCGGAGCACAAAAAGCTGTCTCACAGTCAATACTTCGGTTTCGGAATAAAGTTGATTGGACGAAAAGTCCCTGCGCTTAAAGTGCATGACTTTCAAGATCGCCCTTTGAGCTCTTTCAACTTTTAGTAAGGAGGTTTTGTAGGTACCGCCCCAAATCGGTATACAATATACAATGATTGACGGCTCTAGTAAACTAACAAAGCTAGATCAGGATCAGCGGAGTGCCTTAGTTCTTTAAAGATATAAATTAATTTCCTGATCCTAGTACAAAAGGGATTCGATATGACGTTGCCAGCTAAGTTTGTGATCGACCTAAATATTTCATGTCTGGGACCAAACACAGAGATGGGCAGTTGCAATCGGGGGCCTCACCAGAGCAAACTTTAATTTGACCTGATTCCAGTGGAGGAGTTATATAGTAGTGTGCAGTAGTAGGTAGTTAGTAGTGTTAGTGGTATAGTTGGTTAAATCTAATGACCTATGTCTTTGCTACGTTTAGGCTAAGTAAATTCTCTGAGAGCCACTCCATCACAAAGCGAAGTGACTGTTCCACCCTTTTACTTGCTCTGTCCCAGTCAGTATTATACACTATCAGCGCTGTGTCATCGGCGTACGTAAATATGTCACAATTTGAAATACATGCATAACACAGGTCACTGATGTAGAGCAAAAAGAGAGGGGCCCCGAAGATGCTACCTTGTGGAACACCAAAGCTGATAAATCTATCATCACTCTCTGTAGAGTCGATTTTAACCCGTTGAGTACGGTTAAAGAGATAATCTTTAAAAATGTCCTAAACGAGGACACGAATCCTAACGCTTTTCATTTTCGAGATCAAGGTGAGAACAGAAACCGTGTCGAATGCCTTGGATACGTCAAGGAAGATACCGTAGCATTTCAAGCCTTTGTCCAGGTTGTTAACTAATGTTTTGGTAAGGTCAGCTACAGCATCATCCGTTAAGATTCCGGGTCTAAAACCGTAGGTGCTGATTGTTTGCAATGATTTTGTATTTAGAGAGATACGTAACGAGACAATTATTAATTAAAGTATCCTTTCGAGGATCTTAGATAAAGAGCTTAGTACAGATATTGGACGGTAGTTTGTTTCATTGGTTCTGTCTCCACTCTTGAAAACGGGGTGCACGACCGCTTTTTTGAGGACGTTGGGAAAGATTCCAGTATCAGTATCACGATTGAAGATATGTGTGATGGGAAATAATAGAATGGAACTCGATTGTATCAGTACTTTAGCTGATATGTTGTCGTAGTCAGTCGCACAATCAGATCGCAAGGTGCTGATTAGCCTTTCCACTTGTGTTTCATCTACTGGTAGTATGACGAGAGACTGGCAAGGTAGAGGTTATGGAGGGGTTCTAACATCTATTTCCGAAGAGTCACCTTTAAAATACCTCTAACGTCATGTCGGGTAACATGGTTTTCAATTTGGTGTTTTCTCTGTCTAAAAAGCGCGGGGAGTATTACAGTTTCGCTATATCCCAGAGTATTAGTCAGCTTTTATTATAAGTACCTGGGCGACCGAGCTCTGCTCGGGTGAAAATAGTGAAAACAAATCCCAGCAATGAGTCCTAGCTAGATCGATTTTTCGCTCCCGTAAACCCCTATATTGCAACTTTCATCGAAATGGCTAGATCCGTTTTCGAAAACGTGATTAAAAATATATTTATATATAAATAAATATTGCTCATACAGAACCCGAAACAGTGGGACCATTGAATCGTGAACTTGTAATACAAAACAGCCCATATCCTGATGTGATTGCTGTTTTCTGAGGAAAGCACGAATAGAATGGAAATTGTATCGTAATAGAATGAATAGCAATTGTAAAAGCAAAATTCAAATTGTTCAGTACAATTTTGAATTAATTAATGCTTTTTGTTATGAGTTGTATGTAGATACAAATATTCATTTCTGGCAACACTTTTTTGTTTATATGGAAGCTAAAACAAATTGGTATTTGTAATTAGCCTTTTATAATTTTGAATTAAAAGCGATTTTTATAGGGATTTTCTTACGAACGTAGGTCTGTATGTTGTCTGTCCATCTATCATAGCGATGTGGAGAGGAAATTGTGAGGAATCTTTTAATTGGAGCTGTTATAAAAAGACAAGAATTTTCCTTATTATTAGTATTTTTTTTGTCTCTTTGGAAAAAATCTGAAATGAACGAAAACACGGTTTTCTCATAAAAGCTTAAGTTTCAGGAAAATAACAAGAAAAAATATTTTGAGTTGAAACAAACCTTTATGTACCATCGGTAAAATGCCGTGGTATTTTTCCTAAAATGAACACTTTAAGTACCACGAGCTAGCAACACTTCAAACGGAACCGATATAGGAAGCGTCCCGCGTCCTTACTACTTGAACCCACGCAAACATTTTAAAAATAAATTCTAACCTCCGAGTTCATTGACCTCTTATTTACAAACAAAAAGGTTTTAGTATCATTCGTTCGGCAATAGATACCTGTTTCAATTTTATATCAATCCGTAAAAATAAGTAAATAGAAATTGAAAATTGATCTGCATCTTTTAAAAAGATCCCTATGCTTTTTTCTATTTTCATAATTTCTAATTTACTTTAATTACTTTTCATGGATGAATAGAAAATTAGCTTTCTATGTGTTTGATGCAAGTATAGTGTGTAAACAGAGTATGATTGCAATGTGCATATGATGTTCCTAGGTAGTTAGGTACAATGTTGATGAAATTATTGCAAGAACTAGGAGATAAACTAGGGAAATAAGACCACCCATTGTGTCACCCAATGTATAATTTCTATATTTATATCAGTAATTCGTATGGTGAACATTTTAAAGAGTATTCTGTGATAAGCGACTGTGCAAACATATTAGTAATATTGAATCGTCTTTTACTTAATTCATCATCTGTTACGACGCCTCATTGAGGTGGATAACAATTAAAATTCTATTGTATCTCGTTAATGACAGTTGAAAGGTTAACCTTTCCAAAATACTATGGGCATTGTTTTGAATAATCATTATTTATTAGACATGAATGAGAAATGAAGAGATCCGCAGAAGAACCAAGGTAACCGACATAGCCCGAAGAATTGCCAAACTTAAGTGGCAATGGGCAGGGCACATTGCTCGCAGAACGGATGGCCGATGGGGCCGAAATTTTCTGGAGTGGCGACCGCGTACCGGAAGACGTAGCGTTGGAAGGCCTCCCACAAGATGGACCGATGACCTTGTGAAGGCCGCTGGATGTGGAAAGTACAGAATCGGTCGAAGTGAAGGTTGGTTGGGGGAGGCCTATGTCCAGCAGTGGACGTCTTTCGGCTGAAATGATGATGATGATGATCTGACATGAAATAAAGAATGAATACAATGGAATATTTAAAATGATGTTTTCTTTAATAATGCAAGGACTGTAGAGATATCTAAGCTTTTTCTTTCTGACTGAGAAATTCCTTGACAATTAAAAAGAACTTGTAAAATTGCAGTTTTCTAAGACTGTTTTGGCGATCACCGTGTCCACAGTGCCGAAATCATCTACTCATGAAAATGAGTGCACTGGAGTTTGAATTTACGGTGTCAAAAAACGCTCTCTAAGAAATACACCAACTTACTTTCATAATTAACGTTTCAATGACGTCATTCGACAGTAAATTGCGGACGTCATGTGGCGGCCACCGCAGTCTTAGCAATCCGTACCTGCTCGCGCAAGTTTTAATAATAAGTTTTTTTTATAATAGTCCGAACGCAGTTTTGAGCTATATTCCTTCCTTCCCAATTCCCGTACAACGGAACGAAACGGACGCTCATCGCACGCAACAATCAGAGGTGCTGCCGCTGTGGCGGGAGCCAATCGCACGCACCAATCAGAGGCTGCTGCCGCTGTGGCGGGAGCCAATCGCATCTCCTGTGATTTGAGTTGCTTCTCAAATTTTGGACACTTGTCAGTGACCGCTCACCGCTAACGCCCGCTCGCCCACGCGCCGCTCGCCGCGCGCCACGCGCGCTCCAAAAACCGCACCGCCATCTTACCGCGCCGCGCTCTGCACCGCCCGCAAAAAATGGCCGATACCATTGTGACATTTTAACACTCAATAAGTGCACCACAGTGACTTGAATCAGTGAACACCAGGATAGCCAGAGCTGTCCTTGAGTCAACGTGTTTCGTCCAGAAGATTCCCAAGTAAGTCCATCCATCCCTATCCCTTATTCATACCTGTGTGTAGCTCAATTCTGTGTCGGCTAATATTCCACACCACGTAAATTATTTTCCCGCGTATGGTCCTTCGAAGTCGCTACAGCTTATACACCAGTACCTTTATTGGTTTAATTGAAATAAATGCTTTGAATTTGAGTTAGCTGGCGTTGTTTGGTTTTCTATACCACTTGACTATAGGACCTAGTTAGAGTAAACAAAGCCTGAATGCTATGTGGCATGACTGTGTTACACCAAATTGTGGTCAGTGTTTTTGCCCTGCGGTCGCCACTAAATCAGACATGTTATATTTCAGCCATTCGAATTGTTTTTGTCCATAAACGATGTAACATAATATTTTTGCTATTTCGACATAAACATTAAAATAACAAAACATAGGTAACATAACGTAGGTATATAAATATCACATTTAAAAGTTTTGTTTTCTATGGCTGTCGTTTTTTAAGTGTTCCGTACTCAAAAGTTAAAACGGGACCCTATTACTAACACTCCGCTGTCCGTCTGTCTGTCACCAGGCTGTATTTCATGAACCGTGATAGTTAGGCAGTTAAAATTTTCGCAGATGATGTATTTCTGTTGCCGCTATAACAACAAATAAAAAAATAAAATAAATTGTTAAGGGGGTTCCGATACAACAGACATGATTTTTTGCCGTTTTTATAGATAATGGTACGGGTCGCGAGTCCGACTCGCACTTGGCCGGTTTTATTTTTGTCGGTTAAATCGCTCATTGTACGCGCTAGTAGTGACATTTACTGAAATAGAATGAAAAGCAAATCACAAAGGTATCACATCTACATTTTTGTATTCAAATGGCTAGAATAGAATTTCCATTCAGTTGGAATCTGCCTACATTCAACCTCCTACTCAGATGATAGCAAGGGAATCTATCAGCTTAACATCTAAAGCCAGACTTCAACAACCTCATTCCTACAAGCCGTACACGACTCGTCGAATTGTCACTTCCTAAAGAAAAGCTACCGTACAGGAATGCCTAATGCCTAGCTTTAAAGCGCTGTATTTTTAAACCCCTGTGTTCTATTGTGTCCATAAAGCTTAGGCTGCACTGACAGACCGCAGCAAAAGAACAAAAAACCGCTGTCCTGTTCACAGGGTAATGCAACGTGTTGCAGTCGTTTGCGGAAAAGGGTGTAATAATTCATCTAAAGTGTATTTACATTGCAGCGCTGTTCGCGAACAAATTCTGATCATTTCCATACTAGGAATAAAAGTGCACACAGTGGGCTTTTCGGGTAATTCGATGAAGGGAAGTGTTATGTTTTTATGTATCTGTGTTTCGAGCTGTGTGTCTACCTTTCTACCTAAGTTAATCATTTATAAATTAGAAAATGGCGTAAGTAGTAAGCCTCTACACTTAATATGAATGTATTGGCTATAAGAGTAGGGAAAGACCGTGTGAAAGATATATATTGATGATATGTGTAAGCCATTTGTATAGTTTATTTTTATTATTTCCAAGGACCAACTTCCAAAACTACTTTTAAGCTATTACAAAGCTTTTATCGCGGGCTTTGAGCGCGGCGACCGAATCAAGAAATTCTGTAACGTAACGAAAATAAAACCTAACACCCCCCACTCCGCCTACCATGTAATGACGGACAACATCACGTTGTCATGGGAACGTAATTTTTGTTTTATGTCATCACGTCATCATCCCAAGTGTAGCGTTGACAAATAGGAAGTATGGAGGTTACAAATACTATGCAATAGCTTTACCGCGGCAGTCCCCGAGTGCCACACGTTTTTTTTAATAATACATATATCTGGTGGGTTAAAAATTCTTGGTGGGTTTTTAAATCATTTAAATTACCCAGATATGGAAAAATATCTATAGACCATTCAAATATTTGCTTCGATTCGGATTCTTTTACGTAATATAATCCGTCGTCCTCTTTTAGTCCCAGATCGAAATGAAAAGCTTTATTAGACCACATGGTTTCAAACGTGTGAATAAATAGATGTAAACATTTATTTCAGACCCATTTAAATGTGCAACTAGATTGAGTTCGACCGTCGTCGATCAGTGACATCGACCGGTTCGATCCAGTGTGTTGCTTGGTAGCCGGATTCTGTCATTGATCGATCATTGATAATTTTTTGAAGCGACCTATATCAGCCGATGGATTCTGTAAAATGTTTTTTTAAATGTTATTTTATGTATTACTGGTTTTTACGTTTTTCATAGTTTTAAATTGTAGATAAGTTAATTTTAAGACCGCGCTATCGCATTAAGTTATAAACCTATAATGATAGGAAATTTTAATAAATAAATAAAAAATTCTGAAAGTCGAGAATTAATAAATACTCATTCATTAATAACTAGTAGTTTCACTTCTTGTACTAACATAAGTAATTCAAGCAAGTTACTAGAACATGCTGTTAATAATAATGGATTAATGTTCCTAGTTATTCCCTGAAATTGTATGGAGCGATATTGCTCCAGATAGTTCACCTAATTGCTCTGCTGTGTTCGGCGATTGTCACAAGGCAATAAATTTCTCTCAAACAAGCCCATTTATGAGCAGCACCTATAAATCGTAGAATTGCTGAAACATCAGTTTATCTGGTAGTTACGTTCAAATACAACTGAAATTCTGCAGATCGTAAAGACACTAAAGTTCTGACTAAAATACAGGCTAAACTGGACGAAAGACTAGGACCTAGAACTTTATATCAGCACGTTGCGGTCCGTTTTGTCTAAAGTTTAAAGCAACGAGCTGAGTTTACGTGTAGGTACTGAAATCTTTTAATAGATTAAGAATGCGGCGACGCATGAATTGTCCATACAAACGTAATACATAAATCATTTGCAATTTGAGCATATTTCCACCATATTATGTTGGTATTCGGATTGATACAGTATTTATCTAGGCTCCAACGTCTTTTTATTTCCAAAAACTTACCTTTAAATGAAGTGTAAGCGAATTGCATTTCGTACATTTTTACAGCGCAAATGACACGTTTTCATATTGTTTTTTCTGTATTATAAACAACAATATTTGTAATATTGTTTCCGCAGAAGCATAGTTTATGTTATCAAGTTACAAATTATCGAAAAAAAAAAAAAATGGAAATACATTAAGTTTTCATTCATAATTTTTTGTATTACGGAACACAACCAAATTTATCATAAATTTTCAAAAGCTAGTAGTGCTATCGCGTCAAGCAATAATTTTCAATGTGTGCGTGGTAGTATTGCTCACTGTAGGTGTATATCGCTCCGACAGGCACTCACACTAGCGCAAAGTGCTTGGAATTGAATTTTGCAAACATCTCGATTTGTAGTTGCGAGCCGTGTCGCCGGCCTCTTAAGCCTATGTAAAAAAACATTGCCGTACTCTATAATACGTCTAGTCTACGGTGCCCTTGTGCTAGTTTTGTGTTATCTTAGTAAAAAGGGGCTAGGCCACCGTAAGGATGTCGTCCATATTAGTATGCATTTTTTGGCCGAATGCATGGGTGTATCTCTTGCCGCTTCAGCCATGGCCAGGGAAGTTAAGGACCACTCGATACGTATACTCTCAGACAGTATGGCTGTTCTGCTAGCGCTAAACAGTCAAACTGTTGACTCTGGGCTGATATACGAGTGTCACCAGCGCCTTAACCAGGTGGGTAGCCTCAATAATATAACCATTCAATGGATCAAGGGACACAGCGGTTCGCGGGGCAATGACGCAGCCGACAAACTTGCCAGAAGGAGGTCGAGCATGGCACCAGTGGGGCTTGAACCCATTGCGCCACTCCCCTTCGGGTACCTACGCACTCTGATAAGGAAAAGAACCAGGGATCAACATCACAAACTTTGGTTGGACCACGGTGAATGCAGGCAGGCCAAGGAAGCACTCCCTATAATTGATGGCCGCCTCACGAAACAGGTTCTCCGACTAACGAAACAGCAGCTGCGTACAGTTACAGCAGCTGTAACTGGCCATGGGTCATTTAATAAACACCTCTTTGTCATAGGAGTCACAGACAGTCCGCTGTGCAGAACCTGCATGGAGGACGACGAGACAGCAGCTCATGTGCTGTTAAACTGCCCGGTGGTACCCTACGTGAGATTGTCAGTGACACCAAGGCATTGCTGGCCTTCTTTGAGGAGCTGGGGTGGATCGAATAATCGTTTTCCCACCCGTACGCAAAATACGCGCTTTGACGTGGAGTTGCGGATACCAGCCCGTATTACTTATTACCTATTACCCTAGTATGCATTTAGAACTACTCAATACTCTTGATACTACATATACTACTCAATAGTCAAGACTCTGTGGCCTATGTCCAGCAGTGGACGTCTTTCGGCTGAAATGATGAATACTCTTGTCTTCCTCAATTGCTATTGGATCCAACTGCTGTTGGATGCCGCAATACTCTGTTTTAGGATTGAGTAAGACATTTATATAGTGCTTAGGGAACGTGTTCTATGTTATAGGGGTTTGGTTTCCGCACTTAGTCCGTAAGGTTGACCATTGTGTGACCACTTAAATAAAGTATCGTTTTGTGATTTTTACATTGCTTGTCCAGTCACTTAGCGACATACTTAGGTAGTGGTTAAGAAGCAATGTATTTATATAACTGTAATGTATAACTGCGGTCTATAGAATGGAAACTCTAGCAGCTAAGTGAGCGCTGCGAGATAAGTAGCTACGCGATAGCTTCTGCTGCGCGTTCGTGGTGAGAAAGCAGTTGCGAATATGTACGTGTAATCATTAAAACGTGCCCTTACGCTAGCGTATACTTTGCATCCCTCTATTATACATTAGCTTTCTAAAACCACTTCCAATGTATTTTCATAACTATGAATTCCTAAATCTTATTTAACATTCCTTTCAATCATTTCCTTGCTCTATTAATGAGACAAGGCATTGGACTTCTTCATATTTGGAATTAATTTAATCTCTATCAGTGGGCGAGTGTCCAATCTTAAAACGAACTCTACAGGGCCGTACGGGGTGGAGTGAGGTCCTTTGCTTTAAGGGGGAAACCGACCACTACTACCACGACACTAATATAAATATAAATAGGAAAAACATCATTTTTTTTCAGCCGAAGGTAATTATGGAACAGTCACAGTATGTAGGTAGGTACCTATGTTCAAACTCAAAGAACGTCATGTAGGGTACGTAGTTTCATATACTGTGATAAGATAACCTAAGATAAAAAAAAAAACACTAAGCTATATGAAAAACTAGGATCTGAAATTTGAAACTATTCAAATAACAAATCACAATATATATGTGTATACATTACAAATATGTATACCTACTATGACAAATGTAGCGTTTGTAGTGAAAAAATGTCGGGATCGCGACATCTTCCGTGCCTTGAGAAGGTCGCTGCAACTAAATATCTTGGAGTTGTGGTGGATCAAGCACTGTCCTGGTACCCTCAACTTGAGCAAATTTCTGGGAAAATAAGTAAACTCAGTTGGATCTTTAAAACCCTGAGACATATTGTTCCAACTAAAATAGAGAGCTGTAAGAACCGTCCCAGAAATGTCTTAAACTAAATATATGTAGCACTGGCCCAGTCTGTGCTATTATATTGTATCCCAATTTGGGGCAGTGCAGCAAAAACAAAATTTATAGACATAGAACGAGCGCAGCGTGGATTAATAAAAATTATGTATTTTAAAAATAAAAGATTCTCCACTGTAAGCTTATACCAAATAAATGATTTACTCTCTGTAAGGAAACTGTATGTAACCCAAACCATACTAAAAAAACATAAAACACTACCATATAATGTTATTGAAAAACCTAAAAGGAGAAAAGATTTACTTGTCCAAGTTCCCCAAACTAAAACTAGATTTGCATGCAAGCAATTCAATAAGCGATCTGCTCAGCTGTATAATAAAATTAACAAACATGTTTATGTATATAATAAAAGTTACCACGACTGTAAGAAAAGTATAATAGACTGGATAAAACCACTTACCTATGAGGAAACCGAGGCATTCCTGGAACACGTTGAGTAGTCGAAATACATCACACAAATATATATACCATAACTGAGAACACCATACACCCACACACCATACCACACTACACACCTCATCGCACAAACCACACACCTCATCACACTCACCACACCACACACACCACACCGCAAACACCACACTATTCCACACCACACCACACTACACTACACCACGCTACACCACACCACACCACAACACACCACACCACACCTCACCACACCACACCACACCACATCACACCACACTATACACCACATCATATGCACTAACTAGGAATAAGCTTCATAAATTTAAATTGCAACTTTGACTATAGATTTTATTTTTATTTTCTTAAGATTAATAAATTTTAGCTAAATACAGAAAAATGTACTTACATTATACAGTTACCCATAAAAGTTTTATAATGTTGTGAAAGAGCGGAGCCTTCTAATACAGGCATTGTTTGCCTAAAAGGAGGCTCCAAACACGTTAAAATGTAATGTAATTTTCTATTTGGCACAATAAACTATTTTGTATTTGTATCTATAAATTAATATCACAATAATCACGACTTGTCATGCCGTGCCGTGCCCTAATACATGCGACAAGTACAAACTGTTATTATCATACCTAGTCTGATATAAACACACACACACACATTCTCACACTCTTACATACTCTATGCTCAAACTATTTAATGTCAACAATATAGGTAGGAAAGCGATTTGAAAACGGCTCGTAGTCCCATAGGCCACATTACGCTATGCAGTGATATATTACCGTATGGTAAAGGTCAGTTTCACGCCACTTCTGCGACTTATAAGGTCGTATATCATTTTAAGGAACCCTTGAATGTTTGACCTTTTTTACTTTCATGAGCTGGACTCATTTGAGAAAGATTGGTCCTTGGAAGCTCTGGACAGAGAGAGGTGAAAAGAGAGTAGGGAGGCCTTTGCCCAGCAGTGGGACAATAAGTGCTAAGAAAAAAAAAAGTTGCTCGATAAGTTTTCCAGGCCCATGAAAATCCTTGCAAAACAAGACAGTTTTTATTTTGTAATAAGCTAAAAATTAATCTATCTCATTTTTTTTCCACTTTTGTTTCATTTCGTTTTCATTATTCTATGAGCATAAGACACGGTACTAGAAGAACGGCATGATGGCCGAGAAAATACTGCAAGATGAGTTGACGACATCAATTAAGTTGCTACCAACACTTGGATGTGGCATGCTAATTGTATAGCACGTTTTCAATCACAATCTGAGAGATTTTAAAAGAAATTCCTAATCCACTGCTTCTTGTTTGAAAAATTCGTCTGCTCGTCAGCGTAAATAACGCAATGAATGTTGTCGAATTATCAAAATAAAAGAAATTGCAATTATTGTTAGTGGGCCACGCCATTACCCCGATGATTGGATATGCCATCCAATCAGCGGGGTATTGCAGAAGAAATACGATATAATCACGATGAAGATAATAAAATTATATTTACGAGAATTTGCATTTGTTATTAGATCTACAATATTTCGAAGTAGTCGTAGTAATTAAGCCTTAATTTGAACATCATTAATAATATCAATTGGAAGCACATTTTATTAATAGCGTTTAAATCAAATCCTTTCAATAGGACTAAATTCTTGAGTTACGTTCGGATTTACCACAACAGCTGTATTGGGGTTGAATTTGACCCTACGACCTTTTGGTCGACACTTTAGTTCGATGGTAAGGTAAATTATTGGCGCCTTAAAACACTAGTATTTAACTGGACTGTATTATGGAGTGTTGGAACTGAATACGAATTTAGCATATGTACTTTTCAATTTAGCATATCACGATAGCATAATCACGACTTGTCATGCCGTGCCGTGCCCTAATACATGCGACAAGTACAAACTGTTATTATCATACCTAGTCTGATATAAACACACACACACACATTCTCACACTCTTACATACTCTATGCTCAAACTATTTAATGTCAACAATATAGGTAGGAAAGCGATTTGAAAACGGCTCGTAGTCCCATAGGCCACATTACGCTATGCAGTGATATATTACCGTATGGTAAAGGTCAGTTTCACGCCACTTCTGCGACTTATAAGGTCGTATATCATTTTAAGGAACCCTTGAATGTTTGACCTTTTTTACTTTCATGAGCTGGACTCATTTGAGAAAGATTGGTCCTTGGAAGCTCTGGACAGAGAGAGGTGAAAAGAGAGTAGGGAGGCCTTTGCCCAGCAGTGGGACAATAAGTGCTAAGAAAAAAAAAAGTTGCTCGATAAGTTTTCCAGGCCCATGAAAATCCTTGCAAAACAAGACAGTTTTTATTTTGTAATAAGCTAAAAATTAATCTATCTCATTTTTTTTCCACTTTTGTTTCATTTCGTTTTCATTATTCTATGAGCATAAGACACGGTACTAGAAGAACGGCATGATGGCCGAGAAAATACTGCAAGATGAGTTGACGACATCAATTAAGTTGCTACCAACACTTGGATGTGGCATGCTAATTGTATAGCACGTTTTCAATCACAATCTGAGAGATTTTAAAAGAAATTCCTAATCCACTGCTTCTTGTTTGAAAAATTCGTCTGCTCGTCAGCGTAAATAACGCAATGAATGTTGTCGAATTATCAAAATAAAAGAAATTGCAATTATTGTTAGTGGGCCACGCCATTACCCCGATGATTGGATATGCCATCCAATCAGCGGGGTATTGCAGAAGAAATACGATATAATCACGATGAAGATAATAAAATTATATTTACGAGAATTTGCATTTGTTATTAGATCTACAATATTTCGAAGTAGTCGTAGTAATTAAGCCTTAATTTGAACATCATTAATAATATCAATTGGAAGCACATTTTATTAATAGCGTTTAAATCAAATCCTTTCAATAGGACTAAATTCTTGAGTTACGTTCGGATTTACCACAACAGCTGTATTGGGGTTGAATTTGACCCTACGACCTTTTGGTCGACACTTTAGTTCGATGGTAAGGTAAATTATTGGCGCCTTAAAACACTAGTATTTAACTGGACTGTATTATGGAGTGCTGATTTTACAGCGGTTTTTTTTTACAGATTGTTAACTGATGCGATTGTGTTTTATTATATAACTTGTGTTTTATTATTTTTTTTTATATTTTTCCCGATAAAGAAGAAATTACTGCCGATTTTCTGAAAATGTTCGATAGTTGAGTGCCATCGGGGTAATTGCGTAACGCACTAAATAATTGCAATCCCTTTCATTTTGACAATTCAGCAACATTCCTTGCGTTATTTACGTTATCAAGCAGACGAATTTTTCAAACACATAAAGGAAAGGATTAGATTTTTTTTTGAAAATTCCTGCAGATTGTGAAAAAAAGTAAGTTACGCAATATGAAGTTTTTACCTTTCCTAATAACGAGTAATATCAAAAAACAAATAACTTTTTGATGTTATTTTTTACCTTTTTAATCAAGCAATTTTATTGGAAGAGAGCAAATCCATAAAGAAGTTTTAAATATTGAATTTTTAATTTGCAAACAAACATAATTATTTCCATGTGCATTTGAATTTGTGACAATCATTCCATCTTATCCCACTAATATTATAAATAATCACGCAAAACCGTCTGAACGGATTTTGTTGAAATTTCGCACACAGGTAGTTTATAAACACAGATCCTAAAAAAGTATCCTATGGGTTACCATACGATACTTTTCATCCCGATATTCTCACGGGATCAAGAACTATGTGGATGAAACCGCGGGACGCCGCTAGTAGTAACTAAAATTATACTGTGTATACGATTCACTATTGGTACAAGTTAATGGTATACTCGTATTGATTATACCTATTGTTTAAAAAATAATGATTGAAGAACAATATAATTTGTATCTACTCCGCGTACTGGAATCAGGAAATTGGAATCTGGAATCCCAATTAGGCATACTCCGTATTTTATTTCAAACAGTGATTATTATAAAAATAATCACTTTGGTTTTTATTTTTTTTCCTTGTTTATTTAACGTACACGTTGGATGGTCAAAAGCACTACTACTGAGCTTGAGGTCCTGGATTCTATTCCCAGGATGGACAATATGTTATTAGGTTTTTCCATCTGGAATTTCTCAGTAGCAGGCCGGAGTCTGGATTTTTGCCCGGATGACGGCTCACTCCTATCACATGAGACTTAAACATAACTGGTGAAATGTGGGTGTACTAGCTACAGGTACACTTCTACCTAACCCTTCGAGGAAACAAGGCGTGACGTTATGTTATGTTAGGCAATCATCTCGTGCACCTCACTCATGGTAGCAGAAAGAACGTGAGGTTTTTTTCGGTGAGAGTTCGATACAACATTCCCCTCTCCTTCGATAGAGAATTTCCATTAATTTAACACACGAATACGGATTAGCCTTTTCTTTTTATGAAGATATTTTAATTTCATTAAACGTCATTATTTATTGATTTATTTAAAAAAATTAAAATAGCATCTTGGTGCAATCTGTACTTAATAACTATAGCGCAGAGTTTATTTACCGGGGTCACGGATCATAACATCGCATCAATGAAAATAAAACAAATAACTTGAAAAAAGAAGGCGAATTGAAGGAAAGAGAGAGCTCTATGTCGGCGAGCATTTGAAAATTAAAAAAATTCAATTAACTAATTATTTTTTCTTATTATATTTTTATGATTACTGGCCACTAGCCCTACCCGTGTGTTAAATTAATGTCGCCACTGTAGTGGTACGTTGAATAACACAGCAAAAATCAAACTGACAACTTCCATGTCTATAATTGTGATGATATTTTAGTATTGTGTGTAAAGGACAGGACTATTAGTGTACCATCCATTTACAGGCCAAACAACAACAATAATTTGTTCAGGTGTACAATCAACTAAAGTCTCTGAAACATATGTTACAAAATTATATAATCACTCGATAAACTTCCAAGTGTTTTGTTTAGATTTCCCGTAGGAACTATAGTTTCATGGTAGGTGGAAGTGTTCTCAAATTATTGTTTGTCATTGTAACGGGGCTTATTGTCTTCAGATACTTCAGTCTTGAAATGTTACAACGGGCTGGCAAGATTGAATATAACCTATACTCCATAGGTTTAGGTAGTAAATAAAGGTAAACAAATCGTAAAAAGGGTTTTTATAGATGACACTTTCATGTTCAAAAATACGATAAAACCAAATTAAATTTATTTTAGATTTTTACAATAGTTTCCTCTTTTATTAATGTATGTTAAACTTTACTATTTATTCTTAAATTATTATACGTAACAATAACTGCTTGAACACCATTTTTTGTTAGATTTATAATATTAATATAATATTTTGTAATCTGTCTATTGTAAAGAGCCCAAACTCTAAACATCAACGAATTATAACGTTGCTAAATTGAAAAGTACAGCTGTAACGTAGCATGACAACTAAAGAAACAGGTATTACGTTTAGTCGGTTACTTGACAGCTGTCTCGTCACGTGGTATTTTTTGTTTACCTTTATTTCACTACCTAAACCTATCCTTGCATTTATTCGTATGAACTTGAAATCAATAAAAGCTTTTAAATAAAACCTTTCTATGTCCTTTTCATAAAATTAAATTGCTTTAATGGAGTTGACCTCAAAATTACAACAAAGCTCTCAACAATTTTCATAGTAGAAAGCCTATAAATGTTGTGGGGTCTCTAACTCAGGTTTCTCTTTGACGTCATAGTTTTTGATTTTCAGTTCAGATAAATATATAATTATGTTATTGGCAGTAAAATTTCTTAGTAGCACGAAATTGTCATCAGAAATATTTGGTATAAAGGGGTAATTCACTTTTTGATAAATTATACAGTGACATTAAATTAAAATTCAGTATTTTTTCGGTTAATTTCATTAACTGTCTGTTCGTACTATTGAAATTATAGTTAACTGAAAGAAAATTTAAAACTCATATTAAAAGTACTCTTTGTAAACAAGCATATTACAAATTAATGGATTATATCCTAGATAAAAATGCTTGGAAGCATGCTGGTCTAGCTCCATAGGACAATTTAGAGTCTAGATAAAATCAAATGTCGTATAGGTACCTACTTTTACAATGCTTGTAAATATGTGAACACCATGTATCCATTACATAATATTTTTTTCTGTCATTGCTTTATTTTTAATTATTTTTACCTATTGTGGTATAGTAATCTTATTCCAGGTGCATCGTCTTCACATATAATTATATAATTAATGTATACAAAATATTGTAAAATATTTTAAAAGAGTAACGGTGGAGTTTCTTGCTCATTCTTCTCCATACGAAAACTACCTTTTGGAAGGAGCAACTAAAATCAATTCTATTTTTTGTTTTTGACGTTCAAAAGTGCCTTTTTGTGACATAGTTTTAGGATAATTATAAGAATTCAATTGAAATAAATTATTTGACTTTGACTTTGAAACGATTTTTATGTACCAACGTAGCAAAGACAGAAAAAGTTCCTATAAATTAGATAATAATGTCGTAGGAGTTTTGAAATCCTGTATATTTTATAATCCATTTGCAAAAATACACGACGGTTCACATCTGTAACTGGAACCGAATTTATCGACTTAATGAGCATAATTGATGCCTGTATACCGAGCAAATAGTTTGAACAACCATTAAATTGATAGCTGTAATTAAAGAAGCCCCAAATTGAATCGCACCAATTAAAATCGTCATCTGTCTACATCGAATTGCTGAAAAATATCAGTGTAGTGCTGTCATTCATCGTTGTAGTAATTGAATGTTATGAAAACCATTCCAATTTTTTTGAATATTTTATATTTGCTGAGTGAATTTGAATTTATGCAAGAACTTTGCAATATTTTTAAGATGGAAAAGTTTCTAGTTACGCATCCCCTGGTAAAGCAAAATGTCTTGGTCCCAGAAGTTTAATCAAAAGTCAGAAGGATCAAATAGGGGAATATCCCCCTTCCCCCTTAGTAAAGAGGGGAACATAAACATGGTAGGGTAAATGAAATACACAATTAATTCCGCAAATAAATTAAATGTAAGCAGTGATTTATTCTAAACTCTTTCTTGACTTAGAATGGAGGTAAATGCAAAACTTTGTTCGGATTAGCTAGAAATCATTCAAGTAATTAGTCTCTCACTCAAATTTTTACGCCTTTTTGCATGAAAACAATTACAGTCTGTTAGCCATAATATTTAAAGGTACACATAATATTTTTTTCTCTGTCAATCTTTTGAAGTTGACTGAAATATAATTAGGTTTTAAATATGGTAGTGTTAATTGAAGGTACCCATTTAGTAAATTATCGTGGAGTTACCATTGATCTAATGAATGATTTAAGAATTAAATGCTTGTATAAACGCTTGCACTTGCCTTAAAAGGAACTTCGTTAAATTTTTTCCTCCTGTAAACTAGTAAGTAAGCTATCCTAAAGTTTCCTCCACAATCGGCAGGTTTATTTCTTCCAGATGCCTGGATTCGGGTGGATTTAAAGGTCCCCGGGGAAATCAGAAATGTTACAGATAGCACGGGCCTTTCATCGACCACCATTACTCGTATAAATAAAATTATTTCCACTGATAAAATTAAAAACCATTCGGAATTAGAAAGCCACGGAATTAAGTAAAGCTGCCTTAATTTAGTTGAAGAAGATTTATCACCGGGTTCGGTACTTTTGGAATGAAACAAAAATGCAAAGCTGTTTCGAATTTCGTAGATAATTTTTGCAAACACAAAATTGAGGAATGAGTATTATTGTAATTGACTTCTAATGGCTACGAACGGAATGTTGCAGATGCTACCAAACACCAGTTTTTTCCGCTTATGAACGAATAAAAAGTTTTGGTTGACCTAGTTTTAGGATTTAGGTGGTAACCTAAATCCTAAAACTATGTCACCAAAACCTAGGTAGATGTGATGATAGGTATATCATCACACCTTTTAAAATAGTAAATAGTAACATGTTACTGTAAGCCTGTACCATCCCACTGCTGGGCAAAAGCCTCTTCCCATGACTTTCAGTGCTTGCGATCCAACGCTAATATGGACCGCTGTTCGTTTGTTTTGTCCAGTACGTCTCGTCATAGTCCAATAGTAACATTGTTAATTATTAAAAAATACAATAGAAGTTAATATATTTAGTAATCTGTTCCGCTTAGCTATTCCGAACCTAAACACGACGTGTTGCCACATCAACACAAGACACTCGACAAGTCAATCGTCATCCTGAGGATGCCTCGTTGAGAGGTGAAACACGTGTCGATTTCTTTCATAGTTTTTTATGGCTCTTTAGGAATAGCTAAGCGAATCAGGTTACTAAATATATCCACGTCCATTGTATTTTTTAATGGATTTCCACAAGGTCACGCTTGAATCAATTATCTTTGGTAATTATTGATAAACACATCCAAAGACTGTCCGGCAAGCGCAACGTTACCATCCTTTTTTTTTTTTGGGTGGCAAATTATCAAATTACTTCTCCCGCTCTGGGCGGAGCGGGAGGGCGTGTCAGACTCTTACTGACTAAAACCCACCGGTGTTCCTTCGGTTGCCCTGTTGCCGGGGGCTACGATGTCCCTATCGGTTTTCTTCGAACCCCCGGCAGGCATTGGCCCGAGCGGACCCCGTCCATTCTGCTGACATCTCTTTGAGGCGCGCGTGGAACACAACGCGCCGTCGACCCGGGCTTGGTCCTTATCGGACGGCGAGCTACTCATTGCTCACCGTCCGCAAGCCCGCGCCTACAAACGTTACCAACCTCACAGGTAAATCGATCTTCATGGTTGTAACTTAGCCATGAACACATCTAATAATAAGCTCTACCCGGTAATGAAGGAACCTATTTATATTTACTAAGATTATGTCTGGATTTTAAAAGAGACTGTGATCTCTGAGTTTGTTTCGGCCTTTCTTCTCAGAGTAGTCAGATAGGAAACCCCGACCTCATCTATTTTTAACATCTACACTTTCCAATTAATATCCTTTGGACTATTGAAAGGTATTGGTGCCGATTCCCTTGTTCACAAACTGAACTAAATTTAAGTTCAATGCATCTTTTTCTTTCTATTTCATTAAGAAAAGGACAAAAGATAAATTTTAGTTTAGTCCTGTCAAATTAATCAGCGCTTGACGTAAATTGACGTAATTTTAGTTGGCAAGTTTTTAATCACGTCTAAACTTGTATGGAGTAGTGACAGGCGCTGATTAATTTGACAGGACTAAACTAAAATTTATCTTCTGTCCTTTTCTTAATGAAATAGAAAGAAAAAGATGCAATGAACTTAAATTTAGTTTAGTTTGTGAACAAGGGAATCGACACCAATGTGGGCTTTAACAAATGAGCAATTAATTTTGCCAACAGTAATTATAGTAAGTACCTTTGTACAAACCTACTTACAGAAATAAAATCATTTATCATTTCTTTAATCAATTACATAACCCATAGAAATACACCTTTATTTTTATTCCTTGTTAAAAATCTTATCATAGTTCACCTTCGCCAATCCGAGCCTTTTATAAATCTTAGGGTTTCATACATCCGGTATAATATTTTCGGTGGTTGGGCTTTCATATAACATTATACGGTTTTCTGCTTATCCAGAATTATATTAATGCTATATGGAAAGGAGTTTCGCCTCAAGGTTTTATCAAAATGCGTACTTTTATGGCGTCCCAAACACGTGAAATGTGGATGCTTTTATTATTTACATTTGAAGTCATTTTTACCTGTTTGTAATTCGTGTTATTTTGAATTATCTATAATATTACTAAAACAGTTCGCACTTTTAATAACTACCTAAAGAAAACCTGTAATTTTTTGAATTTAACTATAATATTGTAGTTTTTTTTCTGAGTAACCAACCTATTTAAATATATCCTGGTAACACTTAAATTTTAAGATAGGTACTCACTATAATTACTGTTGACGAAATTGATTGCTCATTTTCTGACGCCCACAATACCTTTCAATAGTCCAAAGGATATTAATTGGAAGGTGTAGATGTAGCTGGCGTAAGTTTGCTTAGACAATCACTTTGGTGCCTTCCTAAAGCCTTTCCTGGCAAAGATAGCAGATATTATAAAAACAGTTCTAGTCGAGTTAAAATTAGATAGATCCTTATTTTTTGGACTTCTTAGTCCAGAATATAGCTACGAGATTGGTGCGTTTCTACTTTGGCCCTGTTTGGGTGTTTGTGTGTGTCCTGTGCGGGACGCAGCGGGTGATCTTTAATGAGATTATTTTTCAATACTTTGACTCGAATTTTAGTTTTAATTTTGTACATCAAATTGTAAAAAACACAGTAGGAACGACGCTAACGTGCGACCGTCAGAGACCACCAAGAGAAGAGTGAGATGGGTGGAAGCGGATCCTGCAGACGACCAAGTGATGCGCACAGCGACGATGCGGAGCGCGCGAGGTTTGAAGGTGGAGCCAGTTGTCCATCGCGGTGCACAGATGGCACTAGCAGTCACTTGTTAATAGGTCCTTTCCTCGTTGGTCGGTGGATCAGCGGTCTGGAATCAGCAGCATGCTCGGTATACCCGGCACTGAAAGCTCACCGAGCGCCTATATTTCAATGAGCGTTTCCTGATTGACTCGGTATGCGCGTGAGCGTGGCGGGATCGTTTCGGTTTGCCGCGTCTCGGAAGGAACATTCAGTTCCCTTGGTGTTACAAAATATTTTTTTCAATTTATTGATGTCGAATGACGGATGTTTAAAAAAACGAAAGCGCTATTGGCGACATTCGTAAACTCAATATAATACGCCACGAGGAGCTCGTGGCTAAGTACTAACAGCCGCTCGGGTCGATCTGTCAGGTTAAGCTACGCTTGCCGGAGTTGGTCCGTGGATGGGTGACCATTTCTACATACCGAGACTCCTCCGTGCCTCGGAAAGCACGTTAAGCCGTTGGTCCCGGCTGTCATTCGTGGATCTTTGACAGTCGTTACGGTCGTCAGAAGCCCGAAAGTCTGACAACCAGTCTTACCAAGGGGTATCGTATTACCCAGTTACTGGGTTGTGGAGGTCAGATAGGCAGTCGGTCCATGTAAAATACTGGTATTCAGCTGCATCCGGTTAGACTGGAAGCCGACCCCAATATAGTTGGGAAAAGGCTAGGCAGAACAAATATAATACGCCACATCTTCATCACTCGAAGACGATATTTTCTCGCGGGGATCTAAGCGGTACTGCACAAATTATGCCGAAAACATAGTCAGGTTCGTAAACGATAGTAGTGCGGTATCGTGTCGGTATACAGAGCATACTATACCGCACTGTTGTTGACCGACCAATGTGAAAAGCGCCTTTTAACAATTGACGATCGTGAGTGAATATTGGCAAAATCTTGTTTGAGAAAATGTAATTGAAGTGGCCTGTCATTAGTGTCAGTCCCTAGTCAGTCGGAACGACAGCTTACTTCAAGCTCACTTCACCTAAGGTTTCACGGTGAGATTTTAACAGAATAAACCGGCAGGTGATTGATTGAAGACTGTACCCGATTATGGTTTTGTTCAGTAATTTACCATACATTACATAGGGCGGACCAAATGCCATGTTCATAATCTCAAATGCCATCTACCAGTCACATAATAGTAGATTGTTATACGAGGGGCTAAAATAACCCATTGTAACGAGGTAGTTTTACTCCCGAGCTTTATTTAGCGAGGGAGTAAATAGAAACCGAGTTATAATGGGTTTTAGCGCCGTGTGTTACACTCTACTTTTCACTACGATTGCGAGAAAATAAAATAATTCAATACAATATTAAATAGTTTATTTTATTTAATATGTACAATTTGTACAATTCTGGATATTTAACGAGATGTTTTTTCCGGCAACTTAATTTCAGTCCTCTGTGAAGATGTTCTCACTAGATGATGACATTTTCACTGTTGTAAATTATATGACGGTCACCAATTCAATTCGTAATTAGAGAAAAATTCTAAAGATTTCGCGCCAATGCCTTTTTTATTTCTTCTGTAGCCGCAACGCAATGCACGCATTCTACTGAAGAGATAGCCGCATTTAGTTCCATTTTCAAAAATAAAATGTTCTTCTTTTTTTGTTAACCAGTAATAAGTCGAGTCCATAATCATGATTATTCTACATAAGAATAAGACTTTTTCGTTTTTCAAGGCTCGTTGGAACAGAAAAAAATTAAAAAGAAATTACTTTTTCCCCTAGAGCAAGAAATGCTATTTTTTCCCCGCTCTGGTACTCTACAATGACGGCCTTTTTGAGCAAGAGGAGTGAAAATATTTTTATATACCAGTCAGTCTTGCGTCATTTTTTTTTCGGAAGCCCATAAAATTTTAATTACAGTACATCATCATTAAAAGAGGCTTTAGGAAATGCACGACCTGAAATTATAATATTGTTAAGCATCTTCACTTTTATGACCACAGTTCGTCAACATTACGAAGAAAGTTTAAGTTTTATAGACTAAAGTATTTTATGTTCTGCGAAGATGAGGATTACGACAATGTATTAAGTAAGTGTTATGGCTTGTTATAATGGAATATTTGGTAGTAAAATAAGAAATTGGTTTTAATATAGGTTACTTGTTTTTAACGGTTCAAGCCTATAGGCCCCTACGGTCTAGGACTGATAATTTCAACATTTCAATTTTGTTGGTGGTGGTGTTTGATTGGTTTTTGGGTGACGTCTCTGAGTGTGGAAATCTATGACTACATTGTTATTTTGGGTTGGGAACCTGTAAAAACAAATGTGATAGTAAATAAAATAATTTTAATAATTTTTCTTGAAAATTCCTTTTCCACGTAGCGTATGTCGCCGTTTCGAACTGTCATTTTCATTTAAAATATTGGTAATACATAGTCGGAAAAATAATAAGGTGCAAGTAAAATTTTTCTTTAACATATTTATTTCTTGACTGTACATAAATTGTTTACTTACGTAAGCAGACTTGAAGTTTTAGCTTTGGCAATAATTTAAAATAACCAGTAATATAAGTGCACCTCTGCCTAACCCTTCGAGGAGTACACAGGCGTGATGTTATGTTAAGTATTAGACATAACATGGAATGTAAGCCTCAACTGCAATAAGAGAAAATCCATTTGGCAGTTCAACTTAAAAATACATCGTAACATCTCTAAGAAATCTTATTTATGAGTCTCTGCCAAAGTTCTGGCCAGAAAAATGTTTCCGAATACGAAACCACCCGTCACAGGCGCTATGTATTAAATTAAAGCAATTTATAAGTGTTACTTTCAATGGTGCCCGCAGTGCGGCGAGGGGTGGGCGTGTTTAGGGGACAAAACTTAGGACATTACACTAAAATGTTATAGTGTCGGATGTCAAAATACTGTTTAGGGTGCAGCCGCTTTAAGCGCTGGAAGTTTAGGGATATTCATAGTGCAAGGGTCTTATTGTTTTGGAGTTTCTCTCTCAGTTGTACCTTTACTACTTTACAGCTAGATACATCATCATCATCATCATCAGCCTATAAATGTTCCCACTGCTGGGACACAGGCCTCCTCTAGATACATACTACTGTTTATTCCTAATAACAATCTTCATACCTAAATTCCATCTAGAATTTCTCCGTAGCAGCCCGGAGTCTGGATTTGGTTCCTAGCTGATGGAAATAGGCTCGCTCCTTGTTACACGGGGCTTATTCTACCTATTCTTTAATCCTTCGTGAAACACAGGCCACAGGCGTGATGTTATGTATACCTAAATTTAATTGGACACTATAAAAATAAAAATTAATTATACATGAGAAATTTTTTCTCGTCCTTCGCGACATTGAATCTGCTGCTATGGATACCTTTATAGTGATACGGAAATATCCTTATTGAATCTAACTAATTTTAATGAGAAAGATAAACTGATAGGTATTATTCCCGTTGTCTTTGTGTCTTTGTTTCGTCAATCGTCGTTTATTTATTTATTTATTTAACCGTTTATGTACACACATATAAACAGACAAGAAGAAAGGAACAGAAAAATACGTACAAAGTTGATGCTTATTTCTATAGAAATCTCTTCCAGCATACCTGCGATAGGAAAGTAATTAAAGAGATGTAGACAACGTGTGTAAGAGTAAAAGAGAAAACAGAATACATAAAATAAAACTTAACTATTACTAAAACTTAACTATACACTAATTTAAATATAAACATACAACATAAGAATATACTTAAATACATACTTCTAAAATACATATCACTAAAATACTTAAATAAAATTACTTTCTACAATAATAAATACATATTATGCAACTATGACGAAGTGGAAAGATAGTGTTCTTTCACTCTTCTTTTAAAAACCGCAACAGTTTGGCAGTCCCTAATGTCAGGCGGAAGTGAATTCCATAACCGAACCGCATGCACACTGAAGGAGTAGGAGTAGAAGTCGGTTGAGTGGGGAGGGGATTTAAGGAGATTTCTAAGATGCGACCTGCAAAGTGCATCAGAGGGACGGGCGTAGGAAAAGCGTTCCCGCAGATAGGATGGCGTTTTAGGGTTGTGAAGGATGTTAAATAACAGACACAATATCCGAGAGTTCCTGCGAAGACGAATAGGGAGCCACTTGAGTATCTTGCGAAAGTTGGAAACGTGATCATACTTTTTGAGGTTAAAAACAAAACGAATACAGATGTTTTGCAAACGTTCAAGTTTATTTAAAAGCTCCTCGGTGGCATCCAAATAACAGGCATCAGCGTAGTCTATGATGGGCTGAATGAGAGTTTGAGCAAGGGAGATTTTGGTACTCAAAAGCAAGAAGCTCTGGAGGTATTTCAGAGAATGGAACGTGTAGTGCACTTTACGACTGACTTGACCAACATGGGCAGTCCACGATAGGTAGGAGTCCATGGTCACCCCCAAGTTTTTAACAGTATTTGCGTATTCAATCTGAACTCCATTCAAACAGAGTGGAGACAGCGACACAACATCGAGCTTATTACGCATATACCTCCCGCCAATAATCGTCGTTATGTTTATAGGAATCTAAAGGAATCCTCAAGATTTCTGCCAATGCAATTTAACGATTTCCGACAACAGATTTACCTTTAGGTACATAGATACGACTATATCGATCTGCGATTCGAATAAAATTGTAACTCCAAAATGAGGGTTTACAGAAGAGCCAAAAAACGTTTTAGTGCACTTTGAATCGCGATAAAAGGTGTATCTGTTAGACTTTCAGGTTTAAAAAAAAAACAGAAACATAATTTTTTTAATCCTCATCCATCGTTAAAATTCTTTTTTCGGTAACTAGCCTAACAAAGATTTTTGTGAGAGTTACGATAGTGAAAAGTACCTACAAAATATCTGTGCAAGAAAGTTGTAACTTCGCACACAATATTATAAGCTGCTTTTAGTACGTTATTTCTTGTACGAAGAATAACGTAACAATTGATACCGAAGACATCCTAGTTTTTTTTAAGTGAAAAGAAAACGTACCTTTCTATCTGTTGTGACAATATCTCGGTGAAATAATAACGTAAGTAAGTTTCTACAAGCCACAAGCGTGATTCAGGTGGTGAAAGAACATTGTAAGTTGATATACGTTTCGGTTTCACTGAGATTCTTGGTAGGCGCTTGAAAACTACTGTGATTTTTTAAGTGTAACTCTAAATACGTTTTTCTTTCGCTAACACTTTCATTAATTGGAGTCTAATTGTAAAAAGTTACAATACTTATAATATTGAATAACTTTTTTTTTATAAAAAAAAATGTTTACATACATCAATATAGTTACTTTGACAGGTACCAGGATTGAAAAATCTCGTAATAGTGTATCAAGACTTATAATTTTCTTCGAATCAAGGGTCGATATCTACCTACATATTGCTTTACAAAAAGAAATTCTGCTTTCTACAATAAATATCACATCTAATCAAAATAATTCCACAGCTTCTAAAATCAATAATGAAAATTAATGGATATTCAAAAGAGGCTATTATGCTATTACCCAAACAAAAGACTTACAAGACTAACTTCTTCAACTAAACGAAGCGAACATCCACGCTTATAATCTTCGTCTCACGTAAAATTAAATCAATGATGAATTACGGTGATTCAGCGGAAAAGCTGTAAAGCAGCTGGATTGTACGATGAGTCACCGACCGGCGCCGTCTAGTCGACTGCCTCTGATGCAAGAATGCCTCGACGTCACCCTAACCAGTGTAACAAGACCTCTAGGAATACTCTGAACTATAGTCACCCTACGACAATATACAAGACAAAGAATCGAAGACAGCTCTTACATTAATGGCCACCTCTGTTTATTTTTATCTCCTGCATGCATTGAGGTTGGGGGGTACGTTTTAGGGGAATACTTAAGTTCACGCTACGGCAGAATTATTATAATATGGAACGCGGTTAGTGAGGGGTTTTCTTTGGTAAGTTAAAAGTATAACTGATTTTATGTTTTTCACAAAGTTATGGTTTTGTCGAAAAGTTTGAAGAGACGATAAAAATTGATTACTAAAGTCTATCAAGGGGTTCCATTTCCGAATATAAACTTTTTTTTTTCATACTTTGTTGGAAGACACGATCGACTTTCTTTAACAGTGACAGATTACCTTCAAGTATCTTAGCTAGAATATTTTGACTAAGTGAATTATGAAGGATCACTTTTTAAATATTTTAATGGAAAGGCCATTATTGAAGCGAAGTCTAACGATTTTCATTAATAGTGATAGTCTACCAGAAATACGTAGACCTTCATTTTTTGCGAAAATAAATTACGTTTCGTCTTCTTTCTTTCAAACATGCTGAATTTCATACATTTTTTAACTGTGTCTAGTTCTGAATTTAACTTTTCCTTTTTAGAGTTCCGTACCAAAATGGTAAAAAGAATCCATTATGGTGCGACTCCGTCTGTCCGCCTGTCACAGCTGGATATCTCAAGAACTACTAATGCTATCAACTTGAAATTTGGAATGGTTTTTGATGACGTTTGCCCAACTATTTTGCAAATAAGAAAGAAATAAAAATATTTATGTTTTTTTGTTGTAACAGGGACTGAACGCGGTTCTTAAAAATTCGAAGTGGGGCTACTAGTGGGGTATCATATGAAAGAGCGCTATTTGCATATTTCAAACATATTTCGTTTTTTTTTTAGTCCGCATAGTTTTCGACTTTTGACGAAAAATTCAAAATACCGTCCCCCTTATCTCCGAAGTTTGCATAAAGAAAAATCTGAAATTATTCTATATGATATAAGTTTATGTAAAGACTAGCTTCTGCCCGCGACTTCGTTCGCATAGAAATCGTAAGACATCACAATATACTACAATAATAGCCATATTTTTATAAAACTTCCCTGTATACTACGTTTGTAGTTTTATTCTCAGCAGCCAAAATATACAGAGAGTCAGGAATGGTGACTCGGGAGCAAGCGACGTAACAGTTGTCCGTGTGAGAAGCAGCTTATCCTGAGGTCGACACCCGCAGCCTTCAGCCTTCAGTGTCGGCCCCTGTGACTTGTTGATCGCAAAGCATACACTCCCAGAGAACTGCACGCGCTTTAACTGGTAATTATGGGGAATTTGTACTTTATACGCGCTATAAACACTGTCTCACCATCGCCACAACCTGTTAGAATTTCCACCTCGATGGCGTTTCTCTGCAGCTCCCGTTACACAGATATACAACCGGAAGTCCACTTGCCATTTGTGAATTGAGAAATTCTACGGGGTGATATTTGGCATCATCTTCCTCCACATCAGTATTAATGGAGGTGTATATCACTTCACTCCCTTCAATTTGTGAGAGAATACTGTGGTTGATTGCTGCAGCTTGATCATCTTCGGAGTTAAAACGGAAACACGCCTAAGAATTCTCTTGGTACGGTATTTGACTGATATCCTCGTATATCAGACGAATAAGATCTTCTAAAGTGGGATCTACTCTACCAAGAGTCTCTGGTAGAGTGCTTTCACCAACTTTTAGAAGAACGTCGGAGAATACTTGAGCATTTGAATTACCGCCAAGCCGAGCTCGTATGATGATGGTCAAGCGCAGTTTATGAACTCTCGACCATAGAGTCGACCTTTTCAACGAAGTATTCACTTTTTTTGTCAAAACTGTGACACCACCCATCATATCTTGGTTTCTGCGGATGTCCTGCAGGGTTCTGTTTACAGTTTCCACTGCTTTCCTTTTTGCCATAATGCATTCATCCCATACGACGAAGCGCAATCCCCTAAGCACACATCCCTTGTTACTGTTGCGTGACACCCCACAAACAGACGTTTCGTTGCTCTCTAAATCGATGGGAATCTTAAACATTACGTGCGCTGTTTTGCCACCAGGAAGCAGTGTGGCAGCGATTCCAGAAGATCCACACACATACATATTTTAAAATCGCTTGGACAAATCTGCTGTCAAAATCTGTAAAAAAAACATTTTATTCCTACAGTCTTTTGCTCTAAAATGATCAGAACTGTAACTTAGTAGTTTCCCATAGCTTACGAAGTTTTCCATTTTTTGTGAATTAATACATTCTATGAACTATTACATACACAATCCAAAAAAAAAAATCGTTTTACAAAAAGAGTTTAAAAAAACAGATGTAAATCGAACTTACTACCCCGGGCGGCCTACCACCAGCTCATAAAGCAGTATTATTTTAATGTTACTTCAGTGGGAGAAAGAGATGGAGCTATACATCCTGTAGAGCTTCATCTCTTTCCCACACTGAAGTAAACTAAAGTAATATTAAAATAATACTGCTTTTAAGCTGGTGGTAGGCCCTCAGGACTTCAAATCATTCGTCCAACCGCTTACTTATTCGCTTTGTTGAAAGTTAGCTAAAATAGCCGTTCCTATATAAAAGGTAGCGTGATGATAATCATTTAAAAATTTAAATCGGTAACTACCTATCTACAATATCCCAACCTTTTGGCGCGTCCTTTTACAATTTGCAGAGAAAAATACGAACATGATGTAATATTGCTCATCCCCCATAGCAAATAGCGTGATAGTTTATGCCCTACAGTTGGTACAGACAAACATTCTAAAAACTTTATTTTCCGCATAAGAATCGATCCCAGACCTCGTAGCAATAACTTTCTTTAAAAAAAATTAACTTCGCTACGATTTTATTATATCTATAGATTATAGGTACATAATCAAAAAAAAAAAAAATCGTATAACAAAATAAGAAAAAAAAACCGTAGGTGGGAATCGAACTTACAACCCCATGTTTGCAAAGCAACCGCCCAACCGTTGAGCTAATTGCTTTGTTAAAAATTGTCTAAAATAGCCGTTCCTATATATTTCATGATTGACTGCTTAGTTCCATAAAGGTATAGCGTGATGATAATCATTTAAAAAGGTTAATCGATAACCATCTACAATATCCTAAAATTTTGGCGCGTTTTTTTCCAAAAAATACGAACATAATATAATATTGCTCGTCCCCCATAGTAAATAGCGTGATAGTTTATACCCTATAGTTTGACCAGACTTATAGGAAACACCTATGCAAAATTTTAACAGAATCTATCCGGTAGAATTTGCGTCATGCTAGAACATAAAAATACAACATAATGTAATATTGCTCGTCCCCCATAGTAAATAGCGTGATAGTTTATACCCTATAGTTTGACCAGACACACAGGGAATATCTATGCAAAATTTTAACAGAATCTGTCCGGTAGAATTTGCGCCATGCTGGAACATACATACAGACAAACAGACAAACAGACAAAAATTCTAAAAAAAATATTTTCGGCTTTAGAATCGATCCTAGACCTCGTAGCAATTACTTTTTTTCAAAAATATTCAATGTACAGTTTTGACTTCGCTACGATTTTATTATATGTATAGATTACAGGAAAAAATAAAATGATGTCTCTAAATAGCACACATTTTCAGAAATCATCAACAAAAATTACATTAGTTTCACTATCGGTCAAGAGATGGCGCTGACCTAAACCTGCAATATTCTACACCGCAATGTGCAGTGTTTAAATTCTCTGACAAATATACGCCTCACCGATGAAAATTTAAAATGGTACGGAGCCCTCGGTGCGCGCTTGACCGGTGTTCTATTCCAACATTAATTTCTTATTTTTTTCTATTATATTCCTATTTGAATTACATACCTAAGTAAAACTTTTTTTGTTCCGGTAAATGTTTTGTCTCTTCAGCCCCGGCAACATGGCAACTGAAGGAACACGGGTGGGTTTTAGTCAGTAATAGTCTGACACGCCCTCCTGCTCCACCCAGAGCGGGAGAAGTTGTTTAATGATTTCCCACCAAAAAAAAGAGGGGGATTAATTGCGACTCCAGACCTCTGTAGCTATGTTTTCCTTTAAGTAAAGTATCTAAGTCAGAAAAGACAAGATTTTTTTTTTTCAAAAAAATACAACTGACTTCCAAAACAACTCTACAAAGTGGGAAATGACTTTAATTTCGGAAGTCAGTGGCAAAAAATTAAAATACACAACTAAAGAGACCGACTTTCGAAATTATAGTATTATAGTTGATAGAAAGTCTGAATATTTCATAGAACCGGAACCCAAAGAATACGGAACGAAATGAATGTCACGAGAAAATCATCGCATGTTTCGTAACTGTCATCGAAAAAGTTTGAATAGTTTAGACTTCGGCCATTTCCTCATTGGTCGATGCGGTATAATTTCGGTGTAATATGCTCTGTATACCGAAACGATACCGCACTGCTTTAGTTTGCGGAAGTTTTTTTTTTTGTGTTTAATATTATCAAATAACTTCTCCCGCTCTGGGCGGAGCGGGAGGGCGTGTCAGACTCTTACTGACTAAAACCCATCTGTGTTCCTTCAGTTACTTGTATGTTGCCAGGCGCCGCAGTACTCCTTTCGGACATTCCCATGACCCCGGCAGGCATCGGTCCTAGCGGACCCCGTCAGTTGTGCTGACATCTCTTTGAGGCGCGCGTGGAACACAATGCGCCTTCGACTCGGGTCTGGTCCTTATCGGACGGTGAGTTACTCATTGCTTACCGTCCGCAAGCCTGCGCCTACGGTGACTGGAAATCGGCTTGCGCTTCCCGACGCCCAGGGCATCTCCTGTGGCAACTAGGGGCGTGAGAGGACGAAGTTTGCCACTCCCTCACGCGTTCCGCCTCCTCCTTCGCCAGCATTACTGCTTCGCAGCAGGAGGTGATGGCTTCCCATGCCCTCTCGCTCCGTACTATGGCCTGGACCAGGGCCGGACGCGAGAGATTACCGTCACCGATCGCCTGCACGAAGACACGACGGTGATTTTCTCGTGACTCCGCCCAAGTCGGGCAGACCTCCACCGTATGCTCCACCGTGTCTTCCCGGCGATCCACACAATGGTGACACCCGGGTGTTTCCTCCCGCCTTATCTGGAACAGGAACCTCTCAAAACAACCGTGTCCGGTGAGGACCTGCGTCAGGCGGAAGGTGAGGACGCCGTGGCGCCTCTCTAGCCACTCCTCAAAGAGGGGACTTGTCGCCGCAATTGTGGCGTACCCAGCGCTGGGTTGCGACAATCACACTCTCCGTGACGCCATGAGATCCCGCTGATGTTCTGTTCGCTGTGCTGTGATTTCTCGCGGCAGCGGATTTAAGCCGCGGTGGTTCGCCTCCTCGCGCCACTCGCAAATGTGCGCGAGGACTTTTTCCTCCAGATCCCATGGCGGCTAATTTACGGACCTGACGTTAAGTTTCGGTATAATTTGTGCAGTACCGCTTAATTCCTCATTGAAATATAGGCGCTCGGTAAGTTTCCGGTACCGAGTATACAGAGCATGCTGATCCTGCACCGCTGACGTACCGACCAGTGTGGAAGGGGCCTACCCTACATCTATTCTGGTTTCCAGAAACCGGATGTTATAAAAATTTATGTATTAACCAAAAAGTCCACATAATTTTATCAACATTCCTTGTCAAAAGTCTAAATAAGCAACTAAAGTTTAACACAAAAATATTTGCCGCTAAATAAAGATTTTGTAATGGGTTCCCAGGGCTGCAAATCCTTGCATCAAAGTCCATTCCGCGTTGTTTAGGTTTAAGTCCTGTGTAAACACGCCCGGGAGGGTTAAATACTGTTTCGACGAAGCTGCGGATTCACTGAATATTATTTAGGGTTTATGGTACCTAAGCCTTCTATATTATAGAATCGGCAGAAATGTTCGGTTAACAGGGTTTTGTTACGTTGTTTAATATTGTTAACTATGTACAATATGTACATTAGGGTGGAGCGAATTTTTTTATTTTTAGATTATGTTTTTCCTGTATGACCAATCATTGACCTGGGTAGTAAGATATATGTATGCAAAAAATCAGCTTGCTAAGTCAACATCTTCAGGTGGCGCACCATGTTTCAAAATTTCAATTTAATAGCTAAAACTCGAGGTACAAATATTAGGTACTAACAATGAAAGATGAATGTTTTATCATTTTTATTGAAGATATTAAATGAATAATACACATTTTAACAAAATACACTTGTATGAAGAGCATTTAGGGTCTTCTTCAGGAGACGTTGGTCTTTGTTTTTGAAGGAAATATTGCGATTTTGTGTCAAAAACTGGTAATTCTTGCGTAGCTTTTATTCTTGATCTTATGAACCCATCTCTTGCCAACGGATAAAGAAGCTTCTGTTACAAGCTTAACACATCGCTCTACAGCCTGGGTGTGACAAGGGAACTTCTGGAAATACAGTAAATTGTCTCTAGATGATATCATCTCTTTGATTTGGCCGTCACTGTAATTCATTGTCATTGGTGGCTCGGTAAATTATTCTTTTGAGTCTATTAAATCGTAATAGTGTGACGCCTCAATCTGAAGTTCAGGATGCTGAAATTGATGCACTTTTTTGCATTTGGTATGTACCCTAGCCTTTAAAATTCTTCGAAGAGCTAACTCTGTTATTTCTGGTGCATCGTCTTGTAACAAAGCAAGCAAAACATTTTCTGGATGCACAAAGAAAGAATTGTGTTGGATAGTCTTTAAGACAATTGTTTTCAGATCGTCTCTCAAGTACAAACACCTTTTTACCATATTAAATACAGTCAAAACCGATTATAAAGACTTCGTTTTAAACGACGTTCCGGTTTTAACGACGAAATTTTGAGGACCCAGCATTTCTGTTTACATAACATAGTGTTTAGTTATAACGACTCGGCTATAAGTAACAATCGTAATCAGACGTTTCCTTCGTTAATAACGGCTTTTACTGTACCTATATGGATTGGGCCATCTTTACAAGAAGGTTTAGTCTTGATATCAAACCAGGTTTATGCGTAAACTTTCATAATAAAAATGGCTAATTCATTCGGTTTGAGAGTGTATTTGCGGTTCCCATATACAAACGCAGAATTATGTTTGCGCAAGTTTACCATCTGGAATGAGCTAGCTTTCCTGGATTTTTTTCAGCTAAGTTAGGCTAGACACTTACAAAACATAGATATTAAACGAACTTTCGTCAAATTGGCTTGAATTGAAGCTTTACAGTGAAAAATCTGATCGAAATTATGGGTAAACAGCAACTATTCATGTAGTAGTAAGCTATTATGAACGTAATAACAACACATAATGACAGTGAAAATAGTTAAAATACTTCATAATAGCGGGTAGAAGTATGTAGTATAACCTGACTTTTTTGTTAATTAACCTCTGTGCGCCACCTGAAGATGAAGTCCTACGCTCTTGATATTTTGTATTCATAATTCTATGCTATAGGGTCAACTATTAATGATACAGGAGATAAGAAACAAATAAAAAATATTTTTTTTGCCGGTTTCACTCCACCCTAATGTACATAACATCATGCCTGTATTCTCTGAACGGACAGGCAGAAGTATTTACACACATTTGCCATTCAGCCTTATAAATGTTATAAGCCTTATATATATTAAAGGCAGGAGATATTGCCATTGACCGGGCATAAATACAGACCCTGCTTCTGAGAATTTACAAAGGGAAAAATATAAATAGATGATTCAAACATAAAAGGTAAAAAACAGCCATTTAAATGAAAAACTTTAGATTAGATCAACACTGAATTCATGACGCTTCTGTAGGACAAAATAATGTTCATATCCTTTTTCGAGTTCTGTTAAGTACATATAGGGACAGATATAAATATTATTTTAATTCATCATCATCATCATCAGCCTATAAATGTTCCCACTGCTGGGACACAGGCCTCCTCTCTGTGAGAGGAAGTGGGCCGTAATCTACCACGCGGGCCCAGTGCGGGTTGGTAGATGTCACATGTCTTCGAATTTTCGGTTCTAGGACATGCCGGTTTCCTCACGATGTTTTCCTTCACCGTTTTGAGAGCAGTTGTGATGAAATAATTTACACAAAGTAAAGCGCCTGTCTGGGTTCGAACCTACGACCTACAACTCGTAAGTCGCGGCCGTTACCACTGGGCCACCACTGCTCTCACATTATATTATTTTAATTACATAAATGAAAAATTAAGTACTATTGTGGACTCTCTCACCTCCGTTTTTTTTTCGGGTGACCACTGAAAATCAGCACTGTGCTGCGGGTCCCCCATAGCTCTGCATCATGCTGAGTGGAAGCCTTCTTGTCACAGTCATGTCGTGCAGCTGCCGCCTAAGTAATTTCTGTTCTATGCTCGTGATTTGTTATGTACTTTGTGTTGTTCTCTGATTAATCTTGTCTTTTTGTATGCACGTGTTTCTGTGACAAATAAACCTATTTTTCTTTCTTTCAATGTTATAAATAAGCTGTAGTTTTATGGAATAGATAATTTAAAGCACATGGGTTAATATTCCCATTGTACAACATATAGATAGATGGATGGTGATGGAGAATCGACTCAGAACGTCGCGATCGGCAGGCGCTTCATCAACTACAAGACTGGTTCTTTATAATAGGTTTGTATTATTTTTTTGTTTATAAAAAGTACGTAAGTACTATTTAGTCTCGAAACAATTACTAAAGGTCATCACCCCTTCTACTACTTACCTATTCTAGTAGACTATTGAAAAGTGCTTCTAACTCAAACGCACACGCCCAGCGAGCTTCAAAGTTTTCCGCTGAATTATATATTATTCATATTCCACCTTCAGCCCTCTCTGTATAGTCTTTTTATTTTAGTGTTAAGTCTTGTACAGACTGACGCGACGCGACTCTAAGAAAACAATGTTTAAGAAAACTTCACGGTAGAACAATTACCGGTGTCGCGTCCCGCCGTTTCGTCGCGCCAGTCTGCACGAGGCTTTATGTAAAGATTTAAATCGTTAGATTTGCCCTCACCGTACTTATGTTACGCGAAGAGTCTCAATACTAAGAATAGTGAGCTCATCATCCCGTATATGGCGTTTCCATGGCCGCATGCGACATTATGTGTGTCAAAGGTGTCAAAACGAAACAAAAACGCTCCATTTTTTGGCGCAAATTTCAAATTTAACGATTTAAATCTTTGGTGATGTATTTAACCAAGAGTGACATGAAGTAATAATTTCTTCTACGAATTTTATTTTATGTAGAAAATAGATCTGTAGGCGCCTAGGCGGAGTCTTTTCAAATACTGCTTTAATATGAAAGAATCATAAAGGCGTTTTATATGTAGCGCGAAATTGACTTTGCGGATGGTCTGATATTAAAAACATCAGCTGTTTAGTACATTAGGTCCTGGCAATCGGGTTCCCAGAATAGAAAAGTAGTCAAGAGCATTGACACGAGTCGTTTAATGGGGACATTCCATGGAATTATTATCGATCTAACATGGTAAATATCCCGTTTTAAATAACTTTACTGGTACATTCATTGTTGTAAAAAGTTTGTGCTCGCGTGGTCTACTGTTCGCAGAACTACTAGTTTAATGCGCTCCATTGCTCATTGGCAGACCTTGAGTTTAGACTTCTCGATGTGCTTCTCTGTACACTATAGGTTAAGACGAGAAGAATATACATGTCCATGAGCCTGCGTTTCAGTGCCATAAGCAATAAAAGAAAGAAAGAAAGAAAGAAAAAGTATTTATTGAGACTCGCACAGGAAATCACAAATTAAACTAAACACCTTCAATAAGAACATTAATAAAAAAAATAAAAAAATAAAAGTAAAGTTAAAATAAAACCAGAAGGTTCTGTACGAGGCCAAAAGGCTCCTAAATGTACCCCTTGAATAGTTCCTACATGGACCAGTAGCTTTCCAGGCGTTTTCCATACGTCTTGTGATTTCTTTATCTTGCCTCGCCTAGAAAGAGACTACTTGGCCCAAGTAAAGGATAGTAAAGGATTCCTGGACATGTTGTATTGTGTCCCCGTCTACTTTTAAGCTTCCAGGTTCCATTGCACATAGCTTTGGTCTTCGATATATTCATCTTACTTATTTATCTTTCTTAACATACAAAGCTTTTTTAGGAAAGGCCTTAACTAAGTACCTACTGAGGTACAGGACCACAATAAGCTTGGAAAAGGGAAACAATTTAAAAGAAAATAAAGCGCTTCTTACAAAAAGCTCGTTTTCAGCAAACAGTATAAATGACGAAAATAACATGCCTAAAGCCATTTTTGTACGTACCTATTATTATTATAATCTTATACATTTTAAACTCGTAAGAATCCATTGAATCGTTTCTAGCATCCTATCTGATTCACAATAAGCAGTATCATTATGAAAAAAAAAAACAATTTCGCTGTAAAAGCATTGAGGAAAATCAACAGGGCTTAATAGAAAAGTGTTGTTAATGCATTTCTTGCCTTCAAAGAACTGGAAAATTTCGCCGACTACCTTTGATTCTATCTACTAAGTACTATTCTATCTGGTTCATCTCTCAAATTATCTTGATGAAATCTTATTCCCAGCACGCTCCAGCTAACCTCATAATCCTGATTTTGTTATTTTGTTAACAGTTTCTACAGATACAAGGTACCTTAGAACTTTAGAGTTTTTAACAACCTTTATTTTAGCATAAAGTTACCTTCTGTTGTTTTTTCAACGACTTCTTTTTAATGTTATTCGACTTCTTTTTCCAAGGCACTGTTTCCAAAAAAAATATTTTTTCTACGTCTGTCCTTTGGTTGAATTATAAAGTAACGTAGTTCATTATGAACTACGCTACGCTATTCTATTTAGAATTCAATGCTACGCTTCAGTCTTTAGATTCTTTATGTTACTTTGAGGAAATATATCCAAAGCAAGTCAAAAACGCAAACGTTATTTTTAATTTGTTTGCTGTCTCTTAAAATGATTGAAGTTTTATTAGTTGTGCTATTCTGTGAATATTTCACCGTGAAAACTTAAATGAAATGAGCTTGAAGTGAGCTGTCAATAATATAATCCCTAACATCGGGAGGAATGACAACTGACTTCAAGCTCACTTCACCAAAGTTTTCATTTGATTGAATTCACTATACTTCAATTGAGTTTTTATTACAACTAAAATAATACTTAGAGCCACAATCTGGTTGTAGACTTAAGTCTAGAATTCACAATAGACAGTGGTTTCAAATAACTATTTTACAAAAGCTTCTTGTAAGTACAAACAATAACAAAATTTCACAAATCTGAGGACTTAGACATTTTAACTTAGAAATTTTAGACATTCTACTGCTTATATAATTCAGGAATTCTGTTCATTTATTGAATCGGAATCAAATAAGTTCCACAAACTCCATTTGTCGCTAACATTCAAGAGACCATTTCTCAAATAAACCGAATTTGTTGAAAATGGTAGGTATCATTGCAATCCTTATTGTTAATTAATTGAAATCGTATGTATTATGCTGCTTGAACACGATTTTTAAATTGTTAAGAATTCCTTGTTTACTATCTCGGAGAATAAATTATTTGATTTTAAAAGACCAGAAAGAGACTTAAGCTAGGGTTTCCTAGGAACCGGTTCCATTTTATTATAACGGTCCTTATGAAAATCTATCATTTTAACCATTACCTGATATTAAGATGATATTAAAACGCACTGTATTTGGACAGCCGTTATTGTGTGACCATTTACCGCTTTCTTTGGAATACAAATCGGGATGTTTGCAAAATTCAATTCCAAGCACGTTGCGCTAGAGTGAGTGCCTGTCGGAGCGATATACACCTACAGTGAGCAATACTACCGCGCACACATTGACAATTATTACTTGACGCGATAGTACTACTAGCTTTCGAAAATTTATGGTAAATTTGGATGTGTTCCATAATACAAAAAATTATGAATGAAAACTTAATGTATTTCCATTTTTTTTTTGATAATTTGTAACTTGATAACATAAACTATGCTTCTGCGGAAACAATATTACAAATATTGTTGTTTATAATACAGAAAAAACAATATGGAAACATGTCATTTATGCTGTAAAAATGTACGAAATGCAATTCGCTTACAATTCATTTAAAGGTAAGTTTTCGGAAATAAAAAGACGTAGGAGCCTAGATAAATACTGTCTCAATTCAAATATCAACATAATATAGTGGAAATATGCTCAAATTGCAAATGATTTATGTACTACGTTTGTATGGACAATTCATGCGTCGCTGCCTTCTTAACGGAACGATTTGTTTAATAGTCGCTTTTTGTGAAAAATATAATAATTATCTACAAAAACTTTACAACATATGAAGGAAAATTTCTGATTTTCTTGCTATCTTCCCAAGATGTAATGGAAACTACTACGTTTCAAATAAGTTATTCCTTTGTTGGAAAGTCTCAAACAACAATATAAAGCGGGTAGTATTTGTTTACATTAAGAATTTTTCTCTAACATGATTGGAAATTTGAGCATTATTTTGAAAACATTCTTCGACATAAATCGAAAATGCTGTGCTGGTCAAAAACATGCGAGCAGTCGGGCGGCAATTTTTCTTTCTTCTGTGTGGTTAATGGCTAGTGACTAAACTGGTGTCTGGCCTCTGACTTGGCTTCACAAGCAGTCGAGAAATATCTCTCTGGCATGCTGGTTTCCTCACGATGTTTTCCTTCATCGTTTTTGAAGCAAGTGTTAATTATACAATACGCACATGAATTCGAAAAGTCAGAGGTGTGTGCTTCGAGACCTATGACTTGGCAGTCTGACGGTCACACCACTAGGCTATCACTGCTTTCGGCCGGCAATGTGTGTATGAAAATTTATATCTGTCGTGGTTAGCGGCCGAATAAATTACTATGAAAACTCATATCTGTCGTGTAATTAAAAAATGGAACAACTTTTTACTTTGACACATGGCAACCAAGGGTTATTTATAAGGATTTTATTTAAATTTTGATTTGGCTAATAAATAGAGCTGCTTAAAGTAAAAAATAAAAAAACATATTTGCGTGTGAAAAGTAAACGTTGTTCATCATTGGTTTTGGAATTTATAATTAACTAACAGACGTCGACGGGTTTCACCCGCGTAGTTCCCGTTCCCGTGGGAGTACGGGGATAAAATATAACTTATGTTACTCGCTGCTAACGTAGCTATCCATTACTGAATTTTTTTTCAAATCGGTCCAGTAGTTTTTAAGTTTATTCGTTACATACAAAAATACAAACCTTTTTATAATATTAGCATAGAGTATAGATTTACTTAGTTTGGATTTCCACTAATAATTTTAGAAAACTACTATTCATGCTTTGGCCACAATCAGGTATTGATGAACTCATTTCACATTCATCCATCAACGCTCCTGTTGCAGGCCGAGGCAGTAATGCTATTGATTCTGCCTCGATAATAGTTATCTACTATTTGATTAAAGTTGTATGTGTATAGTGAATAACAAAACCGATATACTCTTTAGTTTTTATGCTTTACATAACATACATCACGCCTGTATTTCCTAAAGGGTTAGGCAGAGGTACACCCACATTTTGCCAGTTATGTAAAAGTCCCATGTAATAGGGCGAGCCTATTGCCATCAATCGGGCACAAATCCAGGCTCCAGGTTACTACTGGAAAATGCCAAACAGAAAAACAGAATAAAATTGACCGGCCGGACTTGGGAATCCAACCAAGGACTGAGATCCTTGGTTGGATAATTCTGATATCCTGTATATTGTGTTTTAAAAAACAAAAACTCTTGACTTTTACAGGCATAATGCTTTTTCGTTACGTACAATTTCTACCGCAAGCCGCGTTAAATAGGGCGAAAATTCATGGGATTCGAGAAAATCCAATTTTTATATATTTTGAAATTTTTTCAGTACTTCATGACTAAATATCACTTGTCTCTTATCTCTCAAATTGAATGGCCTTCATTGCTATTCCATTGGATTTTTTTAAATTATAAACAGTTAAAAGTTAAAGGAAAAGTTTATTAATCATTTTCAAAAATAATCTGCGCACATGAACTTTGACACCAGTTATCTCAAAATTTTCCTTATCTTATAGAAAAAAATCTTTATTTAATCAGCTATCTAACGAGGTACACAAAAACATATTAAGAGGTGCCGATGAAACAGTCAATAATACTGGCAAAGGTCGAATTTGCAAACTGGCGAAAAATTAAAAAATTGAGTGATAATCGAATTAATAAACTGGTTTATGCCATCCCACTACTTCTAACCTCCATAGCAATCCATCACACGTTAGGCACCCAGGTCGTCATGACGAGGTCACAAGTCGGGGAGCGGCTTTTATAATAATATTCAGAGTTTTGACTTGCGGTCTACTCGCTGGTCAGTGTTCACTTGTCGCTTAGTTTGCGTGTATTGAAACATACTACGCAAGTACATACTCTAATCGTTTGACATACGTCGCCTGTCCTTACCTACTTCTCTAGATTTTCATATTTGGGATCATTATGACAAGTCTTGTATACTCTACACTAGTGCCTTCAGTAGAAGTAGTAAGGTAAAGAATAATACACGCAGCGGAACACATAAGAACTAACTTCACTTCAAAAGTTACCAAGACAAAAGTTAGCAGAAGGATAAGGGCTTATTTATGGCACAGAGCTGCCAATTTTGAAAAAAAACCTTTACTGTAACCAACCTTTCCTGCAACCAGGTTCAGGTTTGAAATTATTTCAATAATGTCCAATTCTATCTTTTTCGGCATTATCGAATATTGTTCTCAAAACTTTTAGTTTACGTTGTAAGCTTTGTCAGTGTATTAGCTTTCAAATAAACTAGCAATGAAGGCCCTTCAATTCATATTTTGATGACGCATTCTGGGATATTTTCTGAAGCTAAAGCTAATGTCATGATAAATTAAGTATTTTTTCAAAAGCCGACGTTTGTCAAACTATTAGAGTGCGGTGTATGTTAGAATGCACGCAAACTTAGCGACAAGTGAACCGTGACCAGCGACTGTCAGCGAGTAGACCGTGAGTACTGTTAAAAACTCAAAAACCGCTCTCCGACTTGTGACCTGGTCAATACTGGTCATAACGACCTGGGTGCCTAACATGTGATGGATTGCTAGGAGGTTAAAAAGTAGTGGGATGACAAAAACCAGTTAATTAATTCGATTATCACACATTTATTTTAGATATCAACAATTAGCGAATTCGACCTTTGCCAGCATTATGGACTGTTTCATCGACACTTTTTAATATTTTTGAACTTGTATACTTCCTTAGATAGTTGATTAAATGAAGATGTCTTCTTCGTAATTTGTACGCGTAAAGCACTAGTATTTTTTTTAGATAATTGGTGTCAAAGTTCATGTGCGTAGATGATTTTTGAAAATGATGAATAAACTTTTTACTTTAACTTTCAACTGTTTGATGTTTTAGAAAAATTGGTTACATCGAAAGGTTTACTAAAGTATTAGGTACCCAATGGCATATCAATGAAGGCCATTCAATTTGAGAGTTTGGGGAAAAGTGATATTTTGTGACGAATTCTGGGAAATGGGTCACACTACCACATCCTGGAAGGAATAATTCAAATTACAAGTCACTCTGTAGAACTTCGTTCCAAAAATGGAACAGATGTAATACCGGAATGACAACTCTTCAACTTCTACGGTCATGAAATCCTGAAAAGTGGAGTATAAGGTTCGATTTTTAATCGACTTTAGTTGCTGACTGTACCCCAATAGCAAGAAACATCAAGGTTTTAGCATAATTGGAAAACTCGCAAATTCTGCCATGTATTAGAACTTAGTAAATAGCTTTCCAATACTGTTTTGCAAGTTTGACGTTTTGGTGTCCCGAATGATGGATGTACAATGTTGCAGACATAAAAAATTGAGTACTCACCGTCAATTTCCTCTTTTGTTTACTCACCCTATGTACACAGCCGCAGCCTTTGCAAATGAGGCCGAGGCTGCAAACGACGAAAACAAACTCCTTTTAACATATTGCTAATGCGATGAAGCATATTTTTCAGTTTGTGTCGTTCTAAATTAGGTTGCGAGTTCGTGATTGAAAAATAAAAATAAATTTTCGGCTTTCCGTAACTATTATAAGTACAGTAAGCGTCAACAGTGGATAGACACGCTAAGAGTCTTATTGCTGTGAAGGTGAACACGCGGTGTAGTCCGTCATGTATGTGTAAGCAACACGGTATACACACCACAGAGAACGCAGTTTTGCACTTACACACTGTCGTATCGTCACGGTTCGCGCCGCATACGAAACAAAAATATATTTCTGTTACTTTTATTAGATACACACGCATTATGCGCGTGACCTTGGCCAGTTTAATGGCATTGCTAAAATTCGAACGAAAGTTAAATGTGTAGATAGCAGAAGGCGTTAAGCGTTGGTCTTGTGTTCAAGATGGCTAAGGTTCGAATCTCCTAAATCACAATGCTGTTTTTGCAAAAATTGTTATTTTTGTTTGTAATTATAATATTTTTTAAATATTGCTGTCTTTTTATTAATGTTGTTATTACAATAAAGGGTTTAGAATAAAAATGCATGATATGTGATAAAAAAAATAAAAAATATTTATTCGTTATATTAATTTTACTTATATAATTAACAAACTGTTACAATTATTTATCATTACTTCAGCTGAATAAGATGTGAAATAGATGTCTAGAAACTTAGAAGCAATTGGTATTGTTTTGACATAGATTTAAATTTTGAAATGTTTTCAATTTTAAATGGATTTTTTTCACCATAAATATAAAGCTTTGATCATGGTCGAAATAATTAAGCAATAAATAAGAATATTAGACTACTCAAAATGTAAAAAAAAACTACTGACAAAATAGGTGATTTTAAGGTTAAGTATAGGCAGTTTACATGAAGTCATTATTTTTCATTTTATTTGGTTTTATTATATTGGATGGTATTGAGGTTATAGCTTAAGTATTCATTTTCTTTACGAAAAGAAGATTGAAATTAAACCTCAAATTTTAATCCTAAAATAATAATATTACTAAAATAGTCTTAAACTTTTTCGTTCTATCTGCAAGAAATACGATAAACACCATATTGAAACGTGCTTAAAAAATTCGTTAATGCAATATTAATATTAATATGCAATAACGCAATAACGAATCTGTTGTTTATTAAGTTGGTATGATCAATATTTTAAAGTCAAAAACAGTTTTCTAGCTGATCTTCAGTGATGCAAGCCTTCAGAGTGCACGGCGAACGGTTCATAATGACGTGTTTAATAATTCAGCAAAATATCTAGTTGGTATGAAACCATTGGTTTCATATTCATTCACCATTTGACGTCGCTGCTACTCGATAATAAGCCCCTTCCTCATATCTCTTAACCCTCACAGTATTTCTCTAGAACAAAGAATAACATTGTATTTATTACACATAATACCTAATTATTTATTATTCACTAATCGAATTAAAACTCATAATGAATTTAAAACTTTAAAGGCATCTTCTGTCTCAACAATTCCTCTGTTCTATCAACAATACCCTTGATTAAGATTTATGTTTAGTAAAATATGAAATATTTAAATGATAACACTCACACTTAGTCCGGTTTCATTAGAACACACTTTTACGCAGCGCTATTGATATCCCTTCAATATTTGCTTTTTAAAAATAATAACCACAACACTACGCTAAATACTCGTCACCAACATTTTCTATGAACCAACAAAGATCTATTATGTGAATACTCGTAACGAACTGCATCTGTCTACCCCAGAGAAATCGAAATAATTGAGTTAATTTTCTGTGGTCTACCTGCAAAATTTTAATATTTATGTGAATGAGACGAATGAAACAGAGGCCGCATTCCGAGTTACGTTAAAAGTGATTATATCGCGTATCCGACTAAATTTAATAGTCACAAAATATAAGGGTTATTGAGTAATAATTGTGACTTTAGACTTTGGTCGGGTTCGCGATATTATCACTTTTAACGTAACACGGAATGCGGCCAAAAAGCGAATGGTTATCGAACTAGTCATTGGTTGCAGACAAAGTGAGTGTGTGTGTGTAATGTGCGTGCCTACAGTATTGTAATAACTTATAGAAGAAGGTCGTAAGACAAACCGAAGCGTCAGTCTATTGCTTTGTGAGATTGCCTATGGACTTTTGGTCGGTACTGTACATACCTTCCTTGAAAGCTTGCCTATGAACCGAAGTCATCATCATCCCTTATTGCAATGTATTTTGGGGTTGGCGTAGCATGTATTTTTCTTCCTTAAATCTCATTTTTATTTAATTTCAACATTATGTCTCTTTTTTTATCCTGTTTACTCCTAAGTCAAAGTCAAATCATTTATTTCAAATAGGCCCATGTATGGCACGTCAAAATTTACAAAATAATAAAATTGATTCTAGTCGCCCCTTCCAAAAGGTAGTTTTCGTATGGAGAAGAATGAGCAAGAAACTCCACCGTTACTCTTTTAAAATGTTTTACATTGTTTGTTTATGTACGTGCATTAGTTAAATAATTATTATATATGAAGACGATGCACCTAGAATAAAATTACTATACCACAATAGGTAAAAAGAATTTAAAATGAAGCAACGACAGATAATTTAACATGTGATAGATACATGGTGTTCACATATTTATAAACATAGTAAAAGTAGACGATTTTCCTAAAATTTTGTAATTAGTCCTTCTAATCCTAGTTATAGGTACCTAATGCATGTTGTGGTCTCCTGTAATTGAAGGAGCACATGTAAAAGAACCTTTTGTATTATTGTGATTTCTATTCTATCTGTGTATCCTTTGCTGGAGATTTTAAATAAATACTTAAATGAATCTCTATCATCCGTCATGACTCTTTAAAACTATTCCTCAATAACTTGAAACTCAAAATATCATCAGTTCTGACGGGTCACCTGCATAACCATCTTGAATAACTTCGATGGATCCATTGCAATTAGTCGCAACAAGTTTAATGGAAAATACTTCATTCGATGGAATCGCCTTCCGTAGCAACAAGGAATGTCTTTGAGGATAGGTTTACAATTTAAGCTTTGAGTCGCTTGGCAACCAAAAACATCGTATCTGGTATTTAGTGCTGTGTAGGTGTATCTCAAACGGTTGCCCCTCTGCCACCTGAATCCGTACACGATTTAAGTATAAGAAGGGAATCAGACGACCGACTGGTCTGTGGACTGTAACTTTACGATGGAATGTTGGATTTGGGCGCCATATTTACGACATTATTTACTGAGTTTCTGATGAAAGTGCATGAATTTAAATTAAGTCGTATATGAAACCACATAATAAAACAGCTCTTGTTAACTCACACTCGTGTTTTGATAACCCCTGATTTATAACAATTTCATAAACTATTTATTAAATAATTCTATTAATGACTGTTTTGTAACTTTGTTAACCTGGTGGTCTGTGTGACTGCAGAGCTTGAAGTCCCGAGTTCTATCCCCAGATCGAGCAAAGTGTTACATTTGGAGTTCCCCAGTAACAGCCTAGAGTCTAAATTCGTACCCGGTTAGGTACCCCGATGACAATGACAAATCAGACCTCATTCTTACACAATTTCTGAAATGTGGAATATGTGTGTAATGCCAGTTATACGATGGCAGTGACTGGACCGAGTGACTCGGAATTTCGGACCCAGATGGGTTCACGTAGACGAGATCGGCAGTAAGTCATTAAGGCAGGCAGGCAGGCGAAGTTAGCGCTGGACTGACTTACTGTACTGTTACATTACTGGGTTCGTATAGTCGCTCGCCTGTAATCTAAAGTCTATGCCTAAAACAAATAGTTCCACTTAATGTTTGTTAATTAAGTTGTCCAGCTCAGTTTTGACTGGAACATAGTACTGTTATCATTTATTATTCAACTAACTACTGGTACTGTATAAAGGTTATTGCATAAATTCATCAGTTTGGTAGTTACGCAGGCTCAATGGGCAATTTTCAGCTCCTGGAATTATACTATTAAATATTGAACTAATTGTTGAACTGTATCGATCGCCAGTGATAGTAAAATTTCCATCGTAAGGGCCTTTGTACACGACACGGTTTATTTACGGTACGGCGTATAAATCGTGCCGTAGAAAAAACGTGTCTGTCAACAAGCTTTCATAGTAATTCATACAACACTGACGACCATGCCTACACACGGCGAATATACCGTAGTTTTTAACGGCAAGAAAAACGTATAAAGGGCTTTAAGGGCCTGAAGTCCGGGGTGTGTACAGAAAACCTCCTCATGTGCCTGATACCTGCTGTTTTTTTATGCTTCTCATGCTGTTTTCTTGGATACATTCAAGGGGAAGAGCAGCTGTCGGGACGGTGCACCCTGGACATGAACAATAATCTCTTCGAACAAGGTGCTGGAGTTTTTCGGAGAGGGTATTGTTTGTGGCGAATTTTTGCGGGAGCAACATGTTCCTCAACGTTCTTCCACGTGTCCCTCTGATTTGCAGAGTTCACAGTGGAGGAACAAGGGAGGCGGGTCGCTCCTGATCGACCAATTTTTGTCAATTGACACTGGATGTGACCCTGCCGCTACGGTGCAGACGCACCAAAGCGGCTGTCGTTTCTCCCTCAAGAACGATCTTGAGGAGAGAACTTTCGGCGGGTTCGCTGACTCAGGTTAACTGGACAGCGAAGGGAGGCATGTATAATGCCGCCGTCGGGGGCGTGGCTTTACCACCCGGCCCAGCGAAAGGACACCTCTAAGATAAAAAACCATCTAATCCTAAGTTTTGAAGCGCGGCGAGAGGATGAGTGGCTGGTGGGGAACCAGTCGTTAGCGCTTCCTCTGTTGATACCTGCCGAACTCTACAGTATATATAGGCTTACCTAGTGCAAGAGGCTCTGCCTAGGTGGACGTTTATATTCTTTATTACTCGTGGGAACAAAAATTAAAGAAATTAATAAACCAAAAAACCAAAATGGTGACGCCAAATTTATTGGCGGAGGAGGAACCACTTGCCGGCGACAGCAACAAGAGTCAAGGAGGTTCCTGTCACCCAGGGGACCAAAGCGTGTCCGGCCAGGACATGGGACGCGGGTGCTCCAAATTCTGGGGCAAACGACTGCGCAAATCGGACCGCGCAGGATCGGTGAGGCAATCTTCGTGTGAGGAAAGCCTACCGGTCGCTAAGGTGCCAACAACAGTGAGGAGAGGCCGAGGTCGAGCGGTTGCAGGTGTAGTTTCTGCTTCGATGCCAGGGCGAATGCAAAGCTCCGAGCGGACCTGGCTGGGCTCCGAGGATCTGGACGAGGAGGCTGACCCTGGTGTGGCAGGAGATGGCTGACCTACGGAGCAGGTTCTCCGCCCAAGAGGCCATCGTCCTGCGCCCCCCGTTAGCGGCGAGCCAGCTGGCCTAGGGCCAGCGGAAGGCTACTTCATATACCGCACCTCTGTTGTGTGGTCAAGGCCTATTAACGCGGCCTGTACGTTTTTTACTTTGCCATTTTCATACTACATAGGTCATTTATTTACGCCCAAAGATGAGTTAAAAATAGTGTTGAAATATGGAATTTTCGACGCTCTTAATTTCCAAACCAATATTTTTTTCCTAATTCTGCTTTCATACTGCTGCGGCTAGATACAGACAAGACAAATTGATAGAATTTTTAGTTTTGAACGTACATCGTCAAACAGACGAGTAATCATTATACTACGTTTGTATGGAAGAATGATCGACTAGTGTACAAGTCCCTTAATGTTACTATTTTACCAAAACAATTGCCCCAACGAATTATCCAAATTATAGTGAGTTTTCACGTTAACTGTCAAAATTAAATGGTTGCCGAGTACTTCCGTCACATAAAATATTACAACCATAATAACAAGTTGCGTTTCAATTACCAAATCTTGACACCGAACCAGTAATTTTATAAACAGCCATTTTTTTTTTATCGGGGTCGTCACGAAACTATTAAGCGGGTTAAATATAGTTCATTACCTACAAAAATGAAGCTCTTAAGCCGTTTGTCCACCACCACCTTCAACAGGTACCGAAGTAGCGATACATACATATGGTTAAAGCAATGGCACGCAAAATTTTATCGGAGAGGCAACCGGATGGCGAGTGGTAATCTGGGTCTTGAAGCGATACCGGACCCCTCCGTACCGTCCGAATGGACCCCAAATGAACGGGGGCGGAGATATGGGGGATGGGGGCCTAACATTTTTTTTTGATATTGCGTTCAAAATTTAAGCTCTATTATGTGCAAAGAATTTGTGTGTATTAATGCCAACCGGTTGCCACCCCCCAACATCGTTATAATTGAAATAATGTATATAATTTTTTAAACTCCTTTCCGATGATTTATCACCGAAAATGAGGGTTAATTTTATCAAAACCAGAGAGTAATGATACACACAAATTTCTTGGACATAATAGAGCTTAAATTTTGAATGCTATGTCAAAAAGAAAATGTTAGGCCCCCATATCTACGCCCCCGTCCATTTGGGGTCCATTTGGACGGTACAGGGGGGTTCGGTATCACTTCAAGATCCTGATTACCACTCGCCATCCGTTGCTTCTCCGTATCCACCGCACGTCCTTCACCCGAGCGCCGGGAATTTTCGAGTAGTTGGCCCAAGATTGTGACGGGCCGATGTGTAATACAAAACACGTTAGATCTTGTCCACACACTGCCGTCGCACCGGCACCGTTCTCCTAAATTTTGTTTTTGTCATAAGTTCATAACATACTGAACCGCCGAGTTCAGTCGCGGTGGACAAATGATCTTCGTCACTGGGACGTCGCGTTCGGTTCGAATAATCTTGTTTCTCGTTGACGTCCCGTTGACGGTGGCGGTGGACGAACTGCCCAAGTTGATATGATCTCCTCTTACACTCGGGAAAGCTTTTATCCTTCACACCTTGGTTATTACCTACTAACCTACTGAGGTTCGAGATTTCCTAATGGCATTTATAAGTAGGTAAAAATAGATATGAAGATTTTGTAAGCATGAGGAAATGAAAAGAAAGAAAATATGTAAATTTGCGGTAAAACATGACGCAAAGAAAAGACAAAAATACTACAACAACATAGTAAATAAGTAGGTAGGTACCGAAAGTACATGATGTAATAGAATATTTTAATACTAGCTTTTGCTCGCGGTTTCACCCGCGTGGATGTTGGAAAATATCCCACGGGAACGTACTACTGAGATTTTATACCTAATAACAGAGGAAAACGTCATTGACCGCTGCGCCCGCGTTGCTCCGCGTAATTTTGAAACTGTGATATCTTTTAAACTATTCGTTTAAATTATATGATATACAGGCATATTTTAATCTAAATTAAATGCTCAATTTAAATAACATATTTTTTTGGACAAAGATTAATACTATACCGGTCTAAAAAGCTTCGGAAATAATAATTAAATTTTTATCAAATTCGAAAAGATAAAAATGGTTATTGTGGGTCATCCTTAGAAGATAGACATATGCCATCACGGACTTTTTGTTGAACTTTTTAAGATGAACAATACCGTAGAACATAAATTAGATTTATTTTTTTCGGTTTAGGCAGCGCACGCCAGTAAAGCTCTCAGTCGGCATGATTTTTTCCAACTTCTTCAACAATGATCGTCAATTTTCAGCCAATTTACACAAAACCTTAATGAATTATACATTAAAACCTTCCGCATGAATCACTCCGTCCATTGGTGAAAACCGTTTGAAAATCCGTTCGGTACTTTTTGAGTTTATCGCGTTCAGACAGACAGACAGACAGACGCGGCGGGGGACTTTGTTTTATAATTTATGTATTTTTAATTAAACGCCGTTAACTTTTCATTATCCTGACAATTATGTACCAAAAGGTATGTCACAAAAATACCTACTGGTTTGCACTGCAACGACCGAATAATAATTAAAAATACTACCTACAAAACAGACCAGGTGACCGACTATTGTGGCTTGTCGTTAAAATTGACACAGCGTAAAATTAACAAATTAAGTGCCTACTATAAACAAGCAGGAACATTATTATCAAAAATAAGCGTACACAAAACACAAAGAAGTTAAGTGTCTTCTACCCCTTTCACTACCGGAGTACCACACGTACTGCAGGACACCATCCGCACTTGGTTGATATCCCGACCAGTCATATTCAGCGCTTCTCAGCCTCATTTGTTATATGCGCGACAAAAGGTGATACGTAGGTACAGTAGGCCACACGTCAGCGGTAACTCATTAACCGTGAGGTTGCCCAGCGTAGTACAAATTTTGAATAGAATAAGAAGCGCTTACTTACTGGCTCACTGGCTTATAATAAAATTATCATCTGGTATCATGGCTATTTGCATACGCATTAAAATTTACCTTTAGTCAAAACTTTTTCTCAAATGCAGTCAGGCCGTCTTAAATATACCCTAATAATGTACCTATGTTACGTGTGTTCACCCGAAATTATGTAAAAAATTACATAATTTTGGGTAAACAATAATATTTTATATTAATAAATGAAAGAAAAAAAAATATATTGGGTTTTTCTATCTGGAATTTCTTAGTAGCAGCTCGGAGTCTGGATTTGTGCCCGGCTGATGGCAATACGCTCGCCTCTTATTACATGGGACTTAAACATAACTGGCGAAATGTGGGTGTACCTACTACAGGTACAAGGCTTGGGCAGAAGTGTAAGCCTCTTCCCAACCCTTCGGGGAAACAAGGCGTGATGTTATGTAGAAAAAAAAGAAAGAAAAATAAGTTTATTTGTCACAGAAACACGTGCACAAAAGAAGAGAACAATAAAATAAAATAATAGATTTAAATGTAATCACGAGCACAAAACAAAAATATGCGGCAGCTGCTGGCACGTCATGACTGTGACAAGAAGACAGAGGAAGAAGTGAAATAAAACACTCTTTTAATAAAATAAATGGCGTGGGAGCACGTAATCACCGAAAATTGGCGTAATCAACCCCGTTTTCCTCGTGTATATAAATGATTCCTTTAAGGCGACGATAACCGACTTTTAATGATTTTACACTGAAGATCACGTCTAAACGAGTAGTGTTAAGGATTCGGAAAAAAATATATGTTAAATTAGAGCATTTTTTAATAACCTAATATAGGAATATTTTAAACTATAAAATAATAATATAATTTGTAAAGTCTAACGCGGATAAAAAACAGAATTACGCAAAATCTATCAACCGTATTTTTCAGAAAACTTCACCATTTTTAAAGATAATTTAATTATTGATCTTTTAGTATACGTGTTTTATTAAAATATCTTTTATTTTATGTATAATAAATTATTAACGCATCTAATTTGGGACAGCGTTCCTTGATGGGTGAGTCCTATAACTGGCTGGACGTAAAAGGCGTTGTGTGAGGTCAGTACAGAACACGCAAGCTAACCAGTCAAGGTCATTAGCATATATCTGCGTCTTAAGCCTTTTCATTTCGGTTAGGCTATTTTAAATAAAGCTTAATAAGGAGGTATGTTACGTGTGTTCACCCAAAATTATGTAAGACAATCACAACATAATTTGGGTCAACAATATAAATGAATAAATAAAACACTCTATTATTTTATTAAAATAAAAGACGTGGGAGCACGTAATCACACAATTGGCGTAATCGACCCTGCTTTCATCGTGAATCCATAATACAAATTAAGGAATCATTTGTATGGATTCATCAAACCTTTGTGACCTACCTCTTAGATTTATAATTCCAATAATTATAATAAACATAATTTAAAAAAAGGACCAACGATAAAAGCTTTCCCTTTGTAACAAAGAAATTCTAATAAGTTTTCTAAAGAGACACCATAGGCAGAGAATATCGCCCTACTTTACGCGCTGTAAAATTCACAATTTGCATACAATACTAAAATTCCCTTTATGTATTTTATATTGTTATTTTATATGCTTTTTACTGGCTGACTTGACCGTTTATAGTCAAACAGCCGGAATGGGAAGCTATGAAGTTCAGCGGTGAGGAAAAACTGCATGTACAAAAGAGTTTCAGTGAAAAGAGAGCAGTTTGAATTAACCCTTCAGTCAAAGACTACGTTTCTTGTTTAACAAACTGTTACTCGGTGAGTGCTCTTAACTCTAAAGTGAAATTAACAAATCTTTTTAACTGAAGGTACTCTTGCTTATCTTAACTCTCTTTGAAAGTGTTTAACTAACTTGATGAAGTGGTCTTATTCAAGAAAGCTCTTTACAATTTTATGAAGATTACGTTATCTAGCATTAAGTATTGTTTTGAATAGTTTATTAAGCAGTGCTCGTCTTGTGATACTCTAATTTCTAGATAAAATATGACTAACATTTTATACAGTATTTATGTGGTCTGCGAAGCGATATTTATCTAATGAATAACAGAATTATAAGAACAAGATCTCTAAGATACCAATTAGGTTATTGAGTTAAGATCGCAAATAAACAATAAACCTATTTAATATATTATAATAATCTGTACCTAGTTTAATTCTAAGAATTCTCTTAAAGAAAAAGAGTATAGACAAACCCATCATTCTAATTTCAAATCGTCATCTTTTGTAACAGAAGACAGACATGGCAGTGAAGTTATGTATTCTACCTATCCTGCTGTTATACATGGTGACGTCATCGGATTGCGTCTTGCCGTGCAAGCTGCGGGTCAACCTGGCCAGGGCTGAACAGACTGACGAGCATGGCCGCAAGTGCTGGGACACTGTGAAGGTTCCCGCTTGTGGCGGAAGATGTGATTCTAGGGAGGTAAGGTTTTCATCATAATAATTATTCAGCCGAAAGACGTCAACTGCTGCATACAGACAATAAACCACGACTAACAGACAATTACCTATTATATAGTGTCCATCAAGTGACCTTATTGGTAATTTTCTTCAGTAACAAAAAAAACAACCGACTTCAAAAAAAACACTACAAAGTGAAAAATAACTTTATTTTCGGAAGTCGGTGTCTTTGGTTTTGAATTTTCGTTCTTTGTCACCGACTTCCGAAATTAAAGTTATTTTTCACTTTGTAGTGTTTTTTTTGAAGTCGGTTGTTTTTTTTTGTAAAAAGTTTTTATTTTTCACTTTTTAGTTGTGATACCTACCCCACACAAATTCGAATACCACTACCTGCTATGTAAATAACAGTGACAGAAAGTTATCATAATATCATCCACATACTAAGCGAGGTAAAAATACGTATTATTGAAGCTAACTCAAAAACTACCCAAGTAAAGTTAATAAAATTTATATGGGACCACCTCTGAAGTATGATCTACCAAACAAAAAAAGAATCATCAAAATCAATTCATAATTGACGGAGTAATCGCGTAACAAACATACAAAAAAAAAACCAACATACAGTCGAATTGAGATCCTCCTCCTTTTGGAAGTCGGTTAAAAAGGTCAAATGTGTAGTACTCACAACCGTCGTCCGTGTGTGATCAGTACCCCTAGTGTGAGTTTCTTGCCGTATCACGAAATACGTGAAGATCAAGTTAATCGAGCTAACTAATGAGCAATGGTATTGAAAAATGATGCGAGTGAGAGTTGAAGAATGTCTAACATCAGTGCGTATCGTCACTTGTCCGATAGTATGCCGAAAGTTTTGTTACAGATGTATCTATGTGAGAATCGTAACAGGTATCGTTCTGTAGTTTCTGACCAAATTTACAGAAAATCGGCCTTAACATAAGACAAAACTGTTTCTTTTCTAGTGTTCTCTAAAGTTTTAACTGAGTCACTTAAGCCTTCATATCGAACGTGGATTCACGTAATTACGGCATACGAAAGAAAAATAAAATAATAGCTCCAAAAAACAGTGTTTAAATTAGCATTTACTAAATTGATTCAAAAGTATTACCTCACCGTTGTGACCTATGAAAACTTTAACAATTACATGACTATCTATTAAAATAGAACATTAATTCTTGAAAAAATTACGTTACTTTAAATTGCCTTTGTTTATAACAATAATTATTTCCAAAAAAAAGCTGTTGTACTACCAAGTTTAGGACATAAAAATGTTTAGAAGTTTGGAATAAAATGCCAGATGGACGTTGCCTGGGGAGCAATAATTAAAAGTCTGTGTACCTGTTGTTGGCATAATACCTATTAGGCTGTGTCCTAATTTAAGATATCGTCGCGCGAATAGGCGATCACTTGTCGTTAATTTGTTCGGAAAAGCCGAAGACAGTCTTTGTCGGTGCGTCGACGCGTTCGGGTTCGCCGAACAAAATGAACAACGATCGCATCGATGATCGTTTATACTAGGAGTGGGGTTTAGCCTGCGAGATTGTAGGCTCGGTTTAATCCAAGGTGTTTGAGAAAAGTTTGCATGTAATCGATTGGTACCTTTGCAGATTCCTAGTGCCTGATGTAAAGGTCATGCAAGTGTGTGCTTCTAATGAATCATTTCCAGTTTGGAACTATACTAACAATTGCGTATAAAAGATAAATTCGCGAGGTTCACAAACTTTATATTTATCATACACTAATATATTATAAAGAAGAAAAATTTGTTTGTAAATTTGTATGTACGGGATATTGTTCGGAACTACTGATCCGATTCCAAAAATTTTTTCACTAGTGGGAAGCTAAATATTCCCGAGTGTCAGATATATTTCACGCGGACGAAGTCGCGGGCAGAAGCTAGTCATACAAATAACTCGGAGCATCTGTAGTTACCTACAGATTTTAAAATTCAGATCTTCCAGAACAATCCTATTTATTTACTAACCTCATATTTCATATTGGTACTCAAGTTTCGCAGTCATTTTTATTTTTACATTAAAATTGGATTTTGTACTATAACGTTGTTTTTTATTTTAAAAATCTGTACGTAGGTAATTCCGGCGAAGGACGGATACGAAAATTGCCGGTCGCTTCCTTTGACCGGATATTTATCTGCCAAAATACTCCTTTAGATGTTTTGAGTTTTTTTGTATTTTTGATACTTACTGAAAAAGGGTTTTCGGTTATTTGATAAGCAAAGTATATACGTTTTTTTTGGTACCTGTGTTAAGTTGTCAAAAAAATGTTAATTATACTAAAAATAAGTTTTTGAATTTTAAACCAAAACGCATAAGGAACACAAGGTAGTAAAATATACAAAATTTGTCGTTTATTACAACAATATACGAATAAGTTACCTATTTTTTTTATAAAGTAAGTATTCAACCAACTGTAAAACATTTACTTTCAATTTAATGTGAAACACAAAGTATTACTATAATAATGTGTAAAACATTAACAACAATTTAACACAATACCAAAACATAATAGTAAATCGAGATCAGCCGGATGTTCTTACATACATAGAAGAAGCGTTATTGAAAATAACTATACTCCGTTTGAAATAAGATTAGACATCTAAACAAACCTTTTTTACAGTCCGTTCAACCGATTTTGACTTCTATTGCGTAGGCATAAGGATGGCATTAAAAGCAAAAAGTGGTTACAAACCAACTGTTTATTGTAGCTGCCATTTGTCATGCCACCAACGCAATAGAAGTCAAAATCGGTTGAACGGACTGTAAAAAATGTTTAGTTAAATGTCTAATCTTATTTCAAATGGAGTATAGGAGCTAAGAAGCTAAGGCTGGCGTATAAGGTGCGACGCCCACTATCGGTGGGCATCGGTACGGCTCGGTAGAGCTCGGGAGCTTTACGGCGGCGTCGGGCGCTTTACAGCGGCTTCGAGTGCTTGAGGGCTGCTTGGGGCGGCTTCGGGCGCCTCAGAGCTGCCTCGGCAGTCGTAAGCATACCTGGGACTTAAAGATTACTGGTGAAATGTGGGTGTCCTCTGTATACCTCTGTATAATCTTTCGCGGAATATAGGCGTAATGATATGCTATGTTATGGCATAGTTCTAGCACTTGAGAATACCCTGACCTCAGTTACAATAGGATCCCCAATAAATAAGAGTCAAGGAACGAAATGTGGAAATTTTCGAACACTTCCTAGTATAGCGGGCACTTATCATCACCTTTTAAAATGACAATCATTAACCTAAAACCACTTCAACTTTTCATTCTCTGGCTGTAAATGCGATGACTATATGTACAACTTTGATTGAGTTCTGTTATAATTCAGCAGTATTCCTGTCTGATTTTCAAAGAATTGAAGGTTGATTTTTGTAAGAAACATTTCTCTTCTCAGAATAATCTGGAGTTATAAAAAAAGTGTTCAGTAGGTACTCCGAATGAATAAAATAAAACATTCATAAAGGAAGACGAAAGATTTTTCATAGAAAAGTTCAAGAAATTCTGGTTTAATTACTTATTTAATTGCAAAAATATGTTCACTGAAAGAAAATTGCTACAACTGCGCACGTTAGAAACTGCGCTCCCTGGAGAAATAGTAGGTACCTATTAGCTTCTGCTCGCTAAGTGCCTATGTAGGCTTATGTGAAATAAAACATTTTGATTTTGATATAATACATTTCTCATTTCGTCCATACATTCAATTTCATGTTCATTTATGTGTTTGGTTTTATTTCACTATTTCGGTATTTTCGGTGACTTCAATATTTCAAATCAAATGTATTTGACATGGAAATTATCAGAATTAAAATCCTTAAATATTGCTTATTTCCTCGTAATCACTTTCTATATAATGTTTCCGATATAACCTCGAACTCTGATTAAAAAATCTCTACGAATAGCTTCAAGTTACAAATTTTCTCTCACAGGTTTTTCGGAAAACGGTGGACTCCAATTTCGGAGTATTCGGTCATTTTCGCAAAAATAAAATAAAACCACCTCACGCCTTGTATTATTAGCTTGTATTGGAAACAAAGTCAAAGCCAAATAATTTATTTCAATTAGGCACAAAAAGGCACTTTTGAACGTCAAAAACAAAAAATAGAATTGATTCTAGTCGCCCCTTCCAAAAGGTAGTTTTCGTATGGAGAAGAATGGGCAAGAAACTCCACCGTTACTCTTTTAAAATGTTTTACAATTTTTTGTATACATTAATTATATAATTATATGTGAAGACGATGCACCTGGAATAATATTACTATACCACAATAGGTAAAAATAATAAAAAATGAAGCAATGACAGAAAAAATAATAATTATGTAATGGATACATGGTGTTCATATATTTACAAGCATTGTAAAAGTAGGTACCTATACGATATTCCTAAACACGTTACGACAGCGCCATTTTGACAGTTGCTTTGCCCATTTTAAGTAAATGACGGAACTCGAGAATAATGTTCCTAATAAACAGTATACTTTGTATAAACGGTGTGACATTTTGTACTATTTTCAAACAATGACTTAGTATGTGAGTGTGTGACTTTCAAGTCACGTCACATCACTTTCAATCAATCAATCATTATAGGTGTTTAGCCTTATGTATGACGCATTTTTCTAAAATAGCAACAAAAAATAATTCGATGCGTCGAATAAGAGCGAGCGCTGCTCAATCATTTTATTGTTACCATACAATCATAAATACAGCAATATTGGAGTTGTGATGAAAACTATCAATTTCTTTTTGGTTAAACGTCTACCCAATATCGAAATTAATTTCGTATGAACATTCCGCATTAACAATTGTAATTGCACTGATTAAGACTCCCAACCAAAATCCAGCATTGCAAAGTATTTATGCAGGCAATAAATAAAACATTCTTATGAAAATGCCTCATTTTCGTTAAAACGAAATCTACTTTTATTAATAAAATAACCCTGTATTTTATACATAGTAGAATTCGTTGATTGTCGCTCGAACAACGTTATTACTTATTATTCTTTTACGTACCTATTTTCCATCGATATACCAGAATCAAGGTAGAACTAATGTAATCAACATAGCCCGAAAAATTGTCAAACTTAAGACGCAGATATATGACAGTGACCTTGAATGGTTAGCTTGCGTGTTCTGTACTGAGCTCACGCAACGCGTTGTACGTCCAGCCAGTAATAGGACTCGCCCATCAAGGAGCGCTGTCCCAAATTATACGCATTTTTAATTTATTACACGTAAAATAAAAAGTATTTTAATAAAGCAAGTATACTAAAAGATTAATAATTTAATTATCTTTAAAATGGTGAAGTTTTCAGAAAAATACGCTCGATAGATTTTGCGTCATTCTCAGTTTTTTATCCGCGTTAGACATAACTTTACAAATTAATTTCACTATGTAATATAAACATAATCAAAAATATGCCTATATTAAAATATTAGGAAAATGCTCAAATTAAACATATATTTTTTCGGAATCACTAACACTACTCGTTTAGACGTCATCTTCAGTATAAAATCATTAAAAGTTGGTTATCGTCCCTTTAAATGCCAGTGGACATTGCTCTCAGAACAGATGGCCGATGGGGCCAAAAGGTTCTGGAGTGATGACCGCGTACCGGAAGGCGTAGCGTTAGAAGGTCTCCCACAAGATGGACCGATGACATGGTGAAAGCCGCAGGAATCCGTTGGATGCGAGAAGCACAGAACCGGTCGAAGTCGGTGCTTGATCAGGCCTATGTCTAGCAGTGGACGTCTTTCAGCTGAAATTATGATACCATAATCAATCGCAGTTTAGGAAAATCCCAGGAATTTGTGAATTTCACATCTGTTAATTTATTGCTGTGTTTACGTTGCTTATTTTCGCTTTCACCGAAAATATGGAAATAAATCTGTGTTTATCGCACTCATCTGTGTGCAGAAGTCGAGTGAAGCAATAGACAAAATGGCTTCATGCTATAGCTAAATCAGCTTGTTCTACACATGAGCAAAGAGTGCATAGAATTCTTAAACATAATATTATTATCGGTTTTACTGCAAGAAGCCCTTTGTTTTATATAGAACCGGTACCGTAGGCTCTTCAACACTCTGCAGTACTTAGGTAAAAGAGTTTCTTATTGGAATAAAACTTTTCGCTACATAAACTACGTATGCGAGAATAGATCCCGAATACGTGAAAGATTTCATTAAGGCTAGGCAAGAGGCTTACAGTCCACTTTGCGTCGGGCATGCTAAAGTACCAATCGTATCTCGCTCTCGTGTATAGGTACGATACGTCAAAAGATGATGTGGCCATCTGTAGGTTTCTATGCATTTCTCGATCAAGGCGTTAATAATGAATAAGTGCAGAAGTTACTTTTTCGGGACCGTGTTATAATGAATTCATAAGTATGTTATGTGGTAACCCTTTGAATTCATAACTTGTTTCTTTTTCTTAAGTTTTCCCTTCTGCCTAAGTTGGTTTCATAAGTAAAGTTTCTATCATATGTCTACATGTAGTAGTAACCGATAATCATTAAATAGACGTGGTCTGGAGTGGAGACCAGGAGTCGGAAAACGTTTGGTTGGACACCCTCAGGTTAGTGAGAAACTTCAAAGTGTAGCGGCAGAATGAGAGTAGCCAAGGTCCAACATAAATGGCGTGCGAATGGAGAACCTTTTGTCCAGCAGTAGACTGCAATGAGCGGCTGATGAACATTGACTTACATAATTTTTTGCTGGCGTATTTTTTTATACTTGATAAACTTTTAGCAAACGTAAAATAATGCTTCAAAAGTAAACAATAAAATATTAGCAAAAGTTTTGTAGCCTTTTTTTCAAGAAATAAAGTCAATTGAAAACTTCCACCGTTCATGAATAAATGTAATAATAACAATGGTTTGTTTTTGTTGTGTGGTCTTTGTAAGCCTTCCACGGTACCACATTTTTTTAAACAATGAGCAAAAATCGGTCGCTTTCAAAGTTGTTATTGCTTTGTATTTTTTTTAAGGGGTTTCCATTTGACTAGCAATGATACATTTTTTGATTGACATTGGTGCCGATTCCCTTGTTCACAAACTAAACTAAATTTACGTTCAGTGCATCTTTTTCTTTCTATTTCATTAAGAAAAAGACAGAAGATAAATTTTAGTTTAGTCCTGTCAAATTAATCAGCGCTTGACGTAAATTGACGTAATTTTAGTAGGCAAGTTTTTAATCGCGTCTAAACTTGTATGGAGTAGCGACAGGCGCTGATTAATTTGACAGGACTAAACTAAAATTTATCTTCTGTCCTTTTCTTAATGAAATAGAAAGAAAAAGATGCACTGAACTTTAATTTAGTTTAGTTTGTGTACAAGGGAATCGGCACCATAGTTTTTTGTTTAACTTTCGAAAGAAATGAGACAACTTAGTACATTATATTTTTAACTTAGCACATTACATTATATTTTCCTGTAAAAAAATAACATAACGAATTAATAAACACGTTCCATTTAATCAAGGTTTTTTCAATATTCTGTCGTGTTTGGTCGATTATAAAACACATGTATATATATTCAGGATTTATGACCGAATCCCTATAACAAAAGATACAATGCTATTGATTGATCTTTGCTCGGAAATCAGCGATCATTGCCTCTACCAACCAAAATCTAATCACGGATATTTTGAAATAGATTTGTTTTGTTTGGTTTGATATTGAGAATTTTCATAACACACAGTTACTTCTATACAAATCCAATCAAAGTATTTTTTGTCCCAGTTTTATGGATTCACAGGTTCTTGACACAGACAAGTACAATTAGTTTTTTTTTCCCAATCGAAGTTCGAATCAAATCGCGAGCAAAATGTAGTAAATAACACTTCAAATTATATTGCTCGTAATTTCTTTATACACGATTATATCTGGAACGCAAACGCAGGATAAAGCTACGCCAAAAGTTTTTGGCTAAAATCATTGTCCGCGTTGCCAAGAGGAGCACATTGATTTGGCTGCACTAATATATTATTTCAAAGAGTGGTAGGCAGTATGGTATATTTTCATTTATTCTTTGTAATCACTCTTCAAGCCAACTTAGGTGATGTATGTTTGTTTGTACGAACTTATTTTGTACACCGTGTTCAGCTTTCTTGAAGTTTTGTCCGCACAACATATTCGAAACATTAAAACCTCTTGCTTTTTTAGGGTTCCGTACCTCAAAAGGAAAAAAAACGGAACCTTAATAGGATCACTTTGTTGTCCGTTTGTCTGTCTGTCTGTCAAGACCCTTTATCTCGGGAACGCGTGGAAGGTATCGAGTTGAAATTAAAACCAACTTAAGTTTGCAGTCCCTTAAAGCTGTGAAAAAATCAAACTTCTAAGTTAACGTAAAAAAAAGATACGGCCGTTTATGCCGCAAAAAAAGTATATTTCGACACTTTCAAGGGAATCAAAATTTATGGGGTACTTTCCGTTAACCTAGAACTAGGAAGTTTGGCAAGTAATATCGTCTTATACTACAAGAACAGGGAAAGTCTGAAAACTATACATTTGTAATTAAATCCTGTAAAATATAGTCTTTATTTAAATTACTACGTAAAAAACAATTTTAATTATTACTTACCTAACTAATTTAGGTATGAACTGTTAGTATTATCACAATTTCACTTATAAAACACAATAATATAAGTAATTATAGGTTTTGGAAACTGAATTTCAGGAAATGCTCGAAAAAACTGCGAGACTCGATTCCTGAACTAATTTATTATAATATGTACCTGCTTTGTACGGAACCATCGGTGTTTGAGTCCGACTCACACTTGTCCGGTTTTTTTAAGTCGGTGTGGACTATAATTAATCGTTCTACCTGAATTTAGCCCACAGATAGTGATCTGTGGGCTAAACATCCAATCATCCACTTCCACATTACATAAAGTTGAATAAATGTACAATTTAAACTGATATTATAAAGTGGTAAAATTGTTTGTTTGTAAGAGGTAATCTTTGGAAGTGCTGATGCGATTGCAAAAAATATTTTACTATTATTTTACTACACTATTTCCGAGTACTGGATATGTTTTATGGTACTTGTGGACCATTTTATATTTTACTAAGCACCTGGTACTTGTTGATAGGCCTACACTGTCCTCCCATACCTATTAACACTGTAATTTGAAAACATTGTAGAAACAATTTATTTTGAAAAGAGTAACCGTGGAGTTTCTTGCCGGCTCTTCTCCATAGGAAGCGACCAATTGGAACCGTGCACCTAGCTTCTGACGTTTCATAAGTGCCCTTGTAGGTTTATGTGAAATAAAACATTTTGATTTTGATTTTGGTATAGTTGACTTCATCGCAGACGAAATCGAGGGCAGAATTTAGTAATATTATAATCATCATTCTACTGCCCTTATCCATAATTATAATATTAGATAAAATATTTACTCAGTAACCAAAATTACCATGTTTATTTCAATCTTTAATTTTATTTTTTTACATTCGTCCTTGACATATTTATTCTATTATTTGACATTATATACCTACGATTTAATTTCAACTCTTTATTAGTGACTTTTATGGACATGATAATTATTCAGATTGATTACAGTTGTAATAGCAATCATATAATTGCGTTTTATTAAAATAGGTTGTTACTTTTATTAATTTATTTATTTTTTGTATAGATTCTTTTCTATTTTTAACCGACTTCCAAAAGGAGGAGGTTCTCAATTCGATTGTATGTTTTTTTTTTTGGATGTTTGTTACGCTTACTCCGTCAATTATGAATTGATTTTGATGATTCTTTTTTTGTTTGGTAGATCATACTTCAGAGGTGGTCTCATATAAATTTTATTAACTTTGCTTGGGTAATTTTTAAGTTAGCTTCAATAATACGTATTTTTTCGTCACTTAGTATGTGGATGATATGATAATTTCCTGTCACTGTTATTTACATAGCAGGTATTGGTATTCGCATTTGTGTGGGGTAGGTGTATCACAACTAAAAAGTGAAAAATAAAAACTTTTTACAAAAAAAAAACAACCGACTTCAAAAAAACACTACAAAGTGAAAAACAACTTTAGTTTCGGAAGTCGGTGACAAAGAACGAAAATTCAAAACCAAAGACACCGACTTCCGAAATTAAAGTTATTTTTCACTTTGTAGTGTTTTTTTGAAGTCGGTTGTTTTTGTGAATGTGTGTTAGTGGATTGTAGACCTGTAGACCATTTTCTATTTTGTTAAGTACTTATTGAAAGACCTACACTGTACTCCCATACCTAGTAACACTGTTATTTGAAAGTATTGTAAAAGCCAATTATTTTTAAAAGAGTAACCGTGGAGTTTCTTGCCGGTTCTTCTCTATAGGAAAGGACCAATTGGAACTGTGCACCTAGATTCTGACGTTTCATAAGTGCCCATGTAGGTTTATGTGAAATAAAATTAAAAAAAAAGAAATAAAAAGAAATGTGTCTCTTCCCTAGTAAAGTGGGATGTAAACCCACTTTTCTAGTATTAAATAATGTATTACCTCCTTCTTAATAAGTTAATTCATGCTAATTACTCAATATAATATGTTAATTTGATAGTATGCAGATTAATTGAATGCAAAATAATTATATCCCTATCAATAAAGCGCGTGGACAGTTCATTGCGGGTAATTGACAAATATTATCTGTTTATGGCATAATTAATACACGAATATAACAGATTCTTTTGTTTTTATATTAACTACCTATTGACCTCAACTTTGTCGATTTGAATGTATAATTAGGACCAGATATTTATTCAAATTGCAAACTTAATAATTTAGTTATAAGATTATCAATAACACATAACATAACATCACGCCTTGTTTCCCCGAAGGGTTGGGCAGAGGTATATATATAGGGTAAATTCGTTAGAGATGGCCATAGTTTTTTTAGGGTTAAATAAAACTGAAAATATTGAGATCACAATTAGACTTTTATTTTTAAGAAAATCAATAACAATCAGTCTATCGAAAATCAGCATAAAGATATTTTTATAATATGAGGAACATCCATAAAAAAATTATTAAAAAAAAAAACATAACTGGCCGTCTCACCCGGTACATACGATAGTGATGGCCGTAGTGGTACGGGACAGATGGCCGGCACTAGATTTGCCTTTGCCTTTCCCCTTTTCTTTGATTTATGCTTGCTGAAGCTCCTTTTTCTTCTTCTGTCCACATTTAGAGCACATGTCATCAAAAGGTGTACAATTCTCATGTGGGGTACAGATTAAAGATCGAACATTGAAGCCAATCTTCATGAGATGGGTTTTATAATATTTTTCGCTACATCCAGCACAATTATCAGCTTCATCTTCTGCGTCTCAGATTACAGATCGAACATCGAAGCCAATCTTCATGCGACGGGTTTTATAATATTTTTCGCTACATCCAGCACAATTATCAGCTTTATCTTCTGCGTCTTCTTCACCAGATGTATCACATAATAGTGATTTCTCCTTTCTAGTGTTACTTTCAGACCTTTTTTCTATTTGTTTGACAGCCGTTATATGACCATCTCTCCATTTTGTCCGGGTAAGATGGCCAGCTCAATTTTTAAACTTACGAATTACAATTACTTTCCCATTTTGAGGTTAAAACGAAGAAAAATATGCACCAAATACAATACACTCCCAAAAACACAAATAAATAATAAAAATGTTAGTATTTCCGGATGGTATACGAACCTACTAAAAAATTTCACAACTACTAAATTCAATTAAGGCCAATTTACTTACTTTTTTACTTATTTTTGCGCAATGTTTTGTTTGTATATTGTTCGTGGTGGCGCACGAAGTGTATTAATTCAAATACAGCACCACCTTGTAAATAAATGAGCAAAATATACTTATTGGCCAACTCTCCCGTACGGCCATCTCTAACGAATTTACCCTAGCAGGTACACCCACATTTAGCCAGTTATGTTTAAGTCCCATGTAATAGGGGGCGAGCCTATAGTAAGTTATAAAACTGCAATAAAACAAAGACTAATTAAATGCTAGTATGTGTGTCTTCTACATGTACAAACAGCATTCGCCATACTGACTGACGACAACACCCATATGACAATTCTTATTATTATACTGAACAATACTTTGTTGCACCTCTCATTAAATCTGTTGTAAAACATCCCAAAATAATACGACTAAATAAATAAAATTATTAAAATTAATATAATTAAATTAAATTATTTAATTAGTAAATTATTTGTTGGGCTGTTTTAAATATCTCAAAATAGTACGTATTTTTAATTAATTGTTAAAAGGGATTCATGCCAAGTTTCTACGACACCTTTTAACGAAATTTCATACAAAGAGCGTTGACAGACGGGAGTAACCCAACATAACGCCCACATACAGTTCACTGGTTTCACAAAAAAGCATTTTGAATTACTAATAGAGCATTCTTCAGATTTCAGACTGGGAGTTTCCGTTCAAGAAGTCTCACCACCCCGTCTGTGTGTATGGTGGTCGCCGGCCACTAATGGTACGTCTGCGTCACTGTGACCCTGGCGTGACCATGGGCACTGATGTCTTCCACTACATTGCTGCGGAGGATTGCCGGTGCAAGGTAATTGAACAATGTCATTATTACTAATCTTTCATTTCAACTGTCTCGTTGGTCTAGTGGTCATAACGCCTTTTCTATACATGAGCTCCTGGGTTCAATTCCCTGGTCTGGCAAAGTGTTATTAAATTTTTCAGTAACAGCTCGGAGACAGAATTTCTACCCAGTTGATGACAATAGGCTCGCCCCCTATTACATGGGACTTAAAATAACTGGCGGAATGTGGATGTACTGCTATAGGTGAAAAAAACAGGCGTGATAATATTTCATGTTGTGTTTATTTCCAAGCACCTATTAACTCCTAAGGAAGCTATAAGATTATGTTGGATTTCAACCAATTAAAACCGTCTTCAGCACATTTGCAAGGACTTGAATATCCCAGCTAGAACTGTGATGCTTTTGGCACGACCTAGTGACCGTCACAAGCTTAGTGTCATCATCATCATCATTTCAGCCGAAAGACGTCCACTGCTGGACATAGGCCTCCCCAAGCACCGCCACTTCGACTGATTCTGTGCTTTCCGCATCTAGCGGATTCCTGCGGCCTTCACAAAGTCATTGGTCCATCTTGTGGGAGGCCTTCCAACGCTACATCTTCCGGTACGCCCGGTTTCGGTACCCTTAAGCCTAGTGTAGTAGTTGATTGCTACTCCACATGCTAATTTTACTTATAATAGGTACCTCTATAAAGTTACCTATTGTAGGAAAAATAGGAGTGATCGTTTCGCTGCTGACGCATTTAAAAAATGCCGATACAGAATTATTTTTAACAAAAACCTTAATTACAATTTTACTCGACTTAGAACTACAATCAAGGAACTCGTTAGTGGTTTAAAAAAGCTTGGTATCACAAGGTCAATGAGGCGTTGGTTTTTTCTTCGAAAATTAGCATACAAATGGCCGACCGTCTTAGTAGGAGGCGTAAGAAGCGACTAAGTGCCTCTTTATAGTTCCGACGGCTGCCGCGTCGCTGCGAGGTCGCGGAAACGTCGCGAAGTCTGTGTAAAGCTTGTAAACTAGTGGCTATTAGAGTCTATACATGCACTGGTGTACCTGATAAGTGTGGCTGCAGAAAATGGGAAAGTTTTCTTGCCGGATTTTAACTCGTGCTGACAAAATATTGGTGCATGTGTTATCTCATGACTACAATGCAAGCAATAGTGAGAGAAAGATGGGCAGTTGTGTCTTTCGATCAATCTGAGACACTTTTTTACAAATGTAAATGTAATCATATATTTTGAAATGTGTTAGCCTAAGAAGCGCTAACAAAAACCTCGATTACAACAAAATAAATAAACGTAAACAGCTTTTTTATTGGGCTTTGATACACAGCGAGACAAAAAAAAGTACTAAAATTAGCACATAAATCGTGAATTTGTCGAATAAAACAAAGACCATATAACTGAAACGGAAAAACATCGGTAAATTACCTATAAAATCCTCCTTTTGTCTCTGAATGGGCCGTATTTGTTCGTTGGCGTACTTTTTACTGCATACAAATAGGCTTCAGAGGGAATATTTCAGGGCAAACCTGTTTTATAAGGAACACCTATTGAGCTCATTCTGCAAGGACTTACGAATAAGATATAAAAAACCGGTCAAGAGCGAGTCGGACTCGCTCACCGAAGCGCGAGGGTTCCGTATCTACCCATTATACCGCCATAATAAAATTGGTATCATTTTTATTAGTAAAAAGATATGGGCAAATTTAGATTTTCGCGAAAACTTGTAAGTACCAAGATTTACCTTAATTTTCAACTTTTTTTATTTTTCGCAATTTTTTCTTTATTTGTGCTATAAGAAGTTGCTTTGTACCAAATCTCAAGATTCTGAGTTCACGGGAAGTACCCTGTAGGTTTTGATTCTCTTGCGAGTGTCGAAAATTTGCAGCATAAACGGCTGTATCTTTTGATTGCGTTGGCTTAGAAGTTTGATTTTTTCACAGCTTGAAGGGACAATAGACTTGAGTATTTAATATGAATTTCAACTTGATACCTTTACGCGTTCCTGAGAAAAAAGGTCTTAACAGACAGACGGACAACAGAGTGATCCTTTAAGAGTTCAGTTTTTTCCTTTTGAGGTACGGAACCCTAAAAGTAATGAAAGATATGGATTGAGATTTACAAGTATCTTCAAGCTACCTACTTTTTGTGGAAAAATAATTCAATAGCTCTAACATAAACAATTTTGTGTTTTTTTAGCTCATATTCAAAGCACTTATTAAAGTACAATTGGTATTTTGAAGTCTTCAAAAACTTTTTAGACTATTTGAGTAAGTGTAATGTTTAAATAGTGAGTAATGATAGTAAAAATGCTGTGCTTCATCATCATTAAAACAATAGTTGTGCGCAATCAAGTGCCGCGTCCTGCGTGATATGCGTCTCAGTTTGAACATTCTTTGAGGCTCTGAGTCTCTGCCGGGGGTTCGAAGGAAACCGATAGGGAAATCGTGGCCCCCGGCAACAGGGCAACCGAAGGAACACGGGTGGGTTTTAGTCAGTAAGAGTCTGACACGCCCTCCCGCTCCGCCCAGAGCGGGAGAAGTTATTCGATAATTTCCCAAACAAAAAAAAAAAGGCTCAGAGTCTGAGCATGACATTGGTAAACCGAGGCAGTATATCTATGATTTCCTAGAAGAGCGGTTCCGTCATATTATAAGGTCGTCATGAAAATCTATAATTTTCCACATATTTGACATCACGGTGTCAAAAACAGTCTGTATTTATTTGTATAGCCGTTATTGTGTGACCGTTCACCGCTTTCTGAGGAAACTAAAACTTAGTAGAGTAATATGAGATCATAAAATTCCTAACTAAAATTACGACGCAAAAGTCCTTTTTGCAATGAAGTTACAACCGAAAGGCTTTTACACCGCGGTCTTCTGTTAGGCGTTACCGTACACCACAGCTGAAGGGGTCCGATAGGGCCGATGCCTGCCGGTGTTGCGGGTTTGTCTGAAAGGGTTACCGTGGCTCTTGGCAACATAAAGGCAACTGAAGGAACATGGGTAGGTTTTAGTCAGTGAGAGTCTGACACATTCTCCCGCTCCACCCAGAGCGGTAGAAGTTATTTAATAATTTCACACCCAAAAAAAAAAAAAGGGGTATGCCGTGTACCAGCGGCAATGATACGAACGACGCGGACATTTAGTTTTTAATTTTAAAAATGCCAAATTGTTGTACATTTATTAATAATAGTAGGAAAAGCGAGGAGATTTCTTTTTATATCCAAAGGATCTTGTCAGGTAATTATCTATATATCTACCTATACCTACACATTTTTAATGCTTATTACAGAATTATTTAGTTACGAGGTAGGTAATATAGTAATATCCTAAATTACTTAGATGGCGATAAGGTTTTGCCACAAGAATTATTATTTATTATACTTAAGGTTTACTGCCTATATTGGCGTATTATTGTTCGTCTCCTATTTGTTTCGTATTGTCGTTTTAGTAGGTTTGTAGTTACCAAAGTTTGTTTGTAGGCCGTCTTAGTACATGAATGTTTATCTCGGTTTAAAAAAGGCATAACCGTACACAGTATATTATAGAGTAGTCTGTCCTTTCTCATATCTAATCAATCCATTGTTAACACTCTTTTCACTAGGCTTTGGATAAAGGCCAAATGCGGCATGGCAGGACTTTGACCTTTTCTTTGTATTCTTAGAGAGTTTTATTGCCAAAGCATCCGAAATTCTTGTGTAATATAGAAATATTCATAATTAGGTCTTATTGTGTGCGTAAATCTATTTATGGTTTAAAACTAAACAATCAACCTGCCTAGCCTTTTCCCTACTAAGTTGGGGTCGGCTTCCAGTCTAACCGGATGCAACTGGATACCAGTATTTTACATAGATTGACTGCCTATCTGACTTCCACAACCCAGTTACTGGGTAACACGATACCCCTTGGCAAGACTGGTTGTCAGAGTTTCGGGCTTCTTCGTATCGACTGGCAAAGATTAATGAAAGACAGCCGGGACCAACTACTTAACGTGCTCTCCGAGGCACCGATGGATCTCGGTATGTAATGGATGGACCTATCTACGAACCAACCTCGGGAATCGTTGCTTTACCTTGAAGATCGACCCGTGCGGCAGTTATTGCTTAGCTACGAGCCCCTCCGAGATTCTTGTGTAACAAAAATATACTCAAAATGAGATCTTAATCCTAACTATGATGATATTATAATTACAATTGCGAAAGTGAGTTTGTTTGTTTATTTGTTTGTTACTCTTTCACGCTAAAACGTCTGAATGGATTTGGATGGAACATGGAACTTGGCACATGGGTAGACCATGACCTGGAGAAGGACATGTAGGATACCTTTTATCCCGATATTCCCACGGGATCGAGACTTGTGCGGGTGAAACCGCGAGGCGCAGTACGTAAATAAATCTATTTATGGTTTACTAGCTGCGCCCCGCGGTTTCACCCGCATAAGTCTCGACCCCGTGGGAAAAAAAAAGTATCCAATGTTCTTTTCCAGGGCATCATCTATATATGTGCCAAATTTCATCCAAATCCGTTCAGCCGTTTTAGCGTGAAGGCGTAACAAACAAACTTACTTTCGCATTTATAATATTAAGGATTACTAAACATGCCCTATAAATTAAGGGCACGTGAATATAAGATAAGACCTAAATGGCCTTCTGTTCCTGGGGCTAGACACATTTATTCCGAAACGCAACACAAATCAGGGTTTTATGCCTCCCTTTTGCTGTCATCAATATCCTTTAGGCGTACCTACAAATCCTTAAATGCCTCAGTTTATTTCAACAATGAAATAATAAAGCTGGCTATTATTTGTGGGCTCCAAGACAAATTAATTCAACTTTGTATAGGTACCCTTGGATTTCTAAACTTAGGTAGGTTTACAACATTGTTTTTTAGCAAAGGCAACTTTGAACTTACTATAAACTTACTAAAGTCCCCGTCACGAGAAGCTATAATTTTTGTAAATAAAGAACTTCTACGAGTACCAAGTTACGTAGCGACAATTTAATCAACAACAAATAATCCCAAATTCAATGAAGTCAAAGTAACGTACGTGTTATACGAAACTAATGAGCAATTTCACTTGATCGGGTTATATTTTAGCGATATAAAGCGCTGTCGTCTAAGGTTTTGTGGTACTGGAACGCATCTGATTCATGGAACGTAAACATTTGAGCCACGATTTTGAAGTTAGTTCACGCTGACGTTGTCTCTGCTGTCTTTTGAGTTTCGAATGCGTCTGTTTGTTTGTGGTGTTTTCGCGGATTAGGTTATATTGTTTGTTTGTAATTAGATGTGTGTGTTAATATAATTATATCCCTGTAAAAAATAGTACAAAACTGTTTTTATTTTATTTTAAGTACCCAAAGATTGCAAACCCCTGAATGTGTGTTTACAAAATTTATAGCTTCTCGTGACGGGGACTTTACATATTAACGTTTGGTCTAATTTCATTGTCTCGAAATGTGTCACACAATTTTGACTTTGAATTGACTCACTTTATGTTTACGAGGCGAGTAAGGAATACGCTCGCTGCTGCATATTATCGTGTTTTTTTTAATAAAAGCTGATAACGATAAACATGGGAATTTCCCTCCCTCCCCATACATTGTTAATGGATCAAACGTCGTTTTTCTTTCCGAAAATCGTAATTATTTCCTATTATGACGACATTTTTAAAAGGCAGTTTTATCAAAAAAAAGTTTTCCTTCATCATCTTTCAAGGGCAAAAATAATTTAATACAAGCATGTATTGAATACATACGTAGTTATAAATTAAAGTCGCATTTCGTGTGTATGACCGCGTTGTTCTTTTAAACTACGAAACGGATTTTGATGCGGTTTTCACCATTATTTAGTGAATTTATTTCGGAAGGGTTATCATCAGTGATCGGAGTAGGTAGAGTGATTTGGGGTCAATGCACTGGCACGTATATACGTATTAGTATGGATATGCCCTCGGGATTCCGGGATTTTGAAATTATTAAGACTTTTTAAGGAATTTTAAATGTTGTAATATGTAGAATAAAGAATACATCAATATGAATAAGAAGTATTTAACCCTTTTTCTGTATTTTTAATAGCATATAGGTGATGGGACTCCAAGAAAAGGATAGGTATACTATAAAAATAATATATTTTAAATGTTTATCTATCGCATTCTATAAATTTCTAATGAAGTAGTTTAAAAATCCTTACTTTAACAATATTTGATTTAATCCCGTAAGTATCAAAATGAAATCCCGGAAAAAGGGCTTATCCATGTTATGATTTCTATGACTATTCATGATGCGAGTACATAAAATCACTCTACCTACTCCGATCACTGGTTATCAAATAAAAAATCTCGATGTTTTGTTAAGTTGTACAAACCCTGCGAAGCAATGGTGAGTCACTAGTGTAGTATAAAACAAAGTAAGTACACGTGTTGTAACATGGCATAATAGCTAGCAATTATAAACTTTCATTATTATCTTGTGGCAGCAACTTTATGACGTCACTCGACACTAAGTTAAATATATAGAGCAGTGTGTAAACTTCTTCGGAGCTAAGCTGTGTCATAAAACGTAATCTGTATCTTTATTTGGCAACCAGAGACGCTCGTTACTCATCTTGGATACCAAATTATGTTGGTATTTGTTATGTTGGAAAGTTCATTTAAAGTAGGAAGTAATAGAGCGCGCTTTTTTTACATGCTTTTGGGTTCATAGAAGTAAATCGGGATGGAAGCGCATCCTTGCAGTTCTTCTAAACACAATCAAGTCATAAACGGTATACGGTACTATACTTACATCTGGCTTCTGAAAAAAAAAAAACTACATAAAAATTAGCTAATAAACAAAGTTGTCCAACGCATGTCAACTACAACTCATCATCTGCCTAGCCTTTTCCCAACTATGTTGGGGTCGGCTTCCAGTCTAACCGGATGCAGCTGAATACTATTATTTTACATGGAGCGACTATCTGACCTCCACAACCTAGTTACTAGGTAACACGATACCCCTTGGTAAGACTGGTTGTCAGACTTTTTGGGCTTCTAACTACCCGTAACGAATGTCAAAGATCTACAAATGACAGCCGGGACCAACAGCTTAACGTGCTTTCCGAGGCACGGAGGGGTCTTGGTATGTAAAGATGGTCACCCATCCACAGACAAACCGCGGCAAGCGCAGCTTAACCTGATCGATCGACCCGTGCAACTGTTGTTACTTAGCCACAAGCAACTACAACTGTGATTTAAAAAATAATTAAATAATAATAATAAACGAGAAACAGACCGACTAAAATGTCGGAATGAACCCAGAAGTCTCGCCATGGAAGACATTGCCGAGATTTTTGCCAACCTAACGTCGACAAGTTAGCGTCAAACGAATGGCTCAGGCGCGGAGATTTATTCCCTGAGACTGAAGGGTTCATGACAGCAGTTCAAGACCAAGTTATTGAAACCCGTAACTACCAAAAGCACATCCTACGAGTCTCTCTTTTAACAGGCATTTGTAGACGATGTCATAGTTCTTCTGAAACTATTCAACACATTACTGGAGCATATAAAGCAATAGTTCAGACTGACTATAAACAAAGGCATGACCAAATAGCCAACATAATTCATCAAAAACTTGCCATTAAATATAAATTAGTTACTACACCTCCAATACCTTATTACAAATGTACTCCAGAAACGGTTCTTGAAAACACAACACGCAAGCTATACTTTGATCGAGCCATCCTCACGGACAGAATAACACATTATAATAGACCAGACATAACTTTAATGCTCGTAGATAAAATTAATAAAACCGCGCAAATTATTGACATATCAGTTCCAAACACACACACAACCTACAAAACACTTAGCAGGAAAGCTATCAAAATAGCAGCATTCCTGTAGTACTTTCAACCACCGGTGTCATTCCCAAACAACTGCATCAATCTTTAAAAACAAGACGTAGCTCCCTCCACGTCCAAACCCTACAGAAAGCGTCAGAAAATGCCTGCAGACCGACAATGTCACACAAATATCACACGCACAGACATCATACACCACTGCAACACAAAGTCAAAACTTAATATCACCACGCCATATATTATCATCAATTATCACTTTGTTTAAGTAGTTCTTTCAGGGGTAGCACTTGGCTTTGGCCCGTGTTACCCTAAAAAACTGGCACAGTGTCCAGATACAAAAATGTATACCAGCAAATAATAATAATTAAACTTTCAGTAGCGCCATCAGAATGGAATTCGGTGTGGACAAATGTGTGGTCATGCATGTAAAGCGAGGGGAGATGTAAGGAACCCAACTCTTGGATTCCATAAACCTTAGAGCCCTCTTCGCATCCGAAACCTATAAGTATTTGGGTAAATGGGTATGTCCGAAGCGTAGGGTATCAATAATATTTCTGACATGAAGCAATCGTTGAAGGAACGTTTCTTTGGCCGCCTGAAGAAAGTATTTAATAATCTTCTATCAAGCGGTAACAAGGTGCGCGCCTTCAACGGTTAGGTCATGCCGGTTTTGATGTACTCGTTTGGCATACTCAAATGAACTCAGACCGAACTCGACGCTTTGGATAGGAAGGTCCGTACGTTGCTGACTGCATATCGAATGTTTCACCTACGGTCATCGGTAATGAGACTGTATATCCTGCTAAGGTGTGGAAGTCGAGGCTTTTTAAACGCTGAGACCCAATCGCGAGATATACAGTGTTAGGGAATATTTCTTAGAAGCCGACGTGGGGATGCATCGAGATGTAGTCGCGGTGGACAAGGGTCTTATCCCGCTCTCCTTGGCTAAAAAGAACTGGCGTAAGCTTGTAATGCTTCACACTAACGACCGCAGGGAGGTATGGCAGAGTAAGGATCTTCACGGACTCTACTTCCGGGCCCTGCATGGGCCCGATGTAGATTTACTAGCGTCCCTAGTCTGGCTGCGTTTTGGTGATCTCTTTGGAGGTTATTCCGTGCAATTATGGATGGATGAATTTATGATGACGAACAACTACTGGAGATTCATTATGAAGGACGCCACGGTTGACATCTGTCGGGCATGCCACCGTCCGGAAGAATCAATCCGACAATATTATCTCCGGGTATTTTCGTCAAGCTAATGAAAAGTACTTGCACACAACCTTGTAGCCAGGATTATCTGTCAGCGACATGCTCTTAAATACAGTTTTGTGGAATCGGAAGTGCCGTTACAAGTATGTGTCCGACCCAGTACTCGAAAATGGAAATTACACTTTGTACTGGGATAAATCCATCATCACACTACTGTTGTTGCCAATAAACCTAATATAGCCGGACCGAGAAGAGCGGTGCGCAATGATTGTTGACATAACGGTCCCGCATGACGGGAACCTCGTGAAAGCCAAGAAAGATAAACAAATCATCATCTTGATTTGGCTTGCGAGGTTGTCGACATGTGGGAAGTGGACTCAGCAAAATTTCTAAATGTCTGTAATTTGTATGGTGTACATTATAAAGAATATTCTATCTATCTAACTATCCATTGTGCCAATAGTCGTATCAGTCAATGGCTTAATTGCCAAAAGCCTCGACCAACACCTGAGGAGGCTCTCGTTGGGCAGCTGGATTAAGGGCTTGATTTAGAAAGTGGTAGTCCTGAACACGGCTAGCAATGTTAGGAGGTTCCTCTCTCTGGAGCCCTGACCGCCAGTAGCTTGAACCCTGTTCCCGATACTGGTGGGCAACATTTTATTTTAATTTTAAATGATTTAAAAAAAAAAAAGTATTTAATATAGGTACGTCAATATGTAAAAATGAATAAACGGAAAAAAAAAAATCGTTAATATTTTTTTTTTGTTTTTAGTATATTTTTCTTTCAGATTAGATGAGTTTTAGTTTTATTTTGGGTTATGTTAATTTGCATCGCTCAAAATGAGTCGCTGAAATAATGTTTACGCATTCTATTTCCTACAATACGTTTTATGTAAAATTATTCTGACTGGTTGAATGTTAATTCCTTAACTGAATTTGCGTGAAGAATATTACTCTAGGTTACGTTCGTCTTCCCTTATAGTATGTTCCATATTAAATAAACATGTTCACATTCGCATTATAAAAATAACAGACTTCAATTCTAAGGTAGAATGATTTTGGTGAAAAAAACACCTATTTTGATTAAATTTGCCATTGCTTTTAGCAAAATATCCCCAAGTTTGCTTTGTACGGCTTCCTATAAAATGTCCTCGGACTTTGACATGATCTCCGTTATTCAAATTCATTGACCCTGACTTAGCCTGGCATTCAGAGTTGGCTTTGAGTCAAGAACATGACATTCCTTATATTGAATGTGTCGTGTCGTCAAATAGGTAGATGCGTTTTAAGTTTTTTTTTGAAATAGAGGTAATAGAGCTACTGGAATATCATTCCTTATATTTTCAAGAAAAAAAAAATAGCATAAGATAAGTCTTTATTTGCCTTGAACATGGTATGAAGTTGTTACAGTCAGGTATTAATCTAAAGTTCACATGTTTAGCTATACAGGATAATTATGTATCAATTGCATGCAAAATAGTAATTATTAGTTAATTGTTGTTCAATGTCACAGATATAAACAATACAATGGGCTTAAAGTGCCATGTTAATATTTTACGTAACAAAAATTTTACTCAAGGGCGGTTAGTAGTGCATTTAAAGCAAAAGGCTTGATAGAAATGGCTAGACTGCACCAAAATTTTCGCTCTTTTACGTCACTCTCTGATTTAATTTTGAGTTCAACTTTTTGATAACTTTCTGGTTATTCTAATTAAAAATACTGGTTAATTTCATAACCTCCTGCTTCCTTTTCATAATAAGAAAGAAAAAGGCTATTTAAAATAGGTACTTCGTTATAAGAACCTGGTTTATTGGCTATAAAAGCTGGGTATGTGATTAGTGAATGCAAGCGCCTGTTAGTAATTCTTGCAGTTTCCGACGAAATCTACATACCGTACGTCCGTACCTCGTTTGGCAACGCTGTACGGAATAAATGTCGCTCGTTCTCCGAATAGAAAGGTTTTTTTAATGTTCCGAATACAGGGAAACAGTTAAATGGTAGGTATATTACACGTAGATAATAGTATTGTGTTATAAATGTTGTGTTAAACAAAAGTAGGTAGTAAATTAACTTAATTAGGGAAGCATTTTATGGGGCTTTACTGAGGACTCGAGTTTAACTTGGAGGGTTTTTACAAGCTTTTTATTAACTTGCTTCATTTATATGTGATTCCGGTTATTCTATTTTTTTTGCTCCGTACCATGGCCTGGACCAGGGCCGGACACGAGAGATCACCGCCGCCGATGGCCTCCACGAGGACACGGCGATGCTCCGCCCAAGCCGGGCAGACCTCCTCCTTATGCTCCACTGTGTCCTCCGGGCGATCCACACAATGGTGACACCTGGGCGTTTCCTCCCACCTAATCTTGAACAGGAACCTCCCGAACCGTGTCCTGTGAGGACCTGCGTCAAGCGGAGGGTGAGGATGTCGTGCCTCTCGGCACTCCTCAAAGAGGGGACTTATCGCTGCAATTGTGGCGTGCCCAGCACTAGGTTATGGTATCCTCGGGCCCTTTGGGACACGATCAACCGGTGGGCTGGCCGCCGCCTCACGAAACGCGCCCACACTGGTGTCCGTAAAGGGCCATGGACCGCACGACCCCTTTATAGAACCTACGACAGGAGGCGTTTGGCAGGAGCCACTTCGGGGCAGCTTCGGCCCGCTTCAGTCTGGGAGCCAAACGTTTGAAATGCTCCAAGAAGTTCCACCGGCTATCGAGGACGAGTCCCAAATACTTCATCGTCAACTCGACGCCGATGTGAACCCCTCTCGCCGTTACCTGGTGGCGCATTCCGAGGACCATTAAAACACATGGCCTCGGACTTGTGCAAGGCCACCTCGAGTCCCAACTGTTAGATCCTGTCGACGATTGTCGCAACTCCGCATGTCGGTAGTTCGGCCGCCGCCTGGTGCAACCTTTCCTGCGTCAGGACCAACGTGTCGTCAGCGTAGCAAGCGATGCTGACGCCACTAGGGAGGTCGGCGCGCAGCACTCAAGCGTATCCGATATCCCACAGAAGCGGCCTCAGGACCGATCCCTGCGGGACACCACACAACATCTCTCGCCGGTTCCATTCTCCCCGCTAATGGCACCTACAAAATATTGACAGGTGCCGTATGTGAAGTACCTCAGGTGCCATTCACTCAAGTGCCGTTTAAGCGGGTGCCCAATGTGGAATACGTCGATTTTTAGGTCAGCAATATAGCGTAACTTTTTTAAAACAAATTTCAACTTGCGAATTCTATTATTTAAAGCTTGTAAGTATATGTTGTTTGAACGAAAGTGTTTCATCTATTATAATACTATTTTGTTTTATTTGTCATTTTAATGTTGGGACAAACACATTGGTTATCTGTTGGAATTTTGTGTTATTTTGTGTTATTAACTACCTTCTGCCCGTGACTTCGCCTGCGATCCAGGATAAAAAGTGTTATGTAAAAGTGTGTGTTCTAACCCAAGTCATGGTCTACCCATGTGCCAAATTTCATCAAAATCCGTTTAGACGTTTTACCATGAAACCAAAACAAACAAACTCACTTTCACACTTACTATATTAATACATATGAATATGTGTTACAAATAAAACCCGTTTTTAGTTAGAACGCATTTTCACAGTTTTTACTGGATGCCTTTGTTAATACTAGAATTTACTACTGATCTAAGCTAAAAAACAGTTAAAACTAGTGTGAAAGCGTAACAAACAAACCAACAAGCAAACTCATTTCGCAACAAAGGCATCCAGTAAAAACTAGTTTTAACTAGTGAAAACGCATTCTAACCAGAAACGGATTTTAATTGTAACACGTATTTCGGCCATAGTGGTCAGTCTCAACGGAGACTGGCCTTCGGCGCGGGAAATATTATAGTGCACAAGTGTGTGCGCAAACACAGGTGCACTCTCTCTTCCCTCACTCTCATGGTCCGATGGGACGGCAATCCGACACGACCAGAGACAGATCAGGCGCAGGACCAAGGCTTAACGTGCTTTCCAAGGCACGGGGGTATCACACCGCCAACGTCTAAACTCCGGGCTGCTACTAAGAATTTTTAATGGAAAAACCCAATAACACTTTGCCCGACCCAGGAATCAAACCCCCCGCTCTCAGCAGTCGCGCTTGCGACCACGAAACCACTGGGGCAGTCAAAGTCAATACTACTAAGCACTCAATATTTCCTCCAGCTTTTTCATACTAAAAATGTAAAATGAAAGCATAAATTCGGCACTCTTTACGCAAGTCTTCTTAAAATCAATTTTGTAAATGGCCGTTTCCATGTCAAAGACGAGCTTTGACTTCGGAGATAATAAAAATACTCTAATATTTCGACGGCTTTTTCGTTGTACGGACCTTGGTAAGAGATAAGTAATCCTTCTTATTGTTCTGGGCCGTTAAAAAAGGCCGTTTTACGCCACGTTGACTAGTGAGTCTTTTTTTGGTCTAATTATTAAAAATTACAACATTTAAAAATGCAATACTATTTTACTACCACAGACTAGCAAAAACTCAAAAAAAAACAGTTTTTTAAAAATGGTGGTTCTCCTCTTACCTTCAGGAACGTCAGTAGTTCATTCATGTTGGGGATTCTTTATCATGCTGGTGTGATTTGGAAGCTGGCGTTCCTCAAGGCGGTATTCTTTCTCCTCTTCTGTTCTCTATTTTTATTAATCGTATAACTTCAGAGCTTCAGTGCGCGTATCATCTGTCTGCAGACGACTTGCAGTTGTACTGTCAAGAGAGATAGGAACTTGGCAGCCATAAAAACCTGGTCTGATAGATTTGGTGTTGCAAGAAAAGTGTCAGACGATCATAATTGGGAGTCCTCATAGTATTGGTAAGGTAGATGGTTCAACCTTGCCACCAGTTCTCTCATTCGCTCTCATTATTAGACATTTTCATAAAAGGGGGGGTTGGGAAATAATCTCATAGCGATCTCCCAAGGCACTATTGCCACTCTTTTAGAAAGTATTTAGTTCTTCTTGGCCAGTGGAGACCAGTGAGCGGGTTACTTAACCGCCCCCCGTGACTCAGCGTTGTTGCTCCTTATGCACCACCCGGGGGATACGTGTAGGGTGGGCCTAGGAAAAGGTGGTAAATCCTACAGACGCGAGCAACTCCATCCCCTTATATTTAAATAAATATTTATTCCACAATTTTCATATTGCATCTACCACTTTTTGTCTCTGCATCACCCTAAGGTTGACTGTTAGAAAATGCCTCTGGCATTAAGTCCGCCTCTGTACATTTCAGTATTTAAAAAAAGAGAAAAAACCCCAACACAAACATTTTCTCATTTCTCTTTCCTACTCAATCACCAGACCCTGTTCACATCTATCTGTGAATTATTCATTGAGACCGTTATACTGAGCCCAAACACGATACCTGTGCTGTAAGTTGGTAAGCGAGTTGGGTATCCTGCAAATCCCAGGTGATGTTGCATCATCAGTTCAAAGTTACTATGTTCTTCTAATATCATTGAAGTAACAGAATACTCCCTCTCACAGAGAGGAGGCTTGTGTCGCAGCAGTGGGAAGGTTTATAGGCTGATGATGATAATGAACAGAATACCAAATTTCAAATCAATCAGACCTGTGGAAGATGCTCAACTAAAAATCATCTGATGAATGGATCATCAACTAGAAAAGAGCTGATAATCTTCAAAAAGCTGAACCGATTTTCTTGAAAGAACACTCTCGATCAAGTCACCTTTCAAACAAAAAAAAAAACTAAAACACCAATCGGTTCGGCCGTTTGGTAGCCACGATGGTGCAGACAGACAAACAAATACACGTTAAACATATGAACAACCACTCTTTTTCCGTCGGGGGCTAAAAATATTAAAAAAAAATCCCTGCGTTCAGCGGAAAACGACTCGGAAAAAACTTTACGTTGAAGTTAATTCTTAGTCATTTTCCGCTAAACCTTCTAACTTTACTTGCCAAGTATCCTACCCCATGTTGCGCGTAGGCGTACTTCATGTAGAACATCGTTTGTGGCACAAATGTGGTAACAATATTGATCAGCTGCGGTCGCAGAACAAGACAGATCGTAAACATCCACTGTTAAACATGGTCCGACCCTGTAAATCAAGAATAGGCTTTAAATGGTTGCAGTTAGGTAGTGATATAATCAAGCCGGTTTCTAATTTTCAAATGTTTGGGCAGTTTTAATGTTACAATGTTTGCAAAGTGTGTAGAGGTATGAGGAACAGGGTGTGAAGTTCACTCATCCAAAAAACTGATCACCTTTGATGCGTCGTTCGTATGTGGCGTTGTAACTTCCGCCACAAATCGGCTCTCTAGTCACTGTCATGTTAAATGAAAACATAATTTTTCTTATAAGTCTCATGTTTGTTTCTAACAACGTGAAACACAGGAATCCCTTAGAAAACCTTTTCGTCATATTCTCAATTTCTGAGTTTTTTATAGAATCATTTAATTTTTGGAATTATGATTTTGAATTGAATCACAATACCTAAATAAATTGATTCCCTACTTCATAATCATAATCATTTATTTGTCAGAATATGAAACATTATAATAGTCTTAAGATTAGTAAATGGTATCATCGGTTGTACGTTGTTTTATAGCTTTCGTTTTCATAGAATTTCGTTTCATATATTTTTTTTTGTCATATTATCCTTTTATAGATTATTCAATACGCAGAATACTTACTTTGATGCGTCATTTTGGGATCAGTTGTCAACAGTGATGAAACTTATGCCATGTGAAAGCTTTTGGGATATTATTTAATTTATACTATAGCAGCTAAGTCGAAATCGAGCGCGAACATGGTGTTTTGGATCGTCCAAAATACGTTAGGTTAGATTAGGGCAGGTAGGTATGTAGGTAGGCACGTAGATATGTTGGTAGGTATGTAGGCAGGTAGTTATGTATGTATTTAAGTAGGACAGGCGGAGGACATCCATGAGAATTTTCCACACCGGAACAAAAAAAAATAAACGTGTGGCACTCGGGGACTGCCGCGGTAAAGCTATTGCATAGCATTTGTAACCTCCATACTTCCTATTTGTCAACGCTACACTTGGGATGATGACGTGATGACATAAAACAAAAATTACGTTCCCATGACAACATCACGTTGTCATGGGAACCGTAATTACATGGTAGACGGAGTGTTAGGTTTTATTTTCGTTACGTTACGGAATTTTTTGATTCGGTCGCTGCGCTCAAAGCCCGCGATAAAAGCTATGCAATAGCTTAAAAAGGTTAGGTTAGGGTAGGTAGGTATGTATGTAGATAGGATAGATATGTAGATATTTAGTTACCCTTTTTGGTTAAGTGGTTTGGTAAGTATGAGAAGGAAAGACCGAGGTGGTTTTTAGTCTCACCGACCCCAGTGCCTTCCCCAGGGTGGAGGACATTGCACAACGCACCCGGCACCACTGGTTCAGTTTCACAAAAAACTAATATTTTAGCGGATTAGATCACGGAGAATCTTGTCACCGCGATTCAGAAAGATGACGTATTGCGACAACGCCATTTAGTGTCGAGTAGTGGTACATTGTAGTGTCACTTAAATGTGCAATTACAAAAAAAAAAAAATACTTTCAGCTCGACCAAACCCAAGGCTTCTAGAATTCCAAGAAGCCTTATGGCGCTTTACCGAAGTACCACCACCAATAAATTCATTAATACCCACAAAAATCCATTCAAAAATAAAGGCGATAAATCCCGCGGCTGTAAATCATCAAGCTGCAGCAATGGACGACTGAGCACAATTTCCGACCGGCCGGCCACGGTAACGGTCCACACTGAATGATTCAACCTAATATTTAACCTTAATACCACAAGCTGCAATAACTAACTATATTGACTTTCAGCTCCAACGATAATAAGTTAATTTTGCGAGTGTCTGTGTGGTTTAGCCTGAATTTTGAGTCTACTTATAATTAGTGATCAAGATATTACCTACTTGTTTAAACATTCAATTGGTGATCATTTGAAAATGTGAACATTCTCATATTACATTTACTTATCTTTATAAAGTGAAACTTTTATTACATCGTCTCAAACTTTTTCGTCTGTGTGTTGCATGTCGCGTGACGGTCGGCTGCGGAGTAGGGATAAAGTGAAAGACGCTCGTCAGAGCAGCCAAGGCCAATATGGCGGCGCCTATAGAAGTTTCACTTTTAACGTGGTTTTATAAAACCACACAATCCTTTTTTTTATAGGTACCTATCTGCTCCACAAAATAGGTTTAAATACTTTATTCTCAAAAAGACAAAAGAGCCACTTGCCACTTACATGAGTAATTAACTTATTCTAGGTAACGGTCACCGATACAATACATTATGCTTAAAATTATTTCATAAATCGAGAAAGTATTCTGAAACCCCATATTTAAGAATGCTTCACAAAAAATGCTCTCTCTTTTCAGGTATGTTCATCTGAATACACTAGCTGCGAATGGCTTCCACCAAACTCCACACTGCTGGACGGAATCTACGACTTTGAAGATCTGGACGAAGAATAAAAACAACGTTCAAAACCAAAAGTTCACAAAAGCATGTTGGCCAAGAAGCGGTTCCCGACAGAATTTTATTTACCTACTGTTTAGCATAGCACATTTATGTAGAAGGGAATGCCTCCACTGCCGGCGCCGGCTCCCAAAAATAACGCCATTGGGAACCGGCATGACATTACTGCCGGCAGCCGAGTTTAAAAACATCGGCAACATACATGCTCTGTGGCCGGCACCGCCGGCTCCCATAATGGACACCGGGGGCGCGGCGTTCAGAACTCCAACTAACTAACCCTAACTAAAGTATTTTTTTCTATATATTCTAGTCGTTTTCGGCACTCGCCGGCCGCTGCCGCGGCACTACTCGCTACGCTCGCTCGGCTCGTGCGTAGGGGGTCACAGTTCTAACCTAACCTAACTTAAACTTATTTGCGAGTAAAAATATTTAACCTAATCTAACTAGCTCGGTTCCGGGTACTTAGTACTTCATGACTGGATATGGAAATCATTTGAGTAAGGAAATATACTGGAAAAAAATTATGCTTTATTGTAAGTTTTTTTATTATGCCTACATCGCCTATCTACTCCAATATGCCAAACTGTCAACCCCGTTTTCGGCTTTTTTTTTTCAAACTGCGTCGGCAGCCAATTCAGCAACCGGCGCCGGCAGCCAATTCGGGAGTCCACGCCACACAGTGTTCGGAATCATTAAATTACGAGCTAATTGGATTTTTCATATGAAATTTTTAATTTAAATGTAGGTAAGTACATTTTTGTTGACTTATACGAGAAAAAAACATATTATTAAGAATATGGTCTTTAAATAAAAAAAGGTAGGAAATTTTTAAATAGGTGGGCCCTGAAAAGGGCCTTAGGAAGTCGAAATTGACAATGATCCAATGTCTACTTGTTGTTTGCCTCTTCATCCGATGAGTGCGTCCTTTCAGGCTCTTCAGTAGCTTTCAGTAACTGTAATACTTCTGGTACTAAATAAACCGACCTTTTTTTTTTCTTTTTTTGGGAAATTATCGAACAACTTCTCCCGCTCTGCGCGGAGCGGGAGGGCGTGTCAGACTCTTACTGACTAAAACCCACCCGTGTTCCTTCGGTTGCCCTGTTGCCGGTGGCCACGATGTCCCTATCGGTTTTCTTCGAACCCCCGGCAGGCATTGGCCCTAGCGGACCCCGTCAATTCTGCTGACATCTCTTTGAGGCGCGCGTGGAACACAACGCGCCGTCGACCCGGGCTTGGTCCTTATCGGACGGCGAGCTACCCATTGCTCACCGTCCGCAAGCCCGCGCCTACGGTGGCCGGAAATCGGCTCGCGATTCCCGCCCCGGGCGTCTCCTCCTGCGGCGGTTAGGGGCGTGAGGACGCGAAATTTGCCTCTCCATCACGCGTTCCGCCTCCTCCTTCGCGAGCATTACCGCTTCGCAGAAGGAGGTGACGGCCTGCCATTTCCTCTCGCTCCGTACCATGGCCTGAACCAGGGCCGGACGCGAGAGATCACCGCCGCCGATCGCCTCTACGAGAACACGGTGTTGCTCCGCCCAAGCCGGGCAGACCTCCACCGTATGCTCCACCGTGTCCTCAGGCCGATCCACACAATGGTGACACCCGGGTGTTTCCTCCCGCCTTATCCTGAACAGGAACCTCCCGAAGCAGCCGTGTCCGGTGAGGACCTGCGTCAGGCGGAAGGTGAGAACGCCGTGGCGTCTCTCCAGCCACTCCTCAAAGAGGGGTCTTATCGCCGCGATTGTGGCGTGCCCAGCGCGGGGTTGCGACAATCGCACCCTCCATGACGCCATGAGATCCCGCCGGAGCTCTGTCCGCTGTGCCGCAATTTCTTGCGGCATCGGAGTTAAGCCCCGGCGTTTCGCCTCCTCGCGACACTCCCAGACGTGCGCGAGGACCTTTGCCTCCAGATCCCACGGCGGTAATCCGGCAAGGAGGCTCGCCACCTCGCAGGAGACCGTGCGGTATCCTCGGGCCAGCCGGATGGCCATGACCCTCTGGAACGCGTTCAACCGGCGGGCTGGCCGCAGCCTCAATGAACGCGCCCACACCGGCGCCCCGTAAAGGGCCATGGACCGCACGATCCCCGAATAGAGCCTCCGGCAGGAGACGTTTGGATCCCCTAGATTGGGCAGGAGCCGCTTCAATGCAGCCCCGGCCCGCTCCAGTCTGGGAGCCAAACGTCGGAAGTGTTCCACGAAATTCCACCGGCTGTCGAGGACGAGTCCCAGATACTTCATCGTCGACTCGACACCGATGTGAACCCCTCCCGCCATTACCTGGGAACCCGACGGTGGCGCATTCCGAGGACCATGAAAACCCATGGCCTCAGACTTGTGCAGGGCCACCTCGAGCCCCAGCTGCCGGATCCTGTCAACGATTGTCGCAACCCCGCGTGTCGCTAAATCGGCCGCCGCCTGGTACGACCTCCCCTGCGCCAGGACAAGCGTGTCGTCAGCGTAACAAACGACGCTGACGCCGCTAGGGAGGTCGGCGCGCAGCACCCAGTCGTATCCGATGTCCCACAGATGCGGCCCCAGGACCGAACCCTGTGGGACACCGCACGACATCTCTTATAAACCGACCTGGAGAACGAAAAAATTACATCACTCAAAAGTCGAGGCGAGTCGAATATCGAGACTAGATTCATTCGAAAGCTAGATAAATATTTTCATAAAAAGGTATGGACGGCTGGAATTGGCTGAGAAAAAGTTGGACTCCATTAAACGTTAAATTTTTTGTAAATTAGGTTGTTTTTTCCAATTCACATTTTATTTATTTTCTCATAGCACGAATTTATATACGATTAATAAATTGGAATAAATTTTACCTGTGGATGTGGAACCCATGATGAACCAAAAAATCAGTAGCAAAACTCAAAAACAGTTTAAGAACAGGAGCATAAATATGTGCGATGGTTAGCGGCTAACAAAAGCGACTGACCGGTATTGATAGCATATGGGATTAGAGCAGTGCCGACTCCGAGCGGTGAACATTTACAGGAATCGGCAAATTTTGAATGGGAACGGGTTGTACGACTAATAATTTGCCCTAATCACTTGTAAATTTATATTTCCATGACATTGATACCTAAAGTAGCTCGTAATTTAATGATTCCGAACACTGTGCGCCGGCAGCGGAGGCACTCCTTAGGTGAATGTTTTCAATACGAAATGTCCCGATCTTCAAAGGACAAAAAGAAAGAATACACGCATTTGTCACTCAGATTTTATTGTCTGTGGCTATCTGGTTGACTGATGATTCTGGTAAAATCTTATATCGGTCGAATTTTCAAACGGCACTCAATTTGAAGTTAGCCGGTAGGTAAGTTCGATATTATTTTATTTCATATTATATGAAATATACCTATTTTATGAAAAATATGTTCTAGAACGTGATTAAATAAATGCTATTTTTAAATCAATCCTTCTTTGTTTATTTTCAGTGTGCTTTTCCTTCTGTCTACCGGGAATTAAAAAATAAAGTTATTTACATTACAAAATAATATTATGTATGTCATTCCCCTGAACTGAACTTTTTTTTATCCCTATCACCTATCTTTAGATCTTGTACATTCAGCAAATATTTTATTTCATTCTTAATAATATACTTATCGATACATTATCAACAACACTTTTACTGCCGCGAAACATGGGTAATAATAATAAAAAGACTGAACCTTTTAGTGTATTTTGTCCTTTTACGAAGTTCAGTGGAAAAGTGGGCAAGCATGAATAAATAACTAGAAGACACCCACGGAAAAGTGTTTTGCCCTTGATAGATAGACAGTCCATTATAAACCCACAAAGGTTAAAGCTGTATGGAGGTGACCTTCCTAGGTCCAATTTTACTTGAAAACTACCACACACATTACCAAAATATTTAAGAAAAAATCATTAAAGGTCATAGGTAAGTTCTTCCAAAAATGCTTTTGGTGAATTTCCGAAAAAAATATAATTAAAAACCTATTTTTAGGTAATAGGTATCATATAAAACAGCAACTTAAGGCTCGTTCAAACAGGCGCGAAACGCGACGCTACACAAAGACACCGCTCGTCGCGCGACGAGCGGTGCCTTTGTGTCGCGTGGCGTGTCGCGCTGGTCTGCATAAGCCTTTATGGTAAAAGAATGGGAATATAATAGAAGCAAATAATGTGGGTGCATGGATAATATACATGAATAAGATAGAATAAGTGAATACAAGTTATATTTAAGTAATTAAGGAGTGTTCTTATAGCGAATGTGAGTACCAATACAAACCATTTCTGGTTTAATGGTACAAAACAAACATGAACCTGTATCAAGACTGTATGTATAAATAAAATAAATAAATAAAAAACCAATCTGTGATAACAGAATATATATTTGTGACTTGAAGAGAAAATAGATAAATTATTAATATTATTGTTTACCAAATGCGGTGATCATGACTATTTGTTGTGACCGTTCATTGTAGCGGTCTATTGGGAAGCCCATGAGCTGATATAAAGATCATGACCGACACTTGCTTTAGAATGCAGACTATAACACGTAATACCCACCACGTCCACGCATTTAGGCAGTATACTGAATGACTGCAGCTACTGGGCTCGTTGCCAACTAAAGCCCATCTCTTCAATAACGACCAATAAATAAACAAACGTTTAAACTCGTTTAGAGCTAGGAAATAACAGATTCTGCACAATTTTATTTTATTTTAAGTGAAAACTTCTTCAGGTGCATTTTGCACTCTTTCTGAACTGCGAATGAAATTGAACCGTCACGTTCAGGTCGGCGACGCTGATTCGGGTATACTCGGCTCCAGTTGGTCTGTGACGCTGACTAGCGTATACTCGGCGCAGAATCGCGTATACTCGGCTCAAGTCGTAAGTTTTCACTTCTATTGTGTGGTCATAAGCACACAACCATCACTCAAAATTAAGTCTGTTTTCATTTTCGTTAAATCAAATTAATTGTTCATGTTCACAGAATTTTAATAAGTGTTTTTTTTTTTTTCATCAACTTTAGGATTTAAAATGATTCACATGAAATATATGTAAAACAATTCGCATTTATCAAAATAAACAATACTTAATTAGGGTGAATTTTATTTAATTATCGGAAAATAAGCTCATTTCAAGTGTTCCGGTAAATTTTTAGGTAGAAATTTGCAATTAAATTCAGTACTGTTTTTGATAAAAACTATCTGACAAAAATTATGTCTACTAGAAGACTGCAATATTATTACTCTGAATGTGATTATTGTTAAACTTACCTATATCACAAATTTTTTAGGTATTGAAGTCAATCTCTCTCAGACGCATCGCACTTTACCCACCTACTTTGTCAGTTACCTTTTTCTTTTTCTATCCTCGATGTGGCCAAACAGACGAGACATATTGTCAGTCTGTCCTCCACTTATCCATCAAGACGCTCGTCAAACGCAATGACAGAATGCACCACTCTAATTTCATAGAGACCCATGTGAAGTATTCTCGTCAAAAGAGAGGTTTTATTTGTTGAAGAATCTAGAAACTTTGGTGCTCGATATGGATAGCATTAGTGGATGCCTAAAAATTATAGAACAAAATATTATTGACCCATTTTTTGCTACATTATTTATAAACAAAGTTAGTGAAAATTAAGAAAAGTGTCCCTGCTACATTGGATAAGTTGAGTTTATACACACATATTAAGAAGAAAAAAAAAACTAACACAAATAAACATAAAACTAAACTGTGGACAAGAACTAAGTAGGCATTATTATAATTATGAAGTGACAGATGGAAATATAAGATAGAAGAGTATGATACCAAAACCCTCACAGAAAAAACATCATGATAAAAATCAACCAGAAGAAAATACAGCAGCTAATACTTACGCTTAAAATAAGCACCGTCGTTTAAACTATATTTACTAATCACAATTTAAAAGATTTTCTAAATGAAAATTGTTATTTACCCTTTTCATACTTACCTAAACAAGGTAAATATAAAAATGCAAACATAATAAACACTAATAGCGGACGCTGGCCAAACAGTCGCTGGACTAAAACGGAACTGGGCTGGCCACATCTGTCGTATGTCGGAGCAGCAGTATGCAAAAATCACCACTCAGTGGATCCTAAATAGCAGGAAACGACTACGCGGTAGACCCAGAAAGAGATGGCAGGATGAGCTGTACTCCTTCTTAAAAGATTGGCCCACAATCGCAGTAGACCGGGAAAAGTGGAAACAGGGAAGGGAAGCCTTTGCCCTGCAGTGGGACAACACAGGCTTATAATAATAATAATAAAAATGTCAAATCAGAAAAATTTACCGGAAACATCTTTTTTGGGCCTTAAATGCTGCGTTGAGTTCGCCCAGAAAATGACACTATAGCGCATTTGAGATTCAACTATACCATGGCAAGCTGTAAGAAGTGTTTTGGTATCTACTATGGAGGCTAAAAATTTAAATAAAGCATATTGTAGCATAAAATAGGATGTTCTTACCATATGTCCAACGTCACGCGGGAATCGTACCCGGGGCGTCGTAAGGACAAGGAGTGAAAGGTGAGATTGCGGTAAAACAACACTGTATATTTAATACGTAAAAAAAAAGAACACGTTAATATAAAATAAAAATTAATTGGGTAGCCGTCAGCTTGTTTTAAAGATGTTAAATGTAGGAAAGGAATTAAGTAGCCAAAATTAATGGAGACTTAGGCCCATCGATTAACATAATTTAGATGTTTGGCGTTACGACGCCGATTTCCCGACCAATAGCTATTTGTCGAATCCCGAGCCGTCACAATGCACAAAAGCACGTGTGTCGAAAGCGGTCGCGATAAACTTAATTCACGAATTTGGTACAAACGGTTAAATAGTTTACACTGAATTTATAAATTAACAATTTACGAAAGTTAAAAAAAAAAATTATAGGTCCGCTGGAGGGTGGCTCTTCGCGGAGGACAGATTTAACCCGTTCGCCGTCCCGACGCCTGGCTAAGTACGGTCGGTAGCTCTACCTGGACCGTTAGCTCTGCCTGGACCGGTAGCTCTGCCTGGACCGCTAGCTCTGCCTGGACCGCTAGCTCTGCCTGGACCGGTAGCTCTACCTGGACCGCTAACGGAACACGAATGCCGAGGACCCTGGCAATAAATGGGGCCAGCAGTCCGGCTCTGGCCCAGAGGGTGCGGCCGAAATCGGCCTTTTCCAGATCAAAGATTAACAGCATTTCAGTCCAGGAAGCAAGGCTGTAGGGGGTTAGACGAAAGAAAACTGGAATACTCACAAATATAAACCAAGAATATGGGTACCTGGGGACAATATCCCCGATTGGTCCCGAGAATGGGCACAATCAAGCCGTAAGAACTTCACCACTTTAGAACATACTATTAGATACAACAGGATAAAAATATTTTTTATGACATTTTAGATTGTTCACCACCGAAAAAAACATCTTTTTCTCCCATCAAAAATTTGAATCTGTGTCAAAGTAAATATTTCATGAAAAAGGAAAAAATAAAGCGGCCTATGTTCGCGTTAATAATGCAGTGTAATACTGCAATTTGCAGATGAACTTGTTTTTTTACACAATTTATCTATGTCCTTTCCAATTTAAGTTGTAATCTATCTGTAGTCCCAATTTAGTATTACTTGCTTCGTCAATTTTGCAATTTTTGTAATGTATGTCAAAATTAGTTACGCCGGGCGTACGTTGTTTAAAGTGCATTATCTTTGTGTTCAAATTATTTTTGTCTAGCCATTTCATTATACAGTCAAGAGAATTATTGATGTCATTTTCATATATTATGTAATTGAATTTTTACAAGGGACCGTTATGGTGCTATCATCATAAAACATAGTTAAAGGTTATTCAATGGATAAGGGCATATCATTAACATATAATAATAAAATAAAAAAGGGCCCAGAACTGTTCCCTGTGGTACACCGAATGCCATTTTACGTTCTCGTGATCTTGATATCTCTTCATATTTATTATCTACATGAATGCGACGAATTTCGGTTATTTGTGTACTGTTTTCTAAATACGATTTTATAAGTTCGAGCACGTAACCTCCAATGCCGTAGAAATCTAATTAATTTAGCAATGTATTATAATGGACATAATCAAACGCCTGAGTCATATCACAAAATATGGCATATAATATATGGGGACCGTTTATCCACATGTCTAATAATGGTATACAAAAAGTCATAAATTGCCATATTAATGTTTCTGCTTTCTGAATCCGTTATGTTCTTCACAAAGTATACAGGCTGGCAAATTCTTCGTCGATTATTTAAAAAAATAACTATTTTTAATAACCGACGAAAAATTTCAACGCAGGGGCTCAGGGGTTCAAAATCATGTACTGAATCCATGGTAACAGTTTTCGCGTCGATGTCTCTGCCACCCTGTATTATTTTTTCAATGTATACTCCGTTTGAAATAAGATTAGACATTTAAACAAACCTTTTTTACAGTCCGTTCAACCGATTTTGACTTCTATTGCGTAGGCATAAGGATGGCACTAAAAGCAAAAAAAGTAGTTAGAAACCAATTGTTTACTGCAGCTGCCGTTTGTCATGCCACCAACGCAATAGAAGTCTAAATCGGTTGAACGGACTGTAAAAAAGGTTTAGTTAAATGTATAATCTTATTTCAAATGGAGTATAGTTATGTAATTCTTTGAAGATGAATATTTCAAATATCTTTGAATGAGTGAAATGGGTCTGTAATATTCCATCAACTCCTTATCTTCTATGTTTTTAATGCTTTTGGATATATACCCGCACAAATACTAAGGTCAATTAAGTGACTTAAGACGCAGATATATGACAGTGACCTTGAATGGTTAGCTTGCGTGTTATATACTGAGCTCACGCAACGCGTCGTACGTCCAGCCAGTAATAGGACTCGCCCATCAAGGAGCGCTGTCCCGAATTAGATGCATTATTAATTTATTACACGTAAAACAAAAAGCATTTTAATAAAAAACGTATACTAAAAGATCAGTAATTTAATTATCTTTAAAATGTTCAAGTTTTCAGAAAAATACGCTTGATAGATTTTGCGTCATTCTCAGTTTTTTATCCGCGTTAGACATAACTTTACAAATTAATTTCACTAAGTAATATAAACATAATCAAAAATATGCCTATATTAAAATATTAAAAAAATGCTCTTATTAAACATATATTTTTTCCAAATCACTACTACTACTCGTTTAGACGTCATCTTCAGTATAAAATCATTAAAAGTCAGCTATCGTCCCCTTAAATGATCACATATCTCAACAGACACTGACTTCATTATCTTTGTGGCGATTCCATCAATACCTACACTGCTAGTATTTTTTAAGGACTTTATTATTTTATACATATCGTGTGGTATGCTAGGTGCCATAAACATTGATTTTTGTGTTATGGATGACATGCATGCCTTTGGCTTAAATTCAGTTCCACGAACGTCAGGAGCAATAAATTATATATTTATTTTATTAAACTATTCATTTGGCATGGTCCAACTACATATTATATTAGCATATTGAGATTGGATTAGAGCGACAAAATAGTAGGTATCGGTATTTCACCTTCATTTTGTATATTTTTCCTCATCCCGTATTATTTTCCTATGGACAGATTGTCCGTATTCAGGCCAATCAAATAATATTCACGCGACAGCTACTTCACTATGTACTTCATTGATATAATCATATTTCAATTACCAGTACTGCTATCGTATTACCTATCTCATTGGTAAAACAGGTTTATGTTATGTACCTACATTTTACGTGGGCTTTTATTTGGTAAACTCTATTATTTGGAAATGATTGTATTTTTGAAAAATATAATTATATTGTTATATATTTTATTTTTGAATTAAAACTAATTAGGCATTCTATTTTATTCCTTTAATGATTTCGGTGATATGAAGTACCTAGATTAAAAAAAGTTTAATATGATTTATCTTGAAATTTTTATTTAAAACATACATGAATAAGAATTCTTCTTTTAAAGAATAAGAATGTGATTGATGTGCCGCGACCAAACATCGTGAAAGGTACCACACGGACAGTTTGTCTCAAGGTGATGGACACATCATAGACAAAGGCTTTATTTTAGCAAAGCTAAATTTCTGTCACTTTCCTAAGCATACCAATTCAAAGAAATACTTACCAAAAGATAAATATACGATAAAAGTCATCGAATACATAACCTCCTCCTTTTTTAAAAGTCGGTTCGAGTAAAAAGACTTCAAGTCACAAGTGAATAAATACTTCTAACATCAACTGTTAAAATGTAATTGAATCTTATTATACTTAACCATTATCTAAAACTAAAAGGTGGTTAACAAACCATAACATGACTTACAAGTAAAAGATTTTTTAATTGCTTAGTTGTTAATCTTAAATTTTGTAATGCATCTCAATACAAAATAAGTAAGTACTTCCGTGGTTGTAATCGCTCTATATTATTATTAAGTCTTCGCGTCGCGATTTTGTTTTCAAAGAGTCGATGATTACCGAAGCGCATACTTTTGCTGGGAAATCTATACGTACATCCATATTTCATATACACTATGTACGCGTAGGTATATACTCAGTCATAATGAACGTGTCGCTAGGGAAAAGAAATATTGTGGCTTTCATTGTGCGTGGCCCAAATCTGGTTATTGCAATCATTAACTAACAGAATTAGGTGGCCGTTTTCCTTCAACACGCGTAATATAAAGAAATAAAGTGTTTCAAATATATTATGATGAAATGAGAATGGTAATAGTTAGGTATTATGGTTTCACTAGTGGGAGAAAGAAGAAATAAATAAGTCGATGAAATATTTACGAGTATTTTTTAGATCGCTTTTTTTCCTACGCAAAGGGTCTGTGGGCCTAAAACGGCCACATTAAGCAATTTCTCTAAAAGCAATTCATTTTCTGAATTCCCAGCAGATCATTAGCAATGGTGACACGTATTAGATGAATCACATTCAATTCAAATCAGAATCAAATATGGCCGCATGAAAAAAAATTAAGACCGTAATTTTACCGGAAAATTTTTCTTTACAGTTTTTATTAATCACATTCGAATTTTATTTTTTATTTCTACAGTGAACGTTATTTCATTATAGTACAAAACTGTCAGACAGATGAATTGCGTAATATAAATTGAACGCAAATAATATTGTGAATTGTCAGTTTGTGACTTTTAATATGATTCATAATATTATCTTATTATGATTCAGTCAAAGCGGCTGTTTTAGGCCCCCTGGATTCATCCCATATTTGCGGAAAAAATCTACTGGCAATAACAAAAGTTTTGTGACAATACGTATCTAATGTTTGAAGATAGATACGTATTCACACACACATCAAGTGTCTAGGGATAAAGGTATTTAAAAATATATTTTATTGCCCTATTGAAATAAAATAAAAATGTCCATTTAGATTGATTAAATAAAATGTTTTCGTATGTGTAGATCGACGAAGTACTCTCTGCTTTTGCATTAATATAGACCTTTCGCGATTTTTGCTTATGCTGGAATTTTCACCTTAGTTAATCCTAACATTAAAATGTGTTATAAAGATAAAAATAAAAGTTTTTAATGGTTATTATTGATTAAAATAAACAATTAGTAGTCTATGAGGATTTTGGCATGCTCAATACGAGTTTATCCAAATCACATTGCTGAATGGCCGCCCATGTCCGTTGTAATAGGCGATTTTGACTCTGAATTCAGAGCCGTGGGAATGTTTCACTGCAGACCCACCGTAACCCTGGCTGGACATCTGGTGGTACGGTGGGTATTTTAAAGTTAAACGATACCACTGTATGAAGTGACCGTAGTGCTAGCTTGAAACTGGTTTTCGGCTACGTGCTGTGACAATCGCTGTGGGCACTACGCAAAGTTCTTCTCGGCTCAAATGACGTCTTCTCTCTATATTAACGTTCTTTTGTATTGATTCCACTAAGAAGTATGGCAGAAACTTTAATTATTTGGCCTCATTTTTTTTTTCTTTTTTTTTTTCCTGTTGGGCATCTCATAGCTGGCCTCTGAGGCCATGACTATTTAACCGAGCAAACCTGTGGGTGCCTTAAGCTGCTACACTCAAAGCCTCCAGCCAGGGACTTACAAACTAAACTTATAAACTAGGTGAACGCTCGCTAAGGGCACCCCTTGTGGGGTACGAGCCTCGGCTTAGGGCGTTTACCGGTGGGAGGACATCAAAGATGGGACGGGCTGGATCAAAGTTTTGATCATGATTATTAATTGGGGAATTTAAAGCTACGTGCTCAGCTGCAACAACTGCTGGCACCTCGTTTTCGAGCAAGGGTCGGGGGGGAGTAACATTTACTCGGGGGCGCGGCGGTCGCGATCGCAAAGGACCTCGACGGCGAGGTCGGAATGACGGGAAGCGTCTGTACTTGTGTCCTAACGTACTCGTTTCCCTACTAGACTCCTGATGGATGATAGTCGTGTCGTCTGGGTCGGTAAGAATATGCCTTCGTCGGCGAACATGACTGATTTTACTGGGGACATAATTGGCGGCCTCGACAACCAGAGGGTTGCGATGTTTGGCCGCGGACTCAAAGAAACGCTTTGAAGCGCGTTTGAAGAACTGATGGATGGTAGGGATTTTAAGATCGATATGGAGGCTCTCGTTCCTCACAAACCAAGGGGAGCCGGTAGCTCTACGGAGGAATCGATTTTGAAGGGTTTGTAACCTATGGATATGATGGGGTTTTGCATGAGCAAAGACGGAACCCGCATAAGTCATGATTGGGCGAATGCAAGCCGTATAGATCCGCAATTTGCACTTTAGTGACAATTTGCTACTTGCATTTAGGACGGAATGGAGCCTACCGAGAACGAAAGCGGCTCGCGAACGAGCCTGCTTTATGTGTTCTGCGAAAGAGAGATGGTGGTCTAGAACGACACCTAGATATTTGGCTCGCTTCTCCCAAGGGATAGGCTTGCCGAACACGGTGCATAATCCATTGCAGGATTTTATAGGAATACGACCTTTTTTTTTTTTTTTTTTTTTTCTGGGTGGGAAATTATCAAATAACTTCTCCCGCTCTGGGCGGAGCGGGAGGGCGTGTCAGACTCTTACTGACTAAAACCCACCCGTGTTCCTTTGGTTGCCCTGTTGCCGGGGGCCACGATTTCCCGATCGGTTTTCTTCGAACCCCCGGCAGGCATTGGCCCTAGCGGACCCCGTCAATTCTGCTGACATCTCTTTGAGGCGCGCGTGGAACACAACGCGCCGTCGACCCGGGCCTGATCCTTATCGGACGGCGAGCTACCCATTGCTCACCGTCCGCAAGCCCGCGCCTACGGTGGCCGGAAATCGGCTCGCGATTCCCGCCCCGGGCGTCTCCTCCTGCGGCGGTTAGGGGCGTGAGGGCGCGAAATTTGCCTCTCCCTCACGCGTTCCGCCTCCTCCTTCGCAAGCATTACCGCTTCGCAGAAGGAGGTGACGGCCTGCCATTTCCTCTCGCTCCGTACCATGGCCTGAACCAGGGCCGGACGCGAGAGATCACCGCCGCCGATCGCCTCTACGAGAACACGGCGTTGCTCCGCCCAAGCTGGGCAGACCTCCACCGTATGCTCCACCGTGTCCTCAGGCCGATCCACACAATGGTGACACCCGGGTGTTTCCTCCCACCTTATCCTGAACAGGAACCTCCCGAAGCAGCCGTGTCCGGTGAGGACCTGCGTCAGGCGGAAGGTGAGAACGCCGTGGCGTCTCTCCAGCCACTCCTCAAAGACGGGTCTTATCGCCGCGATTGTGGCGTGCCCATAGGAATACGACTTGACAGAAGATTTTCCTCTTTTGACCGAAATTCAAAAACTATTTCCCTTTTAAAATTACGAAATATCCTAAAAGGTATTCACAGGAGTTACAAAAAATATTGGTAAATAAAAAAACAGTTTTTTTGTAACTGGCAAAAACGTGCTTGATCCCTAGACACTTTGGATGTGTGTATATATAATATGTACATAGTGATTGAAAATGAAAAAGTTAAAAAAATATTTACGACACAAAATGAAAATACTTGAATAATGTTTCTTTGCCTGCCGAGAGATAGTTTGTCATTTGTCTTCTAAAACTATTCACTTTGCCCCCCAACCACGTTCGATCTTTTGCAATACAGAATATTTCATAAGCCAGCGCGAACTTTTACTGAAATTCAATTTGTAGAATTATTCTAGACTCAACTTTATATACCTAATAACAAAAGATAGATTACGTTTGAAAACAAGAAATCTTTTCATGTGGTCGAGTAAGCTTCAAAATTAATACAAAAAAAAAAACAACTGACTTCCAAAAAAAACACTACAAAGTGAAAAATAACTTTAATTTCGGAACTCGTTGCCAAAAAATTAAAATTCTAAATCAAAGACACCGACTTCCGAAATTAAAGTTATTTTTCACTTTGTAGTGTTTTTTTTGGAAGTCAGTTGTTTTTAAGCTCAGCATAGCTTTTATCGCGGGCTTTGAGCGCGGCGACCGAATCAAGAAATTCCGTAACGAAAAAAACCTAACACCCCCCACTCCGCCTACTATGTAATGACGGTTCCCATGACAACGTGGTTTTGTTTTATGTCATCACGTCATCATCCCAAGTGTAGCGTTGACAAATTGGAAGTATGGAGGGTACAAATGCTATGCAATAGCTTTACCGCGGCAGTCCCCGAGTGCCACACGTTTTTTTTTTGTATTATTTTGAAGCTTACTCGACCTCGTTAGTTGTGATACCTGCCCCACACAAATTCAAATACCACTACTTGCTATATAAATAACAGTGACAAGAACTTATTATAACATCATCCATATGGACTAAGTGGAAAAAATACGTATTATTGAAGCTAAGTCAAAAAATACCCAAGCAAAGTTAATAAAATTTATATGGGACCACTTCTAAAGTATGACCTACCAAACAAAAAAGAATCCTGACAATCAACTCATAATTAGCGGAGTAATCGCGTAACAAAAATAAACGTGTGGCACTCGGGGACTGCCGCGGTAAAGCTATTGCATAGCATTTGTAATCTCCATACTTCCTATTTGTCAATGCTACACTTGGGATGATGACGTGATGACATAAAACATTCACAACAGTCATGGGAACCGTCATTACATGGTAGGCGGAGTGGGGGGTGTTAGGTTTTTTTCGTTACGGAATTTCTTGATTCGGTCGCCGCGCTCAAAGCCCGCGATAAAAACTATACAATAGCTTAAAAAAACTGTTGTATAATTGAGAGCCTCCTCCTTTTTGAAGTCGGTTAAAAATGTTCAGCTAGAGTGTAAAGTAAACTCCATCTGATTACGGACAAAGCTAACATACGGTCGGTGCCCGTCGCACGAATGATCACACGCCTCCAATTTAATTTGGTACAGCTATAATGAGATCCGCTCTGAATTAATATAGGTTTTTGAATAAGGTATCTCGCGTACAAACCTCGTTTGCTCGCCTCCTTGAAGCACGTATTTTCCCTCACACAATCACGCATTTTATATTAACTGCTATCGAAATGTTGACAGCTGAAACTCGAGGTGTTATTTTCGCTCACTCTTGCATCAAACTTCACCAGTGTGTACATAAATTCAAATAAGAAAATAACTTTGGCAATATAAGTATGTAAATTGTGTATCAGACAATGCCTGAGATGGTTCAGAAAGTGCGATTATACTTCTTGAGACTCGGATTTTGAGGCTTTGCTTGTTTTATTTTTTTGAAAAACGAATCAATTGTTATCCGTTTCTTCAAAATATTTATGTGTTATTATAAGTATCGATAGACAGTATTCATATAAAATACAGAAACCACATGAAGACTCTAGCTTCAAGAAAAGGCTTTTTTATTTCAAAGCAATCTGAAGCTCTAATTCCAGTCATTTTAATAATCATTCGAAAATTGTTCCTACCTACTTACATAAATTGTTCTTTTACCATCTTTTTATACCGTGTTTTATGAAAATTAATATATTCTTATTCTTAAAATGAATGAATCTCAATCAGACGTAAGTTTATCATCTCCACTTGGGCTGGCTCTGGGGGTGATCGACAATGAGACTAGTAGTGATTATAAACCGATCCGTTTCTCTGCCAAGCAGGTAGCTGAGTTAATTGAAAGAATGGCTAAGGGAAAGTCGCCGGGTCGTGACGGTCTCAGCATCGAGCACCTCAGGTGTGCTGGGGTACGCCTGCCTAGGATGTTGGCGCTGTTTTTCACGCTATGCATTGGCCACTCATACCTTCCACCTGATATGCTGAAAACAATAGTGGTACCAATCGTGAAAAATAAGACTGGGGATGTATCTGACAAGGCGAATTATAGACCGATATCCTTGGCCACTGTAATTGCGAAGGTGTTGGACGGTTTGCTGGACAAGGAAATTGACAAATGGATAACTCTACATGACTCACAGTTTGGGTTTCGGCCTGGACATTCCACTGAGAGTGCTATCCTCTGTCTAAAGCAGACCGTCCAATTCTATAAGGATAGAAGTACTCCGGTGTATGCCTGCTTCCTTGATCTTTCAAAGGCATTTGACCTTGTGTCATATGATGTCCTTTGGGATAAGCTCAGAGGATTAGGTGTACCACCTGAGTTGACGAGTTTGTTCCAGTACTGGTACTCTAACCAGTTGAACCAAGTTCGTTGGGGGGACGTTCTATCTGATGCGTACAGGTTGGAGTGTGGGGTGAGACAAGGGGGTTAACTTCCCCTAAGCTCTTCAACCTGTCTGTAAATGAGTTGATCGTTGAACTCAGCAGCAGACCAGTTGGGTGCAAAATAGGTGATGCTAGTGTCAATAATTTAAGCTATACAGATGACATGGTGCTGTTGGGTCCAACGGCTGGTAGGGTGGGCCACTTTTGTATGGAGATTTTTATTTTTTTAAATTTTGATTGGGGCTATTTACAATTCGGTGCTATGGCACATTATTACTTAATGTACAAAAAACTGTTATGATTAGATGTCATCTTTAGCCTCCGGATCCACGTTGAAATTTCATAAAATAAATAAAATCGGGAAAAAATGTCTTTTGTCAAAACATTATTAGGAGTACTGAATATAGTTTAAAGTGTTATTGGTAGTAATAAAACACAAGTATAAAGAACAGACTGAGTTATATATTGATTAAAAATACGAAAATCAAAACAAAAATGTATTTAGTTGTTGTATTATTTTACACAAAAATCCTTTTTACTCTCGAATTTAGGCATATCTTTGCGAGACTGTATCTGAGCCTTTATGAAGCCTTCTCTTGATGTTTTGCTGCACAAGGTACGTGATGCTTCGGTGACTGTCTTGACAGCTCTTTCGACAGCTTGTGTATGGCATGGTAGGCGAAGCAGAAATAATTCACTTTTACCTTTTTGTGCAACAAACAATTGCAATTCCTCGTCACTTACACCTTTAAGAATTGGCGGTTCGGTGATATTTTGCTGCCAATCGATGAGATCGATGTAAGAGGTTGCATCCAGGTTTAGGTCAGGAACTTGAAATAGTCGGACATTGGTCTGCTTAGTGCTTCGAGCTTTCAAAATACGACGCGCCGCTAACTCACGAATATGATTTTTTGGATCAGTCAGCATTGCAAGTAGTAAATTTTCGGGGTGAGCAAAATAACTGTTTCTTCTGATGACGGGATCGGTTTTAGCTTTTAGATCGACTGATAAATATCTGGATTCAGAGATCAGTGACCACAAGTGTTTTGCTCCATCCTTACAAGTAGGATGGATTTTTATAGCAAACCAAGTTGGAGCGTAAACTTTTATTATATACGTGGCCAAAATCTGAAGTTTTTCAGTTGGATTTTTCGTTGATACATACAAACGAAGAACATGATTAGCTCGGGTCAGCCATCTGGCATGCAACATCTTGCCTGGTGATTTGTGGACTAAATCATCAGGGAATTTACCCGTGGTTATTGCTGAAACAATTTGATATAGATACAATTGGTCAGTGCTGAGATCTTGTGCTGTCAAATCTGGTAACTTTGATGGAATTGGCTGAAACTGAATCACAGGTTTGTTCTCACAGTTTTCAAGCTGTTTTCCAATTGGTCCTTTTAAAGTTTCAGGCCCCGACGTAGCGCCGTCAATATGTGCGAACAAATGTCGAAACGGCAATTCGTTCATATGTAGCAAGCAAATGATCCATTGTAGCGGTTTATTTAACGTTTTTTCAAGTAAGCGTATGATGCCTTCATATTTACCAACGTTAACGTTTGTCCCGTCGCATCCAATGGCCAGTAAAGGTTCCGTAGATAAATTTTCCGTAAAAAAGTAATGTGTGATGGCTTTTGTAATCACTTTCGCAGAGCCAGAACGTGGTGCAATGTAACTCAAGTACTTAGAGTCAGGTTCTTTAATCAATGAAATATGTTCTTCCATAATAAGCTGTCTGTAACTCTTGCCTGTTTTTTTCACCATGACAATTGTCTTATCTTTCCGACCATCGAAATATAAAGCGGGTACTTCCAAAACTCTGTCCTTGGCGGTTATATTCTGTCTTGTTTTCGATCGTTCTCTGCGCAGTTTGTTCTTGTCAATGATTGACACAGTGGAGCTAGTTGCTTGCAAAGCTGTAGAGGCAATGGCTGCCCCTGCTCTGTCTGATACACCATATCTGTCGCAGGTTTTGGCGAGCATTGAATAATGCATGTTAGTAATGGGCGTTTGATGAACTTTGGATTTCTGTAACTTAAGTTCTTTGTCGTCACTATCAGACTCCTCGGAATCGGCGGAAGACGATGCATCGAGTCGAACTACAATAGGATAATTTATATTTACCTGGCTTGTTTTTTGACATTTTTGTTCATATTCTTGCCTTGAAAGCTTCCTTTTCAAAGTTTTCCTAACTTGTTTTGTAGCAATGACATCGACATTGCCAATGAACATTTTTCGCAAAGAACGCTGATCCAATAAGAAGCTGCAGTCATTCTTAGGTACTTTTTTATCTTTCGGACAAGTACAATTGATCAATTCCTTACATTTGCACGCCAAAATGTCAAACAGAGCTTTGCTACTGCGCCGAAATTCTTCAAGATTTTCCTTTGGTATTTTGGGGTTGGACTTGAGTAGATTTTTACAGTTTAGGTGATAGGCTTTTAGCATATCGTTCACTCTTTTATGTGAAATAATGGGTAGAGATGCTTTAGTCCATATTTCTTTGATTTTGCTTGTCACTATAACAGCAATTTCTTGAAATGTTGGTTCTTTCTGCGAATTATTGATAGATTTCAGCTGTCGCCTACTCCACTCATAATATTTCATAACTTCTTCATAAGTTGGCAATATATTGTCTTTAATATCACATATTTCTTCAAACAAGGGACACTTTGTTGCGTTTCGGGTGCATTCCATGTTTAAAACAACTTCTCACTTATTTAGCCGCAGCGTGACTGACGCGTAAAACAGATGCGCTAAGTGCAATCGGCACCACCCCGCCCCCTCACTTCACGCCATAAATTATCAAAAGAATGAACGTTTTTTGGTTTGTTCTGGCTAATAATAGGTCATGTGTGCTTCCGAAAAGTGAAGAAAAGAATAAAAATTCTGACCGTAATTAATAATTATTGGCACTAAAAATTACCTCTAAAATATGTTTTTTCTGATATTTCAAAGTGAATCCGGAGGCTGTTAATAATAATAGAATTGAATTATATTTAATACACGATATATTCACTATATGTAGCACCTTTTTATTGCTAGCCAATAAAAATAATGCAAAAAAATACATTTCGGCCCACCCTAACGGCTGGCTCAATCAGGGAGGTGCTGAACGTCTGTGAAAGGTATGACCCACGGCCTGGTATACAATGTCATTAAAAGTGAATACCTGATTTTTGCCGCTCCCGGGAAACATCAAAATTATGAGCCCTCAATATCCCTCAATAGACGAGCACTTAAAAGGGTCGCCCAATTTAAGTACTTGGGACATTATGTCACCGAGGACCTCAAGGATGGGGTAGATATGGATCGTGAGCGCAGGGCACTAACAGCTAGGTGCAACATGGTGGCTCACAGATTTGATCGTTGTAGTAATGAGGTCAAAATAACTCTGTTTAAAGCTTATTGTTAAGGGTTCTACACGGACAGTTTGTGGGTCGACGGTGCGCAGAGGGCTCTAGATGCTCTGCGTGTGCAATATAATAATGGCTTCAGGGTGCTGTTGAGGTTGCCCCGGTTCTGCAGCGCGTCTAGCATGTTTGCTGTAGCACGAACTGACGACTTTTATGCCATTATGAGGAAGAAGGCCGCATCCTTAATAAGCAGAATGAGGGCGAGCAGCAACAGTATTTTGAAAACCCTAGCTGAACGAACAGCCTGATGCACCAATACTGAGACACTGTCAGGTTGCTCGTGCGGCAGGGATGAATAATAATTATGTATACATTTAATAAATACTAACCCTTAGTTGATAAGTTTGTTCTATGTACTAACCATTGGACCAATGTTGTCAAATTAAATAAATAAATAATAATAAAAAGTAAGTACATTCTATGCGCTTATTCTGTGACTAAATAAAGCATGTAACTAGAAGAAAGAAGAAAGTAAATACATTTATTTAGTACAGATCAAAAAACACAATATAATTAACAGTAGATAAAAAAATAAAAATAAAATAAAAAGTGTAAAGAGCGATGTAAGAAATTAGCAGGGCAGTGTGCCTCACGGCTGCGCTAAAAAGGCCCAGTTCAGCAAAAATGCCAGACAACAATAAGCACCTGACGCTGGTTTTCAACTGGACCTGAAAGTGTGTTGTGACGGATGTAAATCAGTTTTATAATGTAACGTGTGTATGCATACTTAAATAAAATAAATTTGTGTCAGATAAAAAATAAATAAAATAACGAATATGGAGGTACAAAAATAGTGTGATTGTGCATAAAATTGCAAAACAAAACAAACAAAGACTGACAAATAAATGAGTAAATGAGTAAGTGAGACGGACGCATGATAGAACATTGTTAAATATGTATGTAAATAAAGATATCCTTCGAAAATGAGTCTGAACAAAAAACATGTTTTGAACAATGCCAGACTTCCATGTTCCAACACATTGTCATAATTTATTAATCCGTGCACTTCATCGCATCGCACATCTACATGTCGCAAAACTACATGTCGATACAACTGGGGGCCTACCACAAGCTCATAAAGCAGTATTATTTTATTATTTTTTTTGCAGTATTGTATTTTTTTTTTATTTTTTTTTTGTTATTTTTTTTTTTTTTTTTTTATTAGGACTATGTAAGGATCGTAGCAGGTGGCGTTCTGTAGTTTCTGCCTACCCCCATGGGAAGAAGGCGTGAGTTTATGTATGTATGTATGTATGTATGTATGTATTACTTCAGTGTGGGAAAGAGATGAAGCTCTACAGGACGTATAGCTCCATCTCTTTCTCCCACTAAAGTAATATTAAAATAATACTGCTTTTGAGCTAATGGTAGGCCCCCTGCATCCACACTAATTTCACCGATTTACCTGTCTTATCGAGTAAACAAATTATTGCAATGATTTAGCCCACGTTCGCACGGGATTTTTTCGCACACTGGATTTTCAACGCTCTGCTAAGCACCGAAAGTTGAAAATCCACCAGTGTGGTTTTTCGACGCGCTGGAATGGTCTCTGTGGAATTTTCAATGCTCGGCTTAACACCGAGAGTTGAAAATTGAATGCGTGATAAAATCCCGCCGCAATATTTTTACGTCCGTGGCTAAGAGTGGGCTAAGAGTAAACATTAAAAAAACATTCAAATACCAAATGAACGAACACTAAAAATTATGTCTATTCAACACTGCAATATCTTTGTTTGCTCTCGGGAGAAAACAAGTATATTTTAAGAGGATATTCCTAAGGTTTTTATTGCTTTCCAAGTACCGCAGGAGCTGCCAACATAAGCGTTTGGTAAATAAATGCTTGTGGTAAACAAAAGTCTTATCTCTTGAGCCATAATGAGTCATGTGCCGCATCTGTAGGGGCTCTACGTACGCAATATAAAGACGTCACAATATTAATATTTATCAGGGTGATAGTGTATGAAGCGTTGTTATCATAAACTTTGGAAATTTCTTACTATACTCTGCCAGAAAGAAGTTGAATGTTGTTGTTTAAAAGAAAAGTTTTATCAATTAGAAGCCTTTTTTTTTATGTGGGAAATTATCAAATAACTTCTTCCACTTTGGATGGAGCGGGAGGGTGTGTCAGACTCTTACTGACTAAAACCCACCCATGTTCCTTCAGGTGCCATGTTGCCGGGAGCCACGATTTCCCTTTCGGTATTTTTCGCAACCCCGGCAGGCATCGATCAGCCCTAGCGGACCCCGTCAGTTCTGCTGACATCTCTTTGAGGTGCGCGTGGAACACAATGCGCCGTCGACCCGGGCCTGGTCCTTATCGGGCGGTGAGCTACCCATTGCTCACCGTCCGAAAGACCGCGCCTACGGTGGCCGGAAATAGGCTCGCGATTCCCGACGCCTAGGGCGTCTCCTCCTGCGGCGGTTAGGGGCGTGACGGCGTGAATTTTGTCTCTCCCTCACGCGTTCCGCCTCCTCCTTCGCAAGAATTACTGTTTCGCAACAGGAGGTGACGGCCTCCTATTTCCTCTCGCTCCGTACCATGGTCCGAATCAGGGCTGGACGCGAGAGATCACCGACACCGATCGCCTCCACAAGGACACGGCGATGCTCCGCCCAAGCCGGGCAAACCTCCACCGTATGCACTACCGTGTCCTCCAGGCGATCCACACAGTGGTGACACCCGGGCGTTTCCTTCCACCTTTTCCTGAACAGGAACCTCCCGAAATAGCCGTGTCCGGTGAGGACCTGCGTCAGGCGGAAGGTGAGGACGCCATGGCGCCTCTGTAGCCACTCCTTAAAGAGGGGTCTTATCGCCGCAATTGTGGCGTGCCCAGCGCTGGGTTGCGACAATCGCACTCTCCATGCCGCTATGAGATCCCGCCGGAGTTCTGTCCACTGTGCCGTGATTTCTTGCGGCAGCGGATTTAAGCCCCGTCGTTTCGCCTCCTCGTGCCACTCCCAAATGTGCGCGAGGCTTGGGCCACCCCTGAGCCGCGATTTTGTTTTATATAAGTTATATTGGGGTTTATTATTTTTATTCCAAAGAATATTATGTGCAAACATCATTATGCGTTTATAACATTATGCTTCATTATGCCAACAGTATTTATGGCAATAAAATTATGGCAAAACATTTATGTCCAATAACATTATGCGTAATGATCATTATGCTGAATTTCGTTATGCCAATGTAAATTATGACAATATACTGGTTACCTATCATAAGTTTGAAAAATATTGGCCGAATTTCATTTCACCTAAAACTTTTGAACTATTATCGTTTCGTTTTTTTTTTACTTCAATGAAATCACGTCTGCCACTGTATTAGTTGATCTATTATCAATTCGATTTTTTCATTACTCCGACGTTTCATTTGGTCGATACATTTTTTACCGAAGTTACACTTAGCCGAAATAACATTTGTTCGAAATAATATGTTTCCGAACATTCATAATATGACCTACTATTACCTGACCTGGTTATAGGTAACCAGCGAACAATCAAGACGCTTCCAACAGTACTTCATTTGTCAAACTATGTTGAGTAGTTTAGAAGATATAAGGGAACAGATGAACATACATACATATTTATATACATACAAACCGGTCAAAATCATAATCCTCCATTTTGCTTTGCTGTAGCCGGGTAAAAACTGGTGGGCAGTGGGCACTGACAGCGCATCTATTATGACCTAGAACTTTTATGGCGGGCCGATTCCTGTTAAGGGCACTTTGCATATATGTGGTGCATATCCCGGGGTTCCGACTCATCGTGGTAGAAGGACCAAGAGTTTGAGTCAGTATCCATCGACACCGGAAAAGTAGCAGAATTTCAACAAGGTTCAATAAAAACATTCCTGCTTTCATAAATTGTATGTATTGTATTCAGCAATCCCAATTATAACTTACAGTGAACTTATTTTGCAGTAAATATATCATTAGATCCAGTCTACAGACACGTTTAATAATTATTATAAAGGCATAAACACACTGGTAATTAATCCGGCAATGTGCACTGTGCTGTTGAAGCCACTGACAGTTTAGGTAACTACAACGTTTGACCGTTACAGTGGTTTGTGGTCACGCCTGTTAGTCTGTGCTAGTGTTTAGGCACTCAGTTAATTTACTAAACTAAGAGGTTTCATCTGAAAATTTCATACCGTGTTACGTGACCGAAGCCGACCGATGACCTGGTGAAGGTCGCGGGAATTCACGGGATGAGAGAAGCATAGGACCGGCTGGTTTTGCGACGCTTGGGTGAGGCCTACGTTCAGCAGTGGACGTGTTTACGATGAAAAGATGATGATGACAAACATAATTTGTAGATGTCGTAGAAAGTGGGGTTTTGAAGCGTCTACCTACTTTCTTTTAGGTAGAGGTGTGTAGACGCCCACTTTTCGTAGTTGTGATTAAGTTACTTGTATTATAGGGGGCTAATGCCGTTGGCCGGGCACTCATCCAGATTCAGACTTCTACTGAAAAAAATCTAATGTAAAAACTTAATAACACTGTCAGATTTGGGGATCTCAGCATTCACGCTTGCGGCCATAAGACCAACGAGGCAGTCTTGGCAGTTTTCATCGTCATTAGCCTTAATCCACACACTGCTGCGTATAGGCTAGTATTTATTTATATATTATATAATAAAACAGTAGGACCGGTACATTGAAGAAAAGTAGTAAAAATAGAAAGGGGGTAGCTAAAAAAGAGGAATATTATAGAACCAGCCATCATAAACCAACAATTTTTTCAATTCTTTTCTGTCTGTCTGTATCTTTGTTCGCGCACATCTCCGGAACTGCTAAACAAGTAGTTTTCACATGTTGACAGAGATTAATTTGGAACAGAATATAGGCTTAGTTAAAATCGGATGTGGCATAAAACAGGTATCATTGTTTTTGGAGTTCAGTATTCAAAATTGGACCCGTTAGGTGGCGCTGCGATCGAAGTTAAAGACGATTTATGTTCATGACACATTGTGCACAATTTCTGAGCAGTAACCTAACAAGAAGTAGTAGGGTTGCATGAATTCACGATAGTATTTTATACTACTAAAATAGGATTTGAATAAAATTTGGCACATAGATAGTTTATAACCTGGATTATCACAGAAGGTACTTTTTGTCCCGGTAGTACGTTCCTGTGGGATAATTTCCGACATCCACGTGGGCGATGCCGCTGGCAAAAGCTAGTTTGTTATACTCACTTTGAAATTACACAAGGACGATCTAATCACTGACTAAGCCAAAGTAGATTGAACTGCTTCCCTCAACCAGCATTTTTTGGCCTCTGCTGCTGGTTCCTTTACTGGAATTATTGCAAACTTAATAGAAATACACACACACAAAGTAAAAATTCCCCGTAGCAAACTTAACATTCAGCCATGGATTACACCTGGTCTTATGAGATGCATAAGCTACATCTATCATTAAGATCTGACCCTGAAAACGAGAAAAAAAAACTCATCTTTCACCGTTATAAAAACTTCTGCAACAATCTATTACGGAAACTTAGGATTGAGAACGACAGTCAACAAATCCAGGAAAATCACAAAAACTCCCAAAAACTATGGCAAGTTCTAAAATCAATCTACGACCCCAGCGGCCAAAGGTACAAAACATCCAATTTAGTCACAACCGATTCTGTCGAGTCTCTCAACAAGTGCAACTCTTACTTCACATCTGTAGGTAAAAACCTGGCTGCTACTATACTGACAAGTCTATCAGAAGCGCAGACATCTCTCTCTAGCAAGTACTCACAACCAAAAACTTCACCCTTCTCCTTCTTCCCACACCCCACTGATGAAATGGAAATCTCAAACTTCATCAATCAATTAAAAAAATACAGCTGCCCAGGTCTTGACAAAATCAGTGCAACACTCATAAAAAAACACAAAACTTGATTATAACACTCTTAACCCACCTGATAAACCTCAGCCTGGAAAAAGGTGTATTTCCCGAAAAGTGGAAGATTGCAGCAATAAGCTCGATACTTAAAAGTGGTGCCAAAGATAAACCTAAAAATTACAGATCAATAGCACTTCTCAGTATCTTACAAAAAATCCTGGAAAAAGTAGTAAACACCCGACTTGTAAATTTTCTTGAGCAACATAATCTCATTTCCAAGAGACAATTTGGTTTTAGAAAAGGCAAATCAACCGAAGATGCAACTTTACTGCTTACCAACTCAATTTCAGCAAATATAGAAAAGGGCGAACGATGCTTGGCTGTCTTCTTAGTCTTAGTTAAAGCCTTCGACACAATCTCATCAGATCTTCTTCTTAAAAAACTGCAAATGATGCAGTAGGAATAAAAGGAAAACCGCTTGTGCGGTTTCACAGCTATCTCACCAACCGCCGACAATTCGTGAAATCAGCCGAACACTCGATCATCATTTGTCATTTTTTACCTATCGATTTTGGAGTTCTGCAGGGCAGCTTACTAGGCCCAACACTATTTTTAACCGACTTCTAAAAGGAGGAGGTTATCAATTCGGATGTTTACATTTCTTTTTATGTGTGTTCGGGCATAACTCCGTCATTTATAAATGGATTTGCAAAATTATTTTTTTGTTTGAAAAGGTATGCTCTCAAAGTGGTCCCATTGTCATCTGGTTAGGATCTGATGATGGGATCCTGGAAAAATCGAGGGAAATCTTCAAATATTAAAGGCACAACTATAGCTATTTGGCTATTTTTTATAGTAACTCGTGCAGTTGCTCTCGGAAAGCACTATTTGGTGAAGTGAAACTGATAATGAAGACCACAGATGGCCATCGGGACTATTCAATAATAATAAATAAATAAGTATTTAACGGGTTGCGATTCGATTACTTTAATATGTGTCAAGCAATTTATGCTCGTCATAATGCATATGGATAAGTGAAGCTAATGGTGAAGTACCAGGAGAACTCCTTAACGATTAACGTCCCTGCATCAGGAAAAGCAATATTTTGTAAAAGGTGATGAACAGTTGGCATTAGGCTAATGTAACTTATATAAATTAAAAATTGAACCACAAAAAGCGAGAAATAAAATCTTTTTTACAAAAAAAAAACAACCGACTTCCAAAAAATCACTACAAAGTGAAAAATAACTTTTATAATTAACTTTAATAATTTCGGAAGTCGGTGGCAAATAACAAAACCAAAGACACCGCCTTCCGAAATTTAAGTTATTTTTCACTTTGTAGTGATTTTTTGTACAATAATTATGTAATATTGTGTGCTTTTTTTGGTCTGTGCTAAATAAATGTATTTTCTTTCTTTTTCTTTATCACAACTCAAGTCCCCAAGATACAGGCACCGTCTAGTTTGGACCACCGCTTTAACATAATGAATGTTACCAACAGTTACTGATAGAATTATTATGTACTAATTTTTAAGGTTATAATTGTAACAATGTTTTATAAATTTTATTATTCCCGTTTATTCATTCTAGTTCTTATTAAATTAAATTTTTAAATATTTCTTAAAATAAAAGAATTAAAGAATTATTACTTTAAATATAATATTAATAAAGCAGGAAGTTTCAGTAATACTAAAAATTCTCAGCGAAGCTATTTTTCAAGGCAATGTCGGTTAGTCCGGGCATTTGTCGTTTCGTAAACGGTCTATAAAATGTTGATGAGTCTGTGAGGGTAACTTAAAACGAGTTAGATAGTTCGTGTCCCGGGAATTTATAAATACTTACGTAGCGGACTGTGTCCCTTATGTAGTTTTAGAAAATTGTTTTATAATTATCTGTAACAGCCGAAGTATTTAATATGCATTGTTTATGATATCTACGCAACGGTACGGATAGATCGATTTGGTTAATTTTCTTTTTTTAATGTTTAGTCACAATCTGAATAACGTTTTTAGGGACAGTTTTTTTTTAATGCGTCATATTAGAAAATTCGGGAAAAACTTAAATTGGTTTTTCTATGGTATTTTTGTATGAATTATTGAAATTTGAATAAGACAACGTCTGGCGAGTCAGCTAGTCTTTCAATTAAATATTGTTTGCAGTGAGGTTCAAATTCAATAACTCGTTAAGGTTTTGTTACAAAATGTTTCCCAAAATAAATGAAAATGAAACAGTGACAGGTGAAGCGTTTCAGCAGTTTATTCATTAACATAGTGAATTTTGACTATTACGTTATTCAGAAAGGAATTCCCATGTGTGGCATTCATTACTTTTTCAACGAAACCTTTCGAAAGAGCTGTGTGAGTCTGTGTGTCCCACAGGGTCCGATAGTAAAGTCAGTGACTTTAATAAGTTAGTATTACAGTACGAACATCGTCAATATACACAAATATCCCCACTATGAAATGCCTCAACGTTCTGTTTAATTAATTGCAAAAAAACCATCTTCACCGAAGGTGTTAGGTGACCTAATATACGGTCAGGGGAATTAATTGCTTGTCAAATTAATACTCTACGTCAATCGTCACCTGACTTTACTGAAGAACATCACCAATAAGGTCATCTTTTTAGCTGCCACGGTTTATTTTAATTTTTGTATTGAGATATTATAGCCATTTCATACAATCATCATAGAATGATAGTTGTGTGTTTGACAGTTGTTTGGCAGGGAGATCTATGCTTAATTTTATAGACGGTTTTTTTTTTGTTTCTTGTTGACAAAATTCACGATTACTGTAAAAAAATATGCTTTTTGCTAAAAAAATATGTTTATTTTCAATTGAGGGTAGTTTTTCCGTTATGAAGTTTGTATCATCGTAATAGATCATTTAGTTTAAAAGTTACACAGTTTCGTTACAAAAAAAAAAAAATAGATTATTAAAATATTTTTTCCATCCATAAAATTAAGCATAGATTTCCTCGTTTCGATATGTGCACATAACAAAGACTTACACTATATTATGGAGTTTATAGTCAAATTGATAATCATTTGATTTTGATAAGCTGTTGTTTCTAGATGTGTCACATGCTATTCGTCAGTGGTCACCAAACATCAACCAAGCGTTGTCTTTACGATAGTATTGTACGATGACTAATTTTTGTGGTACATAAACAGTATGGTATAATATCATTTGTTAGCAAAATAAATTAGGTAAACAAAATAACAAATGTACCGCACAAATTCGCTTTATGAGCTAAACTAGAGTAAATGGAAGCGTTTGGCCTGAATATAGTAATGAGAGTCACCCACCTTCCAACGTGGTGTCGCAACCAAATACGTGACAGACAGATGAATTATTTTGTTCAATACATAAAAGTAAGACACGTAAAAATGACCTTTGCATCCGGAACACGAACCATTGAGTTTCATGATCGAGGAACCACAGTACCTGCAACAATATTAGGGTTTACTTGCAAACTGTATACTCGGAAACATAATGCTCTTTTTGCTCACCCAATTTTGAATAGCCTCTATAAATAGGAACTGTTATGTTTTGGCTGCTTTTGGCATATAGTAAATGCAACAAATAGGAATCAGAATATTTGTGAAGTTTCAAATTACTTAGCAATATGGCAATATCGAATTTTGAAATAAAATAATGATATCATCAGCTTATAAAATAATTATGTTATCGCTGAGAAAAATATGAGAGAACAGAATCTATGCGATCATGTTTTTTTAGTAAGTAGATAATGTTGGTACGATGTGATAAAAAACACCTAGTTGTAACAGAAAACGTATCTAAAGTAACCGGACCGGAAAATACTGTCATAACAATAACTACTGCCCTATAAAGTCAGTAAAATGAATAAGTCTTGAGTATTTCAGACAAAAATATATGACGGTCGCGTACCAGGGGATCATACATCATGCGAAAGTTGCCACAGTTCCAGGTAAAGTTGGATATCACTACGACTCTCCGGTGACGCACCATAATGTGACTTTCCTGAGGAACTTTTTCGCGTTTTTGTTAGGCGTAATATGATGAACGGAGCGACCATGTCACGGTAATGTTGTTTTGTGATTATATCGTAGAACAAGACAAAAGTAACTGGTATTTTTGTGATCTAATATTTCTTTTTGGTTGAAGTAAGACAGTGAAAGGTATGCGATAAAAAGTTTTTTGTTTTTCCTTGGCCAATATAGTGTTAGAACGACGAGTACAGCTACATAAACTATGGTGGTTAATATCTGTGAGCAGAGGTAAGCCTCCTTTCAAAATTTTTGTGTTTTTCTTTTGCTTGCTGAAGCATCGATTTTGTATTCTGGCATTCGGTTTATGTTTCCTCTTCCCAGAATATATAAAGCTGCAAACATCTCCAGGAACGCGTGAGTGAATGTTTATAGTGACAATAATATAAAGCGATAGTTTTCTTCCCTGAACACCATTAAGTAAACCGATCCACAGGTAAGGTAGGCCTATTGAAACTCCGTACTACACTAGGCCAGTTCAAGGTCAAAGTGTTACCACACTTACCACTGACGTGCGGTCAACTGTACCCTGATTCTTACATATTGCATGAGATAAGAACCGGCTGACACCAAATAAATGTTTATTTTACACTAGCTGTTCGTGCCCAGCATCGCCCGGGTGTATTTCAGACATTTCCGGTGGATTTTCCAAAATTTTCTTTCATGCACATCTTGTCTACAATTACGAATACAACAAAAAAATCAGCAAAATCGGACGAGCCATCCTCTACATGCGGCCGGATTCCTGTTTTATTGTTATGTATAGATGTACAGATAGCATTTATTTTAACAACTTTATATTATCTTGCCTTGTGTGTAAGTTAGCAAATCTTGCAAGCTGTATTAAAACCACTTCCTCTTATCCTACGGAGTTGAAATTTTACAAGTTGGTTCAGTTTTAAAGACAATGCATTTTTTATGATGCATGTGTACCCTAATTGCGTAATACAACAAAATCACAATCTGTTTCGATTTAAAACAGATTGCTAATCCATTGCTTCATAAGTTGGGATAAAAAATCTGCTCAACAAACAACATAATGCTGTAAATAACGCAATGGATGTTGTTGAACTATCAAAATGAAACAAATTAGGCAAAATTGTTTACGAAAATAAGTTACGCAATTAGGGTACTAATTTGACAGCAAGGATTGACTCCATACAAAGGAACTACACAACAGTTTACGGAACAGACACGAAATTTAATATACGAATTTAATTATGATAGTCCGTTCTAAAGTCTACTATGACCCAGGTGTAGCAGCCGGGTGTAGCTCTTAGTTTCCTCGTCTGGAGCCAATCCTAGCTGGCAGCCAGGATTGGCTCCAGACGAGGAAACTCAACATGCGATTTTAATGAAACAAAGCCTATATTTTGCTCCAAATTAATCTCTGTCTACTTGTGAAAAAAGTACATGAAAATCCGTTCAGAAGTTCCAGAGATGTGCGCGAACAAATAAACAGACAGACAGACACCGGATTCTACTGTTTTATATATGTATAGATTTCCAGTTGGTTGTGGGCCAATACTTCAAAGATTACTTTGTACTTTGGGTACCAGGAGGGCATAAACTCGGAAGAGCATTTTATCCTTCCCCTGCGACCATGATTATGAAATATTTATTTGTGCGTCTGTTGTGCGCATGTGTACGTCTATTTTTGTTTTGTGAAATATTTTTATGTGCGTTAACTTTGAGTGCCGTGTTTGTTCACACTCTGCTGAAAATTGGGTGATATTGAGAAAAAAAATTGAAATTGGTCGACTGGTTTTGGCGTTATGAGTTTTTATGTAGTTTGACTAAATATGAACAGCCATATTTATTTAAACCCATTGGTTACTGCACTAAAACATTGCAAGTCATTGGAGTCTTTGAAACAAGCCAAAAAGCTCTTCTTGTTCTTATTTTCAAGTTATTTAGTTTATTGCATTTAATTAAAATAGGTCTTTATTTTTATTTACTTATGGACCGAGCGAGTGTAGCGAGCGAAGCGTCTCTAGATCAAGTCTGGCAAAATTTGCTTTCGTGTGTCAGTTTGTACGTACTCCTCTACAGGTCGTATTTTACCACCGATCTGGACGAAATTTGGTGCACAGGTTTGACGAATTTTTTGTAATTTTCAGTCGTCGGGGATATTGCAAAATGGGGCAAAAAGGGGGCAACTGGATATCTCCGCCTTATGAAATCCGATTTCAATGATTCTTTTTTAATTTGAAAGATAGTAACACTATGTTGGTCTTAAAAAAACATTGGTGAAGATCTGATGAGGATCTTCGGCATGACGAGCAGAATAGCTTCTCAAAATGCAGTAAATTGCTCACTATTTATTACAACCTATTAGTTAATTTCTCTTGCTGGCGTTCTCATCACAAAACTAGAGAAATATGAAAATAATTTTCAGAATTCTCTAAAACGTTTTACAATAAGGTCACCAGATGGTGCTACTGTACACCCCTAGATTGCGTTGTCGTTGTCGCTCGCCAAATGGTTAGGTCCCGTCGAAGATTTTGTGTGACTGAGTTTTGTTGGGTGTAAAGTAGCTTCAAAAGTAAAGTCTCGTGTTTAACAGATAGTAGTTGGTTAGTTTTTGGTTCGTTTATTTCTGTTTTATTATCGTCTTGCCACCACATGCTTTTTAGTAACTTACAGCTGCAGTCGGGTTTTTTAAGTCGGATAGGTATATTAATAATAGGATTTTAAACTGACATGGTCATTTTCATTACTAAAGTTTTTGTTTTATTAACAAAATAGATAGATAGAAGATAGAATATTCTTTATTATGTACACCATAAAAATTACAGACATTAATATAGAAATTTTACATTGGGTGACACAATGGGCGGTCTTATCGCTAAAAGCGATCTTTTACAGACAACCCATCAAATCCCAATCAATATCAATATCCCATTTTAAACAAAAAACATGCTAAATATCCCGTTTGAAATAACTTTAGTGGTATATTAATTGTTGTAAAAAAGTAAATTTTGTTTATCGATACATTTTGAATCGGTGTTTGTTCACTTGCTTGGTTTGTTTGTCAAGTTATCAATTTGGTATATATAGAATCTGATGTCAAACCAACAAAGTTAAAAAACACTGGGGTGAATTAAATGACTTTTTCGAAAAGTTTCTTTTTTGCTTTTGTTTATTTTAATTGGTACACACACACCTACATACATAAACTCACACCTTCTCACGGGGGTAGACAGAAACTACAGAACGCCTCCTGCTACGATGTTATAATAAAGTTGGTGTTTATATTTTTTAAGGAAAATATATGTTTCCGGTATAACATAGGCCAGGCATACTTTCCATTACTTTGGAATGACCACGCTTTGCTGAAATTTTCTACACAAAATTAAATACACGTCAGTCAGTCGAAAACCTCTTTTCGGCATTAGAGATACCCAAAGCCATTTTCAGACATTTCTCAAGTTAGAGCGACCTTACAGGATTCCAACAGCCTAACGACCTAAGCTTACGACTTATCTGCGGTCCACTAACATGATAGGAACGGGAACCCTTTCAAAAAGAGGTTGGATTTTTATGAAATAATGATATTTTCAGTAATCCGTGCTGTACTTGTCTACCTGTTTATCACAGGCGCTTTTTCTCTGAAACTATTGGACGTCACTAACAATTTTCATATGAAACAATAATTGACTGTTGCTGAAGGGCAACTATACAAAAATATGTTTGCTGCATGTGAAATCAAATCTAATGTAATATCTAATTCAAGCTCTAAGTCACATAGTAATTAAGACATTTTTAGTTTTACCAAATTAACCTAATTTAAACATGGCATCAAAACTTCGTTTAAACCGCCCTCGGACTAAAAAACACCAGTGGGTACTACGAACACAGTCTATAAACGTTAATATGTGTGCCCAAAAAACTTCAGTTCCGACCAACATTCGAAGTAAATCCTAACAGCAGGTGCGACTTACTGCCAACTTGAATACAAGTAGACTTTTGGGGCTCATAACGACATCTTTGAACTTTACATTTCTCTTGGTAACCAGTAAAAAGTGTCACGAAAAACTTTTGTACGAGAAAAGTTACTTGTAACACTATTATTTTGGCATAATTGTTACCGTCAAAGGCTCTTTTTTTAACCGACAAAAAGGAGGAGGTATATGTTCGTCACGTATTTTTTTTTATGTATGTCCACCGATTTCTCCGTCAATTGTGGACCGACTTTGAAAATTATTTTTTTGTTTGAAAGGGTATCTAACCTTCACAACCTAGATTCTAGGTAACACGATATGCCTTGGTAAGACTGGTTGTCAGACTTTAACCCCGACAACCAGTGACTGACCAGTTGACTTTAACTTTGTCTAACTACCCGTAACGACTGTCAAAGATCTACAAATGACAGCTGGGATCAATGGCTTAACGTCCAACAGATCCTTGTATTATGCTCCCACGACTCTTTCATCGAGGCAGCAAACTCTTGTACGGTTATTTATAACTACACCGCAATATCTATAAAATTGAAACTGGAAAATGTTTAAATTTACAACATCATAGAAAATAAGTAATATAATTTATGATCAGCTTGTGTCCGCCAAAGGGTTGGTAGAGGTGTTTAGTACACCAAACGTGCAATTAAACGTTTTAAGTTAAACGTAGAAAATCGAAAATTATCGTATACGTTACCGTCTAACGTAACCGAAACCAACTCCTAATGACTGCCCGAGACGCGGACGCATATGTGAAATACACGTCTTATTACCTAGCCTACCTAAAGCGATATCTTCCTGAATTTACAACTGCAATAACAAGCTCCTTACTTCAGTACGAGACCATCTAAATATCTCCAACCCCGCCTAATAAAAAGATTTGTGCGTGCAAGTCTTCGCACCAAAATTAAACACATAAATATAAAGAGAAAATCAATTTGTCCGCTTTACGATTCTTTTCTCAATGTTTTTTTACTACTTTACAGCTTTCTCGCTTCCTTATATAAATCGTAAATCTATTTACATAACGACTGTCGTTAGGTTTATGAAGGCGGATCCGAATTATCCAATTGGGTTGCTTTTTATGTTGGCATTTTTAAAGTGAGGACGACTCAATGAAGTTACTGATTTAGGTTGATGTTTTTTAAGAAGATGGGAAGCGTTCTTCTGTATGTTTAAAACAACAAAAACGGCAGGTTTACGATAGCCACACCATAGGATACTAATGATAATCAGTGAACTAAAATGTGCAGTGATTGCATAGGTGATCGCGATTATTTCGCATTACGCTTGGTTTTTTAGAGCCGAGCAACAGTCATCGGCGAGCAAATTTGGTTGTCAAATTGCGATTGGTAACCATTTCCCTTGTTGTTGATCGCTTGCCTGTCGTTCGCTGATTGCTAAGTACAAAATTGGTCTTATAATTTGAAGAATTTCACCAAAAATTTTGACATTTAACTTCATCATGACAATGTGTCGTGTGTTCATTAGAATAAACTGTGTACCGTAAAAGACTATTCATTCAGTTTATTCAATGTCGCCCATTGGCATGTGACCACCCGTATTTTACCCGACTGCCCCAGAAGGAGGATAATGTTTTTTCTAAATATTCATGAAAAATTATCGAAAATTAACTTTAATAGGGGGTGGTCTATTTAATATTTTTCATGTTATTAAATTTTTTATTTTTTGTGTCGCGTTTGCCATATCTTTGTCGACTATGAAAAAAACCGGCCAAGTGCGTGTCGGACCACGCACAATGAAGGGTTCCGTAGTTAGGATGAATTTATCCCAAAAACAAACTTAACTTTGTAGCTGAAAAATATGTTCTCCCATACGGAATGTATGGGAAAACATGTTTTTGCAACTGCAAACTTAAGTTGGTTGATTATTACTCGTTAACCTGTAGAGCCTACTTAGCTGTGATAGTTTTACTTTTAATTTCGTTATATAAACTACTGTTGTGATTTTTTTCACACACCCAAAACCAACCATTTAGCCGGCAGGGGGGGGGGACACTTGACTCTAACAAAAATTAGCACTTTAAAGCTTAATATTTCGCAAACGAATCCCTGAATCCAAAAACAGTTTTTAAAAACTCACAATATTTTTGAAGGACCTTTCCAATGATACCCCTCACCTTGGGGTAAAAAAATAAACATCATCACTTTACGTGTATGAGAGATACCCTAAAAAAAAATGTTTTTCATAATTTTGTTTCACCACTTTGTCGACGTAATTAATATGTATACCTATGCCAAATTACAGCTTTCTAGTACTAAGGGTCTCGGAGCTAGACCGCGGACAGACAGACAGATAGACGGACATGACGAAACTATAAGGGTTCCTTTTTTACTACGGAACCCTAAAAAAGGAGGGGAGGAATAAAAAAAACTGTACTTATTTAAAAAACACAAGTGTCCATAAAATCAAAAATAAAAAAATGTACTTATAATAAGAAAAAAAAAAGATTTTTAAAGTTACACTTTTAAAGTTAATTTCAGATTTTTTTGCTGAATATTCAAAAAAATACGGACGGTCACATACCCGTGGGCGACATTGTATAAAAAAATTGTTTGCGTCTCTTTTGACGTATTGGGTACGGATGGCTAGAAACTCTAAAAGTTCATGTAGTTGGTCATTGGACAATCTATTTGCCATTTTATACTGAAACAGAATTAGGTACTGTTAATTTAAAAGTTAACTTGATTTCTTTTTGTTTCACATATTATTAATATTTTAAAACTTATTTGTTGATAGAACAGCCGTATATCGTTTGTAGTCCAAGTAAAAGTCTGTTTGAAAGTTGAATTTTTTATTACGTTGTAACGGCTAGGGCTGCGCAGGGTAGGCTGCGCAGGCCGTTAACGGTTTAGGTAGTAGTTAGTAAAACAGCTAGACAAGTTAATACATATATTTTTAACACTAGAATGTACACGGCTAGGTCGCGGTAAGGTCACACTGATTTGTTCTGAGCACTAACACAGTAAAAGGGGAAGGGTACCGTCCTTGGTAGCACGTGGTAGATTCGGGCGCCTGGTCAGCACAGGCTCCGTAGCAGGCCGGACGGCCCTGGCACGTGGTAGCACGTAGTCAGTAGCCGTGGAGGTCGCCTGACAGTTCAGGCTCCCAGCGGTAGGCTGCAGGCAGGCAGGCCGGACGTCGGACCTCAGTAGCGTGCAGTTAGCCACACATGCGAGCAACGTGCAGAATTGGGTAAGAGGTGTCTTCAACCCGTACAAAGAGCCCTGGAAGCGCCATAGGGAGCGCATGTTAGATGCGGTGCAAATATCAGCAAGCCGCATGCGATGTGCTAGCTTGTTCCCCTTTCTAAGCCAAGGAACGGTTTGGGAAGCATGGTAGGTGAAGCTCAATACATCGCAGCGGCTCACAGGCATAGAGTTTGCAAACATAGCATGGCACATGTACAGATGTGAAATAAGGTTAAGTATGGCGAACACGCGAGCATAAAACACAATGCAATAATGATATTAGCAGATGGCTCGCTGATCGCTTGTAACACACAGTGAGGCCCTACACAGCCTTGATGCAGTAGCAATACATACATATTACCATCTCCTGTGCACCGGATAACTCCAGCCGCGTGTCCGACATTGACACACGAGAAATCAGAAACTACATAGGTGATGAAATCAATATAGGTTATCGAAATGGCAGAGCGTCCTTAGGAAATTAGTGTTGTGCCACGTTTCTAGTGATGTGTGGTTAGTAACTTACTAATTGTGATTAATTACGGTTGAGACCTCACACAACGCTACAACGTTAGTTCCGAAGATTGCTATATAGGTACTTATTTGTTTTGCGCAAGTGTCATAGCGATAAGCAGGGACTGAAAGCGGTTACGGTTAAAGGTGAAAATACCTCAAAAATATATCGGTACCGGTTTCAAATAAAGGTTGAGCTATACCGATTTCTTCATGAAAAAGGGTTGAGCTAAATAGTTATTTAACCTTTATACGATTTCGGTACCGAAACACATGCGAGATAAAATCAAAGTCAAATCATTTATTTCAAATAGGCCCTTGTAAGGCACTTTTGAACGTCAAAATTTACAAAATAATAGAATTGATTTTAGTCGCCCCTTCCAAAAGGTAGTTTTCGTATGGAGAAGAATGAGCAAGAAACTCCAGTTACTCTTTTAAAATGTTTTACAATATTTTGTAAAGGTACACCTACATTAGTTAAATAATTATATGTGAAGACGATGCATCTAAAATAAAATTACTATTACCAAAATAGGTAAAAAAAAATAAAAACCGGCCAAGTGCGAGTCGGACTCGCGCACGAAGGGTTCCGTATAATGGTACGGAACCCTTCGTGCGCGAGTCCAGAATCTATAAAAACGGCAAAAAAATCACGTTTGTTGTATAAGAGCCCCCCTTAAATATTTATTTTATTTTGTTTTTAGTATTTGTTGTTATAGTGGCAACAGAAATACATAATTTGTGAAAATTTCAACTGTCTAGCTATCGCGGTTCTTGAGATACAGCCTGGTGATAGACAGACGGACGGACAGACAGCGAAGTCTTAGTGATAGGGTCCCGTTTTTACCCTTTGGGTACAAAACCCTAAAAATGAAGCAACGATAGATAATTTAATTATGTGATAGATACATAGTGCTCACATATTTACAAACATTGTAAAAGTAGACGATTTTCCTAAAATTTCATAATTAGTAAGTCAGTGGTGCCGATTCCCTTGTTCACAAACTAAACTAAATTTAAGTTCAGTGCATCTTTTTCATTCTATTTCATTAAGAAAAGGACAGAAGATAAATTTTAGTTTAGTCCTGTCAAATTAATCAGCGCTTGACGTAAATTGACGTAATTTTAGTCGGCATGTTTTTGATCACGTCTAAACTTGTATGGAGAGTGACAGGTGCTGCTTAATTTGACAGGACTAAACTAAAATTTATCTTCTGTCCTTTTCTTAATGAAATAGAAAGAAAAAGATGCACTGAACTTAAATTTAGTTTAGTTTGTGAACAAGGGAATCGGTACCAGTGTGAGGAAGTAGGTAATCACAGAATGTAAAATCAATTTATTTATTTAATACTTTAAGCACACAAATGTACAGAGGTGGACTTTAATGCCATAGGCATTTTCTACCAGTCAACCTTTGGGTGATGCAGAGACAAACAGTGGTAGGTGCAATAACGAAAATTGTGGAATAAATATTTATTTAAATATAAGATACATATATCTATTAAAAACTATGAATATATATACTTAATCATAAAAACATGAACATACATATAAATATTGTATACCCCATGGGTATGCTACAGTGATACAATAATGTTAACTGTAAGAACTGTCTTTTCACCTGTGACAAACAATGAATAAATTAATATGAATATGAAGATCATATATAAAATTAGCACACATAAATATACTAAAACAAATAAGACAAACAACGGGAAAACACTAACGTTGTAATGAAACTGCCAGCTTCTTGCGAATGTGCTCGCGAACTTTAACTTTAAAGGATAATCGGTTGGTTGCCATACTGATTTCCAGGGGAAGCGCATTCCACAGAGAGATAGATTGAACGAAGAAGGAAGAGTGAATGAAGTCAGTGCAGTGAGTGGGACAATGAAGAAGACGATTATGTGATGAGAGTAGATTTTTATTGTTGTTTGCGCAAATCTACTAGAAGTGGGGAGCTAGATAACTAGGAGAAGAGGGAGAGACAAGAAACGAAAACAAGATGGTCAGCGCCTTTTGTTCTCTGCGCTGGCGTATGGGCGACCACTTTAGAAGCAATCGATGCACAAAGACATGATCATATTTACGCAGATTGAATACGAATCGAATGAAATTATTGAGGAGACGGTCTAATTTGTTGAGGAGTTCTGCATTCAGGTCATAATAGCACACACCACCATAATCGATGATTGGGAAAATTAAGGACTGCACAAGCATTGTCTTTGTACTCGATGATAATAAGTTTTTCAAGCGGTACAGAGCCCGCAGCGTTCCCTTTTGGCTGACCCTAGCGACTTGAGTACGCCAGTTTAGGGTAGTATCAATGTGCAAGCCTAGGTCTTTCAAGTCATTGCTAAATGGAACAATCGTACCATTGAAGAGGATTGGTGGCAAGGTTGTACCATCCATCTTACTAATGCTACGAGGACTCCCAATGATGATCGCCTGACACTTTTTAGAGTTTACTGTTACCCAAAATCTATCAGACCAGGTTTTTATGGCTATCATTCCCTGTTTAATTTGTCGATGGCGCCAGGTAATTTATCAACCCTCCCCTTGCAGTTCAACTGCAAGTCATCTGCATACAAATGATACGCACACTGGAGTTCAGAAGTTATAAGATTTATGAAAATAGAAAACAGAAGAAGAGAAAGTATACCGCCTTGAGGAACGCCAGCTTCTAAATCACACCAGCATAAAGAAGAATCCCCAGCATGAACGAACTGCTAACGATCCTGAAGATAAGAGGAGAACCATTTCAGTGCTTCGGGAGAGACCACAACGTATGACAGAATGGCTAACAGGATGTCGTGACTGACGGTATTAAAGGCATTCGAGAAATCAACCAACACTAGAGCAGTAACTTCGGTATCTTTAAGTCCTGTCCTTATATGGCCAGTTACTTTCAAGAGGGCAGAAACAGTGCTGTGGCCAGACCTGAACCCAGATTGAAGAGGACTAGTGAGTAAATTACAATAAACAAAATTGGAGAATTGTTTGTAGACACAGGCCTCGAGCACTTTGGATAGAAAGGGAAGGATACAAATTGGACGAAAGTCGGTTGGAAGAGAGGGATTAGATAAATAAAGTACTGGACGGACATAGGCTTTATGCCACAGAGAAGGGAATACTCCGATGTAAAGGGAAAAATCAATTTTGTGGGTAATCACAGATAGTAGATGATCAAGAATGGTTAAGATCATACCATTTGATATTGTCACATCCCACCGCTTTTGATTTGACGGAAAGAATGATCTTTCTGATTTCTCCTGGTTCAACTGGAATTAAACTGAAAGGATTAATATGAGGACGCGTTAGACCAAATATTAGAGACACAGTTTGTTGCTTGGTTAGACGATCCATGGTAGGAACAGTGGAGAAATGTCGGTAGAGATCGTCTAAATCAATTGAGTTAGAAAGGTCTAAATATCGTGATTTGCCGATACCAAGAGTTCCAAGAAATTTCCAAATATCGGCAAAAGAGTAAGAATTGATAGTATTCAGAATGTGGCGGCGTTTAGCATTGCGTATCATCTGATTGTATCTATTCCTTACAGCCTTGAACAAAGTCCAGTTCTCATCAGTACGCTCCCTTTTAAATTTACGGAACGCACGGTCCCTACATCGCATTGCCATCTGTATTCCTCTTGTCATCCATGGTACAGGTGGGCGTTCCATCTTAACTTTTTTGACGGGAGCATGGATGTTATACAGGTTGACTACAACGTCATTAAAGAACCAACCAAATACAAAATTATTTACCGTAAACTAATCTTGGACTGTCAGAATAGAGCTATTCACGTCATCAAGATTTTGTGACCGTCGGTTTATTTTAAAGATCAATGATGTGTCATCTGCAAATAACACCATCTTCGGTTGATTTTGAAGTAATTGGCGTAAATCATTCATGTAAACTAAAAAGAAGAATGGACCCAATATCGAACATTCAGGAACGCCCATTGCCATTTCAGACTAATGAAATTACGCTGTTTACCTGAACTTTAACCTTTCTATCTTTCAGGTATGATCTAAGTAAATCAAGACCAATTCAATTCAATTCAATTCATTTATTCACAAACAATTTACATTGTGTTTGAAATATTCTAAAGACACAAAAAAATACATTCATATGATAAATATAAAAAATAGTTACAATAAAAAAAAAAAAAAATTCAAAGTCCCCACCTGTATTCCTAATCCCATAGTGCTCTAGTTTCAGCAGAAATGTCTCATGGTAAATGATTTTATTTCTGTAAGTAGGTTTGTACATACACTTTTACACGTCAATCATATTTTAAAGCTAGATGAGGTCGGCGTTTCCTAACTGACTACTCTGAGAAGAAAAGCCGAAACAAACTCAGAGGTCTCAGTCTCTTAAAGTCCAGACATAATCTTGGTCAGATCATGTGAAGGCCATATGGATTGGTGTCTGAAGTGGTCTTTTGAGGAAAGCACCACACAGATTGAGAGGGCCTGTCCAGTCAGTGCACGCATTTGTCAGTTATCGTGCAGTTCAACTCAGAATTTAAGGAGCTCAACGATTCGATGAACAATACTAAAAAAAGGACATTTGGGTAGGCCACTTAAATTACTCAAACTGTCAGACCATGATTAGAACTAACTGAAAAAATAATAAAAAACCTAACTAAAAGGAATGACATAGTCTTCACATTCACAATAATTAAAATAATAAAATACTTTAAAAGTAAATATTCATGTCATTGTATAAATAAAATTCATTAATGTCAATGTGTATATAAAAACCCGGAAATAATCTTGGTCAGAGCATTTCATTTGAGAACTATGTAGATTTGTGTCTGAAATGGTCTTCTGAGGAAAGAACCATACAGATTTGAGTGGACCTGTCCAGTCAGTGCACGCATTTGTCAGTAATAGTGTAGCTCAACTCAGAACTTAAAAGGAGCTCAACAATTCGACGAACAATAACAAAGAAAAGACATTTGGGTAGGCCACATAAAGTACTCAAAACTGCCAGATTATCAATAGAACTGAGAAAAAAAATATATATATATGACCCACATAGGCCTCATATTCACAGTAATTAAAATAATAATAATATTATACTTCACAAAGTAAATATTCATGTCATTGTGTATATAATTTTAAAGTTAGCAACATAAACAAAGTTCCGAAAGTAAAAAATAATAATTGGAGCAGCTCAATCCCAAGCCTTTTTGTCCTCAATGTAATTTTTAACGGTATAAAAAGCTTTCTGGCACAACTTACATTTAATGAATGATTTAAATTTATTAGGGCTTAGATCTTGTACGCGGCTTGGAAGTTTATTATAAAAGCGTATACATTGACATCTGAACGAGCCACCTATTTTCTTGAGCCTTGTTGTAGGTACAACAAATTTGTGTTTGTTTCTAATATTTATGTTATGGATATCACTGTATTTTTTAAACAATTTTATATTTTTATGGGCATATAAAAGATTATCAAAAATATACTGAGAAGGCACAGTCATTACATTAATCTCCTTAAATTTATCTCTGAGAGAGTGTCTCGGACTTAATTTATAAATTGATCGAACAGCTTTTTTCTGCAAAACAAAGATAGTCTGAATGTCGGCGGCATTTCCCCACAACAGAATACCGTACGACATTACACTATGAAAATAGCTAAAGTACAATAAATGGGCTGTCTCTATGTCAGTCAAATTACGAATTTTTCTAACAGCATATGCTGCGGAGCTTAGCTTTTTTGACGATTTATCTATATGTTGGCCCCACTAAAGCTTAGCATCCATAGTTAAGCCCAAGAAAACTGTGCTATCTTCAGGATTCAATACTTCGCCCTTTATTAACACACTAGTTTTCACCTGCCTAACATGAGGTAGGGTAAACTTAATGCATTTGGTTTTTTTTTTCATTAAGGAGTAAATTATTAACATTGAACCAGTGAACTACTTTTGAGATCGCGCTATTTACATCGTCAGTAACCAGCAGCTGATGTTTAAGTTTAAACAAAAGTGAAGTGTCATCCGCAAACAACACTATATCATGGTTATCCTTTATGAGGTAAGGCAAGTCATTAATATAGATAAGAAACAAGAAAGGACCAAGAATTGAGCCCTGAGGGACTCCCATTGTTACTTTAGATCCGGGAGATCTTTTTCCATTAACGTCAACGCTCTGAATTCTATTACTCAAGTATGAAATAAGAAGATTCAGAGCGCTGTTCCGGATCCCATAGTGGCGGAGTTTCCTGATTAACGTTTTATGAAGAACGCAATCAAACGCCTTGGACAAATCACAAAAGATACCCAAGGCATCGCATTTATCTTCCCATGCATTATAAATATGACCTAAAAGTTCAACACCGACATCAGTAGTTGAAAGACCCCTTGTTAAACCGAACTGTTTTCTATGTAATAATTTATGTCTATTAAAAAATATTTGCAATTGCTCTAAAATTAATTTCTCAAAAATTTTACTAAAGGTAGGTAGTACTGAAATAGATCTATGATTTGTGGGGTCTGATGTACTACCTGATTTAAACAAAGGTATACACAATCGAACGCTTTTGAGAGGTCGCAAAAGATACCAATGGCATCTTGTGCTTCTTCCCAGGCATTAAAAATGTTCTTTATTAGGGTGGTACAACGCCCTTTGATGAAACCGAACTGTTGTTCATAAAAGATAGAATTTTTATTAAAGTGACGTAACATTTGATTGAGCATCAACTTTTCAAACACCTTATTGAGAACTGGCAGAATTGACACAGACCTATAATTTATGGGTTCTTTACTGTCACCGAACAATGGAATTACTTTACTGTGGTGTTTCACGAGATCCGGAAAGACTCCTTGGTCGACACTGGTGTTAAATATGTAAGCTAATAAATAGGGCGCAATGGTTTCGATAATATATCTACAGATTTTTACAGACATTTCCCAGAGATCCTCTGTTGATTTAATTAGATCTTTAAAAGCTTTTATAACAGCCTGGGGGTTTGTATGCCGAAACCTAAATTTCAAAGGGCATGCCTTCACATTCTGTCTAAGTAAGGCAGCAGAAAGTGCGGGTGAGGAATTTAAAGCTTCAGTAGTTTTAAGGGGAATATTAGCAAAAAAGTTTTCAAATTCTTGAGTTATATCTATATCTGAGTTAATGGGCCTTGTGCAGTCTCTAAATTAAATTCAGTATTTCGCTGGTTTTTCCTACCTGTTTCATTATTTATTATTTGCCAGGTGGACACTTTTAAAAGTTTTTGAATATTTTGCAGCATACTTATGAAAGCTTGTATTATTCATATGTTGCTTTAGGCCATAAAGTTCAAATAGTTTTTCCCTGCTTTTACAAATACCTGGAGTCGCCCAAGCACTAAATAAGAACTTTGTGTAAATACTTTTAATCTTTAGTGGATGAGTGTCATTAAACATAATTTGTTGGCCAAAGAATTATTTAATTTCTCTAAACTTTTACATGTAATTGGCCTAAACCTTATTTGAATTTTTTGTAAAGGTATGTACAAGTAAAATGTTATTGTTTGTCCACTGTGATCTGATGGCAACTTATTTACAATTTGTTTGTGTAAGTTATCACAACTACAAAAAATATTATCTATACAAGTGGCAGAAGAACGGCGAAAGAAGACGGCGCGGTGCGGGTGCTTACACAGTCGTGTCCTTCCGATCGGAAATAAAAACCAATAGGTACTGAGTTACAATCAGCAAGTGAACGACAGACAGAGTGTGGCGGCGGTGCGTCAAAGAAAACCCCTATTTATTAAGGTTTGGTACTGCTACCGATATATTTATAAAGGTTAATGGCACTGCTACCGAAATATACCGGTATGCATTACCAACCTCAAAATTCCGCTACTGAAAAAAATAACGGTATCGAAATATTTCGATAACCCTTATATAACGGTATGACGTCATACTGAAATTTAAAGGTACCTTAATTTTTGGGTAATTCAGTCCCTGGCGATAAGTGCATAAATGGTGAGCGATTAGCGAACGTTTTTTATAACGATAAGCGATTGATCGCGCGATGACTGCGCGATTATTGCTGACTGACTATTTTATATGTAATAAGCAAATTGACATAGATATAGTATAAAGACAACTATATATTTATACTATATCTATGTAAATATATAAAATAGAAACACTAATGTCAATCCTGGTACCTACTAACCAGGATTGACAATGGTGTTTCTATTTTTTTGTGAGGCTAGATAGATAGAATATTCTTTATTATGTACACCATAAAAATTACAGACATTAATTTAGAAATTCAACAAAACAACAATAGAACATTCAATTTTATTCTCAGAACAACTCTCTCATGCCGTAAGAGTCTCATGTAGGCCATTTAAATGCCTAGTTAATTATATTTATATATGTCACACTTACATACAACAATTATTTTAATAAATAATAAAGTTTAATAAAAAACTGTAACCCGACTACGGGAAAATAAAAATGATCTAAAAAGTACGAAACAAGCAAATATTTCAGACAAAAATCAAGACATAGGTACAAAAATGGTCAAGGTAAAACCGTGGTCGCATGCCTGTATGCCATGTGGGTGCCAGAAACACCTACAAAATTATAATGGCATGCGACGACGGCTTTACCTTGACCATTTTTGTACCTATGTCTTGATTTCTGTCTGAAATATTTGCTTGTTTCGTACTTTTTAGATCATTTTTATTTTCCCGTAGTCGGGTTACAGTTTTTTATTAAACTTTATTATTTATTTTATACTTTTCCGTTTTTACACTTGCTGAACGTTACAACAACGTAAATAAGAGTAATTCAATAGGTCAGTAATTAACCTATTTTAAATTCCAATAGCAGTGCATAGTGCTTTAGACGAAACTATAGCGCCATTTATTTCGACGCCAACACCATACTTAGAAAGTTTTGCAACTAAGAGTTTTTGTCTATGAGACACTGGCTAGTTTTGATGTCAATTAAAACTATGACTATTTATTTAAAAAAAAAAAAACACAATATTCCAAATTCGAAATTCCCGCCACATTTTTTTACGAGCAAAATCAAAATACTCTGTCTCACTGAAAATTGAATTTACAACGAGAACATTTTCGCGCGATGATTTTGTACGATTTCAAATGTCGACTAAAACCAGAAGAATCATTTGAAAGACTTCGAATGATGTTCATAGACAAAAGCCCTTCTAAAGCGACTGTTTTCCGCTGGTTCAACGAATTTAAGCGTGGTCAAGTAACTTTGGCGGACGAAGAAAGAAGTAGCCGTCATAAGGCTATGACGGCTGTTACATAAGAAAACGTGCTGGCTGTGAGAAATTAAATTTAAGAGAATAGGCGAATTATATATGAAGAGATTCAGCATATACTGCAGATTGGATCGGGAAGTGTACATGAAATTCTACACGGGCACCTTCAGGTAAGGAAGATAATTCACGCTGGTTACCGCACAATCTAACGCAGGCTCAGGAAGTTCGGGTAGAAGGGTGCCGAGACATGATGGCAAAATTTGAAGCAGGCTCGTCTCGGCGCGTTTACGATTTCATTACGGGTGATGAATCGTGGATTTGTCATTTTTGTTCCCCAAAATAAAAAATCAACTCAAGGGAAACAGGGATTAAAGAGGTGTCTGATGCGGACTGGAAAATGTGTAATGAAAATTGGTTAAAGACGCATGAAACTGTGTATAGACACCAATGGAGAGTTATTTGAAAAGATTTAATAAAAAAAATATAACCTGTATTATATTTTTTTATTACCAATCGCAAAATTTTCTGAGTGCCCCATGTATTAATATTTCGTTGTACACAGATGTGTAGCCACACATCAAGCTATAAATTTCCAGTATTAGCTGACCTCGTATTGTACGGAAATCCTTTACAATGCCAGATCAGCTTAAACTGGAAATGTATAGCTTGATGTGTAGCCGTGTGTACTTGTTTTACTTCATAGAGGAATTGAGGATGGAATTACAAACCGTTACTATTTATTAAGATTTGATTAACTGCACGTTGGTATCATCTTGCGATACAACGTAGCACAGTCTCACTTTTGCTTGTTTTTAACAATTTAAACATATTTATTTACTTTAAAAGTATAACATTATTTACATATTTGTAATGTGCTCGTCAAGACCTTTCTTTTGGTACCAAACATGTCATGATCATCTCATTTTAATTTTTATCGAGGTTAGAAATTTACGTGTAAAATCCACCATATTAAATTTAGGGAAAATTTATATAGCCTATGTCACCCGGACTATTATTACAAATCTATTGATACCTCATTCATCAAAATCGGTTCAGTAGTTTAGGCGCTACGGTGGAACACACGTAAAAGCAAACATACATACATACATACATACAAACATATAAACATACATACATACATAGACTGCTAAAATCATAACCCTTCCTTTTGGCTTTGCCGTAGTCGAGTAAAAAGTCATTTTGTGTTAATTAATAGTGCAATTTATTGCCTCGATTGAACGCGGCTCCATGCTTGAACTATCAGGTTATATTTACTACTAGCGACCCGCCCCGGCTTCGCACGGGTATAAACCGAGTTCTTATACATATAAACCTTCCTCTTCAATCACTCTATCTATTAAAAAAAACCGCATCAAAATCCGTTGCGTAGTTTTAAAGATTTAAGCATACATAGGGATATAGGGACAGAGAAAGCGACTTTGTTTTATACTATGTAGTGAAGTAGTTCAAGGTATGCGCTTGATCGAACCGAGAGCGTCGAGCGGTGTGAGTAGCGTTTCAATATCTACGTCTCTGGCATACTGTAAGCGAGTATTTAATTATTTAATAATAATCTTGCAAAGCTAATTAATAATATAATTTGTTTTACGTAGGTAAATGCCAGCAACATAACATAACATCACGCCTTGTTTCGCCGGAGGGTTAGGCAGAGGTGTCCCTGTAGCAGGTACACCGACATTTCGCCAGTTATGTTTAAGTCCCATGTAATAGGGGCGAGCCCATTGCCATCAACCGGGCACAAATCCAGACTCCGAGCTGCTACTGAGAAATTTCAGATAGAAAAACCCAATAACACTTTGCCCGACCCGGGAATCTTACCCAGGACGTCATGCTCAGCAGTAGCGCTTGCGACCACTAAACCAAGGAGGCAGTAAACAACATGGTGCCAGCAACATGTTTGTATATTATGAAGTTCCTAGAACTAGAAATGGTAACGTATCTGTCTACATTGTAGATTCCCAATAAAGTGCTTTGAAAACACAGACAACCAAAGACCATCATATTTTGAATAGTGTAGAATTATTTGTGAAGGAGCTTTATGGAATAAATATCACCAAAAGTCATATCGCGAGGCTGCGTTGTGTCCCGATTTGAAGAGTATTTATGGCTGCGAGTGTAATTAGGCTCGTAATATGTTTAAACTTTGTCTCTAGGGTGGACAGCACACCTACGTTGTCCTTGGTACTGCAGATCTTCATTGGCGATAGTGACAACTGACCATCAGACTTCAAGTTTGCCAGTTGACGACATGAAAAATATGCTATTTACTAACCATGAGCGAATGCGGTTCTCCTGACCAACCCATATCCCATATGTTAGAATATCCAAAGTACACCTACACCTGCATTTTTGAGGACCTAAAAAACACCACTGATGCCCCGATTGGAGTGGCCACCTACTGGGCCCATCTCATTTAACATAATACAAGTACTTACTATTGACTTGAAGAGAAGAAAAAGACAAGCCAAGTCATGAAGTAGGTACGAACTCTGGTCTCAACGGAAGATTTACATTAGTAGATTCTCAATAACTACTACAAGTTGACTGTAACATTTGAATCACTAGTTGAGGTAGTTCGGAACCCTAAATTGTTGGCGAAGTAACTAAGCATTAGGCCGAGATTTAGTTGTCTGTCGACGTAAATGCACCGTTGCAGATGTTATCTGAGTAACTGCATAGTTGACTGCATAACTGTTAAAATAGCGTGTCAATTGGTATTAATAACAGTGCATATAAAGCTCGGGCAATTTTTTCAGGAATTATTGCCGGAGATAACTAAGTGGTGGAGCAATAAGTTGTGCGATATGGGGCAACTATATAAACTGCTACGATTATTGCGACATCAATTGCCAGTAACAACAGGTATTATCAAAATATGTGTAAACAATGTTATCAACACATAATACTTTCAGGAAATTTCGTATTTTAGAAATTTTGATTTGGCGTTTCATACTGCCCTACCTTCAAATAATATAAAAACAAAGAGTGCTATGTATATTTTTTATTATATTGCGTTTACCTTTCAATCGTAATTCTTTCCTCGAAACAGTTTCATAAGAACAAATTTTAATGATAATAATAATATACCTAAAGATTTATTGTGAAGGATGGCACGGTTGACATCTGTCGGGCATGCCACCGTCCGGGAGAATCAATCCGACACATTATCTCCAGGTGTTCTCGTCTAGCTAACGAAGAGTACTTGCATAGACACAACCTTGTAGCCAGGATTATCCATCAGCAACTTGCTCTGAAATACGGCCTTGTGGATTCGGAAGTGCCGTACTACAGGTATGTGCCCGACCCAGTTCTCGAAAATGAAAATATCACATTGTACTGGGATTGATCCATCATCACTGACAGGACTATTGTTGCCAATAAACCTGATATAGTGGTGGTGGATCGAGTAGAGCGGCGCACAATGATTATTGACATAACAGTCCCGCATGACGGGAACCTCGTGAAAGCCGAGAAAGACAAACAAATCAAGTATCTTGACTTGGCTCACGAGATTGTCGACATGTGGGATGTGGACTCAGCGATAATTGTGCTGATAGTCGTATCAGCCAATGGCTTAATTGCCAAGAGCCTCGACCAACACCTAAGGAGGCTCTCGTTGGGCAGCTGGATCAAGGGCTTGCTTCAGAAAGCGGTACTCCTGGACACGGCTCGCATTGTCAGGAGGTTCCTCTCTCTGAAGCCCTGACCGCCGGTAGCTTGGACCCTGTTCCCGATACCGGTGGGCTACTATTTTTTATATTTTTAAATGTTTCTATATTTTTTATATTCTAATATTTAAAATGTAATTTATAAGTATTTTAATGAAATAAAGGATATACCGAAAAAGGAAAAGAACCGAAAAGGTTAAGAACCTTGGGGTTTGGATTGACAAACATCTTTCTTGGGGTCCCCAGCTACAGGACGTAAGTCGCAAAATTTTTGCATCTGGTAAGTCCTTGAGACGACTGCGGAACTTTCTTCCGACTGCCACTAAAACTGCGCTTGCACAATCCCTTTTACTTCCCATCCTTGACTACGCTGATGTCAGTTATCTTGATCTCACTGAGGCACAGCTAGATAAGCTTGAGCGACTTCAAAACTTTTGCATAAGATTTATATTTGGCCTGCGCAAATATGATCACATTTCTGAATTTCGTACAAAGCTCAAGTGGCTTCCCATACGTCTTCGCCGGAATGCTCATATCTTATTTCAGCTCTACAGTATTCTGTTCAATCCTAAAACCCCCTCTTATCTTAAAGAACGTTTCAAGTTCCTTCATGACACACATAATAGATATCTGAGGTCATCGGAAAATTTGAGACTAGAGATGCCGATGCATTCCACCGGCTTTTATGACAAATCTTTTAAGGTTCAAGCAGTACGGTTATGGAATGCCTTGCCCGTGTCGATAAGGCGTGCTCAATCTTTGTCCACTTTTAAAATTCTGGTAAAAAAACACTTTCTCTCTCCTTAAACATCGTCATTACATATAATTCCTTGCTCTTGTTTCATGTTTATAATTTTATGTACATCTGTCTAATATATATATATATATATATATATATATATATATATATATAGGTAATTATATGCTTTATGTATCTGTGTATTCTGTTGTATATGTAAATGGTACACCACTGACTACCTGCAGTATTGTCTCTCCTTTTCCATTTAAATCCATCCAAAGGTTGTCTGTAAAAGATCGCTTTTAGCGATAAGACCGCCCATTGTGTCACCCAATGTAAAATTTCTATATTAATGTCTGTAATTTTTATGGTGTACATAATAAAGAATATTCTATCTTCTATCTATCTACCTAAAAATTATAAGGGATGTTTTTTTGTTATTTTGGAGTAAATACCATCGTTAATTTAGTCTGCCCACCTTCATTCCCCCAATTCAATCAATTCGTCGACTTTTAAACAGCCTAAATCGTCCATTGTCATTCAAAATTAACCTCTATTTATTGGCCTATACCGTGGCCTATACCTTAAAGATTATATAGTTTGCTATAGTAGTTTAGCAAGACGATCCCGAGCTTAGAGGTTACGTGATGGGCTTAGCACGGCAAGCTGTACTGCAAAGCTGAGCTAATTCTGTAAAGTACTGAACATTTGGAATGTATTTAGGAGATTAGTCTCTGAACGCCGATCTTATGATGGGTATTGTAATTATTCGGTACGGATTTTGTGTGTAATCGTTATATCAGGTTAATTAATTACTTTTTTACAAGCTTTTATTTAATTTCACCAGCCCCAGTGTCTGTCTGTAATCAAATCTTGCAAGGTAAATGACGATGACGATTTATGCCCTAATCAGGTCTAGCCAATTCATATTTTTAAATGTCCTTCGTTTATTCAAACTGGATTTAAGATAATAGTCTAGAGTCATTCAAAGCATTTGTTTAAGATTGAATAAAAATAAATATGATTTGTAGTACCGGTTAAATTTCAGGTTTAATGGCGACGATAAGTAAAAGATTACAGTTCATTCGGTCAATGTGATCAGATGAATGGTAGGAGTATACCTTATTTTTGAGGTACAGGAGATAACCAATGAGGCAACCATATTAATTATTTATTGATATGCAACTAACTCACTAAAACATACACAACAAAAATCACATACAGTTTCAGGTATTGTAAATTCGTTACTTTCAGAAGTGCACAGCACTATAACAGAAAACTTAATCATTTAGGATGTGTTGTAAGATAACGTTTGAATGAGTTTCAAAATATATTGGAAAATAACAAAAAAGACTGAAAAAGTATCTGACAAGTTAAATGGACAAAATGGAAAATACTAAAATATTGAATTATAGCGTATTATTCAGTGATAATATAGTATATTACTGGTAAAAGAATTTTTAAAACGGTCCCGTAGTTTTTGAGTTTATTCATTACAAACAAAATACAAACATCTAAAAATACAAATCTTTTCTCTTCATAATATTAGTGCAGAAATACATAATCTATAATAACCATGTCCAGCTTTTTAACGTTAGATAATGTAGCAAACTCGAAATTGTATCAACAGTGGCTAGAAGCATAAACATTAATACGATTGATCGACCACCGTTTAAAAGATTTGGTAATATTAATTGATTTTTGCTATAACCGAATATTTTGTTTAATTTCCTTTCAAATTCGTTAAATGGTTTGGCTATTGAACAGAAATGTGAAATGACGGGATTTCAATGTTTATCAAAAGTGCTTTTCCTATGGTATTAGTGCTTACTCTATATATGGCTTTTACCGCTCGGTAGTAAATACGGTCCAGTCGACTTAACAAGGAAAAGCCTTTTACGTTAAATGACTAAGAAACCTTAATCTTTATGAATTTCCAAGAGGAACTTATCTATATTTTGATGCGAATACGTCGAATAAAATATTGACACCCTTTTAGCCCGTGTTAGGCCGCAGATTATCTACCTGTTTCTGAAAGCTTGAGCTAGTCTCTGATTAATTATTTATTTTGAGACTTCTCTTCTTGTTACAGTTTTTTTTATTATAATAATCACCACCTACCTATTAAGTTCCTACTCCTAGGATACAAGATTATATGCTTACCAAAATAGCGAGAATCAATACCAATATTGGAAATATTGTCATTTAAACAACAAATTAGATTGTACTAAACTTTTATTACCATCTACGTCATTGTCCTTTCAGTGTCCTCGGGTTTTTAGGGTTCCGTACCTCAAAAGGAAAAAAACGGGAACCTTATAGGATCACTCGTGTGTCTGTCTGTCTGTCCGTCTGTCACAGCCAATTTGCTCCGAATCTAATCGACCGATTAAATTAAAATTTAGTACACATATGTATTTCTGTGACTCAAATACGAACGTGTAACGTAAATAAATTAATTTTGAACATAGAGGTCACTTTTGGGGGCAAATAAGAAAATTAAAAAAAAAATTGCTAAATAGTACCGTGTGACATATCAAATGAAAGAGCTTATTACGAGAATCTTAAAAATATTCTTTAAATAATTTTAAAATAAATACTTTTAAAGATATTTAAGAAATTCTATGAAAATTGACCATTCCCCCCCTTATCTCCGAAACTACTGGACCTAAAATTTTGCCAAAAGTATATAGTATGGCTCTTTACTCATAGATTATAGGAAAACCTATAAAAAGTCTATGGTCTTAAAATAACATGGTTAATCTCTCAAAATTGTGCGTACAAACTTATTTTTATTTTTTTATTAATCACGGCAGTAGTATATAATATATAACGAAGTTAAAAGGAAAAATATCACAACTAAGTGTGATTTACAAGTTAACGAGTAATAATCGGCAAACTTACATTTGCAGTTGGAATGAATGGGGAGAACATGTATTTCAACTACAATGTTAAGTTTGTATTTAGGATAAATTCATCCCAACTACGGAACCCTTGATTGTGCGTAGTCCGACATGCACTTGGGCCAGTTTTTTCATCTGGGATTTCTCAGCAGTAGCCCCAAGACTAGATTTGTACCCCTTTGATGGCAATAGGCTCGCCCCCTATTACATGGGTCTTAAACATAGCTGGCGAAATGTGGGTGTACTATAGGTGCCTAACCATTCGGGCAATACAGGCATGATGTTATGTGTAAATCAAAATCTGACTACACCAAATTATACTCTGTTTCTGTATTAACCTCAATAAACCACGCAGAAATCACGGAAAGCGATAAGGCTGCAAATTGTGTATTTTTGTAGAGCTTCATTTATTTATTGTTATGTATTTTTGTCGTATATAAATAAATAAATGAAGTCTTTTCCCCGATTCAGAAGCGTTCTTTTCATCCTCACTTCGTTCGAAGAGAAATGACATCGCTAGAAATAGAGAAATATTTTCCTAAGACCGACCAAGCTGCTCAATGAGGATGAAAAGTAACATTTTCAAGTTTCACCTCGTTACCCGTGTGTTTCCCTGTTCTCTGCAGCTACGTCGAAACTGGATATTTTATTTTTAAATTTAACTGACACCTAGATTCTTAACTTTGGACCGTAAACATATTTAATAGATTTTTATTTCTCCAGTCACGTCTAACTAATGAGGCAAAATTAATTAGGTATCTATTGCTACGTTACTCTCGGGAGTCACACATTCATTGTATAACACACTTTCAATCAAGTATTTTTAAGGAAATTACTAATCCATTGAAATAATAATAAGGTTTATTAATCAAAGAGTAACAATATAATTTTGCCAAATTCAGTGAGCCATAAACTAAGTGTCACCGCATCGTTTGTATATTGTGGCTTGTATGTTTGATAAATTCTTCTGCTCAAGACCATACATAACGCTATTAAAGTGATTTCGGTGGTACGCACTCGGTCTAGTAGGTTATGCCAAGCATGGCTCGCTCCATGGCCCTTTGTGATACTCGTATACGGATGTCAGTCTTCTTCATGAACGTCTATGTCTCGGCACCGTAGGTCATTGTTGGCAAGACACATTGGTGAAAAAGGCGGGTTTTTAGGCACTGTGTGAAATTTTGGATCGAAAATATGTTCTAGCTTACCAAATGCCACCCAACCAAGCTGTATTCACCTGAAAATCACTATGTTGGAATACTCTTTGTCAAAAGATAGAACATGTCACAAATAAACGTAATAGTCAACTATCTCCAGACGCTCGTTGCCAACCATAATAGCTGAGTCTTCCAGGATGCCTGAGATCACCTTCGTCTTGGACCATCTTACAAGATGGCTCGAGAATGAACATGTGAACGAGAATGAACAACAGGAAGCATCATAAAGTTCATTTGACATTCGTTGGAGGTCTTCCAGGGATTCGGCGAATAAAATTTGGTCATCCGCAAACCGAAATAACGACAAGTAAAAACCATTGATGTTTATACCACGTTGATCCTATTTCAGAGTTTTCATCAAGTCTTTTAAAAAAAATCTGTGAAAAATTTAGGCAAAATGGTATCTCCTTGGCACACTCTCCTTTTAATCGGTATTGGGACCATAAGTTCATGCAATCTGATCTGCATTATTGCCGCATCGTATAGCACCTTGAATACAGCCACATACCGAGCGTAGATTTGGCAGCAATGAAGAGAACACGGCCCAGTGCTCGACACCGTCGAATGCCTTCTCATACTCAACGAAAGCTAAACACAAGGGCCAGTTCTGTATCTGCAGATACAGTGTTTTGAATTATCAACGTTCATTCGATTTCTTTTAGCCTGTTTCATGTTATCGTGTTTATAGTTTTTTTACTTTGTATGAAAAATACTGAGATATTATAAGGCAAATTTCACTGTATCTACTTAAAACTCAAGCTTAAAACAGAAAAACACGGCAATTGAAGATGCAGTGTATTGCCAAAATAATTTTCGCGCTTTGCAAGATACAGTGTTTTGTCAAAACAAAGTAGAAGGGCTAGCGCGACGCGGGTGCGCCAATCAGAGCGAGGCCGGGCGATCGATCTCAATGATTATTGGTCAATCTGTTGTTGTTGACAAATGCTTAAGCACCGCCGTTGTATTCTGTACTCTTCTCCATCATCTGTTTTACGGTGTGGATGTGGTCGATGGTGGAGAAACCACTCCGGAAACCGACTTCCTCAACGGGCTGACAATCGTCTAGAGACGGTTGCATATAGTTTTGGCAAACAGCTTATAAATTTGAGAAAGGAAAGATATAGGACGGTAGTTGCTAAGGTTTGAATGGTCTCCTTTCTTATGTTGGACAACTACTGTGGTCTTCTTCCAAGCATATGGTAGCGTGGCACCGAAGAGGACGCTGTTAAAAAGTTTTACAAGAACTTTTAGTACGGGTTGACTAGCACGCAGCAACTCAACCGTGATACTGTCCTCACCAGGTATTTTGTATTACACAATTACCCCACTTATATAAAATTATATTTATCGGTTACTAGGATAAGCTGTTGATGTCTAACTTTTAAGTTTTAAACTCGTTGCAAAAACCGACCCAAAACCTAACAAACAATAACAATGATTAATTTTAGTAACTTCGTTTTTAACTTCTCCGGAAGTAACTATACTAAACACTTTCGCCTTTCCAAAAACGTAGGCTTACCTGCTTATCTTCCGGTCGGAAAAAGAACGAAGTAAAATACGGGTTGGCAAACATGTGGTCACTTAGACTCCAAGTCCTGTGTATACCCCATGTAAATAAATACAAGGGGAAGAGTGGCCCAAATAAATCGAAGACACAAGTGCGCACTTAAGCCCTTTATGTTATTAATGCAGTACTTAAATTATTATTTTGATCCCTAACCAGTCAGCTAAGAGGCACTTAGGCAAACATTGTGCGTCTTCTAAGGTCAATAATTGCTTCTTAGAAATTATTGTAAGGACAAGATAATATATCTTGGGGTGAAATGATTTCAATTGTGCATGACTTTGGCTAAAACCGTCCATAAATCTGTACAATACGAGTTAGTGTTTAGAGTCAGAGGATTTTATAACAATTATTCATTTTTGTCTGCTTCGTTGGCTAGTGGTCAGCATGAGCATGAAGCTTCGATTCGAATCCCTCCTGAGTTCAATTTCCTGGTCGGGCAAAGTGTTATTGGGTTTTCCCATTTATCTCAATAGTAGCCCAGAGTCTGCATTTGTGCCCGGTAGATGACAATAGGCTCATCCCCTATTAGGTGGGACTTAAACATAACTGGCGAAATGTAGGTGTACTATAGGTACACCTCCGCCTAACCCTTCGGGGATTACAGCGTGATGTTATATTATGTATGTTATTAATTCTTGCGTGCTCCTTACAATGAGTAAATCATAGTTCTAAAAATCATCACACTAGCTGTATGACAGTTATGTTGTTATTATGACGTTTATTTTTAAACGTTAAATAGGTAGGTACCTAAAGTCAAATTAAATTCTTTATTTGCAAGATAGGCCATAATATCTTATACAGCTTGCTGCAAACTAAACAAAGCCATTTAATTTTAGCACGAATTGTCACTATTCTATTCATATAAGGAGAATTTCATCTATGAAACTGAACGCAATAAGCTCATCTAAACCACAGGCAAAAGCTGTTAGTGTCAATATTTCACAACAATGATGACATTGACAGCTCTCGAACGCGGCTTTGATATTCGTGATGTACATCAACGTAAGAGGAATTCAGGCCTTACTGTTGAAAGCCCCTACTGAATAAAATAGTAACGATGAAGATAACGATGAAGTTTTCCCTAAGTAAGATTATTCATAAAAAAAACCGGCCAAGTACGTGTCGGACCACGCACAATGAAGGGTTCCGTAGTTGGGATGAATTTATCCCAAAAACAAACTTAACTTTGTAGTTGATAAACATTTTCTCCCATACGGAATGTATGGGAAAACATGTTTTTGCAACTGCAAAGTTAAGTTGGTAAATTATTACTCGATAACTAGTAAAGCCTACTTAGCTGTGATAGTTTTCCTTTTAATTTCGTTATATAAACTACTGCTGTGATTTTTTTCACACACCCAAAACCAACCATTTAGCCGGCAGGGGGGGGGGGGACACTTGACTCTAACAAAAATTAGCACTTTAAAGCTTAATATTTCGCAAACGAATCCCTGAATCCAAAAATGGTTTCCACAAACTCACAATATTTTTGAAGGACCTTTCCAATGATACTCCATAACATGGGGTAAAAAAATAAAAAAATAAACATTACCACTTTACGTGTACGAGAGGTACCCTAAAAAAAAATGTTTTTCATAATTTTGTTTTACCACTTTGTCGGCGTAATTAATATGTATACCTATGCCAAATTACAGCTTTCTAGTTCTAAGGGTCTCGGAGCTAGACCGCGGACAGACAGACAGACAGACAGACGGACATGACGAAACTATAAGGGTTCCTTGTTTACTACGGAACCCTAAAAATGAAAACTTTAGTACTAACAATGGATGCAGAATACTTGTTTGATCAGTGCAGTTGGGTTTAAGAAAATTCTGAATAATCCAAATAGATTACCTACATGATATCACAAAGTTATCAAAGCCTCTAATATCCCATACAATCAGCTAACAACCTGGGACGTACAAGGGTTGCTTCATCTAATTATGATAAGCTCCAAGCTGTATCAAATATAATTAATGTTAGTTAGTTTGCTGGTTGCGTGTGTTAAGCTCCCAGTTTATGCCCCAAAGGCTTCAAATTTCTCGCTAAGAGTAAGGAGACTGATTAGTAATTATTTACTAAGTATATAACGTATTTTCTGCACGTGCATAACATGTTGTTGATTCGAAATGAATGCATTTGTTTAATACGATTATTATTGAGGAACTTGTCGTTACCGCCTTGTTGGTCAAGTGGTCGCAAGCGCTACTGCTGAGCATTGAGTTTTTCCTTGGAATTTCTCAGTAGCAGCCCGGAGTCTGGATTTGTGCCTGGTTGATCGCAATAGGCTCGCCCCCTCGTCCTATGTAATGACATGGGACTTAAACATAATTGGTGAAATGTGGGTGTACTCAAGTATACCTCTGCCTAATCCTTCCAGTCGGTAATACAGGCGTGATGTTATGTAACTTTTCGTTACCATGAACATTGTAAAAGGCGATTGAAAGATTTCAAGAAACATCCTCTTTTGTGTTGGTAATGATAACAAAATCCTGAAACCACCAATTAAAATCACTATTGTACTGTGTGGTTTAGACAAATAATTTCTCACCAGTTACCTTTTCATGATCTCGACCTTTTAAGACCCATGTTTAGTATATTAAACCCTTATACGAATATGAACCTATATTTTAATAATATTCCAAAGGTCACTAACAAGGATCCTTAGAGTATGTAACACTGGAGAAGCCTTATGAACACTTCCCCGTCTGTAAAAGTACAAGAACAAATGTCATGCATGGTCATAAAAACTACTTTCAAGTCGATTCTAACGCACATCGTTAATTGTTTTCGAGACGCGCGGTTCTCATTCAGTGCTCCGTGAAAATGCTTGGTTGTGCTGTTAAAACTTGTAAAAAGCGTTCAAATGCATCAAACTAAAATAAAGTCTGAATAACCTTCTATATGAGTTTAACTGTCACGAGGACTCATTGAGATCGGTAGCAATTAAAATTCTATTGTGTCTCATTAGTGAAAGTTGAAAGGATATGTAAGTATTTTTTTTTAAATATTTAGTTATGTTTTCATTGAAATTCAAAATCCTAACCTCGTAAAACATTTCTAACTTTTCATTCGATTTAACTATGATTCAACATAAAATAAGGCATGAATCGAGTATTTTCACCATGTCTCGCTACACGTCGTTATTATGTTCATAAGGTTCAAAATATTTTTTCTTGAATTACAAAAATGTACGTCAAATTAGAAAAATTGGCATATACTTGACATGCGATTATGTCTTTTAGCAAAAATGACAGCAAGACTACCGTAGGATTGGGGTCATGTATGCAACCAAAACCAAAATTGACTTGTCGAAAATTTCTTAAGACGAATTAAGTTTGTTTTTGTTTTAAAAAATGGTTTTTGGAACAAGGTGCTTTAACGCGGCTTGAGGTAGAAGTAAACTGGCAGAAATCATCACGCGAAAAAGCGTTCATGCTTGCGACAGTCTTCTTCTAATTCGATAGAGAGAGAAAGAATAAAGTGGGAATTTGGTCAAAATAAAAATCCAAGATAGCGGCTGCGAAAATGTTCACATTTTTCATCACGGGTATCATTTTCATAGTTTTCATGGGTGCTAAAGCCGATAATGAGGTCAAAATGTAAATCCAAAATGGCGACCACGAAAATGTTCAAATTTTTCATCATGGCTGTCGTTTTCATAGTTTTTGAGGGTGCTAAAGTCGATAGTGAGGTCAAAATGAAAATTCAAGATGGCGGCTGCGTACATTACAAGAAAAAGAACCCTTAAAAATGTATACGCCATGTTTACTCCAAATTGATTCATTTAAAAAATCAGTAGGTGTTATGTTCCTACTGATTTTTAAAATAAATATTATAATTCTTGGTACTATAACATAATTTTATTTTTACTTTAATTTAATAGTTGTTATTATTGAAATTTAAGTTTTCTATGCATCAACTGTTTTATTTCTGGGCTTAAGCAAAATTCCGAATGACTATATCGATATCGATTAAAAAATCGATGGTACGAACTTCTCTTTCCGGGCTCGAAAAAACCAATAGCTAGTGTTCTTTTTCGTAGTAGCTACCGTGCCCCCGCCAAAAGTGACAGACTTTTTTGTTCGGAATATCGCGCTTATGGCTTCTCCAGTGTTATAAACTCTAAACAAGGATCACTGCCTATGATGTTTTATAAATATATCAATGACACATACGAGGAGCTCGTGGCTAAGTTATAACAGCCGCACGGTTCGATCCATCAGGTTAAGCTACGCTTGCCGGGGTTGGTCTGTGGATGGGTGACCATCTTAACATACCGAGACTACTCCGTGCATCGGAAAGCATGTTAAGTCGTTGGTCCCGGCTATCATTCGTGGATCTTTGACAGTCGTTACTGGTCGTCAGAAGCCCGAAAGTCTGACAACCAGTCTTACCAAGGGGTATCATATTACCCAGTTAATGGGTTGTGGAGGTCAGATAGGCAGTCGCTCCATTTAAAATACGGTATTCAGCTGCATCCGGTTAGACTGGAAGCCGACCCCAACATAGTTTGGAAAAGGCTAGGCAGATTGATTGATCAATGACACATACAATTTTACGGTATTCCGCTTTCTAAGTTGAAATTTGTATAAGAATGGGGTCGAATCGAGGGAGAATTACCAGCTCTAGCTACTTCAGTGCAAATTGACACCTATTATCCGAAATAAATTGGAGCGACTTGCATCGCTGCGTCCATCTACCTGTCATGGTGATTGGGCTATCGACGTCCAATTTAGAACGAGAATATGTTAAATTTATCCATTTGTACCCACGTATGGGAAATATTAAAACCTATGGTCAACTCCAAAATTATCTGATAAAATTATAAACAAACCCTGTTCAGGTTCAATTCTTACGCAATCACTCACTAAAGGGAATTAGTAACACATTCATGTGTACTTAGAAGGTTTCAACTTTAAATCTCACCACTTTTTCCAAGAAATACTCTTTAATTGAAAAATCATCAACGAAATAGGTTATAAAATTAACGTCAATTGTCAAATGAAAATGAAAACATGCTGGTCCTGCTCCATAGGACAATTTAGAATCAAGACAAAATCAAACTGATTGCTAATTTAATTGTAAAATTTATTATTTTGTGTTTTATGACATTGATTTTACATTCTGTGATTACTTCCTCACACACTTTATTAATTACAAAATTTTAGGAAAATCGTCTACTTTTACAATGTTTATAAATATGTGAGCACCATGTATCTATCACATATTAAATTATCTATCGTTGCTTTATTTTTAATTCTTTTTACCTATTGTGGTATAGTAATTTTATTCTAGGTGCATCGTGTTCACATATAATTATTTAACCAATGTACGTACCTATACAAACAATTGTAAAACATTTTAAAAGAGCAACGGTGGAGTTTCTTGCCCATTCTTCTTCATACGAAAACTACCTTTTGGAAGGGGCGACTAGAATCAATTTTGAAATAAATGATTTGACTTTGACTTTGAAAAACATTTTTAAGGTAATTGTAAATTAGAATTTCGGACATAAGAAGTATTGAAATAAATCAAAACACTCAATTTGTAAGTGGCACTACAAATTGGGATGCTGATATATTTTCTGATCCTTGTAATTTTCATCAGAAACTTATGGAACACCTGTTTTCAACTGGTGTGTGTATGTGATAGGCTGAACAATTTATGCAAAACAAATTAATTGTGTTGTAAATAAAGTTCGGCTTTGTATAGATACATGTTTCATAATCAGTTTTTGATTAAACCATCTATAAATTAAATAGAATAAAAAAAAGCTCAATGTATTATTCTGCCTGGAAAGCTACTTTTTGCTGGTTATTATAACAAGAGGAGTTTATTTTTAAACAAAACATGTCACATGTATAGATCAATAGCATCAAAGCTATATTTTTTCTTGTGCTTATTATGCAATTTATACTTAAACTTTTGATTAATTTAAATATCACTTAAAATTTTAATTAAATTTTTCTTCTAGACTGGATGAAATATAATTTAAAGTTAAGAATATATTTAATTGAATATAGATGGTCATCTCTACAACCGATAAATATGTAGCACCTTTTTTTTTGGGTTAGAAATTATCAAATAACTTCTCCCGCTCTAGGCGGAGTGGGAGGGCGTGTCAGACTCTTAATGACTAAAACCCACCCATGTTCCTTCGGTTGCCTTGTTGCCGGGGGCCACGATTTCCCTATCGGTTTTCTTCGCACCTCCGGCAGGCATCGGCCCTAGCGGACCCCGTCAATTCTGCTGACATCTCTTTGAGGTGCGCATGGAACACAACGCACCGTCGACCCGGGTCTGGTCCTAATCGGACGGCGAGCTACCCATTGCTCACCGTCCGCAAGCCCGCGCCTACGGTGGCCGGAAATGGTTCGCGATTCCTGACGCCCAGGGCGTGTCCTCCTGCGGCGGTTAGGAGCGTGACGATGCGAAGTTTGTCTTTCCCTCACGCGTTCCGCCTCCTCCTTAGCGAGCATTACCGCTTCGCAGGAGGTGACGGCCTGCCATTTCCTCTCGCTCCGTACCATGGTCTGAAACAGGGCCGGACGCGAGAGATCACCGCCGCCAATCGCCTCCACGAGGACACGGCGATGCTCCGCCCAAGCCGGGCAGAACTCCATCGAGTCCTTCGGGCGACCCATACAATGGTGATACCCGGGCGTTTTTTATTCTTCTATGTCTTGCACCAATGGAAAGATCAATAAAAGCTGTAGATACTGAAGAAGTCACTCAAATAAATAAAACGTTTCGATTTACATTTTAGTTTCTTTTTAGGGTTCCGTACCTCAAAAGGTAAAAAACGAAACCCTTATAAGATCACTCTCTTGTCCGTCTGTCCGTGTGTCACCACCGATTTTCTCAGGAACGGGTGGACCTAGCAAGTTGAAATTTATACCAGATACTAAGACTTATAGTCACTATAAGGTGTATAAAAATCAAAGTGCTGAGTCAACACGATAAAAAGATATGGGCAAATTTAGATTTTCGCGAAAACTTGTAAGTACCAAAATTTACCTTAATTTAAAAAAAAAAATACTTTTCGGAATTTTCCCTATATTTGTGCTGTAAGACCTTGATTTTAACCAAAATTGACAATTCTAGGTCAACCAGAAGTACCCTATAGGTTTTGGGTCGAAAACATATATGGTAGTTTCCGTTGACCTAGAATCACGAAATTTGGCAAAAAGCAAGGTCTTACAGCACAAATAAAGGGAAAATTCAGTTTTTTTTTAATTAAAGAAAATTTTGGTACTTACAAGTTTTCGCGAAAATCTAAATTTGCCCATATCTTTTTACTAATAACAATGATACCAATTTTATTGTGGCGGTATAATGGGTAGGTACGGAATCCTCGGTGCGCGAGTCCGACTCGCTCTGGACCGGTTTTTTTTTAGCTGACTGCAATTTTCATATGACTCGTGTTTGATAGCTGTGATTGTTTGATAAAAAAATGTAGTTATTCGCAACATAAATGGCTTATATTTCCGGTATCCATCAGTTTTCTGTTTTAGATAGATGTTAAAATGCGATCTAAATTGATCAGGAATATTTTTCATAAAATTACTTTTACAAAATACATCCTACAATTTTGTATAGAAATTAAAAAAGAACTATAAATTCTGTTTCATAAAATAATTTCAGTACGAATATGTAAATGGTCATGTACAAATTATGACTTAAGTATATTATTAACTCTAACGTTCAACTATCAACTTAGTATCAAGTTATATAAAGCACTTACGCATGCCATTTTGGTGATTTCCGATAATTCCCGAAAGGCGCGTGGGGACATCCGACCGCAGCACTCGGTCCAAACGAATTGCGTATATAATGCGCGGAATACTGGAGTAGTCATCTCGTGGAATGTAATTGATCATATTTTGTATAAAATGTGATATTTGCATAATTTTGCCTGATATGTACAGTAATAATTCGTAAGTTAGCGGGTAGTATATGTTTGAGGAAAATTAGTAAAAAAAATTAGGTACCTTCCATGGGGAAAATGTGTACGTAAATGATCAAAGATTTTTTCATGGCTTAGTAGTAAGTAATTTCATCACAAAACAAAATTAAAGACACACCTACTAACTTTCGAAGGGTAGATTTTTCCCTAATACGTACACCTGAAGTTCAGGTTAATAATAACAGGAAATCGTCAGCGACATTTTCAGCTATGACGTAAAAGACAAAGCTTAGCTGTTAGCAATCCTCACATTCCCTCAAACAGGGAAAATTGGCGTGAAGGAATGTCTCACTACACTGTTTCAAAAATAACATAAACTTAAAATGGTTTAGAATTATTTCACCAACAACAATATCGCCATTATTTTAAGCGCCACAGCATAAATTACATCGTGAGACCTCGCCTACCTCGTATTCGCAGCGCAACGAGGTTGGATTCCAGTCCAAAACTCTCATACAAAATGTATGCAAAGGCCAAAGAATCCCAACACATGTGTACGAATTGTTGCGTAGAAATAACAATAAACATATTATGAAAACCTTTATTGTTGGAGGGTTTTGTTTTGTAAAACAAAGGCCACTTTCTGTATTATATTAAATGGTGGCCTGTGGCCTTGAGTTAAGCGCGGCAGCGGGGAAGTGTTTACGTTTATAGAAATATAATGACTTCCTATTTTGAATACCATGCGTGTTTGAATCAACACAGTCTTGTTGTTATTTTGGGTTAACGTTCAATTTGTGGTCTGACTTTAGGTCTGATATAATACGTACAAATTGTCTGAAGTGTTTTGTAAATTATTTTCTGTTAACTGAAACTCAAAAATTTATTTTAAGTTAAAATTTACTGGCACTTTTGATTGTTAGATCACTTTCACATTTAGGCGACTTTAGCAGCGCGACCGTCGCGCAGTCAGAATTTCATGTCATAATACAGAAGCGCAGCGGCAGCGCGCGGCCGACGCGGCTGCCGCTTTCGCTCAATCGGCGATGAGCTAGTGTTGCAAGTGTCGGAATACAACCTCAATTTGATTTGATTGTCTATGCGACTATTGTCTATTGACATTGTCGATGTTCTTTTTATTAATACTTGTAATGTTTGGTTAATTAATTTAAATATGTCTGTTTCTTTTTTTTCCTTCGTCAATAAATAATTAGTTAAGAGAAAATTGACCATTGTAATGTTAATTAGATTAAATTCGGGGTGAGAGCTTGGTGATCCGTCATACAAGGTATTCTAGTATGGACGCCAGTCTCTCGCAAAGGATCATATTTTACGCATTTTTGTCAAAACGCTATATTTCTTGTCTCTATTTTTATAACTATGTGAACAGAGAAATAAAGATTATTACTACTAATTGAAGAAAATAATATTTGAATGTTGAAATATAATTATAGCTACACAAGTAAACAAAATTATTATTATGACCTGCTCCAACAGCAAGCGCACGTGATTAGGTATAGCCCATTTTTTAAATAAATTGTGCCACATCACTGATATAAACTGCGGCGCGGCCGCCACGCTGCTGTCGCGCGGCTGTTCTTATAATGTGAAGGCAGGCTGTAGCAGAGCCGCGCTACTATCGCGCTGCTAACGTCCTAATGCGTCTTAAGCGGCCTTAAGGAGTCATTTCAGAAATTTATTGTATTATATTATTCACAATAATAGGTTCAGCAAAATGTTTCTTGTTATAATAATTAATTATTATAAATAAAGATCCAGGTTTAGTCTTAAAAAGTATCGCTTTATCCGCTGTTAGCCTTAGCATTTCACTCGTCTTTTCTAAGCCCTAAACTAAATAACGTTAGGCATTCAGTTATGTAGGGTTACTATGTAATTACCTCCCTAAACTGCGGATCACGTTGTTACATTCCCTTTATTAACTTCAATTAAAATAATGCTCGTACTGAGGAAAGCCAATTAAAAGTAATGGGCATTTTCTGAGTAATCATCGCCAACACTTTAGCCTGAATATCTAGACTTTAGATTTTCACGTAGGTAGATTTTTGTGCTAAAAAGCGAAATTAGATGCTTAACCTTTGATCCATTTCAATGTGATAAAAGAAATATCTTAGAAACAAATGTAAACTAAATCATTTCGCTATTCTTAGCTTTCTCGCCCCAGCAGGCAGGTGCGACGCACGACGTGATACGTCACGACACGTTCGCGAGTCTGTTTTAACCGACTTCTTAAAAAAGGGAAGTTTTTCAATTCGTCTCTTTAAACATTTCGGAAGTCGATGGCAAAAAACGAAAATACTAAACCAAACACACCGACTTCTGAAATTTAAATTATTTTTCACTTTGTATTGTTTTTTCATGTTCAGTAGTTTTTTTTTTGTAAAAATGGTTTTATCATAGAAAAAGATCAAACGGATCGAATTATCGCAGAATCGCGTCGCACTGTCGCGTTGTGCTTGTCTGCGGGATCTTTTATTTCACATTGAATTTTTCTTTTCACGCATTTTTAAGTTGATGGTACATATCAATACACTTAGGTAGAGACCCGAAGTTTTATGTGTAGGTCTTTCGTGTAGAAGTAATTTTGTACTGAATAAAATAAATTGCTCGAGATCTATAAGGTCACTTTTGCTGTTATCGTAGGCAAGGGCATGAAATCGAACAGTCTTGTTAGAGTGAGGCTACACTGGCGTAACACGTTTACGTTGTACAAAGTGAGATGCCGAGAATACGTTATTTAGTAAGGTTTTGAGGTTCACTTGATGTAAAATTAATTCTTGGAAAACTAGAAAATGTATTAGAACGTAATTCCGCTACTCATTTAAAGCGACGTTATTACTCCGGTCTACCTCTTGCCTTAGGTACTAGGTTAATACTTTTATTAGAAACAAACTTTCAAACTTCTTAATTGTAGTATTAACCGTATCTACCAATTTATTGAATTACAAAGTAAGTTTTTAACTTTTAGATTGTGTGTGATTTGCAGCCAAAGTGTTAATCAAGGGTATACTTACTTTAATCGAGGCTTTTAATCAAAAGAAAGTTTAATACAAATTGTATTAAAAATTCTAAAAATCCTGGCACGAGGCACTGACTAATAATTATATAGGTGGACGATGAGCTGGCTATATAATTACTCTACTTTTTGTCCGTGGCTGCGCTCACATTTGTGACTCGCAAAGTGAAGACGAAACGTTTTTGCTTTTCCTGGATCACAATTCACAAAGTAGCGATGAGCTTATCACAAATAGTACCTACAGCAGTTGATATGAATAATGATATAATACTAAAAAAATTCATGAAAATTGCCACGAAATAAACCATTTTTGATAATATTACTTTACATTTACAGGCATTTTGATTTTGATTTGATTTCAAACATGACGCGTGAGCTCTACTATTTCGAAGAGAACTGAATGATCCAACACACGCGCCGCCATCAGCAAGACATTTGAGTGAGCAGAACAACCTTCAACTGCCATGTTCTTTCAAGTCAAACACAACAATATAATGGGTAAGTAATATGTGATATAATTCCAAAATCTCTAATATTTTAAAGATAAAACAACTGAATCTATAATTTTATTTGATATAATGATCACTTAAACAATTGATATCATTTTAAAACAACTAATTTTAATAAGCATAACATACATTGAACATAAAATCGTTTGATATACCACTCAACCCAAATGATTTACCAACAATAGAGAGGATCTGGCGCTCGGCGGTCGCTACCGTGGCACGCTCGCTTCGCTCGCTCGCCTTTGCTCGTTAATGGTCACTGTTTTAATCTAACCTAACCCATCCGAGTCGGATTGCTTTATTACATCTTGTGAACGTTATTGAAATGAAATTAATTATACCAAATAACTTTATATTATATAAGATTCACCCCATCATAATTATATATAATAAACGTCTATGTAGTACATGTACAAAATTTAAAAAAAATGCTTCAAATAACAATTTTTTTTTTCTTTATTTTATCCTTGTTCCTGTTTTTCCGCTCGCACGACTAATCTCCTACTAGGTATATAAAATCGTTGTCATTTTCAAATTAGTGTGTTCGAGTGATTTGATCTCTCAAAAAATATCTATCATAATAAAATAGTAAAGAAGTCAAAACTGTACATTTACAAGTAATTGCCACGAGGTGTGGGAAAGAATCTGATGCCGAAAATGTAGTTTTTAGGATATTTTTACATTTGTCTGGATGTATGTTCCAGATGCGTAAATAAAAAGTGGATTGCAAAACAGACAGTAGCTGTTCTGTAACGCAGCTGCGTCCGTATAAATAAAGTATTACAAACACGATTACACCACGTGATCGGCTCCGAAACATATTGTTTTAACAAAAACGACTAAATACAGCTTATAAGTACTAGCTCTATCTACACTACAGGTATCAATCTAACTTGCAACGTAACGTACTTTGCGCTAATACTAAATAACCTGCCTAGCTGCGAGCAATTTGGAAGTAGCGCTCGCCGGCCGCTGCCGCCACAATGCTCGCTTTGCTCGCTGGGCTCGCGCGCGGTTTGTCACATTTCTAACCTATAAACATGTGACATAATTATAATAAACGGTCGAAAAATTGTGTGTCACAATTTTTCGACCGTTTGTAACGTTTTACCGTAAATAATACTTTGGGTGTCTGCGTTGAATCTGCATTTTACTATGTTACTTTATTTATTTTTACCGACCCCAACATAGTTGGGAAAAGGCTAGGCAGATGATGACTTTATATATTTTTACCCGACTACGGCGAAGCAAAAAGGAAAGTTATGTTATATAAAAAAATCACTACGAATTCCGTACAATCAAACATACAACTACATAAAAAAGCAGTAACCTGTAGGTTGGTTGTTGTAGTTGGAATTTGTTTTTACTTCTTGTGTTGTAACACAAAAAGTAAAAACAAATTCCAACTAATAACTGTACGTACGAGCACGGACTAATTACGGCAAAAAACAGTATTAGTGGAGGGAACACGACTATTCAGTGATTTATCGGAAAATTAAACAGATGTGATAGTCTTAATATATTTAAGAGCAAACTCAAAATATATGTATGTACCCTATGACGTCACCAACGCCCCAGAGGCAAATACTATATAATTATTATTATTTAGAAGTAACTCTGTATCTCATTGTAAGTGAACTGTTATATAGTTCTTATGGGAAATAAATATCTTTAAACCTATATACAGACAGACTAATTAAAAATCCGGAGTCACACGTAATCTGTTCGATTTCTATTTTATATTAATGATTATAAAACACAACGTGTGGCTCCGGATTTTTTATTTGTCTGTCTGTGACGTCTTGTTTATACCTTTTTAGTTGGCTTTTTTGTCGTAGTTAGGTTTTGTTTTTATAATATAATAAAGCTGAAGAGTTTATTGAAGTGAAAACTTCTTTAGGCGCGTTGAGCATTTTTGAGATGGGACTAAACCATTGATTTCACGATATCGTAACAGAATTTACCGACACCGTGGAGTAAAAGACATCAACGCGTTGATTACCGCGGCGCCGATTTTTTTTTTGTTTGAACGCGCTAATCCCTGGAATTTCTAGTCAGATTTAAAAAATATTTTTGCATTTAAAAGCCCAATTCTTGAGGAAGGTTAGGGATTTAACATCATGCTACGACTCTTAAGAGCCAAGCTAAGCAAAAAAAATTAATACCACCGCCGGCGGGCTATGTAAGAAATTTCACGCGGACGAAGTCGCGGGCAGAAGTTATTAATGCTCAGTTAGATAAAAGCAACAACCATGTCGCATATTTTTATTAATTCTAAGATATGCATATTTTATTGCACACATAAAATGGGCATCTGTTGGTTTACATATAAAACAAGGGTATACACCAGCTATCTACAGTTTATAGCGGAATAAAAATACTTTTGTGACGGTTTGTACGGAAAATTGACATTTTTTTATCAGGAACTTTGATATACTGCTTGTGATGAATTTGTCGGTTGAGATATGACCGTGTCCATAAAAGCCAAATAGACGCCCGGAAAAGGTTAAGAGAGGAATGAGCTTCCATTGATTTTACAAACGGAAGTTTGATTGCCAACATTTTTTAGATTTTTTTCGGTACTTTTGCCACTTATGGAGCTGGAACGAACCTGTAAAGCTACGGTATCCTAGAAGAACGGTGGCCGCTACATAGCGTCCACAATTTACTGGCAAATGACGTCACTAAAATTATTATATTAAATATATTATTACATTAAAATTATTATAGTTATTTAAAAAAGTAAGTTGGTGTTTTCCTAGAAATCGTTTTTTGACCCCGTAAAGATGAACCTGTCTGTCATAATTTTCATGTCAGCCGTCACTTCAGCCGTTAAGTGGCGGCCACCGCTCTTCGAGGAAACCGTAGCTTTACCCACCTAACTGTCAATACCCCTACATCCTTAATAACAAAATCAATCTGCCTAGCTTTTTCTCAACTATATTGGGGTCGGCTTTCAGTCTAACCGGTACCAGCTGAATACCAGTGTTTTACATTGAACGACTGCCGTTCTGACCTCCACCATCCAGTAACTGGGCAGGACTGGTTAAAAGACTTTCGGGCTTCAAAAAACAAACATAACAAATTATTTGCTTTTCTGTATTGTCATTTAACACAACACACAAATAATAAAACAACCCACTAAACTGTCAAAGTCAAAGTCAAAGTCAAAGTCAAATCATTTATTTCAAATAGGCCCATGTATGGCACTTTTGAACGTCAAAAATTACAAAATAATAAAATTGATTCTAGTCGCCCCTTCCAAAAGGTAGTTTTCGTATGGAGAAGAATGGGCAAGAAACTCCACCGTTACTCTTTTAAAATGTTTTACAATATTGTTTGTATATGTACGTACATTTGTTAAATAATTATTATATGTGAAGACGATGCACCTAGAATAAAATTACTATACCACAATAGGTAAAAAAATTAAAAATGAAGCAACGATAGATAACTTAATTTGTGACAGATACATGGTTCTCACATATTTACAAACATTGTAAAAGTAGACGATTTTCCTAAAATGTTACAATTAATAAGTCAGTGTGTAAGGAAGTAATCACAGAATGTAAAATCAATGTCATACTTAAAACACAAAGTAATAAATTTTACAATTAAATTAGCAACCAGTTTGATTTTGTCTTGATTCTTAATTGTCCTATGGAGCAGGACCAGCATGTTTCCAAGCACTCTTATCTTGGATATAATCCTCTAATTTGTAATATGCTTGTTTACAAAGTGTACTTTTTATATGAGTTTTAAATTTTCTTTCATTTAATTGTCAATCTTAAACCAAGGTCCGCACACAATTTCGATCTTCCCTTTACATAACGAGGTCACCCAATTCAGGCCCTTTCTCCAGTATTTGAGTATTTCTCAATAATACCACGTAACAATACAATGGGGGGCCAAATCCGGAACTAATACCCCACTTGTTATTAGCTGTCAACTTGTCTACCAGCCAGAGACTTTACTTCCAATAAATCTTGGTAGGTACACAATTTTCTCCACAATTTCTACCAAGTTTTGGTTATAATGAGGAGTTATTTTTTGATTTATTGGATTTTGTTTATGGTTATTAGAAGGTATTATTTATTTTCTAATGAGACTTTAACCCACCTCTTAAAACAAATCATCCATAAATAGGTTTTAAATCTCTTGGCTAGTGACTTAATAAATAAATAGCCTTTTTTTGGGTAGGAAATTATCAAATAACTGCTCCCACTCTATGTGGAGCATGTCAGACTCTTACTGACTAAAACCCACCCGTGTTCCTTCAGTTGCCATGTTGCCGGGGGCCACGGTATCCCTTTCGGACTTCCCCGCTACTCCGGCAGGCATCAGCCCTAGCGGACCCCATCCCCACTGAGTCCCACTGTATCCCCGGTGCCGACTAAACGTTCCCTTTGAGTTAATGTGTACTTACTGATCACGAGCCGATCTTGAAGGTTAAGCAAGGCTTGCTGAGGGTGGTCTGGGGATGAGTAACCATCAAAACAACCTCGGAAAGAACGTAAAGCCGTTGGTCCCAAATGTCATAATTTTGATCTTGACAGTCGTACAGGTAGCCAGACGCCCGAAAGCCTGACAACCAGTCTTACCAAGGGATATCGTGTTACCCAGTAACTTACCTTTTTTGTGGAGGTCAGACAGACTTATGTAAAATACTCGAAAATAGAATTCGACCCCAAAATAATCGGGAAAAGGCTAGGCATCACATTTTTGATTCAGTGTCTTGGTACAACATAGGAATTCAACCAATTCTTTTAAAAAGTTTTTATGAATAATGTTTTTAAAATTGACGGGTTCCAAGCCCCTGAAATGGCCGCTAATTAACAGATTGATTATAAAGAACTGTTTTAATTGAAGATTGATATTCTAAAGCGCATTTCTTAATTTATACATACATAAATGGGGCTTCGTCACTATTGCAACCTTTTGCTAAACATAGTGTGACTCCCAGTAGTTCCAGTGTAACTTAGTGGGCAAAGGTTATATGATAAGTTATGCGACAGTGTACAAAACTCTCAGTCAGAGTCGCGTCGCTTGTAACGTGTGAAGTCTGCGGAGCACAAGCTTTGGGGGTGAAAAGTTCCCCCTCTTTGTTGGATAGAGCGACCATTATGGATGTATTTTAATTTTCCATTATTTTATAATTAGGATTTGATCCACACCTACTTGAAAAATAACTGTGCACTTACACAGGGTGTAAGAATTTATAAAAATACTAGCTGACCCCGGCAAACGTTGTTTTGCCAATTATTTGTTTGGGGTGGACAACCCTTATCACTTAGGGGTATGAAAAATAGATAGTAGCCGATTCTCAGACCTACTGAATATGCATATAAAATTTGTTAAAAATTAGTAAAGCCGTTTTGGAGGAGTAAGGTAACTAACATTGTGACATGAGAATTTTATATATAAGAAGAAGATTAATTGTCGATGGTGGCCTTGTACAAACGGCGATGATCAGTACTCGATATCCGTGATCAGTACAATTTTTTGCTGTATAATTTTGAGATAGAGAAAGTTTCATACTGCATTTTTTTTCATCGTACTAGCTGCAACTACAGTAGGTACCGTACAGTTTATATCGTTAAAAGTTAATGTTTTTCCAAAGCGCTTTGTAGCTGCCGTCGTTTCTGTTTAACCACGCTGCTGACTATTGATATTTTACAGGACCCAACCGACTTAATGTCCCCGACGTTACGGAATAGTTGTATCGAATTGCAAATAATTGTCTTATAATTTCAGGATAGGTAGAAAAAAAAAGGATTGTGTGGTCTTATGAAACCACGGTAAAAGTGAAACTTCTATAGGCGCCACCATATTGGCCTTGGCTGCTCTGACGAGCGCCTTTCACTTTATCCCTACTCCGCGGCCGACCGTCACGCGACATGCAACACACAGACCAAAAAGTTTGAGACAATGTAATAAAAGTTTCACTTTAAAAAAATTGTCTTTTAATTAGAACAATATTGTTACTGGTTAGGTCTTAATTGGTTTAATATGGCATTTGTGTCCGTGTGATGTCAGAAATTATTTGTAGATTTTATTCACCAATAAAAAATACGTTCGTTCATTTCTTTTTTCGCCGCTAATTGGTTCCAGATTTATAATTAAAAAAAAGAACTTTCGAATGCTCTAATTCCACTTTCCAATTCCCAAACAAACCGTCATTTATTTCTGTGCCACGATATTGCTAAACAGACCTAAGAGCGATAGTTGTTTTTAGTTTTAGTTTCAATAACTTTTTATAGTGCCTGCAGCGTATGTGTAGCAAAGTTTTTTCAATCAATTCAGACGACCCACTTGATATTCAGATGGTTATTGAGTGTGGTGAACTTTTCCGGTGCGCGGGATCGAGAGATAGGTGGGCCACTAACTTTAGCTTTGAAATCTTTACCGGGCTTTTTATACGAGCACTTATACTGGGCGAGGTGGGAAGAGTTGATAGTTATCGAGCGGTTTATTGGTACTTATACCTAGATATTCGTTTCAATTTTGTAGTGGATTGTACATCAACACACTATTTAACCGACTTCAAAAAAAAGGAGGAGGTTCTCAATTCGTCGGGATTTTTTATTTTTTTTTATGTATGTTCCCCGATTACTCGAAGACGGCTGGACCGATTTGAAAAATTCTTTTTTTGTTTGTTTCAAGTTCGTCCCATTGTCATTTGGTCACGATCTGATGATGGAATCTTGGAGAAATCGAGGGAACTCTTCAAATATTAAAGGCACATCTATAGCGATTTCGGTATTTTTGATGAGCAGTTGACATAAGGCTATTGTAACTTAGATAAATTACAAATCAACCCACTAAAAAGTGAAAAAAAAACTTTTTTACAAAAAATACAACCGACTTCCAAACTACAAAGTGAAAAATAACTTGAATTTCGGAAGTCGGTGTCAAAAAACTTAAATACTGATCCAATGACACCGATTTCCGAAAATAAAGTTATTTTTCACTTTGTAGTTTGGAAGTCGGTTGTATTTTTTGTAAAAAAGTTTGATTTCAAGTTAGAGGAGTATGTAAATTTTTTTTTTTTAATTGTAGTACCTATTATAAATTTTCAGTCATTGGCATATTTTATGTTATTTTCATGATAATTTTAACTTATTCGGACATGTGTGGTGTCTATCTCAACTATCGACCGTAAAAGGGTCATACAGGTAAAAGGACCTACACTATTTACACCGCACCCTGTACATGTAACGGCGTACACCGAAAATTCCTTTTTAGACGTGGTTGGCGTAACTTTTTATTAGTGTACTTACCTTCATGGATCGTGTTAAAATTTACGAAGCCTGAATATAACATTCTATAAAATTTCTTATTTCTGGCTTCAATATAGTTTCCTATTGTGGTTATTTGTTGCGATAAATATCGTAATTTGTATGGAAACAATAACATTAATTTCTTTGTATAAAAGTGTTTTGCATAATAAAGGTTTCACATTATATTCTTCTATCTGTTGCTTCCTCCGAGGTAATTGAGTAAACACAGTGTTACTAGTAGTTTCAGGGTGCAGTGATTAAAGTAATTGAAATCGTGGGCTTAAAGCTCTCTTTTTTTCATCGCTGCTCCTGGGCTTTAAGCATTTACCGGTAGCCCAACTAGTTACCTATTTTTCTAATTAAATGGTAACTTATAGAAGAACAAAAATAATTCACGATACGGAAAATTTTTGCTGTCATGGATTTCCGCCTGAATAAAGAAAACAATTTGAGCTAAAACATTATGTCAGGAAATATATTTGGGCACTGATTTAAAGCGGCAGTTGTATATAGTAGTTTTGGTAAGTAAAAAATTACAAAATGCATATTTATTAACAAGTTCGGCAGTTAAAACTAGTAAACTACACAAATATGAGTCGTAAAAAATAATAAAATGGATCATTTAATCAATAACTAAATGGGCAGTTACGAGTGGGCAGCTACCAAATCGGAATTAGTCGGTAAGAAATCTCATTCTAAGCAGTTCTATAAACAACGTTCTAACCTAACCCAAGTGATTCACCAACAATAGAGGGGATCTGGCGCTCGGCGGCCGCTGCCGCGGCAAGCTCGCTTCGCTCGCTCGCCTTCGCGCTTTAATGGTCACAGTTCTAACCTAACCTAACCCAAATGATTCACTAACCAAATGAGTCACCAAGAATAGAGAATTTCAATCGGTTCGGGTTCGGGTATTTCCGCTCCGTTTTTAATTTTTTATTATTAACTAGGGCATCTCGCAGTTGACCTATGAGGTCATGGCTGCTTAACCGGGCTTTCCTGTGGCTGCCTTAAGCTTCTACACTCAAAGTCTCCAGCCAGGGGCATAAACTATTCTAAATTAAAACTAGGCGAACGCTCACTTTGGACACCTCCGTGGGTACGAATCTCGGCATCGGGTGTTACTGAGGGGAGGACAGCAAGAAGGGACAGTCTGGATCAAACCTAGATTTTCATCTTCATTATTACTTGAAATACCCAGTGGTATTTAAAGCTACGTGCTCAGCTGCAACAACTGCTAGCACCTCGTTTTCGAGCAAGGGTCGGGTTCCGCTCCCTGTGAACAGCCGAACTATTTATCTAACTGCCCATTCCATAATTTTTACTGGCCATTTATTTATGATTTTGCTAACGTATTTTTAGTACTGATATTGTAAGACAAAATAACCGGCCAATTGTTTTTTTATTACTGTCTATGTTTTACTGTCGCACAAATTTACCAACTACCGATGAAAAAAATAACTGCTCATAATTTTTTTCAACTGATCATAATAACCTCTCGAATGTTTAAATAACAGTTAAAAAATTAGTTCCCATTTATTTATAAATGTGACCATTCTTGCAACCAACACGATTTGGCAATAGCTACCACGAGTTCATTAAAAAAGATATAATATTTATGTATTTATTGAATTAAGGATTACCAACGACTTACATTACAATAATTACCTATCTTTTACCAATTTTTTTTCTTTCTTTCCTCTCATAGCTGGCCTCTGAGACCATGACTATTTAACCGAGCAAACCTGTGGGTGCCTTAAGTTGCTACACTCAAAGCCTCCAGCCAGGGACTTATAAACTAAACTTATAAACTAGGTGAACGCTCGCTAAGGGCACCCCCTATGGGGTACGGCCTACGGGGTAGCCTCGGCTTAGGGCGTTTACCGGAGGGAGGACATCAAAGATGGGACGGGCTGGATCAAAGTTTTGATCTATGTTTGATCTATGTTTGATCTATGTATGATCTATATTTAAAGCTATGTGCTCAGCTGCAACAACTGCTGGCACCTCGTTTTCGAGCAAGGGTCGGGGGGGAGTATATCTTTTACAATAATAAAAACTAAGTTATTATACATTATCCTGTAATGCACACTCAATTACAGGTAACCGCAGCTTACTTATTATAAATAAAGGAGGATGACCGCTCGATTGGCATACCCGTTATACACACAGCGTATACAGTATTGTTGCTTTTTTTATAAGAATATGTATGTTTAGGTTAAGGTATTTTTTTATGAGCCTGTGTCGCCTGAAATAAATGGTATTATATACACATATATGTCGGATCCGGTCATTAGTACGGACACGAAACGAATCGCAAGTGCGCTACTGGCGACATCAAGAGTGATTTACCGACACTAAAAAAGGCGCGCTTCTACAGAGTCGTGATGTTTGATGGCCAAGGCGAGGAGGCCAGTCAACCTTTGGTCGCATTGGAGTCAAGACGTCGCGGAACTGTTCTCGATTCGTGGTGCTCAGTTATTGTGATAGTTGTAATTTGTGATCATTGTGTTAATTGGTGATTTTAATAAACGCCGTCGCACCCAGTGTGTGCATAATTTAGCTAGTGTGATCTGAACTGCAAACTGTTTTTCTATTGCGCATTAACCAACACTACCCACACTACGCCCACAGTAGTTAAAATATCGCTGATAATAACGAAAGTCACATACCCGTCTCCGACATATATATATTGGACATCATAATTTCCTTGTTAAAGGGTAGATTTTAATTCTCATACTTATATTATTATGTAGTTTAAAGCTAATATGGTTGAAGTGGTGACTTCCCAACTCAAACCTGCACAGCTCAGTCTTGCAGATTCTACCTTTTTTAAGTAGTAGGATGATTTTTTAATGTTTTCGTGAAACATTTAATAAAAGGTGATTAAAGAATATATTACTTCATTAATTACCTACCATATAATTAAGGAATATTTATATTAGTCTCACCCTTAGCATTATCTGCTAAAAAGCCAAATCCGTAAGTATATTAAGCTATCCTTTATGGTCTCTAGATAAAATAATTTATATTGATGGCCAGTGGGAATTGGATCAAACGTTGTGCCACTGGGGGAGAGCGACATGGATTTTTAAACATTCCCTATGACCACAGCTGGGGAATAATGGCACAACTTTTGATCCAATTCCCACAACCGTCCGTCACAACTTTCTAAAATTATTTCCATTCGCCACCAGTGGCGGACAACAAGAATAATTTTTAAAAGTTGTTTCACTGTCCCCCAGTAGTGTACAACGAGAATAATTGATTAAAGTTGTCTCGCTGTCCCCTAGTGGTGGCCAAATAAGTGATGGACATCGGAAATAATCGAGTTTGTTCTTACTACGGACCCCTTCATTGTGCGTGGTCCGACACGCATTTGGTCGGTTTTTTAGGGTTCCGTATTAAACAAGGAACCCTTATAGTTTCGTCATGTCCGTCTGTCTGTCTGTCTGTATGTCCGCGGTCTAGCTCCGACCCTTAGTACTAGAAAGTTGTAATTTGACATAGGTATACATATTAATTACGCCGACAAAGTGGTAAAATAAAATTATGAAAAACATTTTTTTTTAGGGTACCTCTCATACACGTAAAGTGGTAATGTTTATTTTTTTATTTTTTTACCCCATGGTGAGGGATATCATTGGAAAGGTCCTTCAAAAATATTGGGACTTTATCAAAACCATTTTTGGATTCAGGGATTCGTTTGCGATATATTAAGCTTTAAAGTGCTAATTTTTGTTAGAGTCAAGTGTCCCCCCCCCCTGCCGGCTAAATGGTTGATTTTGGGTATGTGAAAAAAATCACAACAGTAGCTTATATAACGAAATTAAAAGGAAAACTATCACAGCTAAGTAGGCTCTACAGGTTAACGAGTAATAATCGACCAACTTAACTTTGCAGTTGCAAAAACATGTTTTCCCATACATTCCGTATGGGAGAACATATTTTTCAACTACAAAGTTTGTTTTTGGGATAAATTCATCCCAACTACGGAACCCTTCATTGTGCGTGGTCCGCACACGCACTTGGCCGGTTTTTATTAGTCATGATGGTCGACCTAGGAGATATAGGGTTACATAACTTGGCTTCATATTAATCAAGAAGGTTTTATAAGTGTGATTTTGCTGAGTAAAATTCTCTGATTATGGTTTCAAGTCTCTCAATGCAATCAAATTTTTGTCTAAGCTCCCCATAAAATTCTGCATGTTCACATCACACAAGTAGCAGACATAATTTAAATATATATTCTAAATTAAACAAAAAAAATCGCACGTTGCCTAGCAACAGTGGCAATGCAGACGTACAAACTACCCTCCAGTACGGAGATCAACATTCATCTATCCATATAGTCCTTCACGTAACGTATGTCCGGTCCAACATACATTTCCATTTGCTATATCCTCGGGTCCATGTCATATGGCACCACAGCTTTATATCATGTGTTTGGGATCTCCGTTCCGATTTTGTACACTAATAGAATGGTGCATATATCGCCGCCCCCGCAGAATAAACGCGTAAGTGTATAAAGTCAATTTTACAGGAACAATAAAAAACCTAAATTGATCCATAACTTTATGACTACACCGAATAGAAGTTTGTTTTTTACGTCGTTTAAAAGATTATTTTTTTGTAGATAATCTAATTAATGTTAAGTGTTAAACAGGTACTTACTGTTTTTGAGTCATTGATAAAAAAACATTTTACAGAAATGTTTTAGTTTTTTTTTTTTAACTTTAATGTTACTTTGAGTTATTTTTTCTTATCAACTATTGTTTTTTTTTTTTGTTTTGCAATGTAATATTACTTGTGTTTTTCGCAGTACAGTGATACCGTTAATGGGCTATTACGCGTTTATTCTGGTGCAGTCCAAAAAATTCTGATAATTAAATTTTTATATCATCAAGGTCGGAATTATAACATTATGTTACGGTATATCGTGGTATGTAATTTCGTAAATAATTGATGTAAAAATCTGGAAAAAATTGAGGTGATGTATTTTGACCTATACATAACGAATATGGATTAACATCAAAACCGCCTCAATAGCACTTACGCGTTTATTCTGCGGGGGCGGTGATGTGTTGGGTCAAACGTCTATTTGACTTCTGATTTTCGATGCATAAAGCACCATATTTATGGTACACAAAGTCTGCAACATTTTTTGTTGCTGGACACATATTGCGTACACAACAGTTAACTTCAGTATTGTTGCACAAAACCATGTTGCTGTAACACTGTTGTGTAATTGTTGAATGCTAAGCTTGATAGTGTTCTAGAGTGCCGTATCAAAATTAAATAAGAGCAACCCTTGTACAGATAATATGTCTTCGTTAATTAAACATGCCACTATGAAAGCTGCAATTGTAAAACCGTATCAAAATATGAAAAGGAAAGGAAAAAAACAATTTTTTGTCTAGATATTGAAGAGGCAAACAAGTTGGTTTCAAGTGGGGACGCAGATCGAGTACAGAACCCTCAACGATCGCGAACGAATCCATTTTGCTCTCAAACATTTTTTTTATTTGTGGGAATTAAAATCTACTTTTTGCTTTAATTTGGATAATTAGAATTATGAAACCCACAACTGAACGCATAAATAAGGAATTATAAAATCAAAAATAAACACTTTTTAGTTGTGGTACCTACCTCACACCAATTCGTATACCAATACTTGCTATGTAAACAACAGTGACAGGAAGTTTTATAACATCATCAACATACACTCAGTGGATTTAAATACTTACGTATTATTGAAGCTAATACATCCTATACTATTAAACGAATAATATTTGTACATGATATACTAGCGGACGTCACGCGGTTTCATCCGCGTAGTTCCCGTTTCCGTGGGAGTACGGGGATAAAATATAGCCTATGTTACTCGCTGATAATGTAGCTATCTATTTGCTGAAAGAATTTTACAAATCGGTCCAGTAGTTTTTAAGTTTATTCGTTACATACAAAAATACAAATCTTTCCTCTTTATAATATTAGTAGGTATAGATATATATTTATAATTAAGTTCTTGAAAACGGCTCTAACGATTTCGGTGAAAGTTGCAATACAGGTCATTAGCATTGCTAAAGACAACTCGCGTGCAATGTGGGGGCATCGTAAATGAACCTGAGAAATTAGGATAAGAGCAATATAAATCTACTAGGGCAGGTTGTAAAACAAACAAAACAATATTTTTAACCTTTACTTTTCCAAAGTTAAGCTAATATTAAAGCATAAAAATGAATAAAAAGCAATATACTTTTGATAAACTTTAATCATTAATACACATTCTACTCGGACTAAACCCGTGTTTCTGAAATAATTTTCTAAACTTGGAGTTATCAAAGTGTTGGTGGTCCTAAGCGTTTAGTGAACGAAAGATTTTCGCCAACTTCATTTAGTGCCTTCTCAATCCCTAATTAAGACTTTCAAAGTTATTAATTTTAGGATAAATTGGAATTTCAAGTCAGATCATTGAAAACTGTAAAGTCTTTAATTAAATTAAAGTAAGAATTTAATTTGTATACTTTAGTGAAGAACGTTTGATGCTGGTAGTCAAATATTTTAAGATTAAAATGGTTGTGCTTCAGCTATTTAATTAAGACTCAAAGGCCATTTTTTTTACACATGATCGAATATGTCTGCGTATAGCATTAGGTAGATCAAGTGGTTTTAATTTACTGAGGTCACTGGTCAGGTTTAATTAAAATTTATATTTGGGAGCACTTCAGAAATGAAATTCTCCTTTGATTCTTTAATGATTACAACCTGCTCTCTTCACATAAAAGGGAATTGCTCAGTTTGTTCGGGTGATCTGGCTAAGCGTGGACAAGATCTTTATTAATAAAAGATTTGTATTTTAAAAACCACTTATCTATAGGAAAGCAAATATTATAATAAAGTTGAAGCAAGATGTAAGAATATGCATCAACTGGCATGTGAAAAATTGAAACCTTGCCGGGTAAAATCTTTGTAATAGCTGCAACGTGTGTCTTCTGCAATGAATTACATCAACGCCGCAATTAACTCATCGCATTGGTTCCTCATTCTCACTCGAAGTACGTGTAGCACAGGAGTCCAAGTTCGTGCCGTGGTTGTCATTTAAAGCCGGTTCGAGGTCCATAATAGAGCCAGGTTCAATGTGAGGTGCAGATTCAGTGTCCAAGAGTAAGGCCGGGTCATCATGAGGAGCGGTATCGGAGTCCATGATAAGAAAAACAAACGTTCAAAGCTGCGAGTAAACAAAATAACATCCACAGTGCACGAAACCAAAGCGAATAATTTTTCATTGTTGTCAGTTGTCAATGTTGTCATTTCATCTGACGTTAGAGATGTTCGATATGTCGATACTCAAGTGGGTCGGTACAACGGGATTTGATCGATTTTTACATCGATTCAACAATATAACTAAACGATTCACTACTGTAAATTGATAAAGGTAGTGAGGATCGATCAAATTATCGTATTACTGTATAATCGTACTGTAAAATCGTAGTGGTCAGATCTATGTACATTTTTTTAAGTTAAATGATAAAAAATTAAAATCTCGGGAAAAATACTATTAAAGCGGGCCGTTATTTTCCATAAACATGCTTCTCAATCACTACTGACTTTTGTAGAATTGTTCGGGCAAAACCAGAACTCTGCCAATGTCGTAAGAAATTGAATTGAATTGATATTAAAAATGATTAATAAAAAGTGGTTTTATATCGATGCTCGAATCGAAATGATCCATCGGAAAGCAGAATATCAATACAAAGTAACCAGATCGAACATCTCTATAAACAATATATGTAGTAGGAGTTACCAGGAAATAACAATAAAATGACAATAATCGGTTTATAGAACCTTTTTAAAAAAATATGTTAAAATACTAGTAACGTTTTTGATTGTTTTATTTTAAAACAATGTAAATGAGTATAATCTTCTCATACAGTATTGATAGTACTTGTTTTGCAGACAAACACTTTTTTTTTGGTGACCCTAGTCGATTATCTAATCGATTAAAGACTGAAATAGATTTTTTATTTCCGTGCTGGTATCACTGCGTCAAACAAATGGCTATGCTTTTTAACTGGTGCTACAGTTTGAATACTCTTTATTTCCACTTTTTGTACGTGTACCTGGCAGTGATGTGATGTGCAAAAATATTTCTTTCAGAATAAATAACATTGTTTGGTAAAAATATTTTTATTGGGCATCTTGTCCACGCTTAGCCGAAACTGGTGATTCCCATTGAAGTCGTGAGATAGGAGTTTTTACTACATCATCAAAACATGAATTTCGTTTAAAACCTCCTGCATTTTCTAAAAACTTGAAACAACCTGCAGTTTGCCTCTCTTAGAATCATTTTTTTTTTTCTAAAAATACTTACGTTGGGTAATTTATTTATTACCTTTTTCACTTGTTTTTCTTCTAACAAAGCTGTTAAAAAAAAAAAAAACAAAAACTTCCAGCCTGCAGCTGTCGATAGTTCTAGAAAAATAAAATAAAGAACGGTGATTGGTCGAAGCGGGCTAATGACTGTTGAAGCAAACTCCTTTTATTTTCCATCGGTTTATTTTCGACTAGAATCGACGGGCTTTAATTTCTAGTGGGAATACAAAATGGTTCGCACAGACGTAATAAAATCGCGGCAGGACTTTATCGCGCACTGGATTTTCAACCCTCGGTGTTAAGCCGAGCGTTGAGAATCCAACACACTGAGACGCACTCTCGTCCCAGCGCGTTGAAAAACACACTGTTGAATTTTCAACTCTCGACGCTAAGCAGAGCGTTGAAAATAAAGTGCACGAAAAAAACCGCTGCGATTTTATTACGTCCGTGCGGACGTGGTACTTACAGATGGTTTAATGTTAAATCTTTTTGTTGAGTAAAAAAATGATGATGATAATTTATTATGTTAAATAATAAAAAAACAACATGTTTATTATTGTAATAACAATGTACGACTACATTTGAACCGTAAATATGGCTGGATAATTATTAAGTGAGTTTTTTTATCTTACCAAATAATTTGGAATATAGCTTATCCAGCCCAAATATAGTTATATTTAGCACACATATTATATAAATAGCAGCTTTCACATTACAAATTTAATAATAAAAACAGCAAAATCCGTCGTTCTCACATGTATTAAAACCAAGAAACTGAAACAATTGTTAAATAATCTGTGAGGTATGTAGCCGCAACACGGTGACACTGCAATGGATAAAAGGACACAGCGAATCGCTAGGTAACGACGCAGCTGACAAACTTCCTAGAAGAGGATCTAGCACGGCAGTCTGTGAACCCGAGCCTATCGTGCCAATTCCCTTCAACCAAATACGCAGGTGGCTACAGAAGTTCACCCACACACAAGCGGAGAACTGGTGTACCTCGACACCAGGCTGCAGGCAGTCCAAGGAAGCTATGCCATCCTTGGATAGCAGGCTAACCAGGCGATTATTAAGCCTGGACAGGAACGGCCTGCCACTGGTGACGGGGAACATCACGGAGCACTGCTCGCTAAACAAACACTTCCACACAATAGGCATAACGGACAGTCCTCTGTACAGGGCGTGCATGGAGGCTGAGGAAACCGTCGCGCACGTGCTCTTTGAATGCACAGACGTCACCCAGATTAGAACAGAAACCCTCGGGTCACCCAGATCTTTCACTGATGGTGAACAGACCAGGAGTTTTAATTAACTTCTGGAGGGAGTTGGGCTGGTTGGAATAACCACCAAACGGCCGCCATGGCCCACGCACAATGGTCCACCTGACGGACTAAGTGCGGAAACCAAACCCTATAACATAGAACATAAATGATCTGTATTATGCGTATCATGGCTATGTTTCGTCAGTGCTACGTTATATATGGGATAAATTCAGTCGACGTGCACAGAGCATTCATTGAACAAAAAAAAATGTACTGCTATGTGAAACTTTATAAAACCATGATCAATATAATTATGTAACATAATTATAAAAGGGTAAAAGTATCTTTGTTTATTGGGGAGAACTATAGTGATCCGATTCCGAAAATTATTTCAGTAATGGGGAAGCTACACTATGAAATTAAATGAAATTGTTTATTCTGTAAATAAGATATCGGAATCGCTTTTACAAGTCATATAAAAAAATAAATAAGCTAGACGAGTTCGGCGTTTCCTATCTGACTACTCTGAGAAGAAAGGCCGAAAAAAACTCAGAGGTCGCAGTCTTTTTTAAAGTTCAGAAATAATCTTCGTTAGGCCATAGAAGGACCATGTAGATAAGTGTTTGGAATCGTATTTTGTGGAAAGAATCACACAGATTTGAATGGACCTGTCCAGTCAGTGCAAGCAGACCATCATTAAAACTAACAGAGAGAGAAAAAAATTAATATCCACATAGTCTTCACTTTCACAATAATTAAAATAATAATATAATACTTTACAAAGTAATCATGACATATTTTACACAATTTTCAACAATGTCAATGTGTATAGAAAACTGGTATATTTTGATGATTTTACATATTAATTAAAATGTCTTGTTTTATGGTTTTATCACAAGGCCGAGCGAGCAGCTCAATCCCAAGCTTTTTAATCTTCTAAATAATCTGAATTTTGTAGTACCCTTTTTACAAAGTTTGGTTTTAATACAGCTTAAATCGTTTAATAAGTAAGTTTCAAATGTCAATGGGAAGTTTGTTGTAAAAGCTTATACATTGACCTATGAACGATTTGCCTACTCTGTGGAGACGTGTGCAATGTACAGTAAGGTTGTGTTTATTCCTGGTATTTAAACTATCAATATTGGACATTTTCTTAAAATTTGATATATTTTTGTGTCCATACAATAAATAGGTTTTCCAAAATATTTTGTGAGACTACTGTAAGAATATCAATTTCTTTGATTTTTTCTCGAAAGGAATCTCTTGGGCCTAGGTTGTAAATGGCTCGAACAGCTCTTTTCTGTAGAACAAAGACAGTATTAATTTTTCTTTTCTGTAGAACAATGACAGAGTATCATAGGGATATATTTTATGTTCCACCAAGAAATTTCACGCGGACGAAGTAAGGTAACTTATTAAATGATTAAGAGGAGATTAATTAATAATTAATTCGTAGGAAATACAAAGTTACCATTTAATGCCAAATGGAATTTTGTAAACGCTAAAATAAGACCATTAAATATCCACGTTTTAAAAAGCTCTATAAACGAAAACCTTAACATCTTTTCACAGCATCGCTAATTATCGTGACTAAAGGCTAAACCGCAGAGAAAACGAAGGAAAAACTTTCGAGCAGCTTGCCCGGTTAGTTTATGTTCTAAACGCGCCAAACTAGGATAATTTATTTTCGAAGTATCTAACTAGAAATGGAACAGAAAACAGATTTCTGCGGATTTTATTGGCTTTTAACTAGTTTTATTTAAAGTGTTTGAAAATACAAAAAGGCTAACAAGGTTTTGCCCGCAAGTTTGTCCGCATGGATTTTGGAATCGAACATAATTATGGGCCCCACAACATTTATCGCAGTGTACTTCGTAACACTCTTTGAATTAATCATAATCTGATGATTTTGAAGCATATTGCTAATCCATTTCTTCATATGTTCGAAAAATTTGTCTGATCAACAACTTAAATGACGCATTGAATGTTGTTAAACTGTCAAAATTAAAGCCATTGCTACTATGTGTTACGCAATTACCCAGCTGAATATAGATTCACAAAGATCAATGCAGATGTCAAAGATATTGATGCTGGCTGACAAGGACGGCTTATCCCAACAACATGTAGGATTAACAGACAGACAGAGAGAGAATATTCGATCTGCTAGAATCACGTAATACTCATTACATAATTGTACCTTTACAGAGCACTCCTAGGGTTTGAATTAATAAACCGGTCTCAAACTGGCTTAAACGACAAACAAATCATAATTATGTGGTACGGTCAAAATGAAAAAAAACAAAACTAAAAACTTATTGACCTTCTTTTATTGGATATTTTTTAAATGATTAAACCTCTAAAAACTTTTTACGCTTCTAATGATGCTTACTTTTTTAACAATTGAGCCTCTTTTTAAAGTTCTGGCTTTTTCTCACAGTTGGACACAGCGACTAAGATAGGGTACTCCGACCCAACGGGTTAGGTTAGGTTGGAAATGTGACCAACAACGCGCGAGCCGAATTGGACGTGACAACTAAGATAGGGCACCCCGACCAAATGGGTTCGGTTAGGTTAGAACTGCGACCATAAGCGCTACATCCAAGTTTGTTGCAGTTACTTGCCTATTTGGTAATTATTTCAGGTTTACAAAAAGAGCCGCAGTCATTATATTAGACTAGCTGCGCCCCACGGTTTCAAACGCATAAATCTAGATTCCGTGAGAATATCGGGATAAAAAGTATCCTATGTGTTAATCCAGGTTAAAAACTATCTGTATGCCAAATTTCATCCAAATTGGTCCAGCCGTTTGAGCGTGAAGAAGAGACAAACATACACACACACTCACAAACTTTCGCCTTTATAATATTAGTAGGATTGTTCAATAATATTTTGAAGAGCACTAAATAGGAATTATTAGAGGTTAAATTAAATACATGCCATTGGAAATGTTACTTGTTATTTTCATTATCATGTAAACATTTCAGAAAACTTATGTGACCTCAAGCGCAGAATTAACTTATTAATAGGAGCTATACCTACTCTACTAAGTATGATGAAGGGACTTGGTCTTGAGGAATTTAGTTATACGTAAATGTGACAATTTTGACCTTTATTTTCCTTTATTAAATATTTTGGAATAACTAAGTATCCATTACGGAAAGTACTATTAAGTGGTATAAAACTATTCAGTCCTACATCGAAATTTTAAAATAGTGGTTATATGTACCTATTAAGTTTAGTGTTTCTCTTCGTTTCTTTTTTTTGTATTTTTTTTAACTTTTGGTAGATACATATGTCTTTAATGCGTAGTAATAACAGCTCCGACTTTTTTTTAAATATGTGCATACTCAGAATATGAAATTTACTGCTATAAATACAAATTTTTCGACAACTTATATGCGAATAAAATACTGAAACAACCGAATAAAATACTGAAACGACCGAATAAAATACTGAAATGGCCGAATAAAATACAGAAAATTTCAAAAAAATCAATACAGAATTTGCTGACGTAATATTATTCAAAACATGCAAACAAGCATATACCATGCATGCAGCATGCAAGCGAGCATGCAATATGCAGCAGGCATGGTTTCTGTCACGGCTCCAGCGCTGCGAGGCTCCGGCGGTCCCACGCAAGCTTATCGTCGTAGATGGTTTTAACGCTCACCATAAAACCAACTGCTCCTCAGCTCACGGGCCGCCTCGCCCTTCCGTGCCTATACGGGCTTAAATTACACTCTAGGGGTAGGGCAGACAAGACTACATGGAGTCGGTTTTGCAGCGATTCGTTTCTGACACTAACTTTTGTAGCACAACATATTGATTTTTCGGAAACTTAGTATTTGTTTTCGGAAGTGTAGTATTTTTTTTGAAAATTTAGTATTACAGTCAACCACAGATTTTCGGAAGTTATTTTTTTTTCGTAAGCTTTATTATTTCCCGTTTTTAATTTGTGGTAGGCTAGTAGCTTATAAATGGCAACTGAAAGCGCTAATTGTACATTATTTACCTAGATATTACACTGTAAGCTTTCTGAAGAATAAATAAATAAAATGGTGTGTGGTAACAAAAATCAGTACCTACCAATAATATCATCTATAATAAGTACTAAAATACTCGTAAAATTGACACCACATTCTCTTAGTAAATACACAGGAATGTGTTTATAAATGAACCTCTTTGTTAAACGCTGTTATATAATCTATGGTACAGCTTTATCTATAGCCTTTGTTCTCAAGCGCAAGCAGACTTGTGAGACTTGTGTAACCCCAGCTTAATGCAGACAATGAAGTAATCTTGGATATTCATTTAACACAGCTAATAGGTAAATTATTACTACACATTGTGTTTTGAAATATATCCAGTCTATGTAATGCCTTAGTGAATGTGGACAAAGGCTAGAACTTCAGCAGACTACTTGATGGATATCATTAAAATCTGAAAATCGAAGTACCTACTGAACTGTTCGAATAAAATTTAATTTAAAAAGTTCAAGTTTGTTGAGAAAAGTGGAATCGATGTTATAAACAAGCAATTCCTCTGAGTATTTCTATTTACCCTACATATACTTCTTAATCATCTCATATATCAACACGCCTTGTGATTCTATTCAGGAATGTTAGGAAACCCGGTACATTGAGCAAGTTGACGAAAGTTTAACTTTGAAATATTGCCTCATATCCCTTTGTTCTCAGTGCTATTCTAGCTCATACGTAAATCCTGGTCTATCAATTTAGATACGAATGAAAGTTTAATATGAAAGTATCTACCTAATCGGTATAATATAAAAAATGTCAGGGACATCGACGTGAAAACTGTTACCATGGATTTAGTACATGATTCTGAACGCCGCTGCGTTGAATTTTTGGTCGGTTATTAAAAAAAATCAGCTGTTCCATACATTTTGACAGCGTAGGTACACTTTTTTAAGAAACAAATTTTTAAGCTATTGTATAGCTTTTATCGCGGGCTTTGAGCGCGGTGACCGAATCAAGAAATTCCGTAACGTAACAAAAACTCCGCCTACCATATAATGACGGTTCCCATGACAACGTGATGTTGTCATGGGAACATAATTTTTGTTTTATGTCATCACGTCATCATCGTGTAGCGTTGACAAATACACAACAAGTATGGAGGTTACAAATGCTATGCAATAGCTTTACCGCGGCAGTCCCCGAGTGCCACACTTTTTTTTAATATATAACCGACGAAAAATTTAAACGCAGGGGGGTTTCAGAATCATGTACTGAATCCATAGTAACAGTCTTCGCGTCGATGTCCCTGACACCCTGTATATTAAATGTCAGAGGACGAGTAAAATGCATGATATCTTTTGAACTTTTTTTAAATGGGCCAATGTTCATAAAATCCACCCATAGAGGGCAAATTCCAAGATCCTCACAAGGAAGCTGGTGGCAGTTTATGCTACTATTTACAGACTACATCTTGACGCAATTCCATAGAAGTAGAGCCGTTTATTGCCCACTGACAACCAGTTGCCAGCAACTATGAAATTTGGTAATTTGATTAAGTTGACACGACCATCAAAAAGTTTCCTATCTTCTGGCAATTTCACAAACTTTCATAATTACCTATTTATGAACTTAGTACTCGACAGACTTTTCAGGCGAAATGTCAACGGTGCGACTGATACACAATACAACAGTGCTCGTGGAACAAGGTTGTATCTAATTACTTGCAGGAAACATAAATAATGGCACAATCGACTTCGTAATTTATTAACCACCCTTAGTCATCAATCAATATTAATAAAATATTTTATTGAGACTAATAAAAAAGGCGTTTCATTTTAGCTAAGTGGAGCTAGGTCACACGTTTTTGGGCCATTAAGAATTTATGTATGAATACCATCGAAACGGGTTTAGTAGTCGACCGTTTCTATTATGGTCATGCTACGCGTGCACCTCATTAAATAATAAGGTAAATTTTTTTTATGTGACAGATAATTTCAATCATAAGGCGCTGACAAGAAGCAAATATTCTAAGAAGACGTATCTTAAAACAAGCCATTGCAAATATGATGTTCGTATTCTAGTGAAGTCATGGGTTTATCTACTATGAATATAATATACATGTAAATATAGACAAGCAGCAAATTCAAACAAGCGTTTCAGAAGCGATTCAGTTGCGGTTCGCTATCATGTGTGTTGTAGACTTGTTGGTATTGATAACATAGAGTAGATAGCCAAAACAGAGACCAAGGGTTGACTGTTTCCTGCCGGTGGTTCGAAGAAAACCGATCGGGAAATCGTGGCCCCGGGCAATAGGGCAACCGAAGGAACACGGGTGGGTTTTAGTCAGTAAGAGTCTGACACGCCCTCCCGCTCCGCCCAGAGCGGGAGAAGTTATTTGATAATTTCCCACCCCAAAAAAAAAAAAGGGTTGACTGTTTCCAAAACCTATGTTTCTTTTACGCATCGCAGGCAGATGAGCAAAACGGGAATGCAAAAAATCATTCGGTTTGTCTATTCGCACTACGAATGATGCATGCATACATTTACTGCGAAATGTGTGTGTAGCTATAGCCAACCGCACGACCATGGTAACAATAAACGACTGCTTACCGCTGAAACTTGAAAATTCAACCGTGTGTTTTTTGGACACGCTGGGATGGGCTCTGATGGATTCTCAATGCTCGGCTCAATACCGAGAGTTTAAAATCCAGTGCGCAATAAAACTCGTCGGGTTAAAAAATCACCCTTGTGGCTAAGCCCAGGCTTAGACTATGCCAGCACCTTTATTTCGCAGCAGTAGCTAAAAATTTAAATCGTTAGATTTGCCCTTACCGTATTTAGGTCGTGAGAAAATGACTACCTATACTAAGAAGAGTAAGCTTACACAGCCCGCTTGGAACAATGCATACGATTGATAGTATGAGTGAGTAAGATAAGTAAAATAATTGAGATGTCATTGACGTGATCAGGCGAATCTAAGCAATTAATTCTTTGATAGCAGCTGTTTTCATAAGTCAAGTAATGTCATTGCTACTGACAGCGTGGTGGTTGGAATGATGATGTGATATGGTCTAAATAATTTAATGGTCTTACGTCAATATTGGAAGGAATGACAGTAATATTAATTTCATTATTACTGATAGTGTCTGGTCCGCTGTGATGAGCCATTTGATTGACCGTACCAGCTGTATTGCAGCGTGATAGTATGAAGTTTGGTATCTGTTGAGTATTAACTCTGTGCCTTCAATGTAGGTATTACTAAGTATCTTCAAACATACTCTCCGAAGATCGCTAATGATGTTTGATTTTCCTTCGTTTGATGCAACTTATGGAGTTGTTGCATTTCAGGAATGCGCGTCAATCATTGTTATTTAAACCTTATGTCTATGTTCTTAAAAGCCACATGATGCTCTTTTGTGACTTGCAAAAACCATCCCAGTGCGTAGCTAAATTATTATTTATAAAGAAGCCCCCTGCGAGATTACCTATGACTGTCGTAAAATATATTAAGCTACAGTCTGCCGCATATCAGTGGTAACAATTTGACATTGGCAGCGCCTTTAATATGCAGATGTAAAGGCGATTTTCGTAGTACACATGGCTACATATCAAGCTATATATTTCCAGTACCTGTAAGTTGATCTCGTATTGCCTAGGATTTTCGTACAATGAGAGGTCAGCTTATACTGGAAATGAATAGCGTGATATGTAGCCGTGTGTATTACCACTTAGGTATGATTGACTGTACTAAAATTACTTTGATCTTTTACAGCACTCACTAATCAATCAATCAGAAGTCGTCATGTTGTTTTTAACGGTATGTGATATGGAATAATATTTCTTAGTTTTTTATCCATATCCATTTATGTTTCGCGTTATTAGATTTAATAGTAGCTCCTTGTGTGAGAGCCTTAAGGTTTTCATTCGATTCTTTCACTTCAAAAGAAAATGCTATATTAGACATTCTATATTTTAAAATGAAGATAAAGTTTTGCTACTAAGCAATTCGCTAGCTCTTAAGATAAAAACGTCGTGTTAAATTACTTCAATTTATTCTACTCTATCTTTACCTAAAATAAACTTTATGGATGACGTAATAAATATCTGATTAGTCCGAATAGTAGTGAAGAGTTGAATGGACAAAAGGCGTATTTTTCTCTGCATTTGTCTGGATACAGTAACCCATGTTCGTAGGCTTCTTGGAAGACTGCATGGGCTGAATTGTCTTGTTCTGTAGGCTCCAATCTGCAAGAAAATAAATGATTTAACAATATAAGCTTACTACAGTGTCAGCATTGTTGTGTAGTTCACAATAAATAATTCCTTTTCATAATTTTATCATCGTCATCTTGTCCTTATGCTAATTTATTTGGGGTATCAGCTTCCATTAGTACATTTATATTTTCTCCCTTTCTAGCCATAAATTTAATTATATTTATGTAAACACTTAGAACTAACTGAAATAAGAACCATCCTTACTCTAAAATAACTAATTTAATTCCGAATATAATTATTTAACCTCAAAATAGATCGCTACCCCAATATCATAATCTAAAACTGTTTAATAAAACTACATATTTACAATATTTCAGGGATAAGGAAAATAATATGAAACACCAACATAATTTGTCAGTCATTTATATTTCTTTGCCAACATCAAATTCAATATTGTACACCATTCATATCTCCTATTCCCCACATAATATCACAATTCAATCAGTATTCTAATATTTACCATAAAACTAACAGGTTACCTTAATTTACAGTAGATCTCCAACCAATCCTATCCCAATCTATTTTTTTACCGACACAGCCACTAAGTACGTCTCACCGTCACGAGCGCCCAACCCAGAAGGTCATTGTTACTCCCATTTTCACATATCAAATCTTTGGGTGTTGCCAGTACAATATCCAACAATTACGTTTTAATAAATTGAAACCTAACATAAGTATGTACTCGTATAGTATTTATTTCATTCTTTATTTTGTTTTTTTTATCTCCTTATATATGCTGCACCGGTTGACCTCGTCACGTCGACGCCCCATCAGTCGCTGAAAACCAGCGCTGTGGCTCTGTTTCCCCTAGGGTCACAACATTATGCTGAGCGATGGCCGTTTTGCGTGGATATGATGCATATTACCCCCAACTTGTTATTTTCGTGTAAGTGTTCTTTCTTTGCAAATAAACGTATTTTCTTTCTTTTTAGAGTTCCGTACCTCAAAAGGAAAAATACGAAAACATTATAGGATCACTCGTGTGTTTGTCCGTCTGTCACAACCAATTTGCTCAGAATCTAATGGAACCAATTAATTTGAAATTTGCTACTTGTATGTAGTTCTGTAACCCAAACATGGACGTGTAACGTAAATGATTAGGTTGTCGTGTTTTTTTCTCAATTCGGTGTATTTTTTTTTAAATTCTAGGTTTAATTAATTGTTTTTAACTTTAAATTGTTCTTCAGTCCATTTTAATGAAAGTATGTTAGACGGGATCAAAATATCGTAAAAAAAATACGGAATATTTAAAATAAATTTTAAATGCCACTGAAATGATGAAGCGATCCACCGAAATTATATAACTTGTCACTAAAATTAGATTTAGATCACTGAACATAAAACAAAGAGAAAAAGTTGCGTGGCATAATGTCACAAGGCATAAGGTCCTTTTTGAATGACTTACGTATAAAAGCCTTTTCGCACAATGACCTTTTCGCAAAATGTATTATTTTATAAGAGCAAAATGGAGGATTAGTAAATAGACAATCTGATTCGCTGATAGTCACACTTTCACATTTTTGTATACGACTTTTAAGATGCATCCCATCTGATGTTAAGTGGCAAATGCATTCTAAATTTGCGAAAGAAGGAACTCTGTCTACTACTCATCATCATCATCTGGGCCACAAGACGTCCACAGCTGTACATATGCCCCTGAGTAACCAGTTGAAGGTGGCTTGCATCCAGCGACTTCCTGTGACCTTTTTTTGGTCGTCTGTCCACCTTGTGTGTTGTAGTCCTACGCTGCGCTTCCAGTACGTGGTCTCCATTTGAGAACTCTTCTGCCCTATCGGCCATCAGTTCTACGCGCTATGTGGCTCCCACTGCCACTTCAACTTTTTAAAACATTAGGCTCGTTTCTGAGTCGATTTCGCAGAGAAATCTCAAGCATAGCTCGTTTGTAAGTGTATGGTATTAACTGATAGTCGATGAATATCAGATTTTACAATGACACCATAAAAATATAGGTATCTCAGATTAATGAGTTTTTTTTTATCGGCACCGAAATAATTACAAAGCCATCCATCGAAGTGAGCTAAATGAAAACCGAAGTTACATTTAGGACACCGAAATGGAATTAGTTGTAATTTCGGTGAATTTTCTCATATTGGTGGCGTTTTCAGGCCACCGAATCCACCGTTATGAGAACACCGAAAAGAGAAAAAAGACAAAAAACTAAAATGACAAAATAGTTCAAACGAACACAATTAGGACACACTGAACACTGCTCAAGTAAATATACATACGAGTATGTCGGAGACGGGTATGTGACTTTCGTTATTATCAGCGATATTTTAACTACTGTAGGCGTAGTGTTGGTTAATGCGCAATAGAAAAACAGTTTGCAGTTCAGATCACATTTTAATTTACTATCAAATTAATCACACTAGCTAAATTATACACACACTGGGTGCGATTGCATTTATTAAAATCATCAATTAACACAATGATCACAAATGACAACTAATACAATGACTGAGCACCACGAATCGAGAACAGTTCCGCGACGTCTTGACTCCAATGCGACCAGAGGTTGAGTGCTCTCCTCGCCGTGGCCTTAAAACATCACGACTCTGTAGAAGCGCACTTTTTTTGGTGTAGGTAGATCACTCTTGATGTCGCCAGTGGCGCGCTTGCGATTCGTTTCGTGTCCGTACTAATGACCGGATCCGACACATATTATTATACATAAGGTGCATGTACGACACACAAAATTAAAATGAATATACACTCGGTTAACAAGTTAAAAGCGTCACCGAAACTATTTTTTTTCCTTCATTCAACGAAATGAATTACTGACCGCAGCTAGGTGAGCGCGGGGGGGCGGGCCCTACATGTCGTATGCAAACTATGCCTGTGTTTCTTTTGTTCACCAGGATGAGTATATTTCGCGGAACAAAGTGTTTTCACTTTGTATTTATTATTGTTACTTATCAATAACTTCACTGGGTAGGTATAAGAATGATAACAATGTTTGTTAATACTATGACTACTGGCCTATTAAATAAAAGTAAATGTATAACTAAATACCTAGCAAATAGTTTTTCTTGTACGAGGCACATTACCATCAGAACCATATTGGGGACAACCACCGCGATGACAAATTTAGTGGTATAACATTTTTTTAATATAATTAAATAAAATCCATTTGAAATATGTTTTTGCCTCAGGTATGTACGTTACAACATTTTCTATTAAGAAAAAAATATTTCGACTGTATTTTATATCAGTCTGTATAACTTTCTGCAGTGTTTTTTTATCCACGATACGAAAACTTTGTTTGGGAAATTCACCCAAATGAATTTTAAAAATATGGAGGTCACTTTTCAGGGGAAAATTGGAAAATTTAAAAGAAGAGTTTTGCAAACTGTACCGTGTGACATATCAAATGAAAGAACTTGTTGATGATCACAAACTAAAAAAAAAATACGTGAATACTTTTAAAATATTTAAGAAAATATATCGAAATTGACCATTCCGCCCCTTATCTCCGAAACTACAGAGCATAAAAATTTTGAAAAAATTCAGAGAATGGTTCTTTACTCATAGATTACAGGAAAACTTATAAGAAGAACTCTATGGTCTTAATATAACATGTGTCTTAATATAATCTCTCAACATTGTGCGTGCGTTTTTTTATTGTTATTTTGAATTTTGTGTTTCACGAACTGTGTCCAAATGAACATTCTTTTATTCTTTCTTTACAAACTAACATTTGCAGTTGAAATGTATGGGAGAGCATGTTTTTCAACTACATTGTTAAGTTTGTTCTTGGTATAAATTCATTCATCTTTCAAATATTTTATATCTTCCTAAAATTATCACATTCGTTATTGTAAGCCATACATTAAATTATTTCTCATAATATTCATTTAAAAAGGTTTCCTCCACCACACCGCCACCATCATTTTATGTTAATAAAGTACCAACACAGCAACACACACGAATTCACACGATATACACAGAAAAGTAATAATCTTATTTTATTCTCACCATACTCGCATACGTTTACGACGCCTTCAATAGTAAATGTGCCAATAATAATCCTTCATAAACGGACCAATAAATGTTTAACAGGTTAAACAAGATATAAAAATAGTTATTACCAAGAATAACCAGTAGTTTATGATTTAAGCTAGGCCGTTATGTTTTACCCTTTATGTGGTGGTAATTCTTGTGTTTTTCTTCGTAAGGATTTTCAATCATTTTCTGATTTCCGTCACTAAATCGCCTCATTTACACGGAGCTTTTTAGCCCGTCGATTGCAATAAGATATAAAAGTTTTATCGTCTTAAGCACTATGGGGGATATATATGTATGTAACACTCATATATGTCAAAGTCAAAGTCAAATCATTTATTTCAAATAGGCCCATGTATGGAATTTTTAACGTCAAAAATTACAAAATAATAAAATTGATTCTAGTCGCCCCTTTAAAAGGTAGTTTTCGTATGGAGAATAATGGGCAAGAAACTCCACCGGTACTCTTTTAAAATGTTTTACAATTGTTTGTATATGTACGTACATTAGTTAAATAATTATTATATGTGAAGACGATGCACCTAGAATAAATGTAGGAAGGTATGAATGTAGGATTAAATTTAATTATCTTTAAAAGCGACTTGTCACAGGGACGAAAAGAGAAACATGCGTAGGCGTGATCGAGCTAGAATGCAGTGTTGTTGAATTTCGTAGATTTGTAAATACATATTTTTATGGCGTCATATTTTTCTGCATAAAGGCGTGGCGCGGGCGAGGCGACGACGACGGTGCGGCGCGGGCGTTGTGTGTATGTTACGCACCACGTCGTTCCTATACATTTTGTATGAAATATGAAACGGGCGGCGCAACGCCCGCGCCACACCGTCGCCACGCCCGCGCCCCTCGCCACTTGTGTATGCCCTGCACCTTAGACAATTTCGGTATAACTTATTTGAACGGCACAACTTTTATTAATATTGGTTACAATTATTGCAATCATTGGGTAATTAAATTGCTTCGTGTTACTGGACCAGAATGTACATAATTTACCCAATTATTATTGCTTCAAGCTATTGCATTCAACAGGCAATTGATATGCTCCATGTATCGCCTTAATGGATTACTTTAAACTTATGATGAACTGAGCTCTATATGTGCTTACATATATGTTCGTCACGTTAAGGGCAATTTTTGTCTGCTCATTGCACAATAGAATCTGCTTTACCGAGTCAGCATCATTATTACATTGCGTCGGTATGTCAATACCGCAGAATAACATTCACCATCTTCTTTACATGTCTGAACTAATTTAAACATCTGACAATGACAAATAAAAAAAAAATCTTTCGTCAAACGTATACTTAAGCTATTTTGACATTAGTTCAAGTAATGAATTATAGTTTCTTAGGCAATAGTCTGCTCAATGCCGTACCTTTAACAGGTATTATTTGTACTGACTGCATAAAGGAAAGAATTTTAAATCTGAACAAGATATTAAACTGTACTTTTAACAGTACTCTCACTTAACTCATGCTAAAGCCAATCAGTTTTGTGTTTTTATTTGTGGGATCACCAGTTCTACCAAAAAACAATATTTTAGGTATTATTTACCTACATTATAATCCACTTTTGTAACATAAAATAAAGCGGCGAATACTGATTGAGGATACTTAATATAAAAACTTTTTACAAAAAAAAAACAACCGACTTCAAAAAAAACACTACAAAGTGAAAAATAACTTTAATTTCGGAAGTCGGTGTCTTTGGTTTTTAATTTTCGTTCTTTGTCACCGACTTCCGAAATTAAAGTTATTTTTCACTTTGTAGTGTTTTTTTTGAAGTCGGTTGTTTTTTTTTTGTAAAAAGTTTTTATTTTTCACTTTTTAGTTGTGATACCTACCCCACACAAATTCGAATACCACTACCTGCGATGTAAATAACAGTGACAGGAAGTTATCATAATATCATCCACATACTAAGTGAGGCAAAAATACGTATTATTGAAGCTAACTCAAAAACTACCCAAGCAAAGTTAATAAAATTTATATGGGACCACCTCTGAAGTATGATCTACCAAAAAAAAAAGAACCATCAAAATCAATTCATAAATGACGGAGTAATCGCGTAACAAACATACAAAAAAAAAAAACAACATACAGTCGAATTGAGAACCTCCTCCTTTTGGAAGTCGGTTAAAAATTAAGATTAAGCTATAAGACAAGTTTTACTGTTGAAGTTACCAAGTCAAGTTTACTAAGTAATATAAAGCTACAGAAATTCGCTCTACCCACTTAAACTGGTAAGATTAAGTTCCGAAATGTAGCTAATGAATTATTTACACTGCTGTGTAATGTCATCATAAATTATTTGCATAATATCGTGAGGAAATCGGCAAGTCTTAGAACCAAACATTTGAAGACATAATAAATGACGACCACCAGCTCTCACTGGGCCAGCCTGGTGAATTATGGCCCATTCTCTCTGATAGAGAGGACTCCTGTCGAAGTAGGCTGGAGTACCCTGAGTCTAATGTATATAATATAAAAACACCTATTCTGATACCCAGAGGGAAAATTACCAAGACAGACATTAATAGGAACCAGTAAGTTTAACCGTGAACTCCAGCACCTTCATGAGCCATGTATGTGGCACCGAGTCATAGGCCTTCTTATAATCTATTCAGCATGTCGACAGATCCTTTCGGGAACGGCGAACCTGTTGGCTAATGGCCATATCAATGAGGAGTAGCTAATTAGTACCGCGGAACCCGTTCCTACATCCACTTTGGGCGGCAGACATGATGAAGTTGATGTCTATATGTTTGTTAATTTTAGCTCACAAAATGGACGTAAGAACGTTATAATTTTTATTAATAACGTAATCAGAAGCTTATCAACTTGTATTAAAAATTATATTAATTAATTACAGTATTATTTTTATTTAATTATTGTATTAATTTCGCTGTAAAATTTAATGTGAGCCTCATTGCCTCTCTTTATAGCGACAACGGAATTATCATCAATCTGTGAAGTGGAAAGATAACATCTTTTCTTTTTACTTGCGTCACCTACTCCAAAAAAAATACTAAAACAATGGCAAAGACTTAAGTGGCAATGGGCAGGTCACATTGCTCGAAGAACAGATGGCCAATGGGGCTGAAAGTATCTGGAGTGGCGACTGCGTACTTGAAGACGTAGCATTGGAATACCTAGTCCTTGGTCCTTGACAAGGTGGACCGATGTCCTTGTGAAAGCCGCAGGAATCCGTGGATGCGAGAAGGACAGAAGCGATCGAAGTGGTGATGCTTGTGGGAGGCCTACGTCCAGCAATGGACATCTTTCGGCTGAAATGATGATGACTAAAACAATATTTTAATTTAACAAACGTGGTTCACTAAAAAAGATTACGTAAATCTCCGAACGATATTAATACACCTCGCCACTTAATCCTCAAACAATATCACAGATACACAATAATGGATATTGGAACTTTAACAGGATTACGGTTCGGTCGCGCTAAGTTGGCCCGATGCACGTACTATCAATATTTGCGTGCTTTGATTAAATTCCGGGCTCCAATTCCAATTGATTCGGTCTTCATCAATACTGCATTGTTAGTGTCGTCTATAAATAGATATTATTGTGCAGGCTTATCCGACACAGCGCGGAGATGGAAGAAAAATATCAACGGATTTTTGAATACTGCATGGTTCGTTTTGTTTTCAAAATGACTGTTCATTGTGGAGAATTATACTGTTGATTTTGAATTGTAACAGTAACTGTTTTGGGTTTTCGGTGATAAATAAGTCAGTGGTATAATAAACAAAATGAAATGGAAAATAATCAACAATGAATAAAAAGGAAAATCAATTTCGTGTTTCCAGAAAAAAGGGTAAATCTTAAATATTCACAAATAGAGTAGAGTCATCTCAATACCACTCTCCCTTGAATTTGTATAGATGTATATGTATAAAAAATATATGTATATTATATAAATATGTATGTATGTGTATTATAAGTTATAACCTATTTATGTACTGTTATTTTATTTCGAATGATATATTTTTAATAAAAATATTTCTTTGTTCCTCTCAAACAGAGCACCTGCCATCCAATCTCTTCACCACCCTTGGTTGACTGGTAGAGAATGCCTAAGGCATTAAGTCCGCCTTTGTACCTTTTTGTGTGTGAAAAGATTAAATAAATAAATAATGTGTTCCACAAAAAATAAAATTGAACATGTAAAAAATAACAACACAAACTCACATTTTTTCACCAAAATAAATAATCGACGAAGTAATTTCTGTTCCTAGACTTATGAAAAACTTAAGCATTCCCTTGTACACGGAAATTGTTTTCAAACATGCGTTTCTTTTTACGGATGTGGCAGTTCCGCCATACTTATTTAATAAGGTACCCTTATGGACTAGCGCGCCTTTTTATGCGAGTTGGTAAATGTGAGATATTACGGGCTGACACAATGTTGGCTTAAAAAGGGGCACTGGGAGAACAGTGGTCTGACTTTTATTTTTAAGTCAAGTTGTAATGTTTATGTTTCGGTGTTTTGTATGGTATTCCCAATAACTTTTCAGCGGTGTTTTGGAAGGCAAATAATAAATGTTTGGTGCAAAACAATCTTAAAAAAAAAACGTTCCCGTCAGGAACGAAGTTCCTTCTCACGTATGATTTTAAACAAAAACAAAATTTTCGCAGCCGCCATCTTGGATTTACATTTAACCTCACTATCGGTTTTAGCACACTCGAAAACTATGAAAACGACACTAATGACGAAAATTTTTAAATTTTTCGCATCTCCTATTTTAATTTTGACCGAATTCATACTTTCATCATTAAACGAAGACAGTCTCAGACAGGCAAGTATGAACGCTTTTTTGCGTGACGATTTTACCGCAAGCCGTGTTAAAGAACATCGTTCCAAATCATTATTTGGTCTTTGAGGCGCACACAGATACATCTAGAACTAATGTTATGTAAAAATTCAAATATCTATATTGAGAAAAACTCTATGACAGACGGACCAAAAAAGATCTTATAAAGGTTCCGTCTTTCCTGTAAAATCAGAACCCCAAAAACTATGCTCAAAATGATAGTTGTTCGGCAATTCATTAGAATTTAATCAACATGAACGCCTGCATTGCTACATTAATTTCTGAGAACAAAACAATTCACCTCGATTATGCTTTAATACTTACCAAGTGTTAAATAGTTGCCTAGGCCACTTTACCGCCAGATTTTGAATAACTATGCAATTTAATCAGTTGTGAGATCTCATTTTGATTAATATGATTGGCGTTATAACTCTTGAAAGATATACCTAACCACAAAAAATTGTAGGACATCCAATGTTGCATTGCAGTCAAGAATCGTGTCAGACTTGCCGAAAAAAGTTGCTGTTCCGAGTAGCCATATTGCAGCTCGGAAGGCCATATGCACGTAAAATTGTACATGTTTTACATGTTTACACAATAAAATTGTTATCATGCTAAACATGTAAAAATTTCATTACCTAACGCAAATTTAATACAATTTTTAAGCTATTGCATAGCTTTTATCGCGGGCTTTGAGCGCGGCGACCGAATCAAGAAATTCCGTAACGTAACGAAAATAAAACCTAACACCCCCTACTTCGCCTACCATATAATGACGGTTCCCATGACAACGAACGTGATGTTGTCATGGGAACGTAATTTTTGTTTTATGTCATCACGTCATCATCCCAAGTGTAGCGTTGACAAATAGGAAGTATGGAGGTTACAAATGCTATGCAATAGCTTTACCGCGGCATACCCCGAGTGCCACACGTTTTTTTATTTTAAATGTATTTGTGTTATGTTATGAAAAATACAAAAGGTCTGTCAACTGAATACCACTGTCTGTGGCGGCATCTACATCGCCACATGCGAACTACGCATCCAAGACCTGACGTTTTACAAATCCTGCATCGCGCAATAAGAGTTTACCGCGCGAACACCATATATATAACTTCCCCGACATCAATCGTTTGGCAGGTGCCCGCCAGACACGACACCCGTCTGGTCGGAGGATCCTCCCTTTTCTATAGTTACTTTACTCCCTGTTCCTCATACCTCTAAATGCCTTATGATATTGCATGTGACTTCTCTCAAAATGGAATTGATAAAAACCATTTTTAGGGTTCCGTAGCCAAATGGCAAAAAACGGAACCCTTATGGATTCGTCATGTCTGTCTGTCTGTCTGTCCATCCGTATGTCACAGCCACTTTTTTCCGAAACTATAAGAGCTTTGCTGTTGAAACTTGGTAAGTAGATGTATTCTGTAAACTGCATTAAGATTTTTATACAAAAATAGAAAAAAAACAATAAATTTTGGGGGTTCCCCATACTTAGAAATGAAACTCAAAAAATTTTTTTTTATCAACCCCATACGTGTGGGGTATCTATGGATAGGTCTTCAAAAATGATATTGAAGTTTCTAATATATTTTTTTTCTAAACTGATTAATTTTGCGCGAGAGACACTTCTAAAGTGGTAAACTGTGTGTCCCCCTGTAACTTCTGAAATGAGAGAATGATAAAACTAAAAAAAAATATATGATATACGTCACTATGTAAACTTCCACCAAAAATTGGTTTGAACGAGATCTAGTAAGTAGTTTTTTTTTTAATACGTCATAAATCGTAAACCGCAATTTACCTTTCATTCAATGTTACTTGCTGCTACGGAACCCTTCATGGACGATAGTCCGACTCGCACTTGGCCACTTTTTTCCAAAAGGATCCTATTTTAATATTGCACAATATTGTAATACCTACAAACATCCTCCATCCTTTGCTCCAGCAAAGAAAGGCTCGTTTTTAATAACGTCCGAATCAAAAGGCGGTTTTGTCATGTTTTCAATATATCATGTCGCATATTCATTTATTTGGTTGTTGTTAAAATGAAACGTGCTTTTACATTTTCGAAATTATTAAGATAGGTACATGTTTGACACGTTTAATCTTTTAGTTCAAAAATACCTGCTGTAAGCATTATGTTTGATTCATTTTCTAATAGTTAGTTAAAATCTATGTTTTAACCTATAGAAACCTATAAATTAATTAGGGCTCCCTTTTGTAAGTGACGGGTACGTCGGTAAGGGGTAGACTCAATTTAATATTGCTGTATGCACATTGATCATTGGTGCATGATATGGTACCTTAATATACCTTAAGGTACCTTAGTATAATCTCGATTTTACATAAAATTCTGGGGATATAACAGTTTTTTACCCGACAGCGTCAGAGAGGAAGGGTTAAACAATATTACCGACCACCATGGACTGAATACACTATTTGACCAGATCATAATTATGCTCTCACATTGCTCATAAATTAGTTTTTGTTCTAGTTGGTAACAATTAATCCAGTTTAGTTTATAACGGTTAATGAAAACGAAAAAAAAAATATCCAATTATAAAATGATTAGGTACCTACAATGTGAGTGTAAAACATCTCTATGCATATCTAAATACATCCAGTATAACTTAGCAGAGTAAGTTCCCTTCAAAATGGTTGAGCTAAATGGTGCTGATCTATGCGTCATGTTCGTGAACGGGCGCCGTCACTAGGGACTGGTCATCTCTTAACTGCCACGGTTTATTTTAATTTATTACGGACGGTTTTAACGTGCACGTCTTTCTACATTGTTCTCACATGTATAATTTCAACATAAATGATGTAACCAATATTTTGTATCAATATTATGATTTAAAAGAGTGTTCGTGGAGTTTCTTGCCCGTTTTTCTCTATAGGCACCTACTACACTTTGATATGGGCAACTAGCTTCATCTTTCTGACTGACCGACTGACTTTGAGTTGAGTTCAGACTGACCAATTTTTTGAGCACGGCATGAGTTATTTTCACTTATCTCGTGCCGACATCCTATACTAATAAACGAGTAACATTTGTATATATATTTGTACTCACGTTCTCGAAATCATCTCAATAATTTCGATGAAAATTGTAATAGAGGGGTTTACGGGGGCGAAAAATCGATTTAGCTAGGTCTCATATCTGGGAAATTCCTTTTCTCCGTATTTTCACCCGAGCAGAATTCGGTCGCCCAAAGTTTAGAACAAGATAATGAATAATGACATGGTAGCATGGAATTAGTAAGTACCTACTATCATGGCAGCATGGAATAAGTAGGTACTACACATGGATTAGTATGAACTTTCCTATACTATTAAATGAGCATTCTCTATTTTCACCTGAGCAGAGCTCGGTCGCCCGTGTACTGATAGAAGAAATATCCAACAATGTAATAAAGAATACAACTACATAGGAACAAATGCATAGTAATGCACAAAGACTTTGCAGTACATGCAAAAATAAGCTTATTACTTTGAGAACAACGCGATGTTTTCCTTTATTCCCGACGTTCCGTGCGCAAACACAACAGTCAAGTTATATTAAATCGGGAAAGACATCTTTCCGTTTATGACAAATGAGTGTTTTTTATGTAGCGAGACGTGCCTGTAACATATAAAGTTATTAAAGCCTTGAATACTAACGTGTATCAAATTGCGTCCATATTGGTGTCGCCGTTTGGGAGTGTTTCCCCATTTTCATGCCCAATTTCGAAAACCTACATCACGTTGTTTTCAAGAAAATCGTGTGTGACAATCAGACGGATTCAACACGGACGATACAAGATTGATCTTATAACGGTTCCGTTTTCCTAGGTAGTCATCTGCCTAGCCTTTTTCCAACCATGTTGGGGTCAGTTTCCAGTCTAACCAGATGTAGCTGAATACCAATATTTAACATGGAGTGATTGCATATCTGACCTCCACAACCCACTTACTAAGTAATACATACCCCTTGGTACCTACTGGTTGTCAGATATTCGGGCTTCTGGCTTCTTGTTTTCTACGTACACTGACAAAAAAAGCAATGTTTGCATATTGATTACCTAAACGAGATGCAGATTCGATTTTCAGATAGATCTATTCTCTGAATTCGGTTCCATATTTTACTAAAACCCTTGACCTGATTTATGTGACCCAATAAATCGTTCAGAGGAAGGCAGCACTGTTCCAACTCTATCCAAAGCGCCTTCGTTTCCAGTTCAGTAACATTTGTATCGTAAGGGTCGATCGGTAGATACTCGCAATCACTGACTCACCTAAATTTTCTAACATTTGTAATTTGAGAAACTGAAATAAAGCCCGTTATCTTCCTGAATCAATATCTATCGTGATCTTTAACATGTTCATTGATTAAGAGGCCGGCGACACGGCTCGCAACTACAAATCGAGATGTTTGCAAAATTCTATTCCAAGCACGTTGCGCTAGTGTGAGTGCCTGTCGGAGCGATGTACACCTACAGTGAGTAATACTACCACACACTCATTGACAATTATTGCTTGATGCGATAGCATTACTAGCTTTCGAAAATTTATGATAAATTTGGATGTGTTCCGTAATCCAAAAAAATTATGAACGAAAACTTAATGTATTTCCATTTTTTTTTCATTAATTTGTAACTTGATAACATAAACTATGCTTTTGCGGAAACAATATTACAAATATTGTTGTTTATAATACAGAAAAAACAATATGAAAACATGTCTACGCTGTAAAAATGTACGAAATGCAATTCACTTACATTTCATTTAAAGGTAAGTTTTTGGAAATAAAAAGACGTAGGAGCCTAGATAAATACTGTCTTAATCCGAATATCAACATACTCGTAATATGGTAGAAATATGCTCAAATTGCAAATGATTTATGTATTACGTTTGTATGGACAATTTATGCGTCGCCGCATTCTTAAGATCCTCAACTATACATAGTTCATTGTCTGGGTTCCAACTGAAAGTTATTAGGGAAAGGGCAATGACCGTTATTGCCGTGCTAGAACGCCGCAACTATAGCAAAATATTTGAGACTGATGTAAAATTTACTTGCGGTCCGAAAAACCGCGTGCTAATGCCGACTGGCACTTCTTGTTAAGATTTCTGTTTTTAATGGAACAGGTTAACTGATAAATAAGACTTACTTTGAAAGCACTGATATTTTTTACTGAAGTAAAATATTGATAGGTTCCTATTAAAAAAACAAAGCGGGTGGGATATATTTATTTTTAGACTCTAAATACAGTCATAGGAATGTGAGGGTAAATAATACCTATTATTATTGAGCTAAACTAGACAAGAGGTAAGATAACAGACCAAAACATAACTCTATATTTATTTAACACAGACATTCAGACTACGAATAATGCTTCTAATATTCGTAGAGTTCAGACCTAATTATTTAGATTTCATAGGTACAGTACCCCATAAAAGTCCAAAGGCAATCTCACAAAGCAATAGACTGACGCTTCGGTTTAACTTACGACCTTCTTCTATAAGTTGTTACAATACTATAGACACGCACAGTACACACACACACTCACTTTGTCTGCAACCAATGACTAGTTCGATAATTATTCGTTTTTTGTTTCATTCTTGTTCACATAAATATTAAAGTTTAGCAGGTAGACCACAGAAAACTAACTAAATTATTTCGATTTCTGTGGGGTAGACAGATGCAATTCGTTACGAGTATTCACTTAATAGAACTTTGTTCGTTCGTAGATAATGTTGGTGACGAGTATTTAGCGCAGTGTTGTGATTATTATTTTCAAAAAGCAAATATGAATGCGTAATAGTGAATGTTATGAAACCGGAATAAGTGTGAGTGTTATCTTTTACAAATTTCATATTTTACTAAAAATAAATCTTAATCAAGGGTATTGTTGATAGAACAGAGGTATTGTTGAGACAGAAGATGCCTTTAAAGTTTTAAATTCGTTATGAGGTTTAATTCGATTAGTGAATAATAAATAATTAGGTATTATGTGTAATAAATACAATGTTATTCTTTGTTCTAGAGAAATACTGTGAGGGTTAAGAGATATGAGGAAGGGGCATATTATTGAGTAGCAGCGACGTCAAAAAGTGAATGAATATGAAACAAATGGTTTCATATAAACGAGATATTTTGCTGAATTATTAAAAACACGTAATTGTGAACCGTTCGCCGTGCACTCTGAAGGCTTGCATCACTGAAGACCAGCTACAAAACCGTTTTTGACCTTAAAATATTGACCGTACCAACTTAACAAACAACAGATTCGTTATTGCATGAATTTATGGTAACGAATTGAAACAGTCAGACGTCTGTGGTGTGTGTACGGCACACACACCACAGACGTCTGACTGTTTACACATACACATGTATGGACTACACCGCGTGTTCACAGCAATACGACTCTTAGCGTGCCTATGCACTTTTGAACGCTTACTGTACAAAAATTAAATACCCGTGGTCAAGGTTTCTGAGAAACTCAACCTCATTTTAAATAACTGTCCTGATTTTATAAAAATAAACAAAATATTTTGTAGGCTACGATATTTTCACACATATAAAAAAAAAATACTAACCTGCGTGCCACGATGCCGTACAAGTATAATTACATCGTAATTCAGAAGGTAATCTACTGAAACTTTAAATAAAATACTGAAAATATTTTATATTTATGTAAGACCTGTTTAAATTCACACTGTTTACTGTAGCAAGAAAATTCCATAAAGGTGTATAAGAAGCATGATATATCGTGTATTTATATTAAACTGGGTTACAATACACCTGAGTTTGGTATGCAGGCAAGTTATAAGAATACTAGTCCAAATCAGGCAATAAATATTACTTGTTATGAGTAGACTTTAATAATAGATATCTACATGGATACTTTTCTTCTTCTTTTCCTGTGGTGTGACTAACCTTTTTTTTTTTGGTGCGTGAGCGTGTCAGACGAATACTGACTAAAACCCACCCGTGTTCCTTTAGTTGCCTGTGTCTTGCCAGGGGCCACTGTAACCCCTTCGGACTTTCTCGCGACCCTGGTAAGCATCGGCCCTAGCGGACTCCGTCAGTTGTGCTGACATCTTTTTGAGGCGCGCGTGGGACACAACGCGCTGTTGACCTGGGCCTGGTCCTTAACGGGCGGCGAGCTACTCATTGCTCACCGTCCGCAAGCCAACGGTACGCAACGGTGGCCGGGAATCGGCCTGGGATTCCCGACGCTTAGAGCGTCTCCTGCGGTAACTAGGGCGTGAGGGCGCGAAATTTGCCTCTCTGTCACGCGTTCCGCCTCCTCCTTCGCGAGCATTACTGCTTCGTAGAAGGAGGTGATGGCTTCCCATACCCTCTCGCTCCGTACCATGGCCTGGACCTGGGCTGGTGGCGAGAGGTAACCGCCACCGATCGTCTCCACGAGAACACGGTGGTAAATATAAAATGTCAAATTATTCTAATTTTTAACTGTCAAATTATTACTAATTTGGTTGCAAATGACCTGTCTTACATCCCCTTAACAGATTGTCGACGTATAACCATTATCCCTGTAAATGGAAGTCGTGTCTATTTCAAGCTGAACCTATCTAGATCCTGTGGGTTAGCTGTGCGTTGTCTGTCAGTGAGTGAATTTACGATTTTGATTAAGTAGAAAGATAGTAAAGAGAACAACAAAAACTCAGCAAATATAACGCTCTACCCATTACTAGTGTCTATATAATAATCCATCTAACTATTTGAAACTATCCATTTATTAAGCCTTGTACCTTCCGCAACGATAGCCCGAAAGTTTTAAAAGCCCCGCTCCAATTACTAAGCTGACCTATCGATCGTTCCAGAAGCAATAGGGTTTGAAAGCGGCACTTTCTATCGCCAAATCCTCTCCACAAAGATCGACAACGATCTAAATTTTATGAGTTCCCTCGATAATGTTCTCTTCTACTTACGTCTTGTCGACTGATTTATTGGGCTTTAGAAAGGACGGTAATGTCGTGATAGCCTAGTGGTGCCTAGAAGTGTGCGTCCGGTCGGATAAAATGTATTATCATGTTCCACTTTCCTTGCAAGCTGATGCACCACATAAGTATAATTATGTTTTTGAAAATGACACACCAAGAACTTTTAAATAAATAAAAAAAAAACGTGTGGCACCCGGGGACTGCCGCGGTAAAGCTATTGCATAGCATTTGTAACCTCCATACTTCCTATTTGTCAACGCTGCACTTGGGATGATGACGTGATGACATATAACAAAAATTACGTTCCCATGACAACATCACGTTGTCATGGGAATCATCATTACATGGTAGGCAGAGTGGGGGGTGTTAGGTTTTTTTCGTTACGGAATTTCTTGATTCGGTTGCCGCGCTCAAAGCCCGCGATAAAAGCTATGCAATAGTTTAAAAGGATCCTCATTGCTTTAGAGAAGAGAAAATAGGTACATGTGGTGCTAGGCATAATAGTTACGAAATTCTTCCGTTTTTTAAGTCAAGTTGTGCATATCGCTTTGCAGTGAATCTTCATGCCAAAGTAGGTGTTTCTGGATAGTATAGCCATAAGTACTCTTGAAATCATGAGTGAATAGAGAACTTCTAGGTAAGCGTACAATACAGTTGACCGCAATTCCGCTCTTACGAGAAAATAATGTCGATCTTATGCAAGGCTTAACAATATGAAAAATTACGAACAAAATATTTGTTTACAACGTCAAGTTCGGAGAAGGTAACTATGCTGAAACAGATTCCATCGGTTTTCCTGGAAGACTGAAATTCACAGTACTTTTAGTTTATTTTTAAAACTTATATCTGCTTTACACTCCACAATGTAACAGAACTTGAATAAACAAGCAAAAAACATTGCCTGAACTTTTTAAAGACTCTCGTTAACTTTGGTATTGTTTTGACACACCCCAAACTTCTCCTTTTGGAGGAATAATAATGGAATACGTGATAAATCTTCGGGAATTTATTTCGCCGCCCATTACACCCGCAAATGTGAGGTGAATTCACAGCATTAGATGGATTCTCGAGCGAGACCGCTGCTTTCCAAGGTTTTGTATGTGGATAAAAGCTTTCGTGATCATTTTATTGATTCAGTCGATTACGTTGTGTAGACAACGTAGGAAATGGGTTCTAGGAAACGAAATAGGAAGTTAAACCACATACTTTATACTCACACTTAATAAGATTGTTTTTTAAATGTCATGAATAATTATGAAAATCTCAAGAAGAACAGTGAAATGAAGTTCCACGGGTCGAAGTAATGTCTTAAGGCGCAACTAGCCGATACTTTTTCCATACGAATTTCGGGGGGGTTTAACTCCACTATTACACATTGTACATCCAAAGTAAAACATGAAATCGTTTTGTCTGTACAGAAGCAGAATAGTAAAAAAAGGAATTAAAAAGTTATGAGCCAACAAAGATTCGTTTTTCCTGCTAATTGTAACGCAACTTTGGGAGTAAATAAGTAATAAAAGAAGTATAAAATCTCCAAAACAAAGCTTGTTTCGACAAAGCTCAATTGTCGAAGATTATAATAAACTTTATTCGTAATTGATTTATGCAGTAGTTTTTTCATAAAACTCCACCTTCCAAAGGACTTTTCGTAATTTTTTACGCGCTCGTTTTACTAAAATCGTTCTGAACGGTGTTTGTGTGCGTGCGAACTAGAGTTTGTGCATGTAAACCAGCGTCTAACTGCTCATCACTGATACTATCTCTGTCGGACATGATGCCAGGTGACACAGCGTGCTTTTTGACCAAGCCCACCAATGAGTTCGAGCCCGCGACTAGTTCAACCTTAAGTCACGGGCGCTATTTGGAATCCCTAACGTAACGAAGTATTCTAGTGTTCCTAAGCGCAGCGAGAGACCCCTCAGTTAACTCTTGAGCGAAGCGGGGGAGTTAAGACTAGAATTTTTCTGTGCCCTATTGGGTCCATAATGATCTAAATTACCTATATAGTTACCACATAAGTACACATTATAGTAAAGCAATAAAGATATTGAGTATTGAATCCTGAGTGCGGCGAGGGATTCAAGTTCACCCAAAACAAAGACACCTTTTTCCCTGTGGAGTATATACTCTACTTTTCGCACCTACTGCGAGATAACAAAAACCAATTCAATTCTCGATTTAGAAGTTATCACAAAAACAAGCAGTATAAGGGAAAAAAATTAACTTATATAATAAGCCGTTGTGCTAGATTTTATCGAATGCTTTCGCTATGCCGGAGAACAACACGCCCGTCATCGAGTAACGCTGGAAGCCAGCGCTTAAGTGCTCTACGATACGGTGGACTTGTTGGATGTACGAGTCTTAGGTTCGGAAACCAAACTGCTCGTTGGGGATGAGGCTGTTATAAAGTCGCATGCCGTTGTAATTATGTAGGTATCCCTAGCACCTACATGGTATATAGGCATCCGACCATGGCTCTACCTTGACCATTTTTGGACCTATGTCTTGATTTCTGTTTGAAATATTTTCTTGTTTCGTACTTTTTAGATCACAGTTTTTTTTTTCTTTTCGATATGTTTTATCACATTTATGAATTTAAATTGAAAATTGCGCAACTAATTTTAGTTTTATTAAAGCCCCGCTAGAAACTGGCAACTCTTGTCGTCATTTTAAGATACTGGCTCACTGAAAATGAAGGTTTAATACCTGCAATTAATTTTGGAGTGGCGTTTGGAAGTAGTTAGGCTGAAAGTTTACAGTTAATGCCCATTTAACCTATAAAATATTCAGAATAAGTTATTTTTATAGAATGGAATATACCTAATTCGCCATTACATACATAACATCACGCCTGTAATCCCCGAAGGGTTAGGCAGAGGTTTACCTATTGTACACCTACATTTCGCCAGTTATGTTTAAGTCCCATGTAATAGGGGGCGAGCCTATTGCCATCAACCGGGCACAAATCCAGACTCCGGGCTCTGGGCTCCGGGATCCGGGAATCGAACCCAGGACCTCATACTCAGCAGTAGCGCTTTGCGACCACTAGACCAATGAGGCAGTCTCCATTACAATTTTCTTTTATCATTTTCTATATCGGCAGCAAAATATAGACGCATTTTAAATGTCTATTATAAATAAGGAAAAAAAATAGACTTCTCTTTATGAGATAAGACCTGGGGGCCTACCACAAGCTCCTATAGCAGTATTATTATAATATTACTTCAGTGTGGGAAAGAGATGAAGCTCTACAGGACGTATAGCTCCATCTCTTTCTCCCACTGAAGTAATATTGAAATAATACTGCTTTTGAGCTGGCGGTAGGCCCCCTGTATTGGGACAATAATAGGCTGGTATTATTATTTTGGATTTATTCAGTCAGCCATTATCTTTTCCTATCAATCATTGGTTATTAAAATAGTGACTACAGACCCTTCATTTTCAGTGACATGCATCCAAAAAACTGCTTTCATTGTTTGGAAGTAATTTGGTCGGATGGTCTGTGAGTCAGATTATAAAAACTCACTCGTGGAGAAGATGTTAGTCAAGTTCATTAAGCAATACCTAAAAAAATTGTTATCAAAACTGTTTTTGCTAACGTTTTTGCAGTCATAGTTTTGAACGGATTTTATTGCTTACGTTGATTGCTTAAATTAAACAATATAAAAACTTTTTACAAAAAAAAAACAACCGACCTCCAAAAAAAAAAAACACTACAAAGTGAAAAATTACTTTAATTTCGGATGTCGGTGTCTTGGGTTTTGTATTTTCGTTTTTTGCCACCGACTTCCGAAATTAAAGTTATTTTTCTCTTTGTAGTGTTTTTTTTTTTGGAGGTCGGTTGTTTTTTTTTCTTGTAAAAAGTTTTTATTTTTCACTTTTTAGTTGTGGTACCTACCCCACATACATTCGAATACCACTACCTGCTACCAGTGACAGAAACTTATCATATCATCTACATACTAAGTGGGAAAAAAAACGTATTTTGTAGCTAACTCAAAAATAATCTAAGCAAAGTTAATAAAATTTATATGGGACCAATTCCAGAGCACACCCTTTCAAACAAAAAAAGAATTTTCAAAATCGGTCCACAATTGACGGAGAAATCGGTGGACATACATAAAAAAAAAAAAAACAAACATACGCGACGAACATAAATAACCTCCTCCTTTTTGGAAGTCAGTTAAAAACAAAACACTTAAAGGTGCTGGATCACCGTGAGCATTCGCCTGTAATGTAACAGTTCAGATTCGAGCATTACATCAATTCAATTCAATTCAGTCATTCATTCATTCATTCTTTTCAATCAATGAGGAAGAAGAACCGCGAGCATTACAGTTCACAATAATGCTCGAAATTGAATCTGAAATGTTACATTAACAGTGAATGCTCCCAGTGAGAGAGCACCTTAAGATAAACGAGATTTTGACTGCAGATAAAATTGGATAGGCTATCAAAAACCGGGCTTAACTTTTAACTAAGGTTAATCAATATTATTGTTAGAATTAACACAATTGTACCAAATTAAAAAGTTATCGCAAATACTAGGTAGGTACTGATTATGTATTACCAGCCAAGTCACTGCCATTGTCATTACAACTTGAACGTTAATTTCATCGCTAAAGAATTGAAAATTGAAAATTCATTTCCGAGACATAAATAGCCTAAAATGGTTTCTTTTTATCTTTTGGCAGGGATGTGAAACGCCAGCGATGCAGACGATTCTGTCGATACGTCATGTGGGTTCCGTGCACATCCTGCGCTATAATTACCGAACGAACAGGACGGGCGGCGCGGACGGCCATGATGTTATAAATCGTGCCGTTTCATAATAGTTTTTTTTTAAGTTTTGGCTTCATTTTCACATAACTGTTTGTGAAAAGAAATTTTGCAACTGTCGACCTGTAACTTTGTATGTAAAGGCATCTTTCAACTGAATTGTTACGGTTTTCGAGACATAAAACTAGTTTCAAATGCTGAACAAGTTTAGAGAACTTTATTATGACCTGATACAAATGATACAGTTTTAACAAAACGTGTGTCCTAGATTAGACATTAACATTTAATTGATTAGAGGATACCATTGCAAATCACTTCCTTATCAACGGTATAAGAATCTAAAAAACAGTAAAGATCCGTAACGTATTAAACAATACAGACTAGTTGCTAAAACGATTCACGTTTCATGTATGTTATTTATACGATATAAGAGTCGGCGAACGCACAGAGGCAGGAAACGATGGCTATCAGTTGTTCTAAGTTACGACTGCAAATACCCAATAATTATGTATTTGTGCATCTTCACTTACCCTGAATTGACTCTAGTCACATATGAAACAAGGTCGCTTTCGGAAAGTTGGAAATAAATTTTGAGGCAATTCTGTAAGGATACAGGACTAAAAACTGGCCTTTAGAGGTATTTTTGTATGACATTGTAGGTATTGATAAAGCGCATTCTGAAGCAAGGATGTCTTGGATGCAATGAATGTTGTTGAACTGTCAAAATGAAACAAATTAGGCATAATTGTTAACGAAAATAAGTTACGCAATTAGGGTACTGTTCCCTAGCTCGCCGTCCGATAAAGACCAAGCCCGGGTCGACGGCGCGTTGTGTTCCACGCGCGCCTCAAAGAGATGTCAGCAGAATTGACGGGGTCCGCTAGGGCCAATGCCTGCCGGGGGTTCGAAGAAAACCGATAGGGACATCGTGGCCCCCGGCAATAGGGCAACCGAAGGAACACGGGTTTTAGTCAGTAAGAGTCTGACACGCCCTCCCGCTCCGCCCAGAGCGGGAGAAGTTATTTGAAAATTTCCCACCCAAAAAAAAAAAGGATGTCTTAACGAGTTAAAAATGGTCAGATACAGTTCCCCTGCAGTTGCAACGCGCGTCAATGTGCTTCAGGTTAAGCTTATGCTGAGACGCAGGTGACGCAGCATAGTACAGTGCAGATTTTGCAGGGTAGGGCAGGCGAGGCAGACATAGACCACAAGCGCATGCTGCGATGCATCTACACAGACACATAGACGTTAATATCTTTTTGTTATAATCTGGATGATTAGTATCCAAACAAGGTTCACAACGAACTAATTCAATTAAATGTTCTGCTATTGCAACAAAATTATGAGTTAGTGGTAAAAAAACACGTGTCGACCTGCACGTTTCGCGCAGAAATCTGTGCCAGTGTCGTAACCAGATCTTAGAATTGAACATTTCATGAAATGATCGACTATTTCATGAAATGGTTGTGTTTCATGAAATGGCCAGCTAATATTGACCATATCGTTTAAACGTCAACGTTTAATGAAACGTTCAGTCGACGTTTAGCCATATCATTAAGTAGGGTATCCTTGCAAATATTATTGGCATTCATAAACTTTTAGTAATCCGGGTCAGTGGATAAATAAAACATTTTAAATAGCTTTCATTCCAGAAGAAAAATAATAATTAATAAGATTTGATTAGTTAAATACTAACCTGCGGTCGTTTTTGTGTGACTTTCATAAAAGTCACGTAGCTTGGTATAATAACGATACTTCACTGCACTTTTATCATCCATTTGCATATTTATTTTTTACAATCGAATTATCGTCCGCCATGATGCACAACAAAAACAAAGTGACATCAACGCCTCTAGCAGTGGATAATCTAACTATTTTACGATATGATCACTAATGTTTAGCCACATCATGAAGTAGTCGTGCATATAACTGTGCAATGCACAGTTATATGCACGACTACGACGATATGCACTGCATATCGTCAAACGTTGAGTGTTCAATGATCTGGCAAGACCATATCATGATTTGGCTAGCGGTCTATGTTTTATTTCATGAAATGCAACCATTTCATGAAATGGTCGATCGTTTCGTGAAATGATCAATTCTAAGATCTGGCCATGACACCGGCACTACAACGAGACGCAGAGCAAGACAGACAAATGTCTGCGTCGCACGTGCCTGCGCCGCACAGCGTATGCAGCTCTCGGTACGTTCATTACAAAATCTGCTCTGCATCACCTACGTCTCAGCATACCTGCGCTTAGCCTTATCGTAAGCAAATACTTACATTATAGGTAAGGTCAAGGAAGTTAATTGTTAAACAGAAAGAATATTACAGTATTAAATGGGTATAACACGGCAAATTGACGTAGGGTGTCATTTGTCCTGACTGTAGGTCCCTAAACTGACGTCAGAAACTTCCTCGAATCGTGTGTCAACTAAAATCAACGTAGTTTGGCTGACAGAAGCATTTTTAAGCGGTTCGAAGTGCCAGGCTGATGCACATTTAGATACAGGCCATAATCCCATTGTGAATGATAGAGATATTATTATAGAGAGAACATGAAATCGCCGCCCACGCAGAATAAACGCGTAAGTGCTATTGCGGCGGTTTTGATATTAATCCATAGTTCTTATGTATAAATCAAAATACATCACCTCAATTTTTTCTAGATTTTTATATCAATTATTTACGAAGTTACATGCACATGATGTACCATCCTTAATATTATAAATGCGAAAGTAAGTTTGTTTGTTACGCCTTCACGCTAAAACGGCTGAACGGATTTGGATGAGATTTGGCACATATATAGATGATGCCCTGGAAAAGAACATAGGACTTTTTTTTCCCCACGGGATCGAGACTTATGCGGGTGAAACCGCGGGGTGCAGCTAGTAATGTATAATTCCGACCTTGATGATATATTATCCAGAACAAAAACTTAATCACCTATTACATTATCAGAAACTTTTTGACTGCACCAGAATAAATAGTCGCGTAATAGTCCATTATCGATATCAAGGTACTGCGAAAAAGCGAAAAACGCAAGTTATAATTACATTGCAAAACAAAAAAAAACAATAGTTGACAAGAAAAATATAATTTCTTAGTTAGTATTAATGACAAAAAAAAAACTGAAATATTTCAATAAAATGTTTTTATCAATAACTCAAAACCAGTACCTGCTTAATTAACACTTAATATTAATTAGACTATCTACAAAAAAAATCTTTTAAATGATATAAAAAACAAATTTCTATTCGGTGTAGTCAAAAAGTTATGGATCAATTTAGGTTTTTTATTGTTCCTGTAAAATTTACTTTTTACACTTACGCGTTTATTCTGCGGGGGCGGCGAAATAATACATATTCATTCCTGCACTAAGCACTCCATTATTTCAAAAAATATTTCAAATAAAGTATTATTGAATTTTAGATTCCGAAACCATTGAAGTTTGGACAATGGGCAGGTTTTAACATTTTTCATTCGGTTTTGAAATATGCGGTTTTATGTTCAAATGAAAAACGTGTTCGTCCTAGAATAGATGGAAAAATATTATGGGCATTTTTTTTTTTTGTTTTATTTTATAATACTCAATATGACCCACGTATAGTTTTTGCATAATAGCAAGATTTAAACTCTCAGCATTATAATATTCCTATTAATACTGCATTTGTATGATTTTAAATGATTGAAAAAGCCATTCTTGGCTACAATCATTATAATTTCAAAACTCTTATTAAAGTCTGAGAAAAGCCACTTCAGAAAAAAGTTGGAAGTACTCGTATTCAAGAAATATTTATAAAAACGTCTTTTCTTTTTTTCTGTAGCAATTAACATGTGTACTTTCTTACTTGAATGTAATTCAAAGAATAGGTTATCGAAATTCACAGCACAAGCCTTACTTAATTTGACCTTCAAAACCTAATTTCAACCTTGACAGGTAATTATAGATTTCGTAACACAACAGGTAACAACGGTTTATCATTATTTCTAAGACACAAAGTAGATCGACTGCCACCCTTAGCTTATCTTCAACAACTCTCAGCATTATAATCAAATCATCTGAGCCGTAAACGTACAAAGTCAGGGAAATGAATATTTTAGCTTTTAAGTTGATCATTTATTCAAATCCCAACTGTCATTCTTTGGCAGTTATATGAAATGGCTATAATACGATAAGTTGAAGTAGGGTGTGAATTTGCTTAACAATTAATAATTTCCCTGACCAATCAATCTGCCTAGCCTTTTCCCCACTATATTGGGGTCGACTTCCAGTCTAAACGGATGCAGCTGAATACTAGTATTTTACATGGAGCGACTGCCTATCTGACCTCCACAACCCAGTAACTAGGTAATACGATACCCTTGGTAAGACTGGTTGTCAGACTTTCGGGCTTCTGACGACCCGTAACGACTCGCAAAGATCCACGAATGACAGCCGGGACCAAAGGCTTAACGTGCTTTCCGAGGCACGGAGGAGTCTTGGTATGTAGAAATGGTCACCCATCCACGGACCAACCCCGGCAAGCGTAGCTTAACCTGACAGATCGACCCGAGCGGCTGTTAGTATTTAGCCACGAGCTCCTCAATAATTTCCCTGACCGCATATAGGAATTTTCCAAACATCGCTACAGCGATAAGTCTTACTCTTCCCTCATTTATGATTATAGTTCACAACCTTCACTCACCATAATAGCATTCAACAATCAAAAGAAACAGCACAGCTTTTACAAGATACTTTAACTTACGAAAGCATATAGACGAACCCTTGTAGCACCTCGTTGTTCCCAGGCTGTGCCCCGAGTTCACAATAGAAGTACCTCGCGCATTGTATCGGGTCGCACAGCAATATTCTTTTCCATCTTACGGCAGGCTTCTGCAAATTGTTCAAAACATATTGTTGGACTTTTAAAGTGAAACGAACATTGCATGGTTGTAATGGATACAGTTTAGTTTTGTGTACATTCGTGGGTAATAAATGTAAGGGCTTGTTCAGAAGTTGAAGTAGGTACGGACATACTTCAGTTGCTTATTGTAATAGCGGAAATATTGTTACAGCGCCATTGCGTATTTGGAACTTTTAGTTATTTTATGATTTTGACATAATGGTGCCGATTCCCTTGTTCACAACTAAACTAAATTTAAATTGAGTGCATCTTTTTTTTTCTATTTCATTAAGAAAATGACAGAAGATAAATTTTAGTTTGGTCCTGTCAAATTAATCAGCGCTTGATGTAAATTGACGTAATTTTAGTTGGCAAGTTTTTAATCACGTCTCAAACTTGTATGGAGTAGTGACAGGCACGACGATTGATTTGTCGCGAAACCGAATGCGGCGTGTTGCCACACCGAGCGATGAACGCCTAATCTAACCCTGTTAAGATTAAATTCTAAGACAATCACTCAATAAAGGGAGTTAGTAACACGTTCATCTGTATTTAAAAGGTTTCAGCTTTTGGTATCATCACTTTTTGCAATAATTATTGTTTGAATAATATTATTAAATGGTAATTGAAATATTTTCAACGAAAGTTAAGGTCAAATGGATAACATCTTTAAGGTGATCTGAAATTGGAATTTCGGGTTTGGCTATTCAAATGATCAAATCAAAGCAATTAACTTGTAAATTGTAGGTGTAGAAATCGGCATCCACTGATTACGTTTTCTGATCCATTTGTTTACATTTTCGTCAGATACACGTAATACACGATATTTTATACGTAATAGAACGTAATGATCACATTAGTTGTACAGCAGTGCTATTCTGTTAAAAACTTTTTACAAAAAAAACAACCGACCTCCAAAAGAAACACTTTAAAGTGAAAAATAACTTTAATTTCGGAAGTCGGTGTCTTGTGTTTTGTATTTTCGTTTTTTGCCACACCCTTTCAAACAAAAAAATAATTTTCAAAATCGGTCCACAATTGACGGAGAAATCGGAGGACATACATAAAAAAAAAAAACAAACATACGCGACGAACATATAACCTCCTCCTTTTTGGAAGTCGGTTAAAAATCTCACCGTGAACGCTTAAGTGAAGTGAGCTTGAAGTGAGCTGTCATTCAACCATATTCTAGGGATTGACACTCTTGCAAGCTCACTTTCAAGCTCACTTCACCCAAGCGTTCACGGTGAGATTTTTACAGAATAGCACTGCTGATCTTAGCGAACATCATCATTTTGGGTGTCGCAATATGTGTTTTGGTTACTACTTAAGTCTTGGGAAAGTATTCGGTGGAATATTCCCTAGTTATTATCCGTATTGCGGCCGTCTGACCAAGCTTTGAGTGTAGAGCAACGTTTCGGGTAGTTAAACTTTACTCCGAGTAGTGTTAATGTAGTGAACGAAAATGTTGTTCTTGATATCTTTCGTGTAATGCGTTGTAGTCACTTACAACTTTCATCGTTAACAGATACATAGATTTTGTATCTCCAGTAATGGTTATTAAAACGCACAGGTTTGATAAACCTACGCTTAGAATTGGTAACAATAGTAATAACCGCCACCTATCTTTAGGTTAGTCTTTCACCTCCTCCACCTCACTCCGCTGTCCGTCCATCCGTCTGTCTGTCAGCGGGCTGTATTTCATGAACCGTGACAGGTAGACAGTAAGTTAATATTGAAAAGTTAAAAGGCGAAAAAAACAGGTTTCTTATAAGGGGGTCCATACAAGAAACCTTGTTTTTCTCGGCGTTTTTTGTTAGATATTGTACGGTAAGGAACCCTTCATGTGCTCGTTCAACTCGTACTTGATCAGTTTTTTGGTTTTAAACTATTGCATAACTTCTATCGCGGGCTTTGAGTCCGGCGACCGAATCAAGAAATTCCGTAACGAAAATAAAACCTAATACCCCCACTCCGCCTACCATGTAATGACAGTTCAACGTCACGTTGTCATGGGAAACGTGATGTTGTCATGGGAACGTGATGTTGTCATGGGAACGTAATTTTTGTTTTATGTCATCACGTCATCATCCCAAGTGTAGCGTTGACAAATAGGAAATATGGAGGTTAGAAATGATATGCAATAGCTTTACCGCGGCAGTCCTCGAGTGCCACATTTTTTTTTTATTTCGGGTGTAGTGCGTTTGTTTTTTGTGGGTGTACTATTAGGTACACCACTGAAAAACTTCGGGGAATTCAGGCGTAATGTTACGTTATATGCCATCTACATATTATAAGAGTGGCGGTTATTATTAGGTACTAGCTGCGCCCCGCGGTTTCACCCGCGTAAGAGCAATTTGTAATCTGCGAACCACCGACAGTTGCAAGCCTTATTTTAGTAAAATGAAAATCCTTACTATCCTTATACATATATGAAACAACTATGTTTGTTAAAAATAATATGTATAGATTTTCTAAAGTATCAAGTCAGCGTCGATGTTACCAGTTAAATTTAGTAGGATCTAGAACTGCATTATTTAAGAAAAGCATTTTTGTAATGGCTCCAAAAATTTATAATAAATTACCAAAATGCATAAGAAGTTTAGAAAATGTTGGCCCATTTAAAAATAAATTATTTCTATTACTCCGTAGAAGGTTTTTTTAATGATAATATAAAATAACGGCTATTGACATTTTATTTTATTTTTTGACATTTATCTACATTATAATATATTTATCATTGCATGTTATAAGTACTTATTAAAATTATATAACAAATTATTTGTATACCAACTGCATTGGTAGAACATTGAGATCACGCTAAAATCTGTATTTTAAGACACTTTGTACCCTATGTTCACAAATAAAGTTTGATTTGATTGATTAAGTCTCGATCCAGTGGGAATATCGGGATAAAAAGTATCCTATGTGTTAATCCAGCTTATAAACTCTGAGTACCAAACATCCAAATCCGTTCAGTAGTTTTTCCGTGACAGTGTAAAAAACATCCATCCATCCTCACAAACTTTCGCATTTATAATATTATAGTAGGACTATCTATAGTTACTACAGTCAGGGCAGTCTTAATTTCTATTCAGTAAAATTTAATTCGCTATTTTACTACTAATAAAATGACACTATATTGTAAAACTTCAGAAAATGCTATCGATAAACTAAAAACTCAATAACAATATCACTATCCATTTAAACGTGCCCCAAGGTGCGTTTATCCAAAATGCCAGCTGGAAAGTTCTAGTTTTCGAATTACTTCGATAATTTGTGCGTTATTAACGTACCAAGTTTTCAGACGATCCGACTTAAACTGTAAGCCGATGTTAATAGCTTGTCAAAGATCGAACTGATTGTACTAATGAATTACACGAATAGATAGTGCCATCCACGAAGACGCGCCCCACTCCGCTCCGCTCCGTACTAAAGATCGCGGACTGGGGCGAGTCTTCCTGGATGGATCTGTACACCTAGGTACAGGTCGACATAAAAGAGTCTGACGTGGTGACATTTGAAACTAAATATTTAACTTAATGCAGACCTATGATGATGGCACTACTTTGCCGACAAGCGCTAGAAGGTTTTGATTTGAGTCACCCACAAACAGCGTTTTTTGTTGTACATTTATTTTAACAATTTATTTCCCACTAGCTTCTGCCCGCGACTTCGTCCGCGTTTATTTATTTGGATAAGGATTAATATCATGTTTATAAAAACACTAAAATGATTTATTTATTTATTTATTTATTTAACCGTTTATGTACACACATATAAACAGACAAGAAGAAAGGAACAGAAAAATACGTACAAAGGTGATGCTTATTTCTATAGAAATCTCTTCCAGCATACCTGCGATTTATTTAGAACAAATTTGGTTAGCATAAAAAAGGTGAGCCAACTTTAAAAGATAGACATATACTGTCTTTTTTTTTTAACTTTTAAAGGGGAACAATTCTGTCATACATACATGATTTTTGCGAAATTTAACCGTTTACGCAGTGCACGCAGCGGAAGCTGTCAAAAGGAAAAAAAATACCCCGATTTTGAAACATTCTTCATTGGTGCTCCGCTCTTATTGGTCTTAGTGTGATGATATATAGTCTATAGTCTTCCTCGATTAATGGGCTATCTAACTCTGAAATATTTTTTGAAATCGGACCAGTAGTTCCTGAGAGCTGAGAGCATTCAAGCAAACAAACAAACTCTTCAGCTTTATATATTAGTATAGATTTAATTGACTTAAGTGCGATAGTGGCGCTCTCATTTTATTTTACTCTTTTTTGATCTAATATTGAGAATAGAATCAAGATGATAAAACTAGCTCTAGCTGTCTGCCTCTTTAGTTGCCATCTCGACTGCTAAGCGTTAGATCCTGGGTGTGATTCCAGCGTCGAGCAGTGTTAGGTTTTCCATTAGGAAATTGTCAGTAATAGTTCGGTGTCTGGACTTGGTAGCAGGACTGATGGCCACTCGTGGAGGCTATTTTACTGTATAATACTAACACAACATCACGCCTGTAATCCCTGAAGGGTTAGGCAGAGGCGTACCTATAGTACCACCCACTTTTCACCAGTTATGTTTAAAGCCCATATAATAGGGGTGGCTTATTGCCATCAACCGGGTTCAAATCCAGAGAGAAAAATTCCTGATAGGAAAACCTAATAACACTTTGCCCGACCTGGGAATCGAACCCAGGACCACATGTTCAGCAGAAGCGCTTGCGTCCGCTGGACCAACGAGGCATAATAATAATAACAATCAATCTGCCTAGCCTTTTCCCAACCATGTTGAGGTCAGCTTCAAGTCTAACCGGATACAGCTGAATACCAGTATTTTACATGGAGCGACCGCCTACCTGAACTTAAAAAAAACCGATTGCGATTTAGTGCATTTTGAGGAGCTATTCTGCTCATCATGCCGAAGATCTTCATCAAATCTTCACCAAATTTTTATGAGATAAAGTTACTACCTTTCAAAAAAAAAAACCATTGAAATCGGATTTCATATGGCGGAGATATTCTGTAGCACTCTTTTTGCTCCTTTTTAGTGGAAGTACACCTCCGATCAAAACCGGCCAAGTGCGTGTGGGACCACGCATAATGAAGGGTTCCGTAGTTGGGATGAATTTATCCCAAAAACAAACTTAACTTTGTAGTTGAAAAATATGTTCTCCCATACGGAATGTATGGGAAAACATGTTTTTGCAACTGCAAAGTTAAGTTGGTCGATTATTACTCGTTAACTTGTAAAGCCTTCTTAGTTGTGATAGTTTTTCTTTTAATTTCGTTATATAAACTACTGTTGTGATTTTTTTTACATACCCAAAACCAACCATTTAGCCGGCAGGGGGGGGGGACACTTAACTCTAACAAAAATTAGCACTTTAAAGCTTAATATTCCGCAAACAGATTCCTGAATCCAAAAATGGTTTTCACAAACTCTCAATGTTTTTGTAGGATCTTTCCAATGATACCCCTCACCATGGGTTAAAAAAAGAAAAAAATAATATCACCACTTTACGTGTATGAGAGGTACCCTAAAAAAAAATTGTTTTTCATAATTTTGTTTTACCACTTTGTCGGCGTAATTAAAATGTATACCTATGCCAAATTACAGCTTTCTAGTACTAAGGGTCTTGGAGCTAGACCGCGGACAGACAGACACACGGACATGACGAAACTATAAGGGTTCCTTGTTTACTACGGAACCCTAAAAATCTTCGACGACAAAAGTATAAAGTCGTAAAACCTGTATATTTGATCAGTTCGAAAGTACGACCTGTAGAGGAGTACCAACAAACTGCACACGAAAGCAAATTTTGCCAGACTTGAAGCAGAGATGCTTCGCTCGATCGGTCAATGATTATTATGAATATATAACTAATAAACACGAATATACGATGTAAATTAACAGCTCCAAGAACGAAATCTAAAACGAATTAATGAAATACCTAGAACGGTAAAACACGAGAACGGAGTTGTTAACAAATACAAAAGTTTTCTCGCTACGAAGTAATATTAATTCAACTGATAATTTATAATTAACTTTACACGTTTGTTTCATGGGTTAACAATTTATTTACTTTCAATTTCAAGTGTTGGAGATTCATAATTTGAAATTAATTTTCTAAGAAAGATTGTGTGCTTGTGTTTGATTTTAAATCGTAAAAAATTACTTTGGATTCTGCCTGATAATTAAAACAAGAGTTAATACCGGTCGCCAATACCCTATATTATAAAAAGAAAAGCAAGTTATTGCATATGTGTGCGATTTCGGATGGCTCCTATTCAGTAAATAATTAGCCAGTAAAATATTTACCTACCTACTTACTACATAAATTAATGGATGCGGAATCATAACACCTAGGCACTGTCAAAAGCAGTTTTTTATTTTTATTGTACGGACACGATACCGCTGTCCGCTACTGCCTGTCTTTTCCTATGTCTATTTTATAAATAATCTCTTTACTGTCTTCTATGACACCCGTGGGTAGATAAATGTGCCATTATTTTCAGGGACAACAAGCACCTTCAAATACCTCTTTTATAGTTTATAGAGTTCACCCACATACAAGCGGAGAATTGGTTGACCTCGACACCGAGTTGCAGGCAGTCCAAGGAAGCTATGCCATCCTTGGGTAGCAGGCTATTCAGGCATTTATTACGCCTGGACAGGAACGGCCTGCGCCTGGTGACGGGGACCATCACGGGGCACTGCTCGCTAAACAAATATTTCCACACAATAGGCATAACGGACGTCCTCTGTGCAGAGCGTGCATAGAGGCTGAGGAAACCGTAGCGCACGTGCTCTTTAAATGCACAGGCGTCACCCAGATTAGAACAGAAACCCTCGGGTCACCCAGATCCTACACAGATGTTCTGAACAGACCAGGAGATTTAATTAGCTTCTGGAGGGAGGTGGGCTGGTTGAAATAACCACCAAACGGCCGCCATGGCCCACGCACAATGATCCACCTTACAGACTAAGTGCGGAAACCAAACCCTATAACATAAAACATGGAACCCCTTTTATAATAACTTTCTATAACCAAACGAAAATGAGGAAACGGTCTATTCTTAGCCATAAATCAACTATTACGTAAGAAAATCAAATGATTCGTCGTAAGAAATAAACAAGAAAGTTAAACTACCTCAGTGTGGGTGTAAGAACATCTTTAAAGATTACATTTTATGTAGACACTCAGCCTACGCAAGGATGGCTCAAAAGTAGGATGATGGAACCTAAATAACAGATGAAAATAAAATGTTTACCTAATTTTTAAATTATAGTTCGCCTACACTGGCTACCGTGATCTAATTTTGGCTTCGTCCATACTCATCCCCAGGTCGATTTCGCCCGCATTTTTATGGATGGTGATAAAATACTAATAGTATCTACCTACCTGCTGTTAATTTTATACCGCGCATAATGACTGATTAAAAATAAATAAAAATCATAGTAGCACTTTTTTAACCATCCACTTTTCCAACCAGTACTTTTGCACCTTCTAGCTATACATGTAAATAGATATATACGAACCGGGCGAGTTCGAACTGGGGATGAGTATGGACGAAGCCCGAATTTTAACCAGTTTGAAAATGTACAATTTTCGTACTCACTCCATTTTCCGAACTTTTAACATTTTAAACGGTTTATGAAAAGTAAAATTGTTCCGTGTCACGGGCAGTGGTTAACATTGATAATAAAGCAAACAAACTCCGAAAAACATAGTTAAAGCAGTAATTAAAACTGAAAACTCGCACTAAATGAACATGAAATGCATACATAATTATCGTTTTATAGCCCACTGCAAACATCAATTTAATGGTATTTTTGCACTAGGATTGAGGTTTCAGTAAAGCCTTATCATGTTCTAGTATAAACTGGTTTCAAAATAAATATGGCATGACACTGTCAAAGGCTTCCCGGAAATGAGTTCATTTGCAATAGCTGATAATTTATTTAAACCAAATAAATAAAACAACAGTGTTTATTATTCGAGTGCTGACGGCGAAATGGACGAATGCCTTTGTTTAAAAACCTCCGGAATGACAAAAGGGCGTAACGAAAAGGCCTGGGTCTCATACATTAACACAGCTTTGCAGACAGATGGATTCACAAATATAATGAGTTTGCTGTCTTTAGTTCCATCCGATTGTGGAGGGAATAATGACGTTGTTTTTAGGGTTCCGTTGCCAAATGGCAAAAAACGGAACCCTTATAGATTCGTCATGTCTGTCTGTCTGTCCGTCCGTATGTCACAGCCACTTTTTTCCGAAACTATAAGAGCTATGCTGTTGAAACTTGGTAAGTAGATGTATTCTGTAAACCGCATTAAGATTTTCACACAAAAATAGAAAAAAAAAACAAACAATTTTGGAGTTCCCCATACTTAGAACTAAAACTCAAAAAAAAATTTTTCATCAATCCTATACGTGTGGGGTATCTATGGATAGGTCTTCAAAAATGATATTGAGGATTCTAATATCATTTTTTTCTAAACTGAATAGTTTGCGCGAGAGACATTTCCGAAGTGGTAAAATGTGTGTCCCCCCCTGTAACTTCTAAAGGAAGAGAATGATAAAACTAAAAAAATATATGATGTACATTACCATGTAAACTTCCACCGAAAATTGGTTTGAACGAGATCTAGCAAGTAGTTCTTTTTTAATACGTCATAAATCGTAAACCGCAATTTATCTTTCATTCAATGTTACTTGCTACTACGGAACCCTTCATAGGCGAGTACGACTCGCACTTGTCCGATTTTTTTTTCTGAGGATAGAGATGTGACTATTGTATGGGTAGTGTGGGAGCTAGCTAAAAGTATTTAAAGTATTTTTATTAAGTCTCGATCCCGTGGGAATATCTGAATAAAAAGTATCTTATATCCTAACCCAGGTCATGGTCTACCCATGTGTCAAATTTCATCCAAATCAGTTCAGTTGTTTTAACATGAAATCGTAACCATAGTATAAAGAGAGGAAGTAAGTTATCTTCATAGAAACGCACCGCGCGCGGCTTGTATGTGTGCGTGGCTTGTATCTATGCGTCGCCGCACGCACACTTAACAAAATCAAGCCCGTTTATGAGTGCGCCAGGCGGGGCTAACGCCGCACAAGGTTTCCGCGTCGCGGCTGTTCGGCACTGCTAAATGTATGAAAAATGAGTGATAATCGCAGGAGAAATTATTGCTGTGCGTTTGGGTGTCTAAATAATTCATCGATTCCAGAGTTGTCTCTGTTCAGATTACTTACTGAACAGAAAAGGTAACCAAGTCACTTATTCTAGCATATAATTTTTACTTGATGATGATCTCATCATCAAGTAAAAATTATATGCTAGAACCTACTTATTTTTTGTTGTAGTAGTTATCTATCAGACAGACGAAGTAGGCAGGCCTACTTTCCCACTAAAATGTATTAGGTACCTACTTTTGATCTGTCAATTGATATGCCGCTAATGCTCTCTCTTGATAGGCCCGATTTCTCAGTATTGTAGGTATAGTAAAGAAACTAAGTACTTACAGTTATAAAATCATAATTTCAAATATTTGACGAATTGTGAATCAATCAGCCATTTTCTAGGCACTGAATTAAAATTTAAGTAGTTAAAAGTGACAACCCTGAGACAGGCAAGTATGGTAGGCAATTAAATCGCGGATTGGGCCTGAGATAGCCTACTTGAACTCTTTATACTATGTCGTAACAAACCAATAAATAAACAAACTAACTTTCGCATTTATAATATTACTAGCTGCGCCCCACGGTTTCACCCGCATAAGTCTCGATCCCGTGGGGAAAAAAAAAGTATCCTATGTTCTTTTCCAGGGCATCATCTATATATGTGCCAAATTTCATCCAAATCCGTTCAGCCGTTTTAGCGTGAAGGCGTAACAAACAAACTTACTTTCGCATTTATAATATTAAGAATTAAGGATAGTAGGAACTTAGGATACACATAAACATAACATTGCGCTTTGTTTCCCCGTAGGGTTGGGCAGAGGTGTCCCTGTAGCGGGCACATTTCGCCAGTTATGTTTTAAGTTCCATGTAATAGGGGGGGAGCCTATTGCCATCAACCGGGCACAAATCCAGACTCCGAGCTGCTACTGAGAAATTTCTGATAGAAAAACCCAACTACACTTTGCCCGACCCAGGAATCGAACCCAAGACCTCATGCTCAGCAGTAGCGCTTGCTACCACTAGACTAACGAGGCAGTTTAAGCTTAAAATGGTATATTTTACATATAAACGTAATCGTTTATACGTGTAGGTTTATTTTAATATTTTGTCAAGTTAGGATATTAGTTACAATTTAATATTCTCAGTTAAGTTAGGTACCGAATACACTTACCAATATACTCCCTGGATCTATTCAATTAGATACCTACCTACGTAATATTTAGGAAAGAACCCGAAATCCTCTTCAGTGGCCTAAATGTTAATGCCTGTATAGACGAGGAGTTTGTTTAACGACATTAAGAGGAAAACGTAAACTATTCCTTTGATGGCTGGAATCACTCAACCAGTTACGAAGTATTAAATTCCTGATGATTTCTCTGGGGATTACACCAATTTGTACGTTGGTATATAATAATTGAAGGTCTTGGTTCGACTGTTTGCTTGTTGAATATTGTAGAAGATGTTGAATAGATTAACGTCAAAAATAGACCTTTTTAACGGACTTCAAAAAAGGAGGAGGTTCTCAATTCGACTGTATTTTTTTTAAATGTTTGTTACCTTAGAACTTTGGACTGGGTGAACCGATTTTGATGATTCTTTTTTACTTGAAAGCTGTTGCTTCCCATGTGGTCTCATTTGGTCCAGTTCTGACAATGGCATCCATGAGAAAACCATATAAGTCTTAAATTTGCATTAAGTATGTGCGCGATAAATAGACGAATAACTCCAAAAAAATGGACGAATCACATGGCAGGTAGTGGTATTCGAATTTTTGTGAGGTAGGTACCACAACTAAAAAGTGAAAAATAAAAACTATTTACAAAAAAAAACAACCGACTTCCAAAAAAACACTACTAAGTGAAAAATAATGTTAATTTCGGAAGTCGGTGGCAAAAAACGAAAATTCAAAACCAAAGACACCGACTTCCGAAATTAAAGTTATTTTTCACTTTGTAGTGTTTTTTTGGAAGTCGGTTGTTTTTTTTTTGTGAAAAGTTTTTATTTCTCATTACGGTATAGTGCTGAACTCGTTCAGCGCTACAAGAACCACGCTCAATTAATGTATGACTCCTTAATTTGTTTAATTCTAGGAACCAAGTCGAAGGCAAAAGCTTATTCACAAAATGTAATAAAATAATAATTTACAATTTAATATCCTCAATTCTTGAGGTATTTTGTTTGTAATTAAAGATGGCTTAGTACAAGAAAAACTATAAAGCAAGAGGCTTCAGAGAGCAATATTTCCCAGAAACTTAATTAAAAAGGAAAATCAGGGTGGAGTCTTAATTCTAACTAATTCTACTAATATTATAAAGGTGAAAGTTGTTGTTGTTGTTGTAGTTGTTGTTGTTGTAGTTGTTGTTGTTGTAGTTGTTGTTGTTGTAGTTGTTGTTAGTGTGTGTTGTGGTGTGTGTGTGTATGTTTGTCTTTTCTTCACGCTCAAACTGCTGAATGGATTTGGATGAAATTTGGTACACAAATAGTTTATAACCTGAATTAACACATAGGGTACTTTTTATCCCGATTTTCCCACGGGACTGACTTCTGCGGGTGAAACCGCGGGGCGCAGCTTGTATATTTTAAATGCGAAATTTGGTTTGTTTGTTTGTTACGCTTTCACGCTAAAACGGCTCAACTGATTTAGATAAAATATGGCACATGGGTAGACCATGACCTTGAAAAGGACACCTTTTATCTCGATATTCACACGGGATCAAGACTTATGCGGGTGAAACCGCGGGGCGCAGCTAGTGTCTTAATAATTTTGAAACAGAAATAGAGTAGATATACTTTATTCTAATAACATAATATTATCCTTTTATTTTTCAGAAGGGGTACGCAGATGTCTTAAATACACCCAAACGCCAGTTATGTTAAAATATTCCATGTAATTTGTTGTAAGTCCGCAGGTTTTAAGGGCATGTTTAGACGGCCGTGTGAAAGTTTTCACGTCGTTTTACTGCAGCCTAAGCTCCCGCTATTATTAGATAAAGGAAATCTGGCGGCTATCAATTTTCCATTTTGATTTTATTACATACTTAAAATAAACACCTCTACACTCTACAGTGGCACATTTAATACAGACTGTTTTTACAGGACTGCGGCAAATCCAAAAAAAGAGGGTTATGTGTTTGACCTGTATGTATGTCCGTCTCTATGTTGCCCAAGTTTCACTGGGTCAATAAAAAAAATTGCGTATTTTTGGCGTGAAAATGTAGATTTAAAAAAATAAATCTCCCTACCCGATCGAGAGTGGTATCAAAATGAAGGGTTTTGAAATGTCATTACAAAAACATATATACAAATTATATATTTAAATGGAATTTGGAATGAGAAATGATAAAAAACTAAAAGTTTTAAAATAAAAATAAAGTTATTTAAAAAACAAAAAACCCTGCAAAAACAAAAATGAATAAAAACTACCATTATAATCTATAGAATTTTTGTTTATTAAATCACTTTTTATGATATTTAATTAATCAAAACAAAGGATTGTAGAGAAGTAGGTACTACAGTAGAAGTTATTGTGTGTACTTGTAAACGATGGTACTTTTTCTGCCTTGAAAAAACAGCACTAGTTGAGTTTGCAGCGCGTACATACGCGCCGTCGATTGAAATTGGTGTAGGAAGGCCGGCCAAACAATGAAGGGAAAGGCTTTCAACATCGCTATTGAAACTAGTTCTAAAGCTTATCATAAATTAGGTATAATGATACTGTATAGTGTGGCTGTTACTTAACACACGCATCAACATCCTTATCGACTTGGATAACTATACATGGTGTCCGGTAAAGATTGGATAACCTTAAAATAGCATTCATAAAAGACCTTACATCGTTCTAAAAAAAAAAACTAAAAAAAATATCCCAAGTACCTAGTACCTTTTTTTTTAGGTGGGAAATTATCAAATAACTTCTCCCGCTCTGGGTGGAGTGGGAGGGCGTGTCAGACTCTTACTGACTAAAACCTACTCGTGTTCCTTCAGTTGCCATGTTGCCGGGGCCACGGTTTCCTTTAGGAGTTTCGCGCAACCCCGGCAGGCATCGCCTCTAGCGAACCTCGACAGTTCTGCTGACATCTCTTTGAGGCGCGCGTGAAACACAACGCGCCGTCGACCCGGGCCTGGTCCTTATCGGACGGCGAGCTACCCATTGCTCACCGTCCGCAAGCCTGCGCCTACGGTGGCCGAGAGTCGGCCTGCGACTCCGGACGCCCAGGGCGTCTCCTCCGGCGATAGGTGCGCGAGGGCGTGAAATTTGCCTCTCCCTCACGCGTTTCATCTCCTCCTTCACGAGCATTACTGCTTCGCAGAAGGAGATGACGGCCTCCCATGCCCTCTCGCTCCATACCATGGCCTAGACCAGGGCCGGACGCGAGAGATCACCACCGCCGATCGCCTCTACGAGAACACGGTGATGCTTTGCTCAAGCTGGGTAGACTTCCACCGTATACTCCACCGTGTCATCCGGGCGATCCACACAATGCTGACGCCTGGGCGTTTCCTCCCGCCTTATCCTGAACAGGAACCTCCCGGAGCAGCCGTGTCCGGTGAGGAACTTGCGTCAGGCAGAAAGTGAGGATGTCGTAGTGCCTCTCTAGCCACTCCTCAAAGAGGGGACTTATCGCCGCAATTGTAGCGTGCCCAGTGCTGGGTTGCAGCAATCGCACTCTCCATGATGCCATGAGATCCCGCCGGAGCTCTGTTTGCTGTGCCGTGATTTCTTGCGGCAGCGGAGTTAAGCCACGGCAGCAATCCGGCAAGGAGGCTCGCCACCTTGCAGGAGACCGTGCAGTATAAGAAAGAAAGAAGAAAAAAGAAAGAAAAAACGTTTATTTGCGGTATGACGCAAGAAAAAATATTAAATTACAAAAATGAGAAAAAGTTGGGGGAAGCATGCGTCACACCCACGCAAATCGGCTATCGCTCAGCATTATGCTACGACGAGTATCGTCGAGCCAGCCGGATGGTCATGACCCTTTGGAACGCGTTCAACCAGTGGGCTGGCCAGCGCCTCACGGAACACGCCCACACCGGTGCCCCGTAAAGGACCATGGACCGCACGACCCCTGCGTAGAGCTTCCAGCAGTAGGCGTTTGGACCCCCTAGATTGACCCAAATGTCTGAAGTGCTCCTCGAAGTTCCACCGGCTGTCGAGGACGACTCTCAAGTACTTCATCAACGACTCGACGCTGATAAGAACCCCTCACGCCGCTATCTAGGAACCCGACGGTGGCGCATTCCGAGGACCATGAAAACACATGACTTCGGACTTGTGCAGGGCCACCTCGAGTCCCAACTGCCGGATCCTGTCGACGATTGTCGCAACCCCGCGTATCACTAGTTCAGCCACCGCCTGATGCGACCCCCCCTGCGCCAGGACCAACGTGTTGTCAGCGTAGCAAACGACGCTGACGCCACTAGGGAGGTCTGCGCGCAGCACCCAGTCGTATCCGATGTCCCACAGAAGCGGCCCCAGAACCGATCTCTGTGAGAGACCGCACGACATCTCTCGTCGGTTCCACTTTCCTTGGTGACCGGAGTAGATGACGACCTTGTCCGTCAAATAAGCCTCGACCACACGACAGGTAGGTCGGCAGCCGGTTATACCGGAGTGCCTCCCTGATGCAACTCCAGGGCAGGGTGTTGAAGGTATTAGCGATGTCTAGAGATACCGCCAAGACGACCCCACCCCGGGCCACAGCATCCCCTGTCGTTAGGGCCCACACGTTCATGATGGCGTCCACAGTAGAGCGCCCCCTCCAAAAAACAAATTGGCTCTCCGCCAAATCCAGCCCCACCCGCACCAGCCGCCCGACGAGGCGTTCTGCAATGACTCTTTCAAAGAGCTTGCCCACCTGGTCGAGCGTCACAATGGGCCGATAAGCGGACGGAGAGTCCGCAGGGCGCCCCGATTTCCTGATGAGAACTAGTTTTCCCGTCTTCCAACGAATTAGGAACTGGCCCCTCTCCAAGCATGCGCTTAGGAACCCTCTTAGTCGAGTCCCGAGAGCCCCCAAGGCTAAGACCCAGGCTTTTCCAGGTAAGCCTGTCCTGGGGAAGTACCTAAGATAAGATTTTGTTTTTTTTAATACTGTGCAATTTCTAGTTACAATCTTTATTGTCTCTCTGTGATAGTCAACGTACAATATTACAACAACAAATATCTAAAGGAATTCATTCATTTGTGGTAGTGGTGTATAAGAATGTAAAATACAAGTAAGGTAAAAAAAGTTTGTTAAATATTTATTATGTACTTTTTTGTTTTGGTCGGCCATTAGTACTTATTATACATATATGCTATTTCAAGGATGTCCATTCTTTACCGGATACCCTGTATACATGGGAGTATGGCAATTATTTAAAGGTCTGGTGATGAATAACCTAATCTCATCACACTTATATTTCTGGCCATCACTAAAAACTGTCTGCTCTAAAGTCAGGGCTTAATAAAGAAACTCTTACACTAAGCCAATCCTCGAATATATTTGACAGTATTTGAGTAACCACTTAAAATTGATGCAACGCCTTTTTGCCAAAGTTAAGTGTGTCCTACAGGCGGCAGACGGGCATAAAAGTTATAAATTAGTGATCTTTTCATAATTTACTCTTATATTATTATTAACGGCATCCCACGGTTTCACCAGCATAAGTCTGGATCCCGTGGGAATATCGGCATAAAAAGTATCCTGTCCCAATCCAGGTAATTGTCTACCGTTCAGCCGTTTTAGTGTGAAAGCGTAACGAACAGACAAACAAGCTTAATTTCGCATTCATAAATAATTATAGTTAGGATTTTATTATTTATTTATTTGAGAATACTCTAAAATTTAACTTACAGTATAACTTTGTGAGCTAAGATCTCTTTTGAAGAGAAACCTTAGAAGCTTGGATGCCGCAGTCAGTGCCTGGTAATCTTGAACCAGAAGATGGAGACTGTACAGCACTCCTACCAGCAACGCCAACAGGATTATCAGCCTGGAAAATACGAAATGGTAAAATGTGAGCGAGTGTTGGTCTTAGAAAAATTTACGACATGTCTTTATTAAAATCTGAAAACAACTTGTATAGTGTTCTCAAGTGCTACTACTGAGCACGAGGTCCTAGGATCGATTGCCCTGTCCTGCTAGGTGATTTTGGGTTTTCCCATGAGTAATTTCTCAGCAGCAGCTCGGAGTCTGGATTCGTGCCCGGGCAATAGGCTCGCTGCCTATTACATGGGTCTAACGTAACTCGCGAAATGTGGGTGTACATTTCTGCCTAAACCTTCGGGGAAAACAAGCGTGGTATTATGTTAACTAATAAAGTAGCCTGTGGCTAGTTTCCTTCCTAAATGTGGAAACAAGTATGAAACTAAACTTAATGCTTGAGGCTGGTTTAGTCTTAGAAGAATAAAAAAAACTACATAAAAGTTTGTGTTCCAGAAAAACAATTAATTAAAACACGTTCTTATTAAGCATTAAAGTGGCTAGTGTTTATTATAACTAATTTAATTAACGAATTATAATCGTTCCACAAATATCTAATTTTGTAATCCGTCATACTTGAAGCCTTAAAAAAAAAAGCGGCCAAGTGCGAGTCGTACTCGCCCATGAAGGGTTCTGTAGCAGCAAGTAATATTGAATGAAAGGTAAATTGCGGTTTACGATTTATGACGTATTAAAAAAAAACTACTAGCTAGATCTCGTTCAAACCAATTTTCGGTAGAAGTTTACATGGTAATGTACATCACATATTTTTTTTAGTTTTATCATTCTCTTATTTTAGAAGTTACAGGGGGGGGGGGACACATTTTACCACTTTGGAAGTGTTTCTCGCGCAAACTATTCAGTTTAGAAAAAAATGATATTAGAAACCTCAATATCATTTTTGAAGACCTATCCATAGATACACGTATCATTTTAAACCAAAACACAACACACAACGGGGCGTTTTTGGGGGACTGTCTTATGCAATTTTGACGTTCGAAAAGTGCTGATTCTCAGCCTAGTTTGCATAAATGACTTTTGAATTTTGAATTTTTTGAATTTTGTCTGTTCATTGTATTGATCATTAGGAAGACAATTCTGTATAAATCTCATCGTGAAAACTTAGATGAAGTAAGCTGGAAGTGAGCTGACAGTGTCATTCCACCTGATGCTCACTTCACCTACATCTTCACTGTGAGATGTTTACAGAATAGAGCTGAATGTGTTTATGGAAATGGTAAATCATTTATTATCACTATCGATTATCTAAGTAATTAATTTCTATTGTTCGCTCAATATTACTCTTCTCACTTAATATCATGAGCATAACATAATATGCCCAAGAGACACTGGGGGAAAACTGCTAATTGCTTTATCTTCCATCCATCTTGCTTTATTCTATTATATTATTCTGTACCAAAAACAATAAAAATAATAAGTCTAAAGCAATATCTTCGGTTCCTGCGAAAAAATCCATTGGCAAGGTGCCAGTACAAAGGATTTCAAGAAAAATGTAACTTCAACGACTTACCGAAGGAAATTTTGTGAAAAATGGCCTGTTGTTCTCGGAAAAGATTGTTTTTTTCTAACAGAATTGTACTGGATCATCTCATTTATATAAATTGTATTTTCAACTATATGGCGACCTAGACCTCACTTGCAATCACCTACTTATCTAAGAATATAATTTCAAAAGTTCTGTAACTTTGTGAAGACAAAGATAATATTTCGGGATTAAGAGAGATTAAGAAAATAATTACATACTTGTAATTTAATTGAAACAGTTTAATTCGTTTACTGAACTTCTGAGGTCATGCGCAGACTTAGGCAATCGCCTATGAAAGGGATGGCCACCCACCCAATGGCACGCAAAAATAATTTGGGCACGACATCAAATTGAGGAATTTAGGTACATAGGTCACGGTAACATACAGAAATCTGACCGCGATATTCATTTATGCCTGTGATTCGTTATTTTCAGAAAATAATAAAAACTCGCTTAGAAACCCCTCCTTTGTCCTCCATTCTGTCGCACTAATATCGGTGCCTGGTAATGGTTAATTATAAGAACTATTAACCATTACAATATGCTCAACAAAAACTTAGATTCAAACATATACTGGACATATTTCATAACTAGGGGGTGGTATTCGGAAAAAAATACATGACAATTATCATTTAATTTCATATGTATTTGAATTATGTGTGTTAATTTTGTGTTCATCCCCTTAATTAATTTGTATTTAGTTGTATTTTATTTATTGAAGCTTTGTATAAATCTTAATTTTAGTTTATAAGCAGCTTCTGTCCAATGTTGTAAATGTCCCTTAAATGTTATGTACACCATATTTTGTGTATACATTAGCAGTAATACCTTTCCTAATTATTATTTATAATACAATTTTTTAATGTATATGCTGTTGGTGTTCTTTAATAAATAAATAAATATAAATAAACCAGTTGGCCAGAAGATTCCAGTTCTGAATCGTAACAAAATAATTATGAACTGATGATATAAATTATTTCGCATCTTGTTTGCAACAACAGAGGTTGCACTAATTTTTTCTTTCATTTAAATATATATTACACTGTTATTGTTAAGATTACTGTTTAATAGTATCAAAGGTCTTTTTCTGTTTGCAATTAAAGACTAGGTATTATTCTGAACAGATTTTTTTTTTTCCATTAGGCTTAGTTTGTCTAGATTTTTTGTTAGCACGTCATGGCCACATTAAATATTTAATTCGAAAAAATGGCACTTAGATGTATAGAGGTTTGCTATAAGTACCTATGATAACAGGCCAACACTATAACAAAAGTCTCAACTGTTTTTTCAACAATGGAAAAAATTGTTTTGAGTAAGTAGGTCTTTGCGCAGCCTTAAAATAACACCTTCTCTCGGCAAACAAAATACCAATAATTATCTAGAAAATGATAGCAAAATGTTTAACGTCACGTGCCTAGACCAAACAACCAAGTTAGCTAATTTAATTAATTAAAGGCGTCCATAATTCAGCGCAAGTTTCATTTCGACAGAACATTTGAATTTCGGAAAGAATCGTCCGTGATCCAATGTTTTCTACTAAGCTCTGTTTACAGGACCATTCCGGAAATTAATTGGCTTCCAGTTTAAGTTATTTACTGTTTAATTGTGTTATTAGCCGAAGGCGAGGCCGGAATTTGGCAGTATATTCTCCCAGTATCTTGTATCTTATACTTTATCTCCAAAGTTTTTGGGGATCTAAATCGCGAGCCTCTTTACTCTACATTTTTCTTTCCTTTTTTGCAACACCTGCCTTCGACGCTAATAGCTGAAGACCAAGGATTCGTAAAAGTTCTAAACTTCATGAATAGTATACCTGAACTGTCTTTTGTTTTTATCTTCAGCTCCAAAGATTGATTGAGGCAAAATCTTGAGTTACTAATGGAAGTTTGAGAAGATTTTTTCAATTCAAACACTATATAAAAGTAGTGCTGTGAAATACCTAATTCTGAAATAATATTTTAAAGTGGGAGCTAAGAGCATTAAAAATAAACTAGAGCTAAATTGCCTTAACAACGGTAACTTAACCTAACTTTGCGAACCGAGTTTTTGTTTGAAGAAAGTTTTATTTTACTACAGCAATTTAGAGAGAGAAAAATAATAACAAAGATAAGATGTAAGTATAAAAATATTATAATAGAAATATACTGCAAAAAAGATATATATTTTTTTTTAATTTTTCCCAAAAAAAGTAAGTACAATAAAAGTAAAAAAAAATCTTACTTGATCCCCATTTTAAAGCACACACACGACTTATAACAAACACAGAATTAAACGAAATACCTGGGCATTCCTTCCCGCGCTGATTAAATTCGAAAATGTAATTTCTCCGCTTAGCCGTGGTACTTACCGTGTCTTTGCTATAACACTACCATGTTTGGGAGGATGCTATGTCGTACAGACTGCAGAAACCGTTAGGCCCTCCTAAATTGGAGCGTGCTATGTGAGCAGTTTGCGGCTGGAGGAAAGTGGTCGTGGTGCACTGCCTCAACGAGTTTGTTGTTTAATTTCCTCTAAAGATTACGGATTCGCAGACGGTTAGATGCTGTTTAGAAAATAGTTTTAGTACCAAACGGTTTAGGACTGTTAACTATTTTAGAATTTTTTGATTGCGTGTTTATATCACAAATCGTATTGGATGACGTCAATGGTTACATTCACAGAATGCCGCATAAAATATATATGTAGGATCTATATCAATGAATATTCAAGTACTCAGGATCAGTACCTAAAGTTGATTTTAACACCGTTCGCTTCGAAGTACGATTGAACAATTTTTCAAAAAGTATCCCAAGCATCTGGTGCTCTAAACTCTTAAGGCCACGCTCGACATACCAATTCCAGCATTGCTGATCCCAACTTCGCCAATGTCAGTAATAGCTATTTGTTTTAAAAAAAAATGTTTTTTTTTTGCCTCCCACAGTATCGCAAAACTAAATATCTAAAACAGACAAAATGTAGAAATAATAAAGCCCAAATTCCTTCAGCAGAAACCAGCGCGGAAAGTTTAAAAAAAAAACTAACTTACTGTTCAGTATCGGAAATAAAAAGTTTTTCAATCTGTTCGCTGTTACTTGACCGAGGCGCGAGTTCGCTCACAATTTGATATAACCAATAAATCAGCTTCTAGAAGTAGGTAAATTGTTATTGCTGCCTGAAAACGGTTGAAACGGTTTGGTCGGGTTTTTTTTAGCATTTCGACTTTTTAGACGAGGAGCAGAACTTTATGTAGGCATAAAAAACGGCCAAGTGCGAGCCGGATTCGCACACGTAGGGTTCCGTGACGTATTAAGATCGAGCAAAAACCGGCATTTAAAACACGTTTCTTTATGGGGAAATTGGGGACCGTTAATTATTATTAATAATTAACGGTAAATTTTTATTATTTGTTGTTATAGTGGCAAAGAAATACACAATCTGTGAAAATTTTAACTGCCTACCGTTAAATTCATGAGAAACAGCTTGCTGATATACAGACGAACGGATGGACTGCGGAGGCTTAGTAATAGGGTTCCATTTGACACCCTTCGGGTACGGAACCCTAGAAATTAAGATGCCATTGCTTCACGGATGCACTGATGATCTTTTGGCGTTCAAATGACGTTGACAGGAGGGCGCTGTTGGCGAACATTTGTGCAATAATTTTGAGAAAATGTATTCGAAAAACTAGATGGCGGTAGTTTCGATTTTGGTCACACTCCAAAATAATCTTGTAGCGTTGTACCTTTAAGTCGGTATCAAATTGATTATCTTAGCAGTATTGACTAAATTGTTTTTAACACGCTTTTATTAGGTCGACCTGTATGTAACTATGTAATGGAATCCAAGGGAACTAATTTAACAATCTTCCAAGGGTCGTAGCGTAATGAAAATTGGCAGCTGTGTGTAGTTCTGATAACAATACAATAATATGGTACTGTCGAACTGATCTGATGATGGAGCCGGAAGATATAAACTGGAACTTCATGATGGAAAATCGTATCATAGCTGTTTTGGATTTCTTAGAAAAGTCTTGTAATGAACTTTGACCACGATTAGGTTTCAAGGTGTAATGATGAAGCCGGAAGATAGGCACTGGCATTCCATGATGGAATATCGTATCATAGTCGTGTTTGCACTTGTGAGAAAGGCTACGTAATGAACTTTTGACACGATTAGGTTTCAAGCGTGTTTTTCTAGTGTTTTTTAAACTATTAATTTATACATAAACAAGGAAAATAAGATTGGTGTCACGAAGAAATTCTTGTTCCTCGAGAAAAGCTGAAGCGACCAAGGAATCTTTTGATACGTTTAAAAGTATACAGTGGTATTCGTAAGTAAGACTTGAATGTTGAAATACGGAAAATAAATCTTAAGTTGATCCAGAAATGTTCAAAACATTTTGAAATAAAGGTGGGGTCTATAGAGATAAAGTCATAGGTTTTTAAGACCTTATTTTGTTACGAGTGCACCCAAACTTGGGTCATGAACCCTTAAATGTAGGTCGACACACGGGATCAAAATATCCTTTTCTCTTTGGCCATTTACGACCTGTTAGTTAATAAAAGCTTGATTAATACTTTTACCCTTTTTATTCAGTGTATTTGATTAAGCACTTAATTTGGGATGTTGAGTCGGGATGTTATTAGTGGAAAAGAGTTGTTATTTACTTGGTATTTTGAGTTATTCCTGGAACTTAGTAAAATCTTTAAATATCAGATTTCTGATAGATGCCAATGAAAATACTGAAGGCGAATTATATATCTACTTGAAGACCAATTTTCGTGCATAAAAAAACGAAAAATCATTATCATCGAATTCTTCAAAATCTCATCTCAGCAACAAACAATGTCGAAAACTTATCAAAAATGCAGGTAAATAAATTAGCGGTATTATAGATTAAAAACTTATATTAGAATGAACGTCCACAAAAGTACGGGAATTTTCACTCTGTTATTTCAAGAATATTTCTGTCCAAAGTCGTATAACCTAATTTCAGAGACAAAAGTCAGATTATAATATTCGTAGCTTTATTCATTGTTAACATTTCACGTCTTCCCTTTGTCACTATGATAATAGTGTGACACAGGGAAGGAGTCGCCCCGTAAATCTTCTTCAACGTTATGTGTGGAAGCGAAAACCGCATCAAAATAAATCTTATTGTTCTCCAGATTAACTTGGGCACGGAAGTAAATAGCGTCGGGGGATTTCGTTTGTATACTATTTACTGTATGGTGCCTTTGAACAAGATTGTGGAAGGTTATGGAATTAAAATCGTGAATAGAAAATCTAGGTTTTAGGTTTTGGAACGAAGTTTCTTAGCGCGCGTTGCGAAAGGGGGCTAGACGGAAAAAATTAAAACCAAAAGTTCTAACGACACTTTTTGCTATAGTTGTAAGCCGTGCGGCGTGCACGTGTTTTTCTGTCTGTCTCTCTCTCTCTCTCTCTCTCTCTCTCATAGAAAGCAAGCCAGTTATTTTCGTTTCGTCTTTCTATTTCGCATTGAACAGTGAATAATAAAAAAAAATATTATTATAACTTAAAAAAAAAATACAATTCCTTCACTAATTAATCGAAAGGAACTTCGTTCCATCCGGGTGTCCCTTGACACCTCTCTTTTTTATTCTAAGGTAGGGCAGGAAAATTATTTTCTTCTTGATAAAACCATTGTAAATTTCGACTCACTATGACCGACGAAAATGGCGTCGGTTCACGCTAACAGAAAAGAAATATCCCATAACTTATTTTTCTCTCAAGGGTTCGTATTTTCTGAGTTAAACTAACGTTAAACTCAATCACATAAAACATCGATCATACCAGGGCCTCAAAAAAGAGTAAGAGTATTTATAACTCAAAATGCAACTGGTAACGGATGCAGAAATTGCTCCTGGTTACTCAATTTACGTGTACCTAGTACCTGGTGTCTATGAATGTCTATGAATGTAGGTACCTAAGATAATCTCAAAGGAGCTTCGTATAGTAAACAAGGAAGCACTGTGGCATCGAGAAGGAGAATTGCTTAGGGAACTACATTCAAGCACCGTAGGTAGGTACCTATTATACGATCTATATTGCGGTGCATGTAGGTGCGAACTCAAATTCCGTCGAGTATGCGAAGTTTCCAAAGTTTGGCAATAAACTTCGTGCAATTTCCCGTTTGATGGAAGAAGGAAGGAATTCAGTCTATAGGTATGTGTGGTATTTGTGAACGATATATTAGTGGGAAGGAAGAGACTAGCCTGAATTACAATTAAGTTTTAACAGCTACATCGAGCTGGAAAGTTTTTGATTCAATGGACGTTTCAAAACTGTCCAATTTAAAGTGAAGATTTCGAAATGAGGAATATATTTACGAATACATCAATTCTGTGTCAATGGGTAAGTATTTTGTTTACGACAATATTATTTTTGATCTAGTTTATGCCTACGTCCACTTCTCCACTCTCTAGTATTTGCCAAGTAAGTTTGAATCGTACGAGTACAATTGCATAATCTTCGCGCAAAGATGTATCGTACTAGGAATGTGACTACTTACGTCGCGAACGGGTAAGCAGAGTTTAACTTAATTTGTTTATTACATGGCATGTCTAACTGCTTAAAAGAGTGATATTCATGCTAATAAGCACTTAATCTTTAATCTTTCTGAAGCCAAAGGTTTTTCCTAGAAATTGTCGCAAATTAGAAATGTCGCGTAATCAATGTCTATCAACGATTTGAAAATGTATAAGCAAGTGAATTCTTTCCTGGACTATTATAGCTACTCGGGTAAATAAGACGTAAACACCCATGTATCTTTAATTTAAATAAATATTGATAACTTTTGGGGAACCTGTGCCAAACTCTAAAGTAGGCAAAGTTTATTACCTGACTGATAAATTATAGGTTTACAATCTGACTATTTTCTTAATATACCTCGGGAATCATCAGATTTGCGAATACAAACGAATGCTAATTTCCATGTCCAACTATTAGATTATTATTGTGTATAATAATTTAAATTCAGAACTAAGTAGTCTATTGTGTTTTGTTTTGATTTCCGTGTGAACTATATAGAGCTGTAAAACTATTTTCGTGTCTGCGACTTTAGCAGTTTTCCTCCCATTTTTAAAATAAATTACATTAGTTAAAAAAGTGTTAACAACTCTATATACTTACTTCTAAGTCAATTGAGAGCGTCCAGTCTGCACAAAGTGCAAAGGGCAACTGATAGAAGTCCGACGACTGACGAAACTCGAAGTTTGCCGAGGGACATTAAGAAAATAGTTATACTGTACTTGAATTATAAGTATTAGATGTTTACAGTCTATTTTTAACTGCGAATCGATGAGCTTAGGATTATTAAGATCGGTAGTCGGGCGAAACCGATATACCTACTTAATTCAAGACTAAATCTAAAGTCAGATTGTGCCCATATTCGTTCAAAATAGAAAAAACGGGTTGGTAAAGTAAGTTACTCTCTCGCACCGGTTTGGAAGGCTAGTTGCACGATTATCCCGTTCATGATGCGTGTGATGTAAGAGCCTCGTATGGTCAGTGCCAAGGCGCATAACATTGTCCTGATGGGATTTCATAACATTGTTTCGCGCTGTTTCTTATTTTTTTTTTCATTTGATTGATTGCCAAGGAGCAATGGAGCGTAGCATTTTAAAAAACTTTTTACAAAAAAGAAACAACTGACCTCCAAAAAAAACACTACAAAGTGAAAAATAACTTTAATTACGGAAGTCGGTGTCTTGGGTTTTGTATTTTCGTTTTTTGCCACCGACTTCCGAAATTAAAGTTATTTTTCACTTTGTAGTGTTTTTTTTGGAGGTCGGTTGTTTTTTTTTTGTAAAAAGTTTTTATTTGTCACTTTTTAGTTGTGGTACCTACCCCACACACATTCAAATACCACTACCTGCTACCAGTGACAGAAACTTATCATATCATCTACATATTAAGTGGGAAAAAAATACGTATTTTGTAGCTAACTTAAAAACTATCCAAGCAAAGTTAATAAAATTTATATGGGACCAATTCCAGAGCACACCCTTTCAAACAAAAAAAGAATTTTCAAAATCGGTCCACAATTGACGGAGAAATCGGTGGACATACATAAAAAAAAAAAACAAACATACGCGACGAACATAATAACCTCCTCCTTTTTGGAAGTCGGTTAAAAAATCAAACTCACTAACAAAATTCGCAACACCATAATACGCTCCAAGACAGCTGGTGTCGCCGATGTTAGCGATAAGTCTGCGAGGCTGAAATGGGACTGGGCGGGTCACACTTATAGGATGCATCAAAACAGATGGGCCAGGATCGCCACACAGTGGGTGCCTGATGACGGGCGTCGCCACTGGGGCAGGCCTAAAAAGCGCTGGCGTGACGATTTGGACTCGTTCCTGACCGACAGACCGGAGAAGGTACAAAATAAGGAAGACTGGAAAATTATGGGGGAGACCTTTGCCTAGCAGTGGGATAAAATAGGTTAACAAAAAAAAATGATTGCATGAATAGAATATGAAGAATGACAGTTCTTCTACAGCCAACCGAGATCATCGATCTGGACTTTTGTTTTCTTTGAACGTTAGTTATAATAATTATTGCAGTAATTGCACCTTTGTAGTTTAAATACTTAGCTCAAAATATGACTCATTTAGTTTGAATTATGACTCATTTCCGACTTGAAAGCGTAAGCTGGTAGTTACTTTTCCTGTAGGTCTTGAGAAAGTTACTGTTTACTCACATTTTATCCGTTACGCAAAAAGAGCCCCTAGCGCATCTTCAATTTACATAAGAGGAAAATTATGTAGGTATCATAAACGTGATCTTATTTCTTTCATGGTTCACAAATTAGATTTGGTTATGATGCCAAATGGAGTAAATGGAGATACAATTCTGCAATTTTCGATTTTTAAAATTGATTGGGCGAAATGATTTTGAAATGAAATATTGCAGGCATTGCATGTGGTTACTTGAATTGGATGTAATATAACATAAGATTTTTTTTAAGCTATTGCATAGCTTTTATCGCGGGCTTTGAGCGCGGTGACCGAATCAAGAAATTCCGTAACGTAACGAAAATAAAACCTAACACGGGGGGTGCTCCGCCTACCATGTAATGACGGTTCCCATGACAACGTGATGTTGTCATGGGAACGTAATTTTTGTTTTATGTCATCACGTCATCATCCCAAGTATAGCGTTGACAAATAGGAAGTATGGAGGTTACAAATGCTATGCAATAGCTTTACCGCGGCAGTACCCGAGTGCCACACGTTTTTTTTTGAATTAACGGTTAATCAATCAATTAGCCTTTTAAAGCCTTTTCCCAACTATGTTGGGGTTGGCTTCTAGTCTAACCGGATACAGTTGAATACCAGTAATATTAATGTAGCGACTGCATATCTGACACAACAAACACAATACACACAATACTCCTTGGTAAGACTGTTGTCTGACTTTTGGGCTTCTGACTACCGTAACGACTGCCAAAGCTTTGCGAATGATTCAGGAACCAACGGCTTAACGTACTTTCCAAGGCACGGAGGGGAGAATGTTATGGACTACGCCACGCTAGCTTGCTACGCTTGCCGCGCCCGGTTCAGGGATGGGTGACCACCATCCCTGAACCGGGCGCGGCAAGCGTAGCTTAACCTTTGATTGACACGTGCAGCTGTTGTCCCTGTATAAATACTACCTACTTGTACAATGGTGAATTCATGTTTACCGAACCTCGCAAATGTTCGACCACAGCTTTAAAACTAAGACCAAACACACTCATTTATATTTTACTATTTCCCGCCAGCGCCTTCGCCCGCGTGATATCTTTATAAATTATAGCCTGTTACTCAGTGATGATGTAGTCTACTGGTGAAAGAATTTTTTAAATCGGTTTAGTAGTTTTTGAGTTTATTCATTATAAAAAGTCAGTGTCTTATCGGAAGTCAGTGTCTTTGGTTTTGAATTTTCATTTTTTGCCACCGACTTCCGAAATTAAAGTTATTTTTCACTTTGTAGTATTTTTTTTTGGAAGTCGGTTGTTTTTTTTTTTTGTAAAAAGATTTTATTTTTCACTTTTTAGTTGTGGTATTTACCCCACACAAATTCGAATACCACTACCTGCTACCAATGATATGTAAATAACAGTAAGAGGAACTTAACATATCATCCACATACTAAGTGGGCTCGTAGCTAAATATTAACAGCCGTTCGGGTCGATCTGTCAGGTTAAGCTACGCTTGCCGGGGTTGGTCCGTGGATGGGTGACCATTTCTACATACCGAGACTCCTCCGTGCCTCGGAAAGCACGTTAAGCCGTAGGTCCCGGCTGTCATTCGTGGATCTTTGACAGTCGTTACGGGTCGTCAGAAGCCCGAAAGTCTGACAACCAGTCTTACCAAGGGTATCGTATTACCCAGTTACTGGGTTGTGGAGGTCAGATAGGCAGTCGCTCCATGTAAAATACTGGTATTCAGCTGCATCCGGTCAGACTGGAAGCCGACCCCAATATAGTTGGGAAAAGGCTAGGCAGATTGATTTTGACTAAGTGGGAAAAAAATCGTATTATTGAAGCTAACTCAAAAACTTCCCAAGCAAAGTTAATAAAATTTATATGGGACCACACGGAAAGCACCAGCTTTAAAATAAAAAAGAATCATCAAAATCGGTTCACCCAGTAGAAAGTTCTGAGTTAACAAATATTTAAAAAAAAATACAGTCGTTTGAGAACCTCCTCCTTTAAAAAACATACAAAAAATCAAATCTTTTCTCTTTATAATATTAGATCAGATAGAAGATTAGATAAAAGGTAACGAACGCTGGTAAAATCGACAACTAGTGTAGGTAGTGTAGAAACTAATAAATAATTACCTAACACTTATTCTAAGATTTAGAGTGTTAGTAGGTACTTAGTGGAACGATGAGGTTCCCCGATAATTAATTATTAATATTAAGTGCTTGGAAAGCTTCCATTATGGTAATAATGTAGATATTGGGAGTAACTGTTGTGGTGTAATTCGGTGATAGCGTGAAATTAATACTTACCTACTATAAAAAAGTTGAGCAGGCAGGATACAGATTGGGCAAGGTGCAGGAATTACCGGTTGGATAAGACTTTGACCAAAAAAAAAATGCATTCAATTCTATAAAATGTAGTCGAAAAAAGGTTTTGTAATCAACGAATAAATAACAAACAATTCCTGTATTTAGGCAAACGAGGTAAAGTCAAATGAAAAATTTCAAAACAATTGTGTGAAAGAGGTAAAAATGACAAAGAGATGTTTGGCAGATGCTTTGGTCTATCTATACACCACTCAAGATCTAGAAAACAGACCTTTAAGATAAACATAAACGTAACCCAACATATTGTCAGTTGTAGATGAATTACGTTCGGCTGCTGTCGAGGATGCAAAGAAAACCGATATAATTTACTTATAGGATTTAATTAAACTAATTATTACTATTAGATCGGTAAAACTAAGTTGCGCGACAATTGTTCGATATGAGAAACAAGAGTGATTCACCAATCCATTAAATCAATATTGACCACTACTATTGCACAATCTTTGATCGAATCGAAGGCGAATCTCACGGTGCTGAGCGCAATGCGGTAGGTATTAGTCATAAGAATTTAGGGTTCTGCAAGTAGCGACATAACAGATGTAGCCTATCGGGAAAAGTAAACAAAGAGGGTAGGTAGACGTAAACAATGTGTCACTACAAAAATATTCCGCATCGTAAGCATGTAGGCGACAAACAAAAGTAGTAGCTACCCGCAAAGTGATATTTTTGTGGGTACTTGAGCCAGGTATAGAAGTATACAGAAGTACACAGAATATTGTTACAGGATTTTAACCAGTTATTTCAATAGCAAAGCTCATTACTTAATTGAAAGTTTGTGAGCATGTCTTCAATCTGGTTTCCTTTCTAGGTGGTGTATGATTCTTTTAATCCGGACAACAGTAGCCCAGTCTGAAGTAAACGAAACGTTAGCGAATACGTTTTTTACTGGAAATATTCGTTTCGCGCTTAACATTTTATTTTTAAAGACCATATTCATATAATCCATGGGTGAATATACGAAACCTAAATGCTAAAGCAGTGGTTCCTAACCTTTTCAATATTGTTACCCCTGTGACCTATTAGGAAAACTGATTTTACCCCAACCTTAAAATGTTATCAATACAAACAAGACGAGCTTATAATTCTTACGTAATTTATATTTAAATATAAACAATGAATTAATTAAAAATACATAGCGTGATGGTTGGTATTGTTTTGCATTCAAAAGTTTTTTATGTAAGGATTAGTTTCGCTTAAAGCGCATCTTAAGTCATGTTCCACATTGAAACGGTGCCGGGCTTTGTTTTCAGTGTTACGAAAGTTGAAAAACAAGTCTCACATCTATTATAGGTGGTGGCAAAGGGTACTTATAAGCATTTTTATTAAAGCTCTGTTAGCTATTAACAGTATATTCGGCACCAGAAATTTGCGTTCATGCAAGGCCTACTGAAGTAATTCCGCTAGGATACGGATTGCAGCATTACCCTGCATAAAACCTCGATGCTGCTAAATTATTGGCAACATAGAGTTTGCGTTGCTTGGCCAATATTTTTTCTGGTTTTTGAAATTTTAAATTGACTTGTTGATTGTCTAAATTTTTTCGGACAAAAGTGTCAGTCGCTTCCAAACCCCAGATGAAGGTGAAGTAATACAGAATTTTTTCAGTTAATTTTGGAAACCAAAACTTAAATCCAGAAATGGTATAAGCCCCCACCAAATCGTCAGTCGTTGGTGCAGTGTTGCAGTATTGAATATAAACAGTTTGAGTAAATAAGTGTGGTATTTTTACCGAAAGGTGCGTAAAATGACGATCGACGTAATGTGACGATCCTAATACATACGAAGCAGAGATAAATTTGACATTGAATAAAATAATTACTTGGCTAAATAATAATAATCTTGTCATAAATCTAGAAAAGACTAAAATAATGCATTTTTTTCAGAGGATTCCTAATGTAAACCTTGACATTAACTATTTGGGGACTAAAATAGAGTCGGCAACAATGACTAGATTCCTTGGTGTTAATATAGATAATAACTTTTCTTGGAAACCCCAAACAGACGATATTTGTTTAAAAATTAATAAATTTGCATATGCACTCTATAAACTGGCTAAAATTGTAAACCTAGAATCTCTTTTAATGGCTTACCATGGCTATGTTGCATCCACATTAAGATATGGCATAATATATTGGGGCAATTCAGTAAATAAAAAGTATGCCTTCAAAGCCCAAAAAAGATGCATCAGAGCTATGTGTGGGCTACAAAGTACTGACAGCTGTCAACCTCTATTTAAAAGCCTCAAAATCTTAACTTTACCTTCACTGTATATTTATGAAGTCAATATATTTGTTAAAACAAACATCACTCTTTATGAAATAGCTTTTAAAAGCCAATATAGGAAACTACGTGATAAAAATAAGTTAGAGCTTAAAGTGCCAAATGCACGTACGGTTTTAATGAGGAAAAGCTTTTTTTGTATGGCCCAAAGGATATTTAATAAGTTACCTTGCTCAATAAAAAGTTTAAATTTAGTAAACTTCAAACGTAAATTACGTAACATACTAGTACAGAAATGTTACTACTGTCTCAGTGACTATTTTGATGACAGTTCTTTGACATAATAAATATTTGTATACTCGTAACATGACTATAAATGTATGATGACTTTCTGTGAACTCTGTCAATTTGTTTTTTTTTTTTTTTTTTTTCTTATCTATAACTTATTGACATTATAAGTATTTATTATTATTATTGATTTTATTACATTTCGTTAAATATTTTCATAACTTACCTGACATAATCTATTGCATTTGATATAAAAATAAAAAATAAAAAATTGACATCGAGACTATTGATAATACTGAATTATAATAATTTAATTTACTTGGCAAAAGCCTCCCATACATGTATATTTGTACGCCAAATGGCAAAACATAGAGAACCTATAATTTAATAATTGTCATCTTGCACACTATTGTCACCTATGTTTACAAATAAAGAATATTGATTGATTGATTGATTGATTGATTGATTGATTGAATAGTTTTCCATTTTTCTCTCGATTGTAACCTTATCTGTTCCTTCCCTACATTCGAGACCAACGTTGGGATCTTCCGTCAGAATTCTACCAACTTCGTATTTACCTTTGCTGCAGGTATTCGACGGTCAAGATCCAGCAGTGTCCGGTCTCAGAACTAGGCCAGAGCCTTTGGAGAGAGCAGCTTGCGTGTGGAAGGCGACACGCTATAGCCGACCGTAATCGCAGGCTATTTAGCCGCGACGCGACATCCCATCAAGGCAGAGGCTGTTGGGATTCGTTCCCAGAGACATTCTATTACTTTTCATGTTCCACGAACGATAATTCGTCGTATTCATCGTTGGCGTTCTTTAACTTAAATTTTCGTAATCATAATTGTTTTTTACTATCGTTAAAATTATGTAATGTTACAAATTATGGTTACATTTAATTACATTTAATTTAATGTGATTAATGTATACTATGTGGTTGCAGTTACATAATTGGACCATTTCGTGTGATCGAAAGGTCTTGAGCCTGGTTTGGAAGTCGAATATATATTACACCATGACGAAAGCGAAACGTGAACGGTTGTGCAACCAAAAATCGATTTCCGTAATAAAATACGCGGTAATACGTTAAATAATACGCTTAAGTACCTTGGTGATCCCAATTTAACACTTAAAATTATCAATATTATTTATAATACTCGAAAATGACAAATTTTTTGACGTGATAACGTCTTATAAATAAATGAACGCCGGCTGCACGCACGAAAAAGTGTCACGTTCCGCCTGAGCCGAGCGTGCAAGCGAGAGCGCGGAACAAGCGATAGAGAGGCACGATCGGCCTAAGCGTTCGGCTTGTGACGTTATCACGTAAAATTATCGTCCGTAAACCGACTTTACAGACAACCAATTTTTTTACCCACCTCTTCATAGACACTTTTGTTACTCTCGTTTTCCATGATTTACAATATTATTTAGGTGTGTCACCATATTTTATACGTGTTCGGATGTATTTTTAAATGGAACATTACAGTGGAATACCTATGTGTTTAATTACGCTATAGCCTGAAAAACAACAGCAAGCAATAGCTAGTAAAAATATATAACATCGCAGCATAGATTCTATCTCCTTCCTTCAAGCAAAGTTTTAGCGGGCTGACTGTCCACGGTACGCCAGACGTACTTAAGTGTACTCATGGCGGCTCTTTTTATGCACCCTAAAAACTCCTTTCATGTAGCGAATATTTTACGGGCTAAGGCAGGTGGGTGAACGCGGAAAAACAAAATAAAGCCTTTTGAAATAGCGTTCGAAAAACTAAATCAGTAAAATTTTATCAGTAAGGATAAAAATCACTCGGAGGAGCTCGTGGCTAAGTACTAACAGTCGCTCGGGTCAATCTGTCAGGTTAAGCTACGCTTGCCGGGGTTGGTCCGTGGATGGGTGACCATTTCTACATACCGAGACTCCTCCGTGCCTCAGAAAGCACGTTAAGCCGTTGGTCCTGGCTGTCATTCGTGGATCTTTGACAGTCGTTACGGGTCGTCAGAAGCCCGAAAGTCTGACAACCAGTCTTACCAAGGGGTATCGTATTACCCAGTTACTGGGTTGTGGAGGTCAGATAGGCAGTCGCTCCATGTAAAATACTGGTATTCAGCTACATCCAGTTAGACTGGAAGCCGACCCCAATATAGTTGGGAAAAGGCTAGGCAGATTGATTGAGAAGCGTTCAGTATATTGACTATTTATCATCATCTGCCTAGCCTTTTCCCAACCATGTTGGGGTCGGCTTCCAGTTTAACCGGATGCAGCTGAATTTCAGTATTTTACATGGAGCCTATCTGACCTCCACAACCTAGTAACTAGGTAACACGATACCCCTTGGTAAGACTGGTTTTCAGACTTTTTGGGCTTCTAACTACCTGTAACGACTGTCAAAGATCTAACAAATGACAGCTGGGACCAACGGCTTAACGTGCTTTCCGAGGCACGGAGGGGTCTTGGTATGTAAAGATGGTCACCCATCTAGAGACCAACCGCGGCAAGCGTAGCTTAACCTGATCGATCGACCCGTGCAGCCGTTGTTACTTAGCCACAAGCCCCTCTTAACATCTAATAATCTATAATTTTCCTACTAAGAATTGTGATCAGGGACGCTCTTTACTGATTAGCGAACATTGTTCAGAAGTTAACGTTTACGAGCTGATACACAGATGAGGTAGATTGGCTGCCTCCCAAATTATCTGATGGCTGCTGTGACAAAGTAGTGAAAAAAAAATCATAGCTTTTATACCGCTTTCAGTCGGTTATTGACCCTTTGACGTTCATTGGTAACGATCAAATATTTTTGGTAATTGGCTTTCCGGAATCCAGCACTTCAATTTATTACTGCATTGATGGATGCTACCTGTGCCTAAGATCCATATACCATGTGTTGCATTAAAGCCCCGTTGACATGATGCGAGTACACTCGATTGATGTTTGTAAGCGAGCTAGTAAAATTAAACAGTGTTCCGATTCCACTGTTACTAGGGTTACCAGATGAAAAAATCAAAAGTCCGGAGAAAAGGCCTGATTTCCATTGAAAAATCCTGAGATTTTTTACATATTGATAATTTTATCTCAAACGTACCTAACAATTTTAAAAAGTTGTAATATTATCGTTTTTATATACTGCGGATCTCGCTCACGCACCGCCATAAAAGGTCTCTTTACATATTTAGTATGGTAAAATTGAATAAGTACTTCGATAAATGAGTATTGATTTTAATTGTGCAATTATTACCAAGGGAAGATAATTTTTAGTTTGTTTTACTTTTTATTAAAGAGATCTTTAAAATTTAAGCTGTATTTTATTGAAAATTCAAAAAATCCTGAGATTTCATGAGATTTGCAGAATCCAGCTGCAATTCTGAGAAGAGTCCAAAAATCCTGAAATCTTAGGAAAAATCCTGAGATATGGTAACCCTATGTCACGTAATGCTCACGTGTAAGCTCGCATTACCGTTTGTAGTAGCTACAAGTGCCTCGCTCGAGTGTTCTGGGTTCATGTCAACGGGGCTCAATCTGAAAGTGATACCTATCAATGATTGTTTAGTCTTCATAGTAATTAATCCCGAATATGACTTAACGAAAAGACTTTCATTCAACCTTCCATTAAATTGACCATAATTTGTAGGTAATTTGATGTTTACGGCGTAATTTATATTAACATAAATAGTTACTGCCGGGTCGTTGAGCAGTGATTACGTAAATTACTTTTTAACGGCTTGGCAAGTGCTAAACAAGCTAAATGGTTTTAAATTGATTCAGATATTGCTGTAAAAAGAGTTTTAATAAACCTTTCTGTTTACAAGAAGTGACCTTTGCATCTGTGTTAGTGTGAACTGAAAATCGCAATTGCTTGAATTTGAATTGCTTAAATGTGATGAATTACATTAAAACAACCTATACTTGCAGACTGACATTCACACAAACTGAAAGTGAAAATTTTTATAGGTCTGGTGAATGAAATAGAATGTAATATGTGCCTACAAACTTTGTTATGTAGTTTTGGACACGCCATAATGAAGCATAATATTTTACAGCCGCTTTTGTGGCTCGTTGTACATGATATTAAATCAAAAACAATGGCTGGCCTGAAGCCATTTTTAATAACCTAAATATTAATAGCCCGTACGTTGTTCAAATTAATTTTAGGCCAATTTATATCTATACATAGGTATAATAAATCTATAGACGAGGCATTTCTGAACATTGAAAAAAAAATTGTTGTGCTGTTATAGAATAATACATTATTGTGAAAGGGTAATGAGTAACACTAATGTTTGAGGTAGTATAACACAATTAAAAAATTTAAAACTTTTTGTTGACTTCAAAAACAAAACACTTCAAAGTGCAAAAGACCTTTAGTTTCGGCAATTTCGTGCTAACGACTTCACAAACTAAAGTTATTTTAGACTTTGAAATGTTTGTTTTATGAAAGTCGGTTATATTGTTTTTGTAATATTTTTTTTTAATGATGGACACATTAATACTATATTAATTCTAAAGCGGGGGTGTAATTTGTATGGTTTTCGAGAGTAAAAAGAGGTCTAAGCCAAAACGATGTATGGATGGCCGAAAATCAGGAAATCAAAATCCAAAATGGCGGCCATAACCAGAGGTGGATCTCAGTAAATGGGTAGCATTTCACACGGACAACTGTACTGTATGTAGGAGATCTTTCCAGGGACGTCTCTAACATCGTTTACAGACAAGCATTTTCCTAATTTAAAACAAGTTTTTAAGGTATTTATTTACTTATTTGGGATCTCCAACAAAGAATACACAGATATAAAAGAAATCACAATAATAATATAATACATTCTATTGATAATTTCATAGTTTTTTTGCTTGTACTCCTGGAAAATTTTCAACAGCGCTCTTACAGCGTTATCCTTCTTCACCATGATAACGCTTCAGCATACTCCGCCAGATGCAGTCGATTTATTGAGTACGGTTGGTGCACAGATAATGAGCATCGACCAGGCGCTTTGATTTTTACTTTTTCTCAAAAATTTAAGTGACACTTCATCGCATTGACATTATAAACCCTGAATGCGTCTTCAGGGTTTATAATTTTAAGTGACTGTATTCAAAGGGCTGCGGTAGAGAACCCCAGGTAGCGCTCCCTAGCAGGCAAGATCGGAAGATTCTTCCTTTTCAATGGAGGAGTGGTACCCACGCCTTCTTTCTCTCTCTCGCGGGCACGACTAGTTATACTAGCCTGTTACTGTCTCACTGCTTGCCAAAGGCCTCTTCTCTTACAGAGAAGGCCTGAGCATAGATCATCACGATTGCACAAGATGGATTGGCGATTTCAGACTTAACTATATGTCCAGGTTTCCTCACGATGTTTTTCTTTATCGGCATCAGATGTCTGATGTTGACGTGAACTTAGAAAGTATATAACATAATATAACATTACGCCTAGTTTCCCCGAAAAGCTGGGAAAATTTTGCCAGTTATGTTTAAGTCCCATTTAGTAGGGGGCGAGCCTATTGCGATTAACCGGGCACAAATCCAGACTCCAGGCTGCAACCGAGAAATTTCATAAATTAGTACATACAAATTGAAAAAGTCACATTGGTGCTTGCTCGGATTTAAACCCTATTTGGAAGTAATAATTATTTAAAACATTAACGACGTTAAACAAATTATAATCGTTTGGTGCAAATTAATCATGCGTCATGTTCGTGAACGGGCACAGTCAGTAGGGACTGGGTCATCTCTTAGCTGCCACGGTTTATTTTAATTTTTGAATTGTTTTATTTTTATCTTTTTATTACGGATGCTTTTAACGTAAAAGTCTTTCTACATTGTTCTCATATGTATAATTTCAATACGAATAATGTAACCAATATTTTGTAACAATATTATGATTTAGAAGAGTGTCCGTAAAGTTTCTTGCCCGTTCTTCTCCATAGTAACCTATCTACTACGCTTTGGAATCGCTTCATCTTTCTGACTGACCGACCCCTTGACAATTCAAAAGAGCCTGTAAATGGTTTAATTGAAATAAATGCTTTGAGTTTAGTTTGAGTTTAACATTAATATCTCTCTGTAATTTTTCAAACAATTGACAGAAACAGAATGATATTTTATGATGAAAATTTGTTGATTTGTGGTCCCAATTGGCAACACCAATAAGCTAATCATTGTTCTAGTATGCAAACCTCCCAAGTTTTCTGCATAACCGTTGTAAACAAACTTGAATAATCATTTTACCCAAGCGAAGAAGTACCATATAAAAAAATACCTCTTTAAACTTTTTAATGGGACGGTCGAATTAAGATAAAAAAATTGTACTGCTCAGAAATTTAAATAGGTTTATGGGTTCCATTAAACTGGGGCTGCCGTGGCGCTGCAGCGCGTCTGCTATGTTTGCTGAAGCGCGTACGGATGGCTTTCCAGCCATCATGCGCAAGAAAGCAAACTCCTTGCTGCACCATCTACGAAGCAGCAGCAACTACATCCTAAATGCTATTGCTGCCCGTTTCGACTGTCTTTTCCAAAATCTGTGGATAAGGACAGCCATAGGCATCCAGGTATATATATTAACAATACTAATATAATTTTTTGTTTAATTCTGTTACTAACACACTAACATTTTATGATTTTTTGTAACCTATTATGGAGTTTTCTCTAAAATAAATAAATTATAATAATAACAACCCAACCGCCGTATCTCTATGTTGACGTCGTGGTGGGGCTTGTGCGTTCCGAACTCTAGGTCTGTGCCGGTAGAGTTTACTTTGCCGGAACGGGACTAGGATAAGGAGCTAGACTAAGAGAGATACACAAACCCGCAGGGCAGCATGTGGCGAGCTGTTGGGCAGTAGCGGCCCCACGGACTCTATCTTCCGGGGGAAGTCTTGTTCCTCACCTCTGGCTTGCCCTTATTGGCCGGCTGGAGTGAACACTGACGAGGAACAGAACTCCCGCCTCTCTCTTGCTTTTATTGCCCGGCTTGAATGGAGATTCACAAGAGCAATCGTGCTCGGAGGAAGGAAGTATTCTAGTAAGATACTGGTAGGGATCTTGACAGTACTTTCGGGATTGTTCTGATAGCTGTGGAATACCTCTCCACTCCTCATAAGCACCTCAGGACATGTTGCCCCCTTGTTGCTACGACACTTTGAACTAGCGACCGTTTTCGGGGGTGTGCAAGTCACCCCCTGCCATTTTATCCGTATATACCATAACACTGATCAGGCAGGGGACATAGGCCTTCCGTAGTTCTAAGTAACCAATCCACTATAGCAACCCAAACTCATAACCCAATATGTTTTGTTTCCTTGTTCTGCAATTGCCCTGCACCAACCGGGGTTCTCCTTGGGTGCACTTGCATAGTGCATACAGGGATAATCGTCAGTTGGTGCAACATTCCATTTAAAATTATCCAATGCGCCTCTGCGAGTTGGCTTCGGCCCCTCGTACGCCTTCCAAAGGGCCGGGACGTCATGGTCCCGAGATATGTAAACACATAAATAATAATAATAATAATCAGCCAATGGTTTAATTGCCAAGAACCTCGACCAACACCTAAGGAGGCTCTCGTTGGGCAGCTAGATTAAGGGCTTGATTCAGAAAGCGGTACTCGTTGACACGGCTCACATTGTTAGGAGGTTCCTCTCTCTGGAGCCCTGACTTGTAGCTTGGACCCTGTTCCCGATACCGGTAGGCTATTATTTTTTATATTTTTGAATGTTTTTATATTATTTTATTCTATATATTTAAAAATATAATTTCTCTGTAAATATTGAAATAAAGGAAAAAATAATAACCCCACCGCCGTATCTGTGTTACCATTTTTGAGTGTGCAAGTCACCCCCTGCCATTTTCCTGTGCATTTCATATAAAATATTGGTCAGGCAGGGGCCATAGCACTCTTATAATTTAAAGTAACGAATCCACTATAGCTACCCACACCCATACCCAATATGTTTTGTTTCATATTCTGCAATAGTCCTGTACCAACCGGGGATTGTCCTTGGGTGAACTTCCATAGTGCATACAGGGATAATCGTCGGTTGGTGCCTCATTCCATTTAATATTGTCTAAGGGGCCTCTGCGAGTTTGCTTCGGCCCCTCGTACGCCTTCCAAAAGACCGGGACCCCATGGTCCCGAGATATTAAAAATATTTAAATAATAATAAACGGAATTTATTGACCAGTTTGAGGTAATTTTATAAAAATATTTTGAAGAAAGAAACTTTATCTTGATGATTTTTATCAATTTTCAAGTTATGTTCACAAATAACACCTATCTAAAATAATGAACATCGTAAAGTTGAAAATTATGATCACTTTTTGTTTTCATTTTCATGCAAATGAGGGCTAATCCAATCGAGATTTTTCTGGTATTTATGTACAAAAATCGCCTTGTGATTTATGTCTGCGATATCGTAATGGATCTCATGAAAAATGTATAACCACTTGCGGACCAGAATAGGCGACAAACAGCAAGGGGAATTTCAAGGTTCGTTATATACTTAATGGGCGGTAAAAAGCAAGCACATTACCTTTAAATATAATTCTCGTTCCTTTTGCTTTTGGAAGATAAGTTGACTTGCGAAATAAAGATTGCTAGAGAAATATTGTTGTTCATCTACTCCTTTGACATTATCAGCATCATTTCAGCCGAAAGACGTCCACTGTTGGACATAGGTAGATAGATAGATAAAACATTTATTTAATGCACACAAAAGACACACATAAACACAATTAAATGATAACAAATTACACGGATATATAAAAACAAGATGCCAATATAAAAAAAGAAAAAACATATGTATAGAAATGGAGTGACATTATGACATACTTCAGAATAATCAAATATATAAGGTGCGGTGTGCGTCTCAAGGTTGCACCAAATGGGAGTCCAACTCAGCATGTGTCAGGCAAATATACCTGACGCTGATATTCTGCTGGATCCCTGCAGTGACATACGGACGTCGAACAGACGAGATAAATTGGTGTTGTGATTGTGACAAAGTGTTATGCGTGGAGTAAATTATGTAAGTACTTATAAGTAGGTCTCCCCCAAACACCGTCACTTCGACCGGTTCTGTGCTTCTCGCATTCAGCGAATTCCTGCTGCATTCACCAAGCCATCGGCCTCCTCCTTTGCAAAATATAAATTAAAAAAACCGGCCAAGTGCGTGTCGGACCACGCACAATGAAGGGTTCCGTAGTTGGGATGAATTTATCCCAAAAACAAACTTAACTTTGTAGTTGATAAACATGTTCTCCCATACGGAATGTATGGGAAAACATGTTTTTGCAACTGCAAAGTTAAGTTGGTCGATTATTACTCGATAACTAGTAAAGCCTACTTAACTGTGATAGTTTTCCTTTTAATATCATTATATAAACTACTGCTGTGATTTTTTTCACACATCCAAAACCAACCATTTAGTTGGCAGGGACACACACACTTGACTCTAACAAAAATTAGCGCTTTAAAGCTTAATATTTTGCAAACGGATCCCTGAATCCAAAAATGGTTATCACAAACTCATAATGTTTTTGTAAGACCTTTCCAATGATACCCCACATTATGGGATAAAAAAATAAAAAACAAAACATCACCACTTTACGTGTACAGGAGATACCCTAAAAAAAATGTTTTTCATAATTTTGTTTTACCACTTTGTTGGCGTAATTAATATGTATACCTATGTCAAATTACAGTTTTCTAATACTAAGGGTCTCGGAGCTAGACCGCGGACACACAGACAGACAGACAGACAGACGGACATGACGTTAACTATAAGGGTTCCTTGTTTACTACGGAACCCTAAAAACGATCCCTTTACTATTCTAGGAAAGTAGGTTGAGGTTGGACGGAGTTTCATGATTCTGATATGTGTGTAGGAAGGATACAGGCAAAAAAGATGAAAAGATTCGCATTGCGGATAAAAACCATGGCCATCTTTTTTTACTTACACAACCCGGTTGAACGGGAAACTAGCGTGTATGTCGGTTTTTGCTCTGAATATGAACCGAGTTACATTTATTGCCTTAAGCTATTACAGTAGTATCGAATGTTGAAAGTCAAAATTGGTGGGTTATTGAAAATATTCGTGCTGAAACTGAAACAGCTCTATCTAAACTAATATTATAAAGAGAAAAGATTTGATTTTTTTGTATGTTTGTTAGTACATAACCAACTCAAAAACTACCGAACTGATTTTAAAAATTCTTTCACCAATAGATTACTTTAATATTATCACTGAATAACATAGACTATAATTTATAAAAATATTACGTGGGCAAATTAGTATAGATCAAATTCAATTAGCTAGCGAAATTCCGCAAACGTGATAAGTATCAATACCTAAACACGAGCAAATAAAAAAAAAATTTTTTCGGCTCAACGTTTTTGAGCAAAAGTTTTTTTTTTAAGTGAAAACTTCTTTAGGCGCGTTGGGCATTTTTGAGATGGGACTAAACCATTGATTTCACGACCTGTTACCAACACCGTGGAGTAAAAGACATCAACGCGTTGGTTACCGCGGCCGATAATCAACGCGTCGCCGATTTTTTTTCAAGTTTTCACTTCTGTCGGTACTCCCGGTGTGCCACTGTTTTTTTAATCTATAATAGCTCGTGCTAAGTAATAACAGCCGCACGGTTCGATCTATCAGGTTAAGGTACGCTTGCCGAGGTTGGTCTGTGGATGGGTGACCATCTTAACATTCCGAGACTCTTCCGTGCCTCGGAAAGCACGTTAAGCCGTTGGTCCTGGCTGTCGTTGATCTTTGACAGTCGTTACGGGTCGTCAGAAGTCCGAAAGTCTGACGATCAGTCTTACCAAGGGGTATCGTGTTACCCAGTTACTGGGTTGTGGAGGTCAGATAGGCAGTCGCTCCATGTAAAATATGGTATTTAGCTGTATCCAGTTAGACTGGAAGCCAACCCCAACATAGTTGGAAAAAGGCTAGGCAGATGACTCATCACTATTGTAAAGTTTACACAAAAAAAGATTTTTCGGAAATTGATATTTCAAGTAACTGGTTTACTACCTGCGGTTGTTGACCCCAAAATAAATTATCAAATATTTTTTTGTTTTATTTTGTATAAATAAATACCCATCACGCTAGTTAATTTAATTTGACCCTGTGTAAGATATTTAAAAATCATGGTATAATTTGTTTGAATAAAAAAAGTCTGGCTAAAAAGAAGCCAACATTTGTAAGGTTTATTCCTTTTTCAAATACAGCTGTAGCCATTTACTTCAAACTTTTCACATTACAGTTTCAAACATTTTCCGGGGAAATACAGAAAAGGGTAGCTTTTATACACAAAAATCCAGGTAGAAAATGCACAATAAAATGGAAAAAAAAAGTTTACCAAATACACATACCTAAGCGATTTTTGAACCTGTACAATACGAGTTTACAGATTCTAGTAGATATATTCCAGGACCAAAAGCTAGATTTAAAAAGAGAAAATCGTAAAGAGGAGTTTTACGAGCTCAATTCTAAAGAAAACTAAAACATCCAGTTTCGATCCCCGACTAAACTAGCTACCTTTTCAAAATTCTGGAAACTTGTTTTGGTTTTTGTTTATCTCTTTTTTTCTGCTATACGATTTATGCCCTGCAATCTCATCTCAAAATCATATTTAGAATAGAAACGAGCAGCAAGTGCTAATCCATCCTACAGCTAAGCGAATTATGAAACTTGTGTCGTGAAACAGTTGACTGAACACCCGGTTTTTCAAAAGCTGAAATTCAACTAACACGCTGTCACATAGAGAAATAATATCAACAATTTCAGCCGATTAATCTGATCAGATAACATGGGTTGGGGACAGCGGTTAGTTGAATTAATCAGCTTTTCAAAAACCCGAAACAGAACAGTCAATCTACTATTTCACGACACTAGTTTCATAACGTAAATCCCGATTTAAAGGGGAAGCATCAGGGTAGCCCGCGAAATTCAAATTTTCTTACGTTTTTTTGCATTTTGCAGGTCAGTGTCAGGTTTTATGCTGATTAAAATATGATTCGCGGCCGTAACAAATATAGCTTTACTCAATTGTAAGAAAATTTGAATTTCGCGGGCTACCCTGACGCTTCCTCCTTAACAAAATAATTTAGATAATTAAACTAAAACATCTCGGGAAAATCAATACTAACAGTACGCGGCCGGCCGCAAGTATTCGAAAACGTTCGGCTTTGTTGCCTCTGCCACTCATACCTACTCTCTAATTGCATAACACACTTTCAATCACAATGTGAATGGTTTAGAAGGATATTGCAAATCCATTGCTTCGTAATTTGTTCAAAAAAATTTTAAACAACTTAAATAACGCAATGAATGCTGTTGAACTGTCAAAATGAAAGCCATTGCTACTTCAAAACCCCGTAAGGCCGTAACAGACTAGATGTACCATATGCACGCCTGTGTATTGTAGGTACATTAGGCGTACGTGCTACAAATAGATACGGGTTGGCATTATTCGGCACGATTCGCTACAATTCGGCGTGATTCGGCACAGCTGGGCGGCAAAATACATATTCAATTTTGCCGCCCGGCGCGGCGCTGTGCCGAACAAGTTTGTACCTCACAAACCTACTTTGCAAAGGTACCATATGACATAACAACCCATCCTATAAGGAACAGGAACTCATACTTGACCCACAAATAAATTAATATCCTACAAAGTATCAACATAAGTTTCTTATCACTAATAGTGTTGACTCGTCCGTTCACAACAAGATTGTGTTTACATAATTTTATCTGATGCACGCTTTACGATTATAGCTTGCCTTTGACATGATACTCATCTGCTCGGTACATAATGTTACCCGTTTGTTTTCTCTCCTGCTCGGGGTAATGTAACATGTTTCTTGATTAATAAAACTGCGAATTTTATTACATTTGGTGTTATATCAACGGTTGTGTTTTGTGGTAAAACACGTATTAAAGTTACTTTTTTTATGTAAATTGGACTGGACATTATCTGTGACGTTTCACATAAACAATGGTACAAGCTTATGACCCTATTATAGGAAATGATTTCAACTGCAGAACCAGATGGAGATGGTGGAATAACTTGGAGTATGGAATAAGTTTTTTTTTTTAATAACTGTTAGCTTATGAAAAATGGAGATATTAGGAGAATAGGTACTCGCAGGCTTTTACCCTGTAGCAGAGCTTGTTAATTTGTTATAAGTATATAGATAAGCTTTTAACATTTTTTTCTTGATATTTCCTTAGCACTGGGCAAGTTGCCGTCAGAATTCTGAGATGATGATATATTTATCCTTCATAGAAGTTTTTATGGCTTTGAAATTCAGCATTACATAAAAGCCATCTACAGGCATTTTCCTGCACCATTTTGATTCACCCTTGGTCATTCGCTATGCGCCATCTATTGACAGTTTTATACGACGTTTGCTCTCGGAAGAGGTTTCAGTTCCAACAAGTTCTACATCCCTTCTCGAGATGGCGTTTAAATAATAAAAAGCGTCCTGTATGTGTTAATTAATAAATACAGGAATTAAACATGAATTAATAAATTCATGTTTTGGTAAATCGAGCCTGTTATGGAAAAACATCGTAACCGACAGAATGTAGGTATTTCACTTTACTATTGTGACGTACAGCTAAAATAATTTAGATCCTGATACAAAAACACTTAAACCAATATTTGGATAAACGTCAAAATTATAACTGGCATTAGATAGTATCGCAAACGACAAAAGTAAAAGTTTGATATTTATGAAAAATTAGAATTATCGTAACCAACATCTCGTAAGTAATGTTTGTCACTTAGGTACTATAAAACATAGTTTTATGAACTACCCAAAATCTGTGTTGCGTATATTGTATATGCTTAATTTATTTTGTTTATTGGATCGAAGACAGACTCCGGTACCTGAGTCGGAATCTTCTCACACGACCTCAACATAAATATATCCCGACCGCTGGGAATGTTCAACACCGTCTATCAGGCGGAGTGTGTGGGCATCATACAAGCGGTTCACGCCATAGAAGCCAGGAGAGTTACGGACACCCACATTCGTATACTTTCCGACAGCGCTTCAGTTCTCCAATCCTTACGGAAAAAATATATTACCTCAAAGTTAATACTAGAATGTCACAATACACTAGAACAAGTAACGGTATCTAGCCGCAACACGGTAACACTGCAATAGATAAAAGGACACAGTGGATCGCTAGGTAACGACGCAACTGACGAACTTGCTAGAAGAGGATCTAGCACGGCAGTCTGTGGACCCGAGCCTATCGTACCAGTCCCCTACAACCAAATACGAAGGTGAATACAGGAGTACACCCACACACAAGCGGAGTACTGGTGGACCTCGACACCGGGCTGCAGGCAGTCCAAGGAAGCTATGCCGTACTTGGATAGCAGGCTAACCAGGCGTTTATTACGCCTGGACAGTAATGACCTGCGCCAGGTAACGGGAAACTGCTCGCTAAACAAACACTTCCACACAATAGGCATAACGGACAGTTCTCTGTGCAGGGCGTTGTACATGGAGGTTAAGGAAACCGTCACGCACGTGCCCTTTGAATGCACAGGCGTCACCCAAATTAGATCAGAAACCCTCGGGTTATCCAGATCTTTCACAGATGTTCTGAACAGACCAGGAGTTTTAATTAACTTCCGGAGGGAGGTGGGCTGGTTGGAATAACCACCAAACGGCCGCCATGGCCCACGCACAATGGTCCACCTTACGGACTAAGTGCGGAAACCAAAACCCCATAACATAGAACATAGAAGTATATTGTTTATTTGTAGAAAATACTGTATTCTGATTGTTTGATTGCCTATTTATTTGAATGAAGTAATATTCAATTTGGAATTTTTATAATTTTGAAATGTTAAACACTAAAAATTTATTTAAATTTTACCATTGTAATTCTTGTTTCTGAGTAACAACTAAACGCAGATTTTTAGAACTGTTCTAGTTCAAACTTAAAAGACTACTAATTTTGTTCTTGTTAATAATAAATTAGACCCTATGGTCATGTGATTTTTAAGATGTGGGGTAGCGAGCAAACATTTTTGGGCCTTACGAGGGCCTTGAAACGCGTGATATTAGGAGAAAAAACACAGTGCGTACATTAGTTAGCCTTAATTATTTTAAAGAAAAGTAATAGCGTAAATGACGATTTTTGAAAACAAACAGAAATCATGACCTTTATTTTAAACTTAAGCGACAAAAGTACTCATTATTTAACTCTTTCTGCAATAATTTAATTGATTTTACATAGAGCCTAATGTGTTTTGCAATATATACAAAAACCGGATATCTATAAATAACAAATTAAAAATTATCAATAAAATACCTCTACTGTAAAATTTCATAAAAGTCGCTTACGATGTTCTTCCATAACAGGCTCGAAATACTTTCGGGTAAGGTCATTTGTCAACATGCTCAAGAGATGGCGTTTTCTATTCTATATTATTTTAAAGAGGTAAAATTTCGCCAGTTCATTTTTACGACCTAAACTTTTCTTTTGACATCGCTCACTATTTATATTTCTTGACGCTTGATTTCTTCGGTTATAGGAGAAATTCCTTGCATTGTTTGAACAAGCGTAGTATGTACAGGATTGGCCATAATTTGTGGTTCATGGCTTTAAGGGCCTGATTTATTTAAAATTATGATTCATGAAATTTTATTAAATTGGAAACTATTACAATATCTCAAATGTTATATCCCAAACTGGCATTGGTTTATTATAGAAAGTTTACAAGAAAAATAAACTGCAAATACTAAATCTACGCTACCAACGGTGTTTCTTTCGGATTTTGCTGTCATCAAACTGTGGCATTTATTCGATTAAGAACGTACTCATTGAAAACATTAAAGACTATAAATGTTATTACTCAATGACGTGCAGCTGAAAATTGAATTGCTTAGTGAAGAATTAGTCATAAAATGATAATCCCAAATCCATTCATAATAATTAGGTGGTTTGACTAGCACACTACCTTATATTTTTATCTACAGTGTCAGTGTGTGTGTATTAATATGTCAATATTGAAATTTGAAATTTCATCTTTTACTGCCATCTGACGGCGAAAATCTGAAAGTATTAAGTTTTCACATAGAGAGAGAAAACTTCAGACGAAACTAGGCGAAGACTGTTCTTATTTTAACATACTCTCAATAGATGGCAGCATTGGTTTAAAATCGAAAGTTATGTTAATAATAGGTATGTAGCCGATGACTTTTAGAAAAAGTTGATCCGGAAAAGTGACACTACCAACCTTTTTACTTCGTATTCGTTCTGGATGACCATCTATATAAAGCGCCTCTTGTTACATATCTTATTTCGGTAATGTTAAAGTCAAATGGCTCAAGGAGACAACTTAAACTCGTAGCTGAGGTAAATTAGATAGGGAAACCAGCAACACTACGTAGTGTTCTAGCAAAATTGAGGTTTAGTCTATTACTTTTGTCCTGACTGCTATGAAAAGTTCTTGCATAAGACGTCCATATTTGTTGTGGTCGAAAAAAGTTTCACTTTGTCTGAGTGAGTACCCTTTCAATAATTATTCAACCACAGTGCTTAAACAATAGATCAGAAATCAATCCAGACCAAAAGCGGATTAAATATATGCCTGAATAATTAAGCGGTTCACTAAATTGGGGTTAGTATAGTTAACCTAAGGGAAGGTAATGAAATTTTGAACTAGCAGCTGTCGTTACACTGGCGGCGTCTCGGGAGATTAAAGTGGATGATGTCACCAAATAACACGGGGTATGATCATGGAGTATAATCAAAATAGAGTGCTAAGACACAGAAATTAGGTTTGTGAGGCACAAAATTCAAAATAAACGGCTGTCTTACAGACGGAGTGCCACAACCGATATTATATCGTACCTAAATCAGTATTGACCAACATAATATGTACACTTTGAAGTAAATTCAATAAATATGACTATTATTTCAGTGTATGATAGTTAAATAAACAATAACTACTCTTCAAATGCTACAGAATTACACCTGGTAGGTGTAAAATACTCGAAGCCTCAGCGGTCACAACTCTCAAAGGGAAAATATTCTAACTGGGAAGACTGTATAAAGAGAAACTCAAATTATTCACTTAGTTTTATTAGTACGCTAAGAACAAAAACGACTCTGTTATACTTAATTACACTGTTCAGAACTAATTCTAATCGAATGTCGCAATCGACGGTCCGGGAGCGAATGCCCGCTTGCGCACCCGCTTCTAGTCAAAAACGCCCAACGTTCCCGCGGGAAATCCTGCTCTCCAATTGGCCAACGATATCGGGCGATATCGTGGTCCAATCGTTGAGCCAATCATTCCACCAATCGTTATTAAATCAAAGGTTGACATTCCCAAACAGTAGAAATTAATCGTTTACACAACATTCTCTTGATGATATCTAAAACATATATTTATATAAGACAAAAATCCTAACAAAATTAACCTATTTTAACAATGATTATCTTTCAAAAACATAAGCTACTTAGCATAAGCTTTATTAAAAGAAACAAAACCTAACATAGGTATAAGCTAAAAGCGCGGCGGGCGGTGCGGAGTATTACGCTTTATGCTAAGTTGAAGTGGGCTGTTGATATTTACCGGCACATTAGTCCTTCATTTCTTATCACTTTGCGGCTAAGAACTATTACTAGAGGCAAGTTTCTGAAATGAACCATTGAGGAATGTTTTGTGTATGTTTTTAGGGTTATGTACCTCAAAAGGAAAATCGGAACCCTTATAGGATCACTTCGTTGTCCATCCGTCAGTCTGTCAAATTAATACAAAATATGTGAATCTATGTTCCCTTGGAGATCTAAAAAAATCAAGCTTCTAAAATCAACGCAATCAAAAAAACTTTTTACAAAAAAAAAAAACAACCGACCTCCAAAAAAAACACTACAAAGTGAAAAATAACTTTAATTTCGGAAGTCGGTGTCTTGTCTTTTGTATTTTCATTTTTTGCCACCGACTTCCGAAATTAAAGTTATTTTTCACTTTGTAGTGTTTTTTTGGAGGTCGGTTGTTTTTTTTTGTAAAAAGTTTTTATTTTTCACTTTTTAGTTGTGGTACCTACCCCACACACATTCAAATACCACTACCTGCTACCAGTAACAGAAACTTAACATATCATCTACATACTAAGTGGGAAAAAAATACGTACTTTGTAGCTAACTCAAAAAGTATCAAAGCAAAGTTAATAAAATTTATATGGGACCAATTCGAGAGCACACCCTTTCAAACAAAAAAATTATTTTCAAAATCGGTCCACAATTGACGGAGAAATCGGTGGACATACATAAAAAAAAAAACATAGGCGACGAACATATAATCTCCTTTTTGGAAGTCGGTTAAAAAATACGGCCATTTATGTGAAAATACCTACAGGGTATTTCCCGTTGACCTAGAACCATGAAAATTGGCAGGAAGCAAGGTCTCACAGTACAAATAAAGGAAAAATTTCAATAATTAGTAATTTTGTAAAAAAATTGTTTTGCGTTTACAAATTTACATTTACAGCTGGAGAATTGACCGTGATGAATATCGATGTATGAAGTTAGAAAACATATTTCGTAACTTGAACTGGGAAAAGTTTGGTTTTAACATAAATGGGTTGAAAATGAACCACCTCAAATTTGCCGACGACTTAGTATTATTCGAAGAAATCCCAGAAAACTTGCAAATCGTGATACAAAGTCTGAGCGAAGAAAGCGAAAAAATTGGCCTGAGAATGAATTACAGCAAGTTAAAATAATGACTAACTCTGTTCAAGTAGGTATAAAAATAAAGGAGGAAGTTCTGGCATATGTAGAAGACTACATATCGATGCCTTACGGGCGAAAAAGGATAACCGCCTCTTTTCAAATTTTACAGGGGAGTGATTTAAAGTTCAAAATAAACGAAAAAAAAACATAAAAAATTAAGTATAGCTCCCGAAAGCCTGGAAATGAGTTTTTATAATATTTAGCATGCTATCTATAAGATGGCGTTGTTATTTTTACGTAATTCAGCCTGCAAGAAGCAGTTACTGTCGGTTATCCCCAAATGGTCTTTATTTTAAAATCACCTAAAATGTCGTAAATTGAATTATCAAATTATCTGATGCGAGTAAAAATGACCTAAATTCAACCCATGTTTTATTTAAATTAAGGAAAAAAAGGTCAAGTCTTGGTTTTTAGAGAAAAAAATGTGATAATATAATCTAACCAACAATGTAACAATAGTTGACTGAAAGGAAAATTGTATCAAGCACATTTTTTGAAAAGATGTCAATTATTTAGTGGATGTATTTTGATTATTTTACTTTAAAAAACTGTTATCTCTGCATTTAACATTTCAAGTTCACCCAAGAGGTATAGGTATACAATAAAAAACCATTTAATTAGGTAATCAGCTCAGTTTTTAATTAACATAAAAATGGCACCTCGCACTTATCAAATTAAAAACATACTAAATAACAATTGTTTGTAATAAACCCTCGTATCAAAAAATCACCGTGATCAAATAGACTTAGAACTATTGCAATTAAAGCAACAGCTACTTGTATCACATTGAGATCAATGTTTAAAATCAAATTTATCAAAATAATAAAAACAAATTCTTAAAATTAGTGGCCCTTTCAACATCATAATCACTTGTCTCAATATATTTTTTACTTAGAACAATTCAAATAATTGCAATATAGGTACCTAATCTAAAAACTATAAAAAAGTTCAACTTTAATAAAGTAACAAATATTCTTATGATAGACAATGTACTGTAAGTATCACAATTTGCTTGCATCAGTCTTTGACTTACAAATACACATAAAAAATGTAAACAAGCAGAGCTTCTTATTCTACGCTGTCATCCTCGATATTAGACTCAGACATTACTGGAACTAATCAGGCTGTTGTATTCACTATGGAGAAAATTAGGAATTACCTTATCTCTACACAATTTAAGTAAGTCATCATGTTTGGCTTTAGATAAAGGACTTAAAGATTTATAGCATGCTGGTGGACTAATTTTGGTTTTTGGTTGCACTTCAATACTATAAGATTCAGCATCGTCTCTCATCGAGTTTTTAACAAAAATCAAATTATCCTTCTTATTCCGAAAAGTTACAATACGCATCTTACTTATTTTTCCTGTTAAATTTCCTTTAAAGTATTTATCGCTGACTATATCTCATTTATTAAAGTCTGAAAACTGCAAACGCTCGACATTGTACGGTTCTGGATCTTGTCTTGCAGTTGTGAATACTGTATACCATTGTGAAGGTGCATAAATGATTGTATTTTTTAGATTTTTTTCTATCACGGCATGAACGGAATCAACCGGCATGTAAGTATGGCCAGTTAGTAGAAAGTTAAGCTGTATAGTCTGGATATAAACACATGTTTGCAGTGTTGTATGCAGCATTGCCATAATAATTCTGTTTCGGTTCTGACCCGGACAGCAATCGGCATACAGCAACAAATATTTAATTGTGCCACGTTCATCAACCGTCTGAATGTACTTATTGAGTATTGTTGCTATTTCGTTGGCTCCTCTTTTTCCATTACATTCATCCCAATAATAACAAAAGACGTTGCGAGTCCCATTTTCATACACGCAAAAATTATACACAGCTAATTTACGAGAATAAAATAAGAGCATACTATCTCCATATGGGGTATTTAATACCTTTGAATTACGATAATTTTGAGAAGTATCTTACCTGAGCAGGTTCTGATATACCAAAATTTATCACTCTTGGTGTCGGAAATGTTATGTCAGAACTGTGCAGTGCTTTGTCAATTATATTCATCGCCCGTTTTCTTGCAGTCATGTTGTTAATCTGAAATATAAGTCACAATTAATCAATATCTTTGAAATTTTAGTTATGTAATCTATTTGTAAACAAGAAATAAATAAATCTATGTCCTTTTTCAGCATGAAATTTAACTTACCTTATAATAAGTAATACTAAATTTATCGCGCCGAAACGGCTCGCGTGCGCACGTGGTGCTTGCCCCGTGGTCACCTGGAGACTAAAATTTGTTCCGCTGCCGCTTGCGCTCGTAGTTTTCAGAAAACGATACCGACAACCGCCAATTTAAATTATTTTTAATTCGATAAGCGCCATAACGCGTAGAGTATGAATTGGGATAAGGATAAGATTTTGGTCTAGCTTTTTATCTAACCGCCAAAATTGTATAAATATCGGGAGGGAAAAAAAGGATAAGCTAACTTTTATTACATATTTGTGTGCGGGTAAATAAGTAGTAACCTCCATTTTTTCATTTATTTTTAACGAGGAAAAAAGACTACAGACCAAACAGAGTCTGCAAAATGCGGCCAAAACGGAATAAACGACTAATTATGTTTTAAACACGAACAGGCATAACAAACTAAATACATATTTCTGAATTTTTACTTCCAGCCAAAATAGTTTAACGTACAATCATTAAAATATTACAAAAAGTCCAAAAGGTGTAACTTCTTTATTCTTAAATAATTCGTAGATCAAACACCAAAAAAATAATTTTACAAAAATTGAAGTTGTTTACAACGAAATAAATTGACAGAAGTGTATATTTTTCCTACCGCGTAACCGACAAAAAGTTTCACGTAGGCAAACGTTACCTAGACCAATCGACGCAGAAAAAAAAGGCGATTCTAAGTATGTATATAACTGAATTTCTCAAAAAATGTCGCTTATCCCTTTTCGGCCGTAAGACATCGATATACCAGAACATAGCCGACTGAGGGATCTATCAGAGAAATGTTTTTTTTTGGGTGGGAAATTATCAAATAACTTCTCCCGCTCTGGGCGGAGCAGGAGGGCGTATCAGAATCTTACTGACTAAAACTCACTCATGTTCCTTCAGTTGCCATGTTGCCAGGGGCTACGTATACCTTTCGGAGTTTCCCTAGACCCCGGTAGGCATCGGTCCCCGTCAGTTCTGCTGACATCTCTTTAAGGCGCACGTGGAACACAACGTGCCGTCGGTCCGGGCCGGTCCTTATCGGACGGCGAGCTACCCATTGCTCACCGTCCGCAAGCCCGCGCCTACGGTGGCCGGGAATCAGCCTACGATTCCCGACGCACAGAGCGTCTCCTGCTGCGGTTAGGGACGTGAGGGCGCAAAATTTGCCTCTTCCTCACGCGTTCCGCTTCCTCCTTCACGAGCATTACTGCTTCGCAGAAGGAGGTGACGGCCTCCCATGCCCTCTCACTCCGTACCATGGCCAGAACCAGGGCTGGACGCGTGAGATCACCGCCACCGATCACCTCCACGAGGTCATTGCGATGCTCCGCCCAAGTCGGGCAGGGATCCACCGTATGCTCCATCGTGTCCTCCAAGCGATCCACATAATTGTGACACTAGGGCGTTTCCTCCCGCCTTATCCGGAACAGGAACCTCCCGAAGCAACCGTGTCCGGTGAGGACTTGCGTCAGGCGGAAGGTGAGAACGCCGTGGCGCCTCTCTAACCACTCCTCAAAGAGGGGACTTATTGCCGCAATTGTGGTGTGCCCAGCACTGGGTTGCGACAGTTGCACTCTCCATGATGCCATAAGATTCCGCCGGAGCTCTGTCCGCTGTGCCGTGATTTCTCGCGGCAGCGGAGTTAAGCCCCAGCGTTTCGCCTCCTCGCGTCAATCCCAAAAGTGCGCGAGGACTTTTGCCTCCAGATCCCATGGTGGTAATCCAGCAAGGAGGCTCGTCGCCTCACAGGAGACCATGTGGTATCGTCGGGCCAGCCGGATGGCCGTGACTCTTTGGGACGCGCTCAACCGGCAGGCTGGCCGCCACCTCACGGATGCGCCCACACCGGTGCCTCGTAAGGGGCCAAAAATATACAACGGTCACCTCTCACTTCAGGTTCAGTTGTATACCAGCATCGGGCACTAGTTGTCAGGCATTTTTGCTAAACTATTGCTATTTGACGCAGCCGCGAGGGAGGGAGGGAGACTTTCCTGTCAAATTATTATTTTACATTTTGTTTTTTGTTTCCTTTTTAGGGTTCCGTAGTAAACAAGGAACCCTTATAGTTTCGTCATGTCCGTCTGTCTGTCTGTCTGTTTGTCTGTCCGCGGTCTAGCTCCACAAGACCCTTTGTACTAGAAAGCTGTAATTTGGCATAGGTATACATTAATATGTATACCTAAAAAAAAAAAAACCCTAAAAAAAATGTTTTTCATAATTTTGTTTTACCACTTTGTCGACGTAATTAATATTACGTCGACAAAGTGGTAAAACAAAATTATGAGAAACATTTTTTTTAGGGTTTTTTTTTTCTCATACACGTAAAGTGGTGATGTTTTATTTTTGATTTTTTTAACCCATGGTGAGGGATATCATTGGAAAGGTCCTTCAAAAACATTGTGAGTTTGTGAAAACCATTTTTGGATTCAGGGATCTGTTTGCGGAATATTAAGCTTTAAAGTGCTAATTTTTGTTAGAGTCAAGTGTCCCCCCCCTGCCGGCTAAATGGTTGGTTCTGGGTGTGTGAAAAAAATCACAACAGTAGTTTATATAACGAAATTAAAAGGAAAATTATCACGGCTAAGTAGGGTTTACAAGTTAACGAGTAATAATCGACCAACTTAACTTTGCAGTTGCAAAAACATGTATATACATCCCATACATTCCGTATGGGAGAACATATTATTCAACTACATAGTTAAGTTTGTTTTTGGGATAAATTCATCCCAACTACGGAACCCTTCATTGTGCGTGGTCCGACACGCACTTGGCCAGTTTTTTTATTTTATTTTTTACTTGTGTTACAATTATGTTGTGTGCCTTTTTGTCTGTGCTAAATAAATGTATTTTCTTTCTTTCTTTCTAAATGAGCCAACACGATTTGAGAGAGAAATTAATGCAAACACCTACTCAGGACCTACCTTGCAGCTTCGCAGACCTTTCCACGGGTTGCCACAGCGATTCCCTATCCGATTTTAACTTATGTAGTGGTTTAGCTAATCGGCGTAGAAGACGCAGAAAACTTTTCCGAAAAAAAAAACACAAATTCACACCTACCTTTTATCCATAAAAAAGGTGTAAAACAGTCACTCATTAAACTATTTAAGGTAGCTTAAACACGCCGAGTGGTGACGTTGACATTTTAAGACAGCCTAAATTACCATAAGCTCTTTTAGCTACTCAAACCGGAACAGGGGTAGATACCCTGCTTGCTATAGCTATGTACCGTCTCAAATACGATAGGGCTGCCGATATTAAGTTTTGAGGAAGTAGGGCGAAGAAAATCTTTTTTTAATTTTGAAGTTTGGTTTCGTTTTCGTCTAGGGGCAGGAAGTGTTACTCTTGATTTTGGAGGCGTATTCGTGTCCGTTTTTTTTGTTGGTTTGAAGAGCTAGAGTCGATATTAAGTTTAACTGTTTTTGTTAAATTATTTTTTTAATATTATTTGTATAGGATTTGAAATAACGAATTGAAATTGCCCTAAAAAATAATAAAAATAAAATAAAAGCTTGTGAAATAATGAACGTAAATTATTAAGGAGAAATATTTTTTTTATCACTAGAACCTTAGTAAGTATTCCACACATTTTTCGTGTAACCTGAATGTTAACTACTCCACTTCCTGTCTATTTAATAAATTATTACAAAGACATGATTATTGAAATAACATCCACATTTTCAGCAGGCAACTAATAATATTATAAACAGAGTGTAAATTCAAATATAATTTACTTAGACACAAAATTACTTATGATGAAAAGCAATTTAAATTAACAACAGCTCCGAAAGAGGAATTAAATTAATAATAAATGGTACTTGAACACGGAACCAACTTGAAAAGGGAGATTTAATATTATGTACCATTATCAGGCTTTGTTGAATAACCTGAGTTTTCAATTACCTAATCAACATATTTACATAAACTCACGCCTTCTTCCCATGGGGGTAGGCAGGTTCTGCTTCGATCCTCATATGGAGTATGTTTTGTTTCGTTTATCTGGTCATATACACCCGCCGATTGCGAACACTATCGGACCTGACCTTTCTGAAGAAAATCACCAACAAGGTCACTATTATATCCTTATAGAAGTACTTAAAAAGTATATTTTTTTATTAAATGATCCCGTATTAGAAAGTCATAACCCTAAGTAAAAGCTTGGAACATGCTTGATAACACAGAGAAATAGAGTGAAGAGCCAGAAGGGTGCAGCCTCCGAACTGATGTGAAAACGATGTTCCTCAAACACATTTTCTTTATTGCAAGCATCTGCGTCACGTTTCGTATAACTTAAGCTGTTAAGTTCGCTTTGCAATTAGACAAATTTTATTGTCTTTTGACGGCTAAACGGTATAGAAAAAACTGGTCAAGTGCGTGTTGAAGAGTTCCGTAGTTGGGATAAATTTATCTCAAGAACAAGTTTACCTACTACAGGTACACCACTGCTCAACCCTTCGGGGAAACAAGGCGTGATGTTACGTTTTTTTTTTTAAATTTGTAGTTGAATAAATGCCATAATTATATCGGTATAAGTCATGGTCAATTCTCCAACTGCAAAATAAATGTAAGTTTGTAATCGTTATTTTTTTTTTCTTGATGATATTACAAATGAACAATTTTCGGATTTTTTGGGATCACTCGTGTGCCACATCCCCATGTGCTTTATCAGTTAAAATTAAAAGTTTCAAGTTATATAAGAAAATAGATCAAAATTGACTATGGGCCTAAAATTATGAAAAATATTCTGGAAATAGTTTTATACTTATAGATTGCAGGAAAACCTTCAAGGATCTTTTAAAATGATAAATCTCCCAATTTTTAAACTTACTTTTGCGGTTGGAATGTATGTGCGAACATGTTTTTCATCTGCAATGTTAAGTTTGTTCTTGGGATATTTTCATCCCAACTCATCACTCCCTTCATTGTGCGTGGTCCGACATGCACTTGGCCGGTTTTTTATTTTTAAGGTGCCTACGGAATCCTAAAAACAGTAATTATGTAGACGCCTATTACTACTAACCGTTATACCCAAAACTAATATGTTTCTGACAACCTACTTATTTAGTTCTATTTTTTAATACATGTCTGAAAACCAGCGCTGGGGCTCTGTCTCGCATGGGGTCGCAGCATTATGCTGAGCGATGGCCGTTTTGCGTGGATGTGACGCATATTTTCCCCCAATTTGTTATTTCCGTGATTTTTTAGGGTTCCGTACCTCAAAAGGTTTAAAACGGAACCCTTATAAGATCACTCGCTTGTCCGTCTGTCTGTGCGTGTATCACCACCGATTTTCTCAGGAACGGGTGGACATAGCAAGTTGAAATTTATATCAGATACTGTAGTCTATAGGGTGTATAAAAATCAAGGTCCTGAATCAACACGATAAAAAGATATGGGCAAAAGATTTTCGCGAAAACTTCTAAAAACCAAAATTTACCTTAATTTTCAAGTTTTTTATTTATCGGAATTTTCCCTTTACTTGTGCTGTAAGACCTTGCTTTTAATGGGAAAATTGTGTTCGCGAAAATCTCAATTTGCCCATATCTTTTTACCAATAAAAATGATACCAATTTTATTATGGCGGTATAATGGGTAGGTACGGAACCTTCGGTGTGCGAGTCCGACTCGCTCTTGACCGGTTTTTTTATCTTTCTTTGCGTCATATTTACCGCAAATAAACGAATTTTCTTTCTTTTTCACTTATATCATTTACAGATTCTTATACTATTTTGTACCATTTAAATAGGATGTCTTTATTAAGGACTAGGCCTAATTAAAACCATAACACATAGAGATTAATTTAATTAGTTTTGTTATATTTACAGTATTAGGTAAATATTAATATCAGCACAAGTATACAGGGTTATTGGTAAAACACCAACAACGTCTTAAGGGGTCAATGTACTCATCATTATGAACAACTTTTAGTATGGGACCAAACCTGAAATCGCGGAAAAAATTCTGCTGTTCCCTACATTTATGTTCGTTTATCTCGTCAAAATGTAGGGAACAAGAGATTTTTTTTTTCACGATGTCAGGTTTGGGACTATAGTAAAAGTTGTTCATAATGATGAGTACAATGACCCGTTAAGAGGTTGTTGGTGTTTTACCAATAACCCGGTATAGGCGTGACACATCTCTGCATGGGTACCCTCTAAGAATTGCAGAGCGTACCTAAAGACCAAACTGCCAAAATCCCTCGCTTTATTCAAAGTGCAACCTAAAAATCACTTCAATCCACCCATGTGAATTTCTAGACCCGGTCCTAGCCAAACTAGGTCTTTAAACTCGGTCTGCATACTCGATCATCCAATCAAGAATCCATTTATCCTAGAGCTGTAAGCCAAATCCTCGCATTGGCAAGTCTCCTGAAAGTCGCCCCCGCCACAGATGGCTTTTAAAGCTTGAAAACAATCGTTAAGATGTGAGGATTAATGGGGGTGAGTTCGACTTTGGGCTTTTGGGCTTGAATCCTGACCCACTTGTTAACAGTTCCCGAGCTTATTTTAGAAGTCAATAACATTTCTAGTCTATTCGAGTTTGCTCTGAACCAACAAGAAACTAATTTATGTCTAACTTCGGATGCGATTGCTGCATCTAGTTGGTCTTCCCCGACCGGTTTTTATTGTTTCCTTTATAAAATGGAAGAAAGTTCTGTTGGCTTTCTATCGAACAGATGCTGCTAGTGGAACGTATAAATTACGAATTCAATGTCGGATGGATTGGTTGATAAATAATTAATGAAGTTAGTGAGTGTTAGATCAATTAGATATCATTTATTGAAATTATTTTGCTCGCTTCGTATTCAAGTTTAATGTGAAGCAACGATTTTTGTTTTATTCATCTTATTACTGCTCACCAGTACTTAAAGAATCAAGCCAATATCCAACCACATCAGACAATAGTTGCACACAACAATTAAGCTATTCAACCCCTTGACCTCTGCTCCACTAATGTTACAAATAGGTAATCCAAACAACGTGGTTTTACGGGAGGACCCGAAATTAGGTAACCGGAAAATAATAATCGGTTTAAGCCTCGATCCGAGGTAAAACCCGCCCGAACCGACTTTGAATTAAAAACGACATTGACTCCGTTTGTTTACTTGGAATAATTTGAATAATTTTGTGTTTTATTCATTCGGAAGTTTGGTAATCGACAATTCCTTGATTTATCGTTTCTGGTTGATTCATTAAGGGCTTAGGTGTGTGAGTTTGACAGAAAATATAAATGTGGATATTGGTGACGTTTTAAATAAGTATAGGTGAAAATAATAAATGTTAGGCGAAGTGAAGCGCTGTGTTTGGGGCCGTTTTTTATGTGGTGGTGACACATACTGGCCCAGGAACTGTACAGTGTTTCCTTTTAAGTTTAATTTTAGTTAGTACAGTAATAATAGTGTGTGGGGGTGATATAGTATATAATACAGTATTCTGCTATGTAATATAGTATATAATATAGTATCCTGATATGAAATATAGTATATAATATAGTATCCAGCTATATAATATAGTATCCTGCTATGTAATATAGTACATAATATAGTATCCTGCTATGTAATATAGTATATAATATAGTAATCTGCTATGTAATATAGTATATAATATAGTATCCTGTTATGTAATATAGTACATAATATAGTATCCTGCTATGTAATATAGTATATAATATAGTATACTGCTATGTAATATAGTATATAATATAGTATCCTGCTATGTAATATAGTATATAATATAGTATACTGCTATGTAATATAGTATATAATATAGTATCCTGCTATGTAATATATTATCCTGCTATAAAATATAGTATATAATATAGTTTCCTGCTATGTAATATAGTATATAATATAGTATACTGCTATGTAATATAGTATATAATATAGTATCCTGCTATGTTATATATTATCCTGCTATAAAATATAGTATATAATATAGTATACTGCTAAATAATATAGTATCCTGCTATGTAATATATTATCCTGCTATAAAATATAGTATATAATATAGTATACTGTTATATAATATAGTATACTGCTATGTAATATAGTATATAATATAGTATTCTGCTATGTAATATAGTACATAATATAGTATCCTGCTATGTAATATAGTATATAATATAGTATTCTGCTATGTAATATAGTATATAATATAGTATCCTGTTATGGTAATATAGTACATAATATAGTATCCTGCTATGTAATATAGTATATAATATAGTATACTGCTATGTAATATAGTATATAATATAGTATCCTGTTATGGTCATATAGTACATAATATAGTATCCTGCTATGTAATATAGTATATTATATAGTATCCTGCTATGTAATATATTATCCTGCTATAAAATATAGTATATAATATAGTATCCTGCTATATTATATAGTATACTGCTATGTAATATAGTATATAATATAGTATCCTGCTATGTAATATATTATCCTGCTATAAAATATAGTATATAATATAGTATACTGCTATATAATATAGTATACTGCTATGTAATATAGTATATAATATAGTATACTGCTATGTAATATAGTACATAATATAGTATCCTGCAATGTAATATATTATCCTGCTATAAAATATAGTATATAATATAGTATACTGCTATGTAATATAGTATATAATATAGTATACTGCTATGTAATATAGTACATAATATAGTATCCTGCAATGTAATATATTATCCTGCTATAAAATATAGTATATAATATAGTATTCTGCTATGTAATATAGTATATAATATAGTATACTGCTATGTAATATAGCATATAAAATAGTATACTGCTATGTAATATAGTACATAATATAGTATTCTGCTATGTAATATAGTACATAATATAGTATCCTGCAATGTAATATATTATCCTGCTATAAAATATAGTATATAATATAGTATTCTGCTATGTAATATAGTATATAATATAGTATACTGCTATGTAATATAGCATATAATATAGTATACTGCTATGTAATATAGTATATAATATAGTATCCTGCTATGCAATATAGTATATAATATAGTATTCTGCTATGTAATATAGTATCCTGTTATGAAATATAGTATATAATATAGTATACTGCTATATAATATAGTATACTGCTATGTAATATAGTATATAATATAGTATACTGCTATGTAATATAGTACATAATATAGTATCCTGCAATGTAATATATTATCCTGCTATAAAATATAGTATATAATATAGTATACTGCTATGTAATATAGCATATAATATAGTATCCTGTTATGGTAATATAGTACATAATATAGTATCCTGCAATGTAATATATTATCCTGCTATAAAATATAGTATATAATATAGTATTCTGCTATGTAATATAGTATATAATATAGTATACTGCTATGTAATATAGCATATAATATAGTATACTGCTATGTAATATAGTATCCTGCTATGTAATATATTATCCTGCTATAAAATATAGTATATAATATAGTATACTGTTATATAATATAGTATACTGCTATGTAATATAGTATCCTGCTATGTAATATATTATCCTGCTATAAAATATAGTATATAATATAGTATACTGTTATATAATATAGTATACTGCTATGTAATATAGTATATAATATAGTATACTGCTATGTAATATAGCATATAATATAGTATACTGCTATGTAATATAGTATATAATATAGTATCCTGCTATGCAATATAGTATATAATATAGTATTCTGCTATGTAATATAGTATATAATATAGAATACTGCTATTAAATATAGTATATAATATAGTATCCTGCTATGTAATATAGTATATAATATAGTATACTGCTATGTAAAATAGTATATAATATAGTATTCTGCTATGTAATATAGTATATAATATAGTATCCTGTTATGTAATATAGTATATAATATAGTATCCTGCTATGTAATATAGTATATAATATAGTATACTGCTATGTAATATAGTATATAATATAGTATCCTGCTATGTAATATAGTATATAATATAGTATACTGCTATGTAATATAGTATATAATATAGTATCCTGCTATGTAATATAGTATATAATATAGTATACTGCTATGTAATATAGTATATAATATAGTATACTGCTATGAAATATAGTATGTAATATAGTGTCCTGATATGTAATATAGTATCCTGCTATGTAATATAGTATAAAATATAGTATACTGCTATATAATATAGTATATAATATAGTATACTGCTATGTAATATAGTATATAATATAGTATACTGCTATGAAATATAGTATATAATATAGTATACTGCTATGTAATATAGTATATAATATAGTATCCTGCTATGTAATATAGTATATAATATAGTATACTGCTATGTAATATAGTATATAATATAGTATCCTGCTATGTAATATATTATCCTGCTATAAAATATAGTATATAATATAGTATACTGCTATGTAATATAGTATATAATATAGTATACTGCTATGTAATATAGTACATAATATAGTATCCTGCTATGTAATATAGTATATAATATAGTATTCTGCTATGTAATATAGTATATAATATAGTATACTGCTATGAAATATAGTATATAATATAGTGTCCTGATATGTAATATAGTATCCTGCTATGTAATATAGTATATAATATAGTATACTGCTATGTAATATAGTATATAATATAGTATACTGCTATGTAATATAGTACATAATATAGTATCCTGCAATGTAATATATTATCCTGCTATGTTATACAGTATATAATATAGTATACTGCTATGAAATATAGTATATAATATAGTGTCCTGAGTCAAAGTCAAATCATTTATTTCAAATAGGCCCATGTATGGCACTTTTGAACGTCAAAAATTACAAAATAATAAAATTGATTCTAGTCGCCCCTTCCAAAAGGTAGTTTTCGTATGGAGAAGAATGGGCAAGAAACTCCACCGTTACTCTTTTAAAATGTTTTACAATATTGTTTGTATATGTACGTACATTTGTTAAATAATTATTATATGTGAAGACGATGCACCTAGAATAAAATTACTATACCACAATAGGTAAAAAAAATAAAAATGAAGCAACGATAGATAATTTAATTTGTGACAGATACATGGTTCTCACATATTTACAAACATTGTAAAAGTAGACGATTTTCCTAAAATGTTACAATTAATAAGTCAGTGTGTAAGGAAGTAATCACAGAATGTAAAATCAATGTCATACTTAAAACACAAAGTAATAAATTTTACAATTAAATTAGCAACCAGTTTGATTTTGTCTTGATTCTAAATTGTCCTATGGAGCAGGACCAGCATGTTTCCAAGCACTCTTATCTTGGATATAATCCTCTAATTTGTAATATGCTTGTTTATAAAGTGTACTTTTTATATGAGTTTTAAATTTTCTTTCATTTAATTGCAATATGTCACAAGGTATTTTGTTGTAACATTTAACACAGTACCCCATAAAAGATGTATGTACTTTAGATAACCTGAAAAATGGTTGATCTAGTTTATCTTTATTTCGAGTATTAAAATTATGTCTATCACTTATTTTATTAAAGAGATGTGGATTTTTCCTTACATACATAATATTTTCATAAATGAATTGGCAAGGTACCGTCATAATATTAATCCTTTTAAAAAGTTCCCTGAGAGATTCGCGGCGACGTAGATTATAAATGGCTCTGACAGCTCTCTTTTGCAAAATAAAGATGGATTCAATGTCAGCAGCCCGACCCCACAGTAAAATGCCATATGACATAATGCTGTGGAAGTAGCTAAAATAGACCAAACGCGCGGTTTCTACATCTGTTAACTGTCTTATCTTTCTAACAGCATAAGCGGCCGAGCTTAACCGCCCCGCAAGAGATGTTATATGAGGTCCCCATTGTAATTTCTCGTCTAGCGTGATTCCCAGGAAAACCGTTTGATTAATAAATTCCAGTTTTTCTCCATTCAATATGATGTCACATTCGCTACTTTTAACATTAGGTAATTTAAATCTAATGCATTTGGTTTTTTTTTTATTAAGTACCAGATTATTTACCGTAAACCAATCTTGGACTTGCAGAATAGAGCTATTCACGTCGTCAAGATTTTGTGATTGTCGGTTTATTTTAAAGATTAATGATGTGTCATCTGCAAATAACACCATCTTCGGTTGATTTTGAAGTATTTGGGGTAAATCATTAATGTAAACTAAAAAGAGGAATGGACCCAATATCGAACCTTGAGGAACGCCCATTGCCATTTCAGACCCTAATGAGTTTACGCCGTTTACCTGAACTTTAACCTTTCTATCTTTCAGGTATGATCTAAGTAAATCAAGAGCTGTATTCCTAATCCCATAGTGTTCTAGTTTCAGCAGAAGTGTCTCATGGTCTACACAATCGAACGCCTTCGAGAGGTCGCAAAAGATTCCAATGGCATCTTGTGCTTCTTCCCAGGCCTTAAAAATGTTCTTTATTAGGGTGACACCGGCGTCAGTAGTACAACGCCCTTTGGTGAAACCGTACTGTTGTTCATGAAAGATGGAATTTTTATTAAAGTGACGTAACATTTGATTGAGCATCAACTTTTCAAACACCTTACTGAGAACTGGTAGAATTGACACAGGCCTATAATTGTTGGGTTCTTTACTATCACCGGATTTGAACAATGGAACTACTTTACTGTGTTTCATGAGATCCGGAAAGACTCCTTGGTCTACACTGGTATTAAATATGTAAGCTAAATAGGGCGCAATGGTTTCGATAATAGATCTACAGACTTTTACAGACATTCCCCAGAGATCTTCTGTTGATTTAATTTTAAGATCTTTAAAAGCTTTTATAACAGCCTGGGGGTTTGTATGCTGAAACCTAAACTCCAAAGGGCATGCCTTCACATTCTGTCTAAGTAAGGCAGCAGAAAGCGCGGGTGAGGAATTTAAAGCTTCAGTAGTTTTAAGAGGAATATTAGCAAAAAAGTTTTCAAATTCTTGAGCTATTTCTATATCTGAGTTAATGGGGCCATGTGCAGTCTCTAAATTAAATTCAGTATTTCGCTGTTTTTTCCTACCCGTTTCATTATTTATTACTTGCCAGGTAGTTTTTATTTTATCATCAGCTGATTTTATTTTATTGCTAATATGCAGAGCTTTGGCTATTTTGCAAACACTTTTAAAAGTTTTTGAATATTTTGCAACATACTTATGAAAGTTTGTATTATCCATATGTTGCTTTAAGCCATAAAGTTCAAATAGTTTTTCCCTGCTTTTACGAATACCTGGAGTCGCCCAATCACTAAATAAGAACTTTGTGTAAATACTTTTAGTCTTTAGTGGAAAAGTGTCATTAAATTGCGTGTTTAATAGTGAAAAGAACTCGGCGTAGAACTCATTTGGGTCACCTATATTATTAAAACTCTGAACACATAATTTATTGGCCAAAGAATTATTTAATTTCTCTAAACTTTTACATGTAATTGGCCTAAACCTTATTTGAATTTTTTGTAAAGGTATGTAGGAGCAAAATGTTATTGTTTGTCCACTGTGATCTGATGGCAACTTATTTACAATTTGTTTGTGTAAGTAATCACAATTACAAAAAATATTGTCTATACAAGTGGCAGAAGAAGCTGTCACTCGGGTTGGTTCAATAAAAACATTTGACAAATCAAATGACCTAAAAAGACTTAATAATCTGACAGTATTCGAGTTATTTTCTAATAAGTTAATATTAAAATCACCACATATGATTATTGACTTACTACTAGTACTAAGTTTCTTTAATACATCTTCCATTACAGAATCAAACACGGATAGATTCTGGTAACTTGGAGATCTGTATACGCATACTATAACATGCTTATCAAGCTCAACACAGGACAATTCAATGTTGTGTTCAACAGACAGTCCAATAATGTCTTTTCTTTCTTTCGATTTAATGGAATTTTTTATTAATATTAATGACCCGCCATGTATCATACATTTTCGGCTGAAATGGCTGACTACACAATAATTTTCATAATTAATTGACATCACTTCATGATCTTTTAACCAATGCTCTGTTAAACAAATTACATCAAACTTGGTATTTTCTAAAAACAATTCTATTTCCAGTAATTTGGAAGAGCAACCTTGGATATTTTGATTGAATAATTTTAAAGTATGTTGCCCCCCCTTTGGTTTTTTATTATTATTTTTATGTAAAATATTGCCAGAAGATACCTTTTTATTATTCTCTAATAATAATTGGTTAATTGAAGGGGTAACTTCTGTTGTCTTACTGCCTAGTTTAAAGAAATATCCGGAGTGACCTCCACAACTACAACTGAAGAATCTAAAATGCCCGTATGAGTTCCAGCAGGAAGGGAATACCCTATCTGACTGGTAGTGGCCTCCAAGTATGTTGGCACTGTAGGTGGATCCTCCTTCGTACATGGTAATACATAATTATTCACTATGTTGTTAGTATAACTAGACAACACAGATTCGTCACTAATACTACACTGAGTTATATTACCTATAACCTCATTAATATTATGAGCTATCAACATAGCAATCATATGTCTACATTCCCAAGACAGAGATAAAGTTCTCTGAGTTAACTTAAAACCACTAACAAATTTGTTAGTGTCAAAATACAATAATTTGTCACTATGACAACATGTCAGCCTATGAATAGTATTATTCAACTTAAAAATATAGTTGTTTTCATCATATGATAAAGTATCAGAATAAGGAAACGCACACAACATCAGCTTTCCTACATTTAATTTTAATAAGGTGTCCACACCATCCACTATGTCCTTTCTGGTAACACCAGTACTATTACCTAATAATAAAACCATTGTAGAATAATTATCTAGGTTTGTATTTACAATTCTTGTTATCATCTGTTTAAAACTTATGTTATGATAGCTATGATTAGTAAAACTATGGCTAAGGTAATTGAATAAAATTTTCCCAAAGCCTGAACCTAATTCGTCACAAAAAAATATTGATTTATTTTTTTGTGACTTAACACAAGTCTCTGCTGGAAGAGCCAACACCTGATGGGGCAAGTTAGGCTGAGGCTGACGAGGTAGTGGTTGGTTTACACGGCTGCATGAGAGGTTATTGGTCAGAGACTCATACATCTCAGCATTGCACTTCACCAAATCCAGTAGTTCCCCAGCCTCAAGCAAGCGGTCACTTACTTGCTGTTGTGAAGTCTCATATTTTTTAAAAATATCCTTCAGCAAGTGCTCCTTGTGTAGTATATCATTATAGAGGAGCTGGATATCAGTGTCATATTTTTCCCTACATTGATCTAACTCAATAGTACAATTATTTAAACTTTTTGATAAGACAACACGTTCCTTTCTAAGTGAAAGATTTAATTTTAAGAGATTTTGTTTTTTGATTGCTCTCTGTGACCGTTTAATTAATTTCTTGATTTTAATGTATTTTTTTAATTTATTATGACTCACAACAATAGGACATAATGGTATGGTGTCATCACCAGTCAAATCTATCGTTACAGCTGGCTCACACACTGATTTTAACTTACTACCTACTAACTCACTAAATAGATTACTGGTGCTAGCGACCTGTTTGCTGACCTTGATGCACTCTGAGAGAGATAGGGCGTTTTGGGCTTCACACAATTTTTGTTCAAGTTCTGTAATTCTATTCAAAGCAAGTTCGTGGGTATCACTGCACTCTTGAAACGTTGACACTAGATATTGTAGTTGACTGTGCTGGTCGGTTAAGTCCATGTGTTGTATGTGTAGCTGAGACAGTTCATTTTTGAGGGAGGTGTTCTTTAAATTAATGTTTACCACTTCCACTTCACTGTCTTCTCTTTCCTGGAGCAGCTGTTGGCATGTGGCTTTAGAAGCCTCGAGCTCCGTCAAGGTAACTCTTAATTTTGCTTCCAAATCCCTGATTGTAGCACTGCGGGTCATCATTTTCTTTGCAATGTCAGTGGCCTGGAATGTGTAAAGTTATGCAGCTAAATAACAAAGTAAGAAAAGATGTTCTAATATTTAGATTAATAGGAGGTAGAAGAGAAAAAAAAAAAAAGATTTAAATTAATTTAAAATTAGGTAATGAATTGTTAACAAATAGAAATTACAGTATTAGCTGAAGTTAATAAGAAATTAGATGGGAATGTTAAACAAAGTGAAGTTTTAAAGAATACACTGCTTTTATATCAGGACACAATAAAAAAAATAAAAATAAAAAATTTGGTTTAATAGTCTGAATAAATAATAATCAGTAGGTAAGGCCTAATGAGCTTATATTTGTATAGTAAATTAGGTAGTGTTTATTGTCTGAGCGAATGTTTTCGTCATCGATTTTGCTTCCACTAGTTGTCAAGCAAAAGGAGACATAAACCGTGCCAGTGTGTGATGGACGTTGCTCAGAAACCTGAGCAGTATTTTGTGATGTTCTGCGGACTGTAAATATGATGTAAAATAACATACCTAAATAAAACAAAATACTCCCCGGGATTGATGATAATTTGAAATCCGTCACCGTTGGGTTGGTCGAGTTGACAGCCGGTTTATTATCCTTTTTGTGCGAAGTTCACGCGACAAAAAACACTGTATATTCACTGATTAGACTACTTAATAACTAGTTACGACTATATTACTCTAATTTAACATAATTAAACACTTTTTATTAATTTTCTAAATTAATTACTCTAGAGATCGTTTTTTTTGACGACCGGCTACCAGTGTTGCCAGTTCACCTGATATGTAATATAGTATCCTGCTATGTTATATAGTATATAATATAGTATACTGCAATGAAATAGAGTATATAATATAGTATTCTGCTATGTAATATAGTATCCTGTTATGAAATATAGTATATAATATAGTATACTGCTATGTTATATAGTATATAATATAGTATCCTGTTATGTAATATAGTACATAATATAGTATCCTGCTATGTAATATAGTATCTAGCTATGTAATATATTATCCTGCTATAAAATATAGTATATAATATAGTATACTGCTATGTAATATAGTATATTATATAGTATACTGCAATGAAATAGAGTATATAATATAGTATTCTGCTATGTAATATAGTATCCTGTTATGAAATATAGTATATAATATAGTATACTGCTATGTTATATAGTATATAATATAGTATCCTGTTATGTAATATAGTACATAATATAGTATCCTGCTATGTAATATAGTATCTAGCTATGTAATATATTATCCTGCTATAAAATATAGTATATAATATAGTATACTGCTATGTAATATAGTATATAATATAGTATACTGCTTAGTTATATAGTATATAATACAGTATTCGGCTATGTAATATAGTATATAATATAGTATCCTGCTATGTAATATAGTATACAATATAGTATTCTGCTATGTAATATAGTATATAATATAGTATCCTGTTATGTAATATAGTACATAATATATTATCCTGCTATGTAATATAGTATATAATATAGTATACTGCTATGTAATATAGTATATAATATAGTATCCTGTTATGTAATATAGTACATAATATAGTATACTGCTATGTAATATAGTATATAATATAGTATACTGCTATGAAATATAGTATATAATATAGTGTCCTGATATGTAATATAGTATCCTGCTATGTAATATAGTATATAATATAGTATACTGCTATATAATATAGTATATAATATAGTATACTGCTATGTAATATAGTATATAATATAGTATACTGCTATGAAATATAGTATATAATATAGTGTCCTGATATGTAATATAGTATCCTGCTACGTTATATATTATACTGCTATATAATATAGTATCCTGCTATGTTATAGAGTATCCTGGTCAACAGTACAGATATGAAATTTCATATAAGCATTCAATGACGATAGTCCGTTATAAGTTCACCATGATCTGGTTGCTGCACCCAGGGTTGGCTTCAGACGAGGGAACTCCTCAACGGTCAACAATGTAGATACGAAATTTTGTGTGCGCATTCAGTGATGATAGTCCTTTATATGTTCACCATGATCTGGTTGCTGCACCCAGGGTTGGCTCCAGATGAGGGAACTCCTTAACATTCAACAGTACAGACAAGAAATTTAATGTATGCATTTAATTAATACAGTCAATTCTACAGTCTATCATGACCTGGCTGCTGCAGCCAAAACTGGCTTCAGACTAGGAAACTCCTCAACGGTCAACAGTACAGACACGAAATTTTATACACGTATTCAGTTATGATTGAATGTTCAAAAGTACATCATGACCTTGGTGTTGCACCGAGGGATGTCTTCAGACGAGGTGTAACAGCACAGACAGTTAATTTTATATAGCTGTCTGTGTCTTCAATGTTATGTGTCGTCTCATCTAAATTACCATGATCGTACTCCAGAAAAGAATGGAGAGCAGTGGTGGCCCAGTGTTAACGGCCGCGACTTACGAGTTGTAAGTCGTAGGTTCGAACCCAGACAGGCGCTTTACTTTGTGTAAATTATTTCATCGCCACTGCTCTCAAAACGGTGAAGGAAAACATCGTGAGGAAACCGGCATGTCCTAGAACCGAAAATTCGAAGACATGTGACATCTACCAACCCGCACTGGGCCCGCGTGGTGGATTACGGCCCACTCCCTCTCACAGAGAGGAGGCCTGTGTCCCAGCAGTGGGAACATTTATAGGCTGATGATGATGTACTCCAGAATTTATTAATGCGAGTTAGAAGAGGCAAATATTTTTGGAAACTGTACGAACTCCCTTCAGGAGGGAGGGGAGGTACTCTGTCTAGGTTGACACCAGCCTCGCTAATGAGGGCATAGCCCTTGCAAGGTGTGTCTAGTTGACACAATTGGTTCAACCTACGACTGAGGTCTCACAGTTTAGTCAGAGCTAACTGACATTTGATAAAGATTGAGTCTTGTGAGGATAAAATGAGCTTTTGAGATTTTCTCTCTGGAGTATGGTCGTGAATTATTTTCCCTCTGGCTCAATTATGTCCGATGGAGTTAAGGCTTAGGATGTAGAGTTCTTTATTTTCATAAACCCCCTCTGGTTAGATGTTAACTGTCACGTCAGTTTGTTTGTTGTTTAAGGCTTGCCGTATCTTTTTCGATGGTTTTGGTACGGTAAGGTTTAAGCATGACGACGTTAATTTTTTGGGTACATGTTAGCACATATTGTCATTTAACTTGGCTGATACCTAGCCTGGTATCAGGACTTTGCGATGCGTCCGTCCTGACTTAAGCCTTCTCTTGCAAAAGAAAGACCTCACTTTGTATTTTAATTGCCATCGTTAGGTAACGTTTCTTTTAGGTATAGACAGGAAGGGTACGTTTGTTCGGATGTTATGAATAAAGGTCTCTGCCTGATCCCTTTATTCAAGTGGGGCGTAGCTCATGTGAGGTTTTATTATGAGATCTTATCTCATGCTGTACAGGCTGGCAAGAACACTATGGCATCCGAACAATCTGACAAGATGTGTTTAAATTAGGATTTTTATATGAATTTTCATTTGTTGGTAAAAAAATGATAGTCTAAGAACAGGAGTATGCCGTCAGGCGACACGTCGCGAGTGTTCGATTATTATATTGTATTAATGGTTTAAAATATAATCTTACTCTCCATAAAAGTTATTTGATTCATACACTGTCCCAGTCCCGAGTATCGCAGCCAAGCGCGGTGCTTACAGTACGCATCCAATTATGATAGCCCGTTCTAAATTATAGCATGACTTGGATAGTGCAACTTGGTTGGTTTCACACCATGACTTGAAGCAAATTCTGGCTGCAGCAGCCAGGATTGGCTTCAGACTAGGAAACTCCTCAACGATCAAACAGTACAGACACAAAATTTTATACACGTATTCAATTATGATTGAATGTTCTAAAGTACATCATGACCTTGGTGTTGCACCAAAGGATGTCTTCAGACGAGGGAACTCCTAAACGGTTAACAGCACAGACAGTTAATTTTATAAAGGTACGTATTCAATTATGATAGCCCGTTCTAAATTATAGCATGAATTGGATAGTGCAACTTGGTTGGTTTCACACCATGACTTATGTAACGTTGGATTTGTTTTTACAAATACCATCCAAGCGAAGGTGATAAAACAGATATTTAAACAAATTCTAATGCTAAAAAGTAAAAAATAAAACAAATTATTTAACTAACTTTTACCAACGCTATATTCATTGAAATAATAATCAAGTTGCAGCAACATCTTTGATAAGCATGAGCAGAAAACCTACTTAATAGTTATTATAAAACGATTCAAATAAGGTACTTAATTATTTTTATTTCACTAGATACATCTAACGCGTATGCCAAATTTGAAGACGATGCTATCGACTGTTGAGGAGTTTCCTCATGAAGAAACGACACTGGTTGTAGCTTCAGCATAAACTGGTAATTATTTTAGTGTTACAAGATAAATCTAACGCGTATGCTAAATTCCAAGACGATGCTATCAACTTTTGAGGAGTTCCGTCATAAGGAAACGACCCTGGCTTCAGCATCAGCACAAACTGGTTATTATCTTAGTTAAAGTATGTAAACCTAACGCGTATGTTAAATTTAAAGACGACTCTATTGACTTTTAAGGACTTTCATAAAGAATAAACGACCCTGGCTGCAGCATCAGCAAAAACTGGTAATTATTTGAGTGTTACTAGATAAACCTAATGTGTATGCCGAATTTGAAGAGCTTTTGAGGAGTATCCTCATGATGAAACGACCCTGGCTGCAGCATCGGCACAAACTGGTTATTATCTCAGTTATACTATGCAAACCTAAGGCGTTGGTCAAATTTAAAAGCGGTGCTATATTGTCTGTTGAAGAGTTTCTTCATTACAAAACGACCCTGGGTACAATATCAGCATAAACTGGTAACTAAGCCGTTACTTTTAGAAAGCGCCAACAAACGTAAAGACATCGACTCGTCCTCGCTTGGTACTTTATTTTAGAAAATGTGTGTAAGAAATAAATCTGAACATTCTACAATAAGTTACCTTACACGTAAAATGGTTTAGGTAGGTAGATTTTCCATGTCCTCACTTTGTACAAGTTCTACGCGAAAAACTGTCCTCGGTTTAGTGATATAAAGTCTAACACAGCGTCCGCACTTTGTACAAGATATAAGAAATATTGTGTAAAAATACGTCCTCGGAAGGGTGTCGCAGGACTTACATAAAGGGTCCTCGGTTGGCCTACACAAAGTCCTCGTATGTGCATCGCTGGTCACATTTAGCTGTGTATTTCAGGTCCTCGGTATGATAGCCGTAATTCATATAGAAAAATGTTGAGATAGCATTATTCCAATAAGCTCATCACTATAGATTTACTCACCTGTCTCTTTCTATCTCATTCAAAAAGGCCAACGACGTATTTTAACCAGTTTTTTGGAGGGTCCTCGGTTGGTTAAAAAACTAACAAGGTCCTCGTAAGGGTGTCTGTACAAACAGGGGTGTGTGTGTGTTTGCGTAGTAATTCACTCTGTAACAATAAACGGTGAAGAAGTTCAGAGTTAAAAATTGAATATAGTCCAATGAGCCTTAGAATATATCTTATTCAAAACCTAGTTCTGTTTGCCTAAAAATATCCTCCTTTGTTAGCTAAAAGATAAAGAGATCACAGCGGTTCCTAAATATAACACAATATTGGCCATTCGACGCGAACAAAATATTGGTTTTATCTCCTGTGAGCGCTTCGTGGTGCCGAGACAAAGACTCCGATGGGTCCTTTTGTTATTCAAGTACAATTTTGGGTAGATTTTGTGTAATAATGGTATGATATCTTTATTATGTTGTATGAATGGCCAGTGTTTAGGGATTACGGGTTGTGATTATGATGAAGTAGGCTTTGGCCCTAAGACCAATGTCAGTTTTGAATCTATTCTCAAAATTTTAACTTGCTACGCGAATTGATGATCGTAGTATGTTTTAAATAGGAAAGTGCTAGCTGTCCTCTAGTCATACTCTCAGTCGATTTTTACTACTTACCCAATAAGACTTAAATAACATAACATCACGCCAGTTATGTTTAAGTCCCATGTAATAGGGGGTGAGCCTATTGTCATCAACCGGGCACAAATCCGCGAAATCCGTGAAAGCGTAACAAACATACTTTCGCATTTATAATATTAAGGATTACGCAAAATTTTAGAACAAATTAATTTAATTTTCCGTGATATTCTATCTAAATGCCGACTGGCTCATTAACTGTGTACAAATACCAATATTCAAAGAATTTTCTACTAATTACCAAACACCACAAACTTCCAATTGAAAAAAAGATCGACAAAAAAAAGGTTTTTCTTTTTCCCAAAAAATCTAAACTTTGCCCTTCCACTCAGAGGCATCATGAAGCTAATCTTCATATGTCCGGCCAGATTTCCTTGCGAGGATACGGGCAAGTAATGCGAGTTTATGACTATTCTGCAGAGCTCACACACCGAGATTAGGGTAGGGCAGGTCTTATGTAGGTTCGTAACTGATTCGGGTCAGGTTAGTTATAGAATAGTAGGGACTATTTTCACCAACACAACCTTGGGTTATTCGAGTACCTAAAACCAATTTAAGCTAACTCAATCCTGCTCTGCTTTTATGTAGGTTTTAGAAATCAAATATCATGTGAATAAATATGTATGTGATAATAATCCATACTAACAATATTATTTAAATCTCATTTTTTCTACTTAGACCATGGCTTGGGTTAAGTTGTAGGATACTTTTATTTAATTTGTCTCTCAGGCAGATTATAAAAAAATTGACACGTCTTTTTTTTTTTTGTTACGTCATCAAAAGATTACGGCGATACATTGAGTTAAAATGTGCAATGACGTCACGAGCTAAGTAATTTTTTATTAATATGATATAGCAAACAAGACGTGTCTAATATTTTTGTATTTTTTTACTGACGGACTAAATAGAATTTCTTTTTCTTGACCCAGATCATCCCTATTTCCAACCTCCATGAGGGCGAAGCCGCGTGCAAAAGCTAGTAGTAAATACATAAATAACTAAATATGTGCTCAGCCAAAAATGTCACGAAGTCATTATAATTACTATCCACGAGATACTCTTTACTGAATAGTTAGAAATATTTAGTGTAACGCTAAAGATTAACGACAAATCACTACACTTGGCACCGAACAAAAGATAACTCGTAAAAACACTTCGCGAAAGACAAAGAAGATCTAGTTTCATTGGGTGAAGTAGCAAATTGCATAGTATTGGGTAGGTAAGGCAAAGTTGTTGGAAATTGCAACAAGTTGCGACTGGGGCGAGCGCGAAGCTTAATGCTAATGGGGCAAACTTGGCACTGGCTCTGTACGAATAAGGACTCTTGCACACTGGGCGACAAGTTGAGCAAAGTTAGCGGGATGAGACATGATGCATGTGTTTCTAGTGAGTTTTAGCTTAGTTTAAATATATGTTCGGGCACGTTTATTCTCTTGAATTGGTTTTAGTTTTTCGTCGCTAAGAATAGGAACGTTAAATTTGATTAGTTATGGATGTAATTGTTCCAATTTGTATTGTGATCCAGTGGATGGAGAGATAGCATTATCAGCCTATAATTTTTCCACTGCTGGGACACAGGCCTTCTCTTTGTGATAGGGAGTGAGCGATAATCCACCACGCAAGCCCAGTACGGGTTGGTGGATATCACATGTCTTCGGATTTTTGGTTCTAGAACATGCCGGTTTCCTCACGATGTTTCCTTCACCGTTTTGAGAACGGTGGTGATGAAATAATTTACACAAAGTAAATGGTCTGTCAGAGTTCGAACCTACGAACTACAACTCGTAAGTCGTGGCCGCTACCACTGGGCCATCACTTCACTTTTATAAGATGAAATGGAAATATTTTCATCACATTATCTTCCTTCTAGAGCATCATCATCTGCCTAGCCTTTTCCCAACTATGTTGGGGTCGGTTTCCAATCTAACCGGATGCAGCTGAATACCAGTATTTTACATGGAGCGACTGCCTATCTGACCTCCACAGCCCAGTTACTAGGTAACACGATACCCTTTGGTAAGACTGGTTGTCAGACTTTTGGGCTTCTAACTACCCGTAACGACTGTCAAAGATCTACAAATGACAGCCGGGACCAACGGCTTAACGTGCTTTCCGAGGCACGGAGGGGTCTTGGTATGTAAAGATGGTCACCCATCCACGGACCAACCGAGGCAAGCGTAGCTTAACCTGATCGATCGACCCGTGTGGCTGTTATTACTTAGCCACAAGCCCGTATAGTAAAACCATAATATATAAATAAATAAACCCCAAGCACCCAAAATCCTCCTTCTAGAGCATAATCATAAAAGTGATGCTTCTTCCAACTTCTACCGATCATAAAACAATACGATGAACGTCATCAGCACACAACTATGAGAGCTCTAAAATACCTGATGTTATTCTGTAACTACTTGAGGACAGAAGGGAAGAAGAGACTATTTAGGGACGTTCTAGGGAACAAAAGTCCCCTATTATGTAACACGACGTGTGTCCTGTTGCAGGACGTGACTGCAAGGTTTCGACATCTTCCTGTGTTTTTTAAATCCATTTCAGCCGAAAGACGTCCACTGCTGGATATAGGCCTCCCCCAAGCACCTCCACTTCGACCGATTCTGTGCTTTCCGCATCCAGCGGATTCCTGCGGCCTTCACAAGGTCATCGGTCCATCTTGTGGGAGGCCTTCCAACGCTACGTCTTCCTTTCGGCCCCATCGGCCATCCGTTCTGCGAGCAATGTGCCCTGCCCATTGCCACTTAAGTTTGGCAATTCTTCAGGCTATGTCGGTTACCTTGGTTCTCCTGCGGTTGCGGTGGTGGTCCTGTGGTTTTTTAAATAATCAACAGATAATAAAGCAGAACTACAAGCTTTACTGTACATAATTTAAGTCTAAATATCACCAATTTAACTGAACTCGATCAGCACATTTATACCGCGTTCAAGAGCTGTCAGTGTCATCATTATTGTGGAATATTGGCAATGACAGCTCTTGAAAACGGTGTAGATGTGCTGATTGGGTTTAGTTTCATTGGTGAATTTGGCCATAAGTCTCAAAATATAACTAGATCATAACTAGCTGGAGTAGAGTTGCCAACCGTACTATAATGTATAGTATTGTACTATATTTCGAGTCTGCGTACTATATATACAGTTGAAGATATATACCGGATGATTTTTTTTTTACCGTCTCGAAATTTTTACAGGGTGTTCTACCAATGAATATAAACAACTTTCACTATCGGAGCAACTCTGAAATCACGAAAAACAAAAATCTGCTGTTTCATACATTTTGGTCAAGCAGGTATTGAACTTTTGTATAAACAGCTGTTTTTTTTTTCGTGAAATATTATAGTATTTTTGCGTACTATACCGCGTGATTTACGCGGTATAGTACGCAAAAATACTATAATATTTTCAACACTGAAATCTAACAAACAAATACTTCATAAAAAAAAATTGAACGCTACTGTACTACTCTGAAATAACAATATTAAATGAAATCTTTGTAAAAGTAAAGGAATGTAAAGCGTTTACTGACAAAACTACAGGCCAAAAATGGCAACATATTTGAAAAAATACTGAAAATAAGTTATTATGTTTATCCCGCTACTTCTGCATTCACAGAAAGGATATTTTCGGTTATGAATGCGAAATGGCGAGAAAAAAGACACAGAAGCGTTTAAAAAAATGAGCTTTTGTTTTACACTAATTTAAACATTTAATGTAATAAAGCATTATGACACTATATTTTTTATAGCTTATTTTGAAAAATACTATATTTCGCCGAAGAAATGTTGGCAACCCTAAACTGGAGCGATAACCTGGACACGAAGGACACAGTAATCCGCCGCATGCGAGAAGCGCAGGGCCGGTCGAGTCTTCGGCGCTTGGGGTAGGTCTTTGTCCAGCAGTGGACGCATTTCAAATTAATGATGATGATGGGGTCATTACTGATTTATTATACAGACCACAATGATAAAAATAAAATGCCTCATCAACATTGCTAATGTCACGACGCGGCATCGGCCACGCTTTCATGAAACGTTGACGAGATATATCTCTGTAAGTGGACATTATTTGCATACATTCACTTGAATAAAAATTTCTTCAGTAAATTAACATAGTCTTTGTTAAGTGGGGCTCGTTGCTAAATGATAACAGCCGCACAGGTCTATCGGAGGTTAAGCTACGCTTTCCGCGGTCTGTTCGTGGATGGGTGACCATCCATTACATATCGAGACTCATTGCTTGGGAAAGCACGTTAACCCGTTTGGTCCCGGCTGTTATTCGTAGATCTTTGACATTCGTTACGGGTAGTCAGAATAGAAGCCCAAGTCTGACAACCAGTCTTACCAAGGGGTATCGTAACAGGTACCCAGTAACTGGATTGTGGAGGTCAGATAGGCAGTTGCTCCATGTAAAATACACGACTCCTACGTAGTTGGTAAGAGGATAGGCAGATTGATTACTAGTTATTTTTTTTAAAGAGCCTTGGTTTAGTTACGTTTTGACCTAAGCAGCAAAACAATAAATACTAAGAAACAGAGTTTTTCAAACTACCCACTTAGTCTTTTTCCAAGTTAGTGACGGTTTTCAGTCCAATCAGATGCCGCTCAATACCAGAAAACATACGGAGACTGCTATATGAGCTCAATCCAATTACTGCTCAATTATATTGTTACAGCTTTTTCAATCTATTTCTACTCACCATAGCTGACCTCTGAGGTCATGACTATTTAACCGGTCAATAATTTTTCTAGTTCAGAGATTCGTGGGATTTTATATAAAACCAATTTAAATAAAATTATCAGCCGATTGAAAAATCATACCTTAGTCTATCATTATAATTATTTATTAATATCATATCATATAACCATAATAATATTATTTAATAAACAGCATTAGGTAGTTACACACAAACGCTCCAACTTTTCTCACCAATTCAGACACGACAATAACACTCAAATTAGAATATGTTTGTGGCAGATGGATTGTAGAATCCGCTGTTTTACAAAACGGCCGTTTTATAATATTGTTATATTATAAAACGGCGGTTTTGTAAAAAAACTGAACGACGTTCGAACTTGGTCGCAGTTACTTGGCTATTTAATATTTTTATAACTGACTCTCATAAAACTCAAATAAATTTATGTCAAGATTTCTTTAAAATCACTCATATTGCTCGTTTTTATTTATTTCTGTTTCGGACGTCATTATTGTTGTTATAACGCACAGAGCTACCAGTGACAAAATTTAGCTAAAATCTACTATTTGTTGCTTCATTTCACGGTGTTTTTCATAACGTCTAATCGTTGATCCGCTGCATTGATGAACGCAAAACGTTTATACAACCCAGCATGTGTTCAGTAAGTATGTAAAATCGCTGAACGTCATTCAGTTGTTTTATAAAACGGAGCTGTTATGTAAAATAACTAGCGGTTTTGTAAAACAGCGGATTGTACAATCCATCTGCGACATCTTTACAATATTCAAATACAAACCCAAACGCAAGACTTATTTCTGTAGGTACAGCTGCCTGTTAAATTGACACGACAGCAGAATAATTCCCAGTTGCAATTTGAATTTGAATGTCTCGAATGGCGTACGGGGGATTATAATTGCATACCTTTTCGCCCGGCGAACTCTTTAATTAGAGGTCTCCCGTAAGACAATATGGCTGGCTCTAATTTGTTAGGGTACTATTTTTTAAGAAATTGTATTTGAGAAACGAATGAAAGGTGAAAGAAAAAGCTTTTTTAATGTTTTAGTTCTAAACCGAATTAATGTTTAGATTATTAATTTGTTATAGGATGCCTAAGGTTTAGTATCGATGTTTAGACAGCTTTCATATCAGAAACGTGCTTAAATTTAGTAAGAACCTAATAATTAGGAAGATAAGATTGTGATTTAAATTATTTTCCATATTAAGGTAAGATTATTAATGAAAAGTTTTGACTCTCCAAGGACAGTTTACAAAAAAGTTTCCATCAATAACCTTCTCTAATGAAACGGAAAAAGAAATAAAGAAAAAGCGTTTACAAACTATTTGTAAAAACAAATATCTCTAACAGATTAAAACTCAATCCGTTCATTCCAGAACAAAATTAAAGTAGCAATAGCAAATCCCATTTATCACAATAGCATGAATAATTTTCGATTCATCTACGTATAAAAACTCAAGAAAGAAAACAAGAATGATCGTCAAGTATAGGCGTGATACCAGCTTACTCTAATATTGATATTCAAAGGGTATTTTCTTGCATTACAAAGGGTTTCAATTTTATTTGCAAGCCCCCAGGGACCTCACATAAAATCTGTCGGGATTTGACGCAGCGCTGACTGGATGAAAATAGAGGTACAAGTATTTTACGCCGACACTGTGTTATGCCATCGTGTGTAGCGACCCGAATAAATTCAAATTCAGAAAAAAAGCTGTTCTGATTCACACGTTATGGTGTTCGAAAATCTAATTTTAAAAATGAATGCCAGCGTTTTTTTTTTCTTCTTTTTTTTAAACAAGCTTACGGAATTGGATTTGGAGTATACTCCTCTAATTAAAATTTGCTAATCGAGTTGCCTTAAAACAATGGACGAACGGTGACATTAAACAATGAAGGGTACTAAGAACAAATTCAAACCCTTTCGGGCGGTCGGTGCACGAAAACAATTAATATGATTTATGAGAGAAATAAAAACCCTTGAGGCCATTTAGCAGCATTTTTGCTTTAGCAATAGTCGACTTTCGTAATAAAATTTGATTTATAATATATTAAATTTCACAAAGAAAGCGGGAGAATATTGTATTAGCAAAATTGTCGGTGAAAATTCGTAAGTATAGAATAATATACGTTATAAACAAGGCTTCTTCTTCCCTTTACGTTGTATTTTCTTGGAATTTTGAAGCCTCACCGGTTTTCTTCAAACGAAATGGGCAATTTATATTTACAAGTAAAATAAGCAGGTGTGTACATACTCATGAGAGTTTTTCTCGTAATAAGTGGATCTATTTTATCTGCAAAGATGTTGGCTTTTTTCTTTTCTAGATAGACTAGACATTTTACGAAGGCACTATCGTAAAATATTTATTTTAGTTTGGCACTAAGTATACCCATATTATTTCATGATGATGCCGGGAAATACTGATATTTGATTGAAAACCGAGCCGCATATAAATATGTAGTTGGGAAAGTGTCAGACGTATAATGTTTCGGTATTTATGTTATTATTTAGGTAACTATAGGTACTATTATGCAGTGTGATTCTTCATAATGTGCACATATCGAAATGAGGGAATCTATGCTTAATTTTATCGACGGAAAAAATATTAAAAAAAGATTTTTTTGTGTTTTATTTAATTATTTTTTTCTTCTCTTTGGCGTCTTATTTATTTATTTTACAATTAATTGTAAAAATTGATGAAAAAAATATAGATTTTTGCTAAATAAACATGTTTATTTTTAATTGAGGGTAATTTTTTTTCTCAATTTTCATTTCATGTGGACGCCTAATTACTTCTAATCATTATGGAGTTTGTTTCATCACGATAGATAATTCAGTTTAAAAGTTACACAGTTTTGGTTTTTTTTTTTTTAATTCCATAAAAGTAATAAAAAAAACAATTTTTTAAAAATTTTTTCTTTCTTTAATTAAAATTAATTAAGCATAGATTCCCTCATTTCAATATGTGCACATTATGAAGAATCACACTGTGTATTGCTTTTTTTAAGAACTCGGTGTAGTTCTTTTTTAAACAACCGTTTAATAAAAAACAACCGACCTCCAAAAAAAAGCACTACAAAGTGAAAAATAACTTTAATTTCGGAAGTCGGTGTCTTGGGTTTTGTATTTTCGTTTTTTGCCACCGACTTCCGAAATTAAAGTTATTTTTCACTTTTTAGTTGTGGTACCTACACCACACATATTCGAATACCATTACCTGCTACCAGTGACAGAAACTTATCATATCATCTACATACTAAGTGGGAAAAAAATACGTATTTTGTAGCTAACTCAAAAACTATCCAAGCAAAGTTAATAAAATTTATATGGGACCAATTCGAGAGCACACCCTTTCAAACAAAAAAAGAATTTTCAAAATCGGTCCACAATTGACGGAGAAATCGGTGGACATACATAAAAAATAAATAAAAAAAAAAAACAAACATACGCGACGACCATATAACCTCCTCCTTTTTGGAAGTCGGTTAAAAACTACAAATCCGTATTTTATGTAGATGGATGTTTGTATGTAGATATATGTTTATTCCTCCAAAATATAGATTATCATAATTATGAACTCGTAACAACAAACTAAAATTACCCACCCATGATAACAACAGCATTTAGGCTCACTTCTCGTGGTTGTTCAGTATTCAGATTATAAAGCCAAAGACCACCCACCATCAGCAGAAATTACTATCTATAAAAGAAGATTGCTGTATTACTTATAATAGACTAGCTCTTCGTACTACCGAGATAATAATGTCCTAACCCAGGTCATGCTCTACCTGTGAGCCCTTGAGCCGTTATGGCGGAAAAAAGTAACATACAGACAGGCAGTTAATTTTGCGTTTATAATATTAAATTAGTAAGGAGCATGGATATGGTATACCTTAAAACTAGCCTAACACTGAATTATAAAACTTTCAACCAGCACGAGAATTACTACAGTCCGCCCACTGCATGTAGATAGAGGTGATCTGTCGAGCAAAGGTCACGTGCCACATAAACACCTCAGTGACCTTTCTTAGCGCAGCGGCTCGAGCGAACCTTGTTTATAAACCTAATGAGCGAATGGCTGGTAACATTTTAAAACTTGCTTCTGTAGGAAGGTTAGTTTTGGTTCAGTCAGCTTTGGTCGTGGATTGGTTCAGAAAGGGATATTTCTTGATTTAAAAGAGTGGCGATGGAGTTCCTTACCCTTTCTTTGGATGGATTTTTTTTTGTAGGGTCTGGTCATCTCTTAGCTGCCACAGTTTATTTTAATTGTTTTTGTTTTTATTTTTGTTACGGATGCTTTTACATTTTCTACATTGTTCTCACATGTATAATTTCAACATAAATGATGTAACCAATTTTTTGTAACAATATTTTGATTCAAAAGTGTGTCCGTGGAGTTTCTTGCCCGTTCTTCTCCATAGGTATCTACTACGCTTTAGAATGGGCAACTAGTTTCATCTTTCTGACTGACCGACCCCTTGACAATTCAAAATTACCTGTAATTGGTTTATTTGAAATAAATGCTTTGAGTTTGAGTTTGAATGGGCTTCATCTTTCTGACTCACCGACTCCTTGACGATTCAAAAGTGCCTGTAAATAGTTTAAGCTTGAGTTTGATTGTGGAAGTCCCACCAACCTTTTGGTGGACGGACTGGTTATCATAAACGCAATCCCTTGCAGCCTAAAAAGGTAAGTTGGAAGGCTTTGCCCAGCTGCGGAATCTGGATTTAACTATGATTTAATTTAATTTTATTTGCTAATCTTTATTGATAATCACACAGTTGGTATGTCGCTAAGAGAATTTAGATCTTAATCATTTTCATCTTTATAAAGTTAAATAAGTGTGGCAGATAATAATTGAATACGCTCCTAACCTACATCCTACAATTGTACAGTTTTTATTTTTTTATTTGTGTCACGCACAGTCGCACAGAAATAACAAACAATAAAAAAGGAGCATTTCAAACTAACACAATTTAAAAAAGAGACCTGTGCGAGGCCAAAAATGCTCCTATTTTAGCATAACACTGCGATATTTACAAAATAAATAGGTACCGCACCACTGATAGCTCCCAGTGTGATGCCACCAGAGACATACCTACGGACATAGATTAGAAACCCACTAGGACAACAATAAATAGTAGTTTAAAAAACTGTCACATATCAGGGGTTATTAAAACACGAGTGTGAGTTTGTAAACCGAGCCGCAGGAGAGGTTTATAATACACGAGTGTTTTAACTAGTAATGTGCCGTTTTATAAACTACTTTAGGATCCTATTTTCATACAATTTCAACAAAAACACAATAAATAATATCATAAAATGACGCCAAAATCTAACAATACACCACGGTGTGGCGGGGCTAGATAGCACAGCAGCAACCGATTAGATTATTAATTCATATGCATTTTTATTCCACACTAGCTGACCCGACAGACCTTGTCTTGTTCAAATTTCATTCATACAAAATTTCCATAGAAAATGCACTTAAAATTTTCCCGAATTTGAACATTTTCACGGAAACTTTTCCAATTTTTCTTTCCTTAAGAACCTAATTCGAACTATTAGGAACATTTTTAAACCAAAAATAGTTAAAAACAGATAAAAAAAAAACAACAAAATGCTTGATCGACCGACGCCCGATGCTCCAACATCGTTCATCTATTCACAGGTCACTCAGAAAGTTTTGCTACTAACAGTTTTTGTCTATGGAACACTGGCTGGTTTTGATGTCAATTAAAACTATAACTATTTATTACAAAAAAACACAACATTCCAAATTCGAAATTGCCTCCACATTTTTTTACGAGCAAAATCAAAATACTCTGTCTCACTAAGGATTTACAACGAGAATATTTTCGTGCGATGATTTTGTACGATTTCAAATAGAAAGACAAAACGTTTATTTGCGGTAAACATGACGCAGAAAAAATTGTTTGAAATATAAAAATGAGATAAGCTTGGGAGAAGCATGCGTCACATCCACGCAAATCGGCTATCGCTCAGTATTATGCTATGACCCTATGCAAGACAGAGCCCCAGCGCTGGTTTTCAGCGACAGCCGGCGCCGACGTAATGACGTCAACCGGTGTAGCAAACAAATATTAGACGCTGTACCAATACAGTGTACTTAAAGAAAAAATATTTATTAAAAATATAATGTGATGCAATATACTAAGTAAATGTAAAAAGATAAAAAAGAAATGGACTTACTTTATTCTGTGTTACGAGAATATCATCCTCAAAAAACGTTTTATATATTGTTAACATTTCGACGCGTCTTATTTGACGTTCACCCAAATCGTGATATAAGAAATTACAAAATGGCCAATGATGTATGTGTTTATTATTATGCAAAAGTAATGTGTCAGTGCTTTATGCGTTTGTGAGTGAATGTGAGATAAGAGATGGACCCAATAAAGACAAAACCTTGGAAAACTGGAGGGTGACCCGACACGCCAAACACTTTTTAAAGAGATATTCAGCTTCAAAAACAAACTGAAAGGTATGAAAAATGGAAGTCCGAGTCACGAATAGAAATACAAGATAGAACAACACAGATTAAGTAAATAATACGATTATTGGAATTTAATTCGAAATTAGACTGTAAATAGATGATTACAAAAATAAATATTAAGAAATAACATGGACAAGTAATGAGATCAAAATGTAATTCAATAAACAGGTTATTAACATAGGATGAGAGTAGACAGGTGGAACGCTACCAGCAGTCCCAGCAAACAGGGGACCGAAAGCCATGCTGCAGCGCTGCTGGAGATCCAAAAACCAAATACTAAAACCAGAAGATGTTGACTATAACCAGAAGAATCGTTTGAAAGCCTTCGTGTTAATAGACAAAAGCCTTTCTAAAGCGACCGTTTTCCGCTGGTTCAACGAAATTATGCGTGGTCGAGTAACTTTGGCGGACGAAGAAAGAAGTGGCCGCTGTATGACGGCTGTTACATAATAAAACGTGCTGGCTATGAAAAATTTAATTCAAGAGAATAGGCGAATTACATATGAAGAGGTTCATTATATACTGCAGATTGGATCGGGAAGTGTGCATTCTACACGGGCATCTCTGTCTACTTTAAAAATTAAGGAAGTATCGTTGATTAATTGATTGTTTTTTTTTATTAGATGTAGTAGATCATTAATATACACTAAAAAGAAGAAAAGACCCAATATAGAGCCTTGTGGAACACCCATTTTAAATTTTTAAACTAGAAAATTGACACCATTTATTTGAAATTGCTCTATCTATCATTTAATTAAGACTGACTTAACTGAGTGCAAGTTTTCCAAGACTAACGCAATGTTCAAGTTTCAAGAGTAAGGTTTCGTGATCGACCCAATCAAATGTCTTGGAGAGGTCACAAAAGATTCTTATAGCATGTTAGGCCTCTTCCTATGCGTTAAAAATGTGTTTTAGTAAGGTTACACCGGCGTCGGTCGTACAACATCCTTTGGTGAAACCATACTGTTGCTCGTGCAGGATTTTATTTGTGTTAAAATGAGTGAGCATTTGATTCAGCATTACCTTTTCAAACATCTTGCTGAAAACCGGCAACACAGATACGAGGTATAATTTTTTGGTGTCTCTACTATCTCCAGATTTGAAAAGTTACCTTTTCATGAAATCTGGGAAAACTCCTTAATCCACACATAAATTAAATATAAAGGCTAAGTAAGGCGCTTTATACTCAATTATGGAGGTACAGACTTTAATGGACTTTGACCAAAGATCTTTGGTCTATTTGATCTTAATTTGCTTAAAAGTTTTTATTACTGTTGGCAGGCTGAAACGTTCGCCTTTGCTAAATCAAAAAAGAGTGAGTGCGAGAAGTATAAGGTTTCAGTAGTTTTAAGTAGGATGCTGGTAAATAAATTTACAAATTCTTGAGCAACTTCTTTGCCACATGAGACCACATGAAGTCTTAAAATGTGTAATTCACCAAGAGGGTGGTCATCACAATAATGTAATATAACGTAAAGTTCCTCAAGAGACAAATAACACTAGGGGTTATGTCTCATAACATAACCGCAACTACCATTTAAAACTTCACAGGGTGACAATGTAGCATTTAAAGATCGTAGGGTGACTGTTCCTTGCAGTAAACTTGAGTAAGAATGTAGTAAAACTTGAAGAATTCTGTGGTAATAAGAGGCATAAGTGGTTTGTTTTCTTTTGTTTCTGGCCTGTACCCTAATTGCGTAACTTATTTTCGTAAACAATTATGCCTAATTTGTTTCATTTTGACAGTTCAACAACATTCATTACGTCATTCACGTTGTTGAACAATTTTTTTTTCCAACGTATGAAGCAATGAATTAGCAATCTGTTTCAAATCGAAACAGATTGTGATTGTGTTGTATTACGCAATTAGGGTACAGATTTCTATTGACAAACAGTCAATTATTTTGTGATAATTTTCGTTTTGATCTTTCACACTGATGTTTTTAAAAGTTCCTATGGGTTGATGATCTTCTATGTGTCAGTCATTATTGCTACCTACTAACCTTGCTGCCTGGTTAGTATTTGCAACTATTTCACACACTAACTCACTCTACAAACTTCCTATTTTTTTAAGAGTAATTAAATTACTAGTAGGTATCCTGTGTTTATATTTAATAATTAGAAAGTAAGTATGAACGTTGCTACATATTTTTTTATTTAGCCTCGCACGCAATTAAAGATTTCTACTCATTATCCTTTATTTTTATTCTATAGATTTTGAACAAATCTAATGATTTGTAATTTTCGTACTTGTAACGAAATATAAACATACCTATGTTAACAGGATAGCTATACCGAATCACGTAGTAACAAACAACAACACTGTATGCAAATATTAAGCTTGCAGCCAGTGGCCGTGTTGACGATTGAATACATTGGACAGTCACGGACAGGCATTTAAATATAGATTTGAGACAATTGCTGGTTATTTTTTTCTGATTTACATTATCTGCAAAGATATTATATTTTAGGAGGAATGATCTGAAAAGGCAACGGTGCGGTTAAAAAGAAAATGTAGTTATAAAAAAAGAATGCAAAGAGTATGCTTAGAAGGTGTGGTCATGTTGAGAGGATGAGTGAAAGGCGACTAACAAAAAGGCAGATGTAAGTGGAAACGCCGGGAAGGGATGCTCTAGAAGGACATATAGTGACCTTATTGATGATGTTCTTCAGAGTGGTCAGGAGCGTAGTACTCGCAGTCGGCGTATGAACATAAACGAAGCAAAAGGAGTGTGTTAAGATTGTAGCAGGTTTTAGCATGACTCTTTTGGCATTAAAAGCGTTTGTTTTCTATTAGTTACAGTTTTAAGGTGTTTTATTCCAATAAGAGCATTTTTCTTTCTTTCTTTTAATAGCGGACACTGACCCACCTACATTTTTTAGCATAATTAAATTTATATAAAAAAATAAAGTCCGTTAAGGTCCTGAATCAACATCTATCGTGATCAACAGATTTCAATAACAAATAATTATAATTATGTACATAGTTTATTGTTTGGGTTCTTAAGGAGAGATATACAGATTATAATAAATAAATATTATTTGTAAATTCATGTTCACATTTTATCTTAGATATCATTCATAGCACACTCATACTCTTTCATCTTCCACCTTTTGTGGTAATATTTTATTGATTAAAAAAAAACATTTATTCAGTGCACACAAAAGACACACATAAGCACACTAAATAATAACAAATGACATGAATATATATAGAAACAAATTGCTAACAAACAAAAAAAGAAAAGACACGTATAGAAATGGAGTGGCATTATGACATACTTCAAATCAAATGTACAACAAGGTGCGGTGTGCGTCTCAGGTTGCACCAAATGGGAGTCCAGCTCAGCATGTGTCAGGCAAATATACCTGACGCTGATATTCTACTGGATCCCTGCAGTGACATAATGGACGTCGAGCAGACGAGATAAATTGGTGTTGGTTTGGTGTGTTTATATATATATATATTTTTGTATAATGCTAATACAAATTGATTTTGATTTTGTTTACATTAATTTTGAATTTTGTTTTTCTAGTTTATTAAAATGTTGTCTTGTCGTGAATACTGTGTATACCTATAAATAATAGGCATACATCAGTACTTTTATTATGTAATTCTTCTTATTATGTTTTAACTTTTTTATGTACCAAATAAATATTAGGGAAAGCGCAATGACCGCAGCCACTATTGCCATGCTAAAACGCGACAACTATACATAAAGTGAATAACAATGGTCCAAAACGCCTCATAGAAACAACAGATCAAATCCTTCTATATGCGTAAAAATTTTAGAAAACTGATCTGAAAATTCATTTCCATAGAATGTTATAACATTCATTAACTTCACAGTGAACGGGCATTCCGACAGCTAAAAATACCGTATAGATTGGAATCTAACTGTTCGTCGGTGAATTTGGTTTTTTATTTCGTTATTTCTTGTACTTTCATTAATAGTTCGAAAGCAAAAATTGTTTGTATGCTCAGGTATCTGTCTGTGTTCAGTAAAGTGAATTTTATACGAATAACGCAAATACGCATAGTTTTACCCGTATTTTTTGTAAATAGTCGAAAATAATATTTTTATTTTTTGCTTACAGTTGAGTGGGTTGTGGAGGTCAGATAGGCAGTTGCTCCATGTAAAATACTGGTATTCAGCTGCATCCAGTTAGACTGGAAGCTGACCCCAACATAGTTGGGAAAAGGCTAGGCAAATTGATTCGTTACAGTTGAGTGGGATGGGAAGAAGTAAGGAAAGAAAGAAAAGAAAGTAAGAAAGAAAAGAAAGAAAGAAAAGAAAGAAAAGAAAGAAAAGAAAGAAAAGAAAGAAAAGAAAGAAAATTCGTTTATTTGCGGTAAACATGACGCAAAGAAAGATAAAAAAACACGTAAATCACAAATTAGGGGAAAATATGCGTCATATCCACACAAAACGGCCATCGCTCAGCATAAAGCTGCGACCCCATGCGAGTCAGAGCCCCAGCGCTAGTTTTCAGCGATAACCGGCGCTGACGTGATGACGTCAACCGGTACCTAAGTACCTAAACATGCAGAGCCAACTTCAAATGAATTGGAATAACGAGCGGAAGTTGATGATATTGTAGCGGCATATACACATATACATATACTTTACATATATATACACATATATACACAATTATACACACTATTAACATTATAAGTATTATAACATATAATTAATTATTTACATGATCACATTTTGTGTCGGAACTTCGACCGCTGTGGCTCAGTGGAAAAGCACCATTCTATATAGCCTCATAGCTATATATGTTGCACGCTGGCCGGCCGCAGGCGCGCGCGCATCGACACACCAGTCTTGATCTACTCTCGACGCGGAGCGCTCGCTACTCTCCTGCTTACTGTTCTGCTTATACCCGCTTATACTGTATACTAAAAGTAATTTCGTATCTCGCTAAATCGTGATCAGATTATCCCGTTCTATCTAGATCTGATTCACGTTCGCTTCCTACACCTGTGCTTGTGAACTATAGTGACTATACTTGTGATCTATCTGTGCTGTTCAATCCTCTGTTCTTCTTGTGCTTAAATCTATTCTGTGTACCGCCTTGAAACGGATTACAAGCTAGCTACATACCTACCTGAAGACTTTTATTCCATCACCCGAATCACATCTACTTAAGGAAGGAAGTAACAACAGCGAGAAGGTAGGATTTAACCATACTATTCCTACATTGGTGACCCCGCATAAGTAACCGCAAGATTAATAATACTGCATATCTCAACAAAGCTAATATAGTTTTAAAAAAAACATGGCGGATGGTTCACAGTCCACAAGTAGCAAGTCATCTACCGAACGTACCGAAATGCGTGTTTCCACTGACGCATCGGACGTGTCGACAGAAATTTGCAGAGTTGCTGTTCGCATACCACCCTTCTGGCCTGATGAGCCCGAAATATGGTTCGCACAAGTAGAAGGACAATTTGCTATTGCGAATATTACAACGGATACGACGAAGTTTCATTACGTCATCGGACAGTTGGAACCGCAGTACGCTAAGGAGGTAAAAGACATAATAGTGAAACCACCAGCCAGTGACAAATATCAGAAGCTTAAATGCGAACTTATTAAACGACTCAGTTCGTCTAACGAGAAGAAGGTAAATCAACTTTTGATTCACGAAGAGCTTGGCGACCGCAAGCCTTCGCAATTTCTGAGGCACCTTCAGAGTTTAGCAGGAACTAATGTCCCAGAGGACTTTATCAAATCCATCTGGACCAACCGCCTGCCAGCAAACATACAGACAGTCATGGCGGCACAGACCTCTGTATCGCTGGAAGCTTTAGCGGACATAGCAGACAGAATTAAGGACATAACTACCCCCTCAGCCCAAGTTGCTTCAACCAGTGCGAACCCTCAAATATTAGAGGTGTTAGCTAAAGAACTTGTGGAGCTTCGGAAAGAGGTAAACGCCCTCGCGATTGGGCACCGACAGTCACGCTCTAGGGAGAGAGGAGCAAGGCACACCCGTTCATCATCCAAACGTTCAGACTCAAACTACAGGAAATTCCCAGTATGCTGGTACCATTTCAAATTTGGCAGCAAAGCAAAGACATTCATTCTCCCATGCGATTATAAGGCGGAAAACTCGACGGGCCGTCGCTAATGGCGACCAACGACTGCCCTAGCTCTGGTCGCCTGTTTGTTACCGACAGGAGAACTAAAGTACAGTTCCTGGTCGATACCGGTAGTGACCTCTGCGTATATCCTCGGACAATGCTACGTGAACGACGCGCCAGCACCAACTACCAACTATTCGCGGCAAACGGAACGCCCATCCCGACCTACGGTTATATGTACTATAATTTAAACTTAGGGCTTCGAAGGGACTTTGGGTGGAATTTTGTGGTTGCAGATGTAACTAAACCAATAATTGGAGTAGATTTTCTCTCGTTTTACAACCTCGTAGTCGATTGCCGTAACCAGCAGTTAATGGACAATGTTACAACCTGTTCAACTACAGCTTCACTAGTCTATAAGTCAGATAGTATTCACTCTGTAAAGGTCATGACTGGCGATACCGCGTATCATAAATTATTAGAAGAGTTCCCAGAGATCACCAAGCCACCTGGCACACAGCGAGTCATCGTTCATAACACAGTCCACCACATACGTACTACACCAGGTCCTCCGATTTCATGCACTCCCCGCCGCCTGGCTCCAGATAAGCACAAAACTGCCAAGCAAGAATTCGACGCAATGTTAGCCAACGGCACGGCCCGACCTTCAGAAAGCCCTTGGGCCTCCCCGTTACACTTGGCTCCAAAAAAAGATAATGGCTGGCGGCCCTGCGGAGACTACAGAAGACTCAATGCCCGCACCGTTCCCGATTGTTATCCCATCAGACACATACAGGACTTCGCGCACAGCATATCCGGATGTACTATATTCACAAAAATTGACCTGGTAAAAGCATACAACCAGATTCCAGTCAATCCGGATGATATACCCAAGACCGCAATCACTACACCGTTCGGAATGTTTGAATTTCCGTTTATGACGTTTGGTGTACGAAACGCGGGTCAAACATTCCAACGATTTGTAGACGAAATGACGCGTGGCCTTGATTTTTGCTACACATATCTCGACGATTTTCTAGTGTACAGTAAGAATGAAACACTGCACAAGGAACATTTGAGACAGTTATTCACCAGAATGAAGGCATATGGTATGGTGATTAATAACGCAAAATGTGTTTTTGGTGCGCGACAAGTAAACTTTTTGGGATATACTATATCAGAGAAAGGAACGAAACCATTGCCAGAAAAAGTACAAGTTATTCGCGACTACCCAGCCCCAAAAAATATACGTGAGCTTAGAAGGTTTTTGGGCATGATAAACTTCTATAGACGTTTCGTGCCCGAAGCCGCCCGAATACAAGCCCCACTTAATGCCTTGCTGATAGGAGCAGTGAAGGGATCAACTCCAATCATCTTAACAGGAGATGCCCAAAAGGCCCTAGAACAATGCAAAGAGAGTCTGTCAAACGCAACCCTATTGGCCCATCCAGATTGCCAGGCCAAAATGGGACTGGTCACGGACGCATCTGACTTAGCCATGGGTGCCGTGTTGCAACAACACAAAGATGGTCACTGGCAGCCACTCGCATTCTTCTCTCGAAAATTGAACACCGCTCAACAAAAATATTCTCCATACGACAGAGAATTACTGGCAATTTATGAAGCGGTGAAGCATTATCGATACATGCTCGAAGCAAGAAATTTCACCATCTATACTGACCACAAACCAATCAGTTTTGCTTTTCATGAAAGGAAAAATAACTGTTCGCCACGTCAGTATAGATATCTGGACTTCATATCACAGTTCACAACAGATATCCGCCACATTTCCGGAAAGGATAATGTGGTTGCGGATACCTTGTCACGGATAGATGAACTGCAGGCACCAGTAGCTCATGAAACTCTCGCTAAAGCTCAAGAGTCAGACATGGAGCTGTCAGGATTCCTCAACTCAACGTCATCACTTAGGTTAGAAAAGTTTAAAGTCCCAGGTACCGATGTAACTATGTACTGTGACGTCAGCACACAAACTGCCAGGCCTTTCGTACCACAAGCCTTACGAAAACAAGTGTTCGACAGTCTTCATTCATTAAGTCATCCTGGCGCAAACGCAACCTCTAAGTTAGTTTCGGATCGGTTCGTTTGGCCAGGAGTTAGGAAAGACTGTCGGGAGTGGGCCAGATCTTGCGTTGCATGTCAACGAGCCAAAGTGAATCGGCACGTATCAGCACCATTAGGTACCTACAAATTGCCAAGCTCTAGGTTCAGACATATACACATCGATCTGATTGGCCCCCTTCCCATTTCACAAGGTTATCGATACTGTTTAACGGCCATTGATCGATTTACACGATGGCCGGAGGTTATACCGATAACCGACATCACGGCCGAAACAGTAGGCAAAGCCTTGCTGCATGGCTGGATATCTAGGTTCGGCAGCCCAACAGATATTGTAACAGACCGAGGACGCCAATTTGAGTCCAGTCTGTTCCAATACTTGGGTAAAATAGCCGGGTTCCGTCATCACCGAACCACGGCGTACCATCCCGCAAGCAATGGACTCGTGGAACGTTTTCATCGACATCTGAAAGCATCTATTGTATGCCATGCAAATGAAAACTGGACTGAGGCTCTGCCCTTAGTCTTACTTGGCGTTCGTAGCGCTTACAAGGATGACTTACAAGCGTCACCGGCCGACTTAGTTTATGGCGAGCCATTGAGGCTGCCTGGCGAATTTCTAGAGCAAGCAACGAATGCCACTACTGACGTGACAGATTTTACAGCACGACTTCGTACTATAGCTCAAAAACTTCAGCCAGTGCCGACATCGCGCCACGGTGAAAATAAAGTCTTCGTCTACAAAGACCTAAGAACATGCGACTATGCATTTTTAAGAGAAGACGCATCGCATAGTTCCTTAACTCCGGCATACACTGGTCCACATCACATTGTCGAACGAGGGGACAAAGTGTTCAAATTGATGGTAAAAGGCAAGGTAGTAACGGTTTCCATCGATCGTCTCAAACCTGCATATATACTGGTCGAAAAGGAAAGTGAACCAAATGACCCAGTACCACCTACCCCAAGTAATTCAAATCACGGTACAGGTGGCGCCACCAACACAACTCGTTCCGGTCGTGTAGTAAGGTTCCCGGATTATTATCGTCCTTAACCAGGCCTCTGGGGGGGAGTGATGTAGTGGCATATACACATATACATATACTTTACATATATATACACATATATACACAATTATACACACTATTAACATTATAAGTATTATAACATATAATTAATTATTTACATGATCACATTTTGTGTCGGAACTTCGACCGCTGTGGCTCAGTGGAAAAGCACCATTCTATATAGCCTCATAGCTATATATGTTGCACGCTGGCCGGCAGCAGGCGCGCGCGCATCGACACACCAGTCTTGATCTACTCTCGACGCGGAGCGCTCGCTACTCTCCTGCTTACTGTTCTGCTTATACCCGCTTATACTGTATACTAAAAGTAATTTCGTATCTCGCTAAATCGTGATCAGATTATCCCGTTCTATCTAGATCTGATTCACGTTCGCTTCCTACACCTGTGCTTGTGAACTATAGTGACTATACTTGTGATCTATCTGTGCTGTTCAATCCTCTGTTCTTCTTGTGCTTAAATCTATTCTGTGTACCGCCTTGAAACGGATTACAAGCTAGCTACATACCTACCTGAAGACTTTTATTCCATCACCCGAATCACATCTACTTAAGGAAGGAAGTAACAACAGCGAGAAGGTAGGATTTAACCATACTATTCCTACAATATTATGGTAAGCATTTATATTTTTGTATAGCCAGAGCAATTTCGAACTCAAACAGAGCCCAGATTTACGACCTCGTCACAAATCGACCCATATGATCTGATAAAAACTGATTACAATATTTTCTGCAGGGAAAACGATTAAAAAAGCTTTAGATAAATATCTTTTAAAACCCAACCTGTTAACGGAAATCGTGATTCAGACGGCGTTCATCGCATGCAGCTATGAATCGATACAACCGTGTCCGGCTTCCGGCTGTCAGTCGTGCCGGACAGGCCGTCCGTAATTGCACGTGTCAGTGCGAGCGATACCAATTTATTCTGTCACTAGCTAATAGGCCGGCTAATAATACTTTTTGAGGTTATTCTGAGTGTTGACCTGTGTCAATTGAGGGTTAATGGCGAAGGTTAAGTAAACCCTTACATTATTAATATTAATATAATATTTCTTCAGACAACATTGATCCATTACATTTATATTGTTAGTATGAACTTAAAGACTATGTAAGTACCTAATAAGTAATAACTAAGAGAGACTTGGTCCTCTGGGTGAGACTCCATACCAGTGGGCTGTCTAACTTATTGCCTATTACATTCAGGATGCTGTAATAGGCAATAATTGTGTAACTGATGAAATTATCTGTGAAATTCACGTTTTGCATGTCAAATGCTCGATAATTTGTCATCGAGGATGATGAAGCCCACCATTGTTTTGGTGCGAAAAGTAAATAGCGCTATACACGCCCATCTCATTCTCGCACTGGAATAATTGTCATGAAACTTCATAAACTTAATGTCGATGACTCCATGGTCAAATCACTTGTATCGAAATGCTGGTATTCAGCTGAATCTGGTTAAACTGGAAGCTGACCCGAACATATTTGTGGAAAGGCTAGGCAGATAGTGATGTTTTTGAATCGGATCTAGCTCATATTGATTATGAGCTGGATCATAAAATACAACAAAGAAAATACGTTTATTTGCGGTAAACATGACCCAAAAAAAGAACAAAAACACAAAAAAAAACTTTTTGACAAAAAATACAACCGACTTCCAAACTACAAAGTATAAAATAACTTCAATTTCGGAATTCGGTGTCTTTTTAAAATTAAGGTTATTTTTCAGTTTGTATTTTGGTAGTTGGTTGTTTTTTGTAAAAAACGTTTTTTTATTTTTCACTTTTTTGTGGGAAATTACAAACCAACCAATAGCCTAATGTCAACTACTTATCACGTTTTACAAAATATTGCTTTTCCCGATGCAGGGACTTTAATTGCTGAGGAGTTCTCCAGGTACTTCACCATCAGCTCCACTGCAGCATATGAATTGTAACGAGCATCAATTGCTGCCAAACCATATTAAAGTAATCGAATCGCAACCCGTAAAAATAAATATTATTGAGTAGTTCCGGTGGCCATCTGTGTCCTTCGTCATCAGTTCCACTTTGCTAAATGGTGCGTTCCGAGAGCAAATGCACAAGGTACTATAAAATACCCAAATCGCTATAGATGTGCCTATAATATTTGAACAGTTCCCTCGATTTCTCCAAGATCCCATCATAAGATCGTGACCAAATGACAATGAGACCAACTAGAAAGCTCTCTTTCAAATCGGTCCACCCGTCTTCGAGTATTCGGCGAACACACAAAAAAAAAAGATTCCGACTAACTAAAAACCTCCTCTTTTTTAAGTCGGTTAAAAAAAACAAGTTGGGGAAAATATTCATCACATCCACGCAAAACGGCCATCACTCAGCATAATGCACAAAACTTGGGAAGACCTAAGACTCAGCATTGGATGGAACATGGCTGCCAATGATGCTAATGGTAAGCTAGGTTTATATCGACTCCAAAAAAACACTATCTACCTAAATAAAACCCAAAGATCCCATTATAGAATTACCCTAAACTCTTCCACCAGCCACCTTTTACCTCAATATAACCATAAAATTACACACGTGAATACAAATTTAATAATGACCGCGATAGTGACCGTAGCCACGGCATCTGGGCAATACACTACGGTATGCGGACAGGCGGTTTACGAGCGGCCCAGTTTAAAACACTCCTCTCCTAGTTATGTGAACGAACAATAAAATTTCAATCATTCTGCTGTAATTGCTTTAGTGTTGGTGTTGTCGCTTTTTGGATGGAAAAAGGGAAATATGTAATAGCTACATTATTGCACTAAAAATACCCTCTGTCTTTTAGGTCAAAGTCAAATAATTTATTTCAATAAGGCACAAAAAGGCACTTTTGAACGTCAAAATTTACAAAAAATAGTATTGATTCTACTCGCCCCTTCCAAAAGGTAGTTTTCGTATGGAGAAGAATGGGCAAGAAACTCCTTAGGATTGTGAATGAGCTTTTCGGCGATAGGATACTAACATCTAGTGTAGGCATACTTACCAAAGGGTACTTACATTAAAAGAATCTCCTCAGATGATGTAGTTACCTACATTCCGGGTGAACCTCGCTTCTACCTTCGACCTGATCATCACTTATCATCAGGTGAGATGCAGGCCAAGAGCTTCCCGAGGTTGTGGTTAAAAAAAAATCTTTCTCTGCACATTCATAGCAGTATGGTCAGTTAGCCAACTGAACATCCAAAACCAAAATAACTTCTAGAAAATTTCTACCACGACATTTTTGTAAACTTGGCTCAAGAAAAAGAAAGCCAGCTTCAGTTTCCTCCATTTTTTTTAATACAAGTAAATGACATACAAAAACTTTTTCACAAAAAGAACAACCGACTTCCACTATAAAGTGAAAAATAACAAAAATTTCGGAAGTTTTTATTTCTCGCTTTTTAGTGGGTCGTTTACAATAGTCTAATGTCAACTGCTCATCACCTTTTACAAAATATTGCTTTTCCTGATGCAGGGACGTTAATTGTTGAGGAGTTCTCCTAGTACTTCGCCATCAGCTCCACTTCACCCTATGCATTGTGACGAGCATAAATTGCTTGGCGACCATATTAAAGTAATCGAATCGCAACCCGTGAAATACTTGTTATTGAGTAGGTCCGGTGGCCATCTGTGGTCTTCATCATCAATTCCACTTCACCAAATGGTGCTTTTCGAGAGCAAATTCACGAGTCACTATAAAAAATACCTAAATCGCTATAGGTGCGCCTATAATATTTGAAGAGTTCCCTTGATTTCTTCAGGATTCCATCATCCGATCCTGACTGTGACCACTGGAAAGTATATCCTTTCAAACAAAAAAAGAATTTTCCAAATCGGTTCAGCCGTCTTAATCGAGGAAAATACATTAAAAAAATAAAAGTAAAAGATTCCGACGAACTGAGAACCTCCTCCTTTTTTTGAAGTTAAAAACTGAGGTCAAACTTCTAACTTACAGTGAAAAAAAAACGAACTCTTCAAAAGACTTATTTCTGATTCCATGCACTTAATAATAGGTGATCATATCGTCTTTACCAGTATCAATGTAACTATCGTCATTGTCACCATCACAATATGCTTTGATTGAGCCATTTGTAATGGAGCAGTGAAGGTTCATTATTAAGGTCAAAGCGTCTCAATCAAATGGTAATATATAAGTTATACGGGGTGGCAGGGACATCGACGCGAAAACTGAACCATGGATTCAGTACATGATTCTGAACCCCTCTGCGTTGTAATTGTTCGTCGGTTATAAAAAAAAAAACAGCTGTTCCATACATTTTGACCGCGTAGGTCAATACCTACGCGGTCAAAATGTTTGGAACAGCATAGAAAAGTGCAATCACTTTTCTATGAAACAGCAGATTTTTTTTTATAACCTACGAAAAATTTCAACGCAGTGGGGTTCAGAATCATGTAATGAATCCATGGTTTCAGTTTTCGCGTCGATGTCCCTGCCACCCCGTATAGATATAATGTAACTATCTATAGGTTTATTAACCGACTTCAAAAAAGGAGGAGGTTCTCAGTTCGTCGAAATATATACATTATATATATTTTATGTATGTTCTCCGATTACTCGAAGACAGCTGAACCGATTTGAAAAATTCTTTTTTTATGGTTAAAGAACAATATCTGTAAGATGGTAGTAAAAGCGGATTTTAGATTTGACTTGTCTGATGCTGGTTTATAAAATCAGCGTTTTGAAGCTAAAAAACTTCAACATCTTAAAAGATTCAGCAATTCAAAGTATATAAGTAGGTAGTACTCAAATTCACTCATAAACTGTAGCTTAAATACTGGAAAAATATTATTAAATGAATGTTGAAGCACTTCAACAAATTATTCTCGAGCACCTACCTATATCGTTCAGTAAATCTGTTTGTAGACCACAGATAATTATCGACTGTAATAATGAAACAGCAGTCATTATGCATATCACACGGTCCACTATAGGCTTATCGAATGATCGGAAACCGTTAGCAAATAATCTGCCGGTGTAATTATCCTAGTTGGCCTTTCAAACAAGAATCCATTATAATTCTGCCTCGTTGGTTTAGTATTTTAACTTGGAATTTTTTAATAGAACTAGCGAGCCGCTCATGCTTCGCACGGGTGCAATCTACTTTCCGCGCAACTTTATATTTTTTTTATTTCATAAGAAGATAAGATTGGTGTTTATGAAATCTTACACATCTAATTTACATATCTCATCTCACATCTTCACACCCCCTCCCTCCTTTCTCCCTCTTTGTTCTCCCTTTTCTTCACTTTCTTCTCTCTTTTCTTCTTCTCTTCTCTTCTTCTTTTCTTTTCTTCTTCTTCTTTCTTCTCTCGCTTATCTTTTTATCTCTCTCTTATTTTTTTTCGTTTTCTTTTACTTATCTATTTTTTTTTAAACAAGATTTACGCCACTGTAAATATTTAATGGCAAAAAATAATAAAACGCACATTGCAAGAAAATATTCACGATAACACTAAAGCCACACGCCCGGGCAGTATTCGAAAAATAATAAAAAGATTTAAAAAAAATATTTAAAGTTATAAAATTATCTGAATAGAACACTCCCTTTTTTCTAATAGGTATAATATTGATTGTAGAAATCTAAAAAGTATTATAATGTGTTGTCACATAAACTAATGCACTATTAAGATGAAATTACTGAACAATACAGGCTCTTTTAACATAAAAGCATAGTAACCACAAAACGCATTTAAAATTATCACCAACATTAGTGTTAGAATAATTAATTTACAAATAATTATATGTAAATATCATGCTATACTCATGATTTATTCAAATAAACTTGTACAATTTATTCAAATAAATGGCTCATCTCCTGTCACTGAGAATTCTAGACTAAAAACAGTCAACACTAGTTTAATAATCTAGATGCAAAGCAGTACAAAGTTTACTACTCTTTGTGTCTACATACTGCATTTAAATTCATATTTTCAACAAAGAAAACTTTAGGAACTGAATAGTATTTGCCTTGTCAGACAAAAATAGAACGATGATTTAAATTCGTGAAGCGCTAAATGAAAGTGATTTGTGATGCAAGTACGCCCTAATAGCATAGTTAAACACCTCAAACGATATTTAAAAAGCAATTCAAACTTTCTTATTTTTATATTATTTAAAAGGTTATAGTGTCGTGATGGCCCGGTAGTTAAGGCCACGCCTCTCATACACGAGGTTGTGGGTTGCAATCCAGGCAAGTCCCAATGTAACTTTTTCAATTCATATGTACTTTCTAAGTTTATCTTGGACATTACTGACATCGGTAAAGGGAAACATCGTGAAGAAATCTGGACTTATAATGATTATAAATCGGAAATCGCCAACCCGTTTTGAGCAAGTGCGGTGATCAATGCTCGTGCCTTGTATATATGTGAAGAGGCCTTTCCCTGCCCTGGGACAGTACTAGGCTGGTATTATTACTAATTACATTTATAGTTTAGTCACTGCTGGCCCTTATTATAAGTATACACTTTGACATTTCCAATGCCACCCAAAAAAATATAATCGCCCAGTGCAAAGCAAGCCTGTCAAAAAGAGCAATTCTACAATTTGCATTTCACATTGCTTAGTGTAACTTAAATTATTGCACAGATATGAAAAACGGTGCCCGGCTTGCAATGTCGCTGTTAAGAATTGTCTGTGATAATGTCAAATTAGGGATGCCACCTTTTAATGTTGGAGTGTTAGTTGGAACTTTGAAGGCAGACAGTTTTATTTATACACGTAAACGTGGAGTAGCGTTAATAAAGTTGGTTGTTATGCTGGGGCTACATTGTCACGTTATCGTGAACTAAACTTCATGCACTCTCTCTCACACATCGCTCGACGTCTCGCTGAGCAACAGAGAGCGCGCGAAGTAAAGTTCGCGATGACGCGACAATGTAGCCCCAGCATTATAATTGGCTTTTGTGTTTTTACTGTCTCAAATAAAATAAAAGTAATAACTAGGTTCATGAAGTATTTACGTATAGTTCATAATGATATTACTAGCGACCGGCCCCACAGACAGACACAAAAAGCGACATTTACTCGACTATATAAGACTCGCCCATCAAGGAGCGCTGTCGCAAATTAGACGCATTGAACTGTTATGGGGTAGATGCAGTAAAATGGGTTTGGAATTTAACTGAATGTATTTATGTCTACCACTTCACTTCCTTAATATCTATACAGGTACAACACAATGAACAAAACAAAGGACGAGTTGTACAAACGAAACAAATCACGAATGATGGAAACTAACTTAGAGAGACTTGACTTGGACAAAGTCGTGCACTGAGGTCGCTGAACCCTGTGAGTGATTTATTTATTTAATAACTAATTGTAAACACTACAGCGTTATTAATTTATAATACACAAAACAGAAGGTATTTTAATAAAACACGTATACTATAAAATATAAATAATTAAATTATATTTAAAATGGGGAAGGTTTTAGAAAAATACGCTTGATAGATTTTGCGTGATTCTCAGTTTATTATCCGCGTTAGACATAACTTTACAAATTAATTTCACTATGTAGGTAATATAAACATAATCTAAAATATTCCTATAATAAGTTATTTAAAAATGCTCTAATTTAAAATATGTTTTTCCAAATAATTAACACTACTCGTTTAGATGTGATCTTCAGTATAAAATCATTAAAAGTCGGTTATTGTCACCTTAATTAATGCAAATGTTAATCAGCCGTTAAACTAACTGGGATTGTTCACCAGTAGGTATTGAATTAATAATCGCATTACCTACCTACTTTGAAATAATATCAATCGATGAAAGCAATAATCTAAGAGCTGCTTACCCAAATCCTATAGGTAAGTATTATGCCTGCTTGAATACGAAACATAATACGGTTCGATCACATAATCGCCTCTGATGATATCCCATTGTGTTGTATTCAGCGGGGAATGAGATGTACAAATTAATATATATACATCAGTATAGTTTCGCATCTACCTACCTTATAGTTTGTACAGAGTTATCGTTTGAAGAATGTAGTACTCGTTTGTCTGTTTTGTTGGTAAAATTATAATTGACTTTCTAAATTTACTAGGTGCAATTACTAATGTTACCCTAGTCATAATCCCAGGTTTCATGGATTTCATTATTATTGTTTGCACCAACCTGCTGCAGCACGCGCCGCTGACGCGCGCCCTGCATACACTCAATATGGTGTCACAACAGATTGACTGCTTCAATTGTACTCCGAGTGAATTCACACGGGCCACATTTTGTAAAATTACTCTTTGTTGTTCATTTATATAATTTTAAGTCTAATCTTAAATGTAACTACTATAACTACACTATTGTATAAGGTAAGCATGTGATGATAGTTGTGTGTTTTTAAATAAATGAAATTATATTTTCAGGCGAAAGACGTCCTCTGTTGGACATAGGCCTCCCCCAAGCACACCCACATCGACCGGTTCTGTGCTTTTCGCATTTAACGGATTCCTGCGGCCTTCACCAGGTCATCGGTCCACCTTGTGGGAGGCCTTCCAAAGCTACGTCTTCCGGTACGCGGTCACCAACCCAGAACCTTTCGGCCTCATCAGCCATCTGTTCTGCGAGCAATGTGTGTCCACTGCCACTTAAGTTTGGTAATTCTTCGGTCTATGTCGGGTACCTTGGTTCTCCCACGGATCTCTTCATTTCTGATTCGATCACGTAGGGAAACTCCACGCTGAGGCTTCTTCATTGCCCTGTAGGTGACTTTCAATCTTCTAATGAGGCTCATTGTGAGCGACCACATTTTTATGCTAGTCATCACTGGCAACACTCACTAAAATTTCGTCTTGAGACACTGTGGTTTAGGAGAAGAAAAGATATTATTATGTAGCTTCCCGATAGCTAGCTTGCCGATTGCTAGCTTTTCTCACTATATTGCATTATAATAAGTAGACTAGCTTTTTCCCGCGGCTTCGCCCGCGTGGAAGTCGGAAAATATCCCACGGGAACGTACTACCGAGATTTTATACCTAATAAATAACAGAGGAAAACGTCATTGACTCCTACCGCTGCGCTCGCGTTGCTCCGCGTAATTTTGAAACTGTGATATCTTTTAAAATATTCATTTAAATGATATGATTTTAAGGCAAATGCCCAATTTAAATAACATATTTTTTTGGATAAGGATTAATACGAGTACTATACCGGTCAAATAAATTTTTATCAAATTCTGAAAGATAAAAAAGGTTACTGTGAGTCATTCTTAGAAGATAGACATATGCCATCGGACTTTTTTGTTGAACTTTTTAAGATAAACAATACCGTAGAACATAAATTTGATGTATCTTTTCCCGTTAACGCAGCGCACGCCAGTAAAGCTCCCAGTCGGCACGATTTTTTCGGACTTCTTCAACAATAATCGTTATATTTCAGCCAATTTACACAAAACCTTAATAAGTCATACACTAAAACCTTCCGCATGAATCACTCCGTCCATTGGTGAAAACCGTTTGAAAATCCGTTCAGCAGTTTTTGAGTTTATCGCATTCAGACAGACAGACAGACGCGGCGGGGTACTTTGTTTTATATGTAAAAAGGATATACTCGTAAGGTACGAGAGGAAAATAGAATCTCAAAATGTTTTAGTCCAGATGTTGTATTTTTACTATAATAGACACTCTTCCCTTAGTGGTAAAGCTATAGAAGTCGCGACTGTTTAAATGTATCAAAACATCATATGAGTAGAGACAAAACGGCCGTACAAAATAACATTAAAAATATCCTACTCTTTTATAAAAAGCATAAAATAACTGTAGAATATCGGGCAAACACGGCGGACTAGGTAAAGATGGTGCGTGATGAATTCTTTAACAGGGTATTGAAATATTTGATTTGACCTATGGATATTAAAAAAAGTCTAAGTATTTCATAACAACCTCTTTAGTCCAATATAAATTCATAATCTAAAGGCCAGGGTTTTATATACAGGGTAATTGATTATACGTCGGCAATCCGTTAAAGGGATGTAGGAGAGGTCATTTGCAACCAAATTACCCCTGATGACCCCTATGCCAATGTCAACCATTTTGTTGACTAATTTGACATTTTATATTTTAAAATGTATGAAATAAAAATATAAAATGTACCCAATATCCGGGTTGATGGTTATACGTAACCATTTTCGAGTAATTTGACATTTTATTTCAATTAAAACATTTGAAATAAAAATGTAAAAAGTAACTAATAACCCTGATATACGTTTATTCGTTAGCAATTCATTAAGGCCTTTTGACACATATGCAATTGTCAAAAAAAAATACGAGATATTTGACATTTAATATTTTTATTTCATACATTTTAAAATATAAAATGTGAAATTACTCTAAAATGGTTGACATTGGCATGAAGGTCATCAGGGGTAATTTTATTGCAAATGGCCTCTCCTACATCCCCTTAACGGATTGCCGATGTATACCAATAACCCAGGGGGCCTTTTTTTGGGTGGGAAATTATCAAATAACTTCTCCCGCTCTAGGTGGAGCGGGACGGCGTGTCAGACTCTTACTGACTAAAACCCACCCATGTTCCTTCAGTTGCCATGTTGCTGGGGGTCACGATTTCCCTATCGGTTTTCTTCGAACCCCCGGCAGGCAACCGAGGGGGCCTACCATAAGGTTATAAAGCAGTATTATTTTAATATTACTTGAAAGAGATCAAGCTCTACAAGACCTATAGCTCCATCTCTTTCTCCCACTGAAGTAATACTAAAATAATACTGCTTTTGAGCTGGTGGTAGGCCCCCTGTATAGGCATATATAGCAATAAGAAATATTTTTTCTGGAAATTAACTCGTCAAATACAGCATGTGTCAGAAAGATATAGTACAGACGATCGAACTGAACAACTTCCGCCATGGGACCAATATCTTAATCGAGAAATATAATTATCCATACATTTGGTTTGAGAAGATATTGAAGTTTTGTTGACGATTACCATATTGGTCCCGTGAAGAGATTGTTCAGTTTGATGGTCTATATGCTGGATAATTTAATAAAAATAAAATAATGAGAACCCTGCGAACACAGCATGGCCACATACTTATACAAGAAAATTTGATGTACAGTCATATTTCAACTGACTGGGTTTATTATCACTGACGTGCGGCCTTACTGTACAAGAAAATTATGAGTAAATAAAATATTAATCTAATAACGTTTAAGTCCTCCTTCATTTTCAAGTAGGTACAAGGACAGTTATCACAGTTATTAAATAAAATTATTAAAATTTTCATGGAAAATGCCTTCGCGCTTTCTTATTGGCTCTAAAGATAATATCTTAAAAGGAAAATGTCTCCCAATTTTGGTCAAGGTTTTTGAAGAATGTTGATAAGATTCTCAATTACTTAAACCTACATAATTAAATTGTATCCAAAGTTAAAAAAAAAACTGTTTTATACCTACTATAAATTATACAGTAGATAGGCATAATATCAATCCGTTGAATCGATAAATAACTGAAATATCTATAGATCTTTTTTAACAGTTTTCACAGAGAATGGACGAAGTTCATAGAAACTGCGATCATATTAAGTCAGTTTTATTTTAACAACAAAAGGAAAAAAATGGATTGAAATGAAATTGTTTATTCTGTAAATAGGATATCGGAATCACTTTTACACGTCATATTTTTTTTTTAATTAAAAATAAGCTAGATGAGTTCGGCGTTTCCTATCTGACTACTCTGAGAAGAAAGGCCGAAACAAACTCAGAGGTCGCAGTCTCTTTTAAAGTCCAGACATAATCAGGCCATATGAGGACCATGTAGATCAGTGTCTGAAAAGGTCTTTTGAGGAAAGAACCACACAGATTTGAGTGGACCTGTCCAGTCAGTGCAAGCATTTGTCAGTAATCGATTCGGTAGGTATTCATTGAATTAATGCCAAAGTTAACAAAACAAAACATAATCAAAAATATTCTAAACAATTATACAAACATTATTTTAGTGTAATTTACTTGCTAACAAAATTACATTCTCCATGTAATCACAAAATTATTTAAGCAATTACGACCTTTAGACACTATTAACACAGTTTAAAGTAGATTGTACGTTTTAAACCGCCGCAATAATTGTGTGGAAGTCTGTATCTCTACGAGGCAGAAGTTCTTGGGAAAAGACAAACTTGGAATCGATTTGCCGGGCTACTTTATAGTTTTGTGATATAAAATGATACCAGACTACTTTGTAGCATTTGTAGCGAGTATTTATTAGTCTGTGGCTTGGCTTGAGGTCCATTTTATTTGCAATTTTATTTTTAAAAGCTGGGAATTCTACTATTTCTTGATTGATATCAAAGTAACTAATACTTAATACTTTAGCCTTTTCATCAGACATTTCATGAGAGCAATTATTGTTATGAGAATAGATTTAATCTGACATAACATGCTTTAAAAAGTTTAGTGTTCTTCATAAATACATTTTTAATCTGTAAGTAATTTGTTTTCGTGATAAAATCATAAAGCATTTCTTAACATTACACTTCCCCTTTATCAAATAGACAGCTGTCGCTCGTAATTATTTCTCGCAGTGGCCACATAGCGTGATATATACACATACAGACACACACATACACATATACATATCAGAATATAATTCAATGACACGATCCCGATATGTGTAGGTACGAGCTACACAGTAAAGTAACACATTGTGGAGAGCTACAGTCAAATTCACTGTTTTAGTTCAAGTTGACGTGTTCTTGGGTCTTTTCTTAAGAAATTTTTCAGTAGAAGCGTGGGGACGGGTTTGTTTTTGGGTATTATAACTGGCTACTAACGACTTAAACATAACAGGCTCTGGATTTGCCGCAATTTTTGTTGCAATTTTAGACATGATTATGTTTAATAAATCGTTACCTGTACCCTATTTTAAGGAATGCTTTTCTAAAAATATTTATAAATATAATACATACATACATAAACTCACGCTTTTTTCCCATGGGGGTAGGCAGAAACTACAGAACGCCACCTGCTACGATCCTTACATACTCGCGGCGACATGTATAATTTGAAAAAAAATAAAATTATAAATATATGTCGCCGTAAAAGCGTCTATCTGTAAAGATTATAACATAATCTTATGCGTAACAATTTATTATAATTGTTATTCACCATAAAGTCGTTGAACCTGCCCTCTATGATAATACAATTACAACCATTTGCCAACCATTATCGATTCTTTTGAGATCATAATTATGCCATCTATTGCCCAGTTTGTGAAATCAAACTCAGTATATTGCTAGAATATTGCTATTATTACACTAATTTCGATGTTGGAGCTAAAACTAAAGTTAAAATTAAAAGAGAACATTTATTTAATGTTTTTTTTTTAATTTTTAGGCATATTAACAAGTGGTCATTTGACATTTGTAATATTTTAATACGAGAACTAAATAAGTTTCAGTAATAGAAAACAAACTATAAAGTAATAAGATTATTTTACACTGCAATTTACTGCAGAATCCCTTTTTTTTTGTGGGAAATTCTCAAATAACTTCTTCCCCTCGGGATGGAGCGGGAGGGCGTGTCAGACTCTTACTGACTAAAACCCACCCATTTTTCTTCAGTTGCCATGTATACCTGTTGTTTGATTAAATTCTTTGAATCACAGGAAGTGTTGTCAAAACAGTAATAGTGAAGTAGTAGAAAGTAATGAAGCTTCTAATTTAATCTGATTCTGAATAATATTAACATTATTCAATTTTAAAAGAATCAACAAACTAAGTAATAAGATTTTGTATTGGAATACGTGGTATGTTTGCCCACTTTTAGAAAAAGGGGGACACAAAAAATGGCGTGCGTGGGTAACAAAAATAAACAGAAATGTTGTGGTAGACAAGACAAAAATTGTAATGGTCAAACAAGTAAACTCTGTAACATAATGTTTTGATTTAAAAGAGTGTCCATGGAGTTTCTTGCCCGTTCTTCTCCATCAGGAACCTACTTCGTTTTGGAATGGGCGATTAGCTTCACCAACTCAAACTGAATGCTTGGTATAATAACGACCGAATGACTCCTTGATAATTTAAAAGTGCCTGTAAATGTTCTAATTGAAATAAATGCTTTGAGTTTGACTTAACTGTTGTGTGTGATTGAAACCAACTACCTATATCTACTCATCATCATCATCATTCAGCCGAAAGACGTCCACTGCTGGACATAGGCCTCCCCCAAGCACCGCCACTTCGACCGATTCTGTGCTTTCCGCATAAAGCGGAAAGCACAGAATCGGTCTATATCTACTATCAACGAAGAATTACACCGGCAACTGGTCAGAAACGGCACGGATGGAATTCCCCGTCGTGTTTTATATAAATTAAAATATATATTACTAGCTGACCCCGGCAAACGTTGTTTTGCCAATTATTTGTTTGGGGTGGACAACCCTTATCACTTAGGGGTATGAAAAATAGATAGTAGCCGATTCTCAGATCTACTAAATATGAATATAAAATTTGGTAAAAATCAGTAAAGCTGTTTCGGAGGAGTAAGGTTACTAACATTGTGACACGAGAATTTTATATATAAGATATATATTATATTTAAATTATTAATATATATTTTATTTATATATGTCGGAAAAGGGTATGTGTCTCTTTCGTTAATAACAGCCATATTTTAACTACTGTGGGCGTACTGAGGGTAGTGTTGCTTATTGCGCAATAGAAAAACCGTTTGCAGTTCAGATCGAATTATAATTTACTATCAAATTAATCACACTTAACTAGCTATTCACACACTGTAGGTACACGACACAACTATACGGAACGCGCGATAGTTTCTAAACGTCTTCACTGCTTGACATTCATGAACATGCATGAACTCTGCTCACATAGCTCCGACCGGTCCAAACGTTATGTTGTAGACTCTGTCGAACGCCGCTAGGCAGCGCTGGCGTCCCAATTAGTCAACTCAGTAACGTATTTCCGACACATAGCCGGCTTATTTATTCGGTATATATTTATAACACAATATACCTAATGAATGCGCTTCTTATTGTGAACCTCAAATTAGTTTTATTTTGGGATCCTAACTGGTTGTAACTGCGACCAACTTGGGTGTAGCGTTCGCTTAGCTTGGTCGGCTAGCGAGCCGCGCGATTGGTCAGAGTTATAAAATAACCTAAACTCGACCACTTGGTCGAGGTGCCCTAGCTTAGTTACTTCAACCAATTTGGTTCACGCGTGGTTACCTGTTCTAACCTAACCCGTTTGGTCGGGGTACCGTAGCTTAATTACTGCGACCAACTGTGAGAAGAGGCATTTTTATTTTTATCTCTGCATCATTAGGAGACCAAAAGTTTTTAGAGGTTCATTAATTTAAAAAAGCGTTCATCATTGAAGGTCAATAAGTTTTAAGATATTTCCCGTATTTTAAGTCGACACGATGTGTCCGTATGGATTGAGGAGCCATGTCTCATATTTAAACGCGGGTACTACCAATATTTAGTAGTAAATTAGGTGATTTTGTAGGCCCGATCCTGGAATTTGTAGTAAAACACTTTAAAAGATACACGACTTTAAAGGTGGCTCTTCAATTCAGACGTCTGAATTGAGGTGCCACCTTACAACTCTAAAACTAGCCGACGGATATTTTTGAAAATTTGGTAGGATTTAGTAGTACTTATGCGTAATCTCTACAAAAAAAATGGGTTTTGTACGGCTGAATTTGAGATAGCTACAATGTTTTGATTTTTCTTAAAAATCTACAAATTTCACCGCGCTGTTTCTCGGAAAGTAATTAACCAATTACAACATATTTTTAGTATAATTTAGTAGTAAATACGTTCTAATTTGTAGTATAAAAATAAAATGGAAAAACTAAATAATTTCGCTAATACAACACATTTTATGTGGCTCCTCAATCCAGACGGTCTATAGAAAATAATATGTACGTAGCTACTAAAGTAGTTGATCAAATCGGATAACAATAGCACCAATATTTAGTAGAAATTTCTACTAAATATTGGCGTAATCCAAAATCCTGTACATTCAGTATTTCAAAAGATATTAACAAAATAAACATTCCTTAACAATCTAGTGTGGTACGAGAGCCCACGACCAAAACCATATCACATCGTTTTAGGGCCAAAACCGTATAAAATCGTTAGTTTAGATGATTTCTGAACCCAACTCGATGAGAAGTACCGGTCAGAAACGTTTCAGTTTTACGGAAGCCTATTTCTGCTATGTCAAAAAAATAAGCAGACGGTTTCATCACAATATGCCTGATATTAAAAATGTACATAGTTTTCATAATTTTATTACAAAAAAGTTTGTTTTCTGACATTTTACGTGTCACATGTGGACTGATCGCATTTTCAAAAAATTACAAAATATATATCTATCTGTCTCATAGCAACCTGGTTCAGTCATTTTAAAATCTTTTGTATAGTTACTGAATACCTGTTTTTAGAAATTTTAAATGTCATATATAACTCCAAAAACAGAAATAACGTTTTGGAGTCGCCCGGCTAACACGCGGTGCTTGTTACGCTTACGACACCGATGATGAGTCCGACAATGAAATAAAAAAATATGAATTTAATTTCAATAGACAGTTATTTTCAAACGTCATCCCAGTTTTCTTTTGTCCAATTTATTTAAAAAAAACCTTTTTCAGTTTGATAGTTACGGGTAAGCTCTTTGTTAATCGTACGTAAAAACGATTTATTCTGAAAAAATATTTATTCGCATTAACTGACCAATGTTCACCTGAAAACAAGATTTTCAGACGGGTTGCAATTTTTTATTTTTTGCCTCATTTTTAATTTTCTAAATGACCTTCTAGATGTGACGCTACTGGTTTCAGAAAATTGTGTTTTCGGTACCTAAAATCTGTCGTTCAACTACATTCTGAAAATCAGACATATTGCTATGAAACAGTTCGATATATTTTTTTACATAGGTATTTCAAATGCGCTTAGGTCAGACGTGATGCGGAAAATATCTGAAATTTTTGGATTTAGAATCTTCTGCAGTTGTAGCCACATTAAAATTGTCTTACATTTTTTGCAGTTTTTAAGTTAAATCATTAATACATCTCCCTAAGATTTTATTTTATTTATTGCAGTAAGATAGATTTGTTTCATTAGAACATGGAAAAGTTGTTTTTGATCAAGATACAACCTGACACTGACCTGCCGTAATCTTTTGAATACGAAAACAATACGTTACTAATCAGACAACTTTTCGATTGAGCCAGGTTGCTGTAGTAAAATTACGAAAACTATGTACATTTTTTTTTTTTTTTTTTTGAAATGGCTTCTCGCAGTTTTGACCACTAAGGTCGTGGCTGCTTAACCGGACTTTCCTGTGGGTGCCATAAGCTTCTACACTTAGAGCCTCCAGCCAGGAGCTTTTTCAACTATTCTAAATTAAAATTAAGCGAATGCTCGCTAAGGGCACCCCCTGTGGGGTACGGACCTCGGCTTAGGGCATCGCTGACGGGAGGACAGCAAGAGGGGACAGGCTGGATCAAATTTATATTTATATCATGATTATTATTCGGGGTATTTAAAGCTACGTGCTCAGCTGCAACAACTGCTGGCACCTCGTTATCGAGCAAGGGTCGGGGGGGGGATTCGTTTACTCGGGGAGTAGATCGCGTACGTAAAGGACCTCGGCGGCGAGGTCGGAATGACGGGAGGCGTCTGTGTTTGTGCACTGTACTGGTGGCCCTATTCTGCTCCTGGAGGAGTGTAATGGGGTCATCTGGGTCGGAGAGTACATGCCTCGGACGGCGGATCTGACTGATTTGGGACGGGACATAATTGGCTGCCTCGACTATCAGAGGGTTCCGATGTCGAGGAGCGGACTCAAAGTGGCGCTTTGCCATGCGTTTGAGGAACTGGTGGATCGTAGGGATCTTACAGTCGAGATGGAGGATCTCGTTTCTGACGTACCACGGGGCTCCCGTGGCCTTGTGAAGGAATCTGTTTTGGAGGGACTGCATCCTATGGATGTGACGGGGTTTGGCGTGGGCGAAGACTGCTCCCGCATAGGTCATTATGGGACGGACACACGCTGTGTAGATACGCAATTTGCACTTTAGTGACAATTTGCTGCGTGAATTTAGGATACAGTGAAGCCTACCTAGAGCGAAAGCGGCTCGCGAACGAACCGTCTTTATGTGCTCTGAAAAGGAGAGACGGTGGTCTAAGATCACACCTAGGTACTTGGCTCGCTTCTCCCAAGGGATCGGCTTGCCGAACAGGGTGATCGTTCGGGGGGGAGGGGGGGGTCTAGATCTCGGTTTCGAGAATGAAACCGCTTGACTTTTGTCGGGATTAACTTCGATCCTCCACCGTCTAAACCAGGCGCCAAGGTTATTGACGGCCCGTTGTAGATTTAGGAGAGACGAAGGGGCGTTGCCTTTGCAGGTGATCGCAGTGTCGTCTGCGAACAGAGCGAGCTGCGTCCCTCTGTGTCTGGGGATGTCGCTGGTGAACAGCGTGAACGCGAGGGGGGCTATCACTGAGCCCTGAGGGACTCCTGCCCTTATGGGGCGAGGGGAGGATAGGGCACCTTCGATACGGTAGCGGAAGGTGCGATTCGACAAGTAGTCTCGTATGATGAGTACGAGACGATCCGGCACTCCGAGTTTGTATAGCTTGTATACTAAGCCGTTGTGCCAGACTTTGTCGAAAGCTTTCGCTATGTCGAAGAAGACTGCGCATGTCGGATAGCCGCGGGTGAGACCACCTTTGACCAGCTCGACTATGCGGTGGACCTGATGCACGCTAGAGTGCTGAGTTCTGAAGCCGAACTGCTCGTCGGGTATGAAACTATGTACATTTTTAATATCAGGCATATTGTGATGAAACCGTCTGCTTATTTTTTTTGACATAGCAGAAATAGGCTTCCGTAAAACTGAAACATTTCTGACCGGTACTGCTCATCGAGTTGGGTTCAGGAATCATCTAAACTAACGATTTTATACGGTTTTGGCCCTAAAACGATGTAATATGGGTTTGGTCGTGGGCTCTCGTACCACACTAGATTGTTAAGGAATGTTTATTTTGTTAATATCTTTTGAAATACTAAATGTACAGGATTTTGGATTACGCCAATATTTAGTAGAAATTTCTACTAAATATTGGTGCTATTGTTATCCGATTTGATCAACTACTTTAGTAGATACGTACATATTATTTTCTATAGACCGTCTGGATTGAGGAGCCACATAAAATGTGTTGTATTAGCGAAATTATGTAGTTTTTCCATTTTATTTTTATACTACAAATTAGAACGTATTTACTACTAAATTATACTAAAAATATGTTGTAATTGGTTAATTACTTTCCGAGAAACAGCGCGGTGAAATTTATGGATTTTTATGAAAAATCAAAACATTGTAGCTATCTCAAATTCAGCCGTACAAAACCCATTTTTTTTGTAGAGATTACGCATAAGTACTACTAAATCCTACCAAATTTTCAAAAATATCCGTCGGCTAGTTTTAGAGTTGTAAGGTGGCACCTCAATTCAGACGTCTGAATTGAGGTGCCACCTTAAAAGTCGTGTATCTTTTAAAGTGTTTTACTACAAATTCCAGGATCGGGCCTACAAAATCACCTAATTTACTACTAAATATTGGTAGTACCCGCGTTTAAATATGAGACATGGCTCCTCAATCCATACGGACACGATACGATCGCGTTTGTCAATCAACATAACTTCTGTAATAGCAGAAAATCGCTAGGTACCCGTCAGTCGTAACTTATATCTGTATTTTATCACGCACTCCGCAGTCATGGGAGTCACCCTCATGATTTATGTGAAACGGTACGCGGTACGGCGACGGCGGTACCCTCAAACACGAGATAAAACGCGTAACGTTACCGTGCACCTATATGTTATGAGAATACTTGATAATTACATGAGGTAAGTCTCAAAGACAACGTTTCATTAATTATGTAGCTAGGTATTTACTAGACGTAGGTATTTTGGTTAATAGACTTGTACGGTTATTTGTATGTTAGTTGAGTAGAAATTGATTATTTTATCGAGTAGGTTAAAGTCATCATCTTCCTAGCCTTTTTCCAAATATGTTGGGGTTGGCTTCCAGTGTAACCTGATGCACCTATTTACCAGTATTTTACATGGATTGACTGCCTATCTGGCATCCACAACCCAGTTACTGGGTAATACGATACTGGTTGTCAGTTTCGAGTTTCTTAGGAGGGGGTCTAAGTGCAAATCCGCCACTGTCCATTAAAAATAAAATGTGTTTTTTGCGTCTGGTGACACTTAATCACATTATCTATGGTTCTGTAAATTCAGTTACATTCAAAACCGCCTCTATCACATACAAAAAGACAGAAAAAGTTGTGAATTGGAAGATTTATTAAGCCACGGAACGTTTTTTAACTGCTGTGAACATTTTTAGAAACTGGATAGAGGCAAATTTGCACTTAGACCCCTCTGTCATGGCTGAAATTTACGTTGCAGATCTTTGACAGTTACTGTCAACAATGACAATGACATGATGACATGATCTACAATGTTACTGTCAGCCGGGACCATCGGCTTAACGTGCTTTCCGAGGCATGGAGGGGTCTCGATAATGTAATGCATGGTCACCCATCCACGGACCAACCTCGGCAAGCGTAACTTAACCTTCGATCGACTCGTGCGGCTGTTTTGATTCGAGTATCGAACAGGTAAAAGTAACATTATAAAGAAAAAGCTACGACCAAACGAACAACCGTCGCGTCGAAAGAACGACCCACAGTGTATTAGTTTGCATAAAAACTAAGTACAGTAATAAACAGGATTTTAGTCCAAAATAAAGGTGCTATTAAATTAGAATGTTACCTAACAACAAAAACCTTAGCGTAATTTCGCTATTGTTTGCAAAACTAATATTTCAGGAATCTGAAGTTTAACCTGGATCAATTTACAGTATTTCAGGGCCTCATTCAATGCCAACAGTTAAAAAAATATTTTATGATTTATGAGTATGTTTTTATGTCCATACTCTTTTACTTCAAAGCGGTTTTGATTTTGGGCAATCTCTTTTCCACCTTCAAAAATCTCAAAAAGCTTTCAAGTAAAAAATTATCTATGTAGAGCTAAAATCTTGATAGACAGAATGTCAAGTATCAACATGAGCTCTGCATACAAATAACATCATACGCGAGCAATTCTCATTTATCTCATGTCACATGCTAATCAAAAAAAATAACTCATGTACCTATCAGTTTTGCATAATATTATTAGCATTCTTGTACACTGCATTTTATACTTTAAAGATACTTTCTGGATTGCAGTGAGATCTAAAAAAATAAAAAATAAATATTTATTTATATATATTTTTTTTTACCGTCTCGAAATTTTTACAGGGTGTTCTATCCATGAATATAAACAACTTTCACTATGGGAGCAACTCTGAAATCACGAAAAAAAAAATCTGCTGTTTGACGTTATTTATTTTAATTTGATGTGATTTAATTTAATTTGATTTGATTTTAATTGATTTTATTGTATTTGACATTATTTGATTTTATTTGTAACATTTATATTAATTTATGTTTGGCAATGGGTGTTATTTACCTGAAAATAAATGAATTTATTTATTATTTTTTTTTTTTTTTTAAACAAAAGTTCAATTACCTACTTGACCAAAATGTTCGAAACAGCAGATTTTTTTTTTCGTGATTTCAGAGTTGCTCCCATAGTGAAAGTTGTTTATATTCATGGGTAGAACACCCTGTAAAAATTTCGAGACGGTAAAAAAAATATGTGTAAAGTGTATCAATTATGCACGTAAACTTTTGTTTTTGAACAATAAACAAAAAAAAAAAAACTACCGCTACGCTACCGCTACCACGACTTTGTCCGCGTGGATTTATGATTCTCCCATACGAACTATAAGATCTCATTTCACGTCTTTAGGGTAACTGAGTATAGTATTGAAAGTAGGCCAAATTAACAGCAACTTAAATAAATTAAATTAATGAAAAGAGTTAACTATAGTCTAATACTTCTTATAAAATAAAGTCGCTTGTAGTGTCTGTCTGTGTGGCCGTGTTCTTCTTCTAAATTAAAATTCTTTGTTGCGAACTAAGTGTACAACATTTTGAAGATGTTAACAATAGGTAGGTTCTTAGAACTTAGTTGCCTGTTAAGGCATTGCAATTAAATGGATATAAAAAATTCATAAAAAATATAAACATACTCAATATTTATCATATCCATTATTTTTATATTTTATTTTTTGTTCTTCTAGACAAGAAAAATATGCATATAGATTTTCACCATCATTTTGAGAATTTATTCTGGTAGGTTTATGTGTACAAAACATTAATATTAAGATTGCATATAATAACGCTTTATTATCAATGAGTATTTTGGTTATTAGCAAACAGCAGGATGCTGCTATCTTTTCTCTTGACATAACCCCTTCGTCACCTTATTTTAAGAAAGGCCTTTTCTTTGTTAAGTTAGTTACATTATAAGCTAGCTATTACTCACCATCATTCCTAATAAATAATTCAGATGTGTAAGTAACCTTTTCGTTCGTGCCTTTCAAAATAGTGAATTAAATCACGTACCTACATTAGTTTAATTTGGGCAAACTCGGGCTTAGTATAATTAAAAACTTTATATTAGCTATTCAGATGTGGAGAGAGCTCGCGGATTTAATTTTTTCATTACCTTTTTGGTTAAAACGCTATGCAGTGAGTAAGTATTTTCTGAAGGATGTTACGTTCTTTTGTATTTCAATTTCGGGAACTGTTGCATTAAACTTTCAGAAGCGAGAATTTTACTTTATAGGTTCGCTTTTAAAAATGTAATTAGGAAATCCATATTGCGCTTACATGATGCAAGACAGCTTGGTATCACGCTGTTCCTTGCAAAAGTCAATATACACAAGCCTCGACAAACACAGTATAAATATTCTTCAATCCAGATATATCGATGACCTGCAGAAGCATGTAGCAAGAATGGCCTGTAAAATGTTAAATTGGAAGTTATCTCGCAAAAAAAAAAAAACAACTGGTATTACATCTATAATTTTTCTAAAAGGTCTTTATACAAACAACTTTACCATACATAGACAAATGTTCATCCACATTAAACGAAATCCGGCACGGTAACGGCTCAGGTGCTCTGCCGGAAGGCAAGCCCGCGTCACTGAAATTATGACGTCACTGATTTACAGCTCACTTTTGTTTTGTTCAGCCAAAAACGTACGGATTCATAGCGCAGATTTGTATTTTAGTAAAATGTTTGTTGTATAAATTGTGAGGAATTCAAGCGAATTGCTCATTTTTGGAGGGATCTTGTTTAGCTAGAAAGACTATGTGATTTCGTTTTCTTTTACATAAACGATGTTATGGTCAGAATGGGTAGGTCTAAGGTTCTAACAGACAAAAAGAAAGAACATAATATTAAATTAAAATAGTCACAACTCATAAGACGACAAGCACAGACGAATACAATACGTATTGGCATTTGCTACCAAAATAAGAAGTTATTAAAATAGTATTATGAATGGTTGGATAGATCCATACATAACACCAAAACATCAAAAAACCAACTCCGGACAACTACAAGGTAAATTCACAAAGACAAACTTAGTTAAAAAAGGTCGCAAGCAAAGGACGAAATAATGAATTGTTCACGAAAAAAAAATTGCTACCTCAAAGTATTATAATTACTTAAATTTTGCTTTCCAGGAACACAAAATCAGATTTAGATGTCTGAACAAGGTAATATAATATTAAGCTTTGTAACGAGTCACTTGGTCAAAGGAGAATTAATTCAAGCCTGATAGTCTCTTGTAATTATTACTTTCTTTGGTGATACTGTAAATTTATGTAATTATAAATTATTTGCTTTGCTGTTTTTCCACCTAGTAACACTGAGGGTTCTTACGTAATTATAAAAGACTTAGCATTGATGTGATTATAAAAAGAAAGAAATAGTTTTGTACAAACATTTTGGATCTCAAATCTTATATACACAGTTTTGCTAGAACAAACGTTTTTCAGACCATAGTCTACTACCATTCTAAAGCATCAAATATGTTATTTAAAAAACTAAACCAGGCGTTCTCAAAAAAGTCTTATGTTAGTCAAACGTATTCAAATATTAACCGTAATATCAAAGTACTCATCGCGGTAGCGATATGGCATTCAAAAGAGTTATGAGGAGTCCACGTGGACTGCAAAGATGTCCGGCCAATACGGGTCGAAATGCAAATAAATCATTAGCCATGACATGCAATATTGTTCCGCCCATTTCTTTTGTTGACAGCCGAGGACCGCCCGCGTCACCCGAACGGTAGCCAGTCTACCGAAATCTCTTGAGTGGGTCATGCCTATGCATCTGATGTACTTACGTCAGAGGCATGTATCGCGCGTTTTTTATGAAAATGAGTTCTAACTATTTGAATGTGGAGTGGTGTTGGATGGTGCGTTTGGCATGCAATTTTGTACCTACATTCTGAACTGTGATGTAAGAAAGTAACTAAGTAGGTAAGTACCTACTTTACTCGCCAAAACTAATAATTTACTTCAGCTAGAACTTCTGATGGTCCTAAGCCCGATAAGTATCAAGGGAAAATTAGAGTCAATATTGTCTTAGTGCACACGGAGCTAACCCAGTTTTGTGGAAGTTTTGTTTTTGTCTTTTTCCTGTAATATCCGAATAAATAAATAATACCAAAAAATCTCACGTCAGATGCAATAGGTACCCGTACCTAGTACCTGCAGGAAATAATTAAAACCATATCTGACAGTATCTACCGTAAGTTCGCACCTAAAACGAAATGATAAAATTAGAGGTCAGTCACCTCGCCGCGCTGTTGGGTGCGTCGCGAAGCGTGTTTGAGATTACTCATTATGTATAGGAGATTTTAGGAGAATATGTAATTGTATTGATCACATTATTGCTTGTTTACAACAATTCATCACAGTATGACAGTGTTGTTATCGTAAAAATTTGAGCTGCTGTATGTCACAGTCTGGTTTGCCGTATTTTTTAAGCGAAAAAATACTAAATTGCCTTATTTATTTAAAAAATGTCTATTCCTCATTTGTTTCTTCTCCATAAAGGTTTCTTATCGTTTTTATTACTTTCGAAGATTTTTTTTCTCTATTATTGTGGCGCACAGCCTCTTCAGGTGACAGATATTTGAGTTTAATTTTCGTTTCATTCATTACGCTAGTGAAAAAACGTTTCGTTTAACCTATAGGTAGTTAATTGCCGTATTTTGTGATACGGCAATGAGAAGCCTGCCATATGCCCCTATTTTCAGAAAAAAATCATGGATTTTCGTATAATACGGCAATTGCCGTATCTATTCTATTTTATCATATGGCAAGCAAAGCCGATGTCGACTATTCTGCCAATGTCTAAAATGTCTAAAATGCTTTTGTACTGGCGAAACATCACAACAAAACATGTTGAAATCTCTAGTGCCTGTCAAAGTTTGTATGGAAAATTGACAGAAAATAGAGATTCCAACATGTTTCGTTGTAAATGTTTCGCCAGTGCAAACGCACAGTTAGAAAAACAAGTGTGTATGTTAAAAAAAAGAAAAAAAATTAGATCGTAAACTAAAAGAAAAACAACAACTGTGGACGCAAGTAAAATTCTTCGATTTCATTGATACAGTTGAACACAATGTAAATCTTGTTGGGTTAGTACGGGACTGAAACAAATAAAGACTGAAGCCGGACCGGGTAAAACTAGTGTTTAAATAACTAAGCACTACAAAAGTCTTAGTATGCACCAATTTCTAAATGTCAAATTAGTTAGTGGCATAATTATTTTTGGAATTTTAAGTTTTTATAATAGACTAGCTTCTGCCCGTGACTACGTCCGCGTGGTTTAACGTATCCTATGGCATTTGGGAAATAGCGTGGCTTTTTATCAGTGAAAATATTTATGAAATCAGATCAATAATTCTGAAGAATATCCCCTACATACTGAAGAAGTGAATCAAGTCAGCAACAGCTTAAAATCATCCTACAGTTTTTTCGTCGGCCTCTAAAAATGAAATGAAATAAAACTCAGAAGGCAGGCTTTACGATTCGGCATTCCTTCATGGCCTCATGGAAAGTCTCTTTCAGCAGTGCACCCTCCTTATTTTGAAGTAATAAGGAAAAATAATTATTGGCTTACATGTTTCCTCGTTATTTTCAATGAGTTTGACTCAGATTTGAATAATTTATTACAAATAAAGAGTTGAAAAATATTTCTTGCGGCTTAGAATTTTATTTAACTTATTGAAATTATTGCGTAAGGGTTTTGCGTAAGGGTTTTATTACTTTGTATAAAGACAGTAAACATTTTTTACATCTTTACAGTAATTGTTACGGGTAGTCAAAAGCCCAAAAGTCTCACAACCAGTCCTATCAAGGGGTATCGTGCTCTTGGTAGCACGATTTTTAAATGATATCCTGTTTATTACTAGTTTTTAAGCAAACTGTGGGTAGTTTATTTGGCGGCTGTTCGTTTGGTCATACATTATTATTTTTATTAAATGTTTGTTATTTATTTATTTTATAAATTACATGTTCCTTACACTTAAAAAAGCACACAATTAGACCTCTGGGGTCTATCTTAGCATGCCATGGCCTGGGATTTGATCAACGCGCTTTTAATAGTTAATTATAATTGAGTTGATGTAATGTTCCTTCAACTTACGCTTTATGTTTTTACTATTCATTGAGTCTCTGATGTCTACAGGTATTTTGTTTAGTAAATTGGGTAATTTGGCCTACTCAATATTCGAATCAAAACAGCCGCACGGGTCGATCGAAGGTTAAGCTACGCTTGCTGAGGTTGATTTATGGATGAGTGACCATCCATTACATATCAACACCCTCCGTGCCTCGGGAAGCATGTTAAGCCGTTGGTCCTGGCTCTCATTTGTAAATCTTTCACATTATCATAGTAGTTACGGGTAGTCAGATGTCCGAAAGTCTGACAACCAGTCTTATCAAGGGGTATCGCCCATAACTGAGTTAGTTGGGCAAAGGCTAGGTAGATTGATATTTCACCTTTGTTTTCGTTCGTTAAATGTGCTACAAATTGTTATTATAATGTAGATACTACTTGTTCTACTGCAAGGCAACATGGCCGTTTCTCAAAACAGAGAACAAAAGAGCATCGATTACCTCGGTTGCTTTACAAAACAAAAGGTGTTTTAAAAGTGACTAGAATCTCTTAATCATTAAAATAATGTTTAGTTAATTCGTTACAGATTGATTAACCGCCGGTGAGGTCAATTTGGCGGAGGCTGTAAGACCATCAGGCTTCATGTACAGTGGACTATACTGGATCAATTGGGTACCCCAGTTGTATTAAAGTTTTAATGCAACTTGTGAACCCAATTGATGCAGCCCACTGTATATGAAGCCGGAGCCGCACCGGCGGCGGACCGCAAGACAAAAAATATCATAATATCTCTAAAATCTACGCAGCTGCGGCGTGGCTGCGGTGCGGCGGCGGTGCGGTGCATGGGTCATATTCATTCGTTCACACAAACATGCAGTCCGGCGCCAGTGCGGCTCCGGCGTCATTTACAGGAAGCCTTAGAGATAATTGTGGGCAGACTAGAGTGGCTAGAAGAATGTTACATTTTTTAAATAAGTCTTAAGAAAGAAAGACACAAAATACGTTTTTTGCGGTAAACATGACGCAAAAAAATAATATAAAACAAAATAGGTAGAGTGCTTGCAACCGTTTTACTTACATTGCTGCGTTGCGAAGCTAATTTGCCAAAACGTAGTAGCAACAAAATATTGGTACAACATGTTTGCGTCAAATTATAGGTCAGCGCAAACCGACACGATGGAGTGGCGACTCCGAGTGCGTCTGAACTGGGTTTGCATGAGCATGCTAGTATCGATTTGATCCAGTCCGTGACAAGAGTATTTAACGCAACTTCTAAAAAATTTTTTGCGTTAGGGAGAAGAAAAAACTGACACTATTATATCTTTGTTATTTTAGGGAACGACTGTTTTGATTTGTGTTTAATTTTCTTGCAAAGCTTCCATTTTGGCCGAGAGCCACTGCTTAAATTTAGGAGTACGCTTAAAACTAGCATGCTTATTGCTAACAAATGTAAACAGCTGCCACATGCAAGTTTTGTTGTTTTTGTGTGATTGAGTAACAAACATACAAACTTTCACATTGATTTAATAATATATATATATATTAAAGGAGGATAGTAGGATGTGTGTCAGTCCATACTTAGTAATCATAACTTCGTAGTAATGGAGTAAATACACAATTGAAAACTTCTAATGATGAAATTTTGCTAAAACAGGTCCAAATTGTGACTTTCAAACATGTTCTGGTTGTATTATTTATTCTAGAGACCTCCGTCTAGTTTTCGCTGCATTGGACACAAAGTTCCGGACCGCTGTGACACGTCACGTGTCTAAAATTTATGGTTAGAACATCATAAATTCTAAAGCTTTGATTGCAGATCTTTTATATTCAATGTGGAGCTGTTTTTTTAAAGTAGATTATAATATTTTGTAACAAATTCGAATAACGCGGAATTTAGAAACAAATAATCTTCCTTTATTGTGTCAGAATTCCGCGTATTTCGAATTAGGTTGGATCAAGAGACTAACCATTTCATATTCATCGAATTTCCTTGGTTAATCTTTAACTTTATTTATATGATCGTGCTGAGCTTACTCTAGCTTAATCCACACACTGTTTTATAAATGCAGAACAAAAAAACAAAATCGCAGAAGACTAAGAAAACGGCCCTTGGACGTTTTGTACGCTTAACAAAACCTCCAAGGGTTAATCACATAGATTACTCTTTTGAGTAGCAGACATTACCGTCATCACCACTGGCTGGGTGTCGGTCTCTTTTTGCTTTGCCAATGTCCACACTTTTGCACCAGTCCCACCCACGTTCGATCTGTATATTAACAACAAGAGGTATTTCAGGAAATAAAGAAACTAAAAGTAAATGCACTACGATAAAATTTCAAGAGGCCAATGTTTCAGGTTTATGTGGTGACCTGTTGAACAACTGACGTGCGGCTTTGCTCGTTGGCGTTCCGCCAACCTCGGCTCTTTAACATAATTCTCCGAATCCATGATAACACACGTTTTAAAGCTATTCCGCGATTGATGACCCTTTTCGCGTTCGCAATTAAGAGAGATCGATGAACGAAGATCAATGTCGAATAACGTAACTAACTAAAATGGAAAGGTTTGAAACGGAGGCCGTAAATCATGTCTGAAACGATGCTCACTAGGGCTTGTTTTAGAAATGGAAGTAAGGATGTATTTTTGCGACTATGTTGTTGTTTGTAATGAACCTACATCATGGTTGTTGGTTGAAAACATTGTTTCGGTTAGACTACTTAATTCACTATTTTTATTAAGTATGTTAAATTCATCATTCATCTCAAGCACTTTTGATGTTTTCATGCCTAATTTAAGGTTGCAGGTTTAAGGTGTGCAGGGATCTCCAATTTTATTGTTAGAACTTATTTTTTGAGTAATCTTTTCAGCCAAAAGACGCCCACTGCTGGACATAGGTCTCCCCAAGCACGGCTATTTGGAGCGGTTCTATGCTTCCCATATCCACTGGATTCGTGCGGAGTTCACAAGGTCATCGGTCCACCTTGTGGGAGTTCTTCCAACGCTACGTCTTCGGGTACGCGGTCGCCACTCCAGAACCTTTCGACCCCATCGGCCATCTGTTCTGCGAACAATGTGCCCTGCCCACTGCCACTTAAGTTTAATAAATTTTTCGGGCTATGTCGATTACCTTGGTTCTCCTACGGATGTCTTCATTTCTGATTCAATTACGTTGGGAAACTCCAAACATAGCCCTCACCCAAAGGACAATCATTTGGTGACTTTTAGCCTTCTAAAAGGCCCATTGTGATGGACCACGTTTCAGTGCCATAGGAAACACGCACTGGTCAAAGACTTTCATCTTGAGACACTGCGGTATGTGGGACGAGAAATATTACGTAGCTTTCCGAACGCTGCCCAGCCGAGTCGGTTTCCACGAATGACCTCTTTTACGAAGTTGGACCTACTTAACTAGATAGTTTGTCCTAGGTAAACATACTCAACAACAACTTCGAATGTAGCGTCTCCGATCTTCATGAGAGTGAGTGTTACATGGGCATTTGACATGACATTTATCTTGTCTATGTTCATTCTAAGACCCACTCTTTTGGAAGCTCTGCTGAGGTCATCGAGCACATCATTATACTCAGATCCTTGAGAGTCTCAGCCATTACAACTATATTGTTCGCAAACCGAAAGTGAGTGCTGTACAGACTTGCCATTAATGCATGCATTAATCGCACACCATGTAGACAACCATATTATAAGTTGGATGATTATTTATCGTAGATAAAAATGCTTGGCTTAATGCTGGTCCTGCTCTACAGCCACTTGGGCTCACTAGCAAAAATTTTAATATTTAAAAGAGTTGCTTCCCCTTTTTGTTTTTTTTTTCTAAAATTACGAACTTAATAAATATTTTTTATTTTATTTAATCAAGATTTAATTGTTGTATGCTCCAATAGATAATAATGATTTCCTTTTTTTTGGTAGTATAATTCTATTAATCTCTCAAATACATTGCAAACTGTAGTTTTGTATAATTTAGAAGCATTTTTTAGGGTTCGTAGTAAACAAGGAACCCTTATAGGTTCGTCATGTCCGTCTGTCTGTCTGTCCGCGGCTTAGCTCAGAGACTCTTAGTACTAGAAAGCTGTAATTTGGCATGGGTATAAACAAAACGGTGAAGGAAAACATCGTGAGGAAACCAGCATGTCCTAGAACCGAAAATTCGATGACATGTGACATCTACCAACCCGCACTGGGCCCTCGTGGTGGATTACGGCCCACTCCCTCTCACAGAGAGGAGGCCTGTGTCCCAGCAGTGGGAACATTATAGGCTGATGATGATACATATTAATCCGACAAAGTGGTAAAATAAAATCATACGCAAATGACGCGTTTGCGCAATTTCGCGTTTTACGCAAATAAATTTTCTTATCTTATACAAAAAAAAAAAATTGTGTACCTCCCCTACACGTAAAGTGGGGATATTTTTTTTTCTCATCTATCCCATGATGTGGAGTATCGTTGGAAAGGTCTTTCAAAAATATTGAGTTTGCGGACACCATTTTTGAATTTAGGGATCCGTTTTCGAAATATTAAGCTTTAAAGTGCTAATTTTTGTTAGAGTCAAGTGTCCCCTGCCGGCTAAATGGTTGGTTTTGAGTGTGTGAAAAAAATCACAACAGTAGTTTATATAACGAAATTAAAAGGAAAACTATCATAGCTCAGTAGGCTTTACAAGTTAACGAGTAATAATCGACCAACTTACATTTGCGGTTGCAAATTCTGTATGGGAGAACATGTTTTTCAACAACAAAGGTAAGTTTGTTCTTGGGATAAATTCATCCCAACTACGGAACCCTTCATTGTGCGTGGTCCGACACGCACTTGGCCGGTTTTATTTTTAATTTTTGTAAATGTGAGCACCATGGAGCCGTTTATTATGTTATTATGATGTATGTTGACTTGAAAAGCATGGCAGTTGAGAGTATGTCATGCTCACTTAAATGTCTCGCTGATGGTGGCGAGTGTGTTGGATCATTCGGTTCTCTACAAAACGGGTGAGCTGGATGGTGCTGATCCACGCGTCATGTTCGTGAACGGACGCCGTCGGTTGACTGGTCATCTCTTATCTGCCAGGGCTTATTTTTTATCTTATATTTTGAATTATTTGCGCTGTTTTTCTCTTGACATATAGAAGCAACAAGAATAATGTACCCAGGATTTTGTATTATATATTTAAAAGAGTGTTCTTGGAGTTTCTTGCCCGTACTTCTCCATAGAGATCTACGTTTTGGAATGGGCAACTATACACCGTTTGAAATAAGATTAGACATTTAAACAAACCTTTTTTACAGTCCGTTCAACCGATTTTGACTTCTATACCGTAGGCATAAGGATGGCATTAAAAGCAAAAAAAGTGGTTAGAAACCAACTATTTACTGCAGCTGCCATTTGTCATGCGACCAACGCAATAGAAGTCAAAATCGGTTGAACGGACTGTAAAAAAGGTTTAGTTAAATGTCTAATCTTATTTCAAACGGAGTTTAGCTTCAACTTTCTGACTAACTGACCGACTCTTTGACAATTCAAAAGTAAATGGTTTAATTGAAATAAAAGCTTTAGAGTTTAAGTTTGAGTTTGACGCCTAGCTCTTTCCAGTCCTGAACCTTGAACACATCCTCAAGTGCAGCGGGAACAGTTTCGTAGAGATACCATCTCCCTGTCTCACACCTCGCCGTAGAAGGATATGTTTCGAAGTCTGGTCCCGGAGTCGGACTGACATAGTGGCGTTCTCGTACAGACACTTTAGCACCACGATGTGCTGATAGTTGATCTGGCACCGTTCAAGAGACCCATCTCTCGATCGAATCGAAGGCTTTCTCGAAGTCCACGAAGCCTCGAGTATTTTATATTTTGATTACCTACCTATAATCTATGCAAAAAAAGAATACTTATTCTGTAGACATTTTGGAATACGTCCAGTTGTAATCGGTTCACATTTCGTCATAATTATTTTCACCTTATGTTACGTGACAAGAAGTAATGAAGAACATGAAGTAATCTTGAGCCTAGCCTAATTTTACTAACTCTATTTTTTTTCTATTTTTTTTCACAATTTTTTGTTTTCTTTTTTTTTCTTTTCTTTTTTTTCTTTTTTTACTCTATTTTTTTTAACAACTTTATGTAATCACCCATATTACCAAATAAATGATTTTGAATTTGAATGACCTACCTTAGTTTCAAATATAAACTCGGAGCAGCTGACAGTTTTTTCCACACAGTTTCATTGAAGCTCACTATAAAAACAAAATAATCCATAGGTCTCCTACTGGGCACAATAATAAACATTTAAAAAACTTTAATTTCAGATTTTTTTTAAATCTGTATGTGCAGGATTACAGTTTTACACGATAATTTACCAGGTATCGCATGTTGTCAGGGAATGGCCACAAATTATCAGGTTATTTACTTAACTGGCTGTGATTAGTGCTCCCTGCCATTATAGTAATTAAGTATTTGTTGCATATTTACATACCTGCACGTTGACATTTTGTTTCAAGTTTTATTTCATAGCTAAGATCATTTCGAATATCAAAGGCCTAAATTGAAGGTTTAGAACCACGGATACAGATATAAAAGTGTCCTTGGTTTAATAGCTATACCTATAAAGTATTTTTTAACCGACTTCCAAAAAGGTGGAGGTTATATGTTCGTCGCGTATGTTTGTTTTTTTTTTTATGTATGTCCACCGATTTCTCCGTCAATTGTGGACCGATTTTGTAAATTCTTTTTTGTTTGAAAGGGTGTGCTCTCGAATTGGTCCCATATAAATTTTATTAACTTTGCTTGGATAGTTTTTGAGTTAGCTACAAAATACGTATTTTTTTCCCACTTAGTATGTAGATGATATGATAAGTTTCTGTCACTAGTAGCAGGTAGTGGTATTCGAATGTGTATGGGGTAGGTACTACAACTAAAAAGTGAAAAATAAAAACTTTTTACAAAAAAAAAACAACCCACCTCCAAAAAAACACTACAAAGTGAAAAATAACTTCAATTTCGGAAGTCGGTGGCAAAAAACGAAAAAAAAACCCAAGACACGACAAAAGTTTTTTTAAATCGTATTTTCTTTTATATATACCTACTCTATTTATAATTTGGAGTTTAAAACACAAAAAACAAGGGGTGAGTAAAGGACAACAATTTTAAATATTTTAATATTTTTTTTTGGATCACTTAATACCATTTTTGTTACCCAAAAACCATACGAAACACGTAAAATACTTTAAAAAATTACAAAACAATTAAAAACAAACCTAGCAATGCAACACAAAGCCAATGCCTACCAATTGTAAAAGTTGCGCCGGCCATTGCGCGCGAAGCTGTATATTGTCGTTCAGCTGACATGCGACATTCAATTTCCTTTTGTCAACTATTGCAAACTGCAGCAGTAAGGCGGTGGCCATGATGTGTTTCCTGTCGCGTTTAAAAATATTAAAATGTTGTTACTTTTATAAGATGCAACGTTTTTGGTTGGTAGTTGAGAGTAGGTACTGGCAGGTTGGCAGTTGTTTTTGGTAGGTACTTATTAGTTATTCGTAACGTAATTCGCACGGGATCCTGCCGTTTTGCTAAAAATTATTTTGACAAAATTTCACTATCTAAACAAATTTTAGCAGGCTTTTTTATACCAATGCCATTTTTGGAATGATTTTAGTAAGCACATTTTCATTTGGTAAAATTTTTACTCGGCAGAATATTACCAAGGATAATGTCACTAAGGCATTTGGCATGATTTATTACAGCAATAATCTTTGGACAAAAAACATTAAGTCAAATGATTTGTTTTGACAAAAAATGTAAAGACAAAAATAATTTTTTTGGGAATTATATAATTAAAAAATTATGTTTTAGTGACAGAAACGAATCGCTGTAAATCCGACTCCACGCAGTCTTGTCTACCAATCCCCTAGAGTGTAATTTAGAATCGCGTAGGCGCGGAGGGGCAAGGCGGCCCGCGAGTTGAGGAGCAGGGGGTCTTAACACTCAACGCCGTGGCTGAGGCGGGCCAGCGCAGCTGGCCATTAAGACAAAGCTGCGGTGGTGAGCGTTAAACCATCTGCGACGATAAGCTCGCGTGGGACCGCCGAAGCCCCGCAGCGCCGGAGCCGTGACAGAAACCATGTCTGCTGCATGTTGCATGCTCGCTTGCATGCATGGTGTGTACTTGACGCCTAAGAGAAGTTCATAGCAAAAGCTTTGTAATACAAAGGACCATGGGCAAATATGTATGGAGTCTAGGTTCAACTCTCAACAGTTATGAAACTTATGCCATTTGAAAGCTTTTGGGGGTATTATTTAATTTATACTATGGCAGCTAAGTCGAAATCGAGCGCGAACGTGGTGTTTTGGATCATTCGAAAAAAGGTTAGATTAGGGCAGGTAGGTATGTATATATGTATTTAGGTAGGTAGGTATCCTTTTTGGTTAACCAACCTAACCTAACCAAATAGCTACCTAGGTTAGGTTAGATAAGGGTAAGTAGGTATGTAGGTATATGAGTAGCCACGCCGTGCCCTCGTATCGGAAGTCGGAGCCAACCTGTCGCTACCAGCTGTCGTTCGTTCGATGGTCGGGAGTGCCAAGTCGTGGGATGCGGTTATCTCCTTCTGTGAAACCGTAATTTCGCAGAAAGTTGCTGTGGAAAGGGAGAGGGAGATAATGCCCTTTTCCAGCCCCCATAAACAGATCTGGGTGGACGGTGGACTCGGAGACGTCCACCGCTCCCCATCCAGCAGAACCCGAGGTGGCGGCTATTTGACGTCGCAGGGGGAATCTCACACTTCACTCCCGCCGCAGACATGAAGTGGCCCGCAAAAGCAGAGCGATACCAATCGGAGATCATGGAAGGCGCACAAGATCTCATGTTCCCCGGTCCAAGTGTGGGAAGGGAACACTGGGGTGGTTTATAGTCAGTAGGAGTCTGATAGACCCATGAGGATTTTCCACAACGGAACAAAAAAGAAATGTAGGTAGGTAGGTACCAAACCTGCAATCAAACCAACAACCTGGATTAAATTGTATTTTATACTTTGCTTGAACATTATAGGCATTCTATCGAATGTTTCTGTATTATATAGAATACCGGAATAAACAGATTGCCGTTATCATAAACATCAATATTTGAACATCAAAACCTTACCTACTTCACTCTAACCTCCTACCTTACTCTACCTACCTACGCTATCTACCTACATACCTACCTACGCTTTCAATCTACCTACCTACATATCTACCTACCCTAACCTTTTTTTTCGGGTTGGAAAATCCTCATGAATGTCCTCAGCCCTGGGGCGGGTGTAGGGGTCTGTCAGACTCCTACAGACTAAAAACCACCCCGGTGTTCTATTCCCACACTTGCGGCACAGCGAACCTAACCTAACCTAACCATAAAGGGTACCTACCTACCCTACCTAACCTAACGTATTTTGGATAATCCAAAACACCATATTCGCGCTCGATTTCGACTTAGTTGCAATAATATCCCAAAAGCTTTCATATGGCATAAGTTTCATCACTGTTGAGAGTTGATCCCAAAATGACGCATGGTCCTTTGTTTTAAAAACATTATTATGATAAATAAACATTAAATCATTTGAATTTAGGACTTATAACTACAAAAAGATGCATATCTTTCGTCATTGACTAAACAATTGACTGAATAGAAATGGTAAATTGAAAACTGACGATACTAAATATTTAGCTTATTTTATTTTGCGTAAAATATAACGCAACGTAATATATATGACGGCACGGTTGGCGCAGTGGTTAAGCGATTGACTGCTGCGCTGCGTGTCGCGTGTTCGATTCCCGCACGGAACAAAATATTTGTATGACCTACAAGTAGTTGTTCCGGGTCTGGCTGTTTGTGTATGTGAGTTTAAATGTTTGTAAATGCACCCACGATACAGGAGAAATTCCTAGTGTGGGGCAACGTTTAAAAAAAAAAAAAAAAATACCAACTGAAAATATTTGACTACATCAAAATTGGTAAAAGTACTAGTTGGTAAGCAAGTTATTGTTTAAACGTTCACTTGCCAAACATTAGATTTGCGTTACAATTTTATTTGTGAAGAGTTTATTTGTTAAGTAATTATTTGGCAAATGAAATTATGCGGAAAATTGTTTGGAAAGTGATAATTTGTCAATTATTTTTTGATGAAACAATGGTAACCCAATCAGCACCCTTATTGCGTAAAACTTTTTCAATCACAACCTGAATCATTTTGAAGGATATTGCTAATACATTGCTTCTTACGTTCGAAAAAATTGTCTGCTCGACAACGTAAATAACGCAATGAATGTTGTTGAACTGTCAAAATGAAAGCCATTGCTATTGTTAGTGCTACTGATAATTATGATATAACCCCACAGGGTAACATGATTGAAACTATTTTCGAAGAGATATCTTTTTAATTCCTTGTAGAGTCCTAGGTCTTTTTTTGATATTGGTTGATTCTTGTAGAATCAAGTGGCGCACTACAAAACACAGCTGTTCCAAAATACCACTAGAATATAAATTTTTCAAAGTCATTCCGCAAATAACCTTCCAAGAGGTTTAAATAAAACAAGGGCCAGTATGATGAGGTCATCAGTGACGTAATTAAATTAGACCGAGTCCCCTCGTGATGGGGATTTCGGGAAAGCCGTAACAGCCTTACGGCAACGTAATGATGGCTAGGGATCCAAGGGTAGGTAATTTATTTAATTTAATTAATGAACTTTGTGTCAGTTATAGCCAGTTATTCGTGTAAGTTCTGTCTGGCTGTTGAATACTACCATTGTTATTAAAAAGCTGCTAAAATCGTAGCTTTGTCACAGCTTGCTACCAAGGTTACCCTTATTGAAGATTGCTTGAGGAACATGTCCAACCGCCAACATAGAAGCGACTAACTATCAATGACTTTCTCGCTCTAGTAAGTAAGAGTTAGTAAAAGAGACATAATTATATTAATAGTTGATCGCTGACTGCTCACACAGCCGCGCGCCGCGTCGCGCTGCCGGCGAGTACTAGTTTGTACAGCGACAAGAGCCATCAAAGAGAGTACTCACTTAGTGTACCCTTGATTGGCAGGTAGAACACTCACTGAGAGACTCGCGCTTGGTACATAAGAATTCATAACAGCGAGTAATCGCTCGTTGCCGTCGCGTTTTTAGTTGGTAGCTCTACTCGCTTCTCACTATGCGCCCGGCGGTAGGACAGGTGTCTAGATAGCAGCAATGCATTATTATGATCAATAATCTAATGGAGTATAATCAAGCAAAAAAAAAGATCATGCAAAAGAATCGTTACGAGTGACTCGGGCATGTTCAGTCCTTGTTTGGAGATTATGCCAATGGTACCTACAGTCGACCTATTTACTTGGATAATAATAAGCTTTTAAGTAATACTAAATTTCCGAAAAGTCAATATGTTATGCTACAAAAGTTAGTGACAGAAACGAATCACTGCAAAACCGACTTCACGCAGTCTTGTCTGCCCTACCCCAAGAGCGTAATTTAAACCCACGTAGGCGCGGAAGGGCGAGGCGGCCTGCGAGCTGAGGAGCAGGTGGTTTTATAACGCTCGCCGCCCGCAGCTGAGCCGAAGCTGCGGTGGTGAGCGTTAAAACCATCTGCGAAAATAAGCTAGCGTGGGACCGCCGGAGCCTCGTAGCGCCGGAGCCGTGATAGAAACCATGCCTGCTGCATATTGCATATTCGCTTACATACTGCATGCATGGTGTATGCTTGTTTGCATGTTTGAAAAATATTACGTCAGCAAATTCTGTATTGATTTTTCGGAATTTTCAGTATTTTATTCGGTCGTTTCAGTATTTTATTCGGTCGTTTCTTTTTTTGTTTTCGCATATAAGCTGTCGGAAAATAAGTATTCTTAGCAGTAAATTTCATATTTTGAGTATGCACATATTTTAATTTTTTTCCGGGGCGTTTATTACTACCCTATTTACTTTATCACTTAAGGTTTAATATCACTTGCACGTCATAAAATGACAAGGTCTATTTGTCCATATGAAGTTAAATAGTTTCAACCTTAGTGAAGTTTAACTGGAAATGATTGTAGTAGTTACGAGGGTGACTATACCATTGGCATATTTTTTAAATAAGAACTGAACATGCCGAAGTAAAGAAGAAAAAAACCGGCCAAGTGCATGTCAGACCACGCACAATGTAGGGTTCCGTAGTTGGGATGAATTTATCCCAAGAACAAACTTAACTTTGTAGTTGAAAAAAACATTCTTTCATACGGAATGTATGGGAGAACATGTTTTTACAACCGCAAATCTAAGTTGGTCGATTATTACTCATTAACTTGTAAAGCCTACTCAGCTGTGATAGTTTTTCTTTTAAATTCGTTATATAAGCTACTGCCGCAAATTTTTTTCACGTATCTAAAACCAACCGTTTAGCTGGCAGGGGGGACACACTTACGAGTAACTCTAACAAAAATTTTCACTTTAAAGTTTAATATTTCGCAAACGGATCTCTGAATTCAAAAATGGTTTTACATACTTACAATGTTTTTAAAAGACCATACACCAAGGGACAGAAAATAAAAAAAAAACATTTCCACTTTACGTGTAGGGGATATAGATACCCTAAAAAAATATTTTTCTTAATTTTATTTTACCACTTTGTCCGCATAATTAATATGTATACCCATGCCAAATTGCAATTTTCTAGTACTAACAGTCTCGGAGCTAGACCGCAGACAGACAGACAGACGGACATGACGAAACTATAAAGGTTCCTTGTTGACTACGGAACCCTAAAAAGTATGTAGATATTTTCTGCTTCGGAAATCGTTGTTCATGTTTGTAAATGGCTGTTCATTACAGCCATATGAACATCTGTCGACTATTTATCACCAAGTCACAACTACTTCAGTCACCATCGATATTTTAAGGGATCACCAAAGCAACATCTAAATTGGTAACATAAACTTTAACAACCTAAGCTTGACCCAAGGGAAAAACAGATAGTAAACAACTAAGTAAATATCCGAATACCCTTCAAAATGCCAACTTGAAAAAACAGCTTTGACATCGCTAAACAACTTTAACTCTCTTTATATCTGTTGAGGCGATAAAACTTCCTTATAAATATGTTGTTTTCTTGATAGTTGAAGCTTATTTATCTTTTGGACGGTCAGCGAGAAAATTCGATTAACACTGCTACTTTTATTTATTTATTTGCTCTCATGCACATCACATTTTTTGCAATATTTACTGTCGGTTTTTGTACATGAACTCTGTCAGGGCGCTGCAAAGAAAAATGTTGGTTTGCTGTTGAGTTTGTGATCTACGTCACACCTACCTTTTACACCTACGTCTATACTAATATTTTATAAATAAAGAGGAATGATTTGTATGTTTGTAGTTTTGTATGTAACGTATAATTGATAGAAATATTGTAATTCAGCATTTCATATAATCATCATCATCATTTTAGCCGAAAGACGTCTACTGCTGAACATGGGGGCTGTGCTTGGGGGAACCCAAGCATCGCCACTTCAGTGGTGCTTCTTCCGTCTTCGATCCTGTGCTTCTCGCATCCAGCGGATTCCTGCGGCCTTCACAAGGTCATTGGTCTTTAGTAACATGAGAAACAGGGTGTAAAGCTCACTCATCCACCATAGAAAAGGGAGGATCCTCCGACCAGATGGGTGTTGTGTCTGGCGGGCAACTGCCCGTCGGTTTGAAGTTGAAATCTTGTATGTATGTCGATCTCTCGGTAAACTCTAACTGCGCGATGCAGGATTTGTGTGACGTCATGTCTATGATGCGTAGTTCGTATGTAGCGGTGTAACCGCTACAGGTCCACCTTGTGTGGGCGGTCTTCCAACGCTACGCATGCCGCTATCACTCGGCCACCACTCCAGTTAACCTTTCGGCCCCATCGGCCATCTGTTCTGCATATCATATAAACAATATTTTATTATTACTTCTTTTGATTTTTCTGAATACTAAGCATAATAATTAAGATTAAAAAAAACTGAAATGTTAATCGACGTTTGTTGTTGCGTACGTCTATTGCCTTTTTGACCCTCTAAAAGTCAAGTTTGTTGAGCAAAATTTCAATTAGCGTAACATTTGCCTGAGTTTTACTCTTGTAAATGCATTGTGTGGGTGTTCTAGGTTATGTTTTAACATAAAGAAAGGATAAAGGATATTAGGGTTGGTAAAGGCCTGAAAATTTAACAGAGCAGTGCAGTGTAACTTGTAAGGGGCTTTTAATTTCGGCGCTATATCATACCGATTAATGCTTAGATGGTTTGCTCACGTTGAGAGGATGGATGAAAAACATCTAACTCAAGGCAGATGTGAGTAGAAACGCCGGGAGGGGATGCCCTAGAACGACAAATAGTGACCTTATTGGTGATGTTCTTTAGAAAGTTCAGGTGCGTAGTACTCGCAACCGGCGTGCGTGTGTGACTAACGTGGTAATTGCGTAACACACTATCAGTAGCAATGGGTTCAATTCAACAACATTGAAACAACAACGACAACAAGATAAGAGTGCTTGGAAACATGCTGGTCCTGCTCCATAGGACAATTTAGAATCAAGACAAAATCAAACTGGTTGCTAATTTAATTGTAAAATTTATTATTTTGTGTTTTATGACATTGATTTTTCTGTGATTACTTCCTCCAACACTGACTTATTAATTACAAAATTTTAGGATAATCGTCTACTTTTACAATGTTTGTAAATATGTGAGCACCATGTATCTATCACATATTAAATTATCTGTCGTTGCTTCATTTTTAATTCTTTTTACCTATTGTGGTATATAGTATTTTTATTCTAGGTGCATCGTCTTCATATGTAATTATTTAAATAATGTACGTACCTATACAAACAATTGTAAAACATTTTAAAAGAGTAACGGTGGAGTTTCTTGCCCATTCTTCTCCATACGAAAACTACCTTTTGGAAGGGACGACTAGAATCAATTATATTGTTTTTTAAATTTTGACGTTCAAAAGTGCCATACATGGGCCTATTTGAAATAAATGATTTTTCGAAGGCATGTGAGGTCAAGACAGAGGCCCATGGGCGGCTTTAAAACTCTGACACCAGGTTAGTCACTAACCACACGAAAAAAGAAGAAGCAATATCCTTCAAAATCATTCCGATTGTGATTGATAGTGTGTTACGCATGTAGGTTGCAGATGTATGAACGTAAAAGAAGCAAAAGGACTAGGTAAGGATCGTAGCAGGTGGCGTTCTGTATTTTCTGCTTAGGGGACGGACGGGCAAGAAGGATATTCTAACTTTGGATAAAAAGAAAAACTAGTATAACATAATTTATATTTATCAGTTACTTATTATTATAATCTTTGGACATTTAGCTTTGTTATTTGAGATCAAACATAAGAAAAAAATAAGACTTCTCCAACTCAGATCATTTAAAAAAAAAACTGTCATAATCCGTTTTGCCCGACCAGGGCGGGCAAAATGGTTACATATTTACCTATTATATATTTACTTATTATAGGTATAATTAGAAAAGATGACGCAACCAACAAAAGGAAAGTACGGCATTGACACGTCTAATATTAACAGACTTTAGTGAAAATATCGTAATTTAGACATCCAAGAATGTAATAAAACAAACACGATGTTCTTACAGCTGTTTTTTACAAATTTTTTCTTCGAAATTGTAATTTATCGCACAAATTTAAAATTACACTTCCAAGTGGTCGGCGGACCACTGTCGGTTAGCGCGTCTGTGGGACGCGTTGAGCAGTACTAGCGCTGTATCTTTTTATCGATCAAGCAGCGATTTGATGGTTTTATTCTTCTTGCCCGACATCTCCTTCTTGCCCGTCCGTCCCCTATCCCCATGGCAAGAAGGCGTGGGTTAATGTTATCTTTGTTATATTTCAAACCGATTTAATCGTGAAACAACCTTTTCCCAATAATTTTGGTGGATGTTTATTCGACACATATTCACTAGAAATTTAGAATATCTGGCTTAGGTTTTCTACTGATGTTCTGATTTCCTAAAAACTCATAGTTAGTCAAATTTAAGAATATTTTACTTACAAATCTTATTCTGAGTATCCTATCAGGGTTAATGTATTTGTAGCTAAGTGATTGATTGGAACCTTTCCCTTGTAAGCTGGATTTTACTACTACCTTCATTTCATATAAAATATCGGTCAATAAAAATTTACTACCTTCATGAACTTCAATAATATTCCGTAAGTGCCTTGATATTCGTTCTCTTTTTATAATCAAAACAACAAACAATGTTGTTTTCAACACCAAGGGTGCCATATAAACAAAACATTTTCAAGGGGGGTAGTGTTTTATTTGCAAGTATGGCAATAAAAAAAATGTCTATTGCTGTTTTTTGTTTCATAAGGTTCTGTTTTTTGCGGTTGCTCAAAAATTTGTTTATGGCAAAATTAAGATGAAATGCTGATATTATAAATTGTTCATTTTTTACTGACACATTCTAACCAGGGTAGAATACATTAAGTAAAGTTGGTACTAGTACTAGGTACCTTGATGACTAAAAAGCTAAAAAAGAAAAACAACAAAAAGAATCGGTCAGCTGTTGGTAAAGTATACAAAAATTATATCTGCTCTGATTCTATATCTATATCTATTCGGAAAGTAAAGATAATTGTTTCCATGTTCATGTAAATAAAGAAATAAAAAAAGACCAATTTGTAAAATTTTATGTCTAACCTTGTATTCTTCATATATAAAAACAGAATAAAAAAAACAAGATAAAATGTACGTAATCATGACTATTTGTTCACCATTAAAAATTCCACGCAATACCGCCGCAAATACCCCCGTATATTTCACCTTTGCAAAATAAACAGGGTTTTGATTGCAAGTGCACACTGAAAGGCCTCCAGCACGAGTTATGGCGCACTTTGTATCTTCATTCAAAGAAATATCGCGATAAGCGAACTCTTTCAAGCGGCCGTCTTTTCAAGACTCAACAGAATTGCTTTTTTTTTCGTTATTATTGAAAACGCCGACGAAATGCTTGGCTGGTGTGCCGTAAACCGATTTTCAATATTTTGTAAATTAAATAGGCACACAGTAAGTTGTTAAACATTTAAAAAAAACTTTTTTACAAAAAATACAACCGACTTCCAAACTACAAAGTGAAAAATAACTTTAATTTGAGTACGGTTGTATTTTTTCAAATCAAACTGAACAACTTTCTCCATGGGAACAACAACGTAATTGCGAAAAATTATCAGTTGTCCCATACATTTGGGTCGAGCAGGTATTGGAAGTTTTCTTCCCTTAAATATGTATGACCACACTTTTCTGATGCATGTTGTACATAGACAGATATCCAAACTCACTTGCATAATAAAATTACATGTTTACTATGTAGTAAATTCGGAAATGTGATTACTTTAGCTATTAGGACTAATACGTTTTCCGGGAAACACGAGAACTGAGGAGGAAAGAAATGTTCCTTATTTCATTAGCGTTGTTTCTAGGAATCTTATGAGTAGATACATAAGTAAATACACTGCTCTGTTTGCCTTTAATAAAAAACTTTTTACAAAAAAAAAAAACAACAACTTTGTAGTGTTTTTTTTTTGGAGGTCGGTTATTTTTTTTTGTAAAAAGTTTTTATTTTTCACTTTTTAGTTGTGGTACCTACCCCACACACATTCGAATACCACTACCTGCTACCAGTGACAGAAACTTATCAAATCATCTACATACTAAGTGGGAAAAAAAATGTATTTTGTAGCTAACTCAAAAACTATCCAAGCAAAGTTAATAAAATTTATATGGGACCAATTCCAGAGCACACCCTTTCAAAAAAAAAAATAATTTTCAAAATCGGTCCACAATTGACGGAGAAATCGGTGGACATACATAAAAAAAAAAAACATACGCGACGAACATATAACCTCCTCCTTTTTGGAAGTCGGTTAAAAATGGAATGATCTCAGGAATGTTTCTATAGCCGTTCTGAACCAGAGAATCAGTTGTAGAGGTAACTTTGCCACTTTGTGTTAAAGCAATTATACGTCAAAAGTTTCCGCAAACAGATAGTCAGTGCTTTTATATGTTAATACTGCTATTTCCGAGTTAGAGGTAGTCTCAGTTGTTGTTTAAATAGAGGTATGAAATGATGCAGTTCTTGTTTCGAAACTTTTCTTTTAATTCCTAACAATGGTAACACTGATGGCGATTTCAGCTTCTTTGACTACCGTTTTGCATGATAATGTACTTGTTGCTTTAAATTACAAATCAACCCACTAACAACGTTTCTGTAGTCGGAATAAAGTTCGAAATTTAAGAATGGCTCAATGGTTTAAACCTGGGTCAGAAAATATAAATGTACAGACGCCAGCACATCAAGCTACTACAATCTGTCAAATTTATTTAATAGATTTTCAACTTTATCGCTGAACAGTAAGGTTCAAAGTTGATTGGGAAAATTTGACAGTTTCGGGTAGCTTGATGTGCTGGCGTCTGTACCTTGTTTTATGAGACGGACACTCCTAAATTGTTATATAAATCTGTTCCTAGCTACAGCATTACTTCGTAACTATAACTCCTGTTATAGCACTGCTTCGAATGTTGAACAAAATGCTTTGAGACATAATGTGACAACATGAGACAAAACGTCAGCTGACGTTGGCTGAACTATTTGTTTTTTATTCCAGTAACCTGTCATGTCTTTTGAAGCTGTATCGTTCACAAATAGATCAGTCGCGGTATGAGCCTGTCTGTTAAAATTTAAAACAGACGTAAATCATCCAACAAAATACCAAAAATAAAACCGTTCTGAACTTCGCGGAAACATGTGGAATGCGATTTACATAACAGAAAAATATATTTTTTTCTTGATGCACTTGCCTATGTCAAACAATTAAGTCTGCCATACAAATTACACCAAAACTAAAACTCCAAAGAATAAACGGTACTGAATTATGCATTGTTACTTTCTACTTAACAATTCCTCTCAAGTTCGGTAATTACCTGGTGGCAAGACGTCTGAAAATTAAATATTACACGGTACTTTTCACTGTCACTGGAATGAACAATTCCCCCCAACCATGATTAAATCCTATAATTACTAATAAAACGAACAATAGCAGGCAAAGTCACGCGGTCGGATAATAACTTTTAAGTAGCAGACGGTTTCAATTCAAAGTTTTGAAGTGAAGGGCTGATTTATGTAGGTAATCTGTGTATTATGGTGGCCAGCACGGATCTCCGGATCTCCCCCTTATTGAAGCCGTGGTGGTTCGATAAGCCTTCCCTTAATTGTATCTGTGAACTCAGTATTGTAAACAAACCGTCGGATGTTTAGATGGCGAACGTATTCTAACCCGTATGTAATTTGCAAGTAAATTAATTTGTAAATGTAAATTGTAGCGTATGTTGTTAATGTTTGGGATTAGTTTGATAAATTAGAATTAAGAATAGGTTTATGTCTGTAATGTTTGAAGAAAAAGTACTTCTTCGTTTTGTGCGTCAGAAAAATATTGTCAGCTGAAAATGTCACGTCTATAGAAAACGCGTTTTAGGATCTATGGCAATAGTGGTAATTGACCACATGCAGTTTCTTCTAGCATTTTTATTTCAAAAATTGAAATAAAGTCCGTTCGTGATCTTAACATATTCCAATAACGAAAAATCATACACAGTTTATTGTTTGGGTCCATACGAGAGGAATTAGGGAAAGGCCAATGACCGCTATTGCCCTGCTAAAACACTATAGCTAATTGTTTAAGTCGGAACTTAAACAAAGCAAAAACTAGCCAAGTGTTTGTCGAACCATTTATTCTAACTGCAAATGTTAGTTTGCACGCACAATATTGGGATATTTACCGTGTTATTTTAAGACCATAGACTTCTTGTAAGTTTTTCTGTAATCGTATAGATCTATTTTTCAAAATTTGTTTCATTTGTTTCGGAGATAAGGGGCCCCAAATGGTTAGGCTACGCTTGCCACGGTTGATCCGTGGATGGGTGCCCATCTTTACATATCAAGACCACTCCGTGTCTCGGAAAGCGTGTTAATTGGTCCCGGCTGTTATTTGTAGAACTTAGACAGTTGTTACGGGTCCTCAGAAGCCCAAAAGTGTGACAACCAGTCTTACCAAGGGGTATCGCATTAGCCAGTAACGGGGTTGTGGAGGTCCGATACACAGTAGCGCTATGTAAAATACTGGTTTTCTGCTGCATCCGGTTAGAGTGGAAGCCGACCCCAACATAGTTGGGAAAAGGCTAGGCAGATGAAGATAATGACTTAGAAATCCCAGCGTCTACTCGTAGGATAAGTCCCCTCTTTGAGGAGTGGCTAGAGAGGCGCCACGGCGTCCTCACCTTCCGCCTGACGCAGGTCCTCACTGGACACAATTATTTCCTGTCAGGAGGTTCCTGTTCCGGATAAGGCGGGAAGAAACGCCCGGGTGTCACAATTGTGTGGATCCCCCGGAGGACACGATGTAGCATACGGTGGAGGTCTGCCCGGCTTGAGCGGGGCACCGCCGTGTCCTCGTGGAGGCGATCGGCGGCGGTGATCTCTCGCGACCGGCCCTAGTCCAGGCCATAGTACAGAGCGAGAGGGAGCGATGGGAGGTTTTCACCTCGTTCTGCGAAGCAGTAATGCTCGAGAAGGAGAAAGCAGAACGCGTGAGGGAAAGGCAAATTTTACGCCCTCATGCCCCTAACCGCCGCAGGAGACGCCCTGGGCGTCAGGAGTCGCAGGCCGATTCCCGGCCACCGTAGGCGTGGGCTTGCGGACGGTGAGCAATGGGTAGCTTGCCGTCCGATAAGGACCAGGCCCGGGTCGATGGTGCGTTATGTTCTACACGCGCTTCAAGGAGATGTCAGCACAACTGGAGGGGTCCGCTAGGGCCATTGCCTGCCGGGGTTACGGGTTTGTCCGAATGGGTACAGGCAACTGAAGGAAAACGGGTGGGTTTTTTTCAGTAAGAGTCTGAAACGCCCTCCCGCTCCACCCAGAGCGGGAGAAGTTATTTGATAATTTCCCACCCCAAAAAAAAAGGTATATTCATATAATATGTCTGTAATTATTGAAAGTTGTATGTGGATTTATATCTGGACAATGAAAGATTTCATTTCATTGAACGGTGTTCTGTAGAATAATGTACAGTTACGCGAGTTTTCCAGGCTGTTGCGGTCATGTATCGATTTTTCCGTTTTGGAGTATAAAATAATACCTCTTTTTTCATAACACAAACTACAATAGAAAAAATATATTGATATAGTTACTCATATCCTTTAATTCAGGCTAGGAGGGTCCTGATCCCTGACTTAAGAATACTATCTAGAAGTATCAGCATATAATCTGGATCTCAGTAACAGCATTTTTTGACGCCTTTGCCTCAGATCGAATTGTAAAAAAGGATAAAACGGGGTTACTGGTTTATTTCGGGTTCTTGAATAAGGGAATACAGACAGTCCGTATTTGTATTTATTTTTTAACAGTAAACTTGTTTTTTAGGCTTCCGTACCTCAAAACGAAAAAACGGGACCCTTATAGGATCACTCGTGTGTCTGGCTGGCTGTCTGTCTATCTGTCTATCACAACCAATTTACTCCGAATCTACTGGACTAATTTTGTTGTTTTGGTACACATATGAATTTTTGTAATAAAAACACGGACGTGTATTATAATGTAAATAAATTAGTTTTGAATATGGGGCTAATTTTTGGGGGATAAATTGCAAAATTTAAAAAAAAGTGTTGCTAACTGTACCGTGTGACATATCAAATGAAATGGGTTGTTGTGGGGATCTCATTTTTTTAAAATAATTTTAGAATAAATAGTTTTAAAATATTTAAGAAAATAGATGAAAATTTACCATTTTAATTTTGATTACAGAAAAACCTAGAAGTGTATGGTCTTAAAATAACGTGGTAAATCTCTTAATATTGTAGGAAAAAACTGACATTTGCAGATGGAATGTATCGGAGAATATGTTTTTCAACTACAACATTATTACTGTTCTTGGGATAAATTCATCCCTACTACGGAACCCTTTTTTGTGCGTGGTCCAATACGCACTTGGCCGGTTTTTGCTCTTAATCTTGCCAGTACTATGTTCTATGTTAGAGTGTTTGGTTTCCGCACTTAATCCTTCAGGTGGACCATTGTATGTGAGACATGGCGGCCGTCGGTAGTCATTCCAACCAGCCCATCTCCCTCCAGAAGTATGTAGATTACGTCTTCTAGTCTGTTTAGAACATCTGCAAAAAATCTGGGTGAACCGAGGGTTTCTGCTTTAATCTGGGTGACGCCTGTGCATTCAAAGAGAGCACATGCACAACGGTTCCCTCAGCCTCCATGCACACCCTGCACAGAGGACTATCTTTATTGCCTTTTGTGTGGAAGTATTTGTTTGGTGAGCAGTGTCCCGTGATGGTCCCCAGAATCAGGCGCAGGCCATGCTTGTCCAGACGTAATAGGTTAGCCTGCTATCTAAGGATAGCTTAGCTGCTGACGACTGCCTGCAACCTGGTGTCGAGGTCTACCAGCTCTCCGCTTGTGCGTGGGTAAACTCCTGTAGCCATCTAATCGTCTTGCCAATACTAATTTAATTAATATTTTATGACATGATTATTGAAGGTAAATTAAACAGTTACAAACTAGTCAAACACTTACAGGCAAACAAACATCCATTTTAATAGTAGTAAGGTTTTTTCCCTAGGGAAAGAGATATTTTCTGGGCTTCCAACTATGTATGTGCAAAATCATGTTGAAGTAGGTATTTATTGCTTTATTGTGTCGTTAAGAAGGGTTTTAAGAGAAAGGGGGAACAGTTTAAAAAAAATTATAAATAAATATTAAGTAATTTTTTTTGGTTAATAATGGAGAAATACGTGTTTCAGTGATTTTATAAAATCTAATAAAAAAGAGGATGGAAGTTTGTAATAAAATCGGACATGATGTAGATTTCCAAATCACACGCGTGTGAACCTCGGAGAAAAGCTGGAACTAGATAATAATAATTTGATAAAATGGATAAATTGGTGTACATCCACATGGATAAATTGGTGTACATTCACAGGCGCAGTGCAAATCGAAAAAACACCCCATATATATTATAATAACTGAACGCAACGAGCACAACTCGTTTACAAAATAATATAAATACTTTTTTTTACTAGGGCCTTAAGCTTCTACACTTAAAGCCTCCAGCCAGGGGCAAAAACTATATATTCTAAATTAAAACTAGGCGAACGTTAAGGGCACCCCCTGTGGGGTACGAACCTCAGCTTAGGGCGTCGCTGGGGGAAGGACAGCAAGAAAGGACAGGCTGGATCAAACATAGATTTTTATCTTGATTATTATACGGGGTATTTAAAGCTACGTGCTCAGCTGCAACAACTGCTGGCACCTCGTTTTCGAGCAAGGGTTGGAGGGAAGTATCATTTACTCGGGGACGCGGTCGCGATCGCGACGGACCTCGGTGGCGGGGTCGGAATGACGGGTATCGTCTGTGTTTGTGCACTGTACTGGTGACCCTATTCTTCTCCTGGAGGAGTGTTATGGGGAGTGCTATGAGGAGTGTCATCTGTATCAGAGAGTAAATAATATACATTTTTTTTTTATTTATTTATTATTCACACATACATTTTTTTAACAGGTACAACCCAATACAGAAATGTAGTCACAATATCCACTGTGTGGCACAAGTCATACAGAGGACAACATGTTAAGTGTCACCCTCTGGAATTCCGCCAATGAGCATGTAAAGATATCCACTTGCAGAGAGACGCTGTTGAGTATCTTTATTGCCCGCCCCACTGGTGCAAACTTTAATAGGTTTGTAGGGCATCTCATAGCTAGCCTCTGAGGCCATGACTATTTAACCGAGCAAACCTGTGGGTGCCTTAAGCTGCTACACAAAAAGCCTCCAGCCAAGAACTTACAAACAAAACTTATATACTAGGTGAACGCTCGCTAATGGCACCCCCTGTGGGGTACGAACCTCGGCTTAGGGCGTTTACCGGAGAGAGGACATCAAAGATGGGACGGGCTGGACAATATACATGATACGTATCTATATTTATAGCACCGCACGATGGCGCCAGCGGCATGTGCCACGCGCTCCCGCAAACGACGTGTGTGAGTGGGATGAAATAATAAAAACATATCGCAGCCTCTTGCACGATTCGCAGCGTTCAACTTCTATTAGTCCAAAGTCCAAACAGTCTAGGTTGATGTGTAGCCGTGTGTACATAAGGTGGAGACGTCAATACGACAATAAATTAAACTGCTTAAATCTCATGACGTTCCCAGCCTGCATACTAAAACTCAATCAAATATTACCCAATAGTTCAGTCACTATGGCTAGTCAAAGATTGGCAAAACCCATCGTCGACCCATCACTACTACATACTCAGTTTGTTTGAAAAGTCACTTTTTTCATTTCGATTCTGGATTTAATTGATAGTTCCCAAATACTCTTACACATTAGTATTGCCAGTATTATAATTTATTGTCGTATCTTTCGTTGTTTCCACATTATATATCGGTTCCAGACCACAGATAAAACTAACAGACCAACTACTAAGAAGTGTGTACGAGAAACATTCCTACAATTTATATTGTTGTGCTGAATAAAGTTCCTGTAATTTACTTCGTAGAAAGTAGAGTAAGTACTGCAGTATAAAGGACTTAAATAATAAAATGGATACGACTTCTCGTCAATAATATTGTAGTACAATGATATTTTCATTGTAAACGGAATTTTGATTTAAAAGGTTTAGAGAGCTGTGTCATTTTGAGGGAAGAGCTCATGGCTAAAAGTTAAAAGCCGCGCGTGTCGATCAGTCGGTTCGTGGATGGGTGACCATCCATTACATATCGAGATCCCTTCATGCCCCAGAACGCACGTTAAGCCGTTGATCCCGGCTGTCATAAGTAAATCTTTGACAGTCGTTACGTGTAGTCAGAAGCCCAAAAGTCTGACAACCAGTCTTACCGAGGGGTATCGTGTTACCCAGTAACTGGGTTGAGAAGGTCAGATAGGCAGTTGCTCCATGAAAAAGCTAATCAGATTGATATACACCGTGAAATTTGAATCACAGTTTTGCTGGAACAAACTTTGTTCAGACCATGGTCTACTACCATACTACAGCATGCAATAAAAAAAAAACATAATTGGTTTTTGAAAAACACAAAAAAAAAAACAAAGCTTAAAATGTCAAGATTATCGTTACTCCCTACAACACAGACACCACGCACGGGACACAGCATTGTTTACAGGGAAATGTACCTCCATAAACAAAATTGAGTAAGCAGAAGATAATCTTGACATTTTAAATTTTGTCTTTTTGTGTTTTTTCAAAAACCAATTTATGGTTTTTTTTATTGGATGCTGTAGAATGGTAGTAGACCATGGTCTGAATAACGTTTGTTCTAGCAAAACTGTGATTCAAATTTCACGGTGTAGATGTGTCATTTATTTCAAGATGCCATTGAAAAGCACTTTTGAACAATGTTTTAGAATATTTTGTAAACATTACTTTTAATTGTATTACGTAAAGACAATCTGCCTAAAATAAACTAAAATTACAATACTTTATAGGTACAAGTATTAAAAATTCTACAAAGACTCGTGATTTAACGAATCGTTTTTATTTTATTTTGTTACTCATACCTGCTTTAACTCCAACAACCGCATCACATGCTCAATAATAGTTATTTAGAGGCATGTGGAACAGGGTGTAAAGTTCACTCATCCTCTATAGAAAAGAGAGGATCCTCCGACCAGAGACGGCTGCCGTGATTGGCAGGCAACAACCCAACGGTTGAAGTCGGGATCCTTATAAATATGTCGATCGCGCGGTAAACTCTAATTGCGTGATGTAGGATTTGTGTAACGTCAAGATTTTGTGTGACGTCAAGTTTTTGATGCATAGTTCGCATGTGGTGATGTAAATACCACCATAGTTAAAAATGACGATTACGTTCATAACGGTTTTGGTAAAAAAAGACTGTCGATCGACTTTCGTGGCCGTATATTAATTTCTAAACAGACTATAGTTTTCAGAGAGAACATCTAGGATTTTCGGGAAGCTTTAAAAGTGAAAGAATACGGACACCTCCATCTTAAATTTTCTTCTGCAATATTACGGTAACAGCAATTTCCTGCAGTAAATCCCAGCCCATTTCTTTACGATTTTAATAAAGTGAAAGAAGTAACCATGTTTTTTTTAAACGTAATTTTCACTGTGTATACCTTTAATAAATCTGCGCTGCATTTTATCTGTACAAAGTGTTTGAAAAAGGTTTAATTAAAATTATATTCTTAGAGATGAGTTTCTTTACATTTAGACGGCTATTAAAAAAATGTCATCAAGTAAAAGATGGGAGTAGTTTCTTGAGACTATTATACGGTATAGAACGTGGCCATCTGTGTCTGATGGGTAGAAATGCAGAGCGAAGCAACTTCAAATGTTTAATTTTATTTATATAATATCAGATTGTCCAAGAACAGATTGGACGGTGACGATCTAAACTAGGCATTTGCCTGTATCTTGGGGGGCGGAATTACGATATTTTCAAAATTAAGGATAGTACATAGTGATTAGTATACAGCGTGTAACGTTAAATGCGCAAAACCTGAAAATAGTTTGATCAGAATAACGAGCAGAATCAATTGAACCACTTTTTAATATAGGTCACATTTTTCAAAAAATCTTCATTAAAAACGTTGCCGTGTCTATTTATTAATAGGTTAAGCCATCACATGCGCAAACCCGCCAAAATAGGTAAACAAACACAAATTGTTGTCGACCAATTTAAATTTTCTCATGCGCGGGATAATAATAGCTTTTATTTCAATGCAAATACGAATCTTACGAACTAAAACAGCACATAAAACCTTTACAATTTTTTTAATGATTTTTTTTATCTCTGAAATAGGTCAATTGAATAAAAATCAGTTGGGGTTTCTAAGGTTTTGCGTATTTAACGTTACACGTTGTATAACAGGAAAACAGACATAAATAAATTAAAATCCATCAAAATAAAACACTTAAAATATACATTGCCATCAGCGTGAGATCGAACATAGAAAAATAAAAATCATCAGTATGAGATCAATTAAATAAAAAACTGCAGTTTTATACCGAATCTCTTGCACCAAGAGAAGCAGAAGCAAAATTTCTAGCGACCCTAGTCCCATGTAACTTACTCATTGTACTTACTACTCTACTCAACATGTTCTCTTCCGTTCTCCCCTTTCAACCTTTCAATCATCATTTATAATCAACAATTGAATTTCCCACATTCTCAAAAGCAATAAACCAACTAATTATCCCAAATGTTCGCATCTTACAATGAAAACCTCATCTTGAAAGGGTTAAGTATGTAAACGATTTCAAAGGAGATAAGGAGTGTTTAGGCCTATTTCTCCCGGGCCCTTATTACCCAAGGGTGGGTTCTAAGGCCCACTCTTCCACAATTAGCCGCGGTACGGTTAACTTTTGGGCCTAATTTAATTACTCGGCCAATTACGGCTCATATCGTGTTACGGGTTATAGCCGACGGTATAAAAAAAGGCAAGAAATTTATTACTGTGTTCACGGCGTGTTTTCGGTGATTTTGAAGGTTTGTTAACATTTTTGAATGCAAATTAAATTTTGTTTTGATTTAGTACGTACAGGGCAGTCAGCTTAACAGAGAACTTGCTAACTAGCAAATATTTTACCATGACAGGACATGAGCTATCTTCATGTAATTTGAGAGACAACGTACATTAGGTATCTATTGACCACTTGGTTTAGTCCCAGCAACATTTTTGGGGTCAGCTTCCAGGCCAACCGAATGCAGCTGAATAGCAGCATTAATTTACTAACCAAATTAAATAATTGATGTTTAATCATCATTTTTGTCCAAAGAACTGTGGCTATACAATCCTGAAGTTAACCTCTTTGATAAAAACTACTATTTCAAATCAAACGACTACACAAGCAATCAATAGGTACCACCAGAACTTCAATAGTTTCCAAGATTTATCACCAACGACAAAACTGACACGACTGGGTTCAGTAGAAGTAACAAAAACGATTATTATAGAGATATTGTTCCGCTAACATCCAACTTCAGAACTTCTACATCTAAGTTTACAGAATTATTTCTCTATAGAGAAACTTTTATTGAAAAATCAAACTTCAGTGACTTTCTCGAAGTAGCGGAGTAGACTGCAGCACTTGCATTTAAAGCTAAGTTCAGACTATGTTTAGATCCGTAGATTGGACGGAAAATAATTTTGATAAAAGATGGTGGATATAAAGTTTTAGTAGCTACAGGAAATTAAATGGAATGGCCACTAAAAGACTTTATTAGGTTCGTCGTGGTAAAATGCGTATCGTGGCCTAATTGAAACGTTTACAAAGCGGTTGAAAGCTTCTGATGGAGAAACTACTCACATGGCAAACGAAGTATGATAATAAATTATACCAAAAGCCCACTGCCTAAACCAACATAGATAGAACAATAATTACCATAAACACTGATATTATGACAACCCTTGCTTAGCACAAATGGCAAGATAAACTAGAGATTAGGTAGAGACTAAACATCAGCTTATTATAAAGACAGACAGAAAATAGAATATTTAACATTTTATTTTTATTTTATATTATAGCTGTTTATTGTCCCATAAACTAAAATTAAAAAAACGTTTTTGAACCTTTTTACTCAAAGATAGAATTGGTTTTCTTCAATATTAATTACAACAAAAAAGCGAAACCCCAGAAAGGCAAGCGCCTATACAACATTGTAGACATAAGGAAAGAATGTAAATTAATCATCAACGTAACCGCAAAGGAAACATTGTGGGTTATGAGGATATCCGCAACCCTTTAATCATAATACCTAAGCGTGTTTAAATGATAAATGAAAAGGGGTAGACGCCGCTATTTACGTCGTGTTTCTATGAGCTATGAGAGATCGAAACGGTACACGTAACAATTTGGAGGTCATCGTTGCTTTAATGGGTCTGTGGAATATTTTGTAGTTAATTTAAACCCAAGTTAATAGGAGCAGCTGCAGCTGCTGTTGTAGGGAGCTTGCACAGGTTTGTGAATTTTTGTTCTAGGCGTGATTCTAGAGAATTGAAATCTAACAAAATCAAAGTTAATCTAGGGGAACTTGACGCATTCAGAAAATGATGAATAAACTTGGTATTTTATTTTTTCTACATCATATTTCTAGTGGTCGCAAGCGCTACTGCTGAGCATGAGGTCCTGGGTTCGATTCCCGGGTCAGGCAAAGTGTTATTGGGTTTTTCTATCTGAAATTTCTCAGTAGCAGCTTGGAGTCTAGATTTGTGCCCGGTTGATGGCAATAGGCTCGCCCCCTATTACATGGGACTTAAACATAACTGGCGAAATGTGGGTGTACCTGCTACAGAGACACCTCTGCCCAACCCTTCGGGGAAACAAGGCGTGATGTTATGTTATGTGTGTTATTTTATAAAATAGCCTAGTTTTTTAATATGTTTTGTAATGTTTTTTTTTTTGTAATATGTGTCAATATTGGCTGTGGATCCTCAAATATATTCCTCTAACTTACATAACATCTAAAAGGGGTATGCGCTGCTATTCATGTTGTATATCGTTGTATGTATATACGATGAGAGATCGAGTAAGCACATTTAACTATGTAGAGGTCAGGGTTGCCTGAATGAAGGGTCTTTGCCAGTCTTTGGTTTTAGTAGAAGGCCTTTTAGGAGAGTAAATAGAAGGGTCTTTTGTAGCGTTGAAAGATTGAATGGAAGACAAGTCGAGCAATCAACATGTTTGCTTCAATAAAGTGGTATATTTAACTCAAAATTCACAGACCAGCATACCCGCGTGCGGTTGAATATGTAGGTACTTACTACGGAGTCAATCGGGTACCTACTTCAACCAAGAACTCACTTTTATAATGAAGCTCCTTTGAATTACGGTTAGGTATCTTGTTCTAATATAATTTGTGTACTGCCTCTTTGATCTAGTGGTCGCAAGCATAGGGTCCTGGTTTGATTCCCAGGTCGGGAAAAGTGTTATTGGGTTTTTCTATCAGGAATTTCTCAGTAGCAACCCGGAGTCTGGATTAGTGCCCGGTTGATGGCAATAGGCTCGCACCCTATTACTTGGGATTTAAACATAACTGGCGAAATGTGGGTATATGTACACTGTACAGTTACAACTCTGCCTACTCTTCAGGGATTACAGGTATGTTATAATTTACTTAATATCCACTTGATTGTTGGGTTAACCATTCTATTAAAGGAGAGTACACTGAAGGATTGCATTCCAACTGTGGTTTACCAGTAGTAAACTCAATGCTTAAGGCATGCCAAGTACACTACAACGTCTTGACAGCTTGAGACGTGCTGTTGCAGTTGAGTTAAAATTATAGTGAAGACTCTCCTTAAGTCTGACAACATAATGCATTCATGAACAGACAATGACACTTTAACCTTTCGTATTTCGCCGGAACGTGGATCCCCGCGAGACACAATGGTTTTTAATTGTTTCTGTAATTACGACATTCGAGAGGTTAATTATGATGTATAGCCATCCTTGTCAGATTCAGATTCAGATTATTTATTTGTAAACATGGGTTACAGATACACAGGTGTGTGAGATGTTACATTTTTATAAGTTCTCTATGCTTTGCCATTGGGCGTACAAATGTTAGTGTCAATTTTAATTATTTCATTATTCACTTCACAATATCAAATAAAAATTATAGAAAGAGCTAGTGTTGGCTAAATCAATATAATACAATTAATTCAATTAATTAAAAACTACAATGTCAAAACAACTACCAAATTAATAAAACATTAAGATAAAACAGAAATTTCAAAAATAAATAAAATAGGATAATGTTAATTAATCAAATTAGTACAGGAATGTCAAAATAAGTGATAAATCAATTAATGTTTTTAGAATGCCAATACTAAAATCTAAGAAAGTACAAAAATAAAATAATATTGGATAATGTCAAATAATTATTAAGTAAGTACAAAATTTATAAAATATATCCAGAATGTCAACAGTAAAAACTTATAGTGTAATGTCAATTAAGTAAATATCATTAAATGCAATGCATATTATCTGAAGGAGGGATTATGGAACTGTCATCCAAGTAGTCCTTTATTGAGAACTAGCGACCCGCCCCGGCTTCGCACGGGTATAAACCGGGTTATTATACATATAAACCTTCCTCTTCAATCACTCTATCTATTAAAAAAACCGCATCAAAATCCGTTGCGTAGTTTTAAAGATTTAAGCATACATAGGGATATAGGGACAGAGAAAGCGACTTTGTTTTATACTATGTAGTGATAACATTTATCGATTAAAATTTTCATAAGTAAACTTTTGAATTTGTCCAGATTTAATGATTTTAATGTCTCAGGCAGCTTGTTTAAATATTTTTGTGGCCATACAGAAAGTACTTTTATTCATTAGGGCTGTTTTGCCATTGTGTCGTTTCGAGGTCTAACTTATTTTTGTCGCGTAACTTTGTTTTTGCTTTTGGAAGCTATTTTGTATTGCGAGATGTATGTTTTGACAAAAATATAAGTTTCGTAGATGTACAATGATGGTAGGGTAAGCTGTTTAAGCTGTCTCAACGATGATAGGTCGGTTTCCAGTGTAGTGTCCGTTATTGATTCTACGCAACTGCCATTTTTTGGGTGATAGTTGTACTGATGTCCTATACCTAGGTAGAGTAAGTAACCGTCTTACAGAATTCCACTATGTGCCACAACGTATTATAAGTTTTATGACAACCGAGACAGTGCTCTGACAGCCAAGAAAAGGGAGATGTAGACAGAATTAGATAATATCTATGGGCATTGTTTTAAGCCTCAAGTACTCAAACGCTACACTGCTATATTAACAAATGTAATTGCTCTCAACGTTCCAATCATAGACCAACAATAATGATCATTATCAAGTGTAATTAACACAAATGTATGTAAAATTCAATTTTCCGCAGTCATCCGTTTTGGCGTCAACATGTGTTCAATGTGTGTCGCGGATATGGAGCGCAGGGTTATCACAATACTTCGTTAAATTGATTTGATTTTGGTGTAGGTAACAGTTATTGAATCAAAATCAAACCAATATTCGAGTAGATTGGTAGAGTGAGAAGCTGAGACGGCAGACGTTTTGTGTTGTGGGTTTCATGTTTAAGCACAATGAAATAAATTGCCCAGCTGTAGGTGAAATCAGGCTATCAGGCCTCACAATATATTTTTGAAAACCTATTGTATGTTCACAAAAATATATCAAATTTTAAGAAAATGTCCGATATTCATAGTTTAAATACCAGGAATAAACACAACCTTGCTGTACATCGCACACGTCTCCACAAAGTAGGCAACTCATTCATGGGTCAATGTATACGCTTTTACAACAAACTCCCCACTGACATTCGAAACTTACCCATTAAACGATTTAAAATCTGTATTAAAACCAAACTTTGTAAAAAAGGGTACTATACAATTTCAGATTATTTAGAAGATAAAAAAGCTTGGGATTGAACTGCTCGCTCTGCTAAGCCTTGTGATAAAACCATAAATCTAGACATTTTAATTATTATGTAAAATCAACATTACCAGTTTTATAAACACGTTGATATTGTTGAAAATTATATTCAAAATGACATGATTACTTTGTAAAGTATTATATTATTTTAACTATTGTGAATATGAGGACTATGTGGATATTATTTTTATTTCTCTTCTAGTTTTAGTGATGGTCTGGCAGTTTGAGTAGTTTTTGCGGCCTACCCAAATGTCCTTTCTTTGGTATTGCTCGTCAAGTTGAGCTCCTTAAGTTTTGAGTTGAGCTCCACGATTACTGACAAATGCTTGCACTGACTGGACAGGTCCACTCAAATCTGTGTGGTTCTTTCCTCAAAAGACCTTTTCAGACACTAATCTACATGGTACTCATATGGCCTGACCAAGATTATGTCTGGACTTTAAAAGAGACTGCGACCTCTGAGTTTGTTTCGGCCTTTCTTCTCAGAGTAGTCAGATAGGAAACGCCGACCTCATCTAGGTTATTTTTAATATTTTTTTATATGACGTATAAAAGTGATTCCGATATCTTATTTACAGAATAAACAATTTCATTTCATTTTGGACGATGATGAAGAATAAAAAATGAACCATTTTATTAGGCAGTGTATAGGCACTTTATCTTTTAGATGCGTAACCATATTAATGATATTGCGAAAGTGAGTATGTACATAATTATGTCTCTCTGTGTCCCATTTCACGGTTAAAACACTGATCCGATTTTAATCACATTTAGTTTACTTAAGAGTAGCTGGTTGGAAAGCACAGCTCCATAATTATGGTTACGTTTCCAGATGAAACACTATTTCCCATTTCTGCTTTCAAATAATCCCGGCTCGAGTTAACACAACATTTTACCTGACACTACAGCATAAGAATTCTCCGTTGCCGCACTAAAATCAACGTCACCAGTACGACCACATCACCATTGAATATAAAATCAACACGTCGGTAGCCCTGTACTCTGTGGCATGGACACATATCTGGGTCGCCGTCACGCTCGCGTCCTCCCACACAATAGATCGGAAAATGTGCGTCATTTCATATAGTCGTCATTCGTACATTAGTAAAGTGAAGCGTATTCCTCTGTTGTGTTAATCTAACACTGGCAGTGCCATCAATAGAGATGTTTACTCTGTAATTAGATTTTGCGTAATTATAGCTGTCATTAATATTATAATTATGTATCTGTCGCAGTAAGATGGTTGAAGATAGTTATATCCCAAGGGATAGTGCTATATACCGTAATATAGTTATATGAAATCAGTTCCTAACTGTCGGAGTGACTTAATTTTGTTCATCATCATCATCATCATCAGCCTATAATGTTCCCACTGCTGGGACACAGGCCTCCTCTCGGTGAGAGGGAGTGAGCTGTAATCCACCACGCGGGCCCAGTGAGGGTTGGTAGATGTCACATGTCTTCGAATTTTCGGTTCTAGGACATCCCGGTTTCCTCACGATGTTTTCCTTCACCGTCTTTGAGAGCAGTGGTGATGAAATAATTTACACAAAGTAACGCGCCTGTCTGGGTTTGAACCTACGACCTAAAACTCGTTAGTCGCGGCCGTTACCCCTGGGCCACCACTGCTCTGCTCTGATTAATTTTGTTACTGCGACCAATTTCGACGTAGCCCTTGCCGGTCGCTGCCGCGGCACAACTCGCTTCGCTCTTCGGCTCGCGCTTTGGTCACAGTTCTAACCTAACCTATTTGGTCGGAGTGCCTTAATAGTTATATTACTAGATCGTGCTCGTATCTTTATTTTATTCCTAGTAAAACAGTTATGAACCGCTTTCATATATCTATATTACGGTATATTAGCTATATCCTTAGATATCCCTAGGGATATAACTATATCACGGCTTCAACCATTTTGCTGCGAAATATTTACTGTAAATAGATGGACTACTCAGATGAAGATACTTCACATTATTAACCTTCAACGGATGGGCATCGATTTTGCCTACTTTGAACACAAGGACCCCGTCTGTTTGTCTCATCATTTTATTTTTGTGTGGTTAGTAACTAACCTAGTAACAGAGTTTTTATGCCACCCATTAGTCTCTGACTTCACATGCCGTCGAGAAATATCTCTCAGGCATGCTGGAAGATCAGTGGTGGCCCAGTGGTAACAGCCGCGACTTACGTGTCGCGGTCGTAGGCTCGAACCGCGCTTTACTTTGTGTATATTATTTCATCACCACTGCTCTCAAAACGGTGACGGAAAACATCGTGAGAAAACTGGCATGTCCTAGAACCAAAAATTCAAAGACGTGTGACATCTACCTAGGCACTGAGCCCGCGTGGTGGATTACGGCCCACTCCCTCTCACAGAGAGAGGCCTGTGTCCCAGCAGTGGGAACATTATGCTTATGCATGCTGGTTTCCACACGATGTTTTCCTTCACTGTTTTTGAAGCAAGTGATAATTCATCCTAAAATATTAAAAAAAAAAACTTTTTTATTATTAATTCATATAAAAAGATGGAGAGGTAGAGAGATCAACAGAAAAAAGTTTCATTGGAAAAAGTTATCTAATTTATGTTATGAAACGCAAACAACTCAGAGTGAAATACACGAAGATATAAACTGCAATTTAATTACCTTGTCACTTTATCTGATCTTGTTTATAATAAAAATACAAATTAGAATAACAAGTAGGAAGTTGTGGATGGATAACATGATTGCAAAAGAATTATTAAATATGACGAAACTGAGTTCTTAGGCCTTGCAGTCATAGGCAAACCACAATTACGGAGATAAGTTCCCTCTTTGAGGAGTGGCTAGAGAGGTGCCATGGCGTCCTTACCTTCCGCCTGACGCAGGTCCTCATCGGACACGGTTGTTTCGGGAGGTTCTTGTTCCGGATAAAGCGGGAGGAAACGTCCAGGTGTCACCATTGTGTGGATCGCCCGGAGGACACGGTGGAGCATACGTTGGAGGTCTGCCCGGCTTGAGTGGAGCATCGCTGTGTCCTCGTGGAGGGGATCGGCGGCGGTGATCTCTCTCGTCCAGCCCTGGTTCAGGCTACGGTACGAAGCGAGAGAGCATGGCAGGCTATCATCTCCTTTTGCGAAGCAGTAATGCTCACGAAGGAGGAGGCGGAACGCGTGAGGGAGAGGCAAATTTCGCACCTTAACGCCTCTAACCGCTGCAGGAGGCGCCCAGGGCGTCGGAAATCGCAAGCCGATTCCCGGCCACCGTAGGCGCGGGCTTGCGGACGGTGAGCAATGGGGAGCTCGCCGTCCGATAAGTACTAGGCCCGGGTTGACGGCGCGTTGTGTTCCACGCGCTTCTCAAAGAGATGTCAGCACAACTGACGGGGTCCGCTAGGGCCGATGCCTACCGAGGTTGCGGGAAAGTCCGAAAGGGATACCGTAGCCCCTGGTAATACAGGCAAATGAAGGAACACGGGTGAGTTTTAGTTAGTAAGAGTCTGACACGCCTTCCCGCTCCACCTAGAGCGGGAGAACTTATTTGATAATTCGCCAACCAAAAAAAAAAGGCTTGCAGTCATTACTAGAAGTAGGTAAATCGTACAACATGCAAAAAGTGTTTAATGAACAACGGGCGACTAAGGAATTACAATATGATAATAAGCATCGTTCTCAAACTAAAGATAACATAATAGTTCGATCATTAATCTTATTAACCGACTTCAAAAAAAAGGAGGAGGTTATCAATTCGTCGGGATATTTTTTTTTTATGTATGTTCCCCGATTACTCGAAGACGGCTGGACCGATTTGAAAAATTCTTTTTTTGTTTGAAAGGGTATACTTTCAAGTTGGTCCCGTTGTCACTTGGTCACGATCTGGTGATGGGATCTTGGAGAAATCGAGGGAACTCTTCAAATATTAAAGGCACATCTATAGCGATTTGGGTATTTTTGATGTGCAGTTGACATAAGGCTATTGTAACTTAGATAAATTACATACCAACCCACCAAAAAGTGAAAAAAAAACACAACCGACTTCCAAACTATAAAGTGAAAAATAACTTTAATTTGAAGTCGGTGTCAAAAAACTAAAATACTGATCTGATCCAAAGACACCGCTTCCGAAATTAAAGTTATTTTTCACTTTGTAGTTTGGAAGTCGGTTGTGTTTTGTGTAAAAAAGTTTTTTTTAAAGTGTTAGGCTCTATCATTGTAGAGTTTCATGTGTAATCTATACACCGTGAAATTTGAATCACAGTTTTGCTAGAACAAACGTTGTTCAGACCATGGTCTACTACCATTCTACAGCATCCAATAAAAAAAAAACATAATTGGTTATTGAAAAAAACACAAAAAAAACAAAGTTTAAATGTCAAGATTATCGTTACTCCCTACAACACAGACACCACGCACGGGACACAGCATTGTCTACAGGGAAATGTACCTCCATAAACGAAATTTAGTAAGCAGTAGATAATCTTGACTTTTTAAACTTTGTCTTTTTGTGTTTTTCAAAAACCAATTAATTTTTTATTTTTTATTGGATGCTGTAGAATGGTAGTAGACCATGGTCTGAATAACGTTTGTTCTAGCAAAACTGTGATTAAAATTTCACGGTGTATTTACTAGTCCGAGATTGACATGATGAGACAAAGTTCTCCCAAGCGACGCCATATTTCCAAACAAGTAAATTCATGCCCGTCCCGGCTGTCCACATAAAGAGATGTGATCGTTTCATATTTAAATTACGAATTATAAGCTACAGCGATCACACGCGGTGGCGCGGTCGTAATATGTTACCCATATCATCCCGGGGGCATTACTAAATAGATCTAACATTTGCATTCCTATGTTTATATAGGATACCAACTGTCTGAGTTTGTAGGAAGTGTGAGTACTCTTAGGGATGTGAATTTAGTGAGTACACGAGACACATAAGGAAATTGTCGACGAAATGTAGGTTTGTGAAACGTATCAAGGAAATAATTGAAAAGCATAGGTCCGGAATTAAATAGATCCATTTCTAATTTCGTGGACGTCTTTCGGCTGAAATGATGATGATGATGATTTCTAATTTCCAATTAGCCTTGTCAATTTAAAAAAAAATATTGTGACGGAAAACTGGACTTATAAGTCTGAAATCATAAACACGCAGTGAGCAAACGTGAAGCGAAGAAGTTTTTGTTTTATGGAATAATCCCTCCTCCTTGCGTTAATTCCCTTATGGGGGGATCGTGACCACGTCATGTTTTCAAGACCTTCTCTTTGTTAATGTTCCTCCATTTGTCTCGGGTGCCTCGAAAACCATACATGCTTACGAGTAGGTACTGTAAGGTTTTATGAAAGAAGCAACCTCATGATGTGCAGGCTGGTGAGAAAGCAGCACTACATCCGAACAATCTGACAGAATATATTTAAAATAGGATTGGAATATGTTTTTGTTGGAAGGAAGAAAAGTAAGAAGGTCAAGCCGGAGGCTTTCAAGCAACTAGAAATATAAAAAAGTACTATGGAATTGAATATACTGACGGTTTTAACCCAAGAAACCTTTCATTCAACATCATCCCGGTACCGTAGTCACGCGAAGTGAATACAGTACCTACATTTTTCGAGATTTGATGTTTAGCTGGAATAATAACAGACCCATAAATTTAACAACAACTTAAATCATCGGCGGTGCCGTGCCGTAAGTATTGTAAATACAAGGCATGTGTCCTACATTATTATTATCTTCATCATTCGGTAGGTACGACTCCCCAAACACGAGTTTGTCTCATCACTAAAATCGTAAAATGTTGGCAACGAGCTCGCTATCTCTTCACACTCGCAGTTTTCTTTGTAAGGGTAAAAATATATGAAACATTTATGTCTCATTGGTTTTTTATGGTTCACTCACGTACCAAAAAGAGAGAATTACTCTTTTTTACTAAGTTCATGAACGGGTAACGATGTTCTAGAGGTACTGATTAATAGAATAATATATAATTTTATTAAAAAAGCTTTTATTTAAATGCTCTAAAAAGAAGAAAATAAAATTTTCTTTTAAAATTTTAACTATCAACTTTTAACCTCTTTATACACAATTTATATGATCATAAAAGCTTGTCGCGAGGTTTGCGTAAGTACCTATAAGTATTTAATTAAACTGAAATTAAATTAAAAAAAAATTAGTAGATCAAGTTACTCAATTAAATAAGTACTAGATTATTTACACAAGTAAATCGCGCGACAAGCTTCTATGATCATATAAATTGTGTAGTTGTGTAGCTTAGATTTATGCTCTCGAAAAGTAAAGTAAACAACGTCATTCATTTTTTTTTTAAATTTTTGTCATCGTGATGATAATGCATTGCTATTCCACTACATACTACCACACTAGTACCCATGAAACTTCCACGCATATTATATCTACATACGTTTTTAAAGTAGGGTCAGAATGACGTCAGGCTAGCGAGAGTCGCCGTGCCTTCGCATAACAATTTCAGCTTATGCAAGTCTAGAGTAGGTATTGGCTTGACCTATATAAAGCCATAGGTTTTATGTCTTTAGATATTTGCTTGGCTTGTAAGCTGAAAAGACAAAAATATACGATGTTATGTCTTCTACATAACTATACGTATTATAAAGTCGCTGTTCGTGTCTATCTGTGCGACCGCATAGTTTCTCTTAACTACGCAACGGATCTTGATGCGGTTTTCATCATCATTTTGAGAATTGAAAGTTTACGTGTATCAACATCAATAATTTTAAACTTAAAAAAAAAAACAACCAACTTCCCAAAAAAACACTACAGAGTGAAAAATAACTTTATTTCGGAAGTCCGATGTCTTTGGTTTTATATTTTCATTATTTGCCACCAACTTCCGAAATTTAAGTTATTTTTCAGTTTGTAGTAGTTTTTTGTAAGCCGGTTGTTTTTTTTTTTTGTAAAAAAGTTTTTATTTCTCGCTTTTTAGTGGGTCAATTTGTAATTTGCCTAAGTTACATTAGCCTAATGCCAACTGCTCATCACCTTTTACAAAATTTTGCTTTTCCCGATGCAGGGACATTAATCGTTGTGGAGTTCTCCTGGTACTTCACCATCAGCTCCACTTCTGCATATGCATTGTGAAGAGTATAAATTTCTTAGCAATCATATTAAAGTAATCGTCCAACCCGTGAAATACTTATTGTTGAGTAGTTCCGGTGGCCATCTGTGGTCTACATAATGAGTTCCACTTCACCAAATGGTGCTTTCTGAGAGCAACTGCACGAGTTATTACAAAAAATACCCAAATCAAATCGCTATAGGTGTGCCTATAATATTAAAAGAGCTCCCTCGATTTTTCGAGGATGCCATAATTAGATCCTGACCTGATGCCAATGAGACTAGAAGAAATATACCCTATCAAACAAAAAAATAATTTTGCAAATCCGTTTATACCTATATGACGGAGTTATTATTCCCGAACATACATTTTTTTTAAAAACATCCGAATTGATAACCTCCTCCTTTTAGAAGAAGGTTCAAAATTAAGAAATCTCAATGCTTTGTAAAGTCGTAAAAACCATGCGAAACAGGGGCACATAACTAGTTTTGAGTACCTATTATGTGGAGGTGCTTAGAAATCAAGTGACAAGTAGTTTATTGGATAGTACTTAGATTAAATTATTCAAACATGCTTGGAAATTCGAACATTATTTTGACTGTGTGTTTTAATTTACAATAACTTACCAAACGATTTAAAATTATTACAGGGTAAAGTTTTCAAGACAAAATTGACAGAATGGCTTCTAAAGTGTTGTTTTTATAGTTTTAAGGAATATATGGAACATAAAATTGAAAATTAGTACCTACCTATAATTAGAAGAATATAAATAAAGTGAATAAATGCATGATAATAGTATATAATAATAATAACAGTAATAAAATAGGAATGAATGTAAACTTAATAAAAAATTTGCACGCTTGCTTGCAGGCAGAATACAATGACACTTTAGGTTATAAGATCTCACCTGTACCAAAACAATGTACTTCTGGCAAATAAACATTTGATTTGATTTGACAACCTTCTTCAATACAAATAAAAAAGGCTGTATTCGTCAAATACATGCGAGCAGGTGGCTAGCAATGTTAGTATGAAAATCCACATATGTCGCGCAAGGGCGGATCCAGGGGGGGTTATGAGTGGGCACGCCACAATTGCGGCAACAAGACCCCTCTTTGAGGAGTGGCGTAGAGAGATGCCACGGCGTCCTCACCTTCCGCCTGACGCAGGTCCTCACCGGACACGGCTGTTTCGGGAGGTTCCTATTCAGGATAAAGCGGGAGGATACGCCCGGGTGTCGCCACTGTGTGGATCGCCCGGAGGACACGGTGGAGAATACGGTGGAGGTCTGCCCGGCTTGGGCCGTGCAGACCGGCATCGTCGTGTCCTCGTGGAGGCGATCGGCGGCGGTAATCTCTTGCGTCCGGCCCTGATTCTGGCCATGGTACGGAGCGAGACGAAATGGGAGGCCGTCATCTCCTTCTGAGAAGCAGTAATGCTCGCGAAGGAGGAGGCGGAACGCGTGAGGGAAAGGCAAATTTTGCGCCCTCGCGCCCTTAACTGCCGCAGGAGGAGACGCCCTGGGCGTCGGGAATCACAGGCCGATTTCCGGCCACCGTAGGCGCGAGCTTGTGAACGGTGAGCAATGGGTAGCTCGCCGTCCGATAAGGACCAAGCCCGGGTCGACGACGCGTTGTGTTCCACGCGCTCCTCAAAGAGATGTCAGCAGAATTGACGGGGTCCGCTAGGGCCAATGCCTGCCGGGGCTGCGAATAAGGGCCGAAAGGGAAATCGTGGCCCCCCGGCAACATGGCAACTGAAGGAACACGGGTGGGTTTTAGTCAGTAAGAGTCTGCCCTCCCGCTCCACCCAAAGCGGGAGAAGTTATTTGATAATTTCCCACCCAAAAAAAAGGGGGTCATGACTCCCATGACCCCCTCTGGGCTGTATCTAGGTCGACCGATATTTTTTCTTATGTCGTTGATAAAAAATAATTTGTATGATGTTGCCACGTATGTGTCTGCCACACATGTGCGAACGACACGGATAATAATATTTATGAAGTGCTGTTATTATATTTTTTATGACAAGCTTCCGCTAGCGGCTTTGCCCACGTGATATTTTTATAAATTATAGCCTATGTTACTCAGTGATAATATAGCATTATACCTGTGAAAGAATTTTTAAAATCGGTCCAGTAGTTTTCGAGTTTATCCATTACAAACAAACATACAAAAAACCAAATTATAATATTAGTTTAGATTAGAAGATAGACCGTGGAGTTTTCTGCCGGCTCTTCTCCATAGGAAACGACCAAATGGAACCGTGCTCCTAGCTTCTGACGTTTTATAAGTGCCCATGTAGGTTTATCTGAAGCTAGCAATTAGTTAGGCGTAGAATTTAAATACCCCAGAAGACAAACTGCCCCAGTGCTGGCGGTCTCCCAAATCTTAAGAATTACTTTTTAATGATATCCCAAACACGGTTAAAATAATATTCAGTAAGAAGCAGTTTAGAGTTGGAGGCTGAGGATGAAAATTTTCGAGCTCGCTTCGCTCGCTACAATCTAAATCCTCAAAGGCCAATGCCTGAAACTGGCGTCTTTGTTTTTTCTCGCGGCCTTAAACTAAACCTTGTTTTTCTAGTACAGAATAGTGTAACAAACGAAACTTATTTGACATGCATATCCCTAAACTCAGTCCGAAATGAGATATCAGAGTTAGAAGTTTGTATGTATTTATTAGCTTTGTAGGCAATTTTTGACTCCTAGGTGCAAGGTTAGTGTAAAGTTACCACAAAACAGGTAGCCTTTAAATATTTTTGGACTTTTGAATATTTGGTACCTTCCCCCCTCCCGTACGTTACGCACTCCTGATCGATCACACATTGTCAGGTCGGAGGGAATATGATGCCATTTTTCTTACTTTTGATTTTCGTTAATTCGTAAAAAAAAAAAACTATAAAACTACAAAATAATTGATTAATCAATCTGCCTAGCCTTTTCCCAACTATATTGGGGTCGGCTTCCAGTCTAACCGGATGTAGCTGAATACCAGTATTTTACATGGAGCGACTGCCTATCTGACCTCCACAACCCAGTAACTGGGTAATACGATACCCCTTGGTAAGACTGGTTGTCAGACTCTTGTGCTTCTGATGACCCGTAACGACTGTCAAAGATCCACGAATGACAGCCGGGACCAACGACTTAACGTGCTTTCTGACTTCTTATCTGAACAACAGAATTCAGAGGGTCGATGTTAATGGCAAGAGATCTGCAGGATCTGCGGTCACCATGGGCGTTCCGCAGGGTTCAATTCTTGGTCCTTTTTTATTTCTAATTTATATAAATGACTTGCCCTATCACATAAGGGATAATCACAAGATCGTATTATTCGCAGATGATACTTCCCTCATTTTTAAAATCAAACGTCAGTTAGTCAACTTTGAACAAGTTAATGATGCACTCTCTAAAGTTGTGCATTGGTTTAATGTAAATAATCTTCTCCTGAACGAAAAAAAAACTAAACTCATTAAATTTTCAATGCCAAATGTCAGGCAGCTATCTACTAATGTTCAGGTTAATGGAACAGAGTTGGACCCTGTTGAGTCGACAGTTTTTCTTGGAATCACTATTGACGGTAAATTACAATGGGGCCCACACATAGAAAAATTGTCAGGAAGGCTAAGTTCGGCCGCCTATGCTGTTAAAAAAATTAGACAGATAACTGACGTGGATACAGCCAGAATTGTTTATTTTAGTTATTTTCATAGTCTTATGTCATATGGGATTCTTCTCTGGGGAACCTGTGCGGACATTAATACTATCTTTGTTCTACAGAAAAGGGCTGTTCGAGCCATTTACAACCTAGGTCCAAGAGATTCCCTTAGAGAAAAATTCAAAGAAATAAATATTCTGACTGTAGCCTCACAATATATTTTTGAAAACCTATTGTATGTACACAAAAATATATCAAATTTTAAGAAAATGTCCGATATTCATAGTTTAAATACCAGGAATAAACACAACCTTGCTGTACATCGCACACGTCTCCACAAAGTAGGCAACTCATTCATGGGTCAATGTATACGCTTTTACAACAAACTCCCCATTGACATTCGAAACTTACCCATTAAACGATTTAAAATCTGTATTAAAACCAAACTTTGTGAAAAAGGGTACTATACAATTTCAGATTATTTAGAAGATAAAAAAGCTTGGGATTGAACTGCTCGCTCTGCTAAACCTTGTGATAAAACCATAGAACTAGACATTTTAATTATTATGTAAAATCAACATATACCAGTTTTATAAACACGTTGACATTGTTGAAAATTATATTCAAAATGACATGATTACTTTGTAAAGTATTATATTATTTTAATTATTGTGAATGTGAGGACTATGTGGATATTAGTTTGTATATGATACTAGTTTTAGTGATGGTCTGGCAGTTTGAGTAGTTTTTGCGGCCTACCCAAATGTCCTTTCTTTGGTATTGCTCGTCGAGTTGAGCTCCTTAAGTTCTAAGTTGAGCTCCACGATTACTGACAAATGCTTGCACTGACTGGACAGGTCCACTCAAATCTGTGTGGTTCTTTCCTCAATAGACCTTTTCAGACACTAATCTACATGGTCCTCATATGGCCTGACCAAGATTATGTCTGGACTTTAAAAGAGACTGCGACCTCTGAGTTTGTTTCGGCCTTTCTTCTCAGAGTAGTCAGATAGGAAAAGCCGAACTCATCTAGCTTATTTTTAATATTTTTTTATATGACGTGTAAAAGTGATTCCGATATCCTATTTACAGAATAAACAATTTCATTTCATTTCATTTCATTTCATTTCATTTCCGAGGCACAGAATTAATAATTGATGTTAAATTTATTAAAATATTTATTATATAAATATATTTATTAAAACATTTATTATACAATTATTTTTATTGAAATGCACGAGAGGAGGTGTACCTACTATTCAATGTCCAAAATCATTTAGCAACTATCTATTTAATGGCAACATAACACTAACCTTGCATCTAGGAGTCAAATAATTGCTCACAAAGGTAATAAATGCATACAAACTATAATTATCTCATTTCGGACTGAGTTAGAGATAAGCATGTCAAATAAGTTTCGTTTTTTACACTATTCTGTACTAGAAAAACAAGATTTGGTTGATGACCGCGAGGAAAAAAAAGACGCCACCTTCCATACTAAAATCGGCATTGTCCTTTTCTGCATAAGTCGACAAAGGAACTTCTATTTACGTAAGACTTACAAAAAAAACCTTACCTACACAAGAAAGCGAAGCGAATTCGAAAATTTTAGCCCACCTAAAATTTTCGAGCTCGTTTCGCTCGCCCTTGTACCTATTCTATATTCTTTTAACTCTCAAACTTTTTTTTCTGCATAAGTCGACAAAGCTACTCCTATTTCCGTAAGGATGTTCAATAAAAACCTAACCGGGAATTCGGAGGCGAGGTGCAAACAATTTCGAGCTCACCTTGCTTGCTCCCTTACATTCCTGCTTTCCGTAAATGAAAATGCACCTCCCTGGAAAAAATAATCCTGCTGGTTGCGAGGACCATGGTTTATATAGATTATAATTACGCACGTTAATACTTGTTTTTTTTTTCTTGCTGCAAGAGGTTGAATAACTTTTTGTAAAAGTTAACACTATTCACTAAAACATTATATTTATTATAATAAAATGTAAAATACTAAAAGGTACTTGGGCCTAACATGGATTCGAACGTACATGTTTTTTGGGGGGGTAACTACTTAATGGAGCTGTGTGTACTATACATTTTTCGATACAAATGTTCAGATTCAGATTCAGATTATTTATTTGTAAACATAGGTAACAGATACACAGGTGTGTGAGATGTTACATTTTTTGTTAGTCCTCTATGCTTTGCCATTGGGCGTACAAATGTTAGTATCAATTTTAATTATTTCATTATTCACTTCACAATATCAAATAAAAATTATAGAATGAGCTAGAGCTGGCTAAATCAATATAATACAAGTAACCTGACAATTAATTAAAAACTACAATGTTAAAACAACTACCAAATTAAAAAAAAAACAAAAATTGTCAACAATAACAATTTAAGATAAAACAGAAATGTCAAAAATAAATAAAATAGGATAGTGTCAACTAATCAAATTAATACAAGAGTGTCAAAATAAGTGATAAATCAATTAATGTTTTTAGAATGCCAACACTAAAATCTAAGAAAGTACAAAAATAAAATATAATAATAATGGAAAATGTCAAATAATTAATAAGTAGTAGTAGTAGTTCACTATATTATTTTGCCTGTAACTTTCACTTTACCTTGGAGTGACTAGGGATTGTTACTGCTTATTTTAGGAAAACAATTCGTTTAAAATGATTACGCTTTATTTGCCATGATATTCAGCCATCAAAAATAGCAGAAAATATTTTATTACCTTTTGACATTTTTACTCGAAATTAATTAATCTTACTAAATATTACTTACAAGATATTATTATTACTAAGTTGAATGATCCAATCCTTAGGAATAAATAGAATATTCGTTGAAACTTCAAGACATATTGGTAAAGTAATACCAACGAAGTAACAACTCGACGTCGAAGTAATTAAAGTTAGGAGATATTATCAAACATCGTACGCACAACTTTTACGGATTCATTATCTACTTAATCATATTAAGATGTAGGAATATTATGTTTATACGTACTTATAGTAGTAGGTTAGAACTAATTAGTTGTTTAGGTACTTCGTGAAGTTATAAAATAAATCTTGATTTTATTTAGCGAAAAGACGTACACTACTTTTCTTCGATAATATATTTTGTAGAGACTATAAATTTAATTTATTTCAACCATTTTATTTTTTCTTAGCTGTTATCTGAATTCTTGAAATCTGAATTGTACACCCAATAATCAGCAGAGGACCATCAGCAAGCGCAAGACTTTCCGATAGACTTTCGTGATTTCGGACATTACCATCTGACTCAATAAACTGCTACCAAACCTAAGCAACTATAACTGTCTTGATAATCTCAATATAGCCTACAAGAGCTTTCATTTTAAAAATAAATCACCGTGATTACATTCCATGAACGTTCAATTACATTCTAATGAAGATAAATCTCTAATATTTACAAGAGCGACCCAACGACATCTCGTCTAAATTGCATATTCAATAAAACATTTGCACAAAGCCGATGAATATCAAAGTACCAGGAATTCATAACATAGAGAGGGGCTATTATTCTTTTCAACGTCCCGGCTTCCTCCAGATTTGTACCCTTCATTTCCAAAAAGGGCTTTTGTTTGATTTAACGACGGCGAGCACGCATTTGGCCCTTGTTCCGGGATCCAGAGTTCCGGACGTCCGAGCCACAGCCGTGTATTTTTTTTTCTTTATATTTAAAGTGTTTCCATCAAGCCTTGTTAGACACCTGTACCTCGGAAATCCTCACTTTACCCTGATATAATGACATCTTCCTAATCCCAAGTCTAAACAAGTCTGTCTTTGCTTGAATAAAGCTCAATTACGGACACATTTAGATTTCTTTCAGTGAGCTTCTTCCAGTAGTAAGATATATGGTTACAGTTTCAACCATATTATCTTAGACATATTTTAGAATATTAGATGCTATCTGAGTAAAAGTTATTTTTCAAGGGCGGCCCACCAATTTATAACAAGAAACACAGTACAGTATTATAAAAGACAAGGCGTCAGTACTAATTCATAATCTATTTTAAAACTGATCTATTTGAAGCAATTCGTAGTACAGAGTTAAAGATAACATTTATCCCCAATCCCACGCGTTCTACGAAACTATAACCCTAGACAGAAATAAAATAACTTAATTTAGACACACCAGTATTAAACTGCCTGAAGCCCTTAATTGGCAAGCAAATGTCACTTTTATACAGGCTGACTTTGGGTTAGTTGACAATCAATTGCATCTGACTGCCTTTTACGTTTGACCAATAGGTAAGTGATGCTTTGACAATGACATCAGCGTTCTTCAGATAATCGAAAGAGACAGGAAGCAGTATCCACATTTTTTCAAAAGAAAACTGAAGCGCAGTACAAACACATAAAACTATTTTTACAACAAAACGATTACCCTGGTTATTACTCAGAGTGAAATCCAGAAGTCGTTGGCACGAGCGAGTGTAAAAGGTAACAAACAGAACATTTTTCTTGCAACATAGCAAAGTGCTTTGACTAAACCGGCCCCCAGCCGGTAGCCTCAGGGATTAGAGACATTTCTTGAAAAATACGTTCCTATTTTGAATTTTTTGTTTTTTTATTTATACCATAAAGTATCAACGTATTTTTATGGCTTTTTATCGGTAAATTAAAAACGGATTGCAATTTAAAAATGGAACGCACGTGTATTATTCGTTATTCAAATGATGTTTTACATTTTCCAGCCTCGAGTGTTGCTTTTTGTATGCGAAATGAAGGCTAAAAAATATTTTTCCATTCCAATTTCAGCTTAAAAGGAAAACATGGATGAATCAATCATTATTTTAACGAGTTTATGTTGAAAGGAGAGTAAACAATGCTTAAACAAACACTGTACTGTTGCTGCAGCTTCTGTTGACCTTTACTGAATACTGTGAATAGTCTTTTAATTTCGTTCAGGGGTTCAGTTTTTGTTTAGGTATTTCTTTATTTTCTAACTTTCATCGGTTATTTAAACCTACAGTTAATCCAAAAAAATATGTAAAAATCAACCGGTATAAGTAAAAAGCTTAACAACAAGGCAATTTAACCGTCATTTTAGCTAAAACATAATACAGTCAAACCTGGGTAAGTGAGAAACAGAAACCTCCATAAGAGAAAGTCGTTTTACACTCGTGGACCTCTATAATTGAGCCTGCTACTTGCCCGTACCTCTATAAGCGACAGTCGAGTGTAATTTAATATCTGCTAATAATGACTCATTCTTAAATTTCGTGGAAATAACAATTTTTTTTCCTCTCTACCTTTCCCAACCAGCCTCAACCTCTATAAGTGAGCAAGGCCGCTGCAGTACCTGTATAAGCTAGACTCGAGTTACTGAGAAACCTCCATAAGCGAAAAAGAGATGATGGTCCCTTGAACTCTCGCTTAAGTTTCGACTGTATTATACATTTTCGGTTTCCCAAATTTTACTCGGTAATTCAGCGGGAAGGCGTGCCGATACATACATTAGCAGCCTCAGCTCGCGACATCGCTAATTTCTCCACGACCATCCTGTCACCATTTATGATAAACGACTCTTCGAATAGTCAAGGAAAATTGATTTTACATTGAAGACGGTTCTCAAGCTGCGGCGCTTACATGAGCAATCTTTTCAAGAAAAAAAAAATCCGCAAAATAATAGCTGGAGGTGTAGAGAAAAGTTTATTGCCTGGAATTGTAATGTAATTAATGGAATTGTAATTATTTCGGCTAAATTGCCTCTAATAAGTCCATGATCCACACAGCTTTTATTGCAAAATTTTGCCACAGTTAATTTATTACACAACATAACATAACATCACGCCTTGTTTCCCCGAAGGGTGGGGTAGAGGTGTCCCTGTAGCAGGTACACCCAAATTTCGCCAGTTATGTTTAAGTCCCATGTAATATGGGGCGAGCCTATTGCCATCAACCGGGCACAAATCCAGACTCCGAGCTGCTACTGATAAAATTCAGATAGAAAAACCCAATATCACTTTGCCCGACCCGGGAATCGAACCCATACTCAGCAGTAGCGCTTGCGACCACTAGACCAACGAGGCATTTATTAATTTTTTTCCATATTGCTCTACATTGCTCCATATAGCTCCTTAAGGTGGAGGTATCGCTATCAACAAACAGTAACTACCATCTTGGAATTACTGTAAATTGCTCAGTATTTTTGTAACGTCAACATAGCTCAACACAATTGCCAAGAATTGGTCTACAAAAAAATAAAAAAATCAATTTTAGTTGCCCGTGCTCGCGTACCTTTATGTATATGTAGGTAGGTATGCGTCGTTACGAATACGAGTCGGATAAGAACTAGGACACGATAGATTTATGTACCTATTTACATAATGTATTTGTGGAAGTAAATAGTGTAACAACTGTATCTTGCTGTTTGTGTACCAATTAGATAATGATTTTCTTTCTTTTTAAGCGACTTCCAAAAAGGAATAGGTTATATGTTCGTAGCGTATGTTTTTTTTTTTTGTTCTTGTCCGCCGATTTCTCCGTCACTTGTGGATCGATTTTGAATTTTTTTCGTTTGAATGGGTATGCTCTCAAATTGTTCCCATATAAATTTTGTTAACTTTGTTTGGGTAGCTTTTGAGTTAGCTATAAAATACGTATTTTTTTTCCCACTTTATATGTAGATGATAATGATAAGGTCCTGTCACTGGTAGCAGGTAGTGGTATTCGAATGTGTGTGGATAGGTAGCACAACTAAAAAGTGAAAAATAAGAACTTTTTACAAAAAAAAAAAACCGACTTCCAAAAAAAAACACCAAAGTAAAAATAACTTTAATTTCGAAAGGCGATGGCAAAAAACGAAAAAACAAAACCCAAGACACCGACTTCCGAAATTAAAGTTTTTCTTCACTTTGTAGTGATTTTTTTTTTTTAAGTGGGTTGTTTTTATTTTTTTGTAAAATGTTTTTATTTTTCACTTTTGAATTGTGGTACCTACCCCACACACATTCGAATACCACTACCTGCTACCAGTGACAGGAACATTATCATATCATCTACATACTAAGTAAAAGTTTTTTGGTAGTAAAATTCTATTAATCTCTTAAAAACATTGCAAACTATAGTTTTATATATTTTAGAAGCATTTTTTTTTTCAATTTTTGTAAATGTGAGTACCATGGAGCCGTTTGTTATGTTATTAAGATGTATGTTGACTTGAAAGAGCATGGCAGTTAGGAATGTCATGCTCACTTAAATGTCTCGCTGATGGTGGCGAGTGTGTTGGATCATTCGGTTTCTTACAAAATGGTTGAGCTGGATGGTGCTGATCCACGCGTCATGCTTGTGAACGGACGCCGTCAGTTGGGACTGGTCATCTCTTATCTGCCAGAGCTTGTTTTTAATCTTATATTTTCAATTGCTTTGATTATTTTTTGTAAATTGCTCTCATATATAGAAAGAAGCATCAAGAATAATGTACCCAGGATTTTGTAATATCTACATTTAAAAGAGTGTCCTTGGAGTTTCTTGCCCGTTCTTCTACATAGAGATTTACGTTTTGGAATGAGCAACTAGCTTCAACTTTCTGACTAACTGACCAATTGTTTGACAATTCAAAAGTGCCTGTAAATGGTTTAATTGAAATAAATGCTTTGAGTTTGAGTGTACATTTAATTTTGTGAGCCAATGCATAAGTAATAAATTATTTGTGGGCAGAGTCTGAGTATAATACAGAGCTTCTGCTTTTTTTCGAGTTGTTGCCAAAAGTAAAAATATTTTATTATTTTATATGAGTTGGGTACGGTAGGTGGCCACGCCAATAGCGGCATGGTTTTATTTCTGTTAGTAGGTTTGTAGAAATATTTTTACACGTCAGTCGGCGTTTTCTATCTGGCTACTCTGAGAAGTACTCATTCCTTTTTGTTTTGTTTTTAATATTTTCTCAGTTAGTTTTAATCATGGTCTGACAGTTTGAGTAATTTAAGTGGCCTACACAAATGTCCTTTTTTTGGTGTTGTTCGTCGAATCGTTGAGCTCCTTAAATTCTGAGTTGAGCTACACGATAACTGACAAATGCGTGCACTGACTGGACAGGCCCTCTCAATCTGTGTGGTGCTTTCCTCTAAAGACCACTTCAGACACCAATCCACATCGCACATGATCTTACCAAGATTATGTCTGGACTTTAAAAGAGATTGTGACCTCTGAGTTTGTTTTGGCCTTTCTTCTCAGAGTAGTCAGATAGGAAACGCCGACCTCATCTAGTTTTTAAAATATGATTGACGTGTAAAAGTGTACAAACCTACTTACAGAAATAAAATCATTTATCATTTAAGAAAGGCCGAAACAAAGTCGGGTTATTTTAGTGCGTGGTCAAAATCGGAACTATCGCCTAACGTAACCTTACCAGATGAGGTTATTGAACACATTTAAAGTGACAGTATGCTCAAGTGTTTACCAACAGTCAACGTCATTCGAGCGCCAATTGATCCTTGTAGCAGAGTATTTTATTTTTAACCGACTTCCAAAAGGAGGAGGTTCTCAATTCGACTGTATGTTGTTTTTTTTTTTTTGTATGTTTGTTACGCGATTACTCCGTCAATTATGAATTGATTTTGATGATTTTTCTTTTATTTGGTAGATCATACTTCAGAGGTGGTCCCATATAAATTTTATTAACTTTACTTGGGTAGTTTTTGAGTTAGCTTCAATAATACGTATTTTTACCTCGCTTAGTATGTGGATGATATTATGATAACTTCCTGTCACTGTTATTTACATAGCAGGTAGTGGTATTCGAATTTGTGTGGGGTAGGTATCACAACTAAAAAGTGAAAAATAAAAACTTTAAAAAAAAAAACAACCGACTTCAAAAAAAACACTACAAAGTGAAAAATAACTTTAATTTCGGAAGTCGGTGACAAAGAACGAAAATTCAAAACCAAAGACACCGACTTCCGAAATTAAAGTTATTTTTCACTTTGTAGTGTTTTTTTTGAAGTCGGTTGTTTTTTTTGTAAAAAGTTTTTTTAAATATTTATTTCTGGTTTTATTGACGACCTCCAACGAAGCGCTGTTCTATGTACAGAATAAGTTAAGCCTTGGTTTCCAGGGGGAATTACCAAAAAGGGAATTAAAAAGCTAATTAAGGACAACGTGAAACATGAGTTTTCGTTTAAACTGTCATTTTCATCAGTATTTGACATTACTACCAAGAAACGCAATGTATTTGCACAGCACAGTTTCATCTTCATTTTCTTATTTTCAGTTTAATGTTGTTTTATCGGAGGTGACATCTGTCATGTCACCTCCGATTCGACAGTTTTTAATAGTGTTATTTTACATTTTGGTGAAATTAGATCTCTTTATTGAATTTTTATGGTTTTCTGGTTTCAATTTAGTATGTAGTATGTATGGGAAAACTCTCGTAAAAATGCTTCAGAATTAATATAGTTTATAAAATTAGGTAACCGCTTTCTTAATAAACCAAAGCTTAATCCGTGACAATAACGCGATGGTTATTACAATTAAAATTGTAGGTACTTTAAAATAGATTATGATTATGATGACCAACAGTTAGTGGGTCACTTACGACAATCGAAACCATAGTAAATTAAAAAAAAAAAACAAATTAGATATAGAATAACAATGTTGTTATTGTTTTTGAATTGGATCCAGAATTATTATTTTCATAGACACTGAAATCCCAATAAAAATAAAAAGATTATTGTTTTTTTCCCACTTAAGTTTCAATTGACAAGTTTAACTATTTATCAGAAAACTTTTATGTAAGTAGTTTCAGAGCCATGACAGTCGATAACTTTTAAAGGTTGTAAACGATAATAGTAGGTACGATAGTTTTAATAGTTTTGTGCCTTACCTATTCCGATGTTAAGTTTGTAAATTCTATGTACCTAGAGGTAGTAGGCTAAAAATGAGTCTTCATGAAAAATAAGTAATATATACTTATATTTTATGAAGACTCATTTTTATAAAAGAAGTAGGGTGAGTATTTTGTAAGCATGAAGAACGTTTTGTACCAGTTTTGATAAATAAGTAAAAAAAAGTGTCAAGATTATAATACTTTTACATATTTCTGTTTAATAAACATTTTCACTTTACAAGTGTAAGTTTACATAACTGTAGGGAAAAGTACTTTATTGAACACATAATTGTAATTATAAGTTTACATATACCTATTGTAAATTGTAACATAATTCCAAAGGTGGTCTCACGATGTGTTAAACCTTTACAATTTTGGGCTTCTAACCTAATGAGTTAATGACTAAAGAAATTGAAATATTATAAGCAAAAAAAGGTTCTAAAAACGAGTAGTGAAAGTAGTGATGTTAGTGGTGATGAATATGTGATTCAACGGCAACGGTGAGTTTTTCGTGAAAGGATAACTCCGTGAAAAACACAAAAATTTTATCCTCAAGAGTAAGAAATCTACCCTCGTTAATTTAGAATCTGCACCAAAAATTTACATTTTACATATTTAACTAAATAAAATTGTAACTTAAAACTACATATTTGTAAATACAATATTGTCATCGAAATCTAAAAGCGTTTTCTACATATGCAAATGTTTATTAAACAACTAATACAATTGTAAGTTATTTACCTACTTGTAAGTTTTTTTACATATTTGTAAGGTTTATTAGACAGCTAATACAATTGTAAGTTATTTACTTGTAAGTTTTTTTACATATTTGTAAGGTTTATTAGACAGCTTATACAATTGTAAGTTATTTACTTGTAAGTTTTTTACATATTTGTAAGATTTATTAAACAGCACATGAAGTAAAACTTAACAAATATGTCACTTTTTTTACAAAATTGTAGGATACAAAATTGTTTATGAAACAGGGCTCTGGGTCAGAGATTTTATGCCGCCCATGGGCTATGGCCATGGGAATTCTTACTGCTAAGAAAAGCTCATTGCAAAATAAGCTTATTACATGCAAACATATATAAACTCACTTCTTCCAATGGGGGTAGGCAGAAAGTACAGAACGCCACGTGCTACGATCCTTATATACTTACTCCCTTTGCTTATTACTTAGACTTAAAATAAATTATAACTGGGTGCTACTGTAGGTACACCTCGAGCATTTTCGAATTCATAATCAAAAATGGGATAAAACACCATCCATCGTTGTAACGAAAAAAAAAAAACAGTTCCCCGTAAAATATTCAGCAGAAACCAATTTTCGTTCAGTTGTACTTCGCTAGACTTTCCCATATTTCAGTTTTTACTCTCAAGTTTTATTAATCCCAAATACAGACTGTTTATTTTACGAGTAAAAAACTTTCCTTATATAAAACAATAAATTACACAGTAATCACTGTAATTGACTAACTCTAATAAATTAAGCTTCTGCCCGCGACTTCCTTCGTGTGAAAGTGAAAAAATAACAATTATATTTTTGTAAAACTCCCTCGGCCCGACCCTCCGCGTTGCATCGCATCGCCCGCGCGCGCTGTAACTTTGTTTTTGCTTAGCGTTCTTTGTGACTTTTTTTCTTTTTGCTCGGCTTCTAAGTGTCATAGCGTGATGTTAATAACCTTCCTGAAAAATTGGGCTATCGAATGTTAAAAGATTTTTAAATCCGACTGGTAGTTCCAGAGATTAGTGCGTTCTAACAAGAAAACAACACACTCTTCAGCTTTATCATGTAAGTATAACTTAATAGTTACGTAAATTTATTTATCTACACCCATGCTATAAAACCTCTATAAGTTTCAGACACAGTTAGCTTATAGCCAACATTAAAACATCCAGTGTCATAGTAACCATTACCTCATCCCAATGAGTGTTACAATGTTGTACTAAATTTCATTACGCAACTCGTTTCAACGTTCAAGCGAGGGACAGCAGCACCCGCTGCTCGCATGTGTGTGTGATGTGCTGCTGCAGGCGACGTACATACGTGCAGTTGTACTGAATTTCGTGGGAATTTCTTTATTCTTGATCTTGAATTACAAACACCCAATGGTTTCAGAAACTTTTATAGAGGATTTATATCATGGGTGTAGATAAAGTATTGTATGCAACTGTTATAATTAGGTATTAAAACACTCATGTGATAACCCCACATTCGTGTTTTAATACCCCTTATTATACAACAGTTGCATAAATAACTATTATTTATAACATAACATTACACCTTGTTTCCCCGTAGGGTTAGGCAGAGGTGTACCTGTCGCAGGTACACCCACATTTCACCAGTTATGTTTAATTCCCATGTAATAGGGGGCGAGACTATTGCCATGAACCGGGCACAAATCCATTTTTTTTTTTTTTTTCGATATGGCATCTCACAGCTGGTTCCTGAAACCGTGGCTGTTTAACCGGTCAATCCTGTGGTTGCCTTAAGCTACTACACTCAAAGCCTCCAGCCAGGGCACACATAAACTAAGCTAAAAAGCTTAGGATGAACGCTCGCTAAGGGCACCCCCTGTGGGGTACGAGCCTCGGCTTAGGGCGTTATCCGGAGGGAGGACATCAGCAGATGGGACGGGCTGGACACAAATCCAGACTCCGGGTTGATTTATTTATTTATCTCTCCCTTATAACTATCATTACAGGTTCTTCACCTAATGCGATAGCGCGGTCTCTTATAATTTTGTACTGTTTATATACAAAAGTTCTAAAACATATAGGTATAGGAACAATAACATTACTCACAACAAATAACATATAGAAACATAACTTTGAAATTCTATCAATACTTAATGAAATACATCATTCAACCTGTCTAATCCATAATAAACCTATTAAATTCAGCACGGTAGCAAATGTTATGAGTCAAACAGCAAAATGATTACCATGATCCATTAAACGGTACTTTGGAACGGAGTGTAAATCAGTATTGGTCTAATAATTAGTCTGCAAATGTTGATGATAAAATTGATTATTATACCCATAATGCTTTGAACAATAGGTATAATGATTAACGGTTTAGTCGAATGATATTAGTATGCAGTTAATATGAAAGAAGAAGAAAGAAAAAAAACGTTTATTTGTGGTAAACATGACGCAAAAAAATAGATTATAAAAATGAGAAAAAGTTGGGGGAAGCATGCGTCACATCCACGCAAATCGGCTATTGGTCAGCATTATGCTACGACCCTATGCAAGACAGAGCCCCAGGCCTGGTTTTCAGCGACAGCCGGCGCCGGCGTAATGACGTCGACCCGTGTAGCAAACAAATATTAAGACGCTGTACTAGTACAGCGTACTTAAAGAAAAATAATTGATTAAATAGATATAAAAGATAAAAAATAAATAGACATACTTTATTCTATATTACGAGAATATCATCCTCAAAAAATCGTTTTACGTTTTATATAGTGGTAATATTTCGATGCGTCTTATTTGACGTTCAACCAAATTGTGATGTAAGAAATTATGGTAGTAGTTTCAGAATAAAAGTTGCAGAAAATACTAATCCATTATCAAAGAAGGTCATCAGTAGAATCATAAAAACCTTACACAGAGAACTTGTTTAAAAATTAAGATTTTAGTTCAAGACAAAAAAAAAAAGAATTGTGTGGTTTTATGAAACCACGGTAAAAGTGAAACTTCTATAGACGCCGCCATATTGGCCTTGGCTGCTCTGACGAGAGCCTTTCACTTTATCCCTACTTCTCGGCCGACCGTCACGCGACATGCAACACACAGACGAAAAAGTTTGAGACGATGTAATAAAAGTTTCACTTTAAAAAACCGTGAAAACCATATTATAATCTTTAACAAAATAATGTTTTACACTAGCGTCAACTTAAAAACGTACTTTATTTAAAAACCATCCTGCATTTTCATGTCCCAAGACTTCGCTGTTTAACATGGCGACAATATATCGGGTGCTGCCTTTAACAACGTCGTTGGGCGCCGTATCTCGACAACATTTGGGCCATCACTCGTTTAACAGTGGGCGTTTCACGTTTGCACTCACGTGAACTTAATTATCTTGTCGCGCTTTTTTAAGATGTTTTATTAATATTAAGGTGTGATGCGATATTTACCATAGCACCAGTATATTACTATGGGAGGGAGCTCGTGGCTAAGTAATAACAGCCGCACTGGTCGATCCATCAGGTTAAGCTACGCTTGCCGGGGTTGGTCAGTGGATGGGTGACCATCTTTACATACCGAGACTCCTCCGTGCTTCGGAAAGCACGTTAAGCCGTTGGTCCCAGGTGTCATTTGTAGATCTTTGACAGTTGTTATGGGTCGTCAGAAGCCCGAAAGTCTGACAACCAGTCTTACTAAGGGGTATCGTGTTACCCAGTACCTAACTGGGTTGTGGAGGTCAGATAGGCAGTCGCTCCATGTAAAATACTGGTATTCAGCTGCATCCAGTTAGACTGGAAGCCGACCCCAACATAGTTGGGAAAAGGCTAGGCAGATGATGATTTCCTATATTTTCAAACTTAAAACTTAATCAGAAAAAGAAAGTTATAAAAAAGAACGTCTGCTAAAACAATATAATTCTTCTTAATATAATTCTTAAATCATTCTTACTAAACCAAGATACCTAGCTACTTCTTCTTTCCTAAAGATAAATTCTATCAAGAGCCTCGATTATTATGTTTTAACATAGAAGCATTTTTACCCGATTGCCCGAGAAGGAGGATAATGTTTTTTAAATTAAAATTAATGAAAATAAAATCCGTTGAAAATACTATGTGATTCACGGAAATTCAATCTCTGCATATAAAAGGTTTTTAAAGCTTTACACAAATGCCTTATTAAAATTTAAACCTGTTGATTTTATTTTGAGTGAAATAAATTGTAAAATTCAACAGTGGACGACTATAGCAATAAATTTAAAAATAAAATACATTTGTGGAATATACCATTATTTGTACCTCTGTTAAAGAAATTAATAAAAAGACTTATGTCATTCGTTAATGTGATATGTATTTAACACAATCAAGGAAAAACTATTTTGACGTGCCCAAACTACATATAGACACTATAAAATTTGAAAAACCATTGACAGATAATAATTTTTAATGAAAACTGAACCCTAATCTAAATACACTTAAAGAAGCTTATGCGTAATTATTATTTAAGACAAAGGTTTGTGTTCATCGTCTTCGCAACGCCAGCGTTTCTTGCACTCGGAAAGTCGGAATGATAGCAGATGTATTTTATAGCGTCATTGGGCGTGAAACCCATACTTGTCTGCAGGCACGATAGAAATGTAAAGGATCTTACGTATAGAAGGTTACAAGATATTGATTTCAGTTTTGTAGGTCGCATAGCTGCTACTGAACGCATCAAGGCAGTCTGAAAGTATTTATGTATGAAATAAGAATTTATTTTTCAATACCAATAGATTTTTATGATTACTCGAATTAATTGTGTCCTATTTGAATACAAAGAGTAAAAACAAATGGTCGAGTGTATTTAATTTATTTATCTTTTTCTTCTCGAGCTACAGCAGTCCACAGCTAGACACATGCCTCTCCAGTTGTTAACACGATTCTCAGCAACTCTTTTCCAACTGCTACCAGCCATCCTGTAAAGATTGTGGCTCCACCTAGCCTGAGCGAGTTTTTTTTCTCTTAGTCCTCTTTAATAGGTTAGGGAATGTATACTTTTACTCCACAAAAAAGCGACACAAGGCGACGTTAGGCCATATCATAATGCATCCACTTCCAGTCAATCATTATAATCACATCAGGTACATGCAAATTTTAGGCTATTCCTGTTTGCAATCTCTGACACCAGCCAAGCATTCCGTCCTCTGTAAACAAAGCTTTCATGTGAATGGTATACCTACAGTAATCCATTAAGTCCATTAAGGTGCACCAGGTATATTGATACTAGTAAACTACCAACACGTGTGTTGGAATCTGATCATGCTGTCACAAAGCCTACCGTTTGTAGATTACGATAACAGAATGGTGTTTCATTAAAGGCAAATGCAATCTGGAATTGATAGGTCAATTTGTGTTGGTATTGACTACTGTTAGACTACCTTTTTTTTTGGATTGGAAATTATCAAATAATTTTTCCCGCTCTGGGCGGAGCGGGAGGGCATGTCAGGCACTTACTGACTTAAACTCACCCATGTTCCTTCAGTTGCCTGTTTGTTGCCAGAGGCCGTGGTATCCCTTTCGGACTTTCCCGCAACCCCAGCAGGCATTGGTCCTAGCGGACCCCGTCAGTTCTTTGAGGCGCGCATGGAATACAACATGCCGTCGACCCGGGCCAAGTCCTTATCGGACGGCGAGCTACCCATTGCTCACCGTTCGCAAGCCCGCACCTACGGTGGCCGGGAATCGGCCTGCGATTCCCGACGGCCTGGGCGTCTTCTGTGGCGGTTAGGGGCGTGAGGGCGCGAAATTTGCCTCTCCCTCACATGCTCCGCCTCCTTCGCGTGCATTACTGCTTCGTAAAAGGAGGTGACGGCCTCCCATGCCCTCTAGCTCCATACCATGGCCTGGACCAGGCCGTATGCTCCACCGTGTCCTCTGGGCGATCCACACAATGGTGACACCCAGGCGTTTCTTCCCGCCTTATCCGGAACAAGAAACTCCCAAAACAAACGTGTCCGATAAGGACCTGCGTCAGGCGTGGCGCCTGTCTAGCCACTCCTCAAAGAGGGGACTTATCGCCGCAATTATGGCGTGTCCAGCGTTGGGTTGCGACAACCGCACTCTCCATGACGTCATGAGATCCCGCCGGAGCTCTGTCCACTGTGCTGTGATTTCTAGCGGTAGCGGAGTTACGCCCCAGCATTTCGCCTCCTCGCGCCACTTCCCGAGGACTTTTGCCTTCAGATCCCATGGCAGCAATGGAGCAAAGAGGCTCGCCACCTCACAGGAGACCGTGCTGTATGCCCGGACCAGCCGGATGGCCATGACCCTCTGGGACGCGTTCAACCGGCGGGCTGGCCGCTGCCTCAAGGAACGCGCCGACACGCTAATTTAAATAATGGAAAGGAGTTATATTTCGTCTAGATATATTTAGGTACGTCACAAGGTAATGTACACAATACGCACTATGGGAGACTTGATTTTTGGCTACCTATCCATTCTTATAATCATTTATAACTGTATTACAATTCGAAGAATTTAGAAATGTATCTTCGACGGAAGGTATAAAAAAGAATTATGAGCTCAAAGTGGCGATAAACATACTAGATTTATATATTTTCTTTTTCCCTATAATAAAATTTATCGACGAATGAGGCGGGATATTATTGTAGGCGCAGGTCGAATTATGAGCGATAACAAGTCAGTGCGAGCCGAATGAATTATTCAGCGATTCGTCGATCGATATGTCACGGGATTCTTACCTAATCTCGTGTTTCTATTATAAGTCTAAAAATGGATGAATGTTGGGAATTTTGATATTTTTCTCGAGTTTCGAGGAAAAAGGATATCATGTAGAATTTTATGTGATAATCCAAATGAGTAAGCAATCATTTATTAAATAGGGGCAATATGTTAGTATTTTCTTTTAGCTGTTAATTATATTGGGGTAAAAAAGTAGGACAATTTATTGTTACTGCCTAGTGTAGCAAAAAAATGGGGTGTTCTTGCCACATGTCAAACGTCACGCGGCATTCGAACCCGGGGCGTCGTAAGGATAAGGAATGAAAGGTGAAATTGCGGTAAAACAACACTGTATATTTAACACGTAAAACAAAAAAGGAACACGTTAATATTAAATAAAAAAACTAGGTAGCCATCAGCTTGGTTCGAAAATATTAAATGAAGTAAAGGAATTAAGTAGCCAAAATTAATGGAGGCTTAGGCCCATCGATTCACATAATTTAGCTGTTTGACGATACGGCGCGGATTTCCCGACCAATAGCTATTGTTGAATCCCGAGCCGTCACGTCACAATATATAAGCACGCGTGTCAAAAGCGGTCGCGATGAACTTAATTCACAAATTTGGTACGAAACGGTTAAATAGTTCCCACTAAATTTGTAAATTAGCAATCTACGAAATTAAAAAGACAGGTAAACTATTGGTCCGCTGGAGGGTGGCTCTTCGCAGAGGTCAGATTTAATCCGTTCGCCGTCCCGACGCCCGGCTAAGCACGGTCGGTAGCTCTGCCTGGACCGGTAGCTCTGCCTAGACCACTGACGAAACACGGATGCCGAGGACCCAGCGATGCATAGGACCGGCAGTCCGGCTCTGGCCCAGAGGGTGCGGCCGAAATCGGCCTTTTCTATCCGGATAAATATAAACCAAGAATATGGGTACCTGGGGACAATAAAGCCGTAAGAACTTCACCACTTCAGATCATAAATCAGATAGGGCTTCATGGCGTGGCTATTCACGATTAAAATATTAAATACAACAGGATAAAAATATTTTCTTTATGAAATTTTAGATCATTCTCAGGTCTACGGTAGCTGACGACTGACGGTTCACCACCGAAAAAAAACACACATCTTTTTCTCCCATTAAAAATTTGAATCTGTGTCAGAGTAAATATTTCATGAAAAAGGAAAAAATAAAGCGGCCTATTTTCGTGTGAAAAGGTTGATAATGCAGTGTAATACTGCACTAGGTAAAGTGAACGAGTTCAGGAATTATCAATCCATTGCTTGTGTGTATGACTGTGCCATGAAGATCGACAAAAGTAGTCTAACCAAAATAACGTTAATTACATAAGTATGAGCATCATTTTGATCAAATGATTTAGCTCAAAATATTGAGTCAAAATATAATAATTATCATACATATTTATATGGCTACATCATTTGAGGTGTCATTTTAGTCTATTTTCGATAGCGAACTAAATTGAATAACCTTAATTTGTTATTTAATTATAATATTAAAGATTACTGACCCTACATAAAATTGCCCGATACTATTAAAATTAATAAAACAAATTTTTAAGAATATGAATTCTAAAATCAATTAATTCAACACAGACAACAGGGAATACGAAATAAATACTATAATTATCATCATTAACTTGAAAAAATAAAGCACAAAAATACAAACTATTCCCCAAGAAAAGCGCAGGTACCTTTTTAACTTCCAAGTCAAATAAAATACTAGTCGTCTATCTTATAAGAACTGGCGCATAATAACATTTATAGAAGATGTCAACCCGCCTTTGTGTTCTAGAAAAGTCTTATGCAGTTGTTTGCATTGTAAATTTTGGTAGATTTTATCTTCGTTAATTTTAAAGGCTTGCGTACATTTAAGCGGGCCGCGCCGAAACGCAACAGATTGCAAAAATCCTCCTGCATCACTTAATTACAATTTGTATGCACCATTGCAAGCCACAGGCGGGTCGCACCGGGCCTCGATTATTGCAGTGGAGTTAACTTCAAATTCGAATTCGATACCTTAATCTATTTGAAACAATAATTGCATTACGGTGCGGCTCACCGCGGCTCCTAATGTGCTTTGGTGCATTTTTGCAATGCGATGCGCTGCGGCCCGCCACGTCTGTAATGTGCGCTTAGCTTACTACAACTTTCTAAAATTATTATATTGCCGTAATTACTTTTCTAAAGTAAAGTAGGTAGAATGCTGAGCAATTTTAGCGAAAGTTCTTAAGGAGCCTCTTGAGACCTATTGTCGTGGTGTGGCTTTTGATAGGATTGAGACATAAAATTATATTAACATAATTTAAGAATGTTGGTATTTTAAAAACAGAATGCTGTTTTGTCCTACTGCAGGGCAAAGGCCTCTTATTAATTGGTACATAGGAACAACAATGATCACCACGCTTGCAATATTTTTCTTTATTCACAAAAAGAGGTTTTAATCCAAACAGATACGCAACCCCCATCGTATCTACCTTATTAACGCTTGCTAATTTGTATTGGCGATTTCAGACTCATTCTCTTAATTAGGAGGCCTAAGTCCCAGCGGTGGGAATTTAATAGGCTGATTAAACTTTGAAGATTGTCGTTTAATTTTTAGTCTCTTCTCTACGACATGAAGTTTACAAAGAACGTTAATTATATATTTAGCAGCACCATCCAAAAATATCTAGCGACAACATATTCATATACGCATTTCGTCAAGTAAATAAATTTCAATTCGGTTACCTCCTCTGCAAAGCTACTACATGGAGCTGTCAATATACATAATAAGTACATTATGATATACGGGAAGGGAGCAGTTTCTACGAAGGAGCAGTTTCTACGAAGGAGCAAATCGAATTCCTTTGCAATTTCCTTTCATAGTTCGTCATCGGATTAGGTTTTCTTTTGACGGGAGATGATGGTAATATATTCAGTCTTTTATAGAATAACGACCACATTTCGCAAGCGGTTCTGTTCGCGCACAGATTCATATCGAAATGGCATTTTGACGAAACTTGACGTTTCAATCAAGATGCATTGAACGCCTTAAACGGATTACGAGATGGCCCGGTTGATGGCAATAGGCTCGCCCCCTATTACATGGGACTTAAACATAACTGGCGAAATGTGGGTGTACCTACTACAGGTACACCTCTACCCAACCCTTCGGGGAAACAAGGCGTGATGTAATGTTAAAATATTTTTTTAAAAAAATGTCCCACCTGCTATACCAAAATTCTATAGATTATAATGCTTGTTTTTCTCTTTTCAGTTATGTGTTTTTGCAGTCGGGTTTTTTGGTTACCGATACCTCACATGTTAAATCCATCAGGCCGTTTAGGCTACAGAGCGTGCCAAAGAAATAGACATACATACATACATACTCTCGAAAAACATAAAGGCTCCTTCAAACAGGCGCAACACGCGACACGACACAAAGGCACCGCTCGTCGTGCTACGAGTCGAGTGAAGGTTAATTTCTGTTCCATTTCACGTTCACACGGCACCGACAAAATAAGTTGGCGTTATGGTTTTTGTCATCCACCTTCGGGAAGAAGACGTGTGTTTACGTATGTGTGTGAACGTTCATCTGCTCATTTCATTTTTGGTAGGCGAGTGAATGATGCCGTCTGCCGAAATCCAACATCGTTGGATCGGTTTACTTATGAATTCATTTTTCATTTATGATTCATTTAGTGTTCAGACGTTTCACTTACAGTGAAAGATTAAACGTTAAACTGAGATCACCAATATTGAAACACAATTGTATTGCACCCTCATCAGTGTTTCTGTGTGTGTAAACGTTTTATATACAAAGGCAAAATTAATGACGATGTCACCATTAATTTCATTTTAGGGGTTTCAAAAGATAATAAAAACACAAAAGAGGCTTAAATTAAGCTTTTATTAATCATTCACATTGTACGATCATGTAGGTACATAAAATATTTTAATTTTAAAATGGCCAGAGGATTAAAGAAAATTATTAATGCCGACAATCGCTTCTTGAATGGAAAACAATTTAATAACTCATTGATTACAAACACGTAATTAAATACGTAATTTTATTAAACTAATAATTAAGTTTTTTACTGCAAAATTGTTTTCTTTTTTATACACATACAGTAAACACCGAAAAAAATGCAAATTTTATTTGGTAAGGGTAGTCCAGAGGACGATGGGGTGGAAATGGCAATGTAATTGTGACGAAAGGATTTAATTTTCCTTATTATTTTTTTAATTTGACGACAGACCTGGTTATTTTAAGTCTGAATTACATTTGCGTGTACACGAAAACGGAAATGAAGCTTTCAAATTTTAAATAGTTTTAATCGTTTCCAATTTTCTCTTTTAGTTACACAACTAGGTATTCTTTTAGAGACATAATACCAGATCTTACTCTACTCTTACAACTAAAAATAAATTTAAATTTCAGCGGAGTCCTAAGCATGTTTACATTTTGTTATTTCACTTTTTCAGATAAGACAGTCATCCAAACATGAATAATAATATTTATACTAAACATACAATCACATACAATAACATTGTTTACAGAAATACACGACATGTTTAACAAACAAAACTCAGATTTATAAATCAACCTCGTTGGCCTAGTGGTCAAAAATATAACTGTCTGTTGAGCCTGTTCTGAATTCGATCCGTAGGTTGAGCAGGGTTATTGAGTTTTTTTTTATTAATGCCTTTATTACATATGAAACTGTTAGCTTACCTAGCGAAATGTGGTTACCCCTTAAAGTTGTCGCACATTTCATTGGACCGCACCACAATGCAAACATCGTCCTAACATCACTTTTGTACATTTTGTATGCAGCATTACAAAGTACAGGCGAGACACTACCGGGCCATTTCTCATTGAAATGCGATTGCGTTGCGGCGATGCTGCTCTAATTTCCGCTTGCCTTAAGAATTGTTTATAACTTTACAAGTTGTGCAGAAATGTTAACAAATATCGACACTTTATTGACAATGTTACTTTCGGTTGAATTGAACTTTCACAATTAAACCGAATGAACTTACCGTTTGCACAATTATTAGAAAGTTGTTTGTTGTTCACTCTTTTATCTTCATTTCTTTTATTTTGTGAGTTTTATCGAGAAAATTCGTGTTTTGATCTTCAATTGTATTTTTAGGGTTCCGTTGCCAAATGGCAAAAAACGGAACCCTTATAGATTCGTCATGTCTGTCTGTCTGTCTGTCTGTCTGTCTATCTGTCTGTCTGTCTGTCTGTCTGTCTGTCTGTCTGTCTGTCTGTCTGTCCGTCCGTATGTCACAGCCACTTTTTTCCGAAACTATAAGAGCTACGCTGTTGAAACTTGGTAAGTAGATGTATTCTGTGAACCGCATTAAGATTTTCACATAAAAATAGAAAAAAAACAAATAATTTTGGAGTTCCCCATACTTAGAACTGAAACTCAAAAAATTTTTTTTCATCAATCCCATACGTGTGGGGTATCTATGGATAGGTCTTCAAAAATGATATTGAGGTTTCTAAAATCATTTTTTTCTAAACTGAATAGTTTGCGCGAGAGACACTTCCAAAGTGGTAAAATGTGTGTCCCCCCCCCTGTAACTTCTAAAATAAGAGAATGATAAAACTAAAAAAAATATATGATGTACATTACCATGTAAACTTCCACCGAAAATTGGTTTGAACGAGATCGAACAACTAGTTTTTTTTTAATACGTCATAAATCGTAAACCGCAATTTACCTTTCATTCAATGTTACTTGCTGCTACGGAACCCTTTATGGGCGAGTACGACTCGCACTTGGCCGGTTTTTATTTAATATTCTGTTTCGGAATGTGTTCCAAAGAATAGACGTAAATTGAGGAGAAAATGCATATTTAATAATTTTAGTACTGAAACGAATTCGGAACGAACCCATAATATAATTTTCCATTTTTATTCCATTTGGCTTGTGTTGAAAGAAAATTTCATGAGAGTTATGAATAAATATGCCAATTTATAAGTTGATCGCATCTGGAGATGTGAAAATTAAATTAGGTACAAGGTGTTCTTATGCGTATTCAAGTGGTCCTAAAAATAAAAACAGCACAAGGAGGTCGTAAACATTTTCCGTCATAAAGGGAAACATGTGAATAAACAATTTTAAGGGGTATACTTAAAGCTGAAGCGATTGTCAGATACATTTCAAGGATGTTACCTAATACGCCTAAATGTATCTATTTTACAATTATTTATATACTTTCATCTATACAGTAGCACATAAATAATTAATCTATTTTTAAAATATATTTCGCTTCAATATACACATTTTTCTTAACTTATCACATCTTTTAGCCTAACAAATAAACTTTCTACAATAGTCAGTGTAAAGAGCTGCAGGAAGACTTTCAACACCAATTTGGGAGACGGAACCTTGTCACGAAACCCTTAATTCAATTTGCCCCAAACAGGTTTTGTTACTGGGCTAACGAAATCAAACAATAATGTTGGGTTAATTCCTCCCTAGTGTGTAATTCCATTTTCCCCGAGTTTGCCCGAAGGGGCTAATCGAATTGTTCCGATAACAAGTCGTCTCCCGCATGGCAATTACGATTAAATACCATAACCTCTGCTTTACAGCGTAACCCTAATCATATCGAAAATATTCTGCTGAAATATATTAGACAATAATTTAATTCTCAAAATACGTTCTCACTTTGAAAATCACCTACCAACATGAAATATCCTGATTACGAACAAGAAAAACAAAAATAACGTCGTTATAATTTTCAATTTTTATTTTATCTTAGATCTAGAATGAGTAACAAATAGAATTGAAATTATACAGGTAGAGATGAAACATGAATTACGTAGACGCACATGGTATAATCTCCGGAGAACTTAGTTCTGAATATTTCATGGTTTTCTTTAATCTAGGGTAAGACAACACTCAAAGCAGCAGCGAGAAGGATTTTATTCCACAATGTTCTTGATAACATCTGTACTTATTTTTATTTATTCTGATGGTGCATATCAAATGGAACATTGGAGAAAATTCAGTTATACAACGTACCAATTCAATATCTACCTTATTTTAATTATTGTTTTTTATTTTATGATTTATATTTAACATGGTGCCTATTCGAATGCAGTTAGATATATATTCGAATGCAGTTAGATATATATCCAGAAATAGCCTTTATATGCGATACCGTAATAAAAATAGCGATAGTTTGGTTAATCCTTGGAACCCTGTAGTAACTAGATCAGATAGGTATAATTGACATACAAAAGCTCAGGAAGAAAAAGGACACATTCAAAGGTAGTGATTGAAAATATGCAATAATAACATCATCTTAAAATTAATGTACTATACACTGTAACAATAAACTCTAATAATTACATTATAACATTAATGTATGAACACAGTAAAATTATACTAAACTTCATTTCACTCTGTTTAAAATATGAAATCTCAAGCAAGATGCTTTTAAGAATGACATCAAAATAGATGTATATAATAAATATAATAAGGGTGTAAAAATGTAAAATATATATTTAGCAAAACAAAGTTTAGGACAACCTTATTCCTTGACAGTGAGACGAGGAAAAGCTTAAAGGTACACAAAATTGTATAGTAGGGTATAAATAAAGGGTAAGTATCTAACAAATATTGAAACTACATACTATAAGCCGCTTCGCAGGTAAAATATTTGATCGGGGATAGGCGAGATTCATAGTCATTCAATTTAATTGAAGTGTAAATTCACGAAGTATGAGACCGTAGCCGAGGAGCCATAGAGGGTACTTTTGTAGGCAGCTTGAGGTGGCGTTTGCGTGGCTTGTGTCAGAATGTGGCTTCTTCAAACTTAGTTCGTTGACCGCCACTGTAAAGATTTATTAATATGAAAAACTACTGAAGAGTAACTTAGGCCACGTTCACACGAAACGTATAGTTGTTCGTGTACTGTGATAGCGGTTTCACACTACGTGCGATCCAAATCCGATCCGGATCCGAGAAATGTTTGTCCGAATTTAGAACATTCCTAATTCGGATTGAATTCGGAACTTAAATTTGGATTCGGATCGAACGTAGTGCGTAATCACTCTGAGCATTCATTTGAAAATGTATGAAAAAACAACGTCCGTTGTTTTCCATACATTCTCACTCGGTCGCCCACTGTATAATTTGGTGACACTGTCTTAAGACCGAAAGCCATATTCTGTTACGGTAACTTTTGCTCAGAAGATAGAGTGGAATTTCGAATGTCATAAAACGGACATGCTAATTTGTAGTTTCTAGTACAACACAATAGTTTCATAAAAAAGTCTTTAAACTAGCCACCGCTCTCGATCAGTTCTCGCTTCAATGTAAAGTTTTCGTACATTGTTCAGGTGGCGGGAACTAGACTAGGGAATTGTTTTTCTGAAACATTCCATCGAAGAAAAAAGTCATCGATATGAGATTAGTTGAAGTATAGTTAAGGCTCTCACATCATCAGAAAGTCGTCTAGCTTAGTTTTGTATATTGGAGTATTTACTTAAAAAGACCTTCCAAGATTCTCGTAAATGAACACTGATTAAAAATAAATAGTATCCGCTTTACAAGTTATAGTTCGTTACCCGTAATTTTGTGAACCACGCTGAGATCAGACTTTTGCTTATTTCGAGCTGAAACTTAACTCGCTCGCTAAGTTTCTTGCCGGATCCGCATTAATGTAAATGAAAGTTTGTTTCGCAGTTCCTTTTTAAGTTTGGCGAAGTTCTTTCAAACAGAATAATAGACAGCATTTAAGTTTTTTTGTGAAGTTTGAAAAAGCAACGTTTAGTAAAGTGGTGGGAAGTAAGAAATAACTTTGTATACTTAAGTTTGCTTTAGCAAAAAGTATAATAAGTAAAGCAAAACGAACTCTTGAATTGTTACTTCTGCTGGTTGATGAATACTATATTAATAATATTTTGCTGGTTTACAAATACTATGAAAATAATAAAGTCTCCCCACTGAGCCTATGGCTAGCGGAGGCGTTGAAGTCACATTGAAGCCGCGAAGATGCTATACACCGTGAAATTTGACTCACAGTTTTGCTAGAACAAACGTTGTTCAGACCATGGTCTACTACCATTCTACAGCATCCAATAAAAAAAAATATAATTGGTTTTTGAAAAAACACAAAAAAGACAAAGTTTAAAATGTCAAGATTATCGTTACTCCCTACAACACAGACACCACGCACAGGACACAGCATTGTCTACAGGGAAATGTACCTCCATAAACGAAATTTAGTAAGCAGTAGATAATCTTGACATTTTAAACTTTGTCTTTTTTGTGTTTTTTAAAAAACCATGTATGTTTTTTTTTTATTAGATGCTGCAGAATGCTGGTAGACCATGGTCTGAACAACGTTTTTTCTAGCAAAACTGTGATTCAAATTTCACAGTGTATAAAGGCATGCCTCGAATAAAAGCATCGTTTGCGTCTCGTTTGCAAAGCATCTCCGCTGCGTATACGTTTGAGGAATGCCTTCTCTAGGCCGATGCCAGATGCAAAAACAACCTAATATTATATATATTTTTTTTAGACCTGGAAAACTACTGTAATCTGATAACTGTATATTTCTAAACTCACCAGTAACAGTCTGTTTCTTTATATCAGCGAACTTTTCCCCTGGACCCACTTCATCAGGAATGGTCGCAGTACATGTCAGTTGGAGTCTGCCGTGCGCCGGTGCCTTCAGCTCTGCTATAGACACCCAAAGAGATATGGGTATCACTGGTGGTACTCGTGGCCTTTCTTGAATCTATAGACAAAAAAGTGGAAAGGTTAGTTGGAGATTTGAAGAAGGTAGATATTGGCGAAGTTTTTTAAAATTGGAAATGTCTGCAACATAAACTGGCAGAGAATGTCATGAGGCATTAAGTCTGCCTTTTTTTTGCGTGAGAAATTATCAAGTAAATTCTCCCGCTCTAGCCGGAGCGGGAGAGCGTGTCAGACTCTTACTGACTAAAACCCACCCATGTTCCTTCCGTTGCTGCTTCGCAAAAGGAGGTGATGGCCTGCCATACCTTCTCGCTCCGTACCATGGCCTGAACCAGGACCGAGCGCAAGAAATCACTGCCACCGATCGCCTCCACGAGGACACGGCGGTGCCCCGCCCAAGCCGGGCAGACCTCTACCGTATGCTCCACCGTTTCCTCTGGGAGATACAGTGGTGACACCCGGGCGTTTCCTCCCGCCTTATCCGGGACAAGAACCTCCCGAAACAACCGTGTCTGGTGAGGACCTGCGTCAGGCGGAAGGTGAGGATGTCGTGGCGCCTCTCTAGCCACTCCTCAAAGAGGGGACTTATCGCCGCAATTGTGGTGTGCCCAGCACTGGTTTGCAACAATCGCACTCTCCATGATGCCATGAGATCTCACCAGAGCTCTGTCCGCTATGCCGTGATTTCTCGTGGCAGCGGAGTTACGCCCCGATGTTTCGCCTCCTCGCACCATTCCCAAATGTGCGCGAGGACCTTTGCCTCCAGATCCCATGGCGGCAATCTGGCAAGGAGGCTCGCTGCCTCACCGGAGACCGTGTGGTATCCCCGTGCCAGCCGGATGGCCATGACCGTCTGGGACACGTTCAACCAGCGGGCAGGCCGCCGACTCAAGGACGCGCCCACACCGGTGCCCCGTAAAGGGCCATGGACCACACGCCTCCCGCGTAGAGCCTCCGGCAGGAGGCGTTTGATCCCCTAGATTGGGCAGGAGCTACTTCAAGGCAGCCGCGGCCCGCTCCGGTCTGGGAGCTAAACGTCGGAAAACGAATTTCCACCGGCTGTCAAGGATGAGTCCCAAATTTTTCATCGTCGACTCAACGTCGATGTGAACTCCTCCTACCATTATTTGGGAACCCGACGGTGGCGCGTTCCGAGGACCATAAAAACACATAGCCTTGGACTTGTGCAGGGCCACCTCGAGTCCCAATTGCCAGATCCTATCGACGATTGTTGCAACCCCACGTGTAGCTAGATCGGTCGCCACCTGGTGCGACCTCCCCTGCGCCAGGACCAACGTGTCGTCAGCGTAACAAACGACGCTGACGCCGCTAGGGAAGTCAGCGCGCAGCACCCAGTCGTATCCAATGTACCACAGATGCAGCTCCATGACCAATTCCTGTTTGACACCACACGACATCTCTCGCCAATAAATGGTGATGCCACCGGATTGGACTCGCCATAGAGAGTAGATGACGGCCCTGTCCGTCAAATAGGCCTTGACCACACGACAGAGGTAGATCGGCATCTGGTGATACTGGAGCATTAAGTCTGCCTTACATGAAATCTAAATAAATATACTCAAAACGATTGATTTTATTGGAACTTCTGCCAAAACAGTTACAAAAGCAGGGTAGGTATAATAAAAAATTCATATTCAATGAATTCCACGAAACCAACATGAGAATTCTTACCATCGCATTCTAAGCAAACTCCTTAGGTAAAGCATACTTAACTAAAGCATGTAACTTTGAAAACATTTGTTAAGAAGGTTCTAAAACAATTAAATATTCCTCAAGTGCCTTAACTTGGGTGAAATTATTAACGTAATCCCAGCTCAGCTGCCAAACTTGGCTAATTTCCCGTTATTAGAAGTACGTCACGGATGTCAAAGAATAGGAAATTGGAAATGTATGGACTCGGTAAAAATTCGATTCGAACAAATGACGAGGTTGGGAATTTGAGTTACGATAAAATTATTAAAGAAACAGGAAAAGGGAACGAAGTTTCGGGAAGAATTAAATCTTCCAAAAGAAATGGTTAGTTTGACATCGTTTCGGCGATTGTAAGAGTCAATATTATTGAAGATCAATGGAACGAATAAAAATATATTTAAATGGAACAAATACCATTGATATATAACGTTTGAAATGTAACTTGATAAATTACTTACTATAAGATTTTTGATTTCTATATATGTGACTATTTAGTCACATATAGAAATCAAAAAGCTTATTATAATCCATAAATTACTACACAAACCACAACTGAATCAAGCAAAGTGACAAAAATAATTAATCAGCTTAAAGTTACAATAACTGTTTACACATTTCAGACCACAAGACATTGTAACATGAATGTAACAGGGCAATTATGTACATAATAGAGAGAGATTTGAAATGTTACCACCACAAATAAATGTTCTTAGGTCAAAAGCGTTTGTGCTTGAAACATCCGTGGCCCGACCGTTTTCATTTCGATTGAAGATGGTTGTCAATTTAAACAGGAAGGATGAAAAGAGTAATATTGAGATACAAAATCACTTGTACTTGAGCCCAATCGACTTCAGATTGAGATTGTCTTTTGTTATTTATTGTAAGACCCCCGCTTTGATTTGTTTTTTATCTGGTACATTCATTGCGATCTTTCAATTTGTTCTTTTCAATTGCGAGATTAAAAGATGTTCGTGCTATAAATAGTTACGAGAAGAGATCCGTTTTCTTTGAAAACAATCGGATAATTGTTGTCTTTATTATTTGTCTTCTTTCTTTTTAGTATAGGGCTTTTGAAAGACAAGACTCAATTAAAAATGTGATCGCCAGAATTCGTTACCATGTTGTTTCGATATTGCTCGACAGTCAATAAAATTAATGCAGGAGCGTTGGAATTCTTGTAAATGAATGTTAACGACGAATTGTTTGACCGACCGACGCTTGACCCTTACATTTTGATGAGTACCAGTTTACCATAATTTTGTGCTTCGATATGAAAATTCAATTTCATTTTTAACCGACATCTTTTGTTTTATTTTTGGGGTGAAAAGTGGACAGGATGATTTTGCTATCTAGTATCAATTGATGTGTTTATGTTAGCAACATGATAAGTAAAACATGGTTCTTTTACTTTCAAAGCAATCTATCTTATTTCTTAGACTTCCCTCATTCCGCATAATAAAACTATAACTTTTAAACAAACCTTAGCCATTTCTTCGCTCTGTTGATCCTTCAAAGTGCACTTATGATGCTTGGTTGTGTTCACAGGTGGCGCCACAGTGGTTTCACTGACCAGCGCCCAGTATTTGGCCGTGTAGTTAAATTCCGGTGCAATGTAGCGATGCTGATGCTTCCTGCTGCGGTAACCACCTCCTCCCTTCGTGCGGGTAGAACTTGAAACGCGGTAGGAAAAGTATTTCACTGATTCTTCGTCGACCTGGACATGAAACGTATGTTTTGTTTGTATTTTGAGTGAATTTTAAATACGTACGTTATCTATTTTTGTTAATTTTAATTATTTATAGATAAGCAAAAGTATACCCTAAACTAATTCAGTCAAAGTAAAATTACCATTATAGTAAGTAAGTTCACAATCTTTGAAAGATTTTAACACCATTTCTCAATCTACAATCTAAGAACAATCTGCTTTTATTTTGGATAAAAAATAAGGTAATTAGAAAGTTAAGTTTAGAAACAGTTTGATGTCAAAATTTTCATTTTGTGGGAAACACTGATTCCATCAGCATTGGTACTAGCAAGATTTAGTGCTGAAACTGTTACCCATGAAAATGAGGCTTTACTCTTTTATATTTTCGTGGTTCTATTTTATCTTCTTATTTCCTGAAAACACATTCAGAAACAATAACCTCACTTACCTTTTCATTATCAATGTACCACGTGAGCCGAGGTGCGGGCGCTGCGGGCGCGCTCGTGCAGTTGGCACGCAGCAACCCCCCCACCACCACGTCCGGCTTACCGAACGTTATGATAGGCGGATGCTTTTGAGAATCTGTATGCAATAATACTCGTTAATAATAATATGGAAAAATTTATAATTATGACGGTTTGCCAGAGATAGTAGGTTAATCGGTTGAAGGACACTGAACGAAATACAATCGAATTTTTATTGTTACTAGCTTTTGCCCGTGGCTTCGCACGCGTAAAGGTCGGAAAATATCCCACAGGAACGTACTACCGATATTCAGAGTACTTATCAAATGTCCTAACCCAGGTCATGGCTTATCCGTATACTATTCATCTAAATCTCTAATCGAGAACAGACGTTGCTCGCTAAAAATATAAGATTATATTTATTGTGCTGGGTATTAAAACTATTGTTTTATAGTCTACAGATCCTACATGTATTTAAGATTTCAGCGACCATAGTTAAAATGCTAAGAACTGACATATCATTCCATTTCCATGCGTCATGTTCGTGAACGGGCGCCGTCAGTAGGGACTGGTCATCTCTTAGCTGCCACGGTTTATTCTAATTTATTTAAATTTTTGAATTGTTATTATATTTTTATTACGGACGCTTTTAACGTGCACGTCTTTCTACATTGTTCTCACATGTATAAGTTCAACACGAATGATGTAACCAATATTTTGTAACATTATTTTGATTTACTTAAAAGAGTGTCCGTGGAGTTTCTTGCCCGTTATTCTCCATAGGTACCTACTTCGCTTTGGAATGGGCAACTAGCTTCATTTTTCTGACTGACCGACCCCTTGACAATTCAAAAGTACCTGTAATTGGTTTATTTGAAATAAATGCTTTGAGTTTGAATTTGTCAAACGTTTGTTTGGACTCAATGATATTCTAAGACACTATATCATAGAATATAGATAATGGTGGTGGCCAAATTGTAATTTTAAATTGATTCATGTTCGGGACTAAAAGTTGATAAGCGGCCATAACGATAATAATAGAAACACAATAACTAAGTTAACAACTCGAACAATAATTTCAGAAATTGTTACAGGGACAAATTGCGAATTTTAGTGTTTACAACATGAAAGTTGAGTATACATAGCTGACGATTCATTTAATTTAATTGCTGTTCCGTAACCAAATTGTCTACTCTGAGAGTCTACCTCTACTGAATTTATTTACTGTAATCCTTCAAATGCGACATGACATTACAATTAAGTTAATTTAGTTATTTTATGTTACAGTGATAAAGACTCTACCATACCCCTCTAAACTAGAGAGCTCCCTTTTAAATGGTAATTTAGACTTCATTGAACAAAACGAAAAGATGTCTGTGTGTTATGAAATAAGTACTTTTTCTCTCCTTCTCAATAAGCACAGTTTATTTGAGTAACAAAATATGACTTACAATTGTAGATACATTGGTATCCAATACAACAAATCCATACCCATTACTTATAAGTCTAATAACAATATCCGCAGAAATAACACAAGTATCCAAGGTCTGATTTCTCACAATACTTGTAATATATTATGTTATTTATCGGAGTGGCTTTCACTCAAATAGGTATCCGTAGGTGGTACCTTCTTTTGACGTCATCTACCATTATGTGAACATCCTTACATATTATTATATATATTATTTATAGATATATATTATTACAAAACAAAGTCACCCGCCGCGTCCGTCTGGCTGAACGCGATAAACTCAAAAACTACTGAACGGATTTTCAAATTGTTTTCACCAATAGACGGAGTGATTCATGCGGAATGTTTTATTGTATAATTCATTAAGATTTTTTTGTAAATTGGCTGAAATATGACGATTATTGTTGAAGAAGTCGGAAAAAATCATGCCGACTAGGAGCTTTACTGGCGTGCGCTGCGTTAACCGAAAAAGATCAAATTTATGTTCTACGGTATTGTTTATCTTAAAAAGTTCAATAAAAAAGTTCCAGATGGCATATGTCTATTTTCTAAGGATGACCCACAATAACCATTGTTATCTTTCAGAATTTGATAAAAATTTAATTGTCATTTCCGAAGGTTTTTTGACCGGTATAGTATTAATCCTTATCCAAAAAAATATGTTATGTAAACTGGGCATTTAATTTAGTTTAAAATATGCCTGCAAATCATATCATTTAAATTAATAGTTTAAAAGATATCACAGTTTCAAAATTACGCGTAGAAACGCGGGCGCAGTGGTAGGAGTCAATGACCTTTTCCTATGTTTTTAGATATGAAATCTCGGTAGTACGTTCCCGTGGGATATTTTCCGACATCCACGCGGGCGAAGCCGCGGGCTTGTCAAATATAATAATAGAGTTAACATTTTACTAAAGGGCTTTTGTGATAATGGCGATGGGTGGCGAAATGTGAACACAGACAATAGAGAGGATATAAGGGAACTTTAAATGCGAGGAAGATAATTTAGGATGTGATAAAAGGAGAATGGTGTTATTCCGCTGTTCTATAAAACCTTCTTCAAACCTCACTCAAACGCCCGCAAACATAAATATACCACAATACTATTCGAGTTAAATGCTCAAAAAAAGAATAATAAAACTGAGCATTTTTGAGAAAAAGTTCTGTGACAGACCGACTGCAAGATTATCGTTTAATGTTTCCGTTCTCTTTTTAGGGTTCCGTACCAAAATGGTAAAAAGGAACCCTTATGGTGCGACTCTGTCTGTCCGTCTGTCTGTCACAGTAGGATATCTCAAGAACTACTAATGCTATCTAACTTGAAAATTGGAATAGTTTTAGATGGCGTTTGCACAACTAAGAAAGAAATGATTTTTTTTGCAACCGTGACTGAACGGGGTCTTTCGTCAAAATTCGAAGTGGGGCTACTTGGGCATGTGGGGTATCATATGAAAGAGCGCTATTTACACATTCTAAAACTTTTTTTTAAGTTTAGGCCGCATAGTTTTCGACTTTTGACGAAAAAAAAATACCGTCCCCCCGTCCATATCTCCGAAATTTGCATAGAAAAAATCTGAATTTATTCTATGTGATAGAAGTTTATGTAAAGATTACAGGAAAAATAAAACGATGTCTCTAAATAACGAACTTTTTCAGAAATCACCAACTTAAATTACATAAGTTCCACTATCAGTCAAGAGATGGCGCTGACCGAAAACTGCAATATTCTAATAAATATTAATAATATATATTTATTGCAATATTATAATATTCCAGAGCGGGAGAAGTTATTTGATAATTTCCCACCCCAAAAAAAAAAAAAAAGGCCTGACGAATAAAAACCTCGTCGATGAAAATTTAAAATGGTACGGAACCCTCGGTACGCGAATCCGACTCGCTCTTGACCGGTTTGTTTTTAAAAAATGCAACCATAATTAATTCAGAATTTTATTGATAACTAGGTGCCTCTTCTATTAAACTTTCCAGTTTCTCGTAGGCTTTTTTGGCAATATTATAATCATAGTGCGCTTTTATAATTTCTAACGTGCCGATATTATCGTGGACAACCACGTCCACGTCCATAAAATGTATGAAAGTACGTGCACGTTATCGTGGACGCAAACTTAAAAACGTCTTCAAATATTTCCATACATTTTACTTCATTGTGTTATTGAGATGCCGTGACGTGGACGTTCAAGATAATATCGTCATGTTAGAAATTATAACAGCACACGTTTTCTTTATTCCTACATGACGCAGCCATATTCTACTCGCAACAAGAAACAGTTTAATATAACCTTCCTAATAATATGAAGTACATAACATCACAGAAAACAAATTGCCGTTATTAATGACATTTTCTTATCTCCTGCTTATTTTCTCATCATATCCCCTACCATTATTCGCTGTCATTTTATCCACCAGCAAAGTCTAGGAGCTTCTTACAAAATAACTATTTTCACCTGAAGCGTTCAAGATTGAACAATTTATATTCATGAGTAGTATAGAAGCTATAATCAAAATGGAAGTGTCGTTGTATAATTTTGAGCTGTATTGCCAAATTATAAATTATGTTATCTCATTTATATACCTAGTGTATTTATGAGATATCTTTTATGATTTCTTGGAACGCTTTCTAGATGCTTTTCTTTAAAATTGTTTGGTTCGTAATTTGTTCCACATCACCTCGCTACTACTGTTACGGTGACCCCCAATAGCGTAACACACTTTTTTTCGCAATCTGATGGATTTTGAAAGAAATTTCTAATCCATTGCTTCAAATGTTTATAAATTCGCCTACTCAAAAACGTAACTAACGCAATGAATGTAGTTGAATAAGGCCTAGCGCACACCGCTGGAGGCGCGGCGGAGCGCATTTTATTGAAACGCACGGGCGGATTCCGCGGGCCCCGACCGGCGCCAAGAGCCCTTGAGAGCCCTCGAGCGGACAAACGCGCGGCGGCGCGCAGCTACTCCGTAGTACTAGTTAAAACTCTCCAGGCATCTGACCGCCAGCCAGCTGGGCGCGGGGTAGTGTGGCGGAGCACAGAGCAGCACGGCGGCGACTGGAGCAGTCGCGCGCATGCTCTTGTAGTAGCTTGGGGGCGCTCCAAGCACCGCGTGTGAATTTATTCTTATATTGACCGTATGTCAAGTCAGTTAAGGTTTATATTAAATTGTAAGTGTGTTACACAATTACCCCGCTAGTAAACAATTTCGTATATTCCCATTTCCTAGTTATTGCGTTTAATGTTAGAAACTTTAGTAGCAGTCTAGAGTTCTAAAATTAGACTTTGTAAATCGTAAGGCCTACCTACATCCGCGATCTAGTGATTATACCTAACCTCTGAAAGATATTGGACTGATTTTATGAATATAGAAATTTATATAACGCTTCAATCACAACAGTTTGGAACTTTAGAATAGCCACGTCAAATACTAATGAAGTACCTTAATGTTTTATTAAAATAAAGGTGATTTTATTTCACTCTCAAAACATTAAAGTTTAACTTTCCAGCGCAGTGCAATATTTATTTATTCATAATTAGTATAAATATGTACACATATCAGTTAATTAACAATTATACATGTGTCCAAAAATAACAGCTACATTCGCGAATAATTTTAACAATTCCCCCGAGTCTTTCCACAACGCCCAGCCACATACTTAGTATTTACAGTAATATTAAATGGAAAACATAACCCTGTATTTGCTATCGCACAGTCGAGTAGAATATAATAAAGCTATTTTAATATAATAATAACAATAAATAACTTTCCTGCTACTGAAACGGTCAATAGACTTATAGTGAAGAGCCTTGACCAACTCTCTCTGAAGAATCTCTCGTTAGGCGACTGGGTCAAGAACTTGATAGTTTATACAAAATGAAACACTACTATGTGACAAAATACGATCCGTGTTAGTAGTTCACTGAACATGACTTGATTTCCGTACATCGTTTTTTTTTCGGGTGACCACTGAAAATCTGCGCTGTGCTGTGGGTCCCCCATAGCACTGCATCATGCTGAGTGGAAGTCTTCTTGTCACAGTCATGTCGTGCAGCTGCCACCTAAGTAATTTCTGTTCTATGCTCGTGATTTGTTATGTACTTTGTGTGTTCTCTGACTACTCTTATCTTTTATGTATGCACGTGTTTCTGTGACAAATAAACCTATTTTTCTTTCTTTCTAGTTCGTTCCTCTTTAAGGCTTGCGCCTTAATTGCGTAAAATATTCCTAATCGTAATAACTTCCATTTTAGCAATGCGCCAAAGTCCATCGTTTATGTATGTCTTTGTATTGAATTTTGGTCTGCTCAACAACTAGACTAACGCATATATATATATTGTGGAATTATTCAAATTAAAGCACTTCATGGTGATTAAAAACTTATTTACCAATTAACTAATTTGCTAAGTTATCTACCTTTTTTTTTGGTTGGGAAATTATCAAATAACTTCTCCCGCTCTGGGTGGAGCGGGAGGGCGTGTCAGACTCTTACTGACTAAAACCCACTCGTATTCCTTCAGTTGCCATGTTGCCGGGGGGCCACGATTTCCCTTTCGGCCTTACCTAGCGCCTGTTCCAGAAATTTTCTTGAGTACCTATTTCCTAAAACACGATATGGAGGTTGTTCTTAGAGGTACAGATGTGTCCAGGAGTGTCCATTAGCCTTCATTATCTCCGTCAAAAGAAATAGCCTTTCGGTTTTTCCAACTTACAAACATCATAACAAAACACCACGACACACAATTTTCATTAGATAACATTACACAATTTCCTAACTCATTCTCACCGAGCGTAATGCTAAAACAATTGGGTTAGACGGCTATCTCGGCTAACGCTCGAACATAAAGGAGTTCCACCGTCCTCTGAAATGACTTATTCATTGTAATGTATGTATTCTGTATTCAGAGCACGTGTACGCACGATTAGTGTGGCCAGATGTGTCGGGGTTTGTGAGAGGTCCCGATTTTCTAGAAAAATCCGGAAAATGGCAGATTGCTTATGCGATATGATGGGGACTTTTATTCTCACGCTCGGTGGAGTGCTGGTAGTCATGTCAGATATCAAAATACCTGATAATGATTGACTTGACAATATATTACCCTTACCCTTATTATAGGCTCTTATGGCTCCTAAGGCAGTTATACTCAGTATCTAACTAACAGTAGTGTACAAGAAATATTGAAATAGAATTCATGCAAATGAAACTGTTTTTCTGTCATTCATTCTTTCTTCTTTCTGTCTATATTTGAAATCTAAATTGCATAATTAATCGTGCTTTCAAAGTCAAATCATTTATTTCAAATAGACACACAGAAGGCACTTGTGAACGTCAATTATCTTTGTAAACTTCATCATTTATCCAATATTCCACCGGATAAAATGATGTAAATGTTATTTTCTTAAAAGAAACCAAGCATCCTTATTTAAAACAAAGTCCACCGCCGCGTCTGTCTGTCTGTCTGAACGTGATAAACTCAAAAACTACAGAACGGATTTACAAACGGTTTTCACCAATGGACAGAGTGATTCTTGTGGAAGGTTGAAGTTTATAATTCATTGTGGTTTTTTGTAAACTGGCTGAAATATGACGATTATCGCTGAAGATGTCGGAAAAAGTTATGCCGACTGGGAGCTTTACTGGCGTACGCCGCGTAAACCATTACAGATACATCAAATTTCTGTTCTACAGGATTGAAGATCTTAAAAAGTTCAACAAAAAAGACCGCGATGGCATATTTAAGCATCTTCTAAGGATGACCCACAGTAACCATTTTTATCTTTCAGAATTGGATAAAAATTCCATTGTTATTTCCGAAACTGACCACCGGACCTGACCGGATTGTTTATTATGCAAATAAATTATTTGATTTGATTTGATCATATTAATCCTTATCCAATAAAATATGTTATTTAAATTGGGCATTTAATTGAGATTAAAATATGCCTTGACATCATCTAATTTAAATGAATGGTTTAAAAGATATCACAGATTCAAAATTACGCGTAACAATATAATTATGGTTGGAGCACAGCGGTAGGAACCTTTTCCTTGACTATTAAGTATGTAATCTCGGTACTGCCCGGTAGTACGTTCCCGTGGTACATTTTCCGACATCTACGCGGGCGAAGCCGCGGGCAAAAGCTAGTTACTACATATTTTAAGAGTTATGATATCCTTCGTGCCTGGTTTTACGAGACCCAATTTCCAAAGCTTCAAGATTGAAATATGTACATGTAACATCTCTTTACTTTTTATAGTACCAAAATCTACTTACAAACGACAGTCAGCTGTCGTGGATTCGAGGCAGCTGTGAAGATGGGTGTCTCTAACGACACCTCACACCAGTAGAGCCCTGAAGCCGATGGGTCTAAGTTGTCGATTGTTATTGAATTCTCTGTTGATAGCGTCATCTATAACAAGGATTATTTTAATTAATTAACATCATAACAGCACGCCAGTATTGCCCTGAGCGGTAGGCAGAGGTAATGCAACCACATAATACTAGTTATTCCATGTAACAGTGCGAAGGCCAGCCTGTTGCCAATGAACGGCCATAAATTTAGACTGCGGATTGTTACCAGGAAAATAATACCTCATGGAAGCACACACTCATATTTTGCAGAACTAGGAATTGAACCCAGGACAACCTGCTAAGCCAGTAGTTTCGTTACAAGTAGACGACCACCTTTAAAAAAACGCAATTTTTTGTGATAGTTCTATACTTATAAAAGTAAATTTCACAATTTATCATCTCATCTGTTCTCGAAGAAAAGAGATAAGAAATCCCAAACACATAATTTACCTGTCACCTGTACCAGAAACCTCATAAATCCAACACTATTTACATTTCAGTCTGTCATAACACGACATAAAATACGACAAACATCCCTAGTATATGTTTAGGTTATGTATATGAATCGAAACGAATAAAAAGGTCCTTCAAAACCTATTCTGTACAAACTAGTTCTATTGTCATGGAAATTATGGCCCCAATCAACTGGGTCTTACGAACTGAGATGTTTGTCTTGAGTATGTATGTATAGATAGATGTATTGTGTGTTTTGTATGTATATGCTTAGATGTGTCTTGGAGTCGAGTTCTGTGTGTCTTTGTTTAATGAACTTTTACAGTGCAAAAGATTTTTAGGAGTTCAGTATAAATCCGATATCTGAATTTAAAATTTTACTTCACATTAGGTACGCATTGTTATTTACATATTACGGTCTTTAAGAGGTCTGTGAACACGGCTCACAATTACAAATCGAGATGTTTACAAAATTCAATTACAAGCACGTTGCGCTAGTGTGAGTGCCTGTCGGAGCAATATACACCTACAGTGAGCAATACTACCACGCACACATTGACAATTATTGCTTGACGCGATAGCACTACTAGCTTTCAAAAATTTATGATAAATCTGGAAGTGTTCCGTAATACCAAAAATTATGAATGAAAACTAAAAAAAAAACCTTTTTTTTTTCATATTTTGTAACTTGATAATAATATAAGCTATACTTCTGCGGAAACAATATTATAAATTTATTTTTGTTTAAAATACAGAAAAAACAATATGAAGACATGTCATTTACGCTGTAAAAATGTGCGAAATTAAATTCGTTTAAACTTCATTTTAGAAAAGTTTTTTGGAAAAAAAAATGATGTAGGAGCCTAGATAAGCACTTTCTAACTCCGAATAACAACATAATATGATGGAAATATGCCCAAATTGCAAATGATTTAAGTATTACATTTGTATGGACAATTCATGCGTCGCCGCGTTCTTAACTCACGCTATCCATTAGTAAGCAATAACAATTCTCTTAATTTAGGTGTGATCAAGAGAACCACCTTTGTCTCATAATTACGACTGAATCTTGATTCTTGCCATGTAGGTACGTATCTCATGATTCAACACTCATTATCACTGCTCTCACAAAAAATACTTCATAGATTGGTGTTTAGCAGCTAAAGACTGGTGTTTTGTAAAAGTGCAAAATACTCACATTAACCCTCCCTCCTGGAAAGGTATAGCTAGTAAAAGGCGGGACTCTCTCCCGCACATACTGGAGCAGCTTCGTCCCGGTCCGTAAGAACTCGACTTTGTACAGCAACTGTGGTGGCACCTGATGAAGGCACCGGAGCGTTGCTGAGCCACCCCGAGCCACCCACGCGGGCGACACCAGCCGGACATCCACGTCCGTCGCCTGACCGCTTCCTGGGAAGGAAATTTTAATTTATAACGGACTTTTGAAATATGAATGAGGAGGATGACCTGATTTGATGTAATAGGCCTGTGTCCAAATTTTCTTTTAATCCGTCTTTTAGATAATAAAAAAATTTTGGACACGTATTTTTTCTTTTTTGACGTAATCAAAAGATTACGGCGATACATTGAGTTAAAATGTGGCATGACGTCACGCCTTGCTAGATTTTATACTGCGTTGTGACGTAGCGAGCCCCCACTCCCCAACTTTAATGCTTGTTTTCTAAGTTATTTTTGATTAATATGATTAAGCAAAAAATACGTGTCTAATATTTTTTACTATCTGAAAGATGGACTAAATAGAATTTCTTTTTTTTTACCGAGGAAACTACCCTAATGGGTAGTTTTCTAGGTAAAAAAAAATGACGTAATAGCTTGGCCTGATTGTTAGATACCGCCAACGCAAGCAAAATGTGGTGATCAATGCTCCTATCTCTAGGTTTCTCTGTACGAGAAACCTGTCCTGTAATGAGGTAGTTACAGGCAGATGTTTTATTTTTGCCCCTTTAATTTCCTCATGGCTGGATGGCTACCTCAAGAATTGGTGAGATGAACCGCGACAGCGGCCAAAGTAGAAACACTTTGCCATGGGTTGGGACTGGAACAGTTTATGCTAGTAAAATCGAGAGAGAGAGAAGAGAGAGAGAGATCGAGTATTTAAATGCAATGCAAAAATTACATTTTATTGATCAGAGCTACTGATGTGTTTTTGTGCCTTCAACTAAAGAAAACTAAGAATATCACCAGGTCAGTAACAACGAAGGCCCCTAATTACACACGACGCATCGTAAAAACAGTTCCCTCGAAAGCAGTATAATACATAACACGATTAGGAACTGCAGATGGGTGCTTTTTACCTTAATTTCCGTGGTGACAGGTTTACAGCCAGTCTTTTTCACGAACTTCTTCTACATTATTTACTTCAGGAGATTTTTATAGCTTATCCGGGATGACAAGTTGCTGATGGAAATGATATTTTGCCTTTTTCCCTAAATTAAAAGAGTTAATTAGTTAGGTAGACGGCGATAATTTCCTATGCCTGAGCACGTTGATAATTAGGATAATTGATAATACCAGTAGTTCTGCGAACAGTAGACCTCGCGAGCACAAACTTTTTTGCAACAGTTAATATATGACTATAGCAAGACGATAATAAAAACAGAAATAAACTAATCCACAACTAACCAATTACTATCTGTTAAACATTAGACTTTACTTTTCAAGCTACTTTACACCTAACAAAACTCAGTCACACAAAATGTTCGACAATACCTAACCATTTAGCGAGCGACAACGATAGCGTAATCTAGCGGTGCACAGTAGTGCCATCTAGCGACCTTATTGTAAAACTAACATTAATATTGGTTTTAAAGCAGAATCCTCTAGTTTTGTGATGAGAAGGTGGTCCCAGGTGCTGCATCAATCCCTGCTTAGTAATTAAAGGGCCGATTCCACTGGTAGAAATCAATAGTGTTTGGAGAAAGTACCCCTCCAATCAAAAATACCCGACGACAAAAAAAACTATAAAGTCGTAAAACTTGTATACTTACCAAGTTTCGTTCAGATCGGTTGTAAAATACGACCAGTAGAGGAAAATTTGCTTTCAAATGTCAGTTTGTTGGTACAAACTGATATTTGAAAGCAAATTTTGCCAGACTTGAAGCAGAGACGCTTCGCTCGCTTGGTCAAAAATAACATACTATAACATCACGCCTGTATTTCCCCGAAGGGTTAAGCAGAGGTGTTCCTATAGTACTAGGTTAGGTTAGTACACCCACATATTAGTTACTTCAGATTCAGAGCTTTGAAAACTACACGAAAGATTTTCTTTATCGCTGATACAAACAAATTCAGTAGAGATTACAAACAAATAAGGACCTAAACGATTTGAAATTTATTGAGGGTCTAAATGGACTTGTATCGTAAAAAAGTGATACAACATTCTAACTGAAAGGCAATCTGATTCGAACCTGACCCTAACGGACTCGGATTAAATAGACTGGCTCAAATAAATACAAAGGGAATTACTAAAAAAACCGGCCAAGTACGTGTCGGACTACGCACAATGAAGGGTTCCGTAGTTGGGATGAATTTATCCCAAATACAAACTTAACATTGTAGTTGAAATACATGTTCTCCCATACATTCCAACTGCAAATGTAAGTTTGTACGCAGAATTTTGAGAAATTTACCGTGTTATTTTAAGACCATAGACTTTTTATAGGTTTTTCAGTAATCTATGAGTGAAGAGCTATACTATGTATTTTTTTCAAAATTGGGGGGGGGAAATGGTCAATTTTCATCGAATTTCTTAAATATCTCTAAAAGTGTTTATTTTAAAATTGTATAAAAAATATTTTTAAGATCCTCGCAACTAGCCCTTTTATTTGATATGTCACACGGTACTGTTAGCAAAACTTTTATTTTTTATTTTCTTGTTTGATCCCCAAAAGTGACCCCTATATTCAAAATTAATTTATTTACGTTACACGTTCGTGATTGGGTCACAGAAATACATATGTGTACCAAATTTTAACTTAATCAGTCCATTAGATGCGGAGCAAATTGGCTGTGACAGGCGGACAGACAAACAGACACACGAGTTATCCTATAAGGGTTCCGTTTTTTCTTTTGAGGTACGGAACCCTAAAAAGTCTTTTTGCAGGTTTTTTTAATAACAACGCAAAGAGAAACATTTCAAGATAAAAAAGATAAATGTTCAAAACAATAAAGTCTTTGCAGTTAGTGCACATTGTCACCAGGTCAATTGTGTCTATAGTTCCCAAAGGTAACAACTAAACGGAATTGTTTGCAGCTAGACAACGCTGTTAGTTGTTTGCCTATTTAACTCGAGTCCTTTTCGTTTTCCTTATTTCTTGTAGATTTAGGTGGAAATTCAATTCCCTTGGAATATACAAGGCGTGTGTACATAATAAGGTCCCGCCTCCCCTAATGTTATTAACATACGACTCAAACGTGTCTCGGGCTGTTTGCTCAACAAACTAAAGAATACGGGATTCTTTAACAAACTTCATGCTATACGGGATTCCTTTGGAGAAGCAAAAAAGAAAATGTTTCTTTTCATTTCTTTTCCGCTTTGATGATGTAGTCTTGATTACTCAGAAGCAAATTGTTTAAGCCTTAAACAATTTGCTCCTCTCCTCCTTAAACTTTGAGGAGTTCTCTAGATATAACGTGAAAACGTTTGTGTATTCTGAGCCCAACATTCATTGATTAATAGCTCTATTTGTTTTGACATAAATATAAAACTGTTAACTGTAACAATCAAATTCCTTTGAGTTGTTTTTACGAAAACAAGAGCGCAGGTGAGTCTTCTAATGAAAACGTTACTGTTGTCATTACTCCGAAATTCGCAAACGGTGTTTATTTTTCACAGCAACAAATTAGGTCTTTGTACTTCAGCCATTTGGGTAAAATATAGCTCAGTGATGTTGGTATAAGGTTCAAAATTCTTTGTTAAGATTAATATTCACGGATTCCCAGTATCATTTCCATGCAAACACACGAACATCCGTGATGTCACGACTTGTTGCGATACTGCGAATACAGCGATATACCTACTGAGGTTAGATAGCGGCAAATGTCTTGAGGGTTGCAAAGACTTGTATACACTACACAGCTTCCCTGTAGAGGGAGACATCCGGGAACGTGCATCCGGTGTACGCATCACCGACACCGGACAATGAACGTGTCGTGCGGGGTTGCCAGATTGTGCAAATTTGATTACGGGACTACATTTGAAAGTAGGACACCGGGTCGTTGGGATCTGAACTATGGAACACCTCTATTGTCTTGATCAGACGTCTTTTGTTTGACAGTCAAGCTCGTTATTTCGGGTGTAGGTTAATGGGAATGCAATGGTTTGGGGTAAATTAAACTTTCTCAGAAATCGTAATAAAAAAAGAACATATCGTTGGCGTAGGTGGAAAACTAAATAACAAAAAAAAACTTGTTTGGAGAAAATTGCGATTTATTTATGCGGTATAATTAGTGTTACGAAAATGGTGAAAAGTCAATTTGACCAAAATCGCAGTTAGTTAGTTCTCCACCTACGCCGACGATATATAGTCAAGCTTGATTAAATCGTTTACAAAATCAACGCAGAATCATGTGTTGAGTAATAAATATATTATTATCTATTCAACGCATTTGTCTGCCTTTGCAGATATTTTTAAAAGCAAAACTAACAAACCCAAACCAGACATAACAAAGAAACATGATCTGAATACCTATACTTCCCCCATAATCTCAGAACTTGTGAAACCCAAGCCTTCATACTGCAAACCCGTAAATTAAATTAAAAAGAAGCGTCCAGTAGCCGGCGAGAAAAGTGGCCGGGCGAGAAACCCCGGTCACACGTGCGTGAGGTTTGGGATAAGACCCACACTCCAAGGTAATGGATTTTTAAGTGTTTAAAGGATTTTACTACGCCACAGTCCGTTTGTACATTATTCACCTGTAAGTGTTTATGCATGTTTGACGTGATGGTGTTCGGAAAGTAAGTTTGGAAAACTGATACGATAACTTTGTGGAGAAATGTTTTAACAGGTTTTTTTTACTTGTACCTATTTTTAATGTCCGTAATCATTACTGACTATTACACGTTATAATTTCACTGAGACTGCCATAATATCATAATAACGTTACATGAAAAGTATTTCTTCTTTTTGCTAAATAAATTGTTTCTACCTATTTCTATTATGAAATAAGATCCAACCATGTAAAGAAATACTATCTTTTCCATGAGTCCAAGTCACAAGAAAATAAAAATGGACCATAGATTCCCACAAAAAATCTTAAAAAAAAATAATCAACCGTTTCATTTTCTCTGAATAGAAATCTTTTTTCGGAAGCCAGCACCTACTTCAAATTTATGAAGACCCTTTTTTTGAGCTAGCTCAGATATTTTTTCAAATAAACCCTGAATGCGTTATCTCGGAAACCGTTGAAAGTCCCATTTGAACATTCACAATGGACATCACAAAAAAATCGGGCCAGGGTTCCGTACCATCAAAATAATTATATTTACCTCATTTTTATCATTTGACATGATAGAAGTCTTAACAAAAAATATCCTGTGAATATTGCAACTTGCTAGCTATTGAGATTATAATGATACACCCTTGTGACGGACAGGGACGGACGAAAAGACTGACTGACAGGTTGTAGGCTTAGTAATGGTAATTTTAGTATCAGGTAAGTAGGAGGAGACGCCCGGGGCGGGAATCGCGAGCCGATTTCCGGCCACCGTAGGCGCGGGCTTGCGGACGATGAGCAATGGGTAGCTCGCCGTCCGATAAGGACCAAGCCTGGGTCGACGGCGCGTTGTGTTCCACGCGCGCCTCAAAGAGATGTCAGCAGAATTGACGGGGTCCGCTAGGGCCAATGCCTGCCGGGGGTTCGAAGAAAACCGATAGGGACATCGTGGCCCCCGGCAACAGGGCAACCGAAGGAACACGGGTGGGTTTTAGTCAGTAAGAGTCTGACACGCCCTCCCACTCCGCCCAGAGCGGGAGAAGTTATTTGATAATTTCCCACCCAAAAAAAAAAGGGTCTCATCCATTGGGTACGGGACCCTAACAACCTGTGACCGTTGGTGGACACACATGAAAATGGCGACCGGTGAAAATGGGGACCGACAGAATATGCATAAATGATACGACTCGTAGAAGTATTGTACTGGGAAATCAAATCGTAGGTATTTTTTACTTACGACGAGTTACGACCGTACCTATCTAGTTCCAGACAGCAATTAAGCATTTAAATTTGCTAGCTAAAGTTGTTCAATGATCAACTTTTCCTCACTGAAGAGACAGCTGTGCTGCTGGGGAGTTTGTTGCGCTACTTCTTCTAAGTTAAGCACTAGGAAGTGGTGAAGGGCGGACGTTATGGGGGACTGTCTTATGTAATTTCGACTTACGAAAAGTGCAAATTCTCAGCCTAGTTTGAATAAATGAATTTTGATTTTGTTCATTATTGTGTCAGATTATAAATTAACACAAAAAACACACACGTCTTATTACACTGAAAAGCTATCTCGAAAATTGCTTAAGCGAATTGGGAGTGTCATCATTATTACTGTTTTGATTAAGCTTTGCTTCCATCATATAACCTACTAAGACATTTAAAAAACAAACGTTTGCTTACAGCAAGCATTAAGATGGATGTGATTTGTTAAAATTATGAATCGTGAAATAGAGCAATGAGAACTTAAGTATTATAACAAAACCCCTGAATTATTTTTCTGATATATTAGGTCTCGCTAAAAATATTGTTAAATTAACTATGTTTTTACGTTATTATCTGCAATTTATTAGTTTTAAAGATTACTCTAATAAACATTGACGTACTTACAGATGAACCACCTCTATCACTACTTGTCCAAATCTTACAACACGCTAACATCAGTTACAACCTCATTACCATGATCAAAGCAAGAACCAACTGCTATAGGGCTAACAAGATTATTACATGCTCATACGTTGGCTACACGGTGTAGTCTCCAGAGGATCGCTACGCACTCGACATGCTTTATGCATCAGGTACTCCCGGGAGGGAAATAACGTAACCTGGCGTGGAGGGCCGGGAAATAAGCGATGCGGTTGGAAATGTGTCTTTGTAAAAGTTTGTGTAGCATAATAATTGTGTGAGTGGTATTTTGCGGTTTAGTTTAAAAGGCTGTAAAAATGGAAATGTGTTTTACCAATAAGTGGACCTAGATTTTTATTTGCTTTTAAAAATTAAGACAGGGTTTAAAAGTCACAATAGTCCACATCTGTAATTAAAATCTTTATGAAATTTTCACCAAAAATCATTAAGTTAAATTCATCTTCACTCGTTTCAAAAGCTAGTCATTTTTAATTAGTGTAATTTTTTGTCAGTTGCAAACTTGGTAATAGAACTGAAATTACAAAACAACAACAAAAACGTGCAACTCAACAAAAGTCCAAGTCACTAGGTACTAATTTTAACACGCTATCGGTTCACAATCGCTTGTTTCATAGCCTCAATATAAGATTTCCCAGTAATAAAAAATTCCTAATAAACGGAATAGTTCCCGACTTAATGAAGTGTGTTCAAGAACAATAAATGCCAATAAGTTTTAATTCGAATTTCTACCGTTACCTTCCAAACTTTGAAGTAGAATTTGTAAAGTATGAAAGCAAAATCTTTCCAGTGTTTTAAATTAAGCTTCGGCCAAACTGGAGCGTCCGTCGGTGACGTGGGAAACGTCAGCGGAGTGGGACCGCCGACGTCTTGGTTTCGCAATATAATTTCAAAAATGTTTACCAATAACACCCCACTGTCATTTAACCTCCAAAATACACCTTGCAGTACAGTAAGTACCTATTGTGGAGTGTGGAGTTGTGGAAGACTTACATCACTTATTGATGGACTGTGTTCGATATGAGTCTGATAGAAATGATGTGTTTGGCGCCTTGAGGTTAAACCGACTTGATTTAGGCACATTTCATACAATTTTATCTCAACCAAATGGTGATGATGCGAAGAGTCTATTCAGGTTATGGCCCAAATGTAATTTGATTTGTTACTATTTGTTTAAGGTATGATGGGACTGTCATACGCATTGCGATTATAAAAGTCCCATATTAAAATAGAATTAAAAAGAAGTACCTGTGTGATAGGCTGTTTCTAAAGCTTGCTTGATGTGTCATTTTAAGGCCCGGGTACTGGACAAAGGGGACCGGTGTGTATTCGCAGTGGCTTTGGTCGCGTAAGTATGACCGAAGCTTTATAGTGGAAAGCGTGTTCTTACGATAAAACGACCTAGTTTTAACTAGCATTCGCGTACCATACAATGGGGCTATAAAGACCTGGAAGGCTAATTGGAAATATTGTTTATTGCTCTTGTGAAGATAAAATTGTTTACGAGTCGTATTTTACATAACTTTGAATGAACAAATATATTATTAAATCATAAGACGTTTTAACAATGTTTGAAGTTTGTGGCTTTATTGGTTTGTAATTCGTAGGGTGATTAAAAGCTACTGTACTGTTTATGTTTGGACTCGGGAGCCCTGACAGCAGCATGAATATGTATTGGATCATAAAGTTCAATGCAACATTGAAAAAATCAAAAGTAGGCATAGGTATATATGTATTATATACCTACTACATGTATTACTTTTAAAACGTTTTGTTTTTCTATGAAGATATTTTTTTGTATTTAGTAGGTGGATATAAAAATGACTGAAGAATCAATACTGAAAACTGAGATTTTTTCGCATGGGTGCAATCTACTTTCCGCGCAAATTTCTTATTTTTTTCTTTCACAAGAACCTTCTCCTGATAAAAAAAAAAAAAAAATTGCGAAATCGGTCCAACTGTTCACGCGTTATGCCGTGACCAAGGGAAATAGGGATTCATTTTTAGGGTTCCGTAGTAAACAAGGAACCCTTATAGTTTCGTCATATCCGTCTGTCTGTCTGTCTATCCGCGGTCTAGCTCCGAGACCCTTAGTACTAGAAAGCTATAATTTGGTATACGTATACATTACTATACATATTAATTACGCCGACAAAGTGGTAAAATAAAATTATGAAAAACATTTTTTTTAGGGTACCTCTCCTACACGTAAAATGGTGTTTTTTTTTTTAACCCATGGTGTGGGGTATCATTGGAAAGGTCCTTCAATAACATTGTGAATTTGTAATAATCATTTTTGGATTCAAAGATTCGTTTGCAAAATATTAAGCTTTAAAGTGCTAATTTTTGTTAGAGCCAAGTGTCCCCCCCCCCTGCCAGCTAAATGGTTGGTTTTGGATGTGTGAAAAAAATCACAGCAGTAGATTATATAACGAAATTAAAAGAAAAACTATCACAGCTAAGTAGGCTCTACAAGTTAACGAGTAATAATCGACCAACTTAACTTTGCAGTTGCAAAAACATGTTTTCGCATACATTCCGTATGGGAGAACATATTTTGCAACTACAAAGTTAAGTTTGTTTTTGGGATAAATTCATCCCAACTACGGAACCCTTCATTGTGCGTGGTCCGACACGCACTTGGCCGGTTTTTTATTTATACATATAGATGAATAAGTTTTGAATAAAAGTATTTTTTTCTCTTTGCCATAACATTTTAGCTAGGTATTTTAAAATATCTGTCAACTCACTGAAGGTAATGCCAATAGGCGCTAAACGAATTACGAGAAAACGTGACTTTCCTTAAAAAAGTAGTATTATGTTATCAATTTTGTATCGAAACCAAAAATCTTGAAAACAAGATTATCTCGATTTAATTTTCTTGCCAAGTTTGTTAGTCTCGTTTCGATGAGACCTACTTATTTTTAAACCGACTTCAAAAAGGAGGAGGTTCTCAATTAGTTTTTTTTTTTTTTTAATGTTTCTTACGCGATTACACTTCGCCAATCATTAATTGATTTTGATGATTCTTTTTTGTTTGGTAGGCCATGTTTCAGAGGTGGTCCTACATAAATTTTATTAACTTTGCTTGGGGATTTTTTGGGTTTGCTTCAATAATAAGTATTTTTTCCACTTAGCCTATCTGGATGATGTTATGATAAGGTCCTGTCACTGTTATGTCATAGCTGAAAGAGTGAGTCAGTTAATCAGAAAGTTGAAGCTAGTTGCCCATTCCAAAACGTAAGATCATTAAAAAGAAGAACTGGCAAGAAACTCCAAGGACACTCTTTTATTAACCGACTCCCAAAAGGAGGAGGCTCTCAATTCGACTGTATGTTTTTTTTTTGTATGTTTGTTACGCGATTACTCCGCCAATTATAAATTGATTTTGATGATTCTTTTTTGCTTGGTAGGTCATATTTCAGAGGTGGTCCCATATAAATTTTATTAACTTTGCTTGTTTAGTTTTTGAGTGAGCTTCAATAAAATGTATTTTTTCCCACTTAGTATATGGATGATATGATAAGTTCCTGTTACTGTTATTTACAAAGCAGGTAGTGGTATTTGAATTTGTGTGGGGTAGGTACCACAACTAAAATGTGAAAAATAAAAACTTTTTACAAAAAAAAAAACAACTGCCTTCTTCGTGGCAAAAAAGAAAAATTCACAACGAGACACCGACTTCCGAAATTAAAGTAATTTTTCACTTTGTAATGTTTTTTTTGGAAGTCGGTTGTTTTTTTTTGTAAAAAGTTTTTTAAATCAAGATATTACAAAATCGTAAGTACATTATTTTTGTTGCTTCTCTAAGTGAGAATAAAAAATTAAATAAATAATTAAAAATATAAGATTAAAATAAGCAGTTAAGAGATGACCAGCCTTAACTGACGGCGCCCGTTTACGAACATGACTTGTGGATCAGCACCATCCAGCTCAACCATTTTGAATGAACACGCGTCACCGTCAGTGAGACATATGTCTCACATAGACATACATACATACATAGACATATGTCATGCTCACATATATATATATGTGAGCATGACATACTCTCAACTGCCATGCTCTTTCAAGTTAACATACATCATAATACTTCTAGACTCAGCGGCTTAGGCTGTGCGTTGCGTTGTCTTTAACCTTTCAACTGTCATTAACGAGACACAATAGAATTTTAATTGTTATCCACCTTAATGAGGCATCGTAACAGATGATGGGATAAGTGTATTTAAGACTAGCTGTGCCCGCGACTTCGTTCGCGTGGATGACAGAACTTAACAATGTGTTATTTAGTGCTGTTAGAGGATACCGCCAATTCATTTTATTTTTTTTATGCAAGTGCTTCTTTATATACAATATTAGCTGTGGAACCATCTGGAGCGTACACAAAATGGTTATTGGGGTTGTTTACGCGTGAAAGAGCTACGTATAGTTGACCATGGGACAAAGCAACCAATACTTAGGTCCACCCCCGCAACGGATGTCTAGCCCTGAGCTTTATTAATGGTCATGGCATAACAGAGATTGACTGGGAATGGCATTCATTTGTAAGATAAAGGAAAGTTATTAGGAATTATAGGTATTCTTGAAATAAAAACAATATCACCAGCGCCGCAACCGGTTAAGATTTCAGCTTCGATTATGTTTTGCTGGAGATTTGTGACTTTGAGCCGAGTGCTGTTACAAAGTTTGGGAGGATTTTATGAAGTAGGAGAGTAGATACCTATCCATAAGATTTGAATATCATCCACTATAATAAATAAATGAAGGCCGAGAATTGTTACTATTAATAGAATTGTCATTACCTCCCCAGTCGTGATTGAAATCTGGCCACAGCTAATATCTTGACCGAAATTCAATTTGTTTGAAAGCAAATCCGTGTTGCCATTTAAATAATTCATTACCTGCTACCGTTCTTTGTTTACTGGCAACAAATATTTTTGGAGAAGAATAGTGATTATGGAATTTGATTATACGTATTCTGATAAAGTTAATAAATGCATTGTTTGTGTAGAATTCTATTGGTAATGGGACATGGATTATGTATACCTTCGAAACTTATGTAAAAGTTATCTAGGATATGTCATTTAGATTCACGTAGATATATTTTTGTTATCTTAATTCAGTAATAATATTTAGCTTTCAGAAAAGTATGCCTGTTTGTTTTCCACCGAACGAATCAAAATCTTATAACGTTCGAATTAATAATAAATAGCATAATTTGAAGAAACCTAACATGAAAGAAATGTCAACCAATCAGATAAAAAATACTTAAAACAAAACAGAAAGTTCTTGTACAATTTTCAAGAGCCGACTCAAGAGAGTTATGAAATATGCTGCTCATTAGTAGGTCTGGCACATGGAAGAGATTTCTCTACTCCGTCCAGATCTGGCACTATTCAATAATTTTTTCTACATTTCAAAATCTCCCTTACTTAGGTATGTAACTTTTTTAAAGATGTATTTCCTACGGTGCGTCTGCTATATGACCTTCGTCACCCAATTAATTTTAGATCCCAATATTCTATTTGTTGTGACCCATCTCAATATAATTGACCTTTACTCACACAAAAACCAAACTAATACATAAAAGCACGATAGCCAATCAATTGTCAGGATTAGACAGGGGTTCCCAGTTCCCACAAACAAATCGTAGACATTTCGCCCGGTAGTAGCAGTAGAGTATTGAGTAAAGTCCATCCGCTTAAATAGTGCGGCCCTTTAAACACTACCGCGAGGCTTGTGCGGCCGAACATATCACTACCTTTCAATGTGGATGCACAAGAAATGTACTATATGTCGGATCCGGTCATTAGTACGGACACGAAACGAATCGCAACCGTGCTGCTGGCGATACGACGTGATCTACCCACACTTAAAGCGCGCGCTTCTACAGAGTCGTGATGTTTTAAGGCCATGGCGAGGAGGGGATTCAGCTTTTGATCGCATCGGAGTTAAGACGTCGCGGAACTGTTCTCGATTCGTGGTGTCCAGTTATTGTGTTAGTTGTAATTTGTGATCATTATGTTAATTGGTGATTTTAATAAACGCCGTCACACCCAGTGTGTGCATAATTTAGCTAGTGTGATTAATTTGATAGTAAATTATAAGTTTTTCTATTGCGCATTAACCAACACTACGCCCACAGTAGTTAAAATATCACTGATAATAACGAAAGAGTCACATACCCGTCTCCGACATATATAATACTCAAATTGATGCATCAAAGTAAATGGTTAAGTAAAACATTAAATATTTTATCACATTCAATTCCTGCACGCCGTTTGGGTGCAGCGTCACTATTTTAGCGTATAGACTGTAACTAGTTTATCGAGTAGCTGGCAACGTAATATATTTTTTCCGCCGAGCTCGATTTGGGTCGGGTGATATGGCTCGCGGTTCGGTTGTTCGCTGCAACTGACACGCAACTTACTGTATTGGGGGTTTGGGAACCTTCTGCTAGGTTTAGCGCAACGGGACATTAGGCTCAGACTAATGTATGGTTAGATAAATCATTCTGGATTCGTAAATGCTGTGAAGGGAATATTGCTGTAATATTCCAAGTGAACTACGTATAATGAGAAGGTACTTTAAATGATTGCATATGAGTTATTTCTCATGATACGTCAACACGCTATAAGAAACATATTATTTAAAAATTGATTTAAAATGAACTGTAGATAAATAACAACTACTACCTAATTAAATTAAATATAATATCCTAACTTAACTAAAACTATTAACAAACAAAAAGATGGCGTCGAAAAATTCCACCGCATCGCTGTCGACTGGTAATGGACCCAAGAGACTGGCGGCATTACCACGTTGTATTGCTTACCACGTGCTTAGCTTCTGGCCAAAGTTAATATAAAATTGGTTTAATTTATTATTAATAATACACTGTCCCATTACTCAGCAGTGGGACAGAGTAGGCTAATAAAAAAAGAAAACAAAATTAAAATGGCATATGGAAATGAGCTTTCAAACTGAATAAGTCATTTCCTGAAAAATGTGAAAATAAAAAATAAAATGCGCCTTTCGAGTTCTCCTTTTTCCGAAGTGTACAATTCATCTATTATACCAACATGAAAGTAAACAGACAAAGTTTTGGTATCTAAAACGAAACAATTTCTGGCCAGATAAGGCATGTGTAGCGAACCATGGTTCGATGGTTATTATCGGGAATATATATGTATTCCTACTCGCCATGGGAATTTCCTTTGTGTGAGCAAGAATTTTCAATTTATTTCCTTCTTATCAATTTGTGGAAAAGTTGCAGTGTCATTTTTTTATTAAAAGAAGGTAACATTACATTCGAAAAGGGACGTTAAAAAGTAAGTGAAGTGGTTTTAAATAAAATCCCATCCAAACCTTATTCCTGCTTAAAGTCAAGGACACAAACATTTTCACTCCACTGCGTTCTGTCATAGGCATCGCTTAACCTTACTCTACGTGAGACCAAATTGGAATCCTAAAGTCCCTGAATATTTTACAAGGCGAACCCTAAAGGTCATTCCATCCCGAGCGCAGCCCACGCACAAAAATAAAAACAATTTACCGTCAATCTGATTTTGGGGACCCTAAAATCAAAATCCGAATCTGTCGCCCGTAAATGGACGTCACCAATTTGACTTTGGGGACCGTCAATTACTGGGGCATGGGACTGACCTACTGTGAATTAATCGTTTTCGTCTTCACATTCAAACGCCGTCAATGGAACTTAATTTACTCGTAAGGATTGTCTTAATTTCCATTTTAGTACTGGGACAACCCTAATGCGAGTTCGTAGCCAAACGTTTTAGATAAGTCCTCACTCGGGGGAAATTGTATCTAAGTCGGTGAACGTAGGTATCAAAATTGCTATCGTACCTGGGTGACATCGGAAAAATTGAGAAATAGGATCACTTTAATATTTTTGTGACGTTCTTAGGAGGTACTTGTAGCATTAGTCAATTTAAACTCTAAATTTGTGTTTTTATGATAGAAATTCAAATTAAATAAATTATAATGGTTTTTGAATCTAATTATAGTCTTTTATTGCCTCACTACAAGACAAAAGCCTCTTTTTATACGGAGTAGTTAAATAATAGCTTAGGTACCTAGGTACCTAAGTAGGTACGTTAGTTTTAGTCAAGTTACCTCTGAAGTAACGTTAAAAGTACACAGTGCCTGCAGTTTGCGATGCAAATCAGTTGGATGATACGGTAGTTAATTTGAATTTATAATGAATCTAATGAATTCACTATCAACAGAACTCGGTTACTTAGATATGCTAATAACTATATTGTGTGAAGGTATGCAGACTTTTATAAGATTTCTTGACTAAAGTAGAGAAATCCAGCCTAGTGGTGTGACCATCAGACTGCCAAGTCATAGGTCCCAAGTTCGAACCTAAGACACGCACTTCTGACTTTTCGGGTTCATGTGCATATTGTATAAATTATCATTTGAAGGAAAACATCGTGAAGAAACCGGCATGCCTGAAAGATATTTTGTCGACGGCATGTGAAGCCAAGTCAGAGGCCCATGGGCAGCTTTAAAACTCTGACACCGGGTTAGTCACTAACCACACGAAAATGGAAAGGACTAAAGTAGTGCATGATATTCCATTTTTTTTTTAAAGTTTCAACATCTCGGACGTTATACGAAAGAAAATGTTGAAACGCTAATAGAGCTATGAATTTTAGTCTATTTCATAGTTTTGTAATTTAATTTCACACTTTTAGTGGTGGTTTCTGAATGCAGTCTGCATGCATCATCATCATCATCATCATCAGCCTATAATGTTCCCACTGCTGGGACACAGGCCTCCTCTCTGTGAAAGGGAGTGGGCCGTAATCCACCACGCGGGCCCAGTGCGGGTTGGTAGATGTCACATGTCTTCGAATTTTCAGATCTAGGACATGCCCATTTCCTCACGATGTTTTCCTTCACCGTTTTGAGAGCAGGGTGATGAAATAATTTACATAAAGTAAAGCACCTGTCTGGGTTCGAACCTACGACCTATCATCATCAGCCTATTAATTGTTCCCATTGCCGGGACATAGGCCTCCTCTCTGTGAGAGGGAGTGGGCCGTAATCCACCACGCGGGCCCAGTGCGGGTTGGTAGATGTCACATGTCTTCGAATTTTCGGTTCTAGGACATGCCGGTTTCCTCTCGATGTTTTCCTTCACCGTTTTGAGAGCAGTGGTGATGAAATAATTTACACAAAGTAAAGCGCCTGTCTGGGTTCGAACCTACGACCTATACAACTCGTAAGTTGCGGCCGTCACCACTGGGCCACCACTGCTGCATACATTGGCTCATTATTAAGACAAATCTAAAAAAAGACTGGCAACACTAGGATTTTTAACGTCTTCGAAAATGTACTGTCAACACGGAAATTTCCAGATCACTACAATTGAGTTAGTAAATAATCTAAGTAGTATACAATTAAAGACACTTTTCTTGTCTGTCTGTGTGACCTCGATATTCTATTAAACTACGCAACGGATTACAATGCGGTTTTTACGTTACGTACGTACAACGCGGTTTTAGTTTTAAGTACTAACAATAGTGGTTTAAGTGCATACATGTTACTAACAATTTATGAATCGTTTTAGTTATCTGAAATAAAATGATTTTATTTTATTTTTATTTTTTATTATAATTTACAGAATTTATGTGTCTAATATATTTATATTAAGAGGCCGGCGACACGGCTTGCAACTACAAATCGAGATGTTTGCATTATTCAATTCCAAGCACGTTGCGCTAATGTGAGTGCCTGTCGGAGCGATATACACCTACAATGAGCAATACTACCACGCACACAACGACAATTATTGCTTGACGCGATACTACTACTAGCTTTCGAAAATTTATGATAAATTTGGATGTGTTCCGTAATACAAAAAATTATGAATGAAAACTTAATGTATTTCCATTTTTTTTCTATAATTTGTAACTTGATAACATAAACTATGCTTCTGCGGAAACAATATTAGAAATATTATTGTTTATAATACAGAAAAAACAATATGAAAACATGTCATTTACGCTGTAAAAATGTACGAAATGCAATTCGCTTACACTTCATTTAAAGGAAAGTTTTTGGAAATAAAAAGACGTAGGAGCCTAGATAAATACTGTCTCAATCCGAATATCAACATAATATGATGGAAATATGCTCAAATTGCAAATGATTTATGTACTACGTTTGTATGGACAATTCATGCGTCGCCGCATTCTTAAACTTACATAATAATATCGTGCGGGTCGCTAATATAAATAATCAAAAATCAACTCACCTAGTTTTAAACCGCAAAACAGGAGTAGAATCGAAAGCCATGACGTCACCAAAGACCGCACCATCGCCCAAACGTTCCTTATCACATCACTTAAACCATAACTCAAGTTCTATGTTATCACTTATTAGCACAATGTTATCACAATTTCATTTTTAAAAACATATTTATACTCGTAGAACTTTCACGTTTACTAGTTTATTATCATGGCGGGCACTGAAAGAAAAAAGAAAGATAAAAGTAGTTTCGTGACTGACAGCCAGTGACAGATGAACAGACATAAACTATAGAACATTAAAGGAAAACATATTCCATTGGGGTGAACAGTAAGTCGACGTCGAAACCCACCCCTGGAGCGGATTGAATTTTGCATGTGAAGGAACTCGCGAACTGTCAGTTTGAAAATGTACGGAAACAAATAATATAAAATTGTAATGTCATAAGCAAAATAATAAATTCAAACCGCTTATATTTACGGTATATATATATTATTTTTTAATTCTGTAACTGTCTAGCCGTTTGCTTAAAATAAACCACCATTAAAATGCTAGATATACAATTTAATTTCTCACAAATGCAGCGGTAGTTCTAAAGACGTGAGCTCGGGGCAAAGATAATACTTACAAAGAAAATAGGTAATTATGTTCAACAACATTATCTTTTCAATATTAATTAAGCTTTACAGTGAAAAAAAAGCAATGAGCAAATTATTTAATCATTCAGAAATGCCTGCATGTAATGTACTTGCATAACATTTCAGGCAGGTATGCGTATCAGTAAATGGAGCTAACATGCAAAACCGTGAAAGAATTTTGTTAATGTTCATGAGCATAAATTATTGTAATAAACCTAGGGCAATTTACTTTAAAGTTGAAAGTAGAACAGTAGGTACTTTCTATGTCTACTACGCGTAGCTACTAAAAAAAACTGCCAACACAACGAAGAAAACACACAAAAATCTGTCAAATCATCAAAAAATATCCTTCGCAAGGCGTGCGTAGTATCAACAAAACGCTTGCTCAAAACTTGTCACGACGGCACAAACACCTAGGTATTTGTCTAATACTTAGGGACGGTCCCTTTATCGCCCCACATCAGTCCGTACACGATAATAAAGGGTTCGACCGAGGCGTCCCCTGCCGGCCAACATTTTATTCAATGAACCTTCAATATATCTCCGCGTCGGCGTGGGTTTCTACTAAAATATTTATTGTACAGTCCGCTTGACTGATTTGATTCAGTTTGGGATGGTGCTTGTTATCAAAAATACAAATGCGTGTAAATCAAAAGGATACTGTTGGTGATTCTTGAGTATTGTTCGGATGGAGGAAAAGTTTGTAAGGTTTTTGTGTAGAAAAAAAGTAGGAGAAAATGTCGAATAGTAAAAATGAAAAGCGGTAAAATTGGGGCGGAAAATTACGTATGGATGAGGTTATTTGACATTGAATTTTGAACTAAATAAAGATATCCAGTGAAACTAAAAGAAAACAAAAGATCGGTTATGAACAGTGATTGGAATAGGTAGAGTGATTTGGGGTCAATGCACTGGCACGTATATATTAGTATGGATATGCCCCCGGGATTCCGGAATTTTGAAATTATTAAGACTTTTTTAAGGAATTTTAAATGTTGTAATAATGTGTAGAATAATATGAATAAGAAATATTTAACCGTTTTGCTGTCTTTTTAATAGTATATAGGTGAATATAATAATATAATATATTTTAAATGTTTATATATCGCATTCTATAAATTTCTATGACTATTCATGATGCGAGTACATAAAATCAATCTACCAACTCCTATTACTGGTTATGAATAGAGATTTATTTGGACAAGCCTACATCTATTTAATACTATACAATAGGCATTTTAGTACCTCCTTTCTTAAATACAACACAACTGTTGGTCCCTTTATTTCAATACCTAATAAGAAGGTCATTCTAAAAGTGTCTGAACTGTTTCTCTAGCGGTAATATATTCATTTCGAATAAGGATGTCAAACGCGCCATTTGTCTAACCCGTCGTTATCTCCAAATAAAACGTGAAAGGGTTCACCTCCATCTATTCTTTTAAATTGTATTCCGTTCGATTTGTAACTAAGTAACTGTCGTTTGTCGACAACAATATTCATGATCTTAGTTTTCGAAGAAATAAAGGTATCTAGATTATATAACTGATAACATGCTCTTTATAACTTGTCCTTTAAATATTCAAAATAGGTCAATGTCGTCATAATTATTTTTCATTCGTTTTATGTGAAAAAGCAAATATTCAAAATGAAATCAAATCAAAATATTTTATTTCACATAAACCTACATGGGCACTTATGAAACGTCAGAAGCTAGGTGCACGGTTCCAATTGGTCGTTTCCTATGAAGAAGAGCCGGCAAGAAACTCCACGGTTACTCTTTTAAAAATAATTGGCTTTTACAATACTTTCACATAACTGTGTTTCTAGGTATGGGAGGACAGTGTAGGTCTTTCAATAAGTACCAAGTACTTAACAAAATAGAAAATGGTCAACAGGTCTACAATCCACTATGCCTACAGCGTTCTCACATTCACAAAATATGTAGAAAAGAATCTATACAAAAAATTAATTAATTAATAAAAGTAAAAAACCTATTTTAATAAAACGCAATTAAATGATTGCTGTTACAACTGTAATCAATCTGAGTAATTATCATGTCCACAAAAGTCACAAAAAAAAAAAGTTGAAATTAAATCGTAGGTATATAATGTCAAATAATAGAATAATAAATATGTCAAGGACGAATGCAAAAACAAAAAAAATAAAGATTTAAATAAACATGGTAATTTGGGAGCAGTTAATAGACTCTTACTTATTTATGCCGTTAATGAGGTACCAGGGAAGCCACATGTGCAGAAGGAATTATTGCCAAACTTCCTTATCTTCAACATAGTCTTTAATTTTATAATATGCTTTCTTGATAAGGACACGTTTGATGTGGGTTTTGAACTTCCCATCGCTAAGTTCTGTCACAGACTTTGGCAACTTGTTATAAAAGCGGATACTGTTGTGAAATGACTTGCTTGTTTTAGTTAATCTAAATTTGGGTATCACAATTTCATGTCGACTACGTGTATTTATATTATGGAAATCGCTTCTTATTTTGAAAAGTCTTAAATTTTTGCGAACATACATAATACTTTCTAAGATATAAAGTATATCAATTTCTTTAAATTTGTCTCTAAGGGACTCGCGAGGTCCCATTTTATAGATCGCGCGGATTGCCCTCTTTTGTAAAATGAAAATTGAATCTACGTATTATAATTATACAGGGCGTTTGGCAGAACGTTGAACATACGAAAATGATGGATAGGTGGGGTCATCTGCTACTTACTCAGCCCTAATTTATTTGGCCCTGGCGCCCTGGACACTAAAAAAATTTTATTTTTGCTTTCTTCTAGTTTCACAACTTTCCTTAACTTTAAAGAGTAATTTTTATTAAAAAAATGGGTAAAGCAGGCATTTTTTTTTAATCTTTAATATTGGCAGATTCTTATAACAGAAAGATGTAAAAAATACTTAAATCCTAATTTCAACCTGCATTAAAAAAAAATATCCAGGGGGCCAGGGCCAAATAAATTAGGGCTGAGTAAGTAGCAGATGACCCCACCTATCCACCATTTTCGTATGTTCAACGTTCTGCCAAACACCCTGTATAAGTATCCAACAGAATCTAAAAATCATTATTATATTGTTTTTTTCTGACGATAAAAATCTGCGTTGGCTTAAAGTGGGACATTACACAGGTGACTTGACATTTGACGTATTCCTTCCAGGATGTGATAGTGTGACCCATTTGCAACAGTGAAGTACCCCATAAAGTCTAGGCGAAAATTCATCATTCGAGAAAACCCAATCTTCATGTTATTTTGAAAAATTTCCACAATCCGTCATTAAATATCACTTTTCTCTAAACCCTCAAATTTAATAGCCTTCATTAGATACCTAATACTTTAATTAACCTTTTGATGTAACCAAATTTTCTACAACATCAAACAGATAAAAGTTAAAGGAAGACGTTTACTAACAATTTAAAAAAAAATCTAAGTGCATGAACTTTGACACCAGTTATCTCGAAATTTTACTACGGCATTAAGCTTACAAATTAAGGAAAATACATCTTCATTTAATCGGCTACATAATGAGGTACAAATGTTAAAAAAAATTTAGAGGTGCCGATAAAACAGTCGATAGTGCTGGCAAAGGTCGATTTTGCTCATTGTTGAAATACTTAAAAATTGTGAGATAATCGAATTAATTAATTTATTTATGGCATCCCACTTCTTCCTAACCTCCCAGCAATCCAACAGATGGCAGGCAATCAGGTCGTCATGACCAAATTACAAGTCACGGAACGGCTTTTGAGTTTTTAACAAAACTCACGGTCTACTCGCTGGTCACGGTTCACTTAGATGATTTTTGAAAATGGTTAGTAAACTTCTTCCTTTAACTTTTACTTGTTTGATGTTTTAGAAAATTTGGTTACATCAAAAGGTTTATTAAAGTATTAGGTATCCCATGAAAAAGCAATGAAGGCCATTCAATTTGAGAGTTTAGAGAAAAGTGATGTTTAGTGACAAATTCTGGATTTTTTTCAAAATAACATAATAATTGAGTTTTCTCGATTCCCATGAATTTTCGCTTAGGCTTTATAGGGTGCTGAATTGTTGCAAATGGGTCACACTATCACGTCCTGGAAGGAATACGTCAAATTACCAGTCACCCTAGAAATTGCATTAGGTAAAACATGGGATGCCCAAACCTTCCATCCCAAAACGGAATGCAGACCGGGCAATCACAAAAATCGATCACATAGAAAGCCCGTCATCTATTAAAAATTCTTTAAACACTATGTCTAACTAAAATCGTCGAAAATCTCAGAATGAATATCAACACCACTTAGATTTACGTCAAAGCAAACTAAACTATGTCCACATATCATTTTGTACTAAAACTTGATATTCATAAGTGTCGAAACGTCTTGATCGTGGGCCCGGTCATCCATCAAGTGGTTGTAGCGCATACAACAGTGATAAATGACGCAAGTTGACCTAAACGCTGTCTTTGCATTTGGTTGCTGACAAGCCGGAGGCTTGCGTCTCTGGGGACTAACAATGATGGATCTAGGATGTTTGTTTTAAGCCGCATTTTCACTACCATGCCGAGCGAAAATTTTGTTTTCAGCAAATGTTCCGCCGATGTTCGCTCAAAACAGAAAACATCTGTTTTCAGTACAACGAGAACACTAGTTCTTAACAAAAGCGCGTACTGAACAGTTCGCTGGCGTGTAGCTGTGTTCTCATTCGTTGGATATGGATGATCATGACGTTGATTTGCTTTTGGCTAATGCAGCGTTTGTAATAATTGGAACTTTACAAAAAAAACGGAAACGATAAAGGTGGTATTTGGTGTCAATTTATAATCGGCTATGTATTTTAAAGCATTGTTTTTTTATTGCGTTATTTTTGTAATCTTTGGTTTGCGGGTTCCACAAACATGGATGAGCTCTACAATTTTCAATTAGTTGCTAAGATGTTTCCTGATTTTACTCCATGTTCGTATAGAATATAAAAACCCGGCCAAGTGCAAGTCCGTGGTTCCGTGCCATTATCAAAAAAATTGCGGTTTACGATTTATAACGTATTAAAAAAAAACTACTTACTAGATCTCGTTCAAACCAATTTTCGGTGGAAGTTTATATGGTAATTTACATCATATTTTTTTTTAGTTTTATTATTCTCTTATTTTAGAAGTAACAGGGGGGGGGGACACATTTTACTACTTTGGAAGTGTCGCTCGCGCAAACTATTCAGTTTAGAAAAAAATGATATTAGAAACCTCAATATCATTTTTAAAGACCTATCCATAGATACCACACGTATGGATTTGATGAAAAAAAATTTTTGAGTTACAGTTCTAAGTATGGGGAACCCCCAAAATTTATTGTTTTTTTTTTCTATTTTTGTGTGAAAATCTTAATGCGGTTCACAGAATACATCTACTTACCAAGTTTCAACAGCATAGTTCTTATAGTTTCGGAAAAAAGTGGCTGTAACATACGGACGGACAGACAGACAGACATGACGAATCCATAAGGGTTCCGGTTTTTGCCGTTTGGCTACTGAATCCTAAAAAGATCTGACACCAACCGAGCACGTCCAACGTCGAGCGAATGCACAGAGCAACTGCTCGCTCGCCGGTGATGTCGTTTTTACTGAATGAATGAGCAATCCTTTGTCGAGTCCAATTGATCATCACTGAACAAAAATATTCGCTCACTCAAGTGTATTAATTTACCGCGCGAACAAACGCTTGTTCGCTCAGAACTGTTCAGAATGCTAAGTGAAAACGTAGCTTTAGACTTAGATTCAGGGCAGTTTTTGTTGTTTAATAGTGTTTTCAACCCTGCGTCCTAACCGAAAATGACTGTCGCGCAAATACGCGATCGTTTAACTGAATAAGGACCAGAGGTCGGAATTAGGTAGAGTTATTTATGTACTTGCTTCGAAATGTTGATATTAATATGGATCTTCCCGGGATTTCTAACAAACAATCCCGTGTGACCAACAATATTACAAATAATTAATAATAAAAACCTCAGAGATAGATAAGACAAATAAAAACAAAGATAATTAACATACAATTTTTATTAGTATTCAATTCACAATACAAATTATTAATAGTCTTAAGCAAATTCTCATACTTATACTGCGCCTTTTTTATAAAAACGAAAATACTTTTGCTTCTAGCCTAGACTCGTGAGGTTTTGCTTTAAATTGTGTAAAAGTAAATAACTTTTTATTTAATAGATCACGGGATTTTTCTGTTCTTCAAAATTAATCCCGGGATTTGGGGCATTTCCACTTTATTATTTTGTTGTATAAAATCAGTGAAGTACATAAATAACTCTACCTAATTCCGACCTCTGGTAATGACATACATACGCGAAGACTGGATTGTTCGCGCGAGTATGTCATATTCCTATAAAATAGCGTGACGGTCACATTCTGTTAGGTTAGGACGTAGCCTAACTGTATTTATACCGAGTATTCTCTAAATTGATAAAATAAAAATAATGATTGCTTGAAAACATAGTGCTGAACAAATGACTCTCCCAAGTAACGCCCCTCCATTAACGTTTTCTATTCATAAACCTACTTATCAGTTCTCCAAGCTTATTTCTTTAGGTTGTCACTCAACAGAGCTAATGGGTTATTAGCCCTCTGGCACAACGATTTTTTAAGATGGCGTGTCACACTTATGTAATCTTAGAAAAATTACGAGGTTACTAATCAGATTATAATTATATGCATCACTAGCTTCTGTCCACGACTTCATTTGCGTGGAAGTCAATAAAATACAGCCTATGTTACTCACTAATAATGTAGCTTTCTATAATGAAAAAGGTTTAAAATCGGTTAAGTATTTTTGAGTTTATCCATTACCTACAAACAAACATAAAAACAACTCTCCTATTTTGGCTTCGCCATAGTCGGGTGAAAAACAAAACTATTCTTTTTTACCCGACTACGGCAAAGCCAAAAGGAAGGGTTATGATTTTAGCAGTCTATGTATGTATGTTTGTATGTATGTATGTATGTTTGTTTTTACGTGTGTTCCACCGTAGCGCCGAAACTACTAAACCGATTTTGGTGAATGAGGTATCAATAGATTTATAATAATGGTCCGGGTGACATAGGCCATATAATTTTTCCCTAAATTTAATTTGATGGACTTTACACGTAAATTTCTAACCTCGAAAAAAATTAAAATGGGATGATCATGACATGTTTGGTATCAAAAGAAAGGTCTTGACGAGCACATTACAAATATGTATATAATATTATATTTTCAAAGTAAACAAATATGTTTAAATCGTTAAAAATAAGCAAAAGTGAGACTGCGCTACGTAGTATCGCAAGATGTTACCAACGTGCAGTTAATCAAATCTTAATAAGTAGTAGCGATTTGTAATTCCAGTCTTATGAAGAAAAACAAGTACAACGAAATATTTATATTTTGGATTTCTTCGAAGCTCGATATCGATAATGGTGTTGGCGTCGAAATAAATCGGTCTATGGTTTCGTCCAAAGCACTATACACTGCTATTAGAATTTAAAATAGGTTAATTACTGAACTATTGTATTACTGTACTCTTATTTACGTTTATCAAGTGTAACAACGGAAAAGTATAAAATAAAAAAATAAAGTTTAATAAAAAACTGTAACCCGACTACGAGAAAATAAAAATGATCTAAAAAGTACGAAACAAGCAAATATTTCAGACAGAAATCAAGACATAGGTACAAAAATGGTCAAGGTAAAGCCGTCGTCGCATGCCATTATAATTTTGTAGGTGTTCCTGGCACCAACATGATACAGGCATGCGACCACGGCTTTACCCTGACCATTTTTGTACCTATGTCTTGATTTCTGTCTGAAATATTTGCTTGTTTCGTACTTTTTAGATCATTTTTATTTTCTCGTAGTCGGGTTACAGTTTTTTATTAAACTTTATTTTTTTATATATTATCCTTAATATTATAAATGCGAAAGTAAGTTTGTTTGTTACGCCTTCACGCTAAAACGGCTGAACGGATTTGGATGAAACTTGGCACATATATAGATGATGCCCTGGAAAAGAACATAGGATACTTTTTTTTTCCCACGGGATCGAGACTTATGTGGGTGAAACCGCGGGGCGCAGCTAGTAATATATAAACTAATCGTTTAAATAAGAAAAACGTTGCACTTAAAACAAATATCCAACGTAAACAAAGTACAAGATACTATATGTAGATACATAGTAGCTACCTTAAGCTCCGCCGCAGCTGTTACTCATACTAATTAACTTCTGCTAAGCTAAATACTTGAGACTGCCGCGTAATTATTTCTTAAGATAGACTCTCTCACTCTTTAAACAAAAAGCAATAAGGGATGGTTAATTGAACGGCTAGCACCCCGTCTGTGTCAGACACGTTTTAAAGCGAACATTGGAGGCAGTAGAGTTAATAAGCCAGGAAGCTAAAGTGTTTGTCGAAGAGGTTTTCAATTAAGTTAAAATTTTGAAAATGTTTGTGCTCGATAAGTTGGGCTTAGAGGAGACTGTCTTTGATGAGTGATATTTTATATATGGAAGAATAAAACTGAAGCTGGCGCGTCTAAATTCAAGATTTTTTTTCTATTATATTTTCTCTAAAGCTTCCAAGCTCCCCGCAGCTTCTTTTCCAAGAGTTCCCCGAAGGATTAGGCAGAGGTGTACCTATAGTATGACCCACTTTTCACCAATTATGTTTAAGTCTCATGTAATAGGGGGCAAGTCTATTGCCATGAACCGGGCACAAATCCAAATTCCGGGCTGCTGTTTTTGTTTTATTTATTTTTTCTGAATTATTTTACTATTAATATTTCATATAAATATAATTGCCTACAGCTCTATGAAATAATATACACGCACACAACTCTATCTAATATTTTTACATACACACATGCTCGAGCTATGAAAAATTCAAGTTTATCTCAGAGATCCTAAATAGCGTCAAGGATAATGCTGGTTACGATAAGTTAACGAGGTAAAGAGGCGTGCACTCGAGGTAATAGCTTCTGACGACACTTCCCATTACTCAAGCTTATGGAATGAAAAGTACCATAAAACTGTGATTGAATAATGTGGAAGTAAACGTAAATATCACTTTTTGTAAGAGATCCCATTTTTCATACTGCGTTTTCGTGTAATGAAGATGCTTTGTTTGTAAAAGGGTTAATACAATCATAAAATCCTTAATCTAAATATCAAATACGTGCCCACTTTTCCCTCAGAGTTCACAAAAGCAGTAAATAGTAGTGGAACTTCGAACCCTGACGTGTAAAATGCAATCTCACACTGTGTCATCTCAAAAACACACTTTGAATCTAAGACATAAGACTCAAAAGCCAAATAAAATTAATTTTATACTCGACACGTAAAGGAGAAAAAACAATTCAAAATAGATCTAATACAGAGCCAATAAAAATGCTACTAAAGTCACTTTATTTTAGTCTATTTTAAACATAATTGATCATACTTTAAAGATATTAAGGTTTCTACAAAAATACCTGAACAAATAAATAAGTCTAAATCTTTGTACTTAGTGCTTTTAATGAGTTTTGTTATAACATTAAATAAATTTTATTATCTCGTCTATTTGAATTCGATTGCAAGAATTTCTCGGAAACTCCGAACTCAATTAACGTTACCAAGAGATTTATGATTTTTTTTTATAATTTCCTTATGCAAACAAAGTATAATATATCGTGCAAAACTTGAAGCTACTGTGAAAATATCTGAAAAGTTTTTTGAATGAATGTAAAGTTAATACTCGATCATTAATGTTGTTCTCATATCAATATTATTCATCGAAAAGTGCTCTCGATAGTCATCCAGAATCATGTACGCTAAATTGACCCTTATAAATACTAATATCAGGAATTATTTTAGTGCACACATAATACAGAGAGATGGCTTGTAGGGGCTTGGAGGGGCTTGTGGCTAAGTAACAACAACTGCACGGGTCGATCGATCAGGTTAAGCTACGCTTGCCGCGGTTGGTCTGTGGATGGGTGACCATCTTTACATACCAAGACCCCTCAGTGCTTCGGAAAGCACGTTAAACCGCTGGTCCCGGCTGTCATTTGTAGATCTTTGACAGTCATTACGGGTAGTTAGAAGCCCAAAAAATTCTGACAACCAGTCTTACCAAGGGGTATCGTGTTATCTAGTAACAAGGTTGTGGAGGTCAGATAGGCAGTCGCTCCATGTAAAATACTGGTATTCGGCTGCACCTGTTAGACTGGAAGCTGACCCCAACATAGTTGGGAAAAGGCTAGGCAGATGATGATGTTAATATAGAGAGATTTGATAATGTTATCACCAAAAATAAATGTTCTTACGTCAAAAGCGTTTGTACTTGAAACATCTGTGACGACCGTTTTCTTTTCAATTGAAGATAGTTGTCAATTAAAACAGGAAGGATGAAAAGAGTAATATTGAGATACAGAATCACTCGCACTGTGACCATGTTGTACATTCCATAAAGCTACCATATACTGGGTACGTCTTTCATTGACTTGAATGTGCCCTGGCGGCTGAGAGTATGTCATGCTGACTCAAATGTCTCGCTGATGGTGGCGTGTGTGTTGGATCATTAAGTTCCCTTCAAAATGGTTGAGCTAAATGGTGCTGATCCATGCGTCATGTTCGTGAACGGGCGCCGTCAGTAGGGACTGGTCATCTCTTAATTAATTAATTAATTATTCATTTATTCCTTCGAGTAACAATGACTCATACACAAAATACAATATAACACACATAATCAAACAAAAAACAACATAATCAAACACATCAAACATTAACATTACAATAAAACACAAAACAAAAACCCACTTACACTAACATAACATTAAAGACCGACGACTGTAGGTGACGTGCAAGTCACTGCAGCGTCGCATGTAGGGACAGTCGAGCCTGTCAGCTATCATCATCAGAACGCTGTTGGGGCTGCCGCGCACCCTGCGCACTAGAGACGCGCTCCGCTTACGCATCGTAGCATAGAAGCAGTCAACGCTAGCTTCGGCAAACATGCCCGAGGCACTACAGTGTCGCGGCAGCCCCATCAGCGCTCTGAAGGCGTTGTTATATTGGACGCGGAGGGCTTGGTATGCTTTTTTGGTGTGATTCACCCACAAGCTGCACGTGTAAAATGAGGTACAATAAGCTGTAAAAAGTGTTTGTTTGACCGACTTAGAACAGCGTGCAAACCTGCGGGCTATCATATTTGCTCTAATTGACAACGCCCTCCGCTCCCTCTCGATATCAGCATCGTCCCTGAGACCTTCTGTAACTAAATGTCCTAGGTATTTAAAATGGTTCACTTTTACCAAGGGAACCCCGTACAAGTTGATGGGAGGTACTGTCATAGAACATTTAGAGCCGGCCTCAAACACCATAAACTGACTTTTCGTCACATTATATTTCAGACCGTGTTCCTCAGCATATACCTCACAAATCTGCAACAATGTTCTAATGCCACAAACCGATGCGCTCAGCAGCACCATGTCGTCCGCATAGCTGATATTGTTCAAGCAAACTCCATCAACATGACAACCGACATGATGACTGCTGAGAGCAACAATTAGTGCATCCACATATAAGTTAAAAAGTGCGGGGGAGCTCAACCCTCCCTGCCTCACCCCGCACTCCAACCCATATGGTTCCGACAGAGAACCCGCCCACTTCACGCTATTGATCTGGCCTCCATACCAACATTTAAACAGGTTTATAAGTTCTGTGGGGAAATCGATGTCCTCCAACTTCTTCCATAGTATGTCATAGGAAACCAGATCAAAAGCCCTGGACAAATCGAGAAAGCACGCGTACACTGGAGTAAGTCTGTCCGTATAATACCTGACGGCATGCTTAAGACACAGTATAGCACTCTCTGTAGACAATCCTGGTCGAAAACCAAACTGATTATCGTGCAGATGCAGATATTCATTTAACTGTGTGTTAAGCAAGCCGTCAAGTACTTTCGCAATAACAGTCGCTAATGAAATAGGCCTATAATTACCCTTATCTGACAGGTCCCCTGTTTTATTTTTCACCACTGGCACTACAATTGTCTTAACAAGGTCAGAGGGTAAGTACGCATGTGTGATACAGAAATTAAAAAGCATTGCCAACACTCTAGGTAGGTGATGTCCAGCCTGCTGAAGATGCTCAACACTGAGACCATCATGGCCAGGGGACTTGCCTCTGGACATTGACTTAACAGCACGCGCCACATTTTTGGTGCTAATTCTCGTACCCACCTGACCACAACATGTCTCAACATTGAACCTCTCCAGCGAAGGCGGCCCGAGGGGCGATTTCACATGAAAATGTTCCCTAAAGAGATTAGCAATGCCCTTGGGTTCACTCATCCCATTGACGCCTACGGGGAGGCCAGGCCGATGTGCCACTTTATTTGTGCCTTTCCAAAAGTTGCGGAAATCCTTTTTTGAATGATGGGAAGCAAGAATATCCATTTTTATCTGGTGCTGATGGTCTTGGCACCATTTAAGCCTGGATTTAAAAATCCTTCTACTTAGCTGCCAAGGTTTATTTTAATTTATTTAAATTTTTGAATTGTTATTATATTTTTATTACGGAAGCTTTTAACGTGCACGTCTTTTTACATTGTTCTCACATGTATAAGTTCAATACGAATGATGTAACCAATATTTTGATTTAAAAGAGTGTCCGTGGAGTTTCTTGCCCATTCTTCTCCATAGGTACCTACTACGCTTTGAAATGGGCAACTAGCTTCATTTTTCTGACTGACCGACCCCTTGACAATTCAAAAGTACCTGTAATTGGTTTATTTGAAATAAATGCTTTGAGTTTGAGTTTGACTTGTATTCGAGTTTAGAGGAAACTATACGTCACTTTTCATTTTACCGGTAGATACTAACCTACTTTCAAGCAAACCATAATGTTGTACACGAGAGCGCGTATTTTTATCCATATCTGCCTGTGCAGGTATACTTATGCTTCGTTTACAACGAACGATCCTGGGGGGATAGTGACTACGTGATTATATACCTCAGGTACGAGCTAAATATCGATTTTTGTTTTACATAAGCTTTCAGGTGGAGTACTTAGTCTTATGGCGCAAGTTTAAAGAATCTTCTGCTTAGTTAGTAAGTAGGACTACGATAGCATTCGATTTTATTGTTGAAACCTTTGTTTTTTTGTTGCTGTCTTTTCGTGCATTACATGAGAAGGGCTAGCCGAAATTCTCTCGGTTACTTTCGGTATTTTCACAATAATTATAGTCAAGGGTAATGATTTGTAAAATTGGTATAGACCTATTTGTTTCGCACATGGAAGGTGCAGTAGTGCGGTTGAGATTTGCAGTCAGCATATATATATAACTTTCCTCTCAGTTAAATTACATTATATTAAATTACAGTTATTAGTTAGTTAATCTACACTGTGAAATACAATATTTTAAAAATGTATAAGTATTTTCATTCTAAAAAATACTACTATTTAAACTTTTCAAAGTCTGGTAATCGCAAGTCTGAGATGCCGCATACCTAAAACGTTACTCATACGTCGGGTACTGAATTGATTTGCTAAGCACATACCTCTTCTCTAAGTCCTTGTGCAACAGCATGACAAAATTTCCAGGTACCCCACCAGTATTAAAAACTTTAGGTACCCAGAAGTAATTAAACAAATTCATGGTAAGATGGAAGTCTTAACAGCCCCATAACATTACCTATAGTAATTTCGTTTTAGGGTGATGACTAAATTGTGACCCCGGAGTATATTACGAGGCGTATCGTACATCAGGGTGAGCCCACACTTGACTTTGATGATGGCACGGAATGTGATAAATTGAATTATTATTCTCTTTGAGGTGGCTCTTTTATGAGTTCAGTGAGTGTGTAAGAGGTTTTATGTTAATTAGTTTTGCTATTATTTTAAAATTAGTGGGGTCGGGCATGTCCGTAAATGGTAATAGAAGTTTTCATCATAAACAAGCTAATCGGAATTTTAAAAATCATTTTCTATACAAAAGACTGTCTGCTATTTTTCATGTCTCCAATTAGCAATTTTCACGTTGGGATGGCTACTTTCACCCATGAAAATTAACGGACTTGATATGAAAACATCAGACACAACAAAATCAAGCTTTTTTGATCAGGTCTTTTAATTCATCTCTCTTTTATTCATCAGCAATAAATAAACAATGAAAAATGTAACGAAAAACAAAAACAATCTTGTCTTTCTCAACCTTAGACCCATTTTTATATGTCTGATTTATCATTTCTAGCGTGCAAAGTTGTTTCGGGCCTCCGTGTTTCCACGGGCCTACCTTGATGAGTTGTCAAAAGGAGCCAAACAAAGGAGTTTGTTTGTACTCTTGAAAAACAAAATCAACAGGCATAATGTTTACAAAGACAGATATACAATACGGGCCAATTATTATAGGTACATAACGATGTATAAAAGCAAAGGCAAACAATGATAACTGTGTACATTGTGAGCTTTGGGAGACAAACAGTGTCGTAATGGAAATAAAAAAGCATTCGCGTTTGAAGGCTGATCATTTTTTGAAGGCTGGCCATAATTATTTACCTATGTGTGGTGTCTTGGTTTAGGTTAGGTATGTAATAAAACACTGTTTCCAATATTACTGCGTTAGGCATGCTATCGCTGGCTAGAGAGGCGCCACTGTGTCCTCACCTTCCACCTAACGCAGGTCCTCACCGGACACGGTTGTTTGGGGAGGTTTCTGTTCCGGATCAGGCGGGAGGAAACGCCCGGGTGTCACCATTGTGTGGATCACCCGGAGGACACGATGGAGCATACGGTGGAGGTCTGCCCGGCTTGGGCGAACCACCGCCGTGTCCTCGTGGAGGCGATCGGCGGCGGTGATCACTCGCGTCCGGCCCTGGTCCATATATGCCATGGTACGGAGCAAGAGAGCATGGGAAGCCGTCATCTCCTGCGAACATGCTTGCGAAAGAGGAGGCGAAACGCGTGAGGAAAAGGCAAATTACGCGCCCTCATGTCGCTAGCCGCCCCAGGAGACGCCCTGGACGTTGGGAATCCTAGGCCAATTCCCGGCCACCGTAGGCGCGGGCTTGCAGACGGTAAGCTATGGGTAAGTCGCCGTCCGATAAGGACCAGGCCCGGGTCGACGGCGCGTTATGTTCTACGCGCGCCTCAAAGAGATATCAGCACAACTGTTGGGGTCCAATAAGGCCGATGCCTGCCGGGGTTGCGGGAAAGTTTGAAAGGAATACCGCGACCCCTGGCAACATACAGGCAACTGAAGGAACACGGGTGGGTTTTAGTCAGTAAGAGACTGACACGCCCTCCCGCTCCGCCTAGAGCGGGAGAAATTATTTGATAATATCACACCCAAAAAAAAAGTGTATGTTATCGCTATGAGTGCATGGACAAGACTGCGAGTGTGACGCATCGCCACGCACTTCATCTATCGCGCAAACACCACCATAGCATTCATAACTTTTTATAATGTCGTGACAAAGTATTGCGTGCCGAAGCATGATATGTTTCGCTCGCTAAAAAGTTATCGCGCTAATGTGGTGGTCACATTAGCGGCTTCAGAGTTTTAACGAACTATCGTGCAATAATTCAAGATGGCTCTCCATTATTTCGACAGAGCGTCGACGTAGACCGGAATCAACAATCGAAATGACCAACGCTAGGCTAACCACGCACCACGCTTATTATGTACCGCCACGGGCAATAAGTACTACGCAGCCCGAACTATCGCGACGATAACCGATAATGGTTGGTCACATAAGCGTGTATCGTATCACTGTGCGAAGCTTCGTCACGATAAAAAAATAATAATTGTTTATTGGTAAAACAAGTAAAGGTATAAACAAATTTTTTTGATTGGATCCTCCTTTTAGGCAGATAGTGCCTGTATTAGGAGAATCCGCTCTTCCATAGCAAGACGTATTATATAAATAGCAAATCGTATAATGTTTTTGCTAAAACTACATAAATTAACATTAATTTAAATCAAATGTGTGTTTGTGTGTGTATGTGGGGTGTAAGTATGTGTGTGAGTATTGTGAGTGAAAGTGTAGCCTGTAGGTATGACTGAGAGTACATGAGTGTGAGGATAGCCGCAGCTGCGGCCCCAGCATTAGACATCACACTATGTATGTTTCACCAGTAATTTTTTCACGAATGCAGATGTCACACAACAGTATTCTTCGTTCCATTCTCGATTCTAGCAGCGTTGTTTCGCAATTCCATTTGTAAATTCCTAATGGCCGGCCGGAATTTGGAATTGTGCCCAATAATGAGCAACAGGCTTGCCCTATTACGTTGAACAAACACCATCAATGACAAATTCCAAGTGTCCGCACCTACATTTATACCTACCCTTATCGGAATATAGGTGTTATTAGTCTATGTTATGACGTATATAGGTATGTATTTATATATAATAAAAATCTGAAATTCATTTACTCCGCGACAACAACGCACAGCCTAAACCGATGGGTCTTAATGAATTTTTTCATGAGTTTCTTGTAACGAAAGTGAGCACTAAGTTTTTTGGAAATTCATCCCCTAATGGGGTTAAAAAAGGGATGAAAGTCTGTACGGAAGTTTGTAATTTTTGTCGAAGAGAAATCCCACCGCGCACACGACTTGTTGCTAAATGGAAATATTCGTACCTACCCATATTTTTTATGTACTTCCGCTACGGCAATCTCATTGGATATATTTCAATCAATCCTTTTTACGTCAGTGATCTATTGATGAATGACTCACGCGTGCCGTGTTTATTTTACTAGAGGATATTTATACATTCACAAACATTGACAGAATTGTCAAAGCGTTGGTAAATGACAAGGTTGAATTTACTGAAACGTGGAAAGCAACAGGTTTAGTTTATTTTAAGTAGTCGGCTAACCTTGGTATAACTTGAATAGTTACCCTGTAGATCTATTTCTATAACATGTTGGCTTTACGCACGGATGACTACTTCGCAATCCTGCGCAAGAGAGCTGCCTCCCTGATGCAGAGGAGCTGTGGTAGTGGCAACAGCATTCTGAGGGCAATTTATGAAAGTATTGATAGTCCAATACGAAAGCACTGGGGGTCTTTGCATGCAATGTAACCTCTGGTGCTTTCGCATTGGATTTGTTTTGTTGAATATAAGTAGGTATATAATACTATAATTTCTATTGCTTTTATTGTAACTTGTGATCTCATGATATTGTGATAAACTCTATGGATAATGTACTTATCTGAAATAAATGAATATATTTACACTGACAATAAGCTGTAATAAATGTTTGCTTTCATTTTAAAATGGAAGCTAAAAGTATTGTACCTTTTTTTTGGGGGAAACCTTCAAAAGGCGGGCTTTGAGGATAAGACCGGGGAGTGTGGGATTTTTACCTCACTAAAACCACCCCGGTGGTCACCATCTGCATATGGAAGGGTTACCTCTCACCGTTACCTCTAAAAAGACATCGTTAAAACGGCGTTTGCTCAAATTGGGTGTGGAATGGTTTAAAACTCGATAATGAAGCGCGAATTGTCAACTATATTATGCTGCAGCTTCTTTTACGTCCATTCGAATGAGTCTGAAAAGGATGAACTATGATGACCAACCAACGTTACCCTGCATGTTTATAAGTCGACTTTCCCAATATTTTTATCAGCCTATAACTTGGGAATATTTCAAACATAACATCACGCCTTGTTTCCCCGAAGGGTTGGGCAGAGGTGTTCCTGTAGCAGATACACCCACATTTCGCCAGTTATGTTTAAGTCCCGTGTAATAGGGTGTTTAAGTCACATGTCTTCGAATTTTTGGTTCTAGGACATGCCGATTTCCTCACGATGTGTTCCTTCACCGTTTAAGAGCAGTGGTGTTGAAATAATTTACATAAACTATAGTGCCTGCTTGGGTTCAAACCTACGACCTACAACTCGTAAGTGGCAGCCGTTTCTACTGGGCCACCACTGCTATATTGAAGTACTGACTGACAATGAACGTAGTATGGTACGACTATGTATCCAGGCGTAGCACGTGTGGCTGCTACAAGACATTTGCCCTTGAACTTTGAACGCTTTTACTCGCTAAGCCGGGTTGTTAATACACAGGTAGATCTTCTCACTCGTCTTGCTAATTTAATCCTTAGTATCCTCTTACGTCACCCGCACTTAATCACAGGGTGATCTACTTTTGGCCCACGCGAATTTAACATCAGAAACTTGGTAGGACGGGGAAACTATAAATAGTTTTTATTTGCACATTTTTAGGGGTCCGTACCCGAAGGGTGCCAAACGGAACCCTATTACTAAGCCTCCGCTGTCCATCCGTCCGTCTTGCTGTCAGCGGGATGTATCTCATAAACCGTAAGAGGCAGACAGTTGAACGAATCACAGATTGTGTATTTCTATTGCCACTATAACAAACAACAAATAATAAAAAATAAAAAAAAAGTTAAAAATTACATACCATACAAGAAACATGTGTTTTCGGCGTTTTTTGTTTAATATCGTACGGTGGTACGTAACCCTTCGTGTGCGAGTCTTGCTCGCACTTGGCCGGTTTTTTCTAGTCAGTATTTAATAATTATGAAAAAAAAACATCAACTTTCGACTTAGGTTAAGACAGAATTAGAACTACCTTTTGTAGTAGGCAAGTATTTATCATTGTGTAATTTTGCGTGTAGTAAGCAATTTGATAGTAGTTTCAGCCGCACCAGCTTATTCTGATTTTGTTAGTACGATATTAAGAGGAGGCTCCCCAAATTGTATGTTAATTTGCATTAATATTCTGAAAAAGTCACGCATACAATCAAAATGGTACTTTAGTATATGATTTATTGGATCTTTTTCTTTCCAAATAAAAGACTATTACGTAATTGGAACATTTTCGCTCGATCCATTTTTTATTCGAAAATCATATCTTTTTTAGAGATTATTTGAAACAAAAACAAAATTACTGGGCTTTTATCTCTAAAATAATTATTGATAGTAAGGAAATATAGTTTATTATCCAAATACATATATTTTTTCTCTAGATCAATTATTACTTTAGTTATAAACGAAATAAGAATTGAGACTTACGATATTTAGTTCCGTGCTTGAACACGACCAAAGAGCGCAAGCGATATTCAACTTTATTACTGATGTGTTAGCGTTTAGCACATAGTGGAGTGGTGGGGTGCATTGGGGCGGAGTTTGCATAGAAATTGTCTTTGGAGTACCTGGTTTTAACAAAACCTGAATAAGCTGGCCTCTAAGACTACGTGTGCGTACGTGGTCTTAGATATAAATATATCTTACATATAGGATATAAAAATATCGCAGCGGGATTTTTACGCGCACTGAATTTTCAACTCTCGGTGTTGAGCCGAGTGTTGAGAACCCAACAGAATAAATAAACACACTGTTGTATTTTCAACTTTCAGCGCTAAGCAAAGCGTTGAAAATCCGGTGCACGAACAAAAATAGCCCCTGAAAAAATCGCCCGTGTATACCTGGGCTTACTCTATTGAAACTCCGTACTACGCTAGGCCAAAATGTTATCACTAAAAATTTATTTACCATAACAGAATAAAACATCTAAATTGAAATTGAAAAGTGCTTGTCGACTTTACAATTTCCATTTGAATGTAGTTCATAATTATTCCAGCCTGCAAAATAACGAGGCGCGTAATACCCTCCTTTTGAGAATCATTCCTCATTTAAACCCTGATTACGCTGCAACGCAAAACAAAAATGGAGCCCCGGGATTATTTCCGCTCATTGCTTTCTTGTTCCTTTCCTTTAAGATGTGGCTATTAGAACAGCGAAAACTATAGAATAGGTTACGTTTAGAAACATTTTTAGGTTTCCGGAAGCTTGTCAAAAACTTTACTAAATTTTGTAAACGTTCCTTCCTTGTTTCTTATAACTACAAGAAACATGCTTATAGAATCTTTTAAGATCGTCACATTTTGGTTTCATAATCGCTGTTTTCATAGCCTAAACCTAAGACAAATATTAAACATTTTCATAACAGTAGGTACAAGTTGCCGTCCGTATTTTCGTCACGACTAAGACAAAAGACAACATTTTAACGTTTTATATTACGTTTAATATGTTAATAATTTTCTAGACCTGGCATTTCCTTCGTCAGATATTTCATTAAGAAAGAAACGAAATTGCTAAAATTGTTTTTAAATAGACCATAGCGAATGAATGTGTAAGTAATAATAATCTACATTATTAATTGCACAGTGAAACAATGTATGAATAACAGACACAGTAATTTCGTCTATCAGATACAAGCTATTATCGTACCATTGCTGTAATTAAGCGACACTGTTGCGTTACGTCATCAACATTGTTACGTCACTGTACCCACGGTAGTATCGCAAAATATTTGGACAGGGTCGTGCACAACTAAATGAGTTTTTAATTTCGCAACCAACGCTTTGTGTGATAGTGGAAAATATTTGGTACAGTTTTGTTTTTGTTTGTTAACTAAACTGAATTGTGTAAATAGACTGGTTCGTTACTTTGTTTTTTTTTCGAAATAGAACAGTTTACTCGTTTGTTTATTTGAATAGGTAGAGAAGATTTAAGGTATACTTTATCGACAAACAAATCAAAAAAAGCAATGTGGTATAACAAAAAGACCAATCACAGCTCCTGTGACATAACGACCAACAATTGTTCATAATCATTTATTTTGCTTTGAAAGTAGGTACATAAATAAAGGTGTTCACAAAATGTTGAGATTCCTATACAATCTACCTATACACCCTAGGCGCGGGATTGCGGACGGTGAGCAATGGGTAGTTCGCCGCCCGATAAGGACCAGGCCTGGGTCGACGGCCGTTGTGTTTCACGCGCGCCTCAAAGAGATGTCAGCAGAATTGACGGGGTCCGCTAAGGCCGATGCCCGCCGCGGTTGCGAAGAATACCGAAAGGGAAATCGTGGCCCCCGGCAACATGGCAACTGAAGGAACACGAGTGGGTTTTAGTCAGTAAGAGTCTGACACGCCCTCTCGGTCCACCCAGAGCGGGAGAAGTTATTTGATAATTTTCCACCCAAAAAAAAGGCATGCAAACATTGAAAGTAAAAAAATCGAATGAAAATCCAAAAGTCAAATTAAAGTTGGTAAAAAAATTATTAAAAATTATAGAATTTAAAACTAGCATAATAATAAAAAATACACGATGTCAATAATTAAATCTAAAGATTAGGGTCATTTAAAAAATCATTAATTGAATAATAACACTTCACACTTGTTCATGTACATTAGGCCCAGTAACTGAGGTGGAGTTTTTCTATGCATTTTCTTTGTTAAAAGTAATATTCGTTTTATATCAACAAAATTAATACATTAACAAAACACAACAACAAAAGCATTAACTCATAGCCCACTGATAGACCCGTCGAAACTACAAAACCAGACAATTTTTTCCCTCTAACAACGATCCTAAAATGCCCGTCTCTAAGGATCAATTTGTAGTAGATACTGTCTGTACGGGGACAAAGTTTCAGCACATGAGGCACGTCTTACTAACGAGCGGATGGCGAACGAAAGGAAACAGGACGGACTTAGAGCTCATTTCCACTCGCCATACTTCTTCACCAATTCGGTGCTGATTCTTCTTCACTTATATTTATCTTTCTTTAAGTTTCTTTTGAGGGATCTTAAGTTTTATTTAACTTATTTGAGTTTTTAGAATTACATACACACAACCAATAATATTACTACAGCACACAAAGACTCACTTACCAATAATTAACTTTAACTCAAAATCAATCTGCCTAGCCTTTTCCCAACTATATTGGAGTCGGCTTCCAGTCTAACCAGATGCAGCTGAATACCAGTGTTTTACATGGAGCGACTGCCTATATGACCTCCACAACCCAGTAACTGGGTAATACGATACCCCTTGGTAAGACTGGTTGTCAGACTTTCGGGTTTCTGACGACCCGTAACGACTGTCAAAGATCCACGAATGACAGCCCGGACCAACGGCTTAACGTGCTTTCCGAGGCACGGAGAAGTCTCGGTATGTAGAAATGGTCACCCATCCACGGACCAACCCCGGCAAGCGTAGCTTAACCTGACAGATCGACCCGAGCGGCTGTTAGTATTTAGCCACGAGCTCCTCAATAATTAACTTGAACTAACAAGTAACTATTGGAACGCTCATCATTATCATAGTATAAAGAGAGATAGTAAGCTATCTTCATACAAACGCACCGCGCGCGGCTTGTATGTGTGGGGCCATAGTATCTATGCGTCGCCACACGCACACTTTACAAAATCTTGACCGGTTTCTCACGAGAAATGGGTCGAGATTTTGTTAAGTGTGCGTCATTATCTTCTACCTAGCTTTTTCCCAGCTACATTGGGGTCGGCTCCCAGTCTAACCGGATGCAGCTGAATACCAGTAATTTTCATGGAGTGATTGTCTATCGGACCTCTACAACCCAGTTCCTGGGTAACACGATACTTTTTAGCAATACTGGTTGACAGACTTTCTGTATTCTGACTAACCTTATCGCTGTTAGTAACAATATGATAGACTGAAAACCTTTCAATTTTGTTGACATGTGTATTTTTAAGTGACATCTCTTAGTCGGCAGTAAGTCTCGCAAACTCATAATTTATTATTATTTTATTGAGTACCTACGTCATGCCTATTTATTACAACTGAAAACCCAAGGTAGATATGTAAGTAGTTCTGCACACCTGGGTTTTGCCAGAAAGATATTAAATCCTTTATGATAAGGGTGAGAGTATTTTCATTTATCATAACTTAACAGCAATCCCTTATTGAGTATCTTATGACAAATGTCCGAGTATACTGCCTTGTCGATTCCAATAGCTTTTAATGAGAGGACTGATGAGGTCGGTAATCAGTCAAATGGAGGCCCAATAATGATTTAATGATAATTTATTTTGTTCACAAAGTATATATTTTTAACTCAACATTTACAAGGCTAGGCAGCCAGTGGTTAGTGGCCAAAGATAATCTTCTCTAGTCTAAGATAAGAAATTAACCACTAACCACCAACAAACAATTTAGGTCCAATATTATATCCACTAAGCTCGCAAACCAACTGTACTCAGCTCGTCTGCTTTGTGTTTAACTACTGAGAAAAATAGATCGTAGCAAAAATATATTCAGAGAAAATTTATAGAGTGACAGACCATTTCACATGACAAAAGTACTCGAAGAACCTATTCATTTTAAATTCAAATTTACTTCATAAGCACGTCATATACGCAAAGTTTGTATATCCAATAACCACGACACAGGTGATGCACGGAGCACAGTTGGTGCGCAAATATAGTTGATAACCAGCTTTACCCCTACATGCAATTAGGACTTGCACCATACTTTTACATGAATTTAATCTTACATTATTTTTACGCTTGCATGCGTACGGCACGTAAAACAACGCATATTCATGACTCCAACACAAACAAGTAATTTACATATAGTACTAAATACTATTATCTTCGTACATAATTATTATGCGTACTTTGGTATGTAAATTACAGTGAAATGTGTAAAACCGCAAATATTTAAACGCAAAATTCATGTTATTAAAGGATTGTTGCTATAAAATTGTTGTTGGTAGTTTTGTTGTGTGTTGATTGTTTTTATTATGTTGTTGTAGGAACCTTAGTCGGATTTTAAAAGTAAAGTTTTTAATAAAACAATGTTAAAATTTATTAAAATAACGAAGGTAGGTGTTTTTTAGGTAAGTGACTTAGTCATCATCATCTGCCTAGCCTTTTCCCAACTATGTTGGGGTCGGCTTCCAGTCTAACCGGATGCAGCTGAATACCAGTATTTTACATGGAGCGACTTCCTATCTGACCTCCACAACCTAGTGACTAGGTAGCACGATACCCCTTGGTAAGACTGGTTGTCAGAGTTTTTGGGCTTCTAACTACCCGTAACGACTGTCAAAGATCTACAAATGACAGCCGGGACCAACGGCTTAACGTGCTTTCCGAGGCACGGAGGGGACTTGGTATATAAAGATGGTCACCCATCCACGGACCAACCACGGCAAGCGTAGCTTAACCTGATCGATCGACCCGTGCAGCTGTTATTACTTAGCCACAAGTGACTTAGTGTTTACTCAAAATCGAATAACTTATCATCTGTTACGACGCCTCATTGAGATGGATAACAATTAAAATTCTATTGTGTCTCGTTGATGACAGTTGAAAGGATAATACAGAAAGGCGTTTAGCTTTCAAATCTTCTACTTAATAAAAATCTTAAATTCATTAAATTACTGACAGACAACGCACAGCTTAAACTGCCAGCGGTTTGTTCTAGAAGCATCAGGAGAAGACGCCCAGGGCGACGGGAATCGCGAGCCGATTTCCGGCCACTGTAGGCGCGGGCTTGCGGACGATGAGCAACGGGTAGCTCGCCGCCCGATAAGGACCAGGCCCGGAGGACTAGGCCCGGATCGACGGCGCGTTGTGTTCCACGCGCGCCTCAAAGAGATGTCAGCAGAATTGACGGGGTCCGATAAGGCCGATGCCTGCCGGGGTTGCAAAAAAGGCCGAAAGGGAAATCGTGGACCCCGGCAACATGGCAACTGAAGGAACACGGGTGGGTTTTAGTCAGTAAGAGTCTGACACGCCCTCCTGCTCCACCCAGAGCGGGAGAAGTTATTTGATAATTTCCCACCCAAAAAGAAAAAGTTCTAGAAGCATGAAATTTTGCACAAGAGTTCTTTTTACAACGAAGGTAACTAACGGAAGGATTTTTGAAAATGGGTGCAAATAGAGGATGATAGTTTTTGTGGAAGTTCTTTAATTTTGCCGATGGGCAATCCCATAAGGTGCTCGATTAGAATAACTCAGAAAATCGAAGTTTGGTTTCGTTATAAACTAAATATAAAAAGAAAAAGATATACGCAAGCTCAACCTCATTATAGACTCTCCCTCCATTAAACCTTCTTTTATCCTTATCTGTGGCACAGTAAAATATTCATGAGAGCCACTTTATACATTCAGGGAAAAATTGCAGTATTCATAGCTGCTGGCTTTTAATGAGGTGCTAATAATGATAATTATTGCGAGGAGCTTTATAACAGTAGCGAAGTAGTTTCTGCGAAGCACCGGTTTTGTTGTAATGGTCTTTTAAGTTCATTGTTTTATTTTTAAGTACACATTTGATTATTTTCTAAAATATTCGACGGTAAGTGTACAAGTTCGGCGTTAGTATTTTAATAAAAGAATCAATTACATTTTCAATATTTTTATAACTGTTTGATATTTTAATAAAATATATCAACTTGTCTAACTGTTTTAAACAAAGACTTCCTCACACACGCTGAAAATCTCACATTGAAATCATTATCTAAATTTTTTTGTCACTTTCAATAGACCTATACTCCATTTGTAATAAGATTAGACATTTAACTAAACCTTTTTTACAGTTCGTTCAACCGATTTTGACTTATATTGCATTGGTAGCATGACAAATGGCAGCTGCAGTAAACATTGGTATTGTAACCACTTTTTTTGCTTTTAATGCCATCCTTATGCCTACGATATAGAAGTCAAAATCGGTTGAACGGACTGTAAAAAAGGTTTGTTTAAATGTCTAATCTTATTTCAAATGGAATATAGTCATATCTTATATCTGTACCTACTTTACCTTTCAAATCCCATACTTACCCAAACATGTCTACCTCATAAACTGTTATTTTTCGCCGCACACTATTATAGAATTTTCCTACATGGGTACTAGCTGAATGTTCAGGAGTTTTTACGAAAATTCTTTTTTTCTGTGTAAAACGAAAAGGTGAGGGCACTGAGACTAAATGACGCTACCATACATCGTGCACCACAGAAAAATGTGAAGCTATCTAGATTCATCGCAGGCAGCTACGGCGTAAAGACCTAAGCCAGCTCATTTCTCGCTTAGTTGCCTTCGCTATCGTTAAATAATGTAGTTGGAGGGAAGCGGAGCGGAAAACGGCTTGTTTAAGGTGATTGTTATGTCTCTTCTCCTAAATGCGTTATATTCGTGGGATCTAAACAACTTGGCTTATTTTTATTATTTAATGAGAGCTTTTTAGGATTAAAGTATTTTTTTAAAGGTTCGTGAAAAAACCCTAAATTTTCTAATACAAAATAAAAGAATAGAAGGGAAAACTAAATTGAAAAATTACCTTTTTCGTGTGTTCTGAATATTTAAAATACCTTGTTCGTGCTTTATATTTAGGTATAGTATACGAGTACGTACTCGTTTCAAATATTAATTTAGTCTGTGTCCTGTGTATTTACCTACTTCGTGTTCGAGAGCATTCTCCTTAACTCGGGTTCACTCATTTCTCGCTCATCTCCGCTCAATGTTACCGAAGGCTCACTTATTTGTCCACCCTCCGGCTATTAAACACGGTTAGGTGGACGTTTGCGAAAGTACACTTCCAGCAGGATGACGGCTAAAACTTTCTCGTTTGTATTTACATTTTTTCTCTTTTGTTTTGGAAGTTTCGGATGCGTTTTTAGTTTGACGAGCTTTTACAATGTTGTTACAATTGAATAGTTGGACTATTGGACAGAGCGAGTAGACAACAACATTTAGAATGTTTTTATTTTAATGAAGTAGTTTCAACTCCTTTTGCAAATTACATTTTTATTGTGATACTCATAGACTGTTGTGTTTTTTTATTTTATTTATGTTTTTATAAGTGTGTTTTATTTAACTTGTGATTTCCTGTGCGAGTCACAATAAATACTTTTTCTTTCTTTCTTTCTTTAAGTTTTTAGGATATATTGCGTAATGGCCCCAAATAATTTGACAAGATATACGATACGAAAGAAGAAGAAGCAAATATTGCTATTTTATTTCGGTAAATTTTAACAATTCGTGTGTTAAATGACAAAAATTGCATTTTACTTTAGTAGCAGCAGCATCATTAGTTAGAATCAATTATTTAATTCATATCTAAAACCAAAATCACATAACAACGGCTATAATTATTTACCTTTTATTTTTGACAGCAGTAAATTCAAAAAGAGAAACAATGTTTCGGAAAATGACTTCGGGCGCCATTATGAAAAATAAATCAGTATCTGTCAGATGCTTACAACATAACTTATTTGCTCGAGATTATTCCAGCAACATTTTATCAAGACTCTTTTACTTTTATTAAAATATTTATTCAATATTGTCTCTCCAGAGTTTCCTTTCATTTTTTTATGCGCCACCTGAGATTATGACCCCGCTTGTCAAATTATCTCAGTTTAAAAGAGGTTTTATTTATTCATGAGATATTTTAACATACCCTGACCTCTGGGAAAAGGACGCAACCGCGGTTTTTGTATTTAAGGGATGTTTGAAATTACAGTATTTTTTTCTTTTGTCCTTCATTATGGCGAAATTGTCATCAAAGACCACTCAGAAGGGAGCGTTTTCATTAAAGTATTCATTCATTTCGAGGGCTATTTTATTCGTATTTTTCATTAATTCCTTCTAGCATACAAGGTTTTATTCAAGGTATGCTTAAGCCAACTGACCTACCAAAATGCCTAACAATCACTACTACTTAATGTTTTAGATAAATTATAATTTCAAACTCGTAAAATTATAGAATAACAACACCCTGAAACGCTTGATAAGCCAAACATGTAAAGTTAGATAACAGAATGAGATCACTTAGAACAAAATCCCGTCGTATCAAAACTTCATAATAACGGGACAATATGTAACAATAGACGAACCCATCCTCGAGATTATAAGATTAAAACAATGCAAGTGTGTGGCACAAAACGAGTGGATAAGCGCAGACGGTCCACTTCACACACACGTCGACTACGTGGGAAAAACATTAAATGTAAATGCCATCATCTAAGTATCTTATTAATGAGTTTTGAGATTGAATGTTGAAAGCATGAAAAGCTCTTGACATTGAAAAAATCCGGCGGCGTGTATGACCAGCAGCGCTATTCTGTTAAAATCTCACCGTGAACGCTTAGGTGAAGTGAGCTGTCTTTTCATCATATGCTAGGGATTGACACTATTGACAGCTCACTTTCAAGCTCACTTCACCTAAGCGTTCACGGTGAGATTTTTACAGAACAGCACTGCTGATGTATGAACGTAAACAAAAAAACAAAAGGAGTATGTACGGATCGTAAAAGGCGGTGTTCTCTAGTTTCTGCCTGGGGTCCATGACAAAATGGCATGAGTTAATGTATATAATTATGTAGGTATGTATGAATACTTCTAACCGTCAGAAAAGTATTCAATATCATAACACATTCTCAAAAAACTAAAGTATGTGATCAACTGGTATGTAGGTCAACGATGGTATTCGGTCTGGATCCTTTAGCCTCGATTGTTTATTTTGTAAAGTAATTTTTTACAGTATTTTTGTGATTTGGGACATGCCTAGAGAAGCTGTAAACCACCATTTTGACCACATTTCACGCTTTTATAGATATTACTAGTGACCCGCCCCTGCTTTGCAGTTTCTACGACTTGAAAAAAAGATCGAGATTTCTATATTCTAAGTAAGTTTATTATTAAATGTAATATACACATAAACTTTCCGGAATAAATTTTATAAGTGATGGTGGTTTAGGAGCATGAGGAACAGGGTGTAAAGTTCACTCATCCACCATAGAAAAGGGAGGATCCTCCGACCAGACGGGTGTTGTGTCTGGCGGGCAACTGCCCATAGGTTTGAAGTTGAAATCTTGTATGTATGTCGATCACTCGGAAAACTCTAACTGCGCGATGCAGGATTTGTGTGACGTCTATGATGCGTAGTTCGTATGTGGCGGTGTAACCGCTACAGTGGAAACCGCATCAAAATTCGTTGCATAGTTTAGAAGAGCAATGACAGACAAGAAAAGCGACTTTAAATTATAATATGTACCTAACGATTAGATTTCAATAAATTTTTGGTGATACTGTATTTACTTGAGATTGTTTCAGTTTTGACAAAGCGTTCACGACAAAAACGTTCAACCTTCTGCTCTCGTCTATCTCGTGAATTTAAGGTGAATATACACTAGAGCATTTTGTCAAGCTTTTCCATGTACTGTAACGTTCTTACGAATGGTACAATACAAGCAAAGACTCAATTTAAAAAAAGTGTTTCCATGTAATTTAACATTCCTGCGAATGCTCGACGCTGCGTTCCACGGCGAGTGAGCATGTATCTGTAACATTTCTTTCTACCTTGCGTTCATTGTAACGACCTGCGCTCGGCCCGTGCACCTCACTCTGTGTCGCCCGCGCTCGTGCCTTTGCTCAGTAAAATACACCAATACGCTCATTGGTTTTTAAATCAGGTTGTTAGAAAACATCTAACGTTGTATTCGAAATGCTTTTCGATAAAATTTCAAAACGGTGAATTCTCGATGTTCTGTTAAAAGTAAATGCTCTAGTCTACACTCGCCTTTAGAGTGAATGGTTCCACACGCTCGTTCTTATAGCTGAAGCTGATATAATTTAATACGTTGCTAGCGAAAGGGTCCTTTGTTATAGCGTTAAAGGTTCTTTAGTTTCATGGCAGTTTTATGGGAATAGGAGGGGAAACTTATGACAAGCTGCTTGATATATTTCTTTTTTTTTTGCTGAATAGTGTGTGCGTTGGAAAGTGTTATTATGACAAAGTTTGTCGAGACACGTTCCAGTGCATTGAGCTTTATCTTAGAAAAATTAAAGTAATATGACCTTGTGGTCTCTTATGTTATTGTGCGCTTTTATTTTAATTTCTAACGTAGCCATATCGTCGCCCTCCCCGCTAACTGTGTGTGCGTGTGTGTGTGTGCATTACCCACGTGTTCAGAACTTTGTTTCGAAAAATTTCTCTCTAATCATCGTGTCTGTGTCGTTTACCGTTTAGAAGATAATCACGTATTTTGTTTTGCGTAAGTGCAAAAGGAGGAAAAAAATATTCTCACCACCTGTCGTATATGCACACATCTACAGTTAGTGAGTTAAAAATTAAGACAAGAGCTATTTATAAAGAGTTATTAATTCATTAATAAAGCCATAGCTAACGCAACTATTTTAACATGATTGTAGCGCCCGACCGGAAAACTGTTGCCCTGGAAAAATATCAATTGGTAGTTACAACAGTTAGCCCCCGCCAACTGTTGTAACTAGCAATTGATATTTTTGGAGGGCGACGATATTATCGTGGAAGTCTATGGCATCACATAACACTGGGACGTAAAATGTATGAAAATAAGTATATGAAGACGCAACGTGCACCGATATTTTAACATCGAAGGTAAAATCGTAGACGTCAGCGTCCACCATAACGTGACGTAGAGAATTATAAAAGCGCCCAACCTGATGATAAGTGATGGTCATGGCCGCTTATCTGTAATGCCAGAGGCATCACAAGAAATGTCTTTATTCTGAAACTCTAGTAGAATATATTTCTTTCCTGTTAATGCTCAATCGATTTGATGTAAAAAGTCCTTCAAGTGCATGTGTGTTAAATATATATATAATTATTATCCTTGTTGTATAATCACACCTCCGACTCTAAAGTAAATCCGACATAATTTTCTCTAGCAAACCACACAAAGCATCGACTTCATCAAATATATGTACTTAAAGGTTGTCTTGAAAACCCACAAGCTCTTTGTCAAGATTAATGCCCGTTTCCACAAACAGTAAGCGACCCTTAAAGCGCACTGTTGGATTTTCTACTCTCGGCTCAGCGTCGAAAGTAAAAAATCCAACAGCGCGCTTTTATTTAGGTGTCACCTAGTGTTAGTGGAAACGGGTATTAGTCTCCCGTAATCTTAAGGTATTACTGTTGGAGCTCTTTTAACCGGCTGGATATGCTCCGTAAGCCTCATTGGGTATTCCCCTAAAGGCCTTACTAGATAAAATACGGAGTAATCAGGACTGTTGCTATTATGTAAAAGGTTAGCGTGGTTTTACTAGAACAAAACCTTGCGTGTTTAATGTAGTATGTAAATGATAGGTTTGTGGTTTAATTAATGGTAGGTATATCAATGTAATATGTTAAGATAGAAATGGTCTTATGCTGACATTTTCTTGGAATATTTTGGTGAACCGGCTGATGATGGTTCACCAAATGGAAATTGGAAAGTGGATCGTAGTAAAAATGTTCGTCTAGTCTAGAGTTCTTGCGAACATATCACATAGCTCTATTTCTACTACCAATTTGCATGGCTATGTTCCAGCTTTAAAGATGGGATACCGATTACAAACAAGTGAAAAAATTATGCCTCAACAAATTGCACCAACGGCAACTATGTGAAAAAATTATGCCTCAACAAATTGCACCAACGGCAACTATGTGAAAATAATACTTTTTAAGGTGTGAACTATACGCAGCGAACTTACAGAGTCCTGCACACTCAGCGAATAACGCTTTAAGGATGCTGTTGGGGCTGCCGTGGCGCTGTAGCGGGTCTGGTATGTTTGCTGAAGCGCGTACGGATGGCTTTCAAGCCATCATGCGCAAGAAAGCAAACTCCTTGCTGCACCGTCTACGAAGTAGCGGTAACAGCATCCTAAATGCTATTGCTGCCCGTTTTGACTGTCCTTTCCAAAATCTGTGGATAAGGGCAGCCAAAGGCATCAGTTAGGTATAGACACTAACAATACTAACATAATTTTAGGTACAATTCCGTCACTCACACGATTTTATGTTCTTTTTGTGATATTGTGACCCACCGCCACGCGCCGTATCGTGTCATGGTGGGGCTTGCGCGCTCCGAACTCTAAGCCTATGCTGGTAGAGTTTACTTTGCTGAAACAGGTCTAGGATAAAGAGCCAGACCGAGAGAGATACAGAAACCTGTAGGGCGGCATGTGGCGAGCTGTTAGGCAGTAGCGACCCCACGGACCCTATCTACAGGGAGAAGTCTTGTACCTCGTCTCTGGCTTGCCTTTATTGACCGGTTGGAGTGAACATTGACGAGGAATAGAGCTCCCACCTCATTCTTGCCTTAATTGGCCGGCTTGAGTGGAGATTCGCAAGAGCAAACGTGCTCGGAGGAAGGAAGTATTCCAGTAAGTTCCGGTAGAGATCTTGACCATCTTCCAGGCTTGGGATTGTTCTGATAGCCGTGGAATACTCTCCACTCCTTTAGAACCTCAGGATATGTTGCCCGCTTGTCGTTACGTCACTACGTGCTAGGGACAGTTTTCCGGGGCCCATTATTAAGTGTGCAAGCTACCCTCTGCCATTTTATCTGTGAATAATATAATATTATCAATGGTCAGGCAGGGGACATTGTTCTTGCATAGTTCAGAGTGACCAATCCACTATAGCCACCCAAATCCTTAGCCCAATATATTTTATTTCTATGTGCCGCAATAGTCCTGCACCAGCCGGAGGGTTTATCTTTGGATGTACTCGCATAGTGCATACAGGGATAATCGTCGGTTGGTGCTTCAATCCTTTTAAAATTATGTATGCCCTCTGCGAGTTGGCTTCAGCCCTTCATACGCCTTACAAAGATCCGGGATCCTGGTGATCCGAGATTTGTCATAGACATTTTTAAAATAATAATAATAAATCATTTGCGACTTAAAAATAAAATATATTTAAGATTCTAACAAGACCTACTTTGCAAAATACATGTTCAACTAATAACTAGGACACCTTTTGTTAAAGTTTCCAAACACAAAATAAACTCTGAAACTTTAATAAAACACTTAAGAGATCTTGATGTAATTCACTGAAGCTTTACATTACATATATATTTTTTATTTCATAGTATTTAAAATATTAAGATGATAGAATATATAAAGAAAAAGTTTTCAGAATATTTCAGTGTTTTTATTTTTATTTAGACGAAATATAATGATAAAGGAAAAGGTTAACCCAAGGGGCTAAGCTAAACTTTACTGTTTTTTATTAACATGCTTAAAATAGATTGCAGTGGATGATCGGCATGAGTTACTTTTATAAACATGGAGAAAGCTTCCTAAAATGTTTCGAAGATGCTTACGCTATGGTAGCACAATGCGAGCTACGCTGTAGCACAATTCGAGCTACGCCGTAGCACAATGCGAGCTACGCCGTAGCACAATGCTAGCTACGCCGTAGCTCGGCGCGTAGCAAAGACGGAATTGGCGTGATGCCGCAAGCACTCTTTAATCTTCAGTGAACAGCGATACTCAATAGCAGTCATTTATCAATTTTATCCTAACAAAATTAATTAATCCCAATGAATTTTAACACGAAGAAAGGAGTAAATATTTATCCCTAAACAAGAAGTACTTTGTTTACAAAGAAGCCAATTCTAAGCGGAAGACATCGCGGTTAAAAGTTTACCGACCATAAAATTATAATCATGCAAAAGTATCGAAACAAACAACCACAAAGTAACTTAAACAAACTCTCAATTGCTTTCTTCCTGCAGAAAGATAAATAAACAATGTTTTATTATCATTTACTTTCAGGCCAGCGGGAAAATAAACAACATTTATTTGAAATAAACGATAAATATCATAATCATCTGAATTCCTTAAAACCCGATGTTTAAATCTTTTCAAAGAAAATCGGGAAAACAATCTGATAAAAGAAGGACCGTAACTAACAGAGCGAAAATATAAAAGTCAAATTATACAACACTGATCCAATTCAAAAGCTTAACGATTCACATTTTTATTTCAGTAATTCAAGTTAATTGCAATCCGAATTAAAGTAACATCGATGCGGGATTAACGAAATCGATTATCGATACATAAAATAAAAGATGCATATACGAAAATGGGGATGAAACGTGAAAAGGGGAAATGTGAATCCTTTTAGTTTAGCAAACGCTATCAACTGGTCGGGCCACTCGTCATCCGATTTTGTATCGGGGATGGGTGCGAAAATATTCATGTCGTGGAGAGCACTAAAGCCGAATCAAAAGGCGTTGGAAGTGAACAAACTGTGTGAGCGCTTAGCACGCGTTTGTGTTGGACTGGAGTGCAGTCTGTCGGGTGTAGTGGCCCACACAAAGGTCTTGTCGGCCGCGAGTCCGTGACGGTACGATGACGCGCGTTTTTCGCCTATTACGTGCCTGAAACAAACTTCCATGCCTACGCCTCGCAGGCAGGCGCAGAATTTATTTTTACCTAGAGCTGCCACCCGTAAAATTACGCCTGGACACAGCGGACCGTAGCGGCGGACTAAATTTCTCTTTGATATCACCTAAGTAGGATAGGTACCTAATTTTTACATAGCTATTTTTTTAATGAAAGTTATGAAGGCCTGGGGTAAAGGGACCTACTTTTTGTCAGCAAGGTTGTGAGTTTGAGTTTGCCAAGTATTTACCGGAGTGTTACTTTCAATTTAATATGATTGTATGTTCTTTTTAAATTCATCTTGGACATTCGGTGACTTACGGTGAAAAAAACATCGTGATGATACTTATGTGCTTTTAACCGATTTCAATAAAAAGGAGGAGGTTCTCAATTCGTCGGGAAATCTTTTTTTTTTTTATGTTTGTTCCCCGATTACTCGAAGACGGCTGGACCGATTTGAAAAATTCTTTTTTGTTTGAAAGGGCATACTTTCAAATTGGTCCCATTGTCATTTGGTTACGATCTGATGATGGGATCTTGGAGAAATCGAGGGAAATCTTCAAATATTATAGACACATCTATAGCGATTTGGGTATTTTTGATGAGCAGTTGACTTAAGGCTGTTGTTAGATAAATTACAAACCAACCCACTAAAAAGTGAAAAAAAAACTTTTTTATAAAAAAACAACCGACTTTCAAACTACAAAGTGAAAAAGAACTTTTATCTCGGAAGTCAGTGTCTTTGGATCAGTATTTTAGTTTTTTGACACCGACTTCCGATATTAAAGTTATTTTTCACTTTGTAGTTTGAAAGTCGGTTGTATTTTTTCTAAAAAAGTTTTTTTTTCTTTTACTTTTCTAATTTGGTAAACGATCTGAGTTGCAGATAAATCAATTTGGGGAAAATAAAATGTACTTGCAGTGGCCTCGTGTGCCAAATGCACGTTTCTTCTCTGGAGAAGATACTTGCATTGCTTTGAAACAGTTACAAGCTACTCTTAATACAATATTTCCAACGATATTAAGACGACGTGCAACATGGGAGCAATTCAAGGAAATGGATGTGAATGCCACCCTTGTTATTACGCCTGCTCGACGTAAGCACGGCTGTTTTTAAATGGTTATTGTGAAGGGAAATTCTTGAAATCAAGTGTGCCTTGAATGGGGGTTAAGAAGTTGATTGGATGGTTTAAGTTGAAAATGTTGAGGTTGTCCTCGGGAATAATAATGTGCATGCGCAAAAATGCGAAAGAACCAAGGTAACCGACATATCCCGAAGAATTGCCAAACTTAAGTGGCAATGGGCAGGGCACATTGCTCGCAGAACGGATGGCCGATGGGGTCGAAAGGTTCTGGAGTAGCGACCACGTACTGGAAAACGTAGCGTTGGAAGGCCTCCCACAAGATGGACCGATGACCTTGTGAAGGCCGCAGGAATCCGCTGGATGTGAAAAGCACAGAATCGGTCAAAGTGGCGGTGCTTGGGGGAGGCCTATGTCCAGCAGTGAACGTCTTTCGGCTGAAATGATGATAATGATGATTCGCAAAGATCGAAAGCGTAAATATGTTTATTACTGACGTTGCATCATCTACCATGGCATCATTTATACATAATATAAATTAAATACGCTTTTCATGTCTGTTTGTGAGACCGCGTTGTTCTTCATAACTATGGAACGGATTTTGATGCTGTTTTCGCAATCATTTAGAGAATTTATTTTGGAAGGTTTATGTATATGATAGATTAATACAAAATTTACATATAAATAATACAATAAAGAAATCTTGATGGTTTGTCAAGTCGTCGTAAAAACCGCGCGAAGCAGGGGTGGGTCGCTAGTAAAGTTGAAAGAAGTTGTTGCCGATTTGGTGCCGATGCGAGGGAAGAAGTTGACGTAACATGTACGAGTTAGAAACATGTTTGTTTAGTAATAGTGAGTGATAGTAGTAAGAACTAGTACGAGTAGTACTTGGCCCTTTGTAGACAGCACGGTTTCTTTACGGTACGGCGTATAAACCAATCCGCGCGCCGTAGAAAAAACGTGTTTGTCAATAAGCTTCCGTAAAGTAATCCATATTCCATATTGATCACAGCAAGAAGGTGTAAGCATGGTCATCAGTGTTGAATGGATCACTATGGAATATTGTTGATGGACTCGTTTTTTCTACGGCGCAGTTTATACGCCGTACGGCAAGAATCCGTGCCGTGAACAAAGGGCCCTTTTTTGGGTTGGAAATTATCAATTACTTCTCCCGCTCTGGAGGGTGGGAGCGTGTCAGACTCATACTGGCTAAAACCTACCCGTGTTCCTTCAGTTGCCTGTATGTTGCCAGGGGCCTCAGTATCCCTTTTGGATTTTCCCGCAACCCCGGCAAGCATCGGCCCTAGCGGACCCCGTTAGTTCTGCTGACATCTCTTTGAGGCGCGCGTGGAATACAACGCGCCGTCGACCCGGCATCACAGCGGGCCCTATCAGAATACCAGCGCTGTGGTATTTACGATTTTTTTTAAATATCGCATCATTATGCTGATATAGGAGCCTTTTTAGCCTCGCACAGGTTATTGTTATTTTTTTTATTGTATTTTTCATTTGTTAGTTTTAAGTTCTCCTTTTTGTTGCCGTTTTGTATTCTCTTGTGCGTGTCCCAAATAAAATATTTTTCTTTCTTTCTTTCAAATACATAATACTCGCCGACGAAGTTGCGAGCAACAGCTAATCTTAATATATATATCTTATCTTAATAATATATATAAATTACGTGTCACGTTGTTTGTCCGCGATGGACTCCTAAACTACGTAACCAATTTTAATCAAATTTGCACACCGTATGCAGTTTGATCCAACTTGAAAGATAGGATAGGTAGGGTAGGTAGGGTGGGTAGGTAGGGTAGGTTTAGGTAGGGTAGTAAGGTGGTCCACCCCAAACATTTATATGGCAAAACAACGTTTGCAGGGTCAGCTAGTCTGTTTATAAAATGAATCGTGTTTTTAACCGACTTCCAAAAAAGAGGAGGTTATATGTTCGTCGCGTATGTTTTTTTTTATGTATGTCCACCGGTTTCTCCGTCAATTGTGGACCGATTTTGAAAATTCTTTTTTTGTTTGAAAGGGTATGCTCTCGAGGTGGTCCTATATAAATTTTATTAACTTTGTTTCGATAGTTTTTGAGTTAGCTTCAATAATACGTACTTTCCCACTTAGTATGTGGATGATATGATAAGTTCTTGTCACTGTTATTTACATAGCAGGTAGTGATTTTCGAATTTTTGTGGGGTAGGTACCACAGATAAAAAGGGAAAAATAAAAACATTTACAAAAAAAAACAACCGACTTCCAAAAAACACTACAAAGTGAAAAATAACTTTAATTTCGGAAGTCAGTGACAAAAAACGAAAATTTAAAACTAAAGACACCGACTTCCGAAATTAAAGTTATTGTTCACTTTGTAGTGTTTTTTGGAAGTCGGTTGTTTTTTGTTTTGGTATAAAGTTTTTTTGTGTCATAGTTGCCTTTAGTATTGCTTCCTAGGGTCAAGCTTTTTGACGGTAAAATAGAAATTGTCATTTTCAAATAGAAAATTGACACGACATCACCACGTTCTATCGTAGTCAAAGAGTACTCACGAGTGAGACGGTGCCAAGTACTTGTCCATAGTAATCTGTAGCTCATGTGACAAGAATAATACCGTTAAATAACTTTAGAATAAGCAGCCAAGTGCAAATCAGACTCGCACACTGTTAATGATCATGCATGATCAAGCTGCTCATCAGTAGTGCTATTCTGTAACCATCTCGCCGTGTTATCTTAGGTGAAGTGAGCGTAGAGTGAGCTGTCAGTTGCTTAGGATTGACACTATTGGCAGCTCACTTCACTTAAGTTATCACGGTGAGATTTTTACAGAATAGCACTACAAGTCAACATAATAAATTGTATTTTTATCCAAAGTTGTAAACGACATAACTAGATGGCGTTGGCGTCAAATTAGAAGTCGCTATGGTTTCATTACCACGATTTGGCTAGGGTCTTGCAAATTTTATTAAACATAGAACCATCTTAGATCAGTATACAGTTTGGTTGTTTCATTTATCCTCAACCCTACTCGTATACACATAAGATCAAAAATCTAAGTACCGATTACTATTCCCGGTTTTTGGTATTTAACACACACGAAGGGTTCTGTACCACCACGTAAGTTTATTAAATACAAAAATACGTTTTTGTATGGTGAAAAATAAAATTTATTTAAAAATTAAATACATTTTATTTTTATTTACGTTTTTTTAAATACAAAAACACGTTTTTGTATGGGGCCTGGACCCCTTTTGACTTTATTTTATTTTTACTATTTAATGTTATAGCGGCTAGTAGTACACACTGAGTGAATTTCAAGTGTCTATTATTACGGTTTAAAAGATACAGGTCTGCGACAGAAAGACGGACGGACATCGGAGCCTTAGTAGTCGAACGACTTTCCAACTATTCTTAATCAAAACCAATAAAGCATATATTTACACTCATAAATCAACACGCTACATCTAGCTCTACCGACAAACCAGAAAATACAGCGCTCCTGTAATTAGATGTGTCACAATGTAATAATTATGAGCTCTGCCGCACCTGCGCCACGATCGGCACGATTCTACCACAGAATAGATTGATACAGAAGGTCGGCTCGATTATTTAATTTCATAATTCATTTACAAAAAAATATTTTTAATTATTCTAAACCAACTATTAAGACATTCATTATAAGTTTCCTCAACCAATCAGAATCGTTATAACATTAATCAGTTCATATACCTACATCACACCATAAGGTTAGATATAAAAAATATAGATACAAAAGGCCAGCTCCATATAACTAGCGAAAACGTACGTACGCATAGACACGCTTCATGTACAGTGAGTTGCCGTAAGTGCAGGTAGACCAGAAAGGTATGTGCTTCGGTAATCTTCGTGTTTTTGAATTAGCTTGAACGTCGCGCCACAGAATAACACTCAGAAACAATGCTTCTAAGTTTAATACCCATCATTGCGCGTTTACATGAAGTTTTTTCTCTGACAGGTTACCTATTCGGGTCTCAGATCGTCATTTGATACTCAAAAGTTTAAAATAAAATTTAGGAATAGCTGTTGATCTATAATTTTGTAATCATGGTAATAACAAAAATAAGCAAGCATTTTCGGTTGTCACAGCTCTCATTAGATCTCATCATCACTCGTTCATTTTCCGAACATAGGCGATGATTCCCGAAACGCATACTTTTCTTTGGAAAGCTGATGTACGCGTATAAGAGTGCGCGCGCCTTTTTTCGCTTGTTATATGGAGCTGACCTTTTGTAACTTTTTATTTTGTAACTTTATCTAGCTCTATGTACAGATGTAGAGCTACCACTAATTTGTGTAGATAAATACTTTTATAGGGTGTGAGTAATGTATGTGTTAATTTTGTGTTAGTGCGCTAAAATAAAAGTGAAGTAGGTATAATAATTGAGTGTGAGTGAATTTAAAAGTATTAAATTAATCAATGAAGTTTTCAAAGATATATATTATTATTATTTATGTCTAGTAATAACAACAACAACATAACATCACGCCTTGTTTCCCCGAAGGGCTGCGCAGAGGTGACCCTGTAGCAGGTACACACACAATTCGCCAGAGTCCCATATAATAGGGGGCTAGTAATAATGTGATGCATTCTGTGTATAACAAGACAATTCCAAAGCTGATAGATTGACCGGAGCAGCAAATATCGAAACTATCTTAAACCCTTACGAAATTAAGCTATTAAACTCTAGTTACATCATCTTGCATAAGTCTAATATTCTATTCAACCGCTTAATGAACACTATAATTTCGCCAAAATGGCCAAGCTTAGCAAATATACCACAACATTGAAAACATCGGTCAAGGTTTCAACGATTAAAACCTCAATCAATCAAGTTAATAATAAAGCTGTTTGTACACTGAACTTTAGCTAACAAAACTATATATTTTAGCGACGATAGTTAACCTTCAGTTGCCTAAATAAACAACACACTCAAATGTTTTGTTAGTCATCGGAAGGCTAGTGTAAACACTACCTAATAGGGTTGTTTTAAAGAAAAATTATGTTTATGTTTAGTTAGGAGCTTGTTTGAAGTTATGAAGGAACTGGTAGATTTATTGGTTATGCATGGGCGTCGTTGTAGGTTTCAATGCTATATGAAATACTAGCGATTTCACCCGCGTAGTTCCCGTTCCCGTGGGAGTAAGGGGATAAAATATAGCTTATGTTACTCGCTGATAATGTAGCTATCCATTGCTGAAAGAATTTTTCAAATCGGTCCAGTAGTTTTAAGTTTATTCGTTACATACAAAAATTCAAAAATACAAATCTTTCCTCTTTATAAAATTAGTATAGATTATTGTATCGAATAAAACAAAACCTATATATATAAAACTAACTACTTATCTAAATAAAAGAAAACTTGTAAAGTTATTCAGGTTAAATGAAGGCGTTTTTCAATGCTACTTGATAAATAATACCTACCTATTCAAAAATAAGACAACTAAGAGGAGATCGTGGCTAAATACTAACAGCCGGTCGGGTCGATCTGTCAGGTTAAGCTACGCTTGCCGGGGTTGGTCCGTGGATGGGTGACCATTTCTATATACCGAGACTCCTCCGTGCCTCGGAAAGCACGTTAAGCCGTTGGTCCCGGCTGTCATTCGTGGATCTTTGACAGTCGTTATGGGTCGTCAGAAGCTCGAAAGTCTGACAACCAGTCTTACCAAGGGGTATCGTATTACCCAGTTACTGGGTTGTGGAGGTCAGATAGGCAGTCGCTCCATGTAAAATACTGGTATTCAGCTGTATCCGGTTAGACTGGAAGCCGACCCCAATATAGTTGGGAAAAGGCTAGGCAGATTGATTATTAAAAAATAAGACAACGTAGAAAATAGAGGAAAAAGTGAACTATTAAAAAAGTTACCTAGCTTTTGCTAGGTAACTTTTTTACATTTCTATGTAAAATTTTACTTTAATTACCTATCTAAGTTGTACTTAAAGTAATGTTTTACATCTCTGCGCTTAAATTCTGATTTTTCATAATAATAATAAATTTTTATTAGGTCCATACAATGTGCAAAAATAAAACTATTAAATCCTTTATAAGAATTTTTCATAAAGAATTTTGATAAAAAAGGATTCATCTCAAAAAAGATTCAGCAATCGTGATAAAATCGTGAGGTTAGTTCGGTAATAAAGTGAAGAATAAAATACTTCGGACCTGCATGCTTGCATGAAAAAAGATAAAAAGTATTCGACTAGACATTATGTGCAGGACAGTCGCTGGCACTCATTTGCCCGCTGAAATAAAAAGATAGTGCGGTACTTGCTGGGAATATATTACTCAGAATGACGGTTCTGACAATGACAATGACTGTAGTAGACAGACAATAAATACATACATACACAAGTCACATATCTGTAATTTTTATGATGTACATAATAAAGAATATTCTACCTAACTATCTACAAAAACCCATGCCTTTTTCTCTTGGGGGTAGGCAGAAACTACAGAACGCCACCTGCTACGATCCTTATATACTTTTTTTGCGTCTTTTACGTTCAGTAAACACTTTGGTTAATTATCAACCCCCAAACATATAGAGAAGATCTTTGAAAGAAATATTGCAAATTATTTTACTCAATAGGTACCCGATGACAACCTCATTTTTATGTCCACGCAATCGCTGTCCATTCCAAGGTTGTCTGGAAGAGATCGCAGAAAGCGATAAGATCGCCCATTGTGTGTTTTGTAGTGTTTTCTAGTGTACAATAGAAAATATATAAAGAACAACCACTACACCTCTTCGGTTTTTTTAATGCCATGTTACCCAGGAAAAGTAATAATTGTTAAGCAAATTGACATACTACATCAATTTACCGTGTTTTAGTCATTTCATAAAACTTTTAAAGTTGTGATTTAAATATACGATACACTGACATTACAATTTAAATTGGTGGTCAAATTGCTTAACAGTATATTTTCCTGACCACATAATATCATTAATTACTTCAACATCTGCATACAAACAATCCTCTTCGTCTCTCCTACTTTGCAGTGCCCGGCAGGGTCTACAATGATCTTGTCTTTGTAAAACCTACAACCTAAGTTATTGGAATGCAATAAATACATTGAGTGTTGAAACTATCAAACTACATAATACGTTCATTAAAGTTCTATATTACAAGTCTTAGGGTTCAATAGCTAAAATCTGCCTTTTATAAGCTAACAAAATCATTCTTCGAAACCAGCTTATAAATCCCACTTTCTTGAAAGAATTTCTCCTTTCCTGATTTTTATATCGCGCGCGTGAAAATTTTACTGCTTGAACAGCAATATGAACGAGAATTATGGTCGTAAACAGTTTTAAATCACGTGAACATAAATTTTAAATAAAAAACATGAGTTATACGTAAGAACATACATTTCCTCATTTAATTATAGAAGAATGAAATCGTCTTATGCTTAACATGGAGCCTCAGGGCCTAAGTATTTCGCAGTGGCCAAACACTATCCACCAGACAATTTTAGAAATAGAGCATTATAATGTACGAAATTATCTACCAAATAAGTAATACTGAGGTCAACGGAAGATATCGATTGATTTAATGATTAATACTCGGTTTCTGAGGTCTTCAGATAACCTCTCACTAACTAATATGCTAAACAAAGTTATCTAATTAGGCAAAGTTCTTACTTAAGTTTTGCAAAGCATATAGAATCATAAAATTGTACAACGTACTATGGAAAAGACAAACCCCGAGTTTCAGATACGCGATGGGTCAAAATGTCAAACCAATATCAAATAAATAAACCTCGGAAATAGCACAGAAACCAAAGACTGCTGTAAAGTATTCACTATGAAGGATCGCCCAATAACCGCAATATAATGTTGATCGCATATCATCATTAACGTCGAACGTTGAACGCTACAATAAAGTACTGGACGTCACGTCACGTTCAGCAATGGACGTTCTAAGTTAATGAGACGATAAATTAATCAACAGGGTGTCAAACTGCTGCGTTTCAAAAAGGGTTGTAGGTATTGTACTCTTTCATCGGTTTATTTGCCATTCACAGAAACCTGTCTAAGGGAATACGACTCTTAAATAATGAGTGACGTAATGTCAGCTGTCGGTAGCCTAATTTAAGGCGGCGACGAGGTATAATGCGATCAAAGATTACCATTAACTCAAAAGGTTTTCTTATGAAAAATATTTCTAATCTTTAAGAAAAGCATTTTAGAATACCTGTCAACCTCAAAAGATTAACGTTGCTAGAAATATTTTATATGCGTAGGAAGGTGTCTATGCGAATTATTCAGATTAATGAAATCAATTTTTAAATAAAGTTGCTTCTAATATTAATCATATTCTCGTACCTACTCCAGAAAATCATCCTCAGAAAATAGCACCTAATGTTATTAGAGCTACACCTTTTTACTAAGAAAATCGCTACTGAAAATTTAAGTAAGAATTCCCATTTTCGAAAGATACCTCCCAATACAAATAATTACATTTCGTTTAGATCGTATTATGCACGCTGGTTAGTCAAAACGGAAACTCAGAACGTGCTAGATAAAAAGTTTTGGACTAAAATTTATATTAAAATTTTCCGCTTCCCTTTCAGATTCTGAAATTAAAGGAGCTGCCATTCCGATCTGACTTTAATAAAATCCTTTCAGAGTTTTTCTGGCATTGTTTGTTTTTGAGCTATTGTGTCTAGATTTATTTATTTAGAATTCTTACTAGTCATAGTTCTTTCAGTAAAAACAGGTGTTGTTAAAAAGTAAAATCTTGTTTAACTCCATAGTCAGACAAGCTTTTGATTTTAAATACAAATATTTCAATATCTTATTTTTTGTAAATTATCACATCGCATTTTTGATTCATTTGAGAACATATATGAACAGGCTGGTTACTTTAATCTACTATTTTATGATCGGCGAAGTGTAATCGCGAAAATATAAATAACCCAAAACTTAAATTAAATGAAATGATGATACAAGCTGTAATCGTAAATCTATAATGATGATTGAAGCTGTAATCCTTAATCTATAATGATACAAATGAAATGGCTAAATAGAAAACTAGACCGCATGGCGAATCTCAAAACAAACTTAATGCAAGAAAATGCAAAGTAAAGTTGCAGTATTTCTCTAAATAAATATAATAATTATACTCATTCATTGAAAATAAAATTTCAAAATGACTTCAAGTAAAAATATAGAAGTACCACCGCATCTTGATGATATATGACTTCCCCGAAAGATTCTGTGCAACATCGTAAAATAAAATCTAGGTCACAGGAAATTCTGCCTTAACCCTGTTACGTATATCAATACAGGTGATATAGTTTATAGATAGGCAGGTACTTTAGTACCTCCTGCGCAGGTCATGCGCAATGGGTAGATGCGCGAAAATCACCCTTAACGACATTTAACTTTTCACTTAACTTTTAATGAGAATCCTGTCAAACGTCAACGTTAAATTTGAAATAGAAACGTCCTATCGCAAGACTTTACGCAACTAAAATAAGATATACCAAACAACATGACTGACGGAAATACGTCATTATATTATTAATAGAACAAAAGTTAACTAAGCCTAATTCACTAGAAAACTATCCACTTACGTAACGGTCAACAAAACACGCGAGCGAGGAAGCTCTGAAGTATGAAGGAACAAAACAAAAAAAACAAAAGTTGTTTATTTACTCGTATCGCCTATTTCCTACCACTCAACTCGTCGGGCGCGGCTGTCGGGTCGAAAAAACACTGTCATTTATCATGTGGCTGGCGATTAGGGCACCTGTAGCGTGTTGCCTGTTTTTTGCAACATGCCGCGTGTTTGGGAGCCGCGGTACGGAGAGCGCGCGGAGCTTCCAGCGCGACTAGGGGCACACTGAATGTCTCCCCGCCCGCTGCCATCGACCGTCGCGCCTCGGCCCCGCTCCTACTCACAAAAAGCCTTGTTATTCGCGGGACAATTAATACGATTGAGCCTTTTTCGTGAATTGCCTCTCGACGGTCAAGTTTGCCTTTGCAAGTTTTTTTTACGCTCAATTCTGAATAGTTGGCGTGACTTTGATTGTGATTTTTATTTGATCAATTTTCGAGGCGATAAGGCGAAAATGGTTTCCTAACAAAACTGGGAAAAAATAACAATGAAAAAGACAGAAAAACTTTTATGCTAACGGAATAATATCGGACGCGAAAACAGTTTAAACTTTCAGTTACCAACACTTAAAATAGAAAACTTAACACAAAGCTCTCGGGGTATAAAGTATACCTTTAAAATGGGAAGCTTGTATCCATAAAATACAGCTTTGTTTCGTTATAAATGATTTCCAAAGTAAGCGCAGACTTCGGAATATAAATTATTATAGGAACAGCTTGCCAACACCTAGGTGTAGATAAAATGTGAAATTAATTCTTCGCACTAGCTTACCTGTTGCAATTATTCTAGCGTTTGTAGAAAATGGGAATTTCGAATTGTCTAATTGAAGTGCAACGAAATGCGAAATATGTTCGTGGAACAGCGATGTAATGCATAGTTAAGGGGTTATATTAAGCATGTATGTTGTAGAAGTATCTCCATGTAAATTTCAGCAGCAAATCTTGACTGTGTTGCCTTAATATGAAGTATCCTATTTGTGTTGTAAGTGGCTGGTTTGTGTCAAGGGAATGAAGAGTATTATCGACCGATGTTTTACCAGACCGCCTGCCAGCAAAGCGTCTTTAATAAACCTCTCAAGCTTAATCGTTGTACGAATCTGCAGCAACAGATCACAGTATTGTTATTATTTATATTAAACACTTTTTTTTTTGTTTCTTCTTTATTCCTTCTTTGATATTATTTTGAAAAAAGAAGCTTGCATGTTTTTCATTGATATAACATTTTCATCGGTACAATCATTATTTAACTTCTATATTCACTCTATTCAGACATTACATTCAATTGTTATTATACAAGCTTTCACAGAAGTAGTACATTACAACCGACGTTAAAATTATAGAATCGGATATAACCTAACATGCTTTTACACAGAACCAATCAGTACAAAACTAATCATGTGATATTTTCATAAAAGCTTTGTCTTTACACCTGTGCAGGCTTCTTCTATTAAAACAGGTGCGCTGTAAATGCAAACAAACAACAGCAAAACCTAAGTTTTGTATAAATCCCTATGTGTACCGAAAATAGCTTGAAATTCAGTTACCACCTACACTGTACTTCCCACTGCCAGTTTCGTCGAAATAGCAACTACCCACGCAAAAACGTTTCTCGTGTCGACAGATTGACAAAACAGTGGAAATAAATTTCTGTTATTGCTCAAAATACTTCAGGGTGCAGTACTTCCAATTCAGGCTGGACAAGATTGATGATGGGACGAAAGAGGTGTACCTAAACACGAAGGTTTAGTTAACGTTTCAAGGGAAAGATAAGAAGCTTTTTTGTTGTGCAAATCACCTGGAATTTGGTAAAACTATTAAGTATGGTGGTTTTATTTGGTTGAGCTGGACATCAAAATCATTCACTAGATTCGGATTTTTCCACTAGACATTACTCAGTAGTAGCCCCGGGCCCTGGATTTGTCCTCGGTTGATGGCCGTAGGCTCAACCCCAATTTCATGGAGCTTAGATATAACTGGGAAAGTGTGGCAAAGTGTGTACACACTTCTACCTACCCCTCTAACATAACTGGCGAATTGTGCGTGTACTATAGGTACACCACTAACCCTACCCCTTTAAGAAATACAAGTCGGCTGCCCCGTTTCAAAACCTAGTAAGGACTTAAAACTTTTACAGGAGAGCGCAAAAACATAAATAGGGTCAGCCTTTGAAAAGGCTAAGTTTTGGAATGGTTAAAGGTACTTATTAGGTTTTAAAGTGGTCACGGGGCAGTGAATGGGGCACTTACTAGGTTTCGATGTTTAAATATATCTGCTTATTAGTGAGTTTTCAACGCTGATGTTTTTGTATTTGGTGGAGACTTATTAGATTAGCAAGATTAAGCAATAAAACGATTTTTGTAAAAAGTGTCCCTTACTAGGTTTTAAAATGGGGCAGCCGAAGTGTGATGTTATGTAAGGAGTTATTTTATATTTTTGTTTCAACATATTATTTTTCCAGTCTATGACAAAAAAAAAATAGTGCGCGATGAGAATTAATAATAAAACAGGTGAATAACTATTCAAGCGCGCTAATAAACGAACATGATAATTTTATAGTTAGTTTAAGATAGCCATCGCAGCAGAAACATGCCTGGATGAAACAGATATTAAAACTTTTGAATTCAGCCAATTGAATATTAAAACTCATTGGAAGATTATGGAATCTGTCCACTAGGTAAATAGACGTCTAAGTAAAAGAGACCATGAGTGGGGTTGCATTAAAATGGTGTCTACCGGTGGCAATAATGAAATGTATAAGTCCACGCCACCACTCAAGTTCGATAGACGCGACGCTGGTGTCTGTGTAATTACATCAAATAGCATTTAAAAAAATGTTGGTCCAAAATTTTCCGCCGGACTTCAATGTTGGCGCGGAATCTATGTACTTTCGGCGCAACCGCTTGAGTCAACCCTGCTACTTGAAGACTGTTTTATTAATTTTTTAACCAACTTATATTTACAATTTGCACCACACATGCAAGTAAAATTAAATTAGACAAAATGTGTTTTTTTTAAATAAAATTTGATAGAATTTGGATTAAAGTCTTATTAATTAAACCACGGTATGCGCTATTCATAAATAAAGACTCAGGAATAAAAGTACCGCACATGAAGCTGCGGACAGTCACTTATTAAACCTAATAAAAATCAAACTAAATGTGAGTTAATCTTGTTGTTTATTGTTACTAAGATTACGCTAAACACTATCCGTAATAGTACATGAAACCACATTTTCTTTCTTATTAAATAAAAAAACTACATAAAACCACATTCAAATAGAAACTAAATATCAATAAAGACTTCCAGTTGGTACGCGTTGCCATCATACCCGTAAGCTGAGCGTGGCAATTACGGCTATTGCCCCAATTATGAAGAAGCTTGCGTTTAGTAGCGACACAAAATAGATAGGTACAGAAAGCCGACTCCATACAACAAGCGAAAACTGGCGCACGCATACATACACGCGAACATAAGTGCGGAGACCTCAAACTATCTCAAGGTCTGTTTGAACTAAAGGAGCGAATGTATCTCTCTGCCTAGCCTTTTCCCAACTATATTGGGGTCGGCTTCCAGTCTGACCGGATGCAGCTGAATACCAGTATTTTATATGGAGTGACTGCCTATCTGACCTCCACAACCCATTAACTGGGTAATACGATACGCCATGGTAAGACTGGTTGTCAGACTTTCGGGCCTCTGACGACCCGTAACGACTGTCAAAGATCCACGAATGACAGCCGGGACCAACGGCTTAACGTGCTTTCCGAGGCACGGAGGAGTCTCGATACGTAAAGATGGTCACCCATCCACGGATCAACCCCGGCAAGCGTAGCTTAACCTGATGGATCGACCCGTACGGCTGTTATTATTTAGCCACGAGCTCCTCAAAAGGAGCGAATGTATAATAATATTCTATCCCCACTCGACCAAGTAATTTTTGGGTAAACAGGAATAGAGCATTCTTTCTTTGGTTTATCCGTATTAAAGTGTCTCGAATTTTGAGAAAGAAATCCTCTCGTTCTATTTTCATTCAAATGAATGCCAGTCGCAAATGCGCTTACTGTACGTGAAGCGTGTCTATGTGTGCGTGCGTGTTCGCTTGTTGTAAGGAGTTAACCTTCTGTATCGATCTATTTTGTGGTAGCAAGCTCTATATTGCATGGTGTGAAGTAAGTATATGGAGGTATAAATGTGATGATGATTCTAATTGGTTGAGAAAAATTACAATCAGTGTGAGTTTAAAGAGGTTATTTTGAATATGAGACTGAGAGGTTAAAATACATTTGTCCAGCAATGTTGGAGTTTATACGTTTCTCATGAAAATAGATGACGACCTCTCTCCATTGGATACATTTAATACGCGACATACGAGAACGCAAGTAATGTTACCAATATCAATGATTAATAATCCCATACCTATTAACACTGTAATTTGAAAACATTGTAGAAACAATTTATTTTGAAAAGAGTAATCGTGGAGTTTCTTGCCGGCTCTTCTCCATAGGAAGCGACCAATTGGAACCGCGCACCTAGCTTCTGACGTTTCATAAGTGCCCTTGTATGTTTATGTGAAATAAAATATTTTGATTTTGATTTTGAATAATTTAACAATAATTAATGAAACCAAATAATGTGTAACAATATTTATTTTAATTTAGATAGTAAAAGTATAATTAACAAATGCATGAAATGTGAATGAATTAATTAATTAAAATTAAATCGGGGAAAACTTGTAATAATGTAAGTAAATCACGATTTGTTTTATATGATGGAAATGTAATTGCATGTACAGTATTAGAAATAAAGGCTATTTGAAATTAAACATTTAGATCTTGGCTTTCTACACACAAAACTTTTGGATGGCAAATATGTGGATAATATAAATTGCAAGTAGTTTATAGTGTATTCATATAACAGACGAATTTATTTTATAAAGTAGGATTAAAAAGCTCCGTTCAATGTTGAGCATTATTTTCAAGCTATTATTTAACTTAATACTCTCCTACAAGTGGTTGGTTTGCAATTGCATGTAAATACGTAGGTCGGTAGCACTCTCGTAGCACGTAGCACGTAATGCTCATCTCGTAGCAAGTCGTAGCAGTTTCGTAGCAATCTCCTAGCTTTATTTACAGAATGTTGCATGTTTTCGGTTACCACAAGATTTAAACTAATCTTGCTAATATTTACACCAAAACTTAGTTTAAACGTTGAAGTTATGTAAACAAAGTTTGTATTTGTGTACTTTTTAGAAGAGTCAGCAGAAGTGCTATTTATGATCATTTTAATAGGTAGTTTGTGACGGTATGTATGATGATTTCCCACTTATACAGGGAGGCGAACCATTAATTCATACAGTGGAAGCATTATTCTAAAGCTGGTTTCACATTCAAAATAATAATAAACCTGGGGGTGACCATGGACTCTCACTAATCGTGGACTGCCCATGTTGTTCAAGTCAGTCGCAAAGTGCACTACACGTTCCATTAGTTGAAATGCCTCCAGAGCTTCTTGCCCTTGAACACCAAAATCTCTCTTGCTCAAACTCTCATACAGCCCATCATAGACTACGCTGATGCCTGTTATTTGGATGCCACTAAGGAGCTTTTAAATAAACTTGAGCGTTTGCAAAATATCGGCATTCGTTTTGTTTTTAACCTTAAAAAGTATGATCACGTTTCTAACTTTCGCAAGATAATCAAGTGGCTCCCTATTCCGCAGGAACTCCCGGATATTGTGTCTGCTATTCAACATCCTTCACAACCCTAAAACCCCATCCTATCTGTGGGAACGCTTTTCCTACGCCCGTCTTTTTGATGCACCTTGCAGGTCGCATCATAAAAACCTCCTTAAATCCCCTCCCCACTCAACCGACTTCTATTCCTACTCCTTCACTGTGCACGCGGTTCGGTTCTGGAATTCACTACCGCCTGACATTAGGAACTGTCATACTGTTGAAGCATTTAAACGAAGAGTGAAAAACACTATCCAACTCGTCATAGTTGCATAGTTATTTTAAATCACATTGTAATTATATATATTGTAGTGATATTAATTTTAGAAGTATGTATGTAAGTATATTCTCATATTGTATGTTGTTTAAATTGAAATGAGTGAATTGTTTTTTTTTTTCTTCTTTATGTTTTTTATTTTATCTTATACGGTTACATACGTTGTCTACATCTCTTTTTATATACTTTCGTATCGCAGGTATGCTGGAAGAGATTACTTTAGAAATAAGCATTGCCTTTGTACGTATTTTTCTGTTCCTTTCTTCTTGTCTGTTTATATGTGTGTGCATAAATGGTTAAATAAATAAATAATAATCGAGCCGAGAAGAAAGTTTTTTTTAATGAAAATATTTCATGTTTTCCTTGTTTTAAAAAAACATTTTTGTAATTCGAACCGCTAGCATAAAGATATATATAAAAATATAAAAAATTGATAATAACGCAACGAAAACCACACAATCGCCTACACAGTTTCATTTTAAACCACACGGCTCGTGCATTACATCGGATGTTTATGTACATTTTGTATAAATATTATTGCATTCAATTCAGAAGTCAGACGGCTTTTGCTCAATACAAAATACTGATATTCAACCGCATCTGATCGGATGGGCGCTGACCCCAATACACTTTGTAAGGAATCAGAAACAGAAATGATTGAATTCTTTCCTTGCATTTTTTATTGCTTTTGTGTCTGACGATCTTCTAAAACTCAAACTTTACTCAATTTCAAGTTGTTTTAAAATGTATTTCTGTCGCTATAACTTAAATAAAATTACTGATACAGCATGATCGATTAATTAAAATTTAGCTCGTTTTATAATTCTGTCGAAAGACCTTCGAATTATGGATTCGAAACTATTCCAACCCTAAGACAGATGTGATAAATACTATTACTTCCAATTTAAATAACTCCTGCAAAAATTCATCATTCATCATCATCATCATCATCATTTCAGCCGAAAGACGTCCACTGCTGGACATAGGCCTCCCCCAAGCACCGCCACTTCGACCGATTCTGTGCTTTCCGCATCCAGCGGATTCCTGCGGCCTTCACAAGGTCATCGGTCCATCTTGTGGGAGGCCTTCCAACGCTACGTCTTCCGGTACGTGGTCGCCACTCCAGAACCTTTCGACCCCATCGGCCATCCCATCATTCAAATAATCATAAAAAAATGGTTTATTAACGTTAATGGAAATCTTCAACAGCGGGGGTTAACCTTGATAAATATTAGTGCTTAACCAAAACCTAATACTTTAACTATATTCCTTTTACGTGTATACTCTTCAAATGGGCCCTTAAGCAATCCTGAAGAAGGCAGGCTGCCTGAAAAATATTAACTTCCAATTAGGTAATTGATAAAATTCATCATCTTATTACACAGTCTAGTATCATAGTACAAGATCCCAACAAACATCGAGGGTCATTCATCTGTTGTCAAATGAAAAGTATTTATTATCAAACATCAATCATAAAACACGAACAAAAATACCGCAAATGGGCTGCCTGATAAAATCTGGTCAAAACAACATTTAATTTTAATCAAAATTATGGTCCCAATAACCGGGTACCCAGTAAAGACCTGCGGAAGCAGATGAGGCAACCTAACTTTTCTTGTTCCTTTTGTACCTGCAATGTTTACTCTCCGTTAGTTTCGAATTCGTACAGTAAATAAAATTAATGAAGAAATTAAAAAAGCATTTATCATACGTTTTTAATTAAGGGCTGCTTGACCTAATTTCCTTTTCTTTTTCTTTGTAATGTTTGACTTTCCAAAGTGAATGTTCATACTCTAATTGAAGTTTACAATTTGACTTTGATATTAGGCAACTAATTCGTGGTTTATGCATTTATAAGACGATTGATAAGATTACTTTTGGGGAAAAAGATGAGTGAAAGTAATGTCACATGGGATCTTAGAGTATGATAAAACGGCTTGAATCGTAAACCCAGTTGCTATGATATCGAAAATTCAATTTAAACAAAGCTCAGACAGGTGCCGCCTGATTGATCGGCCGACCCGACGATAAGACGACTAAGGGCTAATGATTTTATAACAGTTTTGATAGATAAAAGGGATTTGTCTGTCTGTTCTGTCATATTTGTTTTTGAAACGTATTATCATTCAAATTAAATGGCATGTATGTAATCGAACTCTTAATAATTTCCATTTGGGTGTCCTAAAAATACTGAATAGCCAAGTAAATACGACCAACTCGGATTTAGTGCTGCCTCGGCAACGCTCGCTTCGCTCGCTCAGTTCGCGCGCGGTTGTTCACAGTTCTAACCTAACCCAAGTTACCTACTGCGACCAACATTTCAGAAGCTCATTTATTAAGAAAATTGTATAATATTAGACGGGCAATACATTTTTATTTTGTCATTAAAAAGTCAACAATATTGTAGTAGCATTTATCAGTAAGCAATTTTTTAAGTGTTTTCTTAAATAAATTAAAATTGAATTGCTTAATGTCATTCGGAATTTTATTGTATATTAACGGGGTGTTGTTATTACACCCGTGCAACTATATATTTTTTGGAAAAATATTACTCAATATACAGTTTCCTTAGTGCATACAAAATTAAATTTGAAGCGGATAGAACCACGGGTGATGGCGAATTTATTAATAAGAAAAGATAGCGTTCGTGTCGCCGCCGTATTAACATTTTGGCCTGATTCAGGCGAAATTGTGGAGAGAAAATGTATCGGTATAATAATGTTATGGTGTCGCTGCGATAAGATAAAATAAAAACTTTTTACAAAAAAAAAACATCCGACTTCAAAAAAAAAAACACTACATAGTGAGAAATTACTTTAATTTCGGAAGTCGGTGTCTTTGGTTTTGTATTTTCGTTTTTTTTTTTTTTTTGTGAAAAGTTTTTATTTTTCACTTTTTGGTTGTGGTACCTACCCCACACACATTCGAATACCACTACGTGCTACCAGTGACAGGAACTTATCATATCATCTACATACTAAGTGGGAAAAAATACGTATTATTGCAGCTAACTCAAAAACCATCCAAGCAAAGTTAATAAAATTTATATGGGACTAACTTGAGAACATACCCTTTCAAACAAAAAAAGAATTTTTTAAATCAGTCCACAAATGATGGAGATATCGCTGGATATAAATAAAAAAAAAACAAACATACGCTACTAACTTATAACCTCCTCCTTTTTGGAAGTCGGTTAAAAAACCAGCCAAGTGTATGTCAGAGTCTATCCCAAGAACAAACTTAATTTTGTAGTTTAAAAAACCCATACATTCCAACTGCAAAAATATAAGTTGGATGACTATTACTCGCTAATTTGTAAAGCCTACTTAGCTGCGACGGTTTTCCTTTTAATTTCGTTATATACAGGGTGACTTGTATTTTGACGTATTCCTTCCGGGAGCGTACGTAGTGTACGTGTACGTTGTACAGTACACCTCAAAACTCCGTAAGTATGCTAAGGTTTACATTGCTATGAACTCGAGCACGATACAGTCAGTGCGTGTGCATATGCGTGTATGAGTGATGTCTCAACATTCCACAGATAACACACACTAATGAATCGTCGTCACTCGTCGCACAGTAACGTGAAATAACATTATATTTCTGTTGCATTTAGAATATGCGTCACAGTGGCGACCTGATGCTAAAATTCGCATTGAAATATCATGTGCTGGTAGCTGTCTGGGCTAAGCAATAGATTCACGATCAGTGAGGTCTGAGTTCGAATTTAAGTAATTACAACGTGTGGCTGGTTTTACTAGTTTCATAGAAAAATTATATTTATTTTTTCTTATTATTTGTTTTTTTTTTATAAGAAGTTAAATATTAGTTATTGTATTATTGTTTAACTATATAAGTGATTTTTAATTTATCTTTTTGGTGTTAGAAGGTGGAAATAAAAAGTCGTGTTGAATGATAACAAAAATGTTTATTCGTTTTATTTATTTATAAAATTAACAAACTCTTATGATAATTGTGATGTCACATTCCTACCTAGACAAAAGAAGTTCTCTTGTTACCTACCATTCACAAGATTTTTTTTATTTACTTAGTGGCTACCCACTTACCTAGTCAATTCATAATAACATAACCAGTACCCTAATTGCGTAATACAACACAATCACAATCTGTTTCGATTTTTTATGTAACGTCACAATTAATGTAATATTGAGGTAATAGCTTAAGTGTTCATTTTCTTGACGAAAAGAAGATTGAAACTAAACCTCAATTTAAGATCATTAAATAATTACAGATATACTAAATATTTAATTACACCGTCTAATTATTATTAAAACCAAAACATCTAAGTATTAATATTTTGTATTACCCCCATTATTTTCAATGCAGTCAAGTAGACGTTTGCGCATGAACCCTACAATATTACCACATATTTCGGTTCCTCTTAAATTTTCCCACACCTCCATGCAATGGGTTTTTATTTGTTGTATACACCTCTCATCCCGTGACTCCCACCTTTGCACCATCAAACCCCATAGATTTTCTATGGGGTTGAGGTCGGGTGATCGCGCTGGCCATGGAACAACAATTATCTCCGGGTGATTCTGGAACCACTCACGCACAATGCTTGCCCGATGAATAGGACAATCGTCCTGGACAAATGTCAATTGTGTCAACTCATCAGCAGGGTGAATGATGCGCACAGTAGGTAGCATGACATCGTCTAATACTTCTACATAAGTAGAACTGTTTAATCCAGAGAATTACAGTATTCCTCTAAAACAAAAAGAAAAGTGATATTAAGCAGTTATAACAACATACTAAAGTGACGTCATTTTATAATTTTTATAATAACATAAAATAATATTTACTTAAAATAACAGTATAAGTAATATTAAAACTCTGCATTTACAAATGCAATAATAAACACTAATTATTTATCTTTTAGACCTCATGATGGATTTAAAAAATAACAATAAAAAGAACTAATCCATATGTCACCAAATAGTCTAGGTAAATTTCAAATAAAAGTTTAAGTTACAATTCGTAAATATAATACTCACATTCAAACCGGTTTCATCAGATATTTGTGTTCTATTAAGACCACTTTTATGCAGCGCAATAATAGTCGCCCTCGCCTCAATACTAGATAATATTTGCCTGCATTTTGAGATCACACCAACAGTTACAACAAATCCACAACGTTCATTCCGATCAAGTCAAATATTCATTAAACTCATATTCTACCTCACAAGTCTAAACTTACTTAGTTTTTTTTTATGATCTACCTTTCTAACATTACGAAATGTGTGAACAAAGCGAACATAAAGAATATTATATTTCTGTCCCATTACTTCCAATTGAGTAAAAACTTACAAAAAACCTTTAATAGTACTGCATGAGATTTGAACTCATGGCTTATCGATTCACGCATCTATCTGAACGCGTTAACCGCTAGGTTATCTTGACTTGTATTTTAATGTTGAAATTATAAACTACAATCACTTGTTGACGACAATGATGCATGTGTCTCTTGAAAATAAAAGGTCGTAAGTAAAACTAAACGTCAAGCTATTGCTTTGTGAGATTGCCTATGGACTTTTGGTCGGTACTGTACGTGAACAGTAGTTTAAAAACACGCGAAGTAATTTTAGGTTTTGGTTGTGTGTTTTAAATTTTCCATTTTTGTTCCCACGAGTTATGAAGGAAGTCTATGTCCATCTAGGCAGATCCTCTTGCACTAGGTAAGCTTATATACTGTAGAGTTTGGCAGGTATCAACAGGGTAAGTGCTAACGACTGGTCCCCCACCAGCCACTCATCCTCTCGCCACGCTTCAAAACTTAGGATTAGGTGGTTTTTATCTTAGAGGTGTCCTTTCTCTGGGCCGGGTGGTTAAGCCACGCCCCCGACGGCGGCATTATACATGCCTCCGTTCGCTGTCTAGTTAATCTGACTCGGTAAATCCACCGAAAGCTCACTCCTCAAAATCACTCTTGAGGGAGAAACGACAGCCGTGTTGATGCGTCTGTACCGTAGCGGCAGGGTCAATCGATAAACGTCGATCGATCAGGAGCGACCCGCCTCCCTTGTTCCTCCACTGTGCCCTCTGCAAATCAGAGGGACACGTGGAGGATCGTCGAGGAGCATGCTGCTCCTCCGCTCGCAGTAATTCACCACAAACAATACCCTCTCCGAAAAACTCCAACACCTTTTTCAAAGAGATTATTGTCCATGCGTAGGGTGCACCGGCCCGACAACTGCTCTTTCCCTTAAACGTATCCATAAGGGACCAGTAGGTATCAGGCACACGAGGAGATTTTCTGCACGCACCCCTTCTTAGTAGCAACCTGGAGTCTGTAGTCTCGCTCCATATTACATGGGACTTAACCATAAAAACAAAATGTGGGTAAGAATAATAATAATAATAATATTTATTGAATATAAGAACGTTTACAAAAAGTGTACATTTAGTCAATAGTAAGATTTCCCAAACAATTATAATGCCTAAAAATAAACTAAAACTAAAATATATTAATTACAAGTGCAAGTAATGATGGTTCGGAATTACAATGTTAGGTAGCGACCCGCCCGATCTAGGTTAATTCAAACCTGTGTTTCAGGCCATCACTTTACATTTGTATTAAATTGGAGCACTAAAATTTTAAGTTAAACTGATATAAAATAATTTATTAACAACTATGAGAAAAAGCATATTGGTATATTTATATCTAAAACTAAACCTATGTAAATATACAAAAGTAAATACTTACGAGGGATAAATTATAATCATCATGACAAAATTTCTAGAAGTTTTTCTGTGTCTGTGTAATTGAGTATCGCTAAATGTTCTGATAACATTTTACTACATTTTTTATAACTTACACTATAGAAACATAGTAACTTGTTGAGCCTATTATACAGAAAAGGTCCTAAAAACACATAAAATCGATTAGCAAATGCATGTATAGTTTGAGGCTTTATGGAAACCAAGTCCTTCCTTCTCTTGTTGGTAGGTGCTGGGTCAAAAGGAAGTGCAGTGTGCTGGTGTAATACTATGCTTAGTATAAATAATTGCCGTACTGTTAGTACATTACATGCTAAGTAGAGCTGGTGTGTAGGAAATCTAAAAGGGCGAAATGTAGCAACCTTTAGAATTGCTCTTTGAGCACGCTCTAGAGGGAGTAAAATTGTTTTTGCAGCACCACCCCAAGAAGTTATGCAATAGGTAAGAATGGATTGACACAAAGCTAAATAAACCTGTTTAATTAATTTATAGTCTGCTATGTTCCGTAAATTCTTAAAGACATATATTAATTTGCGCACTCTTGTACAAAGTAAATCGATATGTTTACGGAAGTTGACATTGGAGTCAATAGTGACACCCAGATATTTTAAATGGTCAGCTTTAGCTAAAGTGGGGCAGGAACATGCAGTGTCAGCGTACGTGCTACAATTATGTGCGTAAATGTTTATATTAGTAAGCGGTGTGTTAGTATTTCTCATTGTAAATGAAATGTATTTTGTTTTATCTGTATTTAATGTTAGTAGATTATTATGGAGCCAATTAGAAACAATGTTAAAACCATTCTGAGCATGTTCATAGACCTCAACTCTTGATTGACCTGAGAACAATAGAGCAGTGTCATCCGCATATGACATTATGACACCATTTTGGAGTGCCAAGCAGCAAAGTTCATTTATATAGATTAAAAATAACGTAGGGCCCAAAATGCTGCCTTGTGGAATTCCAAAACAACTATTTTTAAGTTCAGAACTTGTATATTGACCAATTTTTACACATTGCTGACGATCGCTAAGATAATCAGAAAATAGTTGAAGTTGGGCTCCTCTTATCCCAAGTGTTTCAAGCTTGTGCAAAAGCAAAGTACATGAAATGGTGTCGAAGGCCTTGGCAAGGTCTAGAAAGATCCCAATTGTGTGCATACCATTATCTAGATTGGTAGTGACATAATTAGTCAATTTGTGTACTGCTTGGCCAGTTGATCTTTTGGGCCTAAAACCAAATTGACTATCTGAAAGTAGTTTGTTATCTTCCAGATATTTTATCAATCTACTGTTAATGATTTTTTCTAAAATTTTTGAGAGGCCTGTTAACACTGAAATGGGTCTGTAGTTATTCACACAGTTTTTGTCTCCAGACTTGAATACAGGTGTGACCACAGCTTTTTTTAGCAACTTAGGAAATTTACCTTTAGATAAACATAGCTGAAAAATGTGTGTTAGCGGAGGGGCAAGGAGGTATTTAAATCTCTTAAGAATATTATTAGGTATGTCATCCCACCCAGTAGCACAAATATCCTTTAAACCGTTTATTATTGTTACTACTTCGCAAACGTCGGTATCTAATAAAACAAATGAATTTAGTGTTGAGGATGTAGTAGTCTGGTTTTGACGGGAAAAATTACTAGAGTTTAATGATTTTTCAGCTAAGTTTTTACCAACGTTAGCAAAAAAGTTGTTTATTTTATTCATTGCTTCGGATGGGTTTGCCTCTGTAGATAGTAGGTCAAACGGAGGTTCGGGATTTTTTGATCTAAATGTATTCGTTTTTATAAATTTCCACACAAGTTTACTATTTGTCCCCGCCTTCTGTAATTCATTTTTATCATACTGATTTTTTAGTTTTTTCAAAAGATTATTACAGAAGTTTCGATACCTTTTGTATGTAACAGAAAGTATTTCGTTATCAGGTGCGAGTTTCAATTTCAGGTGAAGTTTGTCTCTATATCTTATACAACGAACGAGACCGGGTGTAATCCAGGGTTTAATACAACTATACTTTCTAGGCATTGTTTTAGTGAATGTGTTTTTCCTTATTGCATATTGTAGCGAATCTACGAAATACTTTAACGTAATATTTGCATCGTCTGAATTATAAACTGGATCAAAATTAATACCGCGTAAGTCATTTTCCAGGTTTGTCATATTGACTTTAGTGTAGCTACGCATGCAGTTTTTTCTAGGTGAACATATTTGTAATGTTAGTAAAACAGCTTGATGATCGGTAAGCGAAGAATTAGTAACGAATGTTTTAGATGGATTTTTTGATTTTAAAATGACGTGGTCTAAACATGAGCCACTCTGATGTGTGGGGTGATAGTGAGCTGGTAAAAGTCCATGAAATGAGCAAATATTCAGATAATTATGTACATGGGTATCGGTTTTCCCGGAAGCAATGTTTATGTTAATATCGCCCAAAAGTATTATGTTTTTAAATGATGTTATGTTTTTTAAGTTGGTGTCAAGCGAGTCTAAAAATCTGTCCATATTTTGAGAAGGAGGCCTATAAATAGCCATGACTACCGTATCGGGAATAATTTTGATTATTAAGCAATTACTATCTTGGAATACTGGTTCTTCTATGATTGTCCGTAAATTATTTTTGATATAAACTACTAATCCATCGTTCTGGTTTATGTTTCTGTCAGTTTTATAACAATAGTAACCGTCAAGAGATGGTAAATTGACTGTTTGTTTTGACAACCAACATTCTGTAAGGACGATAATATCACAGCTTATGTCAAGGTTCTGTAACAGCACTTCAAATCCGTTCATGTTCCGATTAATGCTGCGAATATTCTGTGTGAGCATGGTTAACGTTTTTCCACCAGGTGGAATATGGTGCTTACAGTCCTTAACATCACAGATTTTTGATTCGGACACAGAAAAACTATCTAAATCACAAATAAGCTGGTTTGTCATGATTGTTACAAACTAAGTTGAAATATAAATAAAGGATAAGCTACCTGTTTATGTGCTAACTAAATAAACTATTCGGTGGCGCTCTCAGGCGCCGTCATAGTCTATTGAGTTGATGTAATTGTTCTCTGCATATTTGCGCGCCGGGCAACTTACGTCACCAGTTGGATGGTCACATTTCCTCTTGTAACGCTTGCACGTCGCACATTGAGCGGGAGAAGATTTGCTGCTACATTCCTTGAAGGAGTGTCCAGTCTCTCCACAGTGGTTGCAAGTAGGACTAGTTTCCCGGCAAAACTTAGCTGCATGTCCGAACTGCTGACAATTGAAGCACCTGGTGACTATAGTGAAATCTCTCACAGGGCATGATGTCCAATTTATAAAAATTCGGCTTTGATTTATTAGAATTTTTCTTATGCTAGCAGGTACTTCCAGGATGTAGTTACAGGTGGGAAGGTCTTTTTTACCCGATTTATGGCTCAGTTTAATGCTCTCAAGGACGGACTCACAAGTTATATTCGGCAACTTATCTGAAAGGTTCTGCTCGTAGATACAGTCAAATACCTCCTTCTCGGTAAGGGTTACGGGAACGCCAATCACGGCGACCCTAGGGCGGCGTTTAGAAGGTTCTTCTATTGTAAGGCCCGATGATACTAATTTTTCCGAATTCTTCAACTTGTCAATATCGCCTTTGCTTTCGGTGCTAATCAGAACACCCCCATTTTTCACCTTTCTCAGGCCACGGACATGGAGCTTAAGTTGTTCAGGAGAGATAATCTTTTGAACAAGCGACTTGGTGTCGTCACTCGTTTGGGTCTTATCACTGGGATAGATGGCGACTGATCTCAAATTTACAGGACGGACGAAGTTATCGGAACCTTTCTTCACCATGCTAGCATAAGAGGTATTTTCAGATGGATTCAGCTTCGTTTCTACGACCTCTTTGAACTGCTGGAGAGAGTTCGCAACGTTCTGGTGAACCTGTAGGTGCTGGATTGTGGTATGGGCCTGGATTGTTTTCTGCTTCAACGATTGGTATAAAACGGCCATCTGAGAAGTCCCACTTGAGACCTTCCGGCAAAGAGTGGAGACACGAAGCTTCTGGTCTGAGTTCATTTTCCCCTCACCGACAATAGTGCAGACTTCGTTCAGAATCGTATCAATAGATCCTAACCATTTCTGGATCTCCGGCGTACTGATGACTTCATTCGGCAATTCATTCTCTTCGGGTACTGGTGGATTTTGGTCACTCGGGGGTAATGGTTCAGTAGGCGTCGGTGGAGGACTTCGCCGTAGTAACTGGCTACGACCAAACGGGCTCGCTCCTAAGTGAGACATGCTACTAGAAACACTTTATTTATCGTTTATAAAAATTAATTAGTTCATCTTGCAACTTCGGTAAAAACACTCTTGAAAGTCGGAAAAACCTACAAGTCACGCGCGACACACTTTACTTATATACTGACGGCGCAAATAATTATATTTATTTGTCGTAATTGTTTATTTCATTATAGTTAATAAATACAAAACACACGTCCGCTTAGTCTCGCGTCTTGCAAAGCGACGAATTATGTGTACATACTATAGGCACACCTCTGCCTAACCCTTTGGGAATCATAGGTGTAATGTTATGTGTTATTTCCAAATGAAATACCTGGTTAACTCTAGTTTAAAATCCCAGTTTCAATAAAGCTTTACACCAACAAAATATTTGAAGAACAACGAATATAAATATTGTTTTTGGCTGATGACAGGCCATTATTCATAACGCTGCTGTAAAAATTTCCAGTGTTGCCAGCATAGGTCAAGGCAGAAAAATATTCTACCTACCCTACGTATAATCTTACAGTCAGTGGGGTTAATTATGCAGAAACAGAATCTTTTGTTCTAAATTAAATCTTTTGTTCGGAGACTAGTTTAGAATCTAAGGCTACGTCTGGTTTTATATTGCAGCATTAAGTACTACCATTTTCTCGTGATTATTGTGGTACTCTGGTAACAGTTAATTGAAGTTGCCAGAATGCATAATAAAAGTGTAGTTATTTGAAATTTACTACATCATTCAACTTTTTTCAGATAGAAACTCAGAAAATTCATGAAAAAAATCAATAGCGTACATCTGTTTGTAAAATATATATCAAGGAACTGATATTTTCTGTCAAGATTTGAATCTGACTTCTGCGAACCAAAGAATCAATGAATAAATAGTAATGAATGGGATCAAATGTTTGATTCCTGCTAAACCTAAGTAATCCTTTACAAGCCACAAACATAAACACCTGTCTGTGCTTGCTTTCTCGACTTATCGAAGGCTTTCGACTTAGTGGACTACAATAGGCTCTGAGCCAATCTTGGAGGTAGGGGCTCCAAATGAACTCATTAACAAATTTTCCTTCTGGTACAAAAACCAGAAGAACTTCGTAAAGTGGGGGGATGTTTTGTCGGATGAGTATGCAATGGAGTGTGGTATGAGACAGGGAGGCCTGTCTTCTCCGAGACTTTTTAACTTGTACGTTGATCAATTGATAGATGGGCTCAGTAACAGCCATGTCGGTTGTCATATAGATAACGTCTGTGTTAATAACATCAGTTACGCTGACGACATGATGTTGCTGAGCCCATCGCTCAGTGGTTTAAAAAAACTGCTCGATATCTGTGAGTCATATGCTGTGGCTCACGGGCTGAAGTACAACGAGAAAAAGAGTGTATGTATGGTCATTAGAGGTAGAAATAAACAATCGGAGAATATACCACCTGTCTATCTGAACGGAGTGCCTTTAGAACGTATCGCTCAGTTTAAGTACCTAGGGCACATTGTGACAGAGACCCTGAATTGCGATGCGGATATAGAGCGGGAACGAAGTGCGTTGTCGGTGCGTGCTAACATGTTGGTTCATAGATTCGCAGGGTGTACAGTAGACGTAAAAGTAACACTGTTCAGGGCCTACTGCCCAAACTTTTATGCCAGCGTTTTATGGTTCAACTACACCCAGCGGACCTACAACGCTCTTTGCATACAATACAATAACACCTTTAGGGTTCTGGTGAAGCTCCCACGATTCTGCAGCGCGTCAGGCATGTTTGCTGACGCAGGAGTCAATGACTTTTACGCCATTATGCGTAAGAAAACAGCTTATCTGATGCGCTGGATTCGGGGGACAACCAACAGAAGCCTAAGGATGATCACAGAGAGGCCAGAGTCTGCAGTGCTGGGTAGGTTCATCTAGCTTCACGTGATGAAATGACAAGTTTTTTTTATTGACATGAGTGATATTATGATTATTTGTATTTTGAAATTTATAAAAAATTACTAACATAGTTTTAAGACCTTTGTAACAAACAATTTATTGACAAATCAATTAGTCTGAATTAAATGAATTTATTTGTTTATAAAGAAAACCTACGTCTAGCGTTGTCTATACAAAAAGTGTCACTTTAATAAATTCTTTCATTTAATTTCTCCCAGTTGCGCCGTTATTCTTTGAATAACGTGACAGGGATCTACCTGTCACGTTTATTTATTAGTCAAGAAAGGTCTAGGATATACTCAGTGTTTATTTAGGTGTTATAAATGTGCCTAGCACCTGCCTGTGTAAAGTAACATAACTTTTATGCTGAGTCTGTGTTTGAAATGGAAAGTAAACATAACTCCAACGAAACCCTAAAATCTAACAAAATACAATAGTTATAACAAAATAGCTGTCAAAATACTCCTATTATGATGATGTCATGAAAGCTCCGAAGACAAGCTGCATTGTTGAATGTCAATAAGTGAAGTGACGGCTAATTTCCAGGAAATTTCTTTGAAAAGCAATGACAAACTTGGTCCCCAAAGCTTCAGCTTCCTTCTCAGAATCAGATCCAAAGTTATACTAAATACCTTGAGTGTGAAACAATGTGAGTACTAGTTAGTGTAACTTTCAATGTAAGAAAACTTCAATTTATACACACACAGAACAAAACCCAGTTCCTAACATAATATTAGATTCCCAAAAGCCCAGTAGAGATTTATAACATCAGAGTAGCTACTGCGCCTATTTTACAAGTCAACTTATGCAAAGTATCTTGCCGAGTTATTGTTTTATCTCTCTCTGTTTTGCTATCTTAAGCGTCAATATCTTTGCCCAAAACTTTGTTTTACGCCATTCATGACTTTACGACAACACTTTAAGATGTTGGCTCGGTTTCATTGAATTATGTATGTTGGTATATACTGGGTTATATCTTTGTTTATACAGTGATTTTGTTGAGATAGTAAGTTGCGTCATTGAAGTTGGCAGCGTGTTTAAGCATAGTGCTTTGTTTCGTTTATAGTTATTTTGGGTTTCCTAAAAGTAGGTTTTGGGTAAGATCCCACACTGAAGCGAATTCGTGCGGGAAGCGGGACGCAACTGCGTGTGTCGATTGTTTTAATAATGAGGGAGTCACAATCGGCGCGAGCGAATTCTTCCCCACATGCCGCGCGGGATTAGCGTCAGCTTGGTCAGAGCTTTAACTAAAACTTCACAATGTCACTTTGCCATTCTGGGAGACTTAGCTACCATGTTATGGTAGCTCGGTCGGGGGAACGGCGCAGTTCTCCTCTGGTCACAGGTTCGAGACCCTCTCAGAATCTCTTGCCACTGGTGTTTAAATATTTTTATTCAAAAATATAACAACAACCTCCACAATTGTGTTGGCCTGACTCATTATTTAATTTTATAAAATGGTGACTCCTAACGTTCAACACTGAACTATACATTTAATACAGTTCTGTGCAAATAAAAACATGTGCGGTCAGGGGACCCCCGTCAGGAACGAAGTTCTTTTCCACGTATGATTTAAAACATAAACAAAATGTTTGCAGCCGCCATCTTGCATTTACATTTTGACCTCACTATCGGCTTCAGCACCCTCGAAAACTATGAAAACGACACCCGTGACGAAAAGTTTTAAAACTTCCGCAGCCACAATCTTGGAATTACATTTCAACCCCACTATCGGCTTTAGCACCCTCGAAAACTATGAAAACGACACACCTGACTAAAAATTTTAAAACTTTCGCAGCCGCAATCTTAGAATTACATTTCATCCCCACTATCGGCTTTAACACCCTCGAAAACCATGAAAACGATACCCATGATGAAAATATTAAAAATTTTCATAGCCGTCATCTTGGATTTTCATTTTGACCTCTTTATCGGCTTTTGCATCCTTAAAAACCATGAAAACGATACCCATGATGAAAAATTTTAATCAGAGCCGTCATCTTGGATTTCCATGTTGACCAAATTCACACTTTTTGTCTCTCTCGTGCATGCAGTATACTCGGGCCGATGTGTACAATTTTATCCTGCGACACTGTAGTCACTTTACTCTTTTCTTTTGTTTTTTCTGCCGGCGTTCTCTCTCTTTCTCTTTCTTTCTCTTTGAGTTAGAAGAAGACAGTTGCAAGTATTAACACTTTTTAGCGTGATGATTTCTGAAAGTTTACAAGCCGCGTTAAAGAATTTCGTTTAATTAAAACAATAACAGCTTCCAAAGTCAAGTTAAGCACGTAAAAGAGCTTAAATTACATGCTTGTGAATCATTTCTAGCTCAAAATATAAGGAAACATTTAGTCAGTGGCTATTCAGTAACAGAGCTCTAATAGGTTTATGTAATTCATTGGTTGCATTCATACTGCTTAATTAACGAGTTTAGTTACAAACCACTTGTGGATAAATTAATTATCGCCTTTTACAGTTAATTTGTTTGGTAAAACGATGTTGTTAAGGCATTATTGTTATATCATATTTCATTTATTGTTATAATAAGATAAGTAGAGACTAACTTATTGGAATAGTGAAATTTCCAAAAGTCTTTATGCTTTCAAATAAATAGATTTGTTCGACAGCGGTGTTTCTTAGCCCGAATAAATATACCTACCTGTTTACTTTATGTAATTAGCGTTACCCAAACATATTGTTTTTTTGTTTTTCGTTAAACGTCTAGGAAGTTATATATTCGTTTGTATGTAGTTTTTTTTAAATATTTATTCATATTTTTCGTAAATAGTGGCCCGATTTTGAAATTTTTTTCATTTGATAAAGGAAGCTTTTGCTTAGGAAGTTTTTGAGTAAGCTTTGCTAATACGTATTTAATCAACTTGTTTTTTACATAGGATGTAGTCGTATCTATACGAATTAGTATGGGGTAGATATCATTACTAAATGGTGAAACCTAAAAATCATTTTTACATTTGCTGATCTTAAAATGTATTTTTTGTGCATAGGTCTAAGTAAATACACAATCAATCTGCCTAGCCTTTTCCCAACTATGTTGGGGTCGAGTTCCGATCTAACTGGATGCAGCTGAATACCAGTATTTTACATGCGACTGCCCATCTGACCTCCACAACCCAGTTACTTGGTAACACGATACCCCTTGGTGGGACTGCTTGTCAGACTTTCGAGCTTCTGTGACGTCTGTCAAAAATCTACGAATAGAGTCAAAGTAAATACTATACACCACAGTATTTATTCACTAAGTTAAACAGGATATAGAAGGCTGTCACAGTAAATCTCTCTAAGAATTTGATAGAGATCCCATCTTGGCGACGAATGAAATATTTGTAACCTTTTTAGCACCGGTCATAGTTTCACCAGGATAAATAACTAGTTTTGGAGATTCAATAGGTTTAAATTGGAATCTTCTCGGATCAAGAATCACATTCGACAGAATGTGAGTCTGGAAACTGCTAAAACCTACAAGTGACAGGCAGTTTGGATATTAACAGACGAAAAGATTTTATTGATCATTCTAAGTGCAACTATGTATCAACAGTAAATTTTTTTTTTTTTTTTAATAATTTTGCATGCCGTAAGGAAAAATGTATCGGGACTCTCATCAAAATAACCGTCATATGTATACCTACATTATTGGCAAATAAATGATTTCTATTTCTATTTAATTATTAGTATTTAATTAGATTTTATCATAATAAATTAACTAACTATTGTCACTATTCTTAAAACTTATGTTAAGTATTGTTTAAGAAATCAGTTGTCCTAATAGTAATTGTAAGAACTGATGCCGCCTGTGATACAGGTTTATCCTAGGTACAGGCATCATACTTTGTAATACCTACATTATTTCTAAGATTTATACCGTATTTTACCAAGTTTTATATTTGAATAAATGTTATTGGTGTTCTTTGACTCATTTTAATTCTTATTCGTTTCATCATCATCAGCCTATAATGTTCCCACTGCTGGGACACAGGCCTCCTCTCAGTGAGAGGAGGCCTGTGTATTGTATTGAGGCCTTATTCGTTTACATTTTTAAATATTTCTTAAAACAAATAGGATAAAAAACATTTAAAAATATAATTTATTGGTATTTGACATTTCTCGGGACCCAGGGGTCTCGGACCTTTGGAAGGCGTACGAGGTGCCGACGCCAACTCACAGAGGCCCCTTAGATGTTTTTAATGGAATGAGGTACTCGTACCAACCGACGATTATCCCTGTTCGCACTATGCAAGTGCAGCCAAGGACAACCCCCGGTTGGTGTGGGACCATTGTAAGATATGGAAACAAAGATATCGGACTATGGGTTTGGGTTGCTAAAGTGGACTGGTCACCTGGAACTATGGAAGGACTATGGCCCCTGCCTGATCTATGTTTTATATGCACACGGATAAAATGGCAGGGGGTGACTTGCACACTCAATAATGGGCCCCCGAAAACGGTCGCTAGCACATAGTGTCGTAGCGACAAGGGGGGAACATGTCCTGAGATGCTTATGAGGAGTGGAAAGGTATTCCATGGCTATCAGGACAATCCCGGAAGTACGGTCAAGATCCCTACCAGCATCTTACTGGAATACTTCCTTCCTCCGAGCACGTTTGCTCTTGCGAATCTTCACTCAAGCCGGCCAATTAAGGCAAGAATGAGGCGGGAGCGCCGTTCCTCGTCAGTGGTAACTCCAGCCGGCCAATAAAGGCAAGCCAGAGGTGAGGAACAAGACTTCTCCCGGGAGATAGGGTCCGTGGGGTCGCTACTGCCCAACAGCTCGCCACATGCTGCCCTGCGGGTTTTTGTATCTCTCTTGGTCTGGCTCCTCATCCCAGAGCTGTTCCGGCAAAGTAAACTGTACCGACACAGACCTAGAGTTCGGAGCGCGCAAGCCCCACCACGACATCAACATAGAGATACGGCGGTGGGGTTATTGGTATTATTATTATTATTCTCTCTAGGTACAAACAGCTCCATTAATAGTTACCCCGCCAAAAGACATGTGCGTTTAAATCCATGATAGGCCCAAGTTACTTTTAGTATTTTGCAAAAACATTTTATTTCAGTAACGTATTATTTTAGGGATTAGGCTTAACATTTACGTATAGTTAATAAATGTCTAAGTAGACCGGAGGTTTCAAGCCTGCTTGTCGTGCATAAGATTAGAGGTTAAAATCCTAGTCACGAAATGTTCTTTTTGTCAAGCATTATTTATTTTTTAATATAAGTAAAGTATTTTTCTAATTTGTTTTAGTAATATTTCTTAAGAATTTAAAAAATCAAGAAAAATAAAATACTTTAAAAATATAATAATATTTATCATTGCTATTATTTAACAAAACTTTGATCTTATTTTACTACTTAGATTTACATTTTACAATTTGATTTGATAATTTACAGTTATCATAATGTACATAATTTTGCCAACTGACACAAACGGGTCCCTAAACAAGTGACATCCTATTAACATAAACGATAAATTAGGTAGCGCTAGAAATAAACAATAATTTTAAGTAAACGTATACATCAAACATTGTAGTTATAACTTGAGGGGTATGGATAAATTTTATAAAGAAAACGTTAATGGATACCCTCAAATTAGAACATCTATCGATTAGACACCTAAAGATAAAGTGACTCGGACGATAGTAGATAACAATTTCATCGCAAATCATATATGGGCTCGCTGGCTAGTTCGTCAAACTGCCGGTATGAGAATGACGACGTTCGGTGGTGCGATGGTTCGAATCCAAGTCGATACTCATTGTATATGTTTGCATTTGTTATTTTTGAAGTATTCTTTAGATCCTTTATTTCATTAAAATACTTATAAATTACATTTTTAAATAATAGAATATAAAAATATAGGAACATTTAAAAATATAAAAAATAGTAGCCCACCGGTATCGGGAACAGGGTCCAAGCTACCGGCGGTCAGGGCTCCAGAGAGAGGAACCTCCTGACAATGCGATTATTCTTTTTCTTCTTTAGATTATTAGTAACGAATTCAATGTTGTAGCAGTGTAACATTTTAAACTTGAGGGGTTAGAACATACTGACGCTGTGTGTACCCAAGCTCTTCACTTGTACTGATAACCAGTGAAATCAATAAAAAAAAATATCATCAACCTACTTCGATGAAAGAAAATTCGCCAGTGAACCGACAAAAAGCCTTACAACAGAAAACAAAGTTTTAAGAAGGTACTTACAACTGTTCGATTTAGCCAACCATGTATCCTATTAGTAGGGTAGAATTGGGGGTTCTGTATCACTTCTTCCTCGCTCCGCTCGGAATGTGATCCAGAACCCCCAATTTTCCACACATCAGAATATGATCCAGAAACCCCAATTTTCCACACATCAGAATGTGATTCAGAACCCCCAATTCTCCACACATCAGAATGTGATCCAGAAACCCCAATTTTCCACACATCAGAATGTGATCCAGAACCCCCAATTCTCCAAACATCAGAATGTGATCTAGAACCCAGATTCTCCACACATTTTATCTATTCAACGTCAGATATCACTTTTCACTGATTAGAATTGAAATTTCTTTCAATCTGATTTAAATAAAAAGATTTTTCATCTTCCAGTAGAATTTGGTAGCATAATAATGTCTTCTGAATCAGATATATAACTTTATACCTTTGTTTCTTTTAAAAATAGGCGTTTTGATTTGTCAACATATTCTGTTCCTTTTACAGCATTTAAATAAAAGCAATCAGGAAAAAATATAGCATGTTGCATCCAAGGATCATCGTAATACTCCCAATCTTCGATAACACCTCCACATGAAAAACATGCTGATTTATCATTTATACTATTTCCGCAATAAAAGAATCCAGCATCAGCCATTTCCGTTACCACGGCTTTCTTTGAATCAGCCGTCGCCCAATAATGGTTGAATGAAAATAAGCGCACTTTATATCTATGATATGTGTCATATCGAGGATTGTATTTATTTTGAGACATATTTTGTACGCTGGAGTTCTTGATACTGATGTTTATGAAAGTATAATGAAGTCACATAGACGTTGCTAGCAACTTATAAACAAACAAGTAAACCTGGATGAGTCGGAGGGATGGCTGGGAGATGGGATGCTAAATTTAATAAATAAAATAGTAAAATATTTTTTACAAAATTTTATTATCAAAGCACCATTTATTTAAACATAAAACATTTTTTAAAGCACATATTGAGTCATGATAAATACAACTATACAGTTCATGAGAATGTTCATATTTTTTGTGCAAACTTAATAAACTAGGACAACCTTTATCTTCTAAATTATTTACATTATCATTATTTAGAATGTCTTTTAACCATAACATTTTTTCAATTCCTTTAGTGTAAACATATTTATTTCTTAAAATATCTACAATCAACGTCTGATAACTTGAATAAGGCACAACTCCTTCACCCCAGTATATCTTTCTATTACGTTCAATCCAACTAACTTGACGTCTTTCTGATCTCGTCAAATTGTAAAATGGAAATGGCGGTCTAATTAACAACACCTGAATTTTTTTACTATAAAATACAGCAATTTCTTTTACAATAAATTCATTTGCTTCTGTTTTAAAACCCTGAACATCTACAATAGCAGTCATGATAACCTGCGCACTATGTTGCTCAAAGGTTTATATTCCACAAGTCGATCGTTAATAATTAAGCAATATCCAGTTGTGTTATCTGGTATTGGTGCTAAGCATTCAATCTCAAGACGCACATCTACGGGACCTGTCTTTAAACTATCGTTTTGTCTTGAACAGTCTATAATAAAGAGAGGTGCCTTCTCCTTAAAATCAGCTAAATTAAGCAAGGGGTCCGCAGGGCAGTTGTAATACGACTGACGAAATTTCACATACATTTCGTATAATATATTGTATTTGTTCTCGGTAAAATTTAAACAAAGAGGCTCATACGGATAATACTGTGAATTCAAAAATAGTGTTATGTTTGTAACTCCACAGTGATCGAACAGTGAACTATCTTTGGTTTTATTATTTTTTCTATTAGTTTGTAAACAAAATATTAAATATCGCGGTTTCTCTAATTGTGATGCAGTCTTAACTGACCAAGAATGTTTTGTGGTTTTAGGGAGTAAAGGATACTCATATAAATCCCAATTTCTAAACGCCATTTGAATAGGTTTATCTCTTTCTAAATGTTTAAGGAGAGTCAACCGTTCACGATCTGATACTTTTATATGCGGTACACGCCATTGTACTTTTTGTATATCTATTTGAAAATGTGCAACATCATCAGTTACTAAGATACTGTTTAAGTTAGAGTTACTCCTATTCAGTATAAGTTCATGTTTACAATTTATCACAATTTTGCTGTAATCCTCAGCAAATCCTAAAATCTTATTAAGAGGTACAATAGCACTAAAATATCCATCGTTTTTAATTCCGCCTATATTCCAACCCCACAAAGCAGCAACCTTATTTTCTCCATCATTCATTGAAACGTATGACTTTATTGTTGATGTTATTCCAGAATTTTTAATACGATCTATTTCAATACCATTCATTTCGTATCTGATATCTTGAAACAAAAACATAATAGGGTTGTTACTGAACGTAATATTTTTCTTAATTGCTTTTCCATCTTTGTCGAAGAACTTTGCCTGGCCTTCGACATAAATTGAACTGGCTGACGGTAACACGTATGTATCTTGCTGGTGTATGGGAATTCTGATTTCATCGTTTTCTCTAAAACTGTTATTATAAGGATTGTAAGAATGTACTTCATAGCTTTCAATCGAGGTATCGAAGTGTGGTGATTCAGTAATTTGTAGCATATTCATAGTTTAAAACCAAGAGCTTTAAGAAAATCTTTATTAGTTTTGATCAATTTTTTAAGCTTATTCTTACGTCTTTGCACCTTGGTGGTTGTATAAGAAATAGGATGCTTTATGTTGACGGTAGGGTTTTTATAAAACAATATCATTGTGTTTTTCTTAAATGAAGTCGTAGTTGAATATGTTCTTCTCCAAAGTTAATACAGTTACCAAATTGATCAACAATCTTAACAAATATAGATGAAATTGTATTTTTGTTCACAGGAAAATAAATAATGTTTTGTGGTATTTCTATGTACCGATGACCTGTATCAGTATTTGACACAAATTCATGAATAATATGAGTTGGTAATCCGTTGGAATATGAACCGTGCACTAGATCACATTCGATTCTGATCACAGGCGGGACGCTATCGTTAACGCAAAGATTTGGTATTGAATTTAATACTGTAAAGTATAATAAACCACACTCATATTGATCAGATAAATGCAGAGGCGGTTGAAAGTATGAAACCAATTCTGATTTATTTCCAGAGATGGTAACCGTAATAGACATGCTTGTATACTGAACGCTCCTGAAAGATCCTGCTTATTTTATTCTTTGACTACACCAAAACTTCTTTAAGAAGGTTAAACAGAGATGTCCGCAATTGAAAGGATGATCGCGTTGTATATTATCATAATTATAGTGAACTTTGGAACCTATGTATTTTATAAACTCCTTTGGGGGTTTAAGATTTCCGTAACTGTCAAAGTATTCGATATAATCATCATATTTTGCATAGGCTACCCAATGAGAACCAGGATTTTTTGAACTATCTAAATTAATAACTCCACATTCTTTTTTTAAAGGTTCTTTAGGCAGCTCATCTCTCATAAAGACACCTCGAAAATAGGGAATATTATTCCCATACTTCAAAATGTCAAAGTTAGATAAAGCTCGTTTGGGTAGCCGATATTTTAGTTTTTTTCTTTCGATACAAAAATTCCAAGTCCATTTTTATGGGGTTTAAGATGTAATCCATTTCCGATACGAAGAGCTTCTATTTTTTCATTGTGTCTCTTCATTTCTGTAAAACGTTTTTTAGCCATCTTGAATTCATTAATAGTTTTAGCAATACCAGCTGCACCACCTGCCAAGGCTCCAGCAGCCGACAATCCCGCAAAAATAGGAATCAAAGGCAAAAATCCTCCAGTTTTTGGTATTGGAATAATGCGAGGAAGTTTTATTGATGAATCATCAACTAATTCTCTTGCAGCAGCCATAGCCAATTCTATTGCCATTTTCTTGCCTTTTGGTCTTAATTTCTGTATATGTCTTTTCGTTTTAGTAATTACATGTTTTAATTTATTTTTAATACCATTGCCAGACGTAATTTTCTTTGAAGACTTTTTATTATGACCACGATTTTTTAGGCCAGCACCCGTTTTAATTTTTGTTAACATAGCTTTGCTTACTAAATGTGCTGCGAATTTTTCACCGACACTTGCATCAGACGCAACTGCCCGCTTTTTTGACATTTTTAACAAAACTAAATCTGCTATATGTCGATCCTTTAAAGTTGACGATTTATGATAAGCAATATCGTGCTCTTTACAATATTCGTCTAATTTATTTATACCCTTATCTCCATGTGTAATTCTCTTAATCAATTTAGTACCAGGACCACAATAATTGTATCCTGGTAAGTGTAATTCAAATGGTAAATGATTTATAAGCCAATTGAGAAGACTACGCTCTCCAATACACATCATAAGACTGATCAATTATGGATTGAATACTTTATAAATATATAATTTTTATAATATATTTGACTTATCAATCCAGCTGTTTTCAGCAGACGGCAAACCTAACCATTTTACCAAAACCCTGTTTCCTTTTCTTCTAAGAACTTTTTCAACCAGATATACATTAGAATGTTTTGCCTTTTGTAGCTCTTGTACATAAAATGCTCCTAAAATAGGTCGACCTCTGATTGAATCTTCAAGTAAGTATGTGATAGGAGTTGTGTTTTGTATTTTTCGAATTTTAAATATTTCTGTCGACCAGTTAGGAGTATATCCTTTTTCAAATGTTCCTTTATACTTACTGATACGCACATAATCATCAATTTTAAACTTACTTTTATAGATACTATTGTTTCTTACCAGCATTTCATATCTTTCTAATATACGTTTCTTATTAATATTATCCACATTTGCCGGAATTTCATCAATTGTCCGATGGTAGGCGTGATTGTATTTATCTATAACGCTGTTGATGGTATTATCTATCCAGTTATAGCTACCTTTTAAACTAAATTCTTTATACAGTTTAGATTTCAGTGTTCTGATGAATCGCTCAACTATTGAAGCTTTTTTTGTTGAAAAAGTTGAATAATGATTAATGTGATAAGACGTCATAAGTTTTTTGAAATTATTATTATAAAACTCAGTCCCATTATCAGTTTGCAGATTTTTGGGGATACGCCCTTTTCCCAATAAACGCTCAAAATTGTTACATACAATTTCTTTGTTTTTACTTTTCAAAGGAAAGATCCATGCATATTTCGAAAATGTGTCAATAACAGCAAGAATAAATCTAAAGTTTTTATTTTCCTTAGAAATTGATTGCATATCAATTAAGTCCGCTTGCCATAAATCATCTATATCCTTCATAACAACATTTCTTCGTGGAAAGTTTAGCCTTGCATTTTTATGGATCTCATTTACCACATCTGCTTTACTCATTTCGCAGATATTTTTTTGGTGTGTATTTTTGTTTTTTTTCTGAACTTGTTTAGTGACTAATTTTGCCAATGCTCATGATGAATGAGTCTGTAATACTAAAACAAATATTAATCATTGCTAGTATTTATGCCTTAATTATGTTAGATTCTTTTAATTCTTCAATTATAGATAGAATTTCATTATCATGATTTGTATTGCCAGCATCTCTTGAAGCGACTAATAATTTTAATCTCTCCACCAATTCATTTGGATCATCCCAATACACCAAGTCAGTGTTGTTTTTATATTTTTTTAGTTTTGGTAAGTTTCCTCCAAATTTAGAATCAATTTTATCATCTGACGTTTCGGTAAATAATGGTTTGATTATTTCACGATATTTGAGACCTTTATCACCCTTTATTTGACCTTTGGGATTAAAATCTCTCTTATGGGCATTTGTATGATGTAACATATCCTTATAGACAAGTTTATCTTCATTCGAAACTAACTTTAAATCAGGTTTTCTTCGAAGTAAAAGCTCTTTCAGGCCAGATGTTAAATTGTAAGGTTTGTTGCCGATTTTAATCATAATTAAAGTATCATTATTCAAACTATCGATTTTAGAAAATGATATTTCTGAATTACCCATCAATAAAGTTTTGTTTTCGCTTCTAATTCCAAATGGTATGGAAATACCATCATAAATACCATAGATATCATCACCCTCTAATGACATTTCTAAATTATCTGCTAATTCCGTTGTAGTATTTCGTTCAACGAGTTGTGTAGAGTTTCGTTTTGGATCGTAATAGTCACTGATCTTGGTAGATGAACTAGTATTATTTTCCTCCGTTTCAATTTCTTCAGTATTAGTAAGAGTAGTATTTTCTATATTTTTTACATTTTTTACAAACCTATTTGAGCCAACTAAGGCTTTAAGAGGATCTGTTACAGGTTTTAGCATTTTATCAAGTGACATGTTCATTTCATGTTCTTGATTTTTCATTTGTTTCATTTTATTTTTTATGGTGTCAACAGACTTCATTAACTCCATTTTAATTGTTTTCTCCATCTTCCTTTATAACAACTGAATTCAGCTAAGGATAGAATAGCACTAAACTTTTATTTCTATAAAATTCGTTTATAAATATAAAACTTCATTCGAAATAAAAAAAGGTATCGAAATTCTGTCTGTATCTTCCCTTATTTATAGGAGACTCTTTGTTAATAATTAAAAAATTATGAGGGGTTTTCCAAACCGTTTTACAAATATCTTTAAACTGATTCCATAATAAATCAGAGCTGACGTGTTCTTCATAAATGTGCTTTAAGTTCACATCGTCTTGTTTAAATATTATAAGAAAATTAACATTATCACGTAACAATTGTTTCGGAATTTTTGAATAAGTTTGTGATAAATAGAAGCAATCGATTTGCTTATGTCTACCCATAGAAAAATAATTGCGGATATTTATTTGATTTTCACATGCCACATCATCAAAAATAAATACAGAATTAGTTAAAGCTTCACTCGGAGATATTACATCTTTATCATCATTAAACTCGTAGAACTTTATTTGAGGTACTCTTCTTAATACTTCGCTTAGGAAACGATATTTTGGCTGAAAACTTGTTTTTGAGTAAAGATAAAGATTCTGAAATTTCAGTCCATTTTCATGCAGAAGCAAACTGATCATCACGTTTGTTTTACCACAGTTCGAAGGGCCGCAAATTACACAACGAATTGTGTTAGGCAGTAAAATGCTGTGTTTGATTTGGTGAGCAGAGTCACTAAAATTTATATTATTAACGTTCAGAGATATGAGTTGTTTGATCAACTTCATCTTGTTTATTATTTAATTTCTTTAGTGACCTTCATATATATACAAGACTTATATGGTAAGTAACTTAATTCCTTTATTATGAACATAATAATATTATCACACATCATAGCAAACCAAAGACAGTTTCAATATAGTGAAGCAGGAGCATAGTTCATTTGACTACTATTGCTGCAATAAGTAGGACCTATACAACTGAATTACAATTGAATTCAATCTTCTAGGCAAGTATTTCTATAATTAAGATTCATCAATACCTAGATTTTATATTAGAATTTATGTTTATTTTTTTTTTTCTTTGTTTTACAGAATTATGTCCGTCTCCCCATCGTATAGTCCTGTGGAGAGTGCTTTTTTTGCGGTGCGTATTTAATTTATTCTTATTTGAAGCATTTTAAATTGAATTATTTGTTTATAAATGAATAAACGTAAATACTTCAAGCACACAAATGTACAGAGGCGGATTGAATGCTATAGGCATTTTCTACCAGTCAACCTTTGAGTGATGCAGAGACAAACAGTTTAATTATTATGTTTAATTATGTTATAATGATTTTATTTTATTACAGGAGACGAATAATCTTTGTCCAGACAACACCTACGCTCTTGGAAATCCATTTCTTTTTGCGCAAGACAGGGAAACTTTTTATACCGCAGAAGCAGAACTAGCGCATCAGGAGTATTTAAATGAAAAAACGGAAGAGAAATCTGAGGAAACTAAAGACCCTAAAAGAAAGAAATCTAATATTAATAAGAAGGTCATGAAAAAGTCTCCTACACAGTCTTCATCTTACATTATTCGGAAGGAGACAGGAAAACCCCATCATTTGATTAAAATACATATATATGATCTTACCAGATGTGATAAAGACAATAAACAAAATTGTGACATTGACAATGATGTTGATGATAGCGCCGACGTAAGCATCCAGTACCTTGTAAAAGATGATTATGATGATATTTTGGATGAAACTGAGCATCTCGTTGGCAAAATAGTGAAGAAAATTAGTAATAAGCAGTATTAAATGTGTGTAATACGAAAAAGTTTATTTTGTGATTGTGAACATGCAAGTGTGTGTTTATTAGCTGTAACAAATGTTTAATGAATTTTACTATTTAATTAGAATATTTTAGATTTTTTTGTTTTAATTATGTTTTTATAATATTTAAGTCTTTTTCATGTAAGAATATAATAATGAATGTGAAAGTTTAATAAATATTATAATTTTCAACTTGACTAGTTTCATTTTGTGTCAGACTACATAGGTGGTAAAATAACATAATAAAACACATTTATTTGAATACAAGATACCTATTTATTTCATCACAAAAAATACAATATTTACTTAATTTCTAGATTTTACAAAAATATTATCTTATGAAAAATTAAACAAGAAATATTATAATTCATGAGATTATATTGTTTATGCAATAATATAATAAAGTAACTTTACAAACATAAAAGAAAGTAAATAGTAGATAACAAAAATAATAGCTTAAAACATAGTACGATGATGACCCCAAGGCATAGTATAAATTTTATTTTTTATCTGACGTTTGTCATCATTTCCATTAAGTACTAATTTATTAATTTTCTGTGTATACAACTTATGATTTTTAGATCGAATGACATACATAGTATCTCTAAGATTTATGTCATTAATCAAAGTATTTTTATATTTTTCAATTGTGAGTTTATTAGAAACAGGTTTTTTAACTCCTTTAGCTTTTTTAATTGTATTGTTTAAACTATTTATACAGTATAATTTAGCCCTCAAACCAATAAACTCAGTAATGACATCTCCACCCATTTCATCCTTAAAATAGCCAGGTATTTGTTTATTCGCTTTCGGAATACCATAAATATTATTTTCTTCAAAGTTACTAGTATCAAAATATTTTATATTTTGTTTCATGTCTTTATAAAAATCATCAGTACGTATTATATACAAGAGACTATCAGTATCAGTATAACAAAGTTTTATGTCATCTTTATATATTTTCTTCATAACAGAATAGTGAAATTGATACAAATGACGTTTTGCTAATTCCAGTATTGTAAAACCAATGTATATTGGTCGATCTAAAACAACTTTAGCGGGCTCTAATTGAATAGCAACAAGGTTCTCTGAAATAATAGCCATATTTTTAAAATTAGGGGCGCTCACATATTTTTCTGCCCCCTTTATTTTATTTGTCTTATTAAAGTCATCTTTCCACACATTAACTAATTTAACATTCACTTGTTTTCTTTTATTTTCAATCGTTTTACCAAATATTGAATTATTTTGCTTCTTGAAAAAATCTCTTTCGAAATCTGAGTTAGCTTTTTGTCTGAGTGCTGTATTAAGATTTATGTATGGCTCTAAGAATTATTTTTGAGTAAATGCTAGAATTTTGTGGATATTTAATAATATAAGACCATTCTTTAAACATTCTTGTAAGTGAACATAGTGGATGACATATCTATATTTATCATACAGATTAGCAATTAGTTTTGTGTTTTTGCTATCACATGGAATAGGAACGGATAATTTTTCTGGCGCAAATGGTAAATCAGAATGCCCGTCATGTATATTAGGAGGATAATGAATATCAACTTCAAGTATGTACCCTTCGTCACTATCAGCAGAAACGGATGCAATTTCCAATAAAGCTATTTCAAATTTTGTTAAAAATCTAAAATTTCCACTGGGAAGTCTTTGTGTCATAGCATGACCATATAAATTGACACAATCTAAGTAAACTAAAAATGCGTTGGGTTCTTTTTCATTATAGTCTGGCAAATATTTATTATTAGCCTTTGCATGTCGCAGCGAACATTGAGCAAGACCTCCTCTGATACCTTTTTCTAGCATTTGATATATTTCTATATCAGATATTAAATCTAATTCTACTTTAGTTAGCAAGAGCATAGCGTCCCAGCTTAATGACGGTGATGAAACATAATGACAAGGGTCAAGCTCATAATGACATAAACTCATAGATCGGAATTTCTCAAATATGTCACACAATAGTAAGACATCACATTTCAAATATAAATCAGTATATTCGCCTAAATTCGTAATACCAAATTTAGCCCACACATTTAAAGCGTGATTGTAATCGTCAGTAGACACTGTATCGGATGTGAGTTTATTATAAAAATTTGAGCGTTCTGGTAACCGAGTTTCCGCATATCGTTCCCAGGAGTCTATATAATCATAGCAATACACGCCTTTCCTAAGGCACAATCTAAATAAATTTTCATCAGTGAAAAATGATTGTAAATGCTTTAAATCATTGGAGTCCAGTGTCTTTACTAAGTTGTCTAAACTCGAACTTAAGAAATTAAAAGAATCTATGAATTTTAATTGGGCTACTTTCTGAGAATTAAATGGGAAAAATTTAGTAAAAGAAATATATTTTTCCTTGGTTCTTGGAATTAAATTGATTCGACCGCAAACACTTGAAGTTCTTTTATAAATAAATGACAGTCATATCCCGAAAGATTATGAAATATTATGGGAATAAATTTTACAGACTTATTATTTAAGTTGCATGAATTATGAGCTGGACCGCGATATTTACCTGTGAAATGATCGTGGTCATGAACAATATGGTCATTATTAGAAAAAAAATCTTTGCAAATATGACATACTGTAGCAGTCTTAAATGAAAGAAGCTCTTCATCATTCAACGGGGACATGTCTCTAGGCAAAGACAAAATGTCATTTAAACTTTCTAAATCCTTAGTAATAGATTCTACAAACTTTTTTGAACAATTTGGGCCTCGATAAGATACTAAATTATTAAGTTCTGGATTAGTCTCACAGCATATATAATAGGCAAAACAAGTTGCTTCATGAATTTGTATGTTTTCGACATACTGACTTTTATTTTTATCTGAATATTCTCGAAGTAAGCTTTCAAAGTCTCCATAAATAACAATAGGAATTCTTTGAGTCCTTATATAATTGGAAAACCGAAGCTTGCTATTCTCTTCTGGGAGCACTGTTTGCATTCGTGCACAATTATGATTATCTAATTTCGCCTCTGAATCAAAGTATATAAAACATTCATCACATAAGTGAATTTTAGATTTGTGTTTTGTTAGTTGATCATGAACTAATCGCGCAAAATTTTTTATTAAACAGAAATGATTTTTGTCTCCTTTTTGAATTAATAATAAATTTACATGGGTCAGTTTCCGTTGTAAAGTTTTGTATAATGGTCCAGTTACAGTATTATTTTTTTCTAAACCATAAACATTTACACTTATATGTGGATTATTTTTTTCGAATTGTTTTATGTCATCAAATGTTGGTGGGAAAGATATACCATTTAAATTTAATAATTTAGAGTAATGTGGATATGATGAAACTCTATTACTGTTATACCGTACTGGATACATATGTGCTACAATACACCAGAGAAAACAATGTCTATCTTTATTGCAAATGTTAAGACATGACTTTGTTTTAAGAATTTTTATCGGTAAAGAAATGTAACTGCCAGCTTTTAAGGGATTATACTTAACTATATTCATTTCCAAATGATTAATCGACTCTATAGCCCAACCAGATTCTGATAATTCAAATTCTGTGCACTTATACAACATTTTTTGCACGCATTCTTCAAAAAATAGTTTTATATTAGTATTCTGAATTATCACATAATACTTTGTATTGAAAGATTTCAAAGACAATTCTTCATTTTTAGGCAACTTGTACAATACAAAAAGCTCAAATTGTATCTTAATCGCTCGATGTTTCAATCGCAATGTCTCAATAATCTTGTAAATCATGCTAGAAATATCTGATAAAAACATCTCTGGTGAAATGTTATCTAAACTTGTTGGATTAAATCTGTAACTAGCAATTCGATTTTTGAAAGCAGTAGCTATTATTTGCACATTATCAAATTCAGTACTCAACAAACAGTTTGATTTATGTATATTACTTTTCTTATGTGATGAATATTTTTGGACATAAACCTTACAATGTGGACAAAATTTCATGTTTGTTTATATTGAATACAAAAAAGTAACGCAATAATCTATTAAATTAACCTTAATTATATTCACCAAAATATATGTTTTATACTTATATTTATTTTGACCTAAAATTGTTTTAAGTTTTTTGATTTAGGTACTTCAAGGCCAAAATTAGGTAGTGGTCTAGAATTTTAAGCTTTAAGATTAATTAATTCGAATTTATTGGTTTTTGGTTTTTAGTTTTTTGGTTTACTGAAAGAAATCATACAAATAAGTAAGTACCTATGTAAGATTATATTTCATTACAATTATCTGAGGAAACAAACATTAAAAAGAAAGATCAATTATAGACTTCATGGCGCAGGTAGGTACTTACTTAAATTCAAACAATATAAAATGTAGATTATAATCTATTAATTTTACCTTAATTATATTCACCAAAATATATGTTTTATACTTATATTTTGACCTAAAATTGTTTTAAGTTTTTTGATTTAGGTACTTCAAGGCCAAAATTAGGTACTGGTCTAGAATTTTTAACTACTTCAAGATTTAGGTTAAAGGTCCGAATTACTGATTTGATTTTTTTTTTAAAGTACCTATAGCATAAGATTCAAGGTCATAATTACTGGTCTAGAATTTTAAGCTTTGAGATTCATTAATTCGAGTTTATTGGTTTTTGGTTTTTAGTTTTTGGTTTTTTGGTTTACTGAAAGAAATCATACAAATAATGATTTAAAAAAAATATAGAAGTAAGTACCTATGTAAGATTATATTTCATTACAATTATCTGAGGAAACAAACATTAAAAAGAAAGATCAATTATAGACTTCATGGCACAGGTACTTACTTAAATTCAAACAATATAAAATATGGATTAGACTTGTGATCGTTACTAACATCTGTTTATACAATTTATACAATGTGGAGACAACAAATAACGTTAAATGAAAATACTGGCAATTAAACCTTACAATATGGACAAAATTTCATGTTTTTTTTAATTGAGTACAAAAAGTAAAGCAATAATCTATTAATTTAACGTTAATTATATTCATCAAAATATATGTATTATACTTATATTTATTTTGACCTAAAATTGTTTTAAGAGTTTTGATTTAGGTACTTCAAGGTCAAAATTACTGGTCTAGAATTTTTAACTACTTCAAGATTAAGGTTAAAGGTCTGAATTACTGATCTGAATGTTTTTATATACTTAAAGCATATGATTCAAGGTCATAATTACTGGTCCAGAATTTTTAAGCTTTGAGATTCATTAATTCGAGTTTATTGGTTTTTGGTTTTTAGTTTTTTGGTTTTTAGTTTTTAGTTTTTTGGCTTACTGAAAGAAATCATACAAATAATGATTAATAAAAAATAAAAATATATTTAAGTAAGTACCTATGTAAGATTATATTTAATTACAATTATCTGAGGAAGCAAACATTAAAAAGAAAAGACAATTATAGACTTCATGGCGCAGGTACTTACTTAAATTCAAACAATATAAAATATAGATTACACTTATAAATTAATCGTTACAAACAATTTATACAATGTGGAAACAACAATTCAACAATAAATGAAAATACTGGCAATTATAATTATGAAAAGAAAAAATATAGGTATGCCATTATATTAAAGACCCTTTAAATGTAAAAAAATGTTCTTAAACAAGTTTATAATAAAATATAATAAGCATAATTATTAAAAGAGCAAAAATATTAAGGAGTCCTTTAAATTGGGGGTAAGACGCTTATCTAATTTTAAAATACGTTAGACTGATAGAGTATGGGCTGTATCTTCTGATAATCTTCTTTAGCAGCGGTCACAAGTTTTGTGACTGCTTTCCATACCGTACTGCTGTCATCAACAGCCGATTTGAAGGTAACTAGTGCCCGTTTCCAGCGGTCGTTGCTAAGCGCCTCCGCGTCCCGAGCGTTGTAAACACGCAGTTCCACGTAGTAGTTGCCCTGCCGGGTGGGATCCCGCTGGAGTGTATAACCGGAACCGCTACGTCTTGACAAGAAGCTCCGCAGTGCAGCCGCTCGGATGGGTTCACCGCCAAGTTCTTGCTCGTTCTGAAATTAGAAATGATTATCATTAGAACAATTTAAAAAAAGCATGAATACAACCTTCAAAAATGTACTGACCCATAGATTTTAACTGATCAGGGAATCGTATTTAGAATATCTTAGTCAGTCTTTGGATGTGACAGATGGACAGATGGACAGACAGACAAACACGCGAGTGATCCTATAAGGGTTCCGTTTTTCCTTTTGAGGTATGGAACCCTAAAAATAATGGAAAATAAAAATTAAAAGGACCCACATTACAAATAAACAATGACATACATACGTAAACTCACGCCTTCTACCCGTGGGGGGAGGAGGCATGAATAAACAATAATGTAAAATAAAAATTAAAAAGGTATTTGCAAATAAAAAAGTTCAGCATAAGTACCTCTGAATCCGACTGCTTCCTTTTTTTGACCGATGTTGATGGCGTCGGCAAATCAACGTCCGACTCCGTGTCGGACCCAAAAAAGTTAGATTTTACCACCGGAGCGCTGGTAATTTTCTTTATTGCAGGTTTATTTCTTTTGCCGGCAGCCTTTTTCCCTGCCTTCTTTTTCTGTGCCGATGGTGCTGGCTGAGATGTTGGTATTTCACAGTCAGAATCGAAGGGATTGGTCGACCTAAAATGAAGAACAATAAATTTCACTCACAAGTTCAATTAATTATATTATTCGATATAAATAATAATTGTAGAGTTATACGCACATACTTGTTGTACTATTTATTGTTCACAATTATATTGAAAAAAGAAACAGCTGCAAGTACCCGGGATGCGCACTAATTAAAATGAAATTATTAAATGCAGTCATATTTATAGATTACATTATTAAAGCGGTGGTTACAGTAATAAATCGCTCACAAAGTAAGAAAGCGATTTTGATATGTGTGCTAAAAATTAGTTCTATGTCATCAGCAAATAGAGTCTAAAATTAATTGATTGTTACTTACTCAATATGATCGCATCCTTACTTTCCTTATTTGTCGACGGCGCCGCTCTGTCGCGTATACCTGAGACGATTTTCTAAAAAGGAAGTGGTATGTACTCTCTCAGAACAATAAGTTGCAGATTGCTGACGCGGGTTTATTACGGAAATGGAATGAATGATAGAACTGTATATATTATTTATATTAAATTAAATAATGGCAAAAAATAAAACATGAAAACAAAATCCAGACCGAAACAAATACTTATTTGTCCCGTGCGGGAATCGAACCCGCGACAGTTGGCGTATTTACTAACAGCACGTTTATAAACTAATATTTACATTGTGATGCAGCGAGATGACCTCTTAATCAATGCGCCATACGTGTCGTCGAAAATGTGACAAAATACTGGATCGCTTTTAAGATTGGGAGATTTACGATGATCCTTGGGTGGTTTACACATATAATCAAATTCCATACTTTCCCAATTTAGTAAACGGCGCCACACCGTCGCAGATACCTGCGATGAAATTCTAAAAAGGAAGTTGTATACTTATGCCATCGCTATTAATGAAATAAATAAAATGTATCCGTATCCAAGGCACCGATGACATTTATTAATAGGTATGACAGATTTATTAATAGGTACTTTTATTAGTAGGTAGGATAGATGGGTCCACTATAAATGATTTAGCAGCTTGTTACTTCTGCGGTGCTGAGCTCATGGACTAGCACCATCAGGTTGTGCCGTGACTAGAGCATATTCGCAGTTTTCTATTATATTGTCCCTTCAGATGAAAAGTGATATCTGAGATTGAATAGATAAATCCATATAAGGGGTTTATTAGATTGAAAAGTCAGCATTCCAGTCTATTTCATTTGCAGAAGAGCGTCTCTAAATTCCAATTACTCTTTTATCCTATATTCAGCAAGCATAATTTTCATATTAGGTAGTCAATGTAATCGATGTAGATAAATCCTATCTTAAGATTCTATAACCAGCTATCATCTTTAGACATACATGTACAAGCAAATTGAAATACTGCAAATCGCATACTTAGTTCTACCTGTGAACAGTCGGTACACTTCGTCAAATATAATTAATTCATCAATGGATATAGGAACACAAGATGTGCACCGCATCATTTCGATGTAACGCAGCGGTCGTACTTGATATTGCTGTTTATATTATCACTAAGCGCATTCAATAATTTTGTTCCACTGTACCAGTTCAAAGTCACCCTGGGTTCTGGATCACATTTCCATGTGTGGAGAATTGGGGGTTCTGGATCATATTCCGAGCGGAGCGAGGAAGAATTGATACAGAACCCCCAATTCTACCCTACTCCTATTACTCACGCTACCTGCAAAGGTTTTTTTAACCCCAAGCCTTACCTAAAACCATGTAATCCCGAAAAGCCTTTCTTTACTTCATAACCGTATACAGTATGTGTAAACGGTGTTAACTGTATACAGTGTGTTTTATAATAATTTTGTCTTCTAATTACCTACAGACAGCCTAGATGTTTCACTGCAGGCGCGACTTCTGAACGTGAGGTCCCGGTTTCGATCCACGAGCCAGGCAAAGTGTTACTGAGGTTTTCCATTCGGAAATTATCAAAAGTAGGCTTGGAGCTTTTATTGAAAAACTATACTTTTTAATTTCACATGTTTTCCACGATAAGTCAGGATGTTTAATAACCAGGTAAAAAGCAAACATTTCGCACAACACACTGTGAAGTGTCTCAAACCAATCTATTAAACTTCCGTCTATATCAAGTACGTACTTCTGACAAAATCTCCGAGTTCGTATAAAGACGAACTTCGCTTAGTTTACGTAAACATTTCAAACTTCCATATTAATAGGTGAGTTTCGTGAAATATTGGTGTGGGCGTACTTAAAATTGATTTATTGTAAAACTTTGGACCGTGTACCGTTTGGAATTGAATTTTACAACCACTTTTGGTATTACAATAGACAGGGAATCTACCTCAAATCGTGCCTATTTTTTTTAGTTTAAGTTCTGATGTCGCCGAAAGAACGTCAGCGGTTTTTAAAATTCGAAATTTTGTTTTTGCCCTCATTTTTAAAGTACCTTCCCTAGGCTAATATTAATCATCCCTGCTCACTCTAGGGAAGGTTGTTAATAGTATTTTTTAAGTTCTGCATTATCGTGCATACTGAAATATCCCTGTTAGTGTTAAAGTGAAGTGGATGTTCAAGCATAGCGATGTTGGACATCATGTAAAAATCATGAGAATCCACTTCTCATGATTTAACACTAAGGGCCTTATCATACATGCGGATTGCGAGCGTCCTCAAAGCGGAGAGGGCGCGCAACGAACACGCGGTGCATGCGCAGCGAATTCGTTGCGGACGCGCAACGATATCGCCGCGAATAGCAGCGTGAAAATGGATCTTCCCAAATTCGTTGATGCTTTCGTTTTTGTCTCCGGCGTCTTTGAAGTAACAAAGCCAACAGCAGTGTCTCCTCGTCGGACTCCACTTTATTACTGAGTGTATTGTACGTCATGAACTTGCTACAAACACGCGAAGAAAACGTTGCGAATTAGCCACGCGTCCGCGACGTCTTCGCTGTGCAGCCGCGGCGTGTTCGCAATGCATTCGCTGCGCGCACGCCCCGCCCCGCAGCTGCTCGCAAACCGCTAATATGATAAGGCCCTAACAGTGACATTTCAGTAGGTACGATAACGCAGAACTAAGAAAATACTATTAACAACCTTCTCTAGAATGAGGACGAATGTTAAATGGAACATAGTACAATAATCTGTAACAGTTGTATCGATAGTCCAAACACAATACTTGAAAGAATGATAACGCTGCTCACTGTGGCAACAGCTGTTGGCTTCCGCTACGAATCGCTACGATTTCGCCACGCGCCACGTAGCCGATAGCTTGTTACGTAGCACATTTGCTACGTTGCTTTTATTGCAAAGAATGCTGATTAGCCGTTTTATTTGGACGTTATTTATTTAAATATCTTTTAGGATTTTTCAAAATATCAAAGATTTATATTTAACATTTAATTTCGACCGTCCTATTTAAAACTAAATAATTATTTACCACAATCAGTCTGTAACGTTCCCACTGCTGGGACTCAGAGCTCCCCTCGGTGTTAGGGAGTGGGCCGTAATCCACCACGCGGACCCAGTGCGGGTTGATAGATGTCACATGTCTTCGAATTTTTGGTTCTAAGACATGCCGAAATGGACATGTCGAATTTTAGGTTCTAGGATTTCCTCACGATGTTTTCCTTCAATGTTTTGAGAGCATTAGTGATGAAAATAATTTTCACAAAGTAAAGCGCCTGTCAGGATTCAAACCTACGACCTACAACTCGTAAGTCGCGGCCATTACCACTGGGCCACCACTGCTCTCAATAATTATTTATCTATGCATAACCTAAATTTAATGAAGAGGTAAAATTGTTTGTTCAGAATATTTATAAAAGGGAATCTCTGGAAGTGCTGATCCGATCACAAACATTCTTTCACTGATGGAAAGTCACGCTATTGTCGAATTCCATATAATAAATAATAGGATATGTTTCATGTGAAAAGTCGCGGCGGAAGCTAGTAATTATTATTCCAAAATCTTCTCATACATTGTTAGAATTAATAATAACAACTTCAAAATAACTCATATTCCGCCAGTTACACCTTGAAATACCAGGAAATATAATACAGGAAATGAAAACGCGTTACTAAGGCTTTAACTGATATGGTTTATTTATAGTGAATTACTAAAGAAGAATTTAAATTAAACGTATGGTTATTTAAATTCAAGCCACGATTTCAACTTCACTTCTAGTTTGCTAAGTTAACATTGCGTTGCACAAAGTTTTAGAACTCCTTCAAGATATCGGACATTGATTAAGCTTTATTAAGTCAGGAGAGGGATATACTAACTTTAACGTACTGTATAATTCAGTTTATTTATTTATACAGTTGTACTTATTATGTGACCAGATAGAACAACTCTTTCCCAAAAATGGTATATAAATGTACCCAATAAAAAAGTTTTTCCTTAGGAATTTTACATAATATTATTTATTATTCTTTTTCTATATTTTTAAGTTTAAATAGAATAAAATGCAGCAAAATCACGGGTTTAATTAAAAGCTTTGTTGTAATTACTCATTTACTAGTCAAGTGAGGTGATAATGCCTATGATGGCCTATTAAAGGTTTTTCGTTACACCTTCGTTATTATTCATTTGCGGAAATTTTGATATTAATCCATATTCGATATGTCTAGGTCAAAATACGTACATCATCTCAATTTTTTCCAGATTTTTATATCAAGTAATTACAAAGTTACATACACACGATATATCATGTGTATGTAACTTTGTGTAACGTACACCCCTAACCTAACCTAACAAGCATATTTAATCAATGTTTAGATAGTGGTACGTTTCCTGATTTAATGAAACATAATAAAGTAGTACCAATTTTCAAATCGGGTAGTAAGAGTGATCCCTCAAATTATAGACCTGTATCTGTGCTACCAGCATTGTGTAAAATATATGAAAAAATCATGCTAGACCAGATGTTTCACATTTTAATTCAAATGAAATTTTACATAGTCACCAGTTTGGTTTCATGAAAGATAGGTCGACGACTGACGCAGGAGTGAAACTCATCAGTCACATTTTGGAATCCTGGAAGAAGTCCCAGGATGCAATTGGCATTTTCTGTGACCTCTCAAAAGCGTTTGACTGCGTTGACCACAAAACACTGATCTGTAAATTGCACCACTACGGAATTCGTGGACAAGCTGCTGATCATGTTTTTTCCTATCTATTAAATAGGCAGCAAAAAGTAAACGTTAACGGGGCGAAGTCCTCGGGGTCTCTAGTCAAGATGGGCGTGCCTCAAGGATCAATTCTTGGCCCTTTCCTATTTCTAGTTTATATTAATGACCTTCCTTACATGATGGCTAATACATCGGATATAATTCTATTCGCTGATGATACTTCCGAAGCTGGCAATTCTTTCGAAGTGGTTTGCAGCTAATAATCTTTTACTTAATGCGAACAAAACTAAATGTTTTAAGTTAAGTAGGACTAAATTTAAAACTTGATGGCAGGAAACTAGATGCTATTACGGAAACTGTGTTTCGAAGAATTACTCTAGATTCAAGATTGCAATGGGGCGCCTACATTAGAGGTATTTCGGGTAAATTAAGTTAAGCTGCATATGCAGTAAGAAAAATGAGGCAGTTAACTGATGTAGCCACAGCCAGGTTAGTATACTTTGCTTATTTTCACATTATTATGTCTTATGGCGCTCCGCTGTGAGGATAGGCAGTTGACGTAGATTCAATTTTCATTTTACAAAAGAGGGCAATTCGCGCGATCTACAAAATAAAACCTCGTGAGTCCCTTAGAAATAAATTCAAAGAAATTGATATACTGACTCAACCTTCTCTTTATATCGTAGAAAGTATTTTGTATAGGTATTCGCAAAAACTTAGGACTTTTCAAAATAAGAAGCGATTTCCATAATATGAATACACGTAGTTAACATGAAATTGTGATACCCAAATTTAGATTAAGTAAAACTAGTAAGTCATTTCTTATAAACAGTATCCGCTTTTTTAACAAGTTGCCAAGTCGGTTACAGAACTACCAAATTATTACGATGATTATTATTTTATTTTACTTTTTTACATACTTCCTTCACATTTGTTTAATAAATTACCAAGATTTTTTACAGCTGTAGTAGCAATCATGTCATTTGGTTTAAATAAGGCCTTATTTTTATTATTTTATTTATCTTTTATATAGATTATTATCTTATAGATTTTGTGAATGTGAGAATGTTGTAGGCTGTAGACTTGTGGACCATTTTCTATTTTACTAAGTACTTGGTACTTGTTGATAGACCTTTAGTGGTATGAGGCACAGGGTGTAAAGTTCACTCATCCACCATAGAAAAGGGAGGATCCTCCGACCAGACGGGTGTTGTGTCTGGCGGGCAACTGCCCATCGGATTGAAGTTGAAATCTTGTATGTATGTCGATCGCTCGGTAAACTCTAACGGCGCGATGCAGGATTTGTGTGACGTCATGTCTATGATGCGTAGTTCGTATGTGGCGATGTAACCGCTACAGACCTACACTGTTCTTTCATACCTATTAACACTGTAATTTGAAAACATTGTAGAAACTATTTATTTTTAAAAGAGTAACCGTGGAGTTTCTTGCCGGCTCTTTTCCATAGGAAACGACCAATTGGAACCGTGCACCTAGCTTCTGACGTTTCATAAGTGCCCTTGTAGGTTTATGTGAAATAAAATAATTTGAAATATAACACTTTTTTTAATCCTCTGGAAAGACGAAATTAAACTTAATGAATAGTCGAAGACAATCCATGCAAGAAAGACCGTAATCGTAACAGAAAACATTAATAGTCAGTCCTTGCACTGTTACAAAAACGACCCATCATCATTAATACTTGATTGCCTCCAGCTGATTTATTTGAGCATCGAGAAAATTGTTCACGCAAAGAAAGAGCAGTCCTGTGGGCTATTTTAATTGACGTACAGTGTACACAGTGGACCGATAACTGAACGAAATTAACCTATTCATTTCCTTTAACAGGCGTTGCAAAATTATGGGGACAGTTACGAGTTGACAATGCAATTTCTGCAAAGGACTTTTATTTTAACATGTGGTTTGTTATCGAGCTGCGAATGTGGAAAATTTTAAATATTGACACTAATTATTTTCTGTTTCACGACATGCCTACTTTTACTTTTCTTGAAAATATGCTTTTATTTGCATACTAATGTTGGTCATAATATGATATTTTAGTCAATTAATTAATCTGCTAAACCTAGACTTAGAGAGAGATCTTAAACGTAGAGACAAGTGGCTGTAAAATAGTTCAGGGTCTAAGCGCCAAACTAAAATTGCTTCCTACATAATATTTATCGTCGATATCATATATTAAGGTTACGTCCATCGCTACTCAATCCAAATGTAAATCCTTATTGGCTAGCACCATTATTATTAGGATCCACCAAATGACCATACATTTTCTTTCACTCGACGCAAGGCTTCGGTCGCGGACGGACGTGCTGCGGTGTTGTGTTTCGAGGTTCCTGATTTCTGGCTCAAGTGTTCCTGCTGTGATTCCTGCAGTGGTTCCTGCGACGATCTACGTAGTCGCCCAGACTACCATCGACTTATTAATTGGTGTCTTTTTCAAGACACAATTAATAGTGTATTTCCGCAAGGGATACTGTCAAAAAACGTACATCGTATTTTAGGCCCCTTCCGGGCATAAAACCACAGTTTCGTGGTCCTCGGTGAATACCATACGGTGCCAACAAAACCAAGGGGGTCAGTTGTCCCAATCACACCCGCCGAGCCCCATCAGGGTGAAGTAAACAAACGGATCACAGTGTCCGGTCTTGGGGGATCTCCTAGTCGGCATTGGTGACAGTTTTCCTTCCTCAGCGACTCACCTAGTGTCAGTCAGGTGTGTCTACATCCTTCGCACTAGACTGGTTAGGACCCCGTTGTACAATAAGACAGGCAGTGGGCAAAAGAATGCTCAGGGCTCACCATGGGTACTCAACCTCCCTGTCTACACCCGAGGTTAGGTTAGGAGGTTAGTCAGGGTTTACTCACCCTCGGTAATCCACCCGGGGAGATAAGATTAGGAGAAGCTCGTGGCTAAGTAATAACAGCCACATGGTACGATCCGTCAGGTTAAGCTACGCTTGCCGAGGTTGGTCTGTGGATGGGTAACCATCTTAACATACCGAGACTCCTCCGAGCCTCAGAAAGCACTTTAAGCCATTGGTCCCGGCTGTCATTCGTGGATCTTCGACAGTCGTTACGGGTCGTCAGAAGCCCGAAAGTCTAACAACCAGTCTTACCAAGGAGTATCGTATTACCCAGTATCGGTTGTGGAGGTCAGATAGGCAGTCGCTCCATGTAATATACGGTATTCAGTTGCATCCGGTAAGACTGGAAGCCGACCCCAATATAGTAAAAGGCTAAGCAGATTAATTGAGATAGGATTAAGATAAAGATAGGAGATTTAGGAACTACCCTTTAATATATCTCTACCAGGGATGTTACGGAGCTTCGGTTCCGGTTCCAAAAAGTCGGAACTTGCGATTAATTTTACACCTCCGATTCCGATTTCAATTCCGATAATTTTGAATCTGAGTTATAACGAAATTCGAAACGCAGCGATGAACGTGACTAGAGCGTGAGAAACAAGTTTTAACTCGTCACCAGTGTAATTTTAGTTTATTTCATACACGCTCGCGCTCGAAGTTTTAGTTTATAGTTTTGTTTGTAGATGTTATCGCCAATATTTGACTGATTAAAGAGACTGAATTATTTTTATTTTTTTTCTATAAATACATCTTTCTTCTACTTCCACAATCGACTCTGGTTCCGGTTCCAATTCCGGTTCCAATCATTCAAATTTAAAACCTCCGATTCTGGTTCCGGCTCCGGTAAAACGACTTCCGTAACATCCCTGATCTCTACCATGGAGGTTTACTTTAAGTCGCTCCGTTATGACATCATGTCGCTTGGCGGCGACAATTCGACGCTACTCGACATTCTTAGTAGGATCCTTAAAAAGAACCCCACCCTTATTCACGAGTTCGGTCCCGAGCTGGATAAACTCGCAGCAGTCCTCTGTTCTTCCGTCTAACTAGGTCGCTGTCTTCAGCGTGGTTTTAGAATCTACCCCAGTTTTATTCAGTCCCTCAGTGTCCACTGATGAACCGATCGCTTCTACAAAGCGCGCCCCCATCCCCCACCTTTTGCTTCTGACTCCAGGGTACAAGCCTCTGCTTCCTCCACCTATTCATGACGATGGCTATGTGCCAGTCACTAGTAAAGGGAATAAGAGGAAGAAGAAGAGGCAATGCTCCTCACAGGCCAACAAGATCGTAGCAATCGAGGACTCCATCTCGATCCCGGTAGGTAACATAGCTACCATAGCTACTTATGCCCCCGTAGCTTCTCCCTCCACTACCCCCTCGCCCGATTGCATCATCCTCATCACAGGATGCCCCTACCATTCCTATTTCTGGCCCAAAGAAGGTCGCGCCTCTCTAGTTATATAAAATAACTTACATACATAACATCACGCCTGTATGCCGCCAACACCCACATTTCGCCAGTTACGTTTAAGTCTCATATAATACGGGGTGAGCCTTGCCATCGACCGAGCACAAATCCAGACTCCGGGCTGCTACTGAGTAATTTTCACATGAAAAAACCCATTACCACTTTGCTCGACCCGGGAATTGAACCCTGGACCTCATGCTCAGCAGTAGCTCTTGCCGACCACTAGACCAACGAGGCAGTGCACTAAATGATTTTATAGTTTTATTCTTACAACAAGACAACATAGTACTTACCGAAAATTGTTATTTATGGGACTTTGTATATTACCTACTTAGGTAGGTATCTACTCTGTTAAAGTTTATCATCACATTACTCCTATTTCCGACCTTATTAGAAATTCTATTTTTTTTTTTATAGGTCAAATTCCTTCATTCAAATTCTTCTAAAATTTAAGTCCCTTTCATAGAAAGGAAAATTTAATTTAAGCCCGAACCAGCCGCCGACAAAAGAGTTAAATAAATCGCGCCTCTTTACATCGGCGGCTTTCTATAAATTAAGCCTACTATAACTATTTTTATAGCACTAATCTCGTGAATGGAGGGCTTAATTTATTGAGATACTTTGTAAGTAAATCTTTTGCTTTCAAGACTTTGTTTAGTGCAGGTTGTCGTGCCGTATCGTCTTATGAAAAGTATATTACGGGTGGGTAGGTACCTAATGATTTTACACTTTTACTCACAAATTTCGGAAACTAATAGTATTCAAATGGAGTCTGTAATAATAAAATCATCGTGTGGGACGTGTGGATGCCGCGCCCGGTACCAATCATAATGTGAATTTGTTAGACCAAACATAAACTAAAAAACAAATTATTAAAAAAAAAAACAAGCATTATAATCTATAGGATTTTGGTATTGCAATACCAAAGATTCACCAAAATTTCAGGTTATTGCAATACCAAAATCCTATAGATTATATTTTAAAATCCATCAAGCCGTTTAGGCTACAGAGCGGGCCAAAAAAATAGACATACATACATACATACTCTCGAAAATCATTACCCTCCTTCTGGGGCAGTCGGGTAAAAAGCATACTGTACGATCATCGTATTTTGGCCCGAAATTCGTAATTCATCTTACATCAAGTTACGATTCACTTCCAGATTAGTATATTTGAGTATCGTTTTCTCAACCCAGTTCAAAGAATCTCTTACTTTTATAGCAGACATTATAGTACATCATTTGCACGAAAACCGCTCCAAAAATGTTCTATTTTGCTTAGTGCCCATATAAAATCGTTTGATTTAAGTAGTCAGTATCCATTAGAATTTTACGATTTAGCTTCGATGGATTTACGAGGCTTTGGAAGTAGACTTACCGAGGAATTCAATTAAAAAATCTATTATCGGATATGAAGTTATTAGTGAACTGGAATTTTTTCTCATAAATTGATGCTCGTTTTATGAGTTGTTATTAAAGTGATTATTTTACCATTTATCCGCTAATATTATTGAAAAGTTTTTGATTGAAATTTGTTTGAACACAACTTGTAATGGACGACTTTTATTAGGTCAAAGTCAAAACTAGAACAAAATATAAAATCCTTACTTATCTAGTGTCAGGTTTCAAAGGATGGATGCCAAAATAAACGCAATAGTGTTTGTATCAGGTTACTCAGAAAGTTTTGCAACTAACAGTTTTTGTCTATGGGACACTGGCTGGTTTTGATGACAATCAAAACTATGACAATTTATTACAAAAAAAAACACAACATTCCAAATTCGAAATTCCCTTCACATTTTTTACGAGCAAAATCTAAATATACTCTCTTACTGAAAAAATTATTTACAACGATTACATTTTCGCAATGAACACGTCACTCCGGGGCCGATTGCTGTCATGGCGGTGCTCTCGAGGTTGTTCGAGAATACGTTTACCTCGGGCAAACTCTGCAGTTTGGGAAGAACAACTTTGAGAGGGAGGTTAACAAAAGAATTCAGTTGGGCTGGGCAGCGTTTGGGAAACTTCGTCGAGTCTTCTCGTGGCATATTCCACAGAGCCTAAAGACGAAGGTCTTCAATCAGTGCGTCCTGCCTGTTATGACCTACGGAGCCGAAACGTGGACACTCATGGTACGGCTGGTCCATAAATTTAAGGTTGCTCAGCGAGCCATGGAGCGGGCTATGCTTGGAGTCTCTCTCAGGGATCGAATCCGGAACGAAGTGATCCGGCAGAGAACCAAAGTTATCGACATAGCTCACAGAATTAGCAAGCTGAAGTGGCAGTAGGCCGGCCATATCAGCCGTAGAACCGATGACCGTTGGGATACACGTTTTCTTGAGTGGAGACCGCGAATTGGCAAACGTAAGGTAGGACGCCCTCAGGCTAGGTGGAGTGACGATCTTCGCAGGCTGGTAGCAGCTGGATGAGAGTTACCGAGAATCGAGCTGAATGGCGTGCAATTAGAGAGACCTATGTCCAGCAGTGGACTACTATAGGCTAATGATGATGATGACATTTTTGCGCGATGATTTTATACGATTTCAAATGTCGACTAAAACCTGAAGAATCCATTGAAAGACTTCAAAAGGCGATCACAGACAGAAACCCTTCTAAAGCGACTGTTTTCCGCTGGTTTAATGAATTTAAGCGTGGTTGAGTAACTTTGGCGGACGAAGAATGAAGTGGCCGCCCCATGACGACTGTTACATAAGAAAACGTGAAAATTTTAATTTAAGAGAATAGGCCAATTACATATGAAGAGATTCAGCATATACTGCAGATTGGATGGGGAAGTGTGCATGAAATTCTACACAGGCATATTCTGGTAAAGACAATAGTTTCACGCTGGGTACCACACAATCGAACGCAGGCTCAGAACGAGGTTCGGGTAGAATGGTAGCAAAATTTGAAGCAGGCTCGTCTCGGCGCGTTTACGATATCATTACGGGTGATGCGGCTGAATCATGGATTTATCATTATTGTTCCCCAAAATAAAAAATCAACTCAAGGGAAAACGGTTTCCATCACCGGAACATGCACTGCTTGCATTTGAGAAGGGGATTGAAGAGGTGTCTGATCCGGACTGGAAAATGTGTTATGAAAATTGGTTTAGACGTATGAAACTGTATAGACACTAATGGCCTAATAACGCTAAATACCTGTAGTATATTTTTTTCTAGTATCGCAAAACTTTTATTTTTGATAGGTACCTTTTTTCTCGTTTCGCAACGAACCCTTAAAAGTAGATGAACGTGGTCAGTACTAAGTTCTATATAATATATTCTTGATTTTATTATATAAAACTATACTACGTAAATATTGGGTGACCAGACCTCTACCCAACCATATCTAGTAAGTGCAACAGTAACCTTTCCGACGATCGACATTTACGACTTGCGTCGGATGAAAAACACCTGGTACGCTCTACTACACCTTTCATTCTAAAATATTAGGGAAAAACGCACATTTTTTTAGTAGAAACGTACCTAGTCTTGTGTAATAAATTCATCGAGTATTTTTGACAAATTTATTGATACAGACATGACACAGCACGCGTAGCATGACCACCGTAGAAACGGATTTTGTCGACGGAAGAATAGACAATTTTGACAGATTGTGATTGTTTATCTGTCATTTTGTCTATTCTTACGTCGACAAAACCCGTTTCTATGTTACGCGTGCAGATCGCTCACACGATTGACTTGGAATTGTTATAATGGATTGTTTTGGAATTGTTGGATTAGATATTGTTGAAACTATGGATCGCTATGTGAATTGTGGGATAGCAACTAGTCACTGCAATACACTAATTTATGTATGAATCTATAAATTCACACCATTTACATCTCGTTACTATTCAGGCCCAAGAGTGCATGTAATTGTTTCAGTCTCCTTTACGCTTTCTATGTTTATTAAGGAGTGTGATTTTTGCCTTGCGGCCTATATTCTATATCTTACCTGGATCAGTGTTTCTTTGGGTCTTGTGTTTATGTATGATTTAGGTGTCTCATTGATATTGGTTCTATCATACAAAACACATATGAGCGTGAGAAATCTATCGCACTGAATCATCAGCCAGTGAAATAACCCCCAGTTCAATTCATTCAATTGTTTTAACTTTTTTAAGTATAGCACATCGCGCCTGATTCCTCGAAGGGTTAGGCTACGGAGTACCTATAGGTACTCCAACACTATAGTCTGAAGACGCGCCCCACTCCGCCATTATTGTACTGTAAGCTGAACTCTAGTACGGCGCGGAGCGGAGTGGGGCGCGTCTTCGTGGATTGCACGGACTGTACTAGTAGTACTTAAACATAACTGGCGAAATTTTGCCAGTTATGTTTAAGTCTTTAGGGGCGACCCTATTGCTGGGCGCAAATCCAGCTAGCTACTTACAAACAAATCCTGACAGATAACCTGTGTTAAATATCCTACTACTAATAATGTGTAATGTTATTATTATCTATATCTTATATATAAAATTCTCGTGTCACAATGTTAGTTACCTTACTCCTCCGAAACGGCTTCACTGATTTTTACCAAATTTTATATGCATATTCAGTAGGTGTGAGAATCGGCTACTATCTATTTTTCATACCCCTAAGTGATAAGGGTTGTCCACCCCAAACAAATAATTGGCAAAACCACGTTTGCCGAGGTCAGCTAGTATGTATATAAAATTCTCGTGTCACAATGTTAGTTGCCATACTCCTTAAAAACGGCTTGATCGATTTTTATGAAATTTTATATGCATATTTGGTAGGTCTGAAAATCGGTCGTAATTTATTTTTCATAGCCCTTAGTGATAAGGGTGGTCCACCCCAAACATTTATATAAACTAGCGACCCGCTCCTGCTTCACACGGTTTTTCCGACTTGACAAAACAACGAGATTTCTTAGTTAAACGTAACTTTAATATTAACGTATTACACATAAACCTTCCGGAATAAATTCTCTAGACGATGGTGAAAACCTCATCAAAATCTGTTGCGTGGTTTAGAAGAACAACGCGGACATATACAGACAAACGCGAAAAGCGACTTTGTTTTATAATATGTAAGATACATGTAATTATAAATGTGAAAGTTTGTATGTTTATTACTCAATCACGCGAAAACGGCTGAACGGATTTGAATGAAATTTAACTGAGATAGTTAATAACCTAGATTAATACATTGGATACTTTTTATCCCAACAATAGTACGTTCCCGTTGGATAATTTTCGACATCCACGCAGGCGAAGCTGCTGGCTAAAGTAAATACATAATTAAGTTCCTACCCCATTTATTTTTGTCACAACAATGCACTATCTACACCACCATTTCAACCATAACAGGTACAAGACGACAAAGCATGAAAGGCACATTATTCCGCGTCAAACGATCGCAGGGAACCCCATTCAATAAGCGATGCGCAATCAATCTCAATCAAGTACAGGCAAAGAAATATCTTTACAAATTCTAACGTCAATAGTTGGCCTTTTCAGGAAACGAGAGGTCTCTGCACGATTATTCTGTTATGGAGAACTTTTGCCATTTAAGTGGCCATTGAATTTGTGGATAGAGATATTATTGGGGAAAAAATAAAAGAGAGATTAGTCACTACCCCGTACGCATTAAAATAGGGCAATAAAATACATCTAAATGAACTACAGATAATTTCTATTATGCTATCCTAAAAATATTATGAAACACTAATATTAAGAATGCGCCTCTTTTTGTGAACCTAAAATAATTAAACCTATTTATGAGTCCTAAAAATAATAATAACCAAATAACTGAGGCCAATAGTCAAATATGGGGAATGTTTAACTAATAAATGTAAAAAAATGGCCTCTCAGTAAAAACCTTAATAATGTGCTTTACAAAAATTGAAAATTTGTCAGACCAAACGTGGATATGGCAAGATATTTCTTTTATTAATTAGGGACCTTTAAGCAAGGTCTAAACATTCCACAAGTTACAAGTTATCAATTAACGCACAATGGTCCACCTTATGGACTTGCGGAAACCAAACCCTATAACATAGAACATAGTTATAAATTATTTAAGTGGTTTGAATCTCTTTCAATTCTATTCCTAGAACAATTTGATAGTTAAACCTTTCAAGTAAAACTCAAGTAACGCATTTCTTCAAACTGGTCTTATTGAAAATATTTCTGTGGCAGGAAATTCTTCATTCGTTGAAAGGTGAATATTTAATACCTTTTGTGAGACAGAGGGCCGAATGTTTATAGAAACCGTGGAAGTAGTAGCCGTCTAATTAACCGAAGAACTTTTGTCTTGCCTCATAGTCGAACTAACATAGGTAATTTTTCACCCATTTGCCGCATGCTTTCTCTTGCCAACTACATTCGTGGCGAAATAGGTGTTTTTGCTGGTTCCGTAGTCTCAGTAAGGACTAAACTTAGAGATTGAATTGAATAATTATTTTATATTTTGTTTTTTTACCTGAAACTTTTTCCATTTCTTCAAATTGGGATTTGTTTATCTTTTTTTTTAATAGTAAGTGTCATTTGTAAGTGTTACTTAAAACATGCATGCTAGATTCACATCTAGTAGATGTCAATCAGATATTATTTTGTAGGTATTTTATTGCATTTTGTGATTGTACATCAGTTTTGTGAATTATAATAAAAAAAATAAAAAAAACAAACCAAATAGTAGATAAGATAAGTCAGTCAATCTGCCTAGACTTTTCCCAACTAGGTTGGGGAGTATCCAGTCGAAACGGTTACAGCTGACTTCCATTATTTTACATGGTGCGACTACCAATCTGTCCTCTACAACCCAGTTCTTGGGTAACACGATACCTAAACCTTGGTAAGACTGGTTGTCAAACTTTTCGGCTCTGACTACCCGTAATAACTGTCAAAGATCTACGAATGACAGCCGGGACTAAAAATTCAAAGTTTACATTTTTTATTTCACATTAACCTACATGGGCACTTATGAAATATCAGAAACTAGGTGCACGGTTTCAATTGGACATTTCCTATGGAGAAGAGCCGGCAAGAAACTTCACGGTTACTCTTTTAAAAATAATTAATTGGCTACAACGGGAGGACAGTGTAGGTCTTTCAACAAGTACCAGGTGCTTAACAAAATAGAAAATGGTCAACAGGTCTACAATCCACTAAGCCTACAGCATTCTCACATTCACAAAATAGAAATGAATCTGTACAAAAGATAAATAAATTAATAAAAGTAAAAACCTATTTTAATAAAACGCAATTACATGATTGCTATTACAACTGTAACAAATCTGAATAATTATCATGTCCACAAAAGCCACTAATACCCAACGGCTTAGAGTCAACGCACACCGAAAGAGCGGCGAAGGGCAGCGAAGCGCAGCGATGCGCAGCGAAGCGCAGCGAAGCGCAGCGAAGCGCAGCGAAGCGAAGCGCAGCGAAGCGCAGCGACCCGCTCGGTAGAGAAGGCGGGCGCCTTCTCTATCGAGCGGGTCGCTGCGCTGCGTTTATGGAATTCGCCGGAATTCCCGCGGCGCCGCGGGCATCCGCGCGACTCGTTCGAGTTTCTCATGCGATAATAAGTATTATAGTAATGAAAATAAAGTTAAAATTCATATAACACTGAAACTGCGCTCCGCTTCGCTGCCCTTCGCCGCTCTTTCGGTGTGAGTTGACCCTTAACGTGCTTTCCGAGGCACGGAGGGTATCGATATGTAGTGGATGGTACCCCATCCACGAACCGACGGCGGCAAACGTAGCTTAACCTTTGATCGACACAAACGGCTGTTATAATTTAACCACGAGCCCCTCCTAAATGTATGAATGTAGCACCCTCAAAAATGTAACTAACATACTGTAAGTAGGTATCAAGATTTGACTGTCCGTTTATTTTATACGTACCTACCTACATAACATTACATAAACACCAAGATCGCTAGCTTAACTCACTCTCCAAGCCAAGTTAGCTAGATCCTGTAAGTTAAATTAAATAATAAATATGAAGATAAAACACGATCTCCAGGATAGTGTAAATGACCAATTTTAAATCCAAGCGCTTAATACCAATTCACTGAAAGACTTAACTCGAGACGAAGTTGTTTGTATTTAGATTAACGTCTGGAAACGTAGTTTAGTTTTAATAAAGACTTGCAGTATAATCTAAGTGTTATTGCTCAATTTAAAGTCTAACCTTAACGAGTTTTCATAGCTTAATTAGTTTACTCCTAGCTTCATTTTTATACAAGTTATTTATAAAAATAACTTTGTAACTGTCACGCAGTGGAAAGCAGAAGAGTATCGTCGCCGAGACAGGTTATCGATTTTATTATTATTTGCTACACATTTTTATCTATTCTTTAAATATTTACACACACTATAAAACTGATTAACATCCGTAAGACGTACTCGTAACATAAGGTTCAGTTGAAAACCAGCGTCAGGCACTAGTTGTCTGGCATTTATGCTGAACTGGGCCTATTTGTCGCAGCCGTGAGGCACACAATACTGTTTTAAACTTTCTTTGCTTTTTCCTGTTTTTTTTTGTTTTTGAAAACTGTGTGCCTTAACCTGTGTCAAATAAATTTATTTTCTTTCTTTCTTTCTTTCTTTCTTTCGTCTAGGAACATCTGACGTGATGAATCGGATGCTTTTATGATGGATTGGTAAAAAGCAGTATAGAGAAGTTTGGAAGAACTATGGGCTCATAATGGCTAATGACTGCAACACAGTTTTTTAAACTAATGTACCAATAAAATATTTGATTTTGATTTGATCATTACGAAAGTACAGGTTGAAAAAAAATCGCTGCATGATAATTATACTTAAGTAAAGTCTGTTAGTAAAAACTTTTACAAAAAAAAAAACAACCGACTTCAAAAGAAAAACACTACTAAGTGAAAAATAACTTTAATTTCGGAAGTCGGTGTCTTGGGTTTTTTCTTTTCGTTTTTTGCCACCGACATCCGAAATTAAAGTTATTTTTCACTTTGTAGTGATTTTTTGGAAGTCGGTTGTTTTTTTTTTTTTTGTAAAAATTTTTATTTTTCACTTTTTAGTTGTGATATCTACCCCACACACTTTCGAATACCACTACCGGCTACCAGTGACAGGAACTTAACATATCATCTACATACTAAGTGGGAAAAAAATACGTATTTTGTAGCTAACTCAATAACTACCCAAGCAAAGTTAATAAAATTTATATAGAACCAATTTGAGAGCTTTTTAAACGAAAAAAGAATTTTCAAAATCGGTCCACAAATGACGGAGAAATCGGCGGACATAAATAAAAAAATTAACATAGGTACGCTACGAACATATAACATATAACCTCCTCATTTTTCGAAGTCGGTTAAAAAATAATTAACAACGAACAGAAGCGGTCTTTTGATCCACAACGAACTTTAGAAACTTGAATACCTACACGAGTTAGTCAATGACGTTCGCTGGTTTAAACCCTTGGCATTTAAACTTCAGTGTGGGTGGGATAGAAAACACACAAGTTGAGTTAAATGTTGTCTTAACTAAATGTTATGATACACAATATGAACCGTAATTAAGGTTAGCAGTTACCAGAGGGTATCGTCCCACGTCTATTGTAAATGAATTCATTGAAAAGTTGTTTTTGTAACAACCTACGAATGACTGTAATGTTGTCATAACATAATTTAAAGCTATGTAAATTTCTCAGAAGACGTCTTGATAAGCGGTTTTTGATAGATATCTTGTTATAATAAAGTTTGTTTATTCATTTGAAATGGTTGTGAAATACCGAACAAAGATAATTTTGGATCAGATGGGCTGTCCAAAGGTTACGATTTAAATAGTAATCAGTACAGTGATTTTAATTCTTAAATATATCAATTTAGGAATTCGAGCCTTATTTTTCATAATTTCTCGACTAACCTCAAAATAACCTTACACTACAAATTCGGGGGTTTAACTGCTTACCCATAAACCAGATATTATTAACAGAAAACTAGTTTAGTGCACCATCTGTCATAACATAACATTGTTACGAGTATCTTTATGGACTAATACTTGCTTCTTATGAAAAGACCGAGGCAGTCCCCGACATTAAAGGACCCTGTTGAGTGTTATAGACTCTAATCAAAACGTTTAGAGCATCCGACTCAAAGGACCAAAAGATGGCGAGCATCAGTTGTTTAAAAATACTTGAATATCATGGGCGAAGGTGAAGGGCAAATAAAATCAATCAATCTGCCTAGCCTTTTCCCAACTATGTTGAGATCAGCTTCCAGTCTAACCGGATACAGCTGAATACCAATATTTTACATAGAGCGACTGCCTATCTGACCTCCACAGCCCAGTAACTGAGTAATACCCAACCATATAGTCAACCAGTCTTAACTGGTTGTCAGATTTTCGGGCTTCTGACGACTTGTAACGACTGTCAAAGATCCACGAATGACAGCCGGGACCGACGACGGCTTAACATGTTTCCCGAAGCACGGAGGAGTCTCGGAATATTAAGATGATCACTTATCTACGGCCCAACTCCAGCAAGCGTAGCTTAACCTGATGAATCGACCCGTGCGGCTGTTATTATTTAACCACGAGGTCCAGGTGAAGGGCAATCATGGTATAATAAGCGTACCGTTAGAAAATAAAGCCTTCTAAAATATTATATTATATAACAATGCAAATGTAGACAATTGTTAAAAAAGGTACAAAAAAAAAAAAAAATTACAAATATTATTTATGAAAAAAAGAAAGAAAATTTATTTGTATTTCCTTTAAACCTCCATTTGATCGGAAATATTCGTCTCGTTTTCCTATAAAAACATCGAAATGTGATTAAATTGACATTCTCAGAACAACTCTATCCTAACGTCTTCAAGCTCGCAATCGATTTAATGTGCGGTATTCACACTTCTAGCACAACCTTATTTAGGTCACTTCAAAATGTAGAGTAAACTTAGAACGTGGGTAAGTACTTATAGAATTTTCCACAGGGCTGGGTGATGGGCCCAAGGGTTAAACATGATAATAGTAAATCAAACTGGTAGGTTACTGGTAGGCACTCCAGCAAAAACATAGATAGGTTCAGCTATCATAATTTTTTTTATCAGACCTAGCTCTCATAATTATTTCGTCAAAAACCACAGTAATAGTCTCTGCATTCACTATTTCTTTTGACTGATATTATTTCCTAGAAAAATATCTAGGTATAATACCTATGTCAGGGGTGCGACGATTGTACAAGAAATGAAATGAAATTGTTTATTCTGTAAATAGGACATCGGAATCACTTTTACACGTCATATAAAAAAATATTGGAAATAAGCTAGATGAGTTCGGCGTTTCCTATCTGACTTCTCTGAGAAGAAAGGCCGAAACAAACTCAGAGGTCGCAGTCTCTTTTAAAGTGCAGATATAATCTTGGTCAAGCCATATGAGGACCATGTAGATTAGTGTCTGAAAAGGTCTTTTGAGGAAAAACCACACAGATTTGAGTCCCTGAGAGACCTGTCCAGTCAGTGCAAGCATTTTTCAGTAATCGTGGACCTCAACTCAGAACATAAGGAGCTCAACTCGACGAACAATACCAAATAAAGGACATTTGGGTAGGCCGCAAAACTAGTCAAACTGCCAGACCATCACTAAAACTAGCAGAAAAATAAAAATAATATCCACATAGTCCTCACATTATATCACACTTCTGAGCCATGTCTACAAGCTGTTTTCAAGAGTTATCACGAACCATCTCGCGCGCAGGTTTGACGACTTCCAGCCTCCCGAACAAGCCGGATTCCGTAAAGGCTTTAGCACCGTAGACCACATACATACGCTGCGGCAGGTTATACAGAAGACCGAAGAGTATAACCAGCCTCTCTGCTTAGCGTTTGTGGACTACGAGAAAGCCTTCGATTCGATCGAGACATGGGCTGTGCTGCAGTCTCTTCAACGGTGCCAGATCGACTATCGGTACATCGAGGTGCTAAAGTGTTTGTACAAAAACGCCACTATGTCAGTTCGACTCCAGGACCAGACCTCGAAACCTATCCTTCTGCAGCGAGGTGTGAGACAGGGAGACGTTATCTCTCCGAAACTGTTCACCGCTGCACTGATGTCTTCAAGGTTCTGGATTGGAAAGGGCTAGGCATCAACATCAATGGCGAGTATATCACTAACCTTCGGTTTGCCGACGACATAGTTATCATGGCTGAGACCATGGAGAAACTCAGTACAATGCTCGATGACCTCAGTAGAGCCTCCGAAAGAGTGGGTCTTAAAATGAACATGGACAAGACAAAAGTCATGCCAAATGCCCATGTGACCCCCACTCCCATGAAGATCGGAGACGCTACGCTCGAAGTTGTGGACGAGTATGTTTACCTAGGACAAATTGTCCAGCTAGGTAGGTCCAACTTCGAGAAAGAGGTCAATCGTCGAATCCGACTCGGCAGGGCAGCGTTCGGGAAGCTACGCAATATCTTTTCGTCCCACATACCACAGTGTCTCAAGACGAAAGTCTTTGACCAGTGCGTGTTGCCAGTGATGACCTATGGTACTGAAACGTGGTCGCTCACAATGGGCCTTATCAGAAGGCTAAAAGTCACCCAAAGGGCAATGGAGAGGGCTATGCTTGGAGTTTCCCTACATGATCGAATCAGAAATGAAGAGATCCGCAGGAGAACCAAGGTAACCGACATAGCCCGAAGAATTGCCAAACTTAAGTGGCAATGGGCAGGGCACATTGCTCGCAGAACGGATGGCCGATGGGGTCGAAAGGTTCTGGAGTGGCGACCACGTACTGGAAGACGTAGCGTTGGAAGGCCTCCCACAAGATGGACCGATGACCTTGTGAAGGCCGCAGGAATCCGCTGGATGCGGAAAGCACAGAATCGGTCGAAGTGGCGGTGCTTGGGGGAGGCCTATGTCCAGCAGTGGACGTCTTTCGGCTGAAATGATGATGATGAGTCCTCACATTCACAATAATTAATATAATATAATACTTTACAAAGTAATCATGTCACTTTGAATATAATTTTCAACCATGTCAATGTGTATATAAAACTGGTATATTATGTTGATTTTACATAATAATTAAAATGTCTAGTTATGTGATTTTATCACAAGGTTTAGCAGAGCGAGCATTTCAATCCCAAGCTTTTCTATCTTCTAAATAATCTGAAATTGCATAGTACCCTTTTTTACAAAGTTTGGTTTTGATAGAGATTTAAAGTCATTTAATGGGTAAGTTTCGAATGTCGATGGGAAGTTTGTTGTAACAGCATACCTATACATTGACCCATTAATGAGTTGCCTACTTTGTGGAGGCGTGTGCGATGTACAGCAAGGTTGTGTTTATTCTTGGTATTTAAACTATGAATATCGGACATTTTCTTAAAATTTGAATTTTATTTTTTTCAAGTATCTCCCGGGCCCCAACTCATGGTACTAGGGAAGGAACAGTGGGGTTTAGGTCGATATAAGTCCGACATAACCCTTCGTTCTTCCCAGACGGAGGGTATCTATGAGGAATACCCCACCGAAAAAAAAAGTGTAATTCCTACAAAAATACAACCTACATAGCGAAATTCTCAGAAACACTCAGCGGTTGCATTCCGGGCCTGAGGCGGTGACAAGACGAGGAAAGGATTTTCTGTTGAACAAAACTGGCTTGTGGTGGCTACATACACACTTTCGCGTTCAAATATAAGTGAGTATAAGATACCTCAATCGCAACGATCGAATATTTACGATAATAACTGTTGCGAGAAATATTCTTGTTTAGGTACCTATGACAGTTAAAAAAAATAAAAACTTTTTACAACAACACTACAAAGTGAAAAATAACTTTAATTTCAGAAGTCGATGGCAAAAAACGAAAATACAAAACCCAAGACACCGACTTCCGAAATTAAAGTTATTTTTCACTTTGTAGTGTTTTTTTGGAAGTCGGTTGTTTTTTTTTTTGTAAAAAGTTTTTATTTTTCACTTTTTAGTTGTGGTACCTACCCCACACACATTCAAATACCACTACCTGCTACCAGTGACAGAAACTTATCATATCATCTACATATTAAGTGGGAAAAAAATACGTATTTTGTAGCTAACTCAAAAACTATCAAAGCAAAGTTAATAAAATTTATATGGGACCAATTCCAGAGCACACCCTTTCAAACAAAAAAAGAATTTTCAAAATCGGTCCACAATTGACGGAGAAATCGGTGGACATACATAAAAAAAAAACCTCCTCTTTTTTGGAAGTCGGTTAAAAATTAATCATAAAGCCTAAAGCGAGTTTTAATACCTAATTACTCGTTCGTGTTAACGCAAATGTACACTTACGTCAATTTGTATAGAATAATTGTAGTTCCCATCATTGTCACGAGGAAACAGGATTAATTTATTAAATTAGATTAAAAAAATAATCAAATATTATTCATGCGAACTTGCATAACAGCTCTTGAGTTGGAACTAGTGTGAGCCCGAAACGGACCGTGCTGAAACATTCACGTGCGTACAGCTCTGTCCATACTGCAGGCAGGCATATTATGCGTTGGGAGATTACATCGCTGATAAAGATGCTTGGCTCAATACTGATCCTGCTCCACAACTAATTGTTTTACATTTGCAAATACTGTTGGAACTGCTGAAGATTGTAAGACCATCTTTGCATTGTATAAACTCAATCTCCTTTGTATTATATAATTGCTTAGCACAGGTGTGAGCACTATGTATTGAAGAGTTATCATTTACCGGGTAATATGTCTTGCATTGACTTGAATGTGCCCTGGCGGCTGTGAGTATGTCATGCTCACTCAAATATTTCGCTGATGGTGGCGCGTGTGTTGTTTCATTTAGCTCCCTTCAAAATGGTTGAGCTGAATGGTGCTAATCCATGCGTTATGTTCATGAACGGGCGCCGTCAGTTGGGACTAGTCATCTCTTAGCTGCCAGGGCTTGTTTTTTTATTTTAATTATTCTTTGTTTTATCTTTTTATTACGGACGCTTCTAACTTGCACGTCTTTCTACATTGTTCTCACATGTATAATTTCAACATAAATGATGTAACCAATATTTTGTAATAGTTTTTTATTTAAAAGAGTGTCCGTGGAGTTTCTTGCCCGTTCTTCTCCATAGGTACCTACTACGTTTTGGAATGGGCAACTAGCTTCATACCTATTTCTGACTAACCGATTCCTTGACAATTCAAAAGTGCCTGTAAATGGTTTAATTGAAATAAATGCTTTGAGTTTGAGTTTGAAGCGAATCCCGCGCGGAAGTCACTTGCGTAATTCTCGCGGCAATGGTGACAACTGACTTGTAAAGAGGAGCTCAAACTGGAACGAATAGTCGCGTGACTTCCTAATCAGTAAAACAACGGCCGCGGGCGGTCGCGTCCCGCACGAGGTTCGCCTCAGTGTGGCCAGAGCTTACAACCATCAAAAATCATATTTATTAAAAACATTTCTGAGGCTTGTATAACAGAAATAACTCGAGTAAAACCAGCATCAAAAAGCAAGTAATCTATAAAAGGCTCCCCACATGCGGGGAGTATTTGATGTTCTTTGGTTTCATCTGATACGGTCCGATAAAAATAATGGCTTGCAATGTTGAAAGACGGCCTCACTTTATGAAAGCATGTGTATTTTTATAAAATTTATATTTGATTACATTCTGTACTGAAAAGGTGTTTCATCAAATTCATGCGTGGTGAGTGAGCACTGAAAATAAGTAAGGTAGCCTCATTTTACAGCAGCTAGACTGTCAAAGAGATTAATCCTTTGGACAGTATCCTGTATACATACTTATTTACCATAGATACTTAGTAGTTTTTCTGAAGAGTTGTTTTTTTATTAAAATTGATCTTTAACTTTTATCAACATCATAAAACACAACTCAACTCTCACCTTATCTAAAAATGTTCCCTAAAAATAACAAAACAAAAATTCTGACACGAAATTCGTTTCTAATTTAAACTAAAATTCACATTTATAAGATTTTAAAAGGCAAACAGTGTTCCAAAGTTAAGATTGAAAAAGTAAAAGGAATGTCTAATAATATTTTGATAAAACATGGCTGGTTATAGAAAAAGGCGTCTAGGTGTAGGTAATAATAAAGCCTTAAAGTATTTCGGTACGTAGGTACGTACCCGCAGGCGTATAGATTCGTGAAAAGGGTTCGTGAAGCTTCATCGATACTTAGGTACGTTGTGTGGCTACTACTTATACTTAATTTGAAAAAAATAAGATATTTTATTTGAAAATAATAAAATATGAGGTTTCGTTTATTTTATTTTTTTAATATAGTTTAGAATAATTATTAGGTTTGTTTCATCTGTTTCGTCTTGTGAATGTTTACATTTTGAATCTTAGCGTATCGATGGTAAAAAACTTCATAAATCATGTTGGGTCCAAAATTCAGCTACAACATTTGAAAAAAAAACAGAGATGAAAATAAAGTCAGGTTTTTAATAAAATTACAATATTATGAATGTGTTGTAAATAATAACAGCCACACGAGTCGATCCATCAGGTAAAGTTACGCTTGCTGTGGTGGGTCAATGGATGGGTGACTATCTAAAGATACCGAGACTCGTCAGTGCCTCGGAACGTTAGTCCTGGGTGCCATTCATGGATCTTTGACAGTCATTACGAGTCGTCAGAAACCCGAAAGTCTGACAACCAGTCTTACCAAGGGGTATGGTATTACTTAGTTGCTGGGTTGTGGAGGTCCGATAGGCAGTCGCTCCATGTAAAATACTGGTATTCAGCTGCATACGATTAGACTGGAAGCCGATTCCAAAATGGTTGGGAAAAGGCTAGGCAGATTGATATAAATGTATTTGGCATTCAAAATGAATTTGGAAATTGGTTTGTTGAAAACATGCTTGAAACTAAATCTGCTCTTTTTTGTGCATGTGTGTTCCTTAACCTGGGTGCCTCTTTCTTTCAAATAAAAATATTTAAATTTTAAATAATTCCAAATAACAGACGTCTTGTTTTTATCCAACTGCGCGACAGCAAAGACAGGGTTATGTTTTTCACGCGTATTTATAATCTCTGTATCTTTTAGAATTATTAGATTTTGGTAGGTACTATTTCCAGGTTCCTTCTTAAGATTTTAACGAAATAAAGGTGGGCAAATCATACATAGACCTACAACAGGTAACAAAACCGCATCCATCAATTTGTGTAAAAATACGCCTCTACATTTTTCATACAAAAAAGCCTTCAATTTATGAACACATCACATCTACCAATATTTTTTCAAGCATGGTAACACAGCGGGCGCACCACATGCATCACAAAATAGATAGATACAGAAGGTCAGCTCTATAAAAACTGAAATTTAATTCAGTGGCAATATTTTAACCACGTATTTCTAACCATGATACTTCTTCTTTCATTTAGGCTAAAAAAAAAAACAAAACCCAAAAAAATATGGCAGTCAAGGAGACTGCCGACAGAAGTGTCCGCTGCGGTCGGCGCGGCGGCTTGTAGCGCTTTGTGAGTGTATCGGTGCATGAATTCTACATAGCTCGCTAATAAGAACAGATTTTTGCTGGGACTGTTTTTGTTGTATTCGTATGTTTTTTGTTTTTATCTAATATTTGATTACGTGCTTATTTATTTATTTAGTTTTGTAAGTATACAAATTATGTATTAGGTATGTTGAAACTGTTTGTACTCTCCGTCACTTGTCCTTAAGGTTCATTAGAAAACCAGCGTCAGACAGTATCTGTTTGGCATTAATGCTGAAATGAACCTTTTTGGCGCAGCCGTGAGGCACATACTATTGTTTTTAAAACATTTTTTATTTTTATTTTCACTGTGTTATTTGTGTTTTGTGTTTCACGAACTGTCCAAATAAATGTTTTTCTTTCTTTCTTTCTTTCTAAGTGAAAACTTAAAACTGATATAGGAAACAAACAATATTCATCATCATCATCATCACCACCATCATCATTATGTTGCCCTGTATCACAAAAAACTGGTATTACTGCCATTTATATTCTAAAGCCCAGCACTACGCGAATCCATTAAATTTACCCCCTACCAAAAATCACTCGACGCGCCTAAAGAGGTTTTCACTTCAAAAAACCATAATTAAACTTAAAAAAATTCAAAAACATTATTTTATTGTCTTGTTTATTGAAAAAAACGAAATTTAAATTTATTTAAGTTTATTCATCTTTTTCGGTTTTGTTGACCTTTATCTACCAAGAAGTATCATGGTTAAAATATTGTGATTAAATTTCAACCTGTCTATCGAGCGAAAACAAAGGCACGCAAACACACGAGTAAGGTACGACTACTAACGATGATCTCAAATTATCTTAAAAGAATGCATGTCGCGAGTACGCTTGCACACGCTGAACGGGCCTTGTTCACAGCTTCGACCGATGCGATTTGGAACGCGACTTGCGTCAAGCGACACTTGCATGCGTTGCCTGTCTCCGTTCGTCGCGTCGTGACTCGTGGCACGCTCTAAACAACTTATTTCATTTGTTTTCTTTGCATTCTCTGTCGCAACACGCGTACCTATGGCTTGAGCGTGTAGCTCGTCATCACGGGGGAAGTGTGTCTACGGGTGCGTACGTTTTCGCTCATTGTATGAAGTTGACTTTCTGTACCTACTTATCTATTGTGTGCTCTTATACGCGGAACATAAGTACGGCATTGCGTGAGCAATCTATTGACTGTGTAATTTATATCTTCAGGGGAATTTCCATGCTGAGACTTTATTAAGATAATGATAAAACTCTTGGGAGCTCTACAAGGAAGTTCATAAAATATACTGAGGCAAGAAGACGGAAACCAAAAAATAAATTGCACGCGTGTAGGGGGCACATAATATGGGAGTTTTTTTTTTTTTTAAAGACTTCCCCGTCCCCTTTTTGGTCAAAGGCCTCCTCTGCTTCCGACATTCGCGAGGCCGCGCTTCCCACAATCTCCTACGTGGCGAAGGCGGAACGAGCTAAAAAAAAAATTCTATTAACCTTCCTATACCCGCGCCAAAATTTGTAACACATATACCCGCGTACGGTGTCACAGACCAAAAGTTTGGGGCGTTATTGTAAAAAATACTTTGTAGAAGACCTATGATAATTTTATGTATTCTTAAACTAGAGAATACAATAAATAAAACAAGCTTAAAATCTTAGTAATATTTATTATAATTACTGACTAATAGTCTTTTATTTCAGTCTCTATAAATTGAGATGTTTTTCCTAGAAGCTACGAAAAAGTTAACAAAAATAATTATTTTCTTCTATGAACTAAAAACAAACTTTAAAATCTTAAAGATAACATGTTGAGGAACTATAAATTTATAACTAGTCTTAGGCAGAAGTCTCACCATGGCAGTCAGAGCATACCATAATAGCATGTTCCATGCAGAAGTAAGTTTTGCACTTAGCGCAGTTGTACCGCGTCTTACGGTTTTTTTTTTATGTGCAATATGCACAACGGCCAATTTTGTTATTATTTTGTGTTGCTGCAGATTCTGGACCATCTAATTTACATATTTCAGCAAGCCTTAGCTTTATCATTTTTGGCAAAGACGTATTCACAGCCCGTCTCCGCAGATGCGGATTTAGAAGATAACGCTTCCAGGAAGGTTCTACGGTTTACCTTCTTATTAGGATTGTTCAGCAGATATAGGTATAACGTATGTATTAATACCCGTCACATTCATCAGACTGTAGAAAACTACCATGGGCCATCTGCTTGTGCCTCGTCCAAATTATATGTCTCGCACATTTTGTCGACAGTATCCACTCTGCCTTTTGTTCAGCTCACCAGTGCAGACAGTATCCACTCCACCTTTTGTTCAGTTCGCCTCATGTTCAGAATCATCTTCTTGCTCAGTATCATGTCTATCTTCTTGTGTTTCAACTAAATCCTGCATATCGCTGTCGCTTTCATCACCATAATCTGAATCTGAGTTTTCGTCGTTCAATAATAATCTTATCTGATTGTCGTCCATGATAAAATTGAACCAAAAAAATTAAAAAAATGGTTATTTTATGTGATAATTGAAGGAAAAATATACAAAACAATTCAAAAATATAAGAAAAACAAAAATTTTACTCACCAAAAAAATTGCACCTATACTCGCGTCGGTTCCAGAGACCAATTGGCGCCAAAAACGCGCACACGCACTACTCGCACGAACGCGTTTAGTACACTGAAGTGAAGCTAGCGACGAATCATGCAGCTACCAGAAAGTGCAGATTGCTAGGAATTACGAGTAAATAAAAAAATACGAAGATATATTTTGTCGGTGTCACAGACCAACGCGCGGGTATAGGAAGGTTAAAAAAAAATAAAAAATAAGAATAAGTATCTACCACCATTGAAACTGTAGTGTACCTTAATTGTAACGATTAAAAAACATCTTTCATCATTATAAGGTCAGTAGTGTCCTCTTGTAGTAAATCATGGTACAAGTTTACCACAAAACAACTACATGGCACTAGGATCTATTTATATTTCTTAGAATGTTTATAATAATATAAATATAGTGAACATACAGTTCCAGCTTTAAATAATTTACTAAATTATATATTTAAATTAAGAAACTACTGCAAGTTGTTGATGAGCAGCGGTGACAACTAAGAAAGATAAAAATAACGCTTAAAGTTCATACGGTTGGCAACAATATGGCTTCTTTTAATTTAACAGTTTAGTTAATTCATATAAATAAAATTCCACGAAATACTTTTCACGATTATGTAGAACTAAGAACGCTGCGAGTATTAATTTGAGTTATCTTAATATGCACACACTGTGTAGGAAATCCATGTGCGTTTTATAATTTCATCATGACTTTTTAGGGTTCCGTTAAAAAACGGAACCCTTATAGATTCGTCATGTCTGTCTGTCTGTCTGTCTGTCCGTCCGTATGTCACAGCCACTTTTTTCCGAAACTATAAGAGCTATGCTGTTGAAACTTGGTAAGTAGATGTATTCTGTAAACCGCATTAAGATTTTTACACAAAAATAGAAAAAAAACAAATAATTTTGGAGTTCCCCATACTTAGAACTGAAACTCAAAAAATTTTTTTTCATCAATCCCATACGTGTGGGGTATCTATGGATAGGTCTTCAAAAATGATATTGAGGTTTCTAATATCATTTTTTTCTAAACTGAATAGTTTGTGCGAGAGACACTTCCAAAGTGGTAAAATGTGTGTCCCCCCCCCTGTAACTTCTAAAATAAGAGAATAATAAAACTAAAAAAAATATATGATGTACATTACCATGTAAACTTCCACCGAAAATTGGTTTGAACGAGATCTAGCAAGTAGTTTTTTTATAATACGTCATAAATCGTAAACTTATCGTTACTTGCTGCTACGGAACCCTTCATGGGCGAGTACGACTCGCACTTGGCCGCTTTTTTCTTTGACAGGGGGTCCTTAGGGTAATTATTATAATATAAAACTGACAACGCCAGTTCAATTAATTAATTTGGAAGATGGTCTAAATTAATCACAGCTTAACAAAGAGACAAGGGTTCCGAATGGTTTTCATGCTACCAAATACAACCGCCCAGGCTAACGATGCTGGATTTCAAAACCTAATGTGAAAACATCCCTAATAGTCTCATGCATATATTATCACCGCTGGGTAAGTTGGTGAGTAAGAAAAACTATCCTTAAAACCTACCGTACAATCTGAATAACAAATTAATGGATGCATTTCGTTTGGAGAGGACCGTTTCTATAAAACAACATTTCTATGGTTAGGCATCAGTGTAAATTATAAATTTTGATGTGGGATATTCATCAGAAAAAATCGTAAAAACCGGCCAAGTACGTGTCGGACCACGCACGATGAAGGGTTCCGTAGTTGGGATGAATTTATCCCAAAACCAAACTTAACTTTGTAGTTGAAAAATATGTTCTCCCATACGGAATGTATGGGAAAACATGTTTTTGCAACTGCAAAGTTGGTCGATTATTACTCGTTAACTTGTAGAGCCTACTTAGCTGTGATAGTTTTCCTTTTAATTTCGTTATATAAACTACTGTTGTGATTTAATTCACATACCCAAAACCAACCATTTAGCCGGCAGGGGGGGGACACTTGACTCTAACAAAAATTTGCACTTTAAAGCTTAATATTTCGCAAACGGATCCCTGAATCCAAAAATGGTTTTGAAAAATTCACAAAGTTTTTGAAGGACCTTTCCAATGATACCCCTCAAATCCCAGGCCATGGCATGCTAAGATAGACTCCAGGGGTCTAATCCTGTGCTTTTTTTTTTAAGTGTAAAGAACATGTAATTTATAAAATAAATAATAATAATGGGTTAAAAAAGAAAAAAAAAACATCACCACTTAACGTGTATGAGAGGTACCCTAAAAAAAATGTTTTTCTTAATTTTGTTTTACCACTTTGTTGACGTAATTAATATGTATAACTATGTCAAATTACAGCTTTCTAGTACTAAGGATCTCGGAGCTAGACCACGGACAGACAGACGGACATGACGAAACTATAAGGGTTCCTTGTTTACTACGGAACCCTAAAAAGGATGTGGACTGAAACACTTAAAAGTTGCTAAGGCAAGAATAAAACAAACATTTACTAATGAATGAGCGAGAGGAATTTACAAGTACCTAGACTCTTTTTAGATTTAAGAAATAAGTGCAACGGAAACTAAAGCGAGGAGAACCATTACTAGGTATTATTGTTGCCCGTCCAATTATTCTTCCGCTACAAATAGCAGCATTTTATTAATGTAAGGTACTTTTTTAGGGTTCCGTAGTAAACAAGGAACCCTTATAGTTTCGTCATGTCCGTCTGTCTGTCTGTCCGTCTGTCTGTCTGTCTGTCTGTCCGCGGCTTAGCTCAGAGATGCTTAGTACTAGAAAACTGTAATTTAGCATGGGTATACATATTAATTATGCCGATAAAGTGGTGAAATAAAATCATGAAAAAAATTTTTTTTTGAGGTACCTCTCTTAGACGTAAAGTGAGGATGATTTTTTTTTCTCTCAATAATCCCATAGTGTGGGGTGTCGTTGGAAAGGTCGTTTAAAATATTGTGAGTTTGCGACGACTATTTTTGGATTTAGGGATTTGTTTTAGAAATATTAAGCTTTAAAGTGATTATTTTGAAACTAGTGAAGTTTTTTGAATAAATTTTTTTATTCAAAAAACTCCTCTAAAACTCTAAGTAGGAAACCCACCCTAGAAATACAGGAACCTATCTCGGACTGATCCTGAATAATAAAGGTAACGGTAACCTTATGATTACGCAAAAGCTTATCAATTTTCCGCCACCATTTTGAAAGTCAGGGTGAAGCCCAATCTATTCTTATCACTCTTTACACAAGAAGGGACTGCCACCGTCTTGAACTAATCGAAAGTTTCTTTGAATATCTTTTAGGTACTACAATCTAGATAAAGAAACACGAAGACTTATACCTATTTTCACAAACACTAGGCGACACCCACACGTTATTGAATTTTCAACGCACGGCTCAGCGTCGAAAGTTGAAAATCAAACAGCGCGATTTTATTCAGGCATTCACTTAGATGTCACTTAGTGTGAGTGAGAACGGGTACAAGACTTATAGTTCTTTGCGAAGCCACATTTAAGTATCAAGGCCTGTTTAAATACATGAGATAAGGAGTATTTGAAAGAAATTTGGATACTTTGGATGCGAGATTTGCTTTTAGATTAACGTGAATAAGTAGAACGCCAAAGAAATTAATTAGAAGGAGGGACATATTTATGTTCTGACCTGAAATTTATATTATTTTGTGCGTGTTCTATTTTCACGAGTAATTACCAGTTCGGAATATTGAATAGTGAAGAACTCAATCAATCTGCCTAGCCTCTTCCCAACTATATTAGGGTCGGCTTCCAGTCTAACCGGATGCAGCTGAATACCAGTATTTTACATGGAGCGACTACCTATCTGACCTCCACAACCCAGTAACTGGGTAATATGATACCCCTTGGTAAGACTTGTTGTCAAACTTTCGGGCTTCTGACGACCCGTAACGACTGTCAAAGATCCACGAATGACAGCCGGGATCAATGGCTTAGCGTGCTTTCCGAAGCACGGAGGAGTCTCGGTATGTAGAAATGGTCACCCATCCACGGACCAACCCCGGCAAGCGTAGCTTAACCTGACAGATCGACCCGAGAGGCTGTTAGTATTTAGCCACGAGCTCTTAACACTTTCACTGTCCATGCATTACATGTAATGCACTGTAGACGTAGTCCTATAAGTCCGTGCATGACATGTAATGCTCTAGTAGTTATCTTTTTTATTCAATATTCCTGCAAAATTAACCAAAATCAGTTCCATTGTTTGTTGTATGAGCTTCACTTCTAGCTAAATAGTGTTTAAACAAACTTAGCTGGAAATGAAGCCGTGCATTACATGTAATGTATTAAAATGATATGTAATGTAATCTGAGGGTGATAGATGTATTTTCGCTATCGTAGAATTTGTAAATAACCTTATAAAACATTACAATGCAATATTATTATTGGATGTATTGTGATAGAATTACCAATTGCCTTGGGACAGTGAAAGTGTTAATAGTGAAGAACTGTGGATCCTTAATTTGCTTCCAGCAATTAACACGACACCGACTTCTTTCTGGTTTTTAAGACTATGTGACAATGGGTACCTAGATGTTTACTGCGAAGAATTCTTGCCAATAGTAATAATAATAATAACGTTTATTTGGACTCAATAAAATATAGCCTAATACGGTTACATTCCTAAGAACTAGGGTACAAACAATGTAAGTGAGTAGACGACTAAAACTAAATGAACTCTGAATTCCAAACTAGGCAAAACCTGTATCTTGGAAGTCAGTGCTCTTCCATGTTAAATTAGGTGTAAAAACTTACAAAACACATACATAGAAATTCCAAAATTATAGACTAGGTATGTTAGAAACTACATAAATCTAAATCTAAAACTTGACGGGTGAGTGATGTGAGTGTGTTGTGTAATGTGTGTAGTGTAAGTATAGGGTGTGAATGTGTGTGGTGGGTGAAGTGTGGTGGGTAGAGTGTTAATAAAGATGGAAGTTAATAAACTCTACCTACAACAATACAAAGTTGAACTCAGCCCTCATTGCGATATAGTATATCGTATAGTGGAGATGTAATGTATCTAATTCAGACGCTGACAAAATCTCCGGGTCCACTGTCAGACTGCATAGAAAAGAAAGAGAATCGCGATGTCACAACGTTTGAAATGTGTTACAAAATAAGAAGTAATTATCGACTTAGGTACTCAAAAACAAGTTGAGTAATGGAAATTAAAAAACTACCAAGTTCTGCATTCAAATAAGAAGTTCTTGTTAATCATTAAAATGCCAACGTACGTTGATTTTTAATACAGATATTTTGGATTAGAACACAAGGTAAAAGGGTTATTTACCGTTAATTTGTATAGATTTTTTTTTTGTCAAAACTTGTTTTGGTAATAACTAAGTCCTGAGAAATATGTTCAAGATTAACACATGTTTTTCCGTTACCACAAACTATATAGATTTGGCATTTTTTGTTTAAGTCAAGTCTACTTTTACAGTTTGCCTGTTGTCAGCGTCTTAATTAACTACTATTTCTACATAGACTCGTGGCTAAATGATAATAGCAGCAAGGATCAATCGAAGGTTAAGCTACGATTGCCGCGGTCGGTTCGTAGATGGGTGACCATCCATTACATATGGAGTGTGCGTGATCCGTGCCTCGGAACGCACGTTAAGTCGTTGGACCCAGCTGTCATTCGTAGATCTTTACGGGTAGTCAGAAGCCCAAGTCTAACAACCAGTCTTACCAAAGGTTCCGGTTAGACTGGAAGCCGAAAGGCTTAGCAGATTGTTTTTTTTTTCACTTTGACACAAACCTCCAAATCCAAAATATGCTTACCCGTTATACCAGCATGCAACAATAATGTAGGTACTGAGTTTATTACTATATTGCACAGATACTACTAGTAATCTACAACCTCCTAAATAAAAAGTTTAAAATTTATTCATGCCCTAAATATAAATGCAAAAACTTACTTAGAGATTATCTCCAAACACTGAGTTATGATGACACTGAGGATCTTCTACTGGGTAATTTACAATGATAAGGTACTATACATATAAATATAAGTTTAAATCTAACCTTATGCGGATGTGTACCGGTTACACCACTTTCTTTTTAATCTCACACACCCTACATCTACACACCACATACGCACTCACACACATCCTACACTTACTCACTACACACACACACATGCACTCGGACCCTACATTTATTCACCTCACCACACAGCTAAACGTTTTTCATTTCATTTTGTGTTTTCTTTTCATAGATTATATCCTGTTTTTCTTTTACGCCATTTGCTTTTTGTTGTAACGTCCCGTTTTATTATATTGTGGCTTTGTCTCGTTTGTTACGGAGAATCACTGACTCCTAAGATACAGGCACATACACCTAGTTTAGGAGTCAGGGTATTTAAATTATTGTGACCTAGTTATAAGCCTTATAATATGCTCTTAGTTCTATGGTTCTTGTACTGTGATGGCTTTTGGTGAAATAAAGAATTTATTTATTTATTAATCTTCCCAAGACTGCCTTCAAGTCAGTATATTGTAGAATGTTCCGATAACAGTCCAAATAATGCATTGAAAGCAAAGGAGGATTTTCAAACAAAATAGACGCAAAAACAGATTTACATATTGAAAGGTATTTTTTATGATTCAGGTCCTATTTTGTAATGAACGATAACCTAAGTTGATGGACAGTATTTTTATTACGTAGGTTCAATTTTATAGAGGTTCTTGTTAGATAGGCAGTGGAAACGGCTTTTCAGTCCAATCTTTGTATCTTTTTATACAAGAGGTACTTTTGTAGGTTGATATCTATAGGTAGGTTGGTATCTACCTTCCTTTTTGCGATGTCCTTTCGCTATAGGTTCCGTAATCAAGGAACAAATAATCTATTTTTGCAGTAGTAGGTACCTCAGCACATCTTGGTTCTTTATTTGACAACAGTGCTGTTTAAGAGTAGACTACGTAATTTTTTTTAAAATAAGGCGTACTACAGTGTGACTGAGTTTTTATCAGATTTTTTTTTTTGCTGAAATGTTGCTCCCTTATGGTAATATTCTAATAATGATTTAATATTAAAAATTTTATTCTTTTTATTTAATTTATTATTTTAGACGAGAATGTGACTATTTGTTTATATGCCGTCTTAATTTATTGACATTTTATTATTATTAGTAACTATTAGTGTTTGGCATGAAATTGTGACCTTGACTTTTTATTTTTATTTTCATATTGTTAATGTTACATTTGATAATCTATTTACCTAAAAAAAATTATATGCCTTCTGGCGGGACGTAATATGGACTGATATTAAATTTAATTGTAACATCTGTATAATTTTTTACCCTATGTTCAAAAAATTTATCAATGAATTTGAATTTGAATAAGCAATGGAAAATGGAAGACCATGGACTCTCCCATTTTCCATAACTCTCTCTCTATGTTGTCCTTTCTGACCTCCTTACTAAACCCTTACCATACCATTACCCTACCATTTATATAGAATAAATGGTTTATTCAGGTGTCCATTTATTATTTTGATTATTCCGCTTTCAAGGACTCCAGCTATTTATTTATTTATATATACCTACTTTATTGTACACCAGAAAATACATAGCAAAAAATAAATTTAACACTACAAAACATACAATGGGCGTCCTTATCGCTTTCTGCGATGTCTTCCAGGCAACCTTGGAATGGAAAATGATTTCGTGGACATAAAAATGGCGTTGTCATTGGTGCAAAATAATAAGTACCTACATATACAGATACAAGATACTATAAAGATACATAAATAAGTACATACATACTAAATATATAAGAATATTTATGTAAACAACGAAAATAAATGACTACAGATTATTACAGCTATGAGAACAAGATCACAACAACAAGTAGGTATTGTTCCTTCACGATTTACTTATTTGAGAGAAGAGCATACAAATCATGAGAAAATAACTCTTCTGCAGTTTTCTTTCAAATTCTTTTTGTAAGCAAGAACTCACTTACTAGAAAATAATTTTTAAAATAAATCTGAAAAATATTCAGTTCGAAACAAGGAAGGTCATTCTCCATAATCACACACCTGTTTGAAAGAAAAGAAAAATAAGTTTAATTGTCACAGACACACGTGCATAAAAAAAAGAGAACAATACAATAAAATAAAACAATACATTTAAATATAATAACGAGCACAAATAGAAATATGCGGCAGCTGCTGGCACGTCATGACTGTGACAAGAAGGCTTCCAATCAGCATGAAGCCTGTTCATCAATATGCATGGGGACCGAGTAATTGAGGGCCATCATAACTGTGCGACATTAAGAAGTTCCCTGCTTAGGTAACTGCAAAATATTCATAGGGAAAGCTTTTGATGACGCAACGAACGAATACAGCGAATCTTTGAAACTCCATGACGAAACCATTAAAGTTTTTTATTGAAGTGAATAAGTTGACGAGTTTTATTATTGAAGCTTTTCTTAGCTAAACATTTTCGCAACCTTTAGGGGGAAGCGTCAGGGTAGCCCGCGAAATTCAAATTTCCTTACGTTTTTTGCATTTTGCAGGTCAGTGTCAGGTTTTATGTTGATTAAAATATGATTCGCCGTCGTAACTAATATGGTTTTACTCAATTATAATCATTACAATCAGCAATAGTGATTAAGAAAAAGATAAAGGCATAGTATAAAGAGTTCTAAGTAGGCTATCTCCGGCTCAATCCGCGATATAATTGCCTACCATACTTGCCTGTCTCAGGGTTGTCACTTTTAGCTAAATTTTAATTCAGTACCTAGATATTCGCAAGGGCCGGGAAGTTCTATTTTTAGGGTTCCGTAGTAGTGGTAAAATAAAATCATGATTTTTTTTTTCAGGTACCTCCCCTTTTCGTAAAGTTAGGATGATTTTTTTTTCTCTCAATAATCCCATAGTGTGGGGTGTCGTTGGAAAGGTCGTTCAAAAATATTGTGAGTTTGCGGTGACCATTATTGGATTAAGGAATCCGTTTTCGAAATATTAAGCTTTCAAGTGTTAATTTTTGTTAGAGTCAAGTGTGTGTGTGTCTCCTGCAAGTTTAATGGTTGGTTTTAGGTATGTGAAAAAATTCACGGCAGTAGCATATATAACGAAATTAAAAGGAAAACTATCACAGCTAAGTAGGTTTTACAAGTTAACGAGTAATAACCGACCAACTTACATTTACGGTTGCAAAAACATACCTTTGTACAACTTACCTTTGTACAAAGGTAAGTTTGTTCTTGGGATAAATTCATCCCAACTACGGAACCCTTCATTGTGCGTGGTCCGACACGCACTTGGCCGGTTTTTACTTATGTGTTGTCTGGGTTCAGGGTTTGTGAGGTCGGTTTTACGTAAACGATGATGTTCATAGTGTTTGTATGAATGACAAAGTTATATTTGCGGTTTATATTTTCTGTTACGAATGGTTACGATTCGAACTTTGCTCTACTTATCTGATTCACAATTCGTCAAATATTTGAAATTACCATTTTAGAATAGAATAGAATAATATTTATTTGCTTAAAAACATGGTATAAAAAACTAACTGGTATAACTGTATGTACTTAGTTACTTTACTATTCCTACAATACTGAGAAATCGGCATGACTAAACGTAAACAAAGCATTAGCGGCATATCAATTGACAGATCAAAAGTAGGTACCTAGTACATTTTAGTGGGAAAGTAGGCCTAGTAGGCCTGCCTACTTCGTCTGTCTGATAGATAACTAATACTACAATAAATAAGTAGGTATCTCATCATCAAGTAAAAATTATAATATATGCTAGAATAAGTGACTAACCAAGTCACTTATTCTAGCATAGGTACAATTTTTACCTTTTCTGTTCAGTAGGTAATCTGAACAGAGACAACTCTGGAATCGATGAATTATTTAGACACCCAAACGCACAGCAATAATTTCTCCTGCGATTATCACTCATTTTTCATACATTTAGCAGTGCCGAAAAGCCGCGACGCGCATACTTTGTGCGGCGTTAGCCCCGACTGGCGCACTTTAAAACAGCCGAGATTTTGTTAAGTGTGCGTGCGGCGACGCATAGATACAAGCCGCGCACACATACAAGCCGCGCGCGGTGCGTTTGTATGAAGATAACGTACTTCCTCTCTTTATACTATGATAAAGGTGTCAAATGTTATGATTTCATGATATCATGACATTTGACACCTTTGCTAACTTATGGAGTTGTATTGCTAATTGTAATGATTATAATTGAGTAAAGCCATATTTGTTACGACCGCAAATCCTATTTTTAACCGACTTCCAAAAAGGAGGAGGTTATATGTTCGTCGCGTATGTTTGTTTTTTTTTTATGTATGTCCACCGATTTCTCCGTCAATTGTGGACCGATTTTGAAAATTCTTTTTTTGTTTGAAAGGGTGTGCTCTCGAATTGGTCCCATATAAATTTTATTAACTTTGCTTGGATAGTTTTTGAGTTAGCTACAAAATACGTATTTTTTTCCCACGTAGTATGTAGATGCTATGTTAAGATTCTGTCATTGGTAGCAGATAGTGGTATTTGAATGTGTGTGGGGTAGGTACCACAACTAAAAAGTGAAAAATAAAAACTTTTTACAAAAAAAAAAACAACCGACCTCCAAAAAAAACACTACAAAGTGAAAAATAACTTTAATTTCGGAAGTCGGTGGCAAAAAACGAAAATACAAAACCCAAGACACTGACTTCCGAAATTAAAGTTATTTTTCACTTTGTAGTGTTTTTTTTTTTGGAGGTCGTTTGTTTTTTTTTTTTGTAAAAAGTTTTTAATCAAAATAAAACTTGACACTGACCTGCAAAATGCAAAAAACGTAAGGAAATTTGAATTTCGCGGGCTACCCCGCTTCCCCCTTAATCGACTTTTAAAGTAAAAGGATGTAGGTACCTTTATTATTAGATACGTACCTACTTTTTAGTCCTAGTAATTTCAAAGCTAGTTAGTATGGTAACCGCAGATGTTTTATAACGAAATCAACTAACTATAATAGACATTATATTCTGATGTCACTGGAAAGCAAAAAAATACCACTGTTGTACTTAGGTACTTACATAAATACCCTACAGGTAGCTATGAAACTATATAAGTACCTAGTAAGAAAAAAAGGTTATGTTAAGGCTACATCCCTAAACACAAATAACAGACTAACTTACCTTATCACCATACTTACCATCCTTATCGTCTTCAGATACAAAACAAAAATCTATAACCAAAAGTTACACTCAACTAAAGGTCAGTTTGACCGTGGACGTCTGTTTCATCCGGTGTAAGTAATTACATAGATTTAAATCTGGCCGGCGGCGCGGCGGCGTATTCCGGTGCGGTTCAATTTCCTCAGGAGACAATCGGGAGCGTAACGGCTAAAGTTTCGCTCGGCTGGACGGAGAGGCTATAATAAGCGCTATGATGTTACGCAATTATTGGCCTTTGTTGCGCTGGGTGCTTTGTTTTTTGAGATTAATGTGGTTTAATGATAAAATGGTCTCCCTAGCTTGTTGTAGGTAACGGTGGTTTGAGGTCACCAATCGCGTTTTTAGGTGTAGGATTTGTAGAAAGTCCAGAGTATTTTAATTTTCTAGTGCTATTACGAACTGATTTATGATTCAGCAGCCTAGTTTGCAGAAATCCAATTTTTTTTTTATCTAAGAATTCCGTTTATAGAATTTATGCCGTTCTATTGTATTTGGCCAAAAAACTCTTACAGATGACCCAAGAATATTCACTTTCTTTTGAGCTGTTCAGAACCAAATTGCTTACCTACCTTTAATTTGATTCTGAACAGCTCTAAATGAGGTTTTCTTTTTGGCTTATCTGAAAACAAACCATATTTTTAAGTGCAAAGAGAAGTAATCACTATTCGAACTCGTATTTGTACCGAATAAAGTGACACCCACACCTATTTTTCTATTTTTTATTTCTGCCATGCCACCCCCAACCACGCCACAGATAGGCCGTATTTCCAACGAAGTTATAATGTATGAGGGTAAACAGGAAGACATTATTATACATATAAATATTCGATGGAACATGTCGAAAGCTTTCTCAGCCGTGATGATTGCATTGGCGTAACACAAATATAGAAATGGCGTCACTAGGCAAGTATTTCTCTTTGGATATGACTGTTTCCCTGTATGCAAAGGAAAATTCATAAATAAATTACCCATATATATAGATACATATTTTGCATAACAGCCATTATTATGTGCAACCAATTCGCCTACACTGGCCTCGGTTAGGTAAGTACTAATTAAAGCATCATATTAATAACAGTACCTATGTTGAATACCTAGACTTACGGGACGAATGATTGAATAACCACGTTCAAGGCCACACACTAGAAATCAGTTAAACCTTTTGTAGTCTACAGCTGACGGACATCTTCCAACTTCACAGATTAAAGTAAGGCGCGGCGCCCACTATCGGTGGGCATCGGTACGGCTCGGTACAGCTCGGGCGCTTTACGGCGGCTTCGGGCACCTGAGGGCTGCTTCGGGTGGCTTCGGGAGCCTGAGAGCTGCCTCGGCAGTCGTAAGCATACCTAAAGACGCCGAGGCTGGTTTCGGGTAGCTTCGGCAAAACTAAGAATAGTTCGGGTGGCAGACACGTCGCAGAGCAGTCGTAACGTTACGTGAAAACAGTTGTGCGTGTCTATTTATAATGGTGGATTGGGACTTAGTTCTCATTGTTCATCTTGCTGAAGAAGAAGAGAAACTTGGAGCCTTAAGGCAAAAAAGAAGATTTTATAGAATAATCAACTTTTCTTCTGTCGTCGTCAAATAAAACGAACCAATACGTGTAATTAATGAGGCTGTTACCTTTTATTTTCCTCTGGGTGTGTCAAGATAATGGAGGCGTGCGCGGTGAACGTTATGACTGTTCTGTGACTTGTCTGGCCACAAAAATGCCACTCGAACTGCCCGAAATCAGCCTCGGCGTCCTTAGGTATGCTTACGACTGCCGAGGCAGATCTGAGGCGCCCGAAGCCGCCGTAAAGCGCCCGAGCTGTACCGAGCCACACCGATGCCCACCGATAGTGGGCGCCGCGCTAAGAGATATTAATGTAACATTGCGTTCATTCACCTGCAACAAAACACCAACATACCAACACAGCAAGTTTGTTCAAGAAAAGAATCGCACCAAGAAAACGGTTACTTTCTATCGAATAGATATTATTTTAGATGTGTTCCCCGCAAGCTATATCGTTTACGTTACCAAAGAGGTTATGTGTAAGCTCGAAAACTTTTAGCCAATATTACGTTAAGATTCGGAACACGATCTGCTTGACATAAAAACGCTTTAGCCATACCTAATGCTTTCAAATGTGCTTATTTGTGCCTCAAGTAAAGTTATAAATATTATTATGTACGTATGAATGCGGAGTATTATGTTTGTCGTTGCTTCAGTGATAAAACGCTTGCAAATGTATGAATTTTTACTTATGTATTCGTGTATTTTGTGTCAGAAAGCTTTTTATTTGTATTGTTTGAGGACCTGGGGAGACACGTTTTGCCATTAAGTCTAGCTCAGGTTGCCACGGGTGGGTAAGTAGGTACCTATGCCAACGAAAAGATAGAATGGTAAAACAAAGCATTCGCCGTGTCTAAGGTTAATATTCACAGACCGCACTTTGCTGTTACCTAGTTTGCTAAGTAACAGTCGCATGATTTTTTTTCGTATTATTAACAACGTAACATTACGACGTTACGTTGCTAATAATACGAAAAAAATTCACAGACCGCATTATGATGCGGTCTGTGTATCTTGCCCTAACTTCAGATAATTTTTAGATTAGATAGAGATATACCTAACTCAGTCTTACTTATGTTAGGTACGACGAGAATACACTAATAATCACAGATTTAGTATAATAGCGTATACAGGGTTAATGGGTTTACATCGGCAATCCGTTATGGGGATGTAGGAGAGGTCATTTGCAACCAAATTACTCCTGATGACCCCTATGCCAATGTCAACCATTTTACATTTTATATAAAAAAATATATAAAATCTCAAATTACGCGAAAATTGTTGACATTTACATACGAGTCAAACGGCGTCATTAGGTTTTAAATGACGCCTCCAACATCCCCTTTATGTATTACCGACGTATAACCATTAACCCTGTATATCAGGGTTATTGGGTACATTTTTATATTTTTAATTCATTCATTAAAAACAAAACAATAATCTGAAATTACTCGAAAATGATTGACATTGGCATAGGGGTCATCAGGAGTTATTTGGTTGCAAATGACCTCTTCTACATCCCCCTAAAGAAAAGCTAATAACCACTTTTAATTTATTCATTACCAAATGGACGTCTTAAAATAAAATTCAATTATCAATCTAGAGTTCCTAGCCTTTCCAAACCTCTTTAGACCCGTCAAAAGCGGTTAACAATCAATACCGTAATAGCCAACACGGTGCTTGCCTTCGAACCGGACACCATTTCGTTTCACTGCTGGATATAATACACTTCATACGACCAAAGTTCGCAGTTGCAAGTACTTGCGAGCATTCACTAGACATTTGACGAGAATTTTAAATTAACAGATAGATAAGTTACAAAGTGTCTCTATTTTGTTTAAGTAGAACACATACAGGAATAACAAAACGAAAAATAAACATTAGGTATAGATCAATTTTCAAAGCTATTTACTTTCATCATCATGATTTATTTGTCCAGTAGTCACAACCGAACTGAGTAGCTTTAATATCAGTCTGGTAAAGTTGTTGAATCAAAACATCGTGAGGAAACCGGCATGTCCTAGAACCGAAAATTCGAAGACATGTGACATCTACCAACCCGCACTGGGCCCGCGTGGTGGATTACGGCCCACTCCCTCTCACAGAAAGGAGGCCTGTGTCCCAGGAGTGGGAACATTTATAGGCTGATGATGATGATTAAATTGAATTACGAAAACTGTATTTTAAATTAACAGATAGATAAGTTACAAAGTGTCTCTATTCAGTTTAGAACACATACCGGAAAAACTAAAGAAACGAAAAAAACATTTACTTTCATTATCATGATTTGTCCAGTACCTAGTCGCAACCGAATGTGTATCAGAGTCTCGTAAAGATGTTTGGGTACAATTTGCCTAGCTTTTTCCCAACCATGTTGGGGCTGGCCTCCAGTCTAACCAGATACAGGTGAATACCAGTATTTTACATGAAGCGACTACCTATCTGACCTACACAACCGAGTTACTGAGTAACACGGTACCTACCTACCCCTTAGCCAGACTGGTTGTCAGTTTTTCGGGCTTCTGACTAACACTAAAGATCAAGAAACGACAGCCAGGACCAACGGCTTAACGTCCTTTCCGAGACATGGAGGAGTCTTGATAAGCAGGGACTGAATTACCCAAAAATTAAGGTACCTTTAAATTTCAGTATGACGTCATACCGTTATATAAGGGTTACCGAAATATTTCGATACCGTTATTTTTTTCAGTAGCGGAATTTTGAGGTTGGTAATGCATACCGGTATATTTCGGTAGCAGTACCATTATCCTTTATGAATGTATCGGTAGCAGTACCAAACCTTAATAAATAGGGGTTTTCTTTGACGCACCGCCGCCACACTCTGTCTGTCGTTCACTTGCTGATTGTAACTCAGTACCTATTAGTTTTTATTTTCGATCGGAAGGACACGACTGTGTAAGCACCCGCGCCGCGCCGTCTTCTTTCGCCGTTCTTCTGCCACTTGAATAGATAATATTTTTTGTAGTTGTGATAACTTACACAAACAAATTGTAAATAAGTTGCCATCAGATCACAGTGGACAAACAATAACATTTTGCTTCTATATATCTTTACAAAAAATTCAAATAAAGTTTAGGCCAATTACATGTAAAAGTTTAGAGAAATTTAATAATTCTTTGGCCAATAAATTATGTGTTCAGAGTTTTAATAATATAGGTGACCTAAATGAGTTTTACACTGAGTTCTTTTTACTATTAAACACGCAATTTAATGACACTTTCCCACTAAAGATTAAAAGTATTTACACAAAGTTCTTATTTAGTGCTTGGGCGACTCCAGGTATTCGTAAAAGCAGGGAAAAACGATTTGAACTTTATGGCCTAAAGCAACATATGAATAATACAAGCTTTCATAAGTATGCTGCAAAATATTCAAAAACTTTTAAAAGTGTGTGCAAAATAGCCAAAGCTCTTTATATTAGCAATAAAAACTACCTGGCAAATAATAAATAATGAATGAAACAGGTAGGAAAAACCAGCGAAATACTGAATTTAATTTAGAGACTGCACAAGGCCCCATTAACTCAGATATAGATATAACTCAAGAATTTGAAAACTTTTTGCTAATATTCCCCTTAAAACTACTGAAACTTTAAATTCCTCACCCGCGCTTTCTGCTGCCTTACTTAGACAGAATGTGAGGGCATGCCCTTTGAAATTTAGGTTTCGGCATACAAACCCCCAGGCTGTTATAAAAGCTTTCAAAGATCTTAAAATTAAATGAACAGAGGATCTCTGGGAAATGTCTGTAAAAATCTGTAGATCTATTATCGAAACCATTGCGCCCTATTTATTAGCTTACATATTTAACACCAGTGTAAACCAAGGAGTCTTTCCGGATCTCATGAAACACCACAGTAAAGTAGTTCCATTGTTCGGGGACAGTAAAGAACCCAAAAATTATAGGCCTGTGTCAATTCTGCCAGTTCTCAATAAGGTGTTTGAAAAGTTGATGCTCAATCAAATGTTACGTCACTTTAATAAAAATTCCATCTATCATGAACAACAACAGTTCGGTTTTATCAAAGGGCGTTGTACCACTAACGCCGATGTCACTCTAATAAAGAACATTTTTAATGCCTGGGAAGAAGCACAAGATGCCATTGGAATCTTTTGCGACCTATCAAAAGCGTTCGATTGTGTAGACCATGAGACACTTCTGCTGAAACTAGAGCACTATGGGATTAGGAATACAGGTCTTGATTTACTTAGGTCATACCTGAAAGATAGAAAGGTTAAAGTTCAGGTAAACGGCGTAAATTCATTAGTCTTAAATGGCAATGGGCGTTCCTGAAGGTTCGATATTGGGTCCATTCTTCTTTTTAGTTTACATGAATGATTTACGCCAATTACTTCAAAATCAACCGAAGATGGTGATATTTGCAGATGACACATTATTGATCTTTAAAATAAACCGACGGTCACAAAATTTTGATGACGTGAATAGCTCTATTATGCAAGTCCAAGATTAGTTTACGGTATATAATTTTGTATTTGGTTGACGACAAGGTTGCGTTCTTTAATGACGTTGTAGTCAACCATGCTCCCGTCAAAAAAGTTAAGATAGAACGCTCACCTGCACCATGGATGACAAGAGGAATAGGAAAAGGCAATGCGATGTAGGGACCGTGCATTCCGTAAATTTAAAAGGGAGCGTACTGATGAGAACTGGACTTTGTTCAAGGCTGCAAGTAATAGATACAATCAGATGATACGCAATGCTAAACGCCACCACATTTTGAATACTATCAATTCTTACTCTTTTGCCGATATTTGGAAATTTCTTGGAACTCTTGGTATCGGCAAATCGCGATATTTAGACCTTTCTAACTCAATTGATTTAGACGATCTCTACCGACATTTCTCCACTGTTCCTACCATGGATCTAACCAAGCAACAAACTCTGTCTCTAATATTTGGTCTAACGCGTCCTCATATTAATCCTTTCAGTTTAATTGCAGTTGAACCAGGAGAAATCAGAAAGATCATTCTCTCCGTCAAATCAAAAGCGGTGGGATGTGACAATATCACCGTGGTATAATCTTAACCATTCTTGATCATCTACTTATCTGTGATTACCCACAAAATTAATTTTTCCCTTTACATTGGAGTATTCCCTTCCCTGTGGCGTAAAGCCAGTACCTAAGGTATCTAATCCCTCTCTTCCAACTGACTTTCGTCCAATTTGTATCCTTCCCTTCCTATCCGAAGTACTCGAGGCCTATGTCCACAAACAATTCTCCAATTTTGTTTATTGTAATTTACTCATTAGCCCTCTTCAATCTGGGTTCAGGTCTGGCCACAGCACTGTTTCTGCCCTTTTGAAAGTAACTGGCGATATAAGGACAGGACTTGAAGATACCGAAGTTACTGCTCTAGTGTTGGTTGATTTCTCGAATGCCTTTAATACCGTCAGTCACGACATCCTGTTAGCCATTCTGTCATACGTTGTGGTCTCTCCCGAGCACTGAAATGGTTCTCCTCTTATCTTCAGGAACGTTAGCAGTCCGTTCATGCTGGGGATTCTTCTTTATGCTGGTGTGATTTAGAAGCTGGCGTTCCTCAAGGCGGTATACTTTCTCCTCTTCTGTTTTCTATTTTCATAAATCTTATAACTTCTGAACTCCAGTGTGCGTATCATTTGTATGCAGATGACTTGCAGTTGTACTATGGAGTTTGGGGAGGGTTGATAAATTATTTGACGCCATCGACAAATTAAACAGGGACTTGATAGCCATAAAAACCTCGTCTGATAGATTTTGGGTAACAGGAAACTCTAAAAAGTGTCAGGCGATCATCATTGGGAGTCCTCGTAGCATTAGTAAGATGGATGGTACAACCTTGCCACCAATCCTCTTCAATGGTACGATTGTTCCATTTAGCAATGACTTGAAAGACCTAGGCTTGCACATTAATATTACCCTGAATTGGCGTACTCACGTCACTAGAGTCAGCCAAAAGGGAACGCTGCGGGCTCTGTACCGCTTGAAAAACTTATTATCATCGAGTACAAAGACAATGCTTGTGCAATCCTTAATTTTCCCAATGATCGATTATGGTGATGTGTGCTATTATGACCTGAATGCAGATCTCCTCAACAAATTAGACCGTCTCCTCAATAATTGCATTCGATTCGTATTCAATCTGCGTAAATATGATCATGTCTTTGCGCATCGATTGCTTCTAAAGTGGTCACCCATACGCCAGCGCAGAGAGCAAAGGGCGCTGACCACCTTGTTTTCGTTTCTTGTCTCTTCCTCTTCCCCTAGTTATCTAGCTCCCCACTTCCAGTAGATTTGCGCAAACCACAATAAAATCTACGCTCATCACATAATCGTCTTCTTCATTGTCCCACTCACCGCACTGACTTCATTCACTCTTCTTTCTTCGTTCAATCTATCTCTCTGTGGAATGCGCTTCCCCTGGAAATCAGTATGGCAACCAACCGATTATCCTTTAAAGTTAAAGTTCGCGAGCACATTCGCAAGAAGCTGGCAGTTTCATTACAACGTTAGTGTTATCCCATTGTTTATTTGTTTTAGTATGTTTATGTATTTATGTGTGCTAATTTTATATATGATCTTCATATTCATAGTCATTTATTCATTGTTTCTCACAGGTGAAAAGACAGTTTTTTCAGTTAACATTATTGTATCACTGTAATATACCCATGGGGTATACAATATTTATAAGTATGTTCATGTTTTTATGATTAGGTATATATATTATATTCATAGTTTTTAATAGATATATGTATATCCTTATATTTAAATAAATATTTATTCCACAATTTCCGTTATTGCACCTACCACTGTTTGTCTCTGCATCACCCAAAGGTTGACTGGTAGAAAATGCCTATGGCATTAAGTCCGCCTCTTTACATTTGTGTGCTTAAAGTATTAAATAAATAAATTGATTTTACATTCTGTGATTACCTACTTCCTCACACACTATTAATTATGAAATTTTAGGAAAATCGTCTACTTTTACAATGTTTGTAAATATGTGAGCACTATGTATATGTCACCGTAAGATTGTGAGAACCGTTAATTTATAATCTATCGGAATTATTTCCGTTGGATTATAAACTGTCGAAAAATTGTGAACTGGGTGAAATGGGTTAGGTTAGAACTGTGGCCAACCGCGCGCGAGCCGAGCGAGCGAAGCGAGCGGTGCCGCGGTAGCGGCCGGCGAGCGCTACTTCCAAATTGCTCGCAGCCAGGCAGGCTATTGAATATTAGCGCAAGGTGCGTTACGTCGCAAGCAAGTTTGGTACCAGTTCACAATTTGTCGGTTTCCCATGGAAAGATCATAAACTAGCGAAAAATAATGCGTTAAATTGTAAATGGTTTGTTGCAGTTCACAATTTTTCGACAGTTTATAATTTAACGGAAATAATACCGATAGATTATAAACTAACGAAGTTCATAATTATACGGTGACATATACATCACATAATTAAATTATCTTTCGTTGCTTCATTTTTAGGGTTCCGTACCCAAAGGGTTCAAACGGGACCCTATTACTAAAACTTCGCTGTCTGTCCGTCCGTCTGAAATGAAATGAAATGAAATTGTTTATTCTGTAAATAGGATATCGGAATCACTTTTACACGTCATATAAAAAAATATTAAAAATAAGCTAGATGAGTTCGGCGTTTCCTATCTGACTACTCTGAGAAGAAAGGCCGAAACAAACTCAGAGGTCGCAGTCTCTTTTAAAGTCCAGACATAATCTTGGTCAGGCCATATGAGGACCATGTAGATTAGTGTCTGAAAAGGTCTTTTGAGGAAAGAACCACACAGATTTGAGTGGACCTGTCCAGTCAGTGCAAGCATTTGTCAGTAATCGTGGAGCTCAACTTAGAACTTAAGGAGCTCAACTCGACGAGCAATACCAAAGAAAGGACATTTGGGTAGGCCGCAAAAGCTACTCAAACTGCCAGACCATCACTAAAACTAAAAGAGAAATAAAAATAAAAATAATATCCACATAGTCCTCACATTCACAATAGTTAAAATAATATAATACTTTACAAAGTAATCATGTCATTTTGAATATAATTTTCAACAATGTCAACGTGTTTATAAAACTGGTATATGTTGATTTTACATAATAATTAAAATGTCTGTCTATCACCAGGCTGTATCTCAAGAACCGCGATAGCTATTGTAGACAGTTGAAATTTTCACAAATTATGTATTTCTGTTGCCGCTATAACAACAAATACTAAAAACAAAATAAAATAAATATTTAAGGGGGCTCCCATACAACAAACGCGATTTTTTTGCCCGATATCAATAATGTCACTTGAAATATTCACAAAATACTCAGTTGTATTTTTATTTTAATAATAAATAATAAAATTAAAATAAAATAAATATTTAAGGGGGGCTCCCATACAACAAACGTGATTTTTTTGCCGTTTTCATAGATCCCGGACTCGCTCACGAAGGGTTCCGTACCATTGTACGAAACCATTCGTGCGCGAGTCCGACTCGCACTTGGCCGGTTTTTAATTCTTTTTACCTATTGTAGTATAGTAATTTTATTTTAGATGCATCGTCTTCACATATAATTATTTAACTAATGTAGGTAGGTACCTTTACAAAATATTGTAAAACATTTTAAATGAGTTACTGCGGAGTTTCTTGCTCATTCTTCTCCATACGAAAACTACCTTTTGCTAGGCGCGAATCAATTCTATTATTTTGTAAATTTTGACGTTCAAAAGTGCCTTACAAGGGCCTATTTGAAATAAATGATTTGACTTTGATTTTGTCTCGCATGTGTTTCGGTACCGAAATCGTATAAAGGTTAAATAACTATTTAGCTCAACCCTTTTTCATGAAGAAATCGGTATAGCTCAACCTTTATTTCAAACCGGTACCGATATATTTTTGAGGTATTTTCACCTTTAACCGTAACCGCTTTCAGTCCCTGTTGATAAGTAATGGATGGTCACCTATCCAAGAGCCAACCGCGGCAACCGTAGCAGCTTAACCTTCGATCAACCTGTGTCGCTGTTATTCTTTAGCCACGAGCCCCCTCCCTTATTGGGTTATGGGATTATTAAGATGTATGTTGATTTGAAAGAGCAGGGTAGTTGAGAGAATGTCATGCTCACTTAAATGTCTCGAGCGTTGAGCGAGTTAATGTGGCGAGTGTGTTGGATCATTCGGTTCCCTACAAAATGGTTGAGCTGGATGGTGCTGATCCACACGTCATGTTCGTGAATGGGCGCCGCCAGTTGAGACTGGTCATCTCTTATCTGCCAGGGCTTATTTTTAATCTTATTTTTTCAATTGCTTTGATTATTTTTTGTACATTGTTCTCATATAGAGAAGCAACAAGAATAATGTACCCAGGATTTTGTAATATCTATATTTAAAAGAGTGTTCTTGGAGTTTCTTGCCCGTTCTTCTCCATAGAGATCTACGTTTTGGAATGGGCAACTAGCTTCAACTTTCTGACTAACTGACCGATTCTTTGACAATTCAAAAGTGCCTGTAAATGGTTTAATTGGAATAAATTCTTTGAGTTTGAGTTTGGGTAGGTACCTATACCTTACGAAATGCTCAGTAATGCCTAGTTTTTAGCACCTCATTAACCAGGCCCAAATCTGTTTATATTTAGACTCACTCGCAGTTTCACGGGTGTACGGTAAGTATCTATCTATACCTCTATCCTTCCCCTTCAGACGTAATTTTATTTTATTTTATTAGGATCTCCAACAAAGAATACACCTTACATGCTATAATATAACGACAAGAACAACAATCTATGTGCTCCCTCAATTATAGGAGACCACATCATGCAATAAAAACAAGCAAACAGTATATTATATGGAAGTAGACCTTAAAGTTAAAATTATATAGAATTATTAAGGTTATACTAGCACATTATTAAATTTGATAATCTGAATTTGAATTTAAATTGAATAAAAATCATCATCATCTGCCTAGCCTTTTCCCAACTATGTTGGGGTCGGCTTCCAGTCTAACCGGATGCAGCTGAATACCAGTATTTTACATGGAGCGACTGCCTATCTGACCTCCACAATCTAGTGACTAGGTAACACGATACCCCTTGGTAAGACTGGTTGTCAGACTTTTTGGGCTTCTAACTACCCGTAACGACTGTCAAAGATCTACAAATGACAGCCGGGACCAACGGCTTAACGTGCTTTCCGAGGCACGGAGGGGACTTGGTATGTAAAGATGGTCACCCATCCACGGACCAACCGCGGCAAGCGTAGCTTAACCTGATCGATCGACCCGTGCAGCTGTTATTACTTATTTAAATTGAATAAAAATAAAGATTAAAAATTAAAAAGCAACGAACACTTAGAAAAAATTGTACTTACAGACAAATAAAATTATAAAATTATAATGATGAAAATTATAAAATTATATAATGATGTTAGTTATGTTTGGAATCCAACTGAACTCAATGTTCAAAGCCTTTTAATAACAAAATCAGCGTGGGCTCCAGTTTGAGTAGATACAACTTCTGGCCCAGTGGTAACGACCGCGGCTTACGAGTTGTAGGTTCTAGGTTCGAAACCTGACAGGCGCTTTACTTCGTGTAAATTATTTCATCACTATGCTGCTCTCAAAACGGTGAAGGAAAACATCGTGAGGAAACCGGCATGTCCGAAAACCAAAAACTTCAAAGACATGTGACATCTACCAACCCACACTAGGCCTGAGTGCGATTACGGCTCACGGCCCACTCCCTATCACATAGAGGAGGCCTGTGTCCCAGCAGTGGGAATATTATAGGCTGGTTATGCAAAGAAACACACACTAAAGCTTTGGCTTTCTAAGAAAGCGGTGAACGGGCACACAATAACGGCTGTCCAAATACCGAGCGTTTTTTGACACCTTAACAAGTTCAGTGCCGGGAGCCCTCCTGGGGGGTTCACTGAAGTCATATATGGGATGCTGGGAGCCATCGCGGAGGGCTCAATTTAAATGTAGGTTTATCTTAGCAAATTCGGTATTATAAACTGTGAAAATAAAATTAGTTGTAGGGGAACATGTGCATCAGTGGATCACGGGGAACAGTGAATCATTTGTTAAAACTCTGTATCTATTGTACTCACACATACACGCGTTGGCTTCGCTAACGCTATCCCCTACCCCGCGCCACCGGACTAGTCGCCGTTACTGAATCACAACGGGAGGATGTGCGACAGCGCATCGGTCAGTAGGTAAGTACGAAAAAATTATTTACGTAATGTTTGAAATTTACTTTAGTTCAAAGTTATTTAGATATTTTAAAGTCTTTGCATATTTTCCTTCAGTATGTGTGTCTAATTATATAAAACTGTATTAAGTTGTGTGATATAAACGATTAATATTTTGTTAAAAATATTATTTCTCTTATTAGTAAATGGGTTACAGTGAATCATGTGGTAATGGGGTTCGTTGGATCGTGATCCACTGTTCCCCAAAAAGTTTCGAGTTTCAAAGTCTACCTACTTATTTACAGGTACACATGCCACGTGACAGACAAAGGAAGACACAGATTGGTCTTCATACAGAAGAACAAATGCGCATCGCTTTAAACATCATAGTCGAGGGTCAAATAATAAGAGCCGTTTCAAAATTAACCAAGATCACGTTCACCACTCTGCAGAGTTATTAATTACAAAAAGTATCAAATTCGTTAGCTCAGGATCCTACTAGCTCAATTGCACTAACACTGAACTATGCTGTACGCAAAATATTTACTTCCACTCAAGAGCAAGCAATTGTTGACTATGTTATTTAAATGTAGTCAGATGTTCTATGGCCTGACTACAATAACTTGCATACGAGATGGCAATGCTCAATAATATCCGGGTGCCACAAAAGTGGCATGATACTAAACTGGCAGGTATTGAGCGCGTTTTTAGTTTTTGCAAGATTTAAGTGCATTTTTTGTTATTTTCATTTGTTCTATTTTTTAAGTTGTTACTCAAGATTTTTCAGGAGATTTACTTAAGTTCAAGAAGGTGTACTTTATGTTGTAAAATTAAATAAAAGTAGTAGAAGTTGCCAATTTTGTTTTCTCTTATAATTTTCTGTACTATTAATCTTATCAAGTATATTATGATTTTGCAACTAATAAGACTGGTTAAAGCAATGACTGATAATTATATTTTATTTGTAAAAAATAAAGAGTTTAATTAATATAATAAGTTTTATTGAATTATAAACGCTTATGATTCATAGTACCCCATTCGATCCACTGTAACTCAAACCCTGATTCAATGTGACCCATTCATGGGTCACAGTGGATAAATTCGCTGTATGAAAAAAAACAATCGTGTTAAGTAAACCAAACTGTAAAAGAGGCATTTGAACAAATTATGTTAAAGATTAGACATGCTTTTATATATTGGATTAAAAACCTCGGTCATTAAAGCAGAAATTTAACCCAAAACAGCTTTAGAAAAAAAAGTGATCCATTGAGCCCCATGTTCCCCTAGGTATATTTTAACAAGATTACAAACATAATTCCGGTGACTCTCCTGGAGTCAACTTGCAATATGTATGGCGGCGTGGTGTATGAGCTCTATGAAAAATGGGTGGAGTCGAATACTGGTGAAAATTACAGATTTTCATGACGACTGTTATAATAATGACGAAACCGCTCATTTAGGAAACCGTAGCTTATGACAGTGCATACATTCGAGTCAAAACAGTATTGTATGTTGGAGACAGAATAGGTTGCTCTATAAAAAGAAACACTTGGTTTTGTACCCGCCATTACTTTAGAGCGATATTTTGTCTAGGCAGTCATATCTCAGGTGTGCGCCCAGTCTAAAACATTCGAACAAAATCACAAACAGAATAACTATACTTAGGTACGTAAATCTGTCCAATAAGCGTCCTATCACATACGAATCCGTCTCAAACAAAGATTACGTATTCATGTTCATTCCAAAAATACAACCAATGAAAAAACCTTCTCTATTCAAAAATACGGTATTTTATTCCTATATTTAGGATACCTACTCGTACCTACCCGCAGGTATGGAAAACCTTTCGTTTTTAGAACTGACACGTAGGCGTATAAGGCTGTTTTTCCATCACACGGCAAACGTGTGCGTTGCTAAGCGTTGAAGCTAACATACGAACCCGTGTCTATTTCATTTCCACCAGAGCGAAGTGGTGTGGCATCATTCATCTAATTTATTTATTTATTTCCTACTTCTATCATTACAGGGTAACCTATTGCGATAGCTTACCTTCTAATCTTATCCTAACTTATAATTATAATTAAATTTTGTAACTTATTACAAATAATGCATTCTTTGTGAACTCACTCAGAGAACAACAGAATAGGCCCGAGTCATCAGCTATGAGGTTGAGAGTGCGGAGTGCACGCGTCAGTGGTTCCTCGCTTAAAAGATTGGTCCGAGCACGCGGCTCTGCGAGCAGCCGGGGCTGACGTCGTCGCCACACGTACCGATCCGTAACACACGAATCTATGTGCCTTAAAATATCCGCATTATGTTTATTTAGTACCTATATAAAATTACCTATTAATACAAATTTAAGTTAATCCTATAAAACTCTGTTTTCTCACTGAACCGCAAACTTCATCACCAGACAAGTCTAAACCAAGGTAGGTTTGTCTTCACGAGCGCGTTGAGTATCATATACGATAATTAATATGCTATGAAGATGCGCTTTGCGCGTACGTAAAAAGCTTAGCGACTTTGAACCCTTTTCCACCACAGTATAGCCAAGCTACGCAATGATTGATTGATGATTTACGATGACTATTTTATTTTACTTTTTTACATACTTTCTTGACATAATCTTTTCATTATTTGACATTGGTGCCGATTCCTTGTTCACAAACTAAACTAAATTTAAGTTCAGTGCATCTTTTTCTTTCTATTTCATTAAGAAAAGGACAGAAGATAAATTTTAGTTTAGTCCTGTCAAATTAATCAGCGCCTGTCACTACTCCATACAAGTTTAGACGTGATTAAAAACTTGCCTACTAAAATTACGTCAAGCGCTGATTAATTTAACAGGACTAAACAAAAATTTATCTTCTGTCCTTTTCTTAATGAAATAGAAAGAAAAAGATGCACTGAACTTAAATCTAGTTTAGTTCGTGAACAAGGGAATCAGCACCATTATATTTCTACAATTTTCTATATTTTTTATGCTGTAATGGCAATCATGTCATTTGGTCCTTATTTTTATTATTTTTTTAAAGATTATTTTCTTTTAGATTTTGTGCATGCGAGAACGTTGAAGGCTGTAGACTTATGGACCATTTTCTATTTTACTAAGTACCTGGTACTTGTTGACAGGCTGTCTTCTCTTATACCTATTAACACTGTAATATGAAAACATTGTAGAAACCATTTATTTTAAAAGAGTAAACCCGTGGTGTTTCTCGCCGGCTCTTCTCCATAGGAAGCGACCAATTAGAACCGTGTGCCTAGCTTCTGACGTTTTATAAGTGCCCTCGTAGGTTTATGTGAAATATTTTTAAGCTATTGCATAGCTTTTATCGCGGGCTTTGAGCGCGGCGACCGAATCAAGAAATTCCGTAACGAAAAAACCTAACACCCCCCCACTCCGCCTACCATGTAATGACGGTTCCCATGACGACGTGATGTTGTCATGGGAACGTAATTTTTGTTTTATGTTATCACATCATCATCCCAAGTGTAGCGTTGACAAATAAGAAGTATGGAGGTTACAAATGCTATGCAATAGCTTTACCGCGGCAGTCCCCGAGTGCCAAACGTTTTTTTTTTTAAGAATTGAATTGAATGAAAAATAAATTATATCATACAAATCCATCGCTACGCAACATTGGTGGAAAGGCAGCCTAAAGCTCGTATTCACTGGCAATTTATTCGGTTCTCACCAGGCGTATGCATCGATAATGGGTAGGTATTCGTTTCCCGTTGCTGAGAATATGATGGCGATACCTAATAAGCGGCGTGTGCACATTGGAAAATTCATAGCAGTTGAATAGGTACCTAAGATGAGCAGTAATTTTATAATGAAGAAGATTTTAATAGAACAACAACATAAAATGTTGTTCATTTGGCTTTTTTTAACAGGTCATAATGACAGAAGAATAGATGTCAGTTCTACAAGGATCTTCTGGCGCTCAAGTGACGTTGAGAAAGCGGCGCTGTCGGTAAATATTTGTGAAATTGTTTTGAGAAATGTATTGTAATTTACAAAATATTGCTGTTCCCGATGCAGGGACGTTATTCGTTTAGGAGTTCTCCTGGTACTTAACCATCAGCTCCACTTCTCCATATGCATTGTGACGAGCATAAATTGCATTGCAACCATATTAAAGTAATCGAATCGCAACCCGTGAAATACTTATTATTGAGTAGTTCCGGTGGCTATTTGTGGTCTTCATCATCAGTTCCACTTAACCAAATGGTGCTTTCCAAGAGCAACTGCACGAGTTACGATAAAAATACCCAAATCGCTATAGGTTTGCCTATAATATTTGAAGATTTCTCTGAGATGCCATCATCAGATCCCAGTTTCCTTATCATGGTACCACCCTTGGGATATCTCCTTTCCAACAAAAAAAGAATCATCAAAATCGGTTCATACCTAAACGACGAAGTTATCCGCGAACACACATTTAAAATATATATATATATATATACGGTCGAATTGAGAAACCTCCTTCTTTTGAAGTCGGTTAAAAACAAGAAAGCAGCGTTAGTTCCGATTCTGGCCACGCGCTTATAGATCCTCTTACAGTACAGCCATACTTACCTACATCGGTCTAAGTAGAAGAATTCGTCAATATTATGGCATCATTTTACTTTTTTTTTTTTGGGTGGGAAATCATCAAATAACTTCTCCCGCTCTGGGCGGAGCGGGAGGGTGTGTCTGACTATTACTGACTAAAACCCACCCGTGTTCCTTCAGTTGCCGTGTTGCGTGGGGGGCCACGATTTCCCTATCGGTTTTCTTCGAACCCCCGGCAGGCATTGGCCCTAGCGGACCCCGTCAATTCTGCTGACATCTCTTTGAGGCGCGCGTGGAACACAACGCGCCGTCGACCCGGGCTTGGTCCTTATGGGACGGCGAGCTACCCATTGCTCACCGTCCGCAAGCCCGATGGCATCATTTGACGGAAGCAAATAGTATCTAGGATAATACTATAATAACACAAGAATACTAATAACTTTTAACTGTAACTATAATTCCTACAACAAAACTTACGAAAACAATGGTGCCGATTCCCTTGTTCACAAACTAAACTAAATTTAAGTTCAGTGCATCTTTTTCTTTCTATTTCATTAAGAAAAGGACAGAAGATAAATTTTAGTTTAGTCCTGTCAAATTAATTAGAGCCTGTCACTACTCCATACAAGTTTAGATGTGATTAAAAACTTGCCTACTAAAATTACGTCAATTTAGGTCAAGCGCTGATTAATTTGACAGGACTAAACTAAAATTTATCTTCTGTCCTTTTCTTAATGAAATAGAAAGAAAAAGATGCACTGTACTTAAATTTAGTTAAGTTTGTGAACAAGGGAATCGGCACCTATATTAGATTTATTTAAGCCTACACATGGTTGATACCTCGAACAACTTTAGTGCGTCACGTTTAGTTTTATCTGTTCTCCAATGCTTTACAGATTATTTATTCATTTCACTTTTAAACACAAGCCAGACTTAATTCCATTGTGCATTCTATCTACGTAAGACCGCAGGTGTTTATTTAATAAGTGAGCTAATGGAATGACGTAGATATTTTCGGTTTAACATTTAAAACTGTTGCAGAAAATTTAATAGCTCTTGATAACGTGGGATGTGTTGTTGACGTGGGCGGTTAAAGTGATATCATAATAATATTATATCTCGGAACAAAACCACAACTTAGGTACTGGGGCATTAAAACTGAAGGCATTTATAATACAGGGTGTCAGAAGAATGATACGTTTTTTCGACGTAGGTACGTTAAACCAATATTTCATTAAAAATCCAGCAGGTACCTAAGTCATCAATTTTCCAGTATCTATCGCTCTCTAAAATCAAAAACGTACATTTCAATCACCCTATATACTCATCCAAAACAATTCTAACTAATGTTATCCTAAATAATATCCTTACATATTATAAAACAAAGTCCCCCGCCGCGTCTGTCTGTCTGTCTGAACGCGATAAACTCAAAAACTACCGAACGGATTTTCACCAATGGACGAAGTGATTCATGCGGAAGGTTTTTGTGTACAATTCATTAGGTTTTGTGTAAATTAGCTAAAATATGACGATTATAGTCGAAGATGTTGGAAAAAATCATGCCGACTGGGAGCTTTACTGGCGTGCGCTGCGTTAACCGGAAAAGATACATAAAATTTGTGTTCTACGGTATTGTATATCTTAAAAAGTTCAACAAAAAAGTCTGCGATAGTATAATAATATGTCTATCTTCTAAGGATGACCCACAGTTACCATTTTGATCTTTCAGAATTTCATAAAAATATCATTGTTATTTCCGAAGCTATTTTGACCGGTATTATGTTATTCTTTATCCAATAAAATATATTATTTAAATTGGGCATTTAATTTAGATTAAAATATGCATCATATCATTTAAATGAATAGTTTAAAGATATCACAGATTCAAAATTACGCGTAACTACATAATTATGGTTGACGGCAACGCCGGCGCAGCGGTTTTAGTCAATGACTTCTTCACCTATTAGGTATGTAATCCCGGTAGTACGTTCCCATGGGATATTTTTCGACATCCACGCAGGCGAAGCCGCGGGTAAAAGCTAGTATCCTTAATATTATAAATGCGAAAGTAAGTTTGTTTGTTACGCCTTCACGCTAAAACGGCTGAACGGATTTGGATGAAATTTGGCACATATATAGATGATGCCCTGGAAAAGAACATAGGATACTTTTTTTTTTTCCACGGGATCGAGACTTATGCGGGTAAAAACGCGGGGCGCAGCTAGTTAATGTTGACGGCAACGCGGGCGCAGCGGTTTTAGTCAATGACTTCTTCACCTATTAGGTATGTAATCCCGGTAGTACGTTCCCATGGGATATTTTTCGATATCCACGCGGGCGAAGCCGCGGGCAAAAACTAGTAATATTATAAATGCAAAAGTGAGTTTGTTTGTTACGCTCTCACGCTAAAATGGTAGAACGGATTTAGGTGAAATTTGGCACATGGGTAGACTATGACCTGGAAAACAATAGTCTACTCTTCTTCCCAGATCGTAGACGAAGTCACGGGCAACAGCTAGCTCTTATTTCAAAGCTCGACAAAGTAAACAAAGGATTGTCTTATTCCTCGTCTAATCTAACTAAAAAGACCATTCCATGTACTAACGATTGGTGATAGGTAACGGTCATGGTAACGGTAGGAACCTACTAGAAACTGGATTCAAGTTTAGTAATGAAATCTTAAGGCCAACGTGTTCGAATGGATAGAAACTGATTAAAATTATTCATCATCATCATCATCATTTCGGCCGAAAGACGTCCACTGCTGGACATAGGCCTCCCCCAAACACCGCCACTTCGACCGATTCTGTGCTTTCCGCATCCAGCGGATTCCTGCGGCCTTCACAAGTTATTTAAATTATTACAGTACCCTAATTGCGTAACTTATTTTCGTAAACAATTATGCCTAATTTGTTTCATTTTGACAGTTCAACAACATTCATTGCGTTATTTACGTTGTTGAGCAGATTTTTTTTCCAACTTATGAAGCAATGGATTAGCAAATCTGTTTCAAATCAAAACGGATTGTGTTGTATTACGCAATCAGGGTACCTACTGGTTTGCTTAGGTGGTTATGTAATTATAGAGGGTTAATTTAATGCAAATAAAGTACCTAGGGATTTATTTAATGGAATAGGTGCTCTAGATTCTCAAGGTTAATGTTTGTCTTAGTATTAGAATAACCAAAGTGAAGCTGTCCCTAACGATGATGTTTTGAATAATTTTAACATGTCTGAAAATCCTTAAAGTACCTACGTAGAATAAATTATCTTCGGGTACTTATATCATTATTCTTGTCTTTTGTGTACCTACCTACCCACACAAAGGCAAAAAAATACTATTTTTGAGAAGATGCTAATTAACACTACAAGCAAAAGGATTTTGATAAACCTGTACCCTAATTGCGTAATGCAACACAATCACAATCTGTTTCAATTTGAAACAGATTGCTAATCCATTGCTTCATAAGTTTGAAATAATCTGCTCAACAACGTAAATAACGCAATGAATGTTGTTGAACTGTCAAAATGAAACAAATTAGGCATAATTGTTTACGAAAATAAGTTCCACAATTAGGTTACTGTTTAAACTAAAAGATTTGCATGTAATTAAACAGATTTTCGACTCTATCTAATGTAGGTAACTTACCTACCTATTAATTTTCAAATAACATACACCCACATCTACCCACACATTCATCTCACTTGAGAACTATTGAATCAAATGTCACGAACTCATTTTCAAATCAAATATCAGGTACACAGATACACAACAACTTTATAGAACCGTAATTACTACAACCATAACCATAATCTACGCTCAATAAAGAACTACCCACATTCATACACACAAAAATGATATCTAATGTACGCAATATTAGGGATGCCACAACGTCGTTTCGGAGCTGACCTTTGTATCGCAAAAGCCGAAAGCTTTATTCCCCACTAGGGGTTAGCTACCTTATTCTATTGAATTGTTATGCCCTGCGAGACGGCCCTGTTTGGTATCCGCGCCCGATATTGTATGGACCATAACGCTTGGCTTTCAAACTTTCCGTCGACTTGATATTTTACCCAGAACTTTTAATATTTTGACTTGGCGGGTTGTATAATAATATGGGGTATCTGGGTAGCTATATACGTATCTATGTAGACATGGTTATGACGGAGGTTTTTATTACATTTGTGTTGATAGTTCAGCAATAAGAAGTTAATCAGCACACGTAGCATGACCACCATAGAAACGGGTTTTGTCGACGGAAGAATAGACGAAATGACAGATTTTGATTGTGAATCTGTTATTTGTCTATCCTTACGTCGAAAAAAACCCGTAAGGTAAGAAGTTGATAATTTAGCCAAAGAAGCGTACTTGAGGGTGTTCCGGTGACATATACAGGATGTTTGGCAGAACGTTGAACATACGAAAATGGTGGATAGGTGGGGTCATCTGTTACTTACTCAGCCCTAATTTATTTGGCCCTGGCGTCCTGGATATTTTTTTTAATGCAGGTTGAAATTAGGATTTAAGTATTTTTTTACATCTTTCTGTTATAAGAATCTGCCAATATTAAAGATTTAAAAAAAAATGCCTGTTTTACCCATTTTTAGGGTTCCGTACCTCAAAAGGAAAAAACGGAACCCTTATAGGATCACTCGTGTGTCTGTCTGTCTGTCCGTCTGTCTGTCTGTCTGTCTGTCTGTCCGTCTGTCACAGCCAATTTACTCCGAATCTAATGGACCGATTAAGTTGCAATTTGGTACACATATGTATTTTTGTGACCCAAACACAAATGTGTAACGTAAATAAATGAATTTTGAATATAGGGGTCACTTTTGGGGGGCAAACAAGAAAATTTAAAAAAAAAGTTATGCTGACAGTACCATGTGACATATCAAATGAAAGGGCTTATTGCGAGGATCTTAAATATATTTTTTATATAATTTTAAAATAAACACTATTAAAGATATTTAAGAAATTCAATGAAAATTGACCATTCCCCCCCCCTTATCTCCGAAACTACTGGACCAAAAATTTTCAAAAAAATACATAGTATGGCTCTTTACTCATAGATTACAGGAAAACTTATAAGAAGTCTATGGTCTTAAAATAACACGGTAAATCTCTCAATATTGTGCGTACAAACTTACATTTCGTCGCTCGGCATCCAATAGGCCCATCTCTCTAGCTACTATAATATCAACAATATCAAAAGTGTTTGACAGTCTGCTTAAAATAAAAATAAAACTGCTTGAAATAAAACTGTAAATGTTCATGACAACCAATTCGGGTTTCGGCGTGGTTTGTCAACAGAAAGTGCAGTGTTGTGTCTTAAGCATACTGTCACATACTATATTTATACACAACGTGGAACACCGATTTATGCTACCTTCCTCGACTTATTCAAGACTTTTGATCTGGTTGCTTATGACGTATTGTGGAGAAAGATGGAGAAGGATAGGTTGCCAATGGAGCTTAAAAACATTTTAAATATTGGTACCTATGGTAACCAGATCAATAGTGTACGATGGGCTGGAACTTTTTCCAGGCCAAACAGGTTGGAATGCGGGGTGAGGCAGGATTGGCGAGCTCAGCAGCACCAGAGTGGGTTGCTATAGTGTGATTCTTCATAATGTGCACATATCGAAATGACCCATCTATGCTTAATTTTAACGAAAGAAAAAATATTTAAAAAAATCTAAATAGTTTTTTAAAACTTTTTATGGAATTAAAAAAAAATTGTAACAAAACTGTGTAACTTTTAAACTGAATCAGATATCGCGATGAAACAAACTCCATAATGATTGGAAGTAAGTAGGCGTCCACATAAAATTAAAATTGAGAAAAAACTACCCTCAATTGAAAATAAATATGTTTTTTTAGTAAAAATCTGTATTTTTTCATATATTTTTTTACAATAATTGTAAAATTTATAAATAAGATGCCCATGAGAATAAAAACTAAAATAAAAAAATTGATAGATACTTAAAATTAAAAAGAAACAAAAAATATTTTGACCACTTTTTCCGTCGATAAAATTAAGCATAGATTCCCTCATTTCGATATGTGCACATTATGAAGACTCACACTGTATTGATGGTATTTGTGTAAATATTAGCTTTGGAGACGATATGGTGCTTCTGAGCGCCAGCCAGTATCCCATAGACAAAAACTGTTAGTCGCAAAACTTTTTGTGTGACCTGGTAAAAAAAAAACACAATGAGTCCTTGTTACTTGAATAAAGAAAAATATCTAGATGACAGTTTTTTTTTTTGAACGACGTTTTCTAAAAATGAAACCTGGCTAGATCGATTTATCGCTCCCGAAACCCCCTGCATACTAAATTTCATAAAAATTCTTGGAGCCGTTTCAGAGATTCAGATTATATAATATATACAAGAATTGCTCGTTTAAAGGTGTTCGATTTTTATTATTATTATATTAATACCGCGAATGTGAATTTTTTTACGAAAATCAGATTTTTCATTCTACACGTTCAAATAAGTGATCCTGCAAAATGTTAAGTTTGTTCTTGGGATAAATAAATTCATCTCAACTACGGAACCCTTCATTGTGCGTGGTCCGACACGCACTTGGCCGGTTTTTTAATAAAAATTACACTTTAAAGTTAAGAAAGTTGTGAAACTAGAAGAAAGCAAAAATAAAAATTTTAATATCCAGGGCGCCAGGGCCAGATAAATTAGGGCTGAGTAAGTAGCAGATGACCTATCCACCATTTTCGTATGTTCAACGTTCTGCCAAACACCCTGTACCTATATGTCCAGTAGGTTGCAATTAAAATATTCATACAACTTTGGTACCCACTTGATACAGCCCACTTGTACGTACCTACACCTTTAAGATATTTTTATGTGAGTGTTAAATTTAAATGTTATGAAATACTTCGACGAACAGTCTACGAATAACAGTTTCTTGTTTCAGGTATATACTACGAACTTTTTAAAATTTACTCCTGAAAACGGAATTTTAAGCCATATACAGCTACGTTAATTACAAAATTCTGATAAATACAGCAAGCACGGATAACTTCAAGAGATTCTGAGTTCTAAGACACAGTTAATTTAATATCCACACATTTCTTAGTTAATTGGTACGCCCCGGGCTCCAGTGTACACACGGCTACACATCAAGCTATAATTTCCAATATAAACTGACCTCGCATTGTACAGAAATCCTATACAATGCGAGATCAACATAAACTGGTTTTGTTTAGCTTGATGTGTAGCCGTGTACCTACCCACATAACTGTTTAATTGAATATGTATCTAATCTTCGCCTAAAATGTATCTACATAGGAAACTAAATTGAAACCCGAATGCCTAAATATGTAGGTATCTAATAATTCTAAGATTCAATTTTCTGTGAAGGTATATACCTAGTAGGTAGGTAGGTACTTGCAGTTTTTGTACTTCCGCCTACATAACGTTTTAATTGAGAAGTGGATGTGTGGATATCTATACTGCCCCCGATAGAAAAAAAAGCGGCCAAGTGCGAGTCGTACTCGCCCATGAAGGGTTCCGTAGCAGCAAGTAACGATAAGTTTACGATTTATGACGTATTAAAAAAAAACTACTTGCTAGATCTCGTTCAAACCAATTTTCGGTGGAAGTTTACATAGTAATGTACATCATATATTTTTTTTAGTTTTATCATTCTCTTATTTTAGAAGTTACAGGGGGGGGGACACACATTTTACCACTTTGGAAGTGTCTCTCGCACAAACTATTCAGTTTAGAAAAAAATGATATTAGAAACCTCAATATCATTTTTGAAGACCTATCCATAGATACCCCACACGTATGGGATTGATGAAAAAAAAAATTTTGAGTTTCAGTTCTAAGTATGGGGAACTCCAAAATCATTTGTTTTTTTTTCTATTTTTGTGTGAAAATCTTAATGCGGTTCACAGAATACATCTACTTACCAAGTTTCAACAGCATAGCTCTTATAGTTTCGGAAAAAAGTGGCTGTGACATACGGACGGACAGACAGACAAACAGACAGACAGACAGACAGACAGACAGACATGACGAATCTATAAGGGTTCCGTTTTTTAACGGAACCCTAAAAAGACGCATCTAACATTTTTTTCCAGATTTGAGTTATATATCAGGCAGATGTGCCTTTTTTTCTGATTCCGGCAATGTATATGTCACCGTAAGATTGTGAGAACCGTAAGTTTATAATCTATCGGTATTATTTTCGTTAGATTATAAACTGTCAAAACATTGTGAACTGGGTGAAATGGGTTAGGTTAGAACTGTGCCCAAACGCGCGCGAGCGGAGCGAACGGAGCCGCGGCAGTGGCCGGCCAGCGACACTTCCAAGTTGCTCGCAGCTAGGCAGACTATTTAGAATTAGCGCAAGGTGCGTTATATCGCAAGCAAGTTTGATACCAGTTCACAATTTGTCAGTTTTTCATGGATACATTATAAACTATCGAAAAATAATGCGTTAAATTGTAAATGGTTCATTGCAGTTCACAATTTTTCGACAGTTTATAATCTAACGGAAATAATACCGATCGATTATAAACTAACAAAGTTCATAATTATACGGTGACCATATATAACTCAAATCTGGAAAAAATGTTAGATGCGTCTTTTTTTCTATCGGGGGCAGTATATGTCGCATCATGGGTGGCCGAGATGCGAAACATCGGGTCTTCTTCACGATCCGACATAGTTTAGTGCCCACTGTTGTACCCTACTCGAACGGAAAGATAATTTGAATTTAAAATAACTTTGATAAACCTAGCAGCGAACGAAACAAACACGTGCTTTAGAAACAAACACGTGCGTTGGTACTGAGAGTTTGCCAAGACTGTCCGAGCTCGACTGTCCAACGTAGACTGCTGCAACACTCGGTCTCTCCCCCAGTCATCGCTGCATCCCCTCCACCGACGATCGTGTCCAAGCGGTAGGGCTCGCTTGCGTTTCCGATCATATGATTATTCGTTTACGAATCAAATTGTTGATGAATGTCAAATTGAATGATGGCGCCATACATCCACGACATATATTATTTCCTATCTGAATTTTGGAAACAAGACTGATATATTGTAGAATCAATAACATTATGTACCTACCTAGGCACTTATTCATTCTGTTGTCAAGACGACGACGGCGACGAAGAGATGGATGACTCATAAAGAATACCTGCCAATGCCAGGTTAACACTTTTAGGGTTACGTATCCTAGGGGTGGAAACGCGACCCAATCTTACTTAGGACGAATTTCACCAATGAAACTGAATGTGGTCAGCATATCTAAAACCACGTTCAAGAGCTGTCAGTGTCATCGTTTTTTTTTTAACCTTTTAAGCGCTTGGCCAAATATCAATTGGCGTGCCCCTAGCGCGCGGCTAAAAATCGACAAAATAATACCTACAATAAATAAGGAGGAGCAATCGTTGTATCGATAAAAAAATAGTCAAAAAGTTTTTTGTTTTTATTTTAAATCAGCCTTAATTTAACCACCCTAATCAACAGAAAGACAGACAGAGTCGTTAAAGTCCATACCTACGGATTTTAAAGCAGGTAGGTATAATATAAACGGGATATTTTTAAATGCACATCAAAGAACTTATCACCCATTCATCATCATCATTTCAGCCAAAAGACGTCCACTGCTGGACATAAGCCTCCCCAAGAGGGGGGTTTTGCCATAATCGCCAAGCTTGGTAGGCGGGTTGGCGGTAGCAGTATGAGAACGCTGCTGCCCATTCTCTAGTTAGTTCCTTAGTCGCCTACGACACCCACGGCAAGAAATGGGATGGTGCTATTCTTTTACGTCCGGCACCACACGGAACTTATCACCCATCAATTAAATAAGTTTTATAAAAACGTGCCTACGCCAGTCTCTGACAGACTTCGATTTATCTAACCGTGCCCGGCGCGTGGCGTCGTCATAACTCAAACGTGCCGCGCTGAGTGTCATCGCCGGAGCACAGTAAGAGACAACACCATAAGGAACTCGAGTGCGAGTGCCTGTCCGACTTGTAGGTACTGACACAATACCTTTTTAATGGTAAGGACAACATTCAACACGGTTCCAAATTTGAACAATCAATAGGATATGTAGATAAGTAATATAGTAAATAACAGAATTACATCACAATATTTAAATAAAAACGTTTTTACAAAAAAAAACAACCGACTTCCAAAAAACTACTACAAAGTAAAAAATAACTTACATTTCGGAAGTCGGTCTTTGGTTTTGTATTTTCGTTATTTTCCACCGACTTCCGAAATTTAAGTTATTTTTTACTTTGTACTTAGTAGTATTTGGAAATCAGTTGTTTTTGTTTTTTTGTAAAAAAGTTTTTATTTCTCGCTTTTTAGTGGGTCAATTTGTAATTTGTCTAAGTTTCATTCGCCTAATGCCAACAGCTCATCACCTTTTACAAAATATTGCTTTTCCCGATGCAGGGACGTTCATCGTTGAGGAGTTCTCTTGGTACTTCACAATCAGCTCCACTTCTCCATATGCATTGTGACGAGCATAAATTGCATTGCAACCATATTAAAGTAATCGAATCGCAACCCGTGAAGTACTTATTATTGAGTAGTTCCGGTGGCTATTTGTGGTCTTCATCATCAGTTCCACTTAACCAAATGGTGCTTTCCAAGAGCAACTGCACGAGTTACTATAAAAAAAATACCCAAATCGCTATAGGTTTGCCTATAATATTTGAAGAGTTCCCTCGATTTATCTGAGATGCCATCATCAGATCCTAGTTTCCTTATCATGGTACTACCCTTGGGATATCTCCTTTCCAATAAAAAAAGAATCATCAAAATCGGTTCATAAACGACGAAGTTATCCGCGAACACACATAAAAAAACTCCTCGGTAGTCATTGTTGAAAAGTGACTATTTTATCGATAATGTGTGTACCCACGAACAACATTATCCATTCGTTTGATCCGCTTGTGACGTAGGCAGTGGTCGCATAAATGCGACAGCCGCGCTAGACTAACTAGAGAAATTTGTTGCAAACATAAGCGTCTAGGGATGGGAACTAACGTGAAATGTTATCATAATACAAAGAACCTGAGGGATATTTTTCTTATGAAAAACAAGGAATAGAATTCATAACACAAGGCAATATGTTAAATAAACTTTATTTCGTATGACACTGTTTATTTTATGCTGAAAATGATGCATTATACCTAATTATTTAACTATTTGTTATTTAGTTTTTAAAATGCGCATTGCATTGTATCCCATCCCTATGGTCGTATATATGCGACACGCGCGTTACACTCCGAAGAAAAGTCCAAGCTGTATTTACGTATTTTTGTTTAAGCCTTTTCATAACTTAGAGCTTCGAGACATAATTTTAAGTAATTGTTTTATAAAATATATCTATTTAGTAATGGTTTTAGTTGTACCACGCAGTTAATAGGACGAAAATTGAACGAAAAAATCATACTTGTTTTCTGTCGCAGAAATACGACACGCGCGGTAGGGGCACGGAAATATTTGTCGCATAAATGCGACACAAGCGGTCAAAAGGTTAATTGGCTTCTCTGTCCCATTCCTGGGCAAAGGCCTCCCATCCACTCCTTCCACTTTTCGCGAACCCGCGCGTTCTCTTTCCAGTTTTGATGGAACTTATCCAATTCATCCCGCCATCTCCTACGTGGTCTGCCGCGACCCCGCCTCACTGTCTCAGGGCACCAGTTCTGTGCTATTTGGGCCATCTCATCATTATTATGGAATATTGACATTAACAGCTCTAAAAAGCGGTTTAGATGTGCTGATCGCGTTGTTTTTAATTGGTCAAATTCGCCCTTAAAGCCTCTGTGTTACTGTCAGTCCATCTATATACCAACTCGCACTTGGCCGGTTTTTATATAAAAAGTTATACACTACGATACCTATGGCCAAAATTAAATGGTACCGTAACATTACAAAGACACCTAACCTACTTCTTTGGCAGTTACTTTGAAAAATACCCTATATAAAATACTCTTACATCTAAGGACCCCTCCACATTATAGATTCACGCCGACGACGCCGCGCGCCGCCGTGCGTGACGTCATTTGTTAACAAATTGATAGGCACCAATATACAACATAATATATCTTCCCACGTACCTATCTTGTAAATATAATTTCGGATAGGTACTTATACGTGGTACAAAACCTGGTGTGACTTGTGTGATATTAGAAAGATCTCGGAAATGGAACAGAATTGTTCTATCCGAGATCTTTCTCAAAATGTAGGTGTAAGTTTGTACGTATAATATTGAGAGATTTACCTACCATGTTATTTTAGGACCAAAAACTTCTTATAGGTTTTCCTGTAATCTATAAGTACAGAACCATTTTCTGGATTTATTTCATAATTTTAGGCTCAATTATTTCGGAGGTAACTTTTAAATTAGTTATTTATTTTAAAATTATAAAAAACAGACGTACGAGTGTTAATATAAGAGTTCCTTTTCTTCATAGGACGTACGGAACACTAAAAAAACTAAGGCAGGGTCAAGTTTTCAAACTTGACCATCATGCAGACCACTGCAACAAACTGTTTAAGGACTTACAAGGCAGGCAGTTTGTGTGTGGCTTAACGATGTTTTCTTTCAAGTAATTGGAACTGTAAATAGTTTATCTATTGTTTCACTCACGCAAAAGCAAGTACAGTATTTATATTTTCTTAATGTCCCTCAGCAAACTTCGTGTTTTGTCAGTCGTCGGATTTCTATCAGTTGCCCTTTGCACTTGGTGCAGACCGGACGCTCTCAATCAACTTGGAAGTATATAGAGTTGTTATTACTCTTTTAACTTAATGTAATTATATTAAAAATAGGAAGAAAGCTGCTAAAGTCGCATGCACGACAGATAGGAAAATAGTTTTACAGCTGTATATAGTTCACACGGAAATCAAAACAACAATAAAGTACTTAGTTCTGAATTCAAATTATTATACACGATAAATCTAATAATTGATGGACATGGAAATTATCATTTTTTATATTCGGAAATGCGACGATTCCCGAGGGACACTAAGAAAATAGAAATAATGTACCTACATTTTCAACCAAAGACTGTTCAACACAAACAGAACATGTCGTATGAAAACGACACCTCGAAAAAGAATGAGAAAACATTGTGAGCTTCATAAAATGTTTACACACAGTACAAATTGCCTGTAGTATCTACTGGCAGCGTGCCACAGGAGTACGCGACAACGGGAGCTTTCGGCACTTAGCGCGAACAAAACAGTGTCAACCGGAACGCGGCGACGTGAGCCGCTTGTGTGAACGGGCTCTTATGTCTACTATCAATTGAAAACGGTTAATTGAATCAAACTATTAGAGGGTTATCAAAGTTAATTAAATTGTTAGTGTTTGCGTATCTCATAATTAGACAGGAACCAGTAATTAGGACTGTTTATGAAACCGCTGTCGGTGAAGCTGCGTATTCTGCTTGAATGGAAAACAATTTGATGGATTGTTTAGTTTTAACGTGTCCTGAAATACAGGCCTTTTTTTTTTTTTTGGGGTGGGAAATTATCAAATAACTTCTCCCGCTCTGGGCGGAACGGGAGGGCGTGTCAGACTCTTACTGACTAAAACCCACCCGTGTTCCTTCGGTTGCCCTGTTGCCGGGGGCCACGATTTCCCGATCGGTATTCTTCGAACCCCCGGCAGGCATTGGCCCTAGCGGACCCCGTCAATTCTGCTGACATCTCTTTGAGGCGCGCGTGGAACACAACGCGCCGTCGACCCGGGCTTGGTCCTTATCGGACGGCAAGCTGCCCATTGCTCACCGTCCGCAAGCCCGCGCCTACGGTGGCCGGAAATCGGCTCGCGATTCCCACCCCGGGCGTCTCCTCCTGCGGCGGTTAGGGGCGTGAGGGCGCGAAGTTTGCCTCTCCCTCACGCGTTCCGCCTCCTCCTTCGCGAGCATTACCGCTTCGCAGAAGGAGGTGACGGCCTGCCATTTCCTCTCGCTCCGTACCATGGCCTGAACCAGGGCCGGACGCAAGAGATCACCGCCGCCGATCGCCTCTACGAGAACACGGCGTTGCTCCGCCCAAGCCGGGCAGACCTCCACCGTATGCTCCACCGTGTCCTCAGGCCGATCCACACAATGGTGACACCCAGGTGTTTCCTCCCGCCTTATCCTGAACAGGAACCTCCCGAAGTAGCCGTGTCCGGTGAGGACCTGCGTCAGGCGGAAGGTGAGAACGCCGTGGCGTCTCTCCAGCCACTCCTCAAAGACGGGTCTTGTTGAAATACAGGCCTTACGTCTAGCTTAGGCACCAGTCTCCAACAGTATAATTAAAACTATTATGTATTGTCCTATGATCATTTGAAAAAAATACTTTATATTGTGGTGAGAAATAAATCTTATCTTATCTTAACATAGGTATTAATATAGTGTTATTACATTAATAAAAAAAGCCACTTGAGACTACAACTCGACAAGTCAGGGGCGTAGCTACTGCCGTATCTGCCGTATCAATTATACGGGGCCCCCGACGTGCGTAAGCAAAAATTAATAAAAACTTCCCAAATTCATCATATAAATGATTTAACAAATCAGTTTGCCGAAAAAAGGCAAGGAGTGTATATTTACCTAATTTGAATTGTTAGTAAACATTTTGGAAAAAGTGACAGATAATTTTATTATGATGAATAAATATTTCTTTTAATTTTATGAAAACATTTTTTTTCTTTTGTGAGAAATCTATACCCTTCATAAGGGCCCCAAACAAATTTTTATACGGGGCCTAGGCACGCTACTCCACTGCGACAAGTCTTTCTGTTTAATACGTCAAGATAAGCTAAGTACATAAAGCATATTATCACAAATTATTATTGCAAAGCTCAGATAGCAAATGACTGCCATAAACTGTCATGTCGTGGTCGCAGCACCGTCGAAATGTCACGACTATGAGCCACTAATTCATTATGCTAACGAGACGCGTTGCCTCCGACGGTGATGGATTAGCCTTTCTCCCCTTCGCATAAACGCGACGAGAGGAAATGCGTAAAAAATGGACCAATAACAGTGTATGCGAAAGTTGGGCGCTCCCTCGACGTAAAATATTAGGTTATTGAAATTTTCCAGACCCGTAGAGCGAAGTAGACAAGACTGCTAACAGGGCTCCTTCTTACGTAGTGAAAATAGCATTTTGCTGTAACTTTGCGACGCAGCTCTAGGAAAATAGAAGTGCTGAATTAAAAATGAACTGTTCTTGCTCCTTGGTGAAAGCGTTTTCGCTATTTTGCATTGAAATGGGACTTTGTAGGTTGGGATTTTACGAATTTGTACGTGTGCTAATGTAAAGATTTCAGTAAACAATGATATGAATAAAATACTGCATGTACGGGAGTACACGCTGTATTTTATTCATATCATTCTTTACTGCAAACTTGTAGCTACGTGAATTCAGAAGGTACATGATTCTAGACCCCCAGCATGCAAATTCGTCGGAAACTTAAAAAAAAATCGTGGCACTCCGGGAGTGCCGACAGAAGTGAAAACTTGGAAAAAGCGGCACCGCGGTAATCAACGCGGTAATCATTGCTGGTGTCGTCACAGTGTCGCGAAATCAATGGTTTAGTCCCGTCTTAAAAATACCCAACGCGCCTAAAGAAGTTTTCATTTCAGAAACTGTTGTTTCGTTCAAAAGTGCAATACCTGCAGTTTTTTTTTTTTAATAACCTTTGAAAAGTTTCGATGTTGGTTTGAGTTGTAATTTGCGCGTCGATTTTCGTTACACCGTGTATAATGCCAAGTTTTGTGAACCAAAATAATAAACCTTCGTTTCTTCGAGTTTTTAAATTTTTATTAGGTATCCATCTTTTCTTCATGAAATCACAAAGTTTTCTTAATCCATGTCCATTACTGACTCCAAAAATTTACCAACTGATAGATTCTCTCACTATTTTCACTCACTTATCTCCGCCATTTTCATTTTTGTGACGTAGTTCGAAGTGCGCCAACATCAATTTCTTCGAATGAAAAGTCCTGACGCAGTTTGTGACGCTACAACTGTACTGCCGAACGCCAGTATGGACTGAAGAATGCCTTTTTAATGACATCGAGCTCGCAAACGTTTTCATACAGATCGAACATTTCGGCAAAAACCCGTAGTGCTTCAGCTGGTGATGTGTCAGCTGAGCTTTATATTTGTAACTGTCAAAGAAAAAAAAAGTTCATTTTCTCGTTTTAATTGTTGAGTTAGGTCGGCAAGCAAGCTGTCGGCTAAAGGTCCTCATACACATTATCATCTCGCCCCGACGCACAGTGGGCTGGGATTACAAGGTTGGGTCTTAAGAGATCAAATGTATTTTTTTGGTATCTAGGCATAAATTTAAAACGTTTTTATTCTTTGACTTTTTTAATTTAACGAGTACTTTCGGAGATATAGCCATATCAAATTTGTATGAAGAGTCATGTTATTTTAGTTAAGCAATTTATTCCAATTAAATTGAAATTGAAAATAATGTATACTAAACGGCCTGAAAACCTCAATACCTACTTAGTTCTTTAAAAAAAAAAACAATGTTCGACATTTTCCACCACCATAGGTAGGTATGACGTAATTTGTTTTGAGACTTATTTCCGGGAATCAAGGGATAAGAGTGCGCGAGCGCAACAACAAGTTATGACGTGTCGTAACGTGATTGGTGCAACGATAGGGTATCTACGGAATGTTCGGTTGCATTCAAACGTACTTCAGTGTTCTATGACCCACCATAATAGACGCACTACCCCCACACATTCATTACTTACTTATTTGTTATTTTGTATTTGTGAAAATGTTTGAAAATTTAGTGACAAACCTTGATCTTTTCGTTATTTTAAAAAACAGTGGCAGTATTAAAAATAATGACAGTTTGTGTAGTGAGATAAGGTCTAAATTTTTAGTCGAATTAAGTGATGATCACGAAAAGACCTTAAAGTTGTTTTGTGCAAAAAATTTTTATAATTTAAATAGAAGATAAGAAAACGCTTATCGTGAAGAAAATATATTCAGAACTAAAAATAGTGAATGGTTACAAGAAAACATAATAGAAACAGAAATGCTATCCACCAAAAGATGCTATTACAGTGACAGAAACCTCAGCTAAAATAAAGTTATAAGCTCTATTGGATATATCGACAGCAAGAATAATGACGTCACTCGTCAAAGATAGTGGTTGTAAAGAATTTACACTAATCAGTAAGTGGGGATTTGACAGTGCTTCTAATCAAGCCAATTACAAACAAAAAATGCAAACAGACGATGAACAAGAAAGTCAACTTGACGATTCAAGCATATTTATGGGTAGTTTAGTGCCAATAAAATTAGTGTGCGGCGAACAAGTTATCTGGCAAAACGATTCACCAAATTCATCTTACTGGTGTCGTCCAATCTTTTTCGAATTTGTGAAAGAAAATAAAATAACGATATTGCGGGAAAAAAGTGCTATTGAGGAAGAGATTGTAAATTTAGTGAAAACAGAAGTTGGAGAAATAAAAATTTCACACTCTTTATTAATGACTATGATAGACGGAAAAGCAACATCAATTTTATGTGATACTTCATCTCAGAGATGCGACATTTGTAAAGCCACTCCAACAGAGATGAATAATTTGCCCTTAATTGCATCAAAACCGACTGATCCAGATCTCTGTAAATACGGATTGTCATCATTGCATACCTGGATACGAATGATGGAATGCATTCTGCATATAGACATGGACAGTAAAGGGAGACAACAAGTGCATCATGGAAAGAAGAAAAAAAGACATAAAAGACGCTTTTAAAAATAGAATGGGACTTCTGATTGATGTTGTTAAACAAGGGCACGGCTCCACGAATGACGGAAATACTGCTAGAAGATTTTTTGCAAATCCAAACATGACTGCTGAGATAACTGGTGTTAGTGAAGAATTAATAAGGCGATTTGCAATCATTTTAGAGGCAATTTCATCAGGTTACCACATTGACACAGCGAAATTTCACGAATATGCTCAAGTGACCATGCAACTGTATTTGGAATTATATAGCTGGTATTATATGCCTTCAAGTGTTCATAAAGTTCTTATGCATGGTGCAGCTATTATTGAAAGTTTTGGTCTAATACCAATTGGACAGCTATCTGAAGAAGCTGCTGAAGCTAGAAATAAAGACTTTCGTAGGTACCGCCAACACCATTCCAGGAAATGCAGTAGAAAAACTACAAATGAAGATATTTTAAATAATTTATTGACCAGCTCTGATCCACTCATCTCAGCGAAACGTCACAAACTTCGCAGAAAACATAAAACTTTGTCAGTAGAAGCACAAAGTTTATTAGTAATTGAACAAGCGGAAACATTTGATGATGACGAATACGAAAATTTTGCATTCGTTAATGTGGATACCCTTGACAGTGATTAAATTAAAACAGTGCAGTGGCCAGTAGTGATTGTGATTTTTACTTATTTATTTTATTAGTCCTTAGTGGATTAGGCCTAAAGGGGAGACCACTACATTAAAAAAAACGCGCCCAGTTTTTAACCTCTATGGTGGTGTGGAATAGAGAACAAAATTTGAAATTGCGACCAAATCGCAGAAAATCGCAACCCGAGAATAGGCGTTAAAATAGGACAAAAATACGTACTATGCATACGTAGAGTCAATTCTTTGAGAAAATTTGAGAATTTCGAGATTTTCACATTTTTTTCTTTTGCTTCATACAAAAATTACTTTGGATATTTATAACTCCGAAAATACTAAGTTATCTGAACGACCCTCATAGAAATAATTACTTATAATCGATAGATAAATCCAACACAATATTTAAAATTTCAGAAAAAGAAACTTTTTTTTTTTAAATGCTAAGTCCTTTACCGGCCCGTTTCAGCCCACTGTGCGACGGCAACCTACCGTAGAGCTGCTCCGACACCTCGGGGATGCTGTGCCGTTGGTTTTTTTTAAGAGGATAGGTGATGCCGATTCGGCGCCAAGCTGATAATTCTGTACCTTCAGTGAAAAGTGATATATCTTGACCTATATCAGTTTTAATATTCTTACACCAAGTTTAACAGTAAAAAAAAAAAATGCTATTTTTTGGTCTAATCGGTACCCCTCTAAGATTAAAATTGAGCAAGCTTTTTTTGATGTAAAGTGCTCTAAGGATTTTTTACATTAATTAATGTGTAATATAATACATTTTAAATAATATCAATGTGAACTGAACAAATATTTCAAGTACCTCAATGTATATTAATCTTCGATCAATAATAGTACTAGATTAAGGATCAAGAACAAAAATATGTCGCTCAAGTGGCCACGTTTGCACACACGTAAACATCTACATTTCTTAGAAAAAAGTTTAATAATATTAACATCTTCAGATTATTATAAACCTTAATCCTTAACCATAAACTTTAATTACCATTGCAAAATATATTTATTTAAGTCCTTTCATCGGAGAATGGTTTATAAGCAATTTTCGCTTGAATATAAAAAGTCATCAGTACAAAAATATTTATTCTAAAATGAAACTTAAGTTTATAACGTAATAAGGTTAAAAACATTTTGTTTATAATTTCGTGCTTATTCTATTGTGGAACTAAACGTAGCTCTTGGTATTACATTTCAATGCTCAGAACACAGTAAGTATTGAAAGACGTAGAGTTGCAGAATATATATTTTATAGGTTCGTTTTGTATGGTGGCAAATATTTTTGACCGATCCAAAAAGCAGTAGATACTATTTTACTATTACCTGCAATTTGGAAACCGCTATTTTTAGTAATCTACGACTTTGAGTGTTTTCAGTTATGTCGAATCTGTCAAAATGAATCGAACAAATTCTCGAATTTTTACAAGGGTTGTATATTTCTTCTCCACTTTATTTCGCGACAATAGATACCCATTCTGCACAGCGAAATGGATCACTAGGAAATCTACAAACAAAAATAACATTATAAAATAATAACAACACTACTCCATGCATTCCCTGTTCGAGAACAGGCGATGTTTGATACAATAGTTGGTGCGTTGTATCAAACATTGGCCAAACAATTATAATATTAGCTAATTGACTTATATATACAATTTAATTCTGTTTTTATTTTATGAAAACACTTAATAATTTAAACTTATCGAAAAAAAATATTTCTTCCAAAACCTTGGTGTTACGGTGGTTATTTACAGAGTTTTTAAACGCGCACTGCAGCATTTTGACGTCTTAATGTTGGCTATGATTGGATCATACTAATTTGAAATAAGACCACAAAAGTATTTGTGGTCTTATTTTTCGGGCCGTTTTTGAAGCGCTTATCGGGAATTTAGTACTATTATTGATCGAAGATATTAATACAAATGTATGTGACTCTTATTACGCGATCTATGTGAATTAGTACAAACTGATATATTTAGGTACACATAATCATCCAACACCAACCAATAAATAATGTGTAAAATGGTTCAAGTCATTTTAAATTAATTTACACATAAAACGACTATAATATATGTTGTGTTAGGTGATACAACTGGATTTCTTTTTAAATTATAAAAAACTATACAAATTAATCTGTTTCTTCTTACACTAAATCGTGCTATAAGATATTTTTTACCAATGTCAGTAATCAGTACTTATTTTAGTGAAGTAGACAAAGAGTCTGATTTTTTTTTTAAACTTTAACATTAATTTTCTCAAAATCATGATTTTCCAGTTACATCACTTTTCACTGAAGGTACAGAATTATGTGTGCGATTACCTTTAGGTGGAAAGCCGGGCCAAGGTTTTGTCATTTCAACACCAATCTCATCAAGTCTTTAAAAACAACAAGCGTAGGTAATGTGACTTCTATGTCATTGACATAAGTTTAAAATTACAATGACTGACGCACGCGTGCCTGTTAAATGCAACACTACTTATCTGCTTTTATATAAATAAAAAGCCACATACCGCCAAGTATGTGGCTTTTTTTATTTACGAACGAAGTGGGAACCGAACGCTATTTGGCTTTTAATTGTACGGTCAACCGCACGTCAGTGCTTACACTTTAACTAAAAACCTACTGCTACATAATAGGCCTCTGCCTCGAATCTTGCGGGCAGCGGGGCGGGCGGCGGCGACGGCGGCGCGGCGGCGGCGGCTACGGCGGCGCGGCAGCGGCAGGATATAATACGTAAAATCAAATGGACCGGCCCTCGAAAGTAGCGGCGCGGGGGCGGCGCGGCGGCGGGCAACGAGCGATGCACTCCAGTCAAGCGGTGACCGCCCGCGCGTCTGCATTGTAGTGTTGTGCAACTTATTTTTGTGACGTGTCGAAATGTCCTCGGACGTGCTAAAGCAAATTTTTTCAGCAATTTTTGAGAGGACACCGATATGGAACAACAAAGATGTGAACCATAAAAATAAAAGAGTAATTAACCAGTTATGGGAAGAAATTAAACATAATATATGTAAATTAAGTACCTCTATATCGTTTTGGATTAATTTCAGACTCTAAATCGTCCTTGATAGCTTCAAGAATATAGTCAAAAGTTTCTACACTCATTCTGGTGTAGTCGTAGAATTTGTCAGGACATTGTCTCTGTTCTTCATAATTTCGATAAAACTCGCCTTTTCTTTTCTTTGCCCTATAGTAGGGATTCACTTCTTCTTTTGCCCACAGTAAATCGAGCGTTAGGAATAAATTTGAATCAAAAGGATGTTGTCGCCGTTGTTCAGACATGTCGTTCGCGAATAAAAAAAAATATCTCGACGACACAACCACGAACACATCACTACGCCGCTATGGTGCCGCGCGATCTACCCGCTGGTTTCGAAAACGGGTCTGCGTTGTCCGCGCCGCTCCCGCGCCCCCACCGCCGTCGCCCCGCTGCCCGCAAAATTCGAGGCAGAGGCCTTAAAGCCGCTGTCAATGTCAAGTTATTAATAAGGACGTGCGGTTCAGTGTACAGTACCAAAGCGTAAATATGGCACATCGAGCATTAGAAAGAGACTTTCACACAGGAATGAGTGATAGAGACAACAATCTACAAAGCTTTCTTCGTTGTACTCAGATAATCCAAGACCAACCGCCAAAGGTGAGAATAGTGGGGAAAACAGCACCCGCCACCACCCAACTTTGTCCTGCTCCAGGAGCACCTGCCACCCGGACGTGACCTGCAATGACCTATATGGAAAGCAAACCATTGACTGCGGACCCAAGTAAGCCGCTGTAAGCACAATCTAGCGAGATGCGGGATCATTGACTCAACCGATACCCAGTGCGATTGCGATGCTCCTGACCAAACCATGTCCCTTAGGTTAGTGTCCAAAGTGATACCTACACTTGCGAAGACCTAAAAACGCCACTGATGCCGCGATAGGCGTGGCCATCTACTGTGTCCAACTCATGTAATATAATAGACCTAATGTCTAAAGAAGAAAAACTTTTACTTCTGTGTAAAAGAAGTAAAAGACAAACTTTTTCTGAAACTCGATGTGCTACATTTACGGCCAGATCCTGTATTCTTAATACAATGAGTTTGTAATTAACTCACCTGCAGCCACAAATATTACAGACATATGGCCGTTCATCGCTATGCGTCACCATATGCAACTTCAACGTATTTGGCGTGATAAAGGCCTTATCGCACAATTCACATTTAAGTGTTTTCTCCCTGATTACCATATTTTTCTGATGCTTGCTTAGAGAGAACTCACTCTTAAATGTTCGGTTGCAATGAGTACATTCTAATGGCCCCGATTTACTGTGAACTGTTTCTTTGTGTAACTAGAAATTAGATGAGAAAAAATAAAGTTAAAACCAACTACGACAAAAACGGCAACTACGACAAAAATGGCAACTACGACAAAAACGGCAACTACGACAAAAACGGCTTTTTTTGGACATTGAAATAAAGAAATAGTAACTGAAAAAACGATAAAAAAAACCAGAGAAAATTTTCGGTGGAATATGATTCAAAATAAGGAGCTGAATGCACCCTGTTCGTTTGCGGAGGGCTGTCCCTTACACCCTGTATAGCCTATTAAAATATAATCCTGCTATGACTTTGACGTAGTCGGGTAAAAACAACATTATATTTTTACCCGACTACGGCAAAGCCAAAAGGAAGGGTTATGATTGAAGGAGTACAAAAATGGTCAAGGTAAAGCCGTGGTCGCATGCCTGTATGCCATGTGGGTGCCAGGAACAACTACAAAATTATAATGGCAATATGCGACGACAGCTTTATCTTGACCATTTTTGTACCTACGAGTATGTCTTGATTTCTGTCTGAAATATTTGCTTGTTTCGTACTTTTTAGATCATTTTTATTTTCCCGTAGTCGGGTTACAGTTTTTTATTAAACTTTATTTTTTATAATATAAATATTTGCAAAATGTATGTCCTGTTCGATTCCCAGGTCGGGCAAAGTGTGAATGGGTTTTTAATTTCTGCGTAGCAGCCCGGAATCTGGATTTAAGTCCGGTTGTTTGCAATGGGCCGCCATTACGTAAGTACATGGGACTTCAACATAAAATAATGATCGCATGTTTTCACCACTGCTGATCTATTATAAATAAATAAAACCAGCCAAGTGCGTGTCGGACCACGCACAATGAAGGGTTCTATAGTTAAGGTGAATTTATCCCAAGAACAAACTTTAGTTGAAAAAATGTTATACCATACATCGATATTCGTCAACAATTTAAGTACCTACCTTCATATAACTTTGCCGGGTGAAACTTTTTCCGCAAATGTCACAGATGCTCTTATTAAGCTGCATATGATTTATGACGTGTTCCCTAATAGCATGTTTAAAATAAAACCTGAAAAATACATAAATTGAGCTGGTAATAAGATGACTATCATTTTTTCGCATAATGAAGGGTTCCGTAGCTGATATGAATTTATTTATGCCAAGAACAATGTAGTTCAAATACATGTTCTCCCATACATTCCAACTACAAATGTAAGTTTGTGCGCACAATATTGAGAGATTTACCATGTCATTTAAGACCGTAGACTTCTTATAGGTTTTCCTGTAATCTATGAGTAGGCCATACTATGTATTTTTTTCAAAATTTTAGTTCCAGTAGTTTCGGAGATAAAGGGGCCCCCTTTATCTCCGAAACTACTGTAAATTTTCATCGAATTTCTTAAATATCTTTAAAAGTAGGTATTTATTTTAAAATTATTTGGTTTATAGCAAAGAAATTTTGAATTTCGCGGGCCTTAATAATACAGCTCTTAATTGACAAGTTCTCAACATCAAAATCTTTGTAATCGTATCAGTATTTTCAGAGCTTACCTTTTACAAACGTACAAAACAAACAGTTTTACCTCTTTATCATGTTAGTAACTATAGAAGTTTAGTAGGTATATAGATAGTGCCATACACGAAGACGCGCCTCACTCTTACACGCCCTACGCTTAGGCGCGGCGCCCACTATCGGTGGGCATCGGTACGGCTCGGTAGAGCTCGTGCGCTTTACGGCGGCTTCGGTCGCTTTACGGCGGCTTCGGGCGCCTGAGGGCTGCTTGGGGCGGCTTCGGGCGCCTCAGAGCTGCCTCGGCAGTCGCATACCGCAGTGGCATACCTAAGGACGCCTAGGCTGGTTTTGGGCAGTTCGGATGGCATTTTCGTGGCCAGACAAGTCGCAGAACAGTCATAACGTTCACCGCGCGCGCCTCCATTAACTTGGCAACACCCAGAGGAAAATAAAAGGCAACAGCCTCATTAATTTTACGTACAGGTTTGTTTTATTTATTTATCGTAAATCATTAAACAAGTTATGAAATTCATCGAAAGTACATCTTTGCTTCCAAAGCTTATTCACCCAAAATATTTGTACGGTGTACGTACATGGTTTTGTAAGATGTATTTTTAGTTGTTAGTTGGTTAAGATGACAACCAAAAGACAGGGGAAGAGTCCTCAAGATGCGAGAAGCAGAGGAAGACGAGAAGAAGATGACATCGAAAACGGGTACAGCAAGGTCAACAAACGGGAATCAAAAGTGCATAGTGAAGTGAATACGATGACAAGGGTTAACCCCTCTTCTAGTGAAGTGAAATTTGACACTGAGAGACATAGTGACGTTTGCTAATTATTAAGGTGATATATTGAAAAAAATGGGCTTTTTCTTTATCGTGTAACTTTCAAAATATTTGGAATAGGGATTTCAAATTTTGGTGTATGATTTTTGACTATATGATCTAGTATCCGGAAAAAGGAATACACGATACAATGAAATTTTCTCGATACAAAAAATTTGCAAAGGTCTATCTATTTTTATCTTTTTTTGAGTATCATGGCGCAACGCTTATGAGTTATTCAATGGAATTTACTTTAAAACATAGAGAGTAAGCGTTTCGAGTTTTAAGAAAAGCAGTTTTTTTTTAAATAATACTTTTCATTTAAAAAAGACGGCATTTCGTTTTGGCACATACGTTGTTTTATTCCGAGCGGACACACATTATCGTCATCTCTTCTTTTGCCTATCAAAAGTATTGTCATCACTCTCGTTCATTCATAGATCAGTCGCCCGATGGGGCTCATCGACGAAGAATCTATGTCACTTTTTTGCAAATCGGTGCGATCAAATTTACGTGATTTAAAGAATTTTGTTTACAGAAAAAGTTAGTACTTCAGCAAGTTAAAGTAATTATTGAATGCAATTAGTGTTGAATAGGTATTCAGACTGTGTGTGTGTATTCTTGTGAGTCCTGCGAACAATATAACATTATTTTTCTATTATGATTTCGTGGTGACATTTAAATTATTTATAAATATAGAAAGAAATATAAAATCAAAACTGAACAGTACCTGCAACGTTTGGAGTGCACAGGGCTATCAATGAACTCATTTTACAGGAATTCAATAGCAATAAGATGATGATAATAGTGAGTCGAATTCTCCACCTTCACTAAAGCACAACCAACATAATCTATTCCCGCTTTTTAATGTATTATTGTGTAAGCATTTTATTTTCTAAGAACATTTATTTTTATACCTACAACTTTTAATAATCTTTTATCTAAAGAAATAGGCTAAATAAAATTCGTTTTTAGGTTTTATAAATACGTCAACAGTACATCAATATGTCAAGTACTGTCACTACGAATCATAGATCACAAAAAAGAAATGGAGTCGCATTTGAATTGTAAAAAAGTAGAGTTTTTACCCGACTACGGCAAAATCAGAGGATTATGATTTTAACATGTATGTATGTATGTATGTAACAAGCTATCAAATGCAAAATAAAATTCAAGTCAGACTAGTAGTTCCAGAGATTAACACGTTCAAACAAACAAGAAAACAAACTCTTCAGCTTTATTATTAGGACTAGCTGCACTCCACGATTTCACCTGCATAAGTCCCAATCCCGTGGAATATCGGGATAAAAAGTATCCTATGTCCTAGAGTCTAAACCAATTTATCATCACTGTAATATTTTCAACACAATGTATTTTGTTATGAAATAAATTACTTATGATTATGACTTAACCAGGTCATGGTCTACCCTTTGCCAAATTTCAAATATTATTCCCTCAGAATTCTAAAAAAATCAAGCTTCTAAGTCAACGCAATAAAAAAATACGGCCCTTTATGTGGCATATTTTGATAATCGCAAGTAAATCAAAAACTACAGGGTACTTCCAGTTGACCTAGAATTATGAAATTTTGGCAGGAAGCAAGGTCTCACAGCACAGGTAAAGGAAAAAGTCCGAACATTGATAATAATTTGTAGATTTATCACATAATTTTTTTTTTTCGATTACAAACTTGCATTTGAAATTGGAGAATTGACCGTGACGTACCTATCGATGTATGGGAGAACATGTTTCTCAACTACTAAGTTAAGTTTTTTTTGGAATAAATTCATCCCAACTACGGAACCCTTCATTGTGCGTGGTCTGACACGCACGTGGCCAGTTTTTTTTGTATGTTTGTTTGTTACGCTTTCATGCAAAAACGGCTGAGCGGATTTGGATAAAATTTCGCACATGGGTAGATCATGACCTGGGTATGTCCTACATAAGATACTTTTTATCCCGATATTCCCAATGGATCGAGACTTACGCGGGTGAAATCGCGGCATACAGCAAGTATTATACAGGATGTCTCAAACGTAGTGGTCCAAAGGCAAATGGGGTAAAGTAGAGGTGGCCACCAATCATTTAAAAAAATTAAAGTTTCGATATTCTCAATAGTTCAGAAGATTTCACTAATTTAACCATTTTCAAGAAACTTTACATTTTCATTTGGATTTTTCGGCCCTGTGGACAACATTTTCGACGTAGCGAGTTTAAATCGTAAGTACGAAAACATAGTGGGAAAATTGTTTAAAATGTTATATTTAAGATATTGTGACTATTTTTTATTGTACTACTGTTTGTTTTTCCTTAAATAAATAAGTCTGGCTTAAAGATGCCTTGATAGTGTAGGCTGGAAGATTACGTTCCTATTTACGTTTAGTGTGGCTCTGCAGCGCTTCAGATTTTATTTTTACTTATCTTTTCTAATTTTTCATTAAACTTTATCGAAACTTTCTAAGCCCCAGATTTAAAAAAGTGCACATAGCACATAGCTTTAAAAGTATCTTAATTATTAATAGTTAGACTGGATTTTTTTTACAAAGATAGCTTAATGAAAACCTTTAAAAAAAAATGGGTTTCATAACATGGTCGAACTACCCGCAAAACTTTATGCTCTAATTTTACTGAAACATCTCAGAAAAGCGTTTAGTATTAAAATTTAACATATTTAAACGTGTTCGTGTTCTTTCGGTACATGTGTTTAATTTTTAATTCTTTTTTTTTTACTTTCGCTGTTGACCTTCGTAGGCCTTCACAACTTGTGTTGTCATTATCAAAAGCCATCATAGCCCATAATCTGCCTATAGGCATTGGGCATGGGCTTGTATCTACACTATCAAGACATCTTCCAGCTATTGAACTCGCTACGTCAAAAATTTTGTTCACAAGGTCGAAAAATCCAAATGAAAGTAAAAAGTTTCTTGAAAATGGTTAATTTTCTGAACTGTTGAGAATATCCTAACTTTTAAATTTTTAAACAATAGGTGGCCACCTCCACTTTACCCCTTTTGCCTTTGGATCATTACGTTTGAGACAACCTGTACACAGGTTGGATTTTTGAGATGGGGCAATAAGGGCAACTACCATAACCGTTGTTGCTACAGGAAAACGGTCTTAGAAGACTGTCCTTAACTTTTTAAGACATTTTGATCTGCATTCACAGATTTCGAAAAAAATATTAGACAGCAAGAAAATGGGCAGTTTTCACAAAAACTTTTTTTGATGCCAATCGAACCTGTTTCTTTTATGGAACAAAAAATTTAAGTGGCCAACTCAGAACCAAGTCAGAAATCGCAAAAAACTTTTCCCATACGTTTTGTGTGTGGGAATGTCACTCTGTAAACAATAAATATTTTTGCTGATAATTAAATATTTTGTATTATTTGTCTACTCCATAGTTCGCAAAATTTCATAGACCGAGATAAATTATTGTTACTTAGCACGCGCTTTTTTCTTAGATATGTTTCTGTCTTTATCATGCACTTTTAATATGACAGTTGTGCGACAGTGACAAGAATAATGCTTAGCCAAAGCCCATGCTAAGTAACTAACGTTTTCAAATTCCGGTCAGTTATTTCGTTAGTTCCACTTTTTGCTACTGGTTCAGATACGTTTGTGGCAGCGCGACGATGTGGCGGCCAACCATCGAATATAGAACCGCCACTCCCCGCGTGCGGGGGCAATAAGCCACGCCCACCAAACTACTATTTATTTTCAATATAGGCCCTTAAGTGTGACATTCTATTTATGGATTTTAGTTTACATTTTATTATTCATTGACACATTGTTTTACATTTATTACTGCTCTGCATTTTTACATTAGACTTTCTACGGTCTATATTTGTTTACATGTCTTGCAATTCGATGCTGTCACCATTCTTTGTGGTGGCAATATGTACAGTGTACGTACATGGTTTTGTAAGATGTATTTTTATGCAATAAGTTAGTAGGCTCGCGTATTTGCACTTTGATCGCGCCGTACATTTGGAAGTGCATTGTCATACGGCGGAGCCTAGATGATGCATTTTTGTATATCATTTAATTAGTGTTCAATTAGACGTGATTTGAGTCGGACAACTTGCATTTTTTTTAAGATTCATTCCCGTTGAGCATTCACTGACATTCTTTGCATTTTATTGACATTCTTTGCATTTTATTGACATTCTCTGCATCCTTGCATTTTGCATTTACATTGACATTAATGTTCGGTTAATACGCCGTACAATATTCTTTTTTGCCTTAAGGCTCCAAGTTTCTCTTCTTCTTCAGCAAGATGAACAATGAGAACTAAGTCCCAATCCACTATTATAAATACACACGTACAACTGTTTTCACGTAACGTTACGACTGCTGTACGACGTGGCAGACCCAAACTATTCTTAGTTTTGCCGAAACCAGCCTCGGCGTCCTTAGGTATGCTTACGACTGCCGAGGCACCTCTGAGGCACCCGAAGCCGCCCCAAGCAGCCCTCGTTCGAAGAAAACCGATAGGGAAATCGTGGCCCCCGGCAACAGGGCAACCGAAGGAACACGGGTGGGTTTTAGTCAGTAAGAGTCAGACACGCCCTTCCGCTCCGCCTAGAGCAGGAGAAAATATTCAAAAAAAAAAAAAACGGCGCCCGAAGCCGCCGTAAAGCTCTCGAAGCCGCCGTAAAGCGCCCGAAGCCGCCGTAAAGCGCCCGAAGCCGCTGTAAATCACCCGAACTCTACCGAGCCGTACCGATGCCCACCGATAATGGGCGCCGCGCCTTACAGTACAGTAATAGCATTTAGGAAGAAGAGTGGGGCACGTCTTCGTGGATGACACTATCTATAGTTGTACTAAAAGGTACCTACACATCTGCCGTGATGCGGCATGATGTTCTGTTATAGTATAAACTATAGATTACACTCACCCTTTTCCACAAACATCACATATATGCTTAGGAGTACAGTGGGTCAACTCATGTTTCTTCCAGAGACGCAACTTGCTGTATTCCTTATGGCACCTCGAGCAATACCCTCCAGACTTCTTCAAATGTTCTTTTCGATAGTGAAAATGCAATGCCAACAATGATTGTTTATTCTTTTCGCAAATGTGGCATAAAAAACGCATTATATCTTTGCGCGGAAAGTGCGAATACCTGAAAATATTATGGATAAAACAGGCTATTTAAGTATATCTATGTATAATGTACTTATAGTCGACCACGGAATTGCTTTGGCACCCTTTTTTTTGGGTGGGAAATTATCAAATAACTTCTCCCGCTCTGGGCGGAGCGGGAGGGCGTGTCAGACTCTTACTGACTAAAACCCACCCGTGTTCCTTCGGTTGCCCTGTTGCCGGGGGCCACGATGTCCCTTTCGGCCCGTATTCGCAGCCCCGGCAGGCATTGGCTCTAGCGGACCCCGTCAATTCTGCTGACATCTCTTTGATGCGCGCGTGGAACACAACGCGCCGTCGCGCTTTGGCACCCTAAGGTTTAATGCCACTACAATCTACCTAGCCTTTTCCCAATTATGTTGGGGTCGGCTTTCAGTCTAACCGGATGCAGCTGAATACCAGTATTTTTCATGGAACGACTGCCTGTCTGATCTCCACAACCCAGTTACTAGATAACACGATACCCCTTAGTCAGACTGGTTATCAGATTTTCAGGCGTTTGACGACGGGTAACGTCTGATAAAAATCCACAAATGACAGCCAGGACCAACGGCTCAACGTGCATTCCGAAGCACGAAGGGTTCGCGGTATGTAAAGATAGCTACCCATTCACGGACCAACCGCGGCAAACGTAGCTTAACCTGAGTGTTCGACCTGTGCGGTTGTTATTAGTGAGCCACACTTTAATGCCAGTTGCACGTCATTTATCGTGAAGGTCCATTTGTCTAAATGATAGTTATGTAGATAGTTACAACTTTAGTGAAGTTTACTGAGAATTGTTGTCAAAAGCGATTACGAGGTCGACTATACATAGACCTGAAAAAAAATATGGCTTACCTATGTACAACAAAAGCAGCCAGGTCGATACCTACGAAATCACACAATTTGCACGCTAAATCATTATTTGACCAATGATCATTCAGGTGTATGCAAACATCTTTAGTAGAGGTAAAACTGAGATTACAGAGACCTACAATATCAAAGAAAGAATTAAGTGAAGCTTGTTCGTAAGAAAAAATTTCTGTAGCAAAATAGCTTAACAATGAAATACTTATAATAAAAAAAGGGTTCCGTACCACCGGATAATATTGAACACTTCATACTTTTTCCATTATTGAGATCGAGCAAATAACGCCGGTAAAAACGCGTTTCTTTTATGGTCCCCTTTTAATTTTTAAAGTGAAACTTTTATTACATCGTCTCAAATTTTTTGGTCTGTGTATTGCATGTCGCGTGACGGTCGGCCGCGGAGTAGGGATAAAGTGAAAGGCGCTCGTCAGAGCAGCCAAGGCCAATATGGCGGCGCCTATAGAAGTTTCACTTTTACCGTGGTTTCATAAAACCACACAATCCTTTTTTACTTTACTTTATTTTTATTATTTGTTATAGCGACTCTAGTATTACATAATATGTGAAACATTCAAGTGTCTACCTATTACGGTCGTTTCAAAAGATACAGTCCTGTGACAGACGGACAGACAGCGGATCCTTAATAAGAGGGGCCTGTTGGCAGCCTCCGGGTACAGAACCCTTAAAAAATAAATTTTTTGCACCGACGCCATGTAAGATGGAACAAGATTAGGAAGAATATAATAAGTTATTAAGTACCACATGATGACGAGGAGACATTTTGATTTCCAATAATTTCAATTTGTGATTCCTGTTTTACCTTACCAATATTTTGATCATTATATTGCCGACCTGAAAAAATTTAGGAATATATACAACGTGTAACGTTAAATGCGCAAAACCTGAAAATAGTTTGATCAGAATAACGAGCAGAATCAATTGAACCACTTTTTATCATAGGTCACATTTTTAAAAAAATCTTCATTAAAAACGTTGCCGTGTTTATTTATTAATAGGTCAAGCCATCACATGCGCAAAATAGGTAAACAAACACAAATTGTTGTCGACCAATTTAAATTTTCTCATACGCGGGATAATAATAGCTTTTATTTCAATGCAAATACGAATCTTACGAACTAAAACAGCACATAAAACCTTTACAATTTTTCTTAATGATTTTTTTCTCTCTGAAATAGGTAAAAAAATCAGTTGGTGTCTGAGGTTTTGAACTTTTAACATTACACGTTGTATAGATATAAGTGCATACAAATAAATAAAATTGAAGCGTCGGTTTGTTATGTCAAAATAACAGCTTTTCACTAATAAACGCATTTATGAAAGTATATCCTATGGTACTTATAATTAAAAAAAAACAACTATCCGTTTGTTCCGGCTAATCTCCGAAACGACTGGACCGTATTTAACAGGACTTTCACTGACAGAGAGCTAATGTTAAAAGGAGTAACTTAGGCTACTTTTATATTAGAAAAATAGTTGCAGCAAGTTTACATACAGTGTGAGTCTTCATAATGTGCACATATCGAAATGAGGAAATCTATGCTTAATTTTAACGACAGAAAACATATTTAAAAAATCTAAATATTGTTTTTTATACTTTTTATGAAATTAAAAAAAAATTGTAACAAAACTGTGTAACTTTTAAACTGAATCAGCTATCGCGATGAAACAAACTCCATAATGATTGAAAGTAAGTAGCCGTCCACATAAAATTAAAATTGAGAAAAAAACTACCCTCAATTGAAAATAAACATGTTTTTTTAGTAAAAATCTGTATTTTTTTCTTCAATTTTTAATTGTAAAATTTATAAATAAGATAATAATAAAAAGAGAGCAAAAAAAAATTTAAAAAAAAAAATTTTTTTTGTAAAATTTTTTTTTTTTTTTTAAACTAAAAAAAAAAATTACCATTTTTTCCGTCGATAAAATTAAGCATAGACTCCCTCATTTCGATATGTGCACATTATGAAGACTCACACTGTATAAACGGCGGCGGCGCACAGTGGCTATTTTCTTTTCGTTCCGGAGATATAAGCATAAGCTCCATGCGGTTTTTTTGCAAAAAAAAATAAGATGCCACTTTGCCTACTAGATTGTATCTTATGATATACTAGCTTCTGCCCGCGACTTCGTTCGCGTGGAAGTCGTAAAACATCATAATATACTACAATAATAGCCACATTTTTAGAAAACTTCCCTGTATACTACGTTTGTAGTTTTATTCTCAGCAGCCAAATTATACAGTCAGGAATGGTGACTCGAGAGCAAGCGACGTAACAGTTGTCCGTATGAGAAGCAGCTTGTCCCGAGGTCGACACCCGCAGCCTTCAGCCTTCGATGTCGGCCCCTGTGACTTGTTGATCGCAAAGCATACGCTCACAGGGAACTGCACGCGCTTAAACTGGTAATTGTAGGGAATTAGTGGTATACGCGCTATAAATACTGTCTCGCCATCGCCACAACCTGTTAGAATTTCCGTCTCGATGACGTTTCTCTGTAAAGACATGACTTTGAACCGTTTTCCGTTACACAGATATACAATCGGAAAAGATACTTGCCATTTGCGAATTGAGAAATTCTACGGGGTAATAAGTGGCATAAATGGAGGTGTATATCACTTCACTCCCTTCAATTTGTGAGAGAATACTGTGGTTGATCGCTGCAGCTTGATTATTTTCGGAGTTAAAATGGAAACACACCCAAGAATTCTCTTGGTACGGTATTTGACTGATGTCCTCGTATATCAGCACGAATAAGATCTTCTAAAGTGGGATCTACTCTACCAAGAGTCTCTGGTAGAGTGCCTTCACCAACTTTTAGAAGAACATCGGAGAATTCTTGAGCATTTGAATTCACGCCAAACCGAGCTCGTATGATGATGGTCAAGCGCAATTTATGAAGTCTCGACCATAGAGTCGACCTTTTCAACGAAGTATTCACTTTGTTTGTCAAAACTGTGACACCACCCATCATATCTTGGTTCCTGCGGATGTCCTCCAGGGTTCTGTTTACAGCTTCCACTGCTTTTCTATTTGCCATAATGCATTCATACTATACGATGAAGCGCAATCCCTATGCACACATCTCTTGTTCTGTTGCGTGACACCCCACAAACAGGCGTTTCGTTGCTCTCTAAATCGATGGGAATCTTAAACATGGCGTGCGCTGTTTTGTCACCAGGAAGCAGTGTGGCAGCGATTCCAGAAGATCCACACACATACATATTTTAAAATCGCTGGGACAAATCTGCTGTCAAAATCTGTAAAAATCATTTTATTCCTACAGTCTTTAGCTCTAAAATGATCAGAATACAACCTTGAATGTTACTTGTGACGTAGTAGGTTCCCATAGCTTACAAAGTTTTCCTTTTTTTGTGAATTAATACATTAATAAAAAAAAAACGTTTTACAAAATGTAAAAAAATAGTTTAAAAAAAACAGATGGAAATCGAACTTACTACCCCAGGACTTAAAATCATTCGTCCAACCGCTTACTTATTCACTTTGTTGAAAGTTAGCTAAAATAGCCGTTCCTATATAATTATGTCATGATTGACTGCATAGTTCCATAAATGTATAGCTTGATGATAATCATTTAAAAAGTTAAATCGGTAACTATCTACAATATCCCAACCTTTTGGCGCGTCCTTTTACAATTTGCAGAGAAAAATAAGAAAATAATGTAATGTTGCTCATCCCCCATAGCAAATAGCGTGATAGTCTATACCCTACAATTGGAACATTCTAAAAACTATATTTTCCGCATAAGAATCGATCCCAGACCTCGTAGCAATAACTTTCTTTCAAAAAATTTAACTTCGCTACGATTTTATTATAATATATTATAGGGATATAATAAAAAAAAAAATCGTGTAACAAAATGTGAAAAAAAAAAGAAAAACAAAAACCGTAAAGTTGGGACTCGAACTTACAACCCCATGTTTGCAAAGCAATCGTCCAACCGCTGAGTTAATTGCTTCGTTGAAGTTTATCTTAAATAGCCGTTCCTATATATTTCATGATTGACTGCTCAGTTCCATAAAGGTATAGCGTGATGATAATCATTCTAAAAGTTAAACCGATAACCATCACAATATTCTAAAATTTTGGCGCGTTTTTTTCCAAAAAATAAGAACATAATATAATATTGCTCGTCCCCCATAGTAAATAGCGTGATAGTTTATACCCTACAGTTTGACCAGATTTATAGGAAATACCAATGCAAAATTTGAACGGAATCTATCTGGTAGAATTTGCGTCATGCTAGAACATAAAAATACGACATAATGTAATATTGCTTATCCCCCATAGCAAATAGCGTGATAATTTATACCCTATAACTTGACCAGACACACAGGGAATATCTATGCAAAATTTTAACAGAATCTGTCCAGTAGAATTTGCGCCATGCTGGAACATACATACAGACAAACAGACAAAAATTCTAAAAAATATATTTTCGGCATTAGAATCGATCCTAGACCTCGTAGCAATTACTTTTTTTCAAAAATATTCAATGTACAGTTTTGACCTCGCTACGATTTTATTATATGTATAGATTTATACATGATATTGGCTATTAGAAACCATTTCAAGCAAAAAACCGACACTTTAAAATTAAGCTCCTATGTCTTCGAGAGCCTGTTTTCGATCCAGTGTGGCGTAGACTTCGTAGTACGTACAACCACACATCAGTGGTTTTGACAGCGTCTTTATGTCGTAGCAATAAAGGCGTTTTTCGTAGGCTAGTGTCACCAAGTCACATGATTATGTCTGGATTTTAAGAGACTGTGACCTCTGAGTTTGTTTCGGTCTTTCTTATCAGAGTAGTCAGATAGGAAACACCGAACTCGTCTAGTTTTAAAGTATAATTTATTTTTGACGTGTTAAAGTGTTTGTACAAACCTACTTATAGATTTTTAAAATCACTTAATTTTATCATTTACCACTGATGTTGCTTGTACATGTACAACCAACCAAACCTTCCAAAAGGGTGTCTAATATATGTTCTTACGGAACCCTAAAATTGAGTTGAAATCCTTACCCAAGTCATAAGCATAATCTTGAGGGAAAATCCTCCTGCTTGATATTTTGGTTTGACATACCTTTATGTGTTTGAGATAGCATACTTTCCTCTCTGAAACATGAACTTGTGTTATTATTTTACCATTTCTGTAGTAAGTAATGAAAATTGAAGCCACAGCAAAAAATACACACAAAAACGCATGTAATCCCCAAAGGGTTAGGTAGATGATGCCAATCTTACCAAAGGAGTATAGTGTTACCCAGTAAGTGGGTTGTAGAGGTCAGACAGGCAGTTGCTCCATGTAATTTTTATTAATTGATTTATATTTTGTATAGATTCTTTTCTATTTTGTTAATGTGAGAACGCTGTAGGCTTAGTGGTTTGTAGACCTGTTGACCATTTTCTATTTTGTTAAGTACTTGGTACTTATTAAAAGACCTACACTGTCCTCCCATACCTAGTAACACTGTTATTTGAAAGTATTGTAAAAGCCAATTATTTTTAAAAGAGTAACCGTGGAGTTTCTTGCTGGCTCTTCTCCATAGGAAACGACCAATTGGAACCTTGCACCTAGCTTCTTACGTTTCATAAGTGCCCATGTAGGTTTATGTGAAATAAAATATTGTTTTTTTTTTTAAATTTTTTAAAGTAATGGTATTCAGCTGCGCCAGGTTAGACTAGATGCCGACTGGCCCAACATAGTTGGAAAAGGCTAGGCAGATTGATACTGCCTCTGCTGCATATTGACACTATGATTAAAAAAAATACAAAATAAAAAAAAATCTCACCATAATTAACTTTACACTTTGCACAAGTGTAAATTTCTTTTTCCTTACTTTTTACACTGCTGTTACTTTTTTTGCAATTCTGTGTTGAATTAACTTTATTTCTTCTAAGGGAATCCTTTTTCTTGTTGCTACCCTCATCATCTCCTGATTTGGCATCATATTCATCTTGAGTCTCAGTTTTAATTTCAGTAGGTGATAAATTAACCATTTGATTGTCATCATCGTTAGTAAAATGAATATCACTGTCAAAAAATGGATCAAATGTTTCATCTTTAATTTCTGTTTTGCTTGTAATGGGATCATTGGCATTTTCATTGGTATTTTCACCATTTTGATGTTTAACGATGTAACATTTCTAAAAAAACAAACATAAAGTTAACATTAATAGTCGCATGGCAATAACAGTCATTGCCCGTTCCCTAATATATCTCTCTACATATTCGGAATTTGCAGAACGATATCTATATATTCTTTTTAGACACTTTTTACATATCTAAGACGAAGTTGCCTTATATACCATGTATAGTATTGGAGATAGCTACAAACAAAACAAAAATAAAATCTTTTCCCACACTTTTCGTAAGGACAGCAGAATTAACGATGTATGGCTTTTCATTATTGGAACATGTTGAACATCACAATAGATATTGATTCAGGATGTTAAAGAGACTGTAGGTGGGTCAATGACCGCTATTGCTATGCTAAAATGCACTATTGCGCAACTATAGGTAAGTACTAAATTAAATTACTTAATACATACAATCATAAGTAATACAAAAACAGAAATATATAATACTTACACATTAATGTTAACTATTTAACTCATGGTTATACACTCTCTGTGGTAAGTATTAATTTCTGTTATCTACTTGTCTACACGTCTAATTTGCCGTTTGTACTGTTCTCATGTTAACCACATAGTATGCTGATTTTCTTCTTTACAGGGAACATTTTTAAAAACATTATCTATCAATGTGACTTGGCTATTTGTACCTACAGTGAATGGGAACAAGTCTAATTTCTAAGCAGGTAGAATACAGTGGTTTAAGAGAAATACAATCCATAGATAATAAATGTGTATGCAGCCAGTGTAAAAATTAGATGTTTGAATGTTTTTCTTATAAATGAGTTGACTTACCACATCAGAAATCACAGATTTCCAAAGATTATGGGATTTATAGCATTTCTCCTTGAACTTAACGTAGCTTTGGACCTTTACGGCACATATTTTGCACAGCAAACGTGGTTCGTCTTGAGCAGTTAACTAAAATTAATTAATTCGTTACAAATAAAAAACTACTTCATACTTTTTGGCAATCAAAATTATTGAAACTATATAATGATAACAGGAGTAAAAAAATATAAAATAACATTAGGCCTATAAATTGAGTAAAAAAAAAACATAAAAAGAGCTCTTCAGATGAAACATTGCGTTAAATATTTACAAAATGAATTTTAAAACAGAAATCTTACAGTAAATCCAAAGCAAGACTCGAAAAGCTTCAACCATCCGTTCTGCTCTTCTATTAACACCATATCAACTCTATTTGCGTCGAGACATATTCGACACGTACGTACTTTAATTGTGTTATCCCTTTTACTAATTATAGACATCTTTTCAATCCCAAAATACGAAATTAAATTTATTTTGATTCAAATAACCTTACTTTTGATTAACAACAACAAACTATGGCCGCATTCCGAGTTACGATAAAAGTGATAATATCGCGAATCCGACCAAATTGAATAGTCACAAAATATAAGGGTTATCTAGTAATAATTATGACTTTGGACTTTGGTTGGATTCGCGATATTATCACTTTTGGCGTAACTCGGAATGCGGCCCAAGCCGAATGACGTTAAATTGACAGCCCTAACTCCCTGGTTTGTGATTGGCTCAATGTAATGTGCTGTCGAGCATGGCGTTTCAGATCCGCTGTAATGCTACAATCATAGCATCTGTAATCGTCAGCAATCATCCTATTCTTTTAGTGCAATCATCATTATTTTACCTTATCCCAATTTATTTGGGGTCAGTGCAACATGTATTTTCTTTTGATTTTAATTAAGTAATATTAAATTGAAACATAAAAGAAAAAAATAAGTACTCGCAACCGGCGTGCGTGTATGACATCCTAATTGCGTACCTAACTTATTTTCGTAAATAATTATATGCCTAATTTGTTTCAATTTGATTGAGCAGTTTTTTTTTTTTTTCTAACGTATGAAGCAACAGATTGTGATTGTGTTGTAATGCAATTATGGTACTGATGTACAGACGCCAGCACATCAAGCTACTACAATCTGTTAAATTTATTTAATAGATTTTCAACTTTATCGCTGATGTCTAAAGTTCAAAGTTGATTGGGAAAATTTGACAGTTTCGGGTAGCTTGATGTGCTGGCGTCTGTACACACGGCTACACATCAAGCTAAAATTTCCAGTATAAACTGACCTCGCATTGTACGCAAATCCTATACAATGCGAGATCAACATAAATTGGTTTTGTATAGCTTGATGTGTAGCCGTGTGTAGGTAGAATAACGTAAACGAAGCAAAAGGAGTACCTAAGGGCTCCCAAGGACGGGGGTGCCGAGCAGGAGAGGGTAGGCACCATCCATCCTGACTTCAGGGGGATGCGAGCCGTGGCGGTTAGCTGCCCCGTGTCGGCGGCCAAACTAATAGCCGGGGAGGGCCGAAGACTCTTGGTGGGTTGGGTTTCCGTGCAGGTCAAACTGCTGGAGCCCAGACCTCTGAGGTGCTTCCGCTGCCAGGTGAGCAACCACGTGGGAGATAAATGCACCTCGGAGGTGGACCGCTGCGACTTCTGCTTCCGCTGTGGTCAGCCCGGTCACAATCCCAGCTCATGCAACGCCACGCCGCACTGCGTCATGTGTGCGGAGGCTGGCAAGCCGGCCGATCACCGGGAGTTAGGAGCAAGGCTTGCACTCCACCCGCCAAGGCCAGATGCAGGGACAAGCCCTCCGCCATCGCCGTCACCGTCACAGCCGCCGCCACTACTGCCATCGCCGCTGCCGCCTCTACCACTGTCGTCGTCACCGCCGCCGTTGTCACCGCGGCCGTTGCCACCGCGGCAGTACCCTTACAGGGGGCTCGAGAGGGGCTAATATGGAGTGCCAATAACGGCCCCATTACGCCTCCTCCAGGCGAACATCAACCACTGCGCCGCCGCTCAGGATCTGTTGCTCCAGAGCATGACGCAGTGGTTGATTAAGATCGTCGTGATCGCTTAGCCATACTTTGTCCCGCCCAGGGATGACTGGGTGGAGGAACTGATTGGCTGACCCTCATTTAATCGGCCGCCGCTGGTACTCCGTTCCTCGAGGCTGTCAAGAGAGGATGGGATTGCGTGGCTGTATGGTTCGGGGAGATTGTCGTGATGGGTATATACTTCTTTCTCCCCGAGAACTCATGCCGAGTTCCACAACTCCCTTACGGAGTTGAGAGTCATCGTCGTCGGGTTCTGTTCCCTCCCCATGCTCGTCCTCGGAGATTTCAATGACAAGAATCTGGCTTGGGGTTCCCGGTATACGGACACATGGGGCAGGATGGTAGAGGACTGGGCTCTGGAGACAGGCCTGGTTGTCTTAAACCGGGGTTCTATCCCCACGTGTGTGCGGATCCGCATCCGCACACACGTGGGGACAGAACCCCGCTTTAAGTGAATCAGTGGTGGACATCTCTCGTTCGCCAGCCCCGCTCTGTCACTGCGTGTCGTTGACTGGCGCGTCATGGAGGGGTGGAGACCTATTCCGACCACCAGTACATCCGGATTGACGTCTCCGCCCAGACCTCGAGCGAGCCGGTCCGACAGGCTCCGAGTGGTCTCCGGTGGGCGCTAAAGCAGCTGAACCGGGAGCTCCTTCTAGAAGCCTGGATCGTGCAGGCCTGGGTGTCATCACCGGATAGGCTGACATCAACGACGAGGCGGAGTGGTTCCGGGAGGCCATGTCCGAAATATGTGACGTGGCAATGCACCGGGTCCAGCCCGGACGTGCCTCACGCCAGGTGTAAAAATAACGGAATATATAGGGCACATTTTATGGCAAAAAAAAAACAACCACGAAGGGGATGGCGAGGTCTAAAGACTGCGCCATTCCCTTCTAACCTAAATTGTCCTAGTCGGGGTGCCCCAAGTCTCGAGCTCGCTTTGCTCGCTCTTGCAGTCTAAGTTCCCATCTGACTTTAATTGGACACTTAATTTTTGATAGGGTAAATATATGGGGGATGGCAGGGTCTGAAAACCCCGCCATCCCCTTCTAACCAAACCTATCCGAGTCGCGGTGCCCCGAGTCCCGAGCTCGCTTCACTCACTCGAGCAGCCTTTTTTTTTGGGTGGAAAATTATCGAATAACTTCTCCTGCTCTGGGTGGAGTGGGAGGGCGTGTCAGACTCTTACCGACTAAAACCCACCCGTGTTCAGTTGCCATGTTGCCGGGGGTCATGATATCCCTTTCGGCCTTATTCGCAACCCCGGCAGGCATCAGCCCTAGCGGACCCCGTCCATTCTGCTGACATGTCTTAATCTCTTTGAGGCGCGCGTGGAACACAACGCGCCGTTGATCCGGGCCGGGTGCTTATCGGGCGATGAGCTACCCATTGCTCACCGTCCGCAAGCCTGCACCTACGGTGGCCGGAAATCGGCTCGCGATTCCCAACACCCTGAGTGTCTCCTCTTGCAGCGGTTAGGGGCGTGAGGGCGCGAATTTTGCCTCTCCCTCACGCGTTCCGTCTCCTCCTTCGCGAGCATTACTGCTTCGCAGAAGGAGGTGACGGCCTCCCATTTCCTCTCGCTCCGTACCATGGCCCGAATCAGGGCCGGACGAGAGAGATCACCGTCGCCGATCGCCTCCACGAGAACACGGCGATGCTCCGCCCAAGCCGGGCAGACCTTCACCGTATGCTCCACCGTATCCTCCGGGCGATCAGTGGTGACACCCGGGCGTTTTCTGCCGCCTTATCCTGAATAGGAACCTCCCGAAACAGCCGTGTCCGTTGAGGACTTGCGTCAGGCGGAAGGTGAGGACGCCGTGGCGCCTCTCTAGCCACTCCTCAAAAAGGGGCTTACCGCCGCAATTTGGGCGTGCCCAGCGCTGGGTTGCGACAATTGCACTCTCCATGCCGCCACGAGATCCCGCCGGAGCTCTGTCCACTATGCCACGGTTTCTTGCGGCAGCGGAGTTAAGCCCCGGCGGTTTTGCAGCCTAAGTTCTCATTCGACTTTAATTCGACACTTAATTTTCGACGTTCAAATATATACCCTTATAAAAAAATTATGGATAGCGTAACGTCTATTTTTCACATTTTCGTTGAAATAAAATACCATAGAAAAATACACCGAACATACAATATTCGTTCAAAAATCATTCTAGTGTTTGATAAGTTTGTTAAGTAAAAAAATGTGATTATAAAAATCATTGAATTGTGTTTCTGTGAAATGTTTCATTAAAGTAAATATTAAATAAATAAATAAAAGTAATACTAGTAATAGTAAATAAAAATACATAGACCAAATATTATTTGAAACATTTTCTGCGAAATGAAATTCTATGAAACTGTCTGCGAAACAAAGGGACACCCTAAATGAGTGATAAAAATAAGACTACGTCTGCGATATTATTGGGCTGAACATAATATTTGCTACGATAATGCTACTATTTTTGTGTCCTCGGAAAAATATAGGTATTTATAATCACTTCATTCGAACGTTAAAAGAGACTGTCCGCTACAAAAAACTGAAAACGCAAAACACAGTGTTCCTTTGTTTCGCAGACAGAAATATCATAGAATTTAGTTTCGCAGCAAATGTTGCCTTTTATAGCGGACAGTCTTTTTAACGTTTGCCACAAAAGTCTGACATTTCAAAATTAATTGAGGTATTTTTTTTTTTCTCAGAACGTCGGAAATCACAAGTAATAAACTATCTTGTTCTCAGAGTTAATATCATAAAACGTATTCGTTGGAAGTTAAATTTTTTGGTTTATGTTCGGTTCGCTTTCGGTCCAACAAAATTTTGCACTTAATAATTTGCAAACAGATCCCTGAATCCAAAACCGGTTTTCGCAAACTTACAATATTTTTGAAAGACCTTTCCAACGACACCCCATCATGGGATAGATGAGAAAAAAAAACATCCCCACTTTACGTGTATCTATACAAGGGAGGAACCCTAAATTTTTTTTTTTTGAATAAGATAAGAAAAATTATTTGCGTAAAACGCGACATTGCGCAAACGCGTCCTTTGCGTATGATTTTATTTTACCACTTTGTTTTTGTTTTTTTGGCGTGATTAATATGTATACCAATGCCAAATTACAGCTTTCTAGTACTAAGAGTCTCTGAGCTAAGCCGCGGACAGACAGACAGACAGCCAGATAGACAGACAGACGGACATGGTGAAACTATAAGGGTTCCTTGTTTACTACGGAACCCTAAAAAGCGTCAGAAAAAACAATATGGTTTTCTTATGGGAAATACCACCCTCAACATTTTTTCTATTACAACGAGAGTATACAATTTATTAATGGGTTGGGATAAGAAACGTGCCGCCGTGCTAGAAAGAATATGAGGTTATTTGGCGGTTATAGGACATTTTTTTTTCCGGAGACGCATTAAAATTAAAAGTGTGTTTTTAGGGAAAAAAAACAACTTATTTACGGATGCAAGAGCGAACAAAGTGAGCTCGGGACTTGGGGCACCCCGACTGATGATGTTCTTAGTGATCTTATGCATTGACTTTCGTATTAATACCTTGCGAACCCGAAACTTATTGTATTTACCTATCATCTTCGAGGTTCGAAAATGAAGACTCAGCATACGAACATCATCATCACTTGATACTGAATTATCATGAGCTTTCTGTTTTATTTCATTAGCCAACGAGAGATGGCCATTCCCATTTACTTCGGTCGCAAACATAGGATGACCTGTACTTCGGAGAATTTTGTACTAATATCATCTGTATAGTTTTGATCATCAACGTAGTTGTGTTTAATTATTTCCACATCGTGATCATTATTCTCTCCCGTTAAGGACACCTCTTGACGTTCAGAAATATAGTTGTAAAAAATTAATGGACTGGACTGACCCGATTTTGCAACCTCTTCCCCGTGTTCTTACTCGAACACTTCATTCGCCTCCTTCTCAAAATTAACAAGACTGCACTCTAAGCAGTAGCGCTCGTCATCATCATCAACATTATCATTGTAATTACGGCTTTCTTGGCAGCTTTGCCCAACATCTAGCATGTCATCCAGTTTTTCGCTACATTTTTTCGCTTTACATCATTATCTAAATTCATGACATTCTTCTGTTCGTCTTCTTCAGAAATCTATTTTTCTTGCACTTTATACGCTGCTGTTTCTTCGTGGCATATGCACGGGAACTCTGCCCATAATTTTTAACATAACGATTTAAAAGTCATACCCTCGTGGTATATAGAATAATGAAAGTACATTGCGGGGCCTTCAAGAAATATGCGCATTATATTAGCGCCCAATCATTTTCTTGCCCATCATTGCTGGCGGCCACAAGCCTGAAGTCCATTATGAACTTCTCTAGGCATACGCAATTGATACCCGAAAAGAATTTCGTCTGCTGAGCCATCTCGCTCTTCTTATAAAAAAATTAAAAACCACTTGGCTTTCTTTTCTCCACTCTTCTTGGTACGCGATAGGCCTCGCCTTATCATTTATATAGCCGTATCATCTTTCTTCGCTCAGTACGTTTTATCTGAAAAACGTTGAGGCACCTCCATCTTATGTAGACTAACATAGTGTCTACAATACCTATCTAGAATCTAGTCTATATACCCACAGGCTGACTAAATTACACTTCATCGTCTATTGCTCCCTTTGCGAACTAGCGGTCCATTAAAGTTATTAGTAGGGCTTTCAGTCTCGCTGCATTTTTGAGTCCCGGGAAAAAAAATCGAGACTCGATGCGGTCTCGAAATTCCCGGGAAAAACGAGACTTTCGAGACTATTTCAAAAGTAACTCTCAAAATTATAGGCTAGGCATTTATGTAGTCAAAACAAGATATTTCAATCAAATACTTTAATAAACATACAACAACATACTCAAATTATAGAATAAAAATTATTTAAGAGAGTTTTTTTCATTTTTATAGTGGGCACGTAAAAAACAAAGGGCGTTTAATGTAGTTTCAGATAGAGAGGACCTGATTTTATTACAAAAGTAACCCGCGTTAGAAAAAGCTCTCTCTGCTTCTACGCTAGTGGGGGGGATAGATATTAAGTAATTGTAGCAATGGTTTAGGTACTTCCCCCTGTCGCCTACATTTTCAAAGAGAGCTTTTTCCACGTGCAGGGTTGTTTGCAAGTCATGGATAGACATGAAAGTTATATTCTGAACTTTGTCTTCTTGGGGGTTAAGCAAATTATTAAGCTCACATTCCAACTGTTCTCCTGTCGTTAGACTTGTGAGCTCCGCAATCGTCGCATCATTTGAATCACTGGTATTTCCGGGATAATTGTCAGTTGCTTCTTCAGTTGTGGTTGTGGATTTATTTAGCCTTTCGTACAATTCTTTCAACGACACTGTCATTTCATCGTTGCTTAACGTTTGGAATGCTCTTGCATCCAACTTCTTTTCAAAAAACTGAGAAGGACTGCGCAAGTATTGTAAGATACTTGCCTCAATCAGTCTATTTTCTTTAATACGGATACGCAGTGAATTGGCGAGACTAATGTTCAAAGAATTTTGTTGTACGTCTAATTTCTTTAGACAGAAATTGAGGGCAGTATCCGCTGTTAAAAGAGTAGCGTCTCGCCTACACAGTGCTTCTAAGGTCACTTTCATGATACCAAGTGAATTTGAGATTGTTTCCAGTGTAGTATACTCTGATTCAGTGAACTCTATTCCGGATCCTACATCAATTAGAGCTTTTCGAACGCATATCTTTATTTTTAGAAATCGTTCAAGCATTTCCGCTAAACTGGATCATCTCGTCTTGCAATCAATTATTAATTTTAGTTCTCTGTGGAACTCTTCCTCTACGTATTTCCTTAATACTGTTTGTTTCGTTGGTGATTTTCTGAACAACTTTGCAACTTTTCGGACTTTATTAATCACATGTTCATAAATGTATGTATGTTCAATTGTTTCAAAACTTCCACTTTTGTCTTTTTCATCATCATCCTCATTTTCATCGTCGTCATCCTTTATATTCTGTGGTAAGTCTTTCTGTATTTCACCGACTTTTGTTTTTTTATACAATACATCTAGTATCGCCAACTGCATACCATGTGCCAGACACTTTTGGTGATAAGCATTGACTGACTTTCCCATTTTTTTCATTACACTACAACCATCTGTAGTCAGACTAATAACGTCAGTGTCTAAATGAATATCAAACTCCGACAAACGTTCTTTTAACAAATCTACACAAACAGCAGCAGGCATGGTACCAGATATCTTAACGAGACCTAAGTTTTTGTATTTATCACCTTCAAAAAATGGTGAGTGTATGTTTACATTCATGTACCTCTTGTTTTGAGTCGAGGTCCACTCGTTTAAGGTACAGCTAAATCTAACTCCGCTCTCTTTCAATTTTTTTATCTCATTTACTATCAGAGACTTGACATAGTCGGCCTGTTTTTTGACCATGCTTGATATGGTAGCTACAGATGATGGTAGTGTGTATTGAGATTTTTTGAACAGCTCGCGTAAATCTTTAGATTCGATAAAGGTTCGAAATGGTATTCCATCCAGAGCAGCCATTCTCGAAACTTTAACTTCAATTCCGTCAACTCTCTGAAAGAAATCCGTCATCTTAGCTTTTTTTTCGGGTGGTTTATAAGTTTCATCTTGACTCTTGCATTTGCTTGTTGAAGTTGTGCAAGCGATATTATCAGATGATGAAGCAAGTCGTACTTCTTGCTTTGACAATATCATGTTATGCGTACTCTTAAGATGTTTATGAAGACCACTTGTATTTCCTCCTAAAGTCTTTAATATTTTGTGGCATGTTTTGCATTTGGCAGAAGCATTATCATTGGCTCGCAAAAAATAGCACCATACCGAAGACTTATCATGCATTTTAGCAGGTACATCGCAATAAAGCATGCTGTTGTCTAAAACAATGAAAAAAAAAGCCCATGACCACACACAAAAACGATTGTATAAAATACCAGAATACCGCCCTATTCAGAATACGACTACAATATAACCTCAAACTAGCAAAAAACAATATTGTGTAAAATAGCATGTTAAATCGATAGTTAGTAAATTAAGAATTAAGAAAGCATAATATTCTGCGTTGTCATGCAATCGAGTAACAAACTTAAGTAGGTAAAACATAAAATGCATGTAAAATATCACAAGTCAATAATGACTATAATTTAGGTGAAAACTTAAGCTTCTAACGTAACTATGATACATACCTTTTAATTTATCTGCTAATGAACACATCGTAGCTAATAACTTCGCAATTTCACAAAGAAATATCAAAATCTGTGTCGTTTTTCAACAAGGTTATTCAATCTCCACCACAGAACACTAATACAGTGTTGCCATTTAAGCAAAGTAAAAAAATAATGTTGGTTTAGTAGTTTATTTTATTTTTTGTAGGTACTTTTTATTTTGTGACTTAGTCTCAAAAGTCTCGTTATTCCCGAGACCGAAAACATCAGTATCGAGTCTCGAAAATATCAAAAAATCGTCGAGACTCTCGAAATTTTCGAGACCGAGATTCCCGGGATGAAAGCCCTAGTTATTAGTAACCCATCAGAGCCCTAGAGTTCTTCGCCTATCTATAATATCTACCTACCTTGACATCAAGTGTACCTACCTAAAAGCGCCAATATGAAGTGCTAATATTTCAAAATCAGTTTCACATCACCAAATTTTATGATCTATAGCTGATTCTGCGAATTATTCAAGGAGCATGAGGCAAAAGTGAGATAAAATTGCTCAATTTATCAAACTAGTCATTTTTTGCGTTCAATGGAGGGAAACATTAGATCACTTTAACCGTTCGCATTATTCTTAAGGGCAAAAAAAGATACCTAACCCTTCCATTCTACGTCGTTGAGTGAAAGCACTTAGGTTTCTTTTTTAATTTTGTAAAGAAGGTTTTAACCTAAATTCTAGTTTTATTTAGGTTTTAATTTGAAGTAAAGCAGGCTTGAATTTGCTGTCTGATATATTGGCTTTTTAGGGAATAACTTAAAATATTGTTTTGCCACTGTCATAAACAGGTCTTTAACCTATTTGCTTTGCTAATTAGGTACCCACCAACCAAAAACTTACCACAGTACATAAACACAATGGATAAGTATACATTACCTATCTTTGTATCTGCGTTTAAAAAGCAAAATAAACATTAACCAAATCACGTAAATGTTAATGAACTTAAATAAAATTATAACACAGCAAATTGTATCAAAACTAACGAGCAACCCCGCTCACAAAATAAAAGACGAACGATAATTTATATCGGCAAACTGCTAGCTCCGTGGGCGATGATAATCTTCAAATTCAAAGGGAAAGGTGAATATTCAGTGCACGTAGTACCCTCGTGCGTCTGCCCGTACCGTACGTGCTTCTACTTGCCATAACTATTCCTACATTATAAGCAGATACTTCAAATATAAGAGTAATCGAACAGACGCGAATGTTCTTTGAATTTATTGACTTGTGCCTACGGAGGAAAAATTTGCTTAGGTTACTTCTTTTGAGAATATTTTCTGACTGAATTGTGACTTCACTCTTTCACTTTCATTTTTTAGAAAGAACTTTTAGAAAGTCGGACATCAAAACAACTACGTCATACAAAGGTAGTTGACCATTTAAGTACTTAAGTAATTTTGTTGAAAGTACCTAGCCCGATTTTTCCTCCGTAAGCACAAGTCAATAAATTCAAAGAAGTTTTTTTCAGGTCTGACTCCATAACGACCCAAGATAAAAGTTGTCCGGTTACGAAAATTGAAAACAAGTGGCCTACCCACTTACGAATTGAAAGAAATACATTTCAAGAGTGAAAGGAATGAAGGAAAAACATAGGGATTTTTCCGGCTGCTCATCTCTGCGAGAAAATTGTGAGAGTCAACTAAAGAAAATGGGTCAGTGTACTCATGCCGATGGGTATGAAATTTGTCACTGTATTAACATGTATGTACAATTCTATCAGCATTGCCATCCGACATGGCAATACTGCCAGCATTTTGGGCACTTTTCCCACTGTCAGCGATGCGGACGAATATTTTGATGCCCAATGAGCTCTTCCCTTTATTTTGACCCGACTACGACGAAGAAAAAAGGAGGATTATGATTTTGACCGGTATGTATGTATATACGTTCATACAGACAAACAGACTAATTAAAAATCCGGAGTCACACGTAATCTATTCGATTTATGGTAGGGCCATGTGATATATGAACGGCTGGGCAGCGTTCGGGAAGCTACGCAATATCTTTTCGTCCCACATACCACAGTGTCTCAAGACGAAAGTCTTTGACCAGTGCGTGTTGCCAGTGATGACCTATGGTACTGAAACGTGGTCGCTCACAATGGGCCTTATCAGAAGGCTAAAAGTCACCCAAAGGACAATGGAGAGGGCTGTGCTTGGAGTTTCCCTACGTGATCGAATCAGAAATAAAGAGATCCGCAGGAGAACCAAGGTAACCGACATAGCCCGGAGAATTGCCAAACTTAAGTGGCAATGGGCAGGGCACATTGCTCGCAGAACGGATGGCCGATGGGGCCAAAAGGTTCTGGAGTGGCGACCGCGTACCGGAAGACGTAGCGTTGGAAGGCCTCCCACAAGATGGACCGATGACCTTGTGAAGGCCGCAGGAATCGGCTGGATGCGGAAAGCACAGAATCGGTCGAAGTGGAGGTGCTTGGGGGAGGCCTATGTCCAGCAGTGGACGTCTTTCGGCTGGAATGATGATGATGATGTGATGTATTATTTATACCTTTTTAGTTGAGTTTTTGTCGTAGTTGGGTTTTTATTTTTTTCCTTTATACAATGTGAATCTTTATAATGTGCACATATTAGTTTTATTCAGTAAGCAAACACACGGTAGCCATATTAAAAGGGACCGAAACAAGAAGTAGTAAGGTAGTGTTGCCAATATACATATTACATTGTATCATATTACTTTGTTGCCAACACCAATCAATGTACTAATATTTGTATACATACATAACTATTTTATTTCAAACTTAACTATTTAAAGCACACATTCTAGCAATTTTTTTACAAAAGCAGACGCCTCCGGGCCTCCCGTCATTCCAACCTCGCCGCCGAGGTCCTTTGCGATCGCGACCGCGTCCCCGAGTAAATGATACTCCCCCCCGACCCTTGCTCGATAACGAGATGCCAGCAGTTGTTGCCGCTGAGCACGTAGCTTTAAATTTCCCGACTAATAATCATGATCAAAACTTTGATCCAGCCCGTCCCATTGTTGATGTCCTCCCTCCGGTTGACGCCCTAAGCCGAGGTTCGTATCCCACAGGAGGTGCTCTTAGCGAGCGTTCACCTAGTTTTAATTAGCATAGTTGAATAACCCCTGGCTAGGGGTTTTAAGCGTAGTAGCTTAAGGCACCCTTATATCAATGTGTTTCAACCTTTTAACACTATCTGTCATGGCTACTTTCATAGCAGATTGATTGTCACAAAATATTGTTACTGGACACATGTTTTTATCAGGAAAGAAATATTTCAGTATATTAATTAACCAGCAAGTCTCGCTAGCGGCCATACTCATAGAAACATATTCTGATTCTGTTGAGGACAGACTAACAGAACATTGCTTTTTAGAACACCATACAATTAAACAGTTTTTAAACATGAAACAAAAACTTGATATGGACTTTCTATCCAACAAATCCCCACCCCAATTTGCATCACAATATCCTATCAATTTTGTGCTATCATCACATATATAAACAAGTTTTTAATCTAATGTATGTTATAATATCTTAATACTTTCTTCAATGCTGAAAGTAATGCATCATTAGCTTTGTTCTGATACCTACTTAATACAGATACAGCTACAGACAAATCAGGCCTTGTACCACATACTGTATACATAAGGCAACCTATTATTTTTCTACAAAACTTTTCAAGAGTTTTGTCTGACTTTTCATTACAATTTTTAGGGTTCCATAGTAAACAAGGAACCCTTATAGTTTCGTCATGTCCGTCTGTCTGTCTGTCCGCGGTCTAGCTCCGAGACCTTTCGTACTAGAAAGCTGTAATTTGGCATAGGTATACATAATTATTAATTACGCCGACAAAATGGTAAAACAAAATTACGAAAAAAAAATTTTTTTTAGGGTACCTCTCATACACGTAAAGTGGTGATGTTTCTTTTTTTGTTTTTTTTACCCATGGTGAGGGATATCATTGGAAAGGTCCTTCAAAAACATTGTGAGTTTGTTAAAAATCATTTTTGGATTCAGGGATCCGTTTGCGAAATATTAAGCTTTAAAGTGCTAATTTTTGTTAGAGTCAAGTGTCCCCCCCCCTACTGGCTTAATGGTTGGTTTTGGCTGTGTGAAAAAAATCACAACAGTAGTTTATATAACGAAATTAAAAGAAAAACGATCACAGCTAAGTAGGCTCTACAAGTTAACGAGTAATAATCGACCAACTTAACTTAACAGTTGCAAAAACATGTTTTACCATACATTCCGTATGGGGGAACATATTTTTCAACTACAAAGTTAAGTTTGTTTTTGGGATAAATTCATCCCAACTACGGACCCTTCATTGTGCGTGGTCCGACACGCACTTGGCCGGTTTTAAATATGTCAATATCAAAATTTTGATCCATAGAGAATGATATTGATTTACAGTTTTTCATCTGAAAGCATTTCAAAATATTTTCTAAAAAGCCTTTTGAGATAATTCAGTCACACCTATCTTTAAATTCTGTTTTACATTAATTCCAATGAAATCTGATATAAACCTAAATTTTTAATTATCTACATAGTATTTCTTTAAATTCGTTTACACTGTTTTCACTTGTTCCATAAGTTAAAATATCATCTACACAAAGTAACATAAATATTTTACCTTTACTATTACATTTCAGATATAGACATGAATCACACTTTGATTTTTCAAAATTTTCTCTTATCATTATTGTATTAAGTACTTGGGAGATTGTTTTAAGCAATGTAAAGATTTTTTTTTAATTCAACAATATTATTATTATCATTAAACAACCCCTCTGGTAATTGTAGGTATACATTTTCATTTATTTCCCCATATAGAAAAGCTCCAGTAACATCCATTTGGTGAATGGGTAAGTTTAACAAAGTTGCAATGGAAACAAACAGTCTGAAAATGGTCAATTTAGCTACAGGTGCATTAATATCATTTAAATCTATATCATCATTTTGCTCACCACTAAATGCAAGCCTACTAACCTGTCTATTTCTTGGAAAGTAGGATTATTATTGTTATACAATAATCGTAACATTGGCCCGTTTGCCCGTTTGGCTCAAATTCAATTCGAATTTCTCCAAGCGTATCGTCAAAGTAGTAAGTAATCAATCAAATGGGAATTGTAAATATGCCAACAAACAATGTGGTGTATTGTGTAAAAGACTTTGGTTTCTGAGATCGTTAGCACTCAGATTTTGAAGTGAATGGAAAAGTTCAACTAATCTAACACAATAGAAAAATTGATTTCTTATTCTACCCATTCGTGTAACACCACACATCCCTCTTAGGTTTTTCATCTCAGCTACATGCAATTGCCTTACATTCATCCGGCCTAACATTCTGATCCATACAAGATAGCAGGTCTAACCATTGTTTTATATATCTTCCCCTTAAGTTTAAGGGGAATGCGGGAGTCGCAGATTGTTCCCATGACCTGATGCCATTTCATCCATCCAGTGTTAATTATTTGCTTAACCACCCGATCTAATTCGCTTACTTCTACGAGTGACCCGAGATACTGAAAGTTGGAGCAGACTGGGAGAAGCACGCCATCAAGTGCTTGACATCAGAACTGGAGAAACCGCCGAAATTGCAGGACATATGTTCAGTTTTGGTTCTGCTGATTTTCAAGCCAATATTCTCCAGCTTCTGTTGCCATTTCTCCAATCTGCTCTGGATTTCAGGTTCATCTTCACTGACAAGAACAATGTCATCGGCAGCATGCACCAGGGTGCCTCTTCCTGTATGTCCATCGTCAGAGCGTCCATAATCAACAGGAAGAGGTATGAACTTAAAGCCGACCCTTGGTAGTCTACAGCCACACAGTACTCGTTGGTATTGCCAGCAGTCGACCGGACTTAGAAAATACTGAGTAGATGTTTTAAATAATGATAATCTTCTTTTATTAAACCCATTTTTACTTTATTTCTAAATCTTCATTGCATAGACAATGTTCTGACTAAAGACAAAATTTAGCTTAGCACCTACACAAAACGCTCCCGATTCTCATTAACCCAAAACAATACAGCTGCAAAAGCAACACAAACATTTAATTTCGTCACCGCTGACTATATTATGCAAACAATCGAAATATTGTAGAGGCCGTAATGGAACGCAAAACGAAACCCGACACTCCCCGTACTTTGGCGGGCCCCGAGGCTGTCATTAACGAGTTTTTGGAAGCCGCTCTTAATGGAATAAGTGTGAATGCATTAAAAATAACTTTACACAAAAGCATGGGGAAGTTCTCCATAAATCTCATAGGTAATGCTTTTAAATTGGAGCAGGTCGGCTCTTATGTCAACGTCGGCCGTCAAAGCCTTCCGGAAGGCAATAAATTCGGATATCAAATAAAATTACGAGGGTATTGCAATATCTCGTAAAGTTGCAGTCGGTTTAATGGCTCGTTTTGCTGTGTAAGTGAAAAACTGCGTATTTTTCGGGTGGCTGTTTTCTTTAGAACAAGAAGCTTGATTGAAATGTGTAAAATGTGTACTTTATGAATGTTTTGTTTCGTTTTGGAACGTTCATGATGGAGTTGTTAGACTTGGTGAATTTTTGGCAGATACTGTAAGCACCACGCTTGGCTGCGGTACCCGGGACAGTGTGTAAATCAAAGAACTTTTGAAGACCGAGATTATATTTAAACCATTAATACAATATTATATTGTAGACATATACGCGAACGGCCGCCGAGGCTAAACTCTCTTTTTTATCAACTAGTGAACACCATCTCAAAAATCCTAATTTAAACATATCTTGTCAGATTGTTCGGATGACGTACAACGTTCTTGCCAGCCTGTACAGCATGAGGTTGCATCTCATGATAAACCCTCATAATACCTAGTAAATTTTTCTAAACTTGTAATCTCGTGCTCGTGTGGTTTTTTAAATTCTTTATATGTCACAGTTAGTGCAAATAAGCAGACTTAGCTGGCGTAGTGTGGGACGCCGCCAAGCTAGATGAACCGTCGACCTTAATAAGGTCGCTGGGAATACTGGATGCAAAAGGCGGAGGCGTGGCGCAGCCTGGGAGAGGCATACATAATTATGACCAGCAGTGGACTGCAATAGGCTGAGTTGATTGAAGCTGATTCCAAGTGACATAAAAATAAAAAATATTTTGATAAATAGACGGATAGATGTCTGGACTTACTCTTACTAAACTTGATGGTTTTTGTAATGATTTTAATATTATCAGTAATTTTACTTCTGAAAGCTTGAGTCGAATGAAAATTACCGAGATAGTCATTGGACACGTTTCTATGAACTGCTTGTTGCGGTTAATCAACAAGTTGGCAACCTATCAAGTAGGTAGGTTATCTACTACTTCTTGTGTAATTTGACCTTCCCTTTGCTAACTGATTGTCTTTCTTATACCCAATAACGGAAGTGAGGAAGGGTTATTAATTCGAATTCTAAACTTTTTATTAGAACTAAAAAGTTAACCTAACCCTGGGTTAGGTAGGTACGCACTTACGTAACAAGGTATGCCTCAATTTCGGAAGGTAACTACAATATTCTTCACAAATGACTTAGGGCGAATTTCACCAATGAAACTGAACGCAATCAGTACCTACATCTAAACTTCGTTTAAGAGCTGACAATGGTGCTGATTCTCTTGTCACAAATGCCTCTAAACTAGACTGAAAATTACCAAAATTTAGTTTATTCCTGTCAAAGGACGATTTCCCATTCTGAAATAGACTAAAGTGACACAACTTAACTATATCTTAGTTTGACAGCACTAAAATGGTACTGAGATATTAATATAGTGAAAAAGAAAATTTTGCTATTTATATTTTCTAAATCTGACTATTTTTAATCGCGACTAAAAACGTGTGGAATAAAATTGGTTGTCATGAACTTTAAATTCACACCAACACCTCGACTTCAGATGCAAAAACAGTACTGTTTGTTTTTTATTTTGCTTATATCTCGAAAACCGTGTCTCCAATTGCAAAAATAATGAAAATTTCTACCCCCTTTATAAACCCTTATACCAACTTATTATACCACTTTACATGTAGGTAATATTTTTTCTTATTTTCCATACAAAAAGTTAAAATTTCATATAAAACACGTCGAGGCTGCCCCCCCTGCGCGCCTCCGGCGTTAAAAAGATTCACGTGGTTAGGTATCACGTGTGGAGTCGCGATTGTCAAATTCGATTTAGATGTGTCAAAATTATTTTTAAGTTTAGAGAATTTATTTTGGAGAATAGCTTTGAAATTCTCATAGTCAAGAGTAAGGAATTTTAGTGATAATTTAGTTAGTTTAGTTCGGTGTGCAAGAGAATCGTTGTTGTGGAATACTGACACTGACAGGTCTAAACGCAGTTTAGATGTGCTGATCGCGTTCAGTTTAATTGGTGAAATTCCCCTTAGAAAAGGTAACATTAGGTGCATTGAATGCTATATTGAACTCCAATGGCTATTTTCTAAAAGTGTCTAAAATTTTGGAGAGACTTACTCAGTTGAGCATAATGCCTAAACTCACAATCAAAATTACGATCAAATCAATCTGCCTAGCCTTTTTCCAACTACGCTGAGGTCGACTTCCAGTCTAATCGGATGCAGTTAAATACCGTATTTCACATGGCGCGACTGCCTATTTGACCTCTACAACCCAGCTACTGGGTAATACGTTACCCGTGGTGAGACTGATTGTCAGACTTTCAGGCTTCTGACTGCCCGTAAAAATTGTCAAAAATCACCCAAGGTCACACATCCACGCACTGATACCGGCAAGCGTTGTTTAACCTTGAAAATCAACCCGTGCTATTAATATTTACCCACGAGTCCCTATACATCAAAAGTACAATATGACTACGAATTTTTCATCCCGATGTGGCGTCCAAAGTCCCAACGTGTCATCGTGACCAATCTTTTAATCCCACTTGTTGCTCCAACTTAACGAATAAGTGGAACCAATGTTTGCACAGATAAGTGAATAAAGCAAACTGAATAATATTATCTTAGTTAATGTTATAATCGTAGTAGTTACTTAGTGGACTTGAGTTTGATAACTATTGTGAAATTGTGTTTCTGGTGTTACCAACCGGAATACTTCAATACCAATATCGATATCTTTATTGCTTTACCATAATGTGTATTTAGGTGGTAATTATATAATTTGGATCATTATGGACCCTGTAGGGCACAGCAAAAAGGGTAGGAGAGAGGAAGCCCTGTTTTAGGAGATCATTGTTTTTGTGGGAACTAGTTTTAACTTACATATAATCAAAGTCAGGAGATCGCGAATAAGATACCTACTAACATTTCGTTTAATCATTATTATTTATGTTTTATCTGTAAAAAACTTAATTTTCACAAAATAATTTTCAAGACTGAGCTGATTTTTAAAGGTCAATAAAGCGATTATACCTACAAAATTTCTTTTTCTATTATCGTTATTAAAAAGTTAGTTTAAAAAATACTTCAAAAAGGGTAATTAAGTAGTTAATCATATTTCAGAAAAATCGTTTTAACACTACATTTGCTACTAATAACACTGCTCCCGATAAAAACTTAAAATATTGTAGGCTCCCGAAAAATTCACTTACATTCTAAATATTCGCTAAGCTTGGCTGAAGGGCCTGATAAAACTTAGTATTAGTATTTGTATTACAAAGCAAACCTTCATAGTTGCGTTTATCTCTTGGTACCGTATCCGAAACTGTGTAAGTATTTGACATATGAAAAGCAAGTTACTACTAACTTACGTCCGCGGTTTTTCTCGCATATTGCATCGGAAAATGTTCCTGTACCAGAATAAAAAGTATCCCATGTAATTTTTAAACGTTCAAGCTAGCTTGACACCAAATTTTATCAAAATTGGTTCAATAGTTTAGACGTGAAACCGTTACATACAAATATGGACAGAAAACACCCTTTTGCATTTACATGTACGGATATGGATGTCAAGAGCTCGAACCGACGATGTACTAAATGGAATGGCTTTGTCAGCTATATTATTCGCTATTCGTAGGCAAGGCGACAGCTTGGTCGTGCCGATCATTTATTTTGTGCAGGTAGTTACCCATCCATTTTATACAACACTATATAGCTTTTGATAGTGACACTGCATTTATGACAGTATCTCGTTCGGGTGTGTTTTATCCATCGATCAAATTGTACTTAGTTCGATAGGTACCGTTGAAACTTGATGTTTCAGATAAAGCTTTTGTTTTGATATTGTTCTAGTGAGAAATACCATGAGTTGAGTGACTGTTCGTTGTTTTTTTTTTTTCAACTAAATATTAATTACTAGGCTTTGGGATAGGGCTGCCCCGTTTCTGCAGTGCTTCAGGTATGTTCGCACAAGCACACGTCGATGGCTTCCACGCCATCGTCAGACGGAAATTTGCCTCTTTGCTCTGCAGAGTGCGGGAAAGCTCCAACTCCATCCTGAAGACCATAGCGTTGAGGTACGATTCTCCATTGTTAGGTGATGTTGTTCGAAGATGCATATCGAAAAACAGCCTTGTTTCGAAATAGATAATAAGTTTACTAACATAGATATAAGTTATCTTTTTGTTCACTAACCCATATATGGATGTCCCTTATCCAAAATAAAGATTATTTTATTTTATTTTATTTGTGATTATTTGGACTAAATGAAATCCAACATCTACGCGATAATACTTGTATGTCCAACTGCAGAAAAACTCTCTTACAACGCAATTCTTCTTCTTCGTGTTGCCCAAAACTTTGCCACTTCCACGGCGTCGTCGGAAGTAGCGCAGAGGTCACTTTGTCTGCAAGTTTTGGGCCACACAGGGCAGGATAGAAGATGGAGTATAGTTTGCGACGTAGCTCCACATCCACCTGCTGCCGTTCCGTCGAGGTAGCCCCACTTTACAGGTAGGAGTTACATCTTCCCACTAGTGTTTGGAGACGGTTCAGGGGCTTCCAAGTCGACCACGAAAGGTTACACTCTGCAGGGAGATGCTCCTTTGACGGAAGATAGTGTACGAGGAGAATGAGTATCCTACCACAGTTTGCAACGGGCGTCGACCGGGTTTCCTGGTACAGACGCTCGCAATGAAACGAGCATTCATCAGTAAGCTTGCAAGTTCTAATCGATTCTGTAAAAATCTCACCGTGAAAACTAAGGTGTGGTGAGCTTGGAGTGAGCTGTCAATAGTGTCAATCCCCAGCATCACATGGAAAACAGACTTTTCGTGTGCCCTGGTTTATTAATAATAATTTAAGTAGGAAATTGGTTGTTACAGCTCAAAGACTCAGATCTGGACACATTCCATGTAATAAGTTTACATTTATGATGAAATAAAATTAACTCGCCTAATTGTGTGGAGTGTGGAGTTGTGGAAGACCTACATCACTTATTGATGGACTGTGTTTGATATGAGTCTGATAGAAATGTGTTTGGGGCCTTGAGGTTAAGCCGACTTGATTTAGGCACATTTCATAAAATTATATCTCAACCAAATGGTGATGATGCGAGTCTGTTCAGGTTTAAGGCCCTAATGTAATCCATAGCAGTGTGATTTGTTACTATTTGTTTAGGGTATGATGGGACTGTCATACGCATTGCGATTATAAAAGTCCCAAATTAAAATAGAATTAAAAAAAATGCTCACTTCACCTAAGTTTTCACGGTAAGATTTTTTAACAATAGACATTAGACGTAGAGTTAACTCACAATGTTTTCTTTTACTGCAAGTCAGTGGTCAGCCACCAATTGATAGAGGAGATCTCGAACTATTTAGCTGACATAAGTCTGAAAGTAAGGATCAACTTCTGGAGCTCTAGCCCTAATAGGTAGGTAACAAAGTCGTAAACACAAATCTGAACGTACACAAATGGGTTTTTAAAACGCATGCACACAGTTTAACTTAAACATTAGCTCCAAGCGGTAAACGTATAGCGCGAAACCCGCGTTTTAATAATAAATTATTCTAAACGTAAAAATAACCACTGTATGAGGAAGGAAAGAAATCCTACTCAGAATAACTAGCAATGTGGAACTCAAAAATTTGAAGAAAATGTGGTGAGGAAAGTTTTAAGAATGAATGTGGATTTCTATAAGAGTAGGGGAAGACCAAAGAAAGGACAGACGGCCTGTTTGAAAAATGATATGGCTGGAGAAGGGGTGACTAATAAGATGACGACTAATAGCATCCCATTATTAAGCTACAAGTTCATAGCATAAGCATAATCAGCATGATAATATTTCCACTGCTGAGATACAAGCCTCCTCTCTGTGAGAGGAATTGGGCCGTAATCTACCACGCAGGCTCAGTGCGGGTTGTTGGATGTCACATGTCTTAGAATTTTTGGTTTTAGGACATGCTGATTTCTTCACGATATTTGCCTTCACCGTTTTGAGAGCAGTAGTGATGAAATTATTTAGATAAACTATAGCGTCTGCCTTGGTTCCGGGGGCCGGCCGTTTCCACTGGGCCACCACTGCTCTAGTTCATGTTTGTTTATAACTATCTATCCATAAGTGGAGGTCTTCCAGCTAAAATGAAAATGACGATATATATCTGCTAACCTATGGACAGGATTACCTAATTCCTTTCCTATTTAAAAATATAACAGACGTTAAGCGGAAAAGGTTACTAAATGTCATCTATTGTATTTTATAATGGATTTCCGCAAGATCACGCCTGAATCAATTAACTATCCTTTCCTATTTTCTGCATTTGTCCTTTTTTTATTATTATTTATTTCTTTAAAATTCTGACCCTTCTCTTCGCCATTAGTTTGACCTGTAGAGACGAAACTAATAGCAAAGAATTGTTCGAGAACTATTTCATCCAAGGTTTTCCAAAGTGGCCCTTCTTTATCCATCTGTGGCTGGCTCACTAAAGACAACACCGGGTAGCTATTTCCACAAGAGACTTAGCGTCATTACATTGTGTTTTATTTTTTTCATTGTGGTCTTCCAAGGAACGCCTTTGAATGCCAGGAATACTAAAATTATAAAGAGAGAGAAGTTAGCTCCGAAACATTTTTATAAAACTCTCGTTAGATTGTTACAAGACTTAATTGGTAACCAGATTGTTATTAGTGATTTTGTATGATTTATGAATTTTTGTCAAAGAATTTGTTCTATATTATTATTATCTTTTTCTGTGCATATGTGAAAACTAAACCTATTTATTTTCTTTCTTTGTTTCTAAGTGATTATAAATAAGACGTGACAACTTCAAGTCATGCATGACTTATTGACCGGAAAAGGAAACAGAGTGATGAGAGAAACTATGGAGTTAGTCCTTTGCCCAATAGTAGCATAGTATGTATGGCTTTATAAAAAACTTAACACAATGAAGAAACTTTTAAAAGCCAGCACCTAAAATACTCGTAAAATATGAATATTTAGTTGCAAAGTTTCATCAAATCGTTGATGTTTAAAACACAATAAACAAGTTTAATAAAACAATTTTACCAACATTTGTATTTTAATTTTCTGAAAAGGAAATATTTATTATAAGACATGTTATTCAATTTTGGTTTTTATAAATATAACGAGATCCAATATGGCTAGGCAGATGATGAACGAGATCAAATAAAACAAAAATACCAAATAAGCATTGCAAAATATTATGTTGCTTGAAAAGTAAATAAAGCATTGAAAAAAAAAAACATGACAATAACACGCAAACATATATTTAATTATTTGCAATTCCGAAACTCGTGATCAGAAAATATCATTAAACCATTTTTTCTTCATCAGTTATCGCATGAAAAGGCTTTTCATGAAAAGTACGTATTATAAGTCCTGATCTAATAATAATAACACAGCCACATAAGGCATCCCAATCTTCGACAGCATCTGTCAAGAAATATAATCAAATATCGATATTTTTTTATCCATCTTCGTGCAAATCCAATTTTTTTTGCAAACATTTTCTTTTGTTCTTAAATTTTTAAGCAATTGAATCAATGAATAAAGGGTTACATTAAAAAGAAATGACAATGAGTTGACTGAAGTTTATCTTTCAATTCATTGTCTAAAATTTCTAAAGAGCTATTAATAATTTTAGTTGTTGCAAAAGTTTCATTATGAATGATTCCAAAGTTATCAGTACCAGATGGACCGGCTTAATTTGATCGCTTTAAATTTTATGACGCCCGTCACAGACGTAGCTATAATATATATTAATATAAATCATAGCTAGGCATATTACGAAATATTTTCCATAGTAATCTTCGAGGTACCGACGCGACGGAGCTAGAATATATATTTCTATTACGTCACCAAAGTATGTGGATAGATATAGCAAGACATATTAATTTATATGGTATATTAATGCATATTAAAATATATTTTGACATTATGTTCCATTTTTTTCTTTCTCTCCGCCTGGTCGGTTCACCTGACAACGCCTTGCCTACCAATGTACCTGTGAGTGAGCCGTATTCTCCCTCGTTATTCTTTGTCTGTGGAAAGAGCACGTGCTTTATTCGAGAATATAAATACTGTATGAATTTTTTTGATGATAAATCATGATATATGTAAGATAAATTTATCATGAGCTTTCTTTGGCTTTATATGCGATTCAATCCAGATAGTTCATATTTTTTGTGCCTGACAAGGCAACAGGCATATCAAATTCATCAACGGAATCATCTTCCAAAGAACTATCAATTAAATCCAATAGTAGTGCACTTTTCGAATCCATATTACAGTGGATTCTTTTCCTTGATGTAGCCCAGGCTTTTGATAAAGTATGGCATGAAGGCCTCATATAAACTAAGAACGATGCTGCCTCAACAATTTTCAGACATCTTAGAGTCGAATATAACAAACAAATTGTTTAAGATAAGACAAAGAAACGCCTATTCAGACCTTAGGCAGATAAAAGCTGGAGTACCACAAGGAAGTGTACTTGGTCCAGTCCTGTACCTACTATACACCTGCGATATTCCTGAGCTAGAAAATAATTTAATTGCAATCTTTGCTGACTACACAGCTATCATGGCTGTTGGAAGTAGTCACGAAGAAGCTATAGAAAAGGTTCAATATTCCATCAATCGTATCTATGAGTGGACTACAACATGGCGTATCAAACTGAATGAAAGCAAGTTTATCCACATTGACTTCACGAATAAAAAGCCAAAATACTTACCGGTATTCATCAATAACCAACAAATCCCATACGTGAATACTGCTAAGTATCTCGGTATGACCCTGGATGCAAAACTGAGCTGGAATGAGCATGTCAAAAAGAAAAGAGCAGAATTAGAGATTCGGTACAAAAAATGTATTGGCTACTTGGTAGATAGTCGCCACATCAATACCTAACAAATTGTTGTTATATAAACAAGTTTTAAAGCCTGTATGGACCTACGGTATTCAGCTGTGGGGCTGCACCAGCCAAAGCAATAGTCAAATCATACAACGTTTTAAAAAAAAAGTACTAAGGGATATAGTCAACGCGCCCTGGTACTGAATAGTGACCTCCACCGGGACCTCAAGATGGATGTCGTAAACATAGTTATACAAAAATATGCAGAAGCTCATGAACACAGACTTCATCATCACGTGAATGTTGTGGCAATCCAACTCCTTGACAACACTGAATTAATGCGAAGACTAAAAAGGGTAAAATCTTTTGAGTTAGTTTAGTGCAGAGTAAGTGAACTAAATAAATAGAAAATTGTGTCAGATAAAAAAATGAATTTGAGAGTATCAGTATTGTCAAATTCTTTGGAATAGACCATGTGATATTCGATTCAGAAACCTTGGACTGTAGTGCAAGTGCTGACTTTTAAAAAAACACGTGAATCAAGTGTCTTCCCCTTAACTTATAGTGAATAAGAAAAACGTTATTGGATGACTTCTTAATTTTAGTTACTTAGCAGTTTAAGTTATATTTAAATTACTTATTAGCTAATAGGCTAGATTGTAATGTGAGTAAAGTGTCACCAATTGTGAAACTTTATAAAGGAAAAAAATAAAAAATAAATATTACAGTGGATATTTCAAAATTAGAACAGCCTTTATTATAAATTTATTTCAAAAACATACACTTGCAACGACGACCGCAGACCAAATGAGGGCAAAAAAATATATTATAGTATAGCTACCGTGTTTGATAGCTTGCTATAATATAATATATAGCACAGTATATTAATATATTATTATAGCTACGTCTGTGACGGGCTTTTTAATTTCGTATCTAAAGTTTTAGAAGGTATTTCATTCATAAATGTCATATTTTGAACTAAGGCCCAAATAACAGATTAAAAAATCGAAGCATACCGGTAGTTTTTTTTTATATCGATTGCAATTTGAGTACTTTTTATTTTTTGTCGGATTCTATCTCCTAAACAAGGCGCTCTATTTTAAAATACCTTCTTAATTTAAACAAGTCTTGATCATGTTATATAAGTTCGGATCAATTGAAATTATTTTATAAACCTCATCTAGTTTTTAAAATATGATTAACGTGTAAAAGTGTTTGTTCAAACCTACTTAAAGAAATAAAATCATTTATAACCTAGCCCCATTTTAGATATTAATTTCTTTTTCATCGATATTTAAAGTCTGCTTTAGAAGTCAAACTAGAAACAATAACTGATTACTGAAAAAATTCAGATCCTGTTTTTACTTTTTCCGGCATTCATAACAGCCCTAAACTAAAGCTGAACCCTCAAAATTATCGAAGTGCATTCACGAGCTTGAACTTTAACGTTGAAATCACCCCCAAAGATAGCCCTAATAATGTCTGTGCGTACGTCATTATAGGCCAGGTGTTCACCGCTATTTACCGCCCTACTTACTCGAGTGCTCACTGTGGGGGCGTAGTTCCACGCTTATGGATCGAGGGGAACCCGACCAGTGAGTACCGAAGTGCCGGCCCGCGCGGACGCCTCGCACTCAGACCCTTACACCGACGGAACGAGACACACATACGTAATCATCAACGCTAGAAAGAGACAGCAGGAGCTCCCTTTTCAACAGGTCGTTATTGTAACTTCCACTAAATGGTGATTCCGTGCAATAATTCTTACTTCTGTTGTACTTTTATTAAATCGTTCGCTTAAACTTTTATGAGTTTGCAGTTATGCTTCGGAAGTTACTTTCGCTAACGAATTTTACGATTATTTGATTTTAGTGGGATTCTGTGTTTATTATTGTTCGAGAAGTTTGGGCTTGCTGTGATATTAAATGTTGACACTATAAAGTTTTAGTAACACACTTAAAAATAAAACTTACGCAGTCATTAACGCAACAAAATATATTACGAGCAGAAAACTAAATGAAAAAAAAAAAACAATTTACAAAAGGTACACTTAAAAAAAACGCTGGACCCAATTCATAGTGTTTATGTCGTAAGCAGTACGCTAGCCCGTATGAGTAGTACCTCCGCCACCCACCTGATGATATGTGGTCACAGTGGCCCATTTATATCAATGAGGCGCGTATTCTGACATTTATCCGTTTGTTATCTCCACACACTTTAACATTACCGCCGAATAAACCCTAAGGAGGTTTTATTTCAGAAAATTCTTGATAAATGACGGTCTTTAGTATTGTGATTGTGGATTCTGAAGGTGTCCACCCAATCATTTTTATACTACAATCTTAAACTGACCATTTTCTTTGACCTGTTTGACCTATTTGTTATAGTGGATCTTGAAAAATACTGTAGTACGGAAATCGATGCGTCATTATCCTTCGTTTATAAAGGTTTTTGTGTAATGGATTCCTGAAAAAAGGTTGAATAGGACAGCGTTACTGAAAGATGTTATCATGCTAAAGTGTATTTACCTACCAGAATTTCAAATAGAATATTATAATTGGTATATACAATTTAAATGATTAATGCAGAAATATTGCATGCACGAATAATATTGCATTTTTATTAACATTATTGTTTATGAATGACATTTACAACTGTAAATTTCACGATTAATTATTTAACAGTGAATTAAGCATGAACTACATTCGTATTTCAGTGATTCATCGAATTATAATTATTAATAATATTGTACAAATATAAAGAACAGTAAAAATAAAATATAGAAGTAAAATGTGAGTAAAACCAAGTGCCATAACTTCAAATTGAGGAACGCAGTGCATCTTCTAATTACAGCGGAATTAAACACAAAGAGAATTTTATTTTACGAGCGCTCTTTCTTTGTGCTCATAAAAATGACCAAAATTTATTTGACTGCTTTTAAACTTTTAGTTTTATTTTATTTCCTGGTATTTTTTATATATAGTGGTATATACTGCAAGGAAAGCATTCTTTTTTCTAATAAATCTACCAGTTGCTATAGGTACCAAAAGAGAAAATAGCGAATAAATTACTCCAATAAACTTAAAAGTCTCTCAATATATTCCCCGTATTCAGTGCACCAAGCATTGCACTTTTAATTAATCAATTTCAACATACTACGAGTCTTTACGAACCTCTACGAGCGTGCTACGAGCTACACATTTCTGTAGCACTGCTACGCCGTGTATTCATTAGAAGCAATGAACTATTAACTGTACTTGAAGCACGTCGGGAGGAAGTGTCATTCCTTTTTACTGAAATTAGTGGTGCAATAAGTGTTGAATGGAGTTTCGTAACTAATAGATTTGTGGGGGAGACTTCGTTGGATTGTGAAGTAGAAGTTAAGTAATGAACTCTTGATGGATTTAGTTTGCATTTTAATATGGGCTAGGAAAAATTGTATGTTCCTTAAGGAATACTTTATCATCGTCAATGCCATATTGATATGATACGTGTAATAATAAAAGAACTTTCTGGATCAAGGGCTTGATCCAGAAAGCAGTACTCCTGGACACGGCACGTATTGTTAGAAGGTTCCTCTCTCAGGAACCCTGACCACCGGTGGCTTGGACCCTGTTCCCGACACCGGTGGGCTACTATTTTTTATATTTTTAAATGTTTATTTAATTATTTTTTATAAGAATATTTAAAAATATAATTAATATGTATAAAAATGAAATAAAGAAGAATACTGCTAAGCATCAGTATCTTCTAAAAATGGAGGTCATGACTTATTCAGTAGGAGGGTGCAAAGCAAGGTTATTATTAAAATGACATCTGTGGCTATTGTATTTTAAACTAGTAATTATCGTAATGAATACCCACGTTATAATATTTGAATTCAAAACTCATTATTTCAAATAGATTCGACATTATTTGGCGGTCACGCGATAATCGATAAACAAAACGAAACCACGAATTTGTTTCATGTTAATGTTACAAACTTTGAAAATTATGATGTTTCGGTTTTGTGTAGGTGGGAAACATGAGACCTTGGGCAATGCCAGGCAATACCAGGCAATACCTTCTAAATCAAGAAAAAACGGCCAAGTGCGAGTCGGACTTGCCCATGAAGGGTTCCGTAGCAGCAAGTAGCATTGAAAAAAAAATTATACTAGAAACCTATCCATAGATACCCCACAAGTATGGGTTTGATGAAACAATTTTTTTGAGTTTCAGTTCTAAGTATGGGGAACCCCCAAAATTTATTGTTTTTTTTTCTATTTTTGTGTGAAAATCTTAATGCGGTTCACAGAATACATCCACTTACCAAGTTTCAACAGCATAGCTCTTATAGTTTCGGAAAAAAATGGCTGTGACATACGGACGGACAGACAGACAGACACAAACATGACGAATCCATAAGGGTTCCGTTTTTGCCATTTGACTACGGAACCCTAAAAAGCATTTTTAACCCATCAGTATTATTAAAGGCATGAGATTTGATAGTCTCAAATAATGGTTAGTTTCAAATTGTGATTTCAAAAAAAACATACAGTGTGTGGGATGAAATAATATAATCAGTTCCATGGAACGCCACAATACATGTTATAACAATGGACCCAAAACTAGAAATACTAAAACAGAATTTAGAAATAGAACTAAAAATATTGCACAGTAAATTGTAATAGTCCTGACAGGATTCAACTCAAAAAGTATTTTATAGCATGCAAGAATTGAACTTGTGACTCTTAGCATAAAAGTCAATCGCTCAGCCACTGTACCAACAGCACCATCAATATTTCAACAGTTGAATAGTTGCACTGACTCTCGGGAGCTTACGTTCAACCGCCACGTTGCACCGTGTGTCTCAATCCTTATACATCTTCGTTCTTCAATGATTTATACCCACCAGTGTACAGTTACACTAGATCTTTTTTTTTGTGAGCGTAGTTACGAACAGTTTCTAAGACATTGTTGGTTGCGCTGCGATAATTCTTAGTGTCGTGGACATGTGGTGTTGTAATAAATAGCAGTGACACTTCTAGTACCGTTATGACGTTTGGTAAATGAAGGTGGAGTTTGGTTGGACATTCACGTGTGTAGTAATAAATAATACCGTATTTGTGTTGGAAAGTGTCAATTGTATTTACGGGAATTCATTCGGGATATTAAAAATAACTTGTATTAGAGACAGGGCAATTGATTTTACTATTAAATAGTGTGATAATTCAAAATCAAGTAGTTCCCAATTCTGCAAGTCTGAACACAGCCTCAGAAAATCTCTACTTAGAATATCTGGTCTTTTTGCTAATTTCATATTCGTTAATGTGATTGGTTGACCAAAATTATAACTTCCAATCATTAAGTTATATCTATCTTATAATAATAATAAACCTAACGTCGACAATTTAGTGTCGAACGAATGGTTAAAAGGTGTGGAGAACTGTTCCCTGAGACAGAAGGGTTCATGATAGCTGTTCAGGACCAAGTAATATAAACTCGCCAAACAACAGACAGATGTAAGCGAGATGCAATAGTCCAGACTGATTACAAACAGACATGACCAGAGAGCGTATATAATCCACCAAAAATTTGCAATAAATATAAATTAATTCAACCTGAAATTGATTGATTGATTTATAAATATCAACCTGAAATTGTTCTCGAAAACTCCACTCACAAGCTGTACTTTGACCGAGCTATCCTCACTGACAAAACAACACTCTACAATAGACTAGACATCACGTTGTTAGATAAAAATAATCATCATCATCAGCCTATAAATGTTCCCATTGCTGGGACACAGGACTCCTCTCTGTGAGAGGGAGTGGGCCGTAATCCACCACGCAGGCCCAGTGCGGGTTGGTAGATGTCACATGTCTTCGAATTTTCGGTTCTAGGACATGTCGGTTTCCTCACGATGTTTTCCTTCACCGTTTTGAGAGCAGTGGTGATGAAATAATTTACACAAAGTAAAGCGCCTGTCTGGTTCGAACCTACGACCTACAACTCGTAAGTCGCAGCCGTTACCACTGGGCCACCACTGCTCTGATAAAAATAATAAAACTGCACAAATCATAGACATAGCCGTTCTTAAATAATCTACAGAATACTATAACAGAAAAACTCTCAAAATATATAGACCTGAAAATAGAAATCAGCAGAATGTGGCGGCTTAGCACTGTCACCATAGTTCCTATAGGCATGTCAAACATAGGTGTAATACCGGTGAAACAGGCATAATAAACAGCTCCCACCAGTCTTTAAAAATACTCGTTTTACCACCCTACACATATCAGACTCTTCAGAAAGCTGCAATCTTGAATACCTGCAGGATTGTTAGAAAATGTCTGCAAAATGACAACGATACATCAATAGTCACGCGAGTGCAGCAACCACCGCACGAACACAGCCTCATGGACAGACACAATCACCATCACAAAATCCGAACACACCATCATTTCATCATAATTTAATCAATTTCCAGGGGTAGCACTTGGCTTCGGCCCGTACTATCCCATAAATCTGGCACAACATCGAGATACGCAGCAATAAGAATTTTAAAAAAAAAGTTCACGAGGTTGTCGATATGTGGAATTTGAGCTCGGCTATCATTGTGCCGATTGTCATAACGGCCAATGGCCTAGTGCCCGAAAGGCTCGACCAAGATCTCTCGAGGCTCTTATTAGGCGGTTGGATCAAGGCCCTGATTCAGAAGCCACTACACCTCGATACGACTCGCACTGTGTGGAGGTTCTTGTCTCTGCAGCCTTAACCAACTTCTAACCAGCTCGACACCGGCAGAACACAATTTTTTAAATTATATATCTTTTTTAAGAAATATTTAAAAATGTATTTAAAATGTTTAATAAACGAAATAATAAGTAAATAGCTATTTATAGGGTTTTGGAAAATTAGGGATAGTCATGTGGTCCAAGATACTATCAATGTATAAAATATAATTACTAAAAAAACCCTTTATTGGAAATGTATGGGCTCACCTCTTATTGCAAAATGAGCTTGAAGATGCCAGATTATTTTTTCGAGTTAAGCAAATAAGTCAAGCAACTTATTGATCAAATCCTTCTGATTAGAGACAGCCCTTTCAGAAAAGGCTTCATATGATGTAGGTACTCGTAAATAATAATATGTATTAACGGTTTGAGGGACTATACTTTGGGACAATCTTTTGCAATTTTTGGGCCTAGTCATCCTGAATAAATAATATTTTATTTTAGAAAATGCAATAAATCTCTGACAGCTATTCTTAACTTCCTTGTAACTGGTAATAAAAACCAGTATGTATTTTATGTTTTATATTTATAGTTTGTAATAGATATGTGTATCTTTATATTTAAATAATTATTTCTCAATTTTTCGTAATTGCACCTACCACTGTTCGTCTCTGTATCACCCAAAGGTTGACTGGTAGAAAAAGCCTTTAAGAAATGGCATTAAGTCCGCCTCTGTATATTTCTGTGCTTGAAGTATTAAATAAATAATAAAACCTTAAGCAACCAGCATAACGCAATGAACATCATTGAAATTTAAATCAATACGAAACCTTTTTTATCGTTTTTATGTCCTTTAGTAATTCACACAAAAATGCTATAGAAAAAAAAGGACTTTCAGTTATCCCCGAATTTAAAAAAAATCCGGGAAACTTTTCCAATTTTTAAGCTATTGCATAGCTTTTATCGCGGGCTTTGAGCGCGGCGACCGAATCAAGAAGTTCCGTTACGAAAAAAACCTTACACCCCCCCCCACTCCGCCTACCATGTAATGACGGTTCCCATGACAACGTGATGTTGTCATGGGAACGTAATTTTTGTTTTATGTCATCACGTCATCATACCAAGTGTAGCGTTGACAAATAGGAAGTATAGAGGTTACAAATGCTATGCAATAGCATTACCGCGGCAGTCCCCGAGTGCTACACGTTTTTTTTTTTTTTTTTTCAAAAATTCGGGCGGGCTAATACGAACATTTTAAAACAAAACAGCCAAATCGATCTAGCCGTTCTCAAGTGATACGCTTACTAACGAACAGCACTTCATTTATATTTGTTATTTTGTGTATGTCTCCGTAAGATTGTGCATTCAATCGGTATTATTTCCGTTAGATTATAAACTGTCAAAAAATTGTGAACTGGATGAGAGAGACCTAACCTAACCTAACCCAGGTTAAGTTAGAAATGTGTGTGTGTGTGAATGTGAGTTTTGTTTTAATAGGTATATACATATCCTTTTATTTAAATAAATATTTATTCCACAATTTTCGATATTGCACCAACCACTGTTTGTCTCTGCATCACCCAAAGGTTGACTGGTAGAAAATGCCTATGGCATTAAGTCCGCCTCTGTATATGTATGTGCTTAAAGTATTAAATAAATAAATGTGAACAACCGCGCGGGAGCCGAGCTAGCGTAGCGAGCGGTGCCGTGGCAGCAGCCGGCGATCGCTACGTCCAAGTTGCTCGCTGCTAGCCAGGCTATTTTGTATCAGCGCAAAGTACCGTCGCAAGCAATTTTGATATCAGTTCACAATTTGTCGGTTTCCCATGGATAATAAACTATCGAAAAATAATTATACGATGACACATAGATAGAAGATGTATGGTACTCAACGCAAGCATTCACTTCGCGGTATTGTTTTGCAAACTCGTTTCCTTGTCGCAAGTTTTTTTACTTCTTTCGGGAAAAGAACTCTCGTTCGCGATCACAACTATTAGATTTTAATTTAGGATTCACATATTTAACTACTTTCCAAACTGTTCGTTTCACGAGTGAATGTTCGTCGTGGAACAAAATCTCGCGCAGCGAATGTTTAATAACAAATTCGTGATGCAATGCTCGCTGTGAGAACGATCCTTACACAATACAAATGCTGAATATAAGAACGTGAAATTCAAAACTGTGATTGCCACCAAAATCTCTGTAAATTTATTTATAGCCATGCATTACACGCTCTTACTTTTTTATGACTAAACTAGCGAGCTGGCCCAAATGGTTTCCATTGCAGTTGGAAACTGATTACAAATTTAAATGGGATTCGTATGGTAACGCGTATCGAGTGTGGGCTTAGCGATCCTTGTTTTTGAACTGGTTTTGCGCTCTAAAATTCTTTTATTTTAGGTACGCCTTTATTTAGATTCCGCGGTCTTTTTTTGTACGAACGCGGTGACGCGCCAACAGTCACTACTTAGCTTGAATTATTTATAATTACTGACTAGCCAAGTATTTTTAGCTGGCTATTTGAGCACATTAATCAAGTATTTTCTTGGGAATGATCACTCTTAGTTCGCCCTTCTTTGATGTATGTACTTATTTATAAATAATACAGCATGTAAATATCTATCTCTGATGTACAGTAAACCGTAAAAGATTAATAAAATAAGTAAACATAATCCTCCACGCTTCACGAATTCCCGCATCGGCAAACATTTATTTTGCGGAGCACGTCAGAAAAAATAGCATTAACACACTTACTCGTACTTGTTGAATATGTCGGCAAACATTGATAACGTATGCTAAATATATTCATACTCTCACCGACGTCTTTGGAACAGGGAAGTTGCACGGTGCACAGATTAAAAAGAAGCTCCCCCCGTATATGTTATCCTGGTACTTTGAGTTCTTTCAGCGTATTTGTTTTGGGAAAATTAGATTAGAATTTATCTTTAATTTTGTAGCTGTATAGTCAGCAGTTTTAAAGAAAACACCACAGGTTTATCTAGGCGTATAGGCGTCCTTTGAATTTAATTTGTTAACTATTTCTCAAATGTCAACTACTTATTTATTTGCAAACAAGTTAATATTTATGCTAACGGTCTTAAAATAAAAATAAAAACAGCGGCACTCCGGGAGTGCTGACAGAAGTGAAAACTTGAACAAGATCGCTTTGGTGGAAGAAAAATACTTGTATAGGACATTGATCCGTAACCTTATCTAAATAAAGAGCACAATCGCGTTAGCAAAAAAAACTTCCAGAACCTTTAAAGTAAAAATAAAAAAATTAAGTTTAAAAACTTTAACCCGACTACGGGAAAATAAAAATGATCTAAAAAGTACGAAACAAGCAAATATTTCAGACAGAAATCAAGACATAGGTACAAAAATGGTCAAGGTAAAGCCGTGGTCGCATGCCTGTGTACCATGTTGGTGCCAAGAACGCCTACAAAATTATAATGGCATGCGACGACGGCTTTACCTTGACCATTTTTGTACCTATGTCTTGATTTCTGTCTGAAATATTTGCTTGTTTCGTACTTTTTAGATCATTTTTATTTTCCCGTAGTCGGGTTAAAGTTTTTAAACTTAATTTTTTTATTTTATACTTTTCCGTTTTTACACTTGATAAACGTAAATAAGAGTAGAGTAATACAATAGTTCAGTAATTTAACCTATTTTAAATTCCAATAGCAGTGCATAGTGCTTTGGACGAAACCATAGAGCGATTTATTTCGACGCCAACACCACATATCGATATCGAGCTTCGAATAAATGCAAAATATAAAATATTTCGTTATACTTCTTTTTCTTCATAAGAGTGGAATTACAAATCGGTACTACTTATTAAGATTTGATTAATTGCACGTTGGTAACATCTTGCGATACTACGTAGCGCAGTCTCACTTTTGCTTGTTTTTAACGATTTAAACATATTTGTTTACTTTGAAAATATAATATTATATACATATTTGTAATGTGCTCGTCAAGACCTTTCTTTTGATACCAAACATGTCATGATCATCCCATTTTAATTTTTTTCGAGGTTAGAAATTTACGTGTAAAGTCCATCAAATTAAATTTAGGGAAAAATTATATAGCCTATGTCACCCGGACCATTATTACGAATCTATTGATACCTCATTCATCAAAATCGGTTTAGTAGTTTAGGCGCTACGGTGGAACACACGTAAAAACAAACATACATACATACATACATACAAACATACATACATACAAACATACATACATAGACTGCTAAAATCATAACCCTTCCTTTTGGCTTTGCCGTAGTCGGGTAAAAATACTTGCATAGAACATTGATCCGTAACGTAATATAAATAAAGAGCACAATCGCGTTTGCAAAAATGAGGTGTCGGTAAACGTGTTGCGAGTTCAATTGTTTTTTTCCCATCTCAAAAATGCCTAACGCGCCTAAAGAAGTTTTCACTTCAATAATAGTAATATGTATCTCTACCTACCTACACCAACAAATTTGGTGAAAATTTCATCGGCCTCAAAAAATATGGAAGTGTATGTTGGGTATGGCAAAAGAAGCATGAAAGTAGAATAAATGCTGTGGAAATGCATTCCTTGCGAAGCATGTGTGGTGCGACTATGAATGATAGGCTGAGAAATGATGTGATACGGCAACGGTACGGTTTAAAAGAAGATGTAGTGATACAAATTGAAAAGAGTCAAACTCAACTCAAAGCATTTATTTCAATTAAACCATTTACAGACACTTTTGAATTGTCAAGGAATCGGTCAGTCAGAAATATGAAGCTAGTTGCCCATTCCAAAGCGTAGTAGGTAGGTACCTATGGAGAAGAACGGGCAAGAAACTCCACGGACACTCTTATAAATAAAAAATTATTACAAAATATTGCTGACATCATTCATGTTGAAATTATACATGTGAGAACAATGTAGAAAGATGTGCACGTTAGAAGCGTCCGTAATAAAGACAATTAAAAAATTATAATAAATTAAAAATAAGCCCTGGCAGCTAAGAGATAACCAGTCCCAACTGACGGCGCCCGTTCACGAACATGACGCATGGATTAGCACCATTCAGCTCAACTATTTTGAAGAGAGCTAAATGATCCAACACACGCGCCACCATCAGCGAAACATTTGAGTGAGCATGACATACTCACAGTCGTTAGGGCACATTCAAGTCAATGCAAGACATATTACCCGGTAAATGGTAACTCGTTGGTACATAGTGCTCACACCTGTGCTATGCAATTATATAATACAAAGGAGATTGAGTTTATACAATGCAAAGATGGTCTTACAATCTTCAGCAGCTCCAACAGTATTTGCAAATGTTTATCAATTAGTTGTGGAGCAGGACCAACATAAATATTGAGCCAAGCATTTTTATTAGCGATGTAAACCCCCATATATAATATGTCTGCCTGTATGTATGCATAGATTGTTTGGTCCACTGGATATTTGCTCTGGCTGGATCTGGCTACTTGGATGTGAGTGGAAACGCCGAGACGCCCTAAGAGAACATATATTGACCTTATTGTTGATGTTCTTCAGAAAGGTCAGGTGCGTAGTACACCCACCAGCGTGCGTGTATGACCAGATGTATGAACGTAATCGTAAGGATCGTAGCAGGTGACGTTTTGTAGTTTCTACTTACCCCCATGGGAAGAAGGCGTAATGTAAGTATGTGTCTGAACTAAGTACGAGTAAAGACAATATGGTTTTAGTAAGTCAAAGTTCGGTTCAAATTAAGTGATTTGGCTTTATATAGATTTAAGTCATTCTTCATAATTCAATTAAGTAGGAACGATTAAAAAAAAAAGTGTATTAAGAAAGTATACATTTATCTTGGACATGCTTAAGACTAAGTTTATACTAAATGGATTTTGAAATTCTAAGTAAACTTGGCTAAGCAGCCTTGGGGGCCTACCACCAGCTCAAAAGCAGTATTATTTTAATATTACTTCAGTGGGAGAAAGAGATGGAGCTATACGTCCTGTAGAGCTTCATCTCTTTCCCACACTGAAGTAATATTAAAATAATACTGCTTTATGAGTTTGTGGTAGGCCCCCAGAAGACCGTATTTGCAAAACTATTTTGAATTCTAGGACGATATGAATTTATAAATACACTCTTTTGCAAAAGTTTTTCGTGGTCAATCAAAGCTAAGATATTTATAGACATACTAGCTGTTGCCCGCGACTTAGTCTGCGATCCAGGATGAAAAATAGCCTATGGTGCCGATTCTCTTGTCACAAATGCCTCTAAACTAAACTAAAAATCACCAAAATTTAGTTTATTCCTGTCAAACGACGATTTCCCATTCTGAAATAGACTTAAGTGACACAACTTAACTAAATTTTAGTTTGACAGCACTAAGATGGCACTGAGATATTAGTTTAGTGAAAATGGCAATTTTGCTATTCTGAATTTGACGTTTTTAACCTAAAATTTAGATTTTCTAACTAAATAAGACTATTTTTAATCGCGACTAAAAACATGTGGAATAAAATTGGTTGTCATGAACTAAAATTCACACAAACACCTCGACTTCAGATGAAAAAACAGTACTGATTTTTTTTTTTTCTTTTGCTTATATCTCGAAAACGGTGTGTCCAATCGCAAAAATAATGAAAATTTCGACACCCTTTATGAAGCCCTTAAACCCCTAACACTCTACATGTAGGTAATATTTTTTCTTATTTTCCACACAAAAAGTGAAAAATCCATATAAAACACGTCGAAGCTGCCCCCCCTGCGCGCCTCCGGCTCTAAAAAGATTCACGTGGTTAGGTATCACGTGTGGAGTCGCAGTTGTCAAATTCGATTTAGATGTGTCAAAATTATTTTTAAATTTAGAGAATTTATTTTGCAGAATAGCTTTGAGATTCTCATAGTCAAAACTAAGGAATTTTAGTGATAGTTTAGTTACTTTAGTTCGGTGTACAAGAGAATCGGCACCTATGTCGTTTTCCGGGTCATGGTCTACCCATGTGCCTTTCATCCAAATCCGTTCAGCCGTTTTAGCGTAAAACCGTAATAAACAAATATACAAACGAACACACTTTCGCATTTATAATATTAGTTAGGATTTGATTTAATCATGATCTGTTTGGCTGCTTGGGCTAACCCATTTTTTTTTTTTTGGGGTTGGAAATTATCAAATAACTTCTCCCGCTCTGGGTGGAGCGGGAGGGTGTGTCAGACTCTTACTGACTAAAACCCACCCGTGTTCCTTTAGCTGCCATGTTGCCGGGGGGCCACGATTTCCCTTTCGGCCCGTATTCCTAATCTGCCCGTGATTCCCGACGCCCAGGGCGTCTCCTCCTGCGGCGGTTAGGGGCGTGAGGGCGCGAACTTTGCCTCTCCCTCACGCGTTCCGCCTCCTCCTTCGCGAGCATTACTGCTTCGCAGAAGGAGACTGCTTCGCAGAAGGAGTGGACTAACCCTTGAATAAATTAGTTTTTTTCTAACATTTACTGTCTGTGAACTTTAACCTTCTAACAATCCTACGGCAAGGTTAATAATACACACTCCAGTATGTCTACTGGTGCCATAATGACCCGGATACATTTGATAACGCCCATCATTTTGATGTCCCACTTACAGCTAACGTATATATAATTAAGTCCTTTGTATGAGCACTATAGGAAACAAAAGAACAATGCCGTGAAAAAGTAACACCATTAATCTGTGTACCTAATGACGTCATGTCATAGTGACCAGCACTACCTTCGTAGAAAACTTGCTACAATAGTTGAGATAACGGAAAGTTTCAGTTTTATAAACACTTTGACATTATTGAAAATTATATTCAAAATGACATGATTACTTTGTAAAGTATTATATTATTTTAACTATTGTGAATGTGAGGACTATGTGGATATTATTTTTATTTCTTTTCTAGTTTTAGTGATGGTCTGGCAGTTTGAGTAGTTTTTGCGGCCTACCCAAATGTCCTTTCTTTGGTATTGCTCGTCAAGTTGAGCTCCACGATTACTGACAAATGCTTGTACTGACTGGACAGGTCCACTCAAATCTGTGTGGTTCTTTCCTCAAAAGACCTTTTTAGACACTAATCTACATGGTCCTCATATGGCCTGACCAAGATTATGATGTCTGGACTTTAAAAGAGACTGCGACCTCTGAGTTTGTTTCGGCCTTTCTTCTCAGAGTAGTCAGATAGGAAACGCCGAACTCACCTAGCTTATTTTTTTTTTTTTTTATATGACGTGTAAAAGTGATTCCGATATCCTATTTACAGAATAAACAATTTCATTTCATTTCATTTCATTTCAGGGTAAAGTGTCGATGTTGGAGATGAATCGTACACCCTCGTGATGAATCTAAACCAACCGAATTTAATTATCTTTGGAATACAGTCAGAGAGCATTCCTTATTCCATACTTATATTATAAATACGAAAGTAACTCTGTCTGTTTGTCTGATAACTTCTCACGCCTTAACGGCTGAACGGATTTCGATGGGTAGACGATGGATACTTTTATCCCGGTAGTATGTTACCGTGGTAAAATTTCAGACAACAACGCGGGTGAAGCTGCAGGCAAAGGCTAATTATCTATAAAATGAGAGGCTTTTATAGCCGTGAAATACTAAGAGACATCAAATAAATAATTGTGTCTAGTAAAGTAGAATGTGTAAGGGCGATGGTTATTAATATGATTGTGACGCGCTTACAGACATCCATTAATAACGGTTAACTGTACAGAACACATAGGACAGCACTCACTGGTATGTCTAGTTTATGAAAAATTAACATTTTTCAATCTTTGATTTTACTTGTCATTCAAAGCTTTCTTCTTTGGGACTCGTTGAACTGAAACTTCTTAAAATTGAACTGGCATTAATTTATAATGAACCATTTGCATAATATGTTTATGTGTTGTTTATGTTGTTTGAAAAGAAAGAAAGTAATAAAATTTAAGTACAAGCTTTTAATGAACTAAAATATACATAATGAAACTTTAATATTTTCTTGAAACTTTTTACACTAAAGAAAACAACCAACTTCCAAAAAAAACAATAGGTAGTGAAAAATAACTTTTTCGAAAGTCGGTGGCAAATAATGAAAAGACAAAACCAAAGACACCGACTTCCGAAATTTAAATTATTTTTTGTTGTTCGTTGTTTTTAATGTTTTTATTTCTCGCTTTTTAGTGGGTCAGTTTGTAATTTATCTAAGTTGGAATAATAATATTAACTGCTCATCACCTTTTACTAAATATTGCTTTTCCCGATGCAGGAATGTTAATCGTTGAGGAGTTCTCCTGGTACTTCACCATCAGCTCCACTTCTCCATATGCATTGTGACGAGCAAAAATTCTTGGCAACCATATTATAGTAATCGAATAGTAACCCGTGAAATACTTATTATTGAGTAGTTCCGGTGGCCATATGTGGTCTTCATCATCAGTACCACTTCACCAAGTGATGCTTTCCGAGAGCAACTGCACGAGTTACTATAAAAAATACCCAAATCGCTATAGGTGTGCCTATAATATTTGAAGAGTTCCCTCGATTTCTCCAAGATCCCATCATCAGATCCTGAGCTGATAACAATGGGACCACCTTAGAAGTATACATTTTCAAACAAAAAAACATTCATTAAAATCACCAATTAACACAATGATCACAAATTACAACTAACACAATAACTGAGCACCACGAATCGAGAACAGTTCCGCGACATCTTGACTCCAATGCGATCCGAGGCTGAATCTCCTCCTCGCCGTGGCGTTAAAACATCACGACTCTGTAGAAGCGCGCGCTTTAGGTGTGGGTAGATCACGTCCTGTCGCCAGCGGCGCGCTTGCGATTCGTTTCGTGTCCGTACTAATACCGGATCCGACATATATGAATTTCCGAATTGATAACCTCCTACTTTTAGAAGTCGGTTAAAAAGGTTGAGGCTTACCTTAAAGTATCAGAAGGACGTTCACGCCTCAAGGTTTTAAGAAAATATTAAAGTTTTATTTTTACGTAAGTTTGATTTAGTAATATTTTAGTTCATTAGAGGCTTGTTCATAAAAGGTTTTTAATTAAATTTTATTTTGTAATTTTTAGAATTAGGTTTAATTTAAATATCTGTTCACAAATCCAACGAACCCAAACACGCCTTTACACAAGTCATGGTGTAAACCAACCAAGTTGCACTATCCAAGTCATGCCATACTTAAGAATGGGCTATCATAATTGAATGCTTATACATTTTTTTTAATCTCTGCTGTTGACCGTTAAGGAGTTACCTCGTCTGGAGCCAATCTTAGAAGCAGCAGTCAGGTCATGGTACGCTTTAGAACGGACTATCATAATTAAATACCTACGTATATTAAATTTCGTACATGTACCGTTGACCTTTGAGAAGTTTGGATTAAATCGTGGGTGTAGAATTGGATGGTCATGTCTCATAAAAATGCAGTCTTTGAAACTGAACTAAAATGTAAAATTTCAACTTTGTAGGATACGAGGAAGTGGTTTATTAGAACCACTTCACTTTCAACTTGCAACATTTGTCGCGTATATTCTAACTAACTAGGTAAGTTAAATAAAAGCTTGTAGAATAGGTTTATTTCTGACAGAAATGCGTGCATATATAAAAATAACTTTCGACGACCAGTCTATCTTTGATTAAATAACCATGTCTGTCGAAGACCGTAGCGTGTCTATTACTGCAATATCCTTTGCCAATGCAAACAGGCGGTATCAATACAGAAGCAAGCCCTCCCACGCCGTTAACAAAATATTTTCACCGGGTATACCCTTTATTCATAAAAGTACCCTTAGAAAAACTCATAAATCTTACCTGTCATAATCATATTCCATATTCTTTTCATTATAAAGACGGCCATCGATTCATAGAGCGAAGTGGCTATCGATACTCGTAGAACTGAAGAACTTTAATGAATAATTTGGTTTACGGGAAAGAAATTTTAAGTGTTCAAGTTGAATGGCTGGAGTTTTGGTAATGTCTTAGTCTAGTGCTTGCAACTAGAAGTTCACCATTATCAACATTTTAAACCGGATTTCGTTGGCTAAATAACATAAAAAAACTTGTTTGGAGAAAATTGTAAATAAAATCAAATCAAACTTTATTTGTGAACATAGGGTACAGAAAGGTATTAAAAATATACATTTTAGCGTGATCTCAATGTTCTACCAATGCAATTGGTATACAAATAATTTGTTATTTTAATAAATACTTATAACATGCAATGATAATAATCAAAAGAATTAATTAAGATTATATAAATGACTTCAAAAGTCTAAGTCAATTTCTAATATAATGTAATGTAGATAAATGTCAAAGAATAAAATAAAATGTCAATAGCCGTGAATTTATATTATCATTTAAAAAATCTTCTGTGGAGTAATAGGTCTTCTCTACTAGAAATAAAAATAATTAATTAATTATATATTTATGCGACATGATTTGGGTGTCACGAAAATGGTGAAAAGTCAATTTGACCAAAATCGCAGTTATTTAGTTCTCCGCCTACGCCGATGATTTATTCAATGCCAATTTTACAGGATGTTTTTTTTTTCCAGTCGGTTTGTTTAAATTCTGAAAAGGTCCTAGAGACAAAACTGTACTTTTATTTTCTTGAAAATTGAGCTCATGGTTTCGTTCTCGTTTTCCTCTATGACCTCTATGATAGTTTAGAAATTACCCATACTAGCTAAAATTAAAATAACGCTGTATAGGTACCTTACATCTAAGAGTTATTGATTGTTAAGCCCTGGTTTCTATCCCACATGAGACGATTATAATGTAGTGTAATAGGCTTCTTCGTTGATAAGATAATCAGTAGCAGACTTGTAGTCCCGCATTTGGCACTATGCCTGATCAATATCAATAGGGTCACCGTAGCATAATCATGGGATAATCGTCTAGGTATTGTAAGGTTTTATGCAATAAGCAACCTTATGTTATGCAGGCTGGAAAGGAAACAGCTCAGCATCCGAACTATCTTGATAGTTTATATTTAAATAGAATTGGAACATGTTTTGGTTTGATGGAAAAGTAGAAGGAAACTAGCTATGGAATAGTATACATATCCTTATCCTTACATATTATAAAACAAAGTCCCCCGCCGCGTCTGTCTGTCTGTCTGTCTGAACGCGATAAACTCAAAAACTACCGAACGAATTTTCAAACGGTTTTCACCAATGGACGGAGTGATTCATTCGGAAGGTTTAAGTGTATAATTCATTAAGGTTTTGTGTAAATTGACTGAAATATGATGATTATTGTTGAAGAAGTCGGAAAAAATCATGCCGACTCGGAGCTTTACTGGGGTGCGCTGCGTTAACCGGAAAAGATGCATAAAATTTATGTCATGTAAAAAAAGAGTCCACGATGGCATATGTCTATCTTCTAAGGATGACCCACAATAACCATTTTTATCTTTCAGAATTTGATAAAAATTTTATTGTTATTTCCGAAGCTTTTTTGACCAGTATAGTATTAATCCTTATCCAAAAAAATATGATACTTAAATTGGGCATTTAATTTAAATTAAAAAAGGTATGCCTGTAAATCGTATAATTTAAATGAATAGTTTAAAAGATATCACAGTTTCAAAATTACGCGGAGCAACGCGGGCGCAGCGGTAGGAGTCAATGACGTTTTCCTCTGTTATTAGGTATGGAATCTCAGTAGTACGTTCCCGTGGGATATTTTCTGATATCCACGCTGGCGAAGCCGCGGGCAAAAGCTAGTCTTTTATAAAAATAATGTTCAATTCGAAGCAATATACGAATAACATACGAGTACTGCGTATTGCTTTAGTGTCCTCCCTCTTACCCTCACCATACATTTAGCCACGATAAATTTTAGTTAACGTCCCTCAGACGTTACAGTATTTAGTACAAGACAGTTTTGCCAACCTCTTCGTTGATAACAAGCATCACTGTTAATAATTAATCTGCTTAGCTGTTTCTCAACTACGTTGGGGTCGGCTTCCAGTCTAAGCGGATGCAGCTGAATACCTGTAATACATGGCGCGACTGCCTATCTGATCTCGATAACCCAGTTACTGGGTAACACGATACGCTTTGAAGACTGGTCGTCAGATTTTTGGGTTACCCGTAACGACTGTCAAAGATCTACGAATGACAGCTGGGACCAACGAGCTTAACGTGCTTTCCGAGACACGGAGGGGTTTCGATATGTAATGGATGGTCACCCATCCACGGCAAGTAACGACCGCGGCAAGCAACCCTTCGATCGACCCGTGCGATCATTTAGCCACGAACCCAGGAATAAGCATCACTGTTCATAAACCAACGCACATAAAATAACCAATATTTCCGTCTAAGATTCATTTATTAAATATTAAAAGAGACTTCAAACCGAATTTGTTATTAGTTTGCAAGCGCTGCCCAAGATTCAACTCGTATTTAATTGAGCGAAGATACGATTTCGAACAAGCAACTCATTACGGTGCTCTTTTCAATTACTAGAACTGTTGCTCTGGTATCCAGAGCTTATAAAACAGTACTGGACTTAGATATTCAGTTGTTTTGAAGTTCTTGAATTCCGATTATCTTAACTAAGCTTTATATTAAAGTGGTTTGGACGGTAGATTGTTTTCATTGCCTTCTGGGTTTGGGTTAAGTATTGAAGATTGTATTAACTAACGCTTTTTTCCTATTTCTGCTTCGAAACTCACATACATACATTATTTTATTATTCTTTAATTTGTCTACTCTATATTCACACATTTGGTAATACACGCGTGCCGGTTGCCACATCTGTCCAATGTATTTTAGAGGATTAGTCAATTTGAGATTAATAAATCAATCAATTAGTTACTGTTACTATAAAGACACAAATTGAGGGTCTCGTGGCTAACAACATGGCGGATAGATCGAAAGCTTAACCGATCAATTTGTCTGTCCCTGTCAATCCGTGAAAGGGTGTGATTCACTTCAAAACCCTTTCGTGGTTCAGAAGTCACGTTAAACTATCGGTCCCGCTTGTCTATACCTTATTAACAGCCCCCTAACTCTCAAACGACACTTATCTTTAAGATGTCCTTAAAGATCTTTTGTCATTCAACTTGAAGAGACGATGACAGCTTGAGATTTAAAGGCGATATAATATTCAGTTTCATTTGAGAATTTGTCTGTATTATTTACCAAGGGCGAATAAAGTCTGAAAGCCTGACGAAATAGCCTTAGGATATCAGTTTTGCTCATGTAATTGGGCTTCGCAGATCACTCTAAGTAAAATATTAAATCTAGTAAAATATTAATTTATAATCTACGTTACTGCGAATCTCCTGAGGAGCTATTTAAAAAGATTAATATTATGACGGTACCTTGCCAATTCATTTATGAAAATATTATGTATGTTAGAAAATCTACATCTTTATAATAAAATTAGTGATAGACATAATTTTTATACTAGAAATAAAGATAAATAAAATAGATCGACCATTTTTCAGATTATTTAAAGTACTTACATACATCTTTTATGGGGTACTGTATTAAATGTTACAACAAAATACCATAATTATGATTTATTGCAATGAAATGAAAGAAAGTTTAAAACTCGTCTTACACTTTGTAAACAAGCTTTTTACAAATTAGAAGATTGTATCGAAGATAAGAATGCCTTGAAAAATGCTGGTACTACTCCTTATGACATTCTAGAGTCTAGACAAAATCAAACGGGTTGCTAATTAAATTGTATTATTACTTTTATGACATTGATTTTACGTTCTGTTATTACTTTACCTCACCTCTTAATAATTGTTTTTTTTTTTTTTGGAAAATCCACTATTTTTACAATGTTTGTAAAATTTGAGCACCATGTATCTATATTATGACATATTAACAGTATGTATATACGCATTTAATGTTGATAGACCGTTCTGAAGTCTACCATGACCTGACTGCTGCACCCAGAATTGCCTCCAGACAAGGAAACTCCTCAGCGGTCAACAGTACAAACACAAAATTTTATATACGCATTTAATTATGATAGTCCGTTCTAAAGTCTACCATGACCTGGCTGCAGTAGCCAGGATTAGCTCCACACGAGGGAACTCCTCAACAGTCAACAATACAGACAAGAAATTGTATATACGCCTTTAATTATGATAGTTCGTTTCTAAAGTCCATTATGACCTTGCGGCTGTACCCAGGATTGGTTCTAGACGAGGGAACTCCTCAACGGTCAACAGCACAGAAAGTTAATTTTATATACGCATTCAATCCCGTTCTAAATTATAGCATGACTTGGATAGTGCAACTTGGTTGGCTTCACACTATGAACATTATTATGTATGTAAAGACGTGTTTGGGTTCGTTCGAATTGTCTTAACAAATACCTTTCAACTGAAGGTGATAAAACTGATATTTAAACAAATTCTAATGCTAAAAAGTACAAAATAAAATTTAAGTAAAACCTTTTTAAAAACAAGCTTTTATTGAACTAAAAGGTACTATTTAAAACTTGCGTAAACATAGAACTTTAATATTTTCTTTAAAGCTTGAGGCGTAAACATCTGTCTTACACTTTATGGTTTTAAAGAAAATATTAAAGTTCTATGTTTACTTAAGTTTTATTTAGTACATCTAAGTTCATTAAAAGCTTGTTTTTAAAAAGGTTTTTAATTAAATTTTATTTATCTATTGTAGAGCATAATTTCAGGAATTATAATTTTTTTTTTAATAAACAAACACAGAAAAGGAAAAATAAAAAAGTGTAAGGTGAGAGTGAGTGAATGAAAATTTCTCAAAAATATTAAAAACCGTTCTGAAAAAGCTGTTTCAAAAAGGTGTTTCGAGAAGCCCTTGGAGAGAGTTTTCTAAAAAGTTTCTTTGAACGTCGTTTCACGAGCCACTCTGTATAATGAAAATGAGCACTAAGGATGAATTTTTGCGGATGGGAATCCTCATCGAGCATGTGACTTGTATGTGACAAAATACAAATTTTTATTTAGTTAATTTTGTATTTTTAACCAACGAGTAGGTATTGTTCTCAACAAAATAAAATGTGGAATATTTGCACAGCCCGGCGATTCGAGAAAATGCAGTCCTGTATGATTATTTGCATTTTGAAAATGCGCATAATTTCCTGTAGTAAGTGTTGCTTTTGTTATTATATTCTCGCACTAGCGACCATATTGTCGAAATCATTCGACGCGACTTGTAACCATGTCCGGAGTATTCCCTAACGAATGAAAGTTCACTAACTACTGATAGATAGCTCCATACGTGACGTATGAAGGTCCCTATTGGTTTACATAACATACATTACATTTGATCAAATAATACCTATCGAATAAATGTATAGAGAACTCACGATCAACACAATCGTGACTATCGAAAGATGAAATCGAGTCAAATCAAAATCGAATAGCAATATTTTGTTTGGCAAACATAATAGACACAAACATCGGCTTACATGATTGCATTGACATTGAAATCTTGGTACCTACCTATTGTGTATACCTACGCGAAATTGTCCATACCTGACCCGTTTGACATCCCTCAAAGACTTTTGTTTCACATGAATTATTCAACAAAAACAAATAAATATATTCTCACGAGTTCCCAAAGGAAAATGCGGTACAATAATGTAACAAAGAGATATTTTTTAAATTAAACGCGGGACACGCATGCCATGTCGCCATAATATGGGATTCTTGATAGATGGGTATCAAGGCCCATAGGTATGCGAAGGGTATTGTGTGTAGAGGTTATTAAATCTAAGCGCACATTATAGCCGCGGCACATTAGGAGCTGGGGCGGGCCACACCGCAATTTACATTCAAATTTCAAATTTGAATTGTTCCCACTCCAGTTCAATGAGCCATTGCACACTGCAGGTGGGCCGCATTGCAACGCAAAACAGTAGCCGCAAAAATAAACCTGGCGAACGTGCGTTGCGCTGCGGCCTGGTGCGGCCCAGTTGTAGTGTGCGTTGGTTCATACAAAATTTACTCATGTGATCTAGGAGAATTTTTTAAATGCGAGCCTTAAGGGTGCAAAATGTCCGTGGCGGGTTGTGTCAATTAAGGCATGAAGGGAGTAACCTCCGGGCGGGTGTTGCTTCGTAACTACTTAATTTTTGTTTTTCTGTCGATTAAATCATCATTACAATAATTTTATAACTCGTCAAAAAATAAATTACCTGTGTGAATCGGAAAATTTATTTGTTGAACATCGAAATATTATGATAGACTTAACTATAAAATCTCACAAAGTTATAATTCAATTATCAAAGCCCTATCTAGTCGTAAATAGTTCTGTGAACGAGCAACAAGTAAGGTCGTAACGACCTACATTTGAGCACGCCCTTTCGATATAAAATGTCACCCCGAGTTACATTCGAAGCCAGTGCTTTATAACCTGAGCAAACGGCGACGGCCCAAGTAAACATCTTGCCTAATTAAATGGCCGTAATTTGTTTGTACAGACAGAATAAACTTTTTGGCGAATAATGGAGTTATTGTTAAAGTAATTTGTGTGAAATGTCTAAGATTATTTTGATGAATTAGGGTTAGAAAATAATGAATAGGGAGTTGAAGAAAATTGTGTTGAGATGTTTCAAAGAAAAATTCCAAATCTGATTGTTTAACTTGACATACGAGCTTTTTGATAGCCCATTGAAGAATCATTTACCACTTTCATCGGGGTCCAAACTTAGGGTCATAATAACAGTGAACTAATACTGGTAACCAATAGGTACCTAATGATGATATGGCTTGACGAGACATAGGTACAAAAATGGTCAAGGTGGTCGTATTAAATATTATAACATTTTTTTTACATTCTGTGATTACTTGAACTCACACACTGACTAATTAGTATCACTAGTATTTTTTTTTTTAGGAATATCGTATAGGTACCTACTTTTACAATGCTTGTAAATATGTGGACACCATGTATCCATTACATAATTATTTTTTCTGTCATTGCTTCATTTTTAATTATTTTTACCTATTGTGGTATAATAATCTTATTCCTGGTGCATCGTCTTCACATTTAATCATATAATTAATGTATACAAAATATTGTAAAACATTTTAAAAGAGTAACGGTGGAGTTTCTTGCCCATTCTTCTCCATACGAAAACTACCTTTTGGCAGGGGCGACTAGAATCAATTCTATTTTTTGTTTTTGACGTTCAGAAGTGCCTTTTTGTGCCTAATTGAAATAAATTACTTATTTGACTTTGACTTTGTATACCATTATAATTTTGTAGGTGTACAGGCATGCGACCAGGCTTTATCTTGACCATTTTTGTACCTATGTCTGGATTTCTGTCTGAAATATTTTCTTGTTTCATACTTTTTAGAGAGTGATTTTTCAGTTGTCAGGTTTCAGTTTTTGAATTTACTTTTTATTCAAATTATTTTGGGTTTATAATTTCGTGATAAAGTGTTTGCAGAGCAGCTTTAAATCTTTTTTGTTTGTATACATATAGTATAGTAATAGTTATTAATTTTACAGCCGCGCCGTACGTAGCATATTCTCACTTTTGCTTGTTTTTAACAATTTAAACATATTTATTTACTTAGAAAATATGATTACATATTTGTAACGTGCTCGTCAGGCCCTTTCATTTGATACCCAACATGACACAATGAAATTTTTTAGGGTTCCGTACCCAAAGCGTAAAACGGGACCCTATTACTAAGACTCCGCTGTCCGTCCGTCTGTCTGTCTGTCACCAGGCTGTATCTTATGAACCGTGATAGTTAGACAGTTGAAATTTTCACAGATGATGTACTTTTGTTGCCGCTATAACTACAAATACTAAAATACAGAATAAAATCAATATTTAAGGGGGCTCAAATAAAACAAACGTGATTTTTTTGCCGTTTTATAGATAATGGTACGGAACCATTCGTGCGCGAGTCAGACTCGCACTTGGCCGGTTTGTTTATTTTTTTGGTCATGACTTTATGTCCTCTAGAGGGTGCCATATTGCATTTAATGTGGTGACATAACCTATAACCAGCGGACAATCAAGACGCTTCCAATGATACCTCATTTGTCAAATTATAATCGATAGTTTAGAAGCTATGAGGTAACAGATGAACATACATATATACCGGTCAAAATCATAACCCTCCTTTTTGCTTCGCTGTAGTTGGGTAAAAAGGAGTGAGTACCGAGTTTATGATTGATCTTTGTAAGAACGAGACATACTACCCCCTAATCCAATGGATAATAATAATCTAAACTTATATTAAACAGAGAAAAGATTTTATTTTTTGTATGTTTGTTTGTATTGGATAAACTTAAAAAACTTAACCTATTTAATAAATTCTCTCTCCACCTATAGAAAGCTTAACCTATTTATTAAATTCTTTTTCCACCTATAGAAAGCTTAACCTATTTAATAAATTCTTTCTCCACCTATAGAAAGCTTAAAGTATTTAATAAATTCTTTCTCCACCTATAGAAAGCTTAACCTATTTAATAAATTCTTTCTCCATCTATAGAAAGCTTAAACTATTTAATAAATTCTTTCTCCACCTATAGAAAGCTTAACCTATTTAATAAATTCTTTCTCCACGTATAGAAAGCTTAACCTATTTAATAAATTCTTTCTCCACCTATAGAAAGCTTAAACTATTTAATAAATTCTTTCTCCACCTATAGAAAGCTTAACCTATTTAATAAATTCTTTCTCCACCTATAGAAAGCTTAAACTATTTCATTAATTCTTTCTCCACCTATAGAAAGCTTAACCTATTTAATAAATTCTTTCTCCATCTATAGAAAGCTTAACCTATTTAATAAATTCTTTCTCCACCTATGGAAAGCTACATTATCAGCGAGTAAAATGGGCTGAATTTTATCGACTTCAACGCGAACGAAGTCGCAGACAGAAGCTATTATTGGTAATAAGCATAATTACTGCTTCATAAAATAATTAACATCAAAAAATTAAGTGCACTAATTAATTATTTACACATTTTTATTCTACTACGCCTACATGAAATTGATGAAGCGGTAAACTCTTAACAAGGTTGTATAAAGTTAATTAGCAAAGTTCCTTATATCAGGCACATGGTTGTTCGCAGGTGGAGGCTGTGGAGCTTGACTGTATACCGCATCGAGTTGCAAACAAACTTCACATTCATGTTTTGAATATACATGAAATGTGCGTAAATTATGCATTGAAAAGAGAATTTCCGGTGTTTATTTCGATATTAGTGGGTTGGAAAATGTTTTTGAGTTTGTGTTTAATGTTTCTTTGAGAGATCTATGTTCAGAAATAAATGTACCTACTAGGCTGGTGATGGTGTTTGAATAAAAAGTAAGTTCAAAACTAAAACCCGACTAAAAGGTATGAAACAAGAAAATATTTCAGACAGAAGTCAAGACATAGGTACAAAAATGATCAAGGTAAAGCTGTGGTCGCATGCCTGTACATCTACAAAATTATAATGGCCAACATGGCACAATTCAATTATTTTTATTTTGTTACTTTATGTCCTCTAGAGGGCGCCATATTGCATTTAATGTGACGTTACATAGCCTATAACCAGCGGACAATTAAAACGCTTTCAATGATACCTCATTTGTCAAATTATGATCGACAGTTTAGAAGTTATGAGGTAACAGATGAACATACATACATACCGGTCAAAATCATAAGCCTCCTTTTTGCTTCGCTGTAGTCGGGTAAAAAGTAATGTCATGCACTTTGTGGCTCTAAAAAATAAAGCCTGTTTTGCAGTGTTCTGACACTTTTTCCACTGCTATTTATTAGTTTCCAAGTGCTAGTTCAAAACGCCTGGTGTAATTTTATTTTCTTTAATGAAAAGCGATAATAACAACATATCAGGGGTGTGGACTAAAAGTACTATCCGTGTGTGCTTGTGTAAGCACTGCGATTATGACAAAATTGGAACTTCCACACAAATATGTTCAGCATTGCGACGTGCAATGTCAAAAGAGCTGATGTAAGGTACCAGGTTTTACATACCTGTAAAATATATACCTACCTACCATAGCTACACACCTCATGGTAGGGTTACTTGGGTAGTCTAAAGTACAACATACGTTAAATCGATGGCTCACGTTAAATTCAATTAAATCTTATTTATTTTGTATTTTGATATGTATTAAGGACTTGGTATGTTAGTAAAAGTTAATGCTAGCCACACACGTAACTATTTACTTACGCAAATTTAGGATTGCGCAAGTCAATCGTGACGTGTCATCATCATCAGCCTATAAATGTTCCCACTGCTGGGACACAGGCCTCCTCTCTGTGAGAGGAAGTGGGCCGTAATCCACCACGCGGGCCCAGTGCGAGTTGGTAGATGTCACATATCTTCAAATTTTCGGTTCTAGGACATGCCGGTTTCCTCACGATGTTTTCCTTCACCGTTTTGAGAGCAGTGGTGATGAAATAATTTACACAAAGTAAAGCGCATGCCTGGGTTCGAACCTACGACCTACAACTCGTAAGTCGCGGCCGTTACCACTGGGCCACCACTGCTCGTGACGTCACGTGTGTTGGAAGAAATTTGCGCAAAAACCTTCCAACACACATAACGATTTGCTTGCGCAAGCCCAAATTTGCACAAGTAAATCGTTACGTATTTGGCTACCATAAAGGTTTCTTATGGTAGCCACACAGGTAAAGATTTACTTGCGCAAGCCTAAATTTGCGCAAATAAATCGTTACGTGTGTGGCTAGCATTAACCTTTACTAACATACCAAGTCCTTCCTAATACATATCAAAATACAAAATAAATAAGATTTAATTGAATTTAACGTGAGCCATCGATTTAACGTTAGTTGTACTTTAGATTACCCAAGTAACCCTACAACTTCTGGGCACACATAGCAAAAGGTAACCCTGATCCTGCTACGCAAAACTTTTCTCCACAAATTATTTATTTATTTCCGTTTGTTTTCAACTTTTAAAAAGGGTTTTATACGTTTTGTTTGTATTTTGACGTCGAAATAATGTCAATGTTTATGGTACGGTCACACAATTTCATTTACACGTGGCTTGGATATTAAAGCAATTTTCGGGGCAAAAAATACTTCTCCTTTCCTTAAAAAATCCGTACTCAGATTTGCCCTGCCTGTGTGTAGGTACAGTCGGCTTCAGATATATACATCGACAAGAATTCATTTAATTGTAAACAATCTTTGTTCCATAATATTGTTTTAATGAATAGCCACAAAAATCATATTTTATAACACATTGGGCCCTTCATTGTAGCTAGGTGCACATTGATACAATATTATGGAACACAGGTGTTGGACAATCAAATGAATTCTTGTCGATGTATTCATCTTCTTCAGACTGACTGTCAGGGGCGACGGCTCTGAACAACTCGATTCCCACCGGCTTCCCTTCGGAAATTCGGAACACAACCACTCTATCGTCATTGAATAATCAAACTATAAGTATTTGATACACCATAAAATTAAAACATTTAAACATTACAAAACGTTCGCACACAATTCATCTAAAAAAGTTGTGCAGATTGAAAAACATATTCGTAACTGTTTTATGAGTTCGGGACTGGTAGGAATAGAATTATTTGCACTAATTTGCATGAAGCTCATAATAGAAAAGTAGATCAAAATAGGAATTTAATGAAACGGTTTATTGACACCGTTGGTAGGTAAACAAGAAATAAAGGACATGTCCTAAAATGGTTTTTTATTCATCAATAATGCTAACCAGGATAAGTTAAATATATTTGAATAGACATCCCAAAAACTAGTGGTTCTAACTATATCATACATTTTTAAAGACCTCCAATTTTGAGAAAAATCTTTTTTATTTTAGTAAGAATTTACTCCTAAAACGAACAAACAATTCTAATTATCTAGTATAATATAGTGAACAAACCCCATAAAATAGTAAACTTGTCAAAATTGACGCATGTTACTGTCATTACTGTCAATTCATTGACAGTAATGACAGTACTATGTGTCAATTTATGTCATATTGACATATTCAAATAGTAAACTTGTCAAAACTGACACATTTTACTGTCATCACTGTCAATTGATTGACAGTAGTGACAGTATTATGTGTCAATTTATGTCTTATTTGTCAAAGTTTCCATCAACAAAATAAAATATTTATACTTTTAAATAGTTTATAATTTTTCTCATTAATGGAGGGGTCTAAAAATATTATTTCAGTGGTTCCTAGTTCCATATTTCATCGTTTTTATTTAGATGTAGTTTGATGCTGGTTAGATTTTTCTCGGAATAAAAATCCAACGTCCCTACAAAAAGCGGACATCTCCTTTTCGCGGCCACGACGAAAGTCCGAAATAATTATTTTTTTCTTTTTTGTTACTCCGGCTTACCTCTGTCGTTTTACCACGCCTCGCCACTGCTGACTGTACAATATTTATAATATCTGCGGAGAAATTCCACGTACCTACATGATTGAGTACCGTGGATAAAAGCTGAAACAGATTACCTGACGCACCTAAAACTTTCTTTGAAAACGCTATCAAAATGGACGTAAAACGAGAGGTCGACTCGATAACGAAAAAAAATAGTCTGGAACGTTTTATTAATCTTGTTTTCATCGCACCGCCCGCGCCATCGGCACCGGCTATGTTTACGTTATCTGTATGTTTTGTTGCAAAAAGTCTAGTTCAGGGATGGCAATCCCTGAACTAGACTTTTTGCAACAAAACAAAAACTATGACGTGTGAAAAATGATAGGCAGTAAAGGTGTTTTATTTTAGAACTTCATAAAGCCAATTACACTGATGAGATAAGTATAGGTACATAAAAAAACGTGTGGCACTCGGAGACTGCCACAGTAAAGCTATTGCATAGCATTTGTAACCTCCATACTTCCTATTTGTCAACGCTATACTTGGGATGATGACGTGATGACATAAAACAAAAATTACGTTCCCATGACAACATCACGTTGTCATGGGAACCGTCATTACATGGTAGGCGGTGTTAGGTTTTATTTTCGTTACGGAATTTCTTGATTCGGTTGCCACGCTCAAAGCCCGTGATAAAAGCTATGCAATAGCTTAATAATAACACAACATAAAGTAGGCATTACAAATAGTGACAAACACAATATTAACAATGTAATAATTTTTTTTTTAAAGCGGCGGAAACCTGCGTTAGGCGTTAGTCTTGGCTGTTATTTGTAGACCTTTGACAGTCGTTACGGGCAGTTTTCTAAGCCCGACAGTCTGACATTTGACAACCAGTCTTACCGACAGGTTACCCAGTTACTGGGTTGTGGATTTCAGATAGGCAGTCTCTCCATGTAAAATACTGGTATTCAGCTGCATCCAGTTAGACTGGAAGTCGACCTCAGTATAGTTGGGAAAAGACTAGGCAGATGTCTTCTCGCAATTGGTGATTTGCGAGAAAACTGAGTAGTCTTCTCTCAAATAACCAGATATTTCAACAGTGTTCACCTTCCTTTTATCAGCAAATAGATCCAGTCCAGGACTAGATCCAAGGAAAATGTTGAGTGCGTTCAGCACTCGCGGAAATATTGTATTTTTTTTTTACTTTATTTTTACTACTAAATATGTCCCACTCAGAGTTAAAGCGCGTAGACTACAAAGTAAAATTGGTGCGTTGACGTCGTTTGCCATCCCTGGTCAGGTATGACAGTAAAGTATTGCGTTTAAATTTATGACTATGAGCATTATCACTCACTTTGCACACTTGTAATTTAATGATCTTCTTACAATTGCTAAGAACAACTTGAATGACGGTTAAGGTCTTCTCGCGGGCTTACTTCAATAAAACTGAATTTGCGGTTTTATTTTCTGCTAAAAAGTTTTTCAATTTGGTCGTACCATAATGATATTTTATAAAGTAATGTAGGATCCAAGACTATTTCAATATTAATTACGGCATTATTTATGATAACTTAAGTAATAAATTAAATGTTAATTGAAAATAGCTGACCCTATTCAGTTACTAAAACCTATTATAGTTCATTTGTTTTTGAATTGATTACACAAACAGGATTGAATGAAAATGCATGTTTAGAGCAAATCACAAGTACCTCCTATTAATTATTTATAATCATTGCTCGGGTTGTAGAAATGCTCTTAATGAGTAAACTAAAATACCAGTGGTGTTATGATTTCAAATAAGTAATACATTGGATTGCAATTGAGATATCAATGATACGAAATAGTTTGTGGGATGATGATAATAATCATTAATTTTCAATCAAGTGTAGTCTGTGGCCTGTGTACAGACGCCAGCACATCAAGCTAACCGAAACTGTCAAATTTTCCCAATCAACTTTGAACCTTATGCTTCAGCGATAAAGTTGAAAATCTATTAAATAAATTTGACAGATTGTAGTAGCCTGATGTGCTGGCGTCTGTACTTAACTACATTGCATTACTGTTTTAAATACGGGCAAATTGTCCAAATTACGTCGTTGGAATACCTATTCCAACGACGGTAAGTAGGACGTAAGTAGGTATAGGTACCTACCTATACCTACTTAACATAATCAGCCTATAATGTTCCTGTTATGGTACTGGATAAGTGCCCAGCACGGCCAGCACTAGTATCGCATAGGGGCAGCACTAGCGCCGCCATATTGATTTGTAAAATTGCCGTACGCACGTTGTGTTTCTATGAATAAAGAATCTAAGTCTAATGAATTACCTTGTTAGAAGATATAATATTATAGTTCCCACTACTGGGACATAGGCCTCCACTCTACGAGAGGGAACGGGATGTAATCTACCACGTGGGCCCAGTGCGGGTTGGTAGATGTCACATGTCGTCGAATTTTTGGTTCTAGGACATGCCGGTTTCCTCACGATTTTTTCCGTCACCGTTACCTACGCCATTGCCAAAATGTGTGGAAAACTCGCTGTCTTAGTAAAGACTAAATATTTCAAGCCCTTTTAATCTGAAAATAGTCTTGCGTTGCTTGTATCACCGCACCTGTTGATGATCTTGTTGCTGAGTAATGCTGACTAACTCCCAGAAATCCTTCGATTATTGATTGACAAACGAGACGGAACAGCCGATCATGGTGAAAAGGTTCTTTTGAAAAGAAACCTTTTTGTTGATGTTTTATGTTTTCGCTTGTTATTCTCATCCCCAACGTCTCCTACTAGTACAATCACGCCGACAAAGTGGTAAAGTGAAATCTTGATTTTTTTTTTTTAGGGTACCTCCCCTGGGGTGGGGATGTTTTTTTTTTCTCGTCAATTCCATGGTGTGGAGTTGAAAGGTCGTTCAAAAATATTTGAGTTTGTCCGCTCCATTTTTGGACTCAGGGATCCGTTTGCGAAATATTAAGCTTTAAAATGCAAATTTTTGTTCCCCCCCCACTGCCAGCTAAATGGTTGGTTTTGGACATGTCAAAAAATTCATAACAGTAGTATATATAATGAATTAAAAGGAAAACTATCACAGCTAAGTAGGCTTTACAAATTAACGGGTAATTATTGACCAACTTACATTTACAGTTGCAAAAACATGTTCTCCCATACATTCCGTATGGGGAGAACATGTTTTTCAACTTCAAAGTTAAGTTTGTTCTTGGGATAAATTCATCCCAACTACGGAACCCTTCATTGTGCGTGGTCCAACACGCACTTGGCCGGTTTTTAAAATGTAATTTTTGTGGCAATTTCACAAAAGTTTACCAACAACATCTCCCTGGCAATGTCATTCAGGTGCCAAAAGCACTTGTTTTTTTTTACCTCTTTATCAAACATCAGAATACGTTCAATATCTGTTGAAACAATCGTAAATTCAATCTTTCAGACCGGCAAACTCACTTCCTTATCTTATATCGATAAGGATTATAACATCCACGATTGCTTAGTTAATATACTCCGTTCTCACAATACATTTCAATAAACGAATCACATAACGTTGATTGACGGAAACGTACACGCGTGCCCTTCCATTTTAATGAGGTGGACCACTATAACGGCCCTTGTCCCAATGAGGACATCACTGCCCATTCCGTTGTGCCGGACATTAAATATGTATTGCGAAGAGGTCAATTATAAACGCGGATAAAAATAGTAAGGGAAAAAATACCAGTAGGTTGCTCGGTTTTTGTTGGTTTGTTATTCAGAAACGCCTTTATATTTCTCACTATGCAGCAGCTGCAACGCTTATGATACGCTGTTTTATAAATCCATGCAAATTTTTAACTTGAGGATATAGCGCTGTAATCGCTCTATGTTGGCGCGACAGTCTCAACACCTTAGTTTATCGCAATCCACTGCTGAAAATAGGCCTCCCCTATGTTATTCCATGTTCTCTGCCTTTTATAGCCATTCCATAATACCTGCCCGTTACACTGCAGGAAGAAGTCTTCAAATATTCCAACATAGGATATAGGCGACAGCCAAAACGGTAATTTTAGATAGTTCGACTGCACGGTTCAAATGGTAAAATCGTCTTTTAATACGATTGTAACAGCTTTCAATCCGAGAATACTTTACGGTATATTTTCCGAAATTTCGCTGAAAAAAAATATACGGGCATTCGGTAAAACCATACACATATACATTAAATTTTAGTCACAACATTACTCTGTTCGTTAATGCTGTGTAATGAACGCGGATGCGATAGTGTATTTACGAGTAACTTCATTCGAAATTAATTTTTCAATACACTTGCTCGTAAAGTGGCTCTTATTGAACTGCTTTTAGGTTCATAATGCAGTATATTAAACACACGTGCTTTTTACGTTTATTACCGCACTAGTGCGGTAATGTGCGCTACATATCACGATTTACTAGTCGGGATAATGACATGGTAGCATAGATTTAGTAAGTATTATTGTAGCAGCATGGAATTAGTATGTACTTTCATAGCAGAATAGAATAAGTATGAGCTATCCTATACTATAAAATGAGCATTTTCTATTATCACCCGAGCAGAGCTCGGTTGACCAGGTACTTAACATAATATTTCATCAAATTATTTATTTTTGGCAAAATAATAACATTCTTTCGTGTTCTACATACAAAAATATTCAGTTTGTATGCTTTTAATACCTATTAGACTATTTGACGGCGTCATGCCATTGCCTCTCCTTCAACCTACGAAGACACCGCGAAAAAAGAAAAAGCGGGCAATATATTTTTTTTACATCTGTGTTTAGTTTATAAAACTTTATTTATTTTAAGCCACGCAAGAGTGTTGCTAAACGTTGTATGAAACGAGTGTGTGCTGTTCATTACACACTTGTATTATAATGTACTATTATGGATGAGTATTAATGTGTGTGCAGTTTGTCGAGTTTATAATAGGTAACATAAAATGTTAGAGATGCATGAAAATGAACGATGGATGAAATGAAATAACAGATTTCAGCACAATTGAAGGGCTAACATTAGGGCCGGCAGGCATAGGGCCAATGCCTGCCGGGGTTGCGGGTTTGACCGAAAGGGTTACCGTGGCCCCTGGCAACATGCAGGCAACTGAAGGAATACAGGTGGGTCTTATTCAGCAAGAGTCTGACACGCCCTCCCGCTCCACCCAGAGCGGGAGAAGTTATTTGATAATTTCCCACCCAAAAAAAATGAAATGGAACGTTCTATTGGAATTATAAGGGAATCTGAAACCCAATTGAGTAACACACTTTCAATAACAAGCCGAAGAATTTTGAAAAAAAAATCATATGCTGTTTTATGAATTGCTTTTTATGTTCAAAAACGTAGATAACGCAATGAATACTGTTGAATGATCAAAATGAATGACATTGTGATTGTGAGTGTTACGCATTTACCCCGCTTCTGTCCTTCGTAGCGAACCTAATGGAAATCAGGTTATATTAGATATTATTGGAACGAAGTTCTTTAACGTGGCTTGTAAATTTTCAAAAATCGTCACGCAAAAAAATGTTAATACTTGCGACTGTCTTCTTCTACTTTAAAGAGAAAGTGGTGTATAAGTTGACGCGACTTCGAAGGACCATACGCGGGAAAATAATTTACGTGGTGTGGAATATTAGCCGACACAGAATTGAGCTACACACAGGTATGAATAAGGAATAGGGATGGATGGACTTACTTGGGAATCTTCTGGACGAAACACGTTGACTCAAGGACAGCTCTGGCTATCCTGGTGTTCACTGATTCAACTCACTGTGGTGCACTTATTGGGTATTTTAAATGTCACAATTGTATCGGCCTTACAAATAGAGAGCTCGTGAATTTTGATATAAAATGGTGGTGCGGTTGGCGGTTTGGAGCGCGCGCGGCGCTCGTGGGCGTTAGCGGTGAGCGGTCACTGACAAGTGTCCAAAATTTGAGAAGTAACCTCAAATCACAGGAGATGCGATTGGCTCCCGCCACAGCGGCAGCAGCCTCTGATTGGTGCGTGCGATGAGCGTCCGTTTCGTTCCGTTGTACGGGAATTGGGAAGGAAGGAATATAGCTCAAAACTGCGTTCGGACTATTATAAAAAAAAACTTATTATTAAAACTTGCGCGAGTATAAATAAAGAGAGAGAGAGAACGCCAGCAGAAAAAAAGCAAAAGAAAAGAATAAAGTGATTACAGTGTCGTGGGATAAAATTGTACACATCAGCCAGAGTACACTGCGTACCGGAAAGAGAAACAAAGAAAGTGTGAATTTGATCAAAATTAAAATCCAAATGCTCTGAAATTTTTAAAATTTTTCGTCATGGGTGTCGTTTTCATAGTTTTCGAGGGTGCTAAAGCCGATAGAGAGGTCAAAATGTAAATGCAAGATGGCGGCCACGAAAATTTTGTTTTTATTTTAAATCATACGTGAGAAAGAACTTCGTTCCTGGCGGGGGTCCCCCGACCGCACACGTTTTTTATCTCAACGCTTTATTGAACATGTTGAGCTGAAAAAAGAAAGTTGTCCATACGTTTAGAAGGTTTTTTGAATTTGTATTAATTTGAATGCGAAATTAAAGATCGCGATCACGCAACGTCGCTTACGACGCTTAAACTCTCACCGCACCTTTAGGTACATACCAAGTACTTACAATGAAAGCGGTATCTTACTTATTTTTCATCATAAAACGGCATATTAAAATGTTTGTTTAATAACGCCCTTGGATCTGTTATTTCGCCAAATTTATGTTTCTGCTGAGTTTAGACGAATGTTTCATTTACCTTCAATGTTTTAATGTATGTTTGTTTGTTTTTATTGAGATGAAACACGGTCAGGGAAAAGATTGTTTATCAAATTGACACATTACGTCAATTTGCCGGGATTGTGGCTAAGTAATAATAGCTGCACGGGTCGATCGATCAGGTTAAGCTACGCTTGCCGCGGTTGGTCTGTGGATGGGTGACCATCTTTACATACCAAGACCCCTCCGTGCCTCGGAAAGCACGTTAAGCCGTTGGTCCCGGCTGTCATTTGTAGATCTTTGATAGTCGTTACGGGTAGTTAGAAGCCAAAAAAGTCTGACAACCAGTCTTGCCAAGGGGTATCGTGTTACCCAGGAACTGGGTTGTGGAGGTCAGATAGGCAGCCGCTCCATGTAAAATACGGTATTCAGCTGCATCCGGTTAGACTGGAAGCCGACCCCAACATAGTTGGGAAAAGGCTAGGCAGATGATGACGTCAATTTGCCGTGATATAGCCATTTCATACTATGGTCAAAGAATGACAGTTATGATTTGATACATAGGTAGTCAAATTGCTTAACAATTAATTTTACATTTAATGAATTATGACTATGTGATATCTCTCACGAAATATAACAAACTGGTTAACCATACACCTAATGATTCAGGCTATCGTGATTGCAGGCTAGATTCATCATCATCATCAGCCTATAATGTTCCCACTGCTGGGAAACAGGCCTCCTCTCGGTGAGAGGGAGTGGGCTGTAATCCACCACGCGGGCCCAGTGCGTGTTGGTAGATGTCACATGTCTTCGAATTTTCGGTTCTAGGACAAGCCGGTTTCCTCACGATGTTCTCCTTCACTGTTTTGAGAGCAGTGGTGATTAAATAATTTACACAAAGTAAAGCGCCTGTTTGGGTTTGAACCTACGACCTACAACTCGTAAGTCGCGGCCGTTACCACTGGGCCACCATTGCTAGATTAATTCGGGAAAATTATTACATACATGTAAAAGGGCTTTTGTTTTTGGAGCCGAGAAACCAAATAATAACTAAACTATTCGGCATTGTCAACAAGTTAACCTACGTGTTGATTTTGGCTTGATTAAAACTTTATAGCAGCTTAAGCGCTTTACTATGTACTTTGGATGCGGAACAATAAAACTATAAAATAATTTATGAAACTACTGCAGCGGCTTTGTGACTTGTGCTAAGCATAGGTTACATTTATAGCGGGGCGTGTAGTGTCGAGGGAATTAAAGGATCCAAGGGCTAATTGTTTGGAGAAACATACTGGGTGATTTTTTTACCGTCTCGAAATTTTTACAGGGTGTTCTACCCATGAATATAAACTGGAAGGAGAGGAGCAGCTCAAAAAGGAGGAGCTCGTGGCTAAGTAATAACAGCCGCACGGGGTAATTCACCAGGTTAAGCTACGCTTGCCGGGGTTGGTCCGTGGATGGGTGACCATCTTTACATATCGAGACTCCTCCGTGCCTCGGAAAGCTCGTTAACCCGTTGGTCCCAGCTGTCATTCTGTGAATCTTTGACAGTCGTCACTGGTCGTCAGAAGCCCGAAAGTCTGACAACTAGTCTTACCAAGGGGTATCGTATTACCCAGTTACTGGGTTGTGGAGGTCAGATAGGCAGTCGCTCCATGTAAAATACTGGTATTCAGCTGCATCCGGTTAGACTAGAAGCCGACCCCAACATAGTTGCGAAAAGGCTAGGCAGATTGATTCTACCCATGAATGTAAACAACTTTCACTATGGGAGCAACTCTGAGATCACGAAAAAATAATCATCTGTTTCATACATTTTGGTCAAGTAGGTATTGAACTTTTGTATAAACAGCAGATTTTTTTTTTCGTGATTTGTCGTGAATCATCCGGTATAAGTTCGTCACGCAAATTGTAATATTGCATAGTAGTGATGCAACGAATACGAATACGAATATTCGTATTCGCCGAATAGTAGACATTTACCGAATATTCGTATTCGGCGAATACTAATACGAATACTAATACGAATATTTAAAAATTAATATGTTTGTACGCAAATCTAATTAATGGCAGACTTGGAAGACGCGCGTCGTCGGCACGTAAAAATACGACGTGTGCAAGGGCCTTAACCGCAACGACGACGCGACGGGGGACTCCCCGGCCATAGTTTATACAGTGCCGCGGCCCGGGAGTTTTCCTATCATTACGAACCATGGACTGATTGATTCATTCATTCCTTTCATTTCATTTGTCAGTCGAAAGCACAAGTCAAGCAAGAGAGTATTGTTTTATTTATTTTCTGAGGTTGCTGCGAAGTGAAAGGAGTTGAAGTTGAATAGAAAATGTCTTCTCGTAAACGAGATCAAAGTGACATATGGAAACACTTCGATAAATTACCAAATAAGTAGTTATATGGTCTGTATTTCTTTTGTATGAACAAAAAGTAGGATAGTAAGTCCTAAGTAACTTAGACGAACGTTAGTAATAGCTGCGTCTATGTAGTACTAGACTATTAGTCTTTTATTACCATGGCGAGATATTCGTATTCGTATTCGTATTCGCCGAATAGTAGGTTTGATATTCGTATTCGTAAAAGTAGTATTCGTTGCATCACTACTGCATAGTCAAATCCATAGGTAGGTACTGATATTATAAATGCGAAACTAACTCCGTCTGTCTGTCTGTGGCCTTTTCACACCTAAACCAGTGAATCAATCGTTATGAAATTTGACAGATAGGAATCCTAGGACCTGGAAAATGACATAGGCCACTTCATCCTGGATATTTATTTGCATATAAATACAGACGAAATTGCGGGCTTGTATTCAATATTATTGGTATTTTACACTTTACATAACTAATAAAAAAATGGCCAAGTATGACTTGGTCTCGCACACGAAGGGTTCCGTACCACTGTCCAGTATTTAACACTACGTTTTTTAATTTATTAAAAAAAATACATGTTTCTTGTATGGGGACCCCCTTTAATTTCTATTTTTATTCGTTGCTGTTATAGTGGCAATATAAATACACAATCTGTGAAAATTTCAACTGTCTAACTATTACGGTTCATGAGATACAGCCCACGTACAGACAGACGGACGGACAGTGTTCCGTTTGGCACCCTTCGAGTACGGAACCCTAAAAATGACTACAAGTAATACTTTTATAAGAATACACGAAGTTCCTCTTGGAAAAGACAGCAACCGCGGGCAACGGCAAGTCTGCCATAAAAATACTTGTAAAAGTCGGCGCTCTATTACTTTCTATTTTGCAAAGATAAGTACTGAGAAAATGCAGCTTCTTATTTTTATATTCAAGATTAAAAGCCGTCAAAACTTCAGTTCGTTATACATTTTAAGAGTAAAATTGAAAATATACCTTTTGTGTTTTGTTGAAGAAGTCTGTTAAAATGGAAAGCGCTATAAAAATATTAATAGTTTAGTATTAAGTAGTTTAATGAGCGTTGCGAAGACTTTTCTCGAGCTAATGCAAGGCAAATTGATACCCTACGTCAATTTGCCGTGTTATAGTCCTTTCATACAATTGTCGAAGAATGACAGTTGTGGTTTGAGTAAACGGAAAGTTTAAGTTGGATGTCAACTTGCTTATTTCCATAACTTTAACCTACTAAGTATTTGTAATCATTTACAAATCATCGTGCTTGTTTTTTTCCTGAGTTTGTTCGTTACTGCATCAGGTTTCAGGCTATTCAGCTTGGTATCCAATAGATATATTTTTACAAACAAAGCCACTTAAACCATTGAATTCTAAATTTTTTCTAAAAAAACTAGATATATTTAAAAACGATTAACATCTCATTTCCAATTAATTATTTTAAATATTTATGCAACAATAACTTTATTAATTAATTATCTCTTTTAAAGTACACTGTAAATAGCTACTTAGTAAAAAAATGCAAAAAAAAATAGAAAAAAAAAATTAAGTTTAATAAAAAACTGTAACCCGACTACGGGAAAATAAAAATGATCTAAAAAGTACGAAACAAGCAAATATTTCAGACAGAAATCAAGACATAGGTACAAAAATGGTCAAGGTAAAGCCGTGGTCGCATGCCTGTATACCATGTTGGTGCCAAGAACACCTACAAAATTATAATGGCATGCGACGACGGCTTTACCTTGACCATTTTTGTACCTATGTCTTGATTTTTGTCTGAAATATTTGCTTGTTTCGTACTTTTTAGATCATTTTTATTTTCCCGTAGTCGGGTTACAGTTTTTTATTAAACTTAATTTTTTTTATTTTATACTTTCCGTTTTTACACTTGATAAACGTAAATAAGAGTAGAGTAATACAATAGTTCAGTAATTAACCTATTTTAAATTCCAATAGCAGTGCATAGTGCTTTGGACGAAACCATAGAGACCAACGATTTATTTCGACGCCAACAACATATATCGATATCGAGCTTCGAAGAAATCCAAAATATAAATATTTCGTTGTACTTGTTTTTCTTCATAAGAGTGGAATTACAAATCGGTACTACTTATTAAGATTTGATTAACTGCACGTTGGTAACATCTTGCGATACTACGTAGCGCAGTCTCACTTTTGCCTGTTTTTAACGATTTAAACATATTTGTTTACTTTGAAAATATAATATTATATACATATTTGTAATGTGCTCGTCAAGACCTTTCTTTTGATACCAAACATGTCATGATCATCCCATTTTAATTTTTTTCGAGGTTAGAAATTTACGTGTAAAGTCCACCAAATTAAATTAAGGGAAAAATTATATAGCCTATGTCACCCGGACCATTATTAAGAATCTATTGATACCTCATTCATCAAAATCGGTTTAGTAGTTTAGGCGCTACGGTGGAACACACGTAAAAACATACATACATTTTTATTTTTTTATTTATTTATTTAAATGCCTTAAAACTACCATTACAGGTCTTAACCTAATGCGATAGCTAAGTCACACAAACAATACGAAAGAAAAAAAATTATAGATAATTATTTATAACATAATGTGAACAACAGTACTTTTGCGAATTCACCCCAGTAACATGTAAATATATCAATATCGAGCTGAATACTGTTGATGGTGCGAATTGCTCGAGTCAGTCACATACATACATACATACATACAAACATACATACATACAAACATACATACATAGACTGCTAAAATCATAACCCTTCCTTTTGGCTTTGCCGTAGTCGGGTAAATAGAATGGAAAAACTAAAGAAGAATTTGTAATTACCGTCAAAATAGCCGCTAAAATAACATGATGTTAAAATCCAAGGCTCTCAAAAGCTTGAATATAACTTTTTTTCCAATCACTATAAATAATAATGACTGCTTCATATTTTTGGTCTAATGTTTTTCATGTTTTTCTTTATGGCAAAAATCTTCAAAAGAAGTTTCATCGTCTCCGTAAATATTACGCGTAACGAGATTAGTTCGATCCATTTTTATTAGAGCCAAGCATCAATCTCTTATCTAGCATTAGGAACATGTTCCACTTCAGGCGAAGAAGCTCTATAAGTAACTGTTCCTTTGACAACGTGCTTGTTTGCTGTTGGTGATTTTAGTTGATTATTTCGACAATCCAAAAAGGCTATGGTGTGCTGCTGCCTATACTTATGTATCGAGGTGTGGTAAAAAAGGCATGAAAATAGAATAAATGTTGTGGAATCGCGTTCCTTGCGAAGCATATGTGATGCAAGTATGAATGGTCTGAGGAAAGATTTAATAAGGCAACGGTGTGGTTTAAAAGAAGATGTAGAGACACAAATTGAAAAGAGTATGCTTAGATGGTTTGGTCATATAAAGGAGGTCATAATGAGGATAAATGAAAGGCGACTAACAAAAGGTATTTATAAGGCAGATGTGAATTGAAGCGCCAGGAGCCCCACGCCTTATTGGTGATTTTCTTTAGAAAGAATTGGTGTGTACTCGCAACCGGCGGCGGCGTCCGTGTATGACCAGATGTAAGAACGAAAAAACCGGCCAAGTGCGTGTCGGACCACGCACAATGAAGGGTTCCGCAGTTGGGATGAATTTATCCCAAAAACAAACTTAACTTTGTAGTTGATAAACATGTTCTCCCATACGGAATGTATGGGTAAACATGTTTTTGCAACTGCAAAGTTAAGTTGGTCAATTATTACTCAATAACTAGTAAAGCCTACTTAGCTCTGATAGTTTTCCTTTTAATTTCGTTATATAAACTACTGCTTTGATTTTTTTCACACATCCAAAACCAATCATTTAGCTGGCAAGAGGGGAGGACACTTGCGTCATGGAGGGTGCGATTGTCGCAACCCCGCGCTGGGCACGCCACAATTGCGGCGATAAGACCCGTCTTTGAGGAGTGGCTGGAGAGACGCCACGGCGTTCTCACCTTCCGCCTGACGCAGGTCCTCACCGGACACGGCTGCTTCGGGAGGTTCCTGTTCAGGATAAGGCGGGAGGAAACACTCGGGTGTCACCATTGTGTGGATCGGCCTGAGGACACGGTGGAGCATACGGTGGAGGTCTGCCCGGCTTGGGCGGAGCAACGCCGTGTTCTCGTAGAGGCGATCGGCGGCGGTGATCTCTCGCGTCCGGCCCTGGTTCAGGCTATGGTACGGAGCGAGAGGAAATGGCAGGCCGTCACCTCCTTCTGCGAAGCGGTAATGCTCGCGAAGGAGGAGGCGGAACGCGTGAGGGAGAGGCAAACTTCGCGCCCTCACGCCTCTAACCGCCGCAGGAGGAGACGCCCGGGGCGGGAATCGCGAGCCGATTTCCGGCCACCGTAGGCGCGGGCTTGCGGACGGTGAGCAATGGGTAGCTCGCCGTCCGATAAGGACCAAGCGAAGCGTGAGTAAATGTACCTATGTATGTTAGTGTATTTTTATGTATGTATATTGACAATTATTGCTAGGTATAAGATGAGGTTTTCCACTTCTTGACCTACAAATAGGTAATTATAAATGAAAAGAGATTTCAAAACCCACTGTACAGGAACCCAGCTTATATTGTTTCTCTAGTAACTTTGAAAATAGTTGCAAAGTCATAAGATGTCTTATGTGTTTCTGATTTGTGTCATTAGATGTCCAATTTGTAGGTTTGTTTCAATAAATGCTACATACAAGTAGGCACATTATACTTGTTTTGCAAAACGAGATGAATTTGAATAGTATGACTGAATCCTGTTTGATTTACAGTACGAATGTGTGTGATTATAGAACAGTTATCGAAAAATGTTGAGTGCAGACCACTTTTAACCAGAGCACAATTTAATAAGTGGACACATAAGGTCTGTTATACAGACATAAGACGATAAGCCGCTGTGCAATCAAATTTTATTCAGAATGAGCGTCGCTATGTCGAATAACATAACCTATTATAATGATGTGGAATTTTATACTCAAATACTCAAGTTCAATAACGAAATCGGTATAATATTCTTATAAAAGTATGACAAGGTCATTTTTGAACCCTTAAACTACATAAAATATTAAAAAAATATTTCACACGTAAAAACATATCAATTGACGAAATGTTGTTTATTTCTCCAAAACCCGGCTTATCAGGTAGCGCGTGAAAATTTTACACGAAATATATATATAAATACACGGTAAAGTTGCATGCGCACCAACAATTTCTTCCTCTAAACATAAATAAGACTAAAATTTATTTACGATAGGTTATTATATTTTCAATGTCGCAGTCACGCTGTTCGGATTTGTCAATTTCAATTTAATTTGATTAACTTCTTGATAAAAATACTGAAATGACCTAAACGCTGTGTATCGTCTGAATATCTGAGCTTTGAAGGACTTAACCATTAGTTCATTCATCATTCATTCATCATCTGGCTAACAGAGATATAATACTTGTATTAAAGAACAAAATGCTTTAATGCAGAAGATACTCAGCTTGTCGTACAATTATTCAAAACTTATCCAGCTGTTACGTTGCTATTACACAGCTATTAGCAATATAACTTTGTGCCCAAATTGCTTGAATAACCTCTGAGTAAGCGCTTAATCAGCTAATTATGGTAGTCTTATTCAGCGAATAGTTTCTATGACTGCTGTTAAACAAAACTTACTCAGAAGGTTTGTGCTGACTGGATAGGTAGGTAACATAAATAAACCTAGAATGCAATTAACTCATACTTGCATAGTGTGTTAATTGCAAAATTCTTTGATATTGATAAACTCTTTGGCCAACGAGTAAAATAACTAAAGTTTTGAAAATGGAACTCAATATTCCATTTCCACCAAATATTTTTAAATTAATCGCTCACTTCGCTATACGCTGCCAGTGTCACAACAGCACAACATAGCAAGGAGTACATCACCGTGGTATCTAGCTAATAAACCGGGGTTAGCCGGGTAAGATTGGATCGCACGTAACGACTGGGTTCGCACGGTTATATAGCTGGTAGGCTTAACCAGTTTGATCTCCGTCTGATTGGGGCGTTCTAGACCGAGTGGTTACTTAGTACGTCTGGGTAGCAATGTGCTTTATCTATGCGGTATGATACGCATTGGTAGTAGATTTAAGTTCTTTGCCTTAGACCACTGAAGGAGTACCTTACCGTTTTCCTAAATTAACTGTTGTTTTTTTGCATAGTAAACGCCGCCTCAGAAGATAGAATTGTATTTTGTCTTTTCAAATTGCTGATCGATATTTCAGTATCTACAGCCTTAGTTCAACAATGATGGTAGATTTTTCATGCAATAGGAGCCTGTAGTTATTGACTGGACACAAAAACTATCCAGTTCTATCTGGAAATTCCTCACAGAAATATCCAATTTCCTTTTGTAGAAACTCGCTTGCAACCACAAACTCAATGATTTTCTTCGAGAACAGATACTTAATGAGCACATTATGTAACCCTATTTTTTTTTTTGTTACCTGCTCTGAAACATGTGTTTTGATAAGGTGTGTGTGTGAGTAAATTTGCAATTTATCATCCCGAACACGAGTTGAAGGGAACCCCAAACTTTGATTATTGGTCGTATTCTTTGACGCGCGTGGTTGAAATTTCAATTGTATGTTTAGGAAATGGTAAGGGATAGCTGGGTAATTCTGTTAGTTGCCACTTCTCCCTGTGCACTGTATTTGAAAATAAAATGATTTAACCCACAAATAAATAATGAAGACAACAAATGAGTGCCAGATTGAGTATCGGTACATCGAGGTGCTGAAGTGTTTATATAAAAATGCTACTATATCAGTCCGACTCCAGGATCAGACCTCGAAACCTATCCTTCTGCAGCGAGGGGTGAGACAGGGAGATGTTTTCTCTTCGAAACTGTTCACCGCTTCACTGGAGGATGTCTTCAAGGTTCTGGACTGGAAAATAGTTGGCATCAACATCAATGACGAGTACATAACTCACCTTCGGTTTGCTAACGAGTCATGGCTGAGACTATGGAGGACCTCAGTACTATACTGGATGACTTCAGTAGAGCTTCCGAAAGAGTGGGTCTTAAAATGAATATGGACAAAACGAAAGTCATGCCCATGTAACATCATAAAGATCGTAGTGTAGAGTTTAAAGTACACTCAAAGTTGTGGATGATTATGTTTACCTAGGACAAACTGTCCAGTTAGGTAGGTCCAACTTCGAGAAAGAGGTCAGTCGTTGAATCCGACTCGGTTGGGCGGCATTCGAGAAGCTGCGTACTATCTTCTCGTCTCATATATCACAATGTCTCAAGACAAAAGTTTTTGAACAGTGCGTGTTGCCAGTGATGACCTATGACACTGAAACGTGGTCGCTCACAATGGACCTCATCAGAAGGCTAAAAGTCATCCAAAGAGCAATGGAGAGGGCTATGCTTGGAGTGTCCCTACGTGATTGAATCAGAAATGAAGAGATCCGTAGAAGAACCAAGGTAACCGACATGGCCCGATGTATTGCCAAACTAAAGTGGCAGTGGTGGTGAAGTGGTGGTGTGGTTTTCGCAAAACAGATGGCCGATGGGGCTGAAAGGTTCTGGAATGGTGACCGCGTACCGGAAGACGTAGCGTTGGAAGGCCCCCCACAAGGTGAACTGATGACCTGGTGAAGGCCGCAGTAATCCGCTGGATGCGAGAAGCACAGAACCGGTCGAAGTGGTGGTGCTTGGGGGAGGCCTATGTCCAGCAGTGGACGTCTTTCGACTGAAATGATGATGAGTGATGATGACAAATGATAATTCAATTACTTAATAATCTATGCATCAAGATATAAATTAAAACTGTACGGGTACTAACTTAATCTTTTTTTAGAACTAATGTAGTATACATACTTTCCAAATGGCATTTTGGCAGTGAATTATCAAATCCAGTTGATTAATTAAAACATAACTACCTACAGCAATTTTAGCACTATTTGTCAATAGTATTAGATTAGTAAGATTAATATTAATAAACAATACACCGTTATATAACATTGAGCCGCACCTGTTCCTTGCTCCCAAGATGTATCGCCCACAACATCTGTCACTGTAATCTCCTAATGTATCTTTATCTGATTCAAGATATATCCGTCTCAGGTGTAGCAGAAGTTAGGAAATTATTTTCATGAATGAAAAGCACCTTAATTGTGATTTCGACGATTCAACAATATCGGCCACGTTTCTTTTTTTTTAAGCTATTGCATAACTTTTATCGCGGGCTTTGAGCGCGGCAACCGAATCAAGAAATTCCGTAACGAAAGAAACCTAACACCCCCCACTCCGCCTACCATGAAATTACGGTTCCCATGACAACGTGATGTTGTCATGGGAACATAATTTTTGTTTTATGTCATCACGTCATCATCCCAAGTGTAGCGTTGACAAATAGGAAGTATGGAGGTTACAAAATGCTATGCAATAGCTTTACCGCGGCAGTCCCCGAGTGCCACACGATTATTGTTAACCATTGATGCACTTATATTTAAAGGAGCTCGTAGCTAAGTAATAACAGCTGCACGGTTCGATTCATCAGATTAAGCTACACTTGCCGGGGTTGGTCTGTGGATGGGTGACTTTCTTAACATAGCGAGACTCCTCCGTGTCTTGGAAAGCATATTAAGCCTTTGGTCCCGGCTGTCATTCGTGGATCTTTGACAGTCATTACGAGTCGTCAGAAGCCTGAAAGTCTGACAATCAGTCTTACCAAATTGTATCGTATTCTCCAGTTACTGCGTTGTGGAGATCAGATAGGCAGTCGCTTCATGTAAAATAGCGTATTGAGCTGCATTTGGTTAGACTGGAAGCTGACCCCAACATAGTTAGGAAAAGGCTAGGCAGATTGGTGCACTCATATTTGCACACATTTATTTGTACATATACATAGCATACATACATGACATAAACATAAAAACTAAAATGTAAAGGTACTTGCTTGCTTTTTTGTTGTCGACCAGAAGACTGTCAAAAATTATTGATGCTATGAATTTTGTTCTAGTGGATGGAATAATGGTAGAGAAGGGATCGTTATTTCAAATTCAAAATTCGTTACATTATTTATTAAAAAAATAAAGTCAATATTGTATAGAATAGAGTGAATAAAATAGTAAAGTAATATTTCAGAACAATTTCTGTCTTTTGCAAATTGTGTGGGAGGACAAACATATGACACTTCCAATGACAGCAAATATACAAATTTTCCATTACCCACCCCTTATTTTTTTCTTTAGAGTAAATATTAATAAAAATATGTATATTCATTGAGTTCATATTTTCTCTCTACTCAATTTTTTCTTACGAAGTTTAGCGATATTAACTTAAAATTGTCACTTAAACCTAACTTTTTAAATGAAGATACAAACTCCAAAATTTCTACAAAAAACGTTTTGAGAGCTTGCTACAAAAGGGAAATATTTTATTAAAAAAAAGACATAACTTCTTAGACCATATTTCACGATATATCGGTAGGAAAATCAATGAACTATATGCTTTACTTATACCTCTCTTGTGTGGCACGCTTATGTTGACTGACGATGTGATTTCGTGAGCTCAAAACATATTCCTTTGAACTGCTCTTATCGTGTTGGATAGATTTGTAAAAAAACATAATATGTCAAAGAGGGTTCAAGGTAATCTTCTTATATATAAAATTCTTGTGTCACAATGTTCTTACTCCTCCGAAACGGCTTTACTGATTTTTACCAAATTTTATATGCATATTCAGTAGGTCTGAGAATCGGCTACTATCTATTTTTCATACCCCTAAGTGATAAGGGTTGTCCATCCCAAACAAATAATTGGCAAAACAACGTTTGCCGGGGTCAGCTAGTCTTATATAAAATTATCGTGTCACAATGTTAGTTACCTAACTCCTCCGAAACGGCTTTACTGATTTTTACCAAATTTTATATGCATATTCAGTAGGTCTGAGAATCCGCTACTATCTATTTTTCATACCCCTAAGTGATAAGGCCACCCCAAACAAATAATTGGCAAAACAACGTTTGCTGGGGTCAGCTAGTAGGTTAGATAAAAATGTATTTTTGATTTATTTAACGTGTTTCATCATTTTCAACCAACTTCAAAATAGTTAGGAGTTAGGAAAAGGCTAGGCAGGCTGATATCTCACGTGTTTAAGCCTCTCACAATCATGATTTTATGAAGCATTTAGGTATAATACGTTAGTTAGTTCATTGATTGCAATTATTAAAATAGGACATTACATTTTAGACAGTAAAATTACAAAAAAAAAAAGTATTTTATTTGCCGTTAACTGAGTCATCACAGGATTTTCTCTCTAAAAATTTGTTGGCCCAACCTATAATCTGATTATAATGTGTAGTTTTAGCAGGTAAGTAATAAGATTAATTACTTACGTTGGTACGTTCTATTGGGCTAGCCAGATCTATTTTATCAATCAATTCGCGATATTTTTGCACCGTTTACTAACAGTCAAACAGCCAGATCTCTGCCATGAATTGGTTAATACGTGTCTGTGACGTCATGTTCGCCGATCGCGTGATCAAACACATTAAGAGCATACCTGCGCAGTTAGCTCGGGACTTTACCAAGGCCAGTTGAGGTCCTGTTCCTATATATTTTCGAAACAAAAGTCGTAGATCCTGCTCGAGAATCTACTTTATTTTCTCCTTAATTCGCGAGAAATTAATCTGGGTCGGTGTTAAATTATATCAATAAATCGATTTTTTTTAAATAACGTAAATCACAAATCCAAGACGGTTTTTTTGCAGCTATTCTAATTCTTAATAGACTTCAAACAGCTTTTAATAACATTGAGCCAGCATTTATAGTCTCGATCGGAGATTTTTGTGGTCGACTCGTATTCGACGGTGTGTTGTTATATTGGTGTCTATATTAACGTAAGATTTCTTTTGTTTTGCAGATAGTGCAACCAAAGGATTGGAGCCATGTGTTACTTCAGCTTAATAGTGATAATATTCGATAGTTCTGTGTTGTGAAGTGGTCGTGAATTCCCCGACATGCATTGGAGGCGTGACGTTCATCTGTTGCTGCTGATCACCCAACTGTCTGGAGTCATTTTGGGTAAGTGTTTTACTTTTGAAAGTATTTATAATGGGGAACTGTTACTCACATGATAATTTGTGATTGGTTTTATCTAAGAGACGATATTCCAAAATAGTTCAGAAATGGGGAGATAGATAGATAGAATATTCTTAATATGCTATGAGCTATGTTCTTAATTTATTACAATGCTCACTAGGTAACATTCTTATTGTTGTAATTCGTATCCTTTTCCATAACGAATTTACAAATAGATAAAGTCTTCCCACTTGCTGAAAAATTGCGTCTCATTAAAATTTGTAAAGTATCATAAAGTGATGCCTGTTTTGAATTTATCACTATCAACTTTAAAATTAATAAAGCATGCAGGTTTTAAAATTTAATTACGTTATTTCAAACTTTTCAATTTATAAAACTGACATTAATTAGCGTACGTGGTGTAGACATGATTTAACACCGAATGAGACACATTAACTCTTCAAACACAACTTACCAGAAAAAAAAATCTCACTAAAAATCACGCCTTGTTTCCTGGTTTGGGCAGAGGTGTCCCTGTAGCAGGTATAACCACATTTCGCCAGTTATGTTTAAGTCCCATGTAATAGGGGGCGAGCCTATTGCCATCAACCCGGGCACAAATCCAGACTCCGGGCTGCTAGGTACTGAGAAATTTCAGATAGAAAAACCCAATAACACTTTGCCCGACCCGGGAATCAAACCTAAGACCTCATGCTCAGCAGTAGCGCTTGCGACCACCAGACCAACGAGGTAGTTATGATGATTGAACTTTATCAAAAATCAAGATGGCTAAGTTTTTATTAAAGTTCCTATTAATTTTAAATTGCAAATAAGTATATAAATATATAGACAAAAGACCGCACTATCGCATTATGTACAAAAAGCCTGGAAAGTTGTTAGGGAGCTTTTAATAAATAAATCAATCAATTAACTGAAACTGCAGTAGTATGCTTAGATGGTTTGGTCATGTTGAGAGAATGAATGAAAGGCGACTAACAAAAGGTATTTACAAGGTGAGTGTGGTGTGAGTGGAAACGCCGGAAGGAGACGCCTTAGAAGAACATTAATATAGTGAACTTACTGGTGATATTCTTCAGAAAGATCAGCAGATTAATTGCGTAACACATTGACAATTACTACTGTTAGTGTGTTACGCAATTAACCAGCAAAAAAAAAACAAATGAAAACGAAAGCCATTACTACGGCTTTCATTTTGACAGTTCAACAACATTCATTTACGTTGTTGAACAGACAAATTTTTCGAACATAATGAAGCAATGGATTAGTAAATATCCTTCAAAATCATTCAGATTGTGATTGAAAGTGTGTTATGCAATTAGGGTGCAGGTGCGTAGTACTCGCAACAGGCGTTCGTGTATGACCAGGTATATGAACATAAATCAAGCAAAAGAAGTATGTAAGGATCGTATGGCAGTCTAAAGTTTTTGCTTACCCCCATAGTTTTTGCTTCAATTCTGAGTTGAGCTGCACGATAACTTTCAAATGCGTGCACTGACTGGACAGGCCCTCTCAATCTGTGTGGTGCTTTCCTCAAAAGACCACTTCAGACACCCATCCACATGGCCTTCACATGATCTGTATGTCTGGACTTTAAAAGAGACTGAAACCTCTGAGGTATGTCTGGACTTTAAAAGAGACTGAGACCTCTGAGTTTGTTTCGGCCTTTCTTCTCAGAGTAGTCGCATAGGAAACGCCGACCTCATCTAGTTTTAAAATATGATTGACGTGTAAAAGTCTTTGTACAAACCTACTTACATAAATAAAATAATTTACCATGGGAAGAAGGCGTGAGTTATGCATGCAGGTATGTTAAAGCTTAACTTTTTCCAATTCATCAAACCTGCTAGTTCTAACTGCCCTAGTTCCTATTCAACTACCTACCTTGCATCTAATCGAACACACATAGGTTCTAAATACAGGTCCTATTAGTCCTTTAACTGGTTTGATCGCAGCCTACGCCTGTTGCCCGTGGTAACTTTCATATAGGTAGAGTTTACATTATGTAAACAATAATACTGGTGTAAAATCAATGAAAACTATATTTATAAAAAACAAAATATATATTTAGAAGCGAATTTTTAATATACTTTGCAACGAACAAAAAATGTTTAGGAAACACAAGACAATAAACATGGCTATTTATGACTTGTTACATAGTGTTATGATAAATATGGATAAAACACTCCAGTATGTGCTAAATTTTGTGTGACATGACCAAGGCATTTGATTATGTGCAACATAATACATATTTACTAAAAAAAACTTTATTCTTACGATATAAGAGGAAATGTCCTTGAGCTCTTAAAATCGTACTTAAAAGATTGAAATCAATATGTTTAAATGTATTTATTGTAAAATTATTTTATAAATTCCAAATAAATACATTAGAATAACATTTTTAATATTAATTGAGAACCTCACAATAAGCCTTTTCATTTGATATGTCACACGGTACAATTTGCAAAACTTTTTTTTTTTTTTTGTCTGCCCTCCAAAAGTGACCCCTATATTCAAAACTCATTTATTTACGTTACACGCCCGTGTTTGGGTCACCAGAAACACATATGTGTACCAAATTTCAACTTAATCAGTCCATTCGATTCGGAGTAAATTGGCTGTGACGACAGACAGACACACGAGTGATCATTATGGATTTTGTTTTTTGAAGTTTGAGGTATGGAACTCAAAAAACGATGAATGGACGGTGTAAAAATGATATGGCTCGAAAAGGGCTGACTACGAGATGAGGACTAATAGAGAAGTATGGAAGAAGAAGACATCCTGCGACCTCAAATAAATTGGGAAAAGGTGATGCATTATAATCCTAATTAACACGAAGAATACATTTTATCAGCGTACCTTTAATAATTTCCCTAGAAACCACAGGCTGCTGGTGCCATATACTCAACCCCTTCATTTCATCAAATTCAAATTTCAAAAGTCATTTATTCAAACTAGGCTGAGAATCAGCACTTTTCGAACGTCAAAATTACATAAGACAGTCCCCCAAAACGCCCACCCTTCACCACTTCCTAGTGCCTTTAGCTGGGAAGAAGAAGTGGCGCAACAAACTCTCCAGCAGCACAGCTGTCTGTTCAAGTTAGAAAAATGATTCTATACAATAGTATGCAAAATGCATAATGTAAGTTCATTATGCAACACAAAACATAATTTAAATGATAAATTATTCGCCATATGTCAGCTAGCACACGCCAATATACCAACCAAAAACATCGAGAACTATACTCAAGCAGAAATAAAAAATAAAAACGTAAATAGAACTAAATATCTAAATAAAATCCTCCAGGCATAAAGGGCGTGCCCACTTACATAAAACTATTTAAAGCTGTAATTGGAATTTATTATAAATGATAAACTAGGACCATCGAGGTAAAATAAATGAATAGTTAATTACTAGTTACAATAACAAAACCATGATCAGCAAGACAACCAGTCACCACAAGCAGCACCCGTTCACGAGCATAACGCAAAAATCAGCCACTACCCCCCTCGCCATCATCATCATCATCAGCCTATAATGTTCCCACTGCTGGGATACAGGCCTCCTCTCTGTGAGAGGGAGTGGGCCGTAATCCACCACGCAGGCCCAGTGCGGATTGGTAGATGTCACATGTCTTCGAATTTTCGGTTCTAGGACATGCCGGTTTCCTCACGATGTTTTCCTTCACCGTTTTGAGAGCAGTGGTGATGAAATAATTTACACAAAGTAAAGCGCCTGTCTGGGTATGAACCTACGACGTACAACTCGTAAGTCGCGGCCGTTACCACTGGGCCACCACTGCTCTACCCCCTTCATTTACTCAGAGCTATATCAAGGTAAGGTAAAGAGTGTAGGAGGTACACACGGCTACACATCAAGCTATAGGTTTCCAATATAAGCTGACCTCTCGCTGTACGGAAATCCTATACAATGCGAGATCAGCATAAACTGGAACTGTGTAGCTTGATGTGTAACCGTGTGTACTAGAGAATGTTCTATATTAATTTCCGGGAAACAAACGGTACAGTACGATCGTGTACTAAAATAGTTATTTACTAACGTAAGTGAAATTCAAAGGCAGACAGTAATAAAATTAATTAATTTTGGCTGCAGTTAAAATAATAATTATAATATCATGGAACGCTTGGAATATCGTTTTAGCATTTATAATTATTAAAATAGTACGTTATTTGATTGCTTTGGTAAATTAATGTGTCGTTATATTTTAGAGAGCTATTAATTATCAAATATTAATTTGATATTATTTTATAACATTACGAGTTTTATTTCGATTTCGCGTGTTGAAATATGTTTACTATGCATGTTGATATAGGTATTTTAATTTATTTTAATGTGTTTGGGTGGCTAACAACTATCGATATAAAAGTAATAGTGAGGTAATTCAAGACAAGCCATTTACAAACCTCCACAGTTAGCAATAGAATATTGTTGTACAAGTTTTGAAATTGATTAAGCATAATACTAATGTTAGGTTTCAATTTATTAATACGTAATTGTTGGATATTGTACTGGCAACACCCAAAGATTCGATATGTCAGAATAGCGGAATCACAGCCCTTCTGAGTCGGGCGCTCGTGATGGTAAGACGTGCTTAGTGGCTGTGTCGGTAAAAAGATAGATTGGCATAGTATTGGTTGAAGATCTACTGTAAATTAAGGTAACCTATTCGTTTTATGGTAAATATTAGAATACGGATTGAATTGTGATATTATGTGGGGAATAGAAGATGTGATGGTATGGTGTAGAATATTAAATTTTATGTTGGCAAAGAAATGTAAATGACTGACAAAACATCTTGATGTTTCATATTATTTTCCTTATCCCTAAAATATTGTAAATATGATTTTAGTTTTATTAAACAGTTTTAGATCATGATATTGGGGTAATGACTTTAAGATTCATTCGGGGATTAGTATCTATTTTGAGGTTAAATAATTATATTTGAAATAAAATTAGTTATTTTAAAGTAAGGATTGTTCTTATTTCACTAAGTATAACATAAAATTAACGAATAAATTAAGTATCTGCATAGGCAGAAATGCATGCGCAACCACTATTAGAATGCATCAGAAATAATTGTTTAGATAAAACAATACTAATGGACGCCAAGCTGCTTGCAAACAAATCGATTGAGGGGTGTTCATTCTTAACAATTTAGTTAATGCTAATTTTAAAGATATAGTTATTTTTGCTGCCAACAAGAATCTAGATTCGGTTTGAAGAGAAGACCGAACATCTATTCAGCACTTTATTTCTCTTGATGGTTGATACCTAAACAATTATCAAATTGTACATATAAAAAATAATTGAGCATCTATAATTTCTAATATTTTGTAAAAAAAAGTACAAGCAAAATACATTTTCATCAGTTTTCCTTCAACTCCCAGACGAATTTTTAAGTAAAAGTAGACAAAAACACGGGGTCAATGAACAGTTTTATTTAAGCACATTCACTTTAAAGTACATGCTTATAATTAATACTTTTAGTAACTTCTACGGTTTAAGTTTATTTGTTTCTGAGGATGCATTAAGTTTAAGATAAACAATAAAGATATTTTCTTCACAAGTTTGCAAGTTTTTAACTAGTCCTTTATTTTGCGGTTCTTGCAGTTGTACCTAAATATCTATGTTTTTGTATTGCAATTTAAGTTTTATACAACTATTACAGGTGTGTTTTTTTTATATTTGTTATAATAATTATGGTTGGTGTCAAAGTTTGTATGGAAGAATTTGACTGCGCAGTCTGATTAACTCGAAACTCAGTATTTATACTTCAATCAATTTGCCTAGCCTTTTCCCAACTATATTGGGGTCGGCTTAGTATTTATATTTAAGGCTGAAAATAAATAAAAACGTTTATCAGGGTTTTTCGAAAATCTACCCCTAACGGGGTGAAAAGGGGTGGTCATTTTTACAGGGGAGGATTTTACTGTATGGCTTGATTGTTATAAATAATCTAAAAGTCAAATAATAGAAACGTCACAATAGACTTTAAAAAAAGTACAATCACGCTATTTGATATGGGGGATGAGCAATATTGCATTGTGTTCGTATTCTTCTATAGTTTACCGTCAATTGTAAAAAGACTAGCCATAAGTTAGTATATTGCAGATAGTATGGATTTAACCTTTAAAAAGATTCTCATCACACTATACCTACTTTAATGGAGCTATGCAGTCAACCATAACAAATATAGGGTAGATTTTGAGATGGGGCAATAAGTACTGATACCTTAACCGTTGTCGCTACAAGAAAATGGTTGGCTTGGAATTTTGATTTTCTTAACAGCTCCAAGGGACCGTAGATCTAAGTTTTTGATATCTAGGTATTTCAACCTGATACTTCCGCGCATTCCTGACAAAAAGGATCTTGACAGATAACTAAGTCATTCTATAAGGGTTTAAATTTTTCATTTTGAGGTACGAAACCCAAAAAAAGATTATTTGAATTTATTACCTACCTCTCAGTCTGTCTTTTACCATTTCATGCTGTAACGGCTATACTGATTTAGATGAAAGGCATACGGATAGGTGTACATGACCTTGGTTAGGACCTAAGATACTGTGAATCCTGTAGTACATTCCTGTGGGATAATTTCCGACCTTTACAGGGGCGATGCCGCGGGCAAAAGCTAGGAACGAAATCTTGATACCGTTTCGTGTCATCACACATAAAGGCTGCCAAGAAAAATAAGTAAACATAAAGACCTCGGGATAAATAGTAATAATCCCCGCTAAAACTTTAATTTCGCCTATATCGTCATACAAATAGACACAAAAAAGAACACATTACCAACGTTTTCACGTTTGCCGATAGACAAACTTGACACTCACGTACATTCGTCCATGCAAACTTTGGTTAGCTTCTAATAAAATTTATTCGTACTTCTGTACCATTAAGCAAGTTTAGCGACTTTCTTCTAAGTATAGAATCTAATCTTCTTAACTTGTGAGGTGGTTTTGAAAGTTTTTAGTTATTTCTAGTGAACATTCAGAATCAATTATTTTGAGTATATCTTACGGTTTACGCGGTCCACGTCAGTAAAGCTCCCAGTCGGCATGAATTTTTCCAACAATAATCGTCATATTTCAGCCAATTTACACAAAATCTCAATGAATTATAACACCTTAATCTTCAACCTCATGACTCATTGCGTATATTGGTCAAAACCGATTGAAAATCCGTTCGATAGTTTTTTGAGTTTATCGCGTACAGATAGACAGACGCGGCGGGGGACTTTGTTTTAAATATAAGAATAAAGCTAAGTGTCGAGGACTACGAGCTATTATAAAAACTTTGTGCTCAGTCATCACAGCAGCAAAACATTGCCTATAACTTGAATTTTGTTACGTAAATTTCAATTGACTTCTAAAGGTTCGATAAGAACAGATTTTTGCAAATACGGTAAGTATTTGGAAAAATCTGTTCCTCCTAAGGGGATTTAACGGTGGATTGGCGATTTTATGCGAACGTGGTTACGCGTAATATCTAGTATAGTAAGTTATAAATATTTATACACAGATATTTTATAAACTATTAAAGGTGCTGTCGTACCACGAAAAGTCAGCGAAATTAATAGTTAAGCAAATTAAATACAAACTTAAATTGTCCGTATAATCAAATCACAACTGTAATTCTTTGACAGTTGTATGATATTGCTATAACACGGCAAATTCACGTAGGTTGTAAATTTGTATATCAATTGATTTCCCTGAACATCACCGTCGCTGACAGAATGAGGTCCCATGTGATAGCAGAGGACTTTATCTCCCAAATAGGCAATATTCCAAGCTTCGGGCTACGGAATATTCCACTTGAAAAATCCATTTAAACCCGAAACTCATGCCTTACATCGAATATCCCCTTTCGTTTTCCTGGTCTAATGAGACATGTTTAATTAAAAGGGTACTATTATTTAGTAAACAGACTGGCGTCTTTGCGCATGCTCGTTAGTGCCTGTTTAGTTTTTAACCATCAGTAAGCCTTTTTTTTTCTTTTTTTTTTTGGTGGGAAATTTTCAAATAACTTCTCCCGCTCTGGGCGGAGCGAGAGGGCGTATCAGACTCTTACTGACTAAAACCCACCCGTGTTCCTTCGGTTGCCCTGTTGCCGGGGGCCACGATTTCCCTATCGGTTTTCTTCGAACCCCCGGCAGGTATTGGCCCTAACGGACCCCGTCAATTCTGCTGACATCTCTTTGAGGCGCGCGTAGAACACAACGTGCCGTCGACCCGGGCCTGGTCCTTATCGGACGGCGAGCTACCCATTGCTCACCGTCCGCAAGCCCGCGCCTACGGTGGCTGGAAACCGGCTCTCGATTCCCGACGCCCTTGGAGTCTCCTCCTGTGGCGGTTAGGTGCGTGAGGGCGCGAAGTTTGCCTCCCCTCACACGTTCCACCTCCTCCTTCGCGAGCATTACCGCTTCGAAGAAGGAGCTGACGGCCTGCCATTTCCTCTCGCTCCGCACCATGGCCTGAGCCAGGGCCGGACGCCATGAGATCCCTCCGGAGCTCTGTCCGCTGTGCCGCGATTTCTTGAGCCGTCAGTAAGTCTGAGACGCTGGCTCGAGCAGGCGGCTCGTGCGCGTCTAGTTTACTGCATAATAAAATATTACACCCACGTAACGTTGCGTTGGAAGGCCAACCACAAGGTGGGCTGATGATCTTGTGAAGACCACAGGAATCCGCGGGATGCGAGAAGCACAGAATCGGTTGAAGTGGCTCGAGGGACGCCTATGTCTAGCAGTGGACGTCTTTCGGCTGAAATGATGATGATGATGACACCCACCTAAAAATAATTCGAGATGAGAATGGTACTTATGTAAGGTGCACTTGAAATAACTGTAAACCTCTAAAGAGGTCATTGTTCTCATCATTATGAAAAACTTTTACTATGGAACCGAACGTGAAATCGCGAAAAAAACATCAGATGCTCCATACATTTTGTCGAATTAAGCGAACTTAAAATACAATGTCGCCCATCGGCATGTGACCGCCCGAATTTTTCTGAATATTCATGAAAAATGATCGAAAAATAACTTTCAAAGGGGGTCTATCTTTAATATTTTTCATGTTATACAATTTTTTATGTTTTGAATAGCGTTTGCCATATCTCCGATGTTATTGGCTCGATTTGGATTCTGTTTATTATTTCTAAAAGCTTATGAGTTATTTTATCGGATTAACTAACATTTTTATTAAAATTTGTCAACCATGCAAAAATAATAGAGGTGAGAACATATTTTTTTTTCAAAAATATATTGAAAAAGTAAATCATATAAAAATATATCATATTTAAATAAAATACACAAGTGTAAGAAGTTCATAAAATAATAGGGAGGGATTTTGAAAAAAAAAATTGAAAACAAAAAGAAAATAAGATAGACCCCCCTTTTAAAGTTATTTTTCAATAATCTTTCATGAACATTCAGAAAAATGCGGGCGGTCACATGCCGATGGATGGGTGACATTGTATATGGAGCTGCTGATTTTTTTTTTGCGATTTTAGTGTTGTTCTTTAATTCAAAGTTGTACATAATGATGAGTGCCCTTCAAGAGACTTTCAATTATTTTAATTACACCTTGTATATTTTTGATAGGTCTTGTAGCAGGGATTCCGTTTAGAAGAATATCGCCTTAAAAAGCAAGGATTTGTTTTAACGCATTCAGCATTCCAGCTTCGTGCAACTTATAGTACGAGTATGAGCTATCCAGTAGTTAACCTAGTCGGAGGAAAAGTCTTACAATCAGTCTAAGCTTAGAAAATCAGTTTCAGTAAGTAGGTCGGTTGAAAGTAAAATAACGCACTTATAGAGTAGGTACTAAAATTAACCGCATCTAAGCTGGCAGTAGAATTAACCATGTCAGGAATAGATAAATTTTTAATGGTTTTCAGACATTTATAATTACTTGACAAACATGCCGTGCGCCCGATGGGATTTTCCATCGGCAAAAATGATGATCTTCCATACAAACTTCTATGTATTTAATACCTATAAGGGTTGATTTATCAGAAATCCCTCATTAGACCTCACCTTCGTTATATAAGGAACTCGTGTTCAAAATTTCATGTTTCTGAACCCACCGGTTTAGGCGTTGCGTTGTCTGTCATCGAATTTAAGAATGTTATTAAGTAGATGTGTCGAATTTTTACTTTTACTTCCAGTGTTCACTTTTGCAGAAACAGAAAAAGTGAAGCCACTGGAAATGCAACTAATTTTAGCCCAACTTTGGACAGAAAAGGAAACCAAATTAATTACCGAACTTTTCCTCCAAGCCCTCAAATGAAACGCATTTTTCTCTTTTATGGGGAAACTTGGAGAAAATCAATGGACTTCCCGAAACTATTTGTGATGTCAATGTGAAGCAAAGTTCTGGGGTTCTGGTGTAATAATATTTGGCTACCTATGACGACGGGTTGCCCCTAGCAACCAGTAATGTTATTAAGGCACAAACACCATGGTAATGCTACTCTTGGGACCTATTAAAATTTCCTAAAGTTTATAAGCGGGTAATATAATATTGATCCTTGATTTTCTGATGTTTTACATTCTTAATTGGTTAGGGAAAGATACAATATCAACTTATCGTTTTAGCCCAATCGTAACGTTAATTGCTTTTTGAATGTCAGTTATCTGTTTAGTTATGTTATCATGAAAATCTCAAGACTTCCCAAAACATAATTTCTCACACGCAGGCGGTTCTTCAGAGCTAATTACCTACGTCACAAGAAAGTTTCCTAACATTATCAAATTCTGAGTTCTTATGTGTTCACACAAGAACTTCGCCTGCGGGCTGGTAAAATTACCCACAATTTATTCTCAGAGAGACTGGTCATTTGCAACAGCCGCGCAGTGCTGTCAAGAAGGGATTTCGTAGAATCTTTAAGAATAAGACTTGGGCTTCAGGAATTTTAAGTAGTTTGCATCGCATTTTAAAAGCTTGCATGCTAAATTTTGTGGATGAAAATAGGTTCTTAATTATTGTCATGTCTTCGTTTTCAAATCGAAGCTCCGTTCCTTCTTTGAAGCTGCATAATTTTGCAGTAAGAAAAATATGAGTAGGTATGGCTCGTAGATTTGACTTACAAAGAAGGTAATATACTATTTTTGCGCAATTGCTTCTTAGGAGCAAGTGTGTGAGACCAATGATAGTACTAAGCATGCTAATTTATATCAGAGAAGACTATACTAGTTTTTATGAGAATAACGTATGTGTTTAGGTTTATCTAAGTAATGGTTTATCGCCTTGTCTTACAAAACCCATGACGTACAAAATAATAGCTATAACTTACTGCTATTAATTTCTATGAAATATAAAACTACCTGTTGCAAGAACAGCGAGGCAAAGTTTGAGACAGCTCGTTCCGCCTTTTGACGTTTCAGATTAACATTTTGCACATTATACTTCAAAGTTAGCCCCGAAGGATTGAGCTTAATTAAGCTCATCGATTTAACGTAAACTCCTTTTTAACCGACTTCCAAAGGAGGAGGTTCTCAATTCGACTGTATGTTTTTTTTTTTACTGTATATTTGTTAAGCGATTACTCCGCCAATTATGAATTGATTTTGATGATTCTTTTTTGTTTGGTAGATCATACTTCAGAAGTGGTCTCATATAAATTTTATTAACTTTGCTTGGGTAGTTTTTGAGTTAGCTTCAATAATACGTATTTTTTCCCACTTAGTATATGGATGATTGATAACTTCCTGTCACTGTTATTTACATAGCAGGTAGTTGTATTCAAATTTGTGTGGGGGGGGGTAACCTTTAATTTCGGAAGTCGGTGACAAAGAACGAAAATTCAAAACCAAAGACTTCCGAAATTAAAGTTATTTTTCACTTTGTAGTGTTTTTTTTTTTTGTCCAATATAAGTTTTAAGAAGTGGTATATTTATAATCAATGATCGTTTAAAAATTTGTCGTGCCTACAATATCACTACAATCACAATCAAAACAAACTTAAGCAATTTTTGAGGACTAAGGCGAAAATTTATAAGCGTTACTACATGTTAGCACTGTGCTATAGCTGCTCAGCCATGATCGAACTATTTTGAAACAAAAAGCGAATCACTCGAATCGGTAGCCTTTGACATTCCACTCAAAAAACACTTTGAGGTAACCGAACCCTTTCTCCGTGCCGACCGCCTCTCTGTATTCCATGTGTAACAAAAATATTGACTGAAGTGCTCCTAGCTTCTCATTTTTGAGGTCATAGGTACTGTCAATGTCGTATGGTACCACTGATATACAAGTCCGATTTTAAAAAGAAAACATGAAACACTTGACCATAATAGTCGGCCCTGGCTAAAAGTGATTATTACTTTAGTTTAAAATTGGTTTTAATCAATCAATGACACAATATTTATTTGTTTAGTACAGGAGGACCAAACTAATATAACAAAAGGATACCTTATGTATAAGTAACACAGAGCCAATTACAGGTTCTCAAAGGTAAAATTTAAATATTTAATATTAAGAAATCAAATATACATTTTCCGTACCAAGAAAAGGATATGTTTTTCTAAATCCTTACCTCACACTGCATACGCATAATTCAGAGGAAAGAAATGATTAAACAGCCAAAAAGCCCCTGTGCATAATTATAATGGAAAAACATACATTTAACCTTTTACGAATATATAACGACATGTGTGAACTGAAAGCAGGATGCAAGCTCCTACACTACAACAATCCAATTTCCGTCACATTCTGCTTACGGAATAAACAATGCATGGAATATCTTTAGCTGAGAAATTTTTACGTTAAAAAAAGGAAACGCATGCATTTTCATAGAAATTTAATTGAAATGAAAATAATGTTTAGTTCTGTGAGTAAAAAAGAGTTCCAGAATACTCTGGAACTCTTTTTTTGTGTGATTTGATGAATCTATATGTCGGATCCGGTCATTAGTACGGACACGAAACGAATCTCAGGCGCGCCACTGGCGAGATCAAGAGAGATCTATCGACACCAAAAAAGGTGCGCTTCTACAGAGTCGTGATGTTTTATGGCCAAAGCGAGGAGGACATGCAGCCTCTGGTCGCATTGGAGTCAAAACGTCGCGGAACTGTTCTCGATTCGTGGTTCTCAGTTATTGTGTTAGTTGTAATTTGTGATCATTTTGTTAATTGGTGATTTTAATAAACGCCGTCGCACCCAGTGTGTGTATAATTTAGCTAGTGTGATTCATTTGATAGTAAATTATAATGTGACCTGAACTGCAAACTGTTTTTCTATTGCGCATTAACCAACACTACCCACACTACGCCCACAGTAGTTAAAATATCGCTGATAATAACGAAAGTCCCATACCCGTCTCCGACATATACATATTATAAATTAAAAGGCAAAGCAAAGTGAAAGAATAAGAAGGGTGAAGTGTGTAGGCAAAAGTTGTTGGTTTTTCCATCTGGAATTTCTCAGTAGCAGGCCGGAGTCTAAATTTGTGCCCGGTTGATGGCAATATGCTCGCCCCCTATTACATGGGACTTAAACAAAACAGGCGAAACGTGGGAATTCAGGCGTGATGTTTTGTTATGTGTGTGTTATCAAAATTAAAGTCGCTTTTTCAAAAATATTGTTCGCAAATGGCTGCTAGCCCAATCCTACAATGAATCCGAATCTCTCTTAAGGGTAATTACGTAACACACCAACACATATACACACACTCAAAATCACACACGCACCCACTCACCCCCACACACGCACCCCCTCACACACACACACATAATGCACATTTCGCTCAAAATATTCTCTTATCCATCTTTATTACTGTTTTAATTCTTTAATTTTATTTTTATTTTTGTATTTAACTGTTCTTAGTTTAAACAATGTTTTGATTGCTATTTATTAATAACACTTTTTATGTGCTTCTGGATTTATACAATAATTAAATATGTAATACGCATTTTCACATGGCAATACCACTCAAGGACTCCACGAGACAGGCTCGTCCTAGTGTGGAGTTCTTAAGCAATGTATTTCCTTTGCGTCTTATTTCACTAAAGAATGTAAACCTAGCTAATAATGTAGACTATAAGGAAATGTAAAGCACTATTTTTAGCAAATAAACATTCATTCAAACATTCATTCATTCATTTTTGTATCTGTCTGTGTGACCGCATTGTTCTTCTAAACTACGCAACGAATTTTAATGCGGTTTTCACTATTATTTAGAAAAAATATCGGATTGTTTAAGTGCGTTATAAATTAGGTAATAATAAGTAGTAATTATGATGTTTTCTCAAGTCGTAAAGACCGTGTGATACCGGGGTGCGTCGCTAGTATCTATTATGATTGTTTGTCTGAATTTTGTTTAGATTACTTCAAATATTTGATATCAATATTCAATAAGTCATTGAACCTTTTTGTCTGCCCTCTTTATGAGAAAATTCATGTCAATCTGAAATGATATATCATGATTGATGTTACCGATATATCGGAAAATATCGAAAATTGAAGCATATCATATAAATAATATATATTTTAGACACATTATTGTACCTACTCGCGTTAGTATATAACCTATACATACAGTCCAGACATAGTAAACAAAATAACAAAGTGTTGATATAACCGCGGCGAAGTAGGTCACGATATAACTTACACAAGTAAACACATAAACGATTTTATGTAGCTGAATATTCAATATTCATATCAATGAAGTATTATGGTTTCGATGACCTAAGCATAGTGTAAAAACTGTCCGTGGCTGCTGCGATACTTTTCCCTAATTATATATATATATCTGGCAGCTTTCAACAAAACTATGGGTTGATTTCTCCAACGCCAGATGTCTAATCCGAGAATAATTTTGAACATTTATGAATTTTTTCATAAAAAATCTGTGTAACGTCAATTTTACTCCACGGATATAAAATATCTGACGTTGCAAAAATCAGGCAATAGTATTTGGCTCTCTTTCATGTCTTCAACTTCAACTTTGATAGCAATGTTGTTGTAATACACAAATATATGTCGGAGACGGGTATGTGACTCTCGTTATTTTCAGCGATATTTTAACTGCTGTGGGCGTAGTGTGGGTAGTGTTGGTTAATGCGCAATAGAAAAACAGTTTGCAGTTCAGATCACATTATAATTTACTATCAAATGAATCACACTAGCTAAATTATACACACACTGGGTACGATGGCGTTTATTAAAATCACCAATTAACACAATGATCAAAAATTACAACTAACACAATAACTGAGCACCAAGAATCGAGAACAGTTCCGCGACGTCTTGACTCCAATGCGACCAAAGGCTGAATGCCCTCCTCGCCTTGGCCTCAAAACATCACGACTCTGTAGAAGCGCGCCTTTTTTGGTGTAGGTAAATCACTCTTGATGTCGCCAGTGGCGCGCTTGCGATTCGTTTCGTGTCCGTACTAATGACCGGATCCGACATATATATATATTTTTAAATGAAACGAAAGGAGATAGTATTTTTGGGCCCCCTGTATTATCACGTCTATTAATCGTATTATACCTAAAAAAATAAACCAATTAATCATTTACCGTGGTGATTTTTTTAATAAATTCTAACCGGAATCAGAAATCGTAATAAAAAGGAAATGTTTTGTTAACGCCCAATTGATTCAGTTCCAGATTCGTCAGTATCACAAATGCATGTATTGAATGAAGCGTTTTTAACGATTTTTAATTCTTAATTACATTTCGAGGTGGTAACCTAGTCTGTTTTTGTAAGTAAAAAAAGAAACTACAGCAGGTCCTCCTATGTTTAATCCCATTTTTAAGTTTGCTTACTCTCGCGTTAAATGGTTTAATAAAATTCACCGTGAAACGGATTTTAGTTATTGCTTGTCAGTTTGACTCTAGTGATGTCACTCAGTCATTAACGGTCAGGCACTCGATTGTCCCGATTATGTAATTCGAAAAATCAATTCAAATTTAATCTAAGGTAGGTAGGTACTAGAGGAAGGTTCCCAGCAGTTTCTTACGAAAAAAAACTTAAAGAACAGAATCATAGGAAGATCCAAAATACAGCAAGAGCAATCGTTCAATATTGGTACATTGGGGTTTCAGTCAGTGGCATTCTGCTAAGATCGGCTATGTTCGACTTTGTAAAGAACGTTTTCTCCTACTCACATTCCACTGTCAATCTGATAATCAATAACGATGCGATGACAATTTTGATGACAAATTACACGTTATACACAGCACTAACCCACAGAACATGTTTTTAGGATTCCGTAGCCAAATGGCAAAAAACGGAACCCTTATGGATTCGTCATGTCTGTCTGTCTGTCCGTCTGTATGTCACAGCCACTTTTTTCCGAAACTATAAGAGCTATGCTGTTGAAACTTGGTAAGTAGATGTATTCTGTGAACTGCATTAAGATTTTCACACAAAAATAGAAAAAAAAAAAACAAAAATTTTGGGGGTTCCCCATACTTAGAACTGAAACTCAAAAATATTTTTTTCATCAAACCCATACGTGTGGGGTATCTATGGATAGGTCTTTAAAAATTATATTGAGGTTTATAATTTCATTTTTTTCTAAAATGAATAGTTTGCGCGAGAGACACTTCCAAAGTGGTAAAATATGTGTCCACCCCCTGTAACTTCTAAAATAAGAAAATGATAAATCTAAAAAAAATATATGATGTACATTACCATGTAAACTTCCACCGAAAATTGGTTTGAACGAGATCTAGCAAGTAGTTTTTTTAATACGTCATAAATCGTAAACCGCAATTTACCTTTCATTCAATGTTACTTGCTGCTTGCCAACTTGCACTTGGCCGCTTTTTTACTTTTGTTATAATTTTGTGACTCTTACATGAAATATAATATATCTATTGGTTTATTACCTACCTATATTGAATTATAGAATAGAGAATGACAGTTACCTAGTGTGACTGTGTTGGTGATGTTTATCTAATTGCGAAAACATCGAGTGGCATCTCGAGAGAAAATTGACAAGAGCCTTTATTTTATTTACTTGAGGATCGAGTTAAATCCTGCTTGTGGCTTGTGGCTAAGTAATAACAGCTGCACGGGTCGATCGATCAGGTTAAGCTACGCTTGCCGCGGTTGGTCCATGGATGGGTGACCATCTTTACATACCGATACCCCTGCGGCCTCGGAAAGCACGTTAAGCCGTTGATCCCGGCTGTCATTTGTAGATTTTTGACAGTCGTTACGAGTAGTTAGAAGCCCAAAAGTCTGACAACCAGTCTTACCAAGGGGTATCGTGTTACCTAGTAACTAGGTTGTGGAGGTCAGATAGGCAGTCGCTCCATGTAAAATACTGGTATTCGGCTGCATCCGGTTAGACTGGAAGCCGACCCCAACATAGTATAACATAGAAAAGGCTAAGCAGATAATGATGATCGAGTTAAATAAAATCGAGCCGCATCACTGATACTGTCAGAAAGACAAGTGTCAAGTGACAACAACACTTAAAGAAAGAAAGAAAGAAAGAAAAATAGGTTTATTTTCACAGAAATACGTGCATACATAAAAGACTAGAGTAATCAGAGAACAACACAAAGTACATAACAAATCACGACCATAGAACAGAAATTACTTAGGCGGCAGCTGCACGACATGACTGTGACAAGAAGGCTTCCACTCAGCATGATGCAGTGCTATGGGGGACCCGCAGCACAGCGCTGATTTTTTTTATTTTTTTTATTTCACTTCATACATTAAATTTTTCCGTTTTCTTCGAATTGCATGAAATTGATATTTCTGTTTTCCTGTGTGTGACTGAAGGATTATAATGATCATGGAATCTTCAAAATGGTACAGCGATAACTCCGAAGGGTGTTGTGTTAATTGTTTAGTAAGATTTCAACGCAATGTGTGAAGACATTGTCCGAAACTGCTGCAGATGTGCGGTAACTTTTGAACACATGGAATTTGAGTATTTTGATCTTGGACACGGTATCAAGAGTAGAGATGGAGCGACCTGCATCTTTTTATATGAAATACTATCTATTTATTATAAGTCGTCTGACGTTATATACTTATAGTAATAAAAATGCTTTGTTACATAATATTTATGTGATTTTTTATTTCATGAACCATTAAAAACAACCTCTCTGTGTGTGTTGAAACTAAATATATTCGTAGCATCCGTAATGCGAATATATACCTACCTAGTTGATTTCACTTCGACATTATTTTTACCCGACTACGGCGAAGCAAAAAGGAGGGTTATGATTTTTACCGGTATGTATGAATGTATGTATTTTCATCTGTTACCTCATAACTTCGAAACTACCGGTCATAATTTGACAAATGAGGTATCATTGGAAGCATCTTGATAGTCCGCTGGTGTAGGTACAAAAATGGTCAAGGTAAAGCCGTGGTCGCATGCCTGTACACCTACAAAATAATAATGGCTTTAACCTTGATCATTTTTGTACCTATGTTTTGATTTCTGTCTGAAATATTTTCTTGTTTCTTACTTTTTAGAGCGTGATTTTTCAGTAGTCGGGTTTTAGTTTTTTTTTTTTCTTATTATTTATTACTGAACAGTGCACTATTTTACTAAATTATAATATTGAAGAGGCCAACCTACTCATAAACAATAGCTCTTTTAGTGATTTTTTAGGTTATGATCGGATTTCTCAGTATTCCCGTTAGACGAAGTATATAGTTATTACCACCACTGTAATCTAGAGATTATAAGAAACAAATCAACATGCGTTTCATTAATAGACGCCTCAATTTTTGGTGGGCCTAATCCCCGAACAAAAAAAAACTAGCTTCTTTATTTGCTACAATAGTACATTACAGATGATTGAGTTTTTTACAGTTTCTAAAACTAATCGCTAAAACAAGTATGCAAAATTGTCGATTACATTGATTAAATAAGTGAGGCTAATAAAATTGGTTCATTATCATAAGTATTATATTAAGAATGTCAAGCATTTATAAAATTGTACTATGAGTTTCTGCGAACAGAAGTTCTCGAAATCAAAATTGCCAGCATAAAAATCATATTATGTCATCGCTAAAAACTAGAAAAGCTTTCTCAGATTATTCGCAAATTCCCCACGCTCACGAATTATCTTTTTATTCCTTCTTACTTATTAACTCCCTAAGTACAGAATAAAGTGTTAATATTTCGAACAAAAGTTTATCCAGACTTTTTTCTCTTTTAAAACCGTATTCTCCCCGTATCCTCATTTCAATTAGAGTGAAAAGATACTGTGACTGTTTTAATTGTCCGCCCGAGTCAAGGAAATTGGGTAGCTATTATATAAGAAGGTATTGTGAGCAAATGGGTGACATTTGCTTAATTCTTTTTTTTAATTATAAATGAACCGTTATGTATTTTTTGTTTTATGAAGCGCGAAATTATGTGCATTCTTTTTTGAGAATTTGTTTATTTGAGTTTGCTTTATACTATTCATAAGTTGGCTTGTTTAATTTGAAGTCCTTTCCATCTGAAATTTCTCAGTAGCAGCCCGTAGTCAGGATTAGTGCCCGGTTGATGGCAATAGGCTCGCCCCCTGTTACATGGGCCTTAAACATAACTGGTGAAATGTGGGTGTACTATAGGTACGCCTCTGCCTAACCCTTCGGGGGAACAAGTCGTGATGTTATGTTAGGTTTGCGAGATTTTGCCACTGTAATTTTGGTAATAGTGATAGCCTCAAACAATATTTTTGGAAAATATTAATTTTTGGCTCCTTAACTACTCTTTCTTTATTGAAAAAAATAAACTTACCGTTTCATCGTCAAAACAAAAACCCGTTCGATTCAATTGAAATAGTAAAACATCTTTAGAAGCGCAACACTAAATCTGATAGTCCCTATAACTACGGAGAGTTCCGATCTCTTTGTGCCAGACTCTCAGACGGTAATTAGATTTTCCGAATTACTCACACAGAAGACTACAAGTTTCTTCGAAGGCCGCAGGTGGGGTTCGCTTTAAAAGTTTATTTTCGCATCCCGCGTTTCTAATGGAGAGACGGATCTATCTAATAATATGCTCAAGATGTTCGAGAAGCTGTAGTTGTTCCTTCATGGTAATGGTAAAAGTTTTAGTGGAATTCTTGGATGTTAAGGCTTTTGGGTTCTTGTAATTTTGTCTGGCCCTATGGAATGTCTTTTTCGGAAGTTCTAAGAGGCGACTAGGGATTGTATTAAAAGGATGGGCTGTCGTGTGCAATGAAACGTAAATTCATCAACTTGTTTTTTTAGAAAAATCGTTGAAGATACCTACTTAGTTCTTAAACTACCTATCCTAAAATCTGTCTAGTTAAGTGACTTTTATATTTTATCTATTTTATTTATCTAGATTGAAACTGTCTTTTTCGTGCCTTTTTTTGTTCTTCTAAACTTCACAACGGATTTTGATGCGGTTTTCACCATCATTTAGGGAATTTATTCCGGAACGTTTATATTGTATATGTCAGATCCGGTCATTAATACGGACACGAAATGAATCGCAAGCGCGCCGCTGGCGACAGAACGTGATCTACCTACACCTAAAGCGCGCGCTTCTACAGAGTCGTGATGTTTTAAGACCACGGCGAGGAGGCATTCAGCCTCTGATCGCATCGAAGTGAAGACGTTACGGAACTGTTCTCGATTCGTGGTGCTCAGTTATTGTGTTAGTTGTAATTTGTGATCATTTTGTTAATTGGTGATTTTAATAAACGCCGTCGCACCCAGTGTGTGTATAATTTAACTAGTGTGATTAATTTGATAGTAAATTATAATGAGATCTGAACTGCAAACGGTTTTTCTATTGTGCATCAACCAACACTACCCACACTACGCCCACAGTAGTTAAAATATCACTGATAATAACGACAGTCAGATACCCGTCTCCGACATATATAATACATTTACTCGTATATTCAACTTGTATTCCACAATTTTCATTATTGCACCTACCACTGTCTCCGCATCACCCAAAAGTTGACTAGTAGAAAAAGCCACTGTCTTTTCGTGTGGTTAGTGACCAACCTGGTGTCAGAGTTTTAAAGCCGCCCATAGGCCTCTGACTTGCCGTCGAGAAATATCTCTCAGGTTTCCTCACGATGTTTTCCTTCACTGTTTTTTAAGCAAGTGATAATTATACAATACGCACATGAATCCGAAAAGTCAGAGGTGCTTACCTTGGGTTCGAACTCGAGGCTTATGACTTAACAGTTTGACGGTCACACCACTGGGCTTTCATAGCACAATTTTAAAATTTTGTGAAAATTTTAAGCTATTGCATAGCTTTTATCGCGGGCTTTGAGCGCGGCGACCGAATCAAAAAATTCCGTAACGTAACGAAAATAAAACCTAACACCCCCCACTCCGCCTACCATGTAATGACGATTCCCATGACAACGTGATGTTGTCATGGAGGTTACAAATGCTATGCAATAGCTTTACCGCGGCAGTTCCCGAGTGCCACACGTTTTATTTTTTTATATATTTTTTCCGGTTTTATCATGTGATCAGTCTTTTAGATTATGAGCAGATGAGATGGTTTTGTTGGCATGTGGGGTGCCAGTGAAGTCTGTACTATCTTTTCAAAGTCATTCTTCGCACTGACTGTTCTAGTCGAAAATTTTGCGCGGCTTTTTTAATCGGCGTATGCTTTCTGGGATAGTTAGCTGCCACAAGCTCATTCTGATGCTTTAGCAGTCAAGATTTGTAGTTTTCGCCATGCGTACTTATCTCCTCGTTGTGCTTAAAGTATTTAATAAACTTCTATGTTTTTTGACGTCTTAAAAATCATGCGATGCAGGGGTGGGTCGCTAGTCACACTATAATATCCTAACATTATAAAGGCGAAAGTTTGTGAGTGTGTGTGTGTGTGTGTGTGTGTATGTTTGTCTCTTCTTCACGCTCAAACGGCTGGACCAATTAGGATGAAATTTGGCACACAGATAGTTTATAACCTGAATTAACACATAGGATTTTTTATCCCGATATTCCTACAGGATCGAGACTTACGCGGGTGAAACCGCGAGACGCAGCTAGTAAATAATAAACCTCATCAAAGTCGAACCACAAAGACTTAAAATTACTAGGTAAACCAGAATTGTTCTTGACAAATGTTCCAAGTTTCTCCAAAGCCTTGAAACCCATTCGAAATCCACTCATTAGTAAGCCCAAATATAGAAAGATGTGGCTGAGCTTAGCTTTAGAAACTATATTGGCTCACTTGAAGTCGCAGTTCTGCCTATGCAATTGTTTGCACTGTCAACGTACGAAGAAATAGTTCAGGAGTTTAAGATTTTGAAGACGTTATGAACAGACAAAGAATTTCTACATGTTTAATATATTAACATTTATTTGTCTGACAGACTTAAATTCAAATTGTTTTAATTCAGACACAAAATATCCATATAGTGTTAGTAACATACAAAAAATAACTTATTGCCTAGTGTTAGTAAAAATCAACCTCCGCACAAACTGCTGGACAATCGGAGAGCCGAAGCTCTCGGCTACAGTTTTCAGGATGCTGTTTTGACTGTCCCTCACTCTCCGATTTAAAACGTACTGCTAAAGATAGAAATATGACATTTCAAAACAATTTTTTTAAATGTGAGGGGTGTATAACCTATGTAATGAGGAACAGGGTGTAAAGTTCACTCATCCTCCATGGAAAAAGGAGAATCCTCTGACCAGACGGGTGTTGTGTCTGGTGGGCAACTGCCAGACGATTAATGTTGGGACGTTTTCTATATAGGTACTCGTCGCGAGGTAAACTCTGCTTGCACGATGCAAATCCTGCTTGCGCGATGCAAATGTGATGCTTAGTTCGTATGTGGCGTTCTAGATGCCGCCACAGGAGCACTAAAAAATTATATGATTTTTCAAAACTCTACTGTTGAATGTTTAACAGGGGTACGGAATAAGTTTTGCAATAACCAAAAAAACCCACCATACAAACCTATTTTTCTTTCTTTCTTTCTTTCTTTCTTTCAATAACTAGTTCAACATTTTTGTAAAGATATTGCTGAGCTGCTTACTTACTTAGTTTGATTTAGAATATTGACAAATAGAGGCACAACGTAATTGAATTTTAACATCAGGTGGGTACATATACAAAAACACAGTCTGATAAATATAAAAACTTTTTACAAAAAATACAACCGACTTCCAAACTACAAAGTGAAAAATAACTTTAATTTCAGAAGTCGGTGTCTTTGGATCAGTATTTTAGTTTTTTGACACCGAATTCTGAAACTAAAGTTATTTTTCACTTTTTAGTTTGGAAGTCGGTTGTATTTTTTGTAAAAAAGTTTTTATTTCTCGCTTTTTAGTGGGTCAATTTGTAATTTATCTAAGTTACAGTAGCTGAATGCCAACTGCTCATCGCCTTTTACAAAATATTGCTTTTCCCGATTCAGGGACGTTCATCGATGAGGAGTTCTCCTGGAACTTCACCATTAGCTCCACTTCTCCATATGCATTGTGACGAGCATAAATTGCATTGCAACCATATTAAAGTAATCGAATCGCAACCCGTGAAATACTTATTATTGAGTAGTTCTGGTGGCTATTTGTGGTCTTCATCATCAGTTCCACTTAACTAAATGGTGCTTTTCAAGAGCAACTGCACGAGTTAGTATAAAAAATACCCAAATCGCTATAGGTTTGCCTGTAATATTTGAAGAGTTCCTTCGATTTCTCAAGGATTCCATCATCAGATCCCGGTTTCTTTATCATGATACTACTCTTGGGATATCTCCTTTCCAACAAAAAAAGAATTATCAAAATCGGTTCATAAACGACGAAGTTATCCGCGAACACACGTAAAAAAATATACGGTCGAATTGAGTAACCTCCTTTTTTTGAAGTCGGTTAAAAAGTAAGTTTAATTAAATGACAATAATGTAATAGACAATCAAAGTCAATCATGTCAGTTGCAATGACTGTTTTTTGACCTTAGTTGTACTCATTGACCTTGACATAGTAAACTTATTTTTATTTTTCTTCTTTTTAACATCTATATTTTTCTTATTTTTTATTTTGAAAAAATCGATTAATGTCTAATTATGTTATAATTTTTTTGGTATTAATGACATCCATTAATATTTGTACGCTTTATGGTACAACATAGCATGCTTGTAATTTTTTATAACAACTAGGTATTTTATTCTACCTATGTTAACAAATGATTAAATGATTATGATTATGATGACCCTTATCATACAAGGACCTAAAAAGACTTCATTCATTAGAAGACAGAATGATCCTCTATCCTTCCTGGATTGTGGCGTAATAATCTTGTAGGGGTTTAACATATCCGATAAACAGTCGACACAATAAATTTAAATATAGGCTCGAAACCCACAAAATAAGGGTAATTTAAAACTTCCCCTATTTCATGAGCAAGCTCAACGACTTGTTAAGATTTTAGCGAAACATAGGAAGGCTGTGTTTATGTAAATAAATCTGATACAACCTAATGATTGTTACACACGCGAACTTCTGAAATTCAGAGTTATTGTGAACCATGTTAATGTGTCGGTGCTCCTGTTTAAATATTTTATGTTAATATGCATTATCAACTTTACTAGACTCTAAATTCCTGGAATTAATTTTATTTGAACTAAGCTCGTTTAAGCACTGAAGAGGTTCGACGTTCTTGTTTTGTTCTAATTTTTTGTATGGTAACTACCGGTTTGCGTTCTGTAAATTAAGTCCCGCCATGAAAATTCAAGAGTTATTTTCTTTTATTCTTGCTTTTGATTTTCTGTGTGTGTTCAAACTAAATATTTTTCGTAGCATCCGTAATGTGAATATATACCTAGTTGATTTCACTTCGACATTTTTTTTATTTTTATTTGTGGTCTCCAACAAAGGATACACAAAGAAACAATGGAAATCACAATAATACAAATGGTTCTTTTACGTGTGCTCCTTCAATTACAGGAGACCACAGTATGCACATATAACTAGATTTTAACTGGATAAAATACAAAGACGTTGCTACTCTTTTACCTTCACTCTCTTAAAAAGAAAAACTCATCATTTTATTTACGTTTCTTCTTCAACGCAGACAGAAGTTTCCGCATCCGTAACGAAACCAGTCTTGGAAGGTAATTTAGCTTACTTGCAGCAAATTTAATATGCATCCGTTTTGAAAACTTAGAACCTACCCTTATCAACAAAGTTTTAGAAGCCATAATTATTAGCCGACAAGAAAACGGCTGTTTTAGTGCAAATCAATAAGTTTACAAGTTTTACTACCTTCGCGATTAGATAATACACCATTAAGGCTACAACACACGATACATTTCTGGCTGGTTGTATCGATAGAACATTATTTTTTAATTTGAAAAGGCTGCTAAAAGGTAAGGAAATATCTAAAGTTTTCATAAGCACGGTCGCAAAAATGAGTCAATTAATCAACAAAATCACCTAAGAACTAACACTACGAAACGTACAAAACTAGCTTATGAAAACGTTGATCACTTTTGGCTATGTCACATTTTACTTTAGAAGCTACCCTTTCCCTAAAATACTAATTTAATACTGAATATAATTATCAATATTTCAGGGATAAGGAAAATAATATGAAACACCAAGATATTTTGTCAGTCATTTATATTTCTTTGCCAACATCAAATTCAATATTCTACACCATACCATCACATCTCCTATTCCCCACATAATATTACAATTCAATCAGTATTCTAATATTTACCATAACACTAATAGGTTACCTTAATTTACAGTAGATCTCCAACCAATACTATGCCAATCTATCTTTTTACCGACACAGCCACTAAGCACGTTTTATCGTCACGAGCGCAGCGCTCGACCCACAAGACCGTTGTTTTCGCCATTTTGACATATCGAATGTTTCGGTGTTGCCAGTAAAATTTCAAAAAATTATGTATTATAAATTGAAACCTAACACTTGTAACACTTATCACCTTGTTTTAGTAGTTAGCTATATTTTCATGTGTATTAGGTACGTCTTTGACGTGTTATTTACATCAATTAAACATTCTAAGTATGGTCACGGTTTTCATAAGTCGACTGTATCTACGTACCATCAAGTTAACAGCCTTTCACAAATATATAGAAGTAAAAATCAAATCAAATTCAAAATATTTTATTTCACATAAACCTACATGGGCACTTATGAAACGTCAGAAGCTAGGTGCACGGTTCCAATTGGTTGTTTCTTATGGAGAAGAGCCGACAAGAAACTCCACGGTTACTCTTTTAAAAATAATTGGCTTTTACAATACTTTCATATAACAGTGTTTCTAGGTATGGGAGGACGATGTAGGTCTTTCAATAATATTTATTTATTTATTTATTTCCTTTGGAAGACTTACAGCTAAACAAAACAGACTAATAGCTTGAAAATATGACTGACAGCCAATTACAAGTCTTCACATATAATTAACAGAACAACAATAAAAGAAATCTGTGAACACCACAGTACTAAGTACCAAGTACTTAACAAAATAGAAAATGGTCTACAGGTCTACAATCCACTAAGCCTACAGCGTTCTCACATTCACAAAATATGTACAAAAGAATCTATACAAAAAATAAATAAAACTAATAAAAGTAAAAAACCTATTTTAATAAAACGCCAACTTCTTCAAAAGAGATACCCACATATAATACCTACCTATAAATGATAAATGATAAATAATATAGTCACAAGACTATACCAAGCGGGTTGATAATCACGGAACCAGTCTTCGCGTGGCGGGCTGCCGCCGTCCGGCACCGCTGTGGAATATTAATGCTGCAAACTTGGATCTTGCTATCCGACAGTGGTCAAACTGGCGCGCGTCGTTGGTGGCACGCACTGCGAGTAGATTGGCGTTTTGGGAAATTGTTATAAATATCAGCTCCGGCCTTATATACCTAATCTAGATAAAAGGAAGATTAGGCTTCAAACTGCGATACTGCATTTTGAAGCGTCGGTGACAGGTGACGCAAAGATTAGAAAGATAAAGGTATACGTACTTTAATGTTTATTGAGTGTGGTGAATAAATTCGAGATCAAATAAAGAACAGTACAAATGGTGGAATTCCGTGTAGTCAGAAACCAGAAAGTCTGGCAACCAGTCTTACCAAAGGGTACCGTGTTATTGAGTAACTGGGTTGTGGAGATCAGATGCTCCATGTAAATCGGTAAGATCTAATCTAACTGCCCCGCCAAAATACCTAGTGGGTAAAGGCAAGGCAGATGATGATTTATGGCGGAATGAGCCCCATTTTGTATCTAGAGAGCTATCTGCCGCAATACTATGAAGCTTTGTCTCATTTGGACACATACCTAATATACCTACATGATACATTCACGTGGACAAAACGCTTCGGTCATAAATAGATAGATAGAATATTCTTTATTATGTACACCATAAAAATTACAGACATTAATATAGAAATTTTACATTGGGTGACACAATGGGCGGTCTTATCGCTAAAAGCGATCTTTTACAGACAACCTTTGGATGGATTTAAATGGAAAAGGAGAGACAATACTGCAGGTGGTGGTGCACCATTTACATATACAACAGAATACACAGATACATAAAGCATATAATTACCTATATAAATATATATATATATTAGATAGATATACATAAAATTATAAACATGAAACAAGAGTAAGGAACTATATGTAATGACGATGTTTAAGGAGAGAGAAAGTGTTTTTTTACCAGAATTTTAAAAGTGGACAAAGATTGAGCACTCCATACAAAAGTAAGGCGTGTGTTTTGAGCCTAAAACACATTTGCAACTAGATAGGGCAGACGCATTGGATAGCCATTTATTTTCCAAACAACACAGCCCTGTTTTCAAGGATACTCACAAACATTTTAGTGAGGTACAAAGTAGAGGCAATTTGTATCTAATTTGTGAGCTGTACGTAGTGTGACGTGTTAGGTTTCGGGTAGAATAACACATTCGGTGTTTCCACACTTGCGAATACTTATTTAGTGCTCGCCGTTTTCGACAATTTTCGGGTGGATTCGGTTGAGTTTTGTAGAAAGAAATACTGCACTTATACACAAAAATAATATAGTTGTATCCTAAAAAACATTACGAATTTATCAATGCACTACAGATGAGGAACGCTGCCGTCAATAGCATAGTTGCAGTAAGTACGCTCTAGACGGTTTCGAGAAAAACGCGTTTAAAGTTTTGGTGAGAGAATCTTCCATAAATCCTTTGTTTATTATCAGATCATGATGGTTGATACCTTAAATGAAAGAGGACCTCAGCACCTATCTATTACTTATTTGGAAACCAATACTGAGTAATTGAAAGACAAAATAAATTCATTATCTTAGTTATACTAAGTATCTCCTAGAGGCTCTCTGATAGGTAACACTTAGCATAAACACAGTAAGTGTGTTTTTTACTGTATTTATGATAAGTAACCATATAATTTTATGATTAAAATTATATGGTTTATCCTTGCTTTGAATGATTGACGTCGCTTGTCTTTCTTCGTTGTTTATTATTTTATTGTCTGTTTCTTGAACGATTTCCTTTTCAGTAATAGTTTGTTGTGAACCACTTGTAACTGTCTCCATTTCAACTCTATTTTTCTGGGTACCTATTTGTTTGTTGGTCTATTTGATCTTCAGGAACTTGGATGTTTCCTTCAGCCTTAGCACCCCAAGTAACACCAAAGCGCTCTATATCAGCTGAATTACTGTCTACCATAGAATCTTAAGCTGTACAAGCCTGCTGAATAAAAGCGTTAGCAGCGCTGTTTCAGCTGATATAACTCTGATTTGGGCACAAATTAAACAGCTATTAGCTGAATAACTGGAAATAATTGCATTATTTAAGCATTCATAAGGGTAACAGTTACCCCAAGATCTGAACATTTGCTGATTATTAGATTGGGTATTACCTATTATGCAGCACAAACTATAGATGTGAGATGTTTTTAAAGCTTCATCTGTTGAAAATTTATAACTTTCATTTATTATTTTGGTGTTGTTGTGCGTGAACCATTTTGTGGCCAGTGTTTGTGGTAAAATATTAGTTTTCGTTAAGTATTACCTTGTTTTTTTTCTTACATGCGTGAAATTCTATTGGAAAAGCAAGTTTATTGTCAAATATCGTATGATTATATATGAAATTTTTCACGCCGTCTCAAAATATGAATGTTTACTTGAAATTTAAAGAATAAAATAAGTTGATGTTACAAAAAAAAGCAAGAATTCTCTTTTTAATAGACATGAAACTTGACAGTAAGCTGTTTACTTAGAAATAATTGGTAGGTATCCTTTTCAAATCTGTATCTTAATTGTGTAACTTGTTTCATTTTGACAGTTCAACAACATTCATTGCGCTATTTACGTTGTTGAACAGATCTTTTTTCCAACTTATGAATAAATGGATTAGCAATCTATTTCAAATCGAAACAGATTTAGATTTTGTTGCATTACGCAATTAGGGTACTGTTTGTTATTTTTGTTCTTCGTTTATCTTTCCACATTTCTAAATACAATACCACAATATCGCGATGATGGCCGCGGCGTTTAACTGTTATGAAATACGTATTGAGTGCTAATGATAGTCTTTCAGGATCTCATATAACAGCATGAGTACATTAATTGCTTATTCTAGTACAAATATACAGCCCCAAGGATCAAAGGTTACATGTCAAACAATTTAAAGCAGTTTGATGTTATTTAGCATCATATAAATTCACCCATAGTGATCATGTGGGCTAGATAAGTGTTATTATAAGACTGCGTGTAGCAAGCTGATTAACACTATACAAGTTCAACTATGTTCAGCAAGAGTCAGCAAGACTAAATTATATCATTGTTAATTGAAGTCACAGAATAATTGATTGCATTAAAGCAGTTCATATGTTCTTTTTTTAAATGCAAGCATTTTATTGATACGTTTATGGCCTTCAATTCACAATAAAGCTACTTTCAGGCCCACAAAAATGCTATTAGTGCCGATTCCCTTGTTCACAAACTAAACTAAATTTAAGTTCAGTGCATCTTTTTCTTTCTATTTCATTAAGAAAAGGACAGAAGATAAATTTTAGTTTAGTCCTGTCAAATTAATCAGCGCCTGTCACTCTCCATACAAGTTTAGACGTAATTAAAAACTTGCCTACTAAAATTACGTCAATTTACGACAAGCACTGATTAATTTGACAGGACTAAACTAAAATTTATCTTCTGTCCTTTTCTTAATGAAATAGAAAGAAAAAAAAATGCACTGAACTTAAATTTAGTTTAGTTTGTGAACAAGGGAATCGGCACCATTTATTGCTAAATGCTGATAAACACAGATCTGAACACCTCTATTAACGCTCGCAATACTACCTACAATGTTATTTCCGTGGTTGATAAGTAGTCGACAATTTACGTAGGTATTCGAGGAAAAGACATGAGTAAGTATTATTCTTTCTCCGACCAAGTTACTGCTTGTATTATAAGAAAAATTATATGACTTTTAGTTACAGTGACTTATTATGTTCACAGTGAAGCAACTTTACTGCACTGTATTTATGACGTAGCATTATATCGCACCTACTTAGAAATGCAGTAAAAACGACTTATAATTCTTATAATACGGTATAAGATCATATTATATGTACGTACTTCTTAAGCATGAGTACAGTATAGCTAATTTACTGCTCCCATGGTAAGTACACCTGACCGTTATCGCTACAACTGCTGTCTAAACATGAACACAGGATGGCTACATGCTCTCAGTATAATAAGTAACCTTATGTAAGATCTGATTACGTTACTTAACATAAACGCAATATTGCATCGAACTGTCTTTGTGGTAAGTAATCTGGAATCTACGCTTAGGATCGTTACTAAGTATACATGCAGTATCGCAGCATACTGTTTTTAAGACTAGATCACTCATTTAGTAAATATTGGGAAACTGCTTAGGATCAAAACAGTATATCTTCTTAGTGTCTATTTGCTAGGCTTACATCCAATTTTTATACAGTAAACGACTTAACATATTAGTGGTATAGATGTCATACTGTACTTTGGCCGAGAGACTCTGAATAAGAACTTCTGCAGTAAGTGTACCCACTGTAATTATGCTTTGTGATGTAAAAAAAATGCTCGACTTACTGCAAAATTTTAATTGTTAAATTTGGTTTAAAAAGTGATACAAACGAATGGGTTAGATAAAAATGTAGAACTCGTTATCGTGATCACGGCTGTATAACTAACTAATTTTTGACAAAAACCCGACTTACTGCAACTATGCTATTGACGGCAGAACGGTTTGTACGTCAAATAGCCAGAAGTTTCCGTGATACTGTAACATGTCTGTTACAGTATCAGGGAAACACCTTGCTATTATGGTATGGTATCATGATGGCTCGACTACCATAATCTTTGATAAAAAAGTCTGGAAACAACAAAACCTAGTGGCTTACATTCAACAAGAAACCTAACAAAAACACCAACTTAACATTCACACCCCTAATTCTCAAGCATAACACATGCACAAAAAGGGTCGTATCCACGCACAATATCCGGGTACAAGAATTATTAAAATCACACGGCAAAGTCGGACAAACAACGTGAACAAGAAGTGAAGATGAAATTTTTTGCTTTAGCCTCACGGTGACCCGAATATGTAATGACTTGCGGAACGAGAAATAACTCCATAGGCTTTATATCTTTATCCTATCCTATATTAATAAATGAGTAATATTTGTATAGAATAAAATAAATAAATAAAAAGCCTATTATTTCATGCAATCTTTGAATACAGTGTAAAGAATTTGACATAGTGACATAACAATATATAATCGATAAATTTATTTTTTTAAATAAATAAAATTATTGATTAGTTATTAAAATTCATATTATCATTATCAGCCTATAAATGTTCCCACTGCTGGGACACAGGCCTCCTCTCTGTGAGAGGAAGTGGGCCGTAATCCACCACGCGGGCCCAGTGCGGGTTGGTAGATTTCACATGTCTTCGAATTTTCGGTTCTAGGACATGCCGGTTTCCTCACGATGTTTTCCTTCACCGTTTTGAGAGCAGTGGTGATGAAATAATTTACCCAAAGTAAAGCGCCGGTCTGGGTTCGAACCTACGACCTACAACTCGTAAGTCGCGGCCGTTACCACTGGGCCACCACTGCTCTTCTTCATATTATAATAATCAGTAAATAATTGCACAAAAATTATATGTAACAATAAATAATTTTAAGTAAATAATTTGAACTAGATAAATAAATAACACTTAAATTAAGATGCGTGAACCCTTCTATGGGTAAAGGTCTCCTCCAGAGCCTTCCATTCGTCTCTATTTGATGTGGTAAAAGTCCAATTTTTACCGGCAACTGCCTTTAACTCGTCTTTCCATCGTGCCTTTGGTCTACCTCTACGCCTGTAACCGGTGGGCCCTCTCCATGCTGTGACTGTTTAAGTCCACCTATCATCATCGTATCTGTCCAGCTTATTTCCACTTTAGGCTTGAGTGAAAGAGACAGCGTTGATAACTTTTATCTTTTTCCTTATAGCAGAATGTTTTATCTTGTCTAATAGTTTTATTTTCAGAGTGCTTCTTTCTAGCACTCTTTGACAAGAGGTAAGTTTTCTTATGGCTACAGAGTCAAAATCCAAGTTTGGCAACTGTACGTGAGGAGCCGATTTCCGGCCACCGTAGGCGCGGGCTTGCGGACGGTGAGCAATGGGTAGCTCGCCGTCCGATAAGGACCAAGCCCGAGTCGACGGCGCGCTGTGTTCCACGCGCACCTCAAAGAGATGTCAGCAGAATTGACGGGGTCCGCTAGGGCCAATGCCTGCCGGGGGTTCGAAGAAAACCGATAGGGAAATCGTGGCTCCCGGCAACAGGGCAACCGAAGGAACACGGGTGGGTTTTAGTCAGTAAAAGTCTGACACGCCCTCCCGCTCCACCCAGAGCGGGAGAAGTTATTTGATAATTTCACACCCAAAAAAAAAAAAAAGGCAGGGTAGAAGGCAGGTATCCACAATTTTCCTTTTCCATTGAATATGGATGTTTGATTTCATGCTTTCTTTAAATGGCCAGTATTTTTTCCATGTTGCCGCGATTCGCCTGTCAATTTTTTCAATGTTGTTGTTTTTGCTAAACGATAAAGTTTGCCCAGGTAAATATAATCGTCTACGTAGTCCACCGGAGAGTCGTTGAGTGATATAGGTATTTTTAGATAGTTCGACATAATTTTTGTTTTTGAGAGGTTCATTTCTAAGCCAATCTAAGATAAAGATATATTTATTACATAACTGTGTACATTAGTTATTATTTTAAACGTAAACATTTTTAGGCTCAACAGTCTACCCATGTCGGATATGCAATAGTATTATAAGGCAACAAGATTTCAAATAAATGACAAATATATTAATAGATTACAAACAAATTACAAATAAATTACATGGATACGAACATAATTTTTTCTCAAAAAACTCATTCAGATTATAAAATACATTTTCAATTATCAGTTTTTTTATTTTTTTTATTTTTAAACATATTTCATACAGTAATGTAGAAATTACTATTACCGTACGAATTTATTACTACCCTTTCAGATTTAATTGGACGAAAACAACAATCTGACATTCAATACCTAGTATAATACTGAGTTCTTTTATCTATGTATATTTTATTTTTTCCATTCTTTAAGATTTTATTATTCATCATTATAATTCAGTAATGGCCACGAATTTTCATTCACGAAGGGTAGTTAAAATTGCAATACCTATACATGTTTTGTGTGTAACGTTGTGGCTTCACTTAGTCGACTAACTATATGCTATTAAGTGGTTAAGCACATCACTGGAGTGCAAGTCCAACACTAGTTGACTCATTGACTGCCGTTACGGGCAGTTCATCCTCTAATTTACACTATTTGCCCCGAATCTAGGAACTCTTCCTGCGGGCTGAGGGCAGGAACCATTGCACGAATCTACACGCTTTCCTAATGCTGACGCGTAACTGTAATGTGCACTAGCCACACACGCTACCGAGGTCTGATTCTGAAGCTACCTACGAAGCCTGTCCTCCACGTCTCCACGTGCTACCGACGCCCGCTACCTGTGGCCGTGTAGACCGTCCGGTCTATTGCTGAGCCTGTGCTGAGCAGGCCCTCATGTCTATTATACCACGTGCTTCCAAGGACGGTACTCGCACACATATATAGATATGTGTGCGAGTGCTCAGGGACCAATGACCTTACCCATGACCTAGCCGTGTTACTACCACTTACCTAAAATACATGTATTAACTAATCCAGCTGTTTTAATTACTTCTACCTTTTTTTTTTTTTGAGTGGGAAATTATCAAATAACTTCTCCCGCTCTGGGCTCTTACTGACTAAAACCCACCCGTGTTCCTTCGGTTGCCCTGTTGCCGGAGGCCACGATTTCCCTATCGGTTTTCTTCGAACCCCCGCCAGGCATTGGCCCTAGCGGACCCCTTCAATTCTGCTGACATCTCTTTGAGGCGCGCGTGGAACACAACGCGCCGTCGACCCGGGCTTGGTCCTTATCGGACGGCGAGCTACCCAATGCTCACTGACCGCAAGCCCGCGCCTACGGTGGCAGGAAATCGGCTCGTGATCCCAACTGCAAAACCCTAGCCGATACATGTGCAAATTACTCAATATTTGGCCATCCCACGGACAGCATGTTAAGCCGTTGGTGTCCCGGCTATCATTTGCACATCTTTGACAGACGTTACAGGTAGAAGCCCGAGGTCTGATAACCAGTCTTACCAAGGGCTATCGTGTTACCTAGTCACTGGGTTGTAGAGGTTCAGCTGCATCCAGTGGGATTGGAAGCCGACCCCGACGTGGTTGGAAAAAGGCTACATGGATGATGTTCGGCCAAGAAGGTTATAATTTATTCGTTCTTTGTTCCAATTTGGAAAGATAGTCGATGCAATTCCCCTTAATTAGGACAACTACAAAATAGTCAAAAGTCACGGCACGGTGTATCTTTACTATCAATTTTGTACCGTATAAAAGCAAGAAAGAAAGAAGAAAAATAGTTTTATTGTCACAGAAACACGTGCACGTTCGTTCTGCCTAGCCTTTTCCCAACTATATTGGGGTCGGCTTCCAGTCTAACCGGATGCAGCTGAATACCAGTATTTTACATTGAGCGACTGCCTATCTGACCTCCACAACCCAGTAACTGGGTAATACGATACCCCTTGGTAAGACTGGTTGTCAGACTTTCGGGCTTCTGACGACCCGTAACGACTGTCAAAGATCCACGAATGACAGCCGGGACCAACGGCTTAGCGTGCTTTCCGAGGCACAGAGGAGTCTCGGTATGTAGAAATGGTCACCCATCCACGGACCAACCCCGGCAAGCGTAGCTTAACCTGACAGATCGACCCGAGCGGCTGTTAGTACTTAGCCACGAGCTCCTCCCTCACAGAAACACGTGCACGTAAAAAGGATAAATGGCACTAGGTACCTAACTGTCAAGTAACATACCTGCTTGTAATCAATAAGTCCATAATCACATCGTATACGTTCCAGTACCCTAATTGCGTAACTTATTTACGTAAACAATTTTGACTAATTTGTTTCATTTTGACAGTTCAACAACATTCATTGCGTTATTTATGTTGTTGAGCAGATTTTTTTTCCAACTTATGAAGCAATGGATTAGCAATCTGTTTCAAATCGAAACAGATTTCTGATTGTGTTGCATTACGCAATTAGGATCCATATTTTTTTTAAATAGAATTTAATAGAGGTTAGGCTAGTCTGACCTGCTAAACCTAAAATAATGAAAACTAGATCTTTTGCAGAACAGTTTAATTTGCATTTGCGAAAACATTTGATATTCAGCGGACATTTATGGTACTTCAGCTTGGTTTTATTGCTTCAACGTGATTGGCGTGGCAGATCACTTCGAGCGCCATGCAATTTTAATTACTTTTTTTTCGTTTATAGTTTTACATTGGCGCTGTCACCACTGATGTTGATGTAGATTCATGATTAATTATTTAATCATTTATCTTGTTTTCGTCTCATAGTATAATTCAATATAAAATTGTTGAAAAGTATAAACTCACTTTTCTCTAGGAACTCACGCATTCTCTTGGAAGACGGCTGAAACTACGTAACGTCAAGAACTTCGATGTTACATACCTAATGCTAATTTTATCTACTTATCAATATTATAATTAGGTGCGACTCCATTCATCAACTGTCAAGCACTTTGATCAAGAACTGTTGACGATTGTTACTTGATGTGGCCGTAACATCAAATCAAACCAGCTGATAAACTGACATGTCAATTTAAAACATACTCACTCTATAATTGTTGAAATGAATTTAATTATGAAGCACGTTTCCATCATTACAACAGCAAAATGATACTATAATACTTCTAATCACATGGTTGTGCAAAATTTCAACTTTATCCGATACTGGAAACTTGTTAAAAATCGATATCAACATTATGAAACGTGATAAAATGCATGAAAATAGATTAGTTAAGGAATCAGACAATAAATTTAAATGTAAAAAACTGAATGTTCTAATTCCACAGTAACGAGTCAAGCCTTTTTTTTTTTGTGTGCGAAATTATCAAATAACTTCTCCCGCTCTGGGTGGAGCGGGAGGGCGTGTCAGACTCTTACTGACTAAAACCCACCCGTGTTCCTTCGGTTGCCCTGTTGCAGGGGGCCACGATTTCCCTTTCGGCCCATATTCGCAGCCCCGGCAGAACGAGTCAAGCCTGGATTTAGTTATTGTGGAATTTAAACTAAAAATCTAAAAAACTTTTAAATAACCTTTCGGGGGTTACAGGCGTAATGTTATTTATGTATTTTTATACAACATTTTACTGAATTAAAATATTTAAAAAACAAGTAAATATAGGTAATTGGTGAAATGTGGGTGCACCCCTGCCTAAACCTTTCTGGGAATACAGGCGTGATGTTATGTGTCTGTGTGTGTGTGTGTGTGTGGTTAAAAACGAGTCTGACACTACAACAACTAGTCAGTTAAGCCCAAGTAACTTTATTAAACTGGTGTAATATACAGGCCACTTAAGACCATCATGGACGGTACACAATTAGTGCTAATTGGCCCATCACTACCCGTCGCATTGTTTGCGCTGATCATGTTTGTTTCATTATAATTAAGTGATCATTTAACTAAAATTGTAGTCGATTGCCTATGTGATGGAACAATCCACATCTTTTTAGTAAAATAAGTGGTAGATATAATTTAAATACTAGAAATAAAATTAAACTAGATCAACCATTTTTCAGATTATCTAAAGTACATACATATTTTATGAGGTACTGTGTTAAATGTTACAACAAAATACCTTGTGTGACATATTGCAATTAAATGAAAGAAAATTTTAAAGTCGTTTTAAAAGTATACTTTGGAAACAAGCATATTCATTACAAATTAGAGGATTGTATCCAAGATAAGAGTGCTTGAAAACATGCTGGTCCTGCTCCATAGGACAATTTAGAATCAAGACAAAATCAAACTGGTTGCTAATTTAATTGTAAAATTTATTATTTTTTGTTTTATGACATTGATTTTACATTCTGTGATGAGTATATGTGGGAAGTATCCTCACACACTGACTTATTAATTATAAAATTTTAGGAAAATCGTCTACCTTTTTTAATTCTTTTACCTATTGTGGTATAGTGATTTTATTCTTGGTGCATCGTCTTCACATATAATTATTTAACTAATGTAGGTACCTATACAAGCGATTGTAAAACATTTAAAAAAAGTAACAATGGAGTTTCTTGCCCATTCTTCTCCATACGAAAACTACCTTTTGGAAGAGGCGACTAGAATCAATAATATTATTTCGTAAATTTTGAAGTTCAATAGTGCCACACATGGGCCTATTTGAAATAAATGATTCGATTTTGACTTTGACAATTAAGACTATTAGATCGAGTCTTCACCTTAAAAGTGGCGAAGAAATTGAGTTTTTAGGAATAGATTTTTCTTCTTGACGGTATAAAGTTCAGACGGATTTTACTATAACTATTTAAAATTAAAATAACTGACCTACTTCGAAAGAACAACCCGGATAGCTGGAAATAACGGTAAATTTGACATGCCAGAAAATAATAATATATTGTTTTCACATTTAAAATAAAAACGAAACAATATATTCGTAAGGCCAGTCAAACGCAGAAACAGCAAGTAAACTATCTCCCGCCGTATGTTTAAAAATTCCATTATAAATTCACTCTGTATAAATACCGTAAGGAGAGGTTATTAGTGGCCCTTACAGACGGTAACATTTGCGCGAATTGCGAAGTTTCCTTGAGACGCATTTGTGCATCAGCGCGCGTAGCAGGCTCCACTACGCTCGTAGCAAGCTCGGCTACGCTCGTAGCTTACCGTAGCGTGCCGTAGACACCTGTCGTATCTTTGAGACGCTTGCTTACAATGTTATTCACGTTTAATGTTTTATTTCTTAGTGTTTTTTTTAGATAATGTGCGCGATAAGTTCCTTTGTGAACAAATTCTAGAGTTATATTTAATTGAGTCTCAGATGTTTATTTTTTTTTAACTAGGTAATTTATTATCTTTAAATGTTTTGTTTTATCATGCAATTGAAACATTGCTCACATCTCACATGTATATATAGCTTTAAAAATAAAAATAATATCAACATCAGAAATAAGAAACCTACTTTCTAAATTAGATTTCAGAAAGTAAAACCAAAGATCTTTCTTTTTCTGCACTCTATGCATCCATTTCTTCAGTACGTGATAAATGAACAAACTACCTTAGTGCTCGGCGACACGACGCCGTCGCCGCGTCGCGTATCCATGTAGACTGAGCCACCGCTGCGCCGCCACCGCGCCGCCGCCGCGCCGCCGTGCCGTTGCCGCTTGATTTTGCCATATCACTCTGCAATCTGCGGTGGCGGTGCAGCGGCGGTGCGGCAGCGGAGTGGCAACCTTACATATACACAGCTTGGCGTGGCGGCGTGGCGGTGCGGTGTCGTGGTGGCGGCGCGCCAACAGCGTCGTGTCGCCGAGCACTTAAATTGGAGTCGCAGTTGTAGCCCGCGAAATTCAAATTTTCTTAAGTTTTTTGAAATCTGCAGGTCAGTGTTAGGTTTCTCTATCAAAATATTAAACGAGACTATAACAGATATGTATTTACAGAATTATAATAATCATTAGAATCATTAACATATCTCTCTAAGATAGATTTTTCCATAAGAACAAATCTCCTAAGGAAAAGTTCATTGAATTTCGTGGGCTACAACTGCGGATCCACCTTAAGACACTCATCTTTACGAAATACCTTGGTAAAATATCAAAGAACATTTTTGTGCAAAATAAAAGAGTAGAGTTTCTTCTCAGCATTTTTCAACGACACATCTTTTCAAAGATATTCTAGTAAATTTGCAGTACAAGTACATTCGTGTTGTATTCTGCTTTGTTGTAGTCTATAGGGGATTGCAATTGTCCTTTTGGAAACGAAACTTTACTTTACGGACTTTGTCTTAATTTTACGAGTCGTCCGACTTTGGCAGGACAAAATGTTTGCAGTTTATGACTTGTGCTTAAGTCGAATGACGTTTTCTTGTAATTTCCCCTTCTTTCTTGCGTCTGGAGGGAACGGAGAATCTTTCTCGTCCTTGCGTCGTTTCCTCAATGCTAGAAGTCATGACCACGTCATTGTTTTAAGACCTTCTCCTTGATGACGTTCCTCCACCTGCTCCTACTTTCAGCAACTTGCACAGTTTTTGAGGCTTTGATGTTTAATGGGGTGTGGATTTGACCTAACCAGCGTAATAGGACTCCTTCTTCGTGGTATTTTACTCAGACCTTTTTGGAACAGAGGATAATGTCAAACTGTTAGTAACTACAACCTCTTCGTGTTTCACGCACTGATATACGTGAAGGTATGCATGCTCCAGGACTCAAAGGTTGCTCTTGGCACAGTCTAGACTTGTGGTAAAGTCATTCAACTAAGTAAGATCTCTTCTTTTGTTTTTTTATTTTTATGGCTTTGTATTTGAATAATTACAGTAATTACTTATTCCCTGAATAATAAAATCTAAAGCGTTGTGTATAATTATACAGCTTGTTGTAATTTTAGAGCCTGTTAAAATTAACTTGAATTTCAGAAACCAAATGCGTTTCAGGAAATAAACGTAAATTACTCGAACGCGATATTATCACAACTACTAAATCTCAAATTGTTCGTAGTATTTCATTGCTTTAAAGCATTTAATTACATAAATGCAATTGCTTAACCGGAGTACTTCATAGCTTTATGTTATAATATTTTTACACGAACAGTGTTTATAAGAAGTAGTCCACTTAGAGCATCCGTCTGAATAGCACCTGCGAGAATAGCACCTAGCCTTTTCCACGAAGAGCACCTACGAATCAGCAGCCTACTGCTGGGATGTATTTGTTTTACAGGACGTTATTAAATTAAAGATATCGATAAAAATCACTAGAATGTTTATTAATTACACATACTTACGTAAGTATATACGATATTATCTAGGCGACATTTAAATATGAAACATAATAAAAATCACTATGACAATACTAATTATTAATCTTACCAAATAATAAAATAAATACATCCCAGCAGTAGGCTGCTGAGTCGTAGGTGCTCTTCGTGGACAAAAATGTAATTATCCTCGAAGAGCACCTGGGTGCTCTTCATGGACTGGGCTAGGTGCTATTCGCGCAGGTGCTATTCGGATGGGTGCTCTAAGTGGACTAATTCATTTATAATTAACCATTTTTTTTACTTTTGAAGGAGTGAATGGTGATGTGGTGTGTGAAATTCTCTTGTATCCTTCATTTTTAACCATGCAGGTCAGTATCATAGAAAAAACGTCATTGAGTAAGTTAAAGGTGAAGATGAAACTAAACGCAGACATCAAACGCAAAATAAATGAAAATAAAAAGCTCAACTAACTTAAATGTCAGAACAATAAATAAAATAGCGTTTATAAAATAAAAACGTACGTTTATTTAACACGTAATAAATGTCAAAAGAATAACATTGAAATGGCTCAAAGTTAAAACAATTCGAGCTGATAATTAGGAACGCGGGTAAACATGTTTTTTAATTAACTCCTCCTACGCTGATGATCCACAAATTGGATTACCTGCGCGCCTTTGTAACTGTCTCGTTGGCTTTGATATATATTATGTTGAGTATATTCTGTTTAAGGTTTCTGTACTTAAAGTGATTGTTACTGTTATATACATTAGTTACATACGATTAAGAATTTGATGACGTGTGAGCGTCGTGAAGTACGTAGTGAAGATTGTAACACACAAATAAAGGTGGGACAACCTTGACATCCTATTAATAGTTCTGAGTACACACTACACGATGACTGACAAATGTGTGCACTGACTTGTCAGATTCACTCAAAGCTGTGTGATTCTTTTCTCAAAAGACAACATAAGCATGTTCCTCTTAAGATCTGACCAAGATAATAATAGTTGGAATTTAAAAGAGACTGAAGTCTGAATTTTTTTCAATATTAAATTCTTTATTACATTCCATTATCTTGGAAAAACAATTATGGACCCTGTTGGACACAGCTCAGTGTCGTCGGTTAGGAAACACCGACCTCATCTAATGTTAAATTGTTATTTCGTTTATTCATTTTGATTCTTAAAAATTTAAATTTTTAGATATTTCTTAAAATTAATACGGTAAAAATTAAAAAAAAAATGGTTTTATTACTTGACTTGTAAAACTGTTTTATAAACCAATTTACAAATAAGATAAAATATTTATTTGCTCAAACATGAATGTACACGTAAGAGGAGCTCTTGGCTAAGTAATAACAGCCGCATGGGTCAATACATCAGGTTAAGCTACGCTTGCCGGGGTTGGTCCGTGGATGGGTGACCTACCCATCACCATCGACCATCCAAGACCATTCACCTAAGGTCATCTTTACATACCGAGACTCCTCCGTGCCTCGGAAAGCACGTTAAGCCGTTGGTCCCGGCTGTCATTCGTGGATCTTTGACAGTCGTTACGGGTCGTCAGAAGCCCGAAAGTCTGAGAACCAGTCTTACCATAGGGTATCGTATTACCCAGTTACTGGGTTGTGGAGGTCAGATAGGCAGTCGCTCCATGTAAAATACTGGTATTCAGATGCATCCGGTTAGACTGGAAACCGACCCCAACATAGTTGGGAAAAGGGTAGGCAGATTGATTAATTGATTGATATATATGAACATATACAAGAACACAGACACTGCTATTTTTTACAAAACATGATCCTGACATAACATTACATTACACCTGTTTTTCCAGAATGGTTGGCCACAGGTGTATCTATATAGTACACCCACATTTCGCTAGTTATGTTTTAGCCCCATGTAATATTAATATTACATGGGGCTAAAATATTGCCAACAACAGGGCACATATGCATTTATTTGTGCCCGGTATGGACCAGTATCAACCGATCCTATAAAAAAATGTCCAAAATAATAATGATGGCAAAATGTCCAATTAAACCTTCTAGAGAGCCAAACAATATCACGCCTCACTGTACATGTCTACATGACTGTATCGATTGTGTGGCGGCTGGCTACTGAATCGGAGTAGTATAATGATACACGAGTTTTCCGCCCGTTAACAAACTGTCAGTTGCAGTCAGCCACGGAACTACGAAACAGTTTGGATGAAGCACTAAGCTTAGAGACATTGTTTTTTGTTTTAAAGTTATGTGTTAAAATAGTATGGTGATAAGATCTGAGTGTTTTGTAATGGTAACTTTGTAAACTAACTTACATTATTCAATGGTGTAAATGGACGACAGTTTTTTTTTTTTCAGGGTTTGTACCCTTCTTGGTAGATCGGTTCATTGTTAGTAGAAACTCTACCGCACCATAAAAATATTCAAATGCAATTTTTTTATTGGAAAACCCAATTCCACTTCCAAATAAATAATTTGTGACATATTTTCGGTTTTCATTTCACTGAAAATTAATTTACAAATTTTCACTTGACAAGTGACGATTGGCAAAAACATGATTTGTCATTTTATCAATAAACAACCACAAGTTCGCCAAATAATTCACTTAAGAAAATTGTTATACAACAAACTTTTTTTTTTAATAACGTATTATTTAACAAACAATTCATTTTTTATTCATGTTATCTTGTAAAACAACGTTTAGAATAAAAACGTTGTACATATTGTATTATTATGCAATTTCTTAAAAATTAACTCATTAAATAGGCAAAAGGGTAATTTTAATTTATAAATCAACAAAGATAAAATTATTAAAAAAATGCCAGGAACGACTTGTGCTAATAAAATAAAAATATTTTAAAAGGCTACCCGGGTCCGAACTAGTTAGATTAGGTTAAATATTTTCATTCGCCAAAAAAGGTTAGGTCAGGTTAGGTTAGTACTGCGATCTCCTACGAAAACCAAAAACGACTAGAATAATTATATAGAAAAAAAAATACTTTAGTAGGTTTATAGAACTTCAGTGCTTGCCTGTAAATTATTTGACCCAAACGGAAATTGCAACCATGGTCAATCTGTGACAGGTTTAAAAAATAATATATATTTAATATAAACGTGATTTTTCCAAAAGAATCTAAATATTGAATGAAAAATGTATAAATGATTAAATATCATGCGAAACATTTGTAAAGAGGAGCATTTGCTAAATAAATGTTTGTAAAGGGAGTGTTTATAAAATAAAATATTTGCGGAATAAATTGTTTGTGAAATAAATAGTATATGAAACGTTGGTTGTAAACTAAAAATTTCTCAACGGTATTTTGGTAAAACATTAGTGAACCCATATTTTCATTCAACTTTGCTTCCCTTAACTTTGCTTTCCTATTCCTAATTGTAGTTTGCTCCGATATCCAAAATTGTGAGCTCATCCATGTAATTCCATCACAAAACTCGTCAGCTGTAATAATATTTGTAGAATCGGTCCGAGTTCACATACAATTCTAGACGAGTCATTGTATCTATGTGAATGCATTATGCAGCAGGCAGTCAGGCTGCGTTGCGAGCAATCAAACATGGTTGCGTTGACCAATCAGACTGCGCCACGTCACCTTTGTTGACGATTGATGAGGACGGCCTTGCTGCCAACGTTTACCTTAGTTATCTGCCTAGTGTTTTACACAGCCGAACACTTTTAATTCACTTGAAAAAATTCCGCATAAATACTATACTAGCAACCTGTAGGCTATCAAATAGAAATAGATGTTTTATTGATTACAGTTAATAGTCACGCGTTTTCTACGAGATTCTACCAGTACTTTCAGAATCAACCGGGTTCCGAAATCCTGAAATAATATCACTATATCAAACATGAATAGGTATCTCACGAATGGTATAATTTGAAAAATATTATTAAGATATGAAAATTCTTATGCCACAAAACGCTGCTCGACTGTCCACCAGTAATGAAATCAAAACCCATACACCGGTATGAGGATGATAAAACGAAACCTGAATTTCAGTATCGAAGAATACAAATAAAAGTATTGAGAATAGAATTTTCCGTTCGCTGCAATTCCTCGTTTCCGTAAGACGAATTGGAATCTCCATTTACGAATAAAGGAAGATGAGAAGAATTTACATTCTGTCGGGTTAGGGACGTCCATTTCTTAGAACGAACAACTCCAAACTAAGTCAACATTTTTATTAACTGTCGCACTTGACAGTGTTTTTTATTCGACGAGGCAAGGACAACGGCTCTTACTGCCTATCTTTGAGTATTTATTCTATAATCTTACTTGAAGTTTCGGTGGAATTTTGTTAGTCTTGGATCTACAGTTACGCGTAGGCGGAATTGTAAAACATGATGATCTTTTGCCAATGGTTTTGTCACGAAATAACGGAAACAATAATAAAATGTAACAAGAAAACTGTTTTGACGTCCATTTCATTTAGATTCCCTCTTTTTAGGGTTCCGTAGTCAACAAGGAACCCTTATAGTTTCGCCATTTCCGTCTGTCTGTCTGTCCGCGGCTTAGCTCAGAGACTCTTAGTACTAGAAAGCTGTAGTTTGGCATGGGTATACTTATTAATCACGCCGACAAAGCGGTAAAATAAAATTATGAAAAAAAATTCAGTACCTCCCCTACACATAAATTGGGGATGTTTTTTTTTTCTCGTCTATCCCGTGGTGGCGTTGGAAAGGTCGTTCAAAAACATTGTGAGTGTGTTAAATCCATTTTTGGATTCAGGGATCCGTTTACGAAATATTAAGCTGTAAAGTACAAATTTTTGTTACAGTCAAGTGCCCCTCCCCCCCTGGCAGCTAAATAGTTGGTTTTGGATATGTGAAAAAATTCACAGTAGTAGTTTATCTAACGAAATTAAAAAGAAAACTATCACAGCTAAATAGGCTCTACAAGTTACCGAGTAATAATCGACCAACTCCCATTTGCAGTTGCAAAAATATGTTCTCCCATACATTCCTTATGGGAAAACATGTTTTTCAATTACAATGTTGAGTTTGTTCTTGGGAACCCTTCATTCATTGTTCGTGGTCCGACATGCTCTTGGCCAGTTTTTTCCTGTGAGTATTTTAAATTAACTCGTTCAGTAACCTACACTTTTTAACCGACTTCTAAAAAGGAGGAGGTATGTTCGTTTGTTTCATGTTTGTTTTTTTTATGTATGTCCGCCGATTTCTCCGTCAATTGTGAACCGATTTTGAAAATTCTTTTTTTGTTTGAAAGGTATGCTGTCAAAGTGGTTCCATATAAATTTTATTAACTTTGCTTGGACAGTTTTTGAGTTAGCTTCATTAATACGTATTTTTTCCCACTTACTATGTGGATGATATGTTAAGTTCCTGTCACTGTTATTTACATAGCAGGTAGTGTATTCGAATTTGTGTGGGGTAGGCACCATAACTAAAAAGTAAAAAATAAAACAAAACAAAAAAACAATCTACTTCCAAAACAACACTACAAAGTGAAAAATAACTTTAATTTCGGAAGTCGGTGGCAAAAAAATATCTCAAAACCAAAGACACCGACTTCCGAAATTAAAGTTATTTTTCACTTTATAGTGTTTTTTTGGAAGTTAACTGTTTTTTTTGTATAAAAAAAATTGTGTTTCTGTTTTTGCTTAGTTTTGTGTTTTTGACCGTAGCTTAACAAAGTTTCAGGTCACAGCTTTTATACATTACTAGATTTTGCCCGCAACTTCGCCTGCGTAAAGGTCGGAAATTATCTCACAGGAACATACTACCGGGATTCATAGTATCCTATGTCCTAACCTGGGGGTCGTGGCCTTTCATCTAAATCCGTTCAGTCGTTACGGCATGAAACGGTCAAATACAGACAGACAGGTAGATAATAAATTAAAATAATCTTTTTTAGGGTTTCGTACCTCAAAATAAAAAAATGAAACCCATAAGGGATGATTTCGTTGTCTGTCAAGACCCTTTTTCTCTGGAACGCTCGGAGATATTAAGTTGAAATAGATTTAAAAAAAAATTGATCTATGGTCCCTTGAAGCTGTAAAGAAAATCAAACTTCCAAGTCATCGCAATAAAAAAATGCGGTCATTTAATTATACCGCATATTTATGTTGACACTCGCAAATAAAACAAAGCCTATGGTACTTCTCGTTGACTTAGCAGCATGAAGTTTGGCGAGAAGTAAGATTTTACAGTTAAAGTAAAGAGAAAATCAGTCAATTCATGATTGAATGCTTAGCTCCGTAAAAGTATAGCGGGATGATAATCATTTAAAAGGTTAAGACCAGGCACTCCAAAGATACTTTCCACGCAAACTCCCCCCCATGCACCCCACCACTCCACTATATCCCAAACGCTAACACATCAGTAATAAAGTTGAATATCGTGTGCGCTCTTTACAATTTGAGGTAAACTATAGAAAAATACAAACATAATGCAATATTGCTCATTCCCCTTATGCAAATAGCGTGATAATATTTTTTGTTTATTATTTTACTTTTACATTATTTATATCAATTTTCAAGTTAATCAAGCCACACAGTAAAATCATCCTCTGTAAAAATTAATACCCCTTTTCACCCCGTTAGGGGTAGATTTTCTAAAAACCCTGATATACGTTTGTATTTATTTTCAGTCTTAAGTATAAATACTGTCATCATCATCATCATTTCAGCCGAAAGACGTCCACTGCTGGACATAGGCCTCCCCCAAGCACAGCCACTTCGACCAATTCTGTGCTTTCCGCATCCAGCGGATTCCTGCGGCCTTCACAAGGTCATCGGTCCATCTTGTGGGAGGTCTTCCAACACTACGTCTTCCGGTATGTGGTAAATACTGTGTTTCGAGTTAATCAGACCGCGTGTTAAAATTATTCCATACAAACTTGACACCCCCCAATCCTCCTTTAGGGGGTAGTTTAGAAAAACAAAAAAAACGGCGAACTTTGTAATTTACATAGATAAGTATTTACGCCAAGTTTTAAGTTAAACTCAAGGAAAAAGATTTTTCATACAAACAAAATCCCCCTTTTCACCCCTTTAAAGGTCGAATTTTCAAAAACCCTTTCTTAGTGGATACTTACGTCATAATAACTACCTCCCTGCCAAATTTCATCTTTATTACGTCAAGCGGTTTTCAATATTTCGTAATGAGTGAGTGACCTTTCGCTTTTATATATTTTTAGATTAGAAGATAGATATCATAACGACCTCTGCGTTGTCATGGACACATAATTATTTCTACTGTATTTCAAAACCCTCTTCGAAGTAGGTACTGTGTTACATACCCAGAACATGTTAAAATAGAAGACAGAACAAAGTTTTTACTATTCCCATAATGTTACATACTATGAAGCCACGTATGGTATGCTTGCTGCAATTCCTTACTCCTAACATGAAATGTGGTTACCTTCCGTTAATTCTGTCTAGCCTCTCTGGCTCTGCATCTACAGAATGTATATACTACATTACAAATTAAATATTTTAGGCGACCGCATGTAGATATGGGTGTATTAATTATATTCTGTAGGTACATTTTCGGTTAGTTGAATAGTTTTGAATGTGGTTATGTTTTGATGTTTGATGTGAAATAATTTTGACAAGCCTGCTTTTATTTCAAACTAGCTGCGCCCCCGCGCTTTCACCCGCATAAGTCTCGATCCCGTGGGAAAAAAGTATCCTATGTTCTTTTCCAGGGCATCATCTATATATGTGCCAAATTTCATCCAAATCCGTTCAGCCGTTTTAGCGTGAAGGCGTAACAAACTTACTTTCGCATTTATTATATTACTAGCTGCGCCCCGCGGTTTCACCCGCATAAGTCTTGATCCCGTGGGAAAAAAAAGTATCCTATGTTCTTTTCCAGGGCATCATCTATATATGTGCCAAATTTCATCCAAATCCGTTCAGCCGTTTTAGCGTGAAGGCGTAACAAACAAACTTACTTTCGCATTTATAATATTAAGGATATTAAGGATTGTTTGATAGGGTTTCTAGGAATTCATTTTTCTAAAGATTTATAAAATAACACATAGTGAGCAAAAGCTCTTAACCTTCTGATTCTAAGTTTTCTTCATAGATTTTTTTGGCTCCTCTCTTTCTGAGATCGTTACTTATAAAGTAGAGCCTCCTACAAATAAAAAAAACAAGGCAAGGAAAAGAAGGGCATTAGATAGACATAAACTTAACTTACAGAAAAATATAATATTTATCATAAATGAAACCTAAGAATCAATCTCAAGCCCATCAAACCAATATTTTCCAAACTAAACATTGACACAATTCGACAAAACACAGTCACTAAACAATTAAAGTGCAAACACATTTAATTTACCATCCCATCTTCACTACAAGACATCAACAAGAATTATGTACTCCTTAATTACCAGTATATTACATAATAACGAAACCATTACGCCAAGCGTGGGTGACATTAGGTGACAACCCTTATAGGTCTCGTTCACGGCCTCGAGCGATGCGACTTGCGACGCGACATGCGACGCGACTTGCGTCAAGCAATACGCTCGCGCGTCTCCAGTTTCGGCCCGTCGCGCGGTGCTCGTGGCATGCTATAAACAACTTCTTTCATTGGTTTTCTCCACAGTCGCTGTCGCAAGACGCGTGTCCCTTGAGCGTCTCTCCGCGTCATTGCGTGCATATGTCACTTTTGTTCGGAAAACCGGAAAACGATCTCTGTCGGCGCGACCACGCGTTCAGTTTCACTGTATAAAAAGTGAAATATGAATGCGACGACCGCGTATTCGCGCGACGATCGCTTTTAAATAGGACGCGGCCACATGGCCACGGGGTGTAATGGTAACCCTCAATGTTAGAACATAGCTGTAACTTTAGAATATTAAGTGTGACACCCGGAATGGGTTAATTTAGAAAGCATCTGTGTTGTTTAGGTATCAAATAACATAATAATTTAACAGGATAGTCCTTGGGTTGTTTTATGTTGATAGAATAAACATCGTCTGTTAATGTCGTACGCCTGAGAAATATATTCTTAAGTTCGTCCAAAACTAAGTGATATTTTCAATTTCTGGCTCTTTTGAGTCAAAATTGGAGTGTTATTTTAATAGGATTATAAATGTAGGTTTCTATTTATAATAATGATGAGTTTAGTAACTATTTCGTCTCCCAAGACAATGGTGCCGATTCGCTTGTTCACAAACTAAACTAAATTAAAGTTCAGTCCATCTTTTTCTTTCTATTTCATTAAGAAAAGGACAGAAGATAAATTTTAGTTTAGTCCTGTCAAATTAATCAGCGCTTGACGTAAATTGACGTAATTTTAGTAGGCAAGTTTTTAATCACGTCCAAACTTGTATGGAGTAGTGACAGGCGCTGATTAATTTGACAGGACTAAACTAAAATTTATCTTCTGTCCTTTTCTTAATGAAAGAAAAATATGCACTGAACTTAAATTTAGTTTAGTTTGTGAACAAGGGAATCGGCACCACTGTGTGTGGCATTAAGTGACAGCCCTTTCTATAAACCTTAGATGCATTGCACGTATTCCTCACATAATATGGTGATCATTTCGGTCATGGTTTCATGGTAACCCTCAAGATGACGAGCATTCTATAATTTTACAATATTACAAGTGTTACACCGAAATGGGTTAATTAAGAAAGCAGCTGTGTAGTTTAGGGAACAAGTAACATAATAATGTTACACGAAAGTTCTTTGGGTTGTTTTATGTCGAGAGAATAAACAACGACTGTAAAATGTCGTACCTACGCTTCTTACTCTTGTGTAAAACAGGAGTTTCATTTTCATTTCTCGCTCTTTTGAGGTAAATTTAAAGTAATTATTTAAATATGATTATAATTTTGTTTATAGTAATGATAAGTTAAGTCATTATTTAGTCTCCGCAAGAAGCTGTATGACAAAAGCCCTTAGTGAAAATCATTTTAGTATTACACGTATTCATAATAGGGATCATGTTTTTATTAACTTAGGGTTGAGAAATTAAAAATCAAGAGCAAAACTTGCTTCCTTTGGAGGTTTTTTTTTTTGCGTTTATTTTTCTTAAGTAATAAAGAAACAAAACTCGATATACGAGTTGTTTCTTTATTACTAAAGAAGCCATACTTAAGTGTCTTTTAAAATACTAAGTTCAATAAATAGAACTTGAAAACCAACAGTTTTTGCACTAATGAAATTTTAGATATTATTATTTATTTTTGACTTTGTATGACCGATATAAGTGCCAATATACAGTAAATCAGGTATTTTGCATAGTATGCTAAGCCTAATTATGGTACTATATATAACGGCACTTATGACCCTCCTCTTCCCTTCCTTAGCATGTCGATGGCAAAAATAATACGAAAAAACTAATTTTTTTAAAAAAACAACCGACTTCCAAAACAAAACACTACAAAGTGAAAAATAACTTTAATTTCAGAAGTCGGTGTCTTGGGTTTTGTATTTTCGTTTTTTGCCACCGATTTCCTAAAGTTATTTTTCACTTCGTAGTTTTTTGTTTTGGAAGTCGGTTGTTTTTTTTTGTAAAAAGTTTTTCTTTTTCACTTTTTAGTTGTGTTACCTACTCCACACACATTCGAATACCACTACCTGCTACCAGTGACAGGAACTTATCATATCATCTACATAATAAGTGGGAAAAAATAACTATTTTGTAGCTATCTCAAAAACTACCCAAGTAAAATGAATAAAATTTCTATGTGACCAATTTGAGAGCATATCTTTTCAAACAAAAAAATAATTTTCAAAATCGGTCCACAAATGACGGAGAAATCGGCGGACATACATAAAAAAAACAAACACGCTACGAACATATAACCTCCTCCTTTTTGGAAGTCGGTTAAAAATATATTTCAATTTTATATTTTGTCCGGTCCAAAATTCAGCAACGCGAATACCATTTTCCGACGCACCCATAAGGTCCTCACGTGTGCAGGTGACAGAGAGACGCCGTATCCGCACCGAAGATCTGAGCCGTCCATGAACCCCCTTGTGGAGGTTGTCCTTGCTGCGGCCCACTTGGATACGAAGTCTGTTGAAGGTTTTCCAAGATTTTCTCTTTCCTTATGAGGTGTGTTATTTAGCACTAGAGCTACATGATAATCTAGTAAAAAATGACCTACATTTTATTTTTTACTACACGCAACACCTTACAGTACAGAAAATATTAACATATTTTTAATATAAACGTGTTTATTACGTGTGGCTAATGTTGTGTGACAATTTTTCAGCTAGTTAATGTGAGTGCTTGTAAAGGATGATGGGCAAAAATATATGGAACCTGGTACCCGCTCCAACAGCGATAATTTTTATATGACTAAAAAGGTATTTTCATGTATAATAATGGGTACTTTAGTGCTTGTTTTGTTTTGCTGTCAGTTTCGAGTTATTTTGAATTCCAAATTTTATTGATAATTTTCTATTAATGCCGAATTAACGGTTGTGCGGGGGACTGTCACCATCAAATATCAGGTTTTAATGAACATCATCATCGCCACTATTATCATCTGGGTCATACTATTTATTACAATATAAAGGAAACACATTTCATATAAGTGACATTTATTGTACCAATATGTTATATTGTTGACGTTATACTTATACATTATCATCTATAATAACATCGTTCAAAAACATTGCAGGAGCAGTAAAACCCTTGTGTCTAGCGAATCCTAAATACCATATTATTGATATTATGTGTGCACAAGTACCTACACAGTACGTCGTCCTGTCAAACACATGCAGTAGTGTTGGACGATATCGTCTTCCATCGTGTGGTGATTTTTAACCAACATGTAACAATAGTACACTCTTGACCTCACGTGACGTGACTGTATACGGCCACGTGAAAGCCACGCATCTTCATTTATACCATTTATGCCATTACGATAGTACGTTGAGTGCACTTTCTCGGTACATTTCAATAGTATATAGCCCATTTTTCAAATGCTCGCTGCAGTATGACTTTGCTAGCTTAAGTTGGTATGTGCTCAGGGACAGTACAACAATCTGCTCTTAAATTAATTGTGAAAAACTTGTTATCTCGTTTGCCTCCATTCTTACAAAAGTTACCCTTTGACTGTTTAATCTTTTTCACTCCATATATGTGATAAAGTAAAGTAAAGTAAAGTAAAGATTTTTATTTCTCTCTTCATAAAGGTTCACATAGTAATAAACATAGAGACAAGAATTATAGCGATAGATTAGATGTATCTACTTTATCCCTGATCCTATTCAAGAACGTTTCTGCATATGGTACGTGAAAGTGGTTTAAAAGCGCTGCAGCGATTTTAAAGTCACAAATCATGTTTGGGAGTGTTTTATTGAAATATTATTGCCGCAAAAGGTTATAATCGCATTTGAACCTTCCGTTCACCATGACCCATCTGCATACTGTAACTGCCCGAGAGTCATTTGCCTGTTCAGTTATAACCAGTTCAATATTCCTCTATTCAAGCCTAGGTCAACGTTTATAGCAGGTAACAATGTCCAAAAGAAAGCCGGGGTCAGTGATGAAAACAGGATAAGAACGCCAAAGTAGTCGAACTGTACAAAGCGGGGTGAAACTAGTCTCATACACAACACAACAACATTACCGAACGACTGCGACTTGCTCGGCGCGCGTGCTTCGCGAAGAGTAGATGATGGAGGGGGAAGAGGGAAGGTGGAGCGCTCCTCTCGGCAGCCGTTCGCGTGTGCTGAGCGTTTTCTTAATTGGTCTACTAAAAATGGACTGAAGAAATACAATATAATCCATACTTCCATACTATATCCTTAATATTATAAATACGAAAGTAAGTTTGTTTGTTACGCTTTCACGCTAAAACGGCTGAACGGATTTGGATGAAATTTGGCACATATATTGATGATGCCCTGGAAAAGAACATAGGATACTTTTTTTTTCCCACTGCATCGAGACTTATGCGGATGAAACCGCGGGGCGCAGCTAGTAATATTATAAATTCGAAAGTAACTCTGTCGGTCTGTCTGTCTGTATGTTACCTTTTCACGCCTAAACCACAAAACGGATTTCGATAAAATTTGGCATGGAAATAGATGGCATCCCGAGGAAGAACATAGGCTACTTTTGTCTCAATAATAACCCTAAGGGGGGATATAGGGGATGAAAGTTTGTGTGGGAAACCTATCATTTCTTAAGTTAGGGCTATGAAAATTTAAATTAATGCTTTTGGTAACAAATAAAGATGACGTATTTCAGTGTTTTTCAAAAATCATCGCTCTTGAGGATAAAATAGGGGATAATATTAAAATTCACATGTCATTTTTTTTTTGTGTCTTCTTTTCAAGAGATTTAAGGGATTGGAAATATAGTCATAGTAGTATCTTGAATTAACATTTAGTTTTTATTGAAATCGGCCCACTCGGTCAAAAGTTATTACAATTTAAATTCTAACATGTAGGTCCTGTATTAATATGTTCAATGTCGGCAAGAGTAGGTATTACAAATCAATGGTGATAATAATAGTAAAACGAATCATTTGTATTTTAAGAAAGGCATTTAGAATTATTATAAACCTGTTTTATTTATTTTAAAAAAACTGGTCAAGTGTGAGTAGGACTTACACCGTGAGGGTTCCGTCTCAAAGCTGTGCTTGCTCGGCTGCCTGAATTTACAAATCTGGATTGAAGGACAAACTTAACTTTTCAATTGAAACAAAACTTTTAATAGAGTAATGGTATACAGACTAAATGTAACTTCCTACTCCAGACTATGGTACGGAGCAAGAGGGCATGGGAGGCCGTTATCTCCTTCTGCGAAGTAGTAATGCTCGCGAAGGAAGAGGTGGAACGCGTAAGGAAGAGGCAATTTTCTCACGCCCCTAACCACCGCAGGAGATGCTCCAGGCATCGGGAATTGTAGGCCGATTCCCGGCCACCGTAGGCGCGGGCTTGCGAACGGTGAGCAATGGATAGCTCACCGTCCGATAAGGACCAGGCCCGGGTCGATGGCACGTTGTGTTTTACGCGCGCCTCAAAGAGATGTCAGCACAACTGAAGGGGTCCGCTAAGACCGATGCTTACCGGGGTTGTGGGTTTGTCCGAAAGGGTTACCGTGTGTTGGAGTTGTAATGCCCAACAGTGAAAATGTTATGTACTTGTTATGTAAACCTGTTAGGTATGTTATGTAAATGAGTAGACGAATGATTCCCTTGATGGATTTATTGCTACTAAAAATAATATGTTATAAAGTAATAATGTACAATTAATGTTGAGTTGACAAACTGCAACGTTTCACTGTAAGTAGGACAAGTTATTTGCATGTACAGCGTAGCTCGTACATATTGCCCACTCAAAAAGATAACTTAAATGATAACTGATAATGATAACTTAAATGTACATCGGAAATTGTTTAAAAATTAAGTTATAATGTAAAAGGTAAATACAAAGTCATGAGTTATTATGGTAATTCACAACGCGCTATAGGCGGCGTTGCTTTATTGAGTGTGCGTGCACTCGATAAGTGCGCTGCGTTGTTGTCGTCTGTGACTTCAAATAATGTGTAGTCCACGATGCTCGCTGTCGATGGTCTTCGTGGCATCGGGTTGGGAACAGATGGAGCTTCTGGTTTCCGTCGACTAATGCTTGCGTAGGCGGTTCAGCTCATAGGAAGATGACAACGTATTGGTGGACATCGTGGTATGTTGCCTGATCTAATCTGCCAGGTGTTTCTCGTTTTCCTTGACTAGGTCAATGTCTTGATATTGTTTTGCGAATTCATCATCTAATACTCCGAACAGGGAGCCCGCGATGGAACCGACACCGTTGATAAGCTCACGTTTGCTTCTCGTATTCACTCGGCCTTGTTGATTCAGCAACATATGGTTATGGTGTCCTATTTCGTCTGTCGAGTGTTGTAGTTGTGTTAAAATTACGTTACATTGTGTTTTCTGTTTCATTTTCTCGCAGACTTTTTCTAGATGATTGGTGAATTTACTGGATACTGCTATATCGTGCCAGTAGGGCTTGACGTCATGGTACACGATAATCTTCCACTCGCCACGTATTGGTTGCATATTGGTTACTTTATCAAAGTATAGACCTTGTTGAAGCTCGGCTATGTTTGTTGTGTTAGCGGCCGCGACAGGATTAAGCAAATACAGCAGTGCCATGACCAATCCAATGAAGTTTATTTTTCTGTTTGTTGTTTTGCATTGTCGTGAAATTTGCGACTCGCTGTTTAGGTATGACTCATTATCGTTTCTTTTTGAAGGAATTTGTTGTTTGTCGTCACCTTTGATAGGTAAGACGGATAGTTTTGTAACAGGTCTTTTCATATGTCCATTTCTTGTTTTTAGGCTAACGACCCGAACATATCCATCGTTCCCAGGGTGAAGCTCTGTTATTCTCCCCATGAGCCATTTGCCGGCCGGTATATAGTTCTCATGAATAACCACTAGATCGCCTATCTTCAGATTTCTCTGTGGTTCCTGCCACTTTGATCTGGCTAATAGTTGACACAAGTATTCGTTCCTCCATTTCTTCCAGATTTCTATGAAGATCTTTCTTGTTAGTGCCCATCTTGTTCTTGCATCTTCCCTTGTTTCGATGACTGTCAGCCCCGGTCTACCCGATAAAAAGTGTGCTGGCGTCAGACAGTCTAGATCGTCTATGTTTTCACTTAGTGGACACAGAGGTCTGGAATTCAAACAGGCCTCCAGTTTTGTTAGGATTGTGGTAAACTCCTCAAATGTTAATTTTTGTTCTCCTACTACTCTTTTTAAGTGGTGTTTTAAGCTTCTGACTGCTCGTTCCCACAATCCTCCGGCTGATGGCCAAGCGGGGGCATTAAAATGCCACTCAATCTTCATCTCCACGATTTCCCTTTGTAGTTGGTCGCTTTTGTATGTATGTTCGATTTCCTCGTATTGCTCAACGAGTTGGTGGTTTGCGCCAACAAAGTTTGTTCCGTTGTCACTGTATAAGTGACGAGGGGCACCTCTTCTTGCTGCCATCCTATTTAGAACTGCAACGTTTCACTGTAAGTAGGACAAGTTATTTGCATGTACAGCGTAGCTCGTACACTGTGGCTCCTTGGCAACATACAGGTAACTGAAGGAACAGGTTTTAATCGTTAAGACTCTGACACGCCCTGCTTCTCCAGCCAAAGCGGGAGAAGTTATTTGATAATTTTCCACCCAAAAAAAGTTTTCATGTTTATATTTTTCAATTTTAAGGTACGGAATCCAAAAACAGATTTATTATCTGCCTGTTACCTTTCATACCGTAACGGCTGAATGGATTTAGATGAAATGCATACGAATAGGCCATGGCCTGGGTTAGGACATAGGATACTCAGAATCCCGGTAGCACGTTCCTGTGGAATATTTTCCGACATCCACGCGTGCGAAACCGCGGGCAAAAGCTAGTAATTTTTTTTATTTTATTTCTGCTTAATAAGTCATGTTCATACCGGGATAACTCCAAACTAGCAAGAAATTGGTAAAAGGCATCTTAATAAATATTGTTCCTATTGGAAAGACCTTTCAACGACACTACAATTATTGCTGTTGGGGAGGGGTACCAAAACGCCCACCATCCTTTATTAAAACAACCCTTTAAACGCATAGGTACCTGGAAATCTCTATGCAAATAAAAAAACAAAAGGCAGGAACTGTCTATACCTAAGTATGTCCATGTCCATTTTAATTGGGTAATTCGCCCCGCTGCATGAGACTTAACAGAACATTATAATGGTTATATTAATTATAATGTTTTTATAATTACATAATAACTCAATTTCAAAATATTTTATCTACACCCATGCCATAAATCCTCTATAAAAGTTTCTGAAACAGCTTATTGCCAACATTAAAACAACCAGTGTTATTCATCCAAACGAGTGTTATTGTTGTACTAAATTTAATTATGCAACTCGAATTTCAAAAAAAGAACATTGTCATGCATGCGCGTTTCACTACCACAGCGACGTAATTTAAAAAAAAATAGGTTATTCGAATTCACGTCGTATCCCGCCATTTTTGTTCGATATTAGTATGGCAAAAAATTATTACTTTGTTGTTTACAAAAATGAGTGATACAAGCTTTGATAACACACCACTAGATATTTCTAATGCAGCAAAGGAAATTTCTAACCAATTATTACCAGAAAAGTCAAGAAAACAATATTGTAATTAATTAATAAATGTTATTACTCAATTGGCGATTTTTTGACCGATAAGAATTAAAATTGATAATATAACATCTCTGTACTCCTGACTTGTACTAAATCATTTTAATTTAACTGTATTGACCTCGAACTTGACAAATTTATAAACTTGACATTATGTAGGTATTATACTGCTTATTTCAAATTAATTGTAATTGTTTTGCTTATTTGAATTTCATCTTGACATGGTAAACTTGTATTGATATGATATGATATTTTATTGTGTTAATAATAATATTATATTAAGGGAGTCTTTATCATTTTAACTTAAACTGTTTGCATGCCTTAGTTAAGGTAGTTAGTATAAGGATCATTTTTAGGATTCCGTTGCCAAATGGCAAAAAACGGAACCCTTATAGATTCGTCATGTCTGTCTGTCTGTCTGTCCGTCCGTATGTCACAGCCACTTTTTTCCGAAACTATAACAGCTATGCTGTTGAAACTTGGTAAGTAGATGTATTCTGTAAACCGCATTAAGATTTTCACACAAAAATAGAAAAAAAACAAATAATTTTGGAGTTCCCCATACTTAGAACTGAAACTCAAAAAAAAAATTTTCAGCATTCCCATACGTGTGGGGTGTCTATGGATAGGTCTTCAAAAATGATATTGAGGTTTCTAATATCATTTTTTTCTAAACTGAATAGTTTGCGCGAGAGACACTTCCAAAGAGGTAAAATGTGTGTCCCCCCCCCCTGTAACTTCTAAAATAAGAGAATGATAAATCTAAAAAAAAATATATAATGTACATTACCATATAAACTTCCACCGAAAATTAGTTTGAACGAGATCTAGCAAGTAGTTTTTTTTAATACGTCATAAATCGTAAACCGCAATTTACCTTTCATTCAATGTTACTTGCTGCTACGGAACCCTTCATGGGCGAGTACGACTCGCACTTGGCCGCTTTTTTTTAACTTAACATCTGTAACTTTTACATACTTTCTGTGCAAATAAAGAACTATTCTATTCTATTCTGTACATCAGAACCTTTTATAGAGGATTCATATCATGGGTATAGCTAAAGTCTTGTATGCATCTGTACATAATTAGGTATTAAAACATGTGATAAACCCACATTCGTGTTTTAATACTCCTTATTATACAACAGTTGCATAAATAACTATAACACCGCTCTGAAAACTTTAAATAAGCATTTTTCTAGGTGCCATTTTAAGGAATTACATTTTACTTAGCAGCGTAGGTTCAAATAAATAGTAAGTAAGCATTTGAAGGTTTTTGATATCTTCATTTCGTAAATATTAGAAACCTAATCTAGATTAACTCAAAACTCTGATCAAAGAAATTAAGGTTTAAAAGTTCATTACTTCAAATAACTTTTCTGAAATCTTTGAATCCAGTCTCAAGATTGGATACCTACTATTGTAGAAAATACATGGCTGTATTTCTTAGTACAAGAAAATTAACTAGATATTTAACTGCGTCTCGTTAGTCTTCACATGAAATCTAATGCTGAAATCATATAAGGCTAAGATGATATGAAATGAAGCTATTTCTTGCTTGTAATTACACAAAGCAAAGATATTGGCCGCACGGGTCGATCGAAGGTTAAACTACGCTTGCCGCGTTCGGTCCGTGGATGAGTGACCTTCCATTACATATTATTCATACCCTCTGTACTTCGGAAAGCACGTTAAGCCATTGGTCCTGCAGTGCTATTCTGTAAAAATCTCACCGTGAACGCTTAGGTGAAGTGAGCTGTCATTCCACCTTATGCTAGGGATTGACACTGTTGACAGCTCACTTTCAAGCTCACTTCACATAATCGTTCACGATGAGATTTTTATAGAATAGCACTGCAGGTTGTCACTTGATATGTTTGACAATCGTTACGGTAGTCTTAAGCCCGTACAACCAGTCTTACCAAGAAGTATCGGTAAAAAAAAAAAAATATCTTTATTTATTTACACAATTTACATTCATATACATAATAAGTTAACATAAATTTTGTCAAAATTTTATAATTTGTGGGAGATCTGAAGTAGAAAGTAAGCCTAGCCTGTATTTTAGAACACCAGGTCCCCCCATTGTAACACATAGTAAAGAATTGTCAACGTGGTTAGAAATTGCGAGTGGTTGATGGTGTGTCTGAGTGTGTGTTTGTTAGAGTTTGTGTGCGCGTCGCGTGTGTGTATGCATATTTTTTTTGTACATACAATATTTCATAAATATAATAAATTAAGTATATAAAATTATGCATAGAAAATTTATTTTATATATATTACATTATACGTAGATAGAAAAGAATATAAATGTAAAGAATTTAATAAATAATATAAACAGTTACAACAAATAAATCTTGTTAGACTTCCTGTTACACACTTCCGTCACTTTTCACGAAATCACTCCCATAGATTGCAGGAAAGCCAGGGGTAAGATTTGCAAGAAAGCGAGAGGAAAGATGTTGCACATCAATAAGTTGCACATATCGGTAAATCATTTAATTCATTATCTCGATATTGTAAAGGCCATTGCGAATATTTTCGGTGCAGTATGACTTGGCAAGCTTACTATGATAGATCTCTAGCACAAACAGAAATACATCCTCTTCAGACAAAGGTGGAATGTCTTCGAATTGAGGAAGATCTTTCATGGCTACAAAAGGCACTGTCTGCCTGTTAAGGTTTTTCATATGCACGTACGAGGTATTAGGAACAGGGTGTAAATCTCACTCATATTCTGTAGAAAAGGGAGGATTTTATAATAAAAACGGCTTTAAAAGGTTCCAAAACTTGTGATGGCTATATGATTGACGTTAAAATAAAAAGTTGGTGCTTTAACCAATGTACAAATACGGTCCAACTTAAATCAAAATGTATTTTTACCCGACTACGGCAAAGCCAAAAGGAAGGGTTATGATTTTAGCAGTCTATGTATGTATGTTTGTATGTTTGTATGTATGTATGTATGTATGTTTGCTTTTACGTGTGTTCCACCATAGCGCCTAAACTACTGAACCGATTTTGATGAATGAGGTATCAATAGATTCGTAATAATAGTCCGGGTGACATAGGCTATATAAATTTTCCCTAAATTTAATATGGTGGATTTTACACGTAAATTTCTAACCTCGAAAATAATTAAAATGATATGATCATGACATGTTTGGTACCAAAAGAAAGGTCTTGACAAGCATATTACAAATATGTAAATAATGTTATACTTTCAAAGAAAATAAATATGTTTAAATTGTTAAATCAAGCAAAAGTGAAACTGCTCTACGAAGTATCGCAAGATGCAACCAATGTGCAGTTAATCAAATCTTAATAAATAGTAACGATTTGTAATTCCACTTTTATGAAGAAAAACAAGTACAACGAAATATTTGTATTTTGGATTTCTTCGAAGCTCGATATCGATATACATGGGGCACGCAGAAAATTTTGCGATAGGTACTAAAAAAAAAACATACTACAGGTTATGTTTTATTACTAAATCTTTTCAAATAACTCTCCATTGGCGACTATACACAGTTTCATGCGTCTAAACCAATTTTCATTACACATTTTCCAGTACGCATCAGACACCTCCCACCTTTAATCCCCTTCTCAAATGCAGCCAGTGCATCTTCCGGTGATGAAAACTGTTTTCCCTAGAGTTGATTTTTTATTTTGGGGAGCAAAAATGATAAATTCATGATTTTCACCCGTAATGAAATCGTAAACGCGCCTAGACGAGCCTGCTTCAAATTTTGCTATCATGTCTCGGCACCGTTCTACCCGAACCTCCTTCTGAGCCTGCATTAGATTGTGCGGTACCCAGCATGAAACTATCTTCCTTACCCTTTCCTTATCCTTACCCGAAGATAGCCCGTGTAGAATTTCATGCACACTTCCCGATCCCATCTGCAGTATACGCTGAATCTCTTCATATGTAATTCACCTATTCTCTTAAATTAAATTTTTCACAGCCAACACGTTTTCTTATGTAACAACCATCATAGCCCTATGACGGCCACTTCTTCATTCGTTCGCCAAAGTTACTTGACCATACTTAAATTCGTTGAACTAGCAGAAAACAGTCGGTTTAGAAGGGCTTTTGTCTATAAACACCATTCGAAGTCAAAACAACTAAAACTTTCTGAGTATGGTGTTGGCGTCGAAATAAATCGCGCTATGGTTTGGTCTAAAGCATTATGCACTGCTATTGAAATTTAAAATAGGTTAATTACTGACCTATTACATTACTTTTATTTACGTTTTCGGAACGTTTAGAAAGTGTAAAAACGAAAAAGTATAAAATAAAAAATAAAGTTAAATAAAAACTGTAACCCGACTACGGGAAAATAAAAATGATCTAAAAAGTACGAAACAAGCTAATATTTCAGACAGAAATCAAGACATAGGTACAAAAATGGTCAAGGTAAAGCCGTGGTCGCATGCCTGTATGCCATGTGGGTGCCAGAAACATTTACAAAATTATAATGGCATGCGACGACGGCTTTACCTTGACCATTTTTGTACCTATGTCTTGATTTCTGTCTGAAATATTAGCTTGTTTCGTACTTTTTAGATCATTTTTATTTTCCCGTAGTCGGGTTACAGTTTTTATTTAACTTTATTTTTTATGTATTATGCTCATTACCAAAAAACTTCCTAGGTATTTTAGTTAGTAAGGTTTTTCATATCCATGTAATCTTGAAATAGATTGGGCGTGAATAGCACTGATAGGTTTGGTTAGGTTAGCCTTTTTTTTCCGGGATGGAATGGATGTCCTCCACCCTGGGGTGGGCAAAGGGGTCTGTCAGACTCTTACTGACAAAAACCACCCCACTGTTCCCTCTCACACTTGCGTCGGGGGCTGCGACTGCAAATGCGACTTCTGCTGCCCCGGACTGGTGACGGCCCGCGCTCTGCGGGCCCCGATCCGTAGGGGGAGTGAAACTCCTCTAATTACGTCTTATAGAGGCGCGCGTGGAACACTACGCGCCGCCATCTTGGGTCCTGTGTGATGGGGGACGACGGATGTAGGTTAGGTTAGCCTAACCTAACTAGCTGTTTTCTTTTAATCTTTTCTAAAATTACCCAATCACAAAAATAAACAAATGCTGTTCTTTTTCCTCTTTTTTGTTTTTCTTTTTTGTATTTTGTTAGTTTTATTGTTCTTTTTTCCACGACTATTGTTTTCATAGTTTTGTTAGTGTGAATTGTTTTTTTTTTGTTGTATTTCATGTGCCTGTCCCAAATTAAATATTTTTCTTTCTTTTTTATCACTGTTAGGATAGGTAAAATTAGGTATGTAAGTATAGGTAGGTAGGTATAGGTAAGTAGTTGAATAAGGAGACACTAGAATTCGTCGAAAAGACAGTTTTCCTGGGGATAACGCTTGACTTCAAACTACAGTGGGGTCCTCACTTAACATCACTTGCAGGGCGGCTAAGTTCAGCCGCTTACGCTGTTTGGAAAATCCGCCAACTAACAGACGTGGATACCGCGAGACTGGTCTATTTTAGTTATTTTCATAGCATCATGTCTTACGGTATTTTGCTGTGGGGACGGGCTACAGATATTGATTCTATCTTTATTCTGCAAAAGAGGGCCGTCAGAGCCATCTACAACCTCCGCAGACGCGAATCTCTAAGGGAATTGTTCAAGAAAATTAACATCATGACGGTACCTTGTCAGTATATATATGAAAACATTATGTATGTTCGAAAAAATCTACACCTTTTTAGTAAGATAAGTGACAGGCATAATTTTAACACTAGAAATAGGAATAAATTAGATCAACCACGTTTTAGATTGTCTAAAGTTCACACTTCTTTTATGGGGTACTGTGTAAAATGTTATAATAAAATACCACTCGACATTCTTCAACTAAATGAGAAGAAATTTAAAACATGCATTAAACGCACACTATGTAGACAAGCATATTATAAATTGGATGATTATATCGTAGATAAAAATGCTTGGCTTAATGCTGGTCCTGCTCCACAGTCACTTGGGCTCACTAGTTAAAATTTTAATATTTGGAAGAGTTGCTTTCCCTTTTTTTTTTTTTTAATTTTGTTTTTGACATTACGAACTTAAATGTTTATTTTTTTATCTTACCAAGTAAATAAAAATGCTTGGCTCAATGCTGGTCCTGCTCCACAACCACAACTAATTGATTAACATTTGCAAATACTGTTGGAGCTGCTGAAGATTGTAAGACCATCTTTGCATTGTATAAACTCAATCTCTTTTGTATTATATAATTGCATAGCACACTATGTGAGCACTATGTACTAAAGAGTTACTATTTACCGGGTAATATGTCTTGCATTGACTTGAATGTGCCCTGGCGGCTGTGAGTATGTCATGCTCACTCAAATGTTTCGCTGATGGTGGCGCGTGTGTTGGATCATTTAGCTCCCTTCAAAATGGTTGAGCTGAATGGTGCTAATCCATGCGTCATGTTCGTGAACGGGCGCCGTCAGTTGGGACTGGTTCTCTCTTAGCTGCCAGGGCTTATTTGTATTTTTTTTGAATTGTTCTTTTTTATCTTTTTATTACGGACGCTTCTCATGTGCACGTCTTTCTACATTGTTCTCACATGTATAATTTCAACATGAATGATGTAACCAATATTTTGTAACAATTTTTTTATTTAAAAGAGTGTCCGTGGAGTTTCTTGCCCGTTCTTCTCCATAGGTACCTACTACGCTTTGGAATGGGCAACTAGCTTCATACCTATTTCTGACTGACCGATTCCTTGACAATTCAAAAGTGCCTGTAAATGGTTTAATTGAAATAAATTATTTGAGTTTGAGTTTGAGTAGTAAGGTAGATAGGTAGGTTAGCTAGTTGTTAATAAAAATAAGTTGCACATTTACGTTCACTATTAAGTTGAACATTAATATTGTCATTGACATTTCTCGAGACGTTCTCGGTGGGGCTTTTGTCATTATTGTTGTTGTTATGTTTCAGTTCGAGAATCTAGTTTGTGCGAATTTAGTATCATATTTTTTATATGTGAGATATGATTCTGTATATGAAAAATATAGAGAAAAAAGGATTTTGTAAAAAAATAAAGAAATACTTGCGGAAAAGATTTTTTTATTACCATAAAACCCCATCGATTTGGCAATTGAAAAAACAGTAAATGTTTTCTGGATTATTATAAACATAATTATTGAAATGTATTATATGACTTTTGGAGGATGGGAACGGGGTCCATACAAAATCCGCCATGGTCCTTTTGAGTTGGCACTAAACGAACAAATTAATTACTTAATAAAGCGTTAAATGCTATGCTAGATGGATCTTCGTTGAATGTGTATTTGGCTCCGCCTCAAAATTTGTTACTTAAATTCGTTTAGGAGCTTAGTTACACTAAAAGGCCATTTTTTATTTTTCGCTTTTCAGTTACCATTTATTATTTTTCTCAAGTTAGCAATTACCTCAACAGCCTTCCGTCTCCATCGTCGGACCCTCGATGACAGTCATACCCAGCTAGGTATAAAGTTCTCATCAAGGTGAAAGAAGTAAGCCAAAACACGGTGTACCTACTATAAACTGCTGAGGAATTCTCGCGACTGTCTTCCATCATCAGATCAAATCCAGTATGCAGTTGTGTCATCAGAACTACTTATGTTTGCGAAATTATAACAGAATCGATTTACATTTAAAAATTCGGTAGATGAAAAATCAATCGACCCCATTTTTTTACCCTTTGGGGTGGACTCGAGTTTTAAATTTTACAAGGGACCAAGTTCAAAGTATACCCTCCCCAATAAAATAAGAATTGTTCAAATCGGACTACTTAGTAAAAAGTTATGCGTGGTCATACATAAAAAAAAAAAAAAATACTTGTCGACTTGAGAACCTCCTCCTTTTTTTTTCGTCGGTTAAAAAGTTTGAAAAGATTGACAATGTTATTCACTAGTTGATGTCAAGGCTACGGACCAAAGATAATATAGCGTAATTACTGTTGCAATATTGGCAAATGACAACATGTAATAATGTTTAAAGAACTTTAATCATTTTCATTCGTAATTTTTTAAGAAAAAACAATGATCCTTAGAAAAAACTACAGAAAACTTTGAATAAAATTTGAATAGCGTTATTTCCTAGATAAAATATTATTTTTTAATTACATAGGGGCTGTCCCAAGTGCCTGCGGCTGTGAAAGGCTCAGTAAAGTTGCTAGTATAACGCAACGAGGGTGAATTTTAGAAACCCATATCTATAAAGTAATAATTGGTTAGAGTATCTGTGTTCCTTTTTGCAAGCCTTTTCAAATGAGCAAAAAAGGTAAGAGAAGCGGGCCATTATGGGTTTTCTTTAGATTTATATCAGATTAAATAGTTGCTGAAACAATATGATGCGAAAATTATTCATGAATGTGATAAGTTATTGAACAATACAATTGGACCCGTAGCGTATATGTATAAATGTTTAGTTTCCTGACTTATTATTTGGTTTATATAAATTAATCTGCCTAATCTTTTTTCAACTATATTGGAATCGGCTTCCAGTCGAACCGGATGCAACTGAAAACCAGTATTTTACATGGAGCTACTGCTTATCTGAATTCCACAATCCAGTTATTGAGTTACCGTTAACTTTTTATATAGTAAAAATATATGTTTAACTATATTTTTTGATCTTGCCAAAGCCTTTGACACTGTCTATATTCCCCACCTTATGCAAAAACTTAAAGATCATGGTATTAGGGGCATTACACTCGCATTGTTTTCGGACTATTTAAATAAGAGAACCCAATCTGTAAAAATTGGAGAACACATTAGCGACGAACTTCCCGTTGAATTTGGGGTGCCGCAAGGCAGTATCTTGGGTCCCACTCTTTTTCTCTGCTTCATAAATGAGCTTTTTTCACTTAACATTAAAAATTTCCGCATCTCTACATACGCTGATGACACTGACATAATTTTTTTCGCAGATTTGTGGAATTAACTTTTTAATCTTGCGCAAGACGGCTTTAGCACGGTGTGTCACTGACTATCATCAAATTCTCTCACTTTAAATGAAGACAAAACGAAATACATTGTATTCTCAATTCACAATAAAATGGAAGTTGCTAACCTTACCAGTCATAATATCTCTGCACATAAATGTAAATTTCCTCCAGCTTCAAACTGTAACTGTCCCAATATTAGTCCCACCAAATGTCTTAAATATCTTGGAATCGAAATTGATGATAATTTAACTTTTAAAGACCACATCCAATCTCTATCTAGAAGGATACGTAAGCTCACTTACATTTACAAAGAGCTTCGTGATCATCGCAGAGAAACAGAGGATAAGGATGGTTTATGACGCTTTGGTGTAATCAATCACTAGTTATTGCATAACAGCATGGAGAGGAACATGCAAAACCAAAATGATAACAGTTGAAAGAGCCCAAAGGATGATATTAAAAGTAAGTTTAAACAAACCTCGTCTTTTTCCTACCTCTAAACTTTATGAGGAGGCTCAAGTGCTAACTGTACGCCAGCTGTACATAATGCTAACTGTACTTCTTCAACACTCGGACTTACCTGAAGAAAGGAGAAAACGCATAGCCCTCTCTAGAAGAAACAACGCAATAAAAAAATCAGTAGATGCTATGTACCTATTTATTTTTTTAAATATATTAACTGTTCGCACTATAACATACTTTTATTTTTACTTTAAAACTTTATGAAATTAAAGTTTTCTATGCATCAGCTGTTTTATTTCTGGGTTCAAGCAAAATTCTGAATGATTATCGATATCGATAAAAAAAATCGATGGTACGGACTACTTTTTCCGGGCTCGAAAAAAAAAACAATGGCTATTGTTCTTTTTCGTAGAAGCTACCGCGTCCCCCGCAAAAAGTGACAGACTTTTTTGTTCGGAATATTGCGCTTACCCAGTGATATAATACTCATAAACTACTTGACCAATTTAAAAAGTTCTTTCAGCAGTAGAATGCTATAATATTATCACTGACTAACATAGGCTATAATTTATACAGATATCATTCGAGCGAAGCTGCTGACGGAAGTAAGTGCAAAATGAAGATATTCCATTCTGTGATACTTAGCAACAACAACTACCCTTTATAACTAGTTACTTACAATTGTGACATTATTGAGACGTTCTACATAATTAACAGAAAGCTGGTATCTTTCAAGACATCAAAGAGCTATGAAAGAAGTATAGCACATAAAAGTGTCTGTCGTGAACGAAACGAAGGTGATTTCCAAACAAATGTGTGATTTTTATCACGAGTTTTATTCGTCGAATAAAACATTGGAAATAAATTCACACGTTCGACGAATTTAAGACATGTATGCTCCGACAGCGCCACGTTTTGAACTCTTAAAGCAAAAACAGCAATGTGCCAAACTTGTTTCCTAAGCTATATCTGAATAATTATGAATCGTATTAAAAATACAAGATGTCTTTATTTGAACTAATGATAAATTTACATTCAGTTAATATTGTGATATATAATAAAAATCTTCAGTTCATTAATTCATTTACTAACAGACAACGGACAACATAAACCGTAGGGCCTAGAATCATGAAATTTTGCAGAGATTATATAGGGGATGAAAGTTTGTATGGAAGTTGTCATTTTTGCCGATGGAAAATTCCATCGGGCACACATGAAGACTATAATAAAACCAGGAAACACGTTTTCATTTGCCGTAGAATACAAGTACATAGGCACAAGTGTTATCCACTAAAGTATCCTTATATTAACCAAAATAACTCAACGTAGACGTTCCATCGATACTTGAAATAACGAGCTGTCTAGGGCTGCTCACGTTCACTGACTCACGTGATTTCCGCTTGCCAACATCGACTTTAACGATTTTTTTTTCCTAATTTATGAATATCTCAAAGTTTTCTTGTATTTATTTAACAAAAACACTTTCAAAATTGCGGTGACAATTTTTTTTATTGAAAACAATTAAACCCTTTGATTTTCATTAACTTATACTATAATTGCTTTAAAACACTTCGGAAATATTTCTTCCAATCGATCGAGGTCTCCTGATCATAATAAGATACATGCCTTAATGATTTCGGTCAACACTCCAAAAGGCTTATTAATATGGTCGGTGAAACTATGGAAGCAATCGAAGTCGTTGAAAGTGTTATATGTAAACATCATCGTTATTGGTTGGTTATATGTACGCTCATCGGTGCACAAGTTCCTTGTTTCAGGACGAGTTGTAGACAGGATGCAACATAATTTGTACTTAGGCACGTCTGCTTCCTGTCCGTGCCCCATTGCCTTCGTATAGATTGTGCAATTTTCTATTGCTTTTTTAGGAAACATGTGAGCACTGGACCGACGGTAAATCGGTTTCGAGGAAAGATGGATGCATGCACTTGACCGACGCAAAATCCGTGGCTTTTCCTATCTTTTGTTCGCTTCTTATTTTTTTGCAAGTTTTAACCTGTGGCTCTTTATATTCTGAACATTTACTTAACTCTTCAGCTTTTGGTGATTTGGTGACTAACATAGCCTAATACACTCATATGAAACCATAATCATTAACCCAGATACAAAATTACTTAAACAACTACAATCCTAGTGTTTCAAGGTATTTTATACTTGTTTTTGTTTTGTACTAAATAGATAATTTTTTTAACTAGGGCATCTCGCAGTTGACCTATGAGGTCATGGCTGCTTAACGGGGCTTTCCTGTGGCTGCCTTAAGCTTCTACACTCAAAGCCTCCAGCCAGGGATCTAAATAGGAGAAAGAATAATGTAATAATTAATAGAAGGTACAAGTCGTGGGTAGAGCAATGCGTTCCGTGACATAATTTTGACCAAACATTGGTCAATTAACGCAAATTATGCCGTAATTGTTTGTGATACTATATCTATATGGTTTTATGCTTAGTTACATGGTTTTGGATTAAGTAGGTGAAGGTTTTTCCCTTATTGCCCCATTGGTCTACCTGTTAGTAGTACATGAAGATAAATAAATGGGGTTGAATACAAGTTTGAATAAAATATTGTAAATTAAGGCGGTCGCAGCTTAAAAACGTTATCTCTTTTTTTTATTTTGGAAAATCTTTTTTGACACTACCGCTTCCTATATAGATAGGTATCCACTGCGTAACCATTCTAATGCATATGGCTGATAGGTATAGTTTTTATGGAATAAGTTTGGTTTCGAAGAGCAGTGGTGTGTCTCCTCTTAGCTTTTTAAGGCATCTAGCCGTGATGTTATTCAAACATAGATAGCTGATCCAAGAATAGTTTTAAATCAACATTCCAACACGGTTTTCTTTATCAAAACATTACGTGGTTATAACCAAACACACCGCAATTGAGTCAGGTCATAGGTCACACAAGGAACTGGGTCAGTAAGCGACCTGACACTAAGTACGCATTACTTAGGTTGGAAGTTAAAGTTCTGTCTGCCAGCTGTCCGGACGAGTTCGGTTGCAATCGGGGAAACGATTAATTTTAACGACTTCCATATTCTATGACTATAGGGTGCAATTTACATTGACCATTAGTGTTACTAGTTTATGATGAGTAATTATAGGTGCGGTTGTTGGCATGATATTACATACTGGAAAACGTATCTATTATAATTCTGCCTCGTTCGTCTAGTGTCGCAAGCGCTTCTGTTGAACATAAGATCCTGGGTTCGACATTAAAGTTTTATTGAGTTTTTCCATCAGGAATTTCTCAGTAGCAGCCCGGAGTCTGGATTTGTGTCCGGTTGGTGGCAATAGGCTCGCCCCCTATTACATTTGACTTTAGCATAACTGGCAAAACGTGGGTATGCTAATAGGTAGGTAAGTACACCTAACCTAACCCTTAGAGAAAACCAGTTTTATATTATAATGGTCTTCCCAAGAAAAAGGAGACTCTTCTTTAACCAGGCGGCAAGTTGTGTACGTCCCTATTTATTGTCATGTCGGGCCCAATGGATTGCATTTGAGATAGGCAGAGGCAGCGTTTCAAAAGCCTACAGGCCTGGAAAACTTCGCCTTAATTTGAAGACTAATATTTTGTAAAGCCATGTTCATAGAAAAATAAATTTACCGAAAAATAAGCGTAACACTGTGTGGAAAATCTAAATCTTAGATTAAATAAAAGTACCAATATAATTATTATAATGACTTAAAACATTTTAAATTACTTAGGTGCCACTATACCTATTGCATGATTTTCTTCCATAACAATTTGGCCAAGAAAGCCGTGAACTTAACCACCAACTTATAAATAATCATAATTACGGATATTTATAAGCTTAATGAGTATTTCGAATAATTTTCGTTGTTGATTGATTATGAATAATGGCGGTCGGTACGGCACGCGCCTCTGAACACGAATCTTAAAACATTATGTTTTGTGTGTCATGATTCATTAAGTTTCGTCGGGTTTACTATTAATTTTTGGACTATTATTGACAAAAGTCAAAGTCATAGTAATTACTAGTGTGGTTTTTGGTGATACAGTAGCTCTTACAGTTAGGTTATGGTAACTCAAAAAACTACCCATTAGGGCATACACTATTTAACAATAAAAGAATCTTAAATCGATTATACATACAAATTAACAAAAATTTCAATATTAAGAATACAATCAATTTTTATGATAAACATTTAGAATACAATTAATTACTATAATAAATATTCAGAACACAATTATAATAAGTCAAGTTTTTGAATTTTGAAACATAAATACTAAATAAATAAATAAATAAAAATCATTTAATTCAGATTCGAAACGATTACATCCATATTTGTTAGTACAATTACGAGCTTACAAACTAGTGTTAGTAATAATGTTCATAATTATCATTCAGATTATTAAATTTTGTCAAGAAGGAATTCGTCGATGGTATAGTAGCTTTTTCAATTAAAATATTTTTTCTCTGTAATTGTGTTAAGTGTAAATAAAAATAAATAATGTCACTTGATATTTTATTTAATATTTTCGGAGCCATGTAGAGGTTGCTTGTGTGCGGGCGGTCTTTGAAGCTCTTAGACATAATTCGTGACAATATTCTTGTCTTGTCGATCTATAACGCTGCTCTGAAGCTTTTTTAAACAGTTCACTATTTTTATTGACGAACAATGCGGTCACGTGTATGTAAAAACAAGGTAATATTAGTATTTTCAGAGATTTAAAATGCGGTTTGCAACTTTCCGTTGCTTTAAGACTACATATCGATCTAATACACCTCTTCTGTGCTTTAAAAATGTTATTTTTCTCGCAGGAATTTGCCCAAAAAATTGCTCCGTAACCTAATATGGAATCTAAATAGCCATAATACGCAGCTACAACAGATGCCTGATAAACAATTTTCTTAAGTTTATATAGAGCAAAGGCGAACCTACCTAATTTTGTTATAAAAATTGATGCATGTTCTTTCCAAGTCAGTTCAGAGTCAATTGTCAAACCTGGAAATTTTAAATGCCTTTTTCAATCATGTTATCGTCAAAAGTTATATTTACGTTAGGAGTCTTTGTCGAAACTGCATAATTTTAGTTTTATTTAAATTTAATTTTAAATTATTTATTATGTTCAAGCCAGATAATTGATTGTTGCAATGCGTCTTTGATGTCACATTGATAGTTTCTATTTTTATTATTTCTTACAATTATCATGCTGTCATCAGCAAAAAAACCATAGGAAAAGCGACGTGTTTCGGAAAGTCATTTATGTAAGCTAAAAACAACGGCGGACCCAATACGCTGCCCTGTGGTACGCCAAAAGTAATTTTACGTTTTCCTGAAATATGTTTAAGTTTTTTTTATTTTATCCTTTTTAGAAATCCGTCTTATTTCCGTAAACTGCGTTCTGTTGTCTAAATGAGACTGAGAGAAAGTGCATTGCCCCTTATTCGATAATATGCATTCAATTTCTGTAGTAGTATATTATGATCAACTAGATCAAATGCTTTCGTTATGTCCATAAATATAGCACTAATAGGAATTCTTTCATTAATATCTGTCATTATAATATTAAGAAAATAATAGATAGTAATATTTATGGATTTGTTTTTTCTGAAACCCTTCGGTTCCTTTACCAATATGTTGTGTTTCGTGAAAAAGGAATACATACGGTGATAAATAGCCTTCTCAAACATTTTTGATATTACTTATCCTCGGGCCAGCCGGATGGCCATAACCCTCGGGGACGCGTGCAACTGGCGGGCTGGCCGCCGCCTCAATGAACGCGCCCACACCGGTGCCCCGTAAAGGGCCATGGACCGCACGACCCCCGCGTAGAGCCTCCAGCAGGAGGCGTTTTTTTTTTTCTTTTCGCTAGATTGGGCAGGAGCCGTCCAGTCTGGGAGCCAAACGTCAGAAATGTTCCACAAAGATCCACCGACTGTCGAGGACGAGTCCCAGATACTTCATCGTCGACTCGACGCCGATGTGAACCCCTCCCGCCATTACCTGGAAGCCCGACGGTGGCGCGTTCCGAGGACCACGAAAACACATGGCCTAGGACTTGTGCAAGGCCTTCTCGAGTCCCAACTGCCGGATCCTGTCGACGATTGTCGCAACCCTACATGTCGCTAGATCGGACGCCACCTGGTGCGACCTTTCCTACGCCAGGACCAACGTGTCGTCAGCGTAACAAACGACGCTGACGCCGCTAGAGAGGTCAGTGCGCAGCACCCAGTTGTATCCGATGTCCCACAGATGTGGCCCCAGGACCGATCCCTGTGAGACAACGCACGATATCGTTTGCCGGTAGTATTCTCATTCTCTCGGCCCTATCCGTCAAATAGACCTCAACTACACGACAGAGGTAGGTCAGCATCCGGTGATACCAGAGTGCCTCCCTGATGCACCTCCAGGGCAGAGTATTGAAGGCATTGGCGATGTCTAGAGACACTGCCAAGACGACTCCACCCCGGGCCACAGCATGCCCAGTCGTGAGATCGCATGATGGCGTCCACTGTAAAGCGCCCCCAGCGGAAACCAAACTGGCTCTCCGCCAAATTTGGCTATACCCGCACCAGCCGCCCGACGAAATGGTCTGTAATGACTCTTTCAAAGAGCTTGCCCACCTCGTCGAGCAGCACGATGGGCTGATAAGCGGACGAACAGTCCGCAGGCGCCCCAGCTTCTTGATGAGGACCTGTTTCCTCGTCTTCCAACGAAGTGGGCACTGGCCCCTCTCCAAATATGCGCTTAGGAGCCCCTTAGTCGAGGCCTGAGAGCCCCCAAGGCCAGGACCCAGGCTTTTCCAGGTAAGCCATCGGGTCCTGAGGCATTCAGCCTGCGTACCGCCACTCTCATCTCTACCTCAGTCACCTCCGGAGCATCGTCGGTGTCGTCGGCGGCGTAGTCCGCATCGGGCACCGCAATAGGCGGAGCCATGGGCGGGGGGGTATGTTTCCCTCTTGAAGGGAACAGAGCGCTTACCACTTCCCCCTCAACATAGCTAAACCTGACCCCAAAGATAGAGACATCACAAAAACAAAAAAAAAATTGCTATGACATTAGCGCCAACTTTGTGCAAGAAACACAAATAGTTCTCAGATTATAGCAAATGTATCCAATTAGTATTTTTCTTTGTTTGCCATATGTTGCTCGGGTTTTCGTATATCGTTTTTCCAAGGAAATGCTGTAAAGATCAATGTCCATAACATTTTTATTTTAGTGATGTACATAGATGTTTCTATTTTTCTTAAGGGACTTGTCACACTGGATGCGTTCTGTTCGTATGATAAGTCCTTAAAGGTACGCATAGCCTAACTTTCTAATAATTAATTTTACCTCAGGATGAGCTGAGAAGAAGAATACAACTGTATTTTTTTTTGGCAGAGTAGCTACGTCTAAAGTCAATAATTGAAGTTCGTTAAATATTGGTCGCACGTAATCATCAAGTTTTAACAAACGTACCAAATGCTGGAAACGATCGCTTCAAAACAACTTCCACTAACCGATTCTTAAATTCTTAGCCAAACTACACATCGGAAACGAGACACATGCATCAACTATCGTTAATCAATATCTTCACTAAACGAAATTACCTTCGAAATAATCTTCAATCCTACGAAAATCGAGATTAAGCAGGGGTTGAAATTTAGATAGAGATTAAATTTACACCGGTTTTACGGCTCCCGATCTCAGGGGGCGAGGTGAAATATAGCGTCATTTAGAGACGGTAGGCTGGCGCGAGAAAGTGATCATCATAAAGTCTCTTCTAGCTTGCGTCACATGGCACTTTTAGCAGGGGACCTGACACGATTTGGAGACATAAATATTAAGTTCACATAAGTTTTGAAGTCGAATGTACTTTTTTCATAGCCGTTTTCCTGTATTAAACCTTCTCCACTTTTGATAGGTGAGAAACAATAGTATACAAAGTTGGCCCGTTTACCTGAATTATCCCATTAAATGTTTTGCGATTATTTATAGTTTAGGAGATAGTTGCTTTATTTTTTTAGTTTTTATCGGTATTGGTTACATGCATATTCCGTGAAATAATCGAACCAGCAATCGGTAAGCATATATAACTCAAACATTACACACTAGCCATTATCTAGACACGCGGCAGCGTGTCGAGCCAAGTACTAGGCAAGACACGGCTGCAGTGTGTTATATTACACGAACCATTTGGAGCCACTTTTGACCCCTTAATAACTCAAAATCTATGTAACATAGACTCATGAAATTTGGTTTATTTATAAAAACCCCTTAGATTAACTAGAACTCCAAATTTCATAAATAAAACTCAAACGGTTATTGAGATATTAACGTATAAAAATCGGCATTTTTATCAACGACCCTGTCACTAGACATCAAAAACATTTAACCCATTTCCGGGTGACCTAGAAAGTTGAAAAGAGATTTCCCGAAAGCAGGCCCATGGTATGATACTGTGTCAAAGCTTATTTATCAAAAATTATGTCGTATTTTTTTCAAGTCGTTTTATGAAAATTTATTTCTTCTAGCATTAGAGAACCTAATAAATATTTATTTTGTTGATACTTAAAGAACTACTTACATCCGCCATTCAATCCTAACCTGAATGTTGCCAGATGACAGACTATTCCAATAAAATAATTTGTAATCGATTGAAAATATCGATACTAACCCACATGGAGTAGGTGGAGTATCCACTACACGAGTATGTTTTAAATGCTATTTATTATACTCAAATACTGTAAAATTATGATTTTACAATAAATAAAATATTATATGGTCTGAATATACTCAACAACTTAAAAGTGTTTCGAGGCAGTAATGTTATTTTATAAACTACCAGTGATCAGAGTAAGTAGATTGATTTGAGGTCAATGAACTGGCACGTATATTAGTATGGATACGCCTCCGGGATTCCGGGATTTTGAAATTATTAAGATTTTTTAAGGAATTTCAAATGTTGTAATGTGTAGAATAAAGAATACATCAATATGAATAAGAAATGTTCAACCCTTTTGCTGTCTGTTTAATAGTATATAGGTGATCGGACTCCAAGAAAAGGATAGATATACTATAAAACAATATAATATATTTTAAATATTTATCTATCGCATTCTATAAATTTCTAATGTAGTAGTTTAAAAATCCTTACTTTAACAATATTTGATTCAATCCCGTAAGTACCAAAATGAAATCCCGGAAAAAAGGCTTATCCATGTTATGATTTCTATGACTATTCATGATGCGAGTACGTAAAATCAATCTACCTACTCCGATCACTGATAATCACCCAATCGATTTCGTCAATCGATTACCAAAATAATTAAACCTGGTAACACTGACACCATGCATAATGTCAAACTGTCAAAAATAATCTGTCAGATCAATGGCATTGTTAGCTGTTTGTTTTACGTTGATTTGAATTTATTTTTCCGTATTTACTTTATACTTATATTACGTTACGATTTAATGCTGTCAATTTAAATTGAAGCCAGAGGAACTATTGCTTATCTTTCCATGGCCCTGGGTAAGTTTATTATGTTCTCTAAATATTTATAAACACCGTCGTATTGTATAACCTCATTGATTTTAGCAGCCTATTAGTAGAAGGCCTATGTTCAGTCAGGGGTACGTCGCGCGTCGTCAGCTGTAAATGTCTATAGTATGATGTAATTATATAGGATAAGTAAATACACTGAATTTTTTTACCTTTTTCAGGTATGACGATGACATGTGTTATTGCAAGACTTGACATTATTGATTATATTATCTACAACTCTATCCCAAGTATTACTTGCTCAGCAAAATCTAAGCATATTATGTTATGTATGTGGCATGTCAACTGCAAGTCACAGAAGTCATCAGGTTAGTGTTTTTAAAATGGCAGAATTACTATGAGTGATATAATTATTATACAAAAGTAAATAAACAACAATAAGAGTATTTTCTTACTTTCTAGGTTAGGTATACATTTGGATAAAGTTTGTCATGCTTACTGAGAGAGGCTGCTACCAGAGATGTTTATAGGCAAGCAAGTGATGATAAAAACAGAGCCACCCTAGAGTGTAAAAGATTTACCCATAATAGATCAAAACAATAATCTGGCTACGCTGCTTTCATACCATGACTACCTACGTTATGAGAATGAAGCTGAAGCCGTTTTAAATTCTATGAGAAATAAAATGTTTTTAGTATTTAGGTATTGTTGTGTTATTTGTTAAAGTAAACCTTCCTATAGAAGCACTGAAAATGCTGCTGCCAATGAGATTATTCATCTTTAATTAAGAGAGTTGGCTAAAATAATGTTTATGCCATTAAATCTTTCATATTTAGCGCGCAAGATTATTAATTTACCTTTATAAAATTCAAGTCTGTAAATGCGATAATCGCCATTTTGATGACAGTCGAGGTCGAGGCTAAAAAACATAAAAATTGGGGATTGCGAACATCCAAACTCCACCATAAGGACAGCGACTATTACAACATTTAATTATTTGACGAATTCATCCATTTTTCAAGTTAAATAAGTAGTAGTAATGAAGTTTTTGATATCAAAAGTCGAAGATTCGCGCCAATCGTGTGTGTTTACATTTTACCTTTTCACAATTAACACACATACACATATCTGATACGACTTTAAATGTGACAAATGTGATTAAAAATATTATAAGTAACTAGAAAATGCCCAGATCTTTACTTATTATACGAACACATGTTCAATAACACGTAATATTCATTACTACTACTCAATTTGTGTTAAAAATCGTCGATCATTGTTTTTTTTTTTTATTGTAATGATGTGCGAAAACGATTATGCCAAACGTTTTTTTTTTTTTCAATTTTGTTTGTCTCGATTAATTTATAATTATGTCGAATGTCTGAAATCTATACTTGAAAATTAAAATAAAATTGTTTTAACATTAAATACAATAAACATTGTTTAAAATAATTATTTATACTTTTCTAGTGTTTAATCGTTTTTAGGACATTCAATATAAAACGAGTCAACACATAGAACGAGGATAGATACTTACCTCATTTATTGAATTTCGCGCCGAATTGTTTCTATTTATTTGAATTTAAATTCGGAACGTTGTTCAAAATTATTTTTAATTTATTGGACAATTATTTACTGTGGATTTTAATTTTGATACTTTCTGATATAGAATGCCTAGTATACATTTTTTAGGTAGGCTTAAGAAAATTTTGTTTGGGAATGATGTTAAATTAATTATATAAATTAGGTAGGTATTCCGCAAACACTTTTAAATGACGTCTATATTTTTAAATTGAAACTTTTATTACATCGTCTCAAACTTTTTCGTCTGTGTGTTGCATGTCACGTGTCGGTCGGCCGCGGAAAAAGGGATAAAGTGAAAGGCAATCGTCAGAGCAGCCAAGGCCAATACGGCGGCGCCTATAGTTCGCAGCAGCTGACCGTGTAAAGTTTCACTTTTACCGTGGTTTCATAAAACCAACAATAATTTTTTTTTTTGTTGTATGAGTTTGATAGTATTTGTTTTTAATAGGATAATCTTACTCGAGTAATAGAAATTGTTTATTTTTGAGGTAGTTTCAAAACGAAATTTTAAAAAAACTGCCCAAGAGTATGTCGGACTACGCACAGTGAAGGGTTCCGTAATTGGGATGAATATTTACGCATAAACATTGCATAGTATCAATTTTATCGACTGCAAAAATAAGTTTGTATTTCTCGAAAAAACTATAACAAACAAAGTTAATTCTGCGGTTGTAACCGAAAATAAACTGTATCTCAAAAATTATTGACTTCAAAAGCAAAGTCACTTAGAAACATCTTAACATTTTAATTATGAGATCCAACAATACACGCTTTATATGCATAGATTTTTTTCATCTCTCGGTTATATGTAAGTATGGAGAATGCCACCCCCACTATTATGTTTATCGTAATTTCACTACACCATTGTTTAACGGTGCAAAAAATACACCTTTTTCAAAATTTTCATCGATAGAGTGTAAATAGTCTCCATGTTAAATGACTGTATGACATCCGGATGCACGGACAGACGAACTTGACGAAATTAAGAGGTCCGTTTTTTTACGGATTTTGATTATCAAGTTTTGGCATGTATTGGCATGAAATTGATGTCTATAACAATTGATCTACAATATTATTATTATTTGGAATAGCCGCCATCTTAAAATCCAGAATGTCCATCTAATTCGATATCAACACTATCTCCCGAAAACCATGAAAATGACAGTCATGACGACAAATTTTCAAATGGGGTTAAAAACTGCCACTTGCTCACTTCAGATGGCGCTGATCTCCAGCGTCTTATAATTTGACAGCTAACTATACATTTTTGATTCGAATGCCAAAAGTTGATGTAAATTCCTGAATTTCATGACTGAATTCAAAACACCCCGTCGAGTCAACTGATGTGTCACGTGTCAAAATCTTGGTCCCTAATGTTAGGCGGCAGTGAATTCATTTCATTCATTCTCTGATCTCGAAAAACGTTGTTACAAACGTCAGGTTGGTATGTTCAAGGTAGTTGGTAGGTTGGTACTATGCTTGAGACGTTTTTGAATTGATAGATCGTATTACTATTGTTTTAGGGACTATTGTCGTTTAATTTTTTATATAAACTTACGAATAGTTAAGTCCATAGTGAGGTCAAAATGTAAATCCAAGGGGCGGCTGCAACGGCGGCGGTGATCTCTCGCGTCCGGCCCTGGTTCAGGCCATGGTACGGAGCGAGAGGAAATGGCAGGCCGTCACCTCCTTCTGCGAAGCGGTAATGCTCGCGAAGGAGGAGGCGGAACGCGTGAGGTAGAGGCAAAGTTCGCGCCCTCACGCCCCTAACCGCTGCAGGAGGAGACGCCCGGGGCGGGAATCGCGAGCCGATTTCCGGCCACCGTAGGCGCGGGCTTGCAAACGGTGAGCAATGGGTAGCTCGCCGTCCGATAAGGACCAAGCCCGGGTCGACGGCGCGTTGTGTTCCACGCGCGCCTCAAAGAGATGTCAGCAGAAATGACGGGATCCGCTAGGGCCAATGCCTGTCGGGGGTTCGCAGAAAACCGATAGGGACATCGTGGCCCCCGGCAACAGGGCAACCGAAGGAACACGGGTGGGTTTTAGTCAGTAAGAGTCTGATACGCCCTCCCGCTCCGCCCAGAGCGGGAGAAGATACTTAAAAAAAAAAGGGGCGGCTGTAAAAATTAAATAATTAAATCATACGTGAGAAGGAACTTTGTTCCTGACGGGGTCAAAGTCAAAGTCAAATCATTAATTTCAAATAGGCCCATGTATGGCACTTTTGAACATCAAAAATTACAAAATAATAAAATTGATTCTATTCGCCCCTTCCAAAAGGTAGTTTTCGTATGGAGAAGAATGGGCAAGAAACTCCACCGTTACTCTTTTAGAATGTTTTACAATTGTTTGTATATGTACGTACATTTGTTAAATAATAATTATATGTGAAGACGGTGCACCTAGAATAAAATTACTATACCACAATAGGTAAAAATAATTAAAAATGAAACAACGACAGATAATTTAATATGTGATAGATACATGGTGCTCACATATTTACAAACATTGTAAAAGTAGACGATTTTCATAAAATTTTACAATTAATAAGTCAGTGTGTGAGGAAGTAATCACAGAATGTAAAATCAATGTCATAAAACACAAAGTAATAAATTTTACAATTAAATTAGCAAACAGTTTGATTTTGTCTTGATTCTAAATTGTCCTATGGAGCAGGACCAGCATGTTTCCAAGCACTCTTATCTTGGATATAATCCTCCAATTTGTAATATGCTTGTTTACAAAGTGTATTTTTAATATGAGTTTTAAATTTTCTTTCATTTAATTGCAAAATGTCACAAGGTATTTTGTTGTAACATTTAACACAGTACCCCATAAAAGATGTATGTACTTAAGATAATCTAAAAAATGGTTGATCTAGTTTATCTTTATTTCTAGTATTAAAATTATGTCTATCACTTATTTTATTAAAGAGATGTGGATTTTTCCTTACATACATAATATTTTCATAAATGAATTGGCAAGGTACCGTCATAATATTAATCCTTTTAAAAAGTTTCCTGAGAGATTCGCGGCGACGTAGATTATAAATGGCTCTGATAGCTCTCTTTTGCAAAATAAAGATGGATTCAATGTCAGCAGCCCGACCCCACAGTAAAATACCATACGACATAAGGCTCCCCGACTGTACACGTTTTTTTTAATAATAATACTTGCCGCGCCGGCTCAGCGATCTGACATCATTGCGGAAAATTGTAACAATTGTTACGAAAGAAATACCTACATTCTTACACAATATTGCTACGCATATTTACAAAAAGAATTTAATAGATCACGTTTGATTGACGAATAATAATAATTTCTTTACAAAAAGTAATGATATCCCATCAAAAACATAAATGTGAAAATGGGAGCCAAATTCCATAAATATGGTTGTCGACTTCGCCGACAAAAGAATTGAAATCTAAATGGGTGCCAAGTTCTGTAGATAATCCTGAAATTTATTTATAAGAACATGCAACTTTCTAAAATAAAATTAAAACACAAATTCTTGTTTTTTCTGCTATAACAATGTTTGCTATTTAAAAATATTACTTCTTAAATTTGAACAGTCGAATTATTTACACAAAGCACTTAGGATAAATTGAAGCTCAAGATTTGACTTGGCTAGTTTTTACCAGCAAGCTGAAATTTTAGAGAAAGAAGATATTTTGACCTTACAGTTACAATAAGAAACAGTAACTTGCGCATAACATAAAGAACAAATATATAAATACGCCTAGGTAGACAGTCAAAGCTGTAAACAGTTACAATAAGAAACAGTAACTTGCGCATAACATAAAGAACAAAGATATGAATATTTTACTTTATTTATTTGGCTCACCAACAATTAAGTACACCGATACAAAGATATGAGATACATGCAATAAACTTATAGACTAGTGTACAAATTTCTTACAGGTAAGCACATCATGAATTACTTATTTGATGTTGAGTGCCTACTTAAAATTAAATAATAATAATTAAATATGCCTAGGTAGACAGTCAAAGCTGTAAACTCGATAAAAAAATAGCGTCCAACTGTTAGCCGCTTAATGCACGCACACTAAAAAAGTAAAATTACAGCACAATGACGTGGCGCGAGTGTAAGACGTAGCTGTAATGCACACCAGCATAAAAAAGTTACCCTGTTTGTTTTAGTTCTTTTGCACCGCGACACTGTAGACAAATATAAAGATGATAAATTGATTAGCCAAATATAAGATAACTTGTATGTAAAAACTAGCCAAGTCAAATCTTGAGCTTCAATTTATCCTAAGTGCTTTGTGTAAATAATTCGACTGTTCAAATTTAAGAAGTAATATTTTTAAATAGCAAACATTGTTATAGCAGAAAAAACAAGAATTTGTGTTTTAATTTTATTTTAGAAAGTTGCATGTTCTTATAAATAAATTTCAGGATTATCTACAGAACTTGGCACCCATTTAGATTTCAATTCTTTTGTCGGCGAAGTCGACAACCATATTTATGGAATTTGGCTCCCATTTTCACATTTATGTTTTTGATGGGATTTTACTTACCTTGTTAGTTAGTATATATTGGTCATATCTTGCAAACTAAATTAAAATCACTTCCTCTTATCCTCTCTTCAGTTTCGAAAACATTGCAATTGTTTATGATGCATGACTTGATTCTACACCCAGGCTTGGCTCCAGACGTGGGAACTCCTCAACGGTCAACAGTACAGACGACAAATTTTATATACGCATTTATTTATGACATTGCGTTCTAAAATCCACCATGACCTAGCTGATGCATTCAGGATTGGCTCCAGAAAAAGAAACTCCTTTGCGGTCAACAGCACAGACACAAAATTTTAAATACATTACGTATTCATTTATGATAGCCCGTTCTAAAGTCCACCATGACCTCGGTGCTGCACCCATGGATGGCTCCAGACGAAAGAACTAAACGGTCAGCATCGCAGACTATATATTTTATATACGCATTCATACACCACGACCTCTCTGCTGACCCAGGTATGGCTCCATACGAGTGATTTCCACAGCGGTCAAACAGCACAGGCACAAAATTTTGTATACACATTCAATTATGATAGCTCATTCTGATGTATATAGCATGTCTTGCGTGTATGGGTTCGTTGGATTTGTCGGCGATAGAACAAAATTAAAACAAATTCTAATGCTAAAAAGTACATAATCAAATTTTATTAAAAGCCTTTTTTTAAAACGAACGTTTAATGAACTAAAAAGTAGTCAATTAAATTTACGTTTTTACTTAAATATTTATATTTTATATTATTACTACGTAAACCTTCTTACTACTCTTATTTAACTGGAAAAGAATTGAAACTAGGTATTGTGGAATTAAGGGTCTTAAGTTTCCCGTCCTCTACCAGGTAGTAATTATGTGTCGTGCGTCGTAGTCTCAACATTAAAGCTTAGTATTCATGTGACTCGTTACCTCGAGGGGCGAAGGACCTCATTGTCTCGTTTGCTAGTGCATATGTTTTCTTAGAACATGTTCATATGCAACCGTCTAGACTCTAGCCTTATAATTGGAAGCAACAATAATTTTGTTTGGGTTAGCTTTATTATTGTAGTTTCAGTATGCTGTATTTATTTTCTACTTTGTGTACTGTTTATGTAATTTGCAGTTGCATTGTCATCTCATTTTTCAAAACTGAATAAAGTAAATAACTAAGAATCGTCACGACAGTCCTAGGGTTCAGTTCCATCTGTTGGGAATCCGTTTAGAATCAATAACAGACGGTCAGATGAAATCCAACGATACTGTGAAATAGAATCCCGACTTACCGCCTCGAGCACTTCGGGCATAACAGTCGTGATCTAGAATTTTTGATAGATATGTCGATATGATTTTCAACAAGACCTTATGACGTCACAATTCAGTAGTTAATAGAACGACCACGACGAATGTAGCTGTTGACGACAAAGTACTAAAGCGACAAAATTGTTATAATAACTGTGTCTCAAAAGTCCACCCTAATAAAAATTTTGAAGCGAAAACTTCTTTAGGTGCCTTGGGCATTTTTGAGATGGGACTGAACCATTGATTTCGCGACACTGTGACGACACCAGTGTTGATGTCTTTGTAATGGTCAAAAGGACCATTAAAAAAACATCAACGCGATGATTACCGCGGTACCGATTTTTTTACAAATTTTCACTTTTGTCGGCACTCCCGGAGTGCCACTGTTTTTTTTTTTTCGAACCACAACATAGCAGTAAACAATCTTGACAAAATATTCCCAAAACCACGGCACTAAGCACACTGCTGATTTGCCGCTCACCTTAAAACTTAATTCACCACAAGATAACCCAATAACAAATGCGACTATTACCTAATAATCCGTTTTCCATTAGCCTTCTATTTCTTTACAACCTGCCTACTCACCAATGCTTGTTTTGATTTCTTTTACTACTAATATTATCATATTATTTTATAGTTACCACTAGCTGTTGCCCGCGACTTCGACTTCATGTATTTTTTTTTTCAATACTAATATCCAGGATGAAAAGTAGCCTATCTCTTTACCTAAGTCCCAGGTTACCTAAAAGTAAAATTTCATAACAATCGGCTCAGTAGTTTAGAGTTTTAGCGTGAAAAGGTAACAGACTTGTGCATTAAACCTATTTAGTCCCATTGTTAGGAAAATATCGCAGAAAATAATTTGAAGGGAAGAGACAAAGCTTTGTATATGAGAATAGTTATAATGATATAAGTAAAAAGCTTTTACAAGCAAAGTAGAGGGTAATGTGACTATATCTGTCGCGTCTCGTGATAATGTTGTTCTGTGGGGCGAGCACGGCCTACTGTGACATAGCTTTAGTCACACATTTTATCACTGTTTGGGCGATAAAACCGTTTTGTCTTAAAAGCTAACACGGCGGCGTGAGATAATTTCTTGAAATGTGACATAACTCCTTGACGATTACTTGGGACTCATTATGTCTTATTTGCTTATAGGTAATGGCTTACCATTTTGTCACAAATGTCACATTTTGAAATTGAAATAATAAGATTTTCCTACTAATTACTGCAACAAATGGCAATAAATGTTTGGAACTTTGGAACGAAGTTCTTTAACGCAGCTTGCGGTAGGAGTGCAATGGCAGAAATCGTCACGTGACAAAGCGTTCATATATGAAGACTTTCTCTCTCTCTCTCTTTCTTTCTCTTTAATGTTGTGTTTATAGTTTTCGAGATTGTTATAGCCGATTGTGAGGTCAAAATGTAAATTCATGATGGCGGTTGCGAAAATTTTCAAAATTTTCATCACGGGTATCGTTTCCGTGGTTTTAGAGGGTGCTAAAGCCGATCGAATTTTCATTAATTTGTAACTATTATATATCATGTCACAAAAAGTAACCTAATGAAATAATCTAAACGTTTCGACGGAAAGTCATTGAGTGAAAGTGTTCGAACACTTTCACACCAACAACTTTAACCATGGAAACTTTTGTATTTTAATTGAATTTATTTTATGATTTCTTTTGTTTTTTGTGTTTTTTTTTTTTTGTTTTGTGTATTTTGTGATTTTTTTCACATATATTATGTTCTTGAATAAATTGTGGTCATCTGAAAAACCCAGTTACAATTTCCGGTCCTTATGGCGATGTTGGTAACTAAGGTGAATATAAAAAAACGTGTCAAGAATTGTATTCTAAAATCACTGAAAATTTATCTTGCCTAACTTTTCAAAATTATAATGAATAATTTTGATAAATAAGAATTACCTAATAATTAAAAAGGTGAATTTTTTTTTTTTCATCTTCCTAGAACTCTCAACATTTAGTTTCCTTCATGAATCGGCCTTACTAATTGATTTAAATAACCGATGTCCCGTTTTGAATAAAAAAATAAATAACCATTTTTATTTTTGTTGTTAAAGTCAAATAATTTATTTCAATTAGGCACATAAAAGGCACTTTTGAACGTCAAAATTTACAAAAAATAGAATTTATTCTAGTCACCCCTTCCAAAAGGTAGTTTTCGTATGGAGAAGAATGCGCAAGAAACTTCACCGTTACTCTTTTAACATGTTTTACAATACTTTGTATACATTAATTATATAATTATATGTGAAGATGATGCACCTGGAATAAGATTACTATACCACAATAGGTAAAAATAATTTAAAATAAACCAATGACAGAAAAAATAATTATGTAATGGATACATGTTGTTCACATATTTACAAGCATTGTAAAAGTAGGTACATATACGATATTCCTAATAAGTCAGTGCGTGATTTCAAGTGATCACATAATGTAAAATAAATGTTATAACAATTAATTATACAATTAAATTAGCAACCAGTTTGATTTTGTCTAGACTCTAAATTGTCCTATGGAGCTAGACCAGCATGTTTCCAAGCATTCTTATCTAGGATGTAATCCTGTGATCCATGTGAAAAAAAACACAAAATACACAAAACAAAAAAATATATAAAACATATTTATATATATTTTTTTTGTTTTGTGTATTTTGTGGTTTTTTTCACATATATTATGTTCTTTAATGAATAAATTGTGGTCATCTGAAAAACCCAGTTACAATTTCCGGTCCTTATGGCGATGTTGGTAACTAAGGTGAATATAAAAAAACGTGTCAAGAATTGTATTCTAAAATCACTGAAAATTTATCTTGCCTAACTTTTCAAAATTATAATGAATAATTTTGATAAATAAGAATTACCTAATAATTAAAAAGGTGTTTTTTTTTTTTCATCTTCCTAGAACTCTCAACATTTAGTTTCCTTTATGAATCGGCCCTATTAATTGATTTAAATAACCGATGTCCCGTTTTGAATAAAAAAATAAATAACCATTTTTATTTTTGTTGTTAAAGTCAAATAATTTATTTCAATTAGGCACATAAAAGGCACTTTTGAACGTCAAAATTTACAAAAAATAGAATTTATTCTAGTCACCCCTTCCAAAAGGTAGTTTTCGTATGGAGAAGAATGCGCAAGAAACTTCAACGTTACTCTTTTAACATGTTTTACAATACTTTGTATACATTAATTATATAATTATATGTGACGATGATGCACCTGGAATAAGATTACTATACCACAATAGGTAAAAATAATTTAAAATAAACCAATGACAGAAAAAATAATTATGTAATGGATACATGGTGTTCACATATTTACAAGCATTGTAAAAGTAGGTACATATACGATATTCCTAATAAGTCAGTGCGTGAGTTCAAGTGATCACATAATGTAAAATAAATGTTATAACAATTAATTATACAATTAAATTAGCAACCAGTTTGATTTTGTCTAGACTCAAAATTGTCCTATGAAGCTAGACCAGCATGCTTCCAAGCATGCTTATCTAGGATGTAATCCTCTAATTTGTAATACGCTTGTTTACAAACAGTACTTTTAATATGAGTTTTAAATTTTCTTTTTGTTTTAACATTTATACCCCATAAAAGATGTATGTACTTTAGATAATCTGAAAAATGGTTGATCTATTTCATCTTTATTTCTATTATTAAAATTATATCTATCACTTATTTTATTAAAAAGATGTAGATTTTTCCTTACATACATAATATTTTCATAGATGAATTGGCAAGTTACCGTCATAGTATTAATCTTTTTAAATAGTTCCCTGAGAGATTCGCGACGGCATAGATTATAATTGCCTCTGACAGCTCTCATTTGTAAAATAAAGATGAATTCAATGTCAGCAGCCCGACCCCACAGTAAAATGCCATATGACATAACGCTGTGAAAGTAGCTAAAATATACCAAACGCGTGGTTTCTACATCTGTTAACTGTCTTATCTTTCTAACAGCATAAGCGGCCGAGCTTAGCCGCCCCGCAAGAGATGTTATATGAGGTCCCCATTGTATGGGTACGCCACAATCGCGGCGATAAGACCCGTCTTTGAGGAGTGGCTGGAGAGACGCCACGGCGTTCTCACCTTCCGCCTGACGCAGGTCCTCACCGGACACGGCTGCTTCGGGAGGTTCCTGTTCAGGATAAGGCGGGAGGAAACACCCGGGTGTCACCATTGTGTGGATCAGCCTGAGGACACGGTGGAACATACGGTGGAGGTCTGCCCGGCTTGGGCGGAGCAACGCCGTGTTCTCGTAGAGGCGATCGGCGGCGGTGATCTCTCGCGTCCGGCCCTGGTTCAGGCCATGGTACGGAGCGAGAGGAAATGGCAGGCCGTCACCTCCTTCTGCGAAGCGGTAATGCTCGCGAAGGAGGAGGCGGAACGCGTAAGGGAGAGGCAAACTTCGCGCCCTCACGCCCCTAACCGCCGCAGGAGGAGACGCCCGGGGCGGGAATCGCGAGCCGATTTCCGGCCACCGTAGGCGCGGGCTTTCGGACGGTGAGCAATGGGTAGCTCGCCGTCCGATAAGGACCAAGCCCGGGTCGACGGCGCGTTGTGTTCCACGCGCGCCTCAAAGAGATGTACAATAAATTCCAGTTTTTCTCCATTCAATATGATGTCACAGTCGCTACTTCTAACATTCGGTGACTTTAATCTAATGCATTTGTTTTTTTCTTATTTAGTACCAAATTGTTTACCGTAAACCATCTTGGACCTGAAAAATAGAGTTATTCACTTTGTCAAGATTTTGTGACCGTCGGTCTATTTTAAAGATTAATGAAGTATCATCTGCAAATATCACCAGCTTCTGTTGATTTTGAAGTAATTGGGGTAAATCATTAATGTAAACTAAAAAGAGGAATGGACCCAATATCGAACCTTGAGGAACGCCTATTGCTATTTCAGACCCCTAATGAGTTTACGCCATTTACTTGAACTTTAATCTTTCTATCCTTCAGGTATGATCTTAGTAAATCAAGAGCTGTATTCCTAATCCCGTTAGTTTATAATTATTTCTTTTTTGTCCACAGTGGCAGGCATGTCCGAGGTGTGGGTGGAGCTGCGTGCGCCTCGTTTTGTTGTGCATCGCCACAGCGCCGTCCTTCGCTGCGACCACAATGTTGATCCTGAATCACTCTACAAGGTATGATATTTTAGACCTTTTTTTTGGTTGTGAAATTATCAAAAAACTTCTCCGGAGGGCGTGTCAGACTCTTACTGACTAAAACCCACCCGTGTTCCCTCAGTTGCCTGTATGTTGCCAGGGGCCACGGTAACCCCTTCGGACAAACCCACAACCCCGGCAGGCATCAGCCCTAGCGGACCCCTTCAGTTGTGCTGACATCTCTTTGAGGTGCGTGTAAATATCACGACCCTACCAGTGCAGCACAAGATTTACATACCTCAAGATGAAGACAAGGACATCCCGTCATCAAACAACCACGTCATACTATTATCGTGATCCAGTCACCACGTAACTATTCAGTTATCGACATACCTCAATTAAATGAAGATTAGGACAACATGTCATCGAGCAACCGCGCCAATCTGTAATCGAAAACTAGTCATCACGAAAATATTCTGTTATCGACACTAAGATTCAATCCCCACGAGGATTCACTCTTATCATAGACTATATAAGCAACGACTTCACTATATTCGAAGACTTTCCAAAACTTGTAGTAGAACCAAGCATTTGTGTAACATTATAAAATAAAATTATATTTTATTTTAAATCTGCTCCTCACTTTATTAATTCGCGCGTGGAACACAACGCGCCGTCGATCCGGTACATTGCTAAACAACTAAATAAAAACGAAAAAGGATGTATCATAATAATAATTTATACGTAAATAACTTGCCAAAAAAGACTATTTTGTCGTGTATTTTGTTCGCTGACGATGTTTCTGTATTACATAAAACGCCCGCGAATGTTAACCATTTAGCTATTAAAAATCTTTCACGGAAACTGAGCAATAGTTAAAGAAAACAATGACTTTTAGGACCTTTTCATTCAACAAAAGAAATGTATCAAAATATTAATGAGCACAGCCCAACAAGAGAGTTGTATGCCACACTTTATTTAACAACAAATTATCACACTACCAGAAATATATAAATATCTATTGCAAAGTTGTATATTCGTTCAGAAAAATTGGCACCTCTTCAAATCTAATATCGAACTAAATGAAAACTATAACCGACGGAACAAGAATAGACCAATACTACCCACCACAAACTTAAAGCTTTTATTCTAACAATAAAATAAAAGCTGTGTGGCAGGTAATTAACAAAGAAACTGGAAAGACAAAACAGCGAGATCAGAATGAATTGTCATTAAACATTGATAATTGTAACCATTTCAGATAAGTTAAAAGTTGCTGAGACACTAGAAAACTTCTTTACCAACATCCCAATAGAGGTTACGAAATCTCTCCCCTCATCATCTATACTAGCTGAATCTCTTTTAAAAGAACACTTCAGTAGAGACATTCCAAGTTTTGAATTCAAGCCCATTTCTTTTGACACAATTAAAAAAGCATTTAAAAGTCTTAACATAAAAAACACTGAAGACTTATGGGGGATTTCCGTTAAGGTTCTTGAAGATATCATTGACACAATTGCCCCTGTCCTAACAGGCATATTTAATCAATGTTTAGATAGCGGTACGTTTCCTGATTTAATGAAACATAGTAAAGTAGTACCAATTTTCAAATCGGGTAGTAAGAGTGATCCCTCTAATTATAGACCAATATCTGTGCTACCAGCATTGAGTAAAATATATGAAAAAATCATGCTAGACCAGATGTTGTCACATTTTAATTCTAATGGGATTTTACATAGTCACCAGTTTGGTTTCACGAAAGGTAGGTCGACGACTGACGCAGGAGTAAAACTCATCAGTCACATTTTGGAATCCTGGGAGAAGTCCCAGGATGCAATTGGCATTTTCTGTGACCTCTCAAAAGCGTTTGACTGCGTTGACCACAATACACTGATCTGTAAATTACACCACTACGGAATTCGTGGACAAGCTGCTGATCTTGTTCTTTCCTATCTATCAAACAGGCAGCAAAAAGTAAATGTTAATGGGGCGACGTCTTCGGGGTCTCTAGTTAAAATGGGCGTGCCTCAAGGCTCAATTCTCGGCCCTTTCTTATTTCTAGTTTATATAAATGATCTTCCTTACATGATGACTAACTTATCAGATATAATTCTATTTGCTGACGACACTTCTCTTATTTTTAAAATAGACAGGAAAGATACAGATGTATTACATGTTAACGATAGTCTGGCTGTACTTTCAAAATGGTTCGCAGCTAATAATCTTTTACTTAATGCGAACAAAACGAAATGTATTAGGTTCTCATTACCAAATGTACCTCAAGTAGGTCTAAACCTAAAACTTGATGGCAAAAACCTAGATGCAATAACGGAAACTATATTCTTAGGAATTACTTTAGATTCAAAATTACAATGGGGCGCCCATATTAGAACTCTTTCAGGTAGATTAAGTTCAGCTGCATATGCAGTAAGAAAAATAAGGCAGTTGACTGATATAGCCACAGCTAGGTTAGTATACTTTGCTTATTTCCACAGTATTATGTCTTATGGCGTCTTGCTGTGGGGATCGGCAGCTGACGTAGATTCAATTTTCATTTTACAAAAGAGGGCAATCCGCGCGATCTATAAAATGGGCCCTCGCGAGTCCCTTAGAGACAAATTTAAAGAAATTGATATACTGACTTTGCCTTCACTTTATATCTTAGAAAGTATTATGTATGTTCGCAAAAACTTAAGACTTTTCAAAATAAGAAGCGATTTCCATAATATAAATACACGTAGTCGACATGAAATTGTGATACCCAAATTTAGATTAACTAAAACAAGCAAGTCATTTCTTATAAACAGTATCCGCTTTTATAACAAGTTGCCAAAGTCTGTGACAGAACTTAGCGATGGGAAGTTCAAAACCCACATCAAACGTGTCCTTATCAAGAAAGCATATTATAAAATTAAAGACTATGTTGAAGATAAGGAAGTTTGGCAATAATTCCTTCTGCACATGTGGCTTCCCTGGTACCTCATTAATGGCATAAATAAGTAAGAGTCTATTAACTGCTCCCAAATTAACATGTTTATTTAAATCTTTATTTATTTTTTTATTTTTTTTTGTTTTTACATTCGTCCTTGACATATTTATTATTCTATTATTTGACATTATATACCTACGATTTAATTTGAACTTTTTTTTTTTTTTGTGACTTTTGTGGACATGATAATTACTCAGATTGATTACAGTTGTAACAGCAATCATATAATTGCGTTTTATTAAAATAGGTTTTTTTTTTTTTTTACTTTTATTAATCTATTTATTTTTTGTATAGATTCTTTTCTACATATTTTGTGAATGTGAGAACGCTGTAGGCTTAGTGGATTGTAGACCTGTTGACCATTTTCTATTTTGTTAAGTACTTGTACTTATTGAAAGACCTACACTGTCCTCCCATACCTAGAAACACTGTTATATGAAAGTATTGTAAAAGCCAATTATTTTTAAAAGAGTAACCGTGGAGTTTCTTGCCGGCTCTTCTCCATAGGAAACGACCAATTGGAACCGTGCACCTAGCTTCTGACGTTTCATAAGTGCCCATGTAGGTTTATGTGAAATAAAAATATTTTGATTTTGATTTTTTGATTTAAAAGTTATCGGGAAAGCCCAAATTCAAGACCAGCTAATATATTCAATAAGCTACCGGAAAGTTTAAAATCCCTACCAAGTGACTCCATTTTCTCGAAACAGTTGAAATTTGTGTTAATAAAAAAGCGGCCAAGTGCGAGTTATACTCGCCCATGAAGGGTTCCCTAGCAGCAAGTAACATTGAATGAAAGGTAAATTGCGGTTTACGATTTATGACGTATTAAAAAAAAACTACTTGCTAGATCTCGTTCAAACCAATTTTCGGTGGAAGTTTACATGGTAATGTACATCATATATTTTTTTTAGTTTTATCATTCTCTTATTTTAGAAGTTACAGGGGGGGGGACACACATTTTACCACTTTGGAAGTGTCTCTCGCGCAAACTATTCAGTTTAGAAAAAAATGATATTAGAAACCTCAATATCATTTTTGAAGACCTATCCATAGATACCCCACACGTATGGGATTGATGAAAAAAAAATTTTTGAGTTTCAGTTCTAAGTATGGGGAACTCCAAAATTATTTGTTTTTTTTCTATTTTTGTGTGAAAATCTTAATGCGGTTCACAGAATACATCTACTTACCAAGTTTCAATAGCATAGCTCTTATAGTTTCGGAAAAAAGTGGCTGTGACATACGGACGGACAGATCTATAAGGGTTCCGTTTTTTGCCATTTGGCAACGGAACCCTAAAAAGGCTACTTACTATACTGTTGATAAATGATAAATGATTTTATTTCTGTAACAATCATAATTTAAAACTAGATGAGGTCAGCGTTTCCTATCTGACTACTCTGAGAAGAAAGACCGAAACAAACTCAGAGGTCTCAGTCTCTTTTAAAGTCCAGACATAATCTTGGTCAGATCATGTGAAGGCCATGTGGATTGGTGTCTGAATTGGTCTTTTGAGGAAAGCACCACAGAGATTGCAGAGAATGCCTGTCCAGTCAGTGCACGCATTTGTCAGTTATCGTGCAGCTCAACTCAGAATTTAAGGAGCTCAACGATTCGACGAACAATACCAAAAAAAGGACATTAGTGTAGGCCACATAAATATTACTCAAACTGTCAGACCATAATTAGAACTAACTGGGAAAAAATAAAAAATAAAAACAAAAAGGAATGATCCATATTGTCTTTACATTCACAATATTTAAAATAATATAATACTTTAAAGTTAATATTCATGTCATTGTATTTCATGAATTAATGTCAATGTGTATATAAAAACCCGGAAATAATCTTGATCAGAGCATTTCATTTGAGGACCATGTAGATTTGTGTCTAAAATGGTCTTCTGAGGAAAAAACCATACAGATTTGAGTGGACCTGTCCAGTCAGTGCACGCATTTGTCAGTAATAGTGTAGCTCAACTCAGAACTTAAAAGGAGCTCAACGATTCGACGAACAATACCAAAGAAGGGACATTTGGGTATTTGGTTGAGGAATTTAAAGTTGACAAATTGTGAATCGATTGACCTTGTAATAATATGCTTGACGCAAATGTAAAATAATAAATGACTTTACCATAATATGCTTACCTACATGACTAAAATGAATGAACGAATTAATAATAATCATTTATTTTAAAATGGCTTCTGCCCGCGACTTCGTCCCCGTGAAATTTCTTATTACTTCGCATCGCCCGCCTGCGCTGCCACGCTGTTTTTTTATTTTTTAGGTAGGGCATCTCGTAGTTGACCCTGAGATCATGACTACTTAACCGGGCTTTGCTGTGGGTGCCTTAAGCTACTACACTTAAAACCTCCAGCCAGGGGTTATTCAACTACGCTAATTAAAACTAGGTGAACGCTCGCTAAGGGCACCCCCTGTGGGGTACGAACCTCGGCTTAGGGCGTTAACCAGAGGGAGGACATCAAGGATGGGACGGGCTGGATCAAAGTTTTGATCATGATGATGTTATTATTCGGGGTATTTAAAGCTACGTGCTCAGCTGCAACAACTGCTGGCACCTCGTTATCGAGCAAGGCTGCCGCGCTGTTACTTCGTTTTTGCTTAGCGTTCATTTAATTTTTTTACTTTTGCTGGGATCCTAATGGTCATAGCGTGATGATAATCAACCTTGATTATGAAACTATTTAGTTGGATAATGATTATTATCATGATACGAATATCATCATCTTTCGATTCTAGCCGTGCGACCGTGTTTTGATTGACAAATTTGAACAAAAAACGGTTATTGTGACTAATTATAATAATTAGTCACTAATTATAATAATTAGTCACTAATTATAATAGTTAGACATATAGTCTCCCAAAATATTTGTGGGTAATGAGGATTACTATAAACACGTAGTACATTGTTTTATGTATCATCAATAGTTTTTGCAGGGCACGCCAAAAATAACTTTTATTGGCAAATTTTTGATACCTTGGGTTACCTTATTGCAATTTTCGCAAGCATCTCTATACTTTTATTAATAGTATACACCCATGTTACTCGCTGATAATATAGCTTTCTATAAGTGAAAGATTTTTTAAATCTGTTGAGCATTTTTTGAGTTTATCCATTACAAACATACAAACACACAAAAAATCTAATCTTTTCTCTTTATATAATTTAAATATGTATATTAGTTTAGATAAAATGTAGTAATAAATGTTTAGTACAATGTAATAAATAGTAAAAATTTGAGTCAATATTATGTAACTTAATAATTTTATTAAAAACATTTGCAGTGCCCTTAGAGAGTGCATGTCTTAATACTGTGTCATAAATTTTAACGCATACCTACTAACCAGTGTTTTACATGTTAGCAAATAAATAAATAAACTTAAACTTGAAAATAATGATTAAAAGTCGTGTAATCGTGTAACCACACTTAAGCCCCATTTACGTGATGCCAGTTTCTTGCCTGTGACATTATCGTCATAAATGTTCCTACTGCTGGGATACAGGCCTACTCTCTGTGAGAGAGATTGGGCCGTAATCCACCGCGCGGGCCCAGTGCGGGTTGGTAGAATAAAATTGAAATAACAAATAACTTGCATCATCTTGTATTGTTGCTTCAATTTATGAACTTATGGTATGCCACAGGCAATCTAATTGCACCTTGTAAATTAGGCTTTATGCTTCGTTGAGCAAGCAGCTTTCATCAAAATATTACCAAGTAGATAGACCAAGGTAAACATTCAAAAGCAAGCTAACAATTTTTTGTTTTTTAATATTAGCCTATTTCGTGTCCCACTGCTGGGCAAAGGCCTCCCTTTTTTCCTTCCAAACCTCTTTGCTTTGTGCGATTTCAGGTCATGTTGACCCCGCAAACACAACTAGATCGTCACACCACCTTCGCCGCGGTTTACCTCGACGGCGTTGTCCTCCTTCAGGCGTCCAGTGAGTGACGATCTTTGCCCATCTCTCCGGGTGCATTCGTGCGACGTGGCCGGCCCACTCCCACTTCAGCCTGGCTGTTTTTTCTCCAACATCCGCTACTTGAGTTATGGAGCGCAGGATGGTGTTTCTAACGTGGTCCGTTCGTTTGACACCTATTATGCTGCGCTCCATTGCCCGCTGGCAAAGCCAACAAATTAAATAGAAAAATACAAGTAGCTACTTCAACTAATATTTTGTTTTAATAATACTTTATCGTTATTAATGGTAGAAATGGGCTCACGTCAATATTGCATACTAGCTGACCCGTCAGACGTTGTCCTGTCGATTTTGATTCTTTGGCTGTTCCTTTAGGATTTTCCTAATTTTCTTTTTTCCTAAACCACCCCAGCATTCAGGCGAACATCATCTGCCTAGCCTTTTCCCAACTATGTTGGGGTTGGCTTCCAGTCTAACCGGATGCAGCTGAATACCAGTATTTTACATGGAGCGACTGCCTATTTGACCTCCACAACCTAGTGACTAGGTAACACAATACCCCTTGGTAAGACTGATTGTCAGACTTTTGGGCTTCTAACTACCCGTAACGACTGTCAAAGATCTACAAATGATAGCTGGGACCAACGGCTTAACGTGCTTTCCGAGGCACGGAGGAGACTTAGTATGTAAAGATGGTCACCCATCCACGGACCAACCGCGGCAAGCGTAGCTTAACCTGATCGATTGACCCGTGCAGCTGTTATTACTTAGCCACAAGCCCTTCCAAGCATTCAGGCGAATAAAACAAAAAAAAATCCTCCACCACCATCAGTTACTGGGTGATATGGTACCTCGTTGGTAAGACTGGTTGTCAGACTTTCGCGCTTCTGACTACTAGTAACGACTGTCAAAGATTTACAAATGACAGACGGGACCAAATGGATTAACATGCTTTCCGAGGCACGGAGGAGTCTCCATATGAAATGGATGGTCATCCATCTACGGGTCAACCTCGGTAAGCGTAGCTTAACCTTCGATCAACCCGTGTGGCTGTTTTTATTTAGCCACAAGCCGTGTAGATACAAAAACAAGAAACTTAACAGTCTAGGAACCAGAAATTCACAGGAATTCTATTTCTACAGTGAAACTACAGGCTTAAAATAGAACTTTTAAAATGGTCACAACTAAAACTAGAACGAAAGCTGCTTACGTCTTTGTCTACGCAAGTATAGAATTATCTACCTATAGTTGTATATCTTTAACGTAGAAAGGTACGGTCGGCAACGGCGGTCATTAACGTTTTACATAAAATCTTTTTTAGAAAAAAAAAAACAACCGATTTCCATTAAACCACTACAAAGTGAAAAATAACTTAAATTTCGGAAGTCGGTGTCTTTGGTTTTGTATTTTGTTATTTGCCACCGACTTCCGAAATTTAAGTTATTTTTCACTTTGTAGTGGTTTTTTTTTTCTAAAAAAGATTTTATTTCTCGCTTTTTAGTGGTTCAATTTGTAATTTATCTATGTTACATTAGCCGAATGCCAACTACTCATCACCTTTTACAAAATATTGCTTTTCCCGATGCAGGGACGTTAAGGAGTTCTCCTGGTACTTCACCATCAGCTTCACTTATCCATATGCATTGTGACGAGCATAAATTGCTTGACACATATTAAAGTAATCGAATCGCAACCCGTTATATACTTATTAATGAATAGTCCCGATGGCCATCTGTGGTCTTCATTATCAGTTCCACTTCACCAAATAGTGCTTTCCGAGAGCAATAACACGAGTTACTATAAAAAATACCCAAATAGCTATAGTTGTGCCTATAATATTTGAAGAGTTCCCTCGATTTCTCCAGGATCCCATCATCAGATCCTGACCAGATGACAATGGGACCACTTCGAGAGCATACCCTTTCAAACAAAAAAAGAATTTTGCAAATCCATTCATAAATGACGGAGTTATGCTCGAACATACATTAAAAAAAAACATATAAACATCCAAATTGATAACCTCCTCCTTTTAGAAGTCGGTTAAAAACACCGTAGCACTAAACATTTTCTAAACTTACATCCTGATTTTAACATGGTGCCTAAGATGATGACATGTAGGTATAAGGGTTCTGTACCTTAAAGGTAAACAGTTCCATTTTAAAGGAACTATTTTTATTTTTATTGTAATGATTAATCCTGCATATTCTCTTGTAACAGAATAAAATAATATGGAGCAGATTTGTCGAAATGTTCATTACAAATGAATGCTTAGTTTTTTTTATCAGTGCCTCAAGACTCCAGTTTCTGCTTTTAATCTAATTCGTGGGTTTTTGTCTGTCATAACTCTCGAAAAGTTACAATTAGGTGATTTGTAAATATTGTGTTAAGCGACATAATTATGTTGCTAACTGTACAACTCAATGCTGCACGCAATAGGGTAGTTGCCTAGGTAAAAAAAAGAAATTCCATTTAGTCCGTCTTTCAGATAATAAAAAAAAATTAAACACGTATTTTTTGCTTTATCATATTAATCCAAAATAACTTAGAAAACACGCATTAAAGTTGGGGAGTGGGGGCTCGCTACGTCACAATACAGTATTAAATCTAGCAAGGCGTGACGTCATGCCACATTTTAACTCAATGTATCGCCGTAATCTTTTGATTACGTCAAAAAAGAAAAAATATGTGTTTAATATTTTTGAAAATTTTTGGACACTGGCCTATTCCTTAACCTTCAACATAATTAGAGTATCAATTCTATAATTACAGCATGGCCTTTCGTCGTTTTACCTAATATCTCTTCGAACAAATGTATAGAAAAGTTGGTTAGGTTAGTCTCCATGTCCTTGAAATTTAATAAAATATACCTACCTACATAAATTTTGTGTCCTTAGGCATGTTCACAGTTTAAAATAGCCCTAATGACAACATGAATATGATTATTGACGATTAATTCAAAATATCTACTAAACGATTGTGGCTATCAAATTATTTTCAGTAAAAAGTAATAGCCGTACGATTTATAAGTAAAATCTACCTTGAAAAGTATTTTATTGACAAATAATTTGCCACAGACTTTTTTGTCCATTCGAATGCAACGGCTTCAGCTAATAGTCAGTCCACCGTAATGTTACAAAACCCAAGAGCGTAAAGTTAAATACCTACCGCACATTGTAAATGAAGTAACAAGAAACAAGGACAGCACTCAGGGCGCTAATAGCGAAAACACCAAGTGCTCCAACACAACACACGTTAAATCGGCCTAGAACGGATTGTTCAAGGCGGATTTGCGTATACGACCTATTCGAATTCGAAATTCCGAATCGTATTTGAAATTCGGAATTCGAAGTTTGGCCCAACACTATCTAACGCTGCTCGAAAATCCTTTGCAGGTAAAGCCTTAATGGTAAATAAATTACAAATACTATGCGTGTTTTACATACTGGTGGGTAGACAGCTGTTATGTTAGATTTGGTGGTGAATGAGACTTTAATTATTGCTTTAGGTATTATGCTGATTTCAAACAGGTTTACTTTAATGGTTTTTAGATTTCAGTCAAATATAAATAATACAATCATATTACGTCTAATGTCGTTACGTTGATAGTCCTTTTACTATGTACTGGGCAGGTGCACTTGCAGGGAAATAGGAAAAAGACAAAATTAATTATTATGTAAATTGTTTACCTCTTGTTTACTAACAAATTACTAACACTTTTAAGCTATTGCATAGCTTTTATCGCGGGCTTTGAGCGCGGCGACCGAATCAAGAAATTCCGTAACGTAACGAAAATAAAACCTAACACCCCCCACTCCGCCTACCATGTAATGACGGTTCCCATGACAACGTGATGTTGTCATGGGAAACGTAATGTTGTCATGGGAACGTAATTTTTGTTTTATGTCATCACGTCATCATCCCAAGTGTAGCGTTGACAAATAGGAAGTATGGAGATTACAAATGCTATACAATAGCTTTACCGCGGCAGTCCCCGAGTGCCACACGTTTTTTTATTTCTGTGTGTACCACTCTAACAACCCTACTAACGCCTTCTATGTGGCAATTTTATGGACTGTGTGTCTGAAATAAAGATATTAATATAAATAAAATAAATATTTGGTAATCCCTAGCACTTTCCTCTTGTATACATACTATTTACTTCTAACTTAAAACTCCTCTCACCAAGCTTTCCCAACTAAATAATTCCAAGCACACTATTCCCTAAACATTTCAACTCATAAGTACTAACAGTTCAAATCACTTATGAAGCTTGCACTTAACTGAAACATACGATGAACTAACTCCGAGACTAATAAGGACATTCCCATGTACCACGCACATAGAGACCGAAATCGATGGTTATTAGCCGAAGACCCAAAGTTTTCCGAATTAATACGATCAGGTTTTACGAGAGTTTCTCCAGTACCAATTCTCTTCGGGAAATTGATTAAAAACATACAAACTGAGACGTAAATTGTCGCGGTTTCGTTGTTAAGTCCCACGCTATGGGTCTTTGTATGAATAAATAATGTTGTTGTTATATCATGAATACACAAGTAATCCAATTAGATTTTTTTCTTATTAGTCTTACATACAATATTTCCATAATATTCTAACTCAAACTTCATAGTGCGCAGTGCTGTCATTTTGAATCGCGTAGTCCAATTCGTGATATTGGAAACGATCATACAAGTTATAATGAGCATTATATCATGTATTAAATCTTTCTAGAATATTACCTATACCTTCTTCGACTAATTGTTATCCATGAATCGTAAAAATATGATACGATAATTGTTAAAATACCAAGATGACCTTGACGGGTCATTTTACTTTTTTTGGTAGGTAACTGATATGCTGATATTCTGGTGTTTTTGTGAGTCTGTGTTTACGAGTTGGTTATCAGGGGGCCTACCACAAGCTCTTAAAGCAGTATTATTTTAATATTACTTCAGTGTGGGAAAGGGATGAAGCTCTACAGGACGTATAGCTCCATCTCTTTCTTCCAGTGAAGTAATATTAAAATAATACTGCTTTGAGCTGATGGTAGGCCTCCTGTTCTTTCTTCTAGAACTGAAAAATTTATAAACAGCGTATATGTGGTCCTATGGGAGGTAGGCAGTTTTTTCTATTTCTTACTTTTATATTAAACTGTTTAAAACAATACTAGATTTCTCATATGTGAAAAATGCAGGTCACGTGTCCAAACCACAACCTCACCAGACATGAAAGAAAGAAAGAGGAACAAGAAAGAGGGCCTAAGTAAAAGAATAAAATAGAAATCCCGATACGAGAGAAGAACTAAAAGAACATGTTAAAATACGATATCGCAATAAATAAACAAACTTCTCCAAAACGTAAAAACGTCGTAATAAACGTCTCCATTAAGACTACCCCAAGCAAAAACGAGTCTTTCTATCAGCGACAACGTACATAATTGAAACTGACTAAAACGTACAAAAATAAACTCACTCAAGTTGCAGACGATGCGACTAAGTTGCGATTCTAAGTTGCTTTTACGACGGTATTTATGTTAAACACATCTGTTCTAGTTAATTTTGCATCCTCTAACTAATTCTAGGAATCACTTAGAATGCAAACGGCAGTAAACAACGTGTATCAGAAACGTATGGTTAAAATTAAGGGTGTGGTACCGACCATCCAACTGAACAACTTTCTCCATCCATTTGGATAGCGTAGGTATTCAAGTTTTGTATGGGACGGCTGTGAATTTTGACCACATCTTTCTGATACATGCTGTATACTTTCCTGTGAGTTTTAAAGATACAACAGTAAATAGTTTTAAAAAAAACTAGGGACCATCACTTTAGGTTACTCTGCAGTGTCTCTAACAAGACAAGAGAAAATCCTCTAAGTTAAGCCAAATTACATGGACGTTTAAAGTCAGCAGTAAATGCATTTCACTGAATAAAGTTTTGTTTCTTATTTCTGTAAATGCGGGCTTTCTTACTTATTAATCACTTATAAAAAAAAATGGTCCACATAGGTAATACTTTTCGAAATAAATAATAAGAATCTATACATATAATAAAATCGTAGCGAAGTCAAAACTGTACATTGAATATTTTTGAAAAAAAGTAATTGCTACGAGGTCTAGGATCGATTCTAATGCCGAAAATATTTTTTTTAGAATTTTTGTCTGTTTGTCTGTTTGTCTGTATGTATGTTCCAGCATCACGCAAATTCTACCGGACAGATTCTGTTAAAATTTTGCATAGATATTCCCTGTGTGTCTGGTCAAACTATAGGGTATAAACTATCACGCTATTTACTATGGGGGACGAGCAATATTACATTATGTTGTATTTTTATGTTCTAGCATGACGCAAATTCTACCGGATAGATTCTGTTAAAATTTTGCATAGGTGTTCCCTATAAGTCTGGTCAAACTATAGGGTATAAACTATCACGCTATTTACTATGGGGGACGAGCAATATTATATTATGTTCGTATTTTTGGGAAAAAACGCGCCAAAATTTTAGGATATTGTAGATAGTTATCGATTTAACTTTTTAAATGATTATCATCACGCTATACCTTTATAGAACTAAGCAGTCAATCAAAAAATATATAGGAACGGCTATTTTAGACAAGTTTCAACAAAGCAATTAGCTCAGCGGTTGGGCGGTTGCTTTGTAAACGTGGGGTTGTAAGTTCGATTCCCACCTACGGTTTTTTTTTCTTTTTTTTCACATTTTGCTATACGATTTTTTTTTTTTTTGATAATCTACCTATAATCTATAGATATAATAAAACGAAGTTAATTTTTTTTAAAGAAAGTTATTGCTAAGAGGTCTGGGATCGATTCTTATGCGGAAAATAAAGTTTTTAGAATGTTTGTCTGTACCAACCGTAGGGCATAAACTATCACGCTATTTGCTATGGGGGATGAGCAATATTACATCATGTTCGTATTTTTCTCTGCAAATTGTAAAAGGACGCGCCAAAAGGTTGGGATATTGTAGATAGGTAGTTACCGATTTAACTTTTTAAATGATTATCATCACGCTACCTTTTATATAGGAACGGCTATTTTAGCTAACTTTCAACAAAGCGAATAAGTAAGCGATTGGACGAATGATTTGAAGTCCTGAGGGCCTACCACCAGCTTAAAAGCAGTATTATTTTAATATTACTTTAGTTTACTTCAGTGTGGGAAAGAGATGAAGCTCTACAGGATGTATAGCTCCATCTCTTTCTCCCACTGAAGTAACATTAAAAAAATACTGCTTTATGAGCTGGTGGTAGGCCGCCCGGGGTAGTAAGTTCGATTTACATCTGTTTTTTTAAACTCTTTTTGTAAAACGATTTTTTTTTGGATTGTGTATGTAATAGTTCATAGAACGTATTAATTCACAAAAAATGGAAAACTTCGTAAGCTATGGGAAACTACTAAGTTACAAGTACTTTACAGTCACAAAACATTCAAGGTTGTATTCTGATCATTTTAGATCAAAAAACTGTAGGAATAAAATGTTTTTTTACAGATTTTGACAGCAGATTTGTCCTAGCGATTTTATAATATGTATGTGGATCTTCTGGAATCGCTGCCACACTGCTTCCTGGTGGCAAAACCGCGCACGTCATGTTTAAGATTCCCATCGATTTAGAGAGCAACGAAACACCTGTTTGTGGGGTGTCACGCAACAGTAACAAGGGATGTGTGCTTAGGGGATTGCGCTTCGTCGTATGGGATGAATGCGTTATGGCAAAAAGGAAAGCAGTGGAAACTGTAAACAGAACCCTGCAGGACATCCGCAGAAACCAAGATATGATGGGTGGTGTCACAGTTTTGACAAAAAAAGTGAAAACTTCGTTGAAAAGGTCGACTCTATGGTCGAGAGTTCATAAACTGCGCTTGACCATCATCATACGAGCTCGGCTTGGCGGTAATTCAAATGCTCAAGAATTCTCCGATGTTCTTCTAAAAGTTGGTGAAAGCACTCTACCAGAGACTCTTGGTAGAGTAGATCCCACTTTAGAAGATCTTATTTGTCTGATATACGGGGATATCAGTCAAATACCGTACCAAGAGAATTCTTAGGTGTGTTTCCGTTTTAACTCCGAAGATGATCAAGCTACAGCGATCAACCACAGTATTCTCTCACAAATTGAAGGGAGTGAAGTGATATACACCTCCATTAATAGTGATGTGGAGGAAGATGATGCCAAATATCACCCCGTAGAATTTCTCAATTTACAAATAGAAAGAAAAGAAAGAAAGATAGAAAAAACATTTATTTGGACACAGTTCGCGAAACACAAAACACAAATTACAGTGGAAATAAAAATAGTGTTTTTAAAACAATAGTGTGTGCCTCACGGCTGCGCCAAAAAGGTTCATTTCAGCATTAAATGGCAAGTGGACTTCCGGTTGTATATCTGTGTAACGGAAACCAGCTCAAAGTCATGTCTTTGCAGAGAAACGTCATCGAGGTGGAAATTCTAACAGGTTGTGGCGATGGTGAGACAGTGTTTATAGCGCGTATAAAGTACAAATTCCCCACCATTACCAGTTAAAGCGCGTGCAGTTCTCTGGGAGTGTATGCTTTGCGATCAACAAGTCACAGGGGCCGACACTAAAGGCTGAAGGCTGCGGGTGTCGACCTCAGGATAAGCTGCTTCTCACACGGACAACTGTTACGTCGCTTGCTCCCGAGTCACCATTCCTGACTCTCTGTATATTTTGGCTGCTGAGAATAAAACTACAAACGTAGTATACAGGGAAGTTTTATAAAAATGTGGCTGTTATTGTAGTATATTGTGATGTCTTACGATTTCCATGCGAACGAAGTCGCGGGCAGAAGCTAGTATTAAATAGATGAACTCCAAAGATGATTTTATACATATTTTTCTCTACCTTCACGCAGTCGAAGCCCCGAGCAAATGCTAGTGGTAATATTTTTAATTTCTTTTCAAAGACTTACATGTCTTTATGTCATACAATCCGTCCAAAATTTTATGACAACTCGTCATGACGGATAAATGAGTAAACTGAAAAGCACGACAAATAATACTAGACTACCTTTTTTTTGGGTGGGAAATTATCAAATAACTTTTCCCGCTCTGGGCGGAGCGGGAGGGCGTGTCAGACTCTTACTGACTAAAACCCACCCGTGTTCCTTCGGTTGCCATGTTGCCGGGGGCCACGAAATAGTAGAATAGTAGACTACCTGGGTGACCGAGCTCTGCTCTGGTGAAAATAGAGAATGCTCATTTAATAGTATTAGGAATGTTCATACTAATTCCATGTATAGTAAATACCTACTAATTCCATGTATAGTAAATACCTACTAATTCCATGTATAATAAATACCTACTAATTCCATGTATAATAAATACCTACTAATTCCATGTATAGTACATATTAATTACATGCTGCTATCATTGTAGGTACTTAGTAATTCCATGCTGCCATGATAGCAGGTACTTACATGGCAGCATGGCATGTATGGGTATTCTAAGGTAGTCCATCTTGTTCTAAACTTTAGGCGACCGAGCTCTGCTCGGGTGAAAATACGGAGAAAACGAATTTTCCCAGATATGAGACCTAGCTAGATCGATTTTTCATCCCACAAACCCCTATATTGCAACTTTCATCGAAATCGTTAGTACCGTTTTCGAGAACGTGATTACAAATATATATACATACAAATTTTGCTCTTTTAATGATGTATAGGATATAATTATACCTACCTACCTACTTACTGCAAAATGTTATTTGCAGGTGGTGTTCTTCAAGAACGGTCAACGCATCATGAAGTTTGTACGAGGAAGGGACCCTCCTTTCGAACTTTATAATGTCACCGGAGCTGAGATTAACGTAAGTTAACTTCTACTTAATGTCCCTCATTGTGTATATCTAAACACAGTGTAAAACATAGTCTCGTTTAGTGTCTGCCTGTGTAACTGCTTAGATTGGATTTTGATGCGATTTTTAATTTTTCGACATCACATTAAAACCTAGCAGTATAATGTTTCGAGTTTTCTTATGTTTAGAATATTTCAGAAAATATTTGACATCCCACTGGAAATGTAAATATCTGGCAGTAGTGTTTGAAAGTAGAAATGTCAAAAATAAACGTTTTTTTTTTTTGGGTTTGGTTTGTGTTCGGAAAACGGTAACGGTATGGGGGCCTACATGGTACTCATATCCGTCTAAATTATTGCATTGAGTATTGCATTGTATCCCATCTAGAGCTATAATAGTAGGTCATGGTGTATGTTTTTTTCATTCCCTCTAGATATTATACAGGCATCTAGGTGTATATCTTGCTGAATGTATGAGATATATGAGAGATAATAAAACAAAAATGAATGATATGTATTTTGCTATAGACATTGCACAATACATACCTACATTCTGCGACAAAAGCCTCTACTTTTAAGCCATTTTAAGTCCAAAATAGGTATATACACAATTTATTTAAATTGCTGGCTAACCTTAATTTACAAAAGCTCAAGCTAATGTTAAAATTCGTGCCTAGATTATCGTTCTAATTTGCTAGCGGTATAAATTAATTACCACAATAATTACCTAGTACAAGACAACTTTGTAAAGTTAGGCAGACCAAGCCAATTAACTCCTACAGCAAGTCTATAATTAGACCACTAACCTATTGATCCATAGCTCAACGACTAATTACAATGGCCTCAAAGAAAATAAGTAACTTAGTACTTACCTACTTACTTAGTCTTTTGATCTAAAAAGGTTAAAAGGAAACTTAATTGTGTTCATTAAATTAATTAAGCGCTTTTATTATGTACTAGCTGGATTGTGGTGACAAAATGAAAATAAAAAAGAAATATTTTTGTTGAGGAAAATTGGAGCTACTTGCGGTTTAGGTTTTAGTAGCTAGAGAAACGAAAAAGGTAACGGTATAGATTTGTTTCCTGTCACGTATTATAAAAAATAATCATGAATGAACACAAATAATTTTCTGCTTTCTTCAGCCCATCTTCAGACTTTGCTTCAGATTTTGACGCACAGCTTGGCAAAAAAAGTTTGGAAAAAATGAGGGCGCCACTATCGCACTTAGGCACTTCGAATAGGAAATGAGTAAAAGAATTTAAAGAAATTGATTTAAAAAATGTGCAACAAAAAACGCTGTTTGTGGGTAACTCAAAACCTACTAGGACTTGCTGACGACTTGGACACAATATAGGTATTCGGACACAGTGTCCGAATTGACACATTTTAATTTCAATATTTTTTTACTGACAATTCGGACACCATCAAATGATTGAAGCTGTTTAATAGAGTCAGATAAAAAGTTTTGAAATATGATAAATGATAAATGCTTTAAGGCGGCATCTTTCGGTAATTAATTGCTTTGTGGACGTGTATCACTGTAAGTTATACATTAGACTATATTACATACATGTTGAAAAAAAAAAAACGTGTGGCACTCGGCGACTGCCGCGGTAAAGCTATTGCATAGCATTTGTAACCTCCATGACAACATCACGTTGTCATGGGAACCGTCATTACATGGTAGGCGGAGTGGGGGGTGTTAGGTTTTATTTTCGTTACGTTACGCAATTTCTTGATTCGGTCGCCGCGCTCAAAGCCCGCGATAAAAACTATGCAGTAGCTTAAAACAAAATCATTCAAAACAAATATTTAGCATAAAAATCAATATCTATAAATATTAGTAAATATTAATCTACAATATAATCACAAAAAATATCTCGACAACAGTCACATGGATTGATTTAGCAAAGGCGCGTATCTATACATAGTATGTGGGTATGTAATAACTAATAGCTGGGAGGACGGATTTCTACAACTAAGGTATCGTTGGAAGTTTTTTATCTGACTGCACAAAACAGCTTTTTTTATTGGTATCTGAATCATCAGTGAAAAAATTTGGATTCGGAAACTGTGTCCAAATATATTGTGTCCGAGTCGTCAGCAAGTCCCTACTAGCACCTTGTCGGGTCTGCATTAAGTTAAAATATTTAGTTTCATTTGTCACCGCGTTAAAAACTTTTTTGCTAAGCTATACTAACAATGGTTTTTACTGCATCCAACCAATCTTTGTAGGTATTTCATCTAACTCTCACTTTTACTAAGAAACTATAAAATCATCGGTAATCTAACTCGAACATAAACAAGACACAATCAGAACAGACAAACAATACTGCAGCTTATTTACAAAATCACGTTAACAGAACGTCCCAAATTAAATACATCTGTATCCAGCAGTTCTATTGTACCTTCAACAATACAAATTGAATAACCAGTGCATGCAGTACATCACTATTTATCTAGAAACACAATAAGACTGTCCGTTTCCCGAAGTCGGTTGCAAATATATCCCCAACGGACGCAGTAACGTATTATATAACATGGAATGAGAATCACGTAGGGAAAACTCCATTACTGTTTCAACAGTATGCAGGCACATGGGAATCCAACGCTGACAGTTGTTAATCCACATGGTATTTTAGAAAAATATGGGTTTTGGATTGCGTAAGAGATATTCGATAAAAAAAAATATATAATTGTCATTTATTTCTGAAACATTCCTTTGTGGAGACTAGTGTCTGCAATTACTGTTGTCGCATAATAATATTCTTGTTCTTATTCCAATTTACTTCGTTACGATACTTATTCTAAATTATGTTTCTTGAATTCATTCATCTTTATCAGACGTCATCTCAGCTTTTACTTCCTTCTCAAACGTGTCATCTTTCACACGATGTTCATCCATCTTATCTCGAGTATTCCTCCCAAATTCTTATTTGTGACTGCTAACTAGTGAACCATTTATAATGTGAGGGTTTGATTCAACAGGTACCTCTTTACTGACGAAGATTGCCTTTGCTGCTTCTAAACTAAATGCAATAAATGCGGATAGACTAGATGCACCGTTTTAAACTGACCGTTTCCATAGAATCTTTTACTTTAGTCAATTGTTGAAGTTTACAAGACAAAATAAAGTATATCTCGTGACTAAAGTTTTGAACATTAATGAAGGTAACTGTTATAGTCCAAAGTAACGTTGGATGGATTGTGTGAAGAATGATGTAGCTAGAAAATAGGTGAATACTGAAATGGTAAGTATTAACTATGAAAGAAGAAGACAGGCTTGCAGTGACCTCAAATTGATTGGGATATGGGAAAAAGACGATGTTTAGCAGACCTTATGACGTATTTGCCTCTCTAGTTAGTCTCCTTTTACGACACGATAGAAAAGGATTTGTTATTCTTCGTGGGTCACACCCACACCCAAAAATATGTTAAACAAGGATATTACTGCTTGTCTCATGGATAGGTACAACTGTTCAGCAATTATAACAGGGAATGTAATCACGTCCGGCACTCTCTGTTGGGATAGTATGCAGTGTGCATACAGACGGGTTGGAGTCCCGGGATTCTACCGTAATCCAAACAATAGTACTGTTTTAAACTAGCTACGGTAGAATTTTGTTTTTAGTTCCGTTTACAAACAGAACGAAAGGAACCCTTTTGTTTTGGGACGCACGTTTTACGGAAAGTTATTCATTATTATACAAATAACTGATTAAAAATAATATCATGGAATTGTACATTTTCCAAAATTTATTTCAATACTAAAAATAAAACAACAATTCCAAAACGAATTCAATAATTCTGCTGTATTATTACTGACATCACTTCTGCTTTATGTGAAATCAAACCAACTTAATGTCAATTATACACTTATTTGTACACTACTGTTGCTTTGTTTTTATTTTTACACTTATTTGTTGTCAATTTAGCAATAAATCTAAAATAATTTGATTCAATTCTGTTTAGTTCAAAAATATTACTTTTTCATTAACTTACTTATTTTCCACGCAGGTTTTTATGTTAGTTGTTTATTATTGACTCATATATACAGCTAGCTTCTCCCGTGACTTCGTTTGCGTGAAATTTCTGGTTTTAACATAAAAATATAGTATTGCATCGCCCCCTGCGCTTTTTATTACCTACTTCGTTTTCCCTTAGCCTTTCTGCCTTTTTTCCTTTTTGCTCGCCTCCTGAGGGTTCTAGCGTGATGTTAAATATCAATCTTTCAATATGTTTATTGTAGAACATAATACAGGTCTAAAATAATTAAATTGTGATCAGCTATATCCCGCCCTTAAGGCATACAATAGTTACATACAAATTAAATTTACATTATGATTACAAAATATTAAGATTTCACATACAATTTCACATGAAATATAAAAAAGAGAAAAAATTAAAAATTGTTTACAGGAGTCAGTTTCAAATAAGTTAAATATAGCCCTAATGCAACGTTTTTGAGCAATGAAAGCACGCTCCTTGTCTGTACTGTTGTCCCAAAATATAACACCGTATCTGAAGATAGAGTTAACGTAATCGTGGTAAACTGTTAGCAAAGTAGTCTGATTCCCTATTTTCCCCAATCTGTGAAGTGCATATGAAAATTGTCCCAGCTTTTTGCATACATGGTCAATATGTAATTCTCAATTAAGTTTGTTGTCAATATGTAACCCTAGAAATTTTGTTATTTCAGTTTCCTCAATGTCGCTAAGTAATGGATTATTAAAGTACCCGTACGACGAGTTCATATTTTAAAATTCATTATTTTAGTTGTCAAAGTTTGATAATTAAATTATTCAATTTTAGCCAGTTCTATAATTAACAACATTGTTTGATTAGTATCAGATTCTATTCTTCTTCAATTGTATTATCATTAACGAATAAAACAGTCAAAGTCAAATCATTTATTTCAAATAGGCCCATGTATAGCACTTTTGAACGTCAAAAAATTACAAAATAATAAAATTGATTCTAGTCGCCCCTTCCAAAAGGTAGTTTTCGTATGGAGAAGAATGGGCAAGAAACTCCACCGTTACTCTTTTAAAATGTTTTACAATTGTTTGTATATGTACGTACATTTGTTAAATAATTATTATATGTGAAGACGATGCACCTAGAATAAAATTACTATACCACAATAGGTAAAAGTTTTGCGTGGATGTGACGCATATTTTCCCCCAATTTGTTATTTTACGTGTTTTTTATCTTTCTTTGCGTCATGTTTACCGCAAATAAACGAATTTCCTTTCTTTTCTTTCTTTCTATTAAAAAGAATATGCAGTGCTATCATCAGTAAGTGTAATGTCATGATATGTTACCGCAGGCATGTCATTTATATGTATAAACAAGGAAGAATAAAGGACCCACGATACTCCCTTGAGGAACGCCGAATTTAGTAGTTCCAGAGTCAGAAGTATATATTTCTTCTGTTCTAGTAGTGGAATTTAACCTCCTTACTTCTGTAAATTGTTAAGGTATGATTCTATAAGTTTGTACACATTACCTGTCACACCATTATGCATACATCTTTCTTAAGAGGATCTTGTGGTCAATACGGTCGAAAGCCTTTGACATGTCCATGTATAGTGCGACAGCCAGCAGCCCTTTGTCCAATTTAGTCATTACCTTATATAAAAAGTTATGTATTGCCACATTTATGGATTTGTTTTACCTGAAACCATATTGACTGGACGTTAAAATGTTGTGTGTTTCAAAGAAATCGTAGAGACAATTAAACATCACTACTAAAAAAATAAGTATCAATGCTATGAGCCTATATAGTAACTCGTGTTATTTTTGGCCCCTTTTTTAAATACTGGCTTTATAACCGATATGTTTAGTTTGTCTGGGATGGTGCCTTCTTCTATACATAAATTAACAATGAAGCTTAGTGGTTCAGATATAATATAAGCAACATGCCTAGCTATATGCCTATAACCTTCTTCAAGAATTGGGCTATCAAATGCAAAAAGATTTTTACAAATCCGACTGGTAGTTCCAGAGATTAGCGCGTTCAAACAAAAAACAAACCCTTTAGCTTTATTATGTTAGTATATACATATACTTGCTTTTGCCTGCAGCTTCACCCCCGTGGATGTCGGAACATATCCCACGGGAACGTACTACCGGAATTACATACCTAATAGCCAAGAAAAAGTTAATTGACTCCTACTGCTACGCCCGCGTTGCCGTCAACTATAATTATTTTGTTACGCGTAATTTTGAATCTGTGATATCTTTTAAACTGTTGATTCAAATGATAGGATGTCAAGGATATTAATATTTTAATCAAAATTAAATCCCAATTTAAAAAACAAATTTTAGTGGATAAGGATCAATATAAAACCAGTCAAAATAGCTTCGAAAATAACAATGATATTTTTATCAAATTCAGAAAGATAATAATGGTTACCTAAAAGATAGACATAATTATGCCATCGCGGACTTTTTGTTTACCTTTTAAGATGAACAAATTTTATGTATCTTTAACGGTTTACGCGGCGTACATCAGTAAAGCTCCCAATTGGCATGATTTTGTCCGACTTCTTCAATGATAATCGTCATTTTCATTTAAGCCAATTTACACAAAACATTCATGAATTATACACGAATCATTTCCAGTTTTTTTCCAGTTTTTGAGTTTATCGCTTTCAGACAGACAGACTGACAGACAGACGCGGCGGGGGATTTTGTTTTATAATATGTAAGGAAAAAATACAATAGACGTGGATATATTTAGTAACCTGTTCCGCTTAAAATATTATATCCACGTCTGTATTTTATAATAGATTTCCGCAAGGTCACGCCTGAACCAATGAACTAATATGTAAGAATAAGGTTATATAAAAGTGAGTGAATATTATACCACTAACAAACAAAAAAACTTCACTAGGTACTAACTTGTACGTGTATTTTTCCTCCACCAAAGTGCCACTTGATATCTTTCATCTTGGTATTTCATAAATAATAAAAGAATATCAAAAAAACTTGTAACAATATTTTCTTGTATTGATACTTCTTAGAGCTATCGATACTGAAGTGAAACCGTAATAAAAACGTATATTGTTTTTATGTTTTACGTAGGTGTATAGTATTTTTCTTTCCTGCGCCTTCAGACTTCTTTATTTCTTTCCTTTTACTTTAATGTTAAAATAACTTAACAAAATTTGAAATAACAGGAGTTTGGTTGTTTTGTGTTGGCACTGTTTAAAAAAAACTTCCTCTAGTCAGAAATTTTAGGTTTTATAAATGACGTAAGAAATTAGTTTTATGACGTAAATGGTCAGCCAAGCCAAGTTTTCTGATAAACGATCGCTCTACTTAGGTCATCATCTCACGATCGGTGAATGCGATTTTTGTGGAATGCTAATAAAGTAGTGAGTTGAGTTAATGTATCTATCTCTTTCAACGTAAATTGTAGGAAATAGAATAGGTACTATTAGGTACGTATGAAAATCAGGATTTTTTTAAAGAAAATACCATCCATAACATATTATATTAATTATCGTTTAGGCAAACAAATCCCATACCCTTAAAATCTAAACAGAACTCCCAAACTCCCAGAAAACAATGTTGAGAACACAACAATAGAATAAATATAAATAAATCAAAATAAACAAACAATTTACGATATATTTCTCGTTAGGCGAACTAGCGTAAATATTATTTTCTCCAAGCTTGGGGACCTCTACAAGCCTTCCTCTCGGGTCGACCACAAGTGCTCTGAAATGCTCCAAATGGGACAAACAATATACGAGAATAATCCCTTTAACTTGTTTATTTATTATTGTTTTAATTAATGGGGTTGTTTAAATTGTTAAGCCTGAACTGCTTATATTAAGATTTCTTATGATGCTTCATAAGAAAATAAATAAAAATTATCAATATTCCAAAATGTGTATTTTTGGTACTTCGAAACTTTGACACATCTCGGGACCCTGGGGTCCCGAACTTTTGGAAGGCATACGAGGGGCCGAAGCCAACTCGCAGAGGCTCGTTAGACATTTTTAATGAAATGAGGCACCAACCGACGATTATCCCTGTCCACACTACGTAAGTGCATCCAAGGACAACCCCCGGTTGGTGTAGGACTATTGCAGGATATGGAAACAAAGATATTGGGTTATGGGTTTGGATGGCTAAAGTGAATTGGTTATCTAGGACTATGGAAAGACTATGGCCCCTGCCTATTCAATGTTTTATATAAAATACACAGATAAAATGGCAGGGAGTGACTTGCGCGCTCAATAATGGGCCCCCAAAAACGGTCGCTAACACATAGTGTCGGAGCGACAAGGGGGCAACACGTCCTGAGGTGCTTATGAGGAGTGGAGAGGTATTCCACGGCTATCAGGACAATCCCGGAAGTACGGTCAAGATCCCTACCAGCATCTTACTGGAATACTTCCTTCCTCCGAGCACGTTTGCTCTTGCGAATCTCCACTCAAGCCGGCCAATTAAGGCAAGAATGAGGCGGGAGCTCTGTTCCTCGTCGTACTTCGAAACTTATTATTATGCTTCAATTTTAATTGGTTGTAACAATAGCTTTAAAAATCCGAGAGATAAATCAAATTGTCAGAATCAGGTGACCATAGCTTTAAAATAAATTTTAAAATGCTTTCTGAGATAAAATTGTTATGAAATCCGAACCAGATACACAAAAATCTTGAAGCAGTTTGCTTGTTTTCAAAACATCGTCTACTAAAAATAATTTAATTTATCTAGGCTTCTCAATGTAAATTGAATTCCAAACTAAGTATATTTATAAAGTATTTTTCATTTTAAGAGCTATTCGATAAGATAACAATAATGTTATGAATTATTTACTTAGAGTGAAGTAACTTTAAGTCAACTATTTTTTCTCTGAAATGCATCGAATATTTATACAGACTAAAGTTATATAATAGATTTGTCTCTAGACTTTCAATTCAACAAGCACTAAGTGTTAACAGCCCAATTATGTATTATTATATTTTATAATGCTCTTTAGGGTTCCGTAGCCAAATGGCAAAAACGGAACCCTTATGGATTCGTCATGTCTGTCTGTCTGTCTATCTGTCCGTCTGTATGTCACAGCCACTTTTTCCGAAACTATAAGAGCCATAGTTTTGAAACTTGGTAAGTAGATGTATTCTGTGAACCGCATTAAGATTTTCACACAAAAATAGAAAAAAAAAAAACAAAAAATTGTGGGTGTTCCCCATACTTAAAACTGAAACTCAACATAAAAAATTTCATCAAACCCATACGTGTGGGGTATCTATAGATAGGTCTTTAAAAATGATATTGAGGTTTGTACTATAATTTTTTTCTAAACTGAATAGTTTGCGCGAGAAACACTTCCAACGTGGTAAAATGTGTGTCCTCCCCCTGTAACTTCTAAAATAAGAGAATGATAAAATTTAAAAAAATATGTGATGTACATTCACCATGTAAACTTCCACCGAAAATTGGTTTGAATGAGATCTAGCAAGCAGTTTTTTTTTAATACGTCATAAATCGTAAACCGCAATTTACGTTTCATTCAATGTTACTTGCTGCAACGGAACTCTTCATGGGCGAGTCTGACTCGCACTTGGCCGCTTTTTTGTTAACCTGTATTGTGCGCCACTGTTGGGTAAAGGTCCCTCCTTTTTCCTTCCAAACCTTGTCTGGTGCGGTATCTGGCTTTGTTGGCCGTGCAAACATTATCAGATCGTCACACCACCTTCGCTGTGGTCTACCTCGATGGCAATGTCCTCCCTCAGACATCCAGCTTTATATTGATTTAGGTACTATAAAATAATAGGTAATTGTTTATGTGTTTATATGTTTTTACCTCAGAACTTTCGACTGGGTGAACCGATTTTGATGATTCTTTTTTTATTGTGTGACTCCATATAAATTTCATTAACTCTTCTTGGATGGTTTTTGAGTTAGCTTCAATAATATTTTTTCGCACTTAGTATATGGATGATATTTTAAGTTCCTGTCACTGTTATTTACATAGTGGTATTCGAATTTGTGTGGGGAGGCACCATAACTAAAAACTGAAAAATAAAATATTAACTTACAAAAAAAATCAACCAACTTCCAAAAAAACACTACAAAGCGAAAAATAACTTTAATTTCGGAAGTCAGTGGCAAGAAAAGAAAATTTAAAAAAAAACAGTTGAGTTGAGAACCTCCTCCTTTTTTTGAAGTCGGATAATAAAATAATAGGTAATATTGTTTATGTGTTTCGAAACGACACAACATCTCATATGTTTCTGTACCATGTTCAACTGCGAATGATACCATCTATAATATAATTCCAATTATGTAGTATTATTATTAGCGCTACCTACTGCTGAGCATGAGGTCCTGGGTTCGATTCCCGGATCGGGCAAAGTGTTATTGGGTTTTTCTATCTGAAATTTCTCAGTAGCAGCTTGGAGTCTGGATTTGTGCCCGGTTGATGGCAATAGGCTCGCCTCCTATTAAATGGGACTTAAACATAACTGGCGAAATGTGGGTGTACCTGCTACAGGGACACCTCTGCCCAACCCTTCCGGGAAACAAGGCGTGATGTTATGTTATGTTATGTTATATCATTGACATAGATATACGGCAATTCCATGGTTTTTATATTTCAGAGACGCTGCCTACTATTATCTTCGTCTATTCAGCCTATTAATAATACAAGCCTGTTACTGTCCCACTGTAGCAGTGATAGCCTAGTGGTGTGACCGTCGGACTGCTAAGTCATAGGTCTCGAGTTCGAACCCAAGACACGCACCTCTGATTTTTGGATTCATATGCGTATCGTATAATTATCACTTGCTTCAAAAACGGTGAAGGAAAACATCGTGAGGAAACCGGCATGCCTGTGAGATATTTCTCGATGGTATGTGGAGCCAAGTCAAAGGCCCATGGGCGGCTTTAAAACTCTCGACACCCGGTTAGTCACTAACCACACGATAAGAACAAGACTGTCCCACTGTAGAGCAAAGGCCTCCTATCATACAAATAAGGCACGAGCATTAATCAGCAATCTTCATCCACTTCACTTGTTAATTAATATTGTCCACAGCTAATAAAGCTGTCTCCAACGTCTATAACGTTAGAGCGGCTCGACTTCTCTGCGTCGGGCCCCTACGCCTGCGAGATCGCTCTAGAGACGCCTCTCTACTCGAAAGTGTCCAAAATACATGAACTGAATGTCATTGGTGAGTATTATTTTAGTACCTAGCAGTCCTAGATTTTTTCTGAAAGATCTTGTCCAAGGAAGAGCCATACCTACCCATTTGTGACGGCGCGCGACGCACAGTATGCTGGTTTCAAAGGGTACAAATATAAAACATCAGTTATTTCTCTGGAATGGCAACGCCTCTGCGATGCCTCCGATATTGTGGTACCTACCTACCTATGTGGCATGTCCACTCCAAGTAAATTATTTAAGTCTGGAAGATAGTAATTTATATTAATTACAAAAAGATTGATTAGTTTGTCCCCCTTTTAAGCAAGATTTGTTAAATATGACACGTTTTTGTTCCCAAATATGTGTCAAGATTTTTTCTTAAACAATATCTAACGCTATAAATATTGTTCCAGTACGTCAGAAATTCCGTCCAAAGATAAAAATAAAGCACAAAAAGTTGTCTTCGAGCGATCACCTGGAAGCGACGTGTCAGAGCGCGCCGGCGCACCCGGCGCCTCACCTCACCTGGTTTATAAATAATAACAAGGTAAGTTTCAGTTCTGAGCTTAAAAAAATTGTAAAAGAAAAACGACTGTCGTTGAAAGTTAACTGATTTGAGAGATTTTTTTTCTCCTGTGGCAACTGAGCTGATGTTGCTTGTTCTGCCAATGTCATGTGGTGGATTTGAGATTTCTTTACTCGTGTAGGTATAACGTTATCCAATGGTGAAAAGGTTTACTAGTTATCTTATTAGCAGAGCAGCAAGGATACGGTGCTACACCCCGCTGTTGGATGTTGACTACTAAACATGGACTATTGCACATTCCAATCAATCTCTCAATTACTATTTACAGGTACTTTTGAACTGTCAAGAAGTCGGTCAGTTAATCAAAAAGTTGAAGCTATGTAGTTGCTCATTCCACAACGTAGATCTCTATGGAAAAGGCGATCGTAGATCTATGAAAATAACACAACAAATAACAGGTTGATTTTTAAGCCCATAAATATACTTTTTTGAAAACGACATTTCAGCAGTCTGCTACCATAATGTCAAACAGTTTTTTCAACTTTTAACACATTTTTACTGAACGTGGAGTTTCACAGTTTTACACAATTTTATAAAATGTAGGTAAACCCTGTATTAAGGTCAGCATAGATAAAGCAGCAAACTGTTCGAGCAAGTTATTACCCGACTGCGGCGGAGCCCAAAACGAAGGTTTTTTGCTGTCACGTTTTGAGTGTAAACATTACTGTGTGAGCATGCTCGAACACACGTCTCAAGGAATCATCTATATCACGCAATTTTTATCTCTATTTTAGTAGTAATTTAGTTTATTATGAATTTGTCATTGAAAATCTGCTCGAGCATTTTGCTGCTCCGTCTGTGCTGACCCTAATACAAGCTTATCCATATTCTGAAAGAATAATAACCCTGTTCAAGGGAGTCATATAAATATGCCTACAAAGATGTTATAGGCAAGTTATATGAATATTTGACACTGGCGGAGTACCCAGCTCAAATGAAGCACGTTTTGTATTAGCCTTTATAGCGTGAATAGAACACGGAAAAATGGGATTGTACGACACCCATTTTGTTTCATATAAGCTGTCTTTTGTTAAAATCAAGAAGTGTTATGGTAGTTGAAAAAGTTGAAATATTTCCAAAAAAGAATAAGACATTATTCGTGTATGCTTTTAGTTTACTTCTGCACTAGATAGGTGATAATTGGCAAAATGACTATTAATTGTAGTGAAATAATTGCAAGGTACTTACTTCGTGGTTAAGATAATGTTTTGAAGAGAGTTACGTAATAAGATAGCCAGCTGTTTTTAAGCTGAAAGTAACAAAACGATTACAAAAGTGAAAACTAATCCTCAGCGTAGTAATTGTACTAGAATTTCGTGTATGATAAATACAGGCTCAAAAGATCCTCGATATTTTGATACTATCCCCTTTTATTTGTTACCGGAAAATGGTAGTAACTAGTAACAAAACTTTTAAAGCGTTTTCTTGGAGGTTCTTGCGCGTTCTTGGAGAAGAACGGACAAGATCTCTATGGAGATCGTTTTGAGTCGAAACGTTTTGAAATGGACAACTAGCTTCAATTTTCTGACTAATTAACCGATTCTTTGCCAATTCAAAAGTGTCTGTAAAGGGTTTCATTAAGGGGGAAGCGTCAGTGTAGCCCGTGAAATTCAAATTTTCTTAAGTTATGTGCATTTTGCATGTCAGTGTCAGGTTTTATGTTTATCTAAATATGATTCGCGGCCGTAACAAATATGGCTTTACTCAATTATAATCATTACAATTAGCAAAGGTGCAGGTACAGTTAGCAAAGGTGTCAAATGTCATGATTTCATAAAATTATGACATTTGACACCTTTGATAACTTATGGAGTTGTATTGCTGATTGTAATGATTATAATTGAATAAAGTCATATTTGTTACGGCCGCGAATTATATTTTAATCAACATAAAAACTAACACTGACCTGCAAAATGGAAAAAATGTAAGAAAATTTGAATTTCGCGGGCTACCCTGACGCTTCCCCTTTAAAAAAATTCTTTAAATTTGGGTTTGACAAAAGAAAAATTAAATTGACGAACATGTTCTGATTTGACCTAAAAAACCTTGAAAGATAAATTTTCAAAAATCGATCGATTTTCAACATCAAATCTATGAATATTCCGTTTCTAAGTAGTAATAATTTCACCGTTCTTCCTCATTACAGTAATTAAAAGCTTCTACTACGAAATACTACGCTCTGAAGCTCCAATCGATTTAAATGAAAATGGTTGATCAGTATTCAAAAACTCGAATCATACCTGTGCAGATCGAATGGAATGAATATTTATGAAATCAAACTGTGAATTCAATAGAGCTACGTCAGTGAATGATTTTGAATATTAAAATCATTCAATAGATTTGTTGAAACTTTTCGGATGATTTGATTAGTGTGTGCTTTACTGTTTTTGGATATGTAGGAGCAAAGTTGTTGAATATAATTTTGAAAACACGAAAAGAAGAAGAATCTTTATTTCCTGGTTTCAACAAGCTTACACGAGTTTTAAAAGTAGAAACTTATTTTCTATAAATTCAAAAATATGCCTTTAACTCATCAGTGCACAGTAATACATTTTGGCTGTCACGAAACTTAATTACCTTGATCTATTACCCTGTACTAGTTATAAACTGTATTTTAAATGCAGAACAAGTTTGCTATTAATTGATATCAACGAATTTTCTAGACTATTGTAACAGAACAAACAATTACAACTGCCAACAGGTGACAGAAATACATCCAATAATTTGTTTTGAATAATTACAAGAATACAAAATACGGGCATTTAAAGGACAACGTATTAAAAGCACGCTATGTCACTTTAGTAAACACTGTAATTTGAGTCCGTAAAATATAAGTAATTAATCAGTAATTCTTATTAAAGGTCTAAAGCAAGTTATACAAGATAAAACCTTGTCATATATTAAACGTGACTAAATTTTGCAGCTACAACATTAAAGCCTTGGCTACTCACAATCCTAACAACTTATTTAGCACGTGCGTAAGAAAGAATTCAAATTATTTCTCTATTTTCTACATGACGTAAAAATAAAGTTTTTAAAAGCTGCAGTTTCAATACCCTACTTTCACAAACTCCACATTCCCCTTAACACCTAAATATTCTAGTAACATTTCAGCGTAGAACGTAGAACTGTCGACAGTCGACATCGCCTGAAATGTTCCATTAGACTGTCTATAAGTGACCCTCTGACAGTAAATTGAGCCATCAACTGGACGTAGTGACTGGTGCGAACGCGTTATTGGTGGCAATAAATGTCAGATTGAGAACAGTGTAGACTGTGCTTAAGACGCAGATATATGACAGTGACCTTGAATGGTTAGCTTGCGTGTTCTGTACTGAGCTCACGCAACGCGTCGTACGTCCAGCCAGTAATAGGACTCGCCCATCAAGGAGCGCTGTCCCAAATTAGACGCATTATTAATTTATTACACTTAAAACAAAAAGTATTTTAATAAAACACGTACACTAAAAAATTAGTAATTTAATTATTTTTAAAATGGTAAAGTTTTAAAAAAAATACGTTTGATGGGTTTTGCGTCATTCTCAGTTTTTTATCCGCGTTAGACATAACTTTACAAATTAATTTCACCATGTAATATAAACATAATAAAAAATATGCCTATATTAAAATATTAAAAAATACTCTAATTTAACATATATTTTTTCCAAATCACTAACACTACTCCTTTAGACGTCATCTTCAGTATAAAATCGTTAAAAGTCAGCTATCGTCCCCTTAAGGAACAGGGGAGGATGTCATATGATTCAAAGTGGGGAGTAGGAGTTGAATAGTTGGCTCTTAAACAGATAGGCCGTAGGGTTTGCTTATGACTTTTGCTAGTGTTTTGATAAGTTGTTATCTATACATATAATAAAATCGTAGCGAAGTCAAAACTGTACATTGAATATTTTTGAAAAAAAGTAATTGCTACGAGGTCTAGGATCGATTCTAATGCCGAAAATATTTTTTTTAGAATTTTTGTCTGTTTGTCTGTTTGTCTGTATGTATGTTCCAGCATCACGCAAATTCTACCGGACAGATTCTGTTAAAATTTTGCATAGATATTCCCTGTGTGTCTGGTCAAACTATAGGGTATAAACTATCACGCTATTTACTATGGGGGACGAGCAATATTACATTATGTTGTATTTTTATGTTCTAGCATGACGCAAATTCTACCGGATAGATTCTGTTAAAATTTTGCATAGGTGTTCCCTATAAGTCTGGTCAAACTATAGGGTATAAACTATCACGCTATTTACTATGGGGGACGAGCAATATTATATTATGTTCGTATTTTTGGGAAAAAACGCGCCAAAATTTTAGGATATTGTAGATAGTTATCGATTTAACTTTTTAAATGATTATCATCACGCTATACCTTTATAGAACTAAGCAGTCAATCAAAAAATATATAGGAACGGCTATTTTAGACAAGTTTCAACAAAGCAATTAGCTCAGCGGTTGGGCGGTTGCTTTGTAAACGTGGGGTTGTAAGTTCGATTCCCACCTACGGTTTTTTTTTCTTTTTTTTCACATTTTGCTATACGATTTTTTTTTTTTTTGATAATCTACCTATAATCTATAGATATAATAAAACGAAGTTAATTTTTTTTAAAGAAAGTTATTGCTAAGAGGTCTGGGATCGATTCTTATGCGGAAAATAAAGTTTTTAGAATGTTTGTCTGTACCAACCGTAGGGCATAAACTATCACGCTATTTGCTATGGGGGATGAGCAATATTACATCATGTTCGTATTTTTCTCTGCAAATTGTAAAAGGACGCGCCAAAAGGTTGGGATATTGTAGATAGGTAGTTACCGATTTAACTTTTTAAATGATTATCATCACGCTACCTTTTATATAGGAACGGCTATTTTAGCTAACTTTCAACAAAGCGAATAAGTAAGCGATTGGACGAATGATTTGAAGTCCTGAGGGCCTACCACCAGCTTAAAAGCAGTATTATTTTAATATTACTTTAGTTTACTTCAGTGTGGGAAAGAGATGAAGCTCTACAGGATGTATAGCTCCATCTCTTTCTCCCACTGAAGTAACATTAAAAAAATACTGCTTTATGAGCTGGTGGTAGGCCGCCCGGGGTAGTAAGTTCGATTTACATCTGTTTTTTTAAACTCTTTTTGTAAAACGATTTTTTTTTGGATTGTGTATGTAATAGTTCATAGAATGTATTAATTCACAAAAAATGGAAAACTTCGTAAGCTATGGGAAACTACTAAGTTACAAGTACTTTACAGTCACAAAACATTCAAGGTTGTATTCTGATCATTTTAGAGCAAAAAACTGTAGGAATAAAATGTTTTTTTACAGATTTTGACAGCAGATTTGTCCTAGCGATTTTATAATATGTATGTGGATCTTCTGGAATCGCTGCCACACTGCTTCCTGGTGGCAAAACCGCGCACGTCATGTTTAAGATTCCCATCGATTTAGAGAGCAACGAAACACCTGTTTGTGGGGTGTCACGCAACAGTAACAAGGGATGTGTGCTTAGGGGATTGCGCTTCGTCGTATGGGATGAATGCGTTATGGCAAAAAGGAAAGCAGTGGAAACTGTAAACAGAACCCTGCAGGACATCCGCAGAAACCAAGATATGATGGGTGGTGTCACAGTTTTGACAAAAAAAGTGAAAACTTCGTTGAAAAGGTCGACTCTATGGTCGAGAGTTCATAAACTGCGCTTGACCATCATCATACGAGCTCGGCTTGGCGGTAATTCAAATGCTCAAGAATTCTCCGATGTTCTTCTAAAAGTTGGTGAAAGCACTCTACCAGAGACTCTTGGTAGAGTAGATCCCACTTTAGAAGATCTTATTTGTCTGATATACGGGGATATCAGTCAAATACCGTACCAAGAGAATTCTTAGGTGTGTTTCCGTTTTAACTCCGAAGATGATCAAGCTACAGCGATCAACCACAGTATTCTCTCACAAATTGAAGGGAGTGAAGTGATATACACCTCCATTAATAGTGATGTGGAGGAAGATGATGCCAAATATCACCCCGTAGAATTTCTCAATTTACAAATAGAAAGAAAAGAAAGAAAGATAGAAAAAACATTTATTTGGACACAGTTCGCGAAACACAAAACACAAATTACAGTGGAAATAAAAATAGTGTTTTTAAAACAATAGTGTGTGCCTCACGGCTGCGCCAAAAAGGTTCATTTCAGCATTAAATGGCAAGTGGACTTCCGGTTGTATATCTGTGTAACGGAAACCAGCTCAAAGTCATGTCTTTGCAGAGAAACGTCATCGAGGTGGAAATTCTAACAGGTTGTGGCGATGGTGAGACAGTGTTTATAGCGCGTATAAAGTACAAATTCCCCACCATTACCAGTTAAAGCGCGTGCAGTTCTCTGGGAGTGTATGCTTTGCGATCAACAAGTCACAGGGGCCGACACTAAAGGCTGAAGGCTGCGGGTGTCGACCTCAGGATAAGCTGCTTCTCACACGGACAACTGTTACGTCGCTTGCTCCCGAGTCACCATTCCTGACTCTCTGTATATTTTGGCTGCTGAGAATAAAACTACAAACGTAGTATACAGGGAAGTTTTATAAAAATGTGGCTGTTATTGTAGTATATTGTGATGTCTTACGATTTCCATGCGAACGAAGTCGCGGGCAGAAGCTAGTTATTCTAATAAGACAGAAAGAAAATGATATGACATTTTTGTAATGTACCGCTAAAACTTGCACTAAGTAATGGAAAACTTTAAATTGTGTTGTTTATTGTGCTTTAAATTCTATACAAATGAAAACCAATACAGGATCTTAAATATTACAAAACAATTTATAAATAGCTAAATCCAAATTTGTACCGATGTCGACAAATACACACAGTATTTGTGTAACCTTATTACAATAGATTTCCCGCTGCTTGACAAGTGTCACGTATCGTCGCCATGTTTGGGCACATTGAAATATATACGAGTCAACAGCAAAGTTGGCTGTTAAATGGATATCATTGTTTAGAAACAACTCAACTACTTACTCTTGTAGGATTTTTATAAATATAATTTCAAGACATTGGTAGGTCCTCTCCTTTTCCTGTATAAATATATTCGTATGCTACTCTACCAGTTTAGTTTCTCAGAATACCCTACGTCCTGCGATGTGAATACTATTATGAAACAAACAAACTTGACTTCACGCCCGCATTTTTTTCTTTTTCACCTTGTCTACCGTTACAAAGGCAAAATCTTAATTTTAATCTTCATCGTAATTTCTGAAATCTAATAAAAGAACATCAAAGTATCAGCATAGCTCCCATACCTATTAACACTGTAATTTGAAAACATTGTAGAAACAATTTATTTTGAAAAGAGTAACCGTGGAGTTTCTTGCCGGCTTTTCTCCATAGGAAGCGACCAATTGGAACCGTGCACCTAGCTTCTGACGTTTCATAAGTGCTCTTGTAGGTTTATGTGAAATAAAATATTTTGAATTTTTTGAATTGCCATATAACGTGGCAATGCTGCCAGCCTTTTGGCCACTTTGCCTGTTGACAGCGTTGATGCAGAGGAATGTTTTGATACCCTATAATTGTTTCCGCTCCTTTCTTATATATGTACATAATAACTATTATTTTAAGACTGTCAGCTCTCATATATTATGTACATTATTACCTTAAAAAGAGATAATCATTACATGCTCCTACCAAGAGGCAATCATACTATAGCATAAATGATCAAGGTCGTTCATTTTTACAACCCATGGGAGAGGTAAAAATACAGCACTTAATACGCCATGCCCATGATATTGTATCGAATTTCTACACCAACATTTTTATAGTCTGTTCCAAAAGTATCTGACGAAAATATAAACAAATAGCCAGAAAATGTACCAATAAATGCCAATTTGTACACTTACACATTAAGTGCTTAAATTTGATTATTTTAATACTTAAATTCGAAATTAGACATTTTAATCACATTAAAGATGTTTTTTATTTGACAATCAGGTTAATTTTAAAACTTAAATTTTCATTGATGATTTTTTTTATTACATTTAATAATGTTATTCAAACAATTTTTTTTTGGAAAAAGTGGTGAGATATAGAGTTGAAATCTTCTAAATACCAATGCATGTAGTACCTACAAATTCTCTCTAGTGAGTGATTGCGTAAGAGTTTAACTTGAACTGGCTTTGTTTAATCATTCGTCAGATAGTTTTGGAACAGACTATAATGTAAATAGGAATACAAAATGTAGGTAATAATAGTTTATCGATTGACAGATCCATCAGTAACTACTAGCTGTTGTAAAAGCCAGTTTGTAAAGGGTATCGCGTGCTTAGTAATATTAACCTTGGTCCGTGGGCGAAGGAAACACTTAGTCACACTAAGAACGGCTAAATTTGAGGCTGGCCGTTTCCGAAAGAAATAGTAATATGTTCATTATGTAGTATTTACAGGTACTCTGTTTTGTTTAGGGTTCAGTAGTAAAAACATAATGAAGGGGCTTGTGGCTAAGTAACAACATGCGGCACGGGTCGATCGATCAGGTTAAGCTACGCTTGCCGCGGTTAGTCTATGGATGGGTGACCATATTTACATACCAAGACCCCTCCATGCCTCGGAAAGCACGTTAAGCCGTTGGTCCCGGCTGTTATTTGTAGATCTTTGACAGTCGTTACGGGTAGTTAGAAGCCCAAAAAGTCTGACAACATGTCTTACTCGTACCAAGGGGTATCGTGTTACCTAGTAACTAGGTTGTGGAGGTCAGATAGGCAGTCGCTCCATGTAAAATACTGGTATTCAGCTGCATCCGGTTAGACTGGAAGCCGACCCCAACATAGTTGGGGAAAGGCTAGGCAGATGATGAGTAAAAACATAATGCTTTTCTCCTAATAAGAAAAGAAGTTATCGGCCTGTAATTGTATAATGGCTTGTCAGATACATCTTCTCGTACATACTGGGAAGAAACGATTTTTATTTACAAATAGCTATTAGGTGACATCACGGCTGTATTCACCGAAAACAAGTTTGTAATCTTACATAAAACTATTTTCTAAATTACATAAATAAAATGGATCGACATTACATTTATTCGAATTTGGAGTACGTCGCTATGGTAGGTGCAATAAATAATGAAATATTTAAGGCGCATAAAAAAATTGTAATCACCATTTTACAATGATTTTAATATTTATTCTACTTTCACTGTTCGCTATTTACGAGTTACGAGTAGGTACGTTTACTTCCCGGTAACGATTTTCTATCAATCACTGACAAAAAGGAATTGTGGCCGGCGCGGTGCGGAGTGCATGAAATCTACGAAAATGATAGGGATGCACAGTTCACACAGACTTCACAGTTGTTGTGTGTGTCGTCTGCCCATACTTAGTAGATGTAGCATTGGCTTACGTCAAACTTAGCCGCAGCCATACGCGTACTTCGACGAGGATCCCGTTCGAAGTACTCGATCTCCACGTCGAGCTCTGTCGAATGAACGGCTGATCGACCTCTGCCCTATGCATGCGCTGGTGTCTTGAAATGCCCATGATTGAGTAGCCGCTGAGTCGCAGCTACGATCGTCTGGGTCTGTGGGACATGGAGGTACAGAACCCCGTGAAGATGGAGTGATTCTAAGATTTGCTGCTCCGCGTAAAATTATAACTAGCCCTAGCGTACAGGTTGTACTATAGTGACGTACTCCAAATTGAAATAACTATGTCGATACATTTTTGCAAATCACGATATCACATTACGTGTCATACGACGATCGTGGGTCAACTGACTACTGAGAGAGCCGGCGCCGCCGGCGGCGTGGGGGGGGGACGCGTGGTGAGATGCTCGCCGCCGCCGCCGCGTGCGTGTAGATTAAATTATGCCGTATCCACTACACGCGACAGCTTATTTTGGTCTGCACATTTACGAACCGCTCTTCGATTTGTCGTTAGCGCACAGCCGCGTATGCGGTTCGGGTAGTACCTAGGTTACGTCTAGTGGATTACTATTGTTTCTCACGCTTTCGAGATAATGCATTTTTTTTTAATTATTAGAAAACAAATTCATTTTTTTTTTAAGTTTAACTCTATGATTCAAAAGTACTAGTTAGAGCCAGCTTGAGAAACTGAAGACCAATAATGGCAGAATCGTATCCGCCAAACCTGAGCTGTTGAGAGAGATCGAGAGTTTCTATGGACAGTTATACACGTCAACCAGTAACCCCGTTACGAATTTAGCAAACGACCCAAGAGCTAGATTGACCCGACACTATACCGAAGACATCCCGGACGTCAGCTTGTACGAGATTAGGATGGCTCTGAAGCAACTTAAAAACAACAAGGCGCCGGGTGATGACGGAATTACGGCTGAACTCCTGAAGGCCGGGGGAAAACCTGTTCTTAAGGCCCTCCAGAGGCTTTTCGATTCCGTCATACTCGAGGGTCAAACGCCACAGGCATGGAACAGAGGTGTGGTGGTACTCTTCTTTAAAAAGGGCGACAATGCCCTGCTTAAGAATTATAGGCCCATCACACTTCTGAGCCATGTCTACAAGCTGTTTTCAAGAGTTATCACGAACCGACTCGCGCGCAGGTTTGACGACTTCCAGCCTCCCGAACAAGCCGGATTCCGTAAAGGCTTTAGCACCGTAGACCACATACATACGCTGCGGCAGGTTATACAGAAGACCGAAGAGTATAACCAGCCTCTCTGCTTAGCGTTTGTGGACTACGAGAAAGCCTTCGATTCGATCGAGACATGGGCTGTGCTGCAGTCTCTTCAACGGTGCCAGATCGACTATCGGTACATCGAGGTGCTAAAGTGTTTGTACAAAAACGCCACTATGTCAGTTCGACTCCAGGACCAGACCTCGAAACCTATCCTTCTGCAGCGAGGTGTGAGACAGGGAGACGTTATCTCTCCGAAACTGTTCACCGCTGCACTGGAGGATGTCTTCAAAGTTCTGGATTGGAAAGGGCTAGGCATCAACATCAATGGCTAGTATATCACTAACCTTCGGTTTGCCGACGACATAGTTATCATGGCTGAGACCATGGAGAAACTCAGTACAATGCTCGATGACCTCAGTAGAGCCTCCGAAAGAGTGGGTCTTAAAATGAACATGGACAAGACAAAAGTCATGTCAAATGCCCATGTGACACCCACTCCCATGAAGATCGGAGACGCCACGCTCGAAGTTGTGGACGAGTATGTTTACCTAGGACAAATTGTCCAGCTAGGTAGGTCCAACTTCGAGAAAGAGGTCAATCGTCGAATCCAACTCGGCTGGGCAGCGTTCGGGAAGCTACGCAATATCTTTTCGTCCCACATACCACAATGTCTCAAGACGAAAGTCTTTGACCAGTGCGTGTTGCCAGTGATGACCTATGGTACTGAAACGTGGTCGCTCACAATGGGCCTTATCAGAAGGCTAAAAGACCAGACCTCGAAACCTATCCTTCTGCAGCGAGGTGTGAGACAGGGAGACGTTATCTCTCCGAAACTGTTCACCGCTGCACTGGAGGATGTCTTCAAGGTTCTGGATTGGAAAGGGCTAGGCATCAACATCAATGGCGAGTATATCACTAACCTTCGGTTTGCCGACGACATAGTTATCATGGCTGAGACCATGGAGAAACTCAGTACAATGCTCGATGACCTCAGTAGAGCCTCCGAAAGAGTGGGTCTTAAAATGAACATGGACAAGACAAAAGTCATGTCAAATGCCCATGTGACACCCACTCCCATGAAGATCGGAGACGCCACGCTCGAAGTTGTGGACGAGTATGTTTACCTAGGACAAATTGTCCAGCTAGGTAGGTCCAACTTCGAGAAAGAGGTCAATCGTCGAATCCAACTCAGCTGGGCAGCGTTCGGGAAGCTACGCAATATCTTTTCGTCCCACATACCACAGTGTCTCAAGACGAAAGTCTTTGACCAGTGCGTGTTGCCAGTGATGACCTATGGTACTGAAACGTGGTCGCTCACAATGGGCCTTATCAGAAGGCTAAAAGTCACCCAAAGGGCAATGGAGAGGGCTATGCTTGGAGTTTCCCTACGTGATCGAATCAGAAATGAAGAGATCCGCAGGAGAACCAAGGTAACCGACATAGCCCGAAGAATTGCCAAACTTAAGTGGCAATGGGCAGGGCACATTGCTCGCAGAACGGATGGCCGATGGGGTCGAAAGGTTCTGGAGTGGCGACCACGTACCGGAAGACGTAGCGCTGGAAGGCCTCCCACAAGATGGACCGATGACCTTGTGAAGGCCGCAGGAATCCGCTGGATGCGGAAAGCACAGAATCGGTCGAAGTGGCGGTGCTTGGGGGAGGCCTATGTCCAGCAGTGGACGTCTTTCGGCTGAAATGATGATGATGATGAGTTAGGGCAAATCGTTCTGCCCGGGAAAACAACCATTAAAATTTCAGCGTGTATGTTACCGCTAATTTCATAACACTGTCGTACCGTACTATGTTACCTTATGCGGCTTTTTAAAATGATGTACTAGAATGCCGCTTGCGGCACTATAACCGATAGTGAAAGAATGCCGCAAGCGGCACTCTATACGCTGCCTTTTAAAATTCGGTACATTTAAAATGCATAGACACACACATCATCTTTTATAAATGTAAACTTGTGAATGTTTTAGTTATTCCGTAAAAATGGGCAGCTTCCAAAAATAACTCCGGCAAAAATAAAGCTATTCATAGTTAATTATACTTCAATTGCTATGAAAGCCGTAAAATAAAAGCGTAGGTGCGGCTCATTTATTCAAGTTATTTATAGTATGGTTTCAGTAAAGTTGGTATTTAAATTAAGCCTATTTTGACGTTTCTGTTTTAGTACTTGGATCTTAGCTAATAGCCTCAAGCCTCTTGTTCGTTTTATCTTGTTACTTTACTATAAATAAACGATTTATATTATTTCCATTACTTCTTTTTATTTTTTCTAAATATTTAGCTATACAAAATAAATATTATCTAAAGTTAGTCTTTAAAAAATGTATTATTAAATTAACAGCATCACTCATAAACTGCATCTTAACAAAAAAAATGTACATTGATTAAAAAATCGTAATTATAAAGTCGTTATTTCAGAAACCGATGGGTTACTTGGCATAAATTTACAAACACCGATGTTAGCAAGATGGTTCTGCTTAAAAATATGATACCCTCGTTAGTAAGCACATTTGAGATCACGTATGTGGAACTCCTTATTTTGTTATTATATGGCATACGTTTTGCACAGTATGATTAGATAGCAGATGCTTCGCTTGAGTGAATAGTTTTACATTTTTTCATTCCAAAAGGACGACTTGGTTCGCCCTTAAGTGCACCCAAAGATGGTGTTTTCTATAAGAAACTTTTAGCGGGCAGTAATGAGTTTTTAATCCTCTTTATAAGTGCGCCGCAATTATCTTTGCCGCGCACTTTTTGAATTTGGAACATCTTAGTGTTCAGCGCCAAAGAAATCGAACGCAAATATTGTTTGAATAAAGACTGGCTGATACGACGGCCCATAGTCGCGCCGCCGCCTAAATAAAAAAAAAATCAAATTAAAAACGCGCGAACTACACAGCCCGCGTTTTCGTTAATTTTCACGGATTGTTAGAAATTCATGGTTTTGTTTTGAAAAATTAATTCTTCAAGTGACAGTGAAAGTATAGAATTAACTCCTGAAAGTATTAGAACTGACAGAAGAAATGTGATGGATAATCTATTCCCTGCAAAATCGCGGGAGAAATATATGAAAGCCTATGGTAATTTTATTGAATGGAGAAATGCAAGAGGCGCCAAGAATTTTTCAGAATCTGTGTTTTTGGCCTACTTCCAGTACTTAGCCAAAACTAAACAACCTTCCACTCTTTGAAGTACCTACCTACTCAATGCTAAAATCAACCGTCAGTTCTAATAACGACGTAAAACTGGACACATATTAAATATAAGTTTTTAGTTGTTTTATTATTAGATACTATTTAATTTCAATTTAGTTGTTACTCTATGTTTTATTAAATAATAATATTACAATAAAATACGAGGCGCCTTTTATTTTCTCATAGAGGGTGATGAAAAGTAGAGTGTATCACTCGGGCGCAAAATATATTTTTGGCTCGGGCGACGTACTTGTACGGATTCTACTAAAGAATCCCTCACTTCGCTTTGGATTCAAAAAAGCGCCCTCGCCGTAAAAATATTATTTTGCTCCCTTATGATACAATCTACTATTGTTTCATTCCACGTTCACATGACACACCGACAAAATTATATAGGAATGAACGTTTACTCCTTTATTTTAATTTTTCGATCATTCAATAGGCGAGTGAAAGATACCAAGTACCGAAATCCAACGTCGTCATGGGATCGGTTCACTAATAAATTAATTTTTCACTTTTGACTCATTTTGTGTTTAATGTTTCATTTCGAGTGAAAGATGCCGAATGAAAGGCAAAAGTGAAGCGTCTAATATCAGCTTTAGAGATAAAACTAAACAGACGAATCCTGCAGAACCGATCGGTTAGTCCGGATACCCATTACCGAATCGATTGATATGTTGTATCAATTTTGCTTGTAATAGCAGTTTTCGTAACGGCTAGGCATCTGTCGGTCGTAGGCAATCGACCTTAAGAACGTAAAAATTACAGATAATAATTCCGATTTTGGTTCAGAAAAGACAAACTAAAGGATTTCCTTCAGATCCGTCTGACCCGGACCCAAAATCAGTAACTAATCTGAAATATCTCTTTTTTAGAACGGTCGCGTGTAAAAACTCGCTTAAGTCGAGAGTCGCTTGTTCGTATCGTTATTGTGATATTTTTTACCGACTACGACGACGCAAAAAGGAAGGTTGTGATTTTGACCGGTACCTATGTATGTATGTTCATCTCTTCCCTCATAATTTCTAAACTGCTCATCATCATTGGAAGTATCTTGATCGTCCACTGGTTATAGGCTATGTGACGTCACATTTAATTGAATATGGCGCCCTCTAGAAGCACATTAAGCCAAAACTATAAAAAAACTTCATGATGCCGTGTTTGGTATCAAATGAAAGGGCTTAATTAGCACATTTCAAAAATATTTATATTAAACCCCAAAATAATTTAAATAAAAATAAAAGTTATCAAAACTAAAACCCAACTACGACAAAAAATCAACTGAAAAGTATAAAATCCAGAGTTACACGTAATCTGTTTGATTTATACACGTAATTTATTTATACACGTGTGACTCCGGATTTTTTATTTGTCTGTCTTGTTTATACCTTTTTAGTTGACTTTTTGTTGTTATTGGGTCTTAGTTTTTTTAGTTTTGTTCTAGACCATACCTCGTTGGTGGAACCTTTTTTCTGACTTTTTATGAAAACATGTTTTTAAATGTGATATCTTTACTAAAATACCCCCAAAGCTCTTGTACCGTTGCAAGGGTGCATGGAACGATACAGGGGTCGCTTGCACCCATAATCAACAGCGATTTTTCACATCAAAAATAAAAGTCGGTTCCCAGCAATTATTTTTATCTACACCCATGCTATAAAACCTCTATAAACGTTTCAGAAGCAGTTAGCTCATTGCCGTCATTAAAACAGCCAATGTCATAATAACCATTACCTCATCCCAATGAGTGATACAATGGTGCCGATTCCCTTATTCACAAACTAAACTAAATTTAAGTTCAGTGCATCTTTTTCTTTCTATTTCAATAAGAAAAGGACAGAAGATAAATTTTAGTTTAGTCCTGTCAAATTAATCAGTGCCTGTCACTCTCCATACAAGTTTAGACGTGATTAAAAACTTGCCGACTAAAATTACGTCAATTTACGTCAAGCGCTGATTAATTTGACAGGACTAAACTAAAATTTATCTTCTGTCCTTTTCTTATTGAAATAGAAAGAAAAAAATGCACTGAACTTAAATTTAGTTTAGTTTGTGAACAAGGGAATCGGCATCGTTGTTGTACTTAATTTCATTACGCAACTCGTTTCAACGTTCAAGCTGGGGACAGCAGCACCCGCTGCACGCATGTGTGTGTGATGTGCTGCTGCAGGCGACGTACATACGTGCAGTTGTACTGAATTTCGTGGGAATTTCTTTTTTCTTGATCTTGAATTACAAACACCAAATGGTTCCAGAAACTTTTATAGAGGATTCATATCATGGGTGTAGATAAAGTATTGTATGCAACTGTTATAATTAGGTATTATACAACAGTTGCATAAATAACTATTGTGCAATGTTACATAGTTTGATATATAGAATACGTAGTTGACGGCTATGTGATGGGTCTTTTTTACAACCTGTATTAAACTTCTAACTCTTATTCAACAGGTAGACGAAAGTCACACTATCCCGTTTGGTACAATGAAGGTCCATCGTCACCACCACGGCATCCCGCTGTCCATGACCAATACGTCACTGCACTTTCCACTGACCAACCTGCAGCTGTACCCCAACCAGACCGTGGAAATCACCTGTCTCAGCACCATACCAAGTTACGCTAGCATGGGTGAGGGGTTCGCTGATGTGCAAAATAGTACTGTTACAGGTATGTTGAACAGATTTTTGTTTTAATATCCTTAATTATTTCGGGGTAGTGTCTGGACATCTGGCCGTGATTCGATTATGTGCCAACTAAACTTAACTTATGCTATTGCTGTCTCCATGTGGATACAAAATAAGAAAGAGACGAAATATGTACCTCCTATGTTATGATAATTAAAAGTATTAACAACATCTCAGAAAATGCTAACTAAAATAAATAATCTACTTATCCACCTATAATATTAACAGCTTTAGGCCATAACCGACTATTCTAAATCTTCTAATATTTACTTTGTATTACTAAAATAGTAATTTTAATTAAGTGAATATTGAGAAGCAATTGGCAAGTAAGGATTCTCATTTTGTAAGCGTAACCGCACTATCACTACAGAGTGCTAAAAAGCTCAAAGAAAAATTCCAATTTCAAACTCCGATTTTATAAAAGAGTAGAGGTGGCCTTGCCGAATTCTAAATATATTTTAATTTTAAACCTACCTTACTTACATATTTAATTATTTTACAGGCATATGCATTATAAAAAAATATTTTCCTTTAAAAGTAACGGGTGAAAATGTCATTTATTATTTAACATCAATCCTGCAAGTACACCAATCCTTGGAATTTTGCCTCTCTGAAAATGAAATGGCAGAATGTGACTTTGTATTTTGTATTCAACGCAAACTTTTCGCCGCTTGGGAAATAAAACAAGGATGTGCGTTAATCGATTAACATCACTCTTAATTCGAGACGTAATCAAAATTCTATCACGTGTGACAAATTCGAATTAGATACGTCACTGGGGGCATGTCAATCTATCACACGTCAGAAGGGTTGATTGTAAAAACAATACAGGTATCTCTTTATATTTGTACGTAGGCTGAAAACTTGACTACACAAGAAGTTATTTATTCATAAGCGAGCGTAATAAAAAATCTTAAGGAAATATTCTAGCAAAAAACTTCAACCTGGGAATTATAACGGTTGAAGCACCCCTCTAAATTTAGTCTTGAGGCGTATGTAAGCACAAATTCCAGCCAGGCTAAATTATTCTCGTTTCCAGCGGTGAAAAATTCCCGTCATAATTTTTGTTTTAAAAACGTTTTTTTCTTTTTCAGTCAACGTGGTTCGAATCGAACCAGCGCCAACTCAGCTGCCCGTCAAAATAGTTAGTTCCCAACTAAATTTATCGGCTCGATGTCATGTAGAACGTGTATTGGTTGTTTTAGTCGTATTTGTGTGCCATATTTACTCCTAAACTCGGATGTGACGTATATTGTAACATAACATCTGTCAAATTTGTTCTCGTGTAATGTAAGGTAATATCGGCTTTGTAATGCCGCGTAGTAAATGTTTCATAAAGGCTGATCCATATTATTCCGGGGGCAGGTTGGGCTAACGGGCGGTGGTTCCAAATGGCTACAATTCGCCGCAGATTACGTTGCATTAAAACCCGCCGAGCAATAATATTTGGAAGCCTTTATAACGCTTGCACATCAACTCCTGATATTTGATATTCGCAATGTCGCCCCAAGCGGATGTTACTAGTACATATTTTATGAGCTTAGTAATATATAGTACGGTAACTGGGTACATAAATAGTTTGTTGGTAGGAGTGAATTGACTGTGGTGCTAAAATGCTGAAATTATTATGATTTCATGTGTATTATGTTTCTAAGAAATAAATGACGTATAAATCAGTGAAATTGAAGAGTTAATTAAATTTTTCATTCATAATACAAAGCATACAGACCACTTTTATTTATGTTTCAAAAAATTCGATCAATATATTTCATTTACTACTGAGAATACAGCGTTGATTGCGTGCGACTAATAACTTGTTTCGTGCGTTACAATTTGACAGGTGTTATAATAAAATTATGAAGAAACATGTCGATACTAATCTATTTTTAATTGGTGTAATACATCATAAGGACTTCAGTAGAATATTGTTTTGGTCAATTATTTTAAAAACACTTCCTTCTTTTATTTAAGCCTTAATAGCAACGCAGCGGCTATATCAAACAGACGTACCAATTTGAATAAAATACCATCGTATTTACATTTCACAGACCAAGCAAATTTTTCAGATAAAATGGTAATTTAACCAACAATTTCATTCTAATTTTCCGAACAATAAACTTTGGTAACAACTCAGTTCGGCGGCAATGGTCACCCGAATTCGCTTCGCTGTTAAAATCTGTTGAAATAAATTTAAATGACGCGATTCCGTTTGCAAACAAATATTAATTTGATCAATGTTGGTTAAAATTTTAATAAGGATGATTAAAGTAAATACCTTTAAAAAAGGACCCGAGGCAACGTTTATTTGAGTCGCCAATATCAGAATGGGTTCTCTTATGAATAATGGCAAGGAAGGATTCTGAAACTTTGCTTCCTTCATGCTGAATTTTGTAGGTACAGTCACGAGCACTAAAATGTTTACAATTCTTTTTTGAGTTATTTTCTCCTACTGTATTGATTATAATTATATGTTGTTAGGAATATAGTATTTTGGAACCCACAGTCCCACACTACATAGGGCTTATGTCAAGTTGCAATCGTTATTCCACGACAAAATCATTTTGAATTTTGCTAAGTGTATGCAAATTTTTGCTCGTGACTGTACACTAAATTGCAATGTCTTTTAACACAGACTTTAAATGACGTTTTTATTATACATCTTGTTAATAAAATTTTATCTTCAAAATCTAAAAACCACAACCCGTGTTTTATAAACGAACGTACACAGACGCATAAACTAAACAGCGACCAATAAAAGCAAGCTGTGGACGTTACTGGGCGCCAACTAATGGCGTTGTTTAAAACATTAAAAATACAGTGCGAATTGAACATAGACTAAATGTGAATTTTATATCAAACTTTATTGCCGTGTTATTTTTAACTGCACTTTAAAATTATGTTCAAGTGATTTTGAAAAAAGAATCCACGACCAAACGTCTGTCCATCAATATTTTTTACAAGATGGCTGACTTTTTCGACGGGGTTTTACTTTTTAATTTGATCTTTATCGATGAGCTTCTCAGCGCTTCTTTGTATCCTTTGTATATTTACCTTTTAACTTATGTATGCGCAATTATGAGACTGAATTAGAAAGTTAGAAATGTAAATGACCTGATTTGACACCCACCTATCAATTGCTAGAGAGCCCATGTCCATTTTGTAATATGATATAATGTAATGGCTAAGCCAGAGACAGTAAAAGCATGTTATGAGTCACATAAATTATGAGTAATTGCGTGACTTTAAAAATGAATGCATTGGCTTTTACATATCACTAGAAAATTGTATCTAAACGTGAGTGATCTTATTATGTTTTCTAGTTTCTAAACTTAGATACTCTATGGAATTCTTGAACATAGACTCGTAATAAATTGTAAATAGAAACTAAATAAAAATCAACACTAGATAACTGAAAATACTTTATTTCCCAATCTCTGATATATTTGTGTATTACTTGTAGCGTAGAAAAGTTAGGCAAGATGAAATTGATAAAAATTGTAAGTTGCTCTTAAAATCTTTGTGGTTTTACTTAGAGAAACTTTTTGTATTTTTTTTTTAACTCATGCTAACGAATTAATTCATTATAATTTCTGTTTTTATTTTATGAGTTTGATTTGAAGGAAAATCGTAACGTTGCAGATCTCTACCTTAATTGACAAATCAATAAAACGTAAACTCATTCGTTGTAGACAATGTAAAAAATCAAGATAAAAATGAATTGACACACATTGCAAAATCAATTGTTTTATATAAAAATTTCGACAAAGTGAAGTGAATTTAAATTGAAATGACAATGCTCGTGAGTACATGATATGGTGGATAAAACATCGCGCAATAAATGCCTCTATGTGGAACTTATCATCAAAACTACAGCATGTTATTATAAAGCAATTAGCTTAGAAATTACGCAAACTAAGACGCATAGGGTAATTAAGCTGACGGTTATTGCATTATTCATGAAGTATATGAATAATCTAAGTCACCTCTTGTCTTATTATACTATTTTCAGGATGCTACAGCATTAACTCCAGTATAATGACAAAAGTTTCCCATACAATAATAAACTACAAGTATATTTGCACAATGGTGCAATCCGCGCTAGCAAAGACAAAACCGTGTGAACGCTCCTGGTTACTACTTATTCTCAAATTCAATTTTGTTTTGTCAATAGATTCATCAATTTGAAACGTGACTATTGCTCGTTTGAAAGCTTTCCAAAATTATACTTAACGGTTTCACGTTTGAGCGTTATTTAAGGGAGAAGCGTCAGGGTAGCCCGCGAAATTCAAATTTTCTTACGTTTTTTGCATTTTACAGGTCAGTATCAGGTTTTATTTTGATTAAAATAAGATTCGCGGTCGTAACAAATATGATTTTACTCCATTATAATCATTATAATCAGCAATACAACTCCATAAGTTGGCAAAGGTGTCAAATGTCATGATTTCATGAAATCATGACATTTGACACCTTTATCTTCTTCTTAATCACTATTGCTGATTGTAATGATTATAATTGAGTAAAGTCATATTTGTTACGACCGCGAATCATATTTTAATCAACATAGAACGTGACACTGACCTGCAAAATGCAAAAAACGTAAGAAAATTTGAATTTCGCGGGCTACCCTGGTGCTTCCCCCTTTTTTTTTTTTTTTTTCTGCGTGGGAATTTGTCAAATAACTTCTCCCGCTCTGGGTGGAGCTGGAGGGCGTGTCAGACTCTTACTGACTAAAACTCACCCGTGTTCTTTCGGTTGCCCTGTTGCCGGGGGCCACGATTTCCCTATCGGTTTTCTTCGAACCCCCGGCAGGCACTGGCCCTAGCGGACCCCGTCAATTCTGCTGACATCTCTTTGAGGCGCGCGTGGAACACAACGCGCCGTCGACCCGGGCTTGGTCCTTATCGGACGGCGAGCTACCCATTGCTCACCGTCCGCAAGCCCGCGCCTACGGTGGCCGGAAATTGGCTCGCGATTCCCGCCCCGGGCGTCTCCTCCTATTGCGGTGGTTTGGGGCGTGAGGGCGCGAAGTTTGCCGCTCCCTCACGCGTTCCGCCTCCTCCTTCGCGAGCATTACCGCTTCGCAGAAGGAGGTGACGGCCTGCCATTTTCTCTCGCTCCGTACCATGGCCTGAACCAGGGCCGGACGCGAGAGATCACCGCCGCCGATCGCCTCTACGAGGACACGGCGTTGCTCTGCCCAAGCTGGGCAGACCTCCACCGTATGCTCCACCGTGTCCTCAGGCCGATCCACACAATGGTGACACCCGGGTGTTTACTCCCACCTTATCCTGAACAGGAACCTCCCGAAGCAGCCGTGTCCGGTGAGGACCTGCGTCAGGCGGAAGGTGAGGACGCCGTGGCGTCTCTCAAGCCACTCCTCAAAGAGGGGTCTTATCGCCGCAATTGTGGCGTGCCCAGCGCGGGGTTGCGACAATCGCACTCTCCATGACGCCATGAGATCCCGCCGGAGCCCTGTCCGCTGTGCTGCAATTTCTTGCGGCATCGGAGCTAAGCCGGGGCGTTTGGCCTCCTCGCGCCAGGCGCTTCCCCCTTAAACAACGATCTATTTTAAACTCTTCAATCTGCATCTGCCCTTTATATTTCAGTTAGTATAGTGCTATCCACTCCCAGTAGTCGCTCAGTAGTGAAATCCGTATTAGCGTTGACAAAGCCAAAGCCGGAGTATTGTGGGACGTGTGGTGTTAGCCTGTGTCTGCATACAGTACACAGTGAGGCATACGACGCGTCGCCTAATGATCTAGCAATCATTGCGCTCTCAATTGTATATGGCTAGTATTCTAAGCGGACGAATTTAGGAGTATTTTTGGAACATGTCTTTATTTAAAATACGAATACGTTTTTAAACCTCGAATAAAAAGGTTTGATGCAGCAATAATGATCGGATTAAATACCTACACGTTTCATGCACAGTATATGCATAATTTTCACATAAATTCAAGGCATATTTTTGCAAAGGCATTTGCATAAAACCATGTAGGAGGCATGTTGCACGATGGAATATTTTATTAATGAGAATATTTAGGAGCAATTGTGTAACAAAAACATATCATGATTAGGATTGAGTATTTATAAACGATTTTATAAATGTTGTCAATATGGAGAGGCTTACATATCGTTCGGTTCGTATTGTAAATATTTAACATTGATTAATTAACTGTATGTCAATGTTTTCTAAAGTCAAACTATAAGGTTATATATAGAAAACAAGATTAAATGTATTGTATAGATAATCTGAATGACATAATTTTTGAACGTAATCTCGTAATTAGCAAAGCTTAAAGCGTAAATAAGGTAAATTATAATGTGTATAAACTTATAAAATGTTAGTAAATGCTAATTTATGTAGGCTAATAAACATTTTGTGGATATCAGTGGAAAATAAATACTGTTTTTACTCTTAATATTTTATTTACTTGTTTTTTTCAATGTCAGTAATATCGAATTTCGTAAGTTGTTTATATTTCAAATGTATATAGCTGATTTTCAAGAATACTGAGATAAAATATTATGTTTGTGTTGGATGACGTAATTAAATATATATACCTACTTAAGTTACAAACTCATTAAAAAAAACAGACAAGGAACAGGAAATGTGGATCTAAGACAATATAACTCTCTTAATTTTTGATAATATGACCATACATTTAAAACTTTACTGATATCATTTTCAATCATTAAAACATTGAAAATGTTTTTTTTTACTCCAACAAAAGTAAATTAACTTTCGAAAAATACGAAACGAAGCCCCGAACCTCTGCTTTCCGAATAAATGCCACAGGTCATTATCGGAATGATTCTATCAATGGATGAAACCAATTACAATGGAGATTAAATTAAAGATCCCAATCAGTTCGCTGTTTCCTCAAATAAAATATACTTCCGTTGAATAATAGGTAGACAATTCTGTGGATTTAAAAATAATTAACAATATGTTTATTTTAAGAAAATGTTAGGGTGTGTATGTTTACATCTTAAAAAGTAAACATATTGTCAATACTATTTTGACTACAGTTGCATGAACATTGCTCTTGTTACAGTCTCTAATTAAAATGAGTACGCGATCGCTTTTTGTTTTCTTTTATTAAATATTTTTTGTATGATAATATGGTTAATCCCACGTCTCATTTTTTGGCTACGAACAATATACTTAAGTTAGAAAAAAACGGCGGCATACCACAAGCGTTAACACGACTAGACAAGCATAATATTTACTTTTTGAGCAAACACTGATAAAAATTCCTCAAATTTTCCTTTCGCCGCCGGTTTTTTTCAAATACGAATATGATTACCATGATCACTAGAATATGTCAATTTGTCTGTCTCTAGCGATTCTCTAGTCTACATTGTGAACGTTCACTCCTGTGACTTTACATAAATTAGAAACTGCATTGAAATCAAAAGATAATTTACTGTATTTTCTATATTGAAGATGTAATTCATGCAGGCTATCGATGTCTTCCTTATTGCTATACACTCTTTATATAAACTTTAAGTACTATTGTAAGTTAGATTTTATATCGTAATAGTTTTAATGGAGTTACTGAGAAACTGGATATTTCTTTTATCCTAGACATAACCAGCACCCCAATTGCGTAACACACCATCATTCACAATCCAGTTTTGAAGGAAATGCCTAATCCATTGCTTCATAGGTTTAAAAAATTCGTCAGCACAACAACGTCAATAACGGAATAGAGATGGGCTGAGTAATGATTTTTCTGTATCAATGACTGCATGACAATGACAAAAAAATATCGATGACGGGAACAATGATTTTTATTTGAGAATATGATCACGTCACTTCAAATGATTGTGGAACGGCTTTGTGAAATTATCATTATTTAGTAGGCATTGGTAGTACTTGTCCACTTTAAGAGTTATCCTCTAAGTTAGACTGCGAAATTAAATTTTTCTTTGTTTCCGACATTCATGGCAGTGTATTTAGAATAGTATTGATATATATTATTACTACTTAATTATTTTGCTAAAGGTAAATAGGATAAGAGCACGCACGCAGTTATAGCAGGCTGTAGTGAATTCTTTAGAAGTCCTAAATGTATGCGAGACTGTGCTAACTTACTTATTGCTAGAGCTAAAGTTTAATTAGCTGTGGGAGTGTGGAATATTATTGAATTAGTACATTCTCTTATAAAAAGAGGGGTCGCCGGTCGGACCGAGCCGATAACTTTAGTTTGATTTGATAAAACACCTAAAGAGATTTAATAGTGATAATTATCAACTAATAATTGTTGTCTAATAAAATTATAAAGCTCCTATAGTTGTTGATCATAATCAACAATATATAAACTATTTCTGAAGCAATTTTTTATTGCTAATTAAAATGATTTAATGCAACTTGAATTAAGTATATATTTTTTATCCTTATATTAATGATAAAGGATTACTACCGGTACAAGTACATACCTTGAATGCTAATCTAATACCTATTATGTTAAAAATAACAAAGCCTTGTTATTTTTAACATAATAATAAATCATGGAAATTTTCAATATGTTTCCATTAGTGATATTTGCAGATTTTTTTTTTTTATTTCATGGCAATCTGGCGTTCTTGCAAGTAAACACCTGGTGTGAAAACTTGATCACGTAAATACGCACCTTCCCTACAAGCACCTACATAATATTTCAATCTTAACTTCAAACTTTTTGTATACCTAAGTGTGGTCGTCCTCGTTTAATCAAAACAATGATTTACGAAACACAAAATGCTAGATAACTCTTGCCGCGCTTAAACAACGCAAGTGACAGCATTGTTGCAGTGACGTGCGCCTAGCACCGGGCATTTAATCGAAACTGTGAATTCTGTGACCTAAGTATCACCGATCATGCAGCCTCGCAACGTAGCATCCGAATCACCGAAGTTCTCGTTCATTCATGAAATGATTTAAAAGCATTGATGATTTTGTCGTTGTCATTCCATGATGAAATGATTTTAAAATATCGATGATTTTTACATGTGACATGATATCGGACCCAACTCTATAACGGAATGAACGTGGGTGAACTGTCAAAATGAAATGCACTGTGATCGATTGCCATTGTATGTGTGTTACGCAATTACTCCGCTGTCTTTGTCAAGCAGATAGTGATTACCAATAATGAGTGTTGTCAATTACGCATTATTGTAAACAAAAAAACATTGCGTAATGCCGTTTTATTATTCATATCATTTACCCTCCCTCTAGGATAAACTTGTATAATATATAAATGTGAGATGTATATTTCGAATGTAATTTATTTGTGAAGATATTTTCTTCGATTCACTCTAGCTGATAACCTAACTTCCTCGACAACTTTATGTAGGGGTTCAGAAATATTACACGGAGAGGCTAATACACTGTTTTAATACCATACACTGTTTAATAATCTGCTCTCGAATTGATATAGTAGGACAGCTGTTAAGTAAATCAAGACATAAAATAACACCACTTACCACCCTTTTCACACAATAACAAATCATACATACGTCATATTATTCTTACCAATTAAACCAAAGATACGTTTATTTTCTCCGTGCAATTTATTCGAGCCCTTACAAATGTAACGCACTGGGCAGTTTGACTGCTGCAGACAGCCGTATCTAAGAACCGTACAGCTGTAACTCAGCCGTTTTGAAAACATTAGGTACTGTAACTAAGTTGGGTGACGCGGTTTTCTTGCCCAGTGCGTGTCTTATTCCTTCTAAGTTTAAATCAAACACTTATGTGGAGTTAGCTGAGCCAATCGTAGTTAATGAATAAATGTTACTATATCGTGTGTTTCGTGTAACAGTCTGTTGCGCTGAATTTGTATGAAAAATTATGTCTAATATTTACAAGATGTGAAATTTTATCTCTTTATAATATAAATGTATTACACGTTGGTTTACACATAATGATATGTTGTTTTATTTATCCCGAACCTATTGTACCAATACCTTTCAACCAAATACGCAGGTGGCTACAAGCGGAGTACTGGTGGACCTCGACACCGGGCTGCAGGCAGTCCAAGGAAGCTATGCCATCCCTGGATAGCAGGCTAACCAGGCGTTTATTACGCCTGGACAGGAACGGCCTGCGCCTGGTGACGGGAACCATCACGGGAAACTGCTCGCTAAACAAACACTTCCACACAATAGGCATAACGGACAGCCCTCTGTGCAGGGCATGCATGGAGGCTGAGGAAACCGTCGCGTAGGTGCTCTTCGAATGCACAGGCGTCACCCAGATTAGAACAGAAACCCTCTGGTCACTCAGATCTTTTACAGATGTTCTGAACAAACCAGGAGTTTTGATTAACTTCTGGAGGGGGAGGAGGGCTGGTTGGAATAACCACCAAACGGCCGCCATGGCCCACGCACTATGGTCCACCTGACGGACTAAGTGCGGAAACCAAACCCCATAACATAGAACATAGATTTATCCCTGTAGCCTTGAAACTTTATTATCTGAATTTTTCGGACGTCAAAGTATGAAAAACTTTACGTTGCTTATTTTATGTATATGTCTAGCTTAAAACAGGGTCCCATTGCCTTCTGGCATCTGTAAGTCCCTGGTTTTGGTTCGCATTCCCTTGAGAATTTGTCTTACGATTGTGGTCGGCAGACGACTTTTCAATTTGTTAAAATAATACGGTTTCATTTTACAGTTTTTATAATGGAAAATGAAACAAACATAATGGGTAGTATTTGTACAGCTAATTAATTCTCGCTATAGTGCACATTTGTAAATTATCTCGTGCATAGTTGCAAATTAAATCAAACTAGCCAAGGTTTTGAATGCAAATACAAAATAAATACGCGTTTGCTCTGTGGCGCAAGTAGCGCATAGACAAACTGGTGAGAAAACTAACACCATTAAGTATTCCCGTCTTCTTTGCGATAACACAGCGGACGAAGCTCCTTCGCCAGCCATCCTAAAATATCAGTTCACTCAAGGCAATTTTAAAGGATAGTAAAAAGTTCGTGTTCGCAAACTACGAAACTGTGCTTTTCTGTTGATGATATATTTTTATGGCAAGACAAGATGATATTTCCATTTTTCAGATAACTGACGACCTACCTACTGAAACCTTCATAACCTTATACAGTGTGATTCTTCATAATGTGCACATATCAAAATGAGGGAATCTATGCTTAATTTTAAAGACAGAAAAAATATTCAAAAAAAATCGAAATACATTTTTTTAATACTTTTTATGGAATAAAAAAATTGTAACAAAACTTTGTTACTTTTAAACTAAATCGTCTATCGCGATGAAACAAACTCTATAATGATTGGCAGTAATTAAGCGTCCACTTAAATTGATAATTGTGAAAAAAAAACACCCTCAATTGAAAATAAACATGTTTTTTTAGCAAAAATGATGTTGAATGATGATTTTTCATCAATTTTTCAAAAAAAAAATAAAAAACAAAAAAAAAAAATTTTTTCCGTCGATAAAATTAAGCATAGAATTCCCTAATTTCGATATGTGCACATTATGAAGAATCACACTATACATATAGAGATAATGATGGAGGCCCTGAGGAGGATGGCCCTGTCGACTGCCACTTAAGTTTGGCAAGTCTTCGGACTATGTTGGTTACCTTGGTTCTCCAACGAATCTCTCCATTTCTGATTCGATCACGTAAGGAATCTCCAGGCATAGCCCTCTCCTTTGAATAAATTTTAGCCTTCTAATGAGGCTCATTGTGAGCGAACACGTTTCAGTGCCATAGGTCATCACTGGCAACATGCACTGGTCAAAAACTTTTGTCTTGAGACACTGTGGTATATGAGAGGAGAAGATAGTAACCAGTTTCCCGAACGCCGCCCAGCCGAGTTGGATTCAACTTTTTTTTTTTTTAGGTAGGGCATCTCGTAGTTGACCTCTGAGATCATGACTACTTAACCGGGCTTTCCTGTGGGTGCCTTAAGCTACTACGCTTAAAACCTCCAGCCAGGGGTTATTCAACTATGCTAATTAAAACTAGGTGAACGCTCGCTAAGGGCATCCCCCGTGGGGTACGAACCTCGGCTTAGGGCGTCAACCGGAGGGAGGACATCAAGGATAGGACGAGCTGGATCAAAGTTTTGATCATGATTATTAGTACGGATTCAACGATTGACCTCTTTCTCGAAGTTAGACCTACCTAACTGGACAGTTTGTCCTAGGTAAACATAATCGTCCACAACTTCGAGTGTAGAGTCTCCGATCTTCATGAAGGTGGGTGTTACATGGACATTCGACATGACCTTCGTTTTGTCCATGTTCATTATAAGACGCACTCTTTTGGAAGCCATTCTGAGATCATTGAGCATTGTACTGAGGTCCACCATAGTCTCAACCTTGACTACTATACTCGTCGTCAAACCGAAGGTGAGTGACTCGCCATTGATATTAACTACCTAATCGTATTAAATCACAAACAAATTCATGTTGCCTGTATTATAAATAAACAAGCAGTTCAAAACTCTTAACGATGTCACTTAACTAAATCAAAAGCCCTAAGTAAGAGTTAACAGACTCTAAAACAACTTAACCGTCGGACATTTTAGCTACAAAATGAAGAAACAAAAGGGCGGAATTGTGTTTTAACTAAATAGCTTTTTTAATGCAGACAGTAAAGAACATTGCGAGAGAGAAGTTAATAAAATAGGTAGAAAGTTTCCGCGACCCATTTGACGATAAACGTTTGTCGACCTACGGCCGTTTACAACACCCGAGGGCTTAACTCATTACCCAACTTTTAAAACGAGTGTACCACTTGAGCAGGTTATACAGGGACAGGCCTATTATACAGAAAGAAAGGCACATTTCTAAGGAAAAGTTTGATAGCCTACATTAATAGTTTCCGAAATAGCTCGCATTTAAGAGCTCTCGGGATGTTTGGAAGAAATAAATCCAAAACAATTGAGAGTCGAACAGTAAAGTTGTTACTTTGCGTCGTTAACTCGCGCTCGGCCGACCTTCATCGACGACCGTCCCGGCAGATTTGAACTGATATAAACACTCGTATTTTGTGAGATTTGGTCTATAGGATAATGCCGGGGATCAGTCAAGTGCGTTCGGAGGGCAAATTGCGCCTTTTGTTTTTATCCCTCGGCTCGACTCGCCGAAAATCTTGTTATACCTACTGTTATGGACTTTTTATATTCACTACGCACCCATGTGGGCCGAGAAAATAATTCTATTTATATTTGGAAATTGCAAAATATCGAATGTAAGGATATCAAGTTTTCTGAGAAGTGTATTAAACGCAATAGAGCGACGGCTTTGCCTGCTAACAAAGTAGCTCATAAAAAGTTACGTTTATGCTCCCCATTCTAAGTTAAAGATATACGTACTCGATCGAATGAGAGCCATCATGGATAATGTTTGCTCAATTTTTCCTGATACGTTGCTCAATTTGGTTTCTGCTCAAATCGTATTGATGATACACTTTATGTTCACAGTTCAGTGTTAAATTTTAGTAATTCACCTGCAAACTTTGGCTTAGCTAGACTAATATCAACGCTACCGGAGATTACTGAAAAAAAACCTAAGTAATTTCCAACATACTATCAAAAACAAAACTGTATTTGAATATCGAAAAGTAATCTAAACTTCCCAAATTCAGAGGAAAGTCTCAACAACTTTTATATTAAACAAACGTATAGGAGAATATAAGAATATTGTTTATCTACTCTCATAGCGTAATATTCGAATTATGAACTTCAAAACGAGTTTATATTGACATACTTCATAAACAGAATACCGAAATTTAAAAATAGAATCATATTACAACACTTTTTCTCTAACAAAATAATACTATAAAACAATTTTTTTTTTTCTGTTTCGATACAGCGCTAATCCAAGAAGTTAATATCACCAAAGAGTTTCCATCAACTTTTGGCGGGGGACAGCAGCACCCGCTGTAGCGCATGTGCGGTGATGTGCTGGTGCAACCGACATTCATTTGTTTTGTAGTACTTACTGAATTTCGTGGGATTTTTTAATTTATTCTTGATCTTTAACTGTGTTCTTTTATTTAGTATTTGTTTCAATCCCAATGTTTGTGAGTCGATAAAGTAGTGTATAAAACTGCACATAACTAGGTATTAAAACATTCGTGTGATACTATTAAAAACCTCGCCTCACACTCATATTTTAATACCCCTTATTATGCAACAGTTTCATAAACTACTATTATCTTATATTTTATAATTTGAGATCGAAGCAAAGCGGTTCGAATTTCAAACAAAATAGCTTTTTTCCAGACACGAAGCCAGTAATTACTGGCTGACAAAACATGCGAGTGAATGCGTCTTAGTTTATTTAGCACAGAGTGCCAATAAGTGAACTGAGTCGGGAGATTGGAACGAGGCAGCTCTAGTTTCGTTGGAGTCAACGTTTTCTTTTAAATAAAGCTTAATGTAGTTCTGATGAAACATGACTAAAAAGGCTTTTACGTTTCTATAGAAACATAAAACAAAATCTTGCGATCGTATTCCACCACACTTTGTTTAGTAATAAGGTCTTGTCTTCTGGCAGATACCTCCAAAACAGCTTATTTTCTTCCGTCTTTTGCAAAAATTAAAGCCAAATAAAGTAAACCTTGGCTTATCATCTTTTTGCATTTTTGTTTACATCGGACCGCATTGCAACTGAAAACAGAAAATATAACAATGAAATAATACCCATGGCTTGTACCATGCAGGAAGGCAATTCTCGCATATCTCGCATTCGTTATTGTCGCTCTATTAGTACTTTTCCTCGTAAAAATCAAGTCGAGCCATTCTCGCCATGTCGATTTGAGCATTTCTCGCAGGAAAGCCATGCGACATGCCTTAGTTTACATGCGACATGCAAAGAGTGGTCGGGACCAGTCGACACGTTCATGACGTCATATCGATCGTCAGACCAACGACAAACAGTTGCTGATGATTAGTCAATGCAGAAGAAAATAATGTTTTTTTTTTTTACAAAATGTGTTAAGAGTTTATAAACATCTTAGAAAACGCGGCGATTGCCACAACAAGAAAAAACACACGAAGAAAACTTCATGCCTCCGCCAAAGTTGTCGAAGAATAACAGTTGTCATTTGAATATAGGTCGTCAATTAGCTAAGCAATTAATTTCCCTCGCTTACATCGTCATAAAATTATCATATTGATGATGCGCTGCAAGATGAAAGTCAATAAGGTAAGTACAAAAAAACTCAAAACAAATCCAAAAAGAATCTGCAAGACTCTGATCACAAAACGTTACTAAATCACTTCTGGACATAGGTTTAATTCCAACGTAGAGCTGAAAGTCTAATTGGATTTTTCTGTTGCAAAAATTCTCTGCTCGGGATATTGGTCCGATCAATGGATATGGCCCCCACACATGGGACCGGAGGATTAAGATTATTGAATGTACTGCAAGCACCAATGGCTCCATTAGGTACTCTGTAACTTTGACTTCATTGGGATTGTCGCATGATATTACTGATTTTTTTAAGTATCGTAATAAATGGCTTGTGATGAGATTCAATGTATGTATTGCTTCAAAGGAGATGTTTCATTTTCGGCCATAAAGTGTACCTTACTTAATTAAAAAAAAGGAAAAAAATCCACAAATTGAGGAAAAATATTCTTTCCTGTTTATTCCCTGATTACTTCGGCACAAAAAACAATAGTTTAACAAATTATTGCCATATTCTATTCATCATGGCGTCGTCTTACTTGCATACGTCTAGAAATCATGTTACATTTTAACATAATAATATCACGTCAGCCAGCATATAATGTTCCCACTGCTGGGAAACAGGCCTCCTCTCTTCAAGAAGGAGTGGGCTATAATCTACCACGCGGGCCCAGTGCGGGTTGGTATATGTCACAAGCCTTCGAATTTTTGGTTCTAGGATATGCCGGTTTCCTCACGATGTTTTCCTTCACCGTTTTGAGAGCAGTTGTGATGAGATTATTAACACAAAGTAAAGCGCCTGCCTGGGTTCGAACCCACGATCTACACAACTCGTAACTCGGGGCCGTTACCACTGGGCCACCACTGCTCTCACCGCACCTATACACAGCGAATAAACCGTAGTTTTTCACGGCAAGAAAAACCTGTGTGTACAAAGGGCCTTAAACTGGCTTGCCATTGAAATGAAAATTGTTCTGCATACGAAAAAATATATAACTAGTATCTACATAGCTAATGGCATACACGGTCAATCTCGCGATCCGTATCGTATTCTGTGGTAAATAATAGTTATTTGTGCAACAAGAGACCAAAGTAGGTTTTTGCTGCGAGTGTTGATTTTGAATCCCAAAGAAGCGAAGGATTCTATAATTGAATCACGAGCGTAGCGAATGATTCTAAGTTAGAATCCTGAGCGCAGCGAGGGATTCAAAGACACGAGATGCAAATAACTTTGGTCTCGTGTAACTTTTCACCTCAGCAGCGAGAACATATTAATATTATCAAAATTTATTATTCGTAGTATCTCAAGGTAAAAAATACAACATGGTAAACATTTAACCACATGTATATTTGTAAAACAAAGTACTTATATCAAAAAATTAAAAGTTGTAAGTACAATTATTGCACTGGCATTATTTTCAAAAATGCAATAAGTTTGGGATAGGGGGGTACATTGAATGTACATGACGTCATCTTTTGTCTTTATTGTGGCTTTCAACATTGAGTAACTTAGAATCCTTCGCTTCCTCGGGATTCAAAATCAACACTCGCAGCAAAAACCTGCTTTGCTCTCTTGTTGCACAAATAACTATTCTTTCTTTAGCCTATATCGTTGTAAGTTTTACTGCCATACTCAACCTTTGAGGTTAAGTCCGCCTGGTACTTAGAATATCCAAAAAAAATTGAGTTAGGTGCAGGTCGAGCCCGCGCCACATAGTTTCGTGAAAACGTGTGGTGAAATAGTAACAAATTTCTTTAACGATGTTATTTAATATTTACAACGAGTTACAAAAAAATATGTTTATTGCATTCCTAATGATGCAAGCTTTCAACGATTGTGATATTTTTCAGTTCTGAGCAGATTAACTGCCGATATGAGACGACATCTTATTTTCTTGCGGTATCTGATACCGCCTTAGCCATTGTATTTGCTCGGCACTACATTTTTTAAGCTCATTGCATTCCTGAGTGGCGCAAGGAGGCGAAACGCCGGGGCTTAACTCCGATGCCGCAAGAAATCACGGCACAGCGCGCAGAGCTCCGGCGGGATCTCATGGCGTCATGGAGAGTGCGATTGTCACAACCCAGCGCTGGGCACGCCACAATTGCGGCGATAAGACCCCTCTTTGAGGAGTGGCTTGAGAGGCGCCACGGCGTCCTCACCTTCCGCATGATCGGACACGGCTATTTCGGGAGGTTCCAGTTCAGGATAAGGCGGGAGGAAACGCCCGGGTCTCACCATTGTGTGAATCGCCCGGAGGACACGGTGGAGCATACGGTGGAGGTTTGCCCGGCTTGGGCGGAACATCACCGTGTCCTCGTGGAGGCGATCGGCGGCGGTGATCTCTCGCGTCCGACCCTAGTTCAGGCCATGGCACGGAGCGAAGCGTTTAATCATAATCTATCATTTTATCTATTCGTGCGTCGACAAAACCCGTAGAAAAACTGTTTCTATGGTTGTCATGCTACGCGTGCTGTACTCCGAGTGAAAAGACGCTTTCATGTCCAAAGGAAAAAAAATATTATGTGTGTACTGTTTGTAAAGGATGAGAAAACCACAGCCTAAAGGATACCAAAATGAGAAACGCAAATAAACTCCTACTTGTATATGATTTCCTATGATAATTTCACCTATACGTCCTTCAAAACGTGTACCGCCTTGGGGTCGTAACAAAATCACAAATATTTCGTCTTTCATGTACTAGGTACAACGGTATACGTCGGTACGGGAATGAATTGAAGTCAGGGATCCGGAAACGTTCCTGACTCCGGTGGGGCTCGCTGTTTTTATCCGGTTTTAGTTCAAATGTTACAAACCTTGTTATTCCGAAGTTATGAACTTGTTTGCATTCAGAGAGGGGACGAAATAATCCGTTGGGTTGTCGGGTAGCACCGAACAACAGGTGTGGGTGAATGTATCTTATTATTTAAGATATTCCGCGTCATAACACACAGATTCTATTCGTGATTCTATACGGTTTTTAAAGGCTTTAGATTTGTTTAAATCTGTAATGTTTTATTTACATATGACAAGCATCCACCAGCGGCTTCGCCCGCATGATATTTTGATCAATTATAGCCTATGTTAAGACGCAGATATATGACAGTGACCTTGAATGCTTAGCTTGCGTGTTCTGTACTGAGCTCACGCAACGCGTCGTACATCCAGCCAGTAATAGGACTCGCCCATCAAGGAGCGCTGTCCCAAATTAGACGCATTATTAATTTATTACACGTAAAACAAAAAGTATTTTAATAAAACACGTATACTAAAAGATCAGTAATTTAATTATCTTTAAAATGGTAAAGTTTTCAGAAAAATACGCTTGATGAATTTTGCGTCATTCTCAGTTTTTTATCCGCGTTAGACATAACTTTACAAATTAATTTCACTATGTAATATAAACATAATTAAAAATATGCCTATATTAAAATATTTAAAAAATGCTCTAATTTAACATACTTTTTTTTTCCAAATCACTAACACTACTCGTTCAGACGTCATCTTCAATATAAAATCATTAAAAGTCAGCTATCGTCCCCTTAAGGCTAATAGACACAGTGCCGGCGGCACGGACCGCCGGGTTTACCGAGCGACACTCCTTTGTATGGCAGCTCCTTTGTGCGGCAAGCTGGGCGCACCGCGGCTTGCCCGGCGGCAAATCGCGACACTGTGTGTAAGAGCCTTTACTTAATTCTTCTTCATTTAATGTGGTTACTGACTAACTTGATGTCAGAGTTTTAAAGCGGCTTTCAAACCCATGTTAAACTCAGTGAAAACTGATAACATAGCATTCTAATACTGGGAAAGAATGTATTAAATTGGTCCAGTCGCTTACGAGTTTATTCATTACAAACAAAAATACAAACATGCAAAAAAACTAATCTACTCTATAAAATAATAGTGTAGAAGAAGTTTTAGCCAGTATTCGATCAAGTTGTCTTTCAAAGCCTAATTAAAAAAAGTAGACGAAAACAGACGACAAGAAATTCTCTTAGAATCTTAATCGGGGTTTTAATCCCAAGAATATTGCCTGCCAGCAAATTTTTTGAAATACAAAAAATACGACTATGTCCCAGAAAAAAGGCCTCTATAGAATCATCTTTCGCTAATTACTAAAGTTTCTCAACTAAAACATTCGTTTCTCTGTAGATTGTAACTTTTATATAATTTAATGCGAGTCCCAAAATTATTTGACGTTAACTAATAGCAATTAAAAACTTATTGTGAAATTAAGTAAAAGGTTAGTGAGGGAGCTCCGGTTGAGTCTGGGCTATCCGAAACTGTCTTGCCGGAAGCTATAATTATGTAAAAGTTTCGACTTTACAACTTAGAAACAAAGTTGGGACAAAAGGTTAGAAGGAAATACATTTACGAGTGTTTTAAACCGAAGTGTTTGTTTCTAACTTACCTGTCTTGAGAAAGGAGCTAATTAATCGATTACACGTGCTGAAAAAATAATAATTTTATTAAATTAAAATAAGTGATTGATATAGGTAGGCATATAGGGTTGCCAACATTTCTTCGGTGAAATATAGTATTTTTCAAAATAAGCTGTAAAAAAGTATAGTACACTTCGAAAAATATAGTACTTTATAGAAAAAACCTAAAAATAAACAAAAAATATTTTTGTCATAATGCTTTATTACATTTAATGTTTAAATTAATGTAAATCATAAGCTCAGCTTTTATTCATGAGATACGCTTCTGTTTCCTTCTTCTTGCCATTTCTAATTCATAACCGAAAACATCCTTTCTGTGAGTGCCGAAGTGGCGGGATAAACATAATAACTTATTTTCAATATTTTTTCAAATTTGCTGCCATTTCTGGCATGTAGTTTTGTCAGTAAACTCACTAAATTCTTTTACTTTTGCAAGGATTTCATTTAATACTGTTATTTCAGAGTAGTGGAGTAGCGATCACTTTTTTTTTTAAATGAATGATTTGTTTGTTAGATTTCAGTGTTGAAAATATAGTATTTTTGCGTACTATATGTTTCCTCAAAAGTATATAGTACGCAGACTTGAAATATAGTACAATACTATATATTATAGTACGGTTGGTAACCCTAGATATATATGACGGAGAAGGGTAGGTGTCTCTTTTATTGTCAGACATATTTTAACTACTGTGGGTGTACTATGGGTAGTATTGGTTATTGCGCAATAGAAAATCGTTTGTAGTTCAGATCACATTATAATATACTATCAAATTAAGCACACTCTAATTATTAATCGCAATTCACACACTGTAGGTACACGACACAACTATACGGAACGCGCGACAATTTCTAAACATTTTCACTGCTTGACCGCCATTCATGAACTCTGCTCATCTCCAGTCCGGCCGGTCCGAGTGTTATGTTGTAGACTCTGACGTTCCGATTAGTCAATTCAGTAATGTATTTTCGACATAAACTGCTATTGATTTTATTGATATTAAACTGCCTCGTTGGTCTAGTGGTCGCAAGAGCTACTGCTGAGCATGAGGTTCTGGGTTCTATTCCCAGGTTGGGCAGTGTTATTGAAGTTGTTTATCTGAAATTTCTCAGTAGCAGACCGGAGTCTGGATTTGTGCCCGGTTGATGGGAATAGGCTCACCCCCTATTACATGGGAGCTTGTTATGTTATTGAATTGACTGTTTAATTTGTAATGTTATTTAATTTTTATTTTTTGTTATTTTCTATAATTTATTGTACTTTGAATGTGTTAGTTTTATAATTTAAATGAACGTGTTTTTATTAACATTTATTTATGTTTTCAAACACAATGTTAATTGTTTCTGAAATAAAAATTGAATTGAATTGAATTGAATTGCTCGTATAGACCAGTGCGATATCGCGGGCGTGACACGGGTCGCGCTGCCTGTCGTGCCCGCGATATCGCGCTGGTCTGCATGAGCCTTAACTGGCGAAATGTAGGTGTACTTTATGTACACCCACATAGGAATACAGACGTGATGTTAGGTTAGGTAAAAAACTGAGAATAGAATGAATTAGAAGATAAGTAAAAAATATTGACAATACACGCTAGTATTATTTCAAATTAAATTCGTAATTCGATTCGTACTTTTTTACTATTCTCTGTAGCTAAAGTAAATTACTAACGTGTGAATTTAATTTTATAAATTACTCCCCTTGAAGTTTTTATCGTATTTGACGCTTAAACATGAATAGGTATTCTAATTAATCTTATTTTCTTACTAACCAAGGTTGATCAAAATACGGATAATATTATCAAGATTTGCCTTATCGTGGGCCAGCAGAATTTATGAACACGTAGAAGTGTGACAAAAAATAAGTAACCGACACGACGCTAGGTTTTCAGTAATTTGATATAAGTTAGTACCTATTTAATTGAATAAAAACGATATGTTATGTGATCAGATAAAATACCTTAGCATTCATTAATAATTTTTGAAGATCAACGTAGACTGGAGAAGCAAATAACGCTTCCGTAGGCCATACTATATATACTACTAGAAATCACGGCACAGCGGACAGAGCTCCGGCGGGATCTCAAAGCGTCATGGAGAGTGCAATTGTTGCAACCCAGTGCTGGGCACGCCACAATTGCGGCGATAAGTCCCCTCTTTGAGGAGTGGCTAGAGTCCTCACCCGCCTGACGCAGGTCCTCACCGGTCACGGTTGTTTCGGGAGGTTCCTGCTCCGGATAAGGCGGGAAAAAACGCCCGGGTGTCACCATTGTGTGGATCACCCGGAGGACACGGTGGAGCATACGGTGGAGGTCAACCCGGCTTGGGCAGAGCATCGCCGTGTCCTGGTGGAGGCGATCGGCAGCGGTGATCTCTCGCTTCCGGCCCTGGTCCAGGCCATGGTACGAAGCGAGAGGACATGGGAGGCCGTCACCTCCTTCTGCGAAGCAATAATGCTCGCGAAGGAGGAGGCGGAACACGTGAGGGAGAGGCAAATTTCGCGGCCTCACGCACCTAGCTACTGCAGGAGATGCCCTGGGCGTCGCGAATCGCAGGCCGATTCCCGGCCACCGTAGGCGCGGGCTTGCGGATGATGAGCAATGGGTAGCTCGCCGTCCGATAAGGACCAGGCCCGGGTCGACGGCGCGTTATGTTCCACGTGCGCCTCGAAGAGATGTCAGCAGAACTGACGGGGTCCGCTAGGGCCAATGCCCTCCGGGGTCGCGGGAAAGTCCGAAAGGGATACCGTGGCCCCTGGCAACATACAGGCAACTGAAGGAACACGGGTGGGTTTTAGTAAGAGTCTGACACGCCCTCCCACTCCGCCCAAAGCGGGAGAAGTTATTTGACAAAGTCACACCCAAAAAAAAAGTTTATGACTATATGGTCTAGGACATGGCCTACGGCGTAGCCTATAACGTAGGCCACCGTAGACCACAAAAAAAAATATTGTTCCACAACGAGTCTCAAAATATCATAGCTTACCCACTGCATCACCAATGCTGTCAACTATAAGACATTATCAGCATACAATGTGATACAAGAGTACCGAAATACAAATAAACAGACCGTGATAATTTGCGTAAAAACAATTCAACCGTGTTGTATATTTTATTATGGTTGCTTGTAAAACGTTTTATATTTCCACGTAGTAGGTACATTAGGCAAGTAAATAACACCTTCGTTATAACATATTTGTAAACATTTTCTATGGAACCACGCAAAGGTTTAAATTATTATCATATTTTTGTTTTGTTTATAATACTTTTGTTTTGGTTTGGTAACTTTAGTAGACTGCCAGCTGTATTACATTTTGAAATATATTTTCACAGGAGCTTACTTTTGTTCTACATTACCTTATTAGTTTCATCATCGGAACACACTAGTAGTTCTACGAACAGTAGACCTCGCGAGCGCAAATTTTTTTGCAACATTTAACCTTTCATTCTTAGATCGGGCCCCAAACATCGATTTTACATCAATGGCCCCAAACTTATCTTATCTCCGTAGGTGATAAGGAGTAGGACTCGCCCGTAACTTCGGCCGAATCTTTAGATTTCGTGTTTAGGGAGTAGACCTGCAGGAACAAACCATGAACATGCTTGTAGTTTTAGCTTACGAATATATTTTATGCTACTAACGCTCTTCTATGATTTGATGGCGTTGACCTGCTTTTTTTTCTAAAGAAGATACTATAGAACGGGTATCAGAAAACTTGTCATAGAAAAACTGTGATCCAATATCTCAGTGACACCATCTAGCATAATAAAGCAAAATTACTTATTAGCCAAGTTTGACATGGTACACTTTTACCGACGCCAACATTTGATTACCAACCGTCAAATAGTTCGACATAACTAAGAAAATTATTTAATGTATCTAAATAAAAGGGTTTCCTCTATCTGGCAGAATCTTAATGCTCCGAAATTCATTTGGCATAACACACTTGGCACAATCTTCTTTAAACGAATATTTTAAAGGCACAAAAATTATTTAATATAATTATTGTTTAACCGAATTTTTATATGCCATTGCCATTTCTATAAAATAGCATTTTTAACCTTAAATAAAAAAAAAATATTGTCTTATAAAGTCAATATGTTGTGCTACAAAATTTAGTGACAGAAACGAATCGCTACAAAACCGACTCCACGTAGTCTTGTCTGCCCTACCCCTAGAGTATAATTTAAGCCCGCGTAGGCGCGGAGGGGCGAGGCGGCCCTCGAGCTGAGGAGCAGGTGGTTTTAACGCTCACCTCCGCGGTGGAGGTGAAGCGTTGGTGAGCGTTGGCGAGCCGAAGCTGCGGTGGTGAGCACTAAAACCATCTGTGACAATAAGCTCGCGTGGGACCGCCGGAGGTCCGCAGTGCCGGAGCCGTGACAGAAACCATGCCTGCTGCATTTTGCATGCTTGCTTGCATGCTTGCTTTCCACATGGTGTATGCTTGTTTGTATGGATGGTGTATACTTGTTTGTATGCTGCATGCATGCTGCATGCATGGTGTATGCTTGTTTGCATGAGTTTTTGAAGTATTATGGATATGGAATGTATGCCAAAAGATGATTCTATCTTTAAACTTTCTGAGATATGATAGTTCTGCCTTTTAGATTATCGATATTAAATGTATACCAAACGACGATTCTGACTGTGAATTTTCTGCGATATGATGGTTCTACTTTTTAATTATTATGGATATGAAATTTATGCTTAAAGATGATTCTGACTTACAAAATTATGAGTTTTTAATGTGTGATAAATGGGTATCTGCCAAAAGGTTTTTTTGCGAAATGAAGTTTATGCTATCCGCTGTTATGCAAAATAATATTATGACATCAAAAGTTCTGCTATAAGGGTGGACCCCTAAATAAATGATAAAATAGGTAACTACCTATTTTATCCTTTTAACGAAAATAAACCGTAGTTACGTCTAGTCGTTTTATCAATACGAAATTAATCATCAATGCACAATTGGGTGTTTATAGTTCGAAAATAATTTTCTTTTGGTGGACACAAATGCGACTTGACATGCAGGCGCACCACACTACACTGCGCGACTTTTGACCACTAGGACAAATATATCGGATTACGATTTTGTTTGCCATGTCCCGTCTATTGTTATGTAAATAATTTAATGTCTTTGTTTTTTTCCTATCAAAAAAACATGACATCGTCCAATACGTCAAATTCAAATTTAAAAACCGGGGCCTAGTGCGAGGACCACGTGCAATAAAGGATTCCGTAGTTGGGATCAATTTATTCCAAGAACAAACTTTAATATGAGTTGAAAAACATGTTCTCCTATATATTCCAACTGCAAATTTTAATATAAGTTGGTCAATTATTACTCGTTTGTGAAAGCATACTTAGCTGTGATGTTTTACTTTTAACTTCGTTATATATACTACTGTTATGATTTTTTTTACATAATTATCCAAAAAAAAAAAAATTTGCTGGCAAGGGTTTGTGAAATGGACACTTGACTAAAAAGAAAGAAAATTATTATTTATTGAGGATAACAAAAGTTTGCACTTTAAAGCTTAATATTTCGCAAACGGATCCCTGAATCGAAGAAAAGGTTTTCACACAACCTCACGACACCCCACAACATAGGACAGACGAGAAAAAAAAACATCCCCACTTTAAGTGTAAGGAGGGGAGGTACCCAATTTTTTTTATTTGTCCTTATTTTATTTTACCACTTTGTCGGCGTGATTAATATGTATAGGTACCCATGCCAAATTACAGCTTTATAGTAGCCGCGGATAGACAGCCAGACAGGCAAACGGACATGGCGAAACTATATCGGTGCCTTGTTGACTACAGAACCCTAGAAAGCAGAAAATTTTGAGTAAAAATTTGTAGGCCAGCTAGAAAAATTTACAAATAGGTTTTAATAAAAAGTGAGCAATTTACTGCATTTTGAGGAGCTATTCTGCTTATCATGCCGAAGATCCTCATCAGATCTTCACCATTTTTTTTAGACCAATTTAAAGTTTATTTATTTATTATTTACCAACTACCTTTCAAATAAAAAGAACCATCAACATCGGATCTCGTAAAACGTGTATACCGAGTTTCGTCCAGATCGGTTGTAAAATATGACCTGTAAGAGTACGTACAAACTGACACACGAAAGCAAATTTTGACAGACTTGGAGCAGAGACGCTACGCTCGCTCGGTCAATAACATTTTATCTATCTCTTTAACTATAATAATCATTTTAAAGAATATTTTTTATAAAAACTGTTTTTGTAAATTACTACCTAAAATGAGATAAAATTTAATAACTTTGAACTCATTTATATTGGATTCCAAAACTTTGTAAAGTTTTAGAGTAGATACCTGTTTTAATAGCTGGAGGCCATAAGGCTCTGGGGAACCAAGTCCAATTTGGAAATGAACCTTTTTTCAGTCGGGTAAAATCCTTTAATCCTCGGATTAGAATCCCCCACCCCCAACTTTTATTCTCATAACATAACATCACGCCTGTATTCCACAAAGGATTAGGCAGAGGTGCACCTATACCACCTATATTCACATTTTGGATAGTTATGTTTAAGTCTCATGTAATAGAGGGCCATCAAACGGGCACAAATTCTGACTCCGGGCTGCTACTGAGAAATTCTATATAGATAAACCTAATAACACCGAACGAAGGAACAGAATCGATCCCAGTACGTCATGTTCAGCAGTAGCGCTTTCTACCACTAGACCTTTAAAGCAGTATTTTATTAACATTATTGACCGTACCTTCACTTCTACCTACCTTTTATATAATTAATTTCCAAATTAACTGCAACTAAGAGGACATTCACTTAAATAAATGGAATGTTTTAAATTACTCTTCGCGCGCGTCACTTTTTATTAGCTTTCTCTTTGAACGCTGAACAACGATGTCTATTACAAACGAAATCGTGTATTCATTCAACTTCTTTCTTTGTGGTAGTCATTACCTGCTTATGAAAGCACAGTTTATTTTATTTACTTATGTAAATGGGTAATCATGAATATTATTTTTATTTAAAATGAAAATAAGTACTAATCTACATATTATCATCAGTTTGACTAAATAGACAATTCTACAACTACCGTCTCATACTAAGTGCGGTGTTTCCAAAAAATTCAAAAGATACACGTTAAGAAATGTAATATCCGGATATCAATGCTAATTATGATATGATGAGGTGAGGATTCTGCCAGATAGAGGGAACCCTTTATTTAGATACATTAAATAATTGTCTTAGTTATGTCGAACTATTTGACGGTTAGTAACATCTTAGGACTAGACCAGGGCTTCCCAAACTTATTTTTACTGTGTCGCCCTTGGAAATTTGCCACTTTTTTGCGACGCGACGTATTTGTAGCCAGCCAGCAAAGTAAAATAAATACCTCTTTCACTTTCTTTCTTTTTCTCATTAGAAGGATGTGCTTGCTTTTCTGAGCATAGCCTCTCAAAACGGGGCTCAAGTTTAGAAATCGCCACTCTCATCTCTTTCTCTACATTGAAAAACTGACCTCCAAAATTCAAGCAGTTTGTCTTTGTCGTATTAGAGCTGGAGTCACAGGAAAATTCTATAAGGTTATTGTTCTTCCTCTGTTGATAGCAAGGGTTTCTAATCTAAGTGGGTCGCCTCACGACGCCCCTGAGATAATGCCATGATGCCCCAGGGCGTCGCGACGACAGTTAGAGAAACCCTGGACTAGACAATAAAATAATGTAGACAAAAGCTCCTTTGCGAGAGACTGGAGTCCGTACTAGGGAAGCCCTGTGTTACGGATTTCCAGGCTCCCAGTGTTTAGATCATCATTAGGTATATTGCAGGTATAAGTTTCATCAAGCTTAATTTTTTTTCATTTAGTCTTTAACCAGCACCTTTATTGCGTAACCGTATACGATCTGAAGGATTTGAAAGAAATTGCTAATCCCTTACTTCATTTATGTTTGAAAAATTTGTTTAAAAATCGTTTCTTAGTAGGTACTCTTAGTAAGGAACTTTTAGTAAGCAAATCATGTGATGTAAAATTTTGAGCTTCTACACCCAGGGGTTTAGGCTGTGCGTCGTCTGTCATTGAATGAATTAATGAATTCAAGGTTTTTATTATATACATACAAACAAAAATACAGCGCTGCATACTACAGCGTAGGCATATATATGTCACCGTATAATTATGAACTTTGTTAGTTTATAATCGATCGGTATTATTTCCGTTAGATTATAAACTGTCGAAAAATTGAGAACTGTGACAAATCATTTACAATTTAATGCATAATTTTTCGATAGTTTATAATGTATCCATGAAAAACTGACAAATTGTGAACTGGTAACCAACTTGTTTGCGACGTAATGCACCTTGCGCTAATATTAAATAGCCTGCGTGGTTGCGAGCAACTTGGAAGTAGCGCTCGCTGGCCGCTGCCGCGGCACCGCTCGCTTCGCTCGCTCGGCTCGCGCGCTGTTGGTCACAGTTCTAACCTAACCTAACCCATTTCAGCCAGTTCACAATTTTTTGACAGTTTATAATCAAACTAAAATAATACCGATAGATTATAAACTTACGGTTCTCACAATCTTACGGTAACATATACACATACAGCAAGCAATGTCGCTTAAAAAGTTCAGTCTAAAATACGTTCAGAGTAACTCCGAATTTCGTCTACTTTATTTTAAACCGTGTATTTCGTGAACAAAGAGCGGGAATGTAGTTATTTTTAGTTTCACTGACATGCAATTTACTTTAATTCTTTTATTGCACTCATGCAATTGTACGAATAAAAATATTCTTTACCTTTGTCCGTTATTTTATTTAAATGGTCTTTTCTCTTACCGTCAGTAGCAGGTTCTTTCTATTTTTATTTGCAGATGGCATCCATGTTTAGGGTTCCGTAGTAAACAAGGAACCCTTATAGTTTCGTCATGTCCGTCTGTCTGTCCGTCTGTCTGTCTGTCTGTCCGCGGTCTAGCTCCGAGACCCTTAGTACTAGAAAGCTGTAATTTGACATAGGTATACATATTAATTACGTCGACAAAATGGTAAAACAAAATTATGAAAAACATTTTTTTTTAGGGTACCTCCCATTCACGTAAAGTGGTGATGTTTTATTTTTTATTTTTTTATCCCATAGTGTGGGGTATCATTGGAAAGGTCTTACAAAAACATTATGAGTTTGTGAAAACCATTTTTGGATTCAGGGATTCTTTTGCAAAATATTAAGCTTTAAAGTGCTAATTTTTGTTAGAGTCAAGTGTCCCCCCCCCCCTGCCAGCTAAATGGTTGGTTTTGGATGTATGAAAAAAATCACAGCAGTAGCTTATATAACGAAATTAAAAGGAAAACTATCACAGCTAAGTAAACTTTACTAGTTATCGAGTAATAATCGACCAACTTAACTTTGCAGTTGCAAAAACATGTTTTCCCATACATTCCGTATGGGAGAATATGTTTATCAACTACAAAGTTAAGTTTGTTTTTGGGATAAATTCATCCCAACTACGGAACCCTTCATTGTGCGTGGTCCGACACGCACTTGGCCGGTTTTTAAATTGTATTAAAATATAATTATTCTAGTCTGTTATTTTTCCACTGCTGAACAAAGAATTCTTGTCAACAAAAAAACTTTTTACAAAAAAAAAAACAACCGACTTCCAAAAAAAACACTACAAAGTGAAAAATAACTTTAATTTCGGAAGTCGGTGCCTTTGGTTTTGAATTATCGTTTTTTGCCACGTTTGTTTTTTATTATTTACTTTTTAGTTGTGGTATTTACCCCACACAAATTCGAATACCTGCTATGTAAATAACAGTAAGAAGAACTTAACATATCATCCACATACTAAGTGGGAAAAAAATCGTATTATTGAAGCTAACTCAAAAACTACACAAGCAAAGTTAATACAATTTATATGGGACCACACGGGAAGCACTAGCTTTCAAATAAAAAAGAATTATCAAAATCGGTTCACCCAATAGAAAGTTCTGAGGTAACAAACATAATTTTTTTTTTTAAAAACACAGTCGAATTGAGAACCTCCTCCATTTTTTGAAGTCGGTTAAAAAAGGAACGAATTTATTACTGCGTGACTGTTATGAACGTCCAGTTTTCTTCTAAAATCTAAACATAAACCTCCATAAATGATAAAGTAAGTTCTATCCAATCTATTCAACTTTCTGACTAATTAGTCATTCAGCTTCAACTTTCTGACCAACTGACCGACTCTTTGACAATTCAAAAGTGCCTGTAAATGGTTTTTAAATTGAAATAAACGCTTTTGAGTTTGAATTGTTTAGTATAGCTCAAGCATATTACATAGTACAAAAGAGAGAAACAACATAATCATCGCTGGCAAGTGTCTTAAGAGAAGAGTCCAAACTTGACAAACACAGAGTAGAAGTATTTATGAAAAAAATACGTTATTCATTTTTCCAAAAACAACCTTAACTTCGAAGCCAACAGTCTGTTATCTACACCGCGTCCATTCGACTCAGTGTTTAATCAATCAACAGTTCTGTTGGACTATATAAATAATCTAGTGAACTCTCGCCCTTAGTAACGAGCTGTGACGTCGAGTTCCGTATGAAATGCTGCGTTAGGCTCAATAAGTGTAGAATTGAAATTAATTTTGGCACAAACAAAATGTACAAAATTAGCTGTAATCATTCACACCAAGTGACCTCTCTGCATTCCATTAAACAGAAAATATTTTTTTTAACCGACTTCCAAAAAGGAGGAGGAGGATGTCCGTCGCGTATGTTTGTTTTTTTTTTATATTTTTCCACCGATTTTCCGTCAATTGTGGACCGATTTTGAAAATTCTTTTTTTTTTTCACATCATCATCAGCCTATAAATGTTCCCACTACTGGGACACAGGCCTCCTCTCTGTGAGAGGGAGTGGGCCGTAATCCACCACGCGGGCCCAGTGCGGGTTGGTAGATGTCATAATATGACATCTACCAACCCGCACTCAATTCGAAGACATATTATGTCTTCGAATTTTCGGTTCTAGGACATGCCGGTTTCCTCACGATGTTTTCTTTCACCGTTTTGAGAGCAGTGGTGATGTAATAATTTACACAAAGTAAAGCGCCTGCCTGGGTTCGAACCTACGATCTACAACTCGTAAGTCGCGGCCGTTACCACTGGGCCGCCACTGCTCCTAGGTGGTCCCACATAAATTGTATTAACTTTGCTTCGATAGTTTTTGAGTTAGCTTCAATAATACGTACTTTTTCCCACTTAGTATGTGGATGATATGATAAGTTCCTGCCACAGCTGTTATTTATAAAAACTGTTTACAAAAAGAAACAACCGACTTCCAAAAAACACTACAAAGTGAAAAATAACTTTAATTTTGGAAGTCGGTGGCAAAAAATGTAAATTCAAAACCAAAGACACCGACTTCCGAAATTAAAGTTATTTTCCACTTCGTAGTGTTTTTTGGAAATCGGTTGTTTTTTTTTATACATTTGTTTACTAAAAAAATTACTTTAATTGAAATGGTCATAAACCAGCTACAATAATTAAAAACTCAGTACATACCTATATTTAATATAAAAGAGAAAAACACTTCAAAATACTAGTAGTTATTAGTTTGGTTTAAAAAAGCATGTCACCATAGAAAACCGTTTTTCTAAAATAATTTGAATGAAACTGAAAACTTCAGATTGCAGAAAAATCTTGCACTAAGCTGTTGTTTCACAGGCACTAGGTACGCGTTCAAGTAAACCCGACAGGTGCGCCTCAAAGCCTTGCCATGCTATTGCTCGGACAGGCCGCTTAAAGGCCGCTGATGGCTATTCTCAGCGACTTCAGCAAGCAAAGGGAAAAAGCAATAAAACTGTATTCTATACCTATATATACAAGTTTGTCTCGTTAAACCTTAACAATCCAATTAGCAATAAATTTAAGTATGCTACTCCTGTACCCTTTTTCAATCCAACATCAGTATCTTCTCAAAAAGCTTACAATTTCAGTCTTCTTATACCTACAGCGTAAGTTCTATATTTGACCATGATAAATGACCTGTTTTTCCAGTAATGTATTCAAAATAATCACCACAAGTACCACCAAATTGAAAGCCAAAGCACCTTAAATTACTTAGTGAATAAATTTAAATTAAAAAGTGTTTTTCTCAGCGCTGTAAGCCGTGTAATCTGCACAATCTGTGGAGTGTCACCACTTTTAGATTAATGGTTGTGTTAATTATATTAAAATGAAGTCCAAGCGGTGAGTGGCAGCAAATAAATTGTTCTCTGAACAGGCTATTAAGACGTGATGGACAGTGACAAAAAGTTTTGGATAGTGTATGAGCTGCAGTGAAGAACATAGCCCGGACAAGGATACCATCGCAGGCGAAAACAGCCAGGAATCGCGAGCCGATTTCCGGCCACCGTAGGCGTGGGCTTGCGGACGGCGAGCTACCCGCTCGCCGTCCGATAAGGACCAGTCCCGGATCGACGGCGCGTTGTGTTCCACGCACGCCTCAAAGAGATGTCAGCAGAATTGACGGGGTCCGCTAGGGCCGATGCCTGCCGGGGGTGTGAAGAATACCGATAGGGAAATCGTGGCCCCCGGCAATAAGGCAACCGAAGGAACACGGGTGGGTTTTAGTCAGTAAGAGTCTGACAAGCCCTCCCGCTCCGCCCAGAGCGGGAGAAGTTATGTGATAATTTCCCACCCAAAAAAAAGGCGAAAACAGCCAAACATAAGGTGTTAGGTGTTAGCCAATGTTTTATTTTCATGGGCACTGTTGCAAACTCAAACTCAAATCATTTATTTCAATTAAACCATTTACAGGCACTTTTGAATTGTCAAGGAATCGGTCAGTCAGAAATAGGTATGAAGCTAGTTGCCCATTCCAAAGCGTAGTAGGTACCTATGGAGAAAAACGGGCAAGGCTTGTTACTAGTTTTATTTAGAAACTTTTCAGTAGTCTTCGTGACAACCGCTAAACAGAATTAGGTTCACCCCTAGGGAGTTATCTAATAGGTAGCATGGAATCTAACATCGTCACCGGCAAAATTTGGAAACGCAGAACACCTCTACTTCGTCCTTTGGGAAATACAAAGTAATGTTGTTAATGATTCACATATGTGATGCATTTATGAAATTATCAATTTCACAGAAGTGATAATTATCAGTCTCCTGCTGTTTATTGTAATACAATATCTGAATATCATTGGGTAATGTTTTTGTTTTCCTTCGAGCGGAGAATTGAAACAGCGCGTTTACTTTATTCTCGTTTTATTTTTGTAACATTTAAACAATTTGCATTTTGTTGTTTACTAGCGACCCGCCCCGGCTTCGCACGGGTATAAACCGGGTTATTATACATATAAACCTTCCTCTTCAATCACTCTATCTATTAAAAAAACCGCATCAAAATCCGTTGTGTAGTTTTAAAGATTTAAGCATACATAGGGATATAGGGACAGAAAAAGCGACTGTTTTATACTATTTAGTGATTTTATCAACGATACTATGAAACTGTAAAGCCTGTTTTATGTAATTATATTCCAACAACAAAAGTTAAAATCAGAAATAAATTACGGTTAAACGGAAACCGAATAAGCATAGACTTGCAACCTGAATGAGGTTGGGTAAACATTTCAAATTCCCTTAATTTTATTCTGAACTAGCTACCGGCCCGTGCTTCGCACGGTTTGTATGGCTTCTGTGTATTATATAATTGCATAGCACAGGTGTGAGCACTATGTACTAAAGAGTTACCATTTACCGGGTAATATGTCTTGCATTGACTTGAATGTGCCCTAACGACTGTGAGTATGTCATGCTCACTCAAATGTTTCGCTGATGGTAGCGCATGTGTTGGATCATTTAGCTGCCTTCAAAATGGTTGAGCTGAATGGTGCTAATCCATGCGTCATGTTCGTGAACGGGTGCCGTCAGTCGGGACTGGTCATCTCTTAGCTGCCATGGCTTATTTTTAATTTATTTTAATTGTTCTTTGTTCTATTTATTACGGACGCTTCTAACGTGCACGTCGTTCTACATTGTTCTCACTTCTGTAATTTCTACATGAACGATATAACCAATATGTTGTAACATTTTTTATTTAAAAGAATGTCCGTGGAGTTTCTTGCCCGTTCTTCTCCATAGGTCCCTACCTACTACGATTTGGAATGGGCAACTAGCTTCATATTTCTGACTGACCGATTCCTTGACAATTCAAAAGTTCCTGTAAATGGTTTAATTGAAATAAATGCTTTAGTTTGAGTTTAAAAAATAATGCACATAAACTTTTTATTTTTTTTTAAATGATGGTGAAAACTGCACCAAAATCAGTTGCGTAGTTTACAGTTTGATAACGCATACAGACACGAAAAGCGACTTTTACAATAATATGTTTAGGTATAGATAGTTTCCTTCCTTTTACTCGTGGTATGACACCGCATTGTTGAAGCCTCTTTGTCCCTTTACGCGTATATTATTTTTATCTCACGAAGTGCTGCGCGCTTTAGCTGTAGTAACCAAGCGTACAAACAAACTGTGAATGTGTGCATGAAGACGATTCGAATACCGTCAGCACATTACACACACACGCACACACACTTCCCGTCATTGTCTCGGACGATACCGAGAGCTCCTGCGCTTACACACATATTCACAGCGTGTTTGTACACTTGGTTACCACAAATAAAGCGCGCGTCGCTTCGTGAGATAAAAATACCTACCTGCCTCCATGTAGCACAATCACGTAGTCTTCCCCGCTACGTAAGTAGCTGGTCCGACTTACGAGATTCATTCGTACGAAAGTCCGTCGGTCAGCAGGATACTCTGATGCTGACCGATGAACTTTACCTCTGCATCAGCTATTCTGGTATAGCATATGTACGCATTGTCTCAAAGGTAAGTTAAAATCATGTCCTCTAGTTTAAGTGCACATTCAGTAACCCTAACTTGCAGTGCCGCCGTGCAGGGCATCAGCTTTTGCCAAAAATGGTTCATACACGAAACAGATTAAACGAAATGTAGATACAGAGGCGTGCTGGTGCGCGTATTTCCAATTATACAAGGCCAGAACGCAGCCATAGGAAACTGCTCGCGTATACATTGTAATGCTGTTTTTAAATCTGTGATTACAATGTATACACGAAATTTGCGTATTGCTAGTGTATAGTCTGTAACGCGGACGAGCGCGTCCTGGTCCCAAAATATACTACATCACTTACGCCTGATAAGAGTTTTAAAGATATAGTCTATAAAAAAAAGAAAAGAACAAAAGTATGAACTGGATGAAATGGCTTAGGTTAGGTTAGGTTAGAACTGTGAACAACCGCGCGCGAGCCGAGCGAGCGAAGCGAGCGGTGCCGCGGCAGCGGCCGGCGAGCGCTACTTCCAAGTTGCTTGCAGCCAGGCAAGCTATTTAATATTAGCGCAAGGTGCATTACCTCGCAAACAAGTTGATCCCGTTGCTTGTTTACAACAATATTATCTTCCTATGTGAAAATTTAGAGGACATCGAGAACAGTATTTTATTAGGGTATCCCGTTTTATTCCACATACTGGAAGGGTTTCACAAAATTAATTGCCGATTACTAGGAGCCGAACACGCTCGAAACAGATGAGGTTACGAGAAAATTATATAATTGAATACCCTCCAATAACTATTCGACGCGGGGTGAATGGTCTATTAAATTGGTGTCGTAAATAACCTATTTAGGGTGCTGAGCTATTTTCTGTCGCCTAGTTTTTCAATCCGGTTTTAATGGCAATATTATGCGCTGGTGTTATTTATAAATCATTTTTCCTGCGTCCCTTTGTGGAATTTTAATGGTTTCAGTCAACTGCGATAAGCTGTTGTCTGAAAACGCCTTGTTCCTAATCGGTTTCGATTTCTGGTTTCTGCCGACAAATCATCTAATTACGAAAATGAAATTAACTGCATCGAAAAGAAAATGTAGGTAGATAGGTATATCAATTTTAACACTTTGAGGAACACTTAATACCCATTGGCGTTATAAACAGTAGAATTTCTATTGTGTCTCGTTCAGTGTCCTTAAATGCGTTAAAGAATTAATAAAAAAAAAAATTACATTACAACTACTAGAAGACACAAGTACTTCTAGTAGTTGTAATGTAATTATTTTTTTTCAGAGTGGGTAACACGTTATCAGTAATGCTCGGGCCACACCAACAGGAAACGCCGTTAATTATCACGATGGTACCGTAACCCGTCGGAATAAAGTCTACCATCGTGATAATAACGGCGTTTCCCGTTGGTGTGGCCCTGGCATGAGACGGACAAGCTTTCCACCAAAACATTGGTGTAAGCAACGTTAGGCAGAAATCTGGGTGGATTACATTTGACGGGCGGGCTTTGACACGGGATCGAAACCTGTGCGAGTCCGAAATCGAAATAATGTAAATAGACTTTAATGCGAAAACTTTTGTTTGTTCTGATCCTATTTATAGACCAAATTGCTGTTAAGTGAGGTATAAATAAAGGTTAAATAGAAATTCTAAAGTTTTGACCTAAAATTATACAGGTTGGACTAAGTTACCTAATGACGTCCGATCCTTAATTATGTAAATTAGCCTCGTCCTCATTGAATTACTTGTACTTTGCACTTTAGCAATACACCCTTATCACATTATTTAAAGATGAAAGCCATTCATCCCAAAAACAAAAAAAAAAAACTGTGTTTCGTCGCTGGCGCGCTCGCATGACATCTGTCAAATCATTATTTCAAAGCATAAGAACGGACCTTCACGATGACCGCTAAGGGCATCATAATAATATAGTCCCGGCCTAGTGCATACAGCACAACACAACTTTTAGAAGGGGTTTAGATAAGGCAATTCAGTATTGTTACCTACTTGAAAACTTCTCAGATATGTTTTAATTGCAACAAACGCAAAACAACTTTAGAAGGCTAAATTCAGTCAAGATGTTGAAAGGTACAAAGATGATCAAGGCTCGTCTGAAAGCAAAATATCAAAATAATGTCAAAATCAGCATTTCAAAACACATCAAATGGGCATTGTAGAACGTTTTTATTTTAAAATGTTGCTTTTATACAAAAACGTATTTAACAGCCACCTATATTAATAGTGCAACTTTTCAAATGCAGTCAACAATTAATAAAAAGTAATATATTCATGATAGCAACATTTATAACGTCAGAACTTTGTAGTCTTACAGCCATTTGATAAAGCTCATTGATGGAATCTTAGATAGAATCACTGAAAAACCTAAGACTATAACATTAAAAAAATTAAAAAGATAAAGAAAGACTGCTGGTCATCTCGGGAGGAGACCTTCATCTTCTACTAAGAGGGGTTATTGCTACAAAACCTGAATGCGTTAAAATAAACTATAATAATTTAAAAAAATATATAAAACAGGTAGTAATTTAAGAATAGAAAGTAACTTAATATTATTGATTGATTAAACGTAATTATAGGTAAGTACCTACCTACAAATAAAATTTTATGAGATTGTTTATAATTAATGTAATATTTTTGAATTGGGAATGTTATAATATTATGAATTACGATTGCATGCACTTTTTATATTAATTTTGTAATTTAATAAGCAAGAAATAAAAGGCTTTTATTTTATTTTTTTATTAATAGTGCTCCAGACCGAATTATGGCCATGGTGCCCAATCTCAGCGGAGACCTGCCTTCTGCTGAGATATTATTATACTGACCAAGTGTGTGCGCAGACACAGGTGCACTCTCTCTTCCCTCACTCTCATAGTCCGATAAGACGGCAATCCGACACGACCGGAGTGAGCCCAGGCGCGCTAGGCGCAGGGCCACGTGCTTTTCGAGACACGGAGGTATCACACCGCCAACTTCCAACCTCCGGGCTGTGACTAAGAAATTCCTAATGGAGAAACCCAAAAACACTTTGCCGGACACGGGAATCGAGCCCATGCTCAGCAGTCGCGCTTGCGACTACGAGACCAACGAGATAGTTAAAAGTTACTTACCTATTAATATTTAACTGTAGTGTTTACAATCTTTAACTGTCTCGTTGGTCTGTCTAGTGGTCGCAAGAGCACGACTTCTAGATGGGACTTTTGGGTTGGATCTCCGAATGTTATTGGGTTTTCCAAATAGAAAACTCTCAGCAGTAGCCCAGTCTTTAGTTTATCACACCCCACAACTACAATCTCTTAGTAATGAATACCTCCTTTAAATTTATTTATAAAACTACCGCTTTGCTATTTAATATTTTTTTTACAAATTTAGGAAAAATATAACTGAGGAAAAATTGGTGTATTATTATAAAAAAAAACCGGCTAAGTGCGTGTCGGACCTCGCACAATGAGGGGTTCCGTAGTTGGGATTAATTTATCCCAAAAACAAACTTAACTTTGTAGTTGAAAAATATGTTCTCCCATACGGAATGTATGGGAAAACATGTTTTTACAACTGCAAAGTTACGTTCGTCGATTATTACTCGTTAACTTGCAGAGCCTACTTATCTGTGATAGTTTTCCTTTTAATTTCGTTATATTAACTACTGCTGTGATTTTTTTCACATATCCAAAATCAACCATTTAGCTGACACTTGACTCTAACAAAAATTAGATAGATAGAATATTCTTTATTATGTACACCATAAAAATTACAGACATTAAAGAAATTTTACATTGGGTGACACAATGGACGGTCTTATCGCTAAAATTAACACTTTAAAGCTTAATATTTCGCAAACGGATCCCTAAATCCAAAAATGGATTCCACAAACTCACAATGTTTTTGAAAGACCTTTCCAATGATACCCCACACCATGCGATAAAAAAAAACACTTTACGTGTAGGAGAGGTACCCTAAAAAAAATGTTTTTCATAATTTTGTTTTACCACTTTGTCAGCGTAATTAATATGTTTACCTATGTCAAATTACAGCTTTCTAGTACTAAGGGTCTCGGAGCTAGACCGCGGACAGACAGACAAACAGATGGACATGACGAAACTATAAGGGTTCCTTGTTTCCTACGGAACCCTAAAAACCTCTACCAACCCCTCCGGGATTTGTAGGCGTGATGTTAGGTCTAAACCCACATAAATCAATTACAAAGACTTACGAACACAGACTAACACCCAAACACTACGCACATACGTCAGATGACAGACAATCTTCCTCCTATCAGCTTACACCCGACATATTTATATCCAAAGGCCTATCGTAAACTCCGTTTATAGCCCGTCAAGCGCACGAAATTATTTTACTTGTTCCAGATAAGGTTGAAATACTCCCGTGGTTCCAGGAAAACATTCCTGGGCCGGTAATGTTCAATATTTTGCGAATCAAGTGAATGTTGGACCGTCATAAACTGCAGTGGTGTGTTGATGTTGGTGGTTAAGCTTCTATTGTATAGTCGAGCTCGTAATATTGCGTACCACCCATTTTTTTTTTTGGATTGGAAATTATCAAATAACTTCTCCCGCTCTGGGTGGTGCGGTGATGTATCAGACAGTCGGTTCACATCTGACGGGAGATGCGTCGGGCGTAACTTTGTTAGTACGGTCGACGCACTAACGCATCCTCGGTTGAGTGTGAAAGGTTAAATGTTTTCTCATGTAATTGTCTGTTCTGACGTTACGCGACCAATAATACGAGACGCATTTTCCGTCAGATGTAAACCGACTCTTACTGACTAAAACCCACCCGTGTTCCTTCAGTTGCCATGTTGCCGGGGGGCCACGATTTCCCTTTCAGCCCATATTCGCAGCCCCGGCAGGCATTGGCCCTAGCGGACCCCGTCAATTCTGCTGACATCTCTTTGAGGCGCGCGTGGAACACAACGCGCTGTCGACCCGGGCCTGGTCCTTATTACGTACCACCCAAAGGTTGAATGTCACTTGCATGTCATAAAATGTCAAGGTCTATTTTTATCCGACTACGGCGGAAGGTTATGATTTTGACCGGTATGTATGTGAGTATGTATGTTTATCTGTTCGCCCTCTAGTAAATGGCGCCCTCTAGAGGACATAAAGGCATGAGTCTTAGGTAATTGCTGAAAACCAGCGCTGGTGACGTTAGATTCGTCCAAATTCACAACTTTTCGCTGAGCAATGACCTGTTCTTGCACAGATGCGACGCACAGCTTAATTTTTGTTGTAATTTGTTACAAAAGTAGTTATCTCTGCAATCGGCATTTTGTTTTTATTATGTTTTTGTTGTCATTTGCCAATGTTGCAACAGTAATTACGCAATATTGTCTTTGGTCCGTGGCCTTGAGATCAACCAATGAACCAGTGTTATAATTACTATGAACAATATTGGTCAAACTTTTTTGTTTGATTGAATACGAGGCTTTTGGCTACTTTTGTTTTGTGTGTATTTTGTATAGATTTTTAAAATTTTGTTTGTGCAGAATAAACAAGTTTTCTTTCTTTCTTTCACAACTTTACAAAAAAAAAAAAAATATGCCATTTCGGGCATCAAATTAAAGGGCTTAACACTGTTACTATTAGGTACTTGCACTTCTAACGAAATGATAAAGGTCTCAACAACATAATGAAAGTAACAATAGTAATTATTGATATTAAAAGATGAAGATTTATAATTTGTTTTAATGTTTCCTTTCTGCAATATATTCATGAGACTCGTATCATAAAATAAACATTAAAATCACAAAGGAACATACTTATAAGTAATTAAACTTTTATTACATCATTGGAATGCAAAGCTATTAAAAATGTTAGAATCTATGATAGTTTAGGTGCTAAAATTTGCTATTAAACCGGGACCTATTAGACTAGGTTTAATGGCTAGATAAATTCAGCAGAGATTTCCTCGAATCGTATAATTATGGCAAGGAATATAAATTTCATCTCCTCCCGTTAGTTAGGTGGGTAAGTACAGTCAGGAAATTGTTTTGGTAAAATTGACATACTACGTCGATTTCCTGTGTTATAACCATTTCAAACAACTATCAAAGGTTGTAGTTGTAATTTGAATATAAAGGGCAATTTGAATAGGTAAGTAGTCAATTTGCTAAACAGTTATAATTTCTTTGACTTTACACACCTAAAATTCAAAAGTCATTTATTCAAACTAGGCTGAGAATCAGCACTTTTCGAACATCAAAATTATATAAGACAGCCCCCCAAATGCCCACCCTTCACGACTTCCTAGCGCTTTAGCTGGGAAGAAGAAGTGGTGCAACAAACTCTCCAGCAGCACAGCTGTCGTTCAGTTAGGAAAAAAACTATACAATAGTATGCAAAATAATTTACATTACGAAACGCAAAACATAATTTAAATTATAAATTATTAGCCATATGTCAGCTAGCACACGCTAATATACCTACCAACCAAAAGTATCGAGAACTATACTCAAGTAGAAATAAAAAATAAAAAACAAACGTAAACAGAACATAATAATATCTAAATAAAAGTCTCCAGGCATAAAGGGCGTGCCCGTTTAAATATAGCTATATAAAGCTGTAACTGGAAGTTATAAATGATAAACTAGGGCCATCGAGGTTAAATAAATAAACAGTTAATTACTAGTAACAAAAACAAAACCATGATCAGCAAAACGACCAGTCACCACAAGCAGCACCCGTTCACGAGCATAACGCAAAGATCAGCCATTACCGCCATATTTGGGTGAAGGAGGCAAACCGACCCCGACGCTACCGCAAGCAGTGACATCGAAGGCAGCAAGACGAACTTGCTGCCGGTTGCTCAGGCCAAAAAATATAATAATATGATCAATTGTCGCGGTCGCTAGCTAACCACATATTGCCACACAACTCATAAAAAAATTTTTTAATGAGTAGATTATGTCAACTTTTGATTATGTCAACTTTTGATTATATAAAATAAAATAAATTGACTTAGGTATAAAGTCAAATAAAATAAACAATTATAAACTAACATAACTTGTCAGTAGGTAAGCTAATTCTGAAGATGAGGATAAGGATGATTGAGATAGGTTCTATCATAATAAGATAATACTGCAATCGCCAATTTTTTTTATCAGGTGTGGTGATTTAAGCAATTTCACTCCAATTATGTAGCAGATCAACGGTGTTCATTTACGGGCTAATATATTCAATATTAGCATCAGGAGAAATCCATCAAATATAAAAATCACAAGAACATGCAAGAAAACTCTACAATTTTCCTACAAATCTTAGAGTAACTTGCAAATTAATATAGACATAAACTTGCAACCTAGTATCCGATAGTTTCTAAGTACAAAGTAAAGTTTTTCAACTTATTCTGTATCAAGTACAATTTTAACAATTAAAATTTAAATAACCCCCGACACAAACATTTCCTCATTTCTTTTTTCTACTCCACTACCAGACCCTGTTCAACATCTATCTATAACCTATTCATTGAGACCATTCCAATGAGCCCAAACACAATTCCTGTGCTGTAAGTTGGTTAGGGAGTTGGGTATCCTGCAAACTCCAGGTGATGCAGCAGCATCAGTTCAAGGATATTATGTTCTTCTAATATCATTGAAGTAACAGAATACCAATTTTCAAATCAATCAGACCTATGGAACATACTCACATCCATTCATCAACTAAAAAAGAGCTGATAATCTTCAAACGGCTGAACCATCATCTGCCTAGCCTTTTCCCAACTATGTTGGGGTCGGCTTCTAGTCTAACCGGATGCAACCGAATGCCAGTATTTTACATTGAGCGACTGCCTATCTGACCTCCACAACCTAGTTATTAGGTAACACGATATCCCTTGGTAAGACTGGTTGTCAGACTTTTGGGCTTCTAACTACCCGTAACGAATGTCAAAGATCTACAAATGACAGCCGGGACCAACGGTTTAACGTGCTTTCCGAGGTACGGAGGGGTCTCGGTATGTAAAGATGGTCACCCATGCACGGACCAACCGCGGCAAGCGTAGCTTAACCTTATCGATCGACCCATGCAGCTGTTATTACTTAGCCATAAGCCCGGCTGCACTGATTTTGATAAAATATATCTAAGACCCATCGCTAGAAAACCTACTTTCAAATAAAAATATCGCTTTCAAATCAGTTTACCCGTTTAAGAGCTACGGTGCCACAGACAGACACACACATAGCGGTCAAACTTATGACACCCATCTTTTTGCGTCGGGGGTTAATAAAAGAAAACGTAACAATAGAAAAGCCAACTTGTTGCTGGCTCTTGTAGCGAAATAATGATATAACATGCCTAAAAACATAATAATGGAGGCAAGAATTTAGTCTACGCTACTTCCTTTGGGTCTTAAACTACCTACCCACCTAATAATTATTATGTTGTTATGTTGAAGCAATCGCTGAAGGAGCGCTTCTTTAGCCGCCTGAATAAAGTATTAAATAGTCTTTTATCAGGCGGAAACAAGGTGCGCACCTTGTTTCCGCCTGATAAAAGACTTCAACGGTTGGGTCAAGCCGGTTTTGATGTACTCTTTCGGCATACTCAAATGGACTCAGACGGAACTTGACGCCCTGGATAGGAGGGTCCGCACACTGCTGACCGCAAATCGAATGCATCAGCCACGTTCATCGGTGATGAGACTGTATATCCCGCGGAAGTGCGGAGGTCGAGGCTTCTTAAATGCTAAGACCCTGCACAACCGTGAGGTATGCAGTCTCAGGGAATACTTCCTAGAAACCGACGTGGGGATGCACCGAGATGTCGTCTCAGTGGACAAGGGCCTTACCCCGCTATCCTTGGCTAACGAGAACTGGCGCAAACCTATCGTATTAGATACTAATGACCGCAGGGAGGTATGGCAGAGCAAAGAGCTTCACGGGCGCTTTTACCGGGCCTTACATGGGCCCGATGTAGACCTTTTAGCGTCCGCATCCTGGTTGCGATTCGGTGACCTCTTTGGGGAAACCGAAGGTTTTGTCTTTGCGATTATGGACGAAGTTATGATGACGAACAACTACCGGAAATATATTGTGAAGGACGGCACGGTTGACATCTGTCGGGCATGCCACCGTCCCGGAGAATCAATCCGACACATTATTTCTGGCTGTTCTCGTCTGGCTAACGGAGAGTACTTGCATAGGCACAACCTTGTAGCCAGGATTATCCACCAGCAACTTGCTCTGAAATACAGTCTTGTGGAATCGGAAGTACCGTACTATAGATATGTGCTCGACCCAGTCCTCGAAAACGGCAATATCACGTTGTATTGGGATCGATCTATCATCACTGACAGGACTATTGTTGCCAATAAGCCAGACATAGTGGTGATAGACCGATTAGAGCGTCGCACAATGATTATTGATATAGCGGTCCCGCATGACGAGAACCTCGTGAAAGCTGAAAAAGATAAACAGATTAAGTATCTTGACCTGGCTCACGAGGTTGTCGACTTGTGAGATGTGGATACAGCAATCATTGTGCTGATAGTCGTGACGGCCAATGGCATAATAGCCAAGAGCCTCGACCAACAGCTGAGGAGGCTCTCGTTAGGCAGCTGGATCAAGGGCTTGATCCAGAAAGCGGTACTCCTGGACACGGCGCGTATTTTTAGGAGGTTCCTTTCTCAGGAGCCCTGACCACCGGTAGCTTGGACCCTGTTCCCGATACCGGTGGGCTACTGTTTTTTATATTTTTAAATGTTTATTTTTTTTTGTTTTCATATCAATATTTAAAAATGTAAATAAACGTTTAAATGTTTAGAAACGAAATAAAGGAGGAATTATGTTGTTATTCGGACTAAAAAATAAGTCCAAGAAATGACTTGGTACGTAGGTACCAAAGTAAATAAGGTATAAAAGTACCTTTTCAAATAACTAATTTAAGTTCAGGCCGGCCCGTGCATATAGGCGAACTAGGCGACGGCCTAGGGCGCTCGTATTAGGGGGGCGGCAATCGGCGGCATCGAAATTAAAAAATACATACATAAACTCACGCCTTCTTCTCATGGGGGTAGGCAGAAATTACAGAACGCCACCTGCTACGATCCTTCCATACTCCTTTTGCCTCATATACGTTCATACATCTGGTCATACACGCACGCCGGTTGTGAGTACTACGCACCTGGCCTTTCTGAAAAACATCACCAATAAGGTCAGTATATGTCCTCTTAGGGCGTCCCCACCCGGCCTTTCCCTTTACATCAGCCTTGTAAATACATTTTGTTAGTCGCCGTTCATTCATCCTCTCAACATGCCCAAACCATTTCAGCATACCCTTTTCAATTTTTGTCACTACATCTTCTTTTAGATCACACCGCTGTCTTATCACACCATTCCTCAGCCTATCATTCATAGTCAGACACATGCTTCGCAAGGAACGCATTTCCACAGCATTTATTTTACTTTCATATTATTTTTGCCACACTCAACATTCACTTCCATAGATAAGCGTGGGCACCAGCACACCATTGTGAACAGCCAGTCGAACTTTTTTAGACATCGACTGATTGATCACAATCGCATGTATAGCACCATTCACTTTGTTTCCCACATTCACACTCCTTTCCACATCTCCATCAATCTTCCCATCCCTTGTAAATAAATTCCCAAATTTATAAACTCACTTACTTGCTCCACACTCTTATCATTTATTTTCACATCACACACCGATACATCCTCTCCTCTTTCAAATACCATGACCCTCGTCTTATTCACATTTATATTCATCCCTTTCATCTTATATGCTTCATCCATCACAGTCACCATGTCTTGCAACTGTTCTGCTGATGATGCAAGTAGAACTTGATCATCTGCGTAGATAAGGCATTTGACAGGTAACTCATTCATCCTCAATCCGTACTCACCCTCTTCCAAATCTATCAGACAACTATCCATGTACAAGTTGAACAGCCACGGTGACGCTACACAACCCTGTCTAACACCCCTCGAGATGCAGAACCAGTTCGTGTATGCCCCATTTATCCTAACACAAGCACTGGAATCCTTGTATAAAGATTTCAGTGCCCGTACCAAGCGCCAGTCCACACCGTAGGTACTCGGATAGTGTCGACCACAGTTCTTCCCTCCACACACTGTCATAGGCCTTCTCCAAATCAACGAAATCACAATAGACGTTCTTGTGCTTTGTTAGATGTTTCGATAACATATTTATTGCTTCTCTTGTTGTATGTTATAATGTTTTGTTCAAAATTAATTTGACTATTATAGTTTGACCGCGATCGCTGTACCGATCGCGCCTGAGAAATATTACTCGACGGCATGTGAAGCCAAGTAGGAGTCCCATGGGCGGCTTTAAAACTCTGACACCAGGTTAGTCACTAACCACACGAAAAAGAAAGAACAAAGTTTTATTTTTTCTCGAATTTTCTTAAAAGGGCGCCGTTCCAGCCTTTCGCCTAGGGCGCCAGGAATTCTCGGGCAGTTTGGCATGTCTTAACGTTTTTGATTTTTATGGTTTTAGTATAAAGAAAAGTGATTAAAATTTCGTTTTTGCGGTAGGTTAAAGTTTTTTGTTTTTAGCATTATTCCATAGTAAAGCAATAAAAAAGTATTATTATTAGCTTGGTATAGGAATTACTTCTTTGTTCAATAAATGCGACATTTTTTGCGGAAATATTTTGTAAGTCAGCCTCCCTGAAAAGAAGAAGAAAACATCAAACTTCTTAAGACTTTTCCGCTTTTATAGTTATCTGAGCTTTAAACTTTTGCTGCGTGCATCTACCACCCTTAAAGATTTTTACACTTGAATAAAGGTAGGTAGGTTTTTCCAAAATGATCATTTTTAAATTGTTTTATTTTGTTTTGCAACGTGATGATATTGTTAGGGCCCTGGTGCTTCGCGCACATCTAGAAGTAGCGCGAGGAGGCGAAACGCCGGGGCTTAACTCCGATGCCTCGAGAAATCGCGGCATAGTGGACAGAGCTCCGACGGGATCTCATGGCGTCATGGAGAGTAAGATTGTCGCAACCCAGCGCTGGGCACGCCACAATTGCGGCGATAAGTCTCCTCTTTGAGGAGTGACTAGAGAGGCGCCACGGCGTCCTCACCTTCCGCCTGACGCAGGTCCTCACCGGACACGGTTGTTTCGGGAGGTTCCTGTTCAGGATAAGGCCGGAGGAAACGCCCGGGTGTCATCATTGTGTGGATCGCCCGGAGGACACGGTGGAACATACGGTGGAGGTCTTCCCAGCTTGGGCGGAGCATCGCCGTGTCCTCGTGGAGGCGATCGGCGGCGGTGATCTCTCGCGTCCGGCCCTGGTTCAGGCCATAGTACGGAGCAAGAGGGCATGGAACACCGTCACCTCCTTCTGCGAAGCAGTAATGCTCGCGAAAGAGGAAGCGGAACGCATGAGAGAGATGCAAATTTCACGCCCTCACGCCCTTAACCGCCGCAGGAGACACCCTGGACGTCGGGAATCGCAGGCTGATTTCCGGCCACCGCAGGCGCTGGCTTGTGGATTGTGTTCCACGCGCGCCTCAAAGAGATGTCAGCAGAACTAACGGGGTCCACTAGGGCCGATGCCTGCCGGGGTTGCGAAGAAGTCCAAAAGGGAGATCGTGGCCCCCGGCAACATGGCAACTGAAGGAACACGGGTGGGTTTTAGTCATAAAGAGTCTGACACGCCCTCCCGCTCCGACCAGAGCGGGAGAAGTTATTTGATAATTTCCAACCCAAAAAAAGGGGGCACTGGTACTGATGCAACAATTATGGTTTTAGCAAGCAAACTGACACGTGGCACCTAAATAATTTAACAGGACGTAGGTATGACATAAGGAACCTAACTACATATTAGCTACTTAGGTTAAATCTAATTCCCTCCCACAACGTTCTAATCGAGACAAAGTCATTACCATCTCTCAGTAACGACAAGACCCATTATAAAGACATCTATTAAGTGGCCATGTAGTTATAATTACAATCGCTTAATGTCACACGACGCCTATTATCATATTAAGTACCAAGCCATTAACCACAGCTCAGGGTCATCGGCTTTAATTAATTATTGACAGCTACCAGTAACTCAATACATAACATACTCTATTATAAAATACACAGGTAGGTAAACGGTAAAGTGAATGGGAAAACGGAAAAAAATCAAAGAGGTTTTGGGATCAAATAGATCACTACAATGAAAAGTAAAGTTAGGAACATTTGAAATGGTGAAATATTATGCATTGTATTTTATTTTTTTCAACAAAGACATATGTCCAAAACTATATCTATCTGGGCCAGGTAGTCTCCTTCCAAACACGACAAAACAAAGAAGTTGCTCGACGCACCGAATGCGCCTGGAGGAGCTATTGGTCAATGAAAGATCTCCTAAAAGGAGATCTACCACTATGTCTCAAACGGAGAATTATGGACATGAGTATTCTCCCCATTCTCACATATGGTGCTCAAACCTTGTCTTTGACACTTCAGCGTTCAAGCTCGAGGTTTTCCAGCGAGCCATGGAACTCAGTATACTGGGGGTTCGAATTTCGGGCCGTATAAGGACCACAACACTGCGTGCCAAAACCAAGGTCACGGACATTACCCAGAAAGCCGCTAAGCTAAAATGGGACTGAGCCGGACACGTCTGCCGCATGTCATATGACAAATAGGCTAAAATAAAAGAACCACCGATTGGGTCCCACTAAACGCACGACGACATCGCGGCAGGCCGAGACGAAGATGGCGGGACGAGCTTGAATCCTACCGAAATAACTGGCCGACACTAACAATAGACAGAATTGTGTGGAAAATTGAGAGGGAGGCCTTTGCCCTGCAGTGGGACAATACAGGCTAGTTAGATTAGATAGATAAATAGAACAAAGACTAATAAAATACCCTAGGGAGACTCGAGCTAGGTTTTTTATTAGTAAGGTTTCTTTACAAAAAATCTAATGATCTTTCATGCTATTAGAGATTACATCTCTGAATTAGCCTCCCAATTATTTAAAACGGAGCTCTTATAATTTACCTCAAATTTATTATAATAAACCTCAGTAACCTTACCTAACTTAACCTATCTAAGAGGCACTTCTTAAAATTATCTGAAGACGCAAACTTCTTTGAAACGTAACGATACTAACATTTTTTTTTTTTTTTATTATTATTTATTGCAATCTATCAATCTTGCAGATATTCAGCAATATGTGTAAGACTTTATATGATTAAAGGGCTTGCACGAAAGCCGTCCAGTGACTGCTCCGTTTATTCTTGTGCCTCTCAGAGAAGAAGGTCTTGAGGAATCTTTCTTTTCAGTCTACGAGCAACTGTTTGGGTGTTCATTAGATTGACTGCCAGCATATTTGGATGATTAGTGATTCGCTTCTTGTACGCTTTTGTCCTTTCCGAGATTTCTTCTATAACAGTTTTGCAGCAGAGGTCGTGATGGAGTCTAATGTTTGAGACATACCAAGGTGCGTTCGTTATTATTCTTAGTATCTTTGACTGGAATCTCTGTATTATTTCAATGTTTGAATTTGCTGCTGTTCCCCAGAGTTGTAGGCCATATGTCCATATGGGTTTTATAATGCATTTATAAAGCAATAGTTTGTTTTGAAGTGAGAGTCTTGATTTTTTATTCAGTAGCCAGTACATAGTGCGCAACCGTTGGCCCATAGCTAATCGTTTTGTGAAGATATGCTTCTTCCAAGTTAGGCGTCTATCCAAGTATATTCCAAGATACTTGGCGTGATCCTGTTGCGGTAGAGGTATGCCGTTGAGAGTGACGGGTGGACATGTTTCTTTCCTGTTTGTGAAAGTAACCTGGACAGATTTGGTTTCGTTGGCTTTGATTCGCCAGTCTTTGAGCCATTTGGATACTTGATTGAGACTGTTTTGAAGCTTTTGTGCTGCAATGTCTGGTGAATTGTCCATTGATAGAATTGCTGTGTCATCAGCAAATGTTCCAGTAACTACTCCATCTGTCGTAGGGAGATCAGCTGTAAAAAGAAGATACAACGTGGGACCCATGACGCTGCCTTGCGGAACTCCAGCTTTGATAGCATATAAAGACGTTAACTCTTCTCCTTGTTTCACGAAAAACTGTCTGTCACTTAAATATGACTTTATTAGGTTGTAGAAGTTTAAAGGTAGGTCTTTTTTTATTTTGAAAAGAAGTCCGTCATGCCACACTCGATCAAATGCCTGAGATATATCCAGGAACGCTGCGACACAGTATTGTTTTGATTCAAGAGCTTTGTTTATATGTTCCACTAGTCTGTGTACTTGTTCAATAGTACCATGCTTTCGACGAAAACCAAACTGATGGTCAGGTAATAATTTGTTTGCGACAATAATCGGGGATAATCTAAGCAGAATAACTATCTCCATGATTTTGGAGGGTATGGGTAACAGGCTAATAGGTCTGTATGATTGTGCCTCAACCGGATCTTTTCCAGGCTTAGAAACCATAATAACTTGGGCAATTTTCCATTGAGGGGGGACCATTCCTCTTCGTAGGATAGCGTTATACAGGAAAGTGAGAAATTTAATCCCTTCCGTTGGCAGCTCCCTTAGGATTTTTCCTGTTATAAGGTCGTAACCAGGAGCTTTATTTGGATCTAAAGCCTTAATTGCTGTTTTAATTTCTTTATAAGTGAGCTTATTAATGGGAGGATCAAGTTGGTGGGTTTGGCCCAATAATTCTGTGACTTCTTGGATTTTGGAGGAGCCTGTATCTGGATTTGGTATAAAGACCTGTTTGAGATGTTCAGCAAATGTAGCAGCTTTGTCCGCGTCGCTGGAAGCCCATTCTGAGTTACTTTTTCGGATGGGAGGTTGATTACTTGCCGGACGTTTAAGGTTTTTTGTGACTTTCCACAAAGAGTAATTTGTCTCTGCTGTAGCATCAAGATTTTCTAGAAATGTTTGTATGCCATGGTTTTCATTGTTTTTTAGCAGAATTTTTAGTTTTGTTTGAAGATGGTTTAGATGTTTTTTATCAGTAGGATGACCTGTAGTTTGCCACTTTTTCCGAGCTTTTCGTTTATCAGCCAATAGTTCTCTTACAGATCTTGGGTAATCTCGTTTATGGTATGAGTCTGCGGCAACTGGGGTAGCAGACCAGGCAGATTGTTGAACGCAGCTATTGAAATGTTCTACCGCTTCTATTATGTTGTCGTCCGTCCTTAAAGGAATTTTTAAATCTAATTTTTCTGTCACTAATTGTCTGAAGAGCTCCCAGTTAGTTTTATTGGAGTGTAGTTTGCAAGGTTTAGGTACCACTGTGATTTTCCTTTTTAGTACTATTTCTACCGGGGAATGATCGGAGGATAGTTCATTGCTCGTTTTGCTTGTTATAAAGTTGTTAGGGATACCTTTTGTAATACAGAAGTCAAGCAAGTCTGGTATTTTGTTCAAGTCTGTAGGCCAGTATGTGGGATCTCCGGGGGAAATAATATTTAGTTTTAATTTCTCAATGGCCATTAACAGCTGCCTACCTTTCGTAGTTATAGTACGTGAACCCCAGTAGTGGTGCTTGGCATTGTAATCACCTCCAGCTATGAATCTATGACCCAGTGTAGAAAGAAACCTTATGTAGTCTTCTAACTTAAGTTTATGTTTAGGTGGACTGTATACAGCCGAGATTGTAAAAGGTCCCGCCCAGTCTTCAATGACGACATTTGTTGCTTGGATTTCATCTGTGCAGTAATGTACTGTTTCATGATGTTTGATATTATATCTTATTAAAACTGCACTTCCAGCGTGTGCTTTGCCGTCAGGGTGCATTGTGTGATAGGTTTTATAGTTCTGGATATTAAAGTGGCTCTTTTTGGTAAAATGTGTTTCCGTAACTAGGAGGATATCTATCTTTTGTGTCTCTAAGTATGCCTTAACCTCAAGGGTATGTTGTGACAGCCCATTGGCATTCCATAGGGCAATTTTTAAGCAGTCGAATTTGACAGCTTGGTTGTGAGGGCTAATATTAGGTTTGTCATGGTGGTCAGTTGCTGCATCATTTGTTTCATGAGGTTCATTAATTCAAGCATGTCATTTTGGTTAGTGTGATTTGTCTCTGTTGTTGTATTGTTCAGAAGATTTTTATCGGTTAGTGCTTCTTTGTATGACTTATGTTGGCTATTTAGAGGTTCTTTATCCTTAGATTTTTTATTTTCGGCTGTAGCTCCCTGTTCCTTGCTGCGAACATAGGTGTTTCTGCGTTCTGGTGCCTTTGGAAATTTAAGATTTTGAAGCTCTCTATAGATTTTACAACCTTTATAATTTGCCGGGTGATTTCCATCACAGAGGACACATTTTACACAGTCTGATCTGGTTTTCCTTGAACATTCGATCGAGAGATGGTCACCAGCACATTTAATACATTTAGGGCTCCGACGACAGTACTTTTTGGTGTGTCCATACTGCTGGCATTTGGCACACTGTGGTAATTCACGTTTAGGTCGAGGGGGTTCAAAAGTTATGATACAGTTCATGAGATTTTTGACCTCATATATGCTCTTATTGTTTGGGCTTGTTTTTAATTCAACTATAAACAGTGGCAGTGGCTTCTTTGTTGCTCTTTGTTTGATGTTCCATATATTGGTACTGCAATGCCCTATTTCTTCTAACGCCGCTTTGATTTCCTCAGGTTCGGTTGACGGGTGCATATTTTTAAGGACCACCTTAAAACTCCGTTCATTCTTGGGTTTGTACGTGTAGAACTCTGTGTTTCTAAGTTCTAGTTGGTGTACAATGGTCCTGTATGTCTCTGGATCTTTTGGCTGTATTTTAACTTGGTCGTTGTTAATAACTTTAAGGTTATACATATCAAGGGCGTGTTCATTAAGAATCTTAAGAAGGGGTTGGATGTTTCCCACTTTGTCAACAAATATTGGTGGGGGCTTATTTATCTTTTCAGTAGCAATAGTTTTCTCTCCCTCAGAGTTATCAGCATCTAAGCCAGCAAATCTGTTTGTTGTAGGTATTGGTGGATTCTGGGACAGCCAGTAAGTATCCAGTTTTGTTTGTTTTTGGTGCTCATTCTTTTCTGGACTTGAGTTAGGCCTCTTCCTTCCAGAGACTTTTGACCAATTAGCATCGTTGCTTCTACTGGGTCCGGGAGCTATGTCTTGCGTTATGAGATTAGTATTTGGGTAATCACCAAGTGATAATGTTCTGGGTCTAGATTCAAACATTCCTTTGTGGAAGATTTGTTGTGTTAGAGTTTTATTGTTAGTAATATTGGTTTTTTGGTTGTTTGTTATAGAGTTCAATTGTTCATTCATTTCAATTCCCACGAGTAAGGACGATATAACAGTCACTACCTTTTTTTTTTTTTTTTTTTTTGGGTGGGAAATCATCAAATAACTTCTCCCGCTCTGGGCGGAGCGGGAGGGCGTGTCAGACTCTTACTGACTAAAACCCACCCGTGTTCCTTCAGTTGCCGTGTTGCCAGAGGGCCACGATGTCCCTATCGGTTCTCTTCGAACCCCCGGCAGGCATTGGCCCTAGCGGACCCCGTCAATTCTGCTGACATCTCTTTGAGGCGCGCGTGGAACACAACGCGCCGTCGACCCGGGCTTGGTCCTTATCGGACGGCGAGCTACCCATTGCTCACCGTCCGCAAGCCCGCGCCTACGGTGGCCGGAAATCGTCTCGTGACTCCCGACGCCCAGGGCGTCTCCTGCTGCGGCGGTTAGGGGCGCGAGGGCGCGAAATTTGCCTCTCCCTCACGCGCTCCGTCTCCTCCTTCGCGAGCATTACTGCTTCGCAGAACGAGGTGACGGCCTGCCATTTCCTCTCGCTCCGTAGCATGGCCCGAATCAGGGCCGGACGCGAGAGATCACCGCCGCCGATCGCTTCCACGAGGACACGGCGATGCTCCGCCCAAGCCGGGCAGACCTCCACCGTATGCTCCACCGTGTCCTCCGGGCGATCCACACAGTGATGACACCCGGGCGTTTCCTCCCGCTTTATCCTGAACAGGTACCTCCCGAAACAGCCGTGTCCGGTGAGCACCTGTGTCAGGCGGAAGGTGAGGACGCCGTGGCGCCTCTCTAGCCACTCCTCAAAGAGGGGTCTTATCGCCGCAATTGCGGCGTGCCCAGCGCTGGGTTGCGACAATCGCACTCTCCATTCCGCCATGAGATCCCGCCGGAGCTCTGTCCGCTGTGCCGCAACTTCTTGCGGCATCGGAGTTAAGCCCCGGCGTTTCGCCTCCTCGCGCCACTCCCAAATGTGCGCGAGGACCTTTGCCTCCAGATCCCATGGCAACAGTCACTACCTGGGGTGACGCCTATTCCCAGGAGAAGGCAAATACAACAATGGTTGCCCGTTCCACTGAGGTTGGCGCTAGAAACTGGTTTCCCACCAGACATACATCCTCTCGGCGCGTTGCCCACCTTAGGATTGGGGTTATTTATTTAATTATGTGTTGCGAGGTTTTCTTCCTCGAGGGCCGGACAATTAAGCCAAGCCTCGTAGATATTCGTGAGTTCAGAGGCCATTTACTGCCTTTGATTGGTCGAGTCGAGTTTGTTAACCGCCGCTCGATGCTCGGCGTTGTTGCTCATTTAGCACCACCCGGGGGACACGTGTAGGGTGGGTTAGGAAGGATGGTAAATCCTACGGACGCGAGCAACTTCATCCCCCTAATATGATACTAACATAAAACCTAATTAGTAAATAACAATTGTTAAAGTATACCAACTATCTACTTTACTACTTTTTTTTTGTTTTTTTTTCAGCTTCCTTTCAATTTCAACTCTACGTTTTGCAGCGGTGAATATTTTTCTACGTCTAGTCACTGTCTCTCTGGGGCTTATTTAATAAAACCGACAAACGACAGGAGACAGGCGACAATCCGACCATTTTGTTAGTTTTTTTCATAGTTTTCTACTTTATTAAACAGCATCATAGTACATTACTGTCGCGGCCGGCAACAGGACGGACAGATTGATGGACGATCATGAAAATTTGAGCCAAGGCGAAGCCGAGGCACACATAATATATGTGAGTCCATCAAAGGCACACATATGTGAGTCCATCAATGTCTGGTTACGGCCACGGCTTATATAGTACTTTTCTCAAATAATGTGCGAAAATTCATACTAAGTAAAATAATTATAAATTTCAGAATCATAGACGAACAACGAAAATTTTTCACGCGCCAATATGTTCATATAAATGAATAATAAAATAAATAAATCATTTATTTATAAAAAAGTGCACATTTACAAAGTAATTTAATAATTAAAATTTGTTTCTTCGTTACTTTAAACAGCTCTATTCGCAAGCCAAATCGAAATTTAAATAAAATCTTTGATAAGTTACTTCCTTGGTTGCCATGTGTTGAAGTAAAAAGTTAGTTAAAAAAAACACGACAAATATCAAGTTTCATAGTAATTTATTCGGCCGCTAAACACGACAGATATGGATTTTCATACAAACATTACCGGCCAGGCGCTCGCACGTATTCGACCAGTACATAATTTTCGATTTTCCTCGAAGAAGGTTGTCAAAATAATGCTCGAATAAGCTCCAAGCTCAAATTCAAGTTCCAAGCATGTTTGATAAAACGTAATTTTTTTGCAGATATCACACTGTTTATTTGAGAGTTATATTAAGTAGGACGCTGGGAATCGTGGCTAAATAATAACAGCTGCACGGGTCTTTCGAAGGTTAAGTTACGATTGCCACGGTCAGTTCGTGGATGGGTGACCATCCATTACATATTGAGACTCCTCTGGGACTCCTCCATGCCTCGGAAAGCGTTGGTCCCGGCTGTCATTCGTAGATCTTTGACAGTCGTTACGGGAAGTCAGAAGCCTAAAAGTCTAACAACCAGACTTACGAAGGGATATCGTGTTTCCCAGTAACTGGTTTGTGGAGGTCAGATAGGTAGTCGCCACATGTAAAATACTGGTATTCAGCTGCGTCCGGTTAGACTGGAAGCCGACCCCAATATAGTTGGGTAAAGGCTAGGCAGATTGATTAAATAGGACCCTGGCTGTCAATTTGGCCCTTTGACCCTTGCTAACTGTCAGAAATTTTCTAGTATTTCTGAAACTTCTCTCCTTTAACCTACACTGCTATTAACATATCAATTATGTCACAAAGTCATCCACCATCTATATTTCCTCAAAATGTTTATCCCGAAAATAGGAGACACGCATTCACTTGAGTGAGGCTTAAAATTTATAGCACCGAGTATAAAGCAAGAGCTACACCACGTGCTAAGCTAACTTACGAAACTGTGACGTCTTCTCATAAATTGAGTCACATCACCAACACAAATCTAAGCTAAGTGAGCTCGACTACTAACTGTGAGTCTGCCAGCTCGTGCGCATCAAGATATTCCCTACATCTAACGTTTTTGTGTGGACCCAGATATTTCAGCTTACATAACTTAGGGCGAGAGCTGCTAGGCTGGGACTGGTGCTCGACAGCCGGTGGGACTTCGGCCCCCACTTTCGACAACTGACGCCCAAGTTGATGGGTGCCGCGGGTGCGTTGTCGACGCTGCTTCCCAATCTGGGGGGCCCGAGCACCGCCTGTAGGCGGTTATACTTGGGGATCGTGCGATCCATGGCCCTGTACGGAGCCCCGGTGTGGGCTTCTGACCTGACGGCCGGCAGCATCGCAATACTGCGAAAACCGCAGAGGGCGATGGCCGTCAGGGCTATCAGGGGGTATCGCACGATCTCCTACGAGGCGGCTTGTGCACTGGCCGGATCCCCGCCCTGGGACCTAGAAGCGAGAGCCCTCGCTTCACTGCACCGGTGGCGCGAGGAGGCGCGAATACGGGGAGGTGGACCGGTGCAGCGTGAGATCGAGCTTCGTCGGTCTCAGCTCCGCGAGGTCCTGGTGACGGAATGGCGGGACAGGCTTCTGCGCCCTACCGCCGGCCTCGCTACCGTCGACGCGATCCGACCAGTGCTCGACGAATGGCTCGGGAGGAGGCACGGTTCCCTGTCGTTTCGGGCGACGCAGGTGCTCTCGGGGCATGGCTGCTTCGGGAAGTACCTGTGTCGCATAAACAGGGAGCCGGACGCTCGGTGCCATCACTGCACCAACTGTCGGGAGGACACGGTGCAGCATACACTAGCAGAGTGTACCGCATGGGAGGAGCCGCGCCGTGCCCTCGTATCCGAAGTCGGAACCGACCTGGCGCTGCCGGCTGTCGCTCGTTCGATGGTCGGGAGCGCCGAGTCGTGGGATGCGGTGATCTCCTTCTGTGAAACCGTAGTTTCGCAGAAGGAGGCTGCGGAAAGGGAGAGGGAGATTGAGACCACTCTCCTGATCCGTAGCAGGCGGACTGGGCGTCGGCGGAGGGCGGACAACGCCCTCTTCCAACCCCCGTAAACGGATCCGGAGGGACGGCGGACTCGGGGACGTCCGCCGCCCCCCATCCAGCAGGACCCGAGGTGGCGGCGCGTAGTGTTCCACGCGCGCCCCTATTTGACGTCGTGGGGGGAGTCTCACCTCACTCCCCCCGCGGGCATGAAGTGGCCCGCAAAAGCGGGCCGGCACCAGTCGGGGATCATGGAAGGCGCACTAGATCTCATGATCCCCGGTCCAAGTGTGGGAAGCGAACACCGGGGTGGTTTTTAGTCAGTAGGAGTCTGACAGACCCCTTCGTCTGCCCCAGGGCGGAGGACATCCATGAGGATTTTCCACCTCGGAACAAAAAAAAAAAAAAAAAGGGCGAGAGCTGCAACTGAGAGCAGTGGTGGCCCAGTGGTAACCGCGACTTACGAGTTGTAGGCCGTAGGTTCGAACCCAGACAGGCGCTTTAGTTTGTGTAAATTATTTCATCACCACTGCTCTCAAAACGGTGAAAGAAAAGAGGAACCCGGCATGTCCTAGAATCGAAAATTCGAAGACATGTGACATCTACCAACACGCACTGGGCCCGCGTGGTGGATTACGGCCCACTCCCTCTCACAGAGAGGAGGCCTGTGTCCCAGCAGTGGGAACATTTATAGGCTGATGATGATGAACTTAGGGCGAGATCAATAAAAAATACTAAGCACATAATTTGGATACGCATTATTCCTGTCACTTTTGCGTAACTGTCAAACAATAAGTGTAAAATTGAGAAGGGAACATTAAGCCAAAGCACATGCTAAGGAACGTTTATCAATCTCCGCTTTAGCTTAACTTGCATAGCTAGTGACACGCAAAGCGACGTTAGCTATAGCAAAGTTTAGTATAAGCTAAGCTCACGGTGTAGCCTGCTCTTAAGCCATAGAACGTTTGCGCCTCGTTCATTTCAAGTTAGATGAGTTCCCTGAGAGTTCACTTTAAATAAAATTAAGTATTCATCTCGTGTTATTTAGCTAAAAGCGTAAAACATTAATTTATTAACTCTTCTGCTTTGTGGGGTGTATAAAGGTAGCGTGTCGTTCGTTAATTAATTTAGACTATCGGCTTATGTATCTGAGAATTAAAATCAATATAAACATAGTAGGTACCTAAGTTTGTGCATACACACGCTGCCTTTTCAGAAAAAAGGGTTCATGTTCATATAGTTATAAAATGTACTACGAAAATGAGCGGTTTTACGTGCAACATATTATATATTACCTAGTGGTTAAAATCCATGTCTCCTATCAGCCCTACCCATAGGGTTGCCAGGCGTCCGGATAAAGCCGGACATAGTTAGGCTTTTTGATTGTGAGTACGGCCAAAATAAACGGTCTCCGGCTTGTCCGGTTTTTGTTAGGCTTTTTACATTTCGCAAACGAGCGAGCGCCGAGCGTAGCCGAGCGCAGGCGAGTCGACTGTCGGTCGCTCCCGCAGTCCGCAGAAGCAAGTAATAAATAGCACGTAAATAAGACTTATATTTGTGCAATTGCCTTACATTAGAATTCAAAATGTTGATTAATGTTTATCTAGAATTTAATTTTGACTGATGACTTTATTTGACTGATTAATAATAAAGTACTTAGACTGATTTGGCATTCGATTTTATTTGTATTTCATTAGAATTTAACAAGATTTATGGTAATAATCAAAAAAGCTTGATTTTACATACATTTTTTTGTCGTATCTATTAATACTGAGACACAAAATCCTCAATAATGTAGAGTGTCTGGCCTTTTTATCTAAATGTCCGGCCAAACTGGCTGGTCTGTCCGCCTATTAGGTTTGACGACCTGGCAACCCTACCTATACAAAATAATTCATCTATTGAAAGCTCACATCAATGACTATTAAACATTCAACAAGTTTTGCCACTTACTCACACTACAATTAGATGTCAACGTCAACTTACATTAACTATAATAATATTATCATCTTGATTATACCATATACATTGCTGTGTTCATTATCACATTGATAAAATTTTAAATAACCGGGTGATAATATGGTACATTGAGTTTAAAAAAAGTTTGGCTTTGTAAAACTCGTATTTGTTGGTATTTGTATTTCCCATGGGTATGCTTGCCTACAATAAATTGACGGCACGGTTGGCGCAGTGGTTAAGCGATTGACTGCTGCGCTGCGTGTCGCGGGTTCGATTCCCGCACGGAACAAATATTTGTATGACCTACAAGTAGTTGTTCCGGGTCTGGCTGTTTGTGTATGTCAGTTTAAATGTTTGTAAACTCACCCACAATACAGGAGAAATTTCTAGTGTGGGGCAAAGTATAAAAAAACGTGTGGCACTCGGGGACTGCCGCGGTAAAGCTATCGCATAACATTTGTAACCTCCATGACAACATTACGTTGTCATGGGAACCGTCATTACATGGTGGGCGGAGTGGAGGGTGTTAGGTTTTATTTTCGTTACGTTACGGAATTTCTTGATTCGGTCGCCGCGCTCAAAGCCCGCGATAAAAGCTATGCAATAGCTTAAAAGATTTATTATTATTATTAAAGTGTTATCTCTGTCACTCATTACTCTGTCACAAGCTAGATGTGTCATATTTACGTCAAGTTACTATACTTTAGGTACGATACATCCATACTAAAGCAACGGTTTTCTAGACTAGCGGTGACCGCCATATAACGGCCGCAGTGACGGCTCATCATCATCATCATGATCAGCCTATAGCAGTCCACTGCTGGACATAGGCCTCTCCAATTGCACGCCATTCAGCTCGATTCTCGGCAACTCTCATCCAGCTGCTACCAGCCACCCTTCGAAGATCGTCACTCCACCTAGCCTGAGGGCGTCCTACCTTACGTTTGCCAATTCGCGGTCTCCACTCAAGAACACGTATACCCCAACGGTCATCGGTTCTACGGCTGATATGGCCGGCCCACTGCCACTTCAGCTTGCTAATTCTGTGAGCTATGTCGATAACTTTGGTTCTCTGCCGGATCACTTCGTTCCGGATTCGATCCCTCAAAGAGACTCCAAGCATAGCCCGCTCCATGGCTCGCTGAGCAACCTTAAATTTATGGACCAGCCGTACCGTGAGTGTCCACGTTTCGGCTCCGTAAGTCATAACAGGCAGGACGCACTGATTGAAGACCTTCGTCTTTAGGCTCTGTGGAATACGCGACGAGAAGACTCGACGAAGTTTCCCAAACGCTGCCCAGCCCAGCTGAATTCTTCTGTTAGCCTCCCTCTCAAAGTTGTTCTTACCAAACTGCAGAGTTTGCCCGAGGTAAACGTATTCTCGAACAACCTCGAGAGCACCGCCATTGACAGCAATCGGCCCCGGAGTGACGTGTTCGTTGAACATATCCTGGGTTTTGTCCAAGTTCATCCGGACACCAATGCGCACAGAAGAATTAACTAGGCCGTCCAGCATCTGCTGCAAGTCATGCAGCGATTCGGCCAGTATGACGATGTCATCTGCAAATCTCAAGTGTGAGATGTATTCGCCGTTGATGTTAATGCCACGCCCTTCCCAGTTCAGCGTCTTAAACACATCCTCCAATGCGTTAGAGAACAATTTTGGGGATATGACATCCCCTTGTCTCACCCCTCGACGCAGGGGGATATGTTCAGTACGCTGATCCTGAATTTGGACGGTCATTGTCGCGTTTTCATACAGACATCTCAGCACTTGGATGTATCGCCAGTCGACTTGGCATCGCTGCAGAGACTCCAAAACAGACCAGGTCTCGACAGAGTCAAAAGCCTTCTCATAGTCCACAAACGCAAGACACAGTGGCCGATTATACTCATCGAACTTCTGTATAATTTGCCGCACTGTGTGAATGTGGTCTATGGTGCTGTATCCTCCTCGAAACCCAGCCTGCTCCCGTGGCTGAAACTCGTCGAGTCTTCTCGCTAGACGATTCGTAACGACTCTTGAAAACAACTTATATACGTGGCTAAGGAGCGAAATGGGTCTGTAATTCTTTAAAAGAGTCTTGTCACCTTTCTTAAAGAAGAGAACGACCACACTCTCTCGCCACGCTTCTGGAGTTCTCCCAGAGAACAGGACAGAGTTGAAGAGCTCCCGAAGCTCTTTCAGTACAGGGCTTCCTCCAGCTTTCAGGAGCTCGGTCGTTATCCCGTCCTCACCAGGGGCTTTTCCATTTTTAAGCTGTTTTAGAGCCGCCTCGATTTCGTCTTGGCTGACTTCTGGCAGGTCTTCCGTGAAATGGCGGGTTAAGGTGGATCTGGAATCCTCATTTTCGGGATCAGGTCGAGATGCGTGCGATGCGTACAACTGGCCGTAGAAGTTTTCTACTTCCAAAAGGATCTCCGGCTTCGAAACGACGATATCCCCACTGGGTTTGGTCAACTTCGTCAGGTGGCTCCTCCCGAGTGACTGGACGAACACCTTCGACCCCCGATTTTGCTCAATCGCTTTCTCTATAAAGCGCGTATTGGAGCGTCGGAGGTCGCGTCGTACCAGTGTTCTTATGTTGTTGTTGAGTGCCCGTTGTTCTGACAAAGTGATAGGTGGGTTTTCACGTCGTTCCGTCATAAGCTCCAGAGTCTCCTTTGAAAGTTTTGACTTCTTGCCCGTACGCCGCATTTTACAAAAACGCGTGCTTTCCTCCCTGAGGATTTCCGCCACTTGGTCGAGTGCCTGGTCAACGTCATTTGTGGTTTCCACGGCAGCAAATCGGTTCTCCAAGTTTGATTGGAACGCTTCAGATCCCAGCATGGTTTGGAGCATGTTTGAACGGAGCCTAGACCTCATCAAACGAGTTCGCTCGAGCTTAAAGTTGATATTCAGAGAGCCTCGGACAAGTCTGTGATCACTGCCGGTGTTGAACCTGTTGATCACCGAGACGTCCCTGAATATATGCTTCTTATCCGCTATGATGAAGTCTATCTCATTTTTCGTCATAGTATCGGGGCTTCGCCACGTCCACTTCCTTTGGAGCTGTTTCTTAAAGAAGGAGTTCATCATGAAAAGCCCCTCCTTCTCTAGGAAGTTGACAAGCATTTGCCCCCTATGATTTCTGCTGCCAAACCCATAAGATCCTACTACCGATTCGCTGCAATTCTGTACTCCCACTTTAGCATTAAAATCCCCCATGAGAACATTGTAGTGGGCCTTAGTGGTGGAATGCAAGGCCTTGGAGATATCCTCAAACATTTCCTCCACTTCGTCATCCGAGTGTGCCGAGGTCGGTGCGTAAACCTGAATAACCTTGAGGCTATACCTCTTGGTTAACTTCACTACAAGGTACGCTATCCTGTTCGAGACACTGGAGACTTCTACAACGTTGTCACAAAGGGATTTGTTTACCAGGAACCCGACTCCGCCTTGGGATAGTTGGTCTCCCTCTCGAAAATACAAAAGGTGGCCCGATTCAAGGGTTATTATGTCCTCTCCCTCTCTTCGGACTTCACTTAAGCCAAGAATATGCCACTTTATTTTTCCGAGCTCTTCTTCTAGCTGCACTAGGTGTTCGTCGAGCCGTAACGTGCGTCCGTTGTACGTTGCCAAGGTCAGTTGGGTTTGGCGGCCATTCGTAACCCGGGGATTCTTCGCACCCCCTACCTTACCGTTACCGTGATTGCCGCCAAAATCAGGAATAGCAAGGCGGCCGGGAACTGGAGGCCGTGGTTGAATTTGACTTGCCATTTGGAGGGTTTGCCCATAATCGCCACGCTGGGCATGCGGGTTGGCGATCGCAGATCGCAGCTTCTCGCACTAGTGACGCTGCTGCCCGTCACTAGTCTGCACCATTTAGCTGCGAAATTTTATTTAGAATGGTTATACCGCCATTTGTCGGTTGTCAGAGCCTCGTTAGTTATTCAGCAGGGTGCACCACGAGCAGGTGAGGTTGACTTGGGGCACTGAGATAGTAGTGTGACCCCTTACACCCCACACAGTGACGGCTGTCATGTGAAAATTATGGCAGCGGAGCAAACCCCGCACTTTTGTTTTTATTTTTTTATGTGTATCCATAGAGAGCGTTTTTTGACACCGTAAAGTTTTGACTTTACGGTGTCAAAAAACGCTCTCTACACACCAACTTACTTTCATAAATCACGTTTCAGTGACGTCATTCGCCGGCAAATTGCAGACACCATATGGCGACCACCGCAGTCTTAAGAAACCCTTTATCATATTTATGTAAACGACACCGTATTACATCAACTGACAGGTAACGAGTTTATTGAGACTAAGTCCAAAAGTGATCAACGTTTTCGTAAGATGACCGTACAAAGAACCCGCGACATTTATATTGTTAAAGGCTCATTTGTCCCAGGACAGCCATCAGTCATCGTAATGGAGCCGTTTACTGAGTAATTATAGCACCCAGAGGGTCTGAAGCGAAATCTATTGTATGTAGACATTCATCCATTTTCATTATTAGGTTTCTTGAAGATAAGTAGCTAATGGTTTTGTGGTGGTTAGGGAAATCAGAAATAAGTAGGTACAGTTTTATAAGGAATACATTGTTGGAAGATACAAGAGTTATGGGAAGCTTATGGTCTGCAGGGGGATGATACAGATTCAAAATGTTGCTGCTCACATATTTTGTAGAAGATCCGCTGAATAATTATCGCGGTACTTAGTTATTTACGCGAAAGTAATTAATCGTATCTATTGTTAACTCTCCGGATGTTTATTACATTTTGCCATTAAACTTCATGTTCCGATTGTTGATTTTTAATGGAGGATACGACACGTGTTGTGTGTTACAGCTACAACAGTTTTTTTAGGGTTCCGTAGTAAACAAGGAACCCTTATAGTTTCGTCATGTCCATCTGTCTGTCTGTCTGTCCGCGGTCTAGCTCCGAGACCCTTAGTACTAGAAAGCTGTAATTTCGTATAGGTATACATATTAATTACGCCAACAAAGTGATAAAATAAAATTATGAAAAACATTTTTTTTTATGGTACCTCTCCTACACGTAAAGTGGTGATGTTTTTTTTTTTGTCGCTTGGCGTGTGGTATCATTGGAAAGGTCCTTCAAAAACATCGTGAGTTTGTGAAAAACAGTTTTGGATTCAGGGATCCGTTTGCGAAATATTAAGCTTTAAGTGCTAATTTTTGTAAGAGTCATATGTCCTCCCCTGCCAACTAAATGGTTGATTATGGATATGTGAAAAAAATCACAGCAGTAGTTTATATGACGAAATTAAAAGGAAAACTATCATAGCTAAGTATGCTCTACAAGTTAACGAGTAATAATTGACCAACTTAACTTTGCAGTTGTAAAAACATGTTTTCCCATACATTCCGTATGGGAGAACATATTTTTCTATTACAAAATTAAGTTTGTTTTTGGGATAAATTCATCCCAACTACGGAACCCTTCATTGTGCGTGGTCCGACACGCACTTGGCCGGTTTTTAAGAATTGGGCACGTACAAAATCCCTTTTTATGCTACAACAACATTGAAAAATCAGCCATCACCAAAACATCCCTTTTCAACACTGGTTCAGAATACTACAATCATATTGTACCTTTCGACACACCTGTTTCCCCCTTCTTCAATAATAAACCTCCATGCCCGCCCACCATTTCATTTACCATAAACCCTTCAAACAGGATATTTGTAGCCATCAGAAGCCGTGAGTCGATCACTCGACTACAAATCAACTTGATATAACAAGACTCTGCTTACAGTCTATGTTATCGGGTACTTTTTCAACCTTAGGTACCCTTACCCTTTATCCTTTCGTGAAATAACTGATTTGAAATAGATACCCTTGTATTTGATCTTTTTTCTACAACAATTTAATACTTACACGTGTTAAAAGCAAAAGCTGAAATCTACATTTGTAAAGTCACACTCGAACAAAAAATCTTTTTGCTGCTAACTTCGTTTATAAAAGCAAATAGAAATGGGAAATTATAATTTCGTTTTCACTTTAGTCTTTTTTTGTTGGGTGCTGACATCTCGCGCGGGGAACACAACGTGCCGTCGACGCGGGCCTGGTCCTTACCCATTGCTCACCGTCCGCAAGCCCGCGCCTACGGTGGCCGGGAATCCGCCTGGGATTCCCGACACCCAGGGCGTCTCCTGCGGCGGCTAGGGGTGTGAGGGCGCAAACTTTGTCTCTCCCTCACGCGTTCCGCCTCCTCCTTCGCGAGCATTACTGCTTCTTTCACTTTAGTCTGGTCTCAGTATTTGAATAAAAAATTAATACTAAGTAATGCAAATTATCTTATTTACATGTCTAAAGCATTCCCTAGAAATATTAATAAAGTCACGTTTTACACTCCAAAGTATAATGGCAAAGTTTCAGAAGGCGTCAATCAATAAAAAATTGAGTTCCATACTTTAGCAACTTATTTATTTTTAACAATACCGACATATTTTATTTATCACTCAACATTTGGGGCCCATTTCATGTGTAGGTAAGTATAATTCACACATTAAACGGTCATAATTTTTTATGATACATTCCTAATGATTTTATAGAACCCATGACATTATCTTTATGGTTTTTTAATGTCTTATACATTTCCACACACATGACAATACGTACAAAATGGAAACATTAGAAAAAAGTTCTTGGCAATAACATGAAAAAAAACGTGTGGCACTCGGGGACTGCCGCGGTAAAGCTATTGCATAGCATTTGTAACCTACATACTTCCTATTTGTCAACGCTACACTTGGGATGAGGACGTGAAGACATAAAACAAAAATTACGTTCCCATGACAACATCACGTTTCCCATGACAACATCACGTTGTCATGGAAACCCTCATTACATGGTATTATGGCATAATCAAGAAGATTTAAGAAAAAAAAAATTATTTCGTTAGGATTTTGGCCGTTAGCTGTTGGCGGGGCGTCGTCGCCACGCCAACTGGCGATCTGACCTGCCACAATAGATGTTTAACTTAATAAATCATCTATGATGTTTCTACATTCATAAATCATAAAATTAATAAAATGATAATCATGAGGATAAGCCTCATAAATATCATTAAAATTAATTATTAATATTTGTTGGTTATTAATATTTTTTTAATAACCAACGACATACGTAACGACTTTTATAATAGAGTAATGTAATAATGTTGTAACTTTTTTAAATAAAGAAAGGAGACGTTTCATTTTTGTATGGGACTCCGGCCATAACATGTACACTTTAGAAAACCTGGGAAACGAACCCCTAAATACAATAAAGACTGTTTTTTTCCATAATATCTAATACATATTGGGCACAAAATAAAAACAGAAAATGTTTGACGTTTGTCAGGAGAATTACGACCATCGACAGCTAGCCATTTTCGTCCAGAAGTACCTACAAATCTACAATCCACAAAAGCAGTTTTTTATTTTTATGATGAATCACACTTTCTAATAAATCAAAAAAGTTGTATAAGATAGCTATCTTAATATAGTACAGAAATACATGCCTTTCATATTTATTTAAATGACGTCTACGTGATATTATTATGTTAAAATGTAACATGATTTCTGGACGAAAGCAGTATGCAAGTAAAACGACGCCATGATGAATAGAATATGGCAATAATTTGTTAAACTATTGTTTTTTGTGCCGAACTAATCAGGGGAATAAACAGGAAAGAATATTTTTCCTCAATTCGTGGAATTTTTTCCTTTTTTTACATTAACGTACACTTTATGGCCGAAAATGAAACATCTCTTTTATTTTATTTATCTACCATCTTTCTTATATGTATATTCATATTACGTTTTCTAAGATAATTGCGTTATTGTAAATGTAAATTCTGGCATACTTATCAGCACTTTTAATATATAATTGTTTTCTATTAATTCCTTGTATGTACTGCTGTTGGTGTAACAAATAAATAAATAAACATCTAATCAGTTTTCATAATTGCATCTGAAAAAAAGAATATTAGATAGGCGGCTTGTTTATTGACAGATTATTTACTTTGTGAGGAAACATGCTTTCCAAGTTTTTTTTTTTACAAAGTAATCATGTTGACTCTGAAGTGCCGTGTTTGACTGATGCGATGAATGCTTGGAAAATGGCTTGTCCGGATACGGAGCAGCCCGAGAATCCGTCTTCCCAGAGACAGTAGGATGAGCCGCTCTGCAGGTTGGTACGGAATAACCTCATAAATACGTCCACCAACACTGCCGAGCGTACCCGCCTGCTAGCTGTGGGAGAATGGGAGTCGGGCCTCTGACTTCAGGCGCTACCGTCACCCAACATAGGCACTATGTTGGGTGACACCACTTTCCGGCTCGGTACAAGTCTGCGTCTGGGTGCTCCTTGCGGGGCTCCACATCGCTGTCTGTGTGGTGAAGCTGTCGATCGCCTCGCACACCATGGTCTTTCCTGCAGCAAGAGCGCTGGTCGGTTGGCACGGCACGCAAGTATTACTGACATCCTCCGTCGGGCTCTTGTCACTGCCGGGGTGCCATCTGTTTTAGAACCCAATGGCATGACACGCGACGATGGAAAGAAGCCAGACGGAATGACCATAATGCCTTGGAAGTTGGGAAGGCCTTTGGTGTGGGATGCAACCTGTGTCGACACCCTTGCGCCATCCCATCTGCCTAGCATTCCTAGCATCCCCGTGCCCGGGCGGCTGTTGCAGGTGCAGAAAACCTCAAACGGCGCAAATATAGCAACCTTAATGGTAGCTATATTTTAGAGCCGTTTGGGGTTGAAACACGAGGGCCATGGGGTCCGAGTACTCACCGAATATTCCGGGACATCGCCAAACGGTTGGTCGACTCTTTACGTGACCAGAGGGCTGGCCAATTCTTAGGCCAAAGAATCAGCATTGCCATCCAACGTGGCAATGCTGCCAGCCTTTTGGGCACTTTTCCCACTGACAGCGATGCGGAAGAATTTTTTGACGCTCAATGAGCTCTTGTCTTTATTTTTTACTTTTTCCTTTACATACTTGTACATAATATATAAATTATATAATATATAATTAGTTGTAAATTTCTTGCCGGCTCTTCTCCATAGGAAACAACCAATTGGAACCGTGCACCTAGCTTCTGACGTTTCATAAGTGTCCATGTAGGTTTATGTGAAATAAAATATTTTGATTTTGAAATATGTTTGTGTATATTAAATGACACAATGTTAGATATAAGTCATTCGATAAAGACTTTTCCATAAAATTACTTAAGAAAATAAAATAAATTCCTATATAAAATGTGTCTTGATTTAATTTACACGCACATCGTGAAAACCGCCAAGTCAATCACAAGATGTCTTTTCCCCCAACATCGTTTACTTCAATATACAGTAAAGAAATAAACCGGTGACTTACTCTTGAGTTAATCTTCCTTCGTAAACCGTAATTTCCGATGTCTTTACACCCTAAAATAGGAGGCCAAGGGGGCATAATCATGATGTTTGTTGATTTTAATGTTCCCCTTTGCTTGTTTATTGGAATTTAGAAAGTTAAAATAAAATATCGCGAGTATTATTGGATTAGTGGAGAAGGCGAATGTGTGTCAACAAGGTTATTAGAATTCATAATGTTTTGACTTTAAATACACAAAACATACTGAGACACTACTGTTTGCATGCATAATACCTACATCTATACAGAGGTAAAGTTTGTGAGTTTGTATGGTTGCATATTATAATAACTAAAGTTATTCTATTTTCGAGAAACTACGGTCAAAACCAGTTCCTACTGTTTAAAATACTTAAAAATCGTTTCACAGATTGTTGTAGTAACGAATGCACGAAATCCATAAAGGAGAAATCACCTACGGTTTATTCAACTACAATGAATTAACCTAAGGTTGATTAAACTAACGGACGATTCACCTACTGTAATTATTTCAGTCAGTGTAGTCGACGGAGCCCCGCCAGGCGGGGCTCCTATTTCTACGTGGTTTAAAAAAAAATAACCACGAAGGGGATGGCGGAGCCTATTGACCCCGCCATACCCTTCTAACCTAACATGTCTGAGTCGGGGTGCCCCCAAGACCCAAGCTCGTTTCGCTCGCTCTAGAAAATATCGAAGTACAGAGTATCAATTAATGTCCTAAATATCGTGATAATATCGTATCATGTCAACAAACAGTGTAAGTGAAGTGACGGGTGTTTTGGACTCTCTCGGGACTTGGGGCACCCCGACTCGGACAGGTTAGACCCCGCCATTACCCTTCGTGGTTATTTTTTTAAACAACACAGAAATAGGTGCCACGCGGATGAAATCGCAAGCAGAAGCTAGTGTATAATAGGACTATTCGTACCCAAAAGGGATATAATAGTGGCCATCTGACCGGAGGAGGAGTTGAAGAACTAAAGAAAAAAAAACCGGCCAAGTGCGAGTCGTACTCGCCCATGAAGGGTTCCGTAGCAGCAAGTAACATTGAATGAAAGGTAAATTGCGGTTTACGATTTATGACGTATTAAAAAAACTACTTGTTAGATCTCGTTCAAACCAATTTTCGGTGGAAGATTACATGGTAATGTACATCTTATTTTTTTTTTAGTTTTATCATTCTCTTATTTTAGAAGTTACAGGGGGGGGACACACATTTCACCACTTTGGAAGTGTCTCTCGCGCAAACTATTCAGTTTAGAAAAAAATGATATTAGAAACCTCTATATCATTTTTGAAGACCTATCCATAGATACCCCACACGTATGGGATTGATGAAAATTTTTTTTTTGAGCTTCAGTTCTAAGTATGGGGAACTCCAAAATTATTTGTTTTTTTTCTATTTTTATGTGAAAATCTTAATGCGGTTCACAGAATACATCTACTTACCAAGTTTCAACAGCGTAGCTCTTATAGTTTCGGAAAAAAGTGGCTGTGACATACGGACGGACAGACAGACAGACAGACAGACAGACAGACATGACGAATCTATAAGGGTTCCATTTTTTGCCATTTGGCAACGGAACCCTAAAAAAGCCGCCCGAGTGCATGTCGGACTACGCACAATGAATTGTTCCGTAGTTGGAATGAATTTATTGCAAGAACAAACTTAACATTGTAGTTGAAAAACATGTTCTCCCATACATTCCAACTGCAAATGTAAGTTTGTACGCACAATATTGAGAGATTTACCGTGTTCTTTTAAGACCATAGACTTCTTATAGGTTTTCCTGTAATTTATGAGTAAAGAACCATTCTCCGTATTTTTTTCAAAATTGTAGGCTCAGTAGTTTCGGAGATAATGATCAATTTTCATCTACTTTCTTAAATATCTTTAAAAGTAATTATTTTAAAATGATAAAAAAGTTGAGATCCTCGCCCTTTCATTTCGTCGCTGCGCTTTCCATAATCGCTATGTGCTTTTTACACACTTTACAGGAGACGCAAAAAACTGATTTTCTCAAAAAATACCCAGAGTAGTTAAATAATTTACTTTTACTTTAATACATATAACAAATTGACGTAGTTTTAGATTACTTTTGAATAGATAATATTATTAATATAATATCACGCCTTGTTTCCCCGAAGGGTTGGGCAGAGGTGTCCCTGTAGCATTAACATTATTAATAATGCCAAAATTAAACATGATAGGCAAATTTGAATTTTTTGTTGTTTTTACAGTATGTGTTTATTGAGATAACGATTCAAACTGCATAAAAAACCGAAAATCACGAAATTACACATAGCTTTTGCACGCGCAACGACGATTTGTTATGTTACACGGTACAGTTTGCAAAACCTTTTTTTTTTGTTTTCTCGTTTGTCCCCCAAAAGTGACCCTATATTCAAAATTAATTTATTTATGTTTGGGTCACAGAAATACATATGTGTACCAAATTTCAACTTAATCAGTCTATTAGATTCGGAGCAAATTGGCTGTAACAGACGGACAGAAGACACACGAGTGATCCTATATGGGTTCCGATGGTTCCGTTTTTCCTTTTGAGGTGTGGAACCCTAAAAGATTAAATTGTAGAAAAAAAAAAACCTTTTGGTAATCAAAATTTAGAAAGGGGCAAACTATATTTCACAGAAAACAGTTTCGGTTTTGTCACCTACTAAGAGTTATGTTAGTAGTTCATAAATTAAACCGGCTCTACTAAACATGACTTGCTCACTTGGTACTGACCCTGGTGCTGATGGTGACATGGGGGAAAACTTGAAACTCCGAGTTAAATCTCCATCACATTAAGCGGAGGCTCCCTAAATTGTATGTTAATTTGCATTTGTATTCTGAAACAATCACGCATACACTCAAAATGGAACTTCAATAAATGATTTAATGGATCTTTTTCTTTCCAAGTACAAGATAGTTACGTAATTGTAACATTTTCGCACGATTAAATTTTTTATTCGAAAATCATGTCTTTTATTAAAGATTATTTAAATAGAATCAAGATTACTCTGCTTTCATGTCTAAAATAAGTATACACAGTAAGAAAATACAGTGTGAGTCTTCATAATGTGCACATATCGAAATGAGGGAATCTATGCTTAATTTTAACGACAGAAAATATATTTTAAAAAATCCAATTTTTTTTTTTTTTTGCTTTTGGAATTAAATGGAATTAAAAAAAATTGCAACAAAACTGTGTAACTTTTAAACTGAATCAGCTATCGCAATGAAACAAACTCCATAATGATTGGAAGTAAGTAGGCGTCCACATAAAAATTGAAATTGAGAAAAAAAACTACCCTCAATTGAAAATAAACATGTTTTTTTAGTAAAAATCTGTATTTTTTTCATCAATTTTTACAATAATTGTAAAATTTATAAATAATACCCAAGAGAATAAAAAAAAATCTGACACAAAACATTAAAAAAAAAAATTTGTCCATTTTTTCCGTCACAACACAACCATACCAACAACCATAATCACAACAACCAACAACATACGACAACCATAGTCTTAAACAGTCTTTGCTCAGTTTTGAAGTCGATTTTCTTTATGAGACCTCCGTGACAATTTTGTTATAAACTTGTGGAGGCAAATGCGGATGCGGAGATACGATTTCTTCTGGAAGTTCCACATTTGCGCAGGCGCAGGCTTGGTTCCGATAAAACCCAAGTACCTAATATTGATTGCCTTATTGTCACAAGCGTGTCTACTAAGCGTGGGGTCCTGAGTTCGTTCGAATTTTCTATTAGAAAGTTCTCAGTAATAGAGTCTAGATTTTTACCCGGTTAATGGCATCGGCAATTAAATCTAAGGTCACTCAGGCTAGGTTGAGCGACGATCTCCGCAAGGTGGCTGGTAGCAGCGGGATGAGAGTTACCAAGAATCGAGCTGAAAGGCATATAATTGGAGAGGCCTAAATCCTGCAGTGGCCTGTTGTAGGCTGATGATGTAATGTGTAATGGCATCGGCTCGTCTCCGACTAGGATAAGTTTATACTCCTCTGCCTATTCTTTGGAGAATACAGGTGTTATTTTGTATTATTCGTTGTATTATTAAACACTAGCTTTCTACCGGGATAAAAAGTATCCAATATCAGCCAGATCATGGTCTATCCATGTGCCAAATTTAATTGAAATCCGTTCAGCTATTTTAGCGTGAAAGCATAACAAACAAACTCACTTTCGCATTTATAATAGTATAGTTAGGATTTCTGGCTAATCAATTGCAACTGCTCTGTAAATTTCTATTATTGTTACAAATTTGACTTTTGTGTTGTTTCTCTTTTTATAAAGTTAGTTTTCTACGTGGGATTAATTTAAAGGTCTTTAGTGGTAAAGTTCACTCATCCACCATAGAAAAGGGAGGATCCTCCGACCAGACGGGTGTTGTGTCTGGCGGGCAACTGTCCAATGGTTTGAAATTGAAATCTTGTATCTATGTCGATCGCTCGGTAAACTCTAATAGCGCGATGCAGGATTTGTCTTCTGAACAGCTGTTAATGCATCGCCCATCATTATTTATTCTTATCTATTAATATATCTCTTTCTAAACTGACTTTTGATGTAGGTGGAATGACACAGAAAACCTGATGTTTTTTGCTAACTAGGTAGGTACTGCCTATATAGGGTGAGAAGAAGTCTAGAAGAATAATTTTAATATTCCTCTAACAGTTTTAATTTCCAAGGTAGGTTCAAAAGATGTTAATGTTACTTCACTTTTCACTCTTTTGTCATGATTTCCAAATATTAATTAGATTTTGTGATTTTAAATACTAAATATAAAATTAAAATATGTGATTTGCCTCAAATGATTTTTGTATCAGTGTAATCATGAAGTTTAAAAGTATCTCATTTGACAGTTACGTAAAAGTACTGTACTCTAATTGCGTAACTTATTTTCGTAAACAATTATTTATTACATTTTGACAGTTCAACAACATTCATTGCGTTATTTAAGTTGTTGAGCAGATTTTTTTATCCAACTTGTGAAGCAATGGATTAAAAATCAGTCTCAAATCAAAACAGATTGTGATTGTGTTGTATTACGCAATTAGGGTACTGGTTTTTTAACGGAACGGAATTGGAAACATGATGTTTGGAGCGTCGCTTAGCTTCTAAAGCAGTTCTGTTTGAGCCTCGAAACTTATAGGATGTCTTCAAGAAGTCTATAGTCTATTACGTTATTATTTTAAGTACCTAACTAAATAGTTTGTTAAATAATGATAAAAGTGTACCAAGTTTGTATGTGTGCAAGATTATAAATACAGAAATATTAGTATTGCAATGGTGTATCATTACACTTTGTTCATATTAACGCTAAACGTCATGTGACAGGTATAGCCATTTATCATTTACATTAGCTTTATGTGAAAATAATATTAGAAAAGTTCTGAACATCACGCTTACCTTTTTAAGCTATTGCATAGCTTTTATCCGAACTCATCTAGCTTATTTTTAAAAAAAATTATATGACGTGTAAAAGTGATTCCAATATCCTATTTACAGAATAAACAATTTCATTTCATTTCATATCGCGGGCTTTGAGCGCGGCGACCGAATCAAGAAATTCCGTAACGTAACGAAAATAAAACCTAACACCCCCTACTCCGCCTACCATGTAATGACGGTTCCCATGACAACGTGATGTTGTCATGGGAAACGTGATGTTGTCATGGAGGTTACAAATGCTATGCAATAGCTTTACCGCGGCAGTCCCCGAGTGCCACACATTTTTTTTTATTATTAAAATAATAATATGGAACCACGATCAACAGTTTCAATGTGGAACTTCATTGATTTCCTGTACTTGCTACAGCCGAAATACGTCCACTGCTGGAAATAGTCGTCGCTAAGCATCGCCGTATCGACCAGTCCTGTGCTACCCACTCCCAGCGAATTCCTGTGGCTTCACAAGGTCATCGGTCCACCTTATGGGAGACTTTCCAACGCTACGCCTTCCGGTACGCGGTCATCATTCCAAAACATTTCGGCCCAATTGGCCACCTGTTCTGCGAGCAATGTGTTCTGCCCACTGCCACTTAGCAAATCTTTGGGCGATGGCAGTTATTTTGGTTCTTCTACGGATATACCAATAGGTAAGTTTATAACATAAATAGCATAACATCACGCCTGTATTCCCCGAAGGGTTAGGCAGAGGTGTACCTATAGCACACCCACATTTCGCTAATATGTTTAAGTCCCATGCATCAACCGGGCATAAATCTAGACTCCGGGCTACTACTGAGAAATTCCAATAATACTTTGCCCGACGTGGGAATCGAACCCAAGACCTCATGCTCAGCAGCAGTGCTTGCGGCCAACGAGGCAACCATTACACCAACAAAGCAACGATTACATGTAGGTTTTAAACATTTTTTTTGCTGTGCTACTTATGAAACAGATGTTCATAAAAGAAGTCCACAATCTTTGAAAGTACCGCTCATTTATTTAACATACACCGACTTACGGAACTAACACAATCTCAAATCACCATCCAAAAACGATTAAACCATTAAGCATTAATGTAAGGTAAATGCCTTTCAAGTGATAAGTGTAACATTAACTATCAGGCGACCCACCAAATTGCCTACAATTTATTTAAACATCTGAAATTAAATTACTAGGGACAATTGGGACGGAGCTATTAAGTTAAAAGATTGTTACAAAAACATTTAAAACGGAACGGATGGAAGATCAAGATGGAAGGTTTAGAATTACAAGAATTTTGATACTTCGTTCTCTCTTTCATAAATATTATGGTTATAATAAATTCTAGCCTCGTGTAGCCTTCCTAGAAGGGAAGTACTTGCTTAAAATCGGCCGAATGCGAGTCGAACACGAAGTTCCAGTACAATTTTTTTTTTAAATCGCAAACGTAGTGATACTGTGAATTACAAAGTAATTTTTTGCAGTTGCAGTAAATCACCCATATTTGAGAGCAGTGGAAGCCCAGTGGTAACGGCCACGACTTACGAGTTGTGGGTCGTAGGTTCGAACCCAGGCAGGCGCTTTACTTTGTGTAAATTATTTCATCACCACTGCTCTCAAAACGATGAAGGAAAAACATCGTGAGGAAACCGGCATGTCCTAGAACCGAAAATTCGAAGCCATGTGACATCTACCAACCCGCACTGGGCCCGCGTGGTGGATTACGGCCCACTCCCTCTCACAGAGAGGAGGCCTGTGTCCCAGCAGTGGGAACATTTATAGGCTGATGATGATGACCCATATTTATATTAAAGTACCTGAGTGACCGAGCTCTGCTCTGGTGAAAATAGAGAATGCTCATTTAATAGTCTAGGATAGTACCTACCAATTCCATACTGCCATGATAGTAGGTACTTACTAATTCCATGCTGCCATGTAATGGCATTATTGTCATATCATTATTCATTACCTTGTTCAAAACTTTGGGCGACTGAGGTCTGCTCGGGTGAAAATACGGAGAAAACTTATTTTCCCAGACATGAGACCTAGGTAGATCGATTTTTCGCCCCCTTAAATCCCTTAATTGCAACTCTCATCTAAATCGTTGGAGCCGATTTGGACAATTCTATACAGGTTGACTTGTAATTTGAAGTATTCCTTCCAGGACGTGATAGTGTGACCCATTTGCAACAATTAAGCACCCCATAGAGCCTAGGCATGGGATTCGAGAAAATATAAAATTACATGAATTTTTGAAAATTTCCCAGAATTCGTCACTAAATATCACTTTTCTCCAAACTCCCAAATTAAATGGCCTTCACTGCTATTCCATTGGATAAATAATACTTTAACAAACCTTTAAATGTAACCAAATTTTCCAAAACATCAAATACTTAAAAGTTAAAGGAAGAAGTTTATCAACCATTTTCAAAAATTATCTATGGACATGAAACTTGAAACCAGTTATCTCAAAATTTTACTAAGGCATTAAGTGTACAAGTTACGGGGAAGACATCTTCATTTAATCAGCTATCTAACGATGTACAAACGTTCAAAGAATATTAAGAGGTGCCGATGAAACAGTCGATAATGCTGACAATGGTCAAATTTGCAAATTGTTGAAATATAAAAAAAAATTGTGATAATCGAATTAATTAACTGGTTTATGCCATTCCTCTACTTTCAAACCTCCCAGCAATCCATTGTACGTTAAACACCCAGTACTCTAATTGCGTAATACAACACAAAAACAATCTGTTTCAATTTGAAACAGATTGCTAATCCATTGCTTCATAAGTTGGAAAAAAAATCTGCTCAACAACGTAAATAACGCAATGAATGTTGTTGAACTGTCAAAAAGAAACAAATTAGGCATAATTGTTTACGAAAATAAGTTACGCAATTAGGGTACAGGTCATCATGTCTCCACATATCAGGGTAAGAAAAAACATTTACAAAATCAAAAGTTTATTGTGTGGGGGATATCTTAAACTTAATAAAATTTTATTTAAATTATTTATTGTTATAGTGGCAATAGAAATACACAATCTGTGAATACTTCAACTATCTACTTTAATACGGTTCATGAAATACAATACGGCCCGCTGACAGACAGACGAACGGATAGCAGAGGCTTAGTAATAGAGTTCCATTTGGCACACTTCGGGTACGGAACCCTAAAAATTATCAAACTCGACTTTCTAAATTTAGTTACCCATTTAGACAACCCATGTTAGATGTAACAACATCATCAAGCTTTTTACTCTGCCCTAAAGTCACAAGGCAGGACTTGTACTTGTCGCCGCAGGAGGGGATGCCCAGGGCGTCGGGAATCGAGAGCCGATTTCCGGCCACCGTAGGCGCGGGCTTGCGAACGGTGAGCAATGGGTAGCTTGCCGTCCGATAAGGACCAGGCCCGAGTCGACGGCGCGTAGGGTTCCACGCGCGCCTCAAAGAGATGTCAGCAGAATTGACGGCCGCTAGGGCCAATGCCTGCCGGGGGTTCGAAGAAAACTAATAGGGTAATCGTGGCTTCCGGCAACAGGGCAACCGAAGGAACACTGGTGGATTTTAGTCAAGTCTGACACGGCCTCCCGCTCCGCCCAGAGCGGGAGAAGTTATTTGATAATTACCCACCCAAAAAAACAAGTGCGTGTCGGACCACGCACAATGAAGGGTTCTGTAGTTGGGATGAATTTATCCCAAAAACAAACTTAACTTTGTAGTTGATAAACATATTCTCCCATACAGAATGTATGGGAAAACATGTTTTTGCAACTGCAAAGTTAAGTTGGTCGATTATTACTCGATAACTAGTAAAGTCTACTTAGCTGTGATTGTTTTTCTTTTAATTTCGTTATATAAGCTACTGCTGTGATTTTTTTCGCATATCCAAAACCAACCATTTAGCTGGCAGGGGGGGGGACACTTGACTCTAACAAAAATTAGCACTTTAAAGCTTAATATTTTGCAAACGGATCCCTGAATCCAAAAATAGTTTTCACAAACTCATAATGTTTTTGTAAGACCTTTTCAATGATACCCCACACTATGGGATAAAAAAATAAAAAATAAAACATCACCACTTTACGTATGTACCCTAAAAAAAAATGTTTTTCATAATTTTGATTTACCACTTTGTCGGCGTAATTAATATTTATACCAATGTCAAATTACAGCTTTCTAGTACTAAGGGTCTCGGCGCTAGACCGCGGACAGACAGACAGACAGACGGACATGACGAAACTATAAGGGTTCCTTGTTTACTACGGAAACCTAAAAAAGACTTGTACTTGTACTGGTCAGAATTCGGCTGCTTAGCGACCACTGTAAGGTAAGGTGCCAAAGGTATCTGATGAAAATGTAAGCGAATGAATCAGGCGACATACCTGTTGGTGATAATTTGTAGTGTCAATTACAAATTAAGTGCTAATTATTTGAATACTTGAACCCGAAAATCTAATTATAAATCCCCTTACAGATTTGATGAGACTCATTTAATTTTGTCAATTGAGGTTAATTTTATAACCCCAATTCTCGTCGATGGTTTTTCAATAACAATTTCATACAATCATTGTCAAAATCCATTTATTTGCATAACAAAACAGTTTAATCGAATGTTACAAAATACCCAGGGTGAGATCTAAAATTAAACCCTTCTAAATAGTGATGAATGTGTTACTAATTCCCTTTAGTGAGTAATTACGTAAGAATTTACCCTGTTTACACTTTCATCAGATACTTTTGAAACAGACATAACGTCCGACGTACCGCGGATGTTCAGTTCAGATTAGATAGCTGGCTTTTTTTTTAGGTCGAAAATTATCAAATAACTTCAGACTCTTACTGACTAAAACTCACCTGCGTTCCTTCAGTTACCTGTGTGTTGCCAGAGGCCATGATAACCCTTTCGGACTTTCCCGAGACCCTGGTAGGCATCCGCCCTAGCGGACCTCGTCAGTTGTGCTGACATCTCTTTGAGGCGCGCGTGGAAAACAACGCACCGTTGACCCGGACCTGGTCCTTATCGGACGGCAAGCTACCCATTGCTCACCGTCGCTCACGCCTACGGTGGACGACAATTGGCCTGGGATTCCTGACGCCCAGGGCGTCTTCTGCGGCGACTAGGGGCGTGCAGGCGCAAAATTTGCCTCTCCCTCACGCGTTCCGCCTCCTCCTTCTTGAACATTACTGCTTCGCAGAAAGGGGTGACGGCTTCCCATGCCCTCTCGCTCCGTACTATGGCCTGGACTGGTCCAGGCCATGGTACGGAGCGAGAGGGCATGGCCCTGGAGCCAGACGTGAGAGATCACCGCCGCCTCCACGAGGACACGGCAGTGCCCCGCCTAAGCCGGGCAGACCTCCACCGTGTCCTCCGGGTGATCCACACAATAGTGTACACGGGCGTTTTCTTCCGCGTTATCCGGAACAGGAACCTCTCGCAGCAATCCTGTCCGGTGAGGACCTGCGTCAGGCAGAAGGTGAAGAACCCATGGCGCCTCTCTAGCCACTCCTCAAAAAGGGGTCTTATCGCCGCAATTGTGGCGTGCCCAGCACTGGGTTGCAACAATCGCACTTTCCATGTCGCCATGAAATCCCGCCGGAGCTCTGCCCGCTGTACTGTTTTCTCGCGGCAGCGAAGTTACGCCCCGGGTTTCGCCTCCTCGCGCCGCTCTCATATGTGTGCGAGGACTTTTGCCTTGAGATCCCATGGTAGCAATTCGGCAAGGAGGCTCGCCACCTCACCGGAGACCGTGCAGTATCCCCAGACCATCCGGATAGCCATGACCCTTTGGGATGCGTTCAACCGGCGCACGGTAATCCGCGCCCAAAGAAGAGCGGTCATAACCTCCTAAAACTATTTTTAATGATTATTTCTTGTTGTGAACGGTTTAAAATATTAATAAAAGACTTACTTGATTAAATAAAAACTAATTTATTAAAATACAAATTATTATTAATGGTGTACAAGCATCAAAAAATCTCAAATAAATAATATTTAAATCGTTTGCAGTTTTGCTATAACAATTTGGTACCGAAACGCAATTAATTGTTGTTAAATCTGTACATAATCCTCATAAATAAAAATATTAATAAAACTATTTATTTTGCAATTTTAACATAGCTAACTATTTACATTAGGTACTAAATTAAAAGACTAACTATCTGTATAAATAAAAATAATAAAAACAAAACGACACTTAGGCGTCGAAGTATTCGTCCGCATCGCTGTCATCCGGAAACGTGCCCAGAAGACTGGCAGCATTGCCACGTTGAATGGCAATGCTAATTCTTTGGCCAAAGATCGAGCCAGCCCTCTGGTCACGTGAAGTGTCGACCAGTCGACGAGAAATATCCTTAAAAAGGAGACGCGCACTCGGGCCCCATGATCCGAGCGTTTCGACCCCAAACGGCTCAAAACTGTAGTTACCAATAAGGTTACAGTATTTGCGCCGCTTGAGGGTCTCAGCAGCCGCAGCAGCGGCGCCAGCACAGGCCACCGTGCTAGGAACATGAGATGGCGCAAGGGTGTCGACACAGGTCGCATCCCACACCAGAGGCCTACCCATCTTCCAAGGCAACAACGTCATCCCGTCTGGTCTCTTCCCATCGTCAAGTACCAAGCCGTTTGGTTCTAATACCGCTGGTACGCCGGCGGCGACAAGGGCTCGACGAATAATGTCGTTGATGCTGGCGTGCCGTGCTATGCGACCTGCGCTCCTGCAGCAGGACAGGCCATGGCGCCCGAGACTGTCGACAACTTCACCGCAATGACACCGATGCGGAGCAACACAAGGTGCACCCAAGCGGAGACACGTAGCGAGCCGAAACGATGAGTCATCCATCATAGTGCCTATGGTGGATGACGGGAGCGCCTGAACTTATAATTAAATATGAAATTGTGCTATTGTTTGACAATACTAAACAAAGGAAATTATATTTACAGCTTACACAGTAAAAACTCTAAAATAAATATGCAGCTTAAAACTTTAATAATTTTATAACTTCTTTAGATAAAAGGCTATTTTTTTCGAGGAAGTTTCTGAAGACCAAATATAAAGGGGTCTGAACTAAGTAAAAGTCGGTTAATTAAGTCCGTATTTGTAACTTCGCGTGACATTTTTCGGGTAAAATCTCGTCTGAATAGTTTTAAATGTTTATTATTAGATTCAGCTGCTTCCTTGGAAAGTTCCCCAATGGATAAAAGAGCATATTCTAATACATCAGCACCATGTATGAGAACTTTGTGGACGGAAGCAGGGAGATTGTACCACGGATATTCTTCAACTAATTGACATGTGGTTTCCAAAGAATATTCTTTAAACTTATTTCAAACAATTTTTTTTTTTTGTAAATTATTAAATCCTGATGACAAAGCCAAATTTTACAAATTAACACACGTAATTTTAGCAGAGACTGCAGAGTTACAGCGCAAGACCGTCCCGGTTGCTGCTGTTGTAAATGGCATTGTTCAACATTTCTTGTCAGTTCTACACATTCATTTTCGTCTAACCAAATAGAATAATTATTCAAATGTCTATCTTAAGTACGTGCTGACTTAACCCAGAATTTTCCAAGACTTATACATTAACAATTCGATGTGATAAAGGTGAAATATCTACATTTTCGGCATCTTTAAAAGTCTTCGAAAACATATTTTTTACGATCTGACAGTTTTTGCGATCACCACAGCTCAAATAAATGCCTCCTTGAAAAGAAACATTTGATTTTAGTACCTGAAATAAAAATATTAAATTAATATCAAGTTTCGTAGCAATTGCTACGCCGCATCTACGGCGCTATGACGCATCGTAGCAGACATATTGCGGTTGCGAGAGCAAATTACAGCAGCTAGAATGATGTTCTTCATAAAATAGATAGATGTACCACCATTTTAAACTTAATCAGGACCGGGCCAGTTGGAGCCAAAATTTTGTAGCTCTTGATAAAATTACAGTAATAGAAAAAATTACTGAGAAAAATCGGTTGGCGTAGTACCCACATAAAACGAAAAGTACATATAAATAAATGCGTAAAACATAATATTCATAAAACACTCACCCTGTTCTTAGAATTTCATCACACACAATTAACAAAATAATTATAAATTCTTAGAAATCACTGAACAAACACCGCACAGATGAGTCACCGATAAGGAGCGAGCAACAAGAATGAGATGAGATGCATTCACTTTCAAGGTCGATAAATAAGTGATAATTGAAGTAAATAGCCCTGATGTTTATACCCCTAAGTAGGTACGGTCTTAGTGATGACATCGTGATAAATAAATTGTCAATATACACCAATGAGTTACAGGGGGTTTTGACCTACGGACGGAACCACCGTGCGGCGGGCTGGCCGCCGCCTCAAGGAACTTACATGGCTGACTGGAAAATCCTTTTTAGGGTTCCTTAGTTTCGTCATGTCCGTCTGTCTGTCTGTCTGTCTGTCCGCGGTCTAGCTCCGAGACCCTTAGTACTAGAAAGCTGTAATTTGACATAGGTATACATATTAATTACGCCGACAAAGTGGTAAAACTCAATTATGAAAAACATTTTTTTAGGGTACCTCCCATACACGTAAAGTGGTGATGTTTTATTTTTTATTTTTTTATCCCATAGTATGGGGTATCATTGGAAATGTCTTACAAAAACATTATGAGTTTGTAGAAACAATTTTTGAATTCAGGGATCCGTTTGCAAAATATTAAGCTTTAAAGTGCTAATTTTTGTTGGAGTCAAGTGTCCCCCCCCCCTGCCAGCTAAATGGTTGGTTTTGGATGTGTGAAAAAAATCATAGCAGTAGTTTATATAACGAAATTAAAAGAAAAACTATCACAGCTAAGTAGGCTTTACTAGTTATCGAGTAATAATCGACCAACTTAACTTTGCAGTTGCAAAAACATGTTTTCCCATACATTCCGTATGGGAGAACATATTTTTCAACTACAACGTTAAGTTTGTTTTTGGGATAAATTCATCCCAACTACGGAACCCTTCATTGTGCGTGGTCCGACACGCACTTGGCCGGTTTTTCATTGTATGAGCTTTTCACGGGAAGTCTAATATTATTGCTAAAACACAAAAGAAGAAGAAGCAACTAAAGCGTAGGCCTGCATTACTAGACATTAGTACTTAGTTCAAGAACATTACCAAAAGACCAACATTACTAATAAATACTAGAAAGAAAAAGTTGTAAGTATCACGTGAATGTTCAAAGAAGGCAGAACATTCTTATCGAGAACGCACTTGAACAACTTGTTGAACAAAGTTATCTCATTAGGAGGAGAGTTCCATTAATTCACTAGATATAGGACCTACCTTCTTACGGACGCAATACAGTAATTCTATTGATGTTGGGTGTACTCGATGTGTACCTACTTAGTTAGTTTCTTGTGATTTACTTGTCCATGCGTGTGTGTATGTGTGAACTTCAAAAAAAAATCTGCTTTTCTATTCCCCATGGGATAAAATTAAAACATGTTAAACGTTACCTGTCTCATTTGACCCATTTACAACCAAAACCTATTCTGCACGCGCTCGGCTGAACGCTGACTTTTTTTAAAGTGCATAGTGTTTATTGTACCTTATATTTATCAATATGTATACTTTATCTTTTTTATCTTGCTTGTTAGTGATCCTAAGATTTCTACTACTTTTTCTGTTTTTACCCGTGAGAACCTGTAATTGGCTTTATGTTTCTTAAACAATTGTTATCCATTTGTTATAGCTGTTGGTTCTCCTATTAATAAATAAATATAAATAAATAATAATATCTACTGTCCACAAAACCGGCAATAGATATCCAATCTGTTGTATAGGCTACAGGTTACCCATCTGTTGAATCTGAAAATTTGATTACTACATTACATTGATCGGGCATTTAAAATAGAATAGAATAGTTCTTTATTTGCACAGAAAGTAGGTACAGGTTACAGATGTTAAGTTTAAAAATGATCCTTATACTAACTACCTTAACTAAGGCATGCAAACAGTTTAAGTTAAAATGATAAAGACTCCCTCAATCATCTGCTTAGCCTTTTCCCAACTATGTTGGGGTCGGCTTCCAGTCTAACCGGATGCAGCTGAATACCAGTATTTTACATGGAGCGACTGCATATCTGACCTCCACAGCCTAGTTACTAGGTAACACGATACCCTTTGGTAAGAATGGTTGTCAGACTTTTTGGGCTTCTAACTACCCGTAACGACTGTCAAAGATCTACAAATGACAGCCGGGACCAACGGCTTAACGTGCTTTCTGAGGCTCGGAGGGTTCTTGGTATGTAAAGATGGTCACCCATCAACAGACCAACCGCGGCAAGCGTACCTGATCAATCGACCCGTGCAGCTGTTGTTACTTAGCCACAAGTCCCTCCCCTAATAAAGATAACAAAGATAAAAGATAGATAGATAGATAGATAGAATATTCTTTATTATGTACACCATAAAAATTACAGACATTAAGACAATAAAAACTCCCTCAATATAATATTATTATTAGCACAATAAAATATCATATCATATCAATACAAGTTTACCATGTCAAGATGAAATTCAAATAAGCAAAACAATTACAATTAATTTGAAATAAGCAATACACAATACATAATATCAAGTTGAAATGCCAAATGCCCAAAGGAACGTTTGTGTTGATAATTTTGCTAACTAGGCATCTTCGGGAACATAACATGTCGTTCATATTTGAACACCATAATAAGATATATATTTAAACTGTTTCAATTATTTTTGTACGTGACAGCATAATTCAATGTTACAGCTCCTGAAAATTGTCTGTAAAGCTTTCTTAAAAGCAAAGGACCGTGACACCCATACATTTCGTACGGAAAGTGGTAATTTAGCGAAATTGCGGGAGCCCCGCATAACACACCCACGTAGACTCCAATAAATTATGTGTAAATTGTATTGTAAACACCGCCCCTGGGACCGATTTAATAGAATAAAATTTACATTTCGTTATGTAAACTCGATTTGAATGGAGTCTCCTTCGTCATTCACATATTAAGAGGTAATATCGAGTGGACCTGTAAATACGTCACAGTGTTGAGAAATAAAAATGTGACGTTAATGTCAGAAAAAGAGAACCAGAAAATGTTACTAAGGTTTGTTAGTCTTAACTTTTCAAGTACCTCTTCACTGTTTATCAATTACATTCGATTAGCACAGCGAGTGACTGATGACCGCTCAAGGTGTTGAAAAACATCGTTTAATGCGAGTGAACATTTGTCATCGCACTCTCGGTTCCATTACGTCCTAAGGCTTCTTTTTTGGGTGGAAAATTATCAAATAACTTCTCCCACTCTGGGCGGAGCGAGAGAGCGTGTCAGACTCTTAGTTACTAAAACTTGGCCTCCTGGCCCCAGGACTGATCCCTGTGGGACACCGCACGACATCTCTTACCGGTTCCATTCTCCCTGGTGACCAGGGTAGATGACGGTCCTGTCCGTCAAATAGGCCTCGACCACACGACAGAGGTAGGTTGGCATCCGGTGGTCTCCCTGTTGCAACTCCAGGGCAGGGTGTTGAACGCATTGGCGATGTCTAGAGACACAGCCAAAACGACCCCAACCCGGGCCACAGCATCACCTGTAGTGAGGGCTCACACGCACATGATGGCGTCCACCATAGAGCGCCCCCTGCGGAAACCAAACAGGCTCTCCGCCAAATCTGGAGGAAGCGGTCTGCAATGACTCTTTCAAAGAGCTTGTCCACCTCGTCGAGCAGCACAACAAGTGGGAACTGGCCCCTCTCCAAGCATGTGCTTAGGAGCCCCCTTAATCAAGGCCCGAGAGCCTCCAAGGCCAGGACCCAGGCTTTTCCAGGTAAGCCGTCGGGTCCTGGTGCCCTACGGCTCGAGCTGCACTCCCACCTCTTCAACTTTGCACACATCAAAATGTAGGTACGATTCTAACACCTACCGCAGCAGTTACCTACAGCAGTGCCATGCTGTAAAATTCCCTTTTCAAGTAAAGTGAGAGCTTGCCGTCATCATACGTAGGTAATTGAAGGTTTTTTATTTTATTATTAGGTAAATATTATCAATTCTCTAGTAAAGGTGTAAATAGAATAAGCAAAGTAACTTGTGTTTCTATATTGCTACCCTACAATAATTCTCATGTACAAATTGTCCATGCTACTGCTCAGCATGAGGTCCTGGGTTCGATTAGGCAAAATGTTACTAGGTTTTTCTATCAGGAATTTCTTAGTAACAATCCGAAGTCTGAATTTACGCCCGGTCGATGACAATAAGCTGCCTCGCCCCCTATTATATGGGACTTTAACATAACTGGCGAAATGTGGGTGTACTATAGCGCCCTCTGCCTAACCTTTTGGGGATTGCAGGCGTGATCTTATGTTATGTTATGATACGATATCAGTTTGCTGGTAAAGATGCAAATATAATGAAAGTTACTTGTGTTGCTTGCTACAATAATTTTCATGTATATTAATTGTCCGTAGTAATATATCGACCACACGATTGATAACAGCACTACACACTAACAGCAGTTTTCATGAAAATTTTGCTTAAAGTTTAGCGCCTTGCCACTACAAGCACTAAGAATATTAAAAAATAACTTTTGAGATGGTTGATGTTATCTGGAATTCAATAAACAATACTTTTAATTTAAAATTCCATTCAATTATCCTGGGAGACTAAAGATATTTTGTTTGTAGGTATACTTATTAGAGAATATATAAATTACTAGCTGACCCTGCAAACGTTGTTTTGCCATATAAATGTTTGGGGTGGACCATCTTTATCACTGACTACCCTACCTACCCTACCTACCAAAAAAAACCCTACCTACCAGAAAAATCTGCATCTTTTTAAGAAAATAAGTGATAGACATAATTTTAATACTAGAAATAAAGATAAAATAGATCAACCATTTTTCAGATTATCCAAAGTACAAACATCTTTTATGGGGTACTGTGTTAAATGTTACAACAAAATACCTTGTGATATATTACAGTTAACTGAAAGAAAATTTAAAACTCATATTAAAAGTACTCTTTGTAAACAAGCATATTACAAATTAGAGGATTATATTCTAGATAAAAATGCTTGGAAACATGCTGGTCTAGCTCCATAGGACAATTTACAGTATAGACAAAATCAAACTGGTTGCTAATTCAATTGTATAATTAAATATTATAACATATTTTATTTTTTTTTGCATTCTGTGATTACTCACACACTGACTAATTAGTGTCACCTGTAATTTTTTTAGGAATATCGTACCTACTTTTACAATGCTTGTAAATATGTGAACACCATGTATCCATTACATAATTATTTTTTCTGTCATTGCTTCATTTTTAATTATTTTTACCTATTGTGGTATAGTAATCTTATTCCAGGTGCATCGTCTTCACATATAATTAATATAATTAATTTATACAAAATATTGTAAAACATTTTAAAAGAGTAACGGTGGAGTTTCTTGCCCATTCTTCTCCATACGAAAACTACCTTTTGAAAGGGGCGACTAGAATCAATTTTATTATTTTGTAATTTTTGACGTTCAAAAGTGCCATACATGGGCCTATTTGAAATAAATGATTTGACTTTGACTTTGACTTTTACCCTACCTACCCTACCTACCCTACCTACCCTACCTACCCTACCTACCCTACCTACCCTACCTACCCTACCTACCCTACCTACCCTACCTACCCTACCTACCCTACCTACCCTACCTACCCTACCTACCCTACCTACCCTACCTACCCTACCTACCCTACCTACCCTACCTACCCTACCTACCCTACCTACCCTACCTACCCTACCTACCCTACCTACCCTACCTACCCTACCCCTATCCTATCTTTTAAGTTGGATCAAACTGCATACGGTGTGCAAATTTGATTAAAATCGGTTGAGTAGTTTAGGAGTCCATCGCGAACAAACAACGTGACACGTAATTTATATATATTAAGAAGAAGAAGATAAGAAGATAAGATTAAGATAATGGAGATTTCGTTGCAATACCTCAACCCCTCATCTTCTTTTTGACGTCCAGTCGTACCAACGGATATCGTGTTATCCAGTTACTGGGTTGTGAAGCTCAGATAGAAAGTCGCTCCATGTAAAATATTGTATTCAGCTGCATTTGGTTAGACTAGAAGCTGACACCAATGTAGTTGTGAAAAAGGCTAAGCAGATGATGATGAGCATCTTTTGACGGCAATAACACGTAACGTTCAAAATATTCCTAAAAAAAATTACATACAAAAAAGTGTCGCACAACTGCGTAACCCAAATGTAGCTTAAAACTTCTTTAAAGTTTTAAACTTAAGTACAACTTTTAGAAAGTACTTAATACTACAAAACCTAAGTACTTGAGCGTTAAGCTCTAACTTAGAATTAACTGAATATTACAGCATTCAACTCCAACATAAAACTACTTGAGTTATAACAAAAAGTTTTCAGGTTTATTTATATTTTTTGTTGTTCTTTATCTTAAAAAATAAAATTCTGATGACATTTTAAAAGAGACTGAGTGCCAATTTCACCGGTGCAACTGAACGCAATCAGCACATCTAGTGTGTTCAAGAGCTGTCAGTGTCATCATTGTTGTAGAATATTGACATTGACAGCTCTTGAACACGGAAATCTGCCCTTATAGATGAAGAAAGAAAGAAAGAAAAAAAAAGTTTAATTGTTACAAAAACAAGTGTATAAAAAAAAAAAACAACCGACCTCCAAAAAAAACACTACAAAGTGAAAAATAACTTTAATTTCGGAAGTCGGTGTCTTGGGTTTTGTATTTTCGTTTTTTGCCACCGACTTCCGAAATTAAAGTTATTTTTCACTTTGTAGTGTTTTTTTTTGGAGGTCGGTTATTTTTTTTTGTAAAAAAAATTTATTTTTCACTTTTTAGTTGTGATACCTACCCGACACACATTCGAATACCACTACCTGCTACCAATGACAGAAACTTAACATATCATCTACATACTAAGTGGGAAAAAAATACGTATTTTGTAGCTAACTCAAAAACTATCCAAGCAAAGTTAATAAAATTTATATGAGACCAATTCGAGAGCACACCCTTTCAAACAAAAAAAGAATTTTCAAAATCGGTCCACAATTGACGGAGAAATCGGTGGACATACATAAAAAAAAACATACGCGACGAACATATAACCTCCTCCTTTTTGGAAGTCGGTTAAAAAAGAGAACAATACAATAAAATAAAAAAATAGATTACAAAACAAACAAACACACAAACAGAAATATGCGGCAGCTGCTGGCACGTCATGACTGTGAAAAGGCTTCCACTCAGCATGATGCTGTGCTATGGGAACCCACAGCACAGCGCTGATTTTCAGTGGTCACCCATGAAAAGTTACTTTCCTGTAGAGAAGAAGAAATAAACTTTTCGTTTTCATTACCTTCTGTCCACTGAAAATGAAAAGGTTTCAGATTCCGAAATCACAAATAAACACCTATACTTCTAGCGCGTGATTTTTTTACGCTTGCCGATGTCCATGGATGGGTAACCATTTATATATATTGAGAACCCTCCATGCCTTACAAAGCACGCTAAGCCGTTGGTCTGACTATAATTCATAGATCTTTGGTAGTCGTCATGGTAGTTAGAAACCCGAAAGTCTGATAACTAGTCTTAGCAAGGGGACCCGTGACCGGAGACCATCTTACCCAGTAACTGGGTTATGGAGGTCAGATAGAAAGCCGCTCCATGCAAAATACAGGTACCAATCCAAGAATACCCGGTCAGATTGATTTATTTTTAGAGCAGCGAATGGTTTAAAATTATACTTTTAAACAAATGAGTAGAAAATGATCATGAACACTGCAGGATACCTTTTTTTTTTTTGGGTGGGAAATCATCAAATAACTTCTCCCGCTCTGGGCGGAGCGGGAGGGCGTGTCAGACTCTTACTGACTAAAACCCACCCGTGTTCCTTCAGTTGCCGTGTTGCCAGGGGGCCACGATGTCCCTATCGGTTCTCTTCGAACCCCCGGCAGGCATTGGCCCTAGCGGACCCCGTCAATTCTGCTGACATCTCTTTGAGGCGCGCGTGGAACACAACGCGCCGTCGACCCGGGCTTGGTCCATATCGGACGGCGAGCTACCCATTGCTCACCGTCCGCAAGCCCGCGCCTACGGTGGCCGGAAATCTTCACGTGATTCCCGACGCCTAGGGCGTCTCCTGCTGCGGCGGTTAGGGGCGCGAGGGCACGAAATTTGCGTCTCCCTCACGCGCTCCGTCTCCTCCTTCGCGAGCATTACTGCTTCGCAGAACGAGGTGACGGCCTGCCATTTCCTCTCGCTCCGTAGCATGGCCCGAATCAGGGCCGGACGCAAGAGATCACCGCCGCCGATCGCTTCCACGAGGACACGGCGATGCTCTGCCCAAGCCGGGCAGACTGCAGGATACCTAGGATATGAGTTTTTACAAAAGATCCTGTAATTTATCTGCAAGAAACATCCTTCCGTCCACAGTCAGCCCAATAATTTCTAACATTTTAAATCTTCCCACAAAATGAACCGCCAAGTCGTCACAAATAATCAGAAACCGTCAAATTAAACCAAAATAAAGGATTCTGTCGACGTCAAAATTAATACAAGACTTTCAGTAGCCGCCGTCAAAGCCGGCCATCTTAATTGGAAGGATTACTGTTATTTGAACATAGTTATAAAGGCCACTGAACTTGCTTCTCACCCCCACTTTAATAAATCCGTTTGCAAAACTTTTCTCGTAAATCAACAAGAAGCACAGATTATTTTTAAGTCGCCCCTAACTTAGTTTGATTTTTCTAATATATCAAAGTTCCGAATTTGCTAAAAAGCTTTTTGACTGTGAAATTTAATGTTAGTTGTCGAAGTGAACTCATAAGCAGACGAATGCATTAAGTCGTACTTAAGTTCTTTTATTACGTTATTGCATCAAACATGGATTAAACTTTATAATTTAGATAATGGATAAACATTTTGTTGTTCTAGATAACATCAAATTTACTTTTCGCGAAAAAACATTTCTGTACCTGACGTGATTATTATTTATTCATTTATCTTGTTTTTTGAATCGTTTCAATTAATTTGTCAAAGCACGTAACTTTCATTAAAAAACAATTGCCATTAAAACTGAAATTACAAGACAAGTATGAACGCTACAAGAATGCCAAATAGATTTTAGTGAGCATCATTTCAACTGACAAGCGGTTTCGTTGCCAGAACAAAATAAAAGAAAGCAAAATAAATTGAATTTACAACTTTGACAACGCCGCAATATAGTAACTTTATATGAATATTATTCAACAAAGAAAGGGTTTTTGGGACTCCGTGATGTACTGGAATATTTAGATGGTAATATAGTTGTTTCTGCGACGCAAATATGTTCGTTATGTTGGTGTTTTACGTAGAGATTTATGTAACTCGCAAAGAATGTGTGTAAACGCTTTACTGCTTTATTTTAGCTTAAATATTCTCGCTGGATATTTTTGTTTGTGAAAATTTTGTGGACAAAGATATGGACAAAATACACCTACATCTTTTTTGCTATATCAGTATTTTAAGTAATGTTTATTGTTTAAGGTGGATCCGTAGTTGTAGCCCGCGAAATTCTTACGTTTTTTGCAATTTGCAGATTAGTGTCAGTTTGTATCTTGATCAAAATATGATTCCGAACTATAACATATAATCATTGGAATCATTAATACATCTCTCTAAGTTAGATTTGTTCCATAAGAACAAAGAATGCAAAAGTTCATATGGAACAAATCTAACTTTATCTAAATTTTGTGGGCTACAACTCGGCCTTAGAGAGCAGTGGTGGCCCAGTGGTAACGGCCGTTACTTATGAGTTGTAGGTCGTAGGTTCGAACCCAGACAAGCGCTTTACTTTGTGTAAATTATTTCATCACCACTGCTCTCAAAACGGTGAAGGAAAAAGAAAAACATCGTGAGGGAACCAGCATGTCCTAGAACCGAAAATTCGAAGACATGTGACATCTACCAACCCGCACTGGGCCCGCGTGGTGGATTACGGCCTACTCCCTCTTACAGAGAGGAGGCCTGTGTCCCAACAGTGGGAATATTATAGGCTGATGATGATGATGACAACTCGGCCCTCGATAGAAAAAAAAGACGCATCTAACATTTTTTCCAGATTTGAGTTATATACATTGCCGGAATCAGAAAAAAAAGGCACATCTGTCCGATATATAACTCAAATCTGGAAAAAATGTTAGATGCGTCTTTTTTCTATCGGGTGCAGAACTACAGATTCACCTTGATAATGACTAATCACAATAATGTCGCATACCATGCAAAATTATTATCACGTATCACACTAATCTTAGCGCCAGTGGTTAATTAACTAATGAATTCTCCTCTTAAGGAATTTACTCAAAAATGCATGTAATGTGGTCATTATTTTGACAACCTTGTTTGAGCAAAGTCGACCTTGCCGTTCTGTTTGAAGGAGCGGCCGACAAAGTTTTGCTGGTCGCTCTAACAGGCCGGCAAAACATTGCCGGCCGCTATTTTGACGTTTCAACGTTTTAAAAAATCAAATGCAAAAAGATTTTATTTAAAACACAGCTGTTTGTATTTATAGAGATAGGTACAAAAAGATTTTATTCCATATTTGGCTGTATAGTTCCAACAACCATTGTTAAAAAAAAAAACATTGAAGTAACAAAAGCGCCGTTCAGCGAAAATTTTATTTTTATTTAGTGACTTTTTCGCTAAAAATGATCTCTCAAAGCGAAAATTATTCCGATTCAATGTGTTTAACACCTCCAGACATTAAAGATGAAGCTAAATTAGTGGTTGAAAATTTAATACCGCGGAACTCAAAGGAAAAATATAAGCTTGCATCTGAAAAATTTGTGCAGTGGAAAATCAGTAGGAAATCTAAATCTTTACTTGCTGGTTTTATTTTGATTAGGTACTTGCATTTTTGAGTAAAGCACTATACAAGCCTTGGCCCATTATGACTGCTTCGCTGGTCACGCTATGATTGCCTCGAGCTAGCCTAGCTACGCTCTAGGCCTTCCAGCTTGGCCATCATTGCAGCCCTTGCTGTCCTCGCTGTAAAGGCCTCGACCTACGGCCTCGGCCTTTATCTCAGCTCGTCCATCAAGTGCTGCACGCTGACCGCGCTGTGTCGGCCTGGAGCTGCGCTACGCTGCGCTGTCGGCCATCATCAGCGCGACCAGCAAAGTAGTCATTATAGACCGCGGCAGTAATGTACTATTATTTATTTCATCTTAACATTATAAAAACTACAATGTAAGTTTTCATAAAAGTCGCTTTAAACTTTGAAAGGACCTACAAGGTAGGTATAATAATATCATTATAATGGTCGGTAGCAACAAGAATAAAATTATACCGGTGCCTTCACCATTTTATACTTTATTAAAATGTAGGAAACTTAATTGAATTTACTCGAAGTATTCTCTCTTATAAACATGAAAGTTTTCACGGAAGAATACAATTATAATATTTTATCATCCATCATTATTTAATTAAGTATGTAAGGATGTCTCAAAATTATGTAAATGGACGTTTCAGCTGTCTAATGTTTATCTCCCTGGTTCAGGCATTAAAGCCGGCATTAGGTTCTAAACTTGAGTGGCTATCCTAGCTGTCCTTGAGAACAGTGCTAGTTTAGCATCCCCAGAGCCACAAGCAGCCATAAATCATGCTAGTGATCTGGAATTAAATTAAAGACAGATAGTCTGAATAAATAGCAATAGCATTTTTTGTATGGACATTAAAATATATAATAAGTTACCCATAGACATTAAGAACCAACATTCAATCAGTATTTTTAAAAGGAAGCTAAAAGACTTCCTGATTAAAAAGGCATATTACTCTATTAAAGAATTCCTTGAAGAAAAATAATTATTTAATATTTAAACGTTTGTGATACTTTATAATGTGATATAAATTATAAGAATAGTATGATATAATATCAAATGTATGAATAATGATAATTAATATAATGTAAAATGTATAACTGGAATATTGAGTATGTTTGTGTTTTTTATTAAATTTTTATATCGATTTAATTGCAATGCCTTAACAGGCAACTAAGTTCTAAGAACCTACCTATTGTTAACATCTTCAAAATGTTGTACACTTAGTTCGCAATAAAGAATTTGAATTTGAAATAAAAAATAAAAAACATCTAATTTAACTGTTTATATTCTGCACAACCCTCCAATTAGAAAATAGTAAAAGGTAACCTGATATTTAGTTGAAATAAACAGAGACCTTGATAAAATCTAGTGACCACGAACCTTGTAATACATGAAAGGCAACAAAATGACACTGAAAAACCCTATAAAGTAGAATCTCTTACTTACAAAGACCCTAAAATGTCACATTGTACCAAAAGCCCGGAGGTTACAAAAACTGGCCCATAATTTAGAATTAGACGGTCTGCACTAGGGACTGCTTACACGTAATTGGTGGTTGTGTAGGTGTGTTAGGAGAACGTCGCGTGTCGCTAAGAGCGACGGAAATTACGCACATTACATGTTACATGGTTGTACAAGCTGGGTCCTAGAGGTATGTTTGTTTTAAACGTTATGTGAAGGCACCGATTTTTAGGGTTCCGTTGCCAAATGGCAAAAAACGGAACCCTTATAGATTCGTCATGTCTGTCTGTCTGTCTGTCCGTCCGTATGTCACAGCCACTTTTTTCCGAAACTATAAGAGCTATGCTGTTGAAACTTGGTAAGTAGATGTATTCTGTAAACCGCATTAAGATTTTCACACAAATATAGAAAAAAAAACAAATATTTTCGGAGTTGCATACTTAGAACTGAAACTCGTTTTTTTTTTTTTTTTTCATCTATCCCATACGTGTGGGGTATCTATGGATAGGTCTTCAAAAATGATATTGAGGTTTCTAATATCATTTTTTTCTAAACTGTATAGTTTGCGCGAGAGACACTTCCAAAGTGGTAAAATGTGTGTGTGTGTCCCTGTAACTTCTAAAATAAGAGAATGATAAAACTAAAAAAATATATGATGTACATTACCATGTAAACTTCCACCAAAAATTGGTTTGAACGAGATCTAGCAAGTAGTTTTTTTTTAATACGTCATTAATCGTAAGCCGCAATTTACCTTTCATTCAATGTTACTTGCTGCTACGGAACCCTTCATGGGCGAGTACGAATCGCACTTAGCCGCTTTTTTTTTATTTCTTCTTCTTCGTCGTTCCCACAATGCTGAGGATCGCGACCACATAGGACGCGTCTCCAAGCTATGCGGTCTTCTGCCGTGTGGACCGGTTGGTAAATGCTGCCTCCAACAGCCTTCTTGATCGCATCTGTCCATCTTACCAGTGCTCTTTCGGTTTTTCTCTCTATGCCGGTGATTTTTCGGTTTACTTGTTTTCAAATTATGGTACTCGTTAATATTGGATTGGGACACATAAGTGGCTGGATCAAGGGCCTAAAGCAGAACGCGGTTCTCCAATATACGGCACATATTAAGAGATAATACTGTCTCTCATTAACTCCAAAGGTAGTTTAACATTCAACCCTTCCATTTTTAACCGACTTCCAAAAAGGAAGAGGTTATATGTTAGTGGCGTATGTTTGTACTTTTTTTTATGTACTTCCGCCGATTTCTCCGTCATTTGTGGACCGATTTTGAAAATTCTTTTTTGTTTAAAAGGGTATGCTCTGAAGTTAGTCCCATATAAATTTTATTAACTTTGCTTGGGTGGATTTTGAGTTAGCTATAACAATACGTATTTTTTTCTCACTTAGTATGTAGATGATATGATAAGTTCCTGTCACTGGTAGCAGGTAGTGGTATTCGAAAGTGTGTGGGGTAGGTACCACAACTAAAAGGGAAAAATAAAGCTGCAGTATATTAAGCAGGTCTTGTTTCCCATCGGCAAAAATTACGAACTTTCAAACAAACTTTTGTCCCCTATTTAATCCCTTTAGGGGCGAATTTTCAAAAAATCCTTCCAGTGTGCTCAGTTTCACTATAAGTATATAGAACTCTTGTGCAAAATTATTTTTTTCTAGATCCAGTGGATTAGACTGTGCGTCCGTCAGTGAAAGAATGAATGAATTTAAGGTTTTTATTAAGTAGAGTGCTAGAAAGTGTCCGTCCAGAAATCAGCGATATTCAAAAAAGGCTTTTGATATTTCCGATAGTTCAATATCTAGTGATTTTCAGCCGATAAACTACTTCTGTGGGTTATGTCGCTGACGGAAATGCCTACTAAGAGAATATGATCAAAAAGACACAACACTGACCGTTCTCCAGCGTATATATCTTGCGATCACCAATCTTTAACTTGTGGCAAGGAAGTTGTGTTGTGCGTCTAGGGTGTTTAAGTAGGGATGTATATGTATATGTATAGATATTACAAACGCAAGATAAACGTAACTAAAAGCCTCACAAGTCTGCAAACAGCGAGGGTCTGAAGTGTTCCTCTTTAAATATACTTCAAGAACTTTTATGACATTCACAAAGTACACGTGAAGTGGGGCGACACAAGTTTGTGTGTAACGGGGTGAGAGCAGAATCATCACGGTTTTGGTGAATAAAAGATTATCTGGAACCCGTTTGTTGCCCCAACGTCCAGTTCGAGTGCGGTGCTCCTGAACGGACTATGCCGTATCTGCTAGAGTGTCCCAATTGTCCGTTCACCTGTACCTTTGACGATCTGAGCAACGCATCTGACGCCGTAATAAATGCGGCCACCTACTGGACCCAAACAGTATAGATGTACCGTCGAAATGAAAAGATGAAGTATGTTGTAGTTTTGAACGAAGAAAAATGTGAAAATATGTGAGCAGTGGACTGCTTTATAATACAACAATGGAACTATAATATCACGCTTGTATTCTCAGAACATCTAAGCAGCGATCGGAATCCGTCTGTTAGTGGTTCGGGCTACTACTAAGAAGTTCTATGTGAGCACTATGTACTAAAGAATTACCATTTACCGGGTAATATGTCTTGCATTGACTTGAATGTGCCCTGACGGCTGTGAGTATGTCATGCTCACTCAAATGTTTCGCTGATGGTGGCGCGTGTGTTGGATCATTTAGCTCCCTTCAAAATGGTTGAGCTGAATGGTGCTAATCCATGCGTCATGTTCGTGAACGGGCGCCATCAATTGGAACTGGTCATCTCTTAGCAGCCAGGGCTTATTTTTTTTTTCTTTTTTGAATTGTTCTTTTTTTATCTTTTTACTACGGACGTTTCTCATGTGCATGTCTTTCTATATTGTTCTCACATGTATAATTTCAACATGAATGATGTAACCAATATTTTATAACAATTTTTTATTTAAAAGAGTGTCCGTGGAGTTTCTTGTCCGTTCTTCTCCATAGGTACCTACTACGCTTTGGAATGGGCAACTAGCTTCATACCTATTTCTGACTGACCGATTCCTTGACAATTTAAAAGTGTCTGTAAATGGTTTAATTGAAATAAATGATTTGAGTTTGAGTTTGAGTTTTGAGTTCCTGATAGAAAAGCCCAATTATACTGCCCGACCTGATCGAAATCAAAACTTCACGTTTTGCAGTCGTGCAACGCGACATAGAGCAACGAGGTAGTCATTTAGGTAAGTATTTGTCTCTTTTCTTCTTAGCAAATTAAAATACCTTACCGCGAATTAAAGTGTTGCCAACACTAAACCTCGAAAAATTTATGGTTAATCTGAAGGTACAGGTCGATCCAACTTAGATGTAGCATCGGCAAAGTCCGTAAAACCGATCATTTCCGATTTACACAACCAATAGAAATAGATAAATTTTATTGTTGGCAACCTTTTTTTTGTGACATGAAAGTCATAAATCTTCCTTCGTATGACATCATAATCAAAATCGTCTAAATTTGCTCGATGGTCTTTCTTTTTTCTGGACTTCTTAAGCGAACTAAAAGTTGCAGGAGCGGAACAACGAGTTCAACTAATCGAAGCCGAGACATTGTCACGAGCAGAATCACCGGTTGAGCTAGTCGAAGTTGACGCATTTTCATGCTCTTTTAACACAACACTTATTGTTGTACGTGACATACCAGTAACTTTCGCAGTCCGCTCTTGAAGGTTTTGAAAGTGATCTTTCCCAAAAACTAAATTTTTAGACACCGTGGCCTCTTGACTCATAAATCGATAAACATTAAAAATTATTTCACGACTTTGGCTATTACGGCTTACCACGCCCACGTTTCAACGAAGTCATGCTGAAAAAAAAATATACCAACAAAAATAAATTTCCTTTCACATTAAATTGTCACGAAGTGTACGGAATGCTTCACCAACGTGCATTCACAACGCTGTCTCGGGTTGAACTGAGGCAATATAGCGCAAATAGTATTGAATGGCGCGATAGTCAGCTATTTCTATTGGTTGCGTAAATCGGAAATGATCGGTTTTACGGACTTTGCCGATGCTACATCTAAGTTGGGTCCACCTGTACTGGTTGTAACTTTACTACACGTTTATTAAAAAGTGGGAATAAGTACAAAAACTGGCCAAGTGCGGCACATTGAAGGGTTCCGTAGTTGGGATAAATTTATCCCAAAAACAAACTTAACATTGTAGTTGAAAAACATGTTCTCCGATACATTCCAACTTCAAATAGAAGTTTTTACACACAATATCGGGAGATTTACCATGTTATTTTAAGATCATATACTTCTTATAGGTTTTCCTGTAATCTGTTAAAAGTATAGAACTATTTTCTGTATTTTCTTTTTCAATTTTATTCTCAAATCTCTAATACAATTTATTTTAAAAATAGTAAACTATACTATACTACGCTACTATACTTAAAACCTTCACAATAAGCCCTTTCATTTGATATATCACAAGGTACAGTGTGCAAAACTTGTTTTTAAATCTTATTTGTCTTCCAATATATTCAAAATTAATTTATTTACGTAAGTAACACCTCCGTGTTTGGGTCACAGAATTTGATATGTGTATCAAATTTAACTTAATCGATTCATTAGATTCGTAAAAAATAGACTGTGACAGACGGACAGACAGACAGACACACAAGTGATCCCATAAGGGTTCCATTTTTTCATTCGGACATACGTAACCATAAAAAAGGAATTTATCTCTTAGCTAAACAGTGATCTATTTATTATTACCCCTTTTATGACACACTTTTTCTCTTTTTACAATCTCATATTAGCGTTGAAACCAGCCAGTATGAAAAATGCACCTGTGGCGTGAAAAATGAAGTCAATCGGATGCACTTCATAGCCCACTTTGATGCGACGATAGGCAAGCTCAGCTGTAACTCAGATATTTAAGCTCAGGCTTGCAGCTAGCTATATATGCTGCATCGAAAGCCGATTACTTACATTACTTTAATATTTTCACAGTTTGAAATCAGTTTTGTTGGACTTCTTATTTGTTGATTAGAGAGAATGTAGGGTTTGTGGTTGGATTGAGCTGTTTCATATAATAGCTGGTAGTTTATTTGTCACGCTCTGGTTTATACGACAGCTTATTAAATATAATTAACACACAAATTCTGCGTGTGCAAAGGACTTACATAGGTATTATAATATACTATATTGTATACTGTACATGATTGCTGGAAAAAAGTCGAATTTGTCCAAACTGTGTTTTATGATGGTCACCCTTTTTTTGGGTGGGAAATTATCAAATAACTTCTCCCGCTTTGGGTGGAATGGTATCAGACTCTTACTGACCAAAACCCACCCGTGTTCCTTCGGTTGCCCTGTTGCCGGGGGCCACGATGTCCCTTTCGGCCTGTATTCGCAGCCCCGGCAGGCATTGGCCCTAGCGGACCCCGTCAATTCTGCTGACATCTCTTTGAGGCGCGCGTGGAATACAACGCGCCGTCGACCCGGGCCTGGTCCTTATCGGACGGCGAGCTACCTATTGCTCACCGTCCGCAAGCCCGCGCCTATGGTGGCCGGAAATCGGCTCGCGATTCCCGCCCCGGGCGTTTCCTCCTGCGGCGGTTAGGGGCGTGAGGGCACGAAATTTGCTTCTCCCTCCCGCGTTCCGCCTGCTCCTTCCTGAGCATTACCGCTTCGCAGAAGGAGGTGACGGCCTGCCATTTCCTCTGGCTCCGTATCATGGCCTGAACCAGGACCGGACGCGAGAGATTACCGCCGCCAATCGCCTCCACGAGGACACGGCGATGCTCCGCCCAAGCTGGGCAGATCTCCACCGTATGCTCCACCGTGTCCTCCGGGCGATCCACACAAAGGTGACACCCGGGCGTTTCCTCCCGCCTTATCCTGAACAGAAACCTCCCGAAACAGCCGTGTCCGGTGAGGACCTGCGTTAGGCGGAAGGTGAAGAAGCCGTGGCGCCTCTCAAGCCACTCCTCAAAGAGGGGTCTTACTGGGTTGCGACAATCCATGATGCCTTGAGATCCCGTCGGAGCTCTGTCTGCTGTGCCGCGATTTCTTGCGGCATCGGAGTTAAGCCCCGGCGTTTCGCCTCCTCGCGCCACTCCCAGATGTGCGCGAAATGATGGTCACCCTACAATAACAATCAATGTCGAAATTATATTGAACGAGTTTCCAACTTGCCTTCGGCATTTTACATAACTGCGAGCGTTTGTAAACGGACGGCACCATTTATATAATGACGAATCACACAATCTGCCTGCAGCATATATCTACCTACATCATATTCTTGAGGCTGACTGCACCTGACAGAGAAATTAACCAAATTGCACCACTATAACTGGAACTTCACCTTCCAGAACCATCATTCAGTCTACCAAGGCTGCTTTCATTTCTTAAAAGGTTATTAATTAAAAGTAACGAACGTTTTTAACGATTTCGGAGCGTTTATCGGCTAAGACGATAATCTTACCGTTTTCATAAAATGAAGCCAACACAACCGATCACCTTTAGATATACAATTTTCCCAAACTACCTGTAGCTTCCCCTCAGAACAATGCCGGTGGCAATGTTAAATACTAATTCTGCCAACAAAAGCCAGCCGGTTTGATAAAGCGATAGAAATATAATCCAACTAACAGAATTTGATTACGTGCGTAATGAAATTATGAGGGGAACTCAGGAATTGGGTGAAGGCTGTTTAATGAGGTTACGAAGATGTAGGGCCAGGTGTCAAACTGATGAAGAATGGCAACTGTTCTTCTTTTTGTGAATTAAGGATAAATCAAGACGAGAAACAAATGGCTTTCCAAAGAAGTTTGGCAAGAGCGAGAGCTTATTAGTATCCAGAAAATGTTGGCTCTGTAAAAAAGCAAAAAATAAACCTCTCATTTAAGCCTTCCAAATAACGTAATTTTCGTTTTAAAGAAATAGAAGCGATAAATGCAAAATTTACCAAATAGGTGCGATGCCTGCGATTAGTGCGAATTATTGTGTTTTCTACACTTTGCCACGTTTGAAAGAAAAACATTTTTTAAACGCGACATTCCCGTGACGTGGGGAAGTTCTAACTGTGCGTTTGCACTGGCGAAACATTTACTTAAAAACATCGACTTATAAATATCAACAGTGTAGACGCTGAAAGACATTTTTAGTATCTACAATATAGTGAGAAATGACCGAAGGCAAAGACTTAAGCAAGAAAACATAGAAACAACACTATGTTAGCTTAAATTTGTTTCAATAGAACATTTGTTCTTGTAATTATTATGCAAATAAATACCTAGGTGATTTTAAATTTTGAGTTTTTTCTTTGCGAATAGAGGCGAAATTTTGTATTTTTAAGTTTATATTTATGCGTATAGTTCTAGCTTGTATGGTAAAAATAAAGCTGCTGGATTCGTCATCATTTGCGATGATCTTTTGCACATATTAATTCGTTTTTTACAAACGGAACCCTATTACTAAGCCTCCGCTGTCCGTACGTCCGTCTATCAGTGGGCTATATCTCAAGAACCGTAACAGGAAGACAGTTAGTTAATTGATGCAGGCGTGACCTTGCGGAAATCCATTATAAAATACAGTAGACGTGGATATATTTAGTAACCAGTTCCGCTTAGCTATTTCTAAAGAGCCATAAAAAACTCCTGAAAGAAATCGACACGTGTTTCACCTCTCAACGAGGCATCCTCAGGATGACGATGGACTTGTCGCGAACCCGAACACGGCGTGTTGCCACACTGAGCGCTGAGCGCAAACTAAGCCTTATAAACGAGGGTCAGGGCTTCGCCCTTCGCCCGCGGAGGCAACACGTTGGCCCATGAATATAAGCCCCTCCGACTGAGCCTTATCGCCCGTCAAACCCACTTATATACTGCTCGGTCCACCTCAGCTCGGACCGTTATCAGCGCGATAAGGGGCGAACAATCGCAGTAAAGGTGACCTTGAACACTCATATTTAATTCGTTCAACTGTGTAACGTTTCCTGTATTATCTTTGACAATTTCTAAACTCTCTAGTACTGACATATTCACATGTGTGTAAAATTTCAAAAGTGTTGTGTGTTCGTCAAATAATCTATCTATTAAGTGTTGTGCAAAATGGGATTAACTCATACAATAAACGAGTTTATTGAGGCGTTTTTACCCTATCTTCGTGCCCCTTCTACCCCTTCGTGTGCGAGTCCGACTTGCGATTGGCCGGTTTCTTATCGTGATATACCAAATTAATAATCTGATGCCTATAAAATAAATGATAGAAGGTGGAGTTTATTCGTTACTCCTTGGTTCACCTTCATAATAATTCTCCGTGTCTAAATTAAATGTTTCAATCCTTTGAGGAAACAGAACAAAAGAACAACGCAAAAGGGGTTTAAGGGGTTATTGGGTATAAAATCTTAATGAAAATATTGAAAGGAACAATAATTTTTATCTTCATTTCAAACATTTCGCAAAGTATTATCCTTGTCTTCTATGTTTCCTGTGTTTCCTGATCAATCGATAGCCGAGACTCACGTTGAAGACATCTAATAAATAAATGAGAACCTACTTCGATTGACCTGTTATACTTTGTACGAGAAGAGCTCGTGTCGAGGTGAATAAGATTAGATATACAAGCAGAGCCCAGGGTATTAGAAGGACGTGCTTGAGTAATAGTCACTCAGTGAAAAAACATTGTTTGTGATGGATGACAGCGAGACAGAAAATCTATATAATTCTCCCTCGAATAAAATACGTCTAAATACTGCTATGGCATTGAATAAATTCTCCTTTTTACTGGCACAGTGTACAATTACATAGATACATTTAGGTTTACGTCAATGTTCTCTTTGTAGAACAAAGTTCAAATAGTATTTAACTAGCTCTGTTCAATTAAGGCGATTAGGTATCCAACCAAACCATTGGATCCACAGTCGTTAGCCCCTCCAGTAATTTACTTGGACAAAATGTCTCACTTTTTACTTTGAGTTTGTGTCGTTCTCTACTAAGCTTTGTAATCTACTGCTGTTTGTTGGCTTGCTTTTTTTAATAAATAGGAATAAACCATTTCAATCTTGGTTCGGATTTTATTTCACACCTTTGCTTTTCTCCGAAGTTCTTTTACTCTCAGCACTTTTACTATTTAAAAAAAGTTTTTAATTAATGTATTCCCAAAAAATATACATTTTCCGCACTGCATATTGCATTTTCAGATGGTATGAAAAAGCTAAATGTATGATACTTTGTTACCCCGGAAAATATCAGGTTAAGAACCTCCTTAAGTGAGATAATAAGTGCGGTTAATAACAAGGTTTTATTTCATTGAAAATATTTATGAAACTCTCTTTCAATTATCGTTTCGTGGGCACCATTAAGTGCAAAGTTCGTTGCTATAATTTTTGCAAAATGTCGTTAATTCTTGCTATAACTACCGGATAGGGGGATAATTCGTTTCCGCAGGATCAATATCTTTAAAACAAAACTTTTAAACTTCGTTCAGACTTAAGTTTTTAATTTATCGGGATTCGTCTGTACCTACATGGAACCACCAAGATTAAACTATCTTGGCAGGTACATATACCCACGTTAGGAGATTCATCGCAAGTGTGTACTATGTAGGTACTGTCAAATACAGTCGAACAAGCTTGTCTACTCTGAAATGATGCGCCCCACTAACGCATTACTCCCTTACCGTGTGCGTAACATGGTTTACAGGAAAAAAATATTCATCTGAACTGCCAATATTAATTTTTATTGTGTGTGTAATAACTTTTTAAGCATGTGACATAGGGTTGCACTAGTTGACGGCTCGAACACGTTGGTGGCGTTCCTAATATGCATGCTATTTAGTTAGTTTTATTTATTTAGTACTGCACGACTCATAATGCGAGAAAAAAGTTTTTATTGTTACACTCCTGCTAGTACACGGAACCTATTTAATTTATATACCATTGTATAGATAATTTAATGGAGATTAATACTGTACTATTCAAAAATTTATTTAATGCAGCAGAAATGAAAAAAATATCAAAATAGTTTTTAAAAAAATCCCGTCAGCCAATGTATGAAACCTGAAAACATTGTAGCTTGCGAGAAAATCAATTAATTGAGTTTTTTTTATAGGTTCGTATCACCTATAGGAGGAACCCTATTGAAAATGGCTTTTTTATTCAAAGTAGTTTAATTCTAATTAATAAAAAACCGGCCAAGTACGTGTCGGACCACGCACAATGAAGGGTCCCGTAGTTGGGATGAATTTATCCCAAAAACAAACTTAACTTTGTAGTTAAAAAACATTTTCTCCCATGCAGAATGGATGGAAAAAAAAATTTTTTGCTGCTGCAAATATATGTTAGTGTGAGTGTGACCCAACTTGACACATGATTGTAAGCCCCGAGGTGGCGGCCGAAAACTCTAGATCCCATCATTACATGAACAAGACAAAATAACTTCATTTAACTTTCGCCACAGCCTTCCGTGTCGAAACTCGACATCAAATAGAAAGAAAACCTCCTCGCTGACTGATTGCCTCATCAACCCAAAAAGCAGAGAAACACGAAACCCACGAATTATTTTCTTATTTTAAACAGAAAAGTTTTCTTATGGCCGAGGAAAATTGGCCGTAACTTAGTTCCCTTTAAAGCTAAAGCAGATCTGGTTAAATATTCGCATTATTTACATGAAGTTACGCGAAAATCAACAGTTCGTTACAACAGAGCAAAACAATAGGGTTTAGTTTAGTATTCGTGTACGAACTAAAGTATAATAGAAACATAATATAAGCAGGGTTAAGGGTTAAAATAGCGTCATTAACATAAGGGTGAGGGGCAGATTCGGTCTGTAGGCGAGAGATAACTTTTGATAGGTAGTCGGGGAGCCAGTGATCCGTGCCAGTCAGAATAGGCTGGGAGCCGGTCGAGTGTGACTTGTGCCGTGAACTCGATCCTTCATAAGCACTTGTCTATACAAAGGGACATTTTCGCATTATTGGTAGTTTTGACTTCTAGCTCTTAATTCAAGTCTGCTTTATTTGTGTCCCAATTTTTTTTCTTTTTTGGATATTGGTTGTCATAGCTAGACACTATTACAAACAACATCCAAAAAAAAATTGTAGAAACTGAAGGATACGAAAAAGTGCTGTGACTTACCTACCTTTAAAATTATGTGCTCATACTTTTAATACGTTGATCTCAATTTTAATAGATATTATTTCACAGAGATTTATATAACGAGGTCTTTACGAAATAGAAAGGATAAAGTAACTTAGAATTAGAAACTTACAGGTTACCTACTAACACTCAAAATAAAACTAATATTTATTAAGCAATCCTTTCCCAGAATACCAACAACCAACATCAAAGCAGAGGCCCCAAAAATAAGTTATTTATAATTCCAAAACCCTAATCCACTGTCCGAAACAATAAATGAAAGAGGAAAAAAACAAGTTTCATCAGCCATAACATCACAAAGGAATCGTGAATGATGTCAGCACACGCCTCGCAAAATTCGCCAAACGAAGTTTCAAACTCAATTTGCATTTCGAATAGAAATAAAAAAAAATGACAATTGTGCTCAGGAAAAAACGTGGAAATCGGATGAAGAGCGAGAATCCGAGATAGCATATTTATTAATCGCATTTTACAATTTATTACGGCATCTCAATGCCATCAGAGCGAGAAATCAAAGAATTATGGAACATAAAAGGATGAAATTCACGTTGAAATTCCATGTTAGAGATGAATAAAGAAAATTCATGGGGTACAGTCCCTTTGGCTCACCTACACAATTGTACTTGACAGTATAAATAAACTTTGAATGACATAATAAGGTCACCATGTCTTTTTACAAAAACACTGCCCGAGAATTTTTAGGATTACCTACGTAATATCCTACCAATATTTACCTAATATTTACCAATATCACACTAATATTATAAAGGCAAAAGTTTGTGAGTGAAAGAAAAAAAAAGAAAGAAAGAAAAATTGTTTATTCTGCACAAAATAAACGCACATTACACAAAAAAAATATTACATAAAATACACATTCACCAAAAGCCAAAGGCCTCGTATCCAATATTATGTGTGTGTGTGTGTGTTTGTCTCACGTTCAAACGGCTAGATCAATTTGGATGAAATTTGGCACACAGATAGTTTATAACTTGGATAAACATATAGGATACTTTTCATCTCGATATTCCCACGGTATCGAGACTTATGCGGGTGAAACCGGGGGGCGAAGCTAGTCTTTAATAATAAGAGCATGCACAAATCATACCCATAAAGTAGATACATTTAACGTTGGATAGATAGGTACTTAGTGACACTAAGTTAGTGTAATTCTAAATCTAATTCTAAATCAAAAACGCAAAAGGTATTATACTGTACACAGGTACCGCGTTATCCTGCACACCTTGATACGTACATACTGGTAAACGCTGAAGAAATCGATAGCCGCGTAGAAATATACCTAATTGGCTGAAAAACTTGGTATTGACGCGATTAAAAAAGACCTAAGCAATTACCCCTTTGAATCACCTGCAGGTTTTTGCAAACCGTCATTAAACTGTGATCTAGCATATGCCTACTAGATATCTACTTCACAAAACCATCCATTGAAAACGACAGTTGATCAGAGGCTTATATATAATCCTTGTTCTACGTTAGCATGCCTTAAGTATTCGTAAATGAATAGTTCGCAGCGACAATAGAGCGCTTCTCTCGCAAATGAAAAACACGCTTGCAAAGTGAAAGGCACTCTTTGAACGTATGGTCTAGGTGCAGTAGACAGCGTTCTTGAAGTAAAACTATTATTTATTATGATGTAAAAATATAGGCTATAGGACGGAAATATAAATAGGTACGTAATTAGGTACTTGAACCAATAAGCTTTAGTATTAGTGAAAGCCTAGCCATTTCATAGGGAAGTAGGTGTTTTCCTTGAAATGGTTACCTAGAAAACTGGTTTTCCATGAAATAAATAAGAAAGCTTTGCTTTTGATGAATCGTAATTCTGGGAAAACTCAGAGCGACACGGTAAGACGGTCTACCGTGTCGTTCTGAGTTTCTTCGATTCTTTAGAATTCGAAAAAAATATTATGATGATTTTTGATATAAATTATCACTTCAAATGAAAGTAGGGCTACAGTGACACACGTAGAGGGATAATCTCTAGAAAAATCTTAAATTTACTCCCAAAAATACCTCAAAAAGAAAATCGAAAGTGCCTCATCGCTTTCACTACGACCACAGACAACGCTGGCTAGATAGATAACTCCTCGAGCTTTGTACCAAATGACAATACAAGCACTTACAATAACTACGCACTGCGTTTGTGCACGCGTTTGCGGAAATGATGTATTCAACATTCTGTAGAAACGCTAAGAATTTGTATGTGCCAGACTCCCATAGTTCTCTATATGGGAAGTGTTTATGGTGAAGCTATCTTATGTCTCCGTAACGTTAGTAGGTACGAGAGTAAAAGTAAATAGGAAACAGTAGATAGCTACACACATAGAGCTGTAATGGAAGAAAAAGACAGGTTTTGGTCACCCCAAATAAATTGGGATATTCGAATAATGAGGTGATAAAACAGTACAGCGTTACGTCGCAAGGTAGACCGACCACCCGGTGAAGGTCACAGAAATCCGCTGGATACAAGAGATAAAGGCCCGGTCGTTGTGACGATGCTTTTGAGATATACATAATAGCAGCCAGTTATGCTAAAATCAAACGTTATCCTTGGTATCAGCATTTAACCCTTTATTTGTGGAAAAATCGTTACCAAAAGGGCCCCGGTTAAAGATCTTTATATATCTTCATTTCATGCAAAACAAAAGGTCGGGTCAAGCGGAAAGCCATCAAAACAATGGTATTTACAACAAAAGTGTCGCAGAAAGTAAACAACGGTAGAGGGGATGTTACGAGGGAACTTACACAATATCACTTAAAGGCACCTCGCGGTGTAGAATGGAGATCAACGTTATTGGCCGAAGTTCGACAGTAAAACGGGAACGGATTAGCATTTTATTTATTTTGAATCCGACGCTGGCGGTGTGAGGGAGTGGGGGGACTTTACGACCTCATTCTACATTCAAGTCAGCGGACCCGCGGACGAGTTACAACATTCGTGAACTTAGTAGTAATCAAGATGGCTGTCTATCTATCTTTCTGCGTTGGGAAGGTGGTTTTTTAAAGGGGTTTATTGAACGTAGGACTAGCTATGTTCAGGAATATTTCTATTAAAACATTGTCACTTTTTCTTTTTTGCTTCCTGATCCTGGTGGTACCCAAGCACAAAACGTAGGTACCACCAGGATCTTGGCGCCTACTATTCATTAAATAGTTTATATTTACTTTAAAAATACCTGTAAGACAATTTTTTTAATGAAATCCGTTTAAAGTTACCTTTTAAATACTGATAATAATCAAAGTCACAAAGCAACCTTCCCTACTTTATTTAATTCAAGGCCATTTCGTAGATCTAGGACCTAAGATATGGTCGATCTAAATCTATTAATTACCCTTACTCTAGAGGGCAATGTTGTGAATAGATTAAATTAACGTCTGCTGTAATAATTCGGATAGATTCCACACTAATATTCATGGACGCATAAATTGTGTGTATGGTTATGACTAGATTAAGTTACTGTTTAGTTAACGATAGTACATATTCAATGTTCTAAGGTTCTGGCATTTTCACTAGACATCTATTAATAGATCAGCCCCATATGCATAATAGGTACTTCATATTTTCTAGGTACTGTAACCTAGAAATCTATTTACGGAATCTGTATGTTTTATTCTAATTAAAGCAAACATTTTCCTGTGATATTTTTGTATCAGAGGAAAATCTTATTTACTATTAAGGAAGATAATAAGTACCTATTTACCTTGTCATAAATTTTCCTGAAACTAAAACCTTCATAAATGTTTTAATACAAAGATAATATTGAGGTATATTACGCTATCACGCTATCATTACGTGTTGATGTGGAAATGCTGGGTAGTGACTCGGATACGTTTACCTTTATCAGTGACGTGTACGGGTCGAGTAGCTGGCTGGACCACTGCTTGATAACTCAGTCTGCAGGGCAACTTTGTTACTAACGCGTATATGGACTTCCCACTTATTATTTAGTGTAAATTAAATCTGATTCCGCAGACGGTACATCACGGTGTTATGCTAAATGGGGGGGTAGTGAGGGGTGTACGTAAGGAGGAACAGATTGCCTTGTATACAAGTGAGTTTAACAGGAGGCTCAGACTTGTTGTCTTTCCTACTGAGTGTAAATAGTATGCCGACTCTTACTGCCGCGATCATGGTCATAGGCGTGCCATTGACAAACTGCACTCTGATATTGTGACTGCTCTTCGTGACGCGTCTTTGGCGGGTCGGGGTAGCGGGAGGCCGGGTGTGACTGGCTCGCGTGTAGTAGGGTGGAACAAAAGCGTCAGCGGGACTCATCGGGTGGCCAGAACAAAATTTATTGAATGGGTATTATGCGGCAAACCTAGGTGTAGGATAGTGTATCGTGAAATGTGTGAAACCAGAAGGGTGTTCAAATCCAGGCTTAAATGGTGCCAAAATCATCTTGACCGATTGAAAATGGATACCCTTGCTGTGAAGCACTCTAACGGGGACTTTCGTGGTTTTTGGAAGGGTACCAAAATGGTACTACCGGTGAGCGTTGATGGGGTTAGTGAATCGGGAGATATAGCTAGTCTATTTAGGTCCTACTTTTCTGTAAAGCCTCAGTTGAGAAGGCAGATTGCTGAGGTCAATGCAATAGAGTCTATAGGAGTAATAGAGACGTGGATTTCGGGTAGTGAGGTGGGTAAAATCATAAAATATATGACCAGAAGCAAATCTCCTAGCCATAATGATATAAGTATTGAACACCTGCAGTATAGCGGTCCGCATGTGTCTAGGGTTTTAGCTATGTTCTACTCGCTATGTCTGAGCATTTCACGACTTCATGAGAACGGTAGTAGTGCCTGTGGTGAAGAGTAAAACTGGTGATCTAGCCGATAAAACGAACTACAGGCCCGTCTCTTTTGTTACTGTTATAGCAAAGGTGTTTGACGGTTTGCTTGATACACGGTTGAATAAACACGTGTCACCGCATCATAATCACTTTGGATATAGACCCAAATTATCTACTGATAGTACAATATTGTGTCTTAAGCATACCGTCAGATACTACACGGATCGTAAAACACCAGTGTACGCGTGTTTCCTCGACCTGTCCAAGGCCTTTGACCTGGTATCATATGATGAGTTGTGACAAAAACTTGAGGGCATAAACATGCCGCATGAACTTGTTAACATCTTCAAGTATTGGTACGAACACCAGGTTAACAATGTCAGATGGGCGGGTACACTATCGGAGCCTTACAGGCTTGAATGTGGGGTGAGACAAGGTCACCTAAACTTTTCAATCTTTACATGAATGCACTTGTTAGAAATGGCGGTAAACATTGTAAATGTATATATAGGTATTACCCAAATTAGCAAGCTTTGAATTTTAGAATGATTACTGGTTGCTTACCGAGTATGAAAGTACTGATGTATATGTTTTATGAGGAAAGAGTTTCATGAATCAAACCACAGAAAGACAAGGCTAGACATTTATTTAATTAGACTTGTCAGTATTTAATTAGAAAGCTAGTTGTCCGTTCGCAAAACTAGGTCTTCATGGAGAAGAAGGACAAGAAACTCCATGGAAACAGTATTACAGTATTCTATCAACACATTTCTTGTATTTCCATAAATTATCGTTATCTCAAAAATAATTAATTCTGTCTTATATTATTATTCAGAATAATACCAACCAACATTATGAAAATAGCAATATTGAAAAAAAAAATATCATACGCTACAACATAATCATTACAAGCAATAATTACTGTATAATGTCAAATTACTTAACTTACGTGACACCTGGTCTAGCTAGCTCCAACACTGTCCTGGCGATGATTGCTCAGCGACTGGATTACCCCTACGTTGGGCATTGTGGTAGCAGGCATTTAATTAAATTTTTATTTTGCTGTGTGCTTTGACATTAATTGATTTGATCTGACATTTATCTGTGACTTAAATAGTGACACGTATTGTTTTTATATTTAATATGGATCTAGGACCTGAAATAATTTTTTTTTTTTATTTTATAAAAAAAATCCCTGCGCCCCGCTGTTTCACCCGCGTAAGTCTCGATCCTGTAAGAATATCGGGATAAAAAGTATTTTATGTGTTAACTCAAGTTATAAACTATCTTTGTACCAAATTTCATCCAAATCCGTTCAGCCGTTTGAGCGTGAAGAAGAGACAAACATACACACACACACTCACAAACTTTCGCCTTTATAATATTAATGTGACGAATACTCACATTCTGAATAATAATTTCACAATAGTAATGATTCCCACAACTGTCTCGGTGGTCTAGTGGTCGCAAGCGCTACTGCTAAATATGAGGTCCTGGGTTCGATTCCCGAGTCGGGCAAAGTGTTATTGGGTTTTTCCATCTGGAATTTCTCAGTAGCAGCCCGGAGTCTGGATTTTTATCCAGTTGATGGCAATAGGCTCCCCCCTATTATATGAGACTCAAACATAACTGGCGAAATGTGGGTGCACTACAGGTACACCTCTGCCCAACCCTTTGGGGAATACAGGCGTGATGCTATGTTATGTAGTGATTCCCTTCAAAAACAATAGTTTTAGACGTAAAGCACACAGCCTAACAAACTTGTTATAACAGATACCCAACATTATAGCTAATCTGTGTCGTTATCTTGAAAATTAGTGTAATGGCGTTCCAGTGTCGTTCCATTCCATTAATTACTAATTATAGATATCCCTACTTCCCTGGTAGCCTGAGCAATGGCTTCGTTACTACCGAGACGGTGCGTAATGAGTTAGCCGGACGAATTATGTAACGAAAGAAATCTTGGGTTTTCTTTTTAGCTGACTCGACTGTACCTAAAGGGAAACTTATGAAAAACAAATGCTTCTCAAAACATAACAATTGTAATCTGTCCAACTGAAGCTTTTTTTTGACTTTCTGATATTAATTTCAGAGTACCATTGGTGCTACATTACGGCGCATGACTAAAGTCGAAATTAACGCCGCCACATTGTTTTTTTAATACAATTTCGCAAAAAAATAATAAAAAAATGTGTGGCACTCGGGGACTGCCGCGGTAAAGCTATTGCATAGCATTTGTAACCTCCATACTTCCTATTTGTCAACGCTACACTTGGGATGATGACGTGATGACATAAAACAAAAATTACGTTCCCATGACAACATAACGTTGTCATGGAACCGTCATTACATGGAGTGGGGGGTGTTAGGTTTTTTTCGTTACGGAATTTCTTGATTCGGTCGCCGCGCTCAAAGCCCGCGATAAAAGCCATGCAATAGCTTAAAAATCTCGAATGTTAAATGCTCAAACACAATTTCTGTGAAGTTTACATAGAAATTGTTCCACCAAAGTCACATCGCGCCTGTCTGCGAAATTCTTTACCAAAAACGTTATTTAATCGCCTACAAATCCTTGTAGCAGTGTAAGTGAGTGTGCTCTTGTCTTTTATTGTTTATAGTCACCTTTACTACTAAAAAGCTCTCTTATAAGTTACAGGCTTCTTAAGTCAAAGGATTTTTTCAGGAACAAATTATATTCATACCTAAAGACTTCCTAAATCAATGAAACATTTCAAAAACAATTTATTTTGGTACATAAAGAACCGACATAAACACTAATATTAGCATAATTAGGAAAAACTAAAATTTTATCAGCCTAGGGTAATTCACGTACAGTAACATTAGACTTCCTAAGTCAAGGGGACATTTTAGGATCAAGCCATTTTGACACCTAAATAAGGCAGTATTTAGGTCGAAATCAGATATTTCAGAAAGCTATATTGGTACCTAACGTTTTCGTTAGTCAATGCGCCATTTCAGGAACAAGCTATTTTCATCCCATTATTCTGATCTAAAGCAGTAACCCCAATCACTCTCCGAGCCTTAACACAACTTGTACAAACTTAGACAATAGGAAGCCCGTAAAGGGAAGCAACTATCTCGGACAGTTACTGAAGACAGACTTATCTAATATTATTAACATTTCTGAGTCAGACCCGAGCTTTCGCAAGACACATAAGATCTGAGAAGCTGAAACCCTAACGAAGTGACCCGAAACTTGAATTTGTACACACTAATGCCCGCTTTCACTGGCACTAGGCGACACCTAAATGATCACACTAATATTATTAAGGCGAAAGTTTGTGAGTGTGTATGTTTGTCTCTTCTTTACGCTCCAACGGCTGGACCAATTTGGATGAAATTTGGCACACAGATAGTCTATAACCTGGATTAAATCATAGGATACTTTTTATCCCGATATTGCCACGGGATCGAGACTTCTACGGGTGAAACCGTGGGGCACAGCTAGTTCCCTATGAACAAAAGCGCACTACTGGATTTTCAACTTTCGCCGCTGAGTCGAGGGCTTTTATTTAGGCATTAATTTAAGTGTGGTCTAGTGTTAGTGAAAACAGGCATAACAGCCAGTTCCCACTGTTTAAGACTAGGGACAAATCTAAGCGGGAATATGCGACGACAATTCACGCCCGACATTGCACTCTGTCCTTTCTAGCTGTACCCTACAGACAATGACGAAAAATGTCATAATTATTGGACTGTAGCATAATCAGCCTATAATGCTCCTATCACTGCTGGGACCTGCGTCACAAAAATAAAGCTAAGAATACATTCATCAAAAACCACTTTGAGTTTAGCGAATATCTGTCATCACTTCATCAGTCATTCATCGCTCAGTGATTTTCCGTCCTTTGCTGGGACAGTTCTTGTAGTTTTCGAATGTTTTTTTTGTTTGTTTTTGTATTGTATTTGATTACGTGCTTATTTATTTATTTACTTTTTAAGTATGCAAATTATTAATTAGGTATGTTGAAACTGTTTGTGCTCCCCGTCACTTGTCCTTTTAAGGGTTCATTAGAAAACCAGCGTCAGACAGCATCTGTCTGGTATTAATGCTGAAATGAACCTTTTTTGGCGCAACCGTGAGGCGCACACACTATTGTGAATTTTTAAGCTATTGCATAGCTTTTATCGCGGGCTTTGAGCGCGGCGACCGAATCAAAAAATTCCGTAACGATAATAAAACCTAACACCCCCCATTCCGCCTACCATGTAATGACGGTTCCCATGACAACGTGATGTTGTCATGGGAACGTAATTTTTGTTTTATGTCATCACGTTATCATCCCAAGTGTAGCGTTGACAAATAGGAAGTATGGAGGTTACAAATGCTATGCAATCGCTTTACCGCGGCAGTCCCCGAGTGCCACAGGTTTTTTTTTTTTTTTTTCATTTTATTTATATTTTGTGTTTCACGAACTATGTCAAAATAAATATTTTTTCTTTCTTCCTTTCCTTTTTTTTCAGTCATCACAAATTCACGACACAGTGAGACAGAGGCCCTAGCATGAATACGCGACGTTAACGTAAATTCGAAAATTTTTTTATTTAATCAATGATACTCGTACAACCATTCTATGACATTTTGGTTTAAATTCTTGCCACAAACACAATAATTACACCCCTAGATATGAATAAAGTCTTCAATCTGTCTAAATAATAGTTATTATGACAGTGCTAAACGTGTTTAAATTTTTTTTCTAACTAGCTGCTGCCCGCCTACGTGGACCCTTATTATTTTTCTACTACTAGTTACTCCTTATAATATCAGCTATCTGTCAGTGAAAATCCCGCCTAAATCAGTACAGCCGTTTCGGAGATAAGCCGGAACAAACAGACAGACAGACAATTTTTATTTTGTTATCAATTTCCGTATTATTATATTTTTTGTTTTAACTACTTTCATAATATGCATTTAGTAAAAATCTGTTATTTTGACGTAACAAATAAAAATTTTAATATTATTTATTTGTATGTTTACTTAGATTAAGTCTTCAAACTTAGTAGATATTATTATATGCAAAACGAGTATTCTAAATTTTAATATCGTTTGAATTAACGTTACGTGTACTCCTCGCGTTCGTGCTAGGACCACCGGCTCTAAGATGAATGTATAGGACGATAGGACAAGACAACACTTGAGTTGAAATGAAGTTGACAATAATAGAATTTATAACTTAGTTCAAGAGAGGCTTAAACTTGACAAGACAGAAAATTTACGACGTACTTTCAGTAAGGTTGGTTGAAACAGATATAGTAAGTATATGGTGATGGCCCGATTGAAGGCTCCCACAGACAAGCGCGACGCGACAGCGCGATGTAACTCCAGTAGGTAGTAGTGATGTAACGAATGTCATATTTTGGACATTCGCGAATGCGAATGCGAATATCTGCTGTCAACATTCGCGAATGCGAATATTCAGTTTTTGTTTAAATTTGGCGCCATTTATCTATGGCTTGGTGACTTTAGCGGCAGTCCCGTTCGAACGAAGTGCGTTCCGTCTGTTTTTCGTTCCGAGAATAGCCGAGTTAATACGAACGCATCCGATTGAAGTGTCATTCCGCTCGCGCAATAATTTCGCGGATGCGAATGCGAATGCGAATATGCAAAAATATGCGAATATCCGCGAATGCGAATGCGAATATTCGTTACATCATTTCTACCAAAATCACGTCGCACCTTCGCGTCGCACCTATCTGCGACAGCCTTGACTGCTACAGATCGATCCTCAACTAATACTACCTCATTAAATGGGTCAAGTTAAAGAAGTCTGCGAAACTCCACAGACGTGATGGGTATCGAAATATTAAAAAAATGGTAAAAAAACTAAATAAAAATCCCTTGGATGTATTTTTTAGTTTGTAGTTTTGCTAAGTCATTTAATTTGACTCTGTATTTAAGTTACCCACCTCCATGACACAAGAGAAAATCAAATGCAGAGCACTGTTTCAAAAAGTAAGATACAAGCGAACAAAAATGCCAACAAACATTCATCATCATCCATAGTCCGACTTCATACTGCTGAGCATATAATAGGCATCTCTTTTCTTGTGCCAATTCCACGCTCCTGTGCTAGCCTCATCTCACATACAAGACACACATCACACATACATCACACATTCATACACACATCACGCATTCATACACACATCACACAACACTTTCCCCATTACACCACATCACACGCCCTTACTCACACACCATTGCTGCTGTTGCACGTTTTAGCATCCCTAATTTTGTAAAATAATCGTAGCAGACGAATGGATGGCCCCTATAACACAGGATTTTCCTAACATCGGGGTCATTATTCACAAAAATTGAGCACAAATTGTAATATCATAATAACGTAACGTGCATTGTATTTCTTCTTTTTGCTTAATAAATTATTTCTATTTCTATCTAAGTTCTACCCACGATGGTGACAATGTCGTCTGCCCATCTCGCCGCCGGACGACCGACACTTCATCTTCCAGTCTTTGGACGCCACTCGGTCATTGCCTTACTCCACCTGTCACCACTGCGCCTTGCCAGGTGTCCTGCCCAACTCCATATGAGTTTCACAATTCGGCTTTGCATCTCGACGTTTGGAACTTGGTCTATAATAAGCCTTGGCATGTAACGCCCTCCTACGTGAGCGTCCATCTCTCAGCACCGTACGTCATGGTGGGCAGAAATGTGGAATTTTGGCTGATTTCAGAATGTCGTCCAATTAGCTAAATCCGGCTATATTCTTCTCGATATCTATTTGTTGATGCTCTTTGCTAAATTAATGAATTAATGAACCAACACATTACTTTTCTTTTTTCAGGCGGCCTTGCACGTACGCGCTGAGTAAACGTAACGTAAATTCGAACGATTTTTAAATTAAAATAGGGGTACAAGTATTTACAATTTTAAAATCGTTATAGCTTTTGAATTTATACTTTATTCAAAAGCTTTAAAAACTCGATATAATAAGGTCGATAAACATATCTGAATAGTCCAGAAATCACTTCCAATTAACAGTAAAATCTTCATCACGCATGAGTAGGTAAACTGTTCATTTATCGTTCATTCATCGTTCAATTCAGGAGAAGAAAGAGCATGTGGAAACGCGCCAATAAAGGGACTATCACTCGGCTTACATTCATCGTTCATTGGAGCATATTATGAACGTATTATTATACTCGTATCGTTGCATGTAAGTAGCTATTATTCTATGTCTATGGGTAACGAAGAAGGTATGGGATATATCAAAACTTATAATGTTTTGGAAAACCTTACCTAATTTGGGTAAAAATGATATAAACCTACAGATACATAAACTCACACTTCCTCATGGGGAGAAACTACAAAACGCCACCTGTTACGATCCTTATATACTAAACTTACTTAAAAATTATACAGTTTTCATTGAACTCCAACAAATTAGAATCTTGGCCTCGTTTTCACGACGCCCCGTTCTAGCACGACCAGTAATACTGTTATAGTTTTACCGAACAAAATTTAAGTTCTGCACCCACCCCATGTTATTCACACCACAACCTTAGTTCCCTGACACAATAAAGTGATTATTTACCAGTTGCTGAACGCAACAATGTCCACGCCGACACGCGGACACAAAGGCCCTATCTATCTAACCGTATCGTCATTTATCATCGGTATTGATAGCCTTGATAGCCGACGTCTATACCCGGGTGGAGCAAGAATTTGCCTGTTTATTGAATTCAATGTTGTTGCCAAAATGAAGGCGGGCGTAAATGGTTTAGATGGAGATTTCTGTTGAATGAAAACTTGTAACATCATTGCTGTTAAATGCGAAGGTTTTTTTTTTTAAATGTTTCTAATTAAATAAGTATTTCATTAAGCAACACTTCAAGTTAAATAAATGGCTTGGCATGGCGTTCGGATAAATGTGAAGTTCACCAAACCGCGCTTAGCCCGTTTGGTAGAATACTCGTGAATAGAGAAGAGGTCTGCAATTAGCACATTTTAGGGATGCTAGCATGACCAGCCTTATTTGTTGTCTGCAAACTGAATGTGAAAAGCTGTATGTTTACACAAACAGCTCTAAAATGCTGCTGCTGATAAATGCAATAGGAATTACTTGAGAGAACTTTATTACCATGTTTTTACGCCACTTTTTAATTTTACATTTTTTTTGGGTGAAATTATCAGCGAGAGGGCGTGTCAGACTCTTACTGTACTCAGTACACTGTACTCAGTTGCCTTTATGTTGCCAGGGGCCACGGGTATCCCTTTCGGACTTTCCCGCGACCCCGGTTTTCATTTCACCTAACACAAGGCAGACAGTGGAATATTTGCGGGCTATAGTTTAATGTCGACGACCTTTTTTCCAGCTCTTCGAAATGATGGAGGAAAAAATTACCTTGAAGAATTTCGGGCAGAGTTTTATCCAGAAGTAGGAGAATTTAAAAAATCATTAAGCAGAGGGCTGTAATGAGCTTGTGCTAAGTGATATTTTAATAAACTATTTTCTATGTTCTATGTGGGGTTTGGTTTCCGCACTTAGTCCGTCAGGTGGACTATTGTGCGTGGACCATGGCAGCCATTTCATAGTTATTCCAACCAGCCTACCTCCCTCCGGAAGTTAATTCATCATCATCATCATCATTTCAGCCGAAAGACGTCCACTGCTGGACATAGGCCTCCCCCAAGCACCGCCACTTAGACCGATTCTGTGTTTTCCGCATCCAGCGGATTCCTGCGGCCTTCACAAGGTCATCGGTCCATCTTGTGGGAAGCCTTCCAACGCTACGTGTTCCGGTACGTGGTCGCCACTCCAGAACCTTTCGACCCCATCGGCCATCCGTTCTGCGAGCAATGTGCCCTGCCCATTGCTACTTAAGTTAATTAATGAATTAATTTTAATAAACTTTCACACACCATAAAAAGTAACTTATATCTACATTCTACGCCATAAATTCATATCCCACTGCATATCCGACATTTTACGTACAAAGTAATTTATTATCGCGCGTAGGTAATATAACGTCTAGTATTATGCAACGTTGTTCTTACACGTAGGGTAAGGGACCGTAATTTATGTTCAATACAGGAGACTGGAGTCAGTGCGCCACTTGTGATAACTTTATTACTTAAGTCAGACGATAAATGTGACTTTCGAGACGGGTAAAATCTCTTAAAAGGTTAAGAATCAGTGCAGAACAGGTACAAAAACTGTATTAATGCTCTTAAAAGAAGGCAGGTTTTTTTTTTATTCCACAGGGATCAGGAAAACTTCCAAATGTATTGCTAACATCATTACTCCGTATCTGTACCTAACTACCATAATGAGAAACTATTGATATGGTCACTCGCCCTGTATTTTATATATAATTTTATAATGATGTACCTAGCTCTAAATTTGCAGTACCTAAATAAATACTGCATCTCTTTAAATATTTACCTCGGCTCTTACCCACACCATTCATAACATTTAAGAATACTTATCTACAGTTTTACAGTAAAATAACACTACCTATTAATTTTTATTAATGAAAATAGATACAGTATATACCTAAACATTTTCCTTTTCGTATAAAATCAGCCAATTTCCGTGTTCCCAAGATATTGCAATAAGTGACAGAATTATAGCAATATCCTCCATAAATCGCAATTTGCGACCCATTGGGGAACCGTATGTTCGGAATAAAAAAGGTATTTTTTCAAATACATTCTAAATGCTGTGCCATCTATATTTAAAACCTTGGTACTTGTTGGAAACTAACTACTGAAAATGATAAACCTACATCGTCGAAAACCTGAAAACTTTCACCACTGTTTTGATTGTGAGCTAGTGGCGCCATCTGCTCACGGTAACACAAACATCGTAAGTAGAGCAAGTTGTTGTGTTGAATCCAGTTCAGGCTGATTTAGATAGATGTCGCTTCTAGGTAATAGTTTGCAGTAAATAAAAATTTCTAAGGTAGTTCAGAGTCGGTAACTTGGTGATCACATTAATGCAAGTATATAACAATGCCATCACTGTACTTGTAATCACCGTGTCCAAACGGGTGATAGTTATTTGAGTATTGAATAATGAGTTCTAGGACAAGACCTCAAGATGTTTTGTTTCACCGTTTTGATAAGCCTGATATGAGAGAGACGCAAAGTTCACGAAGCTTACATAAAGTTTGACGGTACGGAAGCTACCTGTCATTAATAATTTTATTCTAGGTAGAATTTAAGTAATAGTTGAACTACATAATTGGGAAACGGCTATTCAGATGATGAGGTAGATGAATTAGGTATCAGTAATGTAAAATCAGGCAAACTTTAGCAGGACACAATACTCCGTTTGAAATAAGATTAGACATTTAAACAAACCTTTTTTACAGTCCGTTCAACCGATTTTAACTTCTATACGATAGGCATAAGGATGGCATTAAAAGCAAAAAAAGTGGTTACAAACCAACTGTTTACTGCAGCTGCCATTTGTCATGCGACCAACGCAATAGAAGTCAAAATCGGTTGAACGGACTGTAAAAAATGTTTAGTTAAATGTCTAATCTTATTTCAAACGGAGTATACCTACTACTAGTGCTATCAATGCAGTACGTAAATATTTAGTTCGTGTAACAATTTATTGATATGAAAAAAAAGATGGCTAGCGGGCATACTTTTTAGGATCCCGAACCCGAAATTTTCACAGATTGTGTATTTCTATAGCCGCTATGAAAATTAAATAAAGTTACTAATTAATCGGTACCCATACAGAAACGTGTTTTTTTCGGCCTTTTTTTGCTAAATCCTAATACGGTACGGAACCCTTTGTGTGCGAGTAGGGTTTCCAGGTCCAAAATTATAAAAGCCGGACACAGATTCATATTCAAACTATGTCAAAAAAAAACTTTTATTTGTGTATTTATTACTTACTGTTCTTCATTTGAGATTAGGGTTACCATCTATGTAAGGGAGGATGCCTGTCTCGGATGTACAAAATGCCTGATTTTTCAGAAAAATGCCTGTCTGTAGTAAAAAAACTGTACCTACGTCTTAAAATAAATAATACGCAGCAGATAGTTTTAAAGATGTATCCATTCAAAATGAAAAGTTCAAAGGTATGAATAATTTACCAATACTAAACGAATTTAGAAAAAACTAACTTACCACACTGAGTGATATTTTTCCGAAGTCATTTTCGTCAAAAATTATTTTTTTTCTGACTCTAGTGTCAAGCGATTCCTTTCTTTACTCAACTGTGCACTTATTAGGGAATTTCAAAAATGCCTGTCTCAGCTTAGCGCCGGCCGCATGCCTGTCTTAACCGTAAAATGCCTGTCAAATCCGGCAAATGCCTCTCAGATGGTAACCCTATTTGAGACTTACTGTCCTCTTAATTTTGATTCACATTTTGTTCTTACTAAAATAATTTGTAACTTCTTTACATTGAAAGTACCTAAAACTAAAACAATCAATATCAACCTTCTTCATTTCATTGAAAGTAATTAAACCAACCAATAATCAGGCAACTTTTGACGGGGCGGGGTTGACCAAAAGCTTAACAAAAGACGGACAGTAATTGTGTATTTTTGGCCGTCACGATTGTGAAAAGCCGGACATGTCGGACACCTGGCAACCCTATGTGCGAGTCCGACTCGCACTTGACCGGTTTTTGTGCATTAAAAAGCTTACACGAATGACAATATTTAAAACAATGTCATGTATTTAACCGAACCTCAAGTAATTCCCATTTTACTTTCCTTATGTACGTATCCATAATGTTTGAATGCGCCTCTTTTTGTGAATCTCAAATAATTCCTATTTTGAGACCTAAAAATACTAAATAACCAAGTAACTGCAACCAACTTGGATGTTTTTACTGCGACCAACTATGAGAAAAAGCCAGGAAGTTCAAAAGAGGCTCAAAAATGTTTAGAGGTTCATTAATTTAAAAAAAACGTACATCAGTAGAAGGTCAAGAAGGTCAGTAAGATTTTAGAGTATCGGTTCATATTCCCTCAAATAATTTGGCCTACGTCTGGTATACCTACTCTAAGTAGTCACTTCAGTCAGCACCGCCACTAACCTTTCTGACGAGCTAATCTTTGACCGCTCGTCCCGACATCACGTGAAAATAAATGCGAGCCAGAACGGTACCTACCAATTCAATGTGACCCGTCATATTGCACAATATTTCGTTATTTTCCCCATTTCACCCCTAAAGGAAAAAAGGGTGATAATTAATAACACGAGGTAGGTAGTTGCGTTACAGGTCACGTTGTCTTTCCGAAAGGGTACCCAACCCCCAACCCCTATGTGACGGGTATTTTCATGAGTCACGTGGTGGGCCAACGTGGGCTTACGATATCAGCTTCATTAAACTTTTCCTTTTACTTGGAAAATTTTGCGAAATATTCTCTATTAATACGAATTTTTGATTTTTTATAAATTATTTTTCCTTTACCAAAAATAAATGGACTGTTTCACAACGGAACGTGCCTTCAAGCCGTGTCCACGTGGCATGTGCTGCCACCTGCTAAGCAATGTCAAACAACTTTGGCCACTCATGGGCGATCATTGAAAAACTCATGTTCAACAGAGAACTGTTGCAGATTGATGAATGATGACTCTAAAACGATTATCCAATGTAAATTTAATTTAATTTTATACATGTTTTCAATTATTTTCACTTGTAATCCGTTCATTCTTTTCATTTAATTTCATTATTTATTCATACTTAATCATTTTAATTTTATTCAGAAATTTTCATTTTTGAATCATCTGAATCAGTAATTTTGATTGAATGAGTTGTTAATCTTCTTTATATTATTTTAATTTTGTTTTTTGTATATATATTAACTTTATAAGTATGTTGTTTAAAGCCGTTTTTATTTTTTGTGCATATGGTGTTAACCTATAATTAATTGTTGGACTTGTAAATGTTACCCTAGTAATCAAGTTAGAAATGTATAGGTGTAAGCAATTGTTGGTTAACCTAAATAAATAAATTATCTACGCCGTATAATTGGGGAAATATTATGCTATTGCATAACTTTTATCGCGGGCTTTGAGCGCGGCGACCGAATCAAGAAATTCCGTAACGTAACGAAAATAAAACCTAACACCCCCACTCCGCCTACCATGTAATGACGGTTCCCATGACAAAGTGATGTTGTCATGGGAAAGTAATTTTTGTTTTATGTCATCACGTCATCATCCCAAGTGTAACGTTGACAAATAGGAAGTATGGAGGTTACAAATGATAAGCGATAGCTTTACCGCGGCAGTCCCCGTGTGCCAACCGTTTTTTTTTTTTTTGTCAAATTGACTCACTACGTCAATTTACCGTGTTATTTATAGCAATATCCAGCTGTCAAACAATGACAGTTGTGATTTGAATATACGGGCAATTTACCTAACTTGGGAGTTAATTTAGTAAACAGTTTACTTCCCGACTTTACATAATATATGATACGAGCATCGCTGAATTCCTGAATGAGAAATCAGCTGTTTCATATATTTTGAATGAATTCAAACAGGTGCCTTCATGTTCCTAATCAGTGTTGTTCCCTCGCTAAAAGTTGTAAATCCATGCAAAGTTAACCTTTTTCCTGTAAATTACTAATAACTAAGCTTGATATTAGGCTAAACTTAAGTGTCCTTTATCCAACAAAATTGGAATTATAAACGAGAGTGCTAATCGCAAGTTTTTTTTTTTTTCTTTGGCAACTGAGCCGATGTCGACTATTCTGCCAGCGTCATGTGGTGACGGCAGTGAAGCAAGGTGAGCCGTCGAACTTTGCACTTTGTGGTAGTTATGTTAGTAGCTGTAACGACAGGACAATTTTTGTTAGTAAATCTAGCTAAATAAATAAAATAAATATATATATTCAAAACACTACAATTCGACATAATATATATTTACCAAAAGTTATTATTACTACACACCAGACTACATTTTGATATCATTTACATTTAAAAAAATTGATAGGACTTAGATTAGCTTAGGGGAAAAGTTAGTCAAGAGGGAATGGAAGTTAGTAGGAAGAGGAATTTTCATTTTGGAAAGCTTATGATACAAGTCAAAGGATTGAGAATTCAATGGACATGAGATAATCGCAAGTTAATAAAGTATTGTTTCAAAGAGAAATGTCACTTGTTTACGCAATCATACCAAAACAGTAGGTAAGTAATTGGAATGACCTTTAAAATTTTCCTAAACCCGATCACGTACCGAAAAGTTCACGAAACATAGCACAATGTTGTTTTATAAACTGCGTAACAGTCCTGAAAGTGCGGTATGTACCCGACATTTTTGCCAAGGGATTTTTTGGTAAATTATGCGTCAAAGGTGACGATTAGGTTCATTTTGCTGTCATTAAGTATGTTCTCATCTTTCTTTACAGAAAACTGGTGTGAAATCCAAACCACCCTGAACATAAAATACTTAGTACAGTCACATTCAAAATTACCTGCGTAGTTGGTCGCAGGGCGCTTGCGCGGCGTGATCGACCCATGGCTTGGTGGACTTGCTCTCATTCGCCCGGTATCTACCAAATCGGTGAGTACGCAAAACATTTACCCGTGTACGGACTATGTGATCAAATTCCATTAAAAAGACGCTTAAAAAGGAGTGCATGTATCTTGCGGTGGCGCTAATCATAATTATAGCAAGTTTGGTCAGATTACATGTAAGTCATTTTTAAATATTAACCTGAGATCTGCTCTTTGCTTACACTTTCAATTTCTGATGTCCTTTCACTGAAGCTCAAGGCACGCATACCTAATCTTCTTACTTCCGAAGGTTCTTTTGTAACTGTTATTGATTTTTGTTTATCATTTTCGCTTCCACTGATCGCAAAATGTCAAGCCACGCAATCAAACGCAAGCAAAATATTTGAATACGTCATGACGTATGTCATTGATAAGGTTAGATAATAAACTAAGATAGGTTTATTTTACGTGACTAATACTGAAAATGAACTTTTTAACGTACAGTAAATAAATATATATTTAAATTTTAATTTTATTGATTTCTACTATTTTTTTAAATTGTTATTTACATGCTGTGTTTAGAAAAACAACTATTTACCTTACCAACACATTAACCATGAACGAACCACATGTTGCATGCCACCGTATGCCACGTTTGCGTACCTTAAGTAGCATGTACACTTACTACGTCTTTGCATAGTGCATTTTGCAGTGACTGTACAGTCGGAACTTACTCTCAAATAACAAAACAATTTATTGGATTTTTTTGCAGTTAAAAATACTTGTGTAAGAAAATTATATTATGTAAAGTCAAAAAAATTAATTGATTAACAACTTAAATTGTCTGTGTATTCAAATCACATTTGTCATTTTTTGACAGTTTAATGAAGTAGCAAATTGACGTACTTAGTGTTTCTATTTTTGCGTGCTATCAGGTTTCCAACATCTTTTTATGCATAATTATCTAAGAAAACCCAATTTCTGTCGAGATAGGATTAATAAACAGCTCACTAAAAATATTTTGATACTTTCCTACTGTAAAATACGCGATTTACACGTTCATGAAAGCCTTTGCTTTGAGCGCCACGTCACACGTCACATTTGCTCAAACACGTCACGTTATTTGGTACACGGCAGTGTTTTATTATTGCTGGTTAAATAACTTTATTGTTTGTAGATGGTCTACATCCGCCAAAATGATTGAAAACAGACTGAACTTTACATACTAAAAATATTGCTACATCGTTGTTATTGTGATTAGGAATAAGAACAATAATTTTAATCCATTTATCTATATAGATACCCCTAGTGACTTTTGATGTGTGTCTGTTGATTTAGCCCGTAAAGGCAAATGCCTCCCGCATTTGCCTGAGCACTGCTGAAGTGCTGAGCAAATGCCTCCTTTTCCATTTTCCACACCCGTCTGTCCACGTCTGTCTATGTCGTCGTCTGTCAATTTTAATCACTTAGAATTATTTAATATTGTCCCGGTTGTTAAATAAAGACAACATATACTAACATAAAAAACACTTCCTCTCTCCTTAAACATCATCATTACATATAGTTCCTTGCTCTTGTTTCATGTTTATAATTTTATGTATATCTGTTATTTATCTAATATATATAAATATTTATATAGGTAATTATATGCTTTATGTATCTGTTGTATATGTAAATGGTACACCACTGACTACCTGCAGTATTGTCTCTCCTTTTCCATTTAAATCCATCCAAAGGTTGTCTGTAAAAGATCGCTTTTAGCGATAAGACCGCCCATTGTGTCACCCAATGTAAAATTTCTAAATTAATGTCTGTAATTTTTATGGTGTACATAATAAAGAATATTCTATCTATCTTTACTAATAACGAATAAAAGAGATTCGTGCAGTAAGAGGCTCTTCATTTTAGGAAACAATCTCAAGGTCGCGTCTGCGCCCTGTGCTTAGGGTTGTTGCAAACAACTTTAGACCCTATTAAACAGCTACTAAGTTCAATATTGAGTGAGAACATAATTTGACTCATAAACTAAGTTTGATTCGAGCATTGATGCGTGAACTACGTCACAAAATGCAACCCACACGATGCAATAAATTAAGGGAAAATAGAGATTCCCTAACACGGTTGTATAAAAGTATGAGAGGACAGTGTAGGTATGTTAATGCCTCATACTTATTAACACGGTAATGTAAGCACTAGCTTGGCTGCGGTACCCGGGACAGTGTGTGAATCAAAGAACTTTTGAAGACCGAGATTATCTTTAAACCATTAATACAATATTATAATAAAGTCATACACGCGAGCGTCGGCCGGGGTAAACTAACTTTTTTTTATCGACAAGAGAAAATGATTACAAATTCTAATTTGAATACATCCTGTCAGATTGTTCGGATGACGTACAGCATTCTTGCCAGCCTGTCCAGCATGAGGTTGCATCTCATGATAAAACCTCACAGTAATATGAAAACATTGTAAAAGCTAATTGTTTTTAAAAAAGTAACCGTGCAGTTGTTATTTGTCGGCTCTTCTCCACAGGAATGATATGAATCCTCTGTAAAAGGTATTGAAACCATAAGGTGTTGTACAGTGTTGTAAGAAGTCTATGTAAATTCATAGAAAGTTTAATTGCTGAGTAGGTATCTAATATAAACAAACAAAGGGATCGAAAAAGCAAAATTTATTGCATAATTAAATTTAGTACAACATTATAACACTTGTTTGGATGATATTATGGTTATTATGACACTGGTTGTTTTAATGTTGGCAATAAGCTAACTGTTTCAGAAACTTTTATAGAGGATTTATAGCATGGGTGTAGATAAAAAACTTTACAAAGTAAATATTTATGTCATTTTGTATAAAACATTCATAAACGGCATGTCCTAGAACCGAAAATTCGAAGACATGTGATATCTACCAACCCGCACTGGGCCCGCGTGGTGGTTTACAGCCCACTCCCTCTCACAGAGAGAAGGCCTGTGTCCCAGCAGTGGGAACATTTATAGGCTGATGATGATGATGATTCATCAATGTCAATGTGTTTATAAAACAGTTTTTTTTTTTTAAAGAAACCGACGTTCACTGAATAAATTTAATTGGAACAGCTCAATCCCAAGCCTTTTTGTCCTCAACATAGTCTTTAACAGTATAAAAATCTTTCTGGCATAGTTTCCACTTTATAAATTATTTGAATTTATTATGGCTTGTGGCTAAGTAATAACAGCCGCACGGGTCGATCGATCAGGTTAAGCTACGTTTACCGCGGTTGTTCCGTGGATGGGTGACCATCTTTACATACTGAGACCCCTCCGTGCCTCGGAAAGCATAACGTGCTTGCCATTGCCAGCCATTGGTCCTGGCTGTCATTTGTAGATCTTTGACAGTCGTTACGGGTAGTTAGAAGCCCAAAAGTCTGACAACCAGTCTTACCAGGGGGTATCGTGTTACCTAGTAACTAGGTTGTGGAGGTCAGATAGGCAGTCGCTCCATGTAAAATACTGGTATTCAGCTGCATCCGGTTAGACTGGAAGCCGACCACAATATAGTTGGGAAAAGGCTAGGCAGATGATTATGGCTTAGTTCTTTAATGTGTGCAAAAGCGTATATTGACATTTAAACGAGATACCTATTTTTTTGAGCCTGTTTGTAGGAACAACATTTTTGTGTTTGTTCCTACTACATATTTATAATAGAGACTAGCTAACCCGACAAACGTTGTCTTGTCCAGATTTTAATGGTCAATTTTTTCTTTACATAAAACCTTATTCGGACTGTAACGAACATTTTAAAACAAAAAAAAGCCAAATTGGTGCAGTCATTCTCAAGTGATGCACTTAATTACCAACGAACAGTATTTTTTTTTTTTTTTTTTACATAGATCACTGTATCTATTTTTTTAAAATTTTTAATTATGTTATGTGCATACAATTTTTTTTCTTAAATATATCGAGAAGGCGTTAGTGTGTCTGGGACTCAAATTATAAATTGAACGAATTGCTTTTTTCTTGTAAAACATAACTTGTCTCAATATCGGCGGCATTACTCCACAACAGAACACCATACGACATCACGCTATGTAAATAACTTTAATTATACTAAACGGGCTGGCTCTAAATCAGTTATATCACGAACTTTTCTTACGGGGAATGCTGCCTAACTAAACTTTTTTGACAATTTATCTATATGGCACTGAAGCTTGGCATACAAAATTATGCCTAATTATAAAAGAATTTGAATTTGAGAAATTAAATAAACTTGTTCAACAAGTATACCTGCATAAACATACCATCAAAAAGATAATTAATAAAATCAAAAAAATCAAAATCAAAATCAAAATATTTTTATTTCACATAAACCTACATGGGCACTTATGAAACGTCAGAAGCTAGGTGCACGGTTCCAATTGGTCGTTTCCTATGGAGAAGAGCCGGCAAGAAACTCCACGGTTACTCTTTTAAAAATAATTGGCTTTTACAATACTTTCATATAACAGTGTTTCTAGGTATGGGAGGACAGTGTAGGTCTTTCAATAAGTACCAAGTACTTAACAAAATAGAAAATGGTTAACAGGTCTACAATCCACTAAGCCTACAGCGTTCTCACATTCACAAAATATGTAGAAAAGAATCTATACAAAAAATAAATAGATTAATAAAAATAAAAAAAACCTATTTTAATAAAACGCAATTATATGATTGCTGTTACAACTGTAATCAATCTGAGTAATTATCATGTCCACAAAAGTGACAAAAAAAAAAAAAAAGTTCAAATTAAATCGTAGGTATATAATGTCAAATAATAGAATAATAAATATGTCAAGGACGAATGTAAAAACAAAAAAAAAATAAAAATAAATAAAGATTTAAATAAACATGTTAAAATGACGACATGTTATTTTCAAACCGTTTGATCGTATTTAACCGTGATCACACGCGTAGGCGGTGCGCGGCGTAGCGCTACGCAAGTGCTACGTCAAAATTTTCAAGACATTTTCCACGACCACTGGATATTCAGTTTCATCTCAAAACAGCTTAGTTATACAATTACTGCAAAACATTTTAAGAGTAACTATGGAGTTTCTTGCCCATTCTTCTCCATACGAAACTATCTTTTGGAAGGGGAAACTATGTACTTACAATCAATCTTATTTTCCTATCCTATTATCCTATCGGAAAATTTGAGACTAGAGATGCCGATGCATTCCACCGGCTTTTATGACAAATCTTTTAAGGTTCAAGCAGTACGGTTATGGAATGCCTTGCCCGTGTCGATAAGGCGTGCTCAATCTTTGTCCACATTTAAAATTCTGGTAAAAAAACACTTCCTCTCTCCTTAAACATCATCATTACATATAGTTCCTTGCTCTTGTTTCATGTTTATAATTTTATGTATATCTGTTATTTATCTAATATATATATAAATATTTATATAGGTAATTATATGATTTATGTATCTGTGTATCTGTGTATCTGTTGTATATGTAAATGGTACACCACTGACTACCTGCAGTATTGTCTCTCCTTTTCCATTTAAATCCATCCAAAGGTTGTCTGCAAAAGATCGCTTTTAGCGATAAGACCGCCCATTGTGTCACCCAATGTAAAATTTCTATATTAATGTCTGTAATTTTTATGGTGTACATAATAAAGAATATTCTATCTATCTATTCTATCTATCTATCTTGTAATGTTGACGTTCAAAAGTGCCTTTTAATGGCCTACTTGAAATAAATTATCTAACTTTGACCATCCAACCTACTTAAAAAAATACCCAATGCTTGAAGATTAATTAAATGTTGGAGTATGTTGATGATTTTAATGATTAATATTCTGTAAATAATACATACTTGTTACGATCGCGAATCATATTTTAATCAACATATAACCTAACACTTATCTGCAAATTGCAAAAAACGTAAGAAAATTTGTATTTCGCGGGCTGGCGTGTCTTTTCATTCTATACAAGGCCAGAATGCAGCCATAGGAAACTGCTCGCGTATAGATTCGAAATCACTTTTTTAATAAGGTCTTCCAATCTATACAAGAGTAGTACGCAAATACTCGCGTATACTTCGAAGTGACCGAATTAACTACCTCATTCCATAGTATACAGTACCAGTACGCATACGGACTAAGCGAGTTTAGATTATGAGAAATTGTGAACAGGTAACCAACTTGTTTGCGACGTAATGCAACTTGCGCTAATATTAAATAGCCTGTCTTGCTGCGAGCAACTTGGAAGTAGCGCTCGTCGGCCGCTGCCGCGGCAACGCGTTGGAGAAACGATTCTCTAACGTGTTGCCGCATTGGAGAAACGATTTTAGTCAAAGTCAAATATTGTTGGAGAAACGATTTTCCATTGAAACAGTAATTTTTCGTAAATTCCATTGTTGGTGCACTTTTGAGGCACAATCGTCTTAATTTCATATTTCTATGTTCAGTGATATTATGCTGTGCGTCATTTATAAATCAGTCAGTTATATAGGAAACTGTTTCTTTAAGTCGGATAAGGGAAGATCTCGTACATAAAAAAGGTTAAGTTAAAGTCGCAATGTCATTGTAGCGGTTACACCGCCACATACGAACTACGCATCATAAACATGACGTCACACAAATCCTGCATCGCGCAGTTAGAGTTTACCGAGCGATCGACATAGATACAAGATTTCAACTTCAAACCGATGGGCAGTTGCCCGCCAGACACAACACCCGTCTGGTCGGAGGATCCTCCCTTTTCTATGATGGATGAGTGAACTTTACACCCTGTTCCTCATGCCACCAAATCATCTTAGTGACAATCAATATAAAAAATGTGAGTATTTAGATTTAAATTTGAAACTGAGGATATAATTCGAACGTTCTTAAAAATACAAGAATTGCCTTCCTGTTACAAATACCGTACGACATCGCTCATAAACAGTTATGCTATGCTAATGTAACAATTACCTATCAAATAGCCGAAAAACTGCATTTAACTGAAATTTGTCGTATCAATATTACCTTTCCCCAGATATGAAGCTTCCACTCGGTCACGCGTCTGCGCTCTTTCCACAAGCCTCTAACATAATAACAAACCAAACTGAATTTTATGTGAAAGTAATAAGGCTCAATGTGCAACGTAGATGTCAAACGCATCCCCATTTTCATTCCCCTTGCACTGAGTCGGCTAGCCCGTGCAACAGTTTCGCGAGCTACTCCGTCCAGTGCGGACCCTGTACCCGATAAACAAAACGAGACCAAGAAATTAAGCTCAAATCATCACTATCTTGGGAACCGTAAAATCATTTTAAATGTCGCATTGGGAATTAATGGAGGAGTTCTCTCCTCCTGTTAATTATTGGAAACATCGATTAACTCAAGTACTTGTCATCACATTTCTGCTCGGTATTTCCGTTGCTTTGAAAATATTGTTTTATATTGTACAAAAAATGCAGCTTTTTATCATTGCCAATATGAATTGACAGTCCTAATTTAATCAACTGCAAAGATTGTTTGCAGTTTCACTTGACCTATTAAGTTCATATATTTCCTATTAAGTTCATATAATGCTAAACCGCATAATATTTTAAAATGCAATATTGGGGACAACAAACCTATACTTAGGTGAGTAATTATTATTTAAATATCAACAACTTTTCCATATTATGTAAACAATCGCGATGCTTGCCTTCTTAAAGATAATAAATAAAGCCACCAGTCTGTAGTTCCTATACAATATCGAACCTTATTCTCCCCAGACAGAGGTCTATTTTGGGAATCAACCTAATTCATTGCGCGCCTGCGTGGTTTTCACTGGCTCACAAAAGTAGTCTCTACGTAGTTGCAAGAAAAATCAATTTACAATGGTAATAATAATTCTGTTTCAAATATTATTAAGAAAACCTAATATAAACCACAAAATTGTGACATTTGCTACAACTCCTTAGGTTTTAAAGCAATAAAGTTTCGAGAATATCATAATCTTCTCTCTTATTAGTTGTTGTCAAACAAAATGCATGTCAATAGCGGACAAGCTAAGGTCAAAATAGCAAGTACTTTAGTTTAGTACAGACGAGTTTGACGAATAGCCAAACCACGACGATGTGCTTTCTAGGTAATGTTCATTTAAGTAACTCACTCGATTTCTGAAATGCATATCAACACAAATACAAAGTTGGCCAAGAGAAAAAAAAACGTTCCTAGATAATCAGGAAAAGCTCTCGTAATGTTGCATTTCCTCTTGTTTTACCTCCTTTCCTTCGTTTCCGATCGAATCATTTATTTTTATTAGATACAATAAAAAGGACAGAGTCGCACTACGGCCGCTACGCGTAACATCCGTTTATGGACTATTGTATTCTTGAAGGTGAATTTTTTCTCGGATCAGTCGTGTTACAGCCATTCTACCTAAGTTCAATCAACGTTACAGACCCTGTGATGAGAAATGAATCACACAGATCAAATTAACATTTTGTTAAGCATGGTACTAGGTGAGCAGACTTATCAGGAGATACTTTTTGTCGCCAACACACACGAAATAATGTTGACAATATCGTATGTATTGACAATATTATTACGAGTATAGATGCGGCTTTAGTCAGACTGTTCGCCAATCGCTGCCCGGGGTGAAATAAAATGTGGAAACAGGACGCCGCCTGTTGCGTTCTCTGTTAACACGCGCCAGCGCAAACTATTCTTCATTCTTCTAAGAATCGATAAGTAACTCATAACATGCGTCTGTCCCTAGCGATAAAAAGTATATCTGTCTGCCTCTTCTAAATCCTATTAGTAGCATAACATGATGATTGAATACTATCGTGAATTCATGCAAGCTTTGTACTTTTTGTTAGGGTACTGCTCAGAGATTGTGCACAACGTCTAATGATTGAAATACTATCATGAATTCAGGCAAACCACTTTTTCAAATAATACTTTGCGTTTTGACTGTACTGGACTGACGGACGTAGAGCAAGTAATTGTAAAAAATATGAAGGTACACGGCCGTAGTGCGATCGATCTCAAAAAAATGCATCTTCCAAATACAATAGGGCCATAAACGGACGTTACGCGTAGCGGCCGTAGTGCGACTCCGTCATAAAAAGTTTATGCACAGCTAGAGCTATAATAATTAGGCTTCAATCGTACTGTGCCTCGCGCCTGCGCGTTGCACAAAGGCATCTGTCATGCAAGAACACAATATTGAACTTAATGCAAAACCGTTTTAAGTTTAGAATCGCACCACCGCTAGTTCGATGCGTTTTCAGGGTTTGAAACGAAGCCTTCTGCACTGAACACCACGTAAGGCGCGCAACAGTTCCGCGTCGGCGTCCGGTTTGTGAAGTCGTAATAAACAACAATAGACTTTCAGATACAGAAAATAAAAACTTTTGTTGTTTTTACAATACCTACACCGTAAAATAGCCCAATCATAGCTAGAGTCATCAAAGATTTTGTTGCACAATTTTATTTGCAACAAGTTTGGACATATTTTGTGATTTTCGTCATCAATCATTTCTAAGAAAACGAATCAATGTATTTAGCTCTTTGCCTCATCATCATAATAGCGAGCTTGATCAGGATTCATGTGAGTAATAAGCATAAAGAAATACTAACTTGTTTCTAATAATTTCTTGAAAATACTCGTACTAATAGCAATTTATTGGCTCTATTTTATTATTATTTCTTGCAAACACAACATGCAGCTTCGCGTTTTTCAAGTCATTTTTACGTCCTAATCTCATAGACAGTTTAAAATCATAGCTTCATTCGCAAGCAATAAAGCTCAAAATAGACTGGTTTATATAAATTAGTCTCCAGTTCTCCACTTGCCAAGCTTCTGGAAGAAGCTTGTTGCGCTTTGAAATTTTGTGCAGTCTTTAGTTACTCACAAGTCTACATATCAAAAAGCCTACGTTCGTTTGTTTTTTATTTATTAGGGGTCATATAACGAAATTAAATTTTATTTTTGTGTTAGTTAGGTTTAATTTGGCCTTTTCCTTATTGAAATAAATGATTTCAGTTTGACTTTGATGTGAAAAATATTCAAACTGTAGAAGCTACATAATATTATTCGAATACATGAAACCTTCCATCGAACTTTTCTAGCAATAAATCAATATTTCCCTCAGGTACCTATTAAAGTGCCAGACAGAGCTCTATATTATTTATTAACCGAGTGCATTGCACGCCTGCGCGTTGCACAGTTGTCTAATGTTGTAGCATAGAATAATCGATTCTAGGTGGAACAGTTAAGGTTAAATTTACAACGGGGTTGATAGCTGCGTTTTCAGGCTTGTGTAAGAAGCTTTGGTACTACGCGGCAATATGACCTTCACGGGGGACATTTAACAGCTTCGAAGCGCTTTCTGTAGTTGTAAAAAAAAAAATGATTCTAATTGCCCCTTTCAAAATGTAGTTTCATATCGAGCAGAAAGGGAAAACTCCATAGAAACTCTTTAATTTTTTTTACAATATTTTCTATACATTAATTATACAGGGTTGCAGGGATATCGACATGAAAACTGTTACCATGGATTCAGTACATGATTCTAAACGCGATTCCATGCGTTGAAATTTTTCGTCAGTAATTTTTTTTAAATCTGCTGTTTCATAGAAAAGTGCAATACCTACGCGGTCAAAACGTATAGAACAGCAGATTTCTTTTTTAAATAACCGAGGAGAAATTTGAACCCAGGTTCAGAAGGGCACGCCACAACTTTGAGGAGTGGCTAGAGAGGTGCCACGGCATCCTCACCTTCCGCTTGACGCTGGCCCTCACCGGACACGGTTGTTTCGGGAGGTTCCTATTCCGGATAAGGCGTGGGGAGACGCCCGGGTATCACCATTGTGTGGATCGCCCGGGGGACACGGTGGAGCATACGGTAGAGGTCTGCCCGGCTTGGGCGGGGCACCGCCGTGTTCGCGTGGAGGCGATCTGCGGCAGTGATCTCTCGCGTCCGGCCCTGGTTCAGGCCATGGTACGGAGCGAGAGGAAATGGCAGGCCGTCACCTTCTTCTGCGAAGCGGACGAGGACACGGCGTTGCTCCGCCCAAGCCGAGTAGACCTCCACCGTATGCTCCACCGTGTCTTCAGGCCGATCCACACAATGGTGACACCCGGGTGTTTCCTCCCGCCTTATCCTGTACAAGTTGCGTTGAGGACTGATAAGAAATCATTAAGAACAGGCGAAAACTCGTGAGCTTGAACCCATTACTGACATGCATATATTCAATACTAAACACCTATACTCCATTTATTATAACATTAGACAAATAACGGTTATGACCCATACATTATTTCGATATAAACGTATTTATAAACTCTGATATTTCACGATAAGTACGAAGCATTGTAATCTATTTACCATTTACATTAAAAATATAATTCTAAAGTGCAGTCATTTCACTAATATTACACAAAAACTGTAATTATTTAGCCCTTATTTGTCTAATGCTATAATAAATGGAATATAGCTTAGTTGATTGATTAACATACGTCGCATTTAGAGTCATTTAAGCTTTTCTATTTTGCATTTTCTTTCAAAGATCTTAAGTGCGTGTGAGGTCTTATACTTAATTTAAAATGTAAAAATCACACCTGGTTTTTAAATTCAGTAACAAACAAATCAAAAGGATATAATAGTAAAAAACTTAACCAGATTATGGGTTGAATCGGAGATGGGTGGAAACAAGATTAAACTCGTAATAAATTTATAGGTATAATAATACAAACCAAAGACTTACGATAAAATATTTACGCATACAAAAATCGTTTCAAATCAATAATCTGACCATATCCCACCGTCTCCTAGATACAGCTATATTATTTAACATCAATTGCAGCGCCGCACGCCTGCGCGTTGCACAAAGGCGTCTATCATGGCTGCAAAGAACACTAGACCTTATGATATAGTATTAAAGTTCAGTTAGAAACGCGATCGCGCGAATGGGGTTTGTGCACTGTGCACAAGCTCCATTCGCGCCACGTCCAACATAACGCACAGTAGTTTCACGGTCACTTTCACCAAATAATCTCGTTGAATTTAGTAAACAAAAAAGTTTAATATATTCGGTTTATAGTTCAGTTTAATTTACGTGTCCGTAGCGTGTTTTCGTTCACGCAATAATAATTATTTCCACGTCATTGAAAGATAAATTACGTGATTTTTTATTTATGAATTAATGGAGCTTTACAGTATCGTGTTAAATACAAATTTTGTTCAACGTGGGTTTATGTATTTTACTTTTTGCTTAGTTTTAATACTATTGAGCATCCTGATTAAGACACATGTGAGTATTCTATTAAGAATATGTTACAAAAAATTACATGATTAGGTACCTTTCGTATAATATGAAAGCAAACATATACAGGGGTGGTTTGATGACATTATTTGTCAATCTACCGGCCATGTAGCTATTGGAGCTACCTACCGCAGTACCTTTAACTTACATCAAATGCACTTACTTAATTATTATCTATTTAAAATAACTTTGTCTTGAACAAAATAAAAAAATGCAATGCCCCGAACACATGGAATCTTGTTGCACGTCTGTGTGAAGATTTTGACTGATGCAAGATTCATCCCCGTAGCTTCATAGTTCAAAATAATTAGAATCATTTTAAAATCCAAATTTTTGGAATTATGTTTAGTTATTAAATCGAAAGTAAGCTTTACGTAGCCCCAATGTTAGGAAAATTATCGCTTGGATTACATTATTTAAATAAAATCAGAGATGGGTGAAAGCAAGATTAAACGCGTAATAAATACGAGAGGCTATTCGCATACAAAAATAGTTTCAAATCAATAATCTGACCTTTAAATAACCTACAGTTTACTAGATACTAGCCATATTATTTAACATCCATTGCAATGCCTCACGCCTGCGCGTTGCACAAAGGCGTCTATCACGGCTGCAAAGAACACTCGACCTTATGAAATGATGTTAAAGTTCAGTTTGAAACACGATCGCTCGAATAGGGCTTGTGCACAGAGCAGTCATATTCGAAATAATGCACAGCAGTTTCACGGTCATTTTCACCTAATAATATCGTTGCCGATAATCAAGTTTAATGTATTAGGTTTGTAGTTCAGTTTCGTCTAGGTGTCAGTAGCGTGTTTTCGTTCACGCAATAATTATTTCCACATTATTGAAAGCAAAAGTTACGTGTTTATTTTATTTATGTATTAATGGTGCTTTATTGTATCGTGTTAAATTCAAAACTTGTTCAACACGGGTTTATGTCATTTCCTTTTTGCTTAGTTTTAATACTTTTGAGTTTTCTGATCAGGACACATGTCCTAAGTATACACGTATAAGTAACCTAAGTATTTTATATCAAGAAAATGTTAAGTACTTAAAAATACAAAGGTATAATTATATATCATTCCTTTTATTTTTCTGCATATAAGTTATGAAAAAATAGCTAATGCTTTGGTGAATTAAATTAGTTAATCTGCCGGCTTGCTCATAGAACTACTTATCGTGTGCAACTTACTTCAGAGATCAAATTTTGACTTGAAAATAATAATAAAAAATTTAATGCCCGAAAACACAGAATTTTACGAGTTAAGATTGTCTGCCAATGCAAGATTCAATCCCGTAGCTTTAAAGTTCAAAATCATTTTTTGCTTTATTGAAGCGCCTTTTTTTGTAAAGCTTACTAATTAGTCTTCTTCTTCTCCATAAGAACCTACCTACTACGCTTTGGAATGGGCAACTAACTTCATCCTTCTGACTGGCTGACCCCTTGACGATTCAAAAGTGCCTGTAAATTTAGTTTAAAGAAATGCTTTGAGTTTTGAGTTTTTTCAGATCGAGATTAATGATATAAAAACACTTCATATAATTCTAATGTTAGGCATTTTATTGGTTAAACTATTTAAATAACAATAAGAATAGCTAAGTATATAGGATGGATTTTTGAGATGGGACAATAAGCGCAGGTACCTTTTAATCGATACAGCTACAGGAAAACGGTCTCATGAGACTGTCTAAGAAACTTTCTAAGAAATTTTGGTCAGCATACACAGTTTTTTTATTTTTGTATTGTACTAATCGATAGTGTTTATTATAAGGACCAAAAAATTTGTAGACCAACTGAGGCTTGAGTACTAGAAAAGTCAGTAATCGCATTAATAAACCCTAGTAATTCTAAATTACTTGAGAAAATTTTTCACAGAATTACAGAAATCACAAGCAATAAACTATCTAAATTCTGTTCTAAAAGTAAATAAAATTATAACGAAAATTTCGTTCGAAATTTGAAGTTACATTTTTTTTTTGTTCATTTTCATCCAGTCTTCATTGTAGCGGCCTACTCTTACTGCCCCGTTTCAAAAATATACGATGTATTAAAATAAAATAAAATGACACTCTGTAAGAGCCCTTTATTTTAGCGTTGTTTCAATTTTGACATACCAAGTCAGTGTAAAAAAGAATACAAATGAGTACTACACCATAGGGTTAAATGCATTTTTATGCAGGCCTTATTTTAAATACGCAAGAACTTATGTAATGCAAGATACTACTCGCTTAAAGTTCTATAAAGCTATCAACCAGTACTCTCTCAGGGACACTAGACCCCTGGACAGAGCTCTAAATAACTATCAATCCGGTGCAGTCGGCCACGCCTGCGCGTTGCACACAGGCCTCCATCGAGAAACCACGCAACACAGAGCTTTATGATGCAGAAAATAAAATTGAAACTAGAACGCGATCGTTAGTTGCGCTTCCCGACTCCTGAAATAAGGCTGTGCACTGCGCGCGACGTCATTGTGTGCAATAGTTTCGTGTCGGTCTCCGAGTTGTAGCGTTGTTGCATACGATTAAGGACTTTATGTTACAGTGATAGAAATTAATTTAGCTGTTCTTTAATTACTAAGCTCGTGCACTGCGTTTCACGTCGAAGCACAGTGCTGTGCTGTAATACAGTAGGTACATAAGTCCGCCATCTTGACTTTTCGCGTTTTGTGTTCCTTTATAATTTTGATTAATATCACAAAAAAAAGTAATTCATGTATTTCGCACTTTGCCTGATCGTGATTATAGCTAGTTTGCTCCGGATACAGGTAAGTCTTACTTGTCTTACTTTACCTTTCGTAGGGTCATTTTTATGGAAGCCTTTTTTAGGAAGGTACAATCCACGTGTGCCATCTTCATCTGTATCATTAATTAATCTTCGGGTGAGTTAGTGATCAGGAATAGAAAAGTAATAATTTCTTTGTTATTTTCTTGACAGCAAAAGTGTTTTTTTAACCCCCTACTCCCTTTATTGCACAATTTCGATGGGTATTTTATAACATGTAGGTGTGCGCACCCCCTCCTCTACTTATGTAAAATTTTCCCCTTTGACCTGAATGTCCTAGATACAGCTATAAATTAGCCATCAATCGAATGCAGCTTCCCGCGCCTGCGCGCTGCGCAAAAGCCTCGTTCGCTGCCCCACGCAACACGGAAATCTATGCAACAGACATAAAGTTGAATTTTGAACGTTATTGATAGATGGCATCCTTTGTTCCTGTTACAAGGATTGCAAGGTGCGTCCGGTCCGTGCAGCACCAGCAGTTAGTAGTCCCGGCTTTCCCGTACTAGTCGCATCCGTAAACGAGAATTTTATACCTATTACCTGTAACCACTGTGCAGTCCGTGTGAGTTAACCGCGAATTATTAAGAGTATATAAAAATAGTTTCTAAAAATGGTGTTTTCGGACTATTCAAATTAAATTAAAACTGAAACGTGACTTATAATGTATCTTGCAGTAGCAATCATCATAATCGTAGCGAGTTTGGTCAGACTGCGCGTAAGTTTCCACACAAAAGTAATGATTACAACTTTTCTTTTACTATATTTAATACTTAATTACACTATGGACCCAAAATTACTTCGTCCTTATATTATAAAATTGAGAGAACGGCGATATTAAACTATCCTATTTAAGGTACTTAGTAAAAAAAAATTAGTTCTATACTTATTTTTACGTCGTACATCTTAGCTTCTCGAAGATATTGGAAAGCTGAACAAAGTTATCGGTATAAACGATAATAAATATAATTACGCCTCAATAGACCTTCAGATCTGGAATCATCTCGAAATGTCACGCGCCTGCGCGTTGCACAGAGGCTTCTGACACGGCTGCGAACAATCTACGACTCTATTGCGTGGTAATAAAGTTCAATATAGCACGCAATCAATAGTCGGAAAAGCTCTGGACCTATAAAAGAGCCTGAAACGAACGCGACATCTTGGACGCAACAAGTCTCGCCGGGAACTTTAGTGTGATTAATGACTGTGTCGTAGAATATTTAATATAGTGTAGTTTCACTGAACAGTTTAAAGCTATAGATTAAATACAAAACAACGGACAGTTACCTAAGGTATGTTAATTCACCTTATAGGTATCTATTCACCTAATTGAGCCATTATCAATTCAATATTTGATTTATATGACTACCACGTCAAAAACAACATGAAATAGACTTTATTCTTGAATAATAACTAATCTAGACGCACTTAACAATGTTTATAAAGTGCTTTTTATCAAGCCTTGTTCAAACGGGATTGTTTAATTACAGCAATTTCGTAATTTCAACAAAGTATCTTGAGAACATGGTAGGTTTTTGTCTAATTGCTTAATTGTCAGGGGAATAATGTCAACTTTATGTGCCAATTACGATTAAACAACCTATCATTATATCTACCTACATACCCTTAGCTAATATTCTATAGAAACTATTCGTTTGCTGCGATACAGGTAAGGTGCCTAGATTTTATTGATTGAATCTAGACTTGCGCAGTTCAGGCTTTGTTATCGATGTGCGCAGATGAAAATAGAGCTTCCACGGAGTGCCTAGGAATTGCCCCTCCCTCCGCTACCCCCTCAGCCCCGCGACTACCCACCCCTTCCGCCCACAGGGCAGCCATGATGGGCCGATCGATATAAGTTATATTAGTAGATAATAAATGCATTTTATATCGTTTTTCATTCTATGGTACATATTGATTTACAAGGAGAGTATTTTAAAGAAAATCGCGTAGATTATTAAGCAGGCTTTTACCCTTTTACTTTTCTTTTTCATCTACGATTCTTTTGATCATCATCATCATCTGCCTAGCCTTTTCCCAACTATCTTGGGGTCGGCTTCCAGTCTAACCGGATGCAGCTGAATACCAGTATTTTACATGGAGCGACTGCCTATCTGACCTCCACAACCTAGTGACTAGGTTACACGATACCCCTTGGTAAGACTGGTTGTCAGACTTTTTGGGCTTCTAACTACCCGTAACGACTGTCAAAGATCTACAAATGACAGCCGGGACCAACGGCTTAACGTACTTTCCGAGGTACGGAGGGGACTTGGTATGTAAAGATGGTCACCCATCCACGGACCAACCGCGGCAAGCGTAGCTTAACCTGATCGATCGACCCGTGCAGCTGTTATTACTTAGCCACAAGCCCCTCATCCCCTCATCTACGATTCTTTTGATGTTAGGACTTAAAATATTGCCAATATTAATAATAGGTATTTGATGTTACTCACTTTTGTTTAGCCTTGTTTTCCTTTGCTTGCTTTTAGATTTTCTACTCGTAGGTATCTACAGTAGAAAGCTCCATTGCGTTTTCCGGCGGCTATTGATAAGTTATCCAATGACGTCAAACGTTTATTGCGATGATCTCTGAATTCATGACAATGCTTAATGTTAGTCGTTTACTTATTTGTTTATCACACGCAATAATGTCACTCTCTTTTGGATAGACGTCAGCATACATTTAAACAATAAAAAGTGTCAGTAATATTTCAGAGGCTTAACTAACTTAGCTTTAACTTCAAGTTGTGGTTTTAAGGTGAACAAAGGACTTTTTCTGAAAATACTGAGTTTAAGAACGTACCTTCTGTCTGCTTTTGTATTGCCCATTTTGTTGTACTTTGAAGATCTTTGTATGCTTTTTTAATGGCTCCCTTTTTTACACGGCTGCCCAAAAAAGAAGTGTAATGTTTGTACACAGGTCACTCGGAAAGTTTTGCGACTAACAGTTTTTGTCTATGGGACACTGGCTGGTTTTGTTGTCAATTAAAACTATGACTATTTATTACTAAAAAGCACAAAATTCCAAATTCGAAGTACCCTCCACATTTTTTTACGAGCAAAATCAAAATACTCTGTCTCACTGAAAAATGGATTTACAACGAGAACATTTTCGCGCGATGATTTTGTACGATTTCAAATGTCGACTAAAATCAGAAGAATCGTTTGAAAGACTTCGAATGGTGTTAATAGACAAAAGCCCTTTTAAAGCGACTGTTTTCCGCTAGTTCAACGAATTTATGTGTGGTGGTAACTTTGGCGGGCGAAGAAAGAAGTGGCCGCCCTATAACGGCTCTTCCATAAGAAAACGTGCTGGCTATGAAAAATTTAATTCAAGAGAATTGGCGAATTACATTTGAAGAGGTTCAGCATATGGGTACTACAGATTGGATCGGGAAGTGTGCATGAAATTCTACACGGGCATCTTCGGGCAATGAAGATAGTTTCACGGTGGTACCGCAAAATCTAACGCAGGCTCAGAAGGAAGTTCGGGTAGAATGGTGCCGAGACATGATAGCAAAATTTGAAGCAGGCTCGTCTCGACGCGTTTAAGATATCATTATGGATGGATTTATCATTTTTGTTCCCCAAGATAAAAAATCAACTCAAGGGAAAACAGTTTTCATCACCGGAAGATGCACTGGCTGCATTTGAGAAGGGAATTAAAAAGGTGTCTGATGCGGACTGGAAAATGTATTATTAAAATTGGTTTAGAAGTATGAAACTGTGTATAGACGCCAATGGAGAGTTCTTTGAAAAGTAATAATAAAAAAATTATAACCAGTAGTATATTTTTTTTTTTGTATCGCAAAACTTTTTGAGTGCCCCATGTATGTGAATTTCAATATTCCACCATATTATAAGTTTTTGATAAGTAAGAATTCCTCAAAGAAAAAAAAGTGCCCATGTTTCTTTCTTATAATAGAGATCTTCTGTATTGCAGAAAATAAAATCACTTATGAAATAACATAATGCTAATAATTTAAAAGAAAAACAACTTACCAAAATCAGACTGCAAACTATCTTGGCTACAATTGCCCATAAACAAACGTCAATCAGAATCATCTCACATTCTTTGTCTGTGATCTGTGACTTTGATGACACTAATTAATGGCGAGTAGAAATAGTACAATAGACTGTAAAGTGTTTATAAATCTTAATCAAACGACTCGAGATTGTCCCTCCCTTTAATTTTCATACAACGATCACAAAAGCATCTGTGTCACAACGAATTAATGTTTACAAGACGTAACGGCTATAAATATTTGCTACAATTGCGTTAATTATTAATTTAAAAAATGGTAACACACATCTACCTTACAAATGATAAAAAACACATACCTGTCGATTTTTGCACCGCGAGCAGAACATTTCGTGTTGCTTAGGTTGATAAATTGACTAATTTTGTAACAATAAAATAAAAAAAACCATAATCATTCGCACACATAAAACCAACTAAAATAACAATAGAGCAACCAAAATATCAATGCTTACAGACGCCGCACTCTCATTTGTTTTCCATTTCTTTTAAGCTATTGCAAAGCTTTTATTGCGGGCTTTGAGCGCGGTGACCGAATCAAGAAATTCCTTAACGAAAAAAACCTAACACCCCCCACTCCGCCTACCATGTAATGACGGTTCCGGTTCCACGTAATTTTTGTTTTATGTCATCATCCCAAGTGTAGCGTTGACAAATAGGAAGTATGGAGGTTACAAATGCTATGCAATAGCTTTACCGCGGCAGTCCCCGAGTGCCACATGTTTTTTTTTTTTTTAATAAAATTGATTGTAAGTACATTCGGCCAGCGTTATTTATAAATGTCATTTACGGTTTTCATAATGACCTCTTTTCGCAATTTGGATCTGTAAGAATATCATTTACTAAACTTTTCGCTTTTATTAACATGCAAGCTGCAACTAAAATAAAATTGTTTTGCCACAAAATCATATTACATTGGTATTCTTATACAATTTCCGATCGTTATTCATCTTACATTATTTATTTATTCGATATTTCGTACTCTTTGTTTGTAATCGATTAGTATCTAAGACCGGATCTCATCACTATTCAGTCCTCGTAGGTTACGTTTAGGCATGTTAACTCCGGGATCCGGGATCAATTGTTTAACTTAATTTGTCATTTCTATTTTTACTTGAGCGATGTGTACGGAACTGACTGCTATTTTGAACGTTAGCGTTATGTTACCGTATATCTATTCTAACATTATATACTTAGTCTATAATACGGTAGGTATTTACTTCTCCGTTTAAATTTTCCACAAAAATTCTTTAAAAACCGGCCAAGTGCGAGTTGGACTCGCGCACCATTACCATACCATTATCTATAAAAACGGCAAAAAATCACGTTTGTTGTATGGGAGTCCCCCTTAAATACATATCTTAGTTATTAATTTTAAAGTGAATATATAACTAAATATTCTGTGAATATTTCAAGTGCCTACCTGTTGCCATTATTGATATCGAGAAAAAAAGGCAATAAAATCGCGTTTGTTGTATGGGAGCCCCCTTAAATATTTATTTTATTTTATTTTTAGTATTTGTTGTTATAGCGGCAACAGAAATACATAATTTGTGAAAATTTCAACTGGGTAGCTAACGCGGTTCTTGAGATACAGCCTGGTGACAGACAGACGGACGGACAGACAGCGAAGTCTTAGTAATAGGGTCACGTTTTTACCCTTTGGGTACGGAACCCTAAAAACCTAAGAAACTTCGGTAAGGTGAGGTTGAAGTGAAATGTCAATTTCTAGCAATGAGATGACAGTTCACGTCAAGCTCTCTTCACAAAAGTTTTCACGGTGATATTTTTACCGGAAGACGTCAAAGATTTTCGGCGCACAGCAAGGCACACGTTGCCTCTGCAAATTCTCTAAGATGAACTTGAGGGTGAAACGAAAATAAAGACCCTTTTCACGAATTTTAACGAGACAAAGCTGGCGTTGTCCTAGTGACAGCCATTTGCATAAAACAAATGGCAATTAACAGTGTCATAGACAAGTAAAGATATACAACAGCACCAACTATTACCACATAATATAGTTTTTACACCGGTAATCTTTGGATCAACTACTCGAAAAGGTCGCTGAATGTTCTACGCGTCCAATACAACAATGTATTTACGATGCTGTTGCGACTGCCTCGTTTTTGCAGTGCATCTAAAATGTTCACGGTAACCCATACCAACGGATTTCATGCCATCATCCGCAAAAAAATGACCTCACTCCTGCGGCAGATACTTCCTCCGCCATAATAAGGCAATTTGTGAGAAGACTCATACCATGGTTAGACCATTACCATTTCTTATTGTGTCTAGATGTTGGGTGGTCTTCTAACAAAATTCGACTTTAATTTTAAGTTACTAACAATATTGGTTTAAGTGCATACATGTTAGTAACAATTTATGGATCTTTTTGTTATCTGAAATAAAATAATTTTATTTATTTTATTTATAAGCCTCGGATGATATCTAATTATTTCATCAAACAAACAGTCAATGCAAATCAATAAGGTAACTCAAAAGCTAGTAGGGTCTCTTATCAGGAACACTGGCTAATGGTCATATACCTGCAAATTTTATTGGTAATACAATTGTGTTTATCATTTATGGAGGTCACTTATTAGCAGTCAGCTTTTTTTTAGTATTTGATTTATTAATCTACGAAAATTTGCATTTCTAAAGTCCCCGTCACGAGAAGCTATAATTTTTGTAAATAAAGAACTTCTACCAAGTTACGTAGCGACAATTTAATCAACAACAAATAATCCCAAATTCAATGAAGTCAAAGTAACGTACGTGTTATACGAAACTAATGAGCAATTTCACTTGATCGGGTTATATTTTAGCGATATAAAGCGCTGTCGTCTAAGGTTTTATGGTACTGGAATGCATCTGATTCATGGAACGTAAACATTTGGGCCACGATTTTGAAGTAAGTTCACGCTGACGTTGTCTCTGCTGTCTTTCGAGTTTCGAATGCGTCTGTTTGTTTGTGGTGTTTTCGCGGATTAGGTTATATTGTTTGTTTGTAATTAGATGTGTGTGTTAATATAATTATATCTCTGTAAAAAAATAGTACAAAACTGTTTTTATTTTATTTTACCCAAAGATTACAAACCCCTGAATGTGTGTTTACAAAATTTATAGTTTCTCGTGACGGGGACTTTAGACCCTTTCTTCAAGTATTTTATCATCAGACTAGCTTTTGCCCACGGCTTCGCCCGCGTGGATGTCGGAAAATATCCCACCGGATCGTACTACCGATACCGGAATTATATACCTAATAACCGAGGAAAATGTCATTGACTCCTACCGCTGCACCCGCGTTCTCGTCAACCATAATTATTTTGTTACGCGTAATTTTGAATCTGTGATATCTTTTAAACCTTTCATTTAAGTGAAATGATGTCAAGGCATATTTTAATCTAAATTAAATGCTTAATTTAAATAAAATAGTTTATTGGATAAAAATCAAATATTACCGGTCAAAATAGCTTCGAAAATAACAATGAAATTGTTATCAAATTCTGAAAAATAAAAATGGTTATTGTGGGATATCCTTAGAAAATAGACATATGCCATCAGGGACTTTTTATTAAACTTTTTAAGATAAACAATAGTGTAGAACATAAATTTTATGTAACTTTCACGATTGCCGCGGCGCACGCCAATAAAGTTCGCAGTCAGCATGATTTTTTCCGACATCGTCAATAATAACTGTCAAAGTTTAGCCAATTGACACAAAACCTTTAGTGAATTTGTGTCTTCACTTTGTTTTATAATATGTAAGGAAGGATAGTTCATCAACAGGAAAACGGGGCTTATTCACTTATGGAACACTAAAAAAAAGGATTGTGTGGTTTTATGAAAACACGGTAAAAGTGAAACTTCTATTGGCACCGCCATACTGGTCTTGGCTGCTCTGACGAGCGCCTTTCACTTTATCTCTACTCCGCGGCCGACCGTCACGCGACATGCAACACACAGACGAAAAAGTTTGAGACGATGTAATAAAAGTTTCGAAAGATCGGAGACGCTACGCTCGAAGTTGTGGACGAGTATGTTTACCTAGGACAAATTGTCCAGCTAGGTAGGTCCAACTTCGAGAAAGAGGTCAATCGTCGAATCCGACTCGGCTGGGCAGCGTTCGGGAAGCTACGCAATATCTTTTCGTCCCACATACCACAGTGTCTCAAGACGAAAGTCTTTGACCAGTGCGTGTTGCCAGTGATGACCTATGGTACTGAAACGTGGTCGCTCACAATGGGCCTTATCAGAAGGCTAAAAGTCACCCAAAGGGCAATGGAGAGGGCTATGCTTGGAGTTTCCCTACGTGATCGAATCAGAAATGAAGAGATCCGCAGGAGAACCAAGGAAACCGACATAGCCCGAAGAATTACCAAACTTAAGTGGCAATGGGCAGGGCACATTGCTCGCAGAACGGATGGCCGATGGGGTCGAAAGGTTATGGAGTGGCGACCACGTACCGGAAGACGTAGCGTTGGAAGGCCTCCCACAAGATGGACCGATGACCTTGTGAAGGCCGCAGGAATCCGCTGGATGCGGAAAGCACAGAATCGGTCGAAGTGGCGGTGCTTGGGGAAGGCCTATGTCCAGCAGTGGACGTCTTTCGGCTGAAATGATGATGATGATGATGAATAAAAGTTTCACTTTAATATTTTTGTATCATCAGATCATTTTAAGAGCGGTGGTGGCCCAGTGGCAACGGCCGCGACTTACATAGATCGTAGGTTCGAAACTTTCTACTACTATCAAAGATCCACAAATGACAGCTGGGACCAACGGCTTAACGTGCTTTCCGAGGCACGGAGGAGTCTCGGTTTGTAAAGATGGTCACCCATCCACAGACCAACCCCGGCAAGCGTAGCTTAACCGGATGAATCGACCCGTGCGGCTGTTATTAATTAGCTACGAGCTCCCTTTACTTTCCTTCCCTTAAATTATACGACATTCATAACTACAAGAATCGGTAATTGCCAAACCTATTACAAAAGGGATAGTTGGAAAAATCTTATACCTAAGTTTTGCCACAAAAAAAACTTTTTTACAAAAAATACAACCGACTGAAAAAAAAAGTTTTTTTTTTTTTCACTTTTTAGTGGGTTGATTTGTAATTTATCTAAGTTACAATCGCCTTATGTCAACAGCTCATCAAAAATACCCAAATCGCTATAGATGTGCCTTTAATATTTGAAGAGTTCCCTCGATTTCTCCTCGATATCATCAGATCGTGACCAAATGACAATGGGACCAACTTGAAAGTATACCCTTTCAAACAAAAAAAGAATTTTTCAAATCGGTCCATCCGTCTTCGAGTAATCGGGGAACAAACATAAAAAAAAAAAAAATATCCCGTCGAATTGAGAACCTCCTTCTTTTTTTGAAGTCGGTTAAAAAATAACGATATACTTAGGTACCTACCTAATTTAGGTAGTACCTGCACTGGAAATATCGATTCAATTATGCAACAATCGACAGGACGATGTGTGTGTGATGTGTTTACTGTACTAACTTTATACAAATTACTTTCGTTGTCTAGAGAAAACAGCTCACTAAGAGATTCATTAAAAGTTTGTTACGAAGAACAAAATTATCCAACACACAGGAAATTTAAGAAAGTAAAGTACCTACTAGCTAAATATCACATTATCATATCGGCTCACTTAGACACAATCATAAAATGAACCTACACGGTTTACGTCAACACATGGTACTTGATTCTTAGTTGCATTGAGAGTGCGTAACGAGCTATCTCTAAATCAATCGCTTGAAGCTCCAATCGATTTATCGATTCGACATTGTTGTTGAGTTTATCGACCTGGTTTTCAACACTGAACAATTGTAAACCTGATATTTTTTGTAAAATTTTACATTTATGACATCATGCCTGTATTCCCTGAAGGGTAGGCAGAGGTGCATCTATAGGTAGTGCACCCACATTGCGATAGTTGTTTAAGTCCCGCATAATAGGGGGCGAGCCTATTTCCATCAACTGGACAGAAATCCAGAATCTGGGCTGCTAGTAACAAATTCTATATGGAAAAACCCAATAACACTTTGCCTTTGCGCTTGCGACACTAGACCTATGAATCAATCTAGTTGTTAGGTTTTGTAATTGTTCAATATTATGATTATTATTGACTATCTCCACTATATCCCCATAAAAGGGACCTGCCATTTAGGTCCTCTATAAGAATTAAAAACCACCCACTCCACTTATGTAGCGGTTTTATGTACTAAAAAACACATTATTAAAAATCAATAAAATACCCCTTAAAAGTCCTAGTCCCTACATTATCTGATGAACAAAACAGTACCAAAGCACAAAAAAATTGCAGTAACTATTTTTATATTTACTTACAAAATCATTAAAAAAAAACTATTATAAACCGTCGCCCACACGAATAACTTGGAATCTGTTTGCATGATAGCAAAACATACCTTATACATATAAGGATTTGTAATAAAAGAATAAAATCATTTGGAACAATAAATACTTTATGCGATTTTTATTATCACCTAATTGATCATTGATTTTGATTATCTTCTGCTGGAATAAGCTTTTTCTTTTAGTTCTTATTGTGTGATCAGCCCGCACAGTAATAATTATTGTTGTTCAGTCTTTTAAATTACTTACCTAAAAGCCTATTTATGAAATGCCTCATCAATTTTAAGAGCATTATTAATAAAGTGCCCTAGAAATCCTTTAAAACCCAAGAAGAGGAATCTTTTATACGTAGTTTCTTCATCTATTTATGTAATACTAGCTTTTGCCCGCGGCTTCGGCCGCGTGGACGTCGGAAAATATCCCACGGGAACGTACTACTGAGATTTCATACCTAATAACAGAGGAAAACGTCATTGACTCCTACCGCTGCGCCCGCGTTGCTCCGCGTAATTTTGATACTGTAATATCTTTTAAACTATTCGTTTAAATTAAATTATATTGATGACATTAATGACACATTTTAATCTTAATTAAATGTCCAATTTAAATAACATATTTTTTTGGATAAGGATTAATACTATACCGGTCAAAAAAGCTTCGGAAATAACAAATTTTAATCAAATTCTGAAAGATAAAAATGGTTATTGTGGGTCATCTTTAGAAGATAGACATATGCTATCGCGGACTTTTTTTTAACTTTTTAAAATGAACAATACCGTAGAACATAAATTTAATGTATTTTTTCCGGTTAACGCAGCGCACGTCAGTAAAGCACTGGAGCAGTGGTGGCCCAGTGGTAACGGCCGCGACTTACGAGTTGTAGGTCGTAGGTTCGAACCCAGACAGGCGCTTTACTTTGTGTAAATTATTTCATCATCACTGCTCTCAAAACGGTGAAAGAAAACATCGTGAGGAAACCGGCATGTCCTAGAACCGAAAATTCGAAGACATGTGACATCTACCAACCCGCACTGGGCCCGCGTGATAGATTACGGCCCACTCCCTCTCATAGAGAGGAGGCCTGTGTCCCAGCAGTGGGAACATTTATAGGCTGATGATGATGATGATGACGTCAGTAAGCTCCCAGTCGGCATAATTTTTTCCGACTTCTTCAACAATAATCGTCATATTTCAGCCAATTTACACAAAACCTTAATGATTTATACACCTTCCGCATGAATCACTCCGTCCATTGGTGAAAAAGTTTTTGAGTTTATCGCGTTTAGACAGACAGACAGACGCGGCGGGAGACTTTGTTTTATAATATGCAAGGATAAGGATTATTTTCGTTTTCTAAATTAAAAATTTCCCAATTTTGGTCCTCCACATTCTCTGCTAGTATACGAATTTAGACAAGATCAATAAATAAAATCCAATCTATGCAGCCTTAAATTCTGAGCACAAAACATTTTTAAATCATTCATCCAATTTGTACCTCGAGGTACATGTTTGGGCAAAGTTGTATGGGCTTTTGTTGACCTCCTTTACCAAATAGCCAGAAGAATCATTTCTATTGACCACTTATCACGATAAGTGAATTCATTCGTTCGTTCGTGTTATAAATGTAAAACAAAATGCAAGTATACATTGACAATGATAAACGTGTAAGAGCAAGCTAGATAGACTCAGAAGGTTCACTTCTAACAGACACCATAATTAGTTAAATTATTAGCATTATCATAATGTCTTCCAGTTACGACACAAATTGACAAATCTAAATGATCATAGGAATCATCTTAAAGATAGCACTGACCAACATCCAACAGCAATGGTGCTCCCAATTTTTAAGCTATTGCATAGCTTTTATTGCGGGCTTTGAGCGCGGCGACCGAATCAAGAAATTCCGTAACGAAAAAAACCTAACACCCCCCTCTCCGCCTACCATGTAATGACGGTTCCCATGACAACGTGCTGTTGTCATGGGAACGTAATTTTTGTTTTATGTCATCACGTCATCATCCCAAGTGTAGCGTTGTCAAATAGGAAGTATGGTGGTTACAAATGCTATGCAATAGCTTTACCGCGGCAGTCCCCGAGTGCCACACGTTATTTTTTTTTTTTGTTTTTGTCATATTCTGCTCCATGGCAATCTGTTGCACATAACAATAAGCCACTGTTTTGGCTGATATTTTTATCTGGTTATGGCGTTTAGCTTGGAGAGATACATCTCAGATGAGTGTCTCATTCCATCCTGACGAATCTATCCTGAAGAGTTGGTACACTATGTCTCTTTAGTCTTCGATATTGGAGACCTTGGTCTCCACTCAGTCTGGCAGCAAGCTCATTTTTGTGTTTTGATAGTCTTTTCTGGTAGGCATCGCTATAGCTATCTCCTGTTTGACAGTTGGTAGTTTTATACTCGTATCAAGGTGTATGATCTTGTTACTGATGTATTGGGGATGTTAAAGATAGCCCTCAGTGTTTTTGTTTGAATTCTTTCCAATATCTCTATGTTACTGTTTATGGCTGTACCCCAGAGTTGTATGCCATAAGTCCATATTAGTTTCAAGATGGCTTTGTATACTAACATCTTGCTATGTCTGCTCATTTGTGAGTGGCTTCCTAATATCAATAAAAGGGTGGTTAGCTCTAGAGTGGCTGAAGAACAATAAACTGTTAGCCAAATATCTAATAAATATCTCATCATCTGTTACGACGCCTCATTGAGGTGGATAACAATTAAAATTCTATTGTGTCTCGTTAATGACAGTTGAAAGGTTAACAAGTCTCGAGTGCGCGGCAGTTACCCCACGGACGCGGAAGGTTTAAATATCTACCGAGTGGCCGTAGGTAATTATTTCAAGGTCACCGCCGAGACATAATACTGTTACTTTATTATACTGTGCCATTAATCAGTATTTAATTACCTATGTCTTCAATGATAAAAAGGATTCTCAGAGGCTGACATTTAAATTTTATTTATTTCATTGCCACCTTATTTTTATGGATTTTAAAATGACATCAGCTTTTATCAAGCTTTATTTCACCTTCTAAACCTTGTTCTCCTATATTGTTATCATGGTCTGCGGGCGGGGGAAGCGTGGACGCGCCGACAGATCGTCCGCCCACGAAGCGGCGCGGCGCCCGCGCAGGTGCGCCCCACCCCCCTACACCCGCATAGAGCATAGACTAAGTTGTACAGTTGATGTAATAGGAATTTCTCTTTCACAGCACTTTTTAAAGTCAGACATGATACAAATGTACAAAATGTACACATCCAAATTATGAAAATATTTTGAAAATTCCGAAATCAAAACAAAGAAGAATTGTTCTCATAACTAGTTACAACGATAAATTTAAACGCAAGGGGTTCAGAATCATGTACTGAATTCATGGTAACAATTTTCGTGTCAATGGCCCTGCCACCCTGTATAAATGTATATTTTTGAAATGTGCTAATTAAGCCCTTTCATTTGCCCTTTCTTGTTAATACCCAAAATGGCATGAAAAAAAAGGTTAATTTTTTTTGTGCCCTCTAGAGAACGCCATATTTAAAGTGACGTCACATAGCCTATAACCAGGTGGATAATTAAAACGTTTCCAACGATACCCCATTTGTCAGATTATGATGAGTAGTTTAGAAGTTATGAGGGAACAGATGAACATACATACATACCGGTCAAAGTCATAACTCTTCTTTTTGCTTCGCCGCACTCGGGTAATAAAAAGACAAAATAAAGTTTAAACACAATAAACATCCACCCTTAACAAACGTCACATAAGGCTGCAATACTGTTAAGGGTGTGACAATACATGAAAATATATGATAAGTTAAAGGAAGTTGCTAAGACCTACAAGCCTAACAGTCACTACGACTCTAAGCCTAACTAAAAGCTAGCCCTAGCCTATCATATACCTAGTATGGTAAATAAATATATAAATAAGTTCAGGATATCTGTACCATGCGACTTAAGGTTACAGATGGATAGTAGACAGGATTTCCAGGTTCGGGAAGGGTACACTCACTGCCAGTCCCGCAGACTCACGAGACTGATCAGAGATGGCTAAAGGTGTCTTGGCCACAGTGAGGGTAATGAATGAGACAAATTCAAATCTGATTTATTAACAATATGTTACAGCTTATATACTACTTCATCTTAACACACACTATTATACAAATTCTTTGTGTTCTATACGTGTGAGATGCAACCAAATTCATATTTTAACTGGGCCGCGCGTGAGCCGAGCCGAGTGCTGAGTCAATGTTCAAAGGTAACATTGAATATCCTGGCGACTCTCAGGAACAGGACTCTATTTGGTACAGCTCAATGGTCTCGTATGGTTTTTTTTTTTTAGGGTGCGAAATTATCAAATAACTTCTCCCGTTCTGGGTGGAGCGGGAGGGCGTATCAGGCTCTTACTGACTAAAACCCACCCGTGTTCCTTCAGTTGCCATGTTGACGGGGGCCACGTCGACCCGGGCCTGGTCCTTATCGGGCGGCGAGCTACCCATTGCTCACCGTCCGCAAGCCCGCGCCTACGGTGGCCGGAAATCGTCTCGCGATTCCCGACGCCCAAGAAATCTCCTCCTGCGGCGGTTAGGGGCGTGATGGCGCGAAGATTGCCTCTCGCGTTCCGCCTCCTCCTTCGCGAGCATTACCGCTTCGCAGAAGGAGGTGACGGCCTGCCATTTCCTCTCACTCCGTACCATGGCCTAAACCAGGGCCGGACGCGAGAGATCACTGCCACCGATCGCCTCCACGTGGACACGGCAATGCTCCGCCCAAGCTGGGCAGACCTCCACCGTATGCTCCACCGTGTCCTCCGGGCGATCCACACAATGGTAACACCCAAGTGTTTCCTTCCGCCTTATCCTGAACAGGAACCTCCCGAAGCAGCCGTGTCCAGTGAAGACCTGCGTCAGGCGAAAGGTGAGGAAGCCGTAGCGCCTCTCAAGCCACTCCTCAAAGAGGGGTCTTATCGCCGCAATTATGACGTGCCCAGTCTCATATGGTCTGGTCTGGCCTTGTTCAGGTTGTTGTGCCTGAGTGGGCATGCTGCGTGGTATACCGTACGGCTGCTGTGTTCACTGCGTGTGTGTTGTGCTGCTGATGATCGTCGGTTGTCGCATAGTTGGTGCAGTGTTTCTTCTTGCTGCAATGATGGCTCGAAGTTGATTCAAAGCTGTGGACCGAAGTAAATTCAAATACATGCTAAAGTTATTATTACAAGTGAAGTACTGATGCTAGGTATGTATGTGTTAGATTTTAATTGTTTCCAAATTGTGTCATCTAACTGAGTTTGTAAGTTTGTTTCGGATGTGAATAAATGATCGAAAACTCCTTTTGACCTGTCTAATACAAATTCTTCTTTACTGAGTTAGTAAGTTTGTTTCGGATGTAACTTGTAGCGGTTACACCGCCACATACAAACTACGCATCAAAGACATTACGTCACACAAATCCTGCATCGCGTAGTTAGAGTTTACCGAGCGATCGACATAGATACAAGATTTCAAACTTCAAACCGATGGGCAGTTGCCCGCCAGACACAACACCCGTCTGGTCGGAGGATACTCCCTTTTCTATGGTGGATGAGTGAACTTTACACCCTGTTCCTCATACCCCTAAAAACTAAATGATCGAAAACTCCTTTTGACCTGTTTAATACAAATTCTTCTTTGGATAAACCTTTTATGTTTGTTGATAAAATCTGCGTATTAAGGAAGAAGTTCGTTGTTTTAGAATAAGAAGCTAGCACTGTCATAGTTGTTGTTCTTTTTGCGTCAGAGATAATATGTAGAACTCTGTCGGAGTTCTTGAATTCTCGAATCGTAATTTCTTTTCTTTGACCGTCACACACAATTGATATGGCTACCGATTTTATTGTAATGAAAAGCCAAATGTTTTGCATGAATAATTGTTTCCATACAACATCTGTCGACATTTTGTAGGTCTTTGACGTGAATTGGGTTTGGGTGTAGTTTTCACAGGTTTTTTTTTTTTATTAAACAGAAACAAGCCATTAGGCAGGTATTGATCACAGAATATGAAAAGGCAATTTGATAAAATCTTAGTATTGTTACGTCACGTCTACACACCTCTCGCCTACTCTTTGGCAGTAGAAAGCTTGAATGAACACTAGTGAATGGACATCGTGTATAGCCCTGATTCGAGCCTAGGCCATGTCTGGGCCATGTTAGACCAACTCGGCTCAGACCGGTATTTTATCTACACTTAGGCTATATATGTATTGATATTATATTACCAGGCTTTCTTGCACTTTGACGCAATTCCACTAACCATTTTGTATATTCATAGTTTTATTTCTGCAATTTGCATTTTTGATGTATCATTTATTTTTATTGTAACAATATAATTTATCAAAACCATCATTAATTTCACATTTAACACAAACCTACGTAAATAAATTTTGATCAATAAATAACTTGCCAATTATTTTTATTGCAACTAAAATAGAGCCTTTATCACAGCCAAATAAATTGATTAATTGATGTCAAAATATTTTTTTTTAAGAAGTCCAAAAAAAATCTTTAGGTAGTTTAATAAACTTACAGTTTATTAAATTATCATAGTATATTAAATTATCACTTTAAAATATAATATAAATAAACACATTACGAATAGTAAATTAAATTCATTAAACTGGTCCAGACAGATAGTAGAAATACGAAACCTGAATAAAAATCAAGTCAGCAAGTCTCGAGTTATAAGCAGACATAACGACAGACATATCAATACGTTTAGCATTTTATACGTCAACACTAAGAAAACGTATAGGATATGCATAAAGGATATTGATCTTTTTCTTAAGACGTTGTAAATCAATCGGGAATAATTTATTTATTTACTTTTCCTGCTAGAGGGTCGATTAGAATAAACGAGTGAAAAAGGTTTTAGAAAAAAATTAAATATCAAATGCATTTAATTATTGTTTCTTAGGCTATTTGAAATCCACAGAATAAAATTATAATATTCCATTTCTATCCTCTATTTATCCAACATAATTATGTTCTGATACTTTTTATCCAAATGGATAAAAATAAAATATACAAGCAGCTACAGAAATCTAATTAAAACATAATAAAATCAATTATGTATTTGACGCTAAGCAGATCAAAGGACGCCGGTATAAACATTTTGATAGGATCTTAATCTCCCTGCCCACGCCACCTCACACAATGGGCCACGCTGGTTTTTTACCAACAAAAACACCAGACAATGATGTTATGTCATGTATCGCTTGATTGATATGAATTGTACTTCGCCGATGAGGATTAATAAAAACCCTCCTAATTTGCATTTTATGATGACTAATTGCCAAACATTGATGGATTTATGAATGTTTTATACGATTTCAGAAACATTTTAAAGTAATCTCAGAACATAAGAGGTTTTTGCGTGATAAATACGTTTTCTTTCTTTTCAGATTCGCAATGGGCCGGCAAGAAGTGTTAATTATGGCGATAACCATCGTCGGGGCCATGGGCTTTATCCCCCATGGTTCTATTGGGGAAAAGGTTTGCACACCATTCGTATTCATTACTGATTAATTATTTCTTTCATTAGGTCTCTCAAGAAGTAAGCAGAGGTGTATTCCCACATTTCGCCAACTACATGAAGTCCCATGTAATAACAAATAAGTCGACTGCAGACTAAGGCCGCGTCCTATTTAACAGCAACCTACGCAATCAGTCGGGTGCGTATATCGCTTTCTGTTCGGAAAACCGGAAACTGCCCTCTGTCGGCGCGACCACGCGTTTAGGTTCACCGAACAAAAAATCCGAATTATCGTGTATTTACGCGATGATCGCTCTTAAATAGGACGCGGGGTTAAGGCTGCGAATGAGAAATTCCTGGTAGATAGAACCCGAAAACCCTATACCCAACCGGACCTCAAGTCACTTCCTCTGAATGAGAAACTATTAGATTTTAAAACCTCCTTTATCCCTCAGGATCATATGCTAACGGAGGCTTTGCTTCGTGAAGTCGTCGAGCGTATGGGCAAGGAGTTCAACGACGCGGCGTCCAGTTACCTAGAGTACCCAGCGAGCGAGCGACACCTCGCGCTGATGGCCCGCGCCAACAAGGACCTAGAGAACGAACAGCTGGACTACGACTCGCTCATCGACGGCAACCCCAACCCCAGCCTTCGCGACCAAGAGTACCTGCAGCACAGGTACGTACCTACGTATTTCTACTGGCTACTGGTATTTCTGCTGGTATTTCTACTGGTATTTCTACTGGTATTTCTACTGGTACTTTTAACTGCTGGTACACACAGCGTCAGTATGAGCTAACCTCTAAATTTTTTAAATGTTACACTGCTACAGCATTGAATTCGTTACGAATAATCTAAAGAATACATCAAAAAGAGTTCATTGTTTTAACTTGAATTCGAACCATCGCATCACCGAACGTCGTCATATTCATACCGGCAATTTGACGAACTAGCCAGCGAGCCCATGTGAATTGCGATGAAATTGTTGTCTACTATCATCCGAGTCACTTTATCTTCAGGTCTCTGTCTAATCGATAGATGATATAATTTGAGGGTTTCTATTAAACTTACAAAAAAAAAATCTTGACAAGAAATCGCACTTCGTGTCTAGGAGTTGAACCTCCAATTTTATGCATGGCAAGCGGTCTTGAAACCTCCGGTCTATTTAGACGTTGAATAACTTCGTAAAAATTAACCCTATTCACTAAAACAATGAATTAATTTTAATAAAATGTTTTTGCAAAATACTAAAACCAACTTGGGCCTTTCATGGATTTGAACGCACATGTCTTTCGGGGGATAACCAGTTAATGGAGCTGTGTGTACTACAAGTACTGTAATTGCTAGGTACTACTGGTAACTGTTACTACTGGTAACTATTACTACTGGTAACTATTAGTACTGGTAACTATTAGTACTGGTAACTGTTACTACTGGTAACTCTTACTACTGGTAACTATTAGTACTGGTAACTATTACTACTGGTAACTGTTACTACTGGTAACTATTACTACTGGTAACTCTTACTACTGGTAACTATTAGTACTGGTAACTATTACTACTGGTAACTGTTACTACTGGTAACTGTTACTACTGGTAACTATTACTACTGGTAACTATTAGTACTGGTAACTATTAGTACTGGTAACTGTTACTACTGGTAACTCTTACTACTGGTAACTATTAGTACTGGTAACTATTACTACTGGTAACTATTACTACTGGTAACTGTTACTACTGGTAACTGTTACTACTGGTAACTATTACTACTGGTAACTATTAGTACTGGTAACTATTAGTACTGGTAACTGTTACTACTGGTAACTCTTACTACTGGTAACTATTAGTACTGGTAACTATTACTACTGGTAACTGTTACTACTGGTAACTATTACTACTGGTAACTCTTACTACTGGTAACTATTAGTACTGGTAACTATTACTACTGGTAACTGTTACTACTGGTAACTGTTACTACTGGTAACTGTTACTACTGGTAACTGTTACTACTGGTAACTGTTACTACTGGTAACTGTTACTACTGGTAACTATTACTACTGGTAACTATTAGTACTGGTAACTATTAGTACTGGTAATTGTTACTACTGGTAACTATTACTACTGGTAACTATTAGTACTGGTAACTGTTACTACTGGTAACTATTACTACTGGTAACTATTAGTACTGGTAACTGTTACTACTGGTAACTATTAGTACTGGTAACTGTTACTACTGGTAACTATTACTACTGGTAACTGTTACTACTGGTAACTATTACTACTGGTAACTATTAGTACTGGTAACTATTACTACTGGTAACTGTTACTACTGGTAACTATTACTACTGGTAACTATTACTACTGGTAACTATTAGTACTGGTAACTATTAGTACTGGTAACTATTACTACTGGTAACTATTACTACTGGTAACTATTAGTACTGGTAACTATTACTACTGGTAACTATTACTACTGGTAACTATTAGTACTGGTAACTATTAGTACTGGTAACTATTACTACTGGTAACTATTACTACTGGTAACTGTTACTACTGGTAACTGTTACTACTGGTAACTGTTACTACTGGTAACTATTACTGGTGATGCTACTAATGTTGACTATTACAACTGTTCAAAAATTTGTGGCTGCAACTGTTACTTTACCCGAAACAGCCTGATGTTTTGTGAACTACCACCGCATTATGATAAATACGGTTAGGTTAATTCGGGATAATACAGAAGAAGTACTTAACACCAACTCACGACAGCTCTAAATGGTCGAATAGGTTAACTAGGTCATTTTGCGATCACAGTAAAGACATCTTATTAATCCGGTTCTAATATTTACTCCCGCATTCGAGAACAATGAAAACCAACAAACAATTAATGTGCAAACACTCAATAACAATAGAAGTGGTCCATTGTCTACAGCCGTCCTAATTTAAAAAGACAAATCAAGTCTAGACGAGGAATTAGAACGAATTAACAACATTAAGATTGACGGATAACACGATTAGACAATACGATTGAGGTGCGGCTCTGCCACACCACAAGCTAACCTATTTATAGCTTACGAGTATCTCCATTTATTTCTCTCCATTAGCAGCGGGTTCATCATACACATTAGACTTTATCGCGTATGAAGCGAAGCGAGGTAATACCAAGAAAGAGGTCGAAGTAGAGTGTTTAAAAATCTGCGTCTGATTAATCGTGAAATGGCCCGTCAACATTATCACTTGGAAGAAGATAACGATAGCTTTAATATTTATACATCTAGTAATCCACAGGAATGAAGCCTTTAAGTCGTCCGGGCCAATAGCTTAATCGTGCCAAGTCCCCATTTGATAAATCTAATTCTTCGATAGTTTAAAACAATTAAAGGTCTTTTTTATTATTTCGCTACATACGAGCAGCTTGAAAGAGGCCTATGTCCATCAGTGGTTGGTATTAATCCTGCGATGGGTATCAGGTATCTACCCATCCTACAACTAATATTTTTTGCATTAACCAATCACCCTGGGGATATTACATCTAGTTGCTTCTTCACAACCTCTTCTTCAAAACTTCGGCAGCTCGCTGTGGGGGCATCAGTACGTAACCGGTGGTGCTGGAGAGGGTGAGCAGCGCCTACAGCCTTCAGGAGTGCTGCCCAATCGGCAGATGGTGAAGACTGATGCTGTGCTGCCGGCCTACTGCAACCCGCCTAATCCCTGCCCCTTTGGATATACAGGTACTGTGGTTGGAACATTTAGGTCTACATCCAGAGATTCAGGGTTAGGTCTTTAATACTTGTATAATTTAATGGTTAATTGGTCTCAATTCTGAAATTTCAATTTTTTTTTTCTCTTCTGTTTTTCGTAATTATCACTGTTTACTTATGTCATCAATCACTTTACTGTCATTATTAAAAAAATAAAATATTTTCATTGTGTGCCAATGTGGCATTTAACCTGATACTTTTACCAGAGGAGCAAGGCTGCATCAGCGAGTTCGAGAACACAGCTGCCTTCAGCCGCGAGTACCAGCTGGCGCAGCGCTGCATGTGTGACGGAGAACACATGTTCAGCTGCCCTCCTGACTCCTCCACCCGGTCCCTCGACTTTGTCTACCCCGAGCACCACAAGAGTCTCGTTGCGAAGAAGTATAAACCTGCTGTTAGTATGCATGGTTTAATTCTGTAAATTATCTCTCGGAAATCTATGTCTTACACAAAATATTTTTAGAATTTTTATGACACTAGAAGATCTTTTCACCATATTCTATCCTTTAGAAGCGATTTACTGAACTGGAGTTCTTCAAAAATGTATATCTACAAGGGTCAAGACCCTAGTCTTACTTTAATGATACTAAAACAACAATTTCCGTTTCCAGGTAGAAAATCCTTATTTGACGGGCGAACGCTTACCGATCGCAGCTAAAAAAGGTTTTGAGGTTAATGTCTAATAAGTCACTAGTCATAAATAGATGTATACTATATTAGTTAGTGTCTATCTTGTCGGAATGTGGGCATAGTACTATTATCTTCTAGCCCACTCTTTTTGGCATAATTATTATCTTTATATAATAGTTTTGTAGTTCTGTTACAATCTCATTTAGGGTAAACTGTGTGTCACAGATTTATATGCGATGAGTCGATGCCCTGCATTTGACTAAATGCATAACAGAAAGCTGCATATTTTATACCATCTGCTTGTGACACACAAACTGATGGATATTTGAGAAGGAATTGTTGCGGTAATGCCTATACGGAATTAAAGTAAAAATTAAAATAATATATTTTTGTAATCCCAATAAAATACTGTCTCCTCAATTCCCACTTTCTCTCTTATAATTTAAAAAATTCTTGAAAGTAACAATAGTTTTTATACGTCTCATCCGTGCATAAACGGTTAAAGCCGGCAAATATCACATACATGAAAATTATTAATTTGAAATACTTGTAATTCGTGAGAAGCGTCATTATATTATAAACGTTGAAGCTGTGAATTTCGTTAGTTGTAAATACATAAGTATTTAACTCTTTACTAAGCTGTATTATTATATTAGTTTTATACCAATATTTTTTTGGTTCATCATATAAATAATAATTATATATTATTCATAATAATTATGTACCAAACACTACCAAGAGTACAACATGTATTGTATGTCTTACTATTAGTTCACCAATTTATTTAGTTATTAAAAATATATATTATAAAATGATATATATATATTAACATTTAAGAAGTCAGTATAACAATGGTTCCAAAAACAGTAGAATTTAGAATTATAATACTAGTATGTACTGTAAATATTTTGATTGAAAATGGGCGTATAATAGGTAGGTATAATTAATTATAAGGAAAAGCTGATAATGTAAATATAGCAGCTAAGTCTTGCGGAAACGTGAACATTTTACTAGAATATACAAAGAGTTACATAAGTTAGTTCGAAAACCGTATCCCAGCAATTTAATTGCATTATTTATAAATAATATTTATTTAATTAAAAAACAGTTTTATTCAGTCTGGCGCGCAATTTTGTAGCCTATTAATTGCTTGTGAAAAGATTCAAATTCTAAAATAATACTATGATTAAAAAATAAAACTAAACAAACTTTCAGTAAATTGGAAGCAAATAAACATTTTTGTTATTTACAGTTAAAAGTAAATCCATTAAGTTTTCAAAACGTACCAACCGTATACTCTGTTTTGGTTATGTTTAGCGCGTCAGCTAGTAAGTAAGCACACTCAAAATAATATAAATAGATTTTATATATAATAACACGGCATAATGGCAATTCCCAATCATTTGAAAACAATACGTCTTAATATTAAATCAAGTTTAAATGAAAAAAAAGATGTACAGGATTATTTTCTTCATAACCGTAAAAATAAAATAAATAACTGTAGGTATTATCCCAAAAAATGTCTTCCTTAGTATTTATATTGTAAAGAAATTATTTGAAGCATACTAATTTATAAGCCCAAGTCATAAATATAATAATTAAATTAATATTATTTTATTTAAAGTCCATCTTCGCATTCCTTGCGCAAAATGTCGGTTCTACGTACTAATTAGGTATATAATTATTATAAATTAATTATATAGGTACCTATTTTAATATAAAATTAGATCTAAAAGCAATCGGTTCTGGATGATAATGTAATGACGTAGACCAAAACCTTCAAGGCGAAAGATAAAAAAGGGTGGCTCAAGAAATTCAATAATTTTATAGGTTTTTTGCAATTTGTAGGTCAGTATCAGGTTGTATGTTAACTAAAATATGATTGCGAATTAAATATGTATTTACAGAATTATAATCATTAAAATCATCAATATAAATCTCTCAAGTCATAAATGTCATAATTGACCTCAAATGTCATGATTTCATGAAATAGTTATTCAATAGGGTAATGTGAACTTCAAGATTTTATTATAATTCTGTAAATACATATATGTTATGATCGCGAATCATATTTCGATCAACATACAACCTGAAACTGACCGACAAATTACAAAAAACGTAAAAAAATTATAATAATCGTGGACTTCCTTAGCGCAACCCCCTTAACTAGAATAACTCAAAATTTTACGAATTTCAAATAGGTACCTTTTGCAAAAAAAAAACCATGTTCCATGTATTTTCCATATTGTAGGTGAATGGACATCCGTATCGAGTGATGTTTTTGGCAATAGAAATATAATATACCGAAAGACATAGGTACATTTAAATTCATAGGTCAGTAGATGATGGTGGTGGCGTAAGTACTAAAAAATGAAAATAAAAAACGTTAAGCAACGCGGACGTAAAAACATAGTTCTTAGATATGTAATTTATTAAGGATTTACGAATAAACATAGCAGTTAGTAATTTAGTAAGGATTTAGTAAACAATTCAGTAGATAAGTAAATAATAATTTAGTGAAGTACATAGTTTATAAGGATATAGAGAAAGTTCATGCACAATCGCCTTTCATTTGATTTTATTTAAAAAAAATTGATTTGGGTACCAAATTAATAAAAACATGCAATTAATTAGGCATTGCTGTGTTCTAGTTTCAATAGTATAAGTGCCAGTGACGTTACTGAGACTTGTCTCCTAAAGATGGACGTCATCGCCATGACACCTACGAATTGACCTTAAGAGCGTACCGACCATTTGCCTTTGTCTCTGTCTTTTTCTATACGTGTAAAGAGTAAAGAAAAAACCTCACTTTTGCATTTTTCAATGTTTTTCGTTGTTATTTTTATCATTGCTCTTAAATAAAAAATGAACGCGCAAAAACGCTGAAGTCATCTATGAACTTTATTTTAGTAAATGAATCATAATATAAATAAACTTAATTATATAAAAAGTAGCAAAATAGAGGAAAAAAATACTCGATAAGAGGTGACTTTGCGAATTTATTCTATCGAGCCAACTTTATGAAATCGTGTTTCCATCGCGCATAATGTCTAGTATATATCCCCAATAATACCAATTTATTTCCCTACATATTAATTTAATTGTTTACTACTTCAAATAAGCTTAATAGAAACATGTTTGTGTGCATAAAAAGCTCGGTGCCCTCTTAAGCTACGGTTGTGTAAAAGAGCGGTGGCCGCCATATAACGGTGGCAGTGACGGCCGTCATGAAAATGGCAACGGGGTTTGACTTAACGTTGTTAAAAAACGCTCTCTAGGAAAACACACCAACTTACTTTCATAAATAACGTTTCAGTGACGTCATTCGCCAGTAAATTGCGGACGCTATGTAGCGGCCACCGTTCTTCTAGGAAAGCGTAGCTTCAAAGATATTCCAGTAATGATATCTTCAGCTTACAACTTAACACGATGAGCCGTATATCACGTCTTGAATAAAAACGAAAATTTCTTCCAAAACCATTGGAGATTTGAATGATCAAAATAGCTTTTGTTTTCTAGAACACGCAATAACTATTTCTAATGAAATCGGACAGCATTTACATAAAATCTACTTTCTGTTTTTGATGATTTGGCAAGCAATCAAGTTCACTTAAAACCAAAGAGTTTTAAATTTATTTAAATGTCTTAAGACTGATCAAAAAATCTATTTTTCAAATTAATGCCTTATCTTTATTTTTTTGTCAACTGACGTATCTAAATAACCCTACTAATTTGAAATTAAAAATATGTGGGGATCCTTACAAAGTTCTCAAGGCTTTTTCTTTTAATTTTGAAAGATTCTTGATGACTCATCATCTCTTACCGCGACGGCGACGCACACGACAAAGTAGAATAGCATAATCTAATAAAACCATATGTATGTATTATTAATAAGGATGTAGATATAAGTTGTGGAGGAATATGTCACGGATACAATAACATCATAAAGCTACCACTACTCAAGTGGTGGTTTCAAGAAAATGAGCCAAACGGCCACAAATGCGAGTTACTCTAGTCAAAGCAGTAGTGTGTATATAATTAATTTAGGGACGAGTATGATATAGGTATCTTAAGTAGTTGAGTTAGATTTCGATGAAAATAATACTGAAAAGTACTGAAAATTTTAAACAACGAAGCCTTTCCCGGTTCTCGTTGTATTTAAATATTTTTAGCGCTTTTTTTTATTATTTCCATAGAAACAAAGAATATAGGTTCACGAGAATATATTTTTGTAAAAAAAAACCGGAAAAAATACATAAACACAAGACATTATTATATTTTTATAAATAGATATATTTTTCGATGCGGCTGTCTTTAAACTACATGTCGTTGAGATTTGACTTCCATCTCTTAAATTAGGTAAAGTAATGTAAATATAGATTACTTAAAAAGCGGAAAAATCAGCTGACATTACTCAGAGTCACCTAGTTCCTAGTTGTATCCCAACAAACTACATAAAATGGCATACATAAAGCTAAAATAAACATCACTATACTCCATAGGTTTAGGTAGTTAAATAAAGGTGAACAAAAAATACCACGTGACGAGATAGCTGTCAAGTAACCGACTAAACGTATGCTGCGTCACAGTTGAACTCTTCAATTTAGCAACGTTATATTTCGTTGACGTTTATAAATTGGGCTCTTTACAATAGACAGATTACAAAATCTTATAAATCAGACAAAAAAAATTGTGCTCAAGCAGTTACATCTACGAAAAGTAGTAAAGAATAAACGATAATGTTTAACATACATTAATAAAAGAGGAAACTATAGTAAAATACTAAAATAAATTTAATTTGGTTTTATTGTTTTTTTAACAAGAAAGTTTCATCTATAAAAACCCTTTTTACGATTTGTTTACCTTTTTTTAACTACCTAAACCTATGGAGTATATAGTCAACAAATAAAAAATAACCTGTTGGAAGAATAGAAAAGAGGAGGTGGAGGGAGGTCTCTAGAATAAGTAGGTTTAAACTCACTTTCCGTAATAAGACGTATTTTCAACAGTAATAACTTGTGGTAATATAAGTTTCCTTATATTTAAGTGATTTCAATATAATTGCAATAATCTAAAATATTAATAAGCTTTTATTCGTTCTGGCGTGAAAAATGTGTTAATAATAATTATGCTTTATCTATTTTGCAATAATTCATGTTTAATCTAAATTTAATTGTGTATGTACACCATGTTTAACTGTCGAGTACTTTCAGGGCTTAATTTTATTGAAACAAACAACTTTACCAAATTGGAAATAAAACAAAAAAATCTACCCATACAACATCACGTCACCTTGTATAGTCTTGTACTACTTATATATTAGTTGACAGAAAAATAATATAATAATAATACCAGCCTAATATTGTCCCACTGCTGGGCAAAGGCCTCTTCTATAGAGAACGCACGAGCATTGATCACCACGCATGCTCAAGCCGGGTTGGCGATTTCAGACTTATATTAACCATAAGTCTAGGTTACCTAACGATGTTTTCCTTCATTTACCTAAAATACCTCGATACCTACAGAAATGCGGTGTACATTTTAAATGTCGTGGTCCTTAAACTTACTAAACTCAAATACTACCTCAAAAAACGCAATAATAGACAGTTGCAAGCATCGTAACTTCTAGTTCAGACATTTCTGAAACATAGGTTAACTTAATTGAATGAATCCAGTACACTAAGTACTGTGAAGTGTAAGTTTTCTCGGGAAAAGTGACAATAGTAACTTATTACTGTAGCAGGTAACTTACAGTATACGGTCTACATAATCAAGTATGATAGAACCACGATACCTCTCAAACCAGTTTATAATGTAAGATTATTAATTATAATTAATTAAATTGATGATTGATTGAATGACTTATTGAAAAAAAAATCATAAGTAACCTAATTATAATTATTATAATTAATTAGGTTACTTATGAAAATTTTCTCATTTAAAAAAACGCGGTATGGGTAGTACTTATAATAAATTATTTATGTATCAACTTTTATGTATTTGTAGATTTCACTTTAATCGGTATTGTTTTCAATTAGTTTATTGGTTAAGTTATAATTTATAAAAAAATATATATTATGGTGTTTTGAATACCTATTATGAATTATTACATTTTTGTATTAAAATTTCAATAATAAAGTTAAGAAAATAATGAATACATTATTAGATTATAATTGTTGGACAAAGACATGTTTGCGAAAAAGTTTCATAATTTTTAGTGAGATGTTAAATTAAAGATCAAAATCTATTGATCAGATTGAGATTCAATCTCTCATCTAAATCTGTAATTTATTTCATTATTAATTAATGTTCTTAATAATCTATACCCGATTACCCGTATCTTAACAAGCAAGCTCTAACTTACCGCTTAAAATAGAATAGGATTACGTAGGCCATAGGACATATTAAAAAAAAAAAAACAAAAAAAAAACAAAATATAAAACCAAAAAATATGTATATATTAGTCCTTTATGGGCAAATGTGGATAAAAAAAGAAAAATATTAGAACCCATAAGGTTAGTTTATAAATAATGCTGGACGAAGATCTAATAGGTATCTACTAATTAATATATTGTAATCTTAAGTAAGTTAGTTGTAAATGGAGTAACTCATACATTTAATGCGGTCAAATAAAATGTTCGATTTAGTTTCTAAGTAAAAATGCTAATAATAAATACTCGCGCGGTATATTTAGGTATTAAGGGAAAGCAACAATTGTTACATTTATGTAAGCCGTATATGTATTTATTATCTTTACATAATCCTAATAATATATTTCTATTCGACACTCACCGATCCATAAATCCATAAATCCATAGATCCATAAATCATAGTCATAGTCCACAAATTTTAGGCAAAAATGAAATTACTGTAACCCTGGGCATAGAATTAGGAAGACCAGTTAACACTGGCAATCTAAAAATATGCAAAGGCGCATTAACCAAGACTACACTGTTCATCTGAGTGCACCAACAAACCATGCAAGCGTTCGCAAAATGACATCTATACAAGATGTTTTATGTATTAAAAGGATTGTGTGGTTTTATGAAACCACGGTAAAAGTGAAACTTCTATAGGCGCCTCCATATTGGCCTTGGCTGCTCTGACGAGCACCTTTCACTTTATCCCTACTCCGCGGCCGACCGTCACGCGACATGCAACACACAGACGAAAAAGTTTGAGACGATGTAATAAAAGTTTCACTTTAATAAATGTATTTTCTTCGTTTCTTAACGTCTTGAAGTAGTAGTAGAGCTCATTGTGAAGAGCTCGCCCGGGGCAGTACTACCACCATACCTATTTCTGCCGCCAAACAGCGTTGCTGTGTTCCGGTCTGAAGGGTGTGGGTGCCGGTTTGTGATTACAGGCACATGAGACATGTCACCTTTGTCTCTGGGTTGGCAGCATACCTGCAATGCCTCTGTTATTGCAGGTGTTCTTAGGCGACGGTGATCACTTAATAATACCAGATGGACCATCGTCTTGTTGGCCACCCAATAACATAGAAAAGATCTGCACTTAACCAAATTCCGAATTGTTACTGTTCAAGATCATACTTGTGTCAACATCTAAACGAGCGCATAAGAACTATTTGCGAAAGTCCAAACACCACTGATGTCACAGAACCTTGCATTGTTATATAAAACTGCGCGATCCGTAGGTACATACACAATAGTCAAACAACATCTGGCCAAAACCCGTCTTTTCCGAGGATCCTCTCTTTGCAACGGTGGAACTTCACAATTTGTTCCCCAAACTGGTGACCCCAAAAAAAGCAACAACTTTTGGAAAAAAACTTCATCGTCATCACTTCATCGAACTTTTTAGCAGCGAATCATACGGCAAGCCTCCCTGGAGGTTAAAACAGGTATGTTGAACACCAACATGCAGTGAGCGCGCACACCTGGTCATCCTCCTAAGGCCGTCATCAGTGACTAGGCCCAGCATACTGCACTTCGACTAATCAGGAGACACCTTTCTCCTGGTTGATACAGCAGTTAACGAACATCCAGCACTGCTCCACTCCGTTCCTTCTGGATATGCAGTATCACCCTGACTCACTGGGGAATCACCACAGACAATTCCAACTAACCGCGAACTATACGGCAGCCGGTTTTGTCTCACTGACTACTGGTCGGAGAATCCACCTTTTTCAATAAAGATACTTCTCACCCTTCTTCCATCTCTAAACGCGATTCAACTAAATGCACGACGACCGTACTTACATCAATATCGGGGCACCACATTTATACAAAGCACACTGCCAGCCTAATTAAAGATCCATTTGCATAAAATAACAATATAAGTAATATATATACATAAGTGTCAAACCGCTAAACGTTCAACATTCAAGATCAAGCAGACATGTAAAAAAACTGAACCAACACCAAACTGAATTACAAGATCACATGCGTAATTAAGTAATAGTAGAGCTACTTCGGGAAGAGATCGTCCTGAGAAATACTACCACCATACCTATGTCTGCCACAAAACAGCTTTGCAGTGTTCCGATTTGAAGGGTATGGGTGCCGGTGTGTAATGACAGACACATGACGCATGTCATCTGTGTCTCAGGAGTGGCAACGCATCTGCGATACCTCTCGCGAATCGCGAAATACAAGATCGCGTAGTGTCACCATTCAAAACACAAGGCATACCAAAGTCGTTTGGTTGGAACTCATTAAGTTTAATTGGAACATGGAAGATCCTCCTTTAACAATTGAGGAGCACCGTATTTGTTCGCTAAACAACCTTGTAGGCTACTGACCATTGTGCCATGCAGTTTAATATAGCAGAGTAGGAGGTCTTGGCTGATGTAGCTACAAGGGTTATGACGACCGCCGAACGACTGCAAGCGCATAAGCGCCATTTTTAAATCTTGAATGCGATGCGAGTTGCGGGCTGGTAGACACAACAAGCATGACAGAATCTGCTTTAAACGCCACGTAACACCTTTGCCATATAATAAATAGTACTTCAAAAACACCAAAAATGTAAACTTAAAAGTTAATTATTAATAGAACAAAACGCCAATAAAACTGAATCCAGTTTAAATTGAATAAATTGCTAAGAACCTATTCTTTGGAATAAAAAAAAAAACAACCCAAAGAGACTGAACACCTAACAAGCAGCTATCAAATTTCGTAAAATGTGTAGTGTAGTAATGATTCAGGGACCACCGTTGATAAAATTATAGCAAAACAACAACACCCTGAAAGATAATAAATAACCAAGCAATATTCTAAAGGTATTGATTTCTGGCAATGTCTTTACAGAATAATAGGCACTAAATAATAAAAAGACCGCCCCTGTGGTCTAGTGGTGAGTCCACCTGTCACAGACATAGAGGTCTCGGGTTCGATTCCCAGTGGGGGTTGATGGTAGGGCTTGTTCTAAATCCGCCTGGCTAGCTACCACCATCTTATCTAAATCTGTCGCTATAACAACAATGTTAACAGCATTGTTGTATTTCGGCAGTTAGAGGTAAGATAGCCAATTCCTCTGTGGTTGAGGATTCAGGGTAAAGCTCGCTTCCACATTCGGCCTGATCATCACTTACCATCAAGTGAGGTGTAGGCAAGGAGCTTCCCCGTTGTGGTAAAAAAAAAGGTCTATCATCAGTAGCATAGGGTATATGATCACGATACACCACGTTATACCACACTGTTGTCACTGTTTTTTTCTGTCATCCCTTACGAGTTTCTGTGTTAACATATTTTATGATTACTTTATTATCTATTTATTTTTCCCTATTGGAAAGATCTGAACCAATTACACCAACAAAGCAATTGAGTAAACAATTTCTTCATATTCTATCTCGTGGTGGATCTCAAAGCGGGTGGGCGGTGGGTTACGTTATACAATCTTAATCGCGTCCACACCACGAGTATAGACATTGTCAACTGTTTTTTCGGGTATACACTACAAGAAAAAGTCATGTAAAACAGACACACTTGAATTGGCAAGTTTACCTCACTCTCGACGAATAATTACAGGTGTGAACACTCGTTTAGCAATCGTCCATCTTTGCCGTCGAAGTGTTGAGCTTTGACAATTAATACACTGTTACGTCTGTAATAATCAAAGAGTGGGCAGTATTCCATTTAAATGAACATGTATCGCCAATAAAGTGTGATGAAGGACAGTGGCAATTGTGTGCTATTACCAGGAATTAATAAGATACATTCATTTCCATTGCAAATAATTTTTACTTGTAGAAACGAAAATTAATACAGATGAAAACAAAAGTTCACGCTATTCGTAATTAAAATCTCAATCTATATATTTTTATGGTATATATACTATCTATATTATACAGGCTTACTTAAATGAAACATACTGTGCAAACAATGAACATAAAAACAAAAAAAACGTATGATCAAAAAAATATATATTTAAGATTAACGAGGCGAATAAGTTCTTGTAAATATGTCGCTGGAAGTACCCAGGAAATTGTTAAAGTAGGATAAAATATTATGTGATAGAAAAGGGCAGAGGAAGCGCAACTACTAAATTAATTAGTATTTAATCATTAAGCCGCAAATAAACATGCCTGTAACTTACGCATACCCATGTACCATAACATCGGCGTCATGTTACTTCCCTGTCTGTCGTCTACAGACGGTACTTCGGAGAATGTGCGCAGGCGCTTCACGACCTGATCCTGCCATCTCCCTTTCACTACCGGACTACCAGACATACTGCAGAGTACCATCTCCACTTGGTTGATATCCCAACCAGTCATATCCGGCTCTTCTCCTCAACATTTATTATGCGCACGGCCAAAGCATGAGACTCTCTGCCAGTGTCTGTGTTGCCTTCTACGTTACGACACTAGTCAAGAGTGAACAGGCATCTTCTGGGAACTCTCGTAGACCTCATCCATAGCTTTCCATCAGGCGATATCGAGGTCAAGAGCAGGCCCATATCCCATAAAAAATAACAAGTTCTGGTTGGTGAATATCTTCTTGCACACATTTGTGCAAATTGCCGACTTCTAATTGGTGAATACAGGAAGCTATTTGCTTACTTTCGTGTAAGTTATAGGCATTTGCGGCTTTAGTCTAAATTAGTGCAATAAGTTGTAAATAGTCACCGCACCACGCCGACATTATGGCAAAACTCTGAAGTGGACTACGTGCATAATAACCTAGTAAGTCTCAAAGACATTAGACTAAGTTAGACTAAAAATGGCCCAATCGGCAAGAGAAGCAGTAAACCAAAGAACATTATTATTTGCGAGGGTTGAACGAACGAAAGTATGTCTCTTATGATAACAGCCGAGAGTATCGGCTTGTATTAAGAATTTACTAGTTTTTTTAACCAATTTTGCCTCATTATGTACCTGATTTAGATGACAGTAATTACGAAACAAAATTTTTATTAAGCTATTGCATAGCTTTTATCGCGGGCTTTGAGCGCGGCGACTGAATCAAGAAATTCCGTAACGTAACGAAAATAAAACCTAACACCCCCCACTCCGCCTACCATGTAATGACGATTCCCATGACAACGTGATGTTGTCATGGGAAACGTGTGATGTTGTCATGGAGGTTACAAATGCTATGCAATAGCTTTACCGCGGCAGTCCCCGAGTGCAACACGTTTTTTTTTTCTAATGCAATGAACACCATAACAATAAAACCTATTTGTACTTTTTGTTGTAAATATAACAAAAAAAAAACGAATCAACAACACCAAAAAAATTAATAGTTCGTACCAATGTTCAATGCGTTTCGTTAATTAGGCGGGTGCCAGTTTGCGACCCAATGGGCGCTAATTGCCAGGATTTTTCCTCAACAATTAATTGCACGTCCATAACTGGACTGCAATAAAACAATTGCCCTATCAGTCACTTGATTACAAATACTTCTTTGATGTCCACTTATGATAGTGCGTTAGGTATTATTTAGGCTGTATATTTTGAGTATGGTGGGACAAAGTTGTTGCAATAATATAAGTGTGGATGGAGTGCATGTGTTTTCTTGTGAGAGGATATTATTCGAAATTGATTATCTTGTTTTCTTGCCTTGTTTCTTGCCAGTCAAGGTCGGAGCACTCTCTAGAAAGAAACTAGGGATTTTTAGCTTGCCCTGAATCCTTCTAGGCATTCATCTTCTGTTTAATCAAAGCTTTTATTTGACTTTTCATATTCATGCCTCTTCCCTAACCAACCTGATTTTTATATGATTCATGAAGACGGTTTATTAATTCAATTTGGTACTGAGATCATGATTATAATACTGCCAGGATGTCGGATTCACAATGTATATTTGCATCTAAAATACTTTTCCGGAATCCTTAGAAAACCACTCTGATACCAAAGTTACTATGAATCACACTTTCCACTACCAGAAAAAGCATCAAGTGAGTTAACTTGCTTTATTCTAGTTGGATCATAAAATCATTACTCCTTTTAAATAGAAAGTTTTAATAAAATATTGGAAAAACAACGTTAAATAAACATTATAATTGTTTCGAGTTCATACGGAATGTAATCGAAAATGTTAGAGCCATGATTAACGCCGTATGGAAGAGGAACTCCGGCACCAGATTAAAATTATAATTCCATACACGATTCCTTGACACACGAATTTAAAATCCAGCCAGGCGCTTCAAAACTGCGAAAAAAAAACAATTTGAAAAAAGAAGCTTCGCATCCACTTTCCACCTACGAGGTCTCAGTACCTATTCGTTTTTTTGCCATATTTAAGTTGGGTGAGTGTGAAAGGATTTTTGGTGAACGATTTTCATTTTCCCATTTTTCAAAGATTCTTAGATTAACTTACAGTTGAGTTTTTCGCAAATTATCAAATTAAAAATAACAAAAGTCTATATTATTTATGAGTAACTAAAATTGCGCAATAGTCGGTATGTGTTTCAACAAAATTAAATAGTAAAATAATATTAAAATCTTTTCAAATATTATGTATTTTCGTAGTTCTGAACAATGAAGACTCATAAAAATCTATCTATTGAAAGTGTTAGGCGTTTGTGAATACATATTTAAAATTGCGTAGTTGAAACTTATTACATTTGTAGTTATAAAAAAAGGCTTTTACGCTTTATAATTACGTCCTGTAACTATTTTATTTGTGTAACCTAATTCGTTATGTACCTATTTAATAATCCCTAATCATAATTTTAGAGGTTTCGCAAAAACGAAAGGTGTTATGAGAGGGTGCCAAAGGCATGAAGTTATTACGTTGTTGTTATTTGTTTATTATGTTCTTTATATATGTGTTTAAACAGTATATTACGTGTGCTCGTCGTACGATCGTTAAATTAATAATTTGTATTAAAAAAATAAGAGCTGTACTTTTTGTAAAGGATATCTTTCATCCCTCGTTCTTATATGATTAATTTTGTGTTAAGTGTGTTAGTATAATGCTTGTAATGAAGATTACGAATGAAGGTAGATAAAAAACTAAATAAGATTAAAAATATTTTAACTTTATATATTTGATGTTTAGATATTAAGTAGAGCAACAGCTGTGAGCCATGTGTCATAATTAAATTATAGTTCAGTTCCATGATAGACGAAGATTTCAAAAATTCTCAAAAAAAATAACATAATTAAAAAGAACTTATTTATTGTTTCTTATTAGAATCACACACAAGTAATTATGTTAATATTTTCTAGTCAGCCCTTTTTGTGGGACATGCTAGAACTATAAAATATCAAAATACCGGGTTCTTCTTTATTATTATATATACTAGCTTTTGCCTGCGACTTCATTTGCGTAGAAGTGGGAAAACAGAACAATAGTATTTGTTACTGTTTGTTTGTTTAATGATAGTTATAGGACCACCATAAACCAATAATTAAACCTGTGACAAGTAACAAAACAATAATGTATAATCAAATCTTAACTTCACAATCAACAATACTAGTTATACTTAATTTGTAACCATTGGCCATAGTATACCTTAATATTGAACATTTTGAAAACAAAAAAAATTCCCTTTCTTGATTTAGTAAAAAAAAACATGTTCTATTAACATCCTAAGAAGTTAGTCTCAAAATGTCTCATACAATGTAGTTAATAAGTCTTAAAGAAAATAAGAATTAAACAAAAAACTGGGCTATTGGCATCCTTGTGCACATAAAGCAGTTAAATGCTTCTATTTGACTGCTTTATGTGCATAAGAGTAACATTATTAACAAACTCCAAACTATATACTGTGTCTGTACTGAGGATGGAAGCAATAATATCAAGTAATGCAACTAAGAACTTATTAAAACTTTTATTATGATCATTATTTATTAAGAAATTTGAAATTAATATCAGTAAGCAAATGAAACCAAAGAACTCAACATAATTTTGCATTTTGTCAACTCCGCAGTGAATGAGGTTCAAAATAGTAAAACACGAAATGGATCAACTAAGTAAATAGAAGCGACTAAGAAAAATAAAACAAAACTTTCCGTCAGTGACACGGTTCATCAATGAAACAGATCAATTATGTTAGTACTGAGCAATAACACACTCAGTCAATGAAAAGGTCAACTCAATAACCCAGGCGAATAAACTCAGTAAAAAAAGTACATCATCTCAGTCAATGAAATGGATCAACTTAGTAAAAGACACAAAGTCATAGAAATGAGTCAACTGAGTTTTAACATAGTAAAAGAAGTACATCAACTAATTCGGAACAGAACTACTCAGTCATAGAGGGACATCATCTCAGTCAATGAAGTCATCTCAGTCAAGAATGAATGAATCACTTAGTCAAAGACATACGTCAACTCAGTCAAAGAATCAACTCGGTTAGAATTCCATCAACTCTATCAATGAAGTCAATGAAATGGAACAATTCTGTGACAGAAGCGGGTCAACTCTGTCAACGAAACAGATCAAAATCACCACCAACAAAGTCAATGAAGCCAAACAACTATGTCAACGAAGTGGATCAACTAACTCAATGAAGCATATCAACTTAGTGAAAAAGACAGATCAACTCAGTCATTGAACCCGACCAACTTTGTCAACCAAGTAGATCAAATCTGTCAATGCAGCGGATAAACTGAAACATTAAATTAGATGAACTGAGCAAATCAGATGAAATGAAAACCTTATCATACCATCTTAATCCGAACCTAAAGAGTTTAGCACGTACAACAATTTATCAAGACTTTTCATCACTGGAATACAGCCCAGCTATGATTCACCAGCTTCTCTAGCAACCAGAATATTCCAAACCAAGTTCATCAACAAACCGAGATTACAAAACAATCACAAAACAAAATTCAAAATAATCTACTCATATAACATTACCGACTTAGAGAAGGCATGTTATCTTATAAACATGGGTTTGACTGGACTGTGTCTATTGGTGGTTCACCATGTGTATTGTGAATCACCAATGAACACAGACCAGAATCAAACGTCACATCAACAACTAATGTGAACCAGGAAGACCAGGTTTTTCAACAATACCTAAACAATCTCTTACGGCAATTCAAATTAAATGAGAACAATAGAAGATGAGCTGGTTTTCTGGAGAGTTAAAGTGGGAGAAGGGCACCAATGAGACCTGCGCTAGTAGAAGACTAGTTGAAATAAACATCCTTATGCACTAGTTTCTCATTACAACTGGACTCATCTTTGGCAGCACACAAAATAACCAGAGGTCGCAGAGGTCAAGGCAAAAATGCGAGGTATGGAAAAATAGACCTGGAATGGAAAGAAGACAAATTCAAAAATTGTAGAGAGGATCTCCATACTTTAAGAACATCCACACCACGTGTTGGAAACAAGGCGTCGATCCCCAAGTTTGCAGCAATATCCGAGGCAGACGCCAAACATTACGATAGCATAACGAGCCTGGCAATAAGACATCAGCAGCTTTCTATCAATGATGGTTGCGTTATTGCAGTGCAGAAATAAACCAGGATTTCAAAAATATAGCAGTTGTGAATCCGATGTATGTTACTTATGTATGATAATGATAAATATTGAGTTACGTATCATAAGTTGTAAATTATTGTCACAATGGAGACAAAAACGAAACCTATGACCTAAATATTAGATTAAACATTGTCTATATCTGGCTTAAAAAGCCACATTCAACCAGTGGGCATTTACTGCGTTAAACGTAGATATTAGTTTAACATTTAGCATACCCAAATATATAATTATATATGTATTTATTATATTTGAAATATTTAAGAATCATGTAAATATGATGAACTCAATGACGCGATGATCTCACAGCAAATAAAGTAGATGTAAATATTAAAGATTAAAATAATAATATAGGTATGTAGAAATGTCACATAAATATCAGTGAAATTTTGTGTCGCATAAATAATATCATAATTGGCCAAGTCATGATCAAGTGTGAAGGAGAAGTACAAAATGTGATCTTAGAAGTACTTAATGTAAACTACCTTATAAGACCTAAGAAAACAGAAGCATGGGATCCCTAATGAATGATATAACTGCGAATAATAACAACCTAGTTTTAACACGTAATAGTAATTCTATCCTTAACTTGCACCCTTTTTAATACCTAAAATTATCAACAAGTCAGAAAACGAGACGGTATTGGAAAGCAGTAGAAAGAACGGCGTAAATGAGGTTGTAACAGAACATTTTATTGGTGTCGTTTTAACAAGCGATGCACGCTAATTAACGATTATTTAGACTATAGAAAAAACGTTTAAAAAGATTCAATATTTGAAACCTAAAAATTATGCAATTCCACTGAAAATATTGTATTAGTATTGTGAAGCAAATAATAGAAATGTATTTACAAAACATCTTGTTGTTAGATAAGCAAAGCTAGTAAATTCAAAACCTTGGAAAAGTGACATCTTTATCCAAAAGCTTCGGTAGCGTGATACCCAATATATGTGTTAACAGTTACAACACAGCCACTAATATAATAGGCCGCATAAACAATACAATATCTATGTCACCTGAGATTAATGTTACGTACACCAATTATATGTATTTCACCATTTTATCATGTATGAAAAGTAGTTTACCTATTTACATTAAAGGTACAAATTTGGGTACCACGTTTTCGAAGCACATCATTTGATTGTGAAAGCAGGACTGTTCCGTCATTAGCAAGTCATCAAGAACTCTTATATCTTGCTGTCCACTGTATTTCTGTGTACTGTATGTATGTGCTGTGATCAATTAACCTGGTTTTCTGTAGCTTTGTTAAGAGGCGCAAGCTTTTCGATGTTGCTTTAATAATAAAGTGCTTTTCTTGGAAATAACATCTGACAACATCAGAACAATAACTGTTAAGGCCGAATTTTTATGAGATTTTCTTAAAGATTGTATAGTATCATTTTTATGAAATTTTACAAGTTTTCCATATTTTGATCTTTGCACTCCTTCAGATTAATTTATCAATCTGAACTTTATGTAGACGGTTTAACCTTTCAGAAAATGTAAAAGATCGTTTTTCCGGCTTGCCTTAACTGGCCGGCTGGAGAAAACCTCCAGGGCGTCTATATACAAGATTTCGAACCAGCCTTATCTAAATTGACGTTGATTGTCTGTACTGTGTTTCGTTACGCTTAAGCTTGAAAACGTTAAAAAGTCTCTCATAAAATTCCAAAATAGAATACTATGTTAAATACTAATAAACCACAAATGATCGTGTGTTATCCGGCAGTAAATAAACCACCCATTTCCTCCCGAGGTTGTCGTTTAAAATGATTAAAGGATAATGTTAAGAGAATAACATCCTCCTGAACGCTAATGACAACATATCGTGATCACCAATCCTAATAGCAAGTGCTGATTATAACATCCTCCTCATCATCGCCTAGCCTTTTCCTAACCATGTTGGGGTCGGCTTTCAGTCCAACCGCTGCTGAATACCAGTATTTTACTTGGCATAAAATGTAGCTCGAGGCCCGTGCTTAGGACTGATTGTATGGGCTGTTGAGTATCCAAGCTATAGGGTAACACCCTAACAATACACTCAGGCTCTTACATTACTATTGTCTGGGAGATAAATCATTTATTGGACCTTTGCTCTCACGCAGATCTTAAGGAGCGAGTCATTCTGATGAGTAACAGACTAAATGATTCATGATCACCAGACATTGGTTCATAATAGGCTGACTTGTACATTCAAGTTTTATATTAAACTTGCCTATTGCTTTGGTTACCAAAAAAAAAACCGCCTCATAAAAAAAAAAACAACAGTCATTCTAAGCATACGAGACAAAGAAGTTTCTTGTAGCAAGATCTTGAAATAGACAAATTTTCTTGGAAAGTAACCTGAACAAGTACACATCTCATCGAATTAGCTCAGGATGGTAATCATGGTCATAACGTCCTTTGCAAAGGAAAAGGCGTAAAAACCTTTATACGAAGGTATAAAAATAAAGAAAAAACTGAACAGGTCAAGGACAGTAAGGAAATTAAATCTAAATTTAACACTCTATCGATAAGTAATTCAAAACAGCTCGAATTTCAATTTATATCCAAGTAATCCAACTCTCATTCCATATAAGATCTATATATAAAATTACTGTGATTATGTTCGATGACTTCATAGCTAAGTGTCTCAACCAAAATCTCAGGAGACTCTCATTGGGCGGCTGGACCAAAACTTTGATGCAAAAAGTATTCATAACATTACATTCAACAGTAAAAAAAATCTCTGGGCAGAGCTCTGGCCACCGATATATATTCTACACTACTAGCTACTAAATTATGAAATAATACAAGAATTCAAGAATAAAGTAATAAAGATCCAGGTTAAACTTAAGAGGGAAAGAAAGAAGCTTTAGGATGGTGGAGACTTGGTAGTGAAGTGATCTGAGCATACAATTCAGAAAAAGCAAACGGTATTTAAAACATGGCAGGACGTCGAATGTAAAGATGAGAATGGAATAGTTAAGAAAGCGGCAAAGAAGATCATCAATACGGAATGCCAAAAGAACATGGCCAAAGTGTAGGAAGATATCTGTCCGCCATTTGTTTTTACCGGAAGATGCACTGTCTGACATAAGATTCCGACACCACATTTTCTAGTTATTTCGGATTAAAACTCCAAGACTAACCATTAAAATCAGCACAATATAAATCTTCTTCGGGTCTGTTGCTAGGATCAGAAAACTTTTTCACTTAACATCTACTACGGTTTTATTGAGGGTTATACAAAGAAGCGAAAACTCCAAAAAAATATTAAAGCTACATGTCAAGCAGTAGTAAAACTCCTTGTGTCAGAGTTCGTCCTGGGCAATACTACCACCATAACTATTTCTGCCGCCAAGCAGCATTGCTGTGTTCCGGTCTTCGGTCGGGCACATGAAACTGTTCACCTATGTCTCTAACTGCTGGGATTAGTTACTGAAATTTGTCATTTTCCGTATTCCAAAGCCTGAATGCCAACAAGGTGAATTTTTTTGTGATAAACCATGTAATCTTTAGCAGTGCTTTAGCAGTGCCAACTTAATCTAAACTTTGTCAGTCACCAAATGTCCAAACAACTCTTAATTTTACAAATAATCTAATACCAAAAGTAGGTTCCACTTCGAATAACACGTTATCCAGTCGGTTTTATTCACTTGACTTTAAAAACTTATTCAATATGGCGTGTTCACGTTGCTATTCATATGACGTCACAAGTCTTGTATATATCTATTTTCTAACGTTTCTTATCTTGTATACTTCTCCCTGCTAAATAACGTGCTGCTCGTTATGTGGTGATACTTGTGGCGACATCTAAATCGTCACATGCGAACTACACATCACACTGACGTCATACAAAAATCCTGCATCGCGCAAGCAGTGTTTACTGCGCGACTAGCATATTTACAACGTCCCGACATCCATCGTTGGGCAGTAGTCCACCAGACACAACACCCTTCTGATCGAGAATGAGTTCTGGAGAATGAGTGAACTTTACACCCTGTACCTCTTATCTATTCCAAAGGTTTTTTGCTTACCAAGATTGAGTTTAATCTCTGACTAATTTATTGGTTTATAGATCATCAGAATGATATGGTTACATAAGCAATTAAGTGGCCACCGCTCAATAAAGCCGAGAGTTAAATAGTTTTCTGGTATAACTGGATATCATAGTTTTAAACGTGACTACTATATAACCTCTAAAACCTAAATACAGAAAACTGATGAGTTATAATATCCAGTTATCTGCCTTCAGGCCAATTTGACCATCATCTGTTGTAAACATCAATAATCATGTGGTGTACCTGAACAACATCGAACTGGCAAGAAACTTAAAGAAAACAAGTTGTGTAGATTTTTGAGACAACATCGTAATTTAAGTTCTTGAACATGATGTTCTTTACTCCCGCAGAAACTATAGAGCCGGCTATTAATCTCGTAAAAGAAGACATAAAAAATTAGAAATGCAGCAAAGCGCAAAGGAATTAGTACGTAGCCAAGATTTTGGGCATGCTACGATGCGGAAGAAATAAACTAAAGTACCTACCAGTAAGTATTTCTTCGAAGCTACGGGATAACAACCTATCAATATACTCAGGCTCTTACTTACTGTTGCCTGGGAGATAAATCATTTATTGGACCTTTGTTCTCTCTCAGATCTTAAGGAGCGGTTCGTTCTTAGGAGTAACAGACTAAATGATTAATTATCCCAGATATCGGTTCATAACAGGCTGACTTGTGCATTCAAGTTTTATATGAAATTACCCCTTTGTAACCAACCTTTGGGAACCAAGAAAGAAAATCTGGTAATCGTTGTTAACGTGGAAAAAATAAGTACCTACATCAGACAAAATAATAACACCATTTTGAATAAACTGGATCCATAAAACGGCTCGAAGACCTTAATTAACCAATAATCTCAGGAACAATGATGTCAATATTGAGGAATTAGCGAGAGCCTCAGGAAATCCGACCAAATTATTCAGACAATGCCAGCGGAACCTACTCCCACATAAGTGAGATGATATACCAGCCTTTTATAACACTGGCTAAAGACGATGCGGACGGGATGAATTAGTAAAATATCTATGATAAATATAATGAAAGACTGCTGGGGACAGCTTCAAGCAAATGTGGACTTTAAAAACCAAAGCAACTAAACAAACAGCAACAACAACAGCAGCAGCACGACAACAAAGAAAATTTAAATAAAACAATTGACGGGACTAGACAAATTTAGTTTTAATAAAAACAACAAAAGATTTTACAAAAAAAAAGACTATAAAGGATAAAAATAACCAACCAAACAACTTCTTACATGAAGAAAGAAAGTTAGGAAAGTGCTAGATTTCAAAACTGACCATCCAGATAAAGTAGAACAGACGACAGCTTACAGACCTGTGAGTGTCCCTATGGTCTCAAACAGAAAAGGAAAAAGCATGTTGATTATTGACGACAAAACAACCATTACCAAATACCCTTGAACACTGCTGGTCACTATAATGGTACCAAATAACATAGTCATAACATTAAGGAATCAATCCACTGTGTGTACTGAAGGCAATCTCTGATTCTAAATCCTACACCCTCTTTTTCATCGTACCTAGTTAAATGATGTGTAGAATGTAGCCAGGCTTCCACAGCCAGAGTTTGACAATCAATCAGGATTATACGATATATAACAGACTTCATAGGAACAACAGCGATTGACGTAACAGCTTTGAGAGCTCAGTGCAGACAAACTTGTATCATTGTCATATAAAATTATACTCCAAGCGTTATTTCACCCAGTTACTAAGATCTTTTAAAGAAATATTCATCAAAATCCAGCCTTTTCTCCTCCTGACACATCCAGAAGTTTATATTCAAGGAAGTCATACATCTCAATAATTGTAAACCACATCACATCCATTTTGACAGTGGTATTGATTAAACTTACGAAAGAATGTTACATGTCGTAAAAATCATGTGATGCTGGGCAAGTCGCTAGTTACATTGTATATTTATATATATATCTTATTATTATCCACAACTGTAATGTTGAAGCGAAACGCAGCTCATTGAAGCGTTCTTTTCATTGTAAATAATTCCAAAATATTATGTATTCTATAAAATATGTATTTACATAACTATATACCCGGGTCAAAGCAAAAGTTTTGTTTGGAAAAAAATATTCTGTTTTTGTACATTAGCTTATATTGATATCTTTAGAGCGATTCTGTTCTACATTACGATTCATTGACCCAAATATCAGTTGTCTATACCCCCGGCTTGAACTATGTAATAAAATTTTGCAATACTATTATCGAACAAAAATGGCGTGATACGACGTGAATATAACCTATAAGTTTTTTTTTTAAATTACGGGTTGTGGGGTAGTGAAACGCGTGTGAATGACAATGTTCTTTTTTTGAAATTCAAGTTGCATAATGAAATTTAGCACAACATTATAACACTCATTTGGATGATATTATGGTTACTATGACACTGGTTGTTTTAATGTTGGTAATAAGCTAACTGTTTCAGAAACTTGTACAGAGGTTTTATAGCATGGATGTAGATAAAAAGGTTTTATTCACGCGGTATTTGAAGCTACTGTGTTAAAAGCTTTGAACAATTGCCTATTTATGTATAAATAAACAGTATTCTCAGTATCTATCTATCTACTTCGTAAGCTCTGCTAATCTTGGAAAGTAAGGACGTTTTTACAAAGCATAACATCTACATTCTACATATGAAGGTTTATCATTGGTAATCGTGCATCGTTTAAATAATAATAAGCTTCTAATTTAATAAACAATATTATCTGTGTACTGGTTTTGTTTTATTTTTATAACTTTTCCTGAAAATTGTTCCGTTGTCTTCAGTACCCTAATTGCGTAATATACGATCAATCACAATTTTTTTCGATTTGAAACAGATTGCTAATACATTGCGTCATAAGTTGGAAAAAAAAAATCTGCTCAGCAACGTAAATAACGCAGTGAATGTTGTTGAACTGTCAAAATGAAACAAATTAGGCACAATCGTTTACGAAAATATGTTACGCAATTAGGGTACAGGTATCTACTGTAGCAGTAATGAGATAATATGCTCATTACGTACCTACGGCATATAATTTTTTTTATTCTTACAAATAGCAGTAGGTAGATCCCCTCCGTGCCTCGAAAAGCAAGTTAAGCTGTTGCTCCCACCTGACATTCGTAGATCTTTGACAGTCGTTACGGGTAGTCAAAAGCCCAAAAGTCTGACAACCAGTCTTACCAAGAGATATCCCAGTAACTAGGTTGTGGAGGTCAGATAGGAAGTCGCTCCATGTATGTAAAATGCTGGTATTAGCTGCATTCGGTTAGACTGGAAACCGACCCCAACATAGTTGGGAACTGGCTAGGCAGATTGATTGCAGTAGGTAGAACCATATAGCATTTATGCCTATAGTATGTATGTATGTATGGAGGAGGCGGAACGCGTGAGGGAGAGGCAAACTTCGCGCCCTCACGCCCCTAACCGCCGCAGGAGGCACGGGCTTGCGGACGGTGAGCAATGGGTAGCTCGCCGTCCGATAAGGACCAAGCCCGGGTCGACGGCGCGTTGTGTTCCACGCGCGCCTCAAAGAGATGTCAGCAGAATTGACGGGGTCCGCTAGGGCCAATGCCTGCTGGGGGTTCGAAGAAAACCGATCGGGAAATCGTGGCCCCCGGCAACAGGGCAACCGAAGGAACACGGGTGGGTTTTAGTCAGTAAGAGTCTGACACGCCCTCCCGCTCCGCCCAGAGCGGGAGAAGTTATTTGATAATTTCCCACCCAAAAAAAAAAAAAGGTCTTGGCTGCTTAACCGGATTTTTCCTGTGGGTGCCATAAGCTTCTACACTTAGAGCCTCCAGCCAGGAGCTTTTTAAACTATTCTAAATTATAATTAAGCGAATGCTCGCTAAGGGCACCCCCTGTGGGGTACGGACCTCGGCTTAGGGCATCGCTGACGGGAGGACAGCAAGAGGGGACAGGCTGGATCAAATTAATATTATCGTCATGATTATTATTCGGGGTATTTAAAGCTACGTGCTCAGCTGCAACAATTGCTGGCACCTCGTTTTCGAGCAAGGCTCGGGGACCAGAAGAGTCTGATTGTGCCTACTTTTATATTACATTAGATAGGTATACTAGGCACCTAGTCCATATCTATGTAAAAAGGGTATAGGTAGCGCAGGTCATCATCATCATCTGCCTAGCCTTTTCCCAACTATGTTGGGGTCGGCTTCCAGTCTAACCGGATGCAGCTGAATACCAGTATTTTACATGGAGCGACTGCCTATCTGACCTCCACAACCTAGTGACTAGGTAACACGATACCCCTTGGTAAGACTGGTTGTCAGACTTTTTGGGCTTCTAACTACCCGTAACGACTGTCAAAGATTTACAAATGACAGCCGGGACCAACGGCTTAACGTGCTTTCCGAGGCACGGAGGGGACATAGGTAGCGCAGGTGATGAATAATATTTTACAAACTGTTTGTTTATGTATGAAATTCAAATTTACCTACCGATCTATATATTTAGAGTAAGTGACGAAAAATTACATGAACTGCAAAAGCAAGCAAGAAAAAAATTAAAATATACTGCATTTTCAGTCCCGTTTTCTAGATACACGAACTACATGCTGCAACTTTGTAATCTTATATAAATAATAGGCGATTACAAAGTTACATACTTTAAACACTAATTGTGTTCAAAATTTGAAGCTTGTGTATCTGCTAGAAGTACCTTTGAATTTTGATGTTCGGTGAGTGAGATGTCAGTGACAAATTTAAGGAACTTTGGACCTGCAATAGTTCTTAAACTACAGGTTCAAAAATGTAATTTGGGAATATACCTAGTTATACTAAGCCTTCTTGGTCACTGGAAATTCAGGTTTCTAACTTTATCCACAACGAAGTTAAAGGGGGTCGAAAATTACCTGTACCCTAATTGCGTAATACAACACAATCACAATCTGTTTCGATTTGAAAGAGATTGCTAATCCATTGCTTCATAAGTTGGAAAAAAATCAGCTGAACAACATAAATAACGCAATGAATGTTGTTGAACTGTCAAAATGAAACAAATTAGGCATAATTGTTTACGAAAATAGGTTACGTAATAAGGGTACCTACTGCATGACATCGAGAAACGATGGTACGACTGTGCCTTTGTGTTTGTTTTGCTCCATTTGGCGGGAGTACTACTGTGCCCCCGATACCTTTTTAGAAAATGACACAGAAAATAAGAATAAATACCCAACATTTTGTTTTTTCCAAGGTTTTCTTTAAAGACTAGCTTCTCCCCGTGACTTCGTCCACGTGAAATTTGAACATAAAATATAATCATATGACACTCGGCAATACTTTAACTTACCATTCGTGAAAGAATTTTCGGAATCGGATCAGTAATTCCGATGATTAGGTACCCCCGCCACACGCATATTTACCTCTTTAACAATTTGTACTAGCTGTTACCCGCGACTTCGTCCGCGTGGAATTCTATACATCAATTACATTTATTTGTATACCTGCTAATGAAAGTCCCGGCAAAATCTGTTCAGCCTTTTTAGAGATTAGCCGGAACAAACAAACAGACAGACTTTTTTTTATTGTGTTTTTGTTGTATGTACAATATACAGGGTGGCAGGGACATCGACGCGAAAACTGAAACCATAGATTCAGCACAAGATTCTGAACTCACCTGTGTTGAAATTTTTCGTCGGTAATTTTTTTTAAATCTGCTGTTTCATAGAAAAGTGCAATACCTACGCGGTCAAAATGTATGGAACAGCAGATTTTTTTTTTAAATAACCTACGAAAAATTTCAACGCATAAGGCCGAAAGGGACATCGCGGCCCCCCGGCAACATGGCAAATGTAGGAACACGGGTGGGTTTTAGTCAATAAGAGTCTGACACGGAGAAGTTATTTGACAATTTCCCAGCCGAATGCCCAGATGAATCATGTATTGAATCCATGGTTTCAGTTTTCGCGTCGATGTCCCTGCCACCCTGTATATGCTCATAAGCATTTAGTAAAAAGCTGTTATTTTGACATTACAAACAGACTTCAATTTATTTATTTGTATGTATGCATAGATGAAGAAAAACTTCCACACCCGACTGGGTACACCACAGCTCCATAATTGAGCCTTTAGTCACCATTTTTACTAGATTATTCAGGGCACAGGAAAGGGACCGTTCAAGTATTACGTAAGTACTATAGGGGGGCGGGGGGGTCTATGCTTTGCTTATTTTTAATGACATGGGGGGTGGGGGGGTCTAGATGGTGATTACGTCAGCAGTAATTATTTACTTTTTTATACATATGGTAACCCACACATTGTCTATGCTTGAAAACAAAACGCATATTCGGGGATTCCCACAAATAATGAATACGTTTAGGTACTCACTTAGAACCGAGTAGGGGAATAACCGCGTGCTATTCACTTGTCTAAAACACTTGTCAGACTTATAACTGCTGCTCACGAATCAATAAAAAAAACAGAATACTTACATTAAAAGAAAAATGCATATAGGTTTGGTTTGGTAATATGTTTACGTAAGCATGGGAGGGGGTAAGAGCTTTGCTTACTTTTGCTGACAAGGGGGAGGCGGGGGTAAATAATTGTAATAAATCTGCTTACGTAATACTTGAACGGCCCCAAAGGTACATACAAAAATAAAAATCTTGAAACGAACTATGGTTTATTTCTGAAAATATTGGACGAATGATAAGACAGTTTAAAACATCGACTTCAACTTCGTATTATATTCTAAATAATAAACAAAGTCGACGTTGTAACGGATATGAATTTACAGCCGTATAAAACAATCACAACATGGCAATATTGTTCCTGCTATTATGATCAACACACATGTATGTATAGTGTCGGTGATTGCCTGAACTATAATAGTTACATGTACTTAATCAAATGGAAAAACAGGATTTTATTTAATCAAGACATAGAATCAGTTAAAGGTGCCGATTCCCTTGTTCACAAACTAAACTAAATTTAAGTTCAGTGCATCTTTTTCTTTCTATTTCATTAAGAAAAGGACAGAAGATAAATTTTAGTTTAGTCCTGTCAAATTAATCAGCGCTTGACGTAAATTGACGTAATTTTAGTAGGCAAGTTTTTAATCACGTCTAAACTTGTATGGAATAGTGACAGGCGCTGATTAATTTGACAGGACTAAACTAAAATTTATCTTCTGTCCTTTTCTTAATGAAATAGAAAGAAAAAGATGCACTGAACTTAAATTTAGTTTAGTTTGTGAACAAGGGAATCGGCACCACTGTCTCGTGATTATATTGTGAATGACATAAGAAACTAGAGACATACTAAGTAACAATTTAGACAAATATTTCAGAGAGTTAAAATCCAACGAAATTAGTACCTCTGTTACATTAAAGTTTTGAAACAATTAAATTATAAAATATGGGATTTAAATTATGAAATAGAAACAAATACGCTATAAGGAAATAAAATCCAAAGTGACTGTAACTAACATAGAACTGATGCGAAAAGTATTTAAACAATTTAAACACACAAAACATTTCGATTTCTTAATTGATTAGGGTACCTTTCAAAAAGTCAATCTGTCGGTATTTTTATTTGAAATATTATAATAAATATTGTCTTCATAAAGAGTTAAAATTAATTAATCGCGAGTTCACGGCATTGTGTCTAATTAATGTATCATGGTACCGTATTGACACTATTGCTAGTTTCCTGACATTCTAATCGACACATTCTACTTTTATTATTAACTATCTGTTGACCTCGACTTAGTCTGCGATCCAGGATAAAAAGTAGTCTATGTCCTTCTCCAGATTCCGGGCTATCTATCTGTAAAATTTAATCCAAATCTGTTCAGCCGTTTTAGCGTGAAAGCGTTACAAACAAACCAACTCACTCATTGAATATACGGCCACAGACAACTAATTACTTATAAATCCATGTACTAACATACTGCTCGACTACGCTTTCAAATAAAACGTAATGAACAACAAAACGCAATGGCAAGAATTTCTGCAACCTACTACAAAATTAACTTCTACTTCCAACTATACAATACTACGGTTAACAATGTTTTAATTTCCCTCAGCGACCTCTACGACACTAGATTTCTACGATAAGTACGTGACATGTTCAACTATAAATACTCGTTAAGTTAAATTTCTACATAACATGTTACAACATTTAAGATAGTAAGTACATACTCATAATAACCTGCACAATACGTGGGTATAGTTCCCTATGTCAGATTATGTAAATGGATATATTATGTTAACAGTTATACATATAAAACAAATGCATACTTCTTGAGAGCAAACAGAGATCATAATTTTGTTTCAAATTATCATAAAACGTAACGTTACTTTATACTGCATTGAAATATATTTAAATACATATCGTATACTACTACCTACTCATATTTATTGCGAGATAACAAGATGAAACTACGATCAACATTAAATTACCAACTTAGTTATAAGCGTATTCTGTTCTAGCTACAATATCTTTATTACGATACAAAATAAATAAATAACACACGTAGACCTGACGTGAATTAAGTCGCTACTCCTAAATCTCGTTTCAAATTCGTGACTCACCGATACGCGCAGAGGATAACAATTAACTGTCAAACTATAAACTAGTATCACACATTATTCTGCTGACATTAAAAACACAACTTTACTCTCAGAATAATCACTTTTCGATAAACGGACATAATTCACAAGTTTTGTACCAAAACAAATCCTTAATCGCTTGGAAGGCCACTGCTATTCTAACACACTAGCTAATTAGTTTCGCTACGAACAATTAAAGCTTTTGCTCGACGACTTGCAGTCGAAGCCGCTCTATTACAATGTAACTCTAAATAGGCATCTAATCTATGCATCACATTACGTCATCCGCATTGACGTATGAGAGCAAAGCATCTCAATTTATTTGACCAGTTCATACACAGTCTATACACTGGACGTGATCGAAAACAATCATCGGTAATGATGTAGAGCACCCAAACGGCTGGGCGCTCGCTCCCGATACCGTCTGTCATCTGTCACCCTGGAGAGCCGGGTGTGCGCACGAGTGCGTCGCAAGCCGGCGGTCGCACCGCCTCTGTCACTGCAGGGTCCGTCTCACTATCAACGTCAATTCACTCCCACCGGTAAACACTTGCACTGTTTGACCTTCTGTAACCGCTTGCGTCTGAACGGCGGGTTCTGACCAGGACAACGCAGAGTCACTGTCACCCAGGTGAACTTCTTAGGCCTACAAAACGAACATGACTTGAAGGCAGGCTGCGGCCGGTCGGCGTTGTTGTCGCGTCGCCGCGGGCCCTTCGGTATGTAAAACGAGTTGCACTGTCCGTAACAGAATTTGTTTATCACTGTTGTGGGCAGACAGCCCGGTTCTCGGATTTTCTGAACCAAAGGCTCTGTTTTACACCAATCTTCTTTGAGATAATCCTTCTTAGTCACAACCAAGGCATTTTTGGAGGATTTCAATATTTTTCTGAATTCAACTCCCGGGGGCAGTTCCGTAGTGTCTTCTTGCTCCGGCAAGGAGACCACCATGCCTGTTTCAGAACTGCCATCTCCGAGTTCGTTTCTTTGCACAAAAGACGTCGATGGTGATGCAGTGGCCTGTTCCGCTCGCTGTCTCTCCGCGAGGAACCTCTGCACTTGTTCGGTGTCGATGATGTCCAGGATAGAGTCGGTCGGGGTGAACGGCTTCCTGTTGCCGACACCAGCGCCAGCGCACACCCCGCTGGCTGCCAGGAGGGCTGCAGCTGCTAGCCAAATATGTGATTTCGATAAGTTCTCCATCTGGAACAATAAAATTGGTCATTAAGAAAAATATTAAATTGCCTCCGTTCAAATAAGGCGTCGTATTAATTTTAGTTCGTAGGCTTCGGCGGAGCGGATGTCGTAGGCTAAACTCACGTTGTATCTAGAGATGGGAGCCAACATGTCGTAGGCAGTGCGTCGGTGTAGTCGGTCCGCGAGCGCGCGCTGTGTGCGTGTGCGCAGGGCCGGCCGGCGAAGCGGTAATGAGCGCAAGCGCGGCTCAATGGACCACCGCTCAATGAACGAGAGATGAGTCACGCACCGCGCCTCCGCCACAGAACCGTTACTACCAGTCGCCGCGCGCAGACGCGACACCTCGCACCACATGTGTTTCGGATTACTATACGGCCACAATAGAAACGATCCTTTTACAATGCGCTTTCTTTACGTTATACAGCCATCTGTTTCCAAACAATTGAAAAACCTGCCTTCTCGGTAAATCACTAAAGTTACCGATAAACGTAAGCTGTTTTAAGCCGATTAAAGTGTCAACTAACGAAAGCTGCAAGATACTTAGAAAATGTTGGTCCTGTTTTATTTTACTCTTCATTTTAGTAAAGAAAAAAAAACACTAGCTTTACTCATGAATATAATCAAAATCCCCGCAGAGGTGCACAACATTTAGGCAGAATACACATTGTAGTGATTCCGCCAGGTATGATCGGAGAGATTTCTTCACGTTTCGCGGTGCGCGGCGCCTGCCTGGGCCACAGGCTAGGCGCCGGCGCACATGCTGCTCATCTCGGATCAACGCGCTTCCGCCCATTTGTGCGGCCCACAATGCCCATACAAACGTGAACGTTCTATAGTTCTCTATACCATGCGCAGCCTTCTGCGAACCGTAGGCGCTACGTGTGGGTGCCGATGTTCAGTTACAAATTTTAACAATATATTTTTGAAAACCTCTGTGTAGTACCGACGGTATTCTGTATTAAAATAGGCAGGAAGTCCGTTGAACTGCAAAATGCTTGTGACTTTAAAAAAAAAATTGCAAAAGGTAACTGTCATAGATAGGTAGGGTTTATTTTATAACACACTACAAATAAATAATTACCACCTAGAAAACTAAAAATACACGGATTTAAGAATCATAAACAAGCAATTTGATTACACCTTCAATACTAGTAATTGAAAGAAAATCTAATTATAAGTCTATGCTACCTACACTTTATTGGTTCTGTGAAGGTTTAATTAGGGGTTTGATTTATAATCAAGGCAATCAATCCATTATAACATTAACATATAACTTGTGCAAATTGTTCGAGCCATTTTAACATGAATATACAAGTTATGTGAGATGTGGTAGGTAAATAAAGATGCAATAACTTATAAAATATAGGGACAGGTATTTCGAAGAATTATTCCAATATTATAAATAACTGTAGAACTATTAATTTTAAAGGATCTCACATTCTTTGGTACAAACGAAAAAATTTATGACAAAAGGAAGTCCTTTTCAAATCGTTTTATTTTTTCTATTACTACAGGGGCGCTTAGCATTCCTCGTCGAAGGAATTTCATTCATTCATTCATTTAGTTCGCGTAGGGCTGTCAAAAATCATAATAGGCGTTAAGACGACCCTTAGCGACAGGCCGTCTACATCGCCCACGCGTATACAGCGGGTTACACTTTCATTTATCTGTGTGTTTCGATCATTTTACATCTTTCCATACAAATATGATAGTATCATGATTTTTCCCAGCAAGTAGAATTTTGTGTGCTAAGATGTTCATAGCTTATTTTCCATAAAATCTTTACAAGTACGCCGTACTTTTTGAAGTGAAAACTTCTTTAGGCGCGTTGGTCATTTTTGAGTTGGGACTAAACCATTGATTTCGTGACACTATAACGACACCAGCTTTTAACCATTAAAAAGACATCAACGCGTTGATTACTGCGGTGACGATTTTTTTTCATGTTTTTTTTTTTCTTTTTGTTATCGTGTATCGTTCATACGTCTGAGTTAAAAAAACCCCAACTACATTAAAACGTAGACCAATTAGCTCAAAGATAAATACTTAAAACTTCACAACATTAACTAGTTAAGAGCGTTTACGCTATCCGCGCGCTGTTTAGCTGAAAAACAGTACTTTTCGATCCAGTTAATATCCATCAAACATTATTTTAAAAACATATTAATTACTAATCATTTTAGGAAATATTGTTGTCTAAACACTTAGTTAGGAAAATTTTTAGATTATTAGAGTATTTGTGAATTATATCAAGATTACTGAACAGAGGTTTTGTTAATTTTACTTCGAGCGTCAACTTTGACGCTTAAAATATCTTAAATCACTGATCACCCTAACAAACAATATTTTTTATCTAACTGCAAAGATTCTTAGGAAAAAAGTTAGTTAAAAGAAATGTTCAGTTTAGGTTCCCTACATGAGAAATAAAAATCCAAACAATGCGAAATTATAATGAAATTTTGGTGAATAAAATGTTTTTTTTTACCAATATATCTTCCTTAATTTAATATAATAAAGAGTTACTGTAATAGAAAAACATCTTCTTAAAAATTTGCAATCAAAATTTTTAACTATATGAGTTTGGTTATTTTTCTAGAATTTTTTTAAAACTACTCTAAAATTACTATAAAACTCCACGCGCAAACCGTTTCAAATTAGTCCGCCGTGAGGCCTGTCAGAGAGTGGACGCGTCGCTCGGCGCTCTGCCTGACCGCTGTTGACCTTTGTCGTGCGTACAACGATAATGCACGAATATAGCATGATCGCCACATCTTAGTACTTTAGTAAGTAAAATATTTTATTGAAGTGAAAACTAATTTAGGGTGCTAAAGTTGATATCGGTGCCGATTCTCATGTCACAAATGCCTTCTGTTGTCACAAATGACTAGACAAAAAATCACCATTTAGTTTGGGTAGTAATAAAAGTTCCAAAAAAAGTTAAAATATGAGCATACTTAAAATTTGAAATTTACTGCTATAAATGCTAATTTTCCGACAACTTATATGCGAATACAAATAAAGAAAGGACCGAATAAAATACTGAAAATTCCGAAAAATCAATACAGCATTTGCTGACGTAATATTTTTCAAACAAACAAACAAGCATACACCAAAGTATTAACTCAGTGCCATCTTAGGCTCGTATTACAGAACGACACTCAATACTCAAGCATTACTTAAAACTAGTTTCAACCAATCAAATGGCCTGAACCTAGTTTTAAGTAATGCTTGAGTATTGAGTGACGTTCTGTAATACGGGCCTTAGTGAAAGATGACACTGAGTTAATACTTTAGTGAAAATGGCAATTTTGCTATTCTGAATTTGACGTTTTTCTTGAAAAATTTTGTTTGCCTAACTAAATCTGACTACTTTTAATCGCCATTAAAAAAGTGTGGAATTAAATTAGTTGTCATGAACTAAAATTCATACCCACACCTCGACTTCAGCTGCAAAAATAGTACTGTATCTTTTTTCTTTTCTTTTGCTTATATTTCGAAAATGGTGTGATCAATCGCAAAAGTAATGAAAATTTCGACCCCCTTTATAAAGCCCATAAACCCATAAAACTCAACATATAGGTAATAATTTTTCATAGTCTCCATACAAAAAGTGAAAAATTCTATATAAAACACGGCTGCTTCGTGAGGTTCCTGTTCAGGATAAGGCGGGAGGAAACATCCGGGTGTCACCATTGTGTGGATCGGCCTGAGGACACGGCAGAGCATACGGTGGAGGTCTGCCCGGCTTGGGCGGAGCAACACCGTGTCTTCGTTGAGGTGATCGGCGGCGGTGATCTCTCGCGTCCAGCCCTGGTTCAAGCCATGGTACGGAGCGAGAAGAAATGGCAGGCCGTCACCTCCTTCTGCGAAGCGGTAATGCTCGCGAAGGAGGAGGCGGAACGCGTGAGGGAGAGGCAAATTTCGCGCCTTCACGCCCCTAACCGCCGCAGGAGGAGACACCCGGGGCGGGAATCGCGAGCCAATTCCAATGGGTAGCTCGCCGTCCGATAAGGACCAAGCCCGGGTCGACGGCGCGTTGTGTTCCACGCGCGCCTCAACGAGATGTCAGCAGAATTGACGGGGTCCGCTTGGGCCAATGCCTGCCGGGAGTTCGAAGAAAACCAATAGGGAAATCGTGGCCCCCGGCAACAGGGCAACCGAAAGAACACGGGTGGGTTTTACTCAGTAAGAGTCTAACACGCCCTCCCGCTCCGCCCAGAGCGGGAGAATTCATCATGGGTGTCGTTTTCATATACCCCGTTTACATTCAGCTCACTTCCACAGCAATGAGCAGGAAAGTGGGCAGGATGAGTATGTAAACACGATACTTCTTATACTGCTGCCACTGCTACTCGCGTTGCCCTACGCTCCCCAAATGAGCGGTTTTTTTATGCGGAAGTCAAAGAACGAGCAGCACGAGTGGCAGGGCGTGTTTACGTTCAGCTCTGCAGCTCACTTCTTACCGAGCGCCTGGACGAATCGGACGTGCGTACCGCCTATTTATACGATCTGTGAAAATGCCCTTCGAGTGGAATAATAAAAACACTATAACATTTTTGGAACTATTGGAATCCAAAAAAAGTATGTAGGATTTAAATGACAAAAACCACAAATTAAAACTAAGTTCACGACGTCTGGACACGTAGCATGACCACAATAGAAACGGGTTTTGTCGACGGAAGAATAGACAAAATGACAGATTGTGATTGTTTATCTGTCATTTTGTCTATTGTTCTATTATCTATGGTGGTCATGCTACGCGTGCTGGAAGAGAATTAGTGAAGCTTTAGAAGATACTCCTTCCTATTGACGAATTGAAATCAAAGAAGTCACTGATGGTCACGTTTAGGCCTCTTTTGAAAATAAAAATTCATCTAGCCGATCTGTACCCCAATAATTGCGTAATAGAAAAGAGGACCACGCTCGAGGTTTGCCAGAGAGCTATGGAACGGAGTATTCTTGGTATTAAACTTGTGGACCGGGTTAAGAATACAACAATCCGTTCCATCACTAAAATATCTGATGTCACTCGGAAAGCTGCCACGCTTAAATGGAATTGGGCTGGACACATCTGCCGCATGTTAAACGATCAATGGGCCAAACTTACGACCCAGTGGGTCCCGCTTAATGGCAAACGACATCGCGGCAGGCTCAGACGGAGTTGGCGGGATGAGCTGGACTCCTTTAAGAAAGATTGGTTCTTGGAAGCTCTAGACAGAGAGAGGTGGAAAGAGGGTAGGGAGGCCTTTGCCCAGCAGTGGGACAATAAAGGCTAAGAAAAAAAAAATAGCGTAATGCACGATCAATCACAATTGTTTCGATTTGAAACAGATTGCTAATCCATTGCTTCATAAGTTGGAGTAAAAATCTGCTCAATAACGTAAATAATGCAATGAATGTTGTTGAACTGTCAAAATGAAATAAATTTGTTATATTATAATCGTTTATGAAAATAAGTTATGCAATTAGGGTACCTACTGGAGCAGATGCAGACGATATATTTCATCCGATATGGTTTGTATTCGATGTTATGGAGAGGATCCACCATCTTCTACGAAGATAATTTTCTTTTTTTAAATTTGTTTTTTTTTTAAATAAAGAACATAATTATGTATTGTGTTTTCTACACAGCGACGCTGTAATTATTTCGACGTCTACCATTGTTGAAAGTCGAAAGCGATATGAGTGGTAGGGCAGTTCTTTCGATCCTACTACGGCAGTATTTAGAGAATTATGGCTGGCAGCGCGAACAGTAGCGGCAGGGGCAGAATGTAAATGAGGCATTAGTTTTTGAGGGTACTAAAGTCGATAGTGAGGTCAAAATGTAAATCCAAGATGGCGGCTGCGAAAATTTTGTTTTTGTTTTAAATGATACGTGAGAAGGAACTTTATTCCTGAGTGGGTTCTCACAAACGCACACTTTTTTTTTCAGGTGAAAGCTTCTTTAGGCGCGATGAGCGATTATTGGTAAAGGAAAATCTTATGGGTTTGCGACACCGACATGCTAATATTAACAGTACCCATAATGTAACTATGAGTATGACATGTTGCGCTTGTTGTTACTCTGAGTGATAATAAGATAAGATGTTTAAAAGAAATAAATATGATTCATCAAATTGTTATGCCTAATATAAAATAAACACGAAAAGAAGCGTATAAATATGTAAACTGTTCCAATAAAATATTGTAAAATTATTTATTTAATTCGTTTTTTTAATAATATTAATCATAGGTGTAACAATAAATTGAAGTTGGATTTAAATTCCAATTAAATATTTACTAAAACAATTATTGCTCTAAATCGAACGGATCAACGTGTGTTAGTCTGACTATAAAGATAGCGAACGCGCCAACTCTACGCACACATGTACGCGCGCTTCTGTGTGAGTGAATTTTGCGAAGAATTTACCTAAACTTGACTTCTCGCGCTAGACGTAAACGCTCTTAAAATTACATGAAAATATCTATAAATTAATATTTTGTCAAGTTGTAAATATTTTTATTATTCATTATTGCGTAGTTTTACGACAGATGATTACAGGCTTTTATGCAGATGAACACTATTATAATAAATAACTATAGTAATAAATAAAGTCTACACTATTATTGACAAATGATAAACACAATTACGATTCACAACTGATTGAGTATTCAAAACAATTATTTGTCTTACCATAAATTTTAATAGTGGGATGCAAAAGTAATGTGTTAGTTCCATTGAAACTGATGCTTTGATATTGACAAAAATCCTACGTTACATTAGGAACACATAAATAAAACATAGAAAAATCTTTTAAGATTTTGTGTTTCTTAAAATACAATAAACGATTGATTGATAAACATTTTAGCATCGATAAAGTTATGCAACAGCCTGTATATGTCGGGGTCCTGTGATGTATGGGCGATACACCTTTACGTGTTTGTGAGACCGAATTCTAAGAAGAATCTCAGGAATTACAACATTTTAGTGTTCCAAATGATGTCATAGATCAATATTGTTCAATCGTAATATTTTATACTTTATGAAACGTCCCGGATGTTATTGAAAATTGTACGTATTAGTTAATTATTTTATTAATAAGTATGACTGTAGGTAAACACAAGATAGGTAATATTTTCATAATTATTCAGCGAATGTGTAAAATCCACAGTCCACAGTCTGCACTTGGAATTAAATAAACTGAATGATTCTACGACTCTACTTTTAAAGCATTTAATTATAATCTATTTCTTTTACTTTTTTCATTCTTATTAACTCGGTACATTTATGTATACTGGGTATCTCGCTACCTACGATTAATTATTGAACACTGTACACAAAATACGGCGTTATTTTTCACAGACAAATTACAAGTTAAATTGTCTGAAGTTGTTAACTGCACACATTAATTTGTTTCAGTCAGTCATCGGTTACATCATCTCGTTTAGTTTCGTTTGTATTTCGACAGAAATACATGCAGTTCGCGTCACTGTCAAATTCATTACTATTGTTACGTTTGGTTTGATTCACAACAGGAATGCATTACAAGAAAATCATTTAATCAGCGTAGGAGCATCGTCATTTGAAATGAGTACCGCGACTGGGAGGCGCCGTTACATATTGTTGACCATCTATATATCAAGTAAGTTTAATCGTCTCCAATCGCTTTGATCAGCGCTTGAATCGCGGTGCCGGCGCATCGCTCGCATTATACTGCGCTCACACAAAAAATGGGAACAGAAAAAGGTAAAGTTCCTCAAACGCCAGGTACAGGCGTTTAATGCGAGCAGACGTATAAATCAAACCAAGCTCTCTAACAACTTATGACATCAAATCCTTTATTATTCACACGGATCCGAATAAAAAAGCATCGATGGTGAATAGCCGGCGCAGGCGCAGCGGAGGCCGACGCGCCACGCATCGAATAACATTATAGGATTAAGAACACTTTTAGTTTCTTTTTGAATGGAACAATTAGAGACGGACGTGATAGGTGTGACAAAAAATATCTTTAACTTTTTGCTCCCTTATGGGATCAGATTTACATGCCTGCTGCGGCTGCCTAAAATATGTTTCTGGGAAATTGGATTAGGTGATGCGCGAAAACGGTTTTTGTACGTTTTTGTAAAGGTGCGAGTGAATCGATTTAATATTATAATTAATTTAAACTTATGTTACCTGCTCGTGTAGGTATAAAAAAAAGAAATATTTATCGTCATCAAATGATTTTTTTATTCGATCCTCGAATCCCACGATTGAGTAAGTAGGGCAAAAACGAACATTACACATTTTTTATTTAAAAATCTTATATTCTGTCAAGAATCAGTTCGCTATGTCTCGATGTAAATTATATATGCTCAGTAACGCTATATTAAAAACGATATAAGCGATTATGCACACTTGTGTTTCCTGGGAAATTTGATATGGAGCTACGAACAGACGCGAGTCTAGACTGGTCGTCATCTAGACAATAAAGACAATATCTATTGGTACATACATAAAGAGCGTTTATTTTTAGTTACATGTGAACGTACCAATTAGTACGAAACCTAACCTAAAAATACATATTGAGTAGTGAGGCGACTCCGTTTCGCGTGGATGGGTAGACTTATTTTTATTGTGCACGATATTTTTACTAATTTTGCCGTTTTACATGTCTAGCCCGCAAAATATCCTATACTGAACGTGGACGTTCCAATGGCCTCCAATAAACAGTCATACCCCCAAATTGCTAAAACTACAGGCATGAGAAACAAAATGAACAGTCTCTTGTTATTGGTTAAAAAGATGATTCTGCTGCCCATCTTTTAGTTAGAACATTTTCGATGACAGAAGGTGCCAGGTGACACAACACTATTCTCTCAAGCCTTTTTGCTTGTTTTGAAGAGATAGAAAGTAACATAAGACCGAAGTACTTCACGTCCCGCGCACGTTGTATGCTCAATCGAGGAAACAGGTTATTGTGGTGCTTCTATACGCCAATAATAGTATCACAGCACTTAAGCAGCATTATGATCTTTGCATGCAACACTTTATTGCTTTTCAAAGCTTCCTCTTTACGAAATACTTACTACACTATATTACACTTTACTATAGGTACTACTACGACACTATCTCGTTGGTCGACTGATCGCAAGCGCTACTGCTAAGCATGAGTGCAAAGTGTTATTGGGTTTTTCCATCAGGAATTTCTCAGTAGGAGTTCGGAGTCTGGATTTATGCCCGATTGATAGCAATAGACTCGCTCCCTATTACATAGGACTTAAACATAACTGGCAAAATATGGATGTACTATGCTTAACCCTTCAATGATTACAGGCGTGAGGTTATGTTATGTATACTATGATATACATTACAATAAGGAAATACCTATTTAAATTATTATGTCATAGAAGGGAATGGCACAGGGTAGAATTTTTGTGCAATTGTTATAAACAAACGAACGTTTTCCTGTTGTTTTGTAAGATTGTGTAGACGTAACTATGACTGCAGTTTATTTGATATAAAGTACTACTGGCCAAGACCAATGGCTGATTGTATATTTGGTAGATACAATCAACGGTACATGATCACTTTGACCGTGCTAAAGACATAGCCAGTTAGTTGTACATATTCATTTAATAAAGAGTTATGATGCAGCCAATATTTGTCAGAAGCACTTGTAACGGGTGTAAAAAAATATGCTTAGTTCGAAATTTTTACTAAAAATTTAAAGGCCAAGGTAAAGTCACTCTAAAAATGTTCACCTATGTATCACAGGTGCTTTTTATTTTTTTTCTATCACAACATAGCATAACATCACGCACAGGCACACACAGTTTCTCCAAAGGGTTAGGCAAAAGTGTACATATAGTACTTCTACCACTCTAAATGTTTTTTTTTTTTAAATTTCGTCTCCCATACTTGACACCAACGTACAAAACTTTCAAAGAAATAAAACTGATGAATATCAAACATAAGTGATAGAAAAATAATGCATGGAATCATTCACACAAACGTAAAATTTACCAAAAAATCTCAAATATGTAAACGCAATCTTCATCGACCCAGCTTACTTGTGCTGCCAAAGACACGTACAAACTATGCTAAAAAAAAAATCACCTTTTAAGGAGCACAATTTTATAATAACTTACCAACCTATATAAAAATATAAGCTCTTTCAGCGGTTTTAAAGCAAAATTATCAAATTATTTAATTGAAACCTCTCACTAATAATATTACTAGCCTACTAGTTGAGAATAAAACCGTTGAAAGTGCTAACCTAACTAACCTAACATAACATCACGCCTTGTTTCCCCGAAGGGTTGGGCAGAGGTGTACCTGTAGTAGGTACACCCACATTTCGCCAGTTATGTTTTAAGTCCCATGTAATAGGGGGCGAGCCTATTGTCATCGACCGGGCACAAATCCAGACTCCAGGCTGCTACTGAGAAATTCCAGATAGAAAAACCCAATAACACTTGCAACCAATTTAAAAATAAAATAATTATAAGCCTAATTTTATTACATCGGTGATCGTTACCTATACTCCGTTTGAAATAAGATTAGACATTTAAACAAACCTTTTTTACAGTCCGTTCAACCGATTTTGACTTCTATTGCGTAGGCATAAGGATGGCATTAAAAGCAAAAAAAGTGGTCACAAACCAACTGTTTACTGCAGCTGCCATTTGTCATGCCACCAACGCAATAGAAGTCAAAATCGGTTGAACGGACTGTAAAAAAGGTTTAGTTAAATGTCTTATCTTATTTCAAACGGAGTATAGAATAAGATTATTACACTATATTGTCCTACGTTCTCATGTAAGTGGCTCTTTTGTCTTTTTCAGAATAAATAATTTAAACCTAATCCATAAATTCTGCATTAAGGTCTCAGCTTATTGCAGCAAACCCACCGAATATATGCGTTTTATTAAAAAACTACCCAATTATAAAGGCTGAAAAACATTACACTCCTTTTTGGGCAATCGTGTAAAAATGAGCACGCTAGTCAACACACGTTTAAATTCATAAGAAAAACCGACCTATTTAAGTACTAGTCTTGTTTGAGGTTTGTTAGGGGATAACCCAAAAAAACCCAGCGACTATACATTGAAGCGATAACAGCTATTTTCATTAACGTAGGATGAGTCAAAAGGAATTTCTTGAATCCCTTAATTCCTGTAAATACCGCATGATATTGAACGAATCCTTATTTATGTTTAAAATATCTGTTATATTTGTACATACGTAAAACTCATTTGGGCGTACTCAAAAACCCATTACGTACGTCATTACGCAATTGAAAACAAACACAATTTATTTTAAGAAACAGCTTTATCAGCCTTTTAGGCAGTTTCCTTCCCTATGATTCTTTCCCCTCCATTATTGTTTTTATTTTATGACTGTTAGCTTAGGTACCTATATATTGTGTAAAAATTATCTTAAGACGCAGATATATGACAGTGACCTTGTATGGTTAGCTTGCGTGTTCTGTACTGAGCTCATGCAACGCGTCGTACGTCCAGCCAGTAATAGGACTCGCCCATCAAGGACCGCTGTCCCAAATTAGACACATTATTAATTTATTACACGTAAAACAAAAAGTGTTTTAATAAAACACGTATACTAAAAGATCAGTAATTTAATTATTTTTAAAATGGTGAAGTTTTCAGAAAAATACGCTTGATAGATTTTGCGTCATTCTCAGTTTTATATCCGCGTTAGACATAACTTTACAAATTAATTTCACTATGTAATATAAACATAATCGAAAAAATGCTTATATTAAAATGTTAAAAAAATGCTGTAATTTAACATATATTTTTTTCAAATCACTAACACTACTCGTTCAGACGTCATCTTCAGTATAAAGTCATTAAAAGTCAGCTTTCGTCCCCTTAAATAAAAATTAAACAGAACAGGTACCTATTATTAAAAACTCCACTTTCCTAGCGGATCTTCCTGTTCCAAGTTAGGCGGTAGACCACCAGGCTTATCTATCGATTAGAATTGACGCAACCGCGGTGGGCGCTAATGCCTAACATAGGCCCATGACGTCACGCGTTATTGATTATTGTTATATTCGTCATTCACTAGTAATTAATTCACTGATGCATTTGATGTGTGTAAGGAAAAAATATGTTTTTTGTTTTGGACTGACTGAAATCACTGGATAGGTTCAATGAATAATATTCAGATATAATCTTTCTATAGTTGGTAAAAATATATTAATATAAAAATATTTAGTGTCATGGGACATTTTATCTTAACGTACTGCAAAATTTTATTCATATGTAATCATCATCTGCCTAGCCTTTTCCCAACTATGTTGGGGTCGGCTTCCAGTCTAACCGGATGCAGCTGAATACCAGTATCTTACATGGAGCGACTGCCTATCTGACCTCCACAACCTAGTTACCTACTAGATAACACGATACCCCTTGGTAAGACTGGTTGTCAGACTTTTTGGGCTTCTAACTACCCGTAACGACTGTCAATGATCTACAAATGACAGCCGGGACCAACGGCTTAACGTGCTTTCCGAGGCACGGAGGGGTCTTGGTATGTAAAGTTAGTCACCCATCCACAGACCAACCGCGGCAAGCGTAGCTTAAGCGTAGCGTAGTATTCATATGTAATGTGAAAAAACAAACATTAATTTAAATATTTTCACTACAGTTCCAAACTTCCTCACTCTACTCTTTACAATTTTTTTTTTTCTTGCGGTGCGTCTTTATTTTAGTTATATTATAGATATTATTGTACATAATTACTTTTAATACCTACAAAATGACTATCAAAAATCTAATACGTAAAGGAAAACACAAAAAACTGTGTGTAAATTACAAATATATTATAAGAATTACGTCACACTGTCACACAGTAGGAGGAGTAAAGCCTTGGCAACATAAAATAAATCACAAGTTTAGTTTGTTTGTCACCTTTGTCTAGTTTTCTTCGTCATATTACATTAAAGTTGGGATTTTTGTTTCGCAAACTTAGTAAACTATTTTATTTTTATATACTTACTTTGTGTTAGCAAAATAAATAATCTGAGTTGGTATGTCGACAATATTTATCAGAATAATGAAGCTAAGTTAGTCATATATTTATTTCATTCAAGAAATTTGTTTAGAAACGCGTTTGAACTGCTTTTGCTGACTTTCCAAATAATATTGGAAAAATAATTTGATTATTAACCGACAAAACAAAGGAGGAGATGCTTAAGTCGATGCGGATTTTTTTAATATTTTTTTTTAGCTACCATTGTATAGACAGTCCCTTACAAAAAAAGGATTGTGTGGTTTTATGAAACCACGGTAAAAGTGAAACTTTTAGGGCGCCGCCATATTGGCCTTGGCTGCTCTGACGAGCGCCTTTCACTTTATCCCTACTCCGCGGCCGACCGTCACGCGACATGCAACACACAGACGAAAAAGTTTGAGACGATGTAATAAAAGTTTCACTTTAAAAATCAGAGATATTTTTACACGTAATGTAATAATACTTCGGAAATGCCGACACCGATCCTCAAATAAATTGAAGTGGCTCTGAAAAGATGAATGCTGTATCTAATGAACTCTAACGGATATGTATTCAGATCGACAAATTACGAATTCATGGAAAACGAGTGATGTGAGACCTAAATGATGAAGTATTGTCTGCCTCCAGGTTTTGGTAGGTATGTTTGGTATGTTTTGATAACTATTATTTAATGACTTGTGGTTAACACTTAACAATAGGTAAGTTATCACAATTCAGGTATTTTTTTGGTTGGTATAGAGCGTTCAAGTATTATGTAACGCAATTTTTGCAGATTTTTGATCCCCCCTCCCCCCATGTAACGCGCCGTAACGTTTTTCTTTACCCCCCTCCCCCTAGGGTAAAAAAATTTCAAGTGGTCATTCCATTTGAAATTTTGAGAAAAAAAAAACGTTTTATAAAATGCGTGAGAAAAAAAAATCTCTACGCGACCGTTCTGAAGGGTTAAAACAATGTTACGAAACGCGTAGTTCAAACGCCCCCCTTCCACCCCTGTAACGCATCGTAACGTTTCAGATGACCCCCCTCCCCCCAAATTGTTTTACGTAATACTTGAACGCTCCCTAACAACGCTCAAGTATAAATCTCGACTGAAACCTGAAAGATTTCACGATAACTTTATTCATATCTAATAGAAATTCATAATGAAACTACAGACTCGTATTCACTTGTTTTCTTGTCATATTTACGAGGCCTCAACATTTTTCGCGAGGTTTTTTTGGTAGTAAAAATAACTTATCTTTAATTTTAAATTAATTACATCATCATCATCATCAGCCTATAAATGGTCCCACTGCTTGGGACACAGGACTCCTCTCTGTGAGAGGGAGTGGGCCGTAATCCACCACGCGGGCCCAGTACGGGTTGGTAGATGTCACATGTCTTCGAATTTTCGGTTCTAGAACATGCCGGTTTCCTCACGATGTTTTCCTTCACCGTTTTGAGAGCAGTGATGATGAAATAATTTACACAAAGTAAAGCGCCTGTCTGGGTTCGAACCTACGACATACAACTCGTAAGTCGCGACCGTTACCAGTGGGCCACCACTGCTCTTAATTAATTACATGAATGACAAATTATAATGTAAAAAACAACGCTATCGTATTTCGTCGTCAAACGACTCCCTTACTAAAAATAATATCTGTTTCATTTACCTACGAAATATTTACGTCACTGGTTAAAACTCATTCATCATCAAATTATTAAGTACTTAAGTAACCTTTATTAAATTAACCACAAGAGAGGTTTCACCCGAATTATTTACCTATAATATATAAAACGTATGACACAACTTACCTATTTTAGTTCGTACCTCGTAAAGCGCTGCACACACTAGTGACAGAACAGTCGATCTATTCTGTAAAAAGCTTATAGTCTAAGATCCGTCCGAGAGACGACCTTCACCCCTATTTAAAATACTTTTCATTCATTAAATAGATGGCTGAAGGTCGTTCTAAGGTTGGATCCTCTTCTATTAGGTGAAGTCGGCTGTCAACAGTGTCATTCCCCAGCATCAGGTGTAATGGTTTCACGGTGCGAATATGTCAAAACAATTTAAAAGCACCTACATTTTGAAAACATTGCCATCATGATTGCTTCCATGGAGTAATATAGCATAGTATAAAGAGAGATAGTAAGCTATCTTCATACAAACGCACCGCGCGCGGCTTGTATGTGTGGGGCCATAGTATCTAAGCGTCGCCGCACGCACACTTAAGACGAAGATATATGACAGTGACCTTGAAAGGTTAGCTTGCGTGTTCTGTACTGAGCTCATGCAACGCGTCGTTCGTCCAGCCAGTAATAGGACTCGCCCATCAAGGAGCGTTGTCCCAAATTAAACGCATTATTAATTTATTACACGTAAAAAAAGGTATTTTAATAAAACACGTATACTAAGAGATTGATAATTTAATTATCTTTAAAATGGTGAAGTTTTCAGAAAAATACGCTCGATAGATTTTGCGTCATTCTTAGTTTTTTATCCGCGTTAGACATAACTTTACAAATTATTTTCACTATGTAATATAAACATAATCAAAAATATGCTTATATTAAAATATTTAAAAAATACTTTAATTTAACATATATTTTTTTCAAATCACTAACACTACTCGTTTAGACGTCATCTACAGTATAAAATCATTAAAAGTCAGCTATCGTCCCCTTAACAAAATCTCGACACGTTTCTCACCTCTCTTTATACTATGAATATAGTCTGTCTAATCTTATAGACTTATCTCAGTCTGTGCACAACCTTAGACTAGTAAAAATGTCGGGAATTTCACACAGAACCTTTGCGGTTAGGTCACATGATTTATTATCAACATTAAAATAAAATAAAACATGAAACTAATTGTGGTGTTAGTCATAAACACGTTCTTTAATGTTTAGGAGATCTTACAAGTTGTTTTACAAATGGCTAGTGTCATATTATGTTGTGCCGGTTTTCGTTAAAAATATGCGCTAAACTGATGACTAAGTTAAAATGTTATCTAGTCACCAACAGAGCTAGGAAAGGAATATGATAGTAGCGGCTTGTGCCATTAGTTTTGTTAGTATGTCAATTATGCAATTTGAATCTGTCATCACATTCTATTTCTAGAGATAAGTACCTACTTTTTTACTTTATAATATTTAACACAACTACTTAAATAAATACAAAAACTAGGACACTTAGGCGTGGAAGTATTCGTCCGCATCGCTGTCATCCGGAAACGTGCCCGGAAGACTGGCAGCATTGCCACGTTGAATGGCAATGCTAATTCTTTGGCCAAAGAACGAGCCAGGCTGTGATGTGTGGACCAGTCGGCGGAAAATTTTCTTAAAAAGGTGACATGCACTCGGGCCCCATAACCCGAGCTTTTCTACCCCAAACAGCTCTAAACTGTAGTTAGGTACCTATAAGAAGGATACAGTATTTGCGCCGCTAGAGGGTCTCAGCAGCCGCAGCTACGACGCCAGCACAGCCCGCCGTACTAGGACCATGAGATAGCCCAAAGGTGTCGACAGATTTTGCGTCCCTCACTAGAGGCCTATCCACCTTCCAAGGCAATAACGTCATACCGTCTGGCGTCTTCCTATCGTCATGTATCAAGCCGTTTGGTTCTAATACCGACAGGGCAAGGGCAAGGGCTCGACGAATAATATCGTTGACGTGCCGTGCTATGCGACCTGCGTTTCTGCAGAAGGACAGGCCATGGGGCCCAAGACTGTCGACAGCTTCACCGCAATAACACCGATGCAGAGTAACACAAGTTGCACCCAAGCGGAGACACATAGCGAGCCGAAACGATGAGTCATCCATCATAGTGCCTATGGTGAATGACGGGAGCGCCTGAAACCACAAGTCTGACTCCCATTCTCCCACAGCCAGCAGACGGACACGCTCAACAGTATTAGGTGACGTGTTTACCAAGGTATTCCGTATACAGTGTGAGTCTTCATAATGTGCACATATCGAAATGAGGAAATCTATGCTTAATTTTAACGACAGAAAAAATATTTAAAAAATCTAAATATTGTTTTTATACTTTTTATGAAATTAAAAAAAAATTGTAACAAAACTGTGTAACTTTTAAACTGAATCAGCTATCGCGATGAAACAAACTCCATAATGATTGAAAGTAAGTAGCCGTCCACATAAAATTAAAATTGAGAAAAAAACTACCCTCAATTGAAAATAAACATGTTTTTTTAGTAAAAATCTGTATTTTTTTCTTCAATTTTTAATTGTAAAATTTATAAATAAGATAATAATAAAAAGAGAGCAAAAAAAAATTTTAAAAAAAAAAATTTTTTTGTAAAATTTTTTTTTTTTTTTTTAAACTAAAAAAAAAAATTACCATTTTTTCCGTCGATAAAATTAAGCATAGACTCCCTCATTTCGATATGTGCACATTATGAAGACTCACACTGTATTACTGCAGAGCGGTACATCCCACCGTCTCTGGAAGGACGGGTTATCGGGCAAATCCATATTGGGACAAGGGACAAACCATTTTCCAAACGTTCAACGCATCGGTCAAACACGGTACCTCAAAATCGATCAGTGAGGAAGATAAAATGTTCCTGGTTAATTTATTGGTACTGAGGACAGAGGAGAGCAAAGCCGGTAAACTTATACTTGAAATGCGATAATTTCTAGAGATTAAGGGGACGATAACTGATTTTAATGATTTTATATTGAAGATGATGTCTAAACGAGTAGTGTTAGTGATTTGAAAAAAATATATGTTAAATTAGAGCATTTTTTAAATATTTTAATATAGGCATATTTTTGATTATGTTTATAGTGAAATTAATTTGTAAAGTTATGTCTAACACGGATAAAAAACTGAGAATGACGCAAAATCTATCAAGCGTATTTCTGAAAACTTCACCATTTTAAATATAATTAAATTATTAATCTTTTAGTATACGTATTTTATTAAAATATTTTTTGTTTTACGTGTAATAAATTAATAATGCGTCTAATTTGGGACAACGCTCCTTGATGGGCGAGTCCTATTACTGGCTGGACGTACGACGCGTTGCGTGAGCTCAGTACAGAACACGCAAGCTAACCATTCAAGGTCACTGTCATATATCTGCGTCTTAAAAGAGATTTGCCTATTTCAGGTCAAACTAGCACCGCTTCATTTTCCAATTCAGTCTGGTCATTAAAAGCGTTTTCAGGAAAGTAGGCATCTCACTTCTCAGACAACCTTTCATAACTTTCTGAGAAGCTTACTTCACAGAAAGGTACGATAAATTAGATCATAAATAACCCGTTTCCAGACAATGGTAACCGAGCATTGCAAATCGTCAATTTTATTAATTATAGAGTGATCTTATTTACTTCTATCATCGAAGCGCCACATCCCGTCATCGACCAACAATAAGCTCGCACTAGTGATGCGACACCGCTGTTTACACGGGCGTCATAATATCTGCATAATTAGCACTGCCGTCGCACCATACACATTAATTCATTATAAACAATTCTCGGTTAAATTGCACCTGTAATTTGTACTGTTCAGTCGTGCGTTAACACGACAGAGTGTCATTATGTCATGACATTTAATGCGCCTACTCACGATTTAGCATAACAAATAATAGACGTGTTACATTTTGTAACGAATGCAGAGTATGGAATGTTTCCGCATGGATGTAAACCGATGGACATCTCTAGCGTTCCATAATTGCTCGTTTAAATTCTTTAAATAATTAAGTGTTTGTGTTGTTATTATAGAATTTGCATACGAATTGACATAACAATGTAAACGATTGACACTCATGTCTGCTGTGCGATGAAGACTTAGTTGTTTGTTTATAATAAATTAACTGTTCTGTCACTTGCTGTTTTGATTTAAAAGCTTTGTTGTTTAATCCTTTTATGGTTTTAGTAACAACTGGACGCTTTTCGTGTAACCGCAGTTTGCAACTTTACTCATATTTCTAAATTTTTTATTTGGAATTGTAAACCTTTGCATGCCCACGTGACGGTAAAATATGGAGAACTTTATTATAAAAACACCTATGTATTTTTGCAAAGAAATAAATGATTTGTTTTGATTTTGATTTTTAGCTTTTCGGTTTCAAGTAGACTCACTTTTTTTAACCTGTAAAATCTTATCGCCTGAAGAACAGCGATAAATATTGTCTTTTATTTGAAAGTTTAATGTTTAAAATATATTTTTGTTTTTACTATTTTCCATAACGGCCTGGCAACTTGACCTTGTGTTACAGAGCAATTACTAAACAATTGGTTTCTCATTGTACTTATTCTACTACTACCCCATCTTTTTCTAGACAACAAAAACTGCGCTGTTATATTAAACGACATTTGACCAAGTTCAAGAAAATTTTAGACATAATTCATTCTCTCAGCTCACAGAACTCTAGACTGGAGACTGGGTACGGTTGCAGCAGGGTACGGTTAAACCAACTCGTAAACTATTAGCGGTGTGGTGAGGGGTACAAGGGGAGAGAGACGCGGCCGGCGAGTCCGGACATGAATCACAGTGACGCGTTGCACTTCGCGTGCTCTTTACGTTTCCAGGGGACCCTATTATATTTTTTTGACAAAAAGTAAGTATTTTCTATTGTTTTCTTTTTCAAATTACTTTGTTCATATAAGCATTTGCATTTTGAGTGATTTTCTGTTTTATTGTTAGATTTTGAAGGTTCGAAAACCGTGATTCGTTTTTGTTTATGTTGTTTTGTTTCGACGGTATGTTTGTTTTATTAGCAGTTGAGGGGTATGGGGACGGATGAAGCAATTATTGTGGGTACGATTGAAACAATGATAACCGTTGCTTTTTTCGTTCTAGATGCCCAGATAACGTATTAAAAAAAATTAAAGAGACGAGTGTGATATAACTCAGTACGAAAATGCGTATGAAGAAGTCAAAAAAGGGACTTCTTTACGAAAAGCTGCAGAGATGTACGGAGTTCACCATTCTTCTCTTCTGCGATACGAGAAAAAAAGAGATGCAGCGATCGAAGGAGGTAACCAGGCTAATGTTAGTATAGGGTATGTAGCCCACAACCAAGTATTTACCTCTAACCAGGAATTTAAACTGTCAAAATATTTGATCCGCTGTGCGGATTCTTGTTTGTTTTAACCGGAGCAGAAGAGCTCTTTTTATGTTCGAAACAATTATTAAGACTGATAGAAATGGTGCCATACTAGAATTTAACTATTTCTTGTTGATTATGAATAAAGAAACTGATTTTTATTACTTATTTGTTTATGTTTCAACTGACCCCCATCGCTGTTTCAACCGCCCCTGGCATGGGTACGGTTGAAACAGTGGCACATTATTTTATTAAACTCTTCCTATCTAGTAAATATGGCAGTTGAGCCTCTAATTCTGAGATGTATTTGAAGACAAAAGTCTATTCTCTCATTTCATGTGTTATGTTGTTTGTTATGTTTCAAAATGGCTGTGCTACGAGCGTTCAAAGCAAAATTGTTTCAACTGTACCCAGTCTCCCCTACCTACTGCCATGATCATCTTCCATTCGTCCAACGTTACCTACATATTAAATGGTGCGACTGTGGCGCTAATTTTTAATAAAATTCAATTATTATTTTAACAGAAAACCCTCTTAAAGGATAATAACAAGGTACATTTAGATACAAAGTAAGAATTTCAATCTCCATGCTATTTTATTACGCTTCTAATAATACTTAAATGTTCGCTACAATCCTAATTCACAACATTAGATATAGACTGAGCTTGTGGTAAGTACATTTTAGTTTTATCATAAACACATTATCTGGCAGATAGCTAGGTGGACCGGCGCCAGTTATATTATTTAGTATTACACTGTTCTAATTCGTAGCAGACTAAAGAAATTATTCGGAAATTAATATCTGAATTTCAGGTTTCGCTGGCGGGTTTCTGCCTCCTTTAAAAATTCTTTTTTTGTGAGTGCGTTGCGGATTTTGTCCAATTCTAATCGTACCTGATAATTGTATATTGATGTCGTTTATCCATACAGTAGGATTCAAGTATTTTTTATACCTATTCCATAATTCGAAATTAAAGCAACAATTTCGAAAAAGGTGGCTAAAATCAATAAGCGCCATTCTGTTGTTTACTATTTGAAGAATGCATCTAATGGGACATGTAGATTACAACTTTTTCGGATCTTTTCTTAAACAGCCATTACAGATTTTGACCCACTTAGTCTCACTTACAATGTTACCATCCTGAACCCTCAGTTTAATCGTTTTTTTTTTTTTTCTTCCCAAAGACGATTCAAATTTTAGTCAATTTGAATCGTCTTTGGGAAAAAAAAAAAGATTAAACTGAGGGTTATTTGGAAAAAGAAATTATTCAGAAATTAATATCTGAATTTCAGGTTTCGCTGGCGGGTTTCTGCCTCCTTTTTAAAATTCTTTTTTGTGAGTACGTTGCGGATTTTTAACCAACTTCAAAAAAGGAGGAGGTTCTCAATTCACCTGTATTTCTTTTTTGACTAAATTGACTAACTTGCCATGTTTATAGTCAGCTTATTAGTAGTGGCAAATAACCTTAAAATTATATTTTGGCAAGGAAGGAACTCAACTAAATACCAATGACACGGTTTGTACACGGATACGTATGGAAGAAGACACAGTAACCAAATAAATTGGGATTTCAACAGGAATGTGATAGAGATGAACTATAAAATTACTCCTTAACCTATAAACTAACTCCCAAGGAAACAAAACATTTCTGGAAACACCACAACATAATCAATAACGGCTGCAAACAAAATCCGCATAGCACGTACATTTCGCGGTGAGCTGCGTACGATCCGCCGAACAATTTACTATCCATCTGTCCGTTGGAGATCGCACTAAAACGATGGCTGATAACCGAATAAACACAGTGACTCATCCATCTATCCGTATGTCGATGTGCTAGCGTGAAACACACCGGGTCCATTGCACTTGAGATTTTGTAATATCAAGATAGACTTGTGTCTATTCTACGTTCGTAACTCGTTTCCAAACAGGTAAACAAATACATATTTGTATTTTTGTAAAAATTACTTTAATATCATCATCATTCTTTTGGCTTCATTCCAATTTATTTGAGGTCAGCGCAAAATGTAATTTTCTTCCATATTTCCCTGTTACTTGTGATCTTGGTAATCTCCCTCTTTCTAGCCATATCATCTTTACATCTTACAAATAAACTTGTTTGCGCTACAACTCTAATTTTTTTCAATACTAGATACCTACTAGTCATTCTAAAATCAACTTAATCAACACAAGTATAAAGTTGATATAAGTATAAATGGAAATAACATCAATTTGGAAACAAGGATTTGAATATGGAATACCTAGTTAGATGCACTGTGGTTGGAACAAAAAAAAAATTGCTAATAGATGTAAATAGATGCTGGATTACGTTTGGGATCGTGTGATACAGTGATGGAAATTAAATGAATGAACTCTGTAATGTATTCGTAACTGTTATTGGGTATTTTTGGCGCGTGTTCGTTGTAGCTGTCTTTCGAGGTGATCGAAGTTCAATTGATTAATGTAAATGGTAGAAAGTTAAAAGATCCAATGGGCAGCAGAACAACGCTACTCTGTAAATCCAAAGATTCTAAAATATCTTTGAGTACTTGAAAATAAAAGTTTACTTTGTTATAGAAATCTATAGTCATATTATGGTTACACAAGGAGCTGAACCTGCCATAATGATAAATATTGAAAAACTACGTCAGAAAACCTCAATCAATCAATAAGTAATAAACACCACTGCCACAGCCATTACAAACTATATTGATTTGTTTACAGGAAATAGAAAATATAAATAATAAAACAAATGAAGATAATAAACTTTATAAACCGTATCGCATCACACAATGGACACGCACACCAGACGCACGTCATAATGCGCGCAGTGAAATTTGGCAGGAGAGCCACTGTTATCAGACCGCCTGTACGATTTATACCGCTAATCTGTTCCCCAGTACACCCTGTTTGCGAGATATGCACACTATATGCTAGTAAAGATATTATCATATTGCCATCGTCACAGATTATAGTAAATATATGGGCCCTGATTCACCGGTTCCGAGATTTTGGCCCTGAACTGGCCAAAATTTGATTAGATTTGTGTGCTTGAAGTATTAAATAAATAAACTGGCTGATGCTTTGGGTGTTGCTATGATTTTTATTATCAGATACGGTTATTATTATGAGCAATTCAGAATCATTTTTATATGTAATAACTGTTTCATGTTTAGATCTTGCAATAACACAACATTTCTGCAGGTATTTTGCCAGATGTTCGATTTTTTTAATTAGTCGTGCAATAACGGTTACTGGATTGTGGAAAATGCATGTCATCATCATCATCATCATTTCAGCCGAAAGACGTCCACTGCTGGACATAGGCCTCCCCCAAGCACCGCCACTTCGACCGATTATGTGCTTTCCGCATCCAGCAGATTCCTGCGGCCTTCACAAGGTCATCGGTCCATCTTGTGGGAGGCCTTCCAACGCTACCTCTTCCGGTACGTGGTCGCCACTCCAGAACCTTTCGACCCCATCGGCCATCCGTTCTGCGAGCAATGTGCCCTGCCCATTGCCACTTAAGTTTGGCAATTCTTCGGGCTATGTCGGTTACCTTGGTTCTCCTGCGGATCTCTTCATTTCTGATTCGATCACGTAGGAAAACTCCAAGCATAGCCCTCTCCATTGCCCTTTGGGTGACTTTTAGCCTTCTGATAAGGTCCATTGTGAGCGACCACGTTTCAGTACCATAGGTCATCAATGGCAACACGCACTGGTCAAAGACTTTCGTCTTGAGACACTGTGGTATGTGGGACGAAAAGATATTGCGTAGCTTCCCGAACGCTGCCCGGCCGAGTCGGATTCGATGATTGACCTCTTTCTCGAAGTTGGACCTACCTAGCTGGACAATTTGTCCTAGGTAAACATACTCGTCCACAACTTCGAGCGTAGCGTCTCCGATCTTCATGGGAGTGGGTGTCACATGGGCATTTGACATGACCTTTGTCTTGTCCATGTTCATTTTAAGACCCACTCTTTCGGAAGCTCTACTGAGGTCATCGAGCATTGTACTGAGTTTCTCCATGGTCTCAGCCATGATAACTATGTCGTCGGCAAACCGAAGGTTAGGAAAATGCATGTAATGTCATGCAACCTCATTGAACAGAAAATTTACTTCCACGAGTTACTAGCTAATAATTTGAGGACAAATCTCTTGCTGCCTAAACTACAGGCGTACTAAAGCCTGTTCATCATCATCATCATCAGCCTATAAATGTTCCCACAGCTGGGACACAGGCTTCCTCTCTGTGAGAGGGAGTGGACCGTAATCCACCACGCGGGCCCAGTGCGGGTTTGTAGATGTCACATGTCCTTTGACACAGAGTTACTTCCTATTTCTATTGAAGGAATATTTTTACTGACTGCAACAGAATTACAGGAAATCCCCTTGCTTCTTATGTTGTTACTCATTTGTCACTCAGGAATAATTTCAACATTCAATTGAAAGCCAGTTCTGTGAAGTTAATGCAGTATTTATAAATTAATAAGTTATAGATAAGGTCGTATTAATACATTATGTATTTAATTTACCGCCTTTGATTTAAATGTAAACTTGTTGTACATGAAACATGTATGTATGAATGTATTTATTCTTCTTACAAAGGTTTTTTCTATTACCTATTAATTGTAGATTAGGTTCTGAAGTAGAGTTGTAGGTCGTAGGTTCGAACCCAGACAGGCGCTTTACTTTGTGTAAATTATTTCATCACCACTGCTCTCAAAACGGTGAAGGAAAACATCGAGAGGAAACCGGCATGTCCTAGAACCGAAAATTCGAAGACATGTGACATCTACCAACCCGCACTGGGCCCGCGTGGTGGATTACGGCCCACTCCCTCTCACAGAGAGGAGGCCTGTGTCCCAGCAGTGGGAACATTAATAGGCTGATGATGTTGATGATGATAATGTTGAGGTTCTGAAGAAAATGAGAGTACCTACATGATATGTTTGTGCTATACTTGTAATAATAATTCTGTTATTTGTCACGACTTGCCAGAAATAACTTAAAATGACCTAATTTTGTTTTGGAATGAAACTGACTCCACACGCAGGTATTGAGATGTTGCATTATTGAAAGCAGTTCGTAAGCAACTAGAACGTCACGTGCGTACGATTCTTACTCCTTTTTTTTTGCGTCATGCTTACCGGAAATAAACGTTTTTTTCTTTCTTTCTTTCTTTTCTTTCTTTTGCTTTGGCAAAACCTCAGGATTATTTGTACAAACAGTAAAATAAGTTTTTCTCGTAAAGACACACAGCGAATCTAGTTAATTTGAAAATCATCAAATTTTATTGATATTAAAAGAACAATCATTAGATTATATATTACTCGGTGAACAACAAAGCAGGTATCATTAGTATGATTAGTCGATTATTCAATCGGATTGAATGGATCGATTGCGACATATCTGTCACTCAGGCGCAGGCTCTGTTGAACGGTTCGGCACGTTTGTGGCCGGCGAGTTTTTGTGCAGTGAAGTCATAACCCATAATATCGTCCTTGTTAAGGGGAACACCTTATTAGAATCGTTAGGAAATAAACAGCATGTATCAGAAAGATGTGGTCATATTGAAGGGTGTGGTGCAGACCATCAAACTGAACAACTTTCTTCATGAGACCACATCGTAATCTCGAAAAAATTATTAGCCGTCCCGTCATTTGGGTCGAGTAGGTGTTGAAGTTTTGTATGGGACAGTTTTTATGGACGTTTGTTACTTTAATTAGCCGATATAAATTGGACTTAAAATTATTTAATAAAATTATATTTATTTATTAAAGTATTTATTTAATACAACTAACTATATAAATAGTTGTATATAGTTGTGAATGGGACAGTTGATATTTTTTTCATCTTATGTAATTATGAATAAATAAATTTAAATTATAGTTTGATCGGATTAATAAAAAACCGAGCAGAATAATGAAAGCTTCCTACGTTGATTGCTTCGTACGTGATTGTCGGTTACCTTTTACGAATTTATAAAATTCTTCACAACTCATGTTAAAACTAGTTAAGTTGATCAAAGCTTTAAATCAACAAATGCAATTGTGTTTTAAATTTATTTTAAAATATTGTACGTTCTTATAAATAAATTTCAGGATTATCTACAGAACTTGGCACCCATTTAGATCTCAATTCTTTTGTTGGCGAAGTCGACAACCACGCATATTCTTAATATTGAACTTGACTCCCATTTTCACATTTATATTTTTTATAGGTAGATAATTACTTGACAAATCGTTTGGATATACAAAAAAAGAAATCTCTTACTTAGCCATGTGCGCGGTGAGACGGAGGCAATGCATGCCAATCATTCGTCAACGCTCACGGCGCGGCGGCGTCCCGCTGCTCATTCGTCAACGCTGCCCCCCGCCTCACCGCGCATTTCTAAGGCGCAGTACAGCGGTCTCGGTCAAACTATAACTATTCACAGTCACTAATATTTGAAATTCTTTGTAATTTACATAAAGTCATGACTAAACATGTGATGATTTAGACATGTAATGCAATATTCAAAATAAAAATGTCTATATGGACTATTGTTTAACTATTCCCACAGTTATTGAGCATAAAAACTAAAGTAATTTGCAAAGTAATAAGCTAACGTACATACTTAATTAGGTACCTAAATATTCATGACTTAAATTGAAAGTGAAAAATTGTTAGATATAGGTACAAGTAGCTAGCCTAGCAGGTATCCATACGCCTTTTCTAATCTCCGCAGTCGGTTAAAAAGGTGTTCCAATTTATCAAAAATAACTAACTGTCCCTTAAATAAAAACTAGTTTATTCCCTAACACTACAGTTAACCGATACAATTACCATTTGATGCGAGATAAGGCGCGCGTGAGTGACAGGCAAGCTAGCTTAGAACGCACAACTGTGACATATCTTACAAATTCAGTTGAAAATCTCTTAGAAAAATGTGACAAGATTGGCAACTCGACATTATGTCGCGAGCGTAAGTGTGGCTGCTAAGATTAACACACCTTTCAAGACAAATTATGTTTTAAATTATTTTGACGTAACATTTTTGTGGTGTTATTTATACTGCGTTTTTTGCACGAGATTGTCTTAGATAGTTTGCGACAGGATTAGAATTATATTTTGTGAAAATGCACAGTTACGCAAACATGTTTCGAATTAAAATTTAAGATAACGCAACTCAGGCCCCCAAGATACAGGCGCTGCACGCTGCCTAGTTTGGGGACCACTGTTTTAATACTATGGTAAATATTCTAGTTACAATAAGCATACAATATCATTATTTTCTGAAATTTATTTTGTAACAATGGACCAATAAAAAATATTCTTATTCTATTCTTATTTTGCTTACTGTTGTCAACGATTTCAATCGCATCTTATGGAAACTGCTGTATTTATCATCATAGAAGTATCCTATACCTACCCTATGTAAATCGGGGTCATAGTCTACCTGTGTGTCAAATTACCTATATCGAAATCCATTGTGCGCTTTTATAATTTCTAACGTGGCGATATTTTCGTGGACGTCCACGTCCACGTCACGACATCACGCTAACACAAAGAAGTAAAATGTATGGAAATATATGACCGTCCACGATAACGTTACATTGCGTGCACGTATTTCCATACATTTTATTGATGTAAACATGGACATCCACAAAAATATTGCCACGTTAGTCCCAATTGGACGTAGATTAGCAAAAAGGACTCAACCCACACTATGGTCAAAAATTAAAAAGGACCTAAAGGTTGGTTCCTTTAGGACCTTTTTCATTTTTGACCATAGTGTGGGTTGAGTCCTTTTTGCTAAACTACGTCCAATTATAAGAGTGCAGATTCAGTCCGCGTAATTAAGTTACATTTACAAACAGCCAAATTTTCCCTTACCTAGCGATTATGAGCAATGAATTTACACTAGAAAATAGATATATGAAAAAACAAATAGATATAAACACCTAATACATTGATATGGAATTTTCACTCCCCAGTAAAATCTAAGACGAAAGATCACATCAGATATCATCATCATATATTATAATGACTAAGCAAGGTGTGTAATTTTAATAATCATCTAGTCACGCTAATTCAGCATAGACTTGCCATTGCCCTAGGATAAGAAAATTCCTTTGAAACTACAGACATTTAAAAATATTCCTCAATTGCGAAGACATGACACATCTCTACGTCAGCAGGTATCTGTGTTCTATGTTATGGGGTTTGGTTTCCGCACTTTGCCGTCAGGTGGACCATCGTTGGGCACGCCACAATTGCGGCGATAAGACCCCTCTTTGAGGAGTGGCTAGAGAGGCGCCACGGCGTCCTCACCTTCCGCCTGACACAGGTGCTCACCGGACACGGCTGTTTCGGGAGGTACCTGTTCAGGATAAAGCGGGAGGAAACGCCCGGGTGTCATCACTGTGTGGATCGCCCGGAGGACACGGTGGAGCATACGGTGGAGGTCTGCCCGGCTTGGGCAGAGCATCGCCGTGTCCTCGTGGAAGCGATCGGCGGCGGTGATCTCTCGCGTCCGGCCCTGATTCGGGCCATGCTACGGAGCGAGAGGAAATGGCAGGCCGTCACCTCGTTCTGCGAAGCAGTAATGCTCGCGAAGGAGGAGACGGAGCGCGTGAGGGAGAGGCAAATTTCGCGCCCTCGCGCCCCTAACCGCCGCAGCAGGAGACGCCCTGGGCGTCGGGAATCACGTGAAGATTTCCGGCCACCGTAGGCGCGGGCTTGCGGACGGTGAGCAATGGGTAGCTCGCCGTCCGATAAGGACCAAGCCCGGGTCGACGGCGCGTTGTGTTCCACGCGCGCCTCAAAGAGATTTCAGCAGAATTGACGGGGTCCGCTAGGGCCAATGCCTGCCGGGGGTTCGAAGAAAACCGATAGGGAAATCGTGGCCCCCTGGCAACACGGCAACTGAAGGAACACGGGTGGGTTTTAGTCAGTAAGAGTCTGACACGCCCTCCCGCTCCGCCCAGAGCGGGAGAAGTTATTTGATGATTTCCCACCCAAAAAAAAAAAAAAAAAGGTGGACCATCGTGCGTGGGCCATGGCGGCCGTTTGGTGGTTATTCCAACCAGCTCACCTCCCTCCAGTAGTTAATTAAAACTCCTGTTCTGTTTAGAACATCAGTGAAAGATCTGGGTGACCCGAGGTTTTCTGTTCTAATCTGGGTGACGCCTGTGCATTCAAAGAGCACGTGCGCGATGGTTTCCTCAGCCTCCATGCAGCGTCAGCAGGTAATAATCGGACTTAAATATTTTTGTCAAATATTTATTCAATGGTTTTACGTATCATTAGGTGTATACGATACGTCATATTTGGAGAGCCACTTAGAAGCCTAGGAATAATCATGAACGCGAAAACGGGAAGAGTAAACAACACCTGCCAAATATGTATGTAAACACGTACCTACTACAGACGACATACGATTACGATAGAAAAATCTTTAAAGAAATTATACACACAATTGAATAAAACTGGGCAGCAGTTGCACGAATTCTGTGAATGTCCACTAAAAGTCACAACTGAATCCAAACCCTCGGATGTAAAATAAGATCATGTTACGTTAAAAGTGTACAGCTGCTGCCAAAACAACGCCCTCACGTAACTTAGTTATAAGTACAGTGTTTAGGTACATGCTGTAGAATACATGATACTTAAATTAAAATTATCAGCCCACTATACCTCAACCGGTGTTACAAATCCGCCTACTACCTCCGCTGGAATCGAACCCACAACCACCTCATTGTGCTAAATGTTTATATCTCAAACTAAAAAACATGAGAGTAAACTGACCGTGATAACTCTAACGAGAGTTTCATATCCAAACTCTTGTAATCCACGATCACGCTGACCGACCATTTTTGGGAGTGACATCATAACATTGTTTTTCACCATAAATGACGGCATATTAAATTAACACGTGTCCACAATCTAAAAGAGAGCACTTTAACGTTTTTTTGTTGAAGTTTTTATAATCGAATAATTTGAGAGTCGCAAAAAATAATCGAATGTGGTTCTATGAGTCAACGTCGGGAAAACTACTGGGTTTGGGCGCGACAAGAACGCAGACGAAATATATTATTTGAACGGATTTTTATTACCTAATCATGATGGCATAACGGTGACTTATGAATTTATGATTGTCAGCTATTAAAAGGCTTGGTTGGAATAGTTTTATCACATTTTAATGACATGGCAAGAAATCTTAATATATTATTTAAAAAAGGATTTAAAAAAAATGACTTAAAAAACCGTTTGTTTTTGCTAGTTTTATTAAAACTGTCGTTAATTTGTTCCGCAAGCAAGAGAATAATATCTCTTGATTCTAGAACAAAGTTTACAAAGTAACTCCTTTTTCTGTAGGTATAAATGTTCAAAAGATAAATATTACTAATCCGAAATTGTACCACATTTTTGAGGTCGCTTTGCTCACTCTTACATTATGCATTCTTAAGTTTTTCTGGAAAACTCGACACAGTAACTTCTATTTCTATTTGAATTTTATCAAAAGAAAATCTAACCTAAATCCAAGGGAGTGCAAATATTTTCGACCTCACTTTCGCTCGCTTTACATTCTTATGCTTTTATGCATAAGTCGACAAAGTAACTCAGGAGCGTAATGATTTTAAAAGAAAGGTGGGGGGGCGCGTATGTGAAAAGTTTGGGAACCCCTGGCCTAGACAAAGTGACATTCTATTAACACTAATAACTATGATGAATAAGTCAAAAATATAAAGAACTGACTAGAGTTACCGAAAAGCTTATGTCAAACCCGTTGAAAATCGTTGTAGAAACACAAAACGCTTTGAGAGCGATTGCACGATGAAGAACTAATAAAATATAGAGAAAGTAAGTACTCCGGAGCATAGAAGGCTGAGTTAATATACCCAACTATTTACTTGTAGAACACCAACGATATCATAACTCAAGAAATTAGTAACTTATCTTAATTATTGATTTATGTTTATTATTATTCAATAATACTGGTTTAGACAAGTCTGTCGGTGGCATAATGAATGGACTTTAAAGCTACGGCTACCTAACTTATCAATTTTAAGAGCTAAATGAAACTGCGCGGGCGATGGCGAGAAGAATTCGAATCAAATTCAAGAAAGAATCTATATCTGATATTATATATGTCACCGTAAAATTATAAACTTCGTTAGTTTGTAATCTATCGGTATTATTTCCGTTAGATTACAAACTGTCGAAAAATTGTGAACTGCGACAGATCATTTACGTTTTAACGCATTAAGTATTTTTCGATAGTTTATATTAAGTATATCCATGAGAAACGAGCGTAGTAAGCGCTGCCGCTATCGTGGCAGCGCTTACTACGCTCGCTCGACTCACGCGGTTGGTCACAGTTCTAACCTAACCTAACCCATTTCACCCAGTTCACAATTTTTCGACAGATTATGATCTAACGGAAATAATACCGATAGATTATAAACTAACGGTGCTCACAATCTTACGGTGACATATACATATCATTCAGATGTACAGACGCCAGCACATCAAGCTACCCGAAACTGTCAAATTTTCCCAATCAACTTTGAACCTTAAACTTCAGCGATAAAGTTGAAAATCTATTAAATAAATTTGACAGATTGTAGTAGCTTGATGTGCTGGCGTCTGTACCTAACCTGAAAGGGCAGTAAATAATTTATATGATAGACACAATTAATACATATGTCGGAGACGGGTATGTGACTCTCGTTATTTTCAGCGATATCTTAACTACTGTGGGCGTAGTGTGGATAGTGTTGGTTAATACGCAATAGAAAAATAGTTTGCAGTTCAGATCACATTATAATTTACTATCAAATGAATCACACTAGCTAAATTATACACACACTGGGTGCGACGGCGTTTATTAAAATCACCAATTAACAAAATGATCACAAATTACAACTGAGCACCACGAATCGAGAACAGTTCCGCAACGTCTTGACTCCAATGCGACCAAAGGCTGAATGCCCTCCTTGCCTTGGCCTTAAAACATCCCGACTCTGTAGAAGCGTGCCTTTTTTGGTGTCGATAGATCTCTCTTGATGTCGCCAGTGGTGCGCTTGCGAGTCGTTTCGTGTCCGTACTAATGACCGGATCCGACAAATATATAAATCAACTTTCAAACATAGGACCTTACTCCGGATTCCTAAACAATTTAAAACAAATATTGGGACTCCGGTTTTCAAACAGGTTCGACAAGAAAGTCGACAACCCTATAAATCTCAATAATTTGACTTATAACGGTGATAATTGATAATTTGACCTAATTCCCTGAGTGCTGTCCCATGTTAGTAGGTTGGCAGTCTTGTAACATGCGCTAAACATGCTAAATTATCGTCGTAACTTAGCGTCTACAATGGCGCCAACGTAATTTATATGAAAATAACTTTAACCCGCACAAAGGAGAAACAAAGCTCGATATAATAATTTAAGTGGTTACTAGTCATTTACATCACTCCTGTGTTCCCTAAATAGGAGTGAATGTGTAATGGTGTACGAGAGACAAGAGAGATTGGTATGTAGGCAGCTAAATACTACACAGGTTCTTAAGGACATTGAGTTTATGATAGCTTCAATAGCTCAGTAAGTAATTGATTCAGTCATTACTCGAACATGTCTTGTTCTTTAAAAGTTATCTTATTACGCGCAGATGCCAATGATAATGGCCTCGGCAAAAAGAAATAATCACCCTTATGCCTCCAAAGACTCTTATATGATAAGAGCTAGCAGGGCATACAACTCGATGTGTCGAAGTGTTAATGATCTTGATTTATTTTCCACCAGTGTTCCTAAACTTAAAAAAATACTATGTAAAAACTTCTTTGAAGATCACTAAAACGGTAAAACCTGTTAATAATACTTTTCTTATTCGTAGTCCGAGTACTTATTTACTCTTACTTTAGCTTGCCTGTCTGCTGTTTCTTGTGCTACCCTAATATTGTCAGTGAAAACTTTTAATTGGCCCTCTTTCACTAACTATCAACTATTTGTATCCTAGCTGTAAGTTTTCTTAAAAAATAAAATAAATAAAATAAAGCTCTAGTGTTTTTCTAGTGCTGTGTGTATATTTTTCTTTTTGCGAAAATATTTTGTAGGTACCTATAAGGTCCTACATGTATGACAGCGAACAAGCTTATTGCCATTTACCTGATACCAAAACGTATTCTAACTCAACAATAGCTCACAAACCTACCGACATTTACCGAGTACAAGAGTACTGTAGACTAACACCAAACCAAATTGAATTGAGTTCAATAGAAAGCTCAACAACGATTTGTTCTACCACCGCAGCCGCGCCTGCTCAGGCCATTGAGGCTATAGGCTATAAATGTTATTAAAATAGACATTACGATAACAATGACTGGAACACAAGCCTAATAAATACCAGAGCGACACGTAACAGCACCTGAAGTGCAAATTGTTTTAATAGCGACACTGGCGAACATAGAAGGCTTATTAAGTGTTAGAAGTCGCATTCTAAACGATGGATGGACTGTGTAAAATATGATACTGCTAGGAAGGGGTGAGTATCAAGATGACGATTACCTAGCAGAGAAGGAGGTATGGAAGAAAAAGACATGTTGCGCCGACCTAAAATAAATTGGGATAACGGCAGCACGAGAATGGATGATGAGAAGTCGCGTTCTGACGTCAATATTGTCCGCGATTCTTTGACATTTTACTGTTAAAGGTTTTAAAACTACAAAGTCCCGAAGTCAAAAATGGTCTAGGTGATGGTGCATTATAAAATGCGGATAAGTAAAATGCTGTGGTTAATTCTTATCGTGTACCCAATACATAAGAGATTTTTCTCGACGGTATGTGAAGCCAAGTCAGTAAGTCAGAGGCCCATGGGCGGCTTTAAAACTTTGACACCAGGTTAGTCACTAACTATACGAAAAAACCTACACTGTCCTCCCATACCTAGAAACACTGTTATTTTAAAGTATTGTAAAAGCCAATTATTTAAAAAAAAGTAACCGTGGAGTTTCTTGCCGGCTCTTCTCCATAGGAAACGACCAATTGGAACCGTGCACCTAGCTTCTGACGTTTCATAAGTGCCCATGTAGGTTTATGTGAAATAAAATATTTTGATTTTGATTTTTGAAAAAAAAGATTTTATTTTAAAATATTTCGGTTATCAAAATAAGCCTATAATGTTCCTACTGCTGGAACACAGGTCTTCTGTGAAAGGGAGTGGACCGTAATCCGCCACGCGGGCCTGGTGCGGGTTGGTGGATGTCTCATGTCTTCGATTTTATTTGGTTCTAGGACATGCCGGTTTCATCACGATGTGTTCCTTCACCGTTTTGAGAGCAGTGGCGATGAATTAACTTTACACAAAGTAAACTGCTCGGGTTCGAACCCACGACGTACAACTCGTAAGTCGCGGCCGCTGCCACTGGGCCACCACTGCTCTGATATTTCGTTTAAAACAAACTACTTTACTTTCAACAATTTTTCTTATGAACAAGTGTACCTACTTACCTCCATAATATTTTAAATCCAGTAGACTTACCTCCATAATATTTTAAACCCAGTAGACATTTTTCTAAAACTAAATAGGCAACATTGAATCACAAAATCTTCTCAACGCCAACTCTACCACGTTACAAGGATTTATATGGCCCAGACAGGTGTTAATTTTATTCGTTATTAATTGAAGTGCGACGTACATAAATACGCCAGATTTATGTGTTTTAGTAATAGTTGAAAAAGCTCCTGGCTGGAGGCTCTAAGTGTAGAAGCTTATGGCACCCACAGGAAAGTCCGGTTAAGCAGCCACGACCTTAGTGGTCAAAACTGCGAGAAGCCATTATTAAAAAAAAAAAAAAAAAAAAAAAAAAATGTGTTTTAGTCCCACAGATACGCAGTGAGATACGCACGAACACACCCACTTACCTGTGCGCGTGTAATTGGCTGTTTACTTAATATTGTGGGCTTATTAGTTGAAAAATGAATAATGGGTTATTATTATTAATGACTAGCTTTGCCAGCGTCTGCATTCGCATGGACTTGAAGATCCCTAAGAAACCCTAGGAACCAATAGGGTAGTTTCCTAGGTAAAAAAATTACAATTCTATTTAGTCCGTCTTTCAGATAATAAAAAAGTATTAGACACGTATATTTTGCTTTATCATATTAATCAAAAATAACTTAGAAAACACGCATTAAAGTTGGAGAGTGGGGGCTCGTTACGTCACAACGTCGTATAAAATCTAGCAAGGAGTGACGTCATGCCACATTTTAACTCAATGTATCGCCGTAATCTTTTGATTACGTCAAAAAATAAAAAATACGTGTCCAATCTTTTTTTTCTGAAAGACGGACTAAAAATAAAAAATTTGGACACAGGCCCATTGGGATAAAAGTACTAATAAGCATTCTGAAAATTAATATCTATGAGAGTATTTCCTGTGTGACAAATTCTTTAGCAATGTAGTCGTGATTGAGTTACATAACTTTTACACAATACCTATTAGTTCGGATTCCCGAGCAAATAATGAAGAAAAAACTTTTTCACACTTTTATGTGTAGCGGTTACACCGCCACATACGAACTACGCATCAAAGACATGACGTCACACAAGTCCTGTATCGCGCAGTTAGAGTTTACCGAGCGATCGACATATTCATCATCATCATCATTTCAGCCGAAAGACGTCCACTGCTGAACATAGGCCTCCCCCAAGCACCTCCACTTCGACCGATTCTGTGCTTTCCGCATCCAGCGGATTCCTGCGGCCTTCACAAGGTCATCGGTCCATCTTGTGGGAGGCCTTCAAACGCTACGTCTTCCGGTACGCGGTCGCCACTCCAGAACCTTTCGGCCCCATCGGCCATCCGTTCTGTGAGCAATGTGCTGTCCATTGCCACTTAAGTTTGGCAATTCTTCGGGCTATGTCGGTGTCGATCGACATATTATATGAGCTCAACTGTCATTAATGAGACACAATATAATTTTAATTTTAAGATTCCGACTTCAAACTGTTGGGCAGTTGCCCGCCAGACACAACACCCATCTGGTCGGAGGATCCTCCCTTTTCTATGGTGGATGAGTGAACTTTACACCCTGTTCCTCTTACCACTAAATATGAAATGAGTCTATAATCTCAAAAAACAAACTCAAATACCTATATTCCATTTGAAATAAGATTAGACATTTAAACAAACCTTTTTTACAGTCCGTTCAACCGATTTTGACTTCTATACCGTAGGCATAAGCATGGCATTAAAAGCAAAAAAGGTGGTTACAATACCAATGTTTACTGCAGCTGCCATTGGTCATACTACCAACGCAATAGAAGTCAAAATCGGTTGAACGAACTGTAAAAAGGTTTAGTTAAATGTCTAATCTTGTTTCAAATGGAGTAGGTATAGTCCATACCGACATCGTAAAGTATCGATGATAGAGTGCAGGATTTAGACCACTATATTATGCACAGATAGTTGGGAAAATAAAGTACCCATAAACACACTCAAAAGTGAAGAAAAGAAAATTCTAAATCATTCTGATGAATGAAGTAATGAACACCCATCCTATATCCATAATCTTAAATACATCACACTGAAATCTGAATAATCTAAGTATCTAAAGTGTGGCCAGCCATCAATAAATTTACACCATCAGAAAGCGATCTGCATAGATAAGTGTCATGATCTCATTGCTCTTATCTCCGTCCGTTATCTCACGACAATGACGAGGTGAGTTCGAGCCGACTGTCAGATAACAATTATGAACCAATCACCATCAGTCATCGTACTGAATGAGATTGGTGAGGTCACACAATGGTGATGGAACAATGGTATACGCTTTGGTGGTTTTGGGGTGAAGTTATGTGATGCAGTTTGGGTTATAGTGTTATTGTGTATTGAAACAGGACTATACAGTCTTTCTAAATTTCATGGGCACGATAGTAGAATCGCAACTCTTCAAAAACTTTTTACAAAAAAAAACCGACTTCCAAAAAAAAAACACTACAAAGTGAAAAATAACTTTAATTTCGGTGGTCGGTGTCATCCGGTGTCTGCTCTCCTAGCTAGATCACTGAGTAATCTGGTAAAGGAAGACTAAACAACATTTATTATTCAACAGTTTTAGAGAATATTATTTTGAAGCATCATATAGTAAGTATACTGCCATATAATCACACAGTTAATTACCTACGTACCTTTAAATTAAAAAAAACAACCGACCTCCAAAAAAAACACTACAAAGTAAAACATAACTTTAATTTCGGAAGTCGGTGTCTTGGGTTTTGTATTTTCGTTTTTTGTCACCGACTTCCGAAATTAAAGTTATTTTTCACTTTGTAGTGTTTTTTTTTTGGAGGTCGGTTGTTTTTTTTTTGTAAAAAGTTTTTATTTTTTACTTTTTAGTTGTGGTACCTACCCCACACACATTCGAATACCACTACCTGCTACCAAGTGACAGAAACTGATTATGTCATCTACATACTAAGTGGGAAAAAAATACGTATTTTGTAGCTAACTCAAAAACTATCCAAGCAAAGTTAATAAAATTTATATGGGACCAATTCAAGAGCACACCCTTTCAAACAAAAAAAGAATTTTCAAAATCGGTCCACAATTGACGGAGAAATCGGTGGACATACATAAAAAAAAAAAAAACAAACATACGCGACGAACATATAACCTCCTCCTTTTTGGAAGTCGGTTAAAAAGTAACAACTAAAATTTGTCACAGCCGTCATGCGCCGATACAACTCGATTAAACAGATACATCAGGTGACAAATAATTTACTCAATAACCTACCTTTGCCTATCTGGATATTATTTATTACTATACCGGCTTCCATATTTACATACCTACATCGCATTAAACTAATTAATATTAAAGAGAGCAGATATTAATATTGAAGTATGCAAAGGGAAGTGCGTAATTACTTTTATTGATAGTGTTGTGATTTCGTGCTAGATTTTATTACTAGACCTAAAGTCGCCTAGGATATTGCAACTTGTTCGATACCCTTTCAACTGTCATTAACAGTGATCGGAGTAGGTAGAGTGATTTGGGATCAATGCACTGGCACGTATATATTAGTATGGATATGCCTCCGGGATTCCGGGATTTTGAAATTATTAAGACTTTTTTAAGGAATTTTAAATGTTGTAATGTTTAAAATAAAGAATACATCAATATAAATAAGAAATATTTAACCCTTTTGCTGTCTTTTTAATAGTATATAGGTGATCGGACTCCAAGAAAAGGATAGGTATACTATAAAAACAATATAATAATATAATATATTTTAAATGTTTATCTATCGCATTCTATAAATTTCTAATGTAGTAGTTTAAAAATCCTTACTTTAACAATATTTGATTCAAACCCATGATTTCTATGACTATTCATGATGCGAGTACATAAAATCACTCTACCTACTCCGATCACTGGTCATTAATGAGACACAATCAATCTGCCTAGCCTTTTCCCAAATATATTGGGGTCGGTTTCCAATCTAACCGGATGCAGCTGAATACCAGTATTTTACAGCGACTGCCTATTCACTCCACAAGCCAGTAACTGGGTAATACGATACCCCTTGGTAAGACTGGTGTTCAGACTTTCGGGCTTCTGACGACCCGTAACGACTGTCAAAGATCCACGAATGACAGCCGAGACCAATGGCTTAACGTGCTATCCGAGGCACGGAGGAGTCTCGGTATGTAAAGATGGTTACCCATCCACGGACCAACCCCGGCAAGCGTAGCTTAACCTGTCGGATCAACCTGTACGGCTGTTATTACTTAGCCACGAGCTCCATTAATGAGACACAATAGAATTTTAATTGTTATCGATCACAATGAGTCCTCGTAACCGTTGAACTCATAATTGCCTAATTTACCGTTGGAATAATAAAGATTTAATTTACCTTTACTTCAGAAAGGCATAACGTGTACGTCATCAAGGAACTTCAATACTGGAAAAAATCTCTAATCATCATTGTATCACTTAGCTTCTATATCTAAACATATTATAAAACAAAGTCACTTTTCGCGTCTATCTGTGTGTCCGCGTTGTTCTTCTAAACCACGCAACAGATTTTGATGAGGTTTTCACCATCGTCTAGAGAATTTATTCCGGAAGGTCTATGTGTATAATGCGATAGTATTTAAGTTACAATTACCTAAGAAATCTCGATGTTTTGTTAAGTTGTAAAATCCGTGCGGAGCAGAAGCGGGTCGCTAGTATCCAAATCAGCAGATTCCAATTGCTAAACATAAGTCTTATTGCTGTGACCAAAAAAGAGATTGACATAAACATCAAGTAAAAGGATTGGTAATCTCAGTATTGGTGCCGATTCCCTTGTTCACAAACTAAACTAAATTTAAGTTCAGTGCATCTTTTTCTTTCTATTTCATTAAGAAAAGGACAGAGGATAAATTTTAGTTTAGTCCTGTCAAATTAATCAGCGCCTGTCACTCTCCATACAAGTTTAGACGTGATTAAAAACTTGCCGACTAAAATTACGTCAATTTACGTCAAGCGCTGATTAATTTGACAGGACTAAACTAAAATTTATCTTCTGTCCTTTTCTTAATGAAATAGAAAGAAAAAGATGCACTGAACTTAAATTTAGTTTAGTTTGTGAACAAGGGAATCGGCACCATTGTTTTCAAAAGCTGCTCATCCCTATACCGTGTATCGAAGAGTTTTAACACACTTGTGTCATTTTGGTGTACCAGAGGGGTACACACCGTACACATAAAATGGCAATTGATCGTAATGCCTTTCATTTTGACAGTTCAGCCACGTCTATTGCCTTGTTAACGTTGTTGAACAGACGAATGTTTCTAACTTATGAAGCAATGGATGTCAAAAGGAAAGGCAATTTTATGTGTGTTACGCATTTACCCCGCAGTTCTCTTTTACGTGACACAGCCGTTTATCATAACCTCTCATCTGCACGCGTAGCATGACCACCGTAGAAACGAGTTTTGTCGACGGAAGAATAGACAAAATGACAGATAGTGATTGTTTATCTGTCATTTTGTCGATTCTTCCGTCGACAAAACTCGTTTCTACGGTGTTCATGCTACGCGTGCTGGACTGAAAACTCACATCATCGCGTATCATTTTGCGTTAGGTATACGTATATATGCGATATTTATTACATCTAAAAACTAAATATTCGGTGTTATGATAATGATTGCATTTCATAATCAATATTTTAGTTCACTAGTTAGCCATATTTCATATTTCCATACAGTAATATTGCCAAATTAATCAAAACAGCTAAATATTTGACAGCCATTTGCGACGTTGCGCACTTTCTGCATAAACACTCTTAATGACTTAACTTGAGAATCATTTACCACCTGAATGTATTAGTTAGTCTGATTTAAATACATTTATTTATTGAATTTGAATTTCCTAGTTAGCCCAATTCATAGCTTTATGTTTGAAGAACTAAGTATATTATGCTTGTAAAAGGCTGCTAAGTCATAGGTACGTACTAACATACCATAACACCAACATTGTACACTTAGTTCGCAATAAACGTTTTTTACTTTGACTTTGACTTATTTTCTCGAAAGAATTGACAAATTATATTCTGGGAAAACATATCATAATATAAAGGGGAATAGGAAAAATCTTAATCTTTGAGGAAATTCATTTACAAGAAAACGTGAAAGAAATTAAATCCATTGTCTCCGTGAAAACGTCGAAACCTATAACTTATTTCATGGAAAATTTACAAACTATTTTGATTGAATATCTAACTTATTTAGATTTATTTAAGGATCTACGCGAAGATCCGCTTAAAATTTCGTAACCTCTATATATCGACACTAATACTGGTCAAGGAGTAAGCACATGTCTGGAAATTATAATCTCCTAACGAAGTTTGAATACCTTTAATGTTTCCAATTTTCCATTATTATAAAGTCTGCGTAAACATAGGTTACGTTACGCATGCCAAGTTTTACGGAGTTGCGTCATTTTATTCGTGATGCCTTACGGCAAATTGCAATAAAATATTATAGCAATTAGTGATAGGTATTTAGCGATAAAACTGGAAAATACCATGGTAAAATATATATCATGGTCTAGGCAATTAGGTCATCGCTACATTCGCTATAATTGTCGACATACCGCACTGCTTAACAATAGGATGCGATAATAATATCAATGGGAACCTATACCACAAGACTAAAAAAGGAACAGACTGCAAGCTTCATACTAACGCTTTGCGCGAGATCACTACTACACGCACATCTTTGTGTGCGTGCAGTGTCACAGACAAGGCGCGCGGGGGGTGCACCGGCGCCCGCTAGAGGCAAACTGGTTTGAGCCGGCTCATTCGGAAGCCAACGTTCAGGAGTACGCCGCGCGCCGTGTGCCAGAGCGGTACGAGTGACGCGGACATTTAGGTTAATAAAAATGGCAAATTGTTGTAAGTACTGTGTGTATCAATAATAGTAGGAAAAGCAAGGTTTATTTTTTTATCCAAAGGATTTTGTCAGGTTATTATCTATATCTACCCATACCTACTCATTTTTAATGCTTATTGCAGAATTATGTAGTTACGAGATATGTAGTATCCTAAATAAAGATGGCCATAAAGTTTTCCCATAAGAATTATTATTTATTAATCTTATGGTTTACCGCCTATATTATCGAGTTATTGTTTGTCTCCTATTTGTTTCGTATTTTTGTTTTAGTAGGTTTGTAGGTACCACTTACGTTCGTGAAATAGTAAAACCAGAAAGGAAACTTTATAGTTTCGCCATGTACGTCTGTCCGTCCGTCTATAAGTCACGGTATTTTAATAAGTAACCAACTTCAAAAAAAGCAAGCAACGTATGCATCTATGTATGTATAACTATTTGACAGTATAAATAATTACTTACATACTTTACTATCGTGTTTTATTAGCATATAAGCTTAATCAGCCTAGGTATAATGTTCCTACTATTGGGAAATAGCCCTCCTCTTTCTGTGAGAGCGAGTGGGCCGTAATCCACCAAGCGGGCTCAGTGCGGGTTGGTGGATGTCATATGTTTTCGAATTATTGGTTCTAGGACATGCCGGTTTCCTCACGATGTTTTTCTTTACCGTTTTGAGAGCAGTGGTAATGAAATAATTTATATAAAGTGCTTGCTTGGGTTCGAACCCTAGACTCGTAAGTCGTGACCGTTACCACTGGGCCACCACTGCTCATTTTATTACCCGACTTCAAAAATGGGAGGGTCTCAGTTCAACAACGATGCACGCATTGTGTGTATAATTATTTCACAGTATGATTAATTAAATAGGTATTACTTAATTTTAAACAAACTGTTAAAATAATTACCGGTTCGGTACCGTAATTGGAAAACGGAAAACTCACGGGATCACCTCAGTCACAGTGCGTGTCCGTTCGTCTGTCCGTCTGTCCGTCTGTCCAGCTGTCCAGCTGTCCAGCTGTCCATCCGTCCATCCATCCGTCCGTCCGTCTGTGCTCATCGCCGAATCTCGACTCGCACTTACCCGGTTTTTTAATCTGTAATAACCGAGTGACAGCCCTATGAAAGTAGGTAAGAATTTTGAACTCTGTTAGGAAGCTTGCCTTCTGCTCGTTTTTTATTCTTGTGCCTATACTGTACTTACGTAGTAGAAGTATTACAATCTCTTTACTACTACAAAATTTAAAAATATCGTAATGTTTGTTATATTTAAATAAGTATATATTAATTGCCATACCTACTATATGTATACTTAGGTACTACGGTTTGGGAATTCCCGACAATTTCAAAGTCCCGGGACACGATACAGCCTACAACCAAAGTCCCGGGACACGATACAGCCTACAACCAAAATCCCGGGACTTCGAGACTCTTAAGAATTTTTGTTTTGTTTTTTTTTAAAGGGATTTAATAAAATAGGCTTTTAAAAAAAATAGAGCGTCAACAGCTTTGACCGACAATCTGTTTCTGATTTTTGTAATAATGCTACCGGACAAGGAGAACACTCTCTCGTTTTCAACAGATGTCGGTTTAATTGTGTTTATCGCTTTTTACAGTAGTTCCAAATAAACAATTTCGACAATCTTGTCTCGTTTCGAGTCTTGACCCGAAAGTCCCGGGACTCGAGACAACTAAAATTACGAAAAGTCCCGGGACTTCGAGACACGAGACATCCCGGGACCCAAACCCTATTAGGTACCTCTCCTTATTTAAATATTTAAGTAATCTTAAAATTCGTCATCATTGAGGTACAAACATAATCTAGCGTAAGTACTACGAATTTACGTAGAAGAATGACTGAAAACCGCACAACCGCGTAAATGCAAAGACCTACATCAAATATCCGTTTCCAATATGACATCACAAACAATAGGTACTCTTATACCACAGAGCAACGAGCAAAACCAATAATCGCGCATAACTAATGACCGCATACACTTTATTAGACATAATAATTATGTCACGCGAGGGCGCGCGGTGTCGTTTGATGGCTCGCTTCGAACCATCATTACGTCACCTAAAGGCTGGACCAGACAGTTGCGACTTGTCGCATGACGAAATGTCGCGTACTCGCATTACAATTTACGAAGTACAATAATTTACGAGTTGTTTATTGTGAATTCTTGTATGACCTGAAAATAAATTGTTTTGACATGTTGCGACTAACAACCCGGTTTCTGCAAGTTTACACAGCCTAGGCCAGGCTACGGACAATATTATGTCAAAGGATTTGATTTGCTGCAGTTAATTCAGTCAGCCAATCACACTATACAGTACATACAGTACATTCGTTCGTTACGTTTTCAGTTCATTGATGCAAAAAAGTGTTTTTTGTATGGCACCAATCATATTTAACCACATACCTAGTTCAATTAAAGAATTAGACATAAACTTATTTAAGAAAGGGCTTAAATCTTTACTATTGAATAAAGCATACTACAGCATTTCGGAATTTTTGACAGACAAAATGCAATGACTGTTTTTGACCGTAGTTGGTACTCAACATTGCACGTGTAATATTTTTGTATCCTTTTAATTATTACATTACTCTTTTTCTTTATTTAAATATTGACGTAGTAAACTTATTTTTTTCTTTTTGATATGTATATTTTTCTTATCATTTATTTTTGAGAAAGTCAATTAATATCGTTTGATTAATGTAATTATGTTATGACGCCAGCACATCAGGCTACTACAATCTGTCAAATTTATTTAATAGATTTTCAACTTTATCGCTGAATTATAAAGTTCAAAGTTGATTGGGAAAATTTGACAGTTTCGGGTAGCTTGATGTGCTGGCGTCTGTACCTATGTTAACAAATGATTAAATGATTATGATTAATGTGATTGGCTGACTGAATTAACTAGGTAGTTATATTTAATGACAACAACCCTTCGGGGAAACAAGGCGTTATGTTATGTTTATATTTAATGAGTTTGACAGATTGTTAGTTAATGTTTGAGGTACCTTTCAGAAACTGTGTGTCTGATTCCTACCTTGATTCTTTCTAGAGTCACGTCGCGCGGGTTTGTAGTAGAGCTACATGCGACCAAAACCGCATCGCAAGTTTCCGCGCGATATTTCGAGTCTATGTGGGAGTGCCTTAACTCTAGTTACCATGACGTACTCTCAATAGTAAAAAACCGTAACAATACCAATCGTGAATGATCAAGCGATAGAAGTTAAACTACTTGTAATCAGGCGTAAAATTTATCAAAAAAAGTTACGCTAAAAAGTGAGGTGACATCATAATTATTTGTATTGTAATGACGTTATAGTAATATGGTTTATTATTTAATTACGATGTTCGTAAAGTTCGCAGCATATGTTAATAAGAAACGATAATTACAGTCTGCTACTTTTTTGTTTCACTAAAAAGCGACCTTTCGACGCTTGCGGTTTTGTGAGTTTTTTATTTTTCAAACTTTGCTTCTCTTGGCAATGTTCCAATTTGGTTTTAGTTTTTTTTTTTTTAACTTTCTTTGTTTAATATGGTCCTTAATTATGACAATCGATACAAAACACTACCTAGTGATTTGTAGCAAATCCCTACTTATAACAATGTTTCATAAAAGTATCGATCTATATACAGTTTTTACCTTTGCCATAATGCGGTACGAGCTTGTAACGACTATGAGAAGTAGGTAGCGATTTCGGCACCATGGATGGATAAACGATTACGGAAATCTAGAAACCGGAAATCTGTAAACGAGAGGTTTATCTCTGTTAACATTTATATAGCGCACTATTTTCTGTAATTCATCATCATCAGCCTATAATGTTCCCACTGCTGGGACACAGGCCTCCTCTCTGTGAGAGGGAGTGGGTCGTAATTCACCACGCGGGCCTGGTGCGGTTTGGTAGATGTCACATGTCTTCGAATTTTCGGTTCTAGGACATTTTCCGGTTTCCTCACGATGTTTTCCTTCACCGTTTTGAGAGCAGTGGTGATGAAATAATTTACACAAGGTAAAGCGCCTGTCTGAGTTCGAACCTACGACGTACAACTCGTAAGTCGCGGCCGTTACCACTGGGCCACCACTGCTCTCTGTCCTGTACGCACTAAACTTGTAGATATTTGTCTCCTTTGCTTCAGTAGATACTCCATTATATGTATATATTTTTACCGTCAAATAAATTTCACAATTTACCGTCGAATGACGTCACTGAAACTTTATTTATGAAAGTATGTTAATGGGGTTTCGAAGAGAGCGTTTTTTGACACCATAAAGGCCACCGCCCTTCATAGGAAAGCGTAGCTTTAGGCTTATAATAAAGCCTTTCCTAGTGAAAATAAATCCGTGCTAACTAAGTCCCTATTCTGTCGGTTGCATCTATTGACCACAGTAGGAGCTGTGCTGTCTCACATATCTCTTCAACGCCAACCAAAGCCAGATCAAATTCTTCAATTTAATAACAACTTAATATAAAACCCGTTACAATGGTTATAGTCGGCTGTTATATCTCCTATTGTTGGCGATGGCGTCATCCTGTCACCCATGGTTGAAGTCAAAGCCTTAGCTAGGATATAACCTAGATTTAATTCCTTTGTTGAAAAAGGTTGAGTTGAAAATGATGTCATTTTGTGCAGAAAATTATCGCTCATTTTTTTTTCTGTTTTTTTTTTTGGGTGGGAAATTATCAAATAACTTCTCCTACTCTAGGTGGAGCGGGAGGGCGTGTCAGACTCTTACTGACTAAAACTCACCCATGTTCCTTCAGTTGCCATGTTGCCGGGGGGCCACGATTTCCCTTTCGGCCTTATTCACAACTCCGGCAGTCATAGCTGACCTCTGAGGCCATGACTATTTAACCGGGCTTTCCTGTAGCTACCTTAAGCTTCTACATTCAAAGCCTCCAGCCAGGGGCATACAAACTAGACTTATATACTAGGCGAGCGCTCGCTAAGGACACCCCCTGTGGGGTACGAACCTCGGCTTAGGACGTCGCTGGGGAGAGGACATCAAAGATGGGACGGGCTGGATCAAAGTTTAGATCATGATTATTAATCGGGGAATTTAAAGCTACGTGCTCAGCTGCAACAACTGCTGGCACCTCGTTTTCGAGCAAGAGTCGGGGGGGAGTATCATTTACTCGGAATCGCGGTCGCGGAAGACCTCGTCGGTGAGGACGGAATATCGACCTCATTCCTTTAAATATAAATTATTCGAGAGTTTAGGGATGATCATCTTTGAATCAAAATGGAAGGCGATAAATAGATTATTAGAAAAAGTTGTGTTTTTGATTGACAAACAAATTGACGAGCTCGACGGGCGATAAGTGGCCACCGCAGCCTATGGACCAATGGCATTACCAAAGGCATCGTAAATGCGGTGCCATCCCAGAGATGAAGCTGAAAGGCCACATGGACCTGTAATGAACACTGCTAGGTTGGAGAAATGGCTATTACGGCATGCAGTGCTTCACTGGTAGAGCACCTTCACAAAAAGCTCTACCACCTCTAAAAAGGTACAATCTAAACGCACATAGAACTAACAATATGATAGGCATTAGGCACGTTAACGTAGACCATTCAGGCATAATTTAATTATATTCAAATAAGTAACCAAAACTTCATCCATATACTATGTAAAGTAGATATCAAATATCATAGCTACATTATTACGGCATTATACAATCAATTTAATATATTATCTTCATATTACGCGTACTAAACGACAAAATAACTTTCAGTAAGCCGCAACACCAATACATACTGTTTGTGTACATTACATTAAGCTCCATCTATTACCTAATAACCCGACTAATACATAGGTACTTACGTAATAAACCCAGAATAATAATATGGCATTAAAATAATGTGTCGTAATAATCACGAATTTAGCTTTTCCTGTCTATGTATGTTGACGTCGCGTGTCAGCTTCTAGTTTAAATCTTGCCCGATTTCTGTTCTTTTTCAAGTGAAATCTTATTTATTCGTGTTGAGCGATTTTTGGTAGGGGATAAACTTATAGATTCGCGTCACCGACATACTCGCGCCGCGCCATCGCGTCGTGATATATAGGCCCCCCCACCTATAAAAGCGCACCTAGGCAACAATGACGAATGAGCGGCGGCGGCGGTGCGCCGTGAGTGTTGACGAATCAGCGGACTGCACCCCCCGACTCGCCGCACACATACCTAAGGCGCAGTACAGCGGTCTCGGTCAAACCATAGCAGTAAGTTTGATGAAGGTCGCGAATACGTGCTCCTGAGAATTTTATTGAAAACTAAGTATTTTTGTGTGTAATCGACAGTAAGTGAAAAAATATTCATTTATAAGTAGGTACACGGCCCATCAATGTTTTGATTAATAAATTCTAAACTTTATGAAAATGTTTATAATTATTGCTCGGATTGCCAATAGATGTCACAACCAGACTGATGTTAATCATTTCAATTTATATATATTTTTTTAATTATTCATAGTTACTATAAATAATTTATCTATTATTTTTTTATAGGCAATCGCTCCATGTAAAATACTGGTATTCAGCTGCATCCGGTTAGACTGGAAGCCGACCCCAACATAGTTGGGAAAAGGCTAGGTAGATGATGACTATAAATAATTTATAAATTTAAAAAAAAAACAGTTATTCCAAAGTTTAAAAATTTTCACTTGTGTCGGCAGTCCCTACTGCCTATTTTTAACCGACGAAAAAAAAGGAGGAGGTTCTCAGTCAAGCCTTTTATTTTTTTTATTGTATTTTACAGAGTAGTCCGATTTTAACGATTCTTGTTTTATGGCAGAGAGTATACCTCGAAATTGGTCCCATGTAAAGTTGAAAACTAAAATCCACCCATAAGGATAGAAAAATTTGGGTTGATTAATTTTTCACCTACTGACTTTTCAACTGTGAACCGATTCTTAATGTAGTTCTGATGACACAGCCACATAATAAAGACCCGGAGCTTTTCTGATGATAGAAACGGAAGACAGTCGCAAGAACTGCTCAGCAGCTTACAGCAGCTACATCGTGTTTGGACTTATTTTATTCACTTTTATGAGAACTTTACACCTAGCTAGGGAATGACTGTCCGGGACGCTGTCGAGGGAATTCCTGACTTGAGGAAAATTATAACAATATTATAGCGATCAAGGCAAGTTTCACGAGAAATTAAATCGTTATAAACCGGCTTTAAAAATATCTTTATTAATAAATTATTATTCACGGTTGGTCACAATAGTAAGTAATAAAAAAAATTGTTAGGTAATAGATTTTAGCCACAACAATAAATCGTAACTTGAAAACGAAAAATAAAAAAGTTTTTACCAAAAAAAATACCGACGAAAAAAAAACTGAATGGTGAAAAATAAAAAAATAACCTTTTAGTGTAACTAAGCTCCTCAACTTATTTTTAGTGTCAAATTTTAAGGCGGCGCCAAACACACATTTACGCTATACGTAATTAATTTGTTTGTTTGTTTTTTGGCGCCACCTCAAAATTTGTTAAGATTAGTTTAAGAGCTTAGTTAAACTAAAAGGTAAAAAAAAATTATCGCTTTTACGTTTTTTTTTTTTTTTCGTTCGTTGAATTTGTTATAGTTAAAAAAGATTTTTTAATTTAGATACTTTTTTATTAAATAGGTACTTAACAAAACATTTTTTTGTTTCCTAAACTTAACTATTTCATACTAGCTGCTGCCCGCGGCTTTACCCAAGTGGACCCTACTTCTTTTTCTAAAGTAAAAGTAGTTTAAGTTACTCCTTATAAAATCAGCTGTCAGTGAAAGGCCCGTCAAAATCGGTCCAGCCGTTTCGGAGATTAGCCGGAACAGACAGACAGACAAAACATATATTTGTTATAAGTACAGTATATACTCTTAATAATTATGCATTTAGTAAAAAGCTGTTATTTTGACATTACATACAGACACTTCCATTTTATTTATTTGTATTTGCAAGTATGTATGCATGTAGGTATAGATTGTTTTAATTCACAATAAGTAGCTGTACCCAATATAATATCTTCGTTTAATTGTACTAGATAGAATCAATTAGCTTAAGTAGTATAAAATCGAAAATAATCATTTAATGTTTAGGTGATTATTTTGATTTTCTCAGAATTTTACGCAAAGCAAATATCATCTTGGATAATTAAACTGGCTAACTATTCACCGATATAAACTTGTACAAAATTACCGATAACTGTCATCACAAGTAATGACAAAAAAAAAAGTGTGGCACTCGGGGACTGCCGCGGTAAAGCTATCGCATAGCATTTGTAACCTCCATACTTCCTATTTGTCAACGCTACACTTGGGATGATGACGTGATGACATAAAACAAAAATTACGTTCCCATGACAACATCACGTTTCCCATGACAATATCACGTTGTCATGGAAACCGTCATTACATGGTAGGCGGAGTGGGGCGTGTTAGGTTTTATTTTCGTTACGGAATTTCTTGATTCGGTTGTCGCGCTCAAAGCCCGCGATAAAAGCTATGCAATAGCTTAAAAACTCGTTGCCTATTTGACAGCGGAAAACCAGAGATCACGATTTTTTTTTTAGCCCGAATAACGGAAGTTTTTACTAAAACCCCGTCAGCTATTCAGACATACTTATTTATTACAGTAGCTAATTCTCCACGTGGTACTACAATAATCTACAATAGTTTGCAGTCATAATGTTATGTTATTTCCTTCCTGTGAGTACTTAAACCGGGGAAATAACTCCGTATTTTATTGCACGTCATCGGATTAATGTCGACCGTCAATAGATGATTGATTGATTGACACACGAATAAATTGACATTTTGTATTACACATGTGGTCTTATTGTTTTGATGTAATGTTTATCCTTAATCTATCCTAACTATAATCCTAATTTCCTAACTAAGTAATATTATAAACGCGAAAGTGAGTTTGTTTGTTTGTTACGCTTTCATGCTAAAACGGCTGAACGGCCTTGTAGACCATGACCTGGGTTAGGACATAGGATACTTTTTATCCCGGTAGGACGGTCCCATGGGATAATTTGCGACATCTAGTTAGTTAGTACACTAATATAATAAAGCTGAAAAGTTTATTAATGTTTTTGTTTGAACACCCTAATCTCTGGAACAACCAGTCGGTTCTGTTTTTTATTTTTAACCGACTTCCAAAAGGAGGAGGTACTCAATTCAACTGTTTTTTTTTTTTGGCCAATTATGAATTGATTTTAGTGATTCTTGTTTTGTTTGGTAGGTCATACTTCAGAGGTGGTCCCATATATTTTTTTATAACTTTGCTTGGGTAGTTTTTGAGTTAGCTTCAATAATACGTATTTTTTCCCACTTAGTATGTGGATGATAATGTTAAGTGCCTGTCACTGTTATTTACATAGCAGGCAGTGGTATTCGAATTTGTGTGGGGTAAATACCACAGCTAAAAAGTGAAAAATTAAATCTTTTTACAAAAATAAAAATCAACCAGCTTCCAAAAAAAACACTACAAAGTGAAAAATAACTTTAATTTCGGAAGTCGGTGGCAAAAAACGAAAATTCAAAACCAAAGACAAGTACTTCCGAAATTAAAGTTATATTTCACCTAAGGGTGTTTTACATAAATAATCGTGACTGTCGAACTATTTTGTAGGAAATTTAAAAAAAAAATACGAAGAAAAAAAAATTTAAAAAATCATAATGCCAATTGATGCTTTCAATCAATCAATCAATCTTTATTCTTGAACACAGGTATTACAATGAAGATCTTATGTACCTATACATTTTAGTCGAGCTTATGTCCTACCAATGATATTGGTGTAGGTACAAATATATAAGGTTTTAGCAATAAGTCTGAATTTACACAATGCAAAGTCATGGTTCGTTCGTTTGACATGGTCTCATTAATACCCTAGAGGTATGGGATATCAAAAAGAACACCTTGTATAGTATGGATTACACCCATACATAACCTTAATTTGGTTACATTTATTATAATGTTTGGATTACCACCGTCATTTGCCTAGCTTTTTCCCAACTGTGTTGGAGTCGGCTTCCAGTCTAACCGGATGCAGCTGAATACCAGTATTTTACATGGCGCGAATGCCTATCTGACCTCCACAACCTACTTCTCATTTCTCTCGTCCTTTACTGTCCAGGCCGCTCGTTTGTGCAATGCATTGCCAGTTCAAATAAAACGTGCGCAATCGTTACTTGTATTTAAGAGACTCGTAAAGGAACATTACTTGTCGTTGTGATCTTGTTCTCGTAACTGTTTTTATCTATAGTCTTCGTTTATTTTTGTTGCTGATATATTTAGTAAGTATGTATGTGTTTATGTATATATTATTTAGGATATGTATATATCTGTGTATCTATTCTAGTATATAATATATTTGCACCAACGGCAGCCCCATTTTATGTCCAAGCAAATCACTGTCCATTCCAAGGTTGCCTGGAAGAGATCGCGGAAAGCGATAAGGCCGCCCATTGCATATTTTGTAGTGTTTGATTTATTTTTGTGATATGTAAAGATGTTCACCCATCCACGGACCAACCGCGGCAAGCGTAGCTTAACCTGATCGATCGACCTGTGCGGCTGTTATTACTTAGCCACAAGCCCCAATGTTTGGATTACCGATCTAAATCCGATCTGATGAAATTCCATTAAAGAGAACAGAGTAGGATCTAGAATGACAGCAGTCGGAATGATAACCATTATTAACCAACATTTGTAAGTATTAACTAGAATTATAATCCTCTTTATTTTTCGAAAAATCTATACCTAATAAATGGTATACTTAGACCTTTATTTTATTTTTTTGGGTGGGAAATTATCATATAACTTCTCCCGCTCTGGGTGGAGCGGGAGGGCGTGTCAGACTCTTATTGACTAAAACCCACCCGTGTTCCTTCAGTTGCCCTGTTGCCGGAGGCCACGATTTCCCTTTCGGCCCATATTCGCAGCCCCGGCAGGCATTGGCCCTAGCGGACCCCGTCAATTCTGCTGACATCTCTTTGAGGCGCGCGTGGAACACAACACGCCGTCGACCCGGGGTATACTTAGACCTAATAATGGTACACTAAACCAAGAATAAGTCAAACCAAAACTACATGTACACGAGATAAGTGTACATAACTTTAACCGCTCACTTATCTCGTCAAATGAATTTTCATAACAAACTTCCTTACGTAAGTTTAACTCAAGCAGAAGATCTTACAAAATCAACACCTTAATTTGAAATATCTCAACGGGGATACTATCTTCACAAGGAACGGTTTGTAAACAGCCATACTTCACCAAAACGGCTTAACTCCACTCTACTCTATTGCTATTTACCGAGTAATTCATCTCCCATCTTAGCCTAATTTTTCAGAAAAACAATTAAGTTTTGCCGGCCATTACCGACCACCGACCATTACTGGCACGAATCCAATCTATGATAAAAATATTATAAATGCGAAAGTGAGTTTGTTTGTTTGTTACGCTTTCACACTAAAACTGCTGAACGGAATTGGATAGCCACATGGGTAGACCATGACCTGGGTTAGAACATAGGATGCTCTTTATCCCAATATTCCCACGGGATCGCGACTTCACGGGTGAAACCGCGGGGCGCAGCTAGTTTATGATAAATAGCTGTCATGCACATATAAATTCGTGTAGTAATAAACGCCCCGGAAAAAAAATATATGTGCATACTCAAAATATGACTGCTATAAATACTAATTTTCCGACAACTTATATGCGAATACAAATAAAGAAACGACAGAATAAAATACTGAAAATTCCGAAAAATCAATACAGAATTTGCTGACGTAATATTTTTCAAACATGCAAACAAGCATACACCATGCATGCAGCATGCAAGCGAGCATGCAATATGCAGCAGGCATGGTTTCTGTCACGGCTCCGGCGCTGCGAGGCTCCGGGGTGGTCCCACGCGAGCTTATCGTCGCAGATGGTTTTAACGCTCACCACCGCAGCTTCGGCTTGCTGCCGCCGAAGTGCCAGGCCGCCTCGAACCCCCGCGCCTACGCGGGCGTAAATTACACTCTAGGGGTAGGGCAAACAAGACTACGTGGAGTCGGTTTTGCAGCGATTCGTTTCTGTTACTAACTTTTGTAGCAAAACATATTGACTTTTTGGAAACTTAGTATTTTTTTTTCGGAAGATTAGTATTTTTCTTTTTTGGATACAGTCAACCACAGATTTTCGGAAGTTAATTTTTTTTTCGGAAGCTTAATTATTATCCTATAAATTCAACGCAAAAAACATATGTAAAGTCAGAGAAATTGATAACTCAAATTGTCTGTTTATTTGAATCACAACTGTCATTCTTTGACAGTTGTATGAAATGACTGTATCACGGCAAATTGGCGTAGTCTGTTAATTTGATAAACAAATAAGTAATTTCCCTGGCTACTCAAAGAGTAGGTACTTCTTGCCATACAGGGCAAAGTACCATGACATTGATTTGTGAGAACTGCAAGTCATCTTTGCTGATACATCTTTAAATGCTAATGAGGGTAGCAACCTAATCTCGATGAGTATGTGGGTTACTAGGGCCCCATAAGTACAAGGTAGGTGATGTTATCAGCTCATCATGATCTTCTGAACAAAGGCCTCCCACATAGATCGAGTGAGCTTGGGATTATCACACTTGACAGCACTTGCCAATTTAATAACTCCTAGCATACCAAATAGATTTATTTTACACACCGTTTGCATTGGGCGCTAATAACCAGTAAAAAATCAATCTTGATCGTTTAACATGAAGTACCACGTTTAAGGGGGAAGCGTCAGTGTAGCGTGTGTGTAGTGTTTTACATTTTGCAGGTCAATGTCAGGTTTTATGTTGATTAAAATATGATTCGCGGCCGTAACAAATATGGTTTTATTCAATTATAATCAGCAATAGTGATTAAGAAGAAGATAAAGGTGTTAAATGTCATGATTTCATGAAATCATGACATTTGACACCTTTGCTAACTTATGGAGTTGTATTGCTGATTGTAATGATTATAATTGAGTAAAACCATATTTATTACGGCCGCGAATCATATTTTAATCAACATAAAACCTGACACTGACCTGCAAAATGCAAAAAACGTAAGAAAATTTGAATTTCGCGGGCTACCCTGACGCTTCCCCCTTAAAAAAACAAAGATTGATACCACTTCGATGAAGCGAATAAACGGCTTTACGATTTTTGATGACAGATTTGTGCTTTTCCTCTTCACATACATTTCACACACTCTTCACATACATTTCCTCTTCATTTCATTAAGAAGCACTGCAGACTAAAACTGAATTAGGTTAGGCCAAATGCCTAAAATAAAAATGCATTTTCAAGGTAATTTAGAGCAGATTGGTCCTATATCACCTCGATGTTATTTTTTTTTCTAAAACTAGTAAACCAGTATAATGCCTTCAGCCATAATCACAGACCATGTCAAACTTGACAAAACAATAACATCACGAAACAATCAAAGCCTCATAGTAACACTTTTTACTACTTTATTTCAATAGAAATCTGTGATGTACCCATTAATTATGTACCACACATGAATCATCGGGATTACCATTTAGTACACCGTCTTCACCGCAAGATGTTGATGTTCATGTAAAAAATCTTCCAAAACGAATACTCATTGAGTGCAATCCGTAATTGAAGTTTCCGCGTAGGCGTAGTACGTGGGTAAGTAGTGACATTACCCACAGCTGATAGGGATTACCAGCATCTCGACTGCAGATTAAAGAGATAGACAGACGGGGTAAATCAACATTTGGAAATCTCAATAAATGTCTACAGGATTAAATTTTCACGTATTTACGGAAAATAAAATTTTGTTCAGCCTGATTTTAGATTAATCGAAGATGAACTGAATGTCAGACATTGTGAATTAGTAAAGCTCCTGCAATTTATACTTGTTATATGGCCCTACCTACAGCGCCGGCCCGAGAATTCCTGGCGCCCTAGGCGAAAGGCTGGAACGGCGCCCTTTTAAGAAAATTCGTGACAAAATAAAACTATGTTCTTTCTTTTTCGTGTGGTTAGTGACTAACCTGGTGTCAAAATTTTAAAGCCGCCCATGGGTCTCTGACTTGGCTTCACATGCCGTCGAGAAATATCTCTCAGGCGCAATCGGTACAACGATCGCGGTCAAACTATAATAGTCAAATCAATTTTCAACAAAACATTATAACATACAAGAGAAGCAATAAATTTGAAATCGCGATTTTTTTTGCAATGGAGCGAGTTGGGGCTATCAACTAAGTCGCTTTTGATTTCCGTACCGATGGTTTCGTAAATGTCCATAAGCGCATTTTGGTAAAAAAGTTGGTAAAAGATTGAAAGTACTTTCAAGTTGTAGGTCAATAAAAATTAATGTACAGTATTCTTTTTTAATTTCGATGCCGCCGATTGCCGCCCCCCTAATACGAGCGCCCTAAGCCGTCGCCTAGTTCGCCTATATGAACGGGCCGGCCCTGCCTACCTACGCAAGGAAATAAGGATCAATAATCTAGAAACTGCAAAAAAGACCAATAAACAACATAATATTGTTCGATCAAAATCAAATTAATGATCATTAACACAATGGTACCGAGAATAGAAAGGATCCGATTAAAAATTAATATATCTGTTAAAACAATCTATTCCGATGCGACCGTCGCAAACGAACACTAACAGAAATGTTTAGTAACAATAAGGATAGCATAAATAACATGCTTGTTATAAATTATCAAGGCGAAATCGTTTAATGTGGTGCCGTGATTTTATGACTAGAACGCGAGATAACACTTATTCACCTAATTATTATGCAAATTGAAATGAGACAATGTAATAGTTGAAAGTTGATTGGGTTGGCGCCGCTCGTGTTGTGTGAACTACATAACGTGTATAGACAGCTCGCAGAAATAGAACGAACGTCAAATTCCTGTACGCAATCCTGGACATTAATCATAACACAATAAGGATGGGAGTTATTTGAAAATGTTCGACATGATTTTGACAGTATGGACCAATCTTAGTGTGTAATTCGAGCGAACTTTATTGTAAACATGGCTGATGTTTAGACCTAATCCGTATCAAGAAGTAGACTTTTAATCGAGCATCTCCTGGCTTCGTTTTACGTAGGCAGGTACCTTGAAAGATCAAACAAGTACTAGACAAAAGATAAAAGAAAATTTTCCCAATAAAATCCTATGTGAAGCTATTTTTTTTTAAACTATCGAGGTTACACAAAAGTGCTATTCAAAATCGTTTGATTTGACAGATTTCGCAAATGGGGCACTTAAGTTTTTGCCGGGAAATACCTCGTAAATAGCACCTGTCAAATTCAGAGAGCCAACCACTGACGGCCATCAATAAAATTTAAAAATAGAACCATTGATAATGGCGCCATGATTTTGACAGATAAATTAAAACTGTTGACGTGTGTAGCGACCTGAAAATCCTAACCAGACGAGTTGCATCATAATTATTGTCAGTTATTTAAGTAATTTTCAGAACTGATTGATTTGTTTATTTTGCTTATTTACAAAATTGAATCAAAGATTGCTCCATTTTGACATAAAAGAGGATTGAATACAGGCATAAAATAAAGTGCACCTCTATCTAAAATATCTTGTCGAACACCTTGGCATTCAGTGAAACGCTTACAATTTTATTTACGTACCCTATCCAAACGCCTACTCATCAGAGTAATCTCAATCATTCATCATTTACGTATTGGTTTAAAGAAATAACATCATCTATCCAATTTCGATGATAGGTAAAATATTATATTCAATTATAAATTACAAATATATTCAAAAACTACTGAGAATCGATAAAGTTATTAGAATAAGCATTTTATGGTTAGTTGGTTGGTTTGGTGGTTTGGTGGTTGGTTGGTGTTTTTTATGGTGTACATAATAAAGAATATTTTATTCTATTCTATTTTATTTAGAAGATCAAATTTTTATACGATAATTTGCAATCAACAAATATTGAATTACAAGTTTACTTAACTAATAAACTTGATGCTTCCTACAACAGTCTCCATTTGACGCTGTTCGAGGTAACATCACAACAAACTTATTGACATGTGACATTAACTTTATAGCGATAATTATTGTGAAAATATTCATATTACCATTTACAGATTACCAAAAAGATGCTAATCTGAAATATTAACAATGTAACTTGTAAGTGACACTGATGATTTTTATTAATCCGGTTCCTCCCCGATTATTGTAAATATTTATATTATGTGACATAACATTGACGCTTCAGTCACGGTTACTGCAATCTTTGCCGTTAATCCACAGTTAAAACTGTATACAGCGTGGCGCTTTAATGGTGACATTAATTTAACATACGCATACGGATTAGCGTTTTATTTTTATGAAAATATTTTAATTTCATTAAACGTTATTATTTATCGATTTATTTTAAATCTTCTAAAATGGCAACTTGGTGCAACCTGTGCTTAAAAACTGTACCGTAGAGGTCATTTACCGGGATCACGGATCATAACATCGCATTAATGAAAATAAAACGAATAACGTGCAAAGAGAAGGCGAATTGAAGGAAAGAGAGAGCCGTATGTCGGCGAGCGTTTGAATTTTTTTATTTTTCAATTAACGAATTATTTTTTCTTATTATATTTTTATGATTACTGGCCACTAGCCCTACCCGTGTGTTAAATTAATGTCGCCATTGTAGCGGCACGTTGTATAGACATTCAAAGTGACAAAGTAAGCTTCCTATCTTAATTTTGAAAACAGCTCTATTTAAAAATGATAGTCTCAAAAACCATTCAGTATAGAAAATGTTAGCAATAATTTTGATTACATTTCATATTCATCGTCACCATGATATGAACCAACAAAAATTCGACTATCAACAAAATTAAAAACCGTCAACTCACCTTCAAATCTCACTACAATACAGCACATTACACACGCCACATCTTCACACAAAAAGTCCTTTACAACTAAAAACCTTTACAATATTTTTTGGTCCTAAGTTTTAGAGTGAACGACAAGAGCAACGCGTTCGCTCCGTGGAGGAGACCGACTCTTTTGACGAGCGCCTCGCATTTCCTGAACGTGAAAGTTTCAGAATAAGGACGCACGTATAGATTACCGAAGTTAACTTTAAAGATAAGTGAAGATTGTGAGACTGTGTGTAAACAATGCTTGTCTGTTGTTAGGCGCGTATGTGGAAAGAATTATTGATTTGTTCTATCGTGAAGTTATTTAGATTTATAATTTGATACTATAATACATCATTTTTATTAAGTTGCCGTTTTCAAATACCTATATGAACGGCAATAAACATAATTGTTTAATTAAATCTGTTTATTAAGGGCTTTTGTTGTTGTTTTAGCAGAAAAGTTTCAGACGAACCGAGTTCTAGGTTCCGAAACAAACTACTGTATCCAATGCACCAGATATACAATTTGATGATCGTCTCGCCTTTAAATAAAATTGAAGTGTCAAAGAAGTTTTTGTAATGTCAAAATAGAAGTTTTTGACTAATCTTCTGTAAGTACATAATACATACAAATAAATAAAATTTAATTGTTTGTTATGTCAAAACAACAGCTTTTTATTAAATGCATATGAAAGTTTATACTTACGGTACTTATAACAAAAAATAAATTTTAATTTTTTTTGTCTGTTTGTGTGATTGTTTGTCCCGGTTAATCTCCGAAACGGATGGATCGATTTTGACGGAACTGTCACTGGCAAATAGGTGATGTTATAAGGAGTAACTTATGCTACTTTTATTTTAGAAAAGAATTCGTCCACGCGGGCGATGCCACGGGCAGCAGCTAGTATTACCTAATTAATTATGCCTAATAATGAATTAACATAGAAAGAAAGAAAGAAAAAAACTTTTTACAAAAAAAAACAACCGACTTCAAAAAAAAAACACTACAAAGTGAAAAATAACTTTAATTTCGGAAGTCGGTGTCTTTGGTTCTGAATTTTCGTTCTTTGTCACCGACTTCCGAAATTAAAGTTATTTTTCACTTTGTAGTGTTTTTTTTTTTGAAGTCGGTTGTTTTTTTTTTTGTAAAAAGTTTTTATTTTTCACTTTTTAGTTGTGATACCTACCCCACACAAATTCGAATAGCACTACCTGCTATGTAAATAACAGTGACAGGAAGTTATCATAATATCATCCACATACTAAGCGAGGTAAAAATACGTATTATTGAAGCTAACTCAAAAACTACCCAAGTTAAGTTAATAAAATTTATATGGGACCACCTCTGAAGTATGATCTACCAAACAAAAAAAGAATCATCAAAATCAATTCATAATTGACGGAGTAATCGCGTAACAAACATACAAAAAAAACAACATACAGTCGAATTGAGAACCTCCTCCTTTTGGAAGTCGGTTAAAAATATTTAGTGGGTGTGTGTGTTATTTAGAGTTTAGTGTGTTTAGTTTTGTATTATTTAGTTTTTGTTGATAAGTATTTTTTTTTTTTTGTAAAGTAGATTTATGAGAATCGCACTCCTCATTTGGCTCGTTTTATCCCAGAAATGTTGAGATCATCTGCCAATCGAAGCAGATGCAACTAAATATCAACACTTCATTGGAGCGATCGCGAGTGCCAATCCGTCGGGACATTCCCACATCCCAAAGTTCGAAAGGGTACCAAATATTCAGGCTTTTGACTTCATTTAACTGCAGGCATAATATGCTGTACAAAGCGTGGAGAGCGTCGATTTTCTCAATAAGTAAAGAATACCTACTCACTCATCTAAAAAGCAAACGCGGCAAATGCAGCTCAATCTCGTAGATCAATAGACCCCTTCCCAATGATTTTCTAATACTACCTACACTAAAGAATAAAACAAACTACGCTCCACCTACTTACACGTCTAAGCATGCACTAACAACTGCATGCTTGTGTCGACCCACCATCATCAAACGATAAATCACTACGAAATATGTGTAAAAGCATTTGTCAAATTATCATAAAACATGACCGGCGCATTCGAGACGTTTGATCTGTCCTCATACACTTTGTTTGTTCAATCTGTTATCTATTTTAATGCGTGAGTACGGAGCAATCCGCGGCCGGCGGTACTTAACTCAAGTTTATCGTAGTAACTGCGATATTTCACCGTCTATTAGCTACATCTCGGAGCTGCGGTATTGCCAGCGTAGTTAAGTTTCGTGTAGGTCTACTACTATTATTAAGCTTTCAAATATTGGTGCCGATTCCCTTGTTCACAAACTAAACTAAATTTAAGTTCAGTGCATCTTTTTCTTTCTATTTCATTAAGAAAAGGACAGAAGATAAATTTTAGTTTAGTCCTGTCAAATTAATCAGCGCTTGACGTAAATTGACGTAATTTTAGTAGGCAAGTTTTTAATCACGTCTAAACTTGTATGGAGTAGTGACAGGCGCTGACTAATTTGACAGGACTAAACTAAAATTTATCTTCTGTCCTTTTCTTAATGAAATAGAAAAGAAAAGATGCACTGAACTTAAATTTAGTTTAGTTTGTGAACAAGGGAATCAGCACCATTGAGTTTCTACTATGAAATACCAGAGGCGTAGTATTATATTATCTGTGCCAGAGGCTATCGTTGTGTCGGAATCTGTAAATATTCTTGTTCTTTAAATATTTCAAAAATATTAGTGTTGCTTCACTGGAGGTGAAGCCGTTAATAACATGTTTCACTGGAAGCCCCTTTTTACCCAACTACGGCGAAGCAAAAAGGACGGTTATGATTTTGACCGGTATATATGTATGTATGTATGGCTGTTCATCTGTTACCTCATAACTTCTAAAATGCCAATCATAATTTAACAAATAAGGTATCATTGGAAGCATTTTGATCGTCCGCTTGTTATAGGCTATGTGGCATCACGTTAAATGCAATATGGCGCCCTCTAAAGGACATAAAGTCATGAATAAAAAAATAAAAAATAATTGTGCCATGTTGGATATCAAATTAAAGGGCTTGACGAGCACATTACAAATATGTATATATTATATTTACTCCCTCTCACAGAGAGGAGGCCTGTGTCCCAGCAGTGGGAACATTTATAGGCTGATGATGATGATGATGAACGGGCTTTAGTACGCCTATAGTTTTATGGAATTTTACGATTCTGTTCTACATGTGGCAGCAAGAGATTTGTTCTCAAATTATTAGCCAGTAACTCGTGGAAGTAAATTTTCTGTTCAATGAGGTTGCATGACATTCACATTAAATACATTTAAGTCGAGTAGTAAAGCAAAGTTGCTTACTACAGATTACCACAGTTTCTCTTCACGAAAGATACCTAAGTAGGTATCTTCCATGAAGAGAAACTGTAGTAATTGTGAGTTTTAATAACATGAGATGACCCCATTTAACGTGAAAGCATTTCTACAACGGCAGTACATCACTGCTTCATTTCGTTCATTGTCACGACATATGAGAAGGCCTATGATCTCACATACTGCCACACACATTTACGGGCTGATATATGACGATCTAAGTAAATCATAAATAGTCTGCATATCTGGCAACCCGACGCTTGTCTCGTGGCGCCGTCTGCGCGAGCGCCGTCCCCCGAGCGCCGGCGCCTAACTAACGCCAAATTATGTAATAGTACGTGTAGAATTAATTCTACTTGCGTTGGCGCCATTACATCGCCTTATCAGCGTTATACTTAGCCCACGGATTCTTCACTTAGATATTTGTGTTTATCGACTTTTTTTGGAGTTTAGATGCTAAACTCCAAAAAAGAAGTAAGTAAGTAACTTAGAATGTGTCGTGAAGCCTTAAAATTGGCTGCAGATTTGGCCTCCATATAATAAGATAGCCCTGGGGCCCAAGTCTGCTATTTTTATAAATTCGTCATTCCAACACGATCCCATTGTCATTTTGCTAAAAGTTCGTAATCTGATAAATTCATAATGGTCGATCATTGGTCGGTCAATGGTCTCGTAATAGAATTGTGTTATAATGGCATTGTCGTACAATACGACCAATGGTACCGCCTAAGTCAGTCATTCATTTGTCATTATGTACGAGATTACCAATAAGTGCCATTTCTTTCAATGGAGTGTCAGTGGCTGACCATTGGAAAGTCATAATGACGCCATTATATTAGTAGATTACCAAACTTGTCAAAATCAACAATTATGAGATCAATGATAGACCATTCTGACACTATTGTAATAGCAGACTTGAGGCCCAGGTAACATACATACTGTAAACACAAATAATTCAGAATGAAAGTACTCTTAAGATCACATTCAGCGGATACACTTTGGTTAGATTCGGTACTGACTTTGGCAAAATCATAATTTACGATGAAACCATAACTATAAAAACATTAAAATAAATGAGACGGTCGTCCACCAAACCAACCTCAGCACCTGCAACAGGAAATGGAGTGCAACGTCACCAGAGCAAGAAGTATTTTGGCCAGTAGGTTTACCCAACATAATGTAAAGTGCAGCATAGTACCAATATTATAGTTCCACGCTAAAAGCTTTAATCGTGAACATCGGCCCATTATAAACTGCAAGGAAATTCTTTAACTCCAAGTAAGTAGGTACGAATATTTTATCAAAACCATATGAATGGATCACGGATCCCACAACAACAATGACGCATGCCTGCAGTTTCACGATTACCTATAGATAGATGGTTTTATACACAGAAGTTTACCATAACATTTACCTACCATTTCATGGCCAAAATGTCACCTTTCTCTAAAAATAATACACGTACGAAGTTTGTTTAGTCAAAGGAAGTAGCAACATCACCGCTGACGTCATTCGGTACATCCGCACACCTGCGTACGAGTACATATCTAATGGCAATCAACACTTCGATTCCGTATCGATTGTTAGTCGAGTTGAACGTTCGCACGGTGCTTTCTCTATTTTTACCCTGACCGCAAAATATCATCTCCAACCGACTAGCGTCTCGCTATACCGACCATGTTTAAACCACAAGGGACCAAAGGACCAATCACATTTGGGATTACTTGTAAGAATAAAAATTAATATTGATGGGAAAAATTAAACTCAGGGAATACAAAATTGATTAAGGTCTTATTGTTTTAGAATAGGGATGATGCCTGGGTCAAAAAAAAGAAATTCTATTTAGTCCGTCAATCAGATAATAAAAAAATATTAGACACGTATTTTTTGCTTTATCATATTAATAAAAAAATTACTTGGATAAAACGCATTAAAGTTGGGGAGTGGGGGTCGCTACGTCACAAGTAAGTATAAAATCTACATACTAGTGACGTCATGGCACATTTTAACTCAATATATCGCCGTAATCTTTTGATAACGTAAAAAAAGAAAAAATACGTGTTTAATATTTTTTAATAATCTACAAGACGGACAAAAATATATTTTTAGTTTTCATCCCTATCATGATAACAGTAGATATATATCATTAAAATAAATAAGAAGTTACTATAATGGGAGAATGAAACCAATATGATAATCTCACGAATGTAGAAATCTTCAACACTATTATAAATGTACATAACATGTACTCACGGATCAGAGTAACACGGAGTCACGGACTGTTTTGCAAACATACCTACAACAACCCACTTGCTCATTGCATCTGGACTGCAACATCATTGCTAGGTATAAAAGCTAGACTACTCTAGAAAAGTCACTCTACGATAATTAATTTATGAAGACCAAGCTTTAAACTAAAACTATAATCTGTACAGATTCTAAAGTCGCTTTTCATGTCTGTCTATGTTATCGCGTTGGTCTTCTAAACTACACAACGGATTTTGATGCGGTTTAGAAAATCATTTAGAGAATTGATTCCGGAAACTTTGTGTACAAGACATTAATATTTAACTTACATATAATACAGAAATCACGATGTTTTATCAAGTCGTAAAAACCGTGAATAAATTAAAAGGCATGCATATATAGAATAATTCCAATTAAAATATCTAACATAGCCTTAAAAACACTCATTTGTTTACATTCTTGTAGAAATAAAAAAGTAATTTTTACTAAGTATGAAGCTGTTTTATGTCATTTCGACATATTAGTTTTCCGACATCTTTTTTTATGGTGGCGCCAACGAAATTCCAAATGCTGACATGAAGTCTCTAGTAGCCTTTTCGAGTATTATATTGCATAAAAGCCATGTATGTCTTTTAGAGAAATAAAATATGGTGTCCCGCAGGGCAGCATCCTCGGACCTTTATTATTTTTATTATATATAAATGACCTGCCACTTCATATACTTCATCCTATGGTTTTGTTTGCGGATGATAGCACATCGATTGTTTCATGTACCAATAAAGAATCATATGTAAATGACATTAACAATACAATTAGTAGTTTAATAAAGTGGCTTGAACATAATAATTTGGTTATTAATATACAAAAAACTAAAATCATGCACTTTTACCAACGAATATCTGCAGGAGATATGGATATAAACCACAATGGTCTAACTATAGAAAAAGTAAACAATAGAAAATTTTTAGGAATAATAATTGACAGCCAATTAACTTGGAAGCTGCAAAAAACTGTTAATTGATAATGTATTTTATAATCTGCATTCGATTTTTGAGAAAAAATTATGTTCGTACCTATGTAATTTATTTGTAATTTGTTTTTAATCTATTTGTAATTTGTTTGTAATCTATTAATCTATTTGTAATTTATTTGAAATCTTGTTGCCTTGTTGCCTATTGCATATCCGACATGGGTAGACTGTTGAGCCTAAAAATGTTTACGTTTAAAATAAGAACTAATTTACACAGTTATGCAATAAATATATCTTTATCTTTACAAAACAACAAAAATCGCAATTACCGTCAAAATGGTTGTTGAAAGTCTTCTGAAGCTCAAACCTGAAATTACTGAAAAAAGGAGAACTAATTTTAATATTATTAAGTAAAAATTAAAAATTCAACCATAAAAACTACATTGAATGGCATTGTATTGCATAACAACGTCAATGGACCGCGTCTGTCTGAGGGAACCGTATTAAATGGTTTGTGGTGTGACGCACGGCCGTCAATGCACGAGGCAATGCGAAAATTTCAGTGCCTATAAACTCCCTATAGGTACCACGTACATGCATACATACAGACAGACATCACTCAAGCGCCCCACATCGTGCGGGTAAACACTTTAACTGATCAATATAAAACGCTTAGGTACAAAACTTTAACTGTATAAAACATTTTTCCCAAATTCTCACTAAAACAAAATGGTGAAAACGAATTATGGCGAACTAGAACTTGACAAAATATAGAGATTATTTCTTATAAATGTAAGTTATATGATGATATAACTTACATTTATAATGATCTTCCTGCCCTTGTCCCATGTTACTTGGGGTCGGCGCAACACGTTTTCTTTTTCCACTCTCCCTTGTCAACTGTCACACTATCATTCACTCCCTTCTCTTTCATATCATTCCTCACACAATCCTTCCATCTTTTCTTTGGTCTTCCTCTCCCGCTCCATCCATCAACATTTATATTCATCACTCTTTTAGTCACATGTGTTTCTTCTCTCCTCATCATATGCCCATACCAGGCCAAACGATTTCCTTTCAACTTCTGTCACTGGCGCCACTTTTAAACTTCCCCTTATATACTCATTTCTTACTTTATCCATTTTTGTCACTCCACACATCCATCTCAACATTCTCATCTCCGCTACATGCAATCTTTTTTCATCCGTCTGACGGATTTTGATGCAGTTTTCACCATCATTTAGACAATTTATTCCGGATGGTGTGAAGGTGGAGAGTGTGAAGGAGTGAGGAGAAGTGGTGTGAAGGAGGTACATTCATAAGTTATATATGAATGTACCTCCTTCACACCACTCCTCCTCACTCCTTCACACTCTCCACCTTCACACCATCCGGAATAAATTGTCTAAATGATGGTGAAAACTGCATCAAAATCCGTTGCGAGTTTAGAAGACACGCAGTCACACAGACAGATACAAAAAGAGACTTTAACTTATAATATGTATAGATATCTTTATATTTCTAATCCGTCTTTGTTTATTTATATAAGCAATGATAAATGTACCAAATAACCTTTGAAATGGATTAAAATATCGATTTATATTATTTCACCAGAAGAAGAAAGATGTTTCTGACATTACAATTCTAGCATAGCGCCACTTGGAATTTAGAAAACAACTGAACCTAATAGCCAGCACTTAGGTAATATGATGCAAAAAAGTAATAAACCATTACATTTTCTTAAAAGATTGTTTGAATTTCATCTGAATTTAAAAGTTTTGGAGAATGAAAATAAATAAAAGGTGACCATGACCCTGAATTAATTTCGGCGTTTCTTTTTAAGTGGTCAGTAAGCCAAACAACCGACCAAGTGCATGTCGGACCACGCACAATGAAGGATTCCATAGTTGGGATAAATTTATCCCAAGAACAAACCTAACATTGTAGTTAAAAAACATGTTCTCCCATACATTCCAACTGCAAAGTTTGGACGTACAATATTGAGAGATTTACCATGTTATTTTAAGACCATAGACTTCTTATAAGTTTTCCTGTAATCTATGAATTAAGAACCATTATCCAAGATCCTTAACATCGGAGCTAAACGGAATGACTGAATTGTTAAAGATTACAGGTGGCACAGTTACGCTATTCAGCTACCTTATACTGGGGCTCCCTATTATGATAGCCTGGCACTTGGTAGGGTTAACCGCTCAAGGGCGGATCCAAGGAGCGATCATGAGGGTCATGACCCCCTCCCCCCCCCCGGGCTGCGTCTAGGTCGACCACTAGTATTTTTTGTAATCTCATTGATAAATATCAAATAAAAACTTTGTATGATGCTGCCACGTAGGATGTGTTTGCCACACATGTGCGAACGACACGCATAATAAGACTATGTGCTGTTATTATAATTATGATGATAGATCGTGGAGTTTTCTGCCGGCTCTTTCTCATGGGAAACGACCAAACGAAGCAGTGTTCCTAGCTTCTGACGTTTCATAAGTGCCGATGTAGGTTTATCTGAAGTTAGCAACTAGACGTAGAAATTAAATACCCCAGAATAGTGTCAAGACAAACCGCCCCGGGCCCGGTCCTGGCGGCCCCCTAAATCTTAAGAAGTACTTTTTAATAATATCCCAAGCACAGTCAACATACAGGGTTATTGGTTATATGTCGGCAATCCGTTAAAAGAAAGACAGAAAGAAAAATAAGTTTATTTGTCACTGAAACACGTGCATAAAAGAAGAGAACAATAAAATAAAATAAAAAATAGATTTAAGGGGATATTTTATATTTGAAAATGTATGAAACAAAAACATAAATGTCAAATGACTCTAAAATTGTTGACATTTGCATAGCAGTCAAAAGGGGTACTTTGGTTGTAAATGACCCTTTAATGGATTGCCAACATACATCCAGTTTAGAATGAAAAAAAGGATGAAAATTTTTGAGCTCGCTTCGCTCGCTACAATCTACATTCTCAATCTTTCTGCATAAGTTGACAAAGGAACTCCTATTAATGTATGACTTTGCAACAAAAAAAACCTTACCTACACAAGGCGGTGTGCTAAAATTTTCGAGCTCGCTTAGCTCGCTCGCTCTTGTATTCTATTTTCTTCTATTTCTCAAACTTTTCTGCATAAGTCAACAAAGCAACTCATGTTTCCGTAAGGATATTATATAGAAACCTAAACGGGAATTCCGAGACGAGGTGCATAAAATTTCGAGGTCGCCGTGCTCGCTCCCCTACATTTTTGCTTTTCGTAAATAACCCATTGAGGAGACGAAATGTACCTCCCTGAAAAAAATCATCCTGCCGGTTGCGAGGTCCATTGTGTAAGTAAATTATAATAGCGCACGTTATACTTGTTCCTTTTTTGCTGTCATTTTTTTTTTTTGAAAAATCTTACTAGAACTACCCACATAAACTGAAAAGACCGGGGGGCCTCATTTTTTTTTGCCGTCCTGTGCCCCCGACAAGCTTAGTCCGCCACTGATTGGAACCTGTCCCCGACTATGTGACCCCCTGTGACTCGAAGGCTGGACCCGCCCTTGTTACCGCCACACCAAATCGATCAGACGAGTTTTTGACTACACCTAAATCCCGGTTTAGCTCCTCAATCGCATCAGAAATGTTATCAACACTTGCCCGGCAGTAAAGCTGCAACTCGTCGGCATAGAGATGATACGCAGTCCAAAGCACGGTGGTAATGAGATTAATAAAAATGGAGAACAAAAGAGGACATAATATACCGCCTTGAGGGACGCCAGCTGCAAGATCACACCAGACGAAGAGTCTCCAGCATGAACAGACTGCTGACGCCCCCGAAGATAAAAGGAAAACCATTCCAGTACCTCCCAAGAGACCATAAGATAGGAAAGGATGGATAAAAAGACTTCATGATTGACGGTATTAAATGCATTGGAGACTTCACGCAATTTTCACAAATTTTCTTAAATATCTGTAAAGTATTTCTTTTAAAATTATTTAAAAATATATATCTGTAATTTTCACAACAAGCCCTTTCATTTAATATGTCACACGGTACAGTTTAAAAATATTTTTTTAAATTTCCCATATTCAAAATTCATTTATTTACGTAACATTTACGTTACATCCGTGTTTGGGTCACAGAAATACATTTATGTACCAAATTTCAATTAGATTGGTCCAGTAGATTTGGAGAAAATTGGCTGTAACAGACGAACAGACAGACACACGAGTGATCTTATAAGGGTGCCGTTTTTTCCTTTTGAGGTACGGGGCCCTTAAAATGCCTTCGGTAGCAAAAATAGTCAAATAAGAGGTATTTATGTAAAACACAACCCATTAACAGATTGTCCTATCGTCGGAACTACGACAGCATTTTATATTCAACTGCATCTAAATTCCTCTGCAAAACGTAGAGAAAATCTAATCAAATAAATCACAAACAAAACATAAACATTTTACAAAACGGGACGAAATTGTAAACCGTCAACAAACATAGCATTTCCAATTTACGAGTGAATCCAATTCCCTAAGACAGCGTCGCTTCGTCAGCACAAATTGAGAGAAACCAACACGACAGTTGGCAAAACAAGACTGTATTATGTAAACCAGTGTACCTACGTACAGTTCAGGGCAAAAGTAGTATGTATTTTAACTACACTTAGCTATATTCAACAGTGATTTTCTCCTAAAGCTTGCCTATCGGTATCTTCATTAGTGATGGGCGAGTCGAGTTATTTAACTTGAGTAACTCGATTCAAATCGCAAACGAGTCAACTCGAGTTCAGTTTTTACCAACTCGAGTCAACGCGGTCGATCGATCCGAGCCCGCGCAACTCGAGCACTCGCCCGCTGCGCGCCGTGATGATGACTATTGCATTGCATGATTCACATCTCGCTCTACTCGATGCGAGTTGAGTGAAATAGCAATAGCATGCGCGTTGCGTCGTAAGTTGCATTACTCGTTCGGGGGGCTCGGTCAGGATCGGAATTGCGAGTAAAAAACCGCGGTAAATGTTTATTTTGACTAGTACCTATTTTAATATTTTGTAAGAAAGAAAAACAACAAGTCAACTCGAGTTGCGAATCGTCTGACTTGAGCTCTACACTACAATACATTACGTCATTACGAGTCGACTCGCAGATGTGTATACGCTCTCTACAGGCACCGAGTCAAGTCAACTCGAGTTGCGACTCGAGTCAGTAGCGATATCAACTCGAGTAACTCGAGTCCAAAAAATCCGACTCGTCACATCTCTAATCTTCATTTTATGACGGTCGTCCATATACGTAGATACCTACTGAGAACGTTTTCGATGTCCAAACATAGGTGAAAATTACAGATTTTTATGACAGCCGTCATTTCGCGGCCTATTTTAGAAAACCCAAGCTTACATGTAATGCCCAACAGTACATAAGTTGATCTGAAAGCCAATTCCCGTATTTAAAAACATTCAAAATCTAGTGGCAATCTCATCTCTGCAACAATCAATGTCAAAAACTTACCAAAAATGTAGATAAAATAGAAGTATTTTTGACAGATTGAGACTGAGATTAGAATGCGATCATTACTAAAAGTTTTACCAAGTGTTAACATATTTTTGCCCTCGACTGTACCTACAGATTCGGTGAACATTGTGTACGTCAACAATGAGCTCATCCGTCACTGTCGTCGGCCGGGCTCTGTCAAAAAACTGACGCTGTGACACCCACCGGGTTGAGGATGATACTGCACCGTGATACTGCAGATTCAGTAAGACAATTGTATTAATTAATGATTGAGTCATTCGGTTGTGGCCTGTGGCAATGATCTTGTTGCTAAGGAGTTGTTATTTTTGAAGTGGTAACTAGCGTTTGTCCTTCTTTTTTCCTTAATCTGAGGTTTGTCCGGCTGCGCATTCCTGGGCAGTCAGCCGCGCTAGCAACCTGCTGATTGGCTAATCTTTTTAACACTACATGACCTGATATTATTAATAAAGCTTGTGCAACGCTCGTACCGGAAGGACAACGTGTGTAGGCAGACAAGGTAGTCAGATGACCTGGTGAAAGTCGCAGGAATCCGCTGGATACGAGAAGCACAGAACCGGTCGATGGTGGCGATGCTTTGGAGAGACCTAATGCCCAGCTGTGGACGTATTTCGGCTGAATGAGGACGATGACAGCTTGTTCCGACATGCAAATCTCAACTCTAGTAAGCATAATTTTAGATACACCTAAGGTTTATAGGTTGGAATTATGCAAATCTGACATTTCTATCCGCAATTCGAGGTCTCCATTTTATAACTGAAGTATTATCTAGATAACCCAATTCAAGTACTTATCTAACATGAATCTAACATATGCAAAGTTTGGCACGATTTTCAAGTTAACTCGCTAGAAAACACGAAATACGAAAACGAAAATGTTTGCCAACGTGTTCTGTTCCCTTGAATATTTTATATTACTTGAAGCTACATTTATTCCAGTGTCGTTTGGCAAAACGTGTCACGGAAACTCAGGCTTTTATATCCGGATTCTTGGATACATAAGACTGAAAATATTGGATCTTATGCCCAAACTTTATCGATCAGGGACGATAAAACTAAGGTCGAAGACACACAGCTGTAGTCTGTTCCAAAAATATCTGATGAAAATGTAAACAAATGGATCAGAAAATGTACCTGTGCTGTGGATGCCAATTTCTAATACCATTTACAAATTGAGTGCTTTGATTCGATTAAGGGTCCTTCAAACAGCGCCTCGCGCCTGTTTGTAGGAGCCTCTATTTGAATGAGACTTAAATCCAAAATTCTAATTTATCAAATGACAACCGAGGTTAATTTTGTTAACGATGATCATTTTACAATTACAATAAATAATTGTTGGAAAAAGTTGAAGGTTTTTAAATACAGATAAATGTCAGTACTATTACTAATCCCTTTAGTGAGTGACTACGTAAGTATTTAACTTTTGTTTACACTATCATTAGATATGTTTGGACAAACCATAGGCGCTTCACTTGGTGCTGCGCTGCGTGCTAGGTGAGCTGCTCTAGCGAACAAACGCATGATTTTACTACTGCAATTACAACACTGACCCTTAGTGTCACGCTGCGGGACTAATCACGCTACTCACCACGCGTGGTAACAAACGAAGCTTCTGCTTTGTAGCTTCGGCCTTACAGGTATAGTCATTTATTACAATTTATGTGGTTTCTGGCTTAGTTTTAAGTAATTGGGCAAAATTTTAATAGGTATAGTTTGCTTCGTTTGCTTCGTTTTGTTCTGTTTTTCGTATTTCATTGTTTTAATTTTGCCATACCTCCCTACATTAATTCTAGCGCCAATAGTTTTATATTTTTATTTTTCTGTGTGTTTCTTTATTTTTGAGAATGCTGGTTAACCTGTATTTGGCGCCTGTATAAGTCCAAGGCTAATATGTACCTAGTGACTTATACATACGATAATATTGTATACAAAGCTTTATTAGTAAAATAAAAAAAAATCCTACAACTATCTTGAAAGAGTGCTAAAAAGCAGGATTGGTGCCACAAGGAAAACATTTACGATTTCAATGTAAACGATGTCTACCTATAAAATTATATCACGTACTTTCAGGACGAAAGGTGGCTAGAAAGAAAATCCTGGAAAAAACATGTTTTCCTGCATTTATACTGAAAAGGACTATAAATTCTGCTGTAATGTTTTTGTTACAGAGTATTCATCGAAAACATACCTACATGTTTTTTTATTAAACCTTTGCCATATTTGAACCATCGCAATATTTAGACGCATCATGTGGGTACCTATTCATAATCAGCTACCTACAATGTCACAACGTGATTTATCAACTCCCCAAAGCTTTAGATTCTATAGTATAATCAGCCATATGTTGTTGCTGGGACACAGGCCACCTCTCTGTGAGAGGGAGTGGGCCGTAAATCCGTAATGCACCACACACACACAGGCCCAGTGCGGTTTGGTGGATGTCACATGTCTTTTAAAATTTTCCTTCATCGTTTTGAGAGCAGTGGTGACGAAATAATTTACACAAAGTAAAGCGCCTATTAGGGTTTGAACGTATGAGTTATGACCAGTCATCGGAATAGGCTGACTATATTTGCCTAAACTTTGGAGAACAGAGACAGAAAGTGGAGACTTCCTTACGACTATATTTTCTTCTATTTTTTCTTTTTTCTTTTTTTTTCTTTTTCTTTCTTCTTTTCTTTTTCTTTTCTTTTTTTCTTTTTCTTTTTTTTTTTTATTTGTCTTCAGTAAGTTGAAAATAAGCTTTATTTAAGATGTATAAAGGCTATTTTTAACTAAACTTGCAATTATCAAATTTTCGGGATTCTCACGTAAAATCCCGAAATAAATAATCTAACTTTAATTCATATATTTGAATTATATTTACGATCCAACTAACCGTTGTATCAAATCATTGAATACATTACGTTTTGTCAATAAGTATACCTATATTTTACTTTTTTATGCAAAATGCACAATTTCTTTTTAGTCAACAAAAAAATTGTATATAAAGCTTATTTTCAATTTACTGAAGATTTTTCCCGAATCCCGGGAAAAGAAAATATAGTCGTAAGGAAGTCTCCACTTTCTGTCTCCGTTCTCCGAAATTTAGGCAAATATAGTCAGCCTATTCCGATCACTGGTTATGACCTACAACTCGTAAGTCGCGGCCGTTACCACAAGGCCACTACTGTTCTTTTAAAATAGTTTCTCTAACTCTCTCTTCGTAAATTCTTAGTCAATCATCAATAAGAAGTCAAGTCAAACCTAACCTTCTGCGCTCACCCCTACACTACAAAAGTGCAGGTTTGCCAAATTTTTAAATTCAAAAACCTTTTCGTCACATCCTCATACATATTCAGTTTGATGTCACATTACGATGGCGTTGCGATCCTGTCTGATGTATATCATAGTGACGTAATTATTACGTGGGTGAGACAACCAAGGAGTTTGCAAAATTAATAATAATTAGTTAAGAATGCGGCGACGCATGAATTGTCCATACAAACGTAATACATAAATCATTTGTAATTTGAGCATATTTCCACCATATGATGTTGGTATTCGGATTGAGACAGTATTCATCTAGGCTCCTACGTCTTTTTATTTCCAAAAACTTACCTTTAAATGAAGTGTAAGCGAATTGCATTTCATACATTTTTACAGCGTAAAGGATATGTTTTCATATTGTTTTTTCTGTATTATAAACAACAATATTTGTAATATTGTTTCCACAGAAGCACAGTTTACGTTATCAAGTTACAAATTATCAAAAAAAAAAATGGAAATACATTAAGTTTTCATTCATAATTTTTTGTATTACGGAACACATCCAAATTTATCATACATTTTCGAAAGGTAGTAGTGCTATCGCGTCAAGCAATAATTGTCAATGTGTGCGTGGTAGTATTGCTCACTTTAGGTGTATATCGCTCCGACAGGCACTCACACTAGCGCAACGTGCTTGGAATTTAATTTTGCAAACATCTCGATTTGTAGTTGCGAGCCGTGTTCGCCGGCCTCTTAAGTATTGAGCATGCACAGATTTGTGATCTAGATTATGGAATGGGCAATTAGCTTCAACTGTCTGGCTAACTGACCAACTCGCTGACAATTCAAAAGTTCCTGTAATAGTTCAATTGAAAGAAATGCTTTGAGTTTGAGTTGAGTGTGATTAGGTCTATTAGTTGATCGAAGTGTGAACTGAACTGTTAGAATTAACGTATATTTGATTTATTACCTTGAGGTCGAGTCCCGCCACGTCTACTGGTTCTTTTGTATAATGTTTATTACTACAATAAAAAAAATTGCCTGGTGCCGCCACGTCCAATATGACGAAACTCAATGAAACAAATTATTCAAATCATAATATTTTTTATCTACTCTCATAGCGTAATATTCGAATTATGAACTTCAAAACGAGTTTATATTGACATACTTTATAAACAGAATACCGAAATTTAAAAATTGAATCATATTATAACACTTTTTCTCTAACAAAATAATACTATAAAACAATTTTTTTTCTATTACGATACAGCGCTAATCCAAGAAGTTAATATCACCAAAGATTTCGATCAACTTTTGGCGGGGGACAGCAGCACCCGCTGTAGCGCATGTGCGGTGATGTGCTGGTGCAGGCGACATTCATTTGTTTTGTAGTACTTACTGAATTTCGTGGGATTTTTAAATTTATTCTTGATCTTTAACTTTGATCTTTTATTTAGTATTTGTTGCAATCCTAATGTTTGAGAGTAGATAAAGTAGTGTATGAAACTGCACATAACTATACTCCGTTTGAAATAAGATTAGACATTTAAACAAACCTTTTTTACAGTCCGTTCAACCGATTTTGACTTCTATTGCGTAGGCATAAGGATGGCATTAAAAGCAAAAAAGTGGTTACAAACCAACTGTTTACTGCAGCTGCCATTTGACAGCCACCAACGCAATAGAAGTCAAAATCGGTTGAACGGACTGTAAAAAAGGTTTAGTTAAATGTCTAATCTTATTTCAAACGAAATATAGGTATTAAAACATTCGTGTTATACTATTAAAAACCTCGCCTACGGCTCGGTTTTTAAACACACACTCATGTTTTAATACCCCTCATTATGCAACAGTTTCATAAACTACTATTATTTATTTTGACAATCATTGTTATAACTTTAAAAAAAGAAATGTAACATTAATTCTTTTATCTACACCCCCCATGCTATAAAACCTGTATAAAAGTTTCTGAAACAGTTAGCTTATTGCCAACATTAAAACAGCCAGTGTCATAGTAACCATAATATCATCCAAATGAGTGTTATAATGTTACTAAATTTAATTACGCAACTCGAATTTCAAAAAAAGAACATTGTTATGCACGCGCGTATTTTTTTTATAGATTAATGGAATTCATGACGTATCCCGCCATTTTTGTTCGTTAATAGTATTGCAAAATTTTACTACTTTGTAGTTTACAAAAATGAGTGATACAAGCTTTGATAACACACCACCAGATATTTCTAATGCAGCAAAGGACATTTCTAACCAACTATTACCAGAAAAGTCGAGAAAACAATATTGTACAACACCTTATGGTTTCAGAACCTTTATAGAGGATTCATAATTATCATGGGTGCAGATAAAGTCTTGTATGAAACTGTATATAATTAGGTAGGTAATACGGGCTGGTATCCGCAACTCCACGTCAAAGCGCGTATTTTGCGTACGGGTGGGAAAATCTGTTATTCGATCCACCCCAGCTCCTCAAAGAAGGCCAGCAACGCCTTGGTGTCACTGACAATCTCACGTAGGGTACCTGGGTTACCGAAGTCTTTTTTTTTGTCTTTTTTTTCTCTTCTTTTTTTTTTCTTTCTTTCTTTTTTTCTTTCTTTTTTTTTGTTATTTAGTTAAATATTTCATCTTAGTTGTGAACATAATTCATAATTAATATCCATAATTAATATCTATTTTCATTTTATTTTATTTTTATTTTGTCAATAATTCAACTAACGTTAAATAAAACTTCCTGTAATCATTAAATTCTCTGCTAGTGCTGTGCACTTCTGTAAGTGACGAGTTCACAATACCTATATAACTGTATGTGATTTTTGTGTGTATGTTTAAGTGAGCAAGTCGTTGAGGTGCCAAATAAATAAATAAATAAGTACTTGGCCCTGTATGTGGCGACCACCGGGCAGTTTAACAGCACATGGGCTGCTGTCTCGTCGTCCTCCATGCAAGCTCTGCACAGCGGACTGTCTGTGACTCCTATGACAAAGAGGTGTTTATTAAATGACCCATGGCCAGTTAGGGCAGCTGTAACTGTGCGCAGCTGCTGTTTTGTTAATCGGAGAACCTGTTTCGTGAGGCGGCCGTCGATTGTAGGGAGAGCCTCCTTAGCCTGCCTGCACTCACCGTGGTCCACCCATATTTTGTGATGTTGTTCCCTGGTTCGTTTCCTTACCAGAGAGCGTAGGTACCCGAAGGGGAGTGGCGTGATGGGTTCAGGCCCCACTGGTGCCATGCTCGACCCCCTTCTGGCAAGTTCGTCGGCTGCGTCATTGCCCCGCGAACCGCTGTGTCCCTTGATCCATTGAATGGTTATATTATTGAGGTCACCCACCTGGTTGAGGCGTTGGTGGCACTCGTATATCAGCCCAGAATCAACAGTGTGACTGTTTAGCGCTTGCAAAACAGCCATACTGTCTGAGAGTATTCTTATCGAGTGGTCCTTAACTTCCCTGGCCATGATGGCTGAAGCGTCAAGAGATATACCCATGCATTCGGCCTGGAACACTGTGTTATGGACACCCAATGGTGTGGCTATGTGTATGTTGAAGTCCTCCGAGAAGATTCCAGCACCTGTGCCACTACCTGTTTTGGATCCGTCGGTGAAGATTCGCAGCTCTGCGGGGCGCAAACCCTCGCATCTGCGGTCCTCGTGGAGTTGGATTCTGTATTTTTTATCGAAGATAAATTGTTTGGGCACCCGGTCATTTACGGCTTTCGTAATATAATTAGGTATTAAAACACTCATGTGATAAACCCACATTCGTGTTTTAATACCCCTTTTTGCAAAAATAACTATTAATTTGAGCTCAGTAAATCACAGATCAGTTACATAGGCAATAACTATACGAGGAACTTCCGTTCAACGAAATGTGGGTGTACCTGCTACAGGGACACCTCTGCCCAACCCTTCGGGGAAACAGGGCGTGATGTTATGTTATGCTATGTGAACTTCCCTTTATAGGATTATTACAATTAGTTACATAAAAAGAATTCACGTTCTAGATCGGAATAAAACGGTAAAATTCTCAATTGAACAAAAGTAGCGCTTATTTTTTTTTTTTCCTGAAAATTAACACATAAATAGACTCTCAGACGATACTTAAAACAATACCCTCACGGATCGGACAGAGTTTTTAACCGACTTAAAAAAAAAGGAGGAGGTTCTCAATTCATCGGGATATTTTTTTTTTATGTATGTTCCCCGATTACTCGAAGACGGCTGGACCGATTTGAAAAATTCTTTTTTTGTTTGAAAGGGTATACTTTTAAGTTGGTCCCATTGTCATTTGGTCACGATCTGATGATGAGATCTTGGAGAAATCGAGGGAACTCTTCAAATATTAAAGGCACATCTATAGCGATTTGGGTATTTTTGATGAGCAGTTGACATAAGGCTATTGTAACTTAGATAAATTACAAACCAACCCACTAAAAAGTGAAAAAAAAAACTTTTTTACAGAAAACACAACCGACTTCCAAACTACAAAGTGACTTGTTGTGTTTTTTGACACCGACTTCCGAAATTAAAGTTATTTTTCACTTTGTAGTTTGGAAGTCGGTTGTGTTTTTTGTAAAAAAGTTCTTTTTTTTTACATGTTGTATACATAATCAGCCTATAAATGTTCCCACTGCTAGGACACACGCCTCCTTTCTCCGAGAGGGAGTGGACTGTAATCTACCACGCGTCTTCACACGACGTCACATTGTCTTCGAATTTTTGATTCTAGGACATGTCGGTTTATTCACGACTAGCTTTTCCCGCGGCTTCACTCGCGTGAAAGTCGGAAATTATCCCATGGAAACGCACTACCGGGATAAATAGTATCCTATATCCAGGTTATAAACTATCTGTCTGCCTCATCCAAATCCTATTAGTAGCATAACATAATGATTGAATACCATCGTGAATTCATGCTAGCCTAGTAGGTACTTTTTGTAAGGTTACTGCTCAGATATTGTGCACAACGTCATGATTGAAATGCTATCTTGAATTCATGCAAGCCTAGTACTTTTATCCAAAATTTGAAGTAGTTCGGACCAAGGAATCACGTTGTCTCATACAAACTTTGCCCCTCACCCCCTTGGGGGAAGAATTTCGAAAAATCCTTTCTTATCGGATGCCTACGTCGTACGAAGAATACACCCTCCGAGCTTCAGGTCTCTACGATCAGCGGTTTAGGCTGTGCGTTGATCCGTCAGTCAGTCATTCAGGACAAAGCATTTTATATGTATAGATGTTTTCCTTCACCGTTTTGAGAGCAGTGGTGATGAAATTATTCAAAAAAAATCAAAATATTTTATTTCACATAAACCTACATGGGCACTTATGAAACGTCAGAAGCTAGGTGTACGGTTCCAATTGGTCGTTTCCTATGGAGAAGAGCCGGCAAGAAACTCCACGGTTACTCTTTTAAAAATAATTGGCTTTTACAATACTTTCATATAACAGTGTTTCTAGGTATGGGAGGACAGTGTAGGTCTTTCAATAAGTACCAAGTACTTAACAAAATAGAAAATGGTCAACAGGTCTACAATCCACTAAGCCTACAGCGTTCTCACATTCACAAAATATGTAGAAAAGAATCTATACAAAAAATAAATAGATTAATAAAAGTAAAAAACCTATTTTAATAAAACGCAATTATATGATTGCTGTTACAACTGTAATCAATCTGAGTAATTATCATGTCCACAAAAGTCACAAAAAAAAAAAGTTCAAATTAAATCGTAGGTATATAATGTCAAATAATAGAATAATAAATATGTCAAGGACGAATGTAAAAACAAAAAAAAAAAATAAAGATTTAAATAAACATGGTAATTTGGGAGCAGTTATAGACTCTTACTTATTTATGCCATTAATGAGGTACCAGGGAAGCCACATGTGCAGAAGGAATTATTGCCAAACTTCCTTATCTTCAACATAGTCTTTAATTTTATAATATGCTTTCTTGATAAGGACACGTTTGATGTGGGTTTTGAACTTCCCATCGCTAAGTTCTGTCACAGACTTTGACAACTTGTTATAAAAGCGGATACTGTTTATAAGAAATGACTTGCTTGTTTTAGTTAATCTAATCTATTTACAAAATAATCCGACTGCAAAAACACATAACTGAAAAGAAAAACAAGCATTAAGCCGGTTGAAGACCAAGACCAAGTTAGTTTAGCTTAGCTCGCTTAGCTGACGCAGTTTTCCATACTTGTGTGCAGACCGCAAACTATGACTCAGGTATGAGAAATTACCTCAGCTATGCGAGGTGCGCTAAACTAACTTAGCTTAGTTCTTGGTCTGCAACCCGCATTATACCTAATCAATAGAATTTTGGTATCGCAGCAGGCTTTTGGTATCGCAGGCGGCCACAATCCAATAACCTAAAATATCGTGTAACTTTTGTTTGTCCCGCCTACGATACCAAAATTCTATTGATAATTACGCCTGTTTTTCTCTTTTCAGTTACCTATGTGGTTTTGCAGTTAGGTTTTTAGTATTTTTAATAAAAAAAAAAACAGCTTTTTTAGTTTTTTATCATTTTTCATTAGAAATTACATTTAAACATATAATTTGCATATATTTTTGTAATCACCTTTTAAAACCCTTCATTTCGATCCCTCGATAGGTTTCTTTTTTTAAACCGCCATTTTGTTATTTTCATATTTAAATATACTCAGTGACACTCGAGCAATTAAGACGAATCTAGCGACATATCATTTATCCAAAATATCAGTATATTCAGCCGTTTAGTAGTTACGAGAGAACATAGAGACGGACATACATACATACAGGTCAAACACATAACCCTCCTTTTTTGGCTTTGCCGCAGTCGGGTAAAAACTAAAGCGCCTGCTTGTTTTCGAAGTTCGAACCCACGACCTACAACTTTAAATTCGGAGCCAGTACCACTGGGCCACCACTGCTCCAATAGAACAATGCATGATTGACATAAATAATTACCTATGATCAAAGTGTTTACCAAATGCATACAGAGATCGGCAAAAGCAAATCAGCTCGATAGATTTATTTTTGTTAAATTAAACAGGTTTTTCGTATCACTCATCAACCAAATTACACGACCACAAATCGAACGTGTCTGAATGAGTCCTAACTAAAGCTTTTGCTTTAGAAATAGTTATTTATGCAACTGTGGTACAATAAGGGGTATTAAAACACGAATGTGGGTTTGATAATAGTATCACATGAGTGTTTTAATACCTAATTATAACAGTTGAATACAAGACTTTATCTTCACCCATGATATTAATCCTCTATAAAAGTTTCTGAAACCATTGGGTGTTTGTAATTCAAGATCAAGAATAAAGAAATTCCCACGAAATTCAGTACAAGTCCACTTATGTATATCGCCTGCAGCAGCACATCACACACACATGCGTGCAGCGGTTGCTACTGTCCCCCGTATGAACATTGAAACTAGTTGCATAATGAAATTTAGTTCAACATTATAACACTTGTTTGGATGATGTAATGGTTACTATGACACTGGCTGTTATAATGTTGCCAATAAGCTAACTGTTTCAGAAACTTTTATAGAGGTTTTATAGCATGGGTGTAGATAAAATAAAAATAGCGGCCAAGTGCGAGGCGGACTCGCACACGAAGCGTTACGTATACCGCATTAAGATCGAGCAAAAAAACGACGAAAAAGACACGTTAATTACTTGTATGGGGATCCTCTTTAATTTTTTACTTTGTTTTATTTTTATTAAGTACTAGCGGACCTGACAGACGTGGTCCTGACCGAATACCGCCACCTATCGGGTCCGATTGTGAATCTAAACCATTCCCAGATCCCCTTGAACACACACAAAAAATTTCATCAAAATCGGTCCAGTCGTTTGAGAGAAGTTCAGTGACATACACACTCACAGAAGAATTATATATATAAAGATTTGTAGATAAAGCGGCCAAAGTAGTACCACACACTGTGAAATATTCAAGTGTCTACCTATTACAGTTCAAAGATACAGCCCTGTGACTGACAGATGAACGGACAAAGGGACACACGGACGAAGGGACGCACGGACGGATGGACAATGGAGCCTTAGTAATAGGGTCCGTTGGCACCCTTTCAAAATTCAAAAGTCATTTATTTAATGTAGGCTGAGAATCAGCACTTTTCGAACGTCAAAATGACATAAGACCCCCGAAAACGCCCGCCCTTCACCACTTACTAGTGCTTTAGCTGGAAAGAAGTGCCGCAACAAACTCCCCAGCAGTACAGCTGTCTGTTCAGTTAATGCAATAGAACTTACTATAGTCCGTGCAATCCACGACGACGCGCCCCACTCCGCGATTACTGTACTGTAAGCTGAACTCTAGTACGGCGCGGAGCGGAGTGGGGTGCGTCTTCGTGGATTGCGCAGACTATACTTTGGGTACGGAACCCTAAACACAAACAATTTCAGCAACTTTGCGACCTGAGACTCCCTCCAAGAGATCTGTCTACATTACCATAATCAATGTAAATCTTCATCATCAGCCTATAAATGTTCCCACTGCTGGGACACATGCCTCCTCTCGGTGAGAAGGAGTGGGCTGTAATCTACCACGCGGGCCCAGAGCGGGTTGGTAGATGTCACATGTCTTCTAATTTTTTGGTACTAGGACATGCCGGTTTCCTCACGATGTTTTCATTCGCCGTTTTGAGAGCAGTGGTGATGAAATTAAATACACAAAGTAAAGCGCCTGTCTGTGTTCGAACCCACGACCTACAACTCGTAAGTCGAGGCCGTTACCACTGGGCCACCACTACTCCCCGCTCTCCGTCCTCTCTGTCTGTCTACGTTGAAATACTGAAAATCTTCCAGTACTGGTATACCAATCAGGGAAACCAGGTAAAGTGAGGAGGTTCTTTTCAAAACTTGACTATTCCAGTTTCGACAGAACACATTTTTTTATTTTTTTTTTTTGGTTTGTGACATTGAAATTTACATGCAGCGAAAACAAAAGTTTGCCAAAACGTGATTGATCCAGCAGAAAAAATTAGATAAAACGCATGATTTCATCAAAAGTAGGTTAATCCACTATTTCCCTATATTTTTCAGTCAATTTAGTTTCAAAGTTAGGTACATTTCTTCGGTGCAGAGTTTTTATTTTTATGACGTGCCTTGAAATTGTGTTGTGTTGTGTTGCTTGGAACGGCGTGGTTTGAAAGAAAATGGCGTGGCTTGAAATTATTCCTCTAGACCCTTAACAAAACATGATTATTCCAATAAAGCCGAGTCAAAACTAGATTATTCCTTTTCAAAAATTTTAATTTATTCAAAATAGATTATTGCTAGATTTTTTAAACCCGTTCAAAACATTGGCTATTCTGGTTGTATAAAATAATTCAACAAAATATACGATTAAATACATAACTGCATTCCTAAAAAACTTGTTTCTCAAATTCTGAAACAAAATAAAAATTGGAATAGTCAAATTATGAAAAGAACCTCTTCGAGTGATCTAAAACTCTGTCTTCAGCATATAGGTAGATTGGAATGCGGTGTGAGACAAGGGGTTTGACATCCCCTAAGCTTTTCAATCTGTATGTTGATGGCCTCATCACTGAACTCGGTAGCATGAATATTGGATATCGAGTAAATAGAGTGAGCGTCAATAACATCGACTATGCGGACGATATGGTGCTGCTGGGCCCAAATGCTGGGGCAATCAGAGAACTACTCAAAGTTTGTAAAACTTATGCTGCCTCGCACGGACTGATTTATAATGTTACCAAGAGCGAATGTATGATCTTTAAGGCTGCTGGTAGGTGTCCGGACTCTGCTCAGCAAAAAGTAAGGCTGAATGGGATCCCGTTAAACAGAGTGTCTAAATTTAAGTATCTTGGGCATTTCATCACCGACGACCTTAGAGATGATATAGACGTGAAGAGGGGAGCGTAAGGCACTAGCGGTCAGAGGGAACATGTTGACCCGTAGATTTGCTCAGTGTTCTGACCAAGTAAAAATTACTCTTTTCAAGACCTACTGTCAGAGCTTTTACAAGAGAAATCTATAGGTCAGCTATACCAAGAGATCGCTGGATAACCTGCGCGTGCAATATAATAATGCTTTCAGGATGTTGTTGCGACTGCCCCGTTTCTGCAGCGCCTTAGAAATGTTCGCTGAGACCCACACACATGGTTTTCAAGCATTAATTCGCAAAAAAACAGCGTCGCTGCTGAGCAGAGTGCGGGGTAGTCGCAACAATATCCTGAAAGCTGTGGAGGAGAGCTACATATACTCCAAATATCAGACATTTTATGCAGAGGCTGCTCAGGTAGGAAACATGTTTTCTTGTCTGGTCGTCCTCTGCATTGAATGTTTATTATTTCAAATATTTTAAATCAATTATACTATATACTAACACTAAATTGTTGATTGAGCAGTGGTGGCTCAGTGGTAACGGCCGCGACTTACGAGTTGTGGGTCGTAGGTTCGAACCCAGACAGGCGCTTTACTTTGTGTAAATTATTTCATCACCACTGCTCTCAAAACGGTGAAGGAAAACATCGTGAGGAAACCGGCATGTCCTAGAACCGAAAATTCGAAGACATGTGACATCTACCTACCCGCACTGGGCCCGCGTGGTGGATTACGGCCCACTCCCTCTCACTGAGAGGAGGCCTGTGTCCCAGCAGTGGGAACATTTATAGGCTGATGATGATGATTTACACTAAATTATAAGTTGTTTTGTAATACTAACAATGGATCACTGTTGTCCGAAATAAATGAATTTTAATTTAATTTAATTTTACATTGTACTCACATGCAAACAACGAAAGCTTGATTTATTTATACGTTTATTATTGCACTTCAGAAATAAAGTCGAATCCTCTTCGATACTTTCGGATAACGAACACTTACTCCTTAATGGTTTTTTAAATATATTTATAGTCCTTGGACTAAATGGGCAAATGAAAGTACTCTTCGTCTTGCATCAAGCAAACGTAGGCAATGTTCCAAAAATTTTATAGACACCAAAATCGGCCGCTATTCACACCGTCCGCTGTGGAACAATGTTGCTAATTAATTAATACTAGCTTTTTTCCGCGACCTCGCTCGCGTGGATGTCGGAAAATATCCCACAAGAGCGTATTACCAGGTTAATAAACTAACCATCTTTGTGCTAAATTTCACCCAAATCCAGTTGTTTTTGCGCCAATCCGGAACATACATCCAGACAAACAGACAAACGGGCAAAAATGTGCTGTGTTAAAATATAATCAACTCTAAAAACGTTTTATCGATCCCCGGAAAAAGTTAAGTACCCGACACCCGAAGGAAAATAAACAGTATTTTGTTCGTGAATGGGGAACAAATTGTGATCAAACTTTTTTTTTTTGAAGTGGAATCTTCTTTAGGTGCGTTAGGCATTTTTGAGATGGGACTAAACCATTGATTTCGCGATACCATGACGACACCTCATTTTTGTAAACGCGGTTGTGCTCTTTATTTATATTACGTTACGGATCAATGTTCTATGCAAGTATTTTTACTTTAAAGGTTTCGGAAGTATTATTTTTTGTAAAAGCGATTGTACTCTTTATTTAGATAAGGTTGCGGATCAATGTTCTATATGAGTATTTTTCTTCCACCAAGGCTATTTTGTTCAAGTTTTCACTTCTATCGGCACTCCCGGAGTGCCACCACTTTTTTTTTCTGTAGGGCATCTCATAGCTGACCTCGGAGGTCATGACTATTTAACCGGGCTTTCCTGTGGCTGCCTTAACCTTCTACATTCAAAGCCTCCAGCCAGGGGCAAAAACTCTGCTAATTAAAACTAGGCGAGCGCTCGCTAAGGGCACCCCCATTTGGGGTACGAACCTCGGCTTAGGTAGGGACACGAAAAAAGTATCGATACTTTGTGGTATCGAGTACATTTCCATTCGATACCGATACTTTTGTACTCGATACTTTGCATTCGATACTTTTACTCAATGAGTACTTTTTGGCAGGTATCGTATCGAATAAGAAATTAAGTTTTAAATGGGTAATCTTAGAAATTACCCATTTAAAACTTGCGACCTTACGGCTTATGTTTATGGTTATGGCAACGCCATCTAATTCACTCATTCTGAACCTTCTAAAACATTACATCGATCTTTGCACGAAATCGTTCCTTCCATTCACAGTTAAATTCCTAACCTTTACTTCATTCATTTATTACACTAATCAATCACTCATTCACTCACTCGTTCACCGTTGTCATTTGTTTTTTCATGTTCTGCCCTACTGAAATTAAACTGACGTTATTTACTGCCTGATATTGACCTATGCTCTATGCGCATTAGGCCTTAAGAAAAGTACTCGATACCTTAAAGTATCGATACTTTTGTTTCGATACTTTTACGAGTACGATATATTTTTTTCGATACGACTCATGAGTACAGTATCGATACTTTCTATTCGATACCGTGTCGCAGGCATCGCTGAGGGGAGGATATCAAAGGTGAGACGGGCTGGGACTAAACTTTAGTGTGTGCGTACCTTTATACCGATAGTGTGCTCAGCTTATGGTGTCTATCCGCACCATACACGCCGTGGAAACTGTCATAAATGTATTTCTCAAAAAAACGCCATCTGTTGCTTTATCGATGTACTACTTGAGCAGATCGATTACCTACACAATACATCAACAAGTTCACCATGGCTAAGTACGGTGGCTGTGGCAAGTTTCTGTCGTCGACAAATGCTGGTTGCAAGGTCTTGATACCATCGTGCGTGCGTGGGTCTACAGAATACCTGCCCTTTAACGAACCCATGGCACTGTCCTGAGTGCAAAAAGAACCTGGTGAGTTATAACCGGGCTGAAACACTGGTTAGGGCGCGTAACCTGATGAACAGCAGCCCCATAAACAGCACAGTCCTAGATGCCACACTGGAGCCCAACCTAGTCATCCTCAGAGCAGAGCTAAGCATATTTAAGGAGGATTTTTTTTAAACAGAATTAGTTCCAGCTGCTCCGTGATGATCTGGCCGAGCTAAGATCCTCTCTACACGGACCGAATGACAGGATGAGTAATCTGGAGGAGAGAGTGGGTGTGTTAGAAAATAAACACACACAGCCCCAAGTATCGTCGGAGGTAAATGATTTAATATCACAACTGAGGAGCGATATTAACGACCGAGACAAAGAGCTAGTCGCAAATGATATCTAGATCTCGAACATGCCCAAGAACACTGGAGAAAATCCAACCCCGAAATCTAACTCCATTGCAAGCATGACACTTATGACGTATTTTGAGAACTACAGATATGGTGCAGTTATTTTCACAATCAATCCTATGGCTATCTCTCGCATTATCTCCAACCTTAAATGTAACGCCGAAGGTTACGACAACGTTACTCTTGACATGCAATATGACTGTGCCATACGCACCAAGTACTATAACTGACATTATGAACTGCTCAATAAAATAAATAAAACTCATTTATTTCAGGGGGCCTACTACCAGCTCAAAAGCAGTATTATTTTAATATCACTTCAGTGGCAGAAAGAGATGGAGCTATACGTCCTGTAGAGCTTCATCTCTTTCCCACACTGAAGTAATATTAAAATAATACTGCTTTATGACCTTATGGTAGGCTCCCTGCGCTGTTTTCTAAAACCACACTGAAAGTCCGGTAACACGTTATTTTGATCAACAAATTGCGTTAATTGCTGGCTGACTATCTTCTTTAACACACTTTAGACAGACACGGTAAAATGCTCAGTGGCAGAAAGAGATGGAGCTATACGTCCTGTAGAGCTTCATCTCTTTCCCACACTGAAGTAATATTAAAATAATACTGCTTTATGAGCTTGTGGTAGGCCCCAGGTCCTAGACCCATATTAAATAATCTTTCAACTGTCATTAACGAGACACAATAGAATTTAATTGTTATCCACCTCAATGAGGCATCGTGACAGATAATGAGATACAAAAACAATACAAATATTTGTCAATTTTATAAGTGTCACTATTTGAGTCACAGATAAATGTCAGATCAAATCAATGTCAAAAGCACATAGCAAAACAAAAATTAAATAGGACAACAGTGACGTCAAGTTTTCCTAACCAATGGATGAAAAATTGCTTCCGTTAGGCCCTTACCAAAAAATGCCAATCCAACTGAAGTAAAAGACCTACGCCCCATTAGCATTTTACCGTGTCTGTCTAAAGTGTATTAAAGAAGATAGTCAGCCAGCAATTAACGCAATTTGTTGATCAAAATAACGTGTTACCGGACTTTCAGTGTGGTTTTAGAAAACAGCGCAGGGAGCCTACAATAAGGTCATAAAGCAGTATTATTTTAATATTACTTCAGTGTGGGAAAGAGATGAAGCTCTACAGGACGTATAGCTCCATCTCTTTCTCCCACTGAAGTAATATTAAAATAATAGGTACTGCTTTTGAGCTGGTGGTAGGCCCCCAGTACTGCCTTACTATTATGTTACTGATAATAATCTATTATCAGCTCAAGATAAAGGAATGGGTTTTTCGTTTATTTGTCAGTTTGTTTTTGGTTTGTTGTCTTGCAATTTTATTTAATGTAAGTACTTATCTAACTATTGAAATATGTATTAATTATTATTATTATCTTACACAAATTTATTTTATTGAATTATACATACACACAGCAGTAAAAGCTGATTTACATCCGTCACCTCACACTTAAGCGTCAGGCACTAGTTGCCTGGCATTTTGCTGAGCTGGGGGCCTACCACCAGCTCAAAAAGAGTATTATTTTAATATTACTTCAGTGGGAGAAAGAGATGGAGCTATACGTCCTGTATGTAGAGCTTCATCTTTTTCCCACACTGAAGTAATTTTAAAATAATACTGCTTTATGAGCTGGTGGTAGGCCCCCTGGGCCTATTTGACGCAGCCGCGAGGCACACATTCCTGTACCCTAATTGGACGTAGATTTGAAAAAGGTCCTAAATGAACCAACCTTTAGGTCCTTTTTAATTTTTGACCATAGTGTGGGTTGAGTCCTTTTTGCAAATCTACGTCCAATTGCGTAACGTATTTTCGTAAACAATTTTGCCTAATTTGTTTCATTTTGACAGTTCAACAACATTCATTGCGTTATTTACGTTGTTAAGCTGATTTTTTTTCCAACTTATGAAGCAATGGATTAGCAATCTGTTTCAAATCGAAACAGATTGTGATTGTGTTGTATTACGCAATTAGGGTACTGCTCTTACAACGCACTTTACACTTTTTATTTGTTCTCTTATTTTTTTTTATTTTTTTTACTTGTAGTACAATATTATGTTGTGTTGTGTGCCTTTTAGTCTGTGCTAAATAAATGTATTTTCTTTATTTCTTTCTAATAGTGTGTGTGTAAACCTACTAACACCCAGTTGCTCAAAGACATACCTACCTACATTAATGCCCCATTACGTAATGGATCATTAACTTAAATTATCACATATTAAATTAAATTATCTGTCGTTGCTTCATTTTTAATTCTTTTTACCTATTGTGGTATAGTAATTTTATTCTAGGTGCACCGTCTTCATATATAATAATTATTTAACAAATGTACGTACATATACAAACAACTGTAAAACATTTTAAAAGAGTAACGGTGGAGTTTCTTGCCCATTCTTCTCCATACGAAAACTACCTTTTGAAAGGGGCGACTAGAATCAATTTTATTATTTTGTAATTTTTGACGTTCAAAAGTGCCATACATGGGCCTATTTGAAATAAATGATTTGACTTTTGACTATTTTTTTTTAACGCTAATAATTTAATTAATTTCATCAAAGAACCATTTAAATCGAATCTTATGTTGCTTTCTGCAACAAGTTAATGGAAGATTAGTATTTAATGACAGCTTTAAAAGTTAAACTTCGTTTTTGCAACTAGCTGTTAGATAAATAAAATCATTTATCTTTTTTTTTCTGTTCTATTTATCAATCAGCAAAACAAATCGATACTGGAAATTTCAAGTGTCGTAAAGGACATTGTATTCCCTGTCCTTTACGACATTTGAAATTTCCAGTGTCGAAATAGTTCTAAAGTTACCATTTCCTGTCGATTTGAAGTAGGTAATTTATGCCATTTTGCCCAGAACTATTGAAAACCCTGTTCCTTATCCACCAAGAGCTTTGGTTCGGGTGTTTCAATTTCAAATGCATACCATCTTCGATCAACAATACCAACCATACCATACTTAAAACATTGCGACTGCAAGCACTCATGTTACAACTTAATAATTATAAGAATCGGATACCTACATAGGATATTTTAAGGCTCCCGCAGACAGGCGCTACGCGACAGCGCGATGCGACTCTAGTAGAACAATTTCTATGAAAACTTCACGGAAATAGTTCTACCGGTATCGCGTCGCGCCTGTCTGCAGGAGCCTTAAATGTGACTGTAGGTATTATTATACCAATAGGTATGTCATTATGCCAATGACAGTAATTTATAGGTATGTACACGAGTACCATGTCTCATGTTTAGTGTATGGGTAAATTATTTCTACAATTTTACGCGTACACCGTTAGAAATAAGGCGCCAGCTATAAATAATTATGTAGGTAACAAAAAGTTTCCACGGATATATTTACAACTTTGCCAAATAAGGTACCAAAATACGTCTTCAGAATGCCAAAACATTTGTAAAAATAAAAATGAATTCCGTGCTTCAACACGTCATAATATATTTAATATATTTCCCAAATAAATACCTACCTAATTTCCTTTCCTTACACGTTGGTGTGCAAACAAGGCAATGTTCGTTGTCGTTGACTTTTACATGCGTTCAAAACTAATATTTTTTAAATTATAAACTTGGTTAGGTACTAATTAAGAATTCCATACGCATCTGTCAAAAAAAAACAGACGTCTCATTAACAAAGGTCGCGCACACACCTCCCAAATAAGTCAACGAACATCAGATTTAACTTACAAAAAAAAACTTCGCAATATTATTGATGCATTACGCGTCGGTGTGACACGGTGCCAGTCGCGACCCGCCGCGCCGTCGCCGCGCAGGTGAAATACGACGGGCGCCGACAGCGACGCGACGCCAGCCTCTTCTTGTAAACATCCGTACTCGACTCGTGTAGACGCACACTATCTAAATTGGAAGACAACTGTGAACTGATACTTATTGTTTTCTATGTTGCTAAGACTCCTGCAGTTTTTTTTTTAAACTTTTAATATAGAACATACATTAGAAAACAATCGACTTCCAAAAAACACTACAAAGTGAAAAATAACTTTAATTTCGGAAGTCGGTGTCTTTGGTTTTGAATTTTCGTTTTTAGTCACCGACTTCCGAAATTAAAGTTATTTTTCACTTTGTAGTGTTTTTTGGAAGTCGGTTGTTTTTTCTTTTGTAAAAAGTTTTTATTTTTCACTTTTTAGTTGTGATACCTACCCCACACAAATTCGAAAACCACTACCTGCTATGTAAATAACAGTGACATGAACTTATCATATCATCCACATACTAAGTGGGAAAAAATACATATTATTGAATCTAACTCAAAAACTATCGAAGCAAAGTTAATAAAATTTATATGGGACCACCTCGGGAATAAAAAAATATAAAAATATAAAAAGCTTTATTAATTCCTTACAACTACATCAATGAGGTTTTTACAATTAGAGTATAAGACACTATTATAATTATAAGTATGTTAGTGTGTTAGTAGTGAAATAAAATCTTTATATACGTATTTGTTAGTATTGTGTGTTAGTATCTCCAATGTTTGTATCCTCTATGTAAGGACCGCCTGAGGCGGTAAAAGCCTCCTCCAAATGTTTCCATTCGTCCCGTAGTCTGGCTGTTCTTGCCCAAAATTTGCCAGATATTCTTTCAATACTGTCCACCCACCTTTTGAAAGGTCTGCCTCTCTTTCTTTTCTTGTTTCTGGGGATCCAGTTTGTCACGACTTGGGCCCATCTTTGTGGTTCCAGCCTCTGAATGTGGCCTGCCCATCTCCATTTTAGTTTAAGTACCTGCTTAATCACATCCTTCGATTTTGTTGCTTTCCTAATCAAAGTAGTTTTCACTCTGTCTTTTAGTTTTACGTTCATAAAACTACGTTCAAGTCCTCTTTGACACGTTCTTATCTTGTTTTGTTGAATTTTTGTTAGTGACCAAGTTTGGCACGCGTAAGTGAGGCATGGTATTAAGCAGATACTCATCGCTTTTGATTTCAGACTAGGCGGAAACGAACTTTTAAAAATTTCCTTCATGGCCCAGTATTTGTTCCATGTGTTCTTTATTCTCGTGTTTATCTCCTTTTCACTACAAGTCTTAAATGATATGACGTGGCCGAGGTAGGTGTAGTCATCCACATATTGTAGCGGTAATGAGTTGACAGTTATAGGAACTCTCTCTTTATTAGTCATTACTTTGGTTTTTTCTTGATTAACTTCGAGCCCAATACTCTTGCTATGTGTGTTGAGCGATTCTAACATAGTTTGTAGTTCCTCTGGTTGTTCTGACAGTATAACAATGTCATCCGCAAATCTAAGGTGCGTTAGGTATTTCCCATCAATCTTAATTCCCATATTTGTCCAGTTTAGTTTTCTGAAGACATATTCCAGAACCGTGATAAAGAGCTTTGGGGAGAGTGGGTCTCCCTGTTTAACACCTCGTTCAATCTTAAATAGTGGGCCCGCTACTTCTATTTTCACACGTGCTGTGCTATTCTTATATATTTCTTTAATGAGCTCTATATATTCCGTGTTGATCCCTTGCTCTGTTAGTGACTGCCATATAGAGTAGTGTGATATAGAGTCGAATGCCTTTGAGTAGTCTATGAAGGCAATATATAGACGCTTATCGTACTCTATGTATTTTTCTATAATTTGCTTCAGAGTGTGGATATGATCGACGGTCGAATAGTTTCTACGGAACCCGGCCTGTTCAACTGGTTGGTTTTCGTCTATCACCTTCGTTATTCTTCGAAGCAAGGTCGATGTGAAAACTTTGTATAAACAAGACATTAAGCTGGTCTGTAGTTCGATATCAGTTTTGGGTCTCCTTTTTTGTACAAAAGGACTATTTCTGAACACTGCCACTGTTCGGGTATTTTTTTTTTAAGTAAGATCAAGTTGAATAGTTTGTTGAGTGGAGTAATTAGTTTTTCTATTCCTGCTAAGATCATCTCATTAGTCACCCCGTCTGGTCCGGGACTTTTTTCGATCTTTAACTTTCTGATTGATAATTCCACCTCGCTTTCTAAGAAAGGTGGAACCGGGTCGTTATTCCTTGTCCATGTAATTGTATTTGTCTGATTGTCTTGTTTATAAGTTTCTCTGTAGAGTTCCCTATAAAATTTCGTAGCTATTTCCATTATGTCATTCCTATTTGTTACCGTTGTACCTGCCTCATTACATAAATGCGTCAGCATATTTTTAGTGGTGTTTAATTTTTTGTACGCTTTCTCGATGCCTCCTGATTTTTTCAGGAAGGAATAGAGTATTTCACTCCTGTAGTTTTTTAAATTAGTTTTAATAAGATTATTAACTTCTCTATACAGTCTACTGAGTCTTAATTTCTCTTGTTTTGTTTTATTTTCTTTGTTTTTCAGCTCTTGTCTTTGGTTTTGTAGATTTTTCACTTCCTGTGTAATTATTGATTCCAATTTCGTGTGTTTTTTTGACGTATTTGGGTATATCGAACATTTATTTAAAGTCGTTTCTAATTTGTCGTAAAATGTTTGTACCGTTTCATCTTTAGGTTCATCGTGCTTTGATATTTCATTTTCGAATTTTTTGTAGTCTATAGAGCTTCGTGCACCTTCTCTGTATTGTGATCGTGGTTTCTTTCTGTTTTGTAAGGTAAACGTTATCCTAATCAATCTATGATCGCTAGAATGTGAAAATCTGCTCAGCACTTCAGCGTTCTCTACATTTTTAATTTGGTTTGTTGCTATAAAATCAATTTCATTTTTAGTTTTCCCATCTGGCGAAAGCCATGTCCATCTTAATTTTTCGGACTTTTTAAATAAGGTGTTAGTTATTTTGAGTTTGTGCTGGTGGCAAAAGTTTATAAACATTTGTCCTCTATTGTTTCTCTTTCCATAGCCATAGCTTCCCATTGTCAGGTGCTCACCAGGTTCCTGTTCACCTATTTTGGCATTCATATCACCCAAAAATATAATTGATTTTGTACATTTCGCTATGGCTGAGTCTAGGTCTAAGTAGAATTTTTGGATTTCAGATTCGTTCGCTCTTTTTGTAGGTGCGTAGGCTTGTACTATTGAGTATATCTTATTTTCAATTTCCAATTGAAGAGTAACCACTCTTTCCGATGTAGGGATAAAATCTTGAACTTGAATATTTTTCTGTTTTTTTACCAGGAAGCCCACACCATTCGCTCCTTTCGTTTGTCCAAAATAGTATAGAACGTAGCTGCCTCTGTCTTCTATTGCAAGTCCGTCCCTTCTCACTTCAGAGATTCCTATGATATCCCACTTTATAAGAGATATTGCGTATTCCAGCTCTATAATTCTTGTTTCGCTTGCTAAAGATCGAACGTTGTAACTACATAAAAAGTATTTTCTTTTTTCTGTAGGTTGATCGTTAAAAGTTTTTTCACTGTACTTTGGAGGGTTTTGGTCTACTACCCCCGCGGTGACCGGCCGTTCTGGGGGAGGTTTATTGAGAGTATTTTTTTTAATTTCTGTTGATTTCGGTAGTTTTATGTATGTAGTACATTTGGGGGGCGTTACTTGTTGCTATTCTGATTCATCTGAAGAAGGAGCTGTAGTGTATCTCTGTGAGTCTTGACTCTGCTCGTTTTGTAAGAAGGATGTCATTGAACTTTGAACTTTTTGAAATTTGGTATTGTTTACCTTTGTTCGTTTGGTGGCTTGAGACTTTGGTGATCGAGCTTTGCTTGAGTGTGATTTCACTACCTGGCTTGGTGGAGTAATTTCCAACTCTCTCTTTTTTTTAGTTTGCTTATTTAGATTTTTATGTAATTCTTCATTTTTATTCATTTGTTTCAGACTTCTATCAGTTCCTTTGACTATAAGGCGATCATAACGTAAAAACGCTATCTTTCCCTCTTTTCTCTCGATTTCTACCTGTTTCTATAGTTCTCGTCTTTTTTCTAGAATTTGTTTTGGGTAGTCCTCTTTGACATATGCTGATTTATTTTTAATGTTTTTCTGATTTTTCAGTACAGATAGTTTTTTTTTTTTTGACCACCTCGGGAGCATAACTTAAAAAAAAAAAGAATTTTTAAAATCGGTCCACAATTGACGGAGAAATCGGTGAACAAACATACGCGACGAACATAAAACCTTCTCCTTTTTGGAAGTCGATTAAAAGTAGTACTGATAAGTACCTACCAGTAAGGGATGCTAATTATAGATTGATTGAACCTTGACCCGGGCCATATTCTACTCCATACTAGACAGGAAAGAATGGGCAAGCTGACATATCTAGAATAGATAGGTACTCTAAACACCTTGGGTGTCTATTGTACCGGGACGGGATCAAAATAAAAGACTCCTTGGGTTAAACTGTTCATATATTCACCACAATATTATATCTTTACATATTACTAGATGGTTGACCGCACCACCACAGGACTATCTGACTTTTTCTCCACAAACAAAACTATTCAAATTCTATTTAATTATAAGATTGTCATCCTAATTCGAATGCCAGGCTGTTTTCTTACCAGCCTGCTTAACTTAAGGTTGCATCCTTAATATTATAAATGTGAAAATAAGTTTGTTTGTTACGCCTTCACGCTAAAACGGCTGAACGGATTTGGAAGAAATTTGGCACATATATAGATGATGCCCTGGAAAAGAACATAAGATACTTTTTAGGGTTCCGTTGCCAAATGGCAAAAAACGGAACCCTTATAGATTCGTCATGTCTGTCTGTCTGTCTGTCTGTCTGTCTGTCCGTCCGGATGTCACAGCCACTTTTTTCCGAAACTATAAGAGCTACGCTGTTGAAACTTGGTAAGTAGATGTATTCTGTGAACCGCATTAAGATTTTCACATAAAAATAGAAAAAAAACAAATAATTTTGGTGTTCCCCATACTTAGAACTGAAACTCAAAAAAAATTTTTTCATCAATCCCATACGTGTGGGGTATCTATGGATAGGTCTTCAAAAATGATATTGAGGTTTCTAATATCATTTTTTTCTAAACTGAATAGTTTGCGCGAAAGACACTTCCAAAGTGGTAAAATGTGTGTCCCCCCCCTGTAACTTCTAAAATAAGAGAATGATAAAACTAAAAAAAATATATGATGTACATTACCATGTAAACTTCCACCGAAAATTGGTTTGAACGAGATCTAACAAGTAGTTTTTTTTTAATACGTCATAAATCGTAAACCGCAATTTACCTTTCATTCAATGTTACTTGCTGCTACGGAACCCTTCATGGGCGAGTACGACTCGCACTTGGCCGGTTTTTTTTTTCCCACGGGATCGAGACTTATGCGGGTGAAACCGCGGGGCGCAGCTAGTAATATTATAAATGCGAAAGTTTGTGAGGATGGATGGATGTTTGTTACTCTTTCACGCGAAAACTACTGAACGGATTTGGATGACATTTGGCACACAGATAGTTTATAACCTGTATTAACACACAGGATACTTTTTATCCCGATATTCCTACGGAATCGAGACTTATGCGGGTGAAACCGCGGGGCGCTGCTAGTATTGCATAAAACCTTACACTACCTACCTAAGGTAAGGCTGAAAAACAGGTATCTACTTCTGCTGAAAAAGTTAAGAAAGAAATTAGAGTTGGGGTTAAAAACAGGGTTCACGCATGACAATGCAAATAAAAGTGAATGTAGATAGATACGGAACATTAATAATAATTAAAAGAAAAACATTATACCTACCGCGTTCCAGCTGCATTGAGAAATTAGAATCTCGTAAACATTGTTTTGTAATTCCGAAGCAAAGATTGCTAACTATAGGTATTATAATACCTAAGTATAGGAGACAAAATGTGAGGCCGCCAAATTTTGTCCCCACACAATGAAATGCTATCAATTGTAAACCCATGGCGGGTAACAAATTGATAGTATCGCATTGTGCCTTCTGCCAAACGTGGCTTCGACTTTCAAGCGGTTTTGGCACCAATTTGTAGCTTTAATTACCCCATCAAAGATGAAGCTGAATAATTAGGAGTGAGTCATTTACATTTTTATAGAAATTCGATTTTTTCGATTAAACTATTGACAATAAACAAAATTCATGAAACTTTTAATAATAATAAATAAATAAATAAAAATGTTTATTTCTTCACTTAAGTAAATAACTATATTAGGTTTGGAGTCACCTTTTAAGCATAGATTTGCTTGTATTAGGTGGTTCCGCTCCTCCAGTTTACAATAATTCTACAAATGTGTGAGAAATAAGCCAAAAGATTCATTTAATTAACATTTTACAACCCATTATTATATTAGTAAGGGCACTGGGTGTAGGATATGTTTGTGAGTTTGTGTGTGGGTTCGTTTGTGTGCGTGTTTGTGCGTGTGTGTGCTTGTGTGTGGGGATGTGTGTAAGATAAATTGGTGTTAGTAGAGCTGGAGCAGGTATGGATTTTAATCTGAAGATCTTGTGATGGCTGGGCACGGTTAAATATAGAAAAGCAGATGTAATTGGTCTTTGAAATATTTAAAGTTAAAAGGTATTTATTACTGGATACTTTGTTGATTTTTAAACAAGAGCAGGTGGTGTTAGTAGAGCTGGAGCAGGTATGGATTTTAATCTGAAGATCTTGTGATGGCTGGGCACGGTTAAATATAGAAAAGCAGATGTAATTGGTCTTTGAAATATTCAAAGTTAAAAAGTTCTGATCGAGCCAGGTAGCTACTGTAGACAGACCACGTTCGGCGTTGCGATCGACGCTGTCCCATGTTTCTCCCGAGAAAACAATTGCTGTATCGTCAGCATAAGAGAAAATGTGGACACCTTCGATACTCATGTTACATAGGGTGTTTATATAAATGAGGAACAGCGGCGACCCGAGTACGCTACCCTGTCCTACTCCGTAAGTGACTATTTCTTCGGAACTAGTGACTGATCCTATTTTAACCACGTACCTGCGTTCACTCAGGTATTCCGTGAAAAGTTTAAGTGGTAATCCTCTTATACCAACGTCTTCTAGGCTATGTAAAAGTGTGGGGACAGAGACTGTGTCGAAGGCTTTTTTGATGTCCAAAAAGACGGCCAGACACTTTTTTCGATCGTCCACTCTTTGAGTGACGATAGATGTCAGCGCTAGGATTGCGTCTTCAGTAGACTTTCCCTGTCTAAAGCCAAACTATGAGGGTAAAATTATTTTATTTTGTGTTAAATATGTACTTAAGCGTTTATTTATTAATCTTTCGACAATTTTAGACAGGGAAACTTCTCTGTTAAGTGCCATATTTTTTGCTGCTAACTCCTGTGACGTGATGTGGCCTAGAACTAGAAACACATTCTGAATCAATACAAGCCACTTTGGGTGAGTTTTGACCAAAAATGTGATGTTCTGTTCATTTGCTGAAATCAATTCTCACTTAGATAGCTATCTACATGGCCTATGAGAATATTTCTATGTGATTTGCCGTAGATGAGTTAAAAAGAGATATTTTAAGCCAGAAGAGCTCTTTCAACCAGCTACTTTGTAACCGAAATAATTTCTGCCATAGTTTTATGCTCTATTTAAATTTTAAATTAGCATAGGATCTAACTATGTATGCTTTATGCTTCAATTTTCTGTGCAGAACAAAGTTGCCGTACCTACCTAATAAAAGCGTGACCGTTGCTTCGGAAGACGTAAAAGAGATACCTATAACGAGAATGCTTTTAGGGGATCGCGGACGAATTTAATGCGATGTTATTGTATTCTGAGTGGGATTTTAGAAATTCCTAATATGTACTTAGTAGCAAGTGGATATTTTGTTATTTAGAGTCTGGGGACATTCTTGATGACAACATTCTCAGATTAATAATTATTAATCCTTCGTATCGAACGTAACTACCTACGGCATATGGAAGGTTAATATAACCCATCTCTCTATCTGTCTGTCCGTTATTAGGTAGGTATGCGTATCACATGAATAACCATATAAGTAGGTACATACCTAAGTTACCGTTTACCGTGTTGTATCCTATTACCTTTCAGTCTGTGCTAAATCAATGTATTTTCTTGTAAACTGATTTTGTAAACTGATATTTCAAGTGACTACACTAACTGCGGTCGATGACCCCACAAAAACATCAACAATTTAATTTCTTTTTGTTTTATGATGTTTAGATATCGATACCCTTTTTTTTTTGGGTGGGAAATTATCAAATAACTTCTCCCGCTCTAGGTGGAGCGGGAGGGGGCATGTCAGACTTTTACTGACTAAAACCCACCCGTATTCCTTCGGTTGCCCTGTTGCCGGGGGCCACGATTTCCCTATCGGTTTTCTTCGAATCCCCGGCAGGCATTGGCCCTAGTGGACCCCGTCAATTCTGCTGACATCTCTTTAAGGCGCGCGTGGAATACAACGCGCCGTCGACCCGGGCTTGGTCCTTATCGGACGGCGAGCTACCCATTGCTCACCGACCGCAAGCCCGCGCCTACGGTGACCGGAAATCGGCTCGCGATTCCCGCCCCGGGCGTCTCCTGCGGCGGTTAGGGGCGTGAGGGCGCGAAATTTGCCTCTCCCTCACGCGTTCCGCCTCCTCCTTCGCGAGCATTACCGCTTCGCAGAAGGAGGTGACGGCCTGCCATTTCCTCTCGCTCCGTACCATGGCCTGAACCCTGAACCAGGGCCGGACGCAGATCACCGCCACCGATCGCCTCTACGAGGACACGGCGTTGCTCCGCCCAAGCCGGGCAGACCTCCACCGAATGCTCCACCGTGTCCTCAGGCCGATCCACACAATGGTGACACCCGGGTGTTTCCTCCCGCCTTATCCTGAACAGGAACCTCCCGAAGCAGCCGTGTCCGGTGAGGACCTGCGTCAGGCGGAAGGTGAGGACGCCGTGGCGCCTCTCAAGCCACTCCTCAAAGAGGTGGCGTGCCCAGATATCGATACCCTCACATCACGTCTGCGCAGTTTCGCTAAATTTAATTGGACCGGACCCTGTATGTTATCTGTCAAGCTCGTTCAGTAGGAATAGGTAATAGGTAGGTAAGTCGGCAATCTGAGTTATCAACACGACAAGATTTGCATTACAGAGCCTAAGAAAATAGTTTTCCCACATCAAGCTATACATTTTACGGAAATCCTATGTAATGCGAGATCAGCATAAACTGGAAATGTATAGCTTGTATAGCTTTAATTTAATTAACTTGTTTTTTGAACCTACTAGGATCACGGCATCTACGTCGACTTGTCTCGATAATATATTTAGTGATTGTGAAGCCAAAAATAAATTAGTTTTAAGTGACTTAACATCTGACCACTGTGGTTTACTAGCTAGCTTCCCTATGCAATTACAAAAAAAACCACATAAAATAGAATGCAGGCCTTATACAGCTAGTCGTTGCAGCAAGTTTAAAAATAATATAGCTCATAGAATTACACCATCTATAGTAGAACACGAAAATCCCAATGAAATCTATGGAGCCCTTTTTGATGTTGTGCAAAAAGAGTACCAATCTACTTTCAAGACCAAAACTATTAACATTAATAGCACCTCTGTTGGCTTTAACCAATGGGCTACTCCAGGTATTTATAAAAGTAGAGCGACACTATACGAGTTATATGGTTTGAAAAATATAGGTTTGATACTCCTTTCTTAGAGTATGTCAAAAATTATTCAAAATTATTTAAAAATATTTGTGTTTTTGCAAAATCAAAATTTTTAGGCGATACAATTAAAAATTCAAATAATAAAGTAAAAACCACTTGGAAAATTATTAACAATGAAACGGGTAAGTCGGTTAAACAAGAAAAACAACTCGAGATTATGGTCGACAGTAAATTAGTTAATATAGCAGCCGACGTAGCTGAGGCATTTAATGAATTTTTTGCCAACATACCTATAACTACAACTCGCTCCTTAAATTCGTCCCCGTCTAAAGCTGAAAACCTTTTGCATAGCAGTGTGCCTAAATGTAGTAGCTTATTTAGCTTCGAGCATGTAACACCTCGTGATGTAGTTAATGTTTTTAACACACTTAAGTCTAAAAACACTGGTGATTACTGGGGTATCTCCATTAAACTATTAAGTAATATAATAGACATAGTAGCTCCATATTTAGCTGTAACTTTTAATAAATGTGTTGATTTAGGATCTTTTCCTGACCTCATGAAGAGTAGTAAAGTCATACCATTATTTAAATCGGGTAACAAAAATGACGTTGGCAATTTCAGGCCTATTTCTATCTTACCTGCATTCAGTAAAATATTTGAAAAGTTAATACTCAAGCAGTTGCTAAGACATTTTAATTTAAACAGACTTCTTCATGATGAACAATATGGTTTCACAAAAGGTCGTTCGACTACAGATGCAGGTGTTGCTCTGATGAAACACATATTTAACGCATGGGAAAACTCGCAAAATGCTATTGGAGTTTTCTGTGATCTCTCCAAAGCCTTTGATTGCGTGCACCATGACACACTTTTGCGTAAACTACGTCATTACGGTGTCCAAAACGAAGCTCTTAAAGTAATAAATTCTTATTTGCATAATAGGGTCCAATGTGTAGATGTTAATGGTGTGAAATCTTCCGGGCTACCAGTTCAGTTAGGTGTACCTCAAGGCTCAATACTGGGTCCATTCTTATTCTTAGTGTATATAAATGACTTACCTTTTTATTTAAAGGATATCTGTAACGTTGTACTGTTTGCAGATGATACCTCTCTTATTTTTAAAGTAGACAGGAATAGACAAGATTTTGACGACGTAAACAGTGCACTCTCAATGGTTACGGATTGGTTTACGACAAATAACCTAGTTCTCAATGCCAAGAAAACGAAATGTGTAAAGTTCGCTCTACCAAATGTTAGAAATCTAGGACCCAACATCGTCTTAGATAAAGAGGTGCTTGAAAAACTGTGAACTCGGCAGTTTTTCTGGGCATAACAGTAGATGCCAAACTTCAGTGGGGCCCACATATATCAAGCCTAGCGGGGAGGCCCAGTTCGGCCGCCTACGCTGTCAGGAAAGTAAGACAATACACTGACATTGATACAGCTCGGTTAGTCTATTTTAGTTATTTCCATAGCGTTATGTCCTATGGTATTCTGCTGTGGGGCAAAGCCGCTGACATTCAAAATATATTTGTTCTTCAAAAACGAGCTGTTCGAGCAATTTACCAGCTACGTGCCAGAATTTCTCTAAGAGATTTTTTTAAAGATGTTGGTATTCTCACGGTGGCATCACAATTCATTTTCGCCAATATCTTATATATTAGGCAAAATATACACTTATACACTAAAAACAGTGATATTCACAATGTTAACACTAGAAATAAGGACAAACTACGAGCTCCCTTTCACCGGCTTCATAAGGTTCATAACTCATTTGTTGGGCTTGGTATAACCTTTTATAACAAGCTACCCTCTTCTATGCTAGATTTGCCTTTTAATGCGTTTAAAAATAAAGTAAAATCCAACCTTTGTTCAAAGGCATACTATTGTATCAACGACTACTTAAATGATAAGAATAGTTGGTCGCTGTGATTAACTCAAGACAATGTTTATGTTCTTTCTCCAGATTTAACTTACCTACTGACAGTTTATATAAGTTTATATAATTTTTTTTTATTTTATTTGACTTTATGAGTCAATTTTTTAATTATTTTTTTACGAGTCTATTTATTTTTATTTTATTGTTGACATAATCTACTCATTACAATGTTTTTGTTATGAGTTTGTATTGCAATTTGTGGTTGGCTAGTGACCTCGACAATTGATTATATTATTTTTTACCTGAGCAACCGGCAGCAAGTTCGTCATGCTCCCTTAGATGTCAATGCTTGCGGTAGCCTCGGGAGTCGGGTTGCCTCCTTCCCTCAAATATGGCGAGGGGGGTAATGGCTGATCTTTGCGTTATGCTCGTGAACGGGTGCTGCTTGTGGTGACTGGTCGTCTTGCTGATCATGGTTTTGTTATTGTTACTAGTAATTAACTGTACATTTATTTTACCTCGATGGTCCTAGTTTATCATTTATAACTTCCAATTTACAGTTTTTTTGTAAGCGGGCACGCCCTTTATGCCTGGAGGCTTTTATTTAGATATTTACTTCTTTTTACGTTTAGTTTTTATTTTTTAATTCTGCTTGAGTATAGTTCTCGATGTTTTTGGTTGGTATATCGGCGTGTGCTAGCTAACATATGGCCAATAATTTATACTTAATTAAAATAATGTTTTGTGTTGCATAATAATTTTGCATACTATTGTATAGAGTCATTTGTATTTTTTTCTAACTTGAACAGACAGCTGTGCTGCTGGGGAGTTTGTTGCGCCACTTCTTCTTCCCAGCTAAAGGCACTAGGAAGTGGTGAAGGGTGGGCGTTTTTGGGGGACTGTCTTATGTAATTTTGACGTTCGAAAAGTGCTGGTTCTCAGCCTAATTTGAATAAATGACTTTTGAATTTTGAATTTTTTTTGAATTTTGTGTCGCCGTGTGTACCTTATACCCATCTCCTACTACTGCCATCTTCCTAACGTAATTCTATGTAGATCTCCTAAACCTGGTCACCTGGATATTTATGTAAATTACGAAGATAGGACGCCTGTGAGCGGCACAGGACTAGATTTGATTCCAATAATAACTAGTTAATGCAAAACGTCGAAAAGCACTGTAATTAACCGACTGCACGCCTGCAAAATGAGGGTAATGTTTTTTACGCATAGGTGTTGCCTATGAGCGGTAATCGGATTCTTTGAGTGTAGGACAGGTTGGAATTGAATTAAGATAAGGTAAGGTAATTAGGTACTTGTATCCATTAAGCTATTATATTAACTTATTACATAACATCACGCCTTGTTTCCCCGAAGGGTTGGGCAGAGGTGTCCCTGTAGCAGGTACACCCACATTTCGCCAGTTATGTTTAAGTCCCATGTAATAGGGGGCGAGCTTATTGCCATCAACCGGGCACAAATCCAGATTCTGAGCTGCTACTAAGAAATTTCAGATAGAAAAACCCAATAACATTTTGCCTGGCCCGGGAATCGAACCCAGGACCTCATGCTCAGCAGTAGCGCATTAACTTTTTAACCAACCATAAATTGCTTATTTCAGAAAGTCTTTAGTCAAAACTTTTATCATTATTCAATTTCTAATCGTACATTTTACAACATTACACACACTTAAAAACAGATAATGGTGCCGATTCCCTTGTTCACAAACTAAACTAAAAAGTTCAGTGCATCTTTTTCTTTCTATTTCATTAAGAAAAGGACAGAAGATAAATTTTAGTTTAGTCCTGTCAAATTAATCAGCGCTTGACGTAAATTGACGTAATTTTAGTCGGCAAGTTTTTAATCACGTCTAAACTTGTATGGAGAGTGACAGGCGATGATTAATTTGACAGGACTAAACTAAAATTTATCTTCTGTCCTTTTCTTAATGAAGTAGAAAAAAAAGATGCACTGAACTTAAATTTAGTTTAGTTTGTGAACAAGGGAATTGGCACCACTGAGATATTTGGGTCTTACTCTTGATGATAAACTTACAATGAAACGTCACATTGAGAAAGTAAGAAAAAAGATACCATCACTGACTGGTGCACTTAGAGGAATTGTCCGATGTCTCCCACTACAGGTCAGATATATTATTTATAACTCGATGGTTATACCACATCTCTATTATTTGATCGAAATATGGGGAAGTACTGCCAAAACTCATCTTAAAAAACTACAAACATCTCAAAATAAAATTATTAAAGTCTTATTCAATTATGCTTACTTAACATCTTCTCAAAAGGTTTTAAAAAAAACAAAATTAATGAATATCGATCAAATTTATAAATATATGTAACACTTGCATACTTGTACGTAAAATAATTAATAGAGATTAATAGATAATAATTAATAGAATTATACATACACAAATAACATTTACAAAAAGAATGCAAATTCAAAAGCGTATGACGAGGCAGGCTAACCATATAATTTTAAGAGCACCGAGGACAAACTACGGTAGAAAGACTCGTATATGAGGGGGCTGAACTCTATAACTCTAAGTAAATCACTTCCAACTTTTAAAAGGCTACTAAGCACCACCTGAATAATGTGTGAATTATAAGTTTTTTACCGTTTTTATTACTTTATTTTATTTTATTACCAAGCGAAACCGTCGCTTTTCTTAATTATTATGTTTTTCCTCATAGAAGTAAATAATTATATTCTTTTTTAGTGAAAATTAATGTTCTTAAACCGTAAGTCGCTAAAATTGTGTATAACGTGTGTGTAAACGAACAATAGTTACTACGAAACGTTTGTGAAAAGAACTTTGACTAATAGATAACATTAAAAAAACTTTTTACAAAAAAAAACAACCGACCTCCAAAAAAAACACTACAAAGTGAAAAATAACTTTAATTTCGGAAGTCGGTGTCTTGTGTTTTGTATTTTCATTTTTTGCCACCGACTTCCGAAATTAAAGTTATTTTTCACTTTGTAGTGTTTTTTTTTGGAGGTCGGTTTTTTTTTTTTTGTAAAAAGGTTTTATTTTTCACTTTTTAGTTGTGGTACCTACCCCACACACATTCGAATACCACTACCTGCTACCAGTGACAGAAACTTATCATATCATCTACATACTAAGGGAAAAAAATACGTATTTTGTAGCTAACTCAAAAACTATCAAAGCAAAGTTAATAAAATTTATATGGGACCAATTCGAGAGCACACCCTTTCAAACAAAAAAATAATTTTCAAAATCGGTCCACAATTGACGGAGAAATCGGTGGACATACATAAAAAAAAAGAAAAAAACAAACACACGCGACGAACATATAACCTCCTCCTTTTTGGAAGTTGGTTAAAAACGAATAGATAAGTTGAACATTTTGATAACGTTTCAGAACAATAACTTACTTCTAATATTTCTTTGTTAGGAGCTCGTGGCTAAATAGTAACAGCCGCACGGGTCGATCTATCAGGTTAAGCTACGCTTGCCGGGGTTGGTCCGTGGATGGGTGACCATCTTTACATACCAAGATTCCTCCGAACCAGAACTTAAGAACCAGTCTTACCAAGGGGTATCGTATTATCCAGTTACTGGGTTGTGGAGGTCAGATAGGCAGTCGCTCCATGTAAAATACTGGTATTCAGCTGCATCCGGTTAGACTGGAAGCCGACGCCAACATAGTTGGGAAAAAGCTAGGCAGGCAGATTTTTTATATTTCTTGTTAATAAGTCCTAAAGTCATTAATGGGCTTTTAACTGTGAACAAAGTGCAGTGTCATAAAATAATCTGTGTTTCAATGTGAAAAGCAGTGGAAAACAAAATTTTAAAATCTGCACTTTAGAAATGATTGTTTTGAAGTTTTAATTTTGGCGTCATATCGACGCTTGAAAGGCAACATTGACTAAGCGACATGGATTCCCATGTCGCTTAGTCAATGTTGCCTTTCAAGCGTCGATATAACATAAACCTCTGTTCCACGACACCAATCTATCAAAAATATTGAACCAGCGCCATCTAGTCACGAGTAGAGGTACGACACTGACAACTTATTTTGACATCCAATGAACCTCTGTCTCACGATTTCTCAGCAACTTTATTTCATTTTCCGTATGATTACCCATTCACAATTGGACGTAGTTTAGCAAAAAGGATTCAACCCACACTATGGTCAAAAATGAAAAAGGTCCTAAAGGAGGTTTAGGTTTTTAGGTCCTTTTGATTTTTGACCATAGTGTGGGTTGAGTCCTTTTTGCTAAACTACGTCCAATTACAGGTGTAGCTATAACCTACCTACTGACTTCGAAGATACCCCATGAAACTCCATATCAAGATATGGAGTTTCATGGGGTATCTTCGAAGTCCATGATCAATTGACCACGGATAGGTAACTCTCCTAAGTAACCCAGCAATTTTCTTTGATTTAATTCAGTACAACAATCGAATCACGTGTACTATTCATTATTGAGAAGTTCCATTGTCTATCTCCGAAGGTTTTCATCAGATCTTCAGCAAAATTAGCGAAGATATCGCTGACAATACAACAACAAAAAACTAAAGAATTGATAACCTCCTACTTTTTTAAATCGGATAAAAATGTCTCGAATGAATGAGGTTAAAAACTGAAAGTTCTTAATAGGTGGCAGCACAGTACGTCTTTAAGCAGCCATTGTTGTGGTTTACTTTTGTGTCGATCTCAAATTATACGAAAACTATACAAATATGTATGAGACTTGAAGTGTAGCACTATTAAAAGACGAGCTAAGGACAGGGGAAGCGTCTACCACTGGCAAAAAAGCAGCTTTAGTGAAAAAGTCAATAAATTATGAATGTTTTATATTTTATAGGTTATTTTGTGTTTGTTGACTTAAGTTCGGTTTTTAGACGTACGATAGAAATAACCTGATCAGAGTTGAAAACCAACTCGGGCATGATCTCCCTGACTGAAAAACCTCAGAGATAGCACTTCTAGCACTGAAATAACAGAATATCTCTAAGATTCTCATAGCAAAAAGTAAGGAATTTTAGTGATAATTTATTTTTGCAGTTTAAATGTTTCATGGTTGACTGTACTAACGCTTTGTATGTAAGTAAATGATACAACAAAATCAAAAAGTAATAATTTATGTATATTAATAATAGAGTAAAGCTTACAGCACAACAGCTCCAAATATTGGAAATGGATCACTAGACTTGTTTAGTTTATACCTAAATCTATTGAGGAGTCCGCTTGCTACAACAACACCATTGCAAGGCGGATTGGAAACATAGTTTGACACTGGAGTTCTGAGTGGTCTCAACACTTGTGTTCGACAACTTTTGATTTTGATTCTAATACACTTATCACTTTTAAACTTGGTTGGTTCGAAGACCGATTCTCTGTGGACTCCGTTTCTTAGGTTGCTAGGGGTAGGTATCAGCCGGAGTTTGGGCCGTTTCATCACCGGTCGGACCGGTGGGTACATGAAATCTTCGTCTGATGTTCTCTCGGGTGATGCGTTTTCATTTGTGATTTTATCTGAAAAGAATTGGGTGGGATTTAATACTGTAACATGTCTTTGTGACATTTCTTTAAATAAATCTTAAGACCAGGCACTCCAAAGACAATTTCCACGCAAACCCCGCCCCAATGCACCCCACCACGCCACTATGTGCTAAACGCTAATACATCAGTAATAAAGTTGAATATCGCGTGCACTCTTTTGGTCGTGTTCGAGCACGGAACTAAATGTCGTAACTCTCCTTATTTCGTTTATAACTAAAGTAATAATTGATCTAGAGAAAAATATATTTGGATAATAAACTATATTTCCTTATTGTCAATAATTGTTTTAGACATAAAAGCCGAGTAATATTGTTTTTGTTCCGAATAATCTTTAAAAAAGACATGATTTTCAAATAAAAAATGGATCCAGCGAAAATGTTCCAATTACGTAACTGTCTTATATTTGGAAAGAAAAAGATCCAATGAATCATATACTAAAGTTCCATTTTGATTGTATGCGTGACATTTTCAGAATATTAATGCAAACTAACATACAATTTAGGGAGCCTCCTCTTAACAAAACAGAGCCTCACAGGCAGAGTTCTTGTGCTTTTCAAAAGTTTTTGATACCCCTTTTTGAAACGCGTTGGATATCGTAAGAGTTTGCCGTCATCATCGTGATAACACAATATTATTATTACACGTTTTTTTAGGGTTCCGTACCTCAATAGGAAAAAACGGAACCCTAGGATCACTTTGTTGTCCGTCTGTCTGTCTGTCTGTCAAGGCCCTTTTCCTCAGGAACGCGTGGAGGTATCAAGCTGAAATTCATATCAAATACTCAGGTCTACTGTCCCTTGCAGCTGTGAAAAAATCAAACTTCTAAGCCGGAATCAAAAGATACAGCCGTTTATGCTGCAAATTTTCGACACTCGCAAGGGAATCAAAACCTACAGGGAGAAAGAAATACTTCCCGTGAACTCAGAATCTTGAAATTTGGTACGAAGCAACGTCTTATAGCACAGATAAAGGAAAAATTGCGAAAAGCATAAATTTTTAGTTACATCATAAAATAAAAATATTTTTAATAATTTTAACTTACTACCCCCTTCCTCATGAACGCGGTTTGTACGGAACCCTCGGTGCGCGAGTCTAACTCGCACTTGGCCGGTTTTTTTTAAAGATATGAATGCGTTTTTCTACCCTCTTTGCCTATTGCATATTCAAAGACAATTGTATTAAGGAGTAAACTCCAGTTGTGCGTCGGAGCTGACACACACACATTTTTTTTTAAAGACAACCGAGATCAAGACGTCATTTTCATGTCAAATTGTTAAGATATACCTGTCACAGGGAATAACATCCTCCGCGGCAGTACAGAGTCGCCGAGCATCTCGTACAGCGTGTAGTCTGTCGTCACGTAATCTTCTATGTACGTCGTAGGTTCAGATCTGAGTAAGCATGTTGACACGTCCTGGGAACAAATAAATATACATTCAACTTTTCGTATCCATGACTCGATATTTTGTTCGACCAGTGAGTAGCGACTTGGACAGCTCTGTCGTTTGCCTCATTTAAGTCCGGGTGACTGCACCCGGACTTAAATGAGGCAAACGACAGAGCTACAGCGCGACAGAGCGACAGAGCTGGGAGAACATGTTTTTCAACTTCAATGTTAAAGTTTGTTCTTGGGATAAATTGATCCCAACTACGGAACCCTTAATTGTGCGTGGCCCACGCACTAAGCCGGTTTTTAAATTTGAATTTGACATATTCAACGATGTCATGTTTTTTTGACAGGAAAAAAAATAGGTCATCGCTGTCAAATCATAGAAGTGCATTGGAAGCATAAAATATTTTCGAACGCTAAAACTACAAGCTATCGTTCATGTTTTCTTCCTGCAGGTCTACTCCCTAAACACGAAATCCGAAGATTCGGCCGAAATTAAGTGCGTATTAGTTTGGGGCCCGATCTAAGAATGAATGACAACACAATTTAACAGTCTGTTATCCTTACACCCAATGTGTCTTTGCCTGTTCAAAAAACTACACTGGTAGTGACTCAAACATTAAAGATGATACGTTGATTGAACAGTAATTTTCAGAAACTTAAGGTAAAATAGGGTAACCGCTATCGTTGACATGCATATCACGGCAAAGGAAAAAAAAAATAGAATCGAAAGTGGGCGTGGGGCGTGTGATATACCCCGAAATTCTTATTTTGGAATAAGTACTATTTGGAAAAAAACCGGTGGGGCAGTTTCGCTTCTATAGGTACGAAGTAATATGCCTTTAATGGCTTTTGTAAGTAGTTACAGGAATAAAAACCAACCGTGACGTTTTTGAAAAAAATATTAATAAAATCAGGGACAAATACACAGTTATTTTTTTAACACTTTCACTGTTCGCGAAGCAGACACAAAGATAAATAACAATCGCCATGAACTATGTACAACCCTAGACCCTTTTCAAATGAAGGTTAGGAGCTGGCTCTAGGAATTGAGTTATGAAGCTACGGAAAAAGTTTTAGCTACCACGGTATAACTTGCTTGTTTGAAAACTAATAAAATAATAAACAATACAATAGAGGTATTCATTATCCTTAATATTATAAATGCGAAAGTAAGTTTGTTTGTTACGCCTTCACGCTAAAACGGCTGAACGGATTTGGATGAAATTTGGCACATATATAGATGATGCCCTAGAAAAGAACATATGATACTTTTTTTTTTCCACGGGATCGAGACTTTTGCGGGTGAAACCGCGGGGCGCAGCTAGTATTTATATATATCACTATTCCATGCATTCAAATCTAATCTAAATTTTGTCAAAACCGGATGGCATTGATACACACAATTCCTTGCACTTATTAGAGCTAAATTTCGAATGCCATCCGATTTAAACTGTTTTAACAATTTTTTTTCGATTTTGTTTCAAAAGTTGGGCAAAAAGGGTTTTTGGCGACTTTGAAGGGTTGTTTCTCAGAAAGTGCCCAGCAGGATCGGATGGCATTTTTTTTCCAACATATATTGGTACCAATAAATAAGCTCACCAATTTTGGAGCGGTTGCCTCATAACTTTTTTTATTTTTTTTTTTCAAAAATCGCTGGTACGAAAACGGCCCGTGTGTTTCGGATGGCAAAAAAAAATTACTAGATAAATAAGGTATAAACTTCAAAGCAACCGCATTTTCATCCGGTTGCCTCGTCAAAAAATTTTAGGTTTTGCCCCCCCCATCATATCTCCGCCCCCGTCCATTTGGGGTCCATTCGGACGGTACGGGGGAGTTCGGTATCACTTCAATACCCAAATTACCACTCGCCATCCGGTTGCCTCTCCGATAAAATTTTACATGCCATCGCCTTGAATATAGTAAGTCATTTCTTCTAAACAGTATAGATAGTGCAATCCACGAAGACGCGCCCCACTCCTCTCCGCGCCGTACTAGTGTTCAGCTAACAGTACAGTAATCGCGGAGTGGGCCAATTAGAACCGTGCACCTAGCTTCTCACGTTTTTCATAAGTGCCCTTGTAGGTTTATGTGAAATAAAATGTCTTGAATTTGAGTACACTTTAAAAGCATTTATCAATTAGTACTTTCGTTAAATTACGTTGTTATAGTACATTACTGCCGCGGTCTATAATGACTACTTTGCTGGTCGCGCTGATGATGGCCGACAGCGCAGCTCCAGGCCGACACAGCGCGGTCAGCGTGCAGCACTTGATGGACGAGCTGAGATAAAGGCCGAGGCCGTAGGTCGAGGCCGACACAGCGAGGACAGCAAGGGCTGCAATGATGGCCAAGCTGGAAGGCCTAGAGCGTAGCTAGGCTAGCTCGAGGCAATCAGCGTGACCAGCGAAGCAGTCATAGTGGGCCAAGGCTTGTATAGTGCTTTACTCAAAAATGCAAGTACCTAATCTAAATAAAACCAGCAAGAAATTTCAATAAAATATATATTAATTAACTAGAAATTTAATTAAAGTGATATTTTTCCTTTGAGTTTCGCGGTATTAAATTTTCAACCACTAATTTAGCTTCATCTTTAATGTCAGGCGGTGTTAAACACATTGAATCGGAAGAGTTTTCGCTTTGAGAGCTCATTTTTAGCAAAAAAAGTAATTAAATAAAAATAAAATTTATCTCTATAAATACAAACAGCTGTGTTTTAAATAAAATCTTTTTGCATTTGATTTTTTAAAACGTTGAAACGTCAAAATAGCGGCCGGCAATGTTTTGCCGGCCTGTTAGAGCGACCAGCAAAACTTTGCCGGCCGCTCCTTGAAACAGAACGGCAAGGCCGACTTTGCTCAAACAAGGTTGTCAAAATAATGACCACATTACATGCATTTTTGAGTAAAGTGTTTTTATGTTGTAATCTTACTCACAAGTATGGTCTCCCTAAGATCTGTCTGCAGATGGTTCCTCCGAGGCGCATGTATGCAGTCATCGAGATGATCCAGATGGTCGGCCAGGCACTCCACCAGCGCTCGTCTGCCAAGAGCCATCACACACTTGATCATGGGCGCCGTGAGCCGCTCCTTAGTGCCTTGTGCTAGGTAGTCGAAGAGGATGCCTTTGCCTGAAGGAATTATATAAGAATATTATGAAAGAGAGTTTTAATGAGCGTGTAATTTTTTTTTTTTTTAGATTTACGACCACCTTTACTCAAATAATGCAACTTTTTATGTAATAATTTTCTGTTAATTTTTAAACAAAATGCAAAAACCGATAGAAACCATAACGCAGCGATGTAGCGGAAGTAGACCATTATTTAGGATATTTCTAACCTTTATAAACTTTATACCCTAGACCAGGGCTTCCCAAACTTATTTTTACAGTGACGCCCTTGGGAATTTGCCATTTTTTGCGACGCCCCCTCTAGCCAAAAAGTACCTACCAGTTGTAGTTCTAACGCCTATTAGTAACAAGATATCAGAAAAACTCCAAATAACAGTTATAATTTTTATTAGAAAATAAGAACAAAAACAAATCATAAGAATAAAAATTGTTTTTATTTTACTTTGTTGGCTGGCTACTAATGAGAAGGATGTGCTTGCTTTTCTGAGCATAGCCTCTCAAAACGGGGCTCAAGTTTAGAAATCGCCACTCTCATCTCTTTCTCTACATTGAAAAACTGAGCTCCAAAATTCAAGCAGTTTGTCTTTGTCGTATTGGAACTTAAGACTGGAGTCACAGGACAATTATATTAGGTAACTAGCTTCTGCCCGCGACTTCGTTCGCATGGAAATCGTAAGACATCACAATATACTACAATAACAGCCACATTTTTATAAAACTTCCCTGTATACTACGTTTGTAGTTTTATTCTCAGCAGCCAAAATATACAGAGAGTCAGGAATGGTGACTCGGGAGCAAGCGACGTAACAGTTGTCCGTGTGAGAAGCAGCTTATCCTGAGGTCGACACCGGCAGCCTTCAGCCTTTAGTGTCGGCCCCTGTGACTTGTTGATCGCAAAGCATACACTCCCAGAGAACTGCACGCGCTTTAACTGGTAATGGTGGGGAATTTGTACTTTATACGCGCTATAAACACTGTCTCACCATCGCCACAACCTGTTAGAATTTCCACCTCGATGACGTTTCTCTGCAAAGACATGACTTTGAGCTGGTTTCCGTTACACAGATATACAACCGGAAGTCCACTTGCCATTTAATGCTGAAATGAACCTTTTTGGCGCAGCCGTGAGGCACACACTATTGTTTTAAAAACACTATTTTTTATTTCCACTGTAATTTGTGTTTTGTGTTTCGCGAACTGTGTCCAAATAAATGTTTTTTCTATCTTTCTTTCTTTTCTTTCTATTTGTTAATTGAGAAATTCTACGGGGTGATATTTGGCATCATCTTCCTCCACATCACTATTAATGGAGGTGTATATCACTTCACTCCCTTCAATTTGTGAGAGAATACTGTGGTTGATCGCTGTAGCTTGATCATCTTCGGAGTTAAAACGGAAACACACCTAAGAATTCTCTTGGTACGGTATTTGACTGATATCCCCGTATATCAGACAAATAAGATCTTCTAAAGTGGGATCTACTCTACCAAGAGTCTCTGGTAGAGTGCTTTCACCAACTTTTAGAAGAACATCGGAGAATTCTTGAGCATTTGAATTACCGCCAAGCCGAGCTCGTATGATGATGGTCAAGCGCAGTTTATGAACTCTCGACCATAGAGTCGACCTTTTCAACGAAGTTTTCACTTTTTTTGTCAAAACTGTGACACCACCCATCATATCTTGGTTTCTGCGGATGTCCTGCAGGGTTCTGTTTACAGTTTCCACTGCTTTCCTTTTTGCCATAACGCATTCATCCCATACGACGAAGCGCAATCCCCGAAGCACACATCCCTTGTTACTGTTGCGTGACACCCCACAAACAGGTGTTTCGTTGCTCTCTAAATCGATGGGAATCTTAAACATGACGTGCGCTGTTTTGCCACCAGGAAGCAGTGTGGCAGCGATTCCAGAAGATCCACATACATATTATAAAATCGCTAGGACAAATCTGCTGTCAAAATCTGTAAAAAAACATTTTATTCCTACAGTCTTTTGCTCTAAAATGATCAGAATACAACCTTGAATGTTTTGTGACTGTAAAGTACTTGTAACTTAGTAGTTTCCCATAGCTTACGAAGTTTTCCATTTTTTGTGAATTAATACATTCTATGAACTATTACATACACAATCCAAAAAAAAATCGTTTTACAAAAAGAGTTTAAAAAAACAGATGTAAATCGAACTTACTACCCCGGGCGGCCTACCACCAGCTCATAAAGCAGTATTTTTTTAATGTTACTTCAGTGGGAGAAAGAGATGGAGCTATACATCCTGTAGAGCTTCATCTCTTTCCCACACTGAAGTAAACTAAAGTAATATTAAAATAATACTGCTTTTAAGCTGGTGGTAGGCCCTCAGGACTTCAAATCGTTCGTCCAATCGCTTACTTATTCGCTTTGTTGAAAGTTAGCTAAAATAGCCGTTCCTATATAAAAGGTAGCGTGATGATAATCATTTAAAAAGTTAAATCGGTAACTACCTATCTACAATATCCCAACCTTTTGGCGCGTCCTTTTACAATTTGCAGAGAAAAATACGAACATGATGTAATATTGCTCATCCCCCATAGCAAATAGCGTGATAGTTTATGCCCTACGGTTGGTACAGACAAACATTCTAAAAACTTTATTTTCCGCATAAGAATCGATCCCAGACCTCTTAGCAATAACTTTCTTTAAAAAAAATTAACTTCGTTACGATTTTATTATATCTATAGATTATAGGTAGATTATCAAAAAAAAAAAAAATCGTATAACAAAATGTGAAAAAAAAGAAAAAAAAAACCGTAGGTGGGAATCGAACTTACAACCCCACGTTTACAAAGCAACCGCCCAACCGCTGAGCTAATGGCTTTGTTGAAACTTGTCTAAAATAGCCGTTCCTATATATTTTTTGATTGACTGCTTAGTTCCATAAAGGTATAGCGTGATGATAATCATTTAAAAAGTTAAATCGATAACCATCTACAATATCCTAAAATTTTGGCGCGTTTTTTCCCAAAAATACGAACATAATATAATATTGCTCGTCCCCCATAGTAAATAGCGTGATAGTTTATACCCTATAGTTTGACCAGACTTATAGGGAACACCTATGCAAAATTTTAACAAAATCTATCCGGTAGAATTTGCGTCATGCTAGAACATAAAAATACAACATAATGTAATATTGCTCGTCCCCCATAGTAAATAGCGTGATAGTTTATACCCTATAGTTTGACCAGACACACAGGGAATATCTATGCAAAATTTTAACAGAATCTGTCCGGTAGAATTTGCGTGATGCTGGAACATACATACAGACAAACAGACAAACAGACAAAAATTCTAAAAAAAATATTTTCGGCATTAGAATCGATCCTAGACCTCGTAGCAATTACTTTTTTTCAAAAATATTCAATGTACAGTTTTGACTTCGCTACGATTTTATTATATGTATAGATTGTTCTTTTTCCTCTGTCGAAAGTGTTGATAGTAGTAAGGTCGGCTGGAAAGGGTTTCTAATCTATGTAGATCGCCTCACGACGCCCCTAGGATAATGCCGTGACGCCCCAGGGCGTCGCGCCGCACAGTTAAGGAAACCCTGCCCTAGACAACATGTTTCAAATTCCTCTATCCACATAGCATGGAAATTTCGAAAGTTTTTGTGTCTGTAAGCTTAGGAATAGTTTGTTTCGTAGATTAATAGCAAAGAATCCTGTATAAGACTATCCCTACAAAGACTTCAACCAATTAACGTAATTGGTTACGAATTGAAATAAAGGATAATACTTATTCACATCATAAATAACTTACCTATAGTAATAAAAGAGGGCCAGGTACGTGTGATTTTTGTAAGAATTGCGACCATTTTCTCCGCGAGTGATCCATTGCCAAGTATGTTCGATACCATCACTGGAAATAACCTCTGGAACTGAAACAGCACATTGATATTAATAAACTGCTGACATAGTCATTATACATGTACTATTGTAAAAGTTGAGTTCATCGAAAAAGTGATCCAGAAACTTGCAGAAGCTCACGAAAAGAGACTTCATCAGCATGTGAACGTCGAGGCAATCCAGCTTCTCGACCACACAAACATAGTTAGAAGACTAAAAAGAACAAAACCGTTCGAGCTAGTGTTTAGTGTTAGTGAATAGTGTAAAGTACAAAAGTGCCAAACAAACACAAGAACGAAGTGTATTCGCCTTAATAGAGACAATAAGAAAAGTGCTATTGGACACATTCTTAGTAAAGACAATTTAGTAGTTTAGGTTATAATTAAATTACTTATTAGTCTATTTATAAGGCTAGATTGTAATAAGATTAGGGTCCATCCTATTGTTGAACCTTAGGACAAGGGAAAAAAAATATATATATATATATACTATTAATATTGTATGAGTGCTTGGACTTATGTGGCAAGTGACACTTTCGAAAGGGTTATTATATTGAGTAGAGAGACAGATTGAGTTGAAGATTATAGTTTAAATAACAAAAAGCATAATAATATCAAAAGAATTTTCGGCATCATCATCAGCCTATAAATGTTCCCACTGCTGGGACAGAGGCCTCCTCTCTGTGAGAGGGAGTGGGCCGTAATCCACCACGCGGGCCAAGTGCGGGTTGGTAGATATCACATGTCTTCGAATTTTCGGTTCTAAGACATGCCGGTTTCCTCACGACGTTTTCCTTCACCGTTTTGAGAGCAGTGGTGATGAAATAATTTACACAAAGTAAAGCGCCTGTCTGGGTTCAAACCTACGACCTACAACTCGTAAGTCGCGGCCGTTACCACTGGGCCACCACTACTCTCAGAATTTTCGGCATTACAATTCCGTTTTACCAAGATCTTTATTTCAAACCCGTGCCAATAGAAGACATCTATTGGAGCGGCAACGGCGGCGTTGCGTTAGCAACAAAAGAAATTGACATTTATTTGACTATGAGGTTTTGTGACTTTAATTATGACTTGGATCCATCCTAACAGTTAGACGCCTACTGCTATCGAGCGAGTCTTGTTTAGTTTATCCTGTCCCTGAATGGTAAGCTTTGAAGGGTACACTACTACGAAAGGAAATAAGCAATAGTATAGTGTGTGTGACAACACTTAGGACAATCTGGATCTTTTGCTCAGTCAGCCTGGAACCTATCTTCCTGAAACGCTCATTTACTAAATTAAGAATACTACAGTAAGCCTCTTAGTGCCATTGCAATGTGTAATTAACAGAGGTCGGAATTAGGTAGAGTTATTTATGTACTTATACTGATTTCATACAACGAAAGAATAAAGTGGATATGCCCCAAATCCCGGAATTAATTTTGAAGAGCAGAAAAATCCCGTGATATATTAAATAAAAAGTTATTTACTTTTACACAATTTAAAGCAAAACCTCACGAGTCTAAGCTAGAAGCAAAAGTATTTTCGTATTTATAACAAGTGCATGTCGGACCACGCACAATGTAGGGTTCCGTAGTTGGGATGAATTTATCCGAAGAACAAAATTAACTTTGTAGTTGAAAAAAAAAATCATACAGAATTATTGGAGAATATGTTTTTACAACCGCAAATCTAAGTTGGTCGACTATTACTCGTTAACTTGTAAAGCCTACTCAGCTGTGATAGTTTTCCTTTTAAATTCGTTATATAAGCTACTGCCATGAATTTTTTCACATGTCTAAAATCAACCATTTAGCTGGTAGAGGGGGGGGACACTTGACTCTAACAAAAATTTTCACTTTAAAGCTTAATATTTCGCAAACAGATCTCTAAATTCAAAAATGGTTTTAGCATACTCACAATATTTTTGAAAGACCTTTCCAACGATACCCCACACCAAGGGATAGAAAAAAGAAAAACATTTCCACTTTACGTGTAGGGGAGGTACCCTAAAAAGAATATTTTTCATGATTTTATTTTACGACTTTGTCGGCGTGATTAATATGTATACCCATGCCAAATTACAGCTTTCTAGTACTAAGCGTCTCTGAGCTAAGCCGCGGACAGACAGACAGACGGACATGACGAAACTATAAGGGTTCCTTGTTTACTACGGAACCCTAAAAAAGGCGAAGTATAAGTATGAGAATTTGCTTAAGACTGTTAATAATTTGTATTGTGAATTAATACTAATAAAAATTGTATGTTAATTTTATTATTATTTATTTCTAATATTGTTGGTCACATGGGATTGTCTATTAGAAATCCCGGGAAGATCCATATTCATATCAACATTTCGATGCAAGTACATAAATAACTCTACCTAATTCCGACCTCTGGTAATTAAACTCACCTGCTGCTGTATATTAGTATCCAAACTACAAGGATTGGAACAGAGTGCATCAACCATATCCAACACGTTAGACTGCAGCGGTTTCTTAGAGGGCACATTGAGAGCATTCAGATTGTCGTCGTTTAGCACTAGAACAGCCAGGTTGAACAAATTCGGGAATATGGGACCGATGCGGGTGTTCGTTGTCAGGTCTTCTACTGCTAGCTCTTTTGGTTCCTTCCGAAGATTTAGTATTGCTGTAAATATTGTGATTGGTTTCAGTTTATACAAGAAAATTAATAAATGAGTAGAAATAAAAATGTACTATTGGTATTGAAAGAATATTTGGCCATTTTATCTAATAAGAATAACAATACTGCATACCTGCCAGCTAAAATACTACATAACCAACTAGATACAGACAATAAAAAAAAAACAATGAGTAAGCATTTAGGGGTTAAAAAATTAATTCTTTGGTTTCAATACTGAAAGACAAAACAACAGACTATAATTTTATTATTTATGTAGCTTGTTTTACAAAAGATACGCACACCAAAAGTGTCTAGCGATCAAGTACGTTTTAGAGTTATCGCCGCAATTAAGGATTATTATTTTAACTTTTTTGGATCGTTATTGATTCTTTTTAATGATTTTTTTTTAAATTAAAAATAGAAAATCAAGTGTCAATCAGGATTCCTATAAAGTGTGTAATAACGTTTTTACAAAACCATTACAATTTTATCGATATGGAGCGACGACATCTTTTGACGCGAGAAGGGATGGTTAGAGCCGTCGGAATGTTGCAAGTGGTTCCAGGCAACGTACTGTGGCTGACGCTCTTGGCACTATACAGAGCGTCATAAGCCGCCTCTGGACACGCTATCGTATCACGGGCAGCGTGGCCGAGCGACATGGAGTACGATCTCGCATCACCAATATACGGCTCGACGGAATCGTACCATGACCGCCATAATGTTGGCTACGAGGCTCCACAGTTCTTCAGGCTTGCTGGTAAGCGACCAAACCATCCGAAATCGTTTATGTGCAGTGGGTCTGTGTTCCCGAAGGCCATTGAGAGTTCCACCTATAGCAGCCCGCAATCGTAGGGCCCGTTTACAATGCGCTTGCGAACACAGAACTTGGGAAAAAGAAGACTGGCGTAATTGGTTTTAGCCGGTATTTGGATCGGTGGAAGAACCGATCTCATTTGGATCAGGGGCAGCCTCAATGCTCAGATTTATGCGGAGAGCATTGTTTCAGACGCGATCATCTCTTTGCGAAGCCGGTTGGGTGATTCGTTTTGACTAACGCACGACAATGCACGTCCACACACGGCTAGAGTCGTAACACGCACTCTTGCCGATGCTCGCATCAACGGTCTGCCGTGGCCTACTCAATTGCCAGACCTCAACCCAATTGAGCACGCATGGGATATGCTCCAAAGAATAGGTCTGCAGAGTATGGATGCCGTGCATACCCCACAACTATTTGACTTGTAAGAAAGAACATGGGCGGCTATTCTTCAAAATGATTTTGATGAACTGATTTTAAGCATGCCAAATCGCTATGATTATGTCATTCGTGTCAATGATGGAAACACCGATTTTTATTTTTTTATCTTTACAATAAAAAAATTAAAAATCCTCATTTTTGCTATTTAATTTACGACATTAACTTAGGTTAATTTCCCACAATTTGCAAAAATTGTAATTTTTCTTAATTTTTACAAAATATTGGGATAGGTTGTTAACTTAAACATAGGAATTAAAGTAAGAAGCCAGTCTGGAAGACTAGATTTGGTAAACATTAGTTGGATAATTTTTCATAGTTAAAAATGTACTTGATCCCTAGACACTTTTGATGTGTGTATTTATTTGTTAATTTTATATTATAACTAGCTGACCCGGCAAACGTTGTTTTGCCGTATGGGGTAGACCACCCCTATCACTTAGGGGTATAAAAAATAGATTACGACCGATTCTCAGGCCTACCGAATATACTTATAAAATTTCATAAAAATCGATCTAGCCGTTTCGGAGGAGTATGGCAACTAACACTGTGACACGAGAATTTTATATATACGGGGTGGCATCGACGCGAAAACTGAAACCATGGATTCAGTACATGATTCTGAACCCCCCTGCGTTGAAATATTTCATCGGTTATTTTTAAAAAATCTGCTGTTCCATACATTTTGACCGCGTAGGTATTTCACTTTTCTATGAAACAGCAGTTTTTTTTTTTTTAACCGACGAAAAATTTCAACGCAGGCGTGAACAGAATCATGTACTGAATCCATGGTTTCAGTTTTCGCGTCAATGTCCCTGACACCCTGTATAGATGTTATAAAATCTGAAACACATACCTCTAGCAACTTTGGTATAATAATTCTGCAGGTTTAAACTAATGTTACTGGCATTATTGAGGCTCTTGTCATCTGTGATCCATTCTACTGAGACCGTGGCTGTTGAGCCATACACATAGCTCTGAGATGTTAGCGCAAACTCGTTCACGTTCAGCAAGTTGTCCTGCAATGTAGAAGTAATGCTGTATAACGAACACCTTGATATACAGGAGTTAGGCAGACGGCTTAATATACGAAAAAGGCGGATCTGTGGGGCATTTTGAAGTGAAAACTTCTTTAGCATCGTTGTGATTTGAAAGTAGATGAAACGAAAAAGCAGCAGTAAAAAGAGACAGACACATAAATTCATAAGATTTAACGTGGGAGAAAATGAGATGGAAGCATTATGCAGTGTTTCTTATGTTCGTAGTTCTCTTTGTGCTCTGCTTCGTACCCCCTCCACTCGTGTTTACCAAGGCATAGTGGGAGTTTGCTTGGGCCTCAGCGTTGTACGTGTTAATACGTGTTTGTGCGCGAAGATTTTTTTTTTTTAATTTTTTTCAAGGTTTCACTTCTACCACGTGTGAATTGCACACATGTTTTTTTTGATGAAAATAAAAATAAAATTTTGCCAACTTTTTTATTTTTAAATAAAATTATTGACGTTTGAAGTTTGAGCAACGACGATAACGAATAAAATTTAAAAAAATCCGTGTGGGTCTCGTTATTGGGCCTTAACACGTAGTATACAGCCCCACGGATCCGCCGTTTTTGTACGTTGAACTGTCTGTCTAACAACCTGTATATTATTTATTTTTTAATATATTGCTATTGGGCTAAAATGGCCAGGGATTGCACAAAACCTCTATTTTGAGAGGCTTGGAAGGAAAATGGGGAGGCATTTGTCCCACGACACAATGTAGAATAACAAAAAAGGAAAATTGCCATTTATTAATGGTGGAGTTGTCTAGCTGCCGAGCGCGGTGCCCTGGGTTCTATGATAGATACATAACATTAAAATACTCAGCAAAACAAACACTGTCAACTACATACAGGGTGTAAATATTTAAAACATTTTTGTAAAAAAAAAAAGTTGTAACCAGATAGTTCCCAGGTATGGTCCAGTACGAAAAATTATCACAATGATGGAGATAATAATTAGTGACTTTAAGCTTTGTTTAGCATCTGTTTACACCAGTTATAGCCACAAATTTTAATATACTCACAATGGGAACGCAGAGCTTTTCTTCACCTAAACTAGCATACTGTGTAACACAGGATCCTACGACCGGGCTGGTATCAGTCAATGTTAACAGTGTATTCATGTCCCAGCTATCCACAGACGACTTCTTCATCATCTCACTATGCAAAGCTAATGTCTGGAATGATAATAACAGATTACAACATGCCCCTACTATTAATTAAATTTTTATATTAAATTTTAATTTTACTATGATTTTAATATTTAATTTGGTTGTAACTACTCATTCATTTATTTTAGTTACATTGTCATTTTATTATATTCTAATCTTTCTGTTACAATATTGTGTAATTTAATATTATGGGTATAATACCCATAATATTCACAATAGGGATGATGCCTGGGTCAAAAAAAAAAAAACTATTTAGTCCATCAGTCGTCAGTCTATTCAGATAATAAAAAAATATTAGACACATAGTTTCTGCTTTATCATATTAATAAAATATTACTTAGAGAAAACGCATTAAAGTTGGGGAGTGGGGGTCGCTACGTCACAAGTAAGTATAAAATCTACATATTCGTGACTTCATGGCACATTTTAACTTAATGTATCGCCGTAATCTTTTGATAACGTAAAACAAGAAAAAATACGTATCCAATATTTTTTAATAATCTACAAGACGCAGAAAAAAGTGGGTGAACTTGCTTTGCCTGGTAGACTAATTAATAATTATATACCTATGTCAATGTAAATAATTTTGTAGAGTTACAAAGAGGTAGGGTTGCCAACCATACTCTAAAATAGAGTATTGTCCTCTTTTTAACCGACTTCCAAAAAGGAGGAGGTTTATGTATGTCGACCGATTTCTCTGTCAATTGTGGACCGATTTTAAATGATTTTTTTTTTTGTTTGAAAGGGCAAAAAACGAAAATTCAAAACCAAAGACACCAACATCCAAAATTAAAATTATTTTTCACTTTGTGGTGTTTTTAGGGTTCCGTACCTCAAAAGGAAAAAAAGGAACCCTTATAGGATCACTCGTGTCTGTCTGTCTGTCACAGCCAATTTACTCTGAATCTAACGGACCGATTAAGTTGAAATTTGGTACACATATGTATTTTTGTGACCCAAACACGAATGTGTAACGTAAATAAAAAATTTTTGATTATAGGGGTCACTTTTGGGAGGCAAAAAAGAAAATTAAAAAAAAAGTTATGCTAACAGTACCGTGTGACATATCAAATGAAAGGATTTATTGCGAGGATCTTAAATATATTTTTTATATAATTTTAAAATACACCTTTGTAAAGATATTTAAGAAATTCAATGAAAATTGACCATTCCCCCCCCTTATCTCCGAAACTACTGGACCAAAATTTTTCAAAAAAATACATAGTATGGCTCTTTACTCATAGATTACAGGAAAACCTATAAGAAGTCTATGGTCTTAAAATAACACGGTAAATCTCTCAATATTGTGCGTAAAAACTTACATTTCGTCGCTCGGCATCCAATAGGCCCATCTCTCTAGCTACTACTATAATATCAATATCAAAAGTGTTTGACAGTCTGCTTAATACACAAATAAATAAAACTGTAAATGTTCATGACAACTAATTCGGGTTTCGGCGTGGTTTCTCAACAGAAAGTGCAGTGTTGTGTCTTAAGCGTACTGTCACATACCATACTTATACACAGCGTGAGACGCCGATTTATGCTAGCTTCCTCGACTTATTCAAGACTTGATCTGGTTGCTTATGACGTATTGTGGAGAAAGATGGAGAAGGATAGGTTGCCAATGGAGCTTAAAAACATTTTTAAATATTGGTACCTATGGTGACCAGATCAATAGTGTACGATGGGCTGGAACTTTTTCCAGGCCATACAGGTTGGAATGCGGGGTGAGGCAGGATTGGCGAGCTCAGCAGCACCAGAGTGGGTTGTTATACAGGGTGATTCTTCATAATGTGCACATATCGAAATGAGGGAATCTATGCTTAATTTTAACGACAGAAAAAATATTTTAAAAATCTTATTTTTTTTTTAATACTTTTATGAATTCAAAAAAAAATTGTAACAAAACTGTGTAACTTTTAAGCGGAATCAGCTATCGTGATGAAACAAACTTCATAATGATTGGAAGTAAGTAGGTGTCCACATAAAATTAAAATTGAGAAAAAAACTACCCTCAATTGAAAATAAACATGTTTTTTTTAGGAAAAATCTGTAGTTTTTTCATCAATTTTTACAATAATTGTAAAATTTATGAATAAGATGCCCAAGAGAATAAAAAAAAAAACAAAAAAAAAAATTTGACCATTTTTTCGTCGGTAAAATTAAGCATAGATGGATCATTTCGATATGTGCACATTATGAAGACTCACACTGTATAGATAGTATTTTTTTTCCCATAGACAAAAACTGTTAGTCGCAAAACTTTCTGAGTGACCTGGTAAAATAAGCTAAAGTTCATAATTTTACTAACACAATGAGTCCTTGTTACTTGAATAAAGAAAAATATATGGACGACTGTTTTTTTTTGAACGACGTTTTCTAAAAATGAAACCTAGCTATATCGATTTATCGCTCCCGAAACCCCCTGCATACTAAATTTCATAAAATTCTTGGAGCCGTTTCAGAGATTCAGGTTATATAATATATACAAGAATTGCTCGTTTAAAGGTGTTAGATTTTTGTTTTTACTACACGTTCAAATAAGTGATCCTGCAATTTAAAAAAAACGTAAAAAATTACACATTCGCGGTATTGGATGCCGAGCGACGATTTGCAGTTGGAATAAATGTTAAGTTTGTTCTTAGGATAAATAAGTTCATCTCAACTACGGAACCCTTCATTGTGCGTAGTCCGACACGCACTTGGCCGGTTTTTTGAAGGTGTACTTTATAATCTATAACACTAATAGAGTACGCTAAAATACTCTTTTTACAAAAACTGACTTTTTTTGTATAATGTTCACTGATGTCTGCCATGCCCACAAAACAAATAAAAATGTGAACTTAATATACTGGTACCCAGCCATAACTCGAGCGTTTCTTGCGAGTATAGATGGTTAACAAACCCAGAATGTGATACAAATGCAAAATGCATAATTTGTGGTGTAATTTTCTTGATTTCTACAGGTGGAATTGGACATGTACGTACAAAAGGCTGTTTGTTATTTTCCAAAAAAATACTTGCTGTAAAAATTGTAAAAAAATACATTTAAAAAAATTAATAAATGGTATTCTTTTTAATTAATCTGTATTCTTTATTTGCCCTCTCTGAAATTGGATATACTCTACTTCTTCTAGAAAACATTGGCAACCCTACAAAGACGGAAATATCTTAAGATTTGAGTTTATTCAAGGCAATATTTGCATTTAATTAAAATAAAATAAGATTTATTCAGATGTGTGTTTTTGAAAAATATTTGTAACAGTACTGAGGGAGCATTCTATGCTAACTAAAAGAACTGAAATTGCTAAATAAATCTATGTAAGTGTATAAGAGTAAAGTACTTACACTGATAGCCTGCCTGAGTTTATAGCTGACATCCTCAGCCAGTGTAGTGATGGCCTCAGAGTTGACCTCATGCCCTGCCTGCTCTGCCATACAGGCCACGGACTCAGGACTGATGCCCGCAAACTTGCCTTGCGCTGAGCTCCCATCCTGAAAATAATGTGTTATGTATAAAAACATTAAAGGTGATGAAAGGTTGTCCTTGATATATTTTTAGAAAAAGTTATTTTTTCGATCATCAAATTAGAACACTTGCACACTAGTGTTCATAGTTAGCTATTTGTGGTTAAGGATATAGGTAAAAGGCGCCAAGTAAATGTCTACAAGTTATTATTGAGATAACCTCAACTACGCAAATGTTTTACCTTTTCATTGAGCGGAGGAGTGTCGCACTGACTGGAGCCTCCCGATTCTGATGCTACAGACTTGTTTCTATCACGTTCTCTGCTGCTATTCGCCTTTTTCGAGTGACTTTTATTACTCGAAAGTGAGTTAGACATTTTCATTTGTAACGATCACCTAGAAATACTCACAACATGATATATACGGTTAATGATTTACTTGTGATTTAGTCTTAACTGTGTCTGATATAAAATGAGCAGTCACGTAAACAATTCTTCAAACAAATTGTTACAGAACAGTAACAAGAAATACGAAGCACTGGCTTTATTTCCCCGAAACTGACGGACGGTTGACACTTTACTGACAGTCAGTTGACATTGACAAGTAACGGTTTCATAGACTAGAAGCAGAACTCTAAGGCCGCATTCCGTGTTACGTTAAAATCAGAAATATCGCGAATCCGATCAAAGTCCAAAGTTACAATTATTACTCAACAACCCTTATATTTTGTGACTATTAAATTTGGTCGGATACGCGATTTAATCACTTTTATCTTAACTCGGAATGCGGCCTAAATCTCCAAAAAGTTTGTTATTCTCTACATATGGATTGATCAAACTATGGTCATGCGACGGAGATATATACTTCATTTGAAATAAGATTAGACACAAACCTTTTTTACAGTCCATTCTACCGAGTTTGACTTCTATACCATAGGCGTAAGGATGGCAAAACGAGGGCAAAACAGTGGTTACAATTGTTAATTGATTCAGGTGTGACCTTGCGGAAATCCATAAATACAATATAAGTGGATATATTTAGTAACCTGTTCCGCTTAGCTATTTCTAAATAGTCATAAAAAACCCCTGAAATAAATCGACACGTGCCCTCTCAACGAGGCATCCTCAGGATGACGATAGACTTGTCGCGTAGTGGTTACAATACCAACGTTTACTGCAGCTGCCATTTGTCATGCCGCCAACGCAATAGAAGTCAAAATCAGTTGAACGGACTATAAAAAAGGTCTATTTAAATGTCTAATCTTATTTCAAATGGAGTATAGGTAGGATTAGATGGGATAAGTTGTGTGGCAGGTCAAGGTAACCATCTATCTCCTACTAATTTGCGTGGGGAACTCCAAAGAGGACACCGTTGGCAATAAACTCCACAGATGGTGTGAGCAGTGTTCTGTGCTGAAATCATTGATATAGCTCGTTGGGTATCGATGCCACAACCATCTACAAATGAAACTGCACTATGACGTCCATTTTAATATAATAAACTTATGTACTTACGTACAGTAAAAGGGTTAAGAAACTAAATAATAAAAACACCTCGTTTCATTTCATATTTTTGTTTATATTCTCGTATAAGTAAAAAGAGCATGTGGACATAATTGGGTAGGTAACGTCTTATCAATATTAGACGACGTAATGATCCAAAATAAATTAGCAATGTAGTTTGCTGAAGGCACACAATCCAGGTTTTGCGAGTTAACACAACAACCCTATTATAATATAGTAAGTTCTCTCATATCTATGTACATACAAAACGATTTATATCTCTCGACAAACTATCATGTTCATCATTATATTACAATATTTTATTCTCGTATCTTCCTGTACAAAGGATTATTGCAATTTTTAGATATAAACTAAATTTAAATAAATGAACATCGTGATAAAATATTATTACCAATCATTACGTACTTACTTAAACCTAACTTTTACAAATATTGGCATCAAATAAAATAAAATATCTATGTTCACATGAGGCACGTTACGATTATCTTTAATTATGTCAACAATACATAACAATTAAGTTCATTTTACTTAAAAATTATGAATAAAATAAATCTGACATAAAAATATTATACTTTAATGTACCATCTCTTACATTACAAAAATATTTCAAAACATGGCAAGTTAACATGTAACACTAGAGCGAGCGTTGACGACGGGAAGTGTACTGTACGAGTTGAGCACATAAACCACATCATAATATTTTACACAAGTTCGTAAAGATCAAAAATATTTGTCTTTCCTTGCGAACACCGTACACTCCCTGAATAATATCATTTGGACATGGAATAGATTGTAAATGGAGCGATATGGTAAGTTCGTGATCGTCATTCATGCAAACATTGATTATTGCCTCGACAGACTTCTATCATAAACCGCATGCATCCAATAAACATTTAATTTCCCTGTCGAATTTCAATTATTGAGTTTTAATTTTACTGTCAAATATTCGTATGAATACTCCATTTACTTATTGCTCTGTGCATTAAAAAGTAGGAAGAAGAAGTGTCATGATAGGTGACATACACTTGCCAAGTTTGACGAGTAATCTGTTTTGTGAGGGCGAGGAGAGTAACGTTTAAAAAATAAGACACCCAAACCCGATGAAATAAACGTTTTTCGTGAGGTCAGTCGGAGTCGCTGCCGGATTCGGACAGGCAGAGATCATCGTTGAGTACGTCTGTAGGTAACGCGGCCGGGTTGGGGGGCGCGGCGGTACCTACAAAATAAATGAACGATTAACACAAATCCTTCTAAATAGAGCATAAAACAGTCAGGTTAGGTGAGCTGGTCTTCCTGTCGGCTGGTTCTACAGATCCTTTACCACCAGGGACTTGAAATCCGATCGATTACCGAAGCTAGTCTAGAACGATGTAAAGTATCATTATTGTTACTCTGCGAAAAAGGGATTCTTCTTGTATATCTACCACATTGGAAAAATGATGACTGCAACACTTCTTAGTGTGGCCCCTAAGCAATGAGTTTTTATAAAGATGCTGCTTTTGTCAGCATTTGTGTTCTGCTCGTTAGAGCAGATACAGTGTGATTCTTCATAATGTGCACATATCGAAATGAGGGAATCTATGCTTAATTTTATCGCCGGATTTTTTTTTTGTTCTTTAATATTTTGTATAAAAAAAATTAAACAGTTTTTACTTTTCTTCTCTTTGGCGTCTTATTTATAAATTTTACAATTATTGTAAAAATCGACGAAAAAAATACCGATTTTTACTAAAAAGAAACATGTTTATTTTCAATTGAGGGCAGTTTTTTTTTTTCAATTTTCATTTTATGTGGACGCCTAATTACTTCCAATCATTATGGAGTTTATACCATTCCCCCTCTAAAAAGCTTATTTTATTCACTGTAAACAGTGAATAAAAAGCACTTTTAATCACTATTTTGGTGTTTGAATTTAGAACACCAATATATTCGACCTCGATCTCAATGATATACAACCTCCGTGCGATTAATTTAACCTTCCTTTTTTGGAACGAAGTTCTTCAACGCGGCTTCAACTTTCAGAAATCGTCACGCTAAAAAGTGTTAATATTTGTGACTGTCTTCTTCTTACTCAACGAGAAAGAGAGAGAGAACGCTGGCAGAAAAAACAAAAGAGAAGAGTAAAGTGATTACTGTGTTGTGGAATAAAATTGTACACATCGGCCCGAGTACACCGTGTACCGTACGAGTCTCGAGAGAGAAAGTGAATTAGGTCAAAATGAAAATCCAAGATGGCGGCTCAGATTTTTTTTTAATTTTTCGTCTTGGGTGTCGTTTTCATTGTTTTCGAGGGCGTTAAAGCCGATAGTGGGGTCGAAATGTAAATCCAAGATGGCGGTTCTGAATTTTTTTTAAATTTTCGTCATGGGTATCGTTTTCATGGTTTTCAAGGGTGTTAAAGCCGGTAGTGGGGTCGATATGTAAATCCAAGATGGCGGTTCTGAATTTTTTTAAATTTTTCGTCATGGATATTGTTTTCATGGTTTTCGAGGGTGTTAAAGCCGATAGTGGGGTCGAAATGTAAATTCAAGATGGTGGCTTTGAATTTTTTTTTAATTTTTCATCATGGGTATCGTTTTCATGGTTTTCGAAGATGTTAAAGCCGATAGTGGGGTCGAAATTAGTGATGCAACGAATACGAATACGAATATTCGTATTCGCCGAATAGTAGACATTTACCGAATATTCGTATTCGGCGAATACTAATACGAATATTTAAAAATTAATATGTTTGTACGCAAATCTAATTACTGGCAGACTTGGAAAACGCGCGTCGTCGGCACGTAAAAATACGACGTGTGCTAGGGCCTTAACCGCAACGACGACGCGACGGGGGACTCCCCGGCCATAGTTTATACAGTGTCGCGGCCCGGGAGTTTTCCTATCATTACGAACCATGGACTGATTGATTCATTCATTCCTTTCATTTCATTTGTCAGTCGAAAGTACAAGTCAAGCAAGAGAGTATTGTTTTATTTATTTTCTGAGGTTGCTGCGAAGTGAAAGGAGTTGAAGTTGAATAGAAAATGTCTTCTCGTAAACGAGATCAAAGTGACATATGGAAACACTTCGATAAATTACCAAATAAGTAGTTATATGGTCTGTATTTCTTTTGTATGAACAAAAGGTAGGATAGTAAGTCCTAAGTAACTTAGACAAACGTTAGTAATAGCTGCGTCTATGTAGTACAGACTATCAGTCTTTTATTACCATGGCGAGATATTCGTATTCGTATTCGTATTCGCCGAATAGTAGGTTTGATATTCGTATTCGTATTCGTAAAAGTAGTATTCGTTGCATCACTAGTCGAAATGTAAATTCAAGATGGCGGCTTTGAATTTTTTTTAAATTTTTCACCATGGGTATCGTTTTCATGGTTTTCGAGGGTGTTAAAGCCGATAGTGGGGTCGAAATGTAAATTCAAGATGGTGGCTCTGAATTTTTTTTAATTTTTCGTCATGGGTAATCGTTTTCATGGTTTTCGAGGGTTTTAAAGCCGATAGTGGGGTCGAAATGTAAATTCAAGATGGTGGCTTTGAATTTTTTTGAATTTTTCATCATGGGTATCGTTTTCATGGTTTTCGAGGGTGTTAAAGCCGATAGTGGGGTCGAAATATAAATTCAAGATGGTGGCTCTGAATTTTTTTAAATTTTTCGTCATGGCTATCGTTTTCATGGTTTTCGAGGGTGTTAAAGCTGATAGTGGGGTCGAAATGTAAATACAAGATGGCCGCTCAATTTTTTTTTAAATTTTTCATCATGGGTGTCGTTTTCATAGTTTTCGAGGGCGCTAACGCCGATATGAGGTCAAAATGTAAATGCAAGATGGCGACTGCAAAAACTTTATTTTTGTTTTAAATCATATGTGAGAAAGAACTTCGTTTCTGACGGGGGTCCCACGACCGCACACGTTTTTCTTAATTAAATGTCTATTTTCGCTTAAATCTTTCTTTTTCTCGTAGTCATGGTATATAGTATGCAACTCTTGAATAAAACGGATTTATATCGAGGGCCATGAATCACTCGCGTCGCTCAGGATTCTATCACTTGAATCACTCGCTATGCTCGTGATTCAATCATCATGAATCACTCCCTACGGTCGTGATTCAATCGTTAGAATCCTTCACTTGCTCGTAATTCATCTATGGCCCTCGCTTTAAATCCGTCCTTTATTCACTAATTGCATAATATACTATTGTTTCATCGCGATAGATGATTTAGTTTAAAGGTTACACAGTTTTGTTACATTTTTTTTTTAATTCCATTAGAAGTATTAAAAAATATTTAGATTTTTTAAAATGTTTTTTCTGTCGTTGAAATTAAGCATAGATTTCCCTCATTTCGATATGTGCACATTATGAAGAATCACACTGTATAATGACGATTGTTATGTCGGCTTCGGTTAAAATGTAATAAAATACTGACCATTGGGAATAGGGTGGTGTGCGCTGGAATCGTTGTCCTCACTATCACTGTCTGAATCACTGCCGCTTCCACTCGACGAACTCGAAGTGGTGTCCTCTTGTTGCGGTGGCTGTATAAGAGGAATTTACATTGTTAAGAATTAGCCATAACATAATACAGTCAAAACCGTTTATAACGACTTCGTTTAAAATGACGTACTGGTTATAACAACGAAATTTTGAGATCGCAGCATAATCTGATTACTTAACATAGTGTTTGGTTTATAACGAATATCGGCTATAACAACCGTTATCTGACGATCCCTTCGAAGTCGTTATAAACGGTTTTGACAGGAGCAATTTTTTTTATTTCGCCACTGCATGTATAAAACAATTGTACTTTTTCATCCATTTATGCCTTTTCTGTATTTGTATTTTTAGTTCCCAAAGAAGTGTAAAATAAATAATATATTATGTATTTTTACATCGACTGCTATAACTTTTTAAAGAATCGACTCGACGCTTTTATATTAAAAGCTTTTATTTTATAATTTAAGGGTGCAACCGGACCGTGTTCGATAGAAATATATTTTGGAGACATTACGACATATTTTGTGGAGACGGTCGATGTCATAAGAGCGTGATTTGGTTGCACCACAAATCACGAAATACGTTTACCGCTAAACGTATTTATAACATCGTTTTGTTTCTGTAAATCTTTTGAAGATGACAGAATTATATTTTAAATATGTTTAGCGTTAAACGCATTCGATGATCAGGCCTAAATAATGTTGAATGTTTTTCATACCTGATGATGCGATACGGGCGGTTGATACGCATTAGTATTAAGGTGCGGCCTCTCCGGTTGCGGGGCCGGCGCAGGCGCAGCGGCCGGCGCGGGCGCGGGAACTGGTCGCTCGTGCGCAAGCGCCGGTCGCTCGTGCAAAGGCGCCGGCCGCTCGTACGCGCGCGCGTAGCCGTTGTGAGCTCCGTGCGGGGCGAGCGCGACGTGCGGGGCGAGCGCGGCGTGCGGGGCGAGCGCGGCGTGCGGGGCGTGCGGGGCGAGCGCGACGTGCGGCAGGGGCGCGGACGGCGCGGGCGCGACGGGCGCGGACCCGCCGCCGCCCAGTGCGTCGTCAAAACCGATCATCGGAAGAGACGCTAGGGTGCTGTTACCGCCGCCTGACCAACTGTGAACATTATAATTGATTTATTTAGGACTTTAAATGGTTTTTTTGACGTCTGCTCTTTTTCCTAGTCTTCTCCCATGATGAGATCGGCACTATACTAGGGTCATTACAAATGCAAAGTTAGATAAAAAACCACTGTCAATAACACAGTTACGCACAACACTAGCACTGCTCCATAACTCATCATCTGTTACGACGCCTCATTGAGTTAGATAACAATTAAAATTCTATTGTGTCTCGTTAATGACAGTTGAAAGGATAAGGGTCTTTAGTGCGAGCGAGAGGTCCGATAAAAATTAAGAATAACTTTGCGTTTGTAATGGCCTGAGTATGTTTTTCTTTTCCATTCTCTTCTGTTAACTATTACATTATTATTCACAACCTTTTATTACAATATTCTTATCAACAATACAGCAGGCTTAGGGCAATTTTCACCAATGAAACTGAACGCGATCAGCACTTCTAAACCACGTTCAAGAGCTGTCAGTGTCATCATTGCTGTGGAATATTGTCACTGACAACTATTAAACTCGGTTTTTAAGCGCAGATCGCGTTCCCGTTTTATTGGTGAAATAGGCTATTTGACAACATTGAAAATATACTACAAATTGTGGTCATCCTATCAGATAATAGCATAAAAAAACATATTAAACTAAAATACGTATATTTTTTGAAAATTTCACCGATAAACATGTAATAATTTTTGAACTTTTATCTGTAACGAGAACGCCTTGTGATTGGATACAACCCTGGTGACGTCACACGCAAGTAAACACGGCTTCGATCACTGAATATAGTACGCGTGTTTCGTTTATTAGGTGTTTTAACCGTTCTTTGGGCTATTTGTAAAGATTTTTTCTGATACATTTTGATTAATGTTATAACTATTTTCATAATACTTCATTTACAATAAAGAGTATTGTATAGCTAAACAACATCTTTAAGGGGTGTTGTGCTGCAATAACAGTGAGTTGAAAAGGATCATCCTCAATTTATGCTGCAAGCATATAGGAAATCAGGTACTAAAGATGTTATTTTGTTTTATTAAAACCGAAATTTTAGTTACTATTTGGAGTAGTCTATTATATGTAAATTTTATTTGATTCATCAACAATGAATCGTACCTACATCCTATGTACAATATTTTGAAGGTTACAGAACAGATGGATCACCTGTATATCTCAGGATAACATGATTCTCACTAAAGTAAAATATTACTTACTTACATCAAAGTGATTTTCACAACTAAACACATTTGAATGAGATGAAACAATGTTTGGGTCTCTTCGAGCTAACTTTAGCCACATTTTTCGTCTTTTGGGATTTGTTGGAACAGAAACAAAAAATTTTTGTGGGTTATTTAAAGACGTATTTGTACACTGTGGCACTACACATAATATAACTCATCATCTGTTACGACGCCTCATTGAGGTGGATAACAATTAAAATTCTATTGTGTGTCGTTAATGACAGTTGAAAGGTTATACACCATTTTAGCCACTAAAACTGAAGAATAATGACGAATTTTACTTTGGGTTCACTGCTCTATTACGGTTATTACAAAATGTTTACTAGCGTGTGACGTCACCCGGATCACGTGACCAACGCCATTAGGGCAACAGCGTTTCTCGCGCGGTTTTGACAATTTAAACTTTATCAAATACATATATTTTTTCCGAAATATCAATTTGACGTGCTTATTAAGGTAATAAGGAATAATTTAAAAAGGTTTTCCAAAATGAGTCAAACAGCCTATTCGCTCTTAGTCTCCTTTTTTCGTCAGTGGAAAAATTGTTCTTATTTATAACGACTTCTTTTACTCATTAGTAGTACGCGTAAATATGAACTTACGGCGCAGCTTGTGGCGGCGAGGTCTTCTGTCGCAGCGGAGACCTGACCAGTGTGGGCGGCGGCTTGGCCATACTGCCGGCCGCGCCGTTGAACCGGGCAGCCGGGTTGTTTGGCTGAGCGATCCCAGGTACTGGAAATAAAATGTATTGTTAGTTCCTCTGATAACATTGGTGTTCGATGTTCTCGTAAATTACCAACAATATTAGAAATCGAATAATATCATTTTAGTGTTCATCAAAATCCATCAGTGTTGATGCTCATTTGAATAGTTTTTGCTATTTCTTATAGTTTTCATATGAAAAATTTAGTATAAGGGTTATAATAATCTTGACAACTGCAGGTGATTTGGCCCGTATTACAGAAACACACAAAACAGTCAAAACTCAAGCATTACTTAAAACTAGTTTAAAGTCACTTGTTGGTTGAAACTAGGGTTAAGTAATGCTTGTGTAAGCCTAAAGGCGGATTTCACCAATGAAACTGAACGCGTCTAGCACAGCTAAACCTCGTTCAAAAGAAAGAGACACTGACAGATTTTGAACGTGGTTTAGAAATACTAATCGCCTTCAGTTTTATTGGTAAAAATAACACTTAGTCGCCAATTCGCCACCCTGTCCTACCTGCGTTAGTGGCACTACGTTTGTTGGTGGCGACGCGCGTGCGTGACGAGGAGCGCTGCGTCGTGTTGGTGAAGTCCGTTGTCACAGGCGTCAGCGGCCGTGGCTTTTGAGACGTTTCTTGTCTGTGAGAAATAATTCATAATAATGATAACTTTATCTCAGAGATAATGAAATCGTAACACTGTCATAATAACTTGAAAAAAACCGGCCAAGTGCGGACCACGCACAATGAAGGGTTCCGTAGTTGGGATGAATTTATCCCAAAAACAAACTTAACTTTGTAGTTAAAATATGTATGGGAAAACATGTTTTTGCAACTGCAAAGTTAAGTTGGTCGATTATTACTCGTTAACTTGTACAGCCTACTTAGCTGTGATAGTTTTCCTTTTAATTTCGTTATATAAACTACTGCTGTGACTTTTTAACACATCCAAAACCAACCATTTAGCTGGCAGGGGGACACTTAACTCTAACAAAAATTAGCACTTTAAAGTTTAAATTTTCGCAAACAGATTCTTGAATCCAAAAATGGTTTTCACAAACTCGAAATGTTTTTAAAGGACCTTTCCAATGATACCCCACACCATGGGTTAAAAAAAAACATCACCACTTTACGTGTAGGAGAGGTACCCTTAAAAAAATGTTTTTCATAATTTTGTTTTACCACTTTGTCGGCGTAATTAATATGTATACCTACCTATGCCAAATTACAGTTTTCTAGTACTAAGGGTCTCGGAGCTAGACCGCGGACGGACAGACAGATAGACAGACAGACGGACATGACGAAACTATAAGGGTTCCTTGTTTACTACGGAACCCTAAAAAGAATCGGCTGAAGCGGAAATTGTAACAGTCCGGAGTTCGAGCTAACATTTGCGCGCGAGAAGGTTTTGTCCTCCTATCATCTCGTGTCGAAGCAAAACATGGCTGTCTACGCATATCTATATCTCGTTCCGCCGCGGCCGCAAGATGATGCGACGACAGGTGTTTCTCATGCTGCGCATGTTGGGATCAACACTAACCAATTATTTTCTGGATCTATAACATGATACTATCTATTACCGGTAGTAAGTAGTATACAGGGTGGCAGGGACATCGACGCGAAAACTGAAACCATGGATTTAGTACATGATTCTGAACCCCCCCCTGCGTTGAAAATTTTCGTCGGTTATTTAAAAAAAATCAACTGTTTCATAGAAAAGTGCAATACCTACGCGGTCAAAATATATGGAACAGCTGATTTTTTTTAAATAACCGACGAAAAATTTCAACGCAGCGTCAGGCCTCCGTCACTCTATGTACTTGTGCGCTATAATTACCTACCGCCCGGCCGAGCGATCTCGGGCCGTTTGCGGACCTTATTCAGTGCGGTTTTCGCAAGCGAAGCGCACGCACGTTGTTCAATTTTACAACTGTACGCTTGAGCATTTAGGCACATTTTAGCATGCAGCGGTTGCTGACGCGACGGAGTAGGCTATTATAGCAGTAGGTATTGGAAATTTTCTACTGAGTGAACTATCTGTTACGTAGTAACTATTTAGTAATCTGTGGCAGCGTTCAGAATCATGTACTGAATTCATGGTTTCAGTTTTCGCGTCGATGTCCCTGCCACCCCGTATATTGGTCAAAAATAATCTAAACTATAACTGAACTAAACTGTCGTACCTTGACTAACATGACGTCAAAACGTAAGTTTTACAGTTTTATCATCATATTCATGTATTTAGGGTAGTGAAAAATTATTCGTAATATTGTTTTAGGTAAAAAATGACGCCTATCCTAGCTTGTGTCCAAATATGTATGCGTTCTCATTACAATAGCTATCACTACAGTTATTTCTTACTACAACGGATTTTGGGTTTTCACAGCACCTACCCGATTGTATTCATCAGCCTAGCCTTTTCCCTACTATGTTGGGGTCGGCTTCCAGTCTAACCGGATGCAGCTGAATACCAGTATTTTACATGGAGCGACTGCCTATCTGACCTCCACAACCTAGTTACTAGGTAACACGATACCCTTTGGTAAGACTGGTTGTCAGACTTTTTGGGCTTCTAACTACCCGTAACGATTGTCAAAGATCTACAAATGACAGCCGGGACCAACGGCTTAACGTGTTTTCCGAGGCACGGAGGGGTCTTGGTATGTAAAGATGGTCACCCATCCACGGACCAACCGCGGCAAGCGTAGCTTAACCTGATCGATCGACCCGTGCAGCTGTTGTTACTTAGCCACAAGCCCCTCCTCCTGATTGTATTACAGAAGAGATATGTGTAAGTGAGTGACAAATGGAATACTTTTATTTGCCCTGTACTTTCTAACAGCTTATTCGTGACGTAATCGTAACTATGACGAACAGAAAAATAAACGGTGCTAACATGGCACTTCCGATTGGCAGAAATGCAACATTGAGTTGAATTCTACAACGTGTAACGTTAAATGCGCAAAACCTCAGACACCCAAACTGATTTTTAATTCAATTGACCTATTTCAGAGAGAAAAAATTCATTTAAAAAATTCTAAAGGTTTTATGTGCTGTTTTAGTTCGTAAGATTCGTATTTGCATTGAATTAAAAGCTATTATTATCCCGCGTATGAGAAAATTTAAATTGGTCGACAACAATTTGTGTTTGTTTACCTATTTTGGCGGGTTTGCGCATGTGATGGCTTGACCTATTAATAAATAGACACGGCAACGTTTTTAATGAAGATTTTTAGAATAATGTGACCTTTATTAAAAAGTGGTTCAATTGATTCTGCTCGTTATTCTGATCAAACTATTTTCTGTTGGAATGTATGGGTGAACAGTCATGTTTTTCAACATAGAAATATAAAAAACAACGCGTCATGATCACGATGCTCATGTCATAGAAAAATGGCCGTCTCCGCGAACTAGTGCACTTTCGACCGCGATCGTGACAACACTTAAGAATGCCGTGTTGTTCAGTGGTTTCTAGTAAAAATCGAAGCCAAACTAGAAACTTTATAAATCATAGAACCACTTATCATTATATTAGCACAAGTATTTTACTATATTATGTTGAAAATCATGAAAATAAAACAACGAAAATAACGTAAGAAATAACGTGTAAACTACGCTATTTTTGTTTTCATATATCACAGCGACTGTACTATTTTTGCAGTAAATACATTGCTTCTTAACCACTACCTAAGTATGTCGCTAAGTGACTGGACAAGCAATGTAAAAATAACAAAACGATACTTTATTTAAGCGGTTGCATCGCGTAGTACGGCCGCTGTATCTTGCGACGATTTAGTGATATACTTGTGCAGATCCACTAACGTAGGCTATCGACAACAATGGTGCCGATTCTCTTGTACACCGAACTAAATAAAATAACTAAACTATCACTAAAATCCCTAACTTTTGGCTATGAGAATCTTATAGCTATTCCGCAAAAAGAATCTCTACATTTAAAAATAAAATTGACGTCCTTGTTTAAAAAACCTTCAAAGTAGTAATTCGTCCATTGCGAAAAAGAGACGTAGCTATACAGGAAGTATAGCGCCATCCCTGTTTTGCACTGAAATAATGACAACTCGGAAATTCCCCCAGCCGGCCCTGCGTCGATCACACAATGAAATCGCCTGAACGAAGTGCAGGAACAACCTTCTATGAATTTAAAAGAGACATGTTCCCTGCAGAGGTCTCTACCATGTGTAAATATGTATAAACTGGCTCAATAACACTAACCTTGTCTTTTTAACTTGAATATTACTAGAGAGCTTCTCCAGTGTGATCTCGCCGGTAACTCTGTCTATGATGAGCACACATTCCTTCGTGTAAGGCCTCTGGTTGCCTTTGAAAACGGTTTGCGGGACTCCGGCGCCATCTGTCGGAAAAAATAATAGATAAATATTGATCTAGATAGAAAAGAATTTATAAGGGAAGAAAGGATGAAAAGACTTAGCTCTTGAAGGATTAATACAATACAATAAACGGTCATAAAAAAATTAAATAAATGTAATACAGCATTGTTTTTTCGTCTGTGGCAACAATTAGTCGATTAATTTAGTTGATAACAGAGGCGAAGCCCTAAGAAGGTGCGACAACAGCGAAAATCTTTCTAAAGTAGTGTTCTGCAGCTTACATCGATAGTCATACAGAGTTGATATGACAGAGGGGCATTAAATTACACTACATATACTATACGTGTTTAATATTAATTCGATACGGTATAAAAATTAAAAGCACCAAAAATGAGTTTTTTTTTTTTCAAACAAACTAAATAGTTTACAAATCAGAGTAAAACGCAACCACCCTTTGTAAATAAATTTAAACTGAACTTAGATACCTAGGTACCAAAGCGGCAACGTCGCACGCGCGCCCCGGTACGCGGCGTGGTTCTCTCGTGTCAAAGCGGGCGGCCGAGCGGTGGTGGCGCGGGCGGCGGCTTACGCCTCCGCGGGCGCTGGCTTTTATGTTAGTTTTTGAAATACGCGCACAACAAAAACACTACATTAAATTTTCGATGTGTCCTCCATTCACATTAATGCACAAATTATGCCGACGGAGAATATTGTTATTTATGTTTCTAATTAAATCACTGTCCGTCGCTAAGCACTTTAATTTGTGAAATGCTAAAATACTGTCTTTCTTAAACTTATTTAGTGTCCTATCACAATAACAAAATCACAATTGTCAGCGCGCGAGTTCGACAAAACAAAAGCGGCGCAGGAGCTTCCGTGTTACGTAACATAAGCACGTTCCCAAAGGGTTGCGTCGGCGAACTGAAAAGACAAGTTTTTTAGAAGCCCTACTTACCGATCGTAAGGATCTAAGATCCAGTAGCAACATAGTGACATAGTATAAAGAGTTCTAGTAGGCTATCTCCGGCTCAATCCGCGATATAATTGCCTACCACACTTGCCTGTCTCAGGGTTGTCACTTTTAGCTAAATTTTAACTCAGTACCTAGAAATTGGCAAGGGCCGGGAAGTTCTATTTTTAGGGTTCCGTAGTAAACAAGGAACCCTTATAGTTTCGTCATGTCCGTCTGTCAGTCTGTCCGCGGCTTAGCTCAGAGACGCTTAGTACTAGAAAGCTGTAATTTGGCATTGGTATACATATTAATCACGTCGACAAAGTGGTAAAATAAAAGCAAGAAAAAAATATTTTTTTACAGGTACATCCCCTAGACGTAAAGTTAGGATGATTTTTTTTTCTCTCAATAATCCCATAATATGGAGTGTCGTTGGAAATGTCGTTCAAAAATATTGTGAGTTTGCGAAGTCCATTTTTGGATTTAGGAATCCGTTTTCGAAATATTAACCTTTTAAGGACTGCTGTCGCCCGGAGGGGTCGGTTTCGCGCGCAACCGTTTAGGACCGGCGACGCCTCCGGGCGACAGCGCGCGTTGCCAATAGGCTACACCATTAAAATATTATTTTTGCGTAAAGTACGGAACTTAGTCGATTGCTAATATTTTTCCTACACTGCCAAGAATATTTGTAAGCCATAGACGATAAAAGTTACTAAAAACTTCGTGCCCAACACTATAAAAAAAAAATACGAAGGCGCCCTTTTTTACATTGATATTCTGTGGTTTATTGTCGTGACTTAGTGTTGTTGTTTTATTTATTGTGAGTTATTGTGATGGATTTTTCGTTTGAAACTTAGGTAAGTACATGAATAATGAAACAATAGTGGCTTGTGCAAGTTTTTGGCTAATCGTTTGCGTAAAACAATATAGTAAAAATGATTTCCGAGCCAATCAATTTTCAGGTTATTTCGCCTTACACATTTGCCATATAAATATATTATTGTTGACTGTTTTCCGATGAATTTGTGTCTATAAATGGTAATTATCTATGCAAAAACTAATTATAATTAATTATTTCATGCATTCAAAGCGTATTCATTTATTTTTATCCATTTTTCAAAGATTTTTCGAAGCATTTTGATGTGTAGGTAAAACGGGTCAAATTATCATGCCGAATTTTTATGAAATAATACTAGATTTGTTTTGTAACCATTAATGAATTAATCAAAAGGGTTATAAATAAGGAATGTGTGTACAGAAATTGATAAAACACTTCATTCTTGTTTACTTTCAAATAAGATTCTAACTAGACTAGATAAATTTCCGGATAAAATGACCCGTCAAGGTCATCTTGGTATTTTACCAATTATCGTATCATATTTTTACGATTCATGGATAACAATTAGTCGAAGAAGGTATAGGTAATATTCTAGAAAGATTTAATACATGATATAATGCTCATTATAACTCGTATGATCTTTTCCAATATCACGAATTGGACTACGCGATTCAAAATGACAGCACCGCGCACTATGAAGTTTGAGTTAGAATATTATGGAAATATTGTATGTAAGACTAATAAGAAAAAAATCTAATTGGATTACTTGTGTATTCATGATATTATTACCAAAATTTTGCGTAAATCAATTCATTACTTTTGCCAGAAACTAACATAATACATTAACAAGTCGGCTTACGGCCAGTTCTCTATTTTCAATAGGATGTTTACAATAATAACTAAACGTATGAGTGTTATGGATATTATCATAAGTGGCCCCCGTTGTTCAAACACTCGAATCTGTTTACAGATTGTAAAATGACGCAATAAAAACGAAGCTACAGCAGTTTTTGTGTGAGAGGTCAACCCGTGTCAGATTACATCGCGATAAGCCGCACGTGTTTGTCCTTGACGGATGGTCGCACGCTTTTTTTGCAGTACTTAAAAGGTTAAGCTTTAAAGTGCTAATTTTTGTTACAGTCAAGTGTAATGCCCCCCCCCTCCTGCAAGTTTAATGGTTGGTTTTGGGTATGTGAAAAAATTCACGGCAGTAGCATATATAACGAAATTAAACGGAAAACTATCATAGCTAAGTAGGCTTTACAAGTTAACGAGTAATAATCGACCAACTTACATTTGCGGTTGCACATGGTTAAAAACATGTTCTCCCATACAGAATGTATGGGAGAACATGTTTGTCAACTACAAAGGTAAGTTTGTTCTTGGGATAAATTCATCCCAACTACGGAACCCTTCATTGTGCGTGGTCCGACACGCACTTGGCCGGTTTTTACTTATGTGTTGTCTTGGTTCAGGGTTTGTGAGGTCGGTTTTACCTAAACGACGATGTTCATAGTGTTTGTATGAATGACAAAGTTATATTTGCGGTTTATATTTTCTGTTACGAATGGTTACGATTCGAACTTTGCTCTATTTATCTGATTCACAATTCGTCAAATATTTGAAATTACGATTTTATAACTGTAAGTACTTAGTTACTTTACTATACCTACAATACTGAGAAATCGGCTTGACTAAACGTAAACAAAGCATTAGCGACATATCAATTGACAGATCAAAAGTAGGTACCTAATACATTTTAGTGGGAAAGTAGGCCTGTCTACTTCGTCTGTCTGATAGTTATCTAATACCTACAACAAAAAATAAGTAGGTATCTCATCCATCATCAAGTAAAAATTATATGCTAGAATAAGTGACTTGGTTACCTTTTCTGTTCAGTAGGTAATCTGAACAGAGACAACTCTAGAATCGATGAATTATTTAGACACCCAAACGCACAGCAATAATTTCTCCTGCGATTATCACTCATTTTTCATATATTTAGCAGTGTCGAAAAGCCGCGACGCGCAAACCTTGTGCGGCGTTAGTTAGCCCCGACTGGCGCACTCTAAAACAGCCGAGATTTTGTTGTGTGCGTGCAGCGACGCATAGATACAAGCCGCGCACACATACAAGCCGCGCGCGGTGCGTTTCTATCACGGAGTATAGAAAGAAGCGGAGACGCCGCAAACCAAAATCTCCTAAGAATGGAGCGTCGCCGGAATGCGGGTGTTCGGGGGACGAGGTAAGGCGATGGCCACACCCCACGATGGAAACCCCACCCATTTTTTGTAAATCCATCTAGCGATGAAAGGAATTATTACAGTGAAACTGAACTAACAATTTTTCATTTTAGTTCGTCTACTGGCCACTATGGCGTAACAAAGCATGACGCTCTGTTCCAGAACGTTCTATGTGCGTTAATATGGTGGGAACACATTATTTTTACCCAACTGTGTTCGAAGCCCAAAAGATGAGTAACATGGGTTAACATTTTTATAGTAATTTAGTATACAGGGTGGCAGGGACATCGACGCGAAAATTGTTATCATGGATTCAGTACATGATTCTGAACTCCCCTGCGTAGAATTTTCTCGTCGGTTATTTTTTTAAATATCTGCTGTGCCATACATTTTGACCGCGTAGGTATTGCACTTTTCTATGAAACAGCAGATTTGATAAATACTTTGTTGTTGTCCAGTTGTTCGGTTTATTTGTAATACGTATCCATGCATTTCTAATATCTGTATTAACAGGGAATCTAAAATGATAACAAAATAGGATTAAAAAACAAATAAATGAAGATAACAAATTCGATAAATAGGGTATTGATAGCATGATGCACACATTTTTATTTAACAGTTAGGACCGGCAACTTACCGACAGATGGCGCATTTTTCTTATTTTAAATTCTTCTTATTTCATGTAGGAACGTATTTATCTATGAATTAACTTATAGCGAGCAAAATAAAACTTGAGCAAGTAATTTGAGTCGCAAATTGGTCACAATAATATGCACTGATAATGATAAAATACGAAATCGGTGAGAATTGGTTAGAATGCACCTCCTCAACAACAGATGTCTCTAGCTACAATCTGACGATCAAACGAGAAAATGTGTTTTAAAATGAAAATATAAATTTTAGGGACTTACACATGAAATGTTATGCCATTAACATGTTTCAATTTTGATCCTGAATAATTTTTGCATCCAACAACAGCGCACTTCATTATTAAAACAATTTAACTATTAAAAAACGATTACAATACAACGCACCCGAATGCGATGAAGATTCACTCGCAACTAAGGTTTGCGGCCCCGCCCACTATGACGTCAGGACCTAATTGAAGGCGCAAGGCCTACTTGCCTTGCGGCATCTCCGCTTCTTTCTATACTCCGTGGTTTCTATGAAGATAATTTACTTCCTCTCTTTATACTATGATAGTGACCTATTTCTATTTCTTTTACGCGCGGTATGTTTTGCTATGATTGTCACTCTCGTAATGAAAGTGCAAGTGTGTGTATTTATTGCTTCCTTGTTTGCATTGCCGTCTTTTAGCGAAAATATTTGGTTGTACTTTTTGTGAGTTGCGTCAGAGCGGCAACAGCGCATCGTAGGTTATACTCTGATTTATCGTTTTAAGGTGCATGACCTATGCGTATAGACATAATCAGCTGTTAGGAAAGATACATCGTGTTCAAACGGGGCAAAAACTTAAAAAATCATTTGCGACTAAACTACTGCTCCTATTTAATTGATTTTTGGTACAGAGCTTGAAAATGGTACCTAGTATAGGCAGTTTAAAGGAAAGCCCCTCTGTCGTATCAACTTTGTATATATAATGAATGACCTTACATGTACAGTCTTCATTCTATTCTTTATTCTTTACTAATTTTCCTCCTTATTTGCAATGTAGACTCATTCAAACTAATGTTATATTGTGGAAAAACCGAAAAGTTGCCGGGAAATACCGAAATACAGTGTGAAGGTTACCGATTTCATGAAAGGGCTAGTTTTTCGAAATAAAGGATTTAGTTTTGTAAGTTGACGAAATTAATTTTAGTGAGATTTCATATATAAAAAGCTATTGTTCTCAAAATGATGGCTTTGAAATAAGCATGGTGTTACTAAACTGTGGAAAACTTCAAATCAAAGTAGGTACTTGTACTATTTTTAAACCTTTTTTTTTGGTTGGGAAATTATCAAATAACTTCTCCCGCTCTGGGTGGAGCGGGAGGGCTCTTACTGACTAAAACCCACCCGTGTTCCTTCGGTTGCCCTGTTGCCGGGGGCTACGATATCCGTTTCGGCTCGTATTCGCAGCCCCGGCAGGCACTGGCCCTAGCGGACCCCGTCAATTCTGCTGACATCTCTTTGAGGCGCGCGTGAAACACAACGCGCCGTCGACCCGGGCCTGGTCCTTATCGGGCGGCGAGCTACCCATTGCTCACCGATAATATTAAAGCCCACAAAATGCCAAAAAGGACTAAAATTAGATTTTTTCAAAATTCAGCAGCTACAGAAATATGTATACTTAGGTAAGAATTTACACATAAACAATGGCCAGCTGTTTCTTAAGGATTTATTGCTTTATTTCAGAAAACCAGATGAATGCTAATGCTAATGTGTTTATTTGGTGAGAAGTATATGGCGCTGCCCCATTTATCAAGACTTCAGAATGATCTAGAATAATTGCCGCGATTCAAAACTAATCTTGGAATGCTAGAAAAGATTCAAAAATATCTTCAGAAATAGTTTTCGAAGTTGGGATTTGGAAAACAAGATAGAATAAAAACAAGCATAACCTATAGAATTTTGGTATTGCAGGCGGGACAAACCAATAATCTGAAATTATGGTGTAACTTTTGTTTGTCCCGCCTGAGATACCAAAATTCTATAGATTATAATGCTTGTTTTTATTCTCTTTTCAGTTATGTGTTTTTGCAGTTGGGTGTTTTAGTTTTTTAAATAACTTTTTTTGTTCTCAGCTTTTTAGATCATTTCTCATTCCAAATTACATTTAAACATATAGTTTGTGTATAGTTTTGTAATCACCTTTCAAAAGCCTTTATTTTGATACCCCACTCGATAAGATGGGAAGTTTTTTTTAAACTTACATTTTGGCGCCAAAATTCCGCCAATTTGATTTTTTACAATTTTAGTATACCCAGTGACACTCTCGCAATAAAGACGAATCTAACGACATGTCATTCATCAAAATCGGTTCAGCCGTTTAGTAGTTACGAGGGAACATAGAAACGGACATACGGTCAAACACATAACCCTCCTTTTTTGGCTTCGCCGCAGTCGCGTAAAAATAGTTTATTGTCGTAAAACAGAAAGCAGGTTCTCAGGTTAACACAAGTTGATACGACATGAATAGCCTAAAATATTACCTACATTTAGGTTACAAAGTACTATTTGCCAGTGAGCCCCAAATTAGACTAGTCTGTACTTGGGGCTCAGGCAGGGCCGGCCCGTTCATATAGGCGAACTAGGCGACGGCCTAGGGCGCTCGTATTAGGGGGGCGGCAATCGGCGGCATCGAAATTATAAAATAATATTTTTATTTACCTACAAAATGAAAATACCCCCAATTTTTTACCCATTTTTAGGGTTCCGTACCTCAAAAGGAAAAAAAGGAACCCTTATAGGATCACTCGTGTGTCTGTCTGTCTGTCTGTCTGTCTGTCTGTCTGTCTGTCTGTCTGTCTGTCTGTCCGTCTGTCACAGCCAATTTACTCCGAATCTAATGGACCGATTAAGTTGAAATTTGGTATACATATGTATTTCTGTGACCCGAACACGAATGTGTAACGTAAATAAATGAATTTTGAATATAGGGGTCACTTTTGGGGGGCAAACAAGAAAATTAAAAAAAACAGTTTTACTAACAGTACCGTGTGACATATCAAATGAAAGGACTTGTTATGAGGATCTTAAATATATTTTTTGTATAATTTTAAAATAAACACTTTTAAAGATATTTAAGAAATTCAATGAAAATTGACCATTCCCCCCCCCTTATCTCCGAAACTACTGGACCAAAAATTTTGAAAAAAATACATAGTATGGCTCTTTACTCATAGATTACAGGAAAACCTATAAGAAGTCCATGGTCTTAAAATAACATGGTAAATCTCTCAATATTGTGCGCGCAAACTTACATTTCGTCGCTCGGCATCCAATAGGCCCATCTCTCTAGCTATTATAATATCAATAAAACAAAATATCAAAAGTGTTTGACAGTCTGCTTAATACACAACTAAAAAATAAAACTATAAATGTTCATGACAACCAATTCGGGTTTCGGCGTGGTTTGTCAACAGAAAGTGCAGTGTTGTGTCTTAAGCATACTGTCACATACTATACACAGCGTGGGATTTATGTTAGCTTCCTCGACTTATTCAAGGCTTTCGATCTGGTTGCTTATGACGTATTGCGGAGAAAGATGGAGAAGGATAGGTTGCCAACGGAGCTTATAAACATCTTTAAATATTGGTACCAGATCAATAGTGTACGATGGGCTGGAACTTTTTCCAGGCCATACAGGTTTGAATGCGGGGTGAGGCAGGATTGGCGAGCTCAGCAGCACCAGAGTGGGTTGCTATATAGATGGTATTTGTGTAAATAATATTACCTATGCAGACGATATGGTGCTTCTGAGCGCGTCAATCTGTGGTCTCAGAAAGTTGGTCGCCAAATGTGAGCAGTATGCCAAAATACATGGTTTGATGAATAACTCCAATAAGTCGGAGATCATGGTCTTTGAGGCTTGGGGTAGACCAGGTTATGTACCACCTGTATTACTCAATGAGACTCCACTACAAACAGTATTTACGTTTAAATATCTTGGTCATATATTGACCCCTGACCTCAATGACGGACTCGATATTGGCGGGAACGAAGGGTGTTGTCGGTAACGGCGAACATGCTGGCTCGCTGGTTTGCACGCTGCTCACTTAAAAAGTCAAAATTACTCTGTTTCGAGCTTATTGTATAACGTTTTACACGTGCAGCCTATGGACTAGATATACCCAAAGGTCGTGCAACACCCTTCGTGTCCAATACAACAACGCTTTCAGGGTACCTATTGGTGGGGCTGCCCCGTTTTTGTTGCGCATCGGGAATGTTCGCGGACGCACATGTTAATTGCTTTTACGCAACGATGCGAATGAGGTGTGCATCTCTATTGCGCAGAGTACGGGCCAGCTCCAACAATATCCTAAAAATGATCACTAGCAGGCTGGATTGCATGTACATCAATCACTGCAGTGCCATCTCCCATGGGGTGGAATAAATTTAATCTAGATTACGTGGGGCACTCGGAAAGTTTATACCTACTACAGGTTATATATTTTTTTATTATATCTTTTCAAAGAACTCTCCATTTCTCTCTATTTTTTCTCCTTCTGCTTTTATTTTAATTTTACCTTGTTTTTTTTATTGTTTTTTTATTAATGTTCTTAATGAAGGTGTTTAGTTTAATTTGTGATTTCCTGTGCGAGTCTCAATAAATACTTTTTCTTTCTTTTCTTTCTTTTTGATTTTGCTCATAAAAAAATGTGGAGGGAATTTAGAATGTTATGTTTTTTTTTGTAATAAATAGTCATATTTTTTATCGATATCAAAACCTGCCAGTATCCCATAGACAAAAACTGTTAGTCGCAAAACTTTCAGAGTGACCTAGTAAAATAAGCTAACATAGTTCATAAGTTTACTAACACAATGAATGAGTCCTTGTTACTTGAATAAAGAAAAATATCGTGACCATTTTTCGTTTTCGACGACGTTTTCTAAAAATTTAACCTAGCTAGATCGATTTATCGCTCCCGAAACCCCTTGCGTACTAAAGTTCATAAAAATTTTTGGAGCCGTTTTCAAGATTCAGATTAATTGCTCGTTTAAAGGTGTTAGATTTATATTATTATTATATTAATACCGCGAATGTGAAATTTTTAACGAACATCAGATTTTTGTTTTATTTCATTCTACACGTTCAAATAAGTGATCTTGCAATTTAAAAAAAAAAAAAAAAACGTAAAAAAATGACACCTTCGCGGTATTGGATGCCGAGTGACGATTTGTAGTTGGAATGTATGGGAGAACATGTTTTTCAACTACAATGCTAAATTTGTTCTTGGGATAAATAAATTTATCTCAACTACGGAACCCTTCATTGTGCGTAGTCCGACACGCACTTGGCCGGTTTTTTCTACCAAAATGCGCTTATGGACATTTACGAAACTATCGGTACGGTTCATCTGGAAATTAAAACCGAGTTGAGGCCAATCCAAGTTATTGAATTTTCTTAAAAGGGCGCTGATCCAGCCTTTCGCCTAGGGCGCCAGGAATTCTCGGGCCGGCGCTGGGCTCAGGGTACGAATTCCAGAGAGGAGACTAGACAGGTGATTTCAGGTCTGGTATGGTATGCGTGGTGTGGCAGCCATGTTACTTTAATTATATTAACAAACATAACATCACGCCTGTATTCCCCGGAGAGGTGGGCGTTCCTGTACTATAGGAAAGCCCAGATTTTGCCAGTTATGTTTAAGCCCCATGTAATAGGGGGCGAGCCTACCCAATAACACTGCCCGACCCAGGAATCGAACCCAGGACTTCATGCTTAGGAGTAGCGCTTGCGACCACTGGACCGGGTTTTAGACACTGGGTTTTGTGTCAGACTCTTACTGACTAAAACCCACCCGTGTTCCTTCGGTTGCCCTGTTGCCGGGGGCCACGATTTCCCGATCGGTTTTCTTCGAACCCCCGGCAGGCATTGGCCCTAGTGGACCCCTTCAATTCTGCTGACATCTCTTTGAGGCGCGCGTGGAACACAACGCGCCGTCGACCCGGGCTTGGTCCTTATCGGACAGCGAGCTACCCATTGCTCACCGTCCGCAAGCCCGCGCCTACGGTGGCCGGAAATCGGCTCGCGATTCCCGCCCCGGGCGTCTCCTCCTGCGGCGGTTAGGGGCGTGAGGGCGCGAAATTTGCCTCTCCCTCACGCGTTCCGCCTCCTCCTTCGCGAGCATTACCGCTTCGCAGAAGGAGGTGACGGCCTGCCATTTCCTCTCGCTCCGTACCATGGCCTGAACCAGGGCCGGACGCGAGAGATCACCGCCGCCGATCGCCTCTACGAGAACACGGCGTTGCTCCGCCCAAGCCGGGCAGACCTCCACCGTATGCTCCACCGTGTCCTCAGGCCGATCCACACAATGGTGACACCCGGGTGTTTCCTCCCGCCTTATCCTGAACAGGAACCTCCCGAAGCAGCCGTGTCCGGTGAGGACCTGCGTCAGGCGGAAGGTGAGAACGCCGTGGCGTCTCTCCAGCCACTCCTCAAAGACGGGTCTTATCGCCGCGATTGTGGCGTGCCCAATCTGCCCTACCCCTAGAGTTTAATTTAGTGTGCGTTACTCCAGCCAGGAAATGTTGAAAATCGTCATCTAAGTGCAATAGATAATTAGATATACAGCTTCCGTAATTGGTGAGCAGATTTTATTAATTTGGTAAGCTGATAGTTTTTTAATTATTTGATAAAAACAGTTCCGGCTGGAGTAACGTTACCGCAGCCAGATCTTTTGTTTTCTAACAGGTAAGTTGAAATAAATGTTATCTAAATAATTAGATATCCATACCCAGATACCCATAAACAAATAAATACAAACCCAAATGTGGCACAGTGACCGTCACTTGATTATTTGTTCCAACATCCACCGTTGCCATTTTGTTAACGTCAACTGACGCCGGCTTGAAATCATCTGGAAATTGTTAACAACATGTCAAACAATAATAAATCAAGAAAATTCATGTCTATGTGTTTTATGGCATAAATTATAGGTCAATGACCCTAAAATGTCACGCATAAATGTAAGTTGAATAGGTTTCTTTATTAAGCAAAGTACACTGGCAGGAAACCAAGCAAAGGATGCATGTGATAGTTATTAATTACATATTATACTGAGAAAAATAAAATTAATTAGCCACACCCAATAATTAGTGTAATGTTTAGCATTACATGGTATAACTTTACATTTCATCATAAGACAATTATCAACGCTTAGTTTTTATGCAAATCAGTTTTTTTTAAACCATTGTAATTGTTCAAATATTATCAACAATGATGTTATCTAAACATAGAAAATTTGAATGAAAAAAAAAAATGATGAAAAGACATTGAATGAACTTGTAATTGCTGATCATGACATGGTTTTATTAGCATCGTTAGGACAGCAAATACTCTATTCAACATAATATTTTCAAAGAAAAAATTATGAAAAAAGTTATTGGAATGAAAATTGGTTTAAATTAAATTATGTGAATAATTTAATTTAAACTTCTTGTTTGAATTAATGACAAATAACTGTTACAACTGTAGGTATTCTCTATTTCCTTTATTTATATTTAAATTGTTTAGATCAGAATGGCTAACTAAGGAAGCAGCTCTGTTTCCTGAATGAAATACAAAAAGGAAAAAATCTTCTATGAAATTAAATGTAAATCTATAGAACCTTGACTGTCCAATTTTAAAACCATGCTATAAAATATCTCTTGGCCATTTTAACTAAAAGATAATGTCTAAAATGGTACTTACATTTAATTGTGTGGTATTGAGATGCCTTGTTGTTAGTGAAACTGGCTCCCAGCTTTAACTCTCTAACATCATAGTTCAGGCTGTGTTTATCGGCCATTATGACCCTCTGGCTATGCCATAAATAGATTTGTTTCCTAAAACATAAAATATACATTACATGGTAATCTTTATCTTATATATTTTGTTCTGTAACTAATATGGGTCACAGTCACAGCTGATCACAGCAATAAGGAATAATAACCAACTGTAATATCAACTAGTATGTGGGTATTGTGATGACAAGGGGCATTATAATGACCCATTCTTCCTTTAATAATTGTGTTTAGTATACTTGCACGTGTAGCATGACCACAGTAGAAATGAGTTTTGTCGACGGAAGAATAGACAAAATGACAGATTGTGATTGTTTATCTGTCATTTTGTCTACTCTTCCGTCGACAAAACTCATTTCTACGGTGGTCATGCTACGCGTGCTGTAAGTAATAACAAGTTAAAGTACAGCAAACCTGCTTTTTTTTATTAAATTCTATAAACTTTTTAAATGTTTGTGATTTCAAATTTGGAACAATGATGACACCAAAATGATGGCCAGCATATAGGCTTCAAACTGCATCATAAAGGTACCATTCCGTAGCTGACCACAGGCGGCAACAGCAGGCGATGTGTATTGTATATATAGAAATTCATAGAAACCAATCATGACAGCAACGACAATGATACCTTAACATTTTCTTTGCCTCATCACTATTTTTATGGTGTGTGCTTCTTTATACCTAACATGGAAGTCATGGTGGTTCAATTTATCCACAAATTCATTGGGAAATGGTAAATATCTCAAGTTATAAACTTAATAAAATTATACAATGTTTAGTTTACACCACATTCTTATCACTGAATGTCAATTAGATAACAATAATGTTTTCAGTCAAGTTATTGAGGTATTCATTCATTTATAAAGTCACAGTTCAAACCTTGAAGGTTTTTGGTATAGTCCTTTCTCTTTTCAGGCTTTATTCAAGTTCAGTTAAAATAAATTACCACTATGCACTATTAAATACTTAATTTGATTCTTTCTTCAGGGGCTGATCATCAGCTAGCTACTTACCCTTTTAAAATATACAGGGTGTGGCACACAATATCCAACTCAAAGTTGGAAACTACTTTATAACATAAATGGTGGTACATATATTAAATACACTCAAATCACTTAAATACACTACACTGCTACAGGCATGTATTTATCATGTAACTGCAATTATTGTGTGCCTACATACATGTCTACTTCCTAGATTCCTAGAACTTTCTTTAGCATCTGTGTTTTCTATGAACTCTTACAAGATTTGTATAATATTTTAATTGTGTATGTATATTTTATAAATATTAAGGATTAAGTGACATTGAAGACTTGATTGTTTAATTTCTATTAGCATGTATAATTGAAGATTTATAAATTATTCGTGTCAAAACTACATGAAATAGATTATGCTACTTTATATTACCATAAACTGAAAGGAAATAGAATAAGAAATAAAAAAATATTCTCAGGAAATTCAAATCAATATTATCACTTAGAATATTTTTTCATATATTCTAGATTTTATTGAATATGCATGACAGTGTCCAGTTTTGGTTATATTATTCACTTACAACATACCATACATTATATATACCTGTAATACAAGAAAATACACCGACACAGGTACCTATTATGCATACGTATAGCTCTACATTCACTAACACAGCTGACAAACTAGGTCTGCATTTTTTTTTTTCGCCACAACACTTTATTTCACATAATAAGATACCTAGATAAGAAGTTGATCCCTTAAATAATTATATACTGCTTGAATAGCATAAATTTATAGTTTATTGCAACATATACTCATAAAAGAAAGTTCAAATAGATAAAATATGGCAAACAATTTTAAAGATTGAATGATACCCTTACCTTCGATTGATTCTCCACCGATGTTATATCAAACCCAACTATGTCTCGGAAACAAATGTCATCGTCAGTACGATTTTTAGACGCACTAATTAGATAATAATTTCATGGAGAAGGCCTCGCTAAAGTTATAAAATAGTCCAATAAGTTAGACATGGACTATTCCTTCGACCTAGTTCCCATGACGTTTAATTTAGAGATGGCGTGTTAACACCATACTAATCAAATAGAGTAGCGCTGAATTACTATCCAACACTTACATCTAACACTACGAATATACCGATTAGTTGTAATTTTTATTTTATTTTAACTGTGAAATTCAATTATATTGTAGAAGAAAATATTGGTGAATTGATCGATAATGGTGCCGATTCCCTTGTTCACAAACTAAACTAAATTTAAGTTCAGTGCATCTTTTTCTTTCTGTTTCATTTAGAAAAGTACAGAAGATAAATTTTAGTTTAGTCCTGTCAAATTAATCAGCGCCTGTCAGTCTCCATACAAGTTTAGACGTGATTAAAAACTTGCCGACTAAAATTACGTCAATTTACGTAAAGCGCTGATTAATTTGACAGGACTAAACTATTTATCTTCTGTCCTTTTCTTAATGAAATAGAAAGAAAAAGATACATTGAACTTAAATTTAGTTTAGTTTGTGAACAAGAGAATCGGCACCAATAACTTACATCTGAATTAGTATTCATATAGCTAGTCACAACCATTCAACAAGCCGAATCAAGTCTATAATGACAATTTGTCATATCAAATTTGTCCCGCACCATAGTGGCGTAATACATAATCAATCATAATCTAAATCATTTTGAAAGAGATTGCTAAGCCATTGCTTCATAATTCGAAAAAAATCAGCTCAACAACGTAAATAACGCAATGAATGTTGTTGAGCTGTCAAAATGAATTACACAATTAGATACTTAGCTGATTTGCCAACCGCAAAAAGCCGCAATAGATATTCGATTCGTCACGGAAACGCTTCAAATGGTTGGTATTTGATCATTCAAATAATAGCGCTTTCGTCCTTGCTATGCAGAAAGATTTTGGTTTCCCCTGCGTCCGTAGGCCCGCTTGTAAAAATTTGGAAAGTTCTGAAATTTGAGTTGTAGTTTCGATTGCAAAATACCTATAAACACAACTTTCGTAACTGGAATAATCCCAAATCAGATCCCAGTGCAGCTTTAATCATCCCTTTTACCATATTAGTCCATACCAATAATTATTGGTGTTTGTTGGTGGTATATCATTACCTTTTTTAATTTCTTCCATATTGTAACTTGATATTCCCCTCTCCTCGCGTTGACTATCAAAATTAAAACCCATCTTCTAGCCTAGGTAGACTAATCGCCTAATCACTCAGAGAAAAAGAGAAATGTTAGGTTTATACTTACTTAGACCATTTAACCTATTTTCAAATGGTAGTAAAAGACTATGCTGTATTTTTAATAAACTAACAATATCAATAAGCTGTATTTTTGTGAGCCTTGCCTTGAGCCTCGAAACAAAGCTCGAAATGCGGAAATTTAAGTGAGTCTTTGGCACTCTTTGGGACAGAGATCTTGTCTATATTCAAGAGCTCACTCAACTCTCAAGTCACAAACTTCTAAACAATGACATAAAAATCATATTATGGCCGCATTCCGACTTACGCTAAAAGTGATAATATCGCGAATCCGACCAAAGTCCAAAGTCACAATTATTACTTAAAAACCCTTATATTTGTGACTATTAAATTTGGACGGATTCGCAATATTATCACTTTTATCGTAACTCGGAATGCGGCCTATATGTCTATGCTTCTAAACTTCACAAAGTGATACTGTCAATGTCAATGTCTGTCAATGTCAGCATTGTCAGCCGGTTAAAATGACAGAATGACCAATGACACATAGATTTGTTTTCGGATCTCTTTGGAAAATAATTTGTTGATTTCGTTGCTATAACCGAAACTGCCTAGAAACTAAACAATATGACAAAAAAGTCAATAACTTTGGACGTTGATCCAACAATCATGGAAAAGAATATGAGAATTATACGAGTAAGTTATTATGCTATTCAGATGCCCACTACTTACGCCTTCAGTTGCCCACGAATCACATATTATTATATTCATGAAATTGGTTAATTACGGGTTAATTTACTATCGTGTAGCATTTTGTACTAACATAATTATTTATTACAATTTAGGAGAACCCGGTTGAGGAAGAATTCAACAAACTTCTGTCTAATGTAGAGACAGTGCCTTCGAAACTTGTGAAACCTACACCAGGTAACTTATATTCGTAAATATTGCCAAGATGTGCACTTGTGCACAGCTCTTTCTTGCAACAAAGCCTTTTTGCAGAATTAATTCATGTTTCACATTCACAAAATTAATTTGTAAGTTTTTCATTACAGGCTTTTGTGTAAAAACGTTTACAAAACCAGATAATAAAAAGGTATTTGTAAATATATGCCTGACTGATGCTATCATTTGTCCAAGAGATATCAGCAATGAAGAGCTTATGCAAATCCTCAGTTCTGAAGATCCATCCACTTACAGAGTGCCCATGAGCATTGGTGAAGGTAGAACTGAACCTGACAAGTCTGGAGCCCCAGCTACAGTCTATGATGTAGCTATAAACCCAGAATTTTTCAAGAAAATTGAAAAGGATGATTTGTTCCAAACATTCTTCCTCACTGTTGTCTTTGAAGGCTTGCAGGATAAGTATCAGTTTGAAATAGACATGCAAAAGTTCACCATTTTGAAAAATAGAAAGTCTATTGGTACTTTGCAGTGTCATAGAATTCAAATAAGAGGAATAAAGACTGGAGGAGGGAATGAGGTAAAACCTCCTTTAATTGAAGAGTTGGATGATATGGGTGTTGTCCAAAAATCTGGTGTTCCAGCAGCTGTGAAGAGGGAACTAGAGTACAGACTGAGACGTGAACCACCCACTGGAGAGATTGAATACTTGCTGGCTGAATTTAAGATTCCTTCTTCTGTAAGACTAATTTAATTCCAAATACTTAAAATTAATAGACTATCATATTATGTACAAAAAACATGAACTAAAACAGTATTGCATACGAAACAGTTAACTTTGGAAAATAATTTTTAATATTATAAACTTTCAGGTAAATCTCAAAGATCTGAACTTGGAAGTTGGTGAAGATCGCCTGGTTTTAGACTCCAAAGGACTCTTTGAACTGGTGGACTTTTTCCTGCCATGCAGTGTGGATCAGGAAGTCATTGATGCACAGTTGAATAGAAATGATGATGTAAGTTTTCATTTGACCTAATCATTATGGTAATTTTTAATTAATTGCTATTGTCATGACTATTTTAACATAATCAGCTTGTAATGTTCCCACTGCAAGAACATAGGCCTCCTCTCTGTGAGAGGAAGTGGGCTGTAATCTACAATGCGGGCCCAGTGCAATTTGATAAACATCACATGTCTTCGAATTTTTGGTTCTAGGACATGCCAGTTTCCTCACGATGTTTTCCTTTGTAGTGGCATCTACTTCGCCACATACGAACTACGCATCACACTGACGTCACGCCAAATCATGCATCGCGCAAGCAGTGTTTACCGCGCGACCAACATATATATAACTTCCCGACATCGATCGTCGAGCACTTGCCTGCCAGCCCCGGATCTAGATCTTTTATGCGGATGCGATAAGTTAACCACGCGAAATTAAAATTTTGGCAGCAACATATTTAATCAAATTGTATCGATCGATAATGCGCCAATTCAACAGGGGCGCCAAAACTGTTGTAAAAAAGAAAAAAATAGAAAGATTATATGTGCTGTGCGTCTCATTTATTGCAAAGTTGCTGTGTGCTGGATGGTGCACTTGTCTGCTATGCTTGAATTTGTCGCCCCCTGAAGTTGGCCCCGGCTTGCCCCCCTCCCCCCAGATCCGGGGCTATTGCCTGCCAGACACGACACCCGTCTGGTCGAGAGGAACAGGGTGTAAAGTTCTCACTCATCCTCTATCTATAGAAAAGGGAGGATCCTTCAACCTCCACACCTTCACCGTTTTGAGAGCAGCGGTGATGAAATTATTTAATTAAGCAAAGTAAATCACCTGTCCTGGTTTCGAACCCACAACCTACAACTCAGGGCCGTTACCACTGGGCCACCACTCCACTCATGGTTATTTAATACCAACTATTCTTCAGAATGTAGAATACTCTATTAATTTTATTTGACTAGGAAGCCTGTGCCCTAAAGTGGAAAAATGTCATGCCATGTGTATGAGTGGGTACTATTTAAATCTCTTGTATTTTTTTTGGGTTTCAGATGCTGTTTGTGAAGATGCCTGCAATTCATTAGATTATATTAATTTTATTCTCAAAGCTTCAATAAATAAAACTAAGACTATGTAGTACGTTTTTTTTATTGTTGGTTAAGATAATTAGTATAGAATATAAAATTAGATAAACATGTCTCTGACTAGTCCTATCATGGAAACTGGGATTGGTTTAATATACAGGGTTATTGGTTATACGTCGGCAATCCGTTATCGGGATTCGGGATGCAGGAGAGATTACTGAGAGAAATTACTCGAAAATGGTTGACATTGGCATAGGGGTCATCAGGGGTAAATTTAGTTTCAAATGACCTTTCCTACATCCCCTTAACGGATTGCCGACGTATAACTTATAACCCTGTATATACATAGGAATTGGGTACATAAATTATTAATTTGTACTTGTGTTGGCATACGCACAATACAAAAGAAAGGCACTACAGATTTCTTAATAATACACTAGTATTTCTTCTAATAAAAAATTATAATTTACAGTAGCATAATATCACAAAATAATGTCACTGTCTCGTAATAAAATAACATAATTAGCACCTTTATAACAAACTAATGAGATTTTATGAGATTTATCGACTACGTAATTTTTTTTAATTTTTTTTTATTATAAGTACAAAATAAAGATCTAAGTAAAGTAAATACAGAAGAATTATAAAATTGGAACCTACTTAATATTCTAAATTATTATACCTAATGGGTAACAAAATAACTGCCATATAATATTAGAAATTAGTATGCATCTTGTGATTTCGAGATGTAAGCCTCAATATTAATTCCTAATAGAGTCTACTTATATTAAATATCTATATTAAACGCCAATGTTCCCGGAATCGCGGTCATAAAAAGTGGAACCAAGACCTCAACGAAATCCCCTACTAAATATCCGAATTAAACTGATTTGTAGCAGTTGACCCAGTAGTGAAATCAGAGCAGAACCCAGAAAGATTTTAGACTAGTGGAATCTGTCCCACCAAATCGAAGTCGTGTGGCATTCCACTTTGCCCCACCTGTGGGGCGGCTCAAATATCCTCCGTTCTACTCACAAATTTTATGACCACGATTGGCACAACTTGGCGTTCGGCAGAATTCTCATTTTTATGTCCAGTCATTATAAATGCAAAATCCAATTAAGTGTTTTTGTGACAATAGGCCACGGGGGCCTACCACCAGCTCAAAAGCAGTATTATTTTAATATTACTTCAGTGGGAGAAAGAGGTGGAGCTACACGTCCTGTAGAGCTATTAAAATAATACTGCTTTATGGCTGGTGGTAGGCCTCCAGGTATGCAGTTAAACATAACTGCGAAAATGTGGGTGTAATATAGGTACGCGCCTCTGCCTAACGCTTCGAAGAAGCAAGCGTGATGTTATGCTGTGGTCGAAAATTTTTGGGACCTTCCAATCACATTACACATTTCTAGAGAGTAGAGACAAGGCGCGAACATAACACTCGGTAATACCAAACACCAAAACGAACTTACAGAGATTCAACTAAAATTCGTCATGTTTTATATCAAAACTTTTCCGTACACTAGGCTCCATTCCCGCTAAGAGACTCTCATCATACCTCCTCAAAAGAGGTTTTATTTCCTCTAGCATACTCTCATAGTCTCTAACTTGTATGTTTATGACTGTGCTAAATCTTTGGCGTTGGTTTCTGTTGAGGTAAAGTTTTAAAGAGGGGTAACTCATGATCTGTTCGTGTTGGCAAACGCCGCGTTCGGTCACGCAGTTCACTTTACCCAGATGGACGGCATTGTTTAGTAACTGTAAAAGAGGAAAGTTGACTTGATTTTTAAGTGTGGGAAAAGCTCGTATAATCATTGGCAGGGCAGATGGCAATAGTTGCACTGCGTAATCAGCCTATAACGTTCCCAATGCTGGGACACAGGATTCCTCTGTGATAGGGAGTGGGCCGTAATCCACCACGCGGCTCCAGTGTGGGCCAAAAATTCGGAGTCTCCGAATTTTTGGTTCTAGACCATGCCAGTTTTCTCACGATGCTGTCCTTCCGTTTTGAGAGCATTGGTGATGAAATAAACAAAGTGCCTGTTTGGAATCGAACCCACGACCTTCAGTTCGTAAATCGGGGATGATACCCCTGGGCCACCACTGCTCTTGCACTGTACATGGTTCAAATTCGTTTGACACCCAAATTTTTTTCAATTATTGAGTACCTGATAACGCCAAAGTTCTTGGCATTGATGTCAGTTTTTTTTTTAGGTAGGGCATCTCGTAATTGACCTCTGAGATCATGACTACTCAACCGGGCTTTCCTGTGGGTGCCTTAAGCTACTACACTTAAAACCTCCAGCCAGGGGTTATTCAACTATGCTAATTAAAACTAGGTGAACGCTCGCTAAGGGCACCCCCTGTGGGGTACGAACCTTGGCTTAGGACGTCAACCGGAGGGATTTGATGTCAGTAATACGATACTTACAATACCAGTTACTGCGAAGTCTGTAAACTTTTCGTAGCAGCTGTAACATCTTGGGGAGTGGAAGTAGACCAGCCAGGGTTTCTTGGTTCTGTAAAAAACTATGTTAGTTACCAATAAGACAGATTTTTAACTTTATAGACCAAGAAAAAGTTTGTAATATTACCCAGTCGGGTTTAACTCTTCAGCGATGACTTGCTTGGAGAATGTTTGCCAGTTGAGCTTCTGCACTGAGTCGTCAATGTACCCGAGCGCCCATTCTAATATGTACGGTGCTTGCGATAGATGCTGCAGGCTAACACTGAAAAGGAAAGGAACATTAGTATTATTAGATATAGTTGCGCCCCGCGGTTTCACCCGCATAAGTTTCGATCCCGTGGGAATATGGGGATAAGAAGTATCATATGTCCTAACCTAGATCACAGACCTAACCTTAGACAGTTTGTTTGGTCTACCCATGTGCCAAATTTCATCTAAATCCTTTCAGCCGGTTTAGAGTGAAAAAATAACAAACATACAAAAAAAAAATCTTTTCTCTTTATAATATTATTAATTAATAGTTTAGACTAGCGCCCCGCTTCTGATTTGCACGGTTTTTACTTTAATTGAAATTTCTTTTCTTTATTATTTACTAGCTGACCGGACAGAAGTTGTCCTGTTTCCTAGAACCACCTACCGGATCCAATTGCGAATTTAAACCATCCAGGGACTCAAACAAACAACAACATTCATCAAAATCGGCCCAGCCGTTTAGGATTTAAGTGAAATACAGACGTAAGAAGAAGAATAGAAGAAGAAGAAGAATAATTATATAGGGTAGCAGGGCATCGAGGCGAAAACGGTTCCCATTCATGTAGGAAACTTTTTTTTTTTACAAATCGTATGATGTGTTTCATAGCGAAAGTTGTATAGTATGACAGGTAGAATCACCTCCTTGACGGATGCAGGTCATTAAATGGCCACCCTGTATAACTAGGGGTCTAGTGCCCCTAATATTACGACAGAATTATTTTTGTGTGCATTCTATTTATTTAAGTCATGAGTATGATTTCTTAATAAGCTGTTCATGTTATGAAAATCTATTATGATTATTTTAACTTAAATAAATTAACATAAGAGCCGACCAACCTGTAGTGTTGTCCAGAAGCAATAGGATAGAGCCTTGCGGTGGCCGCACGGATGTTTGTACAGAACCCAGAAGGGTTGCTCGCGCAGTTCAGCATGCCCACGCGCACGAAATCTAGCGGGCGAAGCTGTTAATACAAAAAATTAAGATTCATCATCATCATCATTTCAGCCGAAAGACGTCAACTGCTGGACATAGGCCTCCCCCAAGCACCTCCACTTCGACCGATTCTGTGCTTTCCGCATCCACCGGATTCCTGCGGCCTTCACAAGGTCATCGGTCCATCTTGTGGGAGGCAAAAAAAAATAAAACAAAAAAAAAGATAAAAAATTCAAGATTATTTTCGATTAAATCTTTCACCAACGCCATCAAAGGCAATTAAACAATCTTAATCCTCTTTACATTACACACAATTTTTACGATTTGACAAAACATTAAGTATCAAGTAGAATAAATTCTCTAATATATAGTGAAAACCGCATGAAAATTCATTGTGTAGTTAGATCTAAGCAATCACACAGACAAACCCGAAAAGTGACTTTAATCATATACATTTTATAAATACTATATATTTATAGATAGTATACAACGTTAATTTATATTAGCTAACGAAACTTCTCAAAAGCGACAGTTTGTTTGAATATGCTTAGATATCGATACCCTCAAGAGCTCCCTCCGGTTGACGCCCTAAGCCGAGGTTCGTACCCCACATAATACTGTGGAAATACGCAAAGTACATAGCAAGTAGCCTAGCTGTAGCTACATCAGTTAACTGCCTTATTTTTCTACTGCATTTGCAGCTGAACTTAATCTACCTGAAAGAGCTCTAATGTGGGCGCCCCATTGCAATTTCGAATCTAGAGTAATTCCTAGAAACACAGTTTCTGTAATAGCATAAAGTTTTAAATTGAGACCTACTTGAGGTACATTTGGTAATGAGAACTTAAGACATTTAGTTTTGTTCGCATAAAATAAAAGATTATTGGCTGCGAACCGTTTCGAAAGAATTGCCAGACTATCGTTGACATGTAAGACATCTGTATCTTTTCTATCTATTTAAAAAATAAGAGAAGTATTATAACGTTGTATTATATACTTATGTATTTCTCACAGGAACTGTGTTATTACAAATCATATAATCTTTTGGAGAGTCTAATACCCTCGTATATTACCTTCTTAGCGACGATCATCCACTCGTACGCTAGATCGTCACAGAAGCTACCGCAGTGCGCTGGCAGGTAAGCGACTAACCACGCATGTTCCCGAGACGATGCGTCCAATATCTCTAGTACTTGCTTCTCGTCTAATTCCAAATCTGTTTGAATATAATGTTTATTTTATTCGAAATCTCTAAACAATGATTAATGATTACTCATAAAAACAATCAAAACAAATTATTTAACAGATCATAAAAATCGAATTTGTTAGTAATACATACACATCTTAAACACTAGTTTTAGTATATTATACTTGGCAAATTTTTGTAATAATTACTAATAATTTCAAAATAATGAACAATAAAAATATAGGACTAGACAAAAACTATGAAATAATTCTTATTTCATAGTTTTTGTCATTTTTTGTACAATTTCACTCTCTACATAAGAGTGAAATTGTACAAAAAATGTCACACGTAAAGCGCGTTTTCATTCATTTTTTTTTTTTTGAGCTCGTTGCTTTAAATTCCCCGACTAATAATCATGATCAAAACTTTGATCCAGCCCGTCCCATCCTTCATGTCCTCCCTCCGGTTGACGCCCTAAGCCGAGGTTCGTACCCCACAGGGGGTGCCCTTAGCGAGCGTTCACCTAGTTTTAATTAGCATAGTTGAATAACCCCTGGCTGGAGGTTTTAAGTGCAGGCATCATTATTGCTTAGCACAACATTACAGGGTTGCTTATTATTTTGTTGTTCGAGCCAAGAACATGAATCACATTTACGAAAAACTAGTTTTAGTTTTCACTTTCCAAAATTGAGCCCATGGCTCCTTTGATCCCTATGCTTTTTTTTTAGATTGGGCATCTCGTAGTTGACCTGTGAGATCATGACTACTTAACCGGGCTTTCCTGTTTCCTACACTTAAAACCTCCAGCCAGAGGTTATTCAACTATGCTAATTAAAACTAGGTGAACGCTCGCTAAGAGCACCCCCTGTGGGGTACGAACCTCGCCTTAGGGCGCCAACTGGAGGGAGGACATCAACGATGGGACGGGCTGGATCACAGTTTTGATCATGATTATTAGTCGGGGAATTTAAAGCTACGTGCTTAGCTGCAACAACTGCAGTGCTATTCTGTAAAAATCTCACCGTTAACGCTTAGGTGAAGTGAGCTGTCATTCCAATATATGCTAGAGATTGATACTATTGACAGCTCACTTTCAAGCTCATTTCACCTAAGCGTTCACGGTGAGATTTTTACAGAATAGCACTGCTGCTGGCACCTCGTTATCGAGCAAGGGTCGGGGGGGAGTATCATTTACTCGGGGACGCGGTCGCGATTGCAAAGGACCTCGGCGGCGAGGTCGGAATTACGGGAGGCGTCTGTTTTTGTACACTGTGCTTGTTTCCCTACAGGGGCCCAAGTCTGCTATTTTTATAAATTCGTCATTCCAACACGATCCCATTGTCATTTTGCTAAAAGTTCGTAATCTGCTAAATTCACAATGGTCAATCACTGGTCGGTCAATGGTCTCGTAATAGAATTGTATTATAATGGCATTGTCGTACAATACGACCAATAATACCGCCTAAGTCAGTCATTCATTTGTCATTATGTACGAGATTACCAATAAGTGCCATTTCTTTCAATGGAGTGTCAGTGGCTGACCATTGCAAAGTTATAATGACGCCATTATATTAGTAGATTACCAAACTTGTCAAAATCAACAATTATGAGATCAATGATAGACCATTCTGACACTATTGTAATAGCAGACTTGAGGACCCTATGGTCGTCAGGGTCGGTAAGGATTCGCCTAGGGTGGCGAGTTCGATTGATACTAGAGGGAGTGTAACTAATGGCCTCGACAACCAGAGGGTTGCGATGTTTGGCGGCAGTATCGAAGTAAGATCCCTTTGCTCTATTTATAGTTTAAGTAGCACACTTCTTTTTTTCGTTTCGACGGAACACCTAGTATGTTTCTTATATTGTTTGGGCCCAGTAGATGACATGAAAATAAAGTTGGCACCCCCACTTTCGAAAAATGAAAATCTAAAACGGTGATAATTTCGAGCTAATTAAGGACAATTTTGGACTGCAAGAAAAAAATTTCAGACCAATCCCCCCTTCGAGATATTCAAAATTTTCAATGGGGGTGCTAACTAGTAATTAAGTTAGCACCCCCACGGCATTTAAATGATCACTAAAAAAGTTTTATGTATGTCATAATTTCGAGCTCATTAAGGACTACAAATGCCGCATCAACCCACCCCCCATGTACAACCCCCCACCGTATCCGTAAAAAACATGAAAAAATCAAATCTAAAAAAATAAATTCTCACCGCTATAATTCCTAGCATAGAATTGTAGACTGCCAAGTACAAAAATAAAAACATCCCTTAAACCACCCCTTGACCAAACTTCCCGAAAATAACATCTAATTTATAAGAAAATTTATCTTCTTCATACCTAAACAGTAAATCAATTATTAATGTATTATTACAACTACTACTTGCAACATGTCCAAAAAACTACCCCTTGACTGATGCTTAGTTCAATATGTTAAACGTACTTCAAAAAATGATTAAAACTCCAAACCGTGCAGATGAAAATCTAAAACGGTGAAAATTTCGAGCTAATTAAGGACTATTTTGGACTGCAAGAAAAAAAAATCAGACAAACCCCCCCTTCGAGATATTCAAAATTTTCAATGGGGTTGCTAACTAGCCACAGCATTTATGTAAATGTACACTAAAAAAGTTTTATGTATGTCATAATTTCGAGCTCATTAAGGACTATTTTGGACTGCAAGAAAAAAATTTCAGACCAACACCCCCTTCGAGATATTCAAAATTTTCAATAGGGTTGCTAACTAGCCACAGCATTTATGTAAATGTACACTAAAAAATGTTATGGATGTCATAATTTCGAGCTCATTAAGGACTACAAATGCCGCATCAACCCACCCCCCATGTACAACCCCCCACCCCCTATCTGTAAAAACATTAAAAAATCAAATCTAAAAAATAAATTCTCACCACTATAATTCCTAGCATAGAATTGTAGACCGCCAAGTACAAAAATAAAAACATCCCTTGACCAAACTTCCCGAAAATAACATCTAATTTATAAGAAAATTTATCTTCTTCATACCTAAACAGTAAATCAATTATTAATGTATTATTACAACTACTACTTGCAACATCCCCAAAAAACTACCCCTTGACTGATGCTTAGTTCAAAATGTTAAACATACTTCAAAAAATTGGGTTGATGCGGCATTTGTAGTCCTTAATGAGCTCGAAATTATGACATACATAAAACTTTTTTAGTGGACATTTAAATAAATGCTGTGGCTAGTTAGCAACCACATTGAAAATTTTGAATATCTCGAAAGGGGGGTTGGTCTGAATTTTTTTTCTTGCAGTCCAAAATAGTCCTTAATTAGCTCGAAATTTTCACCGTTTTAGATTTTCATCTGCATGGTTTGGAGTTTTAATAATTTTTTGAAGTACGTTTAACATTTTGAACTAAGCATCAGTCAAGGGGTAGTTTTTTGGACATGTTGCAAGTAGTAGTTGTAATAATACATTAATAATTGATTTACAGTTTATGTATGAAGAAGAGAAATTTTCGTATAAATTAAATGTTAATTTCGGGAAGTTTGGTCAAGGGGTGGTTTAAGGGATGTTTTTATTTTTGTACTTGGCAGTCTAAAATTCTATGCTAGGAATTATGCTAGGAATTATAGTGGTGAGAATTTATTTTTTTAGATTTGATTTTTTCATGTTTTTTACGGATACGGTGGGGGGTTGTACATGGGGGGTGGGTTGATGCGGCATTTGTAGTCCTTAATGAGCTCGAAATTATGACATACATAAAACTTTTTTAGTGATCATTTAAATGCCGTGGGGGTGCTAACTTAATTACTAGTTAGCACCCCCATTGAAAATTTTGAATATCTCGAAGGGGGGATTGGTCTGAATTTTTTTTCTTGCAGTCCAAAATTGTCCTTAATTAGCTCGAAATTATCACCGTTTTAGATTTTCATTTTTCAAAAGTGGGGGTGCCAACTTTATTTTCATGTAGATGACCACATTTATGGTGACTTTAGAGGCGTTGTTCAGATCGTCAAGGGTGCAGGTGAACGGACATTTGGGACACTAGCAGATACGGCATAGTCCGTTCAGGAGCACGGATGTTAGAAGTCCTTCCTCAAAAATAAACCCTAAACACACATAAACATAACATCACGCCTTGTTTCCCCGAAGGGTTGGGCAGAGGTGTCCCTGTAGCAGGTACACCCACATTTCACCAGTTATGTTTAAGTCCCATGTAATAGGGAGCGAGCCTATTGCCATCAACCGGGCACAAATCCAGACTCCGAGCTGCTACTGAGAAATTTCAGATAGAAAAACCCAATAACACTTTGCCCGACCCGGGAATCGAACCCAGGACCCCGTGCTCAGCAGTAGCGCTTGCGATCACTAGACTAACGAGGCAGTTAACCCCTAAAATAATGTTTTAATCTCACCTCCACTCTCTACAATCATATCTATGAAGTCCAACAGTTGGTTCTCGTAGTCCCGTCCGTTGTACGCGCTGCGTTTGGCTCCGTTTTGCACGATTATCACCGGCTGGTTGTAAGCCACTTGCCGACAGTACTGGTTTGTGTTCGTTGTGCAAGCCATTATGCCGAACTGTGGAACAAGTTTTTTTTTTTAAATTAATCGACACATTCAGTTAAATGAGAGCAAAATAAGCAGTGGATAAAAATACTGTAGAAGACGATGTGACGAAGACATTTCTTATAAAAGACGTTACATGAAGTGCAGTAGACCGATTCGATTTATGTAGATCAGGGTTGGCATAAAACAAAATTTTAAACAGTGTTTAAAACAGTTTGAAATAAAACAATGTTTTTTACTAAGTGTTTAAAATCACATGTAGATATAAAGGCAATTTAAAAAAAAAACTTGCGTACTTAGATAGATAGATAGAATATTCTTTATTATGTACACCATAAAAATTACAGACATTAATTTAGAATTTTTACATTGGGTGACACAATGGGCGGTCTTATCGCTAAAAGCGATCTTGTACTTAGTACTTTATATGGATTGCATAAGGTTAATTTTTGTGCCACCCAGTTTTGGTTTCGTGTCCTAACGCATACAGCTTACCTCTTATATTATAACGTAAATTTACTATGTACTTTTATGTACTTATTTTGTACTTTTGCTTTTATGATAATAATATGTCTTTGCTTACATTAACATTTTCATCAACATTATATTCTAAACTGGCTCGTGTGAATGGATCGGCGATGTGGTCCCATGATTTCCCATACGGCGCCACTAACAGAACCCAAACACCCGAGTCCCCTGAAAAGATAAAACTTGTGATAAGAAAAGATAGATGGATTGTATGTAATGAAAGCGTATGTATGCACAGCGCCGGCCCTAGGGTAGAGCGAGTGGAGCGCTCGCTCTAAGGGCCAGATGGCAAGGGGCACCAAAAAGCTAAACGCGAAGAACAATTTAAAGCGTAAAATGAAATGGCGCGTCTTGAGGCGCGGGGCATTTTATTATTTAGTGACTGATTGAAAGTAACACCAAATCCTAATTTAATTATATAACAGTAAAAGCTTTCTTAATGTTAAAGACAAACGAAACTTCAAAAACTTCTGACATCTGAGGGGTAATTCCCGTAATTGTTATGGCTCCGTGCACAAAATTCACTCGACAGAGTTTGGGTAAATTCTTGCGATGTTATGTTTGTGTACATCGTTAAAGATCGAGCGTAGTGATCGCTTAAACAGTTTTGATCCTATAGACGATATTTTCTTAAGTTACGTAGGTACGGACAAGAAATAAGTCTGGAATGTTTGTGTATATTCGTTTAGTATAAAGAGTTAGTATAGTTTAGTACAGAGTGTTAAAAGAGTAACGGTGGAGTTTCTTGCCCATTCTTCTCCATACGAAAACTACCTTTTGGAAGGGGCGACTAGAATCAATTTTATTATTTTGTAATTTTTGACGTTCAAAAGTGCCATACATGGGCCTATTTGAAATAAATGATTTGACTTTGACTATATTTATAACAATAAAAAATGCTACAACTTAGTGTTAAGGGGGAAGCGTCAGGGTAGCCCGCGAAATTCAAATTTTCTTACGTTTTTTGCATTTTGCAGGTCAGTGTTAGGTTTTATGTTGATTAAAATATGATTCGCGGTCGTAACAAATATGGCTTTACTCAATTATAATCATTACAATCAGCAATACCACTCCATAAGTTAGCAAAGGTGTCAAATGTCATGATTTCATGCAATCATGACATTTGACACCTTTATCTTCTTCTTAATCACTATTGCTGATTGTAATGATTATAATTGAGTAAAGCCATATTTGTTACGACCGCGAATCATATTTTAATCAACATAAAATCTGACACTGACCTGCAAAATGCAAAAAACATAAGAAAATTTGAATTTCGTGGGTTACCCTGACGCTTCCCCTTAAATGCATTTAGGTACATTTAGACATTCAATAACATTGAGGTAAGCGTTTGAAATAAATACGAGTAGTGGTGCCGTCTCTTGTACACCGAACTAAACTAACTAAACAATCACTTAAATTCCTTACTTTTTGCTATGAGAAACTTGAAGCTATTCTGAAAAATCTCTCAATAATATCTCGAAAATGGTGTGTCCAATCGCAAAAATAATGAAAATTTCGACCCTTAAACCCCTGACACTCAACATTTAGGTAATACTTTTTCTTATTTTCCATATAAAAACTGAAAAATTCTATACACCGTGAAATTTGAATCACAGTTTTGCTAGAACAAACGGTGGTCTACTACCATTCTATAGCATACAATAAAAAAATAAAAAAAACAATTGCCTTTTGAAAAAACGCAAAAAAGACAAAGTTTAATATGTCAAGATTATCTACTGCTTACTAAATTTCGTTTATGGAGGTACATTTCCCTATAGACAATGCTGTGTCCCGTGCGTGGTGTCTGTGTTGTAGGGAGTAACGATAATCTTGACATTTTAAACTTTGTCTTTTTTGTGTTTTTTCAAAAACCAATTATGTTTTTTTTATTTTATTGGATGCTGTAGAATGGTTGTACGTTGTTCAGACCATGGTCTGAACGCGTTCAAATATCGCGATTTTTTTTTTGTAGCTCCGGGCGTATGATACGCCCAGTTCGCTTTCAGACAAAATGTATTTTTTGTTCCATGCTTTTTAGGGCGAGATTCACAAGCCACACATTGACTTAGCTAAGTTTGCGTTTTAAACGAATATGAACCTTATTTATGCGAATAATGTTCATATTCGATTATTCGTATAGGCGAATGTGAACAAGCGTTTCATACATAGTTATGAAACGCTTAGAAACTTTTCTGGCTAGTTACTTACCACCCTCAAATATTCTTTGAAAATCAGAAGTAGACAGCGTATGCAGGTTCAGTGCTTCAGAAGCAGTTTCTATGAAGTCCTTGACGTTGACATTAGGTGGGGCCCGCTGGTACCCGCCGCCTCGCTTGAGTACGGCCCACGCCGGGGGAGAATCTATGTGCAAGGAGGCGCATAACTCGGCCCATTTGTCACAGTCGATCTCGCCTGGAAGAAAAGTATTATTATAATTTAATTATGATTTTAGGAGTATAAAAGTAGGCGTAAAAAAAATCTAAAGAAGTTCATACAAACAAGCATACACACACACTGCCTAGCCTTTTCCCAACTATGTTGGGGTCGGGTTCCAGTCTAACCGGATGCAGCTGTATACCAGTATTTTACATGGAGCGATTGCCTATCTGACCTTCACAACCCAGGAACTGGGTAATACGAATACGATACCCCTTAGTAATACTGGTTGTCAGACTTTCGGGCTTCTGACGACCCGTAACGACTGTCAAAGATCCACTAATGACAGCCGGGACCAACGGCTTAACGTGCTTTCCGAGGCACGGAGGAGTCTCGGTATGTAATTATGGTCACCCATCCACGGACCAACCCCAGCAAGCGTTGCTAAACCTGATGGATCAACCCGTGCAGTTGTTATTACAAACAAGCATGCGGTAAGTGGTAAATACTCCTTTATCGACAAAGCAAGCATTGTAGATGCGTTGCTATCGCAGGGAAAAACTGAAATCATATGCTTGTGATTACACCGGTGTTCAAGCCAGCTACCTATGCCATAGTATAAAGAGAGGTAGTAAGCTATCTTCATAGATACGCACCGCGCGCGGCTTGTATGTGTGGGGCCATAGTATCTATGCGTCGCCGCACGGTTTCTCACGAGAAACCGGTCGAGATTTTGTTAAGTGTGCGTGTGGCGACGCATAGATACTCTGGCCCCACACATACAAGCCGCGCGCGGTGCGTTTCTATGAAGATAGCTTACTACCTCTATACTATGCTTATGCGCACGCACACACATATAAACTGCCGGCCGGCGACGCACCCACACCACGTTGCGTGCCCACCATCGCACGCGACACTGCACGCGGAGCTAGCGCCAGTCTTCATGTGTCACACACCGCGCTCAACCAAACGTTGCTCTGTAAATCTAATCTTTTCGAAAGTACCTATCCATGTAGAACTGTACAAAATTAAACTAATATAACCGCAATTATAACTTTTATTAAAACAACACTATCTCAAACAACCGACACCCATAAACTGGAATGCTGTTCTGGCAGAACAATGTATCCAGCTTGGTAGAACTTCTTCGGACGAACTTACTTACTAGTACTTCTAAACAAAGAAAAGAAAGAAAGAAACATTGCTTATTCTGCACAGACACACAAATAGTTGCACACACACACACTACTGTAAAACTTACCAAAGTCCATATTAGGGAAGGCAGCAATCATCTGATGAAGCTGTAGTCGCTGTGGTCTCTGTGATGCTGTGTTCTCATCTTTCCTTGAAAAGAACAAAACCCACGTCTTTTGGGATCCCGTACGTAAACTATTCCTTATTTCCTGTAAATAAGACAACACAAAAGTTTTATACAGAACAGTTTAAAAGATAAATAGAAAGTGGTGCCGATTCCCTTGTTCACAAACTAAACTAAATTTAAGTTCAGTGCATATTTTTCTTTCTATTTCATTAAGAAAAGGACAGAAGATAAATTTTAGTTTAGTCCTGTCAAATTAATCTGTCAAAATATTTTCTGTCCTTTTCTTAATGAAATAGAAAGAAAAAGATGCACTGAACTTAAATTTAGTTTAGTTTGTGAACAAGGGAATCGGCACCATTAACTACGTATAGTCGTTTCATAAAACGAGCTCGTGTGTGACTTTCGTGTTATTCAAATCCTGTACCCTAATTGCGTATAATACAACACAATCTGTTTCGATTTGAAACAGATTGCTAATCCGTTACTTTATAAGTTGGAAAAAAAATCTGCTCAACAACGTAAATAACGCAATGAATGTTGTTGAACTGTCAAACTGAAACAAATTAGGCATAATTGTTTACGAAAATAAGTTATGCAATTAGGGTACTGGTGTCCTGCGGACGGTGAGCAATGGGTAGCTCGCCGTCCGATAAGGACCAGGCCCGGGTCGACGGCGCGTTGTGTTCCACGCGCACCTCAAAGAGATGTCAGCAGAATTGACGGGGTCCGCTAGGGCCAATGCCTGCCGGGGGTTCGAAGAAAACCGATAGGGAAATCGTGGCCCCCGTCAACATGGCAACCGAAGGAACACGGGTGGGTTTTAGTCAGTAAAAGTCTGACACGCCCCGCTCCCGCTCTGAAGTTACTTGATAAATCCCCACCCAAAAAAAAAAGGTTACTGGTGTCCAATTGATGTTACGTTCATTTAAATGAATGTCAACTTTATGTACAGTATTTCTATTTTCTTAATGTCCCTCAGCAAACTTTGTGTTTCGTCAGTCGTCCGATTTCTACCAGTTGCCCTTTGCACTTGGTGCAAATCGGACGCTCTCAATCGACTTGGAAGTATATTATGGAGTTATTAATACTCTTTTAACTTAATGTAATTTATTTTAATAATGGGAGAAAAGCTGCTAAAGTCGCAGGCACGACAGATAGGAGAATACAATAGATATTAGAAAAAAGGAGATATGCCAGGTAGTTGAAAATGTATCGAAACTAAGGCTCGACCGAGATCTCGGTCTCGGTCTCGGTCTCGGCATTCTCGGCTATAAATCCGACCGAGAAATCTGTCTCGGTTCTCGGCTAATAATAGCCGAGATTCTCGGTCATGGCCGAGATTGTAACTTTGTTCGGAATGGCATTAAAATTTTACCGCGCGCGGCCACGCTCCGCCAGCGCGAAGTTGATTGGTGTAAGTAAGTGCGTGAGAGAGATGTATTGTGATTGGTTGAAGTCCCGGATGGCGAACTGCGGCTGGCCGCCTTAGCTCCGTTCGTGCACTATTTTTTTACAATTGTAATAATTGTTTTCTAATGAAAGTTTATTTGAATTTCGCAGTAAATTATATGTGTGTTCTTTTATTAAGTGTTGTGTTGCTACTTGCTGTGATTACTTGTTGATGTCGATACTTGTAAATTGATTAACTACACTGGTTTGGTGAAAGCAAGATCACATATAGTTTTGCGGTGGATTATAAAGCGGGTTGGTTTTCGTCACCTTATAAGGTGCTTAGGCCTGCAGCAAATAAGTTTTTATCTGCGCCGCCTACTAGCGTAGCAAGTGAACAATTTTTTAGCAAAGCAGGACAATTATACGACGAGAGGCGACACTCTTTGAAAGGCGAAAATGCCGAAAAATTGCTTTTTTTATGTTATAATATAATGTTATTCAACTTTGATTATTAAAACAGTTTTGTTAAGCAGAAAGTACTGTATTAAAAATTTAACAGCATTTTTTTTTTCACGCATTGTCTATTCTCGGTCTCGGCTCTCGGTCTCGGCCGAGATATTATTTTATTCTCGGTCTCGGTCTCGGCCGAGAACGAAAAACCCATCTCGGTCGAGCCTTAATCGAAACCCAATGTCTCCAATTTGTCCCCACCACGTCGCCACAACTACACATGCAGATCAGTAAACCAATAGATACGAAGTCGCGCTCACACTTGCAATTCATAAATCAGAACGTACTACACAATCAATTATAAACCTTATGCCATCAAACACAACGTGCATTTACAATGCACCATACAACTCACTCACACGAAAACATCGTTGTGCTGTGCAGAAGCCATTTATTTTACATATACGCTAGTGATTGACTAAATCGGAAACTTATCGATTCTCCCATTAATTAATATATTAAAAATTTTAGGAGTTCCTGAAAAAATCATAAACAAAAAACGATATACTTTTAATAAGATGATATAAATAAAGAAAACGACATAAAAGAAAAATAAATATTAAGTAAATCAATTAATTTCAACATTATGAGAAAATCTAAATGAGTATAAAACAAGATTTCGCATCGGTCTTACAACCAGGCTATAACTAATAACTAATTGAAAAATAAACTTTCAAAGTAATATAAATTCATACAACAATCGACATTGTTGTCGATATCCTACGTTAGTGGATCTGCACAAGCACCATCACTAGCTCGTCGCAATAGACAGCAGCCGTACTACGCGATGCAACCGCATAACTGAAATATCGTTTTGTGATTTTTACAACAAATTAACGATTTTCGGACTTCTCCCTTTACATGTGCTGTGAGACCTAGGTTCCTGCCAAATTTCATGATTCTAGATTCTAGGTCAACGGGAAGTACTCTGCAGGTTTTGATTTATTTGCAAGTGTCAAAATATGACGCATAAATGGCCGTATTTTTTTATTACGTTGTCTTAGAAGCTTGATTTTTTTAGAGCTCCAAGGAACCATAGACTTACGTATTTGATATTAATTTCAACCTTATACCTCTACGCGTACCTGAGAAAAAGGGTCTTGAAAGACAGACGGACCGACAGCGAAGTGATCCTATAAGGGTTCCATTTTTTTCCTTTTGTGGTACGGAACCCCTAAAAACCATTAAAATGTTTGAAGTTGTAGCATAAACTGAACTTTATGTTTTTCTGATTAATGTCGTTTTTCTAAAAACACATTTGTCTACATGTTTGGAAACTAAATCGCGAATCCAGATGACAAGGTTTTCGTTACTGCAATGATTGACGTGTTACTTGTGAAATAGAACAACTTCTTATTTTCCTGCCGATTGAACTTTACTTTTAAATTGTTGGAGCCCAGTCGGTGACCACGTTGATTATTGCGGTATCAGTGGCATTCTGTAGTGAATGGGCACTAAGCACACTCCAGCAAACGGGACATGGCCAGATCAGAAGCACCACACTCGCACTGGGTGTTGGATGGGTCAGTAATCCTCCACTTTAACAAATTGTGTTTGCCTACTTGGGTACGCAATAAAAAAGACACAACTATCCTTTGAGGGCAGTGGCCCAGTGCGGCCGCGACTTACGAGTTGAACGTCGTAGGTTCGAACCCAGACAGGCGCTTTACTTTGTGTAAATTATTTCATCACCACTGCTCTCAAAACGGTGATGGAAAACATCGTGAGGAAACCGGCATGTCCTAGAACCGAAAATTCGAAGACATGTGACATCTAACAACCCGCACTGGGCCCACGTGGTGGATTGCGGCCTACTCCCTCCCACAGAGAGGAGGCCTGTGTCCCAGCAGTGGGAACATTATAGGCTGATGATGATCCTTTGTATTGATTAAACTCAACTTTCGTGGATTCAAAGCATTTGGAAACATTTTAGACATTAAGAGCGTTTACGTCTAGCGCGAGAAGTCAAGTTTAGGTAAATTCTTCGCAAAATTCACTCACACAGAAGCGCGCGTACATGTGTGCGTAGAGTTGGCGCGTTCGCTATCTTTATAGTCAGACTAACACACGTTGATCCGTTCGATTTAGAGCAATTGTTTTAGTAAATATTTAATTGGAATTTAAATCCAACTTCAATTTATTGTTACACCTATGATTAATATTATTAAAAAAACGAATTAAATAAATAATTTTACAATATTTTATTGGAACAGTTTACATCTTTATACGCTTCTTTTCGTGTTTATTTTATATTAGGCATAACAATTTGATGAATCATATTTATTTCTTTTAAACATCTTATCTTATTATCACTCCGAGTAACAACAAGCGCAACATGTCATACTCATAGTTACATTATGGGTACTGTTAATATTAGCATGTCGGTGTCGCAAACCCATAAGATTTTCCTTTACCAATAATCGCTCATCGCGCCTAAAGAAGCTTTCACCTGAAAAAAAACGTGTGCGTTTGTGAGAACCCACTCAGGAATAAAGTTCCTTCTCACGTATCATTTAAAACAAAAACAAAATTTTCGCAGCCGCCATCTTGGATTTACATTTTGACCTCAATATCGACTTTAGTACCCTCAAAAACTAATGCCTCATTTACATTCTGCCCCTGCCGCTACTGTTCGCGCTGCCAGCCATAATTCTCTAAATACTGCCGTAGTAGGATCGAAAGAACTGCCCTACCACTCATATCGCTTTCGACTTTCAACAATGGTAGACGTCGAAATAATTACAGCGTCGCTGTGTAGAAAACACAATACATAATTATGTTCTTTATTAAAAAAAAAAAACAAATTTAAAAAAAGAAAATTATCTTCGTAGAAGATGGTGGATCCTCTCCATAACATCGAATACAAACCATATCGGATGAAATATATCGTCTGCATCTGCTCCAGTAGGTACCCTAATTGCATAACTTATTTTCATAAACGATTATAACAAATTTATTTCATTTTGACAGTTCAACAACATTCATTGCATTATTTACGTTATTGAGCAGATTTTTACTCCAACTTATGAAGCAATGGATTAGCAATCTGTTTCAAATCGAAACAATTGTGATTGATCGTGCATTACGCTATTTTTTTTTTCTTAGCCTTTATTGTCCCACTGCTGGGCAAAGGCCTCCCTACCCTCTTTCCACCTCTCTCTGTCTAGAGCTTCCAAGAACCAATCTTTCTTAAAGGAGTCCAGCTCATCCCGCCATCTCCGTCTGAGCCTGCCGCGATGTCGTTTGCCATTAAGCGGGACCCACTGGGTCGTAAGTTTGGCCCATTGATCGTTTAACATGCGGCAGATGTGTCCAGCCCAATTCCATTTAAGCGTGGCAGCTTTCCGAGTGACATCAGATATTTTAGTGATGGAACGGATTGTTGTATTCTTAACCCGGTCCACAAGTTTAATACCAAGAATACTCCGTTCCATAGCTCGAGCGGCAAACCTCGAGCGTGGTCCTCTTTTCTATTACGCAATTATTGGGGTACAGATCGGCTAGATGAATTTTTATTTTCAAAAGAGGCCTAAACATGACCATCAGTGACTTCTTTGATTTCAATTCGTCAATAGGAAGGAGTATCTTCTAAAGCTTCACTAATTCTCTTCCAGCACGCGTAGCATGACCACCATAGATAATAGAACAATAGACAAAATGACAGATAAACAATCACAATCTGTCATTTTGTCTATTCTTCCGTCGACAAAACCCGTTTCTATTGTGGTCATGCTACGTGTCCAGACGTCGTGAACTTAGTTTTAATTTGTGGTTTTTGTCATTTAAATCCTACATACTTTTTTTGGATTCCAATAGTTCCAAAAATGTTATAGTGTTTTTATTATTCCACTCGAAGGGCATTTTCACAGATCGTATAAATAGGCGGTACGCACGTCCGATTCGTCCAGGCGCTCGGTAAGAAGTGAGCTGCAGAGCTGAACGTAAACACGCCCTGCCACTCGTGCTGCTCGTTCTGACTTCCGCATAAAAAAACCGCTCATTTGGGGAGCGTAGGGCAACGCGAGTAGCAGTGGCAGCAGTATAAGAAGTATCGTGTTTACATACTCATCCTGCCTACTTTCCTGCTCATTGCTGTGGAAGTGAGCTGAATGTAAACGGGGTATATGAAAACGACACCCATGATGAATTCTCCCGCTCTGGGCGGAGCGGGAGGGCGTGTTAGACTCTTACTGAGTAAAACCCACCCGTGTTCTTTCGGTTGCCCTGTTGCCGGGGGCCACGATTTCCCTATCGGTTTTCTTCGAACTCCCGGCAGGCATTGGCCCAAGCGGACCCCGTCAATTCTGCTGACATCTCGTTGAGGCGCGCGTGGAACACAACGCGCCGTCGACCCGGGCTTGGTCCTTATCGGACGGCGAGCTACCCATTGCTGGAATTGGCTCGCGATTCCCGCCCCGGGTGTCTCCTCCTGCGGCGGTTAGGGGCGTGAAGGCGCGAAATTTGCCTCTCCCTCACGCGTTCCGCCTCCTCCTTCGCGAGCATTACCGCTTCGCAGAAGGAGGTGACGGCCTGCCATTTCTTCTCGCTCCGTACCATGGCCTGAACCAGGGCCGGACGCGAGAGATCACCGCCGCCGATCACCTCAACGAAGACACGGTGTTGCTCCGCCCAAGCCGGGCAGACCTCCACCGTATGCTCTGCCGTGTCCTCAGGCCGATCCACACAATGGTGACACCCGGATGTTTCCTCCCGCCTTATCCTGAACAGGAACCTCACGAAGCAGCGTGTTTTATATAGAATTTTTCACTTTTTGTATGGAGACCATGAAAAATTATTACCTATATGTTGAGTTTTATGGGTTTATGGGCTTTATAAAGGGGGTCGAAATTTTCATTACTTTTGCGATAGATCACACCATTTTCGAAATATAAGCAAAAGAAAAGAAAAAAAGATACAGTACTATTTTTGCAGCTGAAGTCGAGGTGTGGGTATGAATTTTAGTTCATGACAACTAATTTAATTCCACACTTTTTTAATGGCGATTAAAAGTAGTCAGATTTAGTTAGGCAAACAAAATTTTTCAAGAAAAACGTCAAATTCAGAATAGCAAAATTGCCATTTTCACTAAAGTATTAACTCAGTGTCATCTTTCACTAAGGCCCGTATTACAGAACGTCACTCAATACTCAAGCATTACTTAAAACTAGATTCAAGCCATTTGATTGGTTGAAACTAGTTTTAAGTAATGCTTGAGTATTGAGTGTCGTTCTGTAATACGGGCCTAAGATGGCACTGAGTTAATACTTTGGTGTATGCTTGTTTGTTTGTTTGAAAAATATTACGTCAGCAAATGCTGTATTGATTTTTCGGAATTTTCAGTATTTTATTCGGTCCTTTCTTTATTTGTATTCGCATATAAGTTGTCGGAAAATTAGCATTTATAGCAGTAAATTTCAAATTTTAAGTATGCTCATATTTTAACTTTTTTTGGAACTTTTATTACTACCCAAACTAAATGGTGATTTTTTGTCTAGTCATTTGTGACAACAGAAGGCATTTGTGACATGAGAATCGGCACCGATATCAACTTTAGCACCCTAAATTAGTTTTCACTTCAATAAAATATTTTACTTACTAAAGTACTAAGATGTGGCGATCATGCTATATTCGTGCATTATCGTTGTACGCACGACAAAGGTCAACAGCGGTCAGGCAGAGCGCCGAGCGACGCGTCCACTCTCTGACAGGCCTCACGGCGGACTAATTTGAAACGGTTTGCGCGTGGAGTTTTATAGTAATTTTAGAGTACTTTTAAAAAAATTCTAGAAAAATAACCAAACACATATAGTTAAAAATTTTGATTGCAAATTTTTAAGAAGATGTTTTTCTATTACAGTAACCCTTTATTATATTAAATTAAGGAAGATATATTGGTAAAAAAAAACATTTTATTCACCAAAATTTCATTATAATTTCGCATTGTTTGGATTTTTATTTCTCATGTAGGGAACCTAAACTGAAAATTTCTTTTAACTAACTTTTTTCCTAAGAATCTTTGCAGTTAGATAAAAAATATTGTTTGTTAGGGTGATCAGTGATTTAAGATATTTTAAGCGTCAAAGTTGACGCTCGAAGTAAAATTAACAAAACCTCTGTTCAGTAATCTTGATATAATTCACAAATACTCTAATAATCTAAAAATTTTCCTAACTAAGTGTTTAGACAACAATATTTCCTAAAATGATTAGTAATTAATATGTTTTTAAAATAATGTTTGATGGATATTAACTGGATCGAAAAGTACTGTTTTTCAGCTAAACAGCGCGCGGATGGCGTAAACGCTCTTAAAGGTTGACTGGTAGAGAATGGCTTGTGGCATTAAGAGCCCATACTACCTCAGCTTAAATTCACTTTTTATCTCGCTCGCACCATACTGCTCGCGGAGTAAGTGAGAGCGAGACGGAGTAGGGTGCTAGCGGCTCCGAGGCGTCAATAATTTAGGTAACTGCGGCGAAAATAATGGTAATTTAAAAAATATATAAAAACATGGTCGCTGCTTTATAGTCAGTTCAGTTATTGTGCAAAGTTTCATGATCTAATTTGAAGTATTTTTTTAATAGCAGCGGTTTATTGTTCGGTTTGGAGGTAACTTTGTAAAAAAAAACTATCGACAAAATTTTATGGAATCGTGTTTTCGTCTAACATAGTACTCAACATTAATCCTTAACTTTAACATACATTTATTTCAAAATTAATGCTACAGTATTTTCTATATAACGGAGGATCATACTAAACCATTTGAGGTAGTATAAGCCCTTAAGTCTGTGTGTGTACCACTACCTACTGTGTATAAGGTTAAATAAATAAACACTTCCTACCTTCAATTTCTCTGGTCCAATAAGTTCAATCTTGGGCAATGCTTCAACAATCTCTTGCAATATTTCGTTCTCGTCCGTGCTCTCTATTTCTCTCTTGATATTCTTGTATTTGAATACGACAGTAGTATAGTCATCGCTGGCCAGTTTACTTCGAAGATCGTCGTCTTCTACTAATGCTATTGTTACTACATCTTGCTGGAAGGAAGACAGAAGAAAATAAGAAGAAATGCTGTGATATTATTATTGTGAGGCCTTAACATGAGGCCAGTTTAGGTCTAAAATACTTAAAGACAAATCTGATCCGTAGTCTAATTTAGCAATGGATCTACCTTTATTATTCATCCCATAATGAGGTACCAGATTACTTGGTTTAGTGGTATGAGGAACAGGGTGTAAAGTTCACTCATCCACCATAGAAAAGGGAGGATCCTCCGACCAGACGGGTGTTGTGTCTGGCAGTCAACTGCCCATTGGTTTGAAGTTGAAATCTTGTATCTATGTCGATCGCTCGGTAAACTCTAACTGTGCGATGCAGGATTTGTGTGACGTCATGTCTATGATGCGTAGTTCGTATGTGGCGGTGTAACCGCTACACTTGGAAACTGTTTTTTATTTACCTACTTTCTGCTGTCCAGGATTTTTTTAAATTTTACAGTGAAATGATTCCTTACAAAAAACAGAGAAGTAAAGCAAAAAAAATTATGTCGTCAAACCAAACTCGCCCTTGATCAAAAAACTAATCATGCCGAAATTGTTTTCGTGAATAATGGTTCCTAAGACAGTTTTCTTGTATCTCTTATGGACTTTGATATCCCCAAGCTGTCCCAGTTTAAAAAAAATGTTGTGATTTTTGGCATTTTGCTGAAATAAGCATGAGACTTATCAGCTGGTTCCTGAATTTTCTGAGGAAACGAGTCCTTCAAGCTGGACCTGGAATAGGACCTAGGAAGATCCACACCAATACTACTTACTAAATGAAAAGCTATCCTCGTAAGTGCATTCTTGGCAACCCTATTGGCTCCTAACACATACGCCATAGGTTTGTCCGCGCTCCTGAGTTGCACAATAGTTGGCACGTGGATGGCAGTGCGGAGGAACATCATCACGAATTCGTCTAGAGCATCCAGGGTTCGTTCTCCGCTGTGGTACACGAAGTTACCTTTTTTACCCTATCGAGAAATCAAGCAGGTTAAAAAAGGAATAAACATAGTACATTATATCATGCCTGTATTCTCCACAGGGTTGGGCAGAGATGTTAGGACACCCACATTTCGCCAGTTATATAAAAGGAATAAAATTATATAATAAATTATGTAAATTTACTATGACATATTTAAAAACTTTGTGTTTTTTTTTTCAAAATAAATAAAGTAGATATAGGGAATAATAATAAAATCGTTTATTGGGAACAAAATACATACACAGACAAAAATGTTAAATGCTACCAACACCCGACTCCTAGTGAGAGGGTGGGTAGGTTGTTCCAAGACGAAGTAAGGAAATTTATAAAATACATTTTGGGATAAGTGCCGTGTGTGTGAGTACCTAATGTTGAGTAAGAGGGGTGAGGGTACGTTGTGTGTTGTGTCGGTGTGTTTTCCGAGATGATAAATTTCCACAAGTTTTTCTGTAGCATCATAAGTGATTTTAATAAAATGTCGAGCTTTTTCGTGCATTCATTTCTGGTAAGAGAATAGAGGTAGATATTTTTATTTATTCTATTATATATATTTTTTTATATAATTATTATAATTGAAACTTTATTTATCAGTAGCTAGACAAGTGAATAATACATGACAGCATACTTTTGATATAAGACTGGCGTAAAATTTGCTCAAGTCTCGGCGTTCATTAAAAGCATGTTAGAAATATTAAATTTCCTAGAAAAATAACATTTGTTATATTGTTTATTTGTAATAGTAAAACTTACATTAGGGTAGAAAAGTAATGTAGGATAGCTGCCTATTCTCATGTTATTGTAACAAAACGAGTTGTGGTATTTACAGTTTACAGCACCAACTTTAACCTGAAATCGAAATAAATAACATTATTCACAGAAAAAATTACAACAAATAAATTCTTCACAGTTTACATAGTAACAAAATAATATACACGGTGTAAGGGACATCTGGGGGCCTACCACCAGCTCATAAAGCAGTATTATTTTAATATTACTTCAGTGGGAGAAAGAGATGGAGCTATATGTACTGTAGAGCTTCATCTCTTTCCCACATTGAAGTAATATTAAAATAATACTGCTTTATGAGCTGGTGGTTGGCCCTCTGCGCGCAAACTGTTACCATGAATTCAGCAAATGAGTTTTCATCAGTTACAATTGGTTTTACCGTGTAGGTATTGCCCTTTTGTATAAAAAAAAAATGGTGGGTCTAGAATCATATACTGCCTTACACCCTGTATAGTACATGTTTATGAATTAAATAGAACTTACAATTCCTTTATATATTTCAGCCAACTTCTTCCAATGCTCCGCCACATTTTGGCAAGGTGGACAGAATGGGGAATAGAAATTAACAAAATAGAAACCTTCCTTCATATAATTCTCTGAAAAAATATTACATTTTTTGTTATATGAAATCACAGATGTCTTCTTTATTCATTTAAGTGACTAAATGCATATGAAAGTTTATATGGTACTGATAACAAAAATAAAAAAAACAATTCTGACATGTTTTGTTTGTCTGCTTGTTCCGGCTAATCTACGAAATGGCTGGACCGATTTTAACAGGACTTTCACTGGCAGATAGCTCATGTTATAAGGAGTAATGTACTTTAATGTTTGAAAAATAATTAGGGTCCACACCAGTGAAGCCACGGGCAGCAACTAGTTCTAAATAGAATGCAACCGTGCATAAACACATTAGCCACGGATGTTGGTTATGCATTATTAAGGCTACTGATATGTTGTAACTTGTACCTATGTACTTTGTACTGGTATTACAACTTTTATGTTATAGTTGATTGATAAACATTGATAATGGTGCTGATTCCCTTGTTCACAAACTAAACTAAATTTAAGTTCAGTGCATCTTTTTCTTTCTATTTCAATAAGAAAAGGACAGAAGATAAATTTTAGTTTAGTCCTGTCAAATTAATCAGCGCCTGTCACTCTCCATACAAGTTTAGACGTGATTAAAAACTTTCCGACTAAAATTACGTCAATTTACGTCAAGCGCTGATTAATTTGACAGGATTAACTAAAATTTATCTTCTGTCCTTTTCTTAATGAAATAGAAAGAAAAAGATGCACTGAACTTAAATTTAGTTTAGTTTGTGAACAAGGGAATCGGCACCATCAGTAGTTGGTTTTAAATGTGATGTCATACAACTAGCATTTAATGTTGTAAGAAACATTAACCCACTCATGATTTGCTAGTAATGTGAAGGAAACTTTGAGCCTTTACTGACAGTCAAGTGTAGAGAAAGGATCTTTCTCTTCAGAAAGATGCAGTGCGCTTATCCTTAGGAACACTGAGCTTACAATAAACCACACTCAATGCAATTTGATATTGCTGCATAGGTACAGGTTTGCCAGTCTCCTATTACACAAATGAATGATAAAATGCCTTTGCTTCTCCCTCCTCAAGAAGAAAATGTATGTTTTCAAATTGGGAAATAAAGTGTCAATACTTACTCCAGCTAGCTCCAGATAATGTATCAACAAATGGATCATTGTGATACAGTCCATTGTAGTACAAGTTGTCATATTCTGATTGAGACCGATGGTCATATTTCTTTGCATAAGAGAATGATCCATACATGTCATAGTTATTCCTCTTATCTGGGTCCTTCAAGGTCTCATAAGCCTCTGTGATTTTTAAGAACTTCTCCTGTTCATCTTTACCCTGGAATTTTTCATGATAAGTAGTAATAATACCTTTTTGGTATCTATCAAAAAGGTAGAAAAAGGTAGGTATCTACCTACTCAACTTTTTGTCACCTACACAATGACACCAAAGCATTGTAAGATGGTTTTTTTTTTTTAGTATTGAAGAACTGGGTTTTTACAGACACCAGTACTTTTTATTGAGTCTAGTAATAGTTAGTACTTACAGGATTCTTGTCCGGATGATACTTTACAGCTAACTTCTTGTAAGCTTGTCTTATCTCTTGGACCGAAGCTTTTTTCATTACCCCTAATATCTCATAGTATGTAACATCTGTTAGGTTAACCGCACCGAATATCAAACAACTGATAACTATGAGTTTTAACCTGAAACAAGGTTTAAATTAAGATCCACATTCAATAGAAAGGTGTTTTATTGATAAAATCGAACATAATCAAGATAAACTTACATATTTAAATAGTTTAAAAAGTTACTAAAATTAGACGCAGGCACTGGCACTTTTCACTGATAAGTATGAAGAACTTCATAAAGTACTCATTTGATAATTAGGCAACATTAGATAAAACAATTTACACGAGAACATGAGATAAAACTAAATTGTTTACTTTTTGTGTAGGTGTCGGCAAAGTATGTTGAACTTCCGACAATCGAGAAGTCAGATTTCAGACGTCAATCAGCCACTAAACTAGAGAGGCAAGGCAGTTGATACCGAGCATCGATAATCGATTAACTGTTCATAAACAAAACTAATTACTCGAAACAAGGAAAATTATGTTGATTTTTATGCTATTAATAGTAAAAAGTAGAAATATTTTTGATAAAGTTTTGGATTTTTAGGATTTTGTAACACTTGGGTTGCATAAAATTATAAAAATTTTGTTTCAGATCCGGCGCAGTCAAAATCACAAGACTCAAAAAGTTAACACCTAAGTAGGTAAATAAATTGGTACGTATCTACAGAAAAACACCTGTGACTTAAGTGTAAGTAGGTACTTACCTACTTACTACATCCCGACCTTTGACGGGGGCCCAGGGCCCGCGAATAGCATTCAACTTGTCCAGAATTGCAGTGTAAAGCCTGGCATCGACTACAGCCAAAACGCGTCGAATCGAAGTGAGTCGAGTCTAGTGATGGGCTAGTCGAGTTATTTAACTCAAGTAACTCGATTCAAATCGTAAACAAGTCAACTCGAGTTCAGTTTTTACCAACTCGAGTCAACTCAGTCGATCGATACCAAGTGACGGATTAAGACTACTTGATGCCCTAAGCAATCCACACCTGTGGGCCCCCCTATCCTTATGTCAACTAGAATCGGTCTTTAAACCTTTACCGCCTAAAAACATTATTTTTTGTAAAATAAAGATGATGAGATGTAACGTAAGTACAGACGCCAGCACATCAAGCTACCCGAAACTGTCAATTTTCCCAATCGACTTTGAACCTTAGACATCAGCGATAAAGTTGAAAATCTATTAAATAAATTTGACAGATTGTAGTAGCTTGATGTGCTGGCGTCTGTACCTTAGAAGTGGAGTAGGTGCGACAACAATAAAAACCAAAGCATAATTTATTTATTTATTGAAATGCGCCTTGCGGCTTCTCCGGGCATTGAATTCACGCAAGATAGTATTAACGTCTAACGTTTTTAACATATCGGACTCTATGTATAATATCGATAAATTATCGAGCCTTGTATCATCTTTGTCCTTTTTTCATTTTTTAATATTTTTAATTTTGAAAAAAAACGTTCCGCTGATCAATTTGTAATCATAAGCGATAAAAATATACGCAGGGCTGTTTCCAGAATAGGGAAAGCTGGTTCAATTTTATCATCATGTATTATTTTATACAATTGTGCGTGAGTTTGATGTAAACTTGTGCGAGCAGAATCACTGGGTCTGGGTTCTTCTGGTGCCCCCCCAGACGTGATGCCCTAGGCCATTGCTTAATTTGATTAAGAGTTAATCCGTCACTGTCCATCACCCGCACAGGACCCGCGTGGTGGGTTATGGCCCCTTTCCCCTCTCAGAGAAGAGGCACGAGTCCCATTAGTTAAAACAATTTGGTAACAATCGATTCTCTTGTACACCGAACTAAACTAACTAAACTATCACTAAAATTCCTTACTTTGGACTATGAGAATCTCAAAGCTATTCTGCAGACAAAATTCTCTAAATTTAAAAATAATTTTGACACATCTAAATCGAATTTGACAATCGCAATTCCACACGTGATACCTAACCACGTGAATCTTTTTAGAGCCGGAGGCGCGCAGGGGGGGCAGCCTCGACGTGTTTTATATGGATTTTTTCACGTTTTGTATGAAAAAATAAGAAAAAATATTACCTACATGTAGAGTGTTAGGGGTTTAAGGATTTTATAAAGGGTGTCGAAATTTTCATTATTTTTGCAATTGGACACACCGTTTTCGAGATATAAGCAAAAGAAAAAAAATATTCAGTACTGTTTTTGCATCTGAAGTCGAGCTGTTGGTGTGAATTTAAAGTTCATGACAACCAATTTTAATCCACACGTTTTTAGTCGCGATTAAAAATAGTCAGATTTAGTTAGAAAATCTAAATTTTAGGTGAAAAGCGTCAAATTCTGAATAGCAAAATTGCCATTTTCACTAAACTAATGTCTCAGTACCATCTTAGTGCTGTCAAACTAAAATATAGTTAAGTTGTGTCATTTTAGTCTATTTCAGAATGGCAAATCGTCGTTTGACAAGAATAAACTAAATTTTGGTGATTTTTAGTCTAGTTTAGAGGCATTTGTGACAAGAGAATCGACACCAATGTTACGAACCGAGCTTTATCTGCAATTTCGAACTCCATTTCGGTTCTTGGGACCCCGTTTCCAAGTTGGGACTCTCGAGTCGTGTCTGAAGCTAATGATGATAAACGAGCAATAAATTGCGATTATCGCATCGCCTTATATCGTATAGTCCAGTTTCCGATTTTTCTAATTTAACCCAAGGTGATAACACAAGCGGATGGATGACATTCTTGTTTACTCTAGCTCTACATATAATGCCACCTTCCACTCGAATTCAGGTAGATAGGTAGGTAGGTACACAGCGATAATTGTGTTTTATAGGCTAGGCTGTCTGTTGACCTCATAATACCTAATAATTCCTCCGAGCTGTGAATAACACTGCATCGCGTCGCTTCCGTCAATACGACACCTAAGCACAGCCTTACCTACCCGGCAAAATTGTGAGCATCACAGTTTGTTAGGAAACTTCGTCTTCGTATCGGTGGCACGGCAGCGTTTCAAACTTTTTGGGCTCACAACTTTGCCACATCCACGGCGTCATCGGTGGCAGTGGGAGCTCACTTTAATTGCTGGTTTGGGGCACAGGGGAGGGCAGGATAAGTGAGATATAGTTCACGACACAGTTCCACATACTCTGCTGCTGTTGTGAGACGAGGACAAATTGATAAAGATGGGATTTAGGTATCATTCACATATACATAATAACCACTCGGTGTGCTCTTCTATTGTGTACAATAGAAATCCCGGTAGTGACCGGGAAAATAAATATTTTGGTAGGTAAAGTCAACCGCACAACAGTGGTAACAATAAGACATTGACAGCGCTTTTATGACATAGCAGAACCTACATAAGGGTGGTTTTCATTGTGCAAGAAGGAAGAAAGAAAAATGTAACTACTCATGTACGGTTGACTGTAAATGATAAATGATTTTATTTCTGTAAGGTTTGTACAAACACATCGTTTTACACGTCAATTCATTAATGTCAATGTGTATATAAAAACCCGGAAATAATCTTGGTCAGAGCATTTCATTTGAGGACCATGTAGATTTGTGTTTGAAATAGTCTTTTGAGGAAAGAACCATACAAATTTGAGTGGCAGTGTACGCATTTGTCAGTAATCGTATAGCTCAATATACCAAAGATAAAACATTTGGGTAGGCCGCATAAAATACTCAACCTGCCAGATTATCATTAAAAGTAAATGAGAGAGAGAAAAATAAATATAATATATGTCGGAGCGCCGAGCTCACAATCATCGTCAGAAGGGTAATTATCAATTAAATTGTTCATTATTTAACTGTCTGTCTACTTCGTGGACAAAGGAAACGCGTGAAGTAATCAGTCTAACTAGAAAAGGCTACAAGTAACTTATAATCAACGCTTTTCTTAAATGAATTAGAAGGGCGTAACGAGTCCGCGGGTCGCGCACAGTCGATCTCGCGGTCTCAATGGAACTGACTGCCTGCTCCAGGCTCCTGTGATGCTAAACTCTTATCGTCTTAAAACGTTCTCACGAGAAAATGCAAGCCGACCCCCGGCCACGTTCGACGCAATCAGATTTACGTCGTCGCCTTTCATATCGGAAACAATTATTAATTATTTATTATCAATAAGCTCTAAGCGCTAACAAAGACCACCATAGTCTTGAGAGTTAGACGAGGTGTGAATGACATCTTCGTCTCACGCTGATAAGAACTGGACGAGGTGTGAGCTGACACCATCGCCTCGCGCTGACATATATATATATAAATGACCTACACAGTCCTCACATTCACAATAATTCAAATAATAATAATATTATACTTCATAAAGTAAATATTCATGTCATTGTGTATATAATTTAAAGTTTGCAAAAATAAACAAAATTCAGAATGTGCAGCTCAATCCCAAGCCTTTCTGTCCTCAATGTAATCTTTAACGGTATAAAACGATTTCTGGCACAACTAACGTTTAATGAATGATTGAATTTATTTTGGTTATCCTTTATGAGGTAAGGCAAGTCATTAATATAAATAAGAAACAAGAAAGGACCAAGAATTTAACCCTGTGGGACTCCCATTATTACTATAGATCCGGGAGATCTTTTTTCATTTACGTCAACGCTCTGAATCCTAATACTCAAGTATAAAGAAAGAAGATCCAGAGCGTTGTTCCGTATTATAATGGCGGAATTTCCTGATTAATGTTTCATGAAGAACACAATCAAATGCCTTGGACAATATGTCATAAAAGTTCAACACCAGTATTGAACGACCCCTTGTAAAACCGAACTGTTTGCTGTCTATTAAAAAATCTTTGTAATTGCTCTAAAAAATTCTCAAATATTTTACTAAAGGTAGGTAGTACTGAAATAGGTCTATAATTTGTGGGGTCTGATGAACCTGATTTAAACAAAGGTATTATTTTACTATTTTGCATAAGGTCAGGAAACTCCCCAAAGTCAATACAATTATTAAAGATAAGAGCTAAAGTAGGTGCTACAATGTCAATAATAGACTTGGCAACTTCTACAGAACTACCCCACAGATCTGCAGTCTTTTTTATATTTAAAGTGTGAAAGGTTTTAATTATGTCTCTACAGGTAATATGTTCAAATAATAATGTTGAAAACATAGAAGAAGAAGAAGAATAGAAGAATATATTTATTTTGCATAAAACACGGTATAAAAAGATGGTAAAAGAACAATTTAGAACAAAACATGTTTTGCCAATATAATAATAAGCATGCAAATTTTTCAGTAGGTTTGAAAGCATGCAAATTTTTCCATACAAAAACACATACGAAAAAAGAAAAAAACACACACAAAACAAAACAAACACACACACACACACACGACACGTCACTCGACATATGAAAATTACACACGTTCATGTACTTAGGACGTACTAAGTTTCTGCATTTGATTTAATGAATCATCAAAATGGCGGGACCAATGTTTTAATCACATGTATCTTTAATTTTGCACTTACAATTGTATTGAAAACTGAGTATATACCTGTACATATGTACAGTACTAAGTCTGCGGGTGTATATTACCTGCTTCTGAGTAGCGCTTCCAGAAGGTCCCGCCACTTTGAAGGTCAAAGTGGCGGGACCAGGGAAGTCTTGACATACATTACCTTTACTGTGCGTTCGCACTGGCGAAACATTTATAACGAAACATGTTGGAATCTCTATCTTCTGTCAATTTTCCATACAAAGTTTGACAGGCACTAGAGATTTCAACATGTTTTGTTGTGATGTTTCGCCAGTGCGAACGCATAGTTAGAGGTACAAATGTCTTGTTTAGGGTACAAACAGTACATATGTAGTACAAACACTTTAATGTGATACATTTTAAATTGGGGACTTGATCTTGATGCTCACAAGTAATGATGACATACTGGCTCAATGTGGATGTAGGAAGTAGTGCATTTCTGCCTTGCTCTTCGGGTAAAACAGAAGATAAATAAAAAAATCATTGCAATGTATTTAAAAAAGTATATTTTCATGCTTGCATTTTTAAGAAAAAAATAAACATTACAAAATCATGCAACATTTAGTAAAAATTGCGTCCTTTTTATATTAGTCATTTAAATTATTACAGATTACAGGGTCTAATGATTATACCAATGATTACTTCACCAGTTCAGCACGTTTCAAATACTATAAAATTAAATATTTAAAAATCACGATGCTATAATGTAGGTATACCTACAGCAAACTGTTGTACATGCTTTGTAAACAGGTACATAACAAAGTATATAACAAATGTTTTGATTGTGCACATAAAGCTGTCTAAAGAATTAATAAGATTCACTTGGTAGGTAAAACATTTATTTAAGTACTTATAACTAAAAGAAAACTTATCACAGGATGGTACAACTTGCTAACATTATTCATTGACAATGCAGTGGTAACTAACTCTAAAATAATACCTACTTATATCTAACCATATCCTTTTGATCACACTTTTTATATCTATAGATCACACCTACGGTATCTACCAGGTAAAATTAAATTAGCAAGCGAACATAGGTACGTGATGGATATTAAAACAATAAATAAAATAACGAATTTTTGGGAATGACCGCATGTACAGACGCCAGCACATGAGGCTACTACAATCTGTCAAATTTATTTAATAGATTTTCAACTTTATCGCTGATGTTTAAGGTTCAAAGTTGATTGGGAAAATTTGACAATTTCGGGTAACTTGATGTGCTGGCGTCTGTACTTGAAGAATGAGTTGAAAGTATATAGCCATCGCATTTTTCTAGCTAGCTAATTTAATTTGACCCTGTAGGTATATTATCAATATTTTATGCAAATAATGTTGTCAGCCATATTCTACATAAAAGTCTTCCTAAAGTCATGCATTCATATAAATCTACCATATACCTTAATTAATACTTGAAAACCATTAATCTATTTATTAAGACATAGAATAAATCAGACAGCACGTAGGTGTCAGTAGGTAGTCGTTCCCATCACCCTACAAACAACCCGATTAAAACTTAATGGCGACTCGGAACATGGGGCGAGACGCTGCGCACGCGCAGTAACGGCGGGGGGGGGGGGGGGGGATGCGGTACTGCGCAGTGAGTAGCGCACTCCTGAGCCGCCATTAAGTTTGAATCGAACTGTACCTGCCTACGACCATACAAAATATTTTAATTAAATGTTATATTGAACGCAAGCTAAGTACTTAGTACATATGTATTGTTCGTCTCAGTATTAAAATTTAAACGACCTTTTATCAACATCCAAATAGGATAAGTATAGGTAGGTAGATAGGTACACTTAACTGCAAATCAGTGGTGACTTTGACGGAGTTTTCATGTCGTAACAGTTAATATTTTTGTAGTGCTACCACTTACCACTGATATACCGTTGATTGTACCTAATTCAAAAGAACCAAAAACACGGAACTAAGAACCCACTGAAAAGAGTGCGTTCATTAAATTACATAACATTGCTATGGATCAATAAATGCATATCGTAATTAAATTGTAATATTTTTATAATTAAATTATCTAACAATAAACCCATGTCGCCATTAAGTCTATCTAAAATCAATTCAAATTATAAATTAAGGCAATTTAAAGTGTCTGCACAGCTGTGCTTTGCTTATTTTCATAAATAAGAAGCGTACTTAATAAAATATAATATTAATATAGGTAGGTACATATAAACTCTTTACATAAGTTTAATAAAATATTTAAATTGTAAAAGTGTATATTGAGAGCATTGTATTGAGAAATGTAGGTAAGTAAGCAATTAAAGCAAGGAAAAAAAAAAACTAGCAGAATAGGCATTACTTAGTAGAAACAATTTTATTAGTCATGCTGTGTAAGTGCACAATAGAAATTGGAATGTAATTTGCCGTATTTCTCTAGGATCTCATAATTTACTACGTACCTATGTACTACAGCAAAGAAGAACAATTTTTATACACTGATGACGATTCGGGTTCGATTCCCAGGGTCGGTCAAAGTTTTATTGAGGATTTGATTGACGAATTTCTCAATAGCAACCAGTCTAGATTTGTGCCCAGTCGATGGCTCGCCCCTATTACATCAATACAAGGGTCTTAACCATAACTAGCGAAATGTGGGTGTCCCTACTAATACACCTCTGTCTAATCCTTCGGAGAATTTAAGGCATAATGTTATGTGTACCTTTGATGTAAAGGTTCATAAATGTCAATGTCTAAAGTAACAATTGAGTCGTGGCAAAATCAACCTTCGTTGCGTAGCTCGAATTTGTCTGAACTTCGAAGAACCGGAACGAAACTTCATGGTTACACTTTTAAATAAATAAATACATATTATATCTAATACATATGATTTACCTAAACAACTTTGTTTCACTTCAACATGATGTACACGTGTCGTCTCATTTTTCAACGGTTTTTTACAAACTAGAATTTGAAACCGCTTTTGCAACGAGTTATGGCGATTCCAGTTTGTGAACCCATTTCCGAACAACCAATAACCTTAATTAATATTGTCACTATGTGTTTAAATAACGAGTTTGTTCAACCTCCTACTTATATATCGTTTAACAGGACGACTTGACGCTTCTCTTCAATGTGAAGTAAGCTAATATTCTGAAGGCGACGAGTTCCACTCCTAAGATCGCGATATCTGTCCAAAAGTTGTCAGGTTCGAGACTGAACTCATTGAGCACTGCTTTGGGATGTCTGGAAACAAAAAAAATATCATAAGACATTTTACCTTATACCACCAGGGTTTCTCAAAGTGGGGTACGTGAACCTCTAGAGGTTCGCCATCCGACAGTGATTCGGCGACAAGATTTACGTAATGGTGGCTGCATTACAAACTACTCTGTGGGTGGTTGGATGACTCGCTGGATTTATAGTCACGACTGAGAAATATTTTTTAGTTTGAGTACTAAGCAAAAGGCAGAAGTCATAACTAGAAATGTCCGTTGATGAAACTCTTCGAGCTGATTTAAAAGGATGTCCTTGATTGATTTTTCGGCAGCTAGACAGGAAGAATATCCCGAACTCTCACGCAAAGCGGTGAATTTCCTTTTACTCTTTGGTGCAACATACTAATGTGAGAGTGGGTTTTCATATCGTGAAAACCAACTCTCCAATCACGAATCATGATAAAATTAAAATAAGAAATCGACTTGATGCTGAGTCAGAATTATTGCTAAAAATTTGCAAAATTATTCCAAAAAAATATTCAATTTGCGACAAGCCATCCATTACCCATCACATTAATATATTTTATTACCTTTTATTGAAATAAAAAACCGCAATTTAGAAATTTTAATGGGGTACGTGGAGCCATAAGTTTGAGAAATCCTGTCCTATACTATTTTTGGGTCTATGAAATGGTTCATATTCAGTAGAAGTATCTTTGTGACTGCATGAAGAGACTGAGGTGCGAAGATGTGACTTCACGGAGATAAACGCTGCTGCGGGCTTTACCGATCTAGGCCACTGGAATTTGGGAGTAGGATTATTCTGGCCATCTAGCACGCGTCTGTGTCGTTCAACAGCAGCAGTTTCTATTGGTGAACTAGCAAGTATGTAGTGTCCCCAACCCAAAAGCTTTAAGATGTTCCAAACCCCTAAGAAACAAAGTTCGCATAAAAATCTATTAGTATAAAAAACACAAACAGAACACGAATCTCACCTCAAGTGGCAGTACGTCATAGTCTCAGGACACAGCAGCGGCTGCCGTCCATTGGAGTAAATGGACAGCACGAGCGCCTCGAAGGCGTAGCGCAAGAACGACGCGTGTGATACGGCGCGCATGACTGGGTTCATGTGCGCCAGGAGCACCAGGTAGCCCGCGTACACTATCATAGCACACGTCCACACTGCGCCCAGGAATGTGCCGTTCTGGATAGTTATAAAAAATCTACTTAATGATAATCATAATTTCACTAACAGAAAATGCACAGCCTAAACTCTAAATACACCTCTAACAAACAGCTTTAAAAACATAAAAATTATTCACCCCCTAAAGGGGTTAACTAGGCTGTTAAAAATTACTAAAAAAAATTACATGAAAATTTCTTATTAGAAACGTGAAAGTTGGCACTTAATTTCTGCTCGTAATTAAAAGTTAATTGCATCATTTCAAAGTTGTCTCGTGGATAAACATAATGATCTGGCACGTCTGTGGAAAGATGATCATTCATAACATCGAGACCTTTTAATTCTGAGTTAAACCATATAATAGTTTTTTTTTTAATCTACTTTCGACCATCTACTACATTTTTTTTGTTTATATCAGTTATTTGCGAGTCGTCTACCACATGTGATGAAACATGTGAGAACAAACTACCTAGAACATAAACAAAACAAGTCACGTACTACCGAGAGATAACACGATTATTCAGAGTTCAATAGGTCCAACCTTTGTTACCTAACTACTACCATTAAGTCACTAATTAGGTAATTCATTATAATAATGACCTGTTTGTAACATGTAACTGAAAAGCGGATGTCACTTGGAAGTAGCACTAGGCACGTTTTCCCTTTTTCTAATGATAAGTACTTATCGCAAGACTACACGAGGCTAATGATAATTATAAAATGTTCAACATATAGCAAATGATGAACTGTTTAGTTATTGCTCCTGAGTTTTGTGTAAAGCCTTTGGCACGTCCCGCATCCTCGGGATCGTAATTTGACGTTTACTAGTCAAAGCTACTCATCATCAGACTACCCATTTTTTAGCTATGTTGAGATTAGCTCGCAAGTCTAGCTAGGCGTAGCCAAAGAGTATGAATACTTCAAAATATAAAATAATAACACTACGGAAACGGAAAGGGAATATCACAAGGTTCCATTCTTGGTCCTTTTCTTTTCAAACCCACCTAAGTAGGAGTTTTAATAGGTCGGTACTTACAATAGGGTTGAAGCAGGTCCCGATGACATTTCCCATAGCCTCAGCGAGTAGTGCGACGTTGGCAAGCGTAATGACGAACATCATAAACCGGACGGACTCCATCGGCTGACCGGAGAGAAAGTATGACGGCACTGAGTACACGAAACTGTACATTACCTGTTGAATAGACAAGAAGATGAGTTATCTAAACTGCTGCTACCTACTGCTCTAAGAAGTAATTAATTTACAAACAGTAAAAAAACATGGTCTTTACATGCGTGTCTGCAAGGCCGAAGATTGGATTGATAGCAATAATAGACAAAATGTAGAGCTTACTGCTTATCTTAATGGTAATACATAAAAGCAAAGTTGAACCTCTTCCACTTAGATTATTTAATGTTTTTTTATCACACTACCTATCGCTCGGCTGAATGATGGTCGATAAGCGGTTAGTCTTAATAAAGTTCTTATTTCAAGTAGCCGAAACATTATATCTATACTAATAATAAAGCAGATTTTGTTTTTTGTTTGTTGAAGTCGCGGGCAGGCGCTAGTTATTATTAAAATCGAATAAGGTTTTGGAAACACCAAATTACTTTGGCCAATGTATGATTCAAACATGTCTCGTGTTTTCTTAACATCAACTACTTTTCAACACACTTGCTCGTAAAGTGGCTCTTATTAACGCGTGCTTTTTACTTTATATTACCGCAGTAGTGCAGTAATGTGCGCCATAGATAATTATTTACTAGTCGGAGTAATGACATGGCAGATGGACTTAATAAGTACTATCACGGCAGCATGGAATTTGTATTTAATAGAAATTAACTTTGGTGAAGCTTTTTACCAAAGGCATGCGCTCAAAAGCAAGTTTTTGTAAAAAAAATACCATATGCAAACCGGGGGCGTTTAGTTATGGTAATTTTATTTCCCATGGGCAGGTCAGTGGGTACCGACCTATACCATAACACAAAACTGTAAAAATGCCAACAAAAACTGTTCGGTATCATTTTGAGAATTGTACTTTTACTACCTAATTGTTTCAATAATTAAAAGTTAATAACAATACAAGTGTGTTGAAAAACGTCGTATGAAACGCATGTGCATTGATCATTACACTTGTATCATACATAATGTACTATTATAATCATCATCATAATTAACAATTTCATTAATATGATGATGTTCCCATACTTAACACTTTTTTTATAAAATAATGTTGACGCTTTACTAGCAAGTATTTTTTTTTGCAGTATCATAGATAAATATATATAGAATACCTCACTTAACCACCATTTCATATATAACCTTCGGACACGTGTACTACAAACCCCTGTGTCATTTTCCATTACCGTGCACGTGTTCTACTCACAAGCTCGTTATCTCCACAATTATGGCACACTATGATTTAATTACCGTTTACCTGCATAGGCTTGCGGGTTACCGATGTCGGGCAGTTCATTATGATTTAATTATCGATCAAAGGTACAGTCAGGGACAAAATACAAAATAGTTTATTGTGCCAAATAGTAAATTACATTACATTTTAACGTGTTTGGAGCCTCCTTTTAGACAAATAATGCCTATATTAAGAAGGCTCCATTCAATTTACAGTGCTGAGGTTCCTATTTCATACAACTGTCAAAGAATGTCATTTGTGATATGAATTTAGGGAAATAGGGGTTTTTAAGATCTATATACTCCATTTGAAATAAGATTAGACATTTAAACAAACCTTTTTTATAGTCTGTTCAACCGATTCTGACTTCTATACAGTAGGCATAAGGATGGCAATAAAAGCAAAAAAGTGGTTACAATACCAACTGTTTACTGCAGCTGCCATTTGTCATGCCACCAACGCAATTGAAGTCAAAATCGGTTGAACGGACTGTAAAAAAGGTTTAGTTAATTGTGTAATCTTATTTCAAATGGAGTATAGTCTACTTCGAGTTTTTTTTACCCATTCGATCGCGTTAACGTTCACTTACGTCCATTTTATGTAATAAAATTGTGTTTCCCATTATTGTCACAAGAGTGTAATGCTTTAGTTTCAGTAAAAATTTAAGTTTATGTTAACGAGATCGAATAAGTAAGTATTAAAACTCGCTCTTGATCCTCCGTTTAAGTTTTTCTTGGCTTCAGGAGCGTTAAGTGGTGAAGAGTAGGCGTTTTTGGGGGACTGTCTTATGTAATTTTGATGTTCGAAAAGTGCTGATTCTCAGCCTAGTTTGAATAAATGACTTTTGAATTTGAATTTTGAATTAAAAGTTATGGCCGTATGATATTAGGTTTCCTTCGTTAAATTGGGAAGTTATGTGTATCCATCGATGTTACAAAACATAAATAATAACCTGTGGAATCATCGATAGGCGATAGGTACGATAAAGAAGAAAAATAGTTTACCTGCAACGGCATGCCAGTGACTAGTAACGCTGCGTAGTACGTTTTCAGGTTGTACCAGTTGTTGAAATTCTCCTTCTTCAATACTGACATTTCGGTGGGTACTAGAAACAGAGGAAAATAGGTACATTATTAAACCACTTTTTTGTTATACGAGCGAGCATCTTTTTTATTATTCAGTGGTTTTCTGTGAATGTCATGGACAAACCTATAAAAAAATGGTGCCCGCTGAAAATTTTATAAAGGGTGTCTCAATAAGAGTGCATTTAAATGTGTAATATTTTTTTTCGTGCAACGCTGTACTTCACTTTGACAGCTGTCACCTATGATTGTTCCGATTATTAATTAAAAATGGAGTGCTACACAAAAAAAGAAAAATGAGGCCGGAATTGCAGTGCCTGGGAACGACATTCGTTACAGGAACATGATATCAGTTCTTGTGGCCTCAACTGGACGACTTGTGGTTTCAGCAGGACGGCGCCACCGGCCACACACACCGCGTATGAAATAATCGATTTATTGCAGCAACAATTTCCAGACCAAAATATCATAGTCAAGAAGCAATAAAAAAACGTGGGACACTCGGGAACTGCCGCGGTAAAGCTATTGCATAGCATTTGTAACCTCCATACTTCCTATTTGTCAACGCTACACTTGGGAGATGATGACGTGATGACATAAAACAAAAATTACGTTCCCATGACAACATCACGTTGTCATGGGAACCGTCATTACATGGTAGGCGAAGTGGGGGGTGTTAGGTTTTATTTTCGTTACGGAATGTCTTGATTCGGTCGCCGTGATCAAAGCCCGCGATAAAAGCTATGCAATAGCTTAAAAATTTCATGAATAGAGCGATCAATGGCTTGTCATCAGTGCCGTGGGGGGTCATTTGCAGGATAATAATTATGTCTATTTTACAATGCAATAAAAATATCTCAACTCATTCAAAAATACCTGTTTTTATTTTTAAATGAAATAGTGCACTCATATTGAGACACCCGTTATAAATATATTCATAAATTTTTTACTTAGATGTTTTTTTTTTAGAATATAGTTTTTGTAATAGTTCATGATATTATAGGTTCTCAACACGGATAGTCTGTTATTATAAAATGCATACCTGTAATTTGTAAAAATATAGTTTGGTAATATTTGAGGTTTTAAGAGGATTTACAAAAAAAAAACAATACTTATTTAATTTTTACTTTAGTCGCTTCTTTTTGCAATTTTGGTTTTTATTTAGGTACGAGGAGCTCGTGGCTAAGTAATAATAGCCGGATGGGTCGATTCATCAGGTTAAGCTACGCTTGCCAGGGTTGGTCTGTAGATGGGTGACCATCTTTACATACTGAGACTCCTCCGTGCCTCAGAAAGCACGCTAACCCGTTGGTCCCGGCTGTCATTCGTGGATCTTTGACAGTCGTTACGTAATCTGAGGTTACGGGTCGTCAAAAGCCCGAAAGTCTGACAACCAGTCTTATCAAAGGGTTATAACCCAGTTACTGGGTTGTGGAGGTCAGATAGGCAGTCGCTCCAAGTGAAATATTGGTATTCAGCTGCATCCGATTAGACTGGAAGCCGACCCCAATATAGTTGGGAAAAGGCTAGGCAGATTGATTGGTTTTGATTTAGGTATAATACCACCTTATTTTTATTACATTTTGAATAGCTTTTTATTTGAGCAGGTATTTTAAGCCCGCTCTACACTCGCGGCGCAAACGCCCGCGAAAGCCGTGAAACACGAGTGTAGATGGTTTCGCGCCTTCGCGTTCGCGCTTCGCGCTGTTCCCCGATCGGTGTCGGTTTTTGGTCCCGCGACAAAGGGTTCGCGCTTGGTTCATAGCGCGCGAACGCGAACGCATCTACACTCGCAGCTTTTCGCAGTAGCGCACGAGTCGCTGTCGGGAATGGTCAAGTGTGATTTTTTAATAAGCATAGATTTTTTTATAAGGATTTTCGTCATTCACCATGTTCTCTTTCTCCATCTCTTTTTATTTGTTTGTTATTTTTAAAACAAATATAATTGTAGTACGCTACAGCACATAGCGTCACAGCAGCAGCAACAGACACATGAGCGCCCATTTTCTATGAGATCGCGAACGACACTGCGAATCTTTGCGAGTGTGGAGGGACACGTTTTCACGTGGAGTTCACGCCGCGGTTCGCGCCGTGAATTCGCAGCAAGATTCGCGCGCGAGTGTAGAGCGGGCTTTATGGGAAAGTCTTTCGTGAATGACTTGCCTCATTTGAAAAGTTCAATCAAAATCGACTCAAACTCACAAGGTGGAGAGACGACAATACGACAGTAAATTAAATTTTGTATGTCTAAAATGAATGACGATCCGTTCCCGATACAAAATTTTTACTAATTATATTTATCCAATAGTTTAGTCACTATAGCTAGTCAAATATTGGCAATGGTACCGATTCCGTTGTTCACAAACTAAATTAAATTTAAGTTCAGTACATCTTTTTCTTTCTATTTCATTAAGAAAAGGACAGAAGATAAATTTTAGGCCGCATTCCGAGTTACGCCAAAAGTGATTATATCGCGAATCCGATCAAAGTCCAAAGTCACAATTAATACTCAATAACCCTTAAATTTTGTGACTATTAAATTTGGTTGGATTCGCGATATTATCACTTTTAACGTAAGTCGGAATGCGGCCTTAGTTTAGTCCTGTCAAATTAGACAGGTGCGCCTATCACTACTCCATACAAGTTTAGACGTGATTAAAAACTTGCCTATTAAAATTACGTCAATTTACGTCAAGCGCTGATTAACTTGACAGGACTAAATTCCATGGCTCTTTACGGGGCACCGGTGTGGGCGCGTTCATTGAGGTTGCGGCCAGCCCGCCGGTTGAACGCGTCCCAGAGGGTCATGGCCATCCGACTGGCCCGAGGATACCGCACGGTCTCCTGCGAGGCGGCGAGCCTCCTTGCCGGATTACCGCCATGGGATCTGGAGGCAAAGGTCCTCGCGCACATCTGGGAGTGGCGCGAGGAGGCGACATGCCGGGGCTTAGCTCCGATGCCGCAAGAAATTGCGGCACAGCGGACAGAGCTCCGGCGGGATCTCATGGCGTCATGGAGAGTGCGATTGTCGCAACCCCGCGCTGGGCACGCCACAATTGCGGCGATAAGACCCCTCTTTGAGGAGTGGCTTGAGAGACGCCACGGCGTCCTCACCTTCCGCCTGACGTAGGTCCTCACCGGACACGGCTGCTTCGGGAGGTTCCTGTTCAGGATAAGGCGGGAGGAAACACCCGGGTGTCACCATTGTGTGGATCGGCCTGAGGACACGGTGAAGCATACGGTGGAGGTCTGCCCAGCTTGGGCAGAGCAACGCCGTGTCCTCGTAGAGGCGATCGGCGGCGGTGATCTCTCGCGTCCGGCCCTGGTTCAGGCCATGGTACGGAGCGAGAGGAAATGGCAGGCCGTCACCTCCTTCTGCGAAGCGGTAATACTCGCGAAGGAGGAGGCGGAACGCGTGAGGGAGAGGCAAAGTTCGCGCCCTCACGCCCTTAACCGCCGCAGGAGGAGACGCCCGGGGCGGAAATCGCGAGCCGATTTCCGGCCACCGTAGGCGCGGGCTTGCGGACGGTGAGCAATGGGTAGCTCGCCGCCCGATAAGGACCAGGCCCGGGTCGACGGCGAGTTGTGTTCCACGCGCGTCTCAAAGAGATGTCAGCAGAATTGACGGGATCCGCTAGGGCCAATGCCTGCCGGGGCTGCGAATACGGGCCGAAAGGGACATCGTAGCCCCCGGCAACAGGGCAACCGAAGGTGGGTGGGTGGGTTTTAGTCAGTAAGAGTCTGACACGCCCTCCCGCTCCACCCAGAGCGGGAGAAGTTATTTGATAATTTCCCACCCAAATGTATCTTCTGTCCTTTTCTTAATGAAATAGAAAGAAAAAGATGCACTGAACTTAAATTTAGTTTAGTTTGTGAACAAGGGAATCGGCACCAATAGCTCATAGTTGGCCCAGCACTGCTAGGGATTTAGTTTGTTTGAAAAAATCACTTTTTAAGGTTCCGTACCTACCCAAAGGGTGCCAACGGGACCCTATTACTAAGCCTCCACTGTCCGTCCGCCTGTCTGTCAGCGGGCTGTACCTCATGAACCGTAATAGGTAGACAGTTAATATTTGAGTGTGTATTTCTATTGCCGCTATAACAATAATTAATAAAAACAACAATATTCAAGAAAAAAAAAACACTACAAACAACGTGAAAAATAAATTTAATTTCGAAATTAAAGTTATTTTTCATTTTGTAGGTTTTTTTGGAAGTCGGTTGTTTTTTAACCCGTTTTATACGTTTTTTCGAATACCACTACCTGCTATATAAATAACAGTGACAGGAAGTTATTATAACATCATCCATATAGAGTAAGTACAAAAAATACGTATTATTGAAGGTAACTCAAAAACTTCCCAAGCAAAGTTAATAAATTTTATATGGGACTACCGCACAAGCTTCCTCTACCATAAGATTTTTTTTTAATAGGTCCACAATTGATGACAATATCGATGGACATACATAAAAGGAAAAACATACAAAATAACATAGAACCACCTCCTTTTTGGAAGTCGATTAAAAATAAGATGAAATTTAAAATATCTATCTGCCTAGCCTTTTCCCAACTATGTTGGGGTCGGCTTCCAGTCTAACCAGATGCAGCTGAATACCAGTATTTTACATGGAGCGACTGCCTATCTGACCTCCACAACCCAGTAACTGGGTAATACGATACCCCTTGGAAGACTGGTTGTCAGACTTTCGGGCTTCTGACGACCCGTAACGACTGTCAAAGATCCACGAAATTTAAAATATAAGAAACTTTATTTTTTCGGGTTTTTTTGGTCAACTTGTAACGGCTCGACAAATCGCTGTATCTCTTGAACCGTAATACCATAGTATAAAGAGAGGTAGTAAGCTATCTTCATAGAAACGCATGCTACGAACGCGCTTCATTGTTAAGTGTGCGTGCGGCGACGCATAGATACTCTGGCCCCACACATACAAGTCGCGCGCGGTGCGTTTCTATGAAGATAGCTTACTACCTCTCTTTATACTATGGTAATACGCTTGAAACGTTGGTCCGATCCGAAACCCTTCGTGTGCGAGATCGACTAGCACTTGGTCAGTTAATTTTTTCCGTCGCCGAGGTTGGGATCTGTCTGATAGTTCTAAAATACTATTATGCATTAGTATTGCTTTTTAGCCTCACCATTAATATTTGCATGCCAAAATATGGCGAAATGTGTCATCGCACAAGAATACACATTTAACACCTTTGTAACCGCATTTAAAGCAAATAAATGACTTTGACTTTGACTTTGCCAGTGTTTTCATTTATTGTCGTATTGTGTTCTCCACTTTGTATACTTCCTTTATACCTAAGTATCTGCCTTTAATAAAGAATGTACATAAAGAATAATCACACGCGTGACGTCAAAAAGACGCTATACACCTCTTAATTTAATCAAGGCCTGGCCTTTTATTAATTCAACTAATGCAAGCCGCTGCTTTTTGCATTTCAAAGATCACTAAGTAACGCTTATCAGAAAATAAATAATAATTTAATTAACGAGCCAAAAAAGAAACCTGTTTTAATTACGCAGATACTACTTAAAACAGGATATTTTGTGTCTAGGCTTTGACGTCAATCTTAATCTTGAACAACATTTTATATCTTAAGCCGGTTCTCCTGCGCGTGTTTTTACACAAAAACATTGCAACAAAGAGGCGTGGTCATACACATTTGTCTATGCTTTGTATGAAAATAAATGTTTATGTGTATTGTGTAATGTTTCGAAAAAACGTGCGCAGGAGACCCGGCTTTAAACATTGAAATTAACTACCTACCTTAAGAAAGAGGAAAAAATAATTAATACTAAGATTTTTTCCTCTATCAAAAAACCTATGGGTTGGGTAGGGTACCTACTTATGTTTGTTTGTACCTACGTATTGTTGTTTTTGTTTGGTCCCAAGTCCCGCAGTGGATTACAGTAGGTACCTATTAAGAAAAGGACATAAGTAGGTACCTAAAAACTGAAGACAGAAGTCTTCAGTTTCACGCAATCCTTTTTCTTTAAATCAAAACGACAAACAAAATGACCTATCGCGATTAAACAAACACTATAATGATTAGAAGTAATTAGGCGTCCTCATAAAATTAAAATTGTGGAAAAAAAAACTACCCTCAATTGAAAAATAAACATGTTTTTTTTTTTCAGAAATTTTTACAATAATTGTAAAATTTCTCAATAAGACCCCCCATTACGTACATAAGTTTTTATTTATTTATATAGGTTTTTTTAAATATTTTTTCTGTCGATAAAATTAAGCATAGATTCGATCATTTCGATATGCATGTGCACATTATAAAGACACACAGTATACAGGCTGTATCAGAAAGTTGTGGTCAAATTGAAGGGTACAGACCATCAAACTGAACAACTTTCTTCATGGGACCAACATCGTAATAAAGAAATATCTAACAAAAAAGTATATAGGTACCTTGACATGGTATGGTAACAGCATTCTGACCGACCGACAGAAAACTGGCCCTGACCAATTGCAGATCGGACGGGACCGGTTGATGAAGTTAAAGCCCGGATCACACTGTCTTAGGAATACCTTGACCCTATATTGTAGGTAGACAAACGATAAGGTGTCCGGTTTGGTGGAGTTCGGGTCCACCAAACCGGAGACGAGACGAGACGAAAGATGTTTTTTAAACAACCAATAGAATTTTGTTATTCACATATCTCGTCTCCACTTTTAGTGGATAGGTACTACTGAGCGGAGATATATCATATTTGTAAGGGGCGATCGAAGCGGAGATGTGAGCTGTGCCTCGTAAGCTGGCGACGAAGCGACAGCGCGCAGCAGAGACGTGAAGAGATGTAAGCGGCGTGCAGTTAGCGGCGGCGCCGCGCCGGCGGCTCTGCTAGTTCCCCCGTGTCGCACAACCGGCCAAGGCTCGGATACCGGTTAAATTTTCAAACCGTTATTATGTACTTGACGCAAAAACCTTTACATACGGTTTCGTTCGTACATACCGGTATTTGTAAACCGGTTTTGGAGGATTTTTTACATAAAGTTTTTTTTCGGATTAAACGGTTTAGAGCAATATTAATCGGTTTTTTGTTAAGCTTTTATTCAGCGTGGCATCCTCACAAGTAATCACAAGTTGCAACGCGTTTACCAACATGCCGCTCGTCGACTAAACCGGTTAATTTAGGTTAAAATAAAGTTATTAAAACGTTCACGTTCTTAAGAAAAGTTCGGAGTAAAACCCAAATAAAAAGGGTATTAACCAGTATTTTTTAAACCGGTTCCGAGCCTTGCAACCGGCCCGCCATCTCTAGCCAGTACACTGCAGTACACATCTCTGCTCCGGTCTAGCCAGTAGACGCATCCCTGCACAGCTTCGTTGGATACACCCTAGCTGAAAAACATCTCTTCTCGTTTCCGCTTTGGACATCTCCGCACATCTCCGTTTTGGCGAAGTCCGGGCCTTATTTCTTTATTTATATATACTTTATTGTACATCACAAAAATACATAACAAAAAAATTAATCAAACTCTACAAAATATACAATGGGCGGCCTTATCGATTTCCGCGATCTCTTCCAGGCAACCTTGGAATGGACAGTGATTTGCCTGGACATAAAATGGGGCTGCCGTTGGTGCAAATAATAAGTATATTATATACTAGAATAGATACACAGACATATACATATCCTAAATAATATATACATAAATACATACATACTTACTAAATATATAAGCAACAAAAATAAACGAAGACTATAGATAATTACAGTTACGAGAACAAGATCACAACGACAAGTAATGTTCCTTTACGAGTCTCTTAAATACAAGTAACGATTGCGCACGTTTTATTTGAACTGGCAATGCATTCCACAAACGAGCAGCCTGGACAGTAAAGGACTTGACGAGGAAAGTTGTGGAATGCATAGGCATTTTAAGCTTTAAGTTATCTGATGAACTTAAAAGTTTTGTGTGGGAGTCGCAAAGAAACTGGAAACGTTTCTTGAGATAGAGAGGGGTGGAAGGGGAAAAAAGCACATTATACAAATGGGGAAAGAATATGAACATTCCGGTGAAGGCGAATTGGTAACCACTTGAGCTTCACACGAAATTCGGAAACATTGTCATATTTGCGCAAACCGAATATGAACCTTATACAAACATTTTGAAGCCGCTCAAGTCTTACCCTTGTCAAAAATCTGATTGATATGTTTATTTATTTTTCCTTCTACGCACAATGGTGGAAAATAAGACGCTTAATGCCAAAACCATAAGGTATATAATATGATATAGGTTTAGGTAGAAAATTATTTTCTACCTATTCGATGTGGCATTAATGCCAACTGTCACAAATCTCTGTTTACCTACTTAGGTAGTTGTGGTTAAATTAAATTTTTAAAGAGCGCAATTATATTAGAACAGAAATATCAGTAGGTGGCACTTGTGTATTTTTTAAGCTACTGCATAGCTTTTATCGCGGGTTTTGAGCGCGGCGACCGAATCAAGAAATTCCGTAACGAAAATAAAACCGTAACGAAAATAAAACCTACGTCCCCCACTTCGCCTACCATGTAATGACGGTTCCCATGACAACGTGATGTTGTCATGGGAACGTAATTTTTGTTTTATGTCATCACGTCATCATTCCAAGTGTAGCGTTGACAAATAGGAAGTATGGAGGTTACAAATGCTATGCAATAGCTTTACCGCGGCAGTCCCCGAGTGCCACACGTTTTTTTATAAAATCCTTTATAATAAAATTAAATTACAGGAAGGTGGAGGTTAACATAAATACACTGAGTTAATTATAGGTAAGTACTTATGTGTGTGCGCAAGCACATTTTCAAATTATTATTTTTCACTATTACGTCGTGAAATAATAACAACAATTAGTAGTTATTTTAACAGGAAATAACAGGCTTATGATCGTTATTAGACGATATTCTTTGTTATAATTTTTTTACTTTGTTGTCTACAGCATCTAAGATTTGAGTCAAGAATTTTCACAGTGGAATAAAGTGGCTAATAGAGAATTGGTGAGGAATGGTTTTAAAGAAAGGATTGTCTCCTGTACTCCCTTCTTAAAACCCACCTGGGGGCCTACCACCAGCTCAAAAGCAATATTATTTTCATATTATTTCAGTGGGAGAAAGAGATGGTGCTATACGTCCTGTAGAGCTTCATCTCTTTCCCACACTGAAGTAATATTAAAATAATACTGCTTTATGAGCTTGTGATAGGCCCCTGAAGAATAGATTAAGGTCTAGATCCTTTACAAAAATTTTAATTTCGATTCTGTGACCCTATAATTTGTATTAGGTACTCATTCGTTTATTATAATTGAATTTAACATTTTATTTTAATTAGAATTCTGTGAACTTTATAATGTGTACCTATTTTAATTGCATCGACATTATTTTTATTCTATTGGTTTTGTTCTATTGTGTGTTGCAGTATAGTTAAATTTTATTTTATGTAATATGGGTTTTGCCTGAATTAAATGAATTTTATTTTTATTTATTTATTATTTACTATAGCCGGAAATTAAAACCTTACACTTCCCATTTAGGAACCAAAAATGTCGACTAATAGGTATGTACCTACTTACCTAACTAGAATTTTATAGAGATATCTATGAATTCGTAGTACTTTGCAAACTTTTCAGATAAGATCACAAACAGAAATAAAATTAGTGTAGTTTGGTTTTCTTTATTTTTTACTTACCTACTATCTTTTTTACTAGCCTTTTTCCATGTTGGGGTCAGCTTCCAGTCTAACCGGATGGAGCTGAATATTAGTATTTTACATGGAGCGACTGCCTATCTGACCTCCACAACCCAGTTACTGGGTAACACGATACCCCTTGGTAAGTCTGGCTGTCAGACTTTTGGGCTTCTGACTACCCGAAATTACTGTCAAAGATCTACGAATGACAGCCGGGACCAACTGCTTTCTGAGGCACGGAGGGGTCTCGAAATGTAATGGATGGTCACCCATCCACGAACCGAACGCGGCAAGCGTAGGTAGCTTAACCTACGATCGACCCGCGTGCGGCTGTTATCGTTAAAAAATAAATGTACAGTTGGTCGATAGGTATTCAAGATACGCTACACAAACAAAATGATAAAAACATTGCATCCGTTTATTTGCAAACCACAAATTTACATATTTTACGCATGCATAAATTAACATTGTGTTAAATATTCAGCTTGTGATCTGAGAATTTGGCATATTTGTATGCTTAAAGTATTAAATAAATAAATAAATAATATTCATATTATTTTTACTTTTACTAGTTTTGCCCGCGACTTCGTCCGCTTGCTTTAACATAAAACATATCCTATGGCACTCCGCAATAGGGTAGATTTCAATCAGTGAAAGAATTTTTTAAATTGGTTTAGTAGTTCCGAAAATTACCCTCTACATACAAACTCCAAATTTTACCTCTTTATAATATAAAATAAAATAAATATAAGGAATTGAATTTTAAGTACGTTTCACTAAATGATTTAAGGTGCGAGCGGGCCTAAAAGTAGTTGCAACTTAGCTATCTTTTTGTATGACTGTAGTTATGTACTCCCTATCATTTTATTTTAGTAGTTGATGTCAGATGAGCTTGCGTTTTATTAGGATGTTACATTACACACGAGCTCGGAGACAATGAAATTGGATACAGTCAAAAAGGTCACAAGATAAAAGAAGATTATTCTTGGAATGTATTCACTTTGACTCTTTTAATACATAATACCTAATAAAAAGATAATTAGACTTTGTGGGAAATAACTTTATTTGCTAGCCTTGACATCCGTACTTAGTCGCTGACCATAAAATATAATTAAGTATCTACGTGTGAGTATTTTACTAGCTATTTCTAAATTATGCAAAGAGTTATAGCTGTGTATCTACCTAATTGAATTTGTCTCATTGTGTTTGCTGGCAATTTAATATCCCTGTGACTTCTATTGTGTATAAAAATATTTTTTTTAACTGTATTTTATAACGAGTGCATAATTTTTACAAGCTTTATATTAACTTGCTTTGTTCGTACTATGTGTTTTCGGTCCATTTTTTTACATTGCTTTTCATGCAAAAATAAAGATTCATCGAGTTGCAAAACATAGATCACCAATATTAATAAATAAGTAAAAAACAAAGATTAGCTTGATAACAGACCCGTACCCTAATTGCGTAATACAACACAATCTGTTTCGATTTCAAACAGATTGCTAATCCATTGCTTCATAAGTTGGAAAAAAAAATCTGTTCAACTGCGTAAATAACGCAATGAATGTTATTGAACTGTCAAAATGAAAAAAATTAAGCAAAATTGTTTACGAAAATAAGTTACGCAATTAAGGTACCGGTCAAAAAGGACAATAATAGGTATACATGCCAATAACACGGAATTACTTTTATTTTATCCGCTGGGTAAAGTATGGCAAATATGTGGTCAAAGGGACGATGGACATATGGTTAGTATTTTTTTAAGTAGATACGTACCTACTCATCATGCAGGTAGCCCTCTCGTTTTATTATTAGACGACCTTGTTACGCGATCTTCGACCACTCATAATCTACACAACTTACCAAGCTTAGGTAGGTACTTTTTGAGTTCAAAGTCAAATCGTTTTAAGCAATTTTTAAATTCAATTTAAAGATTTACAAGATTATTTAATTGATACTAGTTGCCCCTTCTAAAAGGTAATTTCGTATGGAGAAGAAGAGGCTCCGGACAAGCCTCAGGTTAATATATCTAACCCCATTTCAAAAATAAACCTGTGATACACTTACTTTTAAGAACAGCAGGCATGAGCGACGTGTAACAGAGGTAGACAGTGCTGACCAGTAGGAAGCTGAGGTTGCTCAGGGTCTTGGAGCCATCGTTGCCAGCTCGCTCGTATAGCAGCCCGAGGAGAACTCCGATCACCATGTGCATTAGTAACTTGAGGTGGGATACTGTCTGTGGAAGAAGGATGGTTATAAGTATAGAGATTTTAAAAGCAAAGGGCGTTGATAAGGACCAAAATTTTTTTTTAAAGTCAGTCTATTTTTTTTTTGTGTTAAGTATACCTGAAACCTTAGGTAGCATCTTATCAACCATTTACTTAACATTGGGTACTGTAGCTCTTCATATTTTAGATTTACACGTAAAAATGGCATGTCCAATAATTAAAAGGACCAGAGCATTTCAAAAACTACGATCCGCTTTTTAGATACTACGACGTCTACGAGAGAAGTCTACGAAAAATAACCAAATTGGTAAATTCATTTATAATGATTAAATGACTAATCGGTTAATTCTAATTCTTATTAACACTGTTTTTGAGTCATAAAGTCAAAGTCTAATTATTTATTTCAAATAGGCCCTTTTGGACGTCAAAATTTACAAAATAATAGAATCGATTCTAGTCGCCCCTTCCAAAAGGTAGTTTTCGTATGGAGAAGAATGGGCAAGAAACTCCACCGTTACTCTTTTAAAATGTTTTACAATATTTTTGTATAGGTACATTAGTTAAATAATTATGTGAAGACGACGCACCATGAATAAAATTACTATACCACAATAGATAAAAAGAATTAAAAATGATGCAACGACAGGTAAATTAATTATGTGATAGATACATGGTGCTCACATATTTATAAACATTGTAAAAATAGACGATTTTCCTAAAATTTTACAATTAATATGTCAGTGTGTGAGGAAGTAATCACTGAATGTAAAATCAATGTCATATAATAAAAAATAATTAATTATGCAATTTAATTAGCAACCGGTTTGATTTTTCTAGACTCTAGATTATCCTTGGAGCAGGGACTAGCATGTTTCCAAACATTCTTATCTTGGATATAATCCTCTAATTTGTAATATGCTTGTTTACAAAGTGTACTTTTAATATGAGTTTTAAATTTTCTTTCATTTAATTGCAATATATCACAAGGTATTTGATTGTAACATTAAAAATGTTCTTTGTTAGGGTGACACCGGCGTCAGTGGTACAACGCTCTTTGGTGAAACCGTACTGTTGTTCATGAAAGATGCAATTTTTATTATAGTGATGTAACATAAAACTTCATACATACTAACATCATAAAACTTGGGTTAAGTTGTGTTGTTTAATACGAATTTGTTATGGTTTTTCCACTGCTTTATAAAAAATAATAATTAGGTATAGAAATTATAACCCGTTTATCGAAAAAACCTCGCAGTTTTATTGTAAGATTGTAATGATTGTGTGGTTCCGAGGGGCTCCAATTAAAAGGTCTTTTATTATAGAAGTAATTATCAAGAAACTTGTTTGATTGACGACGTGACAGATCTTAGACACAATCTACATGTTAAACTGCACGTTTGCCACACATGCACATAAAAATTACATAGTGCAGTGTTATCCTGCATTAAACCTCGATGCTGCTAAATGATTGGCAACATGGAGCTTGCGTTGCTTGGCTGGTAATTTTTTCTAGGTTTTTGAAATTTTAAAATGACTGGTCGAATGTCGGAAGTTTTTTTTGACAAAAGAGATAAAGCAGAATTGAATCACATTTTTGAAGTGAAAACTTCTTTAGGCGCGTTGGGTATTTTTGAGATGGGACTAAATCATTGATTTCGCGACACCATAACGACACCTCATTTTTGTAAACGCGATTGTGCTCTTTATTTATAATACATTACGGATTAATTTTCTATGCAAGTATTTTTACTTTAAAGGTTTTGTAAACGCGATTGTGCTCTTTATTTATATAAGGTTACGGACCAATGTTCTATACAAGTATTTTTCTTCCACCAAGGCGATCTTGTTCAAGTTTTCACTTCTGTCGTTACTCCCGGTGTGCCACCACTTTAATTTTTTTTTGGAAACAAAACACAAATTCAGAAATGTCGTAAGCTACGAATTAAGGCTCGTGCAGACCAGCGCGACATGCGACGCGACGAGCGGTGCCTTTTTGTCGCGCCGCGTGTCGCACTGGTCTGCACAAGCCTTTAAGTCGTCGTTGGTGGAGAAAAAAAGTAGTTTGAGTAAGTAGTAGTGCGCCGGCTATCGCTGAAAACCAGCGCTGGGGCTCTGTCTCGCATGGGGTCGCAGCTTTATGCTGAGCGATGGCCGTTTTGCGTGGATGTGACGCATATTTTCCCCTAAATTGTGATTTACGTGTTTTTATTTATTTCTTTGCGTCATGTTTACCGCAAATAAACGAATTTTCTTTCTTTCTTTTCTTTTTTCTAAATAAGTGTGTTTTTATTTTTTTTTGTACCGAAAGGGTATCCTTCGGTCAAGATCCGGCTGTGTCCGGTCTCGAGACCGGCCGGAGTCGTAGGAGCACGCGCCCGCGTGTAGAGCGCGAGACTGCAGCCCACAGCTGCTCATAATCGTGGTTGTGCCGGCTAGGCGACTGTTTAGCCGCGACGCGACGCCCCAGGAAGATCAAGATGGAGGTCCTTGGGACCATCCCAGAATCATCTTTACTTTTCCATTAAGTCGTTGGCGATCTCTGATTACTTAAATTTTCGTAATCCTAATTGTTTTTCTACCATTTAAACGTAGTTTAAAGCGACTAGTGTGTAGTATGTGATTGCTCTTACATTGTCGGACTATATCGTGTGACCGAAGGACGGGAATTGACTTTGGTTCATAAATCGACGAGCGCTAAAACTGAACGCGGTTGTTCAACCAAAGATTGATTACCGTAATAAATTACGCGGTAATACGTTATAATTCTTATAGGTAAGGTACGTTAAATAAAATGTTTTTTTTTTATCCAAGCCGCGTCGCCGCGTATTCGCGTCGGGGGACGGGTAAAGGCTCTTACAAACAGGCGCGACACGCCACGCGACACAAAGACACAGCTCGTCACGCGACGAGCGGTGCCTTTGTGTCGCGTCGCGTATCGCGCTGGTCTGCACGAGCCTTAATGAAAATAGGAAGTTAACAGCAGCTATCTTTTCTACAATCATCATCAGCCTATAATGTTCCCACTGCAGGCCTCTGTGAGAGGGAGTGGGCCGTAATCCACCACGCGGGCCCAGTGCGGGTAGGTAAATGTCACATGTCTTCGAATTTTCGGTTCTAGGACATGCCGGTTTCCTCGCGATGTTTTCCTTCATCATTTTGATAGCAGTGGTGATGAAATAATTTACACAAAGTAAAGCGCCTGTCTGAGTTCGAACCTACGACCTACAATTCGTAAGTCGCGGCCGTTACCACTGGGCCACCACTACTCTCTTTTCTACAATAGCATACATTAATTATTGCTAGGTATACTGTTTGGCGTTTCCATTTGCTGTCCCCAGCACGACGACACGCGACGCTTGGATCAAAATATTAAGTTATAGAGCCAATACATTTTATTTTATTACTTTTTAAACTGTTTGTGTCGGGGTTTTTTAAAATGTAACTTTTATTTCCTGCTTTTGTAACTTTTTTTACTAGTAGACACGCTACGAACGACACGTTCTCGCCGAAATCTGGGCAGCTGTACGTGTTTCTCCCACAGTGAAGCTAGTTAAGTACTAATTTACTATTTTGCTTTAATAGGTAAATTAAAGTAGTGGAATTCGTACCTCTAGCTGCTTTATCACAAGAAAATAGCTTTTTGTGATAAAGCAGTTAAGAATAAATTATCGCCTGTAATTAACTCTAATGATTCGTGGTACAATTAGTTTTAATATACTCATTTAAGACAAGTCAAGTAAGCGGAAATATGAGTCGGTCATGTGTTTCCGTCAAATTATAATTAAAATATTAATCATTACAAAAAAACTTTGCGTGTTATTGTTAAAGTTTACAGCGTGACATTTTGAACAGTTTACCCTGAGGAATATCAAAAGTCATGGGTGGTTAAGTTGTAGGCAATCAATCACTTAACTGAAACGTTGACCCGCGGCGATGAGAAATGTCTCGAGCTGTCGAATTACAGAAATAGCATAAAGTTCCAGCACGCTTAGCATGACCACAATAAAAACGGGTTTTGTCGACGGACGAATAGACTAAATGACAGATAAAAAATCGCAATCTGTCATTTTGTTTATTCTTCCGTCGACAAAATCCGTAGAAAACCCGTTTCTGGAGTTAATGAATTCTCTAAGATTTATTAGCATACCAAATTTATATTGTAGACGATTTAATAATACATTTACTTAGGTATAATGCAATCTTATTTCAACGCCCGCTGATGCAAAGACCTAATAACATAGTCTTCACACTCCGGTATGTGACAGTAAAAGGTTTTGATGCAGAATTTCAACAGAGCTAAGTATTTAGTTTTGAAGCTTCATAATTATTGTTACCGACATATTTAAACAACAATGTTTATTTGTCGTATATGTTAGCACTTAGCAGGAAATGCACGCGGGTAAATAGACCGTAAACGCAACGCAAAGGTACATAGGACGAGTCAACGTTTACAAAAGTCAATACTCGTTACACGGATGTAAATCTTGCGACATTACTCAACAGGAAAAGGGCTACAAGATGGGGCATACAGGGCCCATAGGTAGATATTATCATTTAAGGACGTAGGTAAGTACCTATATTTAAGGATAAGGCATAGATAAAGAAATATTATTTCGTATACAGTCAAACCTGGGTAAGTGAGAACTGGGTAAGCGAGAAAATTCTATAAATGAAAGTAATTGCCAGGTCCCGTCATTTTAACCGTCTAAAACCTCTATAAGAGAAAGTCGTTTTATTCTACTAGTTGTTTTATATCACTTGTTATTTTTTTAGGATTATCGTACAGGTAGTTTTACAATGCTTGTAAATATGTGAACACCATGTATCCATTACTTAATTATTTTTTCTGTCATTGCTTCATTTTTAATTATTTTTACCTATTGTGGTATAGTAATCTTATTCCAGGTGCATCGTCTTCACATATAATTAATGTATACAAAATATTGTAAAACATTTTAAAAGAGTAACGGTGGAGTTTTTTGCCCATTCTTCTCCATACGAAAACTACCTTTTGGCAGGGGCGACTAGAATCAATTCTATTTTTGTTTTTGACGTTCAAAAATGCCTTTTTGTGCCTAATTGAAATAAATTATTTGACTTTGACTTTATTTGACTTTACTCGTGGACCTCTATAACTGAGACTGCTACTTGCCTGTACCTCTATAAGCGACAGTCGAGTGTAATTTAACATCTGCTATTTATGACTCATTCTTAAATTTCGTGGAAATAACATTGTTTTTTTTCCTCTCTACCTTTCTCAACCAGCCTCAACCTATTAGTGAGAAAGGCCGCTGCTGTACCTCTATAAGCTAGAAACTCGAGTTACTGAGAAACCTCCATAAGCGAAAAAGAGATCGCGGTCCCTTGAACTCTCGCTTATCCAGGTTCGACGTATATGCAAAACTGCTAACACAATAACAGCTATCGGGGCGTTTGGTCCTTTTGGACCAGTCAGAATTGTACCGGGTATAGTAAGTTACCTAATATTGACGAACTAGATTAAAAATCATACTGTTAACCTCTTGATTAAAAGCATAACTTTGAATCTCCAGTTTTGCCTCTAACTTCAGTCAGTCAGTTTTTCTTTCTATTATGTCTTTTTCTACAGTTATGGGTAGAGTTGCCAGGCGTCCGGATAAAGCCGGACATGGTTAGGCTTTTTGATTGCGAGTCCGGCCAAAATAAACGGTGTCCGGCTTGTCCGGATTTTGTTAGGCTTTTTTTTTTTTTGTTTTACTTTGGAAAGTAATAACAGGTAAATAAGACTTATTTGTGCAATTGCCTTTCAATAGAATTTAAGAAGAATTTAAAAATGTTGATTAATGTTTAACTAGAATTTAATTTTGACTGATTATAATAATAATAATCCATTTAATTCAGGCGACGCAGGCCCATAAATAAATATCTACCTTAACCTAAACATACATATACTTTTTATTACAACAAATAATATGATTAATAACCCCACCGCCGTATCTCTACGTTGACGTCGTGGTGGGGCTTGCGCGCTCCGAACTCTAGGCCTGTGCCGGTAGAGTATACTTTGCCGGAACAGGTCTGGGATGAGGAGCCAGACCAAAAGAGATACAATAACCCGCAGGGCAGCATGTGGCGAGCTGTTGGGCAGTAGCGACCCCACGGACCCTATCTCCCGGGAGAAGTCTTGTTCCTCACCTCTGGCTTGCCTTTATTGGCCGGCTGGAGTGAACACTGACGAGGAACGGTGCTCCCGCCTCATTCTTGCCTTAATTGGCCGGCTTGAGTGGAGATTCGCAAGAGCAAACGTGCTCGGAGGAAGGAAGTATTCCAGTAAGATGCTGGTAGGGATCTTGACCGTACTTCCGGGATTGTCCTGATAGCCGTGAAATACCTCTCCACTCCTCATAAGCACCTCAGGACGTGTTGCCCCCTTGTCGCTACGACACTATGTGCTAGCGACCGTTTTCGGGGGCCCATTATTGAGTGTGCAAGTCACCCCCTGCCATTTTATCCGTGTGCATATAAAACATAGATCAGGCAGGGGCCATAGTCCTTCCATAGTTCCAGGTGACCAGTCCACTTTAGCAACCCAAACCCATAGTCCGATTTCTTTGTTTCCATATCTTACAAATAGTCCTACACCAACCGGGGGTTGTCCTTGGCTGCACTTGCATAGTGCGAACAGGGATAATCGTCGGTTGGTACCTCATTTCATTAAAAACGTCTAAGGGGCCTCTGCGAGTTGGCTTCGGCCCCTCGTACGCCTTCCAAAGGTCCGGGACCCCTGGGTCCCGAGAAATGTCAATGATTAATAATAAAGTACTTATTTAGACTGATTTGGCATTCGATTTTATTTATATTTCATTAGAATTTAACAATATTTATGGTAATAATCAAAAAAGCTTGAATTTACATAAAAAAATTGTCGTACCTATTAATACTGAGACACAAATTCCATAATGTAGGGTGTCTGGCATTTTTACTCAAATGTCCGGCCAAACTGGCTGGTCGGTCCGGCTAATAGGTTTGGCGACCTGGCAACCCTAGTTATGGGTACAAGGACCAACAATAAAAAATAAAAAAACTTACCCAGTCTCTATATTGCTGCATTATGCACCGCTTGAACAATTTGCCGAATTTGTATAATTCGTGAGGTGGATTGATGATGATGGTGGTTTTCCCAAGAGATATCACTTCACTCAATCTTTCGGGGACCGGCAGAATAGCTGGCTTCTGTACCCATTCGGTGTTTGAACATTTCTCTGCTAGAAACTCGTTGAATTTTCCGTATTCACCCGTCGCTATTTCTAAAACTGGAGAAATATTGATTGAGGATATAGTTATAGTAATGGTAAATGAATGAATTCACATTAATCATCATCATCATTTCAGCCGAAAGACGTCCACTGCTGGACATAGGCCTCCCCCAAGCGCCGCCACTTCGACCGATTCTGTGCTTTCCGGATCCAGCGGATTCCAGCGGCCTTCACAAGGTCATCGGTCCATCTTGTGGGAGGCCTTCCAACGCTACGTCCTCCGGTACGCGGTCGCCACTCCAGAACCTTTCGGCCCCATCGGCCATCCGTTCTGCGAGCAATGTGCCCTGCCCATTGCCACTTAAGTTTGGCAATTCTACGGGCCTTGGTTCTCCTGCGAATCTCTTCATTTCTGATTAAAAAATGCCTCACTAATATTATAAATGCGAAAGTGAGTTTGTTTGTTTGTTACGCTTTCACGACAAAACGGGTGAACGGATTTGGATGAAAGGAGACGTTTCATTTTTGTATGGGACTCCGGCCATAACATGTACACTTCAGAAAACCTGGGAAACGAAGTCCTAAATACAATGAAGACTGTTTTTTTCCATAATATCTAATACTTTTTGGGCACAAAATAAAAACCGAAAATGTTTGACGTTTGTCAGGAGAAATACGATTATCGACAGATAGCCATTTTCGTCCAGAAGTACCTACAAATCTACAATCCACAAAAGCAGTTTTTTGTTTTTATGATGAATCATACTTTCTAATTAATCAAAAAAGTTATATAAGATAGCTATCTTATTGTAGTACAGAAATACACGCCTTTCATATTTATTTGAATAACGTCTACATGCTATTATTTTGTTAAAATGTAACATGATTTCTGGACGAAAGCAGTATGCAAGCAAAACGACGCCATGATGAATAAAATATGGCAATAATTTGTAAAACTATTATTTTTTGTGCCGAAGCTTAGAGCTTAGAGTATACAGTGTGAGTCTTCATAATGTGCACATATCGAAATGAGGGAGTCTATGCTTAATTTTATCGACGGAAAAAATGGTAATTTTTTTTTTTAGTTTAAAAAAAAAAAAAAAAAATTTACAAAAAAATTTTTTTTAAAAAAATTTTTTTTTGCTCTCTTTTTATTATTATCTTATTTATAAATTTTACAATTAAAAATTGAAGAAAAAAAATACAGATTTTTACTAAAAAAACATGTTTATTTTCAATTGAGGGTGGTTTTTTTCTCAATTTTAATTTTATGTGGACGGCTACTTACTTTCAATCATTATGGAGTTTGTTTCATCGCGATAGCTGATTCAGTTTAAAAGTTACACAGTTTTGTTACAATTTTTTTTTTAATTTCATAAAAAGTATAAAAAACAATATTTAGATTTTTTAAATATTTTTTCTGTCGTTAAAATTAAGCATAGATTTCCTCATTTCGATATGTGCACATTATGAAGACTCACACTGTATATCACTGGAGAAGCCATAAGCGCAATATTTCGAACAAAAAATTCTGTCACTTTTGGCGGGGGACGCGCAGTAGTTTCTACGAAAAAGAACAATGGCTATTGTTGTTTCCGAGCCCGGAAAGAGAAGTCCGTACCATCGTTTTTTTTTTATCGATATCGATAATCATTCGGAATTTTGCTTGAATCCAAAAATAAACCAGCTGATGCATAGAAAAGTTAAATTTTAATAATAAAAACTATTAAATAAAAGTAAAAAAATAATGTTATAGTACCAACAAATAAAAAATCAGTAGGTTCATAACAACTACTGATTTTTTAAATGAATCAATTTGGAGTACATAATAATATGGCGAATACATTTTTGAGGGTCCCTTTTTTTGTAATATACGCAATTCTTGTATCTGTATATTTGGTCATTACGGCTTTAGCTAGTTCTACCTCATGACTATTTAAGACCGGTATCATGATCTTGTGAGAATAATGTTTTCCCAACAAGATTCCGCAGAGCCTGTGTTACGAACTTACGACAAAGGTGGTGGTATATTTAATACTAAATTTTTTGCGGTCATCCAAATCAATCCAACTTCCCACATTGCTGACATAAAGAAATAGATTTTGATTTTTTCTTTCTCTCTCTCTCGATCGAATTAGAAGAAGATGGTTGGAAGCAGCCCCGGATCTAGAATTTTTTTGAGGCGAGGCAAAAACTGCCGTCTGTCGCCCCGCCCCCCACCAATCTTTTATGGGGGGATGCGCTAAGTTAGCCCCCGCGATACTTAAATTTTCTCAAAATGAAAATTTTGGCAGCAACATATTCAAATTGTATCGACCGATAATGCGCCAATTCAACAGGGGCGCCAAAACTGTCGTAAAAAGAAAAAAAAATAGAAAGATTATAAATGTGCTGCGCGTCTCATTTATTGCAAAGTTGCGGTGTGCTGAGTGGTGGTGCGCTTGAATTTGTGGCCCCCTGAAGTTGGCGCCCGGGGCACGGGCCCCGGATTGCCCCCTTAGATCCGGGGCTGGTTGGAAGTATAAACGGTTTTTCACGTGACTTTTCTGCCAACTTACTCCTACCGCAAGCCGCGTTAGAAAACTTCGTTCAAAATCAATTTTCTTAAACAACAAAAAATACTAATTCGCCCTAAGAAATTATCGACATGTCACTTTTGGTTTCATACATGACCCCAACCCTACGGTAGTCTCGTTAGCATTTTTGCTAGAAGACATAATCGCATGGCAAGTGCATGTCAATTTAGCTGATTTGACGTACATTTTCGTAATGCAAAAAAATATATTTTGAACCTTATGAACATAAAAACGAAGTGTAGCGAGACATGGTGACGTCACGAAAGCAATGCGAGAAAAATACTCGATTCATGCCGTGTTTTATATTGAATCATGGTTGAATCGAATAAAAAGTCAAAATGTATTATGTGGTTAGGATTTTAAAAATCACTGAAAACATGACTAGATATTTAAAAAAATACTTAAATATGGAAGGTTATTCCGTCTTTATTTAAGTTTGACGTATTTGAACGCTTTTTACGTGTTTTAACAGCACAACTAGACATTTTCACGGAGCACTGATGAGAACCCCGCGACTCGAAAACGATTAACGTTGTGCGTTCGAATCGATTTGAAAGTAGTTTTTATGAACGTGTTAGAGCATTTGCTCTTGTACTTTTACAGAGGGGGAAGTGTTCGTAAGGCTTCTCCAGTAATATATACTCTAAGTGCCGAAGTAATCAGAGGAATAAACAGGAAAGAATATTTTTCCTCAATTCGTGGAATTTTTTCCTTTTTTTTCATTAACGTACACTTTATGGCCGAAAATGAAACATCTCCTTTGGCACATGGATAGACCACGAGCTGGGTTAGGACATAGGATACTTTTTAGTACCGGTTAATGCAGACGAAGTCGCGGGCAGAAGCTAGGAATAAATATTCATATCGCTGGATGCGAAAAGCACTTTCACCGGTGCGATAGAAGTGGTGGTGCTTGGCCTATGTCCAGCAGGGGAGGCCTATGTCCAGCAGTGGACATAATATGCCTCCCCCAGTTTCAGTCTTTCGGCTGAAATGATGATGATGAATAAATATTTATTATTACTTTTAATAAAGCCGTTATGGGTAACATATTGTAATGAATACCTAATTTGCAAAATGCAGGTAAATAAATTATAAAGTTAAAAGGATGTAAATAAGCATCAATTTACAATTTTATCCGCATCCTGTTGATCACGATATGCGCGTCACTAGACAATTTAAATTCTTGAAAACTATTATTAAGTGAATTCGCTCTGTTGTCGGTGTAGCAATATTTTTCTTTGGTGGAGCTAAAGGACCACCAATAACCATCTTATTCCTGTAGCTCAAAGTCAAGTAACAGAAAGTTAGATGCCCAGCTATAGTGGGCGCCATTCCTTAGAGTCGCGTCGCGCCGTCTCGTCGCACCAGTCTGCACGAGACTTAATTATAGTATTTCAGTTTAAAATACTATTAAGTTTGCTTAACGACAAACTATGTTTACCGTTGTGCCATCTAATAGCTATGATTATGTTAATTATTTGTATTGTTTTAAACAAACGTCTAAATTAAACTTTTCCCACAAGGTTTTAATATTTAAACACCTGGCAGATATAGCTGATTTAAATAAATTAAAATTCAAGATTAACAAATAAAATAACAATAGTTGAATGAACAGTTTATATTGTAATTTGCATGTAAACGAGTCGTACAAAATGATTGATGAACTATTCATTCAGTGATTTAATGCTCTTTGAGTTAGGAATAAGTTATGGGAGGTTTGAACGATGCATGCGCAATGACTTCAAATACTATACACACTGGATGTAAAGGCCTGATAAAAAGTCATTCATCATCTGCCTAGCCTTTTTCCAACTATGTTGGGGTCGGCTTCCAGTCTAACCGGATGCAGCTGAATACCAGTATTTTACATGGAGCGACTGCCTATCTGACCTCCACAACCTAGTGACTAGGTAACACGATACCCCTTGGTAAGACTGGTTGTCAGACTTTTGGGCTTCTAACTACCCGTAACGACTGTCAAAGATCTACAAATGACAGCCGGGACCAACGGCTTAACGTGCTTTCCGAGGCACGGAGGGGACTTGGTATGTAAAGATGGTCACCCATCCACGGACCAACCGCGGCAAGCGTAGCTTAACCTGATCGATCGACCCGTGCAGCTGTTATTACTTAGCCACAAGCCTGCTAAATGATGCCCCTCCTGATAAAAAGTCATTGTTCGATTTTAATATAAAGTCCTCTTCACCGTATCCGAGCGACTCCGACTACTTTTTCGTGAGCTCTCTGATGACTAGCAAAACCAAATTTAGTCTTGAAAACTCGTACCCTAATTGCGTAACTTATTTTCGTAAAAAAAAATCTAATTTGTTTCATTTTGACAGTTCAACAGCATTAATTGCGTTATTTACGTTGCTGAGCAGATTTTTTTTTCTGACTTATGAAGCAATGGATTAGCAATCTGTTTCAAATTGAAACAAATTGTGATTGTGTTGCATAACGCAATTAGGGTACAGGTCACACCGTGTACAGAAGAGCTGATCAGTATATTTGTATGTGTATGTATGGGAAGGCTTTGGGCGACTTTTACGTATGCGACTTTTTGCATTTTGCTCGGCTCCTGAAGGTCTTAGCATGATGTTAAATAGCCTATAGCCTTCCTCAAGAATGGGCTATCAAATGCAAAAAGATTTCTTCAAATCCGACTAGTAGTTTCAGAGATTAGCGCGTTCAAACAAACAAACAAACTCTTCAGCTTTATCATTAGTTTAAGCTAGCTTTTTTATTATTTCTAAGAATATTTGCATAGCTTAAATTTTATGGAGATAAAAAATCCAAATTATATTTTATGAGATCTGTTTCTAGATAATAAATTGGGTTTAATTAGATACGATGTATAAAATACAGGATATTAATATAATGAGTGGAATCTACCATTATGTATGCATATTTTATTTAAAAAATTATAGCGTTTTGACTTTTAAATGCAGGACCGCTTTGAAACCAAGGCTCAATTTAATCGTAGTTTTTAAGAGGCCGGCGACACGGCTCGCAACTACAAATCGAGATGTTTGCAAAATTCAATTCCAAGCACGTTGCGCTAGTGTGAGTGCCTGTCAGAGCGATATACACCTACAGTGAGCAATACTACCACGCACACATTGACAATTATTGCTTGACGCGATAGTACTACTAGCTTTCGAAAATTCATGATTTTGGATGTGTTCCGTAATACAAAAAATTATGAATGAAAACTTAATGTATTTCCATTTTTTTTTTCTCGATAATTTGTAACTTGATAACATAAACTATGCTTCTGCGGAAACAATATTACAAATATTGTTGTTTATAATACAGAAAAACAATATGAAAACATGTCATTTACGCTGTAAAAATGTACGAAATACAATTCGCTTACACTCCATTTAAAGGTAAGTTTTTGGAAATAAAAAGACGTAGGAGTCTAGATAAATACTGTCTCAATCCGAATATCAACATAATATGGTGGAAATATGCTCAAATTGCAAATGATTTATGTACTACGTTTGTATGGACAATTCATGCGTCGCCGCATTCTTAAGCTACGCATTTTACTCTGAAACTTTTGAGCACTGTCAGCTGGCCTTAATGGTAACTCGCACGAATTTACTCACGACAATTTTAATTAATATTAGTTTTCTTGAGGCGATTCGCACGGATTCAATTTATTTGTGGACGAATCGACAACTCCAGCAATACGTAGTAGTAAAGTACACTGGCGCACAAAGTGATTAGGGTAAAATATTTTGAAATAAATACGACGAAAAATTAATAAATTATTATTTAGATTAAAAGTTGCATAATTAAATTGAAACTTTAAAAATAATACAGGGTGGCTAGCTGTTTTGGGGTTAAGGGCCAGCTAAACCTTAGGCCTGAGCACCTGCCCTTGAAGAGCGCAGCAGAACTTCTTATTTATTTTCCTCAAGTAGGCAACCTTATTGAGGAATGGTGATATCCTAGTCCAGTCGTTTATTAGAACTATAAAGATTCGAGGACCAAAGGCCCAGCATTTTTTAAAATCCAATTGGTTTCGAGGCAAAAAGGATCAATTTCCATGTTCTGCGGGGTATTTTTTTTTTCTTGCGTCTCTTAATTGACCTCTGAGATCATGACTACTTAACCGGGCTTTCCTGTGAGTGCCTTAAGCTACTACACTTAAAACCTCCAGCCAGAGGTTATTCGACTATGCTAATTAAAACTAGGTGAACGCTCGCTAAGGGCACCCCCTGTGGGGTACGAACCTCGGCTTAGGGCGTCAACCGGAGGGAGGACATCAAGGATGGGACGGACTGGTGCGTGGTAATTGCGTAACACACTCATAGTAGCAATTGCTTACATTTTGACAGTTTAACAACATTCATTCGTTGTTGAGCGGACAAATTTTTCGAACATATGAAGCAATGGATTAGCAATATCCTTCAAAATCATTCAGATGGTGCTGTTCGGACGTCCAAATATATCTACTTACAATAGTCAGCTGGATTGTGGTACATGGGGCACTGAAGACCGACGGATGCTAGGTAGGGCACTGTGTTCTCGCTCGAACCCTGGTATATGCAAAAACCCTCTGCGAGCATGTACACCTGAGATGGACAAAATAAAGTAATTATTTTAAGCAAGTATAATCGTAAATCAACAATCAATCTGTCTAGCCTTTTCCCAACTATGTTGGGGTCGGCTTCCAATCTAACTATATTCCGTTTGAAATAAGATTAGACATTTAAACAAACCTTTTTTACAGTCCGTTCAACTGATTTTGACTTCTACACCGTAGGCATAAGGATGCCATTAAAATCAAAAAAAGTGGTTACAATACCAATGTTTACTGCAGCTGCCATTTGTCATGCTACCAACGCAATAGAAGTCAAAATCGGTTGAACGAACTGTAAAAAAGGTTTAGTTAAATGTCTAATCTTATTTCAAATGGAGTATAGACGCAGCTGAGTATCAATATTTTATACGGAGCGACTGCCTATCTGAACTCCACAACCCAGTAACTGGGTAATACGATACTTCTTGGTAAGACTCGTTGTCTGTGTTGTTATCGTGAATAAATATACAGGGTGGTAGGGACATCGACGCGGAAACTGTTACCATGGATTCAGTACATGATTCAGAACCCCCCTGCATTGAAAATATTCGTTCTGTTTCATAGAAATGTACAATACCTACGCGGTCAAAATGTATGGAACAGCAGTTCCAACGCAGTGGTTTCAAAATCATGTACACACGGCTGCACATCAAGCTATACATTTCCAATTTATGCCGATCTCGTATTGTATAGGATTTCCGTACAATGCGTGGTCAGCTTATACTGGAAATGTACCTATAGCTTGATGTGTAGCCGTGTGTACTGAATCCATGGTAACAGTTTTCGCGTCGATGTCCCATACCGCCCTATATATTTCATCATCACTAGTAACCGGTTTCATTCCTTACATTACATTTAATAGGTACCTACTAATTATTTTCTGTTTTATTCTACTCATCTACGGCTTGAACTTTTTAGCAATATTTTTTTAGGGTTCCGTAGTAAACAAGGAACCCTTATAGTTTCGTCATGTCCGTCTGTCTGTCTGTCTGTCCGCGGTCTAGCTCCGAGACCCTTAGTACTAGAAAGCTGTAATTTGGCATAGGTATACAAAATTATGAAAAACATTTTTTTTAGGGTATCTCTCATACACGTAAAGTGGTGATGTTTATTTTTTTATTTTTTACCCCATGGTGAGGGATATCATTGGAAAGGTCCTTCAAAAATATTGTGAGTTTGTGAAAACTATTTTTGGATTCAGGGATTCGTTTGCGAAATATTAAGCTTTAAAGTGCTAATTTTTGTTAGAGTCAAGTGTCCCCGCCCCCCCTGCCGGCTAAATGGTTGGTTTTGGGTGTGTGAAAAAAATCACAACAGTAGTTTATATAACGAAATTAAAAGGAAAACTATCACAGCTAAGTAGGCTTTACAGGTTAACGAGTAATAGTCGATCAACTTAATTTTGCAGTTGCAAAAACATGTTTTCCCATACATTCCGTATGGGAGAACATATTTTTCAACTACAAAGTTAAGTTTGTTTTTGGGATAAATTCATCCCAACTACGGAACCCTTCATTGTGCGTGGTCCGACACGCATTTGGCCGGTTTTTATTTGGTAATGAAATTGCTGTTATTATGAATCTAGTTGGCATTTATTCATCAGCGTTCTTATTGAAAAAAAAAACTCGATTACACAAATTAAGTTTAATTGGGATTGACTGTAAGTTCAAGGCTTTTGTTCTTTCAAGATCGAATAACAGTCGTGTTTTAAGATATTAGTTTTGTGAATCGATTGATTAAAAATACGGGGCCGCTAGCCAAAATAAATATCAAGTAGCAACTCTATTTTTGTGGGTGTCAGGGAAAAATCAGCTGTTCCATACATTTTGACCGCGTAGGTATTGCACTTTTCTATGAAACAGTAGTTTTTTTTTATTAACCGACGAAAAATTGCAACGCAGGGGGGCCGAAAGGGAAATCGTGGCCCCCGACAACAGGGCAACCGAAGGAACACGGGTGGGTTATAGTCAGAAAGAGTCTGACACGCCCTCTCGCTCCGCCCAGAGCGGGAGAAGTTATTTGATAGTTTCCCATCCAAAAAAAAAAATCGGGGTTCAGAATCATGTACTGAAACCATGGTTTCAGTTTTCGCGTCGATGTCCCTACCACCCTGTATTGTATACAATAATTATTAGGATTAAATGCTGAATAAGGTTACCTTTCAGCAGTGTCATTGTCACTTTCAGTATTTTATTACGCTGAATTGACAGCACTACTAAAATCACGACTAAATATAAAATTACATTAGCAAAAAAATGCTTTGATTTTAATTTTTATTTTCCACGGAACAACTTAGGCTTCTTTTGGGCAGCATGTTAAACCGGTTTCTATAAAATCTAGGAAAGTTCACTCGCACTCTAGCTTAATAATAATCACAGCTTAAATTGAATATTAATACATCGATAGCCTTAGCATTATGTTACTCGCCTTGTGCATAACATTATACAATACAACCTTTTACGTAAACAGCAACCTCCTATTGATAAAAGACAATGTAGGTACATAAAATAGGAAGTCGCAAGTGCTGGAGGTGAGGCCTTGTGTTTGATTCCTGGGTCACGTGCTAAGGGGGTACCTACTTCTGTATTTTTTGTGCATTTACAGTCCCAAGGTTGAAATAAGGTTATTAGGTTCACTATCGACAAGCATGGTTTATAGGGCTTGGTTTTTTAGGGTTCCGTACGTTCGAATGAAATAACGGAACCCTTATTATGATCACTCGTGTGTCTGTCTATCCGTCTGTCACAGCCAATTTGCCTAATCTAATGGACCGATTAAGCTGAAAGGTACACATATAAATTTCTGTGACCCAAACACGGACGTGTAACGTAAATAAATGAATTTTGAATATAAAGGGTTCAGTTTTGAGAGGCATTTAAGAAAATTAAAAACGGAATTTTGCGTACTGTACCGTGTGATATATCAAATGAAAGTGCTTACGGTGAGGATCTCAAATATATATTTTATAATTTTTATAATAAATACTTACATAGTTCTAAAATTGTTTAAAAAAAATAGATGAAAATTATTGCTGATTAATTTGACAGGACTAAACTAAAATTTATCTTCTATCCTTTTCTTAATGAAATAGAAAGAAAAAGATGCACTGAACTTAAATTTAGTTTAGTTTGTGAACAAGGGAATCGGCACCAATGGCGTGCCTTTATTTATGTACTTACCTACATGGAATGAGTCATACCATAGCATAGTTTCCGAGAAAATGATAAAGATCTGTTTAAATATCTGTCTACGTATAATATAACCAGTGCTAATGAGAGTAATTACACCTTTACACATATCGTCATCAAAATAAATAGGTAGAAGCTAAAAAAAGGTTATGTACCTACTTGATAATAATGACTACGATATTCTCGTGTTCGTGACAAATTTTTTGCTACCGTTAAATAAATATTAAATCAGAAGTGCTAAATTTCGTTCCAAAAACAACTAATTTTTTAGCGGTTTATTTGCGTTCCGAGTTTGATTTATGACGTTATTCGCTATTCATAGATGAAATCAAAATATTATTATTAGAATTTAATATATCAACTTTATGTTGATTTTTGTTTATAAACAAACGGTTTATGTTTTATTCAAACAATTCTTTATTTATTTATTTAACAGTTTATGTACACACATATAAACAGACAAGAAGAAAGGAACAGAAAAATACGTACAAAGGCGATGCTTATTTCTATAGAAATCTCTTCCAGCATACCTGCTTTAGTTGGAGTATCAACGAAAATCATAGGTTTTTTTGGTGTACGTAGGTTTTTTTGGACAGTAATTTTTTTGGTCCTTTCCCTAAATAAAAGGACCAATTAAAACTCTTACACAAACTAAAAATACTTGTTTCTATTATTAAACCATTTACAGGCGCTTTTGAAGTGTCAAGGGTTGGTCAGTTAGTCTGAAATATGAAGCTAGTTGCCCGTTCCAAAATGTAGATCGCTATTGAGAAGAATGGCCAAGAAACTCCATTGACGCTCTTTTGAATCAGGTAAGTATTACTGAATCCTGGGTCACACAATCATGTAATATATAATATTTTCTTACCTGGTCAAACATGGAGTAGATTGATGCAGGTGGCTGGTGGATAGTGCAAACTATCGTGCGACCATTCCGAGCCAATTCCTTCAGCAAATCCATGCACTGAGCTGACGTTTTACTGTCCAGACCACTGCACAAAAAAGTTTACAAGTATGTTAATTCATCATCTGTTACGACGCCTCATTGAGGTGGATAACAATTAAAATTCTATTGTGTCTCGTTAATGACAGTTGAAAGGATAAGTTAAACATAAAATTAATGAGGTATAATTTATTTATATTTCATAAAAACTTAAAAAAAATGAGCAGCAATTATAAAAACATCATTTATGATTATACTGTCAGTTTTTGAAGCTAATGAAGAAATATTAACATACGTAATACATTAAGCTTATGAGGTGTTAATTCGAAAGAGGTTTAGGATTTGGAGGGTTTGTTCGAAAGAGTTACCGTGGCCCCTGGCAATACAGGCAACTGAAGGAACACGGGTGGGTTTTAGTCAGTACGAGGCGAACACGCCCTCCCGCTCCACCCAGAGCGGGAGAAGTTATTTGATAATTTCCCAACCAAAAAAAAGGTGTTTATTGTTTTACAGATTTCTCAGTAGCAGCCCGGAGTCTGGATTTGTTTGTACCCGGTAGTAGGGATGGCGATTCTTTCCGAAAAAGATCGATTTTTAAATCGATTCGAATCGTAAGCTGATGTATCGATTCACAAAAAAATCGAGGTCTAAAAGATCGATTTCTAATAATCGATTTTTTTTTCAAGTTTGCATTTATAATGTAAATAAAAATCCATTTTATGAAAAACAAGAAAGATACCATAATAAATGATCTTTTATCAGTAAAACCCGTTTTTTTTCTAAGTTCTGGGAATTCGATGATAACAACTATTTTTATTACCGTATCAAAGTCAGATCAGGTATGAAAGAAGACATTTATTACATGAAAAAGTTAAAGTTCTCAATGCTTCATATTTAAAAAAAAACGGAACAGATCGCCATCCCTACCCGGTAGATGGCAATAGACTTGCCCTCTGTTACAGGGGACTTAAATATAACTGACGAAATGTGGGAATACAATAATAGGGTACACCTCTGCTTAACTCTTCGGGGATTATAGGCGTGATGTTATGTTTATATTTTATACTGATTGTTGTAGTAGACGTTTCCGTCATGTTGTTCTTGAAATTGCATACTGTAGGCGATATATGGCGCTCGAGAACCGTCATGAACTTGACAACTGTGAAGATGGCAACGAGCGGGTGGCTCGCCTAGTTGGCATATAACATAATTGCATCGAGGCTTGCGTTCTACCTAACATTTTCTTGTACTGCAAACGTGTATTTTTATTTAAACATTTTATACATATTTTACCTTGTTTTTCTGAGCTCCTTACAATACATAGGCAATCTTATTTCCCGTCATTATCATTATGATTTTTATAAGGTAGAAGCCAGTGATATCATTGGCTTCTACTTATCTAAGTAAAAAGACGTAAGACCTACTCAACATTCGGTCTTCAAAACTGGCACAATGTCACACTACCTATTAGATGAAGGCTCGTACAGACCAGCGCGATATCGCGGGCGCGACACGTGGCGCGCTGCCTGTCGCGCTCGCGATATCGCGCTGCACGAGCCTTGATACGTTGAAGTAGGATGTCGTACTAAAATTTTATTTTATTTGTACGAATCGTGTAATAAATTTGTGATTTACAAACCGATTTCTTCCAGAAACAAATAGTAAATAAAAATTTGCAAACAATTATTTTCGTTCTTTTATTTAAAATCACTACCTAGGTATGTACTTAGCCTAACATTACCAGCCCTAGTTTTGTTTTACTAAGATATACATTTCTTTATTGTCCAAAATATAAAATACGAGCATAATTACATACCTACACAAATTCTAAGGTGCCAACCCTAGTGGGGCAGAATCCCTGAAGATATTAGACTAGTGGAATCTGCCCCACCAAATCGAACTAGTGGAGCAGATTCCACAGAATTTTTTTAGGCCTTCCACTTTGCCCCACCAGTGGGGCGGTGGTGTAAAGTGGAATGATTCGAAAATGTGGCTAATTAGCCAAATTATGACGTGCCACTTGCGGAGCGTGTATAACCTATCTACTTTCCTTTTTTACTTATAATATTACTAGCTGAGGACCTCAGTACAATGCTCGATGACCTCAGTAGAGCCTCCGAAAGAGTGGGTCTTAAAATGAATATAGACAAGACAAAGGTCATGTCAAATGCCCATGTGACACCCACTCTCATGAAGATCGGAGACGCTACGCTCGAATCTATTTTACCTAGGACAAACTGTCCAGCTAGGTAGGTTCAACTTCGAAAAAGAGGTCAATCGTCGAATCCGACTCGGCTGGGCAGCGTTCGGGAAGCTACGCAATATCTTTTCGTCCCACATACCACAGTGTCTCAAGACGAAAGTCTTTGACCAGTGCGTGTTGCCAGTGATGACCTATGGTACTGAAACGTGGTCGCTCACAATGGGCCTTATCAGAAGGCTAAAAGTCACCCAAAGGGCAATAGAGAGGGCTATGCTTGGAGTGTCCCTACGTGATCGAATCAGAAATGAAAACATCCGCAGGAGAACCAAGGTAATCGACATAGCCCGAAGAATTGGCAAATTTAAGTGGCAATGGGCAGGGCACATTGCTCGCAGAACAGATGGCCGATGGGGCCAAAAGGTTCTGGAGTGGCGACCGCGTACCGGAAGACGTAGCGTTGGAAGGCCTCCCACAAGATGGACCGATAACCTTGTGAAGGCCACAGGAATCCGCTGGATGCGGAAAGCACAGAATCGGTCGAAGTGGAGGTGCTTGGGGGAGGCCTATGTTCAGCAGTGGACGTCTTTCGGCTGAAATGATGATGATGATGATGATTACTAGCTGCGCCCCGCGGTTTCACCCGCATGAGTCTCGATCCCGTGGGAATATCGGGATAGAAATCCTGTCTTAACCCACGTCATTCGTTGTCGTGTTCATATAATTTAGGTTTAAACTACATGTGGAAACTTGTAATTGGCCATATTTTGTTCACAACTATTACTTATTGTGTCTGTTTAGCTGTAAGTTTTCCAAAAAAAAAAAAAAAATCTCTACCCATGTGCCAAATTTCAACCAAATCTGTTCAGCGGTTTAAGCCTGAAAACGTAAGCATTTATAATATTGGTCAGGATTGGTAGTAGCACTATTTCTCTTTTTGATAAGCACGTGTAGGCAAGTAATATTATCTTTCATGGCTCACCCAATGTTGCCTTTTCGTTGTTAATTATTGCAAAACCCGAATTGTAAGCAATGGACGACTGTGATTTGACTTGCTAATAAGTAGCCTTCGTGGAATGTAGATCAGTATAAAAACGTAATTAATGTAATTTAATACCTAATTAAGAAACGTGGTTTTAATTTTTAAAGTTATTTGAATTTAAAAACGTTATTCTATGTAGATAAGTTGCTCGATGGTCAAAAACATACCTAGCGACCATAATGAAGTCCATTTAAAATAAATTGTCACGGTACGCTGCGAACTCTTTAGAATTATAGAATACTAGCTGCGCCCCACGGTTTCATCCGCATAAGTCTCGGTCTCGTGAGAATATCGGGATAAAAAGTATCCTATGTCCTAATCCAGGTCATGGTCTACCTTTGTGCCAATTTTTCATCCAAATCTGTTCAGCCGTTTTAGCGTGAAAGCGTAACAAACAAACTCACTTTCGTATTTATAATATTACTAGCTGCGCACCGCGGTTTCACCCGCATAAGTCTCGATCCCGTGGGGAAAAAAAGTATCCTATGTTCTTTTCCAGGGCATCGTCTATATATGTGCCAAATTTTATCCAAATCCGTTCAGCCGTTTTAGCGTGAAGGCGTAACAAACAAACTTACTTTCGCATTTATAATATTAAGGATTACTAGCAGACATCACGCGGTTTTACCCGCGTAGTTCCCGTTCCCGTGGGAGTACGGGGATAAAATATAGCCTATGTTACTCGCTGATAATGTAGCTATCCATTGCTGAAAGATTTTTTCAAATTGGTCCAGTAGTTTTTAAGTTTATTCGCTACATACAAAAATTCAAAATGACAAATCTTTCCTCTTTATAATATTAGTATAGATATAGTTAGGATAGTCTGTTAGGATGGTACGATTTGCGTTTTTTGAAGTGAAATCTTCTTTAAGCATACTTGAATTACTACGTTGAATGAAACAGAACCGTCAGTCGGTGACGCTGAATCGTGTATACTCGGCTCCAGTAGGAAGTTTCTATCTTGTGATCATATGCAATAGTCCTGTGTCCAATTTTTTTTAGTCCGTCTTTCAGATAATAAAAAAATTTTGGACACGTATTTTTCTTTTTTGACGTAATCAAAAGATTACGGCGATACTTTGAGTTAAAATGTGGCATGACGTCACGCCTTGCTAGATTTTATACTGCATTGTGACGTAGCGAGCCCCCAGTCTCAAACTTTAATGCGTGTTTTCTAAGTTATTTTTGATTAATATGTTAAGCAAAAAATACGTGTCTAATATTTTTTTTATTATCTGAAAGACGGACTAAATAGAATTTCTTTTTTTTTACCTAGGAAACTACCCTATTATTCATACACCGATATTTTGAAGTAGTCCACTTAGAGCACCCGTCCGAATAGCACCTGCGACTCAGCAGCCTGCTGCTGGGATGTATTTGTTTTACAGGACGTTATTAAATGAAAGATATCGATAAAACAAATTTCGTATGTACATACGTAATTGTATGTGTAATTAATAAACATTCTAGTGATTTTTATCGATATCTTTAATTTAATAACGTCCTGTAAAAACAAATACATCCCAGCAGTAAGCTGCTGAGTGGCAGGTGCTATTCGGACGGGTGCTCTAAGTGGACTACTTCGATTTTTTTGTCTCTAAAGATGACTGTCTATTTCTTCCACTTATTTTCATTTACATAGTCCTATGGTTAGTCTAGGAAATATCAAAGAACTTTAGAAATCGAACTGCGAAGATTTCCTTATTAAACGTGGATGAACACAAATTTTAATAATGGTAGTAATTATGCTTAATTAATTAATAGACTATTACTGGCGAAATATGCGTGTACAATAGGTGCACCTCTGCCTAACCCTTCGGGGAATACATGCGTTATGTTATGTTAAGTAATTAATAGACTAGTAATTATTATACCATTATAGATTTTCTTGGATAACCTTCAAGAAGTCGTATTTCATCGTCGTTAAATTTTTATTAAACAAATGATACAATTTTTTTATTATTTTTTAACAGTACCATTATAATAAATTAAAGTAGGTATGTGTTTATGGTAGGCCTAGCACGAATGCACGGTGTAGGTAAATGTCAGTAAACGTAAATTCGAACGATTTGAAAATTGAAAATTAAAATACTTAGGTAATTTGCACATAGGTAGGTAATATTTACTTAAAAGTTTTAAGACTTTTTTCATAACTATGGGTGATACTTATTGTGCTTGTCGCAAAAACCAAAATGTATGGCTTAGTTGTATTTTCGTTACATTTACGTCACGCATTCGTACTAGGGCCTCTGTTCTTAATTTAAATTAATCTACATATTTATCACTTACGTGGTAGGTTCGTCAAGAAATAGCACTGGAGGGTTGTCAATCAGTTCCACTGCTATCGACAGTCGTTTCTTTTGTCCCCCAGAGAGACATGAACATCTCGTGTTTTCTGATCCGGACAACCCTAGCGTGTAGAGAATTTCGGTTATCTAGGACACAGGAAAATTACTGATTAATTATTTTGATATAATATTATGTTTTTTTTAATGAAACCTGAGTTTTTAATAAAAGTTGCTTAAAAGCTTCTTGATACCTGTGATTGGACCTGGGGGCCTACCACCAGCTCATAAAGCAGTATTATTTTAATATTACTTCAGTGTGGGAAAGAGATGAAGCTCTACAGGACGTATAGCTCGATCTCTTTCTCCCACTGAAGTAATATTAAAATAATACTGCTTTTGAGCTGGCGGTAGGCCCCCTGAGGACCTAGATAAGTGACAGTCGCTTTCAAAGCGTTTTGTATTTCTTCAACTATTTTCAACAGGATGACATACATTCATACACATACATACATGGTACATTATGTCAGTCCCATGTATTTTTAGTTTCTACCTATATTAAAAACAAATGACAAGTCCAATGCCATCGACCTGTATGCTCTGTTTGACATTATTTGACAGGAGTACCTACAGCGATACATACACATACATACTTAAATGGTACATTATGTCAGTCCCATACATTTTTAGTTTTCATCATAGTTATCGCTGATAGAATGTCACTTTGTTTTGTCCCTCTGAATTGTCAGCGTAAAAAACCCTACACCTCTAACACGATCCAGAAACATAAGGTTTATTATTATTTTATTATTATTACATAATTTCAGTTTCTTATTCCATTGATACGATGTTTAGTTATATACTTATAAGCTAAGCTAAGGCTCAGATAATAATGTAATGTATTTTGATAAACTACGTAGTTAGCTATTTTGAGTCGTAGTTTTAGAAATAGTGACAGAATTTCTGATTCGGCCCTGACCCCAAAAAACCTAAATACCTAGCTGTTTAAATCGTTCACTGTATAATAAACTATTTATATTTAAATGTCAACTTTAATTCCAATGAGTAATTCCAAGAATTTGATACTTTTCTACCTATAAAAAAACAAATGACAAATCCAATGCCATCGACCTGTATGCTCTGTTTGACAGGAGTAGGTACACACGGCTACACATCAAGCTATAATTTCCAGTTTATGCTGATCTCGCATTGTATAGGATTTCCGTACAACGCGAGGTCAGCTTATACTGGAAATGTATAGCTTGATGTGTAGCCGTGTGTACTTACAGCGACTCCTGTCAAACAATAATGTCGTCATCAATCATTCAAAAACTATATTTTGTAGAATCAAAATTTGAACTTTGATGGGTAAACATCACGTTTTTCCGTCTACAATGACTTTTATAATGTATTTTAAGCTATTGCATAGCTTTTATAGCGGGCTTTGAGCACAGCTACCGAATTAAGAAATTGCGTAACGTAACGAAAATAAAACCTAACACCCCCCACTCCGCCTACCATGTAATGACGGTTCCCATGACAACGTGATGTTGTCATGGGAACGTAATTTTTGTTTTATGTCATCACGTCATCATCCCAAGTATAGCGTTGACAAATAGGAAGTATGGAGGTTACAAATGCTATGCAATAGCTTTACCGCGGCAGTCCCCGAGTGTCCCACGTTTTTTTATTATCTGTAATAAATGAATACCGTTAGCTTGACATTTATAGAAAGTCACTAAACAGGTTTTAATACAGGCACTCTAAAAACTAGAAAAATAACCAATGACATTCTATTTGATGATTGCAATAATAAATTAGGTACCTGTGTATTCCATGTCCAATAATGACAAACTTTGGTTGAAATGATTTTGTAGAATTAAACTTTGAACTTTGGGTAAATAAATTACTTACGTCGTAATAACAAAAAAAAAACAAGATTTTTCTATATTATAAATGACAACCCATTAAATAACATTTAACTTTCCAGGTTTCATAGACAATAAACCAATTTTAATAAAAATAACACTGGTACACACGACTACACATCAAGCTGTATATTTCCAGTATAAGCTGACCTCACATTGTACGGAAATCCTATGCAATGTGAGATCAGCATAAACTGGAAATGTTTAGCTTGATGTGTAGCCGTGTACATTAAAAACTATAAAAAAAAACAAGTCACATTCTGGTGATGCATTTAGTTAGTCCACTTGAAAAAAATGATATTTTTTGCTATAACAAATAACGTAATATTTGTAATTATATCTTACGTCCAGTATATGGACGTCGTCGACTGAAATGATAATGATAAATAATACTTTATCTACACCCATGCTATAAAACCTCTATAAAAGTTTCTGGAACAGTAAACTTATTGGCAACATTAACAGCCAGTGTCATAGTAACCATTACCTCATCCCAATGAGTGTTACAATGTTGTACTAAATTTCATTACGCAACTCGTTTCAATGTTCAAACGGGGGACAGCAGCACCCGCTGCACGCATGTGTGTGTGATGTGCTGCTGCAGGCGATATACATACGTGGACTTGTACTGAATTTCGTGGGAATTTCTTTATTCTTGATCTTGAATTACAAACACCCAATGGTTTCAGAAACTTTATGGAGGATTCATATCATGGGTGTAGATAAAGTATTGTATGCAACTGTTATAATTAGGTATTACACAACAGTTGCATAAATAACTATTTTGAAACTCACCACGCTAAGCTTCAGTTTGTCAGTAAGTGTATCTCCTAATTTCATATCAGCGGCGAACTTCATAAGCTCAGCCACAGTGAACAGTGGGTTAAGTCTGTCATCCTGTAGGATATAGCACGATTTCTTTCTGTAGGCCTTCAGTGTACGCATTGAGTTTGTAGAGCCCAGTTCACATACGGTGTCACCGGCCCGTATGCTGCCCGTGACGCCTCGTGTCCTGAAAGAAACAAAAGGTAGGTATTTATTTTTAAATTATCCCAAGGGAAATACGAGATAAAAAGTACCCTATGTTCTTTTCCTGGTCATGGTCTACCCATGTGTCAAATTTCATCCAAATCCGTTCAGCCATTGTAGCGTGAAAGCATAACAAACAAACAGTCTCCAAAAAATAAAAAATAAAACAGCAAAATAAATTTTGCCCTCCCATACATTTTGACCGCGTAGGTATTGCACTTTTCTATGAAACAGCAGATTATATTTTTAATAACCGACGAAAAAATTGTGATTCAGAATCATGTACTGAATCCATGGTAACAGTTTTCGCGTCGATGTCCCTGTCACCCTGTATATGATATTACATATCGATACCGGAAATTTCAATTGTCGTAAAGGATATTGTATTCCCTGTCCTTTACGTCATTTGAAATTTCCGGTGTCGATATGATAGTTAGGATTTTTATCGATAATGGTGCCGATTCCCTTGTTCACAAACTAAACTAAATTTAAGTTCAGTGCATCTTTTTCTTTCTATTTCATTAAGAAAAGGACAGAAGATAAATTTTAGTTTAGTCCTGTCAAATTAATCAGCGCTTGACGTAATTTTAGTAGGCAAGTTTTTAATCACGACTAAATTTGAATGGAGAGTGACAGGCGCTGATTAATTTGACAGGACTAAACTAAAATTTACATACATAAACTCACGCCTTCTTCCCATGGGGGTAGGCAGAAACTACAGAACGCCACCTGCTACGATCCTTACATAGTCCTTTTGCCTCGTTTACGTTAGAAGAAGGCGTGAGTTTATGTATGTATGTATGTAAACTAAAATTTATCTTCTATCCTTTTCTTAATGAAATAGAAAGAAAAAGATGCACTGAACTTAAATTTAGTTTAGTTTATGAACAAGGGAATCGGCACCATTAGCTGGGTATTTTTTACTTCTGATGACGAAAACTCACACCGCACACGAAGTCGAGACACACACCGCACTCATGTTCATTGATCCATTAATTTACATTGTGTCATAGCCAATAGTGTCATCATAATGTCTTGTTTTCTTCCTTTTACTTTTACTAAATATATATATACTATACTGTGCACTAAATAAACGATTTATCTATCTATTTATCTAAAACAAAAAAAATGTTTCGACCAACTTTACGTGAAATAGCTGGCGTGGCGCTTTAATGGTGACATTAATTTAACACACGAATACGGATTAGCGTTTTCTTTTTATGGAGATATTTTAATTTCATTAAATGTTATTATTAATTTTATTGATTTATTTTCAATTTTCTAAAATAGCATCTTGGTGCAATCACTACTTAACAACTGTAGCGCAAAGGTTATTTACCGGGATCACGGATCATAACATCGCATCATTGAAAATAAAACGAATAACATGCATAGAGAAGGCGAATTGAAGGAAAGGGAGAGCCCTATGTCGGCAAGCGTTTGAAAATTAAAATTTTTCAATTATCGAATTATTTTTTCTTATTATATTTTTATGATTACTGGCCACTAGCCCTACCCGTGTGTTAAATTAATGTCGCCATTGTAGCGACACGTTGTATATCAATAATTTAGGTCATAATCTACTATAAAAAAGGCTTATTCCAGTATTCCCCCCTGAGAGAATCCCCCTCAGGGGGGAAAACTGGACTTGACGAGTTTTAATTAGGTAATCTTATTGTTTTTTCATGACAAACGTATAGCAGCCAGTAAGAAATTGACATCTCATTATGGTTATGACAAGTGACGGCTTGTCAATGCTCACGTAGATTCGGATACACGCAGTTTTTTTTGTCAGTAAAAAGTTATTGTGACCTTCGTCCATGGAAGTGACCAAAAAAGTTACATATTTTAATTAGGTTTTTCGTTCTCTTTTTTATCAGTTGGATAGTAAGTTATAAGCTGATATGGGTCAGTATTTATTAGAGTTTAAGATAATAATCTTATATTTTAGAAATATCATGCTAAAGACTGGGAAAAAATTATTATATCTGTAAATTTGCTTCAGTCACATCCACGGAAAAGATATTTTCAAGATTATTTTTGAAAATAATGTGATCAATAAATTTAGTATATTTTCATGTAGTCTTCACCAGACATGGTAGCACTACCCTGATAAATATATGAAGTCCACGTGCCCTGTGTTATTAAAGAAAAAAATCTCTGTCACAGATAATTTTACAGATTTCGTCGAGAACGAGATTCAAGATATCTTTTTTTTTTTGCTTTTGCGTAAACGTGAGCACCGTTTAGTTTAACCTTTCATTGTCCTTTTAATAGTTTAGTTAAAAACAACATCAAACATCGCAAACGAGCATGTAACTACGATTTTTTATATGTTGGTTGGTCTCTTGAGAGTAGTTTATACCCAATTTTGCAACCTTGAAAACCTTGTGCTACTCCCATGGTGCCCGAAAAATTGCGAAATTCTGGCACTTGTTTCAGATTTTTTGAAAATATACCATAGCGGACGCTTTTTTAGGTACCTCGGTATCTTTCTTTAGGTATTCTGAAAAACGTAGCTACACGCATTTTTGCGATGTTTGCCTTTTTAACCGACTTCCAAAAGGAGGAGGTTTACAATTCGACTGTATGTTTTTTTTTTTGTATGTTTGTTACGCGATTACTCCGTCAATTATGACATGATTTTGATGATTCTTTTTTTGTTTAGTAGATCATACTTCAGAGGTGGTCCCATATAAATTTTATTAACTTTGCTTGGGTAGTTTTTGAGTTAGCTTCAATAATACGTATTTTTTCCTCACTTAGTATGTGGATGATATTACGTCCCTTTATTGGTAAAACCGATTATCTGCACTTTTTTTCAAAAATGAGTTATTTACACCAAGCTACTCAACTTTTTGAGTCTCTATCTACAGGTAAAACCGATTTTTCGATACGATGCATAGTTTCCGAGATAGATACGCAAAAAAACAATTATAATTATAACCTTTAAGTAACATCTGCATTCAATAACAGCTAAAGTCTTATACCTGTACGATTTTTTGGAAGCCTTGCAATCAAAAACACATTCCGTTTCATATCTTATTTTAGTTGCAATTTACTTATACTCTGAACATACTGTAGCATTGTACTAATACAAATTAAAATACTTTAAATGGTTCTGGTACTGCTGAATTATTAGAAAGTACTTAGAATCTTACACATTAAAAAGAAAGTAAGTAGTTCTACTTGCTTTTAACAGAACATAATCCTTCACACTTGTGCAGATTTTAATTCAATTAAAAGAGATTATGCAGCTTTATTTGTTTTTTCCACAACATCAGAGATCATATCGTTAAGATTTAAACACAAGTAAAAGCAACTATGCTTAAATAGTTTTTTTTTCACCGAAGCGTATGGTGATATTTCTACATAAATATTTTCAGCAATTTTTTTTTTTTTTTCTGTAGGACATCTCACAGCTGGTTCCGAAAACCATGGCTGTTTAACCGGTCAATCCTATGGTTGCCTTAAGCTGCTTAACTCAAAGCCTCCAGCCAGGGCACACATAAACTAAGCTAACAAGCTTAGGATGAACGCTCGCTAAGGGCACCCCCTGTGGGGCCGAGCCTCGGCTTAGGGCGTTATCCGGAGGGAGGACATTAAAAGATGGGACGGGCTGGATCAAAAGGTTTTGATCATTATTATTAGACGGGGAATTTAAAGCTACGTGCACAGCTGCAACAACTGCTGGCACCTCGTTTTCGAGCAAGGGTCGGGGGGGAGTATTATTTACTCGGGGGCGCGGTGGTCGAGATCGCAAAAGACCTCGGCGGCGAGGTCGGAATGACGGGAGGCGTCTGTATTTGTACACTGTACATGTTTCCCTATTGCTCTCCTGGAGGAGGGTTATGAGGTCATCGGGGTCTACGAGGATATGCCTTGGACGGCGAACATGACTGATTCTACTCGGGACATAACTGGCGGCCTCGACAACCAGAGGGTTGCGATGTTTGGCCGCGGACTCAAAGAAACGCTTGGAAAGGCGTTTTAGAAATTGGTAGATTGTGGGAATCTTTAGGTCGAGGTGGAGTGCCTCGTTCCTAACGAACCAGGGGAAACCTGTGGCCCTACGGAGGAATCTATTTTGGATTGTTTGCATCCTATGGATATGACGGGGTTTTGCATGAGCAAAGACGGCACCCGCATAGGTCATGATTGGTCAAATGCACGCCGTGTAAACGCGCAATTTGCACCAAAGTGACAATTTGCTACGTGCATTCACCAGGTAAAAGAGTCTACCGAGAGCGAAAGCGGCTCGCGAACGAACCATCTTTATGTGCTCTGCGAAGGTCAAATGATGGTCTTGAACGATACCGAGATATTTAGCTTGCTTCTCCCAAGGGATCGGCTTGCCGAACATGGTGATTGGTCGGGGGAGGGGGTTTCTAAGCCTTGTACGCGATTTCGTAAAGAGAACCGCTTGGCTTTTATCTGGGTTAACTTCTATCCGCCACTTTGTAAACCATGCGGCCAGTCTATTGACTGCGCGTTGGAGGTTGAGGCGGATAATGTCGGGGGATCTAGATTTGAAGTAGATGGCAGTGTCGTCTGCGAACAGACCCAACTGCGACTTACCGCAACCTTTAGGGATATCGCTTGTGTATAGCGTGAATATGAGAGGGGACACCACAGAACCCTGGGGGACACCTGCGCGGATGGGACGGGGAGTGGATAACGCTCCTTCGATACGATAACGGAAGGAGCGATTCGATAAAAAGTCTCGTAAGATGAGCACGAGGCGATCCGGTACACCGAGTTGGTACAGCTTGTATAATAAGCCGTTGTGCCAGACTTTATCGAACGCTTTCGCTACGTCGAAGAATACTGCACCGGTCATAGAACCGCGTTGGAAACCAGATAAAGCACCGTGATAACTTTGGACTTTTTGCCGAGCAAGGAGACCCCGCGGACGTCATGAGCCTCCGAATAAAACTGCACCTGAAAAAATTGAGTACATAAAAAAACATATTGCATCTTTCCCTACTATGGAAAGCCATTACATACGGAAGAAATCAAAACGCAAGTATTTAGACAGAAACCTTACATTATGCAAATTGTATTCTTTGTACGTCAAAAAATGCGCAGACGAAAATATGGAACCTGTGTCGGAGATGACATATCGTAGAATTTTTTCTACAGAATATAATTTGGGATTTTTCATGCCGAAAAAAGACCACCAATGTCTTTTGTGCACTAGGTACAATCACGCTAATCCAGAAGGAAAAAATAAAATACAAGGAGAATATCAGAAACACATTGATAGGAAGCAAATTTGTAATCAGGAAAAAGATAAAGATAAAAAGAGAGCTGAAGAAGAAACAAATTATCTGTCTGCTACTTTCGATTTGCAGGCAATTTTACAATTGCCATGCACTGATGTTGGTCTCCTTTACTATACAAGAAAATTAACTTTATACAATTTAACGCTGTACGAAAGTGCGCCTCCTAACGAAGCTTATTGTTTTGCATGGTCCGAGACAAATGGTAAAAAGGGTAGGTCAGAAACCGGAACTATTTTGTGTCACTATTTAATGAAATGTGTACCAGAGAAAGTCACGGAAGTCAGTTTGTTCTCTGACACATGTGGAGGACAAAACAGGAATCAATTCGTGGCTGCTATCCTATTGTGGGTAATTCAAAACAGAGCAACCATTTGAAAATCATAGAACACAAGTTCTTAGAGTCAGGTCACAGTTATATGGAAGCTGACTCAATGCACAGTGCGATTGAGTCTGCCAAGAAAAATGTTGATCTTTTTTGTATGACTGACTGGATTAACATTTTCAAACGTGCTAGATCAAAAAAAAAATACAGGAAAGACACAAAGACTATAACAAAAAATTGTTATCAAGGAATTTAAATTCAATGAATTTAAAGACTTGAAAAAATTGGCGAATACAATAATTTTGAATAGAACCAAAAACGGATGGACAGCAAGTGAAATGGTTAAAAATAAAACGAATAAAGTACATAAAAGGAGACAAAAAAATACACTATAACTATGACATGACAAATTCATTTATGACAATGGATGTAACTGTTTCAGACACACAAAATAAGATTAATACATATTCAGCATCGACATCTTCAGCACATGGAGAACACAGCTATGCAACAAGAAACAAAGCAAAGCGATTGGCAGCAGAACAGGTAATTGAAATATCAACTACCTCGGAACTCCAGTTCCCACCGCTAGAACAATTGTATGATAGACCTCTTCCAATAACGGAAGCTAAGAAAAAAGATCTCATTAATCTATGTGAGAAGGGGGTTATACCAGAAAAGTACCATGGATGGTACAGAAGTTTGCTTGTAGATAGGGATCGCGTTGAACGCGTACCTGATGTGGCCGCCTCTGAAGAGTCTCAATCTGACTCATCAGCTGATGAATGAAAGATACATTATTTTAGTTTTTAGATTTTCTAAGTATACTAAACAATTTGTGAAAACACAAATTAATTTCATGGTTTCACAAATTGTTTTGTATAAGTACTTAGATAGAAAATCTAAATTAATTAATTTTTTCACAAATTGTTTTGTATACTTAGATAAAAATAAAAAGTTACTAATAAAGTTGATTATTTCCTAATATATCATTCTTATTATTTTTCTATTTTATTCAGTTTTTACTTTCATCTAAATAATGTTTTTTTGGTATTTTTGTAATTATAAAAAATTTACAATGACCTGGCCTGCTGTAGTTCCTTGTATGAATATTTTGAAGATAAAAAGAAATAAAAACATGTTAAATTACTATTAACCTATGTTTGGAGGCACTTTTAACCACCTTTTAAGCAGATAGTCTACCACAATTCTTAATTTGACTCAAGTAAAACCAATTATCATTTTTTAAATTTAAATTTGTAGAATGTTTCAGAGTGTTATTTTTACAGTTGTTTTTGGTACCTTATTACTTTCTGCAAAAGGTTACGGTGAAACTATAAGACAAGCTCCAAGTGATTTAATTAATGATATATATGCTTATGTCGTTATTCAGGAAAAACCAACTAAATGACCTCCCTGAAGATAGTGTTTGGCATTTTTTCAAGCATTATCAATGAAGTACTTCTATTTTTATGATTTACAAACATACTTTATAAATTTTTTCATTATAATTACATGATTGCAGGTAAGATATATGTAATTTAGTTACATAATTTTTCTGTCAAACTTTTAAATTATCATTACCACAGGTTTAGTTTTCGGTAGATAATCGGTTTTACCAATGTATATGATATGTATATGATAACTTCCTGTCACTGTTATTTACATAGCAGGTAGTGGTATTCGAATTTGTGTGGGGTAGGTATCACAACTAAAAAGTGAAAAATAAACACTTTTTACAAAAGAAAAACAACCGACTTCAAAAAAACACTACAAAGTGAAAAATAACTTTAATTTCGGAAGTCGGTGACAAAGAACGAAAATTAAAAACCAAAGACACCGACTTCCGAAATTAAAGTTATTTTTCACTTTGTAGTGTTTTTTTGAAGTCGGTTGTTTTTTTTTTGTAAAAAGTTTTTTTTGTCCTTAATTGTCGATTATGCTTACATGCATTGTTGTTGTTTTTACACATACACGAGATTTTAACCTTTTTAAAATAGGTAGATACTTGACCTTGACCTTTAATATAAACTCTACTTACGAAAAACCGGTAAGTGCGTTCAAGAGCGAAGATTTTCCAGCGCCCGAGGGACCCATGATGGCCGTCAACTCCCCAGATTTAAACAGTCCAGAAACACTTTTTAGTATGGTCTTCTTCTCTAGAACAAAAGGATAAAATTATACATATGCCACATACATAGTTCAATTTAGTTTGCCAGCGAGAAAGAAAATATATCCCACAGCGTTGCTTTTCAGCAGTTGATATTACAGGCGGAAAATGAATGAAACTATTGTTATTTCTTAACAAAATTTCAAATGCAAATGCTAAGTATGCTATGCAATGGTAAATTAAGCAAATTAAGTAAGTATTTTGAAACATTCTCTTTACGTCAATCGAAACTCGTAATTCAAATTCGTCAGTCAAATTAAATAAATAGATGATAAAATATTTGGAAAATCCAAAAGTGCACGCCTCATAACGCTCATTCAAAAACAGAAAAATATTTAAACGACTTTTCATGAAGTATGTTTTGACTGCTTTTTTACCCATCAATATGGGTAAAATTTCTCACCTCGCAATCTATACGTATTGTCAAAGACTATTTAGGTTTGTTTTGTTGGTTGCTAGACAACGGAAGAGGGTCGAAGTTGGTTATATTAGGTATAGATATTTATATTTGTTAGTTTTTTTATTATTTATAATTAAATTACCTACTTTGAATAAAAGAGCCATTTTTAATTGGGTTCCTCCTATGGCTGAAACGAATCTATTAAAAAAAACAGTGGCACTCCGGGACTGTCGACAGAATTGAAAACTTGAACAATTTTATTGTGCAGGAAGTACTTTTAATGAGGTCGACTATAGCAATTAACATTGTCGCATCTACATTTTTGCGATTTTTAAATTATTGCTTTAAAGGTCTTAAAATAAATTATAAATTAAAAAATCGCAAAAATGTAGATCCGACAATGTTAATTGCTACAGTCGAGGTGTCGGTAACGGTAACAGTGTCGTGAGTTCAATTGTTTTTTCCCATCTCAAAAATGCCCAACGCGCCTAAAGAAGTTTTCACTTTAAAAATTTACTCAATTAATTGATTTTCTCGCAAGCTACATAGATTGACGGGATTTTTAGGGTTCCGTAGTAAACAAGGAACCCTTATAGTTTCGTCATGTCCGTCTGTCTGTCTGTCTGCGGTCTAGCTCCGAGACCCTTAGTACTAGAAAGCTGTAATTTGACATAGGTATACATATTAATTACGTCGACAAAGTGGTAAAACAAAATTATGAAAAACATTTTTTTTAGGGTACCTCCCATACACGTAAAGTGGTGATGTTTTATTTATTATTTTTTTATCCCATAGTGTGGGGTATCATTGGAAAGGTCTTACAAAAACATTATGAGTTTGTGAAAACCATTTTTAGATTCAGGGATCCGTTTGCAAAATATTAAGCTTTAAAGTGCTCATTTTTGTTAGAGTCAAGTGTCCCCCCCCCCTGCAGCTAAATGGTTGGTTTTGGATGTGTGAAAAAAATTACAGCAGTAGTTTATATAACGAAATTAAAAGGAAAACTATCACAGCTAAGTAGGCTTTACTAGTTATCGAGTAATAATCGACCATCTTTACTTTGCAGTTGCAAAAACATGTTTTCCCATACATTCCGTATGGGAGAACATGTTTATCAACTACAAAGTTAAGTTTGTTTTTGGGATAAATTCATCCCAACTACGGAACCCTTCATTGTGCGTGGTCCGACACGCACTTGGCCGGTTTTTTTAAACTATTTTGATGCTTTTTCGTTTCTGCTGAGTTAAATATTTTTTTGAAAAGTACATTATTAATATATTATTTATACAATGGTATATAAATTAAGTAAGTTCGTTGTACTAGCAGGAGTGTAACAATAGAAACAGTTGCAGGAAGGAGGGAAAACAAGTTTTTCGATCGCAGAGCACTCTCTAATGCTTCGCAATAAGAGTCGTGCAATATGTACACAATTATATAGATCAGTATTCTATTCAAAATAGGCATAGCTACGATGTAACGTCATTTTTGAAGTGAAAACTTATTTAGGAACGTTGGGCATTTTTGAGATGGGGAAAAAACAATTGAATTCGCGACACTGTTACCGTTACCGACACCTCATTAAAAGTATTTCCTGCATAATTAAATTGTTCAGGTTTTCAATTCTGTCGGCACTCCCGGATTGCCACTGTTTTTTTTTCTTCTTCTAAAAACCAACCGTCATCTTGGCATAACAACAGCAAAAACATCTGTTAAGGAGTTTTCAGTTATTACTTATATTAATTTCTCTATGCTCAAGTAACATGTTTAATATCTATATACAGGGTGTTTGGCAGAACGTTGAACATACGGAAATGGTGGATAGGTGGGGTCATCTGCTACTTACTCAGCCCTAATTTATTTGGCTCTGGCGCCCTGGATATTTTTTTTTTTGCTTTCTTCTAGTTTCACAACTTTCTTAACTTAAAGTGTAATTTTTATTAAAAAAATGGGTAAAACAGGCATTTTTTTTTAAATCTTTAATATTGGCAGATTCTTATAACAGAAAGATGTAAAAAATACTTAAATTCTAATTTCAACCTGCATTAAAAAAAAATATCCAGGGGGCCAGGGCCAAATAAATTAGGGCTGAGTAAGTAGCAGATGACCCCACCTATCCACCATTTTCGTATGTTCAACGTTCTGCCAAACACCCTGTATATCTAAGATCTGAAATCTATACATATTATAAACTAGCATCTGCCAGCGGCTACGCCCGCGTGATATCTTTATAAATTAGGTATAGCCTATTAGCTGCGCCCCGCGATTTCACCCGCATAGGTCTCGATCCCGTGGGAATATCAGGATAAAAAGTATTCTATGTCCTAACCCAGGTCATGGTCTACCCGTGTGCCAAATTTCATCCAAATCCGTTAAGCCGTTTTAGCGTGAAAGCGTAAAAAACAAAAAAAAAAACACTTTCGCATTTATAACATTTTTAAGTTTGGTAGTAGCACTGTTTTCCTTTTTGATAAGCACGTGTAGGCAAGTAATATTATCTTTCATGGCTCACCCAATGTTGCCTTATCGTTGTTAATTATTGCAAAACCCGAATTGTAAGCAATGGACGACTGTGATTTGACTTGCTAATAAGTACGCCTGTAGCCTTCGTTGAATGTAGATCAGTATAAAAACGTAATTTATATCATTTAATACCTAATTAAGAAACGTGGTTTTAATTTTTAATGAGTGATAACTAAACAGATGTTAACTCCGTGATAATATAGCATTCTACTGGTGAAAGAATTTTTAAAATTGGTCCAGTTGTTTTTGAGTTTATTCATCATTTTACAAACAAAAATAAACAAACAAACCTTTTCTCTTTATAATATTAGAACTTATTAGAACTTTTTTATTATTTTAGAGTCGCTTGTCGTGTTTATCTGTGTAACGGATTTTTTTGCAATTTTCACTATCATTAAGAGAATTTATTCCGGAAGGCATATTAAAAATACATAGGTAAATTTTAATATTCAACATATATACCTACATAAATGTTTGCATGCCTTTTTTTAGGTGGGAAATTATCAAATAACTTCTCACGCTCTGGGTGGAGCGGGAGGGCGTGTCAGACTCTTACTGACTAAAACCCACCCGTGTTCCTTCGGTTGCCCTGTTGCCGGGGGCCACGATGTCCCCCCTATCGGCCCGTATTCGCAGCCCAAATTATTGCATGCCTAATTGGTAGATTGTACAGGGATCTCAACATTTTGTGAACACTTTTATTTATGTACCTACTTTCAAAGCAAATAAATGATTATTATGATATAATAAAGAAATGTTGATTTTTTATCAAGTTGTAACTGTATAATATGTTGCAGGGTAAACCAGTTGCTCTACCTCGACCTCTGTCGCGTTGGTCTAGTGGTCGCAAGCGCTACTGCTGAGCATGAGGTCCTGGGTTCGATTCCCGGGTCGGGCAAATTGTTATTGGGTTTTTCAGTCTGAAATTTCTCAGTAGCAGCCCGGAGTCTGGATTTGTGCCCGGTTGATGGCAATAGGCTCGCCCCCTATTACATGGGACTTAAACATAACTGGCGAAATGTGGGTGTACCTGCTACAGGGACACCTCTGCCCAACCCTTCGGGGAAACAAGGCGTGATGTTATGTTATGTAAACTAGTTGCTCAATTATGATCAAAGTTACATAAATAATTAAATACGTTACATAATGTGTAGTTAAATATCATCATAGACAACTAATGACTTGTGAAGGAAAACATCTTCTTCAGATGTTTTCAATGTTTATAAATCGTGTATTAACATTCTGATCATGTACCTTCCTTAAACGAGACTAGATAAAATCTGAAGTCTGTTATTATATTCTTATTTTATATTATTATATTAACTATTTTTTATTCTTATCAGATCGTGTTTTTATTTTGCTTTAATCATAAAATAAATCTCTGGGAAACATAATAATATGATTGTAGATAAACACCGTAATTACGCCAAAAACTAATCTAGTATAAGGTTAGATATGTACTTGTAATTTTGTTGCCCAATTAGGCCTTCCAAACATGACAGACTATTGCCAGATATGCCTATTTTTTGGTAAAGAATATTTTTATATTATTTGTATAATGTCATTAATTAATTAATGGCCTCTTTCAATTCATTGTGAGATAAAGATCAAGTCAGCCAGCTTTTTACAAAGTAAAACAAAAAAAAAAAACCGGCCAAGTGCGTGTGGAACCGCGCACAATGAAGGGTTCCGTAGTTGGGATGGATTTATCCCAAAAACAAACTTAACTTTGTAGTTTAAAAATATGTTCTCCCATACGGAATGTATGGGAAAACATGTTTTTGCAACTGCAAAGTTAAGTTGGTCAATTATTACTCGTTAACTTGTAGAGCCTACTTAGCTGTGATAGTTTTTCCTTTAATTTCGTTATATAAACTACTGCTGTGATTTTTTTCATACATCCAAAACCAACCATTTAGCTGGCAGGGGGGGGACACTTGACTCTAACAAAAATTAGAACTTTAAAGCTTAATATTTCGCAAAGGGATCTCTGAATACAAAAATGGTTTCCACAAACTCGCAATGTTTTTAAAGGACCTTTCCAATGATACCCCAAACCACAAAAAAAAAAAAAACAATACCACTTTACGTGTAGGGAAGGAGGTACTCTAAAAAAAATGTTTTTCATAATTTTATTTTACCTCTTTGTCGGCGTAATTAATATGTATACCTATACCAAATTACAGCTTTCTAGTACTAATGGTCTTGGAGCTAGACCGCGGACAGACAGACAGACAGACGGACATGACGAAACTATAAGGGTTCCTTGTTTACTACGGAACCCTAAAAAAGGATAAAGTTCAAGTCAACGAAAAGTTAAAACCTTAACTACATGGTAGGTAGGTAGCTCTTATAAGTACAGGTTTTAATATCAATCAATCAAGCCTTTTTTCCACTACTTATGTTCGGGTCGGCTTCCAGTGTAACCGGATGTAAGTAGCTGAAGTATTTTACATGGACCGACTGCCTATTGAACTCCACCGGTATTGGGTAGCACGATACACCTTGGTAAGACTGGCTGTCAGACTTTTGGGCTTCTGACGATCCGTAACAACTGTTAAGCTCCTAGTACACAGTCGTCGAGCCGTTGGCCGAGCGCACTCGGCCGACGGGCAAACACGCAAAAAGGCCTAGTATACGTTGGTCGTTCGTGTACTGCGGACTTAAAAGATCTAAGAATGACAGCCGGGACCAAAACTCGATATGTAATGTATGGTCAACCGACCGCGGTGAGCGTATCGATCAAGCCATGCGGCTGTTATTATTTAACCACGAGTCCCTGATACAGGGGGCCTACCACCAGCTCAAAACAGTATTATTTTAATATTACTTCAGTGGGAGAAAGAGATGGAGCTATACGTCCTGTAAAGCTTCATCTCTTTCCCACACTGAAGTAATATTAAAATAATACTGCTTTATGAGCTGGTGGTAGGTCCCCTGGTAAATAATTGGAAAATGATAATTAAACATTTTATAGGTCGTAATACCGGATTTTTGAAGGCAAATTAACTTTGAGTCATTTTATAACCACTCAAGCGATTAGTCAGATAGTTAAAACGTCGCAGTTACGACTGTAAACTTAAACTAATTAAGTTTTATACCTATTGTGATACCCACATAATATGTGCTTATCTATTTATGAACTTAACTGTGCGGCAAATTTCTATGGTTAAACCCCGGTTTTCGAAAGCCCGATCAATTGATCATGTCTCTAAAGCCCACGTGGGGCGTAAAAGTACACGTGGGACGAGCCGACCTCACTCGACCAACGGGCAAATACACGCAAATCAAACGGCAAATACACGCAAAAAGCCCAAGTGTACGTTGGCCGAGCGCGCCCAACGTGTACGTGGCTTTGGGTGCTGTGGTAAGTTGACCAAATTAAGAATCACCATAATATTTTAGTTTAGTTAATAAGACTTACTTGCAAATGGGCTTTCAGAAACAGGGGTGAGTTCTGTTCGTATGAAATAAACGACCATGTCAATTGACATTTTGTTCCAAAGTTGTGGATCGTCTACACAACGACATTTTCATTTCAGAAATACGTCATACACATAGTTTTAAAAAACCAGCCAAATGCAAGTACACAACAAAACCACACTACAGAACCTTTCGACCCCATCGGCCATCTGTTCTGCGAGCAATGTGCCCTGCCCATTGCCACTTAAGTTTGGCAATTCTTCGGGCTATGTCGATTACCTTGGTTCTCCTGTGGATCTCTTCATTTCTGATTCGATCACGTAGGAAAACTCCAAGCATAGCCATCTTCATTGCCCTTTGGGTGACTTTAAGCCTTCTGATAAGGCTCATTGTGAGCGATCACGTTTCAGTACCATAGGTCATCACTGGCAACACGCATTGGTTAAAGACTTTCGAGACTTCTTTTTATGAGACCTTGCTTCTTACCAAATAACCTGATTCTAAGTCAACGGAAGTAGTACCCTATATATTTTGATTTATTTGTGAGTATCAAAATATGTTGCAAAAATAGCCGTATTTTTTATTGCGTTGACTTAGAAGCTTGATTATTTAGGAGCTCTAAGGGATCGTTGACCTACGTATTTTGATATTAATTTGAACTTAATACCTACACGCGCTCTTGACAAAATGGGTGTTGACAGACTGACAGATAAATAGACGGACAATGAAGTGATCCTATAAGGTTTTCCTTGTGAGGTACGGGACCCTAAAAAACCTTTAGGACAATTACAAGAGTAGTAGTAACCTGTAGTCATGGCTGTTGGCAGCATGACAAGTATTTCGACATAAGTGAACTCATTAAGTGCCTATCATCATTTATCATTGGAGAATAATAGAAGTATGGTTTTCCTGTAATTAGATAATTTGCGGAAACGCGAGGATAATCTCTCTTGTGATAATAGAGGACCAACTGAGTTAGTTGTTGGTTGCCATAATTCTGAATAATGCAGTTCTTACTACGGAAGCCGATGTTACTTATAAACACTAGGTCTCGGTACCTATCCACTAAATATCTTTAATTTTGGCAGTGAGTCAACAGGTTTATGTAGGTATATTCTGGTTATTTATTTATATGTATATCTAGGTATACTAATATACATATACTAACTAGCTGACCCCGGCAAACGTTGTTTTGCCAATTATTTGTTTGGGGTGGACAACCCTTATCACTTAGGGGTATGAAAAATAGATAGTAGCCGATTCTCAGACCTGCTGAATATGCATATAAAATTTGGTAAAAATCAGTAAAGCCGTTTCGGAGGAGTAAGGTAACTAACATTGTGACACGAGAATCCTTAATATTATAAATGCGAAAGTAAGTTTGTTTGTTACGCCTTCACGCTAAAACGGCTGAACGGATTTGGATGAAATTTGGCATATATATAGATGATGCCCTGGAAAAGAACATAGGATACTTTTTTTTTTCCACGGGATCGAGACTTATGCGGGTGAAACCGCGGGGCGCAGCTAGTTTTTTATATATAAGAAGATATTTATTATAAAGAGGAAAGATTTGTATTTTTGTATGTAACGAATAAACTTAAAAACTACTGGACGGATTTGAAAAATTCTTTTAGCAATGGATAGCTACATTATCAGCGAGTAACATAAGCTATATTTTATCCCCGTACTCCCACGGGAACGGGAACTACGCGGGTGAAACCGCGTGACGTCCGCTAGTAAATTATAAGTTTGTACCAAATCCGTTGTAAATGAGTTGGTACGCCTAGCGGTTAGCAGTACTCAATGAAGTCAATGAACAATAATGCCATTATAATAATAAACATGTCCTTGCCAGGTAAAAAAGGTTATTTGAATAACGATTTAATTTGTTGTTTTTTTAACACTGTCTTTTGCATAATAAAGGAGAAAAACAAACATGAATGAATTGATTGCGTGCATCGAAGAGGTAATATGATTTTAATTGTGTCCCATCAGGCGATGCTATGTTGACCTATCTTAGATAATTTATATTATCATCTCTTGTTTAGTAGGCTTGTTTTTTGGTTCTGAACATCTGACATATTTTCCTCTAGAGTTTATGTTATTTGATCGTTTACCTTACTTACTACCTAATTATTGTCTTAACATAACATAACATCACGCCTTGTTTCCCCGAAGGGTTGGGCAGAGGTGTCCCTGTAGCAGGTACACCCACATTTCGCCAGTTATGTTTAAGTCCCATGTAATAGGGGGCGAGCCTATTGCCATCAACCGCGCGCAAATCCAGACTCCGAGGTGCTGTAATTATTGTCTTAATTTAATCTTAAATCTTTTCTCCTAATTATTGTATATTATCGTCCGTGGCCTTGATATCAACCAATGAAAGTGTTTAGGTTATGAACAACATTGTCAAACTTTTTTGATTGAAAACGAGGCTTTAGGCTACTTTTGTAGGTACTGTGTGTATTTTAAATCCAGTTTAAAAAAATGTGCGTTTTGTTTGTGCAGAATAAACAAGTTTTCTTTTTTTTTTTTTTATTTAAAGTATAAAAAGATAATGGTTATCTAGAAAAACATGTTTTTTGGTTTACTCATAAAAGCTAAAATATTTAGATCCTATATTGATAGTTTGTTTAGTTGCGAGGAAAGTTTTGAGTATGAATGTGGATGATAGATCAAAGAAAATATGGATGCACTGTGTGGAAGATGATATGGCTAAAAGGCGGGAGACTATCCAGATGACGACTGATAGAGAAGTATGGAAGAAAGGGGCATGTTGTGCCGACCACAAATAAATTTTATTGGGACATGGACAGGATGCAGGTGACGACGATGATGAGCTTGTATAGTTGAACACCGCCAACCCACGACAACGAACGACGCCATGAGGCAAGCCATCTATATATAGAGATTTTATGTATATATTTTTGTTACATTATATTAGTGTTATTTATTTTAGAAGTATGTATGTTTGTATGTATGTAAGTAAGTATATTTTCATATTATTAGTTTTATTTCATTAAGTGAATTGTTTTGATTTTATGTATTTTACTTTCTTTTTACTCTTACACACGGTGTCTACATCTCTTTTTATCTTCTGTCCTATCGCAGGTATGCTGGAAGAGATTTCATTAGAAATAAGCATCACCTTTGTACGTATTTTTCTGTTCCTTTTGTCTTGTCTGTGTATTATTTGTGTGTACATAAATGGTTAAATAAATAAATAGAAAAAAATTGATAATCATTTAACATTTAACTGCCCACTTAACTTAAAATTAACTTAGGAATAATATTCGTAGTTGCGTGCCGCTGATCATAGTAGTCGTTATTACAACAACTAGCATTGCCTTCTTGATAATGACCTGCTGACAGTGACTGACTTAACGACTTCTAAGGAGTTCAAGAGTGCGTTAAGAGGACGATAGCTGACTTTTAATGATTTTATAGTGAAGATGACGTCTGAACGAGTAGTGTTAGTGATTTGGAAAAAATATATGTTAAATAAGAGCATTTTTTTAATATTTTAATATAGGCATATTTTTGATTATGTTTATATTACATAGTGAAATTAATTTGTAAAGTTATGTCTAACGCGGATAAAAAACTGAGAATGACGCAAAATCCATCAAGCGTATTTTTCTAAAAACTTCACCATATTAAAGATAACAAAATTACTGATCTTTTAGTACACGTGTTTTATTAAAATACCTTTTGTTTTACGTGTAATAAATTAATAATGCGTCTAATTTGGGACAGCGCTCCTTGATGGGCGAGTCCTATTACTGGCTGGACGTACGACGCGTTGCGTGAGCTCAGTACAGAACACGCAACCTAACCATTCAAGGTCACTGTCATATATCTGCGTCTTAAGTGCGTACAGATCGGTAGCAAGCAATTGATCACTCAATGTTGCAGAAAGACGGGCTTGCCTTTATTTTAGGAAGCTAAAGCCCGTAGTATGTTTGTGTTTAAATAAATAAATAAATTCTTTATTGCCATAAAAGATTACAGAAAAATTTGAGACCCTGGCTCCAGAGCTAAGTTAGAGTTTGTAACAGCTCTATTCTTTTCTATTCTGTATGCAATAGGCCAGTGTACAAAAACTTTTGTTTGTCCGTCTTGTCGATTATTAAAAAATATTGAACACGTATTTTTTCTTTTTTGACGTAATCAAAAGATTACGGCGATACATTGAGTTAAAATGTGGCATGACGTCACGCCTTGCTAGGGCCGATGCCTGCCGGGGTTGCGAAGAAAGTTGAAAGGGAGACCGTGGTCCCGGCAACGGGTCAACTGAAGGAACACGGGTGGGTTTTAGTCAGTAAGTCTGACACGCCCTCCCGCTCCGCCCAGAGCGGGAGAAGTTATTTAATAATTTCCCACCCAAAAAAAAGCCCCCACTCTCCAACTTTAATGCGTGTTTTCTAAGTTATTTTTAATTAATATGATAAAGCAAAAAATACGTGTCCAATATTTTTTATTATCTGAAAGAAGGACTAAATGGAATTTCTTTTTTTACCTAGGCAACTACCTTATTGTATTCTATTCTTAAATTTTCTACAACAAATTATGAAATGTAGGTAACCAACTGCACCCTAGGATATTGCTAATCCATTGCTTCATAATAATATGTTCGAAAAGTTTGTCTGCTCAGCAACATAAATAATGCAATGAATGTTGTTGAACTGTCAAAATGAAAGCCATTGCTATTGTAAGTATGTTAATCAGGGTTGTAACGGATGCCATATAACGGATGAGGATGCGGATGAGGATATAAAGATGATCGGGTTTGAGGATGCGGATGAGGATACGGATATTAGAAAATTCCTTATTGAGGATGCGGATGAGGGTGCGGATACGGATATCGTACAAAAAATAGCCCTTTGTAGGTAATAATTTGGTAGGTAAAAAAATGAGCAAAAAATATTAAAGTTGTGAACTGAAATTTCAAATTGTGGATTGACTCCACAATTTGAAATTTCAGTTTACAACTTTAATATTCAAAATTAAATAAAGGTAAATATTTTATAAAAAACTTTTTACAAAAAAAAACAACCGACCTCCAAAAAAAAAACACTACAAAGTGAAAAATAACTTTAATTTCGGAAGTCGGTGTCTTGGGTTTTGTATTTTTGTTTTTTGCCACCGACTTCCGAAATTAAAGTTATTTTTCACTTTGTAGTGTTTTTTTTTGGAGGTCGGTTGTTTTTTTTTTTGTAAAAAGTTTTTATTTTTCACTTTTTAGTTGTGGTACCTACCCCACACACATTCGAATACCACTACCTGCTACCAGTGACAGAAACTTATCATATCATCTACATATTAAGTGGGACAAAAATACGTATTTTGTAGCTAACTCAAAAACTATCCAAGCAAAGTTAATAAAATTTATGTGGGACCATTTCGAGAGCACACCCTTTCAAACAAAAAAAGAATTTTTAAAATCGGTCCACAATTGACGGAGAAATCGGTGGACATACATAAAAAAAAAAAAAAACAAACATACGCGACGAACATATAACCTCCTCCTTTTTGGAAGTCGGTTAAAAAGCAACTTGCAGGCCTTTTCGCCTTCTAAGCGGTTTCTAAGTTCGTGTGCATCCCAGAGCGTTGGATTCTCAACCGCGGCTTAACACCAAGAGTTGAAAATCCAGTGCGCAATAAAATCCTACCGCGATTTTATTACGTCCGTGCGAACGTCTACTAACTCATTTATCGGTCCGCCCATTTAGTTCGGCGCGAGTTTTTTAAAATTCACTATTTGTGCGAACAATGTAGGGTCACATCCCCATAGAAATTATGAGGATGCGGAGCTTTTAAAATCAAAAGTTGAGGATGCGGATGTTTTGCGGATATCAAAATTTATGCGGATGCTTCGCAGTTGCGGATGCGGATATCCGTTACATCCCTGATGTTAATTACCCCGCTGCTCATTAGACTAGACGAGATTTTCAGACATTATAAGGATGTGCAGCAATTCGTACAACACAAAATTCTTACTAAGCCATCCGACGAGATTACTACCCAAGGCCGTTATTATGGGGCAATCCGTAATGATTGTGTAAAGGAAAACAAAAAAACTTAATTATACACGTTTAATAATATCTAGTTTCATTTGCTTTGAGGAGCAATTTAAGCTGAGTCAACTTTATTTTTAAATAAAATACGCAGTAATGCGTAATATAAATTATAATGGGAGTTTTTAAACGAGAAGTACAGTAATTTTATATTTACGTTGCTGGTATACTTACTAAATATTCTGCAACAAGCCTTTTTTTTTGTTATTTTTTTTTTGGGTGGGAAATTATTAAATAACTTCTCCCGCTCTAGGCGGAGCGGGAGGGCGTGTCAGACTCTTACTGACTAAAACCCACCCGTGTTCCTTCAGTTGCTATGTTGCCGGGAGCTACGATCTCTCTTTCGGTTTTATTCGCAACCCCGGCAGACATTGGCCCTAGCGGACCCCGTCAATTCTGCTGACATCTCTTTGAGGCGCGCGTGGAACACAACGCGCCGTCGACCCAGGCCTGGTCCTTATCGGACTGCGAGCTACCTATTGCTTACTGACCACAAGCCCGCGCCTACGGTGGCCGGAAATCGGCCTGCGATTCCAGACGCCCCGGGCGTCTCCTGCGGCGGTTAGGGGCGTGAGGGCGCGAATTTTTCCTCTCCCTCACGCGTTCCGCCTCCTCCTTCACAAGCATTACTGCTTCGCAAAAGGAGATGACGGCCTCCCATTTCCTCTCGCTCCGCACCATGGCCAGAACCAAGGCCGGACGCGAGAGATCACCGCCGCCGATCGCCTCCACGAGGTCACGGCGATGCTCCGCCCAAGCCGAGCAGATCTCCACCGTATGCTCCACCGTGTACTCCGGGCGATCCACAAAATGGTGACACCCGGGCGTTTCCTCCCGCCTTATTCTGAACAGGAACCTCCCGAAACAGCCGTGTCCGGTGAGGACCTGCGTCAGGCGGAAGGCTTGATTTCAAATACAAAGGGTTCCTGAAAACCTTCAGAAACTATTTGGCATCATAACAATATTAGAATACAATCTGGTTAAGTAACATATACCTATAGGTACATAAGTAAAAACTCAGTTTTCATATACCTAGTGTGTACCTACTTCATTATTTTAATAAGTAGCTATTTATTTCTAATCCCATGATTATATTAACGAAATTATACTGTACGAACCTAATTATATAATTATACAATTTTATTTTTAATTAGGTACCTACCTACCTCATTAATTTTAAAGTTATTTTATTTTGGATCCCATAATTGTTTTAAAAATACACTGTAGGAAACTAGGAAGCTACACACAATTTTATACCTAATGGACAATAACCACTTAACAAATAATTAAACTGTGGGAAATAACTTTGTTGTAATAAAACTATTTTAGCAGCAGTGGTGGCCCAGTGGTAGGTCGTGGGTTCGAAACCAGGCAGGAGCTTTACTTTGTGTAAATAATTTCATTAGCACTGTTCTCAAAACGGTGAAGGAAAACATCGTGAGGAAACCGGCATGTCCTAGAACCAAAAATTCGTAACATGTGACATCTAGGTACCAACCCGCACTGTGCCCGCGTGGTGGATTACGGCACACTCCCTCTCGAAAAGAGGCCTGTGTGGCTGTGTCCCAGCAGTGGGAACATTATAGGCTGATTATGTTATGTATTTATGTAAAACTATTTTAGCAGCAGACTGAGAGGCAAAAAATTCATGTTTAATTTTTTAACAGATTTTAAAAACTAGCAATGTCGGCGAAAATATTTTATGTTGACTCAAAATTATTGTTTTATTTATACAGGTAAAAAAGTGAATTGTGGAAGTACTTGACAATCGCTCAAGATCGAGTACGTTTGTCCTCCCCCTTGTAAATGCAGTTTTCCATATACAAACCGCGGACGTTGGCGGTTGACCACTTTTCACCAATCTGAAAAATGGTCCACCGCCCGCGCCATTGTCCGCAATCGTACTTAGGCACCATCTATACCTAGGTATATAATTACAAATAAGAAAACAAACATGACTATGTGCATAGGGTTTAAGGATATTGTACTTCATAATTACCGAGAATGCATTTATTAGCTAAGCAATGTCAGAACAAACTCAATACTGCACATTAGATCCCCAGTGCCCATGTAAGTGCTCTCAAGTAGGTATCACAAGTGCGTAGATACATCCTTAAGAAAACAAGTTAGCCCACTTGTCAGGTTATATCAGTTATTACGTAATTTTTAACCGACTTCCAAAAGGAGGAGGTTCTCAATTCGACTGTATGTTGTTGTTTTTTTTTTGTATGTTTGTTACGCGATTACTCCGTCAATTATGAATTGATTTTGATGGTTCTTTTTTTGTTTGGTAGATCATACTTCAGAGGTGATCTCATATAAATTTTATTAACTTTGCTTGGGTAGTTTTTGAATTAGCTTCAATAATACGTATTTTTTCCTCACTTAGTATGTGGATGATATTATGATAACTTCCTGTCACTGTTATTTACATAGCAGGTAGTGGTATTCGAATTTGTGTGGGGTAGGTATCACAACTAAAAAGTGAAAAATAAAAACTTTAAAAAAAAAAAAACAACCGACTTCAAAAAAAACACTACAAAGTGAAAAATAGCTTTAATTTCGGAAATCGGTGACAAAGAACGAAAATTAAAAACCAAAGACACCGACTTCCGAAATTAAAGTTATTTTTCACTTTGTAGTGTTTTTTTTGAAGTCGGTTGTTTTTTTTTTTAAAGTTTTTTTTCTGCCACTTTCTTAATTTATATTATGTGAAGTGTAGGTAGGTAAGTATAGCTTTGCTAGGAAAACTTAAGAAAGCTTACAACGGTTTTCCCTAAAAAATTATACCTATCGATGGGACCATAGAGCAGGTGCAGAGCAGTGGTGGCCCAGGTGGGAACGGCCGCAACTTAGACACCAGTTCGAACTAAGACAGGCGCCTTACTTTGTGTAAATTATTTCATCACCACTGCTCTCAAAATGGTGAATGAAAACATCGTGAGGCCAGGCCAAACCAGCATGTCTTAGAACCAAAAATTCGAAGACATGTGACATCTGCCAACCTGCACTGGGCCCGCGTGGTGATTACGGCCCACTCCCTCTCACCGAGAGGAGGCCTGTGTCCCAGCAGTGGGAACATTATAGGCTAATTATGAGCTTGCGGTAAGCTAAGTACTGTCAACATATCGACGGTTGAAAGGCTAATTGATCTAAGCGACGTTTTGTAAAACTTGCAGGAAGACGTCACATAGTTATTTTTTTTTAAAGTAAATTCATAAAAAACAACTATTCGATAGATTTTTATTTATTTAAATCAATCAATCATAATAAGATCTTATTATGATTTAAAAAAAAAAACTAATCCGTTTTCTCCTGCAAGTTTTACAAAATGTCGCTTAGATCAATTAGCCTTTCATCCGTCGATATGGTTTTCTTGTGTTATAAGAAAAAAAATACTTTGATAAACTTCTGCAAATACTTAAAATGTTTAAAGACACTTTACAAGGATGTAAACTGCGAGTCATCCTCAATTAACCTATGACTGGTCTTAAGGATTTTAGATTGACGGAATAATAGCATATTAAGTGGCGGTAATTTTACATTTAATAATATTATGTTTATCACAGCAACGTAGAAATTATAATGTTTCTTGGATGCCTGCGATTGAATGGAAACTTTTTAGTGACGCATTTTACGTTTTTTTTTTTTTTCTTAAAAAACGGTGAAGGAAAACATCGTGAGGAAACCGGCATACCTGAGAGATATTTCTCAACAGCATGTGAAGCCAAGTCAGAGGCCTATGGGCGGCTTTACACACGAAAAGAAGACATATTAAACTTATTTAAGTACCTGAAACAATTTTTAATTTACCTGTACTTCTGGTAGGTATACCTATTGCGAATCGAATCTGGTATTTTGAGAATACCTGATCGTGGTGTTTTGAGGATCTGGTATTTTGAGAATGTGATGTTTTGAGAATCTGGTATTTTGAGAATCTGGTATTTTGAGAATCTGGTATTTTGAGAATCTGGTATTCTGAGATGGAGCCCTCTATCAGTCGTCCTCTCTGAAGTCGCCCCCTTTCTAGCCATATCATCTTTCCACAGCCCATTATCCATCGTTTCTTTGGTCGTCCCCTACTCTTATAGCCATCCACATTCATACTCAATACTTTTAACATTGGTATGACGCCTGTATAAATATGAGAGATGTGAGATAGGCTCCGCCAGTAAAGTTTAAGCCCTTTGCAATAGAGGGTGAGCTAAATACCCGGGCAAAAATCCAGGCTCCGGGTTACTGCAGGAGGAGACGCCCAGGGCGTCGGGAATCGAGAGCCGATTTCCGGCCACCGTAGGCGCGGGATTGCTGACGGTGAGCAATGGGTAGCTCGCCGTCCGAAAAGGACCAAGCCCGGGTCGACGGCGCGTTGTGTTCCACGCGCGCCTCAAAGAGATGTCAGCAGAATTGACGGTAGGACCAATGCCTGCCGGGGCTGCGAATAAGGGCCAAAAGGGAAATCGTGGCCCCCTACAACAGGGCAACCGAAGGAACACGGGTGGGTTTTAGTCAGTAAGAGTCTGACACGCCCTCCCGCTCCACGCAGAGCGGGAGAAGTTATTTGATAATTTCACACGCAAAAGAAAAAAAGGCTCCGGATTACTATTGAGTAACTCCTTACGGGAAAACATAATAACGCGTTGCCCGGCCCAACCTGGAGATCTAAGACATGGGGGCCCTAGGGTCCGACCATGGGGTTCTCATTTTCAGCAGTCACGCTTGCGACCACTAGAACAATGAGGCTTCCACTTGCTTATCCTTTCAACTGTCATTAACGAGACACAATAGAATTTTAATTATTATCCACCTCAATGAGGCGTCGTAACAGATGATGAGATATGGAATGTTTTGCGCATTCTTCTGCTTACGAAACTACTTTTTGGAGGGTATTTTTTTTATTTCGATTTTGACATTTAAAAGTGCCTGTTATATTATTAATGACCTAAATTAAATAAATTATTTTAACTTGCTATGAATACGAATATGATTTGATATACGTAATGCGTGCCAAAAAAAGACGAAAAAGTAACATAGTGCTAAAAGGTAAGTGTGGAATCTATTCCACACTTACCTTTTAGCACTATGTTACTTTTTCGTAATATTTACTTAAGTTACCGAGATGTGGTCACTTTCATGGCTTACTGTTAAGAAATATTTGCTCAGGGAACGAGTTTTGCTTTCTCTAAGAAATGAGACTTCAATCATTAAAATTATTAGAAATATGACTCGTCGAAATAAAGATTTTTCATGTTACCGGCAATGGAAGGTTTTAACTGTCCTTTAATTATACAATTAGATTAATGTAGGAGGTAACTTTATGTTAGGGAAGGAAAATAACCCTTGTGATACCCATGGCAAAGATCAATTATCTCGAAGCTACATTTATTTACCTATAGTTACTAGTCCGTGCCTCGGAAAGCACGTTAAGTCGTTGGTCCCGGCTGTCATTTGTAGATCTTTGACAGTCGTTACGGGTAGTTAGAAGCCCAAAAAGTCTGACAACCAGTCTTGCCAAGGGGTATCGTGTTACCCAGGTACTGGGTTGTGGAGGTCAGATAGGCAGTCGCTCCATGTAAAATACGGTATACAGCTGCATCCGGTTAGACTGGAAGCCGACCCCAACATAGTTGGGAAAAGGCTAGGCAGATGATGAGTTACTAGTTGTACTTTAGAAGTATCCGTTGGTTAAGTAAATAAATAACTTGTTGTAAGTACCTTTAAAAGTATCAGGCTTTGTTAATCCATGGTTTGAGTAAATAAATAAATAACTTCTGCTACCTTGAAGACAATTCCAAAGAATAACAATGTATTGTCAATGTAGATGTCAATATTGACAAACATGCCTGTTCAATCACGATGAAGAAGGAAGTCATTCAGAAGTAGACACAGCCTTGTTGACAGCTTGTGGATTTTGTAAATAAATACGGTTTCAAGCATCCCACGGTTTTTTCCCAATTCATACTCTTTGCTACAAGAATAAAAACGTAGCATAAAAACGTGTCTAGACCATATTCTGCTTAAATTTGAATTGCCTTCTACAACATTTCCTAGTACTGGAATCACATATAACTGATCACATGCCCGTCATTTTAATATTAAAAATGTGCATCCTATTTAAACGGCATCACAATACTAGTAGACCCCGCATCGATTACTCGTCAATTAAATCGGAGAGAGAAAGTACAGACTACACTATCCTAATAATGGAAAACGCAAACACCGAGACTGACTACTTAATATCAATAATTTTCTCAATCGTTCATAAACATAAAGAAAGAAAGAGAGAAAAATTGTTGTAACATACGTTAATGATATCCGTTCCTAAAAAACAAAATTTTTAAGCCATGGGCAACACCCAGGTCTCCTACATTGCATTAGGAATCGTGATAGGTCACGTGGTGGGTTAGGTTAGGGACATATTAAGGCTAAAAAATCTCCAGACAACATGACGATTAGGGTAACATACAGGGTGGCAGGGACATCGACGCGAAAACTGTTACTTTGGATTCAGTACATGATTCTGAATCCCCCAGCGATGATATTTTTAACGCATGGGGTTCAGAATCATGTACTGAATCCACGGTAAAAGTTTTCGCGTCGATGTCCCTGCCACCCTGTATACTCACACTACAGAAACTTTAAAAATCAGCTGCTCAACTGGATAAAGCAGGTAACGACCTTAAAGCCTTCAAGGAAATAACCAACCCTCAAAAAGTCAAGGACAGCCCTTTAGAACTACTCAAAATATCAGACAACCCAAAAGGGTCATCAATCAGCTAACCGTGTCTGTGACTTTTTCTCAGACGTCGAGAAAAACCTAGCCTTCTTTCTCAAACTTTTTCTTCCGACAATTCTCCTCCCTACAACCGTCTGCCCCCTACAGTCATGACAGTTATCTATCCAACTCGCTTGTTGTCCTGGAAGTGGATGAAACTTACAGTGAGGCATCCATCTTACAACTGCGCCCGAACAGCCCCACTGTGGATGGGAAGGAATCCCGTCCTCCCTTCTCAAAGAGTGTCGACGCACCCTGATTCCTCCTATCACCCACATCTGTATTCGTGCTATTATCAAGAGTGGTGATAGATATTGCGTCAACAATTACAGGCCCTTGTCAGTCTTATCAGCATTATCAAAGATCCTGGAAAAGATACTGTATAAACCGCTCAAAAATTTCCTTAATCACTTTAAAATCATAGCCGACATAGCATATTTGTTATTATCCACCCTGCACCTGTAATCTCTACAGTCACCGTCGAGAAACAATAAACGATAAGAATAATTTCTTATCAGAAATAACTTTAAAAAAATCAATGTTGCTGTTTGTGAGTCGAGGGAAATCAATATCTACTATTCAAGATCAGCAGCCTAATTGCATAACTTATTTTTGTAAACAATTTCGTGAAATTTGTTTCATTTTGACATTTCAACAACATTCACTGCGTTATTTACGTTGTTGAACAGATTTTTTTTTCCAACTTATGAAGCAAAGGATTAGAAATCTGTTTCAAATCGAAACAAATTGTGGTTGTGTTGTATTACGCAATTAGGGTACAGAAAGTCTGAGCCATCGCTACTTCGCTAAATTCTTCTTTTTTTTCACCAACGTTATCCGTTGCTAAAAATATCTTTTTTTTCTTATAAATAAGGTTGTTCCGCAGCAATGTTTTATTAAATAAAAACGTAATGGAATGTGAAGGTGCTTTTAGTCCACACGTCACGAATACATAATCAATTTGGCCTTCATTCATGACATGTAATGAACTCAAGCGAAAAATGATAAAAACTTATAAGTAGGGCAAAAAAATCTTCAACAGATAACCACTAATATTTACTTTATTATGTACGCGCATAAAAAATTAAATATCAACGCATCAAGTATTTTATTCAGCAGTTATTTTTCTCGTTTTTTAGGGTTCCGTAGTAAACAAGGAACCCTTATAGTTTCGTCATGTCCGTCTGTCTGTCTGTTTGCGGTCTAGCTCCGAGACCCTTAGTACTAGAAAGCTGTAATTTGACATAGGTATACATATTAATTACGCCGACAAAGTAGAAAAACAAAACTATGAAAAACTTTTTTTTTAGGGTACCTCCCATACACGTAAAGTGGTGATGTTTTTTTTTATCCCATGATGTGGGGTATCATTGGAAGGGTCCTTAAAAAACATTGCAAGTTTGGGAAAACCATTTTTGAATTCAGGGATCCATTTGCGAAATATTAAGCTTTAAAGTGCTAATTTTTGCTAGAGTCAAGTGTGCCAACCCCGTGCCAGCTAAATGGTTGGTTTTGGATATGTGAAAAAAATCACAGTAGTAGTTTATATAACGAAATTAAAAGGAAAACTATCACAGCTAAGTAGGCTTTACAAATTAACGAGTAATAATCGACCAACTTAACTTTGCAGTTGCAAAAACACGCTTTCCGCTTTCCCATACATTTTGTATGGGAGAACATGTTTATCAACTACAAAGTTAAGCTTGTTTTTGGGATAAATTCATCCCAACTACGGAACCCTTCATTGTGCGTGGTCCGACACGCACTTGGCCGGTTTTTATTTCATCTTTTCGATGCCATATTCCTTTTGGATTTCAAAAGAAATATGGCTCATTTCCATTATATAGGATCGCCTAAAAATCTAGCCTAGGTTCGTAGGCGATCCTATAGAGTGGAAGTGAGCCATATTTCTTTTACCACTATGCAGATTTGCGACTGTTAGGTATAAGTCAAATTTCTAAAATTATTGCTAATTGATTTCATTCAACTCGAGAGTACGTAAGAACTGCAATGGATTAAAATTAGTAACAATAGGCAACTTGACAATCAGTAAATATTTATTAATAAGATATACAGTGTAAAATACATAAGTTCTACTAATAATTCTACTAAGTAATAATTGAACTAACTATTAGTAGTAGATATATTTTATAGGCAACTTATAAGTAACATCTTTATTTGATCCCAGAAAAGGCATTCTAGGAAAACAAGTGTGATGGTCATGGTCTAAGACACGGCTTCTCAACACCAGTACCTTAATTGCGTAACTTATTTTTGTAAACAATTTTGACTAATTTGTTTGATTTTGACAGTTCAACAACATTCATTGCGTTATTTACGTTGTCGAGCAGATTTTTTTTCCAACTATGAAGCAATGGATTAGCAATCTGTTTGAAATCGAAACAGATTGTGGTTGTGTTGTATTACGCAATTAGGGTACTGGCCAGCATGCCAGAGATTGACCCGCCAGCGTACCTATTTGAATTTGCCCGTCAACAGCGCGGCAGCGATCAGCTGGTCAGCGATTGTCACTTTAGAACAGATTTTAGGATTTGATAAATATTTAGAGTTTATGTAGAGTTAAACACTACTTTTCATTTCGAATATAAGGAAAGTAAAAAGTTGTAGTTTTTCTAAAATATTAATTGATAATAATAACGTGAGTATTCTAGTACCTATTAGTCTTTTTTATTAATTTTAAATATGGAACACACCGCGTCGCCGCCGCGCGTCGTCCCGCTTAGGTATTTTTTTAATTCGCACTAGCTGTTTATACAATGACAAGACTGCAGCATTTTTTTTAATCTGTATTTTTCTATAAGGGGTATTACACCATCATATCTACGATCATAGATCCATGATCAAAGACATAACTAAATTGTAAAATAGACATAGAGGTATATGATATAATATGATAGTGTAATATTCCCCAAGGGGGATATACCCAAAACAAATGTCTATTTTACAATTCTATGATATCATCGATCGCAGATCCATGACCACAGACTCGACAGTGCAATACCCCCTTAGTAAAATTTTCGTAGCCGACTACCTAACCAATATAGCTGTTCTATTTTTAAAATTCATTCCCGCCTTAGAGAGGGAAGCAATTACTATAAGTCTTTTCCACCCAAGGGTGGGGATCAGCGTCTTCCACCCGCTACTTGGATCAAACAAACACTGCTTTCCGAGTATGAGAAATGAAAATAATGGCCCATCTACAAAGTTGGTTGAGCAGCCTTGGTCTAAGACTATACAACTCGCGATAAGGTGTTGGTAAATATGTAATAAGTATAGTACACGTGTGTAATAACCACACGTGACCAAGTCGTTGGTTGAATCATCGCTTCTGACAATATCAAGGCAATTTACCATGAACCACAACTACAGGCTGCAACCACGCTTGATTCTACAGATCAGTACCCTCCTAATTGCGTAATGCACGATCAATCACAATTTGTTTCGATTTAAAACAGATTGCTAATCCATTGCTTCATAAGTCGGAAAATAAATCTGCTCGACAACGTAAATAACGCAATGAATGTTGTTGAACTGTCAAAATGAAACAAATTTGTCGTAATCATAATATAACATAACATCACGCCTGTAATCCCCGAAGAGTTAGGCAGAGGTGCACCTATAGTACACCCACATTTCGCCAGTTATGTATAAGTCCCATGTAATAGGGGGCGAGCCTATTGCCATCAACCGGGCACAAATCCAGACTCCGGGCTGCTACTGAGAAATTCCAGATGGAAAAACCCAATAACACTTTGCCCGACCCGGGAATCGAACCCACGACCTCATACTCAGCAGTAGCGCTTGCGACCACTAAACCAATAGGCAATCGTTTATGAAAATAAGTTACCTATGCAATTAGGGTAGGTACAGAAAATATTGTGTATATGACTCACGAAACTCCAAAAATTATTTATTTTGTCATTCTTAAAATAAATCTGTAGACACACTTACTTTAAAAATATTAACTGACAGTTACAAAAATACATGACACAAGTAAAAAATAAATGACACATGTAAAAAATACATGACACATGTAAAAAATTCCGTCAGTGTGAAAGTACCGTTTATTGCTGTTGTACGTAAGTACTGTTATCGTTATCAAAATCACCGTTATTGTGTATGTCATTAGACTCATTACAAACAACTTAGGCTTAAATGATTCATCACAGTAAAACTAAGCAAACGAATAGATTTATGTTTTTTATTATGTGCGAACAATATTTGATTTATTGTTATGACCTTGATTTTTATCATTCACACGCTTTTTACGTGATAAAATAAAACAATAAATAGGTCAGATTCATAACTTTTAAAGTAACCACAAAACTTTCTCACTATGCTGGAAAATCCCATTGCGATTTTCACTCGCGTCTATCATCATCATCAGCCTATAATGTTCCCACTGCTGGGACACAGGCCTCCTCTCTGTGAGAGGGAGTGGGTCGTAATCCACCACGCGGGCCCAGTGCGGGTTGGTAGATGTCACATGTCTTCGAATTTTCGGTTCTAGGACATGCCGGTTTCCTCACGATGTTTTCCTTCACCGTTTTGAGAGCAGTGGTGATGAAATAATTTACTCAAAGTAAAGCGCCTGTCTGGGTTCGAACCTACGACCTACAACTCGTAAGTCGCGGCCGTTACCACTGGGCCATCACTGCTCGCGTCAATCATCTTCCTGTCCTTGTCCCATGTTACTTGGGGTCGGCGCAACACGTTTTCTTTTTCCACTCTCCCCTGTCAACCGTCACACTATCATTCACTCCCTTCTCTTTCATATCATTCCTCACACAATCCTTCCATCTTTTCTTTGGTCTTCCTCTCCCGCTCCATCCATCAACATTTATATTCATCACTCTTTTAGTCACATGCGTTTCTTCTCTCCTCATCACATGCCCATACCAGGCCAAACGATTTCCTTTCAACTTTTCAGTCACTGGCGCCACTTTTAAACTTCCCCTTATATACTCATTTCTTACTTTATCCAATTTCGTCACTCCACACATCCATCTCAACATTCTCATCTCCGCTACATGCAATCTTTTTTCATCCGTCTTTTTCACGGCCCAGCATTCCGATCCATACAATACGACAGTAATAATTGCTCGCGTCAATAATTGTCAACAATTAAGTCCACCTTTTGTTACAGTTGGTTACCGTACTTAGTCATAAGTAGTCCATGGGTAATAAATCTGTTTAATTACAAGATGAAAGGTAGTCAATCAGTTGCTATTAAAATACAATGGCTTTGTAATTATTTAGCAACAACCTTGCTAGACATATTTATTTATTCAGTTTCCGCTAAATAGAATAGGACAGGCAATAAAGGCATAACGTGATGATAATTATTGAAAAGGTTAAATCTATAATATAGAAGAATATGACCGTAATGCATTATAGTTAAACTTAAGGGGGAAGCGTCAGGGTAGCCCGCGAAATTCAAATTTTCTTACGTTTTTAACCGACTTCCAAAAAGGAGGAGGTTATTATGTTCGTCGCGTATGTTTATTTTTTTATTTATTTTTTATGTATGTCCACCGATTTCTCCGTCAATTGTGGACCGATTTTGAAAATTCTTTTTTTGTTTGAAAGGGTGTGCTCTCGAATTAGTCCCATATAAATTTTATTAACTTTGCTTGGATAGTTTTTGAGTTAGCTACAAAATACGTATTTTTTTCCCACTTAGTATGTAGATGATATGATAAGTTTCTGTCACTGGTAGCAGGTAGTGGTATTCGAATGTATGTGGGGTAGGTACCACAACTAAAAAGTGAAAAATAAAAACTTTTTACAAAAAAAAAACAACCGACCTCCAAAAAAAAAACATTAAAAAGTGAAAAATAACTTTAATTTCGGAAGTCGGTGGCAAAAAACGAAAATACAAAACCCAAGACACCGACTTCCGAAATTAAAGTTATTTTTCACTTATTAATGTTTTTTTTTTGGAGGTCGGTTGTTTTTTTTTTTTTTGTAAAAAGTTTTTTTTGCATTTTGCAGGTCAGTGTCGGGTTTTATGTTGATTAAAATATGATTCGCGGTCGTAACAAATATGGCTTTACTCAATTATAATCATTACAATCAGCAATACAACTCCACAAGTTAGCAACGGTGTCAAATGTCATGATTTCATGAAATCATGACATTTGACATCTTTATCTTCTTCTTAAGGCTCCTGGCTGTGAATTCACTCGACAGAGTTTAGGTAAATTCTTGCGATGCTATGTTTGTGTGCACCGTTCACGCACACACGCCTAAACATCGAGCGTAGTGATCGCTTAAACAGTTTTGATCCTATAGACGGTATTTTGTTAAGTTACGTAGGTACGCTTATGAAATAAGTCTGGAATGTTTGTGTATATTCGTTTAGTATATTTATAACAATTCTGTTTTATGTGGAATTTTATACTTTTTGTATGGAAAACATGAAAAATTATTACCTACATGCTGAGTTTTATGGGTTTATGGGTTTCATAAAGGGGGTCGAAATTTTCATTATTTTTGCGATAAGACACAATTTTCGAGATATAAGCAAAAGAACAGAAAAAAGATAAAGTACAGTTTTTGCAACTGAATGAGTTATTAATTTAGTGAAAATGAAAAATTCGCTATTCTGAATTTGACTTTTTTCACCTAAAATTTTGATTGGTGCCGATTCTCTTATACACCGAACTAAACTAACTAAACTATCACAAAAATTTCTTACTTTTGACTATGAGAATCTCAAAGCTATTGGTGCCGATTCCCTTGATCACAAACTAAACTAAATTTAAGTTCAGTGCATCTTTTTCTTACAATTTCATTAAGAAAAGGACAGAAGATAAATTTTAGTTTAGTCCTGTCAAATTAATCACCGCCTATCACTCTCCATACAAGTTTAGACGTGATTAAAAACTTGCCGACTAAAATTACGTCAATTAACGTCAAGCGCTGATTAATTTGACAGGACTAAACTAAAATTTATCTTCTGTCCTTTTCTTAATGAAATAGAAAGAAAAAGATGCACTTAAATTTAGTTTAGTTTGTGAACAAGGGAATCGGCACAATTATGCAAAATAAATTCTCTAAGTTTAAGAAAATTTTTGACACATCTGAATCAAATTTGACAATCGCGATTCCACACGTGATATCTAACCATGTGAATCTTTTTAGAGCCGGAGGCGCGCACGCTCGACGTGTTTTATATGGAACTTTTCACTTTTTGTATGGAAAATAAGAAAAAATATTACCTATATGTAGAGTATAAGGGGTTTAAGGGTTTTATAAAGGGAGTCGAAATTTTCATTATTTTTGCGATTGGACACACCGTTTTCGAGATATAAGCAAAAGAAAAAAAAGATTCAGTACTGTTTTTGCATGTGAAATCGAGGTGTTGGTGTGAATTTAAAGTTCATGACAATCAATTTTATTCCACACGTTTTTAATCGCGAAAAATAGTCAGATTCGGTTAGAAAATCTAAATTTTAAGTGAAAAACGTCAAATTCAGAATAGTAAAATTGCTATTTTCACTAAATGAAAATCTCAGTTCCATCTTAGTGCTGTCAAACTAAAATCTAGTTAAGTTGTGTCACTTTAGTCTATTTCAGAATGGGAAATCGTCGTTTGACAGGAATAAAACAAAATTTTGGTGATTTTTAGTCTAGTTTAGAGGCATTTGTGACAAGAGAATCGGCACCATGTCTAACTAAATCTGACTATTTTTAATCGCGATTAAAAAGGTGCGGAATAAAATTAGTTATCTTGAACTAAAATTTACACCAACACCTCGCTTCAGGTGCAAAAAACAGTACTGTATCTTTTTTTTTCTTTTTCTTATATCTCGAAAATGGTGCGTCCAATCGCAAAAATAATGAGAATTTCGATCCCCTTTATAAAACCCTTAAACCCCTGACACTCTACATGTAGGTAATATTTTTTCTTATTTTCCTTACAAAAAGTAAAAATTCTATATAAAACGTCAAGGCTGCCCCCTGTGCGCCTCCAGCTCTAAAAAAAATTCACGGGGTAGGGCAAACAAGTACCACGTGGACTCGCGATTGTCAAATATAATTTTAGTGTGTCAAAATATATTTAAATTTAGAAAATTTTTGTCGCAGAATAGCTTCAAGATTTTCATAGCCAAAAGTAAGGAATTTTAGTGATAGTTTAGTAAGTTTAGTTCGGTATACAAGAGAATCGGCACCATATTGCCATCTTAGTGCTGTCAAAATAAAATATATTCTATAATTATTTCACGATGGGAAATCATCGTTTGACAGGAATGAACGAAACTTTGGTGATTTTTAGTCTAGTTTTGAGGCATTAACTTGTGACAAGAGAATTGGCACCAGTATCCATAAAGGGATCTGAGACACTTGCGCGAAATACATTTTCGCGAAAGACACTTGCGCGAACCCACTTGCGCGAAAAAGTTGCGGAAATGAGATTTCTTCATAACATCACGCCATCAATTTCAAAGGGCCCAACACTTTGAAATTGATGGCGTGATGTTATGAAGACATGTGAAAATTTTCGCAGCCGCCATCTTATATTTACGTTTTGACAACAAAATCTGCTTTAGAATCCTCAAAAACTATGAAAAAGACACCCATGACGAAAAATCTGAATATTGTCACAGCCGCCATCTTGGATTTATATTTTGACCTCACTATCAGCTTTAGCATCCTCGAAAACTATGAAAACGATACCCATGACGAAATATTTTTAAATGTTCGCAGCCGCCTTGGATCTTTATTTTGACTTAAAGTAGTCTTCAGTAGCGTTAAAGAAACTTCGTTCCAAAAATACTTCACTTATTGCTACAACAGCATATAGGCGCGGGCATATCGGTGACGCGAACCCATAACTTTTTCCCCTACCAAAAATCACTCAAAACTATGAAATCTAAAGTCAAAATATAACTAGTGAACCCAGCAGGCAGATGTTGTCCTGCGACAACAGCGCCACGCGAGTCCAACTATAGTTATGAACCATCCAAGTTACACAAAAAGAATTTAAAAAAAAAACATCTAAATCAGTCAAGCCGTTTAGGATAAGAAGAATTACGAACACACGTACACCGGTATTTTATTTATTGCCAGGCATGCAAAATTTTAATGTTCTTCAAAAACAAGCAAAGTACTTTAAAATAAAATGCGGATCAAAATGTGGCAGTCGACGTACAATTTCTGGAATATGTTAACATCGGACACGTACGTGCGTGTGTGCGTGCTGCGACGCAAAGTGATACGTCCTCACGCTGGGAAGGCCCGTTCGCTACTGACGGAATAGATTTTCCGCGATCGTTTATATAGTTCACTTTGCCATTTATTTACGTAATGAAGTAATTGTTTATTTATAAAATAAAATTTAGATTCTATTAAACAATTAACTTAAAATTAATATATAATTTTTTAAATTTCTTAAAAGTGTTTCTAAGTATTAGAAAAAAATATTTATTTGGCTTGAAGTTTTGAGAAAGTTACGTTATTTCAAAATTTTTTTTCTGCTATATTTTGTATGAAAGTTGAAAAAAGTGGTTCCCCTATGTACAAGTAGACCATATAATGATGTTGATGATATTTTTTAATTTTCAACATCAAAAGCAGTTTCTTCTAACGAAACGATCAAACGTCAGTCTCGCGTCATTTTTTGGAAAACTTGTTGCGAATTTTAGTGATTTCCCACGAATCCTTAATTTATTTCAAAAATCCCTTTCCCCTATGTACAAGACGAAGAATTGGACTTTTCAAATCACAAATAATTTTGTTTAAATTCTCGTCCCCTTTCTCACAACGAATAAACAAAATTGATCAAAATCAGTGATTTCGTGCGGTGCGGCGGCACGGAGCCTTAATCACTTTTGCTGATTGTAATGATTATAATTGAGCAAAGCCATATTTGTTACGACCGCGAATCATATTTTAATCAACATAAACCTAATACTGACCTACAAAATGCAAAAAACGTAAGAAAATTTGAATTTCGCTGGCTACCCTGACGCTTCCCCCTTAAAGCAATGGCACGTAAAATTTTATCGGACAGGCAACCGGATGGCGATTGATAATCTGGGTATTGTAGTGATACCGAACCCCCGTGTACCGTCCGAATGGACTTCAAATGGACGGGGGTGAAGATATGGGGGATGGGGGCCTAACATTTTTTTTTTGACGTGGCATTCAAAATTTAAGCTCTATTATGTGCAAGGCATTTGTTTGTATCAATGCTATCCTGTTGCTACCCCCAACATCGTTATAATTGAAATAATGTACATAATTCTTGAAACTTCTTACCGATGATTTATCACCGAAAATTAGGGTTAATATTATCAAAACTAGAGGGCATTGATACACACAAATTCCTTGCACATAATAGAGCTTAAATTTTGAATGCCACGTCAATTTTTTTTTTTTAAAATAAACACTTTTATTGATATTTAAGAAATTCGATGAAATTTGACCATTATCTCCGAAACAACTGGACCTAAAATTTTGAAAAATATACATAGTATGGCAGGAAAATCTATAAGAAGTCTATGGTCTTAAAATAACATGGTAAATCTTTCAATATTGTGCGTACAAGCTTACATTTGCAGTTGGAATGTATGGGAGAACATGTTTTTCAACTACAATGTTAAGTTTGTTCTTGGGATAAATAAATTCATCTCAACTACGGAACCCTTCATTGTGCGTAGTCCGACACGCACTTGGCCGGTTTTTTTATTGTATGAGCCCAGTAGGTGGCCATCAGTGCATTCTTTAGGTCATCCAAAGTGCATGTGAACGGGCACTTAGGACACTCCAGCAAGTGGGATGTTCTGATCAGAAGCAAAGCACTCGCACTAGGTGTTGGATGGGTCAGTGACCCCTCCATTTCGACAAATTGTGTCTGCAACGGCCTACTTGGGTACTTACGTAGAGAGCTTTCCATATTGGCCATGCTAGAACATAGGTAAAGACGCCAGCACATCAGGCTACTACAATCTGTCAAATTTATTTAATATATTTTCAACTTTATCGCTGAAGTGTAAGGTTCAAAGTTGATTGGGAAAATTTGACAGTTTCGGGTAGCTTGATGTGCTGGCGTCAGTACATTCAAATAAACAGACGAAAAATCAAAAACTATATTTTCGACATTATAATCGTTCCCAGACGTAGCAATTATAAAATATTCCGTGTACAGTTTTGACTTAGCTACTTATTATAATTATGTAGGTATAGATTATTTAAAAAGAATAAAGTTGTGTACAGACTTCATAACTGTTTTGTTGGCGACACTTTTGTTGTGGATTGTGGTGCACGCTCCATTGTAATTTAATTGGTCATTATTATTGCAATAACAATTGCAGTAGCAATTTTCTTTTTTTTGGAAACCAGTCAAAAAAAATATTTGATTGATAAGCTTTCTAATCCTTTATATTAAATTACTTAATAGTTATTATATATATATATATATGTCGGATCCGGTCATTAGTACGGACACGAAACGAATCGCAAGCGCGCCTGTGGCGACATCAAGAGTGCTCTACCTACACCAAAAAAGGCGCGCTTCTATAGAGTCGTGATGTTTTAAGGCTACGGTGAGGAGAGCAGCAACAGCAAACGGGTAGACCGATTTGGTCAAATAAGGTTTTAGGAAAAGGAATATTGGAAATTCGGAAATACTGAAAGTGCTCTTTTCTATATAGATATATAGGATTAGGATATTATAGGATTTTTGCATGAATCATTAAAATTTCAACAGGACAACGTCTGTCGGGTCAGCTAGTATACACGGCTACACATCAAGTCATACATTTCCAATTTATGCTGATCTCGCATTGCAAAGGATTTCCGTACAATGCGAGGTCAGCTTATACTGGAAATGTATAGCTTAATGTGTAGCCGTGTGTACCTATAAGTCCAGGTTTCCTCACGATGTTTTCCTTCACCGATGTCAATAATGTCCAAGATAAACTCAGAAAGTACATATGAATAATATAATATAATATTATTCATATGTACTTCCTCTGCCCGCGACTTCGTCCGCAATGCAACAAGAATTTTTCAAATCCGACTCGTTGTTCGGGAGATTACGTTGTTAGTAAGTTTGAATGTAGGGGCATACAAACTTACTAACAAACAAACAAATTTCACCTCTTTATAATATTATTATTTCCTTTATAGAAATTTATAAAAAGAAAAAAAAAAGAAAAAAACATGTTATTATTTATACGTCTTTGCTATTTCTCGGGACCCTGGGGTCCCGGACCTTTGGAAGGCGTACGAGGGGCCGAAGCCAACTCGCAGAGGCCCCTTAGACGTTTTTAATGAAATGAGGTACCAACCGACGATTATCCCTGTTCGCACTATGCAAGTGCAGCCAAGGACAACCCCCGGTTGGTGTAGGACTATTGTAAGATATGGAAACAAAGATATCGGACTATGGGTTTGGGTTGCTAAAGTGGACTGGTCACCTGGAACTATGGAAGAACTATGGCCCCTGCCTGATCTATGTTTTATATGCACACGGATAAAATGACAGGGGGTGACTTGCACACTCAATAATGGGCCCCCAAAAACGGTCGCTAGCACATAGTGTCGTAGCGACAAGGGGGCAACACGTCCTGAGGTGCTTATGAGGAGTGGAGAGGTATTCCACGGCTATCAGGACAATCCCGGAAGTACGGTCAAGATCCCTACCAGCATCTTACTGGAATACTTCCTTCCTCCTAGCACGTTTGCTTTAGCGAATCTCCACTCAAGCCGGCCAATAAAGGCAAGAATGAGGTGGGAGCTCTGTTCCTCGTCAGTGTTCACTCCAGACGGCCAATAAAGGCAAGCCAGAGGTGAGGAACAAGACTTCTCCTGGGAGATAGGGTCCGTGGGGTCGCTACTGCCCAACAGCTCGCCACATGCTGCCCTGCGGGTTTATTATTATTAACGATAGATGTAATTTTTGGTACACAGCAGCCGTCTGTGCATATTGTAACTCAGTATTGTAAATTAATCGTTTCAAATAATATGTCGTAATAATTCTGACTGGAGTTGGATGTTTTGGTCTCAAATACCTTTTCTTAATTCCATTGCAATCCACTTTTCGGGGCTAACTACATACCAACAGAATTTTGAAATGTTCAAGGTATACTATACATAAAGATACGTTCTTTAACGGATATACGAAAACCTGCAATTGAATAAAAATGCTTTGTGAAGCACACTTTACACCTACGACCAGCTACGTCAGTTATTAAACGAATGGGGTTTATTTGCAAACGTTGCTTAAAGTTAAGTGACATTCAAACTTCAAAAATGTATGGTTAAACAGTCGTTAATCATTACTTAACTTTAAAGCCACGTTTATAACGTTAATAAGCTGTATAAGCAACTGAAAAACCAGGTGTTTCGCGCTTACGTTAAAAACGTGTGTTATATTTTAATTTTCCGTAATTTATATTCAGTGGTTATCAAAATTTTGATTCGTAGACTTACTAGTTAAATAGGTGATGAATAACTTTGCATTTTTTTAAAACCAGATATATCTTAAGGATATTGAGAAATTTTCTGTCTTTAGACCGCAAAATTGATAGGGGCTCTTAATTATCTACCTATAAGATAGTAGTCTCAGTAGGTAGGTTCTTAATTGTTTGATTTTATCATTTTAGCATAATATACAAGACGACTTTCTGCGGGTCAGTGACAGCTCAGCTCGAGTCCACTCAACCCGAATAATAATACTAGATATTCCACTCCTGATTACGGTCAGGCAGAAAATTGATATCACTACATTGCTATGCAACGCAAAACTCGTAGACAAGAAAACTGAGCAATTTATCTGGGGTCCTAGACTCCTAGCCCTTCGTTTCCTTGGTACCTTCGTTCCCACGATCGGGTCTTCGGACAAAGTAGATTTTTCTATTTAGAAATTTCTTTGTAGCAACTAAGAATCTGGATTTGTGCCCATGGCGTAATGTGGGTGTTTATGATACACCCTCATTGCGCCAGGGTTCACTAATATTCATATTCATCTGAACTTTTTGTTTTGGCGAAATGTGGATAGGTATACAATAGGTACACATCTACCTAACCCTTCAGGGGAAACAGGCGTGATGGTTATATGTTTTTTTTTTGTACTGAAGAGGTCTTTGACTCTATGACAGTTTTACTTAACTGCTACTTTTATTAAACCGGAAAATTCTGTCATTTTCAGTTTTTTTTCTCGTCTACCCCATAATGTGGGGTATCGTTGGAAAGGTCGTACAAAAATATCCACAATATTTTGTGATCGGATCCCTGAATCCAAAAAAACCATTTTTGGATTCAGGGATCCGTTTGCGAAATATTAAGCTTTAAAGTGGTAATTTTTGTTAGAGTCAAGTGGCCCTGCCGGCTAAATGGTTGTTTTTGGATATGTGAAAAAATATATATGATGTATATCGAAATTAAAAGGCAAACTATCACAGCTAGGCTCTACAAGTTAACGAGTAATAATCGACCAACTTACATTTTCAGTTGGAATATTATGAGAGAACATGTTTTTTGAACTACAATATTAAGTTTGTTCTTGGGATAAATTCATTCCAACATTCCCAACTACGGAATTCTTTATTGTGCGTGGTTCGACGCGCACTTGATTTTTTATTGACCTTTCTTGAAATCATACCTAAAGACCAAAATCAATATGCTTATTTCACAGTTAAAACGGACGAATAAATAAATTATAGCTTTAAAACATATCTTTCAAGTGATCTTGACAAATCCACAGGCCACTTGTTGTAGGTACTCAAAACCACTTTCAACATTTTTTTAAATTCTAAAGTATGTCTATAAATAGAAGATAGGTAATAAAAAAAACAGGTAATTAATATCCTGTTTTTCTGTTATTTCATTAGTATAACTTACATTTTAGCAATCTAATGATTAATGCAAAACGAATTTTAATTCGGCTGTTAAAAACTTAATGTTTCTAGAATTTTGGTTGCTTTATTGGGAGAAATATCGGCAGTATAGTTGATCGATAAGAAAATAAAAAAAAAACGAACCAGTATTCATTTTCCTGTTGCAGTATCTTACTATGAACATAAGTAAGACTGTCTTTAGCTCTTTTAAGGTTCTTGCCCATTCGTTCCATGGGTACCTACTACTACGCTTTGCAATGGGCAACTTTCTTTCTTTTTCCCAAAGAGCCGCAGCAAAATGCCTGTTTGTCCTCGGGCAGTATAAACGCTCTTTAAAACAGGCGCGACACGCGACGCGACACTAAAGCACCGCTCGTCGCGCGATGAGCGGTGTCTTTGTGTAGCGTCGCGTGTCGCGCTGGTCTGCACAAGCCTTAAAACAGCTTTCGCCAGTAGACAGTTTGGCAGCCTAAGTAGTAGACTGTACGATAGCCTCAACAAAAAGCTCAGCATTGTAGGACTTTCCAGACACAGAGTTTAAAACATTGTTGCTGACTGGCTCCAGCATTTAGACTATAAAAAAACCGAAGACTTACTTGCACACATCGCATAATATCATATAACACACACTTTCACACATACATACATAAACGCGCATTTCGCACCCACAGTCATAAGTCCTAATTAAGCTGTAATAATATTTTTACATCATGAGTTCACGACATTCAGTTGACACGACCTCTCTGTAAAGGCTCCTACAAACAGACGCGACACAAAGACACCGCTCGTCCCGCGACGAGCGGTGCCTTGGTGTCGCGCCTTTTTGTAGGAGCCTTAATGCTCCACGTTTGAGTGACTCCCAAAATACAAGCCCTGGCTTAGTTTGGGTATCAGATTCAGTACCTAAAGCAAAAATAAAGAAATCTGTATCTATCTGCGTAACAAATTCTTGTGAATGTTCCCATTATTGTGAAATAAACAAACTTTACTCTTTCTGAATGACCAACTCCTTTGACAGTTCAAAAGTGCCTCTAAATGGTTTAATTGAAATAAATGGTTTGAGTTTGTCTAGCTAGGTTATCTACAGAAACACTGCATGTAGTGCCTCGGGCATGTTTGCCGAAGCTAGCGTTGACTCCTTCTATGCAACGATGCCTAAGCAGAGCTTGTTTCTAGTGCGCAGGGTGCGCGGCAGCCCGAACGGCGTGCTGATGACGATAACGGATAGGCTCAACTCTCCATACATTAGACGCTGCAGTGATTTGCACGTAACCTCGACGGTCACTAATATAAGTCAACTCAAACTCAAACTCAAAGAATTTATTTCAAATAAACCAATTACAGGTAGTTTTGAATTGTCAAGGGGTCGGTCAGTCAAAAAAATGAAGCTAGTTGCCCATTCCAAACCGTAGTAGGTACCTATGGAGAAGAACGGGCAAGAAACTCCACGGACACTCTTTTATATAAAAATATTGTTACAAAATATTGGTTACATCATTCGTGTTGAACTTATACATGTGAGAACAATGTAGAAAGACGTGCACGTTAAAAGCGTCCGTAATAAAAATATAATAACAATTCAAAAATTTAGGAAGACGTAGCGTTGGAAGGCCTCCAGCAAGATGGACCGATTCACCTTGTGAAGGCCGCAGGAATCCGCTAGATGCGGAAAGCACAGAATCGGTCGAAGTGGAGGTGCTTGGGGGAGGCCTATGTCCAGCAGTGGACGTCTTTCGGCTGAAATGATGATGATGATAGTGCAATAAATAATCCAAGATGGCTCTCCGTTATTTCGACAGAGCGTCTATACAGTCTGGACCAACGCTAGTCCGACCACGCGCCACGCTTATTATGTACCGCCACCCGGGCGATAAGTGCTACGCAGCCCGAACTATCGCGGCGATAGCCGATAATGTTTGGTCACACCTGCGTGTAACGTATCACTGTGCGAAGCTTCGTCACGATAGACGCTGATACGGCCGCAGCATTACCTAACAATATGTATGTGTATAATGTGAATGTGTCATATTTATGATATTGGTGCCGATTCCCTTGTTCACAAACTAAACTAAATTTAAGTTCAGTGCATCTTTTTCTTTCTATTTCATTAAGAAAAGGACAGAAGATAATTTTTAGTTTAGTCCTGTCTAATTAATCAGCGCTTGACGTAAATTGACGTAATTTTAGTCGGCAAGTTTTTAATCACGTCTAAACTTGTATGGAGAGTGACAGGCGGTGATTAATTTGACAGGACTAAACAAAAATTTATCTTCTGTCCTTTTCTTAATGAAATTGTAAGAAAAAGATGCACTGACCTTAAATTTAGTTTAGTTTGTGAACAAGGGAATCGGCACCATTGTATATTTATAACGTTATCTATGTGTGTATTTATTGAAACTTGTATGTGGATTTTATATCTGGCAATAAAAAGATTTCATTTCAGATTTCTAACTATCTGATACATAAGTCAAGTTTATGCAGAAATGATTTACATGTAAAGGAGGTTCTTGACTCTCAACACGGACATTCAAGCATAATCCTTTGGCAGCGCAGACGCAAGCAGTGCCAAACTATGTATTACCTTAGTACCTATTAGTATGCACCTAAAGTCGACCATCCACTGCTACGTAGGATGTGCACACCGTGCACGGAGAGGTTTGCTAGGTACCTACGTTAGATGTTCGCAATGTGCGCGGTTCATTTGTTTGCACTTACTTATGCGTGTGCGTAGCATAGCCGTGAGTCACAGATAGGGTTGCCAACCCTACTATATAATTTAGTATCATATTACAGACCTAAATACTATATTTCTGAAGAAAAAATAGAGTAGGCGAAATTACTATACTTTCATTTCAATACAAAATGGCGAGATGATCACAATAGAACCAGTATTAATCTCATAAAAGCTTAATAACAGCAGCAGCAGTTTTTTTGTTAGCTTAGTTAACAGTATTTTGTAACCTTAATTTAGAGTGTTAAAATAATTTTACGAGAAATGAAAAAACTGATAGTCTGTAAAGTCGATTTACGGACGAAAATTTTACGTGATAATGTCACAAGCCGAACGCTTAGGCCGATCGTGCCTCTATCGCTTGTTCCGTGCACGCTCGGCTCAGGCGGAACGTTACTCTTTTTCGTGCGTGCAGCCGGCGTTCATCGATTTATAAGACGTTATGTCAAAAACCAAAACCTGTTAATAAAATTCATAGTAGCAAAAAAATTTGCATTTAAAGAATAAAAATGTTTTTGAAACATACCGGTTTACTTTTTTTTTTGGCCATCTTCTGTTTTTACAAAACTTTTGTTTTTTAAATACTATATTTGATATTTAAAAAATGGCAACCCTAACCGTGGGTCATAGAGGGCGATCCCGCCAACATTTTCATACAAATCGAAGCTAAATAAGTACACGGGCGTAGCTTAGCCGTGGGCTACTGTGGAGCAGTAACTTAAACCACAGATTGATCTGTGCTTCAAACCAGGCAATAGTGCCGATTCCCTTGTCCACAAACTAAACTAAATTTAAGTTCAGTGCATCTTTTTCTTTCTATTTCATTAAGAAAAGGACAGAAGATACATTTTAGTTTAGTCCTGTCAAATTAATCAGCGCTTGACGTAAATTGACGTAATTTTAGTAGGCAAGTTTTTAATCACGTCTAAACTTGTATGGAGTAGTGACAGGCGCTGATTAATTTGACAGGACTAAACTAAAATTTATCTTCTGTCCTTTTCTTAATGAAATAGAAAGAAAAAGATGCACTGAACTTAAATTTAGTTTAGTTTGTGAAGAAGGGAATCGGCACCATTGTATGCATCCTGTTGTGCACGTGACACCGTCAAGAGTCAACACTCATTTGTCTTTTCACAAGTTTTTGTGATGGTAGTAAAATTATCTGTTAATTAACCTTCCTGTTTATTGTTATTTAAAATTGCATCCGCGAATAATTTTATGAGAACACGTTGTAGTTGAGAAAGATCATCTCGTATCTGCCAGGGCTAATTTTTAATCTTATTTTTAAATTGCTTTTGATTATTTTTTGTACATTGTTCTCATATATAGAAGCAACTAGAATAATAGGTATACCCAGGATTTTGTAATATCTATATTTAAAAGAGTGTCCTTGGAGTTTCTTGCCCGTTCTTCTCCATACAAATGGGCAATGGGCAACTAGCTTCAACTTTCTGACCGACTCTTTGACAATTCAAAAGTACCTATCTGTAAATGGTTTAGTTGAAATAAATGGTTTGAGTTTGTTATTCAAAACGATTACTATTAGTAGATCAATATCTGTGTTAGTTAAAAATACTATATTATAAATTCAAGTCGTTTTTCGAATCTGTCTGTGTTGAGACCACGATGTTATTAGATACTTATCTAAACTACGCTACGAATTTTGACGAGGTTTTTACCATAACTTACAGAATTTATTCCAAAAGGTTTGTGTGTTTATACTTAATATTAAGGCTAAACAATAACAGCCACACGGGTTGATCTTTAAGGTTAAGCAACGCTTGCCGAGGTAGGACCGTACATACCAAGTCCCTCCGTCCCTCGGGTGGTCCCGGCTGTCATTCGTAGATCTTTGACATTTGTTACGGGTAGTCTGAAGCCAAAAAGTCTGACAACCAGTCTTACCAAGGGGTATCGTGTTACGCAGTAATTGGGTTGTGGACAGGCAGTCGCTTCTTGTAAAACTAGAATTTAGCTGCATCCGGTTAGACTGGAAGCCGACCCCAACGGAATTGGGAAAAGGCTAGGCGGATTGTGTATTGAACTTACATACAATAAAGAAAAAAATCTCGGGCGGGTCCGTCCATACTCATCCCCAGTTCGAACTCGCCCGGTTCGTATATATCTGACTACATGTATAGCTAGAAGACGCAAAAGTACTGGTGGTAAGAAAAGTGCTAGTATGATTTTTATTCAGTCATAATACGCGGTATAAAATTAACAATAGGTAGGTAGGTACTATTAGTGCTTTTTCAACATCTATAGAATAGAATCAACATAATAAATAACATAGGTGTTATACGCTCGTTTAAAAGAATCATTCGTTTATCTAATGTCTTCAAGTCACAGTTTGTAAGTCTAATAATTAAAACTTTGATTATATATATATATTTATTTTTTCCTTGCTTATCTTGCAATCAGTTTTAAAAACTATGAGCAGATGAGTTGTTGGATGATCTGGCAGGGGAGAGCTATTCCTCATCAGGAGCAACTCTCTTATTAGGCAAGCAGCTCTCTACAAGTTATCTAATTGTAGAATGCTGCGTCTTTTTAGTCTGCTGACACAATCTGGTATTGTGAGCTGAGCGGCCATTGATTATATATTAAAATCAAAACTTTTCTCTAATAATTAAAGCTCTCTGCTAAAAAACCACAGTCTGTTTACAATAATTCAATTCAATTATTGTAAAATTGCTAGGAGAGCAATATTTCATAATTAATAACTACTTATTTTTCACGGAATCTAAGTATGTAATTTTGTTTAAAAAAAATATATAGAAAAAGATCAAGACTGAAATAGTAAAACTAATACGTGATCAGTATTTATTATTTAGATGAAGAGTACTCGTATTTATTTGCTACACCGCCACCGTAGCGCTTTTCCGACAAACTACCCTTGCAGCTGACTGCATATAAAAAAGCGGGCGAGTTCGAACTGGGGATGAGTTATGGACGAAGCCCGGTTAGCGGGAGTGCTAGTAATAAAAAAAAAAAAAAAAATCTTAAGGAAATATAAAAGCAATTTGTTGAACCGCGCCTTAAGGTAGTCACACACTTTGAAGATAATATAAAATATATATCGCTGTCCCCGGCGAATGAAATCGTAATCATAAAAACCAAATTTTACAGGAAACATTAAAAACAGTTTTTTGTGAAAATCTTATAGCGGAATTGTTCAAATACCAAAAGAAAAGTAATGTTATACATTCATTACAATACACCTTAAAATCTCGTAACTTCTAAAATAACCGTAGGAAATGAATGAAAAAAATTGGTCAAGTGTAATCGGATCTCTAAATATCCAATATGCAATAAAATTAAAACTATCGTAATAGCACATTACCATTGTATTCGCCGGGGACAGCGATATTATCTTCGGCATATCGCTCACAGTGCATTTGAATGGACAACAACACACAGTGAAGGTAATATAGGTATATTTTACATTAGTGTATCTTAAGCTGTTGGCCGATATGCGACAGATATGTTAACATACCGAAGACATTAGGGTAAACAAGTGATTGCCCACTTTAAGGAAAAACATTGTTTCCTGTAAGCTATTTGTTAGATAGTTCGAAAGCAAACAAAAAAAACTTTTTTACAAAAAACACAACCGACTTCCAAACTACAAAGTGAAAAATAACTTTAATTTCGGAAGTCGGTGTCTTTGGATTAGATCAGTATTTTAGTTTTTGACACCGACTTCCGAAATTAAAGTTATTTTTCACTTTGTAGTTTGGAAGTCGGTTGTGTTTTTTGTAAAAAAGTTTTTTTTTCACTTTTTAGTGGGTTGGTTTGTAATTTATCTAAGTTACAATAGCCTTATGTCAACTGCTCATCAAAAATACCCAAATGGCTATAGATGTGCCTTTAATATTTGAAGAGTTCCATCGATATCTCCAAGATCATGGGATCTATCGAGTCAAGATTCAAGTTGGTCCCATTGTCATTTGGTCACGATCTGATGATGGCATCAGATCGTGACCAAATGACAATGGGACCAACTTGAATGTATACCTTTTCAAACAAAAAAAGAATTTTTCAAATCGGTCCAGCCGTCTTCCAATAATCGGGGAACATACGTAAAAAAAAAAAATATCCCGACGAATTGAAAACCTTTTTTTGAAGTCGGTTAAAAAGTAGTGTTTTCTTAGATTTTAATTGAAAACTGTGCTAGTTTTTAAATACGTAACGACCATTTTAGATGTGGGTAATTGATTATTGCCTACATCTAAAATATGTAATGTGTATTATGATTTTAGTAATTGCCATGTGGTAATTAATGTCTAGAGTTATTGCTAGGGCAATAATTGAAACGCATAATTAGCATTGAAATCCCTTGGACTTTGTTAATTTAAATTCTGTTATAGATTCTGAGATAATAGACAAATCTGAGGAAAATAATGACCACCCAAAGATTGAATGTTAAAATCAGCTATTTGAAACAATACCAAAGAAGTTTAAATTAGAAACAGATGTTACAAAAACTTAAGAATGCGGCGACGTATGAATTGTCCATACAAACGTAGTACATCAATCATTTGCAATTTGAGCATATTTCCACCATATTATGTTGATATTCGGATTGAGACAGTATTTATCTAGGCTCCTACGTCTTTTGATTTTCAAAAACTTACCTTTAAATGAAATGTAAGCGAATTCCATTTCGTACATTTTTACAGCGTAAATGACATGTTTTCATATGGTTTTTTCTGTATTATAAACAACAATATTTGTAATATTGTTTCTGTAGAAGCATAGTTTATGTTATCAAGTTACAAATTATCGAAAATAAAATTTAAATACATTAAATTTTCATTCATCATTTTTTGTATTACGGAACACATCCAAATTTATCATAATTTTTCGATGCTAGTATTGCCATCGCGTCAAGGAATAATTTGTCAATGTGTGCGTGGTCGTACTGCTCACTGTAGTTGTATATCGCTCCGACAGGCACTCACACTAGCGCAACGTGATCGGTTGGAATTCGTTCGGGGTATTTTTTGTCAGTATTATAAGATTAGGTATATTATATAGGTACTTTACTGTGCTTATTTGTTTACTAAATTAAAGCAGCTGCCGACTACTTCTGTTTTGTGCTCGTGATTATATTTAAATCTATTGTTTGATTGTTTTACTCGAGTTAATTATCTTTTTGTATACACGTGTTTCTGAAAAAAAAAAAAATTTTATTCTATCTTTTCTTTCTTTCTATCTTCAGATAACATAAATGTGTTTACAAACATCCGTATCTGGACAAACGAGTACTTATGTTTCATCAGTAATATTAATCGGTAGGTACCTATTTATGCGTCTAAAGACCCTCAGCGAGTCGTAGAAACATATAAATTATACACACGGCCGAAACGCGGTAGTCCAGGTATAGGTGGCTTGTTGAGAATCAAACGTGCTGGGACGTACTCTCGTCCCAGCGCGTTGAAGAAACACTGTTGGATTTTCAACTCTCGGCGCTAAGCAGAGCGTTGAAAATCAAGTGCACGAAAAATTTCGCCGCGATTTTATTACGTCCGTGCGAACGAGGGCTATATTATAGGACCAGGTTTTTATACTAGGTATTTACTTGCAAGTACGCCGACCAAGTGCCGATCCGAAATACTCGCAAGACTATTTTATTTCTTATTTATATTTAGTTACGGATCAATGTTCTATGTAGGGCTTTCAATACCGGGATCCCGGTATTGGCTAATACCGGGATCCCGGTATTGGCTAATACCGGGATCCCAGACATTATTTGACATTTTTCAATACCGGTATTGAAATGTCCACTACCGGGATACCGGTATTGGTGATTTTATTTTATCAGTAGACACTAAAGTGAAACAATTTCTTTTTATTACCTACACATTATATTTCCAACCAATTTTATAATTATCAGGGTAAGTTTTAAAAACTGCGTATTTTAATTCGACAGTTAGTTACATTTCATTACTACTTGTGCTACTAACTGGAGGCAGAAATAGAAGCTAAAACTCAAAGGGAAGTTAGGCCCCATGCTTCTTCCAGCAGGCCTAACATGACACACGCGATAATTATCCACGCTCGCGCGACTAATTTTTGTCTATTTCGTAGTGTTATCGTTTTCTGATAGCTACGCCATACAAAATACTTGACTCGTTCTGTCAAACTTGATGTTTTGTCAACAAACCCAAACATGACACGTTATTTATCTCGATTTTTGACAGTTCAACACGAGATAATCAGTTATTTTGTCGTATTTAGTCGTCCTCGATTTTGACGACGAGAAGAGTAGACAAAAAGACAAAATGATATTATTTTTTTAATTGTGGGTGTACACCGGTGTACTGTAGTAGAGGGGTGCACTACCACGTAGATGACTATTACTTTCCAGTCACTTAGCCAATTATGGTGTTTATATAAATCGATTAACGAAATCTAGGGATTATAGCTGTATGGTAATATCAAATATTCGCAACATAATTACTAAAATCACCGGTTTATTTCCTAAGGGTGGTGATTAACAATTTTATGGTTATAATAGCGGAATCAACTCCACCTGCCAATTTATTTGAACGCCAGTCTTTTTGGTGACTGGTGATTAACAAAATTTGCAACGTCATGGACTTTATGGTGACTGTTAAACTTCGATTTGTCAAATTGCAATCGTCGGCCCATTTGTCATTTGTGGTGATTATCTAATGAGTATAGGTGCCACTAATTTTAATTTCCGTCAATTTGTATTTTAATTTAGCATGCCAAAGAAATGATTTAATTTTAATCAAAAAGTCGGTTACACAAAAAACTAATCATAAATAATTAAAAGAGAGAATAATTAAGAGAGACGTTTATTCAATAAAGTACATAATTCCATGCATAAATTGAATGAATGAAACAGAACTTCAAGCCGATGCTGCTATCATAAAAATAATTTGTTTTTAATCACTTGCAACATCGGTATCTCGTCGCGCGATAAAGTAGTGTCAAAGTGCCTTTTTCGAGTTTACTCGCCGTTTGCGGTCATGTAAGGGATTAGAATGACGTCAAAACAACGGCGACAAATTCCGATAAAACGAGAAAAAGAGCGTTGGGCATTTATGATAGTTCTGAAGGCGGCCGAGAGATGTATATTGACATGGCGTATAATTATTTACTGAGCATTCTACCTACGAGCATAGAGGTAGAGAGAACGTTTTCCTTGGTTACATATTTGTGCAACCGTTTAAGGGGACGATAACCGACTTTTAATGATTTCATACTGAAGATGACGTCTAAATGAGTAGTGTTAGTAATTTGAAAATAAAAAAATGTTAAATAAGAGCATTTTCTTAATATTTTAATATAGGCATATTTTTGATTATGTTTATATTAAATAGTGAAATTAATTTGTAAAGTTATGTCTAACGCGGATAAAAAACTGAGAATGACGCAAAATCTATCAAGCGTTTTTTTCTGAAAACTTCACCATTTTAAAAACAATTAAATTATTGATCTTTTAGTATACGTGTTTTATTAAAATACTTTTTAAACACGCGCGTAATTAAACACGTAATTTGATGGATGGCTGGACGTATGACGCGTTGCTAAAAATAAGCGCCTTGAAAAATAAGCGCCGTGGAAAGTAAGCGCCGTGGGATAAAAGCGCCGTGGAAAATAAGCCCCGTGGAAAGTAAGCGCCGTGGGATAAAAGCGTCGTGAAAAATAAGCGCCTTGGAAAATAAGCGCCGTGGAAAATAAGCCCCTTGGAAAATAAGCGCCTTGAAAAATAAGCGCCTTGGAACATAAGCGCCGTGAAAAAAACGCGCCGTGAAAAATAAGCCCCTTGGAAAATAAGCGCCGTGAAAAATAAGCGCCGTGAAAAATAAGCGCCGTGGAAAATAAGCGCCTTGGAAAGTAAGCGCCGTGGGATAAAAGCGCCGTGGAAAATAAGCGCCTTGGAAAATAAGCGCCGTGGAAAATAAGCCCCTAGGAAAATAAGCGCCGTGGTATTTGATGGTTTTTATTTTTAAAATTATTTTTTTTTTTTTTTTTTTTTTTTTAAGAAAATTTGACTGATTTTATGTGATTGTGTTTTTTTTATGTGATTCTATTGTTGAGAGAGAGAGAGAGAGAGAGATGATTGATTGTTGTTGTTTTTTTTTAAATAGATCGCTAAATTGTAATTACTTAGATACTGATTATTCAAATTTACAAAAAAAACAAACAAACTGAAGACAAACACAAGAAACAGAAGTTTGCAATTTAAAGTTGTTTAAAAAAGTGACTAGTATTTAAAAAGCAGTTTTTTATTTTGTGTGTGTGTGTGTGTTGGACATTTTCTATACGGTATTTATTATACCGGTACTGCAAAAACGCTTGCATAGAACTCTATGCAAGCGTTTTTACTTTAAAGGATCTGGAAGTTTTTTTTTTGTAAACGCGATTGTGCTCTTTATTTATACTACATTACGGATTAAAGGTTTTGGAAGATTTTTTTTTAATGCGATTGTGCTCTTTATTTAGATAAGGTCCGTACCAATGTTCTATACAAGTATTTTTCTTCAAAGTATTTTTTTCGGCTACTAGCTCCATCGACGCTCGATGCAATTCTGCTCCTTATTTATATTTACTTATGGATCAAAGTTCTATGCAAGTATTTTTACTTTAAAGGTTTTGGAAGTTTTTCAGACTTCTTTAGGCGCGTTGAGCATTTTTGAGATGGGACTAAACCTTTGATTTCGCGACACTGTAACGCAATTTACCGAAACCGTGGAGTAAAAGGCATCAATGCGTTGATTACCGCGGTACCGATTTTTTTAATCTGACGTGTAAAAGTGATTCCGATACTTATCCTATTTACAGAATAAACAATTTCATTTCATATCTACTAGATCTCTACAAGGCCTAGATCCCGAGATATTCTAAAACATTGAGATATTGGCATTGTAAAGAAATTTCCAAAAAACGCATTACTAGTCTGTACATATACTAACGATTCCCCAAAGTATTCAACAGAAATAAAGCAAGTAATGAACATACCTAATTCCTAATAATAAAATATAAATGCCGTCGACTCGTTATGAATGAATGGTAAGTAGCTATCTATCCAGTCACACACACACACGGATGCGCACCGCGTCCGCCGCCCGCCTGCTGTTGTCAAACAGAGATAGCAATATTCCGAACGAATTTTGCAAACGTCTCGATTTGTAGTTGCGAGCCGCGGGCGCAGCGCTCTTAAGAGGAGAAAACGATATTACCAGCATCTAGAAGGATAACTATTTGAGTGACTCTGTAAATACCCTTAGTGAGTAATTTTTGTGTAGTTTGTCGTTCAATTGCGATCAAAAACCTTGTTCAAAAATATTTCATATGCGTTGTGTTCCAGAAATACACAAGCTACACATTCTGACATTAATTTATTTTTATACCACAACTGTTTCAATATACAGTGTTAGTCTTCATAATGTGCACATATCGAAATGAGGGATTTTTATCGACGGAAAAAATGGTCAATTTTTTTTTTGTATTTTTAATTTTTTTGTATCAAATTTTTTTTTTTTATTTATTCTCTTGGGCATCTTATTTATTAATTTTACAACTATTGTAAAAATTGATGAAAAAAATATAGATTTTTGCTAAAAAGAAATGTTTATTTTCAATTGAGGGTAAGTAGTTTTTTTCTCAATTTTAATTTTATGTGGACGCCTACTTACTTCCAATCATTATGGAGTTTGTTTCATCGCGATAGCTGATTCAGTTTAAAAGTTACACAGTTTTGTTACAATTATTTTTTAATTCCCATTAGGGAATTAAAAAATATATGCTATATGCTTAATTTTAAAGACAAAAAAATATATTTAGAAAAATCTAAATATTTTTTTATACTTATTAAAGTATAAAAAAATATTTAGATTTTTCTAAATATATTTTTTTGTCTTTAAAATTAAGCATAGATTCCCTCATTTCGATATGGGCACATTATGAAGACTCACACTGTATGTATAAGATCCCATTAAAATAGATGGACAAACTTTTAGAAATCATTTAGACCTCCAAAATAAGGATAATGGTAAAAAAATTAAGAAAAAAGCATTAGGTAATTACAAGAAAAAAATCAGCTAACGAAAATACACTAAACAATGTTGGTTAATTGTATTAGGTCAAAATAAAAAACTTTTTTACATACCTACTGATCCAAAGACACCGACTTCCGAAATTAAAGTTATTTTTCACTTTGTAGTTTGGAAGTCGGTTGTATTTTTTGTAAAAAAGTTTTTTTTTTCACTTTTTAGTGGGTTGGTTTGTAATTTATCTAAATAACAATAGCCTTATGTCAACTGCTCATCAAAAATACCCAAATCGCTATAGATGATGTGATATTTGAAGAGTTCCCTCGATTTCTCCAAGATCCCATCATCAGATCGTGACCAAATGACAATGGGACCAACTTGAAAGTATACCCTTTCAAACAAAAAAAGAATTTTTCAAATCGGTCCAGCCGTCTTCGAGTAATCGGGGAACATAAATACATTTAAAAAAAAAAAAAACCCGACGAGTTGAGAACCTCCTCCTTTTTTTTGAAGTCGGTTAAAAATCACTTTAATCAGTGTTTTTTTCGCTTGGATATCTTTGGTTAGACGTACTGAACGCTGTGTTAAAATTTGTCCATCTATTTTCATCATCATCATCATCAGCCTATAAATGTTCCCACTGCTGGGACATAGGCCTCCCCTCTGTGAGAGGGAGTGGGCCGTAATCCACCACGCAGGCTCAGTGCAGGTTGGTAGATGTCACATGTCTTCGAATTTTCGGTTCTAGGACATGCCGGTTTCCTCACGATGTTTTCCTTCACTGTTTTGAGAGCATCTATTTTAATGGGACCTTATAGAAGAGAAGAAGAGAGTCTGAACTCTGATGATTCTGACTCATCATCAACAGAATAATTATTATGATGCAATTACTGGGCGATAGATGTATGGTTTACCCTATAATATAATAAAATGTACAGTAGATAGTTGACGATATTGATTAAGATAAACAACAGGATGTTCTAATATTCGCGTAAAAAATTCACAAAAAAACAAAAGGTTTTGGGTAAACTTTTTTGTAAAGCAAAACATTAAGTACACAAAAAACCTTACACATAAAATTTTTGTGTAAAAATATGCGCAAGAGACCCGGCTTTAGATATTTTATTTATTAAGAAAAAAAACAAAAGGTTTTGGGTAAACTTTTTTGTAAAGCACAACATTACACATAAACATTTTGTGTAAAAATATGCGCAAGATGGCTTTAGATATTTTATTTATTCACTTAGTACTTAGTTTTGTGTTTAAGTGAAATAAAAAATATTGGTACCTATTAACACTTTTAATAAGTACTAATGTGTTGGTACAAAAACAGTGTTGAACCTTTTATAGTATTTATGGCGTTTTTTTAATAACCTACAATATTTTGCATGGCACCCTAGCTGCTTTGACTGAAAATAAATCTTTACGATTTATATGGTTCTTATGGTCGTATACCCATATTTTACGATTTTTATTTCTAGATGCACCTTGAATGTAATATGGATTCGTCCACTGTCCCAATCTTCGTCAGATGAGCTGTTAAGTAGGTCTAGCAATAGTACATTTTGTATGCGCTTCATTGCAAAAACTGAACAGCCTGTACATGAAACAACTGCCCGGTAGAATGACGTTCTCGCGATATATTATCACAGTGTGTGGTCAGGTATGATAAGATATCTTTACATTAAGCGCTATAATATATGTATATTATCTTCAAAATGTGTGACTACCTTTAATCTAATGAGAGATATCTATCTATATATCTTTAAATAACAAAAATGATTGGCTAAGCCTACGTGCGCACGAACGTAATAAAATCGCGGCGGGATTTTATCGCGCACTGTATTTTCAATTCTCGGTATTAAGCCAAGCGTTGAGAATCCAACACGTTGGGACGCACTCTCGTCCTAGCGCGTTTACAAAACACACTGTTGGAGTTTAAACTCTCGGCGCTAAGTAGAGCGTTGAAAAAAAGTGCATGAAAAAAAATCGCCGCGATTTTTTTACGTCCGTGCGTACGTCGCTTGCTAAGCGCAAAACTCAAGAACGGCTACTAGTAGAGCGCCTGGAGGTTTTGACCTCGGACTTTTGTAACGGTGAATGAATTTTTAAGATCGAGGCAAGGATTTTGTTTTTTGTACTATAATAAATTGCAATGTTTATTAAAAAACTCTTAGTGCTTTTGATTTTTTGCATTGAAAATGCTTTTTTATCGCTTCGATAAGGGTACCAGTGTTCAAAAATGTGTGGGGGTTAGCGTCCTCAATTATTAAAATTGAGAAATGAACATGATATAAAAAAAATGCGTTACTGAAAGGTCTGAAAGGGCCATCATAATACTGGAAAAAAATGGTAAATCACCAAAAAGGTATCTCCAAACTCAAACTCAAAGCATTTATTTCAATTACACCACTTTTCAATTATTTTATCACGGAATTAAGTGAGCTATATTTTACTTCGGCAGATATTACATTTTTTGTTTCAGATTATGAGAGTTGACAATAAAAATAAAACGAAAATACAATGAAGCAACATTTAAAGCTGCCATTGAACGTATTACAAGGAAATAAGATCTATTTTCTTATTCCGTGATATAAAAATTATTATGTCTGACGTAATTTCGCGACAACATAATTGACTGTCACTTAATTACCAAAGAGAACAATGTCTAATAAAACACATATAATTTTATGTGTATTTGTTTTATTTATCACGTTGATGGATAAAACTATGTACGAAAGTCTGATTTATGTTCCTAAAGAAAATAAAAAGTTTTTCTATTATGTTAACAGTATATTTTATTTATTAATGTGTTTTACCACGTAATTAGATGAGGTCGCCCTAGGTATGAAGGTAGATAGATAGGTATGTAGGAGGTAGGTAGGGTAGGTAGCTAGATGCACCGTAGATAAGTACTTAGTGCTACCTGTGCTAAGTCGGGGTGGGCAGCTAGTAAATAATAAAAATGAAACGCTGTTCGTTGGTAAGCACATCACTTGAGAACGGTTGACCAATTTGGCAACGTTCGTAATAATTCGAATTAGGTTTTAAAGATAAAGATCATTTATTTGTCTAAAACATGAGTATACACACACATGGCATGCAAGATGTTACAATTAAATTATATCACAGTCGCGTACAAATATAAGTAGGTAGGTTATTACATTTAAGTAATCAATTAATTATAAACTTATCCATTATTATTCCCTTTATTTCGTTTCTAAACATATTATTTACATTTTTAAATATTAATATGAAAACAAAAAAAACATAAACATTTAAAAATATAAAAAATAGTAGCCCACCGGTATCGGGAACAGGGTCCATAAACTTATCCATTATTATTAACAGTCCAAATTAGAATTAGAAATATTTTTCTATTTAACCCGGAACATGTTCTAATTCGGGAAATACTGACCGTCCTTTTTTCTAGGGGATTTTTATATGAATTATTAAAATTTAAATAAATATCTGATTGTATTTGCCAATCTATAGGTACTAATATTATAAAAAGGTTTTGTTAGTTTGTGTGTAGGGGTAATCTTCGGAACCACTGATCCGATTCTGAAAATCTTTTCAGTAATGGAAAGTTAGAGTATTGCCGAGTGTCATATTTTATGTTAAAAGAAGAAACTTCACGCGGACAAAGTCGCAGCGTTTTGTAATTGCAAATTACAATGACATTAAATAAAAATTAAGATGTAAATGTTTTACTAATTGACTTTGTCCGCGCGTTTGGTCACGTAATTTTTATTGAGTAGTTGGCAATGTTCAAAATTCAGTAGTCCATATTTAGGTCTGATGAAAAAAGTAATTATTAATTCATGAATATTTATGTTTCAATGGTTTTACCATTTAAACCCGATTCTTAGCTTGTTTCCTGCATAATTCAATAAATTATTGTCACTTTATAAGTAGCCAGTAGGATACATTAGCTATTCAAAACAACGACCATTTCGAAAAAGTTTTAAAGACCATTAGGACCGCCCCTGACATTGTAACAAAACAATGTCTGCGTTAAGTAAGGTCACACCACTATGAAAATCTACACAGTCTGCATTATGTAGATCAACAGGTACCTACACTTTGCACGTGGCAAAGTAGTGAACTAAAATTTTAAACGTAGGTATTGGGTTTGACAGGTTTTTGACATATACCCTTAAGGGGGAAGCGTCAGGGTAGCCCGTGAAATTCTAATTTTCTTACGTTTTTTGCATTTTGCAGGTCAGTGTCTGGTTTTATGTTGATTAAAATATGATTCGCGGCCGTAACAAATATGGCTTTACTCAATTATAATCATTACAATCAGCAATAGTGATTAAGAAGAAGATAAAGGTGTCAAATGTCATGATTTCATGAAATCATGACATTTGACACCTTTGCTAACTTATGGAGTTGTATTGCTGATTGTAACGATTATTATTGAGTAAAGCCATATTTGTTACGGCTGCGAAATAAATAGGGCTACGGGAAACGGCTGCAAATAAATCCTATCTGGTTTAGCTCTTAAGTAGAATTTATACGGACAGAATTATTGTAATAGATTTGGTATTATTGACTTGTGTCGTGACAGTTGGATAAATAAAATAAAAATACTTAAGTAGACAAAAAAAAATTTGAGCTGCCTGTGTAGTGTCGTCAAGAGTGTGTAGACAAGAGTGAACCATTTGTCTAGGCCCAACTATACTTGAGAATTTCCTGTAAGATCATCCCTTGTTAGTATATTATTCAACTAGCTGACCCTGCAAACGTTGTTTTGCCGTATAAATGTTTGGGGTGGACCATCTTTATCACTTACTACCCTACCTACCTACCCTACCTACCCTACCTACCCTACCTACCCCACCTACCCCACCTACCCCACCTACCCCACCTACCCCACCTACCCCACCTACCCCACCTACCCCACCTACCCCACCTACCCCACCTACCCCACCTACCCCACCTACCCCACCTACCCCACCTACCCCACCTACCCCACCTACCCCACCTACCCCACCTACCCCACCTACCCCACCTACCCCACCTACCCCACCTACCCCACCTACCCCACCTACCCCACCTACCCCACCTACCCCACCTACCCCACCTACCCCACCTACCCCACCTACCCCACCTACCCCACCTACCCCACCTACCCCACCTACCCCACCTACCCCACCTACCCCACCTACCCACCTACCCCACCTACCCCACCTACCCCACCTACCCCACCTACCCCACCTACCCCACCTACCCCACCTACCCCACCTACCCCACCTACCCCACCTACCCCACCTACCCCACCTACCCCACCTACCCCACCTACCCCACCTACCCCACCTACCCCACCTACCCCACCTACCCCACCTACCCCACCTACCCCACCTACCCCACCTACCCCACCTACCCCACCTACCCCACCTACCCCACCTACCCCACCTACCCCACCTACCCCACCTACCCCACCTACCCCACCTACCCCACCTACCCCACCTACCCCACCTACCCCACCTACCCCACCTACCCCACCTACCCCACCTACCCTACCTACCCCACCTACCCTTAAACGTAGGTATTGGGTTTGACAGGTTTTTGACATATACCCTTAAGGGGGAAGCGTCAGGGTAGCCCGTGAAATTCTAATTTTCTTACGTTTTTTGCATTTTGCAGGTCAGTGTCTGGTTTTATGTTGATTAAAATATGATTCGCGGCCGTAACAAATATGGCTTTACTCAATTATAATCATTACAATCAGCAATAGTGATTAAGAAGAAGATAAAGGTGTCAAATGTCATGATTTCATGAAATCATGACATTTGACACCTTTGCTAACTTATGGAGTTGTATTGCTGATTGTAACGATTATTATTGAGTAAAGCCATATTTGTTACGGCTGCGAAATAAATAGGGCTACGGGAAACGGCTGCAAATAAATCCTATCTGGTTTAGCTCTTAAGTAGAATTTATACGGACAGAATTATTGTAATAGATTTGGTATTATTGACTTGTGTCGTGACAGTTGGATAAATAAAATAAAAATACTTAAGTAGACAAAAAAAAATTTGAGCTGCCTGTGTAGTGTCGTCAAGAGTGTGTAGACAAGAGTGAACCATTTGTCTAGGCCCAACTATACTTGAGAATTTCCTGTAAGATCATCCCTTGTTAGTATATTATTCAACTAGCTGACCCTGCAAACGTTGTTTTGCCGTATAAATGTTTGGGGTGGACCATCTTTATCACTTACTACCCTACCTACCTACCCTACCTACCCCACCTACCCCACCTACCCCACCTACCCCACCTACCCCACCTACCCCACCTACCCCACCTACCCCACCTACCCCACCTACCCCACCTACCCCACCTACCCCACCTACCCCACCTACCCCACCTACCCCACCTACCCCACCTACCCCACCTACCCCACCTACCCCACCTACCCCACCTACCCCACCTACCCCACCTACCCCACCTACCCCACCTACCCCACCTACCCCACCTACCCCACCTACCCCACCTACCCCACCTACCCCACCTACCCCACCTACCCCACCTACCCCACCTACCCCACCTACCCCACCTACCCCACCTACCCCACCTACCCCACCTACCCCACCTACCCCACCTACCCCACCTACCCCACCTACCCCACCTACCCCACCTACCCCACCTACCCCACCTACCCCACCTACCCCACCTACCCCACCTACCCCACCTACCCCACCTACCCCACCTACCCCACCTACCCCACCTACCCCACCTACCCCACCTACCCCACCTACCCCACCTACCCCACCTACCCCACCTACCCCACCTACCCCACCTACCCCACCTACCCCACCTACCCTACCTACCCTACCATAATTTATAAAAACATAATTTTTCTTCATATCTTTTTTTTTCCTAAATTAAGATGTAAGCTATCCTATCTTTCAAGTTGGATCAAACTGCACACGGTGTGCAAAAAAAAAGCACACAAAATAATAAAAAACTGCTTTTTAAATACTAGTCACTTTTTTATACAACTTTAAATTGCAAACTTCTGTTTCTTGTGTTTGTCTTCAGTTTGTTTGTTTTTTTTGTAAATTTGAATAATCAATATCTAAGTAATTACAATTTAGCGATCTATTTAAAAAAAAACAACAACAATCAATCATCTCTCTCTCTCTCTCTCAACAAAAAAATCACAAAAAAAAAACACAATCACATAAAAATCAGTCAAAATTGTTCATCGTGTTTTTAAAGGGGAAGCGCCAGGGTAGCTCGCAAAATTCAAATTTTCTTACGTAAATTTGAATTTACGGCGCTTATTTTCCAAGGGGCTTATTTTCCACGGCGCTTATTTTCCAAGGCGCTTATTTTCCACGGCGCTTTTATCCCACGGCGCTTACTTTCCAAGGCGCCTATTTTCCACGGCGCTTATTTTTCACGGCGCTTACTTTCCACGGTGCTTATTTTCAACGGCGCTTATTTTTCACGGCGCTTATTTTCAACGGCGCTTATTTTTCACGGCGCTTATTTTTCACGGCGCATATTTTCCAAGGGGCTTATTTTTCACGGCGCATTTTTTACACGGCGCTTATTTTCCAAGGCGCTTATTTTCCAAGGCGCTTATTTTCCACGGCGCTTATTTTCCACTGCGCTTATTTTCCACGGCCGGTAAAAAAAATAAGAATAAAAATATATAAGTAACTAATATAAAGATATATTACTAGAGGGCGCTGCAGTAGTAGTTCTTAAATAGATGTTACCATCTATTTAAGAACTACTTATTGTCCGCTATAAAAACAGTCAGCTGAACGCTGCACGGAGATCCGTAATTCCGTGCGGCGTATTTTTGCCGCGTATTTTATTCTGTGTGTCCAGAATTAAATACGCGGCAAAAATACGCCGCTTATTTTTCTTATTTTTTTTACCGGCCGTGGAAAATAAGCGCCGTGAAAAATAAGCGCCGTTGAAAATAAGCGCCATGAAAAATAAGCGCCGTTGAAAATAAGCACCGTGGAAAGTAAGCGCCGTGAAAAATAAGCGCCGTGGAAAATAAGCGCCGTGGAAAATAAGCCCCTTGGAAAATAAGCGCCGTGGTATTTGATGGTTTTTATTTTTGAAATTCAAATTTACGTAAAAAAATTTGAATTTTGCGAGCTTTAAAAACACGATGAACAATTTGTTTTTTGTTTTTTTTTTTGTGATTTTTTTGTTGAGAGAGAGAGAGAGAGAGATGATTGATTGTTGTTGTTTTTTTTTTTAAATAGGTACATCGCTAAATTGTAATTACTTAGATATTGATTATTCAAATTTACAAAAAAAACAAACAAACAGAAGACAAACACAAGAAACAGAAGTTTGCAATTTAAAGTTGTATAAAAAAGTGACTAGTATTTAAAAAGCAGTTTTTTATTATTTTGTGTGCTTTTTAACTACTACTACTACACTTTTTTACTACTTAACTCATTAGTTGTTGAATAAAAAAACGATATTAAGTAAAAAAATAGTCTCATACCGGGATCCCGGTGTTGGACAATTTCTATACGGTATTTATTATACCGGTACTGCAAAAACGCTTGCATAGAACTCTATGCAAGCGTTTTTACTCTAAAGGATCTGGAAGTTTTTTTTTTTGTAAACGCGATTGTGCTCTTTATTTATACTACATTACGGATTAAAGGTTTTGGAAGATTTTTTTTTAATGCGATTGTGCTCTTTATTTAGATAAGGTCCGTACCAATGTTACATTACAAGTACAAGTATTTTTCTTCAAAGTATTTTTTTCGGCTACTCGCTCCTTCGACGCTCGATGCAATTCTGCTCCTTATTTATATTTACTTATGGATCAAAGTTCTATGCAAGTATTTTTACTTTAAAGGTTTTGGAAGTTTTTCAGACTTCTTTAGGCGCGTTGAGCATTTTTGAGATGGGACTAAACCTTTGATTTCGCGACACTGTAACGCAATTTACCGAAACCGTGGAGTAAAAGGCATCAATGCGTTGATTACCGCGGTACCGATTTTTTTAATCTGACGTGTAAAAGTGATTCCGATACTTATCCTATTTACAGAATAAACAATTTCATTTCATATCTACTAGATTTTCTCTACAAGGCCTAGATCCAGAGATATTCTAAAACATTGAGATATTGGCATTGTAAAGAAATTTCCAAAAAACGCATTACTAGTCTGTACATATACTAACGATTCCCCAAAGTATTCAACAGAAATAAAGCAAGTAATGAACATACCTAATTCCTAATAATAAAATATAAATGCCGTCGACTCGTTATGAATGAATGGTAAGTAGCTATCTATCCAGTCACACACACACACGGATGCGCACCGCGTCCGCCGCCCGCCTGCTGTTGTCAAACAGAGATAGCAATATTCCGAACGAATTTTGTAAACGTCTCGATTTGTAGTTGCGAGCCGCGGGCGCAGCGCTCTTAATGCCCCTCGGCAAACCTCGTGTTTCGTCAGTTGTGAGTTATTACCGTAACATCTATTTAAGAACTACTTATTGTCCGCTATAAAAACAGTCAGCTGAACGCTGCACGGAGATCCGTAATTCCGTGCGGCGTATTTTTGCCGCGTATTTTATTCTGTGTGTCCAGAATTAAATACGCGCCTCCGCGCCACGGGAGAGAGAGTTTGGTAATATGTCAAATTATGATTTTCATTTGTCATCAAGACTTCCTCTTCCCAAAGTAAAGCTGCCATATTGATTGACCCATCCTTTGTTTGCGAGACTCAGTGGTGAGGATTTGGATTTTTTTATTCATACGCTTATTTTCCAAGGCGCTTATTTTCCACGGCGCTTATTTTTCAAGGCGCTTATTTTCCAAGGGGCTTATTTTCCAAGGCGCTTATTTTCCAAGGCGCTTATTTTCCACGACGCTTTTATCCCACGGCGCTTACTTTCCACGGGGCTTATTTTCCACGGCGCTTATTTTTCACGGCGCTTATTTTCCAAGGCGCTTATTTTCCACGGCGCTTTTATCCCAAGGCGCTTACTTTCCACGGCGCTTATTTTTCAACGCGTCATACGTCCAGCCATCAAGGACTCGTCCATCAAGGAACGCTGTCCCAAATTAGACACATTATTAAAATTACGTGTTTACGTGTTTAATTACGCGTTTGTTTTACGTGTAATAAATATTACACGTAAAACAAAAAGTATTTTAATAAAACACGTATACTAAAAGATCAATAATTTAATTGTTTTCAAAATGGTGAAGTTTTCAGAAAAAAACGCTTGATAGATTTTGCGTCATTCTCAGTTTTTTATCCGCGTTAGACATAACTTTACAAATTAATTTCACTATTTAATATAAACATAATCAAAAATATGCCTATATTAAAATATTAAGAAAATGCTCTTATTTAACATTTTTTTATTTTCAAATTACTAACACTACTCATTTAGACGTCATCTTCAGTATGAAATCATTAAAAGTCGGTTATCGTCCCCTTAAACGGTTGCACAAATATGTAACCAAGGAAAACGTTCTCTCTACCTCTATGCTCGTAGGTAGAATGCTCAGTAAATAATTATACGCCATGTCAATATACATCTCTCGGCCGCCTTCAGAACTATCATAAATGCCCAATTCAACTCTTACAATAGACTCTAATCAGTGCTGCAGGGTTAACATGACAAGTGCGAGAACGCTCTTTTTCTCGTTTTATCGGAATTTGTCGCCGTTGTTTTGACGTCATTCTAATCCCTTACATGACCGCAAACGGCGAGTAAACTCGAAAAAGGCACTTTGACACTACTTTATCGCGCGACGAGATACCGATGTTGCAAGTGATTAAAAACAAATTATTTTTATGATAGCAGCATCGGCTTGAAGTTCTGTTTCATTCATTCAATTTATGTATGGAATTATGTACTTTATTGAATAAACGTCTCTCTTAATTATTCTCTCTTTTAATTATTTATGATTAGTTTTTTGTGTAACCGACTTTTTGATTAAAATTAAATCATTTCTTTGGCATGCTAAATTAAAATACAAATTGACGGAAATTAAAATTAGTGGCACCTATACTCATTAGATAATCACCACAAATGACAAATGGGCCGACGATTGCAATTTGACAAATCGAAGTTTAACAGTCACCATAAAGTCCATGAAGTTGCAAATTTTGTTAATCACCAGTCACCAAAAAGACTGGCGTTCAAATAAATTGGCAGGTGGAGTTGATTCCGCTATTATAACCATAAAATTGTTAATCACCACCCTTAGGAAATAAACTGGTGATTTTAGTAATTATGTTGCGAATATTTGATATTACCATACAGCTATAATCCCTAGATTTCGTTAATTTATTTATTTAATCACCATAATTGGCAAAGTGACTGGAAAGTAATAGTCATCTACGTGGTAGTGCACTACAGTACACCGGTGTACACCCACAATTAAAAAAATAATATCATTTTGTCTTTTTGTCTACTCTTCTCGTCGTCAAAATCGAGGACGACTAAATACGACAAAATAACTGATTATCTCGTGTTGAACTGTCAAAAATCGAGATAAATAACGTGTCATGTTTGGGTTTGTTGACAAAACATCAAGTTTGACAGAACGAGTCAAGTATTTTGTATGGCGTAGCTATCAGAAAACGATAACACTACGAAATAGACAAAAATTAGTCGCGCGAGCGTGGATAATTATCGCGTGTGTCATGTTAGGCCTGCTGGAAGAAGCATGGGTCCTAACTTCCCTTTGAGTTTTAGTTTCTATCTAACTAACTGTCGAATTAAAATACGCAGTTTTTAAAACTTACCCTGATAATTATAAAATTGGTTGGAAATATAATGTGTAGGTAATAAAAAGAAATTGTTTCACTGTAGTGTCTACTGATAAAATAAAATCACCAATACCGGTATCCTGGTAGTGGACATTTCAATACCGGTATTGAAAAATGTCAAATAATGTCCGGGATCCCGGTATTAGCCAATACCGGGATCCCGGTATTGAAAGCCCTACATAGAACATTGATCCGTAACTAAATATAAATAAGAAATAAAATAGTCTTGCGAGTATTTCGGATCGGCACTTGGTCGGCGTACTTGCAAGTAAATACTTAGTATAAAAACCTGGTCCTATAATATAGCCCTCGTTCGCACGGACGTAATAAAATCGCGGCGAAATTTTTCGTGCACTTGATTTTCAACGCTCTGCTTAGCGCCGAGAGTTGAAAATCCAACAGTGTTTCTTCAACGCGCTGGGACGAGAGTACGTCCCAGCACGTTTGATTCTCAACAAGCCACCTATACCTGGACTACCGCGTTTCGGCCGTGTGTATAATTTATATGTTTCTACGACTCGCTGAGGGTCTTTAGACGCATAAATAGGTACCTACCGACTAATATTACTGATGAAACATAAGTACTCGTTTGTCCAGATACGGATGTTTGTAAACACATTTATGTTATCTGAAGATAGAAAGAAAGAAAAGATAGAATAATTTTTTTTTTTTTTTCAGAAACACGTGTATACAAAAAGATAATTAACTCGAGTAAAACAATCAAACAATAGATTTAAATATAATCACGAGCACAAAACAGAAGTAGTCGGCAGCTGCTTTAATTTAGTAAACAAATAAGCACAGTAAAGTACCTATATAATATACCTAATCTTATAATACTGACAAAAAATACCCCGAACGAATTCCAACCGATCACGTTGCGCTAGTGTGAGTGCCTGTCGGAGCGATATACAACTACAGTGAGCAGTACGACCACGCACACATTGACAAATTATTCCTTGACGCGATGGCAATACTAGCATCGAAAAATTATGATAAATTTGGATGTGTTCCGTAATACAAAAAATGATGAATGAAAATTTAATGTATTTCCATTTTATTTTCGATAATTTGTAACTTGATAACATAAACTATGCTTCTACGGAAACAATATTACAAATATTGTTGTTTATAATACAGAAAAAACCATATGAAAACATGTCATTTACGCTGTAAAAATGTACGAAATGGAATTCGCTTACATTTCATTTAAAGGTAAGTTTTTGAAAATCAAAAGACGTAGGAGCCTAGATAAATACTGTCTCAATCCGAATATCAACATAATATGGTGGAAATATGCTCAAATTGCAAATGATTGATGTACTACGTTTGTATGGACAATTCATACGTCGCCGCATTCTTAAGTAGTTTAGGAGTCCATCGCGAACAAACAACGTGACACGTAATTTATATATATTAAGATATAACGTTTTCATAAGAATATATTTAAATAGGTATTATTGCTTTTTCAGGTAATTCTAATCAATATGAGCACGTACCAAAGAAAGTCCAATAGAGAATCATACTCTACGGAGAAATTGAGAGAAGCTATAAGAGGTTGAATGCAGTATCAATCTGCCTTGCCTTTTCCCAACTATGTTGAGTGGTTATAGTGCTTCAAATTAGGTATTTGTTAAGTAAAGAGACTACCTCAATAAAAAAAAATACTGTTTATTTTTGTCTGTATATTTAGATACGAGTTGCGTCTCAGTTTTTCGTACTTTATTGTATACTTTCGTGATTTCTATTTTCGGAATTTTTACCTGAAAATATAATACTTAAATAAAAACTGACTTTGACTTAACAAAAAAAAATAATGTTATTTAAGTGATAAAATTGTTTTACCCCTGAATGGCGAAATAGGCCGAACTTACCCGACAAACGCTTCCGTCTATTTTGCCATTTTTTCAAAACTAGTATTTATTTTATAAACTGATAGCCTAAAAGTAAATTTGACAGTTTCTATTAATACTTAATAGTCAACTAAATGTTTGATCACTCAACAAAACAAAACTTCCCTAAATATAACAGAGATGGCCAAAAATAGCTCACGAATTCAATTTTTAATAAAGTATAAAGCCGGGTCTTCGCCACATTGACCTTATGTTCGAAAAATAAAATCTGTTCAACAACGTAAATAACGCAATGAATGTTGTTGAACTGTCAAAATGAAACAGATTAGTCTTAATTACTTATTTACGAAAATGTGTTACGGAATTAGATAACAGGACTTATGTAAGTGTCATCGTCATAAACACGGTATAATCAGCATAACTGGTGAAATTGTAAGCGATTACATAACGCGATAATTATTGCGTTTACATATTTATTGGCTTTTATTTTGAAATTGGCATGCTTTGAGGAGATGATTGGTTCATTCATGCGGTAGGTATAGAAAATACAATCCCGGGCATCTTCATCAATCCTGGGATTTCGGGATTTTTAAAACGTGATCCCGGGATTCAACCATGAAGTCCAAAATGGACTGAAATGAAGATAAACTTGTGCACCTACTTTATTTTAAGTAAGTACTTATATCTTTTGTTTTTTACGAATTAATTAAGTAGTATTTTTGTTTTATAAACTAGTAAAAATTAAAGTTGTTTATTGCAAACACAATAAAATGTACTTAATTGTACGTAGGTAACTATAACACAAAAAAAAATAAAAATATGGAATTCCGAAAATGCAAACGCACAGATTCTATATCAAGGCATCTAATTGTTTCATTTCCAAGCCTACCTCTTAGTTTAATTTTAGCCAATATGAGCAGCAGCGGTCAATGCAATGTCGATGAATACGATCATTATATATCCTACTGCAGTTTTAAACAATATTTTGGCATTTCGTCTTTTTAAGTCAAAGTTTTGTCTTGCGAATGAACCAACAAGTTGTACATACCTACTTTTATTTCATTCTGCGCTTAATTTAAATTCATTAGGTATTATAATTATCAAAAAACTTGATGGCAAGAAACTAGATGCTATTAGGTACGGAAATTGTTTCTCATAATTACTTTAAATTCAAGATGGGGCGCCCACACATTAGAGCTCTTTCAGATAGAATAAGTTCAGCTGCTTGCAGTAGGAAAAATAAGGCAGTTGACCGATATAGCCACAGCTAGGCCTAGGTTAGTATACTTTGCTTAAGTATTTCCACAGTATTATGTCTTATAGCGTTCTGCTGTGGGGATCGACAGCTGATGGAGATTTAATTTTCATTTTACAAAAGAGGGCAATACGCGCGATCTACAAAATGAGTCCTCGTGGGTTCGTGAGTCCCTTAGAAATAAATTCAAAGAAATTGGTATACTGACTCAGCCTTCTCTTTATATCTTAGAAAGTATTTTGTATGTTCGCAAAAACTTTGGACTTTTGAAAATAAGAAGCGATTTCCATAATACACATGGTAAACATGAAATTGTGATGCCTAAATTTAGATTAACTAAAACTAGTAAGTCATTTTTTATAAACTGAATCCGCTTTTATAACAAGTTGCCAAAGTCGGTTACAGAACTAAGCGATGGAAAGTTCAAACGTGTCCGTATCAAAAAAGCATATTATATAAGAACTATTAGCGGTTAAAGATTACGTTGAAGGCAAGGAAGTTTGGCAATAATTCCTTCTGCACATGTGGTTTCCCTGGTACCTCAATAAGACCAGGCACTCCAAAGACAATTTCAACGCAAACTCCGCCCAAATAAAAAATAAAATTCATTTAATTCAGGCAAAACCCATATTACTTACATCAAATAAAATTTAACTATACTGCAACACACAATAGAACAAAACCAATAGAATAAAAATAATGTCAATTCAATTAAAATAGGTACTTACACATTATAAAGTTAACAGAATTCAAATAAAAATAAAATGTCAAATTCAATTAAAATAAACGAATGAGAATCGAAATTAAAATGATATGTCAAATTACACAGAATTAATCACAGAATTAATATTAAATTAAAAATTAATTATTTCATCAAACAAGTCATTAATAATAATATAGGTCAGTGTCAATCAGATTAAGTGCCCTGGATATACATGTCTGTTACAGCATTGTCGTATGTAGGGGTAGTCAAATCGCTCAGCGATCATTTTCAGGACAGTATTGGAGCTGGCCCGCACCCTGCGCACTAAGGACGCGCACTGCTTGCGCATGGTGGCGTGAAAACAGTCGGTGCGCGCTTCAAACATGCCCGAAGCGCTGCAGAAGCGGGGGAGCCTCAACACTGCCCCGAATGCGTCGTTATACTGGTCAATGCACCCCACCACTCCACTATGTGGCAAACGAAGTAGTCCACTTAGAGCACCCGTCCGAATAGCACCTAGCCTAGTCGTGACGTGTTGCTTAGGTGCCTTATGACTGGCGATTTGCGAGCGTGTTTCCAGCGAGGATTGTTTAATGCTCTCGCTGCGTGTGCGTGCGAGCACGCTAAGTGTGATCGACGCGTTCGCTGCGTTCGCGGAACGAGAGCGTCGTGAGTAGGGTTACCATCTGATAGGTATTTGCCGCATTTTACAGGCATTTTACGGTTAAAACAGGCGTGCGGCCGGCGATAAGATAAGACAGGCATTTTTGAATTTTCCTAATAAATGCATAATTGAATAAAGAAAGGAATCACCTGACAATAGAGTTGGTAAAAGTGTTATTAGTAACTAAAAAAAAAAAACTTTAAAAACGTTTCGTGTGAAGATTTTAGAAAAAAAAGAACTTTTGAAAATACATTATGTCTTCGGAAACATATCATTCAGTAGTAAGTTCGTTTTTTCTAATTTAGTTTAGTGGTCGTAAATTGTTCAAACTATTGATTTAGAATAAATGTCAGTCTTTAAAACTATCTGTTGCGTATTATCTATTTTAAGACTTACAATTTTTTTACAAAAGACGCATTTTTCTGAAAAATCTGGCATTTTGTACATCCTAGACAGGCATCCTCCCTTACATAGATGGTAACCCTAGTCGTGAGTGTACAAACGAGAGCATAATAATTATGAAAACAAAAAACACGTCGCGTAGTCGCGGCTAGCTCGCTTGGCACTCGTGGAGAGCGCGTTCACACACGTTCGTCTCGCTGGAAACACACTGGCAAATCGTCTGTGATAACGCTCCAAGTCTAAGGTAACGGTTTTTTTCGGCGTTCATCTACGAACAATAATAACCGACTCTTCGAGAAAGGTTTGACCTAAAGAAATATAACACTTTTGCGCAGACTGGTTTGCTAAACTTGCAAAACTACAGCTAAATTCAGAACGATTGTAACATCGGAGTTATGTGACGGAATATATTTTGTATCTAATAATAATATTATGTCTGCGTTAGTTGCATTAATTTTCAATAAACGTAGGTAATGAAATACAATAATTATGTTTCCCATTTAAAAACTTGTTATTTACCATAATTACTATCGCTCTAAGTAATTACCTACCTTGGTAAATGGATGCGTATAAATTAAATATTGTCACTTGTGTGAGAGAAAAGGATATCAGCCATGTACCTAAATACCTAATACTTAGGTACAAAACGAATAATGGCCTGCCTGGGGCATTCGATTTCTTAAAGCAGTTAATATACCAGCATTATAAGATTTTAAATTTTGATAATAAATTACTAAACAATAAGAAACTAACCCGTCACTGTGGATAAAAATAGGATCTAAGACATTACCGGGAAATAAGAAAATTAAATCGCTAAATCGCTACAATATCAAGTAGCTAATGTTGGAATTATGTACAAGTTACGAAACATTTTTCTTTTGATTTACCTGATTGGCTCTACGGTTGACTGGCAAAAGAACTTGTTATTTTATTACCTACTCGATATAAGGCAACTTGATATTTACTAGTGGTTGGTCTACTTATATGTAGGTAGGTATTTATATCTACTAGGTATACAATATGTAAAAAAAAAACAGTGGCACTCCGAGAATGCCAACAGAAGTGAAAACTTGAACAAGATCGCCTTGGTGGAAGAAAAATACTTGTATAGAACATTGGTCTGTAACCTTATCTAAATAAAGAGCACATACGCGTTTACAGGAAAAACAAAACTTCCAAAACCTTTAAAGTAAAAATACTTTCATAGAACATTGATCCGTATCTTCATATAAATAAAGTGCACGTTAACAAAAATGAGGTGTCGGTAACGGTGCCGCGAGTTCAATTGTTTTTTCTATTTCAAAAAAGCCCAACGCGCCTAAAGAAGTTTTCACTACAAAAATACTTCCAAAACCTTTAAAGTAAAAATATTTGCATAGAACATTGATCCGTAACCTAATTTAAATAAAGAGCATAATCGCGTTTACAAAAATGAGGTGTCGGTAAGGTTGTCGCGAGTTCAATGGTTTTTTCCCATCTCAAAAATGCCCAACGCGCCTAAAGAAGTTTTCACTTTACCCGAAAGGGGCTCGTAGGCACTACGATAACTACAATAACATTACCTAAAAGTAATAAAAATCTATTACATGAAAATAAGAAGTTATTGTTATTAAAAAATCATATTTTTATTAGTACCAAAATTACCCCAAATTCATTAAAAATGAGCAAATTTTCAAAAGGGGTCATAACTTCATAAGCAGTGATCGGATAATCGGATGCATATTTACCTAAAGTTCATTTTTGGTTAGGAAATTATGGAAGCGGCTTCTTAAAACATATATTTTTAAATATAAATCCCGGGATTCCAGGAAATTCTGGAATAAGAAACTAGTCTGTAACATGGTGAGGAAACGTCGTCTTTAGCATGTGGTATTTATTTAAAAAGAAAAACAAGGGATTACATAATTATTAATATGTATTTACTTGAAGTTAATTTTAAGCTCCCCATCAATTTATGACTATGTTGAGTGTAAGAGGAATAGTAGGTAGTAGGTTTGACTCTATAATAAAAACAGTAATTTTGTTGATTTCGAAATCCCGGGATTTTTTCGATACAAAAGTGGATTCCATAATATTAGCCAACACCTTAAACTAAGTAAATATTCCTACACCCGATTTGATTCTATAGTAAAAAAAACTAAATTTATCGATTCCAAATTCCCGGGATTTTTTCGATACAAAAGTGCATTCCATAATATAATAGCCAACACCTGCACTTTAGGTAAATATGCATCCGATTATCCGATCACTATTCATAAGTAATGAATTATGATATCAGGGATATTGTCAAATCAGTGATCCTATTACAATTTCACTAGTGAAATTATAATTACACGAAACTTTGTCAACCGCCTCCATTTCTCACAATTTAACGGGCTCATTTTAGTGCAATTATAATTCCACTGTACCCACGCAGTGATATTGCAAGGCAGTAATATTTTGACAATTTCACTGTATGTGCACCCGTTAAATTGTGAGACGGTCAATGATTGGTCCGTTTCCAAAGTCATGTCATGACTTACTTAAATCATAAAATGAATAAATTTCGACGCGTTATTATGCAGATCTTAAGAGCCTATACAACCTCAGCTCAAATTCACTTTTTATCTCGCTCGCACCATACTGCTCGCGGACTGAGTGAGAACGAGACGGAGTGGGATGCTAGCGGCTCCGAGGCGCCAATAATTTAGGTAATTGCTTTTTACGGCGAAAATAAAGGTAATTTAAAAAAAATAAAAAACATAGTCGCTGCTTTATAGTTAGTTCAGTTATTATGCAAAGTTTCATGATCTAATTTGAAGTATTTTTTTAATACCAGCGGTTTATTGTTCGGTTTGGAGGTAACTTTGGAATTTTTTTCTATCGAGAAAATTTTATGGAATCGTGTTTTCGTCTAACATAGTACTTAACATTAATCCTTAACTTTAACATATATTTATTTCAAAATTAATGCTGCAGTATTTTCGATATAACGGAGGATCATGTTAAGCCATTTGAGGTAGTATAGGCCCTTAAAGGCGGATGAAGAAGAGTGGACCAATCAAAACGCACGAAGACCCCAATACAAACTTGACTCATAATATACCTAGGGTTATTATAAAATCACTACAGTGTTCCCGTGAAATTACAATAACACTAAAAAAAGTCCGTTAAGTTGTGAGAAATGGAGGCGGGTTGACAAGGTTTCGTGCAATTATAATTTCACTGGTGAAATTATTTTATCACTGGTTTGACAATATCCCTATTGAAAATAAATGAGACGTTTTTTTTTTCCTGAAAATTACCACATTTATAGACTCTCAGTACGATACCTAACAATACCTTCACGGACCGGTACCCTAATTGCGTAACTTATTTTCGTAAACAATTTTGCCTAATTTGTTTCATTTTGACAGTTCAACAACATTCATTGCGTTATTTTATGTTGTTGCGCAGATTTTTTTTTTCCAACTTATTAAGCAATGGATTAGCAATCTGTTTCAAATCGAAACAAATTGTGATTGTGTTGTATTACGCAATTAGGGTACAGATCGGATTTTTTATACAGGGTGGCAGGGACATCGATGCGAAAACTGTTACCCATGGATTCAGTACATGATTCTGAAACCCCTGCGTTGAAATTTTTCGCCGATTAATTTAAAAAAAAATCAGCGGTTTCATAGAAAAGTGCAATACCTACGCAGTCAAAATGTATGGAACAACATTTTTTTTGAAATTACCGACGTAAAATTTCAATGTAGGGTGTTCAGAAAGTTACTGAATCCATGGTAACAGTTTTCGCGTCGATGTCCCTGCCACGCTGTATGTTGTAAAATGCACTATTGTTTGTGTTCTTTATAAATCTAGTAAGATCTATTGAATGTCCAATGTTCAAGTAGTCCAAACTTTGCATTGGTTTAGAGTAGGTTACGTCAGCTTCAGATAATAGGGTAGGAATATTTTAGAATATTACTAACGACAGGCCGCTCGTTTCCATTAGGCACTCTGGGCAAGCGTCCGGGCCCCGTGATCGACGGGGGCCCCGGCCTGCCCTAAAAATTTACGCACCATTCTACGCAATATTACTACTTACCCAATTCAATGACAAAATAATTGTTTTGCAGTGCGATTTACAGTAAATTTCTCTTAAGAGTTACTTTTCCGTATCATATTACAATATTATCCATGCCACTAGCATGTGCATTCGCGGCACAAGACATTAATTTAAACCAATATCCAAGTTATTCGGCTTTGACGATGGAGCACCCCTACCTAGACAAAACTGAACGAACTGAGAAGACGTCGATTGCAATAAATCGCGATAAAGCTTGCGTTACGTTATTTTCCGATGATGTAAATAAATTTGGGTGTTTTACAATATTATCTGTTCATTTAGGTATTGTGATTATAAAGAAATAAATATTATGTTGAATAATTTTAGATTTTTGCTTATCTACTCTTATCTATACAGCCAGGGGCCTGTGATCGTTATGTGCCCAGGGCCTCCAATTGGTTAAAGACGGCCCTGACAACAGTATTTATATAAATACTGTTGTCGCCTACTAGTCTGATTGTTTAGCTGACCCAAATACACACGAAATAAGGCTAAGTTGATGATTATGGTACAAATAAGAAAAAGTATTTACTGTCATCTCCGGAAGACGGCAATAACGCCTCTTTGTCGCGCAATTGTTCAATAAAAGAACTTCTAGCAATGGCTGATGTCACAATTAATGCGAATTTATTAAGGAAATGCAAATAATCCCTTCCCACTGATATTTACCTTGACCTCATAAGACTCAGTCAGGCCGCTTTCTACACAGACTCGAAAGAGATTTCGATGCAGACTCGAATGATTTTGAGTCCAATACTCAATATCTTTATTGCTTTACCATAATGTGTATTTAGGTGGTAATTATATAATTTAGATCATTATGGACCCTGTAGGACACAGCAAAAAGGGTAGGAGAGAGGAAGCCGTGTTTTAGGAGATCATTAAGTTGTTTTGTGGGAACAAGTTTTAACTTACGTATAATCAAAATCCGTACCCTAATTGCGTAACTTATTTTCGTAAACAATTTTGCCAAATTTGTTTCATTTTGACAGTTCAACAACATTCATATACGTTGTTGAAAAGATTTTGTTTTCTAACTTATGAATCAATGGATTAGCAATCTGTTTCAAATCGAAACAGATTGTGTTGTATTACGCAATTAGGGTACAGGTCGTCATGCAATCTGTTTCAAATCGAAACAGATTGTGTTGTATTACGCAATTAGGGTACAGGTCGTCATAAAACATCTCCACTTTAATTTGAGCAAGTTCTAAATTGCATTACTTATTTAGTATTATTTTGTTTGTGCATTTCTACGTTTCGTAACTTTCATGTTTTAATGTGGACTTAAGTGGCCGTCGAACTCTTCTTATGAATCTAATTGTTGCGTTGAAAGTACCCACATAATGGAGAAAAAATACGTGATTTTATATCTTTTTCTAATTAAGTTCCTATATTCTACGCTTCAATTTAATTAATAATCTACCTACCAAACAGACTGATGAGATGATATCTCCACTTTTAACAGATAAAGCAATAAAAATAATCGAACACAGAAATACGTAAGGTAAGTTGTTCATAATTTCGATCGTGAAGCTAAAAATAAGCCAGGAAAAACTTTTCCCCCAATCCATTGATGGTACTTTTCCCTTACTGACGTAGAAGAGTCACGTTTGTTCAATATAGCTACAAAGTACTGCTAATCCACCAGATGAGACGAATGCTAACTGTGTCAAAACAGACTGTTATCTCTTCCTCACTTTATGCATTCAGTTCATAATGCAGCTTTGTGTTTGAATACAGATGATTAAATATAAACAAAGCTATCGTACAATCTTATCGCACGAGATTGAGTTGTATCTACCTACTTATTAGATACACGGTATTAGATTAATATTGATCCTACCGGCCTACCCTGATTCAATATTATACGGAAATTTCGGGAAATATTTTTATCATGAATACCTATCAAATACTGATCTAGACATAACAAATTTTTCACATATCTTAATGCCTTATTTTAACGAAATAAAAGTGTTCCATGCTAGCTAGCTACCTTTTAAAAACTAAACACGAAGTCAAGAATTACAAGAGCGATTAAACAAATTATGTTTTGTGCCACTTACTTCGCGAGGTCAATCCTTCTGAAACTTTCAGTGTAATGTTCTTAAATTCTAAGTGAACAGGCCTTGGGGATGGCATGTTCACCTGAAGCGTCCGACATTCAGGCTGCTCCTTCCCGCTCACTTTCTGCCCCAAGCCTTGTAGCACAGCCATAGCTTTCGCCATTTTTATCAACACGCGCACTTATTTTTTAATTAGGAAGTTTTAAATAACACCAGTTAATTGTTTTTTGTAAGAAAACAAAATCACCACATTACGACAGTTACGTCTTATTAGATTTTTTTTTTCGATATTTATAATTTTTGTTTTTTTAATATTTTGTAATTGGAACTCGAAGTCCGTGGCTTGCGTGTGTTCGCTCGTGCAGCGGCAGCGTGCTGTGCGAAACAACGCGAGGTCGTCACCAGACTGCCGGCGCACGAAGCGCGGGTGTTTTCATACTTGTTTCATTTCGAGCATTCGTCGGATAGATGTACCGTGATGTCTTAATTAATTTGTGTAAGTAGTAAGTACCGTGCGTGCAGAAGTATTTTTTTATGACCAATTATGAATTACCTTATTCTAACTGTACCTATTTAGGTATGACTCATCGTGGGCACTGACGTTATCTTAGTATTTAATTGCAAAATTATTGATGTAGGTATAATTTGAGTCTGCATTTTTTTAAAGGTATAGTTAAGTTAAAAAATAAAAAAAAACAAACGTAAAAATATACCCCATCGTAGGTTAGGAGGTAGGTACACTCGTAGGGGAATGAAGTTCAGTTTTCTAATTTGTAACATAGAAATATCGTTTCTAGCGGAACCTGTAAATATTTAATGCCTAATACCGTGTGAAACGGACACTGAAAACGGTAAAGTGACCCATACGGAGGCCACCAGTTGCAACGATCAATAATATCAGCTTACTGCTATAGAAATGTACAAGTACTTATGTAGATAAATTGATGTTTATCTACTTGAGCTCGAAGACTATAATGTCGACATAAGTGACGCGTGGGCGATGGGCGTGCGTTTCCCCGCGTCCAGATTGCGCATTACCTTTTGATAGTGGGATGTGCTCGTGGTATGACAATCTATGGATTATCTGATTGGAGCCCTAATCGTTTAAGGAAACGTCGCATATAACAATAAATATCGATTGATCGTAAAAAGCGGTACCTATCAGGGGCGCCGTGTCCATATAAGCCGATTCCTACCGGCTTCCCTTCGGAAATTCGGAACACAATCACTCTATCGTCATTGAATAATCAAACTATAAGTATTTGATACACCATAAAATTAAAATATTACATAACGCCTACATACATTAAAAAAAATTGTCTTAATAACCCAACAACAAAACACTTTGCGCTAAAATAACTCGTAGGCGCGTCCGGCTTATCGTGAATTCAATTTCATTACAAAATAAAGTCCATCATGACGTCACTTCGGTCACGTGACACCGCGGTTTCTAGCAGCCGGGTAAGCCGATCTGCAACGAGTTACGACAGGGACGCAGTAGCAGAAACGCGGAAGCGAGAAGGAATTATTTATTTATTTTTTATTTATTAAAAAAAAAGTAACTTATACTAACAGTTTGCACCACACATACAAGTTATAGGTCAATATTTATCAGTAATTATAATTACACATACAATAATAAAATTAGATTAAATTACATAAAAATAGACAAAATTTGTTGAAATTAAATGAAATTAGTCAAGATTAGGCAAAATTAGATTAAATTAGAGAAAATGAGATATGATTAGATAAAATAAGATATAATTGGGAAAAAAATTTGGAATAAAATTATTAATAATTATAAACATTAATTTATTCACTCTGAGATTGTACTGGGAGTGGCAATAGATTCCAGGTATCGAGTAGCAGTGTTCAGGAATCTCAGTTCAGTACTCGCGAAGACATCTGAGGATTCGTCATACAGTAAAATGTTGTTAATATGAGTTAGCGCTAGGTACAATGGACTGGCCTTGAGGGTTATGGTACTGGTTTGAGGTATTGAGAATAGAGTATGCTGGCGAGGGCGTAGTATGTGTCTAATGGGTAGTGGGATGTTAAAGGAGATGTACTGTAGTAAAAAGGAATTGAAATGGGTACCACGAATTAGCCGGATGAAATATTTGATTGTTAACCTTTTTCTGGCACACGCATTTGATTCGGTAGTTTTCGTAATGCGTTCGGCTAGGAGTTCATAAACATTTCATAATTCGTTTGACAATGTGTTGTTGTTTTTTGACGTAATCACATTAGAACCTTATTAATTTGCATTTTGTTCGCTCAGTATTCATTGAATTCATTAGTTTATCATTACTATTTGTTTTAGTAGTTTTAATATTTGTTTGTAGGACAGTGATTAACATAGTGTTTTGAGAATGATTAACATGGTGTTTTGTGTGTTGTGAATGTAAAGTACGTTGTAATTAGGTATTTGGGGTAAGTAGATAGCTTAATAAGCTTAAATTACTTATTTAGAGTAGATTTGAAAAGTAATTAGTACGATCTTATTAGGATTATTAAGAGTTATAGGCGACATTAAGAGTTTTAGAATGTTGTTTGACAGATTATTTGCTTTGTGAAGAAACATGCTTAGCAAGGTTAAGTTTTGAAAATAAGAAACACATAATTAAGCCCACCCAGATATGATTATAAATTACAAACGCCGCGATGGTTTTTTCAAACATTTTAATGTTTCCCTTTACAATAAATATCAATGACTGACTGGCAGTCGTAAATTTAATAAAATGTATTGTTCCTGTGTTTACTTTTCATAGATTCTAGTTGTTTATGAAATATAGGGTTTTTTTAACATTTGAATCTGACAAATTTATCAAAAAAGATGTGCAGACTGAAAAACATATTCGTAGCTGTTTTATGAGTTCGGGACTGGTAGGAATAGAATTATTTTCACTAATTTGCGTGAAGCTCATAGTAGAAAAGTAGATCGAAATCGGAATTTAATGAAACGGTTTATTGACACCGTTATTTTGATGGGTAAACAAGAAGTAACTTTTCGTAGGCAAAATTTGTTTTATTTTTGCTGCTCCGGCTTACCTCCTCCATAAAATCACCCTTCGCCACTGGTACCTATTGCAATTTGTATTGTGTCTTGCGATCAAGAAAGAAATCGATGTACTCTTATACAAGGGAAGATGGACGAGCAGTACAAAAGAGAAGATCTGAGTGGGAGGGAGTGAAATTACTTACTCGTGGAAGGTAAACACTCAAGTTATTTTACCCTTGCTTTTGCCCGCGGTTTCGCCCGCGTAGAAATTCAAATTCATTTATTAATTTTGTGAACCTCCCTAGGGTTCACAAAATAGTCCACTTAGAGCACCTGTCCGAATGGCACCTGCGCGAATAGCACCTAGCTTAGTCCCCACAAAGAGCACCCAGGTGCTCTTCGTGGATTAAAATGTTTTTTTAAAATTTTTGTCGATATACGACTCAGCAGCCTACTGCTGGGATGTATTTGTATTACAGGACGTTATTAAATCGACGGCCACCACGTAAAGTATCGAAACTGCAAAACCTCTACTTTACAGGAGAGCGATTCTAAGTTTAGAGTTAGATTTTTGTCGAACATGAAATTCGAAAAATTTATATTACCGATGTATCTAAAGTGGAAAATTTTACCGTTTTATACTGTCTACTATAGTTTTTGATAATTATTATACTTTTTCTAATATTATACATTCGATAGTTTACTTGGTTACTGCTGGTTACTTTTTTACCGAATATGCCAATTTCGATTTTGTTCAATTGAAAAACAATTGAGGGTATAAAATTAGTACATAATTGTTATATAAAATCATACATCTTTATCTCTACTTGCTATTAGTGCAATAAAACGAAAATGGCTTTTTTGTAATTTCGATAGTATACGTGGCCGTCGAAATGAAAGATATCGATAAAAATCACTAGAATGTTTATCAATTACACATACTTACGTATGTACGATATTTGTATTAATCTTACCAAATAATAACACTTCTTATTTTTAATTTACTTATATCATAATCAGTCTCCACATATCACTTTTATTGCAAAATCATCCTTAATTAAATCTTACCTAATAATAACACTTTCTTATTTTTAATATAGGTATCGCATCATTCAGTCTCCACATATCACATTTATTGCAAAATCAGCGTTAGAGCCTGCGTAGACGATGGACAATTTATGGTGGACAAAATGTCCGCGGTGTGCTCTTATTATTACTCTCATTAGGTTGCACTTTGTCTGCATATACCGCCAAGCGAGACATGAGGTATTTGCGCGAACAAAGTGCAACCTAATTAGTGAACTAATAAGAGAGAAATTTTGTTCACCACTGTCCGTTGTTTGCGCAGATGTTAAATATTCTAATTAAAATGTCAAAATAAAATAAAATAAAAATGAAAACAAATAACCCTTAAAATCGCAGCTTTTCAATGCATTGACCAAGGGAAATAAAGCCACTTTTATATTCTTCTATTATATTATCTATTATTTGTTTTTTTTTTCGGTAAATTTTTGGTAGGTGTATATAATTGGTATGTATAAGTTCCCATTTTTTTGCGAATTTCAGCTTAATTCTTGCAATTTTCCTGTAGGACTCTTCAAACAATAGCTATGATCTTATTATTTTTATTAATTGCTTTATTAATGACAGAATAATTCGTTTCGGTATAATTGTTAGTCTTATGAGCCTGGCCATAACAACACCATTTGTTCGACCACAATTTGTGGTCAATCCACTGTGTGGTCATCATACAGTCGTTAAATTTTGAGAAAGTGTTATTATTAGGTATGATTTAATTATGGCTGCTTTTGCAATAATAGTGATATGTGGAGACTGATTGTGATATATTAAAAATAAGAAGTGTTATTATTTGATAAGATTATTAATTATTGTCATAGTGATTTTTATTATTTTTCATTTTTAAATCTCGCCTAGACAAATTTCGTATGTAGAAAAAAAAAACAAACAAATTTCGTACGAAGAGCACCCAGGTGCTCTTCGTGAAAACTAGTATAATATAAATTAGAGGATATTAAATAATATATAGTAAGTATAGATATATAAATTATTATAAGATTGTTTCTAAGGATCTAAAACGCATGCGATGATGAGGATTATCTCACGCGACGACCATGCAGGTTACCATTATCTTGCTTATTACTCTGATGAGTTTATCTTTAAACTGACATTTTGACCCATTGCATGCAATGTTAAATTAAACATTCATTTAATTAAAAAAAATATTATGTTAGGTATCAGCCTCACATAATATATTTTTATTTAGTTATGGTTGCATGATCATTGATTTTTTTTGAACAATTATAGGAACCCGGCATTACTCGACAAATTAGTCTATTCTAGAGTGCCAAATTCCAGGGTGAAGCATCATAATAATTACATATTAATATAGATAGTGCAATCCACGAAGACGCGCCCCACTCCCCTTCACTCCGTACTAGAGTTCAGCTTACAGTACAGTATTCGCGGAGTGGGGCGCGTCTTCGTGAATTGCAAAATCCGACTGCATTTTGCATTGATAGGGAGAGATTACGCCCTACATACAAACAAACAAATTTTGCCTCTTTATAATATTAGTATAGATAAGTAATAACGATAGCAAGACACGTTAGCTAATTAATATTTAGAAAGTCATTTGTAATTGTTCTTGACGAAACGATATTTTTCCTACGGCTTTGTAGGCACGAACTTTAAGTAATATTATTACTAAGTGAGTCTTGTTTTTATAAATGTCGCAGGGATATTGTCAAATTAGTGATATTATAATTTCACTACTGAAATTATAATTGCACGACACTTTGTCATCCGCCTCCATTTCTCATAATTTAACGGGCTTATTTCAATGATATTATAATTCCACTGGACCCACGCAGTGATATTACAAGGCAGTCATATTTTCACAATTTCACTGTATGCACAAACCCGTTAAATTGTGAGACGGTTAAGGCTCCGTGCCGCCGCACCTTTCGAAATCACTGATTTTGATCAATTTTGTTTATTCGTTGTGAGACCTGGGACGAGAATTTAAACAAAATTATTTATGATTTGAAAAGTCCAATTCTTCGTCTTGTACACAGGGGAAAGGGATTTTTGAAATAAATTAAGGATTCGTGGGAAATCACAAAAATTCGCAACAAGTTTTCCAAAAAATGACGCGAGACTGACGTTTGATCGTTTCGTTAGAAGAAACTGCTTTTGATGTTGAAAATTAAAAAATATCATCAACATCATTATATGGTCTACTTGTACATAGGGGAACCACTTTTTTCAACTTTCATACAAAATATAGCAGAAAAAAAATGTTGAAATAACGTAACTTTCTCAAAACTTCAAGCCAAATAAATATTTTTTTCTAATACTTAGAAACACTTTTAAGAAATTTTAAAAATTCTATATTAATTTTAAGTTAATTGTTTAATAGAATCTAAATTTTATTTTATAAATAAACAATTACTTAATTACGTAAATAAATGGCAAAGTGAACTATATAAACGATCGCGGAAAATCTATTCCGTCAGTAGCGAACGGGCCTTCCCAGCGTGAGGATGTATCACTTTGCGTCGCAGCACGCACACACGCACGTACGTGTCCGATGTTAACATATTCCAGAAATTGTACGTCGACTACCACATTTTGATCTGCATTTTATTTTAAAGTACTTTGCTTGTTTTTGAAGAACATTAAAATTTTGTATGCCTGGCAATAAATAAAATACCGGTGTACGTGTGTTCGTAATTCTTCTTATCCTAAACGGCTTGACTGATTTAGATGTTTTTTTTTTTAATTCTTTTTGTGTAACTTGGATGGTTCATAACTATAGTTGGACTCGCGTGGCGCTGTTGTCGCAGGACAATATCTGCCTGCTGGGTTCACTAGTTATATTTTGACTTTAGATTTCATAGTTTTGAGTGATTTTTGGTAGGGGAAAAAGTTATGGGTTCGCGTCACCGATATGCCCGCGCCTATATGCTGTTGTAGCAATAAGTGAAGTATTTTTGGAACGAAGTTTCTTTAACGCTACTGAAGACTACTTTAAGTCAAAATAAAGATCCAAGATGGCGGCTGCGAACATTAAAAAATATTTCGTCATGGGTATCGTTTTCATAGTTTTCGAGGATGCTAAAGCTGATAGTGAGGTCAAAATATAAATCCAAGATGGCGGCTGTGACAATATTCAGATTTTTCGTCATGGGTGTCTTTTTCATAGTTTTTGAAGATTCTAAAGCAGATTTTGATGTCAAAACGTAAATATAAGATGGTGGCTGCGAAAATTTTCACATTTCTTCATAACATCACGCCATCAATTTCAAAGGGCCCAACACTTTCTAAATCTCATTTAAATTTAAAATTCAAATTTAAATCTCATTTCCGCAACTTTTTCGCGCAAGTGGGTTCGCGCAAGTGTCTTTCGCGAAAATGTATTTCGCGCAAGTGTCTCAGATCCCTTTATGGATACTGGTGCCAATTCTCTTGTCACAAATTAATGCCTCAAAACTAGACTAAAAATCACCAAAGTTTCGTTCATTCCTGTCAAACGATGATTTCCCATCGTGAAATAATTATAGAATATATTTTATTTTGACAGCACTAAGATGGCAATATGGTGCCGATTCTCTTGTATACCGAACTAAACTTACTAAACTATCACTAAAATTCCTTACTTTTGGCTATGAAAATCTTGAAGCTATTCTGCAACAAAAATTCTCTAAATTTAAATATATTTTGACACACTAAAATTATATTTGACAATCGCGAGTCCACGTGGTACTTGTTTGCCCTACCCCGTGAATTTTTTTTAGAGCTGGAGGCGCACAGGGGGCAGCCTTGACGTTTTATATAGAATTTTTACTTTTTGTAAGGAAAATAAGAAAAAATATTACCTACATGTAGAGTGTCAGGGGTTTAAGGGTTTTATAAAGGGGATCGAAATTCTCATTATTTTTGCGATTGGACGCACCATTTGCGAGATATATGCAAAAGAAAAAAAAAAGATACAGTACTGTTTTTTGCACCTGAAGCGAGGTGTTGGTGTGAATTTTAGTTCAAGTAACTAATTTTATTCCGCACCTTTTTAATCGCGATTAAAAATAGTCAGATTTAGTTAGACATGGTGCCGATTCTCTTGTCACAAATGCCTCTAAACTAGACTAAAAATCACCAAAATTTTGTTTTATTCCTGTCAAACGACGATTTCCCATTCTGAAATAGACTAAAGTGACACAACTTAACTAGATTTTAGTTTGACAGCACTAAGATGGAACTGAGATTTTCATTTAGTGAAAATAGCAATTTTACTATTCTGAATTTGACGTTTTTCACTTAAAATTTAGATTTTCTAACCGAATCTGACTATTTTTCGCGATTAAAAACGTGTGGAATAAAATTGACTGTAATGAACTTTAAATTCACACCAACACCTCGATTTCACATGCAAAAACAGTACTGAATCTTTTTTTTTTCTTTTGCTTATATCTCGAAAACGGTGTGTCCAATCGCAAAAATAATGAAAATTTCGTCTCCCTTTATAAAACCCTTAAACCCCTTATACTCTACGTGTAGGTAACATTTTTTCTTATTTTCCATACAAAAAGTGAAAAGTTCCATATAAAACACGTCGAGCGTGCGCGCCTCCGGCTCTAAAAAGATTCACATGGTTAGGTATCACGTGTGGAGTCGCGATTGTCAAATTTGATTTAGATGTGTCACAAATTTTCTTAAATTTAGAGAATTTATTTTGCATAATTGTGCCGATTCCCTTGTTCACAAACTAAACTAAATTTAAGTGCATCTTTTTCTTTCTATTTCATTAAAAAAAGGACAGAAAATAAATTTTAGTTTAGTCCTGTCAAATTAATCAGCGCTTGACGTTAATTGACGTAATTTTAGTCGGCAAGTTTTTAATCACGTCTAAACTTGTATGGAAAGTGATAGGCGGTGATTAATTTGACAGGACTAAACTAAAATTTATCTTCTGTTGTTTTCTCAATGAAATTGTAAGAAAAAGATGCACTGAACTTAAATTTAGTTTAGTTTGTGAACAAGGGAATCGGCACCAATAGCTTTGAGATTCTCATAGTCAAAAGTAAGAAAATTTAGTGATAGTTTAGTTAGTTTAGTTCGGTGTATAAGAGAATCGGCACCAATCAAAATTTTAGGTGAAAAAAGTCAAATTCAGAATAGCGAATTTTTCATTTTCAATAAATTAATAACTCATTCAGTTGCAAAAACTGTACTTTATCTTTTTTCTGTTCTTTTGCTTATATCTCGAAAATTGTGTCTTATCGCAAAAATAATGAAAATTTCGACCCCCTTTATGAAACCCATAAAACTCAACATGTAGGTAATAATTTTTCATGTTTTCCATACAAAAAGTATAAAATTCCATATAAAACAGAATTGTTATAAATATACTAAACGAATATACACAAACATTCCAGACTTATTTCATAAGCGTACCTACGTAACTTAACAAAATACCGTCTATAGGATCAAAACTGTTTAAGCGATCACTACGCTCGATGTTTAAGCGTGTGTGCGTGAACGGTGCACACAAACATAGCATCGCAAGAATTTACCTAAACTCTGTCGAGTGAATTCACAGCCAGGAGCCTTAATGATTGGTCCGTTTCCAATGCCATGCCTTACATATGCGGATGGAGAAGAGTTGACCAATCAAAACGCACGAAGACCCCACTACAAACTTGACTCATAATATACCTAGGGTTATTATAAAATCACTACAGCGTTCCCGTGAAATTACAATAACACTAAAAAAAGTCCGTTAAATTGTAAGAAATGGAGGTGGTTGACAAAGTGGGTTAGGGGTCATTCGGCCCACTATGGAACTGGGCCCGCGGACCAGTTACCCCTTTTAAAATTTGATAATGGTAAACTGGGCCCACATCTGTTTTGCTTTCAATCAAGCGAAGGGTGGCTTAAAATGGTTTATATATTATTAAATAAACAATAGATTTTATACAGGTACAAGCATTATTTTTTAGATTTCTGGTTTTGTCATATAGGTAGTAAACGTTGTCCATAATGATTTGTACAATAACCCCATATGAGGTTGTGCGTTAATTACGGGACATGTTGTAGATACATATAAATTTTACGGAATGTAGGTTTAAAAAAAACAAGTCTATATTTAAATAGTCAAATCAACATTTTAATAATCAACGTAAATTATTTCTATAGTTTTGTAATAAATAAATATATTATTATTATAGGTTTACATTTTTAGTAATTATTTGAGAATTAATTCTATAGTTTCAAACACAAAGTAATCAAAAATAGTATATTGCAACAACAGGAAGTTGACGGATGCATAGAAATAGTTATCGGTACTCATCCGGTACATTAATATTCTATAATATCAGAACGTGTAAAATCATTGTTATAAACTCCATTGCACATCTAATTTATCAAGCTCATTTTAAAAGCCTTAATAAATATTACTTTTTTTGATACTAAATAATACTCATGTTTGTAGGGTATAACCCTACAGACATGTCTTTGTAGGGTAGTTCGGAAAAATTATGCAATTTGTGACAAATGTTTTCTTAACTAACTAACGTAAGGTTTGAATCGCAAGCATTATTGTTTATGTAGTTTAATTTTTTCAAATTAAAGTATTGTGGTATAATAATAATAATTGATCTGATAAAAACTAAGGTGAGTTTTGGAAATCACTTAACATAATTTTATTTCATGCGTCAAAAGAATTGGATTGTATTTCAATTTTGTAACTTTTTTTTAGAATGTCAGCAGAAACTTCTGTCTGTAATGGATATGAAATTATAAAATCTCAAAGAGGAGGTGACTTATTGTTACATAACGGATATCGGTACACTATAAAGCGTTCCAATTCCAATGGTCATATCGTGTGGCGTTGTGTTAATAGAAAACTGTGTACAGCCATCTTAGTTACAAACCTAACAATAGTTATAAAGGAGGAAGCTCACAAATGTCAATCAGATGACATAGGAAACAAAGTAAAAATAAAAATATATGATACCATAGAAAGAGCAGAGAAAGAAATAACGCCAATGCCTATGTTGTACTCGGATGTGATCGATCAGCTTAATGATATCGAACCTAATCTCGTCACAAATCTCCCAAAGTATGAAAATATAAAAAAAACTTTATACAAGCAAAGGAATCGTGCATTAGGTGTAAAAAAAATAAGATATTTAAAAGTCAAAGATGTTTCGATTTCAACCATATTTCAGAATTTTATTTTAGCAGATTATTCGTATAAGAATTGTAGAATACTTCTGTTTGCCAGCACAGAGGCTAGAAGTATTTTAAAAGACGCCAAACACGTATTCTGTGACGGTACATTTAAATGTGCAACACCACCATTTACACAACTGTACACAATACACGTGGACGCAGGAAGTTCGGAAGAAACTAATAGTATCGTGCCTGTAGTGTACTGCCTGCTCCCGGATAAAAAAAGAAACACGTATGACATTATGTTTCGGCTCATTAGGAGCAGAGTTCCGGAGTTTTACCCAGTAACATTTACGACAGATTTTGAAGCTAGTGCTATGCAAGCTATTGCAGCAGTTTTTCCAAAAGCAAAAACGCAAGGGTGTTTATTTCATTTTACTAGAGCTTTATGGAGAAATGCTCAAAAAACTGACACATCTGGCCCTTCAAGTTTTAAAAAATCGCCTCATCTGAGGGCTCACGTAAAACGGTGTATAGCACTTTCTCATCTACCTCAAGACTATGTGAATGATGGATGGCTCTATAATTTAGGGGAGAGTGAGAGGGACCCCAAAATTGATTCCTTTAATGTTTATTTTGAACGAACATGGTTGCGAAACAAAGCATATTTTTCAAAGAAATGGTGTTTCTATCAAATAAAACACAAAACTAATAATTCAGTTGAAGCCTGGAATGCAAGGCTCAATAAAATGGTAACACCCAAACCAAACATTGTTGTCCTTCTAAGGTCACTGCAGAAAGATTCACGGCATTATTTTGGTATATTAAAAAAAAACGGGTACATATCGAAAAAAACCAAAGAATGTAAACGATCCCAAAAAAAAATTGAGCGCGTTCTGCGAGAATTACTGGATAGTGAAATAAGTTTAGGACATTGCATTGAAAAATTAACTAACTAAAATTGTTAATTTTTTAAGGCAGCCCCCAATTACCAATGTGTGTTAAGAACTCGATTTTGATAAGGATAAAGATTTGATAAGGGTAAAATTTATTTGTTTTTTAATATGTATTTTTTAAGAAATAATTTACGTTGATTATTAAAATGTTGATTTGACTATTTAAATATAGACTTGTTTTTTTTAAACCTACATTCCGTTAAATTTATATGTATCTACAACATGTCCCGTAATTAACGCACAACCTCATATGGGGTTATTGTACAAATCGTTATGGACAACTTTTACTACCTATATGACAAAACCAGAAATCTAAAAAATAATGCTTGTACCTGTATAAAATCTATTGTTTATTTAATAATATATAAACCATTTTAAGCCACCCTTCGCTTGATTGAAAGCAAAACAGATGTGGGCCCAGTTTACCATTATCAAATTTTAAAAGGGGTAACTGGACCGCGGGCCCAGTTCCATAGTGGGCCGAATGACCCCTAACCCGACAAAGTTTCGTGCAATTATAATTATGACTTATGTAGAGGGTGGCATCCCGATATCGACGCCAAAACTGTTACCATAAATTTAGTACCTACATGATTCTGAACACCCCTGCGATAAAAAATTTCGTCGATTATTTTAAAAAAAAATCTGCTGTTTCATAGAAAAGTGCAATACCTACGCGGTCAAAATGTATGGAACAGCTGATTTTTTAGAATCATGTACTGAATCCATGGTAACAGTTTCCGTGTCGATGTCCCTGCCACCCTGTATATTAATGTAATTTTTTATCATTTAATTGTGTGCTTATGTGTGCACTGAATAAATGTTTTATCTATCTAACTAAAATAAATACTTAATTTATATATTTATTACAGCATGGAAGACTTACAGCTAAAAAAAAAAAACAACAAAAAGAAAACAATAGTCGACAGAAAGCCAATTACAAGTCTTCACGTTTAGACTTATAATAGAATAAATTAATTAATTTCTTTAATTTTCGGCATTCTTACCTACAGCTACGTAGGAAAAACTTTTAATCTAGCCAGGTAAACCTATTATGTTTTAAACTTTTACTCGACAAAATAGTCTATTCTAGAGTGCCAAGTTTCAGGGGTGAAGCAACATAATTACATTATGAATAATAAGTAATAACGATAGCACGACGATACAAAGTCATTTGTAATTGTTCTTGACGAAACTATATTTTTCCTACGGCGTTGTAGGCACGAACTATTATAGGTAATATTATTACTAAGTGAGTCCTAAACAACAATTTATTCGAATCTAATAGTACAAGTTTAAAATATCGATTCGATTTCGAGATAAAAAAAAACAGGTGAGACTTTTGACATTGGTGCGTGAAATGCATTTAGATTTTGGCACGGAATCTTATAATGCGCCACATGCAAAAAGATTTGGCATTTTAATTTATTGGTTTGGTTCATCGACTAGCCTCTCGCTCAAGTCTTCAGTGTTTCAAAATGTAAGCCTTTTATAGTAAGTTCCAGTTCTTTTAGGACAGACTACCTCGCTCGACTACTTGGCACGTCGAATTCCTCACAGGGCCTATGCCCTGTGAGGAATTCGACGTGCCACGAAGTAAATATACCAGGCCTATGCCTTACCTGGTATATTTACTTCGTGGGCCTTAGGCACTAGATTTTTTTGTTGAGAAATCAAATCAGTTCATATTTTTTCTGTATTTTATTGGAAATTGAAGCTGACCATTTTCCAGGTTTTCTTTGGGAGTGGGGTGTTTATAAGTATAAAATAAAAACACCCAAAATGATTGATGTTTTTTTTAGTACAGTCTTCTTGACCTTTTTTTCAACGTCAAAATAAACAATCTTCGAATGCCATGTTTCAATCATAAAATTAATAGAATTATTTGAAATAATAAAAAAGCCGACTGCAAAAACACATAATTATAAGAAAAACAAGCATTGATCTTTATTTTTGTAAGATATAGCAAACAAACAAAAGTTACACCATTTTTAGGGTTCCGTAGTAAACAAGGAACCCTTAAGCTAAAGACAAACTGATCCCACGTACGCAACGTATGCAACGCATTATCATACTCTTGATTTTTAACCGACTTCCAAAAAGGAGGAGGTTATAAGTTCGTCGCGTATGTTTGTTTTTTTTTAATTTTTTTTATGTATGTCCACCGATTTCTCCGTCAATTGTGGACCGATTTTGAAAATTCTTTTTTGTTTGAAAGGGTCTCTTGATTTGGTCCCATATAAATTTTATTAACTTTGCTTGGATAGTTTTTGAGTTAGCTACAAAATACGTATTTTTTTCCCACTTACTATGTAGATGATATGTTAAGTTTCTGTCATTGGTAGCAGGTAGTGGTATTCGAATGTGTGTGGGGTAGGTATCACAACTAAAAAGTGAAAAATAAAAATTTTTACAAAAAAAAAAAAATTTTTTTATTGGAATAGGTATGCAATAGAAACACACATAACGTATGCAACGCAATCACACGTCTCACACGCAACGTCAACCTGCAATGGCCAGATCGGTATGGGAGGGTGGAGGGAATGTTCCTACGCTATCCCACGCGTGTGACTAGTGTGTTTCTAGAAACGCTTTTACGCTTGCACGTCATAAACAAATAGACCTTTGGTGGACGCGTTTTGTTGTCAAAATGGTCAAAATGGGAGATGAACAGCTGATGCCATTACATTGATGATGAGATTACAACAGCGTTAGATGCCAAATTACGTTGCATACACGGGACAAGTGTGCACACCAATTCTCCCACGTTGCATCACATACGTTGCGTACGTGGGACCAGTTTGTCTCTCGCTTTATAGTTTCGTCATGTCCGTATGTCTGTCTGTCTGTCCGCGGTCATCTCCGAGACTCTTATTAGCATGGGTATACATATCCCATCATCTGTCACGATGCCTCATTGAGGTGGATAACAATTAAAATTCTATTGTGTCTCGTTAATGACAATTGAAAGGATATTAACTACGGCACAAAGTGGTAAAACAAAATTATGAAGAAAAAATTTTTAGGGTACCTCCCCTACACGTAAAGTGGTGATGTTTTTTTTTCTAACCCTTGAGTTGGGAAATTATTGGAAAGGTCCTTCAAAAATATTGCGAGTATGTGAAAACCATTTTTGGATTCAGGGAACCGTTTGCAAAATATTAAGCTTTAAAGTGCTAATTTTAGTTAGAGTCAAGTGTCCCCCCCCCCTGCCAGCTAAATGGTTGGTTTCAGATGTGTAAAAAAATCACAGCAGAGTTTATATAACGAAATTAAAACGAAAACTATCACAGCTAAGTAGTAAAAAGTTACAGGAGCTGAACTTTAAGCTCCTGTAACTTTTACTGATGTAGGTTTCAGCATCGCTGTCATACAACAAATCGTTTGTCTAAATTATATCTGTCTAATGATTGTATTACTCAAAGTGCTACAATACTTGGGCAAATCTACCCATTCTCCTTTACTGCTATAAATACTAATTTTCCGAATATAAATAAAGAAACGACCGAACAAAATACTGAAACGATCGAAAAAAAACCTGAAAATTCCGAAAAATGAATTTTTCAAACACGCAAACAAGCATACACCATGCATGCAGCATGCAAGCGAGCATGCAATATGCAGCAGGCATGGTTTCTGTCACGGCTCCAGCGCTGCGAGGCTCACGAGGTCCCACTGGTCCGGCTGCGAGGTCCCACGCGAGCTTATCGTCGCAGATGGTTTTAACGCTCACCACCGCCATCTTCGGTTTGTTTTGCAGCGATTCGTTTCCGTCACTAACTTTTGTAGCACAACATATTGACTTTTCGGAAACTTAGTATTTTTTTTCGGAAGTTTAGTATTTTTTTGGAAATTTAGTATTACGATCAACCACAGATTTTCGGAAGCTTTAATATTATCCTTATTTAAATTTAGCATTTAATTGAGATTAAAATATGCCTTGGAGCGCAGTGGTAGGAGTCAATAACCTTTTCCTGGACTATCAGGTATGTAATCCCGGTACTGCCCGATGGTAGTACGTTCCCGTGGTATATTTTCCGACATCCACGCGAGCGAAGCCGCGGGTAAAAGCTAGTATATTATAAACAAAACTAAAGGTCAATTAACATAGTCGTTTTTTAGGAGTGGCAGATGCACGACTCACGTAGAGTTTGACGTCAACATGTTGGATAAAAAAGGTTTATGCACTTTTTACTGTCAGAATTTTCGGCAATGTCAATAACACTAAAATTACAAATACCTATAAGTCTAAAAAAGCCTTTTCAGTGAGGTTTCTTTAGAAGTAGTCCACTTAGAGCACCCGTCCGAATAGCACCTGCGCGAGTAGCACAATGTGTAATAAATAAACATTCTAGTGATTTTTATCGATATCTTTCATTTAATAACGTCCTGTAAAACAAATACATCCCAGCAGTAGGCTGCTGAGTCGTAGGTGCTCTTCGTGGACAAAAGTGTAAAAATAAATTTTAATCCACGAAGAGCACCTGGGTGCTCTTCGTGGACTGGGCTAGGTGCTATTCGCGCAGGTGCTATTCGGACAGGTGCTCTAAGTGAACTACTTCTTTCCTTAGCTACCCTTGCTTTCATTATTTATTAACTTTAAAACTTCGATCGTGGTTGGGTTGAACCCTGCAATACAAACATATTTATTTTCCTCAACGGGAAAGCTCTCGACCTGCATCTCACCTGCAACATAAATTTTATTTTCCTCAACGGGAAATCTTTCAACCTGCATCTCACCATGGTAAGTGATGATCACGCCGAAGGTGGAAGCGAGCTTCACCCGGAATCCTCAACCACAGAGGAACTGGCTATCTTACCTCTAACTGCCGAAGAACAATTGTTATGGCGACAGACTTAGATAAGATGGTCGTAGCTAGCTAAGCGGACTTGAATAAGGCCTATCACCAATCAAATCGAGCAGAAAATTTTGTCTCCGGGAATCGAACTCAGGACTTCTGGGTCAGGTGGTCAGGTGGTCTAACCACTAGACCACAGTGGCGGTCAAAACAAACAAACAATGGTCCATATAAAAAATCACGAAGACAATAACAAAAATCCAGATTCGGGCTACTAAGAATTTCATCCAAATCCGTTCAGCCTTTTATAAAACAACTTTTTACAAAAAAAAAAACAACTGACCTCCAAAAAAAACACTACAAAGTGAAAAATAACTTTAATTTCGGAAGTCGGTGTCTTGGGTTTAGTATTTTCGTTTTTTGCCACCGACTTCCGAAATTAAAGTTATTTTTCACTTTGTAGTTTTTTTTTGGAGGTCAGTTGTTTCTTTTTTTGTAAAAAGTTTTTATTTTTCACTTTTTAGTTGTGGTACCTACCCCACACACATTCAAATACCACTACCTGCTACCAGTGACAGAAACTTATCATATCATCTACATATTAAGGGGACGATAGCTGACTTTTAATAATTTTATACTGAAGATGACGTCTGAACGAGTAGTGTTAGTGATTTGGAAAAAATATATGTTAAATTAGAGCATTTTTTAAATATTTTAATATAGACATATTTTTGATTATGTTTATATTACATAATGAAATTAATTTGTAAAGTTATGTCTAACGCGGATATAAAACTGAGAATGACGCAAAATCCACCATATTATCTGAAAACTTCACCATATTAAAGATAATTATATTACTGATCTTTTAGTATACGTGTTTTATTAAAATACCTTTTGTTTTACGTGTAATAAATTAATAATGTGTCTAATTTGGGACAGCGCTCCTTGATGGGCGAGTCCTATTACAGGCTGGACGTACGACGCGTTCCGTGAGCTCAGTACAGAACACGCAAGCTAACCATTCAAGGTCACAGTCATATATCTGCGTCTTAAGTGGGAAAAAAATACGTATTTTGTAGCTAACTCAAAAACTATCCACGCAAAGTTAAAAAAATTTATATGGGACCAATTCCAGAGCACACCCTTTCAATTTTCAATATCGGTCCACAATTGACGGAGAAATCGGTGGACAAACATAAAAAAAAAACAAAAAAAAAAAAAAACGCGACGAACATATAACCTCCTCCTTTTTGGAAGTCGGTTAATAGTAAGAATCAGGGTTTTAAAACAAACAAGTTGTTTTAAAACAAGTATTTTAAACAGTGTTTAAAACAGTTAGAAATAAAACAATGTTTTTTTATTCAGTGTTTAAAATCACAGTATAAAACAGTGTTTCAAACATTTAAAAAAATACACGGTTTTAAATTGCGAATGCATGGAAATAAGTGATGTGCCAGATATCCGTATCTGTATCCGTATCCGCGGATATTCGAGGAAGAAAAAATATCTGTATCCGTATCCGTTACTTTTTGGCGGATCTTGAACGGATCTTTTATATTAATACATTTCATTACGTATATGAAATTTTAAAGATATGTAGCAATGAAATACTGTTAACTTCAATCCAAATCAGTAAAAAAAAAAACTTATTTATTATAATTCAAGTAGAGTAAGTACCAGTAAATTAAGTTTAGGTAGTAATTAAAATATCTTTGTAGTGGGATCAAACCTCTAATATTTGTGCAATGCTAATTGAAATAATTATGTGAGTTAACACATCAATTAAAACTATGTTGTTTTCAAGAACTTAAACAAAATATACGTCATAATTAATATTGAGTAATGGTAAATTGTATTTCAAAAAGAGTAACTTGGCAGCTTTGTTCCCCAAAAGTCAGTTACGATGAGGATCATAAATAATTCCTGCTGAACCTGAAGAAAGTTGAGATCCGTATAGACCGTATACGTATCCGTATTCGGGGATCTAGACCCTTATGATCCGTATCCACATTTTTAACGATCCGGCACATCCCTAATGGAAATAAATGAAAAGTTATAAATTTTTAGGACTTGAAATAGCTCGAAAAGATTTCTTTTTTTTTGTGGGCATCTCATAGCTGACCTCTGAGGTCATGACTATTAAACCGGTCAATCCTGTGGTTGCCTTAAGCTGCTAAACTCAAAGCCTCCAGCCAGGGGCATATAAACTAAACTTATAAACTAGGTGAACAGTCGCCAAAAAGGCCGTACAGCTCAACGGAATTGAACTTTGACCGCCATGATGTTGGCAACGAGGCTCCACAGCTCTTCAGGCTTGCTGATAAGCGACCAAACCATCCGAAATCGTTTACGTGAAGTGGGTCTGCGTTCCTGAAGGCCGCTGAGAGTTCAACCTATAGCAGCCCGCAATTTTAGGGCCCGTTTACAATGGGCTCGCGAACACAGAAATTGGGAGGAAGAAGACTGGCGTTGTGTTTGCATTTCCGATGAATCTCGTTTCGATATGAGGTCGGATACATAACGTACTCGAGTTTGGAGGACCTCTGCACGTCAAGAACGTTTGAAATTTTGTCAGGAAGTTCATTCATATGGAGGGGGAAAAATTTCAAACGTGTCCAGAGGACGCTCTGTATAGTGCCAAGAGCGACAGCCACAGTACGTTGCCTGGAACCAGCTTGCAACATTCCGACGGCTCTCATCATCTCTGTTAACGCAAATTAACATGTTTTATATTTTAATAATTGTTAGATGTAAGTTCTGAATTCAATAACCTTATCATATTTATTATCTGTATGTTGTGTCGAAACTCACTACTTGCATTTTAGTTTATATATTTTGAGTAAAACTCTTGGACTCTGTCACTTGTCTATCGCTCAGGAAGGAAGGAGCGAACTGGTCATTGTAACTCATTTTAATTAATTAATTTATTCAATTTCACGAAGAAGTTCTCATTAACAGTGTTCAAGTTACTGTCGATTGTGTATTGTTCATACATTATATCAACATACCAAAGGAAAGTTATCAGTTTTTCATTTCGCCACCATTGTTCACATTCAACATTCCGGTTACGATTCGAATCCTCTAGCCGGACTGACCAATCTCTTCCCGTGTCAAATGATGTCGTCGCTCCAGATCGATAAATTTTTTTTAGTTCCGATGCAGAAATTGTAATAGTTTTGTAAAAACGCTATTACACACATTTATAGGAATCCAGTACCCTAATTGCGTAACTTATTTTCGTAAACAATTATGCCTAATTTGTTTCATTTGACAGTTCAACAACATTCATTGCGTTATTTACGTTGTTAAGCAGATTTTTTTTCCAACTTTTATTTTTTATTAAGCTATTGCATAGCTTTTATCGCGGGCTTTGAGCGCGGCGACCGAATCAAGAAATTCCGTGTACCATGCAATGACAGTTCCCATCACAACGTTATGTTGTCATGGGAACGTAATTTTTGTTTTATGTCATCACGTCATCATTCCAAGTGTAGCGTTGACAAAAAGGAAGTATGGAGGTTACAAATGCTATGCAATAGCTTTACCGTGGCAGTCCCCGAGTGCCACACGTTTTTTTTTTTATTTAGTTCATAATATTACAGTTTTCGTTTTACATAACATCTGCCAAACTGCAAAGCAATTTGTCGGCAGTAGATTCTCGTGGATTTAGCACGAATCTTTGCTTGACTAAACATAAAAACTATAAAAACTGAATCTAAGTTACTGGTTAACTTATGAAGCAATGGATTAGCAATCCGTTTCAAATCGAAACAGATTGTGATTGTGTTGTATTACGCATTTATGGTACTGATTGACAGTTGATTTTCTATTTTTAATCAAAATTTAAAGACAGTTCTTTATTCATGTAAATTGGATGATTGTCTGTGGTACTAAATACTTTAAGTCTAAATTTTCTGTAATTATTGTAAATTATACTCCGTTTGAAATAAGATTAGACGTTTAACTAAACCTTTTTTACAGTCTGTTCAACCGATTTTGACTTCTATTGCGTCGGTGGCATGACAAATGACAGCTGCAGTAAACAGTTGGTTTGTAACCACTTTTTTTGCTTTTAATGCCATCCTTATGCCTACGGTGTAAAAGTCAAAATCGGTTGAACGGACTGTAAAAAGGTTTGTTTAAATGTCTAATCTTATTTCAAACGGAGTATAGATGATTACCTGTGATACTAAATACTTTATATCTAAGTGCACTTTCTTTAATTATGGTAAATTAGATGATTACCTGTAATCAATACACGCTATGAAGCCGAGTCAGAGGCCCATGAGCGACTTTAAAACTCTGTCGTTAGCCAGACGAAAAGAAGAAGAAGATCTACATTTTCTTTAATTATTGTAAATTAGATTACCTGTGATCCAAAATAGAAAGTCCTTCTTTGGAATTTTTTATTGTAAGTATAAAAATAATATTACAGTTTAGATTCTGAACAGCGATACTAAAGGGACTGCGCATTTTCTTGCGTTATTGAGAGTTGTCGTTAAGGGGACGATAACCGACTTTTAATGATTTTATACTGAAAATGACGTCTAAACGAGTAGTGTTAGTGATTTGAAAAAAAATATATGTTAAATTAGAGCATTTTTTAAATATTTTAATATAGGCATATTTTTGATTATGTTTATATTACATAGTGAAATTAATTTGTAAAGTTATGTCTAACGCGGATAAAAAACTGAGAATGACGCAAAATCTATCAAGCGTATTTTTCTGAAAACTTCACCATTTTAAAGATAATAAAATTATTAATCTTTTAGTATACGTGTTTTATTAAAATACCTTTTTTTATGTGTAATAAATTAATAATGCGTTTAATTTGGGACAGCGCTCCTTGATGGGCGAGTCCTATTACTGGCTGGAAGTACGACGTGTTACTGAGCTCAGTACAGAACACGCAAGCTAACCATTCAAGGTCACTGTCCTATATCTGCGTCTTAAATGGAGAGAAGAAAATTCAATATTATTTACTATTATATGTATTTACTGATAAAGTATAAAATTTACAAACAAGAAACATTGATATGTTGATATGAAATAACAAAGCTTGCTTAAAATCTGTTATCTTCGTCTGACGTTTTTTGTTGTTCCAGTATTTTAATTGTATTTTGTTACTAGCTTCTGCCCGCGACTTCGTTCACGTGGAAGTCGTAAGACACCACAATATACTACAATAACAGCTTTTTTAACCGACTTCCAAAAGGAGGAGGTTCTCAATTCGATTGTATGTTGTTTTTTTTTTTTGTATGTTTGTTACGCGATTACTACGTCAATTATGAATTGATTTTGATGATTCTTTTTTTGTTTGGTAGATCCTACTTCAGAGGTGGTCCCATATAAATTTTATTAACTTTGCTTGGGTAGTTTTTGAGTTAGCTTCAATAATACGTATTTTTTCGTCCCTTAGTATGTGGATGATATGATAACTTCCTGTCACTGTTATTTACATAGCAGGTATTGGTATTCGAATTTGTGTGGGGTAGGTGTATCACAACTAAAGTGAAAAATAAAAACTTTTTACAAAAAAAAAAACAACCGACTTCAAAAAAACACTACAAAGTGAAAAATTACTTTAATTTCGGAAGTCGGTGACAAAGAACGAAAATTCAAAACCAAAGACACCGACTTCCGAAATTAAAGTTATTTTTCACTTTGTAGTGTTTTTTTGAAGTCGGTTGTTTTTTTTTTTGTAAAAAGTTTTTTATAAAACATCCCTGCATACTACATTTGTAGTTTTATTCTCAGCAGTTAAAATATACAGAGAGTCAGGAATGGTGACTCGGGAGCAAGCGACGTACAGTTGTCCGTGTGAGAAGCAGCTTGTCTTTAGGTTGACAACCGCAGCCTTCAGCCTTCGGTGTCGGCCCCTGTGACTTGTTGATCGCAAAGCAAACGCTCCCAGAGAACTGCATGCGCTTGAACTGGTAATTGTGGGGAATTAGTGGTATACGCGCTATAAACACTGTGTCGCCATCGCCACAACCTGTTAGAATTTTCATCTCGATGACGTTTCTTTGCAAAAACATGACTTTGAGCCGGGTTCCGTTACACAGATGTACAACCGGAAGTCCACTTGCCATTTGCGAATTGAGAAATTCTACGGGGTAATATGTGGCATCATCTTCCTCCACATCAGTATTAATGGAGGTGTATATCACTTCACTCCCTTCAATTTGTGAGAAAATACTGTGGTTGATCGCTGCAGCTTGATCATTTTCGGAGTTAAAATGGAAACTCGCCCAAGAATTCTCTTGGTACGGTAGTTGACTGATGTCCCCATATATCAGACGAATAAGATCTAAAGTGGGATCTACTCTACCAAGAGTCTCTGGTAGAGTGCCTTCACCAACTTTTAGAAAAACATCGGAGAATTCTTGAGCATTTGAATTCCCGCCAAGCCGAGCTCGCATGATGAAGGTCAAACGCAGTCTATGAACTCTCGACCATTGAGTCGACCTTTTCAACGAAGTATTCACTTTGTCAGTCAGGACTGTAACACCACCCATCATGTCTTGGTTCCTGCGGATGTCCTGCAGGGTTCTGTTTACAGCTTCCACTGCTTTCCTTTTTGCCATAATGCATTCATCCCATACGATGAAGCGCAATCCCTAACTATGCGTTCGCACTGGCGAAACATCACAACAAAACATATTGGAATCTCTAATGCCTGTCAAACTTTGTATGGAAAATTGACAGAAAATAGAGACTCCAACATGTTTCGTTGTAAATGTTTCGCCAGTGCAAACGCACAGTAAGCACACATCCCTTGTTACTGTTGCGTGACACCCCACAAACAGGCGTTTCGTTGCTCTCTAAATCGATGGAAATCTTAAACATGGCGTGCGCTGTTTTGTCACCAGAAAGCAGTGTGGCAACGATTCCAGAAGATCCACACACAGATTTTAAAATCGCTAGCACAAATCTGCTGTCAAAATCTGTAAAAGATCCTTTTATTCCTAGTCTTCAGCTCTAAAATGATCAGAACACAACCTTGAATGTTTTGTGACTGTAAAGTACTTGTAACGTAGCAGTTTCCCATAGCTTACGAAGTTTTCCTTTTTAACCGACTTCAAAAAAAGGCTGTTTCTCAATTCGACCGTATATCTTATCTTCTTCTTCTTATCTTATCTTGTCTTCTTAATCTTCTTAATATATATAAATCACGTGTCACGTTGTTTGTCCGCGATGGACTCCTAAACTACTTAACCGATTTTAATCAAATTTGCACACCGTGTGCAGTTTGATCCAACTTGAAAGATAGGATAGCTTACATCCTAAGTTAGGAAAAAAAAAAAGATATGAAGAATAATTATGTTTTTATAAATTATGGTAGGGTAGGTAGGGTAGGTAGGGTAGGTAGGGTAGGTAGGGTAGGTAGGGTAGGTAGGGTAGGTAGGGTAGGTAGGGTAGGTAGGGTAGGTAGGGTAGGTAGGGTAGGTAGGGTAGGTAGGGTAGGTAGGGTAGGTAGGGTAGGTAGGGTAGGTAGGGTAGGTAGGGTAGGTAGGGTAGGTAGGGTAGGTAGGGTAGGTAGGGTAGGTAGGGTAGGTAGGGTAGGTAGGGTAGGTAGGGTAGGTAGGGTAGGTAGGGTAGGTAGGGTAGGTAGGGTAGGTAGGGTAGGTAGGGTAGGTAGGGTAGGTAGGGTAGGTAGGGTAGGTAGGGCAATTCGCATGTGGCGATGTAGATGCTAGTTCGCATGTGGCGATGTAGATGCTAGTTCGCATGTGGCGAAGTAGATGCCACCACAAACAAACCGTTGTTATTATACGATTTTGTCATTGTGAAACTGAGCAAAGTTACGCACTTATCTATATTTTCATATATATTACATAAATTGACAGCGTTTGACGAAAAAGATTATGATTATAGTAGTTTATTACTATTTTTCTTATTACTACAATGATTTAAGTAACGCACAAATGTATAATTTTATCTAACTTTGAGAGTGATTAACGAAAATATGCATGATCGAGTGAAATCATTGTTATTATAGGCTTTTTGTTATTGTTAAAGTGACAGTACGAATCAATATCATCTGATTTATATTTATTTCAATCCTCTTGTTTGTAAAATGACAAAATTTATGTTACATAACGTAACGAAAACTATAGGTAGTATCTATCCGCTGTTTTGGATAAATACTCAAGTAAAAACGGATATTTATGAGTATTTATCTATTTTGAGTATATATCCGGATAAAATCCCAACACTACCTGTGATCGCAAAGCATAGAGCAGGCGGCGGCGTGGCGCAGGGGGGACTGCGGACTGCGGGAGCGACCGACAGTCAACTCGGCTGAGCTCGGCCACACTAGGCACTCCCTCGTTTGCGAAATGTAAAAAGCCTAACAAAAGCCGAACAAGCCGGACACCGTTTATTTTGGCCTCATAGGAATTACTTACTTTTTTTCGAAAATATTAAATGTACAGTTTTGACATCGCTACGATTTTATAATATGTATAGGTCATCCATATACTCGTAGACCAAGTAGAAAAAATACGTATTATTGAAGCTAACTCAAAAACTACACAAGCAAAGTAAATAAAATTTTGACCTACTAAACAAAAAAAGAATCATCAAAATCAATTCAAAATTGGCGGAGTAATCGCGTAACAAACACATTAAAAAAAACATAATATTATTATGCATAGTCGAATTGGGAACCTCCTCGTTTTTTAAGTCGGTTATAAACTTATAAAATATCACCTTGTAAACTTATGTGAAGTAAGCTGTCAATAGTGTCAGTCCCCAAGCTCACTTCACATAAGTTTTCACGGTGAGTTTTTTTAGCGTTGAGCACAGGAATGTGTAACTCACCAAAATTAGGTATGTTAGGTTCCTACTGGTGCCGATTCCCTTGTTCATAAACTAAACTAAAAAGTTCAGTGCATCTTTTTCTTTCTGTTTCAATAAGAAAAAGACAGAAGATAAATTTTAGTTTAGTCCTGTCAAATTAATCAGCGCTTGACGTAAATTGACGTAATTTTAGTAGGCAAGTTTTGTCTAAACTTGTATGGAGTAGTGACAGGCGCTGATTAATTTGACAGGACTAAACTAAAATTTATCTTCTGTCCTTTTCTTAATGAAATAGAAAGAAAAAGATGCACTGAACTTAAATTTAGTTTAGTTTGTGAACAAGGGAATCGGCACCAATTTGATTTACCCATCTCTCAAAATTGGTTGGTTGGTTTGGCTTTTACGAAACCGACGTCAGTAGGAAGGGTAACCTCTGTTTTGTTTGTAGAGATTGTAACAGTCTATTGACCTAGTCTGTAGGTCAATGGAGAGGTCTGTGACCTTAAACTGACCAACGTAAACATCGATTGATGGAACGGTTTAGTGGTGCCATCTATGTTCAACTGACGGAACTAATACACAAACATAGGTAATATGTTCTTATTGGTATCTGTTGAACAAAAGAGCTAAGCTACATCATTCGCTACGTAAGTAAAATGTTTTTAGTTTCTTGAGATGGTCAGAGATGACGCTTTTAACAATAAGCTTTTTTTTCTTGTTTATTTTTACTCTACATATTTTAAATAGTCCATGTGCTCGTATTGTCATCCTGTTACGAGTTTGGTTAAATAATAAATTTTATACCTTTTGACTCTACTGTGTATCATAAAAACTCTCATAATTTAGCCTCCTTTTTCAGGACATACCTAAGTTTTATAATGTATACATAGAGGTTTAAATTATCCTTTAAAAATAATGACTTTACAACAGTACCTACAGTATAGTCCGTGCAATCCACGAAGATGCGCCCCACTCCGCGATTACTGTACTGTAAGCTGAACTCTAGTACGGCGCGGAGCGGAGTGGGGCGCGTCTTCGTGGATTGCACGGCCTATAAGTAGATAACTGAAATTCAGTTTACAGCTGTGATTATCAGTCTAGTGCCTCTTGTCTAGAGTTTTAAGGAATTCGCTGCACTTGGAAAAAATATCGGCCATTTGGAAAAGTGGAGAAATAATAAATCTAGCCAGGAGTGGAGAAAGTTGCTCCGGGTAGATTTCGAGGCTATTTTGGAACTAGTCTTAAATATTTTATTTATGAATAAAATCCAGTTTACCCCAAAACGTCTTATAGCTTACATTTTTGTTCTTTTCAACTTGTTCAATTCGTAGGCCTTATCTGTACAAATAATTTAGGTCTGTAGGTACTATGTTTTTATAATGGAATCAAAACATAGTAAGCAAATTATCATCAAATGGATGACTAATTGATTGTCGATTAACATATTTGTTACTAACGTGTTTTAATTTGTTCTCTCTTGATCGTTATGTGCCTTCAACGCAATCTTTGCGCTAAATAATTGTTATTTCTATTAATAAAGGAAGCTGTTGTTGTTAAATTTAGGAAGAAATGCGTATCTTTGTCTCCACATACAGTAACATTACGAATAACGCAGTACCTATGGCAGTACCATTACAATAAAGGGTATTGTTCACGCGCTACGCACACAGACGTGCGCACGCCCACATGCTCGCTAATAAAGTGGCGTCCAACACTCATTTACAAATTAACGTGCAATGAAACAAATGCGTGTGCAATTATTTACCGGCTACGGACAAAGGGTTTCAATAGTCCACTTCGCGTTGGTTAGAGCGAACCGCGGGCGCACTTGAATGCGCGACGTATCGTAGCGCGCACGCGCGGAAGTTTTTTCGAAGAAACAGTGTAGTTCACGATCGGAATGATGTTGGCCGGGGCGCAAATTGTTGATGAAACCAGTGTCGCGTTTACGACGGGGAACACGGGGACAACCGGGACTAGTCCCTCAATGCCTCCCGTCCAGGGCTCCTCCCGGGAAGCACAGCCGGTCGCCCCGTCACCTGCACCTGCGCAGGGTCTCCACATGATCCCTAAGCTTGATCCAGTGGACATCAGTTTCAGCAATATCACATGCACAGTCAAACTGGGAATAACTAAAGGTAAATGAAAAAACTTTTGTACCAAATTATCTAAGGTTTCTGAAAACGGAAGGAAAATGTTCAGTGATTGGCGATTTATATGTTTATATAATTAAAAATAATAATCCTATTTAAAAAATGCATTAGTATAAAAGCAAGGAACACTATCTAAAAGTGTATCATGGTCGAATGGTTTCCCTAGTGATCCATAAAACAATTAAAGGTTTTGAACTGTCCTACACAGAACACTAGATCTAATTTAAAAATAGGTGCAAGACAAGAAGTAGTATGCCACAACTCCACTAGTCGTGATAATGTTATTGGATATGATACAACAATACCATGTTATGAATAGTTATGATATACTCGTCAGTAACACGATAATAAATATCAATTATATCTTAGTCTTTATGTGAGCGCGGTTTATATTACTAACTTAATTAACGTGTCTATTATTTTTATAACTACACATGAATAAACAATGTGTAAGGAAGCATAATTACTTAATAACATATTGACAATATTAGTTCCTTACGTATTTGTCTTATGTATCTATTTATTATGATTATATGTGGTTTTTAGATAATACACAACGTGAATGATAATTAACTAACTAATGTTGTGATTTTCATACGACGACGCGCAGTTTTTTGTATCGAACTTACTGACTGCCAGGAGGACCTCATTTCTAGGCTAGTAACACCTTTATCGCTCTGATAACAGCTGAAGGTTCTCCTGAAGAACTGCTTGGTTGTGCAAATACATAATTATATTGAAAAGACTGCAGATTTTTAGCTCTATCATTTTACAGAAATAGCCTATCTTACAAATTACAGACAGGTTGACCTAACATATTTTTCACAATATATTTGTACTTATACTTATCAATGATGAAAGACTTGATTAATCCCTATACCTACGATTACTCACGTGGTAGCAATCAATCAGAAGCAAGAAATCATGCTTCAGTGCAGCTACGTATTACAAAACTTGTCATCCGTCCGGAAATGATAGTTTCATAGTTGAACAATTTTGTCTAGTAGTCCCAACACAGTCTCTCTGTCTTTGTCTCTCCCGTTTCCCAGCTTTAGTCCCACATTGTAGTGGGGTCTGCTTTTCTGATTTTCTCTTTATAATTCGCATTGTTTTATATTTAAGAGGCTTGCGAACACTGCTCGCAACTACAAATCGAGATGTTTGCAAAATTCAATTCCAAGCACGTTGCGCTAGTGTGAGTGCCTTCTTTTTTTTTTTCGAAGTGTTATTCAGCTACAGTGAGCAATACTACTACGCACACATTGACAATTATTGCTTGACGCGATGGCACTAGTAGCTTTCGAAAATTTATGACAAATTTGGATGTGTTCCGTAATATCAAAAATGATGAATGAAAACTTAATATTTTTCAATTTTTTTTTCGATAATTTGTAATTTGATAATTTCTGCAGAAACAATATAAATATTGTTGTTTATAATACAGAAAAACAATATGAAGACATGTTATTTACACTGTAAAAATGTGCGAAGTTAAATTCGTTTGAACTTCATTTTAGAAAAGATTTTTGGAAAAAAAAAGATGTAAAGCCTAGATGAACACTGTCTTAATCCGAATAACAACATAATATGGTAGAATTAATGTCTATTTTTCTGGTGTACATAATAAAGAATATTCTATCTATCTATGCCCAAATTGCAAATGATTTAGGTATTACGTTTGTATGGACAATTCATGCGTCGCCGCGTTCTTAAGATGTTGACTCTCTGTCCCCTAAAAACCAGTATCGTTCTCTGCTTTATGAATCCCATTTGCAACTAAAGAATCCATTAACTTATATATATCATCTTGAAGGTTAATTAGGTTGACGATAAACCATCGGGCTCTATACTCCGTTTGAAATAAGATTAGACATTTAAACAAACCTTTTTTACAGTCCGTTCAACCGATTTTGACTTCTATACCGTAGGCATAAGGATGGCACTAAAAGCAAAAAAGTGGTTACAAACCAACTGTTTACTGCAGCTATCATTTGTCATGCCACCAACGCAATAGAAGTCAAAATCGGTTGAACAGACTGTAAAAAAGGTTTAGTTAAATGTCTAATCTTATTTCAAACGGGGGATAGTATTCTTCAATCTCTTCAAAACCTTGGTACCTACAGTAGTTTATTCTTCAGGACGACTAGCAACCACAAAATTTGTGGAGTGGCTTTAATACCCATAAACCTAGTTTATACCTGTATAGTTGATAGATCATTTATAATTCTAATGATAGTAGGAGCAACAATACGATTGCTTTTATTCGTTCAATTATGGTTACCACTGATGCTTGAATTAATGCGCATAGATGATAGGAAATGCAAAGTGACACAAAACGGAGTATTCATAAACGCTTAAAGTTAATTAATGATTAGCGCCTGTTTAACCATACATTTTGACGTTTAAGACGCAGATATATGACAGTGACCTTGAATGGTTAGCTTGCGTGTTCTGTACTGAGCTCACGCAACGCGTCGTACGTCCAGCCAGTAATAGGACTCGCCCATCAAGGAGCGCTGTCCCAAATTAGACGCATTATTAATTTATTACACGTAAAATAAAAGGTATTTTAATAAAACACGTATACCAAAAGATTAACAATTTAATTATCTATAAAATGGTGAAGTATTCAGAAAAATATGCTTGATGAATTTTGCGTCATTCTCAGTTTTTTATCCGCGTTAGACATAATTTACAAATTAATTTCACTATGTAATATAAACATAATCAAAAATATGCCTATATTAAAATATTAAGAAAATGCTCTAATTTAACGTATATTTTTTCCAAATCACTAACACTACTCGTTTAGATGTCATCTTCAGTGTAAAATCATTAAAAGTTAGCTATCGTCCCCTTAAACGTCTCTTAAATTTAATCATCGTTTATGAATAAACCCTTACGAATGCCAGTTACTATCAAGATTTTGTTGTATCAAAACATTGACAAAAGTTTTGTACGTTTGTTTTAATTACGAAGTAAGTATCAAAGCACAAATGTTTGAACACCCTGCTTTATAGCCTGAATGTTATCATACTACAAATATTTATTTTTACTACTACAATATATAATTTTTTACAATTAACTAACCGATTCCCTTTCACCAAAATCATCTTTGTTTCGTTAAAAATACCTGTATTATTGCATGAAGTATCGTAAACATCCTGCTCTAAAGATGACTGAAAATGATGACTGATTGTAAATTACTTACCACATAATTTGAAAAACCCATGTGTATACTACCTTAAAATTTCACTGTAAAGCCTTTCGTTTCACCAAAATGAAATTAGAAGTAAATATCAACTCTGAGGTCACTAGTTAATAATTGTAATCATAATCATGTATATCAAAATATGGTACATTATATTATGGTCTTTTAAGATTAGTCAATTTGATGATATCGTCACATTCTGCCAAGTGTACATAGGTACGTGTATTACAGGATAGAGATTATTAGGTTAGTATTAACATAAATATTGGTTGCAATCGATCAACCTTTACTGGCCGCAGCTAATAACCACAATACCTCGCCTTGACTCGATTGCTACGAGTACACATCATAACAGTTGCGAGTTACAAGTCAAGTTCACTTTTTATACATAAAGCATATAATTATATGCATACATAATATATATTTATATATAAAATAATTATAAAACAAGAGCAAAGAACTATATATAATGATGATGAAGTTTCTTTTGCCAATATTTAAAAAATGGACAAAATTGAGCACACCTGGCCGACAGCAGGGACAAGGCATTCCATAACCGTACTACTAGAACTGTAAAAGATTTGTCATAAAAGCTGGTGAGATGCACGGCAACTCTAGTCTCAAGTTTAGCGAATGTTTCCATTCTGTGTCTCAAAGCAGTTTATAATTTTTCAACCTTTCCATTACTTCATTTATTAACAAAATTATAAATAACTGATATTACCTACGACAAAGTTACCCACAGAAAATCTTTACGTAACATTAAATAAATAAAAAGGGTTTAAAAAATATATAATATAAAATTATTAATAACAGCTTGGCTATTTTTATCTCCAACAACAGGCCAAAGTGCAAGGTAGCATAAAACATACCTAAACGTAAATAACTACGTTACCGGTTTCCTTATTTACGCTAGCGGTTTTAGGAAAAACTCCATAAGTTAGCAAAGGTGTCAAATGTTATGATTTCATGAAATCATGACATTTGACACCTTTATCTTCTTCTTAATCACTATTGCTGATTGTAATGATTATAATTGAGTAAAGCCATATTTGTTACGACCGCGAATCATATTTTAATCAACATAAAACCTGACACTGACCTGCAAAATGCAAAAAACGTAAGAAAATTTGAATTTCGCGGGCTACCCTGACGCTTCCCCTTAAGACAATCGTAAAATATTTTAAGAAACCCATTTTTCAGACATCCCATTTTTCAGACATCCCATTTTAATTAAAAAATCTGATAGATATAAACATTTAAATGCAATATTTAAATGCGATTTTCGAAAAATGGGCATCTTAAAACACTATGCATCAGTCTATTAGTATGTTTATAATTACTCATGTCAGAGAGACGAGTTGAATTATTAATTTTATTGTCTGTTCAAATACATCTTCAGACAAGTTCACATAAATTATTATAATGTAGTAGGTATTTTGTAATGTAATCATCTCCACTTTGCGTCAAGATTAGACTTTTAAAACTAACAGGGAAATAATCGTAGAACACACGGGTAAGTAAAATACATAATTGTTACGTGACTGTTTGGCACTCTATCAAAGGTTTGGTTTGGTTTTGGAGGTCAGGTCAAGCAGTTGCTCCATGTGAAATACTCAGCTGTATCCGGTTAGACAGGAAGCCGACCCCAATATAAATAGGAAAAAGCTAGGTAAAATTTGTTTCGACTCGATCAAAGGTTTAGCTGCCTTATACTGTCATCGATCCTGTTAGAAACAATACACCTACGAGAATACCTATGCACAGTGAATTTTTGATCTCTGGACCGCTTGTAGTAATCTTGCACTCGTTGTTTTAATAAACTATTGTTTTACATACGATTACAAACTCGCCTAGCAGAAAAAGCAGAAGAAAAATATCAACACCTACCCACACCAATTCTATCAAAACTTTGTATCTAGGGCATTACACCAAAACTACTTATATCTATCAACTAATTATCTAGTAACTTCGATGTGACTTCGATTCTGGCTGTTTCTTCATTGGTGACCTATTTAAAATACAATTAGTCAACTAAACATTATCATTGATGTGTAGAAAATACCAATGATTGCGTACATTCGAACATTAATCTATCCTTATCCACGGATTAACAACATTATCGTGACATGGATACAAGAGAATTAATACTAAGGTATGAAATGTACAAATATCATAATGTAATCATGAATAACTTTTCTTTGTCATTTTTCATGTTAGTATATCTGCCAAGGCTCGGATACCGGTTAAATTTTCAAACCGTTATTATTTACCTACTTAACGAAAAAACCTTTACATTCGGTTTCGTTAGTAAAAAAACGGTTTTTATAAACCTGTTTTGGAGGAGTCTTCACATAAAGGTTTTTTTCGGATTAAATGGTTTAGAGCAATATTAACCGGTTTTTTGTTATATTTTATTCAGCGTGGCATCCTCACAAGTAATCACAAGTTGCAATGCGTTTACCAACATGCCGCTCGTCGAATAAACCGGTTAATTTAGGTAAAATAAAGTTCTTAAAACGTTCACGTTTTTAAGAAAAGTTCGGAGTAAAACCCAAAAAACTGATTTTAACCGGTATTTATTAAACCGGTTCCGAACCTTGATATCTGTATCGAAAGCCATCTAAGCCAAACGCATTAAGAAGTTACCTAAACTGGACCTGTTTAATTCTAGCTATACTTACCTACGTAAAGATTTTTTTATAAACATTGCTGAGCATTCCTTTGGTCCATTCATCTATTTCTATGTAGAAAAACAAGACAATGATCAATATAAAATCTCCATACGAAGTCCGATCTCCATAACTACTTAATTAATTGCAAACGTACAATATCTCCATGCCCTCTACTGTGATACTACTCTCCCGGATATGCGATAGTACGGCTCATTATCAAGATATCACCGGATCGGTGATAACTGTGATAAGAACACTCACTGGATCGCCTAACAATCGTATTTACAAGTGTTCGATAAAATGCACTGAACAGTTCGTTCAACTCAATTGAATTATCCAGTTTTTGTGATGTCCCCTCCAAAATATAGGATGTGGACAATTTTGAGTGTTAACCGGTCATCATGGAGGATAGAGACCTTGACATTAGATTGGGATGGCACGATCAAGAGATTTGGACAACCGAATTGCGATCGTTGTCAGTTTCTAATTCTAATTTTATTTTTTTAAACTTAACTTTAAGTAAGATAATCATCCTTTGCTGCATACAGGGTGGCAGGAACATCGACGCGAAAACTGTTACCATGGATTCAGTACATGATTTTTAACACCCCTGCATTGAAATTCTTCGTCGGATATTTAAAAAAAATCTGCTGCAATTTCAACGTAGGGGCTTCAGAATCATGTACTTACTGAATCCATGGTAACAGTTTTCGCATCGATGCCCCTGCCACTCTGTATACTTGCTAACAGTAACACAAATGGAAGAAGTCACTGGAGCCAGGGTCTCAATTTTTTCTGTAACCTTTTTATGGCAATAAAAAATTTATTATTTCGAATGCAATGATAAAATAAATAAATATCATCAAAGGTTCATTCAGAAAACAAAACAGAGGCACCTGTGCAAATAAGCCTGTTTTGAAGGTGTTCATTTTCTAATTACGGTGCGGGTTATTAATTATCGTCTTCGTGAATGTGCCCCACATACATGCATGTCTGCCGCTGAATATAATAATCCCTCCATGATCATGAACATTGATAAACCAGCTTCTATAGAAGCTGCATCAGTAACTTGTTACCATTGTGATAGTCTTTATAAAAACAGCCGTATAATACCTACTTATTTCTAATTTCATCATAATTATTCATATAGCGTCTGAAAATGCCGAAAATATTGCAGAATTTAGAATAGGTAGGTAACAGAGTTATCAAACACGAGGTGAAAACATATAAAAAGGCAATGGTGTCGATTCCCTTGTTCACAAACTAAACAAAATTTAAGTTCAGTGCATCTTTTTCTTTCTATTTCATTAAGAAAAGGACAGAAGATAAATTTTAGTTTAGTCCTGTCAAATTAATTAGCGCCTGTCACTACTCCACACAAGTTTAGACGTGATTAAAAACTTGCCTACTAAAATTACGTCAAGCGCTGATTAATTTGACAGGACTAAACTAAAATTTATCTTCTGTCCTTTTCTTAATTAAATAGAAAGAAAAAGATGCACTGAACTTAAATTTTGTTTAGTTTGTGAACAAGGGAATCGGCAGCATTGTCTCCAAAACTAAACAAAAATCTCTTTTGTAATAAGCTAGAGGTGTCTAAAAGTACCATTATACTTACAATAATAATGGTACTTTTAGACACCTCTAGCTAATAACTAATTACGTAATAATAACTACATATTGTTATTATTGAACTTAGAACCGTTTGTGTGACACTGATAAAGTTGGTAACGTTATTCGATACGACTTTATCGCGGCAAATACTTAGAAATTGTTTTTATTACTCGGTCTAGGAAATAATTAGCGTGACAAACCTCATTAATTGATTAACTATGGTTTGAAATGACATAATGTTGTGACTAGAATTTGTTTGCCATTTTGATGGTCCGTCTGTTTCCTTAAAAACTGTAGGCATGACAATGTCTTATCTTAACAAAAATGAACTACATGGCTACAGTTTACAGAAGAAGAAAGAAAAAAAAAAAATTGTTTGATCTGCACAAAATAAACGCACATTCAATTCAATTCATTCATTTTTCATTCATTCATTCAATTCTTTGAATGCTTGTGCTTGTGCTCAGTTGCAGACTGAAACTAATGATGATGAGAGATGATGATTATTAAAATCACGGAATAGTTATCTATTCCGTGATTAAAATAATAATAAAGTCTTACAATAACCCAGACTCACGATATCTGACACAGTTTCATGTGCAAAAAATCTTAATGTTTACAAAAAGTAATAATATTTTTGTTATTACTTACACAATCTTATCATTGCTATTTCAAAATATAAATACTTGTAGGCACATAGTTTTTTTTCCAATTAGTTAATTTACACAAGCGACATGGTTTAGACACATAAATCTTAGGCATTAGGCGGGTCGGTCTTTTGGGAATTACATCATCATCATCATTTCAGCTGAAAGACGTCCATTGCTGAACATAGGCCTCCCCCAAGCACCGCCACTTCGACCGATTCTGTGCTTTCCAGCGGATTCCTGCGGCCTTCACAAGGTCATCGGTACATCTTCCAACGCTACGTCTACAATCGGGAATCGTCGGGAATTACATAATTTACATCAAATTTTATCATTATTTCATACTACATTAGATAGTTACTATGCAAAAAATAAACAATAAAATAAATAAATTGACAGGTGAAACGTCACAAACTGGGTATGAATAGCCATTTATGATTTTATTTAATCTTGAAAATCGACTTTGATAACCAGTTTGAAGTTTATTTGAACCTTGTAATATTCATACACGAATAACCTTTTATTGGCAAGAAGATTCTTTAATTGCCAATGAAGTAGGTAGGTAACTTCAATTCTATTTCATTACTGTCAAGAATAAATTAACCTACAAATATTATATTCAGAGAATGAATAAATAAGGGATAAAATATAGGTACTAACACTATTGTAAAAAAAACAGATGGGTAGGAAATAATTCGCTCTTCCTCTCTCCTAATACTTATTTAAAATGTTGCTGTGCCTGATAGCCCATAATTGTTCCTATAAATTAATACTTACCACCTGTATGTGTACATTATAGATTGCAATAAAGATTAATTGAATTTAATTGAAACGAAAAAGTTTAGTCCGGATTTGTGCCCGTTTTTATTTTTTGTGATGGGCCTTCTCGTAGTTGACCTCTGAGATCATGACTACTTAACCGGGCTTTCCTGTGGGTGCCTTAAGCTACTACACTTAAAACCTCCAGCCAGGGGGTTATTCAACTAATTAAAACTAGGTGAACGCTCGCTAAGGGCACCCCCTGTGGGGTACGAACCTCGGCTTAGGGTGTCAACCGGAGGGAGGACATCAAGGATGGGACGGGCTGGGAAGATTTGTGCCCGGTTGATGGCAGTAGGCTCGCCCCCTCAAAATCAAAATTAAAATCAAAATATTTTATTTCACATAAACCTACATGGGCATTTATAAAACGTCAGAAGCTAGCACGGTTCCAATTGGTCGTTTCCTATGGAGAAGAGCCAGCAAGAAACTCCACGGTTCCCTATTACATGAGACTTAAACATAACTGGCGAAATGTGGGTGTACTATACGTACACTTCTGTCTAACCTTTCGGGCAATACAGGCGTGATGTTATGAAAAAATTCAAAGTTATTTAAATACCAGTAAAACGTTTCTAGTGTGTTAGCCGATGATTCACGACTACCATGCCTTTGTTTGTTACTAAACATTTCACTTACTTATACTTATACTAACTTGGTTGGTACAACGGTTAGATAAACAAGCAGTCTCTTTGTTTCCAAGGCATCTAACATAACGTGGACTTTAGACAGTGCGAAGTTTATTAGTCACATAATTATACAAACAGCCAACTAACTACTATGAAATCTACAACGAGCGCAAGGACTCGTTTCACAGCTGTTATGATTTATGCAGATCGTAATTTGACAGCTTCATTATACTCTATTCGATCTAGCACGACATAAGTTGAAAACAAAATATTGTCTAAATCTCTATCTACTGTCCAAAGATAAAACACGCTCTACTTTGAACCCACTGAATAAATAAACAATGAATAATCTACATTCTTTGTTTTCTTTTGCTGTGATTTTTCAGTGATTTATTTTTATGATAGATAACATATTAACACGATTATAATCATTCTAAAATAAAGTCAATCCATTACATTAATGAGTAAGTTCTGTCTGTCTGTTACCTTTTCACGCCTAAACAACTAAACTGATCGTTATAAAATTTGACGATAGTTAGCCATTTTTTTTTTTTTTTGGGTGGGAAATTATCAAATAACTTCTCCCGCTCTGGGCGGTGCGGGAGGGCGTGTCAGACTCTTACTGACTAAAACCCACCCTTGTTCCTTCAGTTGCCATGTTGCCGGGGGGCCACGATGTCCCTATCGGTTTTCTTCGAACCCCCGGTAGGCATTGGCCCTAGCGGACCCCGTCAGTCAATTCTGCTGACATCTCTTTGAGGCGCGCGTGGAACATAACGCGCCGTCGACCCGGGCTTGGTCCTTATCGGACGGCGAGCTGCCCATTGCTCACCGTGACAGATAGTTAGCCTGGAGAGAAGGATATACTTAGGCTACTTTTCATCCAGGATATTTCTATTAAAAATGATGAAATACAAAATACAACAGCTAGTTTGTTTATAAACTTAAAATCAATATTGCCAGCTCATTGCAAGAAATTCAACCACTAGCTTTTCCCCGCGGTTTCACCCGCATAGGTACGTCTCGATCCCGTGGGAATATGGGCATAAAAAGTATCCTATGTCCTAACCCAGGTCGTGGTCTACCCATGTGCCAAATTTCAGCCGTTTTAAATAAACGAACAAACTCACTTTCGCATTTATTATACATAGGATTCATTGATAACTAAATTATACTAAGGTTAAATTAATGTGCCACGTTTAGATAAATTTCCACTGCAGTACTTATTATCTTGAACCAGCTTTTCCAGTCTGTAAATTACATTAATCTGTTTATTGTGTGATTTACACAGGAAGTAGACATCTATTAATAGTTATATTGACATCACGCAGTCAGTAAAAAAATACTATTATGTGTTTGACCTCTGCTTATAATCCTGATTGTGTTGTCATTCAAATAAAATTGATGTGATTTAATTTAAATCCTTCCTTATTACATGAATTTAAGAGAAGTTATTTTGTACAATATGTTATGTGTCTTTGTGGCTATAAAAGTCATTGAACTTGCCTTAATATTTTTTGGCATTTTGACCGTGAGCCACACAAGCTTCAATATTCAATGTTATTTTTCACTAAATACAGGTTCAAATTAAATTAGTAATTAATTAATCTCCGCAGACGTGATAAGTATCGATATCAAATAAGACAAAACGCAAATAAAAAGATTCATTGTTTTTTTTGGGGTCAACGACGTAGTAGTTTGGCTAGCTGATGAAATTTGACCCTGTATAGTTTCTATTTTTCCAAGAATTTCCCCCACAAGATGATTTAGGGATTTCGCGCACTAGGCGGCCACGACCTGTACCCTAATTGCGTAATACAACATAATCACAATCTGTTTCGATTTGAAACAGATTGCTAATCCATTGCTTTATAAGTTGGAAAAAAAAATCTGCTCAACAACGTAAATAACGCAATGAATGTTGTTGAACTGTCAAAATGAAACAAATTAGGCAAAATTGTTTACGAAAATAAGTTACGCAATTAGGGTACAGGTTAACCGTAGAAACCCATTGAATCGCGCACTTGTTCGCAAGCTGAAGTAGTCCACTTAGAGCACCCGTCCGAATAGCACCTGCGCGAATAGCACCCAGCCTAGTAATTAAGGCTGATTTTGCAATAAAAGTGATATGTGGAGACTGATTGTGATATATTAAAAATAAGAAGTGTTATCATTTGGTAAAATTAATAAATTATTGTCATAGTGATTACTATTATTTTTCATTTTTAAATGTCGCCTAGATAAATTTCGTATGTACGTAAGTATTAAATCTTTCATTTAATAACGTCCTGTAACGAATACATCCCAGCAGTAGGCTGCTGAGTCATAGGTGCTCTTCGTGGACAAAAATATAAAAATAAATTTTAAGGCTACTACTACAAGGCTAGGTGCTATTCGCGCAGGTGCTATTCGGACGGGTGCTCTAAGTGGACTACTTCCGCAAGCTTGTACCAAGTGCGCGAATCGTATCGGTTCGAAATCGGGTAGTTAGCCGCAGACCGGACCACGGACCACGACTGGCCGGAGTTGTGGCCGTCTAATGTGCAAGATCCCTTAAATGGGACATTTTAGATCTAGTGATACTTTATATCAGCCGTATCACCATATGAACTAAACTTTGACGTACGGACTGCCACATGTCAAGGATCTGTCTAGTGATACCATAATGTGATATCACGAGCGATATGTGATATAATTGTGTGGGGTTAAGATCGAAGTCCGAAGCAATTATTATAGAGTTTCATTCAAGGCACACGTGAGGGGTTTTTAATAAGAAACTTGTGACGTCAATAAAGGCTGCATGAGGTTGACATTGGAGGCTGCATATTTTTTGCTCATTTATATCTTATATGTTTATTTATTGAATTTATTTTCTCGTTTTATGAAATAAACTGGAGATACTAATACAAGGGTGTATTATTACCTGCATAAGTAGGTAAAGATTTGTGGCACACACTCAAACTCATCCACTTCAGACTCACACACTTACACACTTCACTTCACTTTCACACTTATTACAGGACATTGACGTAAGTAGGTATGTTTAACTTCAATGATTGTTTGAGGTCGACTCAGCCAAATAACTATCCGATCGTATAACGATAATTTAGGATACATAACATAACATTAGGTTAAGATATTAAAGACTTGGGGAAACCGAACTTAAGGGGACGATAGCTGACTTTTAATGATTTTATACTGAAGATGACGTCTAAACGAGTAGTGTTAGTGGTTTGGAAAAAATATATGTTAAATTATAGCATTTTCTTAATATTTTAATATAGGCATATTTTTGATTATGTTTATATTACCTAGTGAAATTAATTTCTAAAGTTATGTCTAACGCGGATAAAAAACTGAGAATGACGCAAAATCCATCAAGCGTATTTTTCTGAAAACTTCACCATTTTAAAGATAATTAAATTGCTGATCTTTTAGTATACGTGTTTTATTAAAACGCCTTTTGTTTTACCTACGTGTAATAAATTAATAATGCGTCTAATTTGGGACAGCGCTCCTTGATGGGCGAGTCCTATTACTGGCTGGACGTACGACGCGTTGCGTGAGCTCAGTACAGAACACGCAAGCTAACCATTCAAGGTCACTGTCATGTATCTGCGTCTTAATTGGGTTTTAATAAATTAAAATAAATTACTAACGCACGATACGGTCCAGTTGAAATAAAACGTGCACTGGATCGAACCTTTTCGTCAAAGGCTTGTTAATTCAACTGAAGCCTAAAAGTTAGCCAACTACTAAAATAGTAACTGAAATTCAGTGTTTAATTCTTATATGAGTTTTATATTTTTGTTTTTCTTCAACGTTGTGTTTGACTGCCTCGTTGTTCTAGTGGTCGCAAGCGCTACTGCTGAGCATGAGGTCCTGGATTCGATTCCCGGGTCGGGCAAAGTGTTATTGGGTTTTTCTATCTGGAATTTCTCAGTAGCAGCTCGGAATCTGGATTTATTCCCGGTTGATAGCAATAGGCTCGCCCCCTATTACATGGGACTTAAAATATAACTGGCGAAATGTGGGTGTACCTGCTACAGGGTCACCTCTGCCCAACCCTTCGGGGAAACAAGGCGCGATGTTATGTTATGTTTTTATGTTATGTGTTTTTCTTCAACCTGACTGTGGTTTCCATTGTGTTTCCACCACACTTATATAACATTTTTGTAAAATAAAGTTCAGAAACATAAATATCTTAAGTCTTGTAGAGGTCGTAGGTGTCTACGTGCAGTTTCTATATTTCGCCATTTTCCAAATATAACACATAACATCACGCCTTGTTTCCCCGGAGGGTTGGGCAGAGGTGTACCTGTAGTAAGTACACCCACATTTCGCCAGTTATGTTTAATTCCCATGTAATAGGGGGCGAGCCTATTGCCATCAACCAGGCACAAATCCAGACTCCGAGCTGCTACTGAGAAATTCCAGATAGAAAAACCCAATAACACTTTGCCCGACACGGGAATCGAACCCAGGACCTCATGCTCAGCAGTAGCGCTTGCGACCACTAGACTAACGAGGCAGATCAAATTTCCAAATATTGTATTTATATATTATGTTTTAAATTCGAACATAAGCGGGAACAAGTGGAATAAGTAATATGTTGGTGTTATTCCTCGACCGTCAACAAATAAAAACGTAATCGTTCCAACAACCTTGGTTTGTGACGAAAATAACAATAACAATAACTTTTAATAATAAAATAGTAGGAATAAGAAGTAATTGACACGTTGTCTGTAGCTGTAAAAAAAAATGTTATACCCGAAACTTATTTTCAAAAAAGAATTACATTTTGATCATAAAAATGAAGGTTTCCTTAGCTTGCTATTATTAATTTTTTTAATGTGATTTTGTTATTTTTTGTTGGTGGTTAAGGCTTCACCTCTCGTGCACGAGGTTGTGGGTTCAGATCCGGGCAAGTACCAATGTGACTTTTGCAATTAATATGTACTTTCTAAGTTAATCTTAGACATTACTGACATCGGTGAAGAAAAACATCGTGAGGAAACCTTTCAGACTTATAATTAATGTAAGTCTCAAATCGCCAACCCGTCTTAAGCAAACGTAGTAATGAATGCTCATGCCTTCTTTGTATGAGAAGAGAGCTTTGCCCTGCGGTGGGATAGTATAGGCTGGTATATTAATTACTTGGTAGGTGCCCAACACCAACCAAAAAAAAAATTTTACAAAAAAAAACAACCGACTTCAAAAAAACACTACAAAGTGAAAAATAATTTTAATTTCGGAAGTCGGTGTCTATGGTTTTGAATTTTCGTTTTTTGTCACTGACTTCCGAAATTATTATTTTTCACTTTGTAGTGTTTTTTGGAAGTCGGTTGTATTTTTGTAAAAAGTTTTTATTTTTCACTTTTTAGTTGTGGTACCTAGCCCACATAAATTCGAAAACCACTACCTGCTATGTAACTGACAGTGACAGGAACTTATCATATCATCCACAAAGTAAGTGGAAAAAGTACGTATTAATGAAGCTAACTCAAAAACTATCGAAGCAAAGTTAATAAAATTTATATGGGACCACCTCGAGAGCATACTCTTTCAAACAAAAAAAGAATTTTCAAAATCGGTCCACAACTGACGAAGAAAACGGTGGACATACATAAAAAAAAACAAAAAAATAAAAACATACGCGACGAACATATAACCTCCTCCTTTTTGGAAGTCGGTTAAAAATAACAAAATTACATGGTCAGAATTTACAGAATTGCATTGCATTTGCGATGCTGGATTTGCGTGTTCCTGCTACTGCAACCTTTGATTTGCACGTGTATAGGCGCCTGTTCCACACTGCTAACTGACATAAGCTGCTGCCTGACCAAGATTATGTCTGGACTTTAAAAGAGACTGAGACCTTTTTTTTTTTGGTGGGAAATTATCAAATAAGTTCTCCCGCTCTTGGCGGAGCGGGAGGGCGTGTCAGACTCTTACTGATTAAAACCCACCCGTGTTCCTTCGGTTGCCCTGTTGCCGGGGGCCACGATTTCCCTATCGGTTTTCTTCGAACCCCCGGCAGGCATTGGCCCTAGCGGACCCCGTCAATTCTGCTGACATCTCTTTGAGGCGCGCGTGGAACACAACGCGCCGTCGATCCGGGCTTGGTCCTTATCGGACGGCGAGCTACCCATTGCTCACCGTCCGCAAGCCCGCGCCTACGGTGGCCGGAAATCTTTAAAAGAGACTGGACCTCTGAGTTTGTTTCGGCCTTTCTTCTCAGAGTAGACAGATATTTTTTTTTTTTTTAATATGACGTGTAAAAGTGATTCCGATATCCTATTTACAGAATAAACAATTTCATTTCATACATCAAAAAGTGGCAACGTGTTCAGCACCTCTCCTTCCTCGCTGCGTAAACAACTAGCTGCGCCCCGCGGTTTCACCCGCATAAGTCTCGATACCGTGGGAAAAAAAAAGTATACTATCTTTTCCAGGGCATCATCTATATATGTGCCAAATTTCATCCAAATCCGTTCAGCCGTTTTAGCGTGAAGGCGTAACAAACAAACTTACTTTCGCATTTATAATATTAAGGATTTTCTAAGGTTTGAGTTGAAACCAGCGAACTGCAGACACATATTCAATAATTGTAAAGAGTAAATGCCAAAGTTGTAGTACTCATAAGTTGTTTGACTAAAACAGGAATGTCTTACTTCTGTGGGTCAACCATGTGGACGACCTTCGGTAGGAGATACGTAGTACTGAGTGGCTATATATTAGTAGGTATATACATATATTTATTATAATAGGTATCAGAGAAATATACTAGCGGACGTCACGTGGTTTCACCTGCGTAGTTCCCGTTCCCTTGGGAGTACGTGGATAAAATATAGCCTATGTTACTCGCTGATAATATAGCTATCCATTACTAAAAGAATTTTTCAAATCGGGCCAGTGGTTTTTGAGTTTATTCATTACAAACATACACACACACAAAAATACAAATTTATCCTCTTTATAATATTAGTGTTGATAGGTTCTACTACAAAACTATGCTTTCTAGACTGGTTTACTGTTACTTTTAATCGATCTTTTACAAACTGGTTTAGAGCCTGTGTGATGGAAATCTCATTGAGCTAATATTAATAAATTAAATTATAATTATTATATAATTTAATTTATTAATATTAGCTCAGAGAACTTAAAAAAAATTGATCGGTTTTTGACGCGTTATGTATTAATGCTGCGTGAATGCTTATCCAGACTGATATCTTTTATGTTCTCAGTACCTACCACGCGAGTATAGACGGAGCGAGCGTGTGAGCGAGATAGCATGAGAGCGGCCGCCATTTACAGATCGTTTCTTTATCTGCGCGGTTTATATCAGATAAATCACTCCATGTACTTACGCGCGCTTCCTACCTACCGGCCGGGCCGCACACGACCCATTTCTCAGACCAGTGGGTTGCCGACAGCCGCGAGGCGCGTATGTACGCATATTTTTCTGTCGACCTGACGTACTTAGTTTCAAATTCTTATGATATGGCTGGTTCTGATGTATTATGTGCAGTTGATGGATGTAGATCCAGCATGAGAAGAGATAAAAACTTATCATTTTTCAGTTTACCTGCTGATACTGAAAAGCGAGTACTTACCTATCTAATTTGTTTTACTTACCTATCTAATTTGTTTTACTATAGTTTTTTGGTAAATTGTTTAAACTTGCATGTTTCGTGTTTTATTAAACATAATTTAAATTGCGGGTACTTTTAAGCACTTACATAATTTTACTCCACGCATAACACTTTATTACAATCACAACACCAATTTATCTCGTTTGCTCGACGTCCGTATGTCACTGCAGGGATCCAGCAGAATATCAGCGTCAGGTATATTTGCCTGACACATGCTGAGTTGGACTCCCATTTGGTGCAACCTTGAGACGCACACCGCACCTTATAAATTTGACTATTCTGAAGTATGTCATAATGTCACTCCATTTCTATAAGTATGTTTTTTCTTTTTTTTGTATATTGGCATCTTGTTTTTATATATCCATGTAATTTGTTATCATTTAATTGTGTTTATGTGTGTCTTTTGTGTGCACTAAATAAATGTTTTATCTATCTATCTATCTATCTATCTATCTAATATGCTTAGACATTAATGCAAAATATAAGGCTATGTTTAGGTACTTATAAAACTTTTTCACGTCTATTATTACTAAAAAAAACCAGGCAAATTAAATTTCCTGACAAGTTTTTTAAACGCAACGTAATCTGCATTTCATTAAAGTTACTCATAACGCCAGTATTCTTCGAAGGATTGGGCAGAGGTGTACCAACCTATAGAACAGAAACATTTTGCAAGTTACTTGTATTTAATCGGGAGCGAGCCTATTGCCATCAACCGGGCACGAATCCAGACTCCGGGCTGCTACTGAGAAATTCCTGATGGAAAAACCCTGCAATAACATTTTGCCCGACCTGGGAATTGAACCCAGGACTTCATTCTCGGCAGTAGCTTGAGACCACTAGACCAACGAGGCAGTTATCGTCATCATCGTTTTTGTGCTATTAAAGTAATCGTATAGCACCCTTGTTTCCCCGAAGGGTTGGGCAGAGGTGTCCCCGTAGCAGGTACACCCACATTTCGTCAGTTATGTTTAAGTCCCATGTAATAGGGGGCGAGCCTATTGCCATCAACCGGGCACAAATCCAGACTCTGGGCTGCTACTAAAAAATTTCAGATAGAAAAACTCAATAACACTTTGCCCGACCCGGGAATCGAACCCAAGACCTCATGCTCAACAGTAGCGCTTGCGACCACTAGACCAACGAGGCAGTCAGTCGAGGCAGTATAAAAATAATGTGTACATCAATTTGAAGTCGAAACACGTAAACATATCAATGCAAACAAATCCAACACAAGAAGCTTTGCGAAACATAAACCATTATTGCTAAACACTTCAAACTCCATGAAAATAAATGATGACAGCATTAACAGCTCCACAGGATGTCCCCATTGGTCTGATTATCCAGAGTACCCGTGAACACAATCGCGGGACATATTGACAGGCAGATTGCCACACATCCGCATAGTCAATGTTTTCATTCGCACTGAACTTTAAACTTGCGGTTAAGTCGCGGGTAACTGGACTTTGATCACAAACAAACGAGTACCTAGTATCAGTAACTACGAGTGGTAATCATAGGACGAAGTACAAGCTACCAAGTTTGATTATAATAATTATAGATTGTTATACGAGAGGCTAAAATAATCCATTCTAGCGAGGGAGTAAACAGAAACCGAGTTATAATGGGTTTTAGCGCCGTGTACTCTACTTTTCACTACGATTGCGAGAAAATAAAATAACCCAATACAATATTAAAGTTTATTTTATTTAAAAAAAAATACAGTTTGTTCAATCTTAATTTTTAAGGAAACTGTTTATCCCGGTATGCGGTAGAAGAAGCTAGTCTTACATAAGAATAAAGACTTTTTCATTTTTGTAGGCTCGTTGGTTACAGACAAAAATTACTTTTTCCCCTAGAGCAAGATATACAATTTTTTCCCCGCTCTGGTACGCTACAATGACGGACTTTTTGAGCAAGAGGAGTGAAAAAAAAAAATACCATTTTCGGTTAAGGTTTATCTAAGGGCCTGTTTCGCCTGAAATAAATAGATTATTATTATTTTTACTAGCAGATTTTTTTAAATAGTTGTCTCTACTCTGGTTTTACTGGAAAAGAAAACTCGTCTCTCTAGCGTACTGCCGCCGTGTCATCAATCGCTAGATCTAGCTCTATCTCATCATTACTGGAAAAGACTGAATGGATAATTTTTTTTCAGCTCTTGGTTGGTTTCAACTACATTACCGGCAATTATTATTATTATTTAATTATTATAAAACTATGGCTAATCGGTTTCCTCATCGGCCTTGCCCTTAGAGGTCGTCTCTATGATAGATTGACATAATAATGTTTTGACCCTTCGAGTGCGTCAGAGATTGAAGCGATACAAGATAATGTTGGGTGGAGTGTGAAGATACGGACAAAGCTCAGAATTAAATAAAACAATACCGTTGTCTGTCTTCAGTAATGATGAGGTAGAGCTTCTAGTGATCTATCACACGGCAATATGTTAGAAGAGCGAGTTTTCTTTTTGTAAAACTAAAGTATCTTGAGCCAACAATTTTAAAGATTCAGCTAGTAAAAAAGTAATTTTCAAATATAAATTATTTCTAAGAAAAAGTTTACATAGAGTGACCGCTTATTTCAATAAAAGTTACCTAGGTATCTCATAATAATAATGAACAGTAATGGTTTATGAACGTTATTATTCCTCATTAAGAATTAACAATAATTCACTTACTGATGAGAAACTAAATTTACATAAAATGTTTATGAGCGTACAAAAACGACGTTAAAAGTAAACTTATAAAAACTAGTAGTTCTGCGAACAGTAGACCTCGCGAGCACAAACTTTTTAACAACAATAAATATTGCACTAAAGTTATTTAAAACGGGATATTTACCATGTTTTTTATTTAAAATAGGATATTTTGTTAAAAAAAAATATGATAAGTATCCCGTTTTAAAGAACTTTAGTAGTGAAAATAACCATGCCAGTTTAAAATCCTATAATTAACATAAGTACCTAACCAACTTAAAAAGAAAACCCGACTGCATCTGTAGGTTACCTACTAAAAAGCATGTGGTGGCAAGACCGATACCCTAATTGCGTAACTCATTTTCGTAAACAATTTCGCGAAATTTGTTTCATTTTGACATTTCAACAACATTCATTGCGTTATTTACGTTGTTGAACAGATTTTTTTTCCAACTTATGAAGCAATGGATTAGAAATCTGTTTCAAATCGAAACAAATTGTGATTGTGTTGTATTACGCAATTAGGGTGCGAGTAAACACGGATCTAAAGTAAAAGTAGATGTATTACTAGATGTGGCATACATGGCAGCGTACTGACTAAATAAGGGAATAGAATAATAATCTTTTATTTTTATTTTGTTTGTTTGCTAAAGCTAATAGTTTTATATTATTAATTCAGTGCTAATCCTTCATACTTAGTTATAAACTGTGACTGAACGCAGGAAGTGTTCAAATTGATTAGATAACACTACGCGATGGTTATTTATTAGCAGTAATAAAATATATTAAATACAAGGACAAAACAAATATGCGTAAAAAGTAGTTTAGATACTGCAAAATTGTAAGGTTAACTTAACATCCTAATCCCCAGACCTTGATAAGATGGATGGATTGTGTGAGGAATGATATGAAAGAGAAGGGAGTGAATGACAGTGTGACGGTTGACAGGGGAGAGTGGAAAAAGAAAACGTGTTGCGCCGACCCCAAGTAACATGGGACAAGGGCAGTAAGATGATGATGATTTGATCGTGAGCATATTTTTATGATTTTAATCATTGATTGATTGTAAGTTATTAATTGGAATTAATAACTTAAATAGATCAATAGAACCGTTGCCAAATGGCAAAAAACGAAACCCTTATGGATTCGTCATGTCTGTCTGTCTGTCCGTCCGTATGTCACAACCGCTTTTTTCCGAAACTATAAGAGCTATGCTGTTGAAACTTGGTAAGTAGATGTATTCTATGAACCGCTTTAAGATTTTCACACAAAAATAGAAAAAAAAAACAAAAAATATTGGGGGTTATCCATACTTGGAACTGAAACTCAAAAAAAAAATTTTCTTCAAACCCATACGTGTGGGGTATCTATGGAGGTCTTCAAAAATGATATTGAGGTCTCTAATATAATTTTTTTCTTAACTGAATAGTTTGCGCGAGAGACACTTCCAAAGTGGTAAAATGTGTGTCCCCCCCTGTAACTTCTAAAATAAGAGAATGATAAAACTAAAAAAAATATATGATATACATTACCATATAAACTTCCACCGAAAATTGGTTTGAATGAGATCTAGCAAGTAGTTTTTTTTTAATACGTCATAAACCGTAAACCGCAATATACCTTTCATTCAATGTTACTTGCTGCTACGGAACCCTTCATGGGCGAGTCCAACTCGCACTTGGCCGCTTTTATGATTGATAATTTGATAAACGATACTTATTTCTAACTCGCAAAAATAATGTTATCAATTTCCAAATCCTTAACTGACGAGGACAGACTTGTAACATTCGACCCACATTATTATCAAACTATTGTCACATAACCTACATACATACAACCATCGCTCTACAATAACATTGTGGCTGAAAATCAGCCTGTTATCTAGCCCACATATAGCCCGTCAGGCTTAGAAACAGGTGTAAAGTATTTTATGGCTCTTTAGAAATAGCTAAGCGGAACAGGTTACTAAATATATCCACGTCTACTGTATTTTTTTGAAAACCTAAATCTAATGTTAGTATCCTAATCATAATCTTATGCTTAAGTCTGAAGTCGGATGCCACACTATCCACGTAGAATATAGTACGTACTAGTAGACGTATGATGTCTGATCCAGAGACGCAACATCGGACAATCCCAACTACCTCACAACGTACTCAGGATGCTGTGGGAGCTGGCACGCATTCTGTGAAGGATCGAGACACTCCGGTTTCGGATGATGGCATGAAAGCCAGCCTCAGCTAACATACCCGAAGCGCTACAAAAATGTAGCATCCCCGCCAGCATCCTAAATTTTATACTGCACACGCAGGGAGTTGTATGACCTTTGCGTATACCGGTTTTTTTTTGGGTGGGATATTATCAAATAACTTCTCTGGGCAGAACGGGAGGGCGTGTCAGACTCTTACTGACTAAAACTCACCCGTGTTCCTTCAGTTGCCATGTTGCCAGGGGCCACGGTATCCCTTTCGGACTTTCCCGCGACCCCGGCAGGCATCGGCCCTGGCGGACCCCTTCAGTTGTGCTGACATCTGTTTGAGGCGCGCGTGGAACACAACGCGCCGTCGACCCGGGCCTGGTCCTTATCGAACGGCGAGCTACCCATTGCTCACAGTCCGCAAGCCCGCGCCTACGGTGACCGGGAATCGGCCTGCGACTCCCGACGCCCAGGGCGTCTCCAGCGGCGCGCGGCGTGAGGGCGCGAAATTCGCCTGTCCCTCACGCGTTCCGCCTCCTTCTTCGCGAGCATTACTGCTTCGCAGAAGGAGGTGACGGCCTCCCATGCCCTCTCACTCCGTAGCTTGGCCTGGACCCGGGCCGGACGCGAGAGATCACCGCCGCCGATCGCCTCCACGAGGACACGGCGATGCTCAGCCCAAGCCAGGCAGACCTCCACCGTATGCTCCACCGTCTCCTCCAAGTGATCCACACAATGGTGACACCAGGGCGTTTTCTCCCGCCTAATCCTAAACAGGAATCTCCCGAAACAACCGTGTCCGATGAGGACCTGCGTCAGGCTAAAGGTGAGGACGCCGTGGCGCCTCTCTAACCACTCCTCAAACAGAGGACTTATCGCCGTAATTGTGGCGTGCCCAGCATTAGGTTGCGACAATCGCACTCTCCATGACGCCATGAGATCCCGCCGGAGCTCTGTCCGCTGTGCCGTGATTTTTCGCGGCAGCAGAATCAAGCCCCGGCGTTTCGCTTCCTCGCGCCACTCCTAAATGTGCGCGAGGACTTTTGCCTCCAGATCCCGTGGTGGTAATCCGGCAAGGAGGCTCGCCGCCTCGCAGGAGACCGTGCGGTATCCTCGGGCCAGCCGGATGGCCATGACTTTTGCGTATACCTAAGCCACAGATTGCACGTGTAGAATGCTCTAAACAGTTTCATTTCTTTCTTGCTACACCATGCAAATCGGCGGATCAGCATATTAGGTACATCAATTAGTCAATTAGTATGCTTTAATTTTCCCAGTTTTCTTTCATAACAAAGTATAGGTACCATCACACCTGTTTCCTCCGAAGGGTTAGACAGGGGTGTGCCTATATTAGTACATCTACATTTGGCTAGTTATGTTTGTCCCATTTATATCCCAGGGTTAATAGGGGGCGAGCCTATTGCCACCAACCGGACATAAATCCACGCCAGTGGCGTGCGTTTCATAAAGACAGAAAGACACTGCCTACCCTAGTTCTGATATTATTTTATCAATAAACAAAACAAATCATAAATCAGCTCCACCTATCGAGTGCCGGTGGTATCATCATTCGAATTTCGCATCATCTCGATTCGCGCTGCACTAGCGCCGCCTCGCCTCTGCCACGGTAAAGACACAAACTATTCGTCTCTGGATGTTTTTATGTGTGCTCTCGTGGTAAATCGTATTTAATGTGTGTGCGTTCCTATAGCTACGCGGGCTTTGCTGACACACAATGACAAAAATCACGCACACAACTGCAAGAAAAGCCAGTGTCTTTTTGTAGTTATTCTATACAGCTAAGACGAAAAATTACGACTCGTACCGAACATTACCGAACGAAAGTTTGCTATGCAATGCAATGCAAATATTTTAGGAAATAACATTGTTTCATTGAATTTTATACATTTAGATGACCATAATTTTTTGTCGTATAACCTTTTTTACCCTTTATTGCCCGTTTTACTATAGTTGCCATATTTTTTGACGTGCGTTGTGTTTGTGAATACGCTATCAGGTAATTAGAATTTGATTGTTGTTATTAGTATAAAATGGATAATATTGTCTGTGAAAGTTGTTCAGATGGTGTGTGTATTGAGAAAATAAAACATGATGCGTTTTCAAAACTATCTTTCGGTGAAAAAAAACAAGTTATCGAGATAGGTCGTGGTACACCGGATTTGCAATTAATACAAATTAAAGGTAAAGTCAATCGTAAATTCAATAAAAAACAATATGATTCATATCATTGGCTGACAGGTTGCATACACAGTAATCGGTTATTTTGTTTCGTTTGTCTACTATTTTCAAATAATAAAACCGTCTGGAACGACACCGGTTACGCTGATATTCATAATTTTCCTACCGCCGCGAGAAAACATGAACAATCTGAAAAACACTTAGAAGCTTCCCTTAAATATCACACCTTTGGAAAAAATTGTATAGAGACGCGTTTAATCATCAATCGACAAGACGACGCGACGAACCAAAACCAACGTTTTGGTGAATAAAATTTTCTGCCTACCCTGTCTTAAAACTGTGTGCACGCCACTGATCCACGCTCAGGGAAAAATAATACTGCCGACTTGGAGTATTTTTCTTCATATTCCTAAATGTTTGGCTAATTAAATTGCCAGGCATATTCATGATTGTCATTCTAATACTTTTGATGTTTAGGAAGGTCATAGATATTTGCCAAAAAAAATGTGACTATTAGGAGTCTACAAAACCGGACATCATTTACTAGTCAATTAAAGTCAAACCTAACCAAGTTATTATTATTGAAAAAATATTCATGTTTCTACGAATATTAACAGAAACTGGTTCTGATTAATTTTTAAGGTTATTCCCATTGGTTATTCCATATTCATCAACATTATGTACCTATAACTGACTGAACAGAATATTAATGCGCCAGTGTTCTTTGTATCGAATTGATCCCTCGTTAGTATCTCTTTTTAAATTGTTACTTCTAGGGTCGTTTTACCAACTTGTTGGTAAAATAAAATACAGTTCGAATTGTAAACATATATTATATAAATCAACATTCAGACTAATAAGTAATAAAATTGCAAGAATAGATTTTTTTAATATGGAAATTGGTTCTATTGCTTTAAAAAACTAAATTTAATTCCTGTCATAATTTGTTTCTGTTTTTATTTCCTCGTGCAACTTTACATACAGCATCCTCTTTACTTTAGCAGAACTTGATAAGCAGGCACATAGGTGCATAGAATATTTTGTATGTTTGTTTATTCTTTCTGGCTTATTTCCAGAAGTACCTACTTTGTATAGATCAGCAGTCGCCAAAAAATATAAATTCTATCTTCAAAGTAATAATTTACATATGGTATGGTGTACACACAAAGCAACTACCATCTGACCTATTCAACCTTGTACCCGATATTTTCCACATTATGCAAATGTTGTGCTTCGTTTACATTTCCGACATAAAAAATCGCCTCGCAGCTATTTAAACATACAAAAGGAATTTCGTTAACATTCGGCAACTGGCAAGTAGCGGCCATTATCTCGGTGTCACCAACCTCATGACGTCACGCCAGCTGATACCTGTAAATATGGGTCGTTGTATCAAGTTGAATCGCCACCACACGTCAACCTCTGACGTAACTCTACATGCGAAATTCACGCCTTTGTTCAAGAATTTCAAGCAGGTCTTTATCCAGTTTTGGTTATGATTTTTTTTTAGTTTCACAATAAGAATAATGAGATGTTTTCGTTTGAGAATGAATCGATTTGTTACGCTATTGCCTAGTTTAGTAAAGTTTGTTGTGGCTTGAATTATTTGTCTTTGTTATGACTACCATTTTAATTGAAACCGCAGCTCTAATTGCAATTGGTTTCACGCTGCGCCTTATAATTGAAGAAATTGAATCAATAGGAGCTGCGGGGTGATTGTGTAACACACACAGGTTCAGTTGGAATGTATTGCTTTTTAACAATACAACAACATTCATTGCGTCATTCACGTTGTCAAGCAGACGAAGTTTTCAAACATGAAGCAATGGATAGTCCGAAGGATTTTGAATGAAATTAGGAATTTCCTTCAAAAGCAAAACTATGATATAAAGTGTGTTACGCAATTCGGGTACAGGGGGCCTACCACCAGCTCATAAAGCAGTATTATTTTAATATTACTTCAGTGTGGGAAAGAGATGAAGTTCTACAGGACGTATAGCTTCATCTCTTTCTCCCACTAGAGTAATATTAAAATAATACTGCTTTTGAGCTGGTGGTAGGCCCCTTGGTCTTTATTCAAAGTAATGTAATGTGCGATACCTAGTTAAAATTACTGTAGGTATGTAATGTTGTCGTCATCATCTGGTTAGCGTTTAGGTACTGCAGAACCGCCTACTTCTTAGCTGAATCAAAGAATAGTTCAAATATTGATCACGAAAGTATTGATTAGCCCTTTGATATTTTTGTGCTCTTGGTTTTGTCAAAATCTTCTTCTAACTTCGATCAACTTTATAACCAAATCGTCAAGTCGAGCCATCATTTAGTGCGTCCCTTTATTAATTTCTAATTTTTTTCCATAACTATAATTATATTAGTAAGAATACTCAACTGTTTCTCGAACTCGTGTCAGTTACTCAGAAAACTGAGTTATGTAGGTAGGTAGTGTTTCCGTGAATCAGCCAAGCACGTGAAACAACAACAACGTCAAACAAAGGTGTTTAACTTCTCTGCTGTCGGACATGATGCTTGTCTGTCAGAGTCAGTCTGTCACTGGCTTTGTTTTTGTCTCCGGCACGTGGTGTTGGGTGTAAATATGTATTATGTATATATAGTATATCATGTAGTATCTTGATGACTGTATCATGATATATTTGAAGATTAATAGATTAGATAGCTTTATAAAACATTGTTTGAGGTCAAAATATAGGAAAGACACTTAAAAAAATACCAAAGCAATAAACTTAACAACAGTGCTTATATATTTAAAAAAAAACGTTAATTCAAGTTTGAAAGTGAGTTTGATTTAACAATTTCTTCTGAAAACAATAAACACGCTGATATGTACCTATTATTATTAGTCAGTGGAAGATTTTGCAAGTCATCGCAATCTTAGTTTTTGTCTTAACTTTTTAGTTCATCATTTTCTTCAGAAACTTGATCCCACACAAGATACGTTTTTGCACGCTTCTTCACTCCAGAGTTACGGCTGCCGTAGACAGGCACGACGCGACACCGGTAGAAGAATTTCGTTGAAGTTTTCATAGAAATTGTTCCACCAGAGACCCGTCGCGACTCTCTACGGGAGCTTTTATTATACTGAGGTGCAAAAAGTTGAAATAAATGCACCTCAATCAGATACAAAACAAAGTTCTTAACAAATTATTGTGTGGTATAATTTTCTACCGATAATAGTGCCTTCACCTTGGCTCGAACCTTGGTCTTCGCGAGGTACACAAAATATTTCAAGTATTAATAAATCTAGAACACGTTCACACAGATTTAATATACCTAGTTTAGTTTTTTCCTTAAACACCTATGTAAATGAGCAAACCAACCAGTAACGAACAAATTCCCACTCTAACTCATTATTTTCTTAAAATATGGTTTGACGAAAATCAGCTAGAAACAGGCTCTATACATGGTGGCAGGGACATCGACACGAAAACTGTTACCATGGATTCAGTACATGATTCTGAACGTTGAAATTTTTCATCGATATTTTTTTTTTTATCTGCTGTTTCATAGAAAAGTGCAATAATAGGTACGCGGTCAAAATGTATGGAACAGCAGATTTTTTTTTAAATTACCGACAAAAAATTTCAAGTCCAAGTTTTCGCGTCGATGTCCCTGCCACCTTGTATTAGGCAAGTCTCGCTACGTTGAATGACAATCTACTGATCGATGATCATCATTCATCACTCTCCCGCCTTTATTACAATTATTTTTGTGGTCGACGCAACATGTCTTTTTCTTCCATACTTCTCTGTTAGTCGCCATCTCGGTACTTTTTTTTTTTTTTGGTAGGGCATCTCGTAGTTGACCTCTGAAATCATGACTACTTAACCGGGCTTTCCTGTGGGTGCCTTAAGCTACTACACTTAAAACCTCCAGCCAGGGGTTATTCAACTATGCTAATTAAAACTAGGTAAACGCTCGCTAAGGGCACCCCCTGTGGGGTACGAACCTCGGCTTAGGGCGTCAACCGGAGGGAGGACATCAAGGATGGGACGGGCTGGATCAAAGTTTTGATCATGATTATTAGTCGGGGAATTTAAAGCTACGTGCTCAGCTGCACCAACTGCTGGCACCTCGTTATCGAGCAAGGGTCGGGGGGGGAGTATCATTTACTCGGGGACGCGGTCGCGATCGCAAAGGACCTCGGCGGCGAGGTTGGAGTCATCTCGGTACACACCCCCCTTTTTAGGCAATATCATCTTTGACACAGTCCATCCGTCTTTTCTTGGGTCTTCCCCTATTTTTATAGCCATCTACATTCATACTCAATACTTTCCTCCCGACTTGATCGATGATAATTTACGTAATTTTTATTAATAGTCATTTCGTTCTAAATAGTCCGTCAGAAGATTAACACTTTTGTCTGTCTCTTTCTGTAACTCACTCAATCCAAAACAGTTGTTCTACTCGTTTCAGTTATAAACAATGTTATCGAGCGGCGTATGCGCACGTTGATGTATCACTTTTGTGTACAATACGTGTGTATTTTGTCAATTAACTTGCAAGCTTTTTGCGCAGTACACAGTTGCCAGCCAAATGGTTGCAATGTTTTGTTTTTGTTTGCATAAGTTTTTGTTCTATTGTGACGTCTGCTTACCTAATAAATTTTTTGACATTAAGATTCGTCGGATAAACGCCGTTGACCTTGGCCTTGCAAATTCGCGTCGCGCTCACGCCGCCCGCGGCGTCACAATAGAACAAAAACTTATGCAAACAAAAACAAAACATTGCAACCATTTGGCTGGCAACTGTGTACTGCGCAAAAAGCTCGCAAGTTAATTGCATCGCATCGATATTGGAACTTTGTTGCCTAAGTCCACAAATTTTCAGTATGGGCCCACTGTGCGCCGCCGCCGTTCGTTTTCATATGAATATTTATTTTTAGTAACGGAAATATGAATATTTGAAAAAATCACAGATATTATAGTACTTATAATAAAATAGTCTGTTCACATAAAAAAAAACGGTCAAGAGCGAGTCGGACTCGCGCACCGAGGCCGAGGGTTCCGTACCTACCTATTATACCGCCATAATAAAATTGGTATCATTTTTATTGGTAAAAAGATATGGGCAAATTTAGATTTTCGCGAACACAATTTTCCCTTTATTTGTGCTGTAAGATCTTGCTTTTTGCCAAATTTCGTGATTCTAGGTCAACGGAAACTACCATATAGGTTTTCGACCCAAAACCTATAGGGTACTTCCGGTTGACCTAGAATTGTCAATTTTGGTTAAAAGCAAGGTTACAGCACAAGTAAAGGGAAAACTGAAACATTGAAAACTGTATTTTTTTAGTTTTTACGACTTTGCATGCCGTAAGGTAGAATGTAGCGGAAAAACTTAGTGATGTACCATCTTATACCTGTACCTACATTGTTGGCAAAATAAATCTGAATCTGAAATTACATGGGACTTGAACATAACTGGCGAAATGTGGGTGTACCTGCTACAGGGACACCTCTGCCCAACCCTTCGGGGAAACAAGGCGTGATGTTATGTTACGTAAAGGGAAAATTCCGAAAAATAAAAAGTTGAAAATTAAGGTAAATTTTGGTACTTACAAGTTTTCGGGAAAATTAAAATTTTCCCATATCTTTTTATCGTGTTGACTCAGGACCTTGATTTTTATACACCTAATAGGGACTGTGTTGACCTCAGTATTTGGTATAAATTTCAATTTGCTAAGTCCATCCGTTCCTGAGAAAATTGGTGGTGACACACGGACAGACAGACGGACAAGAGAGTGATCTTATAAGGGTTCCGTTTTTTTTTTTTTGTAATTTCCCACCCAAAAAAAAACAAAAAGGGTCCGTTTTTACCTTTTGAGGTACGGAACCCTAAAAACATAAATATATCTTAAGTAGTTTGAAAGTAATATCAATTTTTTATTCTTTGGATAGACTTACTTCCGAAATTTATTTCATAGAGTATTTTACTACAATACTTAAATATTCACATAAAGAATTCATGTACTTATTTATATGCGTTCTAGTTTAACATACATTTTTTGCATAACTTATTTGCATTATTTGAAACCGTAACAACAGATTTAAAAGCCGCTGAAATCATATATCTGAAAGAAAGCAAGAAAAAACGTTTTATTTGGGGTAAACATAAAGCAAAAAAAAAAAAAAAACTAAAATTAGAAATGGTTTTTATTTTATTTTATTTTTTATTTTATTTGTTCGGGAAAATAAACAGTTATACATTAAAATCTTATACTAAGTTATAAATATAAAAAAGTTACAAATGTATTATATAACCTACGACATTTTCCACAACATATTAAAAGCTATATCTAAAAGTGCGCTATTCTAAGCTGCTAAAACAGAAAAGTAGTTAGTAGTAAACTTAAACAATGACAAGCATGCAAAGAACAGAGAAGGAGAGAATAAGTAAATATACGTATTAATCTAACTATTATGATCCAAAATTGTTTTGTGTATTGTACTTCTAAATTTTTGAGCAGAGACAGAAAAAAAGTCGATGTCTACAAAGATCTTATTGTATTGATTGCCAAGGCGACCTAAGGGTGCACGCAAACCTGCGTTCGTACGACAAGAACAAAGGTTGGGGGAAGCATGCGTCACGCAAATCGGCTATCGCTCAGCATTATGCTACGACCCTATGCAAGACAGAGCCCCAGCGCTGGTTTTCAGCGACAGCGATCTGGGGGCCTACCACCAGCTCATAAAGCAGTATTATTTTAATATTAGGTACTTTAGTGGGAGAAAGAGATGGTGCTATACGACCTGTAGAGCTTCATCTCTTTCCCACACTGAAGTAATATTAAAATAATACTGCTTTATGAGCTGATGGTAGGCCCCCTGCAAAAATGAATCGAGCGAAAAAGTTCCAATTACGTAACTATCTTATATATGGAAAGAAAAGGATGCAGTAAATCCTAATACTAAAGTTCCATTTTGATTGTATACGTGACTTTTTCTTAATATTAATGCAAATTAATATACAATTTAGGGATATTATTTACGGAAACGCTTATTGAGTAAAAAGTTGGAAAAAATCTATAAATTAAGATCGCTAACACATAGTAATACTAACTAGGTACCTACTTACATAGTAGAATAAAAAGATTCCTTTGCATTCCACTTGACCCGTATCCTAATTGCGTAACTTACGTTCGTAAACAATTTTGCCTAATTTGTTTCATTTTGACAATTCAACAACATTCATTGCTTAATTTACGTTGTTGAGCAGATTTTTTTCCAACTTATGAAGCAATGGATTAGAAATCTGTTTCAAATCGAAACAAATTGTGATTGTGTTGTATTACGCAATTAGGGTACTGGTATGTAACTATGTACGGACTAATATTTTGGATGTAGAATTTTTCCAGAGGTGGGTTTTTTTCCCGGAAAATTCCAATTGTGTTTTTGTAATAAAATGCTAAGTGATCTTATTAACATGAGCATTCAGCATCATTTTAATCATTCGCGGTCGTTAAAGAATATCGTTTTACCCAACCCTAATTATGATTAGACTGACGACAATTACTTCATATTATGTTACTTTACCTTATATGATATCATAGTATAACAACAACAACAACAGAATTATTCTCACTGCTCTTTTGAAAAAAATCCAGTGACGTCAGTTGTTTACAAATAACTTGCTCACTAAAAGCGGCTAAAGAGTGTTATTATAAAATAATACGGGCAAATTTTCTCTTGCGGAGAAGACAGAGAAGAGTGGTTGTTTTAAAAAGTTGATGTTAAATATTTAATATTAAGTAACCCTTTTTTGCCGATTGTACAAAAAAGTAAGTTTGGCATATACAAAAAAAATATGGGCCGAAGAAGGAATATATAATAGGACGAAGCGGGAATAAAAAATTAAAATTATATTTTGGGACGAAGGAAGCATATTGTTTGGGACGAACCAGGATTTTTTTATGTAGGACAAAACTCAGTGGGCCAAACGAAGAATAAATCGAAAATATAATTGATTCTAGTCACCCCTTCCAAAAAGTAGTTTCTTATGGAGAAGAATGGGCAAGAAACTTCACACTTAAGTACTCTTTTAAAACGATTTAAAATATATTTTTTTTCTTTCTTTTATAAATATTTTTTTTATGAATTATACAATTATAAATGGCTCTGAGAGCTCTCTTTTGCAAAATAAAGATGGATTCAATGTAAGCAGCCCGACCCCACAGTAAAATGCCATACGACATAATGCTGTGGAAGTAGCTGAAATAAGTAGACCAAACGCGCGGTTTCTCGCGCGGGTTAGAAACACGTTTTGTTCACAACTTCCTTACGCAGATTTTTATCTTGAGTGACATGCAATTATTTAGAATATAGTTAATAACTTGTACCTAATTATTTGTATCGTGTATATTGCAGTAAATTCATATTACCCTACCCATTTGTAAGTACATCACGTTTAAACCCTGTTTACTTCTCTTTCACTATTTTTAATTACACAGTAGGTAAACAATAAGTACCTAACCTTATGGTTCTTTTTAGATATAGATTATATTTACTTTATTTAGCATCGATTTTTCAATATTCAGATAAGAATAACCATATGAGAAATTAAAAATTGCGGTCTAATAGCTTTTGTATAGAAAGAAACTTATGTCAAACCACCACATTTATTCTGGATATAAAAGTTATCTGAAGGCTCGTACAGACCAGCGCGATATCGCGGGCGCGACACGGGTCGCGCTGTCTGTCGCGCCCGCGATATCGCGCTGGTCTGCACGAGCCTTGACTTTTGGAAAATCGACCCATAATCATTAATCACGTACAAGTTTTGAAAGGAGAAGGACTTTTATAAATATAGTAGGTACACACGGCTACACATCAAGCTAGCTATACATTTCCAGATTCTGCTGATCTCGTATTGTATAGGATTTCCGTACAATGCAAGGTCAGCTTATACTGGAAATGTATAGCTTGATGTGTAGCCGTGTGTACTTGTTGTGGAAGAGGTTCAAGTACCTACCTTAGTGCAACTACATGAGCCACGTCCATTACTGCGAATTAATTATAATTATTTTAAATTAACGCTTAACAACTGTCTTACTCTACGCTAATTATAGTAAAGTATTGTGCGATTATAAAATAATTGTGCTTTCTGATAACATTAAATAAAATAGCTTCATACATATCATCTCAAGGTCGGTCAGAAGTATAAAGTTAATCTAGTTGCTACAGTGATCAAATTTCGATAAGAAACCATATGTTTTACAAGTAATTTATCTAATACATTAACATTACTTAATAAAATATTTGAAAAAAAAGCCTAGTATCTAGAGATAAATTGATCTATCTATCTACTGGTATTTGGTAACAAAGTTACGGCTCGTAAGGATTTAACCTCTGTTTATAATGAATGTCAATTCATCTGTTGTTTGTCTGCGGTTATTATAATTTTATCTGCCCTTACCTACTCGATACCCAAGACCCAAGGGGTTTTGCCAAACACCGTTCAAAACCAAATATGTATAATAAAGGTATTCTGTAAATAAGGATTTGTAGGTAGGTAATTTTTCAGAGTAGATAATAAAGCCATCATGAAAATTGCGCGATATCGCGGGCGCGACAGGCAGCGCGATATCGCGCTGGTCTGTACGAGCCTTTAATCTGTTGTTCAATGTTTATAGTCCCCTAAAATAATTATAAACTTACCTATTAGGTATTATTTAATACTCGAAATTTAATAACAATAACTTAAAGTACAATTTAATAGACAATTTAATAATAACACAAAGCAATGCACTGGAAACGTCAAAAGAAACCACAAACTCATATGCATACAAACTGAAATGCTTAAATGAAGATAAATAACACATACAGTTGGCTACACGTCCATGGTAACAGCTTGACTTTGGCAGCACAAGGGTAATTTTCGTAGTTCAATGTAAAACAGCTGACGTGCGGTAGGTAGGTAGTATATTCTGCTGTGACTTCTAGATTAAATTCAGCCTTGAATGTTTAACGACAGGATGTCACCAAGTGTTAATTAAACTACTTACAATTAACTTCGTTCCTTCAAGTGCACCAGAACGCTATGGGCTTAATCTCTGACGTCATTCGGGGTTATCAGGGTTGAGACGAACCGCGGAAACTCTGCGAGCGACCATTGTGGGTCAAACTTACAAGTAAATAGGTGGCTGTTGTGCCACCACGCGGGGCTAAAATAATAATTATAACTAATATTATAAATGCGAAAATAATTTTGTTTGTTTGTTACTCTTGCACGTTAAAACAGCTGAACGTATTCGGATGAAATCTGGCATATGGCTAGATCATGACCTGGAGAAGGACATAGGCTACTTTTCTTCCTGGATTACAGACGAAGTCGCGGGCAATAGCTAGTAGAGAATATGGAAGAAATGCTATCTTTTTTAATGAGAATGGTAGAAAACAAATTATTTAGATATCGTCGTTAAATTCGAGCTAAAGTTGCTTGTATGTTTTTAAATGGTTAAACTCTATAAACGTTGATATGATTTCAAAAATTATTTCACTGATAGAAAGCTACTACTATTTGCGAGTAGCATAGGATACTTTTTATGTCAGAAAAATTTACAATTCCTGAGATAATCTCCATGCGGATGAATAACTGAGGCGCTGCTAGTAAAATATTTAATGATTAAATATACACAAGTAGGAAGCAAACAGTGTGAATTTGACAGTTATTTCAAATAACAGAACATTCTTTCATTATTTTTAGGGTTCCGTACCTCAAAAAGAAAAACGGAACCCTTATAGGATCACTCGTGTGTCTGTCTGGCTGGCTGTTCTTCTGTCATTGGAATCTACTGGACCCATTGAGTTGAAATTTGGTACACATTTATGAATTTCTGTGACCCAAACACGGATGTGTAACATAAATAAATGAATTTTGAATATTGGGGTTACTTTTCGGGGGCAAATTGGAAAATTAAAATATAAAGTTTTGCTGTACTGTACCGTGTGACATACAAAAAAGGGCTTGTTGTGGGGATTACAATATTTTTTAATAATTTGAAAACAAATTGTTTTCAAGTATAGATGAAAATTAACCATTCCTACTCCCCTTATCTCCGAAACAACTGAGCCTAAAATTTAGGGAAAAATCCAGAGAATGGCTCTTTACTCATAGATTACAGAAAAACCTATTAGAAGTCTATGGTCTTATAATGGTAAATCTCTCAATATTGTTACTCTATTATAGCTCTCAAGTATGGGAGAACATGTTTTTCAACTACAATGTTAAGTTTGTTCTTGGGATAAATTCAGTCCAACTACGGAACCCTTCATTATGCTTGGTCCGACACGCACTTGTTTTTTTCTCTTTGACCAAGATGTCACGTGAGATATTCGCCAAAAGTGCATAAAAAAACTGGTGTCTGCAGCCCAATAAACATGTCCAAAAATGGTTTTTTTATTATTCAATCATTCTAATCATATTATAAATTTTTAAAGACCTCGAATTTTGAGAAAAATCGTTTTTTATTTTAGTGTGAACTTACTCCTACTCCTAAAACGAACAAACCTTTCACCCAACCATACACCCCAGAAAATAGTAAACTTGTCAAAATTGACACATGTGTGTCAATTTATGTCATATTTGACAAATGAATAGAATCTTCTGTCAAAGTGTGTGGGAGGTTTTATTTGAGTTGTTCAACAAATCAAATATTGTAACTAACATTAAATAGTTTATAATTTTTCTTTTAAACGAAGGGGTCTAAAAATATTAATTCAGTGGTTCCTAGTTCCATATTTTTGTCGGTTTTACTTAGGTGTAGTTTGATGCTGGTTAGGTTTTTCTAGGAATAAAAAACCAACGTCCCTACAAAAAGCAGACATCTCCTTTTAAAGCCGAGTCTCGGGTCTCCTGCGCGTGTTTTTATACAAAAACATCGCAACTAAGGGCCGGTTGTTTCACGTCCACTTAACGCACGGGTATACGTCAAAAATGGCGTTAACTATCGTCAAACCAAAAAAAGCGTTGTTTCACAAAATGATGCCCTTAACGTCCGTGAAAAAATAACGATTACAGTAACCGGTGCCAGACCCACTAGTTAACGTCATTTTATTCTCAAACATCTGGACATTATGGACGCTCTTTTGTTGTATTCAATTTTCAACGATAGAACGATTTTTTTTTCGACGATAGTTCATCTCATGATGAAAAGAATAGTTTAGAAAGAAAGAAAAAAGTATTTAAAACTCGTGTTAATAACCTAAACCTATGGGGACGAGCAGGAATTTATTGCAAGATATCGTGTTTCAAAGGAAGAATCGTATCAAAGCTCTATTGTTATTGAAAAAGCGACGTTGTCATTTTTTTTTGACACAAATTGTCTGAATTAACATGTTTTTTTTTAAATATTATATTTCACGTTAGGGTATTTTACATATTAATAATCGTGACTTTGTTAATAAAAAAATCTTATAAAAAAAAATTGTTTAATAATAATGCCAGTTGATTCTTTGACATGATCTCATTAGTACCCTAGAGTTATGGGATATCAAAAGGAACACCTTGTTTAAGCTTGTCAGCTAACGATGAGGAAAGATTAGCTGTTGCAACTGACTTATATAAAATATCTAGATATCCGAAAGTATTGGGTCCATGATTGATGTTGTCACTTGAAAATTTGACGTGAATGGCGAAATGTTGCCATATTATAAAAATCTCCCAACCATTTTTATTGGGAAAAAGTATTACTTTTTACTGGCAGCCCGAATAACTTTGACAATCGGTTTTTTAGGGCCGGTTGTTTCACGTCCACTTAACGCTCGGGTATACGTCAAAAATGGCGTAAACTATCGTCAAACCAAAAAAAGCGTTGTTTCACAAAATTATGGCCTTAACGTCCGTTAGAAAATAACGATTACTGTAACCGGTGCCAGACCCACTGGTTAACGTCATTTTATTCTCAAACATCTGGACATTATGGACGTTCTTTTGTTGTATTCAATTTTGTTCGACGATAGTTCATCTCATGATGAAAAAAATAGTTTAGAAAGAAAGAAAAAAGTATTTTAAACTCGTGTTAATAACCTAAACCTATGGGGACGAGCAGAAATTTATTGCAAGATATTGTGTTATAAAGGAAGAATCGTATCAAAGCTCTATTGTTATTGAAAATGCGACGTTGTCATATTTTGTTATTATTTTTGACAAAAAAAATCTGAATTAAGATGTTTTTTTTTTAATATATTTCACGTAAGGGTGTTTTACATATTAATAGTCGTTACTTTGTTGAATTATTTAAAAACAAAAATAAAATCTTACAAAAAAAAAATTGTTTAATAATAATGCCAGTTAATTCTTTGACATGATCTCATTGGTACTCTAGAGTTATGGGATATCAGAACTTCAGAAGAAACACCTTGTTTAAGCTTACCAGCTAACGATGAGAAAAGATTAGCTGTTGCAACTGACTTATCAACACTGGAAATTTAAAATTTCAATTGAAATTTTCAGTATCGTTATATAAAATATCTAGATTTCCGAAAGTATTAGGTCCATTATTGATGATGTCACTTGAAAATTTGACGTGAACGGCGAAATGTTGCCATATTATAGAAATCTCCCAACCATTTTTATTGGGAAAAAGTATTACTTTTTACTGGCAGCCCGAATAACTTTGACAATCGGTTTTTTATGCAGTGAAACAACACTGTGTATTTAACGAACGTTAAACATCTTACGTAATCGTTATTATTTGACGTACGTATGTTACGTTAACCAACCGTTTGAAACAACCGGCCCTTATGCAGTGAAACAACACTGTGTATTTAACAAACGTTAAACATCTTACGTAATCGTTATTATTTGACGTACGTATGTTACGTTAACCAACCGTTTGAAACAACCGGCCCTAAGAGGCGCGGCCAAACGCATTTGTCTATGCAAATACAACGTTTTGTATGAAATAAATGTTTATGTGTAATGTTTCGAAAAAACACGCGCAGGAGACTCGGCTTTATATAGACAGAAAACCACATTAAACAATGTGTCTAGACTAGATACGAGTAGGTACTTAGCAGACATTCATAAAAAAACATATGAATGTCTGCTAAGTATCTAGTATAATTCTATACTATTAAACGAGTAATATTCGGTATTTATAATTGTACTCGCGTTTTCGAAATCGGCTCTAACGATTTCCATGAAAGTTGCAATATAGGGGTTTACGGGGGCGAAAAATCGATCTAGCTAGGTCTCATATCTGGGAAAATTCGTTTTCTCTATTTTCACAGCCTCGGGAATGTTATACAACGTTGGTATAGATGATATGTTTATTTCTATTTTCACACGAGCAGAGCTCGGTCGACCTGTACCCTAATTGCGAAATTCACTATCAATCACATTTGTTTCGATTTAAAACAGATTTCTAATCCATTGCTTCATAGTTGGAAAATAAAATCCTCAACAACGTAAATAACGCAGTGAATGTTGTTGAACTGTCAAAATGAAACAAATTAGGCAAAATTGTTTACGAAAATAAGTTACGCAATTAGGGTACAGGTACTAATATTAATAAGCGTCACGTTTGAATCATATACTAGATATTGCGATCCTTTATTGTGCTGTTGGGATACGATTACGAAGATTGTAGGATGAGAAATTTATACTTATAGGTAAGTTTTTCGTCAATAGAGAAACCATTTTCCCTATCATCTAAACCTTAAACATAGAAACCCATTACTAGAAGATTACTCTAGACTCTAGATTAGAGGAAATCTTTTTAGAGAAATGAAATCGGTAGTCATGGTATGGGCGTGTAGTGAAGGAGGAATGAGGAAAATCTCGTGAGGAAAGTTTTGAGTTTGAATGTGGATGGCTATAAGAGTAGGCGAAGACCAAAGATGGATAGTAAATAGTAATAAGTATATTTCAATAATTGTTATATACATGACTTAAAGGCTTTATTTTCTTGTTACAAATTAATTGGACATTGGTGCCGATTCCCTTATTCACAAACTAAACTAAATTTAAGTTCAGTGCATCTTTTTCTTTCTATTTCATTAAGAAAAGGACAGCAGATAAATTTTAGTTTAGTCCTGTCAAATTAATCAGCGCTTGACGTAAATTGACGTAATTTTAGTCGGCAAGTTTTTAAATCACGTCTAAATTTGTATGGTGAGTAAAATTTATCCTCTGTCCTTTTCTTAATGAAATAGAATGAAAAAGATGCACTGAACTTAAATTTAGTTTAGTTTGTGAACAAGGGAATCGGCACCATTGTAGCCGAACTAAGCAAAAGCCTGTATTTCGGCTATCAGCGCCAAACAACTCAAATAATAAATGCATGAAAATAACCATCAAGTAGAGATGAGGATGGACCGTGTGAGAGATGAGGATGGCTAGAAAGGAGGTGACTACCGAGGAGGTGACTGTCGACTGATAGAGAAGTATGGAGGAAAAAGACATGTTGCGCCGACCACAGATAAATCGAGGGAGAATGATGATATTGTCAAGTTATGTTACGTAATATCTGATTTATTTAAAAACTGGATGTAATTTATTAAAGTACAACAACTTTCAAGATTTTTTTACAGTGAAGTATACTTAAATATATTGAATACAAGCTAAAACTAAAATATATATTATGAAGTACAAGTATCTCAAAATTCGTCCGCATCGCTGTCAATGGGAAAAACAAACTTTCTCAAATCGAAAAGGCATAACTTTCTGCTCTGCAAAACAGTTCTAATTCCATGTTCTATTGTTACAGGCAGTAAAGAGATCCTCCATGGCGTCCACGGCAGACTGCGTCCTCGTCAGCTGGTGGCTATCATGGGACCCTCGGGTGCTGGCAAGTCTACCCTCCTAGACATACTGTCGGGATACCGAATCACCGGCGTTGGGGGAGCCGTGTTCATCAATGGAAGAGGGAGGATCATGAGTGAGTACCATCAATTTTTATAATGACATAGACAGATGGACAGATTTATCTATATTTCTATACTATAATATATAAAGCTAAAGAGTTTGTTTGTTTGCTTGAACGCGCTAATCTCAGGAACTACTGGTCCGATTTGAAAAATTATTTCAGTGTTAGATAGCCCATTTATCGAGGAAGGCTATATATCATCACGCTGAGACCAATAGGAGCGGAGCACCAATGAAAAATGTTTCAAATCGGGGTTTTTTTTTCCTTTTGAGAGCTTCCGCTGCGTGCGCTGCGTAAACGGTTAAAGTTTCGCAAAAATCATGTATGACAGAATTGTTCCCCTTTAAAAATTCTAAAAAAAAGTCCGTGACAGCATATGTCTATCTTTTAAGGTTGGCTCACTATAACCTTTTTTATGCTAATCAAGTTTGTTCTAAAATAATGCATTATTTGCGAAGGTGTTTTTATAAACATGATATTAATCCTTATCCAAATAAATACGCCCAAAGTAACTATTCCACGCGGACGAAGTCACGGGCAGAAGCTAGCTTCTGTGTAAGCTTATATTCTTTTACTAGTAAAAGAATATAAGCTTACACATGCAAGATTGACCGGTTAAATAGTCATGGCCTCAGAGGTCAGCTATGAGATGCCCAACAGAAAAACAAAGCCTGAAATTTTCTGATTTGTGTGTCACAACCAGTTTCAAAATAATTACTACAACCTTTAGCTATGAAAGCACCAAATCATCATGTAATAATAAAATTCGAAAAATAACGTGTTATTGCAAACAATTTTCAATGTAACCAATTACGAAATGCACTTTATTAACGATTTATAAGCAAATAAACAAATAGCATCAGTTAGCGATTAGATTGCACTCACGCAGGCATTATCAGCAGAATATAATTAGCTATGAACCAAGGACCCGGATTCTAGGTATTAGATAAAACAGGCTAGGTTAGAACTACATTCATGCTGCCGTGATATAACATGCAATCACGTGCTGAATGACCGCTGAGGACAGAATGATATATGGAAAGGTAGATAGCGATGACGTGCGTCATTGTCGTCTCTAATCCAAAGGCGTATTCAACGATGCAAGTGGCTTACCTAAGTTTCCATGCTTTTGTTTTTATTAGACAAGCTTTTGCAGCCAGCTGCAAATTCCTTCCAATCAAATTTTTTGTTGTTTTAGACACGGTGCAAGTACCTATGTTTTCTATCCGAGCTAATATTAATAATAGACAAGCCACCTGCCAATGCTTTTCTATTAAATCTTTTATTACCTGCGACTTTTTGATTGGGATTTAAACATACCTAATCGATTAGGTACTTGGAGTGCAGTTAGCGATTTTTGTTGCTATTCCCAAAATGCCACATTACGAATTTCCATACGTAAGTTTACGATCTTGCGGCTACTATTTTTCTCTATATTTGTGTGCAAGACTTAACTGATTGGTTAATAGTCACTCTGCACTAACCATGACCTAAGAGACTACTTCTCGAATCAAGTAGATCGGAACGAAGCAAATGCGATGATCGTGTTACGTGTCAAACTTGAATGAACGAAATGACTGAATCGATGTTAATTTAAGTTATACGATATCGAATATATCATAATCGAATTATCATAAAACAGGACCGAAATAAAATGAAATTAAATGTCATAAGTAGGAATAATTGAGATATTTTTAGATAATGGTGCCGATTCTCTTGTACATCGAACTAAACTATCACTAAAATTCCTCACTTTTGACTATGAGAATCTCAAAGCTATTTTGCAAAATAAATTCTCTAAATTTAAAAATGTTTTTGTAACATCTAAATCGAATTTGACAATCGCGACTCCACACGTGATACCTAACCACGTGAATCTTTTTAGAGCCGGAGGCGCGCAGGGGGGGCAGCCACGACGTGTTTTATATGGAATTTTTCATTTTTGATGGAAAATAAGAAAAAAATATTACTTACTTGTAGAGTGTTAGGGGTTTTAAAAAAGGGGTCGAAAGTTTCATTGTTTTTGCGATTGGACACACCGTTTTCGAGATTTAAGCAAAAGAAAAAAAAAGATTCAGTACTGTTTTTGCATCTGAAGTCGAGGTGTTGGTGTGAATTTAACGTTCATGACAACCAATTTTATTCCACACGTTTTTAGTCGCGATTAAAAATAGTCAGTTTTAGTTAGAAAATCTATATTTTAGGTGAAAAACGTCAAATTCAGAATAGCAAAATTGCCATTTTCACTTTTTTTTTTAAATTTATTTAATGATATTATAATACAGAGGTGTTACTCAATTCTAAACTCGCCAAACTTTTACGTTTGATGGCGAGAGTGAGACTAAACTAATATCTCATCATCTTAGTGCTGTCAAACTAAAATATAGTTAAGTTGTGTCCCTTATAGTCTATTTCAGAATGGGAAATCGTCGTTTGACAGGATTAAACAAAATTTTGGTGATATTTAGTCTAGTTTAGAGGCATTTGTGACAAGAGAATCGGCACCATAGTCCCAGTAACTCAATGAATCGATGTCGTTTTAAATATCATTCAATTTATAAACAGCAACAGAGACCAATAAATCGTCATTATAAAGGCAATTACTGACAAAATTGACGTTGACAAGTCTTGTTCGATCCACCATCATAAAATGTTGCCTGGTTTGTCTTGTGGTCTTAATCGCGAATGCTGAACATGGACTTATCATTAAAATGCTCAAATATCAATTACAGAGAGGTTCAAGAGGATGTCGTGCTACATCCAACAAGACGACCGGCTGCAAGGTCTCCTTACGGTGGGAGAGAACATGAAGCTGGCAGCAGACCTGAAGCTGCCGACTCATCTAGACAAATATGAGAAGGGAGAAATTGTAAGTTTACTGAACATAAGGCACAAAACTTAGTGGAACGTCAAATGACATAAAGTTACAGTGGTTTTGAAGTTTCCTGAATTTTACCGGCACACGTTGGCTATGTGGCTGGCTAAGGGTATCCATGCAAATATTACTGGCATTCATTAAATTTTAGTAATCTGGGTCAATGGATAAATAACACATTTTAAATAGCTTCCAGCTTTTCTTGCAAAAAATATATGTCTAACATTTTTTTATTATCTGACTGACGGACCAAATAGAATTTCTTATTTTTACCCAGGCATCATCCCTATTCTCGATTGGGAATCCTAAAACCTCAAAGAACTTTGAACAACTCTGAACCAATGCATCAATGAACTTTGCCTCAATCATGTAAATTAGGATTAATAAAAACATCTCATACGTCAACCAGTATCCTAATTGCGTAATACAACACGATCACAATTGGTTTCGATTTGAATCAGATTGCTGATCCATTGCTTCATAAGTTGGAAAAAAAAATCTGCCCAACAACGTAAATAACGCAATGAATGTTGTTGAATTGTCAAAATGACACAAATTAGGCATAATTGTTTACGAAAATAAGTTACGCAATTAGGGTAGGTACTGATAGGTACGCGCTTGCGAAATTTTGATGTCTCAATTTGTAGCGATCATCGTCTTCCTCAATTTTATTTCTATGTTCCGCACAATCGTTACTAGCTTAATCAGCGTGATAATATATGAATCACGTAGAATCAATAATGCTCATGCATGGACATGTTTTGAATATTTACTCTCATACACTTTGTTTGTTCGTGTATTTGGAGTCGGACACAAATGCCGTCGTTGTCAAAGTACTTTGCCAGATGTAGCATTATTAAATGACAAAAGTGATGAAACAAAGCATGGATGTACAAAACGCAGTAAAGTAGCTACAGACTACAACAAAAGTGGGTTAAAACTATCCAGTCTTACAAGGAATTTATAAATGAAAACATGCTACTAAATTACTTGTTTGTAAGAGAGGGTCACTAAAAAACAAAATACTATAAAACAATAATTCGGTTCTATGATACAATATATATGGTTCTACATGTACCTTTGTGCTCTTTCATCTTTTTATTTTTGTCTTTTAAGTATGTTATATGCACATAAATAAATAAATACAAAAGGTTTTTTATTTTTCACTTTTTAGTTGTGGTTTACCAAAGTTTTGAGATGTTTTCCCTTAACGTGTAAACCACGCCCGTAGCCAGGCCGGCACAGTTATACGTATTAGTCTTTATCTTGAAAACTACAGAACGGATTTTGATGAAACTTGCACTGTTCCCTAAGTTGAAGTAAATGTAAGTCAATAAAAAATGGTCACAACCCAATTAATAATTTCGGAGAAATGCGTGGACAAACATACAGCTATAAAATTTTGTATATTTGCTTAGAAGCCATAATATTGTGTGAATATATTGCAGTTCCAATAATATTACATACATACGTGTCGAATAGATGACCTCCTTTTTAGGGTTCCGTAGTAAACAAGGAGCCCTTATAGTTTCGTCATGTCCGTCTGTCTGTCTGTCTGTCTGTCCGCGGTCTAGCTCCAAGACCCTTAGTACTAGAAAGCTGTAATTTGACATAGGTATACATATTAATTACGCCGACAAAGTGGTAAAATAAAATTATGAAAAACATTTTTTTAGGGTACCTCCAATACATGTAACGTGGTGATGTTTTATTTTTTATTTTTTTATCTCATAGTGTGGGATATCATTAGAAAGGTTGCGTAAAAACATTATGAGTTTGTGAAAACCATTTTTGGATTCAGGGATCCGTTTGCAAAATATTAAGCTTTAAAATGCTAATTTTTGTTAGAGTCAAGTGTCCCCCCCCTTGCCAGCTAAATGGTTGGTTTTGGATATGTGAAAAAAATCGCAGCAGTAGTTTATATAACGAAATTAAAAGAAAAACTATCACAGCTAAGTAGGCTTTACTAGTTATCGAGTAATAATTGACCAACTTAACTTTGCAGTTGCAAAAACATGTTTTCCCATACATTCCGTATGGGAGAACATGTTTATCAACTACAAAGTTAAGTTTGTTTTTGGGATAAATTCATCCCAACTACGGAACCCTTCATTGTGCGTGGTCCGACACGCACTTGGCCGGTTTTTTTAAGTCGATTAAATATAACCAAAATCACAAAATCATCATCTCCTTTTGTAGTTAACTGCACCTGCGCCTTTTATGCTGCGGCCGCATCTCCGTCTATCGTGACGAAGCTTTGCACAGTGATACGATACACGTCGATGTGACCAACCATTATTGGCTATCGTCGCGATAGTTCGGGCTGCATAGCACTTATCGCTCGGGTACATAAAAGGGTTTTAGCGCGCTAACGCTAATGTGACCACCGCATTAGCGCGAGAAATTTTTAGCGAGAAAAACATACGAAGCTTCGGCACGTTTGCTTCGTCACGATAGACCCAGATACAGCCGCAGTATTATAATAACAAGGTATTTAAGTATTCCATTACATGTTATTTGCTCAAATTATGCAGAAGGTGTAATGACACGACGCTGCACGCTGTAACCTAATTTTGCCAAATCGCCAGTTTGCACAACTCAGCAGTAAAAGTGTGTTGGTCTGCAGCCGTCATACTTAATCTGTGTCATTCTTTTCGAATGCAATATGTATTTTGTTAAATAATAAGTTACAGCATTATCCTATTAGGTACCTACTTTACTTTCATCAGTATCTAACATTGTAGTCCGTGCAACCCACGAAGACGCGCCCCACTCCGCTCCGCGCCGAACTAGAGTTCTGGGGGCCTACCACCAGCTCATAAGCAGTATTATTTTAATATTACTTCAGTGGGAGAAAGAGATGGAGCTATACGTCCTGTAGAGCTTCATATCTTTCCCACACTGAAGTAATATTAAAATAATACTGCTTTATTAGCTTGTGGTAGGCCCCCAGCTAACAGTACAGTAATCGCGGAGTGGGGCGCGTCTTCGTGGATTGCACGAACTATACCTGTAATTTGAATATTTGATGAATAACTCAATAAAAGCTCAATATTCGTCTAATGAGACTGTTAAATATTCTCTAGTATACACAGAGAAGTAGCAAAAAAGCAGAACTACTAGTTCAAAATAAAATAGGGCTGTTTAAAATTCTCTCCTCATGAAAAAATGGTTGTATCTATCTACTGATTTTTACTTAGATTGGTGCAATCACACGTTGATGTTCAATAGAGATTATAGAATGTTATAAGTACCTAATAAAACCTTTTTTTATGTTCTCAGATTGAGGACATTCTCACAAACCTGGGTCTCTATGAGCACATGAACACTCGCGGCGCGCAGCTGTCTGGTGGTCAGAGGAAGAGGCTTTCTATCGCGTTGGAGCTTATCAATAACCCTCTCATCATGTTCCTTGACGAGCCTACCACGTAAGTTTACTTCTTCTGTCGTTGAGAATGACACAGGGATGTGAGCAAGCGTTTCATTCGAATATGAACCTTAATACTAAAATAATCATAGATTTAAATAATATATGATCTATGATAATAATAATATTTACACTAGTATGCGACGCTTACTTTACTTAGCAAAGAAAGGTTTGTGAATCTTGTCCTTAAGGTAGCGTGGCTGTTGTCTGACTTGTCCATCAGTGCACTAAAAGGTTGAATATTGTGATTAAAAAGCCAATAATATTAACAAAAGTGAGTCGTTGAGTAACTCCTGCAAAGGACATGACTCATAAGTTTCTTATTGGCATGACAACAAACTTGTCTATAGAAATGATTTTGTAAATGATCAATGACCTACATAAAGCTGTGATCTTTAATTACTTTTATTATGATAAATATCGCCGCCCCCGCAGAATGAACGCGCAAGTGTAAAAAGTCAATTTTACAGGAAAAATAAAAACCTAAATTGATCCATAACTTTATGACTACACCGAATAGAAGTTGGTTTTCTATGTCGTTTAAAAGATTTTTTTTGTAGATAGTCTAATTAATATTAAGTGTTAAACAGGTAGGTACCGTTTTTGAGTTATTGATAAAAAAACATTTTAAAGAAATATTATATCGTGTGTATGTAACTTCGTAAATATTTAATATAAAAATCTGGAAAAAATTGAGGTGATGTATTTTGACCTAAGATGTATTTAGGTCAGAATACATCACCTCAATTTTTAACGAATATAGATTAATATCAAAACAGCCGCAATTGCACTTACGCGTTTATTCTGCGGGGGCGGCGATATGATATTATGTGATATATATCGACGCTTGAAAGGCAACATTGACTAAGCGACATGGGAACCCATGTCGCTTAGTCAATGTTGTCTTTCAAGCGTCGATATGATATTGTGATAATTCTGATATTACTTTTGAATCAGTCTCCTGACTTGGGTTACCTATCAGAAGATCGTAAAAACAACTTAAATTTGCAAAAATTATCAATAACGGCAGTAGAAATCATACTTATTACTTAGGAAAACTAAATTAGAACTCATTAATTACTTTTTTCTATATCTTTTTATATTAACTAGAAGTAACTAAGTAAAATAGGTAAGTTTGTTTAAGACTAAATTAGGTAAGGTTCGTAATCGTAGATAATTACCGATTAACAGTATATTTGAAATCATAAATTATTGACTTGCACGTGCGAAGTATTTTGGGCTAATAATATAATAATTTCCTCAATACTTGAACTTTTACCCCTGTGTGTTGAATATAACGATAGCAATGTCATCAGTGAACAAACATTAATTGCACGTGACTATTTATATAAACTGTAATAGTATATTGGGGTCACTCTGCTAAGTAAACTGACATAATATTTACTTAATGAGGCTGAACAAAATGTTTGATATTCCTAAGATTTTCTTGTTCAGTACCTAAACTATTACATGTTTTGTAATGCATACTGCAAGATTCAGAGGATTGTTCATACTGGGTTATCGCCTCAGGTTTATTCGCTGTCGCACTAAAAATATCAATCCGACTCTCTATAAGTCAAGTTATGAGTACGGGACACGTGCTTCAGTAAGTTGTAAGCTATGCAAATTAAGTTGGTCCAAGATCTAATATTTAGCAACTACTTGATCATTTTCCCTTTTGTAGATTACATAATTATTATACAGTGTGATTCTTCATAATGTGCACATATCGAAATGAGGAAATGTATGCTTAATTTTAACGACGGAAAAAATATTTAAAAAAAAATGTTTTCTTCTCTTTGGCATCTTATTTATTAATTTTACAATTATTGTAAAAATTGATGAAAAAAAGTTACAGATTTTTGCTAAAAAAACATGTTTATTTTCAATTGAGGGTAGCTTTTTTCTTAATTTTCTCTTTATGTGGACGCCTAATTACTTCCAATCATTATGGAGTTTGTTTCATCGTGCATCGCGATAAATGACTTAGTTTAAAAGTTACATAGTTTTTTTTTACATTTTTTTTTAAATTCCTTAAAAAGTATTTAAAAAAAATTAGATTTTTTTTATCTTTTCTGTCTTTAAAATTAAGCATAGATTGGATCATTTCGATATGTGCACATTATGAAGAATCACACTGTATGGTAGGTATGCTAGTAGAACATAATATTATGGACTATGTTAACTGAGAAATAACGTAAAATTCATTATTCCTCTGGTGGCGACGAACATTTTTGCATTACTGCTGCTGTGAATTTAACTCTTGATTTACCGAAGCACTTTATCTTTTTCAGAGGTTTGGACAGCTCATCATGTTCACAAGTAGTGCAGTTATGTCAGAACCTGGCACATCAGGGTCGGACCATCGTGTGCACGGTGCATCAGCCATCAGCCTCACTGTTCGCTCTGTTTGACCATGTGTACGTGCTGGCAGCCGGCCGATGCATGTACCAGGGGACCACGAAGAATTTGGTGTCTTACCTAGAGCAAGGCGGGATTCCCTGTCCCTTGTACCATAACCCTGCTGATTACAGTAAGTGTGCCTTTGTGAATTTTCGTAGCCCCTCATGTTTTATTTTATCCTAGTGCTTAGTGTAGATAATTGAGTTGTTTCAATGCTTCTTGGTGTTTGATACTATAAATAATATAATTTACATTAAATATTTTAACGGAATGATTACTTACATAAGTATGAGGTCCTGGGTTTGATTCCCGGGTTGGGAAAAGTGTTATTGGTGTTTTGGCCATCTGGAATTTCTCAGTAACAGCCCGGAGTCTGGATTTGTGCTCGATTGATGGCAATAGGCTCGCCCCCTATTACATGGGACTTAAAATAACTGGCAAAATGTGGGTGTACTATGGGTACACCTCTGCCTAATCCTTCGGGGATGACAGGCATGATGTTATGTTATGTTACTTACGTAAACAGCAAATAAATTCTTAAAATAAATTGAACTTTGGCCATGGAGGTAAGCAAATGAATTCAATGTTGCTTGTTCAACTTAAACAACAAAAAAATCTGGTAGACAATCATTATAGATAGCACAAAAACAATCTAATCGACTGCAAGAAATAAAATAATGTCTATATCTGTTATCCATAGTTATCGAGCTGTCATGTGGTGAATACGGGCAAGACAAAATTGACCTGATGGCCAACAAATCTGAGAATGGTCGGGCGTTGGATTGGTTCGACGACTTCCAGACCATCCCCACGATGGAGGGGCTGCGCAAGCTGCTGCCCCTCAGTGTGTTGAGAGACACTGAGCCCACAGGGGGTGATGAGGAGACTAATCAGTCCAACCAGCTCAGTGTACTCATGAAGAGAGGGTTTATGAAGGCTAGGAGAGATGCGGTAAGTGCTGAACTTTCTTCAAAGAGTTATATCATTTTGCCATAGGCCCGATCGATATTGAGAAGCTTAATCAAGTGCTAACTACTTATCGTGAGAGTAAGTAGCTTGAAAAGTTGTGGATTTGAATCGTTTGAATAGGCTTGTAGAAACTAAACAGCTCAGTGTTTATTTCAATCAATGACTTATCGCAATCCACGGCCGGATAGAGTTGGGCATAGAAATTCCATTCGCTGTTTATCTTAAAGATATTAAATGAACACAACAGTAGGTATATTGCATCGCATTTAGCTGCTTAAATATTAATAAGGATCCGAACCTCAAGTTTTTCTCACTTCCAAAGGACACCGAAAGCTAAAGAAATGCACGTCTACCCATAAGTAGTTAGTAATTAGATAAGTACCTACCTACCTACCAAATGTTGTTTACATTTGGTATTCTTATCTATGTCAGCCGTATAAAGGACATGACCAGTGGGGCTATGGGCGCCAGCCTAAGCGTCAAAATCAATGTGCAGCAAATATTGTTTTATTTTTGCAATTGTTGTATTCTATCGTTTACAGATAAAAAAGTTTCACGAGTCTAAAAGGTCAGGAAATTGAGAAAAAGAAAGATAAGTTTACACTAAATAACTCTGCTTTTTGATATGAGATGGCGCCAGGCGTTGTGGTTATCAAGTTTAAGAATGATTTTCTACTATTCGAAACAGCGAATGAAATTTTATTATTAAGAACAGCAGCTCTTATGAAAGTTTAATAACTTACCAAACTAACGAAACTATAATTTGGTTCCAGACAATGACTCATCTGCGTTTGATCGTGAATGTGGTGGTAGGCATTATGTTGGGCAGTCTCTTTATCAACGCTGGTAACGAAGGATCCCGCGTGTTGGAAAACTACAACCTTCTGTTCGCTATCCTCATGCACCATATGATGTCTCCTATGATGTTAACCATTCTTACATGTAAGTATAGCATTCTGACCCTTCCGTTTATGAGGGCCAGGACCAAAGCAATTCTTCGGTGCCTCTTTATGTATTTACAAATAGCAATACAATTTGCCAAATACTTACTATGTCAAATGATGTGTACCTACAATCAAGTTATGTTTGTCATTTTGTCCTTAAATGACCTTTATCATTGCAGATAATATAGTTATGATTTATGCTTAGGGTTACATCACCAAAACCGATAATATTTACATTGTTTCGTTTATTTTATTTTCAGTTCCCAATGAAATGTCGATTTTATCTAAGGAGCACTTCAACAGATGGTACTCTTTGGGATCTTATTACATATCCATCACGATAGTTGATCTACCTGTATCGGTAAGTGCCTATCCACCACATCCTTTTGATTCTATAAAATTTTCATAAAAGACGTGCTCAACGTCAGAACATGGAGCATCGATATCGACTTTGTGAAGGCACCAGAAATGTTGAAAAAATTAAGCTCTTCCAGTCGTACACATAACTCGACAAAATATAAGGAGGAGCTAATTTTTATCGCGATTTCAGTTTTGGTCCTATAGAAAAATTTGTCGTCATTATGAACAATGTTCAACTCATTATTGTGAGAGAACCCTTTTCGGGTCTTCCGTTTTTCAATTTCACTTTGTGTAAGTAAGATAGGTGATAAGTACTAATAGTTTTATTTTCCAGATCGTGGGATGTGCGGTGTTTAGTGTGATCGTGTACACAATGTCCTCGCAACCTCTAGACATCGTCCGTTTTAGCATGTTCTTCGCCATCTCTCTCTACACCGTGCTAGTGGCACAGAGCTTCGGCCTCATGATCGGTGCGGTCTTCAACGTTGTTGTAAGTACCTATCTTTCATATTTATTTATTAAAATCTCCTCTACTACCATCATTGCGGTCTTAAAATTAACTTACTTACAATTTAAAACTATGAAAAACGTCAAACTATGTAAACTTATAATGACATCTAAAAATAAGAACTATTTTATGAAGTTCCCTAAATATAAAACACAATATTTAAAATATAAAAAACAACAACATATAGCCTACTCTAATCTACACTATAACATAAAATAAACAACAGTATTTTTGCGAGTTCACTCAAATGGCCTGTAAATACATCGATCTTCACGTGAAGATCGTTAATGACAGGAATTGCGCGGGTCAATGGTGTTTTGGCGAGAAGGTTGGTCCTGGCGACCTGCACGGCCAGCAGCGGCGGGCGGCGCCGCCTCCACACATAGCGGTCTGGTACACATACACTCAGGTGCTGCAGTACTTCTCCTCAATACCACGAAGTAACCGAATCAGATACGCGACAAGCGTGAATTCCCGTCGTACCCTGAGTTGGTTGTACCCGACCATACCGAGCACAAACAGAGTGGGGTACATCAATGGGTAAAAAGGGTATACCCCACCCCATATAGTTTCTTGTACAAGTGGCGCGTGAACTGGTTCTGTACGCGCTCCAGCATAACCCAGTACTTGGTCTCATGCGGAGCCCATATGACAGCACTATGTTCCAGATGACTCCTGGCAAGTGGATCATACAGGACCTTGACTGTTGCGATGTTAGTGAAGTGCCTTGTCTGTCTCAGAACAAATCCCAAGTTTTTTAAAATCAAAATAAGCAGCATCGACCTGGACACCAGCTTCCAACGCCGGCACCACAGGCGCCATAAAGTTCAACAGATTGGTGGCCGGAAGCCGTGCTGCGCGTCAGCCAGTTGTCCGCGCGCTTGCTCCAGCATGCGACGCAGACTCGAACACCTTGGCCGGCGTCGACAGCATGGCCACCGGTCTATAACCAGTTATATCCGATCCCGCCTTACCTTTGGGTACAGGAAGGACCCGCGTGGTCTTCCATTGAGTGGGGAACGTCGTCGAATGAAGACACAATTTATAAATATAAAGTAGTGATTCCACGAGCTCCCCCTGCCACAATCTCTAAAAAGAAATCCGGCCCGCAGAACGCTTCGGTTTCGGGCGCTCAAGTGCACATCTGACGTCCTCTAGACTCAGTGCGTCAAGTTGCACCCGCGCACCGCTCGCCGCTCCCACCGCCGGCCGCCGCCGTCGCTTGAGCGTCTAACCGCGGCGGCTGATCTCTGTAAACCGATTCGATTTTTTTTGCGAACTGTTGTTGCTGTTGTTTGTTGTTGTTTTTTGCTGGTGTGAGGCCTATGCTCGTTGATGCGCATGGCCTTGTATACAATGTCCAGAAAACAGAGTATATGGTCTTTAGAGCCGCCAGTGGATGCCCTGGGTAATACATAATATCACTTTGAATGGCTTATGCGTAAATCGTGTCACGAAATTTAAATACCTGGGGCATTTAATTACCGAAGGTCTTGAAGACGATCAAGATATTGAGAGGGAGCGCAGAGCTTTAGCGGTCAGAGGTAACATGCTGGCCCGCAGATTCTCCCGTTGCTCTAAACAGGTCAAGATTACGTTATTTAAGGCGTATTGTCAAAGCTTTTATAAGGGAAATCTGTGGGTCAGCCACACCAAAAGATCGCTGGATGCCCTGCGCGTCCAGTATAATAACATCTTCAGGATGATGTTGAGGCTGCCTCGCTTCTGTAGTGCATCGGGGATGTTTGTTCAGTATCGCACTGATGGTTTTCATGCCGTCATCCGCAAGAAAACTGCATCTCTGATCTGCAGAATGCGTGGCAGCTGCAACTGTATTCTGAAAACTGTAGCAGATAGGATCTCTTCTCCGTTATGGAGATCCTTTATCACTACATAGTATAAAACAAAGTCGCTTTCTCTGTCCCTATATCCCTATGTATGCTTAAATCTTTAAAACTACGCAACGGATTTTGATGCGGTTTTTTTTAATAGATAGAGTGATTGAAGAGGAAGGTTTATATGTATAATAACCCGGTTTATACCCGTGCGAAGCCGGGGCGGGTCGCTAGTTTGAATTAAATTGAATTGTATTTATTATGTTAATTTTTATTTTGTTAAAATGTATGGATCTATTGAGGAGCTCGTGGCTAAGTACTAACAGCCGCTCGGGTCGATCTGTCAGGTTAAGCTACGCTTGCCGGGGTTGGTCCGTGGATGGGTGACCATTTCTACATACCGAGACTCCTCCGTGCCTCGGATAGCACGTTAAGCCGTTGGTCCCGGCTGTCATTCGTGGATCTTTGACAGTCGTTACGGGTCGTCAGAAGCCCGAAAGTCTGACAACCAGTCTTACCAAGGGGTATCGTATTACCCAGTTACTGGGTTGTGGAGGTCAGATAGGCAGTCGCTCCATGTAAAATACTGGTATTCAGCTGCATCCGGTTAGACTGGAAGCCGACCTCAATATAGTTGGGAAAAGGCTAGGCAGATTGATTGTTTGGATCTATTGTTATCTGAATTAAATGATATTTTTTTAACACACTCGTTATCCGATAAATGCTCAGCATCTATTATAATAGTTTTCTTGCCTACTGCACTTTTCTTTGATCGTATGTATTGCCAGAATGACAATGTTGATGAATGAATGTTTAGCAAACTGACCCTGAATTTTATGTTAATGCAGTTTGTGAGCAGTTTCTATCGATTTTTTAACAAGTGCTTCTGCATTTAGAATATTCTTCATAATCCCTACTAAGCTTAATTGTTTTAAACATCTTGTGTAGTTTCTAGCTTTTGTTAGTAAATCTTTTATTATTTTGCTCGTGTACCATTCCGGATAAATGTTTAGCCACATAAAGTCCCCGTCACGAGAAGCTATAATTTTTGTAAATAAAGAACTTCTACCAAGTTACGTAGCGACAATTTAATCAACAACGAATAATCCCAAATTCAATGAAGTCAAAGTAACGTACGTGTTATACGAAACTAATGAGCAATTTCACTTGATCGGGTTATATTTTAGCGATATAAAGCGCTGTCGTCTAAGGTTTTGTGGTACTGGAACGCATCTGATTCATGGAACGTAAACATTTGGGCCACGATTTTGAAGTAAGTTCACGCTGACGTTGTCTCTGCTGTCTTTCGAGTTTCGAATGCGTCTGTTTGTTTGTGGTGTTTTCGCGGATTAGGTTATATTGTTTGTTTGTAATTAGATGTGTGTGTTAATATAATTATATCCCTGTAAAAAATAGTACAAAACTGTTTTTATTTTATTTTAAGTACCCAAAGATTGCAAACCCCTGAATGTGTGTTTACAAAATTTATAGTTTCTCGTGACGGGGACTTTAATTTAATCTACGCCAAGCTATGTGGTAAATATTTTTAAGGAATGAGTAATGCTGAGTGGCTTGCTATACACAGCACATTTTCCACCAAAACTAACCAAAACCAACTCTTTTCCTTTCAGAACGGCACATTCTTGGGCCCAACTCTGTCAGTACCGATGATGATGTTCGCTGGCTTCGGGGTTACCCTCCGGGACTTGCCCAGCTACTTACGATGGGGGTCCTATGTGTCCTACCTGAGATATGGACTGGAGGGCTTTATCGGCGCCATCTATGGGCTTGATAGGCCCATCCTGGACTGCAATGAGGCCTTGTACTGCCATTACAAGTGAGTTGTTTAAAATATTATTTACAGTTTATCAAGACTGGTGGTTTTTCACGAGGTTATTTTCTTTCTATTTCTTTTTTAGGGTTCCGTAGTAAACAAGGAACCCTTATAGTTTCGTCATGTCCGTCTGTCTGTCTGTCTGTCTGCCTGTCTGTCCGTCTGTCTGTCTGTCCGCGGCTTACCTCAGAGACGCTTAGTACTAGAAAGCTGTAATTTGGCATGGGTATACATATTAATCACGCCGACAAATTGGTAAAATAAAATCATGAAAATAATTTTTTTTTTGGGTACCTCCCCTAGACGTAAAGTGAAGATGTCTTTTTTTTTTCTCTCAATAATCCCATAGTGTTGGGTGTTGTTGGAAAGGTCGTTTAAAAATATTGTGAGTTTGGGAATACCATTTTTGGATTTAGGGATCCGTTTTCGAAATATTAAGCTTTAAAGTGAAAAAATTTGTTAGAGTCAAGTGTCCTCCCCTCCTGCAAACTTAATGGTTGGTTCTGGGTATGTGAAAAAATTCACGGCAGTAGCATATATAACGAAATTAAAAAGAAAACTATCACAGCTAAGTAGGCTTTACAAGTTAACGAGTAATAATTGACCAACTTACATTTGCGGTTGCAAAAACAAGAACATGTTTTTCAACTACAAAGTTAAGTTTGTTCTTGGGATAAATTCATCCCAACGACGGAACCCTTCATTGTGCGTGGTCCGACATGCACCTGGCCGGTTTTTTTTTTGAACGTTGCATCGCACTAGGAATTTCTCCTGTGTTGTGGGTACACAAACAGCCAGACCCGGAACAACTACTTGTAGAGGTTACAAATATTTGTTCCGTGTGGGAATCGAACCCGCGAAACGCAGCGCAGCATTCAATCGCTTAACCACTGCGCCAGCTGTGTCGACAAAAGATTTTTTGATTTGATGACCCTGATGATTGCAGTTCTAAAAACACGATACTTTTATTTAGCTTCTGACCATTTTTGTAATATATTCACGAAAGAGATTATTTGGATCAGTTTTTATACTATTGACCAACCTGCCTCGTTGGTCTAGTGGTCGCAAGCGCTACTGCTGAGTATGAGGTCCTGGGTTCGATTCTCGGGTCCGGCAGTGTTATTGGGTTTTTCTATCTGAAATTTCTCAGTAGCAGCTCGGAGTCTGGATTTGTGCCCGGTTGATGGCAATAGGCTCGCCCCCTATTACATGGGACTTAAACATAACTGGCGAAATGTGGGTGTACCTGTTACAAGGACACCTCTGCCCAACCCTTCGGGGAAACAAGGCGTGATGTTATGTTATGTTATGTGACCAAATTCCTACTAATCACCAGATTTAGAGGATACGGTTCAAGCTTTTCTGCTTATCAACACGTCAAAATCCTAATGAACAATTCGCATAATCTTAAAGCGATGCGAATTGATCATTAGAACTTTGACCACCAACCAACCAACCAACCAACCAACCACAAACCAATCCTTTAGCACCACCTTAAATTCTTCATTGTCAACAGACACCCTCGAACGTTCCTCAACGAGGTAGCACAGTCTCCGGACGAGTTTTGGTTCGACGTGATGGCGCTGTCCATATTCGTGGTGTCCCTCAGGATCACGGCCTTCTTCCTGCTCAAATGGAAGCTGGATGCCGTGCGGTAAATGTGAAGATGTATGGGAGTATCAAGAGTTAGGAGTGTAAGGCATTCATGTGTCATAATCCTCATTAGAACGAAGGGTGTTTGATAGTTTATTTAAAAAAAGTTTTTTTTTTGAAAAGGTGTTAATTTTGATAAGAAAACGATATTTGAAAAGATGAATGAAGTCGTTATTATAAATTGTAAAATGATTGGATGAGAAAAAAATTGAAGGGACGCTAACAAAAATCAATAGTCAAACATCCTTTGTGGAGCGAACCGTCTGCTGTGAACTTTTGGACTTTAATAAGCGACCAAATCACAGGACCAAATAATCAATTAATCAAAATTTGGGGTTTATTGTTTTTACAACTAGTCTTTGAACATCTACCATTATATTCTTTCATCATTGAGAACGAGACAGCAACGAGTATAATTGAATAGTCAAACGAACTTACCTGTAAGTGAAGTTCGACGGTAATTATACTCGTTGCTGTCTCGTTCGAAGATGATGAGTCCCACCCGACCCAAACATTCCATGCTATATACCTAGGTATATGAGCATGGACCCAGTGTTGTAAAGCCAATAAATCGCTGTGAACTTAATGAAGGTAGATTGCAGACACAATGACAGCACACGTTAAGGATGCGTTCATTTTTTGTTATTTCTTCAAAATTATGTGACGAGTGGCTGGACTAAACGCCTACTACCTAATTCCTGTGCTACCTTCCTAGTTTTGTCTACGGTTCATAGCTTCGTAGCACGGCGCAATCACTTTGTCATTGTCCAAGTTACAACTTTTCAATTTGCAAAAAGTTGACAGTATCACTCTCATATTAGATTTAGACTTGTCGCAAAAAATGTTTTAAAGTACAAAATATCAAAAATAATTAAATCGCCTTTGCAGTTATCGCTGAAAAACACATTGCTAAAATTATTTTTTTATTAATCAAAGATATTTAAAATAAGAAGCATTTAACTTTTAAATTTTACAATTTTCACTTACGAAAATTTCATGTACCTAAACTAAGATTAAAATATAATTTAAGGGTCCAAAGGTAACAAAACTGTGATAAGTTTCCAAAATATTGTTTTGTTTGATTTCATGACTTCATTTCTTATACTTTAATACTAATTTTTGTTTCGTACAAAATATATTTCTTCCGTAATGTATAACTTCTAAACTTTTGTATCTATTAAATATCGACACAATTCAAGGTTTAGGTAGACCTCCTTAGTAGGAGAGCAAGAAATGTCATTCAAAGATAAAAAATAAGTGTACTTTTGCTCATAAAGATCATTTGTATACATGAAAACATGGGAATATTATGTTTAAAAACACATTTTGATTACAAGCATTAATTAAAAAGGAAACCTTAAGAAAATCCCTAATGTTTTTGCTTTTAAACTATCGCTTCTTATACTAACTTATCTAGCGAGAAGCAAAGTAAGACAATTGCTAAATGCTTTTAAATAAGTATTCTTATTTGCCAATCAATCTTCATTATTAAAATAGGGTAAAATAGTGGATTATTTTATTTGTTGTATGACATGATATCGTACCTACCAGTTAGGACACATAATGTACACAAATGTTTGTGTTATATATGTCACCGTAAAATTATAAACTTCGTTAGTTTGTAATCGATTACAAACTGTCGAAAGATTGTGAACTGCGACAAATCATTTACGATTTAACGTATTATTTTTCGATAGTTTATATTATATCCATGAGAAACGAGCGTAGTAAGCGCTGCCGCTACCGCGGCAGCGCTTACTACGCTCGCTCGACTCACGAGGTTGGTCACAGTTCTAACCTAACCTAACCCATTTCACCCAGTTCACAATTTTTCGACAGATTATGATCTAACGGAAATAATACCGATAGATTATAAACTAACGGTGCTCATAATCTTACGGTGACATATAAATCGCCAACGTTTGCGGCAACGGTCGTAAAAAGTGGGAGCGAGATGTCACGAGACTCAGTATAGAATTTTTCAAATATTCGCCGTCCTACTCGCACGTTTTATGACCTGTCACGAGTCTTGGCGTTTAATAAGTAGTATACTTGCCTAAGTTAGTTGCTCAATTAGGTATTTATTTGTAACTAGGAGTAGATCTATATACCTATAGGCTGTACTGAACTATTATATGTAGGAAGATAGAAAACTAAGATTATATGGTGATAATTTTGTAAATATTAGTAACATTAAACTTTTTAATTTTGGTAAATATGTGTTTTCTTTTAATGAGGTAGTTTCCTGAATGTAATCTATATGTCGTGGCCAGATCTTAGAATTGATCATTTCATGAAATGATCGACCACTTCATGAAATGGTTGCATTGCATGAAATAGAACATCGACCGATGGCCACATCATGATGTGGTCTGGCCAGATCATTGAAAACTCAACGTTTGATGATATAAACAGTTAAACGCACGACTACTTCATGATGTGGCCAAACATTAGTGATCATTTATCGTGAAATAGTTAGATTATCCACCGGTAGAGGCGTTGATGTCGCTTTGTTTTTGTTGTGCATCATGGCGGCGGACGATAATTCGATTGAAAAAGCAATTATAAATGCAAATGGAAGATAAAAGTGCAGTGTAGTATCGTTATTATACCAAGCTATGTGACTTTTATGAAATTCACTCGAAAAACGAGCGCAACCTTAAAAAACCATGGAATTTGGAACGTATTTCACAGGTTAGTATTTAACTATTCAAATCTTAGTAATTGTTATTTTTCTTCTGGAATGAAAGCTATTTAAAATGTTTTATTTATCCACTGACCCAGATTACTAAAAGTTAATGAATGCCAGTAATATTTGCATGGATACCCTACTTAATGATATGGCCAAACGTCGACTGACATATCATTAAACGTTGACGTTTGAACGATATGGTCAATTTTAGCTGGCCATTTCATGAAACACAACCATTTCATGAAATAGTCGATCATTTCGTGAAATGATCAATTCTAAGATCTGGCCACGACATATACAAGTAAGGTGAGTGGGGGCAAGATCGAACGATTTTTTGATGAGATGAGCAGTGTTGTATTTGAAGTCTTGTAGAACAGTACATATTAGTATATGCAAAAAAAATCTTTGTAGTGAGTAAAGAGCAAAAAGTGTATTTTTCCATCACATTGATAACATCCTGCTAAATCTGTTAGAAAGCAGAAAAAAATAATTAAGTAAAATGTTTTTATCATGAAACTGAAACAGGGAGAAGATGAAAGGGTGATGGGGAAAGATCGAAATAGTTTCTAAAATCGTTCAAATGATTATCAGACGTTGTTGGTGTTCATTAGTCTAAAGTTTGAAGTGCCCTTAAAACTCTCAACTGTCTGTAGTGTCCGAATACCTTTAGTTAACAAAGATAAAACGATTTAAAAAAAAACTATATATCTATCTTACCCCACCGGGGGAACATTGAAAGTAGAGGTTCTCAAACTTACCACTTTAATTGGATAAGGTTATACTGACAATAAAACATAAGTATCAGTCAAATAAATCCTTTACCCTTTACTTTATCCTACTATGAAGATACAAAACAAAATTTCGCATCTTTCTTTCATCTTTGTCTTTTAAATGTTCTTCTTACCCCGTCAAATATTGATGGGTAAAGACGGAAAATTAAAATAAATCCTAAAATAAGAAAAATAGCCATATTTAGATGTTATAACACAATTAAAAATTACAAATAATAAGTAGATATTCCAATAAAACACTCATACCTACCACGTAATTAAAGTTACAGGACACGGGGTAAGATTAAAAAACTCGATTAACTTGCGTAAAAATCGATGTGCAAACATTTGCATTTTTCACACAAACCACTCACTAAGGTGTGTGTGTGTAACTGAGGTGTGCGACGTAACAAAATAGCGGTCTTAACAATGTTGCCATCACTGCTAAAACTGCACAGAATCTGGCGCTATGGACGACTTTTTGTGTTACCCCGTTTTTCATCTTGCCCCCACTCACCTTAAGCATTTCATACTTAGGCAAATTTATCCAAAGGAAAATTTTGAATGAATGACGACCAAAAAATAAACATGACACAATTTATTTTATTTTTCCCTTATGATAATTTAGGTATACTTACACTAGACCAAACACTTAATTATAAATAATACGCGTGATACCAGCACCACTTCCTGAGTACGCCAGTTATCGTCAGTTACCCACACCATGACTGAACTTTTTTAACTGAATAACTATATACTAAAAACTAGAGATGGGCCGAATGTGGTTTGAACCGAATCCGAACTTTGGCCGAACATTCGGTTAAAATGAAAAGTTCGGCCGAAGTTCGGCCGAATTTCGGTTCAATTCCGCGCGCTTTCTCGAGAGCGACACGTCATGACTTTTTTACGTATTTACTTCAATTATTGCTAGATGTACCCCACCCGCACACCGCGCTTCCACCGCGTGGCCTAATAAGAAGAACAGATTTTCAAGACTAATAAGAAGAACTGATTTAATTTAAGGTTTAGATTTACAATGTTCCTAACTAAAATAAATGACCATGAGTGAGTAAAAGACATAATTTTATTTTACAGTAATGCTATTCTAATTCTATTAAATTTCAGTCAAAATAGTGCAAGTAGGTATTATTTTTCTTGTGCCGAATATTCGGCATTTGAACCGAATTTCGGCCGAATGCCGAAGTTCGGTTCAAGCTGCCGAAATTCGGTTGAACCGAATGTGAACCGAATTTCGGCCCATCCCTACTAAAAACCTTATCAAAAAGTATTTGATTTCCAAATATGACTAGAATCACAGATATAGATGTACCTAGATAACGCAAGAGCAACTACTTCGCGTGCCATTTTCGTGCCCAGCTTACGTACAATAATCGTAAGCTGCCACTTTCGCGCTCAGTCTGCATCGGTGCCACGCTTGTCGGAAGTCAGTTAAAATAACTGAAAATGGTTAATTACGCTGTTATAAATTGTAAAAACAGTGCAAAGGCAAGGAGATTAAATAAAAGAAACGTTTCCTAGTGCTTGTGACGTCATAGTAGGTAGTCAAAAAATGATACGCTTGGTTTTCATACATATCGTGATACTTGCGTTATCTAGGTCTATCTATATCTGTGACTAGAATAAACTCAAGCTATATTAGGCTAACTTTTTTTGACCAACTTCTTCCTCATCCCTTTCTGTCCCCAAACAAAGTCGACAAGATGCCACTGCGCATAGTAGCAAATTGTTAATACAACATGAAAAGAGATAAATATAGCGACCAGTAAGGTGTTGCTAGCTTTTGAGAGGAACGCGTATACTGCTTCCCCCTTGAGAAGATTCACGTACACCCTGCAAAGGAAAATATGTGTTTTATAACAGGGATTCACAACCGGTGGGGCGCGCCCCCCTCGGGGGGCGTGCCAGTGGGGGCGGCGCGGCATTCTGATTTTCAAAACTCGAACGTTTTATAATTTGTAGGTAGGTACTGTAAAATGAGCTTCAGTTTTCCTACATAAGTCGACAAAATAAATTTTCCTACTTTTGTATGAATGGACTCAATAAAAACGAACCTATCCGAGGCGGCGTGCTACAATTTTCGAGCTCACTTTGCTCGCTCTTCCATTCTACATTCTCTTGATTCTTCAACTTTTCTGCAAAAGTCGACAAAGAAACTTCTTTTTCTGTATGAATGGTCACCTTTCTGTTTTCTTTTGACCATTATACAGAAATAGAACTTACTGTTATAAAGAAAAGCTCAAACTCAACAGTTTTACAGTAAGTAGTTCAGGTTTTGAAATCTGGCCTTAACCTTAAACTTTCAAACCTTACGTATGAGCGGGGTGCCCAAATTTCCTAGTTTGCGACACTCGCTCTTGCATGCCAAGATACTCTATTTTTATAATTGTCTTTCTGAAGTGAAAACTTCTTCAGGCGCGTTGAGCGATTTTTGGTAGGGGAAAATCATAGGGGTTCGCATCACCGACATACTAATGTTAACAGCACAGCACCTATGAGTACGACGTGTTGCGCTTGTTGTTGCTCGGGAGTGCCAATATATGTGAGAACCAGAATAATGTTAATTTACAAATTGTGAAATTTTTATTTTTGATCCTACAATTAATTGGAAAAAAAAACACTGTTATTTCATAGTTTAAATTTTCACATCTGTCGACAGTCTTCATGACTACCTATTTTCTTAATGTTTTTGGATAATATACCTATCGTAGCTGTAGGTACTTGAGCCATGGTAACCCGTGGCTGTAATACAGTTTTAAAAGTTAGTAATACAAGTAAATACAGTGATATAGCCAACATGTTCATGAACCACTTTAAATACAGTGATATAGCCAACATGTTCATGAACCACTTTAAAGTCGCACCGCATGTAACAAATGCATCTAGGCGAGGCATTCGGACCCCGTGTGAGGGTGATCCTCATGTAAGATTCATCGTGAAAGATGTAAAAGATGCGTTAAAAAGTATGAAACGAGGCAGGTCACCAGGGCACGATGGTTTGAGTGTTGAGCATCTAAGGTCCGCTGGTGTACATTTACCTAGGTTACTCGCTATGTTATTTAATTTCTGTGTGAGTCACTCTTACCTGCCTGACGATCTCGTAAAAACTGTCGTAGTTCCCATAGTTAAAAATAAGACAGGTGATTCATCCGACAAAAACAATTATAGGCCCATTTCACTGGGTACAGTCATTGACAAAGTGCTGGACAGCCTGCTTGAGAGACAGTTGAATATGCATATCAAACTCAACGACGCGCAGTTTGGTTTTAGAACCGGTTTGTCGACGGAAAGTGCAATCCTGTGTCTCAAGCAGACTGTGCAGTACTACACAGACAGGAAGACACCTGTATATGGTTGTTTTCTGGACCTGTCGAAGGCTTTTGACCTGGTGAATTATGACATTCTATGGCAAAAAATGTCGGATGATACAAACCTTCCACCTGAGGTTATAAATATATTTAAATTTTGGTATAAAAGTCAGATAAACTGTGTTAGATGGTCAGATGCTCAATCAGAACAGTATGGGCTAGATTGTGGAGTGAGGCAGGGGGGGTTGACTTCACCCACTCTGTTTAACCTGTACATAGACCGGCTGGTTGGTGGGCTGAGTAGCACTATGGTTGGTTGTTCTGTGGATGGAAGAATGATCAACAACATTAGTTATGCTGATGACATGGTGCTGCTCAGCCCATCAATCTGTGGATTAAGGAAGTTGTTGGCCATGTGTGAGAGGTATGCGGAGGCTCATGGCTTGAGGTATAATGCTACTAAAAGTGAGGTGGTGGTTTTTAAAGTACACAATAATACACCAACGAATATACCACCGGTGACGATACAAGGAACACCATTAAAAGTCGTCACTCAATTTAAATACCTCGGTCATGTGGTCACGGGTTCTCTCATGGATGACCAGGATATAGATAGGGAGCGCAGGGCGTTGGCAGCCCGATGCAATATGCTTGCCCGCAGGTTTGCGCGGTGCACTGACGAGGTAAAACTGACGCTCTTCAGAGCCTTTTGCCAGTCGTTTTACTCTTGTAGCTTGTGGGTTAGGTATACGCAGAAGGCTTACAACGCTCTGCGCGTGCAATATAATAATGCGCTGAGGATATTGTTGGGGCTGCCTCGGTTTTGCAGTGCATCGGGCATGTTTGCGGAAGCGCGAATAGATGACTTTCATGCCATCATGCGCAAGCGGTGTGCATCGATGTTGCGGCGATTCAGGGGTAGCCCTAACAGTATTTTAGCTACACTGGCGGACAAGGTTGATGGACCATTTATCAGCCTCTGGGCTAGCAGACATGTGCGTGCACATGTCCATGTAGCCAATTAATGATTATTGTTTTTTAAATTATTGTGTTTACTAACATAGGCTAAGTTTTTACTAACACTATATGGATCCTTTAGTCCGAAATAAAACGATTGAATTTGAATTTTGAATTTGAAAATCATTCAGGCTCCCGACAGCGTGAAAGATTTTGGGGGGGGTCATGACCCCCAGGAAGGACCCCCCCTCGGATCGCGCCTGGTGCAGTTATCCTTAAACTTAACAATACGGTTTATCTGCATGCTTGCGAAAGGCAACTATTTTAAGTACCGAACGTTTAAATTAACGTTTAATCTATTTCGTCATGGCCATGGTTTGCCAGCCTAGTAGCGACAATAATATAACATTGCAGCAAAGTAGAGAATTCACCAAGAAAAATACTAAATACTTACATAAGACAATAAGCCGATGCAAATCCCAACATCAGCACCAGCCTCGGTTTCATACTGTCAGGCCTCCTTCTAGGAGTGAGGAGTAGGTCAACGATGACTGTTACCATGGAGACTGTATGCAAAGAGTGCTGTGCCCAGTATGGTAGGTACTCGAACACCCGAGGGGGCGCCATTATGTTGGAATGGGACTTGAACAGCATCCAGAATGTCACGTCGGCGAACTGAAAATAATTGAAATATAGGTAAAACCAGCCTTTGCTGAAATGTTTTGGGATGGATCAGATATGAGACGCTTCACTTATTGTTTTTTTTTTCGTCTTTCAGTCGACACAAAATGAACCAAAAGTGAAAAATTAATTTCCGATTCAACGGTGTTGGATTTTGGTACTCGGCCTCTTTCACTCGCCTACCTAATGATCAGTGATCGGAGTAGGTAGATTGATTTTAAGTACTCACATCATGAATAGTCATAGAAATCATAACGAGGGTAAGCCTTTTTTCCGGGATTTTATTTTGGTACTTACGGGATTGAATCAAAATTAAATATTGTTAAAATAAGGATTTTTAAACTACTACATTAGAAATTTATAGAATGCGATAGATAAAAATTTAAAATAAATTATATTATTATATTGTTTTTATAGTATACCTATCATTTTCTTGGAGTCCGATCACTTATTTACTATTAAAAAGACAGCAAAAGGGCTAAACATTTCTTATTCATATTGATGTATTCTTTATTCTATACATTACAACATTTGAAATTACTTAAAAAAAAATCCTAATAATTTCTAAATCCCGGAATCCGCGAAGCATATCCATACTAATATATACGTGCCAGTTCATTGACCCCAAATCAATCTACCTACTCCAATCACTGCTAATGATCGAAAAATTAAATGAAAGGAGAAGGTGAACGTTCATTGCTATGTGGGTAGTTTTGTCGATATCGTGTGAACATGGAATGATAAAAAAACTTTTTTACAAAAAATACAACCGACTTCCAAACTACAAAGTGAAAAATAACTTTAATTTCGGAAGTCGGTGTCTTTGGATCAGTATCTAAGTTTTTTGACACCGACTTCCGAAATTAAAGTTATTTTTCACTTTGTAGTTTGGAAGTCGGTTGTATTTTTTGTAAAAAATTTTTTTTCACTTTTTAGTGGGTTGATTTGTAATTTATCTAAGTTACAATAGCCTTATGTCAACTGCTCATCAAAAATACCCAAATCGCTATAGATGTGCCTTTAATATTTGAAGAGTTCCCTCGATCTCTCCAAGATTCCATCATCAGATCGTGACCAAATGACAATGGGACCAACTTGAAAGTATACCCTTTCAAACAAAAAAAGAATTTTTCAAATCGGTCCAGCCGTCTTCGAGTAATCGGGGAACATACATAAAAAAAAAAATTAAAAAAATATCCCGACGAATTGAGAACCTCCTCTTTTTTTTTGAAGTTGGTTAAAAAAACTAACATTCATTCGAGTAAAGTGTCTGATATCAGCTTAACAACGATGGTCTTCGATTAGGCTCATATAATTTATAGTACCTTAGCCTTTTAGCAAAAAAACACAACATTCAAAGCAGTTTCAAAAGTATTAATTACTTTATTCTTTTAGACAATAAAAAATAAATCCTTATCCTTACATATTATAAAACAAAGTCCCTCGCCGCGTCTGTCTGTCTGAACGAGATAAACTCAAAAACTACCGACCGAATTTTCAAACGGTTTTCACCGTTCTCACCAATGGACGGAGTTATTCATGCGGAAGGTTTTAGTGAATAATTTTTTAAGGTTTCGTGTGAATTGGCTGAAATTTGACAATTATTGTTGAAGATGTCGGAAAAAAGAGATGTCTGAACTGGGAGCTTTGGGAGCGTTGGCGTGCGCCGCGAAAATCGTTCTACAGCAGTGGCGTGCACACAGTTTTAAGACAGGGTAGGCAGAAAATTTTACTCACCAAAAATACTGCACGTTGGTTTTGGTTCGTCGCGTCGTCTTGTCGATTGATGATTAAACGCGTCTCTATACGATTTTTTCCAAAGGTGTGATATTTAAGGGAAGCTTCTAAGTGTTTTTCAGATTGTTCATGTTTTCTCGCGGCGGTAGGAAAATTATGAATATCAGCGTAACCGGTGTCGTTCCAGACGGTTTTATTATTTGAAAATAGTAGACAAACGAAACAAAATAACCGATTAGGTACTGTGTATGCAACCTGTCAGCCAATGATATGAATCATATTGTTTTTTATTGAATTTACGATTGACTTTACCTTTAATTTGTATTAATTGCAAATCCGGTGTACCACGACCTATCTCGATAACTTGTTTTTTTTTCACCGAAATATAGTTTTGAAAACGCATCATGTTTTATTTTCTCAATACACACACCATCTGAACAACTTTCACAGACAATATTATCCATTTTACACTAATAACAACAATCAAATTCTAATTACCTGATAGCGTATTCACAAACACAACGCACGTCAAACAATATGGCAACTATAGTAAAACGGGCAATAAAGGGTAAAAAAGGTTATACGACAAAAAATTATGGTCATCTAAATGTATAAAATTCAATGAAACAACGTTATTTCCTAAAATATTTGCATTGCATAGCTAACTTTCCTTCGGTAATGTTCGGTACGAGTCGTAATTTTTCGTCTTAGCTGTATAGAATAACTACAAATAGACACTGGCTTTTCTTGCAGTTGTGTGCGTGATTTTTGTCATTGTGTGTCAGCAAAGCCCGCGTAGCTATAGGAACGCACACACATTAAATACGACTTACCACGAGAGCACACATAAAAACATTCAGAGACGAATAGTTTGTGTCTTTACCGTGGCAGAGGCGAGGCGGCGCTAGTGCAGCGCGAATCGAGATGATGCGAAATTCGAATGATGATACCACCGGCACTCGATAGGTGGAGCTGATTTATGATTTGTTTTGTTTATTGATAAAATAATATTAGATCTATTATCAGAACTAGGGTAGGCAGTGTCTTTCTGTCTTTATGAAACGCACGCCACTGTTCTACAGTATTGTTCATCTTAAAAAGTTCAAGTATGTCTATCTTCTAATGACCCACAGTAACCATTATTATCTTTCAGAATTTGATGAAAATTTTATTGTTATTTCCGAAGCTTTTGTGACCGCTTTTTTAAATTGGGCACTTAATTTAGATTAAAATATGCCTTCACATCATATCATTTAAATAAACAGTTATTACAGTTTCAAAATTACGTGTAACTATACTCCGTTTGAAATAAGATTAGACATTTAAACAAACCTTTTTTACAGTCCGTTCAACCGATTTTGACTTCTATTGCGTAGGCATAAGGATGGCATTAAAAGCAAAAAAAGTGGTTACAAACCAACTGTTTACTGCAGCTGCCATTTGTCATGCCACCAACGCAATAGAAGTCAAAATCTGTTGAACGGACTGTAAAAAAGGTTTAGTTAAATGTCTAATCTTATTTCAAATGGAGTATACATAATTATGGTTGACGACAACGCGGGCGCAGTGGTATTAGTCATTGATATTTCCTCGACTATTAGGTATGTAATGGCGGAGCCGCGGGCAAAAGCTAGTATTATGATAAAATATAGTTTCAAATTTTTTTTTGGGTTTAATTTTAGGATAATTATGCGTTTTAATTTATATCTAGATATTTATGACCTAACTTTATTATCGCACATAATAAAGAATATCAACTTACAGGTAATCCTTTCAGCTGGTAAAAGATCATATCGCTTTAGGTACAATAAAACAAAATAAGGTAATTTAGGTATGATTTTGTTTTCGCAAAAAAACTGACAGCTCAAAAATGCAAAGTCCACAAGCAAGGTAAGCTACACGCTAGATAGGCCAAACTGTCGAATCAAGTGAGAAAAGCGTAGGTCTTAGCTCGCGGTGCGACCTGCGTTTAGCTAATTCATCTACAATTTAGCCAATTTCTACAATTTGAGTAGAAATATTACTTCTTCTTCAGTCATTCAACAAAGACTACTTAAGAATGCGGCGACGCATGAATTGTCCATACAAACGTAGTACATAAACCATTTGCAATTTGAGCATATTTCCACCATATTATGTTGATATTCGGATTGAGACAGTATTTATCTAGGCTCCTACGTCTTTTTATTTCCAAAAACTTACCTTTAAATGAAGTGTAAGCGAATTGCATTTCGTACATTTTTACGTTAGCGTTAATGACATGTTTTCATATTGTCTTTTCTGTATTATAAACAATAATATTTGTAATATTGTTTCCGCAGAAGCATAGTTTATGTTATCAAGTTACAAATTATCGAAAAAAAATATGGAAATACATTAAGTTTTCATTCATAATTTTTTGTATTACGGAACATATCCAAATTTATCATAAATTTTCGAAAGCTATTAGTACTATCGCGTCAAGCAATAATTGTCAATGTGTGCATGGTAGTATTGCTCACTGTAGATGTATATCGCTCCGTCAGGCACTCACACTAGCGCAACGTGCTTGGAATTGAATTTTGCAAACATCTCGATTTGTAGTTGCGAGCCGTGTCGCCGGCCTCTTAAGCTATGCATGGAGACTCTACCATACGCATGTTTTTTCGGAACATTACACAAAAACGCTTACACAGAAACATTTATTTTCATACAAAGCATAAACAAATGTGTATGACCACGCCTCTTTGTTGCGATGATGTTTTTGTGTAAAAACACGCGCAGAGACACACGGCTTTTCGCGAATAAAATAGCTATAATAGTGCAGTCTATACTTACAGGATTCACAATACTCATGAAAAGAGATAGAGGGTAAGAGGTCTAGTCACCTCTTACCCTGCCCATTCGGTTTATAAGCACTTAGTCACTAGTGCTACCCACATTTGTTACAAGGCGAACAGAGTTACCTATGTATATACTCAACTTACCGCGTCCATAGCAACAAATTCAACTTGCAGTATTAGCAGTAGGTAAGTTTATTTTGTAAGGGCGTTTTTCGACATTCAAGAGTTACTTTTGCGGTTGACCGTACCTACGCTATATTTAGGCAACAGTCAACATAGGTTCTAGAAATAAGTACTGATTAAATTATAAATGCATCTCACAGTCGTGATGGGCATCAAGATGGAGGTCATGACGACATCTCGGAGTACCCTCAGAGGTTCCACATGAGGAGGCTCTTCACCACGCTTTTCACACCAGTCACAGTATAAGCAGAGGGGCAGGTATGCTAGTGATACCACCTGAAATTAAAATGTTAGAAATGATTATGTACGAAAAAACATGGAATCAACGAAGCGGTAATGCTCGCGAAGGAGGAGGCGGAACGCGTGAGGGAGAGGCAAAGTTCGCGCCCTCACGCCCCTAACCGCCGCAGGAGGAGACGCCCGGGGCGGGAATCGCGAGCCGATTTCCGGCCACCGTAGGCGCGGGCTTGCGGACGGTGAGCAGTGGGTAGCTCGCCGTCCGATAAGGACCAAGCCCGGGTCGACGGCGCGTTGTGTTCCACGCGCGCCTCAAAGAGATGTCAGCAGAATTGACGGGGTCCGCTAGGGTGCCTGCCGGGGGTTCGAAGAAAACCGATAGGGAAATCGTGGCCCCCGGCAACAGGGCAACCGTAGGAACACGGGTGGGTTTTAGTCAGTAAGAGTCTGACACGCCCTCCCGCTCCAACCAGAGCGGGAGAAGTTATTTGATAATTTCCCACCCAAAAAAAAAAAGGGCACCTTCAAAGACAATTTTAGTAAGAAGTTGTGTTGCTGTCTGTTGTTGTTGTTGAAAAGAACAACGAGATAGTTCATGAAACGAATTGTAATTGGAGTAATGACCCCTGTATTGTCTCTTAAACATTTTTTATTTTGTTTTATTTCCTGTGCGTGTCCCAAATAAACTATTTTTCTTTGTTCCTTTTATTTTAAATTCTTTTTAATGATACCCAGACACGGAGACAATGACAAGGTGGAATTACTGATCCCGTCTTTTAATCACGAGGAATAAGAAAACCAGTATGATGACATACATAATTTAAAGGCAAGAACATAGTATAGCAAACGTGTTTAAGTTAAAAGTTAAAGCAGAAAACATTGAGATACTGCTTCTGATAAATCATGATTTACCTTTTTTTTTTGGGTGGGAAATTATCAAATAACTTCTCCCGCTCTGGGCGGAGCGGGAGGGCGTGTCAGACTCTTACTGACTAAAACCCACCCGTGTTCCTTCAGTTGCCGTGTTGCCGGGGGCCACGATGTCCCTATCCGTTTTCTTCGAACCCCCGGCAGATATTGGCCCTAGCGGACCCCGTCAAAATCATGATTTACCTACTTGCATAGACAGACTTGGTTAACAACATTGAACTTTTAGAATAGAAACAATCATTATTTACATTGAACAAGAACGTAATGAGTTTCCATCGGACGCGACTGTAAGCCCTAACGAGGGGATCCTCATCTTCCGACACATCAATACTTAGGGTCACCACCGCCGTAACCACCAGATGAAGGAGCGCCAAACTGTACCACACCAGCCTTATATTTAATAAGGAGTACCCATTAATCTTCACGAATTTGACTTTTAATGACTGACCAGGCATTTTCACTGTGATGAGTAACCAGTTATTATTTGACAATTTAATTTATTTTAAGCGATTTACTCGATTAGTGCACGCGACTCCGTATTGAGCGAGTTGCAAAAATACTGGCGTCCTATTGGTCTTTTAGTTTATGGTTATGACAACGTAATCTATCTATGCAATCAATTATGCTGTAAGAGTAGGTATGGAAATATTAGATAATTCATTATTTGGTTTATTTTGAACATTGCTATTGTATTTTATCTTGTTTATACCTATTGTTGTTAAATTATTTTAGCGACAAAATGCAGACTATCACTTAAATGGTACCTAACATCAAACCCAATGAGAACATCAAACATTGTACGCAGTCAAATGCATTAGTGGAATCAGTGAACCAAAATTTACGACATTTATTGATAATAATAATTCGGACATTCAAAATTTGTACTGGAATAAACCAGATTTAAAAAAAAAACTAGTTTACAACCTATTCATCAAACGTGGACATTAGCGTATTGATAGACGGTATGACTTTACAAATGCAAAGGGGCAAATCGGAAAAAAATTGATATACATGTTCCTGTTGACCGCAAATCCGAGAATCGCCCTTAGATGGAATTCAATTATTCCATCTGTATTTGGCAACTTTAGGCTATGCGTTTTCTGTCAATCACTTATCAAGCAGTTTTAAATTAGAGTCCGCGTCGCCACTGAAGTCCCGAGACGCGGCGATAGTGTCTATATCATTGCATCACATTGCATTAAAAAAAAGTAGTTTTACAATTTTCCGCGGGCCTTCTTTCGTGGCACGCACTCTAAAAGAATAAGTTTATATTTAGGGTAAACTTGCCTAAATCCGTACCCGTTAAGAGAAAATTGCTGCTATTGGAATAATACAAGTAAACAAATAATGAAACTACTGAAAATCAAAACTTTATTTATTCTCCTAACATAATTTATAACACAAAATAACAAAATTCAATTTATTTTCCATAAGTGTTGGTACAATTTTGGTCTTAAAATAAATAATTATACAAAAAAAACTTATATTTCATAGTAAACCCCTGAATACAGATCGATGCACGAAGGACGAATACTGTCACAGAATACCTAATAGTAACAAGTAGGAATTGAACTCCGTTGAGGTCAAGTAAGCAGGGCAAGTAAAAACGGAGCGACGCCATTAAAGTGAACGCCACGCTTACATGCGCGATAATGTTCGTTTTCCTTGAATCAATCTGTAGCAAAACTTTTTAAAACTTAAGATACAGATCAAAAAAAGAAATTAAAACCGCATTAGCATTTTGCAGATATGTAAAATTCTGTGTTTGACCGACAAAGAACAATTAGGACTAAAAAACCGAATTTGAACCGGAAAAGTTCAAAACAAAAATTAATTTAAAACTGTATTAGCAGCTTGCTTATGTTTATAGTTCGGTTTTTCAAAGGTAAAGAACATGTAAAACAAAAAACCGAAACTAAACAGGTAAAATTCAAAACCGGTTAACTTAAGTGGTTGTAACAGCTCTATGATATGCAAACTTTAGGTATTTTCACACACCCAATTCCATCATCATCTGCCTAGCCTTTTCCCAACTAGGTTGGGGTCGGCTTCCAGTCTAACCGGATGCAGCTGAATACCAGTATTTTACATGGAGCGACTGCCTATCTGACCTCCACAACCCAGTAACTGGGTAATACGATACCCCTTGGTAAGACTGGTTGTCAGACTTTCGGGTTTCTGACGACCCGTAACGACTGTCAAAGATCCACGAATGACAGCCGGGACCAACGGCTTAACGTGCTTTCCGAGGCACGGAGGAGTCTCGGTATGTAAAGATGGTCACCCATCCACTGACCAACCCTGGCAAGCGTAGCTTAACCTGATGGATCGACCAGTGCGGCTGTTATTACTTAGCCACGAGCTCCTCTCACACCCAATTCCGATCTCTGATTATTGGATACATTAAAAAAAATGTTAATGTCAGAGGGTAAATGGATATGATTGTCATTTATTTTTCAACCTCTTATTAAATAGGTCGCTTACTGAATAGAAATTCTTTTCTCTTAACCATACTTTAAGACACCTTGTAAGTTTATTAGCTGGTAAGATTTGAATACTGTCAAGTATAACATTGCTCGCAGAACGGATGGCCGATGGGGTCGAAAGGTTCTGGAGTGGCGATCACGTACCGGAAGACGTAGCGTTGGAAGGCCTCCCACAAGATGGACCGATGACCTTGTGAAGGCCGCAGGAATCCGCTGGATGCAGAAAGCACAGAGTCGGTCGAAGTGGCGGTGCTTGGGGGAGGCCTATGTCCAGCAGTGAACGTCTTTCGGCTGAAATGCAGATAACATTGAATATGCGATCACACATTGCGTAGCTATTCTTACTATACAGGGTGATGTCCCTGGAAGTATGGATCAAACAACCACGCCCCTATTCGATCGATGGTAAAAATCACTGGGATAAATTTTATTAACAAAGAGGTCGTACTTTTACAATTTTCTAAGTTTCTACTTTTAATTTATCCATTTCTTTGAAGTACAGATAAATTGATGATTAATTTAAAAAAATAAACCCATGTATGCAACGACGTAGGAGATTGTTTAGAGTAGTTTTTAAACTTGTTTTATTTTCAACAGTTTTGTTATCGTAGTATTTGTTTCATAATGTTCTTTTGGTTTTGCAGCTTGCTCTAATATCCATTTTAGAGGTTGATCCCTGTTTTACATCTTTATTCTTCTGGTAGGGAAATATAATTTATAAAATAGATATATCAGCTCGTAGAACTTTTTGTAAGCTACGTTTGTATTGGATTCTTTAAATACCGGGTGGCGCAATGGAACGTGCATATTGCATCGTCTTTTTTGCGGGGGTAGAAAGCGCGCGGGCGGGGGGAGCCTACATCGTTGGATAGGCGGGATCATGGAATTTTAGTCCCCATGAGTAATTTCGACAGAAAGCGTCGCGCATTTTGCGTGCATGCATTTTACGAGAACTATATATAGTCACTCTTACATACTCAATATAGTCACTCTTATACGTTGAATATTCCGTCAAAACGGTTTCTTTGTTTCTTACGGGTATACTTAATAGCTGAGCAGTATTATGATTAGAAAGACCCAGGTGTAAAAGTTCACCTTTAGCTGATTTGATGTTGCTGATTAGGTGACCTATACAAAAATTCTGTCGTGTTGGTTCTTGAATATGGAGCACTAGAATCATAATTATGAACAAATTCGATAAACGCCTTTGATTTATTATTTAATTGTAGCGTGTTGATATTCAAGTCACCTGCTACAACTATTTTTTGCATAAATTTACATGATATAAATTGAAGCACTATTTCAATAATTTCTAAAAACTTGGCAATATTAGAAATTGGAGTTCTATATACCTATGCATAAGATAAATAGAAATTGGTTCTTGATCTCAATACCAGGGCATTCAAAGATATTGTCAATACAATGCTGATTTATGGATGATATTTCTCTAAAAAACTAATCATCTTCTTGAGAAAAATAAAAAAATAAAATAAATTCAAAAGTACGGTTTAAGATTATACTGTCTTAATTCGTACTCGTATATTCCCTAATCGTTATTTACGAGATCGTCTTACAATTATCACAACATAAGTCGTACTATCTGCTACCTGCGCAAAACCACATTATATATTTGGAATAATGTCGTCTGATCGATCTTCATTACATAAAAGACATACCTAGCCATGTTCCGTCAAAAAAATAAAAAATAAAATAGAAAAAGAACCTAAAGAGGTCGTTCTATTTTTTTCCTGAAACATTCTTATTTTCCTTGTTCTTCTTCCTTTTAAGATTTTCAGTCTTGGCCTTTATCTTAATCTTTGGTATCTTTCTTTCTAATTCATTTTTGTATGGACTTTCCTGTACGAATTAGAACAAAGAACATACCTATGAGTACGAATTAGGAAAACTTCTCACAAACATTTTAAATCTCTGAAATCTCTGAAAAAGTACTGAGATTTATTTATTTATTTAATACTTCGAGCACACAAATGTATAGAGACGGACTTAATGCCATAGGCTTTTTCTACCAGTCAACCTTTGGGTGATCCAGAGACAAACAGTGGTAGGTGCAATATCGAAAATTGAGGAATACAAATTTATTTAAATATAAAGATATACATAAATATATATTTCCAATTATATATAAATATAAACAAAAAAAATACACATAAAATACTACTAAAGCAAATAAGACAAACAATGGGAAATCATTACCGTTGTGATGATACTGCCAGCTTCTTGCGGATGTGCTCGCGAACTTTAACTTTAAAATATAATCAGTTGGTCGCCATCCTGATTTCCTGGGGGAGCGCATTCCACAGAGAGATAGACTGAACGAAGAAGGAAGAGTGAATGAAGTCTGTGCGGTGGATCGACATTGAAGAAGACGATTGTGAGATGAACGTAGATTTCTATAGTGGTTGTCGCAAATGTACTGAAAGTGCTGGGCTAGATAACAAGGGGGAGAGAGAGAGTCAAGAAATGAAAACAAGGTGGTCAGCGCCCTTTGCTCTCTGCGCTGGCGTATGGGCAACCACTTTAGAAGCGACCGATGCGCAGAGACATGATCATAGAGTCAAGAAATGAAAACAAGGCGGTCAGCGCCGTTTGCTCTCTGCGCTGGCGTATGGGCAACCACTTCAGAAGCGGCCGATGCGCAGAGACATGATTATATTTACGCAGATTGAAAACGAATCGAATGCAGTTATTGAGAAGACGGTCAAGTTTGTCGAGGAGATCTGCATTCAGGTCATAGTAGCACACATCACCATAATCAATGATGGGGAAAATTAATGTTTAATTAAATTAACTTAGGTAATTTCTGGATAGTTTTGTAACGAGCAGCCGCACAGTGTTCTACTTCTTTTCCTGCAAGATGGCGGACTAAAGTTTACGTTTGGCGCCATTTGGAACGTTATAGAAGCCTTAGGTTGGGAGAAACACATCGGATACGATTACGATTTATGCAAGTTTACCCTACATGTTACTTCCAACGTTTAGAAATTCACGTCAACCAGGCGCAGCTAATATAGTTTATACAATGTTAGTGCTTAGTGTACCTACAGATCAAATGAGATTTATACAGTTTTAATTGCATAAAAATAAACAAGAATCGACACAAAGTACTGAAAATTCTATAAATAATGTCGGTTTAGCCTTAGTGATACGGATAACAAAGGTGCCGATTCTCTTGTTCACCGAACTAAACTATCACTAAAAATCCTTATTTTTGACTGTGAGAATCTTAAAACTATTCTGCAAAATAAATTCTGTAAATTTAAAAATAATTTTGAGACATCTAAATCGAATTTGACAATCGTGACTCCACACGTGATACCTAACCACGTGGATCTTTTAAAAGTCGGAGGCACGCAAGGGGGGCAGCTTCGACGTGTTCTATATGGAATTTTTCACTTTTTGTATGGAAAATAAGAAAAATTATTACCTACATGTAGAGTGTTAGGGGTTTACGAATTTTATAAAGGGGGTCGAAATTTTCATTATTTTTGCGATTGGACACACCGTTTTCGAGATATAGGTACTAAGCAAAAGAAAAAAAAAGATTCAGTACTGTTTTTGCATCTGAAGTCGAGGTGTTGGTGTGAATTTAAAGTTCATGACAACCAATTTTATTCCACACGTTTTTAGTCGCGATTAAAAATAGTCAGATTTAGTTAGAAAATCTAAACTTTAGGTGAAAAACGTCAAATTTTCAATAGCAAAATTGCCATTTTCACTAAACTAATATCTCAGTACCATCTTAGTGCTGTCAAACTAAAATATAGTTAAGAGTTGTGTCACTTTAGTCTATTTCAGAATGGGAAATCGTCGTTTGACAGGATTAAACGAAATTTTGATGATTTTTAGTCTAGTTTAGACGCATTTGTGACAAGAGAATCGGCACCATTACTAACTAACGGATAATCTAGGCGTCTACTCATTCATTAGGAGTTTAAACGCCTGAATAGTTTTAATAAGCAAAGTTTCATAATGTTGAGTTGCTCCATAATGTTGAGTTGCTCTATAATTTAAAAACAAATCGTTGCACACAATATTTTGCTTGTCAATATCTTGTTTACTGTTTACAAAACCTTATGCAATTAGTGTTTAATATTTCTTCATTATATAAAAGTCAAATGAAAGTATTTTATTATTGTTTGGAGAAAAGTTTTTATTATTCTATCTCCCAGTATCTTCAATGTCACAGATAACTTGAATAATAAGGTTATTAAAATAGGTCGGTAACCTATTTAAAACTTTACCTAATATTCTGATAACATTTGTTTCAAATGTTACTCATATCTTAGGCCATTAACCTCTTTATTTCTTGTACCTACCTATTTTATCTCTCTAAATAAGGAAGTTAGGGTTTATTTGGTTACGAAATTCTTAGCATCGAACGCAGCACCTCATGCAGAACAGTAGCGTTTGCGCCCACTACACCAATGCGGCAGTCAAATGGTCGCGAAAGCTACTGTTGACTTACTGAGCATGGTCCATCCGTTGGGCAAAGTGTTATTGGGTTTCTTCCATCTGGAATTTCTTTGTAGCAGCCCGAAATTTGGATATGCGCCCGGGTGATGGCAATAGCCTCGCCCCCTATTACCTGATTTTATCCTCTCTTGTATCCCACTAAATTCCTGTCCCGGTTGCCTAAGTTATAATTGCCTAGAAGTAAGACGGTCACGCGATCAGATGACTGTAATATTTAAAATTCTTAGGGGGATTATAGATGTTCCTGATCTGCACAATGAAATCTGCAAACTATTTGTCCCAGATAATTACTGTCGTGGCAGGAAACACCGCTTACTGGCTGTTCCAACTTGCCGTACTGTTGCACACTCCAAGTCACCTATTCCTCGGACATTAGCCGCTATTAACGCTCTCCTGAACTCAAAGACAGATCTTGATATGTTTGCGAATGAATGGAAGATGATACTATCAGAATGTTAGGATTTTTGTGAAAAGAATGTATGACTGTGTTAAATAAATTATATGTTTAAGTAGTGTAACTGGCTTCGGCCGTTCTATTTAAAATAAATAAAATTTGATAAATAAAATTTGATGGGACTTAAACGTATGTAACATAACGGGCGAAATGTACATACACATTTCCCCCTAAGGTACACTTCTGTGTCACATCTCAGTGTAATATGTGTTAAGAATGTTTTAAGTTAACACTTCGGCTCCATCCATTTTTCATAGAGTTCATACGCCATGCCGCCATATACAGGGTGACTGGATCTGGACCCGCCATAGCAAATTCGCATATAGAGGAGGTCATTTACTAATTATTGAACCATATTTTCCCTAGCTAAAGTTTTATAGTTTGGGATATATGTAAATTTTATACTTTATTGAGATCTTACCAAAATTTTTTTTGGAATTATTTTTGTTATTTGTTGGTAGCCATAAACATTGATGATTAAAATACCTCGGAACTTCCCTCAAACTAGGGTTAAAAAATAAGATAGTAAGCAATTAAAAAAAAAACTGCGATCAAGGGAAAGTAAGGTCTAATAATTAGCAAATGACCTCCTCTATATGCGAATTTGCTATGGCGGGTCCAGATCCAGTCACCCTGTATATTGCAAGTTGACCCTCCAGGAGGGTCACCGGCATTATGTTTGCACTAAAGTTAACCATAAGCATAAGGTTCGAAACAACAAATATAAAACTCATTTTAGTTTCACAGTTTACCATGATGAATTCGCTAAGAAAAACCTACATTTAAAATGAGCCCTCCACAAAAGCTCTCGGCATCCCATATGCGACTTTAGTGAACTCCCCAGGAGGGCCCGCGACAGAAAAGCTGTCTTCGAAATGAACTATCTTAGAACAGTTAGAACCCACACACATCAATAAGTCCCAATACCTCCACAAGACTCATCAAGCATGGCAAAAATCTCATCTGTTCACCCTCAACACAGAAAAAACATGACCCGAATATTATTTACTCGCCGCACGACACGCGCCAACACCCAATCACTAAATAAACTTAAGTGATTCCTATTAATTATTATTTGCTCATTAATAAATCATAATATTTAACGTGACATTGTTTCCACAAGTCCGGGTGACACGCGTCCCGTGATAGCTATCTGCTTCACACCGAACTAAACGGGTGATAGCCCGTTATCACCCGTTTAATCCCAATGAGACTGATTTGATCACTGCTCCATTGAATGCTCCATCCTAACCTTGACCAAATGAATCACGCGGTTTAAGTGTAAATTAATTTTGGTTCCCTATCCATTTGCATAAAATTTTAAGACCTAATATAACTTGGCATACTTTTGTTTGTCCTAATTATATTTTCGCATAATATTATTTACGCATAACAGTTTACGCATCATTTTTTACGCATCATTTTTCTAATCATACCTAATAATGATTAAGCATAACATTCTAAAGCATAACTTTACTAAGCAAAACATTCACAAGCATAAGTTTTTTTAGCTGTAAGAAACATGCAAACAAGCATATACCATGTATGTAGCAAGCATGCAACATGTAAACAAGCATACACCAGGCATGCAAGCAAGCATGCATCTAGGGGTAGGGCAGACAAGACTACGTGGAGTCGGTTTTGCAGCGATTCGGTTAATTGTATGTCTAAATATTATTATGCTAATAGTCATTAGGCCTAGTAACGTTATGCGAATTCAATTTATGCCAAAACAAATAAGCCTTCAAGATAATTATGCCAACATAAACTGTATGCCAAAAAAAAAATATGGTATAGTATTATTATGGCAAAACAAATTATACCAAAATCGTTATGCCAAAGTATATTAGGAAAAAGAATATTATGCGAAAAGAAGAATTCCCTTAATTTTTGGAGTACTTATGAAACAATTAAGCTAAGGTTACAAAGCAAGATATAGTGGGCGAATTTTTTTTTTTTTTTGACGTGTTCAATTTTGACAAACTTTTTAATTAAAGTCAATTATGCCCATGCCTTGCTGTTTAAAAACATTGTGTCGTCATCAACTTGATCGCCGCCGCCGATCCCAGACTACGGCCTCGTATTTCCGCCAATCGCATTTCACGGGCCTGTTCCAAGTTGCATACCTACCTACACTTTGACATACAACCTTGTTCTCAACCTACCTTGTAACCTAAAAACCCTTAAAGGTTATAAGGTTGAAAACAGCCTTAACAGGACCTGACTTTGCTCCGATTTGGTTTAAATTCTGGAAATTCTCGAAAAAGTTTAGTGAAAATGTGGGTAATTATATCTCAATGACTTAAGGATTCTAATTTCTAAATCACTGACTGACGGTCACTGACGGTAAACGAAAACAATAGTGAGAAAACACGCAATAATTTAAGCAAGAGTGGTGTGTGTGTACTTTACCTAAGACAGTAACGGTAGGATACATAATTGGTACATTTGTGCTACTTGGTACTACGAGTAAATACTGGGTTGAAGTGGTAGGAGATAGTCGATGCGCACTTATACCATTTAGGCATCGTTCACACCAAACGTATTGTCCGCCACCGACTGTGAGTATGCTCACTGTCTGCCCCAGTGTGAACGTGGACTCAGTCTGCAGTACGCGTTCTCATCAAGCCGACAATACGCTACAGGCGCTTCAATCTAATACGCTGTTACGTTCGGCAACGTAGCCAATCATCGTCCGCCGTGCATAGACGCGTAGTACAATAATCGGCCACCGAGAGTCAGCGACAACGCACTACGTAATAGCGTATAGTCGGTTCGGTGTGAACAAGAAGTTAAATATATATTGAAAAGCGATAAACTGCGTAACACGTGCTCACAGTCAGCGGCGGACAATACGTTTGGTGTACGATGCCTTAGTTCTTCTTTGAAGAACTTGCACGTAGATAAACTCGCCCTAATCCGTCATTACCAAAAGGTCATCAAAGCTTCATTAACGATAGATACTAACGATTGTTTATTATAGGTTATTATCACATCTAATGGTCCAGTATCATGCAGCTACCAATATTTGTGCTCGTGATATGAACGTCAATCATTATCGCCGGTTATAATTAGATGAATCAAGGACTAGATAATCTCTCAGGGCACTAGTGCACGAAGGAGAGAGGTGATAAAGTGGACAAAAAATAATGCTTAAAGTTTCCTAATTGTAGAAATCGGTCCTCCTTTCAACAAGAGCATTTTCGTGACAGTCAAAAATTGGTTACCTTCATTGGTCTTGACTTCAAAGCTACTCCAAGGCCTAACAAAGTAAAGACTTAGACAGATGTACGAAATAAACCTAAGCTTTTTCTTTAATTCGCCTCTCCCAAAAATTTGGGTTTGTCCAACCAATGGGAGCATTTTCGCCCATTCAAGATTCATTTTTAACAGACTTCAAAAAAAGGAGGAGGTTCTCAATTCGACTGTATTTTTTTAAATATTTGCTACCTCAGAACTTTCTACTGGGTGAACCGATTTTGATGATTCTTTTTTTATTTGAAAACTGGTGCTTCCCGTGTAGTGGGACCACACGGGAAGCACCAGCTTTCATACATTTTATTAACTTTGCTTGGATGGTTTTTGAGTTAGCTTCAATAATACGTATTTTTTCCCTCTTAGTATATGGATGATATCTTAAGTTCCTCTCACTGTTATTTACATAGCAGGTAGTGGTATTCGAATTTGTGTGGGGGTAAATACCACAACTAAAAAGTGAAAAATAAAAAACAAAAAAAAACCGACTTCCAAAAAAAACACTACAAGGTATAAAATAACTTTAATTTCGGAAGTCGGTGGCAAAAAACGAAAATTCAAAACCAAAGGCACCGACTACCGAAATTAAAGTTATTTTTTACTTTGTAGTGTTTTTTTTTTGGAAGCCGGTTGTTTTTTTTTGTAAAAAGTTTTATTTTTCACTTTTTAGTTGTGTTGTTAGATCCTTACGAAATGGAGGCATGAATAACTCAACAAATCTGAACTTTTTCTAAAACTTGTTGTGCCATATTCACGGCCGCTTCATCATCATCTGCCTAGCCTTTTCCCAACTATGTTGAGGTCGGCTTCCAGTCTAACCGGATGCAGCTGAATACCAGTATTTTACATGGAGCGAATGCCTATCGGACCTCCACAACCCAGTTACGGTGTAATACGGTACCCTTTGGTAAGACTGGTTGTCAGACTTTCAGGCTTCTGACGACCCGTAACAACTGTCAAAGATCTACAAATGACAGCCGGGACCAACGGCTTAACTTGCTTTCCGAGGCACGGAGGGGTCTTGGTATGTAATGGTGGCCGCTTGTTGATTATAATTATTGTATATGTCGGAGACGGGTATGTGACTCTCGTTATTTTCAGCGATATTTTAACTACTGTGGGCGTAGTGTGGGTAGTGTTGGTTAATGCGCAATAGAAAAAGAGTTTGCAGTTCAGATCACATTATAATTTACTATCAAATTAATCACACTAGCTAAATTATACACACACTGGGTACGACGGCGTTTATTAAAATCATCAATTAACAAAATGATCACAAATTACAACTAACACAATAACTGAGCACAACGAATCGAGAACAGTTCCGCGACGTCTTGACTCCGATGCGATCCGAGGCTGAATGCCTCCTTGCCGTGGCCTTAAAACATCACGACTCTGTAGAAGCGCGCGCTTTAGGTGTGGGTAGCTCACGTCCTGTCGCCAGCAGCGCGCTTGCGATTCGTTTTGTGTCCGAACTAATGACTGGATCCAACATATATGTATTCAAGATTCATATTAGATCCTTACGAAATGGAGGCTGAGGAAACCGTCGCGCACGTGCTCTTCAAATACACAGGCGTTACCCAGATTAGAACAGAAACCCTCGGGTCACCCAGATCTTTCACTAATGTTTGGAACAGACCAGGAGTTTTAATTAACTTCTGGAGGGAGGTGGGCTGGTTGGAATAACCACCAAACGGCCGCCATGGCCCACGTACAATGGTCCACCTGACGGACTAAGTGCGGAAACCAAACCCAATATATTAAACATGTATGTATATGTATACCTCAGACGTAAACCATACGCACTGAAAAACGTGTATATATGGAGATATAGGTATACGGTTATCTCCTCATTTATCTGTTCATTTTCCAATGATCACGAGAGCGTAGGATGCGTAGCATTCTACTAGGAAATGATAATCGGGTGAAGTTCACCTTCAAAAGACAATGCAGTTGTACATTTTAAAACTTTGTGGTGGTGTTTAGGTTTTCAGTACTTGTACTAGAGCTCGTGAATGTAATTTACAGACGTAATTAGATATGCACACGAGACATTTCAGTTTTGTCTTTGTGATGGCATTGCACCTGTGATGCCTCTGATACTGCAGATGATCATGGGCGGCGGCGACCAATACCATCAGATAGGACGCCCGCCGCGCGGCATGATTGTCTTTAAATACATACACACAGCGGAACAAGGTTTTTTTTAAATCTTAACTAATGTTAGTAAGAAAAAGATTTGATTTTTTTGTATGTTTGTTTGTAATGGATAAACTCAAAAACTACTCAACCAATTTTAAAAATTCTTTCACCAATAAAAAGCTACATTATCAGCGAGTAACATAGACTGTATTTCATCGACTTCCAGACTTCCATGCGAATGAAGTCGCGGGCAGAAGCTAGTTTTTTTATAAATGGCATCTCGCAGGTCAACCTAGGAGGTTGTCGGCTGTTTAATCGGACTTTCTTGTGGATGCCTCAATAAATTAAGACCTCCAGCCAGGGCATAAAACTTAAAAACTAATCGACTACACGCTAAGGGCACCCCCTGTGGGATACGGACCTCGGCTTAGGGCGTCGCTGGGGGAGGGCAGCAATCCGGTCTGGATCGGAATTATGGCACAAGGTAAGATAGGTAAGAGGTTCAATGATATCATACTCTGTAGGTAAGAGTACCTTTTATCGACGAACAGTAGGCAGACAGCTTATCGCCAGTTTGTCTGCCCGATCTAATCAGGCTTTATCTACACGTGTCTCGCTACGCTCAACATGTTTAGTACGTGTTATGTATCACTGTGCGTTCGCACTGGCGAAACATTTACAACGAAACATGTTGGAATCTCTATTTTCTGTCAATTTTCCATACAAAGTTTGACAGGCACTAGAGATTTCAACATGTTTTGTTGTGATGTTTCACCAGTGCGAACGCATAGTAACTTTAACGTTTTGAATGCTGCCTGTACCTTCGCCTCTCTTGCCTAATGTAGGTAAGTAACAAAGGAGCTTACTTTGTAAGCTCGCGGTCGTACCTATACTCCGTTTGAAATAAGATTAGACATTTAAACAAACCTTTTTTACAATCCGTTCAACCGATTTTGACTTCTATTGCGTAGGCATAAGGATGGCATTAAAAGAAAAAAAGTGGTTACAAACCAACTGTTTACTGCAGCTGCCATTTGTCATGCTACCAACGCAATAGAAGTCAAAATCGGTTGAACGGACTGTAAAAAAGGTATGTTTAAATGTCTAATGTTATTTCAAACGGAGTATAGTTGATTTTGTAAAGTTTACTTGGGATTTAGTAAATATTTAAGGGGCAGCACAGACGACACACTTTTTGTGCGATCGAGTCTGTGGTATCTTATTCGTAATGTACCTACGCTACGGAATAAAGATTCAAGTTAATGGTTCCTGTATTTAAATTTTAAACTGACAGAAATTACTATCGAGCGACGCATCCTATAAAAAGGATTGTGTGGTTTTATGAAACCACGGTAAAAGTGAAACTTTTAAGCGAACTATAGGCGCCGCCATATTGGCCTTGGCTGCTCTGACGAGCGCCTTTCACTTTATCCCTACTCCGCGGCCGACCGTCACGCGACATGCAACACACAGACGAAAAAGTTTGAGACGATGTAATAAAAGTTTCACTTTAAATATAACCTGCATGCGGAAAAACATCGGGGACAAATAAGAAATGATATGCGCCACAGACTCGATCGCACAAAAAATGCGTCGTCTGCAGTCGATGTAGTATGGTGAAGACTTGTCTGTCAAAATAATAATAAAATCTTTTATCACGTTTTTCCGATCTTTTTAGGATTTTAATAAATCCTTGATTAATTAACTCTAACTAAAGAAATTAACTTCCTTTATTGTTTATAGTATAAACAATATATAACAATGTATAACTTATACAATACACACCGGTTGGTCTCGACTACAAAGAAACACTAATTTTATACCTATTAGTGAGTACGTAAGGCATAAAAAACTTAAGTTTCCATGTTAGAATGCTGTCGCATAATTGCAATTATTTATGCTAAATATTCCTACTTCAGTGTTGGCAGTCGTATTGTAAAATAAAAAAAAATCATTTAATTCAGATTCGATACTCCATATTTGTTAGTACAATTACGAGCTTACAAACTAGTATTAGTAATAATTAATAATAATTGACATAATAACCCCACCGCCGTATCTCTACGTTGACGTCGTGGTGGGGCTTGCGCGCTCCGAACTCTAGGCCTGTGCCGGTAGAGTTTACTTTGCCGGAACGGGTCTGGGATGAGGAGCCAGACCAAGAGAGATACAAAAACCCGCAGGGCAGCATGTGGCGAGCTGTTGGGCAGTAGCGACCCCACGGACCCTATCTCCCGGGAGAAGTCTTGTTCCTCACCTCTGGCTTGCCTTTATTGGCCGGTTGGAGTGAACACTGACGAGGAACAGAGCTCCTGCCTCATTCTTGCCTTAATTGGCCGGCTTGAGTGGAGATTCGCAAGAGCAAACGTGCTCGGAGGAAGGAAGTATTCCAGTAAGATGCTGGTAGGGATCTTGACCGTACTTCCGGGATTGTCCTGATAGCCGTGGAATACCTCTCCAGTCCTCACAAGCACCTCAGGACATGTTGCCCCCTTGTCGCTACGACACTTTGTGCTAGCGACCGTTTTCGGGGGCCCATTATTGAGTGTGTAAGTCACCCCCTGCCATTTTCCTGTGTATGTTATATAATATATTGGTCAGGCAGGGGCCATAGTCTTTCCATAGTTCAAGGTAACCAATCCATTATAGCCACCCAAATCCATAGCCCAATATGTTTTGTTTCCATGTTCTGCAATAGTCCTACACCAACCGGGGGTTGTCCTTGGGTGCACTTGTATAGTGCATACAGGGATAATCGTCGGTTGGTACCTCATTCCATATAAAATTGTCTAAGGGGCCTCTGCGAGTTGGCTTCGCCCCTCGTACGCCTTCCAAAAGTCCGGGACCCCAGGTTCCCGAGAAATGTAAAACAACTAAAATAATATAATAATAATTTAATTCAATAACATACAATAACAATTGCATTTTTATTGTATGTCATTGATTAAATTAAACAGTAAGCGGCGGGTCCGGGTGGACTCCCCGATGGCGGTGCCAAGTCACTATACGATTGCGTGCAGCCGTATCCAGCGAGTCAGCATCGGAGAGTCCCACCGGTCCACCAGCGCGCGCAGGATGGTGTTGGGACTGTCGCGCGTGCGGCGCATGATAGAAGCGCACCGTTTGCGCATGATGGCCGCAAAGCCGTCCGTGTCAGCCGCCGCGAACATCGCGGAGGCGCTGCAGTGGCGCGGCAGCCCCATCAGCACCCGGAACGTGTTATTGTATTGGACGCGCAGATCGCTGTATGTCCGCTGTGTATACGTATAGTTAACCCACAGGCTGCAGGTGTAAAAGGACTGACAGTACGCTTTAAAAAGCGCAACTTTGACAGTCCCCGTGCACCGCGAAAACCTGCGGGCCAACATGTTGCAGCGTACAGACAGCGCTCTGCGCTCCCTCTCAATATCCACCCCGTCCTTAAGGTCCGCCGTGACCCAGTGGCCCAAATATTTAAATTGCTCAACTTTGTTTAGAGCTGTACCACATAAAGTGAAATTCTGAACGAATGTGTAACGCTTGTTGTCCGGCCTGAAAATCATTATTTCACTCTTTTTCGTGTTGTATTTGAGCCCATGAGTCACCGCGTAGGACTCACAAATTTTCAGGAGCCTTCGTAAGGCACCAATCGATGGGCTCAGCAGCACCATATCGTCTGCGTAGCTGATGTTATTCACACATACTCCATCTATATGACACCCGATGCCGGTGCTGCTGAGTTCACCGATCAGTCGGTCGACGTACAGGTTGAAGAGCGTGGGAGAGGTCAGCCCCCCCTGCCAATTTCGGAAGTCGGTGTCTTTGGTTTTGAATTTTCGTTTTTTGCCACCGACTTCCGAAATTAAAGTAATTTTTCACTTTGTAGTGTTATTTTTGGAAGCTGGTTGTTTTTTTTTTTTTGTAAAAAGTTTTTTAATCTTGGTTGCTAGTAATCGTCTACTAAACGGATCTGGACCTTCATATTGTTTTTTTAAACGGACCTGCGATTAAACTAATTGGTGATCCCTACTCTAAACTATACGACACCCAAATTGCGACTACGATCAACAAATTTTTCCCAAAATAATCATTGAATCGTTCCGATTCGCCACATTTTATCTCGGGCAAAAAAAAACATATTGACAAGTCAGTAAGTCATGTTCGATGTTATTGATATTACGCGAAAAACATTGATAGTTTTATAGGAATAGGTACACATCTATCTTATTGACGAGTTATAACTATGTTATTCTACTACGTTAACGATTAATAAGACTACGTATGACGGGAGATGTTTAGTTTCGCTTGAGTCCCTTCCAAACACGTGAAGTCTTTGATTTGACCCGCAATTTGACCCGCTAAACGACCCGCAACGCGGCCCGGTCATTCATTAGCACCAATATCAAAATACATTCATAAAATAAAATACAGGGTGAGCTTAGATTTACGTAATACTTACATAGATTTTCGTTGTTCTTATGGCAACTTTTTGGCAGGACAGGCTTTTTTTTTTGAGTGGTTAATTAGGGTAAATTCGTTAGAGAAGGCCGTACGGGAGAGTTGGCCAATAAGTATATTTTGCTAATTTATTTACAAGGTGGCGCTGTATTTGAATTAGTACACTTCGTGCGCCACCACGAACAATATCCAAACAAAACATTGCGCAAAAATAAGTAAAAAAGGAAGTAAATTGGCCTTAATTGAATTTAGTAGTTCTGAAATTTTATAGTAGGTTCGTATACCATCCGGAAATACTAATATTTTTATTATTTATTTGTGTTTTTGGGAGTGTATTGTGTTTGGTGTATATTTTTCTTAGTTTTAACCTCAAAATGGGAAAGTAATTGTAATTCGTAAGTTTAAAAATTGAGCTGGCCATCTTACTCGGACAAAAAGAAGAGATGGTCATATAACGGCTGTCAAACAAATAGAAAGAATGTCTGAAAGTAACACTAGAAAGGAGAAATCAATATTATGTGATACATCTGGTGAAGAAGACGCAGAAGATGAAGCTGATAATTGTGCTGGATGTAGCGAAAAATATTATAAAACCCGTCGCATGAAGATTGGCTTCAATGTTCGATCTGTAATCTGTACCCCACATGAGAATTGTACACCTTTTGATGACATGTGCTCTAAATGTGGACAGAAGAAGAAAAAGGAGCTTCAGCAAGCATAAATCAAAGAAAAGGGGAAAGGCAGAGGCAAATCTAGTGCCGGCCATCTGTCCCGTACCACTACGGCCATCACTACCGTATGTACCGGGTGAGACGGCCAGTTATGTTTTTTTTTTTAATAATTTTTTTATGGATGTTCCTCATATTATAAAAATATCTTTATGCTGATTTTCGAAAGACTGATTGTTGTTGATTTTCTTAAAAATATAAGTCTAATTGTGATCTCAATATTTTCAGTTTTATTTAACCCTAAAAAAACTATGGCCATCTCTAACGAATTTACCCTATCAAATAACTTCTCCCGCTCTGGGCGGAACGGGAGGGCGTGTCAGACTCTTACTGACTAAAACCCACCCGTGTTCCTTCGGTTGCCCTGTTGCCGGGGCCCGGCCTGGGCCTAAGAATTTATTTTAAACACTACAATAATAAATGAATGCCTAAAAGACGAGCTTAAGTTGTTGTTACACTTTTTTGTGTCTTCTATTCTCTTGCCTGTAGACGCAGCATAACAGCGTCGTAACAGCCGCTGCGTCGGCGCGTAGCAAGTTCGTAGAGGCACAGATAATATAATACTACGTACAGATACCCAATCCCATACAAGGAAATGACACCTCCCTAAAACTGGCTATTGAACTGGCTATTTTTTTTCCTCCATTTTTATTAACAGATGGTAGCATAAGCGACTTTTACAACGCCATCTAGGAGTCGACTTAGATATTTTAGATTCTCTACATCGCATGGTACGTTCAAAGACAAGTGTAATAACAAAACAACAAAAAAATATCTCGAGTTGGCGGAATAGTTTCTAAAGACTAAAATGACACAACTTAACTATATTTTGAAGATGGAACTGAGATATTACTTTAGTGAAAATGGCAATTTTGCTATTCTGAATTTGACGTTTTTCGACTAAAAACATGTGGAATAAAATTGGTTGTCATGAATTTTAAATTCACACCAACACCTCGACTTCAGATACAAAAACAGTACTGAATCTTCAGACAAAGATTCAGACAGACAAATTCATAAGATTTAACGTGGGAGAAAATGAGATAGGAAGCATTATAATGTGTGGGGGGGGGTGTGTCTGAGGGTGTGTGTGGGGGTGTGTCTGAGGGTGTGTGTGGGGGTGTGTCTGTGTGTATGTGGGGGTGTGTCTGTGTGTTTGTGGGGGTGTCTGTGTGTGTGCGGGTATGTCTGAGGGTGTGTTTGTGGGGTTGTATCTGAGGGTGTGTGGGGGTGTGTCTGAGGGTGTGTGGGGGTGTGTCTGAGGGTATGTGTGGGGTTGTGTCTGAGGTTGTGTGTGGGGGTGTGTCTGAGGGTGTGTCTGAGGTTGTGTGTGGGGGTGTGTCTGAGGGTGTGTGTGTGGGGGTGTGTCTGAGGGTGTGTGGGGGTGTGTCTGTGTGTATGTGGGGGTGTGTCTGGGTATTTGTGGGGGTGTCTGTGTGTGGGGGTGTGTCTGAGGGTGTGTGTGGGGGTGTGTCTGTGTGTATGTGGGGGTGTCTGTGTGTGTGGGGGTATGTCTGAGGGTGTGTGGGGGTGTGTCTGAGGGTATGTGTGGGGGTGTGTCTGAGGGTGTGTGGGGGTGAGTGTTGGGGTGTGTGTGGGGGTGTGTGTGGGGGTGTGTCTGAGGGTGTGTGTGGGGGTGTGTCTGTGTGTGTATGCGGGGGTGTCTGTGTGTTTGTGGGGGTGTCTGTGTGTGTGGGGGTGTGTCTGTGTGTGTTCTTATGTTCGTGGTTCTCTTTATGCTCTGCTTCGTACCCCCTCCACTCGTGTTTGCCAAGGCATAGTGGGAGTTTGCTTGGGCCTCAGCGTTGTACACACGGCTACACATCAAGTTATACATTTCCAGTTTATGCTGATCTCGCATTGTATAGGATTTCCGTACAATGCGAGGTCCGCTAATACTGGAAATGTATAGCTTGATGTGTAGCCGTGTGGACGTGTGTTAATATGTGTTCGTGCGCGTACAAAAACATTTTTTTTAAATTTTTGAAGGTTTCTTTTCTACCACGTGTGAATTGCACACGTTTGCAATGACGTTATTTATTTTAATTTGATGTGATTTAATTTGATTTGATTTTATTTTATTTGGCATTATTTGATTTTATCTGTAACATTTCTATTAATTTATGTTTAGCAATGGGTGTTATTTACCTGAAAATAAATGAATTTATATTTTTATATTTATTTATATCTCGAAAACGGTGTGTCCAATCGCAAAAATAATGAAAATTTCGACCCCCTTTATAAAACCCTTAAACCCCTAACGCTCTACATGTAGGTATATATTTTTTTTCTACGCAAAGTGAAAAATTTCATATAAAACACATCGAGGTTGCACCCCTGCGCGCCTCCGGCTCTAAAAAGATTCACGTGGTTAGGTATCACGTGTGGAGTCGCGATTGTCAAATTCGATTTAGACATGTCAAAATTATTTTAAAAAGAGAATTTATTTTGCAGAATAGCTTTGAGATTCTCATAGTAAAGGAATTTTAGTGATAGTTTAGTTAGTTTCGTTCGGTGTACAAGAGAATCGGCACCATTAGCTATCTATCTACTTTTAAAATGTTTCGTGCAATCCTTTTAAGGGTTCCGTACCTAAAGGGTAAATCGGGACTCTATTGCTAAGACTCCGCTGTCCGTCTGTCTGTCACCAGGCTGTGTCTCTATTAAGACAGTTGTTTTCACAGATGATGTATTTCTGTTGCCGCTATAAACTCAAACTCAAAGCATTTATTTCAAATAAACCAATTACAGGTACTTTTGAATTGTCAAGGGGTCGGTCAGTCAGAAAGATGAAGCTAGTTGCCCATTACTAATTGTAGTAGGTACCTATGGAGAAGAACGGGCAAGAAACTCCATGGTCACTCTTTTAAATAAAAATGTTGTTACAAAATATTGGTTACATCATTTATGTTGAAATTATACATAAGAGAACAATATGGAAAGACGTGCACGTCAAAAGCGTCCGTAATAAAAATATAAAACAAAAACAATTCAAAAATTAAAATAAACCGTGGCAGCTAAGAGATGACCAGTCCCTACTGACAGCGCCCGTTCACGAACATGACGCATGGATCAGCATTATATCACCATTTAGCTCAACCATTTTGAAGGGAACTTAAGACGCAGATATATTACAGTGACCTTCAATGGTTAGCTTGCGTGTTCTGTACTGAGCTCACGCAACGCGTCGTACGACCAGCCAGTAATAGGACTCGCCCATCAAGGAGCGCTGTCCCAAATTAGACGCATTATTAATTTATTACCCGTAAATCAAAAGGTATTTTAATAAAACACGTATACTAAACGATCAATAATTTAATTATCTTTAAAATGGTGAAGTTTTCAGAAAAATACGCTTGATAGATTTTGCGTCATTCTCGGTTTTTTATACGCGTTAGACATAACTTTACAAATTAGTTTCACTATGTAATATAAACATAATCAAAAATATGCCTATATTAAAATATTAGGAAAATGCTGTAATTCAACATATATTTTTTCTAAATTACTAACACTACTCGTTTAGACGTCATCTTCAGTATAAAATCATGAAAAGTCAGTTATCGTCCCCTTAGTGATGCAACACACACGCCACCATCAGCGAGACATTTGAGTGAGCATGACATACTCTCAGCCGCCAGGGCATATTCAAGTCGATGAAAGACGTACCCAGTATTTGGTAGCGTTATATAATGTACATGTTCACAGTGCACACGTGATATGCAATTACATACAATAAAAAGAGATTGAATTTAAACAAAGCAAAGATAGTTTTTACAATCTTTTCAACAAATACTAAAAAACAGAATAAAATAAATATCTAAGGGGGCTCCCCTACAACGAACTTGATTTTTTTGCCGTTTTTATAGATAATGGTGCGGAACCCTTCGTGCGCGAGTCCGACTCGCACTTGGCCGGTTTTTCAGTAAAATGATAAAATATAAGTAGGTAGGTACTTGCCAAAAACATGTATAGATTTCTTTCAGATATTATATTTCTACGTAAAGTAGGTAATAGATTATTAAAAAAAACTGGCGCTCCGGGAGTGCCGACAGAAGCGAAAACTTGAACAAGATCTTGATGGAAGAAAAATACTTGTATTGAACATTGGTCCGTAACTTTATCTAAATAAAGATCGCAATCGTGTTTACAAAAAAAAAAATACTTCCAAAACCTTTGTACAAATACTTGCATAGAACATTGATCCGTAACTTGATATTAATAAAGAGCACAATCGCGGTTACTAAAATGAGATGTCGGTAACGGTGTCGCGAGTTCAATTGTTTTTCCCATCTCAAAAATGCCCAACGCGCCTAAAGATGTTTTCACTTCAAAAATTGTTTGATTTACTACTAAACGTAAAACAATAGCGACAGATGTGATGACAAATTGAATAATACGCCATCTATTTATTGCAAAGAGCTCTGAACAAAATGTTTCATTCATCATTTTTGTTGAAAATAGATGATTTATGAGTTTATATAGATAAATCAGGATTAAACAAGAAGTTTTGATTTTTACTGATCATACTTACGCCAAAATCAGCCGTTTATCGCTTTTTAGTGATTGTTAATTTCATATTTGTTACCTATGCTGCCATCTATGATTTTTTTTTCAGAACTAATTATAATTTGTTCGAGTTGAGACCCCATGCTACGTAGTAGAGGCAACGTAGCGGCTCGTAGCAGCCGCGTAGAGGACGCGTGAGGCAGCGTAGATGCTGCAAGAACGATGTTGCTTTGATCCAAACATTGGCTATGTTGCTTACAACGGGTACGTATTAAAATCCCGAAATTTCATAATAACTATGACTGAAATACCGACGTCCAAAACAACGAAATTCAAAATACCGAAAGTTTTAAATGCCGATAGCCGTTATATCGAAACATAAAATACCGATGTCCAAATGCCCGAAAGGATGAAACCCCGAATGGACGAAATAATTTTTAAAAAATTGTACAATATAGCGACAGCATAATTATACACCGGCTTGTAGTTAATAGGTTGATTCTGTTCCAAAACCGAATCGGTTTCCTCATCGGCCTTGCCCTTAGAGGTTGTCTCTATGACAGATTGACATAAAATTTTTTGACCGTGACACTTAGGGCTTGTCACAATATATTCACTTAAATATGAATAGTAATTCCATTTCCGTTTTAGGAAAGATGCCGTTAACACCCGCTGAACGATACAGACGTTACCGAGAGCCTTTAAGAGGCCGGCGACACGGCTCGCAACTACAAATCGAGATGTTTGCAAAATTCAATTCCAAGCACGTTGCGTTAGTGTGAGTGCCTGTCGGAGCGATATACACCTACAGTGAGCAATACTACCACGCACACATTGACAATTATTGCTTGACGAGATAGTAATACTAGCTTTCGAAAATTTATGATAAATTTAGATGTATTCCGTAATACAAAAAATTATGAATGAAAACTTAATGTATTTCCATTTTTTTTTCGATAATTTGTAAATTGATAACATAAACTATGCTTCTACGGAAACAATATTACAAATATTGTTGTTTATAATACAGAAAAAACAATATGAAAACATGTCATTTACGCTGTAAAAATGTACGAAATGCAATTCGCTTACATTTCATTTAAAGGTAAGTTTTTGGAAATAAAAAGACGTAGGAGCCTAGATAAATACTGTCTCAATCCAAATATCAACATAATATGGTGGAAATATGCTCAAATTGCAAATGATTTATGTACTAAGTTTGTATGGACAATTCATGCGCAACCGCATTCTTAAAATCAAAACATCCACAAAAATGGAAGGAAGTACAAGAAAAAAAATTGATTAGATGCGTCGACTTCGTTGTGACTCTGCCCTTATTCTTCAATTGTGTTACGATAACACAAGAAAATGTACATAAATTTTGAAGACGACCTTTACAGTTAAATCCAGGAGAAAATACCACTCGAGAGTATACAACCATATTTATCATCATCATTCTCTTGCCAGTATCCCAATTTATTTGGGGTCGGCGCAATATGTCTTTTTCATATTATAAGCCATTCTACGCCTAGGCTTTTCCCAACTATATTGGGGTCGGCTTCTAGTCTATGCAATGGAACGGATGCAACTGAATACCAGTATTTTACATGGAGCAACTGCCTATCTGACCTCCACAACCCAGTAACAGGGTAATACGATACCCCTTGGTAAGACTGGTTGTCAGACTTTCGGGCTTCTGACGACCCGTAACGACTGTCAAAGATCCACGAAAGACAGCCGGGACCAACAGCTTAACGTGCTTTCCGTGGCACGGAGGAGTTCAGTATGTAGAAATGGTCACCCATCCACGGACCAACCCCGGCAAGCGTAGCTTAACCTGACAGATCGACCCGAGCGGCTGTTAGTACTTAGCCACGAGCTCCTAAGCCATTCTACGCATTCGCACGAAATTGTTGGTACCTATGTTCATAATTACTTTTATCTAAACCCATGCTATAAAACCTCTATAAAAGTTTCTGAAACAGCTTATAACCATTACATCATCCAAACGAGTGTTGCAATGTTGTACTAAACTTCATTACGCAACTCGTTTCAATGTTGAAACGGGGGACAACAGCACCCGCTGCACGCATGTGTGTGTGATGTCCTGCTGCGGGCGATATACATACGTGGACTTGTACTGAATTTCGTGGGAATTTCTTTATTCTTGATCTTGAATTACAAACACCCAATGATTTCAGAAACTTTTATAGAGGATTCATATCATGGCTGTAGATAAAGTCTTGAATGCAACTGTTATAATTAGGTATTAAAACCTTATTATACAACAGTTGCATAAATAACTATTTTCTTGTCATAAAGCTCATTCTTTCCCATTTGGTAAATCTTGGATTTACTGGTTCATACACAAGTACAATCAGCGTCTGTAAACAATACTATAAATAAGATTTTTTGATTTATTTTACAGCACTGTTTATGTATCGCACTCGTGTTGATAATACATACCCTCTCGCTCGAGGTCCACTTGCACGTGACTTGGACTTATTGTTTATAACAATGTATAACTGCATATGCCCTGAAATCACGTGATAACTACGTTATAATGTACTATCGTTTAGTTATAGGCAATAATGAATACTCGATCCTTTTTACCCGACTGCCCCAGAAGGAGGGTAATGTTTTTCGAGAGTATGTATATGTACATGTATGTATGTATGTCTATTTCTTTGGCACGCTCTGTAGCCTAAACGACTTGATGGATTTTAACATGTGAAGTGTCGTTAGATTCGTCTTAATTGTGGGAGTGTCATAGGCTTATAATATTTATATATTGCATCTGCAAATACAAAAAAGGGAGGGGTAGGTTTAAAAAAAAACTACATTATTAGTATCAAATAAAAGCTAGTAATGAGTCAATATTTTTTTTTAATAAAACTAAAAAGCTTGAAATAAAAAAATAAAAATTAAAAACAAAAAACCCGACTGCAAAAACACATAACTGAAAAGAGAAAAACAAGCATTTTCTTCTTTATATATATAATTCTTCTGTGAGTGTGTATGTCACTGAACTTCTCTCAAACGACTGGACCGATTTTGATGAAATTTTTTGTGTGTGTTCAAGGGGATCTGGGAATGGACAAAATTGTGAATCTAAAGATTCACAATTTTGTCCGCTGGACAATGTTTTGACAAACAACGTCTGTCGGGTCCGCTAGTAATCTATAGAATTTTGGTATTGCAGGCACAAACCAATAACCTCAAATGATGGTGTAAATTTTGTTTATCCCGCCTATAATACCAAAATTCTATAGATTGTAATGCTTGTTTTTCTCTTTTCAGTTATGTGTTTTTGCAGTCGGGTTTTTTGTTTTTTAAATATTTTTTTTATTTGTTAAAGAGGGATTTTTAACAGGTTGCCATTGGACTTAAAAACTATAATTTATAAGAGCTCTTTTAAGTCAAGACTCAGAGCATTCTTATGGGAGAAATGTCTGTATTCAATAGACGATGACATATCCACGTTTAAAAAAATTGATATTAGTTAATGTGAGGCACGGTTATATTTATGAATGAAGTAGCTTATTATGTTATTGAATTGAATGTTTAATTTGTAATGTTATTGAATTTTTATTTTTTGTTATTTTCTATAATTTATTATTATTATAATTTAAATGAACGTGTTTTTATTAATATTATTTATGTTTTCAAACACAATGTTAATTGTTTCTGAAATGAATTGAATTGAATTGATGCCTTCGTTTTGTGAGCGGGTTAAGCATAATGTGGAGAGTACAAAAAAAATGTGGATGCGAAAGGATGGACATTCTGATGTAGCACAAGTGACATTATCCAAAAATACTATACAACCAAATAGCTCAAAAACTATTATTTTAACATTAAACACACTGTAAATAAAACTGATTGCCACTTTAAATATGTACCGCATTATAAACAAACTAACATAGTACAGAAATATCTCTGCCTTGATATAATAATTACTGATATCTATCACATTAAAATCGACTATTCCACTAATGAACCTCTCCTTCGATCTCTTTGCCGTTATCACGTTCCTAAGCTTCTAGACTCTCTGTTGACAAGGAGTCCTCTTAATAGCCTCGGACCTAATGTGCAATCATTACACAGATGTATAGCTCGTCACATTACACAGGCACGATAATCACTTCGCGTTATAAACGATAGTTAATGTTATCGTGTTGAAACGAGCCGCCATCTTGAATGTTCCTAGTATCTACCTACTGCACTCTAACGCACTTGATAATTTAAAAAGTCAATGATTTATAAGTGTACCTTTGTAATTAATTGGTATTTAATCGCATACCTGAGGTACAATGTTTCGTTATCTTTGTTCGTGGCTTCAATGAAGACCACAAAATGTAAAAATACCGGCCAAGTGCTTGTCGGACCACTCACAATGAATGGTTCCGTAGATGGGATGAGTTTATCCTAAGAACAAACTTAACATTGTAGTTGAAAAACATGTTCTCCCATACGAAATATATGGGAAAACATGTTTGTGCCCGGTTGTTGACAATAGACTTGCCCCCTATTATATGGGACTTAAACATAACTGGCGAAATGTGGGTGTACTATAGGTACACCTCTGCCTAACCCTTCGGGGATTACAGGCGTAATGTTATGTTATGTGTGTGTTATGTTTTTTCAACTGCAAATGTAAGTTGGTTAATTATTACTCGTTAACTTGTAGAGCCTACTTAGCTGTCATAGTTTTCCTTTTAATGTCGTCATATATATATGACGACACTACTAACTACTCCTGTGAATTTTTCCACATATCCAGAACCAACCAATTAGCTGGCACTGGCAGGGGCAGGGACACTTGACTCTAACAATAATTTACACTTCAAAGCTTAATATTTCGCAAACGGATTTCTGAATCCAAAAATGGTTTTCACAAACTCTTAATATATTTTTGAACAAGCTTTGAAACGACATCGCACACCATGGGAAAGACGAGAAAAAAAAACTTCCCCACTTTACGTGTAGGGGAGGTAACCACGCCAAATTACAGCTTTCTAGTATTAACAGTCTCTAAGCTAAGCCACGGACAGACAGACAGACAGACGGATATAGCGAAATTATAAGAGTTCCTTGTTGATATTTGTACAAAGCACCTCTTTAGGGTTCCGTACCCTAAAAAGGTGCTTTGTACAAAGATCTTTAGTGAGGAAAATTTTAAGACTCATTATACATACAATAACAGCTTCAAAGTTTGAGTAAAAACAGCTTACAAAACAATTTGCAAGTAATTAAATTACTGTAAAAATAACAACACCAATTAATAATTTATTTACAAATGAACACAATAAGCCGATGGCGTTACATTAAAAGTCAAAATAAAAAATAAAATTAGGCTGAATCCCGGTAAATCGGCGCTTTTTGAACATCAAAATTACATAAGACAGTCCCCGCAAAATCCCCGCCCTTCACCACTTCCTAGTGCTTTAGCTGGGAAGAAGAAGAGGTACACACCATAAAACTCCCCAGCAACACAGCGGTTTCTTAGAACTTGGGTGTACCTAACCTAGGTGTCAAAACTGATTCCATTACATGTAATGACGTCACAGAAAACTTTGCCTTGGCTTTTTCCTGTCATCTAAATCCGAGACTTTCCCATGACATGATGTCATTATTTTGTAATGACGCTTGTTGTTTTATGTGAGCTAAGTGACTATCGGAGCCAGGTACCGAATGTCAGTCCTGGGTTCCGAACCTGGAGGTAATTACCCCCGCGGGGGTAAATCAGCTATTCTGTGGGGCAAAGAACCAAAAGAATCTAATAATTAAGACCTAATCTGGTGGAATAGCTAACAGAACTTTAAAAATATAAGTACCCTTTGCAACCACCTATAGATATGATTGTGGTTTTTCAACTTCGGTTACACTGAAAACAAAGGCCAGAAACTGTTTTAATGTGGAACATGACTTAAGATGCGCTATAAACGAAACTACATAACATAACATAACGCGTTGTTCAAACGAAACTAAACCTAACATTACGGCCCACTCCCTCTCACAGAGAGGAGGCCTGTGTCCCAGCAGCGGGAACGTTTATAGGCTGATGACGATGATGATGATGAAACCTAACATAAAAACTTGTGAATGCAAAACAATACCAACACACATCAGTCACAGTAACAATTTTTGTTTAATTCAATATAAAATACGTAATAATTATAAGCTTGTTTGTATTGATAACATTTTAAGACGCAGACATATGACAGTGACCTTGAATGGTTAGCTTGCGTGTTCTGTACTGAGCTCACGCAACGTGTCGTACGTCCAGCCAGTAATAGGACTCGCCCATCAAGGAGCGCTGTCCCAAATTAGACGCATTATTAATTTATTACACGTAAAACAAAAGGTATTTTAATAAAACACGTATACTAAAAGATTAATAATTTCATTATCTTTAAAATGGTGAAGTTTTCAGAAAAATACGCTAGATGGATTTTGCGTCATTCTCAGTTTTTTATCCGCGTTAGACATAACTTTACAAATTAATTTCACTAGGTAATATAAACATAATTAAAAATATGCCTATATTAAAATATTAAAAAAATGCTCTAGTTTAACATATATTTTTTCCAAATCACTAACACTACTCGTTTAGACGTCATCTTCAGTATAAAATCATTAAAAGTCTGCTATCGTCCCCTTAAGGTCGGGGTAAAATCAGTTTTCCTACCTAATAGTTCACAGGGGTAACAATATTGAAAAGGTTAGGAACCACTGGTTGAAGTGAATAATTTGATTAAGGGTCAGCCCAGACCAACGCGACGTAGTGGCGGCAAAGCGATTAATTCTATAAAAAGTGAAAATTATTTTTATTCATTAACAGCTACATTTTTATAACTTCCCTGTATACTGCGTGTGTAGTTTTGCATGGTCTCAGCAGCCAACATATGTATAAGTAGGTCTTAGTTCGTATAGTGGCCAAGCCACCCAATGACAATAACAAAGTGTATTGCTCGCTATCAGCAAGCCAATACAGCTATGTGAATATACAGCAGCGCTGTACCAGGTAAACCGACAGTTTTGTCGGGAACAGGGGCTCTTTATAAATTCGAATCCGAAGATCGACTGACTCGCCTACATTTTTTTTTTTGTCTGTTGGACATCTCTTAGCTGACCTCTGAGGCCATGACTATTTAACCGGTCAAGCCTGTAGATGCCTTAAGCTGCTACACTTACAACCTCCAGCCAGGGGTGTCGCCTACATGGGAGGCCGTCACCTCCTTCTGCGAAGCAGTAATGCTCGCGAAGGAGGAGACGGAGCGCGTGAGGGAGAGGCAAATTTCGCGCCCTCGCGCCCCTAACCGCCGCAGGAGGAGACGCCCTGGGCGTCGGGAATCACAGGCAGATTTTCGGCCACCGTAGGCGCGAGCTTGCGGACGGTGAGCAATGGGCAGCTCGCCGTCCGATAAGGACCAAGCCCGGGTCGACGGCGCGTTGTGTTCCACGCGCGCCTCAAAGAGATGTCAGCAGAATTGACGGGGTCCGCTAGGGCCAATGCCTGCCGGGGGTTCGAAGAAAACCGATAGGGACATCGTGGCCCCCCGGCAACATGGCAACTGAAGGAACACGGGTGGATTTTAGTCAGTAAGAGTCTGACACGCCCTCCTGCTCCGCCCAGAGCGGGAGAAGTTATTTGATAATTTCCCACCCAAAAAAAAGGTGTCGCCTACAGAGTGCACGCTCTTTTATAAGACGATGCCCCCACTTTGCAATCCCACCACGACAACTCTGTCTGATGGCGCACGGAAGTGCGTCACGTCAAGTCACGTGTTTACTTGATACAAAACACTAAAATGTTGTAAATCGAATAAAACTTACATTATAAAGTAATAAAAAAATACAAGAATAATTGTCGTAAATAAACAATAGTGAATTCACGAAGTAAATCATTTAAAAATTAAAGTAACATGTCATTAATTGTTTTGAACAAAACCATCGGTTATAATTATCGAAATAAGTTGCTAAAATCAATTAGTGCGTACACCGAGTACTTAATAAATTATTTCCGATTTCATCATCATCATCAGCCTATAAATGTTCCCACTGCTGGGACACAGGCCTCCTCTCTGTGAGAGGGAGTGGGCCGTAATCCACCACGCGGGCCCAGTGCGGATTGATAGATGTCACATGTCTTCGAATTTTCGGTTCTAGGACATGCCGGTTTCTTCACGATGTTTTCCTTCACCATTTTGAGAGCAGTGGTGATGAAATAATTTACACAAAGTAAAGCGCCTGTCTGGGTTCGAACCTACGACCTACAAAGTCGTAGGTCGTGTCCGTTACCACTGGGCCACCACTGCTCTTTATGTCCGATTTATTAGACAATAATATTGATAATAAAAATCACATAAATGAATAATAAGAAAAACAAATCATACTTAACTCTGTTGACTACCCACAATTGTAATTAAAAACCAACTCCGATAGCATACAGCTCAATCAGTTACTGAATCATGATAATAGTTTTCACGTCGATGTCCCTTACACCCTGTATTAATTGTATTGTATCGTTTTGTTTTTAACCGACTTCCAAAAGGAGGAGGTTCGCAATTCGACTGTATGTTTTTTTTTTTTTCTTATGTTTGTTACGCGATTACTCCGTCAATTATGAATTGATTTTGATGATTCTTTTTTTGTTTGGTAGATCATACTTCAGAGGTGGTCCCATATAAATTTTATTAACTTTGCTTGGGTAGTTTTTGAGTTAGCTTCAATAATACGTATTTTTACCTCACTTAGTATGTGGATGATATTATGATAACTTCCTGTCACTGTTATTTACATTGCAGGTAAGTGGTATTCGAATTTGTGTCGGGTAGGTATCACAACTAAAAAGTGTAAAATAAAAACTTTTTACAAAAAAAAACAACCGACTTCAAAAAAAACACTACAAAGTGAAAAATAACTTTAATTTCGGAAGTCGGTGACAAAGAACGAAAATACAAAACCAAAGACACCGACTTCCGAAATTAAAGTTATTTTTCACTTTGTAGTGTTTTTTTTGAAGTCGATTGTTTTTTTTTTTGTAAAAAGTTTTTTAATAAATAAAAGAATAATAAGTCTGCCTTGTTGGTCAGGTGGTGGCAAGCGCTACTGATGAGCATAAGATCCTGGGTTCGATTCCCAGGTCGAGCAAAGTGTTATTGGGTTCTTCCATCTGGATTTTCTAGCAGTAGCAGCCCGGAGTCTTGATCCGTGCCCGGTTGATGGCAATAGGCTCACCCCCTACTTCATGGGACTTAATACTGGCAAAATGGGGAGATACTATAGGCACCTCTGCCTGACTCTTCGTATGTGCTTTTAACGACCTGTGCAAGGCCAAAAATGCTCCTATCTCAGTATGATGCTGCGATATTTAAAAATAAATAAATACCACAGCGCTGGTATTCTGAGAGGGCCCGCTGTGATGCCACGGACATACCTACGGACATATAAATCCCACTAGGGGATTACAAAATAAATAAAACAGTAAAAATAATAATATAAAAAATCAAAACTATTGTTTAAATTAAAAGAATCGACACACACCCGACACGACGGGTGTAAAGGGTGATGCACGGGATTTTGTTTTTAAACTGCTTAGAAATGCATTTCTTCGATAGTATCTCATAGTACACCCACATTTCGCCAGCGATATAGGGGGCGAGCTTATTGTCAGCAAGCGGGCTCAAATCCAAACTCCCGACTACTGAAAAATTCTTGATCCCTTATGTTGCACCTGCCATGTTTGCCAGGTCTGCCAGGGTCTCTGCATCACCCTAAGGTTGACTGGTTAAGTCCGCCTTTGTACGGTATTTAACTTTTTTTTTACTTGTGCATTAAAGTTTTAGTAAATCAATAATAACCCAACAACACTTTACTTTCGAAAACAATTTTGTCTAATTTGTTTCATTTTGACAGTTCAACAACATTCATTGCGTTATTTACGTTGTTGAACAGATTTTTTTTCTAACTTATGGAGCAATAGATTACCAATCTGTTTCAAATCGAAACAAATTGTGATTGTGTTGCATTACGCAATTAGGGTACTAGTCTGATGGTTTCATAAATTGGAAAATATATTTCATAATTTAGACCTACTTGTCTTCCTGTAATGACCTTTATTGCGTAATACAACAATCACAATCTGTTTCGATTTGAAACAGATTGCTAATCCATTGCTTCATAAGTTGGAAAAACAATCTGCTCAAGAACGTAAATAACGCAATGAATGTTGTTGAACTGTCAAAATGAAACAAATTAGACAAAATTGTTTACGAAATAAGTTACGCAATTAGGGTACGGATCTTATGCTTAGCAGATTCAATTTTTCTGGCTTAACTTTTTAATGATATTGTGTCGTCTGTTTTGAAATCTACGTTCGATTTCAAAACAAATCGATCGACACGATCGGCTTGCGCCCCCTAAAACCTTGCGCCCGGGTGCTACGCACCCCTTGCACCCCCGGGTAAAGACGGCCCTGGCCATAGTTTTTTAAATATTTTGTCATTCAATTATACATTTATGTAACCCGATGAAATGTTAAAAATCAGAGAACATGAGGAGAAGCAATTTAATGTATACCTACATAGAAATGGTCTTCGGAAATCGAGTTGTTTGACTGGTTCACCAATGTCATATAAAAAACTACACTGAAAGAGTATAGTAAATAAAACTAAGTTATGTAACCATTAAGAGGTCAGATAAACAGTTCTGCGTAAACATATAAATATTATGATAACAAAGAAAACTGTGCGGCTGTTAATAAAAATATTATTAAAATTAATTAGTTCAATGTTGCCTCAGTCCGATACTGTTGGGAAACTATGATTATTATCATCACTCAGTAAAATTATAATGGAGGCAAAATAAAGGGTGTTTAAATCATTCGAACCCTGTACTTAGTCATTATAATTTTTAGCATTATGCTGGAGTATCCAAAATCTCTATACACTTGCACTTCTGAGGACCTGAAAAACGCCACTGATGCAGTGATTGGCGTGGCCACCTACTGGAACTAGCTTATCTAACATAACGAAATATTTATAGTTTTGCCGTCGACTCGAAAAGAAGAATTATTATTGTACTTGTTAGTAAGTGGGTATAAAAAGATTCAAAATCAGAAAAGCATATTATAAAATTAAAGACTATGTTGAAGACAAGGAAGTTTGGCAATACTGTTGACCATTTTCTATTTTGTTAAGTACCTGGTACTTATTGAAAGACCTACACTGTCCTCCCATACCTAGTAACACTGTTATTTGAAAGTATTATAAAAGCCAATTATTTTTAAAAGAGTAACCGTGGAGTTTCTTGCCGGCTCTTCTCCATAAGAAACGACCATTTTGGACCAGACAGTCAGATGCGGCGGGGGACTTTGTTTTATAATATGTAAGGATGAACATTTGGGTCTTCACTAGTAATTACCAACTGATATAACTAAATTAATCAATTATTGTCTGTGATTGATTACAAAATCACTTTGTCAAACTATCATACATATTTTAGGTTACCTATTTCTAATGGCGGTATAGTCAAACGTAACTACGATGCCACTCAGCCAATTGGTGCGGGATCCGATGCAGGTAGTGGCGACCTACTTGCCATCGATACCAATGATTATGCAGCACCGCGATAACGACTCGACTCACGCGGTTCGCACGTGATAACTTTATATCAGTTTAGTTGTTACTGCTCAGTGTTTAGAATTAGGTGCGTTGTTTTTTTTTTAAGTATTATGTTTTTATTAATTAAAAGAGGATCTAAGAGGGTTTGCTTTGGAAAAGTCTGTGATATATCAAAATTATATTAAGAACTGCTTGCTTTAAAGTGACTAAAACAATCTCAAATTAACGAATAAAAGAATCAAGGGAATTTCCGTACATTTTTATTAGGCCATATAAAAATAAGTGAGCACATTGTGTTAAGGCTCCTGGCTGTGACTTCACTCGACAGAGTTTAGGTAAATTCTTGCGATGCTATGTTTGTGTGCACCGTTCACGCACACACGCCTAAACATCGAGCGTAGTGATCGCTTAAACAGTTTTGATCCTATAGACGGTATTTTGTTAAGTTACGTAGGTACGCTTATGAAATAAGTCTGGAATGTTTGTGTATATTCGTTTAGTATATTTATAACAATTCTGTTTTATATGGAATTTTATACTTTTTGTATGGAAAACATGAAAAATTATTACCTACATGTTGAGTTTTATGGGATTATGAGTTTCATAAAGGGGGTCGAAATTTTCATTATTTTTGCGATAAGACACAATTTTCGAGATATAAGCAAAAGAACAGAAAAAAGATAAAGTACAGTTTTTGCAACTGAATGAGTTATTAATTTAGTGAAAATGAAAAATTCTCTATTGGTGCCGATTCTCTTGTATACCGAACTAAACTTACTAAACTATCACTAAAATTCCTTAATTTTGACTATGAGAATCTCAAAGCTATTCTGCAAAATAAATTCTCTAAATTTAAAAATAATTTTGACACATCTAAATCGAATTTGACAACCGCGACTCCACACGTGATACCTAACCACGTGAATCTTTTTAGAGCCGGAGGCGCGCAGGGGGGGCAGCCTCGACGTGTTTTATATGGATTTTTCACTTTTTGTGTGGAAAATAAGAAAAAATATTACCTACATGTAGAGTGTTAGAGGTTTAAGGGTTTTATAAAGGGTGTCGAAATTTTCATTATTTTTGCGATTGGACACACCGTTTTCGAGATATAAGCAAAAGAAAAAAAAAAATATTCGGTACTGTTTTTTCATCTGAAGTCGAGGTGTTGGTGTGAATTTTAGTTCATGACAACCAATTTTATTCCACATGTTTTTAGTCACGATAAAAAAATTGTCATATTTAGTTAGAAAATCTAAATTTTAGGTTAAAAACGTCAAATTCAGAATAGCAAAATTGCCATTTTCACTAAACTAATATCTCAGTGCCATCTTAGTGCTGTCAAACTAAAATATAGTTGTGTCACTTTAGTCAAGTCTAAGAGATTCTCTTGTCACAAATGCCTCTAAACTAAACTAAAAATCACCAAAATTTAGTTTATTCCTGTCAAACGACGATTGCCCATTCTGAAATAGATTAAAGTGACACAACTTAACTATATTTTAGTTTGACAGCACTAAGATGGCACTGAGATATTAGTTTAGTGAAAATGGCAATTTTGCTATTCTGAATTTGACGTTTTTAACCTAAAATTTAGATTTTCTAACTAAATATGACTATTTTTAATCGCGACTAAAAACATGTGGAATAAAATTGGTTGTCATGAACTAAAATTCACACCAACACCTCGACTTCAGATGAAAAAACAGTACTGAATTTTTTTTTTTCTTTTGCTTATATCTCGAAAACGGTGTGTCCAATCGCAAAAATAATTAAAATTTTGACACCCTTTATGAAACCCTTAAACCCCTAACACTCTACATGTAGGTAATATTTTTTCTTATTTTCCTTACAAAAAGTAAAAATTCTATATAAAACGTCAAGGCTGCCCCCTGTGCGCCTCCAGCTCTAAAAAAAATTCACGGGGTAGGGCAAACAAGTACCACGTGGACTCGCGATTGTCAAATATAATTTTAGTGTGTCAAAATATATTTAAATTTAATTTAGAAAATTTTTGTTGCAGAATAGCTTCAAGATTTTCATAGCCAAAAGTAAGGAATTTTAGTGATAGTTTAGTAAGTTTAGTTCGGTATACAAGAGAATCGGCACCATATTGCCATCTTAGTGCTGTCAAAATAAAATATATTCTATAATTATTTCACGATGGGAAATCATCGTTTGACAGGAATGAACGAAACTTTGGTGATTTTTAGTCTAGTTTTGAGGCATTAATTTGTGACAAGAGAATTGGCACCAGTATCCATAAAGGGATCTGAGACACTTGCGCGAAAGACATTTTCGCGAAAGACACTTGCGCGAACCCACTTGCGCGAAAAAGTTGCGGAAATGAGATTTCTTCATAACATCACGCCATCAATTTCAAAGGGCCCAACACTTTGAAATTGATGGCGTGATGTTATGAAGAAATGTGAAAATTTTCGCAGCCGCCATCTTAGATTTACGTTTTGACATCAAAATCTGCTTTAGAATCCTCAAAAACTATGAAAAAGACACCTATGACGAAAAATCTGAATATTGTCACAGCCGCCATCTTGGATTTATATTTTGACCTCACTATCAGCTTTAGCATCCTCGAAAACTATGAAAACGATACCCATGACGAAATATTTTTAAATGTTCGCAGCCGTCATCTTGGATCTTTATTTTGACTTAAAGTAGTCTTCAGTAGCGTTAAAGAACTTCGTTCCAAAAATACTTCACTTATTGCTACAACAGCATATCGGCGCGGGCATATCGGTGACGCGAACCCATAACTTTTCCCCTACCAAAAATCATTCAAAACTATGAAATCTAAAGTCAAAATATTACTAGTGAACCCAGCAGGCAGATGTTGTCCTGCGACAACAGCGCCACGCGAATCCAACTATAGTTATGAACCATCCAAGTTACACAAAAAGAATTTAAAAAAAAAAAACATCTAAATCAGTCAAGCCGTTTAGGATAAGAAGAATTACGAACACACGTACACCGGTATTTTATTTATTGCCAAGCATGCAAAATTTTAATGTTCTTCAAAAACAAGCAAAGTACTTTAAAATAAAATGCGGATCAAAATGTGGTAGTCGACGTACAATTTCTGGAATATGTTAACATCGGACACGTGTGTGCGTGCTGCGACGCAAAGTGATACGTCCTCACGCTGGGAAGGCCCGTTCGCTACTGACGGAATAGATTTTCCGCGATCGTTTATATAGTTCACTTTGCCATTTATTTACGTAATGAAGTAATTGTTTATTTATAAAATAAAATTTAGATTCTATTAAACAATTAACTTAAAATTAATATATAATTTTTAAAATTTCTTAAAAGTGTTTCTAAGTATTAGAAAAAAATATTTATTTGGCTTGAAGTTTTGAGAAAGTTACGTTATTTCAACATTTTTTTTCTGCTATATTTTGTATGAAAGTTGAAAAAAGTGGTTCCCCTATGTACAAGTAGACCATATAATGATGTTGATGATATTTTTTAATTTTCAACATCAAAAGCAGTTTCTTCTAACGAAACGATCAAACGTCAGTCTCGCGTCATTTTTTGGAAAACTTGTTGCGAATTTTAGTGATTTCCCACGAATCCTTAATTTATTTCAAAAATCCCTTTCCCCTATGTACAAGACGAAGAATTGGACTTTTCAAATCACAAATAATTTTGTTTAAATTCTCGTCCCCTTTCTCACAACGAATAAACAAAATTGATCAAAATCAGTGATTTCGTGCGGTGCGGCGGCACGGAGCCTTAAGTTCGTGAGCACATTCGTAAGAAGCTGGCAGTATCATTATCATCACAACTCTAATGTTTTCCCATTGTTTGATTGTTTGTCTTATTATTTTATTTAATATATTCATGTATTTATGTGTTTTTATTTGTGCTTATTTAATATATGTAATTAGGCCTATATATTATATTTATAGTTTGTAATAAGTATATGTGTATCCTTATATTTGAGTTTTTTTTTATCCCTCCATTTTCCGTTTGCACATTACCACAGTTTGTCTCTGCATCACCTTTTGGGTGGGAAATTATCAAATAACTTCTCCCGCTCTGGGCGGAGCGGAAGGGCGTGTCAGACTCTTACTGACTAAAACCCACCCGTGTTCCTTCGGTTGCCCTGTTGCCGGGGGCCACGATTTCCCGATCGGTTTTCTTCGAACCCCCGGCAGGCATTGGCCCTAGCGGACCCCGTCAATTCTGCTGACATCTCTTTGAGGCGCGCGTGGAACACAACGCGCCGTCGACCCGGGCTTGGTCCTTATCGGACGGCGAGCTACCCATTGCTCACCGTCCGCAAGCCCGCGCCTACGGTGGCCGGAAATCGGCTCGCGATTCCCGCCCCGGGCGTCTCCTCCTGCGGCGGTTAGGGGCGTGAGGGCGCGAAATTTGCCTCTCCCTCACAAGTTCCGCCTCCTCCTTCGCGAGCATTACCGCTTCGCAGAAGGAGGTGACGGCCTGCCATTTCCTCTCGCTCCGTACCATGGCCTGAACCAGGGCCGGACGCGAGAGATCACCGCCGCCGATCGCCTCTACGAGAACACGGCGTTGCTCCGCCCAAGCCGGGCAGACCTCCACCGTATGCTCCACCGTGTCCTCAGGCCGATCCACACAATGGTGACACCCGTGTGTTTCCTCCCGCCTTATCCTGAACAGGAACCTCCCGAAGCAGCCGTGTCCGGTGAGGACCTGCGTCAGGCGGAAGGTGAGAACGCCGTGGCGTCTCTCCAGCCACTCCTCAAAGAGGGGTCTTATCGCCGCGATTGTGGCGTGCCCAGCGCGGGGTTGCGACAATCGCACCCTCCATGACGCCATGAGATCCCGCCGGAGCTCTGTCCGCTGTGCCGCAATTTCTTGCGGCATCGGAGTTAAGCCCCGGCGTTTCGCCTCCTCGCGACACTCCCAGACGTGCGCGAGGACCTTTGCCTCCAGATCCCATGGCGGTAATCCGGCAAGGAGACTCGCCGCCTCGCAGGAGACCGTGCGGTATCCTCGGGCCAGCCGGATGGCCATGACCCTCTGGGACGCGTTCAACCGGCGGGCTGGCCGCAGCCTCAATGAACGCGCCCACACCGGCGCCCCGTAAAGGGCCATGGACCGCACGATCCCCGCATAGAGCCTCCGGCAGCAGGCGTTTGGATCCCCTAGATTGGGCAGGAGCCGCTTCAATGCAGCCCCGGCCCGCTCCAGTCTGGGAGCCAAACGTCGGAAGTGTTCCTCGAAATTCCACCGGCTGTCGAGGACGAGTCCCAGATCTTCATCGTCGACTCGACACCGATGTGAACCCCTCCCGCCATTACCTGGGAACCCGACGGTGGCGCATTCCGAGGACCATGAAAACCCATGGCCTCAGACTTGTGCAGGGCCACCTCGAGTCCCAGCTGCCGGATCCTGTCAACGATTGACTGGTAGAAAATGCCTGTGGCATTAAAGTCCGCCTCTGTACATTTCTGTGCTTGAAGTATTAAATAAATAATAAATAAATAAAAATCGAAGTAATGATGAAATTATTAATAAGACAGACTCCGGAAATAACCTTTTATAATAGAAAATTATCGCTAATTCCTTCTCTATAATGGCGTAAATTTCATTATAATAGAAAATTATCGCTAATTCCTGCGCTATAATGGCGTAAATTTCATAATACCGCTATTCTGGGTAAAGTTTATTTTGACATTGTTCGTGCTAGCAACTGCATCAATAATTCATGGAATTTACATATATCAGAAAGGTGTGGTCAAATTTAAGGGTGTAGTAAAGACCATCATAAACAACTTGCTCTATGAGACCAACATCGTAACCGCGAAAAAAATATCAACTGTCCCATACAAAACGTCAATACCTACCTGACCCAAATTTATATGGGACAGCTGGTTATCCTATGTCCCATGGAGAAAGTTGTTCAGATTCATGGTCTAAACTACACCCGTAATATGAGCACACATATCTGATACATGCTGTCGACTGTCGATGCGTGTAGGTATATGGTTTCTTTGTATCTTTAGTTAATAATAATCGATAATTTGTACCGCTCGGCTGGGCAGCGTACGGGAAGAAGTAATCCACTTAGAGCACCCGTCTGAATAGCACCTAGCCTAAATAATTAATAAACATTCTAGTAATTTTTATCAATATATTTCATTTAATAACGTCCTGTAAAACAAATACATCCCAGCAGTAAACTGCTGAGTTATAGGTGCTCTTCGTGGACAAAAATGTAAAAATAAATTTTAATCCACGAAGAGCACCTGGGTCACAGATAATCATGGGTGCTCTTCGTGGACTAGGCTGGGTGCTATTCGCGCAGGTGCTATTCGGACGGGTGCTCTAAGTGGACTACTTCTTCGGGAAGCTACGCAATATCTTCTTGTCCCACATACCACAGTGTCTTAAAACGAAAGTCTTTGACCAGTGCGTGTTGCCAGTGATGACCTATTGTACTGAAACGTGGTTGCTCAAAATAGGCCTTATCAGAAGGCTAAAAGACACCCAAAGGGCAATAGAGAGGACTATGCTTGGAGTTTCCCTACGTGATCGAATCAGAAATGAAGAGATTCGCAGGAGAACCAAGGTAACCGACATAGCCTGAAGAATTGCCACGCTTAAGTGGCAATGGGCAGGGTACATTGCTCGCACAACAGATGGCTGATGGGGCCGAAAGGTTCTGGAGTGGGGACCGCGTACCGGAAGACGTAGCGTTAGAAGGCCTCCCACAAGATGGACCGATGACCTTGTGAAGGCCGCAGGAATCCGCTGGATTGACATTAGAATAGTGATCATGGTAGCATGAAATTAGTAAGTACCTATTAACATGGCAGTATGGAATTAGTAGGTACTATCCTATACCTACTATTAAATGAGCATTCTCTATTTTCACTTTCACTCAAGCAGAGCTCGGTCATGGTATAAAGAGAGGTAGTAAGCTATCTTCATACAAACGCACCGCGCGCGGCTTGTATGTGTGGGGACGTAGTATCTATGCGTCGCCTCACGCACACTTGACAAAATCTCGGCCGGTTTCTCACGAGAAACGGGTCGAGATTTTGTCCCCACACATACAAGCCGCGCGCGTTGCGTTTGTATGAAGATAGCTTACTACCTTTCTTTATACTATGGCTCGGTCGCCCAATGTACTACAAATAAGTAGTCGAGCATACAATTGTATAATCATCGTTTGTGTGTGTGTAGTCTGTATTCTTAAAAATCACAAAGTACAAGCAGAATTAATGTACCTATATTTCGTCAATTAATTCAAATTGAACTACTGATTGACTTTACCCAAAAGAAGATTTAAGACACGCAGACACGCATATCTGAACACCGTAAGGACTACTCTTGCTTGCAGCGCTCAGCCGCTGTAGTAACGCTTACCTACGAAAAAAAAGGGTCGTGTGCACGGGATTTTGTTTTCAATGTGGTTAGATATGCGTGACCGCGAGGGCACCTTGGGTACTTAATCCTAATAGATAGAAAATCAATTTGAAATGGCTTCAACAAAGACTGATATTGTCATTTGATCCTCCAAGAGTCCAACGCAAAAAGACGAATTATCTCTGCTCAGATCAGGAGGACAATCACTTGTATACCAATTACTTGTATAACACCATACGTTTCCATTTACTGTTTGTATAGATACTAGTGATGTGCCGGATATCCGAATCCATATCCGTATCCGCGGATATCCGAGGGAGAAAAGATCTGTATCCGTATCCGTATCCGTTACTTTTTGCCGGATCTTGAACGGATCTTTTATATTAATACATTTCATTACGTATTTGAAATTTTAAAGAAATGTAGCAATGAAATACTGTTAACTTCAAAGCAAATTAGTAAAAAAAAATTTTTCTTTCATATTTTTTATAATTCAAGTAGAGTAAGTACCAATAAATTAAGTTATAAGGTAGTAATTAAACTATCTTTGTAGTGAGATCAAACCTCTAATATTTGTGCTATGCTAATTGAAATAGAAAGAAGAAAGAAAGAAAAATAGGTTTATTTGTCACAGAAATACGTGCATACATAAAAGACAAGAGTAATCAGAGAACAACACAAAGTACATAACAAATCACGAGCATAGAACAGAAATTACTTAGGCGGCAGCTGCACGACATGACTGTGACAAGAAGACTTTCACTCAGCATGATGCAGTGCTATGGGGGACCCACAGCACAGCTCTGATTTTCAGTGGTCACCCGAAAAAAAAAGATGTACGGAAATCAAGTCAGGTTCAGTAATTTTTCTATTAAACATGTAACAAAACAAAATAAATAGTGCTTAGAATATAAGACAACTATACATATATACAACTAAACATAAAAAACTGCATAAATAATACAGATACCTAACTAAAACATATTATTACTACACGAGGATACAAAAGTATTTTGTCTCGCTCCCACCCTCACCCTCGCGTCAAAATAATTATGTGAGTTAACACATCAATTAAAACTATGTTGTTTTAAAGAACTTAAAAAAATATACGTCATAATTAATATTAAGTAACGGTAAATTTTATTTCAAAAAGAGTAACTTGGCAGCTTTGTCTCCCAAAAGTCAGTTACGATGAGGATCATAAATAATTCCTGCTGAACCAGAAGAAAGTTAAGATCCGTATCCGTATCCCTATTCGCGGATCTAGACCCTTATGATCTGAATCCGTATCCGTATCCGCGGATCACATTTTTTAACGATCCGGCACATCACTAATACATACACCTTCATTTATTCCAAGGCTGTGTATCTAATTCACAGCGCACCTTCTGTAGGTAAACGAATGGTGACAAATAAACACACGCACGTGGCTGTGACGTCATACCCAGTAGGGGTAAGTGTAGGCACTCATTGATAAATCTACCTTACTGAGTCATTCATATCGATCGCGTAAACAATCTACGCCAACTTATTTAAATAAAATTCTGAAAACTAGGTGGTTATTGGGTTTTCTATTTAAAAAAAAAATGTAACTGCCCAGAGACGAATTTGTGCCCGTTTAAGCCGTGCCCAAACTCTGTTACCAGGGACGTCTTTACCCGGGGGTGCAAGGGGTGCGTAGCTCCCGGACGCAAGGTCTTAGGGGCGCGAGTCGATCGAGTTGATCGATTTGTATTGAAATCGAACGTAGATTTCAAAACACATGACACAATATCATTAAAAAGTTTGTCAACTTAAAAGCCAGAAAAAAATAATTTGATGTTTTAAAATGTACCTCATTTTATTTTGGATAGTTTAAAAAAAATGGAACACAAAAATTTTGTTTATTTTTTCGTTGGCAAGGGGGGCGCAGGCTGATTTCCGCACCCTGGCGCCCAATATGGTTAAGACGACCCTGTCTGTTACTGAGTAAAATACTCCAGACCCTATGTAGTAGAGACTACACATGGGGTCTGGAGTATTTCACTGAACAGTTCATCTTCACCTACGCCTTTGGGCAATACAGGCGTCAGGTTATGTGTGTTTTTACTTGATATTATGTAGATTATGCTAATGATGAGCTTATTAAGCGGACCAGACATTATCAGTACCTCAAAAATCAATCTACTTAGCCTTTTCCCAACTATGTTGGGGTCGGCTTCCAGTCTAACCAGATGAAGCTGAATACTAGTATTTTAATGGAGCGACTGCCTATCTGACCTCCACAACTCAGTAACTAGGTAATACGATACCCCTTGATAAGACTGGTTGTCAGATTTTCGGGCTTCTGACGACCCGTAACGACTGTCAAAGATCCACGAATGACAGCCGGGATCAACGGCTTAACGTGCACGGGGCACGGAAGAGTCTCGGTATGTAAAGATGGTCACCCATCCACAGACCAACCCCGGCAAGCGTAGCTTAACCGGATGAATCGACCCGTGCGGCTGTTATTACTTAGCCACGAGCTCCTCATCGGCAATACTTGAATGTAATGTTATTATTACTGATAGTTAGTCTGCTTTAAGTACCTGTTAACTGACAAGATGATACCGAGGTTTTTTTTTTAATATACTGTGTTGTGAACAAGACAATGTTTACATTCTGATAAAGTTTTGATAATTTTGGAATATTTTCGTATAAAAAGAGACTTGAAGTACATATTGGTACATACTATTGGTTCTGAGACTGTGACGCTATAAACATTAGCCAAGATAACCATCTTACATTATTAACACAATATAAATAATTACAACAAACAGTAGATTTTCCACTGCTGATAATTACTTATTGTATTTCAATTACCTTTCCACGTTGAGGCACGGCTTTGTTCGCAATCTGTCAGTAGATGTATTGACAAATGCTAATGACGCTGATTCACAAGCGTCACTTCAATTCAAATCATGCAGTCAATACCTGCACTTTATGATAAACTACAAAAGAAAAAAATCCTTGATTTACATGACACCGTTTATAGTGCTATTTAGTTCGCATAGGTAAACATAAATACACGAAATCACGTCTTAATTTAATGAAGGATTATGCAGTAGATGGTTGGTCATCATCATCATCATTTCAGCCGAAAGATGTCCACTACTAGACATAGACTTCCCCCAAGGACCGCCACTTCAACTGGTTCTGCGCTTCTCGCATCCAGTGGATTCCTGCGGCCTTCACAAGGACATCCGTCCATCTTGTAGGAGGCCTTTCAACGCTACGTCTTCCGGAACCTTTCGGCCTCATCGGCCATCTGTTCTGCGAGCAATGTGCCCTGCCCATTGCCCAGTTTGTCAGTTCTTCGGATTATGTCGGTTACGTTGGTTCTCCTGCGGATCTCTTCGTTTCTGATTCGATCACGTAGGGACACTCCAAGCATAGCCCTCTCTATTGCCTTTTAGGTGACTTTTAGCCTTTTAATAAGGCTAAAGATGGTTGGTAGATGTCTGTAACTACCAATTACAACGTCCTTTACGATCTTTCAGTGATGACAAGGTGAACTTTCAGCAATCAAGTTTCTAGACGAAAGATGTCTACTGCTGGACCGAGGCTCCCTAGGACTACCAGACGACTAAATATTAAGACAGTATTCTGGATGACTCACAGTTACCTACCCACTTAATTGATCACAATTAGGTAGCTACTTAATTTATGTTAATGGTCGCATAGTCATTACTGGTTCACGACGCGTGTGCAAATGATTATTACAAAACCAATTAATGTGCATCAGATGATCACTTGGGGACTCGTTCGGTGTTACTGGAGAGCATGAAGAAAACACTATTTCATAGCAAAAAAATAAAAATAGCAAATGAAAAGCATTTCAGAGTCATTGCGGAAAGGCATAAAAATGTAAATATAAAGGTTTCTACATAAGTCTTCCTCGAGACGAGTTAGAAAATATACGAAATAAGAAATTCCACATTCCAGTGAAGGGTGGGCGTTTTTGAGGGACAGTCTTATGTTATTTTGACGTTCGAAAAGTGCTGATTCTCAGCCTAGTTTTAATAAATGACTTTTGAATTTTGAATTTTTGAATTTTGAATTCCGTTGGCAAAGGCAGTCGTTAGTTTACCAATGGCGGCCCTACACATGATCTGGATTAGGACATGGAATATTTTTATCCCGACATTCCCACGGGATCGAGACTTATGCGGGTGAAACCGCGAGGCGCAGCTAGTTCAAAATAGTTCATACTTTCGATTTATAGAATAAAAAAGTGATGTCCGTTTTTCGAGATATTTATACTAGGTACTGTGCACTGGTAGTACTAGTAACCAATACCAAACAAACTCAAAACGAGAGCCGAGACTACGTCGCGCGTCGTCCACCAATATCGCTAACACGTCACACATAAACACAAACACATGCGTCACTACGTCACAACAGTAGCATGCTGCAAGCATACCATAGACACCCCGGCGAGGAGTCATTCATTGAACGCCGTGGCCCATGCGCGGGAAACGGTGCGGCACGCGACCAACTCGTGCGCACCACGCACGCATCACGCATCACACCATAACAAGGAAGCACGGAAAAAGAAATTTTTCTGGATTTGTGTGATATGTTGGAACCTACATACCTACGATAACGGGCGTATTGCCAAATAGATTATACAAATAATTGACGTTCGATTATTACATTCGATGCTCTTCTAGTTAAAACCAATGGGACAGTTTATGAGAACATTTTAGACATAGAACTGCAATGAAAGTATAATTTTTACAACATTTCAACACCGAAGCTGTGGGGAAATTATTTGTTTTTATAAAAGTATCCTGTTGCCAGTGTAAATACCCGCTCCAAGGCTTTTGTAACAATAACTCCAATCGTTAACGGTAGACCCTGTGTTCATGAACCTACGCGTCGCGTCGCTTCTTTGCTGTGTTCATTCATTATCATTATTTAATTTATATTAGTTTACAATACAGCTCAGATTTATGGGTCCATTTGTCTTTTCTTCAAGTAAAGGGCCGGGGTACATTTTGACCATATGACTGACCATCAGTCACTCATAATTACTGACAGTGTCTATTTGACTCTCGAGTTTAAATAATGTTGTCTGAAATGTGTACGGCATAAAAGACATCAATTATTTTCATTTTATATCCTAAAGTAAATTACAAGTGTTATGTTTGAAAGTTAAGGCATAAGTACCCATCTTTCAACAGGTTACATCAAAGACACATTGAAAATTAAATGGCATATTTTCCACTGTCAAAATCAAAATGTGCTTACCAACGTTCGCCATCTTTGAATTCAAAGATGCATGCTCAGAACTAATTAAAAAACGTTCGAATAACACCTTGAAAACATCTCACCATCTGTTAACAAGAAAAATATATTATTTATGTAAGCTAATCTGACATAATGTCTGAGTTAAAAGATACTAACTCATAATATTATCAAAATTCGGAAACAAGTGATACAACAGTGAAGTCTCGACTTCATTAAAATCATTACAAACACCGAATTCGCATTTTCAGTCGGATAAGATGCAAGACAATTCTTGACGAGGGGTCAGTAGAGTGATAACCCTTTACATCGCCAGCGCGGACCTCCGCTCCGCCCGCCTCGCAGATGCACGAGGACTTCGCCCTTCTGCGACGCGTCTCTATAGTCTATAAAGGCACCCGACGCACACAAAAGAAACAGTACGCCTTCGATCTCCGTCCACGATGTCAATTTAGACATTCTGAACAACGCGAGAATTTGTTCAATAACATTCGAGTAACGTGCAATGACAAAAACATTACAAACACAGTGCTAAATAAATATATTTTTTCAAAAATCCCTCCGTTTGGGTCGCGCATGCGTGCAGTCGGCGTTGTGATTGGCCGTGAATAGGAACGTTCGCACAGAAAGCTAAAACATGAGTGGAACGGACAGAAGTGCCAGTCGATCTGCGTGCAACAGCAAGGGAAGTATGATCGTTGTGTCGAACAGGCTGCCTTTTATACTGAAGAGAAATGAGAAGACCGGCGATCTTGAGAGGAAAGCCAGGTACTGTGACCTATTTTTTTTTTTCACTAAGTTAACATGAAAATCCGCCAATAATGTCTTTCAGCTACGACTTCACTGAGCAATAACATAGATTATAGGATTTTAATGTCGCAGTTATGGTGTTCTGGAAACGGATGTTTTATGTGAAATACCTAAATATAAACTGCGGCATAAAACAGTGTAGGTAGCTCAAAATATTTATGTTGTGTTTACTATCGATTGAAATGTTAATGACAGTGCAGTATCTAGAAAAATCGGGACCCGTTCAGTGCACTACAAATGGGTACAATTCGGGAAGCTTCTACAATGGGTACAATTCGGAAAGCTTCTACGTTGTGTTCGAGTTAAAATTGCATTTCCTGACTCATACGTAACTAAAAACTGCATAAAACTCGCATCATCTACCGAAGTGACCGTTAGGAATTTTGTTGAACACTGCGTGATCTCATTTATAAACTCGAAAGCCGGCATTTTATACAGAACATGATAATAATCGTCAGCTGTTGCCGGTGGATTTCCAGAACATACACGTATTACGCGACTTAATTGAAGAGGTGTTTTTGTTGTATCCAATTTAACTGAATGTTGGACGTTTAATGATGCTTTGTACCTTTTGTGGGGTAATATTGTAGTTGACCGTGTTGTCATTTATGGGTTTTGTAACATTGTGCATACAATACATGGCGCGCTTGGTAAATATACAACAGTAAGGCCTTGGACTTGACTTGAATGTTTGGTTTCAAGGTCGATGTTACTGTGTAGCACTGTACCGTTAATTGATTCATCGCGACATTGACAATGCTGCTTTAAACATTGTTCTGATTTATGTTGTCAAACAGAAAAAAAACGATAGTTTAAACTTTTAACATGCAACGTGATAAAAATATTGATAACATTCGAGCCTTGTGGTTATTTAAGTTCATCCGAATTATCAACATAAATGTGATGACATATATACGCTCCTGTTTACTTAAGTTTATATCTAGCGATTAAAGTATTCAGGTTAATTAGATACCACTAGCTTACTAGTTAGTTTACTACGCACTTAGCTTAAATCAATAGGGAAAATGGATTGTTTAATCAATAAATTAATTCATTACCTAATTGATAAAGCGATGCACTCAGGCAACTGTTAAATTAGCTTATAGATACTTACGTTGCACGTTACAATTACACAGTTTGATTAGGGACTGGATAGAATGTTTATTTTAATTTTGTTACAATTAATTTTACAGTTTTTAACACAGCTAACTATTTACATTAGGTACTAAATTAAAAGACTAACTAACTGTATAAATAAAAATACTTAATAAAAACAAAACGACACTTAGGCATCGAAGTATTCATCCACATCGCTGTCATCCGGAAACGTGCCCAGAAGACTGGCACTGGGTAAATATATTAAATACGTACTTCCACAATCTATTTCGATTTGAAACAGATTGCCAATCCATCTGCTCAATAATGTAAATAACGCAATTAATGTTGTTGAACTGTCAAAATGAAACAAATTAGGCAAAATTGCTTACGAAAATAAGTTACGCAATTAGGGTACTGGTTGGTCTAGTGGTCGCAAGAGCTATTGCCGAGGATGAGGTCCTGGGTTCGATCCCCGGGTCGGGCAAAGTGTTATTGGGTTTTTTCATCTGGAATTGCTCAGTAGCAGCCCGGAATCTGGATTTGTGCCCGGTTGGTGCCAATAGGGTCGCCCCCTATTACATAACTGGCGAATTGTGGGTGTTACCATAGGTACACCCCTGCCTAACCCTTCAGGTAACACAGGCGTGATGTTATTTTGTCGACTGTTAACTCAAAATAATTAAATCTAATGACCCATCTGTCAAATGAAGTAGGAGTTTTGAAACAGTAAAATACATACTTAATGCTTTTTGTCAAGTTATTGTTTTACTACAGATCGTAACTTTTTGTCAGATGATTTTAGTCTGCACTGTTTTGATTTACAAATTTTGCCATTTACAAATCGGAAATTCGCATAATATTTTTATCGACATGTATTTCGCAATATTAGAATAGGATACCCACTGCGTGTATTATATACACTTTTACATTAAAATTATTATTAAAACAGATAATTTAATTAGGTCTTCAGATAACCACAATCACGATCCTCCTGCAAGTCAAAGTTAAAATTAAATTAAGACATAAATGGACATGTGATAACCTACATATCGCGACTCCTTGCTACTGCCATATAAATCAAACGAATCATACGATAAAGTTTTTGTCGTATTGTTTGTAGTTAAAGACAATCATTTTATTTATGATAGGATAGGTACGTACTTAGAATCTATCAGTGTCCGGTGTCTGCGGCTCGTCCGCAATCTGTCCGTTCCGGTGTGATTGATCCTTGACTGAAATTAGTGCATAGTTGATAGTTTTAAGGTTAACTTTACTTGATTATTTTTGTATATCTATTAACAAGCGCTTCTCACCAACAAACTGGAAATTTCGGCGAGTAATACTGTAAAAACAACCATTAATGTACGTATGTTTGAGAATAATAATAAAAAATAAGTAAAAAAAATAGATTTATTTATTACTTTAGGTACTTAACATTGATAATTTCTTGGTTCTTCCAAAGGCATGCTCTTACGCATAGAAAAACCAACCATCAAACACATAACATGTACCTATAAAAATGCAAGTCTCGCAATGCAACTTTCGTTGCGAGATTATATATTATTTATAGTCCTAATTTAACATAGCGCTAGCGGGTCAAACATACATACACAAACATAAATAAAGCGCTCAGAGGGCTAATATTAGATCGATTTAGCTGTATGGATTCTATTGCCTTGTGCGATCACCAAGTCTTTCTATTTATTAAAGAAATGATGAGATGAGATGTTTAATATTGATATGGTCCCTATAAAATGTTGTTAGTTAACTAATTAGGTAACAATTTATGACAAAGTTGTTGGATAGATGCTCCCATAGTTAGGTACTGAATAAATTACCCGACTTGATTTTACATTGGATCTCACAACTGTTTGCGGAAGAAGAAAACTGCATTGCGAGACTTACATTTTTGTACTTATATGTTATCTTTTTGATGGGATCTCTTTTATTTTTGTAGGTAGATACCCTGATACTGATACTGAACCTACATACATAAGTTTAATAAAACGTGTGGATTTGTGCGTCTATCTGCGGCATCATAGGTAGATCTCAAAGGTTGTTACACTTATTATTATTGCTTCATCATTTAATTTGATTTATTCCATTGGCCATTTTATAAGTAATCTTAGAAGAGACTGATTGTACCTACCTTTATATTCCATTGGGTTAAGTGTTATTGGGTTTTTCTATCTGAAATTTCTCAGTAGCAGAGTCTGGATTTGTGCCCGGTTCATGGCAATAGGCTCGCCCCCTATTACATGGGACTTAAACATAACTGGCGAAATGTGGGTGTACCTGCTACAGGGACACCTCTGCCCAACCCTTCGGGGAAACAAGGCGTGATGTTATGTGTAGGTCTTATCTATTTAAATGTAGGTAGCGCAGGTGAATAATATTTTTAAAACTATTTATTTTGAAATTCAAATAGGTACCTAACTTAATTTAGCTTAATTTAGATCAGTACCCTAATTGCGTAATACAACACAACCACAATCTGTTTCGATTTTAAACAGATTGCGAATCCATTGCTTCATAAATTGGAAAAAAAATCTGCTCAACAACGTTAATAACGCAGTGAATGTTGTTGAACTGTCAATATAAAACAAATTAAGCAAAATTGTTTACGAAAATAAGTTACGCAATTAGGGTACAGTTCTCTAAGATCTCAATCTCATCGTTTGCCTTCGATCGCTGCGCCGACTTATGTATACTATAGGTATATTAAAGGAGACATCGTTAAGTCTTACAGCACGCGTAGCATGACCACCGTAGAAACGAGTTTTGTCGACGGAAGAATAGACAAAATGACAGATAAACAATCACAATCTGTCATTGGTGGTCATGCTACGCGTGCTGTACCTATACTTACCTATATCCACTATTTACACCTATCTTTCTATGTAGCTAGTGTAAGTGACGAAAAATTTTACGAACTGCAAAAGTAACTTTGTAATCGCATATCTCGCATATCTATTTCGACGCATTATACGACGATTTATATTATGCAGTTCGTATATCTAGAATATGGGACTGAAATTTTAGTATGTTTTAGTTTTTCCTTGCTTTATAGGCTAAACACTATTTTGAGAAGTGGTCATTTTGCGACTGAGCCATTTTGACTTGCAATATTTCTTACAAGTAGGTACTGTAGGTTCAAATTGAATGTAATTTGGGAATAAACCTAAACTCTTGGTAACTGACAATCAGGTTTCTAGCTTTATCCAGAACGAAATATCGAGAAAAGGATGGTACGGCTGTCTTTGTTTGTTTGTTTTTGCTCGACCTGACTGGGGCACTGCCATGCCCCAAGATAAATGAAAGCTTCATCGAACTATTATTGATAACAACACGTAAATACTGCTCACATAAATATTGTTTTTATTTTCTACCTATAATAGTAGAAAAAAACTTTTTTACTAAAATTTAAACCGACGAAAAAAAAACTGAAAAGCGAAAAATAAATAATTGCCTTTTAGTGTAACTAAGCTCCTAAACGAATTAAAGTAACAAAAAGCGGCCAAGTGCGAGTCGTACTCGCCCATGAAGGGTTCCGTAGCAGCAAGTAACGATAAGTTTACGATTTATGACGTATTAAAAAAAAACTACTTGCTAGATCTCGTTCAAACCAATTTTCGGTGGAAGTTTACATAGTAATGTACATTATATATTTTTTTTAGTTTTATCATTCTCTTATTTTAGAAGTTACAGGGGGGGGGACACACATTTTACCACTTTGGAAGTGTCTCTCGCACAAACTATTCAGTTTAGAAAAAAATTATATTAGAAACCTCAATATCATTTTTGAAGACCTATCCATAGATACCCCACACGTATGGGATTGATGAAAAAAAAAATTTTGAGTTTCAGTTCTAAGTATGGGGAACTCCAAAATTATTTGTTTTTTTTCTATTTTTGTGTAAAAATCTTAATGCGGTTCACAGAATACATCTACTTACCAAATTTCAACAGCATAGCTCTTATAGTTTCGGAAAAAAGTGGCTGTGACATACGGACGGACAGACAGACAGACAGACAGACAGACAGATAGACAGACAGACAGACAGACAGACAGACAGACAGACATGACGAATCTATAAGGGTTCCGTTTTTTAACGGAACCCTAAAAATGGCACCAATTAGGTACTTAATAAAGCGTAAAATGGTAGCAGTATTTGGCGCCGCCTCAAAAGTTACTTAAATTCGTTTAGGAGCTTAGTTACACTAAAAGGCAATTTTTTTATTTTTTGCTTTTCAGTTTTTTTTCGTCGGTTTAATTTTTTTGTAAAAAAAAAGTTTTGAATTTTTCGCTTAAGAGTTACCATTATTTTATTGTTTATTTCAAGTAAGGAATAACGCGTGGTACTTCCTGCCGCGCCACAGTCGAATTTTGAATCGGGGTTAATAAGAATAAATGTACATAATATGTTCATTATTGTACATAATAATAAAAAAAGCGGCCAAGTGCGAGTCGTACTCGCCCATGAAGGGTTCCGTAGCAGCAAGTTACATTGAATGAAAGGTAAATTGCGGTTTACGATTTATGACGTATTAAAAAAAACTACTTGCTAGATCTCGTTCAAACCAATTTTCGGTGGAAGTTTACATGGTAATGTACATCATATATTTTTTTTAGTTTTATCATTCTCTTATTTTAGAAGTTACAGGGGGGGGGACACACATTTTACCACTTTGGAAGTGTCTCTCGCGCAAACTATTCAGTTTAGAAAAAAATGATATTAGAAACCTCAATATCATTTTTAAAGACCTATCCATAGATACCCCACACGTATGAGATTGATGAAAAAAAATTTTTTGAGTTTCAGTTCTAAGTATGGGGAACTCCAAAATTATTTGTTTTTTTTCTATTTTTGTGTAAAAATCTTAATGCGGTTTACAGAATACATCTACTTACCAAGTTTCAACAGCATAGCTCTTATAGTTTCGGAAAAAAATGGCTGTGACATACGGACGGACAGACAGACAGACAGACAGACAGACAGACAGACAGACAGACGGACAGACAGACATGACGAATCTATAAGGGTTCCGTTTTTTGCCATTTGGCAACGGAACCCTAAAAATTGTACTATCAAGATTCGCGAGAAATTTAACATAATAGGTGGCGCCGCTAGGAACCATTCTTTCTGGCCGCGCCACCGCGTACACTGCAATAAATAGTCTAATAATGTACAAACTCATTGCTAATCAATTGTACGTCTATTGTTTGTTCTATTGGTAATGAGAAATACTGCAAAAAGTCAATAGCTATGATAACCTTTCAACTGTCATTAACGAGACACAATAGAATTTTAATTGTTATCCACCTTAATGAGGCGTCGTAACAGATTTATTTTATTTTATTTTATTTATTAAGGGATAATAAACAACTACAACATATAATAATACTAAGGGTTAACATAACTTTTTGGTGACAATGTTGCAGTCCACTGCATTATCCGCAGGTAAAACATATTTAAAATCAGTGGTTGCCACTAGACGAGCATTACCAGAATCAACAAATAATTTTTTATTAAATAAATAAGTTACATAAAGCTAGCTATAGCTACAAAATCAAATTATATGAGAAACAATTTCATTTACTAAAATTAAATTAAACAATAAATAAATAATAAGATTCAATTATGATAAAAATGTTATAATATTAGATTTAAATTTATATTTTGAACATGCAAATATATCAATATCAATAAAATTTGAATTATAGGATTCCAACATTCTATGAATAGGGCAGCGTAAGCCAGAGTTCGTACGACAAGAGCTTAGCGCGAACAGAGTACGTGCACGAACCTGACGCGCGTGAACTGTTCGGGGGACAGAATAGCAAAGCTTACTCGTCAGATCAATGGCATCAAAATTATTGTGAACAATATCATAAAGCACGTTGGCCTCCAGGTATTTGCGCCGGTTCTCCAAGCTGATGAGCTTGTACTTATCCAGAAGTTGGGAGTATGACAGATAAGTCTTAGCCCCCTGACATCTGTAGTACATAGCACGGAGGTACTTGCGCTGGACTCTTTCTATTCCAACTACGTACTTTTGGTAGAAGGGGTTCCAAATAGGGACCGCATATTCTAACTGAGAGCGAATGAGCGTCTTATACAGATAGAGATATGTTGAGGTACGCTTAAATTCTGTTGAAGATCTCATCACAAATCCATACATTTTAAAAGCACGATTGATTATGGCTTCAGTATGCTGGTTCAAGGACAGTTTTGCATCAAAGAGAATACCTAGATCCTTTACTACAGAAATATTATTTAAGGGGACACAGTTAAGGTGGTAATTGAAATTTAAGATAAAATTATTCTTAGTAAAGTGTATATAGTTACACTTGGGGATACTAAGATGCAACTTGTTGACAATGCAGTAGGCAGTTAGTCTATCTAGATCCTCCTGAAATGACTGGCAGTCGTCCATAGTACGCACCGCTTGAAACGCCTTTAAGTCATCAGCGTACATCAAGAATTTGGAGTTTTTAAAGCATTTCTTAATGTCGTTTATATAAATAATAAATAGAAGCGGTCCCAGAATAGAGCCCTGTGGAACTCCGGAAGTAATATTAACAGAGACAGACTGATGACCGTTAACCACAACCCTTTGCGACCGGTTTTCAAGGTACGACACAAACCAACGCAGTAAATTTCCGCGTATTCCGTTATAAGCAATTTTACTCAGGAGAATTTCATGATCGACCTTGTCAAAAGCTTTCTTGAAATCAGTGTAGACCGCATCTATTTGCAATCGCCCATCAATACCTTCAAAAAGGTTATTGGCAAATAACCCACAAGATTTATTTTTATTTATTTTATTTTATTTATTTATTTTCCAACTTCCTTCTATCATTACAGGATAACCTAATGCGATAGCGTACTTATCTTAATCTTATCCTAACTTATTATTAACTTATAATAATTATAATTAAATTTTGTAACTTATTACATATAATGCATTCTTTGTGAACTCACTCAGAGAACAACAGAATAGGTCCGACTCATCAGCTATGAGGTTGAGAGTGCGGAGTGCACGCGTCAGTGGCGCCTCGCTTAAAAGATTGGTCCGAGCGCGCGGCTCCGCCAGCAGCCGGGGCTGACGTCGTCGCTACACGTACCGATCCGGAACATACAAACCTATGTGTCTTAAAATGTCCGCATTATGTACCCTTCCTCTAAGTACTTTGAATATGTACGAGACGATGAAGACGAAGATGGACCGATGACCTTGTGAAGGCCGCAGGAATCCGCCGGATACGGAAAGCACAGAATCGGTCGAAGTGGCGGTGCTTGGGGGAGGCCTATGTCCAGCAGTGGACGTCTTTCGGCTGAAATGATGAATGATGATGATGACTATAACACGATTAGCTTACGATGGTAACTCTTTTACATATGTGCATTACACATGATTTCTTATCTATGTGAGCTAGTATTTTATGCCTTTTTCTTTAACCTTTAACACTTTGAAGGACACTAAACGCCCCTAAGCGTTATAACAATAAAACTTGTATCGTGTCTCATCCAGTGTCCTTGAATGCGTTATTTCACTGAAAATGGTAAAAGTTTGGCATCAATTTAAAACATTTCTAGAATAAGGCCATGGGTGCATGCCATCGTTATACTTAACATAATTGGAACAGCAACGGCGGCGACGCTTTATAAAATTGAGACTATATAATAGTACAATATGATAGAAGTGTACATCACGTCTCACGTAATCTGTTCGATTTATAACACGTGTAACTCCGGATTTTTTATTTGTCTGTCTATGATGTTTTGTTTTTACCTTTCAGATGACTTTTTTTTGTCGTAGTTGGGTTTTAGTTTTGTAACTTTTATTTTCTTTGTAAAACCTCTTGTCACTAAACCTTTACACCATTTTTAACCGACTTCAAAAAAAAGGAGGACGTTCTCAATTCGCCGGGATATTTTTTTTTTTATGTATGTTCCCCGATTATTCAAAGACGGATGGACCGATTTGAAAAATTCTTTTTTTGTTTGAAAGGGTATACTGTCAAGTTGGTCTCATTGTCATTTGGTCACGATCTGATGATGGGATCTTGGAGAAATCGAGGGAACTCTTCAAATATTACAGGCACATCTATAGCGATTTGGGTATTTTTGATGAGCAGTTGACATAAGGCTATTGTAACTTAGATAAATTACAAATCAACCCACTAAAAAGTGAAAAAAAAACTTTTTTACAAAAAATACAACCGACTTCCAAACTACAAAGTGAAAAATAACTTTAATTTCGGAAGTCGGTGTCAAAAAACTAAAATACTGATCCAAAGACACCGACTTCCGAAATTAAAGTTATTTTTCACTTTGTAGTTTGGAAGTCGGTTGTATTTTTTGTAAAAAAGTTTTTCAGGATTGAAAACTGTCAGTACTAGTCAGTAGCAACTTTCATTTCACTACCGATTTTAGCACTTTGAAACTGCACCGAATTTCTGCAAAATTCAATAAATGATGATCGTGATTATCTTCTTCGACGTTCATTTCGAAAACAAAACATCTTTATCTATTTCAATAGCTTTGAGTTTAATACAGCATTAATCAGAATGAACTTAAGGCTTGTGCAGACCAGCGCGACACGCGACGCGACACAAAGACACCGCTCGTCGCGCGACGAGCGGTGCCTTTGTGTCGCGTCGCGTGTCGCGCCTGTTTGTAAGAGCCTTTATGAGGAGATCCAATCATGACTTTGCTTCACTTATCATGGTTATTATTTAAAAATATATATTAGGCAGCTTACTAACAATCACATCATTTTCATAAGAATATCTTACGTAACAATCAACGTGTGCGATGTTCTTTAATTATACGGCTTAGTTCACAAGTTATAATGAAACTTGATCACGAATAACAGCATCATGTGTGGCTACCTAATTGTAATGCCTTGATGGCCACCGGTACCCTAATTGCGTAACTTATTTTCGTAAACAATTATGCCTAATTTGTTTCATTTTGACAGTTCAACAACATTCATTGCGTTATTTACGTTGTTGAGCAGTTTTTTTTTTCCAACTTATGAAGCAATGAATTCGCAATTAGGGTCCGAGCTATGAAACAATTTTTAAAGTTCCGTAGCAAAATTATGGCAAAAACGGAAACCTTATAGCTGTGACCGTCTGTCCATCCGTTCGGATGACACACAGCCATTTTACTCGGCGGCTATTGGCTCCATATCGATGAAAATTTGAAAGGTGTATTCGGTGCACCGCTAAACAAAGGTGTAAGTAGTAAAATTATTAAAAAAAAATAAGTGTCACTCCTAACTACGGGAACTCCCGAACACTCCGAACTCACATGTAACTAAGAGATGAAAAAAAAATTCAAAGCACTTATGCGTGTCCCGTATCGTTGGATCCCATCATTAAAAAGATGATGATGTTTCTAAGCGATTCTTTTATTTTAGTCAGTAGTTTGTGAGATAGATATATGAGAAAACATGATCCCATATCATGTTTTTGGTTGTAACCGCACGAAATATTTTGTTTTTCATAGTTTTTTCTAGAAATTCAAAGTTATTTTTGCGGTCGATAAAATCAATAGACTGCCTCGTTGGTCTAGTGGTTACTAGCGCCACTGTTGAGGTCCCTAGGTGCGATCCCCGGGTCAGGCAAAGTGTTTTATGGTTTACGGCTTAAAACATTTATGTTATGTTATAAAATCAATAGGAACTGTGCATGCGTAAATATTCATCGCAACTACGGAACCCTTCTCTATGCGGGGTTTTTACTAAGATACTAGCTATTGATAGAAAAACGTGATGTTTTCTATTGAGAGAATTAAAAAAGCACGTGCAAAGTGTTGATTGAGTTCGTTTGTGGAGCTAGGGGCCGTGTTTCCGCGCGAATAATCAGGGTTGGCCGGTTCTTTTACAACAAAACTGGCCCTAACTTGCTGTGGTTACGTGCTCGGGAAGCTAACTTCTGGAAGTAGTTAAGTTAGTACGAAAGCTGATAACCATAAAATAAAGAGCTTTTTTAGGGTTCCGTAGCCAAATGGCAAAAAACGGAACCCTTATGAATTCGTCATGTCTGTCTGTCCGTCCGTATGTCACAGCCACTTTTTTCCGAAAGGGGCCGTTCAAGTATTACGTAAGCACTATTGGGGGGCGGAGGGGTCTTTGTTTTGCTTATTTTGGATGACATGGGGGGTAGGGGAGTCTAGATGATGATTACGTCATCGGTAGTTATTTACTTTTTTACACGAATGGCAACCCTCACATTATCTATGCTTGAAAACGAAACGCATTTTCGAGAATTCCCGCAAGTAATGCATACGTTTAGGCACTCGCTTTAGAACCGATTAGGGGAATTACCGCGCGCTATTCACTTGTCTAAATTTCCTCTGTCAGTGTATTGTTTTGTTTGGATACTATAGCGCGTAGACGTATTGTAAGCATAGCAAAGCAAGTTAACATTTGTGTTACCATTGATTCCATTAGCCAAAGTTTGACGTTTAAATAAGATGTCGTTTCAAATAGACAAATCCAAGTTATACCAAAAATTGTTTGAAAGTTTTAAAAAATCTCATACAAGTACGAAAGTACAAAATGTACAAAAGTTAGTTAACGAAGTGTGGCGAAATTATAAATTACAAGCAAAGTCCGACAAGGAACTAGATATTATTGTATCTAAGAGAATTGAAGAAGAATTGCAAGCGGTGACTAAGAATAAATCCAATCTACTACATTTTTTTTCCAAGGTGAGTGACGAAATCATTTTAGGTACTTATGAGTACTAGAAATATTAGAAATCGCCAAAAAGTTTCTCTTTACATTTTGTAACAATAATTTAAACGTTTTATGATTAGAAAATATTATGGCCTATCTCAAAGTATAGAGGTAATATTCATTATACAGATTTATTTTTTAAGATTGACTCCGTCAATTGGTTACAAAATACAGGGTGTTAGTTTTCTGTATGTGATGGGTTCGATTCCCGGCTTTAAAGATTATTATTAAAGCCATAGGGCTTTAAATAATCTTTAAATGCAGTTTTTTATCACATACTTTGTATTTATGTAGCTTAATAAGAGAATCTTTAACAGAACCCATAGAAAGTTTTTATTTTTAGGCAACGACTACCTGTAAACCTGCAGAAAAAACACAAATTATACAGCCAGCTTCAAATATCAAAAAACAGGAAGAAGATAAAATAAAACCCGGTAATGAATCACAACAGCAATGCGAAAATAATGATAATGCAGATAAACAGAGAGCAAAACCTTCTCAGGAAGCTATGAAAAATAAGATTGCTCTACTCGAAAAAAATCTGAATGCTTTGTATTCTGCCAGAGATACTATGCCAAGCCGTGCTGAAGTTGATAAACAGATCATTAAGTTGCGCGAGGAAATAAAAACATCAAAACAGTCTTTAAACAGGAAGATTCAAAACGCAGTTGCCCAGAAGAAACACAGGGATGGTATGAAAAGAAAGTTAGAAGATATTTGTCATGAAAATCCAGAAATAAAAAAAAGACTATCTCTGAGGGATTCAGTGGGACGCCCTAATCTTGAAAGCAATCAACCATCACTATTGAAAACAATTGCGGATATAGCTTTATTTGGGAGTGCAGCAGATGATAGAAGACGAACGGAATCTATTCGCAGCGTAAAAACTCTTGATGAACTCACAAATGAATTACGTAAAATAGGATTTGATATTAGTCGCAGTGGGACATATCTTCGTTTGATTCCCAGAAAATCTAATTCTGTAGAAGGACGAAGACATGTATCGACAGTCCCTGTTAAGCTCATTCGGGCTCAAACTGATCACCACAAGAGCCACTTAGATAGCAAGTTCGCTGAAACATCAATCCATTATTTAGAGAACATAGCATCCATACTTGGACCAGATCAAGTATTTTTCATATCTCAAGATGATAAAGCTCGAGTCCCTATTGGCGTAACTGCGGCAAATAAGCAAGCACCTCTTTTAATGCACATGGAATATAGAATCAAATTGCCTGACCACGATTGGGTAATCGCTGAACGTCATAAATTAATACCATCTGTTTATGCTGGTATCAAAATCACTTCCAGTATGCTAGGACAACCGCAAGCTGTTGGATATTCTGGACCAACATACATCGCTATTCGAAGTGGAAAGCATAGTTCATCTACTGCTCATACTCATGCTCAGGATTTCGAGACGCTTCTCGAACTTGAAGAGTTTCGACCATTAGCTAAAACTGACCATGGACTAGTAAAACCAGTGGTAATCATGACGGTTGATGGAGGGCCAGATGAAAATCCGCGTTATCAAAAAGTCATAGGGTTTGCTATACAACACTTTAAGCGACATGATCTCGATGCATTTTTTTTAGCTACCAATGCTCCTGGAAGAAGTGCGTATAACAGAGTAGAACGCAGAATGGCTCCTCTTAGTCGGGAACTGGCTGGTTTAATATTGCCTCATGACCATTTTGGGTCTCATTTGGATGAACGTGGCGTTACAATTGATGAACATTTAGAAAGATCTAATTTCGAATTTGCAGGAAATGTATTAGCTGAAGTATGGAGTTTAATGGAAATTGATGGCTATAATGTTACTGCAAAATATGTTGGAGCTGGTGAACAAGATGTTCCTGATTTCCCAGACATTAAATGGTATTCAGAACATGTGCGTGAAAGCCAATACTTGCTTCAAATTGTAAAATGTAGAAATACAGAATGCTGTCGTCCAAGAAGTGGCCTATTCAGATTACTAGACAACAGGTTTCTTCCACCACCTGTAAAAGTAAAACAAACAGTTGATGACTTGGTTTTGGATGAAGGAGGGCAATTTCTTGATCTTCCAGTCAATTTAGCTCTACGCTTAAGTGCTTCACTCAAAGATTTCCTCCAAATGCCCTACGATTATTTTTGTCCGACGGTAAAATTGAGGCTATCAAGTCGAACATGCAAAACGTGTGGTCTTTATCATGCTTCCGTCAAGTCACTAAATCGTCACATCGAGAAGATCCATAAAAAAAAAAACACGCACACTGATAAGAAAATTAGACCTGTAAGAGTCGCTGCTCGTCGTGCTAATGAACTGATGTGCATTATTCAAAATTTAGAGCACCATGATGTTGAATGGCTCGATGAGAACGACGTAGACATTCCAAAATCGGATGAAAGTGAGCAGATTCACAACACTGAGCAGCAATCTAATGTTATCGAAAACTTAGAATCATGGATTCGGGTTTCATGGACTGAAGACTGTTAATTTGAATTTAATATGTGTACCAAAAATTTAAAATAAGTTTGTTATGTTCATAAGATTATAATATTTTTGTCCCTTACTCTATGTTGAATACTGTATCAGTAAAATCTAATCTCTATCCTAAATCTATTCTTATTTTTGAAATTATAAATATAACATTATAATCATAAATAAAAAAAGATACATTTATAATTGAAAAATGTTTACGTAAGCATAGGGGGAAGGGGTAAGAGCTTTGCTTACTTTTGCTGACAAGGGGGATGGGGGGGTAAATAATTGTAATAAATCTGCTTACGTAATATTTGAACGGCCCCAAACTATAAGAACTATGCTGTTGAAACTTGGTAAGTAGATGTATTCTGTGAACCGCATTAAGATTTGCACACAAAAATAGAAAAAAAAAAACAATACATTTTGGGGGTTCCCTTACTTAGAACTGAAACTCAAAAATTTATTTTCATCAAACCCATACGTGTGGGGTATCTATGGATAGGTCTTCAAAAATGATATTGAGGTTTCTAATATAATTTTTTCTAAACGGTATAGTTTGCGTGAGAGACATTTCCAAAGTGGTAAAATGTGTGCCCCCCCCCTGTAACTTCTAAAATAAGAGAATGATAAAACTAAAAAAAAATATGATGTACATTACCATGTAAACTTCCACCGAAAATTGGTTTGAACGTGATCTAGTAAGTAGTTTTTTTAATACGTAATAAATCTTAAACCGCAATTTTTTAGATAATTAATGGTCGGAACCATTCGTGCACGAGTCCGACTCGCACTTGGCCGGTTTTTTTTCGATGTCTCTTTAAACCAGTGCTCTAAGAGCTCACAGATCATAATATTGAGCTGTTCAGTCAATACGAATGATTTTTTTTTTGTCCTTCATGTAGTATTTAAAAAAATATTGGACACGTATTTTGTCTTTTTATACGTAATCAAAAGATCACGGCGATACACTGAGTTAAAATGTGCCATGACGTCACGAGTATGTAGATTTTACACTTACTTGTGACATAGCGACCCACACCAACTTTAATGCGTTATATCTAATTCATTTTTTAATAATATGATAAACCAAAAAATACATATCTAATATTTTTTTATTATCTGACTGACGGACTAAATATAATTTCTTTTTTTTACCTAGGCATCATCCCTATTCTAAAGCAAGGTAGCCAAAATTATACGAAAACTCCCCAACAATATAAAACATAATGTAACGCCTTGTTTCCCTGAAGAGCTAGGCAGAAGTATACCTATAAATAATAGTACACCCACATTATAAATAATAGTACAGCCACATTAAAAATAATAGTACAGCCACATTAAAAATAATAGTACACCCACATTATAAATAATAGTACACCCACATTTTGCCAGTTCCCCAAAACTTCAAACGTGTAAACAGGCATTCACATTCTACATATATTTTGTACAATTTTACGGACGCTCCTGAAAATTACTTAAGAGATTAATTTCTTTTATGGTTCTTAATGTAAAATTGTTAAATGTCCACAGCGCCGGTGGGCTAGTGACTGCTGTGGCCCCGGTAGTGATCCGAGGAGGCGGCATCTGGGTGGGGTGGCCAGGGATCCATCTGGAAGACCCCAACGAGAAGATCCCGGAGTCAGACCCCAATGACAAGACCCCCACAGCTGGCTTGCTCTCTGAAAAGGTACGATAAACTATATAATTAGGTGTGAAACAGCAATTAATTTCAGGTTTTGGTGTACTTATACTAGCTGATATAGTAGTGCTTCCAATCCAGATTATGCTGCTATTTATTATACTTTGTAATCATCAAACAAAAGTGTGTACTGTATGTAGGAATCGTTTAATTGCATGTCAAAATCTGCATTATCAATCGTTTGAACAAAAGGACGTGGGCAGCAAATTGATGGAGAAACGGACCTAATTAAGGAGTAAAAAAAAAACTATTTCCTGAACGGACAAAGTTTAATCTTTAAAATCGGACAAAATGACACATTTTTGTATCATTTCACCTTGAACTGATTTGAATGACAAAGTTTCAACCATAGATGTATTATTAAAACTAGGTTACAATGCAGTAAACAATGATGCTCGTGCTCATAGTACCATTAAATCTTTATGCACCATAAAAATTCAAATGTGTGCTATCTCCTCGTAAGTAACGACAAGCTATTTGCATAGATAGAGAGAAAATCTTTCTTACTGAAAAACAATCGTATTACCTACAGAAAATTCTCCTTTTTCTGGGTTCCGTAAGTCCGAATGAAAAAACGGTACCCTTATAGGATCACTCGTGTGTCTGCCTATCTGTCCCTCTGTCACAGACAATTTGGTCCGAATCTAATTGACCAATTAAATTGAAATGTGGTACACATATGAATTTCTGTGATCCAAACACGGACGAGTAACGTAAATAAATTAATTTTGTATAGGGGGGTCACTTTTAAGAGCCAAAAAAGAAATTTATATAATACGTTTAGCAAACTGTACCGTATGACATATTATTATATCAAATGAAAGGGCTTACTGTGAGAGTCTCAATTAGTCATTTTAAAATAAAAAGCTTTAAAGTTTTTTAAGAAAATAGATGAAAATTGACCATTCCTCGCCCTTAACTCCGAAACTATGAGCCTAAAATTTTGAAAAAATACAGAAAATAGTTCTATAGGTACTTATAGATTACAAAAAAACCTATTAGAAATCTATGATGGCACAGCTATGGTCTTAAATAACATGGTAAATTTCTCAATATTCTACGTATAAAATTACATGTTGTTGAAATATATATGGAAGAACATGTTTTTCAACTACAATCTTAAGTTTGTTCTTAGGATAAATTCATCCCAACTACGGAATCCTTTACTGTGCGTGGTCCGACACGCACTTCTCCGGGTAGTTCGAAATAACATTTTTAAATTTACCTGCATGGAATAATCCGACAAAAGATTCTAACAGATTTCAGGCACCTTTATCTGCCTTTAACAAAAAAGTTAACGGTTTCTAAAGCATAATAAAAACATTTTCCAACACAAGTGAATCACCACGACTCGACTTTGTACCACGCATGACCGCCGTGTTCCACTGTACAAATAGTTTGCCAATTTGCTCGCCACTGCACCTAATGACCATGCACAAGCTGTAACCTCCTTACTTTAAATCCTTTGGTACAGAAACTAATACTGTAAGCAATAGTAACAGTGACTGTAGGTATATTATTTATTCACACAATTACTTTTAATCCTTAATATTATAAATGCGAAAGTAAGTTTGTTTGTTACGCCTTCACTCTAAAACGGCTAAACGGATTGGGATGAAATTTGGCACATATATAGATGATGCCCTAGAAAAGAACATAGGATACTTTTTTTTTTCCACGGGATCGAGACTTATGCGGGTGAAACCGCAGGGCGCAGCTAGTATTATATAAAACCATTTCACTCATCGTTAAAATATCAGTACATAATATATGATCATGTAATTACATAATTATGGCATTAAGGTTACATTAAAAGTTATTTTACTACTGTACAATTATTTTAATATCTCCTTGAACTTGGGTATAAATAACTGTTTTCCACAACCAAGGGGAAAATTTCAGGAAGTAGGCTCCTCGTTATTTTCCAATCAAACATCTGATAATAATGAGTTATCAGATAACAGATGAATGTGACCGCAGATATCTACTAAGCTATTAATACATTTTATTGCGTTAAGTAAATAGTTGATATCTACGTCATCAAAGGCTGACGCTATTGCAAACACGCAAGATCCATAAACATATTTGTTTTGCATTATGAAATAGACACTGCGATACAAACTATGCTGACTACCTTCAATATTTCAAAGGAGAACCATAAATTGAAACCTCTAGCAATAAAACCACAACTTCTTCATTTCAGATAGTCCCCATCTACGCGGAACCGAAACTCTTCGACAGTTACTACAATGGCTGCTGCAACGGTACCTTCTGGCCTCTGTTCCACTCCATGCCTGACCGTGCCACCTTCATCGCTCACCACTGGAAGGCGTACATCAAGTGCAATGAGGAGTTTGCGAATAAAACAGTACATGCCCTGCAACTGCTCAAACAACAGAAGGGGGGGAAGAATGGAAACGCTCCCCCAATCGTGTGGATCCATGATTATCATCTCATGTTAGCTGCTAACTGGATTAGACAGGTTTGTTTAAAACTTCGATATTTTTAGCGGACATTGGTGCCGATTCCCTTGTTCACAAACTAAACTAAATTTAAGTTCAGTGCATCTTTTTCTTTCTATTTCATTAAGAAAAGGACATAAGATAAATTTTATTTTAGTCCTGTCAAATTAATCAGCGCTTGACGTAAATTGACGTAATTTTAGTCGGCAAGTTTTTAATCACGTCTAAACTTGTATGGAGAGTGACAGGCACTGATTAATTTGACAGGACTAAACTAAAATTTATCTTCTGTCCTTTTCTTAATAAAATAGAAAGAAAAAGATGCACTGAACTTAAATTTAGTTTAGTTTGTGAACAAGGGAATCGGCACCACTGAGTCATAGAAATAAAAAAGGAGCCAAGTATTAATCGTGTGCGCTTTACTTTCAGCGAGTTGAAGAAGACGACATAAAATGCAAACTGGCATTCTTCTTGCACATTCCGTTCCCGCCATGGGACATATTTAGACTGCTCCCATGGTCTGATGAAGTATTGCAGGGTATTCTTGGTAAGTGTCACTTTGACCTGATATTTTAAGACTTTTCAGTTTTGGATAGTACATTGTAATAATAAGGGATGTTTGTATCTCCACAGGTTGTGATATGGTTGGATTCCACATAATGGATTACTGCCTGAACTTCATAGACTGTTGCCAAAGAAACTTAGGTTGTCGTGTGGACAGGAAGAATCTTCTAGTTGAATTGGGAGGCCGCACCATCTGTGTCCGACCTCTGCCGATCGGAGTGCCGTTCGATAGATTCGTGCAGCTGGCGCAAAACGCTAAAGCAGTGCTCTCTACTAACCAACAAGTGATATTAGGAGTCGATAGACTAGATTATACCAAAGGATTAGTACATAAACTGAAAGCCTTCGAGAGGCTTCTGGAGAGATACCCGGAACACATAGAGAAAGTGATGCTGCTACAGATCTCAGTGCCGTCCAGGACGGATGTCAAGGAGTACCAGGACTTGAAGGAGGAGATGGATCAGCTGGTTGGAAGAATAAATGGAAGATTTACTACGCCCAACTGGTCACCTATTAGGCGAGTTTCTGAACTTAATTAGTCACATGTATTATGTAGTATATGTTGCCTTTTAAGGTGAATCTGCAATTGTAGCCCGCGAAAATCAAATTTTCTTACGTTTTTTGCAATTTGCAGGTCAGTGTCAGGTTGTATCTTGATCAAAATATGATTCGCGACTATAACAGATATGTATTTACAGAATAATACCTAATCATTGGAATCAATAATACATCTCTCTAAGTAAAATTTGTTCCATATGAACAAATTTTTATGAAAAAGTTCTTATGGAACAAATCTAACTTAGAGAGATTTGAATGTCGCGGGCTACAACTGTTAGCCTTTCAGTTAACAGCCTGGCTTTTTTAATAAATGACGCCGTTAAACTTGCGGCCCGAATGGTATTCATTATAAGTTAGTTTGGAATTGTGACCAACCACGCGCGAGCCGAATTGGTCGCAGTAACTAAGCCGGGAACCCCGACCAAATCAGGTTAGGTTAGAACTGTGACCAACAACACTAATTCCAAAGGTTAAGCTGTTAACTGAAAGGCTAATAAAGCTAGTTGGCTGCGATATATATATGACATTGACGAATTTAGGTTCACAACTTCGAGAAAAAATTTAAGAATGTGATAAATATTTTTTCAGATATATCTACGGGTGCGTCGGTCAGGAAGAACTAGCAGCCTTCTACCGTGATGCAGCAGTTGCTCTGGTCGCACCTCTACGAGACGGCATGAACCTCGTTGCCAAGGAGTTCGTCGCCTGCCAGATCAACAAACCGCCTGGCGTACTGATCGTGTCACCCTTCGCTGGTGCTGGAGAGATGATGCACGAGGCTCTTATCTGCAATCCATATGAACTGGATGATGCTGCAGAAGTTACTCACAGGTGAATATTACTTAGTTATTATCACATCTAATCCTGTGAACTTGGATTTTCCAGTGCATAATCCACCACGTGATTAGTGATAGCCATACAGGTACTGTTATTACAAGCTATTGTTATTACAAAGAAGAACGTGGCCTATTTATTGAGGGTACATATTTAACGAGTCTTAAGATATTCCTAGCAAATCTGTACCTACAGCAAATGTTATCGTTTAGAACTTTATGACGTCAATTGTAACGACAATTGCGTTGCGATATATGATATATGACGATTATTAACTTATTATTAAACTTTTATTCCCTCCCGGTCAATGGTTATCATAGTCATTGACACCAGAGCTGTCGAACGAATCATAAAAACAGAATCGCAACCGTTTAGATCACGTTTAACTGTTGCTATGGTCGTGGGGCAGTTCCAAAATTGGGTCATTCTATCGAAAATTTTACTGGAAAAATTCTAGTTCCGAAATTCCCTTTTAGGGCCCTGATAATGCCAGAGGATGAGCGCACAGTTCGTATGAACCACCTGAGAAGACGCGAGCAGCTCAATGACGTTGACAGCTGGATGAAGGCATTCCTGAAAGCCATGGACTCGCTGGAGGACGAAGCTGATGATATTGGAGCTACGTCCATGCAGCCAGTCACTATCGATGACTTCGATGAATATCTATCCAAGTGAGTTTGTGATAATAGAGAATTTTATCGCCAGTCTCTTGCTTTTTCATTTGTATCATAATCATTTTGGGCGCCGTAAAATACTGCACCCAAATAGACTCTAACTACCAAGTACTGCACATATTCATAATCAGCCTAAAAGCAGTATACGGCTGGACATAAGCCTCTCTAAACGCACACTATATACAGGGTGAAATTGAATTCATGGACATCCTTTTGAGAAGTGATTGTACTCATCATTATGAACAACTTTCACTAAGGGACTAAGAATGAAATCTCGAAAAAAAATTTGCTTTTCCCTATATTTTGACGAGCTATGCGAACATAACTGTAGGGAACAGCAGATTTTTTTATCCGTGATTTCACGTTTGGTCCTAATGTGAAAGTTGTTCATAATGATGAGTACAATGACCCTTTAAGAGGATGCCCATGAATTCAATTTCACCCTGTATAGCTCAATCCTCGGCTACTCTCATTCAGCTTCTACCAGCCACCCTTTGAAGAACGTCGCTCCAGCTAACATGTCCTTACGTTTGCCGAAGTCATGACTACTGTTTAACGATCCACGATCTTTCCTAAACCTTATATTATTTATCCCAGGTACATCGGCTACACCCAGAAGCTGGCGCTGCTGCTGGACTACGACGGTACGCTGGCGCCCATCGCGCCGCACCCTGACCTGGCGACCCTCCCGCTTGAGACCAAGCACACGCTGCAGAGACTCTCCAATATGTCCGACGTGTACATCGCCATCATCTCTGGCAGAAATGTGGACAATGTTAAGAATATGGTAAGCGTGAATTGTGTTACTAGATTTGAACAAGGCTGCCTCATTGTGTACTTGCAATAATTGATCTCGTCATTGTGCTTAGTCTGATAGTTGTTAAGGAACAATGGGCTCGGCTAAACTTATACCTTAGGTAGGTATTACATAAATGGCTTAGTTTGGGTGTAGGTACACCTACCCCTACCTCTTGGTAAATGATTCGGAAGACAATAGAAAAGTCTAACTTCTTAAATAATACCTATTACTAGCTAGCTAATGTTGACACGACATTGGGTTTATCCGTGCTTTATACCTACTTAGGTTGGACTAGATACGGTCTAATTACTTTACCTGGATCTCATAAAAACCCTGTTTACTAAAGAATCTAGAGAACTTACCTAAAATGTTGATAAAATCTTCAGTTGCTCACGTCATTAAGCGAAAAATGAATAAAAAAAAAATTAATAACGGTTATCGAAATTCTTAAAATATGTGCAAATCTGATGTCAGCTCTATGGAAAAATAACGATAAGTTAAATTTGTATTTATTTAACTTTTGATCTGAAGACTGCCTTTGATCGCACAGTACCTACCCGATTTGAATTAATTCGATATAATAGTGTACCTACTGGATACCTAAGATAAATGTATCTATTATTGTCTCAGTTTACGAATTCAAGTACCTACCTAATTTTAAATTCTCTAGTTCTACTTTTGTTATTATACTGTAAGCACCACGCTTGGCTGCGATACTCGGGACCGGGACAGTGTACGAATCAAATAACTTTTATGGAGAGCAAGATTATATTTAAACCATTGGTACAATATAATAAGCGAACACTCGCGCTGTGACGCCTCACGGCAGACTATCATTTTTTTTCACCAACAAACGAAAACCATATAAAAAATCCTAATTTAAACATATCCTGTCAGATTGTTCGGATGCCGTAGAGTTCTTGCCAGCCTGTATAGCATTAGATTGCATCTCATAATAAAACCTCACAGTACCTACTTTGTTAAAATTCTGATATTAACAGACTTTGTATGTTATACCTACACACAGTTATGGAAGAGGGAGGTCTTCTGGCACAGGTATCTCCATACTTAAAAGAAGGCCTCTACAATTTATTTATTAAAACCTGTTGAATTTTGAAATGAAAAAAAAAAATCTATATCTAGTTATGTAACCATCCATGTTTAACGAAGACACTGGTGCCGATTCCCTTGTTCACAAACTAAACTAAATTTAAGTTCAGTGCATCTTTTTCTTTCTATTTCATTAAGAAAAGAACAGAAAATAAATTTTAGTTTAGTCCTGTCAAATTAATCAGCGCCTGTCACTCTCCATACAAGTTTAGACGTGATTAAAAACTTGCCGACTAAAATTACGTCAATTTACGTCAAGCGCTGATTAATTTGACAGGACTAAACTAAAATTTATCTTCTGTCCTTTTCTTAATGAAATAGAAAGAAAAAGATGCACTGAACTTAAATTTAGTTTAGTTTGTGAACAAGGAAATCGGCACCACTGTGGGTCTACAGTATTGACAGCCACACATGTGCCACGCATCGTGATACTTACCATCTATGGTCAAAATGCCACCATTCAGAAGTCAAAGCCATCAAATTAGAGGAATGAAAAATGAAGAGCAGCAGCACGGTGTTCATAACATTGTGTACCAGTATTGGGCTGCTATTATTTTGTATGTAGGTACTTATTGCGATCGTGAGCACAATTTTTTTCATCCATTTCCTAAGCAGGATCCTTCCGTTTCTTCCGATAGATAGGGGTCAATGGGCCTCGGAGGGGACAGATAAATAAATCAATAGTTCGGAATAAAAATAATCATAACGAGTCTATCGTAATATCAGCTGTAGCCTAGCAGAACGTTCATTGAAACTATCTGGTAGCTTTGCAAATAAATAACAAGGTCTTCGATATCATGGTGAACTTTGACAGGCATTATCAGTGTTTTAAACAAAAATATTTATATTGTTTGTCGTATACATACCTAGCACCCTTGATAGTGTTATTACAACCGGGTTATGAACCCACTGGGTACCTACCTACGTACTTGTGTGTCATTTGTGTTTCTATTACGTAATGTTTGTATGGCCGCCATGTTTTCCGTTCATGTTTGCTAACATAATTCTCTTTCAAACTTATATGATGTGGGTACCTACAGATGCAAGTTTGCAGCTATATGACAATTGCTGGATGTATTGTGTAGGTAAGTACCTAAGGTACCTACACGTTGTGTTACACAAATTGGTATCCTAGGTACTGCTAAGCAACCTTGTAGTCCTACAGACAACAATTAGGTAGGTAGTTTACAAGGCTCGGAACCGGTTTAATAAATACCGGTTAAAACCAGTTTATTTGGGTTTTACTCCGAACTTTTCTTAAGAACGTGAACGTTTTAAGAACTTTATTTTAACCTAAATTAACCGGTTTATTCGACGAGCGGCATGTTGGTGAACGCGTTGCAACTTGTGATTACTTGTGAGGATGCCACGCTGAATAAAATCTAAACAAAAAACCGGTTAATATTGCTCTAAACCGTTTAATCCGAAAAAAACCTTTATGTAAAGACTCCTCCAAAACCGGTTTATAAATACCAGTTTATACGAACGAAACCGAATGTAAAGGTTTTTGGGTCAAGTACATAATAACAGTTTGACCGAGCCTTCGTAGCTTAGGTCGGTATGATCGTGGTATAATCGTTTCTCACTAATGTTGCTCAAATACGTTGCCATGTTAGGTAGGGAAACCACGCGAACAGTCTCCACATGTTCTAGTGAAAAATCAAAAATAGTGACGCATGACGGCTACGTGGGTAGGCCACGTAGCCGTCATGCGTCACTATTTTTGATTTTTAGAGATGCGCCGAATATTCGTTTTATATTCGGTATTCGGCAAATTTTGAAGTATTCGTATTCGGCCGAATCATTCGGTTGAAATGCCGAATTTATTCGGTTTAATTGATCATCGTAAATCAATCAGCCTTTAGGGCAAAATAAATTAAAGGAATCCCATAATCTAACAATCGTATTTATTAGAAATCGTTTATTGTAAGGTACTCAAACAAAGACATAATTAAACACAGGTAATCAAATACAACCTAGCATTAATAGTTACATAAAATCAAATATCTTAAAAGAACAGTACTTAATTTTTAATTGCAATAATCCCACTAGCAAATTATAATAACATTGTAATAGGAAAGGTTTACTTATGCATAATGAATGAACTATGTTGTTTTCTCACTTTGAAAATCTAGCGTGAATAAACTTGTTTGCGCGGCAAAACTATAGAACGGGGAACCAATTATCCGGCAGTAGGTATATTCGGTTCGGTAAGAACTTAACCGAATATTATTCGGTATTTGATTATTCCGTGAAACCACTATTCGGCGCATCTCTATTGATTTTACATAAAGCATGGAAAACCATGCATACGTTACCTACCTATACTTAACTTGTATAGTTATGCTAATTGACCTGTTATGTTCAAGTAGGTACCTACCTAGGTTGGTCTACATTATGTGTGTCGTGATTCTTATTAGGTAATATTATATTACTAGCTACGCCCCGCGGGTTCACCCGCATAAGTCTCGATCCCGTGGGAATATCGGGATAAAAAGTACCTATACTATGTCCTAACCCAGGTTATGGTCTACCCATGTGCCAAATTTCATCCCAATCCGTTCAGTCGTTTTAGCGTGAAAACTTAACAAACTCACTTTCGCATTTCTAATATTATAACTAGCTGACCCGGCAAACGTTGTTTTGCCATATAAATGTTTGGAGTGGACCACCCTTATCACTTAGGGGTATGAAAAATAGATTACGACCTATTCTCAGACCTACCGAATATACACATAAAATTTCATAAAAAACGATCAAGCCGTTTCGGAGGAGTATGGCAACTAACACTGTGACACGAGAATTTTATATAGGTATATAGATAGATAGATTAGGATAATATCTTATTAGGTATAACCTACGTAGGCCCTAGTAGAAAAAGTGTGAGTAGGTAGGTAGTTACTGTAAACCTGCCTCAAATCCTTTGGGTACCTACATCTTAATAACTAATAAATATCCTTTATGCAGGTGGGCATCGAAGGCATCACGTATGCGGGTAACCACGGCCTGGAGATCCTGCACCCCGATGGCAGCAAGTTTGTTCACCCCATGCCTATGGAACTCCAGGACGCCGTCGTCAAACTGCTCAAGGCGTTACAGGAACAGGTACTTAAGGATCTTTATAATTATCGTAAATCAGTGCAGAAGTAAACTTTCCTTTATGGTATGAAACTTGGCATGATAAAATTGCCAGCAATTGAACGATCAACAACGATAACTATGAGCTGGTTATGCTTACCACAAAAGAACCCTTAGTTAGCATCTGGTGAGCAGCAGCTTATCTAGACACGCTTTTGAAAAATATGGTATTGCACTATTGATTGGTCATCAAGTATCCACAGACATTTTAGGTAATATTGGCCTTTTTGCTGCTGTATTTTCCTACTTCAACCTTCCCAAAACTTCCCAAGGTTGTCCTCGGCTCTTCCCAGAGCCAGGAGGGTTGTGACAGAGGCGAGTTGATACAAAGCCGATTTATCGGAACCTATGGCCGTAATCGAGCAGTACAACATCCTAAAGCATAAAAATAACAGTCAACTAGCTTTATCTTTCTGACCAACTAACCGACTACAACTCCTTGAAAATTCAAAAGTGCCGTACCTAAGTAGGTTTGAAAAAAAAATGCTTTGTCTTTGACTAATTACTCAATCTCATTCTACATTTCTTCAGGTCTGCAAAGACGGTGCGTGGGTTGAGAACAAAGGAGCCCTCCTAACGTTCCACTACAGAGAGACCCCGGTGGCGAAGCGCGCGGCGCTGGCCGAACAAGCGAGGAAGCTCATCTTGGCGTCAGGGTTCACGCCTGCGCCCGCGCATTGCGCGCTTGAGGCAAGGCCGCCTGTTGAGTGGGACAAGGGTATGTAGTGTTGGCCAAATTGTATTTTGTTTCAAGCAAAGAAAAGTTTAGGAGAATTTTGTAGGTACCTAATTATTATCTATTAAGGATATTTCTGATGTTTATTACTCGCTAACTGTTCATATTTCTGAATAAGTACGTTCTTTTTTTGAGAAATGGAAGTTAAAATTTGATTATTATTCCTAGCGTAACTCCTGCTTGTTTTTAATTAAGCTCCAAGAAGACGAGTCCCAGGAATAAATAAACACCTAAATGAGTCCCAGCAATGGAACCTGTGGAACACTGCCAGACTATTTTATCAAAGAACTCACTCTAATATGTATCTATCTTGAGTAATCTGAAGGTCTTTTTGTTTACAGGTCGTGCGTCCATTTATATCTTGAGAACGGCTTTCGGCTTAGACTGGAGCGAAAGGATTAGGATTATCTACGCTGGCGATGACGTCACCGATGAAGACGCCATGTTGGTAAGTACCTACCGTCAACAAAAACACTTTCCATTTTACCTATAAATCTTTGGCTACCGATATATGTATATTTCCGCTTGTCTTAGTAGTGGTTGAGAATCTTAATTCTGGTAGGTCTCAAAGTCGTCGACGAAGACAATATTCTGGACGATTTCTTAACCAACCAATTTATATGCACCATATCTGATAATGAAATTATCTCCCAGGCTCTGAAAGGTATGGCCGCTACATTCCGCATCGCGTCATCGTCCATCACGAAGACATCGGCAGAGCGGCGGCTGTCGTCCACAGACTCAGTGCTCGCCATGCTCAAGTGGGTGGAGCGACACTTCTCGCGCCGCAAGCCGCGCGCCAACTCGCTCACATACAAGAGCGCTAGAAAGGCTCGAGATACCATGCAGATGCACATGTCGTACCAGATACCTGCGAAGACCTCCCCGCGACGAACACCTCCCCGCACACCCGAAAAAAACTCCAGCGGATCGGAGTCTAGTTAACTGAACTCCTGTTTTATGACATCTGTGTACTGACGTACTAGAAGCGGTATGCAGTCCAAACGTTGTTTAACACCGGAGAAAAGTTCATCCTAAATTCTCGTAAGTTCATCTTAACTTATGTAGCGCATCTAGTACGTTAGTACATCGACGTCGCTTATCCTATGATTGTAATATTTAAGCGTCGTGTTATTTAATTCCATAGGTAGTCGTTAATTTCTCATATCATTCAATGATTTATTCCAATATTGTTTTATAATGTTCAAATAGCAAAGCTGAGGCTTCATTATTCCGTTTAAAAAATATTTTTATATACCTAATAACAATTTTACAGTTTTGAATATCAATAAAATGTTTGATACAAGTCCTATATCTTGCCAAATATGTTACACATGTATATTGAAAAATTTCTTAAAATATCGTGATGTATGTACGATCATAATAATATACATTGCAACAACCACAGAGTTAGTCAGTATTTAAAACTAAATCGTTCCTACAGCTTTAAACTTTAGAACATGAAAACGACGCACTTTTCTATAATTTCTAAAATACATAATCAAACTGAGCTTATTCAGAGTTCATAATTTAGTAAAATTGACTGAATAGTATTTAAAAATTATTTTTCTAAATTATACTCTTGAGGACCTGACATTAACTTGGAAATAATAGGATGTTAATAAAGTTTTATATAAAATGGGCGCCTTTGCACGAACGTTACATTTCGCCTAGTGTATATTAGAGCTCCACTCCTATCGTGTAACGCAACGTTGCATGCCATGTAGCTTTACAAGTTATTTATGTGATAGATTAGTGATAATTTGTTTGTAAGGCTATGTAATGATTATATTTAAACATACGTAAGTAAAACATAATGAGATTAGTGCACAACTTTACTCTGAGCGCACGATCTGTAGCGATTCAATGCATTTGTCCAAGTTTGGCTACGTAATAGTGAAACAATGAGCATTTTATTATGATGTATATTGTCTTTTATATAATTATTTAAACATATTCACAGATATCAATCAAAGTGTATTTATGCACCTTAAGGCTTCCTGTACATGACCCCGGAGCCGCACCGACCGTAAAATGTTTTTTTTTTTTTAATAGCTCCGAATGAGTCTAAAATGTACGCGATGCTCGGTGCGGCTTCGACGACATGTACAGGAAGCCTTACTATTCAAATCTTAATCGAAATGTTAACTTATTATTTCGTCGTATAAAAAGCCTAAAATGCTAGCAACTGACATGGAAATCTCTGAGATCTTGTAAATAATGAATAATATTGTACTAGTCTAGATGGTGCACATGCCAGTATGCTGTAGTACCAGAACATGCACTGAAATGTCTCGAATTTGTCATCCTTGTATTTTTAGATACCTATACCTAATGATGTTTTAAGGATTCCAATAAAAAAAATTCAGAAGACGGAAAATATTTTTTTAATTGATAATATATACAAAAACTTTCATCTACAATCTTAATAAGAAGTACCGACTCGAGTCAACGTTTCTAAAACTGGAATGTATACATTGTGCCATATACCATAACATACGCATAAGTGTATCCAAAAGAACCGAACATAGTCAACATCGATGACGTCATTCAGTAATTTATTATCCGTTGAACAAATACATTTAGTTGCAGTCAAGAGCGATCCACTTAATTAAACATTTATTCACAATTAATAACACTAAAGAGTCTGTATATCACGTGACGTTACCTACACGTTACTGTGCGACACGACCAGCCATGACAGTATGAAGTAGAACAAGCAGATGGGGTAGACAGCAAGTGCCTTCTTGCCTTCAGGCTGACTGTCTCCGAGGAACTTTGTCGCGGCTGGAAACAAATAATACGGGTGATTAGCTCTAATAGATACTGCAATCCACGAAGACGCGCCCCACTCCGCTCCGTTCCGTACTAAAGTACAGCTTACAGTACAATAATCGCGGAGTGGGGCGCGTCTTCATGGATTGCACAATCTGTACCTAGGAACGCCACCGGGGCAGGCCTAAAAAGCGCTGGCGTGATGATTTGGACTCGTTCCTGACCGACTGGCCGGAGAAGGTACAACATAAGGAAGACTGGAAAATTATGGGGGAGACCTTTGCCCAGCAATGGGACAAAACAGGTTAATAAAAAAATGGAACGATAGAGTTTCTACATAATGACGCGGATCAATAAAATAACATATCAATCGCACAGAACTTTTTGTCGCTACGTTTTGTTAATGGAGAAAAAATTACTTTCAGATTAAGGTAAGTAACAATTTCTACACATAAAAGTACTACCTAGCCGTAATCAGCTAGCAGTAAACAGTTTTATATCCTCGATAAAAACATTTTATGTTATTTCGTGTTTAATTCAAAATATCAGCAATTTATTCCGCCAGGAAACTACTAACCCTTTTTTAATTCTTTTTTTTTTGGGTGGGAAATTATCAAATAACTTCTCCCGCTCTAGCTGGAGCTGAGGGCGTGTCAGACTCTTACTGACTAAAACCCACCCGTGTTCCTTCGGTTGCCATGTTGCCGGGGGCCACGATCTCCCTTTCGGACTTCTTCGCAGCCCCGGCAGAAACTACTAACCCTATCTTTATTTCGAAGGAAATCAAGTTAAACTGAGAGTAGTGGTGGCCCAGTGGTAACGGCCGCGACTTACGAGTTGTAGGTCATAGGTTCGAACCCAGACAGGCGCTTTACTTTGTGTAAATTGTTTCATCAACACTGCTCTCAAAACGGTGAAGGAAAACATCGTGACGAAACAGACATGTCCTAGAACCAAAAATTCGAAGATATGTGACATCTACCAACCGCACTAGGCCCGCGTGGTGGATTACGGTTCAAAATTGACATAAAACCATAACCAAACCTCTAAAGACAACTTGAACTCACCAAACGTTGCCCATATGAAGCCGACCATGGATACGACCAGCCTCAGGAAGAAGAGAAAGGTGGTCTGCGTGGTAAAGAGTATCACGCGACAGAGCACCAGGGACAGCGCAACCGGGAACATGCAGTAGCCCAGCACGCATACCGACTGGAAGAATGAGCTGTAATAGAAGGAGATAGGTGTTAAATTCCTCTGTAACATGTCATAAGAATTATTATTATGTGGCGAAATGTGGATGTTATTATAAATCACGTTAGAGGAATGTCATACCATTAACAAGTACTTTTCAATGGATAATTTTCAATTTTCGATTGTGGATAAGAAGTACCTACCATAGTATAAAGAGTTTCCGGTTTCTCACGAGAAACGGGTCGAGATTTTGTTTAAGTGTGCGTGCGGCGACGCATAGATACTATGGCCCCACACATACAAGCCGCGCGCGGTGTGTTTGTATGAAGATAGCTTACTACCTCTCTTTATATTATGTACCTACTCTATTTCTCAGGTTTTTCATCAAACGACGTTTCACGCAGTTATTTTTAACATTGGTATTCAGAGTAAATGTGTTTTTAGGCCTGTATGGGTGACTTTTAAACTACAGATCCTATAAAATAACATTTTTTTTTTTAAAGAAACTCAAATTTATTCTGATAATATCCAAACCGAGTTGACAAAAATAAAACACCCTGTTTACAAAGCATTCATAAAATTCAAATTAACCAAATTAGCTATATTTTTGAGCTGGTTGGGGTTGAAACACTAGGGCCGTAGGATCCGAGTGCTCACCGAGTATTTCGGGAAATCGCCAAGCGGTCGGTCGACTCTTCCGTGACCAGAGGGCTGGCCTATTCTTAAGCCAAAGAATCAGCATTGCCATCCAACGTGGCAACGCTGCCAGCCTTTTGGGCACTTTTCCCGCTGCCAGCGATGCGGACGAATTTTTTTACGCCCTTTATTTTTATTTTGCCTTTCCGTACTTGTACAGATAGACGCCAGCACATCAAGCTACCCGAAACTGTCAAATTTTCCCAATCAACTTTGAACCTTATACTTCAGCGATAAAGTTGAAAATGTATTAAATAAATTTGACAGATTGTAGTAGCTTGATGTGCTGGCGTCTGTACATAAAATATATAATAGTTAGTTGTATATACATAGTTTAGATAATTTAGAATCAGAAACACTGGTTGCATTTAAATAAACAAATAATCTTACAAAAAAAACCAAGAATTCATCTTATGTAGGTACCTATGGCTACAAGGTAGGGCCGTAATTTTTTTTTTACTTTTCTACTGTATCGAAAATCCAGTCATAGGTAAGGGTAACCAACATATTTGCACAACTTGTGAGCATGACATTTTGCTAATGACACTATATTGATATTACATTATTTTTCAAGGGCTTTTGGTGATGAATAAAATTATATTACTATTATCATAAAACATAATATACCTAAGTACATGAAGTCGATTACAAAGCATTTTTGTTACTTTCGCAGATACCTGGTATGACAAGTTATTGACTTGGATTTACCTATAAAGGCTCCTTCAAACAGGCGCGACACGCGACGCGACACAAAGACACCGCTCGTTGCGCGACGAGCGGAGTCTTTGTGTCGCGTTGCGTGTCGCGCTGGTCTGCACAAGCCTTCACGAAAACGCTCACGTGAATATAGGCGCCATTTGCTAAATATTATCAAGCATCTAATATACAAAACCTATATTAACTGCCCTAAATCGTTTACGCAGCCGCGTCTTCTCTACCGCGTTTCAGGTTTCGATTCAACCAATATTCCGTGGTTATCGCGGCGAACAACACTTTTCACATTTTCAAAAATTTAGAAATTGCACACTGTCTTGGCATCACCCAAATGTTGAGTGGTAGAAAAAGCCTATGGCATTAAGTCTGCCTCTGTTTATTTGCATTAAATAAATAAATAAAACTATTTAAAAACAAACTCACATGTTCCCACCAAGCAGTTTAGAGTTAATTGTGACAACTGCAGCTCCTATCCAGACTAGTACAAATACTTCGGCAAACTCCGGCCCGCCATCATTGGTGTTGTCGGCTACTTCCGTGCCCTGCAGTATTGTAGCCATCAGGGTGCAGAGCAGCAGGGGGCCCCATAGATCCCCTAGAAACAGTTTTTTTTTTGTAAACCAACATCATTTAGGCAGTTTTTATTTTACCAGTAAATAAAGATTGCAATTTTTTATTTTAGGTTATTTTTGTGTTTCAGGGAATTATGTAAAAGAGATGACTAGTAATTACAGCAGGAGGATTTTCTTACAAGTGAGATATTTTGGGAAGTGATGGCAAAATTATCCAAGAGTGTCGAGGGTACAAGTGATATGACGTAAAGGGGGAGAAAATAAAACACATTCATGATGGCATTGAAGATTACTTAAAGCAATACTTGTTTCTTATCTAATGAGAAATATTCATTACTTACTTCTGATAAGACCGATATAATCGCTGATAACAATCTAAGCATTAAAAACCAATCACACTTAAATTTTCTACATGGCTATTTTAAGTTATTTAATAAAAAATGTCTAGACAGCTTTATTATTTAAAAAACAAATTCTATTTGTATAGACATAAAAAAATTAGATCAAACTAAAAGATTTTGATTATTTATGTCTAGATACTGTCGCGCTGCAAAAGAACTAAAACAAACAAGCCAACTTTGTTATGCCATAGTATAAGGAGAGGTAGTAATATGAAGATAGCTTACTACCTCTCCTTATACTATGGTTATGCTGGTGTGCGTGACAGCTTCGTCTTATAGTCGCGCCACGTCATTGTGCTTTTCTAGTGTGTGTGCATTTAGCGGCCAACAGTTGGACGCTATTTTTTTTTTCACAGCTTTGACTGTATATCTATGCATATTTATATCTTTGCTAAAATATTATTTAAGTTGGTATCTATTTAGGTAGATATAGATAAAAAACTACTCACATTCTTTTAACAAACTAGACTTCTCTCTAGGAATTAGTACATGGTAAAACTTATTTCCCACTGCTCTCAGATCTCGAAGCTAAAAATAATAAATAATAAACATGAATGTTGGTCGATTTGCGCAAAGAATTTAGTGAGTTGCGAAACAGTGTGGCGGTAACTAGGTCATCAGTCGATGCGTCTAACGTAAACAACTGTCGCGGAGCTGGCCTCGATGTATCGTCGTCAAATTCCGCGTCAGCAGTTTTGTCGCCAGCGCATCCGTCGTTTGCTGAGCTTGCAGAGCGTTCCGCCTGCGTGCCCCGCAGCCCCGCGCACGTCACCGCAGCTCCTCCACGCAGCGCTGCCCGAGCTCCTCGCCCCGTCCCGCTGCCAGTGTCTGCAGCCCTGGCGAAACCTTTACAAAAGGATTTCGCTAGCGTTACCGCGAGTGCCCCAGGCGCTTCAAGTATGCAACCTATGCTAGAAGAGAGATCTGATGGCGAGGGTTTCGTGACAGTGCAAAGAAGGAAGCGCCGATCGCGACCGATCAAGAACCGCTGTGGCAAAGCACCTACAGCGCCCGAAGTAAGCTTGCGTGCCGCAAAGCCGAATACACCGGTGTACATCTCCCGCCTACATTACACCACTAAGGCGGAGGACATCGTGGAGTACGTGCGCCAGAAGACCAGGTACACGCCGAGGGTGCAGTTGTTGGAGTCGCACCGCAACGTCAACTTCAAGGCGTTTGTGGTGCGAGTACCGAATTGTTTTCTGTCCGTCGTCATGGAAGAGGACTTTTGGCCGCAGGACGTGGTGTTCCGTCGCTTCCGCGGACAAATACCACAGGACAGCACAAGGACAAGCTAGTGAAGTGAAGTGCTACTAACATAGTTTTAAGCTATTTACTAACACAAGTTTTTTCAAGTTCTCTTATATTAAAATATGTATGTTTAGGTTAAGGTATTTTTCTATAGGCCTGTGTCGCCTGAAATAAATGGTATTATTATTATTATTATTTATTATTATTATTTTTAGTTTTTAACTATTCTCGGGACCCTGGGGTCCCGGACCTTTGAAGGAAGGCGTACGAGGGGCCGAAGCCAACTCGCAGAGGCCCGTTAGACATTTTTAATGAAATGAGGCACCAACCGACGATTATCCCTATCCGCACTACGTAAGTGCATCCAAGGACAACCCTCGGTTGGTGTAGGACTATTGCAGGATATGGAAACAAAGATATTGGGTTATGGGTTTGGATGGCTAAAGTGAACTGGTTATCTAGGACTATGGAAAGACTATGGCCCCTGCCTGATCAATGTTTTATATAAAATACACAGATAAAACGGCAGGGGGTGACTTGCACGCTCAATAATGGGCCCCCGAAAACGGTCGCTAGCACATAGTGTCGTAGCGACAAGGGGGCAACACGTCCTGAGGTGCTTATGAGGAGTGGAGAGGTATTCCACGGCCATCAGGACAATCCCGGAAGTACGGTCAAGATCCCTACCAGCATCTTACTGGAATACTTCCTTCCTCCGAGCACGTTTGCTCTTGCGAATCTCCACTCAAGCCGGCCAGTTAAGGCAAGAATGAGGCGGGAGCTCTGTTCCTCGTCAGTGTTCACTCCAACCGGCCAATAAAAGCAAGCCAGAGGTGAGGAACAAGACTTCTCCCGGGAGATAGGGTCCGTGGGGTCGCTACTGCCCAACAGCTCGCCACATGCTGCCCTGCGGGTTTTTGTATCTCTCTTGGTCTGGCTCCTAATGCCAGACCTGTTCCGGCAAAGTAAACTCTACCGGCACAGGCCTAGAGTTCGGAGCGCGCAAGCCCCACCACGACGTCAACGTAGAGATACGACGGTGGGGTCAACGTAGAGATACGACGGTGGGGTCAACGTAGAGATACGACGGTGGGGATTATTATTATTATTATTAATAAAAAAAATTGGTAATCTACTTTTCTAGTAAGAAAAACTTTAATTTAGTAGGAATTTTTCCAGTAGCACCTGAGTGTCTGGATGTGTGGCTGATTGTTCGCAATAGGACATATCGTATAGGTACCTATACGATAAAGTAGGTACCTACTTTTGCAATGCTTGTAAATATGTGAACACCATGTATCCATTACAAAATTATTTTTTCTGTCATCGATTCATTTTTAATTATTATTTAAAATGCCCGCGGCTTCGCCCGCGTGGATGTCTAAAAATATCCCACAAGAACGTACTACCGGGATTAAATACCTAATAGCCGAGGAAATGTCATTGTCTAATACGGTACCATAATTATGTAGTTACGCGTAATTTTGAAACTGTAATATCTTTTAAACTATTCATTTAAATGATATGATGTCAAGGCATATTTTAATCTAAATTAAATGCCCAATTTAAATATTTTATTGGATAAGGCTTAATATAATACCGGTCAAAAAAACTTCGGAAATAACAATGACATTTTCATCAAATTCTAAAAAATAATTCATCCTTAAAAAATAGACATATGCCATCGCGGACTTTTTGTTGAACTTTTTAAGATGAACAATACTGTAGAACATCAATTTTATGTAACTTTTACAATTTCCGCGGCGCACGCCAATAAAGCTTCCAGTAGACATGATTTTTTCCGGCATCTTCAACAATAATCGTCAAATTTCAGCCAATTAACATAAAACCTTAATGTATTATACACTAATGTCTTCCGCATGAATCACTCCGTCCATTGATGAAAACCGTTTGAAAATCCGTTTGGTAGTTTTTGAGTTTATCGCGTTCAGACAGACAGACAGACAGACGCGGTGGGGGACTTTGTTTTATAATATGTAAGGATAAGGATTGTGGTATAGTTATCTTATTCCAGGTGTCATCGTCTTCACATATAATTATATAATTAATGTTTACAAAATATTGTAAAACATTTTAAAAGAGTAACAGTGGAGTTTCTTGGCCATTCTTCTCCATATGAAAACTACCTTTTGGAAGGGGCGACTAGAATCAATTCTATTTTTTGTAAATTTTGACGTTCAAAAGTGCCTTTTAAGTGCCTAATTGAAATAATTCGACTTTGACATAAACATAACTGGTGAAATGTTAGTGATACTATAAATATCTGCCCTACCCTTTGGGGAATACGGGCATGTGGTTATGTTTTAATTTGCTATTAGTTGCTTGGTAAGGCTTGTTGCTTGAATTGACTGGTGACTGATGTACAGGTGATTAAAACATGGTTTAAATCATAGACTATTGATTCGAATGTGGAGAAAAGGCAGCCGGAACAACATTCTAATTTTCTCTTTGCCACTGCTAAGTTTGTTTACTTTAACAATTCATAGTAAGAGAAGTTGTCATAAAGCAGCCACTTGCCATAAAAAATGTAACTGCATCTTAACAACAAACAATAACAACATTCCATTTTAGCAATCACAATCATCTACTTACAAGTAAAATTAAAAACTACTCTATTGTCTTGAAGGTAAAGAACATAATTACTTGGCATCACAGACTATGAATCTCAGTTGATGCGGTAACAAGTAGATTTACATGCACATATGATTTTCATAGAATATTTATCCTGTATGAAGGTGTACTGATGTAAATCATCTTTTATAGATTTTATAGGTAATTTAATCATTGCAATGTGTCCTTTAAAAGGACTATTATTATGATGTTATTTTTGATTTTGATGAAGTATACTATTTTGTAATTTTACACATGACATGATTACACTTCATCATTTATATATCTAACAATGGCGTACTTTAAAATTTACACAATAAATTGTTTCCTAATCTGGCTTCACGGTAAATGCCTCATTTATTAATTTGTACTAATGAATTTGATGTTTTTGTTGTTTCTAATTCCACTATATTAAAGGCTTTTATCCCGTCAAACGATTGCCTACTAGAAGCCATTTGCATGAAAGCGCTCAACTATTTTCATGATTATATTTGTATTGTTGTTTCAAGTGTATTTTTCTTATGAACAATTGCTGGTTCATACGTCATTTGTGGGGTTAATATTATTATAAACATAATATCTAATTCCAATACAAATAATGTTCATACTCATAATTTGGATACTTACAAAAGTTTCTTTGATAGGTTCATCAAGAGTGTTGAACTCCATACTGTTTCCAGATGGCACACCCTGTGAGGGTATGTTCATCTCCCCCTCGACCACCCCTACGTCCCCTGCAGGGTACATCTAGATAACAGTGAAAATGATATATAAATACATTATTTGAGACTGTTTAAACAGCCTAAAATCAATACCAGTGATTAATTAAAACACAGTTGTTGGTTCAGAGGATATAGTACATGAGTTTAAACGATTCATTTAATGTAAAACATACACTAAACACCACTATCAACGTAGATCGTGTTAGAACAGGATGATTACAGAGTAAAAGCGTTATGACTCATAGAAACAGATTTTTAGTAACAAATAAACAATAAACATCCTGTACAGTTTTGTGACTATGAGGTAAGCGATTAAATATCATTACGATTACAGTTTTGGTGACCAAATAACGATTATTTTGGGTGGAACTATCCGAGTCTAACACAAGAGTGAACTATGGAGTTTTATTGATTTTCATCGCATTTAATAGACTATGAACTCACATCGTATTTTGTATCAAACGAGGTCATCTCTGATTTTAAGTCCGCACTATTTTAACACAATAAAATATGGATAAAATAAATAAACTCCAACACATCAAACACTCACGAAGATTTCTTTCAGTTCAGTGACGTTTATCTGTGGTCTTGCCACTCATAAAATCAGCCAAAACGTACGTTTGGAAACACTTCAATAAATGAATCGTATAAAAGCAAAACCAGCAATATCCACATAATTTTGAAATTGACATTTCAAAATAACTTCAAAATTTTCAGTTGAGTATAATGTCAACTATTTATGAAAAAAGTTTCAGCTAGCGTACTATTATTATGATTTAATTTTTTTTACCACTTTCACAACCATCCAATCCCACAACCACAGTGGGTGCGTCGTAACTGTAGTCTGTAGCGTCAGCTGACGCTTGGTAAATGGTGTTATTTCGAGATCTATTGAAAAAGATGGCAATCGATCGGCGTAAAAACATGCAATGCTACCTTCCGGACACAGACTACAATCATATCTTCCGGAGTATTTCTAATCTCCTCTTTTTTAACTGAAATGCCAGCTTTGTCTACTTTATCTAATTATATCATCAAGGAACACTTTTGAAGAAGTTTTATCTGAACATATTTACTTAAAAGACAACTATCCAAAGAATGGTAAAAAAAGTAAAATATCTGAAATTCAAAATTGTCATTTGTCAACTTCATCGATTGTTATTGTTGAAGTGTTGTTGAATTGTTATTTTATAAAAAAGATTTACGTGCAGTTAAGCTCTTAGGTGTCCGTGTAAATTACAGTAATCTGGCTTCTAAATATTACTTCAATTTACAACGGTATGCAAGTTTCGTGATATGAAAGTAACCGTTAAAAGTACGTATACTAAAACCTGTCATTTCAATCAACCTTCATTTCTATTTGGATGTTAAATCGTATCCTATTTTCACGTAAACGTCAATTTTGTAGGTTGGACGGGCGTAGCGACTTGGCGGTGGGTAGCCAACGACGACAATTGCGGTATTTGTCGCATGCCCTTCGACAGCTGCTGCCCAGACTGCAAGCTTCCAGGTGACGACTGCCCTCTCGTCTGGGGCGCCTGCTCGCACTGCTTCCACATCCACTGCATCGTCAAGTGGCTGCACTCGCAACCGCAGCAGCAGTGCCCCATGTGCAGGCAAGACTGGAAGTTCAACAACAAGTAGTTCATCAAAACGTAAGTCATACACTTCACATAACAAGCATTGCATGATTTCATTATAATATCATCGTTATAGGAATTTAATTAACGGAGCTTTGATTTACTTCATAAGATTCTGATAATCACATCTTATTTCATATTACTTAAACATCAATATGGTGATAAGTCACACAGTGTCAGTTTCCAGTTAACAGGTGAAATTAACTTTTCATTATTATTTAATGAAATGAGCTATTGATTTAAACATTGTTTCTAATACCTTTAAACAAGCAATTCTTTTAAATATGTATATAAATATATTGACACCGGAAATTTCAATTGTAATAACAATTGAAATTTCTGGTATCAATATAATCTGAATCTCAGAAACGGCTCCAACGATTTTCATGAAATTTAGTATGCAGGGGGTTTCGGGGGAGATAAATCGATCTAGCTAGGTTTCATTTTTAGAAAATGTTGTTAAAAAAAAAACCAGCAAAGCTCAGTCATCCAGATATGTTGTAATAATAACAACTATATTGAGTTAATGGGCCTACATCCGTCTGCAACATAATTTGTGCAATCCTACACATTGACATTCGTTTTAATATTTTGAACTCAACAAAATGACTAACAACACATTGGACTTTATCTGACTTTTATGAATTGGAATTCCTAAAAGTCAGATAAAGTCCAATGTGTTAGTAACAAATTAGCTTAATGAATGTCTGGTGTTAGACTGATTTTTTAATTCATTTTTAAAGTTTAGTGGATCTGCATCCTTCTAAGCATTATCTATGCACTTAGAGGTGGGCTTGCAGACACAACCCTGTTATACCATATCATTTATCTCTGTATCCATGGCCAGTGCCACAAATTTAATGTGATATGCCTGTTTTTAGGGTTCCAACCAAAGGGTGCCAATGAGACCCTATTACTAAGGCTCCATTGTCTATTTGTCTGTCACAGGGCTGTATGTTTTGAAATGTAATAGGTAGACACTGGAAATTTGCACAAAGTGTGTACTACTATGGCCAACAACAAATAATAAAAATTAAATAAAGTTAAAAATTAAAGTACATTTAAGAAACTTGTTTTACTAAAGTGTTTTAAAAATATATGTTGTGTTAAATATTGTACGGTGATAAGGATTACAGAACCCTTCGAGTGCGAGTCCGACTCACACTTGGCCACTTTTTTATTTATTTATTTCATATCCACTTCATTGTACACCAAAAAAGCAAAAAGACAGAACTATTTAAAACCTCATTTAACACTACACACCCAACATACCCCATCTTTTATTTAATAATATTATTAACATACCACATGACAACAAAAAAATATGTATAATTATGTAAATATTAGTAATGCTAATCTAAATCAATAGACCACTTCATTCATATTACTAACATAACTTTAGTTTCAATTTTAAATATGATCAGCATTGTATTAATTTGCATTTTTATGACAGTTTTTGTGTGTCATCTTTGAAAGTTTTTAGTAAATAATAGTCTTATTAGATAAAGCTTATGTAACAACTAGATTTCTAACATAATAAATTTTGAGCATAAATAAGATTGAAGAATTTGCAATTCTGCACAATAAAGTATAAACTAACAGAATTAATGTATTATAATATACTCATATAATTAAATAATGACATCATCACATGAACAGTTCTATATGTGGCATACCTTAAAACATTATTTTTTTCAAAAGCAGTGTCCAGCGTAGTAGGCGTAGTTGCTTTTATTCCCCTTTGAATATAAGTTTTTTTTTTTCTTTGAATGACTGCCATCAGTCCTTTCTGGACCATTATCAGCTTGGTTGCGTGAATATAATTGGCCCATATAACATTTATCTATTTAAACAATTCAAACAAACCATACAGTAGTCCTTAATTCTGACTATATACAGGTTGGGTATGTTGTAATTTAATTAAGCCTACAAGTGTTTCGTGTTAGCACGTGACAACAGCTCTTCCAACCCAAATACTTATAAACAACAACAACTGTAGTGTAACATTTTGATTAGCGCGAAACAATAGGTCAGAGAGTGCTTTCGACATCACCAACAATAGCCATGTCGTGTGCGCCGCGGACCGGTAGCCACTGTTGCATTCATTCTCATAGTAAACAATCACTTTTACATTATTAAAGTGTGGGTCAACTCATTGTTAGGTCGTATGGTAGGTACCTACTGCACCAACTACACAACACGCAACAGCTATGGCAAAGCTACGAACAAAGTCATTTTCAAGTCGGGAGGTAATTATTACGAAGTTTTGTACGCCTGTTCGACGTAGCGTCGCGCGTCGAAGCGACGTATAGCGGTGAGCCAGAACGCCGGTGGTCGCCGCAAGGAGGCAGGCACAGGCAGTGAGTGCCGCGCGCTCGCGGGGACGGACGTGTAGCCCTGCGTACTGAGCGCTCTCGTGTGTGTGACTTACGTGCTGGTGTTAACGCGCTCCTTCTACTATAGTACGCATATTATAGTATTGTTCGAGTGTCGCTTCTTTCAAGCATGCTGATGGTACAGACCAACGCACAACCGATGAAGAACAGCAAGATCAAAGGACCACCTCCAGTGCCTCCGCGGCCCAACCAGAGCGTGGTGGCGGAGGCACTGGCAAAAACGAGGAAGGCCGTGGCGGACTCTAAGGCTAGTTTTACGAAATCGCGTGCCTTCTCCAAACAAGAAAACCACTACACATCAAAATCTAAAACTTTGGATAGAGCTAACACTGTCAGTGAATCAACAGTATCACCCAAACAAAACGGATTAGCACGGGTCAAGTCGTTCATCAGGGATGTAATCAGTGACAAAAGTTCTTCGTCCGATGAAAGAAAATCTAGCGGTCAAAACTCCAGAAGAAGCTCTAGCGACAGTAGTTCTATTCCAACTCCGACATCGAATAAAAAGTCAAATGAATCGCTCAACTCTAAAGCAGTCAAAACATGCAGACAAATATTAGTAAGATCGCTCTCAACATCGAACAAGTTGGATCAAGATTCAAAATGTAAAGTATCAAAGTCCTCTAGTTTTGCAGAGAAAACTCAACCTTTACGAAAAGCACCTCCACCACCGTTGTCTCCTAAACCTAAGTTAAAACCAATGAAGCCATTGCCTGTAAATAAAAGCCCTGTGCATAGCAATAAGTCTAAGATCTCACCTGAAATAAGCCCGTATTCATCCCCTTTAGATGCTAAGCCCCCACAGAGCCCAGTGTCAGAAGCGCCATATGCGTCAGTGGAGGAAGTTCAGGAATTTGATGATAGGTTGCGGAACAGTCCATCAAAACAAGTCAGTACCCCATCGGCTAAACCAACAGTGCCAGGAAGTCCAAAAGTTGACGATAATGTAAATAAAAATAACAACTCGTTGGAAAGAAAAACATCGCGAGTCACAGAAATGTTAATTTCAGAGATCATAGCTAGTAGAAACAATAATAAAGAAAAAGACGAAGCGCAAACTGTGATAGATAAAGGGAAAGATTCTGGGAGCATGACTAATGGCAACGACGCTCCGGAGATGGAAATGATGAAGGACATGAACAACCACGAGATGTTGATATACGAATTGCAGACAATGCGCTCGCAATCGAACGTGCCGGAAACTTTGGACACCCCTGAGTATGCAGAAACAAATGGACAGTGTGATTCTGAGGACTCTGAACAGAACTACGCCATGTCTTCGGTGACGAGCGGGAATACGGACGATGATCAGGCTTATGCGTACATACTCGATGATGACCTGAAGTCTAGGTGGGTTCTCAAGAATTAATAAATTAACTTAATATTTCTTATCGTATGTATAAATCGTTACATTGTACTTCTCTTCCGTGGTTCGGGCATGTTGTGGTTTTGTGTTAAAAGGTCATACGACTTGATTAAACCCGGTTATGAACGTTGATAGACTCGTCAATACTGCGCACAATTTCTAGGTCGTTAAAATGACGAAGTAAACCTGATAGTAATTGACGTCTTTAGTTATTTACAATGGTGGTAAATTGCTTTTGAATAACTTCTATACGGTTTAATTATTTTTAGATTGAATTAACTCTAAACTAATGATGATGATTCATACTATATTTTGGAGTACAATTCCAAAGTTATGACTATTCATAAACAATAACCACCGCTGCTTGTCTCTCCCAAGTCTCCAAAGAAGAGATTTTGCTCATAGTCATCAAACTTTTCCATTGTCAATGTCATCACACCTTTTATTATGACTTTCGATAAGCTCTAATCATACAGGTATCTTTTGATCCCTTTTTCGAATCCTAAGAAGCAAAATCACTTCCTAATTTTAGTACAATTTTGTGGGCAGACTTCGTAAGCAGTTCCGCGCGATCAGCACCATGTCCCTGCAAGGTCTACCGCCTCTCCCGAAGAGTCTTAGCGGCTTCGCAGAGGGCGAGCTTGACCTGCAAGACACACCCTCACCGCCCTCAGACAAACCACCCACAGATCTCGACTCACAACTTGCTTATCTCAAGAAAGAAATGGTATGTAGAACTTTATTCTATCTTTACTATACCGTTTAATATTTCCTTTATCTTTTCTCCTATTATTGATACCAATTTCATTATTAATCACGACGCTAACAGTAATTAAATCTAAAACTTCACCCTTTTTCTTGATACCATGCCTACACGATTTTTACGGTTTCATAAACGGCACGTTTATAAGTAATAAAGGATAAATTTACGTACGGGAAACTGGTGATGTTCCAAAATTCCTGGTTTACTGTTATTTTATTTTAAACAACAACGTTATAAAATTTCCTTTTATGGTTGAACGGCTATAAGTGTGATGAAAGGCAAAATATTGGCTTTACATTCCATCGCTAAAGGATTCTTGATACGATCATACGGGAATTACAAAAGTTTATCAAGAGTCGAATCGAACCGCAGTATTCATGACAGCAGTTTAACAGAAACTAGGAGTAGTGACATCGAAAATAGACTAGCTCCCCAGTACTCAATACAAACATGGAATAAATAATGTACACACAGCAGACACGAGCGCAGTTTAAAAAACAGATGTTGTTCATACATTTGGGCTTATCGGCCGTGCGCCGAACGTTATTTACGGAGAGACGTATATGCTCCCTTTACTTGGTCTTACGAGCGGATTTAGCAATATAGGAAATTGAAAATCAGGACACCTATCGACACTTTTTATTACTCATAATCACGAGCCGTAGAATTCATGTGAAAGTGGGCTAGAGATACAACTAATGGGGCGATTTAGATAGTGTAATGGCTTATCTACGTCGCGTGTAAATGAAAACAATTGATTCCGTGCAATGCCACGTCCAATATTGTGTTAATGAGTGTTTGTTGTGTACTATTTGACTATTCCTTGAAACTGCCCACTTCATCGCTACATCGAAGACCACATAAATATCTTTCCATATTCATCTTTTGTTTGTATAGGGTCTTATAAATTAATATACTAAGCGATCTTTCTAACTCTGTGCTAGTCATCGAACGGAAATGCCATACCTGTTACACTTTGTAAACTATTTGAAATTGCACAAGTTAAACTAACATTTATTTGCTTAATCTTGCCAAAAGGCTGCAAAATTTGCCAAAACCCTTGTTAAAGAATACAATAAAAACTTCCAAGAAACACCTGACATGAATGTCATAGATAATGGCGTATCATTATCGCATTGCACAGCACTCGGTGCATTGCATGACGCAAAAACTCGTAATGTATAGCTTTACTATCACGTATACATATACCCAAGTATATAATGTAGTGTCATAGACTTCACAAGCTTGACAATGAGAAAGGTCTTACTGAGACAATTCTCGTTAAGTATGACGTCGGTAGGATACATTCAGTTGAATGTCTACGTGATATTGTTTATTGCGTCTTTATAGGTCTTCCTAATCGGCGGTCGATTCGATTCCTTCTTCATGTCACGTCTGTTGTACGTAATCGTATTTTCAAGTTCTTATAACGTTAGGATGGTTTCATCTGATTTTGTATTGATCAACCTGTTCATCAAGTTTCTTATTATTTGGACTGGCTCCAAAAGTTAAAATATGGTTATGGGCAAGATTGAATAAATTAAGTATGTTTTCCATAAATCATTGTCAGGATATTACGACGTTATACGTTATTCCATATTTATCTACGTTTCATTCTTGTACAAATAATTGTGAAAATAAAACAATGCAAGTTTTTGCGCTATCAAATTTTCACAAACTAGACATAACATTACACGTGTAATAGAGACTTGTAGCAGTTGTAGCTGGTGTATTATAACGCTCTAATAGCAATTATCACCCGCTACAACCTTGAACAGCTCATACTCATTTGCATCCCACACTTCACATTCACGCTGTAGTATTATTATTGTTTATATCATACAAATTGCCAATAAGAACAAAAGTGAAATAACTTTCTAAAAGGCAAAGATATAACTTTCGCCAATAAAAGTATCGGAAAGCGTCAGGATTTGAGGTTTCCCTTCACGTTTCCTTTATAACAATCTTAAGCTAGGATCTCTTTGAAGTAATCCTTATTTCGGTGTAGGCATCTTGAATTTATCAGATTCTTCTCGTATAATAATAAGTTTAGTATTGTGTGATTCATTAATACCTACCTTATTGTAAGATGTTTTACAATCGTTTTCCTGCTAATCTGAGAATAAAAAAAACGCGTGTAACGTAGGGTAGACCGGGGACAATTAAAACAGGTCATGATTACAACAACTTAAATTTCTCGAAAACCATGATAACTACGTGTGTGACGCGTCGTTTGTTGCTTCGTCGCCCATGTTCGGTTTTGTGTTTAGTACGGCTTGAGCGAGAAAGCGACGCAGTTGAGCACAGGACGCCTCGACGAATTTCGCGCCAAAAACTAAGTATTCACGATTTTTTAATTTTTGTTATTTACCTATCTAAATCTTGTTGTTTGACAGTTTTTCTTATTTTGGAGTATTGTTTATCTATTTGAGAGTGTTTTTATTACTGCTGATTAATGATAAAGTCAATATAAATCAAAATATTAAGTATTGAAGTAGAAGATGTGAGATGGGTGCGTTTGAAACAACTTGTCTGTGGACGTTTGAAACGTTTCAAACGTCCCCGCATATTCCGCATTTTTACCCGACTGCACAGAACAAAGTTGTGTTTTCAGCACCATCTTTTCCTTCACCAAGCCTTTCCATAACTTCACAATCAAGTTTTGCTGTAGAACTTGATCCTCTTGATGTTAGCAACTACAAAAACCAACCTTCAACAAGTAATTTTTTACCAGAATGCATCAGACCATTTCCTAAAGCACTACCCATAAAAACTGCAAGAAACGCAACTAAAAGGAAACCTACTGGTTACACAGATACTCCGGAGAAAGAAAACGTCAAAATACAAACCGAAGAAAGGGACAGAAAAAGAAATACCACCAAGTTATCTTTATAGAAAAACATAAATATGGAAGAAAAGAAAAAGAAGAACAAAACTACCAAAAACAAAATTAAATCATCAAAAAGAACCCCAAAGACTTCTAGCTCAGAAGATAAAGATACTGACACAGAAATTCCGCAATCTTCCGAGTCTGGTGTCCTTGTGTTGTAATGGAGATTAGTTTTTTTGAATACATACCTACATATGTTTGACTAGTTTTAAGGTATAATTTCCAAAAATATATTTTAAGTTTAAGAGCCAAATATTAGCTAAATTGATTGATCTTCTCTGACATTAAATTTCATAAGAAGAGTCAAACCTATATATATGGGTCAATTAACGGTTGTTATGATTGAAACATTTTTATGATTGAAACATTGTCATGATTGAAACATTGTTATGATTGAAACAAGCTGTTTTGTATGAGACCGGATTACCTTTTCTCTCTCCCATGCAAGTGCCACTACAGCGTAATAAGATATTAAGTCTTTCAATAATGTGAAATAGTATTCAATAGCACAAATTAGAGCACTAAAATTATATAAACAAGAGAGATTTTTAGTTGTTTATGTTGAAGATGTTTTTACATTTGTAATTTTCGAAATATTAATGTTACGATGACAGACTTGTCACGATCTCAATAAATAATTTAGTGGTAAGTTAAATTGTTAAGACCGATTAAATACCTACAGTAGTTCCTAAAATATTTTCAGTGTTTCAATTATCCCTACATATTGTTTCAACCGTCCTTGGGATAGGGTCAATAGAACCACTCTGCCCGATCTACTTTAATATGTGATTGTAAGTTAACTATTCGAAATTGAGATATAGATTATGTTTAATTTAGGAACTAGATAACGACCCTTTCAACGATATAAATCCGAGGGATGTGGGTACTATAGATACTTCACTGCACACGTTTTAAGTAAAATTGTTTCAGTTGTCCCCGGTCTACCCTATCTGTCATTGTGGATTCAGCTGTCATAGCTATATTAAAAACTATCCTGGTTTCTTAAGTAACCTTGGCAAATGTGAGCCTTATCTCCCTCCCTAGATCAAAATCCAGGTGCGAATAGCAAAGAAAAAGTAACTTAATTTATTTGCTGCACCTTATAACGTATTTCTCTAAGCTAATTATATTTGCAGGCCTAAGCCGAAGGGTGATATCCCCGACTAGTTGAGCGACTGAACGCAAGCCACACTGGGGAACGAAGCTAAGTTCGTTTGGCTTCGTTCCCGGTGTTGCCTGCGCTTTAGCATATATACGTTCAAGTCACGATCCGTAAAAACATACCACAACTTGTCGAGAAAAAGTTTTTCAGTTAGACTAAGGCGATTATCACACTGCACCGCATCACGCTGCATGTTGCGTGTCAACGATCTGAATTGAACGCGCGTGGATGCATTTTCTGTGTGTTGGACTGTGCGTGTTTTCTATACAAACGGAGATACTTACAAGCAACGCATTCACGCGCTACGCTGCGTGGTGCGTGACAGTGTGTTAGGCGATTCGCACACTGCACCGCATCACGCAGCGTGGTGCGGGGCGGCCATAGAAAACAATCTGCGTGCGGGGAGCGCGTCGCGCGCGCAGTTTATGTTTTCTATACAAACTGGTACTATGTTAAATCTGCTGCCCCGCGCTACGCTGCGTGATGCGGTGCAGTGTGCCAATCGCCTTAATCGCCTTATTAAACGGTTGCAGATGTTCGTCAGGGTTTGGTTAACAATCTGCTTTTTATGCACAATTTACCTATATTCTTGGCATCCAACAAGCATACACTTAAACAATTTACATTGCAGATTTTTCACCGGAGCTACTCGTACTTTGCTGCCTCGATTTGGCCTACATTTTAGTCTCTACTTGACCGATTTTTAACCGACTTCCAAAAGGAGGAGGTTCTCAATTCAACTGTGTTTTTTTTTATGTTTGTTACGCGATAACTCGGCCAATTATGAATTGATTTTAATGATTATTTTTTGTATGGTAGGTAATACTTCAGAGGTAGTCCCATATAAATATTAATAACTTAGCTTGGGTAGTTTTTGGATTAGCTTCAATAATACGTATTTTTTCCCACTTAGTATGTGGATGATATGTTATGTTCCTCTCACTGTTGTTTACATAGCAATTAGTGTATTCGAATTTGTGTGGGGTAAATACCACAACTAAAAAGGGAAAAATAAAAACTTTTTACAAAAAAGAAACAACTGACTTCCGAAACCAAAAACGCCTACTTCCGAAATTAAAGTTACTTTTCACTTTGTAGTGTTTTTTTTTTTTTTGAAGTCGGTTGTTTTTTTTTGTATAACTTTTTTGTATCAACAAAGGTTCCAACTTCTGAATATTCTTTTACAAAATGAATTGGCAATCAAAAAACTGCAAATTGGAATATAAAGACGCTAAATTGATCGTCTTCATTCAAAATAGATTGACATAACGAGACGTAACGTATCGAATTTAATGAATATTGAATAGAAAACGCTTACGTTTTGAATGTAACTGCATCGATGTGATAGATCCGGTTTAACACCATAGAAGATTCGAGTTACGTCAATGTCGTAATCTCGTTTGCATTTATATGAATCTTGGTTAACATTTGCGTAGGCGAGAAGCACATGGTAACTGTCTGTCATTGCATGTGTATATTCAACAGTTTTTTTTTTCAATTGCATGCGTAGGCGATTGTTTATTATCCTGCGTAGTTCTGATAGTTAATAAAGTCTAATATGGCTTGTAGGAATACATCGAATTGAATAAGCGCGCTTCTGATTGCGTTGATGCAAATGATATGTTTAATGCTGATCTGCCGACAGTGCATGCAGGTGGTTAAAGAGCAGCTGCACAAACTTGTGTAATCCAGCACGTTTCAAAGAGTTATCTCATTTTTCTGGATCAGGCCAGCACCTGAATACACTCAAGAAGACAAGAAGCAAGGACACTACTCTTAAAACAAATAATATTACTGTGATTGATAGAGTCAATGAAAATCGCACGTTATGATCAATAAATCTTAACAGCACCTTTAACTTGTACTTTACGCGGTCCAGAAACCTGATATTAAGTTGAACCGGTTTCTAAATCACGTTGCGATTCTTTAACATGTGATTAAACACGCGCCTGCGCCGGTGTTGGCTGTCATACGTTATGCTATATCCTTGTAAAGGCGATCGCCAGCTCAGCGATAATGTTACCTGCAAAAAGTTTGCTAGCTGCGAAACTTTAAATTCGAATCGAATCGCAGTGGTCAAATGTTAACGAGTTTTTTATGGACGTGCTAAAGGTGAAAGGTGGAATTGCAGAATGATGCTGAATAGACCCTCGTCTGCTAAGTAGCTATAGCTAGCTTTGTTAAAAACTTACCTCTTTTCTTCATAAAGGTCCCAGTTAAAAATGGACCTAGTAAACAGCTGTTCGAAGTCTATTCATTTGGTTCCAGCTTGAGCAAACGAGATCAGTTCATAGATAATAATACAGAGCACCTCATTGTATTGGCCGAGTCAAAACGTGACGATGTCATCGCTGTTTTGTCATGACGCGATGACGGCCGTTTTCCTTAAACTTTTCCAAAACATTACAAGGTATATTAACGCTAAAATAGTGGAATATGATTTAGTGGGAATTCCATCAATGAGGGAAGCCTGTAGGTATGTAATTTGCCTGCATTCATTGAAAATTGCATGCAAATGTCAAACTTACTCAAAGTAAACGGTCGAATTAAGAAATAAATGCTCAATCGAATCACTGTTAACTCTTCAAGATACAGGTAAGAAACATCTTTTCTTTGCTTATTTTAGACATATTATGAAAGCTCGTTATCTGAACATCCGAAACAGACAACGACTTTCTATGTCTTTGTACGACGTCTTCCCACACAATTGTTTTAACACACCCATAAACAGTTTGATGTGCTTTTACTCTACAACTTACAACTAATAACTTAATATAATTGCTCGTAAATTGACAGGTTGTCATTATTTTAATTTATTGTTAATTGTAAAAACATCAGAAGTGCCCTGGAAATTAGATAAGTTAGAATGAATTTCCCTAATCATGGGTAGACATTTGGAGTGCATCCATCTTTCCAAGCCACATAATTTGGACGTAAGCCACGACGCTTATAGAGGACTACTTAAAACGCCAATAAATCGTTTAACTATTAATTCCAATGTAATTTAAGACGCTGACAAGAGATAAACCGCGGTCACTGTCGGACAGCATAGAAAGAGAAGCGCGATGACACAACGCTTGTAATTTATTGCAAAATATGAAGCAATTATCTATTTACTCAAAAATTAGTTCAATCAATCTGCCTAGCCTTTTGCCAGCTATATTGGGGTCGGCTTCCAGTCTAACCGGATGCAGCTGAATACCAGTATTTTACATGGAGCGACTGCCTATCTGACCTCCACAAACCAGTAACTGGGTAATACGATATCTCTTGGTAAGACTGGTTGTCAGACTTTTGGGCTTCTGACGACCCGTAACGACTGTCAAAGATCCACGAATGACAGCCGGGACCAACGGCTTAACGTGCTTTCCGAGGCACGGAGGAGTCTCGGTATGTAAAGATGGTCATCCATCCACAGACCAACCCCGACAAGCGTAGCTTGAACCTGATGAATCAACCCGTGCGGCTGTTATTACTTAGCTACGAGCTCCTCTTACTCAAAAATGAATTGAGTAATCGAAAAAAAAAAGAACCATGTTCTGCATCTAAATAAGTGCCGTTGCTGCATCGCAACCGCGCCACTGCGGATTTTAGAGTGATATGGCAAAATAATGCAGCGACGTGGGGCAACTGAGCAACTCAGTCTACATGATTACGCGAAGCGGAGTCGGTCGGCGCGGCATTGTTTTGGTAACAACGGAGTTCTGAGTAATATGTTCAAGATAAACATATATTTTTTCCGCTACACAAACTATAAATAGCCAAATCTGTATAGATTTGGCAATGTTTTCGTTTAATACAAGCCTACTTTTAACATTTGTCTCTTGTCAGCGCCTTAATCGTAGCCTAGCGTCCGAGTGCCCCTCTAAACGCCTATTGAATTTGAATGTACTGGTGACGATGAATGTCTCCGCGGCGTTAACCCTCTGCCCGCATTGTCTGTAGCAGCTCCGCATCCGCGCTGGCAACCACAGCGCCAGGATGTTGAACCCCTACTACGAGAATAACTCGCCTAAATGACACGGGTTCATAATAGTTAACGTTTTCGACACCGTTTGTTTCGTCAAGTTTAAAACCTCACTTTATCCTTCCCTTTCTCTCTCTTCGGGTTTCTTTATTAAAGAGATTCCAACATTCATCGTTTTATCCTTAATTTCGTTCCATCTTCAATATAATGTTAATTTCAGCAATTCCTAATCATCGAGGTATTCCACTAAAAGCACTGATTCCAACAGCACTTGTCCGAACCGCTACATAATATACAGGAAGATTTTTAAGCTTACAAAGTTGCTTTTTCCAATTTATGCTCGATACTAATTAACACATGTATTTATTTTAATTAAATATGAATCCCAAAATGTAACGCACAATCCCGTTGAGGTTTTCCCTCAACGCGATTGCGAGTTACATTTTGGAAAAGTACGTCAAAAGCGATGACAAATATGATTAAACGACTTGGGAAAATATAATTATTATTAATCATAATATATTTTGGCATTTTTTTTGGCTCGTGTCTAAGTAATAATAGCCGCACGGGTCGATCCAACAGGTTAAGCTACGCTTGCCGGGGTTGGTCCGTAGATGGGTGACCATCTTTACGTACCGAGACTCCTCCGTGCCTCGTAAATCACGTTAAGCCGTTGGTCCCGGCTGTCATTTGTAGATCTTTGACAGTTGTTACGGGTCGTCAGAAGCCCGAAAGTCTGACAACCAGTCTTACCAAGGGGTATCGTGTTACCCAGTACCTAACTGGGTTGTGGGGGTCAGATAGGCAGTCACTCCATGTAAAATACTGGTATTCAGCTGCATCCAGTTAGACTGGAAGCCGACCCCAACATAGTTGGGAAAAGGCTAGGCAGATGATGATGAATATATTTTGCCATTTCAAAACAGAGTCCGAATTTCCTTGTTGAAAAAAGACTTTGACTAGACTTAGGCAAGTCGACCAAAAAGATCAAACGTACGAATCAAAGTTTTTGGAGCTCTGCCTATAGTTTGTCATGACAGCATGTGTGATATGGTAGGAGCCATCGTATATCGAGAGTATGTCGTGACTGGAGGGAGCACGTGCTGGTATTTTTAGCACGAGCGACACCCGGGGGCGGGTTACGTCACGTGCTGTAACCGGATTAGACGAAAAGTTCGATCAGATCGTGCAATGGACAGCGCAGCGGCCGCGCGCCGTTGACATCGGTAATGAGAAATTGAATAAGATGCTTTATTAGAATCGGATGTCAGACGACACGGTATTTAAGAACGATGCTGTCATCCTAGTATTAAATGATCTACTTTAATTTGTTTACTTGTTATTTTTAGGTACCTTGAGGGGTAGGACGTTACGTTGAATTATGAAACGTTTAAATTGGAGTTGATCAAACGCTTCAAAATCTGCTTTAGATACTAAACAAACCGCTACAAACATAACCAGCGTAGAAACAAGGGACCCTAATCCTGCCGAAGGTACAGGTTTTTAATAGGTGTACTTAGTGAACCATTGTTCTTAAAAGTTTCCGTCCATTACAGAGATTAGACGCCGGGGTACAAGTTTCTCGCAACTCGTGATGTGAAGGACGTGCGCTATCGCTGGACCCAAATAAGTACCTCACACATTGTATAGAACGAGTTTACCTTTAGCACATGTTTTGCCTAAAAGCCAGAATAAACCGACTCGTTCTTTAACAATTATCGCTAGCCAGTCTCTAGAAATTGCTTTGGGATGTTTGAGGTTCGGATATAATGGAAAATTTACTCTTCGAAGAACATTTAACCTCTCGTGGATACGAGGGCTTAATAGACGTAATAAACCCCAATGACACAGTAGAAAGATGTGATAAAATGTCACTCGCCTGGTTTATTAGGCTATCAGATTATCTACGACTTTAGTAGACGCATGAAGACATTTCGGACGGCTCCAAAATGTAGTATATCATCTATAAATAACGGAGTCAACGGGGCATTAAGCAAAACAAACTGAACCTATGTTTAATATAGACGACACGGCTCGTTTACTCGCGCAAGCTCTTTCATCCAACGTTTTTTGTCGGCGTTCTCTTATGACAATTTGACATCTACTGTTGTTTTAATAGTCTTCACAGTTTTAATCTACATGATAAGCTCTTTCTCTAATAACTGTAGTCATTTTCTCACTCAAAACTTCTTCGATATCATAAACAAAACGAAATGCTTCAATGAAAATCAAAACAAATCTCAGCCATAACCACCAATTGAACTAAATTGGCTAACGGGAGCATTACATTATAGACAGCATCATAAAAAATTATGTCAACCATTGACTACGGGGCAGTTGAATGAAAGTCCGTCGACCCCACGGCTACACTGACATAATATGCCACGATTGGATTACTGACAACTTAACAACTCATCAATTACTTGCCGGGTCTACCGACTATCGCTGACTAAACTAATAACATACGTAATTGGATTCAACAGTCCACGCCACACACAGCTAATTTAGAACTAATACAGAAACTATCTGTGTTATTGTTACGTGGTTTTATGTATTTCAGGATTCTGAGAGGCGCTTAAAATAAATCTCGTGTGTTAGTCAAAGCTGAAGAAGTGTTGTTATTTAATTGAAGCCTGTCTATTTCGTAATGTCGTGTCGGACAAAAAATTTACAGTTATGACTTCTGGTAAAACATAATTTCGACCTACTTGTCATTCCTGTAATGACCCTAATTGCGTAATACAACACAATCTATTTCGATTTGAAACAAATTGCTAAACCATTGCTTCATAAGTTGGAAAAACAATCTGCTCAACAACGTAAATAACGCAATGAATGTTGTTGAACTGTCAAAATGAAACAAATTAGGCATAATTGTTTACGAAAATAAGTTATGCAATTAGGGTACAGTTTCAAGTGATCTTTTGCAAGCATTTCTTTGAACGTGCAAATCAAATCAAAATATTTTATTTCACATAAACCTACAAGGGCACTTATGAAACGTCAGAAGCTAGGTGCACGGTTCCAATTGGTCGCTTCCTATGGAGAAGAGCCGGCAAGAAACTCCACGGTTACTCTTTTCAAAATAAATTGTTTCTACAATGTTTTCAAATTACAGTGTTAATAGGTATGGGAGGACAGTGTAGGCCTATCAACAAGTACCAGGTACTTAGTAAAATAGAAAATGGTCCACAAGTCTACAGCCTACAATGTTCTCACATTCACAAAATGTAAAAGAAAAGAATCTATATAAAAGACTAGCTTCTGCCCGCGACTTCGTCCGCGTGGAGTAGCTACTTTGGGCTAACGCTATCTTTAATCCGCGACTTCGTTTAAATAAAGGTGTATTTTTTTTTAATAATGCGTACCTATGTTAAGGAGCTATTTTAGGTACCTACATCACGCTTTAATCAGTAAGCCGACGTTCGCACGGACGTAATAAAATCGCAGCGGGATTTTATCGCGCACTGAATTTTCAACTCTCGGTGTTAAGCCGAACGTTGAGAATCCAACGCGCTGGAACGCACTCTCGTCCCAGCGGATTTTCAACTCTCGGCGCTAAACAGATCGTTGAAAATCAAGAGCACGAAAAAAAGAACCAGATCTCGATAGGGCAACATATAGTTGCCCGTGCGAAAAACACTCTTGGCGTAAATCTATTCCTACGTGCTTAAATGTTTGCCCCTGGGTCTTATTAATTGTTACCCCAAACGATACCTTCACCGGAAATCGCGCGCAGTACTTGATCATTATTTTGCTGCGATGTTATTTTAAAACTGCGATATCTTCTAAGATATTTATTGAAATCGAATGATGACAACGGCAATTTTGTTTTAAATTAAATACTTGTGATGAATAACGTATTTATTTGGATAAGGATTAATGTCATGTTTATAAAAACACCTTCGTAAATAACGCATTACTTTTGAACAAATTTGGTTAGCATAAAAAAGGTTAGAGTGAGCCAACCTTAAAAGATAGACATATGCTGTCGCGGACTTTTTTTTAGAACTTTTAAAGGGGAACAATTCTGTCATACATGATTTTTGCGAAACTTTAACTGTTTACGCAGCGCACGCAGCGGAAGCTCTCAAAAGGAAAAAAATAATCCCGATTTTGAAACATTCTTCATTGGTGCTCCGCTCCTATTGGTCTTAGCGTGATGATATATAGCCTATAGCCTTCCTCGATAAATGGGCTATCTAACACTGAAAGAATTTTTCAAATCGGATCTGTAGTTTCTGAGATTAGCGCGTTCAAGCAAACAAACAAACAAACTCTTCAGCTTTATATATTAGTATAGATAAACAAAATAATAAAAATAAGGACCTATTTAAACCAAATGACATGATTGCCACTACAGCTGTAATTTGTTACAGTGTTTTTTTGTATTTGTTGCAGTTTGTTGCTGTATTTTTTTTTAAATCAAATTAGATTTGTCTAATTTGATTTTTTTTTAAATATAGAAAATTGTAGGCATATAATGTCAAATACTGAAAAGATTATGTCAATGAAGTAGGTAAAAAAAAGTAAAATAAAATAATCATCGTAATTTGGGAGCAGTTAATAGACATTTACATTGTTATGCCGTTAATGAGGTACCAGGGAAGCCACATGTGCAGAAGGAATTATTTCCAGACTTCCTTGTTTTCAATGTAGTCTTTAATCTTATAATATGCTTTTTTGATAAGGACACGAGCAAATATATGATGGACTATTGGTTTTCAAAAGTGGGCTATTTTTTTCCGTTGTTTCTTCAACAATAGGTACTGGACAGTGTTTGTCGGTACGCACGTATTTGTTTTATTAAGTACGTAGATTATCGAGTTAATACTTGTTTTGTTACACTTGGTTAATGGGGGCTTGTTTCAGTTTCATCCAGGCGGTTTTCATATACCGGTTAATACTGTTCATGAAACCGTTATAATTCCGTTCATCGATTAACCGGTTAATTACAAAAACGGTTTAGACTAACCAAACCTAAATAATTTTGTTTACCGGTTATTACAGAGAATAGAATTGTAAAACTCGCGCTAACCTAAATTAACCGGTTTTACTCAGACGCATGCCCGCCGCCGCCGTTTGTCACCTTAATTTGCGTATTCGTTGGCGTATAGAACTTTGTTATTGTAGGTGTAAGAGAGATGGCGTAGTAGGTAGAACTCGTTTATACCGTCGAAACTCAAATTAACCGGTTGATGTCGTTCTACAGACTCGGAAAACGGTTTCACCCATTATCCTGTTAAAACACCGGTAACCGAAACCTAAACCGCAATTGTTTTTGGTTCGAGGTCAATGACACATACCGTTTCGGAAAATTAACCGGTTTCCGAGCCCTGCTTTCATCACACACCGTAATAGGTCGCTAACTTGCACATGGATCGTTCGCACCTGTGCCCAGGGTTGGGCAGTATTTGAATTACTTGTAATTAAAATACGTAATAAAAATACGTATTTAGTATTTGTTATTCAATTACTTCTTAAAAATGTAATTTGTAATTGGTATTTCAAATACCTGACGCCGAGGTATTTTGTAGTTAGTATTTCAAATACTTCTTATGACTTCAAAATACATTTGAATATAAATACATTTAGCGATCTTATTAATGGGTGCGTTCTGCAAAAAATTGCCCTCGGATAGCTTTCGTAAGCAAAATGGCGACCGCTAAATATGTAAATCTTTAAAGTCGGCAACACTGGGCTGTATTAGTTCTATTCTATTTACATAACCTAACACCTGACTATATGTTGTAATTTGTATTTTAAATAAAAATAGTTAAAATACTGTATTTTGTATTTTATATTTCAAATACACGACTTAAAAGTACTTTGTATTTCGTATTTTAAATACGTGCGAGATAGTATTTTGTAATTTGTATTTTAATTAAAGCAAAGCATGTATTTTGCCCAGCTCTGCCTGTGCCTCATTTCGATGCAGTCTGTGCACGTGTTTATCTGTTCCATTAGCGGTCCTCCGCTGTGCTCACGTGTCGTAATGGACCCTTATTCATGTTTGCTCTCGTGTGTTTTCTTATCTTTACACTCCTGTAGTCTTCTAAAAATCGGCTTGCTCTCACGCTTACTTCAACTTTTGAGAAAGTTGACGTAATTATTCTATGAGGCTTAAAACGGATGCTAATTAATCTTAATATCAACTTCGAATGTCTCGAAAACGATTAGATATTCAAACGAAGTATACATCCTCGGTCAATTGAATCTACCTTGGGTGGAGTGGCTGACCAAAAGAGAAATCCAGTCTTTCGAAAAATATAAACATTAATTTTAATAGCGTTTTGGCATGATTGCTCTCGTATTGGTAAAGTGTATCACTGACGTTTAAGAGCGTTGACCTGTCGAATTCGATATCAATTTTATTAAAAACTATTTGGCTATTACTGTCACTTTCGTTTTGCTCACGCCAATGATCAAACAGAGTCTGTGTAATGAAAGCTGAGATTGATTTTTCACGTTTTCATAAATTGACAACACTGCTGCAAATGTCACTTTTGTTGTCATGTTGTCAGTTGTTGTTTTTTTATTCTCTGACGAAAACTAATTTGTGTATATTTTGTCGTATTTCAAGTAAAACAATGCCAAAAACTTTGAGAAATAGTGCGAGAAAGTTGTTATACACTATGATAAGTAATTACAACCGAGTGATAAGCGAACGCGAGGACCTATTTAACGAAAAAGTACCATTGTTAACAATAATTTCGAAAATTACTGGTAAGCTATTGAATTAGTTTTGATACTAAGGAAACAGGATTAATATTTATTAGACATCGATATAACATTTTTAAATGTGGAATCATAATTGAATATAGCGATGAGAAATCGCGTGACATCAAAATAAAAATCTGTGTTATTCATATATGTAATCCAGTACCCTAATTGCATAACTTATTTTCGTAAACGATTATGACTAATTTGTTTTATTTTGACAGTTCAAGAACATTCATTGCGTTATTTACGTTGTTGAGCAAATTTTTATTTCCAACTTATGAAGCAATGGATTAGCAATCTGTTTCAAATCGAAACAAATTGTGATTGATCGTGTATTACGCAATTAGGGTACTGGTCCATCAATATAACAGTTTTAAATGTGGAATCATAACTGAATATAGCAATGAGAAATAGCGTGACATCAAAATCAAAATATGTGTTATTCATAAATGTAATCCAGTTTAACATCCTAGGTTTTCTGCTGTGAAAAACATAGTATTAATACATAGAATCAGGATAACTAATCAAATATTTAAAAAGTATGACCTACATATTTAACATAAATTATTTTGTAATATTAATTTCTATGTGACTTACAACCTTATGATTATAAAAGCTTATCTACATAATTTTTTGCTTCATACTTTCCTAATAATCTGTAAAATCAAAAATAAATATTCTGCATAAAAATATTCAAGTATCAAATACGTTTTTCATAGTTGACCCGGGGATAACCAACGTAATTTTTTTTTAAAGACTCTTTTTCACTCAGTTTTCAATAGACAGACTCTATGTAGTATAAGTTTTCTTTTCGACCCTCTTTATAAAACCCAACATGTAATTTGCATATTTTCCATACAAACAGTGAAAAATTCCACATTAAAACACGTCGAGGCTGCCAACAATGCGCGCCTCAGGCTCAAAAAAAAAATCACGGGGTAGGGCAAACAAGTACCACGTGGAGTCGCGATTGTCAAATTCGATTTTAGTTGTGTCAAAATTATTTTTAAATTTAGAGAATTTTATTTGCGGAATAACTTTAAGATTCTCATAACCAAAAATAAGGAATTTTAGTGATAGTTTAGTTTGTTTAGTTCGGTGTACGAGAGAATCGGCACCATTATTCAGACGAACCGTAGGCCTCCTAAGTATCGCTACTACTTCTGTATCTGAGTATTATATTATCTTGATATCTTCTTGATTGCTATTGTTTTGGGGTTTGTAGTGTATGATGTTGTGATAAAGCCAGCTGATTGAATCACCACGGTGCATCTGTGCGCGCGCAATGGCTCGTGTCGGTCGCGCATCATGGCCGCCGGACGCGCGCGCACGCACGCTCCCGACTACTTTCACATGTCATATTCGTACAAAGTTTCACCTACATTTCGTTTAATCCTCTTTCGGTCAGTGGAATGCTGTAACAAATGTATATTTGTCAATAAGTATCTGCGAAGAAAAGACTGAAAGGATCTATTCCGTAGATCATAATATGTGGTTGCATTTTGTTGCAACGGTTGCAGTTTATTGATTGTTTATTATGACTAGATATTCATTGTTTCACTATGTATTATGACCTACGGAGCCGAAACGTGGACACTCACGGTACGGCTGGTCCATAAATTTAAGGTTGCTCAGCGAGCCATGGAGCGGGCTATGCTTGGAGTCTCTCTGAGGGATCGAATCCGGAACGAAGTGATCCGGCAGAGAACCAAAGTTATCGACATAGCTCACAGAATTAGCAAGCTGAAGTGGCAGTGGGCCGGCCATATCAGCCGTAGAACCGATGATCGTTGGGGTACACGTGTTCTTGAATGGAGACCGCGAATTGGCAAACGTAAGGTAGGACGCCCTCAGGCTAGGTGGAGTGACGATCTTCGAAGGGTGGCTGGTAGCAGCTGGATGAGAGTTGCCGAGAATCGAGCTGAATGGCGTGCAATTGGAGAGGCCTATGTCCAGCAATGGACTGCTATAGGCTGATGACGATGATGATAATTGTTTCACTCAATATTTGCTTACAAAATAACGTGTTACTTCGATGACCGCTGTTCCAGATGACTCAAGTCCATGACATGATTACCATGAAAAATGATGATATTAGAAAGACTGTATCACATCATCGATGTGGGCTAATGACATGCACGAGATCACTTAAGTCTGTGATACTTATTGTCTCTTGCATAATGTGTCACCAATCCAAAGAGCCACGATCTTTATTCTATCATTTTGTAATGGTTATGTAAAGACCCTATTGGGACACTATTCTTTGCATATTCCTCAATTTTCCATTTTGCCAATATCGGTACGGAAATCAAGGAATTCGAAAGGTTCTCCACTCAGCCCATTGTTGATTTGTAAATTAGTTTCAATGATTTAAGATACAATAGAGTCTGGGGTTCCGTTGCGGTAATGTTCCGTTAAATCTGACAATAGGCACTTAGACCTCGGAAATTAAAAGCTATAAATCATTAAGCACTGTCTGAAACTGTTTTATGTTTTTGTCTTTTTCAAAGATATCTAAAAATATTATATTACATACGTGCTGTTAGGATGGCGCTCCGTGTGTCCTTTTTAATAAAACACTTTGATTCTGCTACACTGATTTTATTTATACTTGTACATCAAAAGTACAATTAGTCGGAAAAGATTTTAATCGGATAGAATTTTGTGGGTTGACTGCTCTGCTTGTATAGCGGGCAGTTTATATAGTACAACTAGCTGACCCCGGCAAACGTTGTTTTGCCAATTATTTGTTTGGGGTGGACAACCCTTATCACTTAGGGGTATGAAAAATAGATAGTAGCCGATTCTCAGACCTACTGAATATGCATATAAAATTTGGTAAAAATCAGTAAAGCCGTTTCGGAGGAGTAAGGTAACTAACATTGTGACACGAGAATTTTATATTTAGTACAATAAGTCTCAAATCAGCAAATTTAGAACTTATTTATAACAGTACTAATAATAAAGCTGAAGAGTTTGTTTGTTAGTTTGAACGCGCTAATCTCTAGAAGTACCAGTCGGATTTGAAAAATTCTATTTGCATTTGATAGCCCGATTCTTGAGGGAGGTTATAGGCTATTTAACATCACGCTACGACCCTTAGGAGCCAAGCAAAAAGAAAAAAAGTCAGAATGAACGCTAAGCGAAGAAGTAACAGTGCGGGTGGGTGATACGATGCGACGCGATGGGTCGGGGAAACAGCAAATTTAACTCATATTAGTTGATAATATTGTTATTGAAAGTAAACCAGTACCCTAATTGCGTAATACAACACAATCACAGTCTGTTTCGATTTGAAACAGATTGCTAATCCATTGCTTAATAAGTCGGAAAAAAAAATCTATGAATGTTGTTGAACTGTCAAAATGTCAACAAATTAGGCAAAATTGTTTACGAAAATAAGTTACGCAATTAGACTACTGCTCAAGCAAAACTGTAAACAGTAACAACTCATAGTTTTGTCAGACGTTGAGTTGGTAAAGTAATTATAATTAATTCATTAGATTTAATTACACTTGCAGCGCGTGAACATAAAAATAAGCCAGTTGTATTAATTGTTAAGTAACAATGATATACATACTTTACTAGTGTGTTTACTATCGAATTCTTGCTCGAGTCAGATGAAGGACGGTAGTATTTTTCATAAATACTTGTAATTTATTACAAGCAGAAATAAATATTTGATGTGGTTGGCTTGGCCTCGGTCCCAAAATAATTAGTCATAATTATTTTGATGAGAATATTCAGAATCCAAACCCAAATCAAATTGAAGACTACCAAATTAATTTTGGCAGTGTAAGGAGCTTGATTTCTCATGATAATTCAGACAAAATGATTTAATTTTATGGATATATTGTCAAATTTCGGGAATTTAATGATATCTTTCATATTGAGCTGTTCATTTTTCCCAACCCTAGGTAAACCTCTCGTAGAGTAATGTGATGATAGTATACAAAATTTCCTAATTCCGTGAAGATTCGATTATTATGAAGTATGGCAGTGTTATTGGGTTTTTCTATCTGAAATTTCTCAGTAGCAGCTCGGAGTCTGGATTTGTGCCCGGTTGATGGCAATAGGCTCGCCCCCTATTACATGGGACTTAAACATAACTGGCGAAATGTGGGTGTACCTCATAGATATAAGAAAGAAGGAGATATGCCCGGTAGTTGAAAATGTATCGAAACCCAATGTCTCCAATTTGTCCCCACCACGTCGCCACAACTACACACGCAATCAGTAAACCTAATAGATACGAAGTTGCGCTCACACTTCCAATTCATAAATCATAACGTACTACACAATTAATTATAAACCTTATGCTTTCGAACACAGCGTGCATTTACAATGCACCGTACAACTCACTCACACGAAAGTTATCGTTGTGCTATGCACAAGCAATTTATTTTACATATACGCTAGTGATTGACTAAATCGGAAACTTATCGATTCTCCCATTAATAATTATTATTGTATTAAACATTTTGGAAGTTCTTGAAAAAAATATAAATAAAAACAATTTACATATAATAAGATGATATGAATAAACTGAATAAAGGAAACGGCACAAAAAAAGTGTGTGTGGCAGCTCCGATGCACGACTGGATTTCAGTAAGAAATTGTTATTATGTAGTGATCTAGGTAAATACATATTAGATTCCTATTAGGTTCGTGTTAAAATACTTATTTTGATCCATTAACAGTGTTAAAAGTTAATTTAGAAGGAAATTTTAGCAAATTGAAATTGTCATAATTACGTAACTTAAAAACTCACTTTTTTGTTTGTAAAGATATTTCTTTAATTTTGGTCTTAATGAAAGGTCTAAACTTAAAACCATTTGTCACGTTTAGTTCATGAAAATCGGCCCACGGAACAAAAAGATACGGTCATTTTATATGTGGAAATTTTGTTTAGTTAATCATTTGTAAGGTGAGTGGGGGCAAGATGAAAAACGGGGTAACACAAAAAGTCGTCCATAGCGCCAGATTCTGTGCAGTTTAGCAGTGATGGCAACATTGTTAAGACCGCTATTTTGTTACGTCGCACACCTCAGTCACACACACACACACCTTAGTGAATGGTTTGTGTGAAAAATGCAAATGTCTACACATCGACTTTTACGCAAGTTAATCGAGTTTTTTAATCTAACCCCGTGTCCTGTAACTTTAATTACGTGGTAGGTATGAGTATTTTATTGGAATATCTACTTATTATTTGTAATTCTTAGTTGTGTTATAACATCTAAATATGGCTATTTTTTTATTTTAGGATTTATTTCAATTTTCCGTCTTTACCCATCAATATTTGACGGGGTAAGATGAATATTTAAAAGACAAAGATGAAAGAAAGATGCGAAATTTTGTTTTGTATCTTCATAGTAGGATAAAGTAAAGGGTAAAGGATTTATTTGACTGATACTGATGTTTTATTGTCAGTATAACCTTATCCAATTAAAGTGGAAAGTTTGAGAACCTCTACTTTCAATGTTCCCCCGGTGGGGTAAGATAGATATATAGTTTTTTTTTAAATCGTTTTATCTTTGTTAACTAAAGGTATTCGGACACTACAGACAGTTGAGAGTTTTAAGGGCACTTCAAACTTTAGACTAATGAACACCAACAACGTCTGATAATCATTTGAACGATTTTAGAAACTATTTCGATCTTTCCCCATCACCCTTTCATCTTCCCCTTGTTTCAGTTTCATGATAAAAATATTTTACTTTAAAAAAAAAATCTGCTTTCTAGCAGATTTAGCAGGATGTTATCAATGTGATGGAAAAATACACTTTTTGCTCTTTACTCACAACAAAGATTTTTTTTGCATATACTAATATGTACTGCTCATCTCATCAAAAAATCATTTGATCTTGCCCCCACTCACCTTAAATGTTTGTTCTAAAAAGGTGTAATTACTTAAGTAAATACCTTATATTTGTGTTTTATATGCATTTTAGTAAGCTGAGTATAATTTATTTATACACACATACATAATTGACAACATTTCATATTTTTAACCTGCATGTATTATTACGTTATTTATAAGTAAATCCAAAACTAGGGCACCCGTATTTTTCCGTTTTTTGAAATTATGTACTTTTCATTCATAATTTCAACTTTGAATTTCGGTCTATTCTAAAAAGACGTAAGCGCCAAATGACGTCATGCATACGGTGGAATAGCGATAAAACCTTTGCATTACTATGTCCCGTCAAAAAAAAACTGTTAGATGTCAGTTAGATGTCACTGTCATCTAAACACTTGTCACTTTGTCAGCTTGTCAAACTCGTTAGCGCCTAAAGTGTTGCTTGTTTGTTTTCAATTAAATTCGTAAATTGTCTTATTTTCAAGTGCTCATTTTGTTTTTATTAAGTCACCATGAAGGTATCGGATGGATTTCTCGTTGCCGATAGTAGAAACTTGCCGAATGTAGACTATTTAATGCTATTGCAATATATGAACGAAAATGAATGCTACAATAGTGCGGAGACACGTAGTGCCAAGGCATTACTAGCTTCACGGGAAGCATATGTTGACACAGCTGTAGGATATGTAGAAGTCAAGCGAGAAGGAAACTCATGCACCGTTAAATGCAGAGTAACACCCGAACATAAAGTAAAATCTAAGTTGTATCAGGTTTCAGCTGTAATCGATGAATCTGTCGAGAAGATTATCACAGTAGAATGCAACGACTGTGCAGCTTCTGCAGGAGGATGCAAACACGCTATATGCTTTGCCATTTGGCTCATAAAACGGTCAGACGAACCTTCAACTACATCAACTAAGTGTTATTGGAGTACCTAAACCAAAACTTGCTGGAGCTGTAGGTGACCAGAAGTTTATTTTGGCAAAAAACATTGGCAAAACGAAAAGAACCCCAGATAATGTGGACATGAGTGTCAATATTTCAATGTTTTCCGAAGAATGCAAGAGGCGTAAAGTTACAACAGGAATGATTTTAAATTACTGCGGGAATCACCAGCCCCGGATAAATGACTTTAGTGTGTTTAATTTAGTACTGCAATTTGTTCACCAACTAGATGATCACTGCTATGACAATTTTAAATCATTTTCTGCAACAACTATTACCATAGATGTAGTTGAAACTATTGCTGAAGCTACAAAAGCTCAAGCAGATTCAAGGCTGTGGCATTCTATGCGTCAAGGAAGAGTCACAGGGTCCAGGATCTATGAAGCTATTCACTGTAAAACAGAGAATGGTGCTTTAGTACAAAGTATTCTAGGAGGTTACAAGGTGCCAGAAACAAAAGCTATCAAAAGGGGCAAGGCATTAGAAAAAGAAGTACTTAAGGAGTTAGAAAAAGAATTTGGAGTAATTCAACACACAGGGTTGATTTTAATATCCCCTATCATTGGAGTTTCACCTGATGGGATTTGTATGGACTTTGTGATTGAAATAAAATGCCCTATAAGTGATAAAACAATGAAAAGTTATGTGAGGGACAGTGAACTGTATGAAAAATATAAAGCTCAGATAATGGTACAAATGCATGCTGCAAAAAAATTAAAAGGACTGTTTTGTATCGCTGATCCTAGTTTTGAACAGACAAAACGCCTACACAAGTACTGGGTGGAGTATGATGCAACATATGTGAAAGGTTTATTAGATGCCGCTGAAGAATTTTGGAAACAATTTATTTTTAAGATTGTATTGCAAAGTGCAAAATAAAAATCAATACAGTATTTGTCTTTTATTCAAAGTAAAAATCAAATAATTTATTTCAGTTAGGCACATAAAAGGCACCTTTCAAAGTCAAAAACAAAGAAATAGAACTAATTCTAGTTGCCCCTTCCAAAAGGTAGTTTGGAGAAGAATGGGCAAGAAATGATGTCCGTGACCACCGAAGGACCACCAACGCCAATCGCTTCCATATTTAGTAAATAATTAGTACCCTGGTACCTTAGTAGTTTTCGAGAAACTCGACTTTGAAGGTGGTCCGGCGGTAGTCACGCTCCCTTCAGTAGGACCACCATGAGCGCCGAAAAAGGGGGCATGCTGCAGCTATTCTAAGTATACAAATAATTAGTACCCTTAAATGTGATTCATTGCGTAAAAAAAACAGAACTGAAACATTTGTATTTACCAAGAAATCAACGATGATAACTTTCGCGCGCTCGCTCAGCAGGACCACGACTTTGAATGTTGATTCCAAGTTTGACGAGCTTGTCGCTTTCCTCAAACCTATATAGAAAATTAGTACTCTGCAAGGTTCCCAAAATTCAAAATTGGTTCTTCAGTAGTTTACGAGATGTACCATGCCATTGGGTGGGGTGGCGGTTGTCACGGTGTAAAATTTTCATTTCAAGATTTCCCTATTAAAAACTCTGTGATTTCTTCCCAAATTTATACAAAAATTAGTGCTCCTAAAGAAGTTATAGCGACCGAAAATTCAGATTCCTAAGTGTTGTATTTTAATCTTATCTTGCAGGGTACTAATTTTCTATGTAGGTTTGAGGAAAGCGTTGTCGCTTTCCTCAAACCTACATCAAACTCAAACTTGGAATCAACATTCAAAGTCGTGGTCCTGCTGAACGAGCGCGCGAAAGTTATCATCGTTGATTTCTCGGTAAATACAAATGTTTCAGTTCTGTTTTTTTTTACGCAATGAATCACATTGAAGGGTACTAATTATTTGTATACTTAGAATAGCTGCAGCATGCCCCCTTTTTCGGCGCTCATGGTGGTCCTGCTGAAGGGAGCGTGACTACGGCCGGACCACCTTCAAAGTCGAGTTTCTCAAAAACTACTAAGGTACCAATTTTGTCGTTCGAGCACTAATTAGTACCAATTGGTTACTAATTATTTACTAAATATGGAAGCGATTGGCGTTGGTGGTCCTGCGGTAGTCACGGACATCAAGAAATCTGATAAATACACCATGTATCTAGCTCACATATTTACACACATTGTAAAACTACCTATACGATATCACAATATTTCTAACATTTTTACAAGTAATACTAATAAGTCATTCATTCTTAATAATAGCACTATGTAGATTTATCAACCCGCATGCCACTATAACTGCATCATCTGCATGTTGGATTAATTTATTATTTATTACCGAGTGTGGTTTCAAAAATTTAAATAGCCTTACTCTTCTTATTACCCTCTCAAAATGGATACGCAGACTGGCAATGACCTTGCTTTTGATAGCATCCTGCTTTGTCAACTTTTGATCTTTTGAAACACTGGGTGGACGAAGTAGATTATTCTGATTTCTACTTAGTAAAACATCAACATGTTTAAATCCTCTGTCTGCCAATACAGTACACCTTGGTGGCAGCACATCCAGAAATCCACTGTTTTCTACTATATTGGCATCAGATATACGACCCCCAAAACCAACAGATACAAAGTTGACAAAACCATCAGGTGTTGTAGCTATTAAGTATTTTAAAGTATTAGCATTTTTATACTGTGACCATGTTAAAGACTGGATAATAGGATTTGACGGCTTTTCAATTTCTATCTCGAAACAGTCAATAATGCAAAATACATTTGAATATTCCTTATTGGTTTTGAAAGAGGCTGGCAAGTTTCTTTTGACATCATATACACGGGGAGAATATATTAATTGTTTGAAGAACTTGGATAGAATACACAAAGTCCTGAAAAATATTCTCCATAATGTGGTTAATGACACCTCAAACATATCTGAGATTTGGTAGAAGGGGCTATTATTTTTAATTTTATACAAAGTTACTATTATATTAAAGGATTTTACATTCAGATTAATTTCTAAATAGTTAATCAACCAATAATAATTTGTTGGCAAGCCTATGTAATTTTGTGGTTTTTTTTTTATAAGGTCAAGCATAAAGCTTCTTCCCTGTATTACAGTTTTAATCTGAATTTCTGATGAGACTTCTGACATTTCAGCAGAGGTAGAACTTCCTTGTGTTGAAGGTAACAACATTTCTTCCATCTCATCATCTTCTTCAAACAAAGGTTTCTTTGTCTCCTTATTGTAAATGGCACAATAAGTCGTTCGATCCGATGTTCTTGGCTTCACTTGTACTCCTTTGCTGACTTTTGTAGTGAATGATTTTTTACAAAGTGTGTCCATATCAATTTGCATAAACGATGAAGAAGTTGTTGAAGATGTGCTGGGTCTAGGTTCGATAATTTCTTGATGATCACTTGAAAGTGGCATCCTGACAAGAGAATGTGGTAGCCGAGACTTCAACTTTGGTCGCACTTTCATTGTTATCCAATACCGGTAGTTCTCCACATCTTCCTCCAACTAAAAGATAAATTTAATTATCAATTTATATTTTATGTGTGTCCCAAAAACAACCTACATGATAAAAAGTCAAATCAATTATATCAAATAGGCCCATGTATGGCACTTTTGAACGTGTATGTATAAGTTAAAATCATTATGTTATCAAATTATATAGGTATATGTTTACCTTATTTACAAAATAGTACCTAATATTACTGCAAAATGATAGCACTGGGGGGTTTATGAACTTATTTATTAGATTTGGTAACAGTTATTATAATATTGCTATACAAACAGGTAATGGAACAAGATAAAAAACCACATGCATTGTGTTGTGGTATGTGGTTTATAAAAATCATTGTCATTTAGGTACTTACATTGAGATGATCTTCGCATATATATAAAACACGTTTAGGACATGATATACCCACAGCATTGCACCACTCTTGTTTTCCTGAGCTAGGCACCGTAAAAAATGTTTTTTGAGTATCTCTAGAATTGTTTTTGCAGGCTGGTACAAAACAATATTTCGATTCCTTCATTGGCGTATAAGTTTCATTGGGATCCATTTTATTGGCGAAATATCAATTAAAAGTTGTCAATATTTACAGTAAGCAGCGTGTTTATTTATAGAATAAAATTAAATTTCTAAAAAAAATATTGTAAAACTTTTGACATTGACATGTCGATGTCTTGTTTGACGTAAATGTTTTCATCTAAAACATTGGAATACATAGGCAAAGGTAACTACCTCATTCCACCGTTTATGTGACGTCATTGCATGTTTTTTGATTTTTATTTTTTTTCTCAGAAACGAATGAATAAAAAAAAATTAAAAAAATATATTTGAACTCAGAATACGAAAATAAAGAAATGGTATTTTTGTTTTAAGGTCGTGTCAGTTTTGAAATGTTGTCAATTTCGAACTGAAAGGTGCGCAAAGGAACGTAACGCCTCACTTTTAGTTAACGCTCGATTTTACTCCTCATAAAATTTTCATGCCGCGGGCTAAATATCAAAATCGTTTCTTAAGGAGTAAACTCCAAAAAAATTAAGTAAATAAATAAATTAATTAATTTCAACATTATGAGAAAATCTAAATGAGTATAAAACAAGATTTCACATCAGTCTTCCAACCAGGCTATAACTGGTGACAAATTGAAGAATAAACTTTCAAAGTAATTTAAATTCGTACGACAATCGACATTGTTGTCGATATCCTACGTTAGTGGATCTGCACAAGCACATCACTAGCTCGTCGCAAGATACAGCGGCCGTACTACGCGATGCAACCGCGTAACTAAAGTATCGTTTTGTGATTTTTACATTGCTTGTCCAGTCAGTAAGTGACATACTTAGGTAGTGGTTAAGAAGCAATGTATTTGTTGCAAAAATAGTACAGTCGCTGTGATATATGAAAACAAAAATAACGTAGTAAAGGCAAGAAATATTTTACGATTTGTTGTTTTTCATGATTTTCAAGACAAATATAGTAAAATACTTGTCCTGTTAAATGACAAATGGTTCCATGATTTATGAAGATTTTAGTTTGGCTTCGATTTTTACAAAAAACCACTGAACAACACGGTATTCTTAAATGTTGTCACGATCGCGGTCGAAAGCGCACTAGTTCGCGGAAACGGCCATTTGCCTATACCATGAGCAGTTTGATCATGGCTCGCGGACACAGACACGCCCCCATGCCACTTCTCCTGTTTTTTATATTTCTATGGTGTACCTGCTACAGGGACACCTGCCCAACCCTTCGGGGAAACAAGGCGTGATGTTATGTTAAGACGAAGATGAAAGGTAAATAAACTGCTCGCGTGACCGGTCACGAAAAGTTTTATCAACATGATCTCCGTTCATTTTCTCCCTGTTTTATTATAAATCAATCTCGTGTCAGGCTGATCGTTTAGCAACACTTTTACTGCCCACTACCGTCACGCTTTCTTCAATTATTTAGGAAAACGCATTCAAGCTACCAATGTTTGCCTTTCAGAGTCTTCGTGTAAATTTGCCACATTATCAGCCAAACTGTTATTTAACTCTATCAAATTCATTACTTAATAATAATTATCTTCGTTAAATTATGCTGTTTCATGTAAATTCAACGTTAAATCGAAATTAACGACGGGTTGTGGTATCATTCGTAACGGGTTTTACATAAAGCGTAATTGCAAAATCATGGAGCACTCAATGGGTTTGCATGGAAACGTGATGCTTTTTCATTTCCTGCTCTAGATTGTATGAATATTTTGTAACGTGAATCGTAATACATCAACGTCGTAGTAGGAAACATTTAGGCAGGCTTCCCTAACGACCCATTCATGTGGTGTCTTTCATACGGGGCGGGCCTCGTGGCGTGACTCACGACTCCCTCAGACACCATTAAATATGCACATGCAACACTGATAGCTGTACTCACTTCTATTGATTAAATTCCTTCGATGTAATGTTGGAGAAATAAAGAATTTCAAATTTATCTGATTAGGAATGTAGAATCATTAGGGAGATTTCTTGAAACAATACGTGAGGTTTTTTTGGGAATTAAGTTTGTCTGGCTCAGCAATCTTTTGTATGACAATAGCAATTTAGTTCTTTGGAAAAGCAACATTACCTTCACGAAAGACTTCGAACACAGCCAGGTCACGAGAAAGTAAAGTTTATGTCAGCTGTTGAAGGAGCGCACAAAATTCGTTCACTTGCCATTCAGAGAGTCACTCAAGTGCCAAAGTACGTGAACGAAACCGGGTCGAGAAGACGAAGCCTACTTGCCGCTGATTCCCACGACGCGATACTTTTGAACAACTGCCTCAGAAACTCAGGAAGTACCTGTGTAATTGTACAAAAGGGCATAATTGTCAGAAACGAGCACTTAGCCATGCCCATTGTAATTATGTTCATTGCAGAGAGGTTACATTTATTCATCGAAAAGATGAGTAACCTCATTCACGCGGGTGACCATTGAAAATCAGGTCCCCATAGCACAGCATAATGCTGAGTGCAAGCCTTCTTATCACAGTCATGATGTGCAGCTGCCGACTATTTCAGTTTTGCGCTCGGGATTATATTAAAATCTTATTTTTTTGTTCTACTCGAGTAATTATCTTTTTTTTATGCACGTGTTTCTGTGACAAATAAACTTATTTTTTTCTTTCTTTCTTTCTATTCAAAACAGCATTGCAACTTGCTCCTCCCAATCGGTAACTCAAAGGTAACGCTGAATGAATTCATTAATAAAATTGAAGCTGCATTTACGTCGAAACTAATTTTAAATATGCAATGCATGTTCACCGCTGCACCACCATACGTGATCTATATGCTGACCAAGGAAATGTAATTACTGCATCCGAATGTACGAGTATATCCGTTACCAATATAATGTACAACGAGCGAATTTGTTTACGGACACTGTTCCGAATAACGACCATGAGCTGTTATTTCATAGGCGTTTCCTTTCCTGCTTGGTTCTTCTAAGTTGGTTCTTCGCTAAAGTAACAATAAGCCATTACATTATTAAGGATAATGCCATACTTTGAGAAACTATTGAAAACACACTAACGCAAGATGCTACGTTTAGAGAAGAAAGGGCAGTTTTCGCCAGCGTAGCTTTAAGTTATCAGAGTAACACAATATTAATTGTACAGGAAATAATATTTTACTGTATTATTCAACGTATAGTCCTCTCTTAGATGGTGCAATATAATGTGCTCCGTGAGAAGGCTATTGTTTCTATTCCGTCATAGAGCTCACCGGAGCGCGACTAAAGACCTCGAGGCCTAAGGCGCTGTGACTCAGCCGACGTTTATATGGCTGTACAGACGACAGCACATCAAGCTACCCGAAACTGTCAAATTTTCCCAATCAACTTTAAACCTTATACTTACTACCGATAAAGTTGAAAATCTATTAAATAAATTTGACAAATTGTGGTAGCTTGATGTGCAGGCGTCTGTACAACACAAAACGCCACTTTTTCTAACAGTTTTTGTTTTAGTATTATCACAGGACACCTTCCTTGAGTCATTGATCAATCTTTTTAATTTGAGAAACCCATAGTAGTGTCTATTGTCTTGTCTTTGAAATATAAGCCTTGGAAACGTCCCTTGTCAGAAAAGTAGCGGCTTCTGTTTCGATGGTTGTATTTTATTTAGCGAATAAACCTGCGTTATTACGAAATATTACTTCAGATTATACTGAAATTGATATGAAAGTATAAAACTTCGCAATGAATTTTATGATGCATTGTTCAGAACCAACAGGGCACCACAAACTGGTTCTCGGGGATCGTATTTCGCTCGCTCATCTAAACCGCGACACGTTCTCCGCTTTTGACCATATTATAAAGATTTTATAGAACTTGATTATACTTTGAGGTATTAGGAACGAATAGGCCGGAAACTTTAAGTGAGGAAATACATTTCCTGGCTGTAAATCTCACCAATATTATTATAAATTCGAAAGATTGGGTTTTTAGATGTCGTGACTACATGTATACTTAAATGGTTTTGGATGTTTAGTAGAGATGTATGTTCTATGTCCTGCTGGCTTATAACGTAAGATCCTTCCGTTTTTTCCATCCCGGATAACTTAAATCTTGCCCTGAAGACCGCGTGATCTGATTCGGCGGTGACAACGGCTTTAACTAATTATATAATTAATGTGCAAATATATTTCGGCCCTATTTGATATTATATAGTCCTGCCAAGTGCCAAGCTTTGATTTATTTCAGTGGTATACGCTTGCGAAAGCTTACCCGCGGCTTAACGGTTGTAACATAATCTCCGCAAAATGTTATCAAAACAAATCTGCTGCCGTTCAATTCCATTTCCTCGCTAATATTGGAGTGTTACGATATTGCGGGTCAATCGATTACACATTCAGATTGAAAAATGTTCTACGCAGTTTATAAAGCTTAACATTATTGGATTTTCTGTGTTTTGAAGCGATGCTACACTGCACTAAGAACCTGGCATTTTTGAGTGTTTCTTTCATAGAGATTTCTGAGATATGTGGTTAAATTTTCTTCAAATAATGTGCAGTTTTACGATGCAGTCCCGCAACCTAGTTTTATTTTAGCTTCGGCTACTCGTCAAATTTCATACAAAACACTAAATGGAAAATGGAAGAAAGCAAAAGGCTTTACAACAGCTGTAATGCAAAAGTAGTAGTAACACATCGTTAACAAGTCCCATAATAACCCGTTTTACATGCTTTTTACAACTTCTGCGGACAGATAATCGACGAACACCTTACTTAGTTCACGCTAGTCGTACGCTATTCTATACTGAAGACGAAGAGAGGGAAACTGAGCATGTGTAATGTGTATTCCGTATTACTTCTTAATGCACAATACCGATTGTTTTTCCTGTTGAAATCTTTAGAAACCGAAGCGGTGAATGCAAATATTTTCATTTAACTCAACCGCAAATAACGCACAGTTGTTTATGTAATAGTTATCTATATTTTAAGTAACGACAGCTGTATATACGTCACGGTGTCCGACTGGTATATACGAATCATATCATGAGTCATTGTCGACCTTTCCCGTGTCTAAATTCGCGCTGCCAACGACCGGCGACGCGGCGTCCGCGCAAGGATCCATGCCGCTCCTTAATTGATCATTAAGATCGCATTAATTATACTTCATTATGTTAGCCGTACGCACATTTCACTTTCGTTTTTCATTGTGAATGCAAGAAATCCCTACAAAACGTTTTGCTGTTTTTTTTAAAGCTTCCAAATGTCATATGGCTCGAAGACAATGGTTAGGTAGTTAGCTGCTGGTTTGTTGTTTCATGTATTATTCAGTATTCTTTGTTATGTTCCGCAACATTTTAGTTTAATATTTTCTAATTCCACATTTCGTTACGACCTCTACAAAAGGTCACGGTGTTTGTCCTAAATGTTAATCGCTTTGCCATTACCGTCAAGGCAATTTCGTAAGAATGATTATATCAGCGTGATCTTTGCGAATTTTCTCTATAAACGTTAGAAATGTTTAATTAGTTTTCAATAGTAACTTTCTCATCATATTTGATTAAGTGTAATCATAGTGTAGTGAATCTCTGGGCGTCGGCACGCCTTGTGCCACTTAGCTAAGGTCGGCTCACAACAGCGGACGGCCGACCAAATCTTGGACAGGCGTGTACGGAATTCTAAATTATCGGGATTGTTTATTTATGCCGCTCTTGTACACCATTCACTCACGGCTTTCATATGATGCGGCCAAAAACTGACAAGCACGTGACACCGAAATTTCTAAACAGTTATTGTTCCCAACACTATGTGCCATGGATTATGTAACTTTTGACAGAAAAAATAAAAACGTCATGTTTTAAAAAAATACCTACCACTGCTGTTGATGTTGAAACAGCAAAATTGCGATTCAACAAATGCCTTGGGTAACTTTTGGTGCAAAAATAAGAACTTTTTAATATTTTTGGTAAGTAATTAAATCAATTTGACACGCTAGTCTATTGTACGACGTCCCTGGCACCGGCGTGTCTGACACGTTCTATTCAATACTCCTCTATCCTTCGTCCGTGCCGTGTCATTCATTGTCTTCGTTCGTAGAGCCACACTCTTTATATTCCGTAATGGCGAGTATGGCGACACAATGCTTTGTTTTACTATTTACTTCGGGTGCACGGATGTCCCATGCACTCTGCTCCTAAATGCAACAAACAAAAGAAGTTGCCTGATTCATATAACTTCAAAGAATATTTGTACTCGTATTCGTATATTATGATGTTTATCTACAATCAACATGGTAGCAAATGTGTGTAGTCTGGTTTTAGGGATGAGCTATATCCCAATAATTTGATCCGACTGTGCTGATAAATAGAACGCTACGTGTGAAGTCACCCCACGGATTGATCGATGGCCTGTGTAAACACACACCTTCGCGCGGCCAATGACTCTATGGTTTGGGGTCTGATTTCCTATAATATTGGCGTAGGTGAAGTTTTTACACGAGCCTACGCATTTGCTGTTGGATAAATGTTTATGTATTTTTTTTTTTTTCGTATATATATCGGTGGGCTTTCGATTCTCTCCATTTATTGACGATAAATAATCCTACTAAAGTTTAAATTTTTGGGCTGTTAAGAGTTGGTGAGAATAGCAAAAAGGAAAGCTTGCATTTGACGATGTCTCATAAAAACCTAACAGAAATGTAGGTACTGATCGGCTGGTATATGACGTTTATAAAAAAGGATAGATTTGGTTGAGTCACTGCACCAGGTAGGCACAATTTTGTGACTACCGAATCGTTACTGAAATAGCCACCTGATTCATATTCCAGATTGAATCATTGATGAACGCGAACCGGAGCTGAATGTTCAGTGATTTGCTTGAATAACAAAGATACATGAGTGATGGGATAATATGTGCTTTATACCCTGCCCACGCGCATTATCTGTTAGATACGAGTCGTCCTTTGAAGGTTTATTTAGTTCTGTTTATATCATGTTTTGTTTGATGCAGCTCTTCGATAACCAAATAGAACACAATGGTTAGTTGATTACATGTCAGGTGCCAATGATATAGTTCGACAGTTCACTACTGTTTCGTTCAACTTTCAGGTCATGCCCTTGGCTCATTAGACTATAAGGCTTGCCAAAAAAATACTGATTCAGCTGCACCTGGTCGACTGGCAACTCGGCGTACTACGTTGATGAAATACATACTTACAAATCTACATTACAGTTTTTTGCCGAGTTACGTTCATATTCCTTTGCACAGTACAGAAGCCCACGTTTTGGCGAGGAATAGCAAGTACTTACTGATGATTCACATGGTGCCATGTTTGTTTATTAATAGCAGCCCGACCCGCAATGTGATTCAGCAGTTATGGATAGCTTGTTATGCGGTTACAATTGCAGCTAAATACAGTGGAAACGTCATCACTCATCAGTCTATGGTAGCGGTTTAGGGGAAACAATAGTACCTACATCTCATTCTTCAATGTCTGGTTGCTAACGATAGTTTTTTTCGAGATCATTGTTCAATTCACATATCTAACTAAACTGATAAATGGTTAATTGCATTGATGATGTAACGAACTTTAGTCAACCTTCCGATACAGACTTTGTTCTACGGATGAATCCATGCTTTACTTTACAACACTGCCCCCTATGATAAGAAAGACGTCTCTAACAAAAAGTAAATACGGAGAAAAAAATATTTTATGTTGAAAAACGGGTAAACCCATGCTGTGATTTAGTTATTGCATTGTGTGAACTCAGAATCTTGAAATTTGGTACAACGTCTTATAGCACATAAATATAAAGGAAAAATTGCGAAAAATAAAAAAAAGTTGAAAATTAAGGTAAATTTTGGTACTTACAAGTTTTCGCGAAAATCTAAATTTGCCCTTATCTTTTTACTAATCAAAATGATACCAATTTTATTATGGCGGTATAATGGGTAGGCACGGAACCCTGGGTGCGCGAGTCCGACTCGCTCTTGACCGGTTTTTTTCCTCATTCCGGCAATATATACAACTCAATTTTGGAAAAAAAATTAGATGCGTCCTTTTTACTATCGTGGGCAGAACAGTTTCAGTAGAATTCATGTTACAAGTAATTATAACGAATCATTAATATTTTTGTTATCGTACAAACAAATACCATTACAATTACAAACTGTTAGTAGATAAATAGAGTCAAATCTATTCCATTATTGTTCTTAACATTCACAGGTCTGCATGACCTTCGCGATACTATCTATTCTAGTCTGCACGGCACTTGACTGGTCAAACCACTATTGTTCGTCATTGATACCTTGTGCTGGTGCATAGAAATATTTACCTACGTAGCTATTACATACAATATTAGTTTGACGACTATCGTATTGTTGAGGGTTTGGCCTCAAATCACACGTTTCATGATAACTTTGTTACGGTTTTACACAGTTATTTATTTACATGCGTTGAAGAAGCTTTGAATCAGACAAAGTTACTTGATTTATCATATATATCACATAAAGAATTGAAATAGGAAAAACCGTGCAGGAAATTCGACTGGTTTTGATCAATTTTGTTCATTGGTTGTGAGAAAGGAAAACAGAATTTAAACAAAATTATTTGTGATTTGAAAAGTCGAATTATTTGTCTGCGGAAAGGGATTTTTCAAATAAATTAAGGATTCGTGGAAAATCACTAAAATTCGCAACAAGTTTTCCAAACATTTACGCAAGACTGACGTTTGATGGTTTCGTTACAAGAAACTACTTTTGATTTTGAAAATTAAAAAATATCATTAAAATCATTATATGCTGGCCACTGTTTTCAGCGTCCATACAGAATATAGCAGAAAAAAATGTTAAAATAACCATTTTTTTTAAACCCTGTCAGTAATGTATTTTTTCCTATTATTTAGCAAACCATATGAAGAAATTCTAAAAATCACACATTAGTCTTCAGCTATCCTTAAAATAAAATCAAAATTTAATTTATGATTATACTGTAATATTTTCATTAAGTAAGTAAATCAAAGGCGAAATAAACCATATTTTTCGAGAGCGCAAAGTGATGCAACTATTAACAGGTGCTGACACTCGTGTTTACGGTGTCTTAGCAATGGTTTAGCACCACGAAAACTGTACTGTTATACTTACACAGACTTAATGTTTCAATTATTTCAAGCTTTCTTTCAATTAGATAAATTATTGACGAAAAAAGGTTTTTTTCGTGCACGGACCCTTAACAGAACCGTTCTGAGGGCCTACCACAAGCTCATAAAACAGTATTATTTTAATATTACTTCAGTGTGGGAAAGAGATGAAGCTCTACAGGACGTATAGCTCCATCTCTTTCTCCCACTGAATTAATATTAAAATAATACTGCTTTTGAGCTGGTGGTAGGCCCCAGGTTTTTCCTCCGTATCTACAATATTTCACAACGTAATTGCATCTAAAAACACAAGTATGCAACTGCTGCAAGTGAAAAATGCGTCATTATTTTTATCAACACAAGACTTCCATATGAATGCACGCCCCGGGCGATATCTATCTTAATTGTTGACTCATTTAGCTTATCAAACATGAAAAAACTCATTTCACATCATTATCTTTGCTTTTAACTCAGGTTTCTGCTCTAGCAGGCAGCTTTAAGAATCTGGTTTGTTTGCGCGACTGTTGTGTAAGTCCAAATAAGAATGTTGGCGGTAATTCTTGTATTATGGATAAACCGTAAGGCGCACCTTTATTGATAGGTACCATTATGTTAACGGTGGTCCGCAGATTTCCGCTACATCAGCCAGATCAACCTGTTGACGACCTTGTAAGGAGACTGGCTCTTGCACCGCACCCACATTCATCTGAGTACCTAGTAAATAAATACTATTAATATTGCATTAGCTACAGAACACTTGAATACCCCAAAATGTCCTACAAAGAACACACCTGTCGGTTGAGTCGTGGTCGCCCAAACTAGTCAGACCGCATTGCAAAAAAGGGGCGTGTGCTGCCTGCTGTCCATTGTTTAGGGGACGACAGTTTATGACGTCATGCACGTTCAAGAGCACACTTCAGAAATGCTTGACAAAACATCCAAGTTAGATAATACGGCAGCTGTCTATAAAAGTCTAAATAAACACATAAATACGGTTGTAATCTCAGAGCTAAGTACTATTTGAAGAGGATCCGAGTGTAGTAAAAAATGGAGATGTGCAGCTGCGGACATGTTGTTAATTGCGACGGCACGCGTACTTAGAACCTGCGACTGGAACTCGGGGCGATGCGAGACATGAAGAGTGTTTAGAGCAAAATGAATCTTATAGCGAATCACTGACAGAAGCATTGGGAACTACGGTGCAGTGACAAGTTTACAAATTTTTTCATCATATCCTTTTGGTTAGACATCCAAACGCGTGTGCCAAAAATACATCTGGGATTTTGAAAACCGATTGCAAAGGTTCGACGTTATCCGCTGCCCGACTATTTAGAATTTTAGACTGTTAATAAAACTTCGAAACCGGATCCAGTATGTCCTCTGCAAAAAACGTGCGTGCGCGCCTTCAACATACCTACTTGGAGTTAAAATTGCTGGTTTGTAAGGCAAAAATCACTTAGTACCCTTTTCGATTATGGAGCGCCAACATCTAATGATGCGTGTTTAAAAACTTTTGGACTGTTTATTCAAAATATTATCGTCAACCGTCTAAGTGCTGGTCGTTGAAAAGTTGACGTTCAATGATCGCAGCAAGTGTACAAACATGGTGAAAAACACGAGGACTGGATTGAACGTTCGTGGGTGGACTGGTCCCATGAGGCCACACGTTTTTCTAACGCCCCCTCTTGCGCTAACTGTACTCAATACTTAAACATACATGAACATGTATGTACTACATGCTGGCACGTTGACAAAACTCGCTAGTACTGAGAGCATCGCAATACAATGACCCATTCGTAATGCATTGCTGTAAGGCACTTTACATCATTCAAACAAACACCCATTTAAACCATTACAGAAAACTTTGAACAAAGTTTATTTATTTTTTGGTTTATATAAACCCTGGATTAGATCATAACATTAAAATATCGCTTATAAATCGAGAAAGTTACAATATTATATTAATAAATTACATAATAATTCCACTCCTAATGGACTGCAAAACTAGTTCCTATCAGATTTTCGAAACGACTGTCATACAATTTTACGTTTTGAACATTTGATAGAACATAATGACAAGAAAACAAGCCTTGCCCACATCATAACGGGAGTCACGTATGATAATACTTTCTTCCGGTCCTAACTATTATCATGTAGACATCTTGACTGGTATTGAATGTAAATTATATGGGGGACACGTGGGTGCTACGGTGGCGCTGGCGCCGGCTCCACGAGCGTAAAGAAATAAGAACCACGTAACGGCAATCTTCTATTTATGTCTTATCATGTTCGGCTTATGGGCTCTTAGTGGTGTATTTATTACACCTGACTATAATAAGTATCTGAAGGCCAATAGGAATTGCCCCTCTGATATCATCCATATGAACTTCAGTAACGTTACTAACCAAAAGTTCTAAATCCAATTGACATGCGTAAACATCTCATCGTACATATCGTGATTTCCATCATGTTTTCATACAGTTTACTCTCATTTCTGTGCTATTCTCGTTTCGTATGAAATAAAATGACGAATGTGTGCATGTGGAAATTGAAACCAAGCCAATTAGGGATCATCTGGCATCATACGACTGGTGCACAGTCGAATGTATATGAATGTACCTGATATTTCCTTCGGTCGAAATTTATAGGAGTTCAATTAAATTACTTCATGCTTTATTGGCTATAAACCGCAAGTTTTGCTCAGTGCTGATCAAGTAACATGTGAAGAAAGTTTGCGTGAATAAAACTGATGCTTGAGTGTTGGACACTACCGGAACCAGTACCAGCTATTAGGTTACACTTGGTCTCGACGAGATCTGCGTGGGATAATTTCACTAACACTCGCGTTTTAATGTTTATTGGAAATATAGAATGAGCATTATTGTTCGATTGCAAGAAATCACACGACTCGTTATCTTTTAAGTAAATCATCCAAGATTTAAGTTTTGGGGGCCTACATTACTGGTTTACTATTAAAACTTGCCAAAACGCGTCGAGCAAATCAACTTCTGATTGATTTAAACAAAAATTATAAATAAATAAAACCTATATAAATGAAGATGAGAATAAGGTCCTTGACAAGTGATAACCATGAAAACAATCGGTTTCGCTAATATAAGACCATTGCAAGGCATTGCCTTTACTGACGCAAGAAACGGAACAGTTCAGTACCTCAAATAAATAAAGTCCAACTATAGCCGCATTGGTACACAATAGACAGGACGCATTGCTGCACAAATAGGGAGTTTCCTTTGAACTAGTTGTTGTAACAACAACGCCACAATTGTTAATGTAACCGCTTGCTTTCCTTCCTAGAAACTATTAAGCTTCTTTTACGGTTCTCTAGGTGCTCAACACAAGCTCTTTGATGAAACTAATTTAGAAAAGAATTTATACATAGTATCAATAATTAGGTGTTGAAAATTTTACGAGTTTCAACAATATTTTGAACGTAACAAAGTTGTTTTCTTTTTATTACTCTAAATCTGAAGCCGTTTAGGAAATTCACTTTTCTTTTTCAAAGCTTTTTCAATGTCCGGCGGTGTGAAGGGGTGCGGGAAAACTAATTCAATTAGTTTACTATTCGCCACCCCTTGGCCGTTTTGTTATTACGATCCATTTCAGAGGGCCATTACGATATTCCATTATATCTGTACAATGATTACATTTTTAACTATGATTTGTCACGAACGTTTTCTACAATGTTGTAAAGAGCATCATTTCATACCGCCAACTCTAGCGATAAAAATATTTTTATTGCTCGAAAGTCATCAATTACAAACGGCATTCATCCATCACATAAAATCGTTTGTTTTCTTTGAGCTGGCATAATTATTTAACCTTCAGTCTGTTTATTTGATCCATTAACATGAAAACTATTTGGCCAAGCTGGCACATACAAATGTTTACAGTACATTTCAACTACATGTCTCCACAACGCGAACATTTATAATTTCTTTACAAAGAACATGTTTTTCTTACTCCACGCAATTGGCATATTACACTAACATCAGTGAAATATTTTCCGCGACCTAATAATTTCCGGGAATTTGTTCTGTAGAGAGATTTATTTTCTATAAGTAGGTACCAAATTACATTCCATTGTGCCACTTGTCGAGCACTTTACAATCTGAATACAAAGTGGTTGAAATTGGTTCCAGGCATTCATACACTTGTTGAGGACAAATATCAATTTATTTCAGCGTCTCCAAATCTGTCGTTGTGTAAAAGTGTCGTATGCACGAGTGAATTTCTTGCTGTTATAAAATTATAACTCAATTACGTCAAAGCAGAATTTATTGAATCATACCTTATAAAGTAAAGAATCTTGTGATAAATTTTATTCTTGTTGTTAAATTAAGTAGCAATCAAGTTTCTCTTCATGCTTATAGTCTCGTCAGCGTATGATTTGAGCTGGCGAGTGCATGCTAATTAGTCAGACGGGACAGCCTCGATGTTTGCGTCTCCATTGGAGCGGAGAGCGATCCACTCGGTAGGCACTTTCCCTCTTTTCCGAAACATTCTCTACGGGAATGCATGCGACGTTAATTTTCGCTCGTGCTGCATTGAATTTCATACAATCATTCATTACATTTCTTTCTCTAATCTCCTTGAATGCTTCGCTTTGATCATTGACTTAATTGCCCATTGAATAATAGGTGTAACGTTTATGTATTATGTGAGATTCGCTCAATCAAAACTTATCTAATTGTAAGAAAGTATAAAAGTACAGTTTTCGTGGTACTAAACCATTCGTGTCAGTCACAGCACACTTGCATCACTGTTGCGCTCACGAGAAAATGATTTATTTCGTCTTTAATGAAGATATACTCGTAGTATAATCATAAAATCAAATTTAGATTTTATTTCAAATATATATAGCTGAAGAATAATGTGTGATTTTAAAATTTCTTGATATGGTTTGCTAAATAATAGGAAAAAACATATTACTGACAGGGTTAAAAAAACAGATTATTTAAAAAAAACTTTTTTTTAATGAAAGTTGAAAACAGTGGTTCGGGACCAAGTAGACCATATAATGATGTTGATGATATTTTTTAATTTTCAATATCAAAAGTAGTTTCTTCTAACGAAACGATTAAACGTCAGTCTCGCGTCAATTTTTGGAAAACTTGTTCCAAATTTTAGTGATTTTCCACGAATCCTTAATTTATTTGAAAAATCCCTTTCCGCTATGTAACAAGACAAAGAATTAGACTTTTCAAATCACAAATAATTTTGTTTAAATTGTTTCCCTTTCTCACAACTAATGAACAAAATTGATTAAAATCAGTCGAATTTCGTGCACGGACCCTTAAAAATATATTAATATGATACTTCCTTGCTTCACTTCACTTAGGTAAGAGCAATTTACCTTTTATAGCGTTGAAAAGATTTGACCTCTGACATTGACGACAATTTATTTTAACAAATTATGGCAACGCTGAAAGTGTGTCAGCAAAACTATAAATGTGAAGCCTTGACGCCTTAGCAATAAAAAGGATGAAAATAACAGCCAAGCAGAAACTGCTCGATGCGGCCTGAATATTTTTTATGAGATTGATTTTTACAAGAAGATGTTACGGTTACATCGAATGCCTATTTACCTAGTTCGAATCTAGATAGACCTGTCGTCCAGATCCGCGTGCGTCGTGAATGTGTCGGCGTTGTGTAGCTAATATCAATAAGTTGTTCGGTTATTTCTGCGTCCCACATACAGTCGTGATCGTGCTGCATTCCTATCTAACGCAATCGACCAGAACGCTCGCGGAAGGTCGCTTCGAGCACTGTTGTCGTTCATTTGTCATGGAAATTGTTAAAGCCTACAATATTCATTTTAATTGTAGCTACATTCTCTAAACACCGTACAAAATTGACTTAATCATCAACCTTCGAACTGGTGTCAGATTTATTAGACCAAAATTCGTTCCAGAAGTTAAAATCAATAAAACCCTTGATTAATCATCTATTGAACGAATAAACCGGCCCACGTGTTACGATGTAGGCTGCTCAGCGGTTCGATAATTAACTAATGTTTACATTAACTGGATTCAAGAGTATATTTAAATAACTTACCTGTTTATCAGGTCATGGTAATAAACGGCTAAATTGAACGCAGAGTCGTTAGTTCTTGTTTAAAATGTTGAAATTCAGCTGCCATTGCAGTCTCGTTTTTTAGCTTTATTTGTTTTAATGTTCATGTGCACCGTACACGCCCCTTCGTATGTAAACTAGGATCCTGATAATTTCTTTACTTTCTCTGACCGACTCTCGGTACACTCGAGAAATTAAGATAACTGTTGATACATGAATTCCCATATTTATGTCTTTGGCGAGATTGCTTTTCCTGTTTCACTTTACTTCTTTTTACTTTAGTTGAAACTTTGTCATTGCATGTCTAATTTACAATTACGCATTGATTCCTTTCTTGAAATTCTCACCTATAGAATGACAATTGGCCACAAACTGGTCTAGGCTGATAAAACTCCATTTCCTCAAGATGATCATACTCTTAAGGGCCTATACTACCTCAAATTGCTTAGCACGATTCTCCGTTATACCGAAAATACTGCAGCATTCATTTTGAAATAAATATATGTTAAAGTTGAAGACTAATGTTAAGTACATACTACAGTCAAAACCGTTTATAACGACTTCGCTTAAAACATCGCGTTGTACACTTATTACGACGAAATTTTGAAGTCCTAACATTTTTGTTTACTTAAACATAGTTTTTGGTTATAACGACAATCGGCTATAAAATAACAACCGTAATTCGACGGTACCTTCGAAGTCGTTATAAACGGTTTTCGCCGTATGTTTGACGAAAACACGATTCCATAAAATATTCTCTGTAGAAAAAAAAAAAACTAAAGCTACCTCCAAAGACTCCAAAGCGCTAAATTAGATCATGTAACTTTGCATAATAAGAATAACTGAACTAAATATGAAGCAGATACTATTCAAAGAGATGTCAGCAGAATTGACGGGGTCCGCTAGGGCCAATGCCTGCCGGGGGTTCGAAGAAAACCGATAGGGACATCGTGGCCCCCGGTAACAGGGCAACCGAAGGAACACGGGTGGGTTTTAGTCAGTAAGAGTCTGACACGCCCTCCCGCTCCGCCCAGAGCGGGAGAAGTTATTTGATAATTTCCCACCCAAAAAAAAAAAGCAGATACTATGTGTTTTTTTTTTTATATACCATTATTTTCGCCGTAAAAAGAAATTACCTAAACTATTGGCACCTTGGAGCCGCGAGCTCCCCACACAGTCTCGCTCTCACTCAGTCCGCGAGCAGTATGGTGCGAGCGAGATAAAAAATGAATTTGAGCTGAGGTAGTATGGGCTCTTAACTCATGTTTTATTTGTAATTTTCCAGGCGAGTCTGCGGCAGCTGGACCTCTCCCTACTATCAGAGCTATGGACGCTGAGCGAAGCCATGGCGTCGTGGCGACGGCAGTTGGAACGAGGGCCGCGCCTCCGCCCTGCTCCGCCGCCGCCTCCACCCCCGCACTACCTTCGGACATAACTTCCCCGTCAGCATTAATAGGCACTCGACTTCCACATCCGTCAACGAACGCACGGACACATGTAAAGCTCACTTACTCTTGGAGACTTCCGAGGGACGCTCTCATGAAGTTTCCTAATATGTATAGTCATCCGCATACAGCGTCTTGCCGTACCCCGAGTTAGGGTGCCTTTCCACCAGAGATGTGCGTACGTTGCTATAAATGCGTTTGATATCCACCAATCATATTCATTGGTCGGAACTAATGGAAAGGCACCCTTAAGACGGTTGTTATGGAAAATTGGGTATCTTAGAAGCGCTCGCTGAAGCCAGCTAATGCTTAAATACTCTGTGACGTTAAGCTAACGCCAGACGTCCCGATAGCTTTGAATAGGAGATCAGCCGTATGCTGAGACACAGGTAACACAGCACAGCACAGTACAGATTTTTCAGGGTAGGGCAGGCGAGACAGACATAGGCCACGAGCGCATGCTGCGACGCAGCTACACAAACAAATTCGCGTCCTAGTTAGTACAAACAATCTGTCATTGAAATAAAATTATGAATCAGTGGTAAAAACAAGTGACGACATGCACGCGTCGCGCAGAAATCTGCCGGCTCTACAAGGAGACGCAGAGCAGGTCAGACACATGTATGCGTCGCACGTGCCTGCGCCGCAGCGTACGCAGCTGTCAGTACGTTCTTGCATTAGGGCTCCCACAAAATCTGCACTGCTCTTTTTTTATGTGTTTGCGTGCGCCAGTTGACGACTCTACGAAGTCAAGTGTTTTGTATAGTTTGAATGAATCTGTACTCGAATAGTGAAGAGCGTGTTCAGTGTCATAATATTTGAACCAAGGACTGATAAGGGTTCAACTGCAAGACTGGGTTGCCATAGTAATAAGAAAAAACCAATGAGAGGAGAAGCCAATGTCCAGCAGTGGGTTATTTTGGGCTAATTCGAGATAGGTAGTCATTGTACTTTTATACTCCTAATCTGGTAATGAAAACAGCTCTAAGGCAGCAAACCCTGAGCAATTTATTTTAGTTATTTGTTATGGCAATCCCAGCAGTTGTTTTTTTCTCTAAAAATGTTGATTGAACCATTTCATTGTATTTATTAAGTTGTAATAAAACTCTTGTAAATAAACAGTTGTTATGATTGATCTTTTAATTAGTGAACCTTCGTTTGGGGCGGGCAGAGCGGTATAATATTATCCCACTATTACTGACTAAAACCTCGTCCCATTTTTGAGCTAAATTTAGGCCAGAAGCCTTGAACAATTTCTTCCATTTCTCGCGATACCGCGTCTTTCCAGTTTTTAAGGAATCCTTCCTTTTTTTTTCACTTTTAATTTTAACACCAATTGAAAATATTTATAGTATTTATTAGTAAGTAATTTGCAAGAAAACAACTCTCCATGATAAAGAAAAAACACTTGCCGCATGAGCGTATTTCCAATCTATACAAGGCCAGAATGCAGCCATAGGAAACTGCTCGCGTATACATTGTAATGCTATTTTTATTAAATTGTGATTACAATGTATATACACAAATTTTGCATATTGCTTGCAGCTGGTGTATAGTTTGTAACGTGGACGATCGCGTCCTGTTTCCAAACTATACTACATCACTTACGCCTGATAAGAGTTTTAAAGATATAGTCTATAAAAAAAGAAAAGAACAAAAGTGTGAACTGGGTGAAATGGGTTAGGTTAGAACTGTGACCAACCGCGCGCGAGCCGAGCGAGCGGTGCCGCGGCAGGGGCCGGCAAGCGTTACTTCCAAGTTGCTCGCAGCCAGGCAGGCTATTTAATATTAGCGCAAGGTGCATTACGTCGCAAACAAGTTGGTTACCAGTTCACAATTTCTCGCAATCTAAACACGATTAGTCCGTATGCGTACTGGCACTGTCTATTATGGAATGAGGTACCTAGTTAATTTGGTCACTACGAAGTATACGCGAGTATTTGCGTACTGCTCTTGTATAGAAATTTGTGAATATTTCAGAAATAAATTATAACAACTAAAACCCAACTACGACAAAAAAGTATAAAGAATCCATCACAGACTAATTAAAAATCCGGAGTCGCACGTAATCTATTCGATTTATGCCCTAACACGTGTGACTCCGGATTTTAATTAGTCTGTCTGTCTGTTTATACCTTCTTAGTTGACTCTGTCATAGTTGGGTTTTAGTTTATAAGTTTTATTTTTATTTAAATAATTTTGAGGTTATATTATATATATTTAATATGCTCGTCAAGCCCTTTCATTTGATACCCAATATGGCATAATTTAAAAAAAACTTTTGTTCATATACTCTAGAGGGCGCCATATTGAATTTAATGTGATGTCACATAGCCTATAACAAGTAGACAATCAAGACGCTTCTAACGAGACCGCATTTGTCAAATTATGATCAGTAATTTAGAAGGTATGAAATAACAGATGAACATACATGCATACCGCTTAAAATCATAACCCTCCTTTTTGCTTCGCCGTAGTTGGTTGGGTAAAAAAGAACGTTTTGCAGTAAGAACCAAGATGGTAAGTTGTAAGTATTATTCTTTGAATACATGGAGATTCAATAATAGTGCCAATACTACAGTTTTAGCCGACGTATGCACGGACGTAATCAAATTGCGGCTGGATTTTATAGCGCATTGGATTTTCAACTCTTGGTGTTAAGCCGATCGTTGAGAATCCAACGCGCTGGGACGCACTCTCGTCCCAGCGCATCCAACACACTGTTAGATTTTCAACTCTCAGCACTAAGCAGAGCGTTGAAAATCCAGTGCACGAAAAAATATCGCCGCGATTTTATTACGTCCGTGCTACGTCGGCTTACACGACTGAGTGTAGTACTACTTAGTCTGTGGTATACAAATAAGCGGAGACGAGTTATTAATTGCGAAGAATTTTAACATGTTAGGGGTGCTACACACTTGTTTGAGTAGGTATGATTCGGCACAGCCGAGCAGCAAAATCGAATAGGTATACATGTAGATGTTCGGGAAAATGCCGCTCGGCTTGGCTGGAATTGTGCCGAGCCGATCAGTACGTGACTAAGGCCAGTTTTTTTATCTCTAGTTAGTCGACCGCGGCTTGTACACACGGCTACACAGTACACATCAAGCTATACATTTTCAGTTTATGCTGATCTCACATTGTGTAGGATTTCCGTACAATAAGAGATCAGCTTATACTGGAAATGTATAGCTTGATGTGTAGCCGTGTGTACGTAAAATGTGATAGTGGTGCACGTCATTTCAGACTGGACAAGCTTTAATCTCCTGCTATTGACTTTTTTTTTTTTACTAGCCTGCGCTGTCCCACTCCCACTCCTGGGCAAAGGCCTCCCTCCACTCCATCCACATTTCGCGAGCCCGCGCGTCCTCCTTCCAGTTTTGATGAAACTTATCCAGCTCGTCTCGACATCTCGTACGTGGTCTGCCGCGACTCCGCCTCACTATCTCAGGGCACCAGTTCTGTGCTATTTGGGCCTACAGTTTATTCGACATGCGGCAGACATGTCCTGCCCAGTCCCATTTAAATTGGGCAACCTTTTGAGCCACGTCTGCTATTTTCGTTTTGGAGCGCAGTATTGTGTTTCGAACACGATCCGTTGAGATATTGTTACAAAATCTTTTTATGGATAAGTATTTTTTTACCATTTTTTTTTACAAATCTATATAATTTCAATTAAGAGTCTGGCCACGCTAAGTCTGCAATGGAATAAATGGGCAACCCCAAAAAGTTTTATAAACGGTATACATAAAATCAGTCAGTTTCGGGATTGTAAGTAGATCTAATGGTTTTGCTAGGTATTTGATTTTTGCATAATAGATTAAAGCCATTATTGTTCCGCTGTAAAAATGGTATAGTGCTATTTATGTTGTATAGCTCCATTTCTTTCTCACACTGGAACAATATGATGGCTTTAACGCGTCGTAGTACGGCTGCAGACTTTAATCAAACTTGTTGTTGACCAATTAATTATCATAGATAACATTGTGCTAAAAGACACGTATTTAAACAAACTGCAAAATGCTTGACAATCTGTGTAAGTTTGACTTTGACATTTCATTCTGAAAATAAACATTTCAATTAATTTCGTGTGAGTACCTATGTGTTATTATTTTAACGTCTTAAAATATATTAAGAAAGAATTTAGACAAATTGGATGATAATCTGATAGTTGCAACCGATGTCAGAGACTTCATTGCAAGCCCAACAAGCCCCCCTGGAAGAGCAACCGCTGTCCAAAATACCTGAATCCGTAAGGGTTAGTACGATTGTACCGATTAATATCGCTATTGCTGTTATTGCCGTAACCATTACACTGCGTTACATCCTAACAAGCAAAACAGATTCATACCAAGGTACTTAATACCCAAAGACAACATTACATTCACACTTTTTGTATTTTCAGAAAATAATATCAATGGAAAAAGAAAATGAGTCTAACGCTAATCGAAAATCCAGGATCGACCTGAACGCGCTTCCTACTCGTCAGTACCTCGACCAAACTGTAGTGCCAATACTGTTGCAAGGTCTCTCTGCCCTGGCGAAGGAGAGGCCTCCAGATCCCATCAACTACTTAGCAGCATACTTATTAAAAAACAAGACTACCTTCGAGAGCAACACTTCTGCCAACAATAACCCTCCTCCAAACCCTCAACCTTAATACTTCCATAGTTGTAAGATGTACAGCACAAAATATGCTGTACAGTAATAATATGCATATTGTAACAGGTTTCAAATTTTGGTTTTTATTTTTGTGACGAAGAGTTATCTGCTTTATGAAATATGGCAATAAAGAATTTTCCTACATAATAGACATAGCTAGTAATAGGCTCCAAACTATTTCCAACAACTATTAGTAGTTATTATCATTTTTGCTGTATAGTCCGCGCAATCCACGAAGACGCGCCCCACTCCGCTCCGCACCGTACTAGAGTTCAGCTTACAGTACAGTAATCACGGAGTGAGGCGCGTTGTGGATTGCACGGACTATACGGCAAAGAGATCTCCGTGAAAATGTAAAACTAAGTTACACACTACTTAATAGCATTTTTGCTAGTCAATTACTTGCTCAAGTTAACATGGCTGCTAGCTATGAACACATTTGGTGTTTTAATAGAAGTTTGGAGAAATTTTATGAGAGAATTATTATTCACCTAGTATTAAAGAAATAAGTTAGTTTTTTAGATAATAACTTTATGCATATTATTACAGATTAACATAATCTTATGATACAGCAGTGTGCATACATGAGCCTTGATATATCCAAATGATAATCACTATGTTCTCGATGATGTTCTCGACAAAATAACTTGAAGTAATGTAGAAGTAATTTTATTTTGCTATTTAAAATAAATAATCTAAGACTTAACATTGCTATTTCTTTGTGAAACATCAAATTATTATTTTTTGATTTATTGGGATTGGAAAGCCAAGTCAACTAATAAAAATAGAATTTTTTTTTTTGTTTGTTAGTAGAGACCGTTCTCTCTGACAGGACGTGTTCCAACAGCAGAATTGCTGTGCTTTAGGATATGTTTTTTGGTATAACTTTGACTTCCATCATCCATATAGACGATGTTGCGTGCAAAAGCTAGTTTTTAACCAACTTCAAAAAAGGATGAGGTTCTATGTTCACCAGTATGTTTTTATTTTATGAATCTTCATAGATATTTTAAACTGGACCTATTTTGAAAATATTTTTCATTTAGTAGAGGAAGCTTGCACAGCAGTAGCATATAAATTTGCTTGGGTAGTTTGGCTTGAATATTCAATAATACGTATTTTTTCCCGCCTATGTCGATGAGGTTATAATAACTTCCTACATACATACATACATACATAAACTTACGCCTTCTTCCCATGGGGGTAGGCAGAAACTACAGAACGCCACTAATAACTTCCTGTCACTGTTATTTACATAGCAGGTAGTGAGTGGTATTCGAATAATTTCGGAAGTCTGTAGCAAGAAACGAAAATACAAAACCAAAGACCTACTTCCGAAATTAAAGTAATTTTTCACTTTGTAGTGTTTTTTTTTTTTGGAAGGCGGTTGTTTTTTTTTGTAAAAAGTTTTTATAAATAATTATGTGATGTGAATTTACAACATTACCCAGTCCCATTGCTGAGCAGTGGTGGCCCAGTGGTAACGGCCGCGACTTACGAGTTGTAGGTCGTGGGTTCGAACCCAGACAGGCGCTTTACTTTGTGTAAATTATTTCATCACCACTGCTCTCAAAACGGTGAAGGAAAACATCGTGAGGAAACCGGCATGTCCTAGAACCGAAAATTCGATGACATGTGACATCTACCAACCCGCACTGGGCCCGCGTGGTGGATTACGGCCCACTCCCTCTCACAGAGAGGAGGCCTGTGTCCCAGCAGTGGGAACATTATAGGCTGATGATGATTGCACCGATCCAAGTCCAAAACCCCGAGAGCTTTCAGCTCGAACTTCAGAATCGTTTCGAGTGCCTAGGGAGCTCCGTGGACGATTATAACGATGGGTTCGTGGAAACTGTCCATACGGTCGGGTCCAAGTTTTTCAAGACCCGTCGTACAAATCGAAACAAGAGGCTCTCTGATGCTACTTTACAGCTCATGGAGGAGAGGCGCGAGATGATTCTGCAGTCTTCAGACGATGCGCTTAAATACCGGCGGCTCAATAGACAGATCTCTAAGTCCTTGAAAAGCGACCTTCGACTCTATAATACGAACCGTATTAAGGACGCAATAGAGCAGAATAAGGGCTCCAAGGTATTTGCTAGAGATCTGTCTATTGGACAGAGCCAGCTTGCGAAACTGAAGACCAATAATGGCAGAATCGTATCCGCCAAACCTGAGCTGTTGAGAGAGATCGAGAGTTTCTATGGACAGTTATACACGGCAACCAGTAACCCCGTTACGAATCTAGCAAACGACCCAAGAGCTAGATTGACCCGACACTATACCGAAGACATCCCGGACGTCAGCTTGTACGAGATTAGGATGGCTCTGAAGCAACTTAAAAACAACAAGGCGCCGGGTGATGACGGAATTACGGCTGAACTCCTGAAGGCCGGGGGAAAACCTGTTCTTAAGGCCCTCCAGAAGCTTTTCGATTCCGTCATACTCGAGGGTCAAACGCCACAGGCATGGAACAGAGGTGTGGTGGTACTCTTCTTTAAAAAGGGCGACAATGCCCTGCTTAAGAATTATAGGCCCATCACACTTCTGAGCCATGTCTACAAGCTGTTTTCAAGAGTTATCACGAACCGTCTCGCGCGCAGGTTTGACGACTTCCAGCCTCCCGAACAAGCCGGATTCCGTAAAGGCTTTAGCACCGTAGACCACATACATACGCTGCGGCAGGTTATACAGAAGACCGAAGAGTATAACCAGCCTCTCTGCTTAGCGTTTGTGGACTACGAGAAAGCCTTCGATTCGATCGAGACATGGGCTGTGCTGCAGTCTCTTCAACGGTGCCAGATCGACTATCGGTACATCGAGGTGCTAAAGTGTTTGTACAAAAACGCCACTATGTCAGTTCGACTCCAGGACCAGACCTCGAAACCTATCCTTCTGCAGCGAGGTGTGAGACAGGGAGACGTTATCTCTCCGAAACTGTTCACCGCTGCACTGGAGGATGTCTTCAAGGTTCTGGATTGGAAAGGGCTAGGCATCAACATCAATGGCGAGTATATCACTAACCTTCGGTTTGCTGACGACATAGTTATCATGGCTGAGACCATGGAGAAACTCAGTACAATGCTCGATGACCTCAGTAGAGCCTCCGAAAGAGTGGGTCTTAAAATGAACATGGACAAGACAAAAGTCATGTCAAATGCCCATGTGACACCCACTCCCATGAAGATCGGAGACGCTACGCTCGAAGTTGTGGACGAGTATGTTTACCTAGGACAAATTGTCCAGCTAGGTAGGTCCAACTTCGAGAAAGAGGTCAATCGTCGAATCCGACTCGGCTGGGCAGCGTTCGGGAAGCTACGCAATATCTTTTCGTCCCACATACCACAGTGTCTCAAGACGAAAGTCTTTGACCAGTGCGTGTTGCCAGTGATGACCTATGGGACTGAAACGTGGTCGCTCACAATGGGCCTTATCAGAAGGCTAAAAGTCACCCAAAGGGCAATGGAGAGGGCTATGCTTGGAGTTTCCCTACGTGATCGAATCAGAAATGAAGAGATCCGCAGGAGAACCAAGGTAACCGACATAGCCCGAAGAATTGCCAAACTTAAGTGGCAATGGGCAGGGCACATTGCTCGCAGAACGGATGGCCGATGGGGTCGAAAGGTTCTGGAGTGGCGACCACGTACCGGAAGACGTAGCGTTGGAAGGCCTCCCACAAGATGGACCGATGACCTTGTGAAGGCCGCAGGAATCCGCTAGATGCGGAAAGCACAGAATCGGTCGAAGTGGCGGTGCTTGGGGGAGGCCTATGTCCAGCAGTGGACGTCTTTCGGCTGAAATGATGATGATGATGATGATTGCTGAGCAAAGGCCTCCCTCAAATCCTTCCAAGCAGCCTTCACCACTTCTTCATTACATGTTATTTAGAATTATACATATCGGGGCTGAAAAGCACCCTGTATTTAGGAGCAAGTTCTGTCCACAGTATACTATATATACAATGTAAAGAACTTTAACTTGGTAACTTAAGGGTACACTAGTCGGTCATTCTTCCATACAAACGTAGTACAGACACCAGCACATCAAGCTACCACAATCTGTCAAATTTATTTAATAGATTTTAAACTTTATCTTAAGTTAGTATAAGGTTCAAAGTTGATTGGGAAAATTTGACAGTTTCGGGTAGCTTGATATGCTGGCGTCTGTACGTTGATTACTCGTCTGTTTGACGGTGTACGTTCAAAACTAAAAATTATATCAATTGTCATTATCTAGCTCTGTACCGAAGGAGAATATGAAAAAAAAAATTGGTTTGGTAGTTATGAGCGTCGAAACTTCCATATTTCAACACTAAAACTCATCTTTGGGCGTAAATAAATAACTTGTGTAGTATAAAAATGGCAAAAATAGAAACCGTACAGGGATAGATAAAAAATATAATTTATTTAAAAGTTCAAATAATTTTATTTTGAGTAGACATCAGTAATTTTTCCATAATATCTATACGCCCAAAGGCCTGTTCATAAAATTTTACGCGTTCGTTTTCGTTATAAATCATCGTCTATTTCACTAAATAAATAGGTAATTAAATAAATAAAACTAGATAAATAACTGGAGGTACTAAATAGCATGCATTAGCCACGCCACCTCTAAGCACGCCACCAACGAGTTCGAGCCGTCGACTAGTGAAACCTTAAGACAAGCAAGATCAATATTTTAAAATATCTTGAGATGCACAATATTTTTGGTAATATTTGTTCAAAGTAAAATAAATACAGAATCTGTAATCAATTTAATCAACCAAAAACATTGTAAATGAACACCTTACACCATTAAAACAAGCAACTCATACTGAACAAATAACAATTCATTTTGCGTCTTTCTCGGCCTCCTCAAGGAACTGCTGCCTATGCAACAGCCAAGAGTCATTGTCATCTCCCCCTTCATCTTCAGGCACGACTGAAGGCAGTTCGAAAGCAAGGTCGTCAGTTTTAATGCAGCTTTCGTCCGTGAGTGAAGGTACAGATTCGTGGACAGGCAGTGGCACTGGCTCTTCAGGTAGAAACTCTGCTATGTAAGCCGTAACGTTGCGTGCCCGCCATGTTGCGATCTTGCCTGTGAGAAGGTAATGATATAAGTTCCTATAGCTTTTTTAAAAGGCGACGACTACTGGCCCCCTAAACAACACACTACGTGTTGTTTAGGGGGCCAGTAGTCGTAGTCAGTAGCGACATCTATACGGCTGCATAAGAACTACGCAACTAGCGAGTGAACTACAAGTTACAAATGGCGAAAATACTGACGTCACACAATTCTGACACAAGCAGTGTTTATCGCAGAATCAAGATGCTCAACTGAACCCAACTATGACACTATCATTATCATTCGTCTGACCGGAGGCTCAATTCAATTGAGGAACATTTTCATTCCTTCAGTTCCACAGTTCCAGAAGATGGACTACCGACTCTCTCGAATTATTAGTCGAATGAGATACAAGTAATCATTAAATTGTTCATGGCTTTCCTGGGTGTCGGCGTATTCAAAAGGCCAACGCATTTTTTGACATTTTATATTGTGCATTCGCAGACACTATTTATTAATTAAATCCCGTTTCTCTAAAATTGTATCAGTTCGAGGTCTCTTGCGGACGACGACCTCAATAAAAAATTAGACGCGGATAAACTTGCTTGCATTAGATTTACATAAATATTTATACCTACCTACTGGTATCAAATCGGCAGTGGCACTGAGATCTAAATTCCAAGTCTAAAACCCACTCAAAATATCATCAATTCATCACCTACATACATTATCTACCCTAGCTATCTCCTACTATTCTTGTGGGACCAGTAAACATCATTCATGTGCATCGCAAGCCAACAAACTCATTGACAGTAGGTACTGCTAGTTGACTGTAAGCCTCTTTCAGTTCTACTTGCAAAAGGTACCTTTATCAGTTTATTCTTACCTGCTGTCTCATCAAACTCTAAAGACTCCTCTTCCTCCAATCTCTCTTCTTTCACTTCTTTTTCTTCTTTCTCTTCCTCACCTTCACCGAATTCCTCACTAGCTGGATCTTTTATAAGCAGGTAGAATCCATGTTGCATACAATTGGTATCAAAGACGAAGCATCCCGGACCTTTAGGCTTCCCCTTCAACCAGGAGCCATGGTAACGATAACGGGGGTAAATAATTTGTCCTGGACCTTGGATCGACCCTTCGAGCCATGTTCCCATGAATTTTATTTGGTACTCAGCGAAGAAGTACGTCCCTAGACCATGTCGTTTGCCTTTGAACCACGCCCCCTCGTATATGTCACCGTTGGGGTAGTAATAGGCTCCGAACCCTTGCTTGAGGTCGTGTCGCCAGTCGCCTTCGTAGTGAGAGCCGTCTGGGTACACCATGCGGCCGACTCCGTATTTCATGGCTCTGCGCCATTCGCCTAGAAGCAAGAATTATTAGATACATTCTAATTCACGTGCAACCTGCGGAAATGTTACAAAAGCTATTTCGTGTCAGGATTTGAAACCGTCTACACATCTACCAGTTGTTTACTTTTCCCATAGCTCTACACATTTACCAAAGTCGTTTACTATTCCCGTAGGTCTCAGGTTTCCATACCTTCGTACCGAGAGCCATTCTTGAACACGTACAAGCCTTTCCCGTTCCTCTGTCCGCGGCAGTAGCAACCTGTGTAGTAGTCTCCATTTGGCAGAACTGCCCATCCCTCCCCGTGCCTGTCGCCTTGCGGATTCCTCTTTCCTACGTAGATCTAGGAAATTCTGTCCATTAGGTTAGGGTTTTATTTAAATTTTAATAGAGTCTGTGCTTTGTATTGTTATTAGAGTTTAGGTAGTATATAAGTTAGGTTTTATGACATATATGTAAATATTCGTATGCCGCTTTTAGCGGCGGATGTGTCCTGGGGGCCTACCACAAGCTCATAAAGCAGTATTATTTTAATATTACTTCAGTGTGGGAAAGAGATGAAGCTCTACAGGACGTATAGCTCCATCTCTTTCTCCCACTAAAGTAATATTAAAATAACACTGCTTTTGAGCTGGTGGTAGGCCCCCTGAACTTATTTATACCTTACCAACTTTTTATATACCATATCCAACGAATAAAATGTCTTTGTCTTTGTCTAGGCCAGGGCCTATTTATTTTGATTTTGATGAAAATAAAAACTAGAATCGTTTATAAGCATGTAAGAAGTCAGTATAGAGTAGGTACCTGTAAGTATCGAGTAAGGGTGCGTCTCGTATCATATAAAGTTATTTGATGTATTTTTATTTCAATAACGTTCACAAGATATAATAAACGTGAGATAACCCAACCGTTGATATAATTTCTTTACATATAAATATAACATTTATAGTTATACGGGTGTCAGGGACATCGACGCGAAAACTGTTACCATGGATTCAGTACCTACATGATTCTGAACCACCCTGCGTTGAAATTCACTGAAATTCCTTACTTTTGGCTATGAGAATCTTAAAGCTTAGAATTTTTCACTGTTTGTATGGAAAATATGAAAAATAATTACCAACATGTTGAGATTTAGGGGTTTTATGGATGTTATAAAGGAGGTCGAAATTTTAGTTATTTATGCGATAGGGCACACCATTTTCGAGATAAAAGCAAACGAAAAAAAATATACAGTACCTACTTAACCTTAAGTCACCTACACGACCTACCTAAGTTAGTAAACCTTAAGTCGAGGTGTTGGTGTGAATTTAAAGTTCATGACAACCAATTTTATTCCACACGTTTTTAACCGCGATTAGAAATAGATTTAGTTAGACAATCAATATTTTAAGTAAAAACGACAAATTCAGAATAGCAAAATTGCCATTTTCACTAAATTAATATCTCAGTGCCATCTTAGTGCTGTCAAACTAAAAATATAGTTGTGTTACTTTAGTTTATTTTAGAATGGGAAATCGTCGTTTGACAGGAATAAACAAAATTTTGGTGATTTTTAGTCTAGTTTAGAGGCATTTGTGACAAGAGAATCGGCACCAATGTCCCAGTACATAAGAAGACATTAAGTTACCCCGATAGTATCTTCATCCTCTCCTGGTTCGCCTTTTGCTTCTGCCATAATTATTGTTTTTATTTCATTTTATTACAAACGCAATTATTATTCTAATACTTGGTATTGTCAGATAATTGTCATTCGAAACGTCAATTGTCATCGTCATGGAAAAATAAAACAACGTCCGGTTGGAAAAATGATAGTAAATAGGTCTCATGTTTCAAGCAGATAGGTAACTCTGGTAAGAAAAAATAAAAATAAACAGAAATAGCTTTATTTCTCACACACCCATGTCTGAATAAATTAATAACACATTATAATCAAAATTGAAGCAAGCTTTGCAAATGACGAGTTAAGTGAGCTGGGATAACTTATATCATAAGTCATAACATAAAACCGTGTGAATCAATGGCTGACTAGACTCTAGGCATTACAAGTTCAGCTTCAAAGCACAGCAAATGATGAATGTAAATGAAACAATAAGATCAGCTCATGGACGTATTTAACGTCCACGGGAATCAGCTGTTTAAAAGAAAAATTTAAGAAGAATAAAGGCACTTTAAAGTTCTATTGATCTAAGCGTCATTGAGGAATTCATAAGCATTATTCCAGCTCACAGGAAAATCACAGACAAAAATATTAATGTATAGCCTCATAATAACCAATTTCTCAAAATTAATAATTAAATATAACAATATTAGAAAGCAATAGGAAATAATTCAAAAGTTTTTCGAAAGAAAGACAAAATCCCTAAGTCTAAGACCTACAGTAACAACTCATAAAGTAATTTTGTACTTTTCGGTTTCCCGCTACATTGTTTTTTCGTGGCAAGTAATACATCACACTCGTCTCTAAGGGCCTTAACGCTAACTAAATTCAGTTACTTTTATATTTATAAGGTCGACATAGTTCTGCTCTTTAGGTCACGAGACAGCGGACCGATGACCTCAATCAAGTCGGATTCCATCTGCATTTATTTTGAACAACTTTTTATTTACCCGTTCACCTCCTTCGATTGAACCCACTTTGACACTAAACTAGGAAACGTTAACTGTTTATTGTTTATATTATGTTTTAGCGCGGCGGGGCTTGCGGCGGCGCATCTTCTAGCTTGCCCCACACCACGTTACACATCTCACGCACTAGAGCCTGTTCTCCAGAATCTAGGTCTGGAGCTGGTCTTCTTCGCTCACGTTCTACGCGTTCTCTCACTTCTAAAACCTGTAAAGCACGTACCACGGCCTCAGGGCGTTCGTTTCCTCCATTTCCAAGTCCTTTCTCTGCTTCTAAACGCCGAACTTTTTGCTCCAAGTCTTTAACATACTGTACTGTTCGTTCAGCAAGCTGAGGATGTGTGATTGGTATCGCAGGCGCAGTTCGTATACCTTCCTCCGCGTTTGTCCCGCTACTGCTGCCATCACCGTCGTCTCGCTCCCTTCCTGCTGCTCGTCCACAATTACTACACGTACTCCTCTCACGTTCTTCGTCTAAATATAAGCACAATTCCTTCAGCTCTAAATTATCACGAATTAATTCTTGCTGTTTATCATCTAACTGCCTCAATTTGTTCTGGTATGCAGATACTTCCTGTCGCATAACGGATGCTGTGTATCTTCCAAATCGTTGCCATTCTCGAGCTAATTTTCTACCCTTCTGTCGATCATCATCTAAGAAGCAACACAAATCTCGAAGTTCCTGATTATCCTCGCTTAATCTGCGATTAGCTTCTTTCAGCGCTTTTATCTGAGCTAAGAGCGCTTGAATATGTCTTTTCTGATCCGTCGATGCTCGAGGTCCCTCGGGTTCCACGCGTTTGGTAAACTTGAGCATGTCAGCTGATCTTCTATGTATCTGTTCTTCCTCAATATTACGCTGCGCCCGCTGGATGTCGTCTGCACTTCTCGCTCGTGCAGTTGGCTCTACGGGTTCGTGCACAACAGCTTTCGTCACCACCTCGGATGGCCGCGGCATACGAAGTGCTCCCGATGGTTGAGGATATCCTGGAGGATAGCCTTGAGGATATTTCAAAAGGTGAATAGATCCTCCACTGTACGAACCCGGAACAGCACCATGCGCAACTAAGGGGTACTGCGATTTGCTAGGATCGATAGATTTGCCTGCGTATGGTGGTTTGTACTCCTTGGCGGACGGGTCGACAGTGGCTAGTTTGGGCCCGCTCGCGGCTAGAGGAGGTGGATGATAACGCGGTGGAAAGTTGACCGGTTCCGGGCCCTGTTTACCTAGTTGCTGCTTCTGTTTATTAAATTGGCCTGCGTTCTGATTGATTGACATTGTCGTTGGAACCGTTTTTGGTTACCAGCTTAGTCAATACATCGCTTTGTTTTTGGAGCTCATTTCTAAATCTTGCAGATCCGTATATGCGAAAGACGAGACGGCATGAGTTCAAAGATTGGTCCTTGAATGAACAGAGGTGGGGAACGCCGCCGGCTGCGTAGGCTGTAGAGCGTGGCATTCGCGCAATTAACTCGGCCGTGGTTCTTTGTGTTCACGAAAAGCACTTGTCACACACTGTTTGGGAACACTATGAACTGTTTATTGTCAGAGTTATAATGATATGGAGGGAAACAAACGTTTATGCGATGTTGTTTTCAACAATCAGGTTATGCGTGACCGTATGTCGACGGTACGACGCGGGCGCGCGCGGGGCGCATGTCTCGGACTGGCCCGGCGGCGCTACCTGCGCGGAGGCTCTCGCGCGGCGTCCCGCTCTCGCGCGCGATCTCACCTGCGTTCACGCACACAGAGGTGTCGCTGTACGAAGAGCAATCATTGACTCCATAAACACACTCGCATCACATCTGCGCGACTGCGCGTCACACTCGACGAAGCGCAGGCGCACCCGCAGAGATCGCTCTCAACAATTCATTCTCTTTTTATTTTTATAACATAATAATATTAACAATAGTATTCAAGCAGAATAAAAATTTCGATGATTCTTCTTGTAGAGCAGAATACTTAGCGAGTAGATAGGTACATGTGACATGTTTTAAGTTTTATTAGTAATATTAGAACCACTTCAAACAGCTTCTAATAAATATCTACTTACTGATTTTTTATCCATAGCTCAAAAATAATTGTATTCGACAATTTGCGTTGACATTGAAGATACCATGACTGCAAGGTCGACATCACTTCACCATCTTGTCAGAAGTATAACTTTCGCCTTGGTAAGTTATATCCCTACATATATAAAACAAAGTCCCCCGCCGCGTCTGGCTGTCTGAACGCGATAAACTCAAAAACTACCGAACGGATTTTCAAACGGTTTTCACCAATGGACGGAGTGATTCATGCGGAAGGTTTAAGTTATAATTCATTAGGGTTTTGTGTAAATTGGCTGAAATTTGACGATTATTGTTGAAGATATCGGAAAAAGTCATGCCGACTGAGAGCTTTATTGGCGTGCGCCACGGAAATTGTAAAAGTTACATAAAATTAATTTATCTATACGCGTAAAAGTTACATAGAATTAATTTATCTATAGAGGTTTTATGCTATAAAACCTCTACAAAAGTTTCTGAAACAGCTTATTGGGTGGCAACATTATAACAGCCAGTGTCATAGTAACCATTACATCATCCAAACGAGTGTTATAATATTGTACTAAATTTCATTATGCAACTCGTTTCAACGTTCAAACGGGGGACAGCAGCACCCGCTGCACGCATGTGTGTGTGATGTGCTGCTGCAGGCGACATACATACGTGGACTTGTACTGAATTTCGTGGGAATTTCTTTATTCTTGATCTTAAATTACAAACACCCAATGGTTTCAGAAACTTTTATGGAGGATTCATATCATGGGTGTAGATAAAGTCTTGTATGCAACTGTTATAATTAGGTATTAAAACACTCATGTGATACTATTATCACACGAGGCGAAGCCGAGTTTAATACCCCTTATTATACAACAGTTGCATTAATAACTATTAATACTCTGTTAAGCTGGTATGTAATGTACCACTGTCTGCTTTGTTCATAATCAGCTTATAATGTTCCCACTGCTGGGACACAGGCCTCCTCTCGGTGAGAGGGAGTGGGCCGTAATCCACCACGCGGGCCCAGTGCGGGTTGGTATCTATAAATCCGCACCGTCACATGTCTTCGAATTTTCGGTTCTAGGACATGCCGGTTTCCTCACGATGTTTTCCTTCACCGTTTTGAGAGCAGTGGTCATGAAATAATTTACAAAAAGTAAATCGTCTGTCTGATGGGTTCGAACCTATTACGACCTAAAACTAGTAAGTGGCGGCTGTTACCACAGGGCCAAAACTACTCTCGATTAATGAAATTGACCATGCATATTAGTGGTGTGTCATGTGAGCAGTGGTGGCCCAGTGGTAACAGCCGCGACTTACGAGTTGTAGGTCGTAGGTTCGAACCCAGACAGGTGCTTTACTTTGTGTAAATTATTTCATCACCACTGCTCTCAAAACGGTGAAGGAAAACATCGTGAGGGAACCGGCATGTCCTAGAACCGAAAATTCGAAGACATGTGACATCTACCAACCCGCATGGGCCCGCGTGGTGGATTACGGCCCACTCTCTCTCACAGAGGGGAGGCCTGTGTCCCAGCAGTGGGAACATTTATAGGCTGATGATGATGATGATTAGTAATGTGTGGGATATCCGTATCCGCGGATATCCGAGGGAGAAAAAAAAGATCTCTATCCGTTACTTTTTGGCGGATCTTGAACGGATCAATTATATTAAAACATTTCATTACGTATACGTATACAGATACAAGATACAGATCTTTTTTCTCCCTCGAATATCCGCGGATATCCGCGGGTACGGATATCCGGCACATCACTAATGCATATACGACTACTATGTTCGGTCCCTGTCACAATCAAATAGCAATGCGCTTAGTAGTAAAACCTAGAGGGAACATTAATATTGCTAGGCGTTACATGTAAATGTAAAACCTACATATTTAACTTTTATAACCAGGCAGTGTTATTAGGTTTTCTATTATGAATTTCTCAGTCGCAGCGCGGAGTCTGGATTTGTGCCCGGTTGATGGCAATAGGCTCGCCCCCTACTAACATAGGATTTAAACATAACTGACGAAATAAGGGGTACTTAGTGAACTTACTGCACACCTCTGCCCTACCCTTCAGGAATATATAGGTGTGATATTATGTTTATGTTAGTTTTATTTTAGAAACTTACCTTCCTAGTAAAGTCTCGATCCCAATTTCAAGTTAGTCGCTAAACCGTGCGTGCTGAGACTAATGCCAGAAAAAAAACTAATAATACATACTAGGAACTATTATAACGCCGCCCCCGCAGAATAAACGCGTAAGTGCTATTGAGGCAGTTTTGATGTTAATCCATATTCGTTATGTATAGGTCAAAATACATCACCTCAATTTTTTCCAGATTTTTACATCAATTATTTACGAAGTTACATACACACGATATACCGTAACATAATGTTATAATTCCGACCTTGATGATATAAAAACTTAATTACCTATTACATTATCAGAATTTTTTCGACTGCACCAGAATAAACGCGTAATAGCCCCTTAACGGTATCACTGTACTGCGAAAAACACAAGTAATATTACATTGCAAAACAAAAAAAAAAAACAATAGTTGATAAGAAAAAGTAACTCAAAGTAACATTAACGTTAAAAAAAAACTAAAACATTTCTGTAAAATGTTTTTTTATCAATGACTCAAAAACAGTACCTGTTTAACACTTAACATTAATTAGATTATCTACAAAAAAAAAAATCTTTTAATCGACGTAAAACACAAACTTTATTCGGTGTAGTCATAAAGTAATAGATCAATTTAGGTTTTTTATTTTTCCCGTAAAATTGACTTTTTACACTTGCGCGTTTATTCTGCGGGGGCGGCGAAAAACAAAATTCAACTCTTGGATAATACTTTACTAACTTACTATGTGTTACTCAAATATTTGCGTACTACTGCACCGACCGAGGACAGTCATCAGTTCACAAGTCAAGTTCACCCATTTCACTTGCTCATCGGTATTCAATTCATGTAATTTGGCAAGTATATGCAAAGTGTGCTACCTACGGTACGGGGGTAGGCAGTGCCCCCACTGCCACTAAGCGCCAGTAGTTCGCTCAGTGCTCGGGAAGGATGGCGCGCGTTCGTGTGCCCGCGCAAGTCGCCTGCATCGCGACCATACTACTCATAAAAGGTACGTTAAACATGTGGACAGCTTGCAAAACATTTTATTTGGAGTTTTTTAAATATTATGTTGACCCAGTTTACAGACAGCGATTTGTAAATCTTTTGAAATTATCAAGATTTGGGCAATTTTCTGGGTAAACAGACTGACTCTACAAAGACCGAACTAGGTACCGGTATTTTTTATTATAGCGACTTATTCTCATAATTTTTAAAGTGTTCAATTGCAGAAGATAATTTATAGGGATTTGTTGATTGACTGCTTAATATGGGCAAAGTACCTGTTGTAAATCAACAACGACTAGAACTATTTCGACCATAAGGGCTAACTTCATATTTAACATTGGGCAGAACCGGCGACTCTCAATAATATCACTCATAATTCAATCAAAACACTTGTATGTATCGATAACTATCGATCAACGTCTTACTATTGCGAAGACAGTAATTTATAAGCAACCATCATCAGGGTGGTTTCTGGTGTACAATTCAGGTGACACGTAATCATTTCCCTTTCCTTGGTTGCACATTCCTATGTGATGCTATGTTAGAGCACTGCTGTGCTCTTTCACTGAAATCGTTGCATAAACTGGTTATTATAGCCATAATAGATATTAATTATTTCATGCATCCACCTATTTTACGTAATCATACACAAATATGTGGGTATGTCGAGATTCATGACTATCATATTATTATGTTGTAATGCCGCAATGTCTTGTATTTCTTTCTTCTCTTTGTTAATGTGGTCCATATATATGTGGATATGACTATAATGACTTTTTCACTCCTCTTGCTCAAAAAGGCCGTCATTGTAGAGTACCAGAGCGGGGAAAAAATAGCATTTCTTGCTCTAGGGGAAAAAGTAATTTCTTTTTAATTTTTGTCTGTTCCAACGAGCCTTGAAAAATGAAAAAGTCTTTATTCTTAAGTAGACTAATCATGATCATGGACTCGACTTATTACAAGTTCACAAAAAAAAAGAAGAACATTTTATTTTTGAAAATGGAACTAAATGCGGCTATCTCTTCGGTAGAACGCGTGCATTGCGTTGCGGCTACAGAAGAAATAAAAAAGCATTGGCGACAAATTTCTCTAATTACGAATTGAATTGGTGACCGTAATATAATTTACAACAGTGAAAATGTCATCATCTAGTGAGAACATCTTCACAGAGGACTGAAATTAAGTTGCCAGAAAAAAATATCTCGTTAAACATTTAAATAAAATAAACTATATATTGTATTGGATTATTTCATTTTCTCGCAATCGTAGTAAAAAGTAGAGTGTAACACACGGCGCTAAAACCCATTAAGAATGCGGCGACGCATGAATTGTCCATACAAACGTAGTACATATATCATTTGCAATTTGAGCATATTTCCACCATATTATGTTGATATTCGGATCGAGACAGTATTTATCTAGGCTCCTACGTCTTTTTACTTCCAAATACTTACGTTTAAATGAAGTGTGAGCGAATTGCATTCCGTACATTTTTTCATATTGTTTTTTCTGTATTATAAACAACAATATTTGTATTATTGTATCCGCAGAAGCATAGTTTATGTTATCAAGTTACATATTATCGAAAAAAAAATGGAAATACATTAAGTTTTCATTCATAATTTTTTGTATTACGGAACACATTTAAATTTATCATAAATCTTCGAAAGCTAGTAGTACTATCGCGTCAAGCAATAATTGTCAAAGTGTGCGTGGTAGTATTGCTCACTGTAGATGTATATCGCTCCGACAGGCACTCACACTAGCGCAACGTGCTTGGAATTTAATTTTGCAAACATCTCGATTTGTAGTTGCGAGCCGTGTCGCCGGCCTCTTAACCCATTATAACTCGGTTTCTATTTACTCCCTCGCTAAACCACCTCGTTACAATGGGTTATTTTAGGCCCTCGTATAACAATCTACTATTCTTCACTCCACATTTATCAGTTTTATTGCAATCCATAAGGGCTTCATAAAATGATTTGTTCCCTGTTCCACCATCAGAAACTTCACAAAAGAAATGAAAAACCGGGCCTCATTTTTACGGATTCCTGTCAAACCTGGCCTAAACAACTGTTTTTAACAGCTCGTAACAACTTCATTACGTTGGTACAGGTGCATTCTCCCAAAGACATCCAATCAAGGAGGCGTTGTTGCTGCACTCGGATGCCTACGGCAACGCCACCTTCGAGGATTGCGTGTGGCGACGAGACAAGGAAGTCTGCCCTGATGCTGACGTGAACCTGCACCTGTATACTGAATCAGATCCTGTCAAGAATGTTGTGAGTATACGTAGAGCCATTTATTTTTCGATTCTTTTGTCACCTCGGGTCAAAAAGCAGAAACAACGAGAAAGAAAGACAGATGTAACCGACACCGTCGTCGACTTTCAATATAAATAGGTCGTGCACAACAGTTTACTTGTCTTCCCTCCGGTTGACGCCCTAAGCCGACGTTCGTACCCCACAGGGGATGCCCTTAGCGAGCGTTCACCTAGTTTTAATTAGCATAGTTGAAAAACCCCTGCCTGGAGGTTTTAAGTGTAGTAGCTTAAGGCACCCACAGGAAAGCCCGGTTAAGTAGTCATGATCTCAGAGGTCAACTACGAGATGACCTAGCTAAAAAAGTAGAAAAAAAAAACTGTTTATAATAAGTAGTTTTGAATATAGGACATATTCAAAACTACTTATTATATGCCTACCAGAAAGACACAGCGTTAGATTTGAAGATGCTGTCTATGATTCTGTCTTCTAGGAGCATAATATTGAAAAACATACCTGATTCTCTATGGATTTATGTTGTTACCTCTCACCTCCTGCAGGGGTCGCTGTTACTAGTTCCGGCGACCGGCCATTGGGGTTCTCTTAGCGTTTATGATTTTTGTCGTGTAAGGAGCAAAAGTTTTTTCAGTGTCAACTACATATATTAAAAAGTACTCTGTGGTGTCAAATTAGTACCGCGGCGTATGAGCAGTATATGTGCATAAAGTGTCGCGAGTTCAAATCTCACTGAAGCTTAATTTTGACAGCGAGTTGGTAAGTACCTACCTTCCATTATGAACTCGGAGGATCCTGTACCTGAACCAGCTCAAATCGCTGCTCCGGATGGAGGGCGAAGAGCTGAGAGCTCAAGCTCATCGCAAACTAGTTCCTCGTCTTCGGAAGACGAGGAAGGTTTTGCCTCGCCACCACCTAACAAAAGATCGAAAGAGCGGCGAAGAGCGGCGCAGGTACAACCGAAGAGCGGCGCAGGTACAAACAGGTCGGAACCTGTTCGGATCCTCGTATGGATACTCTTATTAACCAAGTTACATATTTATCAAACTGTGTAGCTCAAATGCCTCAAATTTTCACGGCAATTAGTGCGAGTAATAACAATAAAGAAAATAATGGCGGCCTTTACGACTCCGTAAATTCAACGAATTGTAACCAATTTTTAAATAAACCGCCCATTAATAATAATATGTGTTTGGGGGATTTGAAAATAAGTTTTGACGAATCTAAGATTGTACCAGTAGCTGATCCCGTAAAATTAGCAGAGTTAAATAATCTTCAACAATTTAATTCACAGGCCTGGAAAGGTATTCGGTATAAGAAGGACTTACAGGCACTTATAGCAACACCAGGTTTTATAGGGTTAAAATTAAATGAGGAACTGTGTCATCTTAATAAAGGTACAGATTATTTGGCTAGTACGGAACAATTGTTAGCGGGATTGTCAAATGCTGTTTTGGAAAATAGGCAACTCTTGAAACAGGGTCTACAGGAGGTTGTAAATTGGGCTGCTAGTTCTGACACAGAACTCAATTTAATAAGTTATCTGAAAAATTTGGTCCAACGTCCCCTTCATACAAAAATATGGAATCCTGTATGCAAGTCATTTGTGGCAAGCGAGCAGAGTGTATTGAAGTTAGACGTGACCGCATTCTAAAAGAAATTAGTAACATCAATCTTAAATTAGCGTTGCAAAATATTCCACCCAGTGCAGAACATCTCTTCAACAGAGAAGCGCTCATCCCTTTGGTTGATTCTTTAGGAGGCTCCCAAGTGTGGCTAAACAACCCAAGTTATTTAAGAGACAAAAAGAAATTCACTAATAATCAAGTAAACAATAAAAATTTCAAGCCATCTTATAAAACAAATTCTAATAAGAAAAATAAGTATAATAACTCGGACAAAAAATCAAAGAATAATTATAAAAAACATTCCTTTCGTCGTACAGTCTCCCAAGACACCTCCAATATTAAAGATAAGTGACAATCAAAGCAGGGTGTTCAAAGGCGGTTGCCTAAAATTCCATGTTCAAGCATGGAAACAATTGGGAGCCAGCCAGCATATTCAAAAAATAATAGCGGAGAGTCGCATACCATTTTTAACAAAACCTCCTTTACATTACCCTTACAAAAGAATATTAAACAAGTTTGCAACAAGACCATCAAAGAAAATGACAGAAGTAGTAGAACAGTTAAAAGAAGCAGGAATATTAGAAAAATCAAAAAACATGACACCCGGCTTTCACTCCAAAATGTTTTTAGTAAAAAAATCAGATGGGGGGATACGCCCTATTTTCAATTTAAAGAGTCTAAATTTACATGTCTCGACTCGGCATTTCCAGTTAATTTCTCGTCTGGTTGTAATTCAGTTCCTACAAGACAGGGACTGGATGACAAAAATCGACCTTCATCAAGCGTACTTTCACTTGAGCATAAAGAAAACCCACAGGCGTTTTCTGCGCATAATATATGGAGGCGAAATATTACAGTTAACGGCCTTGCCTTTCGGTCTCTCATCAGCTCCTCACTCTTTCGCATCGGTGACCAATTGGATTGCGGAAATCCTTCGGAGACAAGGCATAAGAATTATAGTTTATTTAGACGATTTTTTAATAGCCAGTCAAAATCAAATACAACTCATAGAACACACCAAAGTAACGGTGGATACTCTGGTAAAGTTGGGTTGGCATGTCAACTTTCAAAAATCACTTCTCACCCCAACTCAGGAAATAGAATATTTGGGTATAGCATGGAACACAAAAACAAAACTAATTTCTCTTCCGGTAAAAAAAGTACAAAAAATAAAAGAATTAGCATCAAGTCTATAACAAAAGAAAGAGTCTTGTCTCCGACAAACACAAAAATTGCTGGGTGTGCTAAATTTCGCGAACTTAGCAACTCCAAACGGACGCCTTCATTGTCGCCGCACTCAGATTTTTCTGAAATCATTCAGAGGATGCAGACCAAGGCAAAAGAGGGAGTTGCCACCTCTAGTAACTCAAGAGTTACAATGGTGGGTAAAAAACGTAGGCAAAAGTGCAAGAACAATGCACAACCCCAAGATAACCCACTTTCTTTTCTCACCACAGACGCGGCGGACGCGGGCTGGGGAGCACACCTGAACAACATCATGTTGTCAGGCAAATGGAATCGCCACCAACAAAAATGGCATTCCAATGTGAAGGAGATGTTTGCAGTGTATGCAGCCTTAGTGAGACAAGGTGCATACATGAAGGATGCACACGTTTTAGTGCAGTCCGACAATCGGACTCTCATAGCTTACATAAGGAACGAGGGGGGCACCCGGTCCTTAGCCCTATTAGGCCTAACAAACAAACTCCTTCACCTAACCGAGCAGCACAATATAACGCTGTCGGCATCATACCTCCCGGGGAGGTTAAACGGGATTGCGGACCGCCTCTCGAGAGGAAAACCTGTCCCCGAATGGCAACTACAATCCCAAGCCACGAAAGTCATATTCAAAAAATGGGGCATTCCAGACGTAGACTTGTTCGCGTCAAAAGAAACCGCAGTTGTCCCACGATACGTAACTTGGGACTCAACAGATGGGTCAGCAATTTTTTGCGACGCCTTCAGTCGAGATTGGGACTTTCAGTTGGGGTGGGTGTTTCCCCCCCCAACCTGATCCCTCGGGTGCTGGATCATCTAAACAGGGCCAAAGGAACATACATAGTAATAGCACCACAGTGGGATCAGTGCTTTTGGCTGACCGATCTACAAGCCAGGTCACTATCAGATCCAGTACCGATAACAGACCTACAGAAGAACCTTATAGATCGATCGACGGGGTTCTGTCCCCCTCAAGTGAACAAGTTGTTCCTCCAGGCTTGGAAAATTGGGGGTGGTCAGACCAGGTAGCTAACTGGAGCAGGGATGAAATTAAGTTATTAAGTAATAGCTGGCGCCAAAGCACTCTGAATACTTACAAAGCCCCTATAAAAAGATGGCTATCGTTTTGTGCCATAAATAATATTAATCACAAAAACCCAGATGGCAAAGACGTTGCAAGATTTTTAGCAGATCTGCATTTAAAAAGAAATTTTTCAGTTAACACAATTTTATTACATAAATCGGCTATTTCTACCTTTTGTGCTTCAAATGCAGAAAATCTTTCAAAAAATTTCTTTGTACAACAAGTTTTAAAAGCCATAGCATTGGCAAAACCTCAACCTTCAAAATCTCCTATTTTTGACACAAAATTGCTATTCAATTGGTTGAAGTCTGTTCCAAGTACAAATTCACTTTTTGATATTTCAAGAAGAACTGCAATTATTTTACTGTTAGCATCAGGCAGAAGAATACACGATCTTACCTTATTGGATTTATCTCAAAACAATTTCATAGAAGAAGAAGAAAAAATATTATTATGGCCAAAATTTGGATCAAAAACAGACTCAAGTAAATATAGACAGTCTGGATGGTCTTTATTAAAGCACCCAGATGCTAATATATGTCCTTTGAGACATATAAAACAACTGACTCAAATTACTCAAAATAGACGTCTTAATAGTAACGTTACTAGTCTATTTGTCTCAGTAAAAGGCGAAATTAAACCAGCTACAAGAACTATTATAGCCGGTTGGATTAAATCTATATTTAAAGATTTAAATCTAGAAACTACTCCAGGAAGCATCAGAGCTGCTGTAGCATCAAAGGGGTGGTGGGAGAATGTACCTGTGGATGAGATATTAGCTAGAGGAAACTGGAGGAGTGATAAGACCTTCAGGAAGTTTTACTGTAGAGAAATTATTAAAAACTCTAATAATGAAGAGGAAGATTTGTTGCGATTAAACTTCTCTGGATTTTAATATGAGTAAATCGGTTTTGTGTGAAGTTAATAATTTAAGTTTTGAAGTGCCAAATTATTTGTTGTGATCCTAAATGAATATATTTAGTAATAATATTATTTCACTGATTAGGGTAATTGATAATAAATGATAATGTTTAATCAGAAATGAATTTCTTTCTTTCTTTAAACACATTTTTTCATTTCACATAGCGTTTATAGTTACCTTCACCAGCAGATATCAAACAAGTCTTCAAATCTAACGCTGTGTCTTTCTGGTAGGCATATAATAGGACTGTTTTACACTAAATAAAACAGTCATTATGTGCCGAAAGAAAGACACAGCGTTAGAGCAAGGCCCTTGCTGGTGAGTGAAGACACTATGAGAACCCCAATGGCCGGTCGCCGGAACTAGTAACAGCGACCCCTGCAGGAGGTGAGAGGTAACAACATAAATCCATAGAGAATCAGGTATGTTTTTCAATATTATGCTCCTAGAAGACAGAATCATAGACAGCATCTTCAAATCTAACGCTGTGTCTTTCTTTCGGCACATAATGACTGTTTTATTTAGTGTAAAACAGTCCTATTATAAACAGTTTTTTTTTTCTACTTTTAGTAGTGTCAAATCTGACTTTATATTCTTAAGGAATAATTGGAAAATGTGGTGTGGGATATCTTCCCATTCACAGAAAGGAGGCCTAAGTCCCAGCGTATGGGAATGGGAACGTAACAGTGCCGATTGGGTCAAATGTGACTTGATGTTCTCTACTTTATAACCTTCGATTTCTGACCCTTCTATCGAGTATCAACATCAAAATACCGATGTCTGGGCCTACCATTCATTGCATAATAATAAATGAATATGCAAATAGAGTTTTTGTATGAAACATCAGAATATTGTGTGTCATGGTTTTCCTAAATCTGAGAGGACCAGTAGCGGATCTAGGGGGGGGGCTAAGGGGCTCGAGTAACGTGCATTGTATGTGATTGAAGTTCCCACGTGTCTACTGTCTAGTTAATCACATACCTTGGTACAATGAGATTATACAATACTGGTAGCTACCTAGCTACCTACTAATGTTAGCATTTATTATTATAAACAAAAACAAACAAACAAAACACACGCACACACACAAATTTGTAACCATTTGTTAACATAATATGCTTTTGCTTGGTTACGTAACTTTATGCTTGCATGTTTTATCCGTGAGCCTGACCCCCATGGCCCCATAGCCCATGAGGTAAACAAAAATTACAACATTACACCATTCAAACCCAACAAATTGCTTATAAAGCTCCCTTAGTCGAATCCGATACTCTCTACCATCTAGAACCTTCTTCGGTCATCCATAGATCCTTACCTAACTTAGAAAGGAGTATATTTCTATGGCATCAACATACAACGAAAGAGTACGACGGAATCTTGAAATATATTTCAATATAAATTATTTACATTATGAACGAAATTCCCTCACCTTCGTGTTTCATCAGTTATGACCAAGTTTGCCCTCCTCTTTTTAGTAGTATCGCCCATTGAGTAATCACCAATAGTCATGCGAGATTTTTTTACGTTTTTTCGTATAATCTGGGGGCCTACCACCAGCTCAAAAGCAGTATTATTTTAATGTAACTTCAGTGGGAGAAAGAGATGGAGCTATACGTCCTGTAGAGCTTCATCTCTTTCCCACACTGAAGTAATATCAAAATAATACTGCTTTATGAGCTTGTGGTAGGCCCCCTGGTCGTTTTAGACTTGCATGTTGTGTTTTGAATTTGCCTATGTTTACTTACAATCAGTTGTGCTGTAAGTAGGTAGAGGTACTTACCTACTTTCGAGAAATTAGAGAATAATTTTTATTTTTCGAATTTGTTCTTGTTTTATTGAGTAATAAATAAATACCTGCCAACACAGTACATACCCTGCTAAAATCATAACTCTACTTTTGGCGCTGCCATAGTCGGGTAAAAATGGAATGGAATTTGTCTGATAATGCGCTCAAAATTAACACACCACACAAACTCCATTTTAAAGGAACAAAGATCCTACTTCGACTCAAGGACTGACCAAATAGTAAAAAGTAGGTTTCTAACACAATTTCTTGTAAAGTTATTGTAAATTCAAAGCTACTACCATGAATGGGCTGTATGTGAACGCAATAACTTATGAGCCCGCGAAGGAGAGCCGAGTCCCCTTGAGGAGTTGAGGACGAGTAGCGGTATTTTGGACGCATTCTTGCATTCAGCCGCACTGTGTACATCGTAATGAGAAAAGTGAAACTAAGTGCGACTGTGTGTCTGTTTAGTCACGGGTTCGATCCTGTATCAACACTGAAGTAGAAATGGACCACATGTTTGCAAATTGTAAACAAAAGATGACTGATAATGTATTTACATATACCCCATGTATATGTTCAGAGTCCTGCCTTGCTATAGATTTAGTAGCTTCAGGATGTTCTGCTGTTAACGTTTTAAGCAAGGTAAGTACAGGTAATGGAACTCCAAAGGTAACCCGTGGGACAATTTTTGCATATCCAATTCTGCTAATCACCTTTCGTGATCTATGGTCAAATATCATCATCATCTGCCTAGCCTTTTTCCAACTATGTTGGGGTCGGCTTCCAGTCTAACCGGATGCAGCTGAATACCAGTATTTTACATGGAGCGACTGCCTATCTGACCTCCACAACCCAGTTACTGGGTAATACGATACCCTTGGTAAGACTGGTTGTCAGACTTTCGGGCTTCTGACAACCCGTAACGACTGTCAAAGATCTACGAATGACAGCCGGGACCAACGGCTTAACGTGCTTTCCGAGGCACGGAGGAGTCTCGGTATATAAAGATGGTCACCCATACACTGAGCAACCCTGGCAAGCGTAGCTTAACCTGATGGATCGACCAGTGCGGCTGTTATTACTTAGCCACGAGCTCCTCTTATCGATCTATGGTCAAATATGTTGTGATAAATAAATGAAGAACATCTTTCCCCTGACTACCATGATGATATTACAATCTAGAATACAAAAACGTGATGAATCTCATCCTACATAACAAAGAGTTTTTTATATTATCATGAAATTCTTAGAAATCGTGTTAATGAAGAGGACGCACTCCTTAATTTAGCGTGCGTTTTATGGTCTTGCTATGTTTTATCTTAGTAGGTACTTATCTCAGGTGTTTCCAGACATATTCGTATAATCACAATTACTGCAAAGAAGGGTCATGTTTATAAAGGACTAATAACGTACCTACCTACACGGTATGGTACAGTATCATTTCCGCCACCACGCTCCTAGCATAGGAAAGTCTACGACTGTTACCAACGAAAACCGACGATAGGCTCGGAGTGCCACAGGGAACTGTTTTAGGACCCGTAACGAACAAAAAGTATAAGTAGTAAATTATTTAGCGAATAGACTGAATCCACATCAAAAGATGTACCTAAGTACTTTTTGTTTTGTAACATAAAATCACGCATGTAATTCCCGAGGCGTTAGGTAGAGGACATGTGTCGGATACATGCAATTCGCCAGTTACGTTTAAGCCCCTGTAAAAGGAGGCTAGTCTTGGGTAAATTTCAAAATTAACCAAGTGCTCTCTTACTTCTAGGTGGATCTAAGCAGTCAGGACTGGCTGCGTCAGAGCGGCTGGGATCCGTCACACGAGACCGTTCTGTTGATACATGGATACGCGGGAGGAGACGACACATTGCCAATCGTCGTTCTTAGAGATGGTAAGTAATATAATTATGCTTCTACTATAGAATAAGAAATAATACTTCGTATAGAAGAGACACTTGCTGTAGATACCTACAGTATTTTTATCTCACAAAGCGACGCGCGCTTTACTTGTGGTAACCAGGTGTACAAACATGCAGTGTAGACGAGTGACGATGTGTGCGTGAAGACGAGTAGCGTCAGCAGCGTCATAACACAGACACACACACTTCCGACTTCGCCATTGTCTCGGACGGTATCGAGACACAAGATTTTTTTAGTCTTGTGATCTCCTTCGCTTACATACACATTCATAATGTTTGCACTTGGTAACCACAAGTAAAGCGTGCGTCGCTTCGTAAGATAAAAATATCTACTATACTTTGTTGTTAGTTCTTCTTGAAAAACTTTACTATCTAGTTCGATACTATTGGTCCAACAGTCTTAAATCTTCGATTAAGGTCAAAATGCATGACAAAACTTCATTTGATGTAGGAATTTAGTGTAAGTGTAGATATTTACTGTAGTTATTATGGCAGTGCTAATTTCGATCTACTTATTAAGTGAGGATGGTATGTGCATTGAATAATTTCTTTGGCATTGACAGTTTGTAATGTGACTGCTAAGTATGCTGTTCTTCCGTTAAGACCGTTATAGTTCTGATCGATGGCAAAAGTTATTCACATTGATAACAAACCAAGGTATTTATTTATAAATTTAATCATTTGAATGTTTCCTGCTCTTGAAGATCAAATACCTTGCAAATTCTATTAGGTAATAATAATATGTGTATCTAAATATAGAAACGATATGACATCTTTTTAGCTGGAGAGATCTAAGGGCGTACAACCACCAAGCATTGACCCTAAAGGTCAAATAAATTATGTCCACTACATCTCATTATTATGGCATAAGTTAGTGATAAGGTCCCACGGGCCTACGTATTATTACAAAAAAAAACAACCGACTTAAAAAAAAAACACTACAAAGTGAAAAATAACTTTAATTTCGGAAGTCGGTGTCTTTGGTTTTGAATTTTCGTTCTTTATCACCGACTTCCGAAATTAAAGTAATTTTTCACTTTGTAGTGTTTTTTTTTAAGTCAGTTGTTTTTTTTTTTGTAAAAAGTTTTTATTTTTCACTTTTTAGTTGTGATACCTACCCCACACAAATTCGAATACCACTACCTGCTATGTAAATAACAGTGACAAGAAGTTATCATAATATCCACATACTAAGCGAGGTAAAATACGTATTATTGAAGCTAACTCAAAAACTACCCAAGTAAAGTTAATAAAATTTATATGGGACCACCTCTGAAGTATGATCTACCAAACAAAAAAAGAATCATCAAAATCAATTCATAATTGACGGAGTAATCGCATAACAAACATACAAAAAAAAAAAAACAACATACAATCGAATTGATAACTTGATAACTCCTCCTTTTGGAAGTCGGTTAAAAATAGCCGGGAAGCTTGAAGCTTCAAGAAAAGTGAAGAACAAGTACCTACTACTAGTAGGTACTTTTTGATGCAAGTGTGCAAAGTTTTTCATCGCAATCGAGGCGGAATTGCAACCCGAACCTGAAGCGAGGGCTAAATGTAGCCATTGCATTCTGCAGTAGGTAACAAATGGTCACGCGTATCAAACGACGATTTTCAACACACTTGCAAAGAAAAAAGAAATTCTATCCTCTTAAATAACTGCAAAGAAAATACAGTCCTTTGAATGCAAACCGCATCTTTTACTGCGGCGATGTGCTATCAATCAATTACCATTAACAGCTTCTCCTGGATCGTCGCCCGAGGTGAAAGTGTAAGTGTTCGCGGTGCAATACCTACTGTCATGTCGGCAGGAACAGTCAGTTGCGTACGCGCCGCATTACAATGCGCGATGCTCCCACAACTTTCTCTATGTGGGTAGCCATGTTGCACTACAACAGTTCGACGACCTGCATATCAGCATTGACAGTTGTGAAAATTGTATCACACGCATTGCGAAGGAAAACTGACATTACCTTATCCTAAAAGATATGCTTTTGCCATTACCTACATAATTTGAAGAGATGCTGATTGAAGGTAAATTGGTGCATTGTAAAATGTGATCTTTTCCATGTGCTATGGGGATTTTCTATATAAATTCTGTTACCACCTTACCACCGACGCGGACGTATGGTTGACATGTATTACTGTTACTATTTGCCTTTATCATCCCACTGATGAGTGCTGGGCAAAGGTCTCTCCCCAAGACTTCTAGTACTTGCGATCCTGGGCAACCAATTTTGTTATTTTGTTGTTTTTTTTTTCTGTTTGGTATCTCATAGCTGGTCTCTGAGACCATGACTATTTAACCGGTCAATCCTGTGGCTGCCTTAAGCTGCTACACTCAAAGCCTCCAGCCAGAGCACACATAAAACTAAGCTAAAAAGCTTAGGATGAACGCTCGCTAAGGGCACCCCCTGTGGGGTACGAGCCTCGGCTTAGGGCGTTAACCGGAGGGAGGACATCAAAAGATGAGACTGGCTGGCAATTTTGCTAACGCAATGCGGTCTATATATACAGTTCTTACCTCCGACCCTGCTGATTAAAACTAAGTAGGTATCTAGTACATTGTGCCGACGTGATTTTTTTGACAATGGACGCGCTCTGCATTTGCACGCATTATTGGTTCCTGCATTGTTTCTGAACGACTTAGCACCACACTTTATTGTAAACAACTAGTTCTATTGTTCCAGCGTACCTCCGCCGCGGTGGCTACAACGTCTTCATGTTAGACTGGGGCGCGCTATGCCAGCCTCCGTGCTACGTGGCCGCAGTCCACAACCTTCGTCCAGTAGCGCGATGTGTAGCCGACGCACTCGCTGCCTTGCGCCGCGCCGGCCTTAGGACAGACAACCTCACCTGTGTGGGACACTCACTCGGCGCGCATCTGTGTGGCATCATTGCTAACTATCTGACGTTCAGAATGAATAGGATTATTGGTATGTACGATTTGACTCCCCCATCTAACACCAACTACAAATTCGTGTTTTCAGCGAAAACCCTTTTGTGATTGTAACTTTAACTCTCTAGAAACTGATAGAATATTCTATAGCTTCAGGTGCACACTTAATGCGAGCTTATGGACCTATGAAGTTGGGTTTAAATAAATAAATAAAATAATATTTATTTCGGATAAGCAACTTCCATTATGGGTTAGTAAACAAAATGATAACTTATATCTATGGTGGTAAACTTCTTATCTATTTGGAGACAAGACTGTTGTTCGATATGCATCTTCGAACAACATCACCTAACAAAGGATAATCGTACCCCAACGCTATGGTCTTCAGGATGGAGTTGGAGTTTTCCCGCACTCTGCAGAGTAAAGAGGCAGATTTCCGTCTGACGATGGCGTGGAAGCCATCGACGTGTGCATGTGTGAACATACCTGATGCACTGCAGAAACGGTTTAAACTTCTTTAAAAAACGCTTTGTTTATTTTATAATTTTTGTAAAACTTACAGCTAGGCAGGCATTGATAGTTCATTTGTTAACAAAATTAGGTAACCGAGGATGCAACTTGTATCATTCAACATGAAACTTATTTCCCGTTCTATAATAGATAGAGTTAGACCAATTAGATAGTAAAATCAAATAAAATTCAAGCTTCAAGATTGTATACACAACTCAAAACTGCTACAAGTCGAGTTATATTACTTTCCACTGAGGGTACAGAATTAAAGTCAAGTTAAAGACGAAGATTTGAAAAAAAAAATCCTATTTTTTTTTTCTTTAAGTTATAGCAGCCCTCCTAAATATTCCAGGGTTGGACCCAGCCCGTCCCCTGATCCGCTCGGCGCCCGCGCTCCGCCTGGACCCGGGCGACGCGCGCGCCGTGCACGTGCTGCACACTAACGCGGGCCGCTACGGCGAGGCGGCGCGACTGGGACACGCAGACTTCTGTCTCAATGGCGGACGGAGCCAGCCGTATTGTGAGGATACACCCAGTGAGTAGCATTAACTGTTGTAGGATAGGAGATGTGCAGGGCAGGTCAAGGTGACATTTTACAATTGCTGCACCATCAGCCTATACTGTTCCCACTGCTGGGACACAGGCCTCCTCTCTGTGAGAGGGAGTGGGCTGTAATCCACCACGCGGGCCCAGTGCGGGTTGGTAGATGTCACATATCTTCGAATTTTCGGTTCTAGGACATGCCGATGCAATTGCTGCACACGTGGCATAAAATCGCACGACACTCTACATTTCGGATTTTTTCTTTCATATTGACCCAATTTCATATTGAGAGCAGTGGTGGCCCAGTGGTAACGGCTGAGACTTACGAGTTGTAGGTCGTAGGTTCGAACCCAGACAGGCGCTTTACTTTGTGTAAATTATTTCATCACCACTGCTCTCAAAACGGTGAAGGAAAACATCGTGAGGAAACCGGCATGTCCTAGAACCGAAAATTCGAAGACATGTGACATCTACCAACCCGCACTGGGCCCGCGTGGTGGATTACGGCCCACTCCCTCTCACAGAGAGGAGGCCTGTGTCCCAGCAGTGGGAACATTATAGGCTGATGATGATGATGATGACCAAGAGTGTGCGCTAGCTAAGCTGTGATAAAGATTGAGAAAGGTTTGACCACCTATTTGCACCATTTATTGTGATGGTTGCCCATGTCGAACCATGTTATAGGGAATATGAATATAGTGCTCCTAAGAGCACTATATTCATATTCCCTATATATAGCTATAGGTATACAGGACGGCCCGTGAAACGACCTCCTAAGGAAAGAAGAAGGGTCTTTCTGACTATGCGTTCGCACTGGCGAAACATCACAACAAAACATGTTGAAATCTCTATTGCCTGTCAAATTTTGTATGGAAAATTGACAGAAAATAGAGATTCCAACATGTTTCGTTGTAAATGTTTCGCCAGTGCGAACGCACAGTAAAAGAGCTTCCCGAAACAGCCCCATGTATGTTCACGTTCAGCGATCATTTCTGATTTAAGAGCTAGACGGTTTTTATTATTAATTTTTTTCGGAAATTGTCACTTGACTTCAGACTTTTTATTTTTCTCTTTCTGTGTCGCATTTTTGAAAATATTTTTTATTAAATTTAAGGATTTACCTTAAATTATGGTCTATCGATAAAAAATACTATCTGTGTAAACATCACCCAAAATTCATCATCATCTACCTAGCCTTTTCCCAACTATGTTGGGGTCGGCTTCCAGTCTAACCGGATGCAGCTGAATACCAGTATTTTACATGGAGCGACTGCCTATCTGACCTCCACAGCCTAGTTTCTAGGTAACATGATACCCCTTGGTAAGACTGGTTGTTAGACTTTTTGGGCTTCTAACTACCCGTAACGACTGTCAAAGATCTACAAATGACAGCCGGGACCAACGGCTTAACGTGCTTTCCGAGGCACGGAGGGGTCTGTAAAGGTATGTAAAGATGGTCACCCATCCACAGACTAACCGCGGCAAGCATAGCTTAACCTTATCGATTGACCCGTGCGGTTTTTATTACTTAGCCACAAGCCCCTCACACCCAAAATTATTAAAGATAATTTTTTTGGATGTGATTCGTGCTAGATTTTCAGCCGAGTGACAGTTGCCCCAAAGTAGTTTTAAAAACTTCCACAGACCCTCAGCTTTTCAAAGCAATGCAAATAATAAGTTATTTCGTGACATTATTTGGTAAATTGGAGTTCGAACATGGTAGGAAGGGCGAAAATACTAATTTTTTTATAGGTACTTTTCGGGAAGCACTGCAGAAGAGCTTTGACATTTTTCTTTCGAAGTCGTTTCATGAGCCGCGCCTGAGTAGTCTAAACTAAACGGACAACAGAAGGGCAACACAAGGTTCATTTTATTTTATTTTTGGAACCTACCTCGGTCAGAGGGTCGTCGTATTTGTAACTGATTTTATATTAGGCTTTTCATCAAATAACCTAACATTATTTTTCTACCTCCGTGTAGACGAGGCGCTGTGCAGCCACATCTGGTCGATCTGCTACCAGGCGGAGAGCGTGTTCCGCGCGCGCGAGGCCGCGCCGTGCGGCCGCAGGTGCTCGGCCAAGGTCCCGCCGTCCCGGGCCTCCGCACTACCCGTGCCTATAGGACAACCTGCGCCTATGAGGTTAGTAATATTTGCTACTTTTGACTCCGGTTTCTAGAAGCCATCCCCTTATGATCATCATGTAGCTGGAATATGACTAATGGTGCCGATTCCCTTGTTCACAAACTAAACTAAATTTAAGTTCAGTACATCTTTTTCTTTTTATTTCATTAAGAAAAGGACAGAAGATAAATTTTAGTTTAGTCCTCTCAAATTAATCAGCGGCTGTCAGTCTCCATACAAGTTTAGACGTGATTAAAAACTTGCCAACTAAAATTACGTCAATTTACGTCAAGCGCTGATTAATTTGACAGGACTAAACTAAAATTCATCTTCTGTCCTTTTCTTAATGAAATAGAAAGAAAAAGATGCACTGAACTTAAATTTAGTTTAGTTTGTGAACAAGGGAATCGGCACCAATGTCAATGACCAATGCTGGATTTGTTACGACATCGTAATTTTTTTTTAATATCTATCATTTTTGTGCGCCAGTTGGCGCTACTGGCGAGTAAGGTCCTGACAATATTTTTATTCCATACTAGCTGCTGCCCGCGGCTTCGCCCGTTTCTTTTTCTAAAATGAATTAGGCCTAAGTTAGGTACTCCTTATAATATTAGCTATCTGCCAGTGAAAATCGGTCCCGTCAAAATCAGTCCAGCCGTTTCGGAGATTAGCCGGTACAAACAAACAGAGATAGACAAAAATTTTAAAAATTGTTTTTTGTTTTTAATACCCATAGATATAAACTTTTTTATATTTCTATGTAAGTGCCGTATATACTTTCATATACAATTAGTAAAAAGCTGTTATTTTGACATTGCAAACAGACAGTTCAATTTTATTGATTTGTTAAATTTTTTGGATTATTACAGGCAATAATGTTTTGGATATGTTAAAGTACCTTTCCGATATCTTCATATAATGTTCATTTTATTATATTTTAACCCATCAAATGAATATTTAAATTATAATGTTCCTAACATTGGCAACCATAAAGCAGACAAATCCTTCATCCAAGTGCTACAAAATTAGTTTTTATTCAGGAATGGCAATCTTTGCAACAATTATGAATAAATAATATAAAAATACTCGATTAAAATCCTGCAAACAGTGAATGTTCAGCGACATATAAATTTCTAGGGACCTTACTCCACACTAGCGCCTTAAGTGGCGAATTCAAACGCGATAATCCTCATTTGAACTTTGTCATGCATCATTGAGTTTGTTGTTCCGAAAATTGATCAATGGTGCCGATTCCCTTGTTCACAAACTAAACTTAAGTTCAGTGCGTCTTTTTCTTTCTATTTCATTAAGAAAAGGACAGAGGATAAATTTTAGTTTAGTCCTGTCAAATTAATCAGCGCCTGTCACTCTCCATACAAGTTTAGACGTGATTAAAAACTTGCAGACTAAAATTACTTCAATTTACGTAAAGCGCTGATTAATTTGACAGGACTAAACTAAAATTTATCTTCTGTCCTTTTCTTAATGAAATAGAAAGAAAAAGATGCACTGAACTTAAATTTAGTTTAGTTTGTGAACAAGGGAATCGGCACCATTATCTCAGATTCTGAATTCAATTATGCTATTCTAATTTCTAGTGCATCAGGGGCATACTGTCTCGAAGACTTCTCGACGCCCTTCTGCCCGTACACCTCAGGGTTGAAGGAAGGCGACCCTCGCTGTTGTCTGGACGAACTGTACGCCGCCGCCGCCGCCGCCCCGCCGCGCGAGAGGCCGCGGCCTGTGCGCCTGCGCGGCCCGCGGTATACGAACAATGATAGCGATAACTTTACTGTACTATAACATATATCATCACGACTGTACCTATTATCCAAAGAGGGAGTGGCAGAGGTGTAGTAAGTCGATACCCATGTACAGATGCCAGCACATCAGGCTATTACAATCTGTCAAATTAATTTAATAGATTTTCAACTTTATCGCTAAAGTATAAGGTTCAAAGTTGATTGGGGTAAATTTTACAGTTTCGGGTAGCTTGATGTGCTGGCGTCTGTACATTTGTACTAGGCTACAAGGATATTTTGGCGCTCGCATGATGTTGCCAGGAGCTGTTTGTAAACATTTAGTGCTATTGTTTTGAGAAATGTATTGAAAAAACAAGATGGGCGGCGTTCGTAAAAGATCCTTGTACCTACAACTATAATTTGGGGCGAACCTATTAACATCAAACGGGCACGACTATTTTATGGGGTTTTGGTTTCCGCAATCAGTCCGTAAGGTGGACCACTGTACGAGACTAAGGTCGCGTCCTATTTAAAAGCAATCGTCGAGCGAATACGCGAACGTTCACATGCATATGTCAAGTTTTGTTCGGCAAACTGGAAAGCGCCCTCTGTCGGCGCAACCACGCGTTCAGTTTTACCGAATAAAAAGTATGAACGATCGTATATTCGTGAGACAATCGCTTTTAAATAGCACGCGGGGTCAGTGCTGCTACCGAGAATTTCCTAATAAACAAAACCAATATCACTGCCCGAATCGATCCATGCTCAACAATCGCATTGGTGGCAAAACAAAAAGGGATTGCCTTTACAAATAAGTTATAAAAAATCTGTGCAAAAATACGAAATACAACAAAAGTATTACATAAGTACCTAAAACGATACACAACTTATGTGTGTACCATATATTTATAAAATTACTTAAATAAGTATGATTAGTGAAAATGTGTATAGATTGGAGAAGTTTAGCCAAAGAAATCTTACCATTTAGTAATATTGAATAAATTATTACTTTTACATGTAAATCGTTTTATTTTAAATTAAATTTATACCATTCTGTAACTAATTTTAAGGGAATCAAGTAAAAAACAGAAATATGTAATAGAATAAATCATATTTAATACAAATTAATATTAGAACTAAAATCACATTGTGAAAAACATGTACAATGTGGACACAGAACTTATACTAAGCTAATAGTACTGTTGCTAAACAGTGCCAAAAACTTATCTCTTCAGGGGCCATAGTATGAAGTTATAATTGTTCGGTTGTTAGAAAGAGATAGCGTTCGTCATGCTATAGCTCCATCTCTGCCTAACACTGGAAAAATGATGGTTCTAACTCGTGAAGATTCGACCTTACTTAACAGATATCGCTAGTCTTTTGAAGAAAGATGAATTTAAAGGCAACTTTCATTTTAACAATAGCATGAACAGCAGTAATAGTACGAAATTACGAATATTTAGGAATAAATAAATTTATTTTACACAGTTAATTTATTTATTCCTAAATTTTACTGATAAATAGATTGATAGATTTTATTATTCGTAATTTCGTACTATTACTGTCTTAGCTGTTCATGCTATTGTTAAAACGAAAGTCGCCTTTAAATTATTTAACATTTTTGCGGTTAATATAACAATATTACTGGAGGCCTACCACCAGCTCATAAAGCAGTATTATTTTAATATTACTTCAGTGTGGGAAAGATATGAAGCTCTACAGCACGCGTAGCATGACCACCGTAGAAACGAGTTTTGTCAACGGAAGAATAGACAAAATGACAGATTGTGATTGTTTATCTGTCATTTTGTCTATTCTTCCGTCGACAAAACTCGTTTCTACGGTGATCATGCTACGCGTGCAGGACGTATAGCTCCATCTCTTTCTCCCACTGAAGTAATATTAAAATAATACTGCTTTTGAGCTGGTGGTAGGCCCCCAGGACTGGGAATATTAACTACCTACATTATTATATTGCAGCCAGAATATGAGCACTTGCAAGTCTAATTCACCTGTTACTGCTCAGTGCATTTCGACGGCCAAAAATACAACTATTACACTAATAATTTCAAATAAGAAAAAGCGCATTTAAAATATTACCTACGGTTGTATCCGTGTGCTGTGGCCGTCGATTTAGTAATAGGGTTGCCCAGTGTGGCTAAAAACTAGACATGAATTTGACGACTACACGAATGCGGAAAAAATATTTATATTTATATCGCACTAAGCTGTAGGTTTTAATGGGAACAGACAGTGAGACGATTACTAGAGGCTGGCCATTTGGATGGTCATAAACTCACAACCAACCCGCAAATAATAAGCACACATTTTATGCTATGGGACCGTTCAAGTACTACGTAAGCACTATAGGGGGGCGGGGAGGTCTATTCTTTGCTTGTTTTTGATGACATGGGGGGTGGGGGGTCGAGATGGTGATTACGTCAGCAGTAATTATTTACTTTTTTACACATATGGCAACCCACACATTGTCTATGCTTGAAAACGAAACACATATTCGGGGATTCCCACAAATAATGAATATGTTTAGGTACTCGCTTAGAACCGAGTAGGGGAATTACCGCGTGCTATTCACTTGTCTAAATTTACACTTGTTAAAATTATAACTGCTGCTCATGAATAAATAAAAAAAACAGATTACTTACATTAAAAGAAAAATGCATATACCAATGTTTACGTAAGCATAGGAGGGGGGGTAAGAGCTTTGCTTACTTTTGCTGACAAGGGGGAGGCGAGGTTAATAATTGTAATAAATCTGCTTACCTATACTTGAACCCTATGCAGCAAGTTTTTAATACATCCAGTTTTTTATTGGCAACCCTACAAGTCTACAGATGCATTATGAAGTTAGTATTGTTGTCAGCTCTTGTTGCCAGACATGAGAAGAGACAGAAGAGCTGCCTTCTCTTTCTCCTTCTTTCTTACTACGTCGAGGCTACGCGTGCGCCACGTACTCTTCCTTAGCTTGATTGGTCTACTGCCAACGTAGCGACCTGTAATAACCAGTAAAATCGAATTAATGGGAGATACATATGCTTGTAGCTTAGCAGTCCATTCGTCAGTAAACAGCTCGATTGAAACCGTGGCTAAGTTAATGGGTTTTTAGGTCCGAGTGTAAAAAAAACCGGCCAAGTGCGAGTCGGACTTGCACACGAAGGGTTCCGTACCACCGTACAATATTTAGCAAAAAAACACGTTCTTGTATGGGAACTTACAAGAAACACTAAAAGAGAAAATTAAGATAAAGATTTTAAAGAAAAAGGTTAAGATTAAAAGATTGAAAGTTCATGGGATACAGCCCGCTGACAGACGGACAGCGGAGGCTTAGTAACAGGGTTCCGTTTGGCACCATTCGGGTATGGAATCCTAAAAACGTATATTTTGAAGCAGCTTTTGCCCGTGGTTTCATTCGACAGAGAGAGGTCATTGTTTCATGCATACTTTGATATAAGTATTATAATGTATTAATCCTGGACATGGTCTATATGTGTGCCAATGGTGCTGATTCCCTTGTTCACAAACTAAACTAAATTTAAGTTCAATGCATCTTTTTCTTTCTATTTCATTATGAAAAGGACAGAAGATAAATTTTAGTTTAGTCCTGTCAAATTAATCATCGCCTGTCACTCTCCATACAAGTTTAGACGTGATTAAAAACTTGCCGACTAAAATTACGTCAATTTACGTCAAGCGCTGATTAATTTGACAGGACTAAACTAAAATTTATCTTCTGTTCTTTTCTTAATGAAATAGAAAGAAAAAGATGCACTGAACTTTTCCACACTAATCTAAACACAGTATAGGTACATAAAATAAATGGAGTGGACTGGAGCCTAAACTAGGGCAGCCCTGTATTTCAGGACTCCAGGAAACTTTATCATTTATTCTTAAACTACTCTTCGTAGATGTAACTGCGTGACCACCATTTTTTTGTTAGATTTATTATTTATAATAATATAATATTTTGTAATATAACTAAGAGCCCAATATGACAGGTTTTCTAAACGTCAACGAATTATAACGTTGCTAAATTGAAGAGTACAACTGTGATGTAGCCATGGACTAATTAAGAATGCGGCGACGTATGAATTGTCCATACAAACGTAGTACATCAATCATTTGCAATTTGAGCATATTTCCACCATATTATGTTGATATTCGGATTGAGACAGTATTTATCTAGGCTCCTACGTCTTTTGATTTTCAAAAACTTACCTTTAAATGAAATGTAAGCGAATTCCATTTCGTACATTTTTACAGCGTAAATGACATGTTTTCATATGGTTTTTTCTGTATTATAAACAACAATATTTGTAATATTGTTTCCGTAGAAGCATAGTTTATGTTATCAAGTTACAAATTATCGAAAATAAAATGGAAATACATTAAATTTTCATTCATCATTTTTTGTATTACGGAACACATCCAAATTTATCATAATTTTTCGATGCTAGTATTGCCATCGCGTCAAGGAATAATTTGTCAATGTGTGCGTGGTCGTACTGCTCACTGTAGTTGTATATCGCTCCGACAGGCACTCACACTAGCGCAACGTGATCGGTTGGAATTCGTTCGGGGTATTTTTTGTCAGTATTATAAGATTAGGTATATTATATAGGTACTTTACTGTGCTTATTTGTTTACTAAATTAAAGCAGCTGCCGACTACTTCTGTTTTGTGCTCGTGATTATATTTAAATCTATTGTTTGATTGTTTTACTCGAGTTAATTATCTTTTTGTATACACGTGTTTCTGAAAAAAAAAAAAATTTTATTCTATCTTTTCTTTCTTTCTATCTTCAGATAACATAAATGTGTTTACAAACATCCGTATCTGGACAAACGAGTACTTATGTTTCATCAGTAATATTAATCGGTAGGTACCTATTTATGCGTCTAAAGACCCTCAGCGAGTCGTAGAAACATATAAATTATACACACGGCCGAAACGCGGTAGTCCAGGTATAGGTGGCTTATTGAGAATCAAACGTGCTGGGACGTACTCTCGTCCCAGCGCGTTGAAGAAACACTGTTGGATTTTCAACTCTCGGCGCTAAGCAGAGCGTTGAAAATCAAGTGCACGAAAAATTTCGCCGCGATTTTATTACGTCCGTGCGAACGAGGGCTATATTATAGGACCAGGTTTTTATACTAGGTATTTACTTGCAAGTACGCCGACCAAGTGCCGATCCGAAATACTCGCAAGACTATTTTATTTCTTATTTATATTTAGTTACGGATCAATGTTCTATGTAGGGCTTTCAATACCGGGATCCCGGTATTGGCTAATACCGGGATCCCGGACATTATTTGACATTTTTCAATACCGGTATTGAAATGTCCACTACCGGGATACCGGTATTGGTGATTTTATTTTATCAGTAGACACTACAGTGAAACAATTTCTTTTTATTACCTACACATTATATTTCCAACCAATTTTATAATTATCAGGGTAAGTTTTAAAAACTGCGTATTTTAATTCGACAGTTAGTTACATTTCATTACTACTTGTGCTACTAACTGGAGGCAGAAATAGAAGCTAAAACTCAAAGGGAAGTTAGGACCCATGCTTCTTCCAGCAGGCCTAACATGACACACGCGATAATTATCCACGCTCGCGCGACTAATTTTTGTCTATTTCGTAGTGTTATCGTTTTCTGATAGCTACGCCATACAAAATACTTGACTCGTTCTGTCAAACTTGATGTTTTGTCAACAAACCCAAACATGACACGTTATTTATCTCGATTTTTGACAGTTCAACACGAGATAATCAGTTATTTTGTCGTATTTAGTCGTCCTCGATTTTAACGACGAGAAGAGTAGACAAAAAGACAAAATGATATTATTTTTTTAATTGTGGGTGTACACCGGTGTACTGTAGTAGAGGGGTGCACTACCACGTAGATGACTATTACTTTCCAGTCACTTTGCCAATTATGGTGATTAAATAAATAAATTAACGAAATCTAGGGATTATAGCTGTATGGTAATATCAAATATTCGCAACATAATTACTAAAATCACCAGTTTATTTCCTAAGGGTGGTGATTAACAATTTTATGGTTATAATAGCGGAATCAACTCCACCTGCCAATTTATTTGAACGCCAGTCTTTTTGGTGACTGGTGATTAACAAAATTTGCAACGTCATGGACTTTATGGTGACTGTTAAACTTCGATTTGTCAAATTGCAATCGTCGGCCCATTTGTCATTTGTGGTGATTATCTAATGAGTATAGGTGCCACTAATTTTAATTTCCGTCAATTTGTATTTTAATTTAGCATGCCAAAGAAATGATTGAATTTTAATCAAAAAGTCGGTTACACAAAAAACTAATCATAAATAATTAAAAGAGAGAATAATTAAGAGACGTTTATTCAATAAAGTACATAATTCCATGCATAAATTGAATGAATGAAACAGAACTTCAAGCCGATGCTGCTATCATAAAAATAATTTGTTTTTAATCACTTGCAACATCGGTATCTCGTCGCGCGATAAAGTAGTGTCAAAGTGCCTTTTTCGAGTTTACTCGCCGTTTGCGGTCATGTAAGGGATTAGAATGACGTCAAAACAACGGCGACAAATTCCGATAAAACGAGAAAAAGAGCGTTCTCGCACTTGTCATGTTAACCCTGCAGCACTGATATAGAGTCTATTGTAAGAGTTGAATTGGGCATTTATGATAGTTCTGAAGGCGGCCGAGAGATGTATATTGACATGGCGTATAATTATTTACTGAGCATTCTACCTACGAGCATAGAGGTAGAGAGAACGTTTTCCTTGGTTACATATTTGTGCAACCGTTTAAGGGGACGATAACCGACTTTTAATGATTTCATACTGAAGATGACGTCTAAATGAGTAGTGTTAGTAATTTGAAAATAAAAAAATGTTAAATAAGAGCATTTTCTTAATATTTTAATATAGGCATATTTTTGATTATGTTTATATTAAATAGTGAAATTAATTTGTAAAGTTATGTCTAACGCGGATAAAAAACTGAGAATGACGCAAAATCTATCAAGCGTTTTTTTCTGAAAACTTCACCATTTTGAAAACAATTAAATTATTGATCTTTTAGTATACGTGTTTTATTTAAACGCGTAATTAAACACGTAAACACGTAATTTTAATAATGTGTCTAATTTGGGACAGCGTTCCTTGATGGACGAGTCCTTGATGGATGGCTGGATGTATGACGCGTTGCTAAAAATAAGCGCCTTGAAAAATAAGCGCCGTGGAAAGTAAGCGCCGTGGGATAAAAGCGCCGTGGAAAATAAGCCCCGTGGAAAGTAAGCGCCGTGGGATAAAAGCGTCGTGGAAAATAAGCGCCTTGGAAAATAAGCGCCTTGAAAAATAAGCGCCGTGGAAAATAAGCGCCGTGGAAAATAAGCGCCATGGAAAATAAGCGTATGAATAAAAAAATCCAAATCCTCACCACTGAGTCTCGCAAACAAAGGATGGGTCAATCAATATGGCAGCTTTACTTTGGGAAGAGGAAGTCTTGATGACAAATGAAAATCATAATTTGACATATTTACCATACTCTCTCTCTCCCGTGGCGCGGAGGCGCGTATTTAATTCTGGACACACAGAATAAAATACGCGGCAAAAATACGCCGCACGGAATTACGGATCTCCGTGCAGCGTGAACTACTTATGACATAAGTAGTTCTTAAATAGATGTTACGGTATAATAACTCACTAGAGGGCGCTGCAGTAATATATCTTTATATTAGTTACTTATATATTTTTATTCTTATTTTTCTTATTTTTTTTACCGGCCGTGGAAAATAAGCGCCGTGGTAAAAAAGCGCCGTGGAATATTAGCGCCGTGGAAAATAAGCGCCTTGGAAAATAAGCGCCGTGAAAAAAAAGCGCCGTGAAAAATAAGCCCCTTGGGAAATAAGCGCCGTGGAAAATAAGCGCCGTTGAAAATAAGCGCCGTGAAAAATAAGCGCCGTTGAAAATAAGCCCCGTGGAAAGTAAGCGCCGTGGGATAAAAGCGTCGTGGAAAATAAGCGCCTTGGAAAATAAGCGCCTTGAAAAATAAGCGCCGTGGAAAATAAGCGCCGTGGAAAATAAGCGCCATGGAAAATAAGCGTATGAATAAAAAAATCCAAATCCTCACCACTGAGTCTCGCAAACAAAGGATGGGTCAATCAATATGGCAGCTTTACTTTGGGAAGAGGAAGTCTTGATGACAAATGAAAATCATAATTTGACATATTTACCATACTCTCTCTCTCCCGTGGCGCGGAGGCGCGTATTTAATTCTGGACACACAGAATAAAATACGCGGCAAAAATACGCCGCACGGAATTACGGATCTCCGTGCAGCGTGAACTACTTATGACATAAGTAGTTCTTAAATAGATGTTACGGTATAATAACTCACTAGAGGGCGCTGCAGTAATACAGGGTTATTTTGCAACCACCATCCAAATTTTAAAATCGAGGACTTTTAATTAAATTATTTTCGTATGTGAAACATTATAATCAAATAATAACAAAAACAAAAACATACATTCAAAAGAAAATATCTGAAAAAAATCAGAATGTAGAGCCACACAACAAGGTTATTTACCTCGTTCGCTGCGACTGATGTAGGTACCTACGCGGTCTTACTTAAAAGGGTTGATTCCAATTTTCCCTTCATACGGGCTTAGGACCGACATAATAAAATTATGAATGTGAAATTACTGGTTTTTATTATGGCGTATTTAAAAAATTGGAATCAACTAGCTATTTACAATAATTAAACTTACCAAATAATCTCGATTAACCTACAAATCACATGTACTTCAGTAATTGTTCAAAATGGAGTCCGTTTCTCTCAATACACAAACGTGCACGTTTTTCTAAACTATTTTTTAATAAGTTTAAAGTATCTGTTTGATTTTTAATGTCATTAAATGCTATTGTTATTTTACTACGGAGGTCCTCAACACTTTGTGCTTCTTCAACGTAAACACGTCTTTTGACTTCACCCCATAAAAAAAAATCAAGCGGAGTCAAGTCTGGTGACCTGGGAGGCCATGGTACAGGCCCTCCGCGACCAATCCATCTGTCGCCATACTTATTATTTAAAAAGTCACGCACGGCACTTGCGTAATGAGGTGGTGCACCGTCATGCTGATAATAATGATTGTTGTAGTATGAAAGTGGCACCTCGTCTAGTAAGTCTTCAATAACACCACGTAACATGTTTAAATAATTCGTACCCGTCAAGCGTCCTTCAATAAAAATCGGTCCCACGATAACATTACCAATAATACCCGCCCAAACATTTACACTAAAACGCACTTGATGGTAGTTATTTCTAATAACGTGGGGGTTGCTTAACGCCCAATAATGTTCGTTTCGGCTGTTATAAATTCCGATTCGCGTAAATAATGCTTCATCTGTCCACAAAATGTTAGAATTAATGTTTCTTAACAGCCATTCACAAAACTCGATTCTAGCGGGTCCATCGTTATCATGAAGAGATTGCACTGGTTGGTAATGGTATGGGTGATAACCAGAAGAGTTCAGCAGCTTCCACACGTAATACTGACTGACACCGAAACGCCGAGCAGCGTCGTTAGTGCTGGCGCAGGGGTCACGTTCGAAAAACTCGAGTACAGAATTTTCAACTGCTGGTGTTATTTCGTTATGACCGCCACGACTTGTTGCATGGGCTGGTGTGGTAAACTGCCCATAATCTAACAACCTTTGATTTGCTGCTAAAATTGTTTGTCTATTAGGCACTCGCGAATTAATTCCTCGTCTTTGTAAACGCGGTAAACTTTCTGTACGGTACATTCTTTGCGCACCATTTAAACTTTCACCACTTAAAAGATAGCACCTGACCATTTCATAATACTCTGCATTAGAATAAGAAGTCGCCATGTCGTGCGATGATGATCGACCGGAATTCGGAAGCGAAAATGCAGGGAGAGCGACAAAAAAAATGGCACACGTTCACACGTAACTAGGTCACGGTCAACTAAACAAAACACCGCCGGCGCATGGCCGACCGGGGGCTGTGCGGGGTGCGACGTGTGAGGGAGGGGGGCGTAGTGCGTGCTGTTTGTGTGCGTTCCCGAGGTAAGCGCGTGTGCAGTCAAGTTCAATAATCTGTTGAACTGTATTTATTCCACACGTTGTGATTTTAGTAGCGGACAATGGTGAAAATTATGTTTTTTTTTTATTTATTTTTTATTTCATTAATTGATAAGGTTATCGATTCTAAACCATTTCTGAAAATTTGGATGGTGGTTGCAAAATAACCCTGTATATCTTTATATTAGTTACTTATATATTTTTATTCTTATTTTTCTTATTTTTTTTACCGGCCGTGGAAAATAAGCGCCGTGGTAAAAAAGCGCCGTGGAATATTAGCGCCGTGGAAAATAAGCGCCTTGGAAAATAAGCGCCGTGAAAAAAAAGCGCCGTGAAAAATAAGCCCCTTGGGAAATAAGCGCCGTGAAAAATAAGCGCCGTGGAAAATAAGCGCCGTTGAAAATAAGCGCCGTGAAAAATAAGCGCCGTTGAAAATAAGCACCGTGGAAAGTAAGCGCCGTGAAAAATAAGCGCCGTGGAAAGTAAACGCCGTGGGATAAAAGCGCCGTGAAAAATAAGCGCCTTGGAAAATAAGCGCCGTGGAAAATAAGCCCCTTGGAAAATAAGCGCCGTGGTATTTGATGGTTTTTATTTTTAAAATGCTTTTTGCTTTTTGCTTTTTGCGAGCTACCCTGGCGCTTCCCCTTTAAAAACACGATGTGAACAATTTTGACTGATTTTTATGTGAATTTGTTTTTTTTTTGTGATTTTTTTGTTGAGAGAGAGAGAGAGAGAGAGATGATTGATTGTTGTTGTTTTTTTTTAAATAGATCGCTAAATTGTAATTACTTAGATACTGATTATTCAAATTTACAAAAAAAACAAACAAACAGAAGACAAACACAAGAAACAGAAGATGGCAATTTAAAGTTGTATAAAAAAGTGACTAGTATTTAAAAAGCAGTTTTTTATTATTTTGTGTGCTTTTTAACTACTACTACTACACTTTTTTACTACTTAACTCGTTAGTTGTTGAATAAAAAAACGATATTAAGTAAAAAAATAGTCTCATACCGGGATCCCGGTGTTGGACATTTTCTATACGGTATTTATTATACCGGTACTGCAAAAACGCTTGCATAGAACTCTATGCAAGCGTTTTTACTTTAAAGGATCTGGAAGTTTTTTTTTTGTAAACGCGATTGTGCTCTTTATTTATACTACATTACGGATTAAAGGTTTTGGAAGATTTTTTTTTAATGCGATTGTGCTCTTTATTTAGATAAGGTCCGTACCAATGTTCTATACAAGTATTTTTCTTCAAAGTATTTTTTTCGGCTACTCGCTCCTTCGACGCTCGATGCAATTCTGCTCCTTATTTATATTTACTTATGGATCAAAGTTCTATGCAAGTATTTTTACTTTAAAGGTTTTGGAAGTTTTTCAGACTTCTTTAGGCGCGTTGAGCATTTTTGAGATGGGACTAAACCTTTGATTTCGCGACACTGTAACGCAATTTACCGAAACCGTGGAGTAAAAGGCATCAATGCGTTGATTACCGCGGTACCGATTTTTTTAATCTGACGTGTAAAAGTGATTCCGATACTTATCCTATTTACAGAATAAACAATTTCATTTCATATCTACTAGATTTTCTCTACAAGGCCTAGATCCAGAGATATTCTAAAACATTGAGATATTGGCATTGTAAAGAAATTTCCAAAAAACGCATTACTAGTCTGTACATATACTAACGATTCCCCAAAGTATTCAACAGAAATAAAGCAAGTAATGAACATACCTAATTCCTAATAATAAAATATAAATGCCGTCGACTCGTTATGAATGAATGGTAAGTAGCTATCTATCCAGTCACACACACACACGGATGCGCACCGCGTCCGCCGCCCGCCTGCTGTTGTCAAACAATTTTGCAAACGTCTCGATTTGTAGTTGCGAGCCGCGGGCGCAGCGCTCTTAAACAAACAGGACAGCTCTCGTACCAAAAACACGAGCAGAGAGAGATAATGTATGCCGAGGCTGTTTATCTCTGTCTAATACGGTGACCAAACATTCCGAAAACAAACAGGAAAGTTCGTTTTGAAATCATTTGTGTCCGTTTGACACTAAGTGATTTGAAATTATATATAAATTACAAAAATATTGAAATTAAGTTATTTAGAATATTGAACTTGTGAAATAGTGAACTTAAAATGCGCTAAGCGTCTCCACAAAACAACAGAACGCCATGACACAAGACATAATTGATGTCAGATTTCAGTGTTATCAAAGTAATTTTACGATGCCTACCAAACAATCCTAAAATTTTGATTTTTTTACTTTTACTCTACGTACAGATTGTAAAACTATTTATAAAATTATTTCAAATTAATCTAAAAGCTAAAAATATTTTTAAATTAAAAGTAATTTTAATTGTATTTGGTGAAATATTTTCTACCCATTTTTCTACCATCTTTAACATTTTATCTTTTCGCCATTGAAAAAAAGGGACAAACAGCCTCGGCTCGGCTATCTTTCTCAGCTCGTTTTGCCTCGGCTAAGATAACCTAACAAAAGTAAACCTACAACCAACGATTATGGTCCATTTTTGTATGATACTATTTTCGGAGAGCTCAGTCCTGTTTGTTTAATAAGTCCATGGATGTAGCATGACAACTGAAGTGACAGGTACGTATTACGTTTAGTCGGTTAACCTGACAGCTCTCTCGTCACGTAGTTTTTTTGTTTACCTTTATATAACTACTTAAACCAACGGAGTATAAATCTGTTCAACAGTTTTTGCGTGATTGACATGGGGTAGCAAACATTTATGTATATTTTTGTAAGGATTCTGTTGGTGATCAATCTGTTACTGTAATAGTCTTACCATCCATCTCCTTCATAGCCTTGATGAAGTCTCCAGGGTCCTTGAAGCTGACGAAGCCAAACCCTTTGCTCTTGTTCGTCCGCTTATCTCTTATCACTTTAGCTCTTTGGAACGAGCTATATTTACTGAAGGTTCGCGTCTAAAAATAAACAAAAATGCTTAGCTTTTATAATGTATGGGAACAAGTAAATGTCTGTTTAAAATATGAAAAATTGCATACTTTCTACCAGGGTTGTAATGGATATCGTATAACGGATGAAGATGCGGATGAGAATATCGAGATAATCGGGTTTGAGGATGCAGATGAGGATACGGATATTGGAAAATTTCTTATTGAGGATGCGGATGCAGATGTCGTTTGAAAAATAGCCTTTGTTTTGACACCTGACACCCACAATCATGCCACCACTGTCACGTGCGGCCGATCGTCTGTCACAGGACAGGGACACTGCGAATTCAGGCAATAGGAACGCGTCACTCACACTCCGGCCCGCACATTTAGCTCGGAGCGAGTTTAAAAAAATTCACTATTTGAGCGAACAACGTAGGTAGGGTCACATCCCCATAGAAATTATTAGGATGCGGAGCTTTTAAAATCAAAACTTGAGGAAGCGAATGTTTTGCGGATATCAAAATTTATGCGGATGCTCCGCAGTTGCGGATGCAGATACGAATATCCGTTACATCCCTGCTTTCTACCACTCAAGAAATAGAAAATAACCCTTGGTTTAGTCAAAGATCAGTTGAATCAGTAATCCAATTTTACGCTTTTTTTTTGGGTGGGAAATTATCAAATAACTTCTCCCGCTCTGGGCGGAGCGGGAGGGCGTGTCAGACTCTTACTGACTAAAACCCACCCGTGTTCCTTCGGTTGCCCTGTTGCCGGGGGCCACGATGTCCCTATCGGTTTTCTTCGAACCCCCGGCAGGCATTGGCCCTAGCGGACCCCGTCAATTCTGCTGACATCTCTTTGAGGCGCGCGTGGAACACAACGCGCCGTCGACCCGGGCTTGGTCCTTATCGGACGGCGAGCTACCCATTGCTCACCGTCCGCAAGCCCGCGCCTACGGTGGCCGGAAATCGGCTCGCGATTCCCGCCCCGGGCGTCTCCTCAATTTTACGCTTCTCATGTTATATTTGCTGTCAAAGAACGTATGCTTTGAGTAATAAAGGCCACGTTCACACGGCATTGATCAGAACGATATTTTACTGTATACACATGGCAATTTCATACTACATTTAATTTTAACCATGTTGTGTGTCTCCAACTTTTAAAGTTAAATATCGTAAAGTACAGCGTGTGTGAACTGCCGCTAACTAAATACTTACAAGCAGCTCATCTGTGACGTCATTTCCGAGGTCTCCACAGAACATGCGGAAGTCATCGTCAGTCCAGTCCAGAAGCGTCACATCCTCCCAAACCTGACCTCCAGCTGTCCTGACCACCTGGCAAGAAGTATCAATTTTATATTAAATACAGGGTGTTATTATTAATTGTGTTGTACTGTTCATAGGCAGCCACAACACAACAAACTGACTACTGACCGGTATCATATTAATCCATAACCAATAAACTATGTTACTTAAATTGAGCATTTAATTTAGATTAAAATATGGCTTGACATTATATAATTTAAATAAATGGTTTAAAAGATTCAAAATTACGCGTAACAAAATAATGATGGTTAGAGCGCAGCGGTAGGAGTCAATAACCTTTTGCTGGACTATTAGGTATGTAATCCCGGTACTGCCCGGTAGTACGTTCCCGTGGGATATTTTCCGACATCCACGCGGGCGAAATCGCGGACAAAAGCTAGTGTTAAATAAAGTCAAACTAGTGAAGCATCCTACCTTCCTGTTCTTCTTCTCCTTCTTAGGTTTGACGACGGTGTCGGCCACGCTGATGGCGGGCGGGGGCGGCGCCGCGGGCGCGGGCTCCGGCGCCGGCTCCGGCCGCTCCGAGCGCTCCGGCCGCTCCGAGCGCTCCGGCCGCTCCGGACGCGGCGGCGGCGGCGGCGGGGTGCGCTTCTGTAACGCACAACATCACTTCAATTGAAGGCTCATCTGATTCACTTACTACTTGGGCAGTAAGGCGTTGAAATTAACGTAGTCTTGGGTTTTCAGCTTGCAATTTGCAGATAAAAGAATGAGCTTCTTGAGGGCTATCTAGCCTAAGGTATCTTTGGACGTTCAAACAGTGCTGACTCTTACAATAATGTATAAATGTTTTTTGAATTTGATTGACTTCATTTGCAAAGATAAAAAAATTAGTAACCACTTTACCCTCTTCCGACTTTCTTTTTCTTTCTTCTCATCTTCCTCTTTAGGTTGCTTGTAGAGCTTGGGTGCTGCTGAGAGCACAACGGGCTGCGGCTTGGGCGGAGGAGGTGGTATCAGCTGTGGGCCCGGCAGGCCAGGGCGGAGGAACGTTAGGGCGGGTGGGAACCCACCCTCTGCGCCGCCTGTACGTATCCGTACCTGGTGGTGATACATAGTATTAGTAGTTGGAATTAAGCCTTTAATTTTAAAATAAATGGCGCCGACAAAACAGTCTCAGGTTATCTTTGTACTGCTTCAATATTCAACTCTAAAGATTCCAGATGAAGTGTATTGAAATATGTTTGTCAAAGACCAAGTCTGGGATCCATGAATGATCATTTGAAAGGTTAAAGTAACTATCTTCTATATTCATTCCCTATTCAGCCCAGTCCAGAGATTTTTGCGATTTCTGACTTTTCTAGTACTCAAACCTCAGTTGGTCATGTAAGAGTTTTTTTATCCTTATATGAAACAGGATTGACTGGCATCAAAAAAAGTTTTAGTGAAAATTGACAATTTTCATGCTGACTATAATTTTTTTCAAAATTTGTGAATACCAATCAAAACGTTTCAAAAACTTAAGGACAGTCTCCTAAGACCGCTTTCTTGTAGCAACAAGATGGGACACTCCACAAACTCATTTAAATAAAAAGCGACTCTTAATACGACACAATAAAGTGCAATTCAGGTCGCACAACGCTAATTTACCTACAGTTATATTCACCTACAAGTTGCCTCTCTTTCTATCGCGTAGCTCTTATATACCTTCTGACCACGTTAGGGTTGTCATCTTTTAGAGAATAATTCATCTGAATATTTAATTACCAGTTATGTGCCTATTTATTACTCTACTTTTGTGTACAAATGACGTTTCGATTAAACCTAGGCTCGGTATTTACTTTAATTTGTTTAGTCTCTATTATTTACTCATATGTACTTACGTAATTGGGCAAATAAAAAAGTATGTACGAATACCCTGTTGTCTACATAATCAAAATCTCTTACTACATAATATTTAGTTATGGTTAAAGTTAGTCCGTGGTAGGTACCCACTAAAACAAAAATACTATTTAAATAGGTAACTTTCCTACCTATACTTATCAAAGTCTGACCTTGTAAACAGAACTTGTTAGAACCTAACTATACCTACTATAATAATAATACTAGCTTTTGCCCGCGGCTTCGCCCGCGTGGATGTCGGAAAATATCCCACGGGAACGTACTACCGATACCGGGATTACATACCTAATAGCCGAGGAAAAGGTCACTGACTCCTACCGCTGCGCCCGCGTTGCCGTCAACCATAATTATTTTGTTAAACGTAATTTTGAATCTGTGATATCTTTTAAACCATTCATTTAAATAAAATGATGTTGAGGCATATTTTAATCTAAATTAAATGCTCAATTTAAGTAACATAGTTTATTGGATAAGGATTAATATAATACCGCTCAAAATAGCTTCGGAAATAACAATGAAGTCTTTATCAAATTCTGAACCTGCTGCAGGGACACTTCTGTCCGACTCTTCAGAGAAACAAGGCGTGATGTTATGTGTGTGATATGAAAGATAAAAATGGTTATTGTGGGTCATCCTTAGAAGATAGACATATGTCAACGCGAACTTTTTTGCTGAACTTTCTAAGATGAACAGTACTGTAAAACATAAATTTTATGTAACTTTTACGATTTCCGCGGCGCACGCCAATAAAGTTCCCAGTCGGCATGATTATTTCCAACATCTTCAACAAAAATCGTCAAATTTCAGACAATTTACACAAAACCATAATGAATTATACACTAAAACCTTCCGCATGAATCACTCCGTCCATTGGTGAAAACCGTTTGAAAATCCGTTCGGTAGTTTTTGAGTTTATCGCGTGAGACAGACAGACAGACGCGGCGGGAGACTTATAATATGTAAGGATAAGGATTTAATATTCAAACTACGTAAACCGTAACCTTCGGATTCGGGAACATGTGCAGGGTTACAATTTTTACACTAAGATTAAAAAGAAAGTAAAAATAAAGATCTTATTTATCATGGTTATATTAGTAGGACTAAAGCCAAGGTCAAAATATCTGAAAAACCGGCCAAGTGCGTGTCGGACCACGCACAATGAAGGGTTCCGTAGTTGGGATGAATTTATCCCAAAAACAAACTTAACTTTGTAGTTGAAAAATATGTTCTCCCATACGGAATGTATGGGAAACACATGTTTTTGCAACTGCAAAGTTAAGTTGGTCGATTATTACTCGTTAACCTGTAGAGCCTACTTAGCTGTGATAGTTTTCCTTTTAATTTCGTTATATCAGCTACTGTTGTGATTTTTTTCACACACCCAAAACCAACCATTTAACCGGCAGGGGGGGGGGGGACGGACACTTGACTCTAACAAAAATTAGCACTTTAAAGCTTAATATTTCGCAAACGAATCCAAAAATGGTTCTCACAAACTCACAATATTTTTGAAGGACCTTTCTAATGATACCCCTCACCATGGGGTAAAAAAAATAAACATTACCACTTTACGTGTATGAGAGGTACCCTAAAAAAAAATGTTTTTCATAATTTTGTTTTACCACTTTGTCGGCGTAATTAATATGTATACCTATGCCAAATTACAACTTTCTAGTACTAAGGGTCTCGGAGCTAGACCGCGGACAGACAGACAGACGGACATGACGAAACTATAAGGGTTCCTTGTTTACTACGGAACCCTAAAAACAGTATAATAATTGCTTCCGCTTCTCTCTTCTAAGCACTTCCCGATTTTGACGTTCCATTGTATCCTTAATCATCCGATAACCATAATAAGCTACACATAGTTTGATAAAGTTATTTTCGATCAAGTGAATTTTAATGACATGGAATATGCCTGTTTTGTTTATAATTGAATTTTATTTATTGACACGCGTACAGGTAATGTTAGGTTTTCATTGACACGTGTGAAGATCGAACACCATCAGTTTTTAGGATTCCGTAGTAAACAAGGAACCCTTATAGTTTCGTCATGTCCGTCTGTCCGCAGTCTAGCTCAGAGACTATTAGTACTAGAAAGCTGTAATTTGGCATGGGTATACATATTAATTACGCCGACAAAGTGGTAAAACAAAAGTATGAAAAATTTTTTTTTTTTGGGTACCTCCCCTACACGTAAAGTGGTGTTTTTTTTTTTCTATCCCATGGTGTGGGGTATCATTGGAAAGGTCCTTCAAAAACATTGTATGTGTAAACCTCCCCTGCCAGCTAAATGGTTGGTTTTGGATGTGTGAAAAAATCACAGCAGTAGTTTATGTAACGAAATTAAAAGGAAAACTATCACAGCTAAGTAGGCTCTACAAGTTAACGCAAAAACATGTTTTCCCATACATTCCGTATGAACATGTTTTTCAACTACAAAGTAAAGTTTGTTTTTGGGATAAATTCATGCTAACTACGGAACCCTTCATTGTGCGTGGTCCGACACGCACTTGGCCGGTTTTTTTATAATCACTACGTATAAAGGAGTGTTATTTCTTTGACAATGCATCTGACATTATTGGCGGACACCTGTGTAGAAACCAAAGGGGTAGCAATCATAATATCGATAATTCAATCAATTCGAGTCAAAGCATGAAAAATCGATTTTAAAAAAAAGTTTTTAAATTGATATTTTATTTTACCATTTTTAACTGTGTTTGATTAAATAGTAACATAACATCACACCTGTAAATACACGAAAGATTAGGCAGAGGAGTACCTATAGTACACCCTCATTTCACCAATCCCATGTAATAGGGGGCGAACCTATTGCCATCAACCGGGCACAAATCCGGACTCCGGACTGCTACTGAGAAATTGCAGATGGAAAAGCCCAATTACACTGCCCGACCCGGGAATCGCACCCAGGACCTCATGCTCAGCTGTTGCGCTTGCGATCACTAGATCAGCTAGGCAGTTAGGTTCTTGAAAAAAAAAACAATTATCAATTTATCGATCTTTTTTAGGGTTCCGTTGCCAAATGGCAAAAAACGGAACCCTTATAGATTCGTCATGTCTGTCTGTCTGTCCGTCCGTATGTCACAGCCACTTTTTTTCCGAAACTATAAGAGCTACGCTGTTGAAACTTGGTAAGTAGATGTATTCTATGAACCGCATTAAGATTTTCACATAAAAATAGAAAAAAAACAAATAATTTTGGAGTTCCCCATACTTAGAACTGAAACTCAAAAAAATTTTTTTCATCAATCCCATACGTGTGGGGTATCTATGGATAGGTCTTCAAAAATAATATTGAGGTTTCTAATATCATTTTTTTCTAAACTGAATAGTTTGCGAGAGAGACACTTCCAAAGTGGTAAAATGTGTGTGTCCCCCCCCTGTAACTTCTAAAATAAGAGAATGATAAAACTAAAAAAAATATATGATGTACATTACCATGTAAACTTCCACCAAAAATTGGTTTGAACGAGATCTAACAAGTAGTTTTTTTTGAATACGTCATAAATCGTAAACCGCAATTTACCTTTCATTCAATGTTACTTGCTGCTACGGAACCCTTCATGGGCGAGTACGACTCGCACTTGGCCGGTTTTTTTGGGTGGGAAATTATCAAATAACTTCTCTCGCTCTGGCCGGAGCGGGGAGGGCGTGTCAGACTCTTACTGACTAAAACCCACCCGTGTTCCTTCGGTTGCCCTGTTGCCGGGGGCCACGATTTCCCTATCGGTTTTCTTCGAACCCTCGGCAGGCATTGGCCCTAGCGAACCCCGTCAATTCTGCTGACATCTCTTTGAGGCGCGCGTGGAACACAACGCGCCGTCGACCCGGGCTTGGTCCTTATCGGACGGCGAGCTACCCATTGCTCACCGTCCGCAAGCCCGCGCTTACGGTGGCCGGAAATCGGCTCGCGATTCCCGCCCCGGGCGTCTCCTCCTGCGACGGTTAGGGGCGTGAGGGCGCGAAATTTGCCTCTCGGAGCGGTAATGCTCGCGACGGAGTTGACGGCCTCCCATTTCCTCTCGCTCCGTACCATGGCCTGAACCAGGGCCGGACGCGAGAGATCAGCGCCGCCGATCGCCTCCACGGAGACACGGCGATGCTACGCCCAAGCCGGGCAGACCTCCACCGTATGCTCCAACGTGTCCTCCGGGCGATCTACAATTTATTGATCTCAGTTCGCCATTCACCATCCCTACTAGCACATCCAATCTTGGCATCACGTCAGGTTTCATAGCAGTTCCCGACACACGTTGTGTTTATTTGTTCGTTGGTTGTGTACTATGCGATTATTGTGTTCTATTTCTAACGACCCTCTTTACGGACTGACATCTTCAAAACCTGATTACCATTGCTATTCATAAAGAATTCATCTATTTTGCTCTACGATTCGGTTAAATGGATATTATGATGATATGCCTAAACTGTGGTATATCCGTAAGGCGGGTTCAACAAACTACAACGCATGCAAAGGCTAGCCTGCGTGGCGACCACGGGCTGCATGAGGACTACTCCGACTGAAGCCATCGAAGCCATGCTGGGACTACCCCCGCTCCACCTGTTGATACAGCAGGAAGCGACAATGGCAGCGGTACGTCTTAATGCAATTGTAGTGGTATGTTACCCACACATGCACACAACCTGCGAACTCAACTATAGTAGATAACTGTTATACACAATTAATCTCTGGGGTAAGAGAGAGACACAACACACCGCGCTGCTTGAGGGACTCAATAATGAGTTCCCTATTACGAAAGCCATAAATGACCGGGTACCCAAACAATTAATCTTCGATAAAAAATACAGGATTCAACTTCACGAGGATCGCCAATGCGAGGGTTTGCGCCCCGCAGAGCTACGTATCTTTACCGACGGATCCAAAACAGGTAGTGGCACTGGTGCTGGAATCTTCTCGGAGGACTTCAACATACACATAGCCACACCATTGGGAGTCCATAACACAGTGTTCCAGGCCGAATGCATGGGTTTATCTCTTGCCGCTTCAGCCATCATGGCCAGGGAAGTTAAAGACCACTCGATACGTATACTCTCAGACAGTATGGCTGTTCTGCAAGCGCTAAAAAGTCACACTGTTGACTCTGGGCTAATATTCGAGTGCCACCAGCGCCTTAACCAGGTGGGTAGCCTCAATAATATAACCATTCAATGGATCAAGGGACACAGTGGTTCGCGGGGCAATGACGCAGCCGACGAACTTGCCAGAAGGGGGTCGAGCATGGCACCAGTGGGGCCTGAACCCATTGCGCCACTCCCCTTCGGGTACCTACGAACTCTGGTAAGGAAAAGAACCAGGGATCAACATCACAAACTTTGGTTGGACCACGGTGAATGCAGGTAGGCCAAGGAGGCACTCCCTATAATTGATAGCCGCCTCACGAAACAGGTTCTCCGACTAACGAAACAGCAGCTGCGTACAGTTACAGCAGCTGTAACTGGCCATGGGTCATTTAATAAACACCTCTTTGTCATAGGAGTCACAGACAGTCCGCTGTGCAGAGCCTGCATGGAGGACGACGAGACAGCAGCTCATGTGCTGTTAAACTGCCCGGTGGTCGCCACATACAGGGCCAAGTAATTCGATAACCGAGGTACCCTACGTGAGATTGTCAGTGACACCAAGGCGTTGCTGGCCTTCTTTGAGGAGCTGGGGTGGATCGAATAATCGATTTCCCCGCCCGTATGCAAAAACGCGCTTTGACGTGGAGTTGCTGATACCAGCCCGTATTACCTATTATTAAGGCGGGTTCAAAGTAATATTATGTCAATGCTAACCTTTCCCCTGCAAGCGAGACTTGCCTGATGGTTAAACAATCAAGTATGTACATATACTACAATGAAATAATCTATTTAGCAACAAGACAGCCATAGTCTGAGACAGCAGCTCGATTACATGTGAGCCAGTAAAGCTTAACAAAGCAGTGTTTATTCCTACACATGGCTGGATAGGATACCTTGATGGTATAAAAAAGTACCCAGCGCCTCGATGGCGTGTCAAAGTCATTCTTAAACATAACCACAATGCCTGGCACCATCTCATATCAAAAAGCAGAGTTATTTAGTGTAGACTTATCTTTCTTTTTCTCAATTTCCTGACCTTTTAGACTCGTGAAACTTTTTTATCTGTAAACTATAGAATACAACAATTGCAAAAATAGCTAGCTAGTAGCCTATAGACTGACCAGACTTATAGGGACTATCTATGCAAAATTTAAACAAAATCTATCTAGTATAATTTACGTAAAATTCTAATAACTATATTTTCGGCATTACAATCGTTTGCAGACCTTATAGCAATCACTTTTTTTTATATTCAATGTACAGTTTTGACTTGGCTATGATTTTATTATACATATGGATTAGTATAGAAACCTCAAATCACCTGTGAAGGCACCATGATAGAGGGTGGTGGTGGTGGGGGCGGTACTGTGGGGTACATCATAGACATGTCGAAGGAAGGCATCATGGGTGCAGCGGCGCGCTCCAGCTGTTGCTGCACGGCGCCGAACGTGGCTGCACCGATCACGGCCCGGGAGACCACGCTGACTCCACCGTCACCGCCAGAGATCTCCGCTTCGAACCTGGTAATACAAATAAATTTGTTAGAATATGCATTAGCACAAATGAAAAAAGTTGTGCACTACATTTATTTATTTATTTATAGTTAATTAAAACGGCACAACACCAATTACATTAATTAACATAGAAACAATTACAATCTTGACATTAATTTAATTTAAAACTAACATGGAACAGTGGACTCCCTATCATACTTTCTCTCACAGAACACCAGACATATACGCATAATTTTACTCCATTCATCATACATTAGGATGGAAGGTATGAAAGTGAGCTTGATGCGAATGTTTTTACAAGCTTGTGATGAAGCAAGGACTGCAGTTCAGTGCAGTGCAGTATTTTTGTATTGATCTTCAACTAGCATCCTTAATTCAACCTGTAAATATCCACTGCTAAACCTGAGGCTCAATATACAGTGGTAAAGATGATGTGATTGCTGTAAATATATTATTGGCACAGTGGAAAAATGCTGCTGCTGGTCTTTCCTTAAATCTATTGGCATGTTGTGGTGTCATAGGAGAAATGTAAATTGCATTGCTAACCTGGACATTTCATCTTGCATCTGCTGGTATTTAGTGGAGTCTTCCATGTCGCCGCTCGGAGTTTAACCTTAAAGCAGTCCAAAACCTTTACGTAGTAGCTAGAAATAAAATGTACGCTACTAATTACAGTCTCTCTTGATACATACAGATCCACACATTTTCGGGAATATTTGTAACAATCGTAATTATGAAAGAATACAATATTTAATTAGAATCGCAATCACAATAATTATTTTAATTTGATTTGATAATTTTGACGTGACGAGTTGATGTACAGTGTTTCCAACCCCTATCAAAATTTTCTCCCAAGATTTTTTAAAAAACCCCTAGAGTAAATTAAAAAAAAAACTTTTATGTAGTGCGCAACTGCCCACATCATTCGTAACTCATAAAATAAAACCCATACAAATATTGTTTGTATTTTTTTTTAAATAAAACGGTATGTATGTACCTAATAACTATACAATATTACATATAGTTTATGTAGTTTGCTAAACTACTAAACTAGAAATTATCAATTTTTTGCTATATTGTTGATAATTTCTAGAATGGCATTATCATCATATAGTGACATTATCAGTACTAGATGTCGCTAAGCCGCTATTTCAAAAATAAATAAGATTTAAAAATAACTAAAATTGAGTCACAGATAATATAATACTAATTGAGTAATACTAGAACCTATATTTTCAATAAAATAAATAAATTTCAGTAGTTAAAAAATCCCTAAAAATACCCCTAACAATAAAGGCCGGATCACACCGGATGCGTGGCGTGACGTGACGTGCGACGTGACGTGCGCACGCGCGTGCGAGCCCTGTTACACCGGCCAAGACCGGTGCAGCAAACGTCGTAGGTATGGGCGTTATTTAACGTCACTAGTTACAATAACTGGCTACGGGGCATGTAACCAAATAACTAGTTTCGAGTCACACATAAAGACGTGATTTTTGTAACTAGTTCCATCACAATGCAGTGATCGAATGAAAAGAGTGAAACGAAACAAAAGTATTCGTTCCACAAATAACGTATTACGTAGGTAACCATTTATATTTTCGTTTCGCAAATAACTGTAACACTTCGTTAGAATCACCGTGTTGAAAAATAACTAGTTACTAAAATCACTAGTTTTCAAAACCGGTGACGTCCTTGTAGTCACTAGTTACGTTACGTTTCGCAAAAATCACGTAACGACCCACCCCTAAAACGTCGCGCGCGCACGCGTCACGTCACGCAGGTAACTGCTGCACGCGCGTGCGAGCCATCTTGTAAGCAGCCATATTGAGTTGAGAGCATTTGGCGAAAATATGTTAGACAACAGCAGTTCCTCTGATGAAGATGCGTTATTGTCTATTTCCAGCGTTGTCCCGATTCTCTCCCATAGCAATAATTTATAACTTTTATTTTTGTACTCTTTATGTTTGGTGTTGTAGAGACACTCATATTTGCGAACTATTTCTATGAATTTTTCCTTTAAAATTGTCTCCATTGCGAAAAAAAACACTCGTAAACTGTATTCTGTTTGTAAATAAATACAATCTGCCGTGCGTGCGCACGTGCAGCAATGACCGATGCGTGTGCGTGCGTGCCCGGTCTGGCATCTAACAGGGAGCGCCATATAATACAACGTCATCACTGCAGGCGCGTGTGCGACGTTGCCGTTCCGCTACACACGCGCGTGGATTCGGTTTGTGCGTAGATGCGGCTCTGCGTGCGTGGGTCACGCACGTGCACACGTCACGCATCTAGTCTGGCATCTTTCTTACAGTTTCATACATTACAACTGGTGCGTGCACGCGTCACGTCACGCCACGCATCCGCTCCGCCCTAAGGTCACCCCTAAAAAATCCCATCTTACTTTTTATCCCCTAAATCTGGGGGGAAAACCCCTAAGTTGGGAACCGTGTTGATATATTACTACATTACTACTAGTGATGAGCGGAGAATAAATAAAATACTGGGAGAATACTCGAGTATCTATCAGAAATTGATAAATACTCGTTTTCACTCATTTTTATTAGATATTTACTCAAAATTATGGATAAAAATATTTTTGCGCGTCCAATGGTTATTTTAAGAAATATAATTACCGTACTAGTATTGTTATTTGGGCCTTCCAAAATACTACATTATTTAGTTCTTTTGACACTGGTGACATTTAACCACCTATCTGCTTGACCCAAAGACTCAAGGTATCAAGTTAAATCAACACGAAGAACTGGAACCCATTGATTTTTGAAGTGGCTGCATTTGTTAAATGTGGAAGTAGGTGATGCCAAAATTAGCCGCATATAAGGCCAAGGAAGGTTTTTGGCGAAAACCTTTTGTTTGGAAAACATTAACGAAATAAGCCCCATAACCTGGTGCAAAGCAATAATGTTCTTCGACAAAGTTAAATAAAGCTGCAGTGCATATTCTTTCAGAACCATGTACTTCTGCCGCAACAGAAAGGTCTTTTAGTGCACATGCAAACATTCACAGCAAAAATAGAAATCGCCTGATGACAGAAAAAGTGGCAAAAAAGACATTTACACAATACAGGGTGGCAGGGACATCGACGCGAAAACTGAAACCATGGATTCAGTACATGATTCTGAACCCCCCTGCGTTGAAATTTTTTGTCGGTTATTTAAAAAAAAATCAGCAGTTCCATACATTTTGACCGCGTAGGTATTGCATTTTTTTTTCTGAAACAGCAGATTTATTTTTTAATAACCGACGAAAAATTTCGACGCAGTGGGGTTCAGAATCATGTACTGAATCCATGGTTTCAGTTTTCGCGTCGATGTCCCTGCCACATCGTATAAAAGTGCAGGCAGCGACGGTGATAATGAATATGTTGTATCAACTAGTACAGACAGATCATCATCATCATCATCATCAGCCTATAAATGTTCCCACTGCTGGGACACAGGCCTCCTCTCTGTGAGAGGGAGTGGGCTGTAATCCACCACGCGGGCCCAGTGCGGGTTGGTAGATGTCACATGTCTTCGAATTTTCGGTTCTAGGACATGCCGGTTTCCTCACGATGTTTTCCTTCACCGTTTTGAGAGCAGTACAGACAGATACTGATGAAGAATCAGTGGATTTGAGAGAATCGAGAAGCGAATCCTGCTCCCTGCTCCCTCTCACAGAGAGGAGGCCTGTGTTCCAGTAGTGGGAACATTTATAGGCTGATGATGAGAAGCGAATTCCAGTTTGTAAATTGCATTTCTAATAATGATGAACAAGCGTCTAATAGTGATAGTAATTGATTTCAGAAAATATTAATTTTTATAGTGATTGATTTCAAGAAATATTCATGATTGTAGTAAACAAACTTCTAATATTGATAGTAATTACCGAAAATATTCATAATTGTAGTACCCTATACTACAATTATGAATAACACAGGGTGTAAAATTCACTCATCCTCCATATAAAGGGAGGGATTACTCTCCGACCAGATGGGTGTTGTGTTTGGTGGCCTCCTGTCCGACGATTGATGTCGGGACGTTGTATATATGCTGGCAGGATTTCGCGTGACGTCAGTGAGATGCGTAGTTCGCATGTGACGATGCAGATGCCGCCAGCTACCAAACCAATGTTGTTATAAGATTTTGTTATTGTCAAACTGAGTAAAGTACGCACTAATCTATATTTACATACTTATTAGTAGTGATGTGCCGGATCGTTAAAAAATATGATCCGCGGATACGGATACGGATCATAAGGGTCTAGATCCGCGAATACGGATACGGATATGGATCTCAACTTTCTTCAGGTCCAGCAGGAATTATTTATGATTCTCATTGTAAATGACTTTTGGGGGACCAAGCTGCCAAGTTACTCTTTTTGAAATAAAATTTACCATTACGCAATATTAATTACGACTTTTTTAAGTTCTTGTAAACAACATGGTTTAAATTGATTTATTTATTTATTTATAACAATCTTACCTACACTATCATTACAGATCTATGATCCAATGCGACAGCGTGGCCTTACTAACTAAACCCTAAATCTACACCTTATACCTAGTAAAAAAAAAAAAATCTTAATCTAAATAACTTATTACATATAGTGTAACTTTTGCGAATTCACTCAAGTTGCACCACAATACATCAACCCTCCCGTGAACCTCATTCACCACGTTGATGTGTAACTCAAATAATTATTTCAATTAGCGTAGCACAAATATTAGAAGTTTGATCTCACTACAAAGATAGTTTAATTATAACTTAATTTACTGGTACTTACTCTACTTGAATTATAATAAATATGATATATTTATTTTTACCAATTTGGATTGCTATACGTAATGAAATGTATGAATATAAAAGATTCGTTCAAGATCCGCCAAAAAGTAACGGATCCGGATACGGATACAGATCTTTTTTCTCCCTCGGAAATCCGCGGATACGGATACGGATATCCGGCACATCACTACTTATTACATAAATTGACAGCGTTTGACGAAAAAGATTAAGATTGTAATAGTGGTTTATTGTTATTTTTTTTTTCATATGTCTTTGACACATCTCGGGACCCTGGAGTCCCGGACCTTTGGAAGGCGTACGAGGGGCCGAAGCCAACTCGCAGAGGCCCGTTAGACATTTTTAATTAAATGAGGCACTTTTTCTTATTATTACAATGATTTAACTAAGTAATGCACAGAGTATAATTTTATTGAGAGTGATTGACGAAAACATTCATGATCTAGTGAAATCATTGGCTGCAGGTTAAAGTTATTAATGAAGTACGGTACAAATCTATATTTTCATTTATTTCAATCCTTTTGTTTGTAAAATTGTAAATTTTACCTTTCCAAAACGTAACAACCGACAATAATATTGTCGGACATTTCACTTTATTAAAGCAACAATCACGTTACTGAAGCAAAGAGGCGATAGGCATTTTTACACTTTAACATTCCCGGATGTTTTCTCACTCACACTCGCCTGCGCGAAGTTCGGAACTGCCAAGTTATATCGGCCGTATTGTAAATAGTGTTACATAAATACATCGTTTTCGTTTAATTTGTGATCGACACAAAAGTAAACAAACAACACAATTGCGGTTTGTGGACAAAGACACAGTATAAATATGGACACTATGGAAAATAAGCTTAGTGAAATAGTAACCTACGCTGCATTGGAGCGTAAGGGTTGTTACTTTTAAGCTCGATACACACGGTAAGTTAAATACCTACATCAGTTGTTAACTGATTACCTAATTAAAACGAATGTAAATAAGTCAAAACCAGGGCACTCAATCTTGAGGAAATGGCAGGCCGTCACCTCCTTCTGATTCTGCGAAGCGGTAATGCTCGCAAAAGAGGAGGCGGAAAGCGTGAGGGAGAGGCAAATTTCGCGCCCTCACGCCCCTAACCGTCGCAGGAGGAGACGCCCGGGGCGGGAATCGCGAGCCGATTTCCGGTCACCGTAGGCGCGGGCTAGCGGACGGTAAGCAATGGGTAGCTCGCCGTCCGATAAGGACCAAGCCCGGGTCGACGGCGCGTTGTGTTCCACGCGCGCCTCAAAGAGATTTCAGCAGAATTGACGGGATTCGCTAGGGCCAATGCCTGCCGGGGGTTCGAAGAAAACCGATAGGGAAATCGTGGCCCCCGGCAACAGGGCAACCGAAGGAACACGGGTGGGTTTTAGTCAGTATGAGTCTGACACGCCCTCCCGCTCCGCCCAGAGCGGGAGAAGTTATTTGATAATTTCCCACCCAAAAAAAAAAGCACAGACGATGCGCAATCGCTCTGACGTACGTCCACCTTATTCACTATCCATCTGCACGACACTTGCTGGATGTAAAATTGCGTCGTGCATAATGCAAATCCAGCAAGCAATTAATAATCATTTCGACGTTTTCAAGACTATTCACTGTCGTTTTTCGTCGTGGATCGTGCGTAGCCTTGGCGGGACGTACAACAAGATGGTTGGTGAATATGGCGCTTTAGTACAAAAAAAACTGGGGACAGAATTATGTACAGACGCCAGCACATCAAGCTACTCGAAACTGTCAAATTTTCCCAATCAACTTTGAATCTTATGCTTCAGAAATAAAGTTTAAAATCTATTAAATACATTTGACAGATTTTAGTAACTTGATACAATTAATGATACAAAATCACGAAGTATAAAAATGTCTGTTTTTATGCCTAGGCCGCACACATCGCGATAACCCGAAGATTCGCGTTATCCCGATGTGTGTAGCCAAGTATTCGCGTATACTTCGGTGCTTCGTACGTAGCTGCGAGGACTTCGCTCCGCTGTCGGTAAATTCTCACAGATCAAAGCATTTTATCGCGATGAACTTCGCTTGCGTGGCCACACTTCAGTCGGCCGCCAGTAGGGATGTGAGATTAATGGAAAAGAATCGATTAAATAAAAATCGATTTTTCTTTATTCAAAATTAATCGATTTGCCAAAAATCGATTTTAATAAAAATAAATAATCGATTTCTGCGAAAAAATCGATTTTTTTGTATTATTTTAAAGTACATGCTTTTCATATTCCAATAATAACCCTAAGAAATTCATATTAACAATTTATCAGATTAAAAATCAAATAAAATTAAATGAATTAAAAAATAACCAATTCAAAACTAAAAATCAAAGCCAACGTTCCTTTAAAATTTCAAGGTAAGGAATTAGGAAACCAAATAGCATTATTCATAAAAAATTTAGTACTATTAAACGTTTTATTTATTCTAATAAAAATGAAATGATGAGCATCCCAACAAAATGACAAACTTATTGTCTCAAAAACTAAAATATAAACCAAATAAAAAAATACCTACAGATGGCGCCGTTTTTATTTAACCAACTTATACGTATGAACTTAATTCGAGAGTTTTCATCCAACACATAGATGGCATTGTTTATAAAATTCAAACATACTGCAAGATTTTTTCATCTGTCGCATAGATACGAGCTGTTTCTGAAAATCGATTTAAACACGCAATTTATATAATCGATTTATTAAAAATCGATTTATATTACTATAAAAATCTATAATAAAAAATCAATTATAAGAAAATAATAATCGATTTAAATAAAAATCGATTATTTTTAACATCCCTAGCCGCCAGCCATCGTGCGTACCGGACGTGTAAGTTAAACTGCAGTGCATAATAATACAGTGTGAGTCTTCATAATGTGCACATATCGAAATGAGGGAGTCTATGCTTAATTTTATCGACGGAAAAAATGGTAATTTTTTTTTTTAGTTTAAAAAAAAAAAAAAAAATTTACAAAAAAAATTTTTTTTAAAAAATTTTTTTTTGCTCTCTTTTTATTATTATCTTATTTATAAATTTTACAATTAAAAATTGAAGAAAAAAATACAGATTTTTACTAAAAAAACATGTTTATTTTCAATTGAGGGTAGTTTTTTTCTCAATTTTAATTTTATGTGGACGGCTACTTACTTTCAATCATTATGGAGTTTGTTTCATCGCGATAGCTGATTCAGTTTAAAAGTTACACAGTTTTGTTACAATTTTTTTTTAATTTCATAAAAAGTATAAAAAACAATATTTAGATTTTTTAAATATTTTTTCTGTCGTTAAAATTAAGCATAGATTTCCTCATTTCGATATGTGCACATTATGAAGACTCACACTGTATAGCTGAAGCGAAACATGGATTGGAGTAACGATAGAATTTTAGAATTTATTGCCAATTACGAGTCTGAGCCGATTTTATGGAACCCAAACGAAACTGGCCATAAAAAAAAGGAAGAGCAACCGCGGCGTCCATTTTGTCTTTTGCGTTTATACATCGCTCGTACATCGCGATAAACTTTACATCGCGCATTATGTGGCCGCGCAGCTTCGCCGTAGACCGAAGACAAAGTTTATCGCCCGAATATTATCGCGATGTGTGTGGCCTAGGCATTATACTATGCCAGAATACCGAATGCTTAGAGTCCGCGCCATCACTGAAGTCCTTAGACGCGGCGCTAGTGTCCATGTCAATGCATCAAAGTGCATTTTTTTCTAAATGTAGTTCCACAATTATTTTCCGCCGGACTTCAGTAGTGGCATGGCGCGGACTCTATTCTAGATGACGGCTTTGTGATGAGTCTTTTTACATCCTGTAGATTTGGCTACGATTGCCAATTCGTGTAGACTTGCGTTATGCTGACACAATCGACTTTTTTACTATTGAAGTTTATTTTTTGGAAATTTCATCTTTACAAAGTACTTATTATTTCCATGCTTTGACAGCAACGCTTCAACAAGCGTTCCTGTTCCTCGTAAATTATTTAGGCCGCATTCCGAGTTACGCTAAAAGTGATAATATCGCGAATCAAACCAAATTTAATAGTCACAAAATATATGGGTTATTGAGTATTAATTGTTACTTTGGACTTTGGTCGGATTCGCAATATTATCACTTTTGGCGTAAGTCGGAATGCGGCCTTATTGTCGTCACTTCTTGACACTGTCAAGTTGACAGACAGAACAGCGATGAATGAAAAATGAATAGGTATGACAACACAAACTAAAAAGTTCGTCGTTGATGCGTGTATCTTCTTTAATATTTTCCAATTAGGATAAAGCACCATGATTGAGGACGATAATAAAACAATTTGGTGCGGTAATTTACCTGAACAAGTTTCTGAGGAAATACTTTACGAACTGTTTTTACAGGTTTGTGTATTTCTGTTGTCAGTGCACAAGAACGTTTTCCGAGTTTGCCAATCATTGCTAACAATATGCTATCATGTTCACATTTACAGGCGGGACCATTGGAGAAAGTCAGGATACCAAGGGATCGAGATGGACGGCAAAAGAACTTTGCTTTTATCACGTACTGTGACGAAGTTTCGGTGCCTTACGCGTTAAACTTATTTCGAGGTACCTCCTTATTTCATAGAACATTATCTTTGCAAAGTCGTGGACGAATGGTAACTCTACCACCGCCAATCAGATGTTACGGACTGGAACCACCTATAGAGTTCCCTCAACAAACAAACATTGCTAAACAGTTTGTTGATATGACGGAGGACTTGAAAGACGAGAACTTCAAGTCTGTCAATATGACTCGCCAACCACTTGACCCTAATGACAGACTGGTCATGGCCAGCTTACAGGGTAACTGGTCTCATCGGCATCACCCCTACAGGTCCAAGGACCAGCCGCACAGAGATGACTACAGACCCAGGGATGCACACAATGACAACTTTAATAGAAACAAAGACAATAGAAATAAGCATTCAGGAAATTGGAGAGACAGGAGAAATCATAAGAAATCTAGCTATCACAGATAGAGAGATTTTGAGAAATGTAAGGATGATACACCATAGTTGTATTTGAAAAACTTAAAATTATAAGATTTTGTCACAGTACAAGTGCTTCTATATTCTAAATACATTTTTCTGTTTGATTAAAGTGAAAGGGGAATCATAAATAAACACAATGTTTCTTTGAATTATTATAATGCTTATTTGCTTTTTATAACTTATCAATTCTTACCATAATAATATAGTGAGATGCTAAATTATTATTTTTTCTATTTGCTGTTGTAAACAAGCCAGTCATACAAAAACATTACGATTTATTATCTAAATAGATCTAATGATAATTTAATGTTTTTATTTTCAAGTTTGTTTTGGATTCCATATTAAATAGTAAAAGTGCACTTACACCTTTATACCACTGTCCCAGACAGAAGGAGGGTTAAGAAGAGTACACGTACTGCAAGCATGACAAGCCTGCATGAACAATCATTTTGTGCAAGTGTGCACAACTTCCCTAAAGGCGTAGTACAAACAAGCTGGAGCAGCATCAGTTTTTGCTTGACTGATGGACTATGACGACTCGCTTGCTTTAGCTGTATTAATTTCAATGAAAAAAAAAAAAAAAGATATGATATATATTTACTGACGGACTAAGTGCGGAAACCAAACCCCATAACATAGAACATAGATATGATATATAAAAAGATAAAGATATGGTTGATATATCTGATGCATACCAGGGCCTGAGCGATAGGATTCGTCAACCTTTTTTTTCGCTCTGGTGATTGGTTCTTAGGGTATTTATTTTCTTAAGAACTGTTTCCCTATCTGCGATTGAATGCAGCAATTTGTATTTTTCGAGCAATTTATCATAAACAGCTTGTCTCATTGACCTGTCTTTATACTCTTTAGCTTTGATACGCCTAAGACATGGTTCCTGTTGATAGGTTCTAATAAAATCTTGCGCAACAGTGAAAACAACTACAACGGAACAAAGAATTTTCACACTGAAAGCGCGCGCGCACTTGGCGTGCGTATGATTGCGCAAGCTACCAACCTACATACACACGTTCAATCATGCAAGGCTTGTTCAAGCCGCATAATGAAAATTCTATCAATCTTCATGCCACTTGAATTAGCAAGATGCTTGCACAAAATCATCATACAAACGCTCAAGCATGCTTGCTCAAAATGTTTGTTCATGCAGGCTTGTCATGCTTGCAGTTACGTGTGTGACCACCTTATGGCGCTGCATATACAGTGGTCCAAAATTTCATTTTTTTATCTTTATATCAAATAAAATAAAATTTGGATTCCTCAAGCTCAGGGGTACCTATCCGAAAATACCCCATATATGTTCCACAATTCTTGATAGTTTTCGAGTTTTATTTTTAATTTTTAAAACTTGAAAATTTTATGAGAACCGGTTTGAAGAAAATCTGTCTTTTTTTACATGGCATTTTCTTTTTATTTTTGAAATTTTTATTGTTAGGAAATATTCTTTTAGACAAAATAATCATCTTCCAGTCAATAATTCAAGATACATTTTTTTTTATCGAAAATGAGGAATTTCGTTCGAGTGGGACATTTTCGGATACCCTCCTGCTCGGACATGAGGTATCAAGTTTTTTTATGCTGTCACTATTTGGACCACCCTTACTGTGCGTGTGCACTGGCGAAACAATCACAAAAAAACATGTTGGAATCTATTTTCTGTCAATGTTCCATACAATGTTTGACAGGAACTAGAGATTTCAACATGTTTTTTGTAATGTTTCGCCAGTGCGTACGCACAGAGATAGTAACTTAACTATGCGTTCGCACTGGCGAAACATCACAACAAAACATCTTGAAGTCTCTAGTGCCTGTCAAACTTTGTATGGAAAATTGACAGAAAATAGAGATTCCAACATGTTTCGTTGTAAATGTTTCGCCAGTGCGAACGCACAGTTAGTTACACAACTGTCAACCCATTTGCAACAACATTTAATTTTGCGCAGTTTCTTTGAATTATAGGAAAAACATCAAAACCAGGTAGTTGTAGGTTGCCAGATGTCATAACTCGAGGATCAAAATTGCTCTGTCTGCGAAGTCTATTTTATGTATTAAGTTTGGCTAGGCAAATGATGATGATTTAAGCGTTCCGGGATCAAAATGTCCAACGGTGTCAAAATGTCCAAATACCAAAATGTCCCAACTTCCAATATGTCTCAATTCTCAAAATGATAAAAATCATTAAGTACTTAGTACTTATGTCCTATCTTGCTCAAGCTCAGCTTATTATGTTGATTATTATTACTCAAGCAAGTAATAATCAATATAATTTTTATTTATAAATAACAAGCATTTTTTTATTAAAAGTATCTTAATAATCAACATAATTATTTTTGATTTTTGTAATAAGGATATAATGCAAATCACGAAAAAAAATGTGGTTGTTTGATGAGTAAGGAAGGGATCGAAAAAGCAAAGGAGTTGCACAATGAAATTTTATACAACATTAAAACACTCGTTTGGATGAAATAATAATAGCAGATATTATGGTTACTATAACACTGGTTGTTTTAATGTTGGCAATAAGCTGTTTCAGAAACTTTTATAGAGGATTTATAGCATGGGTAATGTATTTTTTATGTCTTGCCTTGGTTATTTAAGACTATGTTTAATGTTTGTTTCAATTTATAATTATAAAGATTATGATGCTGGTTATTGTATTTTTTACATTACATTATGCCAAAAAATGTGATTTCGGATATGTTGTGGTCTTCTCTGGTCTTAATTGTTACTTATAAATTATTTTGATTCTTTCAGTATTTTGTATTTATTGTTTGTCATAAGTATTAAAAAAGCGATGAGATAATTAACAAATTTACAACATTCTCAAAGATTGGACATTTTGGGATTTGGATATTTTGGGAATTGGACATTTCGAGAATTGGACATTTTGACCCTGAACCGATTTTAAGTGACAAACAACATTTGAAAAATAGTAGTTATTTGTCAATTAACAGGTTGTTGTTGTTGTAGTTGATTTAGTTGTAGTAGTAGTTGTTGTTGTTGTTGTGTGGTTAAAACTTCAGTCTGTGTCCTCATTGCTTCAGCCACATTTCCCATTTGGGTAGCATAGAAGAACTCCTTATTGAATTCACTCTGTAAAAAGAAAATAAGCACTTAACTGTTAATCATATTACAAAGAGAGAAAGGACAATGTAACAGATCGCATAAAGAAAAATCAACCCATGGCCGGCTAGGGGAGCCAACCAAGTCTTGGTGTAAGCCACTAATGGCCGATTCCTATAATTTACGGACCGATGTTGGTTGAAATTAAGACTTTTGTATCTTTACCATTTATTTATTTAAACTTACACACACTATTTTTACAGGATGACCCCAATACAATAATGGTTTGCCAACACACCAAATAAATTGAAAAGCAACTTACAATATACTTAAAAATCTAAACTTAATTTAAAAAATACAAAGCAACACTAAACTCTGTTAAAAACACAGTTACTATAATCTATAAAATCTTAACCTAAAACACAAAATCAGACTTAACACAGAATATTAATATTTAAATGTAACTAACAAAATTCAACAACACTCTTGCGAATTCACTCAGATTGCACGAAAATATGTCAATTCTCTCATGCACTTCGTTGAGTACACATATTGTGCGGGTGAGGGGTGTTTTTGACAGCAGGTTGGTTCTGGCAGCAGGCACGGCCAGCAGTGGCGGTCGCCGCCGCCTCCACACATACCGGTCTGGCACGCACAGCTTCAGGTGACGCAACACACCCGGGTTATGAGCTACTCCACGCAGGAGCTTTAGCGCATACGCCGCAAGTGCAAATTCCCGGCGCACTCTGAGTTCGTTGTACCCCACCATACCCAGTACAAACAGTGTCGGATACATCAGCGGGTAAAATGGGTAAACCCCATAAAGTTTAAAATACAAGTGTCTTGTAAATTTATTTACCATAAATGAAGCAAAGACCTCATTAGCTTTGCATAGTAGAATCTCCCATAAGGAAGTAGCTATCACATATCACAGGTAAAAATTAGCTTACGAATCTATATACAGGGTTATTGGGGGGATATGTAGAAGAGGTCATTTGTAAACAAATGACCCCCATGCAAATGTCAACCATTTTCGAGTAATTTGACAATTTATATTTTAAAATGAATGAAATAAAAATCTGTAATGTCAAATTACTCGAAAATGGTTGCCATTTGCAAAGGGACTCCTATGCAAATTAGGTTTAGGAATAGGGGTCATTTAGTTATAAATGGACCTCTCATAAATCCCCTTAAATGCTTTAATGGATTGCCACATATCAACAACCCTGTACCTATATCATCAGTTTGGCAATAAAAAATGCTACCATTGGTAAGCTATTATTAGTTTTTGTGTTTATATAAACCGAGCTTAAGTCAATGGCAGTGTTGGATTTATGCCCGTTTTCACCTTCACTAAGTGACACTTAAATGAATCCCTAAATAAAAGTGCACTGTTGGATTTTCAACGCTAGGCTCAGCTCTGATAGTTGAAAATTCAGCAATGCACTTTTATTTAGGGATTCATTTAAGTGTCACTTAGTTGTCGGTGGAAACGGGCATTAGACCTTCAGAAAATTATTGTCTATGGAAATTAAAATTATACTACTTGTCCAAAATTATACTACGTTTCGTTTTTCTGCGTTTTTGTTTTGAATTGAAATAAAATTGCATTCGTAAGTGAAAATTTGTTTTATTATTTATAAAAATATTCGTAAAATCCTTTGCTTGTTACACGAATTAATCAAATTGAGGCAAGTGGACGTCGATCTCAGCTAATTCGTCAATCGGAACTTCGTCCTTGGCATTGACACGACGCAACATGTCGTCAGTCGGCATAAATTCGATACAATTCTTAGATTTACTTTCTTTTACAGCATCGCAAGAAAGTATCAAGGAATCAATGGAGCGAGTTGCAAGTTTATTTCTTAGTTTTGTTTTTGCCAAGTTTACTTTGCTGAATACTCTTTCACAATCAGCGTTTGCGTGAGGTAAAACAAGGCAATCAAGAGCAAATTTGGCGATTTTTTTAAACGGATAGTTTTCAGTCATATCACACCAAGCGCTTAGTTTCGCCCAAAACACGTCTGGTCTTTTTTCCATCTTTATATTTTCATCAAACTCGATTAGTGGCAGTGTACGCCATTGGTCGTCAAGAATTTGCAATAAAATAATGTCTTCTAAGTCAATTACTCTTGGAAAGTTTGAGGCGATAGACAGAATGGTTGGATTTTGTTCTCGGACAGATTGGCTTAAAGCATTTTTTGGACTTAGTACCTATATTAATTTTGATAAGCGCCTCGTTGTTAAAATCCCACCTTTTTCGCATTTGCACAGCAGATTCGACAAGAAAATCTTTGCACCTATTCAAAAATTCTTTCCGCCTAGTCATATCTGTCTTTATTTCAGGTGTGTTAATTTTTGTTGCTACGCCGATTCCTAAGTAGAGAAGCTCGTTAGGTAAGTGTTTTTTTTTGTCATCTGGATTGATATCAGCTATGTTAGTTTGGTTAACATACCTCCGCTCCATAAAACAGCAGCAGTTCCGTGTATAAGTCCTTTACTCTGGCATCCAGCTCTGTTACCACAACTTCCGCGGACTGAAAGTATTTGTTGAAAGTTGTAAACTTTGGTAGTACCCATGCTAGAAAATCAAAATATAGCTTCATATATGGATCCAGAAGCAAATCGAGTATTGCTTGCCCTGACAGAGATCGTTCCGACAGTGCCATGTCAGTGAAAAACAATTTCAAAGCATCCCAATTGCTTAAAACACGTGCTACTATTTGCTGAAGTGACAGCCATCTTGTTTGTGATGGATGCAACATTTTTTGTGGCTTGAGATCAAAAAACTCCTGAAATTGCTTTAGCGCTGCTGATCGTTTTGAGCTATTGTGAATAAAACTGAATATATTTCGTGCCAACTGTTCGCACCTATTTGGTAGTTTTTGACATGCTGCACTGGCGCAGAGATGGGCGGAATGACAAGTGCACTTTAATATGATAATACCAGGACAATCTTCTCTGAACCTGCTTGCAACAGAATTTTCGCGTCCCATCATAACATTACAGCCATCTGACCCGAAACCAACAATATTTTTTAAAGGAATACCGTGTTCCGTAAAGGATTTTTTCAGTTTAATATATATATTTTCTGCAGTTGCTCCTTCGTTTACTGCACTGGGATCATCAGCGCTGAAAATTTCATGAAGATTCCAGAATTTGCTCTCAATACGGCCAGAAGTCTCGTTGAAAAACCTTACTACTACACAAGACGCTTTTGTCGTAGAAATGTCTGTCGATTCGTCTGTCATAACGCTGAATTTAGACATTTTTAAGACACACAGTTTATAAGCTAATTCTTCTTTGTGCTCTGGACCGATGCTTTTATATATGATTTTCGCAGTCTTTTTTCGCGTAATGTTAGTTTCTTTCAAAATTTTTGAATCTGGAAAACATTCTTTCAATACTTTTCCGAGGTGGTCAGCAGCATTAAAAGCTATATTATGTTCTGCAAAATAAGCAGCCAGCTTGACTTCAGCAACTCGTGCCATCTTAACAGTGTTATTCTCCTTAGATGTACTTGTTGATGAAAAAAAAGATGTGACCGGGTTTAGCGCACGAATAGAAGATAAATTTTTCTCATGTTTTTGCCCTTCAGAATGAGTCGATAAAACATGCTTTGCGGCCATCATTGAAACATAACATACTTTGCAGCGTGCTTTGAAATTATTTTGAGGATCAACAGTAAGCCACTTACTAAATTTTGGGTCACTCTCCCATTCGGTCCTGTATTTTTGCTGTCTATGTTTTTCCTTCACTTTTAGATCTCCTCTTTCAATACTTTTCTTCTTCGGCGTTGAAACACCAGACTTTTCTTCGTCCTCGCTTTCACTCATCCTTACAAAATAATTACGACCACAAAATAGTATTTTATCTGTACTTAATACACGCACAAACACTATATTGTAAGTATTATAACTATTCTAATTAGGAAAACTGTACCGCAGCTACTTATTTATGACTTATTCACTGTCGAGTACTCGAGTCCCGGCTTGTGTGTAATATAGTAATCGAAAACAATCCTATGAAAACTTCTCTGTCACACTCATTCATAAAATACATCCATCTACTCTGTCATAATGGCCGGTATAGTAAAACATTACGTGGGAATTCCCTGCCGGGCTGCCTAGCGTCAATGCCTGATTTGGTGTTGCCATACGTACAAAAAATTAAGGATATTAATTAAAAAGTAAAAGGACCGACCAACAACATAGGTATTACATCGGTCGACTTGGAGATAAAATTATGGTATTTTCGCGTAATATAGTTGCCTTACGATACTACATACTACACATTATGAAATAATGGTACAAATAGTATAATTATACTACGAAATCCATCACTGGTCAATGGCCGCATTCCGAGTTACGCCAAAAGTGATTATATCGCGAATCCGACCAAAGTCCAAAGTCATAATTATTACTCAATAACCCTTAAATTTTGTGACTATTAAATTTGGTTGGATTCGCGATATTATCACTTTTAACGTAAGTCGGAATGCGGCCTAAGTATCATACTATTGCACTGCTCCATTTGCTTGACAAAACAGAACCATCATGTCTGTCATGAAGGTTCTGTTTCAAGCAAATGGAGTGATAACTGATAAGACATAACATAACATTAAAACACAAAACCAACTTACGATTTCATTCTTGTATTTGTACCTTATATAGCTTGCTATGTCGTGAACGAAAGCCAGTGACACAAGATAGAAAATGACTGATATGATTTTTTCTTCAATATCAAAGAGATCAGTCATGATGATCCAGTACATCAAATAAGTGCCCAATATTCCGCGTAAAGAGAGAAACATCGTAAGGTATATGACCTCTACCATGAAGTACAGCGTTGTTTTTCCGAATCCTGCTGTTTTGAGAAACCTGCAGACAAACATTTTAACTACTGAGTAATGCAGAAACGGTGTAATTACACCGACACGATTGTCGATTGACAGTTGATGCCTACAATTTTAAGGGTAGGCACAGAACCGATAATAGCAGCTTGTAAAATCAGTTCCGACTTCGGTGAATAGATAGGTACAGACGCCAGCACATCAAGCTACCCGAAACTGTCAAATTTTCCCAATCAACTTTGAACCTTAGACATCAGCGATAAAGTTGAAAATCTATTAAATAAATTTGACAGATTGTAGTAGCTTGATGTGCTGGCGTCTGTACAACATAGCCACAAAGATTAACGTGAACCACAAGTCCACAACGATCGACATTTTTTCGGAGTGTGCGTTCCCAGTCAGAAAATGTCGAAAATCGTCATCTAAGTGCAATAGATAATTAGTTATATAGCTTCTGTAATTGGTAAGCAGATTTAAAATTTGGTAAGCTGATCGTTTTTTAATTATTTGATAAAAAATATTGGTCTGGTAGGGGCCATAGTCTTTCCATAGTTCTAGATAACCTGTACCCTAATTGCGTAAATTATTTTCGTAAACAATTTTGCCTAATTTGTTTCATTTTGACAGTTCAACAACATTCATTGCGTTATTTACGTGGTTGAGCAGATTTTTTCCAACTTATATAGCAATGGATTAACAATCTGTTTCAAATCGAAACAGATTGTGGTTGTGTTGTATTACGCAATTAGGGTACAGTTCACTTAGACAGCGAAACCGATAATCTAATATCTTTGTTTTCATATCCTGCAATAGTCCTGCACCAACCGGGGGTTGTCCTTGGGTGTGGGACAGTATACTTAGAATTACCTTCAGTTAGAACTTTGTGCGGAAGAAGAACTATTAAGTGTTTATAATACATAAGTTACCGAAAGGAATAAGGGTTTCTTCATCAGTGAATTTTTTTAAGAATAGGTTAAAGTTGTATTTGGCTAACCAACAATAATAAAATAATCATAACTCACTGTATGTACAGACGCCAGCACATCAAGCTACTACAATCTGTCAAATTTATTTACTAGATTTTCAACTTTATCGCTGATGTCTAAGGTTCAAAGTTGATTGGGAAAATTTGACAGTTTCGGGTAGCTTGATGTGCTGGCGTCTGTACTCGATAGATCGAACGACAATAATTATGTTTATCACTTAAGATAAGTATTTTGTTTAGTTTCTCATATTTAAGTGAATTATGTACGTTCTTTTGAGAAATACAATTTCTTTAAACTGAATATTAGTTCACTAGTTAGCCATATTTCATATTTCCATACAAATAATATTGGTGCCGATTCCCTTGTTCACTAACTAAACTAAATTTAAGTTCAGTGCATCTTTTTCTTTCTATTTCATTAAGAAAAGGACAGAAGATAAATTTTAGTTTAGTCCTGTCAAATTAATCAGCGCTTGACGTAATTTTAGTCGGCAAGTTTTTAATCACGTCTAAACTTGTATGGAGAGTGACAGGCGATGATTAATTTGACAGGACTAAACTAAAATTTATCTTCTGTCCTTTTCTTAATGAAATAGAAAGAAAAAGATGCACTAAACTTAAATTTAGTTTAGTTAGTGAACAAGGGAATCGGCACCAATGTCAAATTAATCAAAACAGCGAAATATTTGACATCTATTTGTGACGTTTTCCACTTTCAGAATTCACGATCTGAGCATTTTCTATATTCACCCGAGCAGAGATGTTCGCTTTATTAACTACTGAAAGACTGAGACTTTGTCTTTTTATGTCTACAGTGTAAATAAATAAAATATGATAAATTAACATAATATATCATCTAATTGTATATTTTTCACAACTTATTAACCTTAATTTGTGTATTCAAAACATTGTTTTGTGTTTATTATATTTTATTTATAGACTGTTCAGTGGTTTTGCCAGTGCCTTTATTTACACCTGCGCGCGCATCGCTAGTGAAAAAACAAAACCAGCGCGCCATTTTCCATAAACATTTGAAAACGTTTTCGTTGTGTGGTTATTTATTATCAAAAATACAAAATTCAAAATTATTGATGTACGTGACCACCGCAGGACCACCAACGCCAATCGCTTCCATTTTTAGTAAATAATTAGTAACCAATTGGTACTAATTAGTGCTCGAACGACAAAATTGGTATCTTAGTAGTTTTCGAGAAATTCGACTTTGAAGTTGGTCCGGCGGTAGTCACGCTCCCTTCAGCAGGACCACCATGAGCACTGAAAAAGGGGGCATGTTGCAGCTATTCTAAGTATACAAATAATTAGTACCCTTAAATGTGACTCACTGCGTAAAAAAAACAGAACTGAAACATTTGTATTTACCGAGAAATCAACGATGATAACTTTCGCGCGCTCGTTCAGCAGGACCACGACTTTGAATGTTGATTCCAAGTTTGACGAGCTTGTCACTTTCCTCAAACCTATATAGAAAATTAGTACCCATGCAAGATAAAATTAGTGCCCAAAATTCAAAATTGCTTCTTCAGTAGTTCACGAGATATACCATGCCATTGGGTGGGGTGGCCGTAGTCACGGTGTAAAATTTTCATTTCAAGATTTCCCTATTCAACACTCTGTGATTTCTTCCCAAATTTATACAAAAATTAGTGCTCCTAAAGAAGTTATAGCGACCAAAAATTCAAATTCTTAAGTGTTGTATTTTCAGAGAGATGAGCTTTCATTACTTTTCCATACTAAATCTCCGCATATAACCCGACCAAATTAAGTTGTCAATGGTATTGAGCAGTCTATCTATTCTGTAAAAATCTCACCATGAAAACTTATACTCCGTTTGAAATAAGATTAGACATTTAACTAAACCTTTTTTACAATCCGTTCAACAGATTTTGACTTCTATTGCGTTGGTGCCATGACAAATGACAGCTGCAGTAAACAGTTGGTTTGTAACCACTTTTTTTGCTTTTAATGCCATCCTTATGCCTACGGTATAGAAGTCAAAATCGGTTGAACGGACTGTAAAAAGGTTTGTTTAAATGTCTAATCTTATTTCAAACGGAGTATAGGTAAAGTGAGCTCGAAGTGAGGTGACAATAGTGCCAATCCCTAGCATCAAGTGGAGTGACAGCTCGAAAACTACTAAGGTACTAATTTTGTCATTCGAGCACTAATTAGTACCAATTGGGTACTAATTATTTACTAAATATGGAAGTGATTGGCGTTGGTGGTCCTGCGGTAGTCACGGACATTAATTATTGTCACCAATCGACTTTTAAAATCTTTTCTAATTTTTAAAAGAAGCTCCGGATAGTCAGTACATGGCAACAAAGGTCAGTTGAATTTTATAAATCTAAATGTATCATCTCTATAGTTACATTATTGTAGCTTAAGTTCTTGCAACAAGTCTGTTTTTTCCTCCCAAGTGTGTTGAAAAACGTCATATGAAACGCGTGTGCATTGATCATCATTACACACTTGTATCATAATGTACCATTATTACATTTATTCCCCCCGTGTGGTCTCCGGGCAGTAGAATAGAACGATCCCATCTCATCCCGTGGATGTTCTAAAAAGCGACTAAGGGAACAGCTGGGGCATTTTATTGTTTTGTAGTGTCTGTGTATGGGGTATGTAAGGAACTCTTCAGAGTAAACACAGCTCTCACGATAATAATTTAGTTTATTATTTTTATGAACAATAAAGGATTTAAAATAATGCGAACTTCGTTCTTCCTCGGAGATGTTATGTTGGCAGAGCGGAGGAACTGTAGGTATAGGCTACATCACTCCCCCGCTGAGACCGGTTCACGGTCGATAGTTTCTCGCTGTGTGGTACGAACAACACACCCAAGCTAAGGTTGCCGTGCCGAGAGCTGCATAGCCATGCAGCTCTCGGCACGGCCCTAGCTAAGGGGGAGCCTAGTCGCGAGCGTGCCTGTTGTCTGGGATCGGGCGCCCCCAGGCACTAACAAGCCTTACCTCTACATGCGGGGCTCTGTAGAGTGTTGACAGATTTTTTCCTCTGCTTTTCGTGGGAACTAAATGAGTAATTCAAATAATAATCAGCGGCGGTGATGCTCGCCACACACCACGTCAGTTGTTTCCACGGGGCGAATAGCGAGCGGCGGAATGTCGCTTAGCTACGCTGAATGTGCAGGGAGGTATAAAAGATGAGATGGATGAGGTGTGTGAGTTGGTGAAGGATAAAAGGATAGATGTGTTATGTGTAAATGAGACGAAAAGAAAGGGAGTGGACATATCCAAACACGGTACTCTGACCGCAATTTGGTCCGGTGTTCAAGAAACACATAGGGCCAGTCAGGGTGTGGGGGTTGTCCTGTCCGAGCGGATGATGAAATGTGTGAAAGATTATGTTTGTGTGAGTCCCAGGATTCTATGGGTAAGAACCAAGGTGGGCCTAAACTCTATTTTTATTTTGTGCGTTTATGCACCCGATATGGGAAGCTCAACTTCGGAGAGGGACGAATTTTAGGGCAGTTTAAGGGATTTAGTGAATGGATGTAGGTCAAACGAGAAGATTGTTATGCTTGGAGACTTTAATGGTTGGGTTGGTGTGAAGAGGAATGGGTATGAAAAAGTGTTAGGTGCATTTGGGGATGAAAGAGTGAATGAGAATGGGATCAATTTGCTAGAGATATGTGTAGAGAGGAATCTGTCTGTTATGAACACTATGTTTAATCATAGAAAGGTTCACAGGTATACGTGGGAAAGGCAAGACAGTAGAAGTATGATCGACTTTGTGATTGTTGATGGAAGATTAAAGAGTAAAGTCACAGATACTAGAGTATATCGGGGTGTTAATGTAGGGACTGATCATTATCAGGGCCTCAAGTCTGCTATTACAATAGTGTCAGAATGGTCTATCATTGATTTCATAATTGTTGATTTTGACAAGTTTGGTAATCTACTAATATAATGGCGTCATTATGACTTTCCAATGGTCAGCCACTGACACTCCATTGAAAGAAATGGCACTTATTGGTAATCTCGTACATAATGACAAATGAATGACTGACTTAGGCGATATCATTGGTCGTATTGTACGACAACGCCATTATAACACAATTCTATTACGAGACCATTGACCGACCAATGATCGACCATTATGAATTTAGCAGATTACAAACTTTAAGCAAAATTACAATGGGATCGTGTTGGAATGACGAATTTATAAAAATAGCAGACTTGGGCCCCTGGTTATGTGTCGGGTAGGTGGTCTGTTCAGGCATTGGCGGCACCGAGTTCGAGTTCCTGTGACTGCTCTAGAAAGAATAAAAGTAGAAAGACTGCAAGAATTGAAAGTAAAAGAGGAATATAAGATGGAAAAGAAAGTGAAGACGGATAAAATATTTGATGATGCGAATGATTACAGTCTAGAAGAAGTATGGGATATAGTGAAAAGTAGTATGGTGCATGTAGCCACAAAAGTATGTGGTCTAACGAAGAGAAAAGGTGGTAGTAGAACGAATGATTCTTGGGTAGATGGTGAAGTAAAAGAGGTTGTGAGGAAGAAGAAAGAGGCCTGGCTTAATGTTTTAGCCTGTAAGGCCCAAAATAGGATGAATGGGACAACGAATATGACAGATGATTTGGAAATAGTGAAGAAGAAATACTCCGAAATGAAAATTAAAGTGAAAGAGATGGTAAAAATTAAGAAGGATGAAAAGGAAAAGTATAACACGAAGTTCTCTGATAACTTCAGGGTCGATATTAAGCTGTTCTGGAAACAGGTAAGATTGCCTCGCGAAGTGACAGGAACATCGAGTATGAATGTTATAAGAGGAGAAGATGGATGTTTACTAAGCGAAGAATGTAAGGTCTTGGAACGCTTGAAGGGATACTTTGAAAGTTTATTTAGTTGTCAGGATAGTGTGCAAGGAGTGGGTAACTGGGCAAACGCCAGTTTTGAAGACCCAAACTCAGATGTAGATGACGAAAATGCGATAGAAAAAGATGAGATTGTAAGAGCGCTGAAAGGCATGAAAGTTGGGAAAGCTGCAGGGTACGACAGAGTGTCTGCTGAAATGCTGAAGGGTGGTGATGGGGTGGTACCAAGCCAAGAAAAGGCTCTCAGCAGGAGTGTAAAGATTACCGCGGCATTAGTCTTTTGAGCGTTGTCGGCAAACTGTATGCGAAGGTTTTAATAAATAAAGTGATAAGAGTGACAGATGAGAAAATATGGGATGTACAGGCAGGATTTAGAGAGGGAATGGGCTGTATGGATCAGATCTTCTCCCTAAGGTGCATAACCGAAAAACATCTAGCAAAGCACAAGAACGTCTATTGTGCTTTCGTTGATTTGGAGAAGGCCTATGATAGTGTGTGGAGGGAAGAACTGTGGTCGACACTATCCAAGTACGGTGTGGAATGCCGCTTGGTACGTGCACTGAAATCTTTATACAAGGATTCCAGTGCTTGTGTTAGGATAAATGGGGCATACACGAACTGGTTCTGCATCTCGAGAGGTGTTAGACAGGGTTGTGTAGCGTCACCGTGGCTGTTCAACTTGTACATGATAGTTGTCTGATAGATTTGAAAAAGGGTGTAAGCAGATGATCAAGTTCTACTTGCATCATCAGCAGAACAGTTGCAAGACTGGTGACTGGTGATGGTGACTGTGATGGATGAAGCATATAAGATGAAAGGGATGAATATAAATGTGAATAAGACGAAGGTCGTGGTGTTTGGAAGAGGAGAGGATGTATCGGTGTGTGATGTGAAAATAAATGATAAGAGTGTGGAGCAAGTAAGTGAGTTTATATATTTTGGGAGTCTGTTTACAAGGGATGGGAAGATTGATGGAGATGTGGAAAGGAGAGTAAACGCGGGAAACAAAGTGAATGGTGCTATACATGCGATTGTGACCAACCAGTCGATGTCTAAAAAGGCTCGACTGGCTGTTCACAATGGTGTGCTGGTGCCCACGCTTATGTATGGAAGTGAATGTAGGGTGTGGCAAAAACAACATGAAAGTAGAATAAATGCTGAGGAAATGCGTTCCTTGCGAAGCATGTGTGGTCTGACTATGAATGATAGGCTGAGAAATGATGTGATAAGATAAGCGGTGTGATTTAAAAGAAGATGTAGTGACAAAAATTTAAAAGGGTATGCTGAGATGGTTTGGGCATGTTGAGAGGATGAATGAAAGGCGACTAACAAAATGTATTTACAAGGCTGATGTAAAGGGAAAGGCCGGGCGGGGACGCCCTAGGAGGACATATACTGACCTTATTGGTGATTTTCTTCAGAAAGGCCAGGTGCGTAGTACTCGCAACCGGCGTGCGTGTATGACCAGATGTATGAACGTAAACGAGGCAAAAGGACTATGTAAGAATCGTAGCAGGTGGCGTTCTGTAGTTTCTGCCTACCCCCATGGGAAGAAGGCGTGAGTTTATGTATGTATGTACATTTATTTCTAACTTATCTATGACTTAAGTAAGCTTGATCATTTCGACTTGTTCCATTGAATAACTTTTTCATGAAATCATGACATTTGAGTAACTTAGAGAGATGTATTATTGATTCTAACGATTATAATTCTGTAAACACATAAGATTTGTTATGGTCGCGAATCATATTTTGATCAAGATACAACCTGACACTCACCTGCAAGTTGCAAAAAACTTAGAGGTGTATCCAAACATTGAACGGCAATCATGCGCGGCTGCCGCGCGCGGTCTGCCGCGCTGCGTTTGGACGACTGCCGCGCGCGAACGCTTCTGTCTACCTGCCGCGCACAAACATTTCTATGAAACATTCGACACCTTTTGTGTCTGGACATATTTCTGCGAACGTATTAAAGGCTAGGCAGATTGATATTGCCAACTGAATCGTAACTGCCGCGCAGTACTACCACATTCGTCGGTCCTAACTAGAGCGCGGCAGAAATGTGTCCCACAAACGCCGCGTGCTGCTGCCGCGCTCTTGCCGCTCAAAGTTTGGAAAATTTGAATTTCGCGGTCTACCTTTGCGGATCCACCTTCTAAGTGATACACTCCGCAGCGGAAGCGTTCAGACGTATATATTGTTGTGTTAATTCGCTACGTCGTGTTCTCACTAGGTAGATGGGTACGAAATGTAACGGCCAATATTAACGATGAGGTGTTTATGGAGTGTTCCCAAGGAAAGTGTAAAAAGCTATACCATATAAAATGTCTGGCGGTGACGGCAAAGAAGTACGAGGCGTCTACACAGGAACACAAGAAAAAATGGGGAAAAAAAGGAATTAAAAAAAAAATCCTCATTTTGGAATAGTGCTTTAACTTGCTTTCCGAGGCACGGGGGAGTCTCGGTATGTAAAGATGGTCACCCATCTACGGACCAGCCCCGGCAAACGTGACCCGTACGGCTGTTATTATTTAGCCACTTAGAAATATATGTAAGAAACATAATGGTGCCGATTCCCTTGTTCACAAACTAAACTAAATTTAAGTTCAGTGCATCTTTTTCTTTCTATTTCATTAAGAAAAGGTCAGAAGATAAATTTTAGTTTAGTCCTGTCAAATTAATCAGCGCTTGACGTAAATTGACGTAATTTTAGTTGGCAAGTTTTTAATCACGTCTAAACTTGTATGGAGACTGACAGGCGCTGATTAATTTGACAGGACTAAACTAAAATTTATCTTCCGTCCTTTTCTTAATGAAATAGAAAGAAAAAGATGCACTGAACTTAAATTTAGTTTAGTTTGTGAACAAGGGAATCGGCACCATTAAATGAGGGTTGAAAAACCTACCTATTAAAAGGGATTATGCATCCTTCATGATTGGGGTACCGGAGATTAAGTATGACGTATTATGTCAACCTGAGAATTGGCCAATAAATGTTGAGTTCTGCGAATGGGTTTGATTTCGTAGACCATACAAAAACCAAATACCTCGGAAAAGGAGCTACGTCTGCTAACAAACTGCTGTGCAGTTTGGCAGAGGTAATTTAATATGTAAAAACAAGTATTGTTGTGAATAAACATTTTTTCATATTTTTTTTTTTTTTTTCTTAAATACATACATACATAAACTCACGCCTTCTTCCCATGGGGGTAGGCAGAAACTACAGAACGCCACCTGCTACGATCCTTACATAGTCCTTTTGCCTCGTTTACGTTCATACATCTGGTCATACACGCACGCCGGTTGCGAGTACTACGCACCTGGCCTTTCTGAAGAACATCACCAATAAGGTCAGTATATGTCCTCCTAGGGCGACCCCGCCCGGCCTTTCCCTTTACATCAGCCTTGTAAATACATTTTGTTAGTCGTCTTTCATTCATTCTCTCAACATGCCCAAACCATCTCAGCATACCCTTTTCAATTTTTGTCACTACATCTTCTTTTAAATCACACCGCTGTCTTATCACATCATTCCTCAGCCTATCATTCATAGTCAGGCCACACATGCTTCGCAAGGAACGCATTTCCACAGCATTTATTCTACTTTCATGTTGTTTTTGCCACACCCAACATTTACTACCATACATAAGCGTGGGCACCAGCACACCATTGTGAACAGCCAGTCGAGCCTTTTTAGACATCGAATGGTTGGTCACAATCGCATGTATAGCACCATTCACTTTGTTTCCCGCGTTTACTCTCCTTTCCACATCTCCATCAATCTTCCCATCCCTTGTAAACAGACTCCCCAAATATATAAACTCACTTACATGCTCCACACTCTTATCATTTATTTTCACATCACACACCGATACATCCTCTCCTCTTTCAAACACCATGACCTTCGTCTTATTCACATTTATATTCATCCCTTTCATCTTATATGCTTCACCCATCACAGTCACCATGTCTTGCAACTGTTCTGCTGATGATGCAAGTAGAACTTGATCATCTGCGTAGATAAGGCATTTGACAGGCAACTCATTCATCCTCAATCCGCACTCTTTCAAATCTATCAGACAACTATCCATGTACAAGTTGAATAGCCACGGTGACGCTACACAACCCTGTCTAACACCCCTCGAGATGCAGAACCAGTTCGTGTATGCCCCATTTATCCTAACACAAGCACTGGAATCCTTGTATAAAGATTTCAGTGCCCGTACCAAGCGCCAGTCCACACCGTACTTGGATAGTGTCGACCACAGTTCTTCCCTCCACACACTATCATAGGCCTTCTCCAAATCAACGAAAGCACAATAGACGTTCTTGTGCTTTGCTAGATGTTTTTCGGTTATGCACCTTAGGGAGAAGATCTGATCCATACAGCCCATTCCCTCTCTAAATCCTGCCTGTACATCCCATATTTTCTCATCTGTCACTCTTATCACTCTATTTATCAAAACCTTCGCATACAGTTTGCCGACAACGCTCAAAAGACTAATGCCGCGGTAGTTTTTACACTCCTGCTGAGAGCCTTTTCCCTTATATAGTGGTACGATTACAGCCTTGCACCAATCATCCGGCACACGGCCATATCTCCAACACATATTAAAGATTCGGCACAACAGGCTTGCTACCACCCCACCACCGCCTTTCAGCATTTCAGCAGATACTCTGTCGTACCCTGCAGCTTTCCCAACTTTCATCCCTTTCAGCGCTCTTATAATCTCATCTATTTCTATCGCATTTTCGTCATCTACATCTGAGTTTGGGTCTTCAAAACTGGCGTCTGCCCAGTTACCCACTCCTTGCACACTATCCTGACAACTAAATAAACTTTCAAAGTATCCCTTCCAGCGTTCCAAGACCTTACATTCTTCGCTTAGTAAACATCCATCTTCTGCTCTTATAATATTCATACTCGATGTTTCTGTCACTCCGCGAGCCAATCTTACCTGTTTCCAGAACAGCTTAACATTGACTCTGAAGTTATCAGAGAACTTCCTGTTATACTTTTCTTCCTTTTCATCCTTCTTAATTTTTACCATCTCTTTCACTTTAATTTTCATTTCGGAGTATTTCTTCTTCACTCTTTTCAAATCATCTGAATCATCTGTTATATTCGTTGTCCCATTCATCCTATTTTGGGCCTTACAGGCTAAAACATTGAGCCAGGCCTCTTTTTTCTTCCTCACAACCTCTTTTACTTCACCATCTACCCAAGAATCATTTGTTCTACTACCACATTTTCTCTTCGCCAGACCACATACTTTTGTGGCTACATGCACCATACTACTTTTCACTATATCCCATACTTCTTCTAGACTGTAATCATTAGCATCATCAAATATTTTATCCGTCTTTACTTTCACTTCCATCTTATATTCCTCTTTTACTTTCAATTCTTGCAGTCTTTCTACTTTTATTCTTTCTAGAGCAGTCACAGGAACTCGAACTCGGTGCCGCCAATGCCTGAACAGACCATCCATCCGACACATAACCAGATAATGATCAGTCCCTACATTAACACCCCGATATACTCTAGTATCTGTGACTTTACTCTTTAATCTTCCATCAACAATCACAAAGTCGATCATACTTCTACTGTCTTGCCTTTCCCACGTATACCTGTGAACCTTTCTATGATTAAACATAGTGTTCATAACAGACAGATTCCTCTCTACACATATCTCTAGCAAATTGATCCCATTCTCATTCACTCTTTCATCCCCAAATGCACCTAACACTTTTTCATACCCATTCCTCTTCACACCAACCCAACCATTAAAGTCTCCAAGCATAACAATCTTCTCGTTTGATCTACATCCATTCACTAAATCTCTTAAACTGCCCCAAAATTCGTCCCTCTCCGAAGGTGAACTTCCCATATCGGGTGCATAAACACACAAAATAAAAATAGAGTTTTGGCCCACCTTGGTTCTTACCCATAGAATCCTGGGACTCACACAAACATAATCTTTCACACATTTCATCATCCACTGGGATAGGACCACCCCTACACCCTGACTGGCCCTATGTGTCTCTTGAACACTGGACCAAATTGCGGTCAGAGTACCGTGTTTGGATATGTCCACTCCCTTTCTTTTCGTCTCATTCACACATAACACATCCTTTTATCCTTCACCAACTCACACACCTCATCCATCTCATCTTTTATACCTCCCTGCACATTCAGCGTAGCTAAGCGACATTCCGCCGCTCGCTATTCGCCCCGTGGAAACAACTGACGTGGTGTGTGGCGAGCATCACCGCCGCCTCCGAGTTGATTATTATTTGAATTACTCATTTAGTTCCCACGAAAAGCAGAGGAAACAATCTGTCAACACTCTACAGAGCCCGGCATGTAGAGGTAAGGCTTGTTAGTGCCTGGGGGCCCCTATCCCAGACAACAGGCACGCTCGCGACTAGGCTCCCCCTTAGCCATGCAGCTCTCGGCACGGCAACCTTAGCTTGGGTGTGTGACTGTGTGTTGTTCCTACCACACAGCGGGAAACAATAAAATGTCCCAGCTGTTCCCTTAGTCGCTTTTTACGACATCCACGGGATGAGATGGAATGGTTCTATTCTACTGCCCGGAGACCACACGGGGAATTTTTCATAAATCTACCATAGAAATGTATTATCAGAACGTAAGAGGACTACGAACCAAATTAGAGGATTTTTTGTAGGACTCAAGTTATAACTCGGATATAATTTGCTATCACGGAAACTGGCCTAAACGAATCGATTTGTGATTCGGAATTAATCCCTCCAGGGTTCACTATAATGCGATGCGACCGAGCGGATGGACGAAAACGGCGACGCGCATTGTTGCCAACCCGTACGATAATTATGGGGGCGTACGGTAATTTGGCCTATGGTACGATATATGATAATGAATGTCTAACATACGATAATTTTGAGATTTGCTGGAAAAAAAAGTTCTATTATCAAAACGAATTTGTCAAACATAATTAAACGCAAAAATGTCAATGTCAATTGTCAATATCAACAAATAAGTATCTCTCTCTTTTTCCCTCTTTAGTTTTTTTGAAATTTTACAGTGAAAACAAAATTATCAACTAAAAACGATGACTAAATATGTTTACGGTTTGTGCTGCTAGCGCCACTACTGGTGATTGCTGCCTACTATAAACAATAGGGTTACCAACTCAAGTTAATTTTTCCCTAAAATTCCCTAAATCCCTGTCAAAATAAAATATCCCTAAATTATGCATAATATTGGTAATTTTTCCCAAAAAAAGGGAGAAATCCCTAAAAGTGGAAACACTGATAGGTAGGTGGTAGGTAGATACCTAGGTGGGTAGGTAGGTGGTAGGTAGATAGATACCTAGGTAGGTAGGCAGATAGGGTAGGTAGGTGTTCCGTAGGTATATAAGTACTTAAGGTGATTAGTAGGCTCACTGACCTTGCGTATGTGGGCGGAGCTAAACCCCCACCCTTGGAAGCGCGCGGTGGCGCGCTACACTAAAACGACGGCCAAAGAATATGCAGGGGCGCAGACACGCACACGTGGGTCGCTGTTTTTGCCTACGATTCCAGAAGGGAATGGTGGATGCAAGGTTGATATTTTTTATAGATAGATCAGGGCTTGAAACCGGTTTATATTGTTCTTAAAACCGTTATAATACCGTTCATTGATTAACCGGTTGATTACAACAACGGTTTCGACTAAATCTAATTAATTTTGGTTACTGGTTACAGAGAATATAATTTTAAAACTCGTGTTAACCTGAATAAACCGGTTTTATTCAGACACGCCCGCCGTCGCCGGTTGTCACATTCTCTCGCGCTTATTTATTTATGTTTTTTTTTTCTTTCGTCGTTCGCCGCAGAGAGACTTGGGTTCGAATCCTACTAATATTATAAATGCGAAAGTTTGTGAGGATGGATGGATGGATGTATGGATGTATGGATGTTTGTTACTCTTTCACGCAAAAACTACCGAACGGATTTTAATGAAACTTTACAGTAATGTGGCTTATATATCAGAATAACACATAGGCTACAATTTATAAAGATTTTATGTGATTTAGCCATAATATAACGATAAGTATCAAGTAAGTCAGAAAAATTCCTGCCCTCTGAGATCTATCTTTGCGTGCGCTGCCTAAATCGCTGGAGTTACATGAAAAGAATGTATTGTGGGGTTGTTTGTCTTAAAGAGTTCTAAATAAAAGTCCGCGACAGCATATATCTACCTTTTATGTGGAAGCCATTATAGCCAAAATAGTGAGCTATAAATACATTTAAATTGAATACTTTTTTTACGTTGCATATTTTAGAGTATTTAGTTAATTCGTATCAAAATAAATACCTTCATCGCTTTCGGTATTTAATGTAGATAAAATTTGTCTATTACACTAAATAATTTGGACTAATATTTTAAAAGTTAGAACGATAAGAATGATCTGCGATGAGTCGACGGCGGGCGCGCAGAACGAGGGTGGAGGGGCGGGATAGGCAATGACGCGCGATCGCCGAGTGCGCGACCCGAACTAGGGATGTGAGATTATTGGAAAAGAATCGATTAAATAAAAATCGATTTTTCTTTATTCAAAATTAATCGATTTGCCAAAAATCGATTTTAATAAAAATAAATAATCGATTTCTGCGAAAAAATCGATTTTTTTGTATTATTTTAAAGTACATGCTTTTCATATTCCAATAATAACCCTAAGTAAATGAATAAAAAAATAACCAATTCAAAACTAAAAATCAAAGGCAACGTTCCTTTAAATTTCAAGGTAAGGAATTAGGAAACCAAATAGCATTATTCATCAAAATTTTAGTACTAAACGTTTTATTTATTCTAATAAAAATGAAATGATGAGCATCCCAACAAAATGACAAACTTATTGTCTCAAAAACTAAAATATAAACCAAATAAAAAAATGTCTACAGATGGCGCCGTTTTTTATTTAATCAATTTATACGTATGAACTTAATTCGAGAGTTTTCATCCAACACATAGATGGCACTGTTTATAAAATTCAAACATAAGTACTGCAAGATTTTTTCATCTGTCGCATAGATACGAGCTGTTTCTAAAAATCGATTTATACACGCAATTTATATAATCGATTTATTAAAAATCGATTAATATTACTATAAAAATCTATAATAAAAAATCGATTATAAGAAAATAATAATCGATTTAAATAAAAATCGATTATTTTTTAACATCCCTAACCCGAACGCGGGCAGACGCGTGAGGGCAGACGTCATTGACGGTTGTGTAAATTTTGCGATTTTTTCACAGTGGATTCGACTCGGAAGCGATTTATAATTTTTTAGGTAGTATTTTTATAATAAAGATTCGTTTCTATTTTAATAAGAATTGTTTTTTTTTGGTTGGTTATTTAGTTAAAGATTGTATTTTTTTTTTAGTTTGTTTAATTTGAGAATAACGGTTAGGTTTAGGTATAGGTTGTGTTGAAAGTAGTAAAAAGACAGTTTTTTTTTTTATTCCTACCACCTTTTTGTGTTTTTTTTAAATAGTACTTGCAATAATGCCGCGAAAGCGTAAGTCTAATATTGAATTAAAGGTAGGTATACCCGTTTTGTTAATGCGCAACTTGGACGCACCGAGATTATGCAACGGTACTAGATTGCGGGTCACTGAACTAGGGAGGCATATTGTGAAGGCCACAATTTTAACTGGAGAAGCTAAGGGAGACAATGTGCTTATACCACGCATCCCAATAATACCCAATAACTTACCCTTTAATTTTAAACGTCTGCAGTTCCCATTAAAGGTTGCATTTTCGATGACGATCAATAAATCACAAGGTCAAACTTTAAAGGTAGCAGGGATACATTTGGGCACGCCATGTTTTTCCCACGGTCAAGCTCTACGTAGCTTGCTCACGTGTGTCTAAGTCACAAAATCTTCATGTTTTCGCTGAACAAAACAAATCATTTAACATAGTTTACAGAAGTTTATTGCAGTAAGTACAACCGTCAAAACATATCGATAACTATTTACTTATATACTTTAATCAAATTCTTTCAGTTTTTATTATTTGCTGCTACCGTACGACAAGTAAAACCGCTATTATCTAAATCTTAACTAATCCTCTTCAATAATAAATATATGCATACCAATCCCTACCTGACATTATAAAAGCGAAAGTAACTCTGTCTGTCTGTCTGTCTGTCCGTCTATCTATCTGTGTATATATGTATGTTTCACGGCTAATCTGCTGAGCTGTTTGTGATGAATAGTCTAAAGCCTGGGGAAGGGCATAGGTTACTTTTATCAATTTACCACTCAGGCAAAACCGCGGGTGGAAGATATTGCTTCGTAATTATGTTCGAGAAATCCGTCTGCTCAACAACGTAAATAACGCAGTTAATGTTTTTGAGCTTTCAAAATGAAACCCATTGCTATTGTAAGTGTGTTACGCAATTACCCCGCTGATTTAGGACATGTTACACGTTCCGACATCCACGCGGGCGAAGCCGCGGGCAGAAGCTAGTTTTTCATACAAGTGTCATGCGGTTGCTATTTATTTCATGTTTTATTAAGAGCTGATTTTTCAATCCTCAGGTAAAGAATCGTAAAGCGTTTATTCCATAGATATCATGATTCTGGATTTTTCAATAGTCAGATAGTCAGTGTCTGATGATTATGTCTTTATGTTAAGATTATGTCAAAATGTCAAACATAAGTTTTGTTTCTATTCTTGTCTAACACGTTGAATACTGTATCTGTGCATCTCACTTGCACATGATAGTGTGAAGTTGATGGTTAACAAAGACCACAGATAAACTATTCTTCAGCTATTATACGATTGAAAAATTGAAAATATTAATTCGCCTTATAAACAGCCAAATAATTGCATACGCTAGATAACTATTCAACGACTTAACTGAGGCTTGAAAAGTCGGCCCTTAATAATAATAATAATAACCCCACCGTCGTATCTCTACGTTGACGTCGTGGTGGGGCTTGCGCGCTCCGAACTCTAGGCCTGTGCCGGTAGAGTTTACTTTGCCGGAACAGGTCTGGGATTAGGAGCCAGACCAAGAGAGATACAAAAACCCGCAGGGCAGCATGTGGCGAGCTGTTGGGCAGTAGCGACCCCACGGATCCTATCTCCCCGGAGAAATCTTGTTCCTCACCTCTGGCTTGCCTTAATTGGCCGGTTGGAGTGAGCACTGACGAGGGACAGAGCTCCCACCTCATTCTCGCCTTTATTGGCCGGCTTGAGTGGAGATTCGCAAGAGCAAACGTGCTCGGAGGAAGGAAGTATTTCAGTAAGTGCTCGTAGGGATCTTGACCATCTTCCGGGCTCTGGGATTGTTCTGAAAGCCGTGGAATACCTCTCCACTCCTCAAGCACCTCAAGACATGTTGCCCCCTTGTTGCTACGACACTTTGTGCTAGCGACCGTTTTCGGGGGCCCATTAATGAGTGTGCAAGTCACCCCTGCCATTTTATCCGTGTGCATATAAAACATTGATCAGGCAGGGGCCATAGTCCTTCCATAGTTTCAGATGACCAGTCCACTTTAGCCACCCAAACCCATAGTCCAATATCTTTGTTTCCTTAATTACAATAGTCCTACACCAACCGGGGGGTTGTCCTTGGCTGCACTTGCATAGTGCGAACAGGGATAATCGTCGGTTGGTATTTCATTTCATTAAAAACGTCTAAGGGGCCTCTGCGAGTTGGCTTCGGCCCCTTGTACGCCTTCCAAAGGTCCGGGACCCTAGGGTCCCGAGAAATGTCAAAGACGTAAAAATAATAATAATAACCCCACCGTCGTATCTCTACGTTGACGTCGTGGTGGGGCTTGCGCGCTCCGAACTCTAGGCCTGTGCTGGTAGAGTTTACTTTGCCGGAACAGGTCTGGGATTAGGAGCCAGACCAAGAGAGATACAAAAACCCGCAGGGCAGCATGTGGCGAGCTGTTGGGCAGTAGCGACCCCACGGACCCTATCTCCCGGGAGAAGTCTTGTTCCTCACCTCTGGCTTGCCTTTATTGGCCGGCTGGAGTGAACACTGACGAGGAACAGAGCTCCCGCCTCATTCTTGCCTTAATTGGCCGGCTTGAGTGGAGATTCGCAAGAGCAAACGTGCTCGGAAGAAGGAAGTATTCCAGTAAGATGCTGGTAGGGATCTTGACCGTACTTCCGGGATTGTCCTGATAGCCGTGGAATACCTCTCCACTCCTCATAAGCACCTCAGGACGTGTTGCCCCCTTGTCGCTACGACACTATGTGCTAGCGACCGTTTTCGGGGGCCCATTATTGAGCGTGCAACTCACCCCCTGCCATTTTATCCGTGTACATTTAAACATTGATCAGGCAGGGGCCATAGTCCTTCCATAGCTCTAGGTAACCAGTCCACTTAAGCCACCCAAACCCATAGTCCAATATCTTTGTTTCCATATTCTGCAATAGTCCTACACCAACCGGGGGTTGTCCTTGGGTGCCCTTGCATAGTGCGAACAGGGATAATCGTCGGTTGGTGCCTCAATACTCAAAAATGTCTAAGGGGCCTCTGCGAGTTGTCTTCGGCCCCTCGTACGCCTTCCAAAGGTCCGGGACCCCAGGGTCCCGAGATATGTCAAAGACATTTAAAAATAATAATAACGTAAACTTATAATAACATATATCATGTGAAAAACGAAGGAGAATAAAATATATTCTATGTTCGATTTTATCGAAAAGAGAAAAAACATTTAAGGCTCCGTGCCGCCGCACCGCATGAAATCACTGATTTTGATAAATTTTGATCATTCGTTGTGAGAAAGAGGACCAGAATTTAAACAAAACTTTTGTGATTTGAAAAGTCCAATTCTTTGTCTTGTACATAGGGGAAAGGGATTTTTCAAATAAATTAAGGATTCGTGGAAAATCACTAAAATTCTCAACAAGTTTTCCAAAAAATGACGCGAGACTGACGTTTAATCGTTTCATTAGAAGAAACTGCTATTGATTTTGAAAATTAAAAAATGTCATCAATATCATTATAATTATGGTCTACTTGTACATAGAGGAACCACTTTTTTCAACTTTTATACAAAATATAGCAGAAGAAAAAAATGTTGAAATAACGTAACTTTCTGAAAACTTCAAGACAAATAAATAATTTTTTCTAATACTTAGAAACACTTTTAAGAAATTTTAAAAATTACATATTACTCTTAAGTTAACCGTTTAATACAATCTAAGTTTTATTTTATAAATAAACAATTACTTCATTTCGTAAATAAATAGCAAAGTGAACTATATAAACGATCGCGGAAAACCCATCCTGTCAGTAGCGAACGGGCCTTCCCAGTGTGAGGACGTATCACTGCGTCGCAGCACGCACACACACACGCACGTGTCTGATGTTAACATATTCCAGAAATTGTACATCGACTACCACATTTTGATCCGCATTTTATTTTAAAGTACTTTGCTTGTTTTTTAAGAACATTAAAATTCTGCACGCCTGGCAATAAATAAAATAATGGTGTACGTGTGTTCGTAATTCTTCTTATCCTAAACGGCTTGACTGATTTAGATGTTTTTTTAATTGTTTTTGTGTCACTGGGATGGTTTATAGCTATAGTTGGACCAGCGTGGCGCTGTTGTCGCAGGACAACGTCTGCCTGCCGGGTGAGAAAAAGTTATGGGTTCGCGTCACCGACATGCCCGCGCCGATATGCTGTAGTAGCAATAAGTGAAGTATTTTTGGAACGAAGACTACTACTACTGAAGACTACTCTAAGTCAAAATAAAGATCCAAGATGGCGGCTGCGAACATTTAAAAATGTTTCGTTATGGGTGTCGTTTTCATAGTTTTCGAGGATGCTGATAGTGAGGTCAAAATATAAATCCAAGATAGCGGCTGTGACAATTTTCAAATTTTTCGTTTTGAGTATCTTTTTCAAAGTTTTCGAGGATTCTAAAGCAGATTTTGATGTCAAAACGTAAATCTAAGATGGCGGCTGCGAAAATTTACACATTTCTTCATAACATCACGCCATCAATTTCAATCTTAAGAGGCCGGCGACACGGCTCGCAACTACAAATCAAGATGTTTGCAAAATTCAATTCCAAGCACGTTGCGCTAGTGTGAGTGCCTGTTGGAGCGATATACACCTACAGTGAGCAATACTACCTCGCACACATTGACAATTATTGCTTGACGCGATAGTACTACTAGCTTTCGAAAATGTATGATAAATTTGGATGTGTTCCGTAATACAAAAAATTATGAATGAAAACTTAATGTATTTCCATTATTTTTTTTTTTCGATACTTTGTAACTTTATAGCATAAACTATGCTTCTGCGGAAACAATATTACAAATATTGTTGTTTATAATACAGAAAAAACAATTTGAAAACATGTCATTTACGCTGTAAAAATGTATGAAATGCAATTCGCTTACACTTCATATAAAAGTAAGTTTTTGGAAATAAAAAGACGTAGGAGCCTAGATAAATACTGTCTCAATCCGAATATTAACATAATATGGTGGAAATATGCTCAAATTGCAAATGATTTATGTACTTCGTTTGTATGGACAATTCATGCGTCGCCGCAATCTTTAGCTATTCTGCAACAAAAATTCTCCAAATTTAAATATATTTTGAATCCACGTGGTACTTGTTTGCCCTACCCCGTGCATTTTTTTAGAGCTGGAGGTGCACAGGGCACCATTAGTGAAAATTCTCTTGTACACTGAACTAAACTATCACTAAAATTCCTTACTTTTGACTATGAAAATCTCAAAGCTAGTCTGCAAAATAAATTCTCTAAAGTTAAAAATAATTTTGACACATCTAAATCGAATTTGACAATCGTAACTCCACACCTGATACCTAACCACGTGAATCTTTTTAGAGCCGGGGGCGCGCAGGGGGGGCAGCCTCGACGTGTTTTATATGGATTTTTCATTTTTTTTTAATGAAAAATAAGAAAAATATTACCTACATGTAGAGTGTTAGGGGTTTAAGGATCTTATAGAGGGTGTCGAAATTTTCATTACTTTTGCGATTGGACACACCGTTTTCGAGATATAAGCAAAAGAAAAAAAAATCAGTACTGTTTTTGCATCATTAATTTGACAGCACTAAACAAAAATTTATCTTCTGTCTATTTCATTAAGAAAAGGACAGAAGATAAATTTAGTTTAGTCCTGTCAAATAAACCAGCGCCTGTCACTCTCCATACAAGTTTAGACGTGATTAAAAACTTGCCGACTAAAATTACGTCAATTTACGTCAAGCGCTGATTAATTTGACAGGACTAAACTAAAATTTATCTTCTGTCCTTTTCTTAATGAAATAGAAAGAAAAAGATGCACTGAACTTAAATTTAGTTTAGTTTGTAAACAAGGGAATCGGCACCACTGTCTAACTAAATCTGACTATTTTTAATCGCGACTAAATACGTGTGGAATTAAATTGGTTGTCATGAACTTTAAATTCACACCAACACCTCGACTTCAGATGCAAAAACAGTACTGAATCTTTTTTTTCTTTTGCTTATATCTCGAAAACGATGTGTCCAATCGCAAAAATAATGAAAATTTCGACACCCTTAATCCCCTTACACTCTACATGTAGGTAATATTTTTTCTTATTTTCCATACAAAAAGTGAAAAATTCCATATAAAACACGTCGAGGCTGCCCCCCTGCGGACCTCCGGCTCTAAAAAGATTCACATGGTTAGGTGTCACGTGTGGAGTCGCGATTATCAAATTCGATTTACACGTGTCAAAATTATTTTTAAATTTAGAGGTTTTATTTTACAGAATAGCTTTGAGATTCTCATAGGCAAAAGAAAGAAATTTTAGTGATAGTTTAGTTAGTTTAGTTCGGTGTACAAGAGCATCGGCACCAATCAAAATTTTTGGTGAAAAGTCAAATTCGTAATAGCGAAATTGCCATTTTCACTAAATTAAAACTCATTCAGGTGCAAAAACTGTATTGTATCTTTTTTCTGTTCTTTTGCTTATATCTCGAAAACGGTGTGTCCTATCACTAAACAATGAAAATTTCGACCCCCTTTATGAAACCCATAGAACTCAACATGTAGGTAATCATTTTTCATGTTTTCCATACAAAAAGTAAAAAATGAAGACGGACGGATGGTAGACGGTGTATCTAGTTTCTTCTTTTTACTTTTAGTTACTAACATTAGTCATAAGCGAAATTATTGTTACTAACAACCTCAAATTGCCTTGGCTATGGACTTTTTTATCTGAAATACATGTTTTTTTATAGCTTTTTTATATTAATTGTTATAAATATAAACATAAACGAATATACACAAACATTCCAGACTTGTTTCTTATGTGTACCTACGTAACTTAACAAAATACCATCTATGGGATCAAAACTGTTTAGCGGTCACTACGTTCAATGTTTAGGCGTGTGTGTGTGATCGGTGCACACAAACATTGCATCGCAAGAGTTTACCTAAACTCTGTCGAGTGAATTTTGTGCACGGAGCCTTAAAATATTCGGAAAATAATTTAAAAAAAAAAACAACAAAAAAATAGTAAGCCCACGTCCGCACGGACGTAATAAAATCGCGGCTATTTTTTTTCGTGTACTTGATTTTTCAACGTGCTGGGACGAGAGTGAAAGAAAGAAGAAAGAAAGAAAGAAAATACATTTATTTAGCACAGACTAAAAAAGAAGCAAAAATAAATAAAAGTGCGTTCCAGCGCGTTGGATTCTCAACGCGCTGGAACGCACTTTTATTTATTTTTTATTTTTATCTGCTGTTAATTATATTGTGTGCTTTTTTTTTAGTCTGTGCTAAATAAATGTATTTTCTTTCTTTCTTTCTTCTTTCTTTCACTCTCGTCCCAGCACGTTGAAAAATCAAGTACACGAAAAAAAATAGCCGCGATTTTATTACGTCCGTGCGGACGTGGGCTTACTATTTTTTTGTTGTTTTTTTTTTTAAATTATTTTCCGAATATTTTAAGGCTCCGTGCACAAAATTCACTCGACAGAGTTTAGGTAAACTCTTGCGATGCAACGTTTGTGTGCACCGATCACACACACACGCCTAAACATTGAACGTAGTGACCGCTAAACAGTTTTGATCCCATAGATGGTATTTTGTTAAGTTACGTAGGTACACATAAGAAACAAGTCTGGAATGTTTGTGTATATTCGTTTATGTTTATATTTATAACAATTAATATAAAAAAGCTATAAAAAAACATGTATTTCAGACAAAAAAGTCCATAGCCAAGGCAATTTGAGGTTGTTAGTAACAATAATTTCGCTTATGACTAATGTTAGTAACTAAAAGTAAAAAGAAGAAACTAGATACACCGTCTACCATCCGTCCGTCTTCATTTTTTACTTTTTGTATGGAAAACATGAAAAATGATTACCTACATGTTGAGTTCTATGGGTTTCATAAAGGGGGTCGAAATTTTCATTGTTTAGTGATAGGACACACCGTTTTCGAGATATAAGCAAAAGAACAGAAAAAAGATACAATACAGTTTTTGCACCTGAATGAGTTTTAATTTAGTGAAAATGGCAATTTCGCTATTACGAATTTGACTTTTCACCAAAAATTTTGATTGGTGCCGATGCTCTTGTACACCGAACTAAACTAACTAAACTATCACTAAAATTTCTTTCTTTTGCCTATGAGAATCTCAAAGCTATTCTGTAAAATAAAACCTCTAAATTTAAAAATAATTTTGACACGTGTAAATCGAATTTGATAATCGCGACTCCACACGTGACACCTAACCATGTGAATCTTTTTAGAGCCGGAGGTCCGCAGGGGGGCAGCCTCGACGTGTTTTATATGGAATTTTTCACTTTTTGTATGGAAAATAAGAAAAAATATTACCTACATGTAGAGTGTAAGGGGATTAAGGGTGTCGAAATTTTCATTATTTTTGCGATTGGACACATCGTTTTCGAGATATAAGCAAAAGAAAAAAAAGATTCAGTACTGTTTTTGCATCTGAAGTCGAGGTGTTGGTGTGAATTTAAAGTTCATGACAACCAATTTAATTCCACACGTATTTAGTCGCGATTAAAAATAGTCAGATTTAGTTAGACAGTGGTGCCGATTCCCTTGTTTACAAACTAAACTAAATTTAAGTTCAGTGCATCTTTTTCTTTCTATTTCATTAAGAAAAGGACAGAAGATAAATTTTAGTTTAGTCCTGTCAAATTAATCAGCGCTTGACGTAAATTGACGTAATTTTAGTCGGCAAGTTTTTAATCACGTCTAAACTTGTATGGAGAGTGACAGGCGCTGGTTTATTTGACAGCGCGTTGGATTCTCAACGCTCGGCTTAACACCGAGAGTTCAAAATCCAGTGCGCGATAAAATCCCGCCGCGATTTTATTACGTCCGTGCGAACGTCGGCTGAGTGACGGTCGATCTTTCAGCTTGCGTATCGTTAGGGGCAGAGGACTTATTAAATTTACGGATATTTTTTTGAATAGAAATAGGCTAAAAACGAAAATTCAAATATCTCGAAAACAGTGCGTCCTAGGCAAAAAATAACCGAAATTTTACCTCCCCTGTGTGACCCCCGTGCAAACAGCATCCCAACATGAATTTGAGGAAAAAAATTTTTTTTTTTTATTTGTCAACATGAAAAACCAAAAATCTCTGGTTTTTTTTGCACCATCTCATGGTTTTCGACTAGAACAACAATTTATTTCTAGAAAAGATTTTCATCCGAGCCACCACTTTGGAAATATAGAGATTTTTATTTAAAAAAAAAATCGAAAGCTCCTAACTGGAAAAGGTGCATCATAGGGCCATATTTCTCAGAACCTACATGTTTGCCATGGTCAAGCTTACGATACTGCAATAAAATTGGGTATTTCATAATTTTATTATTTCCCGAATAATAAAAATCCTCGCTCTGTAGGTTAAAAGGCTACACTCCAACCGGTAAGACTTTCATTTTGATAATAAGGATTTATTTTTTTACGTAAGTCAATCACAATATACACCTAAAATTAAATGGTTAAATTAGCACATTTAAAAATAAATACGTATAAAAAAAGTCCCAAAAAAACCAACCCCAAAAAAAATTCAATAAAAATAAAAGTTATACAAACTAAAACCCAACTACGACAAAAAATTCAACTAAAGTCCCCGTCACGAGAAGCTATAAATTTTGTAAACACACATTCAGGGGTTTGCAATCTTTGGGTACTTAAAATAAAAACTTTTTACAAAAAAAAAACAACCGACCTCCGAAAAAAACACTACAAAGTGAAAAATAACTTTAATTTCGGAAGTCGGTGTCTTGGGTTTTGTATTTTCGTTTTTTGCCACCGACTTTCGAAATTAAAGTTATTTTTCACTTTGTAGTGTTTTTTTTGGAGGTCGGTTGTTTTTTTTTTGTAAAACGTTTTTATTTTTCACTTTTTAGTTGTGGTACCTACACCACACATATTCGAATACCACTACCTGCTACCAGTAACAGAAACTTATCATATCATCTACATACTAAGTGGGAAAAAAATACGTATTTTGTAGCTAACTCAAAAACTATCCAAGCAAAGTTAATAAAATTTATATGGGACCAATTCGAGAGCACACCCTTTCAAACAAAAAAAGAATTTTCAAAATCGGTCCACAATTGACGGAGAAATCGGTGGACATACATAAAAAAAAAAAAAAAAACAAACATACGCGACGAACATATAACCTCCTCCTTTTTGGAAGTCGGTTAAAAATAAAAACAGTTTTGTACTATTTTTTTACAGGGATATAATTATATTAACACACACATCTAATTACAAACAAACAATATAACCTAATCCGCGAAAACACCACAAACAAACAGACGCATTCGAAACTCGAAAGACAGCAGAGACAACGTCAGCGTGAACTTACTTCAAAATCGTGGCTCAAATGTTTACGTTCCATGAATCAGATGCGTTCCAGTACCACAAAACCTTAGACGACAGCGCTTTATATCGCTAAAATATAACCCGATCAAGTGAAATTGCTCATTAGTTTCGTATAACACGTACGTTACTTTGACTTCATTGAATTTGGGATTATTCGTTGTTGATTAAATTGTCGCTACGTAACTTGGTAGAAGTTCTTTATTTACAAAAATTATAGCTTCTCGTGACGGGGCCTTTAAAAAGGTATAAATAAGACATCACAGACAGACAAATTAAAAATCTGGAGTCACGCGTGTTATGATATAAATTGAACAGATCACGTGTGACGCAAAATGGAAATTGTTAGAGGTTATAAAATACAGTCTTATCATTTTAAAATTCAATAAATTTTAATTCTCATTCATAGTCCCGATTGCAGTGCTTGATATGCCTTGCCATTTTTATTTATTTATTTGCACAATATTTTAGATCAACGACTGCGCCGTTGTAGCGTTACTGCTGACCATGAGGTCCTGGGTTCGATTCCCGGGTCGGGCAAAGTGCTATAGCGTTTTTCCCTCTAGAATTGCTTAGTAGCAGCCCGGAGTCTGGATTTTTGGCAATAAGCTCGCCCCCTATTACATGGGACTTAAACATAACTGGCGAAATGTGGGTGTACTATAGATACAGTCACGAGCAATAATATGTATACACTTAGCAACTTTAAAAAGTGATTTTCTCCTACTGTGATTGTAATATTATGCTGTAATGAACATAGTATTTTTGAATCCATACCAATATGAAATAGGTATAAAGTTGCAGACGTTATTCCACGAGAAAATCGCTTTTTAATTTTGCTATGTGTATACATATTTGCTCGTGACTGTACACCTCTGCCTAATCCTTTGGGGAATACAGGCGTGATTTTATGTTATATTTACATTTTTTTTTTTAAATTATGTTGTAAATTGTTAATTTGTAAATTTAAAAAAGTATTAAGAATATTGCACATAAAAAATACTCAACAATAAAGCGCCTACGCGCACAATCGAATTGACTCTCTGCAGCGCGAGCTAGTCTATAAACGCACATTAATACAATAAGTTCGTAAACATTCGCACTAACACATACGTATGCGCATAGTCGACGATAGCCGGAGCGGAGCAGCGAGCGACACAACCTTCCCGTCTCAGTGCTAACGCACGACTGCCGCCCGCGTCCCGCGCAGAGCGCCTCTGACCCTCTATCTCTAATTGGGGACATTTTCTTTGCAAATATTGATTGATTTACATTTGCAGTTTCAAATTTGTAGTACTTTTAATCACCAATTTTTCAGTGTAAAAATATTTACAAAAATCAAAGCCGTTTAGAAGTAGTAGGGAATATTAGCTAAAAATAGCGTTTTGCTAAATATTTTTTTAAGGCTAAAGTATTAGCCATACGAAAAAATCCAGTTTCAAAAATGTTGTTCATGAATCTATAGCAAACATATATTTTTTTCAAATCTTTTAACCAAGCCGTTTATGAGAAGATTCCTTTTTAAAGTGACCGTTTTACGGTACTAAACGGGACTAAGGCCCTTAATGCTACCCGTGCGAAGGCGGGCCGGGTAAAGCTAGTTAAATAAATTGCTGTTTAACAACTCTGGCTATGCTGCAGTCGTAATGAACTCCATACGAAGCTACATTTAAATAAAACAGATGTAAAGCAAGAAATACTAACCATCTTGCTTGCAGTGGAGGATTGGACAGTTCCAAGAGTAGCAGCGAACATGCAAACGTGCACCCTGTGTGCTCTTTCTGCATATATCTAGTAATGGCAAAGAGGGCGACCGAATGGTGACACAGCATCACGGGGCTGTCGTTCCAGTACAACAAGCACCACATCATGTCGAAGGCGAAGTAGCCCCACGACCAAATCATTAGTAAGTACTGGCATGGCAATATCCTCCCTACAACGAAGTTTCAGAAAATCATTAAGTAATAAAAGTTCTAAATATTTTATCTTAGTTAATTTTTAAATAACTGGCGGTTTTTACCCGACTGCCCCAGAAGGAGGGTAATGTTTTTCGAGCGTATGTATGTATGTTTATTTCTTTGGCACGCTCTGTAGCCTAAACGGCTTGATGGATTTTAACATGTGAGGTGTCGTTAGATTCGTCTTAATTGTGTGAATGTCATAGGCTATAATTATAATATTTATGTATTGCATCTGCAAATACAAGAAAAAGGGAGGGGTAGGTTTAAAAAAAATACAACATTATTGGTATCAAATAAAAGTTAGTAATGAGTCAATTTCAAATATTTATATTTTAATAAAACTAAATTGTTTAAAATAAAACAAATTAAGTATTTAAATAAAAAAATAAAGTTTAAAAAACTGTAACCCGACTACGGGAAAATAAAAATGATCTAAAAAGTACGAAACAAGCAAATATTTCAGACAGAAATCAAGACATAGGTACAAAAATGGTCAAGGTAAAGCCGTGGTCGCATGCCTGTATACCATGTTGGTGTCAAGAACACCTACAAAATTATAATGGCATGCGACGACGGCTTTACCTTGACCATTTTTGTACCTATGTCTTGATTTCTGTCTGAAATATTTGCTTGTTTCGTACTTTTTAGATCATTTTTATTTTCCCGTAGTCGGGTTACAGTTTTTTAAGCTTTATTTTTTTATTTTATACTTTTCCGTTTTTACACTTGATAAACGTAAATAAGAGTAGAGTAATACAATAGTTCAGTAATTAACCTATTTTAAATTCCGATAGCAGTGTATAGTGCTTTGAACGAAACCATAGAGCGATTTACTTCAACGCCAACACCATATGCGCTGAAAACCAGCGCTGGGGCTCTGTCTTGCACAGGGTCGTAGCATAATGCTGAGCGATAGCCGATTTGCGTGGATGTGACGCATGTTTCCCCCAACTTTTTCTCATTTTTGTAATATAATATTTTTTTCTTGCGTCATGTTTACCGCAAATAAACGTTTTTTCTTTCTTTTTTCTTTTTCTTATATAACGATATCGAGCTTCGAAGAAATCCAAAATATAAATATTTCGTTGTACTTGTTTTTCTTCATAAGAGTGGAATTACAAATCGGTACTACTTATTAAGATTTGATTAACTGCACGTTGGTAACATCTTGCGATACTACGTAGCGCAGTCTCACTTTTGCTTATTTTTAACGATTTAAACATATTTGTTTACTTTGAAAATATAATATTATATAGATATTTGTAATGTGCTCGTCAAGACCTTTCTTTTGATACCAAACATGTCATGATCATCCCATTTTAATTTTTTTCGAGGTTAGAAATTTACGTGTAAAGTCCACCAAATTAAATTTAGGGAAAAATAATATAGCCTATGTCACCCGGACCATTATTACGAATCTATTGATACCTCATTCATCAAAATCGGTTTAGTAGTTTAGGCGCTACGGTGGAACACACGTAAAAACAAACATACATACATACATACAAACATACATACATAGACTGCTAAAATCATAACCCTTCCTTTTGGCTTTGCCGTAGTCGGGTAAAAAAGAAAAAACCCGACTGCAAAAACTCAATTTACACCATAATTTCAGGTTATTGGTTTGTCCCGCCTGCAATACCAAAATTCTATAGATTATAATGCTTGTTTTTCTCTTTTCAGTTATGTGTTTTCGCAGTCGGGTTTTTGTTTTTTAAATAATTTTATTTATTCTCTGCATTTCCAGCATATTGATACGTACCAGTCATTCATCCAAAAATTGCTACTAGCCTAGCCTAATCTTAATTTTGGGTACCTAATGATGACGATGTCAAGACCTAATATAATCTAGAGCCGTGTGAATCATGTATCTACCTAGGTACAAGAACATTTTCAAATCGTGATTCGTTTAACCTAGAGCAGTGATCGGCAAAACGAGGCTCGCGAGCCGCATGCGGCTCTTTGGCTTATCTGTATGCTTATAAAGTGCGGCTCTGTACAAATGTCGATAAGTGGAGCGTAGATCGAGATCGACCCACTGATGTCGGAGTTTCGGTCATTAAAACTTAAGTTTTATTCAAAATTCAAACTATATTTCAAAGATCTATTTCCGAAGTATTATCACCAAAAATTAACAGGACATCGAAAAATTACTGTCGTCCCTTTCAAATTTTTCCAAGGTTTACTTGTTAATAAGTAAGATGACTTCATCATATTATTGTAATTAGCCGATACGATGATCATGATGTGGTCATCCTACTTCTTAGCAAGTTAATTTTAGGAAGCGTTGTGGAGTGAAACAAGATGGGAGTTTTAAGGATTAAGAAAAGTGTATTGAGACAGTTTGGACACAGAAAGGATTGAATTTGGCTCTCATAAGAAATGTTAATTGTTTTTTATAGTATTTGTGTTGGTGTTTATAGTATTGATATTTATTTGGCTCTATTAACGAATGAGTTTGCCGACCACTGACCTAGAGCGATGTATTTCGTGTAGGTACACGAACACTTTCGTGATTCGTTAATCTAGAGCCGTGTGGTTTATGTAAGCACAGGAACACTTCCGTGATTCGTTAATCTAGAGCCGTGAACACTTCCGTGATTCGTTAATCTAGAGCCGTGTCATTCATGTAGGTACCTACAGGAACACTCGTGATTTGTTAATCTAGAGCTGTGTGATGGTGTGATTCAAGTTAGGGCCGTGTGATTCATGTAGGTAGGTACTGGAAAACTTTCGTGATTCGTTGTTGTTAAAACTGCATGTCAATGGTTTTTGCAAAACCGGCCAAGTGCAAGTCGGACTCGCACGTGAAGGGTTCCGTACCACCGTACAATACAGGATAAGTTTTTAACCAGTGCACAAACTTAAAAACGTGACTTTACTCATCATTATGAACAACCTTTACTATGGGACCAAACCTGAAATCGCGAAAAAAAAAACAAATGTGGGGCACATTTTTTTTTTTTAATATACCGGTGATTTTTTTTACCGTCTCGAAATTTTTACAGGGTGTTCTACCCATGAATGTAAACAACTTTCACTATGGGAGCAACTCTGAGATCACGAAAAAAAAATCAGCTGTTTCATACATTTTGGTCAAGTAGGTATTGAACTTTTGTATAAACAGCTGATTTTTTTTCGTGATCTCAGAGTTGCTCCCATAGTGAAAGTTATTTACATTCATGGGTAGAACACCTGCCGGGGGTTCGAAGAAAACCGATAGGGACATCGTGGCCCCCTGGCAACACGGCAACTGAAGGAACACGGGTGGGTTTTAGTCAGTAAGAGTCTGACACGCCCTCCCGCTCCGCCCAGAGCGGGAGAAGTTATTTGATGATTTCCCACCCAAAAAAAAAAAAAAATGGGTAGAACACCCTGTAAAAATTTCGAGACGGTAAAAAAAATCACCCAGTAAATAGGTACAGGTATTTATTTTTTTGAATTTTATACGGTCTATGCTACGTCCAGCACCGCGGTCTTGAGCGGACGTACAGCACGCTGAATGCGGTCACGATAGTATGTATGCTACGTCCAGGGGGCCTACCACCAGCTCATAAAGCAGTATTATTTTAATATTACTTCAGTGTGGGAAAGAGATGAAGCTCTACAGGACGTATAGCTCCATCTCTTTCTCCCACTGAAGTAACATTAAAATAATACTGCTTTTGAGCTGGTGATAGGCCCCCTGCACCGCGGCCTTGGCGGGACGTACAGCAAGATGGATCGTGAATAAGGCGCTTAAGCAATAGGGTTCCGTTTGGGACCCTTCGGGTACGGAACCCTAAAAACCAACATCCACATTGTTATTAGGATATGGACACTTGGAAAGAATAGAATAATATGGGTACTAACTGGTTAAATAATATGGCGTCATAGTTCGCCATTTACATTGAGTGAAGCCGACGACGACAGCTACACAACCGTGCAATAGCGTCAGAAGCCTGGACCGCCACTCAGGACTCTTCTCTGGCATATATTCAATCGTTAGGAAATACAACCAGGTCCACAGCAAGAAGGACACAAGTTTGGCCAAGGATGCGTCTGATACATAATAGTAACTCATTAGATTCATAGCCGATTAGGTATTGCTGCTCAGGGAGGATTCATGGTTGTAGATTGTGGAGCATTTTTGCAGGATTTTTTGCTATATTTGTGTGAAGTACTTAAAGGTTATGAATTTTTGAAGTTGTGTGTCAGAGGTAGATTGAGTGTTTTTTTAATGAAAAGTTTTTGTTAAGCTATGATAATTATGTACCTACCTACCTATTTTAATTCAAACTCTTTTCATGCGCTGGAAACCTTTCAATGGTTTGTCTGCGAGTCAAAGTGGACGAGGATAGTACCTAGTTATATACAAAGAACCCAACTAAAAAGGTATAAACTTGATATCACAGACAGACAAATTAAAAATTCGGAGTCAGAGCTCCACACGTCGTGTTGTTTAAAACTGGGTCTGCTGCACCATGTTTTCGTGTTTTATAAACATCAAACACGAACCGATTTGGGGGCGTGGTTTAACAAAAACCACATATATAAAAACATATTTACAAAAAAAAAAAACTAACCGACTTCTAAAAAAACACTAGAGTAAGTGCGCCAATTATGGACCACCATAAGGATTTTGTCAAATAAAACTCAGAATTTTAAAGTATAATCAGCCTTATATATTTTGAACAGTTCGATAATTATTTGGTATCAAAAACGATTAGTAATTTTTTTAAGAAACATCAACATCTTAGAAATAATCCACATTTTCTAAAATATGTCATTATTGTGAATTTGCAAAAAGTGTACAAAATATGGACCACATAGTTTCAAATATGGACCATAGTTAATTGGGTTCAAAATTATTTTAAAAAACTAGTCGTGTTGCCTAAAATTGAATTTGTCAATAGTTAGGGTTAACCAATACTAATAATTGGTACACAATTCGCCCACATATAGTCCGTGCAATCCACGAAGACGTGCCCCACTCCTCTCCGCGCCGTACTAGAGTTCAGCTTACAATACAGAAATTGCGGAGTGGGGCACGTCTTCGTGGATTGCACGGACTATAGAAATCAACCATATCTTCTATGCCAGCACACTCTTCATGAGCCCATTGCCTACAAGATGCACATTGGATCCATTTCTCTCCATGAACATCTTCAGAAAAAAGCCCATTACAATACAAGCATTTACTATTTTCTCTCTCTTCTCTCTTGTCTCTTGCGTTTTCTTTGGTTGTAGATGCTATCCTAAGACAATAAAATGCAATATAAGTGACTGTTTGTAATATGGACCACTAGTCCATATTCAAAACATGCCGGTGGTCCATATTATAAGACATATACATTTGTAGGTTTATATTGTTGTTCAGAAAATTATAAAAACTATTGGATATTGCAACTTAATATGAATAATTGTAAAATAACTTACCTCTCCCCTGGTTTAATCCACTTTCACAAAGAGTACCTAATATTTGTTGAAATTATGAGCTTACGAAGTTAGCTAAGAAATGACATCGCGCGTTGGTAAAAACGAAAAATGGCTCCCGTGAATGAGTGCGCGCTTTCTGCCAGCCTGCAAGTGACTAGCGGGCCGCGGGAGGGGTGAAGCTTAGCGTGCGCTGACCAACGGCTCGATACTAATAACGTTCTTTGAGAAACGCGGGTAGTCCATATTACAGAACCAGTCCATAATTGGCGCATCTACTCTACAAAGTGAAAAAATTATTTATATTTGGGAAGTCGGTGTCTTTGGTTTTATATATTCGTTATTTGCCACCGACTTCCGAAATATAAGTTATTTTGACTTTGTAGTGTTTTTTTAGAAGTCGGTTGTTTTTTTTTTGTAAAAAGTTTTTATTTATCGTTTTTTAGTGGATTGGTTTGTAATTTATCTCAGTTAGTCTGTTACAAAATATTGCTTATCCCGATGCAGGGACTTTAATAATGTAGCAGTTCTCCTGGTACTTCACCATCAGCTCTATTTCTCCATATGCATTGTGGCAAGCATCAATTTCTTGGCATCCATATTAAATAATCGAATCGCAATCGGTGAAATACTAATTATTGAGTAGTTCCGGTGGCCATTTGTGGTCTTCATCATCAGTTCCACTACACCAAATGGTGCTTTCCGAGAGCAACTGCACGAGTTACTATAAACAAGGTAGCTACTGTAAAACGTTGAGGAGTTCCCTTGACTGTCCTTCGTCTTCATCATCAGACCCCTAATGATAGTCACAACCCATATAGGTGTAAAGTTCTCATCAATACAAATTAGTCAAGCCCAAACACCAGGTAATTGCTGTAAATCGTTGAGGAGTTCTCTCGACTGTCTTTCGGCTCCGTCAAAAGATCGACTCTAGACCTTCATTAAATAGTAGTTTTTTAATGGAATAAAAATAAATAATTAAAAAATTATAAAAACACAACCGCCCTGCCAAAAAACGAACTAAAAAGTAATAAACAAATTGTATTAGTTAATCTGTATATTCAAAGCGAAATGTCACTCATTTACGCGCAGACTAAACAGATCACTCTCCTATCGCAGGTATGCTGGAAGAGATTTCTATAGAAATAAGCATCACCTTTGTACGTATTTTTCTGTTCCTTTCTTCTTGTCTGTTTATATGTGTGTACATAAACTGTTAAATAAATAAATAAAATTGTCATTGCAGTCAAGGGACCGTGGCAGGCCGTCACCTCCTTCTGCGAAGCGGTAATGCTCGCGAAGGAGGAGGCGGAACGCGTGAGGGAAAGGCAAAGTTCGTGCCCTCACGCCCCTAACCGCCGCAGGAGGAGACGCCCGAGGCGGGAATCGCCAGCCGATTTCCGGCCACCGTAGGCGCGGGCTTACGGACGGTGAGCAATGGGCAGCTCGCCGTCTGATAAGGACCAAGCCCGGGTCGACGGCGCGTTGTGTTCCACGCGCGCCTCAAAGAGATGCCAGCAGAATTGACGGGGTCCGCTAGGGCCAATGCCTGCCGGGGGTTCGAAGAAAACCGATAGGGACATCGTGGCCCCCGGCAACAGGGCAACCGAAGGAACAAGGGTGGGTTTTAGTCAGTAAGAGTCTGACACGCCCTCCCGCTCCGCCCAGAGCGGGAGAAGTTATTTGATAATTTCCCACCCAAAAAAAAAAGTCAGGGGACCGTTGTGTCGTGTGGAGTGGAACACTTTTTAATCTAAGAGGACCCCCGACTGCAATGACAATTTTATTAATCTGTTTAGGAAGGTAGATAGGCCTGCGGTGTGGGATGCAACGTGTGTCGACACCCTTGCGCCATCCCATCTTCCTAGCACGGCGGGCTGTGCTGGGTCTGCTGCTGCAGGTGCGGAAAACCTCAAACGGCGCAAATACTACAATCTTATTGGGACTTATATGTTTGAGCCGTTTGGGGTTGAAACACTAGAGCCATGGGGTCCGAGTGCCCACCTACTTTTTCAAGACATCACCAAGCGGCTAGTCGATTCTTCACGTGACCAGAGGGCTGGCCTATTCTTTGGTCAAAGAATCAGCATTGCCATACAACGTGGCAATGCTGCCAGCCTTTTGGGCACTTTTCCTATTGACAGCGAAGCGTACGAATTTTTTGATGCCCTATGATTATTCCCCCCCCCCCTTTTTTATATACTTGTACATATTATTATCTAAATATATAAAAGCGAAAGGTCACTCACTCACTCATCACGAGATATCAAAAACCGCTTGACGAATAAAGATGAAATTTGGCAGGGAGTTAGTTTAGACCGCTCGTTAAAATTCTGCCATACAAACTTTGACACCCCCTAATCCTCCTTTAGGGGGTACTTTAGAAAAAATAAAAATGGCAAACTTTATAATTTACATAGATAAGTGTTCGTGTCAAGTTTCAAGTTTATTAACTCGAGGAATAAGATTTTTCATACAAACAAAATCCCCCCTTTTAACCCCCTTAAAGGTCGAATTTCCAAAAATCCGTTCTTAGCGGACGTCTACTAACTATAAACTACCTCCCTGCCAAATTTCATCTTTATACGTTAAGCGGTTTTCGATATTTCGTGATGAGTGAGTGACCTTTGGCTTTTAATTATGTATTTAGATTTTTGAAATGTGCTAATTAACCCTTTCATTATTCCTTCAAAAATAATACATTTTTGTAAGTGACTCTAAGTCCTTTAGCTAGAGGGCGCCATATTCATCGTCACATTTAATGTGACGTCACATTCCTAGCCTATAAGAAGCGGTCGATCGAAACGCTTCCTACCAACGATACCTACCTCATTTGTCAAATTATGACGAGTAGTTTAGAACTTATGAGGGAATAGATGTACACACGGCTACACATCAAGCTGTACATTTCCAGTATAAGCTGACCTCGCATTGTACAGAAATCCTATACAATGCGAGATCAGCATAAGCTGGAAATTTATAGCTTGATGTGTAGCCGTGTGTACATACATACCGGTCCAAATCATAACCCTCCGCCGTATTTTGGGGTTATCTAAACTAATATTATAAATAAAGAGACAAGATTTTTAAATGCTTGTATGTTTGTAATGAAAACTCAAAAACTACTGGACCGATTTAAAACTCTTTCACCAGTAGAATGCTATATTATCACTGAGTAACATAGGCTATAATTTATGAAGATATCAAGCAGGCGAAGCCGCTGACGGAAGCTAGTAATTTAAGTTTTTTTTTTAAAGTGCTAATTAAGGAATTAATGAAAGGGTCATTAGATGGTACCCAACATGGCATCATTTTTTTTTTAGTTCATTACTTTATGTCCTCTAGAGGACGCCATATTCAATTTAATGTGAGGTCACAAATAGCCTATTGTATAACCAGCGGACGATCAAGACGCTTCCAACGATAGCTCTTTTTATTATTAAAAGCTTTTTATTAACTAAAAGCTTTTATTTAACTTCACTTGTATGTATGTCCTGGAATATTGCAATCAATATTTCACCCACTTCCACTGAAGCTATCGGGCTGAAATTTGGCATACGTGTTTGGTTCTCGTGACAATGCACGTGTATTAAAACAAAAATGATAAAAAAAAAATTAAAAGCTTTTATGTCTTATTAGTATACATCACATGTATAAAAAACCGAGGTAAGTATGTATAGTCAGTGCACGCATTTGTCAGTTATCGTGCAGCTCAACTCAGAATTTAAGGAGCTCAACGATTCGACAAACAATACCAAAAAAAAGGACATTTGTGTAGGCCACATAAATTACTCAAACTGTCAGACCATGATTAGAACTAACTGAGAAAAAATTAAAAACAAAACAAAAAGGAATGACCCATATAGTCTTCACATTCACAATAATTAAAATAATATAGTACTTTAGTCAGTTTAGTCAGAGCACGCATTTGTCAGTAATCGTGCAGCTCAACTCAGAACTTAAAAGGAGCTCAACGATTCGACGAACAATACCAAAGAAAAGACATTTGGGTAGGCCGCATAAAGTACTCAAAACTGCCAGATTATCATAAGAACTGAGAAAAATAAATAAATATATATACATGAGCTACATAGTCCTCACATTCACAACAATTAAAATAATAATAATGTTTATACTTAACAAAGTAAATATTCATGTCATTGTGTATATAATTTTAAAGTTTGCAAAATAAACAAAGTTCCAAAAGTAGAAAATAAAAATAATAATTGGAGCAGCTCAATCCCAAGCCTTTTTGTCCTCAATGTTTAACGGTATAAAAAGCTTTCTGGCACAACTTACGTTTAATAAATGATTTGAATTTATTAAGGCTTTTGTTTTTTTTTTTTTGGGTGGGAAATCATCAAATAACTTCTCCCGCTCTGGGCGGAGCGGGAGGGCGTGTCAGACTCTTACTGACTAAAACCCACCCGTGTTCCTTCAGTTGCCGTATTGCCAGGGGGCCACGATGTCCCTATCGGTTTTCTTCGAACCCCCGGCAGGCATTGGCCCTAGCGGACCCCGTCAATTCTGCTGACATCTCTTTGAGGCGCGCGTGGAACACAACGCGCCGTCGACCCGGGCTTGGTCCTTATCGGACGGCGAGCTACCCATTGCTCACCGTCCGCAAGCCCGCGCCTACGGTGGCCGGAAATCTTCTCGTGATTCCCGACGCCCAGGGCGTCTCCTCCTGCGGCGGTTAAGGGCGCGAGGGCGCGAAATTTGCCTCTCCCTCACGCGCTCCGTCTCCTCCTTCGCGAGCATTACTGCTTCGCAGAACGAGGTGACGGCCTCCCATTTCCTCTCGCTCCGTAGCATGGCCCGAATCAGGGCCGGACGCGAGAGATCACCGCCGCCGATCGCTTCCACGAGGACACGGCGATGCTCTGCCCAAGCCGGGCAGACCTCCACCGTATGCTCCACCGTGTCCTCCGGGCGATCCACACAGTGATGACACCCGGGCGTTTCCGCCCGCTTTATCCTAAACAGGTACCTCCCGAAACAGCCGTGTCCGGTGAGCACCTGTGTCAGGCGGAAGGTGAGGACGCCGTGGCGCCTCTCTAGCCACTCCTCAAAGAGGGGTCTTATCGCCGCAATTGTGGCGTGCCCAAATTTATTAAGGCTTAGATCTTGTACGTGGCTTGGAAGTTTACTATAAAAGCGTATACATTGACATCTGAACGATCCACCTATTTTTTTGAGCCTTGTTGTGGGTACAACAAATGTGTGTTTGTTCCTAGTATTTATGTTATGGATATCCATAAAAATATAAAATTGTTTAAAAAATACAGTTTTTTAAACAATTTTATATTTTTATGGGCATATAAAAGATTATCAAAGATATACTGAGAAGGCACAGTCATTACATTAATCTCCTTAAATTTATCTCTGAGAGAGTGTCTCGGATTTAATTTATAAATTGATCGAACAGCTCTTTTCTGCAAAACAAAAATAGTCTGAATGTCGGCCGCATTTCCCCACAACAGAATACCATACGACATTACACTATGAAAATAGCTAAAGTACACTAAACGGGCTGTCTCTATGTCAGTCAAATTACGAATTTTTCTAACAGCATATGCTGCGGAGCTTAGCTTTTTTGACAATTTATCTATATGTGGGCCCCACTGAAGCTTAGCATCCAAAGTTAATCCCAAGAAAACTGTGCTATCATCAGGATTCAATTCTTCGCCCTTTATCAACACACTAGTTTTCACCTGCCTAACATGAGGTAGGGTAAACTTAATGCATTTGGTTTTGTTTTCATTAAGAAGTAAATTGTTAACATTGAACCAGTGAACTACTTTTGAGATTGCGCTATTTACATCGTCAGTAACCAGCTGCTGACGTTTAAGTTTAAACAAAAGTGAAGTGTCATCCGCAAACAACACTACATCATGGTTATCCTTTATGAGGTAAGGCAAGTCATTAATATAAATAAGAAACAAAAAAGGACCGAGAATTGAGCCCTGAGGGACTCCCATTGTTACTATAGATCCGGGAGATCTTTTTCCATTAACGTCAACGCTCTGAATCCTATTACTCAAGTATGAAATAAGAAGATTCAGGCCCTCTCAATCTGTGTGGTGCTTTCCTCTAAAGACCATTTCAGACACCAATCCACATGGCCTTCACATGATCTGACCAAGATTATGTCTGGACTTTAAAAGAGACTATGACCTCATAGTCTGTTTCGGCCTTTCTTCTCAGAGTAGTCAGATAGGAAACGCCGACCTCATCTAGTTTTTAAAATATGATTGACGTGTAAAAATGTTTGTACAAACCTACTTACAGAAATAAAATCATTTATCATTTATACATACCGGTCAAAATCATAACCCTCCGCCGTAGTCGGGTAATTAGAAACCAAAGAGTATAAAATAAAATATTTTAGACCAGAATATTTTATTACCTAATAAAAGTTTATAAATTAATTGTCATTATAATAAAGTTCGCTCCATTGGAGGATAACATCATTTAACACATATTATAGTCGTACGTACATATATTTAATTTATTTTACTACAAAAATACCTTTCGCATATTTCAGTCATAGATTCACCACTATTTCACTTACGAACCTACTTGTTTAGTCGTCTTCCATCGCGGACTCGGGGTACGACTTTTAGGAGGAACTCTTAGTTTCGGGAGACAGAAGCTCCGTCCGGTTCTTACCGGTAGCCCAACTTGTCGACATACTTTTCGATGGCGCGATACCGTGAAGGTGTCATGGCTTCCTTGAGCATCTGTTTGAAGCGCACGTCCTCCCCGAGCGCGAGGCATAACTGGCGCGCGTGCTGCCGGGTGTCCGCACTGGCGTCCGCCAGCAGTTCGCCCGCAGCGCGCAGCAGCGACGTGCGCGCCTCGCCGGGCAGCGCCAGCGCGCGTGTCGCGCCGCCGCGCCGCACCAGCCGCGCTAGGGCCGCCGCCGCCGCAGCGCGCACCGGGCCCGCGCGGTGCGCCGCACCGCGCCGCGCCAGCGCCAGCACCGCGCGCGCCGAGCTGCCGCTACAGGCTACCTGCACAAGCGCGTTGGCTGCGTCTGCCCGGAGGAAGCGGTTGACGTCGGCGCAGCGCTCCAGCAGCGCACTGATCGCTTCCTCTACCTCGGAGTCGAGCGCACGGCCGCGATGCTCAAAGAGCGCACCCACCGTACGGCACGCGGCCCGTGAAACTCGCGACCTCAGTGAGCGCACATGCGTAGCAGCCGAGCGCGTGGCCGCACGCCAGCTAACATTAGGCGCGCGGGCCGTCGGGTCCGCCGCGAGCCTCTCGGTCTCCAAGAGTCCGCTGACGATCACCTCCCAGTCCTCGTGTCGGGCGGGAACTATACACTCGGCAAGGGCGGTGCGCACGTCGCGCTCGCTGGGCCGCGGCCGCTCGTCGTACGCGTCGCTAGCGGGCTCCGGCGTGGGGACTCCGCTCCGCACGGGCGATGGAGCACTGCTCCTCGGCGGCGTAGGTGTGGGGCGCGCGCTCGCAGTCGTTCGCGCTGGCGATACCTCGACGACGGTACTCGCGCGGGATTCCAGAGACTCGTGCCCGGTGGAGGCCCCCGCGCTTCCTGGCGGTTGAGGTGGCGGGAGCTCGACTTGTAACTGTGACCGTCCACTGATCGGTGAGGTGTTAGATCTCTCGGAGTAGTCCTCGACGCGGATGGAGGGTGAACATGGCGGAGATGGCTCTGGATTCCGAACCTCGTCTGGAGCGGTATTGAATTCGGACGTAGCACCTATTATCACCCTCTCATCAGATCCTTCCTTGGATGCGGATGTCTTGTTATTGTTTTCCCCGTCCTCATAGCTGGTAAGCGCGCTCGAGTCTCTGTGAACAGAAATAATACAATAGCGTCGCGGAAACTGTTTGTTTATATGCGACACATGCGGGCTGTCGCGCCGGGGGGTGCTGTATTACCGCGTGTGTGGGGGCAGGTCGGCGACGAGGTCGGGCGCGAGGGCGGCGGGCGCGGGCCGCACGGCGCGGGGGGCGCAGCAGCAGCGCAGCATGGCGCGCGCGTGCCGCCGCGGCGCCTCCGCGACTGACGCCGACACCGGTGTGTAGGGGACTACTCTAGGTGTACACCCACCGGCCGCGATCAATTGGCCCTATGTTGATGAACTCATTCTACCTGCATATTATGCAGATTAGCTCACCTTCATGGAATTCCTAGCGGTCGCCCCGTCGGTAAAAAAGTCACTATAGTCAATGATATAGTATGAGTAAGACTCAATTAGTCAGACTTTCGTTCAATAGGACTCTTAAAATTACCTGGGTAGGGTAGGGTACCTACATATAGTTATTTTCAAAGGGCTCAAGATATTTTCTTTCAGAAAATCGCATACAATAGGTACATGACAAAAGTAGAGGTGTTTTTAGTTTCCCAAGTTCATAATATTCATCAGATTTATGAAGGCGGCGGGTGGTCGTGGTGTAACTGCACCATAATTTTCTTAATTATTAATAGACGTTAAAGGACTGTTTGCTGAACACGAAAGTGGAACGATCTAACGATAAGGAAAATGGGTCGTCTCGTCAGCGGTTCATAAACGCTCTGAATGGAAGTGGGCCAATAATTTAACTTACAAAATGTAGGTTAGTGGTGGCACGCTATTACAGTCAATACAGCCATTACTCTTTGGTACTGAGGGCAGGGCAGCACCGCGACCTAAGTCACATGTCGAGCCTTTGGTTAATACTACTTTACCCGTCACTGTTGATTAGTGCCCTTCGCTAGCCTTTGGGAATAAAATATTAAGCAGGTCGATATGTTAAGGTATCCAATTTGCTGGATTCGATAAATTAAGTGCCCCATTACGACGTTAAGTAGAATTTCGCACCATCCAATGTGTTATTTGAAACGATTGTCCTGGAACATTGGCTTTGCTCAGTAATGGGGGGTAGGTATCTTCACGCTGATATTCATCGTTCTGATATACCTAATGGTACGAGAGTCCATGACCAAAACCATTTTCTAAAATGTCAAATAAATTACCGATCTGTCTCAACAACTCATGTTTTGTATAGTTACCGGGGTTATAACCACACTTAAACCTGTTTTCAGAAATTTTAAATGTCACCAAAAACCAAAATAACTTTTCGGAGTTTCCCGGCAAACGCGCGGTGCTTGTTACGCTCCTATCCCTCAAGACACCGATGATGAGTCCATCAATGACAAAAAATAATGAATTTTCAAAGAAAATAACTGTAACGTTTGAAAAAATTTATCTTTTAATTTCAGTTCGTTGGTTTCGGTAAGCTCTTTATTAATCGTACGTAAAGACGCCGCAATACGATTTATTAATAATTTCTGATTCTGATCGAAAACTTGTCTGATTAGTTACGTGAGAGACTAAATTTGTTTGGTATATTTTTTTCTACATCTGAAAAATAAAAATTACACTACAAAACTGAAATTAACAACCAAAGACACCGACTTCCGAAATTAAAGTTATTTTTCACTTTGTAGTGTTTTTTTTGAAGTCGGTTGTTTTTTTTTTGTAAAAAGTTTTTATAATTTTCGTTCTTTGTCACCGACTTCCGAAATTAAAGTTATTTTTCACTTTGTAGTGTTTTTTTGAAGTCAGTTGTTTTTTTTTTTTGTAAAAAGTTTTTATTTTTCACTTTTTAGTTGTGATACCTACCCCACACAAATTCGAATACCACTACCTGCTATGTAAATAACAGTGACAGGAAGTTATCATAATATCATCCACATACTAAGTGAGGAAAAAATACGTATTATTGAAGCTAACTCAAAAGCTACCCAAGCAAAGTTAATAAAATTTATATGGGACCACCTCTGAAGTATGATCTACCAAACAAAAAAATAATCATCAAAATCAATTCATAATTGACGGAGTAATCGCGTAACAAACATACAAAAAGAAAAAAAAGAACATACAGTCGAATTGAGAACCTCCTCCTTCTGGAAGTCGGTTAAAAAAGAAAGAAAATTCGTTTATTTGCCGTAAACATGACGCAAAGAAAGAACACAATAAAGAACAAGTTGGGGAAAAATATGCGTCACATCCACGCAAAAAGGCTATCGCTCAGTTAATGCTGCGACCCTATGCGAGACAGAGCCCCAGCGCTGGTTTTCAACGACAGCCGGCGTTGACGTAATGACGTCGACCGGTGCAGCATACAATGAGATATAAATAAGATACAAAAATGAAATAAATATACAATAATTCTACATTTTGTCTGTAAATTGCGAGTGCGCGTGAATTTTAAATTCCTGGAGAATTTTGTTTATTTGAAATTCCTTCCGGGAGCCGGGAGATTTAAATTTTCTTATATGAATTCCGGGAGAGGTGGGAACCCTAGATGACACAGCCAGAGTGATAAATTAGGTATTTAGCGACTGTGGTGCAAGCTGGCCGAAATATGTAAGAAAATATTTTCGCAACAAGAGAAATAGGTTGCTGCGAACGAAAGTTTTCAATTCCTAGCTTTATGAACCCTAACATCTTCAAGCGTGCCATGAGCCATGAGCCACATCATTGCGTCGCGTCATGATATGCCGTTGCCACGCGACACTACCTACTATTCACACCCACACACACCTCAAACTTTACCAGAATTACTTTGTTCTTGAAATTCAATACATTATCATAAATTAATTTGTTTGACGGTTGACATTTTCCTCGAGGTCGAATGTCTTTCTTGAAAGCGTTACTAATACGACATTACGAGTGTTTTGCCCCATTTGTTATCGATTGTTAGTCAGACTTTGAAATAGGGGTGAGTGACTTCACTGTGTAATTACCGCCCGTAATCGCTGGGTAGATTTACATAGTTAATCGCGCAGTAGCGGTCAGCTGGTAGCCAGTAGCCGTTGATATAAAATCGAAATTGGAGCACGAATTAACCCCGTGATTCAATTGAAGATTAGACCCCAATCACTTCTTTTCAAGGTTTACTCAATTTCATGTGGTTTGATAAGGTAGTCGACGTCAATTAACAGAACATTACTCTCTGGAATTAGAACTTTACTGTGCGTTCGCACTGGCGAAACATTCACAATATTCACATAAAAACATGTTGAAATCTCTGTTTTCTGTCAATGTATCGACTCGCATTCGCATTGTCACCCAACTTGTTGACGCGAAACATGTTTGACGTTTCTTATCATTTGACATGTTTCGCCACACGTTTTTACAAACCAGTTTCGTATCAAAATGTATCTGTATGAATCTAGCAACATGTTGTAAGATTTGTTTTAACATTTCATGCCGACTTTTATGTTCTGTGAATCCTAATGATGTTAACAGTGATTTATTTGTGGCCAAATCGTAGCAAAGGCAAAATTACTTATAAATGTACTAAACAAAGTCAAAAATATTGCAACGTTTATTAACTGGGTAATGGTGCCGATTCTCTTGTCACAAATGCCTCTAACTAGACTAAAAATCACCAAAATATCGTTTATTCCAGTCAAACGACGATTTCCCATTCTGAAATAGACTAAAGTGACACAACTTGACTATATTTTAGTTTGAGAGCACTAAGATGGCACTGAGAGATTAATTTAGTGAAAATGGCAATTTCGCTATTCTGAATTTGACGTTTTTCACCTAAAATTTTGATTGTTTAACTAAATCTGACTATTTCTAAACGCGATTAAAAACGTGTGGAATAAAGCACCAACACCTCGACTTCAGGTGCAAAAACAGTACTGCATCTTTTTTCTTTTGTTTATATCTCGAAAATGGTGTGTCCTATCGCAAAAATAATGAAAATTTCAACATCCTTTATAAGACCCATAAACCCCTAGAACACAACATGTAGGTAATCATTTTTCATATTTTCCATACATAAAGTGAAAAATTCCTTAAAAAAAACACGTCGAGGTTGCCCCCTGAGCGCCTCTGGCTCTAAAAAAATTCACGGGGTACGGCAAACAAGTACCTCCCACGTGGAGTCGCGATCGTCAAATTCGATTTAGTTGTGTCAAAATTATTTTTAAATATAAAGAATTACATTTTGCAGAATAGCTTTAAGATTCTCACAGCCAAAAAAGTAAGGAATTTTAGTGATAGTTTAGTTAGTTTAATTCGGTGTATAAAAGAGTCAGCACCAATATCAAAAGTAGGGTCCTAATAAAATGATTCAAGCGATGAAGACGATTTATTGTTTCTAGCTGCCAGTACCTGGAACGGCAAAAACCTAGGAAGAAACCTAAATACTGGATGCGCGACTTTCTAAAAAAACTTCACCATGTCTACTTTGGACTTTGGACCAATCCATGTTTCGATATAAACACGAGATGTTTACCACCATACTCGGATAACACAAAACATCAAGTAATAGACAAGTTGCGAGACATAATTTGACCTAAACAAACAACAGTGCGAACGCAAACGTGACAAACCTCTATACAATTCATGTCTGTTGTGTATGTTTCTAGACAGTGCGAACGCAGATAACAACAAATCTTAACATCTGTCTTATGACTCACTCATGTTTCGTGCAGTGCGAACGCAAGTTCAACAAAACAAGTAATGAGATTTGCTTCATGTGACAAGTTTCGAAACATCTACATGTTGAATGTTTTCTGGTGCGAACGCATAGTTAGGTAAAGCAAAACCATGACCGCTGCTTGATCAGCTCAATTACATACAACCTGACACTGACCTGCAAATTGCAAAAAACTTATGAAAATTTGAATTTTGTGGACTAGGTACCTTAGCCCCTCGAAGGTCCCGGAACATCAAGGGTCGCGACCCCTAATGACGTCCAAAAGGACCGTTCAAAGGTCGTCCACTTGAGATTAAAATGACGATATCTCAAAAGTTTTGTATGCGAGCTGTTTTTATAACTTATGTCGTTGGAATCGTAATGAAAGAAGCTTACACTTTAAAATTGGATATGTACATTTTTTTTTTCGTAATAATTGTTAATTTTAATGTAAACACAGGGAAAGGGGGTTTTTTCCCAATTTTCCGACAAAAAGAAAATTTTATAAAAAAAAACAAAAAGTATTTATGTTGTTAGCATACAGATACATTATTTTCCATTAATAAATTAAAAAACCATACATCCCCATACATTTTTTTTCAAATCGCCAGCGAAAAACTAAAAAACAAACTCATGCGTATCCTCCTTAACTCGTTATTTTCCACATGACGCTAAAAGGTTCTCTTTCTTCACAAATTAAATATTGCTAAGCATCTCTAGCACTGTACCTACCTTCCCCTCTACTATGATTAGATATTGATGATAGTATTCGATAAAGCTATCATTTCATCAAGTTCAACTTAGGCAGTTGTCCCACCGCCGGCGATTAACGAGTAGCGAGTAGAGCTAGCAACTGAAAATGAGTTGGCGAGCAGCGAGCGTGTAGTTCCGATCGTTTTGTCGCTGGGCTGTCAGCGAGTGTCCGAGTGCGACGGGCGATTATTCGTACCACTCGCTCGGGGTGAAATTACCGCTGTTTGGTCTCTCGGCGTGAGTACTGACCGCCAAGTGAGCATCGCTGAGCGAGATTATCTTTGATAGCTCTTGTCGCTCAGCGACAAACTAGTGGAGCGAGTCCTCGCCGGCGGTGTGAACAGCGATCAACTATTCATATATGCATCTCTTTTGTTCACACGGAATGTTTACCTATTGTACGTTTCTTGAGCAACAAAATAGCTGATAGTTAGTCGCTTCCTCGCCGATGACGGTGGGACAACTGCCTTACGTTATAATAACCTATGTTTACCAGATAGCGCCTTCCTTGTCTGTCAGGTGTGCCAGGTGCGTTCGTTCTCACAACGGAAAGGTCAAACCATTTAGACCTAGCACTTGACATTGGGTAGAAAACTTGTGTTTCTTGAATTGTTAATTGTCTCCTAGTACTATCTAATTCATTTATGAAAAATTTCCACTTTATATTAAGTTTCTCAGTCCTAGAGAAAAGAAAAGGGAAGCGGGAAAGATGGCATGTGTCCCTAAAGGGGTGAAAATTTACAGTAAATACGTTATAGACAAAACGCTCAGAACCATATTGAGTGTTTCTGTTTAGGTTCTGAATAATTAATGTTGATGGAAAGCAAAATTAGTTCTGATCGATAAGTTTGGAGGTACCTATAACTAACTACCAAATTAATAATTCATCGATTCTGATCGATTAAATTAAAACTGACTATCTAAGGTTCAGGGCTCTGACTGAGGAGGTAGTCATGTTTTAATTTTTAACTTCCTCATATATTTATAGTTAGGTTCATCAACCAAGAAACAGTTTTGGTTAGGAACTTTTAATAAAAGTCCAAATCATGTAGCATAATCCTATCCTATACTATCAAACGTCCAATATTTGTATATATATATTTGTTTGTATATAGATTTGTAGGTATTCACGTTCTCGAAATCGGCTCTAATGATTTCGATGAAAGTTGCAAGAGGTTTACGGGGGCGAAAAATCGATCTAGCTAGGTCTCATATCTGGGAAAAATTGTTTTCTCCGTATTTTCACCCGAGCAGAGCTCGGTCGCCGAAAGTATAGAACAAGAAATGAAAATGACATGACAACATTAGAATAATGATCATGTGGCAGCATGGAATTAGTAAGTACCTACTATCATGGCAGCAATCACCCAATGTAAAATTACTATATTAATGTCTGTAATTTTTATGGTGTACATAATAAAGAATATTCTATCTATCTATCTATCTATACATGGATTAGTATACTATTAAATCAGCATTCTCTTTTCACCAGAGCAGAGCTCAGTCACCCGGGTACCTACTTATAATTAAAATGGAACTTTACCCCAGCAGGAACGTTATAGGCTTAACGCTCCCGCCGCCGTTGACACAGGCCTCCTCTCTGGAGTCTCTGTGGGAGGGAGTGGGCCGAAATTCACTACGCGGGCCCAGTGCATGCGGTAGGTAGATGTCCAGGTATTCGAATTTTTCGTTCTAGGACATGCCGGTTTCCTCACGATGTTCACCGTTTTAGAGCAGTAGTGATGAAATAACACAAAGTAAAGGGCCTGTCTGGGTTCGATCCCACGACTTGCAACTCGTAAGTCCACCTGGGCTTCCACTGCTCTACCACCTGCTAAGAAACCAGTGTCAAAAATGGGGACCACACGATTCGCAAAACCTAGCCACTAAGCAAGGCCAACGAGTTGGCAAAAAGAAACACTCATACTTCGGTTACCCCTCTTAGAAGAGGTCTTCTAAACCCAACGAAACGAATGTACAAAAAGGATTTTTATAGGAGGACTAACCTGTCGCTCAGGGGAATCGGTGACAGCGGCTGGAATGGTATGTAGTCCCTGCCTGGCTGCGACACACCTGTGGAATGATACAAACTTTACATCTCCACAGGACCTTCCTTTTACATCAATAGCAATGGATAATTGACTAGTCTAGGCAGCCCCGGATCTAGATTTTTTTTTGAGGCGGGGCAAAAACTGCCGTCTGCCGCCCCCCGCCAATCTTTTATGGGGATGCGCTAAGTTAGCCCCCGCGAAATTAAAATTTTTAAAGAATGAAAATTTTGGCAGCAGCATTTAATCAAATTGAATCGATCGCTAATGCACCAATTCAACAGGGGCGCTAAAGTTGTAAAAAGAAAAAAATTGTAAGGATTATAAATGTGCTGCGTGTCTCATTAAAAATAGGCGCAACACGCGACGCGACACAAAGGCACCGCTCGTCGCGCGACGAGTGGTGTCTTTGTGTCGCGTCGCGTGTCGCGCCTGTTTGTAGGAACCCTTATTGCAAAGTTGCTGTGTGCTGGGTGGTGCACTTGTCTGCTACGCTTGAATTTGTCGCCCCCTGAAGTCGGCGCCTGGGGCACGGGCCCCGGCTTGCCCCCCCCCCCTAGATCCGGGGCTGTATAGGTTACAAATCTATTCCACTTTTTCTATCCAACTTAAAAAAAGGAGGGGTTTTTCATTCGGCGGGTTTTTTTTCTAACCTACCTGCACCGATGTTTCGATGATTAATGGACTGATTTACGTGAAATGCGGTGGTCCCATAAGTATAAATTTTATTAACTTTGCTATTAAGAATGCGGCGACGCATGAATTGTCCATACAAACGTAGTACATAAATCATTTGCAATTTGAGCATATTTCCACCATATTATGTTGATATTCGGATTGAGACAGTATTTATCTAGGCTTCTACGTCTTTTTATTTCGTACATTTTTACAATGTAAATAACTTGTTTTCATATTGTTTTTTCCGTATTATAAACAACAATATTTGTAATATTGTTTCCGCAGAAGCATAGTTTATGTTATCAAGTTACAAATTATCGAAAAAAAATGGAAATACATTAAGTTTTCATTCATATTTTTTTGTATTACGGAACACATCCTTTATCATAAATTTTCGAAAGCTAGTAGTACTATCGCGTCAAGCAATAATTGTCAATGTGTGCGTGGTAGTATTGCTCACTGTAGGTGTATATCGCTCCGACAGGCACTCACACTAGCGCAACGTGCTTGGAATTGAATTTTGCAAACATCTCGATTTGTAGTTGCGAGCCGTGTCGCCGGCCTCTTAATTTAATTTTTTTTAAATTGTACCTAATCAAGATTTTTATCAAGGTAACTTTAACTTCTTCTAGTTTTCTCTATTTTATCTTACCAGGCAGGGGTGCAGAGTCAGGCAAAGGCCTCAGTCTTCTGGGTGGGGGCGGTGCAGCGGGGGGAGGTGTTGACCTGGCACGACGACGAACTGGCACCGGCAATTGCGAGCTCCTGAAACAAAAGGAATAATGTTGAAGGAGCCAAGTTACTATAGGTCTGTACAGTTAAAGAAATCAATAAACACACTACGGCCGCATTCCGACTTACGTTAAAAGTGATAATATCGCGAATCCAACCAAATTTAATAGTCACAAAATTTAAGGGTTATTGAGTAATAATTATGATTTTGGACTTTGGTCGGATTCGCGATATAATCACTTTTGGCGTAACTCGGAATGCGGCCTACGTCAAGTTGCCGTGTTATAGCCATTTCTCACCACTGTCAAAGAATGACAGTTGTGATTTTAATAATATAGACATTTTTTGTTGGTTGCATATCAATTAATTTCCCCGTACTTATTTGCATTTTTGCATAGACTTGGTCTCAGTTATATGCTTGAAGGACTGACCTGTTGACATGACATGGCCTGATGTTCTCTATAGGACGACTCAGCCTTTCCCTCAACTGCAACAAAGAAAAACTGTTAACTCCTTGATTTATAAGATACCTATCTACATTGGTGAGTATCTACTTAAGTCTTTTCAAGAAATTCTATGATTATACTTAGCTCTGCGTGGGTACCTACGCACGAATTTTTATCTCTTACTACCTTTTTCCCGCGGCTTCGCTCGCGTGGATGTCGGAAAATATCCCATGAGAACGTACTACCGGGATTAAAAGGAAGCGATGCAATGATCGCTTACCTATTAGTCGAGGAAAAGGTCATTGACTCTTGACTGCACCCGCGTTGCCGTCAACCATAATTATTTTATTACGCGTAATTTTGAATTTGTGATATTATTAAATTATTCATTTATACGATATGATGTCGAAGCATATTTTAATACAAATTAAATGCCCAATTTAAATAATTTATGGAATGTAAATTAAAAAAAAAGTCGGAGCTTTATTAAATAATACAAATTTTTCGAAAACTTATATGCGAATACAATTAAAGAAACGACCGAATAAAATACTGAAACGACCGAATTAAATAGTGAAAATACCGAAAATTCAATACAGCATTTGCTGACGTAATATTTTTCAAACATGCAAATTGCAAACAAGCATACACCATGCATGCAGCATGCAATATGCAGCAGGCATGCCCAACTAGCAAAACAGTCGAATAATGAATGAGTTATTCGGCTACAGATCGAATAAATGTTGAGTAGTTGCTACACCAATGAAGTGTACGTATGCATGTGTAGGCATTTATTACGACTTTTTTCCATTTTTTGCTTTAAGTGCTTTAACCGTGTCATATAAACGTTTACTCGATATTATTATAGTGCATTTATTCAATAGTCATATATTAGCTACCATTTCTCGTTTATACCACATGTAAAAAAAATAAAAATAATTCAAGTATAAAGTAAAAGTATGATTTACATTAAATTACAATCGAGGAAAATTTAATTCTATCTGTAATGTAGACTAGCCTGATCTAGGTTTATGAAAACCTGTGTTTCAGGCCATCAATTTACATCAAACATTTAAAAAGAAGACAACAAATACATATAATAGAAGCTAAATTAAAAAGAAGACATAAAATTTTCAGTGACTTAAACAGTAACTATTTGGGTATATTATTTTACAACTAGATTATGTAAGATATTATGTTTAAATAAATTAACGAATAATATTAAAGTAGACAAAGTATTACTAATTTGGTAAAGGAAGAGGACTTAATATAGATTTAAGATAGAGTATGTAGATATGAATTTTATTTTAAAATTTCTAGTGGTTTTTCCGTGTCTGCATAATTGAGTTTTGCCAAATATTCTTGTACAAGTAAGTTACACCTATTATAACTTAAACTATAAATCTTTAGGACTCTGTTAAACTGGTTATACAAGTAGGGTCCTAAGAATAAATAAAATCGATTAGTAAAAGCATGTTTAGTCTGAGAGTTAGTACAAACCAAATCTTTCCTTCTCCTATCTGAAGGTACTGGGTTAAAATAAAGTTCAGTGTTACAACACACTGAACTTTATAATAAAACTACATTCAAAATAAATAATTGACGTACTGTTAGCACTTTACATGCCATATAAAGCTGGTGTGTAGGAAATCTAAATGGACGAAAAGTAGCAACCTTTAAAACTGCTCTTTGGGCGCGTTCTAGGTGCAGTAAAATTGATTTAGCGGCACCACCCCAGGACGTTATACAGTAGGTAATAATAGATTGACACAAAACTAAATAAACCTGTCTAATTAATTTAAAGTCGGCAATGGTACGTAAATTTTTAAAAATGTATATTAGTTTACGCACTCTGGTGCATAATAAATCGATGTGTTTGCGGAAATTCAGGTTTGTGTCAATTGTGACGCCTAGATATTTGATATGGTCGGTTTTGGCTAAAGTGGGACAAGTGCATGCAATATCAGCATAATGTAAATTACAATTGTTATGCGCTTGAATGTTTGGATTAGTAAGCGTTGGATTAGTGTTTCTCATTGTAAATAATAGGTACTTGGTTTTTTCTGTATTTAATGTTAAGAGATTTTTATGGAGCCAATTAGACACAGTATTAAACCCATTCTGTGCTACTTCATAAACCTCATCCTTTGATTTAGCTGCGAACAGTAGAGCTGTGTCATCCGCATATGACATAATGACACCCTTTTGAAGTGTCAAATTGCACAGGTCATTTATATAAATTAAAAACAAAGTAGGACCCAAAATACTGCCTTGTGGGATTCCATAACAGCTATTCTCAAGATCAGAACTCATGTACTGACCTATTTTTACACACTGATGGCGGCCGCTAAGGCAATCAGTTAATAGTTGCAATTGTACTCCTCTTATTCCCAGCATTTCCAGCTTGTACAAAAGCAAAGTACAAGAAATTGTGTCAAAAGCCTTAGCTAGGTCTAAAAATATCCCTATGGTGTGCATGCCATTATCCAGGTTTGTGCTTACAAAATTAGTCAGATGGTGAACAGCTTGGCTTGTTGAACTTTTAGGCCTAAAACCAAATTGATGATCAGAGAGTAATTTATTACTTTCAAGATATTTTACTAATCTACTGTTTATAATTTTTTCCAAAATCTTTGAGAGGCCTGTTAAAACTGAAATTGGCCTGTAATTATTCACACAATTTTTGTCTCCAGCTTTAAACACGGGGGTGACTATAGCTTTTTTAAGCAATTTAGGAAATATTCCTTTTGTTAAACATAAATGAAAAATGTAAGTCAAGGGAGGGGGTAAGTCAAGGGAGTCAAAAATGTAAGTCAATGACGTATTTAAATCTTTTGAGTATGCTGTTAGGTATGTTATCACATCCTACGGCACAAATTTCCTTTAATCCATCTATTATACTTACTACCTCATTAACATCAATATCTAATAAGACCATAGAGTTTCGTGTTGCATATGTCTTAGTTTGGCTTTGAATGGAACAATAACTATTAGATAATACAGATTTTTCAGCTAAGTTTTTTCCTACGTTTATGAAGAAGTTGTTAGCTTTATTTGCTGCTTCGGTAGGGCTTAGCTCAGAAGATAAAAGATCAAGTGCTGCTTCGGGATTTTTTGACCTAATAGTGTTAGTTTTTAAGAAATTCCATATAAGTTTAGTGTTTTTACCTGCTTTCTGTAGTTGACTTTGATCATATTGGTTTTTTAGCTTTTTCAACAGATTATTACAGAAATTCCTATATCTTTTGTAAGTAATTGATAGTAGTTCGTTATCCGGTGCATTTTTTAATTTTCGGTGAAGTTTATCTCTATGTCTGATACAGCGAACAAGTCCGGGCGTAATCCATGGTTTAATATTACTATATTTTCTAGGTATTACTTTAGTAAATGTATTTTTCCTTATCGTAGATTGCAACAAATCGACAAAGTATTGTAGAGAAACATTTGGATCATGCGAAATGTAAACGGGGTCAAAATTAATACCGCGAAAGTCAGTTTCAAGACTCGTCATATTGAGTTTAGTATAGCTACGCATGCAGTTATTTCTAGGTGAGGATATTTGTAATGTTAGTAAAACAGCTTGATGATCGGTAAGTGACGAATTAGTAACCAATGTTTTGGATGAACTTTTCGATTTTATGAGGATATGGTCTAGACAAGAGCCGCTCTGGTGGGTTGGATGATAATGAGATGGTAATAGTCCATAAAATGAGCAAATATTGAGGTAATTATGTGAATGAGTATCGATTTTTTCGGCAGCAATGTTTATGTTGATATCACCTACCAGTACGATATTTTTAAATGAAGATAACTTTTCTAAGTTACTATTAAGCGAATCCAAAAAACCATCAATACTTTGGGATGGAGGCCTATAAATAGCCATAATTACTGTATCGGGAATAATTTTAATTACTTAGCAGTTGCAGCCTAGAAAATGGGGTTCTTCTACTAATGTTTTTAAATTATTTTTAATATAAACCACTATGCCGTCATTCTGGTTGAGTGTTCTATCGCTTTTGTAAAGATTAAAGCCATCGAGAGATGGTATATTGGCCGTTTGTTTGGATAACCAACATTCTGTTAGAACGATAATGTCGCAGCATATATTAAGATCTTGTAACAAAACTTGGAAACCCTTAAAATTTCGGGTTATACTGCGTATATTTTGTGTAAGTAAAGTCAATGTTTTATCCCCAGTATAGACTATGTTTTTGCATTCCTCAACATTGCAGATTTTAGCTTCAGACACGGAAAACGCATCTAGATCACAGATTAGCTGATTGGCCATAAAATAAATTATATGTAGAAGTTAACCTACTATCTATGTGCTTAATTAACTAGTTAGTCGGCGGCGCTCCTAGGCGCCTTCATAATCAATATAATTAATATAATTGTCTTCTGCATATTTACGTGCTGGGCAATTTAAATCTCCAGTTGGATGATCTTTTTTCCTCTTGAAGCGTTTGCAGGTCGCACATTGAGGCGGAGAACCTTTATTACTGCATTCCTTAAATGAATTTCCTGTTTCGCCACAGAGGTTGCAAGTAGGGCTCGTTTCTCTACAAAATTTGGCTGTGTGTCCGAACTGCTGGCAGTTAAAACACCTAGTTACGATAGTGAAATCTCTCACTGGACACGATGTCCAATTTATGAAAATTCGGCCTTGGTCCATCATAATTTTCCTGATATTAGCAGGAACTTGCAATATGTAGTTGCAAGTAGGACGATCTTTCTTTCCTGACTTATGGCTCTATTTTATATTTTCTAAAAAGGTCTCACGAGTAATGTTAGGCAATTTTTCTGTCAAGTTTTGGACGTAAATGCAATCAAATACCTCTTTTTCAGCCAGGGCTACGGGGACACCAATGACAGCAATCCTAGGGCGGCGTTTGGAAGGTTCTTCAACTGTAAGGCCTGAGGAAAGTAGTTTCTGTGAGCTTTTTAATTTATTAATGTCGTCTTTGTTATCCGTCCTAATGATGACGCCTCCGTTTCTAGTTTTACTTAGACCGCGAACATGGAGTTTTAATTCCTCGGGCGAGATAATTTTTTGTACCAAAGACTTGGTGTCGTCACTGGTTTTAGTTTTATCGCTGGGATATATAGCGACCGAACTGAGATTTGCTGGGCAAATAAATTTATCAGAGCCTTTCATCACAATGTTAGCATAGGAAGTATTTTCTGGTGCGGTTCGGCTCATCTTCGTTTCCACGACTTCTTTGAACTGGCAAAGGGATTCCGCAACATTCTGCTGCACTTGAAGGTGCTGGATGGTTGAGTGCGCCTGGATAGACTTCTGCTTCAGGGATTGGTACAGTACGGCCATCTGAGACGTCCCATGGTTGACTTTCCGACAGAGATTGGTGACACGAAGTTTTTGGTCGGAATTCATTTTTCCCTCGGCCACAATCGTGCAAATTTCGTTCAAAACTGTGTCGATGGATCCAAGCCATCTCTGAATCTCCGACGTAGAGACGACTTCAGTCGGTAGTTCGTTCTCCGTGGTTGCTGGCGGCGCTGGTTCTCTTGTCTGACTTTGATCGGCAGGCGATGGCGTCGGTGGGGGACTTCGTCGTACCAATTGGCTACGGCCAAAGGGGCTATCTCCTGGGTTAGACATAGTACTAACGTCGAAAACGCTGATTGTCTATAAAACTATTTTGGTCATCTTTCACAACGAACAAATTGTTAGTCACACTCGTCACTTGCACAATAAACTGACTCCGCAATTATTGTAATAACATTATTCGTAATTACTTATCAATATCGTTATAATCAACACAAAAAACACGTCCGCTTAGTCTCGCGGTAAAATGTACGAATCCATGTGATGCAGTAATAGCACTATTAGAGTTTTCGATTCCCAAGTTTCATGTTTAAAAAGCTACTACATGGGTGTTACTCGACATTATTATATTAAAGCGAATGCGCCGAATAAAAGCTATTTACTGAAAAGTATCTTAATATCTATAATAGCATACTAAATCGATTAGACGCATGTAAGTGTTTATTTATTTATTTATTTATTTATTCATATAACAATTCGCATTGTGTTTGAATTTTGTAGTACATTAATTAATATTTTACAGCTAAAAACAATAAATTATGAATATCAAACAGTAAATTTCACTAAAAATAAAATCAATAACTTATATGATAAATTAATATGTCAATAGATTGTAAATAGTAATTATATAAATTATTGTAAATATTATCATGTCAAATTCGTATAAATCTATTCTCTAAAATGCAAAAAATCAAACAATGTCTTGAATGTATATTTAATGTCAAAAAGGTAAATTACTAAATATAAAAACTATTCACCATCATTTGTCACCAATTCAGATATAGAATATAAACATTTATTCAACAGGAATGCTTTAAGTTTGGCTTTGAATAGTGTACCTTTGTAAATCAATGATCTTAAGTCAGTAGGCAACTTATTAAATAATTCTACTGCTTGGTATTTAGAGCAATGTTCAGCAATATTAAGTTTCGGCGCTATTTTATTTTTTATAACGTTTCTTCTAGTTTTCTCTCTAAGTTCACGTTCTTCCTGTGATATATGATGATGATGATGATATACAGGGTTACTGGTAACTCGACGTATTCCTTGCAGGACGTCATAGTAGGGTTAAAATGCAACAAATTAAGCCACCAAATGTTCCACCGAAATTCAGTAGTTTTTGAATTAGTTAAGAGTTTTAGTTTTTTTATGAAAAATCCCAGATTAAATCATTTGAAACCAATTTAAAAATGATTTACGGCGCGACTGTACTGAAATTTAAGTTATTATCATAGTTGACGCCGTAGCAGACCTTTGTTAATAATTAAAAGTTCAATAATGCCTAAAACTTTGGCAAATATCACTAACCAAACATTTAATTTTTTGTAATTTTTGCTATTACTTCATAAAAAATGTAGTCTAGTGCAAAAAAAAAATGCTACACCTGGTGTACAAATTACTAGGAAAATATCCTTGTCTTATCAGTTATTCAGAAAGGTATGATTGTCAATACTTTTGCTTGTGTGCCAGGGAAGAGAAGAGTTTTATGGGGGGCAGGTAAAATTGCGAGACGGTCAACCTATTGTTTCGTATTCGTATTATTCGTAGTTTTTACCTGCGCTTGAACTCCAAACACTCGGGGAGCTTTGTGATTGGTTGCTATTGTTCTCTCGGCATGACAGGGGGTGCGATTTTGCAAAATTTGGTCGTCAGCGTTAGTTAGTTTCAACTCTACGTCGCGCAAGCTCGTGTTTTGTTACTGGCTATTTCCCTAACTGTTGCTGCGTATCTTGCTCTTGTGCTGTGCTGTGCCTTCATAAGCGCTGACTATGGCTACATATTCTAATCCTGAATACGCTGACATAATGTACTGTTACGGACTTTGTGACGGTAACGCTGCTGAGGCGCGGCGAGAATATCAACTTCGCTTTCCCAACCGCCGTCTCCCCCACGTTAGTGTCTTCGGATCGATTTATCGGCGAATATCTGAAACTGGCAGCGTCCAAAGAAGCAGGCAAGTTGACACTGGTCGTTCCCGGAGATACACAGCTGAGGACGAGGAGCTTATTCTTCAACGTTTTATTGACGATCCTAACACATCGACAAACATCGTAGCGCGTGAGCTTGGTATGTCACAGTTGAAAGTCTGGTCTGTAGTTCACTTGTCAGGCCGACATCCATACCATTACCAACCAGTCCAGTCATTAGAAGAAGGAGATCCGCCGAGACGGCTTGAATTTTGTCGTTTTATGCTAAGTGCCGACGCCGACAGCGAAAACTTTTTAAAAAACATTCTGTGGACCGATGAGTCATGTTTTGATCGTGGTGGTATCACAAATTACCACAACTTACATTACTGGGCACCGAAAGCAGAAGCAAACCCTAAAAAACTGAAACCAACCGCATCCCAGCGAAGGTTCTCGCTTAATGTTTGGATGGGTATTATTGACGACAAATTAATTGGCCCACATTTTTTACCCCGAACACTAAATGGGGAACTTTATGAAGATTTCCTCAGAAATCATTTATCAGCACTGCTCACGGATGTACCGGAAGAAAGAAGAGCAAACATGATTTACCAACATGACGGATGTCCAGCCCACTTCCGAATCACAATTCGACAATTGCTGGATGAAAACTATCCAAACCGATGGATAGGGCGCGGTGGGCCGATTCCGTGGCCTGCACGAAGCCCTGATCTGACGCCGCTAGACTTTTACGTCTGGGGTCATATGAAAGATCTAGTTTATGTGACCCCAGTAAATTCAATTGAAGAACTAAGGGAGAGAATTACAAATGCGGCGGATCAGATGAGGGCAACAATCACATCAAGAATAACAAAAACCGAAGTAAGGAAGCGAATAAGAACATGTATTCGAAACCGAGGGCAGCACATCGAACAAGACGTGTGAAATGTGTGTAATTAAAGTTTTTAATATTGATTAAAAAGAATAATAATGTTCACGATTTTGTTTTTGATTTTTCGAATAATCACCTTTTTGTGAAACGCACGCCTGTACTAAATCAAAAACGATTTTCATAATGTAGTCCATGATTTTGTATTAACTTTCATACCTTTTTGGATAGCTGATAAGACAAGGATATTTTCTTAGTAATTTGTACACCAGGTGTAGCATTTTTTTTTTGCACTAGACTACATTTTTTATGAAGTAATAGCAAAAATTACAAAAAATTAAATGTTTGGTTAGTGATATTTGCCAAAGTTTTAGGCATTATTGAACTTTTAATTATTAACAAAGGTCTGCTACGGCGTCAACTATGATAATAACTTAAATTTCAGTACAGTCGCGCCGTAAATCATTTTTAAATTGGTTTCAAATTATTTAATCTGGGATTTTTCATAAAAAAACTAAAACTCTTAACTAATTCAAAAACTACTGAATTTCGGTAGAACATTTGGTGGCTTAATTTGTTGCATTTTAACCCTACTATGACGTACTGCAAGGAATACGTCGAGTTACCAGTAACCCTGTATATGATGTTTATAGTGCAGTTACTGAACTTGAATCGTTATGAGTGCTTGCACATTTAGAAATTTGGTGTTATATAACTAATTGCTTTTTACTTTACAAGCTATATAATATCTCATCCAGCGCACGTATTTTATTGAAAAATATTAACAATTAATGTGATGGATGGAAAAATATTTTATGGAATTGTAAAAAAAATATTTAATTACGGAACCCCAAAATTGTCTACACATGGCTGCATTATGTCTTATAATTAGATAAAATTATACAATTATTCGATATAATTATAATAGATGAATTGATGTTGATATAACATCTTGATGAAATTTGATGCCTGAGGCCTATACCATCCTCAGAGGCGTAGCAACTAGGAACTATGATACGCGTCTATGAAGCTACGTCTCAGTGGGCAGAGGACCTTTCATGATAATTATTTACAAAGTGGAGAGAGCATCTTTTATGATAATTAGGTATCTACCTTATTACAAAACACGTCCACTCTGGCATTGCCAGCCAGACTCCTATTCACAGCTGACAGCACGGCAGCCGGGCCCAAGGCCCTCGCCAGACACAATGTGGCCTGCAGCTGAGCCACAGGCTGAGCGCTTTGGATCACGTCTGTATCACCACTCACCATATTACAAAACACGTCAGCTCGGGCGGTGCCGGCCAGCCTCCGCCTCACAGCTGACAGCACGGCAGCCGGCCCCGCTGCTCTCGCCAGACACAACGTGGCCCGCAGCTGAGCGCTCTGGATCACGTCTTTATCACCACCCACCTAATACAACAGATGAGGCAGGTTAAATTTATGAAGGGGCATTAAAGTACCAACCTAAAAAAATAAAATATACCTAATTTGTAAGACTGCCCGCAAAACATGTCACCATGCAGAGCATCCGAGCAGCACTTTCAAATACATAATATTGAAATCCTGTTTCACCACCTTCGGATAAAACTTTAATTAACACGCCTTGTTTCCCCGAAGGGTTGGGCAGAGGTGTCCCTGTAGCAGGTACACCCACATTTCGCCAGTTATGTTTAAGTCCCATGTAATAGGGGGCGAGCCTATTGCCATCAACCGGGCACAAATCCAGACTCCGAGCTGCTACTGAGTCAGATAGAAAAACCCAATAACTAATTAATTAACTGGGCTGATAATTTCATTCAAATTCTGTACCAAATTCAAATGTATTTAAGTAAGCGGTTGGTCGCCGATCTCTGTTCAAAGGATGACTTATTTATGCAACGACAATTTTCTGAGCCGTAAAAAATAATTACTATGCACTATACTTACGCCAATCATACTGGGATCAAAAATGAGGTCGACGATGTGATGCAACGCGAGTCGTTGCAACAAGGCATGGGGCAAGGCTGCTGGGAGCGGTTCTCTTGCCATGCGCGAGATCAACGCGGGCAGGAGTTGCCGTGCGCAGTCACTGCTTGCGCCCCGCACCAGGGCGCACACGGCGCCCTCTGCCGGGGCTCTTGCGGCTGCTACCTGTCCCACAGATGGACACGTTTAGTCTGGGTCTGCCCCGAAATTAATCTTGTTTACTTTTTAACTTCACTCTAGATCACGAAGTAAAAAAATTACTTAGTGGTCCAACCGCTGTTCCCTAATGAACGAAACTTACTGGGTAGGTCTTCGTTTTAAGTAAGTTAATAATAGGTCGGTATTATTTCCGTTAGAATAAAAACTGTCCAAAAATTGTGAATCTTACGGTGACAATACAATATTTTGCATTTGAGGGAAACTAAAGCGAGATTTTTTTTTTGAATTTTTATTTTAACTTATCTCTACCGTCCATGAGGAGCTTCCATATACTTAAGAGGCCGGCGACACGGCTCGCAACTACAAATCGATATGTTTGCAAAATTCAATTCCAAGCACGTTGCGCTAGTGTGAGTGCCTGTCGGAGCAATATACACCTACAGTGAGCAATACTACCACGCACACATTGACAATTATTGCTTGACGCGATAGTACTACTAGCTTTCGAAAATTTATGATAAATTTTGATGTGTTTTGTAATACAAAAAATTATGAATGAAAACTTAAAATATTTCCATTTTTTTTTTTCGATAATTTGTAACTTGGTAACATAAACTATGCTTCTGCGGAAGCAATATTACAATATTGTTGTTTATATTACAGAAAAAACAATATGAAAACATGTCATTTACGCTGTCTGATCTTGCATTGTTAGATAGGTTTTCTGTACAATGCGAGGTCAGCTGTCAGGTCATCACACCACAGTGAGGTGTGTAGTTATTATGTAGGTAGTACTGCTGGAACTGCTACCTACTTATTTGTGAATTATTCTAAAAGTCTAGACATTAAATGCGGTGCTGGTGTATTTATAATGACTGTCTGTATAATATGCGATACAGGTAAGTATTTTTACCAGCCACTTTGAAACGTGAAGCGAATAGGGTCCGTCCCCATTAGTTAAATATTATAACTACGATAATAATAGTGGTAGACGGATCGTTAAAAAATAAAAACACTTTAATTCCAAATGGCTAATATACCTATCTGGCTGTTGTCATACGGACAATAGGCGAATGAACTTCCAAAAGTCTAAATAAAGTAACCTAGTTTAAGTACTTTGCCTTTCCAAAGTCATAAGTTAACAACCTTTCTAAAAGAAGTTCCAACTTTTCAATTATTCAACTTCACTCAATCAACAGCAAAGTTAAGTTTGAGAAAAGCTCTTTAGCTGTACCTGTGGAGCAACGCACCTGATACTTAAGCCTCTTACCTATTACATATTTCATGTGATGTTCTCCATTAAATAAAAAAACATCGAGCTTTCAGATAAAATAATAATAGTTTATGAAACTGTTGCATAGTATCACACGAGTGTTTTAATATCTAGTTATGTGCAGTTTCATACACCACTTTAACTACTTTCATACAATGGGATTGAACAAATGGCGCGCCCAGCATAAAGCGAACAGTAAGAAGAAAACACATTGATGGAAACTCCTTGGTTAACTACTTGGATTTGCGCTATATCGTATTGGTAATAAAAATAGTACATTATGATACAAGTGTGTAATGAATTGAACCTAAAATCGGTTCTATTTGAGCCACTTTACGAGCAAGTGTGTTGAAAAATTGTTTGAGAAAAACTGTGTGATTCTATTTTTCGGTATTGTGTTTATAAAGTATGTCTGTGTCTCGTTTTACCGTTTATATTATAGTACCTAAATAAAATTATTTTTGATAATTTATTTTTTCATTATTTATTTTTTCATAACGAACGATTCTTCAGAACCATTGATGTAAATCAGAACGAATTCACCCACCAACCTTATTTATTATTTATAAGAATTAGCAGCCCTTTAACTTTCCCCCATGGTGAATGTATTATGAATTATCGTGTCGGCGATACCTAAAAGAAGGTGGCTTACAAAAGTAGAGTGCCAAATGCCAATGCGTGTTTGCCCTAACTGTAATTTTTCTACAGAATATTATCTACCCATGAAAAGAGAAAAAGTCAAGTCAGTAAAGTTGAAATAACCTCCCTTAGAAGATGGAAGATGATGCTATAGTTATTTATGCAACTGCTGTATAATAAGGGGTATTAAAACACGAATGTGTCACGAATCACATGAGTGTTTTAATACCCATGATATGAATCCTCTATAAAAAGTTCTGAAACCATTGGGTGTTTGTAATTCAAGATCAAGAATAAAGAAATTCCCATGAAATTCAGTACAAGTCCACGTATGTATATCGCCTGCAGCAGCACATCACACACACATGCTTGCAGCGGGTGCTGCTGTCCCCCGTTTGAACATTGAAACGAGTTGCATAATTAAATTTAGTACCACATTATAACACTCGTTTGGATGATGTAATGGTTGCTATGACACTGGCTGTTATAATGTTGCCAATAAGCTAACTGTTTCAGAAACTTTTATAGAGGTTTTATAGCATGGGTGTAGATAAAATACAGAACAGCTCCGTGCCAGTCAGTAGAACTATGCACCTGATTCGTGGGGTCATGCATGGGGTGTTACTTACCTCATCGCTCAGGGCCCACATGTGGTGCACGAGGGAGAGCGCGGCTGGCTCCACTTTCCTCACGCTGCTGGTCTCCAGTAACATGCTGTGGAGCTGGTCCGCAGCCCGCACCGCCGCTATCCAGTTCTCCTTGACATAGACGCGAAGGCTTTCAGAAACAAGTGAGTCACTACTTTCACGGATGTTTCAGCGCTATGCAACCTATTGGGCAAGTGATTAGCTCTCTGTGCAACTCCTAAGGCGAGAGATTACCGTCGATTGATCGGGCACAAATCAAGACGCTGCTACTGGGCAATTCGTGGAAAAACATACTCAGCAGCGCTTACGCGCTTATAATGAGCATAATAAAGTAGTAAGTACCTACATACAACATGAGCTACATCAATTTTGATACTAGACAACAGATACCAATGTACAGACGCCAGCACCACAAGCTACTACAATCTGTCAAATTTCTTTAATAGGTTTTCAACTTTACAACTAAAGCATAAGGTTTAAAGTTGATTGGGAAAATTTTACAGTTTCGGGTAGCTTGATGTGCTGGCGTCTGTACATTACTAAAGCGATACTAAAATAACTGTAACAGCCTACATTTAAACAACCTTTGCTTGAACTTGGATATAATATATGGATACTTTGAAAATAATTATATTCTACCGTGTTATGCAGCTGATCAGACACATGTTGCGGGACTACCCCCAGTTCTTCCCAGTCGTAATGACCTCGTAGAGGAGTTGGTGTGCGCGGAGTTAAGATGTCGGTCTCCTTCGGTGGCGACGACGCCAGGAGACTTAACACGAACCTATACGTCCAAGAAATAGAGCAATGAGACTTACAGAATACCATAACCAGCTACCATATCAATGATTGAGTCATCTAGATATATCGGTCACTTACCCATCACGCTCCAACTCTACCCTTGTTTGATGACGACGCGGTGACACTGATGGACTACGCTGCAAGTTATGCAAAACTTCCACCTCCTTATGAGGCTCCACAGGACTCCGAGAACTGCGCCCAGACTTCTCTGGAGACCGCACTTCAGCTAATGATAACGCCAATGCTGACATTTCAGGCATTTTATTTTTACCTTCCTCTTCATCGTTCTTCGATCTAAAGTAATCGTACAACTCGCTCAAAGACTTTGATTTTACTTTAACTCCATTGTATTTCGCTACGTACGTCGGCTTCTGCATCTTAGTGTGAATAACTGGCAGTGGTATACCGCTCTTTTTTCCTTGCTTACTTTGTGACTCTCTTTCTAATGCCTCCAGCTTTATTTCATTCATTCTACTGATTATTCCCGGTTTTACAGGTGCCATTATTTCTTTATAATTGTCTTTTCTTATCTGCTGTTCATGCATGTTGTTGTCGTCTTCGCTTGTTAATAAGTTATCGCTGTCAGGAGTCCTTATTTTTACACTCTCACCACCGAAACGCACTCTTTTCACCACAACATCCGTGTCCTCAGATTCACCATCACTATATTTTAACATGTTCCTATCAGAGCTATCATAATCGTCTTCACTTCCTGTATTCTTATCAGATTCAGTCTCATTCTCTTCTAAAACGGTCATTGTGATCGCTGTATCAGAATCAAATTTAATTTCCGTTTCAATTATAACTTTTGCAAAATTATTATTGTAAAAAGGTATAGGCCCAAAAGAATCTTCAGAAGATGAATCAGTCGACACCCGAATAGGGCCTGTATGGTTATTATTAAAAACATGATTTATTTTTACTAAAGGTTGATTGTTATTATGTCTATAGGCAGTTTTTCTCGGAGCGTAATAAACATCCATTGAATCTTCATCGTAAGTTTCACACAAGTTTCGAAATCTTTCCTGAACTTTGGGATCTAATCTAGAAAGATATATCATGTAATCCCGTGGTCCACAAACTCTTCTTAATTTCAGTAGAGATCTCTGCGCGACGTCTTTATGTACCGGATCGAAGAGCTTCTCGCCTAGAACTTGAAATATTGGTAACATATCTAGGTGCGAGTGTCTTCTTTTCAATATACCCATCACGGAAGGAATCGACAATATGAGGCCTGTAATAACGTTCACTTTTGTGTCAATATTCGCGGAATGAGGCCTTATGTTGTGATAGGAACATTTGTCTAAAATTGCCCGTGCCGCACATTCAACGTCTTCGCAGTGCGTGCAGAAGACTTTTAGTGCATCCAGCGCAGCTTTCCGGACATTGGGAGAGTTGTGTCCTAGGTTGTCGACGACTTGATCGAAAGGAAACGAAAGTGCATTCCCAGAGAGCGGCAGAAGATCAGCTAAGACACGGAGGGCGTGAAGACGTACTTCCCACTCGGGGTGCGTGAGGCGGTCCCTTATCGCGACGTACAGCAGCTCGACGTCGAGGTCGGGCGGCAGGGCGCGCGCCCGCAGCACGCGGTCCCACAGCGGAGCCAGAGGCGGCGGCGGTGTCTCGGGCAGTTGCATGATGGTGGACTGACGGCGAGGGCTCGCGTGCCCGGCCGGGCCGCGTCGCGCCACACAACTGGGTTAATGGTCGGACGGTAAGCCACGCCGCCCCTGACCAATCGATGGAAACACATACCTACGTGTAACGACTACAGGCACACGTACACATTCGCGTATACGCGCACTTTCTTGCAACATAATAATACTGGAACATTAGCATAATGCCAATTTGCATGGAATAATACTCAAGTCTACAAAACTGTTTCGTTTCCTCTAAGTTTACAGGCGATAAATAATAATAACTTGCGCTAACCTGCCTATTACTGAAACTGAAAACTTAAAACGTGGAGAAAACTTTTTCTATGAATTTCTCACTTTTTTTTTTGGGTGGTGAATTATCAAATACCTAACTTCTCCCGCTCTGGGCGGAGCGGGAGGGCGTGTCAGACTCTTACTGACTAAAACCCACCCGTGTTCCTTCAGTTGCCATGTTGCCGGAGGCCACGATCTCCCTTTCGATTTTATTCGCAACCCCGGCAGGATTCGCAACCCCGGCAGGATGAATTTCTTACCTGCACTTGTATATATACAGATTAGAAGGTAGGCAGAATTATTACAAAGTTTTACGTAGGTAATAATATGAAATACAGATCAAGAAGGCATAGCGAGAATATGATTAAGTAGGTAATATAATTATTTAGTAGGGCACCTCATACAAAATGCTTCGGATGCCAAAACGGTTTATTTGGTTTACCTACTTACTATCACCTAAATACCAATCCAATTATTCGAATTTCTCAGCAACCTACGCATTTAATAAGTTGAAAAGAGAATCTATATAGCCCTATTACTTTTTATGGCTCTGTATAGCCTTTATATCAATCTTTATATCAATCCATTTGATAAGAATTCAGGTCATTTTGACACCAAGGCCAAGACCTTCGGATTTACACCTCAAGGGAGGCCTTGAGGTGCGTTACAAAACAATACACGACAACTTCTTTCGCACCGATTGTGTTTTTCGCCATTGCTTTGCTATGAAATAATTCGATTTAACTTAATTTTGCATTCGTTTAAAAGCCTTTCTTTTGATATGTTTACGTCCGGTGGAATTTTTCCATGGAAAAAAATAACACTGCCTGAATTGGTAACCACGCTCAGCAGTAACGAACGCTAGTCTAGAAAAATATAGTCCCGATTCGTGAACAAACTAGGTGAAAAATGGCAGGATAATAGGTATATTATTCTGCAGTTTTGCTGCCTGATATTACAGGTTTTTTAAATAATATCCTCTCATTCTGTTGGATACAAACTACTAAGTTATCTAGGTACTTGAGTACTTACCGACAGCTCAAGGAGGCAAGAAAATCCCCATACCCCTTACAATAACCACATTGATGATAAGCTACAGGAACACTGACCAGAGATTGCAGTATTTGCAGCTCTGCTACGACGTAGCAGCTGGCAACCGCGGGGGCTACGAGCACTACGACGTAGCTGCAGCGGGTAAGCTGTAAGCTCAGCGTGACTGCGTGAGCAAGTCGACGTTCCCACGGACGTAATAAAATCGCGGCGATTTTTTTTCGTGCACTTGGTTTTCAACGTTCTGCTTAGCGCCGAGAATTGAAAATCCAACAGTGTGTTTTTTCAACGCGCTGGGACGAGAGTGCGTCCCAGCTCGTTGGATTCTCAACTCTCGGCTTAACAATGGTGCCGATTCCCTTGTTCACAAACTAAACTAAATTTAAGTTCAGTGCATCTTTTTCTTTCTATTTCATTAAGAAAAGGACAGAAGATAAATTTTAGTTTAGTCCTGTCAAATTAATCAGCGCCTGTCACTACTCCATACAAGTTTAGACGTGATTAAAAACTTGCCGACTAAAATTACGTCAATTTACGTCAAGCGCTGATTAATTTGACAGGACTAAATTAAAATTTATCTTCTGTCCTTTTCATAATGAAATAGAAAGAAAAAGATGCACTGAACTTAAATTTAGTTTAGTTTGTGAACAAGGGAATCGGCACCACTGAGAGTTAAAAATTCAATGCGCGATAAAATCCCGCCGTGATTTTATTTTTTCGTCTGTGCGAATGTCGGCTAACCCAGCATAATTTTCATAAGGAGGTTTTTAAAAAAAAACTAGATTTTATCTATAGAACTGGTTGATTGCTCATAGAAATTCATATAGAACCTCTGAGTATAGAAAGGCTTATAAAAAAAAAAAACGGTTTAGTTTTTCATGGTTTAGGTAGGTATATGGCACCGCATAGATTTTTTTCACAATTGTGTGGCAGGATCTCGCGAGAACTCTCTACTCGTAAACCAGTTTTTTTATGACATATTTTTTAAGCTGAGTGAAAAAGAGCGGCAAATTTAAAAAAAACTACGTCGGGTATCCCCAGAACAACTATGAAAAAACATACTTATTTGATACTTGAATATTTTATGCAGAATTTTTGTTTTTACAGATTAATAGGAAAGCATATAGCAAAAAATTGTGTAGATAAGCTTTTATGATCATAAGGTTGTAAAGCCGTGTCTCCTGCGCGTGTTTTATTTCGAAACATTACACAAAATCACATAAACATTTGTTTTCATACACAATTGTCTCCTGCGTATTAACATAGGTATTTTTAGATTACATCTACACATTTTGTGTAGGTTAAATGTCGTAATGAGTTCCGACGAGGAAGACGTACTTCAAAAGTATCTCTCTTCCAACCCATCGTCAATTTATCACAACTTGTTCCCAATTATTTACAAGACAATATAACCTCAAAACCTGTGTTGAATGTCAGTGACACGTCCGCGGTGCCCGCTGTGGTTGAAAATTAAACAAACCCTTCCCCTCTTCATCCGCGCGGGGAATTTTTTCCATGCAACTCGGAAAACAAAAACATTGTGTTTGCATTATGTCGCAGGGATATTGTCAAACCAGTGATATTATAATTTCACCAGTGAAATTATAATTGCACGAAAATTTGTCAACCGCCTCCATTTCTCACAATTTAACGGACTTTTTTTAATGTTTGTTGTAAGTTTCCAACGCGTTTTTCTTATTTTATTTTTTTACCAAACTCCTTATTTTGGTGGTCTGAATGATTTCTATAAGTTTGTCCATCTATTTTAATGGGACCTTATTTATAACATAATTAATTAATTATTATTATCTATATAACTAAATTATATAACATAACATAACATAACATAACATCACGCCTTGTTTCCCCGAAGGGTTGGGCAGAGGTGCCCCTGTAGCAAAAAAAAAAAAAAAAATAAAATATATATATATATATTTATATGTATAAATTATATTTATCATAATAATCGAAACTATTAACATACAAAAAATTGATCATTCATTTGATCATTTGCAGGAGTGTTGTCAATTTATGAAAACGTGAAAAAGTCACTCTCAGCTTCATTAGACAGACTCTATTGCTTTATTTGATTAATAATTATATTCAAAATATTGTAAAACATTAAAAAGAGTAACGGTGGAGTTTCTTGCCCATTCTTCTCCATACGAAAACTACCTTTTGGAAGGGGCGACTAGAATGTATTTTTGACGTTCAAAAGTGCCTTTTATGTGTCTAATTGATTTGACTTTGATTTTGATTAACTATTTTTAAGTAGGTACTAGGTCGACCGAGCTCTGCTCGGGTGAAATAGATAAACGAGAATAGAGATAAATAAGATGGTGATGATATTTCACCAACGTTGGTATAGGTACCAACGTTGTATCACATGCCCGAAGCTGTGAAAATAGAGAAAACTAATTTTCCCAGATATGAGACCTAGCTAGATCGATTTTTTGCCACAGTAAACACCTATATTGCAACTTTCATCGAAATCGTTAGAGCCGTTTTCGAGCACGTGATTACAAATATTTATAAACAAATATTGCTCATCTAAGGTATAGGATAGGATCGTAGGATTAAAATATGTGTATAAAGCTAGCACCAGACATAGCAACAATATTTGAACACTTATTTGAACACATTCATGTCGTCACCCTCCCCGCTAACTGTCATAACTAGCAATTGATATTTTTCCAGGGCAACAGTTTTTCGGTCGGACGCCACAATCATGTTAATACAGTTGCGTTAGCTGTGCCTTTATTAATGAATTATAACCTTTTTATAAATAGCTCTTGACTTAATCTTTAACTTAGTAGTTGCCCTAGAGCCCTAAGGTATCCATTTGTTTATTTCTATTTATTTGAAGTAGATACTGCACTCTGTGAGAACAATGTTTTACAACTTGTGTCTGTTACGACGTGATTATTTGGTATAAAAATATAAATAAAAGTCTAATATCATATAAATTTATTTAAGTAATAAAAATGCTCATTCCTAACCGTAAAAAATTACTTTTAAGAAGTTCCAAAAAATAATGTTTAAAATGTTTGCTAATTTCGCTATGTACAGACGCCAGCACATCAAGCTACCCGAAACTGTTAAATTTTCCCAATCAACTTTGAACCTTAGACTTTAGCGATAAAGTTGAAAATCTATTAAATAAATTTGACAGATTGAAGTAGCTTGATGTGCTGGCGTCTGTACTTCATGATGCCAATTTGCCAAAAGGGCTTCATATTCATAAAAAAAGCTTTTTGATGAAAAATATGTATGAACATTGTAGAAAACAATTCTAGCTAAGTGCCCTATGTGGAAAAAAGTATCACTAACTGTAGATATGTGCATATACGATAGGTAGTGAGAATATTTTTTCCCTCCTTTTGCACTTACGCAATACAAAATAGGTACGTCATTATCTTCTAAACGGTAAACGACACAGACACGACGATTAGAGAGAACTTTTCGAAACAAAGTTCTGAACACGTAGGTAATGTCAGTGCAGATACGTCAGTTTGTGAGATACGACAGTTAGCGGGGAGGGCGACGATGTGAGGCATGGGTGTTTGGTATTTGATCAAGGTTTGATCACTTATTTCAACTTTGCCATTCGGTGTCGGTTTTTCGAGCGCACATTACCTGCCAGACATGCTTTGCAGGACATTCGCTTCACAGTTCTCAAATAGACAACAAACAGGATAGATGAAGATTTTGTGGACGCGGTAAACCTATATTATTGATATACAATTTATGGTATTGGTATATGACAGACAGACGGACGGCCATCCGTCTGTCAGTTAGACGGACGGACAGACAGCGGAGGCTTAGTAATAATAGGGTTCCGTTTGACACATTTCGAATACGGAACCCTAAAAAGAAAAGAAACACGTTATAACCCAATACAGGGAATTTTAAAATAAAAGTATTCTACAATTTATTTTTTTGCACATGTAATAAATAATTACATACACATGATCAACAAATATTAAAAACGCCGATTCATGAGGTATTTTGTTTAAATATGATTTTCTGCGACCGCAGAAAATTACTTGGTAATTCACAGTATCATTATGAAATACAAATTTAACTTTTTGAGATGATAAACTTCGTTTAGTATTTTCATTTATTTGAACTAAAAACCGGCCAAGTGCGAGTCGGACTCGCACATGAAGGATTCCGTACCACCGTACAATATTTAACACTATTATTTTCAGGGTTCCCAAAATAAAATAAAGTTAAAAATTAAAGGTACATGAAACAACATGAAGAAACATGTTATTTTCAACATTTATTTGCTAAATATTGTACGGTGGTACGGAACCCTTCGTGTGCGAATCCGACTCGCACTTGGCCGGTTTTTTAATTCTTCGATAGAGCAATATATGTACTTACTAACAATTTACTATTTCTCTTGATCCAGGTGTCATCAACCAAACTATTTTTACGGTGTTTACTTTTAGGATGGTTCTCCTTCAAGCAACTCAATAAATTCCAGGACACTCTCGTTGTTCCATTTCATCTTGCGATTGAAAAAAATAAAAACTTTTTACAAAAAAAAACAACCGACCTCCAAAAAAAACACTACAAAGTGAAAAATAACTTTAATTTCGGAAGTCGTTGTCTTGGGTTTTGTATTTTCGTTTTTTGCCACCGACTTCCGAAATTAAAGTTATTTTTCACTTTGTAGTGTTTTTTTTGGAGGTCGGTTGTTTTTTTTTTGTAAAAAGTTTTTATTTTTCACTTTTTAGTTGTGGTACCTACCCCACACACATTCGAATACCACTACCTGCTACCAATGACAGAAACTTAACATATCATCTACATACTAAGTGGGAAAAAAATACGTATTTTGTAGCTAACTCAAAAACTATCCAAGCAAAGTTAATAAAATTTATATGGGACCAATTCGAGAGCACACCCTTTCAAACAAAAAAAGAATTTTCAAAATCGGTCCACAATTGACGGAGAAATCAGTGGACATACATAAAAAAAAACAAAAAAAAACAAACATACGCGACGAACATATAACCTCCTCCTTTTTGGAAGTCGGTTAAAAAAGCGACCGTTCCGCAGTTATTTACGTTACGAGACACTATATAGGTATACTACGCACACATTTAAACTTTGAACGTTTTGATATGTGCTACGCACACATTTGAACTTTTAACGCATTGATGTGCCCTCGAAAAACCGACACGGAATGGAAAACTTGAAATGTGATTAAAATCAAATACCCAAACACCCATGCCTCACATGTGTTCAAACAAGTGATGAAATATTGTTACTATGTCTGGTGCCGCCTTAACACAAACTCAACACACAGTGTAAAACGAAACGCGTTTTACCGCCCGCCATGTTTATTTTGTAAATGTCATGTCATGTCATTTTTCAATAACGCCTTGGCTTGTGCTGTGGATTGCGATATCTTACTTGTTTTTTTTAATACAAACAATTATTTCTTATATTATCGATGAAGTCTATCAAAGAAAACCATGTGAAAATTTCAGTGTGCATAATACAAAGGACGTCTTACTTCAGAAATATGCTACCGTGATGACAATTATAGTGTGAGCGCAGATCAAAGATAATGCCGACAAGATGAAGGTTTTATCGTTGTTATTTATGATTACGACGAGCTGCGGCGTCTGTGTGATCCTCGCTCTAAGCGATAACTGTACTAGAACTAACAGTCGTGGTGATTATAAACTATGTGTTCGCAAGCTATCAGATACTTTAGCAAGTAAATTTAGTGAAATTGTGGTCAAAGAACTAGGCAGCGAGTACACGGCGCGTTTCGAAATCCGGACTGCTTATAAAGTGAGCCGTTACCAAACCTCGGACAATGATGTGTTGACCAGTATCGCTGACAAACTTAGCTACAAGCTGTCATCAGCTACAAACATACTTCGCGACATGAACAATGTTATAAGCGACAACAGTACTCCGTCCTTCACACATCCTTGCCCATTCAACTCTATTCGTAAATCTGTGTTTATTAAAAGTTCCAATGTATATGACAGCCTGCCTTCACAAGATCCTAAAAATAATATGCTGGGTCGATTTAAGGATTTAAAAGTTAAGAGACAGTATTTCTTATCTCACATGGACTACGCCACTGATAGGGATTGTGCAACAATGCCCCACTCTAATTTGAGGTACCTCTATCATAAGATTGTGCATCCTGAACCAAAATTGGTGGTTTTTATAATTGATAATAATATGAAAGAAGATTCACTACAACATGCTGTGCATGTGGCTAAAGAAACTGTGTATGCTCTGCAAGACTCGGACATGATAGCACTGAAGATGACAAACATGACAGAATTTCTTAAATTTGAAGATACTTGCAGTACGGATGGGATGTCTGACCTGGGAAATGCCACAGAAAACAATAAACTACTGCTAAAAGAATACTTAACATCTTTAGATATTGCACCTACAAATGTGTCTCCTCTAGGTATGAACAAAGAGCTAAAAAATTTGCTGCTACAGAGGGATTTACCAAAACACAAGCTATTCATTTTCCTAACAGACACAAAAGTTTTGAAAAATGAAACATGGCTCAAAATATTTCCATACTCTTCAAACAAAGATGAGAGCTTAAAGTTTGCCATTGGATTAATTTATGAGAACCAAGCAGATAAAAACAGTTCACTGGGCATATTGCACATTGACAAGTGGCACACACATACAAATAATCATTCTGTTATGAGACTGCACATAAATGACAGTGGAGTGGTTGGACAAGTTGCTTCTGCATTTATATCTCTACTGCCTGGACACTATGGCAGTAAAAAGATGAAAATTGAAGGTCCAGTGTGGGAGGCAACAGAAAGAGACTTCATGGTATCTTTAGTGCTACCAACCACAAGTGGGGTGCTTGGATTAGACCTGTATTGGTCAGATCTTGCTGAAGACATTGTGTATTTCAAGGGCTCGAATGAAAGGAAAAGAGCTTTTGTGATGGATTTTTCAGGTACAGTGTTAATGCATACATTTTTCCCAAGGCCAGAATTAGCTTCAGATAAAATTAAATTTACGAAACTAGAATGTGTGGAAACATACACATTTATCACAACTGTAAAGGAAGAAATGTTAGCTAATAATTCAGGCAATTTGACTATGTCTGAACGAAACTCTACTAAATCAATTATTTACTCTTGGAAATGGGTAGGGAACTTGTATATAGTTTGTATTGTGTCTGAAATGACAGAACCTGCTGTGTTTAACAAAACAAACATATTTTTTACTAGAAGTAACAAGGAGATATTGTTCCACAGGTTGGATTTATTCCCTCCTAAAATGGGCAAAATGTGTAGACATTTCAAACAAATAGCCACTATAGATCAAGGTACCGTGTACTTAAGTCCATCGAGCTTCCAATCACCTTTTACTTATTTATATGATATGGGTGATGGCCAGGAGGCTGTAACATACATGCAGAACTATTTAGCTTATTTAAAAAGTGTTGCCCATGGCTTACTCTCCAATCCTGGTCTTAAGAATGAAATTCAGCAAGATGTTGGTTTTTTGAACTCTATTTTGTCATATTATAAAAGACAACATTTGCATGGGCCTTATTCAAAATACATAGTCAGAAGGTATGCCGTGACAGAGAGTGGAGTCCTGGTGATGTTCCCTGGAACTGTGTTAGAGTATGATTACGAGCCAGTGAGGAGGCCATGGTACACATACGCTTTAGAGAATCCTGCCAAAATTATTTTAACACCTCCCAATTTAGATGTTGGTGGAGCTGGCTATGTTGTTTCCATATCATATGCAGTAAAAAGTTCCTTCTATCCTACTATGGTTGTGTCAATGGATGTTACTATGGGCTTTCTGTATAAGCTTCTCATAGATAGTATGCCTCTTTGTGCCATGTCTTATGTTAAATGTTTTATCATGAATAACAAGGGCTATTTAGTGTCACATCCTGGACTTATGGATCCAAATAGCTCTGGTCCCATTGAACAACAGCATATCACTCATAAGGAATCCATGATTGCAATTGACATGTTGAGTCATAAGGGTTTTGTTACAAAAAGACTGTGTAATAATTTCTATGATAAAACTATACAGCGATTTTACGAATTTAATACTTCTCTACCTAATGTGCTCTCTAATGTAGTATCAGGCGATCATTGTGTTCATTATTATATTGCTGCCATTCCAGGCACCAATGCATTCATAGGCCTAGTCAACGCGTCGTGCAGTGTGGGTGCTTTCTGTCCCTGCAGTATGGTTGACCGTCTGTGTCTAAATTGCAATCGTATGGAACAAACTGAGTGTGAGTGTCCATGTGAATGCAGCTCGGAACTTTACGAGTGTCCCAACTCAAACGTATCACGTTTCAATCTAGAGATACCTCTTTGTGGTATGATGTTAGAAAACAATAACCACAAGTCGCATTATTTTCACAACTTTGCAGAGAATTTAAAATCCTGTTTTGATTTTCAGTGCGAAACTTATCTGTCGCATTCCTCCTGTTTAGGCGTTCTTGGTTGTGAATGGTGTCAAATAGACGCCGATGGTAGAACACCACTGTCGGCACCGTTCTGTACTTCTCAATCAACATGTTTCAATGGTGTGTTAGGCGCCGTCACACCCTACGGGGAGGGCACCCTTGGCCATATCAGTAGGGATGCCTTCGGCAACTACTCAGCTATTGGGCCGATCGCAGGTTGTATAGTTACCGCGAGCTTAGTCGTAGCTGTTGCCATATACTGCTACAGGCAGAATGTCACTACAGCCAGTTGCCATAACTTATATGTTGATGGTCCAGCAGAGACCTGGCATGATGCAGATGTTCAAATGAGCCACTTACAATCTGATGACATGCATGACCAGTCTGGTCAAGATAAGTTGTTGCCAGCCATGGAGATAGAAGCTCCTATATCACCATACAGGGTTGTGACAGGATATAGAAGACCACACACTGCTGGTGGTTCCGATCATGGGTACTCAACCATGACTCCCCATGAAGATTCAGAGGCTACTGGGTTCTCAGTGAATGAACCAATTGTGTTATCAGATGACACTAAGTCTGATGTTAGTTGTCCTCTACCAGCAAAGATAAAACCAAGATTAAAAGCTAATGATTTAAATATAACTGTCCTGCCATGTGGTAAGAACAGCATAATAGCTCCCGTTACTGTGCACAGACATATGGAAGCGTCGTAATATTTAAGTCTATTTAATAAATCTACCTCTGTGTATATAAATTACAATTATTCATTAATGTGTTTATTTTTTATTGTGATGAATTTTATTTGCTAACAGTTTTAATTGTTCCAGTTTTCTTGGTCAAGTACTTAGCTTTAATAATTGTTCATTATGGTACAGTTAGTAACTTTACTTAAATATTTGGTGCTCTTTGTACTTCGTTATAGGAATCCTTTTATAATTTTATGATGATATAATATTATTATTGACTATTGTGTTCCGTGCATGACAAAGTAATCTGTAGAAAAAAATGTACAAAATGATTTTGGTCTAAATAGATAATTTGTTAAATACTGGGTACTTAATCTTATCTTTATCAAGATAATCTTACTACTCAATTGTAATGGCCTCATTTAGATCAAACAATAACAAAGCGTTGTGTTGAAGTGTTGTAATAAGTTATCGCGTTTTATCCTAGTACTGGCAGCTCATTGATAATATGCTAAGGTAAACAGAATTCAGGTTGTATCATACAGGTCTATTAGCAATACGTAAGTTTTATATGTTGTATTTTCTGTGTTAGCTTATAAGACGATATATAAATTAATTTTTGATAAAAACTAAAGTGCCAGTGCCTCCTGTATTATTAAGATAAGCAAACTTATTTTTAAGACTGAACTTGATGTTGGCATTTATTTGATGTAATACATTTCCTTTTATAACATTCCAGTGGTTTCATTATAACACAGTTGATAATAATAATACTTATGACTAAAATTCGTTTGAGAAATAGTACCTAACTGAAACGACACACGGGAGTGAACCTCTAAATCTTGAAAAAAACGTGCTTTAATAAATAAAAAGCATGTATTTAAACCGAACTTCAAATACTTGTCCTTCTGCTATCCTAAAAATATTATTGAACACTCAAATATACAGAAAAATACTAAATACCCAAGTCACTGCAACCAACTGAGAGAAAAGGCCAGGGGGCCTACCACCAGCTCAAAAGCAGTATTATTGTAATATTACTTCAGTGGGAGAAAGAGACGGAGCCATACCTACGTCCTGTAGAACTTCATCTCTTTCCCACACTGAAGTAATATTAAAATAATACTGCTTTATAGGCTTGTGGTAGACCCCCAGAGTTAAAAAGTTGCTCATTAAAAAAAACCCAGTCAAGTGCGTGTCGGAATACGTACAATGAAGGGTTCCGTAGTTGGGATGAATTTATCCTAAGAACAAACTTAACACTCACTGTCCCAAGGTAATTGGTAATTCTATCACCAATTCACCATACATTACGTCCAATAATAATATTGCATTGTGATATTTTAAAAGGTTATTTACGTATTCTACAGTAGCGAAAATTCGTCTGTCACCCTCTGATAACCATTACATAATTATAATTTTCAAAAATACAATAATAATAAGTATTCAATAATATTTTCAGAATGCTGTTGAGACTGCCCCGTTTCTGTAGTAGTACGTCGGAAATGTTTGCGCAGAATCGAACTGACGGCTTTCATGCGATCATTCGAAAAAAGTCGCATCATTAGTAACTAACTAGATCATGGGCCAGTAGCAACAGCATTCTTGAGAGTTTTTTTCTCCCATTTTGAGGCATTTTGTGGAGAGGATGGCCAAGTGAGAAATGTGTGCCTTACTTGGTCATCTTCTGTGCAAAATGTTTCAATCTCAATAACAATAATATACTACTAACACTAGTTTTAAGGTATTACTAACATAATGGATCTTTTTTGTCCGAATAAAGACATAATAATTAGGTACATGCAATGCACGGACGAGGTTCACATCCAGCTAAGTGTTGTTTAAAAACGTTGAAACAAATAATAAAAACTGGTTCTATTATTTAATTTTAGTTAATTTCGCCGAAATATTGGATAAAAAGATAACTACTAGTGCATTACATATCAATGTCATGCACGGACGTATAGGTCTAAGTCTTCAGTGCATTGCATTACATGTAATGCATAGACAGTGAAAGTGCTAACATTGTAGTTGAAAAACATGTCCTCCCATGCATTCCAATTGCAAAAATGTAAGTTGGTCGATTATTACTCGTTACCTTGTAGGGCCTACTTAGCTGTGATAGTTTTCCTTTTAACTTCGTTATTATATACTACTGCCGTGAATTTTCTCACATATCCTAAAACAACCATTTAGCTGGCAGGGGCACACTTGATTCTAACAATTGATTCCAAAAAATTCAAAAATAGTTTTCACACACCCACAATATTTTTGAACGAGCTTTCCAACGAAACCACCATGGGACGGTAGACGAGAACAAAAAACATTTCCAGTTTACGTGTACCTAATACAAAAAAAAAAACACTATTTCATTTTACCACGTTGGCGTGATTATTATGTATACCAATCAGGGATGTAACGGATATCCGTATCCGCATCCGCAACTGCGGAGCATCCGCATAAATTTTGATATCCGGGCATTTTCACAAAAATTTATAGGGTATAAAAGAAGTGAGATGTAATTTCAACTTCTTTTTTTATGCGAGATTGTACTTGTTTGCATTGCCTCAAATTCTATATTTTACGATTCCCAGCTTAAAACCAATAATTATTCACGTAATTATGAGATATAAAATAAAATAGAGGGTAAGTCAAGGATATTTCGTCAGGTTTGTTACTTAAATTAAATGCGATTAAAAAATAAACAATCAAATTTTCTTTAATATTTAATAAAAGAACATAAGTTGGATCTACTAAATCAATTTGAGAAAATGCGATATATTATAATATAACCAAGAAAAATGCCTCATAATTACAATTTTGTTACCAGTGATGACATTCGAACGTTACGATATTCTATTATTGAGTTTAAAATACGAAAGCATACATTATGAATATAAAACTTATTCTGTTATTAAATTTGTCATTTAATTAACATCGGAATTTAAGTAATTAATGCTTTAAATTATCAATAAAAAAGATTTTGACTTGAAAATTAGGGGGACAGTAACAAAGCTGACGGTAACAAAATTGTTATGAAGCATTTACACTAGTTTATGTTTTCTTATATTAATGAGATACTTTGTTGAGTTTGTTTTTTTTTTTTTAATCAAGCAAAATCTACACAAAATTGCAAGCTAATAAAATATTTAACTACTCAGTACGAATTTACATTTAAAATGCAAGACGTGGATTCAAAATTTAGATTATGAAAATATAAGTATACACTTCTTTTTATCAGGCGCGGTCGCAGCCCAAGATTTTGGGGGGGTCACCATGGGTGCCGCCGAGGAATAGCTTTAGGGAGGTATCTAAGCCACGGTAACCCGTGGCTGTAGTAGTTTTAAAAGTTAGTAATATAAGTAAATCATTCAGGCTCCATACAACGTGAAAGATTTTGGGGGGGTCATGACCCCCAGGACCCCCCCCCCTCGGACCGCGCCTGCTTTTTATAAAGACTATGATATCATAACCTCCTTTAGACCAAGTTGGTAAAGTAGCATGTGTAATATTCCTAACAGTCAGTTTTATTACTTAGGTTGTCAGGCCTCTATGTTACCACACAAAACTGACGTAACGTTACCTTACCTTTGCGCGATTTGTATTAAATTTAAATAGGTACAATTGCAGTGATTCGTCATTAACTATTTATTTATGAAGCTACATGTTAAAGCTCTCAATAACTACCACAATCATGTTGTTTACATGTTAAATTATACAACATTTTGGTAACTTACCTTGACAGAAAGTTTTCTACCGAGCGATGAGTGCTACTACGCAACGCAATTTATAGTGTTTCGGGCAAAACTGACGAATACAAAATAGTGGATGACTTAAAGCTTCTGATTTTGTTATTATATGAATAAAATCTAACAAAATTTTAGTTATGTTCATGGAAAAAATACGGTAACAAACTTGACGTGTCAGGTTGCTCACAATTTAATTTCTACAATAAAATTTCCATAATTTAAAAAGTTTAAGATAGAATATTTGAATTATGCTTTAAAATAGTCTACCACAATCTCTTGAAGAAATAAAATAGTATACCTGCAGTCAATTCTAAGGATAAAATGCAATTATTGTATGTTCAATATAGCTGCACCGTCCAGGGACAAGTCAAAATGCTATCTCCCTATCACTTAATTAATATTTAATTTAAATAATCGAGTACTTGGGGAGTTAAGTTATTAATGGAATAATAACTAGATGTCTACTAAAACTAACGGTAATCGTTTTTTGTTGATACTGGTAATATTAGAAAAGAAAAACGACTATCTTTTCGAGGGACAGGGCTAAACACACACCTATGCATTTTTGTGAAAATGCCCATCCGCAAAACATTCGCTTCCTCAACTTTTGATTTTAAAAGCTCCGCATCCTCATAATTTCTATGGGGATGTGACCCTACGTTGTTCGCACAAATAGTGAATTTTTAAAAACTCGCGCCAAGCTAAATGGGCGCGCCGATAAGTGAGTTACGCGTTCCTATTGGCTGAATTCGCAATGTCCTTGTCCTATGACAGACGATCGGCCGCACGTGGCAGTGGTGGCACGACTGTGGTGTCACATGTCACAATTTGAGTTACTGGGTGCCGGGTTGCGTGTTATTGTTTACTTTTTGTTTGCTCGTAGAAGTGAAGTTTTTTGCAGGCGAATAACGCTACGGTAACCTACCAAATGATTACCTACAACCTATAATACAAATATAAATACTATAAAAAACAAGGGCTATTTTTTGTATGACATCCGCATCCTCAATAAGGAATTTTCCAATATCCGTATCCTCATCCGCATCCGCAAACCCGATTATCTCGATATCCTCATCCGCATCCTCTTCCGTTATTTGACATCCGTTACAACCCTGATACCAATGCCAAATTACAGCTTTCTAGTAGTAAGGCCAGGGCCACGACATAGGGCGGTGCGTCTTGCGGCGCGGGGCGTCCTGCGACTAATGTCGCCATGTCACGACCCACCGGTGGTGGCGGCGACTGCGACCGCGTCAGACGTATCCAGAATGTCTTTATCAAAAGTGGCACTCGCCGGTCGCCCTGCTCTGAGTCGTGGCATGCCCGCTGTGATCTGGTACTTTTGTTGGTGGCACCGCGGTGACTCATGACACGCTCTTAATAACCTCTAACATTAAGTTCTTACCGCGGTCGCAAACGCAAGACGCAGGTCGCGTGAGCGGTGATGTCGTGGCCAAGGGGTAAGAGTCTCTGAGCTAAGCCGCGGACAGACAGACAGATGGACGTAGCGAAACTATGAAGGTTCCTTGTTGACTATGGAACCCTAAAATGTGTGCATCATTAGAAGCCCAAGTTTTTAGAGGTTTATTAATTTTAAAAGCGTACATCATTAGAAGGTCAACAAGTTTTTAGACAATCGGTTAAATATTCCCTTAACCTTTTCACCGCCCACGTATACAAAACGCGATGCCTCGCCAGCGCCAAGCTATAAATGTATAACGAAATATATAGTAAATAGTAGTGACGAGGGTATCGTCACATCGATGAATGAGATTTATACGCGTTCAGTTAAGTTTTAATTATAATTTTACGGATATAAATAAAAACTGATTAAATATTTCCATATCTGTTTTATTTCACAGTATCCCTAGTAAGAAAAAACAGTATAAATTAAAAGTAACAAAGAAAAAAATGCATAATTCAATTGGAGCAATAAGAAATGTGGTACATCTCTTTTAGTTTCATGACGTCATCCGTTGACTTCATTTCAAGTCCTTGGCGCTCAGAGCACGATAAATTCAATTCTGATTAGGGATGTCTATGGTCTTTCTTTCATTTTTGTCTATCCCGGGTTTTTTTTCTTACTTTTTGATGAATGACCGTTATTATTATTTTTACGTCTTTTAACAATTCTCGGCACGGCCCGGGACGTGAACAAGGGGCCGAAGCCAACTCTTAGAGACCGTAAGACGTTTTTAATTAATTAAATGAGGCACCAACCGACGATTATCTCTGTTTGCACTATGCAAGAGCACCCAAGGACAACCTTCGGTTTGTGTGGGTAGAACTATATTGCAGGATATGGAAATAAAGATATTGGATTATGGGTTTGGGTGGCTAAAATGAACTTGTTAGGTATCTAAAATTATGGAAAGACTATGATTATTACCTAGATGGAGTTAAGTACATCAGAATCATCTGTGTGAATATCCTCCACTTTCGAGTCCGATTCCACACGTTGCAATTTTTTTTGTAACTCGAGAGTAGTCATGAGATGCACTATTTATTTAGTCATACAATAGAATACTAATAAAATCATTTTATTCTTATTACAAGCAAAGCGGGAAAGAAGGACGCGTGCGCGCTTTCCCGTTTACATTGCTGCACTATGCCAAAGTGACCTTGTCACCCGTACGCTTATGACGTCACAGAACGACTTCTACAGTAGTCCGTGGCGCTCGGGGCAGTGACAACTAACTTTTTTGTAGAGATGGGAATATAATTTATCGATAAGGATTGGTAAACAATAACAAGAAATATTTAATTATTGATCGGCACCCATCTGAAGGTCTAAATTGGTCAATTTTCCCTTTGTTGTAAAGTAGTTAACTAAGTTCATATTTTATTGACCTCAAATTGTTTTCGACAGTAGTATTTATAAATATTTCTACGGGCGAAATCAAACAGTGATAACTTTCGCGTCACATCACTGGCCGACTGTATATGAAGTCCTTGGCGTTCTGGGGACATTAAAAATATTCGGAGTTTTTGTTTTTGTCAATTTTAAGACAAATAATGGCTTGTTTTGTGTGGAAAAACAAAAAAAAAACAGGGTATTAGACTGCTATATTAAATAATAAAATAAAAAAAACCTGTTAAATACAGTAAATTACTTTTTATAACATAGATAAAATGAAGAGCTTCTAATGAAGTCGTGGCGCTGGTGGCACGAAAATCTGGAACTTCTATTGAAGTCCGTGGCGGTGAAAAGGTTAATAAAACAAGTAATAACCTTAAAAAATATTTATTTAGATACACGACTACTGCAAAATTATGTTGTTTCATTCTACAATCACACATTCAGAGAAGATTTATATAACAACATACATTAATTGCCAATGCCTTCCAATTACGAGAATGCACCTGAATCCCGCGTTGGAAAACCGGAAAGCGCTGTCTGACGGCATGACCACGCGTTCGGGTTCGTCGAACAACATTACCACGACGTTCGCGTGTTCGCGGGACGATCGGTTTGGTTCGGACCCCGCGGTAGCATTAACTTAAACAAGTACTAACTAAATTATTCATCTTCAAATCGTATATGCGTGTGCGTGGGTTGCGGTGAGGCAGGTGCCAGCGCTCGGGCCGCGGGCTGCGTGTCGCGCTGGGACAGCAGGCGACAGCGGCCGCGCGGTCGGCGGTGAGCGATCGCGTTCTCGGCGCGCGACCATTGCTCCTGCTCCTCGGGGCCCGACAGAATTCGCGCGTGGTTGCCGGCGCTCGTACAGTACTGGAATCAAACGATTTATTAATTATTATGGTGTCCGACTGTAGGGTAAAGACTGCCTTTCCTAAGTTCTTTATTAATTCTTTAAAAATATGGTTCAGCAGCAACAGTTAGGCGATTAACACACTGCTGCACGGCATCACGCTGCATGTTGCGTGTCAACGATCTGAATGAACGTGCGTGGATACATTTTCTGTGTGTTGGACTGTGCGTGTTTTCTATACACACGGAGATACTTACAAACAACGTTAAAACACGCATTCACGCGCTATGCTGCGTGGTGCGTGACAGTGTGTTAATCGCCTTAGGCTCTAGACAGACGGACTGCATTTCAACTGCAAAGGAGATGTTTCATTTTCGGCCATAAAGAGTACATAATGAAAAAAAAACAGGAAAAAATTCCACGAATTGAGGAAAAATATTCTTTCCTGTTTATTCCCCTGATTACTTCGGACAAATTATTGCCATATTCTTCATCAGAAATCATGTTACATTTTAACATAATAATATCACGTAGACGTTATTTAATAAATATGAAAGGCATGTATTTCTGTACTACAATAAGAAAGCTATCTTATAAAACTTTTGATTAATTAGAAAGTGTGATTCATCATTAAAAAAAACACTGCTTTTGTGGATTGTAGACTTGTAGGTTGTAGGTACTTCTGGACGAAAATGGCTAGCTGTCGATTGGTCGTACTTTTCCTGACAAACGTCAAACATTTTCGGTTTTTATTTTGTGCTCAAAAGTATTAGATATTATGGAAAAAAACAGTCTTTATCGTATTTAGGGGTTCGTTTCCCAGGTTTTCTAAAGTGTACATGTTATGGCCGGAGTCCCATACAAAAATGAAACGTCTCCTTTGCAGTTTTAGTGCAGTTAGTACGACTGAACGACAGAGTGTTTATTACAGTCGTACTAACTACATTCAAACTGCAAATTTGCAGTCGAGCCTTAGGCACATGTCCCACCGCCGGTGATTAGGAACTTGGAACTTAAAACGAGTTGTTTGTTTGCAGTGGTGGCTTAGGGTATCGGCGACCGCCGCGCCGACGCCTGTGAGCCTCGCAAAAAAGATTTTTAGTGTAGTTAGTTATTCGTATTTCAGCAATGGTGGCCCAGACGCGACTTAGGTCGTGGGTTCGAATCCTGACAGGTGTTTTACTTTGTGTCAGGGTTGGCAGAAAACACACAATTTTTTTTTTCAAACTGTTTTAAACACTGTTTAAAATACGTGTTTTAAAACAACTTGTTTGTTTTATGCCAACCCTGGTCCCAGCAGTGGGAACGTTCTAAGCTGATTATGTGTATTCATATTTATTTTCCCCCCGGCCCCTGGCCCTGGGGGGGCCCCCAAATCACGAGAAGTACTCTTTAATCAAACCCCAAACAAGGCCAAACATGTTCACGGCCCCTACGTATGTAAAACTAACTAATAATAATAACCCCACCGCCGTATCTCTACGTTGACGTCATGGTGGGGCTTGCGCGCTCCGAACTCTAAGTCTGTGCCGGTAGAGTTTACTTTGCCGGAACGGGTCTGGAATGAGGAGCCAGACCAAGTGAGATTCAAAAACCCGCAGGGCAGCATGTGGCGAGCTGTTGGGCAGTAGCGACCCCACGGACCCTATCTCCCGGGCGAAGTCTTGTTCCTCACCTCTGGCTTGCCTTTATTGGCCGGCTGTAGTAACACTGCCGAGGAACAGAGCTCCCACCTCATTCTTGCCTTAATTGGCCGGTTTGAGTGGAGATTAGCAAGAGCAAACGTGCTCGGAAGAAGGAAGTATTCCAGTAAGTGCTCGTAGGGATCTTGACCATCTTTCGGGCCCTGGGATTGTTCTGAAAGCCGTGGAATACCTCTCCACTCCTAAAGCACCTCAGGACATGTTGCCCCCTTGTCGCTACGTCAGTATGAACTAGCGACAGTTTTCGGGGGCCCATTATTGAGTGTGCAAGTCACCCCCATTGCTGTTTCCATATCCTGCAATAGACCTACGCCAACTGGGGGTTGTCCTTGGGTGCACATGCATAGTGCGGACAGGGATAATCGTCGGTTGGTGCCTCATTCCATATAAATTTGTCTAAGGGTCCTCTACAAGTTGGCTTCGGCCCCTCGTACGCCTTCCAAAGATCCGGGACCCCAGGGTCCTGAGATACTCGTATGTCAAAGACATTTAAATATTAATAATGAGAAGGCTCTCGTTAGGCAGCTGGATCAAGGGCTTGATTCAGAAATCGGTACTTTTGGACACGGCGCGTATCGTTGGGAGATTCCTCTCTCAGGAACCCTGACCGCCGCGCGCCGGTAGCTTGGACCCTGTTTCCGATACCGGTGGGCTACAATTTTTTATATTTTTAAATGTTTTTTCTTTTTTGTTTTTATTAAAATATTTAAAAATGTAAATTATATGTATATAGATGAAATAATAATATTATAAACAGAAAAGATTTGAGTTTTTGTATGTTTGTTTGTAATAAATAAACTCAATAACTACTGGACCGATATTAAAAATCCTTTCACCAGTAGAATGCTATATTATCACTGAGTAACCTAGGCTATAATTTATAAAGATATCACGTTGGTGGAAGCTAGTGCAAAATATAAACGTAGCATGCAACATTTTTTGAGCTCGCTCCGCTCGCTTGCATCCTGCGTTCTCCTATTTCTCAATATTTTCTGTATAACTTAACAAAATATGTCCAATTTCTGTAAGATTGGTTAAAATACAAACTAATTTAAACCATCCGTGGCTGGGCGTGCTAAAATCGAGCTCGCTCTTGCACCCTGCTTTACAAACTTTTCTGCATTAGAAATAGCTGACACATAATCTTGAAAATGTGTCTGGTTTTGAATTTTCGTTATTTGCCACCGACTTCCGAAATTAAAGTTATTTTTCGCTTTGTAATGTTTTTTTTGGAAGCCGGTTGATTTTTTTGTAAAAAGTTTTTAATTTTCAGTTTTTAGTTTTGGTACCTACCCCACACAAATTCGAATACCACTACCTGCTATGTAAATAACAGTGATAGGAACTTAAGATATCATCCATATAGGTACAAAGTGAAAAAAAAAAACGTATTATAGAAATTGAAAATTTATATACCACACGGGAAGCACCAGCTTTCAAATAAAAAAAGCATCATCAAAATCGGTTCACCCCACGGAACAGAAAAAACAGTGGAAGTGCAAAGTAGGCGTGGCACGCGTGTCACAATTAAGCGCTGTTACGCAACTTTACTTCAGTCGTGTTCTAACAACGCGTCGAGCTGCTAGTCTCGCGACAAATTTATTTTTACGTAAATATGCCGTATTGTTCTGTTTTGGAGTGCAAAAATGATAGTAGGAGAAATAATCTTAAAAATGGAGGTGTTTCGTACCTTCAGTAAATATGATTTTATTTATTTTCTAATAAAATCTCAGTTTTTGTCAATTTACTAATAATTTAATAGAACGTTTAGTTAAAATCAACTTTACACGATTAAAATAAAGTTTATATTGGATTGAATGTATTCACTATTTCGTTCTCGAAAGTTCTTCGCTACTCAATTAGGGATGTAGTCAGGTCGGGTATTGATGTTATAGATAGTTATCGATAAAAGAAAATAAGTACCTAATTTAATATTTGTTGTATAACATTACAATACAGATATAATGTCGCCTAACATTCATACACGAAATATAAGGTTGCATAGATGCTATATAGCGAGATTGTAATCAAACTTTTACATAATGTTTGAGACGCGTTGCATTGTTCAGCCAGTAATTTCAAGTCATTTCGGTGTGTAAGATCAGTGATAAAAGCTTCCACACCGGGTTGCCGATGCCCGCCTCAAGGATAATACATAATTAAATTAGTACATAATTTCAAACTTTTTATTTATAAAAAGTTATAGTAATAGTAAATAATTGCGAGAGATCAAGGTGGATTGTTGTATCCTTCGCCAGATGTTGTCAAAATATGTCAGACGGCGGAAACATTTTTAAAAAACGTTGACATAGGGGTTTTTCGAAAGGAAGTGGCGATAACTCTAATTATGCGAAAGTTTATAGGAACTGTTTTATTTAATGATATTGCCTCCCATCAAATAGGCGAATTTCCTGCGTCCAATCACGTCACTGATTTGATGAAGGCAATAGTCGAAAAATATATAAATGTTCGTGTACACCATTTCACCGCCTCCGCAGAATAAACGCGCAAGTTTAAAATTGTTGTTGTTTTTAATGAATATTGATTAACATCAAAACCGCCGCATTAGTACTTACGCGTTTATTCTGCGGGGGCGGCGATTTGTTAAAATTAAAAATAAGACTTTCGAAACGCCAGTTTTTAACAAATACGTTCTATTTCAAGGACAATAAATAAAAAGATAGAACAACGCATTTTTAATTTCAACCCAAGCACAGATAATATAATACTACACCCAAGTAAGATGATTTTCACAATTTATTCAATACTACCTGTGGTACCTGCCGCCCGCGGCTCCGCCTGCGTTGTATTAGTACTTCTCCCAATATACCTAATAAAATATAGCTACATACATATAAAAATAATATACCTACCTACCCTATTTTACGAACCTACCTACCTACCCACCTTACCCTACCCACCTACCCTTCCTATCGAACGTACCCTACCTACCTACCTACCCGACATTTTTTAAACTTTTCCTGTGTTCGGGCGAACACAACAAAAATGAATTAATCAAATCGGTCAAGCCGTTTTTGAGTTTTAGCGAGAACAACGAATAGCAATTGATTTTTATTATTTAGAAGATATTATTTAAAACTAAAATCTTATATATTATGTAAGATTCTATTTTTAAATAATACAACGTCATTCATCTTACAGTTTTACTCAACTCTTATTTTCTCGAATTATGAAATCGGGTATCTATCGATATCGATAATGTTATTGAAAATTCAATGTGTTGCTGCCTTGATCGAGTAGCAGAAGACACGACCTTTGACGCGAATGACAACCTTACGACTAACGCAATTAAGTTTATAATTGCGACAACTGAGAATACCGCCATCTATGGTTGGGTAGCAGAATTTACTTGGCGATCGAATCTAGTTTGACTTTAGATTATAAAACGTCGTTGATACTTTCTGCACGAACGCAAAATAAATCCTATTATAAGAGCTTGAAGGTTTCTTTCCAAATGTAAAAATCTGTGACTTATGCTAGTTTTGACTAAAATTTAAACGACAAATCAAACGATCGGCTTATTTGTAGTGCATTATATGATTATCAGTTTATTTGTGAGGGTTTGGCGACAACGGTTCTCATAGTAATTTTGTTGCATTGCACTTCCACTGTTTTTTCTGTTCCGTGGTTCACCCAGTCGAAAGTTCAGAGGTAAAAAAAAAAAAATACAGTCGAATTGAGAACCTCCTCCTTTTTGAAGTCGGTTAAAAATGCAATGATGTTAAAAGCCGAAAAGTTCGTTTTTTTAATTTAATTTGTGCTTGTTTATGTAATTTTTGTCATCATTTGATTACCAATAACACTCTTATACATAAGTGTATAATTCAGCATTTCTTTCGTCTGAGAAATGAAAGAGGTCTCGCAAAGCTGATATCGCCGACGTCCACGTTTGGTCTAGCGCCGCCACTGTTTGTTTACCAGAGTACTCACTGGAGGTGTGAACGGTCAGAGATCAATATTACTGACATGGGACCTACAATCATTTGAACCAGGGATGTAACGGATATCCGTATCCGCATCCGCAAATGCGGAGCATCCGCATAAATTTTGACATCCGCAAAACATCCGCATCCTCAAATTTTGATTTTAATAGCTCCGCATCCTCATCCGCATCCTCATAATTTCTATGGGGATGTGATCCTACGTTGTTCGCACAAATAGTGATATTTTTTAAACTCGCGCCGAGTTATATAAGCGGGCCGATAAGTGAGTTACGCGTTCCTATTGGCTGAATTCGCAATGTCCTTGTCCTATGACAGACGATCGGCTGCACGTAGCAGTGATGGCACGACTGTGATGTCACATGTCGCAATTTAAGTTTGAATAATGAAAAATAAGGGGTATGTTTGTACGACATCCGCACCCTCATCCGCATCCTCAATAAGGAATTTTCCAATATCCGTATCCTCATCCGCAAACCCGATTATCTCGATATCCTCATCCGCATCCTCATCCGTCAAATGACATCCGTTACAACCCTGATTTGAACGTTTCTTGAACGGGAAAATAGTCGATAGCTAGTCGCTTCTTCCGTGGCGGCGGTGGCACAGGTGGTCTAAGGCCGTTTTTAATTCCATCGTAGTTATTTCGAAGTAATATTATGCTACTTACCTCTTCTGCAGATTTCGGAGTATCGAATCTGATAATTGCTTCTGTCTGTCCCTCTTTCACGTCGACGTGTAATGCGTGGATATTGCTCCTAATCTGTAACATGAAGATTCAAAGTCAAACAAGTAAATAACAGAAAAATTTAGAAATAGTTTTGAGGGGTGTACTATGCCAAATCGAATGCCAAATAATCGAATATCAATTGATCGACCACTATAAATCGAACATCTAAATACTCGAACGTTCTTAAAATCGAATGGTTAATAAATCGAACATTCAATATATCGTACACTCAATACATCGAGTGTTCAAAATATCGAATGTTTGTTTGATCGAGCGTTCAACGCATCGCATATTCGTTCTATCGAAATATCAATATACTGAATACTTTTTATATAGAACTAGCTTTTGCCCGCGGCTTCGCCCGCTTGAAACCGTAAAAGAATACGACCATTTAATTATACCGCATAATGCGATATGATTAAATGGTCGTATTTTTTTAACGGTTTCAATTTTTAATTTTGAGTACAGAACCCTAAAACAGATTTGCAGCAGATTTGGAGCATATGCTCTGTCACTTATGCGTTTGTGACAGTTTCTTTCTAAAGTTATATTATTTACGCCTGTGTACTAATTCGCCATAGTTAAGTGTTAAATCGTCCACTTACCGTCCTTTTTGTCAGCCTCACATCTAAGCATGGTTCCGGCAGTATCTCTTTGACAAATAGACCTGGTACTTTTTCTATGGAGGCTATGCCTTTAGGCGCATCTGCGTGACCAGAAGGCAAAGCTGTAATCAGTTGAAATAACGTTTTAAAAAAAAATTTTTTTTTCAACATAAACCCTGATTTTTTTATTCATATTCCTAACATGACAAAGAGTGTAAAAGCATGTTATGATTGAATAAAATTACTGGCTAAAGAAAATATAATGAGCTGCATTATTATGATTTTTTTTTTTTTAAATGTCGCAGCATATGCTGAGATAGGAGCCTTTTGGTCTCGTACAGGACCTTCTGCTTTTATTTTAATTTTACTTTGTTTTTTTTTTATTGTTTTTTTTATTATTTTTATTAATGTTCTTATTGAAGGTTTTTAGTTTAATTTGTGATTGTCTGTGCGAGTCTCAATAAATACTTTTTCTTTCTTTCTTTCTTTATGACAATAAGTATGTCTAATAATAAGTATTATTCACCTGGTTCAACTTCAACAGATGGTGCAGCGGGCGCAGGAATACTGGAGTACTGATGTTTATTATTGTGTAAGTTAGTTTTCATCTCCTTCATATACTTTCTTTGGAGGTTCAAGTATTTATTCCTCAGCGCTTTCCACTCTGACTTGGATAACACTTGTAATCCCCACAGGGCGCCTCTGGGAGCCTCGTTTTTAGTCAGGTTGTTTTTAGCTTTGCTACGTTCTTTTGCTGTACGCTTCCGAGTCTTCTTTTTTCTTGGCGAACCACCACTCTCTTTGCCTTCGTCGTGACTGGTCATTTCGTCCTTTGATTCTAGGTCTAATAATTTATTTTCCTGAAACAGTAATAAGATTATTTAAAAAACCGACCAAGTGCTTATCAGACCACGCCACAATTAAGGGTTCCTTAAGCAATACAACAAGACCACCAAATCTAATAACGAGTGAAAACGAGAGCTACTTCAGCATCGGAAACCACATAAAGAATTGTTGCAAATAAACCGCCCAAAGAAGGCACTTTCTCTGTTTGAATGTGCGCGCTTTCCTCTTTCGACTCGAACAAGAACGAGAACCAAGAACACACTTAACATTACAGTTGAAAAACATGTTCTCCATACATTCCAACTGTAAATGTAAGTTTGTATGTACAATATTGAGAGATTTCTCATGTTATTTTAAGACCATAGACTTCTTATAGGTTTTCCTGTAATCTATGAGTAAAGAGCCATACTATGTATTTTTCAAACATTTTGGTCCAGTAGTTTCGGAGATAAAGGGGGGGAGTATTTTAAAATTATATAAAAAATATGTTTAAGATTCTCGCAACAAGCCCTTTCATTTGATATGTCACACGGTACTGTTAGCAGCACTTTTTTTTTGATTTTGTTTGCCCCCAATAGTGACCCCTATATTCAAAATTCATTTATTTACGTTACACGTTCGTGTTCGGGTCACAGAAATACATATGTGTACCAAATTTCAACTTAATCGGTCCATTAGATTCGGAGCAAATTGGCTGTGACACACGGACAGACAGACACACGAATGTTCCTATAAGGGTTCCGTTTTTTTCTTTTTAAGGTACAGAACCCTAAAAATATAAAAAATTTAAGGTATATAATGTCAAATAATGAAAAGATTATGTCTAGGAAGTATGTAAAAAAAGTAAAATAAAATAATCATCGTAATTAGTATAGCAACCGCTACTTACGAGCCTTCTCTAGAGCCGAACAAGCGTATCCAGGCCTCCTATAAGTCTTGCGAGCGACGCGAGCCCATTGTTAAGCAGAAAGATAGCGCCTACTTACTAGCCAAGCGAACGAAGCGTGCCCTCTGTCAAGCCGAAAAAACGAATCCAGCAGTCTCTTGAACCAGGCGAGCGAAGCGAGCTCTCTGTTAAAACCTGTTGATACCACTCACGAGCCAAGCGGCCAGCACAGTTGTCCATATATCCAACTGGGGACTGTTATGGCTTGTTCCGTACATTTGCGAAGTGATCTAGTGGTGGCACGACCGGTAAAATACTTCAACCTAACTCCAGTAAAAGATTTTTGTCTTGAATAAAAAAAGCATTCTAAGGCCGTTTCCTGCTCTGTATACCGAAACGATACGGCCTGCTTTCATTAACGGTTTATTTTAATACTCACTTCTGTTGGTGTAGTTACACTTGCTATGCTTTTATTCTCCTCCTGAAAAAGTAATTAAAATAATAATAATTATTAGATCATCTTGGTCATCTCAAAAGTCCAAACTAATGAAGCCAAGTATGGATTAAAATAGAAACATGTTTATATCTTTTTTTACAATACAGGGTGCGGCGCGGAAATTTGCTGATTTGTATTTGGCGCCAAGCGTCGAGGTGAGGTCGGGAAAGGGCGGGAAGCGTCTCACTCGAAATCATTTTGCCATTGAGGCTTAATTTTGGTCCTTACTTCTTTGAGGAAAATGAACGCGCCGTCACCGTGTAGTCACATGAATACAAAACCGAGCAGAAGGAAAGCTTCCTAACAGAGCTCAGAATTCTTACCAACTTTCATAGTAGGGTTGCCATATTTTCCCGAGACACCGGCGGGAAATTTCTTGTGAAATAAATTTTTGTAGGTGTTTAAACCAAAAAACGATTTGGCAAATATTTATTTTTAATTACTGAAGATACAATCGTTATTTTTATATTTATCAGATGATTTCATCTGGGACAATAATTGTCGGTTACTTTTTACGAACTGATATACCTAATTCTTCATAACTCATGTTAAAACTAGCCAAGTCAAATCTTGAAATCATTAAACCAAATTGTGTCAATTCTTTTGTCGGTGAAGTCGACAACCACGCATATTCTTATTATTGAAATTGGCTCCCATTTTCATATTTATGTTTTTGATGGGATAGATAATAATTACTTGACAAGATCCTTTGGATATACAAAAAAATATATTAATTTTTGGCTTTGTAGTGTTTTTTTTTTTTTTTGAAGTCGTAGGATTTTTTTTTTTTTGTAAAAAGTTTTAATTTTTCACTTTTTGTTGTGGTATTTACCCTAAATTCGAATACCACTACCTGCTATGTAAATAACAGTGACAGGAACTTAACATATCATCCACATACTAAGCGGAAAAAAATACGTATTATTGAAGCTAACTCAAAAACTACCCAAGCAAAGTTAAGTAATAAAATTTATATGGGACCACCTCTGAAGTATGACCTACCAAACCAAAAATTAATCATTAAAATCAATTCATAATTGGCGGACTAATCGCGTAACACACATACAAAAAAAAAACAGTTGAGAACCTCCTCCTTTTGGAAGTAGGTTAAAAAGAAATCTCCTTGGTATTCCTACCATTATTTGTACACAGAGTGCCAGTTTGGAATCTTTAAAAACAAATAGGTATATCTCATCATCTGTTACGACGCCTCATTGAGGTGGATAACAATTAAAATTCTATTGTGTCTCGTTAATGACAGTTGAAAGGTCCGCGTCGTATCGCTGCCAGTGGGTCTTCTTACCGAGCTGGTTCAAACCGGTTTGGCCTCTAGCGGGCGCCGGTGCACCCCCCGCGCGCCATTTTGGTGACAGTGCACGCACACATTGCTATGCGTGTAGTAGTGTTCCCGCGCAAGGGAGTTAGTATGAAGCTTATAAATGTAGTCTGCTCTTTATATAGTCATGTGACTACGGCTTGCTACACAGAAATTATGAAAACTTTTTTTTTGCCTAACCTGGCCGAAATGGATGTTGGGGACGTCTGGTTCCAATAGGATGGAGCTACGGCCCACACAGCGCAAGGTTCAATGGGACTTTTGAGACAACACTTCGCAGAGCGCCTCATCTCTTTGAAGGGCGACTTTGATTTCTTATGGGGTTATTTGAAATCAATTGTGTAAAATGACTGTCTAAGGGGCCTACCTCACCTGAAAAACAATATACACACGGCTACATATCACGCTATACGTTCCAGTATGAGCTGATCTCGCATTCTTTAGGATTTCCGTACAATGCAAGGTCAGCTTATACTGGAAATGTATAGCTTGATGTGTAGCGGTGTGTACACCATGCCATCGCCAACATACCCGTCGATATTCTAATTTATATTATTGTGTTGAACGAAACTTCAGAAATCGGGTAACTCAATGCATTGACAATGAGGGCCGTCATTTGACCGATGTCATATTCATAACTAGAAAAAAAGTATTTTACAATAAAAATTAAATGAAAGTGACATCTCTACTACTTTTTTTTATGACCTTTAAAATCAGCAAGTTTCCGCGCCGCACCCTGTAGAAGTAAATCAGATTTGTACCCTAATTGCGTAACTTATTTTAGTAAACAATTTCGCGAAATTTGTTTCATTTTGACATTTCAACAACATTCATTGCGTTATTTACGTTTTTGAACAGATTTTTTCCAACTTATGAAGCAATGGATTAGAAATCTGTTTCAAATCGAAACAAATTGTGATTGTGTTGTATTACGCAATTAGGGTACCGGTTTATTATTTCAGGGAAGTAAAAATAATATATTCTTTTTATGATAAAAGGTTGGTTGCATTAATAATAGATTTAAATGCTAATCTATTATTGCAAAAAATCTTTTATTCAATCTCAACTATACTTACAGTAGGAGTATCAACCCTCTTCTCACTATCAGACTCACTTCCCAACTTCAACTCTAAACTCTTCTGTGGTATCTTTTTGTCTTTCTTTTTCTTCTTCTTTGGTGGTTCACATTCTTCTTCAAGCTTCTTTTCAGGCAAGTCATCTGATGGTTCATCTACTGAGAACATCTTTATAGAAGACAGATCTTCAGGAGGCATACATGTGGGAAGCTTGCAACCCATTTTTGTAAATGTGTTTATGCATTTTTGAGCATCCTCTGGCCTATTGAATTCTATGAATGCGAAACCCTGTAATTTTGATCAAATTGATATGGTATTAAAAATACATTTTTAAATTATTTCCAAGAACATTTAATTTTATAAACCAATTAAAGTGTTCAAAAACCAACCAGTTTTCAGTTACACAATAATCTAAACTGTCTAACAATTTGCCGCTTTCAATACTTAATAATCCTCACATATTATAAAACAAAGTACCCCGCCGTGTTTGTCTGTCTGTCTGAACGCAATAAACTCAAAAACGACCAAACACATTTTCAAACGGTTTTCACCAAAGGACGGAGTGATTTATGCGGAAGGTTTTTGTGTATAATTCACGAAGGCTTTGTGTAAATTGGCTGAAATTTGACGATTATTGTTGAAGATGTCGGAAAAAATCATGCTGCACTGCGGAAATCATAAAAGACATAAAATTTATGTTCTACGGGGTTGTTCATTTTAAAAAGTTCAACAAAAAAGTCCACGATGGCATATGTCTATCTTCTAAGGATGACCCAAAGTAACCATTATAATTTTTCAGAATTTGATAAAAATTTCATTGTTATTTCTGAAGCTATTTTGACCAGTATTATATTAATCCCTATGCAATCAAATATGTTATTTAAATTGGGCATTAAATTTAGATTCAAATATGTCTTGACATGATATAATTTAAATTAATAGTTTATATCACTGATTCAAAATTATGCATAACTACATAATTATGGTTGACAGCAACATGGTCAATGACCTTTCCTCGGCTATTAGGTAGGTATGTAATCTCAGTAGTACATTCCCGTGGGATGTTTTTCGACATCCACCAGGCGAAGCCACAGGCAAAAGCTAGTAATTAATAAAATGGGTTTACCTTGATTTTCTGCGAGTTTTTAAACTTGGGCAGTGATATGTAAGCCACATGGCCGTAGTCTGAGAACACTCGCTCAAGCCACTCTCTGCTGGCCGTCACTGGTATAGACTCCACATACACTGTCCTTGAGTCAGCATCATATGGCAAAACTGCTGTCTTTCTCTTTACCTAGCAAAATATAAATAATAATGTTAACACATTATGGTAATAATGTGGATATATTATGTACAATTTTTTTTCATTGTTTGTAATAAACTTATCATTTACATAAACTATCTAATACCTTTAAATAAGCAATTCTTGTATAAGTGTATATATAATCTGAATCTCAGAAACATTTCCAATAATTTTCATGAATTTTAGTATGGGTTTCGGGGGGCGATAAATCGATCTAGCTAGGTTTATAAAAAAAGTTCATCTTGTTGCCTTTTAATATAAAATAGCCATGAAAAATGCAATAGTGGGATGTGATAAGAATGAAAATCGAGTCCCATAGGTGAAGTGGACCCTTGATTACAGACAGACAGGCTCTACTATATTATAATATAAATAAAACCTTTAATTTGTCCTCTGACAAATCCAAGAGCGTGGAATTCTTCATAGCTTTCGCTATGTCGTTAACATCCTGCGTCAATGAACGAACTTTATTGAATTTGAGGAACATTTCTATAGGCACGTAAGGATCCTTTTTCACGAGATCTCCCAAAAATCTGTCCTTTGTTAAGTTGGCGTCGCTAAAATAGAACTCCATCTGTTTTAGAATATTCTCATATACTTGTTTCTTACGATGCCGTATTCGTTTTCTAGGACTATGTTCATGTTTTGCTTCTTGATCAACCATTTCGGTAGTTTCCGACCCCGACATGGTAGAGCTACAAATAAAAACTATTAATTTTCGACGTCACGACAGTTTGGATGAATTCGCTGCTTTTACAAGCGTTCTTAAATAATTATTACAACAAATAGGATGAAATCAGTTCGCTCGCTTGTCCGCGGGAACAACGAAATTTCGCAAACCACTGAACTGTCATGCCAAGTGCCAATTTTGACGTCAGCGTTACTCTTGACAGCTGATTCATACGTTGTGACACTCTCTCCTATATTCGAATTATTTAGGCGATTTATGCAGAGTTTTTTCATCGTTATTAAAATAAATCTAAGTTTTTAATTTCTATTCCCATTTCCCATGCAATTCATAGTATGAAACAACCTTTTTCTTCTGCTGTAATATCTTTGATAGTCGTTGATTTTGATATTGATTCAAAAGATTTTCACGTTTTTCGGATTCCCTTCACGTCTTATTCAAAATTAACTCGGATACACACTCGGATACGACCAAGAAGCTTATAGATAAAAGTGGAGGCAACACTCTGGATACCTAAGTGAAGACGACTGTGGTCGGACGCTCTCTTTCTGAATACATACATAAGATAAAGAAAACACATATCACTATTGTGAACGCCTTGTTCACGTGTTTAATATTTTATTTGGATTGAAGATACTTCTGGACACAATAAAAGACACCACTTTTTCATTACGGACATTCCTCCATTTTTTTTACTTTTTTAATTTTTTTTCAATCAAACATTTTCGCAAGTGTTCCACAGATTAACAAATTAGTATGGCGGATACACACATTACATATCGAATAGTATGGCGGATACACACGTTACTTAACAACTATCTCGTTCTTATGTGTGTATTTAGAAAGAGAGCGTCCGACCACAAACGTCTTCACTTAGGTATTTAGAGTGTTGCCTCCACTTTTATCTATAAGCTTCTTGGATACGACTCATCCATCTATACAAATAAATAGAATTGAAGTATCTGTTTGTAATGTCAAAATAACAGCTTTTACTAAATGCTTAAGAAAGTATAGACGGTACATACAACGAAAACACTTTATTTTTTATTTGTCTGTCTGTCTGTTTGTTCCGGCTAATCTGCGAAACGGCTGGTCTGATTTTGACGGGACTTTCACTGGAAGATAGCTGATCTTATTAGGAGTAACTTGGGCTACTTTTAATTTAGAAAAAAGAAAAAAAAATAGGGTCCACGCGGGCGAAGCCGCGGGTAGCAACTAGTCATATATACATAAATCATTATATTGTATTTGTATTAAATACGGGCAAGTACCAATCAACGTGACTTTTTAAATTCTTAATTATTATGTGCTTTCTAAGTTTATCATGGACATTACTGACATTTATTTAATTCGGCTATAAGTTTTGAGACTGAAAAAGCGCGGAGATTTTTGACCCCCTTTTTGGGTAAAGAAAAACGTTACGTAACCACCACCAAGTGACCATTTTTACATGAAAGTCACAATTATGTGGCGTAAAGTACAAGCTGTTGATAAAATTATTCACTATCCTGTAAAGCAAGCAAGAAATTTTGTGAATATAAAAAATATTCAAGTGGTAATCACATTACATTTGAAATTTTGAAAAAAAAAAAACGATTTAAAAAATGCGTAAGAAAAAAAATCTCTACGCGACCGTTCTGAAGGGTTAAAACAATGTTACGTAACGAGTAGATCAAACCCCTCCCACCCCTGTAACGCATCGTAACGTTTCAGAAGACCCCCCTCCCCCCAAATTACGTAACGTAATACTTGAACGCTCCTCCCTATGTCAATGCTACCATAGCAACCCAGAGTGGTTTCCCGGCCGCCCGTCTGAGGGCGCACGCTCCAGTAAGTTCCTGATTATAATCGTCAGTTAAGCCGGGTCTCATGCGCATGTTTTTTCGAAACATTACACAAAAAAGCTTACACATAAACATTTATTTTCATACAAAGCATAGACAAATGTGTGTTTTTACACAAAAACATCGCAACAAAGAGGCGTCTCTTTGTTCGCTTTTATTCGGTCCATACCACACCAACTTAGGTTTTCACAGCATGTTTGCGCACACAAAATTTTGCACAAATAAAATATGTGGAAGTATAGTTTTATGTTGGTTTGGTTGTCGAAAAGTGTGCACTAAATGTGAGCGCTGTAGTGCACAGTGTGTGGATCGAATATTTTTGAGGGATGACACCTTAAAAAAATAAAGTAGAATAATTTTAGCGATTTCAATAAACATCACTATGTATTTTTTTTAATGGCAACATTGTAATTTTTACAGCCACACGGTAACTAGTGATGCAACGATGAAATATCGAGAAATTATTTAATGAATACTTTTTTGCTTTTCACAAATTTTTGTTTGCTTACTTTTAACATAAAGTACATAATTATACTTTCACTGTTAAAGTAGTTGATAAATGATTTTTATTGTTATGAAAGATATTGGAAAGAAGATTATACAGTTCAGTTAAAATTTGAGTGCAAAAATATCTGTCATATCACCACGTAATTTTATACCAATTTTCTCTTCTATCATTCTTCTCTCGGTAGCAACAACAAAAAACCAACCGAGTGCGTGTCAGACCACGCACAGTGAAGGGTACACAGTATTGATTTTATCGACTGCAAATAAGTTTGTATTTCATAGTACAGACGCCAGCACATCAAGCTACCCGAAACTGTCAAATTTTCAAATCAACTTTGGACCTTAGACTTCAGCGATAAAGTTGAAAATCTTTTAAATAAATTTGACAGATTGCTAGCTGTAGCTTGATGTGCTGGCGTCTGTAGTTCTCGAAAAATTATGAAAAACAAAGTTATTACTGCGGTTGGACTTGGAACCGATAATATCCCTTATCTGAAAAACTATTTACCTACTTAAATAAAAAAGTCACAAGAAACATCATAATCTTTTATGGAATCCAACAAAACTCCCACACGCTTATGTGCATTGATATTTTTTATTTTCATGTGTAACCGGGCCGCAGAGCCACTCTTTATTTTTTTTCGTAATTTCACTCCACCTGTGTTTAGCAGTCCACAGAATATACCTTCTTTCCCATTTTTTATCGATGCAGTGCAAATAGTCTCCTAGTTAAATGGCTGTGTAACATCCGAGCTGACAGGCAGACTGACTGACGGACAGACGGACAGACTGACAGTTGGACCGACGGATTGGACAAAATTATAAGAACTTTAGTGAGTTCATCATTTAGTCTTTTTTGGGTTCCATAGATAAAGGCAAAAAACTAATTCAAAAAAATACAAATTAATTAACTCCTTTGCTCACGTTGCCAATGATATGATAGAAGATAATAATATTATCTTCTTATTAAGATAAAAGTATAACAACATATTTTTTGTGTGTTTGATTTTTCATTATTTAATTTGGTAATAAATGCGCTCTTTCAAAATCAAAATCAAAATCAAAATCAAAATATTTTTATTTCACATAAACCTACATGGGCACTTATGAAACGTCAGAAGCTAGGTGCACGGTTCCAATTGGTCGTTTCCTATGGAGAAGAGCCGGCAAGAAACTCCACGGTTACTCTTTTAAAAATAATTGGCTTTTACAATACTTTCATATAACAGTGTTTCTAGGTATGGGAGGACAGTGTAGGTCTTTCAATAAGTACCAAGTACTTAACAAAATAGAAAATGGTTAACAGGTCTACAATCCACTAAGCCTACAGCGTTCTCACATTCACAAAATATGTAGAAAAGAATCTATACAAAAAATAAATAGATTAATAAAAATAAAAAAAAACCTATTTTAATAAAACGCAATTATATGATTCGATTTCTTTCTCGATTCTTCTTGGCATCTAGATTTTTTTCGACAACGATGTGTACTAGTAGTTTCTTACTATTATATTTTATTAATATCTTTATCTTATAGAATATTATCGAAATAATTTTGCCACATCACTATGATTCTTAGTACATTTTGACATTCTGGATTTTTGGTGGTCTCGTCAAGATAGACTATGTGGGAAAAATTATTGTTTGTTAGTAATTAGGCAGGTGTTATTTATCGCGGATAATGTTCTAATATGTTAGTCATTATTGGTTTAATATCAAACTGTAGTTGGTCTGCATTCACTCGGTGTTCGTTAGTTGAGCGCGCCATTCATAGATTTCTCAGATAGATCTGTGCACAGAGAGGAAGATGACGGTTTTCATCTACAATAGTGATATTTTTTCCGCATAATTGTGTTCATTATTCATGATGACTACAATTACGAGGTCTGCTAGAGTCAGTTTGAAGCCGATTGAAGTGCCGAAGGCTTTACAGGAGGGAGAGAAGTTCATCAAGTGGGATGAGGTATTTTTTTAACTTGCTGTTATATTTTTTTAGTTTTGACTACTGTTGCTTTTGTGGTACCTATATTAGATTTCACACTTGTCTGCTCTAATAAATGTAGGTAATTATGTGCCCTTGCAATATAATTACATTTAAGGTAATATTTTCTGATTAGAATCTATACAAGTAATAATTATTTTCGTTTATTTACTTTATTTATCAATGTGTCTATTTTTTTTCTATGGTGTAAGCTTACATGTATCTAGTGAATAGTCACTTTTTACAGATAAGAAAATATATGATTATTTTACCATTTTTAACAAATAAGTTTTTGCTACTGCAAGTTTAGTTATTATTAGTAACACCATTTAGAAAAGTAACTTAATTAAGAAAAGATGAAGTTGATTGATTGCTAGAGAAGTTGAGTATTTTATAATGAGCTAGAATATTAAGGGAAAATTAACAATTTAAAATCTCTTATCATTTTAAATACCACTTGTCAGTTCTTTTGCAAGATAATATTGTTAACTAATAATTATGTTAGTTGTCAGGGGCTGGTCTATTTAAGTATTGTTTATTCTGATAACCTGATTGTAAACAAAACAATCTATCTTATCAATCAATGCACCCAAACTGCAGTGATTAAGTCTTTCTTTGTACCTTTTATGTTGCATGAAGTTTAATAAATAAAACAGGAAGTTATGAATTTCCAATACCAGATATTTCTAACTCATTGTGTAGGATTCCGGTACTGGTCTGCCAGTCACCCTGCGGGTGGACCCCAAGGGGTTCTTCCTGTACTGGACCGACCAGAATATGGAGGTGGAGATGCTGGATATTGCCACGATCAGGGATGTCCGCACTGGAGGACATGCTAAAGTTCCAAAAGTAAGTTCAATTTCTTCTTTATATTTCTACTGTAACATATTCTGGAGTTGTGATGGAGGTCTCTAAAAGTCTTTTCTATAGTATAAATCCTGCAATTTTACATAGTAATAAAATTACCATTAAAATAGTTGATCTTCATATGTAACATTACATTGTCAGTAGAACTTACTATTGTAGATATTATAATGTTATTGTGATATCACAAATAACTTTAGATTTTCAAATGTGCAACATGCAAAGAATACTGAATGTTTTCATTAAAAGTATAATTGAATGGTTGGGGTTCTTTGTTCTGCAATAACACTATAATAACTGATTATTATTACATAAACATGCATCGCCTTATGAACCACTTGTGGCTATAATGGAAAGTAGGTACATAGGTATCTACATAGTTAAGACTATGTATGTAGGTACTGTTTGCGTGCCATGTCACATTCACGTGTGATGGCGACGTTTCGGTGATACGTTTATTATGCGCCCTGCTGACTGCTGAGTACTGGAACTCCTAGAGGCAGAAAGCTAGTCACATCTATTTTACTCCTCATAAAAAATCGTCGACTGCATCATTGCTCAAAATCTGGTGGCACAGCCATTAAACTTGACAGCTTGACCCACCTTGACCCAAGTAATACAGGAAGGTCACAAAGCCGTTGGTACTGACGGCAGTCCTTTTTCCTTCTCTTCGACATTTTCATTCCCTTAAGGTCGTGTTGGGCCTTTGGGTGTGTAGCTGTTACACCGCCACATACAAACTACGCATTAAAGACATGACGTCACACAAATCCTGCATCGCGCAATTAGAGTTTACCGAGCGATCGACATATACAAGATTCCGACTTCAAACCGTGGGGCAGTTGCCCGCCAGACACAACACCCGTCTGGTCAGAGGATCCTCCCTTTTCTATGGTGGATGAGTGAACTTTACACCCTGCTCCTCATACCACTAAATTGGTGACCCCGAGTAGGAACGTCAGCGCAGCCTTCGTGCAACTACTTCAGCCTGACGTCATCATCATCACTACCGCAAGCTTTCGTAAGGCGAGTCACACAGCCAGCCAGCACCCACGGCTTCAACGGGTATCCTGACACCAGTAAGCAGCGAAAGCGCATTCCTGATCATCACTCTCAGCCTCATCACCCCGACTCACTGGGGAATCACCGCAATCATCCCGACTCACTGGGAAATCACCTCAATCACCCCGACTCACTGGGGAATCACCTCAATCATCCCGACTCACTGGGGAATCATCTCAATCACCCCGACTCACTGGGGAATCACCACAATCGCCGCAATCACCACAGAAAGTTCCGACCCACTGTGAACTATGTGGCAACCGGTTCCGACTCACGGGAACCACAGCTGGCACTATGAAAGCATCGCAAGATTCAGCCCACGGCAGTTGCCCGCCAGACACAACACCCGTCTGGTCGGAGGATCTTCCCTTTTCTATGGTGGATGAGTGAACTTTACACCCTGTTCCTCATACCATTAAAGTTGCAAGGCCTTCGTTTACTCGGGATTCCATTGCAGCCATGAGGTCATTATCCACCTTGACTGGCGTGAAGCTGAGATGCCAGACAAGAACCAGAAAATGTCAAACAAGTGGCCACATCTATTACCAATTAACAACATTCAGTCAATTAGAACGAGAAGTAGAATGCTTGTCCAAGGGGGTGGCTGAGTAGACCGAGACGTAACGCGCCGGATCAACTCAGGATGGATGAAATGGCGACAGGACACAGGAACAACTTGCGACCCACGTATGCCCCTCAAGTCAAAGGCGAAAAGCTACAAGTCCGTGATAAGGCCTTGTTGTACTGTATGGATCGGAATACTGAGCCGTGAAGAAGACCGATGAAAAAAGATTGCATGTGGTGGAGATGAGAATGTTGAGATGAATGTGTGGAGTGACAAAAATGGATAAAGTAAAAACTGAGTATTTAAGGAGAAGTTTAAAAGTGGCGCACGTGACAGAAAATTTGAAAGGAAATCGTTTGGCCTGGTATGGGCATGTGATGAGGAGAGAGGAAACACATGTGCCTGGAAAGAGTGATGAATATAAATGGTGATGGATGGAGCGGGAGAGGAAGGCCAACGAAAAGATGGATGGACTGTGTAAGGAATGATATGAAAGAGAAGGGAGTGAATGATAGTGTGACGGTTGACAGGGGAGAGTGGAAAAAGAAAACGTGTTGCGCCGACCCCAAGTAACATGGGACAAGGGCAGGAAGATGATGAGTCAAGTAGAACAGGAAAACTACAGAGCCAAAATTTCGCGTCCCAAAAAGTCCAATTGAAGATAAAATCAGGATTGCACGCCAACTTTTGCATTTTGTTTTTCCGGTCTTCAAAACAAACCGATAGTTTTCGTTAATAGACCAAATTATACTTCTGTGCAGCTTCTTTAACCAATCAAGTCTTGGCTCTCGTAACGTAGAATTAAATTACGTTCGCTTATTATTCGTGACATATTTTAAACTAAGTTCTGTCAAGCAAATCGGATCTTGGCACAGTGCCGGAAAATCAGGACAAAGAAGATGAAGAAGGCTGAACAGAATTAATTTTTCATGTTCTTGTTAACCTGGTCCAGGGTCTTCGCCAAATGGCAGACGGGCCTAGTTTGCTAATAAAACTTCCACTTTGGTAGAAGTTTTGCACGTTTAGATGTTTCGTTAGCTGCTTTTATGTGGCAACTCCTAGTAAAGACAAATAGTATGATGCAGGTTCTTGTTAAGCTATGCGCTTCTGAGGATCGAATGTAACCTCATAAATTGGAAACAATATTTATGACCAAAGTTTTGGTTGGCTACTGAGATTGTAACTCATTAACTGCCGAGCCTTTTCCCGACTATGTTGGGGTCTTCTAGCCTAACAGGATGCAGCTGAATACTAGTATTTTACATGGAGCGACTGCCTATCCAAGCTCCACAACCCAGTTACTGGGTAACACGATACCCTTGGTAATACTGGTTGTCAGCCTCAGGCTTCTGATTAATACAGTCAAAAAAAAAATTAAAACAACATCAAATCAAAATTTAAATAACATTGAACTAAAATTAAATCAAAATCAAATTAAAGTATGTATATCAAAATTATGTCAAAATTAAATTAAAATTGAAACATGAACATAACTTATCTTCCATATCAAAATCAATTCAAATATCTTTCTTCAGCACCGGGCCCGCAGCTATGTCTACGGGACCAGTGCATCAGGAAAGGGCCGTCTGGCCTCTCCACAATAACCTTCAGGATGCTATTGGAGCTTCCACGTATCCTACGCATTAGGGATGCCGTTCTTTTGCGCATGATAGCCTCAAAACCATCTATACCAGCCTCGGCAAACATGCCCGACGCACTACAAAACCGCGGAAGCCCCAGCAACACCCGAAAAGCATTATTGTACTGAACACGGAGGGCGTTGTAGGCTCTCTGCGTATACCTGACCCACAGGCTGCAGGTGTAAAACGTCTGGCAGTATGCCTTAAACAGCGTTATTTTCACGTCTTTAGTACACCTAGCAAACCTGCGGGCCAGCATGTTACATCGAACCGACAACGCCCTTCGCTCTCTGTCTATATCCTCGTCATCAAAAAGCTTCTCAGTCAACATGTGCCCAAGGTATTTAAAACGAGACTCTCTTAAGCGCCACCCCATACAAGTAAACAGGAGGAACTGTCGTCAGCTTTCTGGAACCCTCACGAAACACCATAACCTCACTTTTCCTGACATTATACAGGAGACCATGAGCCGTGGCGTATCGTTCACACACTTCAAGTAACTGTCTGAGCGCATCAATCGAGGGACTCAGCAGCACCATGTCATCAGCATAGCTTATGCTATTGATAGTCTTACCATCAATAGAGCATCCGACACCAGTGCTACAAAGCTCCTCAACCAGCTGATTGATGATTAAACTGAAGAGCGCCGGGGAAGTCAAACCTCCCTGCCTCACACCACATTCCAGTCCATACTCAACAGATAATGCACCCGACCATCTAACCTGGTTTAACTGGTGGTCATACCAATACTCGAGGAGGTTAACTAGCTCATGTGGTACGGCTCTCTTCCGCAATTTTGACCATAGGATCCTGTAGTCAACCAGATCAAACGCCTTGGAGAGGTCCAGAAAAGCAGCATACACCGGAGTCCTCTTGTCGGTATAATACCTAACCGTGTGCTTGAGCGCCAGAACAGCAGTTTCCGTGGACAACCCAGGTCTAAAACCAAACTGCGAATCATGGGGATTGAGCTGCCCAGTCATTCTACGCTCAAGCTCACCATCAAGAACCTTAGCCGCTATGGTGGCCAAAGAGATAGGCCTATAGTTGTCTCTATCCGACTTATCCCCGGTTTTGTTCTTTTCTTATACTTTTGCACGTATTTACTAGCTACATTTTCACAAAAATATTGAAATTTTTGAGAATCGATTTCCAAATCGCTCGATAATGCCACCAGAATTGTATGTAAATCTTCCACGAGCCATTCCTCAATACTAAGAATATCCGCAAATGTTTTCCGGTTTGAATCCGCGAATGCAATACGGGCAGTATTGCCATCGTTTGTTGTTCCCGCATTAGGCCTTACTACCATCTACCATACAGATTATTTTGGGATTTGAAAATGTTACATTAAAAAAAAAAAACATAGAAACGAAACATTGATACAGGCAAACATCTTGTGGCAGCCCTGAATAAAATTTTTGAAAGTTCATAATTCCGAAGTCCTACGTTTGTAGTAACTGATATTTTTTGTGGTGGTTCCTATTATTGCTATTAATACATACGCAATGAAAAAAAATGCGACCATGAAGAGACATTCAAGAAAAAAAAAAAAACTTATTAATGGTTATGGATTTATCAGTACATTATAGGCTTTGCTATCATATAATATAACATTTGTGATAGAAAATGGTTTCAGAAAGAAAAGATATTGTGTTTTTATGGTTTCTATGGGTTTTTCTCGATTATCCAAATATCTTCAAAACTATGCCAGATGAAAAGCAAAACTATTTATATAACTTGTTTTTGTTAAAATAATACCTATCTAATTAACATATAACCTGAGGATGACCGCAACTAAGGCAAAATAACACACTGTGGTAACGACTGTCAAAGATCCACGAATAACGGCCGGGACCAACTGTTTAACGTACTTTTCGATGCATGGAGGGGTCTCGGTATTTAAAGATAGTCAGTCACCTATCCGCGGCCCGACATCGAAACGCCGCGAGCACCGACTCTTAGGCCCTATAGATAGTGCAATCTACGAAGACGCGCCCCACTCCGCTCCGCGCCGTACTAGAGTTCAGCTTACAGTACAGTAATCACGGAGTGTGGCGTATCGTCGTGGATTGCACAATCTGTACCGACTGATTGTAATGCAATATTGGAATCTTAAATATTGTATTACAAAACAAAACTATTATTTACGTTATTTTTATATTTTGGGTTCGAATAGCATCGATATCTTGCGTCGTTTCCAGTAGTTCACAAACTTGGCAATGCTCACAAGTACTCAGATTTCGAGTTCTACTTCTGTCCGATTAAAATACGATAAAGTGGGGACAGCCGGCCCGCGGCCGTCTAGCAATTAACAAAAATAATTGCAGACTTGAAACTTCGTCAAGTGTCGTAATTATATTTACATTATGTTAAGTAAGTACGCTTATTTCATTCAAATAAAAAAATAACACTGTATTTTACGCGGCGTTTTCCCGCAAACTGCTCCAAACGCTGGGAAAGGTAAAACCTAATGAATTCTTAAATAATTCCGGTATTGATCACCTCTAAAAATAAGACGTATCAACCGACACGCGACCTTCCTATATTTGGTCAAATGACTAACTTATTCACATAATTTTAGCATTTATAGTAAAACTTGGTGAACTTTCTGAAAGTATACATTTTTAGGGTTCCGTAGCCAAATGGCAAAAAACGGAACCCTTATGGATTCGTCGTCTGTTTGTGTGTTGCATGTTTTCCGAAACTATAAGAACTATGCTGTTGAAACTTGGTAAATAGATGTATTCTGTGAACCGCATTAAGCTTTTCACACAAAAATAGAAAAAAAAAACAATAAATTTTGGGGGTTCGATACTTAGAACTGAAACTCAATTTTTTTTTTTCATCAAACCCATACGTGTGGGGTATCTATAGATAGGTCTTCAAAAATTATATTGAGGTTTCTAATATCATTTTTTTCTAAACTGAATAGTTTGCGCGAGAGACTTCCAAAGTGGTAAAATGTGTGTCTCCCCCCTATAACGTCTAAAATAAGAGAATGATAAAACTAAAAAAAAATATGATGTACATTACCACGTAAACTTCACCGAAAATTGGTTTGAACGAGATCTAGTAAGCAGTTTTTTTTAATACGTCATAAATCGTAAACCGCAATTTTATTATGTTACTTGCTGCTACGGAACCCTTCATGGGCGAGTCCGACTCGCACTTGGCCGCTTTTTTTTAAAGTTCCGAAGTTTGCCGTAGCTGTATTATGTAACAGTATCGCTCGTGGAGATTTAACGTCGTCATCAGCGTCCGTTTTATACCGTAGTTCGCAAAGTAATCTCTTTTTAGTATCAGTTCGTCCGGGCAGTGTCAACTTTGACGCACTTAATTGATGCGATCAGATCGCATAAATTCTGTATAGGGCATCCAAGTCCTGAGTCCATACTAGTGATGTGCCGGATATCCGTATCCGCGGATATCCGAGGGAGAAAAAAGATCCGTATCCGTTACTTTTTTGCGGATCTTGAACGGATCTTTTATATTAATACATTTCATTACGTAAATGAAATTTTAAATATATAAAGCAATGAAATACTGTTAACTTCAATCCAAATTAGTAAAAAAATCATATTTATTATAATTCAAGTAGAATAAGTACCAGTAAATTTAGTTATAAGGTAGTAATTAAACTATCTTTGTAGTGAGATCAAACTTCTAATATTTGTGCTATGCTAATTGAAATAATTATGTGAGTTAACAAATCAATTAAAACTATGTTGTTTTCAAGAACTTAAAAAAATATACGTCATAATTAATATGCGGCATGCGGCAGCTGTGTCCCCCAAAAGTCAGCTACGATGAGGATCATAAATAATTCCTGCTGAACCTGAAGAAAGTTGTGATCCGTATCTGCGGATCACATTTTTAGGGTTCCGTAGTATTTAACGATCCGGCACATCACTAGTCCATACATTCCATAGGTACCTATAGACTACATACTTATTTGCGAAGGTACTTGTGCAGTGTGCTTTATGTACTTAAAGTAATTCTAGTGTTTAGAAACTTCTACACAATGCGAGGAAAGTAAACTTGGAATAACTTCATTATTTGAACAATGAAGTTGTTCTAAATTTAGCTTTTAAATATGCCTATCCTCCCAAATTATTAGCATACAAATTCACACAGTATACTTTATTGATTAATAAAGTGGCCATCGGGTAAGCTGTTGACATAAATATTATCAGCTAGGTTATTCATTAAGACGTTTCATGTTATGAAACCATAAAATGTCAATATCGTGTATTAGCGGCGTGGCCTGTGATGTGGTGCCGTGACGGGACATAAAATTATAGGGCGCGGTAACTTGTAATTTAACGTACACTAATGCTGTCCGTCGAAGCTTCCCTCACCTAATAACCACCCTCCTGTACGATAGTCAGTTCACTAATGAAGTAATGACTGCCAAAACTTTCAGTAATATGATGAAGTGGTAAAATAAGAGAAGAGCCACTTGGCCTGACATGTCAATTCTATGCCTGCTATCACTTTTGGTATATGTGGATGTAAACATGAAAGCATTCAGCTTCCTCAGAAATACACTTAAGGGGACGATAGCTGACTTTTAATGATTTTATACTGAAGATGACGTCTAAACGAATAGTGTTAGTGATTTGGAAAAAATATATGTTAAATTAGAGCATTTTCTTAATATTTTAATATAGGCATATTTTTGATTATGTTTATATTACATAATAAAATTAATTTGTAAAGTTATGTCTAACGCGGATAAAAAACTGAGAATGACGCAAAATCCATCAAGCGTATTTTTCTGAAAACTTCACCATTTAAAGATAATTAAATTACTGATCTTTTAGTATACGTGTTTTATTAAAATACCTTTTGTTTAACGTGTAATAAATTAATAATGCGTCTAATTTGGGACAGCGCTCCTTGATGGGCGAGTCCTATTACTGGCTGGACGTACGACGCGTTGCGTGAGCTCAGTACAGAACACGCAAGCTAACCATTCAAGGTCACTGTCATATATCTGCGTCTTAACTGCACGAAGATTGATCTACCCGGCCGTGACTAATGAAGCTCTGTATGAGTGACAGGCACCACGGTTGCTGCAGACAAATCACCTAACAGCTTACTAGAACTCCACATTTGGTGTCGGGCTGAGTTAAACGACGCGAGAAGAATATTGGCACTGCGGTCACCAGTCTGCTTGCCAAACGTGGTGGTGACTCATCTACGCTTACCGAGTAATATCTAGCAGACAGGCATTTCTATTATTTTGTTGTTTCCTTGTTCTGTTGATGACAAACTTAAACTCTAATGATTCAGCTATCAGTTTGCTCGTTATAATTAAAACAGCATTTCAGCTGTATTTACAAAAAACTTGGCGACAAAATTAGACCATTCATATCATTCGCTTATCGCTTGTAATTAATTACGGACTAGCGCTGGCGCTGTGGCCCTATCACATTATGTGTAATAGCTTATGTGGTTTATAAGCCATTTTTCAAACTTAATTAATGGGTATTAACATACACAGCATGTATATACAGTGTATATGTGCTAGCTTGTTAATTGTAAGTACACAATATTATGTGGTAAAGTTATGTTGTTGAATTCTATCTCTTGAATTTGTTGTTTGATTTTACAGGAGAGAGAGAGTTTATTAATGAATTCGCTAATAAAGTCTCTTTATCATTGTTTTACGGGAAAATTATAAACTCGTTAACTTAAAAAGATGATCTGGCTTGAAAGCCGTGCTTTTATTTAAGGATAGGCTGTGACTTAGTCTACCACAGCATGTTCCTACCTCGATGACGTCAGTGAAAGTGTGAATTAGGATTTACATTTAGCTAGTCTACATGTACACACGGCTACACATCAAGCTATACATTTCCAGTATAAGTTGACCTCGCATTGTACGGAAATTCTATGCAATGCGAGATCAGCATAAACTGGAAAAAATAGCTTGATGTGTAGCTGTGTGTACGCAGTTAGTGCCCTGCCGATTAGCTTTTCTCAGAGACAGCGGTTTTGAATGATCGAGAGACCGATCTTTCGAAACTGATACTGTCAAAAAGGCTTTGAGTACTAAGACATGGCACCGTCGAAGAAGAATAGGTAATGCTTTATTGGAAACAAACGTGTCACACCCTCACGTTAACTACATTACAGGTACCGCACTGTGGGCGTGCGCTGTAGACATTGCCTAGAATCAACATTACATAAGGTGGTAAACAGTGCTGAAGAGGCCCGGCGCGGCCCGATATTTTACCTATACGGTCAACGCCCATAAATCCTTCAGCTTTTATTTCCTACTTAGTCGTTACTCTTAGATATCTTGAAAGTATTTCAGTGCAAGCAACAACGCTTTCGTTCCAGGTTGACGTCGACATTTTAATGGGTATGTTCGTAATGTCGTGATGAGAAACAGCAAACAGCTTTACGACAAAATAAGTTTGTCGCTCTATGCTAACGTTCTCAGTACATTTAAATTTATATGCGGTGTTTTCCATTTATATTGAATGTTTTTACCATAATTTTGGTACCTTAGATATTAGTATATTCTAATATTTTGATAGAATCGTCGCTGACGCAAAAACGCCTGTGTTTATGGCTCAGTTTGTCATCAAGTCCTACACTCCAGATCCACTAAATAAAAGGGCATATAACCACCGATTTTTTGTAACTACTTCTCATAAACTAAATCCTCAATACTTTTATCACATCTCACGGTGGTATCGGATCGGAAATTAAAATTCAAGATGTTAGAATATTAGCATGATTGAATTTCTAAGTCGTCTTGTACGACATTCACTAAATGAAGTGGGATGACCCATTTTTATCTCGAGGTCACATGCATAGCACATTACGCATGCATTATTCGGTGGAAATTTAAGAGGTTATTTTTAAGATTTTTTTGTTAGGGATTCAATTGGTTTATTTGCCATTTTGTGCAAACTGCATGTGCAAATGGTGGATTCTACGATGTGATTCAGGTCGTACTCATAGGTAATTTTATATTTTTCCCTGTTCTTTTTGTTTGTTCGTATCTAATATTATAGAAGTTGTGCATATCTTTTGCAACTAAGTACCTGAATTGATGGAAGTATATCTAAGGTGAACTTACTCAGTTACCTCCAGATTTCAGTGTGTAAAGGACAAAACCCAGTTAATCTTAGTTATATCAAGTCTATTTGCTCTTCAGGGCAATATAGCCAAAACCTTGTTTGGATATTTGCCTAATGGATATATTTTGATTGTGACCTTAGCTCATCTCGCTAATCTATACAATCTGTATAAATAAGTAAATCAAATTGAAGTGTCTGTTAGTATGTCCGTGTTTGGGTCACAGAAATACATGTGTGTACTAAATTTCAACTTAATCGGTCCATTAGATTCGGAGCAAATTTGCTATGACAGACAGACAGACAGAGACAGACAGACACACGAGTGATCCTATGAGGGTTCCGTTTTTTCCTTTTGAGGTGCGGAACCCTAAGCAGTAATTTAAAAAAAAACTGTCAGTTTGTTCCAACTAATCTACGAAACGGCTGGATCAATTTCGACGGGAATTTCACTGGCAGATAGCTGATGTTATAAGGAGTAACTTGATTTTATTTTAGAACAAGAATTGGGTCCACGCGAACGAAACCGCGGGCAGCGGCTAGTCAATAATAAGATAAATGTAGGTACTGAGTTGGTGTGGACTCGCGCTATGTCCAATGCATAGATGATAAATTGATAATATATTTTAAATTGGCCGTTAAAATTATTATTTTCTGTATTATTCTTTAAGGGGGAAGCGCCAAGGTAGCCCGCGAAAGTTAATCTTCTCACGTCTTTTGCAATTTTCAAATACTGACCTGCAAAGTACAAAAAACGTAAGAAAATTTGAATTTCGCGGGCTAACTTGATGCTTTCGCTTTAATAAAAAACTTTTTTACAAAAAAAAAAAAACAACCTACTTACAAAAAACCACTACAAAGTGAAAAATTACTTAAATTTCGGAAGTCTGTGTCTTTGGTTTTGTATTTTTGTTATTTGCCACCGATTTGTGGAGTGACAAAAATGGATAAAGTAAGAAATGAGTATATAAGGGGAAGTTTAAAAGTGGCGACAGAAAAGTTGAAAGGAAATCGTTTGGCCTGGTATGGGCATGTGATGAGGAGAGAAGAAACGCATGTGACTAGAAGAGTGATGAACATAAATGTTGATGGATGTAGCGGGAGAGGAAGACCAAAGAAAAGATGGAAGGATTGTGTGAGGAATGATATGAAAGAGAAGGGAGTGAATGATAGTGTGACGGTTGACAGGGGAGAGTGGAAAAAGAAAACGTGTTGCGCCGACCCCAAGTAACATGGGACAGGGAGCAGGAAGATGATGATGATTAAAGTAATCGAATCGCAACCCGTGAAATACTTATTATTGAGTAGTTCCAGTGGCTATTTGTGGTCTTTCCAAGAGCAACTGCACGAGTTACTATCAAAAAAATACCCAAATCGCTAAAGGTTTGCCTATAATACTTGAAGAGTTCCCTCGATTTCTCTGGGATGCTATCATCAGATCCTGGTTTCCTTATCATGGTACCACCCTTGGGATATCTCCTTTCCAACAAAAAAAGGTTTATAAACGACGAAGTTATCCGCGAACACACATAAAAAAAATATACGGGCGAATTGTGAAACCTCCTTTTTTTGAAGCTGGTTAACAATGTATGGAGACATTAGACAGATGTTGATATTGGTAGGTATATGATATGGGTAACAGGCTATATCCCTAAGCTGTCTTGGTTTGGACGTGCGGTGTTGTAGTACGCTCGCCACGTACGAGTTAATCCTCGCATGTTCCATATTCATCTCAGTATATATCATGAGTTTCGGTAGAAGAGATTAACCTTTACTGTGTTCCATTAATAATTTAAACTCGGAAACCAGTTTCTCATCACAATTGTCAGATATTTTTTTTTTGAGTTTTTACAACAAGGATCTTTATAATATACCTATTAATGATTGTCAGTTAGTTTATTGTGTGTATAAGTAATTCGCATCGCATGTATGTGGAACTTTGTACACAATTAACGATATGTTAACGAGATGTCAGCAGATCGTTATATGCACAGACCGTGTGGCGATGGCGGTGCGCTAACATTACCGCCTGACCGATCGTTATCGATTCCGTGTCATGCACTAATTTTAGAAAAATCTATGTTATAAATTATAGCTTCGACACCGACGACGGGGCCAGTTCTATTGCTTTGTATTTATACATTTTTGTTATTTAGGACAGTTGAAGTATCAAACGTTTGCTGTGTATAAATTTAACGCAAATCTGATGCCTCGTTTATCTTTTAAATTCCATTCGCGCTTCTTCCTGCATATTTTTAAGAGCCGTCAATTTGCCCGAGAATTTCTGGAAATGTGAGCACATTTCAATAAAGTTAATTGTGGATGCGTTTACTAGGAATCAAACAAAGACTTATTCTAGTACAATCAGAGAGGATTACACTTCGTTTTGGAATGTTCTTATGATTGACGTGTTAAAAACACAAATGAGATTGAGAGCACTATTTGTCCTTGTCCAAATATTGACGTAAAACACCTTTGGTTTTTTTATTTCATCTTTAGTGTTTATTATTGTATCTGATTATTCACACGGGGTAAACTAAATGTTGATGATAAATGTAAAAATTATATGTTCTGATGCCATAATTATTAATAAAATTCCATAGTAGATCTTCGATGTCTTGTTTTGTAGACGAGATAATAGTAAACGTCCTAATTGCGATCCGTTGACAGCTTGACGTAATCTATGATGAGTTGATTGATTGATAGTTACAACATCATATCACTTAGTACTTAGAACAGAGGTATACACAGTATGGACGCCACTGATGCTACGATTGGCGTGGCCACCTAATATCTAATTGCGTAACACATTTTCGTAAATGATTACGACAAATCTGTTTCATTTTGACAGTTCAACAACATTCATTGCGTTATTTACGATGTTGAGCAGATTTTATTTTCGAACTTATGAAGCAGTGGATTAGCAATCTGTTTCAAAACGACTCAGATTGTGATTCGTCGTGTATTACGCAATTAGGGTATTGGCAACCTACTGGGCCCAACTTATTTAACATAATATTTATGTATTTACCATCGACTCGAAAAGAAGGTTTGTATGTACGTATATGCTGAGGATGCTGCAACCGAACTGAAGTATGGATGCTCTACGTCACTCAGAGAAAGAGGCAATGTTATATTATCAGTTGAGGACGAGTCAAGTGGACAGGCACTTGAAAAGCGAAAGCTATTAACGTACTCATTCATTCAAGAGCGTGAGATCTTTAGTAGTAGCCAGAGGTAATAATAACATAATACGTGCTGTATTATTCGCGTAGGTTTTATTTATAATGTGTTCTATATCATAGCGACATACCTACTAGTTGTGGTTTATTGCATGATTATGAGTTTCCGTTGTTCCCACGCCAGGCATAAATTATAAACTGTGATTCGTCCCAGATCACGGGCCACTTTTTTAACCAACTTCCTTTTAATTTGGTTTGCAAAAGTCCATTACAGACGTCACAGCGTGAGTAACCATGTGTTTATCATTATCGTTATATTTATTCGTTATCCTGCGCGGGAGGACAGCTCTAATTATTGCATTATATAGATAGGCCTCTGGATGCTCTTGGTTTTAGTCTCGTCCCTCCAAAACCATCTAATACCAGCCTATTATTGCCCCACTGCAGGGCAAAAGCTTCTTCTCATACAGAGAAGGCACGAGCATTGATCCCCATGCTTACTCAGGGGGCCTACCACTAGCTCAAAAGCAGTATTATTTTAATATTACTTCAGTGTGGGAAAGAGATGAAGCTCTACATGATGTATAGCTCCATCTCTTTCTCACATTGAAGTAATATTATAATAATACTGCTTTATGAGCTTGTGGTAGGCCCCCAGGACGGGTTGCCGATTTCAGACTTATAATTGCACTATCTATAATGTCCAAGATAAAACTCTGGAAATACATATGAATACAAAATCACCTAGTTGGTACTTATTCTAGCACGCCCCCTGTATGAATTTATGGAGTCTTCTTTAAGCTTAGGTACAATACACAATTCACACCACACAATACTTAAATTCTTAGATAAATTATGTATGTAAAACCGTTCCTGAAAGAATTCAGAGCAAGAGCATTTGAGAAGAGTGCAGTATAAATCGTGTCACCATTGAAAGTGCAGAATGTATAATTCAAGAGCCCTGGCCACTGGCACTGCGCTAATGGCGCGAGCTTGTAGAAATAAATGATGGCGGATTTGAACTAGAATCTTTCACATTTCCAGATGGGACGTTATTATATACTAAATTTTATAACTGCATCAGCAGCTTTCAGTGTTCGTCAACGTGTTACGAAGCCGCGGGCAAAAGCTAGTGGTCAATAATAGTCATGCTTTGAGATTTTAGTCAAATATCAACATATTTGTGCACGTTTTCTCACAAATTATTTACCAAAGCGGCATATTTGACGGTAGTTGACGCTTTGGTTCAGACCACAGAAAATATAATACTGTTCAGACTGTTCGGAATAACAAAACATCTCATTTCGCCGGATGCCTCAAGCTGTCAGATAATCAGCGTATAAATATTACAAAATTTAAAATCTCCCCGATCCTAACTGGTGACCTACTTCTCCGGGTACGCTTTACCGTTACTGTCATGTAATTTGAATTGACGTCTACGGCGGGGACCAATGGGACGCTCGACTATCTATACGGTCAGAACATAGAATTTCCAAAGATATGGACAGTAATGCACACTTTCTAATTTTAATTGCCTTTGAATTTAAATAATTATCGTGAAATACACTTAAAAAGTTGAGTTCAAAACTTCAGACAATATTTTTATCTATAAAGTAGTTACCTATTGATTGATGTTAGAATAGATTACTTACATAATTTGAACTCATACACACTTATAGTAAGTAACTACTACTTATCAAAATGAGGAACGTAACGTTTATCTGAATCTTCGATTAGCAATACCATCTGAATGTTCTACAATATAATCACAATAGCATGCAATTCTGTTTCATCGAGGTTTCGTTTCGAGAATCATATCTCCATTCAAAAATTTAATGACTTTTTGTCTAGTCGCTCCTGGTTGTTGGAAGTACAGCTTCGTCAGATTTTAATTAAACTTTGAAGTTTCAAACTTCAAAGCACGCTATTGTTCGGTACTTTTATATTGATAAACTCGCTCTCGCTTCATCTGATAATGAGTGAAAACACGGTAAGCGCTCCTGGGCATGTTGCTACCGCAGCGCAGCCGCTGGTCCCATGAATAAAAATAAACCTCAATGAACGAAACGTGGGAATGAAAAAATATGTTTTACATACCACCTTACAATTAAATATCACGGGCAAGCCTATAAACTATGTATTATGTCATTGTTATTATTTCAACAATGCAACTCGGAAATATATTTTCCTTAAGATTTTTACATATTTTGATGATACCAATTTGTCCGTAGAATCGTTGAGACTTATCTGATAATTTGTGTTGTGTTCGAGGTCGCCCGGTGTTCAACTCAAATTATCGTTATTGTGGAGTTTGATCACGCGAGGCCTGATTCGACGATATGGTGGCGAGGAAAAGTGCGAACACATCTGTAATAAGCTGGGTTTAGCGATCCATCGTATTCAGCAGGGTTAAAATCAATAAATCGTTCTCTTGTTCAGCGCTATTATTCGCGCGCTAATAAAGTTCAATCGATACTTCATTTTATATTTATCACTGACTAATACAACAAGTTCTTAACTTTGCAGTATTCTTAGCAAAAGTTCTGTTCTGTCTTAATGTTAATGTTACATGCGTCCTTCTACCTGAGTTTCCCTTTACACACGAATCACAACACGAATCTTCTATATTGACTTAACAGTAACTTTCTTTGCAGGATCCCAAAATACGTAATGTAGTGCTGATTGGGTCGCAAGGATCTCTAGAGGAAAAAACTGTCACCGTCTGTCATGGCGCCGACTTCGTCAATGTTATGTTCATCAATTTCTGCTGCACTAGAAGAGAAATTGCACAGGTGAGCAGCTAATTAACTAACTTAACTAACAGCAAATACATTAATACCTACCGCTAAGGGGCGGGGGCTGGTGCTGGGCTATTAACACTTAATCAGAAGATTGCTTTGAATCGGTCATGTTTCTACGTGCTATTATGACTATAACCCCGATGAAATCGTTCGGCTGTTTATCGTGATTTCTAAGCAGAACTAACTCAAAGACTCAACTGAAAACCAACTTTGGCGTTTTTTCAATTTATTCAAAGCAGAAAACAGTATTTCGCTAACGAAGTATGATGGAAAGTCGTGATGTGTGTTAACACAACATGGGACAACGCCATTGGAATAACAAATAGTTGCACGTAGATGAGTTGCTCGTAAAGGTGTCCACACAATAGTGCGGATTTCACGTTGTCTCTGATACCTGTGCTCAACGGACTGGACCAAATCCGTATCGTAGGCGGAGGTAGCACTCTGGTGCCGGATGAAAACTTTTCTCCATTGCTTTATGTTCGTCGATGCTGAATGTCTGTTGTGATGCACTCGCGTATTGGCATACTTTGCAGTTTGCACCAATTCCGTGATTGAATTCAATTTCATTAGTTGCGGAAAGCTACAGACAGTTTCATGTGTGACTGTGAGCAACCTTTTTGTTCGGATTAAATGGATTGAGTGCGGCTTCGGTCCAATGTACAAGCTTCACGTGTTCGAGATTTTATCAAGTCAGTACAAATAGAATAACAATTCACTTGAATTACAAAAGTAACCCCAGAGCCTTTTTCGGTCAATGAGGAATCAAATGTGTGGTTCATAACCATATAGATAAAGGATGAGTGAACTTTACCCTGTTCCTCATAACTATAGGAAGAGGGTGTAAAATTCACTCATTCTCCATAAAAAAGGGAGGATCCCTCGATCAGACGGGTGGTGTCTGGTGGGCCGACGATGGACGTTGTATATAATTATGCCAGTCGCGCGGTAAAAGTCGCTTGCGCGATGCAGGATTTTGCGTGACGTCAGTGTGATGCGTAGTTCGCATGTAGCGATATAGATGCCGCCACAACCAGATAATTTATTAAAGTGAAACTTTTATTACATCGTCTCACACTTTTTCGTCTGTGTGTTGCATGTCGCGTGACGGTCGGCCGCGGAGTAGGGATAAAGTGAAAGGCGCTCGTCAGAGCAGCCAAGGCCAATATGGCGGCGCATATAGAAGTTTCACTTTTACCGTGGTTTCATAAAACCACACAATCCTTTTTTTATTTATAAGACCACATTTCAAGTAAAAGATGAAGCAAAGAAGATAAAGTTGCCAATTCCTATGCTTGAAGATATAGTGGACGAAGAATTCGGGGTTTAATACGAGTATGCAATTAAGATAGGCAGGTTTCGGAAGATTACGCAAAAACTGTGCGGTAGGATGCGAAATCTTGTATGTTATTTCGTCGTATGTTCCTCAAGCGTTTACTACTAATGTTTATTGCGGCATTCAATGCTAGTTTCTTTAAGACGGAAAGCGAAAATCTGTTGGCGGTAGTGCAGAGGCTTTTGATGTAATCGTGTTGATGTTGCGTTGTTGTAATTGCTTACCGCTTTACAAAACCTAGCGAAGATTGTGAGAATCCGTGGGATGGGAGGGCAGCGCAACACCAGTTGTGGCGATTCTTGGGAAGAACTATATCAAGCCGTGGACGTCTTCTGGCTGAGGTGATGAAACGCTTTAAGCGTTAAAATTTCGCTAATTTGTCCAAGACAGCACGCATTTATAAGACCATAGAAAATTTTGAAGAATTGAAAATAGATTAAATTATAGATGGTTGTTATACGAGACGTTGTAACCAACTACCAAGGAATTGATGTTTATCATATTCTTGAATGCTTCAGGAAATGCTAATGTTGGTATTCAGTAATAAAAATAGACTGCGCTAGTTAGTAATTTAGTCTCTGCAAGTAAATTATGTAACTACACTGTAACTGATACGTATAATAAATACCTCAACCTATGAAAACCATATTATTAATAGCTATATGCAGGTTTAAGATATATACAGCTGCATCTAATTACAAGAAACGGCTGTAATACTGGCTATGGAAATGTGGAATCTAGCATACAATTCCTAGCGCTAGAAGCTTCGGCTTTCTTTTTTCCCCAATCACAATACCGACGTTGATTAAACAGAAAAGTTTTATTTTAGTAAAACAAGGCCGAACATACAATCATGGCCCATCATATTAAACGTGTTGTTATTGTGTACGTTACCCCAGCAAGAAAGTATCTCCTAGAGTTATATGAGTAGAACGTATAGTTGGTGCCTTATCTGCTGTAAATGTGCCTCCACATAAAAAATGTGTGCCCCCTGTCGTTTTGAAAAAAAAAACGGAAAAACGATTCTTGCTGGGGTAACGTTTTTCTAGCAGGAAAATTCTAAACGAATGATCGGAGAGAGAAAAATTGTGCATGGCCAGAGAGCTTATATGTGTGCCAAAATGTGCCCCCAAAAATAAAATCTGTGCCCAGTTCATCGATATGTATTAATCCGTCGCTTTTTAGTAGTCATTCAAATTTGGTCGGATAACCAGCCGTTGCTTACATATTTTGGTTTTTTGTTAATATTTACTTATTGCGAAAAATTCCAAGCTGAATATTTTCACCATATATTTTTGACTAAAGGCACAAGATTTTGGTTTACACCTACACATCTGGGATTGAGCCAGTTCCTTGTATTTTGCCGTCAAAGTTATGACACCATCGTTTTGACTTTTAGCAAGATTATTCGAAAATGCATGCATGAACAGTTTTGAAACTTTGTATGGTTATTATTAGCGTCAAGAAGGACCGAATACAGTTTTCAGCGAACTTATGCCTTGTCCCATTTAGGCGCTGCGATGTTTTTCCGGGTTTTCATAAAACCGCGATAGCTTGAAAACTATAAATATTTTGTTAAATCTAATTGGGGCACTAAGGGGCACACATTAAGAGCTACTCGTGTATTTTTATTCTACAGGGGCACATGCAATGGTTTTAGAGATATACGATTCATCAAAACGTTACTCCAGCAGGAAATGCAATATCTCGAAAATCTGAAGGGGCACAGATTTTATTTTTGGGGGCACATTTTGGCACACATATAAGCTCTCTGGCCATGCACAATTTTGTTCTCCGATCATTCGTTTAGAATTTTCCTGCTAGAAAAACGTTACCCCAGCAAGAATTGTTTTTCCGTTTTTTTTCCAAAACGACAGGGGGCACACATTTTTTATGTGGGGGCACATTTACAGCAGATAAGGCACCAACTATACGTTCTACTCATATAACTCTAGGAGATACTTTCTTGCTGGGGTAACGTACACGTTGTTATTCACGACTATTATTTGGAAAACGTGATGTCTCCGTGACAGCATTTCGTGGTGTCAGTGATAAATGTGAACAGTCGTGTGTTTAGTGATGGGACAGACGAGAATACGCGTCGTGATGATGTCTCATACCACGATAATAATATGACTACAGGTCCGCCGGGGTCAAGGCTTTCACGAGTAAGCACGAACGCATCTCTTTTTTATGTTAAATTTTTTGACAACCATTGTGTCTGCTTAAAAATGTAAAGTCATCGTGACGTCTCTTAAATTGGGTTAATTCGTAAATGTGTGAGCTTTTGAGCGGCTAATTAAAAGGACACTGGGTTGTACATATTCTTTAACATGAGTAAATGATTGGAGTACCATTTCATCACTGATGATATGTTATTATATCACTAAGGTTATGTTCGCGTGTGGTATATTGTAAGAGTTATGTATTAACCGTAATTTAAATGATTCGATTAATATCATGAATGTTACGGGTCACTGGGTCACTCATGACCTGAATGATGACCTGGACATAGAAAGAGAACGCACGGCGATGGCTGTCCGAGGTAATATGCTGATCCGCAGATTTGCACGTTGCACGACGCAAGTCAAAATAACCCTTTTCAGAGCATACTGCCAGTGTTTTTACACATGCAGTCTGTGGGTCAGGTATACGCTGAGGGCATACAACGCCCTGCGTGTCCAATATAACAATGTATTTAGGATGCTGTTGGGTCTACCACGATTTTATAGCGCTTCCGGGATGTTCACCGAGGCCAGGGTTGATGGTTTTCATGCCATTATACGGAAACGGTGCGCTTCTATTCTCGGTAGAATACGTGCTAGCTCCCACAGCATCCTGAGTGTACTGTGTGATAAGTGGGACAGCCCCATGCTCTGGCTCACTGGATACGACTGCACACGTAGGTGTCAGTCGTTTCAATTTTGTTTATAGTGTGGTTTTTTACTAACATTAGGTTAACACCTTTACTAACAATTTATGGATCGTGTAATTTGGTCTGAAATAAAAATATATTATTATTATTATATCATTACTTCATTACATTCTACAGGGAAACTTTGTTTGATACAAGACTACTGTTTAACATTATACAGTGAGTCGCTTGTCTACCCTTCGTGTGGAAATATAGACTTGTTGAATGTTTTGACAAAATCATTAAAATTATCCCTTACCTTAAAAGCAGTTAGGTGACTCCGTCAATTTTGATGTCATGTTTATTTGCTGTCATAGTTACTTACATTTTGTCATGAGATGCGTCTCATGCGGTACCCTCACGACACATAACAGCTTTTAAATTTATGACTACTTACTTAATGTAGCATCTCAAGTAGATGTCAGGTTCTCTTTTACCAGTAGATGATATTTTATTCCGTAACGTAGCATCTAATGTTCTAGAATTATTCGGTAATGGTTTCTTTATCTGACGATAACGACTCAAGTTATTTACGGTGATACGGATGTCTCGAGTAATTAATTACCGATTCCTTCCAAGATTAAAGTTTTAGCCGACTTTTATGTCGGAGTTAGGTTTAAGCTTTCTTTGATTTTACTGGTCTGGATACTGTTGATAGTGTAATTTGGCATTGTTGGCAGCTTTGGACCGAGGGGTTGTTTGCTCTGGCGTACAACCTGAGCCAGCTCAACAATCCAACGATCAAGTTCCTCGAGAAGTTACACACCAAGATCGCGCTCAAAGCTGACAAGTCGGGGAAAATTCTCGTCAAAAAGTAAGTTTACGTCTTTCTACGTTATCTAACATATTTATAGTTTTTTAACGTTCAGTGATAAGAAGTTTCATTTTACAACTTGGTATGGCTTCTTTTATCTTTCTCCGGCATTTAATGGGTTGTAACGGGTCAATAAATACCATTAAAACTTTCAGATTGAAGTATTAAAGGATTAAAGAACAATAGGACGTTTAATGAGATTGAGAGATGTATAAGAGCTCGGAATGCTAACATTTGGTGACCTTATTCCAAGAGCAGAGCCCTGGCGCTAGTGAGCGTTTGAATTACAATAAGCAAAAATATCTAGTGGAATGATAACGATATTGCATTTTTAGACCTAGATGAACAGTTAGCAATATACTAACCCTTTGACTTTTATGACTTGCGCGAAGATGAACAGCTGATTTAAAGTATTTATGTCGTGCTTAAGACGGACTTGCTATAAATCGTTACTGTTACTGTAAAAGAATCGTTTCTTAAAATGCAATGTTGTAAATCATGGCTGAAGTTAATGGACACAGTGATGAATATGATTAGCTATTTGCTCCGCGTAAACTTCAGTGTTGAGATTGTTCAGTTCATTGGTAGCTATTTTCCTCGAGGAGTATTCGTCGGTCGTTGCGATTGAGATTCCGATATACTTTGTAGCACCGTTCAGTTTTCGTTTATTAACCGAAACTTTCTCTCTCTTTTGTTTGTGTTCGATTTCCTTGTTTCTGGTTGTCAGGTAATGTTAGTGGTTGCGCTATCTGTCATTGTCATCTACCACACGAGAGGTTCATTGGACTGTGTTGAGTACAAACCTTCGTCAATCTACCGTTGACACCCGGTGACAAACTTGTCGGATGTTAATATATTTACCCAAAACTCAGTTACGTGTTTCACAGATCTTAACTTCAGTTTACGATGGTTACGTCTGGCGGAGTTAAGGAAAATACATGAGCGCGTTTTCGTCGTTTCTTGCTCCTGTGTTAGGGTGTCTTTCCACCAGAGATGTGCTATGCTACATTGCTATGGGGATGCGTTTGATATCCAACAATCATATACATACAGTCAAACCTGGGTAAGTGAGAACTGGGTAAGCGAGAAAATTCTATAAATGAAAGTATTTGCCTCGTCCTGTCATTTTAACCGTCTAAAACCTCTATAAGAGAAAGTCGTTTTACAATCGTGGACCTCTATAATTGAGACTGCTACTTGCCTGTACCTCTATAAGCGACAGTCGAGTGTAATTTAACATCTATTTATGACTCATTCTTAAGTTTCGTGGAAATAACATTTTTTTTTTCCTCTCTACCATTCCCAACCAGCCTCAACCTCTATTAGTGAGAAAGGCCGCTGCTGTACCTCTATAAGCTAGAAACTCGAGTTACTGAGAAACCTCCATAAGCGAAAAAGAGATCGCGGTCCCTTGAACTCTCGCTGACCCAGGTGTACGCTGTATACCTATTGGTCCACAGCATAGCACTGGTGGAAACGGGGTCAACTAAGCTATGTTTTTTATATAGAAGGATGCGTGTTATGAATGGGAGCTATGGATGCGCGTGTGGTGTAGATGTGCAGCCGCAGCCGCTCCCCGTGCCTTCCCTACTGTCGATACATCGCATAGCTCGAGCTGCGCATCTATCTTGCACAGCTACCTCGCGGCGGCGCATCCTCATAGCACATCTTACTCGCCCCACTACACAGCTCAGCATTAGTGGAAACGGTCACATTGTTTCTAACTTAGCTTTCACATCCTCGCAGCATAGCACATCTCTGGTGGAAAAGCACTCTTACGGGGGTTGATGGGGACGATAGTTGTGCGATATTGTCACCATAAAATGTATTTGTCGAACAGGATGATATATGTTTTTATCGTGCTTCTGAATGAAGCAATAGAAGTAAATACGTTTAGCGGCTAAAACATGACACACTGAACCGAGCATTTTCCCGTTTTCTGTTTTGATGTTGTTTGCCCTAACCTTAGGGTCCCCACTTTAGAGTGTAAGACGTTCACCGTTTATGCATAACAAACGCATGAAGGTTGTCGACTGCCTGTTGTTCGCCTTCCTCGTAATATTGAACAAGTATTGTTTATTTACGTCGGCGTCGGAGCGACGTGTTTACTTGTATTCTTTTATCGCACGTGTCGCCATGTACCTACTTCGGAATTATGTTACGACTAGTGATGTGCCGGATATCCGTATCCGCGGATATCCGAGGGAGAAAAAGATCTGTAGGTATCCGTTACTTTTTGGCGAATCTTGAACGGATCTTTTATATTAATACATTTCATTACGTTTATGAAATTTTAAAGATGAAATGTAGCAATGAAATACCTACTGTTAACTTCAAAGCAAATTAGTAAAAAATATTTAATCATATTTATTATAATTCAAGTAGAGTAAGTACCAGTAAATTAAGTTATAAGGTAGTAATTAAACTATCTTTGTAGTGAGATCAAACCTCTAATATTTGTGCTATGCTAATTGAAATAATTATGTGAGTTAACACATCAATTAAAACTATGTTGTTTTGAAGAACTTAAAAAAAAAATACGTCATAATTAATATTGAGTAATGGTAAATTGTATTTCAAAAACCGGCCAAGTGCGTGTCGGACTACGCACAATGAAGGGTTCCGTAGTTGAGATGAATTTATTTATCCCAAGAATAAACTTAACATTGTAGTTGAAAAACATGTTCTCCCATACATTCCAACTACAAATCGTCGCTCGGCATCCAATACCGCGAAGGTGAGATTTTTTACGTTTTTTTTTTTTAATTGCAAGATCACTTATTTGAACGTGTAGAAGAATTAAATAAAACTAAAATCTGATGTTCGTTAAAAATTTCACATTTGCGGTATTAATATAATAATAATATAAATCTAACACCTTTAAAAGAGCAATTCTTGTATATATGTATATATATAATCTGAATCTCGGAAACGGCTCCAAGAATTTTATGAACTTTAGTACGCAGGGGGTTTCGGGAGCGATAAATCGATCTAGCTAGATTAAATTTTTAGAAAACGTCGTTGAAAAAGAAAAATGGTCACGATATTTTTCTTCATTCAAGTAACAAGGACTCATTCATTGTGTTAGTAAACTTATGAACTATGTTAGCTTATTTTACCAGGTCACTCAGAAAGTTTTGCGATTAACAGTTTTTGTCTATGGGATACTGGCTGGTTTTGATATCGATAAAAAATATGACTATTTATTACAAAAAAAAAAATATAACATTCTAAATTCCCTCCACATTTTTTACGAGCAAAATCAAAAAGAAAGAAAGAAAAGAAAGAAAAAGTATTTATTGAGACTCGCACAGGAAATCACAAATTAAACTAAATACCTTCATTAAGAACATTAATAAAAAAACAAGGTAAAATTAAAATAAAAGCAGAAGGAGAAAAAAATAGAGAGAAATGTAGAGTTCTTTGAAAGATATAATAAAAAAATATATAACCTGTGGTTTATTTTTTTCTAGTATCGCAAAACTTTCCGAGTGCCCCACGTAATCTAGTTTAAATTTATTTCACCCCATGGGAGATGGCACTGCAGTGATTGATGTACATGCAATCCAGCCTGCTAGTGATCATTTTTAGGTTATTGTTGGAGCTGGCCCGCACTCTGCGCAATAGAGATGCACACCTCGTTCGCATCGTTGCGTAAAAGCAATTAACATGTGTGTCCGCGAACATTCCCGATGCGCAACAAAAACGGGGCAGCCCCACCAATAGGTACCCTGAAAGCGTTGTTGTATTGGACACGAAGGGCGTTGCACGACCTTTGGGTATATCTAGCCCATAGGCTGCACGTGTAAAACGTTGTACAATAAGCTCGAAACAGAGTAATTTTGACTTTTTAAGTGAGCAGCGTGCAAACCAGTGAGCCAGCATGTTCGCCCTTACCGACAACACCCTTCGTTCCCACCAATATCGAGTCCGTCATTGAGGTCAGGGGTCCATATATGACCAAGATATTTAAACGTATATACTATTTGTAGTGGAGTCTCATTGAGTAATACAGGTGGTACATAACCTGGTCTATCATGGTCTTTGAGGCTTGGGGTAGACTACCCCAAGCCTCAAAGACCATGATCTCCGACTTATTGGAGTTGTACATCAAACCATGTATTTTGGCATACTACTCACATTTGGCGACCAACTTTCTGAGACCACAGATTGACGTGCTCAGAAGCACCATATCGTCTGCATAGCTAATATTATTTACACAAATACCAACCACCTACTCTGGTGCTGTTGAGCTCGCCAATCAGCTCACTCGAAAAGCGAGGGTGAGCTCAACCCTCCCTGCCTCACCCCGCATTCCAACCTGTATGGCCTGGAAAAAGTTCCAGCCCATCATACACTATTGATCTTGTTACCATACCAATATTTAAAGATGTTTATAAGCTCCATTGGCAACCTATCCTTCTCCATCTTTCTCCGCAATACGTCATAAGCCACCAGATCGAAAGCCTTGAATAAGTCGAGGAAGCTAACATAAATCTGCGTCCCACGCTGTGTATAGTATGTGACAGTATACTTAAGACACAACACTGCACTTTCTGTTGACAAACCACGCCGAAACCCGAATTGGTTGTCATGAACATTTACAGTTTTATTTTTTAGTTGTGTATTAAGCAGACTGTCAAACACTTTTGAAATTTTGTTGTTGATATTATAATAGCTAATTGTAATTTTATAAGAGATGGGCTTATTGGATGCCGAGTGACGAAATGTAAGTTTGCGCGCACAATATTGAGAGATTTACCATGTTATTTTAAGACCATGGACTTCTTATAGGTTTTCCTGTAATCTATGAGTAAAGAGCCATACTATGTATTTTTTTCAACATTTTTGGTCCAGTAGTTTCGGAGATAAGGGGGGGGGAATGGTCAATTTTCATTGAATTTCTTAAATATCTTTAAAAGTGTTTATTTTAAAATGATACAAAAAATATATTTAAAATCCTCATAACAAGTCCTTTCATTTGATATGTCACACGGTACTGTTAGTAAAACTATTTTTTTTTATTTTCTTGTTTGCCCCCCAAAAGTGACCCCTATATTCAAAATTCATTTATTTACGTTACACATTCGTGTTTGGGTCACAGAAATACATATGTGTACCAAATTTCAACTTAATCGGTCCATTGGATTCGGAGTAAATTGGCTGTGACAGACGGACAGACAGACAGACAGACAGACAGACAGACAGACAGACAGACAGACACACGAGTGATCCTATAAGGGTTCCTTTTTTTCCTTTTGAGGTACGGAACCCTAAAAAGAGTAACTTGGCAGCTTTGCCCCCCAAAAGTCAGTTACGATGAGAATCATAAATAATTCCTGCTGAACCTGAAGAAAGTTGAGATCCGTATCCGTATTCGCGGATCTAGGCCCTTATGAACCGTATCCGTATCCGTGGATCACATTAATTACGACACAACTCTGTAGCACATTCTTGTGTGAATATTTAAGTTAAATAACTCCTAGTGGTCAGCTCTGCCGGTTATGATAATTTATCACAAATTATAATTTTAAAATCTATCAGAGCAGTTTGCCTTGAAACTTCTAAAAACTTATTTTGATTTTTTGCATGCTTTTTGTTTCGTTCTTCATATTCGTTTATTGTTAATCTAGCTGCGCCTTACAGTTTCACCCGCATAAGTCTCGATTCCGTGGGAATATCGGGATAAAAAGTATCCTATGTCCTAACCCAGGTCATGGTCTACCCATGTGCCAAATTTCCGTTCATGCGTTTTAGCGTGAAAGTAACAAACAAACACACTTTCACATTAAAATATTAGTTAGGATGCAATAACGCTAAAAAGGTAAATTGTTGTAGTATTAGAATTTTAGAATATAGGTTAACAGTATGGGCCTTCCGAGTATTATTTATTTTCTTGGTAGAAGAGATGTATATGAATTTGATCAAGATACACTACATCTTTTGAAAATTGACCAACTTAACACTGATTCTGAAGATCAGGAATGATGAGATTATATCTACTATATACCTAAGCGTATTTATTGGTATTAAAAAAAAAATACAATTTCTGTAATAGAAAAATAATCGAAGTAGTAATACTTTAATTTTGTGTTTCAAGGCACATACAATTTCGTTCACGTCATTTAATTTAGGAATTTATTATTTTTAACAATTTTTGTACTTATTTACTTTTATTAATAAATCATTATTTAGACACTTCACTTATACTTATTTCTTATAAATATTGAATATGATTGTAGAAATAAATAATTTTTCGGGAACAATTAAAAAAAAAAAGTCGACTTGTTGTTGTACAATAACTTCAAAAGAATTATTAAATAAATAAAAATAAATAATAAATAAAATAGATCTCAAGAAACAAAAATGTTATAGATTTTTTTTTAATCCATAGTATGGCGCCGCCGCTGTATGAACGTTGAACAACCTAGCTGGACAAAAATATTAAAACCTTTTTTTATTATTTAATTTGTTTTTATGTAATATGGGAAGCTTGCAAATGATATAGTGCTATTTTTTTAATCTATGTAGATACATTTAACACCATGGATGGGGGGCGAGCACCGACTTACAATAAAACTATACTAGCTATAATACTTTTTTACACGCATATATTGAGTACCTGGATTTTAATCTACTAATTGTTTTCTTCCAAAGTTCGAATATCGTTCTTCTTGATGTGTCAAAAAGGTAATCTGAAAAAAAAAAAAAATACGCGATCGTTTCCGAGTGCCAGTCATATTTTATTTTAAAATATATTGAGTTAACTATAAATTGAAGTGAAATTCACAACTCGACTGTACTAGAATCTATAAAGTTTTTACTTGAAACCATAAACAATATGAATATTTTTCTATCATTTCTCATAATTCTTTTAAAGTAAAACGACTATGAAAGTTGCAAATGTTTAATAAAAACCACTTACCGGTATTCACAGAAGCTGTAGTAACAAACACAAAGTTATATTCCTTAGACAAACCTTTACGAGACACGTTTAGCTGCGCACTAAACCGGTTTCAGTTAGTCAAATTTGTTGAACGTCGACTTTGTTTCTTTTTAACGCCTCTGTTTTTCGTTGGCTGTTTTTTTTTAAATACTGTGATTGTATGCCACTGTGGTTTGTTAAAAAGAATTTATAAAAGTTTTTCGTTTTCAACCTATTTTTTTTTAAATACGTACAAACGTACGTACGTACGTTTTTTACGTACAAACAGTGTGCGCCGCACCGGAGCCGCGTAGAATTTATATTTTCATTCTGAGATGTTCTGAAATTTTTCATCTTGTGGTCCGGTGCCGGTGCGGCTCCGGTGCGGCTCCAGTGCTCCTTCAGTGCGGCTCCAGTGCTCCTTCAGTGCGGCTCCAGCGTCACGTACAGGAAGCCTAAAGACTAGTCACTAGATTAGGGATGGCGATTCTTTCCGAAAAAGATCGATTTTTAAATCGATTCGAATCGTAAGCTGATGTATCGATTCACAAAAAAATCGAGGTCTAAAAGATCGATTTCTAAAAAATCGATTCTTTTTTCAAGTTTGCATTTATAATGTAAATATAAACCCATTTTATGAAAAACAAAAAAGATACCAGAATAAATGATCTCTTATCAGTAAAATCAGTTTTTTTTTAATTCAGGGAATTTGACAATAAAAATTATTTTATTACCATATCAAAGTCAGATCAGGTATGAACGAAGACATTTATTTTCAAAATGTATTTATTACATGAAAAACTTAAAGTTCCCAATGCTTCATATATAAACTTTTCAAAAACAAGTCTGTCAATTCTACTGGGATCCAAGTAGGGATGGCGATCTGAGATCGATTAATCGAAGAATCGATTTTTCAGGCCCAAAAGATCGATTTTTTAAATCGATATGCAGTACTGAATCGATTCAGTGAATCGATATTTCACCCTTGAAAATCGCCATTCGATTTTTTCGGCTTGTGAGTGCCTTTTTTTAATTGCTACATCGCAAGTGATGAGCGGAACGGAGCGGATTATTACTAAAACTTGATTTTGTTAAACTAGTCGTAAGTTCTTATAATTTTACCGTTTCTGTTGCCTTCAATAATAAATAAAGTAATCATCAAACTGTTCGGCTGACTGAACCTTAAAGACTTACGTTAAGCAGAATAGCGGATACACGATTCTTGCGTAGTGATGACATAGTAACTCGTAGGGTTCACTAATGGCCTGTGTAGACAAACAAAGTTTTTATCAAGTCAAGGGGCAACTGTCATTTGTAGTCGGAAGATGTTGAGTAGAATCGAGCCACGTTTAGTGAAGCTCGCACTTGACATTTAACATTTTCACCATGGTTTGTTTTTACCAAAGGACATCATGACAACTGTTTCAATGGAACAGGCAGTTAGATGTTTACTGTGAGTAAATGGATTTGATTAAATCAAATCATTTATTTGCTTGAATATGGGTAGGTACATGGGGTATGGGAGGATTAATTTGTTTTACTGCTGCATCTTTAACCTTTCGAGATCTTACGACTTCCATGAGAGCCCCGAACAACCGAGCTTTGTTAGGTCAAAAGTTTAAAAGTTCGTCTAAGCTTTAGCAACTCGTCTGAGATTGTTGTTGTTCATGGACGATGATGACCATTGCTTAGAAATAATAATGAAATGTTTACTTCATCATCATCATTGTGCTCAACCTGGCGTTTCCCACGCCTTGGATGATATCGTCAGTCGAGAGCGGTTTGGAAGTCCTAGGATCTCTAGGTTGAGCGAAGGGCCTTAAGGCTCCGTGCACGAAAAAACCCTTTTTCATCAATAACTTATCTAATTATAAGAAAGCTTGAAGTAATTGAAAAATTAAGTCTGTGTAACTATAAAAGTACAGTTTTATTGGTACTAAACCATTCGTGTCAGTCACAGCACCTATTAATAGTTGCATCACTTTTGCGCTCTCAAAAATATGGTTTATTTCGCCTTTGATTTACTTATTGAAGAAATTGTATACCTAATCATAACATAAAATTTTGATTTTATCTCAAGGGTAGCTGAAGACTAATGTGTGATTTTTAAATTTCTTGGTATGGTTTGCTTAATAATAGGAAAAAATACATTACTGACTAGGTTTAAAAAATAAAAATATGGTTTTTTCTACATTATTTTTCAGCTATATTTTGTATGGAAGTTAAAAAAGTGGTTCCCCTATGTAAAGGTAGACCATCTAATGATGTTGATGAAATTTTTTAGTTTTCAAAATCAACATTAGTTTCGTCTAACTAAACGATCAAACGTCAGTCTCGCGTAAATTTTTGGAAAACTTGTTTCGAATTTTAGTGATTTACCACGAATCCTTAATTTATTTGAAAAATCACTTTCCGTTATGTACAAGACAAAGAATTCGAATTTTAAAATCACAAATAATTTTGTTTAAATTCTGTTTCCCTTTCTCACAACTAATGAACAAAATTTATCAAAATCAGATCGATTTCGTGTACGGCTCCTTAAGCCAAAGGGCTTAAGGCCCTTTGTACACGGCACGGTTTCTTTACCGTACGGCGGCGTATAAATAAACTGCCCGTTTCTTTATGGCGTGACGTTCGTACTAATTCGGAAACACGAAAATAATCGAAGCGCATATCTTTTTTGGTTTACCTATAGACAATTAATAATAATTATTAGGTATAAAATTAAAAGGTTTAAAATTTATTTTAAGGTAAAATCTAGTTTTAGCTCTAATAATTCTGTGGACAACGAACGAAAAGGTCAAATTATTCAAATCATTTTTTTTTGGACGTCATTTGGTCAAAACCTTACTCCAATGTTCAGTTAGATATTAATGTGTGTTTTTAATGCAGTATCGTGAAGCTGCTAGCACAGAACAAGGAAGATAAGAAACGCGTAGAGAAGGCGTTGAGCGAGTCGGGTCTACCTACCGGCAAGAATGACACCATCAGTCAGTCCAAGTTCCAGTTCGAAGACTTCTTCGCGTTCTACAAGAACCTCACGCAGAGGACCGAGGTCCAGAAGATATTTAATACCCTGTAAGTTACTTCATATTTTATTAAACTTTAACAGAAGTTTCGCGGAATCGTGACCGATGGAACGAGTGGAGACAGTCCTTTGTTCGGCAGTGGGGACAGTACGGGCTGATAATTATTATATAACACTCACTAGCGGTACCGCTGTCTCTGCATGCGTGGATTAATTTAGGTATTTATACCTACCACAACTTCAGAAAACAAAATCACACAAATCAGATCGTTACTAGCTGTTCTTGAGTTACAAATACACTAACAAACAGACAGACAAAGAGACGTTGCGTTTTCTAAATGTAAGAAAAAGATAAAAATCTTTTTATCACATCTATTCAAAAAGAGCTAGTTCGTTCGTCGTAAACAGGGTCTAAAATTGCTTTTTAATCCCTAGGGATTAAAAGTGATTTGAATTTGGAATGTGGATATTGTTAGTAAAAGTTCTAATCACCAAAGAGATCAAACCGAACATTGTATGAAAAACAAGTAACAGGCTGGCAAGAGAGAGAGAGAAAGTGTGAATTTGGTCAAAATGAAAATCCAAGATGGCGGCTGCGAAAATTTTCAAATTTTTCGTCATGGGTGTCGCTTTCATAGTTTTCAAGGGTGCTAAAGTCGATAGTGAGGTCAAATTGTAAATCCACGATAGCGGAGAAAATTTTATTTTTGTTTTAAACCATACGTGAAAAGGAACTTCGTTCCTGACGGGGGTCGAACCGCACACGTTTTTTTTCTCATAGAGGGTGATAAAAAGTAGAGTGTTCACCTCGGGAGCAACACTATTTTAAGCTCGAGTGACGTACTTTGAATCCCTCGCTGCGCTTAGGATTCTACTTAAGAATCCCTCGCTACACTCGGGATTCTACTCTAGAATCCTTCGTTCCGCTCTGGATTCAAAGAAACACTCTCGGCTTAAAAATTGTTGTTTGCTCCTTTGGTAAACAATCTACTATTTCTACATTTTTGCAATATTCAAATTTCGTTAGAGACCTTATCGTGTCATTTATGGGAAAGATGATTTCTAAGGATGATCTCAGAGAGGCCAGAGTGTGCAGTGCTGGGTAGGTTCATCCAGCTTCACGTGACGAGATGACACATGTTTTTTTTTGCGACATGAAAGATTTCATTGTTTTCATTTTGAATTTGATGTATTTTGGATTTTATGAATGATGACTAACATAGTTTTAAAACCTTTGTAACTAACAATTTATGAACAAATCAGTTAGTCTGAATTAAATAAATTCATTTAAGTGAAAATCGGATTAGGTAGAGTACCTATATTTAACCCAAAAAAAACTTAATAATAATTATTCGAAACAACAATTTATTACCAATGTAGGTATTCAAAGTCTAATAAATAATTCGTGATTGTCTGGAAATTAAAAGGTCATGATTATTATTCTGGGGTTTCAGAATTCGGTATTATCCAATCCTATGTTACTTACTAAAATTTTTGTATATATACTCTACCTACCTATTACGACTTTATGTGAATTCTCGTGCGACTTTAGTGGTATTTCTACAACTTGAGGAATATTATTTCTCGCTTCTATAAATCTACCTACTAGTTATCGGTGGATGATGATACGGTCACTTAGATACATACAAAAGCCGGGCTCATTTTAAACAAAAAAAAATCCGAACCCGACGGCTTTGGTGTGGTACACACGGCTACACATCAAGCTATACAACTCCAGTATAAGCTGACCTCGCATTGCACGGAAGTCCCATACAATGCGAGATCAGCGTAAACTGGAAATGTATAGCTTGATGTGTGGCCGTCAGTACCTTAAGTTTCTAACGACACCCGACTCAAGGTGTCACTTAAAATTTATCAATGTGTCTCCGATTAGTGCTTATTACCTGCTCTTTTATGTAAATGTGCCATTTGCACGCTAATGAAATTGTTGTTGATATGTTCGGAAGAGCACGACCATTTTCTTGATTATTCCTGATCTGTTACTTACGCTGCTCAAACTTTATTTGGGCCATAAATTCAGGAAACTTTTCAGCGTATTGCACTATGAATTGAGTTGAAAATAAGTAGGTATTAATAAGAACAACTTTTCATCGTGAACCACGAGGGTGGTCGAAGTAATGAAACTCATTTTATTCATCTTGCACTACTTATCAAGCAAAGCAAAACGTTTTAAGATCATCAATATTAAGCTTGAGTACATCCGCGCCATTAAGCTCGCAGATACTTGACCGACAAAACAACAACACTTTATGAACGAAGTGCGTTGTTATTATAAAGGCCCCCGGCACGTATTAGTTCGATCAACTCAATTAAAAATTTCTGCCCTCCCTTGAATGGAGCGGTCTATTGCGCTAAATGTTTCGAGAAGTTAATCGCAAACTTTGCTCCGGATTGAGTCTAACTCATGGCCTTTAGATCAATATGCGCAGTTAGCCGGTTGCCAACCAATATTTTCAGCTTTCAGCCAACTGATGTTTGCAAACTCAGACCAAATAAAAACCAAGACAGCGCTGTCAACAGTGACGTGAAGCCGGTTTCGTAAACATGTGTGCACTTAGTGAGGTGTAGTTTGATTGTAAATGGTTGTAAATGTGTGCGTGTCAGAGCTGTAGTTTTTGGCATGCTTCACTTTATTGTTCGCACCGCTATGTCTGGGTTTTTTATTTGGTCTGAGTTTGCAAAGTGAGCTATGTGAATCGCTTGTTTCCCTGATTCGCGTAAACCGTAAATCAAGGTAGCGACGCGTCGCGTATATGTAGTTAGATTTTTTATGAATTATATTCTATTGTGAATTGTGATGTTACAATGCAGTATCATTATCGTAACTTAATTTAGATTATGGCATAGGAGCACGTTATTTAATACTGTACAGTGATTTTTGAGGTCTGAACTTATTATTACAAAAAAAGAATTCAAAAGTCCTATAAATGATTTTTTGTCAGCTTTTCACGTTTCAGTTTTGATTATTGAACCATCTGCTTAGTAAGCGTAAATTGTTTACAGTGATGCCGATTCTCTTGTCACAAATACCTCTAAACTAGACTAAAAATCACCAAATTCGTTTATTCCTGTCAAACGACGATTTCCCATTCTGAAATACAACTAAAGTGACACAACACTTTATTTTAGTTTGACAGCACTAAGATGGCACTGAGATATTAATTTAGTGAAAATGGCAATTTTGCTATTCTGAATTTAACATTTTCACCTAAAATTTTGTTTGTCTAACCAAATCTGACTATTTATAACCGTAATTAAAAAGGTGTGGGATAAAATATGAACTAAAATTCACACCAACACCTCGACTTCAGGTGCAAAAACAGTACTGTATCTTTTTTTTTTTCTTTTCTTTTGCTTATATCTCGAAAATGGTGTGTCCTATCGCAAAAATAATGAAAATTTCGACCCCTTTACACGTCTTTCAAACCCTAAAACTCAATATTGTGTAGGTAATAATTTTTCATATTTTCCATACAAAAAGTGAAAAATTCCATTTATAAAACACGGCGAGGCTGCCCCCATTGCGCGCCTCCGGCTCTAAAAAAATTCGCGGGGTAGGGCAAACAAGTACTACGTGGAGTCGCGATTGTCAAATTCGATTTTAGTTGTGTCAAAATTATTTTAAATTTAGAGTTTTTTGTTGTAGAATAGCTTTAAGATTCTCATAGCCAAAAGGAAGGAATTTTAGTGATCGTTTAGTTAGTGTAGTTCGATGTTCGATGACAAGAGAATCGGCACCAGTATCTGTGAAGGAAGCATTAGTGTACATCGCAGTACGAACCCACGACATGTCGATGAAGCGTTTCCCTTTAATTATTGCACCCATACTCAGTCACATTATAAATAATTGCATTGAGAAAGGCATTTAATCCCAAATAAGTTAAAAATTTCTGTAATTAAACCAATGTTCAAAAAACGTAACATGCAAGATCTCAGTAACTACAGACCTATTGCCCTTATTCCAGTCTTTTCTAAAATATTTGAAAAAATACTACATAAAAGTATATACTCCTTAGAAACCCACAAAATTTTAATCGGCGAACAATATGGTTTTAGGAAAAATAAAAGCATTAATTCCGCTATATATGCGCTTGTTGAACACGTTCTTACTAATGTAGATAATAGAACTCCTGTAGTAGCATTGTTTATGGACATAACGAAGGTCTTTGACCAGGTTAGTCACAAAATACTCCTGAACAAATTAGAAAAATATGGTATCAGAGGGAATGTCCTTCAACTTATTAAATCATACCTAATGAATCGGGAACAATTTACATGCATAAAGAAAATCTGCCCCTACACTAAAACAGAAATTATATATACTTCTGAATATCGCAAATGCTTATTCGGGGTACCGCAAGGCGGTGTCGTAGCACCATTATTATTCATTATATATATTAATGACATGCCTAAAATTATTTCTAATCCGATGAACTTATTTGCGGACGATAGCACGGTATTATTCAGAAGCAAAAATGATGAGACTTTCTAAAATTACATAAATAATGACTTAAATGACATAATAACCTGGCTTACTGAAAATAATCTTAAAATTAATTTAGAAAAGACAACTTACATTTCATTTGAACAAAGAACACACAATAAAAAACTAGATGTAAGATATGGTTACAAAAGTATTCGCGAAACTGATTATACTAAATTCTAAGGTAGAATTTAGTATAATCAGTTTCATCTTTTTATCGATCCAGATGGATCGATAAAAAGATGAACTGGAAAACACATATCGAAAATGTATGTAAAAAACTTAGCCAATGTTCCTATGCCCTTTATAACTTAAGGAAAATCTCAAATCAGCCAACATTATTAATGGCGTACCACGGATATGTGTCATCAACATTGCGATACGGACTAATGTTTTGGGGAAACTCGACTGATAGAGAAATGGCGTTCAAAGCGCAAAAGAAATGCATAAGGGCAATATGTGGCATTCAAAGCACAGATAGTTGTGAGCCGCATTTTCGAAAGCTTCAGCTACTTAAATTTCCCTGTCTTTAAATTTACGAAGTATCAAGCATGTTAAAGCAAATATGCATCTATATAACCACCCAAAGAGTTTAGGACACAAAAATGAAATATGCGCAACACCCTTGCAACACCACATAAAAAAGTTATTTTTTAGAAAAACTTTTTAGGTATGGCACCCAAAATTTACAATAAACTACCTAAACACATTATGGACATTAAAGATATAGATCTGTTTAAAACCAAAACACACGAATTTTTAGTTGCGAAGTGCTATTATAATATTAATGAATATTTAAATGAAAGATGATTTACTATGTTAGGAAAATTATTAGTTATTTATTGTTTTGAACTTAATTAATATTGATTATTCTAAAATTAAATGTTGGTTGGGTATTATTATTATTTAATTTAGTTATTATTGATTTATTTTAAATTATTTTTTTACTGTTTTTAATGTGATTTATTGAATTTAGTTGACATTTTATTGATAGTTTTAAATTTTGTTACACTATTTGCATACCCATATAATGGTAAAATATGGAGGACTTTATTATAATGAAAAATATCTATGTATCTCTTTACCCATGTTTGCAAATAAATAAATCATCTTCTCGAAAAAATTAAATTGCCTAATATGGAACAATCAAGAAGAGCATTAATAGATACATTACAGATATGCAAAATTCAAAAGCGTTTTTCACGTGAAATAACAATTCTAACTTAAGAAAACCGGCCAAGTGCGTGTCGGACCACGCACAATGAAGGGTTCCGTAGTTGGGATGATTTTATCCCAAAAACAAACTTAACTTTGTAGTTGAAAAATATGTTCTCCCATACGGAATGTATGGGAAAACAAGTATTTGCAACTGCAAAGTTAAGTTGGTCGATTATTACTCGTTAACCTGTAGAGCCTATTTAGCTGTGATAGTTTTCCTTTTAATTTCGTTATATAAACTACTGTTGTGATTTTTTTCACACACCCAAAACCAACCATTTAACCGGCAGGGGCACTTGACTCTAACAAAAATTAGCACTTTCATCATCTGCCTAGCCTTTTCCCAACTATGTTGGGGTCGGCTTCCAGTCTAACCGGATGCAGCTGAATATCAGTATTTTACATGGAGCGACTGCCTATCTGACCTCCACAACCTAGTGACTAGGTAACACGATACCCCTTGGTAAGACTGGTTGTCAGACTTTTTGGGCTTCTAACTACCCGTAACGACTGTCAAAGATCTACAATTGACAGCCGGGACCAACGGCTTAACGTGCTTTCCGAGGCACGGAGGGGACTTGGTATGTAAAGATGGTCACCCATCCACGGACCAACCGCAGCAAGCGTAGCTTAACCTGATCGATCGACCCGTGCAGCTGTTATTACTTAGCCACAAGCCCCCACAACAAAAATTAGCACTTTAAAGCTTAATATTTCGCAAACGAATCCCTAAATCCAAAAATGGTTTTCACAAACTCACAATATTTTTGAAAGACCTTTCCAATGATACCCCTCACCATGAGGTAAAAAAATAAACATCACCACTTTACGTGTATGAGAGGTACCCTAAAAAAAAATGTTTTTCATTATTTTGTTTTACCACTTTGTCGGCGTAATTAATATGTACCTATACCTATGCCAAATTACAGCTTTCTAGTACTTAGGATCTCGGAGCTAGACCGCGGACAGACAGACAGACAGACAGACGGATATGACGAAACTATAAGGGTTCCTTGTTTACTACGGAACCCTAAAAAGACCCATTTCACAATATTAAAATGGTTTCGAAAATACTACGTTCGTAATACCACAAAACATCTATGAATACTTGAAAATCACTTTTGAATCTTGCGTAAGTGTAAGGTATATATGTATGCTCGTGATTGCACTTATAATTTATATGAGACAGGTTGGAAAGTGCAATCAATCTGCCTGGCCTTTTCCCAACTATGTTGGGGTCGGCTTCCAGTCTAACCGGATGCAGCTGAATACTAGTATTTTACATCGAGCGACTGCCTATCTGACCTCCACAACCCAGTAACTGGGTAATATGATACCCCTTGGTAAGACTGGTTGTTAGACTTTCCCGGCTTCTGACGACCCGTAACGACTGTCAAAGATCCACGAATGACAGCTGGGACCAACGGCTTAACGTGCTTTCCGAGGCACGGAGGAGTCTCGGTATGTAAAGATGGTCACCCATAGATAGATAGATAGAATATTCTTTCCCATCCACGGACCAATTCCAGCAAGCCTAGCTTAACCTGATGGATCGACCCGTGCAGCTGTTATTATTTAGCCATGAGATTCCGAAACAGTTGGTAGGTACATAAGTCCACTCTAAGCATAGAATTTACTAGGTATCCATACTAAAATTGTAAATGCGAAAATAACTCTGTATGTCTGTTACCTTTTCATCACGTCTTAACGACTGAACGGATTTCGATGAAATTCGACACACAATTTGGTTAGAATATAGGATAATTTTATCCCGTTAGTATGTTCCCGTGGGATAATTTCCGCGCGGGCGATGTCGCGGGCAAAAGCTAGTGTCTAAATAAAGTTGCAGTATTACAGTGTCAGTTGCTATTTTGCCAACCCATCGCCCCGCCATCTGCCTGTATACATGTACAATAATAACCCCTTTTCCCGGTCGACATTTACGTCCCAACAAATTATTTAAAGCTGATACTGCCATTTTTTTCCACCTCCCAGATTAGCGCTGCTCATGTAAATATAATATAGAGCAGGTAAATATACGGCGTACTATAAATAGAGCGAATCAGCTCCTGTGACTGGCGTTTTAAAAAGGTCGCGGGTTGGGGCGGCGACAATTAGTTATAATTGTTCGGGTTGTCGGGTCACGTTAACCTCATCAACCAGTTGACTCCAACATAAATCACAATTGAACCCACCACTGTGAGCTATCAACCTAAGTACATACCGCGACGTACACACGGCCACACATCAAGCTATACATTTCTAGTTTATGCTGATCTCGCATTGCATAGGATTTCTGTACAATGCGAGGTCAGCTTATACTGGAAATGTATAGCTTGATGTGTAGCCGTGTGTACCTACACCACTATGTGGTTTTGTTTTGTGGTTTTCCGAGATTTTTAATAATGATTGATTAATGCGATGTAGTTTTCCTTTGTTGATTGAATGTTGAATATAACCATTATTATTGCCATAATGATAATAGGTAAAGTCATATATAGATAATGTCAACATTATCACACAAAAGTTTTTATCTTGTGAGTAGGTACACCTACCCAGTAAGACGAAAAGAGGAAATTCAGGTTATCGCCTGGTTTACATAAATATGCGATATAATTATTTATTCGGTCGCAATCATATTTCTTTTTCTATAAATAGTGGAATTGTTGAAGGATTTCGCGTTTTCTGCGATTCTCATTTCAAATTAAACGTTGTGCAATATTGCGTTTATTTAAGTACCGGTTAAGTATATATAAATCTCCCCCATCTACACGTTTCTTGTGGGATTAGAGGCCTTATTCGTTACTTTGCTAATTGCAAAAACTTGTAGGTATTACCTGAGGGTAGCAAATGGTACCAATCAAGTACTTAGGTATTTTAAGATTTTGGTCTACAACTAAGTAGGTATAAGCCCATAACGTCGTGCAGGTGCAAACGCATTGGGTACCTAGGTAACTGTTTAGGAAGATTCAAAGGTTGAACTGCAATTATAATGGGTTTTCAAACCACCTCCATTTGGCTACATGAAGGTATGATAATAAGATGAAGGAAAAAGCTGAAATAAATGTGTCATAAGGTCATAACTTCGTTAGCATAAGATACCTAAGTCATGAATGGAATCCAAAGTTTAGGTGTCAATTAAAAATCAGGACACGTACTTACCTAAAGTTCTTGAAAGGGCAAAATACCCACAGGAAATTTGCACAACAACGGATGACATCAGTTGGTCAAGGCTAGCGATGATAACGAAATATTTGTTTACAGTACGGACAACAAGCCGCATCTGTCTGCCAATCAGCTGGTTGACTTTCTAAACGAGATCCAGCGGGACCCCAGGCTGAACGAGATTTTGCATCCCTATGCTGATCTGCAGCGCGCCAAGGAGCTTATCAAAAACTATGAACACAATAAATACCATCAACAAAGATCACAACTTACCTTTGATGGGTTTTTAAGGTTTGTTCTATAATTATGTTTTACGAGTCAGACTCTAGTTCGCGGAATGTAACTTTAAATACCTTCGAATAATGAGTTTTTGATTACATAATATTCGTAATCACATACTATTAAATAAGCATATTTGTATATACTATATATGTATTTAAATACCTACCTATATATATTAGTAATGTTCTCGAAAATGGCTCTAACGATTTCGATGAAAGTTACAAGGGGTTTACGGGGGCAAAAAATCGATCTAGTCTGGTCTCATATATCTCGTTTTCTTCGGATTTTACCCGAGCAGAGCTCGGTCGACCAAAGTTTAGAACAAGATGGCTACCTTAGAATAATGGTATGGCAGTATGGAAGTAGTATGTACTATCATGAAGGCATGGAATTAGTATGAACTATTCTATACTATTAAATGAGCATTCTCTATTTTCACCAGAGCGGAGCTCGGTCGCCCAGGTACTATATGATGAATCACTTTACAATATAAAACGTTTAAACTAAAAAGATTTGTTATTTTTATTACTGTGGAGGTTTATAATAAAAAGAGTGTTTAATAAACTCTCCACCAGACAGTAATATAATAAAAATGTACTCTTTTTACTTGTGTTTAAACATTTTTTAACGATGATTAATTTGCGTAATAAACTTTCATGTATATGTTACTAAACGCTGAAATGTAATAAAAATCTTAATTCTGTTAGTACGCTGTATTTCGCTTGATTTCTTTTAAATATTTGTATATCCTTTAGTTGTGTTGACATACACACGCAAACCCGGAACAATTATCTGTATGCCATTAAAATTATTTGTGCTGAAGTCACTCGGCTACTTCACTAGGCGTCTAAATGTCTCTTGTATTACAGATTCATCATGTCGGAGGACAACCCGATAGTGGCGCCAAGTAAGATGGATCTCTGCGACGATATGGAGCAGCCTTTGGCGCATTACTTTATTAATAGCTCGCACAATACCTACCTGACCGGTCACCAGATTACGGGGAAATCCAGCGTTGAGATTTACCGACAGAGTCTGCTAGCTGGATGCAGGTGAGTTCAACTATATCATCGTAAATTATACCTTACAGGGGCTGCCACGCATTAATATTTGAACAAAGGAGGTCAATATTTGACATTAAGTGAAGTATCAAACGAATTTCTACCTTATGTGGTGTAACTATAACGGTCAACTTGACCTGTCCCGCAAAAGGTTATGGTCCGCACCATAACCATGGATATCATAGCCATGGATTTAGGCATACTGGGCCCGCGCCCAGTATGCCAAAATCCATGGCTCTATAAACCCTTAGTTTGTCTCATGCTACCAATCAACAGACGTTCGTAAGACGTATGAGGTATAAAACAAATTATACCTCATATAATCTAACAGAAAGAGTGAATAGAGTTTGCCATGTAGAGGAAGTCGGAATCATAGGCGCGACGAATGCGGTTAGCGACAGCATTCAAGTCTAGTTCAAGAGCAAGCCTCCAAACTTGACCTTGTGTTCGGAGGTGTGGAGAGGGGTTCTGTCACTTTCTGCGATGACTCAAACCACTGACCTTGAGCCGACTTGTTCTATTGACAATTCGAGACTCAACCATTGTTGTGCAACAACGCTTTGTACTAAGACCTTTCGAAAAATAATGATTGAATGTTATACCTCTAAAATGTTTACCTCACAAACCCTGCTATTATGTTAAACGACAAAAGAAACAATACGGGCGCGCGACTCGTAGATGCCTGAACATTCTTTCCAACTTTCTGTGCAAGCTATTTGTACGAGTTAACCAAAATATCCGCATTTCTGCATTGTTTAAATAGTTTTATTGAACAGTCTGTAAAAATACCATTGGCATTTAAAACTAGGAAATCCCGTTTGCCAGTTCTGTAGTATTCTAAAGAACGGCAGCACGTACCTAGCTCTTGAAATTCAAAACTCTGTTAGAGAAAAAAAAAACGAATTGAATATAAACCTGATCGAATGGTGCTTGTATAATGTATAACCTGCCGCATACCGCTCGAACTCGTTGAGCGCTAATTACTGCGCTATCGATATTAATTTGTTTATAAAAATCTATAACTAATGTTTCCAATGCGTTTTTAATAATAAATCCAATTAGTGCGGTGTTGAACGTTCAGTTATCGATATTATCGGTGTGAATCGACCTTAATTATCGTGTTAGCGTATGAAAATAAATGTAAATATTTGGAAAATATATTTATATGCGCGATTCACATGTGCGCCTTATTTTGGCTCGATTCGATTTAATGTTCGTTCCATGCTTGTTACTTGTCTATTAGTTTACTCATTCAATCTACCTATTAGATAAATTGTATACCGGAATTTGAAATTTTATGACATAATGTCTGTGCACTTATATGAGTAAGCGATTTATTTTTAAAGAGGCGAGTAATAAATAAATATCTGCTGTTCTAGTAAAACGGTTTCGTTTACGATGTCTGTATGCCGTGCTTTCAAAGTTTGAAGCATTCTTGTTTTCAGTTTCATAACTAAACAGAAACAATTTTATGGGATAACTCAACTTTTCTAAACGTAAAAGCTTTTTTCGTCCGTCACTGCGATTACTTTCCGTCTGATATCTAGTATCTACTTAGCAAACCCCTACAGGGGTATTCAACCCCTGTAGGGGATGAAAGTTTACATGGAAGATCGCAATTTTTCCGATGGAAAATACCATCGCGCGCACGTGTTGAACTGATATAGGTAATAAACAAATGTAGTTATTGGAGACATACCATCAATAATTGAATGCAACACATGACCAATCAACTTTCACAATAGGTTTACAGACAATAAAAACAAATAAATATATCGAATCTCTCTCTTTGTTCACACAGATGCGTAGAGTTAGATTTCTGGAACGGCCGCACGGACGAGCCGGTGATTGTGCACGGATACACTTTCGTGCCAGAGATCAGTGCCAAAGAGGTACTGGAAGCGATAGCAGAGAGCGCCTTCAAGACGTCTGACTACCCCGTTATACTGAGCTTCGAGAACCATTGCAATCCGCGACAGCAAGCCAAGATTGCCAATTACTGTAGAGAAATATTCGGAGACATGTTGCTTGATAAACCGCTTGATTCCCATCAATTGGAACCAGGTAAGTTATAAATAGATATAGCTGCATTATACACCTATTCTGAGAAGAAGTGCTGAAGAAGAAAGGAAGAACGTAATAAGGACATAATAAAAATAACTACAAATGACGGGTCGAATCGCCAAAAGTAACCAACTTTTTGTTATTCTTCATTTTCGGTCAGCTTTAAACATGACAAGCTTCTTCCTTCAACATTTCTTGCTCCCCCGTCCCACTCAATCGCATCGCATCGCCCGCCGCACTATAACTTCGTTTCCGCCTAACGTTCTCTCTGACTTTTTTCCTTTTGCTCGACTCCTAAGGGACGTAGCGTGATGCTTAATAGCCTATAACCTTCCTCAAGAATTGGGGTATCAAATGCAAAAAGAATTTTGCAAATCCGACTGGCAGTTCTAGAGATTAGCGTGTTCAAACAAACAAAAAAAAACAAACTACCTAGATCGATAAAAACGCCTACGCCTACGCCTTGTAGATAGCTTTAATGTGACAGAACGTAAAGAACACGTCCATGATCGCCAATCCACCCCAACTCTTGCTCGATAACGAGGTGCCAGCAGTTGTTGCAGCTGAGCACGTAGCTTTAAATTCCCCGACTAATAATCATGATCAAAACTTTGATCCGGCCCGTCCCATCCATGATGTCCTCCCTCCGGTTGACGCCCTAAGCCGAGGTTCGTACCCCATAGGGGATGCCCTTAGCGAGCGTTCACCTAGTTTTAATTAGCGTAGTTGAATAACCTCTGGCTGGAGGTTTTAAGTGTAGTAGCTTAAGGCACACACAGGAAAGCCCGGTTAAGTAGTCATGATCTCAGAGGTCAACTACGAGATGCCCCTCCTAAAAAAAAAAAAACATGATCGCCAAGCTAAAGTAACGTACTGGTGATCGCAGTAGTATTTTTATTAGGAAGAAGGATCCCGTTGGCGAACTCCCCAGTTTGAAATAATTGTCAAAATACTCTGTTGTATTATATTGTCTTGTATGCTCGGAGGCTTTTAGACACCCTTTATAACTAAATCACTACTTCAGCATTATTTTGGGTAAGAAAATGACTTGTCATTGGATACTTGCTGAATGCATCTGATAACATTTCCATTCTTTTATAATATAATAATAAAACAATGCATTAAAGTGTGTTATAAAAGAAATTATAAAAGACTATATTTTCTTAAGAACCGTGGGACGTAGACGACGTTTTCAGGCAAATGAAAGTGCATTTATCACAGAAACGTATTAGCTTTGTAAATTACGGTATCACACAAATCCATGGCAACCAAATGTAATGCAACTTGAATGTAGATAATGCATGACATTTGAAGTGCTTACTTTGTCATCTACTTAACAGTGATTCCTATCAAAATAGGGTGCAGAAGAAGTAAACAAGCCTATATTCAGAAGAAGCATTTTTACAACAATCATTGAGTGCAAATGACATATTACATGCTTAAACCTTCTAAACCTTAAAAACATAATATCTGAACATTGTAAAACTAGTATGATTACGATAAGAAATACGGCAGGTGAGGGAGAGGTCATAAGGTAAACGATCACCGTTTACATTCGATACTAAAGACGCTGTTTAAGATTAGATAAATTGTTTGCGTTCAATGCCTATTAATCTTTCAACCGACCCATCCAAACATCAGGAGTGCATCAAACTTTATCGAATGCTTATGAAGGCCAGATGATTTTCATTTGATTTTATGAAAGGAAATGACGTACAACGTATCAGTCGACAGGTTCTTGTCAGCGCAGGGTTGAGTATAGATTAGTTCTGAAGCATATTGGAACTTTTATCTAGCGTATCAATGACGCAATGGCTTAATTGTTAGCGCTATTTCGGTGCTTATTAATATAATCTTAATTATTATTACAAATATTGTGATGATCTAGTCGGGCCCATTGACGTAAGACGATCAGGGTTCGATACTTTGAAGTCAGGTACACCTGCAGTATTTACGTTGGCCTACGACCAAGCGTGTGCCGTTATGACATGTAAACATGATGAGACAGTTTGTTTTCACTACTAACGCACTCGAGTACGGGTTCAAACGTTCACGTTGTATGTTGTTTTAATCGGTGCTTGACTTTTAAGGCATGCTTACATTTTATTAGGTCGAACTGCTAAACGAGTAATAGTCGTACTATTTAAAACGTTACTCGACAGACATGCGTATTTTCGTCGCCGTTTATAGAGTTTGGTGTGAAAAGATATAAATCATTGGTCAATAAATGTGTCTCCGGTAGATGGAGCTTTAGGATTTTATTATCACCGACTGTAGTTTATTGACCTTTTAACTTTGTTTGTTGGAATAAGGATTTCCATTTGTGATTTTAACACCAATATGTGCCAAGAGTGTAGCGTTTAACAACTAGAGTAATGCGCTACTGATCTACTTCTATAAAAATGTATTTGAAAAGATAACATCCCACAAGTTTTATGACTGCCATAGTCTCATTGCATTGCAATCTTCGATCAACAATACCAATTGCAATACATAATATCATGTTTGTCCTATTAGTCCGTCATACAAAACACGGACAATAGACTTATTATTCATATTGAAAGTTTTTAAATCGTTTATAGAATTATCTTTGAGAATTTCGATGATCGAAGTACTGAGGGATTGCTGCGGTTAAGAAATGTCATTCCACTTTCAGGGTTAAAGGGGGAAGACCAAAGGAAAGACCGTTTTAAGGATTGAACTTTCCTATACTATTATATGAGTATTCTCTATTTTCATCAGAGCAGAGCTCGGTCGCCCAGCTAATATTACCTTATATGCTGATGTGTTTTTGTTTCTGTCTCCCAGGAGGGGAGTTACCGCCGCCATCCATGCTGCGCAACAAGATCATTATAAAGAATAAGAAGAAACATCATCACCATCACAAGAAAGACGACTCCATTGCGTCTGAGGAGAGCGAACCTCAACCAGAAGTACCGCAGGGCAACGGAGACGTGACCGCCACCACGGTGAGCTCTACTGTATTTTAACTAAGAAATACCTGTTACTATGCATTTTTCCAGGATAAGAAGCCTATTTCACTCTCCGGATCATAGACTATATCGCACCCCTAGATGAAGACTCCGGTAACTCAAAAAACCTCATTTTTCAGAAATGACGAAAAACTGTTTTTATAATATTTAGGAAAGATATCTAAAATCTATTGAGACTAAAATCATAGAGGTAATGTTTTCTAAAACTGTTGAATTAGCTTGTTTGTATTTTGTCTGTTAAAACCCTGGAAAATATCGAGATTTTTTAGTTACTCTAGTTTTGCAGCTGTAAGCAAATTAAGTAAAGCTGCGTTTAGCGCTATCTTTTAACAGCAGTTGAAGGTATCGTAACGCGAGTCTATGTGTAGGTATTCGAGTCAGGAATTCGAAAACGCCACTACCTTGAAATGCGTACTTTTTGAGTTATCGGAGTCTTCATCTAGGGGTGTGATATGCAAAAAATCACGTCGATACGTTTTTACGTTGTTACGTGAAAGAACGATAAACCAACAAACAGTTTTGTATTTATGGTAATAAAGTAGAGAGAATACCTGTAGTTATGGTTACCCATTTCGAAGTTTAAAAATTCCCGACGAAAAGCCGAACATTCGTGAAAATGTCCGGACATTAGCAAAGAAGTCCGGGCATTTTTCTTTTTCATCTTTCTTTTTTTAGTACCTACGCATCATACTTTTTTATTATCTAAATAATCCCCATTTTTCGAAAAGTCCAAGCAGATGACAAGGCCGGACAAAGTCCGGACGGGGGTCCAAAAAGCCGGATATGTCCGGATAACACGGATGGATGGTAACCCTACCTGTACTGAGAATCTATTAACAAGTAACAAACAAGAAAGTTAGCTTGCATAGCTTTTGAGTTCTGTAATCTTAATGATAAAAATTATGATTATAGTTGCATTTTTCTTTACATTTTAACGAGATAATGTCACATCCTTTTCTAATCCATTAAACGTAATTGCTATCAACATAAAAATATCGCGTTATTTATTTAGCGATTTTGCAGATTCGCAGATTTTGGCTGCGGATCAAAATTTAATATGAATGTGAAACTGAAAATCGTTTGCATACTTCAAGATTAGAATAGTAGGTACCTACAGTATTTAGATGTTTTTTCCTAACGATTTATTGAACTCATTAATAATATTTATGGTAAAGTCATAAGACATTTCCGTTCGTATCCTATTTAGTAGTTCAATTTATGAATTAGGGATTAATGAAAACATTATGAACGGTTTCCTTCCTACCATTTTGATTTACGTAGGTAAAAAATAAGTAATAATGTAGGTATATGAGCAATTTCTCAATGACGATAAAGAATGTCAGAAAACTAAAATTATCACCCGTCTCTTTGCTACTAAATTCTTTCGTGCGTTGACGTACGTAAAATGAATGTGCATTATACCTAAGTCATCTTGTGTCTCTGTTGACTTTTCCGTATCAGGTTTTTCGTTAGTCGAATAAAAATACTACGGCTCTCTACACATCTATCTATCCATTGTTGCAAAGAATTTTATACTTATTTTGATCTTATAATCAAAATAAGTATAAAATTCTTTAAAGGTGTTGGAATATTTTGGCCTGTCTACTGCAAGCCATAAAATTTTTCAAAATTTCGGCCACTCATGGAACCTGTTTATATCATTAGCTGGCATCGGTACAAACAAGTATTGTCTGAGACAAAATCTTGTCAAGCGTCACGTTTCCGAGATATAAGTTAAAGTAGTACTGGTGGCGCAGGTAGGCCAGGTTACAGATTAAAATATTCAAACCCCTTTCGGTTCTACCGAAGTTAAACGTCCAGAAACTAAACTGTAAACGATAATTATTTGTCGCCAGTTAAGACGTCAGGGTTCATCAGAATCTTCGGACTCGGAAAGCTCGTCGGGTGAAGAGGAAGCAGGCGGTGTCGATAGCGCGGTCGGCGAAGACGCGCGGGAAACACATGCGGGCGCAGAGATATCAGCCCTCGTCAACTACGTGCAGCCCGTGCACTTCAGCTCCTTTGAGAACTCCGAGAGTGAGTTATACAACAGTCTGACGTAGCTTAGTTGGCTTTAGGCCTCCCCCAAACGTCCCCTTTTGTAACTATTATAGCGAGTTCGTGGTGAAACTTCCTGTCTTGTAAATAGGTCAGAATCGTTTTCCCGTCTTTATATCTGCTAGGTTCCCGTCCCATCAGACTATGAGAGTGAGGGAGGAGAGAGAGTGCACGGGTGTCTGCGCTCACACTTGTGCACTATAATATCTCCCGCGTCGATGGCTAGTCTCCGCTGAGATTGGTCGAAATTCTGTCTGGAGGACTGTTATTATCTGCTAGGTTGACGTTAGGGGAAGCAGGACGAGACGCGCTTCCCCCTTACGCCCGAGAGTGAGCAGCTTCTTCTTATTGCTATAAGTATAGGTCGGGGAGGACGCCCGAGGACGCACGCGGCCGCAGAAATCTCTGCCATAGTCAACTACGTGCAACCTGTACACTTCAGCTCCTTCGAGAATGCTGACAGTTAGTATTACTTTTGTTTTTTTTTATTTTGCATTTTTGTTTCATGCTTCTTTTTCAAATTGTGCAGTGTACAAGCGCATCTACTGAGCCCCAAACACTGGTTTGTCTACAACTTTTTAACATATATCTCTGTCATCTTTCATCTTGTTCTGTCCTATACCAACTGTAAGGACCAGTTTCTCGCACGAAAATTAATGTGACAAATTGTCAAGTGCGCGTAAACTGCTGTGATTGGTTGAATTATTTATCAATAACCAATCACACCAGTTTACGCGCACTTGATAATTTGTTACATTAATTTTGCGATAATTTTCGTTCGAGAAACCGGCCCTAAGCTAGCTACATGACTGAACTGAGTGTGATGTGTAGAAAAGAACCGTTTCTACGAGATGTCATCGTTCGACGAGAAGCAGGCGACGACGCTGCTCAAGGAGCGCCCCATCGAGTTCGTGAACTACAACAAGCATCAACTGTCGCGCGTGTACCCGGCGGGGACTCGGTTCGACTCCTCCAACTTTATGCCGCAGGTAATAACTGGAAACGTGGCCATAAATATAATTATTCGATAGAAAATCTATGAAAGATTGACTCATACACGAGCCCCATAGTGACCTTTGTAAAGATCAATATCGTTCATCGCTTATATAATGAAACATCTAACTTCCTTTGTCACTTTTAAGGGCCTATACTACCTCAAATTGCTTAGCAAGATTCTGCGTTATATCAAAAATACTGCAGCATTAATTTTGAAATAAATATATGTTAAAGTTGTGGATTAATGTAAAGTGCTATGTTTGTCGAAAACAAGATTTCATAAAATTTTCTCAATAGAAAAAAATCCTAAGTTACCTCTAATCCGAACAAATACTTCAAATTAGGTCATGAAACTTTGCATAATAACTGAACCAACTATAAAGCAGCGACTATGTTTTTATTACCATTATTTTCGCTGCAAAAAGCAATTACCTAGTCCTAAACTATTGGCGCCTTGGAGACGCCAGCACCCCACTCCGTCTCGCTCTCAGTCAGTCTGCAAGCAGTATGGTGCGACCGAGTGAAAAAGTGAATTAGAGGTAATATGAGCTCTTAAGATGTAGTAATAATTGCAAGCTTTTGTTTTGTGACGTAAACATATAAATTATTCTTAAGCTTCTAGAATTTAGATTCCTACATTTCGACACCCAATTTTCGGGTCGATTAAATAGTCTGACCAAGGGCAGGTTTATGGCCTACCACATCATCGCTTACCATCACGTGGGATAGTGATAAAACGCGAACATATCACTTATAAAGAAAAACACTAAGACAACACAATACATATCACAAGTAATTAAATAAGTACATCGATAATAGCCTTTAGCTCGATTGATTTCTTGACCGCCGCCGCTCGATTATTACTTGGAAATAATCTATTTTTAGTGAGTCCCGAGTATCAATATTCGTGTAATAACTCCATGTGTTCGACAGGTTTTCTGGAACGCCGGCTGCCAGTTAGTAGCTCTGAACTATCAAACGTTGGACTTGGCCATGCAGCTCAACTTGGGTACCTACGAGTATAACCGACGATGTGGGTATTTACTCAAGCCAGAATTTATGCGGAGAAAGGTGAGTATTTTTTCTTTATAGATTAAATACTTAAGGTTCCTGCGCGTTATTATGACACATCGAGCTAAAGAAAGACTCTGAAAAACTACTGACAGAGACTGCCACACAGGTATGAGAGTCTAATGCCCGTTTTCACCCACAACTAAGTGACACTTAAATGGATCCCTAAGGCCCGTATTACAGAACGTCACTCAATACTCAAGCATTACTTAAAACTAGTTTCAACCAATCAAATGGCTTGAATCTATACTCCATTTGAAATGAGATTAGACATTTAAAGAAACCTTTTTTACAGTCCGTTCAACCGATTTTGACTTCTATTGCGTTGGTAACATGACAAATGGCAGCTGCAGTAAACAGTTGGTATTGTAACCACTTTTTTGCTTTTAATGCCATCCTTATGCCTACGGTATAGAACTCAAAATCGGTTGAACGGACTGTAAAAAAGGTTTGTTTATATGTCTAATCTTATTTCAAATGGAATATAGTTTTAAGTAATGCTTGAGTATTGAGTGACGTTCTACGGGCCTAAATAAAAGTGCACTGTTGGATTTTCAACTCTGAGAGTTGAAAATGCTGAAATCGAAATCGATTGAAAATCCAACTGTGCACTTTTATTTAGGGATTCATTTAAGTGTCACTTAGTGAAGGTGAAAACGGGCATAAGGCCCTTATTACAAGGACCTCAGTCAAAACTCAAGAATTACTGAAAACTTTAGTTTAAAGCCATTTGATTGGTTGAAAAAAATTTAAGAGCGTTCATTCTTAAAGTTGACATTGTCGCAAATAGCTGTCAAATATTTACCTGTTTTGATTAATTTGGCAATTTTACTTTATGGAAATATTAAATATCGCTAACTATACTCCATTTGAAATAAGATTAGACTTTTAACTAAACCTTTTTTACAGTCCGTTCAACCTATTTTGACTTCTATTGCGTTGGTGGCATGACAAATGACAGCTGCAGTAAACAGTTGGTTTGTAACCACTTTTTTTGCATTTAATGCCATCCTTATGCCTACGCAATAGAAGTCAAAATCGGTTGAACGGACTGTAAAAAAGGTTTGTTTAAATGTCTAATCTTATTTCAAACGGAGTATGTAACCTAAAATATTAATAATTAATTGCAATTATAGCACTGAATTTAATGTTGTAACTGTTTTAAATGTAAAACTAACGGAAACGGTGTGTTTGGAAAGTTTCTAGATACTCTTTTTACGTCTAAAACGAAATACTCGATATGAATTATTTATTGCATTTCATAATAAATATTTTATTTCACTAGTTGGCGATATTTCATATTTCCATACAGTAATATTGCAAAATTTATCAAAACAGCGAAATATTTGACAGCTATTTGCGACGTTGCCCACTTTAAGAATACATGCTCTTAGTGATGCTTGAGTCTTGAGTTAGGTTCTGTATTATAAGGTGTTGAGCAGACGATGGACTATTTGTCTGCGGACAATTTGGAATGCCAGCATTTTTTCCTACGTGCGCAAAAGATGTCCACACCATTCCAAATTGTCTGCGGACAAAATTTGTCCGCAGACAATTTGGAATGGTATGGACATCTATGGCGCTGACGATGGACAGTTTAATTGTCCATCGTCTGCTCGGCGCCTAAAACTCGATGCGCCATTATCTACAGGTACTGTTCTATTGATTTCAATATAATTGACGCATGAAATGAGTAAAAACGTCCTTGCAATAAGGTAAGAAGTTCGTTTACCTTCAATTAGATACTTCCTCCTAATCGTGTTTGGAAAACAGACGTTGGAAATATTTACACTCATTTGAGAAACCAGAAAATATTTGTAAATAAAGTTGAATATTCTTATAATTTTGTTAAAATGTAAAAATACAGTCTTAAAACTAGTTTTAAGAACGTAACAAGTAACACGCGAGTATTAATTATCACGTTGATTCTCGCACATTACTTCGCAACTAGTAAATACATCAGACGCAGCAAGCGCCATTAAACAACATAAACCATTCGAACATTATTACTCAGTAAATATACCACATTATCCCATTAACGTTTACTATTAAGTTAACCTCTCTATAGACTGTTCTAATGAATGATTGTTGATCTGAACGATAGCCACCAATAACGATCGTTTAGGTAAATAAATAAAAACCGGCCAAGTGCGCGTCGGACCACGCACAATGGGTAGTTGGGATGAATTTATCCCAAGAACAGAGTGTTTGCGAGTATCAAAATATGTCACATAAATGGCCGTATTTTTTTAATGCGTTTTCTTAGAAGCTTGATTTTTTAGAGCTCCAAGGGAACATCTACGTATTTGATATTAATTTCAACTTGATACCTCTATGCGTTCCTGAGAAAAGGGGTCTTGACAGTCTTGACGGACGGACAACGGAGTGATCCTATAAGGGTTCCTTTTTTTCCTTTTGAGGTACGGAACCCTAAAAATGGAGTACCATAAGCATTTTTTATCTAAATGAGTCTTATGCTGCCAACCCCTTTAATAATATACACTTTAAGCCCACGTTCCCACGGGCGCTTTTTTAACTCGACGGTTGTATAAAGTGCACTGGAATTTCAACTCTCGCTGTTAAGTCGAGCATTGAGAATTCAACAGAGTGCATCCTTAGCGTATTAGAAAAGAGCAATGTTGGATTTTCAACTTACGGCGCTAAGCCGATTGTTGAAAATCCAGTGCCCGTTAAAAAAGCGTTCGTACGAACGTGAGCTAAGACCAAGTTCCCACAATGATGAGGGGGTCCCGTCTGATTCAAATGGCCGTGAAAACAGACGGAAGAGTTTGTTTCCATACAATTAGTAAATCTGTTTACATTCAAACCGTTTTTCCCGGATACGTCATCCGCGTCGCGTGAGCTTTACCATTTACTTTATTGAGGGGTTACCCATATTTGTTTTTAATTCATATACGACAGTAAGGGTTTTTGTCGATAAATTAATTTTAATGGGCTGTTAGTTACCCATCGAATTCAAGACATATTTGATCTGTCAATTATCTGTTTGCTCAATTTCGTCCGAATTCGTTTGTTATCTATACGCGTAACACTCGAAAAAACACTTTTGTTGCAACCCAAATAAAGGATTAACATAATTAATTTTATAAAAATGGATGGTCATTTCATATCGACGGTTGAAAGGCTAATTGATCTAAGCGACATTTTGTAAAACTTGCAGGAGGATGGATTGGTTGTTTTTTTTTTAAATCATAATATGATCTTAAAGAAAAAAATAACTATGATCTGTCCAGGAGGACAAATCATAAAACTTGCAGGAGCAAGTTTTACGTAATGTCGCTTAGATCAATTAGCCTTTCAACCGTCGATATCATATCTTCATCTATAAGTATCTATTTTTATACATATTATAAATGAAAGATGCTTTACGTATCTGTCTGTGCGACCGCGTTCTTCAAAATTACGCAACGGATTTTGAAGCGGTTTTCACCATTATTTAGAGAATTTATTCCGGAACGCGTTTACGTGTTTAATAAATTAATATCAAACTTATACAAAATAAAGTTTCGATGTTTTGCTAAGTCGTAAAACCCGTGCAAAGTTGGGACGGCTCGCTAGTAAGTATATAAGAATAACATGTCCTTTTTCCTTTCCAGGATCGTCGTCTCGATCCGTTCGCAGAAAGCACAGTAGACGGTATCATAGCTGGTACATTATCAGTGACCGTGTTATCTGGCCAGCTGCTGACGGACAAGCGATGTGGCACCTACGTCGAAGTGGACATGTTCGGATTACCGGCCGATACTGTACGCAAGAAGTTCCGCACCCGGGTCGCGCCTAATAACGGCATCAATCCCGTGTACGGAGAGGAGCCGTTTGTTTTTAAAAAGGTATGTTGTAATACTCTAGCTATAAGTTTCAAAGCGTACGTCACACTGCTAGCAACTTGTTTAGCTTTATTCATTGGCAATCTTAAATCTTAAGAGGTCTGCGAACACGGCTCGCAACTACAAATCGAGATGTTTGCAAAATTCAATTCCAAGCACGTTGCGCTAGTGTGAGTGCCTGTCGGAGCGATATCAACCTATAGTGAGCAATACTACTACGGACACGTTGACAATTATTGCTTGAAGCGATAGTACTACTAGCTTTTGAAAATTTATGATAAATTTGGATGTGTTCCGTAATATCAAAAATAATGAATGAAAACTAAAATTTTGATAATACGAGTAAAAGCTATGCTTCTGCAGAAACAATATTATAAATATTGTTGTTTATAATACAGAAAAAAAAAACAATATGAAGAAATGTCGTTTACGCTGTAAAAATGTGCGAAATTAAATTCGTTTACACTTCATTTTAGAAAAGTTTTTTGGAAAAAAAAGTTGTAGGAGCCTAGATAAACAACAACATAATATGATTGAAATATGCCCAAATTGCAAGTGATTTAGGTATTATGTTTGTATGGACAATTCATGCGTCGCCGCGTTCTTAAGGATCAAAAGAAAGAGTAAAATATAGGGCGACGGTCGACGTCGATCGGGTTGTGGTTGCACATCTCACTTTCGCCTTGCCGCTCTTTTACCTGTAAATAGTTATTTATTAAAACACTTCTTTAGTGGATCCCTAGCGGAAAAAGTAAATGCACCTACATACTTTCAAAATATCTATTGTCTAAAGATATTAATGTAGCAGAATATTTCTCAATGTACTTACATATAAAATAAATAACCTACTTTAACCTAACCGTAATAATTACGTGTTAAAGTGAACGTAAGTAATTGAAATGACTACTGTAATTCATACGTCATTTGCCCTGACGTCTTCTGTCGCTTACGCGCAAAGTAACATCCTATACTATTAAACGAGCAATATTTGTATGTATAATTTTACTTACGTTCTGGAAAACGGTTCTAACGATTTCGATGAAAGTAGCAATATATAGGGGTTTACATGGGTGTCTCATATCTGGGAAAATTCGTTTTCTCCGTATTTTCACCCGAGTAGAGCTCGGTCACCCAAAGTTTAGAACAAGATTAATGACATAGAATAATGACATGGCAGCATGGAATTAGTAAGTACCTACTATTATGGCAGTATGGAATTGATAGGTTCTATTCTATACTATTAAATGAGCATTCTCTATTTTCACCAGAGCAGAGCTCGGTCGCCTAGGTACTTTGCAATTATGTTTGCAAACGTAACTATATGAAGTTGGTACTAGGTTTTAAATAATTTTAATTGAACGAGTTCCTTGTCGCGTTTTGCGGTCGGAGTTGACTGGTAGAAATCGTCACGTAAGGAAAAAGCGTCTTGCCCGTCCATACGACTTTCTCATTTATATACGAGTGTGTTTATACGTGCGAGTATCTCGTAAGGAACTTTGTTCTTGACGGGAGTCCCCCGACCTCACACGTTTTTTTAGAATTTAGTATTCTCCTTTGTCAATTTAATAAAACTGTTTGAACCAGCCTGTTTGATCAAATTACTTGAACGTCTATGGCCTGCATAATGCAAGTTTCGCACTAATGGCTGAATTTTCAAACTTGAAATAACTTTTATCTGAAGAATTAATATGGCCATTATTCTTCAGATAAAAGTTATAGTTAAATATTTATACTAAATAAAAAAAAAAATAACAAGGAAAGAAGAATAATTTCAAATTAATTTAATAAGGCAAGAGTTTTTTTATACTTGTAACGGAAATTTACAGACACAAAATAGATAGCTACAGAAGGCTGGCTCCATACAACCAGCGAAGACAGGCGCACACGCACGGCGATCTCGGTCGTATGTCAGTCGCGACTCACGAGTGTTCCTTCGTCCTTTTTCACTCGATGTGTTTAGCCGACCTTCTATTTATTTTGCAGTACAGATGTAGGTATTCCGCGCATCTCTTTGACTCTCGCCATATGGGCCGTGTCACTGCGCGACGGATTGTTTACACGTCACTCCGCTCTGCGCCGGCGCCGACACAATGGCATTCAGATAGTTAGCTACTACAAACGCTCCACTGATTGACTTTACGACTGAGTGCAATTAAGAATTGTTTGAAATCTTCCCACTAATAATGTATAGGGATAATAAATCTAATAAATACGTGTTGTAGTTTAGTTTGGTGTGAATTTATGCTTGTTTACGTAGAGATCAGCTGAGCGCTTTTACAAGGTCAGTTTTTACTGTATTGAAAACGTTGACCTTTCATTATAAATTTCTTCTCGTGCGTGCGTTTCAGAGACACAAATCTCACGAAGGTTATCTCTAAATGTAACTTTGAAGATTCAAAAAATCCAAATCTATGGTCGCAGAATTGCCACTCATTATCATCAGTGGCCGATCGATACTCACTATCATCAGTGAGCTTGATTGCTACTAGAAGACTGTAATTTTGAGATGCTGCTATTATGACTAAAGAGTGTCGTGCTATTAAATGATTCTTCTGTATTTCTGTGTCGCTTATATGAAAATCTGTATAGCCACTAGTGATTTTAAAAGTATTGAATGTTCCTATGCTTCCCGCATCCAGCGGATTCCTGCCGGTTCACCTTATCTTCACGCACGCTACGTCTTCTCGTCGAAGTAGCGGTGTTTGGGCACGTCTCCAGTAGTGACCGTCTTTCGGCTGAAATTATGATGATGATGATTAATGTGTAATGATTTACGGGAAAAAAAACAGCAATAAACGAAACAACATTATAAAACCTGCCAGAGTTAAATACCTTATAATTTATTTGCGAGACAAAATTGAACACGTAAAACGCAATTAGATTGTTAACGCCAATTTAAGCGGAAATATCTATCAATGGCATCAGTTCGGTAAAAAGCGAGTAATTGTGCATTTCACAGGTGTGTGGGCGGTACCGGCGCGGCTGTTCGGTTTTATCGACAATGACCGTTATTAACCTTGACTCGTCTGCTGTTCCGCTGTTGGTTCTTAGTACAATAGAAAACCTTTTAAACGCAGGGCGAGAGACAACGGATCCCGTATGTTTTCTATTGAATAGTTTGTACGTAAAAAAGATGTTAACTTTTGAGGCATTAGTCATTCGATTAGGAAGAAGTCGCTCAAAATCGTCAAGGTTATTTTTAATGACTCAATACATTTTTGTGTTTATGCCATCTTGTTTTCCTGGAATAAGGATATCGAATCGATTGCAATAATATTTTTTCGTAAATTAGGGTTTTTCGGAGAAAAGTTAAGGTTAGTTATCGCGCATTCCAATAAAGATTCACACTGCTTGTTACATCGTCGAATATCAAGTTTTCTGTTCTGTCTGCCAAGACTAGGCAATTTAGTTGTAAGTGCATTTTAGGAAGTGTGTATTGGCCGCCCAGAGGGGCGATTCCCGTATTTTCAAGAACGCTCGCATTCAAATCTCAAGTCTCAACCTGTCAAAGATACGTCTAATTGACTAAAATTTTTGACATTAATTGTCGCTGAGATGAGTTTCCGATCAGATTTTGAATGATACATACGAGAATTGGCGTCGTGTAGTTTGACGTGGAGGAGTGGGCCCGCAGGTGGTGCTGCCCGAGCTGGCCATGCTGCGCATCGCGGCGCACGAGGAGAGCGGGCGCCTGCTGGGCCACCGCGTGCTGCCCGTGCTGGGGCTGCGGCCCGGCTACCGCTCCGTCAACCTGCGCACCGAGCTGGGCCTGCCGCTGCCCGCCAGCCTGCTGCTGCTCGTCGTCGTCAAGGTAACCAGAGCTGACTACTTGCCCGCTGCACTCACACCACTAAACCCATGAATATCATCATTCTCTTGCCTTTATCCCAATTTAGTTGGAGTCGGCGCAACATGACTTTTTCTTCCATATTGTGTTATTTTTTCTCTCCTCGTCATTGTGATATTTTTTTGAACTAGACCATACCTAGGAACCGTCTCGTTACCGAGTTATTGAAGATCAAACTTGCAACTTTTTAAACGTTTTTTTTATTAAAACGGTAACCTAAATGACATTACATGTTTCTTCTTCTTGGTTACCCAGATAGCGGTAACCTCCTTAGTCGTAGAAGTAAACAAAATTCTTCGATACCTGTACCGTATTTTATAAAGGTTTTCGGTCCCGGCTTTAAATACTTGGGGTATTTAAAGCAGGCCCCCCGTACCGTTGCATGCACCCATAAGCACAATGTTTTGCATGTGTTTCATTGCACGCTGCCGTAAAAAGCGCACTCCAGAAATCATTTTTGCTACTTAGTTTGATGTACAGAATACGTAGATAGCAGCTATATGATGTATTTTTTACACCTTGTAGATAATAATTAAAATCTCTTTCTCACCAGGATTACGTGCCAGACCGGCTGTCGGAACTAGCGGAGGCTTTGGCGAACCCGATCAAGTACCAGAGCGAGCTCGACAAGCGAGAGCACCAACTCGCCAAACTAACAGAAGACACCGACGTGCCCAGCGACACGCTGCCCTCACGCCCCAAGCGCGCCTGCGACCCGCCCGAGCGAGACGACGCGCGCCGCACACACGCACACCCTGTACGTACACACGCGTTACATACAGAGCGAGCGAGACTAGTGACGTCACACCGACGTGCCCAGCGACACGCTGCCCTCCCGCCCCAAGCGCGCCTGCGACCCGCCCGAGCGAGACGACGCGCGCCGCACACACGCACACCCTGTACGTACACACGCGTTACATACAGAGCGAGCGAGACTAGTGACGTCACACCGACGTGCCCAGCGACACGCTGCCCTCCCGCCCCAAGCGCGCCTGCGACCCGCCCGAGCGAGACGACGCGCGCCGCACACACGCACACCCTGTACGTACACACGCGTTACATACAGAGCGAGCGAGACTAGTGACGTCACACCGACGTGCCCAGCGACACGCTGCCCTCCCGCCCCAAGCGCGCCTGCGACCCGCCCGAGCGAGACGACGCGCGCCGCACACACGCACACCCTGTACGTACACACGCGTTACATACAGAGCGAGTGAGACTAGTGACGTCACACCGACGTGCCCAGCGACACGCTGCCCTCCCGCCCCAAGCGCGCCTGCGACCCGCCCGAGCGAGACGACGCGCGCCGCACACACGCACACCCTGTACGTACACACGCGTTACATACAGAGCGAGCGAGACTAGTGACGTCACACCGACGTGCCCAGCGACACGCTGCCCTCCCGCCCCAAGCGCGCCTGCGACCCGCCCGAGCGAGACGACGCGCGCCGCACACACGCACACCCTGTACGTACACACGCGTTACATACAGAGCGAGCGAGACTAGTGACGTCACACCGACGTGCCCAGCGACACGCTGCCCTCCCGCCCCAAGCGCGCCTGCGACCCGCCCGAGCGAGACGACGCGCGCCGCACACACGCACACCCTGTACGTACACACGCGTTACATACAGAGCGAGCGAGACTAGTGACGTCACACCGACGTGCCCAGCGACACGCTGCCCTCCCGCCCCAAGCGCGCCTGCGACCCGCCCGAGCGAGACGACGCGCGCCGCACACACGCACACCCTGTACGTACACACGCGTTACATACAGAGCGAGCGAGACTAGTGACGTCACACCGACGTGCCCAGCGACACGCTGCCCTCCCGCCCCAAGCGCGCCTGCGACCCGCCCGAGCGAGACGACGCGCGCCGCACACACGCACACCCTGTACGTACACACGCGTTACATACAGAGCGAGCGAGACTAGTGACGTCACACCGACGTGCCCAGCGACACGCTGCCCTCCCGCCCCAAGCGCGCCTGCGACCCGCCCGAGCGAGACGACGCGCGCCGCACACACGCACACCCTGTACGTACACACGCGTTACATACAGAGCGAGCGAGACTAGTGACGTCACACCGACGTGCCCAGCGACACGCTGCCCTCCCGCCCCAAGCGCGCCTGCGACCCGCCCGAGCGAGACGACGCGCGCCGCACACACGCACACCCTGTACGTACACACGCGTTACATACAGAGCGAGCGAGACTAGTGACGTCACAGTACAAATTTCAGTACAGTATTTCGACCACATTTTGCCATCGGCTGATGGTGGAAATGTGGCGACTTGTGGTATTTGAGGGGTTCTTTTCAAATGCGATCGAAATAGTACCGTGACGAAAAATTTGTAGTAGCCGCCTACACACATCACAAACCGAGTAGTGTTTCTATTCAACCCATCACTGAATTTTAGCGTAAAAACAAAAATCTTTTTAGGGCCGAACACACTTAACATTGTTTTACTTAATCCGCAGATTAAACTAGACGATGCACCAGACGGCAGTCCGTCAAAGGATTCTGTGATGGAGACCAAGAAATTAATTGAGAACGAGAGCGCACATTCACAACTACCTTCTAATGGTATGAATGAATCTACATGCTATAACATTTACAATATTATGATCATTATGAGTATGAAAGGTAACCAAATTGTTTCTTGTGTTCTCTGCTTCGAAAACAATTCGAGTGTAGAGCTCTCGATTTGTTTTGTATTAATTTGATAAACTCATTAGACGAGAAAAAATCCCCAATAGTTTTAGTTATTATAGGCAGGGTTGGAAAAAAAAGTTTTTTTTTTAATTTTATGAAACAGTAATTTTAAACAAGAACATATTTTTTTTTTTTTTCATTGAACGATTTATCAAATTTATTATCAACACAAATCGATCAGGCCTAATATTCATTTCTAGACAATTTTAAAATTTACCTGAGGAACCATTGACAAAAATTGATCTGGGGCCGTACTGTGACGTGTTAAAGCCATTATTGTTCCACTGTGAAAATGGGATAGTGCCATTTATGCTGTATAGCTCCATCTCTCTCTCACACTGGAACAATTGTGGCTTTTCCGTAGTACGGCCACAGAATAACATAATTATAATCACAATAACGTAACTTTTTGAAGCTCTCTTAGTCAGTGTTGCCAATTTAGCGACTTTGTCGCTAGATCTAGCGACATTTCGTTTTCTACAGCGGCTTAAATTATGTGTCTAGCGACAAAAAAAATCTAGCGACTATTCTAACGACTTCTAGAGTTTAAATAAAAAAAAATTAGAACTTTAAACTATCTTCATAAAATTAAAATATGGCAAGATCTAAATCCAGAAATCTATATTCGGAACGCTGCCATAAATTCTTATGCTTAAGCCGGGATTCCCCCAATGCTGTAATTGACTTGTGTAGAGTCCGCGCCACCACTGAAGTCCCTTTGACGCGGCGCTAGTGTCTATGCGACGTTCAACACACTACATTAAAAAAATGTAGTTCCACAATTTTCCGCGAGTCTTCTTTCGTGGCGCGTACTCTACAGGGAAATTTGAGTATTCATTCGTTGATGGAGTGTATTGTGCTCTCTAATTGTACAAGATTAACGGTTACTTATTAAATTTGCTGTAAGTTACGTAAACTCAAAGTTACGTAGAATAGATAGTCAGTGATTGATTACGTTTGTTGAACAATGGAAATACCTATAAAAAAAAAAAGTTACAGAAGTATAGAAAAGAGTGGGAAGACAATCCAGACTTCAAAGCATGGTTGGCACCGGTTCAAGGAACTGATTTAAAAGGTATGTGTCGCTGGTGTCAAGCTGAATTTTTTGCCAAAATCAGTGATATAAAAAAACACTCGGAGTCTAAAAAACATAAATCAAAAGCGGAAATAATAACCAAACAAAAGCCCTTGCCACCGTTCCTGCCAGTTGATAAAATAAAGCCTTCAAGTAGAGCAGAAGCAGCCATGGCTCTATTTATTGCCGAACACTGTTCCGTGGTGACGGTAGAGCATTTGGGAGAAATGTGTAAAAAACTCTTACCCGATTCTAAATGCGGCCACGATATACATATACGTAGAACTAAATGTTCTGAAATAATTAATGAAGTATTGGGACCACACTTCAAAGAATCGCTGAGGTTGGATATCGGCGAACAAAAATATAGCCTCATTCTAGATGAGTCAACTGACATCAGTGTCCTGAAATACTTAGGAATAGCAATAAGATACTTCAGTAATTCACAAAATAAAGTTCTGTCAACATTTCTGGCATTAACACCTATTACAAAAGCTGATGCAAAAGGGCTTGCTGAAGCAATCATAAACACATTGAAAGATAATAATTTAAAATTAAAAAATTTAGTCGGTATAGGTACTGACAATGCTTCAGTGATGACTGGTGTGAATAATGGCTTGCACCAAATTTTGAAAACAGAACATGGATTGCCTAATCTGGTACTGGTACGATGTGTTTGCCATTCGTTGCAACTAGCGGTAAGTCATGCTTCTGAAAAAACCTTGCCACGTAATATTGAGTACATAATAAGGGAGTCTTATAACTGGTTTTCCTTATCTCCCAAACGACAGGATGAATACCGACAAATTTATGAGACCATCAATTGTGGATCGCAGCCTTTGAAAATTCCTAAAATGTGTACTACACGATGGCTATCAATATTCCCAGCAGTTAGTCGCATTTTACAACAATGGAATGAATTGAAGTTACATTTTTCGTTATGCAAGGTCAAAGAAAATTGTTACACAGCAGAACTTCTGCATGCTATGTTTGAAGATGGTAGTAATTGGCTATATATGACATATATTCAAAGCATATTAGGAGAAGTTCAAACAGCTTTGAAAGTATTTGAAAGTGAAAATGCTGATCCCACAAAATTGCTCGAGACCCTGACATTTTTATTGCGATCAATATGTAACAGAGTCATTTACTCTCACACAAATATAAATGTACTAACTACGACAGTTCAAGAAAATCACCTAAACCCTGATATGCTTTTGAAACTAGTGCTCGAAAACTTAATTTGAATGAAGATGTCACAAATATAGTCAAACAAAGGTGCGTTGAGTTTACAGTGAAGTTGATAAGGGAATTGCAATGTAGGCTCCCTCCAAATATTGAAATATTGATCAAAATGAATAAATTATCCGTCAGCGAAGTTTTGCGAACGAAGAATCAAAATGATAACATTATAGATTTGGCAAAAGAGTTAGGGATTGACGACGTACAAAAATTGGAAAAAATTGATTTACAGTGGAACAATATAAATTTTGTTAAATGGCAAAACATTAATAGCACGCTAGAGTTTTGGGCTGAAGTCAATCAATATAAAGATTTTGCCGACAAAAAACCATTCCAAGAATTGTGTGATCTGGCATTAACTGTAATATCGTTACCTCATCCGAATGCCGAAATTGAAAGGATATTTAGTGCCATGAACATTACAAAATCGAAGAGTCGAAATCGAATGAGTTTGAAGTCATTAAACTCTATTTTAATGATTAAATACTCTTTAAGAAGAACCAATAAAAGCTGCTATGATTACGACATACCAATTGATGTGCTAAAGAATATTGGGACCAATAAATCATATTCATTTGCTAAACGTACATCACAGCCTCAGCCATCAACTTCCGGTATTAATTCCAGTTCCAGAACGGATACATTAACCATTTCAGATTTTCAGATTAATAGCGATAGTTCTGAATGTTCTGATGATGAATGAAGAAACTTTTTCATCATTTTTAGTATTAAGTTTTTGACTGTTTAATTTGTGAAATAATTATTTTTTTCATTTGGTGCCAATAAATAATATTTTATTTTATATTTTATTTTTAGTATTAATTTCTTGACTTTTCGTTTGTTAAATAAATGTTTTTTATAATGTTCAATTGTTCTATACCGATTACAAATATTATTCTGTGTAAGTAAATCAAATTATTTTCTTTTATCCAGCGCTCAGAATACTGGGATCATTTAGCGACTTCTAGCGACTTTTGATCTTTGTCCATAGCTAGCGACATCTGGCGACTTTTCAAGCGTACGTCTAACGACTTTTTGACATTGACAGTTGGCAACACTGCTCTTAGTATGTAACACAGATACTGAACCATCCAGTACACTCTGTACGTTCAGAATTGCTAATTCCGATTTTCATTCTTAGACGTACCTACATTACCTTAAAGTATATTTAAATTTGGGGAAGTCCCCAGAATTATTGCGGGAATTACCTCTTTTCGACATATGACGAAGTATTGATAGACATGGGTAGGATGGACTATCCTGTATAGTGAAAAAGCAGAAGTAATTCTTAAGAAAGAGAAATTGAAAACATGTGACAAATTGAAATGCGAGATTCAGTAACTGTTGCCTAATCATTATAAATTGTTATTTCCGAAATATAAATTGTGAAAAAAAAAATCGCGCGTGACTAGCGGTGCCTTTGTGTCGCGTCGCGTGTCGCGCTGGTCTGAACGAACCTTAAATTGATAATTGAATGTTTTATTTTAAATTTATTTAATTTTACTGGAACGCCATAAAATCGTGTCTACGTGAAGACAATAATTTAGTTTGCATTATCTAAGACGATAATTACACGATTTTTTTTTTCTTTACCACCCGTAAAGCAATTATGAGGTCGAGTATACGTACTAGGATAAAAATAAAAACATGTGTGCAATTCACACGTGGTAGAAGTGAAACCTTCAAAAATTTTAATTTTTTTTTTGTGCGCGCACAAACACGTAATAACACACGTACAACGCTGAGGCCCAAGCAAACTCCCACTATGCCTTGGTAAACACGAGTGGGGGGGTACGAAGCAGAGCATAAAGAGAACTACGAACATAAAAAACACTGTATAATGCTTCCTATCTCATTTTCTCCCACGTTCAATCTTATGAATTTATGAGTCTGTCTCTTTTTACTGTCGCTTTTTCGTTTCATCGACTTTCAAATCACAACGATGCTAAAGAAGTTTTCACTTCAAAAAAAAGTAAACAGAAGAGTCAACGTCGATGTTAGGAATCTTAAGATTATTTGTTAGGGATGGGCTGAAATTCGTTTCACATTCGGTTTAACCGAATTTCGGCGGTTTGAACCCAACTTCGGTCGCATTTTTTATTTTCACCGAATGTTCAGCCGAAGTTCGTATTCGGTTCATACCAAGTTTGGCCCATCCCTTATTTATGTTTTTCGTCACTCATAGTTATCGAACACACTTAAATAAACTCAATTTACTATTTATTTTTATAGACGCAGAAGTTAAAACGAACGGTACGTCGGACGAGTCGTTAGCAGAAACGCTCGAGACTCTGCTATCAATGAAAGTGGTTCGCGAGAAACAGTCGGAGCTCGCGCGGAAATTAGACGCGCTTCGACGCAAGTTCGACAAAGAGAAGAAGCCACCAACATCCAAGTTCTACGTCAGCAATAAACTCGTGAAAAGACTGTCCTCTAAAAACATGTAAGTTCTTTTTTTTTGTTTTCTTTTCAGATGACTCACGATGATCAACATAAAATACAAACTTTTACAAAAAATGTGTTTGGAATCAAAATTCTAAATGTATTCCAAATATTAACGCAATTTTATTTAAATTTCCATGCCGTGATAGATTTGGTAATTGAGTTTATATCGGCACGAAAATGATATGATAATAAATTCGAAATTTTAAATGTCTTGTAATTCTGAATTGTCCCATTTTTTACATTATCATTCCTAAAAACTATGAAATGTATACTGTTGCTATTTTGGTAAAGGCGAAAATTAAAAAAAAAATACGTCATGGTTGTCGTTTACATAGTTTTCAAAGGTGCTAAAGCTGATAATAAGGTCAAAATGTAAATCAAAGCTGGCGGCTGCGAAAATTTTGTTTTTGTTTTAAACCATACGTGAGAAGGACCTTCCTGGCGGGGATCGACCACACACGTTTTTTTTTTTAAAGAAATTAACTTTTAAGTTCAGACATAATTTTGGTGAGGCCATATGAGGAGCACGTAGATTAGTTCTGATCTGTCGGGTTGTCCGTCGCCAGGAGCGGCGAGGCGCACGCGGGCGACGAGGCGGGCGCGTGCGGCGAGGTGCTGGCGCTGGAGCGCGAGCTGCGCCTCAAGTGCCACCACGCCGTGTACGCCGCGCTGGAGAAGCACGTGCGCAGCGACCAGCACCAGCAGATGAAGGCGCTCTCGGTACGTACTGCTCCGCCTGCATTCCGTCACTATCTGCAAATTCTAACCTTTTGGCTAGTCGTTTTACAATCTGCGGTAAAGTATATGAGAATACGAATATAATGCAATATTGCTCATCCCCCATAGCAAATAGCGTGATAATAATTTTTGAAAAGTCTATTGTAACGTTCTCATTAATTTTTCCATAAATTTTGGTTTCAGGATTTGTTAGAAACGGAGAAGAAGGAAATTCTGAATAGGCTGGCGTACTCGCGAAAAGAAGACGTCAAGGCGTTAGCCAAGAAGACCAACAGAGATAAAGACGAGATCAATAGAATAAAGCGAGAGATACATTCGCAGGTAATTTATACACCAGTTTTTATTTTCCTGTTAAACAAAATTCAAATTGAATTGTGCTTGTACAATTGACCTCGATTGCTTTACTACCCTAAGGGCGTATGACCACCACAACCGTCACCAGTACGTTACCAAGAACGAAATGACGGCGCCGAAGTAGCGATGCATACAATTACTATGACCGCGTGTTCCGTACGTCCGTCACCCGAGCGCTGCCATCCCGGCCGTTGAAGTTTCGTGAAGTTCGGGGTGACTGTTAGAACTCGGCTCGAGATTGTGACGGACCGATGTGTTGGCAATACAAAACACATTTGATCTTGTCCACACATTGCCGTCGCACCGCGCCGTTCGCCTGGTTTTTGTTTTGTATATCATGTTGAGTTTGGTCGCGGTGGACATACGATCGCCGTCACCGGGATGACGTCACGTTCGGTTTGAATAATCTCTTATTTCGGTGACGTCCTGGTGACCGCGGCGATGGACAAACGCTGTAAAGTTGAATATCATATGTACTTCATAAAACATCAAGGTCTATTTTTTTTACTTTAAAACCAATGTGACAGTTTGTTCAACCTTAGTAATGTTTCAATTTACTGAGAGTTATGTTCGAAAGTGGTAAATTGTCAATTACAAAATCAGAATACGAGGTCGATTATACTGTTAAATAAAATAGGGTAATTCGAGGTATTGTGCTGTTAAGATTGTTAATTTAGAAATTAATTTTGGGGGATTATATGCATATATAATAGCGTGGATAAGCCCAGAGTAGGCCCCGGAAATTTAACCGATATAATCTGGTGAAGGTCGCGGGAATCTGCTAGATACTGAAATCGGAATGCGCTAGATGAGAGAAGCATAAGTATTGTTAATGTGGCGATGCTTGATCCGGGAGGCCTAAGTCCAGCAGTGAACGTCTTTCGGCTTATTTTCCGAGATGTTTTGTAAAGCAGCGTGTTTGTGTAGTCGGTGGAACGCGGCGTGGCGGAGTGTTGCCGGCTGGAGCAGAAGTACGCGGCGCGGCGCGAGCAGCTGGCGCGCGCGCACGACCGCCTGCTGCAGCTGCTGCTCAAGCATCGCGACCAGGTGCGCGCTCTTTGTATCGTGTAACTATAGCTACAGAAGTACGCGGCGCGAGCAGCTGGCGCGCGCGCACGACCGCCTGCTGCAGCTGCTGCTCAAGCATCGCGACCAGGTGCGCGCTCTTTGTATCGTGTAACTATAGCTACAGAAGTACGCGGCGCGAGCAGCTGGCGCGCGCGCACGACCGCCTGCTGCAGCTGCTGCTCAAGCATCGCGACCAGGTGCGCGCTCTTTGTATCGTGTAACTATAGCTACAGAAGTACGCGGCGCGAGCAGCTGGCGCGCGCGCACGACCGCCTGCTGCAGCTGCTGCTCAAGCATCGCGACCAGGTGCGCGCTCTTTGTATCGTGTAACTATAGCTACAGAAGTACGCGGCGCGAGCAGCTGGCGCGCGCGCACGACCGCCTGCTGCAGCTGCTGCTCAAGCATCGCGACCAGGTGCGCGCTCTTTGTATCGTGTAACTATAGCTACAGAAGTACGCGGCGCGAGCAGCTGGCGCGCGCGCACGACCGCCTGCTGCAGCTGCTGCTCAAGCATCGCGACCAGGTGCGCGCTCTTTGTATCGTGTAACTATAGCTACAGAAGTACGCGGCGCGGCGCGAGCAGCTGGCGCGCGCGCACGACCGCCTGCTGCAGCTGCTGCTCAAGCATCGCGACCAGGTGCGCGCTCTTTGTATCGTGTAACTATAGCTACAGAAGTACGCGGCGCGAGCAGCTGGCGCGCGCGCACGACCGCCTGCTGCAGCTGCTGCTCAAGCATCGCGACCAGGTGCGCGCTCTTTGTATCGTGTAACTATAGCTACAGAAGTACGCGGCGCGAGCAGCTGGCGCGCGCGCACGACCGCCTGCTGCAGCTGCTGCTCAAGCATCGCGACCAGGTGCGCGCTCTTTGTATCGTGTAACTATAGCTACAGAAGTACGCGGCGCGAGCAGCTGGCGCGCGCGCACGACCGCCTGCTGCAGCTGCTGCTCAGGCATCGCGACCAGGTGCGCGCTCTTTGTATCGTGTAACTATAGCTACAGAAGTACGCGGCGCGAGCAGCTGGCGCGCGCGCACGACCGCCTGCTGCAGCTGCTGCTCAAGCATCGCGACCAGGTGCGCGCTCTTTGTATCGTGTAACTATAGCTACAGAAGTACGCGGCGCGAGCAGCTGGCGCGCGCGCACGACCGCCTGCTGCAGCTGCTGCTCAAGCATCGCGACCAGGTGCGCGCTCTTTGTATCGTGTAACTATAGCTACAGAAGTACGCGGCGCGAGCAGCTGGCGCGCGCGCACGACCGCCTGCTGCAGCTGCTGCTCAAGCATCGCGACCAGGTGCGCGCTCTTTGTATCGTGTAACTATAGCTACAGAAGTACGCGGCGCGGCGCGAGCAGCTGGCGCGCGCGCACGACCGCCTGCTGCAGCTGCTGCTCAAGCATCGCGACCAGGTGCGCGCTCTTTGTATCGTGTAACTATAGCTACAGAAGTACGCGGCGCGGCGCGAGCAGCTGGCGCGCGCGCACGACCGCCTGCTGCAGCTGCTGCTCAAGCATCGCGACCAGGTGCGCGCTCTTTGTATCGTGTAACTATAGCTACAGAAGTACGCGGCGCGAGCAGCTGGCGCGCGCGCACGACCGCCTGCTGCAGCTGCTGCTCAGGCATCGCGACCAGGTGCGCGCTCTTTGTATCGTGTAACTATAGCTACAGAAGTACGCGGCGCGAGCAGCTGGCGCGCGCGCACGACCGCCTGCTGCAGCTGCTGCTCAAGCATCGCGACCAGGTGCGCGCTCTTTGTATCGTGTAACTATAGCTACAGAAGTACGCGGCGCGAGCAGCTGGCGCGCGCGCACGACCGCCTGCTGCAGCTGCTGCTCAAGCATCGCGACCAGGTGCGCGCTCTTTGTATCGTGTAACTATAGCTACAGAAGTACGCGGCGCGAGCAGCTGGCGCGCGCGCACGACCGCCTGCTGCAGCTGCTGCTCAGGCATCGCGACCAGGTGCGCGCTCTTTGTATCGTGTAACTATAGCTACAGAAGTACGCGGCGCGAGCAGCTGGCGCGCGCGCACGACCGCCTGCTGCAGCTGCTGCTCAAGCATCGCGACCAGGTGCGCGCTCTTTGTATCGTGTAACTATAGCTACAGAAGTACGCGGCGCGGCGCGAGCAGCTGGCGCGCGCGCACGACCGCCTGCTGCAGCTGCTGCTCAAGCATCGCGACCAGGTGCGCGCTCTTTGTATCGTGTAACTATAGCTACAGAAGTACGCGGCGCGGCGCGAGCAGCTGGCGCGCGCGCACGACCGCCTGCTGCAGCTGCTGCTCAAGCATCGCGACCAGGTGCGCGCTCTTTGTATCGTGTAACTATAGCTACAGAAGTACGCGGCGCGAGCAGCTGGCGCGCGCGCACGACCGCCTGCTGCAGCTGCTGCTCAGGCATCGCGACCAGGTGCGCGCTCTTTGTATCGTGTAACTATAGCTACAGAAGTACGCGGCGCGAGCAGCTGGCGCGCGCGCACGACCGCCTGCTGCAGCTGCTGCTCAAGCATCGCGACCAGGTGCGCGCTCTTTGTATCGTGTAACTATAGCTACAGAAGTACGCGGCGCGAGCAGCTGGCGCGCGCGCACGACCGCCTGCTGCAGCTGCTGCTCAAGCATCGCGACCAGGTGCGCGCTCTTTGTATCGTGTAACTATAGCTACAGAAGTACGCGGCGCGAGCAGCTGGCGCGCGCGCACGACCGCCTGCTGCAGCTGCTGCTCAGGCATCGCGACCAGGTGCGCGCTCTTTGTATCGTGTAACTATAGCTACAGAAGTACGCGGCGCGAGCAGCTGGCGCGCGCGCACGACCGCCTGCTGCAGCTGCTGCTCAAGCATCGCGACCAGGTGCGCGCTCTTTGTATCGTGTAACTATAGCTACAGAAGTACGCGGCGCGGCGCGAGCAGCTGGCGCGCGCGCACGACCGCCTGCTGCAGCTGCTGCTCAAGCATCGCGACCAGGTGCGCGCTCTTTGTATCGTGTAACTATAGCTACAGAAGTACGCGGCGCGGCGCGAGCAGCTGGCGCGCGCGCACGACCGCCTGCTGCAGCTGCTGCTCAAGCATCGCGACCAGGTGCGCGCTCTTTGTATCGTGTAACTATAGCTACAGAAGTACGCGGCGCGAGCAGCTGGCGCGCGCGCACGACCGCCTGCTGCAGCTGCTGCTCAGGCATCGCGACCAGGTGCGCGCTCTTTGTATCGTGTAACTATAGCTACAGAAGTACGCGGCGCGAGCAGCTGGCGCGCGCGCACGACCGCCTGCTGCAGCTGCTGCTCAAGCATCGCGACCAGGTGCGCGCTCTTTGTATCGTGTAACTATAGCTACAGAAGTACGCGGCGCGAGCAGCTGGCGCGCGCGCACGACCGCCTGCTGCAGCTGCTGCTCAAGCATCGCGACCAGGTGCGCGCTCTTTGTATCGTGTAACTATAGCTACAGAAGTACGCGGCGCGAGCAGCTGGCGCGCGCGCACGACCGCCTGCTGCAAGCTGCTGCTCAGGCATCGCGACCAGGTGCGCGCTCTTTGTATCGTGTAACTATAGCTACAGAAGTACGCGGCGCGAGCAGCTGGCGCGCGCGCACGACCGCCTGCTGCAGCTGCTGCTCAAGCATCGCGACCAGGTGCGCGCTCTTTGTATCGTGTAACTATAGCTACAGAAGTACGCGGCGCGGCGCGAGCAGCTGGCGCGCGCGCACGACCGCCTGCTGCAGCTGCTGCTCAAGCATCGCGACCAGGTGCGCGCTCTTTGTATCGTGTAACTATAGCTACAGAAGTACGCGGCGCGAGCAGCTGGCGCGCGCGCACGACCGCCTGCTGCAGCTGCTGCTCAAGCATCGCGACCAGGTGCGCGCTCTTTGTATCGTGTAACTATAGCTACAGAAGTACGCGGCGCGAGCAGCTGGCGCGCGCGCACGACCGCCTGCTGCAGCTGCTGCTCAGGCATCGCGACCAGGTGCGCGCTCTTTGTATCGTGTAACCTATAGCTACAGAAGTACGCGGCGCGAGCAGCTGGCGCGCGCGCACGACCGCCTTGCAGCTGCTGCTCAAGCATCGCGACCAGGTGCGCGCTCTTTGTATCGTGTAACTATAGCTACAGAAGTACGCGGCGCGGCGCGAGCAGCTGGCGCGCGCGCACGACCGCCTGCTGCAGCTGCTGCTCAAGCATCGCGACCAGGTGCGCGCTCTTTGTATCGTGTAACTATAGCTACAGAAGTACGCGGCGCGAGCAGCTGGCGCGCGCGCACGACCGCCTGCTGCAGCTGCTGCTCAGGCATCGCGACCAGGTGCGCGCTCTTTGTATCGTGTAACTATAGCTACAGAAGTACGCGGCGCGAGCAGCTGGCGCGCGCGCACGACCGCCTGCTGCAGCTGCTGCTCAAGCATCGCGACCAGGTGCGCGCTCTTTGTATCGTGTAACTATAGCTACAGAAGTACGCGGCGCGAGCAGCTGGCGCGCGCGCACGACCGCCTGCTGCAGCTGCTGCTCAAGCATCGCGACCAGGTGCGCGCTCTTTGTATCGTGTAACTATAGCTACAGAAGTACGCGGCGCGAGCAGCTGGCGCGCGCGCACGACCGCCTGCTGCAGCTGCTGCTCAGGCATCGCGACCAGGTGCGCGCTCTTTGTATCGTGTAACTATAGCTACAGAAGTACGCGGCGCGAGCAGCTGGCGCGCGCGCACGACCGCCTGCTGCAGCTGCTGCTCAAGCATCGCGACCAGGTGCGCGCTCTTTGTATCGTGTAACTATAGCTACAGAAGTACGCGGCGCGGCGCGAGCAGCTGGCGCGCGCGCACGACCGCCTGCTGCAGCTGCTGCTCAAGCATCGCGACCAGGTGCGCGCTCTTTGTATCGTGTAACTATAGCTACAGAAGTACGCGGCGCGGCGCGAGCAGCTGGCGCGCGCGCACGACCGCCTGCTGCAGCTGCTGCTCAAGCATCGCGACCAGGTGCGCGCTCTTTGTATCGTGTAACTATAGCTACAGAAGTACGCGGCGCGAGCAGCTGGCGCGCGCGCACGACCGCCTGCTGCAGCTGCTGCTCAGGCATCGCGACCAGGTGCGCGCTCTTTGTATCGTGTAACTATAGCTACAGAAGTACGCGGCGCGAGCAGCTGGCGCGCGCGCACGACCGCCTGCTGCAGCTGCTGCTCAAGCATCGCGACCAGGTGCGCGCTCTTTGTATCGTGTAACTATAGCTACAGAAGTACGCGGCGCGAGCAGCTGGCGCGCGCGCACGACCGCCTGCTGCAGCTGCTGCTCAAGCATCGCGACCAGGTGCGCGCTCTTTGTATCGTGTAACTATAGCTACAGAAGTACGCGGCGCGAGCAGCTGGCGCGCGCGCACGACCGCCTGCTGCAGCTGCTGCTCAGGCATCGCGACCAGGTGCGCGCTCTTTGTATCGTGTAACTATAGCTACAGAAGTACGCGGCGCGAGCAGCTGGCGCGCGCGCACGACCGCCTGCTGCAGCTGCTGCTCAAGCATCGCGACCAGGTGCGCGCTCTTTGTATCGTGTAACTATAGCTACAGAAGTACGCGGCGCGGCGCGAGCAGCTGGCGCGCGCGCACGACCGCCTGCTGCAGCTGCTGCTCAAGCATCGCGACCAGGTGCGCGCTCTTTGTATCGTGTAACTATAGCTACAGAAGTACGCGGCGCGAGCAGCTGGCGCGCGCGCACGACCGCCTGCTGCAGCTGCTGCTCAAGCATCGCGACCAGGTGCGCGCTCTTTGTATCGTGTAACTATAGCTACAGAAGTACGCGCGCGGCGCGAGCAGCTGGCGCGCGCGCACGACCGCCTGCTGCAGCTGCTGCTCAAGCATCGCGACCAGGTGCGCGCTCTTTGTATCGTGTAACTATAGCTACAGAAGTACGCGGCGCGAGCAGCTGGCGCGCGCGCACGACCGCCTGCTGCAGCTGCTGCTCAAGCATCGCGACCAGGTGCGCGCTCTTTGTATCGTGTAACTATAGCTACAGAAGTACGCGGCGCGAGCAGCTGGCGCGCGCGCACGACCGCCTGCTGCAGCTGCTGCTCAAGCATCGCGACCAGGTGCGCGCTCTTTGTATCGTGTAACTATAGCTACAGAAGTACGCGGCGCGGCGCGAGCAGCTGGCGCGCGCGCACGACCGCCTGCTGCAGCTGCTGCTCAAGCATCGCGACCAGGTGCGCGCTCTTTGTATCGTGTAACTATAGCTACAGAAGTACGCGGCGCGAGCAGCTGGCGCGCGCGCACGACCGCCTGCTGCAGCTGCTGCTCAAGCATCGCGACCAGGTGCGCGCTCTTTGTATCGTGTAACTATAGCTACAGAAGTACGCGGCGCGAGCAGCTGGCGCGCGCGCACGACCGCCTGCTGCAGCTGCTGCTCAAGCATCGCGACCAGGTGCGCGCTCTTTGTATCGTGTAACTATAGCTACAGAAGTACGCGGCGCGGCGCGAGCAGCTGGCGCGCGCGCACGACCGCCTGCTGCAGCTGCTGCTCAAGCATCGCGACCAGGTGCGCGCTCTTTGTATCGTGTAACTATAGCTACAGAAGTACGCGGCGCGGCGCGAGCAGCTGGCGCGCGCGCACGACCGCCTGCTGCAGCTGCTGCTCAAGCATCGCGACCAGGTGCGCGCTCTTTGTATCGTGTAACTATAGCTACAGAAGTACGCGGCGCGGCGCGAGCAGCTGGCGCGCGCGCACGACCGCCTGCTGCAGCTGCTGCTCAAGCATCGCGACCAGGTGCGCGCTCTTTGTATCGTGTAACTAGCTACAGAAGTACGCGGCGCGGCGCGAGCAGCTGGCGCGCGCGCACGACCGCCTGCTGCAGCTGCTGCTCAAGCATCGCGACCAGGTGCGCGCTCTTTGTATCGTGTAACTATAGCTACAGAAGTACGCGGCGCGAGCAGCTGGCGCGCGCGCACGACCGCCTGCTGCAGCTGCTGCTCAAGCATCGCGACCAGGTGCGCGCTCTTTGTATCGTGTAACTATAGCTACAGAAGTACGCGGCGCGGCGCGAGCAGCTGGCGCGCGCGCACGACCGCCTGCTGCAGCTGCTGCTCAAGCATCGCGACCAGGTGCGCGCTCTTTGTATCGTGTAACTATAGCTACAGAAGTACGCGGCGCGGCGCGAGCAGCTGGCGCGCGCGCACGACCGCCTGCTGCAGCTGCTGCTCAAGCATCGCGACCAGGTGCGCGCTCTTTGTATCGTGTAACTATAGCTACAGAAGTACGCGGCGCGAGCAGCTGGCGCGCGCGCACGACCGCCTGCTGCAGCTGCTGCTCAAGCATCGCGACCAGGTGCGCGCTCTTTGTATCGTGTAACTATAGCTACAGAAGTACGCGGCGCGGCGCGAGCAGCTGGCGCGCGCGCACGACCGCCTGCTGCAGCTGCTGCTCAAGCATCGCGACCAGGTGCGCGCTCTTTGTATCGTGTAACTATAGCTACAGAAGTACGCGGCGCGGCGCGAGCAGCTGGCGCGCGCGCACGACCGCCTGCTGCAGCTGCTGCTCAAGCATCGCGACCAGGTGCGCGCTCTTTGTATCGTGTAACTATAGCTACAGAAGTACGCGGCGCGAGCAGCTGGCGCGCGCGCACGACCGCCTGCTGCAGCTGCTGCTCAAGCATCGCGACCAGGTGCGCGCTCTTTGTATCGTGTAACTATAGCTACAGAAGTACGCGGCGCGGCGCGAGCAGCTGGCGCGCGCGCACGACCGCCTGCTGCAGCTGCTGCTCAAGCATCGCGACCAGGTGCGCGCTCTTTGTATCGTGTAACTATAGCTACAGAAGTACGCGGCGCGAGCAGCTGGCGCGCGCGCACGACCGCCTGCTGCAGCTGCTGCTCAAGCATCGCGACCAGGTGCGCGCTCTTTGTATCGTGTAACTATAGCTACAGAAGTACGCGGCGCGAGCAGCTGGCGCGCGCGCACGACCGCCTGCTGCAGCTGCTGCTCAAGCATCGCGACCAGGTGCGCGCTCTTTGTATCGTGTAACTATAGCTACAGAAGTACGCGGCGCGAGCAGCTGGCGCGCGCGCACGACCGCCTGCTGCAGCTGCTGCTCAAGCATCGCGACCAGGTGCGCGCTCTTTGTATCGTGTAACTATAGCTACAGAAGTACGCGGCGCGAGCAGCTGGCGCGCGCGCACGACCGCCTGCTGCAGCTGCTGCTCAAGCATCGCGACCAGGTGCGCGCTCTTTGTATCGTGTAACTATAGCTACAGAAGTACGCGGCGCGAGCAGCTGGCGCGCGCGCACGACCGCCTGCTGCAGCTGCTGCTCAAGCATCGCGACCAGGTGCGCGCTCTTTGTATCGTGTAACTATAGCTACAGAAGTACGCGGCGCGAGCAGCTGGCGCGCGCGCACGACCGCCTGCTGCAGCTGCTGCTCAAGCATCGCGACCAGGTGCGCGCTCTTTGTATCGTGTAACTATAGCTACAGAAGTACGCGGCGCGAGCAGCTGGCGCGCGCGCACGACCGCCTGCTGCAGCTGCTGCTCAAGCATCGCGACCAGGTGCGCGCTCTTTGTATCGTGTAACTATAGCTACAGAAGTACGCGGCGCGAGCAGCTGGCGCGCGCGCACGACCGCCTGCTGCAGCTGCTGCTCAAGCATCGCGACCAGGTGCGCGCTCTTTGTATCGTGTAACTATAGCTACAGAAGTACGCGGCGCGAGCAGCTGGCGCGCGCGCACGACCGCCTGCTGCAGCTGCTGCTCAAGCATCGCGACCAGGTGCGCGCTCTTTGTATCGTGTAACTATAGCTACAGAAGTACGCGGCGCGAGCAGCTGGCGCGCGCGCACGACCGCCTGCTGCAGCTGCTGCTCAGGCATCGCGACCAGGTGCGCGCTCTTTGTATCGTGTAACTATAGCTACAGGGTGGGAATTACACCAATCACGAAGCCGTCAACTACGCATTCTGCATATCAAACTATGTAACTTTGTGCAAAAATAATTGCCACGACACTATTTTTATTTTTATGTGAAATTTCGCTGTTTACGGCAGAGCGCAATGTAACGCACGCAAACCATTGTGCTAATGCATGCAACGGTACAGGGATGAAGGGAGTATAAAAATTAAAGACATTAAACTTTATTTATTTATTATTATTTAAAATTATGTTATTATAATATTTAAAACTTGTTTTCGTAAAAAAACGTCAAAAAAAGTTGAAACTTGTGACTTTCAATCCCCCAGTTAATGGAAAGTTCCCAGGTATGATCAAGTAAAAAAAACATAACAACGGGAAGAACAAGTAACTCTTAACTTTGTTAAGGGTACTTTTAAGTCCGTTATTAATGTATTATACATAATATATACCAGGGATGTAACGGATATCCGTATCCGCATCCGCAACTGCGAAGCATCCGCAACTGCGGAGCATCCGCATAAATTGTGATACACCCGCTTCCTCAAGTTTTGATTTTAAAAGCTCCGCATTCTCATAATTTCTATGGGGATGTGACCCTACCTACGTTGTTGTCTCAAGTAGTGAATTTTTTTATACTCGCTCCGATCTAAATGTACGGGTCGGAGTGTGGGTAGCGTGTTCCTATTGCCTGAATTCGCAGTGTCCCTGTCCTATGACAGACGATCGGCCGCACGTTACAGTGGTGGCATGATTGTGTTGCAGTTGTCAAAACAAGGGCTATTTTTCATACGACATCTGTATCCGCACCCTCAATAAGGAATTTTTCAATATCCGTATTCTCATCCACATCCTCAAACCCGATTATCTCGATATCCTCATCCGCATCCTCATCCGTTATACGACATCCGTTACAACTCTGATATATACACTTAAATTCTCCGGAATAAATTCTTTAAATGAGGGTGAAAACCACATCATAATCCGTTGTATAGAAGAACAACCTAGTCAACAGAAAGGCACGACTATACATACCATACCTATAATAAAAAAATACACTCCACTATTTTAATATCCCTAAAGAGCCATAAAAATCCCTGTAAGAAATCAACACGTGTGAGAGGTGAATTCTTAACGAGGCATCCTCGGGATGACGATTGACTTGTCGCGAACCCGAATACGGCGTGTTGCCACACTGAGCGCTGGACGCAGAAACACGTGTCTATTTCTTACAGGGTTTTTTATGGCTCTTTAGGAATAGTTAAGCGGAACAGGTTACTAAATATATCAACGTCTATTTATAGCATTTCATACTGGATTTCTGCAAGGTCACGCCTGAATCAATTAACTTATTATCTTAAACTGTACATTGAATGTTTTTGAAAAAACGTAATTGCTTTGAGGAATGGGAAGAGTCCGACGCCGAAAATATAGTATTTAGAATTTTTGGCCGTTTGTCTGGATTGGTGCCTTCCAAGATGATAGTAAGTTTAAAGCACCCCTTCAAACATTGTTGTACGTTGCAGGAGCTACTGGAGCTGGAGCGTATGTGTGGCGGCGCGCCGGAGGGCTAGTGCGCACTGTGACGTCGCTCGGCTGCGTTCGGCTGCGTTCGGCTGCGCTCAGCAGTGCACGGATGTCTTCGCCCACTCTCGGCCGCTCGGTCGCCTCTCTCGTCGGAGTTCATTTTCATTTAGAAATCTGTGATATTATCGCCTAAGGAGCAAACCGTACGGCCGGCGCTCGTACCGTCTTCGGATCGTGAGTCTCGACAGTATTGTTCTCTACGTTTGCAATCTCATAGTTTTAGTTGTCCCTCGCGAGTATTCGGCGGCTCGCCTGTCTTTACTCCCGCGAATATTTCTCGTTTAACGTTAAGATTGTCCTCGTATTGTACCTATTTTTATCATAAGAAGTGTGTCTTGGGAATCTTTGTATTACTGCATTTAATTGAATTAGTCGATAGCGGTTTTGCATGATTAACGCTTTTACGACGTCCTAGTCATCGCACACGGCACGCGAGTGTGCGGGACGCGTGCGGCCGACTGTACTGTGACGTCACGCGGCCGACTGTGCTGTGACGTCACGCGGCCGACTGTACTGTGACGTCACGCGGCCGACTGTACTGTGACGTCACGCGGCCCACCCGCCGCCCTGCCGTGATAACTTTATACATATCTAATGCACAACATGCTGGTTTTTCAGTGGGTAATTAATCTCGTACCTAATTATTTCGTACAGTCTCACTAATAGATCTTCCTTTATATTCATGTTTGTAGATGTAGCTTTTAATTATTAATTCCGTATATTGTAAAAATAAATTATTATGAAATTGATTCTTATGATGGTTATTCCAATATTTTCTGGTTAGTGAACGCGTTTCGAGCGAAGAGTTTAAATTTATTTATTTGTAATATTCAAAATACTTGAAGGTTTATTTATTGGAATTGAAATTAAATTTTTGTAATGCACTCGTTACAAATTAGGTACGAACATAATACTTCACGTGCGTTTTACTGATTGTCACAACATATAATAATATATTAACGTGGGTTTATAGAGCATCTGTGTAGTATTTATGAGTATCATGTAATACTATATTATGTATAATGGCTTTTTTTGCATCATTTAATCGTACTAACAGATGTCAGTAACAGTAGGTTGTAGATTAACATTCCATTTGTCGCTTAGTCATTAAAACGCCAATAACGTTTAGGTATTAGTAACAACGGGCCATTGCACTGATTATCCGATCTAGTGGGGAAACTCCAAATATATTTAGTCACGAAAGACAAGCTTCAAACACTATTGATAGACAATACAACCTTAGAATAGAATAGTATTACCGTAGTTTACAAGTGTCTCCAATCAAGTTAGCAATAGTCGATATTACAACAACTAAATGGAATTTGTGCAAGCCTTAAGAAGTCGAATTTTGATACAAGATCCTCCTATAACAGACGAAAGTTCCAGACGTAAGTATTAAATAAAACGTTTGTCACTTAGAGTCACTTTCATTCCGATAATTTTTAAAGAGTTAAGTGCCAATAGCAACACCATCTAAGATATTTAAGTTACAATTCACTGCCAATAGTGTTATCAGAGGCTTGTGTCTTGTAGAATTATCGCAGCCTTAGACAAGCGCCTCCAGTATAGATATTAGCAACGAGCGATTGATCCACAGATCTTATTTACTTCCAATTGTATATTTAAGGAAATAAACATTAAAACACGTTTCAAGTACACAGAAAACCTCTTAAAACGCAGTTAACCCCGAAGCGTCAGGGTAGCCCACGAAATTCAAATTTTCTTACGTTTTTTGCATTTTGCAGGTCAGTGTCAGGTTTTATGTTGATTAAAATATGATTCGCGGTCGTAATAAATATGGCTTTACTCAATTATAATTATTACAATCAGCAATACAACTCCATTAGTTAGCAAAGGTGTCAAATGTCATGATTTCATGAAATCATGACATTTGACACCTTTATCTTCTTCTTAATCACTATTGTTGATTGTAATAATTATAATTGAGTAAAGCCATATTTGTTACGACCTCGAATCATATTTTAATCAACACAAAACCTGACACTGACCTGCAAAATGCAAAAAACGTAAGAAAATTTGAATTTCGCGGGCTACCCTGACGCTTCCCCCTTAAAATAGAGTGTTTAGTTAAAGAAGTCTTTATTTAGTTTCGATAAATATATCTCTAAAGAAATACTTCCAATACTGAACAACCCGCGTGGCTTCTTTAGAGGAACAATATAACTGTATTACGGGTTTAATTTATAATAATAGAGTGAGTTATATTTCAATGGTGCTTTTTCAAAGGCTCAAAGTACTTAATGTTACTGATTTTTACCACTTATGGTAGAGAGTAAGATTTTGATTCGTCACAATTTCGTTTCGTTTAAAGAATAAATTAGATACAATAGCATAGCCATACTTTACATTAATATTGTCCTCCTTGTAGTGGTTTATAGTGAATTTCATTTTTGCGAGTCAAATTGATCAATAATTACCAGCAATAATATAGTATAAAATAGTATTTACATCCGTCTCTTCTGAACGAAACTTGCAATAAATAATGTTAAATGATATTCACTACTTCACCTAGATTTAAGGCTAGTGTTCATTTGGATACATTTTCTGTGAAACATTGTAATAAACTTCGGAACTTGAAAACACTACTTGATCAAATTTGCTCCATAAAGATTTCTATGACTTAGAATAAACGGAAAGTATCCAAAATGAGCACTTCATGTAACTAAATAGTGCAATATTAACTTATGACTCGGCTGTCGCTAAAAATACTGACTTATGCACTCTCCGTACCGTTTAAGTGGGATATGGTAGTTGCCAAAATGTAGGTAAATTCGTTTAGATTTAAAGCTACGGCAATACGGTGTACAGTTGTCATAGTCGATTCTCGATTCTAGACAGTTAAGATTCGAGTCTTGAGCTATTGTACTTGCCTTGTCATACATTTTTAGTAAGTGCATCTTGCCATGGGCGGATTTCTTATATTTGAATCAAGAAAACTGGCTATTCTTCCGCATCTACTTATTAGCCGTTCGGTTGTTTTCCTTTATTTTAGAGGTCAACTTATATATAATTATCGCGTCTATGGCACGATGCTCTCAATATATTTTGACTCGCCGTTAGTTAGCGAGATAAGAGAGTAGCCATTATTTTTATTGTATTTATCAAAACAAGAAAACATCTTGTACAAAAACCTAATTATCATATAAGTGCCATGAATATAATGATTTTTTGGTCCTACATATTTATTAACTTTAAAATCTACTTTATAATACATTTATTATCGTTAAAATTAAACTTTAGAGACCGTTGGGATTATTTGTGACATGTTACCATCTTGCATGGATTAGAAATACTGCAAAAGCATTTTAACGTCTAAGTTTCAACACAATAGTACTCTATCACAAATCAAAATGGTGTTTCGTCTGTAGTCCTTAGAAAGACGTCACAAATAATTCTAATTTAACAAAGAAAGTAGAACATGGAAACAGGGAACCTCTGACTATCTCGTGACTATATTTATCGATCTGTCTTTGCTATGGTGTATGTATTTGAAACAATAGTTGGTAAATTTAATGTAAAGGAGTGTGAGGTAATATCAATGTGTTTAGATTTAATAATAGTAATTATAATGGGTTTAACAAAAATTTCCATCGGAAACTTGTGATGATTAGGTTTGTAACGTTTAGGCACTTCCCTGGTAGCACTGAGATGGATGGTTGAGTGCGCGGTAGCTGGTAGCTCAGAATAGTATTCGTTTAGATTGACACGACCTGATGAGCTTAATATGCGGTATTAAATCGCCCCGTATGAATAAACTGGTACGTTAAAATGCACAAATGAGAAATTCTACACTTTGTAAGTTAAATCTGTAGTTTAGAGTCAGTGGTAAATACGAAATCTATTTGTTTTTAGGTCTCGGCATTAGGCACACGGAAGGATAGTTTAGGAACGACCTTACCACATGTTGTCCACAATAATGGATATAGTCGTTCTAGATGTGGAAAGTATCACAATATTATGTTGTACGTGTGTGTGAGTGGGCACTGATGCGGCTTTAGTAAGTGGCCTTTCTTGTTCGTGGTGGGGACGCGGTATCCCCAGTGTGCGGCCGGCGAGGGTCTCGCCAACGAGCATAGTGGGGATGACGCAACAGTCTGACGAATGATTGAGGTTTTAGGCGGGTATTTGAATTTATCAGCTCGATTTTAACGTTCTCCCGACGTCCACAACTAAATTTTAATAAGTATATCTCTTCTAATGACCCGTTTTTGGCATTGTTATCCCCGTTCGTTGATACAAATGATTGAATTAGATAGTAGATAGAATAATATCAGTGTAATGAGTAGATATACAGATGTTTAAAGTGAAACACGACTTGTTCTTGCCTTGTGTAATTAAATTATTGTCTTAAGATGTAGGTCACGTCTGTTCTGTACTAGAACCACAGCAGCTTCGCACTTGTAATGTCTTTAATTTCACAAGAAGGCCTAAGCTTTTCTTCAGTTCTGGACTTTTAAAGATTATTCTCAATGGTTCATGTATTTTTCTATTTGTCTTGTATTACCTTTGTGAAGTTTCAACTCTCTAAATTCGGGTACAATGATTGCCCCAAAATTGCCCCAATATTTTTATATTACATATTTATTGGCTATTTAAGGATATATTAATATATTTTATTCTAAATTATATTATCAACCCTGTTTAAAATATTTATTTGTGTATTCTATCGCTGTGGTCTCCGTGTTTGGCTACATTATAATATTAATACATTATTAAAGTTCGTGTGATTCTGCCAACTAGATGTTAAGAGTTATCTCGTAGTGTTTAATTGTAATCCGACTGCAGCTTCGATAGCGTGATACTGATGTATGGCGGAGAGGTTTCTTCGTACTATTCTGTCAGGTGGTGTGTTAGGTTACACTATAATAGTCTCTAAGTGAAACACGTATACTTGTTACATTTTATATTGACTATTTATTTTTAAAAGAGTTATCTGATTACGTATATTCTAATATTTGTATTTCTAGACTATCATCATAATATTACGAGTGGAGTAAGATCGTAAGCTAAGCTGCGATGGAATATACAAAGACTCTGTATTTAATCTGCATTGGTCTTGCTTTTGCGTTTTATATTATTAGCGAGCAGTCTGTTGGAGCCCTAAAGCGTTCTGCAGTCAGTCAGTAGAGACTCGGGGCGACGACTTGCTGTCCTAGTCCCTGTAGTGAACCGCCAACTTGTGTGTGCGCGTGATGATTCCATAGAAGCAAGTCGTCTCCCTGCCGTAGTCTACTCTGCGCCTGTCGCTGACTAGTTTTCGATGTATTCTTCAATTACTTCGACAGAATCAATAAGTTACGCTACTAAACTTGTTTGCTCATACTTTCTACTGAATCTACTCTCATTGTTCCTTCCTGCTTATGGCTTCTATACGTTATAGGTTTTCGATGTTATACATTGTCGATTTTTTGAAAAGTTTACATAGTTCACGTATTCACAGTTGCTGCGTATCTTTTGGCATCGACTATTTATTCTACTTAACTATACAAGACTCAATATTAACTGTATTCTTCATTTGGCTTGTTCTTCGATATTTTTATGCAGATGTCAGACTAACCTATATTTTTCAAACCATTTTTAGAATGTATATTTTTGATGTTGTTTCCTACATATTTACAAATTTTAATCATGTCTACTATAAATCTAGATTATGTAATATCTTTTCAATCGCGTTATGGGGTCATGCCGTTGTAAAATGTAATATACTTACCTAGCTAGCTACTAAGAATAGGTATGTATTATGGCTCCGCTTGAAATGTTTTGTACAACCACGGGTTTACCATCTGTCAAAGTCTTGGGCGACACGCGTTATGAGAAAATTGTCATATAAGGCGCCACCAGATAAATCGGGATTTCTTATTCCCGGTATGCTTTTTGGAACGAAGTTCTTTAACGCGGCTTGTAAACTTTCAGAAATCGTCACGCTAAACAGTGTTAATACTTGCGACTGTCTTTTTCTAATTCAAAGAGAAAAAGAGTGAGAACGCCTATAGAAAAAACCAAAGAAAAGAGTAAAGTGATTCAAATTTTTCATCATGGGTATCGTTTTCATGGTTTTCGAGGGTGTTAAAGCCGATAATGGGGTCGAAATGTAAATTCAAGATGGCGGCTTCGAAAATTTGAAAATTTTTCGTCATGGGTGTTGTTTTCATAGTTTTTGACGTTGCTAAAGCCAATATGAGGTGAAAATGTAAATCCAAGATGGCTGCAAAAATTTGTTTTTGTTTTAAATCATACGTGAAAAAGAACTTCGTTCCTGACGGGGGTCCACCGACCGCACACGTTTTTTTTTTGTTCCTAGCTTTTGAAATTGTTGGATTGAATCGGAGACTTTTTAAAGACAGTTACAAGTGTCACTCACAGCAGCGATTTAATTAGAAATTCTAACGCTGGTTACAATAATCAGTATTTCACTACCTGTACAGATGATTTTGTTTAAGATTTTGACAGATGGGGGTATGACTAATACGTCGACATCGTTATTTTATTGTGGCTAATAGATCTTTTCAGGGAGTGATTTATAGCTCTTTTCAATCCCATGTTGTGTCTGCAAATCCATAACTAGACAACAAAGTGCGATGGTTTTTTTTATTTTGTTTCTAATTATCAGACTACCATTACAAGTTGTATGTCGTTCGCCACTTAAAGTACACAATGGATTAACGAGAGTATACTCATAATACAGAACAAACCAGCGATGTTTGCGTAACACACATAAAATGACAAATGATCGCATTTTCTTTCATTTTGACAGTTCAGCAACGTTCATTGCGTTATTTATGTTGTTGAGCAGAGGGATTTCTTAAACCTATAAAGCAATGGATTAGAAATTTCCTTCAAAACTCTCGGATTGTGGTTGAAACTGTGTTACGCAATTAATGTGCAGAAAACGCCAACGATTTTAATTCTACGTTGCTCACAGAGTTTTAAAACAAAGCAAGTTTCTCCCATCTGCATCTACTTCCACTCGCGTAATATGGCTAGCATGGAAACACTTTATAATTTTTTGGGGAAAATGTTTTCTCCATTCTCACAAGCAGATAAAAAATGTCTTGCTAGTTTTAATATGAAAAAAAAAAAAAAAAACAAATACACTATTTAAGAATAGTTTTCTTAGAACACGAGGCCGCAGAAACGCTATAGCGTCGCGTTAGCGTCTTACGGGGTTGTCCTGCGTGAGCGACGAATATGAAGCAATGCGACACGACACGATGCTACACGCGACAAATGTCCCACGTGATTTTGGTCATTATTTCTCGAATCGTGGAGAAGTACAGTACAATTTTGTGGTGTCGCGTCTGGTCGCCCTCAAAACAAGTACGCGTTACGTTGTTTCTCGCTGCAGACTGCCATATAGGCCACAAGCAGGGTATGCCGTTGAGTTGATCGCGTTCGCAGCGTCGCGTCGCGTCGCATTCGTCGCTCACGCAGGACACCCCGTTATGGTTTGTTCTGCATTCTGAGCACAAACATTGTCAAGCGGAGTAGAATCAAGTGATCGGCACATTTCTTATGATCTACTTAATAAGCGTCGTTAGCGACGGGTTGTGAATATTATGAGAGGTAACTGTAAATGTTCGACATTCGGAGCTGCAGTGGGTGACTGTTTAGAGCCCTGTCTCACTTCCCGTAGAGAGTCGTCTGCCAGTCCTAGGTGGTTCAACATCGCTGCGTTATTGATCGGTTGATATATGGCATTACAAGTATTGTTCATATTAATTTTTCAATGTTTTCGGCACATAGGTATCAAATTTATCCAGTCTTTATGTTATACCCCTTTACATTTGAGTTAAAAATTTCTATGGTGTATTCAATTTCCACCAAATTCGCACTCACTATTTATGTACGTGTCGCATAATTTAATCCAACCTGTACCCTAATTGCGTAACTTGTTTTCGTAAACAATTTTGCCTAATTTGTTTCATTTTGACAGTTCAACAACATTCATTGCGTTATTTACGTTGTTGAGCAGATTTTTTTTCCAACTTATGAAGCAATGGATTAGCAATCTGTTTCAAATCGAAACAAATTGTGATTGCGTTGTATTACGCAATTAGGGTACTGGTTGCGATTACTTCTACATAATGTTAACAATAATTTTTAATGCAATATTTAAATCGATCAAATAACGTACAGCGAAGTTTTGGAAAGGTGTAAACGCGCAATATATTATTAGATACTATTGCTTGATTGGAATACAACAAAAGTTCGGATTGAATTTTGGCTCATAAAGCTCATTACTAATTTATTTAATTAAAGCATGCTAAAGCATTTTGTAATATTTACGAGTTTAGTTTTAATTAAGTTATAATTGAGTCACTGTTATGGACATACCGCTAGAGTTTGTTTTAAGGATTTTGCCGATTTCTCAACAGTACCACTTGTGTTATCATTTATCAATTTCAAGTAAACATGTCTCATGTCCTCAATATATCGGTAGGTAGCTATGTTATTTCAAACAAAAGTTTTTAAATTCAGGACAAAACGATGCTTTTGTGTGAAAAATGTGATTTTTAAATAAGTATATAATTTTAATCAGCATTCTTTGATTGTTAGTTTTCATGTTCGAGTCTCAGAATGATTAAATGAGACAAGTATTGTTCTGCTATTCGAAATGTATAAGACAGTTAATTGTAAAATAGTTTGTGTTTTAATTATATTGTTTAATTTAACGACAAAATGTTTTTTTCTCAAATGTTTAATTTTAATATAACCGACTGAAGTGTCGAGGGCATTTTTAAGTTAACCATAGGTAATGTTTTGTGCGAATCATTTGAATATGAATGTTTAAAAGGATGTTAATGTTGTTAATTTTTGTTTGTTGATTTAATATTTTTCTAGATTTTAGTCGCACTTATTGAATCTTAGCAAAGATCTGTTTGTAGAAAGTTTAATTTTTTGTAAATTGTGTGCCAGAAAATGATATCAATAAAGTTTGTCTTCTAAGGCGTGTGTTTAACGATGTGGTCCCGAAAGTTTTGTGATGGTATCAATTTAGTGTGATGATAATAATGATTACTGTGACAGGTTTCGGAATAGATATTGTTCTACCACTTTGTTTTACACAGACCTTAACTCCCGTTTTCGTAGTTATTTACTATAGATTTTATTTGGAACGTTGTCAGCTATTTGCAATTAAGCAATAGATTACTTTAGGAATTGTGTGTCATAAAATTCAAGTAAATGGGTAAAAACGGATGTAATATTCACACGGCATAAGATGCTTCGTACAAAACTAGTTACGTGAGCCAAAGTACGTGACCGTTAACTATTAAGTGAACTAATAATTCAAGGGCTTGTATGTTGTACAGTGGCACATGCGGTAGCCATGGTTACATGTTTATGTTCTGGTGAATCGTGACCATCATTGATTTGTTACAATCAGTTTACTGTATGTCTTTGAAAGTAAGGCTAAGCGTATGCTGAGACGCAGGTGACGCAGCACAGCACAGTACAGATTTTGCAGGGTAGGGCAGGCGAGGCAGACATAGGCCGCGAGCGCATGCTGCGACGCAGCTACACAGACAAATTCGCGTCCTAGCTAGTACAAACAATAGACGGCTGTGCTATGTTACCTGCTTCTCAGCAAAAAAACAAATGACGACCTGCACGCGTCGCGGAGAAATCTGTGCCGGCTCTACAACGAGACGCAGAGCAGGTCAGACATATGTCTGCGTCGCACGTGCCTGCGCCGCAGCGTACGCAGCTGTCAGTACGTTCATGCATTACAAAATCTGCTCTACCCTGCGCTGCGTGGACCTGCGTCACCTGCGTCTCAGCATACGCTTAGCTTTACGCTGAGCCGCAGGTACACATCGAGACCGATGAGCCACGTACTTAGTAGTAACCTACAATACTGTTGATACGTAAAGTTGTCTGGCGGCTTTCACTCTCTATAGTTCTAGTCATTTTTAATTCCTCCGTGTTGTATCTATACATAAACAAGTATGCCTGTATATGGGTAGACAATATAATAATAATCAATATGAATGTTAAACATAAATATAGGTGAAACTTATATCTATTAAATTGATGTCTGTTCTATGTGATGTTTTATTTTGGAATCCCAAATTATTCCTTGTGAATCTAACTTTAATGCAGTTAAGGTTGAGTGCCTTAACTGCTTTGATCAACAATGGTTTTGTTGATCGAAGCTTAACTGCATTGAATATTGCTCTTAAATATTGCCAAACTACAAGATCGTGTTTGTGGTTGTGAACGTCAATCAGGGCCGAGTCACACCGGAATGGCAGCGGCGAGCAGCGGCCGGCGGCGACGCCAGCCGACAAAAAGCGCGCGGCGTGCGGCCGCTCGCGTCGCCGCGGGTGGCCTCGCGACCTTTTCAAGCGATACTATGTCTTTTTGTTATTGTTCGTCGAATCGTTAAGCTCCTTAAACTCTGAGTTGAGCTGCACGATAACTGACAAATGCGTGCACTGACTGGAAAGGCCCTCAGTCTGTGTGGTGCTTTCCTCAAAAGACCACTTCAGACACCAATCCACATGGCCTTCACATGATCTGACCAAGATTATATCTGGACTTTAAAAGAGACTGAGACCTCTGAGTTTGTTTCGGCCTTTCTTCTCAGAGTAGTCAGTTAGGAAATGCCGACCTCAACTAGCTTTAAAATATGATTGACGTGTAAAAGTGTTTGTACAAACCTACTTACAGAAATAAAATCATTTATCATTAAGTATGTAGATAAAGTTTAAAATTATTTCACACTGAAAGTGCTCGCCGCGTCGCTGCCATTCCAGTGTGACTTGGCCCTCAACGTCAACATAATGAGATGAGATGTTTTTGACCAAAATGTATGATGGTTGTGATCTACCTATTCGACTTGGGACAAGTTAGTGAAAATATACAATTTTAATGGTATCGGAGAGCAGTGGTGGCCCAGTGGTAACGGCTGCGACCTACGAGTTTGCAGGTCGTAGGTTCGAACCCAGACAGGTGCTTTATGACCTGCACAGACTGGTCGACGGGACGGTAGAGGATTTTAAATTTATCAATTGAATTTAACACTTATAAAATAAGATATATATTTCAATGCTCGGTGGTTGACCTTGGAGCATCGCAGCGCGTTTTTCTCTGAAGCATCGAAGAGCACGCTGGAGGATACCGCGGCGGTATGTGCTGCAATCTGCCAGTCTACATTTCAACTGCGTAGTCGCTAGTGGAATAATCAAATCCCGGCGAGTGGTGACTACTCGGCGGATGCCGTTGCATACGGATGCTCCGGTAAGCTGGCGGACGCTCGCGGTATCGCAGAGGATTTTTCTTGTCAGTGTGCGCTAGCGGATAGAGGAATCCTCCTCGATGCTCTTCCCTGCCGTCCGCCAGTGTGCGCCGGCCCTTAATAATACCAGCCTATAATTGTCTCACTGCAGGGCAAAGGCTGAAAGGCCTCTTTGCATACATAGAAGGAGCATTGATTTTAAGAGAAAATAATAGCTTTCATTACTTTTCCATAGGTACTAAATCTCCGCGTATAACCCGACCAAATTAAGTTGTCAATAGTATTGAGCAGTCGTATCTATTCTGTAAAAATCTCACCGTGAAAACTTTGGTGAAGTGAGCTGTCATTCCACTTGATGCTAGGGATTGGCACTATTGTCACCTCACTTCGAGCTCACTTCACCTAAAGCTGCTAGCTGAAAGCTAATTTCTCTTAAAATACAATACTTAGGAATCTGAATTTTTGGTTGCTTTAACTTCTTTAGGAGCACTAATTTTTGTATAAATTTGGGAAGAAATCACAGAGTTTTTATCAGTCAGATTCGCCGTCCGAGGCATGTACTCTCCGATCCAGATGACCCTATTACACTCCTCCAGGAGCAGAATAGGGCCACCAGTACAGTGCACAGAAACAGATGCCTCCCGTCATTCCGACCTCGCCGCCGAGGTCCTTTACGTACGCGATCTACTCCCCGAGTAAACGAATCCCCCCCCCCCGACCCTTGCTCGAAAACGAGGTGCCAGCAGTTGTTGCAGCTGAGCACGTAGCTTTAAATACCCCGAATAATAATCATGATGATAATATAAATTTGATCCAGCCTGTCCCCTCTTGCTGTCCTCCCGTCAGCGATGCCCTAAGCCGAGGTCCGTACCCCACAGGGGGTGCCCTTAGCGAGCATTCGCTTAATTTTAATTTAGAATAGTTTAAAAAGCTCCTGGCTGGAGGCTCTAAGTGTAGAAGCTTATGGCACCCACAGGAAAATCCGGTTAAGCAGCCACGACCTTAGTGGTCAAAACTGCGAGAAGCCACACAAAAAAAAATCAGGAAATCTTGAAATGAAAATTTTACACCGTGACCACCGCCACCCCACCCAATGGCATGTTATATCTCGTAAACTACTGAAGAACTAATATTGAATTTAGGGCACTAATTTTATCTTGCAGAGTACCTACTTATTTTCTATGTAGGTTTGAGGAAAGCGACAAGCTCCTCAAACTTTGAATTAACATTCAAAATCGTGGTCCTGCTGAAGGAGCGCACGAAATTTATCATCGTTGATTTCTCGGTAAATATAAACGTTTCAGTTCGGTTTTTTTTACGCAATTAATCACATTTAAGGGTATTAATTATTTGTATACTTAGAATAGCTGCAGCATGCTCCCTTTTTGGCGCTCATGGTGGTCCTGCTGAAGGGAGCGTAACTACCGCCGGACCACCTTCAAAGTCGAGTTTCTCGAGAAGTAGGTACTAAGGTACCAATTTTGTCGTTCGAGCATTAATTAGTACCAATTGGGTACTAATTATTTACTAAATATGGAAGCGATTGGCGTTGATCGTCCTGTGGTAGTCACGGACATGTTTTCTTTTTCTACTCTCCCCTGTCAACCATCACGCTAATATTCACTCACTTCTCTTTCATATCATTCCTCACACAATCCTTCCATCTTTTCTTTAGCCTTCCTCTCCCACTCCATCCATCAACATTTATATTCATCACTCTTTCAGGCACATGTGTTTCCTCTCTCCTCATCACGTGCCCATACCACGCCAAACGATTTCCTTTCAAATTTTCTGTGTCTTGCGCCACTTTTAAACTTCTCCTTATACACTCATTTCTTACTTTATCCATTTTTGTCACTCCACCATCGATCACTAATAAAGAACTAGATACACAATCAGCGCCAAAAAATGTCCTCACCGAATGAGCACCCAATTGAACATTTGGGTGCTCTTTTCATTTAGTAGCATTCGGACGCTCCGACTGTAAACAACTCGTAAAAAATTGTAAAAATCACACATCTAGGACGCTAAAAAAGGATGGAGTTTCATATTTTCGATAAGTATTAATATTATTATTATATAATTGTTATCACTGTACCGGAAATGCTGATATTTTGCCAAGAAATCATCGTAAAAACTTTTTTAAATTAAGCCTTACTAAACAGAAGGAGTTATAAAGCATCTCAATTGTAAAGACTCTTACTAAACCTATTAATCATACTATCGCATGCTCACTTAAATTGTTTAGGTTATGTGCGTTGACTCTGTTCCATTTGCGGAGACGCTATTGTTTTTTTTAATTTTTATTATTAAAGGAGGATTGTTTTTTTGAAGTGAAAACTTCTGTAGGCGCGTTGGACATTTGTGAGATGCGAAAAAACAATTGAACTCGCGACACCGTTACCAACACCTCATTAAAAGTATTTCCTGCACAGTAAAATTGTTCAAGTTTTCACTTCTATCGGTACTCCCAGAGTGCCACTGTTTTTTTTTTTTAGTTTAATGAGCTTTCTTTGCTGTTTCTATAAATATTATAGTAAGATTTTATACATTTAATTTTGACTAAGTACATGTAATAAAATTAAAGATGTGAGATAAACTCACATACTCACTCACATTTTTTAGCTTTCCTCGAGATCCAGTGAGGTTGAAAAATGAATATCAATTATAGCACGTCAAAGATGTTGTGTGTGAGATAATGTCCCTGCCGCCCTGTATACACCATAGAATAGAATAAAATATGCTTTCATAATTTTGTAGTGAAAACTTCTTTAGCATCGTTGTGATTTGAAAGTCGATGAAACGAAAAAGCGACAGTAAAAAGAGACAGACACAAACTCATAAGATTTAACGTGGGAGAAAATGAGATAGGAAGCATTATACAGTGTTTCGTATGTTCGTGGTTCTCTGAAGCTAAAGAGTTTGTTTGCTTAAACGCGCAAATCTCAGGAACTACAGGTCCGATTTAAACAATTCTTTCAGTGTTAGATAGCCCATTTATTGAGAAAGGCTATATATCACCACGCTAAGACCAATAGGAGTGGAGCACCAATGAAGAATGTTTCAAAATCGGAGTGTTTTATTTTTCCTTTTTAGAGCTTCCGCTGCGTGCGCTGCGTAAACGGTTAAAGTTTCGCAAAAATCATGAACAACAGAATTGTTTCTCTTTAAAAGTTAAAAAAAAAGTCTGCGACAGCATATATCTATCTTTTAAGGTTGGCTCACTATAACCTTTTTTATGCTAACCAAATTTGTTCTAAAATAATGCATTATTTGCGAAGGTGTTTTTATAAACACGATATTAATCCTTATCCAAATAAATACATTACTCATCAGAAGTATTTAATTTAAAACAAAATTGCCCTTTACATCATTCGATTTCAATGAATATCTTAGGAGATATCGCAGTTTTAAAATAACATCGCAGTAAAATAATGATCAAGTCATCATAAATGCGCGCGCAGTAGATGTGTATCGAAAATATAAGCTCTGAGTCTGAATAAATCTATGTAATATACACGAATAAAATATAAACTAATTATCAGACTTTGTATCACTATGATCTACAATTAAAACCTACAATTATCCTCTTCCCGAAATTTTGATTATCTGAAAGCCAAAATTTTTGAAGGTTTCACTTCTACCACGTGTGAATTACACACATGCTTTTTTTTATACACTAAACTTAACGAAATTAAAAAAAAAAAAAATTATAATTACAGTATAAACAAAAAATATTGGACAGTTCGGCTCCACTCATTTCTTGTCCAAGCGGCGAGCCTGGGTCGTAAAACTTTATTACTTTTTTTGGCACTTTGTAATTCTAACTTTAAAATATGCGTGTAAGGTTGAATTTGATTTGATGTATGTTGACCAGTGAGTAGGTCGTAAAAATTTATTGCTTTTTGTACCTAGCTTTGTGAAAACAACTTTAAAGTTTGCGTTTAAGGTTGAATTTACATGAATGTATATTTATTTCAACTAGAATTACCTAAACACAATTTGATGACAGTTTTAAGAGAACTTTTGCTTGGCATTGTGTATCTAGTTCTTTATTAGTGATCGATGCACTCCACACATCCATCTCAACATTCTCATCTCCACCACATGCAATCTTTTTTCATCAGTCTTCTTCACGGCCCAGTATTCCGATCCATACAGATTTTCGCCTTTGACTTGAGGGGCATACGTGGGTCGCAAGTTGTTCCTGTGTCCTGTCGCCATTTCATCCATCCTGAGTTGATCCGGCGCGTGACGTCTCGGTCTACTCAGCCACCCCCTTGGACAAGCATTCTACTTCTCGTTCTAATTGACTGAATGTTGTTAATTGGTTACAAGTAATAGATGTGGCCGCTTGTTTGACATTTTCTGGTTCTTGTCTGGCATCTCAGCTTCACGCCAGTCAAGGTGGATAATGACCTCATGGCTCCAATGGAATCTCGACTAAACGAAGGCCTTGCACCCAAAGGCCCAACACGACCTTAAGGGAATGAAAATGTCGGAGGGAAATAAAAAAGACTGCCGTCAGTACCAACGGCTTTGTGACCTTCCTGTATTACTTGGGTCAAGGTGGGTCAAGCTGTCAAGTTTAAATCAAAATCAAAATCAAAATATTTTATTTCACATAAACCTACATGGGCACTTATGAAACGTCAGAAGCTAGGTGCACGGTTCCAATTGGTCGTTTCCTATGGAGAAGAGCCGGCAAGAAACTCCACGGTTACTCTTTTAAAAATAATTGGCTTTTACAATACTTTCATATAACAGTGTTTCTAGGTATGGGAGGACAGAGTAGGTCTTTCAATAAGTACCAAGTACTTAACAAAATAGAAAATGGTCAACAGGTCTACAATCCACTAAGCCTACAGCGTTCTCACATTCACAAAATATGTAGAAAAGAATCTATACAAAAAATAAATAGATTAATAAAAGTAAAAAACCTATTTTAATAAAACGCAATTATATGATTGCTGTTACAACTGTAATCAATCTGAGTAATTATCATGTCCACAAAAGTCACAAAAAAAAAAAAAAAAAAAAAAAGTTCAAATTAAATCGTAGGTATATAATGTCAAATAATAGAATAATAAATATGTCAAGGACGAATGTAAAACCAAAAAAAAAATAAAAAATAAAGATTTAAATAAACATGGTAATTTGGGAGCAGTTAATAGACTCTTACTTATTTATGCCATTAATGAGGTACCAGGGAAGCCACATGTGCAGAAGGAATTATTGCCAAACTTCCTTATCTTCAACATAGTCTTTAATTTTATAATATGCTTTCTTGATAAGGACGCGTTTGATGTGGGTTTTGAACTTCCCATCGCTAAGTTCTGTCACAGACTTTGGCAACTTGTTATAAAAGCGGATACTGTTTATAGGAAATGACTTGCTTGTTTTAGTTAATCTAAATTTGGGTATCACAATTTCATGTCGACTACGTGTATTTATATTATGGAAATCGCTTCTTATTTTGAAAAGTCTTAAGTTTTTGCGAACATACATAATACTTTCTAAGATATAAAGTGAAGGCAAAGTCAGTATTTCAATTTCTTTAAATTTGTCTCTAAGGGACTCGCGAGGGCCCATTTTATAGATCGCGCGGATTGCCCTCTTTTGTAAAATGAAAATTGAATCTACGTCAGCTGCCGATCCCCACAGCAAGACGCCATAAGACATAATACTGTGGAAATAAGCAAAGTATACTAACCTAGCTGTGGCTATATCAGTCAACTGCCTTATTTTTCTTACTGCATATGCAGCTGAACTTAATCTACCTGAAAGAGTTCTAATATGGGCGCCCCATTGTAATTTTGAATCTAAAGTAATTCCTAAGAATATAGTTTCCGTTATTGCATCTAGGTTTTTGCCATCAAGTTTTAGATTTAGACCTACTTGAGGTACATTTGGTAATGAGAACCTAATACATTTCGTTTTGTTCGCATTAAGTAAAAGATTATTAGCTGCGAACCATTTTGAAAGTACAGCCAGACTATCGTTAACATGTAATACATCTGTATCTTTCCTGTCTATTTTAAAAATAAGAGAAGTGTCGTCAGCAAATAGAATTATATCTGATAAGTTAGTCATCATGTAAGGAAGATCATTTATATAAACTAGAAATAAGAAAGGGCCGAGAATTGAGCCTTGAGGCACGCCCATTTTAACTAGAGACCCCGAAGACGTCGCCCCATTAACATTTACTTTTTGCTGCCTGTTTGATAGATAGGAAAGAACAAGATCAGCAGCTTGTCCACGAATTCCGTAGTGGTGTAATTTACAGATCAGTGTATTGTGGTCAACGCAGTCAAACGCTTTTGAGAGGTCACAGAAAATGCCAATTGCATCCTGGGACTTCTCCCAGGATTCCAAAATGTGACTGATGAGTTTTACTCCTGCGTCAGTCGTCGACCTACCTTTCGTGAAACCAAACTGGTGACTATGTAAAATCCCATTAGAATTAAAATGTGACAACATCTGGTCTAGCATGATTTTTTCATATATTTTACTCAATGCTGGTAGCACAGATATTGGTCTATAATTAGAGGGATCACTCTTACTACCCGATTTTAAAATTGGTACTACTTTACTATGTTTCATTAAATCAGGAAACGTACCGCTATCTAAACATTGATTAAATATGCCTGTTAGGACAGGGGCAATTGTGTCAATGATATCTTCAAGAACCTTAACGGAAATCCCCCATAAGTCTTCAGTGTTTTTTATGTTAAGACTTTTAAATGCTTTTTTAATTGTGTCAATAGAAATGGGCTTGAATTCAAAACTTGGAATGTCTCTACTGAAGTGTTCTTTTAAAAGAGATTCAGCTAGTATAGATGATGAGGGGAGAGATTTCGTAACCTCTATTGGGATGTTGGTAAAGAAGTTTTCTAGTGTCTCAGCAACTTTTAACTTATCTGAAATGGTTACATTATCAATGTTTAATGACAATTCATTCTGATCTCGCTGTTTTGTGTTTCCAGTTTCTTTGTTAATTACCTGCCACACAGCTTTTATTTTATTGTTAGAATTATTAATTTTGTTACTTATTAATTTAGATTTAGCTTGGGCGCAGACTCTTTTAAATATCTTAGAATATTTTCTTACATAATTATGAATTACTTGATCAGAAGTCAATGATTTTTCGTTATATAAATTATATAAAATATCTCTGCTTTTTCTAATGCCAGGAGTGGCCCATTCATTAAATTTTGGTTTGGTATTGATTGTTACTGTTTTTACAGGACATGCTTTATGGAATTCTTGGCATACTGTAGAAAATAATGTACCATAGTTTATGTTGGGGTCTTGTGAATCAAAACTAGCTGTTGAAAGATTGCTAAGAACATTATTATTAAACATTTTCAATTTATTTTTAGTAAGAGGTCTTAACTGAATAGTTTTATCTAAACGTAACTTTTTATCTGATTCAAATGATACAAGTTGACCAGTATGGTCAGACCTAACGCCACTAATTAAGGATGAGTCTTGTATTTTACAATTAGTAAATATATTGTCAATGCATGAAGCTGAGGTTGCTGTTATTCTAGTCGCTTCATTAAATATACATTTTAAATTGAATGAATTAAACAATGATATAAGCTTATATTTATCAGGTGAGTTAACTAATAAATCAATATTTAGGTCACCACAAACAAAAACTAATTTATTATCTTTAAAAAGTTTACTTAGTATTTCTTCCATAATGATTAAAAATGATGACAAGTTTGAAGCTGGTGGTCTATAAACACATAAGAAAGTATGGCCTTCAACCTCTGCACATGCTACCTCACATAAGCGATCAACAGAGCAAGCAGTGATATCCTTCCTTTCCTTATGTCTGAAACAACTATTACATAATATCAAGGTACCACCCCCTATTGAGGACCTGTTGTACGCACTGGCAACTGAAAAATTATTTACATTAAACAGCATCCTATCTGGTTTTAACCAGGTTTCACAAAAGCATAAGATATCCATATGATATTTATCTATTAACAATTCCACGTCTAGGATTTTGCCAGAGAAGCGATTAATATTTTGATGATACAATAAAATATTCTTATCATGCTTCTCTTTTGTCGAGTCTAAAAGTTTAAAGAGCCTATCACAGTATTATTAGAAATACTAGATAATACTATTTCGTCACTTAGCCTAGTCTCAGTTAAATTATCAATAACTGCGTGTATATTGTAAGCTAACAAAGTAGCCAATACATGTTGACTTTTCTTGGGAAGAAACATATGTTCCCGAGTTAAAACAAAATCTCTAACAAAATTGTTAGTATCAAAATACAATAAACGGTCACTATGACGACATGTCAAAATATGCATTAAGTTATTTAAACTATAAATGTAATCATTTTCTTCAGCATACAAATTACCTGAATATGGCAATGCACATAATATTAATTTACCTAATTTTAATTTAAGTAGGGTGTCGACACCATTAACTATGTCCCTTTTAGTGATGCTCAGACTGTTTCCAATTAAAAGAACTACAGTAGTCTGCTCATTCATTTGTGTGTTTTTTATTTTATGAACAAGCTCATTAAAATGCAGGTTATGGTAACAACAGTTAACTATGGCATGTTTAGATTGGTTATTTAATAAGGATCCAAAACCTGCTCCTAATCTATCAGCCATTAATGGCTGTGCCACCAGATTTAAAGCAATGATGCAGTCGACGATTTTTTATGAGGAGTAAAATAGATGTGACTAGCTTTCTGCCTCTAGTAAGGAGTTCCAGTACTCAGCAGTCAGCAGGGCGCATAATAAACGTGTTACCGAAACGTCGCCATTACACGTGAATGTGACATGACACGCGAACAGTACCTACATACATAGTCTTAACTATGTAGATACCTATGTACCTACTTTCCATTATAGCCACAAGTGGTTCAAAAGGCGATGCATGTTTATGTAATAATAATTAGTTATTATGGTGTTATTGCAGAACAAAGAACTATTCCATTCAATTAAGTATACTTTTAATGAAAACATTCAGTATTCTTTGCATGTTGCACATTTGAAAAATCTAAAGTTATTTGTGGTATCACAATAACATTATAATATCTACAATATTAAGTACTACTGACAATGTAATGTTAACTTTATCGTCGAAGTTGACGAAAGAAAACTTTTTTTAAAGAAGCGGGATCTAGCCTTCATTCAATTCGTCGCCAACATTGCAAAGAGGCGAACCTCATACGCGTAGTATTATAATATCTGTGCTCATACAAACGGTCAAAAATTAGTTTAGTATACAAAAATGCTCCATTTGTCGAGCTCTATGTCGTTACAAAAGGGCGAAGCTCTAAGACTAATAGAAACGAAAAAAAATTGATTTTTGACGGCGTATCTCAAAATCAGTTGTAGGGAAATTTAACGAAAAGACGAAACTCGAAGTTCGCCTTATAGCGGCGACATGGGTCAGAATGCTCTGAGGATAATGTTCCTATTTCTATGCTCAATATTAGAAGTGACAATAAAAAAAAGCACTTGAAGTTGAAATGGAAATTCAGACGAACGACAATAGTCATATTACCAACTGTCCTTCTGATCAAAGTAATATGACTTACTGTCTTTCTGATCAAAATAACTCCGGACTGTTTGATCATCGTTTTATTTTTGTTTTGATTTCTGATTATAGATAGGTAGATAGAGAGAAATATTGTTTATTGATTGTATTTGTTTTGTTATCTTTGTCTAGATTAACGATTTATATGAAACAGTGTTTTAAATACCAAATTGTTTTTATTTGATATTAACCATAATACACAGGTTTAGTGACGAAGAATTCGAACTTATTAAATAATTTGGTGTGTTTTAAAAATATGAATAACGCAACAAGTTCGTGATCTCATTATAATAACTTAGAATAAATATTATTGATTGTATTGAGTATAGTATTTTATTTAAAACAACGCATATTATCATAATGCATCGAGAACTCTAAGAGAATACCTATTAGATAGACGGTATGCCTTGGTGATAAAGAGGCGCGACGAAAAGGCGTATATTTTTTCTCGGCTTTTCCTCGGAAAACCTGGCATTGTAAATTGTTATATTTGTATTAATTTTCACCTTCGCATTTGATTTTTTTGATTATTATATATATTTTTTTAAATATCATCAAAATAAGCGCGTGATCGGGAGAAAAAAAAGTTTTTTGGCTCTCCTGTAAAATTTTCCTATTTGAGGTTCGCCCCTTTGCGGTGTTGGTGACGAATTATTCCTCTCTGAACTATGATTTTCTTTATCTACATGTCCTACAATGTCAGTTGACAGACATGTCAGTAACAAAAACAATGCAAGATTAAACCAAAAAATAAACCGAAATTCTATGTTCTAAATATACTTAGATGTAAGTGAATGTACAGAGCTTTGATAAGACGAAGGCAACGTAACTTCCTCATAACCATTTAAAACTTTCTGATTTTTTCGCGATATCCCAAGTGACTATGTTCCGTCCACCTCATTGTGACTTCGGAAGGCTTCGGGGGCTTTTTGCGACGGCAAAGATGAGGCAGCCGATACATCCGACGCGGCAAAAACCGCCGACAAGAGGATACCAGAACTTCGTGATGAATGATACTCTGGCGCAGCTCGAGAGAGAATGCGAGAGGTACTGTGCGGTACCTCGGTTCCCGCCACAGAAGGTATGTGTTTGATAAATGATAGCTACGGGTATACTTAGAATTAGATATTGTTATCCAGAACTCCTTCCATACTTATATATACTATTTTAATTTATAGTATAAATATATAATTATTGTATAAAAGAGAAAGTAATCTTTCTCTCTGCCTGTCTGTAACCTTTTTACGACTTTTAACGGCTGAAGACGCAGATATATGACAGTGACCTTGAATGGTTAGCTTGCATGTTCTGTACTGAGCTCACACAACGCGTCGTATGCCCAGCCAGTAATAGGACTCGCCCATCAAGGAGCGCTGTCCCAAATTAGACGAATTATTAATTTATTACACGTAAAACAAAAGGTATTTTAATAAAACACGTATACTAAAAGATCAGTAATTAAATTATCTTCAATATGGTGAAGTTTTCAGAAAAATACGCTTGATGGATTTTGCGTCATTGTCAGTTTTTTATTCGCGTTAGACATAAATTTACAAATTTATTTCACTATGTAATATAAACAATCAAAAATATGCCTATATTAAAATATTAAGGAAATGCTCTAATTTAACATATATTTTTTCCAAATTACTAACACTACTCGTTCAGACGTCATTTTCAGTATAAAATCATTAAAAGTCAGCTATCGTCCCCTGAACGGAATTCGATTAAATTCGGCACACACGTAGACCTATGTTAGGACTTAGGAAAGGTACTTTTTATCCCGGTAGTACGTTTATTATTTATTGTTTGAACGTTTATATACAAATGATTGAAAACTTTATTTTAAAACCACCTTTGTCAAAAATTTCATGACTTGACTTTAGTGCTACACGCAATGTTGTACGTACTTACCTACACTAGCTTTAGATAAACTGTAGGTACCTACCGACTGAGGCACCATTCTTACCAACTTACTTTTGCAAACAATTTTAGTTGTCCAATGGCTAGGCTAGTACCTACCTACCTAACTGTAAGTTGAATTTACTAGTAACCAGTCATGAAATCCACAACTTTTTCCTACTGTAACGCTTGCAATTCGTTAAAGCCTAGAAATGCGCCCAAAAAAATCCAGCCTTGATGTTATTCCATTAGGTGACCGTGGTGGGTGCTGGAAGCGATGTGGGCCGCATCGCCTGCCTGTTCCTGAAGCAACAGAAAGTCGTCAAGATCCTGGCCATGTACGAGGAATCCGTCGAGTCGGGTGTTCTCGGCGCGGCCACCGATATTGCGCACATCGACACCAGCTGCGAAGTCGCAGCTTTCCAGGGCCGCATGTTCCTTAAGGACGCTCTTCATGTAAGATCTAAAGAATCATTAGACCATTTCAATTCAAAAAACGCATCAAAAAACCCGTACCTAGTATTATTTTATGAGGACCCGCTCGTTTTGCACGGTTTTTATGACTTAGTAAAACATCAAGATTTTTGTATTGTACGTAACTAAAATTTTTATGTATTCTGGTAGGTTTATAATTCTATAAGTATGTCGGAAAAACGTTATTGAGTTGACTAATCGGGACGCCAGCGCTGCCTAGCGGCGCTCGACAGAGTCTACAACATAACGCTCGGACCGGCCGGAGTTAAACAGAGTTCATCGGTGGTGGTCAAGCAGTGAAGATGTTTAGAAACTGTCGTGCGTTCCGTGTAGTTGTGTCATGTACTTACAGTGTGTGAATTGCTTTTGCTAGTGTAGTTAATTTGATATACTAAATTATAATGTGATCTGAACTACAAACGGTTTTTCTATTGCGCAATACCCAACACCACCCACAGTACGCCCACCTGTAGTTATTGAATTATATAATTCACTAGTAACATAACCATCGATTGATCTTGAAACAGACTGGTTCGGCCTGAACGGCCGATGTTTAGCGATTGTTCGTAGTCTGCTTTTACCTGCTTTAGTTATATAAATACGCTTCTGAGAGCGTCGCGTCGTCGATCGGCTTGATTCGTCGTTGTCCGTGATCGACCGCAGTCTGCATCTTAAACTAAATAGATTTTTACCCGACTACGGCAAAGCCAAAAGGAAGGGTTATGATTTTAGCAGTCTATGTATGTATGTTTGTATGTTTATATGTTTGTATGTATGTATGTATGTATGTTTGCTTTTACGTGTGTTCCACCGTAGCGTCTAAACTACTGAACCGATTTTGATGAATGAGGTATCAATAGATTTGTAATAATAGTCCGGGTGACATAGGCTATATAAATTTTCCATAAATTTAATATGGTGGATTTTACACGTAAATTTCTAACCTGGAAAAAAATTAAAACGCGATGATCATGACATGTTTGGTACCAAAAGAAAGGTCTTGACGAGCACATTACAAATATGTAAATAATGTTATACTTTCAAAGTAAATAAATATGTTTAAATTGTTAAAAACAAGCAAAAGTGAGACTGTGCTACGTAGTATCGCAAGATGATACCAACGTGCAGTTAATCAAATCTTAATAAATAGTAACGGTTTGTAATTCCATCCTCAATTCCTCTATGAAGAAAAAAGTACACACGGCTACACATCAAGCTATACATTTCCAGTTTAAGGTGATCTGGCATTATAAAGGATTTCCGTACAATGCGAGGTCAGCTAATACTGGAAATTTATAGCTTGATGTGTAGCCCTGTGTACAACGAAATATTAATATTTATACATGGGGCACTCACAAAATTTTGCGATAGGTAATAAAAAAAATATACTACAGGTTATATTTTTCTTTATTAAATCTTTTCAAATAACTCTCCATTGGCGTCTATACACAGTTTCATGCGTCTTAACCAATTTTCATTACACATTTTCCAGTCCGCATCAGACACCTCTTTAATCCCTGTTTTCCCTTGAGTTGATTTTTTATTTTGGGGAATAAAAATGACAAATCCATGATTCATCACCCGTAATGAAATCGTAAACGCGCCGAGACGAGCCTGCTTCAAATTTTGCTATCATGTCTCGGCACCATTCTACCCGAACCTCCTGAGCCTGCGTTAGAATGTGCGGTAACCAGCGTGAAACTATCTTCCTTACCTGAAGATGCCCGTGTAGAATTTCATGTACACTTCCCGATCCAATCTGCAGTATATGCTGAATCTCTTCATATGTAATTCGCCTATTCTCTTAAATTTAATTTTTCACAGCCAGCACGTTTTCTTATGTAACAGCCGTCATAGCCCCATGACGGCCACTTCTTTCTTCGTCCGCCACAGTTACTTGACCACGTTTAAATTCGTTGAACCAGCGGAAAACAGTCGCTTTAGAAGGGCTTTTGTCTATGAACATCATTCGAAGTCTTTCAAATGATTCTTCTGGTTTTAGTCGACATTTGAAATCGTACAAAATTATAGCGCGAAAATGTTCTCGTTGTAAATTCAATTTTCAGTGAGACAGAGTATTTGATTTTGCTCGTAAAAAAATGTGGCGGGAATTTCGTATTTGGAATATTGTGTTTTTTTTTTTAAATAAATAGTCATAGTTTTAATCGACATCAAAACTAGCCAGTGTCCCATGGACAAAAACTGTTAGTTGCAAAACTTTGTATGGTGTTGGCGTCGAAATAAATCGCGCTCTGGTTTCGTCTAAAGCACTATGCACTGGTATTGGAATTTAAAATAGGTTAATTACTGACCTATTGAATTACTCTTATTTACGTTGTTTAAACGTTTAGCAAGTGTAAAAACGGAAAAGTATAAAATAAAAAATAAAGTTTAATAAAAAACTGTAACCCGACCACGGGAAAATAAAATGATCTAAAAAGTACGAAACAAGCAAATATTTCATACAGAAATCAAGACATAGGTACAAAAATGGTCAAGGTAAAGCCGTCGTCGCATGCCATTATAATTTTGTAGGTGTTCCTGGCACCAACATGGTATACAGGCATGCGACCACGGCTTTACCTTGACCATTTTTGTACCTATGTCTTGATTTCTGTATGAAATATTTGCTTGTTTCGTACTTTTTAGATCATTTTATTTTCCCGTGGTCGGGTTACAGTTTTTTATTAAACTTTATTTTTTATTTAGATCATCATCATGTATGATCTGTAGGACGGTCTCTTTTTCAATTTCGATGTTTCGTTTTCCTTTACCTTTTAGTTGTGATTCCCCAGTGAGTCGGGGTGATGAAGGTGATTGCGTTGATTCCCCAGTGAGTCGGGGTGATGAGGCTGAGTGTGATGATTAGGAATGCGCGTTCGCTGCATGCTGGTGTTCAGGATACCCGTTGAAGCCGTAGGTGCTGGCTGTGTGACTCGCCTCACGAAAGCTTGCGGGAGTGATGATGATAACGTCACGCCGAAGTATTTGCACGAAGGCTGCGTTGACGTCCATACTCGGGGTCACCAATTTAGTGGTATAAGGAACAGGGTGTAAAGTTCACTCATCCACCATAGAAAAGGGAGGATCCTCCGACCAGACGGGTGTTGTGTCTGGCGGGCAACTGCCCAACGGTTTGAAGTTGAAATCTTGTATATATGTCGACGGTAAACTCTACGACGACTACGCGCACGGTAAATTCTAATTGCGCGATGCAGGAATTGTGTGACGTCATGTCTTTGATGCGTAGTTCGTATGTGGCGGTGTAACCGCTACAACCTAAGTGCCCGGGGTGCTGTATGGGTTTATTTTATTTATTCAATAGAACGGCTTAAAGCCAATTACACTGATTAGAAGCATAATAATGATACAAAACTTAAAGTATGCATTGCAAATAGTGACAAACACAGTATTAGCAACATAACAAATAAATAAAATTATTACTTATTAGCTCTTTCACTCAGTCTTCCTCGAAATCGGAACATTCTAACAGTATCACCTTCCATTCAATAGTGAATAGATTCAGTTCAGGACTAGATTCAAGGAGAGGGTTGAGTGCGTTCAGCATTCGCGGAATGACTAATTATGTTCTTGTGGCCTACAGGAAGCAGACGTGGTCCTGATTTGCGGCGGTTCGTACCTACCGCCGCCATGCTGCTACATGATGGACCGCGACCTCTTCTTCCGCAACATGCAGCACGTGCGCACAGCTACGCTGGCGGTCGCACAGTTCTGTCCGCACGCCATCGTGGCGGTGCAGACGCCGCCGGTCGACTGCAACTTTGCGCTTTGTGCTCATGTTAGTTGATCATATTTTTATTAGAAAACTGAGAGAATCGAGTCTTTTACAACTACGATATCGTGGGGGGCTTGTGGTTTAGTAATAACAACCGCACGGGTTGATCGACCAGGTCAAGCTACGCTTGCCGGGTTGGGCCGTGGATTGGATGATCATGACCATCTTTCTTACCAAGACCCCTCTGTGCTCCGTCCTGGCTGTCATTTGTAGATCTTTGACAATTGTTACGGTCGTCAGAAGCTAAAAAGTGTGACAACCAGTCATACCAAGGGGTATCGTGCTACCCAGGAACTGGGTTGTGGAGGTCAGATAGGCAGTAGCTCCATGTAAAATACTGATATCTAGCTGCATCCGGCAAGACTTGAAGCGGACCTCAACATAGTTGGGAAAAGGCTAGGCAGATGATGATGATATTATCGTTTCATTTGCTACACTTTGGCAAATACGAGTGGGTAGCTGACTGGCTGTTACTTAGATAATGCCATTCATGAAGACGCGCCCCACTCCGCTCCATACTAGTACAGCTTACAGTAGGTACAGTAGCCGCGGAGTGGGGCGTGACTTCATGGAAGGCACTATCTGTAGTATTCTTTAACCCCAACTAGACTAGTCTGTTTTTGACGTAAAAACGTCGCTCGGAGTAAGTTCAATATTACTGACCGGCAAAAACGTGTAAGATTTCAATCGCTAATAACTACGAGACTTTGATAAATGATAAATGATAAATGATTTTATTTCTGTAAGTAGGTTTGTACAAACACTTTTACACGTCAATCATATTTTAAAAACTAGATGAAGTCGGCGTTTCCTATCTGACTACTCCGAGAAGAAAGGCCGAAACAAACTCAGAGGTCACAGTCTCTTTTAAAGTCCAGACATAATCTTGGTCAGATCATGTGAAGGCCATGTGGATTGGTGTCTGAAGTGGTCTTTATAGGAAAGCACCACACAGATTGAGAGGGCCTGTCCAGTCAGTGCACGCATTTGTCAGTTATCGTGTAGCTCAACTCAGAATTTAAGGAGCTCAACGATTCGACGAACAATACCAAAAAAAGGACATTTGTGTAGGCCACATAAATTACTCAAACTGTCAGACCATGATTAAAACTAACTGAGAAAAAATTAAAAACAAAACAAAAGGAATGACCCATATAGTCTTCACATTCACAATAATTAAAATAATATAATACTTTAAAAGTAAATATTCATGTCATTGTATATGTATATAAAAATCATTAATGTCAATGTGTATATAAAAAAAAAAAATCCGGAAATGATCTTGGTCAGAGCATTTCATTTGAGGACCATGTAGATTTGTGTCTGAAATGGTCTTTTGAGGAAAGAACCATACAGATTTGAGTGGACCTGTCCAGTCAGTGCACGCATTTGTCAGTAATCGTGCAGCTCAACTCAGAACTTAAAAGGAGCTCAACGATGCGACGAACAATACCAAAGAAAGGACATTTAGGTAGGCCGCATAAAGTACTCAAAACTGCCAGATTATCATTAAAAACTAACTGAGAAAAAATAAATAAATATATATACATGAACTACATAGTCCTCACATTCACAACAATTAAAATAATAATAATGTTATACTTAACAAAGTAAATATTCATGTCATTGTGTATATAATTTTAAAGTTTGCAAAAAAAAAACAAATTTCAAAAGTAAAAAATAAAAATAATAATTGGAGCAGCTCAATCCCAAGCCTTTTTGTCCTCAATGTAATCTTTAACGGTATAAAATGCTTTCTGGCACAACTTTCGTTTAATGAATGATTTGAATTTATTAAGGCTTAGATCTTGTACGTGGCTTGGAAGTTTATTATAAAAGCGTATACATTGACATCTGAACGATCCACCTATTTTTTTGAGCCTTGTTGTGGGTACAACAAATTTGTGTTTGTTCCTAGTATTTATGTTATGGATATCACTGTATTTTTTAAACAATTTTATATTTTTATGGGCATATAAAAGATTATCAAAAATATACTGAGAAGGCACAGTCATTATATTAATCTCCTTAAATTTATCTCTGAGAGAGTGTCTCGGACTTAATTTATAAATTGATCGAACAGCTCTTTTCTGCAAAACAAAAATAGTCTGAATGTCGGCGGCATTTCCCCACAACAGAATACCGTACGACATTACACTATGAAAATAGCTAAAGTACACTAAACGGGCTGTCTCTATGTCAGTCAAATTACGAATTTTTCTAACAGCATATGCTGCGGAGCTAAGCTTTTTTGACAATTTATCTATATGTGGGCCCCACTGAAGCTTAGCATCCAAAGTTAAGCCCAAGAAAACTGTGCTATCATCAGGATTCAATTCTTCGCCCTTTATCAACACACTAGTTTTCACCTGCCTAACATGAGGTAAGGTAAACTTAATGCATTTGGTTTTTTTTTCATTAAGAAGTAAATTATTAACATTGAACCAGTGAACTACTTTTGAGATCGCGCTATTTACATCGTCAGTAACCAGCTGCTGACGTTTAAGTTTAAACAAAAGTGAAGTGTCATCTGCAAACAACACTACATCATGGTTATCCTTTATGAGGTAAGGCAAGTCATTAATATAAATAAGAAACAAGAAAGGACCAAGAATTGAGCCCTGAGGGACTCCCATTGTTACTAAAGATCCGGGAGATCTTTTCCCATTAACGTCAACGCTCTGAATCCTATTACTCAAGTATGAAATAAGAAGATTCAGAGCGCTGTTCCGGATCCCATAGTGGCGGAGTTTCCTGATTAACGTTTCATGAAGAACGCAATCAAATGCCTTGGACAAATCACAAAAGATGCCCAAAGCATCGCATTTATCTTCCCATGCATTATAAATATGACCTAAAAGTTCAACACCGGCATCAGTAGTTGAACGACCCCTTGTAAAACCGAACTGTTTGCTATGTAATAATTTATGTCTATTAAAAAATCTTTGCAATTGGTCTAAAATTAATTTCTCAAAAATTTTACTAAAAGTAGGTAGTACTGAAATAGGTCTATAATTTGTGGGGTCTGATGTACTACCTGATTTAAACAAAGGAATTATTTTACTATTTTTCATAAGGTCAGGAAACTCCCCACAGTCGATACAATTATTAAAGATAAGAGCTAAAGTAGGTGCTACAATGTCAATAATAGACTTGGCAACTTCTACAGAATTACCCCACAGATCTGCAGTCTTTTTTACATTTAAGGTGTGAAAGGTTTTAATTATGTCTCTACAGGTAATATGTTCAAAAGTAAATTCCGAATCGCAAACATTAACATTTTCCTTTAACAAAGACTCAGCAACAGAAGGTGAAGAGTTTAGGGATTTAGTAGTTGAAACGGGAATATCTGAAAAGAAATTTTCAAAGGCCGCGGCGACTTGTGAGTCTGATTTTATTATGTTGTCATTAATAGACAGGCTGTAGTCAGTATTTCGGTTATTAGACCTTCCCGTTTCACTATTAATAATATTCCAAGTCGTTTTAATTACATTACTACTATTTTTAATCTTCGAACTCAAATAACGCGACTTGGCCATACAACAAACTTTTTTAAATAATTTTGAATAATTTCTGACATATAAATTAAATTCAGCTGTGTTTACATAAGTCCTTTCATTGTACAACTCATAAAGCCGTGTTCTACTTTTATGAATACCAATGGTAGCCCAATCACTAAAAGATGCGTTACTATTAACCGAGATAGTCTTGGGAATAAAGGTGGAATTAAATTGCTTACAGTATATATTAAAGAAGTCATCATATAGGTTATTAGGATCAGCATGAATAGACAAAACTGGTAATTTATTAGTGAGTTTAACTTTAAAAGTTTCCAAGCGACTTGCAGTTTTGGGGTTAACAGTGATATCCTTTTTAGCCACTTTGTTGTTTTGGTTTGGAATAGTAATCCACTGCCCGCAATGATCAGAATCTAGTAAATTTATAATTTCTTTGTGGCTTGGTATAACATTTGTATAAATATTATCTAGGCATGTGGCACTAGTAGGGGTTATTCTTGTGGGCTCCAAAAATAGGTTTACAAGATTGTAGGACCGAAACAGACTTACTATTTTACTACAAGAACCTGAGTTTTCTAATAAGTTAACATTAAAATCACCGCTAATGATAATAGACTTATTCGAGTTACAAATCTTGTGCAACACTTCATCCATTACCTTTTCAAAGCAGTCATACAATCCTGAAGGGGGTCTGTACACACTTAATACAATGAACTGCTCCAATTCTATACAGGCTATTTCAACTGTCCGCTCAACAGATAGGCTCACAATATCCTTACGGTCTTTAAATTTAAGCTGGTTACTTACTAAAATTAATGAGCCACCGTGTATAGCATTAACTCTGCTGAATGAACTACCTACCTGGTGATTATTAAAATTAAACAAGAACTGGTGTCTTTTAAGCCAATGTTCTGTTATACAAAGAATGTCAATACTGTTAAAATTCATAAATAATTCTACTTCTAAATCTTTGTTCATAAATCCTTGAATATTTTGATGCACCAGGTTAATACTATTTAGAGATTTTATACTTTTATTTGATCTTATTTTGCAATTCTGTACACTATTGCTAGAGTTTGCCTCTGTTGTCTTAATTTCTAATTTAAATTATTTTCAATGTCAATTTTTGATACCAAATTATTGGCTGAATTATTTAACATGTCACAGCATTGCTCAATAGAAGCAATTTGTTTAGCCAAATTCTTGGCTGTAATAGAAAAGTAATATGATAGCGACACAGCTATCTGTCTTTTACAATAATTTGAAAGATAGTACCTATCCATACAAAATCTATCTTTTGTCAAATAAAAGTGGTTACCAACATAATTGTTAGTGTCAATTAAATGGAATAAATTATTATTGCATGTCAAATTATGTAATGTCATATTCATTTCAAATCTTAAATTATTTTCTTCCTGTGGCAAACTTTGGCTGTATGGGAAAGTGAACATCACAATTTTTCTTAAACTTAGGTTGCACAATGATCTATAATATTGGAGTAATTCTCCTTTGTTCACATTACCCCTATTACCAACAAATATTAATAATATACTATCCTGGTTAAAATTGCACTTCATAACTTTTTTCATTATGTCAAATAATGAACAACCAGGCATACAGTAGTTCATTATTGAGTGTCCTGGATATTGATTTGTCAACAAGTGGCCTAGATCCTTTCCAATTTCATCACAAAATAATAATATTTCTTTATTTACACTCTGTTTAGACAAACAATTAATAATTGATAATGGCAAACTGGCACTAGACTGCGGTATGGTGGTGTCACAAATTGTCAATGAATGGTCCGGTGTGGGTTCAACAGATGGTGGTTGACAATGTTCACATTTGTTAGTTTGTGAACTTACCAGCTCATTCATTGCCAATACATATTCCCTCATTTGGTTTTCAGAGGCTGTATATTTGATGGTCATACAAGTAAGTTTTTCCTGTAGTTGGTCAAGTTCATACTGCAAGTCTTCTGTGTCAATTTGGTATTTCCTAGTACTTTTTTCTAAGTTAAATGAATACATGTCTAATTGTTTTAATAGATGCAACCTTTCTCTATTAAGCTTAACATTCTTGATGAAGAATTTTTGTTTCTTGACCATTTTCTTAGTTTTAACTATGTATTTGTTAATTTTGATGTATTTTTTTATTTTATTTTTACTAGTAAATACCCTCACTGATTTATTTGATTTTGAATCATCTTTACCTGTTAAATCATCTTTGAATGTTAGAGTAATGGTTGAGCACGCAAAAGATACGTCATATTTATAATAATTTTGAGGCAGGACATAATTTGCCTATGACGTCACATCGTGAGGGCAGGCGCATGCGCGCGACCGTCTATTTTTGAAATTCCAAATCGTATAGTGCAAAAACGTGTTCAGCAAGAACGGTGATTCTGGTGTCGTTCCTAAGAGTTGACAAGGATTACCAGGACTTAAAGAGATACTACAAAAATATTTCGCAAAATAGGAGTAAAATTGTATATGAAGTTGACAATAGCGAGATAATTTAATATAAAAGACTCATATCGGCCGTAAATCTGCTCAGAAACTTAAAAAATATCATAAGTATCATAAGGAATGCAATGAACTTAAAAAATCTAGTGCCGAGCAAATAAAACAGCAGCGGCAGTATCAGAAACCGTAAGAAAATCTGTTGTAAATTTAAGATGTCGTCTCATATCAGCTGTAAAACTGCTCAGAACTGAAAAATATCACAATCGATGAAAGCTTGCATCATTATGAATGGAATAAACAATTTTTTTTTGTAATTCGTTGTAAGTTTAAAAAAAATTGTTACTATTTCATCACACGTTTTCACGAAACTGTGGCGCGGGCTCGAACTGCGCTAACTCAATTTTTTTTTACGAAATGAGTTCGTGGTGTCGCACTATTATTATTCAAAAGGCCGACTTAGCAAGATAAAAAGGGTTAGTAAAATTCTATAATAATACTAGCAAAAGCGATAACAGATACTCCCGAGGTCACTATTCCGGTGATTATTTTGTGCAAGTACCCTCCAACAAATTAATAAGTAATTTTGAAGTGTTATTACGAGTGGCATGCATAATGAAATAAATCATTCACTTTTTCTGCACTTGATGTGTCGATATTTCAAAGTGGGTATAAAATTAGTTGTTATAAATTTAGTAATGGATCATGAAGTTGATGATAAGTACTACTTACTACCTTTAATTATTCAGATTGAAAATACCTTTACAGTTTCCGAAAAAATTGCAGTCTGATGATATTTTATTTATTTATTTATAGTTAATTAAAACGGCACAACACCAATTACATTAATTAACAGATATATATTTTAAGTGCGAACTTTGTGTTTCTTGGACCAGAAACTACATGTACCTTCTTGTACCATGGCTGCAACTTTTCATGTGGTAGTATTATTTATTTATATAGTATTGCTCAAAGTAAATTACAAAGTGCCGACTGGTGCGGAACCTTCCCAATATTTTAAGTTAAGCTGACTCCGAGATTTTTTTTCAGAAATCGTCATATTTATTTTAAAAAATCTGACTGTTTCGTCTGCTATCTTCAAAATACGACCTTTCCTGTATCACCGAAGATTCTTCGATGGCTGTATAGAATCAATCAGCGCAACTAGCGCAAATTTAGAAAAAAAAATGGTACTCACAAAAAGTATTGCGATGTTTTTTGTCAAAAAAGGAAGAGTGGACGTCAAAAGACTTCGTGTTCAAGGTGTCCCTTTGCCGCGCAAAGCCATCTCCTTCTATTGCACCTTCAACTGCTGGACGTCAAAGCGAAGAATTAGAACAGTCCAGTGATAAAACGAAAAGGAGAAGAGTTGATGATCTGCTAAGTAAACACGACACATCAGTTAGTCGCTGCAGTAGAATTTTTAGCGCGATTGTCTGGGCACCGGACCTTGGCTGCTGTCATAAGGGACGCAAACAAAAGTTCCAAAAAGTGCAAAACCATGAAAAATTGTGTCAGTGACAGTGAAAGCAGCAGTCAAAGGTATTTGACGAAGGAAGAGGCTTTGGCATAATGTGTGGACTCAAGATCAACAAGCAGACGCGTAAATGGTGCATGAAAGCTGAGCTTATGGTATTTCCATCAAGTTTTATAGTTTTAGGAAAGCTAAGAGAGAATGTTTCCCTCTCGAGGAAGATTTATTTGTGGATGAGACTCGTGCAGAAATTAAACTTCAAGCTATTGTAAATAAAACAGTTGAACTGTTCAAATTCCTTATAGACATGCAGCTGCAGGACGATACTGCTGATGGTTCATCAGAAGAGGATGAAATAAGCGATAAAGAGAATTAGAGAGTATAATTATATATTTATTTACAACACTATGTACAAATTAGATAAATTACAAAATATCGTGAGTTATTGCTAATTTCTAACTGCTAGACTTTTTTGTGACTACCTGCTATATGCCTGATGGTCGTTAGTTATCTGTAAACGTGCAGATTGCTCATGGTTGTTTGTTTTCTTGTTTTATTTTCATAATAAATAGTTCTTAAAGAACTATAAAAAGGTTTTTTTACATAGTCTATACAATGGATCCAGTGGGTTACAGTGGTCCTGTACAATAATGGTTTTAGGGTGCTTTTGGGATTGCCTCGCAGTGCATCAGGTATGTTTGCTAAGGCCAGCACGGATTGATCTAGGCAGTACTAAGAAAAAGAGTGGCCTCGCTGATGCGCCGCGTGTGGGACAGCACCAACAGCCTTGTAAATACTATTTTGGGAAGGGTTGATTGTCCGGTTGTGAGGCACTGGAACACCGTTTACGGATCCGGAGGTGCCCTATATAATATATAATGGATTTGTTAATAATAATTAATTAATAATTTACTAACATAGTTATAAGTACTATTTACTAACAATGTATGGAATGTTTTATTCTGAATTAAATTATTTACGAAATGACGTAGTCATAACAGGTTATAAGAAAGCCCCCGGGAACCAAAAATCGCAGAAAATAGATTTGTCCAGCTCCCATGTTCTAGACGAACCATAGTGTCTGCTGCCATCCATGGACGTGCAGTTTACTGTACTATACTCTTTTCCATCTCAGACCCTAAAGCAGTCGCGTGTGTACGACAAGCGGCGAGTCCTGGGCGTGAACTCGATCAACGCAATGCGAGCCAATCAGCTGTTCTGTAACAAGTACGGCGGCGACCCCACGACGACCAACCTGCCTGTAGTCTGTGGCACTGGCCGCTGCACAAGAGTCCCCGTGTTCTCTGTTGGCAAAGCGGTTACGGGTTGCTGCACAGTTCCAGATCAGTCAAGCGTATGTAAACGATGGTACTTATATTAAGGATCAGGTCACACCGAGACGCGACAATGTTTGAAGAGGCAAGTTGTTTCGCTCGCAGCGCCGCAAAACGCATCGTGACGAATGTGTACCTTTCTGTGTAATAAATAAAGTTCTATATTGTATGTATCGCAATCTTAATTAAAAAGGGCGCGTCTCGTCGCGTTGCATCGCGTCTCGGTAAGCAATAAGCATGTTAAAATATAATGGACGTGGATATATTTCAGAGTGACTCTGCGTTCAGCACTCGGTGTGGCAACACGCGACACTTTAATGGTCATCCCGAGGATGCCTCGTTGCGAGGTGAAACACGTGTCGATTTCTTTTAGGGTTTTTATGGCTCTTTAGAAATAGCTAAGCGGAACAGGTAAATAATATCCACGTCTATTGTATTTTATATAATAGATTTCCGCAAGGTCACGCCTGAATCAATTAACTAAAGTCCCCGTCACGAGAAGCTATAATTTTTGTAAATAAAGAACTTCTACCAAGTTACGTAGCGACAATTTAATCAACAACGAATACTCCCAAATTCAATGAAGTCAAAGTAACGTACGTGTTATACGAAACTAATGAGCAATTTCACTTGATCGGGTTATATTTTAGCGATATAAAGCGCTGTCGTCTAAGGTTTTGTGGTACTGGAACGCATCTGATTCATGGAACGTAAACATTTGAGCCACGATTTTGAAGTAAGTTCACGCTGACGTTGTCTCTGCTGTCTTTCGAGTTTCGAATGCGTCTGTTTGTTTGTGGTGTTTTCGCGGATTAGGTTATATTGTTTGTTTGTAATTAGATGTGTGTGTTAATATAATTATATCCCTGTAAAAAAATAGTACAAAACTGTTTTTATTTTATTTTAAGTACCCAAAGATTGCAAACCCCTGAATGTGTGTTTACAAAATTTATAGCTTCTCGTGACGGGGACTTTAGTAAGCATTCTGTCCATCTTGTGATGTAGTTTTAAAGTGCAACCAAACTGCGTTCGATCGACGTTGATCGATGACATTCGCACCCTATTTTCAGAAATAAAAATGGTAACATTTTGAGGCTAGCAATATCGTCCACAGAATCGGTCGAAGTGGCGGTGCTTGGGGGAGGCCTATGTCCAGCAGTGGACGACTTTTGGCTGAAATGATGATGTTGAATATCGTCCTCACCTTCGTTTTAAAGGAACTCTTGTGAAACATTCCATGCTTGCAACCCCGCGGTTTACACTTTACATTGTTTGTCAGTGAATTTAATATTTTTGTTAAGTAGATACCTTCTATTTTGACGTTCTGAATCTAACCGCTCACGTACCTCAGGCAGTGGATAACAGTCGCGCACGGCATACCTATAGCACCCGTTAGGGTGATTCTACCCTTTCTACATTCTACCATTTTACCCCTAGGTACAACGGGTGCAGGCAGGTGAGGGCCAGTTTATCAAGCTCTTGAGAAATCATTCAACCAATTCTCAGCAGTTTACGCGCGCTTGCCAATTTGTCACATAAATTTTGCAAAATTTTTGTTCGAGATACTGGCCCTCTGCTGCCACCCTTTTTGACAAAGATTTTCTAGTAGTTCGTGTTGTGTGTATTACACTGCACTGCTGGGTATTGCTGTTGGATTGCTTTCCAAATAGTACAATTTTGCGTTGGTGAAGACCACTCGTCCTGCCTTCGCTTTAACAGTTTGCTTCTACATCTACGTTGTTTTGATATATACTAAGCCGTCTCGTTGCAATCTACGGCTGGACTTCAGAAGAGGACCAGAGGATTTATAGTGATTCAGGAAGATTCATTGTCAAGCAAATTGACACCCTACGTCAATTTGCCGTGTTTTAGCCATTTCATATAACTGTTAAAGAATGACAGTTGTGATTTGAATATACGGACAATTAAGTTGGTAGGTAGTCAATATGTTTAACAATTAATTTTTCTGACTTTACAAGGCTTGTTCCGTATTGATATACGATATTTGCGCCACTTCTTCCCCAGCTAAAGGCACAGTCCCCCAAAAAAGCCCACCCTTCACCACTTCCTGGTGAAGGGTGGGCGTTTTTGGGGAACTGTCTTATGTAATTTTGACGTTCGAAAAGTGCTGATTCTCAGCCTAGTTTGAATTTGAATTTTTGATATAGTTGAACTGCTTGTCGCGACTGGTGCGTGAAGCTGACGACCTGATCTGCACGGTCAAAAGCAACAACGAGCAAGGACACCTCTCCATCGGTTTCTCTACTGCAAGATTTGTAGTAAACCTAATGAAAGGTAACATTTGATAAATTCATGTTCTCTTAAAAACTTTTTGGAAAGTATTTTTAAAAGGTGTTGATGGTTGAACTTGTTATAAACAGCGATGCGCATTTCCAACATTGGCTTTCTAAATTATGCGCATCATCGTCGTTTCTACAACTGTGCCTCGGAAAGCATGTTATGCCGTTGGTCCTGGCTGTCATTTTTAGACCTTTGACATTCGGTACGGGTAGCCAGAAGCCAGATAGTCTAACAACTAGTCTTACAAAGTGGCATTAGCGGACTAAGGGTCGGGCCGCCCTGGGCCCCGGTTCAGGGGTCCCCAAATCTCTAGATATACTTTTTAATCTAATCCCAAACAAGGCCAAAATAGGTTCAGTAAGTAAAATTTTCGAGCTTGCTTCGCTCGCTATTGCAATACGAGCTATTGGAAAACTATTCCGTGTAAGTCGACAAAGTATCTCCTATTTCTGTATGAATGGTCAAAAGATAAAAACTTTTTACAAAAAAAAAATCAATCGACTTCCAAAAAAAACACTACAAAGCGAAAAATAACTTTAATTTCGGAAGTCGGTGGCAAAAAACAAACAGTCTAAACCAAAGACACCGTCTACCGAAATTAAAGTTATTTTTTGGAAGTCGGTTGTTTTTTTAATTTAAGTTTTTATTTTTCAGTTTTTTGTTGTGGTACCTACCCCACACAAATTCGAACACCACTACCTGCTATGTAAATAACAGTGACAGGAACTTAACACCTTAGCTGTCCAATGTACCGAATACAGTACACGCCGCATGGGTCCATCACGTCCGTGTACCGTAAACGGTACACTCACTCTTTCTATGCGCTCTAACTTCATGGACTTGTGTGATAAGTTGCTCTATTTATCAGGACTTGTCAACAGGACACCAATGAATAGAAAAAACGGGAAACATGATTTGAACATTTGGGGTTCTCGAAAAATTATGTATGGGGACAGTTAACGTGTTAAGATATCATCCATATACTGAGTGGGAAAAAAATACGTATTATTGAACCCAACTCAAAAACCATCCAAGCAAAGTTAATAAAATAAATGAGACCACATGGGAAGCACCAGCTTTTAAATATAAAAAGAATCATGAAAATCGGTTCACCCAGTCGAAAGTTATGCGATAACAAACAAAAAAAATACAGTCGAATTGAGAACCTCCTCCTTTTTTAAAGTCGGTTAAAAATATAACCTTTTCGAAGCAGTGTTCTTAAATTTTCCAGCTGGCTACGCTCGCTCTTGTATCCTATATCCTCATAATTCTCAATAATTTCTGTTTCTGGGACGGAGTGACAAAGCTAAATGGGCTCCATTTAACTTTGCTACCCCGGGCCCCGCCAGGCTTAGTCTGCCACTGCAAATGGGTATCATGTTAAACCCAGTAACTGGGTTGTGGAGGTCAGATAGGTAGTCGTTCCATGTAAAATACTGATATTCAGCAGTAAGGAAAACAGAAACGTGACGTCGTGACTTGTGTTATTAAATTTATAAATAGTCTTATAAAGTAGTATCCATTGGCTAATATACCTATATCTATCCGCTGTCCAGGTCTATTTGAGTCATCGGCACTCATAGACAGCGCGCTGGTACAGCAAGGCGACCCGAAGAAGTGTTACGGCATGAAGTACTGTGCCTCACCTGTGAAGGTCGGCAAGAGAGGTATTACTGAATACATGGTGCCAACTTTAAGCGCCGCGGAGAAGGAGCTGCTAGTGCAGGCAAAGTGAGTACGCCACGCGGATTTTGTCCAGACAAATAGACAGTATTTGTAGAGTTCCGTAGTCAAATGGCAAAAAAAAAAAGAAACCGACTTCCAAAAAACACTACAAAGTGAAAAATAACTTTAATTTCGGAAGTCGGTGTCTTTGGTTTTGAATTTTAATTTTTTGTCACCGACTTCCGAAATTAAAGTTATTTTTCACTTTGTAGTGTTTTTTGGAAGTCGGTTGTTTTTTTTATAAAAAGTTTTTATTTTTCACTTTTTAGTTGTGGTATTTACCCTCACACAAATTCGAATACCACTACCTGCTATGTAAATAACAGTGAGAGGAACTTAACATATCATCCACATACTAAGTGGGAAAAAATACGTATTATTGAAGCTAACTCAAAAACCATCCAAGCAAAGTTAATAAAATTTATATGGGACCACCTCGAAAGCATACCCTTTCAAACTAAAAAAGAATTTTCAAAATCGGTCCACAATTGACGGAGAAATCGGTGGACATACATAAAAAAAAACAAACATACGCGACGAACATATAATCTCCTCCTTTTTGAAAGGCGGTTAAAAACGGAACCTTTATAACTTCGTCATGTCTATCTGTCTGTCCATCTGGATGTCACACAGCCATTTTACTCGGAGACGGTAAAAGGTATATTCTGTGCACCGCTATACAATGGTGTAGCGAAATAACGAAAAACCAATTTGGGATGTAACCGTGTTCTGAAAAAACAAATTCATTGCACATAAATAAGCGTGTGGGCTTTGACTTTTCCATTTAATCGGTTGACGGACACTGAACGAGACATAGTAGAAGTTTTATTGTTATTACGCTTGGGGGCAATTTAGTATTCCGCAATGAGTTAAAGTTCAGTTTTTGAGTTATCCTTTTGTTGTGCGTGTTATGTATTAAAAGGGGTTGAATAAAGATGTAAAGAATACTCGAACTGAAAATACTATTTGTTTAATATTGTTCCACAATTACTTAGTTAATTATTACAGGGATATATGACGTGGCAAGGCGGTGGTATGTAAGCGACTGCCGCCCGCATGCGCTCCGTTAAAACATCAAAAATGCAATTCAGCATATCGCATTGCTAGGGTCGCTACACTTTCAACTGTCACTAACGAGACACAATAGAATTTTAATTGTTATCCACCTCGATGAGGCATCGTAACACATAATGAGTTAAGTGATGTTTTCGATTACAACGGCAGAAATAACTTTGTTTTCCTACTTTTTTGCGTAAATATTAATCCCAATTGCGGAATCCTTCACTATGCGAGGTCCAACAGGCACCAGGCCGGTGTTTCTATGTTGTTGTTTAATTCTTACTTTTTTTTTGTGGTAATGAGCGTCCATAAAAATACGCAAACGCACCGCAGTTATTTGCAATGAAGTTATTTTGTCTATGGCTGTAAAAAGAGATACTAAACATACGCCTGAAGGCCAATTCTCGTACTTAAAAAACGTTCGTACACATTCAAGTCGTAATCTATCAAACTTGCCATGTCAAAAATGTTGGTAAATTGATTGTATTTTTGACAGACAGCGAAGCGGATTAGAATGCGAACGTTCTTAAAAAATACGGGAATTGCCCCTCTGATCGTGGGTGATATAAACTGATAGCGGGTTGCGGGTTAAATTGTCGTTTTATAAAATTCAAAAGTCATTTATTCAAACTAGGCTGAGAATCAGCACTTTTCGAACGTCAAAATTACATAAGACAGTCCCCCAAAAACGCCCACCCTTCACCACTTCCTAGTGCCTTTAGCTGGGAAGAAGAAGTGGCGCAACAAACTCCTCAGCAGCACAGCTGTCTGTTCAAGTTAGAAAAATGATTCTATACAATAGTATGCAAAATAACTTACATTATGCAACACAAAACATAATTCAAATGATAAATTATAGGCCATATGCCAGCTAGCACACACCAATATACCAACCAAAAACATCGAGAACTATACTAAAGCAATATTTAGAAGAAAAAAAAACTAAACGTAAAAAGAACTAAATATCTATATAAAAGCCTCCAGACATAAAGGGCGTGCCCGCTTACATAAAGCTGTAATTGGCAGTTATGAATGATAAACTAGGACCATCGGGGTAAAATAAATGAACAGTTAATTAAGATTGTTAAGGTGTAGTGACAAAAATTGAAAAGGGTATGCTGAGATGGTTTGGGCATGTTGAGAGCATGAATGAAAGGCGACTAAAAAAATGTATTTACAAGGCTGATGTAAAGGGAAAGGCCGGGCGGGGACGCCCTAGGAGGACATATACTGATCTTATTGGTGATGTTCTTCAGAAAGGCCAGGTGCGTAGTACTCGCAACCGGCGTGCGTGTATGACCAGATGTATGAACGTAAACGAGGCAAAAGGACTATGTAAGGATCGTAGCAGGTGGCGTTCTGTAGTTTCTGCCTACCCCCATGGGAAGAAGGCGTGAGTTTATGTATGTATGTATGTATGTTAATTACTAGTAACAATAACAAAACCATGATCAGCAAGACGACCAGTCACCACAAGCAGCACCCGTTCACGAGCATAACTCAAAGATCAGCCATTACCCCCCTCGCCATACCTAGCTCAGAAAGAGAAAGCAATGATAGAAAGCGTGTGGTCCCCGAAAATTATCATGTGTTACCCGATTAATAGAAGTGTAGATAGGTACTCACTCTATCGATTATCGATATGTCGTTATTTTTTTATTAATTCGTCGTTAATTAAAAAAAACTGTGTAACATTAATTAATGAAAAAAGGCCTGGCCAGCCAGATTTTGTTGATATATTATGTTAATATGTATGTAAGTAAGTTGGTAGCCAAGATTTCTGTACAAGGTATAACTTGACCTCATAATTTCGGTACCTACCACTTTTTGTTTAGCTTATTACGTCTTCTGCGTCGACTTCCTCTTGTCCTATTTGCCTTCAGCTCTGTGCATTTTGTTATATTGTCCATAAAGGAGATGTTTCATTTTCGGCCATAAAGTGTACGTTAATGAAAAAAAAGGAAAAAATTCCACGAATTGAGGAAAAATATTCTTTCCTGTTTATTCCTCTGATTACTTCGGCACAAAAAATAATAGTTTAACAAATTATTGCCATATTTTATTCATCATGGCGTCGTTTTACTTGCATACTGCTTTCGTCCAGAAATCATGTTACATTTTAACAAAATAATATCATGTAGACGTTATTCAAATAAATATGAAAGGCTTGTATTTCTGTACTACAATAAGATAGCTATCTTATACAACTTTTTTGATTAATTAGAAAGTATGATTCATCATAAAAATAAAAAACTGCTTTTGTGGATTGTAGATTTGTAGGTACTTCTGGACGAAAATGGCTAGCTGTCGATAATCGTATTTCTCCTGACAAACGTCAAACATTTTCGGTTTTTATTTTGTGCCCAAAAAATATTAGATATTATGGAAAAAAACAGTCTTCATTGTATTTAGGAGTTCGTTTCCCAGGTTTTCTGAAGTGTACATGTTATGGCCGGAGTCCCATACGAAAATGAAACGTCTCCTTTCATTCAAAATGGGCAAGTCATGCTGTGCTTCTGACTCCATAGTGTAAATTCCGTGTGCTGATTCATGATTGTGACAACCACACACCATCTTCATTAGCGCACTAGTACATCTCACTTTCTTTATACCTTGGTGTCACAAATGTCACAATTACCAGAGATGACCATAAACTTACCTACTTATTTTTATACGACAATATATATTTCATGTTGATAAAGTTCATGGTCTTATTTATTCATAACCACATAAACCCTTTCCGTCCATTGGGCACTTCACTAAGGTTGACTTGAATTTATCTAACTGTTAAAATTTAAGTACTCATCTCATTTTCAGGGAAATAATCCAACTTAAGTATTGCGTTACCTTACCAAGATTCAATCAAAATTAAGGATACGCTGTTGTTTACCAAATTGATAATTATGCAACATTATTTTTCAATGCCAATTCGACATTATGTAGGAACGTACACAGTACCCATCTACCAAGATAACATAATGAACACTAAATGATTGTTACTAGGTGTGACTTGGAAGACATGTTGAACCTGGGCAAGTGTTACGCCGTCGGCGATGAGTACTACTTGCACCCTTGCAAGTACTACCCCTGCTGCTGCTGTCATTGCCCGGTCTGCCAACCTTGGAAGAAGAGCGCCGAGAACAAGGGATAATGGGCCAGGAAACAAAATAGCTCGATATTGCTCGTAGAGTCAACCCCAGTCAGTATAGTAACGAAGACAATAATAATAATAGTCAGCAGTAAAGCCGATATCAGACGCTTCTCTTTTTGTTCATTTTTGCCTTTCCTTTCATTCAGAATTTTTCACTCGAAGTGAAACGTCGGAACACAAAATGAATTAAAACTGAAAAATGAATTCATTAGTGCACTCGGCGTCTTTCTCTCGCCTACCGAATGATCAAAAAATCAAATGAAAGGATCTGATGAACGTTCATTCGTATACAATTATTTTATTGGTGTCGTGTCAACGTGGAATTAAATGAAACAAAAAAAAAGCCTTCACTCGAGTGAAGCGTCTGACATCGGCATTAGTGCTATGAATTATACATCTGTCAGTCTAATAATTGACTGCCTACTGCTAATTTCTACTACTATGAACTATAAATTTGAGCGAATATCTAAGTCACTATGTTTTATATAGTCGTGTAATTTATATTCTATTCTATACTATTTTAATGACTTTAATCAAACTAATAAACATTAAAGCTGGTAGTCGGAACTGTAAAAAATTTACACATGTAAATTTTTCTCAAAATTGTGAAAAATAAAAAATTAATACAGAAGTTTTTAAACCTATGCTATAAAAAACGAATAATAAGTCGTAAAAAATGTAAACGTAAACAAAAATAAATTTGAGAAAAACGTACCTACACACTTTTATTTTACACGTAGGTCGTAGACAATCCATTAAAAATATAAACCCTTAATGTTCCCACTGGTACTCCTATTTTTCACTTCTGATTTTTGGCGAATAATTTATATTCATACTATAAATTAAAAGGTTCTATGCTTAAAATAGGCACGTCTACTCTTTACAGAGATCCAGGGAAGAGAAAATATTGATCAATTAAAAACTACCTATTAAGTGTTGGCAGAAAAAAAAACCATATAATAATATATACTATGTCATTTATTTCCCCTAAGACTCTTGAGACACACACACGGGTTGCGTCAAATCCCCGTTGACCGACACATTCGACATAACAGCCTAAGCCAAAGTAGGTAAGCATGTGTTCGTCGCACGTTCCTAACCACAGGTTCTATTTAGAGCACTCCTCCACGTTACCGACTCACGTGAAATGAAACGCTTTTCGCACAAGTTTTCCAGCACGGGTGTCTAGATTTAGACGTATTTCTTTCACGTGATTGCGGGCGATTTCGTATGGCTTCTTGTGGAAATAGAAGCAAACTACACTGGAAGTGTCACAGCATAGTTTGTAGAAGCATGCTGGCGTAGTTCGCAGAAGAAGCTGGTTATTGATGTGATACGCCGCTGCTACTGAGCTAAAAACTAGGAAACGACGGCAGACGTTTTTTTAAGGGACTGCATTTTGTAACAAAAATATACACGTCGACTTCAGAATTTTTTCCTTTTTTCTTCGGTTAAAAAACTGCTAGTTTTTGAAAGAATAACCAACAAAGATGCAGTTGCGCTTAAAATTCAACTAACCCTGTGACGAAACGGTATTTTTGCTTTTTTGTTTTGATTTCTCTACATGGATTCTACTACGATAGGTAAGTACTTATTATACCTACTTATTTATCAACCATTGATACGCCACAGTCAATCGACCAATTACTGGACTAATTAACACTTTCACTGTCCGTGCATGACATGTAATGCACTAGAAGTTATCTTTTTTCCAGCGAAATTAACCAAAATTAAATAATAGAACCAGTACCCTAATTGCATCATGCCACATAATCAGAATCTGTTTCGATTTGAAACAGATTGCTAATCCATTGCTTCATAAGTTGGAAAAAAAATCTGCTCTACAACGTAAATAACGCAATGAATGTTGCTGAACTGTCAAAATGAAACAAATTAGGCAAAATTGTTTTCGAAAGTTCAGTTCTATCGTTTGTTTTAACGTTTTAAACAACACTACTCGCTGGAAGTGAAGCTCAGACGTCCGTGCATTACATGTAATTAATTTTTGAAAATGATATTTAATGGTTATCAGAGGGTGATAGACGAATTTTCGCTACTGTAGAATTAGTAAATTACGAGTTTTTTATGGAACTGTTCTCGATGGCAGCGACGCGGGGAGCGAGAACAGTTCCATATAAAACTATGCATTTGAACGCGCCGCCGTCGCCGCGCCGCGTCGCCCCGCTGCCCGTTGCCGCTGACGCCAGTAAAGCTCCCAGTCGGCATGATTTTCTCCGACATAATATAACATCACGCCTGTAATCCCCGAAGGGTTAGGCAGAGGTATACCTATAGTACACCCACATTTCGCCAGTTATGTTTAAGTCCCATGTAATAGGGGGCGAGCCTATTGCCATCAACCGGGCACAAATCCAGACTCCGGGCTGCTACTGAGAAATTCCAGATAGAAAAACCCAATAACACTTTGCCCGACCCGGGGATCGAACCCAGGACCTCATGCTCAGCAGTAGCGCTTGCGACCACTAAACTAACGAGGCAGTCAGTCTAGGTAGTTTTATTAAGTACTGTCAAATGAAAAGTGTTAATCGAGTTTAAAATAACCTGTGTCATGTTTGTAGGTACTTTGGCATATTTTGAATTTATTAAATACTATTACCTATTTGACATCATGGTTTTTTATTTCTGTTCCTATACCTACCTAGTTCATTTCAAGTACATTAACAAGTTAGTACTTACCTAGCTAGTTACCCAAAATTATCATGAATAGAACGTTATCCTAAAGCCGTGTCTCCTGCGCGTGTTTTTAATACACATGAAAGCGACATACTCGCTCTGAATCTCGAAGGTAAACATTCGGTATTTAGTCATTCGTCATAACAAACTTTCGAAGTTCCGTACATCCCGATTTTGAACATTCTCTATTAAGTAATTCGTCATAGCAAACTTTCGAAGTTCCGTACATCGTGCTGATGAACATTCTCTATTAAGTAATTCGTCATAGCAAACTTTCGAAGTTCCGTACATCGCGATTATGAACATTCTCTATTAAATAATTCGTCATAGGAAACTTTCGAAGTTCCGTACATCGTGCTGATGAACATTCTCTATTAAGTAATTCGTCATAGCAAACTTTCGAAGTTCCGTACATCGTGCTGATGAACATTCTCTATTAAGTAATTCGTCATAACAAACTTTCGAAGTTCCGTACATTGTGATGATGAACATTCTCTATTAAGTAATTCGTCATAGCAAACTTTCGAAGTTCCGTACATCGCGAGTATGAACATTCTAAATTAAGTAATTCTTCATAGCGTACATTCTAACTCACGTAAAACGCACTTTTAAACTTTATAAATACAGTACATCGGTATTTTAAACATCGAAGTTCAGTTACTGTAGTCGTAAATTACCTTATAAAACATCACAATGCAATATTATTATTGGCCATAGCATAATCAGCCTCTAATGTTCCCACTGGTCAGGCCTCCGCTCTTCGAGAGGGAGTGGGCTGTAATCTACCACGCTGGCCCAGTGCGGGGTGGTTTGTGTTGGACATATGGTGATAGAATTACCAATTACTTGGGACAGTGAAAGTGTTAAAATAAGTACCTGGACTAGCAACAATCGGATCCTTTAAGCCCTATTTATACGATACTAGTTTCTTGCCTGTGGCATACCTAAAATAAAACTGAAGCAACAAATGATCGAAATTATCGTCCGAAATCTAAACACAGTTTTGACGGTGCAACTTTTATTGTTGCTTCAACTGATGGCATCTCACAAGCAATTAAATCGCACCGTGTAAATTGAAAGTAAATAAATTCAAAATTAAATCTATGGCAACAAATTTAGAGGGTTAAAACGGCAGTGGAAACGGAGGATTTCGTCATCTATCGCCAGTAAACAGAGCGACGAGCACGTTGTTAGTCGTGTGCTCTCTAATCCCAGACACGAGTAAAGGATTGTGGTATTATTATCATTAGCTTCATTAATTGTTTTTGTCTAGATAATGTTCTTCAAATTAGGTATAAACAAAAATTGTTGCAGACCGATTACCCAATTTTCTTATCTTTCATCACAAATTGTCCACGTTCTTTAATTCTGTCACGTTTTGTAATGTTTTACTTTCTGTATCAGTGCTTTTGCACTTGATAACCCAATAAGTGCAGATTGCAGATGTAGCTACTAAAATACCAACATAAAAAGTTTTTTCTAAGAATACGATGATGTCTTTGGGGGATTATTAAAAATATTCTTTGATATTTTTATAGGAAACGCTGCCGTGATTTATTTATGATCTCCAACAAAAGATAAACACAATACGTACATGACACGTAAATAATGGGCAACATCAAGTACTGAAGTAGGTTTACTCCTTTACTTATAGGAGACTACAGCGTGCACAATTGATTGATTGGTAACTTGAAGACATTCGTGGGAGATGGCCAGAGAAGGCAGAGTGGAAGGCTGGGGATAGATGATAATACAGGTTGAAATAATTCGTTACCCATCAATTTTTGTTTTTGTGTTCCCTTTGGTATTACTCCATATCTGTAAGAAGACGATATAATGTTTCGGGTTACAGAGGTGTGTAGTGCACCCAAATATACTTTAGTGCCATATAATAGGGAGTAAGTCTTGGTACAAATTAGTCCAGACTGTTACTGACCAATCATGACCTATGCGGGTACTATTTTTGCACAAGCAAGACCTAATCACATCCATAAGATGCAGACATTACAGAACAGGTGCCTTCGGAAGGCCTCGGGAGCCCCCTGGTTTGTTAGGAATGAGATCCTCCATCTCGACCTAAAAATCCCCACCATCCACCAATTTCTCAAACGCTCTTCCAAGCGTTACTTCGATACTGCCGCCAAACATCGCAACCCTCTCTCTGGTTGTCGAGGCCGCTAGTTACACTCCCTCTAGTATCAATCGAACTCGCCGCCCTAAGCGAATCCTTACCGACCCTGATGACCCCATTACCCTCCTCCAGGAGAGCAGTAGGGAAACCGGCACAGTGTACAAAAACAGACGCCTCCTGTCATTCCGACCTCGCCGCCGAGGTTCTTTGCGATCGTAACCGCGTCCACGAGTAAATGATACTCCCCCTCGACCCTTGCTCGATAACGAGGTGCCAGCAGTTGTTGCAGCTGAGCACGTAGCTTTAAATTCCCCGACTAATAATCATGATCAAAACTTTGATCCAGACCGTTCCATCTTTGATGTCCTCCCTCCGGTTGACGCCCTAAAAACTGTTACTAAGAAATTCGTGATGGAAAAACCCAATAACACTTTGCTCGACCCGGGAATCAAACCCACTCTCAGCAGTTACGCTAACAACCACCAATGAGGCAGACAGTACTTTCAACGATACTGCAGATAGTCAGTGAGCGTTAACATATCGCTCTACAATTATATAATAATATCGACTTGGTATTTTTTTTTCTTAAGTAGGGCATCTCGTAGTTGACCTATGAGATCATGACTACTTAACCGGGTTTTCCTGTGGGTGCCTTAAGCTACTACACTTAAAACCTCAAGCCAGGGGTTATTCAACTATGCTAATTAAAAAGAGGTGAACGCTCGCTAAGGGCACCCCCTGTGGGCTACGAACCTCGGCTTAGGGCGTCAACCGAAGGGAAGACATCAAGGATGGGACGGGCTTTTTTTTTTTTTTTTTTTTTTTTTTTTTTTTTTTTTTTTTTTTTCTGGGTGGGAAATTATCAAATAACTTCTCCCGCTCTGGGCGGAGCGGGAGGGCCTGTCAGACTCTTACTGACTAAAACCCACCCGTGTTCCTTCGGTTGCCCTGTTGCCGGGGGCCACGATTTCCCGATCGGTTTTCTTCGAACCCCCGGCAGGCATTGGCCCTAGCGGACCCCGTCAATTCTGCTGACATCTCTTTGAGGCGCGCGTGGAACACAACGCGACGTCGACCCAGGCTTGGTCCTTATCGGACGGCGAGCTACCCATTGCTCACCGTCCGCAAGCCCGCGCCTACGGTGGCCGGAAATCGGCTCACGATTCCCGCCCCGGGCGTCTCCTCCTGCGGCGGTTAGGGGCGTGAGGGCGCGAAATTTGCCTCTCCCTCACGCGTTCCGCCTCCTCCTTCGCGAGCATTACCGCTTCGCAGAAGGAGGTGACGGCCTGCCATTTCCTCTCGCTCCGTACCATGGCCTGAACCAGGGCCGGACGCGAGAGATCACCGCCGCCGATCGCCTCTACGAGAACACGGCGTTGCTCCGCCCAAGCCGGGCAGACCTCCACCGTATGCTCCACTGTGTAAGGATGGGACGGGCTGGATCAAAGTTTTGATCATGATTATTAGTCGGGGAATTTAAAGCTACGTGCTCAGCTGCAACAACTGCTGGCACCTCGTTATCGAGCAAGGGTTGGGGGGGAGTATTATTTACTCGGGGACGCGGTCGCGATCCCAAAGGACCTCGGCGAGGTCGGAATGACGGGAGGCGTCTGTTTTTGTACACTGTGCTGGTTTTCCTACTGCTCTCCTGGAGGAGAGTAATGGGGTCGTCAGAGTCAGTAAGGATTCGCTTAGGGCGGCGAGTTCAATTGTTCGATATCAATATCGACTTGGATGTTTTATTTTATACAGGTAGATTTAAATGTAGGTAACGCACCTTGCATAATTACCCGCCACCCAAACAAAACATTCCAAAAACAATCTTTGTTTGTTGCATTATTCTTTTATTTATCTAATCTAGAGATCAATGACCAAAGGCCAATGCACTTTCTAACTTAATTCTCCGATAGTTGCGTGTGCATTGTCATGTAGCGATAAGTATCCTTGGATTTTTCAACTATAACCTAAATTGAAAAGATATAGAGTATTAAGATAACAGTAATTTAATCTTCCTTGTGGTCACAGACGTCTGTGTTATGATACATATGATATGTAGGTATTATAATATTGTGGATTAGTTTGATTTGAATAATGAAAACACAGTAGCTATCCAGATGTAATAGGTTGAATTAATACCCTGATACAACTACAGTTAAATATTTAATTTTAATAGAGGACGGTGCACGATCTTAAATAGATGGCTGCGATAGGTTGCATGCGGAAGGGAGAGCACCGAGTGTGGTGCAACTTTGGAGAGGCCTATGTCCAGCAGTGGACTGTAATAGGCTGATTGATTGAGCACAGTCATAAAGAATATTCATCTAAGAACCGATGATGGAACTTATGAAATATTAATCCAATATTAATAAGTAATAATTAAGTTTTTTTGGTATTGCCCCACTCATATACGTAATAGAGTACCTAATATTATAAAAACTATGACTACATTAAAATTTAAAAGGGCGCTAAACGAATTTTTAATAATGAAAACTTATTACACGATTGACGATTTTTTTAATGATGATTTACTAACTAATTGACATAATTATTGTGAACCTGGTTCGCTTTCTTAGTCTTATTTTATATTTTTTATTGCTGTGACCACACTGACATTTTTATTTAATTTTTTGTAATTCCAATGATCTGCATATTTCAAAAAAAATATTTGGAATTGTAAACCTTTGCATAGGCCTACGTGACGGTAAAATATGGAGAACTTTATTATAAAAACACTTATGTACTATACCCATTTTTTGCAAAGAAATAAATGATTTGATTTGATAGTTTTCCGAATTTGGAACACCTACCACCCACTCTCACCCTCCCCTGTCGTATTTGAAGAATATGTATGTTAACAGCTTTTCCTACATAAATGGATTCAATCTACTAAAACGTATCTACGCCCACATTAATTCCTTGCGGAAGGAGGGGGAGATTAAATCGATTGCCAATTTGTGATTGACCTCCAGAAAGGTTAGGTGCGCGTAATATGTTGGTAAGTACTCGCAACCGGAGCGTGCGGAGTGGATGACGCGCCAAAAAGGATGCCAACAAAAGACCGTACCACTCAGGGGTCTTCTTCTTATGCCTTGGAAGTTGTCCTATAGAGCATTGTCATGTTACCTTCCTCCTAACAGGCGGACAAACAGGAAAAATAAATACACAGATCTGTTTGAGGAAATGCTACGCTTCGAACTTACAATAAGTAGAATTGTATGCCACGATTACGTCAGAGTGTAGTTTTGGGCCACACTATCTCCAAGTGATAACAAATGTATTCAACGATTTTATAAAAATGCAATTTATTTTATTTCCTTTAATAATAATTCATCGACCCGAAAACTGTTACCATGGATTCAGTACATGATTTTGAAACCCCTGCGTTGATTTTTTTCGTTGGTTATTAAAAAAAAAACCGGCCAAGTGCGTGTCGGACCACGCACAATGAAGGGTTCCGTAGTTGGGATGAATTTATCACAAAAACAAACTTAACTTTGTAGTTGAAAAATATGTTCTCCCATACGGAATGTATGGGAAAACATGATTTTGCAACTGCAAAGTTAAGTTGGTCGATTATTACTCGTTAACCTGTAGAGCCTACTTAGCTCTGATAGTTTTCCGTTTAATTTCGTTATATAAGCTACTGTTGTGATTTTTTTCACATACCCAAAACCAACCATTTAGCCGGCAGGGGGGGGGGGACACTTGACTCTAACAAAAATTAGCACTTTAAAGCTTAATATTTCGCAAACGAATCCCTGAATCCAAAAATGGTTTGCACAAACTCACAATATTTTTGAAGGACCTTTCCAATGATATCCCTCACCATGGGGTAAAAAAATAAAAAAATAAACATTACCACTTTACGTGTATGAGAGGTACCCTAAAAAAAATGTTTTTCATAATTTTGTTTTACCACTTTGTCGGCGTAATTAATATGTATACCTATGCCAAATTACAACTTTCTAGTACTAAGGGTCTCGGAGCTAGACCGCGGACAGACAGACAGACAGACAGACGGACATGACGAAACTATAAGGGTTCCTTGTTTACTACGGAACCCTAAAAAGGGTTGTGTGGTTTTATGAAACCATGGTAAAAGTGAAACTTCTATAGGCGCCGCCATATTGGCCTTGGCTGCTCTGACGAGCGCCTTTCACTTTATCCCTACTCCGCGGCCGACCGTCACGCGACATGCAACACACAGACGAAAAAGTTTGAGACGATGTAATAAAAGTTTCACTTTAAAAAACAGCTGTTTTATAGAAAAGTGCAATTTCTACGCGATCAAAATGTATAAAACAGCAGATTTTTTTTAAAATAACCTACATACGTCCGGTTCACTGTGGGCAATCAGCACCGGTACCTGCATACAACCTTGTAGGCTGGCAAAACATTTTAACTCGGCATGATCTACCTATGGTCCTTGTCGAGACGAGAGAAGATATAAGACCTCGTTTAAAGTTAAACATATTACATAATAATCAGTAAGCACGTTAAGTTAATACCCGGTTGATAAAATTAGACGTCAAACTAAAAGTACCCATGGCAAAATCTTGGAAGATAAAAATGGCGTCGTTATCCGAATGGTACCGCTATACCGCTGAACTTGAAACGTGGCCTTGCCTCGGGGAAGGTCATGGGGGCAAGGCCTCCCCCTCTCTGGGGGATTATCCTTACACGTGATACTGCAGTGAGTGGTCCAAGTGCATGATATTCAAATAACAGTATTGTTCATTACACTAGCGATGATGTTAGTACGACACTTTTTTATTTTATTCGTATTCATTTAATAATAATTAGCCGCTGCCCGCGGCTTCGCCCGCCTGGATCCTAATTCTTAAAAAAAAAGTAACTTTACCTACTCCTTATAACTAAGCTAACTGCCAGTGAAAGCCCCGTCAAAATCGGTTTAGCCGTTTCGGAGATTAGCCGGAACAAAGAGACAGACAGACAGACAAAAAATTTGTTACAAGTACCGTACATAGGTACTTTTTATATTTAGTTAAAAGCTGTTATTTAAATAATATATATATTTTTGATCGAAATGAAGAGATTCGCAGGAGAACCAAGGTAATTGACATAGCCCGAAGAATTGCCAAACTTAAGTGGCAATGGGCAGGGCACATTGCTCGCAGAATGGATGGCCGATGGGGCCGAATGGTTCTGGAGTGGCGACCGCGTACTGGAAGACGTGGCGTTGGAAGGCCTCCCACAAGATGGACCGATGACCTTGCGAAGGCCGCACGAATCCGCTGGATGCGGAAAACACAGAACCGGTCGAAGTGGCGGTACCTGGGGGAGGCATATGTCCAGCAGTGGACGTCTTTCGGCTGATATGATGATGATGATGATAAATGTATAGATAAGAACACCAACAGTATAATATATTCAACGTTGGCTTACAATAGTATAGAGGAAAGATATTACTCATCGATGTATTACTATAGTTTGACCAATACCGCTGTACCGCGCCTTAGGAAGGCGCGCGGCGAGACGGGGGAGCAGTGCAGGCCGCTAATTCGTCTTCGCTCTCGGCGCACGGCGTCCCGCCCGCCGCTCATTGGTCAACACTGCCCCCCGCCTAGCCGCGTATTCCTAACGCGCGGTACAACAGTATTGGTCAAACTATAGTAACACTCTGAGCTTTAGAAAGAGACTGTCACACTGGTATGAGTGACAGGGACGCCGCTCTACAAAACCGTACTTTTTGTCAAACTCGATGTCCGAGTACCAGTCATATTAAAATGTTTATACCTACGTTAATACCATCGTTTTACTTATGTACCTGCGTTGAAGGTGGTGTGACGATTAGATCATGATTGCGGGGCAAACATAGCCAGAGATCGCACAAGAAAGAAAGGTGTGTGGAAGAAGAAAGGGGCCTTTCAGTCTTTGCCCTAACAGGAAAAGTGCGGAGGTCTAACAAAAAAAATTTGGTAGGTTTGTACCTTGCAGGTCAATAACCAAGATATCAGTAGGTAAATAAAAAATCTTATCTTACAAAGATATTAACTAAAAGATTTTTAATTTAATAAAAATAATTATCAGAACAAAATGTTATTTACGGAAAGGCATCGTAGACCTAGCTACGAAAACTCGTAGACCGTAACTGACGTAGCAGATGGCTACGACTTCTACGTAACCACTAACCGGTGTCGTTGAGTGATAAGATATAACATGTTAGAAGATGACTGCCTTGTTGGTCTAGTGGTCGCAAGCGCTACTACTGAGCACGAGGTCCTGAGTTCGATTCCCGAGTCGGGCAAAGTGTTATTGGGTTTTTCTATCTGAAATTTCTCAGTAGCAGTTCGGAGTCTGGATTTGTGCCCGGTTGATGGCAATAGGCTCGCCCCCTATTACATGGGACTTAAACATAACTGGCGAAATGTGGGTGTACCTGCTACAGGGACAGCTCTGCCCAACCCTTCGAGGAAACAAGCCGTGATGTTATGTTATGTTAGAAGATGAAAGAGCGGGTTTTTGGACTAATAATGTAATCTCAATCTCGTTATTAAACAGCGTTTTTATTGGTCTAAAATAAATTTATACAGGATTAAAAGAGTAACCGTAGAGTTTCTTGCCGGCGGCCTGCTTCTGACGTTTCCTAAGCGTCCATGTAGGTTTATATTAAATAAAATACTTTGAATTTAAATTAGATTTTTTGCCGAATCTGATTAGATAGATAGTATGTAGATGTATCTAGACTTTTTATAAACGGTCAGCATAAAATTCACTTGTAACATTACAAAGTTTTCTAATTAAAACGCTGCCGCTTGTACTTGCGTCATGCGCAGGATGGTAGATCCAGTGCCCCCGGGAGCGAGTCTCAATGTCACAGTCAGGATCGATCCGAGCGCGGCCGGCTTTCATCCCATGTTATGTTATGTTTCATTTACAATGACTAACATTTGGAGAGATATCTTTATGTAAGAAAGGTATTTGGTGCGCAAAAACTTATTAATATTTATTTTTTTGTGCTCTTTTGTGGTTTTGGTATTGTAATCTAATCAAAATAAATTTAATTTTATGATAATTTTCAAAGTTCGTGAGTATTTATCAAAAGTGCTTATCATAGTGAATTCACGTGCACTTAGATATTTGTAAAAATAGAGTTAGAAAGTTTTCAGTAGTATTCAGTTGCGAATTATCAAAGATATATTTTGTTAAGTATTGGATGATCTAAACGTCAAAAATAGTCTACGTAATTTTAACCTTTTCCCTTGAACGTGTAAAGGTATGTAACTGAATAATATTCTTAAACATACGAAGCTATAGTTGTCGCGTTTTAGCATTGCAATAACGGTCATTGACCCACTTACATTTTAAAGCATTCTTTTACAGAGTGTTATGATACACCATTTCAGTACTAATATTTCTGTATTTATAATCTTGCACACATACAAACTTGGTACACTTTTAGCATTTATTTAACAAACTATTTAATTAGGTAGTTAATATAATAACGTTAAAGACTTTAGACTTCTTGAAGACACCTTCTGTAGTGCTATTCTGTAACTATCTCACCGTTAGTGCTATTCTGTAACCATCTCACCGTGTTATCTTAGGTGAAGTGAGCGTGGAGTGAGCTGTCAGTTGCTAAGGATGACACTATTGGCAGCTCACTTCACCTAAGATTCACGGTGAGATTTTAACAGAATAGCACTACTGGTTTCGAGGCTCAAAACGAACTAACTTAGAAGCTAAGCGATGCTCCAAACATCATGTTTCCAATTCTGTTCTGTCAAAAAACCAGTACTTTACGGAACTGTCAAATGAGATACTTTTAACACTGATACAAAAATCATTTGAGGCAAATCACATACTTTTAATTTTATTTTTAGTAAGTATTTAAAACCAGTAAATCTTAATCATGACAATAGTTTCTTGTTTGGGTTCCTACGGAGATATATTAGAGAAAGGGCAATGACCGCTATTGCCACGCCAAAGCGCAACAACTAGAGACTAATCAGTCGAGACAATATCTAATCGAATATGTAAATTTTAATCTAGACTTAGATATAAGTGTTAAAGCCGTATTTTTGTAAGAACTTAGCCAACTTGATTTTTTAAGCCGACTAGAATAGTGATATATTTCATGATAAATAGTATCTCTTGAGCCGTTATCAGGTTTGGAAGCGGAGCTAACAGCTTAGGGTACGCTGAACGTATGTACTTAGGTAAGGACATCGACGTGCAGACTGTTCTCATGAATTCTGTACATATTTCTAGAGCCACCAGCGTAGAAATTTTTCGTCGGTTATTTAAAAAAAAAAACTCCTGTTCTTTAATTATATTTTGACAGTGTAGGTACCTATTGCACTATTGTATGAAACAGCAGACTTTTTTTATCGACGAATAATTTTCTACGCTTGTGGATCTACAACAGGGATGTAACGGATATCCGTATCCGCATCCGTAACTGCGGAGCATCCGCATAAATTTTGATATCCGCAAAACATCCGCATCCTCAACTTTTGATTTTAAAAGCTCCGCATCCTCATCCGCATCCTCATAATTTCTATGAGGATGTGACCCTACGTTGTTCGCAAAAATAATGTTTTTTTTTAAACTTGTGTCGTGCTAAATGGGCGGGCTAATAAGTGAGTTACGCGTTCCTATTGGCTGAATTCGAAATGTGTCTTATGACAGATGATCGGCTGCACGTGGCTGTGGTGGCACGACTGTGATGTCACATGTCACAATTTGAGTAACTGGGTGTTATTATTTACTTTTTGTTTGTTCGTAGAAGTGAAGTTTTTTGCAGGCGAATTACGCTACGGTTACCTACCAAATGATAACCTATAATAGAAATATAAATACTATAAAAACAAGAGCTATTTTTTGTACGACATCGGCATCCGCACCCTCATCCGCATCCTCAATAAGGAATTTTCCAATATCCGTATCCTCATCCGCATCCTCAAACCCGATTATCTCGATATCCTCATCCGCATCCTCATCCGTTATATGACATCCGTTACAACCCTGATCTACAAACATATTTATTATACTAAATTCATGGTAATAGACTAATAGTTCGCGAGTCAATATATCCCTTACACCCTATAAATGTATGTACAAGGTGACTGATGCGTTTTATTGAAAATCTCTTAAAAAAAACAAACATTAATTTCATAGAGGTAACAAAATACACATATCAAAAGTGTATAGGGATCAAGTACATTTTTAACTATAAAAATTATCCAGTTAATATTTACCGAATCTAGTCTTCCAGACTGGCTTTTTACTTTAATTTCTAGGTTAACAACTTATCCTTATAATTGTAAAAATTAAGAAAAATTGCAATTTTTGCAAATTGTGGGAAATCAACCTAAGCTGTTGTTAATTAAATGGCAAAAAAAGGCAATAATGAGGTTTTAATAATTTTTATTGTAAAGATTAAAAAAAGACTGTTTTTCCACCATTGACACGAATCGCATAATCACAGCGATTTGGCATGCTTAAACTCAGTTCGTCAAAATCACTTTGAGGAATGGCCGCCCACGTTCTTTCTAACAAGTCAAATAGTTGCGAAAGGGTATGCACGGCATCCATACTCGGCAGAGCTCTTCTTTGGAGTATATCCCATGCGTGCTCAATTCGGTTGAGGTCTGGCGATTGAGCAGGCCACGGCAGAACATTGATGCGAGCATCGGCAAGAGTGCGTGTTACGACTCTAGCCGTGTGTGGACGTGCATTGTCGTGCATTAGTCGAAACGAATCACCCAACCGGCTTCGTAAAAGGATGGTCACGTCTGAAACAATCCTTTCTGCATAAATCTGAGCATTGAGTTTGCCCCTGATCCAAATGAAATCGGTTCTTCCACCGATCCAAATATAGGCCCAAACCATTATAGTTCCCCCTCCATAAGAACGAACTTCCTGACAAAAAAATTTCAAACGTTCTTGACGTGCAGAGGTCCTCCAAACTCGAGTACGTTATGTATCCGACCTCATACCGAAACGAGATTCATCGGAAATGCAAACACAACGGCAGTCTTCTTCCTCCCAATTTCTGTGTTCGCGAGCCCATTGTAAACGGGCCCTACGATTTCGGGGTGCTACGGTGGAACTCTCAGCGGCTTTCGGGAACGCAGACCCACTTCACGTAAATGATTTCGGATGGTTTGGTCGCTTATCAGCACCTAGGTGCGGCCGGTAGCAGTTGGTTAAACTTAGGTGTAGCCTATTAATTCACAGTTAGAACTAGGCGTAACCGGTTACATTGTGCTAAAACTAGGTGTAGCCAATGGCTGAAAAGTAGGTTAGGTTAGAACTGTGACCACACAACGGTGCCGCGGCAGCGGCCGGAGAGTACCAGGGTCCGTTTAGGCACAAGAGTTACATTCTTTTGTGTCAGGATGTGAGTATATAATTCTTGTGCCTAAATGGACCCTGGCACTCGCTGGCCGCTGCCGCGGTACCGCTCGCTTCGCTCGCTCGGCTCGTGCGGTGTGTTATGTGGTCACAGTTCTAACCTACCTTTCAGCCATTTTCATTTGCTACAACTAAATTTAACCAACTGCTACCTGCCGCACCTAGGTGTAGTCAGCTAAAACTAGGTATAGCCACACTTCGGGTTGTAGCCGTGACATATACAAATATTGCTCATTTAATACAGAATATATACCTACAGGTTGAACTCGCTCGTGAGGAGCTCGTGGCTAAATACTAACAGCCGCTCGGGTCGATCTGCCAGGTTAAGCTACGCTTGCCGGGGTTGGTCCGTGGATGGGTGCCCATTTCTACATACCGAGATTCCTCCGTGCCTCGGAAAGCACGTTAAGCCGTTGGTTCCGGCTGTCATTCGTGGATCTTTGACAGTCGTTACGGGTCGTCAGAAGCCCGAAAGTCTGATAACCAGTCTTACCAAGGGGTATCGTATTACCCAGTTACTGGGTTGTGGAGGTCAGATAGGCAGTCGCTCCATGTAAAATACTGGTACTTATTCAGCTGCATCCGGTTAGACTGGAAGCCGACCCCAACATAGTTGGGAAAAGGCTAGGCAGATTTATATACCTACAGGTTGAAATACGTTTCTTATGCCTATACCTGATTAATATCATACATTGTATGGATATAGGAGCCTACCTACTCGTAGCTGCTTATACTAATATAATCTATAGATAACTATGGTATGTATGTCTTATTGTATATACGTGCTGACCGCACAGATAAAAATTGATTGTCTTAATAAATAGCACTTATAAAATGATAAAAGCTGTGTTTTTGTGTTGGGACTGCCGGGAGAAAATTATTAAGAAATCCAAAAATATTTCCAGAGGAATTTAATAGCTAGATAAAAATATGAGAGTGCCTCGGAAAGCATGTAAAGCTGCTGGTCCCGGCTGTCATTCGTGGATCTTTGACAGTCGTTACGGGTCGTCAGAAGTCCGAAAGTCTGACAACCAGTCTTACCAAGGGGTATCGAATTACCCAGTTACTGGGTTGTGAAGGTCAGATATGCAGTCACTCCATGTAAAATATTGGTATTCAGCTGCATCCGGTTAGACTGGAAGCCGACCCCACAATGTTGGGAAAAGGCTGGGCAGATTGATTGATATCTTTTTTATTTTCGCTAATGAAAATGACGTGGTGGTAAAAACATTCCAATACCTAAGTATTTTATATTTATGGCAATCGAATTAGGGCAGGATGATACCAGGAAATAATTAAGTTACGTGATTGTAAAAATATTTAGGTTAATCAGATATTGTAAAAAAAAAAAATGACGGGCATCGCCACGTGAATCAACAAGCGCGTCATAATCTCAATTTTAGCAATTGCGAATATAAATACAGCTGTAGCTGATGTTTTAATGAACTGTTGTGTTAGAAGTTGTAGGCGTCAAACCGCGCAGCCAACGACGTCGGTGAAGGTCGCTCACGTACCTACGGGAGTCTGAGTCAACCCCTACAGTCTGATCACTGCGGCTACCGAGAACACCCGCGTCAGAACAACGCCCGCTGTAAAATATTCTTTGTTTAAAAATATTCGAAGTTCAAACTAGTGCTGTACTTTAGGATTTCTGTGGACTCAAAGTAAGTACGGTGGCGGATTCGGACACGTTCGTTGAAGGTCATGGTTGATGTGGTGCAAAAATTTATTGAACTGTTGGTCGCCGGCCAAAAGCTTGCGTATTAATTTTGGCCCAAATTGAAATAATTAATTTTGGAAAAGATTTTCTTTTCATGTAAACTCGACATAGAGACTGTCTACCTATTTTTTTTTATTATACCTATATATAATTATACCTATCTACCAACAGAATTTTCATCACGCAATCATAGTGTGAAACGAATAGGTGTTTTGCATTTTTCTAACAAAACCGGTTGAATTTTAATGAAGTAAGTAAAAGATTTTCACTGATAGCACTTTTTCCAATTTTCTTATGCACGCCTTGATATTTTCAGTCCGATTTTTCATTTTGCGAATAAAGTGGTAAACGTGTCATTTTAACTGAATTTTGGGTGATTTTTGTGAAAGTGATTTCACGAATATTTGGGTGGCTCTATATTTCATCAAAATATACGTGAAGTAAGATAAAACGTAAAAGTAGGTTTAGTTTAACGAAAATCAGCTTTTATTAATTAAAAATCTCCTCGAATTATATACAAGCACGTTGGAAGTTTTTTTTAATGAATTGAAATAGAAAAGTGTTTTAATTTTGTGATTTTTTAAGTATGTAATTCAACAAAGATTTACAAAAATTGAACTAGAATTTTAACTTAAAAAAAAAACATTTTCTTTAAAAGCGTTTACACACATTTTCTATTTAATGAAGAGAAGTTTTGAAATATTTGAACGGCATTCATATTTTCGTTACGAAAACCTTAACTAATTAATTACTCAACCGGTGGAATTAAAACAAATGTTCAGTTGTCGCGTGTTTATTCTGACCGCATGATATAACTGAAGTGTATAGTTCTAGCGAATATGGCAGCCATAGAAGAGAAGTTATATCCTAACTGTGATGCCACTGTGTGGCTCCGCTCCTGTGAGGAGGAGGTCGAGGAACCCCTGGAGGGGAACATGACAGGTATGTACCGATGCTTACAACATATTTATCAATAAATCGTTTACAAATTCATTGGCGAAATGTGGGTGTACTATAATAGAAACACCTCTGCCTAACCCTTCGGAGAATACAGGTGTGATGTAATGTTATGTTGTGTTGTGTGGGTTAATACAGGTGTGATGTTATGTTGTATTGTGCGGGTTAAATCAATCAATTCACTTCGTCTATTGCAGTCTGTTGGCTGATATAAGTCTCTCCCAAGTTGTGTGAAAACAGATTTTATTTTAAAACTGTATAAATGGTCTCCATTGAGATGTAAGCAAGCATTCTAGCTGAATTTACACACAGGTCAATGTGTCAACCAAGTTCCGAAATAGCGTAGACTCTTCGTTATTATTATTCGATCAGTATCAAGCAAGATATTTACGTAAAATACCATGATTGAGGAAGGAAGGATAAATAAAGTTCGTGGCAATTTTTTTCCCATTTTCCTTAAAATGCGAGGTGTGAAATCCATCTACAAAATGTAAACAAAACAAAAATAGTTGAAAATGGTGCCGATTCTCTTGTGCACAAACTAAACTAAATTTAAGTTCAGTGCTTCTTTTTCTTTCTATTTCATTAAGAAAAGGACAGAAGATAAGTTTTAGTTTAGTCCTGTCAAATTAATCAGCGCTTGACGTAAATTGACGTAATTTTAGTCGGCAAGTTTTTAATCACGTCTAAACTTGTATGGAGAGTGACAGGCACTGATTAATTTGACAGGACTAGACTAAAATTTATCTTCTGTCCTTTTCTTAATGAAATAGAAAGAAAAAGATGCACTGAACTTAAATTTAGTTTAGTTTGTGAACAAGGGAATCGGCACCACTATTGACTCAAGTTTAGTTAATCAAGGTTATCTGTCATAGTTATTTTGAAGTGCAAGAAATTTAACAAAAAACTTTAACACACGCACAAACAACATCCATAACTCTGTCTGCAAGCCAAAGTCCTATTTTTAACTTTTTTTGCTGCTAAATTAAATTAAGTAATGATCTTCGTCTATAAATAGTATCCTTGGCTACACGTTAATTTATGATTCGATATTATTGTACCCATAACACAGCATTCGAATGGTTTAGAAAAAAAAAACTTAGTTAAATTGCTATTATGATCCGGCTAGTACATAATATATACACATTCTTGTTTCTTGACTTGAATTCTCTTTCAATCTCCCTGGAATAAATGCTATATTTCTAGTACCTAATTGAATTGATCCTCACGCGACGGTAATTTTCTTGACACAATAGTAGTGAGCTCGTTGTTTATAATCCAAGGCATGTTTGCAAACCCACAACAATGCACTGCGGTCGTCATCGCAATGTATATACCTTGTATATGCACCGTTATTGCGTGGTTTTCTAGAAAACTTACGTAATATATTTATGGTGTATATCGACGCGCGAAACTGCTACCATGAATTAGAATACAATTAAAGCAAGGCTGCTCAACCAATTTTGAAGATGGACCAAAATTTTGATTTCGTGAAATCCGGTCGGCTCGTCTGTGAGCTGAGGGAGGCCATCTTTTGTAAATAAAACTTGCCTACAGTTATGGTAGCCACCTAACTATTAAAATGTAATAAAACTTTCAGTTACTCAGTTTATTAATAATCTAATAAAAAAAATTCAATGAGACCCTTGAAGAGGTTTTTGTGGTGCTTATAATTTATCAATATTTGGCGACAAATCTCAGGTCGATGGTAAAATCAAGCCAGAATATGTTTTTGCATTGAAGTACGGTAGGTATTTGTATTTCACAAAGCTGAAAGTTGAAAACAATTATTCACAGAATAAAATGTAGAACCAAATCTGCTTAAAATCTGCAAAGTAAGATGCTGGAAAGTCTTCTTTTGGTACCATTTTCCAAAATTTTAAGAAATTTTCTGAAGACTGCTATAGTTGTGAAAAAACTGTTTCAGTAAAAATCTGTTTCAGAGAAGTGTGGTTTTATATTTCTTTTATTTTTAGCTGGATATTGAATTGACAATGGGTTCATAAAAGGCAAATATTTTTTGATCTGGTTTGAAATTCTGAAATCTGTTCTAAAAAGACAATCGCTGACCAGCTGACCGCTGTTGGCGGGCAAATTCAAATATGCTGGCGGGCCACTTTATAGCCCGCGCGCCTGGGGTTGAGCAGCCTTGCTCTAGAGTACATACATTTTGACCGTGTAGGTATTGCACCTTTGTATAACTGACGAAAAATTTCAATATGTGTGGGTCTAGAATCTTTACTGAATTCATGGTAACAGTTTGCGGTCGACGTCCCTTACACCCTGTATACGTACTATACAAACCTGTGTTTAGTATCAACTCCTAGTGTTATGTTTATTAAACATGTTTTGTTTTCCTAGGTGAGTTCCCGACATGGCTCCGCGGTACGTTGCTGCGCAATGGGCCCGGCTCACTCAAAGTCGGGGACATGAGATTCGACCATCTTTTCGACAGTTCCGCACTTTTGCACAGGTAAGCCACTAGCTATACCAAATACCAATCATGAAATTGAGAAGCATAAAAGTGAAATTATTGGAAACTATAATATCACCTAGTACACCTACTATCATTTATAGGTACTCGATTTCTGAGGTATTTCAAACGGACTTATTTAGTCGACAGTGCTATTGGATCAATATCTTAACAATTGCGTTTATAAACACTCAGTTAAGGAAAAACCGTGGATTAGATGTCTTTCTTTGTTTAATTTAGTGGGTGGTGTGAGGTGTCAAATGCGCCGTTCGCATAATTAATCATATCGGTATCCGCTGAAGGCTTAGGCGCAGCTGAGATGCCCTGGCTATGCTCAAAATGTCTGATCCATATTGATTGCATAATGAGAACGCTGAAAGAATTTATGTAAACGAATGTGCGAGAGTTCGACTATATGTTCTGCCTAGCCTTTTCCCAACTATATTGGGGTCGGCTTCCAGTCTAACCGGATGCAGCTGAATACCAGTATTTTACATGGAGCGACTGCCTATCTGACCTCCACAACTCAGTAACTGGGTCATACGATACCCCTTGATAAGACTGGTTGTCAGACTTTCGGGCTTCTGACGACCCGTAACGACTGTCAAAGATCCACGAATGATAACCGGGATCAACGGCTTAACGTGCTTTCCGAGGCACGGAGGAGTCTCGGTATTTAGAAATCGTCACCCATCCACGGACCAACCCCGGCAAGCGTAGCTTAACCTGACAGATCGACCCGAGCGGCTGTTAGTACTTAGCCATGAGCTCCTGAGCGAGAGTTCGACTATAATATGCATATAATTGTTGCTCGTGTAATATTTTTCGTGCATTCTTGTTTGAACTATTGACCACTGGTTACATCAGTGCAGTTTCAATGTCCGAGTGACGTATCATATAATTTTATTATCATGTCCAGTTTTAGTAATATCAGGGAAACGTGAAAGTGAATGTGATAAGGAAATAAATGTTGGATAGTCTGTCGGAACAATTGTCTTATTATATTGATGAGAGAATCATTTAAGTTCCTCTTTGGTCTAGTGATACTGGTAGCGACCGTTGAGCATGGGGTCCTGGTCCTACCCAGATTGGATAAGGTGGCGGTAAGGCCTGTTATCGTGTCATCCTGAGGAAACCGGCATGTCCTAGAACCGAAAATTCGAAGACATGTGACATCTACCAACCCGCACTAGGCCCGCGTGGTGGATTACGGCCAACTCCCTCTCTAAGGGTACGATGGGTTGTCTCCCAGCGACAAGGATCTAATTGAAAGAGTGTTTTTTTAACGTAATTCCAGGTTTGCGATGGACGATGGCCATGTGACGTATCAGTGCAGGTTCCTCAGAACAAAAACCCTGCAGAAGAACCGCGCTGCTAACCGCATCGTCGTCTCGGAATTTGGTACCAAATGCGCGCCAGACCCGTGCCATTCGATATTTGACAGGTAAATATTAATTGGTTTCAAAGGTTATGAGGATACCATACCTAAAAGTAATAGCCATTATAAGTGAGTGGATTTAGAATGTTGTGAAAAAGTGGTGGCACTCCGGGAGTGCCGACAGAAGTGAAAACTTGAACAAGATCGCCTTGGTGGAAGAAAAATACTTGCATAGAACATTAGAAAGTAATATAAATAAAGAGCATAATCGCGTTTACACAACCTTAAAAGTAAAAATACTTGCATAGAACATTGATCCGTAACGTAATATAAATAAAGAGCACAATCGCCATTACAAAACCTTTAAAGTAAAAATACTTGCATAGAACATTGATCGGTAACGAAATATAAATAAAGAGCACAATCGCGTTTACAAAAATGAGGTGTCGTCATGGTATCGCGAAATTCATGAAATTAATCGTCATTGATGAAATTATTGTTTTTATTTACCTCAGCATTAAATAATGTAGGTACTTATATTTTACCGTTGCAAACAATATTTGGTTGTTAAAATTTTAACAAAGGCCGAAAAATCCCTTTGGTCCTACGATCCAGATATAGATAGTGCAATCCACGAAGACGCGCCCCACTCCGCTCCGCTCCGTATTAAAGTACAGCTTACAGAGCAATTGCACTATCCATGTAATGGAAGTAAATTTAATGTTTTCAGGGTAGCAGCATTCTTCAACCCAGCAGAACACATGTCGGACAACGCAATGATATCCCTGTATCCGTTCGGTGATGAGGTATACGCATTCACAGAAGGACCTATCATTCATAGGTAAGAAGAAAGTTTAACAAATATTTTGTCCCGCCCCATTTTTGATGTCCTTCCTCCGATTGACGCCCTAAGCCGAGGTTCGTACCCCACAGGGGGTGCCCTTAGCGAGCATTCACCTAGTTTTAATTAGCATAGTTGAATAACCCCTGGCTGGAGGTTTTAAGTGTAGTAGCTTAAGGCACCCACAGGAAAGCCCGGTTAAGTAGTCATGATCTCAGAGGTCAACTACGAGATGCCCTACCTAAAAAAAATAACAAATGTTTTGCTTTGGGAAGGATTGTTGAAGTTAAAAGAAAAGATAGATGGCTTGTGTGAGATATGATATGGCTAGGAAGGAAGTTAACATTGGGATGACTGCTAATAGAAGTAGTAGAGTGAGACAAAAAACACTTAAGTAATGCGTCAACCTAAAATAAATTGGGAAAGGGGCAGAAGAACGTTAATAACTTAGAGAATATAATTATGTAGTCACCGTGCTTACTATAACCATAGTGTAAATAAGTCACAGTATTATATCTTCATAGAAAACGACGCGCTTCGAAATCTCAGTGTAGGTATATCAGTACGCGACAGTATCGAGTGCGCGGCAATTACGCACGTACGCGGAAGGTTTATTTGCCGAGCGCCCGTGGGTAATTATTTCAAGGTCACTGCCGAGACATAATACTGTTACTTTATTATACTGTGCTATGAGTATCAAGTACCTACTTATAAAAGTTGTTTGGGGTCGGTTTATATTCTATTTCGTTCAAAATGCATTCATATGCATCAAAAGGTCGGTCGTTCACATTTTACTTACCACAATAAACAAATACCAAATAAAAACCTAAACCCGAAATTCGACCCAGGATGACTCAAAATATTATTGTAAAAAAATGGGTAAAGTAACCGCAAAATCGGCTTTTTATAACTAAAATATAAACCGTCATAATTCAACTAAGGATGCTTGCAGCAAAATATTTTTTCCTCAAGTTATACGAAGGGCGAAAAACTTTTGTTGTTAAGAAATTAACTTCTGCGTTTTAAGTACAGACGCCAGCACCACAAGCTACTACAATCAGTCAAATTTCTTTAATAGATTTTCAACTTTATCGTATAAGGTTTAAAGTTGATTGGGAAGCTTTGACAGTTTCGGGTAGCTTGATGTGCTGGCGTCTGTACCACGTGCTACATCACATGCTTTAACAGCCACGTTTTGTCAGCAGATATCCTAAATAATTGGATACCTTTACCTTTGATGTGAAACATCTATAGCGGCGGGTCAGACCGACTGTTGGCGTGGCAACGCGTCGCCACGCCAAAACGCCGTAGATTCAAAATAATTTTCGTTTCAATTCTATCCATAATTTAGGACTAACTTTTATGTCAGAATCATTACAAGATTCTCCTATAACGTATTCCTTTTAATAAGAACGGAGACTGAAATAAAAAAATAGAAGGTCGATACCTTAGCTGGCGGCGATATAGAGATGTATGGAAGATGAAGACATGCTGTCGACCACAAATGAATTGGGATGAGGGCAGGATTACAAGAGGATGTTGACTTGAGTAGTACTACTTAAGAGGCCTGCGAACACGGCTCGCAACTGCAAATCGTGATGTTTGCAAAATTCAATTCCAAGCACGTTGCGCTAGTGTGAGTGCCTGTCGGATATACACTTGTAGTGAGCAATGCGACAAGCAATAATTGCATGTGCAAGCATTGCATGTGTGTGTTGCATTGTACATGTGTCAAGCAGTAATTGTCAATGCGTGCGTCACATTGACAATTATTGCTTGACGCGATATCACTACTAGCTTTCGAAAATTTATGATAAATTTGGATGTGTTCCGTAATACCAAAAATTATGAATGAAAACTTAATATTTTTCAATTTTTTTTTCGATAATTTGTAACTTGATAATATAAGCTATGCTTCTGCAGAAACAATATTATAAATATTTTTGTTTATAATACAGAAAAAACAATATGAAGACGTCATTTACGCTGTAAAAATGTGCGAAATTAAATTCGCTAAACTTCATCTTAAAAAAGTTTTTTGGAAAAAAAAAAAGATGTAGGAGCCTAGATAAACAGTGTCTAAATCCGAATAACAACATAATATGGTGGAAATATGCCCAAATTGCAAATGACTTAAGTATTACGTTTGTATGGACAATTCATGCGTCGCCGCATTTTTAATTAGTTTTGAGCGCAATAAGATTTGTTAACAAATTATATGTAACCAGGGTGGACACGGTGACGCTGGACACATTGGAGAGGAGGAACATGACGAGTTGCGTGGCGCTCGTCAACCACACGTCGCACCCACACGTCATGCCCAATGGTGAGGGCTTGAGGACATACACTTAATAAATTAATCCATCATTGGCAGGACACTGCCGCGGTCCAGAAGATTACACAGTTTCAGTTAGACAAAAAAGAACTGCTCGTTTAACCACTATACATATTCCAAATTAGAGTAAAAAAAACCCTACATAAGTGTACGGTATTTTTTTTCTCGAGAGACGTTTAGATAAATTATAATACTTATTTTAAATTTCAGAGGTTAGACACGTGGTAAATTAATAATTTTGTATTTTCAGGGGATGTCTACAACGTCGGTATGTCTGTCGTGAAGGGCATGATACGACATGTCGTCGCTAAATTCCCGTTCACAGAAAAAGGTATTAAAAATAAAAACAACATACAGCTAGACGAATTTTGTAAGCGGGAATGCTGAACAGAAACGAACACCACATACATACATTTCCACTTTCGTAGTGATGTCTGTTCAAAAACTCTTTAGTGCTCAGGGCGATGACGTTGTCACCACACCATCGCGGGCCGCCGCGCCTCTAAGCTGTGTATACATATACAATTACGTTGCCAGTCCGCTGCCGCGCTGCTGCCGCGTTCAGTCTGCAGCCCTAGGCTCACTAGGCGGCATGACGCGGCATGCCACGGAAAAGCATTCAAATTTGTTTGGCCCGTTATGCCGAAGCATTCCGCGGGCCAGCCTGCTGTGGTATGCGGTATGAGGATATCAATGAAATGTTAGTGCTAAGGGCATAAAGACCCGTACCCTAATTGCGTAATACAACACAATTAGAATTTGTTTCGATTTGAAACAAATTGCCAATCTATTGCTTCATAAGTTGGAAAAAAAATCTGCTCAACAACGTCAATAACGCAATGAATGTTGTTGAACTGTCAAAATGAAACAAATTAGGCAAAATTGTTTACGAAACTACGTTACGCAATTAGGGTACAGATTCAAAATCATTACCGCGTACGAAAATCCGTTGTCATGGCATGCCGCGCCGTGCCGCCTGGTGAGTGATGTTTATACCTCAAACGTACTGGATGGACATGCCTCCTGATTTTAAGGTCATAAGGTCACACAACTCCGAAATTTTGTAGGGAAAATTATTTTGTGATCGCAGATATTTGGAAAGTAGGTTTTAGACCTTCGTTTACTGAGTTGTTAATTTGTTTTCCAGGTGACATGTTTCAAAGCGCACGTATTGTGGCCTCAGTTAAGCCTCGATGGACACTTAATCCTTCTTACATGCACACTTTCGGTAAGTAAAAATAACTCAAACTCAAAGCATTTATTTCAATTAAACCATTTTACTTTTGAATTGTCAAAGAAGTCGGTCATTCAGAAAGATGAAGCTATGGTTGCCCGTCCCAAAACGTAGTAGGTTCCTATGGAGAGGAACGGGTAAGAAACTTCATAGACACTCTTTTAAATTAAAAATTGATACAAAATATTTTTTACATCATTCATATTGAATTAGTGCACGTTAAAAGCATCCAGAGTAAAAGAAAAAATAAAATAAAAACAATTAAAATATGAAATAATCGAAATAAACTGTGGCTAAGAGATGACCACGGGCAAGAAAGTCCATGGACCAATCAATAGGTACCTATAATTATAACGACATTTTTAGGGTTCCGTAGTAAACAAGGAACCCTTATAGTTTCGTCATGTCTGTCAGTCTGTCTGTCTGTCCGCGGTCTAGCTCCGAGACCCTTAGTACTAGAAAGCTGTAATTTGGCATAGGTATATATATTAATTACGCCGATTTAGGGTACCTCCCCATATACGTAAAGTGGTGATGTCTTTTTTTTATCCCATGATGTGGGGTATCGTTGGAAAGGTCCTTCAAAAAAATTGTGAGTTTGGGAAACCATTTTTGGATTCAGGGATCCGTTTGCGAAATATTAAGCTTTAAAGTGCTAATTTTTGTTAGAGTCAAGTGTCCCCCCCTCTGCCAGCTAAATAGTTGGTTTTGGATGTGTGAAAAAAATCACAATAGTAGTTTATATAACGAAATTAAAAGAAAAACTATCACAGCTAAGTAGGCTTTACAAGTTAACGAGTAATGATCGACCAACTTAACTTTGCAATTGCAAAAACATGTTTTCCCATAATTACTTAGTAATGATAAGTAATATGTTTGAAATTCCAGGTATAACAGAGAACTACTTCGTGATAGTAGAACAGCCACTGTCGGTGTCTGTGGCGAGTCTCATGCGCGGCTTTGTGACCAACGACAAGCTCTGCTCCAGCCTGAAGTGGAACCCCGGCTATGAGGTCTGTACATCTTTGATTGAACATCGGTAGGTACAAGGTTCCTTTGGCGCGTGACCAAAACCAGAACTAATGATGCCATCTTGTTTTTTAGGGTTCTGTATCTCAAAAGAAAAAACGGAACCCTTATAGGATCACTCGTTGATTCGTGTGTCTGTCTGTCGGTCTGTTCGTCTGTCACAGCCAGTTTTCTCCGAATCTAATGGACCTATTTAGTTGAAATTTGGCACACGTATGTATTTCCGAGACCCAAACACGGCCGTGTAAAGTAAATACAAACACAACAACATTTCAAACACAATGTAAATTGTTTGTGAATAAATGAATTGAATTGAATTGAATAAATGAATTTTGAATAAGAAAATTAAAAACAATAGTTTTGCAAACAGTACCGTGTGACATTTCAAATGAAAGGGCTTATTGTGAGGATTTCAAGTATATTTTTTTTTAATTTCAGAATAAATAATTTAAGAGATATTTAAGAAAATAGATGAAAATTGGCCATTCCCCCCAAAAATACAGAGAATTGTTCTTCACTCATAGATTACAGGAAAACCTATAAGAAGTCTATGGTCTTAAAATAACATGGTAAATCTCTCAATATTATACTTACAAACTTACATTTACAGTTGGAATGTATCGGAGAACATGTTTTTAAACTACAATGTTAAGTTTGTTCTTGGGATAAATTCATCCCAACTATGGAACCCTTCATTGTGCGTAGTCCGATACGCACTTGGCCGGTTTTTTTAATAATATTACCACAACGCCTTCTGTCAATGTCATTATGGCGTCCAAAGATTTTTGTGACATTACACGTCATATCGTGTTGATGAAATACAGCTAATAAAAAGAAATTGCTTGGATGTTCCTAGTGACTCGGAGGACCAATCGAAGACCAATGCGTAACACAAATACTACTGCCATTTCTTTATTATTTTTATTGTTATGTTAAAATCAGTGTTCATGATAACTTACAAGTCACCAAATTGAGTGTTGCTGAACCATAAAAAAGCAATTAGGCTGCTGGTCATTTTCACTAAACATCCCTCTATTCCATTATAAATTTGTTCAAAAGACTATCTATTTTATCAACGAAGAATATGGGCTATTTAAATAACAAACACTTTTTAAACTTGACTCCTGGTTAAAATCACAAAATTATGATGAAACAGAGAAACTCGTGGAAGTGTAAAACACTCATCACTCACTCCCTTACACACCCCAACAAAACCACACACAACACACATGCCACAAACACTACAAACACCCCTCGCGAGGTGCGAGGGGTGTGTTACAATCACCCACACACACACCCATTCACCCTACACTCACCACATTAACTCAACATCAAAATACATCCCAAATCAAATGTCCTGTGCTGTATATTTTTATCTAATTTTTTGTTTTTATTATTAATTAACTAAATCTAATTTAATTTAACTTAATTACCTTTTTGCATGAAACATCATTCCATTCTGTAACTGGAAAAGGGCGTTGTTAGCTGCGCTACAGTTTATACTTTTGCAGCTATCATTGTTTTACTTGTTATCATTGTTCCAAAATAAACTTTTTATTATTTATTATTTCAATTCCCAGACGCACATAGTCCTGCTAAGCCGTTCTACCGGTGAGGAGGTGAAGCGTTTCCGCACCGACCCTCTGTTCTACTTGCATATCATCAACGCGTTCGAACAGGACGGCAGGCTGGTTGTAGACCTCTGTGCCTACAAGGACGCTAAGGTCATAGACGCTATGTATGTGCATGCTATTGAGGTAAGTTCAAACTAGTAGATGCTTGGTGCTAGTTGGTGCTTGTTACAAAAAAAATTACATTCCAGTCAGCAATCTGCATTTTGTTTATGTTTTGTTTGTTTGTTGTTTTCATCTGCTATGCAAACAAAATTGTAAATTGTCTTTGGTATCTGGCCTTGACATTAGCAATAGACAAAATTTGTCGAACTTCTTATTAGTTTTCGAATATTGAATACGAGGCTTTTGGCTTTTGGTGAATGTGTATTTTATGATTTATGTAATTTTTTTTTTTTGTAATGTGCGTTTATTTTGTGCAGAATAAACAATTTTTCTTTCTTTTTTTTTTTGCAATGGTTCAAAGTTCAAAACTTATTCATGGGAAACAAAAGTTGCAAAAACATGTTTCTAAAACATGTTTTTGCGTTGCAGGAAAGATGTTACTGGCAACACGTCATACAATTTGAATGTGAAACTTGTTGCCAGCAATACTTCTGGGGCAAAACCATGTAGATTTTTTCTCGTTAAAATCTAGGTTGGGTTAGGTCTAGGTTTTCGTTCAGGAACGAAATAAGTTTACTTTAGCTGAACTGTATGTTTCAAAATGTTCTGTAAAAGGGTTAAGAGTTATCTATAAGTATCAGTTTTAGAATAATAATAATTATTATGTATTTATATATTCAGACTACAAATGAGGTCCATTTTGTTAGTAACAATCTTACTTAGCTTAGTACTGTCCGATCGGCTAACGCCCAAACAAGCGGACTATCTGCCCGGGCGGCTATCGAGTGCAGAATGATGTTGGGACTGTCACGCAACCTGCGAAGTAACGAGGCAGATTTCTTGCGCCATACTGCGTTAAAGCAGTCAGTGCGCGCGTCGGCAAACATCGCCGACGCCCTGCAGAAGCGTGGCAGTCGCAACAGCACCCTGAACGAATTATTATATTGGACACGCAGAGCATAATGGTTATTCAGAATCAATCATCAATGACTTACCATAACCATGATCTGAAAATAATCTCTCTAATTAATCCAAGATCACACGCTACTGATTCACACCAACAATTATCGAAGAAGTGATAATTATTTTGTTGGTTATGATATTTTTTAGGTTCAATGTCCAGATTTTTATTTATAAACTTTCAGTAGCAGCCTGGTTTTTGACACTTTTAGGGACTAGTTATACCAAACGCTCGGAGTACGCGCTCAGTACGCTGCATTTTAGACGCACACCGAGCGTCGGCCGACCGCGCGTTGGTCGCTCGTCAAACATAACAAGATTTCCACATTTTGTTATAACTTTTGAATCCTCAATATGCTCAGTATAACTGTGTTTCTTTTAAGTTTATTACTGATGCAGAGAAAACGACAAGGAAAACAGTAAAAAACCGGTCAAGAGCGAGTCGGACTCGCGCACAGAGGGTTCCGTACCTACCCATTATACCGCCATAATAAAATTGGTATCATTTTTATTGGTAAAAAGATATGGGCAAATTTAGATTTTCGCGAAAACTTGTAAGTACCAAAAATTTTTGAGTTTGTGTTTGAGTTTTCTAGATCAACGGGATATATGTTTTCGACCCGGTTGACCTAGAATTGTTCTGTTTTTTACCTTTTGAGGTACGGAACCCTAAAAAGTACCTTGTGTCCACGCGTCGAAGGGGCGCTAAGGGCGCCCGGGAGGGGCGCTCGTCATACGCGTGTTCGACTCGCGCTAGACGCACGCACGATGCGCGTGACGCACGCCTTTGGACAGCAGCGTTTGATATAATTCAATACATAGAAATTCATACAATTTTATCGAGCGCCCAAAATGCAGCGTAGAGGACGCGCGCCTCGGGCGCTTGTTATGACTAGTTTCTTATCGCTATTTTATATGTAATTTGGGTTTTGCCTGAATTAAATGTTTTCTTTTATTTTTTATTATAGTCTTGCACCAAGACGAAACATCTTGAGGAAACCGGCATGTCCTAGAACCAAGAATTAATTAATGCAACCCGCACTGGTCCCACGTGGTGGATTACGGCCCTCTTCATAATAGGCTGATTGTGATATAACGGAACATGATTGATTTATAATCGTTTTTCTTAATATTTATATTTATTAACCCCACCTTACTCTTATTTCCAGTCAATGCAAAGCAATGCGGACTACGCTCAATGGTTCCGTGCGCGGCCTAAGAGGCTGGAAGTGTCTCTGGATGCTCCCAACTTGACCAGTGTGGATGCGAGGACCCTGGCAGATATCGGCTGCGAGACTCCGAGGATACACTACGATCTTTATAATGGTAAGAAAACTGAGAATATTTATTTGCAACACGATGAAAATACATTTTACGTAGCAAAACATTTAAACTATAACTAAACTAACTATTTATACATAATTTCAAGCAAACACAAAATAAATAATATTATTTTTCGGCACACTATAGTTAGGTAATTGTGTGAAAAACAACGAAGCATCTAAAAAAAATAACATCCTGGATTCAAAGAGCCTTGAGCATTAAATGGGGTTTACAACTCAAAAATTCTCAAGAGTCCTAAACTAAACAGATAAATTGCGTCCGAACCACGCAGCCGGTCTGTCATCTTCCTCAGAGTTTTATAGAGTTATGAGGAATAGAGTGGAAAGTTCCATGACCGCCATAGAAAAAGGAGGATCCTCTGACCAGATGGGTGTTGTATCTGGTGGGCTATTGCTTGATAACAACATTCATATCACAATCGGTTGCGTGCACGTACACGTCATGTGAAGTCTACGCGCACGCATTTTGACTGCCGAGGCCTAAAAGACTATGGAATCGATAATAACCAAAACGTATTTTATTGCAGGCAAACCCTATAGATACTTCTACGCTATTAGCTCAGATGTGGATGCTGAGAATCCGGGAACGGTAAGATAAGATTATTTTTATAAAAATCACCTAATGACGACTGTTTGCAATATAATCACATTTTTTTCTAACTCCTGCTCTTCCCTATGAATGAGTTTAGGTTTTAGGACATACAATGTAATAAATTCAGTCAACACAAGCCTATAAAAATACTTACTTATGAAAATATTACATAAAAATGTAGATGTGGTTAATAAACGGTTTTAGAGCTGTCAAGTATTGTTACCATGGGACCAGAATTGGTCCTGACTGGCGAGTTTAGAAGAGACTGATTTAATAGAAGGATAGAAAACGAACTTGATCGCTGTTAATATAAATTGTTTCAGATCATTAAAGTGGACACTAAGACTGGCGAGAGCAAGACATGGTGCAACCTCAACTGTTACCCCAGCGAGCCGATATTCGTGCCAACGCCTAACGCTAAGGTGAGGCAATAGGTTTCATAGGACAGGAAATTCTCGTAGGAAAGTGAAATATGAAAAGTAGCAGACATTTTTTTGATCCTATTGACAAATCCCAGCAGAAAATTCCATCAGTCATGGTCATACTCCTGCCATTATTCCGATTTAGCAGCATTTCTTCTTTTATACATTTAATAATATAGTATGGATATTTTTTGTTCGTTTGTCTGCATTTATGTTCTGGATTGGCGCAAAAATGGCTGAACAGATTTGAATGAAATTTGACACAGATGGTTTATAACCTGTACCCTAACTGCGTAATGCAACACAATCACAATTTGTTTCGATTTGAAACAGATTGCTAATCCATTGCTTTATAAGTTGGAAAAAAAAATCTGCTCAGTAACGTAAATAACACAATGAATGTTGTTGAACTGTCAAAATGAAACAAATTAGGCAAAATTGTTTACGAAAATAAGTTACGCAATTAGGGTACAGGATTAATACGTGTGGTACTTTTAATCACGGTAATATTTTATGTCGTACCGTGTTTTTTTCTGAACAGAATAAAGATTCTTTTTTTTTAAACTTTCCCGTGGGATATTTTCCGATATCCACGCGGACGAAGCCGCGGGCAAAAGCTAGTCCTACTAATATTATAAATGTGAAAGTTTGTGAGGATGGATGGATGTTTGTTACTCTTTCATGCAAAAACTTCCTATAAACCATTAGTAATACTTAGTTTTTGTTCTAGGACGAAGACGACGGTGTTCTCCTCAGCGCGTTAGTATGGGGCGGGGACAAGACACAGTCAGTGGCCATGCTGGTCTTAGATGCTAAGACCATGTGTGAACTAGCACGAGCCACGTTCGACACTCCATCGCCAGCACCCAAGTGCTTACACGGCTGGTTCTTACCGACCAACGGCTAAATAAATCTACTTAAACCTACTTGGAAGGATAAGATTTAACAATAAGTTTAAAGAAGTTTAGACTACGTTGCTTAAATATTGTAATGTCGCTTAATATGCCGTTAAATGTTTTACTTTTTCTTGGTCTGAGAAGCTCTGTTTATTTGTGGTTATACGGAAGAGCAACATGTAGAACCGTCCTGTCTAGCGGTTTCAGACGGATATAATTGTGTCGGAATGAGACGTGAGCTATATCTATGACAATAGCTTAAGTCAAGACAAACATGGTCTGATGGAAATTGGTACAGTTTTGTACATCAAGAAAAGTAAAGGAAAGTCAACAAGGTTGGTAGCGGTCATTGTACTGGGAATAATTCAATCCCTATTTAAGGAAATAAAGCTTGTTTCAATTATTAGGTAACTGCAACCTGAATTGTATTCTCAGGGATGTCTTTTGCAGCAAGATAACAACTCCTAAAGCCTCAGTGTTGGTGCAAAATGGTTTCCGTAAAGTAGGACCAATTTTGAAAAATTGGTCCTAGAATAGGTACATGTTTTAAATTGTTCTTAATTGCGGCGTTACCTTAAAACTTTTATTTGGTTTGGACCACAAAATTAGATTAATAAAATTTACTCAAATTAATTTAAGTTACGTAAGTACCTATTTTGTTGAAAATAATTCCAAATTTATGATTGTGATGAAATTAGAGTATTTTTTTAAGTTTAGGTATTGTTCGAAAGCTCCAAAGACTGTGTTTGCTTATATCATTTAGCAAGGACTATAAATTTTAAGTTAGAAGTAAAGTTATTGTGAAAGTGGATAGATTGTGTGAATACTTAGATGTGGTGTGCGGAAGATTTTTTATGTTTAATAAATAAGCTGAAATAATTTTGGTTGTTTGGATTTATTTTATCTCTAATTAAAAGTTTGCTATTGGAGAGGCTATGGCTCTGCTATAGGCTGCTGATGTAGGTCCTACCTAGTCAACAAGAAAATAATCAGGAGAAATATTTGTTTGGTGTTGGAAGTAAATGGATTGATAATTCGGAACCGCTATCTAATAGCGGGAAAGCAGGGCTTGATGTTATCATTTATCGATATTTTTATCATGAATGTTTTACTGAAAGTTTTTATTAATGAAACCGGCCAACTTACTTGACGGCATAGCCGTTGGTCTTGGAACCCTATAAAATATAAGGGCGTTAAGAGGGCTTATACTAAAAGTTGACAACGTCGCAAATAGCTGTCAAATATTTACCTGTTTTGATTAATTTGGCAATATTACTGTATGGAAATAAGAAATGTGGCTAACTAGTTCCCTAGAATATTAATAATGAATTGCAATTATAACACTGAATTTGATGTTGTAACCGTTTTAGGTGTAAAAAAGGCACTTGGAATGTTTCCAAATGCATTTTTTATATCTAAAACTAAATATTCGGTGTTACGATATTAATTATTGCATTTCATAATCAATATTTTAGTTCACTAGTTAGCCACATTTCATGTTTCCATACAATAATATTGCCAAATTAATCAAAACAGGTAAATATTTGACAGCTATTTGCGACGTTGCCAACTTTTAGTATAAGCCCTCTTAAATAAGATAAAACAATCGTTTTTATGAATGTAAGCAATAGCGTTCTAAATGGAACTGGCGATGATATATATGTGTATGTATTTCATTCACTATGATGCCCTCCAAACATTGCTAACACCACGGTAAAAATAAGATTTTCCAGAATGCCGTCGACAGACAGTTTACACGTTGATTTTTTTATTTATATCTTTCTGTTTCAATGCTTCTGCCGAGAATCGGTGATTCGAATAATATGTTTTGAAAAAATATCATTTTTAAACCACTTTTGTTGCTGACCGTAGGTACCTACAATTTCAGTTTTTGGTTGTTTTTCTGACCCTTTGGAATCGTAAAAAGAAAGTATTTTAATAAGTTAGTTTTTGAATTTTTATAACATTAGTTTTTTTTTTTGGTAGGGCTCTCGTAGTTGACCTCTGAGATCATGACTACTTAACCGGGCTTTCCTGTGGGTGCCTTAAGCTACTACACTTAAAACCTCCAGCCAGGGGTTATTCAACTATGCTAATTAAAACTAGGTGAACGCTCGCTAAGGGCACCCACTGTGGGGTACGAACCTCGGCTAAGGGCGTCAACCGGAGGGAGGACATCAAGGATGGGATGGGCTGGTATAACCTTAGCATTAGAATGCTGTCTGATAGATAAGTTTAAACAATACTTGGTCAATTAAATTAAATAATTCCCGTGCCTCGGCAAGCACGTTAGGCTGTAGCCGCTGCAGCTGTAGGAGAAAATATTAATGAGCACTATTACTACACATTTACTATATTTATTGGTAATTTCATCCACGTAATAAGTAATTTACTATACAACCCACGCCTACGCATCAGGACCAGGAATTAATCCAGTTAATCGTTTATGTACTTTGCTGAACACACTACTTCGTTGATAAGTAATATAATATACAGTATTAGATAAACATTGACCAGCACCGGCAGCATTAACTCAGTCGACCACGTAATACCTCGCTTGAAACTTGTGAATTAACTGAAACTTTTTATCTCGGCGGGTTTAACGTGTTGTGATCAAAAATAAAATTCTAAAAAATGAATGAAACCGATGTAAATATCACAGAAGATTGGCACAATTACGTGAAGTTGGCTCTCATCGAAGTGCCCTACAGTTCTCAAGTTATATTCTCAGTGGCGCTGTTCATCATTTTCATCGCCAGTCTCGTTGGCAACATCCTCACGTGCGTCGTCATCTACTACGACAAGAGCATGCACACTGCCACTAACTGCTACCTTTTCAACTTGGCTGTGTCAGATCTCCTCGTCACTTTCCCTATTTTGATAATTATTTATCAACTACTAACTCAAAGGAATGAACTCTTTCAATTCCAAAACGGAGTGTTTTCATGTAATTTCGTCCTCTGCATCCACTTTTTGTTTATAAGTATCCTTTGGAACAACAGCATTCTGGTGATGACGGCTCTCTCGATAGAAAGGTACATCGCAGTTTGTTACCCAATGATGTTGCAAGGCACGCCTGTGTGGCGAAGAGTGGGCAAGATTATTGGAATTATTTGGACAGTGGCAATCATTGAGACTTTGCCAGAATATTGGATGTTAGAAATATTTGATACTGGGAACACTTTAATTTGTTTTTCTCTGTCATCTTGGTTTGGAAGGATTGCAAGTGGAGTGAATGCAGTGCTCACATTCATTGTTCCGCTGGCTATTATGACTTTTGTGTATACTATGATAGCATTTAGAGTTAACGAAAATAATGAAATGTTTAAGTTTAAGGGCTCAGTATTCAATAGTGGGTTCAAAAGGAAGAAAGTCAATAAATTAATTGGTAAGTTGTTTTTACCCTGAGTACAGAGTACAGTTGTTTTTACACAATAGTGTTTATGATTGTCAAGATATTATTGTGCTATGTTTTGTTATTCAGTAGCCCTGACGGTATCATTCGTGATTTGCTGGCTTCCATTCTTCCTACTCAGAACGTTGATGTTTGCAGTCGACCATGAAAACTACGCTCATCTTCACCGGGTATGTCAGATTATTATTGTTCTATCTGTGTCAGATTACTATTCGAAGTTTCAACATTATTAACACTGTCCCAAGTCTAGTGGTCAAAGACCATGCTATTGAAATAAACTAAGCAAGTTTAAAGTTTTTCAATTCAATTAAAGCATTTCGAATTTACTTCTCGACAATTCGAATTTCGGAGTGTGCTCGGCACACCAGTGTCAGGAATCTAAAATATGGTACTTTATTTACAATTAATTTGTTGTTGCAGTGGTGGTCACCGGTGCACAAGTTAGCGATGTTCAACAGCTGGCTACCCACGGCTTTGAACCCGTTGCTGTTTAGTGCCATGTCCACCAAGTTCAGAAAATCGTTTAAGGTGAGTAAAAAATACTACCGTTTTTCAGTTAAGGCTTGTGCAGACCAGCGCGATATCGCGGGCGCGACACTGGTAGCGCTGCCTGTCGCGCCCGCGATATCGCGCTGGTCTGCACAAGCCTTTATGTATATGTGCGTGAGAAAGCCCCGAGGTAGACCAGTGAGCTGGTGAAGGTCGGGAGCATCCGTCGGATGCGGGCAACGCAGGATGAGTGGTTGTAGTAATGGTTATCCTTGGAGGATGCTTATGTCTAGGAGTGGACGTCTTTGGGTTATGATGAAGACTGTTAAGGGAGTAAAACATACACAGCTACAGTAAACTTAGATAAAGTGTTTTTTGGAAACTAAAAATGATTATTAAATATTTACATATATATTATTATATACTATAGAAATAATTATCGCACTCGTTATGAAAATCTCTTGGACTTCACTGCGACACATACGTAATTTAATTATTACTGCTCGTGACCGAGCAATCTAACTTTTATGATGGGTAATCCACATTCAGATAGATTTCTGTGCCTCTTATCTGAAAATGTACAGCCACTTGCACTAATATGTATACACATACCAACTTTTAAAAGTGTTGTGTTGTAATCTAGAACCCATATTATGAAGTAGGTCTTATATCAAACTTTGCAATCGTTATTCTAGAGAAAATCGCTTTTCAATTTTGCTAATTGTATATGTCGCAGATGGATTGTCGAGTCCGCTGTTTTACACAACTGCTAGCTGTTTTACAAATCAGCTCTGTGATTAAGTGAATCTCCGTGAATCTGTACAGCTGGATGACGTTTAGCGATTTTCTGTAATTACTGAACGTTAACACGCAAAACAGCATAAGTTTTGCATTTATCAATACAGCGGGTCAAGGATCTAATCGTTAACGTCTAATATTTTACGCTAAAATGAAACGTCGGATTGTGTAGATTTTAGTTCTAAATTTTGTAACTCGTGGTTTTGTGGGTCATAACAATATTACTGGCGTCCGATACAGAAATAAAACGAATAATATGAGTGAAAACGAAAATTTTACATACTACTTATAAGTTAAAATTTTAATCATCTGAGTTATGAACGTCAGTCCTAAAAATACTAAATAGCCAAGTATTTGCGTCCAACTTGGAAGTAGCGCTCGTCGGCCGCTGCCGTGGTAGGTAACAGTTCTAACCTAACCTAAACCAATTGGTCAGGGTGCCCTAGCTTAGTTACTGCGACCGATTCGGAATTAGAAGCCACAGCAAACGCTTATTGTGACTGAGCATAAACCATTCTGCATCACGTCTAAACGTAGGTAGCAGTCTTGTTAAACGGAACAACCTTCAGCTGTTTTACATAACGGAGCTGTTTTGTAAAACAGCGGTTATGTAAAACAGCGAATTCGACAATCCATCTGCGACATATACATACTAGTGCTCGTGACTGTACGTACGTATATATACGTAGTTATGTAATAGATTATATATTTGCAGAAGCTCTGGGAAGGAAAACTAAGAAAACGAAATCTACGAAGCGAAAAATTTGAATCCAGCACAAACTCTCAACGTAGAAAGTCAACATCATATTATCAAGTTGAATAAACATTGACCAAATTGTGAATCTCAAACAACGAACCGACAAGTAGATATAATATTTTGTGTGTTGTATGTTGTGTATATGGCGTTTTTCTTTGTCTGAAGTGTGAAAGTCATTGTGATCTATATAAAAATATACCAAATTGGGAAATAAAATGATGCTTCATTTTTGCTGTTGTTAAACTCAAATATTGATAACATCACGCCTTGTTTCCCCGAAGTGTTGGGCAGAGGTGTACCTGTAGTAGGTACACCCACATTTCGCCAGTTATGTTTTAAGTCCCATGTAATAGGGGGCGAGTCTATTGCCATCAACCGGGCACAAATCCAGACTCCGGGCTGCTACCGAGAAATTCCAGATAGAAAAACCCAATAACACTTTGCCCAACCCGGGAATCGAACTCAGGACCTCATGCCAACGAGGCAGTCAAATATTGATTGCTCTATAATATTGCGTAAGAGCACATAGGTATATTCTGCATCCAATTCAAATCCAAGTAAATATGCTCTGACGTAGTCATAATATGTATCTACTACCTATAAATATATGCGTAAGCGCTTACACTACCTATGTATAAGCGCTTACGCATATAATCTGAGTTTTCTTGATTCATTCGGCCCGAGTTTTCTTAATCCGTATTTTCTCGAATTCGGATCGAAAGCGGTGCACTGCGCACTTAGGTATGCATTTCATCATACTTGGAAACTCTTAGTATTGTCATGATGAGAAGACTTCAGCATGTAGGTATCAGAAATGTGTGGTCATATTTAAGGGTGTGGTACAGACCATCTAAATGAATAACTTTCTCCATGGGACCAACATCGTTATCCCGAAAAAATATCCTCTGTCCAATACAAAAACTATACAATACCTAGTCGACCCAAATGTTTGGAACGACTGATTATTTTTTCGGTATTAAAGGTCGTCCAGACTAGCGCGACTTATCGCGCGACGCGACACCGGTATTTTGTTCAACCGTGAAGTTTTCTTAAGTCGCAAATATATGACAGTGACCTCGAATGGTTAGCTTGCGTGTTCTGTACTGACCTTAAGCAACGCGTCGTACGTCCAGCCAGTAATAGGACTCGCCCATCAAGGAGCACTGTCCCAAATTAGACGCATTATTAATTTATTACACGTAAAACAAAAGGTATTGTAATGAAACACGTATACTAAAAGATTTACAATTTTATTATCTTTAAAATGGTGAAGTTTTTAGAAAAATATGCTCGATAGATTTTGCGTCATTCTCAGTTTTTTATCCGCGTTAGACATAAATTTACAAATTAATTTTATTATGTAATATAAACATAATCAAAAATATGCTTATATTAAAATATTAGGAAAATGCTCTAATTTAGCATATATTTTTTTCCAAATCACTAACACTACTCGTTTAGACGTCATCTTCAGTATAAAATCATTAAAAGTCGGTTATCGTCCCCTTAAACTGTTTTGTTGTCGCGTCGCGCTGGTTGCACGACGCTTTATCATAACAGAATTTCAGAATGATTTAGTTTGTGCTATTTCGTTTAGAGTCATTTTAGTTTTAATTAAGTAAGTACTTAATTGATCTTTTGTTTAAAGAGTAGTATTGATCCTGACTTCATTTTCCATTTCCACGTGTAAGTCTCTACACCTATGGGTTAAGTGTTTACATTGTTGTGTGTTTATAGATAAGATAAATAAGATAGTGGTATAGTAGATTGTTATACAAGGGTCGAAAGGAATTAATTGCCATATGAGGTATTTAAACGTTGGAGCGCAGCGAGGGCAGCTAATGGTGCCGATTCCCTTGTTCCCAAACTAAACTAAATTTAAGTTCAGTGCATCTTTTTCTTTCTATTTCATTAAGAAAAGGACAGAAGATAAATTTTAGTTTAGTCCTGTCAAATTAATCAGCGCTTGACGTAAATTGACGTAATTTTAGTAGGCAAGTTTTTAATCACGTTTAAACTTGTATGAAGTAGTGACAGGCGCTGATTAATTTGACAGGACTAAACTAAAATTTATCTTCTGTCCTTTTCTTAAGAAATAGAAAGAAAAAGATGCACTGAACTTAAATTTAGTTTAGTTTGTGAACAAAGGAATCGGCACCATTGTCCGAGTAGGACTTTCACCCGTCACTCTCTACTTTTCATTTCGAATTTAAGGAAAGTAAAAAAAATAGTTTTCCTAAAATATTTATTAATCATGAGTATTCTAGTAACTATTAGTCTTTTTAAAATTTGAAATATGGAACACACCGCGTCACCGCTGCGGGTCATCTCGCTTAGGACTAGTTCAGACATGGCGGAATCCGCGCGTATTCAAACCGCGTGGTTCCAATCTGCGAGGATTGAAAATGTTCAGACAAGCGCGATGTGTGTGCGGAGTGAGGTAGGGTAACAGTCGCTTCATTCCAATAATGGAAGTTGAAGAAGCAACATGTGTATACTTGCTCCGTAAAAAAAATCTAAGAAAACGGCAGTTGTGGGTGCATCTAATTTTACGTGATCAAAGAAACCTCTTTTTCTCCAAAAATCTCCACCAACTCCTGCCAAGTAATTTTATTAGATTACTCTGTACACTGGATGTCTCACAAAGCTAGTCTTTTTTCCATTTCGTAGATGAATCAAAGCGATGTGTCGAAGCAATCCATTGTTACGTCTAGGCACGTCAAGTAAATAGAAGCGCGCGGCGTCCGCACGAATTGATTTTATAGCGGTCGAGAGGCGGCTACCGCACGAATACATGGTCCGCGCGGTGTAGTATGAACGTCTAGCAAGGATGTCATTAGGCTAAGTTCATATGACCGCGCAGTATCGCGCGGAACTACTAACTGCGCACTAAAAGATCATAGTGTAATACCCCCCCCCCATAAAGAACAAAAAGATTTAAAAAATGCTGCAGTCTTGTCAGTGTATAAACAGCCAGTATGAATTTTAAAAATACCTATAAGTGTTAGTTCAGACATGGTGGGAACCGTGCGGATTAAAACCACGCCGTTGGGCCGCGCGGTGTTTATTATAAGGTTCATACTCGTTTAATCCATATTAATATTATAAATTTGAAAGTAACTCTGTCTGTCTGTATGTTACCTTTTCACGCCTAAACCACTGAACAGATTTCGATAAAATTTGGAAAGAAGATAGATGGTATCCCGGAGAAGGACATAGGCTACTCTATGGATACTGTACAATGTAAGTACCGTAGAAGATAAAAGTGTGGTTTTTATATCAACTTCTTCAGGAAAATATCTGGCAACTAACGGCACACTGGGGTATAGCCGTAGAGATTCCTTGATGCAGCACTCCAGGTACTTCATCTTGCTTAAGTCCTCTATAGTGGGTAGTCTTTGAGAGTCTCCATATATGCTATGCAACTCTTCACATTTATAGTCCTGGAATTCAAAAATGAAATGCTTTTAAGGTTTGGTTTCCTATGAGAGCGGTGGCCGCCACGGCGCCACATAATGGTCGCAATTACAGAGTAACCAGACGTCTCGGCAGCCGCTGCTAGAGGCGGCACTGTCAAAAATTAACCGTGTCACCGTGAACTCGTACTACGACACAAAGGCGTTTAAAGGACATCGCCCATTATAACCGCACCGCTCCAGCACAGTATCGCCCGGGGCGTTACTGTGCTGGAGCGGTGCGGTTATAATCACCTCGAAAAATCACTGCTATGCAGCTATCATTGCTATGTACATCATGCTAGAGGCGGCACTGTCAAAAATTAACCGTGTCACCGTGAACTCTTACTACGATACAAAGACGTTTAAAGGATATCGTCCATTATAACCGCACCGCTCCAGCACATATCGCCCGGGGCGTTACTGTGCTGGAGCGGTGCGGTTATAATCACCTCGAAAAATCACTGCTATGCAGCTATCATTGCTATGTACATCATGCTAGAGGCGGCACTGTCAAAAATTAACCGTGTCACCGTGAACTCTTACTACGATACAAAGACGTTTAAAGGATATCGTCCATTATAACCGCACCGCTCCAGCACATATCGCCCGGGGCGTTACTGTGCTGGAGCGGTGCGGTTATAATCGCCACGAAAAATCTAGTCTCCAACGCGCCTTATAGTCCAGTACAGATACAACATTTTTTCCACAAAACCTTTTATAATTCTAGTTTTTTATTTTCGCTGAGTAGATAGCTTTAGTGAATTCATTGCTATGTACAAAAATGCTAACAGTTTAGAGTTATGCAATAGGTACAAAGTAGGTATTTCCTATTATTTCGTGTTACAACAAAAATATAAAATTTAAATTAAAATACTTCATTCTTTCTTTATAAGTACTATCTTAACTTTTAATTAGTGAAAATGCTAACAGATAGGTATCATGGAACAATGGAACACTGAAAATGTCCCGTAACTGTTTCAATAAAAAATTTAAGTTATTCAAATCATTTCCTATATCCTATAGGACTTTATCTATACCTTACAAAAAAAGTTCTAACAACTAAGTAATATGCTGCACGAATAATTATGTTTTTACTTTGCTATATGCGAAATATTGAATTTAAGTTTAAAATTTTGCGCCTGCATATTCGTTGTAATATACTCTACTACCATTCAAAAGCTTAAACATATACGTGCTATGCCTTTCCTTTAATAGATAAAATACAATTTGGGTATTGCGGGGCGCGGTAAAGATACGACAATTCGTGTGTGTCTGACCATTTCGAGGAAAATCTATGTCACAGTATAAAATATTTGCAGTTGATCAACTGAATTAGTTTTTCTTACGTTTATTTTTCCTTTGGTTTACATTTTAGGGCACCTACGGTGCAGTAAACTAAAATTATTACTTAAAATAAATAATTAGGGCGTTTTCACACTGTACACTATCACTTCAGATAACGACACCAATTTGATACCGATATGTCGGCAACTACACCGACATGGATTCGATATCGGTATAATTATTATGATATTGGTAAATATCGATGACCATCGTGACGCATCAAACAACTACATTACTAAGTATCGACGTCTCGAAGTCGGCAGTGCGAAAAAGTGTGTTCAAGTGAAAGAATGCTACCTTATGAGAATATCACGATATCTACCAGCAAAGACACAGTACTGAGTGAGAACTCAGTACTGTGTCTTTGCTGGTAGATATCGTGCCGATATCGGTATCTGTCTGCGACGATATAGGTGACAATGACAACACAATGTAAAAGCATTTAGTATGTACTAAACGTGTGCGATTATCTGACTGCCGATATTTTCTCGATGTTAGGTCGGTGCATGTCGTTATCGGCAAATGTGCTGTATTGTAAAAATCTGCAAATTTTATTGGTGAAAGAAACAAACATAATTTGTAATGTGTCTGACACTATTGTAAGATGACAATTAAACGTCACCATATCGCATATAATCACATTTTCGAAAAAATATTATGAATTAAAACTATAACATAATTACGAGATATTTTTTCCGAGCTGTCGCAATTTCATTTCAACACATTACGTGTTTATATTTAATTTGATTATTTTTAAGCAACGGCATGGAGAGCTAAATTTAAATTTTTTGACACAGGTCCATCCTCGATGACGTCTCTCGCGCAAGCCGATTTAGACTGATTTACTCTATTTGTGTTTATTTGATTAAAAACTACTAACCTGAAAAATCCAACCGTTAAATTCCCTTTATAATACGATTACCTCATGGTACATGCAATATCATATTATTTTGTGCTGTAATTAAGAAATGATTTCGCGCCTCATTCAATACGTGAGTGTCACCGTGCCACACGAATCCGCCCCAAAAAGCCCCGCAATACATACTGGAGATCTGAGTCGTCCATGATACCTTGTGGAGGTTGTCCTTGCGACCTACTTGGGTACGAAGTCTATTTAAGTTTTTAAGTTTTCCAAGTAGGCCACGGTAACTTGTACCCAGGTGGGAGACTCTCTGATGGTTCGGTGAAGAAATCAGGAGGCTTAAGCAGTTCTTGCCAAAGATCACATTTTTCTGTGGAGGGGTTACCATCGGCTGGACTCACGCACCCAATAAATTTTTTGCGGCTTTAAGGCACTAGGTTAAAGTTGTGCATTGGGTGGCGAGGGTCATCTTGTAGCTTCGCTCTCTCGATGCGGCTGGCTATAGTCCTGCGAATTCTTGGAGGCGCGATACCAGTTAGTGGATACAGCATTAGCAATGGGGTCGGTTTTATGCAACCAGTAATAATCCGGCTAATAATGAATCGCTATATGTGTGTTGCCAAGCGCAAAACTCGAGAATGGCTGGACCAAATTTGCATTTTTTTTAAATGTTGTTTTTATGAAGAGAAAATTTGGAAAAATTGCCCAGGAAAAACGTAAAACTCCACTTTTCTTTTTCTAATACAGGATGAAATTGAAAACATGCGACAAATTAAAATGGGAGATTCAGTAACTGTTACCTAATCATTATAAATTGTTATTTGCGAAAAAAAAATTGTGAAAAAAAAAATCGTGTGATTATCGTCTTAGATAGTGCAAACTAAATTATTGTCTTCACGTAGACACGATTTTATGGCGTTCCAGTAAAATTAAATAAATTTAAACAAACAAAACTGTTGCTTACCACAAGGAGGGGAAAACACCGTTGTACAGAGAGAAGTTTATGATGTGGGAAATTGCAGGAAGGAGTTGATCAAGCGCTGTTACAATCATATGGCGGTTGATATTATCGCAGCCCACAGCTTTGGACTTAATAGAGAAGATAATCTTTCTGATCGCTCCCGGGTCGACTGGGGTGAAGACAAAAAGGTTAATATTGGGACGCGTCAGGCCAGTAAGGTAGTCGAGGGTTTGACATTTGGTTAGACCATCTAGAGTCGGAACAGTGGAGAAATGGCGATTTAGATCGTCTAAGCCAATTGTGTTAGGAAGGGCTATGTCGCGATTTGCCGATGCCTAAAATTCCAAGGAACTTCCAAATGTCGTTTGCGTGTTCAACCATTACTCTTGCTTTAAAAGTCTTGTAGTTATTAGTTAATAGCGAAATCTTACATGTTTTTGACGGTCAGAAATAATGAACTTACTACCAGGGGCCCAAGTCTGCTATTTTTATAAATTCGTCATTTCAATCCACGATCCCATTGTCATTCTGCTAAAAGTTCGTAATCTGCTAAATTTATAATGGTCGATCATTGGTCGGTCAATGGTCTCGTAATAGAATTGTGTTATAATGGCATTGTCGTACAATACAACCAATGATACCGCCTAAGTCAGTCATTCATTTGTCATTATGTACGAGATTACCAATAAGTGCCATTTCTTTCAATAGAGTGTCAGTGGCTGACCATTGGAAAGTCATAATGACGCCATTATATTAGTAGATTACCAAACTTGTCAAAATCAACAATTATGAAAACAGTGATAGACCATTCTGACACTATTGTAATAGCAGACTTGAGGCCCAGTACTTCGAGCGAAAAGACGTTTTCACGTCAAAAGTACTACTAGGCTTTAGTCAGGTCGCCGAGCCATATAACCTTGAATGAGGATACAACTTGTAATAAAACTTCACTCCAGTATAGGTATTTATTATTTTGATATTACAATATAACAACTTTGATAAAATCTTATAAAAAATATTAAGATGGAGACCAAAAATGATAAAGACAATTGTGCGTCCGTTACCTCGACGCGACAACCGAACAAAAAGATTTTCAAAATCAGTCACCCTTCATTACCTTCCACTGACAGCTGTTCCAAAGAGAATCCCACGAATGGAGTCGTTTCGTAAAATTCTTTTACCAGTAGAATGTTATATGTATTAATTATTACTTGACATAGGCTATAATTTATGAAGATATCACGCGGGTGAAGCCGCTGACGGAAACTATTTTATCCGTGTACTTATAAAACATTGATCATATATGCAGGGGCAATAGTCCTTCCATAGTTCCAGGTAATCAGTCCACTTTAGCCACCCAAACCCATAGTCCAATATTATCCTTGTTTCCATATCCTGCAATAGTTCTACACCAATCGGGGATTGTCCTTGGGTGCACTTGCATAGTGCATAGGTACAGGGATAATCGTCGGTTGGTGCCTCATTTCATTAAAACGCTTAACGGGCCTCTGCGAGTTGGCTTCGGCCCCTCGTACGCCTTCCAAAGGTCCGGGACCACAGGGTCCCGAGAAATGTAAAAGAACAAAAAATAATAATAATGTTATACAGAGAAAAGAATTGATTTTTGTATGTTTGTTTGTTTGTAATGGATCTCAAAAAATACCTAACTGATTTAAAAAAAAAACTTTTGCTTATAGAAAGCAATATTATCAGCAAGTAACATGGGTGGACCTTAGTATTTTTTTAAAAGCGTGCGATGAGAAAGCTATTGATGATACATAAAATTATATTATATTAGTAATTATGTTATATTATTAATTTTATTATATATTTTTTTATTGTAATAGATATTTGCACACCAATTAAGGTAGGATATGGTTTAAAGATCTTCTGTTGTATGTATCACCTCATGTACTTACCCATATTTAAGCAAATAAATTATTTGAATTTGAAAATAACGGACAACATGTTTATAGTACCTACTCCTCATCCTTACCCACAAAAAAGAACGGAACAGAAAATAACGGACAACATGTTTATAGTACCTACTCCTCCTCATCCTTACCCACAAAAAAACCGCGAGCTATATATCTAACTATTATAGTTAAGTCACAATAGCCGTTTTGTATTCTTTGTCAATCAAAACACGGGTAGAATGGAAAGATGATGATACTACAATGAACCTATAGGTAATTGGCATTTTCACAATTATTCAGCGTTATAATACGGTCTTAGATTTCTTAGAACCACATTAAAAACGATTATTAAAAAAAACTTTTTACAAAAAAAAAAACAACCGGCTTTAAAAAAAAAAACACTACAAAGTGAAAAATAACTTTAATTTCGGAAGTCGGTGTCTTTGGTTTTCAATTTTCGTTCTTTGTCACCGACTTCCGAAATTAAAGTTATTTTTCACTTTGTAGTGTTTTTTTTTTGAAGTCGGTTGTTTTTTTTTTGTAAAAAGTTTTTATTTTTAACCGACTTCCAAAAGGAGGAGGTTTACAATTCGACTGTATGTTTTTTTTTTTTTTTGTATGTTTGTTACGCGATTACTCCGTCAATTATGAATTGATTTTGATGGTTCTTTTTTTGTTTGATAGATCATACTTCAGAGGTGGTCCCATATAAATTTTATTAACTTTGCTTGGGTAGTTTTTGAGTTAGCTTCAATAATACGTATTTTTTCCTCACTTAGTATGTGGATGATATGATAAGTTCCTGTCACTGGTAGCAGGTAGTGGTATTTGAATGTGTGTGGGATAGGTACCACAACTAAAAAGTGAAAAATAAAAACTTTTTCAGGCACCGACTTCCGAAATTAAAGTTATTTTTACTTTGTAGTGTTTTTTTTTTAAGTCGGTTGTTTTTTTTTTGTAAAAAGTTTTTTAAATAGATTTTTTGGGCCAGAAACCCTCGTGGGCGTCCTCAGAACACCGTACCAAAGTTTTATCAAAGTCGGTCCAGCCCTTTCGGAGTCTACGGAGGACAAACAAACAAACGACCAATCAGAAGACCAATTTTGTAATAAAGAATGTACCTAGAAGAGCAAACGAAACTAAAGAAGACCTGATTGAAATGGCTACGTCTCTCGCTAAAAACCTAGACTGCACTCTCTCAAAACACGATATAAAAGACATCTATAGAACACGTGCGAAGAACAGTGAGATAATTAACACACCAATAATTGTTGAAACTGGCTCGACCCTAATTAAGTCGCAAATTATGAAAATGGGTAAGGCATTTATTATTAAGTTTAAATCCAAGTTATGCTGTAAGCATCTAGGATTTAAATCGCAGGAAGATACTCCTATCTTCCTCTCTGAGCATCTTACTTCGAAGGGTTCCCGCCTGCATTTCCTTGCTCGAGACTTAACCAAATCTGGTGAATTTAAATTTTGCTGGACCGCTTATGGGAAAGTTTTATTAAAGAAAGACGAACATTCAGCGACCATAACTGTTAGAAATGAGCAACAGATTCATCAGCTGAAAATCAGAAAGTGACTAAGATATATCGATTTCTTAATAAGTCTTAGTTGGTTACTACGGGAGGATATCATGTTATTATTTTTCTGTTTTTTTATGTATTTGCCTACTTTAAGTAATTTGCTAAGATCACCACTGTTTTGTTACCATGTAATTTTTCCGCGAACTTTTCTCTTTGTTTGTATTTACACCTTTTCTTTATATCACAAAAACAATCACCACTCACAAAAATATTACTTATATACTTACTCAGCTTGTTGTTTCATTACTACAAACGTATTTTGCGTTTGTATTAATGACGATAATTATTTACTTGCACGCACAACACACATCCACTTACTTATACCTACTCAAAAACGTACCAGCAGCATTCATTCCACACTTAAATACACTATAAAAAAACGGTTTCTAATTCTGTATAAAACTAACAAAAACCATAATACTTTTATAATAACAATAATACAACTTGATGGCACGTCCTTTCTATCGATAAATGTATTTAATGGGTGAATCATTGCAAACCCTTAATGAGATAGATAGCATTGAAATTGCGCGCAGTATTGAATGTGACTGTTCGGAGTTAGTTAAACACATAAATATAAAAAAAAATGACTTTACCGTTGTCGCTCAAAATATAAGGAGTATTTTTTGTAACTTTGACGATTTCATACTTACTCTTTCGAATTTTAAGTTCGAAACCGATGTTATTATACTAACTGAATGTCGACTTACTCCTGGAAAAATTATCCCTCATCTCAATAATTACTCGTCCTATAATACGTCCCACCAGTTGAACCAAAACGATGGGGTAGTTGTCTATATAAAAAATAATCTAAAATCTAAAGTTAAGGAAAATAAAATTATCTCAGGCGTCTTGTTTGCAGCTGGACATACTGAATAATACTGTATTATGCATTTATAGATCCCCTTCAAACGTAAACACTGAGGCTTTTATCAATTCCTTAAGTTCCCATCTAGATACTCTACAAACTGCAAAAAATATTATTATAGCGGGAGACATTAATATAAACATTAGACCTAAAGATATAGAATCTTCTTGTGAACACAGAAACAGAACTACTTACCTTGACACGCTATCCCTGTACGGAATTTTACCAGGACACACTCTACCTACCAGGAATAGAAACTGTTTAGACCATTTTATGCTTAAAATAAACAAACAAAAAATCTCAGCATCCATCGCTATCTTACACACTAGTATAACAGATCACTACACTACACTTCTATCCCTATCAAAATTAAAAAATACCCCATTAGTTAACAAAACTAGATCAACTGTGGATTTTGAACAAGCACTTAAGCACGTACAAGAAAGTAATCTAGCAGACTTACTTTTTTGTAATGATCCTGAAACTCTAACTAACCTACTAATAAACAAACTAATGGATGCCATCAATGAAAATACTATTCTTACTAAAATCCCTAACAGTAAACGCATTATAAAACCATGGATAACCCAAGGAATTTTACGTTGTATTAAAAATCGTAATAAGCTTCAAAAAGATAATAAAAAAGATCCATACAACGACATATTAAAAATAACATACACTAGATATAGAAATCACTGTAATAATATTATAAAAAAATTAAAACGAAAATATGAAAGAGAATTAATTACTAAATCAGTTGCTAACAATAAATTACTTTGGAAAAACATTAAAACTATAACATTCACAAATAAACCTAACAATTGCAATACAGGCTTACTTGATATAAAATCTACTCCTTTAGAATCGGTTAACTATATTAATGAATATTTCGCAAACATTGGTAAGAGCCTTGCTAAAAAAATCCAGCCAACTTTAAACTGTGATCAAAATGACTTCTGTTTACAACAAACTCAACCCAACTCCTTCGTAATGTTAGACACTGACGATGATGAAGTGAATCATGTCCTAATGAGTCTCAAATCTGACAGTGCGTCTGGTTGGGATAATGTTTCTACTGCATTTCTAAAATATATAAGAAAAGAGGTTGTTCCCATAATTTCTCATCTTGCTAATCTTTGCTTTGGTGAAGGCATATTCCCGACTTCCTTAAAGCTGGCTATTATTACGCCAGTGTTCAAGGGTGGAGACAGAGACGATGTATCTAACTTCAGGCCCATATCTGTATTACCCTCCATTTCAAAAATAATTGAAAAACTTATCAATATAAGACTTTTAACATACCTAAAAGATTTCAACGTACTATCAGAGTCACAATTTGGTTTTCGTCGAGGGATTTCCACTGAAGATGCAGTTACTGCACTAAGTACTCATATAACCGAACAGCTTGACAAAGGTAAAAAATGTATAACTGCATTCTTAGATCTAAAAAAAGCCTTTGACACCGTCTCTGTCCCAATCCTTGTGAGAAAGCTGGAATGTATTGGAGTTCGCGGGGTGCCTCTAAGCCTATTCAGGGATTATCTCGGAAACAGGAAGCAGAGGGTTAAAGTGGGTCAGTACACCAGTGAAGACGCAAAAATGTCATACGGCGTCCCTCAAGGAAGCGTATTGGGACCTACATTGTTCCTTATTTACGTCAATGAACTTTGTAATATAAATGTTGCAAACGCACAAGTGTTCTCTTACGCGGATGATACTGCTGTAGTCTTCACTGGTGATACATGGCAGAATGTTAAACTTAGTACTGAGACAGGCTTGGCTAACATCGCCAAGTGGTTGACAGTTAATTTGCTTACATTAAACATCACAAAAACAAATTACGTTTGCTTTAGTGTCTGCCAACGTTCACAACCAGAGGAAGATTTTAATATTAAAATTCATACTTGCAATAGCAGTAATCGCAATAGTTGTAGCTGCTCAACAATCAACAAAGTACCACATATTAAGTACCTAGGAGTTATCGTGGACCAGAGACTATCATGGTACCCACACATTGAGCAGGTTGCCAATAGAGTCAGGAAATTAAGCTGGATGTTCAGGACTCTTAGACACGTCGTTCCTAAGACTGCCGGTAATCATTCAGGCCATCCAAAAGATTTTCTTAAGATGATTTACGTTGCGCTAGTCCAGTCAGTACTTTCCTATTGTATACCTGTCTGGGGTGGTGCAGCTAAAACAAAATTTCTAGCGGTGGAAAGGGCACAACGTGCTCTTATCAAGTGTATGTACTTAAAAAAAAAGAGATATCCTACTGAAGACCTATTTCGAATTAGTAACTTGCTCTCAGTCAGGAAACTTTACATTACACAAATAATATTAAAAAAACATAAGTCTCTTTCCTATGATGCTGGTATATTGAGTAAAAGAAGGAAAGATATAATATTAAATATCCCTTGGACAAGGACTTTGCTTGCCAGTATGCAATTTAGTAAACGATCTGCTGCTCTATATAATAAAATCAATAAATACATCTATATTTATTCCAAAAACTACTATGACAGTAAAAAAAATATTATGGAATGGATACAAAAGCTTACCTACAATGATACCGAAACACTTCTGAAACCTTGACACATACACATCCTCACACTCATGTACTCTCAGTCATACCTACAGGCTACACTCTCACTCACAATACTCACACACATGCTTACACCCCACATACACACACATACACACATTTGATTTAAATTAATGTTAATTTATGTAGTTTTAGCAAAAACATTATACAATTTGCTATTTATATAATACGTCTTGCTATGGAAGAGCGGATTCTCCTAATACAGGCACTATCTGCCTAAAAGGAGGATCCAATCAAAAAATTTGTTTAGACCTCTACTTGTTTTTACCAATAAACAATTTTTTTTTTTTTTTTTTTTTTAAACATTGATTTTTATTTATACAGATAAAATCTATCAAGGTTAAACATAATTGTATTTATTCATTTAGTTTGTTGCTTATTTTTAACTTAATCATGATGCATTTTTCTATTGCGGAAGCGGACATAGATTGGATGTGTGGTCCGCAGAACGATATCAGACGTGAAGATGAGATCCTCAGGTTTCGTCACTGGCTCCAACCTGAAATTTCTCAGAAGACTGGATATCATAGTCTTCAACTCCATTTGGGCAAACTTTTGACCTGAAACAACAAAAGTTAGGGAAAATGTAAAATGATTAGAAAATACCAAGGGATTCAATAAATTGTAGGAGGTTGTAAGGAATTGGTAGCCCCCTGGTAATGGCACTAACTTACGAGATGTGGCTTGTGGGGTCCCAGATAAACACAGGCAGGCATTTTACTTTGGGCACATTTATTTTATCACCCCTGCTCTTAAGGGCTCGTGTAGACGGCACCGCAGCCGCGCCGACACCGCTTCGCGTAACCATGTAGACTGAACGCGGAGGTGGCGCCGCCACGCCGCAATCGTTTGATTTTGCCATATCATTCTAGATTTTTAGTAATAAATTGCTAGCCACAAACATCACACGTGTAGCATGATAAACATAGTGAGCTTAACTAAAGAAGGTTATGCTTGCTTATTATATATGTACAGAAAGTGGCAAAAGCAAAGTAAGAAGTCAAATAGAAAGTATGGGCGCGGCGGCGCGGCGGAATGCGGCAGCGGGCTGGCAACGTTACATACACACAGTTTAAGGCGCGGCGGCGGCGCGGTGGCGGTGCGACGAAGGCGCGGCGACGTCGTCGCCCTAAGCACAACGGTAAAGGAAAATAATCGTAAGGAAACCAGAGTGCCTAGACACAGTGGACATTATAATCTGTGCAGACGTTACATGCACCGTTTATAAGCACAATTTAATGAAGTGACGTTATCTGGTGAAATCGAGGTAAAGAGTCCATTTATTAGTAAACATAAATTATTTATTTATTTATTCGCCAACACAAACTATCATTACAGGATATCCCAAGGCGATAGAGTTCTTATTAAAGAGTATATGGAAAAATTACAAATTATAGCACAATAGCTTTAATTCTTGCGAATTCATTCAAAGAACAGAAAAAAAATAAAGTGTCGTTTTGCTGTATAGGACATTTTATACGGAGGGAAAATGTCAATCTTTTAGGCGGCAATAAATTTAAAAAATATTGGAGGTACCAACCTATACAATTCCTAGGTCCAGCACTAAATGGTATGTAGGCATACGGATGGCGAGTGATACAGTTCTCTGGTAGAAACCTCTCTGGGATGAACTTCTCCGGATCTGGGAATATCTCCGGGTTGCGATGGATGTCAAACACGTTGAAGTTGCACATGGTATTGTATGGAACTATATGTTCACCTGTAAGTATACCGAAAAACGGGAAAAATATAAATATTCTATAAGCCAAAAATGCTTGTTGAATAGGAATTTAGAATGTAACGAAGTCTTTATCAGGCAACATATAAAAATAGCAACTCGAATACGAACAAAAACTTTTTTAGTAAGGAGCAGTTCGAGCCCGCTCCGCAGTTTCGTGAAAACGTATGCTGAAATTTCTTTAACGATGTTATTGTTATTTTGACCTGTAATACAGGCTTTTATTTAAACCTATTTCAGGCACCAGTCTCTCACAAAGTTAGCTCCTTGTTCGTGCACTATTGTCAAACACTAGCATTAAGTACATAACTTGTGTAGAGAAAATAAACGTCTTATATTATTATTATTATTACAACGAATTACAAAAAATAGTAGTTTATGAAATTGTTGCATAATAAGGGGTATTAAAACATGAGCGTGTGTTTAAAAACCGAGCCGTAGGCGAGGTTTTTAATAGTATCACACGAATGTTTTAATACCTAGTTATGTGCAGTTTCATACACTATCTACTCTCAAACATTGGGATTGAAACAAATACTATTTAAAAGATCAAAGTTCAAGATCAAGAATAAATTTAAAAATCGCATGAAATTCAGTAGATGTGCTGGTGCAGGCGACATTCATTTGTTACAAAACAAATGAATGTCGCCTGCACCAGCACATCACCGCACATGCGCTACAGCGGGTGCTGCTGTCCCCCGCCAAAAGTTGATGGAAACTCTTTGGTGATATTAACTTTTTGGATGAGCGCTGTATCGTAATAGAAAAAAAAATAGTTTTATAGTATTATTTTGTTAGAGAAAAAGTGTTATAAATATGATTCTATTTTTAAATTTCGGTATTCTGTTTATAAAGTATGTCAATATAAACTCGTTTTGAAGTTTATAATTCGAATATTACGCTATGAGAGTAGATAATAGTATATTATGCAATTAGTGAATAAAGGACGGATTTAAAGCGAGGGCCATAGATGAATTACGAGCAAGTGAAGGATTCTAACGATTGAATCACGACCATAGGGAGTGATTCATGATGATTGAATCCTGAGCGACGCGAGTGATTCATGGCCCTCGATATAAATCCGTTTTATTCAAGAGTTGCATACTATACTTTATACCATGACTACGAGAAAAAGCAAAACGTTTGCGGTCGTGGGACCCCCGTCAGAAACGAAGTTCTTTCTCACGTATGATTTAAAACAAAAATAAAGTTTTTGCAGTCGCCATCTTGCATTTACATTTTGACCTCATATCGGCGTTAGTGCCCTCGAAAACTATGAAAACGACACCCATGATGAATAATTTAATTTTTTTTTTGAGCGGCCATCTTGTATTTACATTTTGACCTAATTCACACTTTCTCTCTCTCTCGAGACTCGTACGGTATACAGTGTACTCGGCCGATGTGTACAATTTTATTCCAAAATACAGTAATTACGTTACTCTTTTCTTTTGTTTTTCTGCCGGCGTTCTCTCTCTCTTTCTCTTTGAATTAGAAGAAGACAGTCACAAATATTAACACTTTTAGCGTGACGATTTCTGAAAGTTGAAACCACGGTGAAGAGCTTCGTTCCAAAAAAGGAAGGTTAAATTAATCGCAAGGAGGTTGTATGGCATTGAGATCGAGGTCGAATATATTGGTGTTCTAAATTCAAACACCAAAATAGTGATTAAAAGTGCTTTTTATTCACTGTTTACAGTGAATAAAATAAGCTTTTTAGAGGGGGAATGGTATAAATTTGTTTATGGCATTCTTTATGTTGCAAGACTACTTTGATTGGGCTTTTCCAATTTTCTGAGCAGATTTACGGCCGATATTAAATTATTTTGCTATTGTCAACTATTATTTTACGATTTTTTTTATGTATTTCTTTAGGTCCTGGTAATCCTTTGTCAACTTTTGGAAATGAACACTAGAATCACCGTTCTAGCTGAACACGTTTTTGCACTAAACGATTTGGAATTTCAACTAAAGTGAAAAATAGAGGGTTGCGCGCATGCGCCTGCCCTCACGATGTGACATCATAGGCAAATTATATCCTGCCTGATTTTTTTATTTATAAATATGACCTATCTTTTGCGTGCTCAACCATTACTCTAACATTAATAGTCTTGTAATTATTAGCGATTGAAATCTGACTTATTTTGTCGGTCAGAAATAACTAGTACTCCGAGCGAAAAGACTTTTTCACGTCAAAACTTGGCTAACGAAATCTAAACGTGCTGTCAATCTGGTTTTACAAAATGTTTGATTTATTTTTGGAAACATTAAAACTAATGTATCATACATAAGGTCAAAAGTTAAAACATACCAATTTTGACATCCTCCTTGAAATATCTAGAGATAAAATGCACACTGGGGTACAGCCGAAGTGACTCTTTAATACAACACTCTAAGTACTTCATTTGACTCAAGTCCTTGATTGTAGGAGGTCTTTGACTGTCACCGAAAATTCTTGTCATCTCTTCAGCGATCGAATCCTGAAATTCATGTATTTTCAATTTATGTGTTGGTCTAGCAGTAACAAGCGCTATTGCTGGTCCTGGGTTCGGCACCCAGATCAGGCAAAATGTTATCGGGTTTCTCCATCAGGAATTTCTCTATAGCAGCCCGGTGTCTGGATTTGTGACCAGTTGATGGTATTAGGGTCGCTCCCTTTTACACAAGATATAGCTGGCGATACAGTGGGTATGTACCATGTAGGTATACCTCTACCTAACCCTTCGGAGAAAACGGGTGTGATGTGATGTTATGGAGTTTAGATTTTCGTAAAGACTTAAGATATAACAGATTTAACACTTTGCATCTCTCTCTTTCCTCCATCCATTTTTCATAGAGGTCATACGCAATGCCACCATTCATATTGCAGTGTGTTAAGTGAACCCTCCGAGAGGGTCACCGGCATTACGTTTGTGCTAAAGTAAAATTTTACGGACGGTCAACGTCATTAGGTTTGAGACCGTGTTATAAAACACTGTCTAGTCGATGTACTTGTATTTCTGGGGCTATTTTCATGTACTAGTTGGGAAGGAATGTGAAATAATAAAATAAAATAAAAATACGAAAAGTATAATAACTCGTCTGAGACGGGGTGTCCAACCTTTTAAATTTTTTGTGAATATTTGTAACAGTAAAAATAGTTTCCCACCCCTGAAATACTGGCCTCCAGAACCAATTGAAAAAAAAATATAACAATACTTGGATTTTAAAACCAACGCATATACTAATAAATCTTGTTAAAATACACAACAGATTTTATTTGCACAGTGTTTAACGTTATGAATAACCTACATTTAAAATAAAATTAACCCTCCACGAGGGCTCCCGATATCCCATATGCGACTAGAGTGAGCCGTCCAGGAGGGCTCCCGGCACTGAACGTGTTAAGAGAAAAAGATTTTATAAAGTTTGTATTTCTATTTTCTAAAATTATTGTAGAGTGATGTTGTAGGGGATAATTATGAATTCACGTTCCAATTAACTTATAAATAATGCCAATAGAAACCTCAATCACGTGAGCAAAGCCGCGGGCACAGTTAGTATACAATACAAACAATCGAAATGAAATAATGTTAAAAAGCTATACCTGTATCTCCGATTCGTTGGCGAGTCTCATGATCATGAAACAAAGTGCAGTTGCCGTCGTGTCGTGACCCTAGAATTCAAACAAATCGTTTTTAGGGTTCTATTACTAAGCCTGCGCTGTCCATCCTCCGACCGTTCGTCTGTCTGTCAACGGGCTTTATCTCATGGACCGTAATAGGTAGACAGTTGAAATTTTCACAAATTATGTATTTCTATTGCCGCTATAACAACTTAGAAGGAAAAATTCGAAGACACAATTGATATCCACCAACCCACGGGGTGGATTATGGTCCACTCCCTCTCACAGAAAGAGGGGGTGTGTCCCAGCAGTGGGAACATTATAGGCTAATTATGTAGCATTTATTACTAACTTCAAACATAAAAGTATCAACTTCTTCTGTGATTCCTTTTTCATCGATATTTCCTTTTTTCTCTTCATCTAGTAACAAGTCTAGCATGGCTAACTTAGCTTTCTTGCCATATACATTATCTTCACCATCATCAATGTGTTTAATTATATTATTAGTTTTCCTATATTCTCTTCTGTCCTGAATTATTTGTGTGGTGAATTTCTTCAAAGTTTCTAATACTTCGTTCTGAATCTTAGCAACTCCACTAAATTGGAATAAAGCGTCTGAGTATAACCAAATTCTGGTAACTCGGTATAACACAATTGAAGCCAATGTGTGTAATGGTTTAAAATATTTGTTGGCTAATGAATCTTCGCCTTCCCGAGTCGTTGCTCCCATTGCAGTTTCTAAGACAAAGAAAATACTTACATTTATTTTTGGTCTCACATAATTGTATCTAATGAGGATCTAAACATCAAATTATATATCGCCAAACACTGCCTTTCTCAACAACTACATATAGTGAAATTCCCAGAATTGCACATTTTTTTACTCACAGATTTGACAGTTCTTCTTTAACTACTTTGTTAGTTTTAGTTTTTTGCTTATGTTAAGCAAAAGCTTAATAACATACAAAGTGTATTACCACAGATAACGCCAAGAGTAGCCCTGCTGATAAGTGGGAACAGATCAGATTGGTCCTTATCGACCTCTTTCTCTACAGTGTTCATTAGTTTCTGGGAGTGTTCACAGAAAGTGGTGAAAAACCTCTTCAAGATCAGAAAGTGGAACGCAGGAGTCAACATTTTACGACGTTGTTTCCATTTTTCTCCTGAAAAGATATAAATCTTCTAATTTTCTTCTTCTTTATTTGTATTATCAGTGTAGAGTGAAGACAGACAGTTATCAGTGTAGTGTTAAGACAAATATTTTAACAGTATACAAGATTAAATTAAATTACCTAGTGAAACTCTGTAGACGTGATATCTAAAACAAAAACAAAAAACATTTGATGATTTTTATTTGGGGCGTGAAATTCAGTTTAAAAAACAGTTTCTTATGTAAAGTTACAGACGTGATAGGTGTCGATATCCAAATACGTTAAAATGGGTATAACAGAACTTTTTTATGTCACAATATTATTTTGCATAACAGCGGATAGCATAAACTTCATTTCCTATCCTTCATTTCAAATCGTTTGGCAAACACTCATTTATCATACATTCATAACTCATCATTTTGTAAGTCAGAATCATCTTTAGGCAGAAATTTCATATCCATAATAATTAAAAACTAGAATCATCATATCTTAGAAAGTTTACAGTTAGAATCATCTTTTGGCATACATTTCGTATCCATAATAATTGAAAGACTCATCTATCACATAAAATAAAATAAAATAAATAAATAAAAAAAATTGGTTGCCTGTAAAGTCGGTATACGGGCGAAAGATTTACGTGACAACGACTTTGAGTGGTAAAATAATTAAAAGCGAAATAGAAGCGCAAGACATGAATCGGTGTGTATGCCTATCTCTCTCACTCTCTCTCTCTCGCTCTGTCTCTCTCGCTCTTAGGCGGGCTAACTGTGCTCGAGTGGAAGGGACGCGTGCCTTTCACTTTTTAGGTCTGTCTCTCTCGCTCTTAGGCGGGCTAACCATGCCCGAGTGGAAGGGACGCGTGCCTCTCACTCGCTCTCATTGTGAGCGCATAACGTGAGCGGAGCGTAACGCAGTTTCTTGAAGTGTCACCCGGCAAACCAATTTATAAGACGTTGTCACGTCAATAAAATTTATTCAAGTATAAAGTAGAAGTATGATTTACATTAAATTACAATCGAGGAAAATTTAATTCTATCTGTAATGTAGACTAGCCTGATCTAGGTTTATGAAAACCTGTGTTTCCGGCCATCAATTTTCATCAAACATTTAAAAAGAAGACAACAATACATTTAATAGAAGCTAAATTAAAAAGAAGACATCAAATTTTCAATGACTTAAACAGTAACTATTTGGGTATATTATTTTACAACTAGATTATGTAAGATATTATGTTTAAATAAATTAACGAATAATATTAAAGTAGACAAAGTATTACTAATTTGGTAAAGGAAGAGACTTAATATAGAGTATAGATTTAAGATAGAGTATGTAGATATGAATTTTATTTTAAAATTTCTAGTAGTTTTTCCGTGTCTGCATAATTGAGTTTTGCCAAATATTCTTGTACAAGTAAGTTACACCTATTATAACTTAAACTATAAATCTTTACGACTCTGTTAAACTGGTTATACAAGTAGGGTCCTAAGAATAAATAAAATCGATTAGTAAAAGCATGTTTAGTCTGAGAGTTAGTACAAACCAAATCTTTCCTTCTCCTATCTGAAGGTACTGGGTTAAAATAAAGTTCAGTGTGTTGTAATAAAACTACATTCAAAATAAATAATTGACGTACTGTTAGCACTCTACATGCCATATAAAGATGGTGTGTAGGAAATCTAAATGGACGAAAAGTAGCAACCTTTAAAACTGCTCTTTGGGCGCGTTCTAGGTGCAGTAAAATTGATTTAGCAGCACCACCCCAGGACGTTATACAGTAGGTAATAATAGATTGACACAAAACTAAATAAACCTGTCTAATTAATTTAAAGTCGGCAATGGTACATAAATTTTTAAAAATGTATATTAGTTTACGCACTCTGGTGCATAATAAATCGATGTGTGTGCGGAAATTCAGGTTTGTGTCAATTGTGACGCCTAGATATTTGATATGGTCGGTTTTGGCTAAAGTGGGACAAGTGCATGCAATGTCAGCATAATGTAAATTCCAATTGTTATGCGCTTGAATGTTTGGATTAGTAAGCGTTGGATTAGTGTTTCTCATTGTAAATAATAGGTACTTGGTTTTTTCTGTATTTAATGTTAAGAGATTTTTATGGAGCCAATTAGACACAGTATTAAATCCATTCTGTGCTACTTCATAAACCTCATCCTTTGATTTAGTTGCGAACAGTAGAGCTGTGTCATCCGCATATGACATAATTACACCCTTTTGAAGTGTCAAATTGCACAGGTCATTTATATAAATTAAAAACAAAGTAGGACCCAAAATACTGCCTTGTGGGATTCCATAACAGCTATTCTCAAGATCAGAACTCATGTACTGACCTATTTTTACACACTGATGGCAGCCGCTAAGGTAATCAGTTAATAGTTGCAATTGTACTCCTCTTATTCCCAGCATTTCCAGCTTGTACAAAAGCAAAGTACAAGAAATTGTGTCAAAAGCCTTAGCAAGGTCTAAAAATATCCCAATGGTGTGCATGCCATTATCCAGGTTTGTGCTTACAAAATTAGTCAGATGGTGAACAGCTTGGCTTGTTGACCTTTTAGGCCTAAAACCAAATTGATGATCAGAGAGTAATTTATTACTTTCAAAATATTTTACTAATCTACTGTTTATAATTTTTTCCAAAATCTTTGAGAGGCCTGTTAAAACTGAAATTGGCCTGTAATTATTCACACAATTTTTGTCTCCAGCTTTAAACACGGGGGTGACTATAGCTTTTTTAAGTAATTTAGGAAATATTCCTTTTGTTAAACATAAATGAAAAATGTGAGTCAAGGGAGGGGCAATGACGTATTTAAATCTTTTGAGTATGCTGTTAGATATGTTATCACATCCTACGGCACAAATTTCCTTTAATCCATCTATTATACTTACTACCTCATTAGCATCAATATCTAATAAGACCATAGAGTTTCGTGTTGCATATGTCTTAGTTTGGCTTTGAATGGAAAAATAACTATTAGATAATACAGATTTTTCAGCTAAGTTTTTTCCTACGTTTATGAAGAAGTTGTTAGCTTTATTTGCTGCTTCGGTAGGGCTTAGCTCAGAAGATAAAATATCAAGTGCTGGTTCGGGATTTTTTGACCTAATAGTGTTCGTTTTTAAGAATTTCCATATAAGTTTAGTGTTTTTACCTGCTTTCTGTAGTTGACTTTGATCATATTGGTTTTTTAGCTTTTTCAACAGATTATTACAGAAATTCCTATATCTTTTGTAAGTAATTGATAGTAGTTCGTTATCCGGTGCATTTTTTAATTTTCGGTGAAGTTTATCTCTATGTCTGATACAGCGAACAAGTCCGGGCGTAATCCATGGTTTAATATTACTATATTTTCTAGGTATTACTTTAGTAAATGTATTTTTCCTTATCGTAGATTGCAACAAATCGACAAAGTATTGTAGAGAAACATTTGAATCATGCGAAATGTAAACGGGGTCAAAATTAATACCGCGAAAGTCAGTTTCAAGACTCGTCATATTGAGTTTAGTATAGCTACGCATGCAGTTATTTCTAGGTGAGGATATTTGTAATGTTACTAAAACAGCTTGATGATCGGTAAGTGACGAATTAATAACCAATGTTTTGGATGAACTTTTCGATTTTATGAGGATATGGTCTAGACAAGAGCCGCTCTGGTGGGTTGGATGATAATGAGCTGGTAATAGTCCATGAAATGAGCAAATATTGAGGTAATTATGTGAATGAGTATCGATTTTTTCGGCAGCAATGTTTATGTTGATATCACCTACCAGTACGATATTTTTAAACGAAGATAACTTTTCTAAGTTACTATTAAGCGAATCCAAAAAACCATCAATACTTTGGGATGGAGGCCTATAAATAGCCATAATTACTGTATCGGGAATAATTTTAATTACTAAGCAGTTGCAGCCTAGAAAATGGGGTTCTTCTACTTCTTCTATGTTTTTAAATTATTTTTAATATAAACCACTATGCCGTCATTCTGGTTGAGTGTTCTATCGCTTTTGTAAAGATTAAAGCCATCGAGAGATGGTATATTGGCCGTTTGTTTGGATAACCAACATTCTGTTAGAACGATAATGTCGAAGCATATATTAAGATCTTGTAACAAAACTTGGAAACCATTACAATTTCGGGTTATACTGCGTATATTTTGTGTAAGTAAAGTCAGTGTTTTATCCCCAGTATAGACTATGTTTTTGCATTCCTCAACATTGCAGATTTTAGCTTCAGACACGGAAAACGCATCTAGATCACAGATTAGCTGATTGGCCATAAAATAAATTATATGTAGAAGTTAACCTACTATCTATGTGCTTAATTAACTAGTTAGTCGGCGGCGCTCCTAGGCGCCTTCATAATCAATAGAATTAATATAATTGTCTTCTGCATATTTACGTGCTGGGCAATTTAAATCTCCAGTTGGATGATCATTTTTCCTCTTGAAGCGTTTGCAAGTCGCACATTGAGGCGGAGAACCTTTATTACTGCATTCCTTAAATGAATGTCCTGTTTCGCCACAGAGGTTGCAAGTAGGGCTCGTTTCTCTACAAAATTTGGCTGCGTGTCCGAACTGCTGGCAGTTAAAACACCTAGTTACGATAGTGAAATCTCTCACTGGACACGATGTCCAATTTATGAAAATTCGGCCTTGGTCCATCATAATTTTCCTGATATTACCAGGAACTTGCAATATGTAGTTGCAAGTAGGACGATCTTTCTTTCCTGACTTATGGCTCAATTTTATATTTTCTAAAAAGGTCTCACGAGTAATGTTAGGCAATTTTTCTGTCAAGTTTTGGACGTAAATGCAATCAAATACCTCTTTTTCAGTCAGGGCTACGGGGACACCAATGACAGCAATCCTAGGGCGGCGTTTGGAAGGTTCTTCAACTGTAAGGCCTGAGGAAAGTAGTTTCTGTGAGCTTTTTAATTTATTAATGTCGTCTTTGTTATCCGTCCTAATGATGACGCCTCCGTTTCTAGTTTTACTTAGACCGCGAACATGGAGTTTTAATTCCTCAGGCGAGATAATTTTTTGTACCAAAGACTTGGTGTCGTCACTGGTTTTGGTTTTATCGCTGGGATATATAGCGACCGAACTGAGATTTGCTGGGCGAATAAATTTATCAGAGCCTTTCATCACAATGTTAGCATAGGAAGTATTTTCTGGTGCGGTTCGGCTCATCTTCGTTTCCACGACTTCTTTGAACTGGCAAAGGGATTCCGCAACATTCTGCTGCACTTGAAGGTGCTGGATGGTTGAGTGCGCTTGGATAGACTTCTGCTTCAGGGATTGGTACAGTACGGCCATCTGAGACGTCCCATGGTTGACTTTCCGACAGAGATTGGTGACACGAAGTTTTTGGTCGGAATTCATTTTTCCCTCGGCCACAATCGTGCAAATTTCGTTCAAAACTGTGTCGATGGATCCAAGCCATCTCTGAATCTCCGACGTAGAGACGACTTCAGTCGGTAGTTCGTTCTCCGTGGTTGCTGGCGGCGCTGGTTCTCTTGTCTGACTTTGATCGGCAGGCGATGGCGTCGGTGGGGGACTTCGTCGTACCAATTGGCTACGGTCAAAGGGGCTATCTCCTGGGTTAGACATAGTACTAACGTCGAAAACGCTGATTGTCTATAAAACTATTTTGGTCATCTTTCACAACGAACAAATTGTTAGTCACACTCGTCACTTGCACAATAAACTGACTCCGCAATTATTGTAATAACATTATTCGTAATTACTTATCAATATCGTTATAATCAACACAAAAAACACGTCCGCTTAGTCTCGCGGTAAAATGTACAATCCGCATATTTCGTTTAGCAAATTAAATTATTCCAAATGAAATTCTGCCATCTTCATAGTATGTCAAGTGAAATTGTACTAAATAATCGTCGCTCTAAATAAACGTAATGCTAAACGAAATATGCGGAATCTTAAAAGTATGCCACTGTAAATTCGGATATATAAACATTCGGCCAAACAATAATTATATTAAATAATTTTTATGCCTTTAAAATATTCGTTTAAAGGAGATTATGCCAAGTATGTTATGCCCAATAACAGCCGCACGTATCAATCGATCAGGTTAAGCTACGCTTGTCGGGGTTGGTCCGTGGATAGGGACCATCTTCATATACCGAGACTCATCCGTGCCTCGGAAAGCACGTTAAGCCGTTGGTCCTGGCTGTCATTCGTGAATCTTTGACAGGCGTTACGGGTCATCAGAAGCCCGAAAGTCTGACAACCAGTCTTACCAAGGGGTATCGTATTACCCAGTTATTGGGTTGTGGAGGTCAGATAGGTAGTCGCTTGATGTAAAATACTGGTATTCAGCTGCATCCGGATAGACTGGAAGCTGACTCCAACATAGTTGGCAAAAGGCAGGCAGATATTGATCGTGTTTAGAAACGTCTGCGGAGTTTCACTAGCAAATTTAATTGGACCCTGTATTTTCAGAGATTAAGCAATGAATAAAATTAATCTGTACAAAACCTACCTGTACTGGTCAAAAGTCCTTCGTGTAGCCACGGAAACAAGAATGTGTAGGGGTAACTTTTGTCTAAATATCGTGTTGAAGACAAGATTACCTGAAAATAATTGTTTTTTCAAACTTAGGAAAGGGACACTAATGTTTTCATTCATGAGGATATAGAGCACTAACAAGAGATTTAAAAACAAAAATGGGCCGAAGACATAACCTTGTGGTACTCCTAAAGTACAATTATTTTTAGAGCAAAATTATCTTTATCATTATAGTTCGTTTTGCGTCATTGCTTTGTACTGTTCCAATCAAGTTTAAATAAAGTAAATTAATCATGAATTGTAATATATTTCATAGACATGTATCTATGCTTACCTCGATATCTTCAGGTTTATACACATACACAGCCCGGTAGTTAAAACCACATAATTTCCATAAATTACCGAAGTTTTTGCGCCATTCTATTTGGTAGGCGAACATTTGTACTGAAAAAAAAAAGTTATCAAGCTCATTCCAAGGCAAAGCACCAAGTAAAACTTATTTTAAATAGTACCAAGTTTAAAATAATCATTCCGCTTTACCTCACCAAGCCGCCCCAATGGTGGGGCAAAGTGAAATTCCTAAAATTTTGCAGTGGAATCTGCCCCACTATTTTTGTTTGGTATACCTAAGTAGTGTTTTCAAATAAAAATACAAAAATAACAGTTTTTTAATTTTTATTTACTATTTGTTTCTGGAAGGAATCGGGTTGTAAATCACAGATTAATTACACGATTCGTAACAAATAAATTAAAATATTAGTAAATATAACTAAAGCAAACCTTTAAAATCATAGATATACAATAATTTGTTCTTACTGGTTCATTAATGTTTTTCATACCAAGTTCAAAATCACAATCTGAGTACGATTTGTCCCCATAACTCATCATCTATTCCGATGCCTCATTGAGGTGGATAACAATAATTAAAATTCTATTGTGTCCCGTTAATGACAGTAGAAAGGATAAATAGAAAACGAATTGGCCGAGCGACATGGAGGACGATTTGGCATCACCATTCGCAGACAGAACTGGTACATCCATAATACTGTTCGACGGAATCGTACCATGACCGCCATGATGTTGGCTACGAGGCTCCAAAGCTCTTCAGGCTTGCTGGTAAGCGACCAAACCATCCGAAATCGTTTACGTGAAGTGGGTCTGCGTTCCTGAAGGCTGATCGTAAGGCCCGTTTAGAAGCATAGTAATGCACTTTTTACTGGGATTAGCAATTATAGACCGAATGTGAAAATAAATGTGCGCTAACCAACTTAGTCAGTAATATATATATAGAATAGATTAATAATAATAAAGTCTAGGATGAGGAGCCAGACCAAGAGAGATACAGAAACCCGCAGGGCAACATGTGGCGACCTGTTGGGCAGTAGGGATCCCACGGACCCTATCTCCCGGGTGAAGTCTTATTCCTCACCTCTGGCTTGCCTTTATTCGCCGGCTGGAGTGAACACTGACGAGGAACAGACCTCCCACCTCTTTCTTGTCTTTATTGGCCGGCTTGAGTGGAGATTCGCAAGAGCAAACGTGCTCGGAGGAAGGAAGTATTTCAGTAAGATTCTGGTAGGGATCTTGACCGTACTTCCGGGATTGCCCTGATAGCCGTGGAATACCACTCCACTCCTCATAAGCACCTCAGGACATGTTTCCCTCTTGTCGCTACGCCACTTTGTGCTAGCGACCGTTTTCGGGAGCCCATAATTGAGTGTGCAAGTCACCCCCTGCCATTTTACCAGTGTATTTTATATAAGACTAGCTGCGCCCCGCGGTTTCACCCGCATAAGTCTCGATCCCGTGGGAAAAAAAAAAGTATCCTATGTTCTTTTCCAGGGCATCATCTATATATGTGCCAAATTTCATCCAAATCCGTTCAACCGTTTTAGCGTGAAGGCGTAACAAACAAACTTACTTTCGCATTTATAATATTAAGGATATTGCGGTCAGGCAGGGGCCAAAGTCTTTCCATAGTTCTAGATAACCAGTTCACTTAACCACCCAAACCCATAATCCAATATCTTTGTTTCCATATCCTGCAATAGTCCTGCACCAACCGGGGGTTGTCCTTGGGTGCACTTGTATGGTGCATACAGGGATAATCGTCGGTTGGTGCCTCAACACTTATTAATGTCTAAGGGGCCTCTGCGAGTTGGCTTCGGCCCCTCGTACGCCTTCCAAAGGACCGGGATCCATGGTCCCGAGATTTGTTAAAATATATAAAAATAATAATAAAATTTATTCTAATACAAAAATTGGTAAAATACAGTATAAGTCTTAGAAATAATGCAGGTATTACAAAATATGATGCATGTACTAGGATAAACCTGTATCACAGGCGGCATGAGTTCTTAAAATTACTATTAGGACAACTGATTTCTTAAACAATACTTAACATAAGTTTTAAGAATAGTGACAATAGTTAGTTAATTTATTATGATAAAATCTACTTAAATACTAATTATTAAGGTAAATAATTTATATATTATAATTTATTTTTATAATTTATTTAGTTACACGATTATGATTGTGTTTGCAATATTATTAACTAGGTTGAAACATATATTGCATAAATCACCTTCATGACTAGGTTAGATTTTTGAAGCGGTCGGCTACTGTACCAAGACAGCGACAAATCGAATGTAAGTAGGACAGCGCAGTAGCCGAGGATATTGTTGAGTCAGCAACAAGCGAAAGTCTGGCCTTGAGTATGACGCACTAGGTCATGTTCGATGGAGTTAATATATTCTGCTATTTTCCTAGAAGGGCATTCAGCGTCTTCCGTTTTGTGATCACTGGGCTTTTTAAAGCGTGAGCAAGTTGCACATTTCGGAGTATCGGTTTTCTTCGCGCATTCGGACATTGAATGGCCTGCGTCACCACAGTGTAGTAATGATCTCCCGGCAAGTTTTTGCTGCATGGCCATATTGTTGGCATTTAAAACACCTTGTCACCAATGTAAGTCCCTGATAGGACAGGACGTCCAATTTATTAAAAAAGCCTTGATTGAGGAACTAGGGCTTTACGTATATCGGCTGAACAACGTAGTCACAGGTCATAAGCATCTCTCTTCCCCGATTTGTGGCTTAATTGTATCAAGGTCAAAAAGGATTCCAAGAACAATGTTGGTAACTTGTCGGCTACGTTTTGTTCGAAAATGCCATTATTTTTCTTTTTGGATGGGAAATTATCAAATAACTTCTCCCGTTCTGGGTGGAGGGGGAGACTCCAGTGTCAAACTCTTATTGACTAAAACCCACCCGTGTTCCTTCAGTTGCCATTTTGCCGGGGGCCACGGTATCCCTTTCGGACTTTTCCGCAACCCCGGCAGGTCGCAAGTCAGCACTCCTACAACCACGATCCGAGGTTTCAGAACGTGCAGCTTCATTTGCTCCGACCGTATGATTTTTTGCACGAGTTCTTTCGTTTCGTCACTTGATTTAAATTTATCATTGGAATAAATGGCAACAGAGCTTATCCCTTTTTCACCATATCGGCAAAAGAAGCATTTCCCGCAGACCTAGAGTCCTTTAATGTCTGCTTGAGGTCCAAAATATGTTCCATCAGGTTGCGCTTTTCTTCAAGGGCATCAACCATGTCATACGCGAGACTGGCTTTATGCTTGAACGACTGATAGAGGATTGTCATTTGTGAGGTATAAAATAGATAGGTAGATTCGATGACCTATTTTTAACCTATTTGGAATCGATTACCGATTATTAAAGACGCACTGGGCGTCGGGAATCGCGTGCCGATTTCCGGCCACCGTAGGCGCGGGCTTGCGGACGGTGAGCAATGGATAGCTCGCCGCCCGATAAGGACCAGACCCAGGTCGACGGCGAGTTGTGTTCCACGCGCGCCTCAAAGAGATGTCAGCAGAATTGACGGGGTCAGCTAGGGCCGATGCTTGTCGGGGTTGCGAAGAATATTGAAAGGGAAATTGTGGCCCCCGGCAACATGGCAACTGACACGGGTGGGGTTTAGGCAGTAAGATTCGGACACGCCCTCCCGCTCCACCCAGAGCGGGAGAAGTTATTTGATAATTTCCCACCCAAAAAAAAAAGTTGGGTAAATTGTTATTGAGTTTTTCTCTAAGAGTACCTATAGATGATACTAATAATGTTAACACTGTTATTTGATTAAATAAATAATAATGATCTATTATGAATTTCTTAGTAGCAACCCGGGTATATACCTTCTCGGCACAATGTGCGAGTTCCTGCCGCTACACCCACATTTTGCCAGTTATGTTTAAGCCTCTTTTCACCTCTGCCTACTCCATAGGGGCATACATGCATGATTTCAAAATAATATGCATATATATTAGTTATAAACACCGGACAATGCTATTTTTGTTTATAATCAATGAATTCAAAGGTTTATCTCACTGCATTGTCGGTAAATAAGGTCAGCACAATAACAAGAAACTATAGCACTAATTTAATGTATAGATTTCTGAGGAGCTACGCGGGTCAAGTTGCACAGACATGATAATATTATTATATGCTATACGCACCTGTTTATACCATATGTTTGAATTTTTGTGTTTTATATATTAATGTTTTACTGTCACTATTTGTTCATAAGCCATAGTAACTCAATCCCGGGAACAAAAACAACAACAACATTTATATAACAGAACAACAACAATACAACATATAAGTAACAATAAAAAAAGTTCGGCTTTGTAGAGCTGAAATTTTTCTAAATCTTGATGAAAACTTTGGAAAGTGTGCACAGGGGCTACACCTGGGCTACACCTGGGCTACACCAATTGATCTACCATCTCCCTTTTACTACCGGACGTCCAGAACTGCAGGGTACCATCCGCGCTAGGTTGATATCCCAACAAATCGTACTCAGCGCTTCTCCTCGACATTTATTACGCTCCCAGCCAAAGTGAGGAACTCTCAGCCAGCTCTGTGTTCCCTACAACAAGTCAGCCTTCACACCAAGAGTAAACAGGCATCTTCTGGACACTCTCGTTACTTCGTAGACCTCATCCAACGCTTTCCATTTAGATGAGATCGCGGTCAAGATCAGACTCATTTAGAAGAGAAAATAAGTGTTATTCAATAGCGACGCTTACAATGATATTTATTTAGTGACCTTTAGTGACCGCCAACCTCAAAGAGATGTCAGCAGAATTGACGGGGTCCGCTAGGGCCAATGCCTGCCGGGGGTTCGAAGAAAACCGATCGGGAAATCGTGGCACCCAGAGCGGGAGAAGTTATTTGATAATTTCCCACCCAAAAAAAAAAAAAAAAAGGGGTGCGCCAAGGTAGCCTGCGATATTCAATTTTACGTTTTTTGCAACTTGCAGGCTATTGTCAGGTTGTGTATCACAATCGCGGCGATAAGACCCGTCTTTGAGGAGTGGCTGGAGAGACGCCACGGCGTTCTCACCTTCCGCCTGACGCAGGTCCTCACCGGACACGGCTGCTTCGGGAGGTTCCTGTTTAGGATAAGGCGGGAGGAAACACCCGGGTGTCACCATTGTGTGGATCGGCCTGAGGACACGGTGGAGCATACGGTGGAGGTCTGCCCGGCTTGGGCGGAGCAACGCCGTGTTCTCGTAGAGGCGATCGGCGGCGGTGATCTCTCGCGTCCGGCCCTGGTTCAGGCCATGGTACGGAGCGAGAGGAAATGGCAGGCCGTCACCTCCTTCTGCGAAGCGGTAATGCTCGCGAAGGAGGAGGCGGAACGCGTGAGGGAGAGGCAAATTTCGCGCCCTCACGCCCCTAACCGCCGCAGGAGGAGACGCCCGGGGCGGGAATCGCGAGCCGATTTCCGGCCACCGTAGGCGCGGGCTTGCGGACGGTGAGCAATGGGTAGCTCGCTGTCCGATAAGGACCAAGCCCGGGTCGACGGCGCGTTGTGTTCCACGCGCGCCTCAAAGAGATGTCAGCAGAATTGAAGGGGTCCACTACGGCCAATGCCTGCCGGGGGTTCGAAGAAAACCGATCGGGAAATCGTGGCCCCCGGCAACAGGGCAACCGAAGGAACACGGGTGGGTTTTAGTCAGTAAGAGTCTGACACGCCCTCCCGCTCCGCCCAGAGCGGGAGAAGTTATTTGATAATTTCCCACCCAAAAAAAAAAAAAAAAAGGTTGTGTATGTTGATTAAAATATAATTCGCGGCCGTAACAAATATGGCTTTACAGAACTATAATCAGCAATACAACTTTTTAAGTTAGAATTGGCCTCAAATGTCATGATTTCGTGAGTCATTCAATAGGGTCATTTAATATGAACTTAGGCTCACTTGCGCGTTCATGGGTTATCTAAATAACTCGGGGTTAACAGCTAACTCAGGGTTAATCAAATAATTCATCTTGCGCTACCAAGAGTTAGAGGTATAGGTAGATTTAAACTTTTAAATATTAAACCCACCGATGTGGGAGAGTTAAGATGCTTAACTCTGGGTTAGTGTTTAGTAATGTCAAAATAAATTGACGTTATGAGGTACCGCTGATATCATAATTTGTATTTTATATTATTTGACGTTATAGTAAGTGAAAATTCGGTACTATATTAGTAGGCAATATATTTATGAACCCTTATAAAAATAAATACAAATTATAAAAAACTTAAAACATACTTTTAAAAGTTTTTTTTTAAATCCTGGTCCTGCTTACTGTTGTTCTATTTTTCATACTAATAATGATATTTAAAATCGGTGACTCCGATTTTATCTATCACCATAAGAACGACAGAGATGATATAGTACAGGTATCTATTATATTTTACACACAACGCAAAACCGATGACTGTTTATGAAAACTCGGTTATTATTGTGATAATTTTCACCACCTTAGAAGAAAATACAATAAAAAATGCACTTACCAGGGGTAATAAATATGTCGAATATATTTCCGAATAAAAATGTTTCCTTCGGTCCTTTAATTTTATAAATTAATCTGCCTCCATAGTTGTATCGGAAATATAAATGTAAACCTAAAATTAAAATGGAGAATAAAAACAAAACGAATAGAAACATTGTTAACATGGTATTATGTCGATGCTATTGTCCCGACGACTTGGAAATACTGATTGCAATATTGGAAATAGCATTCGATTTATCAGTACCGCTTAGGGCGTGCTTACACGTCTATCTAAATTCTATAGGTACTATTAAATATGCAATTTTGTATAAATCTACATATTTGCAATCAAGTTCTCGAAAACGGCTCTAACGATTTCGATGAAATCTATATACTTAATATATAAAGCTGAAGAGTTTGTTTGTTTGCTTGGACGCGCTAATCTCAGGAACTACTGGTCTGATTTGAAAAATTATTTCCGTGTTAGACAGCCTATTTATCGAGGAAGGCTACAGGCTATATATCATCACGCTAAGACCAATAGGAGCGGAGCACCAAAGAAATTATTCCACGCGGACGAAGACGCGGGCAGAAGCTAGTATGCAATATAGGGGTTTACGGAGCGAAAACTCGATCTAGCTAGGTCTCATATCTGGGAAAATTCGTTTTCTCCGAATTTTCACCCGACCAGGGGCCCAAGTCTGCTATTTTTATAAATTCGTCATTCCAACACCATCCCATTGTCATTTTGCTAAAAGTTCGTAATCTGCTAAATTCATAATGGTCGATCACTGGTCGGTCAATGGTCTCGTAATAGAATTGTGTTATAATGGCATTGTCGTACAATACGACCAATGATACCGCCTAAGGCAGTCATTCATTTATTATATTCATTATGTACGAGATTACCAATAAGTGCCATTTCTTTCAATGGAGTGTCAGTGGATAACCATTGGAAAGTCATAATGACGCCATTATATTAGTAGATTACCAAACTTGTCAAAATCAACAATTATGAAATCAATGATAGACCATTCTGACACTATTGTAATAGCAGACTTGAGGCCCTGGTCTCGGTCACCCAGGTACTTGTTACTTAACCAACAACAACCAAAATTTATTATTATGATTCTGGGCGAAGTTGATCAAATAATTATGACGTCACGATAAAAAGCAATTTACTGCAATACCAAAATGCTACATGTTCTCTCTCTTCCATTCTCTAGTAAGTAAAATCTTAGATCAGAATAGTATATTGCATACTATTGCTCAAAATTAAAAAAGTGTTCTCTTACTGAGCATTATGGAATAACTTTAATAAACGAAGCAATACATTTAGCATAAAAAAATAATGTAATATGGGGCAATTAGAAGTACCTAGCAGTGGTGGCCCAGTGGTAACGGCCGCGACCTACGAGTTGTAGGTCGTAGGTTCGAACCCAGACAGGCGCTTTACTTTGTGTAAATTATTTCATCACCACTGCTCTCAAAACGATGAAGGATAACATCGTGAGGAAACCGGCATGTCCTAGGACCGAAAATTCGAAGACATGTGACATCTACCAACCCGCACTGGGCCCGCGTGGTGGATTACGGCCCACTCCCTCTCACAGAGAGGAGGCCTGTGTCCTGTGTCCCAGCAGTGGGAACATTTATAGGCTGATGATGAGAAGTACCTAGTTAACGAAATACTTCAAGCACTTTTTAAGAATTGCCTCCTGCCTCCAGGCAGCCTGCCTGAATAGCTTGTGTGAGCGCAGCTTTAGGATGTACATGCGTAAAATTCATTTATCAAATTCGTCGCGTCTCACATCTGTCAGTACTCGGTAGAATGCGTACGACTACTACCTCCTTATATTTTTGTGTTTCGTTAGCATTTTTCCATTTTGTGGCATTCTTTGTTTATAAACGTACCTACAATCTTTTATTAACCGACTTCCAAAAATAAGGAGGTAATATGTTCGTAGCGTATGTTTGTTTTTTTTTTATGTATGTCCGCCGATTTTTCCGTCATTTGTGGGCCGATTTTGAAAATTCTTTTCATCTACTTTCATAGCGTAATATTCGAATTATGAACTTCAAAACGAGTTTATATTGACATACTTTATAAACAGAATAACGAAATTTAAAAATAGAATCATATTATAACATTTTTTCTCTAACAAAATAATAAATAATAATAATAATATTTATTGAATATAAAAAAACGTTTACAAAAAGTGTACATTTAGTCAATAGTAAGATTTCCCAAACAATTATAATGCCTAAAAATAAACTAAAACTGAAATATATTAATTACAAGTGCAAGTAATGATGGTTCGGAATTACAATGTTAGGTAGCGACCCGCCCGATCTAGGTTAATTCAAACCTGTGTTTCAGGCCATCACTTTACATGTGAATTAAATTGGAGCACTAAAATTTTAAGTTAAACTGATATAAAATAATGTATTAACAACTATAAGTAAAAGCATATTGGTATATTTATATCTAAAACTAAACCTATGTAAATATACAAAAGTAAATACTTACGAGGGATAAATTATAATCGTCATGACAAAATTTCTAGAAGTTTTTCTGTGCCTGTGTAATTGAGTATCGCTAAATGTTCTGATAATATTTTGCTACATTTTTTATAACTTACACTATAGATACATAGTAACTTGTTGAGCCTATTATACAGAAAAGGTCCTAAAAACACATAAAATCGATTAGCAAATGCATGTCTAGTTTGAGGCTTTATGCAAACCAAGTCCTTCCTTCTCTTGTCGGTAGGTGCTGGGTCAAAAGGAAGTGCAGTGTGCTGGTGTAATACTATGCTTAGTATAAATAATTGCCGTACTGTTAGTACATTACATGCTAAGTAGAGCTGGTGCGTAGGAAATCTAAAAGGGCGAAATGTAGCAACCTTTAGAATTGCTCTTTGAGCACGCTCTAGTGGGAGTAAAATTGTTTTTGCAGCACCACCCCAAGAAGTTATGCAATAGGTAAGAATGGATTGACACAAAGATAAATAAACCTGTTTAATTAATTTATAGTCTGCTATGTTCCGTAAATCCTTAAAGACTTATATTAATTTGCGCACTCTTGTACAAAGTAAATCGATATGTTTACGGAAGTTGACATTGGAGCCAATAGTGACACCCAGATATTTTAAATGGTCAGCTTTAGCTAAAAAACAAAACAAAACAAAACCAATCTAATATAATCTGCTATAAAACAATTTTTTCTATTACGATACAGCGCTAATCCAAGAAGTTAATATCACCAAAGAGTTTCCATCAACTTTTGGCGGGGGACAGCAGCACCCGCTGTAGCGCATGTGCGGTGATGTGCTGGTGCAGGCGACATTCATTTGTTTTGTAGTACTTACTGAATTTTGTGGGATTTTTAAATTTATTCTTGATCTTTAACTTTGATCTTTTATTTAGTATTTGTTTCAATCCCAATGTTTGAGAGTAGATAGTGTATGAAACTGCACATAACTAGGTATTAAAACATTCGTGTGATACTATTAAAAACCTCGCCTACGGCTCGGTTTTTAAACACACACTCATGTTTTAATACCCCTTATTATGCAACAGTTTCATAAACTACTATTTTGTTTGAAAGGGTATGCTCTCAAATTGGTGCCATATAAATTTTATTAACTTTACTTGGGTAGTTTTTGAGTTAGCTACCAAAATACGTATTTTTTTCCCACTTAGTTAGATGATATGATAAGTTCCTGTCACTGGTAGTAGGTAGTGATATTCGAATGTGTAGGTACCACAACTGAAAAGAGAAAAAAATAACTTTAATTTCGGAAGTCGGTGGCAAAAAACGAAAATACAAAACCCAAGACACCGACTTCCGAAATTAAAGTTATTTTTCACTATGTAGTGTTTTTTTAGAAGTCGGTTGTTTTTTTTATAAAAAGTTTTTTGGACGCATATGTTTTGATAGTGTTCATCATATGGAAAAACGGGACGAGTGCGAGGAGGACTCGCGCCCTGAGGGTCCAGTAGATTTGGAGCAAGTTGGTTGTGACAGATGGACATATAGACACACGAGTGATCCTGTTAGGGTTCCGTACCCGAAGGTTGCCAAACGGAACCCTATTACTAAGCCTCCGCTGTCCGTCCGTCTGTCCGTCCATCCGTCTGTCTGTCAGCGGGCTGTATCTCATAAACCGTAATAGGTTGAAATTTTTACAAATTGTGTATTTTATTGCCACTATAAAAACAAATAATGAAATACAGTAGACGTTGTTATATTTAGTAACCTGTTCCGCCTAACTATTCCTAAAGAGCCATAAAAAACCCTGTTAATGACTGTGTGCGACAAGTCAATCGTCATCCTGAGGATGCCTCGTTGAGAGGTGAAACACGTGTCGATTTCTTACAGGATTTTTATTTATTTATTTAAAAAACTTTTTACAAAAAAAAAACAACCAACTTCCAAAAAAAAAAAAACACTATAAAGTGAAAAATAACTTTAATTTCGGAAGTCTTTGAAGTTTTTTGTAAAAAGTTTTTATTTTTCACTTTTTGGTTGTGGTACCTACCCCACACACATTCGAATACCACTACCTGCTACCAGTGACAAGAACTTATCATATCATCTACATCCTAAGTGGGAAAAAAATACGTATTTTGTAGCTAACTCAAATTTGAAAGCATACCCTTTCAAACAAAATAAGAATTTTTTAAATCAGTCCACACATGACGGAGAAATCGGTGGACATACATAAAAAAAAAACATGCGCTACGAACATACAACCTCCTCCTTTTTGGAAGTCGGTTAAAAACACATACAACTATCATCACAGGCTTACCTAATACAATTTTTTTTTTCTTAACCATTATTGTCCCACAGCTGGGCAAAGGCCTCCCTACCCTCTTTCCACCTCTCTCTGTCCAGAGCTTCCAAGGACCAATCTTTTTTAAAGGAGTCCAGCTCATCCCGCCATCTCCGTCTGAGCCTGCCGCGATGTCGTTTGGAAACTACGATAACCGACTTCAAAAATAAAAAAAGTAACTTCAAAAAAAGGAGGAGGTTTCTCAATTTGACCGTAACTTCGTCGTTTATGAACCGATTTTGATGATTCTTTTTTGTTTGAAAGAAAATATCCCAAGGGTGGTACCATGATAAGGAAACTAAGATCTGATGATGGTATCCCAGAGAAATCGAGGGAACTCTTCAAATATTATAAGCACACCTATATCAATTTAGGTATTTTTTATAGTAACTCGTACAGTTGCTCTCGGAAAGCATCATTTCGTGAAGTGGGACTGATGATGAAGACCACAGATGGCCACTGGAACTTCTCAATAGTCAATACTAAGTATTCCATGGGTTGCGATTCGATTACTTTAATGTGGTTGTAACGCAATTTATGCTCTTCAAAATGCATATGGAGAAGTGGAGCTGATGGTAAAGTACCAGGAGAACTCCTCAAAGATTAACGTCCCTGCATCGGGAAAAGCAATATTTTGTAAAAGGTGATGAGCAGTTGACATTAGGCTATTGTAACTTAGATAAATTACAAACTGACCCACTAAAAAGCGAGAACCCACCGCTGCCCCGCGCCACCTGCGCCGGCGCTCTCAGTTGACCGGTGACCCGCAATCGTCGTATGACGTGTAATGCGAAATCGTGCTTTGCAAAAATGGATCGACATTACAGTTATTCCAATTTGGAGTACGTCGCTATGGTACAACCTGTACGCTAGGGCTAGTTATAACTTTGCGCGGAGCCGCAAATCTTGGAGTCGCTCCGTCTTCGCGAGTTTCTGAGCCCCCATGTCCCACAGGCCCGGACGATCGTAACGGCGACACAGCGGCTACTCGATCATGAGCATTTCAAGACACCAGCGCATGCACAGGACAGAGGTCGATCGGCCGTTCATTCGCTAGAACTCACGAAAATGAATGCGAAAGAAAGTGTTTAATAGAAAATCGTTACCGGGAAGTACCTACTTGTACCTTTGTAAATAGCGAACAATGAAAAGTAGTTTAGTTATTAAAATTCGCAAATAAGTTATTATTTTTTTTTAATACGCCTTAAATACTTCATTTTTTTATTGTACCATAGTGACGTACTTCAAGTTGTAATAACTGTAATTTCGATCCATTTTATTGATTAAATTTACAAAATAATTTTGTGTTAGATAATAAACTTGTTTTTTAGTTTCTTGTTCAGTAAATTGTAGAGAAAAAAGTATTTATGGCGGTTCTAAGCCCGTAAAAGTGTGAAGGGAAAATTGGAATAACTTTTAGGTAAATATTGTGTTTCGTGGAGTAGTAAGATATCAGCTGTAGCGGGAGGGTCAACGACCGCGCGTCGCTCGCGCGTCTCGTTCGCGCTGTACTTACCTTTTCCTACTACGGGTTCTAGGTTGCTTTCAAGTTTTGTTTTTCACAATTCTAAATGCGTGATTTTCTTATTTTTTTATTTATTTTTTATAAATCTATTGTACTACCAAGACAAAATTATTTTGCTGCGGAAAAACAACCATTAAAATTTCAGCTTGTGTAATTATGAACAACCAAGTGTAATTTTACAAAATGTGGCCTTGTGAATTCACTCAGAGTACAATTGAAGCAGTCAACCTGTTGTGACACCATATTGAGTGTATGCAGGGCGCGCGTCAGCGGCGCGTGCTGCAGCAGGTTGGTGCGAGCGGGCGGCACCCACAGCAGCGGCGGTCGCCGTGCGTAGAACGCCTGGTTTGTGTATTTTACCACGCATAATCTTAAATAAGTAAGTGGCGAGAGCTACTTCCGTTCTTACTTCCAGTTTATTATAGCCTACCATGCCCAGCACAAATAGAGTAGGATACAACAGTGGATACCCTGGATACACACCATACTGCTTTAAGTACAGGAATCTCATAAATTTGTTCTGGATCCGTTCTAGCATTAGTTTGTAATTGGCATCATGTGGCGACCAGATAACAGCATTGCATTCCAAATGACTTTTTACAAGCGCTTCGTACAATGATCTCAGAGCACTGATGTTCGTGAATTGGTTTTCTAGCCGTAAGACCAACCCTAAATTGCAGTACCTATGCTTTTTAACAAACATCAGTGGTATGCTTACGGAAATTTGAATCAGTTGCAAAGCATACGTCTAAGTGCTTAACCTCTGAGATACGTTGCAGTCGAATTCAATCCATGCAATATTGATAATGACTTGGGTCGCGTGCACGGGTAAATGATAACACCGAACATTTGGTCACACAACCTATTGCTACGACTCCATTCTACTATTCCATTAATATCCTGCTGCAGTATGTCATGATAATATTTCCTGTTATATTTTATGAACTAGTTTCAAATCGTCAGCGAATAACAATGGTGGATTCATTGACTACTCTCGGCAGGTCGTTAACTGTTACAATGAAGAGAAAAGGCCCTAAACTACTGCCCTGACTGACTCCTGGTCTCGTGATATAGGACTCAGAGAGCTGCCCACGGCAGTCGACGTACTGACAACGGTCTTGTAAATAGCAGGCGAAAAATTACAAAGTGTGAGGTGTACAGCCGACACCAGCCAATTTAACCAAAAGGACGTCGTTATCTACTATGTCAAAAGCCTTCCTGGAATCGAAGTAGGCAACATTTACCTGTTGACCCGCATCCACCGTCGGTACTATTTGTGTCATAAGATCCAGTAAATTGCCCGTTGTCCCCCGCCCAGGACGGAAACCATGTTGCGCGTCGGACAACAGAGTGCTAATATGTGGATACAGGCTACCGTGAACGGTCGACTCAAACAGTTTAGCTAGAGTGCATAATACCGCAACAGGTCTATAATCGCAGGGTGCTGAACCTCTACTAACTTTAGGCACGGGTACAAACCGGGTAAGTTTCCAGCGCTCAGGAAAAGTTACGGTCTGTGTAAGTCAACCGCGTCCCGACAGAGGTGACCTTGGTGGTTAAAAACCGTGTAGATGGTGGTTTACGACCAAATTTCAAACAGCTCTGCTTGTCACCAATCAAGGGCATCTCTGTCGGGGACGCGGTTGGCAGCCGTGTGGCAGGCACTTAAATTCCTTTCAAGAGATTGCACAAGGCTATCGGTATACACAAAGAGATCTATTTAAACTGACGATAAACATTTTGTAGACTTAACAGGTCAACCCAAGGTGTCTACAAACAAGTTACATTTCGTAATATACTCGTACAGTTACAATTTGTGCTTCATCATCATTCATCATTTCAGCCGAAAGACGTCCACTCGCCTTTTACGACACCCATGGGAAGAAATAGGGAAGTGCTAATCTTTAAGTCCGGCACCACACGGAACAATTTGTCCTTAACATTATACTAAATACTAATGCTTAACTACTAACTTATAATGAATACAGCTTCGATGAGTTAGCATGTATGACATTGTGTGAGGTGGAAATTTACCGCAGATATAATTTTGCAGTTTGTCAGTGAATAGGTCCACATCTTGAGTAAGTATGATCGAGTTGAGGAGCATAAGAGTAGGTACGTCGCGCATACATAATATACTGAGAGTATTTACTCCCACATAGTTTTAACCATTGGCTTCACGTAGTATTCGCGGCCTATAGTCGGTAAATAAGGTCCTAAAGTCCTACGTACGTCCTAAAGGACGGTACCTCATTGCGAGAATTGTTTTGCATACATTCGTTGCACGAGCATTTGTTACGACGAATATTCATTTTTTAAACGAACAGTTTGGTGATTAGGTACGTGAATACCGAAATGCAAATTAATTAGCATGTTATCAGTAATATTCGTTTCGCGAAAGAATGTTCGATGTTCTGTTCATTATTCTATTTATTTCTGGTTTTATGACTCATATAATGTTTTTTTTTTACGATGCTTTGGTGTGTTCTCCGTAGGTTAGGTACTTAACCTAACGAGAACACACCAAACCAATATAACCAATGTGTTACTTTCCACATGCAGGCGAAGGCTGCGGAGGACAAAAGCTAGTACTTATTCAATAAAAGTGCAGAAAAAAATAACGAAAATTACAAAAAATAAATAAAATTTATTTACACAGCTACAATTTTCCTGATTCTATCATTTCTTTGATTCGGTACTTCTGTATCTTGCCGGAGGCCGTCTTAGGGAACTCGTCGATTACCTTCAGAACCCTGGGGATCTTGAACCGGGCGATGTGACCGTCGCAGTAACGTCTCACCTCATCCAAGGATACGGAGACACCTTCACGGATGCGCAACACTGCACACAACTCTTCGCCTAATCTTTCATCGGGTACTCCAACCACCTGATTCAAGAAAATATTGTTTATATCAAATGAAGGGCAAGAACGTATCTACCTATTAGTAATCCGCGACACGAAGCGACAAAGCATTAACATTTGTACGGCCCGGCGAAGTCTAAAGGTGGATCCCAACCTGCGCACGCGCACGGACAGTGTGGTTCGCGTGCATATCAGGAACATAGTATGGACACCTTTTGACATGTGCGCGAGTAGTTCGCGTGCAAGAGCCAGTCAAAACACCCGTTTGCGAACACATCGCGTGCATGCCGTGTACCTACCTGTGCTACCTCGGATGTGCTCGGTAGCTCGAGACCCGTCGAGGCACGTAGTGTGCACGGTTCGTGCGCGTGAGCTTCAATTACGCAGGTGGGTATAGGAGCTGATTCCCGCCCATCGTAGGCGCGGGCTTGCGGACGGTGAGCAATGGGGTGTTTTCTCGTGGTCCTACTTTTTTGTTCTACCAGTAGATCCACGAGGGTTTTCGATAAGGACCACGTCCTCCGAAATGTATGGGAAAAGTTTTTTGCGATTTCTGACTTTTCTAGTTCTCAAACCTCAGTTGATCCCGTAGAGTTTTTTGATCCTTTTAAGAAACAGGATCGATTGGCATCTAAAAAAGTTTTTGTGAAGACCGCCCATTTCTTTTGCAGACTGTATTTTTTTTTTCAAAATCTGTTAATGCAGATCAAAATGTCTCAAAAAGTTAAAGACAGTCTCCTGAAACCGTTTTCCTTTAGCTACCACGGTTAAGGTTTTCCATACTGCCGCGTCTCAAAATTCCACTCGGTATATTGTGAGGCTAGTCAGAATATCTATATCTTTGAATTTTTCCTGAAGGAAATGTCGTGGTCCTAGGTTGTATGTAAATGACTAACTAAGCTCCTAAATTAATGTAATTAACTTATTTTGAAGCGGCTCCAAACAATCAATCAACATAGATCAATCAAGTTGCTATCATTTTACATTTTACGTAATCAATTATCTTGTTTGTTTGTTTTCCATTTTAAATGGCAACTTTGATGTATAAGTAATTAAATAAAAATAAAAAAGCCTTTATTATTCCTAAATTAAATTTTAAAAAGTTCTTAATTCTCCAGAGTATCTAACATTAATTAAGGACCCCTCGACGGGTATAGGCCGCCTCCAGTAATTTCAACTTCGAGGTGTACCATACAATAAAAAAGAATAGTGAAAATCGGACGGACTACTATGAAAAAAATTATGCGTGTCTTATTACAAGTGTGCGCAATGGTGCCGATTCCCTTGTTCACAAACTAAACTAAATTTAAGTTCAGTGCATCTTTTTCTTTCTATTTCATTAAGAAAAGGACAGAAGATAAATTTTAGTTTAGTCCTGTCAAACTAATCAGCGTTTGACGTAAATTGACGTAATTTTAGTAGGCAAGTTTTTAATCACGTCTAAACTTGTATGGAGTAGTGACAGGCGCTGATTAATTTGACAGGACTGAACTAAAAATTATCTTCTGTCCTTTTCTTAATGAAATAGAAAGAAAAAGATGCACTGAACTTAAATTTAGTTTAGTTTGTGAACAAAGGAATCGGCATCATTGTCTAATAGTCATAAGATTATGGCCTGATGCCTATAATGTTCCCACTGCTGGCACTCAGGCCTCCTCTCTATGAGATATCGGTAGTGCCCCCGCCAAGTCTAGCAAAAACAAACAAACATCGGCACAACCTTACCCATCCCTTTCTTGAAGTTCACTGTATTATAAAAAGATTTAATTATTTGTTACTTGACAATCCTCGATATCAGGGTGTGTGATCAGCAAGTCTTCGATCTCTTTGGGAGCAATATTCTCTCCCCCTCTAACGATGATGTCCTTCAATCTGCCCACAACACGCCCGTAGCCATCTTCACTTATCGTGAACTTGTCTCTAAAATGAATAATAATTAATGTAATATTAGCCCATTAGAAATTCAAGTATCTACTTGCAAGGGTATTGTCTCGAAAATAATAAATTGGCAGAGCAACGCCGTGTCCTCGTAGAGGCGAGCGGCGGCGGTGATCTCTCGCGTCCGGCCCTGGTTCAGGCCATGGTACGGAGCGAGAGGAAATGGCAGGCCGTCACCTCCTTCTGCGAAGCGGTAATGCTCGCGAAGGAGGAGGCGGAACGCGTGAGGGAGAGGCAAACTTCGCGCCCTCACACCCCTAACCGCCGCAGGAGGAGACGCCCGGGGCGGGAATCGCGAGCCGATTTCCGGCCACCGTAGGCGAGGGCTTGCGGACAGTGAGCAATGGGTAGCTCGCCGTCCGATAAGGACCAGGCCCGGGTCGACGGCGCGTTGTATTCCACGCGCGCCTCAAAGAGATGTCAGCAGAATAGACGGGGTCCGCTAGGGCCAATGCTTGCCGGGGGTTCGAAGAAAACCGATAGGGACATCGTAGTCCCCGGCAACAGGGCAACCAACCGAAGGAACACGGGTGGGTTTTAGTCCCACCCAAAAAAATGGGGGGAGATCCCACCCAAAAAAAAAAGGTAGGTACTTCTTTCCAGAAGAAAAATTCACAAAAAGAAAATGAATAATCAAGCCTCTATTCAAACAAGGCATTTTATTAAAATTAAAGGATAGGTACAATAAGGGTAAACGATCGCTCCACACCTTTTAGCGAATTACCTCATTAGATAATATAATGTAAGTGCCAACATACAACATTAGGTCAAGGACCCGTATATTTTTATTGATTGTCATCTTTACATACAGTTTGCATAACAATAAGGTATCTTCTTGGTCTCAGTTGCCATGACCATTCGTTACGGCAAACAAGTAATTTGAAGACGCATCCTACAAGCAGCAAGCAAGCAAGTTTCTGTAGGCATCCCGTCTTATTTCGTAACCTCTTAACCCAGAAGTGGATTGGGATTTCCCAACCGGAAAAAACTATGCGCCAATGAGGTTCAAATGTCCACCACTAACGAGACCTATGTAACTGAATAGTTCTGTCAATAAAAGTTATAGCTAAATTATTTTAGCATAAACAGCTCGATTGATTGAAAAAAAAAAAAACGACCAAGTGTGAGTCGAACTCGCACACGAAGAGTACATTAAGATCGAGCAAAAAATGCCGAAATAAGCACGTTTCTTGTATACAGAGTGGCAGGGACATCGACGCGAAAACTGTTACAATGGATTTTTTAACAACAAAAATCCAAAAATTTCAAGACCCCCTGCGTTAAAATTTTTGGTCGGTTCAGAATCATGTACCATCGAAGAAACGCATACTACACCGTAAGGACTATTTTTGCTTGCAGCGCTCGGCCGATATAGTAACGCTTACCTATGAAAAAAAGGGTCTTGTGCACGAGATTTTGTTTTCAAACTGTTTAGGTATGCGTTTCTTCGATACTACTGAAACCATGGTAACAGTTTTCGCGTCAATGTCCCTGCCACCCTGTATTCCTTTAATTATTAACTTCATTTATTTTTTATTTAAAATAATGTCATAGCGGCAATAGTAATAAATACACAATCTGTGAAAATTACAACTGTCTACCTATTACGGCTCATGAGATACAGTCCGCTGACAGACAGACGGACGGACGTGCGGACAAGCGGACGGACAACGGAGGCTTAGTAATAGGGTTCCGCTAGGCACCTTTCGGGTACGGAATCCTAAAAAAAATAAAGTTTAAACAACTGTAACCCGACTACAGGAAAATAAAAATGATCTAAAAAGTACGAAACAAGCAAATATTTCAGACAGAAATCAAGACATAGGTACAAAAATGGTCAAGGTAAAGCCGTGGTCGCATGCCTGTGTACCATGTTGGTGCCAAGAACACCTACAAAATTATAATGGCATGCGACGACGGCTTTACCTTGACCATTTTTGTACCTATGTCTTGATTTCTGTCTGAAATATTTGCTTGTTTCGTACTTTTTAGATCATTTTTATTTTCCTGTAGTCGGGTTACAGTTTTTTAAACTTTATTTTTTTATTTTATACTTTTCCGTTTTTACACTTGATAAACGTAAATAAGAGTAGAGTAATACAATAGTTCAGTAATTAACCTATTTTAAATTCCAATAGCAGTGCATAGTGCTTTGGACGAAACCATAGAGCGATTTATTTCGACGCCAACACCATATATCGATATCGAGCTTCGAAGAAATCCAAAATATAAATATTTCGTTGTACTTCTTTTTCTTCATAAGAGTGGAATTACAAATCGGTACTTCTTATTAAGATTTGATTAACTGCACGTTGGTAACATCTTGCGATACTACGTAGCGCAGTCTCACTTTTGCTTGTTTTTAACGATTTAAACATATTTGTTTACTTTGAAAATATAATATTATATACATATTTGTAATGTGCTCGTCAAGACCTTTCTTTTGATACCAAACATGTCATGATCATCCCATTTTGATTTTTTTCGAGGTTAGAAATTTACGTGTAAAGTCCACCAAATTAAATTTAGGGAAAAATTATATAGCCTATGTCACCCGGACCATTATTACGAATCTATTGATACCTCATTTATCAAAATCGGTTTAGTAGTTTAGGCGCTACGGTGGAACACACGTAAAAACATACATACATACATGCATACAAACATACATACATACATAGACTGCTAAAATCATAACCCTTCCTTTTGGCTTTGCCGTAGTCGGGTAAAAATAACATTACTATTTGGCAACAGTTCGTGAAAAAAATATTTAAAAAAAGTTAAATGTAAGTGTGTGTGTGTGTGTGTGATCATTGGATTTGGCTTGACACCACACAGCTATAACTTTCCATTGACAGTTTTTATGGGTATCTTACTGTTAGTAATTACTTAATAGACTTATCCTTTTCTGTAGCAGTTCAGAGTTCGGATTTGGACCCAGTTAATGGCAGTAGTCTCTTCCTATTTTTTTTCCCACTGCTGAGCAAAGGTTCTCCATACAAAAGCTGGGCAAAGGTCTCCTATTATGTGGGACTTATTATTACCTGACAAATTGTGGGTGTACTGTATACCTCTGCCCTATTCATTCAGAGATTGAGGACGTAATTCGAAGATATACAAGAAGCCTTACCCAGTCTTCAACCAGCCATCTTCGCTGAGGGTTTGCCTGGTCTTCTCCGGGTCGTTCCAGTAGCCGATCATGTTGTTATAGCCGCGCACCACCAGTTCACCGGGACTTCCGAACGGTACCATTTCGCCGTTCTCATCTACTACCTGAGGAAACAGTATGATTTTACTTTGTCTCTTCTTCTGTTGTATCGGCACGAACGACATTAAGGTGCGTCTATGCTAGGCGAGCCGAGCATGAGCGGAGCATGAGCCGATTACAAATTCGTGTAGTGTGGACCGACTTACAAGTCTCGAACGATCGCGCTTCGAGGATTCGGTTCGTGCTCGACTGTGCTCCGCCAACTGTCGGTTTTTTGACGAACACAAGGTATTTGCATTGCGCTCAAACTACGTTCGAGAACAGTGATCGTTGTAGGTTCGTTGTAAGTCCACACTTGACGCCGCGAATGACGACGCCCAGAATGGCTCCGCTCGTGCTCGGCTCGTCTAGCGTAGATGCACCTTTAGAATGTCGTGCTCAATGTGGTAAACAGTATTAGCCAGTCAGCAGGCAGTATTTTTTTTTTTGGTTGGGAAATTATCAAATAACTTCTCCCGCTCTGGGTGGAGCGGTAGGCCGTGTCAGACTCTTACTGACTAAAATCCACCCTTGTTCCTTCGGTTGCCATAAAGATAGTATTAAAAATGATTTAGAATGTGTAACCCACACAAAAAAATGTTATAATTACAATGCCTTGGTACACGAAGTGGTATCTGAATTAACTTGCAAATATAGTGAGTGGCGTAAAATTTTCACAGATGGGTCAAAAAGTAAAGATGGGTGTGGAGCTGCTTTTTTCCTACAAAGTACAGGTTATAAGGCTATGTATAAAATTAATGAAAATATATGTATATTGGTGCCGATTCCCTTGTTCACAAACTGAATTAAATTTAAGTTCAGTGTATCTTTTTCTTTCTATTTCATTAAGAAAAGGACAGAAGATAAATTTTAGTTTAATCCTGTCAAATTAATCAGCGCCTGTCACTACTCCATACAAGTTTAGACGTGATTAAAAACTTGTCAACTAAAATTACGTCAATTTACGTCAAGCGCTGATTAATTTGACAGGACTAAACTAAAATTTATCTTCCGTCCTTTTCTTAATGAAATAGAAAGAAAAAGATGCACTGAATTTAAATTTAGTTTAGTTTGTGAACAAGGGAATCGGCACCAATGTTCTAGAACTCATTGCAATATACCAGGCGGTGTCATATTCACTTATACTCCGTTTGAAATAAGATTAGACATTTAAACAAACCTTTTTTACAGTCCGTTCAACCGATTTTGACTTCTATTGCGTAGGCATAAGGATGTCATTAAAAGCAAAAAAAGTGGTTACAAACCAACTGTTTACTGCAGCTGCCATTTTTCATGCCACCGACGCAATAGAAGTCAAAATCGGTTGAACGGACTGTAAAAAAGGTTTAGTTAAAAGTCTAATCTTATTTCAAATGGAGTATAGTCAAAATCTAAATAAAGTAGTTATATCTACAGATAGCAAAAGCGCTTTACAACATGTGGCTCGATGCGCCTCTGGTTGCAGAGGTACATGCATGTGTCGCCGTGTGTACTTAAAATTTGTAAGTATGAAACAAGTAATTTTTCAAAGTTGGTGCTAAGTAAAAGTTGTATAAGCAATTGGGTGGAGTAGGCTTTGAAGTTTTGTATGGGACAGCAGATTTTTTTTTTTGCAATTACGATGTTATAGTTTGACCAATACCGTTGTACCGCGCCTCAGGAAGGCGCGCGGCGAGACGGGAGAGCAGTGCAGGCCGCTAATTCATCAAAGCTCTCGGCGCACGGCGTCCCGCCCGCCGCTCATTGGTCAACACTGCCCCCCGCCTCGCCGCGTATTCCAAAGGCGCGGTACACCGGTATTGGTCAAACTATAGTCCCATGGAGAAAGTTGTTCAGTTTGCTGGTCTGTACTACATTTAAATTGACCACACGTTTCTGATATACGCCGTGTTGACGAGTAAAGACTTTATCCCTCTGGGAGGATGCTTATGATTTCAAATGAGGTCAGTATACAAATAATATAAAAGAAGGTACCTTGGCCTCCACGTGGTCCTGTATGTAACCAACGGTCTCCGCCACCAAGTCAGTACTGTCGCCAGGAATGCTCTGGAATATACATGCTGTTGTCTCTGTCATTCCGTATAGACCCTGAAAAAGAAGGCAACAATGAGACATTCCTTTTTTGTGTAATTGGGTGGCACATTTATCGGTAACAACCTGATAGAATTATGCTTTATTGTATACGAAAATATGTACATACTTGTAGATGCGTTGCGACTTTAATATTCTTTGTAAAGAGTTCTCATTTGACCCATTTACAACCAAAACCTATTCTGCACGCGCTCGGCTGAACGCTGACTTTTTTTTTAAAGTGCATAGAGCTTATTGTACCTTATATATAATAATATGTATACTTCATCTTTTTTATCGTGTTTGTTAGTGATCCTAAGATTTCTACAACTTTTTCTGTTTTTACCCGTGAGAACCTGTTATTGTCTCTATGTTTCTTAGACAACTGTTATCCATTGGTTCTCCTATTAATAAATAAATCAATAAATAAACCTAGAGACCAAGCTAAAATGTCACCAGGACTATCAACCCTTCATACAAGAACACAATAAGGCCTCTTAGGGACTAGTTATAACAAACACTCGAGGCGCGCACTCAGTACGCTGCCTTGTGGGCGCGCGCAGGGCGCACGTCGAGCGTGCGCCGAGCGCGGGTTGGACGCTATGTAGTCAAACGCAACAAGATTTCCACATTTTGCTGTAACTTTTGAACCCTCAACATGCTCAGTATGACTGTGTTTCTTACTGATGCAGAGAAAACGACTAGGAAAAATAATAAAAAAGAACTTGCGTTCACGAGTTGAGGGCGCGCTTGATGTAATAATGTTTTTCCCCATGAACGCCATAGAACTGCCTTTGCCAAACGCCAATTCTACGTTAATAGCATTAATATGTACAACCTCCTAAATAAAAAGTTTAAAATTTATTCATGCCCTAAATATAAATGCAAAAACTTACTTAGAGATTATCTCCAAACACTGAGTTATGATGACACTGAGGATCTTCTACTGGGTAATTTACAATGATGAGGTACTATACATATAAATATAAGTTTAAATCTAACCTTATGCGGATGTGTACCGGTTACACCACTTTCTTTTTAATCTCACACACCCTACATCTACACACCACATACGCACTCACACACATCCTACACTTACTTATTACACACACACACACACATGCACTCGGACCCTACATTTATTCACCTTACCACACAGCTAAACGTTTTTCATTTAATTTTGTGTTTTCTTTTCATAGATTATATCCTGTTTTTCTTTTACACCATTTGCTTTTTGTTGTAACGTCCCGTTTTATTATATTGTGGCTTTGTCTCGTTTGTTACGGAGAATCACTGACTCCTAAGATACAGGCACACACACCTAGTTTAGGAGTCAGGGTATTTAAATTATTGTGACCTAGTTATAAGCCTTATAATATGCTCTTAGTTCTATGGTTCTTGTACTGTGATGGCTTTTGGTAAAATAAAGAATTTATTTATTTAATAATGCTTATGCGTTACGTAGAAATGTATACAAATTTATTGAGCGCCCAAAACGCAGCGTACAGGACGCATGCCTCAGGCGCCTGTTATAACTAGGGCCTTAGCAACAGAAATAAGGTATGTTGGTATAACCCGCTCCCATAAAGAAACAAATAAAAAAAAATGGCAGCCAACCATAGGAGCTTATCATGCTCTGCCACTTGCACATAATAATAGATATTTCCCTTTCAACCACCATCAGCAAAGATCTATCTCTACCTACATAATTAGCCTATAATGTTCCCACTACTGGGACATAGGCCTCCTCTCTTCGAGAGGAAGTGGGCCGTAATCCACCACGCGGGCCCAGTGCGGGTTGGTAGATGTCACATGTCTTCGAATTTTTGGTTCTAGTGCATGTCGGTTTCCTCACGATGTTTTCCTTCACTGTTTTGTGAGCAGTGGTGATGAAATTATTTACACAAAGTAAAGCGCCTGCTTGGGTTCGAACCCACAACATACAAATCGTAAGTCGGGGCCGTTACCACTGGGCCACCACTGCTCTCTACCTACTAAGGCGTAAATTTATCATAAGAAATAAAATTTAGTTTCTAACCTTAACAGCTTCCGTCTTAAGATATTTCTTCATATCTCTTATGAGTTGTGGACTGCACGGTGCGCCGGCGGCCAGTGCTATCCTCAACTTGGATGGGACGTCCCCCATCGTTTTGATTTTCGCCAGCATGTCCAGGAACATGGTCGGGGTTCCAGTTATCACTGAGCATCTGGAAAGTACACGGACTTGTTAACAAGTCATTTGGCAAAGCAAGCGGTGCTACAGTGTTCCAGTTTGACGGATATGGGTGCCAGTATAACTACAGTAGGACCCGTTTAACACGATCACGCTTAAAACGATTTCTTGCATAATACGTCATTTTACGTCAGTCCCTACAACTTGAGACATGTTCTCATACATTTCTTAACGCTTAATACGATTCGTCATCCCGTTTAATACGCCTACATGCGCACGCGTGTTGTCTCTCGCGGCAGCGGCGAGCGTCTGTCTTAGCAGTGCGCGGTCGTGAGCGTCCGGCCCTCCCGCGCCAAATTAAGCGAAAGGCATTGTCACTTCAAGAAAAAATTAACATATTGAAAGTTTTTGATGAAAAATCACAAACCAAAAATCAAACACAGTTAATATACGAAATTAGATCATACTATGTATTACGTTTTATTTTTCACTATCCCGTATAAGACACTTTCTCGCTTAAGAATGCAGCGACGCATGAATTGTCCATACAAACGTAGTACATAAATCATTTGCAATTTGAGCATATTTCCACCATATTATGTTGATATTCGTATTGAGACAGTATTTATCTAGGCTCCTACGTCTTTTAATTTCCAAAAACTTACCTTTAAATGAAGTGTAAGCGAATTGCATTTCGTACATTTTTACAGCGTAAATGACATGTTTTCATATTGTTTTTTCTGTATTATAAACAACAATATTTGTAATATTATTTCCGTAGAAGCATAGTTTATGTAATCAAGTTACAAATTATCGAAAAAAAAAAATGGAAATACATTAAGTTTTCATTCATAATTTTTTGTATTACGGAACACATCTAAATTTATCATAAATTTTCGAAAGCTAGTAGTACTATCGCGTCAAGCAATAATTGTCAATGTGTGCGTGGAAGTATTGCTCACTGTAGGTGTATATCGCTCCGACAGGCACTCACACGAGCGCAACGTGCTTGGAATTGAATTTTGCAAACATCTCGATTTGTAATTGCGAGCCGCGTCGCCGGCCTCTGATGCGTTTTTAGTTTTGTCCCTGTGAAATCGTCTTAAACGGGTTCTACTGTAATAAGAAATAATAAAAACAATACAGGCATATGAGACTATAGAGGTATGAGGAATGGGGTGTAAAGATCACTCATCCTCCTTAGAAAAGGGAGGATCCTCGACGAGACGGGTATTGTGTCTGTTGGGCAACTGCCCGACGATTGATGTCGGGATGTTGTATAAGTAAATGCTTGGTCGCGCGATAAACCGTGCTTGTGCGAAGCATTTGCATGCGATGTAGATACTGCTACAAGGCAGTTAAGAATTTAAAAAAAACTTTCTTTTTTTTCTTTTCTGGGGTGCATGGCAACGCACTAGCGATGTCACTAGTATTGCAGATGATAGGCCAGGGGTGGCTAACCAATGGCACGTGTGCCATTGGTGGCACGTAACCAAATGATTTGGGCACGGCATCATTTCAAAAATTTAGGTACTCGAGTCATCTAGTTTGTAACAGCAAAAGTCGGACTATTTCGTTCTTTAATTCAAATAAATATTAGCATTACTGTATTAGGAATTGTAGTATTTATATCATATTTTTCCAGAAGTCACAAAGTCAAGATGGTTTGTCGGCACGTCATGGCAACACTCAATATGTATTTGGAAAAAACCGGCCAAGTGCGTGTCGGACCACGCACAATGAAGGGTTCCGTATTTGGGATGAATTAATCCCAAAAACAAACTTAACTTTGTAGTTGAAAAATATGTTCTCCCCCCATTCGGAATGTATGGGAAAACATGTTTTTACAACTGCAAAGTTAAGTTGGTCGATTATTACTCGTTAACTTGTAGAGCCTACTTAGCTGTGATAGTTTTCCTTTTAATTTCGTTATATAAACTACTGTTGTGATTTTTTTCACACACCCAAAACCAACCATTTAGCCGGCAGGGGGGGGGGGACATCTGACTCTAACAAAAATTAGCACTTTAAAGCTTAATATTTCGCAAATGGATCCCTGAATCCAAAAATGGTTTTCACAAACTCACAATGTTTGTAAAGGACCTTTCCAATGATACCCCTCACTATGGGTTAAAAAAAGAAAAAAAATAACGTTACCACTTTACGTGTATGAGAGGTACCCTAAAAAAAAATGTTTCTGATAATTTTATTTTACCACTTTATTGGCGTAATTAAAATATATACCTATGCCAAATTACAGTTTTCTAGTACTAAGGGTCTCGGAGCTACACCGCGGACAGACAGACAGACAGACAGACGGACATGACGAAACTATAAGGGTTCCTTGTTTACTACGAAACCCTAAAAATGCACGTAGACGTAGAGTGGTTCGTCATCCCTGTGATAGGCGGATAGGTGGCAATAACCAGTATCACTTACTATAAGATAATGACTGCAGGTAGAAAGAGTGGCCATGGCCTAATATGTTGCTGAAACTACTAATTCTGCTTATATAAGCTACCACTTCAATTTCATCTTCTTTATACAAAAACTTCATGTTGTTTAAGTTCCTACAGAGTCCGAAGTAAGCTTGCGTGCCGTAAAGCCGAATACACCGGTGTACATTTCCCGCAAGCACTACACCACTAAGGCGGAGGACATCGTGAAGTACGTGCGCCAAAAGACGAGGTACACGCCGAGGGTGCAGTTACTGGAGTCGCACCGCAACGTCAACTTCAAGACGTTTGTGTTGCGAGTACCGAATTGTTTTCTATCCGTCGTCATGGAGGAAGACTTTTGGCCGCAGGGCGTGGTGTCCCGTCGCTTCCGCGGACAAGTGCCACAAGGATAAGCTAGTTAAGTGAAGTGCTACTAACATAGTTTTAAGCTATTTATTAACACAAGTGTTTAAGTTTTATTTTAAATATTAAAATATGTATCTTTAGGTTAAGGTATTTTTTACCCACGACGGAACGGAGACGGTATATGCGTTTGGGGTGAGAGGATGTTTGTGCAAATCCATGTTGCCATCTTTCTCCAAAACTAATAATCCGATTTTGATGGAGTTTTCAGTTATCGGTTCGGGTTTGATTGGTATATGTTCTTAGATAGGTGTTACGGTGACAACTCACCAGGGGGCGCTGCAGCAAACATTGTTTGTGCAAATGCATGTTGCCATTTTTCTCCAAAACTACTAGTTCGATTTTGATGCAGTTTTCAGAGATGGGTTTTGGTTTGATTGGTGCATGTTCTTAGATTGGTGTTACGGTGACACCTCACCAGGGGGCGTTGCAGTAAACATTTGTTTGTGCAAAACCAAAACTACTAGTCTGGTTTTGATGCTGTTTGTGTTTGATTAGTGAGGGTTCTTAAATAGACGTTACAGACCGTGTCGTGGGTTTAAAAAAAAAAAATGCGTTTTATCTATGGGCCTGTGACGCCTGAAATAAATGGTATTATTATTATAAAACAACTTACTTTTCAGCAAACAAAGCTTTTATGTTATCATCGACATTGTAGGCGGGGCCTGCTAAAACTAAGCTGCTGCCATGTCTTATGCCACCCAAGAAAGTAACAACTGAACCAAGAGCGTGGAATAACGGCACCTGGAAGCAAATACGGAACAATATCAGTGACGCATTGTGGACAGTTCCATGACTACCGTACTGCCGTCATATGGTGAAAGGCCGTAACTACTTCAAAGATTTTGAGTAAATGACAGTTTTGTCTGAAGTGAAGTTGAACTTTAACAGTAAGTATCTGTGGCTAAGAATTAAACGCAGTTTGAAGTATCACCGTATAGAAATATAGAGAGCTTATTGCTGTATCCAGCCCTATACTTGTTTAACAAATTTTTGATAAGAATGTTAGTTATGGCCTTTCACCGTATGACGGCAGCGTACTTAATATCGACGGTTAAAAGGTAATAGGGTATAAGCGACAAAAACTGAAATGTTCAGGAGAGCCGTTCAAAGTTCAAAATTTTTGAAAATCTGACGTATTTTTACTGGCATAAACTGCCATAAACGCCAAAAAAGTCATCGTGAAGCCATGGGAGTAAGCGCATTCGAAAGAGCAGAAAATTTTACATAGGATGGCATATATAACTCATTTTTGACCAAAATGTCGCTTATGCCTTCCGCTACTTCCTTTTTATCGTCGATATATACAAATTCGACGTATATTAATTTATCTCAGATCCGTATGAAAAATTATAAATAGTAGGTGTGGTTGAGTATAAAATGATGAAAGTTATGAAAAGTTTGTAAGGTCGGTAGGTAGGTAGGTGGTTCTAATTTTACAAATGCAAATTGTACCTTAACACAAATGTTGTGATGTCCCTCATCTAATGTGTTCCTCTTGCCTACGAAATATGTGTTGTTCACAACACCGAGATGAGAGTCTAGAGCTGCTTTTGGGTCCCCTGAAATTAAAATAATGGAATTTTCATGTGATTTCAAGTAGATAGCATTTTTTGTAGTCAAAATTACTTTTTTAGTTACAAATAGTTAGTGACGCTTGCTTAGTAGCTTGTTGGAACTCGTCGAATGACGTGCGTGTTTTTGCGGGCAAATTTGAGTGCAATGTTATGGTAACATTGCCCAGTCATTTGAGTGAAAAACTTTTCATATCGTCGTTTACATTCCTAAAGCAAATGCCATCTTTACCAAAATTTTTGTACTGGTTTTTATGTCATCTGTATAAAGGTAATATTTGCGTCAAAAAATCAATGTGGGCAAAGTTGGCTAAAAGTCCACATAACTTTGTCCGCCAACAAAATCCAACAAATATTGAATTCAATGTTGAGTAATAGTAAATTTAACGATACTAACACATGCACAATGATCTTACAGTTGTAGCTGATGAAGGAAAATACTCGTCTCCATAGAAAAATCGTATTAAAATTGTAATTATTCGAAAAAAGTAGGTAAATTTGGCATGTTTCACGGTTATTATAATAATAAGACAAATAAATTCTTCTTCTTAATTTTTTTGACGAGATAACGTTTTATAAATCGATGAACGCCGGCTGCACGCACGAAAAAGTGTCACGTTCCGTCTGAGCCGAGTGTGCAAGCGAGAGTGCGGAACAAGCGATAGAGAGGCACGATCGGCCTAAGCGTTCGGCTTGTGACGTTATCACGTAAAATCCGACCAAAAACCCGACCGTAAACCGACTTTTTTATTTTTCTTTGCTTTGGCATTTATGTCTGTAATTTTTCAAGCGTACTTACCTGAAACTCGACCAGTGTAGAAGATAAAATATTCCAGGTAATTTTATCGGTACTGTGGACCGAGGAAAGGAAGGCCGGTACACTTAATCTTACTTGAAATTTTGTGCAATTTTGCCTTTTTAGTTATTCTCTAAGTTAGATTTTTAAACAGAATATAGATAGGAATGAAATACCAAGAATCAAAATCTGTTGCTTATTGAAGAAAGTGTAGTGCTGATCCCAAATAAATTGCGATAAGGACAATCCCCTATCCGTGGTTGCCAGCCTAACAGAGTTCTATAATAATTGGTCTAAATCACAGCACACAATTAAATCAACAGAATAAATTATACAAGCTATCATAAATTGCGTATCGGTAGACCAAGGCACTGTCATAGTAGGTAAGTACCTCTGGACCCTCACCAGTGGTGCCTGAAGTGAAGTGGATCAGGCATCCGTCGTTCGACTTGACCTCACTGCCATACTGAGAGATCTGGCTGCCTGTCTCAGTGATAAGCGAATCGTAGGGAATTGCACCTCTGTTGACAAAGATGAAGAATTAACAGAATATCCAAAACAAATCGTCTGTGCCGTCGACATTTGCTGCTTTTGAGCTCTGCGTTGTCAAAATATTAGAGAACTTCCAATAGGAATTGTGTATTTTTTATAAACAGAACTAAGCATAAAGATTATTTCTGATGGGCAACTGTATAAACTGCATTCAAAACATAATTTCAAGAAGAAGCGATTTTATCCGTAAGACTGCTTCTTCTGATCACAGATCTCAATATTAGTAATTTGCTGTTTGTAGCACTTGTTTTTCTCAACTTAAAGAAGTGGAAGTGGTGAAAAATTGACCTTTTGGGGGTTGAATTTTTAGCTTTTGACCGTCTTTTGAAGAAGGAAAAAAAAACTTTTACAAAAAATACAACCGACTTCTAAACTACAAAGTGAAAAATAACTTTAATTTCGGAAGTCGGTGTCTTTGGATCAGTATTTAAGTTTTTTGACACCGACTTCTGAAATTAAATTTATTTTTCACTTTGTTGTTTAGAAGTCGGTTGTATTTTTTGTAAAAAAGTTTTTTTTTCACTTTTTAATGGGTTGATTTATAATTTATCTAAGTTACAATAGCCTTATGTCAACTGCTCATCAAAAATACCCAAATCGCTATAGATGTGCCTTTAATATTTGAAGAGTTCCCTCGATTTCTCCAAGATTCCATCATCAGATCGTGACCAAATAAAATGGAACCAACTTGAAAGTATACCCTTTCAAACAAAAAAATAATTTTTCAAATCGGTCCAGCCATCTTCGAGTAATCGGGGAACATACAAAAAAAAATATCCCGACGAATTGAGAACCTCCTCCTTTTTTGGATTCTGTTAAAAAAGGATTGATTCTTCACCTAATTTGAATACGTGGTAAGTTTTGTGCACTTACGCCAGTTTCTCTTTTTCAGTAGTAATAATAGAGCTCAAAGTAGGAAATTCCTTAGACTTCCACGATCCTGGCTTGCTGTTTTGTAGTTCTGGTATCATCTGTGACAGCTTCTCGTAATAGTCCCGTTTTGGCAATCTGTTGCCTATCAACAGGCTCTTCATCCCGGTCTTCTTTATACAGAAACTTAGCTCATTCTTTTCATATACTGGATTAATTAATACCTGAAACACCATATTAAAAATGTTGTTTAAGAAAGGTTGTTTTATCATAATTGACTAGCTTGCATGTAATCACAATTAGCCAGCACGCACCGTGAGCGTGCGTGATTGTGCATGCCTTAATTGGTAAGACATAGGGATATGCGCATTTACTCAACATTTTGCAATTAATTAAATTAAAATTAAAATTCATTTATTTCAGGTACCACATAACCCATATTGAAACCTTCTTTACATTTGCGTCTCCAAGCTCACACTACACTACTAAACAAACGAATAAATACAATATGAACACAACATCAACACAAATTAGAAACATTAAATTCAAATTACATTCAATCATAATTAATTAATTAGCCCTTAGTCATTTCAATAGTCTATTACGTGCGACACTATATGTAACTTGTCTGTCACAGCAGTGTCGCACATAAGGACAGTCCAACCTATTTGCTATCATATTCAGAACGACATTGGAGCTGGCCCGCACTCTGCGCACTAGAGACGCGCAGCGCTTCCGCATGGTCGCATGAAAACAATCCGTGCGCGTCCATGCGAACATACCCGAAGCGCTGCAGTAGCGAGGCAGACCCAACGTCGTTCTGAACGCGTTGTTAAATTGGATGCGGAGGGTGCTGTAGCTTTTCTGCGTGTAATTAGCCCACAGGCTGCAGGTGTACATGGACGTGCAATATGCTCGGAAAAGAGTTATTTTCACGCCATCAGAGCAACGCGCGAACCTGCGGGCCAGCATATTAGCTCTTTTAGATAAAGCCCTCCGCTCCCGTTCCAAGTCAGCATGATCCCTGAGATCAGCCGTGACTACATGTCCTAGATATTTAAATTGATTCACCCTGTCTAAGGGTACACTATTTAGACGTATAGGTGGTACATAGTCGGGGCATATAGCACCGCCAGCCTCAAAGACCATGTACTGACTTTTCTTAATATTATATACAAGTCCATGTTTAACAGCGTAATCCTCACATGTCGCTATCAACCTCCTTAGGCCACAAATCGACGCGCTCAGCAGAACCATGTCGTCTGCATAGCTTAAATTGTTGATACACACGTCGTCTATATGACAGCCGACGTGCTGACTGCTCAGCGCGACGATCAGCGCGTCCATGTAAAGGTTGAATAACGAGGGTGAGGTCAGTCCACCCTGCCTTACACCGCACTGTAATCGATATGGCTCCGACATTGCCCCCGACCATCTGACGCTGTTGACTTGATGCGTATACCAATACTTGAGGGTGGTAACAAGTTCTGGTGGTAGGTTGATACTCTCAAGTTTTTTCCACAAGAGATCATACGCCACCAAATCAAAGGCCCTGGACAGGTCGAGAAAACACGCGTATACCGGGGTCTTACGGTCATTATAGTATCTAACGGTATGCTTAAGACACAGTATGGCACTTTCCGTTGATAATCGGGGTCTAAATCCAAACTGATTATCGTGCAGAGATAAATATTTACTTAACTGTGTATTAAGCAAACCGTCAAACACCTTCGCTGTAACTGTAGCTAGAGAAATGGGCCTATAGTTACTTTTATCAGCCAAGTCACCGGTTTTGTCTTTAGCTATAGGCACAACCACAGTTTTTATAAGGTCCGGCGGGAGATAAGAGTGGCTCACGCATAGCGAGTAGAACATTGCTAATACTCTGTTTATATGTGGGCCAGCGTGAACCAGATGTTCAATGGATAGAGAATCATGACCTGGACTCTTACCTTTTGTCATACTCTTAAGGATAACAGCCACATCCTTGGCACTAAACCTCACCCCTACTATCCCCTCCGGTAACTCATCATTGTACACCTCACACGGCCGACCCAACGGTGACTGAATAGAAAATTGACTCTTAAAGATTTCAGCAATGCCTTTACAATCACTCACCCCCTCAACACTCACCGGAAGTCCAGGTTTGGCGTTAACTTTGTTGGTATTTTTCCAAAAACCTCGAAAATCGCTTTTGGCGTGCTTTTCCGCAAGTCTGTCCATTTTAATCTGGACTTGATGATCTTGACACCATTTTAAACGTGATTTAAAAACTCTCCTACTGGCACACATTTCATCGTACATAAGGCCAGCTTTAGGTTTACCACACGATATCCACTCCGTAAACGTCATTCTAGCCCTCCGGTGAGCCTCGCTGACGTGTTTATTCCAGCCCACCATGCGTGCCCCACTCCCACCCCTCCTAATGCCCTCTCGACCCGCCAAGGACGCACCACGAAGGGCGGACACAATGTCAGCGTACATCACATCAAGAATACGATGATGACAGGGGTCATTACAGTAAAAATCAGCACAATTTATACACTCGGTAGGAAAATTAACCATCCCTAAACGTTTATGACACTCTGTGGTATATTTCGAGATCTGTTCCTTATTTCTAGTGCCCCACGATACAGAATTATCGTTCAACATTACATTCTGTAATTTAGGTGTAAGTAAATCAAGGTCACACTCAATGAATTAATAATAATAATTTATTTATTTCAAAAAAGTGTGGTACAGTCTGTTACAATAAATATAATTTTACAATTTACGGATAAACAGAAAAGAGTAACAAATGACGGAATTGAATCTGGCGTCCTAGCTAGGTTACATGGTAACCTGTATTAAGGATCGCCAGCCCAGGTTCCCACAAAAGGAGCGGATTTTTTTTTTTTTTTAAGATACTGCTTATGACTATAAGGTGCAAACGAATGTTAACTTATATTTACTTACTAAGTGTGTGAAGTGATAAAATGTGTGTGTGAAGTGATAGAATGTGTGTGTGAAGTAATAAAAAGTGTGTGTTATTTTGTGATGTAGGTGTGGTGTGTGTATGTGTATAAACGGAAGGGAAAGAGGTTGAGTTTAGATACAGAGTGTTTAAGAAGTCACTACGATTGTGAGGTAAGCAGATGTTCAGTGTCGTCGTAGTTTAAGCTGGTTAGAAAGCATGATACCCGTCTCTTACAATGTATTTACAAGTAGGGACTGTGTTCAGCAATAAAGATTTTGATTAGATTTGGTCAGTACTCCTTCTCAGTATGCAGGGTACAAAGGGACCCATCATATAGCCATCATATCTACGCATTCTGTAAATCAAAATAATTTACTCTGGCAATTAATATTGCTGGGAAACGACTTTATTTTTTTTGTGAAAATTCGCTGTTTACGGTAGCGCTTAATGTAACGCACAAAGAACATTGTGCTTTCTACAGTACAGGGGTGGTGAGGGGTATTTTAAGCTACGTTATAATATTAAAAACTGGTTTTCGTAAAAAACTTCAAAATGTTAGAACTTCAATATCTCAGTAACCAGAAGGTTCCCAGGTATGGTCCAGTACAAAAAAAAATTGGCAATGACGAGTAGAACAAGTGACTTTTGGTATCGTTAAGCATCTTTTTACACCCCTTACAGATTTTCCTTTGCCTTGCAATTATTGTCCCATGATTTGGATACTTTACGTAACATTTAGTCGAATTAGACATAAACTTATTAAATCTTTACTATTAAATAAAGCATACTACAGCATTTCGGAATTTTTGACAGACAAAGTGCAATGACTGTTTTTGACCGTAGTTGGTACTCAACATTGCACGTGTAATATTTTTTTGTATCCTTTAAATTATTACATTACTTTTCATCTCTTTTTCTTTATACTTTATTTAAATATTGACGTAGTAAACTTATTTTTTCTTTTTGACATGTATATTTTTCTTATCATTTATTTTTGAGAAAGTCAATTCATATCGTTTGATTAATGTAATTATGTTATCAATTTTTAGTATCAGTGACATCCATAAATATTTGTACGCCTTCTGGTATAACATAGCGCGCTTGTAATTTTTTATAACAACTATTTTATTGTACCTATGTTAACAAATGATTATGATTTACGTAATTTTACGGGCTAAGGTAGCCTTTTAAGGCTTCTTGCTCGTTCTTCGTCATGAAAATCTACGCTTTGGAATAACGGCTTCAACTTTTTTACAGACTTAACTTGTAAAACTTAACTTTATTGACGATACTTAACTTTTCAAGTCAACAGACAACCAGTCTTACCAAGGGGTATCGTATTACCCAGTTACTGGGTTGTGGAGGTCAGATAGGCAGTCGCTCCTTATAAAATACTGGTATTCAGCTCTATCCGGTTAGACTGGAAGCCGACCCCAATAAAGTTAGGAAAAGGCTAGGCAGATTGATTTTGACTAAACTTTTCACTAATAATTCAAAGAATCTCTAAATGGTTTGAATGTAAATACATTCTTACGCTTGAGTTATTTTGTTATCCTATCTGAGATATTTGTCAAACACTTACCGATATGAGGCCTGCTCTAGCGGCAGCAACTACAGCAACGATCCATGCGGCACTGTTGTGTGACCATATCCCCACAGTGTCGCCCTTCTGCAGACCCTGGGCACGGAGGGCACATCCTAGGGAGTCTGCCTGAAACGAATACAAGGAAATAATTACATACAGCGTGATTCTTCATAATGTGCACATATCGAAATGAGGGAATCTATGCTTAATTTTATCGTCGGAAAAAATATATCTAAAAAAAAATAATTTTTGTTTTTTAAATTGTAAAATAAAAATAAAAATCTTCTCTTTAGCATCTTATTTATAAATTTTACAATTATTGTAAAATTGATGAAAAAATTACAGATTTTTTAAAAAAAACATGTTTATTTTCAATTGAGGGTAGTTTTTTTTTCTCAATTTTCATTTTATGTGGACGCCTAATTACTTCCAATCATTATGGAGTTTGTTTCATTGCGATAAATGATTTAGTTTAAAAGTTACACAGTTTTGTTAAAAAATATATTTTAATTCCATAAAAAGTATTAAAAAAATATTCAGATTTTTTGAACATTTTTTCTGTCGTTAAAATTAAGCATAGAGTCCCTCATTTCGATATGTGCACATTATGAAGAATTTCACTGTATAACATCAGTCTCGTTGTCACCGAAAGATTAGGAAGAGGTGACCAATAGTACATCCACATTTCGCCAGTTATGTTTAAGTCTATTGTGGGTGCGTGTAATGTTCTTGAATGCGTACAGAGAGGATTAAAACGTGGAAAGTTATTTTGGTATTTTTTCAATTACGATACCTAATACTATACTATCGATGTACTTTTATTAAAGATCGAAAGGCTCCGGACTGCTACTGAACTCGGTTTGTTAATATCTCCCCCTCTGTGTGGAGCGGGAGGGCGTGTCAGACTCTTACTGGCTAAAACCCACCCGTTTTCCTTCAGTTGCCTGTATTACCAGGGGCCACGGTGTAATATTTAAAAAAACACTTTCGTATTTATATTTAATATTGGGCAGGATATAAAAGGATAGCAAATATAACTAAATATGCTAATTATAACTCACACACACTACACACTAGTACACACCCTCACTCTTCACACGCTCACTCTTCACACTCTCACCCATACTCACACATAATCACACGTAAACGCGCGACTTGGCCCTTTTCTATGCATAACGCTCATTCATTTGCAAATCATTCACTCTTTCATTTTTGTATAATTTTAAGTTACCTATTTATTAAATTTTTCTGCATGTTTACATTGTCTACATTCAATTGCATAAGATAATGATAAGTGGAAGCGCGGAGTCTCCTAACACAAGCAATTCCTTGCTTAAAAGGTGATCTCCAATATTATTGTGTCTAAATGCCTTTTGTAATTGAAATAAACATATATATTTTTTTAATATTGTCCAGATTCACTAAAGCTAGGTACATAAAACATATTTAAACGTTTGTTTAAGACTTTCACGTGCAAGTTAAATTATTTAACAAAAATTTTTCGCACAGTTAAGATCTTTGTTTATTGCTATAATAGTAACTACAAAAATATTTATCATATTCAGCCAAGTGACAAAACGATTTTCTATTATGCAATGAGCATCGTTATGTTATAGCATAATTTGACCATTTGTTGTAAAACGAACATAATAATAAACATACATGAAGATTTAATGTGCTCACTGACAAATTTTCAAGAAGACTACGTTTGTGTCTTTCTGTGTGTATACAGCCTGATTTACACGATACGATTTCATTGCCTGTGGCAACATCAAGCTTGAAAACCAGTCTTACGTACAGACGCCAGCACATCAAGCTACCCGAAACTGTCAAATTTTCCCAATCAACTTTGAACCTTAGACATCAGTGATAAAGTTAAAAATATATTAAATAAATTTGACAGATTGTAGTAGCTTGATGTGCTGGCGTCTGTACATTACGGGATAAGTATCGTCCGTATCTTTATTTGTAACTGAAAGCACTGATATTTCGACATGTTAGGCATGATCGCGGGATCACTATAATGGCAGTGTGAAATTTTAATACATTTGATTTATTTTTATTATCAGCGCTCTATCTCGCCTGGTGAAAAGCGAATTTGCCACACGGTGACACGGATAGACCATGGCCTGGGTTAGGACATAGGATACTTTTTATCGCGGTAGTATGGGCAGGAGCATGGGCGAACCCAGCTTTTGGCCCAGGGGGGGGTATCTCAGAAATTTCTTAAGCCGGGTCCCCTGCTCATGTTTTACCCTACACACTACACGAAACTTGAGGTAGGTGTATGTAGTGTGTAGGTACAGTAAATCCTGCTTTATAAGTAGGTAGTCAAATAAATAAACTGTGTCCTTGCTTGCTACGTTCGCGTATTTTGCATAATACATGAACGGCCGCGCAGGGCGGTTTTTTCAAAAGTTTATGGAAAATATATTTTAATTGTAAAGTGAGTCTGACATAACTTTTATCGACAACAGGCATACAAAACATATAGACTTAGGCATACAAAATCCAGAGGAGGGCAGCTGCCCTCCCCTGCCCCCCCTGGTTACGCCCATGGGCAGAAGCTAGTAATTCTCGTGTCACAATGTTAGTTACCTTACTCCTCCGAAACGGCTTTACTAATTTTTACCAAATTTTATATGCATATTCAGTAGGTCTGAGAATCGACTACTATCTATTTTCCATACCCCTAAGTGATAAGGGTTGTCCACCCCAAACAAATAATTAACAAAACAACGTTTGCCGGTGTCACCTAGTAAGTATATAAATGTAGAACCTTACCTGTTTCAACAACTCCGCATAAGTGATAGTTATGTTTTCATACGGAGATCTGACAGCGATTCTGTCTGGGTACTTGTCCACTGTCTGCGCAATGACGTCCCCAAGAGTGTCGAGTGACAGCGGTTCGGATCCCGGGTTGTGCAAGTAGCTTTGACCAGGTGCTGTCTGAAGTTGGCGACTCCATCTGAAAACATTTCGAGTCCATGTTTTAACAGAAGCAGATGTGGAAGTGAAATGATTTCAAATAAAAAGGAATTGTATAAAGATGTACGGTGGTAGGTATATTTTTAAAGGAGCATTTTAGGAATTGATCAGAAATGCCTGGAATCTGGATTTGTTCCTGGGGGCTTAAAACGGCCGCTTTAGCAGAATCATAATATGATAATATTTATCAGTACTGGCACAAACTGACAATTTTATTCATATAATTATCTGCGTTGAATTCTTAATACGCAATTCATCTGCTTGACAGTTTTGTATTGTAATGAAAAGTAACATTTAATTGTTCGGTAAAATTACGGTCTTCATTTTTTCATGCGGAAATTTTTACATCAAATATGATTCTGATATGAATTGAATTGAATATGATTCAGCTAAAATATGTGTCACCATAGAGGAATTGCTGGGAATTCAGAAAATGAATTGCTTTTAGAGGAATTGCTTAATGTAGCCGTTTTAGGCCCGCTGGTTGATGGCAGTAGACTCGCCCCCATAAGATGATATTTTTGATGAATATAGGCATGTCATTATGTCAAATAAATAACCATAACAAATATATGTATATTGTGTTGGGAGGGTGGTACGGTCAACAGTGTAGAAACCAAAAGGCACCTCTTAAATAGAGGTAAAAATGTAAAAGAAGAAAATGGACTCTACCATAACAATACTAAGTTTTTAATTCATAAAGATAAAGGTTAATTTATTATCACAGATAAGAAATCCACATTACACAAATATATATCTCACGTAAATACAGAAAAACGATAACAATATACACGCATGTAGGAGCAGTTGAAGATCTTTATATAATTATGAGTGTTATCAAATATTATCAGATAAGACCGTAAATATTAGTTTAGTGTAATTTTTTACAGACTAATATTTAGGAACGGTCTAGTACACACGGCTACACATCACGCTATATATACATTTCCAGTATAAGCTGACCACGCATTGTACAGAAATCGTACACAATGCCAGATCAGCAGAAACTGGATATGTATAGCTTGATGTGTAGCCGTGTGTACATTCGAAGTTATCAAACTGGCCTGTTATCATCACCGACATGACATGCATTGAATAATCTGGCTGTGTTGTCGAGCAAGTTAAAATGGTCGGCACTATGGCGATACTTATATTTACAGTCTGACTATTTTCTTAATATCCCTCGGGAATTATTTCCGAATACAAACGAATGCTAATTTCCATGTCTATCAATTATTAAAATCGTGTATCATCATCTGCCTAGCCTTTTTCCCAACTATGTTGGGGTCGGCTTCCAGTCTAACCGGATGCAGCTGGATACTAGTATTTTACATGGAGCGACTGCCTATCTGACCTCCACAACCTAGTTAGTATTAGGTAACACGATACCCCTTGGTAAGACTGGTTGTCAGACTTTTTTGGGCTTCTAACTACCCGTGACGTCGCACCCTGATTTATAATAGGTACTAAGGACATAAAATATGAGTGAGGCAAAAACTGTTACCAGCTTGACTGTAGGCACACCAGACATAGTAGTACTTAAATTGCCGGGAATCATAAATTATTATTCATCCGGTAGTTGTTATTTTATTTTGTGGTTATCGAATACGACAAAACGAAATACACTATCTCAAATCGATGTTAATATAAAAAAAAAACTTTTTACAAAAAAAAAACAACCGACTTCAAAAAAACACTACAAAGTGAAAAATAACTTTAATTTCGGAAGTCGGTGTCTTTGGTTTTGAATTTTCGTTCTTTGCCACCGACTTCCGAAATTAAAGTTATTTTTCACTTTGTAGTGTTTTTTTTTGGAAGTCGTTTTTTTTTAAAGTTTTTACTTTTCACTTTTTAGTTGTGATAACTACCCCACATAAATTCGAATACCACTACCTGCTATGTAAATAACAGTGACAGGAACTTATCATATCATCCACATACTAAGTGAGAAAAAATACGTACTAACTCAAAAACTACCCAAGCAAAGTTAATAAAATTTATATGGGACCATCTCTAAAGTATGATCTACCAAACAAAAAAGAATCATCAAAATCAATTCATAATTGACGAAGGAATCGCGTAACAAAAATACAAAAAAAAAGAAAAGAAAAAACATACAGTCGAATTGAGAACCTTCTTTTGGAAGTCGGTTAAAAATGAATCATGTTGCCTAAAAAATAAATAAATAATAACTGTACATTGTATGTACGTCCATGTTCACACCCCACTAGTCCACTACTAGGTATATAGCTTGCTGTATTTTAACCACCATTTACTCTGAAATGGATTTTACCGATACGAGAGAGCAGACAAATGAAGATGTTCTGAGATAACGGGAGAGAAGAGAAAAATTAAGAGGGCAAATGACACCAGTAATCTCTGAAATCGAGCGGTACAAAAGACAACACAAGGCACGCCTAACCTTGCATCCAAACCCACTAAAAAGAAAAAAAGTATAAAGAAAGGAAAATGCGTTAATTGGCATTACAGCAAAAAAAAAACACCTTAGAACTATAAAAAACAAAAACAATGCTTTTAATACCAAAAGGGCCTCAGCCCAGCATAATGTCAGATGACAACACAAAGTCACCACCTGACGCTGGTTTCGATACGTATTTGTTTTTTTGTTTTTTTTTTTCACTACTTACTGAACTGTCAAACCCAACAGCGGTGGTAAAACTGCTGAAGAGGAACCACCTTCTATAAGTGTGCAGCACTGGCTGCTCCACCACAACCCCATTTGACATAGAACGTTCGCTTATGGTCCGACGACCGATTGCAAATAGAAATAACAAGTTACAATTAAACCAAAAATTTTAAATTTTTTTTTTCAAGATAATTAAGTACATACAAGCAACCTGACAAAAGCAGCCAATCATAAACTGTGACGCGATAGAATGATGGGATTCAACGAAAATAAAAATACACTGTATAAAAATAAATAATAAAAAATAAAAATATTTTATTGACATAAAAAGACGTTACATATTAATTTGAAGCCCTGACTCCTGAGCTAGGTGGTACCTGTGTTACAGGAATCAGTGTCATCACCCGTTTTTTGAATATAAACATTTTATGCAATAAAATTAAAAATAAAATAATTTAAAATATAGGATTCAAATTTAGTGTATGCATGCTCTTGAGTGGTTTGTGTGCGAGTGTGTTTGTTGTGTTTTTGTGTATGTGTGTGTGTGAGCGAGTGAGTGTAAGTGATTGTGCTTGGTGGTTGTACTTTGGGTATATGTGAGGATTTGTGTGCCTACTTTGCTATTTAATTATCACGAGTATTGTTCTTTAAGTATGTTTTCTGTCTGTAGGTAATCCAGTGTTTGAAGCCATGTGTTTAGTTTTATCTTAGTTTTACTTTTTGTTAGTGGGTTGATGTGGAGAATTTTGAATTTTGTTTTGTGTATGAAGATCCCTGACAAAAACAGAGCAGACAGAACTTGAACAGACAGCTGTGCTGCTGGGGAGTTTGTTGCGCCACTTCTTCTTTCCAGCTAAAGGCACTAGGAAGTGGTAAAGGGTGAGCGATTTTGGGAGACTGTCTTATGTAATTTTGACGTTCGAAAAGTGCTGATTCTCAGCCTAGTTTGAATAAATGACTTTTGAATTTTAGAGAATTTGAAACTGTGGGATAGTTATGAATTAAGATGGAATAAAATGAAAATGGTGCAGAATAAATTGAAACGAAAGTTCTACAATTAATCTGTAAGGCAATGTTTTCCTACCACATGAATCATTTGTTTGTAGACTGCAAATACGAGAATTGTAATAAGACATTAATCCTCCAGCTTGCTCTCTCGCTGGCCTAGTGGACTAACAAGTTTAGTAGATTACTGCAGTTGCGTAATGTGCTGGATTAGGAATTGAATAAAATGGTATTAACTATTTCATAATAACAGGTTGTTTGAGGAACAGGGTGTAAAGTTCACTCATCCTCCATAGAAAAGGGAGGATCCTCCGACCAGAAAGGTGTTTGGTCAACAGATTGTTGGGAGACTGCTGCCCAATAATTGATGTCGGGATGTTAGAGGGTATGCGTTTCTTTCGTTATTATCAGCGGTATTTTAACCACTGTGGGCGCACTGTGGGTAGTGTTAGTTATTGCGCAATAGAAAAACCGTTTGCAGTTCAGATCAGTTTATAATTTACTATCAAATTAATCACACTAGCAATTCACACACACGTAAACGACACAATAATTCGGAATGCGCGACATTTTCCAAACGTGTTCACTTATGACTGCCATCGATGAACTCTGCTCAGCTCCAGCCGGTACGAGGAGCGTTATGTTGTAGACTCTGTCGAACACCGCTACGCGGCGCTGGCGTCCTGATTTTTCAACTCAGTGACGTATTTCCGACATAATTAGGTATATGTCACCGTAAGATTGTGAGAACCGTAAGTTTATAATCTATCGGTATTATTTTCGTTTGATTATAAACTGTCAAAAAATTGTGAACCAATCCCAATTCTTCTAATTGGAAGGATTGGGATTGTTTGTTAAGAGTCTATAATACCTCAAACTTAGCATGATCCTCCGTAATATCGAAAATACAGCAGCATTAATTTTGAAATAAATATATGGTAAAGTTGAGGATTAATGTAAAATACTATGTTTGACGAAAACATGATTCCATAAAAATTTCTCGACAGAAAAAAAATCCAAAGTTACCTCCAAACCGAACAATAATTTTATGGAATCATGATTTCGTGTGTATTCAAAAAATACTTCAATTGAATCATGAAACTTTGTATAATAACTGAACTAACTATAAAGCAGATACAAAGTTTTTTCATTATTGTTTATTACCGTTCTTTTCACTGTTAAAAGAAATTACCTAAACTATCGGTGCCTCGGAGCCTTCTCCCCGCCGCTCAGTCTCGCTCTTACTCAGTCCGCAAGCAGTAATGTGGAAGCGACATAAAGGGTGAATTTGAGCTGAGGTGTTATGGACCCTTAACTTGTTGGCCCAATGATACACATCAAGGTAAAATATCAACGTACATCTCCACTAATCTCCAGTACTTGCGAGTAAATGCATAATGCATAATTATATCTATGTCGAGATGGCTTATCACTTTATTTATGAGTTGTCCTCTAGTTTACTAACAATAATGTACTAGACAGGGGCCGCATTCCGAGTTACGTTAAAAGTGATTATATCGCATATCCGACTAAATTTTATAGTCACAAAATATAAGGGTTATTGAGTAATAATTGTGACTTTGGACTTTGGTCGGATTCGCGATTTTATCACTTTTAACGTAACACGGAATACGGCCCTCATTGCCTCGGTAGTCACGTGGTCAAGAGCGCGACTGCTTCTCAGACTGAGGTCATGGGTTCAATCCTTAGGTCGGGGAGTGTTTGTGGGTTTTTCCATCAGGAACTTCTCAGTCGAAACCCACAGTCTGGATTTTTGTCCGTTTAATGGCAACAGGTTCGCACACTATATAGAAAGGAAAGAAAAGAAAGAAAATTCGTTTATTTGCGGTAAACATGACGCAAAGAAAGATAAAAAAAACACGTAAACAATAAATTGGGGGAAAATATGCGTCACATCCACGCAAAACGGCTATCGCTCAGCATAATGCTGAGACCCCATGCGAGACAGCCCCAGCGCTGGTTTTCAGCGATAGCCGGCGCTGACGTGATGACGTCAACCGATGCAACATATTATAGTGAAACAACTAATCAAAAATAAAATAAATAGGTACAATACTTAGTCCTAAATGTTTATACAAATACAATATTTAAAATTTCGTTCCGTCGGCGACTCACGCGCCGCAGACTTATTGCAATTTGTGCGCGTAGGCATTTCATAGGCATAAGCATAGCATATGTTCCCACTGCAAATACACAGGCCTCCTCTCTATGTAAGAGAGTGTGCCGTAATCCACCACGCAATCTCAGTGCGAGTTAGTGCATGTCACATGTATTCGAATTGGTTAAAAATGTTGGTTTTCGGACATACCGGTTTCCTTCACCGTTTTGAGAGCATTGGTGATGAAATAATTTACACAAAGTAGATTGCCTGCCTGGGTTCAAACCTACGACCTACTACTCGTTGCTCGCGGTTGTTTACACTGGGACATCACTGCTATTTATTAGGACTTAAACAAAAATAGCGGAAATGTAGGTAGGTACAGGTACCTAGAGCTGACTTTTTTTTCCTTGTGGAACTCCTCGTGAATATCCTCCGTCTTGGTAGAACAGAGGGTTATATCGAATTTCTACCGATTAAAACCCCACTGTTCCTGTTACTTACATGAACCGAGGGCCCGGGAGATACTAGTAAATTTCCTGCACCCCCGACTGGACCTAGAGCGTGCTAGCGTAGTACCAACTTTCAATAGTCTACTCCATTTTAGTGATGTGCCGGATATCCGTATCCGTATCCGTATCCGCGGATATCCGAGGAAGAAAAAGATCTATATCCGTATCCGTTACTTTTTGACGGATCTTGAACGGATCTTTTATATTATTACATTTCATTACGTATATGAAATTTTAAAGATATGTAGCAATAAAAAAAATCTATTATTTATAATTATATTATTTTAAGAGCCCCTCATCAGTTAGCCACGAGCCCCAACAACTATATTCTACAACATTTTTTTTTATGTGCGTTTAGTAGGTGCGGAAAAAAAATTATTTTCTTCTTTCTAAATATATAATTTACATTAGTTAATTTTTTAATGTTATGTTGGTAAATATTGGATGGCAGTCAAGCCGAAGGCCTATCTGATGGCAAGTGGTCAGTGCCGCCTACAGCTGCAAAACCAGAGACACGCACTATCTACCAGATAAATTATAAAATGCACAAGAGTTTTGAATGAAAACTGCTTGAACTTATTCGGTGGTGGTAAATTATTTATGTTAGGCCATATCTTACCATGTGATCAAAAATATTTAAATCACATTATATGCAATATCTATTTATAGTGTAGTAGTATAGTATTGACTTCATTAATTCAAAAGTCATTGTGTTTTTTAGTTAGTAAATAATTTGTAAACATACCTACCTACTTAAGTAAAATACAAATGTTCCAATGGTACCTTCAAAATGATTAAATTATGCATATGAACGTAGAAATATAAAAACTCAATGATAATATTAAAAATAACTTCAGATAGATAAATGAAATCATTTATATTATTTGTTTTATTTGCTTCCATACCAACAAATAAGTCTATAAACATAAAAAAAATATTGCATTAAGTATTTATTAGTTATTGTATTATTAATCATTCGCTTTTATTTATTAACTACGTTAATACAAAGATAGTGATAAGATTTGAAAAAACCTTGTACATGCGCATCTACTTTTAAGGAAAAATAAATAATAATAATAGGACTTTGTTTGATATAAAACATTTCACTTGTTATTTATTTAGGATCTCCAAGAAAAAAATATACATAATATATGAGTACCTAATGAATGTGTCATGGTTTGGTTAAGATATTTTTCAGGCATGAGATGGGTAACGGTCCCATACAAGCTTGGCCCAGAAATGAACACAAATGAAACAAAATGTATTATGAAGCTTTAATAGTGTTCCATAGTCCTGTATATTTTTTTTGACCGTAAAACTTTGTCAAGGGACATAAAACCCTTCTCAAATTTGATGAATTCATAAATAAATTCAATTCATGATGCGGTCTTATGCAGCACCACAGAACTTTAAATAAAATAGAAATCGTCAAAGACAGACCTGACTGACAAGAAGGCTTATGTATTTGTATGGTATATATGTATTTATGTCCTATGTATGTAGGATTCTTTTTGCTGTCGTAGCATCCAGACGCATCTAGATGTATTTTATTTAATGATTTACATGTCATCTGGTTTGTGGTGACAGCCCAGCTAAACGAACAATAGGTGAAAAGTGACGTTTTACAAAAATCAACATGGCGGACTTTAGAACCCAATAAGTAGAGGTGAAAAAAGGTTTTTAATACGTCAAAATAAAGGGCTTTAGGAGACGATTCCAAAAATATGACTTATGATCAGAGATCGGATATTCGGATGCATATTTATTTAAACTTAAAGTGGCTTCATAATAAAAAAACTCTCAATTTAAATCCCGGAATTACATAAAATCCGGGAATGCATAACTAATCAGATAGATGGTACGGAAACGATTTATCAGCCCTCTTATGGAGATTACTTTTGCGGTGTTAACATAAAAATGTATATTCCTACTTTAAACATTTTTTAACGAAACTATGGCACCGAGTTGTTTATCACTATGTGCTATAACAATTTGGCAACCTACTTTACAACATTAGCTAGCATTTCTAATGTCATAAACTTATTATCAATTCCAGAATCGCGAGATTTTTGCGATCGTTACAAAAGTGCATTCCATATTAGCCAACATACGTTAGTAAATATACATTCGATTCTAAAATCAAAACTCTAAAGTCGATCCCGAAATCCCGGGATATTTTCGACACAAAAGTGCATTCCATAATAGCCAACACCTCAAATTTCGGTAAATATGCATCCGAATATCCGATCATCCGATCTCTACTTATGACCCTGGTGTCACCAGGGTCATTTATTTATTTTTATTGGTTCTCCAACAACTGTATACACTGGTGTTATGCTAAAGGTAACATGAAACAATCACAGTGCAACAGTGCAACAATCACTTACAGTTACAACTCATATTTTAAGAATCGTCTAGTGTCTACGTGAAAAACGAATTAATGGCATATTTTATACATATAGGTACTAAAGCGTACTCTTTCACACACAGAATAACAGGATGTTTCGTATAGAAAAAACTAAAGTAAATAATGCGTTGTGTTGTTTAACTTCTAATGCCTCCCTCTATGTTATTTATAGGTCTGTGCAAAACATAAACGACATAGGTATGACAAATGCTTGACAATGACGGACACTGACAATAATCATGAAAGATAAAAAAGGTGCTGCCATTAAATACTTTTGAGACTGGGCTTATCTATATTGATACATTTAATCAAGTATTAAATATCATGTTCATTGCAATCTGGTTATTATTCAATGCGCTTTAAATACAGTTTTTAACCGACTTCCAAAAAGGAGGAGGTTATATGTTCGTCGCGTATGTTTGTTTTTTTTTTTTTATGTATGTCCACCGATTTCTCCGTCAATTGTGGACCGATTTTGAAAATTCTTTTTTTGTTTGAAAGGGTTTGCTCTGGAATTGGTCCCATATAAATTTTATTAACTTTGCTTGGATAGTTTTTAAGTTAGCTACAAAATACGTATTTTTTTCCCACTTAATATGTAGATGATATGATAAGTTTCTGTCACTGGTAGCAGGTAGTGGTATTTGAATGTGTGTGGGGTAGGTACCACAACTAAAAAGTGACAAATAAAAACTTTTTACAAAAAAAAAACAACCGACCTCCAAAAAAAACACTACAAAGTGAAAAATAACTTTAATTTCGGAAGTCGGTGGCAAAAAACGAAAATACAAAACCCAAGACACCGACTTCCGAAATTAAAGTTATTTTTCACTTTGTAGTGTTTTTTTTGGAGGTCGGTTGTTTTTTTTTGTAAAAAGTTTTTTAATATTGTATATTCTAAAAATACAAGTGAAATCATATGAATTCTTACAATAAGCATAGGTATCCCAATTACTATCATATTTCCAAAAACTGGCAATATAAATATCTCTCCAAATACTTGAATCAAAACTATAACTTTAAAATTGAAATATTTCCTGCAATGTTTGCCAAGTAATTGATTTAAATTTTATGTGATTTTAAATATGATTTTAATTTTTGTTTTAAATTTAATTGTAGAATTTTGTTGAAATAATAATTATGTTCGGTGAGTGTAAGAACTCATCTAATTTTAAGTAGGCACTAAACAACAAATAAGTAATGCATGATGTGCTTACCTGTAAGAAATTGGTACACTAGTCTATAAGTTTATTGCATGTATCTCATATCTTTGTATCGGTGTATTCAATTGTTGGTGAGCCAAATAAATAAAATAAAATAAAAGTAACGAAAGCAGTGGTTGGTGCGATTTAAAATATTATCAGTTACTAGCTTCTGCCCGCGATTTCATCCGCGTGGAATAGTTACTTTGGTGCTCCGCTCCTATTAGTCTTAGCGTGATGATATATAGCCTATAACCTTCCTCGATAAATGGGCTATCTAAGACTGAAAATTTTTTTCAAATCGGACCAGGAGTTCCTGAGATTAGCGCGTTCAAGCAAACAAACAAACTCAATCAATCTGCCTAGCCTTTTCCCAACTATGTTGGGGTTGGCTTCCAATCTAACCGGATGCAGCTGAATATCAGTATTTTACATGGAGCGACTGCCTATCTGACCTCTACAACCCAGTAACTGGAGAATACGATATCTCTTACAAACTCTTCAGCTTTATATATTATTATATTATATATTAGTATACATTTTTTTAGTATAATTATGTCTTGGTCTGTGCTTGGCAAGACTTTATACATATCCTTTATTACACATTTTGATTTTATGAATGGGAAACCCATAATTGACGATCTATTGAGAAATGACACAACCAGAGTCTCAGAAAACATTGGATAAAGAAGAAATGCAAAGTAGAAAATGCTACTTATCTATCTCTTTGTATCATCATCATCAGCCTATAAATGTTCCCACTGCTGGGACACAGGCCTCCTCTCTGTGAGAGGGAGTGGGCCGTAATCCACCACGCGGGCCCAGTGCGGGTTGGTAGATATTTAGATATCACATATCTTCGAATTTTCGGTTCTAGGACATGCCGATTTCTTCACGATGTTTTCCTTCACCGTTTTGAGAGCAGTGGTGATGAAATAATTTACACAAAATAAAGCGCCTGTCTGGGTTCGAACCTACGACCTACAACTCGTAAGTCGCGACCGTTACCACTGGGCCACCACTGCTCCCCACTAGGCCACCACTGCTCTTCTCTTTGTGTAACATCGTTGTTTTCTATAGGTAATTACTTCATTTCATTGATAATTTGATAACCCTGACAAAGATAATAATTGAAAATGAAATTCAAATTACTGCCATCGTTAATGTAACTTATTTGTTTTACTTAGTTAATTGCAATGTCTATTTATAACCGCTATCTTAACTGTTGCAGAAATAACAACAACAGCATTACACAAGCTAAAAAAAAACCGGCCAAGTGCGTGTCGGGCCACGCACAATGAAGGGTTCCGTAGTTGGGATGAATTTATCCCAAAAACAAACTTAACTTTGTAGTTGATAAACATGTTCTCCCATACGGAATGTATGGGAAAACATGTTTCTGCAACTGCAAAGTTAAGTTGGTCGATTATTACTTGATAACTAGTAAAGCCTAGTTAGCTGTGATAGTTTTTCTTTTAATTTCGTTATATAAACTACTGCTGTGATTTTTTTCACATATCCAAAACCAACCATTTAGCTGGCAGGGGGGGGGACTTGACTCTAACAAAAATTAGCACTTTAAAGCTTAATATTTTGCAAACAGATTCCTGAATCCAAAAATGGTTTACACAAACTCAATGTTTTTGAAAGACCTTTCCAATGATACCACACATGGTGGGATAAAAAAATAAAAAAATAAACATCATCACTTTACGTGTATGGGAGGTACCCTAAAAAAAATGTTTTTCATAAAAAAAAATTACCATTTTGTTGACGTAATTAATATGTATACCTATGTCAAATTAGAGCTTTCTAGTACTAAGGGTCTCGGAGCTAGACCGCGGACAGACAGACAGACAGACGGACATGACGAAACTATAAGGGTTCCTTGTTTACTACGGAACCCTAAAAAGTGCACAAGCAAGGCCATCGCAGACAGGCGCGACGTGACACCGGTAAAACAATTTCCGTGAAGTTATCATAGAAATTGTTCCACCAGAGTCGCGCCGCGTCGTCTCATCGCGCCTGTCTGCTCCGAGCCTTGATACGATCGGACTTGAAAAGACCGGTTGGAATGCAAATGATTCGGAAGAAACATTTTTCTATAAACACCTACACACTTTATCATTAGCTTTTGAAAAGGGTATGCTGAGATGGTTTAGGCATTTTGAGAGGATGAAAGGCGACTAATAAACTGTATTTACAAGGCTGATGTGAAGGGAAAGGCCGGGCGAGGACGCCCTAGGAGGACTTTATTGGTGATGTTCTTCAGAAAGGTCAGGTGCGTAGTACTCACAACCGGCGCGGGCGTGCGTGGTACATAAACACACGCTTTCTTCCCATGGAGGTAGGCAGAAACTACAGAACGCCACCTGCTACGATCCTTACATAGTCCTTTTGCCTCGTTTACGTTCATACATCTGGTCATACACGCACGCCGGTTGCGAGTACTACGCACCTGGCCTTTCTGAACAACATCACCAATAAGGTCAGTATATGTCCTCCTACGGCGTCCCCGACCGGCCTTTCCCTTTACATTAGCCTTGTAACTACATTTTGTTAGTCACATCAGTCACAAATACATACACACATGCTTTATTGTACATCAATAATTATTGTAACACAGCTCATAACTAATCGTCCGTCCTTGTGTCACCACTTTCTGGCATAATCTGGTAAAATTGTGTACCATAATATAAAAATATACTATAATTTCGTTCCAATTTTAACTTTATCCAGTGCATGCCAAATAAGTCCGATTTACGTGGTGTGATTTAATTTCCCGTGGCATACCTACCATAAGTTGAAGCAAAAATAATGTTGTACCATCTTAACAGTGATAAACGATGCAAGTCATTTGTTAACCGACTTCCAAAAGGAGGAGGTTCTCAATTCGACTGTATGTTTTTTTTTTGTATGTTTGTTACGAGATTGCTCCGCCAATTATGAATTGATTTTGATGATTCTTTTTTATTTGGTATATAAATTTTGTTAACTTTGCCTGGGTAGTTTTTGAGTTAGCTTCAATAATACATATTTTTTCCCACTTAGTACCTACGTGGATGATATGATAACTTCCTGTCACTGTTATTTACATAGCAGGTAGTGGTATTCGAATTTGTGTGTGGTAGATACCACAACTACAAAGTGAAAAATAACTTTAATTTCGGGAGTCGATGTCTTTGGTTTTGAATTTTTGTTCTTTGTCACCGACTTCCGAAATTAAAGTTATTTTTCACTTTGTAGTGTTTTTTTTTTAAGTCGGTTGTTTTTTTTTTTTTGTAAAAAGTTTTTATTGCTTAAATTTTATAGCACCATGTAAATAGGACTTTAGAAAGTAGTGAATGAAGCTCTTAAAATAATTTCAGAAAAAAACAAACCTCGTATTGACAACGCTCCTGAACCTCGTAGCGTAGATCGCGCTCTTGGTCCACATTATATTATTATCACGACACGACCACTCCGGCGGAAACGCACTGGCACACTGATTAGCTCACAATCGCGTACAATATACATCCTCTTATAAACAGTCTTATCAGCCCTGAGATAATAAAACTAATATAATACTAGATCCGAGTTAATTGTTGTTTTTTTTTTTGGAGTGAATGTAGTAGCTTGATTACCGTATGGTACGATTTTTACTCGATTCGGTAACAGGTAAGTGCGCAAGAGTGGTTTTGTCTCAATCTCTATTTACGCCAAATGTAGTGCGTCCTTCGTAATTATCATGACATGTACACATTGACATTACTTATATAATATTGAAACATTTTCATTATTCTTGCTATTTTTTATTGACTTGACATCATTGTTATTGATCGTTATTTTCAATATAAATTATTATTTTAAATGAATAGAATCGTACTAATTTTAGTAATTGCATTGTAATCTAAATTTAAATTATGAAATTATTATTAGTATTTTTATTTTATTGCTAATTATTAAATGTGTACCTACTGCATGCTATAAGTATAACCAAGATGTAAATCTAAATATTTGCACGGCTGAAATGCCGAATATAGTGAAACCCATAGAACTTAAGAACATATGTACCTATATTCTTGCAAATAAATATATCATTCATTCATTCATTCACTGCATTCTTTTTAGATCATATCTTCGCCCTCCCCGCTAACTGTCGTATCTCACAAACTGACGTATCTGCAATGACATTACCTACGTGTTCAGAACTTTGTTTCGAAAAAGTTCTCTCTAATCGTCGTGTCTGTGTTGTTTACCGTTTAGAAGATAATCACGTATTTTGTTTTGCGTGTTTTGTTTGAGGGAAAAAATATTCTCACCACCTGTCGTATATGCACACATCTACAGTTAGTGAGTTAAAGGGCTATTTATAAAAAGTTATTAATTCATTAATAAAGCCACAGCTGACGCAACTATATTAACATGATTGTAGCGCCCGACCGAAAAACTGTTGCCCGGAAAAATATCAATTGCTAGTTACGACAATTAGCGGGGAGGGTGAAGATATAAGAGTCAAGTTTCTTCTTCGAAAACGTGTATGAATGGTTCCCGTTGCAATGTCTGTCCCAAAAATATCTATTGAAAGTGTAAACAAACCCTGTTCATGTTAAATTCTTACGTAACCAATCACCCACTAAAGGGAATTATTAACAATTCATCAGTATTAAGAACATTTCAACTTGATGTCTCAATACTTTTTCCAATGCTGTTTAAATTGTAGTTGAAAAATCGTCGACAAAAATTGAAACCATAAAATTAACCTCAATTTGTCAAATGAAAAACAAATCAAGGGAGCAATATAAATTTACTTTTTCTGATCCATTTGTTTACATTTTGATCAAATACTTTTGAAGCAGACTATAGCTGTTATTTAACTAATGGTAGCAGGCGCGCAAGATACTATTACATTGTTATTACAATATTGCCTCTTTTATTTATCTTTTTAATCTGCATTATGTATGGCATATCTGTATGGCATTTCCTATCAAACTTGTATCTATAATCATTTAATAATAACTACATGATAACTGATAATTATAATCTACAAAGAATAATTTGATTACATTATTGTCCTAAGTGACTACCTAGGCAGACGTATGACTGACCAAGTACTCCCGCAAGCATGTCAGTGCATGACTGAACAGTAGGTACTGAACATGCTTGAAATGAAAGGTCATAAAAACTTTTTACAAAAAAAAAAACAACCGACTTCCAAAAAAAACTACAAAGTGAAAAATAACTTTAATTTCGAAAGTCGGTGTCTTTGGTTTTGAATTTTCGTTTTTTGTCACCGACTTCCGAAATTAAAGTTATTTTTCACTTTGTAGTGTTTTTTGGAAGTCGGTTGTTTTTTTTGACGTGACAACGTCTTATAAATTGGTTTGCCGGGTGACACTTCAAGAAACTGCGTTACGCTCCGCTCACGTTATGCGCTCACAATGAGAGCGAGTGAGAGGCACGCGTCCCTTCCACTCGGGCATGGTTAGCCCGCCTAAGAGCGAGAGAGACAGACATAAAAAGTGAATGCAAGTTATTGTATGTATATTTGTATATAAATACGTATGTATGTGTAAAGGTAAAAATAAAATTTTGTTAATATGAAATTCAGTGCGAGATTCTTTGTATAAATTAATGTTTTAAATATAATTCTTTGTATAAATAACTGTTTTAAATTGTTACTATTATTTCATCCTTCTTCCTACTATACGAATGAATATTCACATTAAAATTATTTTACCACTCAAAGTCGTTGTCACGTAAAACTTTCGCCCGTATACCGACTTTACAGGCAACCAATTTTTTTGTAAATAGTTTTTATTTTTCACTTTTTAGTTGTGGTACGTACCCCACACAAATTCGAAAACCACTACCTGCTATGTAAATAAAGGAACAGGAACTTATCACATCATCCACATGCTAAGTGGGAAAAAGTACGTATCATTGAAGCTAACTCAAAAACTATCAAAGCAAAGTTAATAAAATTTATATGGGACCACCTCAAGAGCATGCCCTTTCAAAGAAAAAAAAATATTTTCAAAATCGGTCCACAATTGACGGAGAAATCGGTGGACATACATACGCATAATATAAAAATAAACAAACATACGCGACGAACATACAGGGTGTTTGGTAGAACGTTGAACATACGAAAATGATGGATAGGTGGGGTCATCTGCTACTTACTCAGCCCTAATTTATTCGGCCCTGGCCCCCTGGTTTTTTTTTATGAAAGTTGAAATTAAGATTTAAGTATTTTTTACATATTTCTGTAAGTTTGAGGACTCATAACTTTTTTCTAGCTAACATCTGAATAAAGCAATAGTTTATAAAAATCTGCCAACATTAAAGATTAAAAAAAAATACAAAAATATTGCCTGTTTTAGCCATTTTTAATAAAAATTACACTAAAAAGTTAAGAAAGTGGTGAAACTAGAAGAAAGCAATTTTTTTTTTAATTTCCAGTGGGCTAGGGCTAAATAAATTAGGGCTGAGTAAGTAAGTAGCAGATGACCCCACCTATCAAACATTTTCGTATGTTCAACGTTCTGCCAAACACCCTGTATAACCTTTGTGGAAGTCGGTTAAAAAGTGAATCAACCATCTTCACCATACCGAAACACTGCTTGGTGATTATTATATCTGGCTATTAGTAACCCAATTTATTTTGGGTCGGAGCAACATTTCTTCTTCTTTCTTTCTTTCTTTCGTTATCTCGGTAGTGACTCCCTTTCCAGCCATATCATCTTCCACACAGTCCATCCATCGTTTCTTTGAACTTCCCTTACTCAGCCATCCACATTCATACACAAATCTATCCTGTACAAAAATTAGGGAAATGTCGTGCATTTTCCTCATTCCTCCACATCACATGTTCATACCATGGCCACCGATTTCCATACCGGTCAACTGCCCTAACTTCGCCTGGCGCCCTATGTTTGCCTATAATGAAAAAGCTGTAATATCTTTTTTATCACATCAATTCAAAAAGAGCTAGTTTATTCTTCGTAAACAGGGACTAAAATAGTTTTATAATCATTAAGGATTAAAAGTGATTTGAATTTTGAATGTGTATGTTGTTAGTAAAAGTTCCAATCACCAAAGAGATCAAACACAAACATTGTTTGAACAAGTAACAGGCAAATCCAAGATGGCAACTCTTAAAATGTTCAAATTTTTGGTCATAGGTCGTATCCACAGTTTTCGAAGGTGCTAAAGTCGACAATGAAGTCAAAATGTAAATCCAAGATGGCGGCTTCGGAAATTTTAAAATTTTTGGTCATGGGTGTCGTTTTCATAGTTTTCGAAGGTGCTAAAGCCGATAATGACATTAAAATGTAAATCCAAGGTGGCGACTGCGAAAATTTTGTCTTTGTTTTAAATCAGAAGGAACTTCGTTCCGAAGAGAAAAATACGAATTTTATCTCGTTTTATTTTACCTTTAGGTATATGTATATGTTCTCGCTGCTGAGGTGAAAAGTTGTATGTGTTACACGAGACCAAAGTTATTTGCATCTCTACGCTCGTGATTCAATTATAGAATCCTTCGCTTACTCGGGATTCAAAACCAACACTCGCAGCAAAAACCAACTTTGCTCTCTTCTTGCACAAATAACTATTTCATTTTACTTGTGTGGCAAATTGGCAATCGAAACTTTGAGTTTTCATAGAGAGCTTTAAGTTTCGATTGCCATACAAGTAAAATGAAAAAGACATATCTTTTTCATAATAGGCAAACTTAGGACGCCAGGCGAAATTAGGGCAGTTGACGGTACTCATTTCTAATTCTATATTCTACAAAAACATATGGTCGGGATTTTTTTTCTCTCATTTCTGAAGTGGTGTAAAGTAATCTCACATTTAGTATTTAAGGCTCATACACTAATAGGGGTGAGTCTATTGTCATTATTCTGCCACCAATCTAAACAAGAATAAACTAATAACATGTTGCACACTCAGGAGTTCAACCCGGGACCTTACACTCAGCAGTCGTGCTTGCAATGCTTTGCATGAACTTCAAAATGAAAAAAAAAATTATAATTATTTGTCCAGTCAATCTTATACCTACGCCAAGCATAATCATTGTCAAGGTTAAAGGCATCGTCAGGGAAGAGAACTGGCTCCGCGATACCAGCTTCAGAAGCAAAATACGTCGTAGTATTAAGTCTAATCGAAGTGCAATGCCACTGAGCAAAAGGGTGGGTTTGAATCCCGCAATAGCACTTACGATATTAGACGTAACGACGAAACAAGCAAACAAAGTATAACTTACTCCATCCATCAAAAACGCCAAACAAGACCTCTTGAGCCGCAAGGCACCGCTAGTTTGCCTAATCCAGAATGTAATAGAACTCTATATTTTGCACTTACATAAGGACACCGCTAGTAAATAACACAAATTATATACGTAACAAAACGGACCACGGTCAAGTCTTTGTATTCTTTTTGGTATCTGATCTTGGCGGTGGTTGAATCGAGGCCGAGTGCCGACTCGCCCCCCGTCCCTCTCGCCCCCTCGCCCCGCACCGGAAGTGGCGCGTGGGGCGCACGCGACGCCACCCCGCCCCCCGCGCCCCGGCTGCCCCGCAACCCTCTGTGACGAAACATGCAAATTTCACCGACCTCCTAAGGCCACGATACAGATCTAGGTAGGTGAAAATGCGTTATAAATGTATTTTCCGCCTTCCTGTTCTCTCTAACAAGGTCGCGGGGTGAAAGATCTAGGTGATCCTTTGCTATATATACACTTCGTAATTATGCCGATATTAACCTTATTGTGAAGTTTATTATGAAAATTAAGCCCTAAGGTCCAACGCAGATAAAAACATTTCAAAATCATGTTCATGATTTTCACATATTACCATCCGGGAAAATAGTTTTTATTGCAACATTAGAAATTAAACAAATTCTAATTTAAAATACATTAGAAAATAAAGTAGTTATTTCTTCACACAAATATTGTTGGTATTTACGGAATGTCAACGCTGAAAAAACTGTTAACTCATCGAGCACTGACTTGGCTGTTTAATTTCATTACTAAATTGCAACACCTTTCAATATATCGAGTGTATCATATCATGTCAAACTGAACAATTCCACTGTATAGAATATTGAAACCGTTTTTCGCTAAAAGATTAAAAATTAATAAATCAGTCTATTAGCGAAATTAAAATTGGCGCAAAAAGAAATAAAAGAATGAAAATGAATGACGTTGTTGGAGACGCAGGTAGCTTCTATGTTGGTATGATGATTCACTCTATGTGCGTCTGTATGTCACAGGTTTATTTTTTCCTTTTCCATAATTGATTCCTTTCAGAATTGTGTTTTAGTAGCCGTTGAAGGGGGTGTATTCCCGTCATACTTGCAATTCAAAACTACTGTGGTAAAACTATATTTGAAACAATAGTTTCGACTTAGAAAGAAACGCAGAACAGGTATTTGAAAAGAAATTTGAGGTATTTGAAGGAAAAACCTCACCACAACAACAAGCAGGGGTCCCGCGACAAATAATAAATGGGTCAATGCATGGGACGCTCTGAGACATCGCTCGGGAGTTTGTTTGTAAATCCAGCCGGGCGCACCGCCGCCTTTATTTACTCGAATCATGCAAGAAGTTGGCCGGCGCTACGCAATCGTGCCGCAGTCATGCTCCGCCCGCCCAACGAATAACATACTCGGAAAACTCGAGCCATGGCCGTCCGTGATACCCTGTGCAGTGCTTCGTAAATGTGATACTGTTATGTGACGATGTCGCAGGCCGCCGGCGGCAAGAAGGGAGGCAAGGGCCCCCCTAAGAAAAATGTGGACGAAGACAAGATCCCGCCGGCTAAGGCCGCAGACGAGGTTAAAGATGAGACTTCTTCTAACAATGGTGATAAAAAGGAAGTTAAGGAGCTCAATGGAACAGAGAGCGTGGTCAAGCCTCCAAGTGCGGGGATTAACATCCGGGAGGTGGCGGCGAGGATCCTCACGTTGGCGCAGAAGGGGGAATGGCCAGCAGTGGAACAGACCCTCAAGGTCCTGGAGAAGCTGGTAGCGGCTGGCGGCGAGGATGCCGTCTCCGTACCCATGGCAGGCATCCTGGATCCGGTAATGTTCTATTTCATGTTTATTACAATATACCCTCTGTCATCTCTATGTTGTTACGATACGCTCTAGTTCTCTAACGCTGTTCTGAATTTAATCCTGGCGTTTGGTTGGGGTCATATACTTTAGAAATCTTTCTGGACGTTATTTATACCATTGTTTTAAAATTGGGCATGATTTATATCGGTGAAGTAGGCATCACGGAGTAACGGTTTCTATGGTTTCTGGTTGACGCTTTGTGGGTAGGTACTTCAAGGCTTATAAAATGGATCTGCTGATTAGATAGAGAGTATCTAAGGAAGGATTCCACGTTTTCTTAAATCGACCAGGCCTGGCCAGTTAAAAGATTTTGAGGGAAATAAAAACTATGAAGGGATGGATATTGCACTGCTTGATAATATATTTGAATATATTTTCAACTGAATTGTTTGTTCATGGTTTATTCGAACCAGACAGCTCTTGTTTATTTTTTATTTCGGTAACTGAGCGCTGTCCAAATATTGTACAGGGAATGCAAAGAGAATTCTTAACACCTTCGCGTTAAAAGAATTTGGGAAACGACAAAAATGCTTTTCCTAATTTGTTGTGGCTGGTTGGTCGCTATGCCATGTTGAATTTTTAATCGGTTTTTATGTTAAGATAGGCAGGTACCTATTGTATAAAATAACACATATACCCACGTTTCTTCTGTTAGGAAATTTGGCTTCTCATGCGTTTTGCATTATCTATAGCAAGTCAGTATGTTTTGTCATCAAATGCGTTACACGTGTTTCAACTAATATTTCTGACCACCCCATAAAAAGTAGAAGTCAGCCCTACACCGTATTTTATTACACATAACAGTGGCCTTGTTTTAAGTCCAAATTAATTCCAGGTACACCTATTACAGATGTCCTTCATATTTTCGTTAGCCGCGTGGTCGCCAAAGGTCTTATTCGGACCGAAACCTTCAACCTTCTTGGTTCACTCAATTATGGCTGCTTCATAATCATTACTTATATTATAATAAACCAGAATCATACAGTCATTATTATGGCTATTAAAATTGTCTATAGTGATGATCGAAATGGGATTTTTATAAAATTTTATTTAAATGCGATTCCGATCTTTTTCATAAATATATTTTCTCATAGTTTGACGCAATTATCGTATTTTCGAGCATTTGATTCTTATAAGAATATATTGTTATTTTCCGTAGATCATTTTGACATATGATTTTTGTCGAAGGAATGGTTGGTCCATCAAACTCAAACTCAAAGTATTTATTTCAACTAAACCATCTACAGCCACGTTTGAACTGTCAAGGAGTCGGTCAGTCATAAAGATGATGCTAGTTCCAAATTTCAAAGTGTAGTAGGTTCCTATAGAGTAGAACGGCCCAGAAATTCCATAGACACTGTCCATGGAATTGCTGAAAAGAGTGTCCATTGGACACTCTTTTAAATAAATAATAAAAATATATTGTTTTATGAAAATTATCTTCACATTCATCTCTGTCTATATCTATCTTTGTATATGTAGGTATGAGTATTCATTCAAGTTAACACTGGACTCCAAATGAGTTTAGAATAGATATATGATGATAGATGTTGGCAGCAGTTTAAAAAAACCGGTTATCTCTCGTTGCACGTTGGTTGTTTGATTATTAAAGTCAATTATTTCATTTTGGTATTGACTTTTTAATTCAAAGTTATCAAAAAGAGGTTTAGGGTGGCCGCTGCTGTGACCATCTTAAATCCAATCAATCAATCAATCATTTATTTGCAATATGTTCCGCGAGAGGCTGGTTTAAAATTTCAAACTTTTGTTTATGTAAATAATGAATTTTGAATATGAGGGTTACTTTTGGGAGGCAAAAAGGAAAAAAAATAGTTTGGCAAATTGTACCGTGTGATAAATCAAATGAAAGGGCTTACTGCGAAGGTCTCAATTTTTTTTTTTTTTATAATTTTAAAATAAATGTTTTTATAGTTATTTAAGAAAATTTATGAAAGTTGACCTGAAATTGAAATTTTCCCATATCCCCGAAACTATTGTGCTTAAAATTAAATACATTACATAGTTCTATACTTATAGATTACAGTAAACCTATAATAAGTCTATGGTTTTAAAATGACATGGCAAATCTCTCAATATTGTGTGTACAAACTTACATTTGCAGTTGGAATGTATGGCAGAACATGTTTTTCAACAACAGTGTTGTATTTTATTTCATTTATTTATTAAGGGATAATAAACAACTACAACATATATAATACAGTACCTGGTCAACTGAGCTCTGCTCGGGTGAAAACAGATAAACATATCGTCCAGCTATTCCAACGTTTTATCACATTCCCGAGGCTGTGAAAATAGAGAAAACAAATTTTTACCATTGTCGCTCGAAAAAGGGCATTTGTTTCATCGACAACAGTGAATAAAACTCTCTTTCACTCACTGAGTGAATAAAAACATTTTTAATTTGGAACAAGCACGAATTGTACGAATTATGTACAAAAACCGGCCATGTATGTGTCGGACCACGGACAATGAAGGGTATTAGTTGGGATGTTTTTTGTATTTTGAATGTAGTTTTTTTACATTCTGTGATTACTTGAACTCACACACTGACTAATTAGTATCACTTGTAATTTTTTTAGGAATATCGTATCTATAGGTACCTACTTTTACAATACTTGTAAATATGTGAACACCATGTATCCACTACATAATTATTTTTCTGTCATTGCTTAATTTTTAATTATTTTTACCTATTGTGGTATAGTAATCTTATTCCAGGTGCATCGTCATCACATATAATTATATAATTAATGTATACAAAATATTGTAAAATAGTTTAAAATAGTAACGGTGGAGTTTCTTGCCCATTCTTCTCCATACGAAAACTACCTTTTGGAAGGGGCGACTGGAATCAATTCTATTTTTTGTTTTTGACGTTCAAAAGTGCCTTTTCGTGCCTTATTGAAATAAATTATTTGACTTTGACTTTGATGAATTTATCCCAAAAACAAAATATTGTAGTTGAAAGACATGTTCTCCCATACATCGATATACGTCACGGTCAATTGTCAAACTGCAAATGTAAGTTTGTAATAAAAAAAAAATGTGTGATAAAACTACAAATTAACAATTTTCGGAGTTTTTCTTTTATATGTGCTGTGAGACCTTGCTTCCTGCTAAATTTCATGATTCTAGGTCAACGGGAAGTACCCTGTAGGTTTTGATTTATTTGCGAGTGTCAAAATATGACGCATAAATGGCCGTATTTGTTTATTGCGTTGACTTAGAAGCTTGATTTTTTAGAACTTCAAGAGACCATAGACCTACGAATTTGATATTAATTTCAACTTGATACTTCCACGCGTTCCTGAGAAAAAGGGTCTTGAAAAACTGACAGACAGACGGACGGACAACGAAGTGATCCTATAAGGGTTCCGTTTTTTCCATTTATAGATACAGAACCCTAAAAATAAATAAAACGTGCTGTTAGTACCTACTGGCTGGCTAAATGGAGCTATCATCATCATCATCAGCCTATAAATGTTCCCACTGCTGGGACACAGGCCTCCTCTCTGTGAGAGGGAGTGGGCCGTAATCCACCACGCGAGCCCAGTGCGGATTGGTAGATGTCACATGTCTTCGAATTTTCGGTTCTAGGACATGCCGGTTTCCTCACGATGTTTTCCTTCACCGTTTTGAGAGCAGTGGTGATGAAATAATTTACACAAAGTAAAGCGCCTGTCTGGGTTCGAACCTACGACCTACAACTCGTAAGTCGCGGCCGTTACCACTGGGCCACCACTGCTCTCCAATGGTGCTATGCCATAGAGCTATACAATTAAATTTTAAAAAAATATCCCGCCATTTTTAGTTAGGCTAAGTGGTTTTTATAGGATAAGGTTAACAAAACTTCAAGTAGCAATGTTGCAGTCCACTGCATCATCCGTAATAAGACATATTTAAAGATCAGTGGTTACCACTAGATGCGCATTACCAAAATTAACAAACATTTTGAAAAAAAAGAAATAAGTTACTATAAAGCAAGATGTTAAGTTTTTTTTTTCTTTATTAAGGCGCTTTGTCACAATACTGACATAGCCGAATTTTAAATTATTTTATATGATTATAATATAATTTGTACATAGTTCTAGCCTCGTCCGATATAGGCTTAGCTAAAACACTATTTAAAGTACCAATTCCAAACATATTTTGAGAATCAAGCAGATTTCTCCTGAAGTAGGTATTCGCCCCGCTCACACTCGACTAAGATATGATATACGTCCTCGATTATTCGATATTTCTCGCAATTAGGTGAAGGTGTGACACCCATAAGGAACGTAAATTTCCTTTTCTATTGAGTGAACAGTTATCTATGCAGGGAATTATTAGAGGCTCAGGCTGAATGGTGCTGTACCAGATACCTTTTTCTCTTGATCTTGAAATTATTTCCACAATTTATGACAGTATTTTTTTAACTAGATAGAAGTTATCTGCGAAAAATGGTAATATATTTATCGGAATATCCTCTACGCAGACCTTCTTAGCACAAACATCTACCACCTCATTGCCATGTATCCCGATATGTGACGGAATCCACTGCAGTATTACTACTTTAGAATTCTGTTGAAGTTCCAAAATCTGATCAATGATTGTGTAAGCTATCGGTGTTCCTCGAATTTTCGAGGTACAACGAGCCACATGTTGTAAGGAACTCTTGGAGTCAGTTACTATTAGAAACTTACTATTATTTATTGATTGAGTGTATGATAAAGCTTCACTAATTGCCAACAATTCGAGGTACTTTATAGACACGTTCGAGTCAATACTAAAAGCCACAGATATATCTTGTTGAGGGTCATAAAAGGCCACTCCGGAATTATCATTGTCTTTGGAACCATCTGTGAATATTTTATAAACATTTGGGTATTCTGTGTTTAAATATTGACAACATAAATCATTTAAAACCAATGGCTGGAATTGTTTTTTTTTGCTTGATTTACTCCGTTAATGCTAAAGTTAGTTTGTTTCTTCTTGGGATAAATTCATTAATTTTTCGTATTTTTTTCTATGGGCCTGTGTCGTCTGAAATATATGGTATTATTATTATTATTTTAGTTTTTAACTATTCTCGGGACCATGGATCCCGGTCCTTTGGAAGGTGTACGAGGGGCGAAGTCAACTCGTAGAGGCCCGTTAGACGTTTTTAAAGAAATGATGCACTAAGCGACGATTCTCCCTGTATGCACCATGCAAGTGCACCCAAGGACAACCCCCGGTTGGTGTAGGACTATTGCAGTACATGAAAACAAAATATTGGACTATGGGTTTGGCTGGCTATAGGTAGTGGATTGGTTACCAAGAACTATGGTAGGCCCCTGCCTGATCAAAGATATATAATATTCACGGATAAGATAGCAAGGGGTGACTTGCACACTCAATAATGGGCCCCCGAAACCTGTCGCTAGCACATAGTGACGTAGCAACAAGGGGACAACATGTCCTGAGATGCTTGAGGAGTGGAGAGGTATTTCACGGCTTTCAGAACAAACCCAGAGCCCTAAAGATGATCAAGATCCCTACGAGCACTTACTGAAATACTTCCTTCCTCCGAGCACGTTTGCTCTTGCTAATCTCCACTCAAGCCGGCCAATTAAGGCAAGAATGAGGTGGGAGCTCCGTTCCTCGTCAGTGTTTACTCCAGCCGGCCAATAAAGGCAAGCCAGAGGTGAGGAATAAGACTTCTCCCGGGAGATAGGGTCCGTGGGGTCGCTACTGCCCAACAGCTCGCCACATGCTGCCTTGCGGGTTTTTGTGTCTCTTTTGGTCGGACTCCTCATCCCAAACCTGTTCCGGCAAAGTAAACTCTACCGGCACAGGCCTAGAGTTCGGAGCGCAAAAGCCCCACCACGACATCAACGTTGAAATATGACGGTGGGGTTATTATTATTATTATTTAAATATCTTTGACATATCTCGGGACCCTGGGGTCCCGGACTTTTGGGCGTACGAGGGGCCTTCTAACAAGAAGGGCTTTTTCTACAAAAAAAAAAAAACTATATAATCGTTAAAATAATTATAAAAACCAAAATAAAACAATGTAAATAAATAATCATCATAATAATTTTAATATCAATCAATACTTATTATTTAATAATAGAAAAGTAAAGTATTTTTTAAATTTTTATTGTGTTAATTATTAGGTAAAAAAATGTAGGTACATAATATTACGAATTGGAAAGTTAAATTATGATTGCATGCAGTATTTATATTATTTTTTTGTAAGCCAAAGAGCTAGAAATAAAAGGCTATTTTATTTGTATCTATTTTAATGTTAAGGTAGTCACTAGGTGGGTACAGTCGCGGAAATACACAAGTACAAAGCGCCTGCAACGATAGACATAAAACATCACAACGTTTCGCAAATTGCTCAATATAACTAGTTGTTGCTTGTTTTGTTCATTTGTTGCATAGCGTTTTATATCTTATGTCTTTTAAAGCTGTTTTGTTTACAATTTTGCTCTATTCTAATCTTTTTAATAATATCACTGTTGCATAATCCCTTGTAAACCGAAACATCTAAACTCCGGGTTCGTGCTCAGAAGGCATGATTTAAGAGAGTTTGTCCTAAAAGTTGGCAACGGCGTAAATAGCTGTCAAATATTTACCTGTTTTGATTAATTTTGTAAAATTACTGTATGAAAATAAGAAATGTGGCTAACTAGTTCTAGTGGTCGCAAGCGCTACTGCTGAGCATGAGGTCCTGGGTTCGATTCCCGGGTCGGGCAAAGTGTTATTGGGTTTTTCTATCTGAAATTTCTCAGTAGCAGCTCGGAGTCTGGATTTGTGCCCGGTTGGTGGCAATAGGCTCGCCCCCTATTACATGGGACTTGAACATAACTGGCGAAATGTGGGTGTACCTGCTACAGGGACACCTCTGCCCAACCCTTCGGGGAAACAAGGCGTGATGTTATGTTATGTTATGTAGTTCCCTAGAATATAAATAATGAAAGTAATTAATATCGTAATACCGAATATTTAGTTTTAGAACTAAAAAAAGAATTTGGAAACTTTCCAAATGCCTTTTTTACACCTAAAATTGTTACAACATCAAATTCAGTGTTATAATTACAATTAATTATTAATATTCTAGGGAACTAGCTAACTACATTTCTTATTTCCATACAGTAATATTGCCAAATTAATCAAAATAGTGAAATATTTGACATCTAATTGCGACGTTGCACACTTTCAGAATAAACGCTCTTAAATCATCCTGTACTTAAGAAGTAATATAAATTATGCGCTAATTTAATTTAATCTTTCCAAATCTTTTCGGAAACAGGTATAAACTCCAATAAAAAGTTGACACTGAAAGAATTGATGATCGTAATTAAATACAGAAAACGGTTAATGTTATTATACCTATTCAAGTCATTTTGATCTGATTATGACGTGCAATCACGCTTAGAATCTCTTAAAGGGTTATACCGGCTGAATTTTAGAGATGGGGCTTCAGGGCTATATCCAAAAGGAGCCTTTGAATTCAATTCGAAATGGTTAATAACCTATTATTATTGTGATCCTATCGACGCTTTTTGATGCTTATTTATCTCTATTTAGTCAATGTCGGTTCTTCCTTGTCTGTTCCCCCACGGTACAAGATTCTACTCTATCACCAAAACGCATAATTTTAAAAATACTTGCGACCCGCTCCTGCTTTGCACGCTTCGATCAACAATACCAAATTATTGATCGAAGTTTTATTTATTTATTTATAGTTAATTAAAACGGTACAACACCAATTACATTAATTAACATAGAAACAATTACAATTTTGACATTAAATTAATTTAAAACTAACATGGAACAGTGGACTCCCTAGCATACTTTCTCTCACAGAACACCAGACATCTACGCAAAATTTTACTCCATTCATCCGCAAACACATCACATTCAGGGTTGGCACTCAGAAGGGCATTTAGCATCTTTAGGGTACGACAGACTGGGGATTCGGCTCTGGCTACAGTTTTGCATGACAGTTGCGCAAACAAATTGTGTCGGCGGCTCTGACGGTGAAGTTTGCATGTGTGCGATCCACTGATGTGGCGACTTGTCAAAACGTCGAGATTTCTTCGCTTAATCTGTAGGAATAATATCGGATAAATTCCGAATATAAACCTTCCAGAATAAATTCTCTTAATGATCGTGAAAACTGCGTCAAAAACCATTGTGGAGTTTAGAAGAATTAAGTGGACACACTGACCGACACGAAAAGCGAATTTGCTTTATTTGTCAATGCTACTTAGAATTGTAATCAATTAAATATTACTACCAAATCTTTAACTTTTTTTAACACTATCAATAAAAACTTTAAATAATTACAAACAAAAGCAAACTGTTTACACAATATACGTATGTTTAACGTTAGACCTCAATGTAAAACTTTCCCGAATCTTCCTCATTTCCAAAAAGTAAGCACAACCACTGCCGCAGATACCGCCCGTATATTTGAAACATGGCAGATCCTTACGATTAGGGTTGAATTTTTATTGAATAGCTTTCAATCACGTCATGTGCTCATCCACTGGTTCAAAAACCTAATATCGTTTTCTTCTTTTTACTAAAAAATGTCTTTACAATCCGAGATTTCGTTTTGTGCATTTTTCATAGATTTATAGTTGCACGATTGTCTTTGGTAATAAAAACTGTCATTTAGTCTAATGTAAAATCGGTTTCAATAATTTAGAAAACGTCTTACATTTTTGTGTTACGATTTTACGATCGAAATTATTAATACTTAAAATATTAAAATACCATGTTTAGTTTAAGACCAAATCTATACCGTCTTTTCACTAATTAAGGTTTCTTTTCACTTGATCTAAGATTAACGTGAATCTTATTGTTGTTTGCCGTATCTATTATGTAAACAAACAAAGACTCCTGGGATTTATCATCTATCGCTTGTTTGGGACGAATAAAATCACATAAATTATCGACACAATTCCCTGAAAAATAAAGGAGCATTAGGGAAGGGATCCCTGTCCCAATTCTCAAAAATTATGGTGTTCCAAAGGTAATATATAAATAGTATCGTGTGTATCGTAGTTCAGGGGAGGTTCACGTTCAATTTTTGTGTTGGTTCCTGTGGAGGGTCGGTCTGTCTGTTCGATATCTTGGCAACGGATCGCGTGTCTGTCTGTCGCTCGACGAGACATCTTTCTACGTTTTTACTGCCTCTACAGGGGATGCCGTACAGCCGGATCGATCAGAACTATCGCCATATATGATTTGTTTTGCTATTCGCGTGAGATACTCCGCTTTCCAGTTCGAATTCTTGTCTCTGTGAGCGTAAATCAATATTCGGTTGGTTGTGCTTTATGTGATAGTGACTTCCTAGACAATGTGCATGTTGAAGGTCTTTCGAAGCATGTTTCCCATGCGAGATAATTCCACAGCGACATAAACTTATGTGCTACATTGATTTTAAATTGAAAATTGTCGCGATTTGAATTTTTTGAGAGAGATTTTTACTATAAAATAGTTTTGTAACGACCGACACGACAGCTGTCTTTATGGGTCTAATTCCTGATAAGAATATGAATTGAGTTAAAAAAAAAACTAAACGTACGTAACGTTGTAACATTTAATTTTAGTTTTTCTTTTTAATTAGACCCATAAAGACAGTTGTCGTGTCGGTTTAGTTTTAATCAATTAATTTTTCAAATAAAAATAAGTAAAGTATAATTAAAAGCAACTACGTCTCCTAGTTTTAAAAAAATACAGTACAAAATCATATTCCTTAGATAAAATATCATCAAAATTATACTCAAAAGTTCGACCCCAGTAACTACTATTAGGTACTTCGTTTCGTTTTTAAAAATAAAACAAACTGTAGGTTAACATTATCACAAATAAATCTCTGATTCGACTGAAGTATTCAGTCGAATCAGAGAGTGGCCAAAACTTTGATCCATTCGTTGATATGGGGGATGCGCCAAGGTAGCCCACGAAATTTCTTTTTTTTTTACGTGTTTTGCAATTTGCAGGTCAGTGTAAGGTTGTACGAGTATGTTGATTATAATATCATTCTGAATTAATCATTATAATCAGCAATACAACTCCTTAAGTTAGAATTGGCCTCAAATGTCATAATTTCATGAAATAGTCATGCAATATGAAGTTTGATAGTTGTATTGATGAATTTGAATTTCGCGGGCTACTCGCTTTCGCCTTATGAGAAGGTTGGACGCACAGACAAATATATCTGTGTTTGGATGATAGGTACTCCTTGGATGTGAGTCGTTTAGTCTACTGACGGAGGCTGAATATTCTAAATAAATAAAGCAGGAAAGGGTTTAAGAAGGTGCTTAATTTTGTTTTATAAATTTCTTTCCACAAATAGGTTACATAGTTTGAAAAACATTGGTTACAAACCATTCAAGTGTGGAAATTACAAGATATTCTATTTTTGGCGCCGCGTTTACGATATGGCCGCGTGCTATAGAAGTTGTGGTGGTCAATTAAAGGCTAAATCTTAATAGAGCGGTGGCTTGGCGTGTTCTAAGTATGCCAGACGGCGGGCCGCGCCATTGCTGATGGATTCAACGGAAAATCGTTACCTACAGGACTCTATTAAAGCTGAAGATAACATGTTGATTTGTACATATGAGTAGAAAGAAAGTCGTTCAGTTGAAATGCTAAGTTTTGCTCTTGATTTTGTTGAACCGGTGTCAGAAATGCCATTTCATTGATAACTGTCAAATAGAATTGAATAGTAACAATTCTCATTTTTCGTAGAACAATCATTAGTTCAATTTCCGAGTCGGGCAGAGTGTTATTGGGTTTTCTATCTGAAATTTCTCAGTAGCAGCTCGGAGTCTGGATTTGTGCCCGGTTGATGTCAATAGGCTCGCCCCCTATTACATGGAACTTAAAACATAACTGGTGAAATGTGGGTGTACCTGCGAAAGGGACACCTCTGCCCAACTCTTCGGGGAAACAAGGCGTAATGTTATGTTATTTGTCAATCATTATTTGACAAGTTACCCTACAGCAGCCTTTTCAGGTACTTAGCTTTCAGGTTTTGGCTTTAGACGTTATAATTCAGTAATATATAAACGAGGGATACAAGTGGACTATTTCACCTACAAAATTATTCTGACTGAGTAGTAAAACGTCAAAAAATAGGGTTTCCTGCCATTTCAGTAAAAAGGCCAGAATTATTAATGTTCTAAGTCTCCAACATTCCATAAATATCAAGACTTCGTCGTCTCAGCAACTGTCAAAGAGCTAGCAGTAATTCGTAAGCTAAAGCGGCGAACCAAACGACCCCTATTTCCGCCTAAAAGCGATATTTTCCCTCCCGGCCTACATTTAAGGTGTAAATCGAAAATAAGCCGCCAACTGACCATTTCTGTGTCAAGGGTAAAAGCTGGGAGTTTTGCGTGTTTGCCTGCCCGTTACTCGGTAATCGATGGGAGATTTTCGACCTTGGGTCCACCACATCCTTGGCTACTGCTGACCTGTCTAATACTTAAAGGCCACTGTTATTTGAATGCCGTTTGGTGGCATGGGGGAAGTTGAAGACTCGTAAAAACACTGAAATTCTTGTGCGGTTTAACTACATTACTTTTGTGTTTCGGGTCGTTGAGTTCCTCGATTTTTGTTGGGCTATGCGGCTTGCGGCACTATTTTAATTGGGAAGTATGTAACACAAATGTTGGTACGTTTACCTTTTAGAAAACTTCACTAGATTAAAAATTCCCAATATTTTATGCTTAATGAATTATAGGTGTTAGTCGTTAGGAGTTAGGTGTCGGTCGGTGTATTCGTTCAAATGAAAGCTTTTGATATTGAACAGTAAACACATATGTAAGGTAGGTTTAAGATACTTTTTATCACTCTACTTTTGGAAATAAAACGCCAACTTTATGGTGTATCGATTTAAAAGAACATTTTTATGACATTTTTACAGCTTTCTCAAAAACATTGCACGAAATACGTAGGTATTAACTGACTGAAAGCGATCATTCAAAATTTTATTTATGTACCGTAATTTGCAAGAACGTGCAAAAGAACATCTGAAGGGGTATAGGCAGGGACTGTATTCAAATTAATAGTAGCGATTGAAAATTGTTATGACAATATTTCTTCATTAAACGTTGGGCTATTGCAGCTTCCGGGTTCCAAGTTCGTAAAATCTTAAATAAATCTAAATCCTTCAGGAAAATAGGCCAGTCTATGTTCAAGGCCTATAATATCGTACAGTTCAAGACATTTTCTTCTAAACATAAGCAAAAAAACTTTCCCTGTTTACTTTTTTTGGTATCCCCTTGGAATTCCACCGTCACTTAATGGCAGCTTTTATATTAGAATCATGAATTATTTACGTTGGCTGACTCAATAAAATTGCCGTACTTAATTCAAGTTGGTTAGCTTAAATTTCTTCGATACTTTATTATCAGATGTAGAGTCACGAGCAGAAGTATATACCTACCTACACTTGGCGATACTCAAAAGCAATTTTAGGTGCTAAATATCGATCAAAATTATAAGAAACTTAAATCTATTTATGCAATTTAGTTATTTCGTTGTTGCAAATGTAATCAACTCGTTAGAATAAAACCGCTTTTTAACCGACTTCCAAAAAGGAGGAGGTTATATGTTCGTAGCGTATGTTTGTTTGTTTTTTTTTTTGTCCACCTATGTCTCCGTCATTTGTTGACCGATTTAAAAAAATATTTTTTTGTTTGAAAGGATATGCTCTCAACTTGGTTCCATATAAATTTTATTAACTGTGCTTGGATGGTTTTTGAGTTAGCTGCAATAATACGTATTTTTTTCCTACTTAGTATGTAGATAATATGATAAGTTCCTGTCACTGGTAGCAGGTATTGGTATTCGAATGTGTGTGGGGTAAGTACCACAACTAAAAAGAAAAAAATAAAAACTTTTTACAAAAAAAAAACAACCGACTTAAAAAAAAACACACAAACAAAGTGAGAAATAACTTTAATTTCGGAAGTCGGTGGCAAAAAACGAAAATACAAAACCAAAGACACCGACTTCCGAAATTAAAGTTATTTCTCACTTTGTAGTGTTTTTTTTTTTAAGTAGGTTGTTTTTTTTTGTAAAAAGTTTTTGAGATTCGCAAAAACCCGTACATGCGGAGGACACCCAATTCCTAAGAAAGCGGTTCCGTCAGTAAAGATCCTACAAAATGACGGTGCTTGATATTTCAGTGTGTAATAGTGTCGAAAAACGGTCTATATCATTTTGCAGCGTTGTAAGAAGGTACAGATTTTTTAAGAAACCCAGGCTTGTACATATTTTTGCACATGAGTATACTATGTAGGTACTACGGTGTACTGTGGAGGTCACGGTAGCCTGCAACTAATGAATATTAAGTACTTCCCTGCGACGATTAATTAGTGGTGCTAGCAAGACTGTGCTGATTATGCAATTTTATATTCACCCTAAGTGTTGGGGGTAATTTGAACCAGTAGAATATAAATGAAAAAAAAAATTGCGGTCCAGCACACGTAGCATGACCACCGTAGAAACGAGTTTTGTCGACGGAAAAATAGACAAAATGACAGATAAACAATCACAATCTGTCATTTTGTCTATTCTTCCGTCGACAAAACTCGTTTCTACGGTGGTCATGCTACGCGTGCTGGCAGTCTACAGTGGTTACAGTCTGCCAATAACATTTTCGACGTTAGAAAAGGACCAACAAATAAAATATTCAATCCATTTGAATATAACGTCACAGGATGACCTCAACCAGGAGTGGCCATCGTATTAGTGGTTCAGTATCTTCAATATCATCAGGATTGTGCCGAAAATAGCAGTTCGTCGTGGACACGGTATGACAGCGGGTCCCCCTTTTTATTTTGTTTGGAAATTATCAAATAACTTCTCTCGCTCCGGGCGGAGCAGGAGGGCAGCTACCATGTTGCCGGGGGCCACGATCTCCTTTTCGGACTTCTTCACAACCCCGGCTGGCATCAGCCCTGGCGGCCTTGTCAATTCTGCTGATATCTCTTTGAGGCACGCGTGGAACACAACGCGCCGTCGACCCGGGCCTGGTCCTTATCGGACGGCGAGCTACCCATTGCTCACCGTCCACAAGCCCGCGCCTACGGTGGCCGGAAATCGGCCTACGATTCTCGACGCCCAGGGCGTCTCCTCCTGCAGCGGTTAGGGGCGTGAGGGCACGACGTTTATGACAGCGGCTCCCATGACATCTTCTGCTATCAGAAGACACTCGCCAAGCAACCGTCGATGCGACGGCGATAAAATATTAGACGGTGCCACTTACTGCGCCGTCTAATATAAGGATTTTTATTTAGTGTTGTAACATGTTTTTATAACAATTAAGGTAACATTGTAACACAGTATGTTTATTTTTTTATAAAAATAAAAAAACTCGAATGTCTATTCCGACTGTTTTGAATACAATACAGTCGTTTGTTAAAGTAAAAACAAGTACTAAACTTTCAGACTGTTGTTCAGCTAAAAATCAACCATGGCCGTGACCTAAAAATACAGAAATATCTGAAATACGTTTTAAACTTGTTCCACAATTTTATAATTTGTTGTCAGTCAGAAATACTTTTTGTTTCCAAACCAACCGTGCAGTGCACAACGATGATAGTTCTTCTTTATGTAACCACTGAAGCCTTCTTGTCTCACGTAAACGAATCTAATGGAAACCTGCCAACTCCTCAGCCTAGATAATATTTATTTGCTTGATTTATTGGGTTATGGTGCACTAAGGTAACTAACGGAAGCTCTATCTATCAACAAGTTAAAATTGACACGACTTTGAAATATTTGTCGGAGACGGGTACGTGACTCTTTCGTTATTATCAGCGATATTTTAACTACTGTGGGTGTAGTGTGGGTAGTGTTGGTTAATGCGCAATAGATAAAACGTTTGCAGTTCAGATCTCATTATAATTTACTATCAAATTAATCACACTAGCTAAATTATACACACACTGGGTGCGACGGCGTTTATTAAAATCACCAATTAACACAATGATCACAAATGAACAATAACTGAGCACAACGAATCGAGAACAGTTCCACGACGTCTTAACTCTGATGCGATCCGACATCACGACGCTGTAGAAGCGCGCTTTCTGGTGTGGGTAGATCACGTCCTGTCGCCAGCGGCGCGCTTGCGATTCGTTTCATGTCCGTACTAATGACTGGATCCGACATATTGATTTCGAGGTCCTGAGATAACACAAACATTGGAGCAAGGATGGAAGTTTATAGGCATGAGGAACAGGGTATAAAGTTCACTCATCCTCTATAGAAAAGGGAGGATCCTCCGACCAGACGAATGTTGTGTCTGGCGGCCACCGGCCTAACGATTGATGCCCAATGTCGTTCGCGTGATGCAGAATTTGTGTGACGTCAGGATTTTGTGTGACGTCATGTCTTTGATGAGTAGTTCGCATGTGGTGATCCAGATCCGCCACATCACTCCCCTCCGGAGACCGGTCGATAGTGGGCTGAGTCTTGCAATGCTTCACAGTGCCAGCCGAGGTTCAAGTGAGTCAGAACCGGATACCGCATAGTTCGCGGTGAGTCGGAACTATCTGTGGTGATTGCAGCGATTGTGATGATTGTGGTGGTTGCGGTAATTCCCCAGTGGGTCGGGGTGGTGGGTTGTGGCTGACTGCTGGCGTATTTTCATCAACTCAGTACAATAATAATATAAACTTTTATATTCGCTAACGGTCACAAGCACTGCTGCTAAGCATGAGGGCCTGGGTTCGAATCCCGGGTCGGGCACAATGTTATTGGGGTTTCCCATCTGGAATTTCTAATAATAGCAATAGGCTCGCCCCCATTACATGGGATGTAAACAACAGGGGAATTGTGGGTGTACTATAGGTACACCTCTGCCTAATTCTTCGGAGAATACAGCTGAGCGTGATGTTATGCTATGTGAAAATCCTAATGATTGTCGTCCACCCTGGGGCACAAGAAGTCCTTGTGTCAAAACTAGTCATAAATTTAGCCGTTTACCAAAAAAGACAATGTTTAGACAATTAAATCTTAATTTAATCTTATATATGAACAGCTGTCATTTTTTAATACCGAATATCTGTAATATTTTAACACTAGAAATAACAGAGACTAGGAACGGTAGAAATATGTATATGTCGTAGTCAGATCTTAAAATTGTTCATTTCATGAAATGAATATCGACCGCTGGGTCACATCATGATGATGTGGCCTGGCCAGATCATTGAATACTCAACGTTTGACGATATGAACAGTTAAACGCACGACTACTTCATGATGTGGCCAAACATTAGTGATCATATCGTAAAATTGTTAGATTATCCACCGGTAGAAGCGTTGATGTCGGTTTGTTTTTGTTGTGCATCATGGCGGCGGCATACAACAAATCAAACAAAGTAGGGTGACCACGCAAAAAAAGTCGATGGACTTTTATTGGGTTTCCAAATATCATATTATGGAAAGCGATCAACTCGGAAGTAGCGCTCGTCGAAAAATGCAACATAACACTTAAAATTAGTTTTTAAAAATAAAATAAAATTACGCCGCTTATGTGGCACCCCGACTAAATGGGTTATGTTATGTCAGAACTGTGACCAACCGCGCGTGAGCCGAGCGAACGTAGCGAGCGGTGCCGCGGCAGCGGCCAGCGAGCGCTACTTTCAAATTGATCGCAGTTACATGGCTATTTTTACTACACTTTAAACCCTACATTAATGATATGGTCAAACTTTGACTGACATATCATATCATTAAACGTTGACGTTTAAACGATTTGGCCAATTGTAGCTGGCCATTTCATGAAATGGTCAATTCTAAGATCTGGCCACGACATAAACATAACATACAATTTCACACAACTCGACAATTCTTCAGTTTGAACTACGTGCACTCTGTTGAACCCGTTTTTTAGGGTTCCGTAGTAAACAAGGAACCCTTATAGTTTCGTCATGTCCGTCTGTCTGTCTGTCTGTCTGTCCGCGGTCTAGCTCCGAGACCCTTACTACTAGAAAGCTGTAATTTGGCATAGGTATACATATTAATTACGTCGACAAAGTGGTAAAATAAAATTATGAAAAACATTTTTTTTTAGGGTACCTCTCATACAAGTAAAGTGGTGATGTTTATTTTTTTTATTTTTTTTACCCCATGGTAAGGGGTATCATTGGAAAGGTCCTTTAAAAATATTGTGAGTTTGTGAAAACCATTTTTGGATTCAGGGATTCGTTTGCGAAATATTAAGCTTTAAAGTGCTAATTTTTATTAGAGTCAAGTGTCCCCCCCCCCCCTGCCGGCTAAATGGTTGGTTTTGGGTGTGTGAAAAAAATCACAACAGTAGATTATATAACGAAATTAAAAGGAAAACTATCACAGCTAAGTAGGCTCTACAGGTTAACGAGTAATAATCGACCAACTTAACTTTGCAGTTGCAAAAACATGTTTTCCGATACATTCCGTATGGGAGAACATATTTTACAACTACAAAGTTAAGTTTGTTTTTGGGATAAAATCATCCCAACTACGGAAACCTTCATTGTGCGTGATCCGACACGCACTTGTTTACGTACTCCTCAGTTACTCACAAAATGCAAATAAATGTGTTCTAAATTCCGTGTTTTTGGACAACTTGTTATAATAATACGTTTCTAGCTATTATTAAATTAATGCACATGCTAGTAGTAGGTAAATAAGTGAATGGAATGAATACAAAGAAAATACCCACCTACTTACATATTAAAGCAGAGTTTTTTCAATCACAAATTATTTGCAAAAACAGTGATTGCATGATTCAATAGGTTTTTTTTCTAACTTTGGAAAGTCCCAAGGTCTTCGTGCCAAGGACCTGGTTTAATTTACAAAGCAACAATCAAATCAAAAGTTAGTCGTGTTTCAAAGAAAACAATCATAACTAAAGTCATGCGTAATAATTGTATTTTATGTATGAGTTGGCGATTTCTTTAATTTGTGGAAAGTTAGTCTAGAAAATAAGGCTGCAGTCTATAGTCAAATATCACTAATTTCCTGTGAACAGTAGTTTTATAAATTTCGTGGTTCAAAGTCATCAAAGTTGGACGAGTCATCAAGTAAATCCAATTGTCCACTGAAGTACCAGAAAGTACCACTTTCAGTGCTTGCTTCAGTCTACTGCTAGCAGTTAGCAGTGCTTGTTACTGTTAGTCAGATTTCTTAAAGAGGAGGCGCCCTAAATTGTATGTTAATTTGCATTAATATTCTGAAAAAGTCACGCATTCAATCATAATGGAACTTTAGTATATGATTTATTGGATCTTTTTCTTTCCATATATAAGACAGTTACGTAATTGGAATATTTTCGCTCGATACATTTTTTATTCGAAAATCATGTTTTTTTTAAAGATTATTTGAAACAAAAACAAGATTACTCGGCTTTCATATCTAAAATAATTATTGACAGTAAGGAAATATAGTATATTATCCAAGTGTGAGATATTTTTCTCTAGATCAATTATTACTTTAGTTATAAACGAAATAAGAATTGAGACTTACGACATTTAGTTCCGTGCTCGAATACTACCAAAGAGCGCACGCGATATTCATCTTTATTACTGATGTGTTAGCGTTTAGCATATAGTGGAGGGGAGGGGTGCATTAGGGCGGAGTTTGAGTTGAAATTGTCTTTGGAGTGCCTGGTCTTAACCAAGTTACTCTGCACTTTTTATGTAAAAATTTAATTGTGCAAAATTTTCGAAGAATATGTTTTTTTTTTTTTTCATTCTTTAAAACTAAGTGTACGGGCAGCAGCTCCGCACACTGAGATGTAGGATGTAGGTGGATGAATCACTCGGGATGTGTACAGGAAATAAAATCACTGTTTTGTGTCCGATAATGATTAACCATTTATTTAATAAAACAACAAATTATATAATGCCAAAAGTAGGTGGCTTGTGGCGGGCGTAATAGCTTAGTCAGCGAATGTACATAAATCGGTGAATTAGCAACTGCTTGATCAGGTAAAAACTAAAACAATAAATATCATGTGGCGATGCTCGTACATCCTGCCGACTATAAAAGTACAAATGTTCAGTAAAATGCATTATCCAAGGGTAAGTAAAATATGTAAAGAAAGTTATTGGAAGGTTCTATGTCCGTCGCTAACTGTCATTGGCGACGTTTCGCGATCCACCTTGCTGCTGTTAGGAAGATGTCTGGTGACCTCTTCTAGATCCGGGGTGTCTGCCTTTGCTTGTCCCTCCGTAGGGAGATCCCGTTCAGTAGGACTTGGGGCCATCTCAATCTCTTCCTTGTGCGCCTGCGTTCCTGTTCTGTTTCCTTGAGGTGTACGGAGACAGCGTGCTTTAATTTGGACGCATACCCATATGCTGAATATTGTTGCACAGGTTATCATACCGCCGTACAGGACGTAGTGATGTTGCTCCGCCTCCACCGAATTACCCATTTGTATGTCCTGTTGTTCTTTAACCAGCTCAATTTTTCTCTTAAGACTCTTTAGTTGTTCTTCATGTGTTTCAAGTTCCATATTTGTTATATTTGTAATTTGACTATTGCTTGTTAGTAGTTCGTTTAGATTTATCTCTGGTACGTAGATCTCTTGCTCATTTCCTAATTCCATGGTGCTTTGCATTTTGTAATGTGCATGAATCAGATGTTTATCGCCGCGCATCATGCAACCGGTAGCTAAGGTGATGATGCCTGTATTTTGTAGTGTCTGTGACGTAATTCCCGCAGGACAGAAAATGCGCATAATGCATTCCTCGCAACACGTGAACAACCAAGCTCCCTTACTGTGCAGTTTTTTCCAGTCATTGCTGCAATTCGATACCTTAGTGCGGCAGGTTGTTACTCCTCGATTGTTTATTATGCCTGCTTCGCACATTGTTGTGGCTGTTTTTATACTGTATATAGGTAGGTCAAGGTTGCATATCAACAGCTGATTTGTGTTTACTTGTTCGCACGATGAAAGATGTTGTTGATCCAGTGGTATCATCATGTCTAGCTTCAAGTTAACGGCTATGTATTTGGTTGTTGGTATTATGTTAATCATGGAGGTTCCCTTTATGTTGCGGATTGGGATGACTTCGGTTAGTTCGTACTGTTCGTCTGCTACTAACGGGATTTTTACTTCGAATATGATGAAGTCTTCGATTAGTTTTCCTTGCACACTTGCTAGTTTATACATTTCCCGGGTACACTTGAGCTTGTTTGAGCAAGGGAGAGATAATCCTTTTGGGACTTGTCCTGATATGATGTTCAACTGTTTTTCGAATGCATCGGGTTTCAACAGGTGGGTGTCGACCTTGCCGTGACGAAGATCTGTAACTAGGCTGATCAACATGTCTTGTATTCTCCGCAAGTTTGTTACCATCATGTTTGCGGCAAGTGCAGTAGCAGTAAGGAACGTTGCTTGGTCTTGTTCGGTTTTCAGTTGTTGGAGCGAGTCTCTGAGACTTTTGTTGATGACAATGAACTGCCGGTTCATTACTTGCTCGTTCCTCTTCAGAAGGTTATATTCCCCTTCGATTATTGAAGTCTGTTGTTTGTTCAGCTTGTACAAGTGGTCTTCATTGCTGTGCAGTAGTTTGATGTCGTTGTTGTATTTTTCGGCGAATTTGTCATCAAGTACTCCAAATAGAGAGTTGGCAATGTTCCCAATTCCGTTTATGAGACCTCGCTTGCTACGTATTCCGTGGTCGGATTGTAGTACTTCGTTGTAGTGTTTGAGCTCGTTTAGTTCGTGCTCGAGTTGTGTGGATATAGTCAAGTACGCTATATTTCGTTGACAAAGTCCGTGTAATTGCTGGACGTATTGTTCAACGGCAGAAGTACTTTTCCAGTAAGTTGACATGTTGTAGTAGACTACCAGTCTCCATTCGTCTTGTATTATCTGTAAGTCTGCGGCTTTGTCAAAGTATACAAGGCGGGTCGGGTCTAGAGTTGTTACATTGACGAGTTGTTGCATGGACGGTGTCACACACGTAACCATCAGTACTAGTAACGTGCTTAGGTACTGGAGGACGTTACAGCTGGAAACACCCTTCTGTGCCCGTCTAGGGCTCACCCGACGTTGAGATGTTGATGACGTCGCTTCTGGTTGTGTTGGTTTGTTTTCTTTGTTGTTCCCGGTTTCAATTGGTAATCGGGACAGTTTCGTTACGGGTCTCTTCATTATGTTGGATTTAGTTTTGAGCGTGACGACTCGTACTAAGTTATCCGGTCCAGGATGCGTCTCTATAACTCGCCCTAATAACCATCGGGCTGGAGCTATTTGTTCTTCCTTTACAAGGACGACGTCATTCACGGCAATGTTGCGTGTTGGAGTTTGCCATTTCCCTCGTAATTGTAATGTTTGTAGGTAATCTTTGGACCATTTCTTCCAAAATTCCTTGTACATGTTTTCTGTCAGGCGCCATCGTAAAGTTAACTGGCTGTTGTCACTCTCTGACGTCATCGGAGGTGCCAGAACCGGTCCACCGACTAAAAAGTGGCCTGGTGTCAAATAATCGATGTCGTCGAGGTCGTTTGTTAGGGCGACAAGTGGCCTTGAGTTGAGGCAGGCTTCAATTTGTACTAGCAAAGTAGTAAACTCTTCGTACGTAAGCCTTTGTTCCCCAAGGACGCGTTTTAGGTGGTGTTTCATACTCTTGACTGCAGCTTCCCATAGTCCTCCCGCTGTGGGCCAAGATGGTGCGTTAAAGTGCCATTCCATACCTTTTTCGGAAGTGTTGTTGATGAGGTCGTCGTTAACTAGAAGCTGCAGTGCCTCCTGGCGTTCTTTGGCTAGAGCTCTTGCTGCTCCGACAAAGTTCGTTCCGTTGTCACTGTAGATATGTTTTGGTGTTCCTCGTCGTGCGCATAGCCGCTTCAATGCTGCGAGGAATGTTATCGTGCTGAGATCTGACACCAGCTCCAGGTGGATGACTTTTGTGCATAAACAAATGAAAATCGCGATGTAGGCTTTAACTGTTTTAATGCCGCGACCTTTGTTAGCCTTTATTTCAACGTGTCCCGTGAAATCCACGCCCGTGTGTGTGAATGGCCTTGAAGGTGTAACTCGAGGCGTTGGTAAGTGTGCCATTTGTTGATTGCTGCGTTGCGTTTTGTAGCGGTGGCAGGTGACACATTTGTTGAGTTGCTTCTTGATTGGTTTCATGCCGCCAAGTATCCAATATTTGTTACGAAGGTTTCCCAAAGTAAGCCTGGCACCGCCGTGGAGAGTATTCTTGTGGGCTTGGTCAATCAGGAGGTCTGATAACTTGTGTTTGTTTGGTAAAATTATTGGATGTTTTTGGGAGTCGTTTAACTTAGCATGTTCAAGTCTTCCTCCCACTCGAAGAATACCTTGTGCGTCTAGCATTGGGCTTAAACTCAACAGTTTGCTTGTAGCCCGTACCTTGTTATGTTTGTGTAGGTATGCTATTTCATCGCCAAATGTATTGTTCTGTGTAGTTTTCACAAGCAGGTGCTGAGTCTGCACAATGTCTTCCGTAGTTAAGTGTGACCTGTGTATGGCTCTTGTTGCGTCACGCGAGTTGTTTATGAATCGTCTGATCCAGCTGATGACTCGGGTTGCATAAGTCGTCGTGCTGTATTTTTGCAGTAGTTGCTCGATGAGTGGCGCGGCTATTGTTTGTATTGCGCAGGTTTGACCTCGTTTATTTTTCTCTTCGTTCGTTGTAAAAATACCTTGTTTGGGTATGTTGTTGTTTTGAAGCCAGGTTGGGCCTTTCCACCACAGTTCGTGAGCTATCAAGGCTGATGGTGAGATTCCTCTGCTGGCGCAGTCCGCAGGATTGTCTTCGGACTTGACATGGGCCCAGGAGTTGGGTGGTGTTGTTTGGATAATTTTTGTGACTCTGTTGGCTACGAAACTCTTCCAACGGCTCACATCACCATGTAGCCAGCCAAGCACCACCATGGAGTCCGTCCAGCAATGTATGGGGTGGATCTGTGAGTCGATGGAGTTTTTTACTTTTTCGATCAGTCGGGCTAGTAGTACTGCACCACATAACTCCAGTCGTGGCAGAGAAATAGGCTTTTTCTGTGGGGCTAATTTTGTTTTAGCTGCTACTAGCCTTATCATCTGTTTACCTTCTTTATCAGTGGTCTTGCAATATATGACACATGCATAGGCTCGTTCTGATGAATCACAGTAGCCATGAAGTTCGAAGGGTTGTTGGGTGTCGCCGATCCAGCGTGGTATGGTTATGTCGTGTATGTGTGCGAGCTGATTGCGGAATTGCTCCCATTCTTGCTGTATCTTTAGTGGGAGTTTCTCATCCCAGCTCGTTGTAGTTGACCAAGCATGTTGAAAAATTAGCTTGGCTTTCACTGTTACCGGTGATAGCCAACCAAGTGGGTCATACAGTTTTGATATATCCGACAGTAGTGTGCGTTTTGTGTCGACATCACGTTTGTTGCAGAGTGGTATTTGTTTGTAGGTAAACTGATCCGTGCGCGGGTTCCAAGTGATGCCTAGCGTTTTGTTGGTGTCTGCATCCTTGAAGTCGAACATTTTTTGGTTTATCAATTCATCGGATAAGCCTTCAAGTAGGCGCGTTTCGTTGCTAGCCCACTTTCGTAAGTTGAATCCACCGCCCTTCAGCATTGTTATAAGTTGACTTCGAGCTTTCTGTGCTGTTATGAAGTCGTGACTCCCGCCTATTAAGTCGTCCATGTATAGCTGATTGGACAGAATAGCCGCCGCCAAGGGGTACTGTGCGCCGTCATCCTTTACCAGTTGCCTTATGGTGCGCATTGCCAGGAAGGGAGCGGACTTGGTACCATATGTTACTGTAGTCAGTTGTAACTCTTGTAACGGCTCTGTGACTGAATCCCTCCACACTATTTTTTGTAAGTGTTGGTCTTTTTCCTGAATACGTATTTGTCGGTAGAATTTCTCAATATCCGCTGTGTACACGTATTCAAATGCCCTCCATCGTAGAATAATAGCTTGTAAGTCTTGTTGTAAGTTAGGCCCGCATTCCATCAGTTGGTTTAAACTGTGTCCCGAGCTAGTGGTTGCTGATGCATTGAAAACCACTCGGAGTTTGGTTGTCGTTGAATCGGGTCTCATTACTCCATGATGGGGTAGGAAACAGCTTGGCGTGTCCGGCTCTGTGCACCTTTTCATATGTCCTAGAGCTTTGTATTCGCCGATGAAAGCCTTGTAGCTCGAAGCGAGGGTTTCGTCTCTTGTCAAACGTTTTTCCAATTGCTTGAATTGCGCGACTGCTTGTGGCTTTGATCGTCCTAAGTATTGCTCGAAATTGGTCTTCATGGGGATTCTCACTTCATACCGCCCATCTTCTTGTCTTTTTGTTGTATCAGCGTACAGCCTCTCGCAGTATTCCTCATCGACAGTCGTAGACTGGTCGTCTGATATTATCTCTTCAATTTCCCAGAAGCGAGAGATATCGCTAGTGTCCACCACGACATGACAGTTGAAAGTATTCGTATTTCCAACTAATACCCAGCCGAGCTTTGTTTGTTGTGCTATTGGTGCGTATATGTTTCCTCGAGTAATGTTGCTCATGACTATGTCGCCATATACCCCAGCATCAAGTAGAATGTCAATCGGCCTTGATAAGTTGAATTGTGGGTCGGCCAGGTTAATGTTTTCTATGTGAGGCCAATCTTGTTTTTCGAAGGAGTAGTTAGGCAGGTTGTTGAGTAGTTTAGCCATTACTAATGCCGGCGTTGAAAACTCGTAATCTCCGTAAAGGGACTTACAGTCCAACTGAACGGTCCCGTTGCTCTGGCTGGCAAATGCTCCGATCCCTGACACAGTTGAGTTGTGGTTGCGTCGCGGAAGCCCAAGTCGTTGCACAGCCGATTCTGTTATAAGGTTCAGTTGGGAGCCTTGGTCTAGAAGGCATCTAAGTACGGTGTAAGTTCCATCTGCAGCCTTTACTTTAAGTTGTACTGTAGCCAGTAAAACTTCGTTAAAATTTCCTGACACGTGATTGGTTTTTCGCTGCATGTTGTTGTTTGTCACGCCTTCGGCCATTTGGCTTGACGACAGTGTCGCTGACGTAGTATCGCGGACTAGGTCATGTAGCGTGGTGTGATGTGCGCCGTTACACACTTTGCATCTTTTCTGCGAGTTGCATTTCTTTCCGTTGTGCGGATACATGCAGTTTTTGCAAATGTTCAATTGCTCAATTGTCCTAATTTTTATGGCTGGCGTCATTTCTTGAAACTCTTTACAGTAGAGCAAGATGTGGCTTGTTTTGCAAACTGGACAATTTCTGTCGGAACTTGTATGGTTTGCTTTGGGGTAGCGTCTGTATCTGTTGTACGCATCCCTTGGTACTGTTATCATCGAGGCCCCTTTATTTGGGGTGACGTCGGCATCTGTTTGTTTGTTGGGTTTACTTGTTTTCTTCACTACTGACTCCAGCGCTGTGAACTTCCCTTCGATGAACTGGATGAATTCCTTGAAGTCGGGAAGCCCTCTTGGATTTTTCCTCGCCTCCATGTAGTCAGCGTAGGTCTGAGTGTCTAGTTTTGTTGCCAGAATGTGCACCAAAATCGGGTCCCATGTTGCCGTGTCGATGCTCAAGTTACGCAACGCGTGCACGGTTTCGAGACTGGTGTCGTGTAGGCGCTTCAGCTCGTACGCGTTTTGATTTTGAATCGTAGGTTGACTCATCAAAACTTGCATTTGCTTGGTGAAGAGCATCTGCAAGTTATTGTACCTATGGTGGAGGATTTCCCAGCAGGAGTCGTAGTTGCTCTCGGAAACAGACAGATGTTGCACAAGGCGCTCAGCTTCTCCTTTTAGCTTCCCTTTCAGGTGTTGCATCTTCTGCCCCTTCGAGAGGGAAGGGTTATTATGGATAGCCGCGATGTATAGATCGAGGAATGTCGGCCATTGTGTGTAGTTTCCAGAGAATATCGGTATTTCGATCCTTGGCGCGCTATCCCGTTGTTGGACAGCGTGGTTGAGTTTGCGGTTGAGCCCTCGCTTTGTGCACTCGTATGTTTCTTCGTACTGCGAGAACTCGAGCTCGTAGTTTACGTCGCTACCGACGAGAACGTTGTCGAGCTGCCAGTGCACTTCGTCAATCGCCCTCCATCGCGATTCGAGGACCCTAAGCTTGTCTTCTATCTCCCATTTCTCAATAATGTCAGCAGTACGCAAGTTGCTGACGAAACGTGAGAAGGCTCTAAAGTTGGTTGCTTGTTGATTTTTTAGCTCGTCCGATCTCGATAGGACTCCAGTGTTCTTGTTCTCTTCTTCTGGGCGACTCGCGAGTTCCGCAGTGCTTGTTGACCATGTTTGCAGCTTATGTTGTATGTTTGAGTAGTTCGACTTGACCCTGTCGTATACTTTTGTGGTGTAGTATATGTCGGTCTGGTCTATGGCGCCCTGTAGCACGCCATGATTCATTTCGAATTCGTTCCAGTGCGCCTGGAGGGTATCCAGTCTGCCCCGGATGTATGTGGCGGTTTTGCGGTCAGAGCCATCTTTTCCGAAGTTGACACCAATTTTTCGGATGCCCTCTGCGATGATTTCCTGCCGCTTGAGAAGTTCTTGTTGCCTGGCGTCCATAATTGTTGCACGAGTGTGTATGCGTGGAGTGGATGGACGTTAGCTCTGTTGACTTCACTGTTGTATTGTTGTATGTAGTTCCCGAACCACCAAATGTTGATGTTTCCCACGGCGATCGCAGGGTCCGAAGGAATCTCTCCGTACGATATTGTGCGCCTTCTCAATCTGACTGGGGCGATCCGCTTGTGGAAGACCAGTCAAACCGATTCGCTATCGTAAGTAGAAACACTTCGTACCTGTGCGACTTGCAGGACTGTTTGCTCCAGTAGTGGCGATCCGGCTCGAAGGACCATAAATGTACGGGCAGCAGCTCCGCACACTGAGATGTAGGATGTAGGTGGATGAATCACTCGGGATGTGTACAGGAAATAAAATCACTGTTTTGTGTCCGATAATGATTAACCATTTATTTAATAAAACAACAAATTATATAATGCCAAAAGTAGGTGGCTTGTGGCGGGCGTAATAGCTTAGTCAGCGAATGTACATAAATCGGTGAATTAGCAACTGCTTGATCAGGTAAAAACTAAAACAATAAATATCATGTGGCGATGCTCGTACACTAAGAATTCAAAGGAAAGGCGGCAAAAGTTATTTCACAAATAAATAGGACAATTCAAACAGCTTGCAATTTGATATTATTGGTTCATTGACTTTTCTGTGCGTTAGTAATGGATAGTCAGTCATTCTTTGAAGAAAAAAAGGTCTGTCTGTTTCATTCTACATTTATTTATCTGAAAGGTTTTTTACATAATTTTCCACTACTAGTCCCATAAGTAAATGATGGACGCTTTACTGTCTTTAGTAACCATGACATATGTAAATGATATTCATAGTATAAAACAAAGTCGCTTTTGGCGTCTGTCTGTGTATTTTCAAACTCAAATCATTTATTTGCCAGAATCTAGGTCGTATGATCTTAAAACTATAATGGCCCCTTTACATTCTACTATGACATACTGTGTAACCGCTTAAATCTTCTAAACTACACAATAGATTGTAAATATAACACATAACATCACGCCTTGTTTCCCCGAAGGGTTGGGCAGAGGTGTCCCTGTAGCAGGTACACCCACATTTCGCCAGTTATGTTTAAGTCCCACGTAATAGGGGGCGAGCCTATTGCCATCAACCGGGCACAAATCCAGACTCCGAGCTGCTACTGAGAAATTTCAGATAGAAAAACCCAATAACACTTTGCCCGACCCGGGAATCGAACCCAGGACCTCATGCTCAGCAGTAGCGCTTGCGACCACTAAACCAACGAGGCAAATATAATTTAGAGCATTTATCCCGGAAGGTTATAATATTTATCTTAGACATCATCTGCCTAGCCTTTTCCCAACTATGTTGGGGTCGGCTTCCAGTCTAACCGGGTGCAGCTCAATACCAGTATTTTATTTACATGGAGCGACTGCCTATCTGACCTCCACAACCTAGTTACTAGGTAACACGATACCCCTTAGTAAGACTGGTTGTCAGACTTTTTTGGGCTTCTAACTACCCGTAACGACTGTCAAAGATCTATAAATGACAGCCGGGACCAATGGCTTAACGTGCTTTCTGAGGCACGGAGGGGTCTTGGAATGAAAAGATGGTCACCCATCCACAGACCAACCGCGGCAAGCGTAGCTTAACCTAATCGATCGACCCGTGCAGCTGTTGTTACTTAGCCACAAGCCCCTCTATTATCACCTCCTATTTTTACCTACCTCTATATTTATCTTAGACATCGCACAAAAATCTAATAGTAGATTGTTATACGAGGGGCTAAAATAACCCATTGTAACGAGGTAGTTTTACTCCCGAGCTATAGCGAGGGAGTAAATAGAAACCGCGTTATAATGGGTTTTAGCGCCGTGTGTTACACTCTACTTTTCACTACGATTGCGAGAAAATAAAATAATCCAATACAATATTAAATAGTTTACTGTTAAATGTACAATTTGTACAATTCTGGATATTTAACGAAATGTTTTTTTCCGGCAACTTAATTTCAGTCCTCTGTGAAGATGTTCTCACTAGATGATGACATTTTCACTGTTTTAAATTATATTATGATCACAGATTCAATTCATAATTAGAGAAAAATTCTAAAGATTTCGCGCCAATGCCTTTTTATTTCTTCTGTAGCCGCAACGCAATGCACGCATTCTACCGAAGAGCTAGCCGCATTTAGTTCCATTTTCAAAAATAAAATGTTCTTTTTTTGTGAACCAGTAATAAGTCGAGTCCATAATCATGATTATTCTACATAAGAATAAAGACTTTTTCGTTTTTTAAGGCTCGTTGAAACAGACAAAAATTAAAAAGAAATTACTTTTTCCCCTAGAGCAAGAAATGCTATTTTTCCCCGCTCTGGTACTCTACAATGACGGCCTTTTTGAGCAAGAGGAGTGAAAATGTTTTTTGCACATAACGCCATTGTACCCGTGTGAAGCAAGGCCGGGTCACCACTTTTTTATAAATATTTACGTTAAAACTGTAAGCGGTTGCATCTTTCATCAACTAGCCCTCAGCCAACCCTCACCCTCAACAACTTAGCTAGCCGTTAGCTGCTATAAATGGCAATATAATCTACATACCCCTGTAAAGTAGGTGCGGCCCCAGCTTAACTATAGCTCATATCAAGCCTTAGTGTATATGCATTAGCCCGTCGAATTTTTCAATAATGTGAAAGTTATAGAACTGACTAAGCAAGTCAAGGACTTCACAAGGGCGGGCGAGACAGCAAGCGACGTCACTAGTTTCAAACTAGTTGGAAAAATTGTAAACTAGCGTGTATTGTGATTCTGCCCATGTATAATTAGGGGTGGGTTAATCCATTAATTTTAAAGGTTAACATATTCGATAAAACCAACGAGTAGGTAAACTAATTAAAGGATGACAATTCATAATGATTCTAGTATTGTCTAAAATTCAAAACGAAGCATTTTATTTAGTAGGCCACTGACTGTGTAGGTACTTAACAATGTAGGTAGATATTATTTTCACTCAGAATGAATTAAATCAATATGATTCTAAAATTCATAATGATCTATATAATTTCTAGTCTCACCTTTTCGGTATGAAATTCAAAAAATTCAAAATTCAAAAGTCATTTATTCAAACTAGGCTGAGAATCAGCACTTTTCGAACGTCAAAATTACATAAGACAGTCCCCCAAAAACGCCCACCCCTTCACCACTTCCTAGTGCCTTTAGCTGGAAAGAAGAAGTAGCGTAACAAACTCCCCAGCAGCACAGCTGTCTGTTCAAGTTAGAAAAATGATTCTATACAATAGTATTCAAAATAACTTACATTATGCAACACAAAACATAATTCAAATGATAAATTATAGGCCATATGCCAGCTAGCACACGCCAATATACCAGCCAAAAACATCGAGAACTATACTCAAGCAATATTTAAAAAAAATTAAAACTAAACGTAAAAAGAACTAAATATCTATATAAAAGCCTCCAGACATAATGGGCGTGCCCGCTTACATAAAGCTGTAATTGGCAGTTATAAATGATAAACTAGGACCATCTGGGTAAATGAACAGTTAATTACTAGTAACAATAACAAAACCATGATCAGCAAGACGACCAAGCAGCACCCGTCCACGAGCATAACTCAAAGATCAGCCATTACCCCCCTCGCCATATTTGAGGGAAGGAGGCAACCCGACCCCCGACGCTACCGCAAGCAGTGACATCTAAGGGAGCATGACGAACTTGTTGCTGGTTGCTCAGGCAAAAAATAATATGATCAATTGTCGAGGTCGCTAGCTAACCACAAATTGCAATACAACTCATAACAAAAACATTGTAACGAGTAGATTATGTCAACAATAAAATAAAATAAAAAATAAAAACTCATATAAACTGTCAGTAGGTAAGCTAATTGGAGAAAGAACATAAACATTGTCTTGAGTTAATCACAGCGACCAACTATTCTTATCATTTAAGTAATCGTTGATACAATAGTATGCCTTTGAACAAAGGTTGGATTTTACTTTAATTTTAAATGCATTAAAAGGCAAATCTAGCAAAGAAGAGGGTAGCTTGTTATAAAAAGTTATACCAAGCCCAACAAATGAGTTATGAACCTTATGAAGCCGGTGAAAGGGAGCTCGTAGTTTGTCCTTATTTCTAGTGTTAATATTGTGAATATCACTGTTTTTAGTGTATAAGTGTATATTTTGCCTAATATATAAGATGTTGGCGAAAATGAATTGTGATGCCACCGTGAGAATACCAATATTTTTGTGTCCGTATGGATTGAGGAGCCATGTCTCATATTTAAACGCGGGTACTACCAATATTTAGTAGTAAATTAAGCGATTTTGTAGGCCCTATCCTGGAATTTGTAGTAAAACACTTTAAAAGATACACGACTTTTAAGGTGGCTCCTCAATTCAGACGTCTGAATTGAGGTGCCACCTTACAACTCTAAAACTAGCCGACGGATATTTTTGAAAATTTGGTAGGATTTAGTAGTACTTATGCGTAATCTCTACAAAAAAAATGGGTTTTGTACGGCTGAATTTGAGATAGCTACAATGTTTTGATTTTTCATAAAAATCCCTAAATTTCACCGCGCTGTTTCTCGAAAAGTACTCAACCAATTACAACATATTTTTAGTATAATTTAGTAGTAAATACGTTCTAATTTGTAGTATAAAAATAAAATGGAAAAACTACATAATTTCGCTAATACAACATATTTTATGTGGCTCCTCAATCCTGACGGTCTGTTGAAAATAAATGTACGTAGAGCTACTAAAGTAGTTGATCAAATCGGATAACAATAGCACCAATATTTAGTAGAAATTTCTACTAAATATTGGCGTAATCCAACATTTTGTACATTCAGTATTTCAAAAGATATTAACAAAATAAACATTACTTAAAAATCTAGTGTGATACGAGAGCCCACGACCAAAACCATATCACATCGTTTTACGGCCAAAAACGTATAAAATCATTAGTTTAGATGATTCCTGAACCCAACTCGGTGGGAAGTACCGGTTAGAAACGTCCCAGTTTTACGGAAGCCTATTTCTGCTATGTCAAAAAAAATAAGCAGACGGTTTCATCACAATATGCCTGGGGGCCTACCACCAACTCATTATTATTTTATCAGTTATTTAGCAGTATTATTTTAATATTACTTCAGTGTGGGAAAGAGATGAAGCTCTACAGATCGTATAGCCCCATCTCTTTCTCCCACTGAAGTAATATTAAAATAATATTGTTTATGAGCTGGTGGTAGGCCCCCTGATATTAAAAATGAGTTTTCGTAATTTTACTACAAAAAAGTTTGTTTTCAGACATTTTGCGTGTCACATGTGGACTGAGCGCATTTTCAAAAAATGACAAAAAATTTAACCTATCTGTTTCATAGCAACCTGATTCAATTTTTTAAAATCTTTTCTATAGTTACTGAAAACCTGTTTTCAGAAATTTTAAATATCATATTATATAACTCCAAAACAGTTATTTTCAAACGTTATCCACGTTTCCTTTAGTCCAATTTATTTAAAAAAACCTTTCTATTTCAGTTTGATGCTTTCGGGTAAGCTCTTTATTAATCGTACGTAAAAACGATTTATTTTGAAAATGATTTTTGCATCAACTGACCAATGTTCACCTAAATACAAGATTTTCAGACGGGTTGCTATGGGTTTTATTTTTTGCCTCATTTTTAATTTTCTCAAATGGTCTTCTGGGTGTGACGCCACTACATATACTGGTTTCAGAAAATTGTGTTTTCGGAATTTAAAATCTTTCGTTCAACTACATTCTGAAAATCAGACAGATTGCTATGAAACAGTTCGGTATTTTTTTTACATAGGTATTTCAAATGCGCTTAGGTTAGACGTGACGCGGAAAATGTCTGAAATTTTTGGATTCAGAATCCTCTGCAGTTGTAGCCTTAAATTAAAATTTTCTTACGTTTTTTGCAGTTTGTAGGTTGAATCATTAATACATCTCCCTAAGATAGATTTGTTCCATTGGAACATATCTCTTATGGAAAAGTTATTTTTGATCAAGATACAACCTGAGACTGACCTGCCGTAATCTTTTGATTACGTAAAAGAAGAAAAAAATACGTTACTAATCAGACAACTTTTCGATTGAACCAGGTTGCTATGAGACAGATAGGTTAAATTTTTTGACATTTTTGAAAATGCGCTCAGTCCACATTTGACACAAAAATGTCTGAAAACAAACTTTTTCCTAATAAAATTACGAAACCTATGTACATTTTAAATATCAGACATATTGTGATGAAACCGACTGCTTGCTTATTTTTTTAAAGCAGAAATGGGCTCCCGTAAAACTGGGATGTTTCTGACCGGTACTTCCCATCGAATCGGTTCAGAATCACCTAAACTAACGATTTAGTACGGTTTTGACCGTTGAACGATGTGACATGGTTTTGGTCGTGGGCTCTTGTACCACACTAAATTGTTAAGGAATGTTTATTTTGTTAATATCTTTTGAAATACTGAATGTACAAAATGTTGGATTACGCCAATATTTAGTAGAAATTTCTACTAAATATTGGTGCTATTGTTATCCGATTTGATCAACTACTTTAGTAGCTATGCACATTTATTTTCTGCAGACCGTCAGGATTGAGGAGCCACATAAAATATGTTGTATTAGCGAAATTATGTAGTTTTTCCATTTTATTTTTATACTACAAATTAGAACGTATTTACTACTAAATTATACTAAAAATATGTTGTAATTGGTTGAGTACTTTCCGAGAAACAGCGCGGTGAAATTTAGGGATTTTTATGAAAAATCAAAACATTGTAGCTATCTCAAATTCAGCCGTACAAAACCCATTTTTTTTGTAGAGATTACGCATAAGTACTACTAAATCCTACCAAATTTTCAAAAATATCCGTCGGCTAGTTTTAGAGTTGTAAGGTGGCACCTCAATTCAGACGTCTGAATTGAGGAGCCACCTTAAAAGTCGTGTATCTTTTAAAGTGTTTTACTACAAATTCCAGGATCGGGCCTACAAAATCGCTTAATTTACTACTAAATATTGGTAGTACCCGCGTTTAAATATGAGACATGGCTCCTCAATTCATACGGACACATATTTTTAAACAAATCTCTTAGAGAAACTCTGGCACCTAGCTGGTAAATTGCTCGAACTGCTCGTTTTTGAAGAACAAATATATATGTTTGCCTTAATGTAATTTCGCGGGCTACGGTATACAGTAGCCAGCGAAATTCAAATTTTCTTACGTTTTATGCGATTTGCAGGAGAATTTCAGGTTATACATATGTTGATTAAAATATGGTTAAGCATGAAAGTAGAATAAATGCCGTGGAAATGCGTTCCTTGCGAAGCATGTGTGGCCTGACTATGAATAATAGGCTGAGGAATGATGTGATAAGACAGCGGTGTGATTTAAAAGAAGATGTAGTGACAAAAATTTAAAAGGGTATGCTGAGATGGTTTGGGCATGTTGAGAGGATGAGTGAAAGGCGACTAACAAAATGTATTTACAAGGCTGATGTGAAGGGAAAGGCCGGACGGGGATGCCCTAGGAGGACTTATACTGACCTTATTGGTGATGTTCTTCATAAAGGCCAGGTGCGTAGTACTCGCAACCGGCATGCTGGTGAACGTAAACGAGGCAAAAGGAGTATGTAAGGATCGTAGTAGGTGGCGTTCTGTAGTTTCTGCCTACCCCCATGGGAAGAAGGCGTGAGTTTATGTATGTGTATGTAAAATATGGTTGGTGACTGTAACAAACACGGCTCTGTAGAATTATAATCATTAGAATCAGCAATACAACTCCTTAAGTTAGAATTGGCCTCAAATATCATGATTTCATGAGTCATTCAATAGGATAATAAGAACTTAGAAAGTTGACTTCAAAAAAGGAGGAAGTTCTCAATTCGACTGTTTTTTTAATGTTTGTTACCTCAGAACTTTCGACTGGGTGAACCGATTTTAATTATTCTTTTTTTATTTGAAAGCTGGGGCTTCCCGTGTGGTCCCATATAAATTTTATTAACTTTACTTGGATGGTGTTTGAGTTGGGTTCAATAATACGTATTTTTTTCCTACTTTAGTATATGGATGATATCTTAAGTCGCTGTCACTGTTATTTACATAGCACTGGTAGTGGTATTCAAATTTGTGTGGGGTAGGTACCACCACAACTAAAAACTGAAAAATAAAAACTTTTTACAAAAAAAATCAACCGACTTCCAATAAAAAACACTACAAAGTGAAAAATAACTTTACATTCGGTAGTCGGTGTCTTTGGTTTTGAATTTTCGTTTTTTGCCACCGACTTCCGAATTTAAAGTAATTTTTCGCTTTGTAGTGTTTTTGGAAGTCAGTTGGTTTTTATTTATTCATGAATTGTTGTTTTCTCACCTGTCTTTTCGTCTTCACTACAACGACATCCAGTAAACTTGTAGCGTTAAAGCTCGCAGACAGTTCACTAAACCGTGTTCCAAACATGGCGTCGAATACACAGATGTTGTCACGTCGTTGATGTCTTTCTGACTAGCGAAGTGATGATGGGGAGTATGTGTGGGGATTAGCCGCGCGTCGAATGTAATTTACGTTAGTGGTTTATTTTTCTTTTTGGTTTGTGGATAGTTTTATCCAGCCACCAATGTAGAGCACATTATGTTTTAGTATATTTGCTTGCTACTTGATTAAAAGTATTGTAAAAGTCGGTGGAAAATGACAAAACACAAGTAATTTTTCAAATGGTTGCTTAAGCTTGTAAAGCTGGGGTCGATTTCTTTGGCTGGTTGGTTTAACATGTGTTCAGTTATCCATGTTAATATGTACTTACATTGTATATTGTTATTTTCGTGTTTGTGTTCTTTGCGTCATGTTTACCGCAAATAAACGTATTTTCTTTCTTTTTTCTGAAGCCACAGTAAACTGATAAATTCTCAAGTGATATTTCAAATAGTTGCTATATCTTACAGAGCCAGTGTTTTCTTTTTTTTTTCAGTTTTGTTAGAGTAAACCACCGGCTGATGCGTTTAATTCATCAACCAAAAGTTGACCTTGAAACACTTAAAATAAAATCTAATGAACGTTTTGTAAAACTTTATAAAAAAAAACAACCGACTTCCAAAAAAAAACACTGCAAAGTGAAAAATAACTTTAATTTCGGAAGTCGGTGGCAAAAAACGAAAATTCAAAACCAAAGACACCGACTTCCGAAACTAAAGTTATTTTTCACGTTGTAGTGTTTTTTTTTGGAAGTCGGTTGTTTTTTTTTATAAAGTTTTTATTTTTCACTTTTTAGCTGTGGTATTTACCCCCACACAAATTCGAATACCATTACCTGCTATGTAAATAACAGTGAGAAGAACTTCTTAAGTTCTTCTCACTGTTATTTACATATCATTCACATACTAAGAGGGAAAAAATACGTATTATTGAAGCTAACTGAAAAACCATCCAAGCAAATTTAATAAAAATTTATAAAGGACCACACGGGAAGCACCAGCTTTCAAATTAAAAAAGAATCATCAAAATCGGTTCACCCAGTCGAAAGTTCCGAGGTAATAAACATTAAAAAAAAATACAGTCGAATTGAGAACCTCCTCCTTTTTTTGAAGTCGGTTAAAAATAGCAGTACAACTATTTCTAATACGGATTATGTTATACTACTCTCTACTACTCTGCTACTCATTCGAAGATTAGTGTGGTAGACCCAGCGATACCCACAAAAGTTCAACATTCACATGAATTTTGTTTGACCATTCAGCCAAGGACAAACACAACCCCCTCAAAGTGACACATCATCATTCTGACTAACTTTTATGGTCACACAGCCCACAATTACACAATGTTTAGTCACAGCGTAGGTGGCGCCACCTAGCCGGTCACAACCGAACCACCGGATATTAGCAAGCAGGTTAGCATGATGAGTATTAATGGACTGAAAGCCTTCAATCACCGGATATTGCAAACTACAGGAAGTTCCCATGAAAAGCGAATCGACCTGAATTTGAGGATATCAGGAAATTGGATGGCTCTACAGATTAATGTAAATGGTAATTTTTTGCGACGTTAGTTGACCTACGGTAGTAAAATGTTTACATAAATAGGTTTATGGGGCACGGAAACACTCTTTAGCTGTGCGTATGAAATAGGCATCCAAGGAATTTCTTTCAGTAATGAAAGAAATTCCTTGGTTTGGTTGAATTTTAACACCTAGATTTTACAATCTAGGTGTTAGAACTGCGCTTGGTAAACAGAACTTTTTATTAAAAGTAAACTAGCTGTGCTAAACCTAAGTCGAGTCTGTAGATAGACTATCGCACTATCTATTAAATTTGGTATGTGTTACAGAAATGGAATTTCTTAACCTTATTATATCACAAGACAACTATTTTCAAACTTAGATAATTACATCGTAAAACGTTAACAACGAACCCTTTTACTGTCCGGTACTAAATAGATCAGCGAAGTAATATAGACATTACAGTATGGTGACGTCATCACAAAGTTTCGCGTGCTTCCCGACTTGTAGGCCGAAAGTTATCCGTTCATAAAGCAATAAATTAGTACAAAGTACACGATCAAAGATCTAACCAAATGGGAATATATATTGGAAAGAGAGAAAACGAATTACAAAGGAAAATTCAGGATTTTTTTTTATTTTCATCATATTTCAGAGGTCTTGAACGTTTTTTAAGGTGGTCTAGTCAATTTATACCTTATAAATATAATATATACTAGCTTCTGCCCGCAACTTCGTACGTGGATCCTGTTGCTTATGCCAGCGACAACGGGGTCGTCAAAATCGAAGATCTGAAACGTCTGATGTCGAATTCTAAGAGCCCGGGGACGGGAAAACAACGGGATGCGCGAGACGATTCGAGACGTTCCAGATCTTTCATTTTTGTAAGTCAACAGGAAAAGCCCATCAGACTAAACAACTTTTGCTAAGACGTCATTCCTGTATATGTTATAGTGTCGCTGGGCTTTGGAGTTCCACAACAGGTGTTTCAGATCTTCAAATTTATTCTCCCAGCAGAAAATGCTCTTCACGTGGAATAATTTTTGCTATGGCACCATTTTTATATCTCTTACTTTAGCTGGTCTGTTACGGTTCTGCATCAGGTGTTCCATTTTCCAAAATAAATTATAGCCAGACTGACCTATACAACAAAAAAAACATTCAAATCCGTCCAGTAGTTCCGAAGATTAGCGTATACAAACAAACAGACAGATTTTTTTTGATTCGTGCTCTATTACTGTTTCTAAACCCCCCTCAATTTTTTATTTTATTATATTCAATGTACAGATACAGTTTTTTTACTGTTTTATTATAAGTTAGATAGATAGATATTCTTTCTATAGTGCTCGTTAGTGATTCTAAGATTTCTACAACTTTTTCTGTTTTTCACCTGTGAGAACCTGTGTAACTGGCTCTATGTTTCATATACAACTGTTATTCATCTGTTATAGCTGATGATTCTCCTATTAATTAATTAATAAATAAATAGAGTCGCTTTTCGTATTTGTCTGTATGACCGCTTAGACCTTCTAAACTACACAATTGAATTTGAAAGGTGTTCACGATATTTTCTTACATTCATTCAGGAAGGTTTTTTATGTATAGTACATGAATATTTAGATAAGACTTAGCACAGAAATTTCAATATTTTGACATGTCATCATGGCACCCGTGCAAAGCATGCGGTTCGCTAGTCGCACATACTCGTATACATACGACCTGTCTATTTGTTCCCTAAGGGAATCTAATCCGCGAGCTATCGTGAGCAACTCACTTAGCCAGTGCACCATGCCTGCTGTCGAACTATTAAAATTGATGTCGGAATGCCACCAAATATTTAAAAAAATTACCTACTAGAAGAAACACATCAAAATAATTTAAACATTACACTTCAATTACTTGAAATAAAACACGAAAATGTTTCGAAATAGCTTTCATACAATATGCCCTTAATTACATTCACCGTTACTAGAGGAACACGCCTTAAATAATACATGGTGTATGCAAAATTTAAGGTGTGCCAAATACCGGGAAGTTATTCATACGTAGGAGTACTCATTCGTTATTAGACACACCCTGCGCTATAAATGGTGAACAGGAAAAGTTAGAAATAGTTCTAAGAAGTAACAATCATTTCGATTTTGATAATAATATAATTCAATTTCGCCATTGATTATAGATTTTATTATTTATTATCTTTTGTATAGATTCTTTTCTATTTTGAGAATGTGAGAACGCTGTAGGCTTAGTGGATTGTAGACCTGTAAACCATTTTCTATTTTATTAAGTACTTGGTACTTATTGAAAGACCTACACTGTTCTCCCATACCTAGTAACACTGTTATTTGAAAGTATTGTAAAAACCAATTATTTTTAAAAGAGTAACCGTGGAGTTCTTTGGTGGCTCTTCTCCATAGGAAACGACCAATTGGAACCGTGCACCTAGCTTCTGACGTTTCATAAGTGCCCTTGTAGGTTTATGTGAAATAAAATATTTTGAATTTGATACTTGAAAAGATGAAAACATACAATAATTATTTTGTTCCCACATCCTATTATGAACACACCTGTGTTTTTGAAGTGAAAACTTCTTTAGCATCGTTGTGATTTGAAAGTCGAAGAAACGAAAAAGCGACAGTAAAAAGAGACAGACACATAAATTCATAAGATTTAACGTGGGAGAAAATGAGATGGAAGCATTATACAGTGTTTCTTATGTTCGTGGTTCTCTTTGTGCTCTGCTTCGTACCCCCTCCACTCGTGTTTACCAAGGCATAGTGGGAGTTTGCTTGGGCCTCAGCGTTGTACGTGTTTGTACGCGTACAATTTTTTTTTTTTTAATTTTTGAAGGTTTCACTTTTACCACGTGTGAATTGCACACATGTCTTTTTTTTCTGAAGACGCCATATCTATTTCTGACAAGCATCATTCCGGTATGACGTGGGTGTCCCAGTGTAATTACAGGCACATAAGACATTTCAGCTTTGTGCCTGGGAAGGCAACGCATTTGCGATTCGTTTGTATTGCAAATGTAAATATGTAGCTTAAAAAATAACCGTTCTTCATGAACCTTAAGGCACTCCTTCACCGGGAGCATTCGCCTGTAATGTAACAGTTCGGATTTCAGCATTACATCAGTGAGTGAGGAGAACCGAGGTAATGGGACATAATCGTCTTCTTCTATGTCCCACTCACCGCACTGGCTTCATTGACTCTTCCTTCTTTGTTCAGTCTATCTCTCTGTGGAATGCACTCCCCCAGGAATTCAGGATGGCAACCAACAGATTATCCTTTAAAGTTAAAGTTCGCGAGCATATTCGTAAGAAGCTGGCAGTATCATCACAGCGGTAATATTTTCCCATTGTTTGTCTTATTTGTTTTATAAATATATTCGTGTACTTATGTGTATTTATTTGTTCTTATATTTATATATATATAGTTATATAATATTATATATCCTTATATTTAAATAAATATTTATTCCTCAATTTTCGATATTGCACCTACCACTGTTTGTCTCTGCATCACCCAAAGGTTGACTGGTAGAAAATGCCTATGGCATTAAGTCCGCCTCTGTACATGTATGTGCTTAAAGTATTAAATAAATGGGAATATAGTAATGTTCCAAATCGAATCTTGGATACACCTTTAAATACGGAATAATTCATCATCTTCCTGCCCTTGTCCCATGTTACTTGGGGTCGGCGCAACACGTTTTCTTTTTCCACTCTCCCCTGTCAACCGTCACACTATCATTCACTCCCTTCTCTTTCATATCATTCCTCACACAATCCTTCCATATTTTCTTAGGTCTTCCTCTCCCGCTCCATCCATCAACATTTATATTCATTACTCTTCTAGTCACATGCGTTTCTTCTCTCCTCATCACATGCCCATACCAGGCCAAACGATTTCCTTTCAACTTTTCTGTCACTGGCGCCACTTTTAAACTTCCTCTTATATAATAATACTTTCAGGATGTTGTTGGGGCTCCCACGTTACTGTAGCGCGTCAGGAATGTTCGCGGAAGCACGTACTGACGACGCACGTACTACTGACGGTTTCAGTACCATTTTACGTAAGGAGACTGCTTCTATGATGCGCAGAGTGCGTGGGAGCGGCAATGACATTCTGAAGGTCATTAGTGACAAGCCGTACTGCACCATTATGGCGCATTGGGTACGTGTACATGTACATATACCCGGTGCGTCTGGTGAGTGCAGCAGATATATGAATTAAATGTTGATTTTCGTTTGTTGCTAACAGCTTATAAGTAGTGTGTATTACTAACATCATTTATGGATCAAGGTCTGAAATAAAGTTTTTTTAAATTTATATACTCATTTCTTACTTTATCCATTTTTGTCACTCCACACATCCATCTCAACATTCTCATCTCCGCTACATGCAATCTTTTTCATCCGTCTTTTTCACGGCCCAGCATTCCGATCCATACAATACGACAGGCCTTATCACGGACTTGTAGATTTTCCCCTTTAACTTAAGGGGCATCCGTGGGTCGCAAGTACGGAATAATTCTGTACCTTCAGTGAAAAGTGATGTAACTGGAAAATCATGATTTAGAGAAAATTAATGTTAAAGTTTTAAAAAAATCGGACTCTTTGTCTACTTCACTAAAATGAGTACTAATTACTGACATTGGTAAACAATTTCTTAGAGCACGATTTAGTGTAAGATAAAACAGATTGATTTGTATAGTTTTTTTATAATTTAAAAAGAAATCCAGTTTTATCACGTAACACAACAATATTAAAGTCGTAGTATGTGTAAATTAATTTAAAATGACTTGAACCATTTTACACATTATTTATTTATTGGTTGGTGTTGGATGATTATATGTAAATATATCAGTTTGTACTAATTCACATAGATCGTGTATAAGAGTCACATACATTTGTATTAATATACACTAAGGTACTTGAAATATTTTTTCAATTCACATTGATATTATTTAAAATGTATTTTATTACAAGTTAATAAATGTAAAAAATGCTTAGTTAGAGCACTTTACACCAAAATAAGCTTGCTAAATTTTAATCTTAGAGGGGTACCAAATAGACCAAAAAATTGCATTTTTTTTACTGTTAAACTTAGTGTAAGAATATTAAAACTGATATAGTCAAGATATATCACTTTTGACTGAAGGTACAGAATTATAGGTAGGTATCAAGAGTTTGTAACTACTACAAAATATAAACTCGGATATAATTTTAACTAAAACATGCTACACATCATTAAATAACTTTGGGCTGTACACTAATGTGATTAACGTTAAAAATAAATTATCTAAAAAATAAAAGCACAGCATAGCAGCCCACTTAAAAGTTAGGTAAGCTAAGCTCGATGCAGACAGCGAATAAATTTATGTTGTGCCTACTTGTAGTAAATTACTATAATTTAATCTAATTTACATAAACTATTTCACCTTAGTGTAACCTCAATTTTCGCGAGCATTTATCAAGCACATTTGTTTTAGCATTAAATAACGACAAGCCAATTACTTTAGCTGCTGTAGAATGATTTTTAACCTACCTTGGCGTTGTTCAACAATATTTTAGAAAATATACAAGACGTAAAAACACATCATACATAAAAATGCGTAACTCAGTACAAAATGTGCGGATGCCTTTTATCTTTAGATACATACTTCACACACACAGATGGGTCTACGCCACTACCATGCTACATTTGTATCTGATGCACGTATTGTAAAGTAATTAACCGACTTCGAAAAAGAAGGAAGTTATATGTTCGTAGCGTATGTTTGTTTTTTTATATATGTCAGCTGATTTCTCCGTCATTTGTAGACCGATTTTAAAAATTATTTTTTTGTTTGAAAGGGTATGCTCTCAAATTGGTCTCATATAAATGTTATTAACTTTGCTTGGGTAGTTTTTGAGTTAGCTACAAAATACGTATTTTTTTCCCCACTTAGTATGTAGATGATATGATAAGTTCCTGTCATTGGTAGCAGGTAGTGGTATTCGAATGTGTGTGAGGTAGGTACCACAACTAAAAAGTGAAAAATAAAAACTTTTTCAGACACCGACTTCCGAAACTAAAGTTATTTTTCACTTTGTAGTGTTTTTTCTGGAAGTCGGTTGTTTTTTTTTTTTTTTTTTAACCAATAAAGTCAAATATATGACAGGCACTACAAGTCTTGACTAAAAGTCACACTGCACTATCTTGACAATTGATACACATTCAGATTTGTGTTTTTTAAGAACAAGCACTATTACCTGATAAAGATACGTGCGTTAGATACAAATGTATCGTAGTAACCTCTACGGCGTAGCGGCGTAGACCCATCCGTATGTAGTAATGTATCCACACCAAAATTTACTTAATTTTAGTAAATAGCAGCAGGTTTTTAGGAAAAATACATGACAATAAGACATTTTCACACATTGGAACAGGAAACAAATCACGGTCCGCTCTTAAATTGTGTATTTTAACATAAACAAACGTGCATAGAGTAACTAGCAAAAAAGTTTTACTTACGTACTGTCTCAGCGCCATCTGCGATAAACTACTGATAGTGTTTGTCATTCATTTCTTAGTATCGGCAGTAGATGTCGCCCGAAGCGGTAAGTACAAGTGAAGCGCGCCAAAAGTAAAAGGCTACTTTACAAACGTTCTATTCTGAGTGGAAACGTCTTCTATCTTTATATTACGACGCTAAATACTGCTCCAGTACACTTTCGAGCCTAACAAAGTAAATCTCTGCTAGGAACTGACTAATGAACGTGAAAGTGCTGAATAACTTATAGGTTACTTTAAAAAAAAAATTGTTTTGCCTGTTTCTTCACAAAATATTTAGGTGCAATGACAAACCAATCACAGACCTAATACCTATCAAGCCCCATTTACACGTCAACACACTGTTGAGACTTTTAATGTTGCTTCAACTTATGGTAGGTCCCTATGCTACAGGCAATAAAATCGCACCGTGTAAATCAGGCTTAATTTTCTGCCCACGGGCAAGGTCACCAGGAAAACAATCACGTATTAAAAACACGGTAAAAGTGAAACTTCTATAGGCGCCGCCATATTGGGCTTGGCTGCTCTGACGAGCACCTTTCACTTTATCCCTACTCCGCGGCCGACCGTCACGCGACATGCAACACACAGACGAAAAAGTTTGAGACGATGTAATAAAAGTTTCACTTTAATACATACTTACGTGACAGCAAAAGATTAATGAAGAACACGAAGTGCAGGTTTACCATATCAGTAATTTTGTAACAGATCATTAAGGTAATTATAACGGATCACGCTTATGCGCCTTACTAATCACTCGTTGGAGGGTTCTCTTACCCCTTTCACTGCCAATCCAGCTACGAAAGGTTATAAAGGCATAAGCGATTGACGAAATAAAATAAAACCTTAAAGAACACCAACTTTTGAATAAACAAATTCATTTTCGAAACAAGCTCGCTGCTCAATTCATAAAAACCCTTTCGTACAAAAGTATATATTATGTATATGGAGGAAAGAGAGAAAACACCCAATAGAAGCTCTTTATTTTGTTGTTTATGTAGGTCTGTATTAAAAATTTTATTTCCTGGCAGACAAATAGTAAATAATGAAAAATGAGAAAAACATAAATGTGTAGAATACACACTACTCGTTTGGGAAAACAAGTATCTAAAGTGAAATCTCTCTAACACATAAACTAAACTTTTTGGCGCCTAAGGGTGCTTACAACGGGGGTTCGAAGAAAATCGATAGGGAAATTCTGGCCCCTCTGGCAACACGGCAACTGAAGGAACACGGGTGGGTTTTAGTCAGTAAGAGTCTAACACGCCCTCGAAGTTATTTGATGATTTCCCACCCAAAAAAAAAAACAAAAAAAAGGGTGCTTACATAAAGAAATAGGTTTCCGGTGCAGGCGAGTCTGTGCAGGTCGGTACCGATCGGTGCAGATATAATATTCCTACGTTATCTTATGCGCTCACTTATAAAGAAACAGGTTTAAACTTGTCGGTGCCGGCTACCCTGGACCGAGACAGACGGGTTAAAGCAACAGGTTTCCATAAAGAAAGATAAAGAAACCTGTTTCTTAATGTGAGCACCGTCCTGCACCGATCGGTAACGACCCGCACGAGTTTGTCTGTGCCAGAAACCTGTTTATTTATGTAATGTACGTACCCTAAGAATCTATAAACATAAACCAAACCACTTTTTGCCTATTTAAAAGATAAAATACCCAAACAAAAGCACAATAATTCTCGTTGCCGTAGCACTTTAATTGTAATCGTTTAGCAGTGCAATCTTCTATGAATTGGACCACGCCCAAAAGCTTGACTATTTATCGACACGAAGCTAAACTTTCAAGAGACCTTAACGGACAATTATTCCTGAAGTCTTTTCACAGTAAACGTGATTTATAACGACTTTAAAATCGAACCTATTACTTTAATACGTTTATGTTATCGCTGTTTTTAATTAATGGGCTATACATATAAAGTTCAAGGGTGTTTGCCTAACTGACACCTTCTTATTTATTTAATTCGGTATGCGGTCAGTGGGTTGAGTCAATTTATGCAGTCCGCATTTTGGCAGCCTGTTTGTAGTTTTTGCATTTATTATTAACTAGCGTCCCGCGGTTTCGCCCGCAGAAGTCTCGATCCCGTGGAAATATCGGGATAAAAAGTATCCTGTGTTAATCCAGGTTATAAACTATCTGTGTACCAAATTTCATCCAAATCCGTTTAGCCGTTTGAGCGTGAAGAAGATACAAACACACACACACACATACCCCCACAAACTTTCGCCTTTATAATATAAGTGTGTATTATTACATTTATTACCGACTTCAAAAAAAGAAAGGTTATCAATTCGACACGTATGTATGTAATGTTATTGGAACTGCATTATATTCACATATGATAATCTATTAGGGCTTCCAAACAAATATACAAATTTTTATAGGTGTATGTATGTATGTATATATGTATGTTTATATGTATGTATGTTTGTCCACGTATTTCTCCAAAACTGTTTATTGAATTGGGACCATTTCTTTTTTGTTGGCTTACATTTACTTCAACTTAGGGAACAGTGCAAGTTTCATCAAAATCGGTTCAGTAGTTTTCAAGATATGGACTAATACGTGTAAGTGAGACGGCCTTTTTTTTGTGTGGGAAATTATCAAATAACTTCTCCCGCTCTGGGTGGAGCGGGAGGGCGTGTCAGACTCTTACTGACTTAAACCCACCCTTGTTCCTTCGGTTGCCTTGTTGCCGGGGGCCACGATTTCCCTTTCGGCCCATATTCGCAGCCCCGGCAGGCATTGGCTCTAGCGGACCCCGTCAATTCTGCTGACATCTCTTTGAGGCGCGCGTGGGACACAACGCGCCATCGACCCGGGCTTGGTCCTTATCGGACGGCGAGCTACCCATTGCTCACCGTCCGCAAGCCCGCGCCTACGGTGGCCGGAAATCGGCTCACAATTCCCGCCCCGGGCGTCTCCTCCTGCGGCGGTTAGGGGCGTGAAGGCGCGAAATTCGCCTCTCCCTCACGCGTTTCGCCTCCTCCTTCGCAAGCATTACCGCTTCGCAAAAGGAGGTGACGGCCTGCCATTTCCTCTCGCTCCGTATCATGGCCTGAACTAGGGCCGGATGCGAGAGATCACCGCCGCAGATCGCCTCCACGAGGACACGGCGATGCTCCGCCCAAGCCGGGCAGACCTCCACCGTATGCTCCACCGTGTCCTCCGGGTGATCCACATAATGGTGACACCCGGGCGTTTCCTCCCGCCTTATCCTGAACAGGAACCTCCCGAAGCAGCCGTGTCCGGTGAGGACCTGCGTCAGGCAGAAGGTGAGGGCGCCGTGGTGCCTCTCAAGCCACTCCTCAAAGAGGGGTCTTATCGCCGCAATTGTGGCGTGCCCAGCGCTGGGTTGCGACAATCGCACTCTCCATGACGCCATGAGATCCCGCCGGAGCTCTGTCCGCTGTGCCGCAATTTCTTGCGGCATCGGAGTTAAGCTCCGGCGTTTCGCCTCCTCGCGCCACTCCTAGATGTGCGCGAGGACCTTTGCCTCCAGATCCCATGGCGGTAATCCGGCAAGGAGGCTCGCCGTCTCGCAGGAGACCGTGCGGTATCCTCGGGCTAGCCGAATGGCCATGACCCTCTGGGACGCGTTCAACTGGCGGGCTGGCCGCAGCCTCAATGAACGCGCCCAAGTGAGATGGCCTGGCTTATTGATACGAACTACGGGTGTGGTGTCAAAGGAAAACATCTCGAAACCTTGGTCAACTTCTAGTGAACGTAAAAAAAAAACAACAAAAATAAAAGAATGGCTGAAACCAAACTGGCCTCACGGTACAAATCCGCGGCGAGAACTAAAAATTTATAGTAAGATTGTTACACAATGGCAAACTAGATGGGAGTTGAGACTAAATTGCTACGTAAACGCAGCATTTTTATGTTTGCTCGTATATTTATTTATTTATTAAAACTTTATGCACAAGTAAAAATACTGTACAAAGGCAGTCTTAATGCCTAAAGGCATTTTCTACCAGTCAACCTCAAAAAAAATTGTAGGCCCCTAATTTGTTTCGTACCTACTTTTGATTCGGTTTTGTTGGTTAATTTCGTGTATTATATAAAAATATTATTTCATAATTTTGAGTTAATTTAATTTTGAAGTCGATTAAATTTTTTTAAATTACTTTTTTTTATAAGCCTAATACATAAGGATAGAAAACGATTAAACAATGAATTTCTTAAGTAACTTAGATCCTTATAGTAATTAGACTAAGTACATGCACGAATTAGTGAAACTCCTGACACCCAAACTAGGACAAGTCCTGTATCTCAGGTGTCAGCGTTCCTTCCTGCCAGACACATTGTGGAGCGTAGCTTATTGTATAAATGTTATATTACTAAAAACAACAGAAAAAAATTAATACTTAACTATTATGTGTTATCTACCTATTTAATATATATGTGTGTGTGGAGAGGTGACTGTAGTATAAGGAAGAGTGAGTGTAGTGTGCGAGTGTTTAAGTGTGTGTGTGTGAGTTGATAGATTGCGGAAACGTGTGTTTTCAGGTGCGTGCGATATATTGTAGATCAGGCAGTAATTCCAGCCAGCAAATTCTCAGTTTCCTGATAGTCTAGAGAAGTGACCCAATCCCTAACCTTTATCTTACAGTTCGTTCTATTTAGATGAAAAATATCTAATTTAACAACGGACAGTCACTATTTAGTTCTAATTGCTGTGAAAATGCATTTTGCAGTTGGCGGCTCCTGTTGTTACAGTCTTGTAATCAAAATACAACTATTCTGTATACCTATACAATCTAACCCATCGTCTGACGCTACCTAAGTACTTGTTTCATGAGTTTACCTTGAAGTTTTACTTTTCTTTTACCTACTGTGATGCGTTCTTACTAGACAAGAGTCTTCTTCTATGCGTCTAAGTATAAACACACATCGAAACATAATGTTAGTATAATAAATATATAGTATGAATGACAAGGCCCATCAGGCACCAGAAAGAGGGGTAGACCAGCTGCCCGGTGGACTGACGATATTATACAAGCGGCTGGCAAGCAGTGGATGGAGACAGCAAAGAACAGGGATACTTGGAAATCTCTAGAGGAGGCCTTCACCTTCGAGAACGAGGGGTACATAAACAGTGAAATATATGTCGGATCCGGTCATTAGTACGGACGAAACGAATCGCAAGCGCGCCACTAGCGACATCAAGAGTGATCTACCTACACCAAAAAAGGCGCGCTTCTATAGAGTCGTGATGTTTTAAGGCCACGGCGAGGAGGGCATTCAGCCTCTGGTCGCATTGGAGTCAAGACATCGCGGAACTGTTCTCGATTCATGGTGCTCAGTTATTGTGTTAATTGTAATTTGTGATCATTTTGTTAATTGGTGATTTTAATAAACGCCGTCGCACCCAGTGTGTGTATAATTTAGCTAGTGTGATTCATTTGATAGTAAATTATAATGTGATCTGAACTGAAAACTGTTTTTCTATTGCGCATTAACCAACACTACCCACACTACGCCCACAGTAGTCAAAATGTTGCTGATAATAACGAAAGTCACATACCCGTCTCCGAAATATATAAATATAAGGTATAAGTTTAAACACAATACTCGTAGAAGATGATTAAAAATAAGTTTATTTTTTATTAAGAAATATAAGGCTTTTTTAGGGTTCCGTAGTAAACAAGGAACCCTTATAGTTTCGTCATTTCCGTCTGTCTGTCTGTCTGTCCGCGGTCTAGCTCCGAGACCCTTAGTGTACTAGAAAGCTGTAATTTGGCATAGGTATACATATTAATTACGCCGATAAAGTGGTAAAACAAAATTATGAAAAACATTTTTTTTTAGGGTACCTCTCATACACGTAAAGTGGTAATGTTTATTTTTTTATTTTTTTACCCCATGGTGAGGGGTATCATTGGAAAGGTCCTTTAAAAATATTGTGAGTTTGTGAAAACCATTTTTGGATTCAGGGATTCGTTTGCGAAATATTAAGCTTTAAAGTGCTAATTTTTGTTAGAGTCAAGTGTCCCCCCCCCCCCCCTGCCGGCTAAATGGTTGGTTTTGGGTGTGTGAAAAAAATCACAACAGTAGCTGATATAACGAAATTAAAAGGAAAACTATCACAGCTAAGTAGGCTCTACAGGTTAACGAGTAATAATCGACCAACTTAACTTTGCAGTTGCAAAAACATGTTTTCCCATACATTCCGTATGGGAGAACATATTTTTCAACTACAAAGTTAAGTTTGTTTTTGGGATAAATTCATCCCAACTACGGAACCCTTCATTGTGCGTGGTCCGACACGCACTTGGCCGGTTTTTAAATCAAACGTCAGTTAGTCAACTTTGAACAAGTTAACGACACACTCTCTAAAGTTGTGCATTGGTTTAATGTAAATAATCTTCTCCTGAACGAAAAAAAGACTAAAATTTTCAATGCCAAATGTCAGGCAGCTATCTTTGTTCTACAGAAAAGGGCTGTTCGAGCCATTTACAACCTAGGTCCAAGAGATTCCCTTAAAGAAAAATTCAAAGAAATAAATATTCTGACTGTAGTCCCACAATATATTTTTGAAAACCTATTGTATGTACACAAAAATATATCATAAGAAAATGTCCGATATTCATAATTTAAATACTAGGAATAAACACAACCTTGCTGTACATCGCACACGTCTCCACAAAGTAGGCAACTCATTCATGGGTCAATGTATACGCTAGTTTTTTTTTCTCAGAGTAGTCAGATAGGAAACGCCGAACCCATCTAGCTTATTTTTAATAAAAAAATTATATGAGGTGTAAAAGTGATTCCGATGTCCTATTTACAGAATAAACGATTTCATTTCATTTCATTTCACGCTCGTCAGTGTTGTATGGATCACTATGGCAGCTTGCGGTCAGACACGTTTTATCTACGGCGCGATTTATATGCCGTAGGTACTGTAAAGAAACCGTACCGTGTACAAAGGGCCTATGTGTTCATTCGCGCACCTCGGACTATCAACCACGATATAGCTCGTACCACCACGAAAGGAGTCAAAGGAGTATAAATTAACCCTTTGTTTTGTTTCAGACGACGGGCATGACACCGCTGATGTACGCCGTGAAGGACAACAGAACATCTTTCGTGGAGCGGCTCATTGAACTCGGCTCCGATGTCGGCGCCAGAAATAATGTAAGTCGTTACATTTTAAGTACTTGATTCACGATAGACTAATTGTGTTTTGAGTGATTTTCTTAGAGTTACTCGTTAAAGCAAAAGCACCAGGATAGCCCGCGATAATTTGAATGATTACAATTATCCTCTCCTCTTCCTTGCCTTTTCCCAACTATATTGGGGTCGGCTTGGCCTCCAGTCTCACCAAATACAGCGGAATACCAGTGTTTTACATGGAGCGACTGCCTATCTGACCTCCACAACCCAGTAACTGGCCAACACAATACCCCTTGGTAAGACTGGTTGTCAGATAATTAGGCTTCTGACTACCCGTAACGACTGTCAAAGATCTGTGAAGAATGACAGCCGGGACCAACGGACTAACGTGCTTTCCGAGGCACGGAGGAGTCTCGGTATTAAAGGGTTGGTCACCCATCCACCGACCGACCGCGGCAAGTGTAGCTTAACCTTGATAGATCGAACTGTGCGGCTGTTACTCTGCCACGAATGATTACAATTATGAAAATACATATTTGTTAGAACGAGGTTTTTATGTTTAACTATTAATTAATAGGTTTAATAAGTCATCTTATTTCGGTAGTCTACCTGTAGTAGATACTTTACGGTCACTATTTTCACTCAAAGCAAAAAACAATGACAATTACTGGACCGATCCATGTAACTCTCCACAGTCTCCACCATGAAGTGCAACGACACGACACATTATTTGAACTCGGTGCAATAATCGCTCTAATGTACATTATGTTGACACTTCTTTTTTTTTCTGTATTAATAAGAATTGACGTTTTTAGTAATTGATTACAATCTAGCCTAATAGACTAATAAGTAATTTAATTCTAACTTATTATTTTACGAGATAGATTATGTTATATCTAAGAATAGTGTCAATTTGCACTTTTACACAAGGTCAATTTCGTAGCACTTTCTTAGGGTCTGATAATTGATAAAAATTATGAAACCATGATAAAAGTGAAACTTTTAAGCGAACTATAGGCGCCGCCATATTAGCCTTGGCTGCTCTGACGAGCGCCTTTCACTTTATCCCTACTCCGCGGCCGACCGTCACGCGACATGCAACACACAGACGAAAAAGTTTGAGACGATGTAATAAAAGTTTCACTTTAAAAACACTTTGTTCTTGTGTTATATGTATAGTACAGCATTGTTACTATTTATTAATTCACTATTTACACACTACACTAACTCAAATGGTTTAGTTCTTTTTAGCCTACGCACTATGTCCGTGTTGTCTAGCAGCTGAATTGCCTCGACATTCACATGTCGGTGGAGTCTGTGTTCGTGGGCTTCAGCAATTTTTGGATAATGGTGGTGACGAGTTCCATTTTAAGGTCACGGTGGAGGTCGTCATTTCTAATATGTTGACACTTCTAACGAAAATTATAGTTCAAACCGAATGGAGCTAAATTTCGACACCGTGCACCATGGTTGATGATGTCGAAGGTCCATAATTTATTTCCAAAAAGTTTGGAAATCTTAGTACCCAAATAATAATGTCAAGCATTTTACACCCTTGACAAAGGTGTAGGTGCAATAATAAATTAACAGCATGTAAGTAGGTTCGCGTCTTGAAACAAAGCAAACTGGAACGAAGGGGGTAATTTCCTATAAAGCGTGCCAAGCTGCCACCAAAAGGGCTTGCGTCCACACATAGCGATGATGTCTGCCATAAACAAATAATTTAGTGGAGAAGTAGGGGCGACAGAGGAGCTCGTGGCTAAGTAATAACAGCCGCACGGGTCGATCCAACCGGTTAAGCTACGCTTGCCGGGGTTGGTCCGTAAATGGGTGACCATCTTTACGTACCGAGACTCCTCCGTACCTCGGAAAGCACGTTAAGACGTTGGTATCGACTGTCATTCGTGGATCTTTGACAGTCGCTACGGGTCGTCAGAAGCCCGAAAGTCTGATAGCCAGTCTTACCAAGGGGTATCGTATTACACAGTTACTGAGTTGTGGAGGTTTTACCTATTCTGGTATAGTTTTATTCTAGCTGCATCGTCTTCACATATAATTATTTAACTAATGTACGTACCTATACAAACAATTGTAAAACATTTTAAAAGAGTAACAATGGAGTTTCTTGTCCATTCTTCTCCATGTGAAAACTACCTTTTGAAAGGGGCGACTAGAATCAATTTTATTATTTTGTAAATTTTGACGTTCAAAAGTGCCATATATGGGCCTATTTGAAATAAATGATTTGACTTTGACTTTGTGGAGGTCAGATAGGCAGTCGCTCCATATAAAATACTGGTATCTAGCTGCATCCGGTTAGCCTGGAAGCCGACCCCAACATAGTTGGGAAAAAGCAAAGCAGATTGTTTTTTTTTTTAGTATGTGCGTCAGAGAATCGGTGGTGTATATCGCTCGTTATATTTACATAAGTCACATGTAATTGAACATAAGCTTATTGTCACTAATCGGACACAAATCCCAACTTCAGTCAGCTAATGAACTCAAAAAAAAAAATTTGGCCGACGTGGAAAACAAAAACAGGTCCCAATGTTTAGCAATCGCACTTACAACCACAAGGTTAACAGAGCCAAGACCTTCTACAGAAAAAAAAATATGTTTATCATCACCACAATCTTCTGGCCACTCAAAACATGTAAAAGCAACATCAAGTTCCAACTACAAAATAAATCTGACTCGCTTGCAGTAGGACTTATGACTAATAATGCTAACTTATAGCGCGGGTTTCATGCCTACCGTCACAGATTGCCTGATAACGCCCTCCACAGGCAATTTATGCTCATAACCTGTAATAGGTCAGCACTCAAACTCGAACTGGCTTATAAGAAAATGCATTATGGACTAGCTAGTCCAATGTTAACAGAACATGTGCTGAAAATGTCTGAAGTGGACAAAATAAATTGACGCTTCGCAACATTTTTGCATACATTTTAATAGTATATTTATCGAGCTTCTTTTGTGTTTGGCTGTAGATTACAACTGTAGATTACAATAGTAGGAAAACTTTTATAATAATAATAATTAGCCCGTATTGTCCCACTGCAGGGCAAAGGCCTCCCTTTCCTTTTTCCACCCAACCCGATCCTGAGCCAATATAGACCAATCCCTCCTAAAACCGTCAAGTTCGTCCCGCCATCTACGCCTGGGTCTTCCACGATGCCGCTGGACGTTTTCAGGAATCTATGTTGTAGTGGTCTTAGCCCACAATGCATCCGACATGCGGCAAACGTGTCCGGCCCAGTCCCACTTGAGCTTGGCTGCTTTTTGGGTGACGTCAGCGATTTGTGTCTTAGAGCGCAGTATCGTATTCCGTATCCGGTCGGTAAGTCGAACTCCAAGGATACTGCGCTCCATCGATCGCTGGCAAACCTCGAGCCCGGTCCTCTGTTGAACTGTGAAAGACCAGGTTTGAGCGCCGTATGTAAGGATAGGGAGAATGCACATGTCCATTAATTTGCGTTTATGGCAAATTGGAAGATCTCATTTCATAAGGGTTTTCATCGACCAATAGCTCTTCCATGCGTTTTCGGTGCGGCGAGCAACTTCTTTTTCTTGTCTCGCCTGGAAGGGAACTATTTGGCCGAGGTAGATGTATTCTGGGACATATGCAATCTCCATACCCTCTACAAACTGTGTTTGTTTAACGCTATTAGTCATGAGTTTGGTCTTTGACATGTTCATTCGAAGACCAATTTCAAGGAAAACTTTTACATTTTTTTATTTCTTCTTATTTGTTATTCATTCGTCATTCATCGATTTTCTTACATTCTACATCTCTTTCTATCTTTCTTTTTTTTATAACCACGCTCTTTTACGCAGAGTAAAATATTCTTTAACACTTTTTAACAAAATTCAAAAGTCATTTATTCAAACTAGGCTGAGAATCAGCACTTTTCGAACGTCAAAATTACATAAGACAGTCCCCCAAAAACGCCCACCCTTCACCACTTCCTAGTGCCTTTAGCTGGGAAGAAGAAGTGGCGCAACAAACTCCCCAGCAGCACAGCTGTCTGTTCAAGTTAGAAAAATGATTCTATACAATAATAGTATTCAAAATAACTTACATTATGCAACACAAAACATAATTCAAATGATCAATTATATAAACTCATATAAACTGTCAGTAGGTAAGCTAATTCTGGAGAAAGAACATAAACATTGTCTTGAGTTAATCACAGCGACCAACTATTCTTATCATTTAAGTAATCGTTGATACAATAGTATGCCTTTGAACAAAGGTTGGATTTTACTTTATTTTTAAACGCATTAAAAGGCAAATCTAGCAAAGAAGAGGGTAGCTTGTTATAAAAGGTTATACCAAGCCCAACAAATGAGTTATGAACCTTATGAAGCCGGTGAAAGGGAGCTCGTAGTTTGTCCTTACGAACATTCTAACAATCACGTCGAACGTCCTAACAAACATTACATCAGAATAAAGTCACTACAGCAAACAAACATTTCATGTCCTAAAACTTGCACAAGGTCAATAACTTTTATCTTTTAATTAAGTCTACAAAATGAGCTAGATTTCCTTTCTTTAGATTCATATCACTTGAAAACTTACAAATCGAGTTTATTTTTCCGCAATGATTGCTACATACCTGTAACTATAACTACGATAAGCGAAAGTAAATTACTTCCAAAGCCGACGTAATAAAATCGCGGCGGGATTTTATCGCGCACTGGATTTTCAACTCTCAGTGTTAAGTCGAGCGTTGAGAATCCAACGCGCTGGGACGCACTCTCGTCCCAGCGCGATGTAAAGACATACTGTTGGATTTTCAACTCTCGGCGCTAAGCAGAAGCGTTGAAAATCAAGTGCACGAAAAAAAATCGCTGCGATTTTATTACGTCAGTGCGAACGTGGGCTTATCTATTTTTATTTTTTACTGTTCGATTGGCCTCAAAATATGATTCCATTGCATTAAACTCACTAACACCTATTGCATTATAGATGCCCATTTAAATTGTAGGTATATTTTAAGGAGTTAAATTTCTAATAACAATAGGTAACGATTTTTTGGTCTTTGTGACGATAAGTCTGTAAAAGCTGCATCCAGATGGTGTTCCAGAGGGCTTTATAAAAAGCTTTCATTCAAAGGTTCACTGACCAGTGTAAGGAAACGTTTGGTGTAAGGTTTTTTTAGGGTTCCGTACCTCAAAAAGAAAAAACAGAACCCTTATAGGATCATTTTGAAGTCCGTCCGTCAGTCTGTCAAGACTCTTTTTTTCAGAAACGCGTGGAGGTATCAAGTTGAAATTAATATCAAAAACATAAGTCTATGGTCCCTTAGAGCTCTAAGAAAATCAAGTTTCTAAGTCAACGCAATAAAAAAATACGGCCATTTAGGCGAGATATTTTGATACTCGCAAATAAATCATAACCCAAATTTCATGATTCTAGGTCTACGGGAAGTATCCTGTAGTACTTCCCGTAGACCTGTGATCAGAAAACTCATTAGTCAATCAACTGATAATAATAATTATAATGAAGGCATCTTACTTATTAACAAGTTAAGCTTAGAAAACTTTGAAAGGTTCATAAATGATTAATTTGCGATGTTTTGTTAATTTTTGGTGAAAATACTTCGAAAATAAATCTTTGAAATATACTTTGAATTTTGAATAAAACTTGATCTTGCTTGATGACCGAAACCCCGACACCCGCACGTATCTACTCTCGCACTCATCGCCATTGGTACAGAGGCGCACTGTAAAAGGGCCAAAGAGCCGCATGCGGCTCGCGAGCCGTGGTTTGCCGACCACTGCCGAAGACCTAGAATCATGAAGTTTGGCACGAAGCAAGGTCTCACAGCACAAATAAAGGAAAAACTCCGAAAATCGTAAATTTGTAATTTTATCACAAATATTTTTTTACAAACTTATATTTGTAGTTGAAGAATTGATCGTGACGTACATAGATGTATAGAAGAACATATTTTTCAACTACATAACTTTGTAGTTGAAAAACATGTTGTTTTTGGGATAAATTCATCCTAACCACGGAACCCTTCATTGTGCGTAGTCTGACACGCACTTGGCCGGTTTTTTATGTTTAGCAATTCCGTGTCAAAAACTGTTCATACTTAGTTAAGCCACACAAAAGTAATAAAATATTGTACTTAGCAACATTTAAGTACATATTAATAACAACTTGCTGTAAGCATGTTGCCTGTGAATTACAGGATTGTTTACATCAGGTACAGGTTCTGAGATTTTCTTCCTAGAAAGTGGTGCTGTGCTATAAATTGTCAATGTTATGTTCCCTGGTGAGGATGATGCTATTCAACGTGTTCCCTTTGATTTCCCATAACTCCAAGGTTATTATGCTATGAGTAAAAATAATACAAAAAGTCCTAGAACAAGTGTTCCAAAAATACTTACACACATAACATAACATTAGACTCTCGATGTGTGTATCTAAGTTTCATTGATAAGTACGAGTAAATCATTTTTATTCAAACCATCATTCCATTCATATTTAAAGCTAATAAAATGCGATTTAGTCTTTTTTTATGGACTAAAAGATTTTTTTTTTCACCTAAGGGTGTTTTACATAAATAATCATGACTGACGAATTATTATGTAGAAAAAAAACGAAAAAATACAAATGAAAAATAATTCATATGCCAGTTGATTCTTTGACATGGTCTCATTAATAATTATTGCCCTAGAATATCAAATGGGATATCAAAAGGAACACGTTGTATAGCTCCATCTCTCTTTCCCTAAGATTTAAAATGCATTTTTGCTTGATGGGGCTGCCGCGACACTGTAGTGCCTCGGGCATGTTTTTCAAAGTCAGCGTCGACTGCTTCTTTGCAACGATGCGGAGCGCGTCTCTGGTGCGCAGAGTGCGCGGCAGCTCCAACAGCGTTCTGAGGATGATAGCTGATAGGCTCGACTGTCCGTACATGCGACGCTGCAGTGACTTGCACGTCACCTACAGTCGTCGGCCATTAATGTTATGTTAGTGTAAGTGTTGTATGTAAGGTGGTTTTTGTTTTGTATTTTATTGTAATGTTAATGTATTGTTTGATGAAGTTATGCGTGTTGTATTGTATTTTGTATATTGTGTATGAGTCATTGTAACTCGAAGAAATAAATGAATAATAATAAATATTATTGGTGGCCTACCAGCAGTAATATTTTAAATCGAAAAATAACGTTTTGGGAAAATTATTTTGGGGTCCTAAACCTTCATCATCTTTTCCAAACTCTTTTTCCCATTACATGTAGGTAAACCAATAGACTCATCAGGTATGAGTCAATGGGCCGTGACATTAGGGCAACAAATGGCGCGAGGTGACCACTAGTACCACTAGTACCACTAGTGGCGCGTCAGCACGCAACCCACGAATTACACGCGCCTACACACTGCTTTACGCAATTTACTCACTTCACGCTTTTCTCTCATTTCGTCACGTCATTACGTCACGACCCGACAGACGTTGTCCTGTCTAAAGAATAGTTCATACAAAAATCCCATGGGACAAAACTTTTAGTTTTCCGAAATTTTCCCGGCTACTTTTCAAATTTTCCTCTGGTGAGAACCTGATTCGGACTAATACGAACATTTTAAAACAAATCCAGCTTACCAACGAACAGCGTTTCATTTTATTATATAGAAAATAAGCTGACCTAGAGGGGCTTGTGGCTAAGTAACAACAGCTGCACGGGTCGATCGATCAGGTTAAGCTGCGCTTGCCGCAGTTGGTCTGAGGATGGGTGAACATCTTTACATACCAAGACCCCTCCGTGCCTCAGAAAGCACGTTAAGCCGTTGGTCCCGGCTGTCATTTGTAGATCTTGACAGTCGTTATGGGTAGTTAGAAGCCCAAAAAGTCTGACAACCAGTCTTACCAAGGGGTATCGTATTATTTAGTAACTGGTTGTGGAGGTCAGATAGGCAGTCGCTCCATGTAAAATACTGGTATTCAGCTGCATCCAGTTAGACTGGAAGCCGACCCCAACATAGTTGGGAAAAGGCTAGGCAGATGATAAGAAGATAAGCTGACCTGACAGGCGGTTAACGATCGTTTCCCGTACTAGTAGCAAACTTCTTCTGTAGTACATTCTATACTCTTGTACGATGAAGTGACACGAAAAGTTGTCCTATTATTTTTCTTCTAATGCTTTTCCAATATATGACATCCACCAACCCGAAATGAGACCACGTGGTGGATAACGGCCCACTCTCTCTCACAAAGAGGAGGCCTAAGCTGTGTCTCAGCTGTGGGGACATTACAGATTTTACTTGCTTGATTCCTATCCGTTTTGGGGGACTGTCTTATGTAATTTTGACGTTCGAAAAGTGATGATTCTCAGCCTAGTTTGAATAAATGACTTTTGAACTTTTGAATTTTGAACAACCCTCGATGTTACCAATCCAAGCCTGCCTAGTGCGACTACCCTATAAAACGCCAAATATTAAATATCATCAGCGGCAGCGGTGGCCTTGTTCCAACTACTGCATTGCTGAGTCTGTACTCAGCAGTGCAGTGGTGGTGGTTCAGAAGATCCACCTTCTCCATTATGTGTCATGCTTCCTCGATCAGTGGAAGTCTCTTTCAGATACTTTGCAGATCATCTAACTGGACAGGTCCACTCAAATCTGTATGGTTCTTTCCTCAGAAGACCATTTCAGACACAAATCTACATGGTCCTCAAATGAAATGCTCCGACCAAGATTATTTCCGGGTTTTTATATACACATTGACATTAATGAATTTTATATATACAATGTCATGAATATTTACTTTTAAAGTATTTTATTGTTTTAATTATTGTGAATGTGAAGACTATGTGGGTCATTCCTTTTTGTATTGTTTTTAATTTTTTCTCAGTTAGTTCTAATCATGGTCTGACAGTTTGAGTAATTTAAGTGGCCTACCCAAATGTCCTTTTTTTGGTATTGTTCGTCGAATCGTTGAGCTCCTTAAATTCTGAGTTGAGTTGCACGATTACTGACAGGCCCTCTCAATCTGTGTGGTGCTTTCCTCAAAAGACCACTTCAGACACCAATCCACATGGCCTTCACATGATCTGACCAAGATTATGTCTGGACTTTAAAAGAGACTGAGACCTCTGAGTTTGTTTCAGCCTTTCTTCTCAGAGTAGTCAGATAGGAAACGCCGACCTCATCTAGTTTTAAAATATGATTGACGTGTGAAAGTGTTTGTACAAACCTAGTTACAGAAATAAAATCATTTATCATCCTTATATCTGGCTAGGCTGTACATACCATAGTTTTCTTGAAAATATGCTGCGAAATAAAATCATGCAGAACAAAATGTAAGAAATAATTAAAGTCCTATAGCATACAGCCCAGTTTGCATACATATTGATTAAGTAAGCTAATGTCTTAGCAGGACCTGTACTTGAGCGCACGCGATCTATCAGCAAACAAACATACATATGTATGGACATATATGTACTACGCAAGGGGAAATTGTACCTACATAATGTATGTAAAGTAATTTGGTGACACCGTTAGTGGATACCGCTCGCTTTGGTCAGGGTTGTAGATTTAATCTCAATATTAAAGCAAATCTACATAAGTTACATGAATGTTCGTTTAAAAACGAAATTTGCATTGAATCAATGTAGGTTCCATGTCTATAAACATCTACCTGTAAATAGCGACAACCCTTAAGTATACTGATGGGTATCAGTACAATCAAATTAAAATATTAAAATAATAAACTTTTTATAAAATAATTACATTTTCAAAAATAGTGTACCCTATGTTAAAGTCAAAGTCAAATAATTTATTTCAATTAGGCACAAAAAGGCACTTTTGAATGTCAAAATTTACAAAAAATAGAATTGATTCTAGTCGCCCCTTCCAAAAGGTAGTTTTCGTATGGAGAAGAATGGGCAAGAAACTCCACCGTTACTCTTTTAATAGTAGTTTATCAAACTGTTGCATAATAAGGGGTATTAAAACATGAATGTGTGTTTAAAAACCGAGCCGTTGGCGAGGTTTTTAATAGTATCACACGAATGTTTTAATACCTAGTTATGTGCAGTTTCATACACTACTTTATCTACTCTCATACATTGGGATTGAACCTAATCACTACATAGTATAAAACAAAGTCGCTTTTTCTGTCCCTATATCCCTATGTATGCTTAAATCTTTAAAACTACGCAACGGATTTTGATGCGGTTTTTTTTAATAGATAGAGTGATTGAAGAGGAAGGTTTATATGTATAATAACCCGGTTTATACCCGTGCGAAGCTGGGGCGGGTCGCTAGTACTAAATAAGAGATCAAAGTTAAAGATCAAGAATAAATTTTAAAAATCCCACGAAATTCAGTACAACAAAACAAATGAATGTCGCCTGCACCAGCACATCACCGCACATGCGCTACAGCGGGTACTGCTGGCCCCCACTTAAACATTTCAATGCAAAAGTTGATGGAAACTCCTTGGTGATATTAACTTCTTGGAATAGCCCTGTATCGTAATAGAAAAAAATTGTTTTATAGTATTATTTTGTTAGAGAAAAGATATTATAATATGATTCTATTTTTAAATTTCGGTATTGTGTTTATAAAGTATGTCAATATAAACTCGTTTTGAATTTTATAATTCGAATATTACGCTATGAGAGTAGATAAAATGTTTTACAATATTATGTAGCCGGGGTAAAAAAATGACGTAGCAAATACAACACACGTCGTAGCGGCGTAGCAGTTTTCGTAGTCTATGCTACGCCGTAGATGCGCTACGCTACAAACATGCTTACGGCATATTCTAAGTTCTTATAAGTTTTTATAACTTTTACAAATGAAGCAATTCTTACAAAACCACTCGGTTTCCCCACAAGCAAGTATTTACGGTCGCAATAATACGACGCCGAGGAACTAACCCTGAAATTTAAAACATATTTTATGGCGTCTACGTTTCTATTTCATTTTTTGCCAATAAAAGCTATTCGGGGCTAATGTTGTCGATCTAGATTCGTACCAGGCCGTCAGTCGTTAGAAAATAGTAATCTTAAAAAAAATCGCCAGAATAATGTAGATTGTATCTTATTATGGACGTAATAAGGTAATATTTTTGCTCAATCTTTTTTTATTTCGTTTATAAGATGATTATGAAAGGATAAGTGTAAGTCACGGTTTCAATGAAATAACCATAGATTTAGTATATACTACTAAGAACGACGAATGTTTAAACTTATTGAGTGGGTCTTCTTATTCAACGTTTGTAGCATAGATGGCTAGTACCGGTTCCTGTGATTAAATAATGCAGTATCAATTAGTGATGTGCCAGATATCCGTATCCGTATCCGCGGATATGCGAGGGAGAAAAATGATCTGTATCCGTATCCGTTACTTTTTGGCGGATCTTGAACGGATCTTTTATATTAATACATTTCATTACGTATATGAAATTTTAAAGATATGTAGCAATGAAATACTGTTAACTTCAATACAAATTAGTAAAAAAAAAAACGTGTGGCACTCGGGGACTGCCGCGGTAAAGCTATTGCATAGCATTTGTAACCTCCATGACAACATCACGTTGTCATGGGAACCGTTATTACATGGTAAGCGGAGTGGGGGGTGTTAGGTTTTATTTTCGTTACGGTTTTATTTTCGTTACGGAATTTCTTGATTCGGTCGCCGCGCTCAAAGCCCGCGATAAAAGCTATGAAATAGCTTAAAAAAAACATATTTATTATAATTCAAGTAGAGTAAGTACCAGTAAATTAAGTTATAAGGTAGTAATTAAACTATCTTTGTAATGAGATCAAACCTCTAATGTTTGTGCTATGCTAATTAAAATAATTATGTGAGTTAACACATCAATTAAAACTATGTTGTTTTCAAGAACTTAAAAAAATATACGTCATAATTAATATTGAGTAATGGTAAATTGTATTTCAAAAAGAGTAACTTGGCAGCTTTGTCCCCCAAAAGTCAGTTACGATGAGGATCATAAATAATTTCTGCTGAATGTTGAGATCCGTATCCGTATCCGTATTCACGGATCTAGACCCTTATGATCCGTATCTGTATCCGTATCCGCGGATCACATTTTTTAACGATCCGGCACATCACTAGTATCAATACAAAATATACCTACTTATTGTTGCAACCAGCGTGCGTATATGACCAGTATGCGATGTAAGCAAAAGGATTATGTACGGATCATAGCAGGTTCTGTAGTTACTGCCTATCCCCATGGGAAAAAGGCCTGAGTTTATGTTTGTCAAAGTCAAAGATTTACTTGCAGATAAATATATTGGTTACAAAGTTCTTGCAATGGTAGTGTGATAGTAACTTAACATATTTAATCATAACATAATGACATGCAAATTTTTGGTACACAATTACATTATTTTAATTTAGTTTGAACGAATTATTTTATAGTACAGAAGGAATTCTCAATTAACCGGCTGCGTAAAGCCCTTCTGAAGCGGACCATTGGGAGTTTAATTTGGTTGGAGAATCTTGTTATAAATCTGAACACACATAGGATAGCAACTTCGCCCATATAGTTAAAAAATAAAACACAATGTAATACTTGTCGATACTGGCCGTTGATCTAGTGGTGATAAGTGCGACTACTGAGCAGTCCTGGGTTCAACTGCCGGGTCGGACAAAGTGTTATTGGGTTTTTCCATTAAGAGAGCCCAGAATCCGATTTTATGCATGGGATAAGTGACTGCCATAGCTCGAGAAATATAGTCAGAAATCTTATATAATATGCCTACATCTTCATGAATACAAGTTTGTTGTGTTGCTGTGTTGCATGGTATGATGGAATTTAATGTAATGTTTTTTTTTTTTTTCTTGATAGGACAACTACAATGTGCTCCACATATCAGCCATGTACTCGAGGGAGGACATCGTCAAACTACTGCTGTCCAAGAGAGGGGTCGATCCATTCGCCACTGGAGGGGTGAGATTATCAATATACACGTTAATAATATGCCTGCGGTTTCCTTTAAAAAAAACTATTTTAACAGAGCATCTTCTGCCAGTTGAAGTAAAGTTTTGTAATTTTTTGATTTTCATGAAAACCACCCAAATTCAATTGTTATTTTCAGTTAGAACATGAATTACAGGTTTGTCATTTTGATAGTCTCTAGCCATTATGTAACAAATAAATAGTCTTGGAATACTTATCCTTAATATTATAAATGCGAAAGTAAGTTTGTTTGTTACGCCTTCACGCTAAAACGGCTGAACGGATTTGGATGAAATTTGGCACATATATAGATGATGCCCTGGAAAAGAACATAGGATACTTTTTTTTTTTTCCCACGGAATCGAGACTTATGCGGGTGAAACCGCGGGGCGCAGCTAGTAATTAAATATTTCAAAACGTTACAAGAATTTACTATGACAGGTAAAAGTTGTTCTCAATTTACATAACACTAGTCATTAAAGAATTTGCCACTCCACCATAATTTATTAAATTTATTAAAGTACAACTGTTTGAATTTTTAACGGTGATTATTTCTAATAATCAAATGTGTTAGAAATCCGATTCTCATTTCCCACTTTTTTCTAGTTTTTAACCGACTTCCAAAAGGAGGAGGTTCTCAATTCGACTGTATGTTTTTTTTTTTGTATGTTTGTTACGCGATTACTCCGCCAATTATGAATTGATTTTGATGATTCTTTTTTTTGTTTGGTAGGTCATACTTCAGAGGTGGTCCCATATAAATTTTATTAAGTTTGCTTGGGTAGTTTTTGAGTTAGCTACAAAATACGTATTTTTTCCCACTTAGTATGTGGATGATATGATAAGTTCGTGTCACTGTTATTTACATAGCAGGTAGTGGTACTCGAATTTGTGTGGGATGGGTACCAGCTAAAAAGTGAAAAATAAAAACTTTTACAAAAAAAAAAATAATTTCGGAAGTCGGTGGCAAAAAACGAAAATTCTAAACCAAAGACACCGGACTTCCGAAATTATTTTTCACTTTGTAGTGTTTTTTTTTGGAAGTCTGTTTTATTTTATTTGTAAAAGTTTTTAATATTACGATCGAAGGCAAGCATGAAACAAAAAATCTAGGTCTGCAATTAACTTTAATTCTGTTTTAACTTAAACAAAACGCATAAAAATTGCATTTAGCTCACAGACCCAACTGCCTTGGTTTATTAATTGTCGATTTACATAGCGTGTTGATTGCAGAGCCGGCAACAAACAGCTGTGCATTTGGTGGCTAGCAGACAGACTGGCACTGCCACCAGCATACTTAGAGCGCTGCTTACTGCCGCCGGGAAGGATATCAGACTGCGAGTTGATGGGGTAAGCAGTATAGTATCTAATGATAGTAATTTTCCCGAAAGCATTGGACACAAAACGGAACGAGAACCATGAAGAAAAAATAATGCTCATACAAAAGTTTATTCATCTTCGCAAAAAGGTCATTTACTGTCTGTCGTTAGTACATCGACCGAAGCCTACCTCTATCTATACCTATACCTGGCAAATACATAAATGTATGCAAATTGGAAATAGTAAAACTAAACGACCGATGCGAATTGTGTACAATAAATCTTAAGCTTTATAGCGCTGTTATTAGAGTTATGATTTGTAAATACAAAAGTAGTGAACGGGCGTAGATGCAGCGTCGTCGCAGGCATCGCGTGCAGCCGCGCGCCTGGCACCGCCATCCGCCTGATTCAGAAACTACCCCCGAAAACACCCTAAAACACAACCTGTAAACAAAACTCTACGTTTACACTGTGAGCTGAATCAACTCTATGCCTACCGGTTAATAAAACTTTCAAACTTATCGTGCCATCGTTTGACGGAACACGCATCAACTGACAAAAATTATCCGACAATCACTAATTATGACTAAATTCAAGCAAAATGCGGTGTCGCGCGCCGCGTGCCGCGTGTCTGCTCGAGACTGACGTGCTAAGGGCATTCCGATAGCAGGAACGAGCCACCCTGTACGAATAGAAACTAGCTAATTATTTGTCGAGCTTTAGCTGCCGAGTAAACGTCACAGCGCGAATTTACAATGCAAATCACCCGCTGAATATTAGTTACAACGTCAGCGCTGAAATTCAAAATTACTAATTTTAATACAATACGTCTCAGTCGGTCCTTCGTCACGACTAGAGGAAGGCAGCTTTGCCATGGCCTCCGACTGTCGTTCGTGTAGCTAGTACCTAGTACTCATGGAGGATCAAGTACGTATCACTGGCTCTGAGCGTGACGGACGAAACTTAGTACATCGGAAATCGTGGCAATTTTGAATGCATCGGTATTCAGTGAGAAACACGATAGACGATCGATTATACGTTATTGTCTAGTTGCCTGCGAAGACTGCGATGCTCATAAATCGGTTGTTATTGTCTGTGGTGTCACGGTTTGGAAGCGATTCGTGCAGTTGCACCGCGGTGTGCAGGGCGCGGGTTGTCTGTGGTGGCGGCGCATGGATGCGGTGCGGGCGCTGAGCGGGCGCGATGTCCGACCGGGATGCCGCCAGTGCCAGCCGCGGCCGGCCGCGCAGCCCGCCTGCCAACCAGCAGACAAAGGACCTACAGAAACTCGAGATCAGTTTCATAGAGCTCAACAAGGAGCGCGCCAGACAGAAAGAATGGAAAAAGCTAATTCGCGACATGGTGTGTTCCCAGAGGGGGAAGATCCCGCTGCTGCTGGCAGTGGAGGCAGGCAACCAGAGCATGGTGCGCGAGCTGCTGAGCGCGCAGACCGCCGAGCAACTCAAGGTATGTGCCTTATGTGTCACACACGACGTGACACGCGACGTCAGTAGTACAGGCTGTATAGGTAGTGTTATGCAACTGCACACCAGATTATCTTATTCAATAAGTACGTGAAATATTGTAACAGTTTTTATTTTCATTGTTTGAAAGTTTACTCACAGCTTTTTGTAAATAAATTATCTTATGTGAAGCTTTAATCGAGTAGATTTGCTATGTGAATATTTTATAAATAGGTTTATTTTACTTGTGTATTTTAAAAATTTATCCTATTCTCTCCATACTCAACTAGCTAGTTTTAAATAAGTAATTATTAGGTTCACTTATAAAAAGCGTTGCGTCGCCTCTCCAGTTACATGTAACAGTCACTTTTATATATCGACGGTTGAAAGGCTAATTGATCTAAGCGACATTTTGTAAAACTAGCTCCTGCAATTTTATGATTCGTCCTCCTGGACGGATCATAGTTATTTTATTTTTTTTTATCATAAAAAAACAACTATTTGACAGACTTTTATTTACTTAAATCAATCAATCATAAGATCTTATTATGATTTTTAAAAAAACAACCAATCTATCCTCCTGCAAGTTTTACAAAATGTCGCTTAGATCAATTAGCCTTTCAACCGTCGATATAGAAAGAAAGCTATAAGTAGGTATTTTAGCATAATAAAGCGAAATAAAGTATTGACGACGAAACGCACCTCTTCAAACGCATCAACCATCGCTTCTGCCACCATCATGACCCCGCGTCCTCACCAAAAAGATCGTTCGCGATAATAAGTGACATATGAACGTGAAGATCGCAAATTCGCGCGAACTATCTGTTTGGTTAAGACGCGAATTATCGCTTCGCCACCCATTGAGCAGAGTGACACGGATACTAATCCCAGTAGTTTAACAACCCGTGTGCCACCCAGGCGAGTACCCCCGCGGGGGACACGGCCCTGCACCTGGCGGCGCGGCGCCGCGACGTGGACATGGCGCGCATCCTGGTGGACTATGGCGCTGCTGTGGACGCCGTCAATGGCGCTGGTCAGACCGCCCTGCATATCGCGGCCGCGGAAGGTGACGAGCCACTGGTCAAGTACTTCTATGGAGTCAGAGCTAATGCTGCGATTGCTGATAATGAAGGTGAGCTAATACTGATACTTGTTACATCTTTCAACGATTCTGAAACGTCGGCAGCTAGGTGCATGTTTCCAATTAGTCGTTTCCTACGGAGAAGAGCCGGCAAGCAACTCGACGGTTACTTTCTTTAGAGATGTTTAGTAAAGGTACCTATCTAAAAATATCCTGAAGGTCGCATCTAAACAACCGATTGTTCAAATCATATTCTGACATTCCATTGAACACAATTTTTTCCATCACTTCTTGTTAATCAAAATCTCGTTCGTTCGTCTGTAATCCAAACCCTACAATTTGTGAAGGACTAGCCCTATTTCTTCTTTTTAGCTTGTCGATGGTAATGTAGATTGTGTCAGCCCAAAAAATCCTACTCCAAAACCACTGCCTTTTCTGATAAATTCTTCCACTTCTCTTCCAGACCGAACACCAATGCATTTGGCAGCAGAAAACGGCCACGCAGCGATCATCGAGCTCCTAGCAGACAAGTTCAAGGCTTCCATCTTCGAGAGGACCAAGGATGGCAGTACGCTGATGCACATAGCATCGCTCAACGGACATGCGGACTGTGCCATGATGCTGTTCAAGAAGGGAGTCTACCTGCATATGCCTAATAAGGTAAATATTCCACCAGAGATATGGCGAGGTGGCTAAGCAGTGAAGGTGTACGCGCCCCTCATTACACACACACGCGCGCGTTCTCGATAACACGCCAAGCAGGCGAGTGAAGGGAACAGAGGGACGAGGGACGGTAACGCCAGCGCAGCCGACCGCCGCGCCACGCCGCACTGCTCCGCAAACTACGAACGCACGACGACCGTGCATTGCCACGTGCAACTAAAATACTTACTGTGAAGGTTTTAATAATTATACAAAGTTATACAAACTTGTTTGTTTAATTCTAAACAGAAGGTAAGCTATGAAACTATATGTGACCTATTTCCACCAGAGTTAAGTTGGTGTGTGTGAACGGGTAAGATGTGCTATGAATATACGCTTTGCGTGGATGTGACGCATGCTTCCCCCAACTTTTTCTCATTTTTGTAATGTAATATTTTTTTTTCTTGCTTCATGTTTACCGCAAATAAACGTTTTTTCTTTCTTTCTTTCTTTCTTTCTTTGTGCGTATGTAAAAATGTTTGCTGCGTTGAACCCTTTTCCAACAAAACTAAATCAAGCTACGTTATGAAAATCAAACGATTCTTTGGTTGATATTATACACATCCATCGCTCCGCAGCTAAGCACATCTCTGGTAGAAAGAAGAAGAAAGAAAGAAAAAGTATTTATTGAGACTCGCACAGGAAATCACAAATTAATAACTAAACACCTTCAATAAGAACATTAATAAAAATAATAAAAAAACAATAAAAAAAACAAAGTAAAATTAAAATAAAAGCAGAAGGTCCTGTACGAGGCCAAAAGGCTCCTATCTCAGCATAATGCTGCGACACTTAAAAATAAATAAATGTCGCAGCGCTGGTATTCTGATAGGGCCCGCCTAAGGACAGCCTAAGGGCCTGGTTTATTTAGTTTGCGTATAGCCACTATCCAGCAGATAAATTGAAACTTGACATAACATCTTGTTGTCCCTAAAACATGACAATGTTTGGGGTAGGTATAATCCAATATTTAAAAAATGGTTGTATTCTAGCGGGGTCTAGATAGATCGCTTTTAGCGATAAGACCGCCCATTGTGTCACCCAATGTAAAATGTCTATATGTAAAATGTCTATGTGTAATTTTTATGGTGTACATAATAAAGAATATTCTATCTTCTATCTATCTAATTGCGTACCACACTTACAGTAGCAATGGCTTTCATTTTTAACCGACTTCAAAAGGAAGAGGTTTTCAAATCGACTGTGTTTTTTTTTTTGTCTGTTTGTCACACGATTACGCCGCCAATTACGAATTGATTCTGATGATCATTTTTTGTTTGGTAGGGCATAACTTCAGAGCTTCAATGATACGTATTTTTTCCACTAGTCTATGTGGATGATGTTATAATAAGTTCCTGTCACAGTTTTTACATAGCTGCACGAATTAAGTAAACGACAATCGGAGAGTTTATAAAAATAAGTTTAATTAACTGACAGAGTGACAGTATAGATAATGCTGTTTTTAATTCTAAAGATACAACGTACTTGCTAAATTACGCTAAGATGACAATTGTTGTGTGACGACAATGTCCTATATTATAATTACTTACTCACTAGATTTGGAAGAAGCTGTACTGCTGACAAAGCTAATTGTAGTAGGGCTACCACACTTAACTCAGACTTAGAATGACCACAATAGAAACGGGTTTTGTCGTCGGAAGAATAGACAAAATGACAGATAAACAATCACAATCTGTCATTTTGTCTATTCTTCCGTCGACAAAACCCGTAAAAAACCCGTTTCTATGGTTGTTATGCTACGCGAGCAGGTAGTGGTATTTGAATTTGTGTGGGATGGGTACCACAACTAAAAAGTGAAAAATAAAAACCACCGACTTCCGAACATATGAGCAATATCCTTCAAAATCATTCAGATTTTGATGTTACGCAAATAGGCTTCCAATGCGCGTTTGCCCTGAATATTTCGATATGAAAACTTTTTACAAAAAAAAAACAACCGACTTCCAAAAAAAAACACTACAAAGTGAAAAATTACTTTAATTTCGGAAGTCGGTGGCAAAAAACTAAAATACAAAACCAAAGACACCGACTTCCGAAATTAAAGTTATTTTTCACTTTGTAGTGTTTTCTTTTGGAATTCGGTTGTTTTTTTTTTCACTTTTTAGTTGTAGTACCTACCCCACACACATTCAAATACCACTACCTGCTACCAGTGACAGGAACTTATCATATCATCTACATACTAAGTGGGAAAAAAATACGTATCATTGTAGCTAACTCAAAAACCACCCAAGCAAAGTTAATAAAATTTATATGGGATTAACTTCAGAGCATACCTTTAAAAAAAAAAAAAGAATTTTCAAAATCGGTCCACAAATGACGGAGAAATCGGCGGAGATAATTTTTTTTTTTTTTTTTATAAAATCGGTTAAAAATGATCACCACAATCCTAAAATATGGTATACCTACCGTGTGAATATATCAGTGTTTGTGTGACTGTCTGACTGCGCTTGTGTTTATAATAATTGAATTGTCATTCATCACATTACAATATATTGTCATAATGAACAGATGTTAAATAAAAGGTTACGCCAATGAAACGAAAAACCGGCAAAAAAAATCATGTCTGTTGTATAGGAGCCCCCTTAAATATTTATTTTACTCTCTTTTTTAGTATTTTTTGTTATAGCGGCAACAGAAATACATCATCTGTGAAAATTTCAACTGTCTAACTATCATAGTTCATGAGATACAGCCTGGTGACAGACGGAGAGACGGACGGACAGCGGAGTCTTAGTAATAGGGTCCCGTTTTACCCTTTGGGTACGGAACCTTAATAAGCCAACAATGATAATTACGATTAGTAAAACTATAAGGTCGTACGTACGTAGGCTTTCAGTTTCCTTTGTTCCCAGCTAGCATTGAATATTATTGCAGCCACGTGAACAATAATAATAGAACTCATGGATTATTTCACTATTACATTTTATTAATATCAAAGACATTGCTATTATTATTTTATTCAGCTTTAGAAGCGAAGGGTAATTGTTATAGCATTATGTAACCTAACAATATTTTCTTATAATACAAATAATCATCAGAATATAACATTTCTTATGTCGACTTTGATTCTGAAACACTTGACTACCTGTTCCTATGTATACAATGTGATTCTTCATAATGTGCACATATCGAAATGAGGGAATCTATGCTTAATTTTCCCGAAGGTTTTTTTTTGTTTTTCTTTTAATTAAGAAAAAACAAATTTAAAATAACATAAAATTCTCTTTGGCATCTTATTTATCAATTTTACAACTATTGTAAAAATTGATTAAAAAATACAGATTTTTACTAAAAAACATGTTTATTTTCAATTGAGGGTAGTTCTTTCTCAATTTTCATTTTACGCACGCCGCCGTTTGTGGACGCCTAATTACTTCCAATAATTATGGAGTTTGTTTCATCGCGATAGATGATTTAGTTTAAAAGTTACAGAGTTTTTTTACAATTTTTTTATTCCAAAAGAAGTATTAAATTTTTTTTTTAGATTTTTTTAAAATATTTTTTCTGTCGTTAAAATAAAAGCAGTTACAAGAACCACACTGTATTTAAATAGCTGTGCCTCCGACTCCGTTTGGGTGGTCAATTTTCAGAAAATAAAGTATCGTTTAAAATAAAAATCACGGAATTCAGAAAAGTCATTCTGGACTTATGATCACACTTACCACAAATGGACAGGCAAACAAAAGACGTTGTGTTTTAAATTGTTGGGATACTTTACCCGTAGACCTAACCAATAACTTAATATTTTAATAAGGAAGAAACATTACAAATCATAGCTATCATAATTATAAAGTAATTAACAAAATCAAAGAAACGTACTCGACGCTTCATTTCCCATATTTCCGTGACACTGTCTCCATTGTACGGGTCCCGCACAGGCGCAGCAGGCTATGCGCACGAAACTGCCATAAGACGTCGCGTGTTTAATTTTATCGCTGGTGCATTCGTAATTAAATATATTTCTCATTGTTTAACCTTAGCCTTATTTCGAAGCTATGAGTAGCTTTACATACAAATTGTAATTGTAGAGTGTTATAATCAGTGGATTATTTGAAAAGAATGAAAATATCTATAAATGCCTGTTTCTTTCTGATCGTCCCCTTAAATTATGCATAACTAGTAGTTTTGCCGGTAAACTTATTTTTTTTATTCTTGATGGGTATTCAAAAACGGAAGAGCAGTGGTGGCCCAGTGGTAACGGCCGCGACTTGCGATTTGTAGGTTGTAGGTTCGAACCCAGACAGGCGCTTTTTTTTTTTTGTTAGCCTATATTGTGTCCCACTGCTGGGCAAAGGCCTCCCCTATTTCCTTCCAAACCTCTCTGCTTTGTGCGATTTCAGGCCATGTTGGCCCCGCAAACATAACTAGATCGTCACACGCTTTACTTTGTGTAAATTATTTCATCACCACTGCTCTCAAAACGGTGAAGGAAAACATCGTGAGGAAACCGGCAAGTCCTAGAACCGAAAATTCAAAGACATGTGACATCTACCAACCCGCACTGGGCCCACGTGGTGGAATTACGGCCCACTCCCTCTCACAGAGAGAAGGCCTGTGTCCCAGCAGTGGGAACATTTATAGGCTGATGATGATGATGATGATTCCAAAACTGCACCTACGCCGTAGCGTAGCCTACAGTACAACTTTTTAACAAAAAAAACTTTTTTACAAAAAACACAACCGACTTCCAAACTACAAAGTGAAAAATAACTTAATTTCGGAAGTCGGTGTCTTTGGATCAGATCATTATTTTAGTTTTTTGACACCGACTGTGTCAAAAAACTAAAATAATGGTCGGTTGTGTTTTTGTAAAAAAGTTTTTTTTTTCACTTTTTAGTGGGTTGGTTTGTAATTTATCTAAGTTACAATAGCCTTATGTCAACTGTTCATCAAAAATACCCAAATCGCTATAGATGTGCCTTTAATATTTGATGAGTTCCCTCGATTTCTCCAAGATCCCATCATCAGATCGTGACCAAATGACAATGGGACCAACTTGAAAGTATACCCTTTCAAACAAAAAAAGAATTTTTCAAATCGGTCCAGCCGTCTTCGAGTAATCGGGGAACATACATAAAAAAAAAAAATATCCCGACGAATTGAGAACCTCCTCCTTTTTTTTAAAGTCGGTTAAAAATGTTCTTTGAATTTTAAAAGCTATTTGTCTTTATTCTCTTGGTAACTGTTTCTAAATAGCGAAACAAAATACACTGTCATTTAAAAAAAGAACTCTTTTCTGAATCCAAACAAAACCTACTAATTATTTAATGAAACAATGGTGCCGATTCTCTTGTACACCGAACTAAACTAACTAAACTATCACTAAAATTCCTAACTTTTGACTATGAAAATCTCAAAGCTATTCTGCAAAATAAATTCTCTAAATTTAAAAATAATTTTGACACATCTAAATCGAATTTGACAATCGCGACTCCACACGTGATACCTAATCACGTGATCTTTTTAGAGCCGGAGGTGCGCAAGGGGGGGCAGCCTCGACGTGTTTTATATGGATTTTTCACTTTTTGTATTGAAAATAAGAAAAAATATTACCTACATGTAGAGTGTTAGGGGTTTAAGGGTTTTATAAAGGGTGTCGAAATTTTCATTATTTTTGCGATTGGACACACCGTTTTCGAGATATAAGCAAAAGAAAAAAAAAAATTTAATACTGTTTTTTCATCTGAAGTCGAGGTGTGTTGGTGTGAATTTTAGTTCATGACAACCAATTTTATTCCACATGTTTTTAGTCGCGATTAAAAATAGTCATATTTAGTTAGAAAATCTAAATTTTAGGTTAAAAACGTCAAATTCAGAATAGCAAAATTGCCATTTTCACTAAACTAATATCTCAGTGCCATCTTAGCTGCTGTCAAACTAAAATTTAGTTAAGTTGTGTCGGTTTAGTCTATTTCAGAATGGGAAATCGTTGTTTGACAGGAATAAACTAAATTTTAGTCATTTTTAGTTTAGTTTAGAGGCATTTGTGACAAGAGAATCGGCACCAATACCTACTTACTAGTAACTAATAGTAGTAGCAGTGATAGCCTAGTGGTGTGACCGTAGGACTGCCGAGTCATAGGTCCCGAGTTCGCACCTCTAACTTTTCGGATGCATGTGCGTATTGTATAATTATCACTTGCTTCAGAAATGATAAAAGAAAACATCGTGACAAAACCGGTATGCCTGAGAGATATTTCTCGCCGGCATGTGAAGCCAAGTCAGAGGCCCATTGTAAGGATTGCAATCCGACGTCATTTCAAATACGGCCGGATCCGACCGGATTGATCAAATCAAAATAATTTTGCCTTTTCGTTCCAAAATTGACTGTTAATGAGTTAATTGAGTAAATGTAATAAATAGGTTGTTTATTTTGAAAAAAATACCTAAATGAAATCAACTTTTACTTTTCATGTTAGAACTTAAAATTATACTTAGGTTTATATAATCTAACATAATTTTAACCTTGCGTCATTATTTACTGAAATCATAATAATTTGAGTATTCTGACATTCTCCCAGGCTTTAAAACTGACACCAAGTTACTCACTAACCACACGGAAAAGAAGAAGTAAACAGTGATAGTATATTATAGGTGCAGTTAGTAGGCATGCTCCTTTCATATTTTATTTTTTTTACTGTTTGTATTTCCTGTGCGTGTCCCAAATAAAATATTTTTCTTCCTTTTTAGGGTTTCGTAGTAAACAGGGAACCCTTATAGTTTCGTCATGTCCGTCTGTCTGTCTGTCTGTCTGTCCGCGGTCTAGCTCCGAGACCCTTAGTACTAGAAAGCTGTAATTTGGCATAGGTATACATATTAATTACGTCAACAAAATGGTAAAACAAAATTATGACAAACATTTTTTTTTAGGGTATCTCTCATACACGTAAAGTGGTGATGTTTATTTTTTTATTTTGTTACCCCATGGTGAGGGGTATCATTGGAAAGGTCCTTCAAAAATATTGTGAGTTTGTGAAAACCATTTTTTGATTCAGGGATTCGTTTACGAAATATTAAGCTTTAAAGTGCTAATTTTTGTTAGAGTCAAGTGTGTCCCCCCCTGCCGGCTAAATGGTTGGTTTTGGGTGTGTGAAAAAAATCACAATAGTAGTTTATATAACGAAATTAAAAGGAAAACTATCACAGCTAAGTAGGCTTTATAGGTTAACGAGTAATAATCAACCAACTTAACTTTGCAGTGGCAAAAACATGTTTTCCCATACATTCCGTATGGGAGAACATATTTTTCAACTACAAAGTTAAGTTTGTTTTTGGGATAAATTCACCCCAACTACGGAACCCTTCATTGTGCGTGGTCCGACACGCACTTGGCCGGTTTTTTTTTTAATACCTCAAAACTATTTTTTGTGTTAAATTTTACACAACAAAACACAAATAAAAATATATATTCTACAAATACTAGACTAGCCTTCTGCGAATTGATGTCTTCACATTATTTTATTTTCCTTATCATCACTGGCATTCAAACGTCACGCTCATCAACCTTGCTAGAATTAAAATATATGATGTACCTAGCGTGACCTAGTATGTCATTATCTACTTAGTTATATATGTGACGTTTGAATTTCCTCTGCAGGTTGCGTATAAAGGTCAGCATACATCATACTTACACGTGCCGATAAAAGTAGAAAAATGTACCTACCTAACGCAAAATTATGAAAGAATTTTAACATATTAATTTACATTGTACCTAAAAGTATGGCGCTTTGTCATTCAAACATCATTTGTTTTTGTCGTTTAAATGTTTAACCAAGTGGAATTCGAAAACGAATAATAACAGAAAAGGAAATAAAACTCGCTTGTGTAATAATTAAGTAAACGTCTCCTTTGTAACATACAGAGTGGTAGGGACGTCGACGCGCAAACTGTAGCCATGAATTCAGTACATGATTCTAGACCCCCAGCGTGAAAATTTATAGTCGGTTATAAAAAAAAAATCTGCTGTTTCATAGAAAAGTGCAATCAATACCTACTCGTTCAAAATGTATGGAACAGATTTTTGTTATTTTATTAAATGATGAAAATTTTCAACGCCCAATACGTTGAAATTTTCAGAATCATGTACTGAATCGATGGTAACAAGTTGTGCCTCCATGATGTCCCTGCCAGCCTGTATAGAAAGGTAAACTGATAAAACCCAGGCTAGCAACACCATTGTTTTGAAAAGACGTACCTTTATCGGCGTACAACAGAAACGATCACAATGCTTTATATGATAGCCTTCAAATGACTATCAAAGAATGTTTGATGAAGAAGCATCATAATCATCATAAAAAAAATTAGCTGTTTGGTACATTTTGGTCAAGTAGGTATTGAACTTTTGTATAAACAGTTGATTCTTTTATTCGTGATTTCAGAGTTGCTCCCATAGTGAAAGTTGTTTATATTCATGGGTAGAACACCCTGTAAAAATTTCGAGACGGTAAAAAAAATCACCCGGTATATTAGTACGTGGGCGACCGAGCTCTGCTCTGGTGAGAGAATCTAATAGTATAGGATAGTTCATAGTAATTGCATGCTACCATGATGGTAAATACTAATTCCATGCGATAACGAATAGTAGCTACTTACTAATTTCACCTTTCCTAGGCCATAATAAGTAGGTACTTACTAATTTCATGCTGCCATGCTATTATTCTAAGGTAGCCATATTTTTCTAAACTTTGGGCGACCGAGCTGCTCGGGTGAAAATACAGAGAAAACGAATTTTCCCAGATATAATTTTTCGCCCCCGTAAACCTCTATAATGCAACTTTCATCGAAATCGTTAGAGCCGTTTTCGAGAAGGTGATTACAAATATATATATAAATATTGCTCATTTAATAGTATGGGATTATTATGTATTTACCCCAATTTATTTGGGGTCGCCGCAGCACGTGTTCTTCCATCATACAACTTTATTAGCTAATTGACACGAAAGTAGAATTATTAACATAACAAATGATACTTACACGTATCATACCATTATGTTTGCAGGATGGCGCCCGCAGTATCCACACGGCAGCGCGATACGGACACGTCGGGATCATCAACACACTGCTACAGAAGGGCGAGAGCGTCGACGTCACCACAAACGTATGCATGCCTCTTATATTTTGGTTTCTTTTCAGATTCATCTTTAGCTTTATTATGTCCAAGTTGTTGACAGATTGTTCGTCATCATACAAAGGGCGCCGTCTGTTTTCAAACGCTCGCTGGTTTGTGAAATGCCGAAGGCAACCGCCGCATAAATCTATTGTAGAAATTTGCAGGTGATTGGCAATAGTTTACTATCGCCAAACGCACAATAATGCCTTATTTCTTTTTGAAAAAGAAATAAGGAATTATTTACAAGACTTTTGGTGATTGCTGTATGTTTTTAGCACAACTCAAATAATTTTATTAGAAAATATTCAACATTTAGACAACATAATTGATAATATCGAATGAGATATTATCGTTGATAACAATTATGATTTAAATAAACCATAATTACAAAAAAACATGAAGTTTGCAAAACCAGTTTTTGCAGAAGTACGATAACCGAAATTGTGTTTACAGGATAATTACACAGCATTACACATAGCTGTAGAATCGTGTAAGCCTGCTGTCGTAGAGACCCTGCTGGGGTATGGAGCTGATGTCCATGTGAGAGGTGGCAAACAAAGGGAGACTGCGTTACACATCGCTGCCAGAATACCTGATGGTAAGCACAATATTACGTTATCAATGGCTGAAGATTTCTGTAAATCTGTAACTTAGCTTATACGGAAGTAACGTTAACGTAACGAAAAACCATTTTAGGCAGTGTGGATAGATAAAGTAAAAGATGAACTGCGCCATCAAGATGCCGATACTTTAGAAGCCATATTACCTATTGTTGCAAATATAATTAAAATTGATATACATATTAATTCCAGGTGACAAATGCGCGCTGATGCTGTTAAAGTCAGGCGCAGGTCCTAACAAAGCGACGGAAGACGGACAAACCCCGGTGCACGTAGCTGCCAAGTACGGCAACCTCGCTACACTTGTACTGTTGTTAGAAGATGGAGGAGACCCACTGAGGAAAACCAAGGTAAGGAAAACAAAAGAGGTGTTTATACTAAAGCTGATTAATTTGGTATACTACGTTTCGACAAGTACGGCCTTATAGCACGGCATGCCAGCATCAATGACATCATCCGTCGTGCTCTTGTCAAGAACAGTCACCCAGCTGCCAGCTGTTTTAAAATCCAATGGCTTGGCGCGTGGCGATGGGAAGAGACCAGACGGAATGACCATAATGCCTTGGAAAGTAGGTAGGCCTTTGGTGTGGGATGCAACGTGTGTCGTCGTCCCATCTTCCTAGCACGATGGGCTGTGCTGGGGCGGCTGCTGCAGATGCGATAAACCTTAAACGGCGCAAATACTCCAATCTTATTGGGACTTATATGTTCGAGTGTTTGGGGGTTGAAACACTAGGGCTATGGGGTCCGAGTGCCCACTTAGTTTTTCGAGATATCGCCAAGCGGTTGGTCGACTCTTCATGATACCGTAGGGCTGGCTTATTTTGTGACAAAAGAATCAGCATTCTATATTAAGTGGCAATGCTGCCAGCCTTATGGGCACTTTTCCTGTTGACAAATTTCAAGCTGAAGACGAATTTTTTATGCCCTGTGATTATTTCCCCTCTTTCGTCTGTACTTATTATTGTTTCCTTTATTTCATATATGTATATATGTCACGGCTAAAACCCCGTACCGGCCGTACCTAGGTGTAGCCGCACTTCGGGTTTTAGCCGTAACATATACCTACATATAATTAACTTAAATAAGTATTTTAGTTTTTAAATTATGTAAATATGATTTCGATATGTTGTTATGAATCCTTTAAAACCTGCACTAGATTATTTTAATAAATTGCCCACGTGGACTGAATTATCTGCGACCGGTCACTGTTAGTGTTCCCCAGGGTTCAGTTTAGGGTCCATTTTAGATTTTTGTTTGTGAGTGGAGGAAATTACTCATCAACTGAAATTATAATTTAAAAGGTTATTTTTAGTAAATATGTAAGAAGAAAAAATAGCCTCCGCTGACAACGCTGGCTCCCAAAAATAACACCATTGGGAACCGGCATGACATTACTGCCGTTTGCCGAGATTAAAAACATCGGCACATACATACTTTGTGGCTCCCATAATGGACACCGGCGACGCGACGTTTATGGAATCCCTTCCAGTATTCAGAACTCCAACTAACTAACCCCAACCAAAGTATTTTTTTCTATATGTATATTCTAGTCGTTTTTGGGGGGTCACAGTTCTAACATAACCTAAATAACCTTTTTTTGCGAGTAGAAATATTTAACCTAATCTAACTAGTTCGGTTCCGGGTACTTAGTACTTGATTATGGAATACAGAAATCATTGACTATGGAAATATAAAACTGGAAAAAATTATGCTTTATTACATGTTTTTTTAATTATTTATACCCCGCCTATCTACTCCAATATACCCCGTTTTCCGCTTTTTTTTCCAAACTCAGCGCCGGCAGCCAATTCAGCAACCGGCGCCGGCAGCCAATTCGGAAGCCGGCGCCGGCAGCGGAGGCACTCCCATTATAATATGCTTTATGGATATGTCTATTATTCTTATTATATTCTTAAAATAACACATTGTTATTAGATCGTTTTTCTTTATAGACTGGAGAAACACCTCTACACATGGCGTGTAGAAGTTGTAAGCCAGACGTTGTGCGACACTTGATAGAATTCGTCAAAGATCATAAAGGTGAAAACGTCGCGACGGCATACATCGACGCAGTTGACGAAGATGGTGCGAGCGCACTCCACTTTGCTTGCAAAATTACCAAAGAAGAGGTCAAGATACCAACAGCCGACAGACAAGTGGTCAAATGCCTCATAGAAAATGGCGCCGATGTCACGTTAATAACGAAACATTATTTAGAAACGGCATTCCACTTTTGTGCTATTGCCGGAAATAATGATGTCATGACTGAAATGATCGCGCACATATCGCCTGCTGACGTTAGCAGAGCACTGAACAAACAGAACTCAATAGGGTGGACGCCTTTACTAATAGCTTGTAATAGAGGGCACATGGAACTTGTCAGTACGCTACTGTCGAACCACGCGAGAGTTGACGTGTTCGATACGGAAGGTAGATCAGCTCTCCACCTCGCTGCTGAACATGGCTTCCTACAAGTCTGTGACGCTCTCCTCACAAACAAAGCATTTATAAACTCCAAAGCGAGAAATGGCAGAACAGCACTCCACTTAGCAGCTATGAATGGCTACGCGCATCTAGTCAAATTCTTAATACGAGATCACAACGCCGTGATAGATGTTCTCACATTGAAAAAGCAGACTCCACTACATTTAGCATCAGCGAGCGGTCAAATAGAAGTATGTAAACTATTACTAGAACTCGGAGCTAACATCGACGCGACAGACGAATTAGGACAAAAGCCAATCCATGCAGCCGCACAAAATAATTACAATGAAGTAGTCCAACTTTTTTTACAATCACATCCAAACTTGGTAATGGCTACTACGAAGGATGGGAACACGTGTGCTCATATAGCGGCTATTCAAGGTTCAGTGAAAGTGATTGAAGAACTCATGAAGTTTGATAGGACTGGTGTTATATCTGCTAGGAATAAGTTGAATGACTCGACACCTCTTCAATTGGCTGCTGAAGGTGGTCATGCGGATGTTGTCAGGGTCTTAGTAAGAGCAGGAGCGTCATGTACTGATGAGAACAGGGCAGGCCTGACAGCTGTACATTTAGCAGCGCAATATGGACATACTAATGTATTAGATGTGATGCGATCGACCAACACGTTAAGAATATCAAGCAAGAAATTAGGATTGACGCCGCTTCATATAGCTGCATATTATGGACAAGCAGGTAAATGAAATGAACAATATATACAACTGTTTTAAGGATTACATTTGAACATAATTTTGAAACAATACGTTTTGTTTTACAGAAACTGTCCGAGAACTCCTCTCCCATGTACCGGGAACAGTAAAGTCAGAAGCTCCTACTGGAGTATCACTAGTTCCAGAGCTAGGTGCCGAGTCGGGACTTACTCCACTACATCTAGCTGCTTACAATGGTAACGAAAACGTCGTGCGGTTACTTCTCAACTCTGCTGGTGTGCAAGTCGACGCCGCGAGTAATGAAAATGTAAGTCCTAATAACTTTCATTCAAAATTCTTGATATGAATTACAACTTTGTTTTTTCTCATTCTAGGGCTTCAATCCGCTACATCTCGCGTGTTTTGGAGGACACATGTCTATTGTAGGTCTCCTCCTCAGTAGATCAGCAGAGCTTCTTCAAAGTACGGACAGACATGGGAAAACAGGATTACACATAGCGTCAACGCACGGTCACTACCAGATGGTAGAAGTTCTTCTTGGTCAAGGAGCTGAAATCAACGCCACTGACAAGAACGGATGGACACCTCTGCATTGTGCAGCAAAAGCTGGTCACCTTAATGTGGTGAAGCTCTTGTGCGAATCAGGAGCATCACCAAAAAGCGAGACTAACCTAAATTGTGCTCCAATTTGGTTTGCCGCATCGGAAAACCACAACGATGTTCTAGAGTACTTACTGCACAAAGAACATGACACTCAGTCCCTTATGGACGACAAGAGGTTCGTGTACAACCTAATGGTGTGCTCCAAGAACCACAACAATATTCCCATCGAGGAGTTCGTGTTGGTGTCGCCGGCGCCCGTCGACACCGCAGCTAAACTGTCCAACATTTACATTATTCTATCCACTAAGGTATACCTCACACATTTATTGCTTTATGGATTAATCAGTGAGTTTATATTCATCGCGCGTTGTTTTCCGTAACAGGAAAAGGAGCGTGCCAAAGACCTTATAGCGGCAGGAAAACAATGTGAAGCCATGGCCACCGAGCTGCTGGCGCTAGCGGCCGGCGCCGAGTCCGCCGGACACATCCTCACCGCCACCGACAACAGGAACATTGAGTTCCTCGATGTGTTAATAGAGAACGAACAAAAGGAGGTCATAGCCCACACAGTGGTCCAGAGATATCTTCAGGTAAAAAATAGGTAACTTCCCTACTTCACAAAAACTTGACTCCACAAACATATGATGATGTTCATTACTTCGCTTCTTTACAGGAACTCTGGAGAGGGAGCCTCAAATGGACTGGCATCAAAATTATGTTCCTTTTTGTCGCGTTCATAGTCTGTCCACCCGTATGGGTGGTGTTCTCTCTTCCATTAGGCCATAGATATAATAAGATACCAATAATTAAGTTCATGTCGTATTTAACGTCACACATTTACCTGATGGTATTGTTAGCCTTAGTAGCGATAACGCCTATTTATAATTCGATATTTAGGGATAGTTTAATACCAAGGTGGTATGAATGGATGCTGCTCATTTGTCTGAGCGGTCTCCTACTCTTTGAGCTCACCAACCCCAGTGACAAATCTGGTTTAGGGTGGATCAAAATAGCAGTTTTGTTATGCGGCATGATCGGCGTGGCTACACACGTCGTCGGCTGGATATTCGTATTACCTAAGTATTGGCCAACGCTTATGTATTGTAGGAATCAATGTTTTGCCTTATCATTTCTATTAGCGTGCGTTCAAATATTAGATTTCTTATCTTTCCACCACCTTTTCGGTCCGTGGGCTATTATCATAGGAGATCTCATGAAGGATCTAGGAAGGTTCCTCGCCGTATTAGCGATATTCGTGTTTGGCTTCTCGATGCACATCGTTGCATTAAACCAGCCATTCAGGAATATTAACAAGGCGGAAGACAATAAGTATGCAAGACAAGCGAGGAAGAAACTGTTCTCCGACGGTGAGTGTGAATCCATTATACTTACAATGTTGCCTACCATAACATCTACCATAGAAATCGTCCATTCATTTATGTAGATCATGTGTGTTCATTCAAATATTAAATGTTGTACTTGTCGTAATAGAGACTCTCCGATTGAAGCGACAAGCTTATGATACACAATGGCAAAATACACTTAACGGGGAATCATACAGGAGGAAACAAGGTCCAACAGGACGTAAGTCCACATACACACGAACAAGACTCTTTTATTTTATGTGCATATATGAATGCCATTTTCCTTACGATGATCGCATTACAACTCGATGTGCTTGTTTTAATTGTTATTTTTTGTTATAAACAATACGTGCATCCGCTTGCAAGCTTCATTGTTTGTCACATCGAGAATGTTATCATCGTTGGCGTTTTATACGTTACATTCCATTATATAGATAACTGTTGCCATCACGTTAAGAATGTGGAATGTTAGGTCTCTGTAATATACAAAGTACACTTCGCCTCGCCATAATTTCAATGTTTTATTTTCATATATTATGGCACGTGTAAGTGGTTGGTGGTTAGAAACCTTGATGTCAATTAAGTACACAATGCATTTTCTGCATCGCATCACAGCTTTATGAGAGTCGTGGTTTCCAGATGTGGACACAGAACATGCATTGCGCGTCACAATACTAGTTTTAGTGGAATGAGTGGCCGACCTCACCGCATTTGATGGAGCAAGTTTGATTTGCGCATGCCGCGGCTGGCTTATGTCCTGCGTTTGTTTCACCACTCCGAGGTACCATATTATGTTTCGGATTTGTTTGGCTGTTTGTCGTCAATGTGGCGTCTGTCCCGCTCTCTCAATGTCTAGCCGTAGTCGGGACGGGGTGGATTGATGCACTGGTATAATAAGTGAAAATCAAGCAATCTATTCTCTTTAATTAGCACACTTAACACAAAATTATAGAGACACTAAAATCCGAAAAATATTTCAACACACACACTTCTTTATACCAATGTACAGAATACTTACACAACCGTATCAATCTATCTCTTCCACACAAATAGGTGTCTAGCCGTATTAGATCTTTAGATTTGCGGGAAGATTGATGCAGGATTAGATCAAACATTCCTATTTTTAATCTAAATATTCAAAGTCACCGAAGTACTTGTAACAAAGTATGGGCTTAGTAAGCCATGCATCAACCTACCCCGGTTCTGTTCGCGCCGCGAGCCACCAGACCGTGGTCCATGTTGTGTTGTCTTCTAGCGACGTTGTCACCGGTCGAGGCGTTGGAGAAACTGTTCTTCGCACTTTTCGGACAGATAACGTTGTCGGACCTTAACTACGTGTCCAGCGTGCGGCCGCTGTGGACGCAGAACATATTCAAGTTCGTGTTTGGGGCGTACTTACTGATGTCGGTCGTGGTGCTCATAACGCTCCTCATTGCGATGATGTCGGACACTTACCAACGTATACAGGTAACTACGTGTCCCCAGAACTCTGATCTTTTGTTCGCAGTTACTATGAACCCACTGTACTCGTTCGAGCTGCTGTTCTTCGCGGTGTTCGGCCAGACGACCACCGACCAGACGCGCGTGCATCGTAACGATAGTAACATTCAGCCGGCCTGGACCAATTACCTGTTTAAAATTGTGTTCGGGATCTACATGTTGGTGTCGGTCGTGGTACTTATCAATCTGCTCATCGCTATGATGTCAGACACGTACCAGAGGATCCAGGTAACACGTGAACATATTAAAACATGATGTACGTTGTACTTGTGCATATTGGCACAAATGAACAAATAAATTAAACAAATGATAAAATTAAAACAGCTACTTAAATAAATGACGCCTGTTAGTTGTCACGTTGTAGAAAATAATTTTTAATTCATTATATTGAATTAATAGTTTTTCGCTAAATTATATCGGACCTGCGCACATAACTGTACCTACACGTTAGTAATCAAAATGATCAGGCAATTGCAGCACATTACAATTTTAAGCAAATTAAATACCAACAAAAATACTTGACCTACTAAAATTATATTAAAGTTATTAAACTAAGACGAGTATTATTGGGTTATTTATTAAATAAGGACAAAGTAAATATGATAAACCTTACGGTAAAGGTGATTACAGGCAGCCTAATTTACAAACCGAAGAAGGGTTGAAATTTTAGACACTAGTGCTTTATGCACCAAAATTAGGATGGCTGTAAGCATCTTTATAATGATAACTTTTTTACCTACTCACCGTCACTTTATTCTTTTCTATATATACCATCATATTATGTAGATACATTTTTTAAAGTCAATGCTATCCTGTCTAAGATTAAATTTTTTAACGACCGAAAAAGTACTCAAACACAACTCAATATCTTACATTAAGAAGTATTGTAGCAACATATAACTTTGAAGTAGTTTGATAAAATTTGAGTGGCGTTTAAGTCTTATACGGGGTTGAAATACAAAAAAAAATATTGCCAGAATGTTGTACGCTAGTAACAACATACTCGCCTTTTCCATTGCGATAAATATAACGGGCTGTTTCAAAAATATCACCCACCAAAGACCCTCAATTAACTACCTACCTGCTATAACAACCAAAACTTTTCAGGCACAATCAGACATCGAGTGGAAATATGGGCTGTCTAAGTTGATCCGCAACATGCATCGGACGAGCACCGCGCCTTCTCCTCTCAACCTGGTCACGACGTGGTTAATGTGGATTATCCACAGGTGTAAGGTGAGACAGTACTTCGATCTATTAAATAATACTACTAACGTTAGTTTTGTCAGCGAATAACCGATGAAAGGATTTTGAGTTTGGTTGTAAATTGCGAGCCGATTTCCGGCCACCGTAGGCGCGGGCTTGCGGACGGTGAGCAATGGGTAACTCGCCGCCCGATAAGGACTAGGCCCGCGTTGTGTTCCACACGCGCCTCAAAGAGATGTCAGCAGAATGGACGGGATCCGCTAAGGCCGAAAGGGAAATCGTGGCCCCCCGGCAACATGGCAACTGAAGGAACAAGGGTGGGTTTTAGTCAGTAAGAGTCTGACACGCTCTCCCGCTCCACCCAGAGCGGGAGAAGTTATTTGATAATTTCCCACCCAAAAAAAAAAGGCTAAAGGCACTGAGTACCTACAATGGTTACGATCTGTTTCACCGCCTCTAGATACGTTCCCGTTCACTTACCGAGCATACTATACTCTCATTTAAATTATTTTCTGTAATATTTGGATAACGTGAAACAAGCTTAGAATAGTTGTTTCTTCAACATAATACGAAAAAAAAAACATCATACGAAATAACTGATCTTATGAAAGAAATACGATTCTTGCTTTAGGTACGTAATTACAAAAAAAATCTCCAGGAACAACAATCTTATGATACCTATCATAATTTAAATTAAGCCTAGTCTTAGATGACTCCACTGCCACACCTCAAATTATTGCAACACACGACAAACCACTTTTTTCAAAAAATTAACACTACCTATCATGCGTCCAATTTCAGTTAGAAAAATCCATATACACGGAACCTCTCTCAAAGATTTTATCGTCATACCCGAAAAAAGCCATATTAGAAAACTTTATTTCGGAAAACTGTTCGTGTTCGTTATTCGAAAGTTAAGTGAAATTGGCATTTCATAGGCACATTGCAATAAACACAATAACGTTTGCTTATAAATTATTAAATCAGACACCGTCCGGAATATGGACGCACGAGTAGATTTTTTAAAGGTCAAGAATCCAAAGAGTTCAAATTTTCTTCATGTAGAGTAAGCACTAAGCTAACTTTAAAACACACACATCATCCACATCGCCCCACATTCAACCACAAGGTATATTGGTCTGACTATACAGCATTACACTCCATTTTTAACCCAACTATTTCGCACCAGGACCGCATAAGCAAAAAGAAGCGACCAAGTTTGGTGCATATGATCGGTTTGCAGAGACAGGACCAGATGAGCGCGCGGTCCAAGGCTGGTGCCAAGTGGCTGTCCAAGGTGAAGAGGGGACAGGTAGTGCCGAAGGGTAAGTTATAAATAGATAAAATCCTAACTTATATTATAAATGCGAAAGTGAGTTTTTTTGTTATTTGTTTGTTACGCTTTCACGCTAAAACGGCTGAACGGGTTGGCACATGGGTAGACTATGACCTGGAGAAGGACATAGCCTGGATCGCAGACGAAGTCACAGTAAAAGACACAGACAACATTTAATAACAATGGTGATACAATGGGAGGTCTTGTCACAATCAGCGATTTCTCCCGTACATACAACCCAAGGATGACAAAATTTGTTCGTACAAACGAAGAGTAATTTTATTCTTAACACAAGGAAGATATCTAAAGTCCCTAATTACAGTCTGCTTCTACAGTTCAGCAACAGCCGTCTCTGTTACCTACAAACTCTCCTGGATAAACACAAAATTTTAACTTAATCACTACATTTTGTCATTCGCCAACCTTACCTAGGACTTAAAAAAATTCTCTTGTTTTGTATTTTTGATAATATCCTTCCAACTCCTAGATTCAACGCGTCTCTCCGTGGTGCACCTCAGTCCTCTGGGCTCCCAGCTGAGCATCAGCAACGCTACGAAGATCGAAAACGTGGTGGACTGGGAGGTCATCGCAAAGAAGTACCGCGCTCTGATGAGAGACGAGCCAGAGGAACCGGCCAACAAAGAGAACGAAGGAGACTCGGCTGATAACGTGTCGGAAATAGTTCCGAACAATATATCCGCCGCTCCTCCTTGAACACAAAAGCACAATCTTTTGGGAATCAGTGTACAAATGTAATATAAAGTCTTCGAGTCAAGGTTTGACGGGAAAGGCTGGCTAAACACTAGTCAGGCTCCAACATTGTTACTCGGTTTTGACGAGACATTTTGTAAATATATTTAGCTCTTGGAATAGGTTTTTGTAACTGAAATTACGACAGATAAATCGTGCTATCGGTGGCAAATAGTGTATAACAGTTTGATGTGTCAGAAGAATCAGTGTTTCATGTATGCCATTCGTATCTATTTATGTATTACGAAGGGGTTTATTGCAAGCGGACGAAAAAAAAACATATGAATGTATAGTTTTATATTTGGATCAGCATTTAAATTAGATAACGTGGAAAATAAAAAATGTTGGCATCTCAACTTATCCTGCTAAGCTAAATTCTAACTGAATAAGTTTTTATAATCAAAGTTTGGAATAGTTTGTCAACAGTCGGATAAAACCGGGGGTCGGGTAAAGAGGAGCTCGTGGCTAAGTAATACCAGCCGCATGGGTTGATCCAACAGGTTAAGCTACGCTTGCCGGGGTTGATCTATGGATGGGTGACCATCCTTACATACCGAGACTCCTCCGTGCCTCGGAAAGCACGTTAAGCCGTTGGTCCCAGCTGTCATTTGTAGATCTTTGACAGTTGTTACGGGTCGTCAGAAGCCCGAAAGTCTGACAACCAGTCTTACCAAGGGATATCGTGTTACCCAGTACCTAACTGGGTTATGAAAGTCAGATAGGCAGTCGCTCCATGTAAAATACTGGTATTCAGCTGCATCCAGTTAGACTGGAAGCCGACCCCAACATAGTTGGGAAAAGGCTAGGCAGATGATGAGTCGGATAAAACCAGAATCATCAACAGTTCTCACGTGATGGGAATGTTGCCTATTTTTCTTCGCTCCAACAGAAGCCCACCATCAATAGTGAATATTAATTGATAATAGACAAGTACAGAAAAAGTACATAGTACCTACATAATCTTACTAGGTATATCCTTGCCATATCCCGCCCAGTAAAGGTAGGAAATTCGCCTCGCTTGCAGTAGGCTCTGAACTTTATAAGCCATTGTACAGTTGAATATTGTCAATAGTAACATAAAAGCTAGTAATACCTAATATAAACTTTGTAGAAACTTTGTAAATAAGGACAGCGATGTTATTTTTCCAGATTAGTGTTGTTTAGTATAAGGCTAATTTATTACTACTAATATTTTTATAAATAAACGTGTTGTGTATTTGTGTAACTGTATTGTTTTAAAATAAAATCAGTGCAATTTCTAGTTTCTTGCTTTTTTTTATCCTATCTCTCTTGGAAGATTTCTTTCCAAACAATTTATTTTTCCCTGACCTGAAGACTAGCTCTATTACAACAACTAGGTATATCATGCATTATAATTATTGTACTGTATTTAATCAAAAAATATTAAAAACGCCGATTCATTAGGTATTTTATTTAAATATGGGTGATTTTCTGCAACTGCAAAAAATTACTTTGTAATTTCACAGTATAAATACAAAATCTATTCTTCGTTTGGTATTTTAATTTATTTACTATACAGGGTGGCTGTAGTTAACTAGTTAAACTTTTTACAAAAAAAAAACAACCGGCCTCCAAAAAAAACATTAAAAAGTGAAAAATAACTTTAATTTCGGAAGTCGGTGGCAAAAAACGAAAATACAAAACCCAAGACACCGACTTCCGAAATTAAAGTTATTTTTCACTTTTAATGTTTTTTTTTTGGAGGTCGATTGTTTTTTTTTGTAAAAAGTTTTTTTTGTGATTGTGCTTAAAGGATAAACAATATGAATTATGTCCTTTTCTATTAATGAAATATTGTCCAGTTTCACCGCCTACTTTTCTTATTTTGATACGGGTGTAGTCGATAGCTTCAATTAGGTACTTGTGGAAACCCACATACAGCAGCAAACTCCCTTTTTATGCGACTTTGTTCAGCTAACGTATTGGGCATTTTTATGAATTTTGGATATCTTCTGGATAGTGCACGACCAACTGTTTTACATAAGCGAGACATGGTAGATTGACATATGCCGTGCAACTCACCGCTATCGTCTTGAACTGTTTTAAATAAAATTAAACTCAGAAAATCTGTAGGACTGCCTACCTAATTCTATCACCATCGCTGCTTAGAAGTACGTAAGTAAGTACACCTACCTCATGATTGTCATCCCCAGTGCCAAATCACAGCCATTACTTGAATATGTACAGATATGCCGCTGCCTCTTGTATCTACTGTAATGTCATCTTTCACGAGATTAATTATTTTCGTCAATTAATATTTTCTTTGGAAAACCTGTACTTTGTTCGAAGCTCCACATCATCGTACTCTACCATAGGATTTAAATTAAGCTTATAACATTTTGTATGAGGTCGCCTAAATTCATTTAATTCTTCTACATCTTGTTCAAAAATATCACTAGAAAACTTTATGCATACACTGCAACAAGTTAGGGTCAGTTCACATCGAGACGTGATGCGACGCAACGATGCTTGAAGAGGCCAGTGGTTTTGCGCTGCGCAGCGCACCGCCGCGAAACGCATCACGACGTCCCGAGGCGCATCGTGAAGTCGCTGTCAGCGCCACGCCTCGCTGCGCAACGAGACACAGCGCGGCGCAGCGAGACGCCGCGCGACGCAGCGGAACGTGTCTACATACGCCGCGAGCACCCGCCCCGCTAGCTAATAGTAGAAACTAGTCGCCATGACAGCTTCGCGAGGCGCGGTGCCGCTCTTGCGAAGCACCGCTGTGTCGTGACGCGTCGTGCTACGCTGCGAGGCATCGCGAAGCACAGTGCGGCGTAGCGCACTCAGGATTCAAAGACACGAGATGCAAATAACTTTGGCCCCGTTTAATCCCGATGATGTCTGCCATAAACAAATAATTTTGTGGAGAAGTAGGGGCGACAGAAGAGCTCATGGCTAAGTAATAACAGCCGCACGGGTCAATCCAACCGGTTAAGCTACGCTTGCTGCGGTTGATCCGTAGATCTTTACATACCAAAACCCCTCCGTGCCTCGGAAAGCACGTTAAGCCGTTGGTCCCGGCTGTCATTTGTAGATCTTTGACAATCGTTTTACGGGTAGTTAGAAGCTCAAAAAGTCTGACAAGCAGTCTTATCAAGGGGTATCGTGTTACCTAGTAACTAGGTTGTAGAGGTCAAATAGGTAGTCACTCCATGTAAAATACTGGCATTCAGATGCATCCGGTTAGACTGGAAGCTGACCGCAACATAGTTGGGAAAAGCTAGGTAGATGATGAGAGAGAACATATACACATACCTAAAGGTAAAAAAATACAGCAAGATAAACTTCGTATTTTTTTCTGCGGAACAAAGTTCCTTCTCACGTATGATCTAAAACAGACACAAATTTTTTCAGCCGCCATCTTGGATTTACATTTTGACCTCTCTATTGACTTAAGCACCCTCAAAAACTATGAAAACGATACCCATAATGAAAAATTTAAAAATTTTCACTGCCGCCATCTTGGATTTACGTTTTAATGTCATTATTGGCTTTAGCACCCTCGAAAATTATGAAAACGACACCCATGACGAAAGAACTTCGTTCCAAAAATATAATAAAAAAGCATTTAAATAAAACCTTAACAAATGATTAGCAATTTTACGGTTTTATGTGTATCCGAACGTTTTTTTGCTGTTTCTATTTTGGGTCTACTAGCTATGAAATTTTAAAATCGAACTTCGATTCGACTTGTTTCTATCTCTCGCTCTTTTCGTATCGAAGTGAAAGTGACAGAACAAAGTGAAGTTCATATCTTTCGAATTTTGTGAATAGACCCAGCACAGTTCTCGGCAAAAAAATAATGATTCAAAAAGTTACACGTTGTCCCACGCTCGCAGCAAAATCGAAGTTTGCTCACTGTCTTTATAGAACAAAACCTGCTTGTTTGAGGTGCTGAGGTGAAAAATATATTATTTACATTACTTAAGTAAATAAAATACAAGTGTTTTGGGTTTATTTTTGGTAGGTTTATGACGTAGGTAATGTATTTTCGTAAATTCAGTATAATATCGCAAAATGTTTGGAAAACAGCATTTACATTATTTGGTAAGTAATCAACTTGAACAACGACTCACTGAACACAATTACATTATTAAAACTGTATTGTAGATATTTATATTGAGGAAGCCTAGGCATCAATGATTGAGCCTTCTGTGTATGAGAAGACGCTTCTGCCTGTAGGCCAATAACAGGCTAAAATTGTAATAATAATATTGGTATATGTACTTTTTAACATTTTACTTTTGCAGTCTTATTCCAAATCACTCAAGCTTGGGAAATGGTGTGTTATAATGGGTAAGTAGCTGAGCCTTTTTTCTCAATATAACTAGTAAAAGTAGTTGTTGTTGATTTTTTTCTTTTCTATCCCCGCATCCTAACCAAGATGATCATCCGCGCGAATACAGGATCGTCGCGTTCATTTTGTTCAGCGAAACCCGAACGCGTGTTCGCGTGGACATTAGCCTTCAGGTTTTCCGAAAAAATAAGCAAATGAACAATGGAAAAACAAATATATACTAGGTAGTCTGGGGGCCTCCTAATTACCTCGGTTACCATTGTAAGTAGGTACAGTAAGCGATCAAAAGTACATAGACACGTTAAGAGTCGTATTGCTGTGAACACGCGGTATAGTCGGTACACTTGTATGTGTAAGCAACATGATACATACACCACAGAGAACGCAGTTTTGCAAAACACGAAACAAAAAAAAATTCCGTCGCTTTTGTTAAACACGCATTATGCGCGTGACCTTGAATAGTTTATGGCATTGCTAAAATTCGAATGTAACTTAACAAGTGCAGATAGCAGAAGGCGTTAAGCGTTGGTATGGAATTCAAACTGCGTCAGGTTCTAATCTCGTAAAGCACAGCGCGGTTTTTTGCAAATATTATTATTTTTGTTTTCGATAATAATATTTTTTAAATATTGCTGCTTTTTTTATTAATGTTGTTATTTTAAAAATGCGTGATATATGATAACAAAATTAAAAAATATATTTATTCGTTATATTTATTTTACATAAGTTAACAAACTGCTACAATTATTTATCATTACTTCAGCTGAATAAGATGTGAAATAGATGTCAAGAAACTTAGAAACAATTTGTATTATTTTGACATATTTAAATTATGAAATGTTTTAAATTTTAAATGGATTTTTTTCACCATAAATATTAAGTTTTGATCATGGTCGAAGTAACTAAGTAATAAATAAGAATATTAGACTACTTAAACTGTAAAGAAAACTACTTAAAGAATAGGTAATTTTAAGTTTAAATATGGGCAGTTTGTTTACATTAATTATTTTTATATTTTATTTGACTTTAGTAAATATTGGTTGGTAATGAGGTTATAGCTTAAGTATTCATTTTCTTTACTAAAAGAAGATTGAAACTAAACCTAAAATTTTGATCCTAAAATAATAGTTTACTAAAATAATCTTAAACATTTTCGGTATATCTGCAAGAAATACGACAAACACCATATTGAAACGTGCTTAAAAATTCGTTACCACAAATTTATGCAATAACGAATCTGTTGTTTATTAAGTTGGTATGGTAAATATTTTAAGGTTAAATATAGCAGTGTGTCCCACTTGAAGTCTTAATATTATCGTGCGAAACTTAAATGTTCAGGTTTATGCCTTTCTGTCAAAAACGGTTTTCTAGCTGGTCTTCAGTGATGCAAGGCTTCAGAGTGCACGGCGAACGGTTAACAATGACGTGTTTAATAATTCAGCAAAATATCTTGTTGGTATGAAACCATTTGTTTCATAATCATTCACCATTTGACGTCGCTGCACCTCGATAATAAGCCTTTTCCTCATATCTCTTAACCGTCACAGTATTTCTCTAGAACAAAGTATTATAACATTGTATTTATTACACATAATACCTAATTATTTATCATTCACTAATCGAATTAAACGTCATAATGAATTTAAAACTTTAAAGGCATCTTCTGTCTCAACAATACCTCTGTTCTATCAACAATACCTTTGATTAAGATTTATGTTTAGTAAAATATGAAATATTTAAATGATAACACTCACACTTAGCCCGGTTTCATTAGAAATTTGTGTAAATTACATTCACTTTTTGTTTGACTGCATTTTGAAAATAATAACCACAACATCGCTAATAGCTAAATACTCGTCACCGACAATAATCACGAACCAACAAAGTTCTATTATGTGAATACTCGTAACGAATTGCATCTGTCTACCCTACAGAAATCGAAATAATTTACTTAGTTTTCTGTGGTTTACCTGCTAAACTTTGATATTTAAGTAAACAAGACGAATGAAAAAAAAAACGAATAACTATCGAACTAGTCATTACTATGAGTTGCAGATAAAGTGAGTGTGTGTGTGTGTGTAATGTACGTGTCTACAGTATTGTAACAACTTATAGAAGAAGGTCGTAAATCAAACCGAAGCGTCAGTCTATTGCTTTGTGAGATTGCCTATGGACTTTTGGTCGGTACTGTACCTCAACATCATCTGCCTAGCCTTTTCCCAACTATGTTGGGGTCGGCTTCCAGTCTAACCGGATGCAGCTGAATACCAGTATTTTACATGGAGCGACTGCCTATCTGACCTCCACAACCTAGTTACTAGGTAACACGCTACCCCTTGGTAAGACTGGTTGTCAGACTTTTTGGGCTTCTAACTACCCGTAACCGGTCGGTACTGTACCTAATTACCATAAAAAATAAAGGTGATTATAATAATCGTAGAAATTACATTTAATCTGATAGCAAATTTTCAATGATTACAACATAATCCAAAAATAAATTTAAAAAAATCTTTGAGTAAAATAAACAGAAACTGTACTGTACTATATACAGTATTGTACTTACCTATAAGTACATAGTTGCTACAGCAAAGCAGCTCAAGCTTTAAGAACTTTATTTATCATTTCAGCTCTTTAAGTAACTTCAAAAGGGTTACGTATACAAATGCAGCAGAGCTCATAACGAGTGGATACTATGATATAAACCAAAAAGGAGTAGTGTATGCCCATGGATACCGGGGTAGCTTGACAAGTCAGGGCACAAACATTATCACAGAAGCGCTCATACAGCAGTATGGCATAAATGTTTGTGCTGTAGACTGGTCGAAAGAAGCGAACGTCGGCCTGATCCCATATGCGAATTTTCCTCTTGTTATCGCTGCGGCTTACGTAGTAAGTAATTAATAACTCCTTAGATTTGCTTTAACCCTAGTTTACTTTCCTCGGAGACTACGTGATGGTATTAACTTTTGAGGGAGCATTAGCTTTATTCTTTTTTTACGACTGCCGTTATTAAGCCTACTCCTTTTTAAACAGCGATTTTTTAATTTTCATAAGTTATTTAAGTATTACTTATTGGTCCTTTCAGCTTAGATCCCCCTTTTAGTATATTTGAAAAAGTTGCTATAAAGTCTATCGTCTCTCCTCATAACATTAATCATTAATGGAATCAAGCATTTTAAAATATGTTTAAAAAATATCACACACAGAGTGGCTGCCCCATTTCAAAACCTAGTAAGGGACACTTTTTTACAAAAATCGTTTTATCGCATAATCTTTGCTAATCTAATAAGTCCCCACCAAATACAAAAATACCAGCGTTGAAAATCCACTTATAAGCAGATATATTTAAACATCGAAACCTAATAAGTGCCCCATTTACTGCCCCGTGATCATTTTAAAACCTAGTAAGTTACTTCAACTATTTCAAAACCTGGACTTTTCAAAGGCTGACCCTATTTACGTTTTTACGCTCTCCTGTAAAATTTCGTTTTAAGTCCTTACTAGGTTTTGAAATGGGGCAGTCGAGAGGTTTGAACTGTCTTCATATTCCAGGTTCAGAAAGAAGTGGCAGAATGGTTAAAAATTATGTGGCAAAATGGCATGAACCCAGGAACTATGCATTTGATGGGGTTGTCTTTGGGCGCACATGTGGCTGGTAATGCCGGCAGGACATTCTCTAAGATGACGAACAAGACAGTTGCACGGTATGCCCCTAAAGCTGCTCTTACAAGAGAAATTATTGCCGGCAATCATCTCATTGGTCTAGTGATCGCAAGCGCTACTGCTGAGCATGAGGTTCTTGGTTCAATTCCCAGTACCCTAATTGCGTAATACAACACAATCACAATTTGTTTCAATTTGAAACAGATTACTAATCCATTGCATCATAAGTTGGAAAAAAATATTGCTCAACAACGTAAATAACGCAATGAATGTTGTTGAACTGTCAAAATGAAACAAATTTGGCAAAATGTTTACGAAAATAAGTTACGCAATTAGGGTACAGGTCGGGAAATTCAGACTCCGGGCTATAACTCAGAAATTCCAGATGGAAAAACCTAGAATCGAACCCAGGACCTTACGCTCAGCAGTAGCTCTTGCGTCCACTAGACCAATGAGGCAGTCGTTTTGATTAGTTGCTTATAATTTACAGAGCCACGGGCCTCGACCCTGCGCGGCCCGGGTATGATGGCACTTACCCACCTAACGTGCGTATTGACAGGACTTGTGCTGATTTTGTTGACATCATCCATACTGACACTAATAGATACGGCATGGCGACAGCAGTGGGGCATGTAGACTGTTATCCCAACCTCATCAAGTATAAAGAGACCGGTGTCCAGCCAGGATGCGACCATGTTAACCCCATCGAAAATCCACCGTTGACGCCTGCAGGTATGATTAAAACTTGAAACTAAGTAATTGTTTTCTAAGTTTTGTTATTTATTTAATTCAAAAATCTAAGATAGCCTTAACTATCTGTATCAAAACACTAAGTTTTGCTAGTACTACGAGCTACGTGATGGATATGATACTAGTTTCAGATCTAAAACCTGACAAGTAAATATGTGCTGTTTTGTATTCTGTACTTTAAGTTTCTTTTGGCCCTCACGGAGTTTTGATACAGAAAGATGGGTTGAAAATTTAGTAATATCTCTATAACTAAATTTTTCGAGACGTCGCCAAGCGGTTGGTCGACTTCATGTGACCAGAGGGCTGCCCTATCTATGCCTTCCTATCCTAGTATAGAAAAATTCATACTAATCCATTTACATACTTATTCCATGCTGCCATGTTATTATTCTAATGTTTTTCATTTTCTTGTTCTAAACTTTGGGCCACCGAGCTCTGCTCGGTTGAAAATACGGAGAAAACTAATTTTCCCAGATAATTATGAGACCTAGCTAGATTGATTTTTCGCCCCCGTAAACCCCTGTATTGCAACTTTCATCGAAATCGTTAGAGCCGATTGCGAAAACGTGAGTACAAATATATATACAAAAAAAAAAAAAATATGTATATACAAATATTGCTCGTTTAATAGTATAGGATATTATCTTGGCTTGTTTATCTTGTGTTATTTATTATCTTGTCTTTCTCAGTAGCAGCCCGGAGTCTGGATTTGTGCCCGGTTGATGGCAATAGGCTCGCCCCTATTACATGGGACTTAAACATAACTGGCGAAATGTGGGTGTACTATAGGTACACCCCTGCCTAACCCTTCGGGGATTACAGGCGTGATGTTATGTGTGTGATATTATCTTGTTTGAAAATAAAATGAGAAAATATCTCTATCATTTAGAATAAGTAAATTTGGGTTTTATAGAACTGTTATGTTCTTGTAAACCACCCCGACTATAGGTTTATCAACTCATCATCTGCCTAGCCTTTCCCGAAGTGTATCTGGATCGGCTTCTAGTCTAACCGGATGCAGCTGAATACCAGTATTTTACATGGAGCGACTGCCTATCTGACCTCCACAAGACGATTCATTATCATCATCATCAGCCTATAATGTCCCCACAGCTGGAACATAGGCCTCCTCTTTGTGAGAGGGAGTAGGCCGTAATCCACCACGCGGGCCCAGTGCGGGTTGGTAGATGTCAATGTCTTCGAATTTTCGGCTCTAGGACATGCCGGTTTCCTCACGATGTTTTTCTTCACCGTTTTGAGAGCAGTGGTGATGAAATAATTTACACAAAGTAAAGCGCCTGTCTGGGTTCGAACTTACGACCTACAACTCGTAAGTCGCGGCCGTTACCACTAGGCCACCACTGCTCACAAGACGATTACACGATACCTACTCCTTGGTAAAACTGTTTGTCAGGCTTCTGGGCTAATCCTGCAACACATAATCGGTAAATCGTTGTTACCAGATGCATGCAGCCACCGCCGCTCCTTGGACCTATATATGGACTCGTTGAAATATAAATGTCAGCTGCTGGCCGCACAGGCTGCGAACGAAACCGTCTGGGCGAGTCCGAACTTTGTTCCGGAAGTAGTCGCTTGCATCGGAGAATATATCGACCAAACGTACGTTCTTAACATGTTATTATCTAATTATACTTATTTGAAAAGAATACAGTCTATCTGCCTAGCCTTTAAAACTATGTTGGGGTCGGCATCCAGTCTAACCAAATGCAGCTGAATACCAGTATTTTACATGGAGCGACTGCCTGCTATCTGGCCTCCCAAACCCAGTTATTTGTAACACAAAACTCCTTGGCAAGACTAGTGATCAAACCAGGGCTTCTGATTAACCGTAACGACTGTCAAAGATCTATGAATGACAGCCGAGACCTACTGCTTGGCATGCTCTCCGAGGCACGGAAGGATCTCGGTATATTATGAATGGTCACCCATCCACGGACCGACCTCGGCAAGCATTCCTGAACCTTGAAGGTTAACCCGTGCAGCTGTTATTATTTAGCCACGAGCTCCCTGACTATACAGTGTCAAATTAAATTAAAGCCGATTTCCTAATTTTCGATATTTAAAAAAACTACTCATCACGTGTGTGAAGCTTATTAAATTTTAGCCTGTATACTGCAAAGGGCCCGGATTGCATGTCGTAGTTCTTACCTAACTTGTAAAACAATGCAGAAAAAATAACTTCTTCTAATCCGTGTAGATACATGTTTTTTTTTTTGTTTTTTTTTTGTGTTTTATCATCTATTCAAAAGTGGTTAAGAAACTAAGGACAGAGTGAATTTTCTGGAGGATCACAAGGCCATAACTTGAAACCACAGATTTTAAAATAGTAAAAAAATTCATGGACTCTATAAAACTCATCTCATTAAAGAAAAAAAAGGATTGTGTTGTTTTATGAAACCACGGTAAAAGTAAAACTTCTATAGGCGCCGCCATATTGGCCTTGGATGCTTTGACGAGCGCCTTTCACTTTATCCCTACTCCGCGGCCGACCGTCACGCGACATGCAACACACAGACGAAAAAGTTTGAGACGATGTAATAAAAGTTACACTTTAAAAAAATATATTACAATAATCTAATGTGTTCTTTTTACAGATTACGTGGCAATTTTTATCTGGTCACTGCCGGGCAATCTCCGTATGGCCTAAATGAAACAGGACTAAGAGCCGCATAAAAGTAATTATCACGATTAGCAACTGTATCTACCTATCATTACATACCTACTAACCAACTGACTAAGTATACGAGTATCATGTTCGTGCTGTGAATAATATTTGTAGTACAAAAAAAAAGCAGAAGATGACTTGGTCGATACAGATACCTAATAAAATGTTTAAAAAAATATAATATATCTATAATTTTAATAATGAACCTTAAACAGCTTAAGAGCTCTTCGTTCAAGGAGCTACCGTTGAAATCAATGCTCTAAGTGGAACCCTTTTTTTCTTCTTTGTCCTGAAGGGCCCCCAGCTCTGGGTACATAATACATATAGTGGAGTGCCTGGAGCGTTAAACACATGAAAACCTCAGATTTCTGTTACAGTGAATGATATTCAAAATGGAATTTTTAGCTAGTAATAAACATAAAAGTTTACCTATTCAAAAATTGTGATCATGATTTAAAAAAAAAAGGTTTTTAGAACAATTCAAGTATTTTAGTATCGATATATCCATATTTTATGGCTGCAGAATATTTTGGTATATCAAAATTAAGATATCCTATTTATTTAGAGATAGTAATCGAAAAAAGAAGTTAATTAATAAAAATTAAATAATGAAGAAAAGATTAATAAAATATTGGTTCATTTATACAATTTACATCGTTGTCTATATCAAATATTTTCTTCGACTTAATTTATTTAATTCAATTCAATTTTTATTTCACGAACAATTCACATTGTGTTTGAAAACATAAATAAATAAAAACACGTTCATTAAAATTATAAAACTAACACATTCATAGTACAATAAATTATAGAAAATAACAAAAAATATAAATTCAATAACATTACAAATTAAACATTCAATTCAATAACATAACAAGCTATTATATTCATTCATATCTATTATTATTATTATTTGAATGATAGGTGGAGTATTGAAACAAATATTTCTAGTTAGCGTCCTTTATTAACATAGAGAAATGAAAATGGTATCAAAAGAAGCGTTACTAAAAGGGCTACAGTACTGCATTTTTTTTTGTAATTTTTTTATTTTTTTTATTTAAAAACCACGCCATTTTTTGACCGTTTCTTTTGGGACTTTGTTTACTTCTCAAAAACGAAAAGTTATTGAAATAAAAAATTTGAAGCAGGCTCGTCTCGGCGCGTTAATGATATCATTACGGGTGCTGAATCTTGGATTTATCAGTATGATCTAGAAACGAAGCGTCAGTCGACCGTGTGGCTGTTTCAAAATGAACCAACGCCTACCAAAGTGAAGCGAGCCAGAAGTGCAGGTAAAATTTTGATCGCAAGTTTTTTTTTTCTTTGACGAGTTATCCGGTGTCAGTACCCTTACGAGATCAAAGGAGCATCAATGCTGAATGGTATGTTACCAAATGTTTGCCGGAAGTTTTTACTGCTGCAAGCAGCAAGCGACCGAACACTGGCCCTCCGTGGGCTACTGCTTCTCCACGACAACGCGCCGCTCACTCGGCGCTCAAAACAAGGATTTTTCTGGACAGCACACCGGTCAAATTTATAGGTCATCCTCCTTTCAGTCCCGATTAGGCTCCGTGAGACTTTTTCTTGTTCTCAAAAATAAAAAATCAACTCAAAGGAAAACAGTTTTCATCACCGGAAGATGCACTGGCTGCATTTGAGAAGGAGATTGAAGAGGTGTCAGATGCGGACTGGAAAATGTGTTATGAAAATTGGTTAAGACGTATGAAACTATGTATAGACGCCAATGGAGAGTTCTTTGAAAAGATATAATAAAAAAATTGTTGTATATTTTTTTCTAGTATCGCAAAACTTTATTAGTGCCCCACGTAGATACATGTTTACAAACATTGTAAAAGTAGACGATTTTCCTAAAATTTTATACTTAATAAGTCAGTGTGTGAGGCAGTAATCATAGAATGTAAAATCCCCATAAAAGATGTATGTACAGTACCGACCAAAAATTCATAGGCAATCTCACAAAGCAATAGACTGACGCTTCGGTTTGACTTACGACCTTCTTCTATAAGTTGTTAGAATACTATAGACACGCACAGTACACACACACACACTTACTTTGTCTGCAACCAATGACTAGTTCGATAATCATTTGTTTTTTGTTTCATTCGTCTTATTCACATAAATATTAAAGTTTAGCAGGTAGACCACAGAAAACTAACTAAATTATTTCGATTTCTGTGGGGTAGACAGAAGCAATTCGTTACGAGTATTCACTTAATAGAACTTTGTTGGTTCGTAGATAATGTTGGTGACGAGTATTTAGCGCAGTGTTGTGGTTATTATTTTCAAAAAGCAAATATAAATGCGTAAAAGTGAATGTTATTTACAAATAAAAACCGAAACCTAAACCAAATGTAACCGGATTAAGTGTGAGTGTTATCATTCAAATACTTCATATTTTACTAAACATAAATCTTAATCAAGGGTATTGCTGATAGACCAGAGGTATCTATTGTTGAGACAGAAGATGCCTTTAAAGTTTTAAATTCATTATGAGGTTTAATTCGATTAGTGAATAATAAATAATTGGGTATTATGTGTAATAAATACAATGTTATTCTTTGTTCTAGAGAAATACTGTGAGGGTTAAGAGATATGAGGAAGGGGCTTATTATCGAGTAGCAGCGACGTCAAATGGTGAATGAATATGAAACAAATGGTTTCATACCAACGAGATATTTTGCTGAATTATTAAAAACACGTCATTATGAACCGTTTGCCGTGCACTCTGAAGGCTTGCATCACTGAAGACCAGCTAGAAAACCATTTTTGACCTTAAAATATTGACCGTACCAACTTAATAAACAACAGATTCGTTATTGCATAAATTTATGGTAACGAATTTTTTAAGCACGTTTCAATATGGTGTTTGTCGTATTTCTTGCAGATAGATCGAAAATGTTTAATATTATTTTAGTAATATTATTATTTTAGGATTAAAATTTGAGGTTTAGTTTCAATCTTCTTTTCGTAAAGAAAATTAATACTTAAGCTATAACCTCAATACCAACCAATATTTACTAAAGCCAAATAAAATGTTAAATAATTAATTACTTAACCTTAAAATCAACTATTTTGTCAGTAGTTTTTTTTTTACATTTAAGTAGTCTAATATTCTTATTTATTGCTTAATTACTTCGACCATGATCAAAACTTTATATTTATGGTGAAAAAAATCCATTTAAAAATTAAAACATTTCAAAAATCAAATATGTCAAAATAATACAAATTGCTTCTAAGGCCGCATTCCGAGCTACGATAAAAGTGATAATATCGCGAATCCGACCAAATTTTAAAGTCACAAAATATAAGGGCTATTGAGTAATAATTGTAACTATTAAATTTGTTCGGATTCGCGATTTTATCACTTTTAGCGTAACTCGGAATGCGGCCTAAGTTTCTAGACATTATTTCACATCTTATTCAGCTGAAGTAATGATAAATAATTGTAGCAGTTTGTTAACTATACTACTCATCTGTCAAAAAAGGCCTGAGAGCTTATGTAAAATAAATATAACGAATAAATATTTTTTAATTTTTATATTACATATCACGCATTTTTTATTCTAAACCCTTTATTGCAATAACAACATTAATAAAAAGTCAGCAATATTTAAAAAATATTATTATTGCAAACAAAAATAACAATATTTGCAAAAACAGCGCTGTGATTCACGAGATTAGATCCTTAGCCATCTTGAATCTAAGACCAACGCTTAACTATCATGCGCAAAAGAATCCCTAATGCGTAGGATACGTGGAAGTTCCAATAGCATCCTGAAGGTTATTGTGGAGAGGCCAGACTGCCCTTTTCTGATGCACTGGTCCCGTAGACATAGCTGCGGGCCCGGTGCTGAGGAAAGATATTTGAATTGATTTTGATATAGAAGATAAGTTATGTTCATGGTTCAGTTTTAATTTAATTTTGTCATAATTTTGATATACTTACTTTAATTTGATTTAATTTTAGTTCAATGTTATTTAAATTTTGATTTGATGTTGTTTTAATTTTGTTTTGACTGTATTAATGTTATTTTATTTCTAATTTGATTTAATTTTGATTATAATTTAATTTAATTATAATTTGAATGGTAATTTTGATCTGAATTTATTTATTTTTTGGTTTTTCTTGTAATGTTGTTTTTCTAGTTTAATTCTACTAACATATTTTTGTAAGTTCTTATACTAACACAATATGGATATTTTTTCCGAAATAAATTATTTGAAATCAAAATCAAAATCAAAATCAAAAGTCATTTATTCAAATTAGGCTGAGAACCAGCACTTTTCGAACGTCAAAATTACATAAGACAGTCCCCCAAAAACGCCCACCCTTCACCACTTCCTAGTGCCTTTAGCTGGGAAGAAGAAGTGGCGCAACAAACTCCCCAGCAGCACAGCTGTCTGTTCAAGTTAGAAAAAAATAAAAATGACTCTATACAATAGTATGCAAAATTATTATGCAACACAAAACATTATTTTAATTAAGTATAAATTATTGGCCATATGTTAGCTAGCACACGCCGATATACCAACCAAAAAACATCGAGAACTATACTCAAGCAGAATTAAAAAAATAAAAACTAAACGTAAAAAGAACTAAATATCTAAATAAAAGCCTCCAGGCATAAAGGGCATGCCCGCTTACATAAAGCTGTAAATTGGAAGTTATAAATGATAAACTAGGACCATCGAGGTAAAATAAATGTACAGTTAATTACTAGTAACAATAACAAAACCATGATCAGCAAGACGACCAGTAACCACAAGCAGCACCCGTTCACGAGCATAACGCAAAGATCGGCCATTACCCCCCTCGCCATATTTGAGGGAAGGAGGCAACCCGACTCCCGACGCTACCGCAAGCATTGACATCTATGGGAGCATGACGAACTTGCTGCCGGTTGCTCAGGTAAAAAATAATATAATCAATTGTCGAGGTCACTAGCCAACCACAAATTGCAATACAAACTCATAACAAACACATTGTAATGAGTAGATTATGTCATCAATAAAATAAAAATAAATAGACTCGTAAAAAAATAATTAAAAAATTGACTCATAAAGTCAAATAAAATAAAAAAATTATATAAACTTATATAAACTGTCAGTAGGTAAGTTAAATCTGGAGAAAGAACATAAACATTGTCTTGAGTTAATCACAGCGACCAACTATTCTTATCATTTAAGTAGTCGTTGATACAATAGTATGCCTTTGAACAAAGGTTGGATTTTACTTTATTTTTAAACGCATTAAAAGGCAAATCTAGCATAGAAGAGGGTAGCTTGTTATAAAAGGTTATACCAAGCCCAACAAATGAGTTATGAACCTTATGAAGCCGGTGAAAGGGAGCTCGTAGTTTGTCCTTATTTCTAGTGTTAACATTGTGAATATCACTGTTTTTAGTGTATAAGTGTATATTTTGCCTAATATATAAGATGTTGGCGAAAATGAATTGTGATGCCACCGTGAGAATACCAACATCTTTAAAAAAATCTCTTAGAGAAACTCTGGCACGTAGCTGGTAAATTGCTCGAACAGCTCGTTTTTGAAGAACAAATATATTTTGAATGTCAGCGGCTTTGCCCCACAGCAGAATACCATAGGACATAACGCTATGGAAATAACTAAAATAGACTAACCGAGCTGTATCAATGTCAGTGTATTGTCTTACTTTCCTGACAGCGTAGGCGGCCGAACTGAGCCTTCCCGCTAGGCTTGATATATGTGGGCCCCACTGAAGTTTGGCATCTACTGTTATGCCCAGAAAAACTGCCGAGTTCACAGTTTCAAGCACCTCTTTATCTAAGACGATGTTGGGTCCTAGATTTCTAACATTTGGTAGAGCGAACTTTACACATTTCGTTTTCTTGGCATTGAGAACTAGGTTATTTGTCGTAAACCAATCCGTAACCATTGAGAGTGCACTGTTTACGTCGTCAAAATCTTGTCTATTCCTGTCTACTTTAAAAATAAGAGAGGTATCATCTGCAAACAGTACAACGTTACAGATATCCTTTAAATAAAAAGGTAAGTCATTTATATACACTAAGAATAAGAATGGACCCAGTATTGAGCCTTGAGGTACACCTAACTGAACTGGTAGCCCGGAAGATTTCACACCATTAACATCTACACATTGGACCCTATTATGCAAATAAGAATTTATTACTTTAAGAGCTTCGTTTTGGACACCGTAATGACGTAGTTTACGCAAAAGTGTGTCATGGTGCACGCAATCAAAGGCTTTGGAGAGATCACAGAAAACTCCAATAGCATTTTGCGAGTTCTCCCATGCGTTAAATATGTGTTTCATCAGAGCAACACCTGCATCTGTAGTCGAACGACCTTTTGTGAAACCATATTGTTCATCATGAAGAAGTCTGTTTAAATTAAAATGTCTTAGCAACTGCTTGAGTATTAACTTTTCAAATATTTTACTGAATGCAGGTAAGATAGAAATAGGCCTGAAATTGCCAACGTCATTTTTGTTACCCGATTTAAATAATGGTATGACTTTACTACTCTTCATGAGGTCAGGAAAAGTTCCTAAATCAACACATTTATTAAAAGTTACAGCTAAATATGGAGCTACTATGTCTATTATATTACTTAATAGTTTAATGGAGATACCCCAGTAATCACCAGTGTTTTTAGACTTAAGTGTGTTAAAAACATTAACTACATCACGAGGTGTTACATGCTCGAAGCTAAATAAGCTACTACATTTAGGCACACTGCTATGCAAAAGGTTTTCAGCTTTAGACGGGGACGAATTTAAGGAGCGAGTCGTAGTTATAGGTATGTTGGCAAAAAATTCATTAAATGCCTCAGCTACGTCGGCTGCTATATTAACTAATTTATTGTCGACCATAATCTCGAGTTGTTTTTCTTGTTTAACCGACTTACCGGTTTCATTGTTAATAATTTTCCAAGTGGTTTTTACTTTATTATTTGAATTTTTAATTGTATCGCCTAAAAATTTTGATTTTGCAAAAACACAAATATTTTTAAATAATTTTGAATAATTTTTGACATACTCTAAGAAAGGAGTATCAAACCTATATTTTTTCAAACCATATAACTCGTATAGTGTCGCTCTACTTTTATAAATACCTGGAGTAGCCCATTGGTTAAAGCCAACAGAGGTGCTATTAATGTTAATAGTTTTGGTCTTGAAAGTAGATTGGTACTCTTTTTGCACAACATCAAAAAGGGCTCCATAGATTTCATTGGGATTTTCGTGTTCTACTATAGATGGTGTAATTCTATGAGCTATATTATTTTTAAACTTGCTGCAACGACTAGCTGTATAAGGCCTGCATTCTATTTTATGTGGTTTTTTTTGTAATTGCATAGGGAAGCTAGCTAGTAAACCACAGTGGTCAGATGTTAAGTCACTTAAAACTAATTTATTTTTGGCATCACAATCACTAAATATATTATCGAGACAAGTCGACGTAGATGCCGTGATCCTAGTAGGTTCAAAAAACAAGTTAATTAAATTATAAGATTTGAACAAATTGAGAAGTCTAATACTTAATGGAGTATCATCTAAAATATTAATATTGAAATCTCCACATAAAATTATACTTTTATTACTAGATTTTAACCTATTGAGTGAATCCTCCATTACCGATTCGAAACGAATAAAATCCCCAGAGGGGGGTCGATAAACACAAATTATAACATATCGCTCTAGTTCAACACAAGACAACTCAATAGTGCGCTCAATGGAAAGATTAACTAAATCTAAACGTTGTTTACATTTCAACTTGTTTGAAACAAGAACTAAAGACCCACCACGGATAGCACTTTTTCTTACAAATGCGCTTTGTACAGTAAAAAAATCATCATTGATAAAAACTACTTCATGTTCTTTCAACCAGTGTTCAGTCAAACATAACACCTGAACATCATAGTTCTCCATAAATAAACTTAACTCTAGCTCTTTGCCAGACAGACCCTGCATATTTTGATGTACAACATTCAACATATGCGGCTTATCTGTTGTCGCTCCTAATAGTTTAAACTACAAGGGGTATCAAAAGTAGTGTTAGTACCACTACTAACAGTAATCAAAGGTACACTACAAGTACCAGTGTCGCTGTGTATATTGTATGCTAAAAGATTAGCAATATGTCTCCTACAACTAGGTGGCAAATACATTGTATTATTTGTCAGTTTGTAATCAGTAATAAATTGATTACAATCAAAATATAAAATAGCGTCACTGTGAGGACATGTCCTATTATAAATTAACATATTTAAATTATAAATGTGCCTATTTTGCTCATCAGACAAATATTTTGAATAAGGCAAGGCACAGAAAATAAATTTACAACTATTGGTCTCATTGAGATGCAACATCAAATGGACACATTCCATTATGTCCTTTTTTCTTACAGTTAAACTATCCCCATATAATAATATAACAGTAGAACTGGGGTTTATTTTTGTCAATTTAATATAATTAATTAATTGGCTAATACTGGCACCGGGTAAACAATTATTAATTACATATTGTTGCGAACACTGATTAAATAGACTACCAAAACCTTGACCAAATTTGTCAGAAAATACATAAGTTGTGTTAGTAAAATTATTCATTTTATTGACATCCATACAGCTACCTACTGGCTGAACCACTGAGGGTATAGGTGTAACCAGTTGAGGCTGGGGCTTATGGGTACAAGCACAGCTAAAAGAGAGGTTATTTGTCAATGACTCATACCTCTCTGCATTGTACTTGACCAGGTCAGCCAACTCATTGGCTTCCTGCAAGCGCTTACTCAGATCTTGTTGAGAAGCCTCATATTTACTAAAGATATCCTTTAGAGCATATTCCTTAACAAACAATTCATCCTGTAGGTGCTGAGTGTCGTTATCATACATAGTATTACACAATTGTAATTCATTATTACACTTCTTTAATTTTTGAATTAAATTTACATTTTTTTGCCTAAGTTTTGTATTTAATTTGTTAACTTTTTGGCGCTGTAGTGATTTTTGAATTTTTCTAATTAATTTATTAATTTTAATGTATTTTTTTAACTTATTATGGCTAGTAAATAACTTGCATTTAGTGATAGTTTGAATGTGAATTAACGCCTTCTGCTATCTGCACATATAATTTACTTTCGGATTTTAGTAGTGCTGGCCAAGGTCACGCGTATGATGCGTGTCTAACAAAAGGCGCTCGCGAACCGTGACGATACGACAGTGTGTAGCGCAAAACTGCGTTCTGTACATGTGTGCCGTACACACACCACAGACGTCTGACTGTTTACACATACACATGTACGGACTACACCGCGTGTTCACAGCAATACTACTCTTAGCATGCCTATGCACTTTTGAACGCTTACTGTACTTTAGATAATCTGAAAAATGCTTGATCTTTATTTCTAGTTTTAAAATTATGTCTATCACTTTTTTTTGTTAAAAAGACGTGGATTTTTTCTTACAGGCATAATTTTTCATAAATGAATTGGCAAGGTACCGTCATAAAATTAATCCTTTTAAATAGTTCTCTGAGAGATTCGCGGCGACGTAGATTATAAATGGCTCTGACAGCTCTCTTTTGCAAAATAAATGTGGATTCAATGTCAGCAGCATTAACAAATAAATTATGTTGTATGGAATTTAACTGTGGGGTCGGCCCACAGTAAAATTCCATACGACATAATTTATTTATTAATAGATTAGCCTACAATTGTTTATAATGCTGTGGAAGTAGCTAAAATAAACCAAACGCGCGGTTTCTACATCTGTTAACTGTCTTATCTTTCTAACAGCATTTTTTTCGCACCGCAAGAGATGTTTTATGAGCTCCCCATTGCAATTTCTCGTCTAGCGTGATTCCTAGGAAAACCATTTGATTAATAAATTCCAGTTTTTTTCCATTCAATATGATGGCACATTTGCTACTTCTAACATTAGGTAATTTAAATCTAATGCATTTGTTTTTATTTTACTTTGTACCAAATTTTTTACAGTAAACCAATCTTGGACTTGAAGAATACAGGTATTCTCACCGTCAAGATTTTGTGACCGTCGGTTTATTTTAAAGATCAATGATGTGTCATCTGCAAATAACACCATCTTCGGTTGATTTTGAAGTAATTGGAGTAAATCATTCATGTAAACTTAAAAGAGGAATGGACCCAATATTGAACTTTGAGGAACGCCCATTGCCATTTCAGACCCTAATGAGTTTACGCCGATTACCTGAACTTTAAACTTTCTATCTTTCAGGTATGATCTAAGTAAATCAAAAACTGTATTCCTAATCTCATAGTGTTCTAGTTTTAGCAGCATGGTCTATGCATCGAACGCCTTCGAGAGGTCGCAAAAGATTCCAATGGCATCTTGTTCTTCTTTCCAGGCATTAAAAATATTCGTTATTAGGGTGACACCGTCAGTGGTACAACGCCCTTTGGTGAAACCGTACTGTTGTTCATGAAAGATGCAATTTTTTATTAAAGTGACGTTACATTTGATTGAACATCAACTTTTCAAACACCTCACTGAGAACTGGTAGAATTGAAACAGGCCTATAATTGTTGGGTTCTTTACTGTCACCGGATTTGAACAATGGAACTAATTTACTGTATTTCATGAGACCCGGAAAGACTCCTACACTGGTATTAAATATAAAAGCTAAATAGGGCGCAATGGTTTCGATAATTGATCTACAGAATTTTACAGGCATTCCCCATAGATCTTCTGATTTAATTTTAATATCTTTCTAAGCTTTTATAACAGCCTGGGGGTTTGTATGCTGAAACCTAAACTCCAAAGAACATGCCTTCACATTCTGTCTAAGTAAGGCAGCAGAAAGCGAGGGTGAGGAATTTAAAGCTTCAGTAGTTTTAAGGGGAATATTAGCAAACAAGTTTTCAAATTCCTGAGCTATTTACACATATGAGTTAATGGGGCCACGTGCAATCTCTAAATTAAATTCAGTATTTCGCTGTTTTTTCTACCTGTTTCATTATTTGCCAGGTAGTTTTTGTTTTATCTTATTTGATTGCCTCGTTCGTACCGTATTAGAGTACTGCAAGGTTGTATGGCGTCCCCACTATGCTTCACATAGTCTTAGGTTAGAATGCTTTCAAAAGAGATTTTTAAGCCATCTTGCCTACTCTGCGATGATAACTAAAAAGTTCCAAGCTACGCAAAACGTCTTAAAAAACTTGGTACAACCTCACTCGAAAAACGTAGAGATAATAGTGATTCAATCTTTCTTTTTAAAATTCTTCTCAGTAAAATGGACTGCCCCCAATTGTTAAGTAAGTTTAATTTTAACCTACCATGTAAATATCCGCGTCACCCTATCAAAATGTTACATCCCCCTTTCCGCAAAACTGTTTCAGGGTCTAACTCCCCAGTCCCAAGACTTTCTAGACTTCTAAGTAATTTTTGAGGAAGGGATTATTGATATTTGGTGCACTTCACTTCGAAAAAATAAAAGCCAGGTCCACAAAAATGTATAACTAATGACTGTGTAACTCAATTACCCCAACTATTGTAAATTAAAGTCTTGTAATTTTTTTAAATAAAATTGTGTAACAGTCATGTGTCATTTTTATACTTATACACCTATTGTTTTTTTTTTTGTTTTCAATGATGTAATAATGTTTTTACATGCTTTTTTTTTTTGGGTGGGAAATTATCAAATAACTTCTCCCGCTCTGGGTGGAGCGGGAGGGCGTGTCAGACTAAATCTGACTAAAACCCACCCGTGTTCCTTCAGTTGCCATATTGCCGGGGGGCCACGATTTCCCTTTCGGCCCTTATTCGCAGCCCCGGCAGGCATCGGCCCTAGCGGACCCCGTCAATTCTGCTGACATCTCTTTGAGGCGCGCGTGGAACACAACGCGCCGTCGCGTCGACCCGTTGAACAGTGTAACAATTGTAGATATACTATTAAATAAATAAATTACAATTGTTTTTCCTAAAACTCGTGTTTGTTAACATGTTTGGTAAATTTAATAGCGAACACAGATTATATTGTTATATCAGACACTAAGAAAGTAGAACGGACTTGTGTAAAGTACAATTAAATAATTAGTAAAAGTTAAGTTAGATTAAAATTGCTTATTAGTCTTATAGGGTAGAATTATTAAGGCTCTGGTTCTTTATAGGACGACTTACATACTTTGAATGCGACTGTTGTTTGAAAAATTTAAGAATGCACACAGAGTGTTAGGGCTTCATCTCTTCATTTTCATCCGGAAACCACTTACGGCTACCGTGATCCTGATTTTTGATCTTTCTAGCAAAAACTTCTAGTTCCTATCTACGGTCGAAGTCTATGATCGATGAAAAACACCTCAGTAGCTTGGCCCTGAACTTTTTTTACATACCTTAACATTATGCCTATAAAACCCGAAGGGTTAAACAGAGATGTACAGACGCCAGCACATCAAGCTACTGCAATCTGTCAAATTTATTTAATAGATTTTCAACTTTATGGCTGATGTCTAAGGTTCAAAGTTGATTGGGAAAATTTGACAGTTTTGGGTAGCTTGATGTGCTGGCGTCTGTACGTATAGTACACCCACATTTCCCCAGTTATGTTTAAGTCCCATGTAATAGGGGGCGAGCCTATTGCCATCAAATCAAATTTTTGTTAGAGTCAAGTGTCGTTGTCCCTGCCAGCTAAATGATTGGTTTTGGATATGTGAAAAAAAACACAGCAGTAGTTTATATAACGAAATTAAAAAGAAAACTATCACAGCTAATTAGGCTCTACAAGTTAACGAGTAATAATCGACCAACTTATCTTTGCAGCTGCAAAAACATGTTCTCCCAAACATTCCTTATGGGAGAAGATGTTTTTCAACTACGTTTGTTTTTGGGATAAATTCATCCCAACCACGAAACCCTTCATTGTGCGTAGTCCGACACGCACTTGACTGGTTTATTTAAATTAAGCATTATCCATAAATTAGCGGAAAATAACGATAAGCCTGAGTTTATTATTAGATGTATATATTTTATTTATAGTTTTTAATAGGTATTTGTATATCTTTATATTTAAACTAGCGGACCCGACAGACGTTGTCCTGTCAAAACATTGTCCAGCGGACAAAATTGTGAATCTAAACCATTCCCAGATCCCCTTGAACACACACAAAAAAATTCATCAAAATCGGTCCAGTCGTTTGAGAGAAGTTCAGTGACATACACACTCACAGAAGAATTATATATATAAAGATAAATATTTATTCCTCTATTTTTTGGGTGCACTTGTCTCTGCATTACCCAAAAGTTGACTGGTAGAAAATGCCTATGGCATTAAGTCCGCCTCTGTAAATAATTAAATAAAGTGATTGAGGAAAAGTAAACTACATCATCATCATCATCATCAGCCTATAAATGTTCCCACTGCTGGGACACAGGCCTCCTCTCTGTAAGAGGGAGTGGGCCGTAATCCACCACGCAGGCCCAGTGCGGGTTGGTAGATGTCACATGTCTTTGAATTTTCGGTTCTAGGACATGCCGGAAAACAAAGAAAAACAAACCAAACAAACCACGAAAATATAAAAGAAAACCTTATTCTAATCTTATCCTTACCTTATCATAATACCTCAAACAATTAAAACAGAGCCTTGAAATAAGATTAGACATTTGAGTGACATTTTCGGAATTAGTAATTAGCCTTGAGTGTAAACAAAAAGAGCATGAGTAATACTGAGTCTGCGTAGAATCCGTTTCCAATGCTGTACTGTCCCACTGCTGGGCAAAGGCATCCTCCAATTCCTTCTAGGAAGAGTTCCTTTCCCGCGCCACCTCCAACCAGCACTCACGGTACGCGTCCAGGGGGCCTACCACCAGCTCATAAAGCCGTATTATTTTAATATTACTTCAGTGTGGGAAAGAGATGAAGCTCTACAGCACGCGTAGCATGACCACCGTAGAAACGAGTTTTGTCGACGGAAGAATAGACAAAATGACAGATTGTGATTGTTTATCTGTCATGTTGTCTATTCTTCCGTCGACAAAACTCGTTTCTACGGTGGTCATGCTACGCGTGCAGGTCGTATAGCTCCATCTCTTTCTCCCACTGAAGTATTATTAAAATAATACTGTTTATGAGCTGGTGGTAGGCCCCATGTCATCTCGCCACCTCTTTCTATTTATTTATTGTATTCACGATTTTAAAAAATTAAGCACTATACATGGTTTTATTAGATTACAGTTACAGTTTCAACTAAAACAATTAAATGTTACAGCTGCTTCAAGGTCCTAACTCGTAACTTCCGCGACTATTAATTGAGAAGCGATTGAATTATCAGTTCTACCGAAATATTGGACTGCGCGCGCGCATCCGTGCACAAACGCGTGCGGACGAACGCAGAAAGACGCGGGAAAAAGTTATTTGAAAAAATAAGCATACTTAGAAAAGAATACAGTGTTCTTGGCATAAAATAAAACAGAATATAAATTAATGTGTGTGTTTTGACGAAAAGAAAATTAAAAAAATGTGTATTGCTAAGAACTTTTTGTTTTTAACGATAGTGTTTCCTATAGTGTTCATAGGTTTGTACTATGTATTACATTAAATAATTTTGCATGCCGTAAAGCAAAACGTATCGGGACTCTCATCAAAATAACCATCATATATACCTACATTGTTGGCAAATAAATGATTTATATTTCTATTTCTATGATTTGTACATTTTTAAACTTAAGAGACTTGCTTATTTTTATAAGATTTTATAAAAAAAAAAATATGTCTGTTTTTTTTACTTATTTCTGTTCTTACAAAATGTATGTATATATACATATATATGTATATATTAAGTACCTGGGTGACCGAGATCTGGTGAAAATAGAGAATGCTCATTTAATAGTATAGGATAGGTCATACTTATTCTATGTAGGTATAGTACGCATATTAATTTCATGCTGCCATGATAGCTAGACCGATTTTGCGCCCCCATAAACCCCTATATAGCAACTTTAATAGAAATCGTTAGAGCCTTTATCAAGAACGTGATTACAAATATATATATATATAGATATACAAATATTGCCTATTGAAAAGTATAGGATATATCAAGAAAATAAATAATATAAAACGAGATAGTTTCAACGATATAATTTTAACTACCAAAACTTTGTAAAAGAGCGAATTTAGTTATGTAATTTTTCTTCTTCCGATTTATTTTCTTAAATAATTGTATTATCAATTTCAGGTTTGCTCGAATCATCACAAGCGGCATTTTTACGATGCTACAACGGGTAAGTTAATTTAATTTAGTTATTAAATTTAATTTAGTGTAAACATACAAAGATCGCAACTGTTAATTTGATGATAAATACAAAGAAATTGGACGGTAATTTGCAAAAAACATTAATTACCTAATTCAATAGGAAGAGTGTAAAAAGAAACAAATAAAAGAAATCGGACTCGAATCCAGACTCCGGGCTGCTACTGGGAAAACCCAATAACACTTTGCCCGACCTGGGAATTGAACCCATGACCTCATGCTAAATCATGTGAAGACCATGTAGATTGGTGTCGGAAATGGTATTTTGAGGAAATAACCACACAGATTTGAGTGGACCTGTCCAGTAGTGCACGCATTTGTCAGTAATTCGCGCCTGCGGAGATTATATATGGCTCTGATCGCTCTTTTCTGCAGAATAAAAATAGACTCAATTTCTGCAGCCCGTCCCCACAGTAAAATACCGTAAGACATGATACTATGAAAGCAACTAAAATAAATCTAGTCGCAGTATCAATAAATTGGCCGATTTTTCTGACAGCATATGCTGCTGAACTTAGCCGTCATGCAAGAGATATTAAATGAGGACCCCATTGTAGCATAGCTGTCTATTCAGTTAGAAAAACTTGATTCTATACAATAATATGCATATGAAAAATAATATACATTGCGTAACAAAAACATTAAATTAAATTATTTGCCATGTCAACAAAATTGACAATGTAAGAAAAAATGTAAAGATAAAAATGCAATCAAGAAAAAAGTACAACTACAGTCGAACCTAGATAAGCAAGAGTTCAAGAGACCCCGATCTCTTTTTCGCTTATGGAGGTTTCTCAGTAACTCGAGTTCCTAGCTTATAGAGGTACAACAGCGGTCTTTCTCACTTATAGAGGTTGAGGTTGGTTGGGAAAGGTAGAGAGGAAAGAAACAATGTTATTTCCACGAAATTTAAGAATGAGTCATAAATAGCAGATGTTAAATTACACTCGACTGTCGCTTATAGAGGTACAGGCAAGTAGCAGTCTCAGTTATAGAGGTTCTGGAAAGTAAAACGACTTTCTGTTATAGAGGTTTGTGACTCACTTATAGAGGTTTTAGACGATTCAAATGACGGGACCTGGCAATTACTATCATTTATAGAGTTTTCTCGCTTACCCAGTTCTCACTTACCCAGGTTTGACTTTACTTATCCAAATACATATCTATTATCCAATGAACATAGATCACTAACATAATGAAATCGATTTTCGGATGTCTTATGAGAGCCACAGCGTTAAACAAAATTATTTTAAGCCTACTTAATATTTATGTCCATTCATTAGTAGTTCGACCAAACAAGATAACAATAGTCGTGACAGGGAATACAAAGTCTTGGATCAGAATTAAAGACAATAGTAACGTCTTAACGACGTAATACCTACCTGCGTAATGCAAGAGGTACGAAACAGAATAACAATCAACTTCGAAACACTACGTTTGGTAACAAGCATGACCAATTGATTTTGAGTACGTACCAAGATCAAAAACGTACAGTCAACTACATAATTTCAGTATCACTACGTGAAATAAAACTTCACTAAGGTTGCAACTATCTAACTGTCACATAGTCAAACAAAAGGGACCGTCTTAATACATAATTTTAAGTAGTTATAAAAACAGTCGAGAGGTGTCGAGGGACATCCGTTTAGAACGAAGTTCCTTTCGCTTTTGCACACTTGGCGGATGAGAGCTAGACCGAAAATACTGTCGTGACGATCAAAATGTTACACTTTTTTCGATCTAGCACTTTTTCCACCCACTGCTAAATAGGTTTAGGGTAATTCTTCAGAGACAAAATTTTCGATTTCTATGGGTATATTTTCTGTAACCAACTAACAAAACGACATGTAATATTTTTTTTTTGTACAGTTTATCTATATCCCTAACTGGGACAAATTATATTTTTCAAATAATTGCTGTCTAGGTACAGAATAAAAATATTTGAAGTTTGTTCTTCTGATTCATATAACGCGTCCGTTAGCCATTTTCTGGAACAAAATGGTCGATGTCGCATTTTCCCTTTGATAAATCAATATAAATTATAATTATATCGAAAGGAAATGAATAGTCCTCTTACAAAAAAAATGAGAATTAGTTATAACTACGTTAGTGTGTTTAAAAATATGTAAATAAGAAGTGTCCGGCGTATAATACTGATTAATGTGGCGTAAGCTGCGCTTGACCGTACTTAGTCGGGTAATAATAATGAGAGTCTGGCTTCCCGCGCGGGGGGGAGCCAGTCGTACAACGGACGACCTAGAAGGAGGACGTGCGGCTGGTTGGCTTAGATCCCGGTGTTACGACGGTAAACATCTGATTCATCTGTGCTTGGTTCAGGTGGCAGTCTGATTACACTGCCTACTTTATCAAATTTATTTTATTGTTTTAAAACTTTAATCTAAGTTTCGTGTGATGCTCTTGGGTTATAGATTCGTGTAGAAACATGACAATACTGAAGTCTGTATGTATGATGAGTTATGCATGATTGTAGGCAAAATCCTGATTAATCTGTGCCTGATTCATATAGTCAAAACCCCATATGAATTTTAAAATAAATTAGTTTTTCGCCTCTCCAGCACGAAAGGAGCGCTTTTGTTGCGTAATTCTCTTTGTCAAATTTTTGACTGTGTACAAGTCAGTAGTTCTAGTCTTATTTGTTATATTTAATTAGCTATAACCTTTTCAATAATTCAAAATGGCGAAAATGCACTGCTATTTTTCAAGTTTGCGATTATTAGTGTGGAATTATTCTGAAAAAGGACACGGGAAATTCTGAATTTCGGGGTGCCGAAATTCAGACTGGAAAAGATACGGATACACCCCAACAAGACCTCGACCTTCCCGATGACGACAACTTTTGGATGGAGACTTCGTCAATCGATGAAAAACTTATAACTCCAAAATTCACCAGAGATGTACTATCGACCCTTCATCAGAAAAGCGTGAATGATCGCTCAGATTCTGACGATGAGGATATTTTCGTGTTTAAAAGGCCTCAATATGATAAAAGAGTCTCACGCCATTGGTGAAGATAATATAGAAGATATTATTGCTGTTGTTAAAATATGAATATTTTCTTAATACAGAGCCCATCTGCATAAAGTTTATGATTTTAATTTCTGTTTCTGATTAATCTGGGCACAAAATATTTGAACATCGATATCTTGAAAACCACTTTATAAAAACGAGTCCCTCATTCAAATATATGTTATTTGGTATACCTATTTTCATATGAACATATGTTACAAAGCTGAAAGTGAAATTAAATTTTGGCCATATGAATCAGTCGAAGAATCAAATTTCGAAGAACTACCCTTTAGGGGTATGAGGAACAGGCTGTAAAGTTCACTCATCCACAATAGAAAAGGGAGGATCCTCCGACCAGACGGGTGTTGTGTCTGGCGGGCAACTGCCCATCGGTTTGAATTTGAAATCTTGTAATGTCGATCGCTCGGTAAACTCTGACTGCGCGATGCAGGATTTGTGTGACGTCATGTCTATGATGTGTAGTTCGTATGTGGCGGTGTAACCGCTACATAGGTATAGAAATGCTCCCTTTTGTGCCATGCTTCCCTGATCTGTGCGAGTCTTATCCAGATCCAGGAATTTATCACGATTCGTGCCAAATTCCTTCCTCCATGACTTCTCGGTAATTCGGTCTTGGTCTAATGTGGATCATTGCTTATAAAGATATCAATCAGTATTTATAATTAATTCATTATCATCATCATCATCATCTGCCTAACCTTTTCCCAATTATGTTGGGGTCGGCTTCCAGTCTAACTGGATGCAGCTGATTACCAGTATTACAAGCTGAATTAGTATTGCAAGGAGCGACTACCCATCTGACTTTCCCAACCTAGTTACTGGGTGACACGATACCTTTTGGACTTTTACTTCTGACTTCTGACTCGTAACGACTGTCAAAGATCAACAAATGACAGCCGGGACCAAATGCTTAACACTTTCGACTCCACCCTCTTTTTATAGAATTCATACGCCATGCCACCATACATATTGGATGTGAACCCTCCGGGAGGGTTGCCAGCATTACGTTTGCGCTAAAATTAACCATCGCAGACGGTCAACGGCAATTAGGTTTAAAACCGTGTTATAAATCACTGTAAAATATATAGTGTTTTCAGACGCCCTGGGCGTCGGGAATCACAGGCAGATTTCCAGCCACCGTAGGCGCGTGCTTGCGGACGGTGAGCAATGGGTAGCTCGCCGTCCGATAAGGACCAAGCCCGGGTCGACGGCGCGTTGTGGTCCACGCGCGCCTCAAAGAGATGTTAGCAGAATTGTCGAGGTCCGCTAGAGCCAATGCCTGCCGGGGGTTCAAAGAAAACCGATAGGGAAATCGTGGCCCCCGGCAACATGGCAACTGAAGGAACACGGGTGGGTTTTAGTCAGTAAGAGTTTCACACGCCCTCCCGCTCCGCCCAGAGCGGGAGAAGTTATTTGATAATTTCCCACCAAAAAAAAAAAAGGTGGTCTTGTCGCTTTAAGTAGTTTCCAATCTTTTAATTTTTTGTGAATACTTGTAACCGTTAGCAAAACGTTAGCGTCTGCGGTCAGCACTCGGTGTGGCAACACGCCGTGTTCGGGTTCGCGACAAGTCCATCGTCATCCTGAGGCTGCCTCGTTGAGAGGTGAAACACGTGTCGATTTCTTTCAGGAGTTTTTTTATGGCTCTTTAGAAATAGCTAAGCGGAACAGGTTACTAAATATATCCACGTCTATTGTATTTTTTTTAAATAAAAAAAATAATGCTTGAATTTAAAAACCAAAGCATATACTAATAAATCTTGTTAAAATATACATCAGATTTTATTTTCGCGGTTTATAACGCTGTATTCCCTATATGCGGCTAGATGAACCCTCCAGGAGGGCTCCCGACACTGAACGTGTTAATGTGCTTTCCGAGGTACGGAGGGATCTCGGTATGTAATAATATGGATGTTCATGTTCACTCATCCCCGGACCAACCTCGGCAAGTGTTGTTGAACCTTGAAGATCGACCCGTGCGGGTGTTATTATTTAGTCACAAGCCCCCAAGTATTAGTAGAAGCCAGTATTTTTAGTTAATTATTTGATTTAAGAACGCGGCGACGCATGAATTGTCCATACAAACGTAATACCTAAATCATTTGCAATTTGGGCATATTTCCACCATATTATGTTGTTATTCGAATTAAGAAAGTGTTTATCTAGGCTCCTACATCTTTTTTTTTTCCAAAAAACTTTTCTAACATGAAGTTTAAACAAATTTAATTTCGCACATTTTTACAGCGTAAATGACATGTCTATTATTTTTTCTGTATTTTAAACAACAATATTTATAATATTGTTTCTGCAGAAGCATAGCTAGCATATATTATCAAGTTACCAATTATCGAAAAAAAAGTGGCAAATATTAAGTTTTCATTCATAATTTTTGGTATTACGGAACACATCCAAATTTATCATAAATTTTCGTAAGCTAGTAGTGTTATCGCGTCAAGCAATAATTGTCAATGTGTATGTGGTAGTATTGCTCAGGTGTATATCGCTCCGACAGGCACTCACACTAGCGCAACGTGCTTGGAATTGAATTTTGCAAACATCTCGATTTGTAGTTGCGAGCCGTATTCGCAGGCCTTTTAATTCATAAAATTATTAATTTTAGATACGGGCAACGCACGCTGGATGTAAATTATAAGTACAAACAAATCCTCTGTTTCGTTTCCTACTAAATTAAAATAAAACATAATTCGCGTCTTTGTATCAAAACTATTTTTATGAAAAAACTTGGCGAAAACAATCGTTTATTCAGCTGTTAATGGAAGATAGAGCTTCAAGGTCAGTCAGCATAGAGTCGTTAGATTTTTTGCTTTAATTGTTGTCAGTTTAGCTAACTACTAATAATAAACAAACTTGAATATTTAAATTACTTAACACAATGTAGGTACGGTATGAAATTATGCCAAAGATGTAGCTGTACATAAAGTTTTCTAAAATCGAAATTTATAAAATACCTATCAGTGTCTTGCTTGCAGTCAATTCACATTTATATAAACTGACTGAAAAAGACACTGTAGGTAGTTTATGATTTCGTTTTAAAATATAAATATATAAATTTACTTTTTGATAAAAATAATCAATCCTAAGCGAATTTTACCCTGGTAAGTACTTACATTCTTTATCGTATTCTGGCAATATTAGACTATACCTTGGGCCAGAAAAATCTAATCTAGTTAGTGCAATAAATTGATGAACCCAAGTTCAAACAGCGACCTCGTTGGGTGTCGGTGTCGACAAACGCACCGGTACAGTGCGCGTGCGCATTGGTAACGACACGGATGAGTAGCGATTGGCTGACTCACACCATTATTACGATCTTAGTAATATCATCAAGTGGTTTTTTGCTTATTTTATTTAAAGATTTAGTGTTATTAAAGAATAGGCGATTTATGGCGAGTCTTACTTGCCATAGATATTGGCAGTATTGGCAAAAAAAAATAAAAAAAAATATGGTGGAGGTGGTGCTGTTCTATAGAAATACCTTGACCTACCCCTTCGGGAAAAACAGATGTGATGTTATGTTATTAACTTATTATATAAACTTAAAAAAAAACATATTATTAAGTTGGTTACTTCATTATAGAGTGACCAACTAGCTGGCTATCTTATTAATTTTCATATTTTTCATAAGGTTTATTTTTATTAAATATTTGAGAATAATTGTTATTAATAATAATTGTATTTATAATTGCCACTAATCAATAAATAATCATAATATCCATAGAACTTTATAAATCTAACAAGCCGTCTGCCCGATGGGACTTCTCAGTTGGGGGACCTCTTAGATGTGTCCCACACAACGACACAACGGTCTCCCGACTGCAATGACAATTTTATTTATCTGTTTAGTCAGCGAGTAAATGACTGACATTTTGCTTTGTATTATACAGATTAACTAGTACAACTTGTTTTTTACTTTTTAGTTAGTTTTTGGCAGGGCAGTTGTGTTTTCTAATTCCTTTAATGTTTTTTTTTTTGCTCACTTTCCTTTTGTGCAAAATTTCAGGCTTCTAGGGTCAATTGTCTAGGCTGCGTTGTCTGTCAGTGAATTTAAGATTTTATTAAGTAAGTACCTAGATGAATAGGAGACCGCGGTACCATACTTGCGTAACACACTTTCAACCACAATCTATATGATTTTGAAGGATATTGCTAATCCATTGCTTTATTATGTCCGAAAATCTGCTCAAAATAACGCAATGTATGCTGTTGAAATGTAATGAAATGAAATTGTTTATTCTGTAAATAGGATATCGGAATCACTTTCACACGTCATAGTAAAAAAAAAACCAGATGAGTTCGGCGTTTCCTATCTGACTACTCTAAGAAGAAATGCTGAAACAAACTCAAAGGTCGCAGTCTCTTTTAAAGTCCAGACATAATCTTGGTAAGTGTGTTACGCAATTACCCCGTGCGCAGGGTAAAAAAAACATTTATTTGCATAAATAAGTTAGAGAAGGTTCTTATGATAATATATTGATCTCTTATTATGCCTTTAATTTCGGCGTGCAAATTTAATTACTTGATTATTGCATGTGATTAGTAAATTACATTAAATTTATTCAAATTTGGTACCTACTTAACAATTAATTTAGATGACAGTGTACTACACTCTACAAAAATACACAACTTATAATCCAAAAACTCAAGTACACTATAAAAACATTTACCAGTGAGAAGTTTTGTTAAATTACGCTTAAATTTTAAAAATAGAAGTGTCTTTTTTATTCTCGGAATTTTATAATACGATTTGTTGCACATGGTATAGCTGTTGTTGGATGTAAGTGTGAGATTCGTCTTGGGTTGATACAACTTATTAGTATTATGAGATCGAGGGGCATAGTAGCTTGTCGCTTGCTGAAAAAGAATCTTATGCTTGAAAACAAATATACATGATTCCAAGATAGATGCACGGAAAAGTATGTACCTTAAATTTTCTAAAGAAAAGGCGACAAGACTCTATTTGTTTCAGCCCAAATATAGCCCTTAAACACTTTTTTTGCATCACGAATGCTTGATCAATTTCCACACAGCGACCCCAAAGAGCGATACCATATCGCAAAATGAAATATAGCCGTGGTATGCAGTAATTGCGGCGTTTCGAGATATCTCGCAGCTTATACGCCTCAGAGGGTAGACAACAGTAGTTTATGAAACTGTTGCATGATAATAATACTTAGTTATGTGCAGTTTCATACACTACTTTATCTACTTTCATACATTGGGATTGAACCTAATACTAAATAAAAGATCAAAATTAAAGATCAAGAATAAATTTAAAAATCCCACGAAATTCAGTACTACAAAACGAATGTCGTCTGCACCAACACATCACCGCACATGGGCTGCAGCTTTCTGATTCAAGAAACTCCAAGCATAGCCCTCTCCATTGCCCTTTAGCTGACTTTTAGCAGTTTTTCAGTACCATAGGACATCACTGGCAACACGCATTGGTCAAAGACTTTCGTCTTGAGACACTGTGGTATGTGGGACGAGAAGACATTGCGTAGCTTCCCGATCGCTACCCAGCCGAGTCGGATTCGACGATTGACCTCTTTCTCGAATTTGGACCTACCTAGCTGGACAGTTTGTCCTAGGTAAACATACTCGTCCACAACTTCGAGCGTAGCGTCTCCGATCTTCATGAGAGTGGGTGTCACATGGGCATTTGACATGACCTTTGTTTTGTCCATGTTCATTTTAAGACCCACTCTTTCGGAGGCTCTACTGAGGTCATTGAGCATTGTACTGAGGTCCTCCATGGTCTCAGCCATGATAACTATGTCGTCGGCAAACCGAAGGTTAGTGATATTCTCGCCATTGATGTTGATGCCTAGTCCTTCAAAGTCTAAGTCAAATCATTTATTTCAAATAGGCCCATGTATGGTACTTTTGAATGTCGCCCCTTCCAAAAGGTAGTTTTCGTATGGGCAAGAAACTCCACCGTTACTCTTTTAAAATATTTTACAATTGTTTGTATAGGTACGTACAGACGCCAGCACATCAAGCTACCCGAAACGGTCAAATTTTCCCAATCAACTTTGAACCTTACACTTCAGCGATAAAGTTGAAAATCTATTAAATAAATTTGACAGATTGTAGTAGCCTGATGTGCTGGCGTCTGTACATTAGTTAAATACTTAATTATATGTGAAGACGATGCACCTAGAATAAAATTACTATCCCACAATAGGTAAAAAGAATTAAAAATTAAACAACGACAAATAATTCAATATGTGATAGATACATGATGCTCACATATTTATAAACATTGTAAAACTAGACGATTTTCCAAAATGTTTGTAATAAATAAATCAGTGTGTGAGGAAGTAATCACAGAATGTAAAATCAATGTCATAAAACACAAAATAATAAATTTTACAATTAAATTAGCAACCAGTTTGATTTTGTCTTGATTCTAAATTGTCCTATGGAGCAGGACCAGCATGTTTCCAAGCACTCTTATCTTGGATATAATCCTCTAATTTGTAATATGCTTATTTACAAAGTGTTTAATATGAGTTTTAAATTTTCTTTCATTTAATTGCAATATGTCACAGGGTATTTTGTTGTAACATTTAACACAGTAGTACCCCATAAAAGATGTATACTTTAGATAATCTGAAACATGGTTCATCTAGTTTATCTTTATTTCTAGTATTAAAATTATGTCTATCACTTATTTTATTAAAGAGATGTTGATTTTTCCTTATATACATAATATTTTCATAAATGAATTGGCAAGGTACCGTCGTAATATTAATCCTTTTAAATAGTTCCCTGAGAGATTCGCGGTGACGTAGATTATAAATGGCTCTGACAGCTCTCTTTTGCAAAATGCTTCCTAATCCAGAACCTTGAAGACATCCTCCAGTGCAGCGGTGAACAGTTTCGGAGAGATAACGTCTCCCTGTCTCACACCTCGCTGCAGAAGGATAGGTTTCGAGGTCTGGTTCTAGAGTCGGACTGACATAGTGGCGTTTTTGTACAGACACTTTAGCACCTCGATGTACTGATAGTCGATCTGGCACCGTTGAAGAGACTGCAGCACAGCCAATGTCTCGATCGAATCAAAGGCTTTCTCGTAGTCCACAAACGCTAAGCAGAGAGGCAGGTTATACACTTCGGTCTTCTATATAACCTGCTGCAGCGTATGTATGTGGTCTACGGTGCTAAAGCCTTTACGGAATCCGGCTTGTTCGGAGGCTGGAAGTCATCAAACCTGCGCGCGAGACGGTTCGTGATAACTCTTGAAAACAGCTTGTAGACATGGCTCAGAAGTGTGATGGGCCTATAGTTCTTAAGCAGGGCATTGTCCCCCTTTTTAAAGAAGAGTACCACCACACCTCTGTTCCATGCCTGTGGCGTTTGACCCTCGAGTATGACGGAATCGAAAAGCTTCTGGAGGGCCTTAAGGACGGGTATTCCACCGGCCTTCAGGAATTCGGCCGTCATTCCGTCATCACCCGGCACCTTGTTGTTTTTAAGCTGCTTCAGAGCCATCCTAATCTCTTACAAGCTGCCGTCCGGGATGTCTTCGGTTTAGTGTCGGGTCAATCTAGCTCTTGGGTCGTTTGCTAGATTCGTAGCGGAGTTACTGATTGACGTGTACCATAGAAACTCTCGATCTCTCTCAACAGCTCAGGTTTGGAGGAGGACATATACTGACCTTATTGGTGATGTTGTTCAGAAAGGCCAGGTGCGTAGTACTCGCAACCGGCGTGCGTGTATGACCAGATGTATGAACGTAAACGAGGCAACAAGAGACTTTAATATTCTTTGTAAAGACTTCTCATTTACCACCAAAACCTATTCAGCACGCGCTCGGCTGAACGCTGACTTTTTTAAAGGTGATAATGCTTGTTGTACCTTATATAATACGTATGCTTAATCTTTTTTATCGTGCTTGTTAGTGATCCTAAGATTTCTACTACTTTTTCTGTTTTTACTCGTGAGAACCTGTTATTGGCTCTATGTTTCTTAAACAACTGTTATCTATTTGTTATAGCTGTTGGTTCTCCTATAAATAAATAAATAAAGAGAATGGTAGTTATTGGCGTTCTGTAGTTTCTGCCAACCCTTATGGAAAGAAGACGTGAGTTATGTATTTATGTGTGACATGTTTACTTACAAATTAAATCCTTATAGATAAACCGAGCATTTCTAGGCTCTCCGTAAGTAGGTACACTTGCATACGAAATTTGCTAACAAGAACTTTTTACGTGACTGTTAATTCTTACAAAAAAATTCAATGTTAAAGGTAAATTTAACCTCCAAAGAATCTAGATGAAAAAAATGTGTTTTTTATATATCGTTGAGGTCTAACCCAGGGCCGATGCCGATATAGACATTCCGTGTGAAGAATCTATTAACAATTGTCTCGATTGTGTAGTGGTCACAAGGCGCAAGCGCGACTACTTAGCATAGGGTTCTGGCCTGTCCTGGGTTCGGTCTCCAGGTCGGGTAGAGTGTTATTGGGTTTTCCATTAGAGAATCAGCATCTGTCCGGAGTCTAGATTTGTGCCTGGAACATAAACATAACATCACATACGACATAAACATATCTGGCGAAGTAGGTACCTGTAGCCCTCGGTACCTCATCTGCCTATCCCTTCGTGGAGTTCAGATGTGATGTTGTGTTATGTAGAAACTGCTACCTACTAGGTTTCAAATAAAAATGTAATACTTATTGTTACTGGCTATCAATATAGCTCCCTGTGGCACTCCACGGATCATCATTCTTTGTTTTACCATGTCGTGTTTCTTTATGACTTGCTATTTTAACTTCGCATCTCGCGTAGGTACGATTTGAGTAAGTCCTCTAATTATGCATAATCAGCCTGTGTCCCACCGCTGGGACACAGCTCTCCCCTCCGTGAGAGGGAGTGGGCCGTAATCCACCAAGCGGGCCCTGTGCGGGGTGGTACATGTCTTCGAATTTTTGGTGTTAGGCCATGCCGGTTTCCTCACAATGTTTTCCTTCACTATTTTGAGAGCAGTGGTGATTAAATAATTTACACAAAGTAAAGCGCCTGTCAGGGTTCGAACCTACGACGTAAGTCGCGACTGTTACCACTGGGTCACCACTGCTCTTAATAATGGAGAGACCACAAAGTGTTCCTTTACGTGTTCCGTCTTTTCACTGTCAGAGGTATGGAACTCCAAAAATTAATTAAATCAACCGGCCAGACGTTCTCAAAGGCCACTGCACTGGTTCCACATGCGATATTTTGGCAGTTGCATATAAATGCAACAATCAATTATTAGTTTTGTGCAATCGTTCACAGACTGTGCAAAAATGGCGCCTATACCAAGAAATAATAAAGGGTAGTAATCCGGTAATAAAAGTTCAAAAAAAGTTATTTATATATGAGCATACTCATATATGAAATTTACTGCTATAAATACTAATTTTCCGACAACTTATATGTGAATACAATTATAGAAACGACCGAATAAAATACTGAAAATTCCGAAAAATCAATACAGCATTGCTGACGTAATATTTTTCAAACGTGGAAACAAGCATACACCAGGCATGCAGCATGCAAGCGAACATGCAATATGCAGCAGGCATGGTTTCTGTCACGGCTCCGACGCTGCGGGGCTCCGGCGCACAGTGGGCTGGGATTACAAGGTTGGGTCTTAAGAGATCAAATGTATTTTTTTGGTATCTAGGCATAAATTTAAAACGTTTTTATTCTTTGACTTTTTTTAATTTAACGAGTACTTTCGGAGATATAGCCATATCAAATTTGTATGAAGAGTCATGTTATTTTAGTTAAGCAATTTATTCCAATTCAATTGAAATTGAAAATAATGTATACTAAACGGCCTGAAAACCTCAATACCTACTTAGTTCTTTAAAAAAAAAACAATGTTCGACATTTTCCACCACCATAGGTAGGTATGACGTAATTTGTTTTGAGACTTATTTCCGGGAATCAAGGGATAAGAGTACGCGAGCGCAACAACAAGTTATGACGTGTCGTAACGTGATTGGTGCAACGATAGGGTATCTACAGAATGTTCGGTTGCATTCAAACGTACTTCAGTGTTCTATTACCCACCATAATAGACGCACTACCCCCACACATTCATTACTTACTTATTTGTTATTTTGTATTTGTGAAAATTTTTGAAAATTTTGTGACAAACCTTGATTTTTTCGTTATTTTAAAAAACAGTGGCAGTATTAAAAATAATGACAGTTTGTGTAGTGAGATAAGGTCTAAATTTTTAGTCGAATTAAGTGATGATCACGAAAAGACCTTAAAGTTGTTTTGTGCAAAATTTTGTTATAATTTAAATAGAAGATGGGAAAACGCTTATCGTAAAGAAAATATATTCAGAACTAAAAATAGTGAATGTTTACAAGAAAACATAATATGGCCAGACTTTATTAAGTGTTTAATAGGCAGTAATGAAGATCAACCAGCACCGAGTACATCAACTCAGTATGTATCACCATCAAAAGATTCTGTCGGTGTCTCCACCGAACAAAGCCCAAGAAAACCTTTTTGTGAATTAGCGCCTAAACAGAAAAAAAGACGTGCAGAAAACTTTCATTTATCTTCGGACGAAATAAAATATGCATATTTTGAGCAGTTGATGGGAATGAGGAGGTTGCTAAAATACTAGAACATTTACTAAAGAATCCCCAAGATGTAAAAAAAGTTAAAAAGTGCATATCTGTTAAAGAAACAAAACCTGTGTTTTCTCCGGATGAGGCTTTAGGGTTATTTTTATCACTTAAGCTGACCAAGTGGCAATACAATACTTTAAGAAAAAGTGTTAACGAAAAAGACAGTAATATATTTCCATCTTATTATCAAGTGCAACATGCGAAACAGAAATGCTATCCACCAAAAGATGCTATTACAGTGATAGAAATCTCAGCTAAAATAAAGTTACAAGCTCTATTGGATATAACGACAACAAGAATAATGACGTCACTCGTCATAGATAGTGGTTGTAAAGAATTTACACTAATCAGTAAGTGGGGATTTGACGGTGCTTCTAATCAAGCCAATTACAAACAAAAAATGCAAACAGACGATGAACAAGAAAGTCAACTTGACGATTCAAGCATATTTATGGGTAGTTAATATTTAGTGCCAATAAAATCAGTGTGCGGCGAACAAGTTATCTGGCAAAACGATTCACCAAATTCATCTTACTGGTGTCGTCCAATCTTTTTCGAATTTGTGAAAGAAAATAAAATAACGATATTGCGGGAAAAAAGTGCTATTGAGGAAGAGATTGTAAATTTTGTGAAAACAGAAGTTGGAGAAATAAAAATTTCACACTCTTTATTAATGACTATGATAGACGGAAAAGCAACATCAATTTTATGTGATACTTCATCTCAGTGATGCGACATTTGTAAAGCCACTCCAACAGAGATTAATAATTTGCCCTTAATTGCATCAAAACCGACTGATCCAGATCTCTGTAAATACGGATTGTCATCATTGCATACCTGGATACGAATTATGGAATGCATTCTGCATATAGCCTACAGATTAACGATACAGACATGGACAGTAAAGGGAGACAACAAGTGCATCATGGAAAGAAGAAAGAAAGACATACAAGACGCTTTTAAAAATAGAATGGGACTTCTGATTGATGTTGTTAAACAAGGGCACGGCTCCACGAATGACGGAAATACTGTTAGAAGACTTTTTGCAAATCCAAACATGACTGCTGAGATAACTGGTGTTAGTGAAGAATTAATAAGGCGATTTGCAATCATTTTAGAGGCAATTTCATCAGGTTACCACATTGACACAGCGAAATTTCACGAATATGCTCAAGTGACCATGCAACTGTATTTGGAATTATATAGCTGGTATTATATGCCTTCAAGTGTTCTTAAAGTTCTTATGCATGGTGCAGCTATTATTGAAAGTTTTGGTCTAATACCAATTGGACAGCTATCTGAAGAAGCTGCTGAAGCTAGAAATAAAGACTTTCGTAGGTACCGCCAACACCATTCCAGGAAATGCAGTAGAAAAACTACAAATGAAGACATTTTAAATAATTTATTGACCAGCTCTGATCCACTCATCTCAGCGAAACGTCACAAACTTCGCAGAAAACATAAAACTTTGTCAGTAGAAAAAATGATTTTCATAATTTTGTTCTACCACTTTGTCGGCGTAATTAATATGTATACCTATGCCAAATTACAGCTTTCTAGTACTGAGGGTCTCGGAGCTAGACTGCGGATAGACAGACAGACAGTCAGACAGACGGACATGACGAAACTATAAGGGTTCCTTGTTTACTACGGAACCCTAACAAAAAGGAGTACCTGGGTACTCTATCTTTCCAATAGTTGAGGTTGAACTAAACTAATATTAAAGAGCGAGAGAGAACCAATATTATAAAATTGTTTATTATAACGTCCTGAGGGTCACTTGTTCTTTCCGCCATTGTGACCATTTTTTTTAATACTACCTACCAATTTTTCAACCTTTCCAATTTTTTTGAGGTTTTTTTTAAGCCAATAGTTTATAATATTACAACTGCAAATACCTCCACGAACCCTCTAGGTACCGTTGCATCTATGCTGTTTGTTAAAACACGCGGACAAACTCGCGGGCAGAAGCTATGTAGTACTTATATAATCTAATATTCTAACAAAGCTGATCATTTCCAGATCCCTGAACAACTACCTAGTGACACCATTGAACAAGCCGCTCGCCTTAACCCCATGCATCAACACAGACCTACCTACCGTATTTTACACCTTCGGCTTCCGAGGCAAGTCTGCAGGACCGGCAACCACGACTGTCCTGACTGCTTACTTAGCTCAGATGAAGAGGAATGTCATACTCTTGGATTGGGAGCAGGAGGCGGATCCTGGCCTGCTTGGCACAACCTTCGGATATGCGCTGTCGGCAGTACCTAATGCTGAGAAGGTAATGGTATTCGCCTATATATGCATCGTCTTCATATATAATTATAGTATACAAAATATTATAAAACATTTTAAAAGAGTAACGGTGGAGTTTCTTGCCCATTCTTCTCCATACGAAAACTACCTTTTGGAAGAGGCGACTAGAATCAATTCAATTTTTTGTAAATGACGTTCAAAAGTACCTTTTTGTGCCTAATTGAAATAAATTATTTGACTTTGACCTATTGACTATTTGTATAGGTATTTGCAAACCGTAATTTAAAGAAAAGTTAAAAATCGTTTGAAACTTTTTGTAAAAAATTTAGTATAATTTAAAAGGCTTGGTAAACAGTAGGGGACGGACGGGCAAGAAGGAGATGTCGGGCAAGAAAAATAAAACCATCAAATCGCTGCTTGATCGATAAAAAGAGACAGCGCTAGTACTGCTCAACGCGTCCCACAGACGCGCTAACCGACAGTGGTCCGCCGACCACTTGAAGTGGAACTTTAAATTCTGTGCGATAAATTACAATTTCGAAGAAAAAATTTGTAAAATACAGCTGTAAGAACATCGTGTTTGTTTTATTACATTCTTGGATGTCTAAATTACGATATTTTCACTAAAGTCTGTTAATATTAGACGTGTCAATGCCGTACTTTCCTTTTGTTGGTTGCGTCATCTTTTCTAATTATACCTATAATAAGTAAATATATAATAGGTAAATATGTAACCATTTTGCCCGCCCTGGTCGGGCAAAACGGATTATGACAGTTTTTTTTTTAAATGATCTGAGTTGGAGAAGGCTTATTTTTTTCTTATGTTTGATCTCAAATAACAAAGCTAAATGTCCAAAAATTATAATAATAAGTAAGTGATAAATATAAATTATGTTACACTAGTTTTTCTTTTTATCCAAAGTTAGAATATCCTTCTTGCCCGTCCGTCCCCTACTACGTTCCTACTACCATAAGCAGGTACTTATTATTTATAAATATGTGAGTAATCTGTACCCAACGACTGTACGTTAATATCGTTAAAAGCCTATTTGCCAGACTACTAATTACGATATTCTTAAACTTGTAAATTCAAGGCATGAATGACGCTATCCTCCTTTGGATAGCAATAAACGAGTCGACTCGAGCTGCCGTATACATTCTGAAGCATATATTCATAGATACCTACCTAGGTATATTTATCACAATGTAAATTCATTCAATGCAATATGTGTGAATTAGAATTTATATCACTTTTGTTTGTAGGCCAAGTACATATGTCAATTTAACCAATTAATTTTGGCTATCTTTTCAATGACAACATGGCACATTTAAATGTAACAGAGTTTACTTTTCACTTGATTGTTGACATATTTTTTGAAGGTTTTTGAACTTATGCTTGAACAATGGAACTCACTGAATCATAGTGACGTTGATTGTACTCCTTGGTATTCAATATACCTTTGTTTACTTTCTTTGTATGTAAAACAAGTTATGCATGCAACCGCTGCGCGCAAATTGTCGCCAAACTATGGCCACGACTTTCCACTTTTGAATCAAATTTTATTTTAAACACTGGAAAATGCCCTGAATTTTAATACTGTTATGTTTTACGTAAACAGTTGATAAAAACTAATTTGCAAAAAATTACGTAGGTATAAAAATGTACCAACCACAGAAAAAGCCACATAGGCCTGGTTTTAAACCGGCCTTACACCTATAGATGTAAGGCCGGTTTAAAACCAATACATTTCAAAACGAAAAAAAAAAACGTTTAAAACCGAAATAAACCATTTTATTCGATTTAAAACGGTTGTTGTTGATGACTATGTTTTTCTTAATTGTAACAGTGTACATTTTCTTGATTTTACCGAGGTAGGGATATAACGGAGTACCTATACCTACCTAAGTCATAAAAAATCAATTTGATTCGGTTTAAAACCAAACTCACACTCTCGCACTCTCGTTGACGTCGTCACTCGTGAGTTCGTGACTCGACGCAACGTTGCCAGCTCGCTTACCCTACACACACATGCACATACATAAACTGCCGCGCGCGGCCCGGCTGCCGCGCCGCCCTTTTGTAGGCGAGTTTTCAACCGTTTAAAACTATCAGGGGTTTAAAACGGCAACATTTGATTTAAAACGTTTTAAATCGGTTGTTTTCATCTATACACCTACCACATATTGTTTTAACTTAGGTATATCTTTCTCAATCTAGGTTGGCAGAGAACTAGGCCAGGCTCTGATAGACTTGACCAAAGCTGGAGTGAGCATGGAAGACGTCCACCTGGTCGGCCATTCCCTAGGAGCCCACCTCTTAGGATACGCTGGCAAGACGACCAGGGAACGCAGCTATGTGGTGGCAAGGTGGGTACAGCAAGTTGATGCTACAGTATTTATCAGTTGTTTCCCGCTGGTGTAGATATTTGCTTAATGTTTCTGTTCTTCCAAGAGATTTTATCTGCTGTCAGGAAGGTAGGTACTGCATAACTCTCGTACACACATTTCCAGTTTATGCTGATCTCGCTTTGTATAGGATTTCCGTACAATGCGAGGTCAGCTTATACTGGAAATTATAGCTTGATGTGTAGCCGTGTGTACAACAAAAGACAGAAAAATTAATTCCGTCGATATTTCTTCAACGATGCAAACCTTATTTATGATTTTAGTTGTTCTCGTTCTGTAACGATCGAGTACGTACATAATAAGCAGTAAGACACCCAAAAAAGATTTGATAACATCGTCGGTATGCAATAGATGTACTTATTGACATCTATTAGGTATATCAATGAGAACATTGTCCTCTATCCTATAACACGCATGCATATTTAATTAATTAATCGTAGCGACTATTTTATAAATGACTTCAATTTCCTTGTTCGTGTTACAATAATTAACGAAGAAAAATTAGCAATCTCTATCAGCTCTCCAACATATTAAGTGGTAAGGTAACAGTGCTGACAACAAAACAACCTGTAAATTAACCCTTGGACTAAGTTAATTATAAAATAATTATTCGTGTTCAAATTAGTTTTCGCTTACAAGTTCGGAAGTCCACCTACACATCGCTACCTGCAAAATCGATATTAGACAAAATGGTTGTAATATATTATAGATAAAACGCTATATCTCTAAGTAAAAACACTGTGAATCTGAGTTCAAAAAATCTTCAAGAAAAATCGTTAAACTCCCAAAAATATTTAACACACTCCTTAAATTCTTCGTTTTTTATCATTTCAGAATCACCGGTCTAGATCCCGCTCGAGCCCTCTTCGATGGTCCATTTTCGTTACACAGCGGTCTCGAACGCACATGCGCCAATTTCGTGGACATCATCCACACCGACCCTGGCAACTATGGCTCCAACTCATCCACTGGCACTGTGGACATCTGGCCCAACTATACTGGAGGCCCCGGTACCCAACCCGGTTGTCCCGTCGGGAATTTTAAGGAGTTCAGCCCTGAAGGTAAGATTGGAACGTGAAAGACTGGATTTTGGTTTTGTACAAAAATCTGTTAAAGATTCAAGCCATTTTCCAATCCCTTTTTGAGGTAGTTCTATCGAAAAATGCAAGTTAATATACTGATATTAACTTGCATTTTTACTCCCTAAGTAGAAAGGATGCGACATACTGGCTTTGGCTTTATCATCCCCATCTTCGGTCAAATAAACTCACATTTAGAAGATAGATAGATAGAATATTCTTTATTATGAAACAAATGAGGAGAGACAGTTGAGAGAAAATACGCGCAGGAAAGATTTTAAAAGTATAATAATACCCCAACTTAAGATTGTTCAACATAGTCCTCAATATCAAGAAGTGCGGATTTTTAACAGGTTGCCATTGGACTTAAAAACTATAATTTATAAGAGCTCTTTTAAGTCAAGACTCAGAGCATTCCTATTGGAGAAATGTCTGTATTCAATAGACGATGACATATCCACGTTTAAAAAAATTGATATTAGTTAATGTGAGACACGGTAATATTTATGAATGAAGTAGCTTATTATGTTATTGAATTGAATGTTTAATTTGTAATGTTATTGAATTTTTATTTTTTGTTATTTTCTATTATTTATTGTACTTTGAATGTGTTAGTTTTATAATTTAAATGAACGTGTTTTTATTAATATTTATTTATGTTTTCAAACACAATGTTAATTGTTTCTGAAATAAATTGAATTGAATTGAATATAAATTACAGACATAAATATAGAAATTTCCGCCCGCTGAAACGCGATTGTTTGGTTAACTTATTACCAGAGATATATTACATAGGTAGATAGAAACAATATTATAATTATTACCTTAACTTAGCAAGATCATTGTGGACATTATCTTAATTGCTGTTCGAAACTTCGAATGATAAATATACAATGTTGTTTTCTCGCTGTTAGATAGGTAATTCAGACAGACCATGAAAATTGCTATATTATTTATCTACGAAAATCCATTTGTAAAAGGCCGTGGCACATTTCTAATTACATGCAGCAATACAAAATTGTTATATACTAAACGTGGTGTTATTTAAAACTTCAATAGTCCAAAAAAAAACAATAGAATTTTAATTGTTATCGATCTCCAGGAGAGCACCGGACTGTCAAGAGGTTATAGCGGTAGGCTAGCCATATAACAAATTTGGCCATTTTCAACCTTTATGAGTAGGTACTTACTATTATTCATCGCCAGAGCGGTCGCCTCAAGTCAGTTATTTTTGAATAATTTAAAATTGCATGTAGGCATCGGTTTGTACGTTCGTGCCAACTCAGGGCGAACCGCAATGCGCTAGGCGCGGCGCCCACTATCGGTGCGCATCGGTGCTGCTCGGTACAGCTCGGGCGTCTTACGGCGGCTTCGGGCGCCTGAGGGCTGCTTCGGGCGCCTGAGAGCTTCCTTGGCAGTCGTAAGCATACACTAAGGACGCCGAGGCTGAGCAAAAACGTCGCCATAGATTCGATTATACCAAACTATTTGTACACGCCTGTTTTTCCGGCAGATGTAGGCAAAGATTTTATGTAGAAAAATACCGTGGTGAGGGTTCCGTACCATAAATAATATATGTTATCTACCATGTTTTTATCCCAAGAACATACTTATCATAGTAGTTGAAAAACAAATCTCCCATACATTCCAACTGCAAAATGTAAGTTTGTACACACAATATTGAGAGATGTACCATGTTATTTTAAGACCATAGACTTTTTATAGATTTTTCTGTAATCTATAAGACATAAAGAACCATTCTCAGTATTTATTTCAAAGTTTTTGGCTCAGTAGTTTCGGACATAAGGTATAATGGTGGAGGTATGGTATGGGTGGTACAATGGTCAATTTTCATTTATTTTCTTAACTTTAAAAGTTTTTTTTTAAACTATATTTAAAAAAATTAGATCCTCACAACAAGGATCCTCACAACTCCTCCTTTCATTTGATATTTGTCACACGGTACAATTTGCAAAACTTGTATTTTTATTTATTTTTTACTTTGACAGTCGGACAAACAGACATACAGCCAGCCAGCCAACCAGACAGACAGCCACACAGTGATCCTATAAGGGTTTCGTTTTTTCATTCGGACGTACGGAACGCTAAAAAATAAAATAAGGTTCACGCCCCTATAGTCCCAAATTGGCAACCTCCATGATCGAAATATTTCGAGTATCAACTTGAGGGTCATGCATATTCAATGCAACTCAGCCATCTAATTACACATTGACCTAATAGCCTAATACCATTCTAATTAGTGCCTAATCGAAGCATGTTAGAAAAACTAGAATTTCAATAGCTGCAGGTTATCTTCATGAGCATATTATTCAAATATCAGATTATGAATGCATAGTAATTCAGGTTAGATGGATAACGCGATAAATTACCTACATAGGTAGGCATTTAAAAATATAAAGAAAAAGGATTTATGGACAAAAGCAAATGTAAGTAATGGCCCGTGGAGCTCCTTTTTTTTTTTGGGTGGGAAATTATTAAATAACTTCTCCCGCTCTGGGCGGAGCGGGAGGGCGTGTCAGACTCTTACTGACTAAAACCCACCCGTGTTCCTTCGGTTGCCCTGTTGCCGGGGGCCACGATGTCCCTATCGGTTTTGTTCGAACCCCCGGCAGGCATTGGCCCTAGCGGACCCCGTCAATTCTGCTGACATCTCTTTGAGGCGCGCGTGGAACACAACGCGCCGTCGACCCGGGCCTGGTCCTTATCGGACGGCGAGCTACCGTCCGCAAGCCCGCGCCTACGGTGACCGGAAATCGGCTCGCGATTCCCGCCCCGGGCGTCTTCTCCTATTACGGCGGTTAGGGGCGTAAGGGCGCGAAATTTGCCTCTCCCTCACGCGTTCCGCCTCCTCCTTCGCGAGCATTACCGCTTCGCAGAAGGAGGTGACGGCCTGCCATTTCCTCTCGCTCCGTACCATGAACTGAACCAGGGCCGGACGCGAGAGATCACCGCCACCGATCGCCTCTAGCCCGTGGAGCTCCTCAATTTCGTTTAAGAAAGAACTGGTTAAAGTCGGGAGCGTAGCCGGAAATCTACCTCATAGCATGTCCTTCCAAAGCATAAGCTATTCTGGTATAGGTAGCTCGTGCTTAGCCTTGAAATCTTTGAAAGTAGGTACCTAATTCGATTTCTTCGATTTCCAGACTTATGCAGCCACGATCGTTCGTGGCGATACTTCGCGGAAGCCCTCGGGTCACCGACGGCGTTCCAAGCAGTGGGTGCGTCGAACGTCAATGAATGGATCGCCAATGGTGGGGACCCCAACCAAACTATATACTTGGGACCCCTAACTAACATACGGTAAGTAGGTATAGCCATTGCAGAACTGAGAACTTTAGAAGAGAGCTCTTGAAATTATCCACGCATATACTTAGCCTGCTGGTACCGTGCATCTAAATTCAGATGGTTTCTAAATGCCAATGTAGGTTTATGTGAAAGAATTTGGTGGCTATCCCATAACATTGGGAGCTTTCGCTACATTTATTATTACAAGGTATAAATTGTTTCGAGTCCCAAGAAACAAAAAAGTTAAATCGCACAAAATACATAAAATTATAAGGAAGCCAAAGGACCGCATCCGCGTGTGACTGACTGACATGGCCACCATCAGGGATTTTAATTTTAATAACACAAACAATTCGTCACTAATTAGTCGAAATTAGTCGCCAAATATCAGAATCGGTCACTAGTTCAAAAATTATAAGCGTTTCTAGGTGGCCCACCTGGAGAGAATCTCCCTAGCTTGGCCACATTTATTTCTCAAAAACTAGGGCACCTAGCAAATACCTCTTTTCTTCCAAATTTAGTTGCAAATTAGTCGCAAGTTTTCGCTAATTGCCACAGGATCGAGACTTATACAGGTGAACCTGCGGGGCGCTGCTAGTTTGTAATAAAGTAAACAAAATTCTCACCATCAACCCACTAACAAAAAATAAAATAAAAGATATAACTAAACACATGGCTTCAAACACTGGATTACCCACAGACAGAAAACTTACTTGAAGAACAATACTCGTGATAATTAAATAGTAATGTAGGCGAACAAACTCTCACTGATAACCCAAACTCCAGCCACGAAGCACAATCACTCACACGCACACACACACAATATACAACAAATACACAAAAAACACGAGCATACATGCACTAAAGTATCTTCATTTCAAGTTTAATTATATTGCATAAATTTTAATGTTCAAAACGTGGGTGAAGACACTGACTTTGTAACACAGGTACCACCTAGCTCAGGAGTTGAGAAATGTATATTGAAATATTTATTCGAAACTTATAATTTTCCTACAAAATAATTCAACAGTCGAGTTGTAATAGGTCAAAGTTTATTGAATGATTTATCCCAAACATAATTTTCTTACATAATATTTCGCCCCAAGGCTTAGATTATGGTATGGTGAATTATGGGCCGGTCCCAATCAGTAAGAGGCTTGCGTCCTAGCATTGGGAACGTTACCTATACGCTTCTTAGGTTGTGTGAGGATTGTTATTAGCACTGGACTACTATTGACCAATGAATACTTCAATAACATTAAATTTTCTATCCACAGAGCCAAAGGAAACTTCTATCTGCGAACAAATCCCACCTCACCTTTCGGACTAGGTGTGGAAGGAATGAACCCAAACGGCACGGCAACGTAGGAGAAACTCTATATTGACGAGGATCTTGAAATACTTCTAACGTTTTTTAAACAATCTAGTTCAAACATCGGTTCATCCATTATCATCAGCCTATAGCAGTCCACTGTTGGGCATAGACCTCTCCAACTGCACGCCATTTTACTTGATCGTTGGTTACTTATATCTAGCTGCTCCTAGCGATTCAGTGAAGATCACTCCATGTAGGGTATCTATTTAGTAGTTAATACCAGCAGTGCTATTCTGTAAAAATCTCACCGTGAACGCTTAGGTGAAGTGACCTTGAAAGTGAGCTGTCAACAGTGTCAATCCCTAGTATATGGTGGAATGACAGCTCACTTCAAGTTCACTTCACTTTAGGGTTCACGGTGAGATTTTAACAGAATAGCACTGCTGATCGACGTAGCTCTGCTCGGGTGAAAATAGAGAAAACTAATTTTTCCAGATATGAGACCTAGCTAGATCGCTTCTTCACCCCCGTAAACCCCTGTTACAACTTTCATTGAAATCAGTTAATTGATTCAGGCGTAACCTTGCGGAAATTCATTATAAAATACAATAGAAGTGGATATATTTAGTAAACTGTTCCGCTTAGCTATTTCTAAAGAGTTATAAATAACCCCTGAAATAAATCGACACGTATTTCATCTCTCAAGGAGGCATCCTCAGGATGACGATAGGCTTGTCGCGAACTCGAACACGGCGTGTTGCCACACCAAACGCCGAGCACAGACTCTGTCTCTGTAATATATCCACTTCTATTGTATTTCATTGAAATCGTTAGTCGTTTTCGAGAACGTGAATACAAATATATAGGTATATATACAAATATCGCTCATTTTACAGTATAGGTGGTATAAATAGGATGTGATGCTAATCTATGCGTCATGTTCGTGAACGGGCGCCGTCAGTTGGGACTGGTAATCTCTTAGCTGCCAGGGCTTATTTTAAATTTATTTTAATTTTTTAATTGATCTTTGTTTTATCTTTAACCGACTTCCAAAAAGGAGGAGGTTATATGTTCGTCGCGTATGTTTGTTTTTTTTTTTTTTTTTTTATGTATGTCCACCGATTTCTCCGTCAATTGTGGACCGATTTTGAAAATTATTTTTTTGTTTGAAAGGGTGTGCTCTCGAATTGGTCCCATATAAATTTTATTAACTTTGCTTGGATAGTTTTTGAGTTAGCTACAAAATACGTATTTTTTTCCCACTTAGTATGTAGATGATATGATAAGTTTCTGTCACTGGTAGCAGGTAGTGGTATTCGAATGTGTGTGGGGTAGGTACCACAACTAAAAAGTGAAAAATAAAAACTTTTTACAAAAAAAAAACAACCGACCTCCAAAAAAAACATTACAAAGTGAAAAATAACTTTAATTTCGGAAGTCGGTGGCAAAAAACGAAAATACAAAACCCAAGACACCGACTTCCGAAATTAAAGTTATTTTTCACTTTGTAGTGTTTTTTTTGGAGGTCGGTTGTTTTTTTTTTTGTAAAAAGTTTTTTTTTATTATGGACACTTCTGTGCACGTCTTTCTACATTGTTGTCACATGTATAATTTCAACATGAATGATGTAACCAATATTTTGTAACAATTTTTTATTTAAAAGAATGTCCGTGGAGTTTCTTGCCCGTTCTTCTCCATAGGTACTACGCTATGGAATGGGCAACTAGCTTCATATTTCTGAGTGACCGATTCCTTGACAATTCAAAAGTGCCTGTAAATGGTTTAATTGAATTATTAAGCTTTGAGTTTGAGTTTGTAAACACATTCACACAAGGTACCTGCTGTCACTAATGTCATCTGTCAGTCACCACGAATGGCGGCAAAAAGGTTGAAAGTCCGTATGATAACGAAGAAATCATCAATAGATGCGTCCGCAGACATTGTGGAAGCACTGCAGTACCGGGGTTTTCTAAACACTGCCCTCAGAGCGTCGTTGTACTAAACTCGCAAAACGTTGTAAGCCCGCCGCGTAATGTTGATCAATTCAATTTCAATTCAATTCATTTATTCACAAACAATTTACATTGTGTTTGAAATATTCTAAAGACACAAAAAAAAATACATTCATATGATAAATATAAAAAATAATTACAATAAAAAAAAATTCAAAGTCAACTCATTAAGAATTCAAGATTAGGAATAGAAAATGATTAAAAAATAAAAAATTATATATAATTGAATGAAATAGTTAATGTCAACTCAAATAATTAATAGGAATAATAATACATTTGTCATTTAAAAATAATGTCATAATTACACAAAATAACAATTACAGTCGGTTCTAGTAACATATCTACTTGAGTTGACAGGAGAAAACACAAGGTAACACAACATAATATTACATTTCGTCAACGGAGTAGAGACACTTATCTAGTAGGAATGCTTGAAGCTTTGTTTTAAATGCAGATGTATAAATCATACTTTTTAAGTGCAGTGGTAACCTATTGAATAATTGCACTGCTTGATAATGTGAACTGTGCTTTACAATGTTGAAGTGAGGACTTATCTTATTTCTCAATTCTTTCCTACGTGTGCTCTCTCTAACCGGCATTCCTCATCCGTCTCATATTCATGCATGTACTTTTTAAGATTAGTCAGAAGGACTAGGACATAGAGACTGGGTACTGTAAGGATGTTTAAATCTAAGAAATGTGGACGACAACTCTCTCTTTGTGAAATACGGACAATGGTACGTATAGCTCTTTTCTGAAGGACAAAAGCTCTTTGGCAGTTATAATTAAATATAATTATAGATCCACAGACTGCGCGTGTAATAAGACTGACAGAAGGCTCTGAAAAGTAACAGTTTTACATCTGTGGTACCTCATGCGAATCTGCGGGCCAACATATTGCAGCGGACTACCAACGCCCTCCTTTCCCTCTCTAGGTCTTCATCATCCTGTAGCCGATCTGTCAGCCTGTGACCCAAATATTTTACTTTAGATATGCCTCACGAGAATTGGCGGCACGTTCGATCCCGAGCCTTGTTTCCATATTGAATTATATCAGTGTGTGTTTGCTAAATAATCATCATCATCATCATCAGCCTATAAATGTTCCCACTGCTGGGACACAGGCCTCCTCTCTGTGAGAGGGAGTGGGCCGTAATCCACCACGCGGGCCCAGTGCGGGTTGGTAGATGTCACATGTCTTTGAATTCTCGGTTCTAGGACATGCCGGTTTCCTCACGATGTTTTCCTTCACCGTTTTGAGAGCAGTGGTGATGAAATAATTTACACATAGTAAAGCGCCTGTCTGGGTTCGAACCTACGACCTACAACTCGTAAGTCGCGGCCGTTACCACTGGGCCATCACTGCTCTCAAAATACAGAGAGAGTTCTGCGTGCGCGCTCCCACCGTGCGAACGTGAGTAAGTGTTTACGAGAAACGAATAAAATACTAGTACCTACCTACAGTATATTTCGAGGTGTTGTAATGGTTCAGTGTAAATCGTGTAAGCTGTCGCTGGCCCGAGTTAAAGGGGACAGTACCATTAAATGTAACGGGGAGTGTGAGTGTGTCTTCCACAAAAAATGTGCGTTAAAAATCAAAGCATTTAGTGACAACGGTCTTTGTGATGAGTGCCAACTCTCGCAAACCCGAAGACCGTCGCCTATAGAAGTCGATATGTCGAAAACGACCCCGGAGAAATTGTTAGCAGAAGTTAACGAGAAGCTAGCGATAGTCTTTAACATGAAAAAAACTCTGGAGGCAATGTCTGAGGACATAAGTTTTTATGCTGAAAAATACCAAGAGTTAATAGAAGAAAAGGAAAAAACAGATAAAAAGATAAAAGCGTTGGAAAATAAGAACGTGCATTTGGAGACCAGTAACAAGGCTCTGGAAGAAAGAATAGCTTATTTGGAAGTACGCGAGAAAGGAAAAAATGTAGAAATATTTGGTTTGGAGGAACAGCAAAACGAGAATCTAGAAAATACAATTATGATTATAGCAACTAAGCTAGGTGTGGCGGATGGCGTAATATGTGACGCAATGAGGGTAGGTGAAGAAATTAAAGATGGGAACAAACAGCGCGAGAGAAAACCGCGGCCGATTGTTGTTACACTGGCTACGCGAACCGCCCGCGACAAATGGCTAGCTACACGAAAAACTCACCAGCTAGTCAATGATGATGTATTTACCAACGGAAATAAACAACGAGTTTATGTTAATGAGGATCTCACGAAACACACGCGCAACCTACTATGGACGGCCAAAAATGAGCTGAAACCAACATTTAAATACATTTGGGTACAAAATGGTAGGGTGCTGATAAAAAAAGATGATCCAAATGATGGCAAAATAAGATCAATTCGCACGTTAAGCGATATAAACATACACGTAGTAAACAAGTAACATGTTTAATGTACAGTGCTATTAAATACTGAATACTCGTAGATTAGATTTCGACGATCACACATCATACGTCAACTCTAATATTAAGTACAATAGATACATATGTATAGATAATTGGCAAGAAGAATTATTAAAATCAGATAATAATATGAACATTATTCATGTAAACATAAGATCACTCAGGAAGAATTTCAATGAGTTACTTGTCTTGATAAATAATTGCAAGAAGAAACTAGATATAATAGCACTAACAGAGATTAATATTAAGAAACAGGAATTATCTCTATACAATATAGAAGGATATGATACATACATAAGTACAAGGGAAACTAGAAGAGGAGGAGGGATTTTGATATATGTGAACAACAAACTAAACTTTACTGCAAACATAATTAAGTCTAATTATTATGAGGTGATACATGGGCAGCTTTTTCAAGAGGGAAGGAGTATAAGTCATATTTTGGTTATCTATAGGCCACCAATGACAAATAAGCACGGATTTATTAAAGAAGTGCACAAGCTATTGTCCGAGATTCCAGCAGGCTGTGAGTTAATATTGATCGGTGACACGAATATAGATCTATTGCGTAAAACTGGTTCCAGTGCGGTTAGTCAATACACAAACAATATGAGTGAGATTGGGATGGAATGTGCCATACGTGACGTAACGCGGGAGGAGGTGTACGGAGACATAGTGACGCGGTCGTGCATCGATCATGTGTGGGTTCGAACTCAACGTTTGATATCTGCCTATGTGTTAACATGTAAGTTGTCGGATCACTACGTTATCGGTGTGTGCGTGGGTGGTAACTCGGACTCGAATAGTTATCTATCAAGCGGTGAGCATTCTTATAAGACTATTATATGTGATAATAAGGTGGTGGAAAAACTTAAAAATGTATCATGGACAGAGCTTTTGAATTGTAAATGCCCAATAGACTTATATAACAGACTTTGTTCAATATTCACTGATGTTTACGATGATGCTAAAATACAAGTATCTGTAAGTAATAAGAGAAAAAGCAAACCTTGGATTACAAAAAACCTTAAAAACATGATTAGTACAAGGGACAAGCTGTTCAGATATTGGAAAAGTAAACCGAAAGATATGAACTTGCGAATGCAATATACTAGATACAGAAACAGGGTAAACAAATGTATTAATAAAGCTAAAAATAAATACCGCCAAGAGGAAATAAAAAAGTGTAATAAAAATATTAGGAAAATTTGGGCTAAAATCAACTCATGGATAGGAAGAGAGAGGAGTAGTGTAGATTCTGTTATTTTAAAATATCTAGGAAAAACGGAAAGTATAATTAATATTTGTAATAAGTTCTCTCAAACATTTACTAAGGAAATTTTAGACACAAAACATGTCTGTAGTCATAAGTTTTTAGACAGGTCTAGCTATATCAGTAGCAGTAACATGTCATTACGGTTTCAAAAAGCTTACCCAAAGGATGTAGATAAAATAATAAGTATTCTAAGTACTGATAAGTCTGCAGGTATAGATAAAATTAGAGTAAAGGAAATAAAATTGTTGAAATCCAAATTGAGCCCGGTAATAGCTTTATTCATTAACTTATGTGTTGAAAATGGTTTATATCCTGATCAGTTAAAAACCGCTTTAATAAGACCTATATTTAAACAAGGTGTACACAGTGATTACTCAAATTATAGGCCAATAGCTATACTGTCTGTAATAAATAAAATTGTGGAAAAGTTCATCATGAACCAGGTTAGTGTGTTCCTGGAAAACAACAATATTTTGTCAAATGCACAACATGGTTTCCGGCGTGGACGGAGCACGGCGACGGCATTGGCGCGGTTTGCTGACGACGTCAATGAGTGTTTGGATCAAAGGAAGCAGGTGGTGGTGGTCTACATTGATTTCAAAAAAGCGTTTGATACCTTGGAACATCACCAGCTGCTTCAAGCCATGGAGGAATGTGGCGTCGCGGGACCACTTAACAGGTGGTTCCGTGCCTACCTTACAGATCGGGCACTGCGAACTGTCATTGACGGCGTCGTTGGAGAGTCCAGATACGTCACATGCGGTGTGCCAACCGGTTCCGTGTTTGGTCCCGTCGGATACATCATGCATGTCAACAGCATGTGCAACGTGGTTCGAAACTGTCGTATATACATGTATGCTGATGATACCTGTTTAGTGTATGCAGATAAAGAATTAGATGTGATTGAAAGCAATATTCAGGAGGATTTCACTAGTATAACTAAATGGGCTCATGATAATGGAATCATAATAAATATAAAGAAAACTAAGTGTATGCGCATACGGTCTCCTTATCGCAAAAACAGTGAGCGGTCGCCGCGAGTGGTGGGGCATAGCTATGAGTGCCTACACGCGGAAGACGCGACTTATTGTTCGTGTGCAGATATTGAGGTGGTGGAAGAATACAAGTACCTGGGTTTAGTTATAGATAGTAGCTTCTCGTGGAAAACACACATAACACACCTATGTGACAAACTCAGGTTAGTGCTTGTAAAGTTTCACCACCTTAGTTCTGTATTGGAGCGGGCTACTTTGTACACGGTCTACTACGCGCTGGTGGACTCACTACTTTCATATGGACTGGCATGCTATGGCAATACATTTAAAACATATTTAGATAAATTAAAAACTTTGCAAATCAGATTTATGAAAGTATTAGTTGATAAAAACACAAAAACACGATGTAAAAGCAGTGGTTACGAAGAATTATTCTTAGAATGTAAGCTGTTGCCAGTCCATCAAAAGGTGGTGCTGTTGTTGGCTTTAGAACATTATTGCAAGGATGAGTTTAAATTCAAGACGGTAAACATAAGACCGCAAAGGAATAAATCGATTAGAAGATTTGTAGTACCCACTAGTATTAATTATTACGGAAAAAGATGTAGAAAATGCATAGTCCCAACAATTTTTAATGATATACCACTCGATTTGGAAAGTAGTTGTACCTCAAAAATGTCTTTTAAAAATAAAATGGGGAAGTTTCTTTTTAATACCTTTTGTCAAAGCCTCATAAATGGAGATTAAATTTATGTCATACTAGCTTATATCTGCGGCTTCGCCGACGTGATTTTAAATGCTATTACGCAGTTTATAATGTAAAAACTCAAAAGTCATTTAATCAAACTAGGCTGATAATCAGCACTTTTCGAATCTCAAAATTACATTTTTATTGGCTCTGTTAGCATAGTTATTAGCATTATGTAATTAGTCAGCCTTTGTGCTGCTGTACAATATGTGTGTGCAGCTATATGTAGGGCTTCGTACATGCTGGCGCAACACCGGTTATTGTTGTACTGTGACGTTTTCTTTGAAATTGTACTGTTCGAGACGCGTCGCGCCGTCGTGTCCCGCTAGTCTGCGCGAGGCTTTATGTTTAGCGGTAAATGTGTTTTATATATTTGATGAAAAAGTACCTACGATATAAGAAGTTAAGAAATTGTATATGGGAGCTAAATCTGCCAACAAACTGCTTTGCAGTTTAGCAGAAGTAAACTTTATTGTAACCTGATGTCACCACAAAATAAACGCTTTTTCATTTTTTTTTTCATTTTTCATACATAATATACACAATATGCTAAATAATACAGGTCTTGGATATAATATTGATTATAGAGATCACCGGAAGAAAGATCACTTGGAGATATTAAAACATTTGTATGAGCAAATAAACTTCAATTTTGTTTGTGATACTCTGCAGAAGGTTATTATTTATTACTTAATACTTAAAGCACAGAAATGTACAGAGGCGGACTTAATGCCACATGCTTGCATGCATGCTTGGTTATCACTAAAATAAGATAGTATTATTTAAAATAAGTTCCTTTTTAACGCCAGAAATACGTATTTTAAACTTATGTTGTGATGTGCAATAAAACTAAGTATGTTAATAAATGGTTTTATTAAATGTAGTTTAATTCAAAATACCACAGGTATCTATGTACAAAATTTACAACACCTTACGTATAAAATATGTACAGAGTTTGCGCGAATTATTTTTTCTAGTAATACTTTTGTAGCTAAAACGCAACGATTACCTAGGTTTAGAAATATGTGTATGCGCCAGTTTACAACAAGTTCTCGAGCATTACGTCCGTTATTGGGCAATATAAACAGTTATTAATTTCATACTGAACATTTAACAAGAAAGAAACTACCGCATTGCTAATATTGGTATCATACAGTAACGTAGTACAGATTAGTGAAACGTTGAAACAAATTCGCCGAGTTGTTGTGTTACATTTCATGTTGCATTGCATAAATTAGGACGAATTATTATTAGTGTTACAACATTTCATGTTACGTTTCACCGATTTGTCTATGGCCCTGTCAACTTTTTAAATGGTTTCCGTTAGGCTTGCTACACACTTGTTGCAGTAACATCTGTGATTGCGTAGTTTCTTGAAATTATATAAAAAACGTCATAAACAAGTAGTTGCGGGTTGCCAGTTGCGAAACTTCGCAAAATCAAAATTGCTGCAAATGTGCAGCTCTTCTTCTTTTCGGGTGGTTAGTGCCAAACCTGGTGTCAGAGTTTTAAAGCCGCCCATGGGCCTCTGACTTGGCTTCACATGCCGTCGAGAAATATCTCTCGGGCATGCCGGTTTCCTCACGATGTTTTCCTTCACCATGTGCAGCGTCTAACTGTAGATATTATTACACAAAATGCATTTAAAGTTACACTAAGATTTTAATAGCTTTAGAAACATATTTTTTAGTTTTCATTCACAAATTCGTGACTCAAAAAGGAAATACTGCCTTGACGCTGTTCCATCATTTCTTTATAGCATGTAATTTTAAATCGATCTACCTTGCAAATCGATTTGCTCATTACATTGATTAATATAAAGGTGTAATAATCGCAACGCGGTAAATATGCACGGCTTTAAAACTATTAAATTATTAAGTGTTTATAATAACATCATCCTAGTAACCATTTCATTATTAATTGATGAACTAACAAAATATTATTGGAGATATATCTATAAAATAAGCTTTAAAATACTGAAAAATTCAATTACAAGAAAATAACCAGTAAGTATTAGTTTGTATATAAAAAAATTACAACACTATGTTACTCTATTCTAATTTTAAACTAAATAACATCCTCTTCGTTTACTTATAACGTTAATTGTTACGTACTTGTACTAATATTATTTACAAATTCCTATGACTATGTTCCGGCCGCCGAGAGATTGTGTTCCTGACACCTGTCACTTGAGTACAAAAGAATATGTGTTTTACGAATTTATCCTTGATTTGTTCCTCATCGTGTCCAACTGAGAGGTGTCAGGAACGCATTCGCGGCGGCCGGAGTTTAGAACTTTAGACTAGTAGGTACTATACGTGGTTGTTTATATTTAATGTGTGGACAACAATACGACAATAATTGAAAATAATGGCAATATTAGTTTATAGGAGTGTTTTGAAACTATCAATAAATCTTAAGAATGCGGCGACGCGTGAATTGTCCATACAAACGTAGTACATAAATCATTTGCAATTTGAGCATATTTCCACCATATTATGTTGATATTCGGATTAAGATAGTATTTATCAAGGCTCCTACATCTTTTTATTTCCAAGAACTTACCTTTAAATGAAGTGTAAGCCAATTGCATTTCGTACATTTTTACAGCGTAAATGATATGTTTTCATATTGTTTTTTCTGTATTATAAACAACAATATTTGTAATATTGTTTCCGCAGAAGCATAGTTTATATTATCAAGTTACAAATTGTCGAAAAAAATATGGAAATACATTAAGTTTTCATTCATAATTTTTTGTATTACGGAACACATCCAAATTTATCATAAATTTTCGAAAGCTAGTAGTACTATCGCGTCAAGCAATAATTGTCAATGTGTGCGTGGTAGTATTGCTCACTGTATGTGTATATCGCTCCGACAGGCACTCACACTAGCGCAACGAGCTTGTAATTGAATTTTGCAAACATCTCGATTTGTAGTTGCGAGCCGTGTCGCCGGCCTCTTAAACATTGAATTTGTAAAACATTTTTTTCAAACAAACTAAATAACTGTGATGGGTTTTGAGCAGCGTCGCCAGACTGTCTCGATTTTGGCGGGACGTCCCGATTTCTTGCCCATAATTAAATGTCCCAATTTTTGGGGATTACTCGACGATGCGGTTGTTATTAGTAAATTTAAGGAACGTATTTCTTTAAAATACATTTTCTACGCCGATCTATCATCATTGTAAACCTAATCTGAAACTCAAATAATAAGTAGTAAAATATAAAAATACTACTGATTATTTATGTTTTTTTATTATGTCCCGATTTCGATGGAATAATACCGCTTATTTTACTCATAAAGCTTCAAAATCCTGAATTGCACGAAAAAAAATCTGGCAGCGCCAGTTTTGACCCACGAACTGGCATGGTCTGACAGTTTGAGTAATTTATGTGGCCTACACAAATGTCCTTTTTAGGGTTCCGTAGTAAACAAGGAACCCTTATAGTTTCGTCATGTCTGTCTGTCTGTCAAAAAGATAGCTGGTGATAGCTGGCGTGGCGACGGGTCGCCACGCCAGCTATCGGTCTGACCCGCCATTATAGATGTTCCACATTTAAAAAAAAACGGCTTTGTCTTTGTCACTCAACAAGTCATGTGCGATACCCAGGCGTTAATATGGCACATCGAGTTTTAAAAACTCATTCCATTCATGCCTATAGATTAGACTCGATTTTGGCGATCGTTATTGTTCCTAAATATGCTATGCTTTGACGAGCAATAAGATCTTGTGTGATCGATGATGTGATGTATCGATCGTCAGAAATCGAGCAAATCTTTAGGCACCCTTAAAACTATATTTGCCACGTTTAATGCCCGGGTACAGTACCTACATGTTCCACAGCATTATAACTTGTCAAGCAGACGAAGGTAAATAAAAATATATCTTAGTTACAACCATGGTACAGTATTTTGTCTTATAATTAATTCTTAGGGTATATATATACGTACACAAAACGCATACATAACTGTGCGAATTTGCGAGCATTTTCTATCACAATTTTGGAACGATTTAATCGTAACTTTCACCAAAAGAGATAAAGAGCTATTCATTATAGCGAGTGGAGAGACACCAAATAGAAGTCAATATTCAAACTCACGAACTTCACCGAAGCACTTCGGCAGTTCACAGATACCTGTGCTAAGTGGGCGAGGTCGAGTAGAATCGCTTCATCGTCGCGTCGATATCGACAATCGCGTTGCGAACGTCGTGGGTCGCGGCGCTTATCGTCTCGAACGTGTTCGCTAGACGATCTATTGCTCTCGCCTGGTGGATATGGAATAAAAGATGGCTTAAATTAGAAACAAGTTAGTATGGAAAATCAATCACAATTTGTAAAAAAAAAAAATACTACAATGTGATATGACAGGTATATTCAGAATATCAACAGGCTTTATTTTTGTAAATAAATGTAAAATAGGTGCATCCACTATTAGCACTTTATTTGGCACCAACTGTAATCTTAGTATTTTTAGTTAAAAAACCCTTTATACAGAGCACAAAACAAGAAACGTTTTATTTTTACCACAATGTGTTTGATTTGATCAAATGTAGGTGATTGTTTAAAAATAAATATTTACATAATTATAAAACAAAGGCCCCCGCCGCGTCTGTCTGTCTGAACGCGATAAACTCAAAAAATACCGAACGGATTTTCAAACGGTTTTCACCAATGGACGGAGTGATTCATGCGGAAGGTTTTAGTGTATAATTCATTAAAGTTTTGTGTAAATTGGCTGAAATTTGACGATTATTGTTTAAGATGTCGGAAAAGATCATGCCGACTGGGAGCTTTACTGGCGTGCGCCGCGTAAACCGTTGGAGATACATCAAATTTATGTTCTACAGGATTGAAGATATAAAAAAGTTCAACAATAAAGTCCGCGATGGCATATGTCTATCTTCTAAGGATGAGCCACAGCAACCATTATTATCTTTGAGAATTTGATAAAAATTTCAATGTTATTTCCGAAGCTATATTGACCGGTATTGTATTAAACATTATCCAAAAAGCGGCCAAGTGCGAGTCGTACTCGCCCATGAAGGGTTCCGTAGCAAGTAACGATAAGTTTACGATTTATGACGTATTAAAAAAAAACTACTTGCTAGATCTCGTTCAAACCAATTTTCGGTGGAAGTTTACATAGTAACGTACATCATATATTTTTTTTAGTTTTATCATTCTTTTATTTTAGAAGTTACAGGGGGGGGGACACACATTTTACCACTTTGGAAGTGTCTCTCGCAAACTATTCAGTTTAGAAAAAAATGATATTAGAAACCTCAATATCATTTTTGAAGACCTATCCATAGATACCCCACACGTATGGGATTGATGAAAAAATTTTTTTTGAGTTTCAGTTCTAAGTATGGGGAACTCCAAAATTATTTGTTTTTTTTCTATTTTTGTGTAAAAATCTTAATGCGGTTCACAGAATACATCTACTTACCAAGTTTCAACAGCATAGCTCTTATAGTTTCGGAAAAAAGTGGCTGTGACATACGGACGGACGGACAGACAGACAGACAGACAGACAGACAGACAGACAGACAGACAGACATGACGAATCTATAAGGGTTCCGTTTTTTAACGGAACCCTAATAAATATGTTATTTAAATTGGGCATTTAATTTAGATTAAAATACTCCTTGACATCATACATTGAAATGAATGGTTTAAAAGATATCACAGATTCAAAATGACGCGTAACAAAATAATTATAGTTGGAGCGCAGCGGTAGGAGTCAATAACCTTTTCGCTTATAATTTTCCCACTGCTGGGACACATGCCTCCTCTCTGTGAGAGGGAGTGAGCTGTAATCTACCACGCGGGCCTAGCGCGGGTTGGTAGATGTCATGTCTTTTTTTGGTTCTAGGACATGCCGGTTTCCTCACGATATTTTCCTTCACCGTTTTGAGAGCAGTGGTGATGAAATTAAAAACACAACGTAAAGCGCCTGCCTAGGTTCAAACCCACGACCAACAACTCATAAGTCGGGGCCGATACCACTGGGTCACCACTGTTCTCAAAGTATGCATGTTATTTTTAATTAGACTTTTACCTGTATCTGTGATGCATCAGCAAGTCTCTCCATGGCTTGTGCGTTTACATGCGACGCGTGCGCCAATTGAGTCATGGCCGCCGCTTGGTCACTCATCACTTTAAACTGTAATACAAATATAATAAAATTCAATTCAACTGTTTCATAAGAGTACAGAACACATAACATCAGTCCTGTTTTCTCCGAAGGGTTAGGCAGGGGTGTACATAGTACACCCACATTTCGCCACCAGTTATGTTTAAGAGGCCTGCGAACACGGCTCGCAACTACAAATCGAGATGTTTGCAAAATTCAAATCCAAGCACGTTGCGCTAGTGTGAGTGCCTGTCGGAGCGATATACTATACACCTACAGTAAACAATACTACCACGCACACATTGACAATTATTGCTTGACGCCATATCACTACTAGCTATCGAAAATGTATGATAAATTTGGATATGTTCCGTAATACCAAAAATGAGGAATGAAAACTTAGTATTTTTCCATTTTTTTTTTCGATAATTTATAACTTGATAATATAAGCTATGCTTCTGCAGAAACAATATTATAAATATTGTTGTTATACAGAAAAAACAATATGAAGACATGTCATTTACGTTGTAAAAACTGGTGAAATTAAATTCGTTTAAACTTCATTTTAGAAAAAATATGATGTAGGAGCCTAGATAAACACTCTCTAAATCCGAATAACAACATAATATGGAAATATGCCCAAATTGCAAATGATTTAGGTATTACGTTTGTATGGACAATTCATGCGTATAATCATTACAATCAGCAATACAACTCCATAAGTTAGCAAAGGTGTTAAATGTCATGATTTCATGAAATTATGACATTTGACACCTTTATCTTCTTTATAATCACTATTGCTGATTGTAATGATTATAATTGAGTAAAGTCATGTTTGTTACGACCGCGAATCATATTTTAACCAACATAAAACCTGACCTGCAAAATGCAAAAACGTAAGAAAATTCGAATTTCGCGGGCTACGCTGACGCTTCCCTTTAAGGTCGTCAGTCCATCTACCTGGGGCACATCCCACGCTATGGAGTATAATCCACCTATATTTAAGCCTTGTTGAAACACAGAGATATCGTCGGTCGGCATCCAATACCGCGAATGTGACATTTTTGACGAAAATCAGAATTTTGTTTTATTTCATTCTACACGTGCAAATACGTGATCAAGCCTTTAAAAAAAAAACTTGAAAAATATCACATTCGCGGTATTGGATGCCGAGCGATGATATGCCAGACTTTCATTGATGCCAATGTGAAATCAGCTTTTGGTTTCACCTACCATTTTCTCCATGATGGCCATCTGCCTGTCTTCAACATCCACCACAGGCTCCTCGAAGGCCAGCACTGGATCTGACTCCACATGATTCTGATCCATACTGTCTTCGTTATAGAAACTCTCATCTATGAAGTTGGACTCTTGCTTGACACTACGAGGTTCTGAAGAAAGTTTAAAATCACATATATTATTTTCTATACCTACATGACGCCTTTCTTATTGTTAAAATAGAGGGGTTCCATAAAACTTGTCCATCAAAGGAAGCCTGTTCAGCTGTAACTTGACTGCATTTCTGGTTAATAAGTTGGAAAGACTCATGTGCCGGATATCCGTATCCGAGGGAGAAAAAAATATCTGTATCCGTATCCGATACTTTTTGGCGGATCTTGAACGGATCTTTTATATTAATACATTTTATTACGTATATGAAATTTTAAAGATATGTAGTAATGAAATACTGTTAACTTCAATCCAAATAAGTAAAAAAAAAAAATATAATCATATTTATTATAATTCAAATAGAGTAAGTACCAGTAAATTAAGTTATAAGGTAGTAAAATATCTTTGTAGTGAGATCAAACCCCTAATATTTGTGCTATGCTAATTAAAATAATTATGTGAATTAACACATCAATTAAAACTATGTTGTTTTCAAGAACTTAAAAAAAATATACATCATAATTAATATTGAGTAATGGTAAATGAAATGAAATGAAATGAAATTGTTTTTTCTGTAAATAGGATATCGGAATCACTTTTACACGTCATATAAAAAAATATTAAAAATAAGCTAGATGAGTTCGGCTTTTCCTATCTGACTACTCTGAGAAGAAAGGCCGAAAGAAACTCAGAGGTCGCAGTCTCTTTTAAAGTCCAGACATAATCTTGGTCAGGCCATATGAGGACCATGTAGATTAGTGTCTGAAAAGGTCTTTTGAGGAAAGAACCACACAGATTTGAGTGGACCTGTCCAGTCAGTGCAAGCATTTGTCAGTAATCGTGGAGCTCAACTTAGAACTTAAGGAGCTCAACTCGACGAGCAATACCAAAGAAAGGACATTTGGGTAGGCCGCAAAAACTACTCAAACTGCCAGACCATCACTAAAACTAGAAGAGAAATAAAAATAATATCCACATAGTCCTCACATTCACAATAGTTAAAATAATATAATACTTTACAAAGTAATCATGTCATTTTGATTATATTTTCCAACAATGTCAACGTTTTATAAAACTGGTATATGAATCGTATAAAAGCAAAACCAGCAATATCCACATAATTTTGAAATTGACATTTCGATGGCGCGATAAATGTAGCAATATCTTCATTTATCGCGCCATCGAAATGTCAATTTCAAAATTATGTGGATATTGCTGGTTTTGCTTTTATACGATTCATATGTTGATTTTACATAATAATTAAAATGTCTAGTTCTATGGTTTTATCACAAGGCTTAGCAGAGCGAGCAGTTCAATCCCAAGCTTTTTTATCTTCTAAATAATCTGAAATTGTATAGTACCCTTTTCTACAAAGTTTGGTTTTAATACAGATTTTAAATCGTTTAATGGGTAAGTTTCGAATGTCAATGGGGAGTTTGTTGTAAAAGCGTATACATTGACCCATGAATGAGTTGCCTACTTTGTGGAGACGTGTGCGATGTACAGCAAGGTTGTGTTTATTCCTGGTATTTATACTATGAATATCGGACATTTTCTTAAAATTTGATATATTTTTGTGTACATACAATAGGTTTTCAAAAATATATTGTGAGGCTACAGTCAGAATATTTATTTCTTTGAATTTTTCTCTAAGGGAATCTCTTGGACCTAGGTTGTAAATGGCTCGAACAGCCCTTTTCTGTAGAACAAAGATAGTATTAATGTCCGCACAGGTTCCCCAGAGAAGAATCCCATATGACATAAGACTATGAAAATAACTAAAATAAACAATTCTGGCTGTATCCACGTCAGTTATCTGTCTAATTTTTTTAACAGCATAGGCGGCCGAACTTAGCCTTCCTGACAATTTTTCTATGTGTGGGCCCCATTGTAATTTACCATCAATAGTGATTCCAAGAAAAACTGTCGACTCAACAGGGTCCAATTCTGTTCCATTAACCTGAACATTGGTAGATAGCTGCCTGACATTTGGCATTGAAAATTTAATGAGTTTAGTTTTTTTTTCGTTCAGGAGAAGATTATTTACATTAAACCAATGCACAACTTTAGAGAGTGCATCATTAACTTGTTCAAAGTTGACTAACTGACGTTTGATTTTAAAAATGAGGGAAGTATCATCTGCGAATAATACGATCTTGTGATTATCCCTTATGTGATAGGGCAAGTCATTTATATAAATTAGAAATAAAAAAGGACCAAGAATTGAACCCTGCGGAACGCCCATGGTGACCGCAGATCCTGCAGATCTCTTGCCATTAACATCGACCCTCTGAATTCTGTTGTTCAGATAAGAAGTCAGAAGGTCAAGAGCCTTGTCCCTCATACCATAGTGGTACAGTTTCCTGATGAGTGTATCATGATGTACGCAATCGAAGGCCTTGGACAAGTTGCAGAAAATGCCAAGAGCATCTTGCGACTCCTCCCAGGTCTCGAATATGTTCTTTAGTAATTCCACGCCCGCATCTGTAGTTGAACGACCCTTTGTAAAACCAAACTGTTTCAGATGAAGTAAATTATGTGCATTGAAATGTCCCAACATTTGTTTTAAAATTAATTTTTCAAAGATTTTGCTCAATGTGGGTAATATCGAAATAGGCCGAAAATTTGTAGGATCAGTTGTGCTGCCAGATTTGAACAGTGGAATCACTTTGCTAAGTTTCATCAGATCAGGAAATACACCAGATGCAATACAAGAGTTAAAAACGATTGCTAAAAAGGGTGAAATAACATCAACTATTGAGGACACGGTATGTACTGATAATCCCCAAAGGTCAGCAGTTTTTTTTACATCAAGATTTTTAAAAGATTCTATAATGTCTTCAGCAGTAATAATTGTGAATTCAAAAAGTTTGTCACATTCTGGTACACATTCTTTAAGTATTGAGTAAGCAGAAGTGGAGGACGACGATGACAGAGTTTTGGTTGTTAGAATGGGAATATTAGTAAAAAAAATTTCAAACTCAGTTGCCACCTCCACGTCTGCCTTAATATCTACATCATTGATTTTTAGATGGAAGTCACGATTCCGTACTGTCGTTCTTCCCGTTTCTGAATTAATAATATTCCAAGTTGTTTTAATTTTATTTCCAGAAGATTTTATTTTATTTTTAATGTTTATGGCTTTTGCTGAGGAACAGGCTCTTTTAAAAGTTTTAGAATATTTCCTAACAAATTCTTTAAAAGTTTCATCATGGTTACATGTTTTTTCATGATACAATTCAAATAACCTCTGCCTACTTTTGTAAATACCTGGTGTTGCCCAATCACTAAATAGAACGAGGTCACAAACAGGCAATGTTTTTGAGGTGAAAATCTTATTAAACTCACAATTGATGAGGTTAAATAGTAAAGTGTAAGCTTGATCCGGGTCATCATGATAAGGCAAACCCGGTAGTTTTTCCATTAAATTATTTTTAAATTGTCCTAAGCGACTTTTATTTACAGGAACAAAACTTACAAGTTTTCTTTGAGCTCTGACTGTTTTCAGAGGGAAAGTGACTAACTGGCCACAGTGATCAGAGTCCAACTCATTTATAATTAAATGGCTGGAAGGTCTTAAGTTTGTAAAAATGTTGTCAATACAGGTAGCACTAGTGGCAGTTATTCTAGTCGGCTCAAAGAATGTATTATACAAATTATATGACTTTAATAAAGTTATAAATTTATTTACTACAGCAGATTTTTCCAGTATATTAATGTTGAAATCTCCACAGACTAAAACTGTTTTATTACTGTTACAAGTCTTTAATAATACTTCTTCCATACATTTCTCAAAAATATCATATGAAGCACATTGGGGCCTGTACACGCTCATTACAATGAACCGCTCAAGCTCAATGCAAGCTATTTCAATAACTCGCTCAACAGAGAGGCTCACAATATCCTTACGTTCTTTAAATTTCATATTGTTACGAACAATTATTAGAGAAATTGTGTTTCAAAAAGATTAACTTGGCAGCTTTGTCCCCCAAAAGTCAGTTACGATGAGGATCATAAATAATTCCTGCAGAAAGTTGTGATCCGTATCCGTATTTGCGGATCTAGACCCTTAAGATCCATATCCGTATCCACGGATCACATTTTTTAATGATCACTAGTGAAAACCTAGTCGGTTTTTGGCACCAACTTGAAGCTTTTTTAGCACTGCTTAGCTAAAGTCAATACTGGCTCCTTCGAAGACTTCAAAAGTGTAACTTGCCACATAAAACTCCAACCAAATATTGTTCTTATCAACCATAATACTTACTACCATTATCACCAGTTAGGAACAAATCCCAAATCTTCTTCTCAATATTGGAGCACAAGTTGTTAGGGTCACCACCTCCACCCTGCACCTTGGATCTTACTGTTGACTTTTTATCAGCCCAATACTGGAAAATAACAAAAGGAATATTATGTTATAGGGAAAACGAAACCACATCAGTCAAGGGAAGCTGCTTGTTGTAAACAAGCGATGTGACGAGTCGGATTTTTTGGACTCGAGTTACTAGAGTTGATATCGCTACTGACTCGAGTCGCAACTTGAGTTGACTCGACTCGGTACCTGTAGAGGGCGTATACAAATGTGCGAGTCGACTCGTAATGACGTTATGTATTGTATTGTAGTGCAAAGCTCGAGCCAGACGATTCGCAACTCGAGTTGACTTGTTGTTTTTCATTCTTACAAAATTTTAAAATACTAGTCAAAATAAACATTTACCGCGGTTTTTTACGCGTAATTCCGATCCTGACCGAGCCCCCCGAACGAGTAATGCAACTTACGACGCAACGCGCATGCTATTGCTATTTCACTCAACTCACATCGAGTAGAGAGAGATGTGAATCATGCAATGCAATAGGCATCATCACGGCGGGCGGCGCTCGGATTGCGCGGACTCGAATCGATCGACGGAGTTAACTCGAGTTGACTCGTTTGCGATTTGGCTCGAGTTACTAGAGTTAAATAACTAACGAGAAAATAAGGAAGGCCTTTCCCAGCAAGTGACAGACACAAGCAAAAATGCTGGTAATGATTTAAACAAGCTAGATTACAAGAAAGATGATAATCCATAGTTAATCCTTAATACATAGTTCCAGTCAGGTAATGATGAAGTGATTAAATATCAAGTTCAGCAGCTTCAAATTATATTGTTAGCTATTACAAATTACAGGAGAAAACCTGACTTGTGGGCATAAATTGGACGTAAATTAGCAGAAAGGACTCAACCTACACTATGGTCAAAAATGAAAAAGGTCCTAAAGGAAACAACCTTTAGGTCCTTTTTAATTTTTGACCATAGTGTGGGTTGAGTCCTTTTTGCTAATCTACGTCCAATTATTTCTGCAAGCAGGGAAGGGCATAACTAGCTAGATACTATTTTAGTAATCTGATTTCTAATTTTTGATTTTCAGGCATTATGATTCGCACTATTTATTAAAATGATACAATTATTGATGGACTACCTACTTTAAGTTATTGTAAGACACCTGTATAAGTTTAAATTTAGGTATTATTATGATCCGGACATTGGGACGTATATTTTAAAATTTTGTGCTTATTTAGTTGTAAGCAAGAAATAAAACAAAAACTGTTTCTTTCTATTTAAAGATAAAAAATTCTGTAATTTTTTAAGATACTTTGCACCAAATAAATACACGTGACTTTGGGTAAGGGTTAATCTAAAACGTCACCACATATCACCAGGGGCAAGGAGGGGTTAAAAAGTTGCAAAAAACGTGATTAACCCTTGATATGCCGGAATGTGGATCCACGCGAGCTATAATGGTTTTTTAATTGTTTCTGTAATTACGGCATTCGAGAGGTTAATGGACGACCCCAAAGTTCATAGTCTGCATAGAGAATACACTACAAAAAGCACCAAAACTTACTTTAATCCAAGACTTCATGGGCCTAGTGGGGCCAGTAATATTATTGACAATACGAGTCAGTTTGAACCATAGCTTCTTGCTCTCATCCCTGCCCTCTAGACCTCTCAACTGACCTAGTGCTAAAGCTGGATGCTTCTCCATAAAGTCCACTATCGCTGTCACCTGCTCCAAGCTGGGACGGGACTGGAAAAAAATAAATTATAATATTTTTATAAACTGTAAAATACTGTAGTTAAATTGTACTCAAATCAGCCAAGTTGCCTTTGGATGTCACTCAATGAATGAAAACACATTATTATAGAGTTGTTGTGAAAGTAATGCAAGGGCAGAGTTAATAAAAAACAATAGGTAATAATTCTGTCTGAAAATCCTATGCTTTTCTTTGCTGTGTAAGATTTAGACATTTAGAAATACACTGATAAACATAGTATACCTGTGGATACCTACTAAACGCCTAGATAAAGGTAAAAAGGAAAATAACTATTCCAGTCCTGGTAGACTGCACTCAATAGATTATGGAAACACATCTATCGTTTACCTCATAAAACTTTTTATAATATTCTTAACGTCGTACATTATTATTAAAAGGCTCAAGAAAGGTTCATGTTTTATTTTATCGAACTCACGCCGAAATTCGAACATCTTTCGCCTCATCATCAGCGAAGCGACAATGCAATGAGTAGAGGTAAACACGAATTGCGCCAACTGTTCGAGTTACCGTGTTTACGAGAATCTGATGAAAATTAATGGATGGCTACGATTGTTCCACTTACCGCTATGACTCGATCCGTCATGTTTGTTTGACTAGTTACTTGTTAAACCTATCGCTTGCTGGCAAACATAAGCCACAAGTTATAGCCTTACCATAAATCAATATTTCGATACTAAGACTTCCATTTCGAGTCCGATTCGTGTTAGAAAATGCAATAACTTCGTACACAAAACTACAAAATGTCGATTTATCAAATATTATATGACAACCATTGGTTGGGGCGTTGAAGCGAACCACAGAACAAGAAGTAAGAAGTTCACATTCACACAGACTTAGCCGACGTTCTCACGGACGTAATAAAATCGCGGCGATTTTTTTCGTGCACTTGATTTTCAACGCTCTGCTTAGCGCCGAGAGTTGAAAATTCAACGCGCTGGGACGCACTCTCGTCCCAGCGCGTTGAAAAAACTCATTGGTGCCGATTCTCTTGTACACCGAACTAAACTAACTAAACTATTACTAAAATTCCTTACTTTTGACTATGAGAATCTCAAAGCTATTCTGCAAAATAAATTCTCTTTTAAAATAATTTTGACACATCTAAATCGAATTTGACAATCGCGACTCCACACGTGATACCTAACTACCTAACCACGTGAATCTTTTTAGCGCCGGAGGCGCGCAGGGGGGGCAGCCTCGACGTGTTTTATATGGATTTTTCACTTTTTGTATGGAAAATAAGAAAAAATATTACCTACATGTAGAGTGTTAGGGGTTTAATGGTTCCATAAGGGTGTCGAAATTTTCATTATTTTTGCGATTGGACACACCGTTTTCGAGATATAAGCAAAAGAAAAAAAAAATATTCAGTACTGTTTTTTCATCTGAAGTCGAGGTGTTGGTGTGAATTTTAGTTCATGACAACCAATTTTATTCCACATGTTTTTAGTCGCGATTAAAAATAGTCATATTTAGTTAGAAAATCTAAATTTTAGGTTAAAAACGTCAAATTCAGAATAGCAAAATTGCCATTTTCACTAAACTAATATCTCAGTGCCATCTTAGTGCTGTCAAACTAAAATATAGTTAAGTTGTGTCACTTTAGTCTATTTCAGAATGGGAAATCGTCGTTTGACAGGAATAAACTAAATTTTGGTGATTTTTAGTTTAGAGGCATTTGTGACAAGAGAATCGGCACCATTGTTGGACTTTCAACTCTTAGTGCTAAACAGAGCGTTGAAAATCAAGTGCACAAAAAAATCGCCGCGTTTTTATTACGTCCGTGCATGCATACGTGGGCTTTTGATCGAACACTTTTGATAGACTTTGCTCACACATTTGAAAACATTTTTTGTCTTTATTAAGGCTACTACACACAGCACGAAACGCCGGCTTTTGCCGAGCGGCACGCCTTTGTTTGGCGGCTAATTTGTGCGGCAAGCCGGGCGCACCGCGGTTTGCCCGGCGGTTAGGCTGGCGGCATTGCCACCGGCATTGCCGCCGGCACTGTGTCTAGGAGCCTTTAGGCGGGCGCCAGACACAGTCATATATTTAACCAAACACTTTGATAGACTTTGCTCATACTGAACCCTTGTTTGCTTTTACCTGCCAGACATGCTTTGTAGCACGTTTTTTTCACAATTCTCAAAATTACAACAAACAGGATGGACGACGATTTTGTGGAAGCGGTATTCCTTTATTATTTTAGTATAGTGTACTTATGTAATTATTAAAACATGTGCAAAAAATTAAACCAAAATGTCCGAGATGAAGGCGCAAGTGGATGTGTGAAATGTTTCGTAATAATTATTACAAGGTACCGAGGTATGTACTTATTTAATTCATGAAATTGTCAATGTTTTTAATTTTAATTGATACATTATTTTATAATAAAGAGAATGCCTTCGCTGCCGACGCCGGCTCCCAAAAATAATGCCATTGGGAACCAGCTTGACATTACTGCCAGCAGCCGAGATTGAAAACATCGACTGCCGGCACATTACATACTCTGGCTGGCACCGCCGGCTTCAATAATGGACACCGGCGCGACGCGTCGTTTATGGAAATTTTGCGTCGGTTATTAAAAAAAAATCAGCTGTTCCATACATTTTGACCGCGTAGGTATTACACTTTTCCATGAAACAATTTTTTTTTTTTAATAACCGACGCAAAATTTCAACGCAGGGGGTTCAGAATCATGTACTGAATCCATGGTTTCAGTTTTCGCGTCGATGTCCCTGGCACCCTGTATACTCCATTATGCTAAATTGCCAACCCCATTTTCCGCTTTTTTTTTAAACTCAGTGCCGGCAGCCAATTTAGCATCCGGTGCCGGCAGCAAGTTTGAGAGCCGGCGCCGGCAGCGGAGGCACTCCCTATAATAAATAATATAACATAACATCACGCCTTGTTTCCCCGAAGGGTTGGGCAGAGGTGTCCCTGTAGTAGGTACAGACGCCAGCACATCAAGCTACTACAATCTGTCAAATTTATTTAATAGATTTTCAACTTTATCGCTGATGTCTAAAGTTCAAAGTTGATTGGGAAAATTTGACAGTTTCGGATAGCTTGATGTGCTGGCGTCTGTACACCCACATTTCGCCAGTTATGTTTATGTGCCATGTAATAGGGGGCGAGCCTATTGCCAGCAACCGGGCAATAAATAATAATAATAAAAACTCAATTAATTCCAGGACTCTTGCGTCGCTCCAGTCCATCTTGCAGCGACTGAACAAAGCAACCGTTCCGCTCAGTGATTTACGAACAACTGGACTCGTAGAGTATATAATTATGTTCTGTGAACTGGACTTTGTGAAAGTGTAGCAGGCTACGCACACATTTGAACTTTAAACGCTTTCATGTGCGCTCGAAAAACCGACACCAAATGGCAGAAATAAGTGATCAAACTTTGATCAAATACCCAAACACCCGTACCTCATAAGTGTTCAAATATTGTTGCTATGTCTGGCGCTGACTTTATTTTATGCTCTGTGATGAAAGTAATTTCGTTCCACGAAACGTAACGAAGCTGTTTTTAGCAAAACATATTTTTGAATTTTAAAAGCATTTGTTGACACGTATTTTATCACAATATATGTGGGAACCACAAACCATGTGTATTTAGTAAACTATTATCTCCCAATACTCATTTGCCAAATAAAGCAAACGCAGACTACACTACAAAGCAAAACTGCCCCTAGCCAAATAAAAAATTAAAAATTATTAGATTTTTTTCTGCAAGGAATGTCAAATCAGTGTTGGCACCTTTAGAGATTTCTCCCTTTTTTAGGGAAAAATTACCAATATTATGCATGGTTTAGGGATATTTTATTTTGATAGGGATTTAGGGAATTTTGGTGAAAAATTTAATTTGAGTTGATAACCTTATTGTTTATAGTTGGCAGCACTCAATGTATTACTTTATTCTATGGTACCACTGATTTATTATATAGAACCTTCAAACTCGTAATGAATGTAATCCGTCTAATTTTAGTTTACTGTTTTAATTATCTTGGCAAAGATGATATCGAAACTAAGTCGCATTACACCTAGAGTTGGTTTGTTTTTCATTTTGCATCGCGAACAGGTCGCAGAACAACAGCTGTTAAATATTTTTAAGTGTTCAGTACTTGTGAAGATGCTGAACGTCTCCAACACGATCTGGACAGATTCCAAGAGTATTGTAAGGCCAACCTTTTGGATTTAAATGTCTCGAAATGTTACTAATGTACCTTCACTCGTAAACATAAACCTATTCTTTACGATTACAAACTAGCCAACACTTCAATAGCTAGAGTTAATAAAATTAGAGACTTAGGCGTCACTTTTGACTCGAAACTTCTTTTTGACACACACATCGATAATATTATTAAAAAAGCTTCTAAGGCACTAGGTTTCATTTTGAGGATATCAGCCGATTTCAAAAATATCAAAACACTCAAAATTCTTTATTGTGCTTTTGTACGCAGTCATCTCGAATATTGCTCACCGGTATGAAATCCTATTTGTAATACCTACGTCAATTGCATCGAAAGTATTCAAAAGAAGTTCTTAAGGTACATTCAGTTTAAATCCAATACCTACTTGCCTAATTATTACAGCCGCTGCAGAAAGTTTCACATTCTTCCACCAATTGAGAGGAGAAAAATTGCCGATATGGTTTTCTTGTTGGCAAATGGTTCATCTGATTGTTCTGAATTGATGAGCAAAATTGGGCTCCGTGTTCCATCCTTCACCTTAAGGAATCATCAACCTCTGTATGTCTCTGTACGGTGCATAAATCGACAAAACTCTTATATGAAAAGAGCTAGCAGGGCATACAACTCGATGTGTCAAAGTGTTGATGATCTTGATTTATTCTTCACCAGTGTTCCTAAACTTAAAAAAATACTATGTAAAAATTTCTTTGAAGATCACTAAAACCTTTTTAGTCTTTTCTTAATTCCGAGTTCACGAATAACACTTTTGTTATTCGTAGTTCGAGTATTTACTTAAACTTACTTTCGCTTGCCTGTCTGCTGTTTCTTGTGCTACCCTAATATTGTCAGTGAAAACTTTTAATTGGCTTTCTTTCACTAACTATCAACTATTTGTATCCTACCTGTAAGTTTTCTTAAGAAATAAAATAAAATAAAGTATGTTAAAAACAGTGAAAAAGTGTAAAAGTAAATGCTTCGGCTTATCTGATCTTGTAAATTTATGAATGGTTTTGTAGGTATTTTATGTGTTATTATTTATTGTAATAATGTACCCTAAACCAAGGAATTCTGAAGATTTTTTAGAGAAATTTAGGAATAATTCATTACGAAACTGGGGAAAAACGAAAAACGTAAGTGGAAACACTGAACCAAATTGAAATTTGGTATGTCAAAAAAAGGTGATTATTATTTTGTGGCGGTTGTAGGTCCCTAAAAATAATTTTCAGAAATTATTTATTTACGTACACAAATCAACAAATTACAATTGCCACGAACCTCAACTGAATTATTAAAGGAATATACAACTAGGTTCCTGTACACATTATTCTGCTAAACAAAAGTACCTAAAATACAATGTTATGGTAAATATTGTTTAAAAGTTATCAGAATAGAGGAAAAGGTAGAAAAATGGCAAATTCAGTAAACATATCAATAGAGGCACCAATAGAAAACCAAATCCAGGAGATTACCTACGATGGCCAAGAGATATATCAAGCGTAAGTAATGTTCACCTGTGCTACTTTTAATAAAACAGAATAAAGATAAATACTTTTTTTTTCAAGTAGCTAGTAGGTACCTACAATAATCTTACGATTCCGTTTACAGGCCACTGTCTATGTCAGAGAACCTGGCCCGGCTAGCACAGAAGATTGATTTTGCTAAAACTGAAGATGAATTCTGTAATATCAAGAAAGAAGGCGAGAGTAGCTCTGATTCGAAGTCTGAGGATGAGAACAAGGAGCCAGGGTATCAGTCCAGCTTGTGGCCATGGGACTCTATCCGTAACAAACTCAAGAATGCTCTGACTGAAGTCTGTGTACTGGCTGATGTACTGAGCATTGCAAAGGAGAAGAGATACATGGTATGGAACTCGAATACACAATTATAGCATATCATAATCAACTTACACTGTTCCCATTGCCCACTGCTTGCTGGGACTCAGGTCTCCCCTCTTTCAGAGGAACATGAATACTTCAAGAATGTTATAATCTATTTTTAATAAAAAACTAAAAACAATTTGTGTCTAGTAAGAATCTATTTAGTTTTTCCAATTACTGGAGCATTTGTTAAAGACATGTTGCGCCATAGTATAATAAAGTAACAGTATTATTTCTCGGTAGTGACCTTGAAATAATTACCTACGGCCATGCATAACTGCCGCACACTTGAGATTGTTGCGTACTGAAATTCACTGAGATTTTGAAGCACATTGTTTCGGCCGTTTTCTATAGACATAATACTGTTACTTATTTGTACTGTGGTTGCGTGACCTCAAATAAATTGGGATAACGGCAGGAGAATGATATTATGATGATGAATTATTAGTGTTTGTAAGACTAGAATAAAAAGCTCATTTAAGAGTTTACTATGAGCTCACATACTATTAATAAAGCCCATCATTGCAATATTTCTATTTAATATTCATTCGCTATGCCAGTCAAGGAATTAAACTTAAAATAAAACTGTTACATTGCAGGTTCTAGATCCAGTCCAACCAGAACAAGTGGAAGGCAGACCCATGGTCCAAGTATACGGAAGGAAGAAAGCACTTGGTGCTGCAGCAGCGGTACTCCTGGCAGGTGTAGAGCGTCTCAGGGCCAGCGAGACCATGAGAATGACTCGCAACATGCCTGACTTCCATATAGACCTGCTGAGACTGCGGCAGAACTGGAGATTGAAGAAGGTGTCCAACACTATTGTTGGGGATCTGAGTTACCGTACTGCTGGATCTAAGTTTAGCCAGACTGGAGTGTTTGAGGTTGGTACATTGTAGAGGCATGTATTCTTCGTCTATAATGGGTGTCAAAGCTATAGAAAGTAAGAATTTGTGTAAATGAAAACAGGGTCATGCAGTTCCATGATCCATAATAAAGGAATGACTAACTGAATCTACCTTTGCATGTGATTTTGCTTAATTATTACACATAAATTCATCTAAAACGTATTCCCATCAGCAAAATACATTAGTTAAAAACCCAATCATTAGACAATATTCAAACACTAATCTGAAAAATTAAGTACTACACATACACAATGCACACTTTTAGCTACTTAATTAATTTTATATTGTATTATAATAATAGTTTTGACTCCTAGGTAACCAAAGCTCCAGAGGAACAAATAGCTCAAGCAATGAGTGCAGCGGGACCTGTGCCATCAGCATTGCGCGTCACTGTCCCACCCGAGTTGCAGGGCGTCGCATTTATATCTGTGCTGTGCCAAAAAGGTATACTTCAATAGTTCAGTCATATGCATGCATGCCAGGGTGCAATCCTTGAAAAGGGCTATACTTACTATGGAGACCTAATTTGCATCAATTTGGACTCCAATAACTTGGGGTCTTAATAACCAAAAACTGCAATTTGTAAGAAATGTACTCTGCTCTGGATGTTATGTCTACTTTTCTGATTACTCATAAATGAATGACTCTTTCGAAAAACAATTTAATAAAAAAAAGTACTAAAACCTTTGAAAAGTAAAGATGACTTGTTGCCGCGACACGAATGGTCTCTATGTATTTCTATGAAATATCTTCCGTAGCTAGCGACACGTCGGTTTCATAGAAATACATAGAAACCAAACGTCTGCGGTCGGGTACAGAATGGTACCTTTAGCATTGAAAGGTTATGAAAATTTCTTATAAGGCCGAAAGAGAAATCGTGGCCCCCCGGCAACATGGCAACTGAAGGAACACGGGTGGGTTTAAGTCAGTAAGTGTCTGACACGCCCTCCCGCTCCACCCAGAGTGGGAGAAGTAATTTGATAATTTCCCACCCAAAAAAAAAAAAGAAAAGGCTTCAATTACCAATCTCCCTGTATAGAGAACTCTCCAATCTAAGGCTTAGTATGATGAATCCCATGAAGATCATAATCCATTCAACAACATATTCTATTCAGATTATAGATGTAATATGCTACATTTCTGCTATGCACTTGGCTAGAGAACAGTTATTTACTAACCTGGCTAAAGTGAATAACTTACAACTTTCTGAGTAAATCTTAAAGTTAAATAGGTACCTATAATCTAACACATGGTAACAGCAGAAATTCTGCTGTTTTTTGAAACACAAGTAAAGACTTTTTATAGAATGAGGAATTTATTAAGTAAGTTTATGTATATTTGAACATGTATTCCACAAAAAGCTAGCTCTTTCCTCAAATCTTCAACCATAAATCATAACAGCCAATTTCATACACAAAACTGTTTTAGAACAAGAAGATGTAGTGACAGCTACCCTAAGTTCGGCCGCTATCAACTGCCCCGGGACCTTGCCAGGAGATGGAGCAGAACTACACTGGCAGCAGAAGCTTGAGGCTGCCCAGAATGTGCTGTTCTGTAAGGAATTGTTCGCGAGATTAGCTGCAGAAGCCGTGCAGCTTGATGCATCTATACCTCATATGGTTGTGGGCAATCAGATTATGGCTACAGTAAGTAGAACTGAGTACAAAAATAAATATTTGCTGCATTATTTAACCTAGCTTGCACAAAATGTTAACAGAATCTGTATTCAAAACCTTACAAAATTACATCTGCATTGATTGATTCCGTATTTGACTACAGGACATATGAATGCAACATCACTTAACAATGTCCCTTTTAGTAATATCACTCTTTTGCTAACTGTGCAGGCTTGTAAATGACATGTCGTAATTTACTTTGTTATTACTTATTATTTTGTTTGCCTCCCATCATCAGCCTATAAATGTTCCCACTGCTGGGACACAGGCCTTCTCTCTGTGAGAAGGAGTGGGCCGTAATCCACCACGCGGGCCCAGTGCGGGTTGGTAGATGTCACATGTCTTCGAATTTTCGGTTCTAGGACATGCCGGTTTCCTCACGATGTTTTCCTTCACCGTTTTGAGAGCAGTGGTGATGAAATAATTTACACAAAGTAAAGCGCCTGTCTGGGTTCGAACCTACGACCTGCAACTCATAAGTCGCGGCCGTTACCACTGGGCCACCACTGCTCTCCGCTGTTTGCCTCCCAAACACCATAAAATAAAATAAATCTGAATGAAAATGTCTGATAAAAAGAATAGTATCGATCCGGAGGGGCAGTCGCTCCATACCGTGCCAGGTGACTAACCATCATACACCTAATGCTGAATGTCCCAGGACTGCTGAATGTAGCATTAAGGAGATTGAAAAAAAAAGGCAATTCAATATCATATGAAAATGATTTTTAATTGTTTATCTTTATTTTAGGTTCTACCAGGCATTCAACTGTTAATCGGACTTTGCCACAACAATGGACAAAATAATAACAATGCTAACCCAGAAGGAGTCAAGGTTTGTTACCAAAACACTCTTAAATACAAACAGCAAGGTCACAAAACATGCAACCTTTTCACAATATTCTTTTTTTTTTAGCCTGAAAGTGCGACTGGCAAGTCAGACCATGACCATGTTCTGGAGCATTCATTACATCAGCTACTCAGGGCTGTGCATCATGCTAATACTCATCATCCCTTCCCTCACCCTGCTACGGGACCACTTGGACCTTCAAAACGACGCTGTTTGGCAGGTAAGGATAAATTAGGAATTTAATCTATGATCCTACAACCTCCTTGGAGAAGTTGTGTTCTTTTGTAAAGCAGAAGTAAGTATAATTATATAAATCTAACATCTGAAATAAAATGGCCATAATCAGCTTTATCTTTGACCTTTATATGAGGTACAGACAAAACATAATTATCCTCTTCTTGCTAACATTTATTTATTTCAATTGTTAAATTTTAAAGGCATAATCAGCCTATAATGTTCCCACTGCTGGGACACAGGCCTCCTCTCCGTGAGAGGGAGTGGACTGTAATCCACCACGCGAGCCCAGAGCGGTTGGTAGATGTCACATCTGTGAACTTTTGGTTCTAGGACATGTCGGTTTCCTTCACCGTTTTGAGAGCAGTGGTGATGAAATAATTTGCACGAAGTAAGCAGCGGCTTCCTTTTAATATTCTTGTCTGTTTTAGGTCCCATGGCAGCTGATCGTTATGAATTGCTTGATATGAGTAAAGAACAGTCTCTGTTAGAACAAATCATTCAGCAAGCACAACATTTCTTTATGCGGAGACGAAGCGAATATGTACTGGATACTATTGCTAAAGAGGTTTGTAATCTCAAGTAAAGGAAATTCTAGAAAACTTAGATGTTGTTTTGAACTGATGGCTAGGAAGTTGGTTTATTCACTGACAAAAGATCATGCAAGATGCATAAATCAGGTGAAAAGGCAGCATCGTCCATATCTTCTGGTATGATAATGTGGTTAGTAGCTATATAGATTAAAATTATTACTGCTTGGAGCCCATTCCTGAAAAAGACCACACATTTAAATGATTCTTATACTAAGTTCTTTTTTAATGATGCACTGCTGTGCACTTGAAGTCAGTTCTAGTTCACACATTAATATAATAAAAGTATGTATTAGTTAGGTACCTATATCAGTTTTTGAGATAAAACACAAACACTCATTGAAAACTGAATGGTAAGGGGCTTGTTATGGGTAACCAATTATGTTTACTATGTATGATTACATCATCAGTTAGTATTGTAATAGGGTTTTCTGTAAATGGCGATTCTAATTTATTTATTCTATTCACACTTTTGTCCTTCCATACAGGTCAAAGACCCTCTGATCGTGTCACACTGGAATGCTCTGAACAGTCCTACACAATCATGTGTGAAGATCAATATTATGGCTTATGGGTAAGAATAGGCAATTTATCCTTTTCAATCAAAACAAGAATATAATTTTCTTGATTCCCTTGAAGTTATTCTTACTGCTAGGGCCCAGGACCAGGAAAAACCTTAAAATTCAAAATATGTAACTAGTTACATTTTCCTGATGATTATAACCACGTTTTCCTGTTTTCTCTCAGTATGGGGACAACAACTCTGGTTTAGCCAGTGGTATGAGGATCATGTTATCAAATCTAACATACCTACTTTCATAAAATATGCCAATTTTAGGTTAAATAAATACAAAACATGATGCAATGCTTTTTACCAACCCACTTTATAAGCATGGTGACTAATGGATGATATTACATATTTAAAAAAGATTATGACTTGCAGTAAACTGAATAGATGATGGATCAGATTATTTCACCCGTCTGCTAAGCATGGTGATTGTGATGTGATATTGCCCACCACATCTTCCATTGTAGGTCTATGTTGAGGCCCGAATATTTACAAGCCATTTTACTATACCATGCCTGTATTATTTAAATAAATAACACATGGTGGTTCAATAACCACCATGTGTTATTTAGCTTTTTTTAATCAATAACCAAAACATGATGGACTAGTTCGTTGACAACCTTGTTTAGCTTGTTCTAAATATAATATCTTTATCTTTATTTGTAATTCTATCATATAGGTATGATGCAGTGTGCAGAACATCCCTTGTAGTACATGTTGGAGAGAAGACTCTCAAGTGTATTTGCCGTGATGGCAAAGTGAGACACCTGTCTTATGAACTGCAGGAACTAAGGGATCTCATATACTGTCAGGTAATTTATGAATTAAATGATACTACTACTAATAAAACCAGTACAACCATCAAAATGATCTTGTTTCAATTCAATAAGTTTGAAAAAAATTGTGCAAAGCTGTGTAACCATTCATAAATTAGGAATTTTGATGAGGATAGACAAAATAACCTCTGCCTATTGACTTTTCTTATCTTTGATTACACACATACTTAATACTTGTATGTACATTTGTACAAACACAAGAAAATCAAGATTCAGGGCATATCATGCTGGATAATAATTGTTTGTATGAATGAAGGTTAGGTTATGTGTTAATTACCACACATGTAACCTTTGGAAAAATTACTAACTTTTAATATTAGTCATTGCAAAATGCTATTACTGATTATGATTACTCACTTCTGCAGTAGCCCTAGAGTTTAGCCAAACAAATGACTGATAAGAAATCGAAATATAACCAAATTCTCCTGGCAGATATATCAGCATCAGATGACTGCAGTGCAAGCTGTAGGCCGGTGTATGGGCTGGCAGCTGCTGGCTATTAGTTCACACCTGGGCTCTGGACCTGTTGAACCACTGGGGAATGCTTCTTCATGTCTTCTCGCCTCTCCTAACGGTAGGTTTATGATAGTTTTTTTGTTGTTTGTTTTGAATTATGAAGTTTTGGAACTTGTTGAATTTTAAATTGTTTGGGTGTTTTAACAATTTTTTTTATTTTATTTTAGGTGACAGAATGCTTGCGATAAGATGTGAGCCATCAGTTGGTATTCAAGTTTATATAGCTCAATCTCCCAGAAAAGACTTCTTTACCAGTGAACTTGTTCAAGACAAAAAGTGGGAGCATCTCGGAGGAGCTTTCAAAGAAATTAAATTAGAAAAAATGGAAGGCAAAAACTTTTTGAACAAGATGGAGCTTCTCATGGCGTGTCTTAGCAGCCCTTCATAAAATTATTTATGTGAAACTAGTAATAAGAATAATTTTGTGATGTCATTTTGTATTGACATAATAAAAATCAAATTGAATTATGTAGTCGTATATTTTTTTTAAAGAAACTTAGCAATTAGGGTGCTTAGGCAGAATGTTAAGTAATCACTGAAGGATTGTTCTTGCATTAACTTCTCGAAAATCAAATGCCCCGAGATCAGTATTCATCCTTGGAACTGTAACAAAAACAACTTCATTATGACCTTATCAACATACCAGAAGTATAGGGTTTTGATGTAAAGAGTTGAACTTACAATGACGATATCGATGACTTATCCGTGGAACGAGCAACAGTAACATTTTAGGTTATACACATTTAATTTTACAATCTTTTGCACAGATTCATACTAAATGAATTGCAATACAATACTAACAGTAATGGATATCAGTAAGTGAGCAAACAACGGGAGTTGTTTTCACATAAATTTATTGAATCAAACAGATACGAGTTACATACATTTAAATGCTAATTTATTAGACAGAAGTATTTTAGTAAAGTCACACTGAATAACACGATAGATAAAATCAAAAGCTATTACCTCTAATTCCTTGAGACATCAATGGAACACCTCCTAGTATTAATATCAAACCCCCAGTTTTTACCAGACATTGAATTTAACACTTAGAAGGCTTCAGATTACGATAACACTAACACCTAACATAAAACTAAATACTAAATTAATATCGAGACAATGGCGACCTAGATCTGAAGCTGCCGCCGCCGGAGCCGTACTCATCGCGTTGGTTGTTGCGATTGTAGGGCCTGCCGCCGCCGTACGAGTTGCCGAAGGATCTGTTGCCGCCTCCGGGTGGGCCGCCGAAGCCGCGACCTCTGAAGTTGCCGCTGCCGCCGCGTCCTCCTCGGAAGCCGCCACCCCTGCGGGGCCCATCTCGCTTCCTAGAGATCTCTACTTTTAGGGTCGCGCCTAACATCTCGAATCCATTCATCGCGCTACACGCATCCTCAGCCTCCTGCAAGTTCTCAAATTCTATGAAGGCAAAACCCGGAGGGTTGAGGGCCACCCAGACGGAGTTTAGTTTTCCGTATTTATCGAATTCTCTTTCGAGGTCTTCCTTCTTGATGCCTTCCACTAGCCCGCCGACATACACGCGAGTACCACCAGAACTCATGATTGTGTTGAAATCTATAAATAAAGAAATTTCAATTCAATCACATGTAAATAGATCACAATCGTAAAGGAGAAGTTATTTATCATAGATGTAACTACGACGCGACCGTACTTCGCACAGAAATAAATATATAAATACAATGAAGAAAACAAAATGTCGACACTGCACAAGCATTGCCACGCCACGCCAACAATTACAATATAACGTACAATACATGATTATTAACAAAAACTTACGTGTAACGTTGATATAAAAATGAAAAGGAATTAAAATAGTCCTAAAATTACCTAATTTATAACTTTATTCCAACTATTTTAAATATAAATTGTGAAGACATAAAAGAGTCGACGAAATTTATGAGTGAATGAACGATCGTTAACGAAACTCAACGGAATCTAAGAATGAACTATTCCCACGGTAGCATAGTAGTCAGGGTTGCAACTTAATTATACAAACTATATAAAATTTCTTTACTTATATTTAATCAAATTAATTGCTTAGTAGTAAATAAAATAAAGATGTTTCCGTACGTTTTTGTTTTCAACTATTAGCATTGATTTATGAAAAGACCGTTACTAGTTTACTTATCAGGAGGAAAGAACGAACGAATGAACTACTAGCAACGGCGTCCCACTAGCGCACATTTGTGACGTCATCGTCATTCAGTTCAGTCTCATGCAAACACTGCGTAGCATAGGGTAGCGGTGGTGGGGAGGAGGCTTTTGATAGAATGAGTGAAGTAAGTGAGGCTGATATCCGAGGAGGGAAGGGAGGAGGAATCAACACGAAACCGGCCAAACGACTTCGTTCAACGGTCGCGCTGTAGCGCGCATTTTTGCTTGTTTTATTTTTACCAGCCCCACCTTTGTTTCGTTATGAATTGTTTTGATTCAAATTTTGTAATTCACGTGAAGATTAATTTAAAACTTTGATGTTTATTTACGAAAATGTGTGGTGTCGTATTGTGTCGAATTACCTGTGCGATGTTTGGATAGGTGTTGAAATAGGTTGCAGCAGGTGAGGAACGGTAGTAAAAGTGAAATGAATATTTTTGTGTTCAGTTAGTGAATAATGGAGTGCTGTAAAGATATGGGTGTGCAGAAGAGACACAGTCAATTCAGCGACACGAAGTATAAGTGGAGGACAGTGTTAGTGTTCTTCATAACGGTTTTGTGTTGCTTTTGTGGGTGTAATGGACAAGAGTCGCTGGGAACGACGGACCCTTATCTTCTAAATAAGTCGTTAGGTCTGACGGAGTTACCGGGCGGCGTACTGACCGGTGGGCGCACCGTGTGGAGGTCTGATGGTAGCCCCTACATGCTGCGCGATGACCTGCTCATCGAGAGGGATGCGGAGCTGGTGGTGGAACCAGGAGTCGAAGTGCGGTTCGCTCCGATGATCGGCATCACGGTGCGCGGGAAGCTAGTCGCTGTGGTAAGTAAAAATCTTCAAACTATTTGCAAATCAATAAAAAAATATTTCTTCTTCTTACCTTTCTGTATAATAACGTCGTCAAGTAAATCCAAACTCTCCTGGTATCAGGAACCTTAACGGTAGATAGCTATATTGCTATTTAGTAACTGGTCGACGCCTTGCGTGTTAAGTAATTATAAAGGCTTGTTAGTTTGTTGGCGTTAGCCAGGTTTTCTTATAAATTCTGAGTAAGTATAGCAGTATTTTTAGATATTAGAAAATTGCTCTTGATGTAAATCGTAGTTCAAGTTAGATTCTGATTAGAGTAACCGGCTTATAGTCTTAATGGATACTCCATTATTACATTAGCATCTAATTAGTCTCCAACTTACTTATTCATTTATTCTTACAGAGCACCTAAATTTTCATTGTTCCATTCATTCATGATAATAAAAGAATGAAACATTTACTTACTGACTTTATCTAACCTAACATTGACTCACTACAATCCTTCATCTTGGAAAAAACTAACTTTCAATCGTCTTAGAGCGGTTTCACACCACGTCCGATCCGAATCAAAGAAATTTCTGTCCAAAGTAGCCATAGTCTTGAATTCGAATTCGGATCGGACGTAGTGCGTAAGAGCGGTTACGCACTACGTCCGATCCGTATCCGAATTCAATCCGAATTGGGAATGTTCTAAATTCGGACGGACAAAGATCGGATCAGGTGCGCAAACCGTCATACAAATAGTACTATGGCTACTTCGGACCGACATTTTTCGGATTCGGATTGGATGTAGTGCGATACCGCCCTAAGACAATTGAAACTGAATTTTTGCCCCCCTTCCCAAAACCCGTTTCTTGGGGCTTAAGCTCAGATCGGTCTCAATAATGATTGGTTTTAAATTAGTCTAACACAATTATTGACCACGCTATCCTTCGATAAACAAGCAGTTGATAAGTTTGTGATAACGCCACGTACCTGTGTGCCCTGATAAAGGCTATGTATCGAGCCCATTCAACTGATATTGATTTACTCACCTGTTTGTGTGTCGAGCAAATATTTGATACATTTATATAACATTGCGAAATCATTATACACTATCATCAAGCTCTTGAACTCAAATTTTCAGCAAATATGTATCTAGTGAGTTTCGGAATTCCAAAATGGATGTATCAGCCCAGTACGTGTATGCTCAAAAAGTGCCCGAAATTACCATAAGTGCCATTTGCCATCTTAGGAGTATGTTCTATGTGCATTTGTAATGTAGTGAACTTTATGAACTTCTTGGCGTTCCTGGTCTTACTCTAAAAGGGCAAATTGCCAGTAGTTTATGCTTGGTTTTATAAGAATAATCTGGTATTCCATCTGATACATACTGGTCTAGTCCAAAACCTGTTGATTATTGACTCATTACAATTTACAATATTGCACGCAAGTTTCGATTAAGAAGGAAGAAACTTCGACGAAGGCCTGTACGAAAAGCACTCTATTATTTTTCTTTTACTAACTAAAGTCCCCGTCACGAGAAGCTATAAATTTTGTAAACACACATTCAGGGGTTTGCAATCTTTGGGTACTTAAAATAAAATAAAAACAGTTTTGTACTATTTTTTTACAGGGATATAATTATATTAACACACACATCTAAGTACAAACAAACAATATAACCTAATCCGCGAAAACACCACAAACAAACAGACGCATTCGAAACTCGAAAGACAGCAGAGACAACGTCAGCGTGAACTTACTTCAAAATCGTGGCTCAAATGTTTACGTTCCATGAATCAAATGCGTTCCAGTACCACAAAACCTTAGACGACAGCGCTTTATATCGCTAAAATATAACCCGATCAAGTGAAATTGCTTATTAGCTTCGTATAACACGTACGTTACTTTGACTTCATTGAATTTGGGATTATTCGTTGTTGATTAAATTGTCGCTACGTAACTTGGTAGAAGTTCTTTATTTACAAAAATTATAGCTTCTCGTGACGGGGACTTTAGCTTTATTCAAGATTCAACATTATGGGCCGTGATTAAACGCTTACCTAACGATTACAATGGTTTAAAAAGATCCAATAGTCCGCGGCATTGTCACAATTTCAAAACATTCCAATGTAGCATGTTTGCTTTCTGTGTGAACGTATACATATTATACCTAAAGCTTAACGACATGCTTCTATTCAAAGCAGGAATGAATCACGCAACAAATGATGATGAGGAACACGTGCTAATGAAGGCAGCTGATGCTATAAAGACGCCGGTTGTACCTGACCCGTCCCGACCCCGGGATTGGGGCGACATCCTTTCGCTAATTCAATCAGCTTGGACAAATCATTTCTCTGACCCCTCTGCAAGTTTTACGATAGACAACTAACTTCCTTTAGATAATCCGGGAGACGTGTAGTTCCGGAAATTTTTATGTTTGGATTTATATGATCCTCTTTGGTGTGATTTATCGTGGCAGCCATGATTTATTGAAAGAAAAAAGAAAAGAACGGTATCTAGCCAGTACTCAAAACGAAAGAAATGATGGAAACATTTGTGCTCTCACTAGAAAGACTTTACTAACTATAAGTTTTGTTGCATAAACCTTAGTTTACGCAACAAAACTTATAGTTAGTGGGTATAAAAGACATAAAGTAGTTGGAAAACTAGTGTTTCCCCTTATATCATCTTTATGGTGCATTTATGATTGCCTTCGCAATTTAATTTTCACTTCACATTTGATTTCATACAACATTACATTACCTTTACCGTACATTACGAATTGAAAGATTAAATTACGCATGTCTGATTCTCTAGAATGGAATCCGGGCTTCCACGGTAGATGCAATTTGATAGGAGAAAAGTATCCCACGATAGTTCATTGTGTTTATAAGTCAGGTAGGTATAAAAGAATGTCGTAAATAATTGAATAAATGTGTATGCAAAATCAGTAGTTTATTGCCTTCAAGCTAGGTAATTAGATAAGGGCATCTTAACCTAATGCACTGAATTAGGATAGTAATTACACTAATTGCAGTCATTTAACTGTACCTATGTTGTTGACTGTTTCCAACTTTAAGGGCTTACTGTACCTTTACAAAGCTTTGGAATTCAACTTAAGTAGTATCTGTAGCCACTTAATAGTCCTTGTCCTAAATCGAGTCCGTGTTTTGAATAAGAATATTTAACCAACTAGCGATCGCATTAGAAGCAGTCTCCTTGTAAGCGCTCAGCGGTTTTGATGATTATATTTGTTGTCTTTTCGAGTGCAATTTTCTTATGCTCAATCTGTCCATACGACATTTGTCAGTTAATGGAAATGATCAATTAATCACATTTGTTACGGCCGTAGATTTGTCTTATTAGTCGAATTTTTTGTTGATTTTAGCCAACCTCCTATTCTACCATAGATTTAATTTTCTAATCGGATAGGTCCTATCTACGGAATATTTTGTTTTGTTGAAATTAACATTATGCGAAGAATCAGTTTCGGCTGTACACCACGGCTGATGACCACGAGTTTTAATAATAATGACTGGATATATGCAGTAAAATTCGAAAACAACTTCCACTTCCTCAGAGAATTTTTGTCTGAGTAAAAATTTTACAATGAACCCAAAACTTAGGACGGGTTTTCCAAGGATAATGCTTAGTTCGTTACCAAGAAGTGCCAAGAACAAGCTAACGATCACCATGAAAATCTGTTGTGGTTTTAGTAGGTAACACTTTTACATTCTAAACCTTATCTGACCTACCAAAAACGCCATGGCGTTCATATGGACTGTTCATATCAAAATTGTGTCAAGATCTGTAAACAAGATAAACTAAGTATAAATACTCCCGCGTTGTTACATACATCTCTGTTTCTATAGCCTAGGTAAAGTTTAAAGAATTACTTTCCATCGTTATCGCTTCCTGAGCGAGCCTTAAGAAAGGTGCAAGCTGCACCTTGCGTCTGCTAATGACCTCTTATCGGTCACTTTATTATTCATCTGTTCAGAACTACAGTTACTAGAAGACACTCAACGGTCGCGGGTGAGTGGCTAACATAACCTATTTGTTTCAATACCGTACAGCAACCTTGAAGGTATGTAGCGGCGCCTTCTCTGAATCATAGGGAATTAGATTTGCATTTAATGACCGTTGCCTTTACTCGTTATGCACTGGGTCCTTTGCTCTGTTCTAAGAGTATCATTCGGTTAATAGTTTTTATACTGTTTCTTTCTTTCAGTAGCGTTCTGTAGTTTCTGCTTACCATGGGAAGAAGGCGTGAGTTTATGTATGTAGGTATGTATGTTTCTTTCACCATGCGTAGGTACTCAATTTTTCATGTTCTACCTGGAACAGTAGTGCTATTCTGTAACCATCTCACCGTGATATCTTAGGTGAAGTGAGCGTGGAGTGAGCTGTCAGTTGCTAAGGATTGACACTATTGGCAGCTCACTTCACCTAAGATATCACGGTGAGATTTTTACAGAATAGCACTACAGGTCTTAAAATGCACCCAAACTTGAATCAATCTTTGAAAAACTGACTGCCATAGACAGCAGGTTCAACAAATAACATTACTTAGTTAAACATGTATTTTGTCTCCTGTTGTTTGTTTTCCATGTCAAATGTCTATGTGTTTTCTTTTTACGTGTCCTGAGTTCATATATGTGATTCATTCTCGATTGCTATTCCCTTATGAGTCACGTAGGTACTGTTATGTGGCTTTTATTTGTCAAAATGACGAGCGACAACATTAAACCTTCCCAGTAGGTATTGTATTGTACAAAAAATATATTTATGGAACGGTTTCCCCTGAAACATTGTTTTTCTGCTTATCTGCAATTTCCACACTGTATAGCAGAAAATCCGTTTCACTCGACTGGTGGCTACAGAACTATTTTTATCGAAGATTTTACTTGACATCATTCCCTTTCCACGCATTAATCTTGTGAAAATCAAGGACCTGTCTAAGCTATTGGCAGTTATAGCTCTGTTCGATGATTACGTAGTCAGTCTCTTCAAAATTGAATAATTAATCAATAACTTATCGATTGCTCAATAAAGCATTTGTCCCATTACTCCTTGGTCTTTGTTCACCTTTGATAACCTCAAAGATTGCAGTTGTACAAGTAAATCAATACAAGACTACTTACCACATCGATATTTATGCTGAAGGTACTTAACTTTGCGATGAATCAGGTAAAACTCTTCCTTGACACGAATTAAAAACTTGCATTAACTGAATATGTTGCGCCAAGGTCATCAATTAATGGTCAGAATGAATTTTGGTAGAAAATCATGTATATTATGCTAATGTTTTCTCTGAATCAGTTCGTCGATACTTTTTAATAGGTGTCGTCATAGATTGCATGAGTCACATCCTGCTATCTTGTAGGTGGCAGTTCAAATGCCGTTAATTTTTGATCTGCACTGTCGAACCTGCTACTGGCCTGCACTCGATAATTTGCATTCAAAATTGATTTTATGAATGATACTTTTTCTTTTCTAATTGGTTCCATTCTCATCACGACAGTATATTCGTCTTCTTTTTTGGTTTTGGTTTCAGAATGTAATTTATTCAAATTATCCCCTCCGAGAGAATTTCAGTGAAAGTTTGGTTCTTCCTAAAAAATCTAAACGAATCACGCTCTCTTTCATAATACGTATCTGCTTGTGGGTAAATGGCCTAGATGAGTCACCTAACCATGTTTGTTTACTAGATACTTCCTATCACCTCGTAAATTAAATATTAAATACTAAGTGTCACCGTACTTCCGTTATGGTATTGTTCATAACTCTTATCAGCCACCGTTCGAGTACCTACATTGCATTCTTTGATAGTGATGACATTTGATATTATCTCCTTCCTTACTGTAAAGGCTGAACAAATGTCTCTCTGGCTTTTTCAATTTGAGACAAGTGAGATTTGTAATGATTTATGTTTGAGTTTTCCTGATACCATACACGAATTTTAATGAAATAATTTTTTTGAATGATGTAAAATTTAACAATATCAACAGGACGTGTGTTACAAAAAATCAAAATTATCTGCAACAGTACCCAAATCTGTCGTTTCCAACAACTTGGAAATAACGCAGTGAATCGAACGCGGTGTTTTGTTTGGGGTATGGAACAATTTCTCCCAATCATCTTGTTTCGGATATTTTCGAGGTCACGTTCAGCTAACAGTACCTGAGCAGGGCATTGATTTTGCAGCTAAACTAGGTTGCGGTCGGGACTGGTATGGTCTGTTACGCAATTTGAGGCTGTCATACTTGAGTAGCCATGGGATAGAGGACGTAGGTATAACTAATATAGGTCAGTAAGAAACAGTTATTTGATTCTTATAAGTTTTAGAAGCAAAATACAGCGGATGAAGAATACAAAGACACTTAAGACCTCAACTCGTAGGAGAAAGCTACTTGAACGATGAATGGCTCCTTACAAAAATATAGAGCTGAGAATATGAAAAATTGCAAAATATCACAGAGACAGAAATACCGAAAAGATTAATCCCAAAACAGTTATGAAATCGGAAGAATTTGTAACAACAAAGAAACAAGAAATGAATCGTGAGAAGAAGATTAAAGACGTTTTAACGCTGCAATTAAACGGTATTCTATGGAGATAAACCTTCGCTTTATGTGTAAGACCTTGTGAACCAATGAATCCTTGCAAATTCCGTTTGTAATTGCTAAGGCGTTCGCCCACTTTGGTGAGATGTCTGTCAAGCCAGGCGGCTCTACACGTCTTATCCATTTTAAACTACATGTTATTCAATTTGTTAATTTTATTTTGTTCAGAATTCAGATACGACGCAAATTTTCTGCTTTGAGGTCCAAAAAAAAAACGTAGTTTCCCACAGTATTAACAGTAGTTAGTACCTAATTCTGCTAACGTTATTGCCAAATATTGCCCAACAAGCGTTTGTATTTTGCATTTGGACTCATAAATACAAGGAAGAAATATAAAATGTTCAACATTTTCTGAACGGGTTTCGTTATAATAATACCTCCCAAGTCAAGATTTACGATAAGAAACGTAACATGCACAATAGAGATTCTGTTTTCGTCCGAGTTTATTCAAGTTGCTCTAAATACTGCGCTGGTATAACAAACGGCCTGGAAACCTTTGCATTGGGTGTGAGTTCAATGTCTCGCGGTATCACAGCGATCTCGTTACGGGGTCTGCAGTTACGTCTCGCTTCATGCTTTGTATCATGGTGTCTAGCTTTGATTTGCTATGTGTTTAAGTGACAACTTGGTCTATGATTGTATGTCTATGTGTGGTCTCCGTTGTCCAGTTAGTGGAGTTAAGCTTTGGAACAGTGAGCAGGTGGTCCGTGGCGGACTGTGGTGCGAACTTGAATGTTGGATTAAGCCGTTGCTGAAAGATTATAAAATGAAAAAACGAAGACCTATAAAAGACAACAGTATTTAAATCGTGCTTGTAAGGCATTTATATGTAAAGAATCTAAATCTGCCTAATGCAGGTGACGTTAAAATCAGACTTCAGAATTCAGTAAATCTTTTAAAACATTGGCGTTCTAAAGTTCCAATTTTTCAACATAGAAATTAATATTCTTCATAATGCAACGCTAAGGAGTAAGTCGCAGATTCTGTTTGCAAATATATTGTTGTTTCAATCCGTTAGATATATTTTTTCGGTGATTGATCTAACAGTTCAACGAACAGAACAGACAGTTTGCAGTTGCAATTTCAAGAGTCATTTCGAAACTGACGAGCGTGTTATTGTAAAGATATTTGCTCTAATACGATTTGTTTCATTTTATGCAACGAATCAGTTTTGCACGATTTGAAAGTTTAGTCCAAAAACTCATTCTGTTGTGAAATGTTTCGGTTTTCGATCGGTCTATTGGATTCTTTTCTTTTCTCTATAGGAAACCAATATTATTTTACAATTAATTAACCTTGTCCTTTTAAGTAGATACATGGGCTTATAATTCAATCCAGTGAATGCTTGTGCAGGCCACATTTGTGCAAGATGCATGCATGGCGCAGAGTGTGCATTCACACGCACGCCCTGTGTAGTAGGTAGGTAATGTGCTTGTATAACATTTCTGTATGACTCAAAGCTAAAGTGAATACATTCTCATAATAAAGTATAACGTAGCAAAACAAATGATATCAAGCCTATTTAGCAGCCCTTTGAGCAATGCCAAAAGTCCAATTGTTGATTTATTTGTAAACTTATTGATACCTACCAAAGCAAAACGAAAGGTTTCGGACTTTTGCATTATCAAAAGTACCTAACTACTTTTAGAAGTAAGAAGTGGACATTATGTGAGAAAAAAGTTTTCCCCATTTACTTTCTAACTGAATCACTGCCAGACATTTTTTCTTAGTCCATTCATGTTTCCGTAATTTCTTAATTATGGAAATAACGAATTAATATTTATAATTTGCTACGGATTACACAATTTCCTGTAGCTTACACCGGTATATTTTACTCGAGGTTACGTCAACGACGCTGGTCCGAGTCAGTGGTTTGCGTAAATGCCTCCATTCATTCACGATCTTGGTTCATGCTGCGTTGCATTCTCCTTTGCAGAAAAAAAAGTTAACATTACCTACATAAAAGGCGCTTGCGCGTATCGATTGTTAACTTGGCAGTGATGTCGATATGGAGCAAACACATTATTTCTGCAATCCGTATCTTCGAAATAGAATATCAAATGAAGATTGTCGATATCTTAGACATAGAATCTACGATACTGTTAAGTTATTTTGTTTGGGCTAACTATCTCAAATCTCGTAACAGCGACGGGGTCTTCGCTATGACAATTTTTTTCATTTTACAATGAATATTATATGAGTCAAGAGAGTACGTAAATGTATTACTGCTTAATCTACATACAGAATCCATTAGTTCCATCCAACTATTAAAAGTTCGTGACCCGAATATTTACTCGAGTTCAAAGCAAAGTTATAAGAAATTGCACAAATATCTTGGAATTTGAATAGCTGCTGCAGGGATAAACATTAATCATGTAACAGAAGTGAAGAGTCTAGTGGTCATAGGAATTGATGAAACAGTATGTAACAAACTATGAGTGTTTATCAAAACCACACCTACTGGAACGAAAATGATTAAGTGTACGAGTAATTTATCGTCACTGTTTATTCTATGGATATGAAACTGATTAGAAAAATAAATGGCACATGGGTTAACTTCGGAAGCAAAAACGATTGACTCCAACTGCTCTTTCTTCTTGTTTCATTTAATTATATTATGTGGTCAATGATTTTGGGGCACGGCATTGATTTACAATATCAATGGTGCACGATAAAACTCCAATAAGTTTTATGTTTATACAACAAATATGTATTGAAAAAATACATATAGCTGCGCCTCGCAGTTTCACCCACATAAGTCTCGATCCCGTGGGAATATCGGGATCACAATCCAGGTCATGGTCTACCCATGTGCCAAATTTCATCTAAATCTATTCGTCCGTTTTAGCGTGAACAAGCGTAACAAACAAACAAACGAACTCACTTTCGCATTTATAATATTAGTAAGGATACTGAATAAATAAATACCCACGGCACAACTCTGACAGACTCCCAAAACTTTTGGAGAGATCACGCCAAAACAAAGCATTGTTCCTAGTTAACCTATAGAGAAATAATCCTTCTGACGCATTCGGGTAAGAAGCCAGGTAGGTCGCTGCAGGTACAGGTTAATCAGGTCCCCGGTACTCCGATGAGCTACAGTGCTCCTGTGGAGCTACATCACAAACGATGCCTCACCTCTTGTCGTGCTCTCTGTGCAAAAACACCTGCACTATGGAACACCTTTGCGAGGCCAACGCTAACGCTGTCGAAGTAGGCGAATTTTGATCGAAGCTTATATAAAATTAATAAAAGGGAATCATTGATACGACGAAGAAGAACATAACATCAAGCCTTGTTTCACCGAAGGGTTAGGCAGAGATGTAGGTACCCATAGTAGGTACACCCACATTTCGCCAGTTATGTTTAATTCCCACGTAATAGGGGGCGAGTCTATTTGCCCGGTTGACGAAGAAGAAGTCGGGTAAAAAAGTATGCCCGACAAGATAGTGCGTGTTTTAGTGTCGCTTAACATTTGGCACGGGAGATACCATCGTCCCGCTCTGTTTGCGATTGTGAAAAGCGTAACAAATGGACTCGCTTCACACTGATTTGTGGAAAATGCTCGTGACTGGTAAAAGCCACTGTTATGGTGACATTTCCTTTAGATTCTTATCTTTTTTTCTGCAATTTCTATCGCCAGCCTAATGTCAAAGATCTAGGGAAATAAAATAACGATTTTTCTATTGATGTCATTGAAATAAGACTATTGGAATTGGAATCTGTTGAAAAGGAATAAGCAGCACCACTTCAGAATTTAAAAGTAACTTATAAAACTTCTGCCTGAGTAAATCGTGTTGAAGTGCTTGTTAGGTGAACAACCTAGAAATATTTGCAGTGCAGCACGATTACTTACCAAGTCAGGATCGTGATGTCGTACTCGTGATCCGTTATACAAGAGCCTTCTATAATGCTCACCTGAGTGGGGTTTGAGTCGCTCTATTCATTATTTTATACACAATAAACAAGTTAGTACCTAATCAATTAAGAAATTATAATATTTCAGCCTAATTAGCATGTCCAAAATATACATAATGGAATTTTCACCCATCTGTGTAGTAAGTACTCTGAAAATAACTGAAATTTTTATTGAAGTAGTACAAGGGGCCTTCCATCAGCTCATAAAGCAGTATTATTTAAATATTACTTCAGTGGGAGAAAGAGATGGAGCTATACGTCCTGTAGAGCTTCATCTCTTTCCTACACTGAAGTAATATTAAAACAATACTGCTTTATGAGCTGGTGGTAGGCCCCCAGAATCATCATGGGAAGTAGATTTGAGAGGCACCTACTTTAACTTTGATTGTTTGCCATATATGGCGCGGGTCATTGAATCGCTTATGACGACAGCTTACCATATCGTGCTTGTATGCCTGGCTGGGTACTTAACTCATCAATCTATTTGCCAGAAGTGATTTCTCACAGGATTACTTGTAGTAAATATCAATTCCACCCATGAAGCTAAGAAATTGTGATGATGAGGCAAAAACCAACTCCAATCCTTACTAGATTTGCTTCATCGATCGAACGTGTTATGTCAGTAGACATGTCTTGGTTTTCGAGGCCAGTCGTCCGGTATTGGTCACATGCCGTTGTCTAGATTTATCTTTGCTCAATCACGCCCGTCCTGTCTCACAAAAATGAAAACAGGCCACAGTTTAGAATCAGCTTCCTGGAAATTGTAACACAGTTCATTGTTTCAAAGTGATAATGCTTACGAAATGATTCGCACAGCATTGCAGACATTGTTATTACAATTTGGCAGGTCTGCGTTTGGAGAACAATGAACTTTTAACCATAGAGGTCAATCATAACAGTATTGATGAATCTATTTAAACGCTAACTAATTCCTTCTACCGTCGATCGACGCAACGGTGAAAATTTGAAATGTCGTAGGGAACCTTTAAATCCAATGTCCCTTATGACATTTGAAATTTCCGCCGCCGTTGAATATTGTGGAGCCCTGAGTCCAACTAACCAGGAGTCTAACTAACCAGTAAGTACCCTAATTGCGTAATACAACACAATCACACACATCCGTTGCATCATAATTTGGAAAAAATATCTGCTCTACAACGTAAATAACGCAATGAATGTTGTTGAACCGTCAAAATGAAACAAATTAGTAAAATTGTTTTCGAAAATAAGTTACGCAATTAGGGTCCTACTGGAGTCCAACTGTTGGAATTAGTAATTTCGGTGATAGTCACTTCCCTTGCGGTGATGATAGTGTGGCGGTTATAGTTACTTATCGTTCTCATCTTTACTTAATTATGGTTTTTAAAATGACCATGATTTATCTAGTGTCGGTTCAATTCGCAACTAGGACAACAGCTCGTTCTACATTTAATTAATTGTTTTATAGTTTCCTGCAGTCGGTTGTAAAAAATATGGTCGCACGTTTACTGATTATCATCAGCTTTTAAACAAAAGCTAAATCACTACTAGCATCCTTCCACATACTGCAACTGTATAGCCTTTTTAAAGTTACAATATTGGCATCATCCAACATCTATTTATTATATGTATTTTCTACCCTCCAATCATTTGCAAAACCAGGCATAAAATTATATGCTACAGCCTCCAAGAAACCAATTTACCTATGTTTGTTTTGATTAAGCACATAACTATTTATACCAGGTATGTATGTAGTTGCGTTTTAACCAGCCAGCGTGACCGATCCATGGGAATCCAGACAGCCATAAATAGCAGTTGTATAAATTATTCGCCGGATAACGAGCACGATCCATGGCTTGGCATGGTGCACGGAGAAATCGGCGGAAGCATGGACCGCTAGTCCAAGCACTTTGTTAGAGAATTTCTCCTTTATCAGCGACTTAGTGATCAAGCCCTTGTACTTAATTAGTGCACAAGAAGCTTTAATTAATGTAGTTAACATTGTTAGGTACAAAATGGATAGAATCTTTGAAATTGTTTGGTTTGTCTCTTTATTGGTTTCGGAGGTTTGGAAGTCCTCGAAGTGTACTATGACTACTATGAGTTTAGTCTTAATTTTAGTGTCTTATAAAAGATAGCTGGCAATAGTAATAATGTTAATCATCGAGTCTGCTTTTGCTATAAAATACAATGTTTGTGAAATACTCCCCTCCACCTGGCTCAAACACTCATTTGTGATTCCACGCGACGAATACACAGGAAGTCGCTGCCGTAATGCTTGGAATTCGCCTTCAGCGTTTAATGGTAACTATGCATTGTAAGTACGTAAAACACTGCAGTCTAAATCTATCTACGTGCATGTGCATATCAAGACTCACCATTTCTAAATGTTTTATTACCAGTAACTGTAGAGCTCTACATCTAAATGTTAATAACTTCTGACCTATTGGGTCGTCGGCGGTAGGTAAGTCAAATGTCAGATTATAAGCGAAGGATCACCATATACGAATAGGGGATACAAGACTACTACTTCTTACTCAGGTACTTATTTATAAAATTGTGTTGTTCGGATATGATATACAGAGTTATGGTTATACGTCGGCAATCCATTTTGGGGATGAGGAGTGGTCATTTACAACCAAATAACCCCTTTTGAGTCCTATAAAAATGATAAAAAAAATTGAGTCATTTGACATTAATACTTTTATTTCATTCATTTTAAAACATAAAATGTCTCATAAAATTACTTGAAAATGGTTGACATTGGCATCGGGGTCAACAGCGGTCATTTGGTTGCAAATGACCTCTTCTACATCCCATTATCGGATTGCCGACATATAACCAAATAACCCTGTTTAACCAGATGATAGCATACAAAAAAAAAAGGGATTTCTAAAAGTTTCCTGTATCACACATACAGCTTTCACCACTCATAATATCAACACAAAAACAGATATTTCCAACGCATAGAACTAATAGTAAAATTATATATAGTAAGTAGATCTAATCATAATAGACTAGCGATCGATAAATCATTGTCTTTCAATGCTGCGTTCTAGTCGAGTCATGTTGCGTCATTATCTAATAGAAATGCTCACGTAACGTCTTCTCGCATTACTTTTTGACTTTGACCTGCATAGGCCATTATTGAATTACGAACTTGAACTTGATTTAAAAACATGTATCTCCTTCCGTATTCATAAATTGATTTGCGTCAGTTCATTTGTTTAATTCAAACTTTTTAAATATTCTCTATCGGTAGGTACTTACCTACCTACATCCAGTCGATGATACAGTAATATTCCATTTTAACCTTGGTAACTCGAACGGGTGTTCTCGCCTTTCAAAAGTGCAGACAAAATGGACGATGAACAGTTCCAAATTCACCACCTACAACAGCTTATATCATTTGTCAATGCCAACGTCTTGCACAATATATAAAATCAAAATACGTAAAAAATTATAGACTGTTAAGAAAATATTAATGTAAAGAACTTCTATGTAGATTTCTCATTTTGAACTTTGACTCTCGATACCTCTGACGTCTCTCTGTCTTGAAAATCTTGCATCCATCGAAGTTCTCAACAAAAACATGGCCGCAAATAAAAGAAACAACAAAACTGTATCTAATACTTACCATGCTTTATTGCTGACTCACAGTTCAAACCGGTGTCCTTGCCTCGTCCTTTAGTTTCTTTACCGGTATTTGATCTTACGTGGGGGTTTTTATCTCTCGTAGTCAGATAGTTAGCCGGCCGTAACGATTTAACGGACGTCTGGCGACCTGCCTTAAAATATTTCGGGTGACGTGTACAGAATCATAAAAGAGCTTTTTGGGTATTGTATCGGTTTGTCGTGCTCTCGCGACGCAGTAGTTTAGTACATTTCTTTCGAGTTCGGATTAAAAAGTGGTACGCGTGCTACATATCATCCTTATTGATGCGTTAACTCAAAAGGTTTCTGAAACATTTCATAGCCAAGGAACAATCTCACCTTTTACCTAAGTTTTAGATGTTGTGAAATGGACTCACAGCTTCAGGCAGTCTACCTATTACAAAACACCTAGACAAACGCCTACGTGTTAAACCGACGACGTCTAGCTAGACTATTCACAGGTAGTGTAGTTTAACATAAATATCTGCTCATACATATGACAGGAAAATATCACTCAAAAACTTTCTACCTCACTACCTCATTGAACGGTAAATAAGTCGAGCTATAGAGCTCACTTTAAATTTCGCGAGCATGCGTTTTTGTAAACCGACATTTATGTGTCAATAATTTGCCATACTATTGTCGGTCGTTCCCCTAATCGGAATTACATCATGCACATTCCAATTTAGCGACGGTTAGGTAACAGTTGGGCAGTAGATCGTGACTGTATGAATGGGGTGCTGTGAAAAGGCAGGAAGCCATAGCGACGAAGTGCAAGGGCGCATCGTGCGTGCGCGTACGACGATATGCGCGCGCAGACTATAATGTCATGTGACCGCTTTGGTGTCGATGACCATTGTTCGGTAGATTTATGTAAATATGTATTCGAGTATAGGTACCTAATTACCCCAATTTATTGTTGTTCTTCCAACTGCAGGCTAGTGATAAGATTTTATCATTGCATTAAATAATAAATTAATTAATTAACCGTCAATTGTATATTTGTATAGCACCATATATTTTAAAATAACAGGATCCCATTAGTGTCAATTTATTACACTTTTTCGGTACGTACCATTTTGTAGAAGTCTGCAATTCTTTATGATCATGACTAATTCATGGCGTAGATTTAAATCTGACACTGAAAAATCGAGTTAAGTCCGTATATGTCACTGCCTACCTAATTACCTAATATTTTTTTGCACATAAAATGATAGAGCATGACACGTTTACTAAAACTATTTAACATCATCGCCCACACATCGCTGGCTGCCATCCGTTTGCCAGAGATAACAGACTTTTTCTCTTTAGACGACATGAAGATAATGCTTGCACAGGATGCTTTGAAAAAAAGTTCTCAAAAATGTTGTTCTTTCAACATTAAAGTCACGCACAGGTGAATTTATCAAGGACTTTGGAAACGTTTTCGTAAAGAAAAATAAATAATATTGCTAAACGCGTTTTACACATCCGCCTATTCTTCTTGGCTCACCCCTTGTGCGCTTGGCTAACTCTCTAATCGATGTCTTGTGAAATACACAACAATACAATACGATCATTACATTTGCACATATATACACACCTGCCTTTCACTTAAAAAAGCGTTGTATGCAGAGCGCCAATAATTTACAATAATATCCCTAAATGTGTTAAGAAATTAAATATAGACCAGTTTAAGAAAACATTTAAAAAAATACTGACAGAAAAAGCCTATTATAATATTAATGAATTTTTAAATGATAAATCCCTCTGAAGACACTGACTGAATCTAATCTATTTATTTTGAATGATGACTATTGACGTTATTTAATTTAATATTATTGTTAATTGTTGATTTATTTATATTATTGTTCATTGTACCTATTTTAATTTTAAAATCCTATTGTCTTTCGACCAAATTTGTACACCAGCCATGGTCAAACATGTTGAGCAAAAAAATACTTTGTGACACCTATAATAAGCATCATACCATGTATATTATCTACACATGTTTTTGCAAATAAACGAATCTGAATCTGAATCTGAATCTAAATGCCATTTCAATGACATATTCTATCCATATCGATATCCAGGGTAGTTGAAACTTGAAAGCTATAAGAACTTCGATCAATAATAGAAGGTTCATTTATCACAGTGATTTTATCTAAACAGCTTTCGTCCAAAGACAGTTTGTAGTATTGTATTATTTATTGTTTCTTTAAATGAGTCTTCTTGTTTTAATTATTGCTTAGCATTTAAATTTTACAAGGAATTATTGCACGTAATCTTATGTAACCTACCTATGTAAAAGGTTACATCTCATAAAACAATTTTCACGCTTTTTCAATAACCAGGTGACCGTAATTCTTAGAGGCGATCAGTCGTGTACATTATAATAAAAAAAATACTGTTTATAACTGAACTAACCAGAATAAAATTGATTTTGGATGGTCGGATGTAGTTTAATAACTTCATATCTATCTATAGTGTGAACTATTCTCATGCTACAAAGCAATATGGTTATCTAAAAAAGGGTAAGACTGCAATGTGTTGTTTCTGTCCCAGAATGATTTATCACATCCATAATATCAAGATCACCAATATATATATAGAAATTCAGAGTAGTCACATAATTTTCTCTTAATTTCAGGGTGAACCTCAAAGGGTTATAACGTTCACGAGTACAGAAGAGCCTGATAAACCTTCTAAGCCTATACCAGATATCCGTTTAGTGGACGGACCATCCATCTTGGTGGGAAGAGTGCAGCTGTTACACCGAGGACAATGGAGATCAGTTTGCACCAACTCCAGAAAGTAAGTACTCTTACATACAAGAATTGTAACTGTTTAATTAATTCGCATTTATGGTAATCGTAATAAATTTTAACATTATTTTTCTACGCTTTCAGTTGGACCGTCAACGATATGGAAACGGCATGCAGACAACTAGGCTTTATGGGAGGATCCTTCTACAACTGGATTGATCGTCAGCCTGGCAGAAGAGCAAGACTATTATTCGAAGAGCCCAAATGCAAAGGAACGGAATACGACCTATTCCAATGTGACTGGAACTCTAGAGAACTCGGCTCAGGCGTCTGCGACTACCACCCAGATCTGGCCATCCAATGCTCACCCCACCATGACGTCAATGACCTCGCAAACTCTAGACGACATTGGAGAGGGCTACGCTTTGAAAACGCAGTCTTCGAACGAATCCTCACCGCTGCAAATACTCTATACGTTCCTACATCGATGTCCAAAATTAAACACGTCACTGTAAAAAATGCAGGTCTAGGTAGAGACAACAATGCAACAAGTGCCTTAGATGTTATAGGAGTCCCACCTGTCTTAGAAGACATAGAAATATCAAACTCAGCCTTTAACGCGATAAATGTAACGTCACCTAACGCTCCTGTAGTCATAACCAATTGTAAGATACAAAACAATAGAGGATATGGTGTCTATGTGAACTCTACGTATGGCATGGCCAAGATTGAGAATTGCTTGATACACGAAAATGGCGGCGACGGGGTTAAATACGTTGTGCACGAAATGAACATCGATGAAAGGCTAGACAGAAGCGAAATATTTGATTTATGCACATTAGCATCCACACCGAGCCAGACGTTTCCTATTCAAATGTCAATTGAACAATCAAGATACTCTAATATGGAGAGAGATTGCCATCAAAAGTTTTATACTAGACCGGACCACGTTTTAACTTTAGGTTTCATTAAACTTCTGACTAATCAAAATAATACGGGTGAATTATTTATATACGACGGATTGACGACAGAAGACAGACTTTTGTTAGCATTCAGCATTAGAAATCACACGCGACCACAAAGTGTTACGTCAACGAGGAACCGCATGTACGTGAGATTTCGAGCCAACACTAGGACGGATATTACAGGCTTCTTGAGGTTGACATCAGGTATTAGCAAAACATATGATTTAAATGTAACTGACACGATGATATCCGATAACAATGGCAGAGGCGTGGTAATCGAAAACTTAAGATCACAAGTTCACATTCATCGCACTGCTATATCTAATAATAATCATGTTGCTGGTCTTCAAGTCACGAGTGGAGCGGGAGATATAAATGTAACTGAAAGTAGAATATCCTTCAATCAAGGTGACGGAATCAACATTACCGTTACTGGAGGAAACAGAAACATATCAAGAAGTATATTAAGTTCTAATCAAGGATACGGTATAGCTGTATGGATAAACAATACTCAAGAAACCGAATATATTCCAGTAAATCAAACCACTGCAGTAGAATATTCAGAAATATTCAAAAATCTGGACGTCGGAATACTACACGGAAACTTTTGTGGCGACAGCTGGGTTAATATTACTGGAAACTGGTTTAATACGAGCGCTGAAAGTACCATAGAAATATCTACTTGTTGGAGATTTAATAATCCAACCAAATTGCTCAATTTACAAGTAGGTCACAATAGATTTTACGAAAACCAAAGAGTGCCTCTTCAAATCCAACCGGCGCTCAATGTAAACGGAAGGATTGAATATAATTATTTTGAACACGGAAACTATGGTGCAATCGTTATAATGAATCGAATAGAAGGGAAATATCTAGAAGAATTCGAAATCTTACCAGCTCGATTCCACATACAACATAATTACTTTTTTGGAAATAGGGGTCCCTTTGTTGTAAATCTTGGGTTATCTCCGTACAGCGATCTGCAGTACATTCTATTTTCTAGAAACTTTCTTCGAGACAACAAAGTAAGAGAACCATATGAACCTCTAGAAGGCATATCATCGAGGCTGACTCCAAGAAGTAGAGTCGCAGCTACCATTGTATTAGCGTCGAGTAACATCGACGTCTATAGAAACATTATAAATAACCCAGAAGCTCAATACGAAATCGGCTCGCACGTCGAAGACCAAAGTAAGATATTAAACTGTACCTACAACTGGCTTGGCTTCGGGGAAGAGGAAAGGATTTACAACCGATTGTTCCATAGAAAAGACAGGTACAACTTGGCCAAAATACTTTACATGCCATATTTATTGCATAGCAGTAATCCCGGAGCAACACAAATTAATTATAATTCACTTTATGTGCCACAGTTTAATGTACCCGGTACCTTCGTAGTTGGTGGCGAAGTTGAAGGAATAGAAATTCTTCGGCAAGGAGAGTATGATGTTGATAAAGATATTAATATTCGTCCTGGAGGAAAATTGGTTTTACAATCGGGCGTCACGTTAAAATTTCCTCCAGCTATAGGAATAATGGTTGCCGGAAAACTAGATGCGAGAGGTAAACGACCCAATGATATTACATTTACCTTGAAAGAAGAAGTAGTTATGACTAACGAGAGTGTTTATGAAACAGATTTTGAACCTACAACACCCGGATATACTGAGCCTATTGTGCCTATAAGACTTCTAGGTGGGAGAACACAACATGAAGGTAGATTGCAAGTGAGAATCGATGACAAATGGGGTACAGTGTGTAACTACAGGTGGAACATTATCAACGCGGCGTTAGTTTGCAATCAACTTGGCCTTGCTTTGAATCCAGAGGATTGGTTCCTAGAACCTAACGAAATACCATCTGCAGGTATGACAGAAGATATTATTTTATCCAACGTTGAATGCTCAGAATTCGACAACGATATCACCAAATGTAAAGCAGAAACTAAAGACCATTTTGAGAATTCTTGTACTCATGAAAATGACGTTGGTATCAGATGTTACGAAACAAGTTGGGCCGGGGTCAGATTCAGCGTTATTTCTGAAAGAGCTGATTTACAATACGTCACTATAGAGAAAGCAGGTCTTTTGGATTATTCTTCCAATATTTTCAAACCAGCCCTTCAGATAGATTTTGCTCGGCATAGCTTGGAAAGTGTCAAAATATCTAACAATTACCATGACGGTTTGGGAATACTATATTCAGACTTATATGGAGCCGATGCGGTTAATACTGTCCGTAACTCAGAATTCAGCAATAATAGAGGAAGTGGTATTAGTTTCAAACAACTTGGTCTAAAAGTATATGGATCCGTCATAGAAAATAACAACTTAGCTGGCATCTCACACAACCCGCACATTACTGGACCACAGCAAAGAGAAATAGCTGGTTGGTTTAATTTAGATCCTGGATTCAACATGGACGAATCAAATTATCACCCAATCATGATTCCCGAATATGAAACAGACATAAGTTTGGTGAATGGCGAAACAAGACACATAGTTTTCACAAAGCGCAACGGAGAAAGTATATCAAAAACATACAATATCAAATGCAATCCAGGATACGTTCTTGGGCTTCAACTTCTCAATCCTATACATAATTTTTCAACAGAAAACATTTGCATATACGACTCGCAAAATATTAACGAAGCGAGTGTAAAGTGGTGTCTCAATCGTGATCTGTCGACTTTTCCAACGACAAGTAGCAGTTTTGGTGTTGTTATAACATATGAAAGTGGAACGAATGCCTTAGGAGGAGTGGTACTAGTCGTAAGCACGATCATAGCTCCGGTGCAAAACCTCAGAAACAGAATAGTAAGAGGGCCTGTGCCAACTCTACAAGTAGTCAATTCAAAGATAAAAGGAAATACAAAAGGAATCAAGGCTTTATACTACAATCGCTATTTAAATGAGTTAGGTGACCACTTTTTACGTAAAGCTAACGAGAGTATTAAAATATTCAGCTGTGAAATAGCGCACAATAAAGAAGAAGCTATCTACGTCAATACTCCGTTCTGGGATATACACGACAGTAATATAACGGAGATAACTATAATGGTCAACAGCAGTTTGATCACAGACAATGGTAAAGGAATATTTCACTTTGCTAGAGATTTGAGAAGTTCTAACAATCTGTATCACTACATTCTTCAGGACAATACAATAGAGAGGAACAAACAAGGTGGTTTCGACATTGGGTTACCGTACGTTTGGCAGTACAATGAAAATTTTACTCATTCCGTGTACATGCACAATAACACTTGGCGTAACAATCAAAACTTTGCGTTAGTCGTAGATGGCCATTTCGCCGAAGTCAACATAACAAAGAATATTTTCACTGATAACAGTTGTAAAACTGGGTTAATATCCATAGAAGGCATGGAAAAGAAGATGATGATTGATGGTAATTTTATTGAAAGGAATAATGGGCAGTTTATGGTGAAATTCCATATGGACAGTCAAAGTGAAATTATGGGTTTAGTTTATGCGCTTTTCATATACAACCATGTGAAAAATAACAGGCACATGCTATCACAAGTCAGCCGAGGTGCTTTAATCAGAAATGCTGAACCAACATACGTTATAGGTTTTAAAGGAATACAGAAAGTAAAAGTAAGTAGGAATTTGTTCGGAAACAATGTGTTGGAGTATACATTGTTAGCTGGAATTAGAACAGCAAAGATCAATAATCTGTTAGATGTTACTGAAAACTGGTGGGGAAGCTCTGTAGAAAAAGATATTCGTGACCAGATATTTGATTTTGATGATTGGAATAACCACGCTATTGCTACGTATCTGCCTTATTTGCTTGAAGATAGTATAGATTCTAGTGTATCTGCTTCATTCAGTCCAGAGATTATTGTGGACTCAAACGAGTTAGGGGGCCGTTTATTATCAAACTTCACTATTGAATCCAGAATGGCTCCGTACGTAGTGAAATCCGATATAACTGTTATGCCAGATGCTATTTTAACGATCAGTCCCGGTGTTATATTGGAATTCGCGCCCAATGTTGGCATACTCGTCATGGGTAACCTGCAAGCTATAGGTCACAGTCAAGCACCTATAGTAATGCGACCTCTAATTCGAAGTAATGTAGAAATTAACAGAATAGAAAAGAGAGATGTCGGTCAATATTCATCAACCCATCACAAGCAAAGACGGCAATTAGAATCATTGACTGTACCAAACTCAATAAGACTGTGCACTGGAAGAAATTGTTCTATCACTGATAATACAGCAGAAAGAACAAATGAAGGTTTTCTCGAATATTACAATAAAACCACCCTACAATGGGTGCCCATGTGTGATAACCGTTTTACTGAAAGGAATGCTCAAGTTGTTTGCAGAGAATTGGGTTTTGATCCAATTAACGTGTTCTTTGCACATGACCGACGAGTAGAATATCATAGTAATTCTTTATCGCGGATTTGGTCGTGGCCAGAGCCCTTACAATGTGTCGGAACTGAAGATCGTTATGAAGAATGCCCAATAAGACTGAACGGACAACTTTATGGTCATAGACATGAATGTAAGTGGGATTCTGATTTCGTATTCATCCATTGCGGTACAAGAAATTTGGAAGAAAATCTTGAGTATTGGGGTGGTATAAGGTTTGCTAATCCAGAATTTGAATATTCTCTGTACGAGCATCGTATTCACGACCATCACACTCATGAAACAATGAAGAAATCTGAAAGTGAATTGATTCACGTACATATTATTGGTGCGGGTATACTGCACAATGAGAAATCTCCTGCTGTACAAAGTATAACCAAGAATCCTAGAATACAAAATGTAAATATAACAAAATGCGCTCATCACGGCATTAATTTAATATCACCCACCGATTCAATAAACATGATGTTTAATGCCGTGAATGATATATTAGGGGAAGGTGTCAGTGCCATATCGTTGAATGGGGAAGGTAGAGAATCTGATGAATCTAGTTTTACACCGCTGAAGGATTTGAATCTTCCATATCACCTGTTTTCACTTATCGACATTTGTGATAGTACTAAAATGATCACTGTTGAAGAGCGAGTGTTGCTGTACTATAAATATGACAACAATCCAGTCAACTGTGTTAAGATATTCAAGAGCATGTTCAGGGTGAAGCCATTTGGATTTAGATTGCTTCAGTTCAATCTTTTCAACCACACTCAGAATTATGGCAAACGCGACTCTCTGGCCTTGTACGATGGTGATATTTACAATATCACAGCTCCTATGATTGGTTACTTGGAGAATGGGTCTCCTGATGAAAAGAAGCTTTTCAAGACAGAAGGTGCCAGTTTGAGTGTCTCGTTGTTCGCAAACGGAGCGTCTGCTGTTCATGGATTTATTGCCGAGATTGTTACTTTACCGATATCAGCTATTGGTTTCAGTGAGTTCACTTGTACATCTAACGATTTTTCCAGCAATTTCTAAAACGAATTAATTCGTCTAATAAAGTTTGCCTTTGTTACAGACCGTGATGTCCAGCATAACATATCGAGCAGTGAGTTTATAAAAAACAGAGATGGGGCTATTACGTATCAGTCGGTTGGTGAAGTAAATCCACTAGTAGCCATCACTAGGAATGAGATCAAGAACAACTGCATGAAACTGTATGGAAACTTCACTTCATGTCCAGCGGCTGTAAGAGTAGATGTACAGAATACACAAACGCTGGTATTTAGAGTGAGTAATCCATACATTAAACGAATAGCAATAAATTATCATCTGACTACTCTGAGAAGACAGGCCGAAACAAACTCAGAAGTCAGTCTCTTTTAAAGTCCAGACATAATCTTGGTCAGATCATGTGAAGGCCATGTGGATTGGTGTCTGAAGTGGTCTTTAGAGGAAAGCACCACACAGATTGAGAGGGCCTGTCCAGTCAGTGCACGCATTTGTCAGTTATCGTGCAGCTCAACTCAGAATTTAAAGAGCTCAACGATTCGACGAGCAATACAAAAAAAAAGGACATTTGTGTAGGCCACATAAATTACTCAAACTGTCAGATGCTGTTTTTGTTCTTCTATAAACTACAAAACAAAAAACAAGCAATTTAAGTTCGAACGATCTCAGTTGCTAATCTATTTAATTTCTTCCAGAACAACTTGGTACGAAATAATGTTGGAGGGTTATTAGTCAGGGCTGACTCTCGAGGATCAGCCACTTCACTTAGAGGATGGATACATAACAACCTGTTCTTTGCGAATCACGATCTTCCGTGCCTGAAAGTTGAAGGTACAGATTTTATTATTATATGCACACCCTAGTCTTTTATGTTTCAGCTCTTTTCAGACTACGCTATAATATAATAGCATATAGTTCATAGCACATCAATATCGCACACCATACATTATTATGGACACGTTCACACTTCACTGTACGATATATTATTGGCTTACCATACGCTAAAAAATTGAGCGTGCGCTGAGTTCATGCTGTGCTATATCGTGCGCCGCCCTCTTCCTCCTCCCTCACCCCCGGCCGTCCCGCAAGCGAAACGAGTCAGGAGCTTGGCATATACCATAAATGCTTGCGATTATATCGCGTAATGTGAACGCTATGCTATATAGTATAGCATTAGGTCCTTATTTGCTATACTATATATCACAATAGTATAACGTAGTCTGAAAAGATCTTCATGCCTCTTCACGTTTCTTTCAGTTTGGTCACTTTTTGTTTTCAAACGAGTTTAATTTCTGTTCAGGTCGCCAGTCTTCTCCATACCAAGAAGTTACGATATACCGTAATTACTTCACGCGTAACCGAGTGCCCTTCAGTGACGTCATCATCTTACGCCAGGTCGTCTCCAACTTCACGTACAACTACGTTCATGATAACACCGGCTTGAGGATTCTTGAGGTTTCAGGCTTCGACAAAGTCAGACTGCCGATTTATCAGACCACTTCGCATAATGGATTTTATAAGTAAGTTCATCTGTTTCTATTTTTGCTGCTCCTATTAATCTATCTCAATTCTTAGCTTCTTTACCTATTTATTTATCCTAGTTCATTAATTTCTAAATGCAATCTTTCTTACTTCAGGAACTACGCCACCGACCGTGAAGGTCGAGCTACAGTTGTAGCAGGTACAGCTGGTCAGAATTACGTTGACAACATCTTCTTCAACCCCGACAATGATTACGAAATGATCACAGTCAATAGATCTATGTGAGTACTACCTCCAGATTCTAATATTCGGAATAAATCAGTACCCTAATTGCGTAACTTATTTTCGTAAACAATTATCTCTAATTTGTTTCATTTTGACAGTTCAACAACATTCATTGCGTTATTTACGTTGTTGAGCAGATTTTTTTTTTCAACTTTTGAAGCAATGGATTAGCAATCTGTTTCAAATCGAAACAGATTGTGTTGTATTACGCAATTAGGATACTGTTCCTCCCTAGGTTTTGCAATTTTTACTAATATTTCTCAAGAAAATGCCTTCCGTATTTGTGAATAAAATCGATTGTGAACATAATATTTCAAGTTTAAATTGGGTTTATTTTTGATTATGAATACGATTTTCTTTTTTTATCATATCAAGGATTTTCCAAGTAGGTAAATCTTATTTATACAATATATTTAAGAACCCCCCCGCACCTTAGTTGAGTATATTTTTATGAAAATATATAATTATCTTGCATGTTTTTGTTGCATGGCTACCCCTGGACCATAGCTTTGTTGACTATAATCCGACTATCATGAGGTAAGTCTTCGCTGTCAAAATTTTCATTCATCAATTACCATTAATATTGACTGACTGCATGTAGATTCTTAAAATAATTGTTCTAATTTTGCATAAACGCTTTTTACCATTCTCTAGCGCGCTTTTTCTTCTGCATCTGTACGGTTTGGTAGATAATTGAGTAGGTGTACTGTACCTACCTACACTGCAAGTCAGTCAGCATAATGCCGGCTTTACATGCTTGCCAAGCCTTGGCAAACGTCTTCAAGCCCCAAGCGTCCATAAATCTCGCTTGACATTTGGAAGTCGTTTGCATGCTTGTGAATGCATCAGTGTGCTACGTACACCCAAGCATGGTGGACACCGAACTTGTGTCGGCTATTGCGATTGGTTTAACATACTTTTATTTGAAATGCAAGCAAAGTAAAACAAAAACAAGGAAAGCTCGACGACCACGAAGATGGTGGATGATAAAGATTCATAAAAATCGTACCAGATAACTATTTAATTATTTCACTTTAATTGTTATTTCGGTTACCATTATCTGTGCCAGTTATGTTATCCCACAATGTATAATTATTTTCGTTCGACTAGCCACTCATTTTAAATAAAGAACTAAACATGCGCTCTTCGCGAGATCACAATGGTTACTAAATGGCTAAACGCGCAACAGACCGGATCGGAGACAAGCGTCCACAAGCCCACGCAAGCCAAGCCAAACGCCCTCTTTACACGCTTGTACTTGTGGACGTTTGTCGAGCCTTGGCAAGCATGGAAAGGCACCATAAACATGACAATAATTATGGATAGAGTCTGACCACGCTAAGTCTGCATCAGTAACAAAACGGTGGAATTTGAAAATCGAATGTGCTATAGATGGCAACACTATCCTGTCCTACGAAAAAAGAATTTGATACTTTGTTTGTCTTTTTGTTTTTGATAGGTTATTTCGTTCATATTCTGATTTATTTCTGGTAAAGAACAGTTTTGTCATCGTATGGAGGTAGAGCATAAGTACGACTAAGTCTATTACACATATCTGTTATTCAAAAATTAAAATTATTAGATTTACTTATAACCCCGAAACTGACATAACTGACCTGACTGATGTAAAAGTATACCATGTATAAAAATTTTTGGGGTTGCCCATTTATTTATTCCATTGCAGATTTAGCAGCGTAGACAGACTAATATTATTCTAACTTGCAGTGTTAACAATACATACGGCCTTTATTACTAATATGTAGGTACTACTAATGGCATCGTTAAAATGTTACTAACGACGTGTTTTCTAATAGATCTAAACAACTAGTAATTTTTTTTAGTTGTAGTGATCACCGAGAGTTATATCTGTTACCACCTATGACAAATCATTCACACATTGCACGTTTTCATACAAATTAAAACATTCGAATCCTACAATTTCCTATTCACATCATTCTAGTTCGCTCGATCTCTGGCGTACTCGAATCGACGCAAAGCATAACTTCTGGAGTTACAACGAGACTTTAGCCGTGGCCGGTCGTATAAGAGACCAGAGTGATAACCCTTTGCTGCTGGAGGTGGACTACAGGCCGTTCTATATGAACAACCAGACGGTTCTCGGAGGCGGGAAGTGCCCTCCAGGGTGGGATGCGGTTGCAGGGACCTGTTATATGTATATTGGTGCACCGATGACATATGAGGAGGCGAGGCTGTTTTGTTTGGTAAGGAATTTGATCAATTATCTACTTTAGTTGATTTAACATCGATGCGATGTTTGAAACTTTTATACCTAATGGTTTTTGGGAGATGCTTTTTTGAACTTAAGTGAAGATTAGAAATGTTATGATCCCTTTGTCTCGAAGTTTTGACTTGTGATTATTTTTAGGGTTCCGTAGTAAACAAGGAATCCTTATAGTTTCGTCATGTCCGTCTGTCTGTCTGTCCGCGGTCTAGCTCCGACACCCTTTGTACTAGAAAGCTGTAATTTGACATAGGTATACATATTAATTACCTACGCCGACAAAGTGGTAAAACAAAATTATGAAAAACATTTTTTTTTAGGGTACCACCTCCATACACGTAGTGGTGATGTTTTTTTTATGCCATGGTGTGGGGTATCATTGGAAAGGTCTTTCAAAAACATTGCAAGTTTGCGAAAACCATTTTTGGATTCAGGGTTCCGTTTGCGAAATATTAAGCTTTAAAGTGCTCATTTTTGTTAGAGTCAAGTGCCCCTGCTAGCTAAATGGTTGGTTTTGGATGTGTGAAAAAATCACAGTAGTAGTTTATATAACGAAATTTAAAGGAAAACTATCACAGCTAAGTAGGCTTTACAAGTTAACGAGTAATAATCGACCAACTTAACTTTGCAGTTGCAAAAACATGTTTTCCCAAACATTTCGTATGGGAGAACATGTTTATCAACTACAAAGTTAAGTTTGTTTTGGGATAAATTCATCCCAACTACGGAACCCTTCATTGTGCGTGGTCCGACACGCACTTGGCTGGTTTTTTATTACAAAACTCTGACCTCTAAATTATGATTAGCCTACCTTACTGACAATAATTATTTTTATGATAGATTCACAATGACTATCCACCTTTTTCTCACGATTAGGCATCATAAATCAAATTAACACCGATGAGCTTAATTTGACAATGATTTACCCAGCGACCTTTTTATCACCTAAAAAATGGGTCCAAAAATTCATAAAAAAACTTTTTTGTTAACCCAAACCCATTCTTTGTTTTTTGTAATCTAAACAACTTTTTTTTTAAGAAACCCCTTTCCTTTTTTCTCTCCAGTCGGACAACGCATCAATGCCATACGTAACGGGCAACTACGCGGCGCTGTACGAGTTTATCAACCGACAGAACCAATGGTTCCAGTACGGGGACAGAGTTTGGGTCAACCATATCGATTACGTTACTCAGTGTACTTCATTTGCCTTCTCGAACGTTGAAGTTACTGACTGTAATCAGAAGAATGCTTTTATTTGCGAGATTGGTTAGTGAAACTTTAAGTTTGGTTATTTTGCTTAACAAATAATAATACCATTTATTTCAGGCGACACAGGCCCATAGAAAAATACCACATCTTTTTTTCTGTACGTGTGTTTGTCACCTAACTCCTCCTAAACGGCTGGATCGATTTGGATGAAATTTTGTGTGTATATTTGAGTGGGTCCCTGGATCGTTTGAAAATACAAATGGACCTGGTAGGTGGCGCTGTTCGGACAGGACAACGTCTGTTAGGTCCGCTAGTATTCCAATATAAATAAAACTTGTGTTTTAGATTACCTATGATAAGCACTTCACTTTGCACTAGCTAGACTTTGTGCTGTCCTGTGGAACTTGTCCGCGGAAGCGACAAGCCAAGCTGAGTCTTCTTTCTTGACGAGGGGCAGATAAAAATTCGGTACACGCACGACGAACGCCTTGAAGTTGACGTTCCGGTGCGATTCAATTACTTTATACTCAGTGGCGTAGCGTGCCTTGGCGGGGCTCCGTATAAAAAAAGAAAAAAAATGTTTGCATAAAATTAAAAGAATTATTTATTCATCATAATTATCTATGTCACTTTTTCTAAAAATTTTACAAACAATTCAAATTAAATATACACTAACCTTGCCTTTTTTTCGGCAAACTAATTTATTAAATCATTTATGAATTTGGGAAGATTTTATTAATTTATGCTCACGCACGTCGGGGGCCCCCTTGGCCCGGGGGCTTGATACGGCAGATACGGCGGTAGCTAATCCCCTGTTTACACTGCACCCTCGGCGCGATGGCATCTGTGTTTTGTATTTTATGTAGATTGCCACAAGTATCTTTTGGCGCCCGAATGACGTTGATAGAGGGGGCCTTGTTGGTAAACATTTATGAAATTGTAGTGAAAAAACAAAATGGCGGCGGCAGTTCTGGTTTTGGCCACACGCCAAAAGATCATTGTAGTTGTACGGCAACTTATCAAGTTATATATTTCCAGTCTAAGATGATCTTGCATTGTATAGGATTTCCGTACAATGAGAGGTCAGCTTATACTGGAAGTGTATGGTATAGCTTGATATTTTGTAGGCGTGTGTTCAACTATATCTAACAGCCTGTACCCTAATTGCGTAATGCACGATCAATCATAATTTGTTTCGATTTGAAACAGATTGCTAATCCATTGCTTCACAAGTTGGAATAAAAAATCTGCTCAGCAACGTAAATAACGCAATGAATGTTATTAAACTGTCAAAGTGAAACAAATTAGGCAAAATTGTTTATAAAAATAAGTTACGTAAACTGGAATACATCTCACTTTCACGTAGCCTTTTAAGCTTTGCTACATACAGCGCCTGTTTTGTTTACAGATCCGAAAATTATGATCGATCCGATGTCTTGGCGTGGAGATACTCTGGCGGTGGCGTTTATCGGAGTGTTAATAGCCGCTGTATTGTTAGTTGCAGCCGCTCTTGTCTGCTGGTATTCCAAGTCTAAGCACAGGTTGGTTACCGTCATTGTAATATTTTTGCTGGTATGTAATTGAAGTTCTTCCCTTGTTTTTTTAGTACACACGGCTACACATCGAACTATACATTTCCAGTATAAGCTGACCTTGCATTGTACGGAAATCGTATACAATGCGAGATTAGCATAAACTGGAAATGTATAACTTGATGTGTGGCCGTGTTGTCTTACCACTTTTAGCCAGAAAGCCTATCATCGATATAGGTTTTACAAAGTTTTAGAAATGGAAGATAAGAAGCTTATAAAGCACCAATGTTATTTTTTATTTTATCTTTATATTTCAAATACCTTTAATTATTATAAATTAAATCTATGTTAGAAAGAGTATAAGTATTATAATAATTAATGTTGTGATATTAATATAGGTATGCAATATTTATAATGTTAACTTTAAGTACCTACTTAACCTAGCTATAAAGTTGTAATACTACTTGCTGCACCCTAACAACTTGGAGAACTCCTAAGTTTTAGTCTAGTCTGTAACTGTATGTAATGCGATATGACGGCCCGTCACTGATGGGGTGTGGCAGACTGGCAGTAGAACAATGCGATATGCGGGTCGTCAGTGACGGAGTGTGGCGGTAGAACAATGCGATGTGACGGCCCGTCACTGACGGGGTGTAGCGGTAGAACAATGCGATGTGACGGCCCGTCACTGACGGGGTGTAGCGATAGAACAATGCGATGTGACGGCCCGTCACTGACCGGGTGTAGCGGTAGAACAATGCGATGTGACGGCCCGTCACTGACGGGGTGTGGTGGTAGAACAATGCGATGTGACGGCTCGTCACTGACGGGGTGTGGCGGTAGAACAATGCGATGTGACGGCCCGTTACTGACGGGGTGTAGCGGTAGAACTATGCGATGTGACGGCCCGTTACTGACGGGGTGTAGCGGTAGAACTATGCGATGTGACGGCCCGTCACTGACGGGTTGTAGCGGTAGAACAAGACATTTGACGTGGACGTCGCGGGCAGAAGCTAGTAAATAAATAAAAAGAAATGCATTTTCGTGGCCCAACTAATTACTCATTTCTAGGATGACACATATTCAAGTACGTTTTCTTTACAGGAATAGGTAAAGTTATCATTGTTAAAGACAGAAAAAGTATGTATTGAGACCTGCACAGGAAAAACAACAAAATCAATTAATAATCTTCTTCTTAAAAAAGGAAAGGAAGGAAGGGTTCTTTTTAAAGGGTATGCTGAGATGGTTTGGGTATGTTGAGACGATGAATGAAAGGAGACTAACAAAATAGATTTATAAGGCAGATGTGAAGGGAAAGGCCGGGTGAGGACGCCCTAGGGGGACATATACTGACCTTATTGGTGGTGTTCTTCAGAAAGGCCAGGTGCGTAGTACTCACAACCGGCGTGCGTGTATGACCAGATGTATGAACGTAAACGAGGCAAGTGTAAGGAGCGTAGCAGGTGGCGTTCTGTAGTTTCTGCCTACCCCCATGGGAAGAAGGCGTGAGTTTATGTATGTATGTGTGTGTAATCCTCTTCTTTTTTCATAGACATGTCCAAAGACTAGAGCGGCGCAACTCGATCCGGCAGTCCTTACACTCAGTCCGGTCTATCGGCAGTATCAATGGTGGCTTCCCTGAAACTCCTTACAGAAGAAAAATGGCACAAATGGTAAGATGTTACAAGATTTGTAAACAAAAGTGTTAGGACCTTTTTGAAGGTGTTTTCATATTATAATAATTTTTAAACTTCTTTGTCTACAGAGTAGTACACGCTCCACCGACACTTTAACGAAAGGCTCCGACTACAGAAAGATGTTGGCATCCACAACATCAATGGAATCCATGGAAAAGAGCCAGTTCAATTCCTCACTTGATGACAACCAGAGCTTCGACATTTACGAGGCTCACAACCCGAACCCGAACGTGATGCCCCTCCAACACAGCACATTTGTAAAGAAACCCATCACTCCCGAATATTCTGTGCCACAAAACAATACGAGGCCATACAACTTAGCATTTAGAAATGAAGGTTATAGAGACAATTCTGGAACAGCCAGTGGGGCACCATCGATAAATACGGTTGCCACGGAAGAAATACCCATATTACATCACCCTGAAGGTTTGAGATCGCCTCCAGATGAGTATACTATGTCACCTCAAAGTGATTCTCAGTATTTCACATCAGATACATTACCGTTGAGAGATAACTCTGATGATGGTGATACCACGAAGAGGCAATTGAGGGCTGGGAAGATATACGGGCCGTATGGTGCTCCCGCAGGAAGTTACGGTGCACAGCCGAAATTGTCTTTCTTGATGGAGTTAAGATCTAAAATGCCGGACCAACCACAAGCGGGAGCAGTACCTACTACGACTTTCGGCCAAAGGAACAATGTTGCAGGTAATTAGAAAGCATTATAAAAGCTAGTAGCTCTAGGTTAGGTGAAGTTTTTATGTAGGAATAATTTCGATTTAATATTAATATGAAAGGTATTTATGTAAATATTACCTTTACATTTGAAATATGATCCGCTTTCATTCTAAAAATATGATCTCGGACGGGTTAATAATGGCGCCAAACAGCCAAAGATTGAACTGTGAAAGTGTCACTACGAACAAACTGACAGTACTATAGTCACTGTGAAACTGACGCAAATTAAAGTTTCGCGCCAACTAGTTTGATTTTGACAGATAGTTAAAGACCGAACTAAAAAAGGCAAATAGTGCTTCCCGCATGCTGTTATTTTTGGGAACTGTTATAAAGTATTGATTTTTTAAAACTTTCTTAAGAAATACCTTATATTTCCCATTGTTCTTTATAGATCAGCAGCAGTATTACGAAGATAACCTACCAAGTCCACCTCACCCACCAGTATATTCTAGTGCATATGATACAACTGCATCAGACAACATACCCAGCTATGATTCGAGTCCGCATGATCTTTCCAGAGAGTTTGACGATTCACCGTTACCCGAACTACATCATAGATCTAAGTCTGAGGCGTTACTAGAAACGAATTTCGACTTTGACTCCGAATCCAGTCCGATACCGATGTCCGAAGCAAGTCGGTCACATAGTCAACCGTTAGAAACTGCTATGTAGTAGAAGCCATAAGAAATTCGAAAATGAACGGGATTTGTAAATCAAGTGTTACTTAACAATGGTCTAAAGATGGGCTTTGAATGTATAATTAAATAGTTTAATAAAAAAGGAGTTGATCACACTATCCTATAGTAGAAGTAGAAATAGAAAAGCAATGAAAAGACTGAGTTATGATGTCTTGATCGAGATATTTTATGTTTCTTGCATTTAGTTTCATGCGTATTATCAAAACAAGTGCCTTTTAAAACTTCTGACATTCCAACTTTCTCCTATATCCTGTCCCTGTAGGTAATTTTAGTTAATATGTATATGTATAAAGTATTTTAATCGTAATGACTATGCAAATTACCAGAGGTGATCGATCTCATAATGAAGTAAACAAATTAAATTCTAATGCTGCGCCCTATGGACAAATGGATGCCTTATTATAAGTTTTTGTTAATGCATGTATCACAAAAAGGAGTAAGTACCTAAGTACTTTAATTGTAATTAATGATTATGATGCAATATTAGATACGTATTTTTTGCACGTCCGTCCCTAAGTGTTAAACGTCTTATGAATGTTTATTCGACAAATGATATGTAATTTTATTGTAAATTAGTTTTAAGAGACAGTCTTTCCATATACAATAGTTATATTTTGTAATTTTTAAATCGTAATATTATTCATGTTATGTTCAATCTTTTTTATAATTTGGTGGAGATTTTCTCCTCCTTATTGACGCGTCTATAGGTCTTTCCTCTCTAACCTGCATACTTTTTCGGCAAATATTTTAAGTCTTCTCTACTCTTACTTGTACTTCTTAAAATATTTTCCATACGTCTTGAATTATTGTGTCTGTGTGTCAGTAACCATATCATCAAGGACTATTTTTATTTTATAAAGATGGACATGGACGCGCCATACGTAGATTAATCTTTAGCTAACATCAGTAAAAAACTGTGTATAAACAGATTTGAATGTGTAATTTTCAAATCTTATTTACTATCTTTTTTTTAAATAACTAAGTTATTTACATGATTACATGTATAAAAATATTATGACCTAATATTCATGCTTTAAATGTAATTTGTACAAGAATAATTATAGTAAATCATAATTTAGAATAATAGTTGATAATGTAATAAACAAATATAATTATGATTTATCTGATGAAATATTAATAAATTTGACACAGTATTTTCATAGAAAATATTTTTTTTATTTAACTTTTTTCTCCCCTGTTTTAAATAATTAAAGCATGAATAAGATTTATCAATATCATCATAATTGCTGTCAATAACCAGTGTGTGAAAATAAGAAGATAATATAAAATATGGAGATAACAATAAAGAGTCTATCACTACATGACTGGTGATCGGTATGATATATGTGCGTGTGATTGTGATCACATAACTGGATACGTCCTCTGATAAAAATACAGGTTTTGAAATACCGGTTAATATTGTTCATAAAACCATTAAAACACCGTTAATCGATTAACCGGTTATTTACAAAAACGGTTTCGACTAAACCTAAATATTTTTTGCTGCCGGTTATTACAGAGAATAGAATTTTAAATTCACGCTAATCTGAATAAACCGGTTTTACTCAGACGTACGCCCGCCGCCGCCGTTTGTCACATTAATTTGCGTAGTCGTTGGGGTAGAGCAAGAGCTTTGTTATTGTAGGTGTGTTACCAGTTAATTTCATTCAACAGAATCGGAATTAGTAAAAAGAACGGTTTCACCCATTAATCGGTTAACATACCGGTAACCGAAACCAAAACCGCAATAGTTTATCGTTTGAGGTCAATGACTAAAACCGGTTTCCGAACCCTATATACCACACAACGCACATAATCTTGTAGTAATTCTTTATGGATAGGTTACGCACGTACATACGTATGAGATGAAGAGAAGACCCACACCACAATGTTTACTACCTCCTATTTCCTTTCTAATCAAACCCATGCGAGATAAAGATTACTAGTTCTATTAAGCCCTGTTCACTTACGGTAGCTGTCGGAGTACCCAGTGACAAACGTATGGTTAAGAGTGGCTTCCTATAAATGACGCCGCAGTTGCATCGACCCCAGACCGCAAGTTTGTATGAACGAATGAATATCGCACATGCGCCGCACCGGAACCGTGTGTGCACTGGTATTGATTGATGCCGAGTTTTAAAACAACAACAGCAATGATCACATTCAGTAAAGCATTGCCAACGAAACATACGGCCCAGCGGTGCGACTCCGGCGCGGCGTTATGTACGCTACAGGAAGCCTAAAGGCTTGTGCAGACCAACGCGATATCGCGGGCGCGACAGGCAGCGCTACCAGTGTCGCGCCCGCGATATCGCGCTGGTCTGCACAAGCCTTAATTCAGCCAGCTTCCAATACAGGAAGCAAGATTTCCCATACACATTGAGCGTATGAAAGAAGCATTATAGTGGGCAGAGGTGGCTTTACCTATGGTGCAAGGTAGAGGTGAAGCGTATAGACTAGAACAGATGCCAGGACTAAGTATTTTATGAGACTAAGTTGCACCTATTCCAACTTTTAAAACACTCGATCCACCTAGTCTCACTATATCTTCGCGGCGCACGGCACCTGCGCATCCCGGTCGAATCGAAGTACCGGCGCGGTGTGGCAAAGCGAGATAGCAAGTCTACTTTGCCACTCACTCGTGTTTGCCTAAATCAGCGGTCGGCAACCTTTTGGCAGGCAAGGGCCACAAGGTGGCAAAATAAACTAAAGGCGGGCCGCACTTGTGATATTAACCCTAGAAGCCCAATATACCTACGTATACTTGGTCATATCCAATAGAAAAAATAAAAATAATTCAAATGACCGCCACACGAATGATTTAGGCTCTAAATCATTCGTGTGCCAGTCATTTGAATTTGAACTATTATTTCAATGGAAATAAATGTAACGCGATGCGCACTCGTGTTGTGCAAGCATATTCTGTCCTTTTTTAACTACACTATTCCGCAGTCTTTCCATCTTTGTCTGTCACTAGTCGGGACTTCAAGCAATTTACTAGGCAGACTTTATACTCGATGCGAATGAAGATTTTAGACTAGATGCAATGCAGTCGAGTATCAAGTACGGACTCATGCGAATGTGATCTCGGTCGCCGTATTTGTTACCTAGTAAGTCCAACAATTAATGTTCTTGAATCAAAATTCTTAAGGCTGATTTTCTACATGAATATAAAAAGTACTCATACAAAAAAAAAAAAATTAGAAAAAATAAAAAATCATATCACTCTAAAAAATGAATTGAAAACTGTAGATGGTATTAGCTGTTTTGCATAAATACTCAAGTAAAAACGGGTATTTATCCATTTTGAGTATTTATCCAGATAAAATCCCAACACTATTTAGAAGCCTTTTTGGATGTTCCTTTGAATTTGAAAAAAATAATTAAAAACAAAAGATTTGCGTGGCATAACTTTAGCGAAGTTCGAAGGTTTAATAATTTACTGTATCATAGGTTTTGATATTTTTTGGTGTGAAGTTAAAGTTACAAAACAAGTTATTGAATTTATGCCACTGTTTGCATCATGCAGCACGCGCCATCACCAGACCTAAACCCCATAGAGCACGCGTGGGACATGCTCCAAAGAAGAGCTTTGAAGAATTTTCCTGCAAACATTACGACTGAAGCGCAACTTTTTTTGGCATCTTAGCAGGACCTGACCTGGGACAATATCCTGTAGCAAGACTTTGATAACTTGATCCAAAGCATGAAAAACCGTTGCAGGACCTTTGTTAAAACGTACTAATTAATAAAAAAAATCCTTTAATTTTTTGTGACTTGTAATACGCTACATTCTAATAAAACTAGTGCTTTAATTATTGATCAATCAGTGATACTCTATCATTTGGAACAGTTTATCAAAGTCGGATGCATCACAGGATACATGAGTCACAGTTCCACCAACACGTTTCGTTCATTTCATTCATGACTACTTTTTTCCTTAGTTTGAGTCACAGACATATATTGAAGGCTTGTGCAGACCAGCGCGATATCGCGGGCGCGACAGGCAGCGCACAGTATTGTTTTTGCCTCGAAAAGCGGACATTCCCTTTTTATTAACTTATCCGATAGAACAGGTTATTTTAAAAGTAAGAGTAAAATACCCGTGTGACAATTTTGTCGCAATCTGGAGATATAAATTTTTTCAATTTTTTTCTATGGTTTCCATAAAGACCATAGAAATCGCAATAACTTTAGATCCAATCCGTTTTTGTTATATCTTTGATTGCAATTACTTGATGCTTTATAATAAGTAAATTATCAAGCAAACGCTCAATTTTTATCGTTAACCGGTAGTGAGTAACTTCGAATTTTACATATTTTCGATTTTATTTTTTTACGGGCTTATTTCATGGTAGTTGGATTCAATATTGAGACAAGCTGTTGTTTTGGCACTAAGGAGTGCCGATTTAAAATATCACATCCAAATCTTATGGTATCTAGAAATTACAGGATTCTGAAATTTAGGCGCTAGGGTTGGCACAAATCGTATTTTTTTTTTAATGTATTTTTTATCGAAAAATCTATAAAAACATTGTAATAGGACCTTGTTCCCGATACCGGTGGGCTAAAATTTTTGGTTTTTTAAACGTTTTTATATATTTATTTTTTAAGAAATATTTAAAAATGTAAAATAATATGTGTAAAAATAAATAAAGGACATAATAACATGGTTATCTGAAAGAAGTTACATTGATTTTTACATTGTTAATGATAAATCCAACTATTTTCATATTATTTTATGAATAATTAAAAAGTTAATTCAACTAAAATGAATAAACGGAATTATAATGCTAGTAATCCTACCAGTTTTATAAATGTACCATTTTTTTTTCCGTTTAGATATTTGTTAGTTAACTAATATCATACGACGTTAAATACGTATGATATATAATAAATGAATTAAATTTCGTTTAGCCAATGAAGGGTATGGGGTAGAAGACCAAATAAAAGAAATGCACAGCATTTGCGTAAAAGCATCAAAAAACCTAACATTAACGGCAAAAATTCAACTTTACTTGACCTTTATAGATGGTAACTAGCGTTTGCCCGCGGCTTGGCCCGCGTGGATTTCGCAAAATGTCCCACGGGAACGTACTACCAGGCAGTACCGGGATTACATAACTAAATAATAGTCCAGGAAAAGGTTATCGACTCCTACCGCTGCGTTTCAACCATAATTATTTTGTTACGCGTGATTTTGAATCTGTGATATCTTTTAAACCATTCATTTTTCTGAAAAATAATAATTGTTACTGTGGGTCATCCTTAGAAGATAGACATAATATGCTATCGCGGATTTTTTGTTGAACTTTTTAAGATCTTCAATCCTGTAGAACATAAATTTGATATATCTTTTAACGGTTTACGCAGCGCAAGCCAGTAAAGCTCCCAGTCGGCATGATTTTTCCGACATCTTCGATAATAATCGTCATATTTCAGCCAATTTACACAAAACCTCAATGAATTATACACCAAAAACTTTCCGCAAGAATCACTCCGTCCATTGGTGAAAACCGTTTGAAAATCCGTTTTCTAGTTTTTGAGTTTATCGCGTTCAGACAGACAGACGCGGCGGGGGACTTTTTTTATAATAATGTAGGGAAGTGCTCAATATAATCACTAACACTTCGTCACAAATAAGATGCCCATTTTGTAAGGCGACTTCCTGTCAATTTAATAAGTTAGACTTTGTGCTTTCTCAAGCCTCAGATGAATCGCTTATAAAGTACGGAATAAGTCCTTTGCACGCGTAGATACGTGTCTTAAGGTGGTTTTATACTGGCGAGGCGAGGCGTGGATGAGATGGGTGAGAATTGAAATCACGTTTACCCTTTTACACCGAAAAATGTCCAGCGCTGTCTCGCGCCGGCTCGCGATGTCTAGGATACAAGATGCAAGTAAAAAAATGGAGGATATCTCACACACAATTCTCCGGAGCATATAATTATGGAAGTAAACTAAAAAAAGGTGCAACAAGAAGTAAGAGAAAAAATAGGGCTTCTGGTTGATGTGGTGCGACCCAATGCAAGCACCACCAAAGATGGTAATACTGCTCGCATAACATTATCTAACAAAAACCATGGAACTTTTGCAGATATATTAAACATTCCGAACATCATCAAACTTGCAGACTCTTAGTATAAAATATGAAGACACTATCCTAGAACAAGTAGTAAAGACAAAATTCTTGGGGATAATAATGGACCAAAACTGTAACTGGAAATCGTACATCAATTACGTATGCGATAAACTAGACAAATTCGTATACGCAATAAAACGTGTACGATCAACAGTGTCCGTAGACGCAGCAGTCACTGAATATCACGGATACGTATCGTCTGGGCTATCATATGGTCTGATATTATGGGGCAACTCCGTTGAAGTTTTAATGGCATTTCGGGTACAAAAAAAGTGTGTTAGGACAATATCTGGTGTCTGGTTTTTGGACAGCTGTTAACTGTTATTTAAAAAACTACACATATTACCTTTACTCTGCATGTACATCATGTATGCTAGTGAAACAGTGGTGCCGATTCTCTTGTACACCGAACTAAACTAACTAAACTATCACTAAAATTCCTTACTTTTGACTATGAGAATCTCAAAGCTATTCTGCAAAATAAATATGAGATATTAGTTAGTAATTCTGAGATATTAGTTTAGTGAAAATGGCAATTTTGCTATTCTGAATTTGACGTTTTTAACTTAAAATTTAGATTTTCTAACTAAATATGACTATTTTTAATCACGACTAAAAACATGTGGAATAAAATTGGTTGTCATGAACTAAAATCCACACCAATACCTCGACTTCAGATGAAAAACAGTACTGAATATTTTTTTTCTTTTGCTTATATCTCGAAAACGGTGGGTCCAATCGCAAAAATAATGAAAATTTCGACACCCTTTATAAAACTCTTGAACCCCTGACACTCTACATGTAGGTAATATTTTTTCTTATTTTCCTTACAAAAATAAAAATTCTATATAAAACGTCAAGGCTGCCCCCAGTGCGCCTGCCTCCAGCTCTAAAAAAAATTCACGGGGTAGGGCAAACAAGTACCACGTGGACTTGCGATTGTCAAATATAATTTTAGTGTGTCAAAATATATTTAAATTTAGAGAATTTTTGTCGCAGAATAGCTTCAAGATTTTCATAGCCAAAAGTAAGGAATTTTAGTGATAGTTTAGTAAGTTTAGTTCGGTATACAAGAGAATCGGCACCATAGGTGCCAATTCTCTTGTCACAAATGCCTCTAAACTAAACTAAAAATCACCAAAATTTAGTTTATTCCTGTCAAACGACGATTTCCCATTCTGAAATAGACTAAAGTGACACAACTTAACTATATTTTAGTTTGACAGCACTAAGATGGCACTGAGATATTAGTTTAGTGAAAATGGCAATTTTGCTATTCTGAATTTGACGTTTTTAACTTAAAATTTAGATTTTCTAACTAAATATGACTATTTTTAATCACGACTAAAAACATGTGGAATAAAATTGGTTGTCATGAACTAAAATCCACACCAATACCTCGACTTCAGATGAAAAACAGTACTGAATATTTTTTTTCTTTTGCTTGTATCTCGAAAACGGTGTGTTCAATCGCAAAAATAATGAAAATTTCGACTCCCTTTATAAAACCCTTAAACCCCTTATACTCTACATGTAGGTAATATTTTTTCTTATTTTCCATACAAAAAGTGAAAAGTTCCATATAAAACACGTCGAGGCTGCTGTCCATGCGCGCCTCCGGCTCTAAAAAGATTCACGTGGTTAGGTATCACGTGTGGAGTCGCGATTGTCAAATTTGATTTAGATGTGTCAAAAATTTTCTTAAATTTAGAGAATTTATTTTGCGTAATAGCTTTGAGATTCTCATAGTCAAAAGTAAGGAATTTTAGTGATAGTTTAATTAGTTTAGTTCGGTGTACAAGAGAATCGGCACCAATCAAAATTTTAGATGAAAAAAGTCAAATTCAGAATAGCGAATTTTTCATTTTCACTAAATTAATAACTCATTCAGGTGCAAAAACTGTACTGTATCTTTTTTCTGTTCTTTTGCTTATATCTCGAAAATTGTGTCTTATCGCAAAAATAATGAAAATTTCGACCCCCTTTATGAAACCCATAAACCCATAAAACTCAACATGTAGGTAATAATTTTTCATGTTTTCCATACAAAAAGTATAAAATTCCATATAAAACAGAATTGTTATAAATATACTAAACGAATATTCACAAACATTCCAGACTTATTTCATAAGCGTACCTACGTAACTTAACAAAATACCGTCTATAGGATCAAAACTGTTTAAGCGATCACTAAGCTCGATGTTTAGGCGTGTGTGCGTGAACGGTGCACACAAACATAGCATCGCAAGAATTTACCTAAACTCTGTCGAGTGAATTCACAGCACGGGGCCTTAAGGAACTTCGTAGGTCTAATAGATTTAGGTGGTCGAAAGTAGCTTGAAATGGTTCGTGTAAGGTGTGCTTCACCCTGTTCATCTCCGCACATGACTTGACATGCAATAAAGCATGAAAAATATAAGTATAAATAATTAACTTTAAGTAGTTGTATGATTAGTTCGATGTAAAAATAATAAAAATATTATTTGTAAAAATGAGAGTAGGTGTAAATATGTATACATAAAAAAGTAAGTATTATTCTATGATAAAATAAAATCCAACATAAAATTTAAACCTACAAACAAAAAATATTATTTTTTGTGAAGTTGATGACCCTAAAATCAAAATTATCAGAAAAAACTTTAGAAGTGAATAACTCCTAGATACCACGAGATTTGGATGTGGTTTTTTTTTTAGTGATTGGTTGGCGTCTAAATATGATTCACAATAAATATTGAATCCAACTAAGCAAAAATACAACCATGAAAAATCAAAATCTAAAAACACAAAAAAAGCATATTTCTTTACATCTGTACTAGTTAGTACTCTTTTGTATTTTTTTTCAAATACCGTTAATATAGTTTTATGACACATAATAAAGAAAAGGGTAAAATAGTGCTTACTTTTTTTGTAATGAATTAATTTAGAAAAGTTAAAAAAAAAACAAATATTTTTTTTACTCGTGTTTGGTGTAAAATTGTCACACGGGTATTTTACTCTTACTTTTAAAATAACCTGTTCTATCGGATAAGCTAATAAAAAGGGAATGTCCGCTTTTCGAGGCAAAAACAATACTGTGCAGCGCTACCAGTGTCGCGCCCGCGATATCGCGCTGGTCTGCACAAGCCTTTATATGTCTGTGGTTTGAGTTCACAACCGATTATTAGCTAGTCTGTGGTCGTACATAGTGGTTGTGGTTCGTTCAAAAATTGACAGCTGTTATCTCGTAGAGTATTTATGTTCTGTGGCTGATAAGTTACTCATTATTTCGATCGAACCAGATCGAACCAAATAATGTAAGACCAAACGAATTAATTAATTTTTCTCAATATGCTTAAGTGGAAAGTGACTGCAAATATTTAGTTGAAACAAATGTTTATTATGTGAGAGTTTACTGTTTAATAAACAGTCACAACATATAGATCTTGGAAGAGAAAAAAACTAAAATACCTGCGTGCGTATTTGATTTTTTTTGAGAAAAAGTAATTGTGTGTTTCGGTAACAATGGATGCGACAGGGTCTATCAATACTGAAACTATAGAGAGTATTGAAAATGAGGAGGAGGTTATTGATGATTCTGAGGAAAGAGAGTTAGTGACTGACTCATGTTCAACGAAGGTTTTGGACTCAGGGGAACAGCCTCGGGACAATTACTGCCTTGTTTATATACTATTCTACCTCTTTGGAGTCACTTCCTTAGTACCCTGGAATTTTTTGATCACCGCCAATGATGTGAGTATTTTTTTTCGTCTCACTAAACTGCGACCAAGGAATACAGGCAATTTCTGATTGTTTTTGGAATGATGACTTTATTCGATAACTATGAATGAATCTAATTCTTACATTTTATTAGTTATCATACTGATAAATAATAAGTTATTGCATCTGAAAACATGCCTTGGTTGAAGAGTTTTACTCATCTTTTTAATATAAAACTAGTTTTTTTTTCTTTAATTATACTTTGTTTATGATTCAGGTCCAACATTTACTTACTCTTAACCCATAAATTGAGTATAAAACAAGGGCTTTGTTTTTTTTAGTATTGGATGTATAAGTTCCGAGATGTCACACCAAATAATCTCACAATGGTAGTACGAAAGACCCCGTTCCAGGCGGAGTTTACATCATACCTCAATGTGGCCACCGCCATTCCTAACTTATTGTTCCTTATCCTGAACTCACTGTATGGACACTTGTAAGTATGCTTAAGGATTTAAAATAATAATAAAAATACATAATATGTAATAACAAATAGAAATAATTACCAACAATGTTTAGTTGAGGATAGGAAGAAATTTTTTACCAAAAATATAATTAAGTGTGTAAATAATTAGTCTTTTTATTATGAAAAAATATTTAACCAATAGACTACTTATGGTCTATGATAATAATATACTTAATCACAGTAGCAAAGTAAAAAATTCTTGTTTGAAGCACATTCCCTGTTGTTCCAAATGTATATTAAACTAGGTATAAAACTATTAATATCAAAGACAAAAAAGTTGTGGAACCAGAATTTAAAAATCAGCACTCATTTTTTCATTTACGAACTAGTTTTACCATAATTATTATAATTGGATAGGCATGTAAAACTAACCCACATTATTTTAATTTCCGTTATAAAATTCTGAATAACCTTGATATGCACATACTTGGTAGAATATCCCTAATTAGATTTATTAAACAATACAATACTAATTGGCACCTTAAACCATGCTCAAAACAACAATTTCATTAGTAGATATAGTAATTTTTCACAGGTAATTAAATTTAGGTCAAATGTTTACTTACACTTAAAAACAATAATGACGGTTGAAAGGCTAATTGATCTAAGCAACATTTTGTCAAACTTGCAGGAGGATGGATTGGTTGTTTTTTTAATCATAATAAGATCTTATTATGATTGATTGATTTAAGTAAATAAAAGTCTATTAAATAGATGTTTTTTTAAGATTAAAAAAAAATAAAAATAACTATGATCCGTCCAGGAGGACGGATCATAAATATGCAGGAGCAAGTTTTACAAAATGTCGCTTAGATCAATTAGCCTTTCAACCGTCAATAATAAATATTGCAAATATCTCACTTAGCATTATTAGCTATTTGCTAATTATATTTTTAGTCTGACTTTGTTAATGTTTTTCTTTGTTCAACTTTTATAATTTTTTGGGTTTCATAGTGTGTTTTCTTTGCTAACAATTGAACTGGTTGATAGAGACATGCCTAGCCCTTCTTAGTCCATTATTACGTACTAAAAAAGAACTGTGAACAACTTTCATTTGGCCAATATCTTCATAGCAAGAACCTAGGTACCTCTTATTTTCCCTGGCTTGGTCATTGTCCACGGAAAAACAATATGTACTGACTGTTTCAAAGATTAAATATATTCTTTCTTTGCTCTTTTGAACAGTACACCATTCTTCCTTATGCAGATTTTTTTTTCTTTTCCCTATATTGTCTTACTACCCAACATAGATAATACATTTCATAATTAATTCTAGAATACCACTGAAGGCGCGGCTTCAAGGCTCCCTGATAATTGTGACCATATGTTTTCTGGTGACGACCTCATTTGTGCAGGTGGACACTGATAAATGGCAGAACACATTCTTTATCATCACTATGGTGTCTGTCGTCATTATGACGGGTGAGTCATTTTGTTATATATTTTCATTCAATAACTAAGCCTAATGAATCATTATATTTAAGAAATGTGAATCCTTACATATTATAAAACAAAGTCCTCTGCCGCATCTGTTTGTCTCTCTGAACGCGTCAAACTAAAAAACTACCAAACGGATTTTCAAATGGTTTTCACCAATGGACGGAGTGATTCATGCGAAAGGTTTTGGTGTCATTTCAACGGTTTTGTGTAAATTGGCTGAAATGTGATGATTATTGTCGAAGATATCGGAAAAGTCATGCCGACTAGGATCTTTACTGGCGTGCGCCGCGTAAACCGTTAGAGATACATCAAATTTATGTTCTACAGAGCTTGCCTTGTGGTCTACGAAAAGACATCACCCTCCACAGACTACAGATAGGTATAATCATAAATCTATAATTATTATCTCAACATCAAATTGCAGGCTGGTTAATAAAATCCACAAACTTTAATAGAGAAAGGTGTCTGAGGTAGGGGGGGTCCTTTACCCTAATTGCGTAACTTATTTTCGTTGTAAACGATTATGACTAATTTGTTTCATTTTGACAGTTCAACAACATTCATTGCGTTATTTACGTTGTTGAGCAGATTTTTTTTTCTAACTTATTTAGCAATGGATTAGCAATCTGTTTCAAATAGAAACAAATTGTGATTGTAAGATTCATGTTAAGGACAATTCCCTGTGTGAATCCTTCGCTTCTGTCGAAAAATTTCCAAATGTAACATTCCTCTCCCAATTAACTTCCATTCCCTTTTATCCCACTTCTCCCCCAAAATTATACAAATCTTAACTACTTTTTAAACAATAATATTAAATTTTAACCGGTGCGTAATTATTATGTAAAAATGTACTTATTGTATGTTTTTGTGCTGTTTATCATTGTAATTTAGAATAATATTATGTATATATTTATGTCGTAGTACAAACCCTAGTCCTCGTCTTTTCAGCGAGTGGAAAGTCGACGGCCCGCCTCCGAGCTCTGCCGTATAAACTTGATGCTAGCAGAATAGTCGAAACCGGCACATTTGCCAAAAATAAATAAAAATATGTGATTGATCGTGTATTACGTAATTAGGGTAGTGAGTTACAGATCACCCGGCTGTCTTAGATAGGACATGTTAATTTACAAAAAGATTAGAGTCAAGATATTATAATTAGTCTGAATCATGCATGAGATAATGACTAAGGTTCTAGGTAAAGCTTTCGGAAAGGCGAAGCACTGTGTGCTGTATGATATCAAGAAATAAAAAGATTTCTTAGGATCAAGGATGCCATGTCACTGCTAGCTGGGTATGGTTCGGGCCTACTGCCCCGTTCTTCAGACTTCGCAGGGCTCGAAAAATACCAAGTCGGAAAGGAAATAGAGCACAAGACCTTGTCTTACTTATTACAATACTTTTTGATAACGATGATAATATTTTTTTCAAAACACGTGTTTTACTCTAAAATAATTCAAGAAGCGTATCACGATTAAAAAGATAACCTACTTATGTATTTTAATAAAGATAATAATCTATATTAATTTCACAATCGATGACTGTGATTTTCGACCATGACTCAATCTGCCTAGCCTCTTTCCGACTATGTTGGGGTCGGCTTCCAGTCTAACCGGTTGCAGCTGAATACTAGTATTTTACATGGAGCGACTGCCTATCTGACCTCCACAACCCAGTAACTGGGTAATACGGTACCCCTTGGTAAGACTGGTGTCAGACTTTCGGGCTTCTGACGACTCGTATCGACTGTCATAGATCCACGAATGACAGCCGGGACCAACGGTTTAACGTGATTTCCGAGGCACGGAGGAGTCTCAGTATGTAAAGATGGTCACCCATCCACGGACCAACCCCGACAAGCGTAGCTTAACCTGGTAGATCGACCCATGCGACTGTTATTACTTAGCCACGAGCTCCTCCAGTTATTTTCCTGTTATTTTCGACCATGACTCAACATTAGGTACCTATATAGCTTACTGTCTCCCCCCCACCCCCCCGCGTTCTCCTGTCTTTTTGTCATATTTCAATTATGAATAACATGAATTCATGATACAGCCATAAATAATAAACATAATAGTTTCTAGTTACAGAACCCCTCCCTTAGACGCGGTTGCTTTAAGAAATGCTACTATACTAGCTATATACTAATTAAGTAATTGAGTGGCAATTAATTAACACTTATTCTCCAGGAAAACCCACTCACTGTGAGGTGGCCTGTGTCCCAGCAGTGGGAAGAATGTAGGCTGATTATGCTTATACTGGTCCAGGAAAATAAACTTTTATGTAAAGGCATTTCTGTTCAATTAAGGGCCTGTGCACACTACGTTTTTTAAACGCGCCGTCGACGCGCGTTTTAGAAACGCGCGTCGACGGCGCGCTTTTATCCTACAGAAGGTCTACAGGCTGCGTCTGACTCGCGTGCGTATCGCGTCTGTATCGCTACAAACTCGCGTCGACGGCGCGTTTAAAAAACGTGGTGTGCATAGGCTCTAAATGATCAATTATCACAAATGAAACATTTGATAGGCAAAACAAATTATGTCTTATCATTAAGTAAATAACTCATTAAATTTATGCAGATGTGCATTTGACCTAAGTACCTCGAGTCTGATGCATTCGATAATGTTTGTTTTAAATTAGGTATCTGGGTCACGTTTCAAGTTCCTCTATCTATTTTCTTTGTAACTTTATATAATGTTTATGAATACCTAAGTAATGTTCCCAATAGCCAATACATATAACATTCTTTAAAATTAATTCGTAAGTCTATTGTCTAGCTCCATGACAAGCTAAATATCAGCCGTCCCAAATGCGAGTCTCCTACCTAGCTGCTCAAGTAACCACTGGGGTGTTTAAGACCTGTATTGTTTATATACCCCACTGAAAGACCTTCTAAGCAGCAAAATAAACGTTTTAAACACGCTTTTATTAGGTCGACCTGTATGTAACTATGTAATGGAATCTAAGGTAACTAATTTAACCATCTTCCAAGGGTCGTAGCGTAATGAAAATTGGCAGCTGTATGTAGTTCTGATGACAATACAATAATATGGTACTGTCGAACTGATCTGATGATGGAGCCGGAAGATATGAACTGGAACTTCATGATGGAAAATCGTATCATAGCCGTTTTGGATTTCTTAGAAAAGTCTTTTAATGAACTTTGACCACGATTAGGTTTCAAGGTCTGATGATGAAGCCGGAAGATAGGCACTGGCATTCCATGATGGAATATTGTATCATAGTCGTGTTTGCACTTGTGAGAAAGGCCACGTAATGGACTTTGAACACAATCAGGTTTCAAGCGTGTTTTTCTAGTGTTTTTTAAACTATTAATTTATTTTAATTCAATATTTAGGTGGGTCTTTTATTCTCTATTTGAGACGTGCTCTATCAGAATAGGTCATGCCCTAATGTAATGTGATGTGACATGCCATGTGAATCAGCAAGATTGGTAGCAGCAGGGCTACTAACAGCCATGCATCGGACGTGCAAAACAATCTTAATTTGTGGATGCTATTTTAATTAATTCCCCTAAATTAAGTGCAGTCTCGATTTATTTAGATTTATAGATAAAAATCTAATATAAAATAAAAGAATTGTCCGTGACTTCTTAAACTGTTTTAATGGATAATAAAATAGAAAAGGATCTCGCTCGAATAGTGTTGTTTTGCAAGCGAATTGGATAAATAGAAACTCATCTATTTTCATACACTTGTTTTAGTCACTTCAAATAAAGATTACAAAACTTAGGAGATAAGGTTTCCCCGTATTTGCTGTTTTTATTGCAGTCTTAATTTCGCAATGCCTAAATCACTATGTAAACTGGCCCTAATTATTTCCGTTATAAAACTGAATTTAACGAAGCTGGTAATGCTATATGAGTCATTATGATTGTCAAAGTCAGACATAGCAAGTAAATACACAGAGGAATCTAAGATTTTACTAACTATCGCAGCACGCCTGGTTTCTGTTGCGTGACTTTGAGACTTGACCTAGCCTAAGTTTCACGGTCGGTAGATTACGAGTTATGTGGCTAATAAAGAAAATGATAACATTAATATCATTGTACTATTTGTAGAAATAGAAATAGAAATCATTTATTTGCCAATAATGTAGGTATATGATGGTTATTTTGATGAGAGTCCCGATACATTTTGCCTTACGGCATGCAAAATTATTTAATGTAACATAACAACAACAACATAACATAAACAATCATATAAAGAAAACAAATAGGATTCCATTCACTAGGTAACATTATTAGTCTTTGTTAAAAATACTTATATTTTTCAAAAATCATCCAGAATTAGGCACAAATGTTAACAAATTAAACTAAAAAAATGACAGAAAATTCGATTACAAATGTTAACAAATTTTAATAAAGTCAAAGTCAAAGTCAAAGTCAAATCATTTATTTCAAATAGGCCCATGTATGGCACTTTTGAACGTCAAAAATTACAAAATAATAAAATTGATTCTAGTCGCCCCTTCCAAAAGGTAGTTTTCGTATGGAGAAGAATGGGCAAGAAACTCCACCGTTACTCTTTTAAAATGTTTTACAATATTGTTTGTATATGTACGTACATTTGTTAAATAATTATTATATGTGAAGACGATGCACCTAGAATAAAATTACTATACCACAATAGGTAAAAACAATTAAAAATGAAGCAACGAGAGATAATTTAATTTGTGATAGATACATGGTTCTCACATATTTACAAACATTGTAAAAGTAGATGATTTTCCTAAAATTTTACAATTAATAAGTCAGTGTGTAAGGAAGTAATTACAGAATATAAAATCAATGTCATAAAACACAAAGTAATAAATTTTACAATTACATTAGCAACCAGTTTGATTTTGTCTTGATTCTAAATTGTCCTATGGAGCAGGACCAGCATGTTTCCAAGCACTCTTATCTTGGATATAATCCTCTAATTTGTAATATGCTTGTTTACAAAGTGTACTTTTTATATAAGTTTTAAATTTTCTTTCATTTAATTGCAATATGTCACAAGGTATTTTGTTGTAACATTTAACACAGTACCCCATAAAAGATGTATGTACTTTAGATAACCTGAAAAATGGTTGATCTAGTTTATCTTTATTTCTAGTATTAAAATTATGTCTATCACTTATTTTATTAAAGAGATGTGGATTTTTCCTTACATACATAATATTTTCATAAATGAATTGGCAAGGTACCGTCATAATATTAATCCTTTTAAAAAGTTCCCTGAGAGATTCGCATTCGAATAAATAAATAAAACAAATGTCAATACTTAAATAAAAGAATAATAATTTTGTATTGCAATAAAGCTAAAGATAGAACTGTCATTAAATTAAATCACAAAGAAAACAGTCTAAACACCACTAATATAAAGTTTTGTCATTAACAAAATCTTTAATTGCGTCACACTTGTCCAGTAGCAGTTTTGTTAACTTTTTCTTAAAAACTTTAATGGGTAATTCTTTTAAATGTATCGGCAGCTTATTATATATAAGAGGACCCATGTACTGCAGATCACAATAACTAATTGTAAAGGAAAATTTACCACTCTGCTGACCCTTCGTGGAATATAGGTGTGATGTTATGTGAAAAAAAAAAAACTTGAAAAGACTTTAATAAAAATAAACTAAGTGAGAGATCATTTTCTGATTCAATTCAACAACAATCATTTATTCTCTCTTCAAAAAGCTGACTTAAAAGTTCATGTGTAAAAAAAAATGTCTGAGCTATATTCCACCTTTGTGAGAGACAGGTGCCTAATATAGGTTTTTGGGAAAAACCTGTGTTAGTTAGTGTGAGTCTCATTTACTACAAAATGTATGGGTTTTTTTTGCGATTTCTGACTTTTCTAGTACTCAAACCTCAGTTGGTCCAATAGAGTTTTTTGATCCTTATAAGAAACAGGATTAAATGGGATCAAAAAATTTTTTGTGGAAACTGCCTATTTTCTTGCTGACTTGCTTGCTTTTTTTTTCAAAATCTCTGAATGCAGATCAAAATTTAATTTTTCAAAAAACTTTGGTTTTTTTTTTTGTAAAAAGTTTATATTTTTCACTTTTTGCCACTACCTGCTATGTAAATAACAGTGACAGGAACTTATCATATCAGCCACATACTAAGTGGGAAAAAATACGTATTATTGAAGCTAACTCAAAAACTACCCAAGCAAATTTATTAAATTTTTATGGAACCACCTCTGAAATATGATCTACCAAAGAAAAAAAATTTATCAAAATCAATTCATAATTGGCGGAGTAATCGCGTAACAAACATACAAAACAAAAAAAAAAAAACATACAAGTCGGTTAAAAAGTTAAGGATAGTCTCAATAACCGTTTTTCTGTAGCTACAACGGTTAAGGTAGCTGCCCTTACTGCCCCATCTCAAAAACCCTTTCTGTTTATTATGTCATGAACATTTATGCACTCAAATAAATGAAATAGGTACTAAATGTGTTTCCTCTTCATCGTTTTTTTATAATATCAGTAATAACTTAATTTTAATATGGTGCACATTTAATACTAGGTCACTTCATTGACGTTGAAACAATATCCTGATACTTTTTGCTCTCTTTGAGTAGGTATTCATGCAAAAACATAATCTCAATACCTAACAAATGAGGCCCAAATCTGGTTATGGATATGGCGTTATTCTGGTTTAACGACCGTCTCGTCTGACTCATGTGACTCGTTTTTTTAGGATTAATTGGATGTGTTTGTCGTTTGTCCATAGACCTGATAATTAGGTATAGTAGTTATAAGATTTAAAGTTGAGTTTTCTAAAGATTACTCCACTTTAAGAGCTCATAAAAAGGGCAATATAGAATTATGGCAATTGCCCAAGACTGCAAGCCTGAAGGGTGTTCTAGGTCCTAATTGAGAAGAGAACAATATTATAACATCTCCTGTAAATCCAGCACGCTTACTATGATCACAATACAAACGGGTTTTGTCGACGGAAGAATAGACAAAATGACAGATGAACTATCACAATCTGTAATTTTGTCTACTCTTCCGTCCTAGTTTTAATAATACATCTATGCTTCCGTCGACAAAACCTGTAGAAAACCCATTTCTATGTTTGTCATGCTACGCGTGCTGTACTATCTACTGTAAATCCCAAAAAAAATGCCTATCGTAGTCCACTACTATATATATAAAGGCTGGCAGGGACATCGACGCGAAAACTGTTACCATGGATTCAGTATATGATTCTGAACCCCGCTGCGTTGAAATTTTTCGTCGGTTATTTTAAAAAAACACCTGTTTCATAGAAAAGTGCAATACCTACGCAGCCAAAATGTATGAAACAGCAGATTGTTTTTTTAATACCCGACGAAAACTTTCTTCGGGTTCAGAATCATGTACTGAATCCATGGTAACAGTTTTCGCGTCGATGTCCCTGCCACCCTGTATATTCCACAATATTAGTAGTTACTTAGATAGTAACTTAAAATTTAATGAGATAATTATGGACCCTTTAAAGCGTAAAAACGTCAGTCTTTTAACTATAATATCGAATGTTTTCTCAATCTTAATAACCACATTTTCTTTTCCAGCTGCCAGCGCAGTCTTCATCGGAGGCCTAGTGGGCATCGCAAGCAGGTTCTCCAAAGAATACATGGCCGCAGTCGTAAGCGGCCAATCACTAGGCGGAATCATAGCCGCTGTAGCCCAAATAATATCACTGGCCTTCAAAATATCACCGCTCCACAGTGCTCTGATATATTTCGTGATAGCCGATTTTATGGTGATAACATCACTAATATCATATGTCTTGTTGTACAAGATTGACTTCTTTACATATCATATCATGCGAGGATGCGGTGGCATTGCCGCAAACAGGCATAGGGAGGTGTTCATGACTGTTATCATCAAGAAGGTTTGGGTGTACGCCTTCAGCATATTTGCTGTGTTCGGGATTAGTATGGCTGTGTACCCAGCTGTGACTGTTTTAGTGGAATCTCATCCGGATACGGCGGGCACTGATTGGAATAGTGAGTATTTTTTATAAGGTTAATAATTATGATATCATTTCTGACATCGCCAACATCAAACTAAGTAACGTTGAGCAAAAATCATTGCGAGCGACTTTTATTTTTGGTGTGAAAAATCGTTTACGGCAGCACGCAATGTAACGCACGCAAAACATTGTGCTATTGGGTGCATGCAACGGTACAGGAATTGTGGGGTATTCGGTTTGTGAAAAAAGTTTGAACTTTTACCTTCAATATCTCCGCGTTATGCTCAATTATTGTCAATATGAAAAATTGCCTCTACTCTGCTGTGATATAATTAAATGCTGATATCATAATTTTGTCTCTCTATGAGAAGAGCTGATACATATTATAATCTAAACTAATACTATAAAGATAAAATATTTGATTTTGTACGTTTGTTTCACGGCTAAACGGCTGAATTGAATGAATCCTGGAGTAGACATAGGCTACTTTTTATCGACATAACACGCGGGCGAAGAATGAAACTTTACAGAGCAATTTTCATTTTACTGCAACAGCCACAGTTCGTGTCACAAATGTAGTCATAAAAAAATGATCTCTATCATTTTCATAGAGCTGCATTATGCAGTATTGCAGTTAGCGGGAAAATTACTTCCATTGTGTTTGGGTTTCTCCGTATAATAAAATGTATTTTGTGAGGCTTGCTTTTCTTGTTATTTATTTATATATTTGGCACCTCAACGACTTGCTCACTTAAACATACACATACAAAAATCACATACAGTTATATAAGTATTGTGAACTCGTCACTTACAGAAGTGCACAGCACTAGCAGAGAATTTAATGAATACAGGAGGTTTTATTTATCGTTACTTGAATTATTTACAAAATAAAAATAAAATAAAAATAGATATTAATTATGAATTATATTCACAACTGCAATGAAAAAAAATTATAAATATCCATATTATTTCCCGCTTTATAGAAAAAGGAAGTGGGGAACTGGTTTCCGTTCCTAGTCTAGATTATGTAAGCATGAGTTAGTTATCCTTACATTAAATTGAACCTACCTACTTGGATAGGGGCGGTCCGTGGGGTGGTCTCATTACTCAAAAATCGAACAGATTTATCCAATAATTTTTATTCTTATTTTCAGACATATTCTTCGTTCCCGTTGTGAATTATTTGATCTTTAACTGCGGAGATTACGCGGGACGTATGGTAGCTGGATTCCTATTGCGAGTAAGTACTTACTATCATAAATTACAATTAGTTTAAAATCCTATAGTACCCATCCTTCAGCTGACTCAACTATCATTATACAAGCGAGATTTTGCCGTTATGTCCAAGTTGACAGGACTGCCTATTTATATTGTCTGAGTCATAATGCCTACGCTTTAAAGTTTAAAATGCCTTCCGAACGACGTCGGATCATACGGTTAATTAAAGATTAAATTAACTTTCTTATTTTTATCAAATTTATTGTGTCCGTTGCGTATCAATGATGTAAACATGCATTCATTGTTTGTAAAAATATTTTCGTAACGCATTATGTTGTATGGATGTAATTTTATACCTACTATTTGTGCATCATTTTTGTTTTATACTTTTACCTCATTGAGCAAAATTATACTTTCGATTGCGGTTTAGCTAGTGTTTGTTACCACTGTTACACGGATTACTGCGGTTTATAAAGGACTTATCAAGTGGAAGGATGAGACAAATACAATCTAAAATGAATTCTTTTAATTTCTTTAAACATCGTAACTAAGTACCAAATTTTTGCATCAGTAAAATTGATTTATTATTGGTCTATGAGAAAGCCCTCCTAGTTGATGAGTAGACAATGGGTCACCAAATTCTGTGTGTATGTCAAAATCTATTTATTTTAACCAACCAATTTCAATCCTTTTTCTAGCCAAACAACCAATGGATAATCGCTGGAGCCAGCATCCTCCGTATAATCGGCGTGCCCATGTTAATGCTGTGCAACGCTCAACCGCGCAAACATCTACCCGTTCTGTTCGCGTATGATTGGGAGTACATCATCATCATGATAGTCTTCGCGTTCACCAACGGATATCTCACTAATATCGTGATGATCAACGCTACTAGGTAAGATATTTGCTAATTACATATTACTGTGCAATCGTCACCAGTGCAAGTATCTGCCCGTTCTGTTCGCGTATGATTGGGAGTACATCATCATTATGACCGTCTTCGTCTTCATCAAAGGATATTTCACTAATATCGTGATGATAAACTTTACTAGGTAAGAAATTGCTAGTTAGATGTTTCTGTGCAAATTGTGCAACGCTCAACTGTACGAACATCTCCCCGTCGTGTTTGCGTATGATTGGGAGTATCTTAATCATCATGATAATAGTCTAGGGGTTTATCAAGGGATATCTCTCTAATCTCGTGATGATTAATTACTTGGTTAGTTATTGTTAGTAAGATGTCTCTGTGCATATTGTGCAATGGTCAACTGTATAAGTATCTACCTGTTGTGTTCATGTGAGATTGGGTGTACACCATCATTATGATCGCCTTCGCATTCACTGATAAATATCTGACTAATATCGTGATTATTAATTCTACCAGGTAAGATAGTTGAATGATTGCTAGTAAGATGGCTCTGTGAAACGCTCAGCCGCGCCAGCACATGCCCTGTATGATTAATTTTACCACATGTTCTACAATGTTTAATGATTATAATTTACCACATAACGCGGCTTATAAGATATGCGTATTATCAAGATGACTGTAAAATTGTCTCCTATCGCGTCATCCAAACATTTATATGACTAAGTCAAAATAATCGATCACTAATGAAAACGTGACTGACTTGTGATTTCTGACCCCAACTAAATATAATGTACAGTTAGTATAGTGCTCAGCAAATAATTAGGTTATCACTACATTCTATGATTAATATGATGACGCTTTCGTGTTAAATAACTACCTACCTATGTAATGAAGTATTTCATATTTTCCATGTTCTTTAGGTATATAAGAAAGAAAAGAAAAATAGGTTTATTATACAGGGTGGCAGGGACATCGACGTGAAAACTGTTACCATGCGTTTAGTATAAATGATTCTGAAGCCCCCTGCGTTTAAATTTTTGAGTCACATTCGCCCGCAGTGATGTCACATCCGTGACATCACTGCGGGCCCTATCAGAATACCTTCTCTCTTTTTCTTTCTGTATCTATCCAAATAGATACAGAAATAAATATAAAATAAAATAAAAATAGATATGTAAAATACTTTAAAAAATAAAATAAAATAAAAATAGATATGTGAAATACTTTAAAAAATAAAATAAAAGTAGTCCGCGTGTCTGCACCCGACGTTACTTCAGTTACTTGTCTATAGTATCTGTGGTAGTCTAGGTCTTGGCCTTTACTGGCGTGCGCGTTACGGTAGTATGTTTCCGTTGGATAATTTCAGACCTCCACGCGGGCGAAGCCGTGGGAAAAACGTAGTATCGTATAACATTATTCGTCTCTAAAATCCTACACTATCTTTCCAGGGTGGTGGAGCTGCACGAACGTGAAAAAGCATCAGGTTTGATCGCTACAATGCTGAGCGTGGGTCTGGTCGCCGGCGCCGCTGTGGGCATGCTACTCGTACATCTTCTATAAACACCTGACATACGTGGTATGAAGTAGCAAGGAAGGTATGTGGTCACAGGAATTATGTTTGAGTTTCTGTATTTGACCTGTCAAAAGTTATGGTAACAATCGGTTTATTTGTAAGTCGGTAAAAACCGAATTTGGATATTGTGTATCATTTGAATTTGAAGCTTGGAAGAACGAAATGCGGTTATCACAGCGATTTCCGTATTATTCGAAGATTTTAAATGATTTAGTTACTTCAAGAACTATTTTATGATAAAAGCTGGATTGAATGCCTCATGTTTCGGTTATCATCGCGATTTCCGTGATAAGTGTGATAAATTATTTGACAGAAGGGACAGATACTTTATGAAGTAATACATAGACAGGTTGAGCACAGTGGTATATATACTAAAATGATACATAATTGTTTGTATAAAAGTTAAAAGGCTACAAAAAATGTATATATTTAACAAAATATAAACCCTGTCTCTTAAAACTATACTCCATTTGAAATAAGATTAGACATTTAAACAAACCTTTTTACAGTCCGTTCAACCGATTTTGACTTCTATACCGTAGGCATAAGGACGGCATTAAAAGCAAAAAAGTGGTTACAATACCAACTGTTTACTGCAGCTGCCATTTGTCATGCCACCATCGCAATAGAAGTCAAAATCGGTTGAACTGTCTGTAAAATAGTTTTACTTAAATGTCTAATCTTATTTCAAATGGAGTATAGGAGGCTTGTATCCTATGACACAGATGAGATCTTAAATGCCTCTTCCAAGTTCGTTTACCTAGTAGAACTATTATTGCTATTGTTTTAGCGTTCCTACGTTCCTACAAATACTAGCAGAATGTAGTTTTCCTATTACGTACTAGATAAGAACAAAACATTATTTCTTGGACTACATACCAAGCGATAGTATTAATAGGCCGCGGGCGGTACTTGCTTCATAAAGACATTAATTGTATTATGTGTAACGTTCATAGTCATAAGCATAAATTAATAAATATTGTTATCAAAGTTCGACTAATCTAAACAGATTTTAAAACATTAGAATGCAAGATACAAAGTTTATTTTGTATAGCGATATTTTAGAAGCCATTCTTGCTTTGGTAGACTCCATACAAAAGTATGGTTTTTGTATTTTTCAATAAGTATAATATTTATTTGTACTCATATTTTCATTTTCTTGATATTTCTAGCTGGTCCGTCTGTACACATGGCTACACATCAAGCTATACGTTTCCAGTATAAGTTGATCTCGCATTGTATAATATTTCCGTACAGTGCGAGGTCACCTTATACTGGAAATGTTTAGCTTGATGCGTAGCCGTGTGTACAACTTTTTTTTTTAAACACGGAGTTCTGAACGAATTATTTCTATCTGCTAAACTGCAGTCTGATCGTCTATTGTAGACATCAAATAGGTTTAAAAGCTAAAATAACAAGAAAATTCCCATTATAATGTTACTGCCCGTTTCGCTTTTAAGTGATATTTATTCATTAAGAAATTATGATATCATTAAGATTATTAAGCGGCTAAGAAACCTTAAAAGGTTTATTCATTCTTAAGCACGTGTAATACCAACTTAATATCATTTAAAAATTATAGATTTAGAAGAAACACAGGCCAAGTATATTAAAATTTCTTAGCACGTGCTTTGGCTGAGCTTTACTCCTGTCACTGTTACACAAGTCCACTCCTGCACAAGTTTGACAGTTGTGCTAACTGTCATACTTCAAATACATGATAGACCCTGCATTCCGAAATGCGATAAAAGTGATAATATCGCGAATCCGACCAAATTTAATCGTCACAATTATTATTCAATAGCCCTTATATTTTGTGACTGTTAAATTTGGTCGGATTCGCGATATTATCACTTTTAGTGCATTTCGGAACGCAGGGAGAGACGGGAACCCCGTACCAACCCAACAAGATCTACATTGTGTTCAGCTGTATCAATAGAAGAATTATGTTTGTAAAAAAATATAGAATATAATAAAATAGAGACAGGAACATATTTTTGTCAAAGCACATCCTACTAATTTTTATCTATCTTGGCCACAGTGTAAATGGGAAGAATTATATTCTTAGACAAATAATTCCAATGAAAGACATTTTCCAAACTTTGCATAATATTGGAATTTAACACATATATATCAATAAAGGTTAACAAATGTTTGACATTACTTACTTGTTCTTTTGTTAATTTAGTTTAGTGTGTTATAGATCTCAAATACTTATAGGTTTAAATTATGTATTTTAAGTAGTTCAAATAAATATTCAAGTTTATCGATGTATAGCAATGTATGTACGTATAATCATTATGATTTGTCTTGAAATTAATAATACAAAACAGTTTTGTACCTGATTTTAATTCTAAGGACCTCCTTACTGGTGCTCAGTCCAAAAAGTTTTATATTCAGTTGTAAAATGCTGTTATTAGGGTTAAACATAACTGGCGAAATGTCATTGTACTATAGGTACTTACACCTCTACCCAACTCTTCGGGGAAACAAGGCGTGATATTAAGTTATCAGTTTTTTATATAATTGAAATATTTTTTACTTTCTACCGGATAATTTTTTTACCGTCTCGAAATTTTTACAGGGTTTCTACCCATGAATATAAACAACTTTCACTATGGGAGCAACTCAGAAATCACGAAAAAAAAAATCAGCTGTTTATACAAAAGTTCAATACCTACTTGACCAAAATGTATGAAACAGCTGATTTTTTTTCGTGATTTCAAAGTCGATAAAAAAATCATCCGGTATATATTTTGTTTAATAATTACCTTGAAAAAGGGAATCCAGGCAATTCCGCAAGCAAAAATAAATTGGTTACCAACTGTCATTGTAGCATCCGGTTTTATAAGTTACCACAAAGATTTTGTTACAATGCATTTAATAATAACGTTTCTTATTTATAAGTATGCACGTGAATAGTAAAGTGGCGCTTCGATTTGTATAATAACGTAGATTTATGTATCTGTTTGTATAATCGGTGTGTATAATTTTGTATATTGTGTATGTAGTAGTAACAAAGTGATAGTGTATGTAGTAATAACAAAGTGATAGTGTATGTATTTATAAAATTGGTACTCCATTTTCATTGAGTTATATGACATGAAAACAGGGAATATAATAATTTGTATAGTATAATAAAAACGACGTGTATATAGACAAGTAAACTTTTTTGTTGATAATTTATCAGTCAATTTGGTGAATTACATTCTAAGTATACTATATCATACTATAATAAATATATAAAATAATAAAAACACAGTAGTTTTTGAGCTAATAGCTAGACATACGAACGAAGGTGTTCGCAGTGGCTCCATCTATAGAAGCTGCACATAACTACATCATTTAACTTGGCACTATAACCAGATAATATGAACTCAATTAGAAAGTTTATAAAACTTGTGATAATTTGTTGATGAATGAATGAATTTAAATTTTAAAATAAATTATTTATGTGAATTCAATGCGTTTGTATTATTTAACAGTATTCATTATATATTTTCTATTATGCTGAAGTGGAATCTTGCACCACCATTTTGACGTCATAATGAAGGGACCAAGGGTTTCTTAAAAAAGTACTTACACGTTGAGGTAGCTAAAATTATTGCAATAGATATTATATAGTAGATTTACAGTATTGTGTATGTAGGTTTGATTTGAAACCCAAGGTCCCTTCATCTTAAAGGCCAACGCCATAGATAATACACTGCTAACTGGAAAAATCCTCCTTTATCATTATCGTCCATTTTCTACGAACCAACGTACACTACAGACGGGTGAGACGGACCGCACCGTAATTTTTTTGTATGAAAATGCGTAGCGCTGCGGCCGTTGCGGGTGTAACATGGGTCACCGAATTATTAATGTACCGACTTGGGTTTATGTATTGACACGTTAAATGAGAACTCGACATCATGAGGTTTATGATCGGAGTTCTTTGTAACTATTGTAATCAAGTTCTACCCCAACGTATTTGATTTAAAGATTTAAAAATTCGACTTACCGACCGGATACGGAACACGATATTGCGCTCTAAGACAAATTGACTGACGTCACCCAAAAAGCAGCCAAGCTCAAGTGGGACTGGGCCGGACACGTTTGCCGCATTTCGGATGCATTGTAGGCTAAGACCACTAAAACATGGGTTCCTGAAAACGTCCAGCGGCATCGTGGAAGACCCAGGGGGCCTACCACAAGCTCATAAAGCAGTATTATTTTACTTCAGTGGAAGAAAGAGATGGAGCTATACGTCCAGCATGCGTAGCATGACCACCGTAGAAACGAGTTTTGTCGACGGAAGAATAGACAAAATGACAGATAAACAATCACAATCTATCATTTTGTCTATTCTTCCGTCGACAAAACTCGTTTCTACGGTGGTCATGCTACGCATGCTGGACGTATAGCTCCATCTCTTTCTTCCACTGAAGTAATATTAAAATAATACTGCTTTTGAGGTGGTGGTAGGCTCCCTGGTGTAGATAGCAGAACGAACTTGACGCTTATAGGAGGGATTGGTCCATATTAGCTCAAGAACGAGTTGAGTGGAAAAAGGAAAGGGAGGCCTTTGGCAGTGGGTCAATACGGGCTAATTATTATTATTAATTTAAAAGTAAACAAATATAGATCAGTCAGTCCGTTTAATAAATAATGTCATGTAAAAAAAAAACAATCACAATATCAGACATTTCTAAAATGAGAATGATTGTAATTATATTACTTGTATTATATAAACTATAATTACACCTTATACGAAGCGATTACTCATATTATGTTTTTTTAAGTTAAAAATGTGAATAATTCCAGGCACCATTTGATATATTATAAAATTTAAACTTTTGAGTGACTATCCAATATCTACTAAATAGTTTAACGTCATAAGAAAATTTAAAATAGAGGGAGCCACCATCATCTGGGCCGTTTCATTTATTTGTTTCAGCTTCTATTTTCAGCGGCTTCAAAAATGTGTTTCTCTATTTGGCGGTAATTTGCCTCAGATTTAAATTTTGAGAATACCTAATATTGGATAGTCACTCACATCTTTCCCTCCCCGTCATTTCATAACAACACGAGCAACGCGAACATTTACGAGCACAATATACATAAATATCTTCTGGACAATACAATTGCCGTCTAGAATCACATACAGGGTTGTGCAAATTAACTACAGAATAGATTATATATAGGACTTGTTTTACCACTGAGCTTTTAAGGCTCCGTGCACGAAAAATACCCTCTTTTGTCAATTACTTATCTAATTATGAGGAAGCTTCTAATAATTGAAAGATTAAGTCTGTCTGACTATGAGTTCAACGGTCACGAGGACTCATTGAGATCGTTAACAATTAAAATTCTATTGTGTATCATTAATGAACTTTGAAAGGATTAAAAGTACAGTTTTCGAGCTGTCAGTCACAGCACCTGTTAATAGTTGCATCACTTTTGCGCTCTCGAAAATATGGTATATTTCGCCTTTGACTTACTTAATGAAGATATTGTATAATCATAAAATAAAATTTTGATTTTATCTCAAGGATAGCTGAAGGCATTTAATGTCTGATTTTTTAATTTCTTGATATGGTTTGCTAAATAATAGAAAAAGTTCATTTCTAATGGATAAAAAAACGGTTTTTTCAACATTATTTTTCTGCTATATTTTGTATGAAAGTTGAAAAAAGTGGTTCAGCCACATGCAAGTAGACCATATAATAATGTTGATGATATTTCTAATTTTCAAAATCAGAAGTAGTTTCTTGTAACAAAATGATCAAACGTCAGTCTCGACAACTTATTGCGAATATGAGTGATTTTCCATGAATACTTAATTTATTTGAAAAATCCCTTTCACCTACATGTAAAACAAAGAACTCGATTTTTCAAATCACAAATACTAGTTTTGTTTAAATTATTTTTCCTTAACAAAATTGATCAAAATCAGTCAATTTCGTGCACGGCCCCTTTACAAATGCGAAGTATCAACACATATTTAACTACTCATTATTTCAGTGTAAAAATATTGTATTCATAAAATACGACACGTGCAATATCTGCTACAAAAAATATCTTTAAACAGAGTGTCATAATTAACAGCAGGTGTTAAAACAAGCCCTAAGTATTCTTTAATTTAATAGATTCTTTCTGCTTATTTGTCACTAGTTTTAATAACTACAACAGCGTGAGAACTCGTTGGCAGAACTTTGAACGATATGTAAAAATTCGTAACATTTCTATGAAAATATACTTCTATAGTTATTTCAACTTACGAGCGCGCGTCAATGTTTAGAATTTAAACCTTATGTCAATGGCCACAAAAGTCATATGACGTGCGCTCGTGATTTGCAACGACTATACAAGCAGAAGCTTGATTGTCGTAAAAACAATTAGATTTCTTAGTTGAAAAATATTAATATCATTTTCTCTGTTGAGATTTTATGTTGCGAATTATTTAAAACTAAATATATAAATGGTTCGAACTGACTAGTAAGTTTGATGATGAATGAATGTGATGATTGTACTACAATGTGGTTTTTTAATTCTACAGTTTTACAGGGCTAGTGTTGCTGAGCTTTTCAAAGCGTAAGATCATCACCAAAACGAGACGCCTTAGAGTGAAAACCTCGTAAGTGTAAAAAAAAGTAACTTTTCAGGAGGAAGCAAAAACTGCGTGCTGTAAAATTTCATACGGCGTCTTTTATGTTCGCAGTTCTGGATATAAAAGCGGGTTAAATTTCCATATTAATTAATAAAAAAACTATAAAAGACGCCGTACAAAAATTTTACAGCACGCAGTTTTTCTTTCTCATGAAAAGTTACTTCTTTTTTACACTTACGAGGTTTTCACTCTAAGGCGTCGAAAAGTTGGGTTAAGAATTTTAGATTTGATACTATAGAGGTATGAGGAACAGGGTGTAAAGTTCACTCATCCTCCATTGAAAAAGAAGGAAATGGGTGTTGTGTCTGGTGGGCTACTTGCCCAACGATTTATGTCGGAACGTTGTATACAGTGTCTTTATAATGTGCACATATCGAAATGAGGCAATCTATACTTAATTTTATCGACGGAATAAATATTTAAAAAAAAAAAAAAAAAAAATTTATGGAATAAAAACAAATTGTAACAATACGGTGTAACTTTTAAACTAAATGATCTATCGCGATGAAACAAACTACATAATGGTTGGAAGTAATTAGGCCTCCACATAAAACGAAAATTGTGGAAAAAAAAACTACCCTCAATTGAAAATAAACAACACACAATAATCTTACAATTTCTCAATAAGACGCCAAAAATAAAAAATAAATCTTGTTTTTTTTTATATTTTTCCGTCGATAAAATTAAGCATAAATTCCCTCATTTCGATATGTGCATCTTATAAAGATTAACACTGTATAATATGCTACTCGCGCGGTAACCTCTGCTTGCGCGATGCAGGATTTGACGTCACGTCCGTGTGATGCGTAGTTCGCATGTGGCGTTGTAGATGCCGCCACAACATCAACTAATAATTTTCATAAAACTAAGTTAGTAAGACTTTACAACTTTTCATAAAATAATGGTCATTACAGGAATTTAGTTCCATCCCAAATAAACTCTTAAACTACCCATTTATAAGCATTAAAGTCACATTAAATTTAGCGTAAACATAACCCAAAAAATTCTTAAAATCATTCCTAGATTTCAGGTTGAATATTACAAAATTATAAATTTAAAAAAAGTATATTCCTATTTCTGTAAATGACTATCACAAGACTAAGTTTGCACAACCCTGCCTACCCTCTACCATATGTAGACTCCTATAGATCAGGTGTTAGTTGGCAGTCATCTATTCCGTTGGGTCACTACTTCGGCGCCTTGTCGAACGAATCGGAACATTCCATTCGATATCGCCACCACGGGCGAGAATAGACGGAGAGGGTATTCGCTGGAAAAGAGACAAACATATGGTAAGATCTTATAGTGCTAACTTTTATCAATAAAGCCTTATTTCCACGATTCAATTTTCTTGCCTGTGGCATTCAATAAAAATGAAACAAAAAATTACTTGCATCGTCTAAACACTGTCTATACAATATTACTTTTATTGTTGCTTCAACTTATGGTATGCCTCAGGCAATTAAAACGCACCGTGTAAATCTGGCTTTAATCTGCTGTCAGATGTTTTGATTAGTTGGCAATAATAATCAATAGGCCCATCAAATCACTTCACATTAGATTTGATATAAAATACTGATTGAGCGGCTTCAAAATTTAGTTCAAAGCAACACTAACTGAAACATTGACATTTCAGTTTTATATAAAACAATGTTTCTAACCGTAAGGATTTACACATTTCACAATACATTGCCTAAGAATTTTAAGGATTACCCAATGTCAATCCATTTTAGATAACAATAATTAACTGTTATCTTTTATCTGGTTCTTGATCGAATCGTATTACAAATTCCAGTCAGTCCTGTCCAGTGTGTTAATTTTTTTTTTGTTTAAACTTCGCCAAATTAACATTTTACTTTTTTTCTTAAAATGCATATTTTAATAAATATTTAAGGCAGTAAGTTATTTCTATAGTTAAAACTGTCGAAATCAAAGTATGTTTTCGACAAATTACTCGAAAATTGTTATTACGACAAATGCTGATCAAATAGAGGCGAAAATGATTTCAATATGTGAAACTTACCTTCCTATAACGGGGGTAGCTTCGTTACCACTCAATATAAATACGGGGAAGAATATGGAGAAGACGCAACCACTGTAATAAAAAGAAAAACATTATAAATCTCAATGCAGAATACATAACTCTACTACACTACTACTACTATACTATGTCTACCTCTGAACATAATAATGAGTATTCTATTCTATTATACCATGGTAAGTAATTAATAAAAGTGTCTTCCTCGTTGGTCTACTAGTGGTCGCAAGCGTGACTGCTGAGCATATAGCCCTGGGGTTCGATTTCCAGGGGGTCTACCACCAGCTCATAAAGCAGTATTATTTTAATATTACTTCAGTGTGGGAAAGAGATGAAGCTCTACAGGTCGTATAGCTCCATCTCTTTCTCCCACTGAAGTAATATTATAATAATACTGCTTTATGAGCTGGTGGTAGACCCCCAGGTCGGGCGAAGAGCTATTGAGTTTTTCCATTAGGAATTATTTCGCAGTTGCAGCCCGGAGTCTGGATTTGTGCCCGGTTTATGGTAGGTTCACCCCCTATACATGGGACTTAAACATAACTGACAAAATGTCTACCTAACCCAGGGATCATCATCATCTGCCTAGCCGTTTCCCAACTATGTTGGGGTCGGCTTCCAGTCTAACCGGATGCAGCTGAATACCAGAACCCAGGAACCCAGGGATCATCAATTAGTTTAATTAGGGGTAAAAAAAAAACAACTGGCTGTCGCGGTCCGTTTGGCAGACAATTACTAGCATTAAAAAAAAATTAAATACCTAACCAACAAATATTATTTAATGAACAAGGATAACAAAGTAAGTAATTAATATTAATGTGAAAACCGGCCAAGTGCGTGTCGGACCACGCACAATGAAGAGTTCCGTAGTTGGGATGAATTTATCCCAAAAACGAACTTCACTTTGTAGTTGAAAAACATGTTCTCCCATACGGAATGTATGTGAAAACATGTTTTTGCAACTGCAGATATAAGTTGGGATATTGGTTGGGGGGGTCTGGATTTATGCTTTCGCGGTTGCACAACGACATGCTTTGCTTAGCTTTGCTTGGTAGTATAGATGCAGGCCTACCCTGCCGCCTCCTTCAGAAGTGGCAGGGTTGGCGGGGTCTTGAGGGTGAGCGCTACAGTCGTGTAGATCCTCAAGACAAGTCTGGCGGATGCACCTTCTCGAGGTTGCCACCCCGTTCTTGGTCTAATTCCATAAGAAATAGACGTAACTAAAACCACCAGGCGCCTTTGCATCCCTTCCTCAATTCCCTTAACCTTATTCTTTCCCGTCTCATGCCTTCCTGTCCCAAATCTCACAAACCCTCCCCACTCTATCCCATCTGTATCCCCACTCCTCCCTTTCCGCCTTTCCATCTTCCACTCCTAACCGTGATCCCCCGTGACTGGGTGGTGGCGGGCTCGACTATCACTAAAACCAGCTGATGGCGAGTAGGAGTAAGCAGTCACCTGCGCTAGGACCTGCGCAGTTGAGCGCCGTGAGCGGGGATGAAGGAGTCCTGGGGGGTTGAGCCGAGCGGCTCTGGTTGTAATGTGCCCGTAAGGCAACACGCCCCCTTTGGTCCGGATTTCAAGCGAAACGGTGGCCCTACCCAATAGCCAGGGGTAGGGAAATGGTCATAGTGTCCCGTCAGAGGGCCACAGGCGAGGTGCGTGAGGTCCGCTGAGGTCGTCCTCGGACGGTCGAAGCGGTAGGTAAAGGTCATGCTGACGGTGTAAGTGAGGGTTGATCAGATCGTTGGCCAACGCCAACCCGATCGAGCACCCGATGTCGCACTGTAAACCAGCCTTGCGCACCTATATCTCTCTGGTAGTCCTAACGTTCGAACTTATTCTTTATAGTGAGACGTTCCCAGGTGCGGGCTCCATGGAGGGTGGGAGCCAGAGAGATGAATTTTAACGACAATTAAACATGGATAATCTAAGGCCATATAAAAAAACCAACACCGGAGTGGAGGCGAAAGCCAATGAAACTCTGAAGGGAGGTGCTTGCACTTCTCTTGCCCCTGGTGACCTGGCGGCTAACGCCGCGGGTACCAGCGCGGGCGCCGGTCCGGCTGTGGCGAGAACCACAGCTAAGACCAAAACCAAAAAGTCCCAAAACAAACAAAGGACGTCGGCGCTGATTGGGACCAGTACCGACCCTTCTAAAACTCAGGCGAAGACTACGGCGACGACTAATTCCACTGCCGGTCCGACCCTTTCCACACAGATCCCGGCGCCGGGTAACACCGGTACCGAGGATTCTACCATACACCCATCCATTCCTGTGGCTCCTCTAGCCTCCTTCCATCAGACGGCCGTCACCCATCATACGGAGGCGGCCGGCAGCACCGAGGACGTGTTCTCACGTGCCTGGCAAGTGGTGCAGAAACGCAAGGGCAAGGGTAAAGGCACTCAACAAGCCCGTTGCCCTTGCACCGACCCTTCAGGTCAACCGGCAGCCACGGTACTTAAACGCAAGGGCAAGGGTAAATGCACTCAAAAAGCCCGTTGCCCTTGCGCTGACCCTTCAGGTCCACCAGCTGCTTTAGATAAGGGCAAACAGAGGGACAGAGTGACGAGGAAGGAGCGACGCCAGGAGCGTCGCCAGGCTCGCATTATGGCAGGAAAGGGCTCGGGGAACAAACAGGTCACAAGCGGCCAGCTCAACTTCTCCGCCGGCAAGCGGTCGCAGGTAGAGGCCGGCACTAGCCGACCAGCGCCCAGTCAACCGCCAACCGGTACTCTTGAGAGGCCGGCTACAGAGACCATCACGACACAGCGACCCGATTGGAAGGATCAGGCTGCGGCCAAGCGAGCTCTCAACGAGACTTTGACACCTCGGGGAGAGCATAAGCGGCCGCGTCTTGATCAGTCCAAACGGGTCGCCCAACGAAGCTACGCCCAAGCTGCCAGTGCTACCCTCGACGTCGCGATCACCTGCGACCGCACGGGGTTCCTCAGCAAGGACGTATCGGACCAGGTACTCGCTGCTATCCAGAAGCAGATCATTCTCGAGGCCTGCTCCCCCAAGCAAGACACTCCAGGGCCGACCTTCAATGCAAAGCCGCTGTTTGCCGGGGGTGTTTTAAAACTGTGGTGCGGTAACGACCACACCTTAGCCTGGCTAAGGAAGACAGTCTCCGACCTTTCTCTCCCAGCTAGCATCTTGTTAGCCGTCAAGAGTCAGTCGGAGATTCAGAAACGAGCACGATGTGGTATCGTGATCCCAGACGAGCAGGGGGTCTTTCCAGAGCCGACCAATATTGGGCGCGTTCTGTCTTACCAGAACCCCTGGGTCGACATAAAGAGGTGGTTACTTCTGCATGCCGATCAACAAGCAGCGGCATGGTTCGTGGTGGTCAGTGTTCCTGTAGACCAAATCCCGACCCTGATGGAGGCCGGGCGCCGTCTCTCAATAGATTTGGGGGCGGTGTACGTAAAGTTTCAGGGTCGGAACGGCAGGTTCACCGATGTTCCCCAAGGATGGGACCCAGCCACGGGATCCATTTGCGAGGCACTGACGCAGCTGCCGCCGACACCAGCAGGGGAGTATACTCCCCCACCAAACAACCCGGAAACGTCTGCGGCCGAGCCTGCTGTAGCAGAGTCGGCCGCCTATGCTGCCGCCACCGTGGGCGCCGTCCCTTCATCGGGCGAGGAGCTGGACGACATGATTTTGTCTCCGGCTTCGGGCCAGGGAGGGGACGGTTTCGACGAGGGCGACTTGTTTGCCGGGCTTAGGCTTGAGGGGGACGAGGGTTCGACCAGCGATGGCGTCCCTTTCGTCGGCCTGTAAAGTTCTGCAGGCAAACCTCCACCACAGTCAGACCGCGACGGCTCAGCTTCGCAAGTGGCTGGAGGTTCAACACACGGCCATTGCCCTGATCCAGGAGCCGTGGATTAGGGCGGGCCGCATACAAGGACTCTCCAATCTTGGCGGTAAGCTCCTGGTCACCACAGACCACGATCATCCCAGATCGTGCATCTATGTCACAGGTAACCTTAAAACACAGCTCTTAACTGAATTCTGTTGCAGAGATGTCTCTGCAGCAAAGCTGATAATACAGCGTGACAACGCCACAGAGATGGTGATCGTTTTTGCCTCGGCCTACATGCCCGAGGCGGAGGCACCGCCTCCCCACGGACTCGCCCGCCTCGTGAGCCATTGCGAGAGATGCGGGTTTGAGGTCGTTGTCGGGGCCGACGCCAATGCTCACCATCAGCTGTGGGGTATGGACACGCAAAACGAGAGGGGTAAGGCCTTGGTTGACTACTTATTATCGACTAACCTATCCCTACTAAACACTGGCTCCGAACCAACATTCGTAACCAGGCGAAGCCGCACAATCATAGATCTTACTCTGGTAACAGAGGGCGCGGCGGAAATTACCACTGGGTGGCAGGTCTCTACGGAGGCCTCCTGCTCCGATCACAGGTGGATCCGCTTCGACATTCAGGTCTGTGTCCCACCGATACTACCACGGCGTTATCCGCGTAAAACGGATCGTGCCACCTACACACGCAGTCTTGAATCCAGGCTTGCGACGCTAAGCGATCCGATGACATTTGCGGACACGACACAGATTGAGGTACAAGTAAGCCACCTTACTGAGTCAATCATAGACAGCTACAAAACTGCCTGCCCAGAGACCACGCCGCGCAACATACCGGGTAAACAACCCTGGTGGGGCGCTGATCTGGAGCGCAAACGCAGTAAGGTAAGAACAGCTCTGAATAGAGCCATGAACACATGTGCGGATGAGGACTGGGATAACTACTACGCGGCCAAATCCAGCTACAAAAAATGCATCAGATTCAGGAGCACTTCGGGATGGCGCAAATTCTGTGGTAGCATTGAATCTTGTCAGCAAGCAAACAGGGTAAGGAAAGTTCTGGCGCAACAGAACACAACTGGGCCCGCCACCCTCCGCAAACCTGATAACACACTCACGTCGACGCCTGAGGAAACAAGACGCGTCCTAATTGAAACTCACTTCCCGGGATGTGTCTTCGCGCAGGTAATCGACTGGCAAGATGAAACCCAAACACCATCAGATAATGATTGGAGTTACGCACGCAGGATGATCACGTTGGAGAAACTCCAATGGGCCATCCGGAGCTTCCATCCTTTTAAGGCGGCTGGTCCTGATGGAGTGTTCCCCGCTTTACTACAGTGGGGGGGTACATCTGTCGCAATAAGACTGGTGCCTTTAATGAGAGCATGCCTGGCCTTTAGATACGTTCCTAAAGGATGGAGGGAAGTGAAAGTAATATTCATCCCCAAGCCAGGTAAGGGTGACTACACAAACGCCAAATCCCACCGACCAATCAGCTTGACCTCCTTTCTTCTAAAAACTATGGAAAGGCTATGTGATAGAGAGCTGAGGGATGGCGCTCTGAAAACCATACCGCTACACGGTAATCAACACGCATACAGCCCAGGTAAGTCGACCGAATCTGCTCTCCATCTGGTGGTCAGCCAGATTGAGGATGCGATTCATCAAAAAGGCACCTGCCTGGGCACTTCCATAGACATCGAAGGAGCCTTCGACAAAACCAACTTCTCCAGCATTAGCAGCGCCCTCTCCAGACACGGAGTAGAACAGGTACTGACGGACTGGATTACAAACATGTTAAGCAAACGAGTGGTTCGCCTAGAGGATGAGCGGCAGTTGGCCATGATAGCCAGAGGCTGCCCCCAGGGAGGGGTGCTTTCCCCCCTTCTATGGAATCTGGTAATTAATGACCTCATCACCAAACTCAACGCCAACCGCTATTACACAATAGGGTATGCAGATGACCTCGCAATCCTTGTCTCGGGCAAGGTGACGGGAACGATCTGCAACCTCACTCAGCAAGCACTACGTATCGTAGAAAATTGGTGCAGGGAATTTGAACTATCAGTGAACCCCACTAAAACTGAACTAGTTATGTTTACCCAAAAACGAGCATTAGGCCCTTACCGCCTACCCAAACTGTTCGATACAGAACTTCAGTTGGCTAACGAGGTCAAATACCTCGGGGTCATTCTAGACAGTAAGTTAAACTGGAGTAGTCATATAGACAACAAGCTAAACAGGGCCTGCATCACCTTCTGGCAGTGCAGGAGAATGATAGGTAAGAAGTGGGGCCTATCCCCCAAAATTATTCTGTGGCTGTACACAGCAGTGATCCGCCCCATGATCACTTATGGGGCTGTGGTCTGGTGGCCCCGTACTCAGCTGGTTACAGCTTCTAATAAACTACAACGCACGCAAAGGCTTGCCTGCGTGGCGACCACGGGCTGCATGAGGACTACTCCGACTGCAGCCATCGAAGCCATGCTGGGACTACCCCCGCTCCACCTGTTCATACAGCAGGAAGCGACAATGGCAGCGGTACGTCTTAATGCAATCAATCTCTGGGGTAAGAGGGAGACACAACACACCGCGCTGCTTGAGGGACTCAATAATGAGTTCCCTATTACGAAAGCCATAAATGACCGGGTACCCAAACAATTTATCTTCGATAAAAAATACAGGATTCAACTTCACGAGGATCGTCGATGCGAGGGTTTGCGCCCCGCAGAGCTACGTATCTTTACCGACGGATCCAAAACAGGTAGTGGCACAGGTGCTGGAATCTTCTCGGAGGACTTCAACATACACATAGCCACACCATTGGGAGTCCATAACACAGTGTTCCAGGCCGAATGCATGGGTGTATCTCTTGCCGCTTCAGCCATCATGGCCAGGGAAGTTAAGGACCACTCGATACGCATACTCTCAGACAGTATGGCTGTTCTGCTAGCGCTAAACAGTCACACTGTTGACTCTGGGCTGATATACGAGTGTCACCAGCGCCTTAACCAGGTGGGTAGCCTCAATAATATAACCATTCAATGGATCAAGGGACACAGCGGTTCGCGGGGCAATGACGCAGCCGACGAACTTGCCAGAAGGGGGTCGAGCATGGCACCAGTGGGGCCTGAACCCATTGCGCCACTCCCCTTCGGGTACCTACGCACTCTGGTAAGGAAAAGAACCAGGGATCAACATCACAAACTTTGGTTGGACCACGGTGAATGCAGGCAGGCCAAGGAGGCACTCCCTATGATTGATGGCCGCCTCACGAAACAGGTTCTCCGACTAACGAAACAGCAGCTGCGTACAATTACAGCAGCTGTAACTGGCCATGGGTCATTTAATAAACACCTCTTTGTCATAGGAGTCACAGACAGTCCGCTGTGCAGAGCCTGCATGGAGGACGACGAGACAGCAGCTCATGTGCTGTTAAACTGCCCAGTGGTCGCCACATACAGGGCCAAGTACTTCGGTAACCCAGGTACCCTACGTGAGATTGTCAGTGACACCAAGGCGTTGCTGGCCTTCTTTGAGGAGCTGGGGTGGATCGAATAATCGATTTTCCCACCCGTACGCAAAATACGCGCTTTGACGTGGAGTTGCGGATACCAGCCCGTATTACCTATTACCTATTACCTATAAGTTGGTCGATTATTACTCGTTAACTTGTAGAGCCTACTTAGCTGTAATAGTTTTTCTTTTAATTTCGTTATATAAACTACTTCCGTGATTTTTTACACATATCCAAAACCAACCATTTAGCTGGCAGGGGGGGGGGGACACTTGACTCTAACAAAAAAAATCACTTTAAAGCTTAATATTTCGCAAACAGAAGTCTGAATCCAAAAATGGTTTTCACACACTCACAATGTTTTTGAAGGAACTTTCCAACGATACCCCACACCATGGGATAGGAAAAAAAACATCCCTACTTTACGTGCAGGGGACCTCCCCTACACGTAAAGCTGTTTTTTTAGGGTACTCAGCTAAGTACCCTAAAAAAATAGTTTTCGTAATTTTATTTTACCACATTGACGGCGTAATTAATATGTATACCCATGCCAAATTACAGTTTTTTAGTACTAAGAGTCTTCGAGCTAGACCGTAGACAGACGGACATGGCCCCTAAAAATGACATTATTTACTTTGAACTATCTGTCTGAAGTCTTGATTGTCGACGACACAAAAGACTAAGCGCGAGCTAAATTAAATGACTTACCTATACTCCATTTGAAATAAGATTAGACATTTAACTAAACCTTTTTTACAGTCCGTTCAACTGATTTTGACTTCTATTGCGTTGGTTGCATGACAAATGGCAGCTGCAGTAAACAGTTGGTATTGTAATCACTTTTTTGCTTTTAATGCCATTCTTCTGCCTACGGTATAGAAGTCAAAATCGGTTAAATGGACTGTAAAAAGGTTTGTTTAAATGTCTAATCTTATTTCAAATGGAGTAGGTATAAGTACTCTAAATTTTTATTTAAATATTTTATTTATAAATATTACTGTTCACTGTGCGGATTCGGACTGCAGTCCACCATTTGGTGACTCCTGGCCTAACCCTTCGGGGAACAAAGGCATGTAGGTATGTTATGAATAAACAGCTTATCAGTGCTAACAGTAGTTAACAATATATAACAAGTTGATAAGCCTTATCAACTTCTAGCTAGAGGGACATAATCCCTTATCAGATAAGGAATCATGTCCCTCTAGCTAGACTTTAGACTGCATACCTAGGTATTCAAAGATGCTGTGATTACGTACACCAATCGCCATTCAAGAGTGTTGATTACGGCGATGTGAACTATGGCCTTTAGTTTTAGCGGTCATTTGAAGCCCATATTAACTAGTTACTAAAATACTTAGGATTGTGAAGTTTATACATCTACTTACCGAGCCGTAATTAAAAATGGGGTACTATTTTGTAAATTCTAAATCGAAAACTAATTAATATTTAGATAACCCAAGTTATTACAAAATTCCTTACAACGAAAGAATAAACGTGCCATGTAAATCATTGTTTAATCGACACTTCTTCACATTTTCTTATCAATACTGAGCTCCACGTTACATCATACATAATAATGTATAATTATTATGTAACCTGTCATCTACGCTAATTATTATTGAAAGGTTTGTCTACACGTGTAATTGTAGGAATGTCAAGTTCAAATTTAAATGTCACCTAAAACTTTTTAAGTTACAAAAACTAACTAAGATAAGGCATCCGCTTTATTTCTCCATCCGAACCACCTGTATTCATAAACTCATTCGTTATTATAAAAATAAAGGCTGTTTCTTTGTGATATTTAAATGCAGCTGTTTTAACATAACCTGTATCGGAAACAGCTGAAACTCCAATATTTCCCAATTCATTCATACAATTTGTACCTAAACATAGTTTACCTAGTATAAAAGTATCAATCGTAATTTCAATTTATATCGATAAACTTTGCTTTATCTCAATGTTTAAAGTTGAAGCTACATAAAAGTAGTTGGTAGGTGCCTAAATTGTAAACAAACTGTTCTACTAAATCAAAACCATTGATTGCTACTTTCATAATAATAAGCTTGCCTATTTATATGGGCCTTATGACAAACCTGGCGAAATATTACTTTACTTCTGCCTATACCTTCGGGATCATATCATCATCATCAGCCTACAGCAGTCCACTGCTCGACATAGGCCTCTCCAATTGAATGCTATTTAACTCGGTTCTCAGGAACTCTCATCCAGTTGCTACCCTCGAAGATCGTCGCTCCACCGGGCCTATCCCTTCGGGAAATTCAAGCGTCATATTATTGAATGTCTCACCTTATAATATAAGATTGTGGTATCTGCGTCAACACAGCTAAGGGCAGCCCGAAGCCGAGGAAGTAAGGCCAGTTGGACTCGATGAAGGTCAGCCGCTTGTGCAGCTCCCAGCCCATGTTGAACCACTTGTACTCGAACGAGTACAGCGAGTACAACAGGCACATGTGGACTAGGCAGAGTAGCTCGCCTATGTACGTTATGGGTAGCATACTTACTAACATACTCTGAAATGAAAAGGTTCAGGATCAGCAATAAGGAGCAGACGATTTTCTATATTTTTATTCATCATTCAGTGAAAAGTTTAATATTCTTACAGTAAGTTTAACAGTAAAAAAATGCAATTTTTTGGTCTAATAGGTACCCCTCTAAGATTAAAATTGATCAAGCTTATTTTGGTGTTAAGGTTTTAACTAAGCATTTTTTACATTTATTAATGTGTAATTAAAATAAATTTTAAATAATATCAATGTGAACTGAACAAATATTTCAAGTACCTTAATGTATATTAATACAAATGTATGTAACTCTTATTACGCGATCTATGTGAATTAGTACAAACTGATATATTTAGGTACACATAATCATCCAACACCAACCAATAAATAATGTGTAAAATGGTTCAAGTCATTTTAAATAAATTTACATATAAAACGACTTTAATATATGTTGTGTTAGGTGATACAACTGGATTTCTTTTTAAATTATAAAAAAACTGTACAAATTAATCTGTTTCTTCTTACACTAAATCGTGCTCTAAGATATTGTTTACCAATGTCAGTAATCAGTACTCATTTTAGTGAAGTAGACAAAGAGTCAGATTTTTTTTTAAACTTTAACATAAATTTTCTCAAAATCATGATTTTCCAGTTACATCACTTTTCACTGAAGGTTCAGCATTGTCATTTAAAGTGCAAACTCGGGATCAGGACTGCAGTTAAGAGGCATGCAAATTGGACACTTAAGCCTTGTTCTTAAAGTCTCAAGTATTTAATTTGCATGGTTAAGTATTTCCTCTTTATATTGTAAGTATCATGATAATACACACCTGTACTAAAAATAGCGCTTGCACCAGCAAACTGAAGAGGGAGTCGGCGATAATTTTGCTGACACTCGACATGAACTGCGGTCGCCCGCGTCTGTGGCGGTATGCGCTGTCTGCTATATCCTGACAAACGGAGTTAATGATTAGTCTGGTTGGAAACAGATTGATTGATTGCGGTACTCTAATACGCTACGATGACTGACGCATTCATGGAGAATGTTAAGGGGACGCACTAATGTAGCCCGCGAAATTCTTAACTTCTTATGTTTTTTGCAACTTTCCAGTACCCTAATTGCGTAATACAACACAATCACAATCTGTTTCGATTTGAAACAGATTGCTAATCCATTGCTTTATAAGTTGGAAAAAAAAAATCTGCTCAACAACGTAAATAACGCAATGAATGTTGTTGAACTGTCAAAATGAAACAAATTAGGCAAAATTGTTTACGAAATTATGTTACGCAATTAGGGTACGGGTTAGTGGGAGGTTGTATGTTGATCAAAATAAGATTCGCGACCATAATATGTTTTACAGAATAATAATCATTGGAATCATAAATACAACTTTCTAAGTTAGAAGCCAAGTAATTAACTAAATAACACATACAACAAAAACCTTGAGTTTCATGCAAAAAAGGGAATTGTAAAGTATTGAGTAAAATTACCACATATTGTATGTACGGAGGTTAGACCTGTACCCTAATTGCGTAATACACGATCAATCACGATTTGTTTCGATTTGAAACAGATTGCTAATCCATTGCATCATAAGTTGGAAAAAAAAATCTGCTCAACGTAAATAACGTAATGAATGTTGTTGAACTGTCAAAATGAAACAAATTAGTCATAATTGTTTACGAAAACGATTTCACGCAAACTCCGCCCCCATGCTCCCCGCATGGGGGCGGAGTTTGCGTGAAAATGTGTGCTAAGTGCTAACACATCAGTAATAAAGTTGAATATCGCGTGCGCTCTTTGGTCACGGAACTAAATGTCGTAAGTCTTAATTCTTATTTCGTTTTTAACTAAAGTAATAATTGATTTAGAGAAAAAATATCTTATATAACAAACTATAGGTATTTTCTTACTGACAAAAATTATTTTAGACATAAAAGTCTAAAATAAATCTTTTTTTGTTCCAAATAATCTTTAAAAATTAATCGAGCGAAAATGTTGTTACAATTACGTAACTGTCTTAATTATGGAAAGAAAAAGATACAATAAATCATATAAGTAGGTACTAAAGTTCTATTTTGATTGTATGCGTGAGTTTTTCGGAATATTAATGCAAATTAACATACCGACCGTAGCAATTAACATTGTCGGATCTACATTTTAGCGATTTTTTTTTTGCATTAACGACCTTAGAATAAATTATAAATATTATATTTAATGCATTAAAAAAAATCGTAAAAATGTAGATCCGACAATGTGAATTGCTATGGTCGATACAATTCTCCTCTTAACAGCATTGGGAATGATAAAATTAACCAATCTTTAGTTTTTAAGGAGGGAAAAATTAACTTGAAAATATATTTATACAATAAATTTTCTTTCATTTCATGTGGTATTGAGATCACTACAGTATGTTTATGCCCTAGACATCCACTAAACCTAGATAATAGAACCAGAAATTCTTCTTTGATATCTCTCTATAGGCAGTCTAGGATACTTTTTATAGGCAGTCATAAATAAAAATGTATGTATAACACAGTTTGGTGATGATGTAATTCTATAACTATAAAAACAATCTTAAACATTATAATCATATTACTTAACATAAATTATGATGTAACCAAAGACTTTTGATGTAACAGTCAAGTTGTTACAAAACGACGTATTAGTTGATTATGTAGTATTTGAATTTATAATAATTATTATAAATAACACAGCAACAGAAACATACATGAGATTTTCTTCTTATTTATTTTCAATTTAAGCAGTTTTCCTCAATGTATAGCGAAATAGTACTGAAGGTTAGCCAAAAATATAGCATTGAGATATTATGAGAAGCATTACCAAAATACCAAAGTGTATTAGGAAAATCTAGCTCTGTGGTGGCCAATTCGATTGCGCAGTTTGACAAAAATCAGGTCTATATGTTATTTCTTGACAAAAAATCATCATATTGAGCAAAGGGCTGTATGTTGATAGTATATAAGCCCGGCAATATAAAATAAATAGTAGGGGAAGAGCAAATAAACTATGGAAGGACTATTCAAAGTCAAAGAATTTACTTCAAATAGGCACATGTACTTTTGAACATCAAAATTTACAAAATAATAGAATTGATTCTAGTCGCCCCTTCCAAAAGGTAGTTTTCGTATGGAGAAGAATGGGCAAGAAACTCCACCATTACTCTTTTAAAATAGTTTGTATAGGTACATTAGTTAAATAATTATAATATGTGAAGATGATGCACCTAGAATATAATTACTATACCACAATAGGTAAAAAGAATTAAAAATGAAGCAACATCAGATAATTTAATTATGTGATAGATACATGGTGCCCACATATTTACAAACATTGTAAAAGTAGACGATTTTCCAAAAAGAAAATATAATTAATAAGTTGATGTGTGCGGAAGTAATTACAGAATGTAAAATCAATGTCGTATAACAAAAAATAATAAATTTTACAATTAAATTAGCAACCAGTTTGATTTTGTCTTGATTCTAAATTGTCTGCCGAGATGACAACAAATAGAGAAGTATGGAAGAAAAAGACTTGTTGCGTTGACCCCACAAAAATTGGGATAAGGGTGGGATAATGATGAATACAAAATAAATACTCACTTGAAACCACAAGCTGTTGACTAGTTTACTCAACAAGAACAACGGGAGCACCCATATCATCCGGAACGTCATAGATAGGAACGGCTGCATCCATGCCCACACATTATGTGCAACCCCTGGGTTGTGGCCAAACACCACTGTAACTAAGTACTTGACCGCAGGCAATAGAACATACTCGAAAATTAATATACTAAGTAAAAATATAAAGCCGTTGAGAATGCATGATTGTAACACCCTTGTAAGTACTTTTGATTCCCTGGAATAAAAGAAAAGCAAGTTTAATTAAGGATGCCTCAGGTGACCCTTTGACTGATAAGTTTCCCAAATTTTTGAGGATTGCTTTATAGACAAGCAAGACATTTAGTTTGGGCCTATTTTATTTAATCCTGATTTTCACAGTCTTCTAGTTTTCATAAATTAATTCGGAGCTATATTTGGCCAGGATATTAAATTAATGCAATATCTTTAATGAATAAAAGATTGGAGAAACTTACTGTTTTACTTTTGGTTGCTTTTGTTTATTTTTTGTGTTTTCAAATTCCGTTTGCGGCGAACGACTTAGGGCACGCTCATTAATCTCTTTATCTAAATATAAGAGTACAGTTACACCTCGTAAGCTGTCTATGAAACCTTTGATAAGCGATACAGAAAAATTCTGAAACAATAAAATTTAAGAACAATGAACAATCAACAACAACGTAATAACAATAGTAGTAGTCTGAATAGTACTCACTGTAACGCTCTCCATTTTGAGTTTGAATAATTTTTTTCACAATTTCATTATTCAATCTTGTATTGAATTAGCTATTCACATTATTTTGTTCAATTTTGTTTGACGTAACGTAAATTTACGTAAAATAAAGTGACACATACACAATGACAATTTGACATCAACAAATGCACAGCAGCACTTGTAGAAAAATCGATATATCGATATTTTTTGTACAATATTTCGATATTTTTAGGCGATATTTATTATTCGATATATCGATACAAAATATCAAGTATCGAAAATGTATCAAATACGATATATTACCAATAACAACACCGTTGGCACCACTGTCTAAACTCACGCACGCACGGACGTAATAATATCGCGACGGGATTTTTTCGCGCACTGTTTTGGACTTTCAACTCTCGTTGTTAAGCGGAGCGTTGAGTATTCAACAGAGTGCAACCCAGCGTTTCGAAAAAACACATTGTTGGATTTTCAACTCTCGGTGCTAAGCAAAGCGTTGAAAATTCAGTGTGGGAAAAAATCCCGCCGCAATATTTTTACGTGCCTGAGAACGTGCGCTTAAAACGCTTGGATTCAGAGCCGTTAAGATTATGCTTTTTTTAAATGGTCTGTGATTTTGCTTGCTCGGAAAAAAATTACAAGTGGGCATATAAGATAACCTAAAACCCAACGCAACCGGCATTCGACAACGTAGTAAAATATTATTTTTTTGTGTTTGTGAATCATGTCTAGGTTGAATGAAAGTTTTTCAACAATACAAATAAACAAAAAGTTACGGGCAATTTTTGTGGAAAAAACAATAAGATAACAACTATTTTAGAAAATTTCTCCGATATATCGTTTTTTTTTTCGATATATCGAAATCGAAATTGTTTTTTTATTTTAAAATATCGATACGATTTATCTCGTTATTTTTTGACAATTCTTGCATCCCTAGTAAGCGTCAGGATAGCACGCAAAATTCAAATCTTCTTAAGTTTTTTGTAATTTGCACGTCAGTATCATATTGTGTGTTGATCTAAATATGATTCGCGGCCGTAACAAATATGGCTTTACTCAATTATAATCATTACAATCAGCAATACAACTCCATAAGTTAGCAAAGGTGTCAAATGTCATGATGAAATCAACAAATAAAAAAAAATAAAAAAATAGTAAGTATAAAAGTATTAGCCCAGTGGTAACGGCCGCGACTTACGAGTTGTAGGTCGTAGGTTCGATCCCAGACAGGCGCTTTACTTTGTGTAAATTATTTCATCACCACTGCTCTCAAAACGGTGAAGGAAAACATCGTGAGGAAACCGGCATGTCCTAGAACCGAAAATTCGAAGCCATGTGACATCTACCAACACGTACTGGGCCCGCGTGGTGGATTACGGCCCACTCCCTCTCACAGAGAGGAGGTCTGTGTCCCAGCAGTGGGAACATTATGGGCTGATGATGATGATGATAAAAGTATTAAAAATAGTATTGAGTAAATACATATAACATAGTAAAACAAACACAATAGATGTACATAGAAAGATATATTTATACATATATTTTCTTTTTCCACTTTCAAGATGGTTTTAACTTTAAAGTAGGGATATCGAAATCGATATTGATTTTTTTTAAATCGATACGATATTTATCGATACTTTTTGACACTTTTCATCCCTAGCATAGGTTGATAGGGTTATTGTCCAAAATATCAAAGCGTCAGGAACTGAGACAAATAAAATTCTTTTTTTTAAAGGACTGCTCTAGTGTTGGATGTTTTTTTAAAAATGACTAAAGTACATACATACCGTTGCTGTTGAGTTTAATTTTCTAAAGATTTAAAAAATTCATGAAAATATTGTCAATTCCAACGATTATTTTTACTAGGTACATACGTTAAACTAATCGTTAGGATTGACAAATTTGACCTGAAAACGAACAGTTCACTTTCTACCAGCTGCCAGCTGTCAATGTCACCTTTAATTATTCCATCTTTCTCTGTTTCGCTCAGCGTACGTTTGATTTTCTATCTCGCTCAGTGTGTTTATTCTGGAGAAAGTATCGTATTCGTAATTACATGTGTCTATTCATACACATAACGTAAAGAATTTTGTTTTGTTAGCGTTTCGCTTTTATTTTAGTTAAAAACCTTTTGATTTTGTATTCCTACATTAATTGGTAGGCTTATGAAGTGTTCAAGATGGATAACACGTATATTCTCAACAATTTGAGGTAAGTTAATTGCGAAACAAGTGCGTATGTCGCAACTTTGTTCTCTGCAACGTATCTAAATACCTATTATGTACGTATCTGACCCATTATGCATCGTGTTTATCGTAGAATATACCACTACGTTCTTTATCATACTTATTTTCTTAAAAGATTTATTAAAAAGTAATAAGTGGGTGCCTACCCAACTTCAGGAGAAAGTTAAAATGTTTTCTTGTTTTTCTACTCCTTTCATTATGAAATGACGTAGAAAGTTAACCAATAGCTATCGAAAGGATAAAGCATTAGTGCTTCAGTCTTTGTATGTCATCAGTTGAACAAAATTACTAAAACAGGATATACCAATTGACAAATTCTGATGTAAGCAATACTTGATTATGTAGTAACATAACTTTTTATAGTAAAAACCATTAGTGAATCATTACTTAGTGTATCTCCCAAAAATCTGTGAGTCTATCTAAAAACCTGTTGATTGTCAACTCAAAGAAATCATAATGATGGGTCCTATACGAAAGCAAGTGTAAAACCACAACTTTCCAAGATTCTCAAGCCTGGAACTTCTGTATAAATTTTGTTTTCTTTGTTGATTTTAGAAGAATTTAGAAGTTACTGCTAGATTACCCATGCCTGTAGATTGAAATTGAATACTTACTCTACTGTCATATGGTGAAAGGAAGTACTAATTATTTTTTATAAAAATTAGATATTATGTAGGGCCGAATACAGCATTTGACTCTATTGATCTGTCTAGGTGATAAAGCTGTATTAAACGTAGCCGCAGATACATACTGTTAAAGTTAAGATTATCAACTGAGCTTGAAACTTCACTTCGGACAAAACTATAATTTACTCTTTGAAGTAGTTACTGTCTTTCACCGTAAGATGGCAGTACTATACACATCGTAATCACCAAAGCCATAGCAACCTGCTGCTGTTCATAGCACACAATATAACTCATACCTCCTCCAAATTACACACATTATCCACAAAACACATTCTGCTAATTCTTCAATTCAATATTAAGCGTTTGCTGCTTAGTCTTATGCTGTCCCTTTCAACTTCTAGTGTCTTGTTGTGGAATATTTGACTTTGCAAAACTTAATGTACTAATTAATGCACACAACTTTCAACTGAGACCAACTCTGAAATATCTAACAAGATCAAGAAGAGTTGTACCCCGTGGCCTCCTTAAAGATTGCCAAAGAATTCAGTCGGCTTGTTTATCATTATCATATCTATACATAAAACAAAGTCGTTTTTCGCGTTTGTTGATTATTGAAATCCTTAGAACGGCCTTTACTTTGGTGTCCCCCCTTTTTTATGGGTGGGAAATGATCAAATAACTTCTGGGGGCGTGTCAAACTCTTAATGACTTTAACCCACCCGTGTTCCTTCAGTTGTCTGTGTGTTGCCAGGGGTCACGGTATCCTTTTCGGACTTTCCCGCGACCATGGCAGGCAACGGCCCTAGCGGACCCCGTCAATTGTGCTGACATCTCTTTGAGGAGTGCGTGGAACAACGCGCCGTCGACCCGGGTCTGGTCCTTATCGGACGGCGAGCTACCCATTGCTCAACGTCCACAAGCCGCGCCTATGGTGGCCGGGAATCGGCCTGGGATTCCCGATGCCCAGGGCGTCTCCTGCGGCGAGTAGGGGCGTGAGGGCGTGAAATTTGCCTCACCCTCAAGCGTTCCACCTCCTCATTCGCAAGCATTACTGCTTCGCAGAAGGAGGTGGCGGCTTCCCATGCCCTCTTGTTCCGTACCATGGCCTAGACCAGGGCCGGACGCGAGAGATCACCGCTGCCGATCGCCTGCACGAGGACACGGCGGTGCTCCGCCCAAGCCGGGCAGACCTCCACCGTATGCTCCACCGAGTCCTCCGGGCAATCCACACAATGGTGACAACCGGGCGTTTCCTCGAGCCTTATCCGGAACAGGAACCTCCCGCAGCAACCGTGTCCGTTGAGGACCTGCGTCAGGCGGAAGGTGAGGACGCCGTGGCGCCTCTCTAGCCACTTCTCAAAGAGGGACTTATCGCCGCAGTTTTGGCGTGCCCATCGGTCTCCCCCCTAACACCACACACACAGTGTGCTCCCTATACTCAGCCATCTAATTATTTCAAAGAGATTTTGCACCAAGTTATAATAGTTACCTATATCCATAATTTTCTTAGTGCTGAAATCTCTTTACCCAACTTCACATCACACTAAATAAGCCAGCCTATTTCGACACTATGCAGGTAGAAAAACAGGGATATCAATGACCACTGCACACTCTTTCATCATAACGTACAAGTAGATAAGTTGCGGACATTCGCCCATATGATGTAGGGACATTACGAGCCAAAGTTCAAAACTGGCATAGCTAATCAGCAGACGACGTCACGGCTGCGAGCGTCCCTGACTCGAGCCACTCAGTTGATCACTCGGCAGCGAGCAGTGCGCGCGCGGTCTCAGCGCGAAACGCGCGTCTTTACAATCGCATTTACACATACTCTACTTCTTTGTGACGTACGAATGACCAACTGAGTTTCTTAGTTAAATAAAATCCATTGTGTTTTGTTGAAAATGAAAGTGGACAAAGAATCGTGCCTTCCGGGGCCAGTGGACACTAAGCCCATTATCTCCGACAGGAAAGGGAGCCTGAAGGTGACCATCACCCCGGCACAGCACAAGACCCTTACACATCTGCCGAAGAGACCGCCAGTGGATTTGGCGTTCACTGATCTCACCTACAAAGTGCAGGAGGGAAGAAAAAGCAGTAAGTACACTTACTTAAATTATTCGTTTCTGTTAAGTTCTGTTTGAGAAAATTCATTGCCACTATTGATTCCATTTACGTAAATAAGTGTCTTTAATTATATAAATAACAAAGATAATGACTGTTTCTAACGATGTCTAAATCATTAATTATGATCGTGATGACCTCAATGATTATATTTCCTCAAACTCCAAGATTATGTTCGATTCGATGTTTGTATTTATTAACATGAGAATTAAATCAAAATAAAAAATTCTCTGCATAAATTGGTAACTCGAAGTTATAGTTTTTGCCAGATTTTTTAACATCTTTGCTCTGCTCATTAAAGGTGAATTGCTCGTTAACTCTCGAACTAAAATCGATACACCACTGGCAACCTTCCTCAAAAAAATTTGCAGACTTAATAAAATGACAAAGAACGATAAAACTTCGCCAAGTTTCTGCACATAATAAACAAATATGCATAGCGGAAGAGATACAATACTTTGAATTCGAGGGAGTTAAATCAGGATAATCTATCACGCAACCGCATCATCCGTCACGGAAACCAAAAACTGAGGATTGTTTTAGGAATAATCAATATAATCCTGTAAAAGATAGGGGGAAGGAAGATCTAACGTAGAGATATGACGACATAGGGACGTTCTCAATCAGTTGTAACCATCGTGACAGAAAAGAAAAAACACGAGTTTTTCATACAGCAAGTTACTGTGCAACATCAATCCCAAACAGCGTTTCGGAGCCCTTCCGAATCCTCTATTTCCTCATTACCATGAGAATTGGGGTGACCCAACTCTTGTCAGAATCAATCAGTTTTGGGCTACCAAGTGACCCTGATCGTTTTAAAGATGTCACCGTTTCTTTGGCTATAGATATATAAATATACACCTTCTATTATGCTGGCAGTGTGTGCCACCGACTCTCAAGTAATTAGGATGGTCGTCTTGTCGATGATAACCTGTCTTTCTTGTTATGACTGTATAAAAAGTCTATTTTTGCTATATTCATATTAGGTGTCGTTTTCAACTTCACCATCGCCATTATTTGTATTGTTACTGCTTAGTAGAAGCTAAAATTAAAATCCGAGTCTTATCTTGTTTTTATAACACTTAATTAGAGATTCGTCACAGTGGTATAACTTGAAGTGACATTAATAAAAATCCCAATGCTAATTACTGTTTTTATAACAACTTAGAACAAAAATCTTTAAATTCGGCTATACAAAAGGCAATGATTTTATGCTTATAATTTTCGAGTTCCTCGATTTAAGATCGACCTTAAATGCACAATGATAAATCATGCATATTTATTATCCTGTGATCGAAATGTGTTGTTGGTCTTTTCCTCAAGAATGATGTGCTATCGGTGATATCAAAGGGATCCAGTCGTGTTTCTTTGTTTTCCTTGTTTCCTGTTACTATAATGGTTATTGCTTCATTGAGGATTCCGCGTGACAGTTAACAAAAAACATGGAAACGGAATTTTGTTGTTTCATTTAAAATTTTAATTATTCTGCAAATGCAGAGGGCACGATTGTAAAAACTGCTTGCGCATGTTGTTACCTTGGGTGACACTTCTAAAGTTCAAACGAGATAAAATTTATTTGTTTTAGTAACTTTGTACGTATTATAAGACAAAAGTGGCATATTATCCACAGAAAACTGCACCGTTCTGTTGTCTTGCTCGTTTTTGGGACGGGAGCCAAATCCATCGTTTCCACTCTCCTTATTCCAACTTTGTTCCAATTTCAACCATAATAATTGCAACTTTTGTAAAAAAATACTATAATTACTGCCTCAGGCAGCAGGTCAGGTATCTTTATCCTCGTCAGTCAAGGTTAGAACGTTTCTGACTTGACTGAAGCGTTTAGATGACTTTGCTTCATCGTCGGCAGTAATTATGCACATTATTCTTTTGCCACAGCCTTTTCAACTCATGATTAAATCTTGTTAAGGTAGGTGGTACCTACTGCTAAGTATTTCAATGTTGCTGACTGTGATATCTTCATAGCATTCATTTTTTGTCTTGATGTTTCTTGTCTTCGACCTCAAATCCAATGTTAAGATGGTCCCCAATAAAAACACAGCTGAATTTGAAACACTGTTATGTTCGCAAACCTAACGGCGTTTGTTTGTAACTAGGTTCAGTTAAAAAGTATATTTTTTTGTAAAGTGAAAGTACGTTTAGAGAGTTTGATAATATCGTACATACCTACATAATTTTTATGAAAAAAAATCCATTGCTAATGCTAACACGCTAATGTCTCGGGACCATCACGACTCGAGCTTACCACGAACAAAATTTTACGTAGCTTCAACGCCTTCAAGTTTGCGAATATAGTTTATTATACTTGCTTAACCCCAAGTTTTTTGAAGAGGACATCCAGTTTAACCATATCTTCTTATTAATAGACCAAGTTTTCTAGTTCCTCTATTGTTTTCTGAACTCCCAACTAGGTATATTATATGTAAAAATACACCAGGAAATTTAAGACGCGTTTTCATCGTGATCCCGTTGTTAACCAGGCTAGTCGTCTAGTAATTTATTAATGAAACGGCTAAGGAAACACTCGTTGGTACGTATAGGTAGGCGTCCAGCAAGCAATTTACCTTTTCCGTTCTAATTGGTAATGGCCGGTCGCATGCCTTTATTATGTTCAGTACCACTTGTAACATTACAAATTACAATGTGGTTTTGAAATTTTTAATATTTATGGGATTAATAACATTAGGTGCTTATTTTGCTTCTGCATGATGTTATAATTGTCCCCATAAATATGGCATGTTTTACTAACAATATGTGTTGAATAGATTGCCATTTTCTCACTTTCAAACGATAATTTTTGAAGGTTGCGTCCTAAAATCATTACGACGGGGATTACTTCCTAGGCAAGCTTATATTACTATCTACATATTCTACATGATTAATTAGCTTATAGCTATTAGCCTGCTTAGTGGCAATCATTCCATGAACCATGACACTGATGGATAAAAAGGTTGTGCCTGTATTTTTAGTATCGGAGGAGTAACATAGCAGTTGAGAGCAGTGGTGGTTCAGTGGTAAAGACTCCGACTTACGAGTTGTAAGCCGTAGTTTCGAACGCTTTCATCATGATCATCATTTCAGCCGAAAGACGTCCACTGCTGGACATGGCCTCCCCCAAGCACCGCCACTTCGACCGATTCTGTGCTTTGCGCATTCAGCGGATTCCTGCGGCCTTCACAAGGTCATCGGTCCATCTTGTGGGAGGCCTTCCAACGTGGTACGTGGTCGCCACTCCAGAACCTTTCGACCCCATCGGCCATCCGTTCTGCGAGCAATGTGCCCTGCCCATTGCCACTTAAGTTTGGCAATTTTTCGGGCTATGTCGGTTACCTTGGTTCTCCTGCGGATCTCTTCATTTCTGATTCGATCACGTAGGGAAACTCCAAGCATAGCCCTCTCCATTGCCTTTTGGGTGACTTTTAGCCTTCTGATAAGGCCCATTGTGAGCAACCAAGTTTCAGTACCATAGGTTATCACTGGCAACACGCACTGGTCAAAGACTTTCATCTTGAACGCTTTACTTTGTGTTATTTATTTCATCACCACTGCTCTCAAAACCGGAAAAGAAACCGGTATGATCTAGAACTAGAAATTCGAAGACATGTGACATCTACCAACGCGCTTTGGGACTGCGTAGTGTATTATGGCCCACTCCCTCATAGAGAGTAGGCCTGTGTGTCAGCAGTGGGTACAATATAGGCTGATTACGAAGATAACCAGAAATAATGAAAGAAATTGCGTTTATTGCGTTTTTTGTAGTGGTTTCGTTCGTCGAAAAGTTTAGAGGATTTGGCAATTGAATCATACATTTTCAATATTATTTTTATCTTTGATGGCTGAGTTGACTCACTTCCATATTTTGATAACAGTGGCATACATAACTAATTCACTGGTCTAAAGTTAATATTTTATCGAAACTCGTAAGGTACTGGATTAAGATAAAGATAACTATGGATATTCAAATTTTATAATAGCGTGAATTTCTTTATAATTCATTAGTTCTAACAATGGCATATATGATGGGTTTTTTTATTGTAATTTTTATTTGCTGTTTATATTTGTTTGTTTTTGTTGAAATAAACGATTAATAAAAATAAAAAATAAAATATATTTATATCGGCGAAGAAAAATATATATAATAGCTTTTTTCAATATATATTGCTGATACCATATTAATATTTAAAGTCCCATAATATGATTTTTAGGAATTCATAAAGTAGAAGAAAAAAAAGTGAATCGAAATATGAGTGTAGATCCCATTAGAAGTCCAAAATTAAAAGAGAAGCATTTTACGTCCCGGAAGCAGTGATGAAGGCAACGAAAAGAATGAAAGTTATTTAGCATTGAAAATTATAATTTATCTAATCAGCAAAACGTTTTCCAAATCTTTACTGATATAATTATCTCTTATTGTATCGCGATCGGTTATAAATAATTATGTTGCTAGTTCTGCTTAATCTGCATCAATAATTTCCAAGCAGGTGTAGTTTTTTCTTCGTTTTTAATTCAGAATCTTCACACTGATTTATCTATGAAAGGCAGTCTATCTAATTCCTTATGATTGATTTCTACATTTTATCTGTAATTTTCATGGTATATACATTATAAAGAGTATTCTACTACATTCTGTTCTATGACTTTTCTTCTTTCTTTGTTATTTCAATACATAATAATATGTTGTTGTTCAAACAAATGTTTGACTTCTCAACTGTGTGTCCAGTTATCATTATTATCATGTAGTTGAATGAATTGGTTCACCATTGCTTAATCAGTAGCATTACTAAAATACTGATGGATTCAAAATATTCGGCAAATCTATGAAGTTTATTGAAAGCATTGGTTTATATTAAGCTACAGTTGAATGTTCGTCCTCGATTGGTGAACTTCATCTTTCTTGAATTAAATGTTCTCTTCGTTACTTTTTACTTGCATATTTCTTATAGCCTCGGTTGTTCCTCGTTTTTCAGCATTGTTCATTATAAAGGATAATTTCCACCAAATGGCTCGCATCGCATCTGATCGGAATGGAACGGATTTTACAATCTTTAAACGATATTAAATCGTGTACACAGTATTTAAAGTATATATTACCAAGCCGCGCACAGCAGCTTGACAGCGGCCGTCTTCCGCGACACGCGATCGTAGCCGAAAGTATGCTGCGACGAGCGATCGGCTCCGTTCGCCTGTCGTCGTATCCGATCGGATCAGTTCGGCTTTCGGTTTTTGCCATAAATCATTAATCCAAATTTATCTTTTCCTCTTCTGTGTTTTATGATTATTTTCTTCTTCTTCTAATGCAATAGCCAACAATACTACGTCAACTTTAACCATTTTCAAAAATTAGAACACGTCAACACGATAGGAATGAAACTATTTTACTAGGCGCAGAAAAGGAAATGTTCGCAAGCGACGGTACGGAGCCGATCGTATGCGTCGACATCCTGCCGGATGCGATCGGCTGTCGCCGCATCCGTTCGTATCCTTTCCGATCCGATGCGATACGAGCTGTTCGGTGGAAATCATCCTTTATATTTGGAGCAATCTCCTTGTCAATCACTATAGCCGGTCTATTCTGTCAAAATCATGCCGTGAAAACTTGAGTAGTGAACTTGAAGTGAGCTGTCATTCTACCTGATGCCAGGGACTGATACTGTTGACAGCTCACTTTACCACCATAGGCAGGTGTACGGATTGTACTAAAATCAGTTGTAGTAACATCGAAGATTAGGTAAACATAATCAGTAGCCTTATGGAATTTATCTACAAAAGTATCGTATTTTGAAAGTCAAATAGTCCCGATGGACGATATAATTTACATTAATTCTTTAATCTGTTGATAAGAACAGGTAATTCTTATCGTTTTTTATTACCCTTGCATAGTTTGAAAGAAAACATATTTACGATACTTCCACGCTATGCGATCAGTAATATGATTGATTTGATACAGATTAAAACTTGCGTAGCTTGATAGTACATTTTGGTACAATTGAAATATTTCTATCTTTTATCTCAACATAAATTTATCAATTTATGTTTATCATACATAATTGCTATTTGTTGTCTGTTTTTAGGATGTTATGTTTAATGTTATCATCATAGGTTTGGTTAACTTATCTTAACCCAATTACAATTAACAGTTTTCTTACGACTTTTATCAAATATTTTGACGCTGTGTAATTAATTGTGTGTTAAACAATTATTTTTAATCAGAATAATATTATTTCCATTTGTATTAAACTAACTTTTGCCAGTGGCTTCACCCGCGTGAAGGTCGGAGATTATCCCACGAAAAAGTGCCATCGAGTTAAAAAGTATCCTTTGTTCTCCTAACACAGGTCATGTTCTATCAGTTTGGCAAATTTCATTCAAACCTGTTCAGCCATGATAAGGCAAAAGACAGACAGAGTATGGATGTACTTTACCTACTACATACAGTGTGATTCTTCATAATGTGCACATATCGAAGTCTATCAGTTTGGCAAATTTCATTCAAACCTGTTCAGCCATGATAAGGCAAAAGACAGACAGAGTATGGATGTACTTTACCTACTACATACAGTGTGAGTGATTCTTCATAATGTGCACATATCGAAATGAGGGAATCTATGCTTAACCTTTCAACTGTCATTAACGAGACACAATAGAATTTTAATTGTTATCCACCTCAATGAGGCGTCGTAACAGATGATGAGTTAATTTTATCGACCGATTTTTTTTTGTTTTCTTCATTTTTATGTATAAAAAAATATATTTTTTTTCTCTTTGGCATCTTATTTATAAATTTTTCAATTATTATAAAAATTAATGAAAAAAAATAAAGATTTTTGCAAAAAAAAACATGTTTAACATGTCATTATGGGTAGTTTTTTTTTCTCAATTTTCATTTTATGTAGACATCTAATTATTTCCAATCATTATGGAGTTTGTTTCATCGCGATAGATGATTTAGTTTAAAAGTTACACAGTTTTGTTACATTTTTTTTAATTCCATGAAAAGTATTAAAAAAAATATTTAGAGTTTTTAAATATTTTTTCTGTCTTTAAAATTAAGCATATCCTCATTTAGATATGTGCATATTATGAAGAATCACACTGTATATTCATGTCCATACTTGCATACAGAAACAAATGGTGGGTTCTGAAATAAACAATGAAATAAATAATAAATAAAAAATAAAATATGTAGGTATATGTAGGTACTGCTGTATGTACTGTATGCTTACTGTATGGTATCATAGGGAAAACCACACCTTACATAAATGGTTAAGTGGCCATGATGGCATTCTTGTATCTCTGTTAAAATTAAATGTAGATAGGGAAATAAGCAAATATATCCATCCATCAATCACTCACTTTTATAAATTTTTATTTAGGAAGGTACTTAATTTATATTGCAATACCTATAAAATTTATTGTTAGTTTAGGAATTTCCTTAATAAGATTTTTATTACCAAATAGATTAGTTCGAGAAGAATATAAATTGAATACTCACGTAGTACAAAAACTTCATAATTCCGATTCGTCATTTTGGCTGGTGTTATTGAAAACCAATCGTTTTATTGTACCGTTCTTTCTGTGACTGAAAAAATCAAAGCTGTACCCTAATTGCGTAATACAACACAATCACAATTTGTTTCGATTTGAAACAGATTGTCAATCCATTGCTTCATAAGTTGGAAAACAAATCGGCTCAACAACGTAAATAACGCAATGAATGTTGTTGAACTGCCAAAATGAAACAAATTAGGCAAAATTGTTTACGAAAATAAGTTACGCAATTAGGGTGCTGGTTTCCCTTTGGTCATTCACAAAGGCGTGAGTTATTTTAGTTGCATTTATAAATTACTAGCTTTTGACGAAGATTCGCCCTCGTGGGGGCCGAAAATTATCACATGGGAATGTACTACCGGGACAAAAATCCAATGTCCTAACCCAGGTTATGGTCTATCCGTGTGCCAAATTTCATCCAAATGCAACAATATGGGTTAGTTTGGATTTTAGTCTTTATGCAATCATGTTAGCATCTGTTATCAAGTTTTGCTAAAGCAGTGTATCATTTCTAATTCTTCTTCATTTCGTGTTTTTAGAGACTAACTTGGTGTCAGAGATTTAAAGCCGCCCATGGGCCTCTGACTTGGCTTCATATGCCGTCGAAAAATATATCTCGTAGGCAAGCCGGTTTCCTCACGATGTTTTTTTTTCCTTCACCGTTTTTGAAGCAAGTGATAATGAATTGTACAATACACATTTGAATCTGAAACTCTCGACCGGTTTCTCGAGAAACGGGTCGAGATTTTGTTCTGAAACGTTAGGATGCGTTACAGGGGCTGGAGGGGGGGGTTTGAACTACGCGTTTACGTAACATTGTTTTAACCCTTCACAACGGTCGCGTAGAGATTTTTTTCTCACACATTTAAAACGCTAAAATAGGAGAATGCATGTGAAGAACAATGGCGGATAAAGCAAACAGGGCCAAGTCAGGAAAACGCCACTTATTTGTGACTCAGGTCAAAATGGTCACTTGGTGGTGGTTTCGTAACGTTTTACTAGGGGGGGGGGGGGGGTAAAAGAAAAACTTTACGGCGCGTTACATGGGGGGGAGGGGGGTCAAAAATTGCGTTACGTAAGTAATACTTGAACGCTCCCTAAATTAAGAAAGGAGGTATTTGAAGGATACAATCGTGTGTTAATTTGGCATTAATCAGAATTATGAATCTGAGTTCTTCTGTCATCAAAGTCATAAATCAGCAGGAAGGAAAACGTACTTTTTTTACGTATGCTGGTATATTATGTTAAAATACGGGAAAATGTTGAATGCTAATGCAGGTTGCAGGTTAATGACCCAACGTCTACTTAAAGCAAGGTAAACAGGTAGCATAATAATGACAATTGAGTGAAATGAATGACATTTTACTGTAATTGTTGATCTCGACCTTTGGAAGAGCCAGGAAGAGGAAATTATTAAAACACGGAAATACTTTCTTTAAGTATAAAACAACTGGAAGAATCTACAGAAGACCAATCGATAAAGAATGTAGTATATTTTGAGTGTAATCTTGATCTTGATCTTAAAACACACAAATCTTTTCGTGATAAAGAGCCTATTGTTTTGGTGTTCTGAGTCGACGTAATCTTTCAAATTCATGAATGCCCAAATGCACTCTAATAATGTATTCTTCATTCACATTTTGATTCATTGTAAGGTCTACTTCTGATTCTTAATTTATATCAAGATTGTCGAGTTTGGCATCTGTTTCATTGTTTGTGTATGTACACAAAATTGCCGTTCTGGACCTATGTATTTCTTGTTTTATTATTTTATTCAGTAACTAATTGTTTAATCAATATCATCGCATCTTAATGTTACTAAAATTATGATCTAATATTTTTATTTATTTGGACTTAAACCACATATTTATTTATTTCTCACAATGACGTGTCACAAACTTTGTAATCCAATTCAATTGGCCTGCATTTTCTTCCATTCGAATTAGATTTCCATATCATTATCATGTTTTCTTTAAGTAAATGATTAGTTTTATTCCGTAAGTATTAATAGATTTGTTGGCTTAATGTAGCTTTATAGATAAGTTATCTAATTGACATATTTTAATATGACCTCGATGGCTCTTAACGCGTAGGCCATTACTGGCTCCATCTAATTAAATCTAAAGTAATTTAAATAAAAGAGGTAAATGTAGTTGGGGACCATGTTACTTCATGATGGAAAATTGATTTCATTATCGTAGAAGCACGAATGGCTCGTGATATCGTCGACGTATGACGTAGACAAAGACTAAACTTTTGGACTTGGTGAGTTGTATCGATATGGTTGCACAATTTATTTTTATGACAGCTCCTGATACGAATACGAAACATTATTTCACAAGAAAAAATATATTCGATTCCACAGGAATATACTTAGTATTTCTGGTTTATCCAAAAATGTCTGCATAGTACAAAAAATTGCCGTATGTCTGTATATATTCGTTTACTAGTTCTAGATAAGTAAGTGTTATTGGATTTCCCGTCAAGAATTTCCCAATAGTAGCCCGGAGTCTGGATTTGTGCCCAATTGATGGCAATAGGCTCGCCCCTTTTACATGGGACTTAAACAAAGCAATGTGGGTGTACTATCGGTACACCTCATTCTAACCCTCCAGGATTTTTTTTTTCTTTTTTCTTGAAAATTTCCGCACAAATAGACTCTCAGTACGATACTTAACAACAACCTCACGGATTGGACTGGGTTTTTATAACATGTTGTAGAATTACTATAATACCTTATAATACTTTATTTACAATTTACATTTGCTAATGTAAATTGTAAACTTTATGCAAAGACATAGAACAATAACGACGTTGAATGACGAATTATAGAAACAATTCATGAATAAGTTTATTGTCTTCGTGAGAATTACACAGTAATTGACAGTAAAAATAGCTAGGATCACTTTACTAGGCAAAAAGTATTAAAGGCTAGACAAGGATAATTAAAAGAATGATGTCTTTAGCAATTTCTTGCGATGTAATTAAAATTGATGGGTTTGCAGTAGTTATAAAGTGTAATGTGTTATAAGTGTACGTTTGACCCTCGTACCTAATACAACGTGCAATGTTATTGTAGTCGGCCATTACAAAACTAATCAAGATGCAAAAGTAAAACTCTTTTATAGTAGTTGCTTAGTTTGGGGTCATTTGCAACCAAATGACCCCTCATGATCCTATGCCAATGTCAACCATTTTACGAGGAATTTGGCATTTTATATTTTAAAATATATCAAACTAGCGAACGTCACGCGGTTTCACCCGCGTATTTCCCGTTCCCGTGGGAGTACTGGGATAAAATATAGGTTACTCGCTGATAATGTAGCTAGCTATCCGTTGCTGAAAGAATTTTTCAAATCGGTCCAGTCGTTTTTAAGTTTATTCGTTACATACAAAAATACAAACACAAATTTACAACACAAATTTACAATATTACAACATAAATTTTCTCTGTATAATATTAGTATTAGTATAGATATACCTAAATATAAAATGCCAAATGACTCGAAAATTTTTGGCATTTGCAAATGAGTCAAAAGGGGTCATTTGGTTGTAAATCTTCTTATATATAAAATTCTCGTGTCACAATGTTAGTTACCTTACTCCTCCGAAACGGCTTACTGATTTTTACCAAATTTTATATGCATATTCAGTAGGTCTGAGAATCGGCTACTATCTATTTTTCATACCCCTAAGTGATAAGGGTTGTCCACCCCAAACAAATAATTGGCAAAACAACGTTTGCCGGGGTCAGCTAGTATGGTTATAAAATAAACCAATAACCCTGAATGCACGTAAATATAGCAATAGACGAGGAAGTTATAAAAGTTGCAATGAAATTCATTCAGCGAAAGACCTATGTAGGTAGATAGTTCTTCTTTTATAAAGTACTAGCGACTCGCCCCGGCTTCGCAAGAGTGCAATTCAATACCATGTATTAAATTGCATGTGAAGACGGTATTCAGTTCACGACACGTTTTGCACAAGTTCCGAGCAGTAACCTAACAAAAAGTACATAGGAGGCTTCCATGAATTCAAGGTAGTATTTCATTAGTAGTATTAAGTACTCTTTTGTATATATTTACATTGCTGACCCGGCAAACGTTGTTTTGACATATAAATTATTTATGTTTAGGGTTGACCGGCTTATCACTTAGAGTTATGAAAAATAGACTACGACCGATTCTCAGACCTACCAAATATACATATAAAATTTCATAAAAATCGATCAAGCCGTTTCGGAGGAGTATGGCAACTGACATTGTGACACGAGAATTTTATATATATGTATTTAGATTTAGATAGATATAGCCTATGTCTATTCTGGAATAATGTACCTTTCAAATGGTGAAAGATTTTTTTAAATAAGAGACGTGGTGTAAGATGACTTTTATTATTCGTAGCCCTCCACACATACACAAACTCACTAAATTCGCCCTCTCTTTTTATAATATTAAGTATAGACTAACTAGTAGAAGTATATAGCCTGTCAGCTGTCTCATACACAACTTCAATACCTACCCACTCGACCCAAGTGTATGGGAACGGCTGATAAATTTTTCGCGATTATGCAGTTGGTCCCATGGAGAAAGTTGTTCAGTTTGTTGGTCTGTACCACATCCTGAAAATTTTACCACACCTTTCTGAAACATGCTGTATAGTTAGTTAACGAAACCGACTTTTTGAGTCAAATTAATAAAACTGATTCTACAATAAATTTTAGGTACGACAGTATAGTCCGTGCAATCCACGAAGACGCGCCCCACTCCGCGAAATTACTGTACCAGCTGAACTCTAGTACGGCGCGGAGCGGAGTGGGGCGCGTCTTCGTGGATTGCACGGACTATACGAGACGTTTGCGTTTAGATTTTTTATATAAAGTTTTCCTCTTTCCTCCTTTGTCATCTTGTTCCTTATACAACTCTCTTCGTGCTTTCACACGAGTACTTCAAGATGAAGTACATATTATAATAACAAATAGCAAGGAATGCAACAATACAATCGATAGTGTACAATCTAAAGCCCATATGGGAAGTGGACTTTGCAAAGCATGAGTAATGTTTGATGTGACGAACAAAGGACTTACTTACGTGGCGTATGTAAAGTCGGCTATTAATATTCAAGTTACATATGAATCTGAACTTTTGCGGCGTTGAACAGAATCTAATTCAAATTAACAATTTGTATAGCAAATAGGAAGGAGGAAATCAAGTGTTTGCACGTGATTATCATATAGTAAGTTGTATTTGAAAAGTAGAAGAGACTAATTTTTTTATTGACTTATGTTTTGCAAGGTGAGCTCGCTGAAACGCGTGTGAAACTATATGAATGGGATATTAATATTTAATTAGGTGCTTATACCTACTTTATAACAACAGGGTTCATTATATTAAGTAGTACTTTGAATATTTTATATTGCGTCTGTGAATGTCATTAGAAGCATAATATAGAAGACACACAACAACTTTTGCGTCGTTTTAGGAAGTCTTAGGAAACACATGAGCCTTTCGTCTTGGAAAATGTCCAATAATATACATTGGACATAGATTAGATCAAAAATGCAAGACCAACGTACAATACTGCCGTCATACGGTGAAAGGCCGTAATTAACATTCTTATCAAAAATTTGTTAAACAAAGCTCTCTATATTTCTGTCTATACGGAGATACTTCGAACTGCTTTTAATTTTTAGCCGCAGATACATACATAGGTACTGTTAAAGTTAAGACTATCGATTGAGCTTGAAACTTCACTTCAGACAAAACTCTCATTTACTCAAAATCTTTGAAGTAGTTTCACCATATGATGGCAGAATAAGTATTATCTCCAAGCAGATCTGAGAAGATGCAAGTGTAAGGTATCTATTTCTATACTGCGCAAGATATAATGCGAGTGAGACTCGAGACATCGGGCGAGGAAAACCGGTTGCTCTAATGGTGTTAGTGTTTACCTAGCAACCACAGTGTGCCTTGCAATTGCAATATTTCAAGGCAAATACAGTAGTATTCGTTTAAAAACAGAGAGTGAGATAACCTTTTCAATTTCATTTCGTCCATCATTAAACGAGTGTCTAGTGTTTTATGGCTTCCAATAACAATGTTGAATACTAATTGAAAATTGAACGGTCTTTGAACTTGAAGACACATAATCAAGTGGTCATCGTACTTTTTTTTTTTTCTCTCTTTTGTCAATCATTGACATGGCAAAGTTGCCAATTTAGCAGACCAGTACCCTAATTGCATAATACAACACAATCTGTTTTGATTTTAAACAGATTGCTAATCCATTGCTTCATAAGTTGGAAAAAAAATCTACTCAACAACGTAAATAACGCAACGAATGATGTTGAACTGTCAAAATGAAACAAATTAGGCAAAATTGTTTTAGAAAATAAGTTAAACAATTACGGTACTGGATACCTTGAGCTTTGCTTAACCCCTTTGTTGCGAATTAATTCAAAACCATTAGCAAAATATGGTGTGAATGTATAGTTGGCAAGAACAATTGACGGGAAATCCTATTAAAGTAGTAATCTATTTGACTTTAAAATTAGGTACATTGTCATGGACATAATTGTTTGTTCAACAGGACTTAGATTTTCAAACGATCTAGCTAGAGTTATTAAATGCGTTATCTTACTTACTCGCTAACGTTTGCATCATCCTACTATTCTTCCCAGTAACACCCAATCCATGTGCCAAGGCTGTTGATAGTAGCATTGTCGTAACTGCAGCTGTCTATGATGAATTCATCTTCAACATTGGACGGTTTGTCGTAAAATCTGGAAATGCTAATAATTGATTTGTTGTAAAAACTCACAAATTCGGATTAAGCAATAAACGAGGAAGGCAAATCTATTTTTGGGTTCTGACATAAAATTCCTGCCATGCAAGACGTCATCTTCTCAGATGTTATTAAATACGTATATATACAATTTTGTTTTGCACCAGCGGTTCTGTGAACTGTATAAAAACACGACCTCTAAGTAACAGCATATTTAATAACTTAATGCTCTGTAATTACTTAAATTTTAAAGGCTCTTGCTTAGTCTTTTAATTTGAAATGACCGGCGACAATTCTCATGAATAAAATTAAAGCTAAATTAGTCAAGACTGATCCAATCTAACTTTTCCGCTGGTGTTATAAAAGATATTCTTAATTAGTTTAAGGATAATCCACAAAATCCTCTAGTTTTCTAAAAGGACGTTTTTAAAGTCCTCATTAGTATTTTGAAGATCATTGATGAAGTAAGAGATAGGGTCTAAAAACCTAAGTTAGGGTCCCAAAAACCTGAGTAGTGGCCATGATTTTACGGTTGTCACTTGTCACTGCGAATAAATGCTTATTTCCTTCTTCATAGCTTTTGGCTAACAAATCTTTTCTTTCTTCTAGATGTGAAGACGATCCTCAAGTCGGTCTCCGGCCGACTACGGTCCGGTGAACTGACGGCCATCATGGGCCCCTCTGGTGCCGGAAAATCTACACTACTCAACATTCTCACAGGATACAAGTAAGTGAAGAATTCTATTGTAGTCCTGCCAATATTATATAAGATCTAGAGACTAGCTGGCACAGTGCGACGGCTTGTCTTCATTTTGTTTATATTGATTTAAAACTTTAAAACTCGTTTTGTAAGTTCCGTGAATTGTGCATAAAGCCTCCACCTTTTACTGGTTTGAGGTGATTTTACAAGGTGCCATTATGTGCGTATTAGTAATATAATAAGGAAGGGTTTCTTAATAGCTTGGATTTGTGTCCGGTTGATGGCAATAGGCTTTTTTTCCGCACTTAGTGCTTCAAGTGGACATAAATGGTAATAGGCTCGCCCCCTATTACAGGGGACTTAAACATAACCGGCGAAATGTGGGTGTACACCTCTGTCCAACCCTTCGGGAAAACAAGGCGTTATGTTATGTGTAGTAATAAGGAGTAAGAAATTCATAACGAAAAGATGCAGAGATCTCAGGTAGATCATTAGCATTTTGGACTTTTAGGGGATACAAGAAACAAATACATTGGGTTCGCAGGAAATACCTAATAAAGTATGTCGAATAGTAAATGCAAATTGCATAAATATTGTGTCAAATTGATAAACACAGGTAGTTGATGTTTCGAATTGACTACGATGCTTATTTTACGACGGTATCGGATTACAAAATGGTGGAATGCTCGTGAAATGAAGATTTGAATTGACAATGCAGAGAACAATACGCAGTATGATGCAAAAATCAAGAACATAATAAGTTTAATATCATTGATATGCGTTGAATGTAAAATAATGCAAGTGTATATAATACTAAAATCAATACTAATGAATGTTGATTTTTCCGCTGCCTTAAGTCAAGGTTTGATCCAAGTTTATGCAAAAATATTTTCCGGCTAGCCCGGTTTACTATTTCTAGTTTTAGAACCACAAAGAAAAACTTAGTGCTTCACTACGTGGTTTGACCCTCATGACTTGCATTTGTATCTGTTGGGATGAATGAAATGACCAAACCACAATACTCTAGCTTTATTAGTGGTAGGCGTTTGACATGACCTGACATTAGGGTTGCCAGATGGTCGGGATTCGTCTGGATTCTCCCGACATTTTAAATAATCTCCAGACTCCCGACAAAACTCAATATTTCCAGAAAAACAGCTTCTCGGAAAGTTCTATCCAAAATGATAATGATGATTATTAATGATGAAAAATTCTTTGGTAGGTGATAGAAATAGAACCTTATTATGGAATGTTTTCGATAGTGAGAAAAACCCTTTTTTGCGTCGTAGCTGAACAGTTTTTAAAACGAGCTAATCGGAGGTATTCAATACTTGCAAGAACGCTATGATTTTTCTGAGAACTTTTTATATTAAAAAAAAAACTCGTTGTATTGTCTCTAAAAGGTGCAAATTTATTTACGAGTGAAGAGCTAACCGTTTTGCCCGACGTAATTAATACATAACATAAACATAACATCACGCCTTGTTTCCCCGAAGGGTTGGACAGAGGTGTCCCTGTAGCAGGTACACCCACATTTCGCCAGTTATGTTTAAGTCCCATGTAATAGGGGGCGAGCTTACTGCCATCAACCGGGCACAAATCCAAACTCCGGGCTGCTATTGAGAAATTCCAGATAGAGAGAAAACCCAATAACACTTTGCCCGGCCCGGGAATCGAACCCAGAACCTCATGCTCAGCAGTAGCGCTTGCGACCACTGGACCAACGAGGCAGTCGTACTTAATAGTTAAACGATATTGACCAAGATGCCTTATAAACAGGTTACTGTTGTCTATATCAACATCTTCCAAAAGCCTAGAACATGTCGAATGACAAAATTTGGGCATATTTAATAAAAAAAATGCAAACATAATGGGTTAATGACCTCAACAAATAAAAAAAACAAAAAATCATTTGTGTTGTTAATTCCTGTAAGCAATGCTTACTGTAAAAGGGTGTTTAGTTTGCTAAATAATTTATATATTAAAGAGAGAAATCATATGGCCTTTGATTTAATAAAAGCTGGGTTATTATTTAGACTGAACTTTGAAGTATATTGCTTTAATTTTAAATCTGTCCTGAATAGGTACTCCTAAAGGATCCAAATTGGTGGACTCAGTAAAGTCCAATGCCAACATGTGGCAAACTAAAATTAAGTGTACATACTTAAATTAGTTATGTGTCAACAATTTGTCTTTGTCTTTTTGTAGCCTATTAAAAAATAAATCCCGACGTCAATCCCAAAATCCCGACATTTTCAAGTTTTGTCCAGATATTTTGGTCTTCTGATCTGGCAACCCTACCTGACATACCCACTTCAGATGACAGTTGTACTAGAAGTCATACCTCAATTTTAAACTCATCATGTATGTGTTACACAACTTCCCAACTTACGTCATTTGTACTAAATAAGTCTCTTGTACTTACTCATGTACCTATTATGTACATTTGTGATCTCCTAGTGTCATCATTTCTAGGATAGTTGGCAGCTTGCGACAGCCGTTATGCAATTTGAGCGCATAAGCAAACTATGTCATTCTATTAGTTTTGCTTTATGCTATTTTATTTATAAGTTTGATACTTGTAATATTTATTATAAAATGTATCAATAGTAGGACTGGTTTCTTGTCAGACTCACCAAGGATCTTTTAATTTCTGAAATGCAATGGGTAATATTGCACGCTTTTGCGTGTGTGAGTGCTCTATTATCGATATGTCACTTTGTCAAAAATTTCCAACAAAATCTTTTCTGTACTCTCAATTGTACAAATGTACACACAGCTATACATCAAGCTATACATATCCAGTTTACTGCTGATGCTGATCTCGCATCGTATAGGATTTCCGTACAATTAGAGGTCAGCTTATACTGGAAATGTATAGCTTGATGTGTACATGGAATTTACATTAGCAGGGAAGTTTTAAAAACTAGAGACTTGACATTATAAGATTAATATATTTTATTATATTTTTAGATAGAAATACTTTATAACAAAAACCGTCATCTGGGATTTACATTTTGACCTTACTATCGGATTAAGCACCCTTGAAAACTATGAAAACGACATCCATGACGAAAAATTTGAACATTTTCGCAGCCTCCATCTTGGTTTTCATTTTGACCAAATTCACACTTTCTCTCTCCGGCATGCAGTGTACTCGGGCTAATGTGTACAATTTTATCCCACGACACTGTAATCACTTGTTTTTTTGTTTTTTTCTGCCGGCGTTCTCTCTCTCTCTCTCTTTCTCTTTGAATTAGAAGAAGACAGTCGCAAGTATTAACACTTTTTAGCGTGACGATTACTGAAAGTTTATTAGCCGCGTTAAAAAACTTCGTTCCAAAAATTACGTGTGGGTTGGGAAGTGTGTCTGGTTGTCGTCACTCGTCACGATTCACGTCATCACACACAAGTTTTCTCTCATCCTTTGGATGAGCCCTATTGATTTTCTTTATTGAACTCATATATTTTCCGTATAATTTATCGTCAACATGTTTCTGTCTGTGAGGCGTGCTATTTTGGATTTTATTCTTCTCGTAGTGTCTACTCGACCTAGAGGGCATGGTGTTAATTCATCGTTCTCAAGACTTGTTTACCTACACACACATACATTGCTTTATGTACTATTCACTCAATGCCTGTACATTCTCATTTTATGCGTTTGAATGATGTAGAATGTCTTAAAAAAAATGCTTTTAAAACAATCGTGCTCGCGTGTTTCTTCTACAAATCCTTCGAATCCTTGTTGATATCAGATACATTTTTTACCTAAATCATTTGAATTAAACTGGTTTACAGCATACGTTTTGCTACTACTATCGTGTTTATGTAGATACGTCATTTTGTATCTACTGACATTGCGATGTTGCTTCAATGTCACAACTAACTGGTCAAAGTGCTGGTAAACAAACAGTTTTGATACGGAAGTCAAGCTTTGAATCATTTTGGTAGGTAGAAAAGTTTCATCTAAATGTTTATTATTATAAAAAAAAATGTAATGCTCTTCGTTCGTAGGCGCATCACTTTTAAAATGTTCGTAACAGTTCGAAATATATTTCTATTGAAAGAAAAATTGGAAAAGTTTCCCGGAAAAATTTCAAATTCGGGAAAAACTGGGCAACCTTTTTTCTATGACTCTTTTGTATTTATTGCACAACGTCTGTCGGGTCAGCTAGTCATAGTAATGGCATGTCACAGCATTGGGTCCAAAATGATGGACACATTCGCGGTTTTCTTTAATAAACATACCTACTATATACTTCTTGAGTTGTCTTCATTATCAGCCTCTTACATACACAGATAAAGATCAAAAGTTGTTTTTATGGTTAGATTCGTTTAACATGTTGGAGGATGCAATCAATAACCTTTACAGAGTGTATAGGGCATCCTGATAACACAGTAATTACCTCTTTTTTCTCGATTTTAGGACAATTGTCTACATGACAAAGGTCAGTTTTCTCTATTTTGACCACAAACTTCTTAATTCGTGATCGTCACACATATTACTAATCCATGGAATAAAACAAATAATATTGTTTTCATCATCAAACCGGACTTGGTTATCAAAGCAGTAGTAAAGTGGGTCGAGCGTCCGAGCGCGGCTATTTACGCAGTTTGTGTACTATTGCAAACATTTGTATGTACTAGAAAGAGAGGTATACTACTGTCTCTGTCACTGCACTGCTTATCAAACCTTCATCTTACTCGGAGTAGTAACAATTTTAACAGTAACAGGAACAAACCGCAATAACCGCCGTTCGTTGAAGAGCGAAGAATGCTGTGAAAAAAGTAAAAGGCAGGCAGTAAAAATGCAATGAAATAGAGTTTCTTTGCACACACAACATCATGCCTGTATTCCTCAAAGGGACAGGAACATCAAAATAACTGTTCTAGTTGTTAAAATATATTCTGTTTTAATATAATATATTCCATGTCTTTTTGATGTGTTTCAGAATCGTTAGGTATAATGACAAAGCTATAAATAGATTTTAGTTAGATAGGTATTTTTAGGGTTCCGTACCAAAATGGTAAAAAGGAACCCTTATGGTGCAACTCAGTCTGTCTGTCACAATCTGGATATCTCAAGAATTACTAATGCTATCAACTTGAAATTTGGAATAGTTTTAGATGACGTTTGCCCAACTATCTTGCAATTAATAAAGAAATACAAATATGTACAGGACAACAGGGACTGAACAGGGGTCTTAAAATTCGAAGTGGGGCTACTAGGGCATGTGGGGTATCATATGAAAGAGCGTTATTTGCACATTCTCAAACATTTTTTTTTTATAATCCTCATAGTTTTCTACTTTTGACGAAAAATGTTTAAAAAAAATACCGTTCCCCCCACCTTATCTCCGAAGTTTGCATAGAGAAAAATCTGAAATTATTCTATGTGATAGAAGTTTATGTAAAGATTACAGGAAAAATAAAAGATGTCTCTAAATAGCACACTTTTTCAGAAATCATCAACTTAAAAAACATTAGTTTCACTATCGGTCAAGAGATGGCGCTGACTTAAAACTGCAATATTCCACACGGCAGTGTGCAGTGTTAAAATTCTCTGACCAATAAAGGCCTCGCCGATGAAAATTTAAAATGGTACGGAGCCCTCGGACCCCTCGGTGCGCGAGTCCGACTCGCTCTTGACCGGTTTTTTAATTTTTATTCTGCCAATTTAAATTCTGGTCCACTATTCCGATTTTTTTGTAGTTAAAACAAGTTGTTAATGAAGACGGAATATTTTTCCTACGATTGACGTCACAATGGCAATGATTCGGAATGTAAGAATATTAAGATCAAGGACATAACTAGCCTTAAGCTGGACCTGGTTTGGCCGCTTTTAAAAGCCAGGTTTTTATTGGATCGGTAGTTTAAAATATAATGTAAAGACAGACTACGGGATATTTATTGATGTATATTGTTTACTAGAATTTCCTCACGCCCGAAGTCTGGCTTTGTGCCTAGTTGATGCCAATAGGCTCGCCCCCCTATTAAAATAAATAAATAAAGCTTTATTTAATTCCGTGCAAATTACAAACTAATAATTTAGAAATAGAAAATAAGAGAACATACAAAAAAAAAAAAAATTGCGCAGACTGGGAAAAGCCTCCTCCAAGGATTGCCAGTAATCTTTGTTGCTGGCTATATTTTGCCAGCTTTGACCCGCCACCTCCACTATCTCATCTACCCATTTAACGTTAGGCCTGCCTCTGCTTCTAGTGCCTCGTGGTCCAGTCCATTTTATCACTCTTCCCGTCCATCTTTCATCTTAAAGTCTGGCCACGTGACCTGCCCACTTCCATTTTCTTTGCAGTGAGAAGGTTAGGGCATCTGTTACTTTTGTTTTCTTCCGAATTTCAACGTTCCTGTTTCCAACGCCCCCTATTACATGGCACTTAAACATAACCTAACCTAACCCTTCGGGGAATACAGGTGTTGTGTTATGTATGTTTATTAAAATATCAACTGTTTTACATTTTTCTCAAACATGCTTGGAAATTCGAACATTATTTTGACAACCTTCTTCAAGATACTTTACTTTACTATGATTAGCTCCTACCTACTTATGTTATTATAGCACTAGCGACCCGCCCCTGCTTCTCACGGTTTTTAGTACGAAACAAAAAAACATGGAGATTTATTTATAAATCTTTCGAAATAAATTCTCTAAATGATTGGGAAAACTGCATCAAAATCCATTGCGTAGTTTTGAAGAACAACGCGGTCACACAGACAGACACGAAAAGCGACTTCAATTTATAATATTATAATTAAGTTATACAGGGTGACTGGATCTGGACCCGCCACAGCAAATTCGCATATAGAGGAGGTCATTTGCTAATTATTAGACCTTATTTTCCCTTGATCGCAAAGATTTATTTTGTTTTTTTTTTTTAATTTGCTTACTATCTTATTTTTTAACCCTAGTTTGAAGGTAGTTGCGAGGTATTTTAATCGTCAATGTTTATGACTACCAACAAATAATAAAAAAAAACTACTAAAATAATGCAAAAAAAAATTTTTTTGTAAAGATCTCAATAAAATATAAAAATTTACATATATCCCAAACCATAAAACTTTAGCTAGGGAAAGTATGGTTTAATAATTAGTAAATGACCTCCTCTATATGTGAATTTGCTATGGCGGGTCCAGATCTAGTCACCCTGTATTATGCTAACAATAAGTAAATATGTTATAATGTTAACAATGTTATGGAATGATACATGATGCTTAAACTTCAAACATGTATGGATGTTATTGACTTATTGTAGTCAAGTTACTTGAATGCAATCGCTTGTGCGTGATGCGATTTCCGGGATTTTTGTTGTAAATATTGAATCTTTGTTTGTGTTTTTTTTTGTTTTAAGTTTCACAATATTTACATTTTGTTTGTTTTCCAACATGCAGAGGCTACGGTTTCTTAAATAATGTTAATTAAATTAAAAAGAGGGCGGGCCAATTTAAATTCATAGCCTTTTGGACCATATGATACTTCTACAAACGATTTTCATATTTAGCCCGCGCCGCGGTATGAAAATTTTATGAGGAGTAAAATCGAGCGTTAGCTAAGAGCCTATGCACACCACGTTTTTTAAACGCTCCGTCGACGCGCGTTTGTAGCGATACAGACGCGATACGCACGCGAGTCAGACGCAGCCTGTAGACCTTCTGTAGGATAAAAGCGCGCCGTCGACGCGCGTTTCTAAAACGCGCGTCGACGGCGCGTTTAAAAAACGTAGTGTGCACAGGCCCTAAAAGTGATGTGTTACGTTCCTTTGCGCACCTTTCACTTCGAGATTAGGTTATTTCTATTAACATGGCACGCCCTGTAGCAGTAACTTGATGTTTACCTACCTATTATGTATATTAATCAATATCTACTTAATATATGGTTCACTAACTTCCGCCCGCGGCTTCGCCCGCGTGGTATGTAGATAAAAAGTAGGCTATAGTTTAGGGTTTAGAGTAACCCCATACCAAATTTCTTCAAAATCGGTTGCGCCGTTTAGCTGTGAAAGCGTATCAAACAAACAACCATTCGCATTTATAATATTGTTAGAATTAAAAAAAAAACCCTTTTAGTTAAAGGGAATAGTCTCGATTAATAAGTCTGTTGTCTGTCAATTTAATGTGATTTTAATTTTAGAGAGACAAAGTAAAAATATTTTGTTATTGTTTGAAGCTGTTGGAGTTGGATGTGCTTTCTGTAATGCCTACCTCAATAACGAGTGACAATGACTTTATTGGGCCATCACTTTGGAAGGATATAAATAAAGAGAACAATGATCCAACAACATGACAAGAAACAAGAACTAATATCATTAACTTGACAAGAATATGTACCTAATGTCTTAAGTTAATATGTCTTGGAATTTTCCGGTTTTTTTTTTAGAATCACTAACGTATCTTGGTTTTTAAACGACTTCCAAAAAGAGGAGGTTCTCAATTCAACTGTTTGTGTTTTTTTTGTGTGTGTCGAAAAATATTTTCTGTTCAAACCACAGTTGGCGTTTTGCAAAACTCCCAATTACACATACAAACAGAAAAGGTATGGTAGATTAATTGATGCATATTTATTTTAAAGTCAATTACAAATAAGATTTATATTGTGTGTATCTGCTATATCCCTTTATCTTCTTATTTTTTATGATAAGGAAAACACCAGTAGACTTTTAAAATCTATTCGTAGGCATCGAAAGAATATCTTTAAAGATTTTAATACTTACGTATACAGGATCAAAAAGACAAAGACCTTTGTTTCAATGGACAACAACGGAGTCAAATATGAACGGCAGTGATTTAGTTTTAAAATAAATTTTAATTACAATTCTAATAGTCATTAGGAGGTGTGCTCGGTTAGAGCGATACAGACGGAATGGCTTACGAACTATTGGTACATATTTTATAAAAAAAAGTTAATCTCAACAAACAATATTTCTGGAATGAACCACCAGGTACTACAGATAAACGTTAACTTAAGTGTTAGAAAAAGGTATCGAAAGAGATGTATAATAAGAATAACTGCAATCGGTGACATGGCTATTTAACTAATTCACTACTGTGGGAACTGATGCCTGGTATGCATAACTAAGTTGCTTAGGATATGTTTCAGTTGCGCACCAAAACCCTGAGGAAATAATATTGTTACTGTTTTTTTTAAAGCAGATTGGTATCGATTCTTATTACAATACCTTCATGCTAACTTTGTATTGCATTTGCAAAAAAAAAAATTGCTTGACAGGTTACTAAGTATCTAATAAAAACAGACAACTGGGTGACGATGTTAATGTCATGTGCTTGCAATCGATATAAAGGCAATGTCATTTTCAATACTGTAGAATGTGTAATATTATTGAGTGCCTATACTGCCTATGTTCAACCGCGGACATTTTCGGTTGACCACTTTTCACCCTTAGTAATAATGTTGAAAAGTGCCAGTGTCCGTCATAGTACAATCAGCCTATTTTTCTGTTGCTGGCTTTCTCTCTGTGAGAGAGAGTAGGCCTATTCTACACAGGCCAGGTGTTCCAAGAGATGACACAGGGTACTAAAAATTAAGATGGTTTAAAGAGGGCTAAAAGTTTGCAACGTCGTAAATAGCTGTCAAATATTTACCTATTTTGATTAATTTTGCAATATAGCATACAATAGTAAGGAACTACGAAATGTGGCTAACTAGGGAACTAAAATATTGATTATGAAATGCAATAATGAATATCGTAATATCGAATATTTCGTTTTAGGTATTTAGAAACTTTCCAAATACATACCTTTTTCGGGTTCCGTAGTAAACAAGGAACCCTTATAGTTTCGTCATGTCCGTCTGTCTGTCTGTCTGTCTGTCCGCGGTCTAGCTCCGAGACCCTTAGTACTAGAAAGTTGTAATTTGGCATAGATATACATATTAATTACGCCGACAAAGTGGTAAAACAAAATTATGAAAAACATTTTTTTTTAGTGTACCTCTCATACACGTAAAGTGGTAATGTTTATTTTTTTATTTTTTTACCCCATGGTGAGGGGTATCATTGGAAAGGTCCTTCAAAAATATTGTGAGTTTGTGAAAACCATTTTTGGATTCAGGGATTCGTTTGCGAAATATTAAGCTTTAAAGTGCTAATTTTTGTTAGAGTCAAGTGTCCCCCCCCCCTGCCGGCTAAATGGTTGGTTTTGGGTGTGTGAAAAAAATCACAACAGTAGCTGATATAACGAAATTAAAAGAAAAACTATCACAGCTAAGTAGGCTCTACAGGTTAACGAGTAATAATCGACCAACTTAACTTTGCCGTTGCAAAAACATGTTTTCCCATACATTCCGTATGGGAGAACATATTTTTCAACTACAAAGTTAAGTTTGTTTTTGGGATAAATTCATCCCAACTACGGAACCCTTCATTGTGCATGGTCCGACACGCACTTGGCCGGTTTTTACACCTAAATTTGTTACAACATCAAATTCAGTGTTATAATTGCAATTCATTATTAATATTCTAGGGAACTAGTTAGCCACATTTCTTGTTTCCATACAGTAATATTGCTAAATTAATCAAAACAGTGAAATACTGGTGCCGATTCCCTTGTTCACAAACTAAACTAAATTTAAGTTCAGTGCATCTTTTTCTTTCTATTTCATTAAGAAAAGGACAGAAGATAAATTTTAGTTTAGTCCTGTCAAATAAATCAGCACCTGTCACTACTCCATACAAGTTTAGACGTAATTAAAAAATTGCCTACTAAAATTACGTCAATTTACGTCAAGCGTTGATTAATTTGACAGGACTAAATTAAAATTTATCTTCTGTCCTTTTCTTAATGATATAGAAAGAAAAATATGCACGGAACTTAAATTTAGTTTAGTTTGTGAACAAGGGAATCTGCACCATCACAAGACATCTATTTGCGACGTTGTCCACTTTCGGAATAACCGCTCTTAAATAGTTTTCTAAGAATACAGAGGTATAAAGTGGTCAACCACCAACTTTGTCGAGTGTACAATTGGCTTATGTTCTCACTGCTGGCAGGTTTTCTCTCTGAGAGAGGAATAGGCAATAATCTACTATGCATAGGCCCGTTGGTACGGGTTGGTATGGATTACACATCCTGCGACAGATAAAGTCGTAGTAATATGATTGTTATTAGGTGAGTCAGATCAAATCACAATAGATTATCAGCTGATACTGATGTTTTGACAGTACTGAGTATGAGTCAACCTTACAGTTAGTCAGTAAATTATTTTAGATCTTTTTAACCGACTTCCAAAAGGAAAAGTGGTGGTGGTGGTGGTTGGTGGTTCTCAATTCGACTGTATGTTTTTTTATTGTATGTTACGCGATTACTCCGCCAATTATGAATTGATTTTAATGATTCTTATTTTGTTTAGTAGGCCATACTTCAGAGGTGGTTCCATATAAATTTTATTAACTTGGCTTGGATAGTTTTTGAGTTAGCTTCAATAATACGTATTTTTTCCCACTCAGTATGTGGATGATATGATAAGTTCCTGTCACTGTTATTTACATAGCAGGCATTATTGGAATTTGTGTGGGGTAGGTACCACAGCTAAAAACAGAAAAATCAAAACTTTTTACATAAAAAAAACAACCGACTTCCAATAAAAACACTACAAAGTGAAAAATAACTTTAATTTCGGAAGTCGGTGGCAAAAACGAAAATTCAAAAACAAAACCATCGACTTCGTTATTTTTCACTTTGTAGTGTTTTTATTGGAATGTTGTTGTTTTTTATGTAAAAGTTTTTCATATTAGCATATTAATTTCTTTTACCTAAGTATCGATTTATTATAGGTAATTATTTGGGTAAGTAAGGTAAGTATAATGTCGAGAGGAAAGTTTTGAGTATGAATGTCGGTGGCTATAAGAGTAGGGGAAGACCATAGAAACGATGGATAGACTTTTTGAAGGATGATATGGCTGGAAAGGGAATGACTACCGAGATGATGACTAATAGAGAAGTGTGGAAGATAATAAAAAAATATGATAAATTAAGATAAGAGCTGGATTATGTACGCTAAAAAACTTTTTCCAAAAAAACAAAAACAACCGACTTCAAAGAAAACACTACAAAGTGAAAAATAACTTTAATTTCGGAAGTCGGTGTCTTTGGTTTTGAATTTTCGTTCTTTGTCACCTAGTTAGTTTTTATTTTTCACTTTTTAGTTGTGATACCTGCCCCACACAAATTCGAATACCACTACCTGCTATGTAAATAACAGTGACAGGAAGTTATCATAATATCATCCACATACTAAGTGAGGTAAAAATACGTATTATTGAAGCTAACTCAAAAACTTCCCAAGTAAAGTTAATAAAATTTATATGGGACCACCTCTGAAGTATGATCTACCAAACAAAAAAAGAATCATCAAAATCAATTCATAATTGACGGAGTAATCGCGTAACAAACATACAAAAAAAAAAGTACATACAGTCGAATTGAGAACCTCCTCCTTTTGGAAGTCGGTTAAAAATGCAATACATCATTAATGAAAAAGAGCTTTTTAGGTGTTGCTCCCAAAATTTATAGTAAAATACCCGATGTTAGAAGTATGCCTTAAAAAAAAAAACAAAAATTGTTTTCATAAATTTATTAGTTGAGAAATGTTACTATAAAAAAATAAAATATCTTTATCAGACCGAAATTATTCCATAAGTTGTCAGTGGTTAGTAACAGATTGTGCTTACATACTATGTTAGTGTTGGTAGCAATATAATTAATTAGTTAGCACAAACCTAATGCTATTTTTACCCAGTGTCTTTGGATGGGACAGTCCGGTCTGCTAGCAATCATTTTCAGGATACTGTTACGAGTGCTACGCAAGCGTTGTAGTAAGGAAGCCGCTTTCTTGCGCATGATGGCGTGAAAGCCATCCGTGTGCGCTGCAGCAAACATTCCAGACGCACTACAACGCCGCGGCAACCGCAACAGCATCCTGAAAGCGTTGTTGTATTGCACGCGCAGGACATTGTAGGCTCGGCTCGTATATGACACCCACAGGCCGCTCGAGTAGGACTGACAGAACGCCTTAAATAAACTGAGTTTGACGTCTGCCGTGCAGCGAGCGAACCTACGGGCGTGCATATTACTCCTTACCGCCAACGCCCTGCGCTCGCGCTCTATGTCGCCATCATCCCGTAAGTCATTAGTGACAACATGACCCAGGTACTTAAAACTATTCACAATGTTAAGTACTACGCCGTTGAGATATACCGGAGGTACACGACGGGGCTGTTGTTTAGGTACCGTAAACACTAAGACCTCACTCTTTTTTGAGTTATATTTAAGGCCGTGCACCTCCGCATACGTCTCACAGATCGTGAGTAGCTTCCTCAATCCGCTCATCGATGGACTGAGCAACACCATGTCGTCCGCGTAACTTATTGACACATGTACTGTCTATAAGACAGCCGACATGTGTGCTGCTCAGTCGCTCGATAAGCTGATTGACGTACTATGCCCTAGGCCTTAGATGATTACCTAAATGATAGAACTCTGTAACTACTTACCTATTAATGATCATTGGATCAATGTATTGCATGCATGTATTTTGTTTTGTTTCGAAATTTTTTGTTTGTTGTCTATGGTAAATTTTGTTTTTCTTTATTTTGTATAATCCTCATTAATATTTGTATGTCATCAATAACAAAACATAGCGCAACATATAATATAAGACCTTGACCTTTTACCTATGTTTTACAAATAAATAATTCTATTCTATTCTATTCTGGAGAAATTATGAATAATTTGGGTAAGTATTGAGTATGAGTCAACCTAACGTTAGTCTGTCAATTATTTTAGAATTTACTTTTTTTCATAACACTTTTCGTTTACCTCAGACATTTATATTAATTATGTGGGTCAGCAATTAAACTTCAAGAAAATACTAAAAGCCTTTACGGCCCCAAAAATATAGTAAAACTCAATAAAGGAGCGTCTGTTTTGACGTCGCGACTTTTTTGAACGACAAAGGTGACATTGAGAAGTGGTGACATATTTATCAGACTAATTTGAGCCTTTTGCATTGAAAATGCACATAACAACGACATGAATGCATTATTTAGGAATTGGTTAGGTAAACACGATGGAAGGTCGTTTCAGAGAATATGGAACAGCGAAAATATTATAAATATTTATTTAACCATCTAATAGCAACTCCACAAATACAAATCCTAACTAATATTATAAATGCGAAAGTGAGTTTGTTTGTTTGTTACGCTTTCACGCTTAAACGGCTGAACAGATTTGGATGAAAGGGGATTGAAGATTTTTATATGGAGCCTGGCATACCTACTGTTCTGCCATTTTGTTTTTTTTTCCTATTATGTTTTCTGTTTGCATTGATGTCAACTATCGATTTTTAATGGGTTCAAGCGTGGCAACAATTTTGAAAAAAAAAAAAAAATGGCGGCACAGTAGGTATGCCACGGATCTTCAAACCCCTTTGGCACATTGGTAGACCATGACCTGCGTTAACACGTAGGATACTTTTTATCCCGATATTCCCACGGGATCGAGACTTATGCGGGTGAAACCGCGGGGCGCAGCTAGTTAGAAAATAAATTGACTTCTTATAACATTAGATATAGGTATGTATACTAATAAGTTAAGTTTAAAAGCTTCCTCTCTCCTACTTTTCTGTGCCCGACCGGGTCCATAATGATCTACTTATATATATTTTAGTATGCATTGTGGAATGATGATTGAGTATTGACACAGTATAAATATCTAAGTAACAGTATTATGTCTTCATAGAAAACGGCCGAAACGACGAAATCTCAGTGTATATCAGTACGCAACAGTCTCGAGTGCGGGGTAGTTAGTTACACACGAACGCGGAAGGTTTATCAAAGTCAAAGTCAAATAACTTATTTCAATTAGGCACATAAAAGGCACTTTTGAACGTCTTACAAAAAATTTAATTGATTCTGGTCGTCCCTTCCAAAAGGTTCTCGTATGGAGAAGAATGGGCAATAAACTACACCGTTACTCTTTTAAAATGTTTTACGATATTTTGTAAACATTAATTAAATGTGTAGACGATGGAATAAGATTACTATACCACAATAGGTAAAAATAATTAAAAATGAAGCAATGACAGATACATTAATTATGTGATAGATACATGGTGCTCACATATTTACAAACATTGTAAAAGTATACGATATTCCTAAAATCTTAACAAGTAATACTAATAAGGCAGTTTGTGAATTCAAGTAATCACAAAATGTAAAATCAATGTTATAAAAATAATAAATTATACAATTAAATTAGCAACCAGTTTGATTTTGTCTACCGAGCGGCCGTAGGTAATTATTTCAAGGTCACTGCCGAGACATAGTACTGTTACTTTGCTAATACTGTGGTATTGAGTACCTCTGTTAGCCCAGATAGCTCATAGCCTAACATCTAAATAAATAAAATCGATCCACTGCGGTTCCGCTAAAGGCACTTCACAATCCTTAGTATTTGTACTTAGTCACAATCCGACCTAACATAAACTTCTCCTCCTCAGAACCTCAGGATTGGAAGGCAGCGTCACAGTGAATGGCATGGAGCGTAACCTGTCGGGTTTCCGCAAGTTGTCCTGCTACATCATGCAGGATAATCAGCTGCATGGTAACCTGACGGTGGAGGAAGCTATGGCGGTGGCTACGGCGTTGAAGCTGCCCAGTGTTACCTCCAGCGCTGATAAGGAAGAAGTGGTATGTAATCTTTCACAATTTGCTTAGTTTCCAATTTATGTGATTTCGCAAAAATTACTGTAATGTTTGTATGTACTATCGAAGAAACGCATGTCTGTACACTGTAAGGACTATTCTGCCGTCCTTACGAAAAGTGCAATAACTAGGTTAAACCTGATTTCGAGAAAAACACGTGTAAAGATTTTATTTTTGTTTTGTTTGTATCTCCAACACTATACATTGTATACAAGGTAAACCGGCTTTGTCATAGATACGTAAAAAGTGTGTAAAAATAATATGTAGATCTCGTTCTGCAAATTCCGAATATGTCTTATCTCAATTCGGCGCAAAATTCGAGTTATTGCACTTTTCGTACGGACGGCAGTATTCTAGCTTGCAGCGCTCGACCGCTATAGTATCGCTTACCTACGAAAAAAAAAGGTCGTGTGCACGGGATTTTGTTTTCAAATTGCTTAGATATGCGTTACCCGGATGGTACATAAAGTTTAGTTTCTGTTACAACTTCAATATATTTTTTTTAAATTTTCTAACGAAATTTGTCAATCTGAAATAAACAAAAAAAAAAAACGTCGATTGGAAACAAGAATAATGCATGTTTATAAAAAGTGGTCTTGATCGCCACACCACTCTACTGGTAATTTTTGTTTATTATTAACAATAGTTGGATTTTACGTTTCGGAGTATGTATTATTTATTTGTAGAAACATAAACAGCACCGTAATTTGAACCACAAAAATGTTATTTTATCGCTCACATGGGTTCATTGTCATCGACCCCTCATTATCTTATTTACTATTTTTTGTCTGACTCATTTTAATACCAAGTTGATGGTAGACCCTAATATAAAAAAATAAACACCAACCAATCATATTTATCAGACGCACAATTACAAAACAACCCCTCTTTCAGATTCACGAAATCCTCGAAACTCTGGGTCTATCAGAGCACCACAAGACAATGACCTCGAATCTCTCTGGAGGCCAGAAAAAGCGTCTCTCAATCGCCTTGGAACTGGTCAACAACCCTCCTATCATGTTCTTTGACGAGCCTACTTCTGGCCTGGACAGCTCCTCCTGTTTCCAATGTATATCGCTGCTGGCGACCTTGGCGAGGGGAGGCAGGACTATCATCTGTACTATCCATCAGCCGTCTGCAAGGCTGTTTGAGATGTTTGATCATTTATATACTCTGGCTGATGGACAGTGTGTCTACCAAGGCAGCACAGGAAGACTGGGTATGTTATACTTTTTACTATGTTATGTTTAAGTTTTACCAATTTGTTATTTAAACACTCAATAATGAAGTAGATAGACTCGTGTTAGTTAATTATATGTTTTAAGTTTGGTAGATCATCACAATAACTGACAGAGAATTTGACAGCTTGTCCATCGCTCAAAGACTTGAACGAATTTTCAAAATACCTCAGGAGTTAGCCTTAGATTTAAATAATAATTGTTCATTGCTCGCCCACGAATTCCTTTGCGATTATTAATATTATTTTTAAAGTGAAACTTTTATTACATCGTCTCAAACTTTTTCGTCTGTGTGTTGCATGTCGCGTGACGGTCGGCCGCTGAGTAGGGATAAAGTGAAAGGCGCTCGTCAGAGCAGCCAAGGCCAATATGGCGGCGCCTATAGAAGTTTCACTTTTACCGTGGTTTCATAAAACCACACAATCCTTTTTTTTGTTTGTAGCATTTTTCGCGCGAATACATGATCGTTTTTCGGTGAACCTGAGCTTGTGGTCGCGCCGACAGAGGGTGCTTTCCGTTTTTCCGAACAAAACGTGGCATAATGGACGGGAGCGATCGAGTATTTGTGCGACGATAGCTTTTAAGTAGGACACGGCTTATGACCACTTTAATTAAGTCTGTGGTTGTGCCTTTACTATCTCAATCCTTATCCTTACATATTATAAAACAAGGCCCCCGCCGCGTCTGTCTGTCTCAACGCGATAAACTCAAAAACTACCTAACGGATTTTCAAACGGTTTTCACCAATGGACGGAGTGATTCATACGGAAGGTTTTAGTGTATAATTCATTAAGGTTTTGTGTAAATTGGTTGAAATTTGAAGATTATTGTTGAAGAAGTCGGAAAAAATTACGCCGACTGGGAGCTTTACTGGCGTGCGCTGCGTTAACCGAAAAAGCTCTCTGAAAACTGTTCATCTTAAAAAGTCCAACAAAAAAGTCCGCGATGGCATATGTCTATCTTTTAAGGATGACCCACAATAACCATTTTTAGCTTTCAGAATTTGATAAAAAAATATTGTTATTTCCGAAGCTTTTTTGACCAGTATAGTATTAATCCTTATCCAATAAAATATGTTATTTAATTGGGCATTTAATTTAGATTAAAATATGCCTAGTACTAAAAATGAATAGTTTAAAAGATATCACAGTTTCAAAATAACGCGTAGCAACGCGGGCGCAGCGGTAGGAGTCAATGACCTTTTCCTCGGTTATTAGGTATGAAATATTGGTAGTACGTTCCCGTGGGATATTTTCCGACATCCACGCGGGCGAAGCCGCGGGCAAAAGCTAGTAACTTATAAAAGCCCTGAGCACATACATTGACTTTGTATTTATTTGGAAATTAGGACATCTACAAACCGTTTAATCATTAACACAATAATTTTTCTCTCCCAACAGTTGAATGGCTAGGCAGCCTAAGTCTGCAGTGTCCCTCGTACCACAACCCAGCTTCGTTCATCATTGAAGTGTCGTGCGGCGAGTACGGAGATAACACTGGCAAGCTTGTGCGAGCCATTGATAACGGCAAGAATGATATCAGGTGAGATGAACAATAAATTGGTACTTCCGTATACGATGACACACAATACGCGGTCGTTGATAAGGCACATGGAGTTTTGTACAGTTAATAACAGCCGCACGGGTCGATCTTCAAGGTTATGCAACGCTTGCTGAAGTCGATCAGTGGATGGGTTGCCATCCATTACATAACGGGACTTTAACTCCGTTTGAAATGAAATGAAATTGTTTATTCTGTAAATAGGATATCGGAATCACTTTTACACGTTATTAAAAAAATAAGCTAGATGAGTTCGGTGTTTCCTATCTGATTACTCTGAGAAGAAAGGCCGAAACAAACTCAGAGGTCGCAGTCTCTTTTAAAGTCCAGGCATAATCTTGGTCAGGCCATATGAGGACCATGTAGATTAGTGTCTGAAAAGGTCTTTTGAGGAAAGAACCACACAGATTTGAGTGGACCTCTCCAGTCAGTGCAAGCATTTGTCAGTTTGCCATATCAACGGCCGCGTACTGCTTTATGTAATAGCATCTACGAGTGACGATACTTAAAAGTAAACTGTACAGCTTGTCTTACGTCAGTTTGCCGTGTTAGAGCCATTTTATATAATTGTGAAACAGTTGGGATTTACATCCGTCACTTCACACTTCAGGTCCAGTTGAAAACTAGCGTCAGGCACTAGTTGTCAGGCATTTTTGCTGAACTGGGCCTATTTGGCGCAGCCGTGAGACACACTTTCCTGTTAATTTCTTACTTTACACTTTTTATTTGTTTCTTTTTTACTTGTAGTATATCTATGTTGTGTTGTGTGCCTTTCAGTCTGTGCTAAATTAATATATTTTCTTTCTTGTCTTTCATACGGACAGTTTGTTATCAATTAATTTCCCTGATTTATCGTCGGGCTCACCTCGGGCAGTTGCTGACTGGCTAATTACTTTGCTATTTTGACCACGGTGCGGCTGTTGATAAAAAGTTATTTCGATACGAGTCAAGAAGATTACAGATTTCTTCACATAGAATTCTCGTTGACAATGTATAAACGTATTGTGTGAGCCATTGTTTACTCTAAGACCTGCCTAGGCAGCCCATTGTGACGCATTTTGAAATGACATGTAGTTAAGTCGCATGGAATTTATATTTGCAGGACACATGCAGACTGTGTCTTAGGCGCGGTTTATACACGAGAGACGTGGCGAGGGCGTGTGGCGGTAGCGGATAATCAAAGAAACATAAAATGAACCTAATAGTCATGTCGCATAGCGTCGTTTTTGTCGGAAAGAGAATTGTGGCGGTAGCGAGTCATCTGGTGGCAGTGACGTCAACTGGAAGCGCGGGCGCAATTTTCTTACATGGCTGGAGTATTACATTATAAACTTTAAAGTAAAGTTACGCTAAAAAAAAATTGTTAGAGCTTAATTCTTCTCCTTCGTGTCGCTGGCACGAGAGTATTTCAGGTCTACAAGACCAAGGCCTAAGAGTTTCATTATAAACCATCATGATTTATTAACCAACAAATTTTCGCCTTTCCTTCGCAGAAACGGCCAGCCCTTCCCAGACAGCAAAGTCCCAAACTACAACAACAAGAAGGCTATGGAAGAGTCTCTTAACAAGGAATGGAACAAGAACGACCTCGCACAAGTACAGGAGAAGTTCAAGGACGGGAACAACACCAACGGAAATGGAAACCTACAGAACGGAATTTTGCAGTATGCCGCCAACGAAATTGCTAAAGGTAAGAAACAGTTATATCAAACTCAAACCTGTACTACACCCACATTTCGCCAGTTATGTTTGTTAAGTCCTATGTAACAGGGGTCAAGCCTATTACCATCAACCGGGCACAAATCTTGTCGTCTCCCGGCTGCTACTAAGAAATTCCAGATGGAAAAACCCAATAACACATTGCCCGACCCAAATCGAGCCCTGGACCTCATGCTCAGCAGTAGCGCTTGCGACCACTAGATCAATGAGGTAGTGATTTATTTTAATTTAGAATTCTTGGCCAAGTGACAAAAAATTCCATTGAATTTTATTCAAAGGTGATTCCAATATTATTATCAGATGTAAGATTGATAATTATGATAAGAATTAGTGCCGAGCCTAAGTAATCATGCCAACCAATTGTTATAATGATATGTTAATTGCGGTATATTTGTGAAATCACAAACATAATTTTGACTTGTTTTTTGTTTGGTTAGATTTGTAAAAAGTCCAGTTCAGATATATTTTTTTTACTCTTGTTCTGCATCTCACCTGATGGTAAGTGATGATCAGGCCGAAGGTGGAAGCGAGCTTCACCCGGAATCCTCAACCACAGAGGAACTGGCTATCTTACCTCTAACCGACAGACTTAGACATGATGGTGGTAGCTAGCCAGGCGCACTTAGGACAAGCCTTACCACCAACCAAACCAAGCAGAATATTTTGGCCCGATTAGGAATCGAACCCGGAACCTCTAGAGCTGAGGCAGGTGGTATAACCACTAGACCACAGAGGCGGTTACTATTTATTTAAATCAATTCTCACTGTTAATTTTTACGCAAATTGAAAGCTAATTAAATTTTCTATGATCGTAGTTATAGATCTGTTTTGTTTTTAATTTGGCTTATCTTTTTATATGCATATGTTTCTGTGATAGATAGATGGACTGTGTGAAAGATGATGTGGTTAGAGAAAGAGAGAGGGAGAGAGAGAGGGAGAGAGAGAGGGAGAGAGAGGGAGAGAGAGAGAGAGGGAGAGAGCGGGAGAGAGAGGGAGAGATAGAGAGAGGGGGAGAGAAAGATAGAGGGAGAGAGAGAGATAGAGAGAGGGAGAGAGAGAGAGAGAGATACTGACTATCGAGATGACGACTAAAAGAGAATTTTGGAAGAAAAATACATTTTGCTCCATTCTGCATCAACCCCAAATAAATTGGGATAAGTGGAGAAGAATAATGATGCACGTGTTTCTGCGATAATTAATCCCTTTATTTCTTTCTTTCTTTTTTTAACTAAGCTAGAACTTACTTGATTTAAAATTCACGGGTAAAAGGGTAGCTTCCGTCAGACAGCTATTAACATAGAACGCTAGCCTAGACATAGATTGTGACGTCGCCATCTATATCTGATATATCTTATATAACATATCTATACTAATAATAAAGTTGAAGAGTTTGTTTTTTTGTTTGAACGCGGTAATCTCGGGAACTCCCAGTCGGATTTGAAAAAATCTTTTACCTACATTCTTGACTAGCAGCCAGTTGCACAAATACAAACATTAATGCCCCATTACGTAATTAACCATTAACGCTAATGATTCCATTAATTTCATGAAACAACCATTAAAATCGAGTCGAAAATTAGTATTTACTGACAGCTTTAAAAGTCGTTAGTTCGTTTTTGCAACTGGCTGTATCTATTTAACATTACGATATGACCAATAGGACCCGAAAAAAGTCAGAAATAATGCTAAGCTAAAACGTAGTCATAGCGCGCTCGGGCCCAGCCAGTCCTATCCTTGATGTCCTCCCTCCGGTTGACGCCCTGAGTCGAGGTTCGTACCCCACAGGGGGTGCCCTTAGCGAGCGTTCACCTAGTTTTAATTAGCATAGTTGAATTCCCCTGGCTTGAGGTTTTAAGTGTAGTCTGGAAAGCCTGGTTAAGTAGTCATGATCTCAGAGGTCAACTACGAGATGCCCTACTTAAAAAAAAGTGCGGGCGGGCGATGCGATGCGACGCGGTCGGGGGCCGAAATATCACGCGGACGAAGTCGCGGGCGGAAGCTAGTATTGAATACTTCCGGATGCGATTGATATAGTCATGAATTAATCATTTATTTCTCACGTGTTAGGTTGCGTGCTAGCTTACATAATAATTATTATAACTTTGCATAGAGATTAGAGATGTCCCTCACAGATGTTTCTTGGTAGGTAGCCATTTTAAAAACTGGTTTGGTCCTTTTGCGGTGGTGTAATATGAGGAAATCACGTCCTATAGAATAGAGAATCAATCTGCCTAGCCTTTCCCAACTGTGTTGAGGTCGGCTTCCAGTCTAACCTGATGCAGCTGAGTATCAGTATGTTACATGGAGTGAGTGCTTACCAGAAATAGTCCAATTTAAAAAAAGTCTGTCACCTCAGACTATTCGGAGCTTGCATCATAGTGATCTTTATTTTTAACCGACTTCCAAAAGGAGGAGGTTCTCTTGTTTTTTTTTTGTATGTTTGTTACGCGATTACTCCGCCATTTATGAATTGATTTTGATGATTCTTTTTTTGTTTGGTAGGTCATACTTCAGAAGTGGTCCCATATAGATTTTATTAACGGTAGTTTTTGAGCTAGCTTAAATAATACGTATTTTTTCCCACTTAGTATATAATATAATATAATATAATATAATAATAATTTTATTTCTCTCAAAAAGGTACAAATTCGGTACATGGTATACTGGGTTACAAACAGATTCAAACCTTTGTGAGAGCTGGAGTCTATACTGGGTTCGGGACCTGTATGACAGATCTCCAGGCTCACACTCTTAAAATTGCCACTGCTATTTACATAGCAGGTAGTGGTTTTAAAATTTGTATAGGGTAGGTACCACAACTAAAAAGTGTTAAATAAAAACTTTTTACAAAAAAAACAACCGACTCCAAAAAAAACACTACAAAGTGAAAAATAACTTCAATTTCGGAAGTCGGTGGCAAACAACCGAAATTCAAAACCAAAGACATCGATTTCCGAAATTAAAGTTATTTTTCACTTTGTAAGTCACAAGTTTGATGTCAATGGTATAATAACTGTGAAAGGGGCTGTAGAATACAGACTGAAACCATCGGAAACTGATTTTATTTTAAACTTGCTGTTCCCGCAGCTGCTGTTTCGCACACGTGACTAGATTCTAGTATATTGGCATTTTTTCTCTTCTAATTAAATCTCCCGGTGAACTGCAATACGGACATAATGCAATATTGTTAATCCTCCCTAGCAAATAGCGTGATAATATGTAGCCTATTTCATGATCAGACCTTTAAAGAATATTTGTGTAAAATTTGAACAGAATGTAAGTAGGTATTTTTTAGTTTTTGCGTCAATCCGGAACGTACACACGGCTACACATCAAGCTATACATTTCCAGTTTATGCTGATCTCGCATTGTATAGGTTTTCTGTACAATGCGAGGTCAGCTTATACCGGATATGTAAAGCTTGATGTGTAGCCGAGTGTACATACAGACAAACGGTCTAAAATTCTAATAATTATATTTTCGGCTTCAGAATCGTTTCCACACCTCATAGAAATTACTTTTTTACAAAAATATTCAATGTACAGTTTTGACTTCGCTACAAAATATATTATTATATCTCTAAGCAAAACTTCTAGCCCGAAAGTCTGACAACCAGTCTTATCAAGGGGTATCATATTATCCAGTTACTGAGTTGTGGAGGTCAGATAGGCAGTCGTTCCATGTAAAATACTGGTATTCAGCTGCATCCGGTTAGACTGAAAGCCGACCCCAACATAGTTGGGAAAAGGCTAGGCAGATTGATTGACTAACCAAAACTTCTGTCCTCGAATTTTCATTGATCTTCATAGTTATTACAAATATAACCTTGCACTAATTTAGGTACTATGGATTAGTCATACAAAATAATGTTCTTATCAATGAGATAACCCGTTTTCACGTGTTTCCTAATCGTGATATACTCGTGCATCAAAGCTCTTGCAACGTTCTTATTGAAATGACTAGTTTCTGCCCGCGACTTCGTCCGCGTGGAATAGTTATTTTGGGCTAACGCTAACTTTAACCCGCGACTTCATTAACGTAGACGGTGAAAATATTTTTTTAAATACAACACTGTCATACATGATTTATGCGAAACTAACCGTTTACGCAGCGCACGTAGCGGAAGCTCTCAAAAGGAAAAAAAAACCCAGATTTTGAAACATTCTTCATTGGTGCTCCGCTCCTGTTGGTCTTAGCGTGCTGATATATAGCCTATAGCCTTCTTCGATAAATGGGCTATCTAACACTGAATCGGATCAGTAGTTCCTGAGATTAGCGCGTTTAAGCAAACAAACTCTTCAGCTTTATATATTACTAGCGACCCGCCCCGGCTTCGCACAGGTATAACCCGGGTTATTATACATATAAACCTTCCTCTTCAATCACTCTATCTATTAAAAAAAACCGATTCAAAATCCGTTGCGTAGTTTTAAAGATTTAAGCATACATAGGGATATAGGGACAGAGAAAGCGACTTTGTTTTATACTATGTAGTGAAGTATACATAGATATAGATGTATGCGTTTGCGTTTGTCTGATAACAGAGATCATAGGTAACGATGCATCCTGTTTGTGTCTCATGTGCTAATCATGTTTAGAATAATGTCTTGCCTATGATATTAAATTAATAATATAATATTGAAGACCTTGAATTTAATGACAGTTACAAACCGATATGATAAGTTTGTGTTTTAGTTGCAAAAGTTCCTTCTATGTCTATGCCAATTTATTCGTCAAGAAATACTGGACGATTGTCGTTTATTTAATGTTTGTTTTTTTGAAAACATGTATGGCATGCAAAGACAAAGGTCTTTAAGAATGCAAATATATCACAAATACAAACTGTGTGAGTGAGTTCCATTGTTCAAACTCATCGAACACAATAAATACGATAAAAAACAATTCTTTTGACTCACATGTAATGGAAAACATGTTTTCATCAGCATAATCACGTCAAACGATAATTGCTAGTATCTAGTAAAAAAGGTACTTCTACATAACACGGTAGTATAAAGTCTTAACTATGGGTAACCATGGCAATGGCTAGGTTACACAACCAACTTCCACGGCACACTGATAACGGTCCACAGCACATAACATGAACTTTGAACGACGATAAACTAATGCTTGTGTAATGAATGAGTTTTCATTGGAGATTTCCATGCAGGTCTAGAAATTTTATCTAGAAGAAAATTGTTAATTGATTGTAATTGGTTGTACTATAAAATACGAGCACCTACACAAATTCTAAGGTGCCAAGTGTGCCAACCCTAGTGGGGCATAATCCATAAGATTTAAGACTAGTGTAATCTGCCCCACCAAGTCGAACCAGTGGGGCAGATTTCACTACAAAATTTTAGGCATTCCATTTTGCCCCACCAGTGGGGCGGCTTGGTGGGGCAAAGGGGAAGTACTCCTATTTCCTGAGTACATACATGTGATGCCTTTGTTTAGCCTGCAAAAATGCCATAAAACGTCACTTGTAGTCGTGTTTTTATTTCGTATTTTAACATTATAAACATTAAGGCTAAAGTCACGTGCATCGAGGAAGAAACTTGCCTCAACAAAATAGTTAAAGTAATGACTCGCATAATAGCTTTCAAAACCGGTTATTAATATCAAATCATATTTAATCTATCAACAGTATTAAGTATGTATAGTTTTGTAACGTATGTACAGTCTGGTCGTCGCGCGTCGTCGAGAGAATGCGTTCGTGACACCTGTCAGTTGGACAATGTCTAGTACAAATAAGGATCAAATTCGCAAAACATAATATTCGTTAGTACGACATGACACTGACAGGTGTCAAGAACGCATTCTCTTGAGGCCGGACTGTATATCCATACTAATACTAATATTATAAATGCGAATGTAGCTCTGTCTGTCTGTAACCTTTTCACGCCTAAATCGCGGAACCGATTGTTATGAAAGACAAATACATCGCCTGGGACCTGGAGAAGGACGTAGGCTGCTTTTCATCTTGGACATTTGTATAAAAAAAATTGTGAATAAAAAGTACATGCATACGAAGTCGCGGTCAACTGCTAGTTATGTATAGTTTTGTAATATAATACTGGTATTATAAGCGAAATTATAATGCTGTCAGGGACGATGAGCGACGATTTACCAAAATTGTAATTATGTACGCATGACGAATTGCCTTTGTTATGTATTTGATATGTCCATGTGTATTAGTCATAGAGTGTTATGTAGGTACCTAATTTTATTTTGTTGAAATTATGCGAAAATAATATGTCATTGTTTGATGTAACGGGCTAAAAATAAATCACACAGTAAAAGAGTTTTTCAGGGTGACAACTTTTAAAGCCAACCAATGATCGTTGGTGTAGTGTTTCGCAAGCGTTACTACTGACTGTATTTTTTTGGGTTTTTACATCTGGAATTTCTCAGCAGCAGCCCGGAGTCTCGATTTGTGCCCGGTTGATGACAATAGGCTCGCCCCCTATTAAGCTGCCTGTCCACTGGAGTGTAGAAGCGTGAAGAGGACCGGAGCTGTGCCTGTATTAACCAATATAGAAAAAGAAAAGAAAATTGCGTTTATTGGCATTAAGACAGAAAAATACACCTTAAAACTATAAAAACAGAAAACAATGATTATAATGCCAAAAGGGCCTCAGCTCAGCATAATGTCAGATTTTCAGCTGCCTACCTGACGCTGATTTTCAGCTGCAACCCACGAGTGTCATACGCTAGAATAATAATAAACACAAATACGGAAGTGTCAGTCCGTTTTAATAAAAAGAAATTAAAGGTAATATAAGATAGGATAATATAAAAAAGCTCATACTAAATGAAATAAATGTTGTGACATAGGTACATGTGTGTGTACAGTGTGTTATAATTAATGAGAAATTGAAATAAATGTAAAATAAAGATCCAATATCTGTGTATCTTTATATATATAATTCTTCTGTGAGTGTGTATGTCACTGAACTTCTCTCAAACGACTGGACCGATTTTGATGAAATTTTTTGTGTGTGTTCAAGGGGATCTGGGAATGGTTTAGATTCACAATCGGACCCGATAGGTGGCGGTATTCGGTCAGGACAACGTCTGTCAGGTCCGCTAGTTACTTATATAAAAATAATAAATCTAACATCTATAAATAGATAGTACCTTAAATGTAAAATCGTGTGATATAATCTAAACTCCGCTCAAGAGTTTAGATTCTAATGGTTGATATTGGCACAGCTCCGCTGCTCTTCTCTCTTCTCCTCCACTCCAGTGGACAGGCAACCTTACATGGGACTTAAACATAACTGGCGAAATGTTGATGTACTATAGGGACACCTCTGCCTAACCCTGTGGGGAATACAGGCGTGATGTTATTTTATGTTGTCTTTACGGTTATAATATTGTAACCAAACGTTATAAAATAATAACCCACCTTCTGACGCAGTCAGGTAAAAATTGTAACTCGTTTGGTTACTTTTTTTTTGCTTCGTCTTACGGACTTTGTTCTTACTTTATTATCCTTTAGTAAATGGCTAACTCGTGTTAATACATTAATACATCCATATAATATATGCTGTATCCACGCGATAGCATCATGGGTCTCGTGCCATGACTTTTGACCCTATCGTGTTGTCTCCGTTATTGAACGAAGGTTGTTCACAATTTCCTTGTCACATACATACATAAACTCACGCCTTTTTCCCATGGGGGTAGGCAGGAACTACAGAACGCCACCTGCTACGATCCTTACATACTCCTTTTGCCTCGTTTACGTTCACACGCACGCCGTACAGTGAAAAAAAATAACTTTTTTTGTTTGGAAAAAAAAATGACTTTTTTTTTCAAAAATCTGCCTACACCACAATTTTTGACATATCGCTGCCATTTTTTTTTATACACTCCTGAGATAACACATTTTGGTATGTCACTGCCACTTTTCCTTAAAAGTCAATACCATAACCTCAAAAAATCGGGAAATGAAGCAAAAAACTATTTCTAAAAAAAATATTTTAACAAAAATAAGTTTCCAGGGGTTTTTCAGGTCCCTGGTCATGAATTTATGTCTGTTTATAAAAATTCAAAATGGCGGATATTAAAAGGCGGCCCAAAAAAAAAAAATTCATTTCCGATTTTTTAAAGAAATTTTTTAAAAGAAATTTCGATTTTGGAAAAGTGGCAGTGACACACCAAAGTGTGTTATCTCAGGAGTGTATTAAAAAAAAAACGGTAGCGATACGTCAAAAATTTTAGTGTAGGCAGATTTATAAACAAAAAAAGACTTTTTTTCCACTGTGCGCCGGTTGCGAGTACTACGCACCTGACTTTTCTGAAGAATAACACCAATATGATCACTATATGTCCTTCTAAGGGCCTATGCATACCACGTTTTTTAAACGCGCCGTCGACGCGCGTTTGTAGCGATACAAACGCGATACGCACGCGAGTCAGACGCAGCCCAAACTGCTCTGTAGGATAAAATCGCGCCGTCGACGCGCGTTTTACGTCGACGTTTAAAAACGTGGTGTGCACAGGTCCTAAGGCGTCTCTCTCGGCGTTTCCACTCACATCTGTCCTTGTTGTTATCATTATTGGCGTTCGGTAGTAGGACTGCCAGTAATTAGGATTGATTCGCTGAACTTTATCTGGTCGTCGAAACAGAGGATATGTAATTATGATAAGGCCTTTATCGTATTTTTAAACGTGTTTCGTATTTCCTACTTAAATAAGCGTATCAACATTTATACTATGTTTTCTGATAATGGGTTTTAAAAACTTCGTAAACATAGAAGAGGTATAAGGTAATTCTTGAAGCAGCATTTCTAAATTGCTATTTATGTCCAAAGTTGACTTTAAAGTAATTGCTTAAAAATGTACCTGTCCTTTCGTTTGCAAAATGTATGATTGAATGGCATAATCATAATCTTGGTCACATACATGTCTAACGGAACATAAGTGAACATACAGTTAAAAATGGGTTGGTCCAATTATCACAAGCGCGACTGCTGAGCGTTCGGTCCTGGGTTTTCTCGGGTCGGATGAAGTGAAATTGGATTTTTCCATGTAGAATTTCTTAGTATCAGCCCGGGGTCTAATTCCGGTTTATAGCAATAGACTATCCCTCTGTTACATAGGACCAAAACATAACTGTCGAAATGTCGGCGTACGATATATCTTAGCCTATTCCTTGTCAGTGGCGGTACCTCCATAGAAGCCGAAAAGCCCGGCTTGCATTCAAAGATGAGCCCATAAAAAAAAAAACTACACCCGTAAACTTGTAAAGCAACCAAGTAATTCATTCATGTCGCAAGAATTGATAAGAATAATAACATTAAACTCCGCGCTGCACCGTATCAGCCGCGCGCTTTAGAAGCTACTATGCCAGGTTTACGTACTCAAAGAATAATATTTAAATTCCGCGCCGTTTTCATCACGCACGTTGCCAAACTATATCGGATGCCGCAGTTGCGATCTCACTCTAACACTATAGCGTTAAGCAGGACGCGAGATCGCATCGATGAATGAAAACGTCAATTCTGTGGTACATTGCATTGCTTTCTCGCTCACACAAGGGGGCTTCTTATGAGGCTTCATACCTCTCATCTTTCGCATGGAAAATTGTTAACGTTGTTGGTACCATTGGCACAAGACTAAAAAAGGAACAGACTGCAAGCTTCATACTAACGCTTTGTGCGAGATCACTACTACACGCACAGCTTTGTGTGCGTGCAGTGTCACAGACAAGGCGCGCGGGGGGTGCACCGGCGCCCGCTAGAGGCAAACTGGTTTGAGCCGGCTCATTCCGAAGCCAACGTTCAGGGGTACGCCGCGCGCCGTGTGCCAGAGCGGTACGAGTGATGCGGACATTTAGGTTAATAAAAATGGCAAATTGTTGTAAGTACTGTGTGTATCAATAATAGTAGGAAAAGCAAGGTTAATTTTTTTTATCCAAAGGATTTTGTCAGGTTATTATCTATATCTACCCATACCTACTCATTTTTAATGCTTATTGCAGAATTATTTAGTTACGAGATAGGTAGTATCCTAAATAAAGATGGCCATAAAGTTTTCCCATAAGAATTATTATTTAAATCTTATGCTTTACCGCCTATATTAGCGAGTTATTGTTTGTCTCCTAGTTGTTTCGTATTTTTGTTTTAGTAGGTTTGTAGGTAAAAAAAAAAAAAGTAAAAAAGCTTTATTCAGTTCACAAAAACACGGTACAATAAAAATAAAAACGAGTAACAAATTACATAGGAGCCTTAGGTGCTAGTTTTTTACAAATTCCCTGGACCCCACACTAGGATTCCCTGTGTCGTGGGGTCCAGTCTCTTCCCAAGTAAGGCAAACAATTATTTATTCGTTTGAACTAGTGAATTAATTTGGAAAAAAAAAAAAAAATTAAAAGAATAAAAGAAACAATAGCTAAAAGAAAAAAAAAAAACGAAATGGATTACAAAACCGTTCAGGTGCTTTCGGGTGTTAGTGTGTGTGAAGTGTGGGATGTGTGTGGGGGTGTAAGTGGTACCACTTACGTTCGTGAAATAGTAAAACCAGAAAGGAAACTTTATAGTTTCGCCATGTCCGTCTGTCCGTCCGTCTATAAGTCACGGTATTTTAATAAGTAACCAACTTCAAAAAAAGCAAGCAACGTATGCATCTATGTATGTATAACTATTTGACAGTATAAATAAATACTTACATACTTTACTATCGTGTTTTATTAGCATATAATTTATTAGCAGCCTAGGTATAATGTTCCTACTGTTGGGAAATAGCCCTCCTCTTTCTGTGAGAGCGAGTGGGCCGTAATCCACCAAGCGGGCTCAGTGCGGGTTGGTGGATGTCATATGTTTTCGAATTATTGGTTCTAGGACATGCCGGTTTCCTCACGATGTTTTTCTTTACCTTTTTGAGAGCAGTGGTAATGAAATAATTTATACAAAGTGCCTGCTTGGGTTCGAACCCTAGACTCGTAAGTCGTGACCGTTACCACTGGGCCACCACTGCTCATTTTATTACCCGACTTCAAAAATGGGAGGGTCTCAGTTCAACAACGATGCACGCATTGTGTGTATAATTATTTCACAGTATGATTAATTAAATAGGTATTACTTAATTTTAAACAAACTGTTAAAATAATTACCGGTTCGGTACCGTAATTGGAAAACGGAAAACTCACGGGATCACCTCAGTCACAGTGCGTGTCCGTTCGTCTGTCCGTCTGTCTGTCTGTCCAGCTGTCCATTCGTCCATCCATCCGTCCGTCCGTCTGTGCTCATCGCCGAATCTCGACTCGCACTTACCCGGTTTTTTAATCTGTAATAACCGGGTGACAGCCCTATGAAAGTAGGTAAGAATTTTGAACTCTGTTAGGAAGCTTGCCTTCTGCTCGTTTTTTATTCTTGTGCCATTGGTATGTACTCATTTCGCAAAATGTTCTAATTTTTAAGCCCGGCTTTTGATTTTTTATGAATGGAACGAATCGTGTATTTGATTATGAATAGTAGGAGTGAAGCAACTACCTATGTCGTTGCAAGACGCTGCGCAAGACGCTGCGCAATGCGTGATTTTCTATAGAATGATACAATTTTCAAGTTAGTTCAAATTTGTTTTGAGCGGCTATTGGCGCTTTTTTTTGCTTTGATATTTTTTTCATTTTCTGTGAATTTAAGTGTTGTGAATTGTGATTAGTTTTTGCTGTGATTATTATCTTTGTTTTGAAGTGATTCAAAAGTTTCCTATCATTAAAATTAATTCGGAAACGCATGCAATTGTTCCTTGTGAAGGACTAAAGTGTGTGAAATTGTTACTCGGAAAGGTAATTTTATCATCAAAATGGGAATTCGGAAACTGTGTTCGTAAAGGTATTTATATTGATTTTTCTGACAATAAGTAACTCTTTACTTCACCGTAACCAACCTCAAATTATTGTACCTATTTCTCGGAAAAAAAACATGTATTTTTGTCAGTCGAAGAATAGATTGAAATAGGCATTCGAATGTCTATTACACAAACTTATGTAAGTAGCTGGTGCCATGAAAGCATATGACTAGTGTTGTTTCTATGGCAATGTAGTTTTGGAAAACTGCTGAAAAATAAACCATCCTATTATGTTTAAGTACATCTCATTGAGATCACAAAACAATAATGTCCGTATCGAAGAGATTCTTCATAGGTGTTTTGAAATAAAGATTAGAGTTGGCTATTGCCATTATGATTATGATAAATTATAAAATTTTGTTTAGGTAGGTAATGGTGCCGATTCCCTTGTTCACAAACTAAACTAAATTTAAGTTCAGTGCATCTTTTTCTTTCTATTTCATTAAGAAAAGGACAGAAGATAAATTTTAGTTTAGTCCTGTCAAATTAATCAGCGCTTGACGTAAATTGACGTAATTTTAGTCGGCAAGTTTTTAATCACGTCTAAACTTGTATGGAGAGTGACAGGCGCTGATTAATTTGACAGGACTAAACTAAAATTTATCCTCTGTCCTTTTCTTAATGAAATAGAAAGAAAAAGATGCACTGAAGTTAATTTAGTTTAGTTTGTGAACAAGGGAATCGGCACCAATATCTCATGTTAACATTTTCAATCGACATTAAAATTTTAAACTCATAAAATTATGCGTTTGGCAATAGAACAACAAATCGATACTATGGGAGCCATCTAGTGACTTTTGATCAAAAAATTTTGCATGAGACAAGCCAATATGAATTATGGTAAAAAGGTTCGACTAAGCGGTGTAATTACGCGCATCCGTGGCGATAGATGGCGCTTATGACAATTACGTGCCAGACATGTCATGACCTTTTCGCATTTGAAAAGTTTTCTAACCAAAATTATAATAATGTTATACCATGAACAACATAAATAGACAACAACATAGACAACAACAACGAAAACAACATAGATTTTATTTTTCGTAAAAAATCTGGCGGCTTGCCCTAATTTTGACGCCTAGGCACGCCACTGTTCCTTGTAGCCCCTTTTTTCTTTTTTTTTGGGTGGGAAATTATCAAATAACTTCTCCCGCTTTGGGTGGAGCGGGAGGGCGTGTCAGACCCTTACTGCCTAAAACCCACCCCTTCAGTTGCCATGTTGTCGGGGGGCCACGATTTCCCTTTCGGCCTTATTCGCAACCCCGGATTCCTTGTAGCCTTAAGGCGTTGTGTGATGTTACTTATTAAATATTCGCCCTTTATCGTCACATTTCTAACCTCCAAAATCTTTTCTCCAGGTGATCCGCTGGTAGTCCAAATGGACACAGAGAAGCAGGATAACGTAGAAGTCGCGTTGCTAGGAGGCGAGGCTTCTCCCAAACGATATGCCACGTCAGAACTCACACAGTTCTGGGTCGTACTCAAGAGGACATTGTTATTCAGCAGAAGAGATTGGGTAAGTGTACTAACTACTGCACAGTGCACTAGGATAATAAGTACCACATTCGCGTACTAGATAACAGTGTAAGAAATAGACAGTGAAACTGCGGTGTCTGTAATAGACAAAATAGTCTTGTGTCAAAACAGATTTATCAGTCGAATTGTGACCACCTTGACTAAGGTTGACTCAGGTCGCGCACAGGCTTTGTGCTCTATACATCACTTCGAAATTAGAACAGTGTCGAGACGTGTAATCCCGACTATTTGATTAAAAAAAACTTTTTACAAAAAAAAAAAAACTACCGACTTCCAAAAAAACACTACAAAGTGAAAAATAACTTTAATTTCGGAAGTCGGTGTCTTTGGTTTTGAATTTTCGTTTTTTGCCACCGACTTCCGAAATTTTGTTTTTTTTTTGTAAAAAGTTTTTATTTTTCACTTTTTAGTTATGGTATTTACCCCACACAAATTCGAATACCACTACTTGCTATGTAAATAACAGTGAGAGGAACTTAACATATCATCCATATACTAAGTGGGAAAAAATACGTATTATTGAAGCTAACTCAAAAACTACCCAAGCCAAGTTAATAAAATTTATATGGGACCACCTTTGAAGTATGACCTACCAAACAAAAAAAGAATCATTAAAATCAATTCATAATAAAATTGGCGGAGTAATCGCGTAACAAATATACAAAAAAAAAACATGCTGTGTAATTGAGAACCTTCGCCTTTTGGAAGTCGGTTAAAAACAAATGAGTGTGCGATCACTTGAGTGAGTTTAGAAGTGAATTTAACAAAATAGCTCTACAGGATAACTTGAGTCATACCGTTTGCTATGTACAGACAGACAACCTTTGACATTTGGACAGGGTCGTCTGTCAGAGATAGAAATACATGACGAGCTTCAATGTCATACATGTCGATTGCGTTTGACATCTGATTGTCATGGAAACATGCATGTTTCATGTCCCGAGTACACACGGCTACACATCAAGCTATACAAATCCAGTTTAAGCTGATTTCGCATTGTATAGGATTTCCGTACAACGTGAGGTCAGCTTATACTGGAAATGTATAGCTTGATGTGTAGCCGTGTGTACAATACGGCCGATATAACTTGGCAGTTCTGAACATAGGCACTGTGAACTTTCGCGCATGTTCTCTCACTCATACTCGCCTCATGTCACCATTTGGTTCCAAAAAAATGTTATTGCGCTGCCTTCTGCGCGAACTTCGGAACTGCCAAGTTAATCGGCCGTATTGTAGCAATGACGTGTCTGTTGCCAAGTATTTTACCAGGATCAGAGCTGGGCAAAATACATGCTTTGCTTTAATTAAAATACGAAATACAAAATACTTTTAAGTCGTGTATTTGAAATATAAAATAAAAAATACAGTATTTTAACTATTTTTATTTCAAATACAAATTACAAAATACAGTCAGGTGTTAGGTTATATAAATAGAACTAATACAGCCCAGTATTGCCGACTTTAAAGATTGACATATTTAGCGGTCGCCATTTTGCTTACGAAAGCTATCGAGGGCAATTTTTTGCAGAACGCACCCATTAATAAGATCGCTAAATGTATTATATTCAAATGTATTTTAAAGCCATAAGTATTTGAAATACTGACTACAAAATACCTCAGCGTCAGGTATTTGAAATACCAATTACAAATTACATTTTTAAGAAGTAATTGAATTACAAATACTAAATACGTATTTGTATTTCAATTACGTTTTTTAATTACAATTAATTCAAATACTGCCCAACCCTGACCAGGATATAGAATTAAAGTAGCTCAAACGATAGGTTTTAGCTATAAACAATGATACATTAATCATTATAGTAAAGAAAAAAATATAAGTAGTAGTAAACATAACATAAGAATTTCTCAGAAAATAGTTTTCGAACAACTTCGCACAGTTTTGGTTAAGTTTTAAAATAACCCAAAACGAATGAATGAAACTATCACGCAATGGCAAACTGAATAATCATTCAGTTCAGATTGTAGGGTTGATCGGAGGAGCTCGTAGCTAAGTACTAACAGCCGCTCGGGTTGATCTGTCAGGTTAGGCTAAGCTTGCCGGGGTTGGTCCGTGGATGGGTGACCATTTCTACATACCGAGACTCCTCCATGCCTCGGAAAGCACGTTAAGCCGTTGGTCCCGGTTGTCATTCGTGGATCTTTGACAGTCGTTACGGGTCGTCAGAAGCCCGAAACTCTGACAACCAGTCTTACCAAGGGGTATCGTATTACCCATTTACTAGGTTGTGTAGGTCAGATAAGCAGTCGCTCCATGTAAAATACTGGTATTCAGCCGCATCCGGTTAGACTGGAAGCCGACCTCAATATAGTTGGGAAAAGGCTAGGCAGAACTCAGATTGTACGGTTGCTATTGTGTGATATTTTTGTTTACAGTTGTGTTATGATTTATGAGTATAACAATAAATATTGATTTATAACAGACATCCATAAGACATCATAATATGTCAAAGGGTCTTTCCGTTACAAAGGTTATGATAAGAAAATCTATACTTACTAATATTATAAAGAGGAAAGATTTGTATTTTTGTATGTAACGAATAAACTTAAAAAATACTGGACCGATTTGAATAATTCTTTCAGCAATGGATAGCTACATTATCAGCGAGTAACATAGGCTATATTTTATCCCCGTACTCCCACGGGAACGGGAACTACGCAGGTGAAACCGCGTGACGTCCGCTAGTAATTTATGAAATAACTAGCTGCGCCCCGCGGTTTCACCCGCATAAGTCTCGACCCCGTGGGAAAAATAAAAAAAAAACGTATCCTAAGTTCTTTTCCATGTTTTTTTCTTATATATGTGCCAAATTTCATCCAAATCCGTTCAGCCGTTTTAGCGTCAAGGCGTAACAAACGAACTTACTTTCGCATTTATAATATTAAGGATTGTGTGGATTCGATTTATTGAAATTTAAACTGTAAAATCTCTGGCCAATATTGCATTGCAGATAGAACCGATATTGTAAATAAAAAAATATTTTAGACAATGCTAGACTTGTAGGGCTAAGTCATGACGGTCATTTGCTTTTTACACAACAATGAATTATTTCGTCATTCATTGTTCAGTTAATAGTTAAATATGTATTGCCATTTACATATGTCTTGCACCGTTAGTACGAGTATTTTTTGTTATAAAAGCTTGACTGTAAAATAACTTGTTAGATATCAGAAAAAATACATTCATGGGCCAATGACCGTAGTTTTGAACATGTTAGAACTAACGGTGTTTATATAGCACTAATTATATGATTTTTAAACAGAAATAAATACTATGATAAAGTTCTAAGAAAGATTCTTATCTTGCTAATGTGTTAATTGGTTATGGTTATGTTTGACTTAGAAGTTGGACAGCTTGTTTATCCAGGTCATGTCATAAATAGTCGAACGTAGTCAATGGTGCCGATTCCCTTGTTCACAAACTAAACTTAATTTAAGTTCAGTGCATCTTTTTCTTTCTATTTCATTAAGAAAAGGACAGAAGATAAATTTTAGTTTAGTCCTGTCAAATTAATCAGCGCTTGACGTAAATTGACGTAATTTTAGTAGGCAAGTTTTTAATCACGTCTAAACTTGTATGGAGTAGCGACAGGCGCTGATTAATTTGACAGGACTAAACTAAAATTTATCTTCTGTCCTTTTCTTAATGAAATAGAAAGATAAAGATGCACTGAACTTAAATTTAGTTTATTTTTTGAACAAGGGAATCGGCACCTCTGTCATGTTTAACTTTTATTTATCACACTTACTCATCATGACCATTCGTATTAAAAGTCGTCGCTAAGTGTGGAAAGTCAGATTATATTCTCAAAACTGGGACTTGGCTAGTCATTATAAAAGTAAACCACGTTCGATTCTTTCGTATCACCTATGTATAAAAAAAATAGTTCATGTCGTGGTCGTGGTAAAAATAATAGCCAAGCTACAAGATGGTTAATAAATGGTAATGATAGGACAACGGATGTTTAGGCAACAACCACCGTCACTTTTTGAAGCTATTTTATTATCAAACTTAAATCAACGGCATTATTTGGTCATTTATCATTTATTTATTTAAAAAAAAAACGGCCGAAACCAATTACACAATTTATACACATTAGAACAATATCAATACAAAATAGTTAAAAATATAAATACAGGGTAAGTTTTTATCCAGTGCGCAAACTTTAACACGTGACTTTACTCATCATTATGAATAACTTTTACTATGGGAACAAACCTGAATTCATCTGTTCCCTACATTTATGTTCGCATAACTCGTATAAAAGAAAGTAAAAAAATCAAACATATTCCGCATAGGACTTAGTAGGTCTACTATTTTAGATATACATAATAATATAATATTAAGGTATTTGCATTAAAACGTGATCTGTTCGTTAATTTTTATTCGTAATGAATTCTACAACCAATAAATCTTTCCAACAGACTCTCATGTACCTCCGTCTCTTCGCGCACATCCTGGTCGGCTTCCTGATCGGTGCATTATACTACGATATCGGCAACGATGGCTCCAAAGTACTCTCCAACCTCGGTTTCCTGTTCTTCAACATGCTGTTCCTCATGTACACCTCGATGACCATCACTATACTTAGTTGTGAGTATCAAAAACTTGTGGTTGTGGGTTCAAATCCGGCAAGTACACACGGCTACACATCAAGCTATAGCCTTTTGGAAGTCGGTTAAAAATAGCTCTATAGGATAACTTCATACCGTTTGCTACGTACAGACAGACAACCTTTGACATTTGGACAGGGTCGTCTGTCAGAGATAGAAATACATGACGAGCTTCAATGTCATACATGTCGATTGCGTTTGACATCTGATTGTCATGGAAACATGCATGTTTCATGTCCCGAGTACATACGGCTACACATCAAGTTATACAAATCCAGTTTCTGCTGATCTCGAATTGTGTAGGATTTCCGTATAATGCGAGGTCAGCTTAGACTGGAAATGTATAGCTTGATGTGTAGCCGTGTGTACCAATGTGACTTTTTCATTCATAAAATGTACCCACTAGGAGAAAAGGCGTTACTTTATGAATTAACCTACGTAATAAAATATTGAATTCCAGTTCTAACAACAAAAAAACATTACACACTTTGCTGGGCAGTCGTGTAATAAAAATTGCCGACAGAAGTGAAAACTTAAAACTGGTATTAGCGCCATCTAGCTTCTATAGTACAGCACTACAGCGCGAGCATGTCGGAGACGCGAATCCATAAGTTTATCCCCTACCAAAAATCGCTGAAAGCGGCTAAAGAAGTTACCACTTAAAAAAAAAATTGTCTGTGATAAATACCCTCGCTGAGTTAGTTACGCTGAGTAAGAGAACAGGGCCTTTGCACTGATCAATATTATTTTAATACTAAGTAAAGGGTTAAGGTAGTACACACTTGCCCTGCATAAAGAAAAATGGTAATAATCTTTCCTTCCCACGGGAAATTCCATAAAAAATTACCTGAAATATCTTAAAATATTAAGTGATGTATTGTTTGAGGAAAAAAGATTGTATGGCAAGCAAAACTGGTCTTCCATGGAATTGAAAATTAATATTCGAAACATTTCCTCACGTTCTAATGACAAAAACCACTGAGAAGGTCGTGGACTAATCCAGTTTTTTTAATATAAAAAATACGTACAAAAATGATATGCAAAATTGGTCTTTTAATCTTGCAAAACGAAATACAATTTTGAACTCTAACTGTCAAGGAATAAAATTGAAATTTCTCCAAACTTTTTCCTTGAAATCAAGTTATTTACTAGTGTTTAAATGGTTTATTAATTATATTTGTATTTTCCAGTTCCCCTTGAGATGCCTGTGCTGATAAAAGAACACTTCAATCGATGGTATTCGCTACGGTCCTACTATTTGGCTATCACCGTGTCTGATATACCTTTCCAGGTAATTTGTGGTTAATTTTGGTTATTTTTTTTCTAGAAAACGGGTGTTGTAGATACGTGAAGTTGGAAAAACTCAAAACTAATTAACCTACATTTTTGACATGTTTTTGACATTAATTGACACTGATACGAGATTCCGAATAGATTTCGAACCTTTTTGAATACGAGAATTGGCCATCAGTTATAATGTTAAAGTATGGTTGTATTTTTTAACACTGATTGATTGATCAATCTTTTATGAAACATTTTTTTTTTAATACGTACATACATACATATAAAGTATGGAGTATAAGTATGGAGTAGCTCGTGGCTAAGTAATAACAGCCGCACGGGTCGATCCATCAGGTTAAGCTACGCTTGCCGGGGTTGGTCCGTGGATGGATGACCATCTTAACATACCGAGACTCCTCCGTGCCTCGGAAAGCACGTTAAGCCGTTGGTCCCGGCTGTCATTCGTGGATCTTTGACAGTCGTTACGGGTTGTCAGAAGCCCGAAATTCTGACAATCAGTCTTACCAAGGGGTATCGTATTACCCAATTACTGGGTTGTGGAGGTCAGATAGGCAGTCGCTCCATGTAAAATACTGGTATTCAGCTGCATCCGGTTAGACTGGAAGCCGACCCCAACATAGTTGGGAAAAGGCTAGGCAGATTGATTTGACATACATACATATAAACTCACGCCTTCTTCCCATGGGGGTAGGCAGAAACAACAGAACATTTTTACACTCACCTTTATATCATTATCAGTTCAATATATTGTAAGTTCGTTGACTGTGACCTTATAACCCAAGTCAACGAACTTGACTTTCCCTCTTATACAAGGAACTCCTTATATTAGAGTTGCGTCTTTAATTTATTATCGTCATCGATTACTAGAGAAAAAGCGAATATGTTAAGCTGGTTTCACCGAAAAAATCACATTGGAATGAAGATTTATTTGCTGCTTTCATTTCATTTTTTGATCATTCGGTCGGCAATTGAAAGACGTCAAGTGTCGAAATCCAACCTCGTTGGATCGGTTCACTAATATATTCATTTTGGCACGTTTTATTCATTTTGTGTTAAGAAGTTTCACTTCGAGTGAAATATGAAATGAAAGATAAAATTCAATAAAATGTTAAGCGTTTGTTAGGTACTAATGAATGATAAGTATCTAAGTAAAAAGAAAACCCTATCCTCTTTTATTTTATCATCATATAAAAGTGTATAATTTCCGTTTCCAGGCGATATTCTGCATAATCTACGTGGTGATAGTGTACCTGCTGACGTCACAGCCGCCGGTCTGGTTCCGGTTCGCGATGTTCCTCTCATCTTGTCTGCTCATCTCCTTCGTGGCACAGAGCGTTGGTCTCGTTGTTGGTGCTGCTATGAATGTTCAGGTAAATATCACGCCTAGAGAGTTGGTTTTTGTGAAGTTTTTTTGCAAAAACCTCACATCCACGTGAAAGTAGTCGCAGGTAAAGAGCTAGTACATAATCTCTAAATATTATAAAACAAAGTCGCTTTTCGCGTTTGTCTGTATGTCCGCGTTGTTCTTCTTAAATACGAAACAGATTTTGATGAGGTTTTCAACATCATTTAGAGAATGTATTCCGGAAGAATTCTTTTATATTAAATGTAAATGTAGTACTGAAACTTGACGTTTTGTCAAGTCGTGGAAAAGGTACTTTTTTGAGCGTTTACATGGCGTGCGCTGACCAAAACGGAACAGTTAGGTAAAATTTATGTTTTACTGGATTGTATATCTTAACAAAATCAATTGAAAAGTTCGCGATAGCATGTCTATCTTCTAAGGATGATCTACAGTAACCATTTTGATCTTTCAGAATTTCACTAAAAATATATTGTTATTTCCGAAGCTATTTTGACCAGTATATTATTAATCCATTACCGATAAAATATGTAGTAAAAATTTGCCATTTAATTAAGATTCAAATATGCCTGGACATCACATCATTTAAATGAATACTATAGAAGATATCACAGATTTAAAATTACGCGTAGTAAAATAATTATGGTAGCGTGGCGCCTTGACTGACAGGGGTCAGTGACTTTTCCACGGCTATTAAAGAACTGCGAATAATTAAATTAATTTATGAGTTGAATTAATCAAATTTGATGACAGTGTCATATACCGGGACCATAGACAATATAGACCGCTTTTGTTTTTCTATTGTAAGGCTGTATACAGAAAGAAAGCTGGAAACTTATAAGCGCTTACCGGCGCTTGACAGCGCTGGTCCGTTCTACACAAAGGAAGCAGGTTGAAGCAGACCAAGCAAAATTTTAAATGGCAGCGCCCAGCGCTGACTAGCGCGTATTGAAGCTTGTCGGAACTTGTCGGCACCGTTCAGTGCTTATCGGCGCGCGTTCATATATTTTCCTGCGCGGGTTACCAGCGCTGTCAAGCGCCGGTAAGCGCTTATAAATTTCCAGCTTTCTTTCTGTATACAGCCTTAGGCCCGTTCACATGGCGATGATCAGAACGATATTTTGTTACAATTTACGTGTCTGTCTGTGTGACTGCGTTGATCTTCTAAACTAAGGTACGCGATAAGGTTTTCACCATCATTTATTTCGGGGCCACACCAACGGGAAACGCCGTTGATTATCACGATGACGGACTTTATTCCTACGGGTTAACGTCCATCATCGTGATAATTAACGGCGTTTCCCGTTGGTGTGGCCCCAGCAGTAGAGAATTTATTCCGGAAAGTTTCTGTGTATAATACATTAATATCTAACTTAGATAAGACTAATTTATCGTTTACTAAAGTAAAATAAGAGTAACCCAACGTAGCACTCGCCGAGCTAGTTTTCTGATTTTACCGAAGATGAGAACTAAGTTTGGCAAAAAAAAAATAACTTTTGAAGGAGCACAATTATACAACAGAATACCCTCATGTATAAAAAATTACACTCATTCAATGCATTCAAAACACAATTAGCTGAATATTTGATCACAAATAACACCCTCCTGAAAAGCTGAATGCATTGGATGGGTACCTTCATCATAATTGCTACGTGACGTCTGTGACGAACTTTACACTTATAATTTATTTTAAGCATTGTTCTCATATAAGTGACTTGGTGTCTTTTTTGAGAATAAATATCTTTAAACCTATATGCCACCGAAATCTCGATGTTTTGACATGTCGCCACATCAGTACGTTGCACCCGTCCGTGCGAAGCAGGGGCGGGTCGCTAGTAATATGTATAATTCCAGCCGTGTTTGTGGATCTTTTTGTGTTGTTTGTGAGAATTATTGAGAAAACACGCTCGAAGTCACGTAATAAGTGATAAGATAATAAATCAAATCGTAATAAAACTTTGATATTCTGCGACTATTTGTTAGATAATTTGTAATGTAACTCGTTGGTAATCCTTAAATAAATAAATAGAAATAAAAAGGCACTAGGAAGTGGTGAAGGGTGGGCGTTTTTGGGGGACTGTCTTACGTAATTTTGGCGTTCGAAAAGTGCTGATTCTCAGCCTAGTTTGAATAAATGACTTTTGATTTTCTTTTTGTAAAACATACCATGTCATGCCATCTATGTCTTATTCAAATTCAAAATTCAAATTCAAAATATTTTATTTCACATAAACCTACATGGGCACTTATGAAACGTCAGAAGCTAGGTGCACGGTTCCAATTGGTCACTACCTATGGAGAAGAGCCGTCAAGAAACTCCACGGTTACTCTTTTAAAAATAATTGGCTTTTACAATACTTTCAAATAACAGTGTTACTAGGTATGGGAGGACAGTGTACGTCTTTCAATAAGTACTAAGTACTTCATCATCATCATCAGCCTATAAATGTTCCCACTGCTGGGACTGCGGCCTCCTCTCTGTGAGAGGGAGTGGGCCGTAATCCACCACGCGGGTCCAGTGCGGGTTGGTAGATGCCACATGTCTTCGAATTTTCGGTTCTAGGACATGCCGGTTTCCTCACGATGTTTTCCTTCACCGTTTTGAGAGCAGTGGTGATGAAGTACTTAACAAAAGTTAACTTAAGTACTAAGTACTTAACAAAATAGAAAAGGGTCTACAGGTCTACAATTCACTAAACCTGCAGCGTTCTCACATTCACAAAATAGAAAAGAATCTATACAAAAGATAAATAAATTAATAAAAGTAAAAATCTATTTTAATAAAACGCAATTCAATGATTGCTATTACAACTGTAATCAATCTGAATAATTATCATGTCCACAAAAGTCACAAATAAAGAGTTGAAATTAAATCGTAGGTATATAATGTCAAATAATAGAATAAAGGCAGTGAAGTCTGTGAAGGCAACCCACTGACAATCCCTCTGGTCTCTCCATGGGCAGCGGTGACGACCACTGCCCATCAGATAGGCCGCCTACTTATTTACCAGTCATAACGTACTAATAATTTGTCCTTTCTCCCACAGAACGGCGTGTTCCTGGCCCCTGTAATGTCAGTACCGTTCCTGCTATTCAGCGGTTTCTTCGTGTCGTTCAACGCCATTCCTGTGTACCTAAGATGGATCACATACCTCTCATACATCAGATATGGGTTCGAGGGCACCGCGCTCGCTACCTACTCCTTTGACAGGCCCAAGTTGAAGTGCCACCAGGTAAGAGAAATAGCTTTGTTGTAATACTAAATTAATTGTAACGCAAATTCTCGTTAATTTCCGTAAGGGCGCGTGTATTTGACGCGAAAACTATATGGTGATCACTAATTAGAGATATTAGAATCTGGTTGCTCAGGTAAATAAAGTTCACAATCTCATCGAAACCGCAGTGTAACAAGTACTACATTCGAATTGTAAAAAATATATTTTATAAAATATTAATGGGACCGTTCAAGTATTACGTAAGCAGATTTATTACAATTATTTACCTCCCCCTCCCCCTTGTCAGCAAAAGTAAGCAAAGCTCTTACCCCCCCTCCCATGCTTATGTAAACATTGGTATATGCATTTTTCTTTTAATATATGTATTCTGTTTTTTTCGGTTGCACGAGGTAATTCTACTCGGTTCTAAGCGAGTACCTAAACGTATTCATTATTTGTGGGAATATGCGTTTCGTTTTCAAGCATAAACAATGTGTGGGTTGCCATATGTGTAAAAAAGTAAATAATTACTGCTGACGTAATCACCATCTAGACCCCCCAACCCCTATGTCATCAAAAATAAGCAAAACATAGACCCCCCCGTCCCCCTATAGTGCTTACGTAGTACTTGAACGGTCCCAATGAATTGGTATAGTTAGTAGTCGTCATATTTTGTAGACGTCTTGGTAGTTAAGTCACGGCTTGAATAGCAAGACGAGAAACAACTTGCTATGAACAGGGTCAAATTAATTCGCTAGCGTAACTTCGCAGGCTCATTCGTAATTCGCTATCGATAATTGTTTGTATAATTATTTACTTAGAAATTATTGTGTAGCAAAGCAGTTGTCGGACTTGCTCGAATAATATATTATTCGAGCAAGTCCGACAACTGCTCTTTCAGATCAATATTTAGGCATATGTGTACCTAATCATCATTGTCTATACTTCCCTGCTAAGCCCAAAGGCGGTATCTCTGAGATACGCCCTTTTACCTTTTTTTTTAACCATTCAATAGCTTTAACAATTTTGCATCGATCTGGTATAAGCAAAATAGCGTTGTAAGAAGTTATTTGTATCTCCATTTTTCCAAAACTTACTCCGGTTGAGATAGCGCCTTTGGGTTTAGCAGGGCAGTATAGCAATCCACTGCTAGTCCGCCACTGAACTCAAGTCACTCACTCAAGAAAGGCTGAGCTTTCTCATCCATCATCAGTAAACTAATACAACTTTACTTTTCCAGACTTACTGCCACTTCAAGAACCCAGAAACCACCCTAGAAGAGCTGGACATGTTGAATGCAGACTTCACCCTGGACATCGCAGCCCTATGCCTCATCTTCGTGGTCCTGCGTATATCCGCGTTCCTCTTCCTACGCTGGAAGCTCAAAGCCACCAGATAAGCAAAATAAATCTTATGTTATCTGTAAGTAGGGTAGAAAATCAAACGACAAGCTATTCTAAGTTAGGGTTGTCACTTTGTCGCAGAACACAAAATTGTATAGATGTGATGTTGGCTTATTATGGTGCAGGTTGAGTTTATAATGCAGTTTTAAAAGTGATAAATGTTTATACTAAATCGAATTTATGCCAAAGGTCCTAATCATTCCTTATTTAGTTATTGGAGTAACAGAACGAATTATTTCTTTTAAAATTCGCTAATGGAACTCGATCAGCTGTTTTCATAATGTTTCTAATAGAATTGATATATGTATAAGACAAAGTTACAATCGCTGTAGGTAGTTATTTTACGCAGTTATTGTGATAAAGAGATGTTATCTATACTATAATAATTAAAACTCAAATGGGACTGTACATTTCGAATATGTTATGAGAAAATGGATCATTCAATTCCGTGTCCATTAGAGGTCTAACTTGTAAACAAACGTCCTGTAATCATGTTTCATAAAAATATTAGAATTCATATGCATTCATTAATTAAATATAATAACGATGAGAAGTCCTTGTGTGCTCTCGAAAAATCATTCAAATAATTATTGTAATTTTATACTCATGACAATCATTTCGTAAGGACTTCGAAATCGAGAAAAGACCTAATTTTATTACAAACAAAAATTCATACAAAATTTCAATTTCCTCAGCGATTTTTAAATATGAGCAAAAGAAAGCTACTGATTGTGATAGTTGTGTGTGATATACTGGAAAATGTTCACAAATTTATAGAAATTACAGCAGTTTTATACAATCATTTGTTATATTTAATAAAAACTGATTTACTTTACATGTGGCCTTATTTTCTTAATGCTATACATATTTAAAATATCCATCCATAAAGTGTGATTTTAATGCAGATTTTATAACATTCTATACGATAGTGAGATCTGAAACCATCGGATACAAGAACCTAATGAAATAAAATCGTTAGAAAATAAACTAAATCTATAATTAATTGATTAATTTGCTCATAAATTATTCATATTTCTTGCCTTATGGGCTTGCCGTTAAATTTATATCAAAGATAGACGTAATTTTCGACTGTGGCAATGATAATTTAGACTTTATACTTTTACTTACATTTTATGAAGACTGCTGTGTAACTGAGAAATATTTCTGAGTTATTTGTATAATGTTAACATATTTCTTTTTCATCTTCCTTTACATCATCTAGAAATAAATTCTTCTTTTATATTAGTTGAGTAAAGTCTAATTTTATATTAGTTGACCAAGTTAGTTAAACAATTATCTGCTCTTATTAGACAGATTTGAAAGGTACGGTCAACAGTACAATTGAACTGTGAAAACCGCCCTTACTGACATAAAATAAAGGCGCTGTTAATGACAAATTGTCACAATTTACGCAAGGTTGACTGTACTAAGACGAACATTCCACCCATTTGTCGAATTGCCTTGTTCTGCTACAAACTTCCAAAATTTCTAAATTACCATTGCCAATATAATTAGTTTTATGTTACACATTCAGGGATCATGGTAATATTCATTGTACTTAGTGACGTAATTATTTAGGTAAATATTGTGGTCCAATTATTATTGATACGGTTAGATGTAATGGTTATAGAATGTATGATGTTTTGTACCTATATATTTTTAAAATAAATGGTTTATGAAATATAATCAGAATTTTTATTTGGATATCGACCTCTCTTGTTTTGCGAACCAGCCTTGATGTTAAAGCAAAAAAGATGAATTTCTGCCGGGATTTTACTATTTAATAATGAAGTAGAAAGAGGAAATCGTGCATTTATCGCAGGAAAAGAACCTGATTCGGGATGGTTCGAAATATTTGGGCCAATGCAGAGGTTCTCCATTTTACAATACAATACATACAGTAGTGCTATTCTGTAAAAATCTCACCGTGATAACTTAGGTGAAGTGAGCTGCCTATAGTGTCAATCCTTAGCAACTGACAGCTCACTCCACGCTCACTTCACCAAAGATAACACGGTGAGATGTTTTCAGAATAGCACTACTGATTATGATAGCAAGCCAACTGCTAAATTGCATTTTTATAGCCCGCTAACTACAAAATTATGCATTTATACCTAGCATATTACAGTTACAAATAGTTGCAGCTGACAACTGCAAAAATCCATCCCTCCAAAAGAACAATTTTACACAAGGCCGAGCCACTCAAGTGTGTGCCAAGTAATAGCTATCTATTATCGGCTAACCTCAATCAGATGCGCCTGCGCTCGTATCCGGGATGTTTTGCTATCGTAGTACCGAAGCACTCAGTCGAGGAAACATTGGCACATACCTATTCTAACTTTGTAAGAGCTACTGTTTAACCATGTGTGACCTGTTCCATCATGATCATAATTTGCAATTTGCTTGTAGCTAAGCTGTTATTTCATCATTTTTGATGTTAGGTATAAGAGGAAGGAAATCACTTTCGTGCTCATACATATCATTAAGAACGCGGCGACGCATGATTTGTTCATACAAACCTAATACCTAAATCATTTGCAATTTGGGCATATTTCCACCATCTTATGTTGTTATTCGGATTTAGGCTGTTTATCTGGGCTCCTACATCTTTTTTTTTCCAAAAAAAACTTTTCTAAAATGAAGTTTAAACGAATTTAATTTAGCACATTTTTACAGCGTAAATGACATGTCTTCATGTTGTTTTTTCTGTGTTATAAACAACTATATTTAAAATATTGTTTCTGCAGAAGCATAGCTTATACAGGGTGTCAGGGACATCGACGCGAAAACTGAAACCATGGATTCAGTATACGATTCTGAACCCCTGCGTTGAAATGTTTCGTCGGTTATTAAAAAAAAAAGAACATGTATGCAATTCACACGTGGTAGAAGTGAAACCTTCAAAAATGTTGGCTTCAAGATAATGAGAATGAGTGTAGGGGGTACGAAGCAGAGCACAAAGAGAACCACGAACATAAGAAACACTGTATAATGCTTCCTATCTCATTTTCTCCCACGTTAAATCTTATGAATTTACTAGCTTCTGCCCGCAACTTCGTCCGCGTGGAATAGTTACTTTGGGCTAACGCTAACTTTAACCCGCGACTTCGTTTACGTAAAAGGTGAAAATATTTTTTAAATAATACGTACGTTAAGGAGCTATTTTAGGTACCTACATCACGCTTTTATCAGAAAAAGTGGAATTTTAAAACGTTAGGTAAAAGTACTGGGTCTTTATAATCTTATATCACGCACGCCCTTTCCCCTCATGCACATCATAAATGCGCGCGCAGTACTTTATCATTATTTTGCTGCGATGTTATTTTAAAACTGCGATATCTCCTAAGACATTCATTGAAATCGAATGATGTCAAGGGCAATTTTGTTTTAAATTAAATAATTGTGGTGAATAACGTATTTATTTGGATAAGGATTAATATCATGTTTATAAAAACACCTTCGCAAATAATGCATTATTTTAGAACAAATTTGGTTAGCATAAAAAAGGTTATAGTGAGACAACCTTAAAAGATAGACATATGCTGTCGCGGACTTTTTTTTTGAACTTTTAAAGCGGAACAATTCTGTCATACATGATTTTTGCGAATCTTTAACCGTTTACGCAGCGCACGCAGCGGAAGCTCTCAAAAGGAAAAATAAAACCCCCCGATTTTGAAACATTCTTCATTGGTGCTCCGCTCCTATTGGTCTTAGTGTGATGATATATGACAACATCACATTGTCATGGGAACCGTCATTATATGGTAGGCGGAGTAGGGGGTGTTAGGTTTTTTTCGTTACGGAATTTCTTGATTCGGTCGCCGCGCTCAAAGCCCGCGATAAAAGCTATGCAATAGCTTAAAAACATTATAATAAAGATAGAAAGTGGCACTATGACTGACATACTTCAATTAAAACTGTGAATGAATGAATGATATATTTATTTGCAAGAATATAGGTAGCTTACATTATGTTAAGTTCTATGGGTTTCACTATATTCGCCATTCAATTATAAAACAACTAATGAGTGGTGGTTAATCAAAGGCGGATGCAACACAGACAGTACCTACCTAGCTGTTCTGTAATGCAGCCACGTCCGTATGAACAAACACGATTACACCACAGACATTTGAAAACTGAATGCAATGTGATCAGCTCCAAAAGATATTGTTTTATCAAAAACGACTGCAATACAGCTTATAAGCACTCGTTCTGTCTACACTGCAGTTATCAAACTTGCTTGCGACGTAACGCACCTTGCGCTAATACTAAATAGCCTGCCTAGCTGCGAGCAACTAGGGCCGCATCCCGAATTACGCTAAAAGTGATAATATCGCGAATCCGACCAAATTTAATAGTCACAAAATGAAAGGGCTATTGAGTTATAATTGTGACTATAAAATTTGGTCGGATTCGCGATATTATCACTTTTAGCGTAACTCGGAATGCAGGGTTAGAAGTAGCGCTCGCCGGCCGCTGCCTCGACACCGCTTGCCTTGCTCGCTCATCATGTACCTACCTAAGTAGGTACTCAAGTAGGTATAAAACAAAATTACGGTTGATTTGAAACTCATAAATCACTCGTCATTCTTTTGTTTTAAATGCCCTGAATAAAGTCAATTACCGCATAATCGGGTGAAAAGGTCATTTTATAGCGAGGAGTTGATTGTCTTACTTACTCATTAGTAGGTAGGTATATTTTCAACACGTAGGTTGTTACATTGTTGTTGACTTGATTACTCTTTTTATGTTTTGTTAACGGGTTCACACATGCCTATTTCCTAGGTTCAATGAAACGGATGATTTACAATATTATAACGATGTTTATGTAGGTAAATTGGTATGTATTGTATGTCCCACTACACCTATTATTATGAACAAAGAAGATAACTTACTAGAATTAAGGAAGTACCTAAGTATAAGGAAATTGTTTCTAGTAGACCTATAAAGGCCGACGCACATTTGGGCAGAAAAATGGAAAATCCTACAGCACTTCACATCGCGCACTACAGGCGGGTTGCACCGGACTTTTGTGCTGCGGCCCGATGCGACTGTAAGTGCTCACATACACGAGCAGCACTTTGCCAACGGCAAAGGCAACTGCAGCCGTTGACACTCATCGGCGTTTGAGCACGTACTCAAATACAATAAATAAATAAAAATAATAATAAATTATTTCCTAAATTAAATTGAATTGCATGTATTTTTAATAATATTTTTTGTGTATGCTTATGTTTCATGTTGAATTATATTCGAACACAATGTAAATTGTTACAGAATAAATGAATTGTACACGAGCGGCACGTTGTCCACGGCAGCCGCATGCGTCGACAGCTGCAGTTGCCTCTGTTAGCGACTGCCTTTGGCAACATGCCGCTCGTGTATATGAGCACTAATGTACGCTTAGTTAAAATGTAGATGGGCCTACCTACCTTTGTTCTCGGCCTCAGGACAGGTAGGTACCTACACCTATGTATGTCAATAACATTATGACCCTCATCACGTTATTTAGTGCAATCTCCTCTATCCGTACCATAAAGGAATATTTATATCCTAATTATTTATAAAACAATAAAGTTTTATTTGTGGGAAGTGAGTGGTTGTCGAAAGTAGAGCAACCTTGAGGTACTCGTACTTAGGTACCTACCGCATGTAGAAACCTGTGTTTGCCTTCCTTGGTCGCCTCTCCTCTTTAGCCCCGGGTCTAGAATTTTTTTGAGGCGGGGCAAAAACTGCCGTCTGCCGTCCCCCCCCCCCGCCAATCTTTTAAGAGGCATGCGCTAAGTTAACCCCCGCGAAATAAAATTTTTCGCAGATTTAAAATTTTGGCAGCAACATATTAATCAAATTGTATCGATCGATAATGCGCCAATTCAACAGGGGCGCCAAAACTGTTGTAGGTAAAAAATAAAAAAAAATAGAAAGATTATAAATGTGCTGCGCGTCTCATTTATTGCAAAGTTGTTGTGTGCTGGGTGGTGCACTTGTCTGCAACGCTTGAAAATTTGTCGCCCCCTGAAGTTGGCGCCCGGGGCACGGGCCCCGGCTTGCCCCCCCCTCGATCCGGGGCTGCTCCTCTCGCTTTGTAGTCGTTGGTTTAGTAGCCACAAGCTCAACAGCTGAGCATGAGGTCCTCGTTCCGATTTCCAGGTAGGGTAAAGTGTAATTTGGTTTTACCACTTACGTGACACTTAAGTAATGAGAATAGATAGGTAGGTAATAACCAAACCATCTTATAGTAACTAGTCATATAAAATAGTGACCCACCTATTGCTATTTGTTCGAATTGAATAGTTTTACTAAGTAGGTGAGAATAGTAATAAAAAATTACCAAGGGGAACCAGGTTTACCAAGGGGTATCATGTCACCCAATAACTGGGTTGTGGAGATCAGATAGGCATTCGCGCAGTGAGTATTTAGACTGGAAGCCAACCCCAACATAGTTGGGAAAAGGCTAGGCAGATTGGCCATATTGATTGAGTAATGAAAAAAAAAAACAAGATGTGAATAATCTAAATGAATTCTTTATTGACAAAGCACGCACAATGATTTGATAAATTCTTGTTAATTAATATCGATTCTGATATTATATTCGGATACTATACGAATTTTATTTAATATTCTATTATTATTTTTTGGTTAATTAATTTTAAAATGTATGTTTTTTCTTTTCCCCTTCATCAGTAAATAATTTGTCTAGAGTTTGAAAATTGACCATTGTAATGTTAATTAGATTAAATTCGGGGTGAGAGCCTGGGGATCCGTCACACAGGGTATCCTAGTATGGACGCCAGTCTCTCGCAAAGGATCATATTTTATGCATTTTTGTCAAAACACTATAATTCTTGTCTCTATGTTTATTACTATGTGAACATTTGTGAAGAGAGAAATTAAGATTATTAATATTAAGGATTAATTAATATCGAGTCGATCTAAGTTTTCTAACGTTCACACAATATAGTTAAATGTATTTTACCAGAAAGCACATTATCATCAGCACGCACAGCATGACAACCATAGAAACGGGTTTTCTATGGGTTTTGTCGACGGAAGAATAGACAAAATGACAGATTGTGATTGTTTATCTGTCATTTTGTCTACTCTTCCGTCGATAAAACCCGTTTCTATTGTGGTCATGCTAAGTATGCTGATAAACGTCTGATGACGATCTGACGTTTTTCGGCTGAAAAGGCTTTGTATTGTCTTAGGGCCTGCGGAGACTGGTGGACGGGACGGCAGAGGATTTTAAATGTATCAATTGAATTTAATACTTATCCAATCGAAATAAGGTGTATAGGTCTGTAGCGCTATACGTCCAAAGTCGTTTTTATTGCGTCTATCCCGTAACACTTCAGGTCTTTCAATGCTCGGTGATCGACCTCGAAACATCGCAAAGCAGTTTTCTCTGGAGCATCGAAGAGCATGCTTAAGGATACCGCAGCGGCATGCCGCGGTATGCGCCGGTATCCGCCGTTATGCGCCGGTATGCGCTGGGTTCTGCCAGTTTACCACACTTTTCGACTACGTCGTAGTTGCTAGTAGAGTAATCAAATCCTGGCGAGCGGTGGCTACACGGCGGATTCTGCGGCAAGTTGGCGGATACTCGTAGTATTGCAGATAAATTTTTCTTGTCAGTGTGCGCTGGCGGATGGAGGATCCTCCTCGATGCTCTCTCCTACCGTCTGCCAGTGTGCGCAGGCCCTAACTCTTCACTTTGATATGTTTACAGAAAGCATAAGTTTTTATTTTCGTTTCAACATAACTTCAATAATAAATGTTATAACAGATATCGTACAACCAAATATATAAATTAACCATGGAATAGCCAAACGCCCCACAAATTCGTACTGGTGGAAACTATACTTTATTTTTTTAAGGTAATTCATGTCACGCATCACTTTTTCTACCAAACCGTTCTCCCTCAACTGAATAGATTTGTGACATAACTTCTCTATCAGAGGAAACCCTTTGTAAAGGTATATGGCATAGATCACTTTCGAATAAGGCTTGGGTAGTAACTTAACTCGAGGATTGCCAAACTCATCAAAAAAGTCCTGTTCGTTATATTTATATAGTCCATACAAAAGAAGCGCGTATAGATTTTCAGATTTCGCCACTGCTTCGACGCTTCCCATTAGACGATGACAGACATCGGAATCGTCAAATTCTGTACTTGATTGTACCGATTCAAAATAATATTTTCCCATAATTGAACTTAAGCATGGTTTCAGCTGTAAATTTGCTAAATCTTCTTCTTTTGAAATTTGATATTCCTGAGCAGGGTGTGTGGTGAGACTGACAAGACTGGATTGGTAGAAACTGTTGACCAAATACGCAAACACCACCCATAATATGAGAACACACTTCACCGTCCACCGAGTTTGAACACTGCGCCCGTGAAGAACAAGATTGTCCAGTAATATTAACACAACGTAACTTTTATCCTCCGTGCGAAGAAGAGCGATTACTAATGTCGAGTAAATCACGAGAGCCAGCATTAAGAGCACCCACACAGTGCAATCGAATTCCAGATAAGTATTCTTCCAAGGAGGCACATTTCTGGCTCGTTTCACCACAAATCGTATCTCATCTGTATAAACTAGGTGACCGTATACATAAGAGAATGCCGCTGTACGAGACGGTGTCAGTAACATGCCTGATACGTGCATGTCCACTTCGTTGTCTTGTACCTTTTTCAATGCTCCAGTCGCTTGCATGTCGGTTGATACTGTGGAAAATTCATCAGCGTCGCCATAATCGTTCACAATATTTATACTAAATCCTAGCATTTCCCCGATTAAATACACTAAATATGGCTCCACTCCATTCCGAAGTGCCATTGGTGAGGTAGATGATTTGTTGGAAGACAGTATTGTGTATGGGGGCCACTGGGTTATCAGTACATTAAACGTACAGTTTTGTAGTCCAGTTACAAGTTTTTCTGGGTACAGGTTAAGTGAGTGTGCTTGCGAACACTTCCCAAAACTGATGGTGCTATCATAGCGTTTACCGCAATTATAGTTATCAAAAGGATTGTACGTGTAGAGGTGAGCGTCAGCGGTGCCGTTCACTACCAACACATTATTCGCGTGCAGTTTGAGAAATGTGTCGAAGACGATGCTGAGGTCGCTCTCTTTCAGATCTCTGATAAGAAGTAAGAAGCGAGCTTTCGGATTCCATGTTGATTCCTTGGTGATATTACCAAAATGGCTGGCGAAAGATGAGGCATTAAGTGAAGATATGAGATATGCTTGGTGTGGGATGATCAGTTTGGCTGTTGTTCGTTTTGATACCACTGACACAGTGTTCGCGTAATTAATGGCTTTCAGAAGTTCTTCATCTCGAATTTTATTCCCGATATAAGTTACTGCTTTTGCTTCTGTAAAATATTCTCCGATAATATCAATTACACATTTAATAAGTTCTTCGCTGTATGATGAGTTGGGTATTTGTATTTGTAGACAATTTCCACTGTATATTAGTGACACAAGCAAGTACACGGCCCGCATTTTGGGATATGGGAATAAGTAATATTCTCATGAACGTAGGAGTTGGCTTCTATTCATAAATCATGGTTTACTGCATAATGTCTGTATCTATTTCAAATACAACGGTGATTACGCCCAATTAGCTGTTAGGTGCTATAATTATGAGTGTGATATGACTGACATGTGATATCTCTATCATTACTATTACTTTGATTTGAAATATTCAAAATGTTAGCAGATATTTTGATAATAATTGTGGTGGAGGCGTATAGTAAGTAAGGTAAGTACACTGTTACATTTTAATAATTGTGATTAGTTTATTCATAAAAGCAAGTGCAAGCTTTCCGACGTGCGCAATAGGTGTTTTGCTAAGCGAAGTAGGTACTAAAGTAAAAAAAAAAAAACATAGTAAATGGCAGATTGAAAACACAAATTCACTTATGATCATTAAGAAATGCCGACAGGTTAAGCTACGCTTGCCGGGGTTGGTCCGTGGATGGGTGACCATCTTTACATAGGTACCGAAACTCCTCCGTGCCTCGGAAAGCACGTTAAGCCGTTCGTCCCAGCTGTCATTTATGGATCTTTGACAGTCGTTACGGGTCGTCAGAAGCCCGAAAGTCTGACAACCAGTCTTACCAAGGGGTATCGTATTACCCAGTTACTGGGTTGTGGAGGTCAGATAGGTAGTCACTCCATGTAAAATACTGGTATTCAGCTGCATCCGGTTAGACTGGAAGCCGACCCCAACATAGGAACCCAGAAAAGGCTAGGCAGATTGATTGATTGATTTTGATAATTAGGAAATGCAACATTTGGGTCTTTCTATCAGGAATTTCTCAGTAGCAGCCCGGATTCTAGATTTGTGCCCGTTGATGGCAATAGGTTCATCCCCTGTTACATGGGATTCAAAACGTAACTTACGAAATGTGGCTGTACTATAATAGGTGCGTGCATCTCTGTCTAAACTTCGAAATACATGCGTGATATTATGTTTTTTGGTGAAATGTAACAGTTAGCTGCTTATGTACAGTACAGATGTCCCTCGGCAAACCTCGTGTTTCATCAGTCGTCGATGTCTATCAGTTGCCCTTTGCACTTGGTGCAGACCGGACGCTCTCAACCGACTTGGAAGTATAAAGAATTGTTAATACTCGTTTAACATAATGTAATTTATTTTAAAAATGGTAGGAAAGCTGCTAAAGTCACAGGCACGACAGATAGAAAAATTGTTTTACAACTATATAGTTCACACGAAAATCAAAACAAAACCACAATAAAGTACTTAATTCTGAATTCAAATTATTATACAAGATAAATCTAATAATTAATGGGTATGGAAATTAGCATTCGTTTGTATGCGGAAATGCGATGATTCATTCGTTTTCATTCATGAAACCGTGTACTGTATATTACAGGGATAAGATGGAGCACTACACTCATTTTAGTTGGCATTAAACAACACTTTCGGCAGAAAACACTAACGCTGCTTCACACGATGCTTCGGTAAATATTCAATGAAGAAAGTAACAATAGATATAGCACAGCCTACCACGTACACGCACCACGGGAGAGTAAAGCGAACTTCGAACTCTTTCTGAGAAAATCTTTGTTTCAGTGTTCTTAAAAAGTATTGGTCATACAGGCTTTTGTCTGCTAACCCATTTTCTCTCATCCGCAATGCGTTCAATTGTAACGTACGCGTAATTGGAAATCCTTTGTAAAAATAAACCCCGAACAAAAACTGCATATAAGGCTTCTCAAAGTAATAAACTAAAGGATTGCCCCACTTGTCGTTAAAGTTTCTCTTGTAATACGAAGACACATAATGTGGTATAAGTGAATACATTTCTTTAGTTTGACTAACTTTGGTGAGGGCTTGAAGCGTAGTGTTGCACCCTTCTGTCTCCGGAGCGGCTAAAGGCACAGTGCTCTTCGTTGACAAGTCTGTTCTATACTCACTTGATAAGTATTTCCGTAGTGCAGGACTGAAGCAGGGTTTGTATTTATATTCCAATAAGTCTTCTTCAGTTGCAACTTGGTATTCTTTGCTCGGGTCAGTAGTGAGACTGACTAGACTGGACTGGTAAAATGTATTGATAAGGTATGCAAACCATACCCATATTATGAGGATATACTTTATAGTCATCGAGCAACGAATGTCACGGCTGTGTAGCAGCAGGTTTTCTAGCAGTTCCAAGGCTACGTAGCCCCTGTCCTTAGCTCGAAGGAGTAATATCATCAGTGCGAAGTACACGATAAACGATAGCAGTAACAACATCCACACAGTGGAATCGAATTCTATGTACACAGTTTTCCAAATAGGAACGAACGATGCTCTCTTCACTGCAAACTGTAGCTCGTCGTTGTAATCATGATAACCGGAGAGCCAAGTTAAAGCTTGAGCTCTTGTTAAAACCATGATCATGCTCCCAAATATGAGATCAGTTTCATTATTCCGAAGCATTTGCATAGGACCGCTCACTTTCATATTGGGAGCTACCGAAGAGTATATATCAGCGTTGTAACTGTAGTTATAAAGTACGTTAAATTGTTCTTTTTCACTTAAAACTTTGAAAATATATTCTTCTGAGCCTAATATAGTTTTCTCAGCTCTTAATGGATTGATGCTAAAAGGTGGTCGATGTGCAAGGGATGCTTTGAAGGTGCAGTTTTTGAGTCCGGTGACTAGTTTGTTTGGATACAGGTTGTCTGCAGCTTGTGAGCACAACCCAAAACTGATGACGTCGTCGTAGTACTTGCCACACGCGTACTTATCAAAAGGGTTGTAGGTGAAGAGGTGAGCATCGATAGTTCCGTTCACTACTAACACGTTGTTGATATGCAGTCTCAGCAACTCATCGAAGATCACACGAAGCTCGTCGTTTTGGAGAAATTCGACAACAATCAAGAAACGCGCGTATGGGTTCCATGTTGGGTCCGTCATAAGGTACTCAAAATATTCCATGAAAGTAGTCACATTCTTAGAACTTATCAAATATCCGTGATTAGACAAAAATGACTGATGAGTCGTATTTCTAGTAACCAGCGAAAAGTTGTTTGTTGCATGAATTGTTTTGAGTAGCTCTTCATCACCAGTTTCCATGTTAACGTATGTGAAATCCTTTTGTTCAGTGAAGTATTTGTTGAGTAAACTGGTTATACACTGAATCAAATGCTCGTTTTTAACATAGTCTGGTGGCAGTGTGATCTGGCACTGTCCAACCACGTAGAACACAAACATCAAATAGCACGCGGCTAACATTTTGTAGCGTGCAATCGTCAGTGATTGTTTCACATTTGATTCCTATTGATTACCATGTGGATAAGGATATTAATTATCTTTATGTGCTTTCAAACTGTTTCCGTGGTCGCGTGCATCGCTTTTGTATTTAATTTTCTATCGATGAACTAGAGCGATGAGTCTTCACTTCACTTTATGAATAAAAAGATGTGCTTTATATACGAAAATGAAAAATGATTATTTTTAAATTAAGACAGTAACAACGAAAAGTCTCTCTACTTCAGATGCTGTTACCAATGTGTCGTAATGTACTGATACGAATTACAATTTTTGTATAAACAGTAATCTAAATCTCACACCTAATGACTTTATTATTACCAAATAATAATACAGTTTCTTATACCAAAGTAAGTCATTATCAGACAGCTAGTAGGTACTGTGATTTCTATCACCTATATCATTATTTTGTAATAATGTACCTAATTACATTAATTTGATTTGACCAAATAATAGTTGAACTTCATTGAGGAGAGAAATTAAAACAGTATGGTTTTCCTTTTATGATTTTATTTAAATCGAAAACTGTGTTAATGATGGTTACAGTTATAATGCCACACGATATTTTAAAATTGCATTTGTGTTAATTAATATACTTCCTTTCTTACAATTTCATTTTAATTACTAATTGAAAAATCATGTTTAAAGACAATCGTGATTATGTTGTGCATGGAGAAAACTTTTATTTTAACGTGAGTGCCTTAACTACTTATTAATGTAATGTATAATAATGAATTACGTCGACACATGGTTAATATTGTAAGAATACTACTGATGACTGCCTCGTTGGTTTAATGGTCGCAAGCGCTACTGCTAAGCATGAGGTCTTGGGTTCGATTCCCGGGTCGGGCAAAGTGTCATTGGACTTTTCTATCTGGAATTTCTCAGTAGCAGCCCGGAGTCTGGATTTGTGCTCGGTTGATGGCAATAGGCTCGCCCCCTATTACATGGGACTTAAACATAACTGGCGAAATGTGGGTGTACCTGCTACAGGTACACCTCTGCCCAACCCTTCGGAGAAACAAGGCGTGATGTTATGTTATGTTACTTACTACTGATACCGCATGCATGCCGTAATTAACGAGGCTATCCACTGGGCTCAAACAATATAAAGAAATCAAAGTACCGTCGACATAAAAAGAAGAATGTAGTTAATTAATATTTCAAGTACTCATGTTTAAATCTTTTTCCTGCACTAGTCTCATGTTACTTTTGTGAATAGGCGTCTAGTGGATACAGCTCTAAATGAGTCATTTTAGATAATTACTGTTTAAGACCAGGCACTCCACAAAGACAATTTCTACGCAAACTCCGCCCCCATGCACCCCACTAATCCACTATGTGCTAAACGCTAACACATCAGTAATAAAGTTGAATATCGCGTGCGCTCTTTGGTCGTGTTCGAGCACGAAACTAAATGTCGTAAGTCTCAATTCTTATTTCGTTTATAACAAAAGTAATAATTTATCTAGAGAAAAAATATCTCATATATGAATAATAAACTACATTTTCTTACAGTCAATAATTATTTAAGACATAAAAGCCGAGTAATCTTGTTTTTGTTTCAAATAATCTTTAAAAAAAGACATGATTTTCGAATAAAAAATGAATCGAGCGAAAATATTTGGAAAGAAAAAGATCCAATAAATCATAAACTAAAGTTCAATTTTGATTGTATGAGTGACTTTTTCAGAATATTAATGCAAATTAACATACAATTTAGGGAGCCTTCTCTTAACCGACCCCGTTGTGAATGCTGTATCCACGGACCGGCATCGCGCCTCCAGAATTTCGCAGGACTATAACCAGTCGCATCGAGAGGGCAAAGCTACAGGATGACCCACGCCACCCAATGCACAATTTTAACCCACTGCCACAGAGGCTGAAAAACCGCAAAAGTTTTCTTAAGTGGGTGAGTCCAGCCGATAGCAACCCCAACACAGGAAGGTATTGTTGGAGTATATCAAAAAGAAATCAATTCTACTTCAATACTATCGTCTTTCTCTTTCTAACTCATTTAATATTACTTTTACTATCCGAGCCCGCCCTTAACTACTTGATGAAATCCTTACATGATGAATTTATCCCAAAAACAAACTTAACTTTGTAGTTGAAAAATATGTTCTCCCATACGGAATGTATGGGAAAACATGTGTTTGCAACTGCAAAGTTAAGTTGGTCAATTATTACTCGTTAACCTGTAGAGTCTACTTAGCTGTGATAGTTTTCCTTTTAATTTCGTTATATAAACTACTGTTGTGATTTTTTTCACATACCCAAAACCAACCATTTAGCCGGCAGGGGGGGGGGGGACACTTGACTCTAACAAAAATTAGCACTTTAAAGCTTAATATTTCGCAAACGAATCCCTGAATCCAAAAATGGTTTTTACAAACTCACAAATTTTTGAAGGACCTTTCCAATGATACCCCTCACCATGGGGTAAAAAACATCACTACTTTACGTGAATGAGAGGTACCCTAAAAAAAATGTTTTTCATAATTTTGTTTTACCACTTTGTCGGCGTAATTAATATGTATACCTATGCCAAATTACAGCTTTCTAGTACTAAGGGTCTCGGAGCTAGACCGCGGACAGATAGACAGACAGACAGACAGACAGACAGACAGATAGACAGACAGACAGACAGACGGACATGACGAAACTATAAGGGTTCCTTGTTTACTACGGAACTCTAAAAAAATGCCGTGTTGCGTACCAAATGAAAGGACTTGAGCACATTACAAATATGTATATTTAACATATTGTCTAAGAAAATAAATATGTTTAAATTGTTAAAAACAAGCAAAAGTGAGACTGCTACGTACGGCGCGGCTGTAAAATTAATACCTATCACTACATAGTATAAAACAAAGTCGCTTTCTCTGTCCCTATATCCCTATGTATGCTTAAATCTTTATAACTACGCAACGGATTTTGATGCGGTTTTTTTAATAGATAGAGTGATTGAAGAGGAAGGTTTATATATATAATAACCCGGTTTATACCCGTGCGAAGCCGGGGCGGGTCGCTAGTATACAATAAAAACCAAACAAAAAAAAAATTAAAGCTGCTCTGCAAATACTTTATCACGAAATTATAACCCCAAAATAATTTTAATAAAAAGTAAGTTCAAAAACTAAAACCCGACAATTGAAAAACCCCGCTCTTAAAAGTATGAAACAAGAAAATATTTCAGACAGAAACCAAGACAAGGTACAAATATGGTCAAGGTGGTCGCATGCCTGTATACCTACAAAATTGTAATGGCATGCGACTACGGTAGGGTTGCCATAATGGCAAGGCTCGTGTCGGGACGCAAAGAGAAATAAAAATAAATTAAGTATGAATAACAAATAAAAAAAAAAAAAACAAATTCTAATGTATGGAAGCAGTGCTAGAGACGTTGCTTGATCATAATTTTGCTGAAGTTTTTACTTTTTAAAGTAATTCTTTCTGTCCTTTTACATAGGTATTTATAAAACTCCGTGTAAGTCATATTGAAGTTAACCTGACATTGTAATATCGACTCCAAAGTCTCCGGTAGCAGGCGATTTCTTTCATCGGTCCATTGGCTCGACATTAATGAAAATACTCTTTCCACAGTGGCGTTGTGACCGGTCTCGCAAACAAAATATGGGCATAATTTGAGCATTTGGTATTTTCTTTCAGGGTTTTCCGTTTCATTTCAAAAGTAAATTCACTTCTATTCTACAGAATTTTTGGCCTTCCACTTTTCCGTGTCAACTTTGACCTCCAAAAAGTTTTTGCGTTAGCGCGCGTATGTGAATTGCCGTGACCGCGCGATAAAACGGGACGCAATAGTGCTTTATCGGGCCGTCGTGACAGAGGGCCTAATGACGGTGACAGTCCCGATATATCGGGATGAATGACAACCCTAGACTACGGCTTTATCTTGACCATTTTTGTACCTATACATACATGTCTTGGTTTCTGTCTAAAATATTTTCTTGTCTTAGTAGTCGGGTTTTAGTTTTTGAACTTACTTTTTTGGTGTTAGGATGTCTTCTCGTCCATCCACATCATCGTATAAATATTATGGTTTAAAAAATATAGATTCCAGTTAGTTTAGTTTTGTTTTCAACATTTTGAATGGTTTTTCTCCTATATTTATTAAGCATGTCCTAATTATATCGTAATAATTGCTAACATTAGGTGCTGTACAAATATCACAAAGCCAATTTTGGTGTCATAACAGAATCAATACGTGAAGTGGGCGTAACATCATTACTTTGATTTATTTCTTAGTTACACGTTTTCGTGGAGTTACATCAATCAAAGGTAATTTTGTATGTTTTTATACAGCTAGACAATTAGGTATCAACATTTTATAAATGATACCTACCTATCGTAAATCTTAAGGGCCTGCTATATGGCTGCCAACCGCGTTCCTGACAAAGGTGACCTTATTGGCGACAGGCAGAGCTGTTTGAAAGGTCGTAAACCACTAACTATACGGTTGTAAACCACCAACGTGACCTCTGTTGGGACGCGGTTGGCGAACATTTAGCAGGCACTTTATTCATAATATAAATTTTCTAACTTTTTAGTCTTTAGTCATGTGAATATATCATGATTTGGAATGGAGTGTCCCCATTCCATATCATATTTACATGACTTATGCAGGATATGTTATCTGTACAGCATAATACGTAGGCACTTTTTTATTTTGTTTGTTGTAGTGCTCTTCAATCGTGATTTGTAAGGAGGAAATTCCCGTGCTTTTTAACAACTACATAGGTATGACGACAAGTGTTGTGATAGACGCACTCTCTTGATGTAGATTGAGTTGGTCAAGAGCATGTCCTACAAGAAGATATATATTTTCAAGTTTAGTTTAAAGATTCGCCACAGAAAAAAAATAGTGTAGGTACCTAGACTATTAGCATCAAAATTGTTTAGTGTTAAAACTCAATATTTAGGCATATTCACTTCTATGATAAATGTCACTATAGCTAATGCACATCCGAAAATATAAATTCGCCATGGAATAGCGAAACGCACCTGAAAGTCTTTCTCGTGAAAATGATGCTTAATTTGTTTGAGGTAGTTCACATCATTCATAATTTTATCGACCAAACCAAGCTCCCTCAGTCGAAGCGCTTTATGAAGTAAATAGTTAATCATAGGGAATCCTTTATACAAGAAAATTGAGAATATAACCTTGGAATATGGCCTCGGTAGTGTTTTAACCCGAGAATTACCATACTTGTCTAAAAAAGCCTGCTTATTGTACTGATATTGTCCATTCATAAAGATCGTATAAAGGTCTTTCGAATTTGCTACCGTAGTTACGCTTTCTATCATACCGTCGCAGCCATCGATTCTCTTATAGCCATCATCTGATATTACTGATTCCAAATAATATTTCTCCATTACTGAACTGAAACAGGGTTTAAGTTTGAACTGAGCTATGTCTTCTTCCTTTGCAATTTGATATTCTTGAGCAGGGTTGGTAGTGAGACTGAAGAGACCGGACTGGTAGAAAGTATTGACCAGGTAAGCGAACCACATCCAAAATATGAGTACACACTTCACCGCCAACCGACTTCGAATGCTGTGCCCGTGAAGTACAAGATTGCCCAGGAGAATTAAGACAACGTAGCTTTTGTCTTCCGTGCGAAGCAGAATTATTATTAACAGCGAGTAAAATATGAGACTCAGTACTAAAAGCGCCCACACAGTCGATCCAAATTCCAGATAAACGTTTTTCCATGCAGGCACCTCTGAGGCTCGTTTGACCACAAACCGTATCTCGTCTGTGTAAGCCAGATGACCGTATACGTAAGAAAACGCCAGTGCTCGAGACGGTGTCAGTAACATTCCTCCTAGTACAGCATCCGCTTCATTGTCTTGTATCTTTTTTAATGATCCAACTGCTTCCATGTCAGTTGATACCGTGGGATATTCTTCGGTAGCATTGTAATCATTAATAATGTTAATTTTAAATCCTTGCATTCTGCCAATTAATTGGAACAGGTATGGCTCAGCCCCATAACGAAGTGGATGAGACGAGTCTGAATCGTTTGTAGATAATATTGTATAGGGAGGCCATTGGGTTATGATGACATCAAATGTGCAGTTTCGCAGTTTGGTGACCATTTTCTTCGGGTACAAGTCATAAATCCATGCTTGCGAACACTCCCCGTAGCTGATGATGTCATCATAGCGTTTACCGCAACCGTAGTTATCGAACGGGTTGTAGCCAAACAAGTGAGCTTCTTCGGTTGCATTCACTACCACCACGTACCTGGCATGCAGTTTCAGAAATGTGTCGAAGACGATTCTGAGGTCACTTTTTTTTAGGTCTTTGACAATAACCAAAAATTGAGCCAGTGGATTCCATGAAGCTTCTTTGGTTACACTAGGAAAATGTTGAGCGATGAAAGATGCATTTTTACTAGATAATAGATAAACTTCGTGTTGGATAAACAATATTTTTACATTTCTTCTCGAAAATAAAAATATTGACACATTTCTTGCACTATTTATAGCCTTTAAGAGATTCTCATCTTCAGCCTTATTGCCAAGATATGTTAAGACTTTTTTTTCGGCATAATGTTCTCTGACTATATTGGTAACACATTGTATCAGTTTCTTGTTGTTCGGTGAGTCAGGTATTGGTATTTTGAAACAGTTCCCACTGTAGTATAAAAGACAGATAAGCCAGTACACGACCAACATTTTAGGACGTGGAACTGATTTGTATGGTTTGGTCTTGTTTTATATAAGCGAAACTTTTGTTTATCATTAATCAAGCTTATGTGTAGTCTACTCTTTAAATTTGACGCTGATTGTAAGTTTTTGGACATTATTTCTAATTAGGCCTGTTTCGTCAGCATTAGGCGCCATGATTAGTAGTATTTAAAGCAATTTACTTTGATGGCAACCTTGTGGTATTACAAAAATGAGGTTTTCGCTCTTTAAGAGAAACTTTTTGGTCGGCCTGTTTGTTCATAATATTTATTTGGTCGGTGCTGATAAAATCAACATCTCAGGGTTCTAAGGTCTCTTTGATATATTGTCATTAACTTGGATAGATCTAGGCCAACAGTAGCATCATAACATTAGCCCCTTCGCTCATAAGAAAACGACGTTTGGCTTTGTTATTTTTATTGCAGATTTACGGGAGAACGCTCTACCTGAACATGTTAGACTTACTATTTTGGCCAAAATAGTTGTTATATCGCGTAGACACTAACTCAAAAATAAAAACAATATTAGCTAAAGCGCAGCCTGCTACATAAATAAACCATGGAATTGCAAACCTAGATTTAAACTAAAAACATAGTAAAAATCTCTGAGCTTCTTATCAACCTAAACATTTTCTCTTCAACGAAGCGCGTTTGTGTGCCAAAGAATCAATGTGTGTCCAAAAATGTTGGTTATTTACACCAACATTTTTGGACACACATTCATTTATGTTTTTGAAGAACGCTGGGTACCTTATTTAGGAAGATTAATATGTTTTTATTATGATTTCATATTTTAGAGTGAAATACCATTAGAAATAAAGCTATTAAATAGTTTACCATAATGGATCTAGTATAATTATATTTGTAATGCATCATTACTTAGATTCCAATCTGTGTTCATAAAATGGTCTTTGATGTATGATTAATAGCCACGTTTTGTCTTGAATAATAAATTTTATTAGTTATTGCTGCTGCTCATCTATTTACAATTATTACACATTAAACTTTTTCTCGTATTAAATTAAATTACTAACTTACTATACAAATAAATACAAAAACACTAACGAAAGGATACAGAGGAGTCGAAGTTATCGTCCACATCGCTGTCATCTGGAAACGTGCCCAAAAGACTGGCAGCATTGTCACGTTGAATGGCAATACTAATTCTTTGTCCAAGGAACGAGCCAGCCTCTATACTCCGTTTGAAATAAGATTAGACATTTAAACAAACCTTTTTTACAGTCCGTTCAACCGATTTTGACTTCTATACCGTAGGCATAAGGATGGCATTAAAAGCAAAAAAAGTGGTTACAAACTAACTGTTTACTGCAGCTGTCATTTGTCATGCCGCCATCGCAATAGAAGTCAAAATCGGTTGAACAGACTGTAAAAAAGGTTTAGTTAAATGTCTAATCTTATTTCAAACGGAGTATAGTTTCATAGGACGTTTCAACCTCAAACGGCGCAATAATGTAGTTTCCCGTAAAGTTGCAATATTTGAGCCGCTTGAAGGTCTCAGCAGCAGCGCTAGCACAGCCCGCCGTGGTTAGAACATGAGATGGCGCAAGATTGTCGACACAGGTCGCGTCCCACACCAGAGACCTACCCATCTTTCAAAGCAACAATGTCATGCCCTCTGGTCTCTTCCCATCGTCACGTACCACCTTTTGGTTCTAATACCGCTGGAGACAAGAGCTCGATGAATAATATCGTTGATGCTGGCATGCCGTGCTATGCGACCTGCGCTCCTACAGCAGGACGCCATGGTGCCTGAGACTGTCGACAGCTTCACTGCTGTGACACCGATGTGGAGCAACACAAGGTGCGCCCAAGCGCCCACTTAGCGAGCCGAAACGATGATTCATCCATCATGGGGACCTATGGCTGATGACATGAGCGCCTGAAGCCACAAACCTATGACATGTGTTTGTGAGTTTACAAGCTTATGTATAAATAAAAAGTTAATTTTTATAATAAAACATAGATAGAATTTTAGAACCATTCCTTTTAATAAAAATATTATGTTTAGTTTGTTGAGGTAGGAGTACCTGATAGTGTTTGGAGTGAAAGACGGTTGAGATGCGAATCATGTTTATTTCCAAACTTAACCTATTATATACAATAATATTTACGAATTAATTAGCGGGTACCCTACATGCATACATAAATAAAATAAATCAAACCGTATGTCGGTAAGTCGAAAATAGTTTAGACTCATCGTCAATCCGTTTGGTGTTGCGTTGACGAAGTGCTCGCGCGCCATGCCACACATATAAATATCCTGAGGCTCCACCTAACCGTCAGCCCGTCAGCGGCTTTGAGTTTAGCAACTTAAGGCAACCACAGGAGTGACTGGTTAAAATATAGTCATGACCTCAGAGGTCAGCTGTGAGATGCCCTACAGAAAAAAAAAACCTAGCCGTCAGTGAAGCGTTAGCTGTGTCGGCCGATGAATGTGGTTTGACTCGCAGCTAGCAGCTATAAGTTATTTGTGGCTTTTGTTTAATACATAATATACAGCGAAAGGAAGTCAGTTCGGAAAAAATTTAATCACAAAAATCTAACTTACACAGGTTTGCTATTTGCTTTGTAGGAAGTTAACTAAAATAGCCGTTCTTATAAATGTCATGCTTGACTGCTTAAAGCTCCATAAAGGTTTAGCGTGATGATATAATCATTTAAAAATTTCATTTGTAACAATCTGCAATATTCTAACCTTTTCGGTCGTCTTTTTACGATTCGCGGTAAACTATAGACAAATACGAACATAATGCATTTTTGTAAATCCCCCCTAACAAATAGTATGATAATTTATAGCCTACAGACTCACCAGACTTTTAGGGAATAACTATGCAATCCAGTAGTACCTATTTACGTGATGCAGAAACATACGTTGAGAGAAACAGACAAAAATTCTAAAAACTATATTTTCGTCATTAGAATCGTTCCCAGAAGAGTGAAAAATTCAACTTTATTGAACATACTCATATCATTACAGTATTTAGAAAGATCGTCGTTATTATTTTTATAGAAAACGGCAAAGCCAAAGAATCACACATTAAACTTATACACCTCAAAAATAGATTCTAGCGATGAACGCAAACCGCACCCATTATTGAACATACGCGGTGTTTATCACAATATTCTCATGAAATTAAAGGAGGTTTTCGTTATAAATTGTATTTATTGTCTGCCCGTAGGTTACCGACACGTAGTTTTAGCTTTCATCTTTTGCGTCCTATCATAAACTGCGCAAATAGTATAGAGCTACAGGGTTATTGATTGTGTCGCGTGGCTTAAATCGAAAACTATCGCCGCAATCTTGGTTTTTCAATACATTTCACAAAACAATTGCAGTACTATTTATCAACAGCACCTGCCGTTTCTTTTTTTTTGGATTGGGAATTATCAAATAACTTCTTCCGCTCTGGGTGGAGCTAGGGCGTGTCAGACTCTTACTGACTAAAACCCACCCGTGTTCCTTCGGTTGCCCCGTTGCCGGGGGCCACGATGTCCCTTTCGGCCCTTATTCGCAGCCCTGGCAGGTATTGGCCCTAGCGGACCCCGTCAATTCTGCTGACATCTCTTTGAGGCGCGAGTGGAACACAACGCGCCGTCGACCCGGGCTTGGTCCTTATCGGACGGCGAGCTACCCATTGCTCACCGTCCGCAAGCCCGCGCCTACGGTGGCCGGAAATCGGCTAGCGATTCCCGCCCCGGGCGTCTCCCCTGCGGCGGTTACGGGCGTGAGGGCGCGAAATTTGCCTCTTCCTCACGCGTTCCGCCTCCTTCTTTGGGAGCATTACCTCTTCGCAGAAGGAGGTGACGGCCTGCCATTTCCTCTCGCTCCGTACCATGGCTTGGACCAGTGCCGGACGCGAGAGATCAGCACCGCCGATCGCCTCCATGAGGACACGGCGATGCTCTGCCCAAGCCGGGCAGACCTCCACCGTATGCTCCACCGTGTCCTCCGGGCGATCCACACAATGGTGACACCCAGGCGTTTCCTCCCGCCTTATCCTGAACAGGAACCTCCCGAAGCAGCCGTGTCCGGTGAGGACCTGCGTCAGGTGGAAGGCGAGGGCGCCGTGGCGCCTCTCAAGCGACTCCTCAAAGAGGGGTCTTATCGCCGCAATTGTGGCGTACCCAAACTGCGCCTCCCTAGCAACGTCATTCGAGCTCTAAGTGATCCTTTTAGCAGTGTATACCGTGTAGACACTAATTCAAAAATAAAAGCAATAATAGCAAAAAAGGAGCCTGCTAGATATATAAACCAAGGAATTACACACCTAGATTCGAACTCCTTTTGACGAAAATGAAACTTAATCTGCCTAGCATAGTAAAAATCTCTGAACTTCTTATCAACCAAACCATTTTCTCTTAAACGAAGCGCGTTTTGTCGCATTTTATCTGAAAGTGGAAACCCTTTGTAGAAGAATGTACTCAAAATAAACTTGGTGTATGGTTTGTTGAAGTAATAGACAGAGGAGCGACCGAATTCATCGCAGTAGATTTTTTTGTTGAATAAATATAATGAAGTTGGTACAAGCGTAAATAAATCTTCTGATTGAGCGACTTTCTTCAGATTTTGTAACGGTTCTAGACAATCATGATTTATTGCAGTAGATATGTTTGTTTCAGATTGCATATATTGTAGCACCGCAGGAACAGTACAAGACTTGAGGTTGTACTTAACTAAATCTGCTTCATTAGAAACTTGGTGCTCTTTTATTGGTTTCCCGATCAAACTAACTAAGCTCGACTGGTAATGAAAGTTCATTAGAGACGCGAACCACACCCATATTATAAAGATGCACCTTACATTACTAGTCATTTCGTGGGGCATAGTACAGCCACTGGATAGCAAATATTTTAACAATTTCAGCATTGTATTAGTTTTGTCTTCAGCACGAAGGAGTATGTTCATCAATATTGAATATATTAGATAAACTAAAAACAACAGGCACCAAACTAATGGATAGAATTCCAAATAAGCGTTTTTCCAGTTATCTACTGATGACGCTTTCCTCACAAAAAAACGTAACTCATCATAATAATCCAGGTACCCATGCAAATATGTGAATGCATCTGCCCGGCTCGATACTAGCAAAGTATCACCCAACATTACATCAGATTCATTATTTTGCAATTTTGCCATAGGCCCCATAACTTTCATATTAGGGGATATTGTAGTATATATTTCATTAGAAAAATCGAAGCTAAACTTTACTTTGAAATGTTCTTGTTCTCCCAGCACTTTAAATAAATATTGTTCAGCTCCTAGTGTCATTCGGTCGTCTGCTGCAAGTTCAGGGTATACTGAGTAAGGTGGTCGATGCGGGACGGTAGCAAGCAAGGTGCAGTTCCGTAGACCAGTCACGAGTTTGTTTGGGAATAGATTACTTGTCGTATTTAAGCACAAGCCGTAACTTATGACGTTGTTGTAATATTTTCCACAGGCATAGTTGTCGAAGGGATTGTAGGTGTAGAGGTGAGCGTCGTTAGTACCGTTTACCACCAGCACGTTGATCACGTGTCGTTCCAATAGCTCGTCGAAAATCTTCTTCAGTTCTTCTTCTTCCAGCGTTCTGATCACGATTATGAACCGTGAGGACGGGTTCCATGTTGAATCTTCGAGAAGATGTTTAAAATAATCCGTGAATTTGGTTGCATTCTGTGCGTTTATGAAATATCCTTGGTGTCTTAAATATGACTGTGTAGTCGTCTGTCTGAATACCATCGTTGTGACGGTTGATAAGTGAATTGCTTTCAGGATCTCGTAATCGTCAGATTTCATATCAACGTATGTAAGCGTCTTTTCCTCAGAAAAGTATGTTCCTATTATATCTGTTATACACACCATCAAATTTTGATTTTGCTGTTCTTTTAAAGAAAAGTCATTTTCACTTTTACAACTGAAATATATCAGAGAGAACAAAATATAAACAACCAACATTTTTGGAGATACATTGATTTATGTTTTTGAAGAACGCTGGGTACCTTGTTTAGGAAGATTAATATGTTTTTATTATGATTGTAAGGAAATGCAATTAGAAATAAAGCTATTAAATAGTTTATCATAATGGATCTAGTATGTTATGCATCATTACTCAGATTCCAATCTGTGATCATAAAATAGTCTTTGATGTATGATTAATGGCCTGGTTGTATAAAGCCTCGAAGCTATCGTTCTTTTACATCGCTATCATCCGGAAATGTGTCCAATATACTGGCAGGTAATTATTTGGCCTAAGAACGAGTCAGCCTTCTAGTCTCGTGAAGTGTCGAACAATCGGTGAGAAAAATTTCGACCCCAAACGGCTCAAAACTGTAGTTACCCGTAAGGTTACAATATTTGAGCTGCTTTAAGGTCTTAGCAGCACTCTATCAGCGCCAGCACAGCCCGCCGTGCTTGGAACATGAGATGGCGTAAGAGTGTCGACACAAGCGTCCCACACCAGAGGCCTATCCACCTTTCGAGGCAATAACGTCATACCGTCTGGTCTGTTCCTATCGTTACGTACCAAGCCTTTTAGTTTTAATACCGCTGGTGACAAGGGCTCGACGAATAATGTCGTTGATGCTGTCGTACCGTGCTATGCAACCTGCGCTCCTGCAGCAGATCAGGACATGGTGCCCGAGACTGTCGACATCTTCATTGCAGCGACACTGATGTGGAGCAACAGTAGGTGCGCCCAAGCGGAGTAACGTAGCGAGCCGAAACGATGAGTCATCCATCATAGTGCCTATGGTGAAGGATGGGAGTGCCTGAACCCACAAGCCTGTGTTTTATACTTTTTCTGAAAGTTGTGGAAGTTTCCAAAGATGGAAGGAGCGAAGGCTATATGAAATTTTTGATCCAAAGCAACAGTATCGAATGAGTATGCAAGCCGAATTAATGTTAATTTTGAAAAGTCTTTCCAAGACATCATTAAAATGTTGTATTTTCTCTTCAATGAATGTTGGAAAGGATTCGTCAAAAATTGGGGACCCCAGGAGGTGAAGAGAATTTCTTTCCGTTATTTTGATATTTGGTGCTATTGTATTAAATTTTGCCATGGTAGTCTGTCTATTAGTGGTTTGGGGATGATAAATTTCACATCTTGAAAGGTCTAGGCCAATAGAACTGAATTTTCCTCTTAAAATTATTTGGAATCATTGATGGATAATAACATTAATTATTTGTTTCATTTTATTATTTAAAACACTTAGCCTATTTTATACAATTTGGTTTTAGCCACACAACGAAAACCTTTCAGGATTCATCTGTGTGATGACGAGCTGTTCGTTTAAATCTTAAAACAATGATAGTTATTACAATACTAACTAGCTTTTGTCCGCGACTTCGTTTGCGTGAAAGCCGTAAGACATCACAATATACTAAAATAACAGCCACATTTTTATAAAACTTCTCTGTATACTATGTTAGTAGTTTTGGTCTCAGCAGCCAAAATATACAGAGAGTCAGAACTAGTGATACGGAAGCAAGCGACATACAGGTTTGTGTTAGAAGCAGCTCGACCTGAGGTCGACACCCGCAGCCGCAGTAGCAATTTCCCATTTCTTGCGAAGCTTTTCGTTATATAGTGTTTTAATGAACGTTTGCGTTCCTGCATATACCACCTAATGGCACAACACTGATACACTGACTGATGTTTTTTTTTACTGATCGTCAGGATCTGTAAAAATGCATGATCGGCTGTCACAAAAATAATAAAGCAGTCGATTGTGAACACACGGGATTTCCCAAAAACAGTCACCAAGCCATAGATTTAAAATAATTTTTTACGTTTGAAAGGCGTACGAGGGGTCGAAGCCAACTCGCAGAGGTCCAGTCGACTGTTGATATTTATTTTTATTCTTATGCCTATAGATGACAGACGAGGCATAAACTTCATGTTTTGCTGTGTATATTCTTCGAATAATAGTGTAACGAAATGTAAGAAAAATGGATTCACAAGAAAAATCAATAGTTGAAAAACAAACTGAGTACAAAATGAGTCCTCGTGAGTCCCTTAGAAATTAATTCAAAGAAATTGATATACTGACTCAGCCTTCTCTTTTGTCTTAGAAAGTATTTTGTATGTTCGCAAAAACTTAGGACTTTTTAAAATAAGAAGCAATTTTCATAATATAAATATACGTAGTCAAAATGAAATTTTGATGCCCCAATTTAGATAAACTGCATTGGATATCTTATGTTTCACAGCATACACTTACAATACCTTTACTCTCGCATCCTCCAATTTTCGCTTAAATAGACAAGGCGGTTCTTGTATGATTGTACGAAACACTCACAGTTTTAAACCAATTGAAGGTTAAAAATGCTCTGGTATAGAACTCCTATATCACAACATTATTTGATACTAACAGAAAAGACAGAATGACACTTGAAAATGATATTAATGATGCCATCGACAAAATTGTAGAATGAACTACATTTAACAATTTGAAATTAAATTTCGATAAAACTAACACAATGATATTTCGCAATAGAGTTGCACAATTTAGTGACATTAACATTAAATACTCAAATAAAAAGTCACTCGCGTAGAAACTACAAAATTTTTGGGTCTAAAAATTTACTGCAGTTTAAATTGTAAAACACACATTACGAATTTATGCTTAAAATTAAATCAATAATCGTATGCTTTCCAAAATGGCCGATATATCGACTGTATTGTCTACATACTATGGTTATGTGGGATCCATTATAACAGCCATACTCAATCTTTTTTTTATAGGGGCCACAAACACGTTTCAGGCATGGTGTCTAGGGCCGTAAGCAAAAATTATTTAGGTCTTAATTAAAACGTAATTTCAACATTCCCATTCTGAAACACCCATTCTCTGATGGGCACGAAATTTAAAATGGTTTCCAATGAATTTGTAACTTCAGATGGGCCAATAACAAAGGCCTGGCGGGCCGCAGTTTGAGTATACCTGCATTATATATAAGGTATGGAATAATGTTCTGGGGACATTCTGTACACAAGGAGTATGCTTTTAAGGCTCAGAAAAGATGTGTTCGATCAATTTGTAAACTTAAACAAACATATAGTTGCAAAGAATATTTAAAAAAAATCTCGAACTACTGACACTTCCATGCATATATACGTACATTTATGAAATTATTAATTTTGTAAGATCAAACATTACTTTCTTTGAAAAATATAAAAGTAAACAAATTAATAAAATTTGTTGTCCTAATAATAAAACAACTCTTTTAAATAATAGTATATTTTGCAATGGAGGCAATGGAGAGGGCTATGCTTGGAGTTTCCCTATGTGATCGAATCGGAAATGAAGAGATCCGCAGGAGGACCAAGGTAACCGACATAGCCCGAAGAATTGCCAAACTTAAGTGGCAATGGGCAGGGCATATTGCTCGCAGAACGGATGGCCGATGGGGTCGAAAGGTTCTGGAGTGGCGACCACGTACCGGAAGACGTAGCGTTGGAAGGCCTCCCACAAGATGGACTGATGACCTTGTGAAAGCCGCAGGAATCCGCTGTATGCGGCAAGCACAGAATCGGTCGAAGAGGCGGTGCTTGGGGGAGGCCTATGTCCAGCAGTGGACGTCTTTCGGCTGAAATGATGATGATGATATTTTGCATGGCTCCCCATGTATACAATCACCTACCTAAATATTTAATGGAGGCATCATCGCCTGTTATGTTAGCATATTACAGTGTATCTGAATATTTGCAGGTTAAACTATAGGTTTTTTTAAGTACTTTTTTTAAGTAGTTTGACTGATCTCATTTAAAATTTTGTTCTGTTTGGTAGGTATTTATTTATTTTTGTGATTTCTTTTTGTTTACTTTGCATGCTGAAAGGTAAAATATGGTGATACTAAGACTGTGATATAAAATTATTGTATGAATGCAAAACATCTGCACATTGTTTACCCATAATTGCAAATAAATGATTTTGAATTTGAATTTGTACAGAAAGCGGGTTGTACTTGGGCTCACCAGTTGGTCATTGGTGTAGATGTTAAACAGCAGAGGGGGGGTCAGTACCCTGGGGCAAACAATCCTTTTGAGGTCGCCACCTACTTTTATCGTCAATAAGATTCACTTGAAGTCGACGGTTACTAAGGAGTTCTCGTAGAATTCGAGTAAACTTTGAATCCTCTGTTAAGTTGGTAATCCTTCCACAACAAGCGCCGAATGTTAACGGTGTCGTAGGCTGCAGATAAGTCCACACAGTACCTAATTAACTGTTCATTTATTTTACCTCGATGGTCCTAGTTTTTCATTTATAACTTCCAATTACAGCTTTATATAGCTTCATGTAAGCGGGCACGCCCTTTATGCTGAGTATAGTTCTCGATGTTTTTGGTTGGTATATTGGCGTGTGCTAACTAACATATGGCCAATAATTTATCATTTAAGTTATGTTTTGTGTTGCGTAATGTAAATTATTTTGCATACTAATGTACAGAACCATTTTTTCTAACTTGAACAGACAGCTGTGCTGCTGGGGAGTTTGTTGCGCCACTTCTTCTTCCCAGCTAAAGGCACTAGTTCAAAAAGTGCTGATTCTCAGCTTTATTTGAATAAATGACTTTTGAATTTTTTTAATTGAATTTTGAAGCGCCCGTAACTTTCCTCGTTTCGAACCCATCCTGGATATGTTAAGTGAGGTTAAGGACCTGGTCACAGCAAGACTTGCCTGGTCTGAATCCAGCTTGCTCCGGTATAAGTTTAGGGTCTACGAGGTTTGTGAGACGAGCTAGCAGCAGTCTCTCAAAGAGTTTATAGGTGTGGCATATGATCCTATAGGGCGAAGTTTTTAGGGTCGTCGTGTGGTTTACCTGGTTTGGGTATAGCGATAACCTTTGTTTTCCCCAAAGGTGAGGTATATTTGCAGACTCCAAAGAGTGCTTAAATAGTTGTAGCAACCACGTTACAGATACTGGGCCGAGGTGTTTAATTTGTTTCACCGATATGTCATCCACTCTGGAAGCTTTACCGCAGCTCAGCTTTTGAATAGCTTCAATTATGTCCCATAGGAATGGATTACAAACAGATTCCAAAGAGGTGGAGAATATATTAATTTTAGGTGTTTTGCCAAGGCGTTTCTTTGGTTTGCGGTTTAGAACAAATTGGTGAGCCACTTGGTTAGCCGTCACTGGGTTAGGTGTTTGAGGTGGTGGTGGTTCGCTTGTGAGTTTGCGAATAGTGTTCCAAGCTTTTTTACTATTGTGGGTCATGTCGATAATGGTAACGGTTTTCATCCATTTTTCCTGGTGTCGCTCGCTTATTTGTGACAACAGTTTTTCTCTAGCTTCAATAGTCTCTTCCGAAAAAGAATCGTTATCATCGAAGCGCTCGTATGACTTTAGGAGCTCACCAGATTCTCGGGATATGCCGGGAATGTACGATGTTCGACAAACTCACTTTCACATTTATAATATTAGTTAGGATATAAATAATATATATAATCACATTATTTTCATGAAATTAAAGGGGGATTTCGTTTTAAATTATATCTGCCGTCTGCCCGTAGTTTACGTAGTTTAGCTTTGTTCTTTTCATTGAAAACGTACTATGCTTCCTATCCTTTGTGCAAATAGTGTAGCGCTATAAGGTTCTTTTGTCGCGTGACTTAAATCTGAACTATCGCCGCCAACTTGTTTTTTCAAAACATTTCACAAAACAATTGCAGTACTGTTTATCAACAGCGCCTCCCTAGCAACGTCATTCGAGCTTTAAGTGATCCTTATAGCAGTGTATACCGTGTAGACACTAATTCAAAAATAAAAGCAGTTATTGCGAAACAGGAGCCTGCTATATAAATAACCCATGGAATTATAATTCTAGATTCGAACTCCTTTTCACGAAAATGAAACTTAATCTGCATAGCATAGTAAAAATCTTTGAATTTCTTATAAACCAAACCATTTTCTCTTAAACGAAGCGCATTTTGTCGCATTTTATCGGAAATTGGAAACCCTTTGTAGAAAAATGTACCAAAGATAAATTTGGCGTATGGTTTGTTGAAGTAATAGAGAGAGGAGTGGCCAAATTCATCGCAGTAGATTTTTTTGTTGAATAAATATAATGAAGTTGGTGCAAGCGTAAATAAATCTTCTGATTGAGCGACTTTCTTCAGATTTTGTAACGGTTCTAGACAATCATAATTTATTGGACAAGATATATTCGTTTCAGATTCCACATATTGTAGCATTCCAGGAATGGTACAAGTTTTGAGGTTGTACTTAACCAAATCTGCTTCATTAGAAATTTGGTGCTCTTTTATTGGTTTCCCGATCAAACTAACTAAGCTCGACTGGTAATGCCAGCTCATTAGAGACGCGAACCACACCCATATTATAAAGATGCACCTTACATTACTAGTCATTTCGTGGGGCATAGTACAGCCACTGGATAGCAAATATTTTAACAATTTCAGCATTGTATTAGTTTTGTCTTCAGCACGAAGGAGTATGTTCATTAATATTGAATATATTAGATAAACTAAAAACAACAGGCACCAAACTAATGGATAGAATTCCAAATAAGCGTTTTTCCAGTTATCTACTGATGACGCTTTCCTCACAAAAAAACGTAACTCATCATAATAATCCAGGTACCCATGCAAATATGTGAATGCATCTGCCCGGCTCGATACTAGCAAAGTATTACCCAACATTACATCAGATTCATTATTTTGCAATTTTGCCATAGGCCCCATAACTTTCATATTAGGGGATATTGTAGTATATATTTCATTAGAATAATCGAAGCTAAAATTTACTTTGAAATGTTCTTGTTCTCCCAGCACTTTAAATAAATATTGTTCAGCTCCTAGTGTCATTCGGTCGTCTTCTGCAAGTTCAGGGTGTACAGAGTAAGGTGGTCGATGCGGGACGGTAGCAAGCAAGGTGCAGTTCCGTAGACCAGTCACGAGTTTGTTTGGGAATAGATTACTTGTCGTATTTAAGCACAAGCCGTAACTTATGACGTTGTTGTAATATTTTCCACAGGCATAGTTCTCGAAGGGATTGTAGGTGTAGAGGTGAGCGTCGTTAGTACCGTTTACCACCAGCACGTTGATCACGTGTCGTTCCAATAGCTCGTCGAAAATCTTCTTCAGTTCTTCTTTTTCCAGCGTTCTGATCACGATTATGAACCGTGAGGATGGGTTCCATGTTGGATCTTCGAGAAGATATTTAAAACAGTCCGTGACTATGGTTGCATTCTTTGCGTTTATGAGATATCCTTGGTGTCTTAAATATGACTGTGAAGTCGTCTGTCTGAATACCATCGTTGTGACGGTTGATAGATGCATTGCTTTCAGGATTTCGTAATCGTCAGAGTTCATATCAACGTATGTAAGCGTCTTTTCCTCAGAAAAGTATGTTCCTATTATATCTGTTATACACACCAGCAAATTTTGGTTTTGCAGTACTTCAAAAGAGACGGCATTTTCACTTTTACACTGGAGATATAACAAAGAGAGCAACAAGTAAACAACCAACATTTTTGGACACACATTGATCTATGTTTTTAGGTAACGTTTGGTAGCTTGTTAATGAACACTAATATGTTTTTGGAATGCCATTAGAAATAGAGCTATTAAAAAGTTTATCGTAATGGATCTAATATTAGGCATCATTACTCAGACTCAAATCTCTGTTTATAAATGGTCTTTGGTAGACGTTTACGTTTTATTTTATGTAAAATTTTATTAATGCATAGATTAAATACTGGACTGTCCACAGGTATTAAACGCTTTGAAAAGAGTTTCAAGAGGTGATTAACTTTTAAGTACAACGCTACAAAATTCTTTTGGTGTATGGCCAAAATCGGAACTAACCACCATCTTCTTTGTCAATTTGTTTTTTTTTTGTTTCCGGGGGTAACCTTCAAAAGGCGCCTGGGCTTTAGGGATAAGACCAGGAAGTGAGGGATTTTTACCTCACTAAAACCACCCTGGTGGTCATCTGTACATGGAAGGGGCACCATTACCTCTCAAAAGACTGATCCTACACCAACGCCTGTTAGGGCACGGCTCTGGGGAGACTCTTGATAGCCTCCTCGAAACCTAACTGTGCAAGTGTGCATGGCAGTACGTGACTACTGTGTGCCGTCTTGGATGTCACTCAGTGGGCGGACAGAGTAACAACGCCTTTCTGTCAATGTCATGCTGGCGCCAAAAGGTCCTTGTAGCACTCTAAGTATCTGTCTTGCTCTGATGCGGAAAGCATTCCAACCACTAAAATTTTGTTCAAATCAAGTGCACAATATGAATTTAGTAAAATTTTTGTGTACCTACATATGCTAGAAGAGATTTCTTTAGAAATAAGCATCACCTTTGTACGTATTTTTCTGTTCCTTTCTTCTTGTCTGTTTATATGTGTGTGCATAAGCTGTTAAATAAAATATATTGACGGCTGGAGCCACCTGCTCAAATTTATATTTTTTAATGATCAATGGTGCAAGATCTTTACTTTAAAGAAGTTTACTTATGTGGGGCTACTCAAATAAAACGCACTTTTAGTCACACTGACTCTTTTAATCGACTTACTGGTAACACGGCTAGCAACAGACTGCCTCAAAGAGCTAACGCGCTACGCCGGCAAGCAACAAGAGTGGGGACCGGATGTAGCGCGCCACCTCGTTTGGTAAAACAGTATTATTTAATTACATCTTAAATACAATTGGAAACAATTCTACAATTCTTTCAAATATTACATATATAATAAACAGTATTAATTAATGCATAGCTTTAAATATAAAATCAATATTTAGCATAAATGGATATTAAACATAGCACAAGTGACGCCATCTAGTAGCATAAGATGACAGTCATATCCAACGCAAAAATGACTGTCATCATACAAACAACAATAATTAATAGTTTTATAAAATCAATTACATATCTTATTATTAACCAAATTCTAACACTTACACATGATTAATGTTTGAATTTATATTTTTTCGTTTTATTGTTCTAATTGTATATTTTTCGTTACCACGTCTTTAGTGATATATTATTATATCAAAAAAGTTATTTTTAGGTGTCTCGTCTACGCCATAAGTACTATCGCGGATTCGCATATTTGAACGCATATTTTATCTTGCTTGCAGCGCTCGACCGCTGTAGTTATAACGTTTACATACGCTTATCAACCAATAGCATCGCAGCATGATATCTTTACCCTTATTTTTGTAAATGAAAAAAAAATACCGTAAAAAAGCGAGCTGACGTAGCGCGTTTTTTATCAAGGATGGTACGTATTCAAGAAGTCCAATAATACCTACTATAATTATTTACACCTCTTCTTTCATCTTAAATTTTACTACAATGTGTAAGGCAGATCAAAAGTTCCTGTATTTTAGTATAGCAAGCTTCCTGCTTTATCTACAATTAATTCCAAACCATGATTACAAAGTTTAGCCATTGTGTTTTCCATGCCTTTATGCAGTAGGCAAGCCATAAATAGAAAAAAGCGACGCATTGCCCATCCATTATGGGTGACAAACAATTGAAAACTGACTTAAAAGTCATATAAAAAAGGTTGAATTTCATGATAAGTTTAAATGGGAACAAGACAGTGCATCGAACCAGTATGTGATTAGAGATGGGCCGACTATGACTGGCCGACTAGCCAAATGTTGGCCGATCCGATGGCAAAGCCGATCATGGCTTTCGGCGGAGTCCGGTTGAAAACCGAAATTGTAATCCTAATAAAAATAACAAACGACACTATTTCTTTTTCCTAATATATACTTTTCCTGATTGGAATTATACATAATATATTGACTATCAAAGGCACTTCAATAAACAATTTTAATCTATATAAATAAAATCAATTGCCGCTTGCATGATCGTCACTTGAGAACGGCTCGCTCGACCGATTTGACTGTTTTTTTTTTGTTGTGTTCGTAATTGTCAGGACAAGGAGGCTAGGAGCTCGTGGCTAAGTAATAACAGCTGCACGGGTCGATCTATCAGGTTAAGTTACGCTTGCTGGGGTTGGTCCGTTAGGCACGCCACAATTGCGGCGATAAGAACCCTCTTTGAGGAGTGGCTTGAGAAGCGCCACGGCATCCTCACCGGACACGGCTGCTTCGGGAGGTTCCTGTTCAGGATAAGGTGGGAGGAAACACCCGGGTGTCACCATTGTGTGGATCGGCCTGAGGACACGGTGGAGCATACGGTGGAGGTCTGCCCGGCTTGGGCGGAGCAACGCCGTGTCCTCGTAGAGGCGATCGGCGGCGGTGATCTTTCGCGTCCGGCCCTGGTTCAGGCCATGGTACGAAGCGAGAGGAAATGGCAGGCCGTCACCTCCTTCTGCGAAGCGGTGATGCTCGCGAAGGAGGAGGCGAAACGCGTGAGGGAGAGGCAAATTTCGCGCCCTCACGCAACAGGGCAACCGAAGGAACACGGGTGGGTTTTAGTCAGCAAGAGTCTGACACGCCCTCCCGCTCCGCCCAGAGCGGGAGAAGTTATTAGATAATTTACCACAAAAAAAAAAAAATGGGGTTGGTCCGTAGACGGGTGATCTTTACATAGGTACCTACCGAGATTCCTCCGTGCCTCGGAAAACTCGTTAAGCCGTTGATCCCGGCGGTCATTAGTGGCTCTTTAACAGTCGTTACGGGTCGTCAGAAGCCCGAAAGTCTGACAACCAGTCTTACCAACGGGTATCGTATTACCCAGTTACTGGGTTGTGGAGTTCAGATAGGTCGTCGCTCCATGTAAAATACTGGTATTCAGCTGCATCCGGTTAGATTGGAAGCCAACCCCAACATAGTTGGGAAAAGACAAGGTAGATTGATATTGTAGTGTATGAAAGGTTTTTTTTTAAATCCACCGGACACCACTGTTGAGAGACATTAAATTCAACCGGGTGACGCCGGGCACGACCCGTAGTTTCAAATAAATTTCAGTTAAATTTAAAATAAAGAAAGCGTTAATATTCGTATATTATAAACGAGATGATTAAAACTAGACGATTAACAGACTGTAAAGCTAATACAAAAAAAAAAAATTAACAATGTTGTGTGTGCAAGTTTAAGGTTTCATTTCCATCACCCTATTTCTAAGCATAGAAATATGAATACAGTAAAGAGCCGAATAGTCACCGACTACAAACATGGCCGGATACTCAACTTCCAACTAGTAGGTGCATCTCTAGTTATTACCGTACTGCTATCATGTTATCTAAGATTTATGCCTAGGTCGTCATGTTAACTATTAATTCATTGATAGAATACCATACCGAGTTTTTTCAATGTTAACATTTTTATGACATAACTGATTGTAAACAAATCCCTTGTATGGGCACATATCAGTCATTGTCGGTAATTAATGAAATATTGCTCTCAAAACGGTGACGGAAAATATCGTGAGGAAACCAGCATGTCCTAGAACCGAAAATTCGAAGACATGTGACATCTACCAACCCGCACTGGGCCCGCGTGGTGGATTACGGCCTACTCCCTCTCACAGAGCGGAGGCCTGTGTGCCAGCAGTGGGAACATTATAGGCTGATGATGATGATGATGATGAATGAAATATTGCTTTGAATTACTTATTTTGCGATACTATCTTTAATGAACGTCGTAAAATGATGTCTTTACATGTAACTTCAAAAAGTATGACATTAATAGTAGATTGTTTGCCTAGGGAGCAAACAACTATTTTAAAGGCGTGAGTGTGTCTTTGAATCCAGAGTATGTCACTCGAGCTTAAAATAGTGTTGCTCCCCGAGGTGGACACTCTTCTTTTTATCACCCTCTATGAGAAAATAAGTAAGTGCAATTTATGAATAAGAATGGTTCCTACGTTTATTTATTTAATTCTCTCTACTTGAGGAAGACTTTTTTTTTTAAACGTAAAGTCCTTATTTGAGTAAACAATTACGAACGAATACGGAATACATTTCGCGCGTATTTTATATGTCACAAACTTTTTTTTAATTTGGCTCGCGCGCTGTTTGCCATTCAGCCTGTTACTTGTTCATACAATGTTCGTGATTGTTCTCTTTGGTGATTAGAACTTTTAGTAACAATATCCACATTCTAAATTTAAATCACTTTTGGTCCCTAGACATTAAACAGCTATTTTGGTCCTTGTTTACGAATAATAAAACTAGCTCGTTTTCAATAGATGTGATAAAAATAACTCTTAGTTAATAATTACCCATTTTCTTACCTCCATGCTACCAAAAATGTAGAAGGTAAGAAAGATTACTTAAGGGTACACTAGTCGTTATTCTTCCATACAAACGTAGTATGATGATAATCCGTTTGTTTGACGGTGTAAGTTCAAAACTAAAAATTGTGTTAATTTGTCTTGTCACTATCCTTATGTATGGAAGCAGAATTGGGAAAAAAGTATTGGTTTGGAAGTTATGAGCGTCAAAATTTCCATATTTCAACACTAGTTTTGTCTCATATTTGGGTGTAAATAAATAACTTAAGTAGTATGAAAATGGCAAAATAGAAACCGTACAGAGATAGAAAATTTATTCAAAAGTTCAAATAATTTTATTTTGAGTAGTAGATCTAGTAGTTTTTCCATTATATCTATACGCCCGAAGGTCTGTTTATGAAATTTTACGCGCTCGTTTTCGTTATAAAATATCTATTCACTAAATAAAACTAGATAAATAAGTCCTAAATAAACAAAACGAAATTAATAAATAACTATATTAAATGGCATGCATTTAGCCACCCCACCAACGAGTTCGAGCCGTCGACTATTGCTAACTTAAAACAAGACCTTAAATCAGAGAAATTAACAACTTGGAAGAAAGAGACCTTTAAATCGATATAGAGAAAGTGATTTTCAGACTTACCAAGAATGCACTATAACACTAATTAAAGGATCTAGAAATACGTTGTCTAGTGACTATATTGCTCCTACTTCAAGTTCTGGTAAGTTAGGTAGGTAACTAGATATTAAATGATAAATCATGATGATAAATGATGTTTATTTCTGTAAACTGGTTTAAAAAAAACACGTTTACAAGTCAAAATTAAATTACGATTTAAAAACTAGATAAGTCGGTGTTTCTAAGATTCCTATTCGACTATTCTGCGAAGAAAGACCGAAACCAACTCAGAGGTTACAGTCTCTTTTAAACTTGCAAGTACCATGGCAGCTCTCAGACTTCGTTCTGGACATATCCGCCTTAAATAACTACGCATATTTAATGAAAAAAGTTTCTTCCTCCAACTGCACAGAATGTGGGAAAGTGAAAGACGTTTTCATATCACGGTAGAGTGTGCCCGGAACGAAGACCTCAAAGCTGAGTTATTAATGAATACACTTGGGTGTTGATTTTAAAGAGGTGTGAAGATGCAATTATAATATTCATGCATACCTTTTTTTCTCTGGACGGAGCGAGAGGGCGTGTCATACTCTTGACTAAAACCCATCCGTGTTCCTTCAGTTGCCTATACGTTGCCAGGGGCCACGGTATCCCTTTCAAACTTTCCCGCGACCCCGGCAGGTATCAGCCCTAGCGGACCTCGTCAATTGTGCTAACATCTCTTTGAGGCGCGCGTGGAACACAACGCTCTGTCGACCCCGGCCTGGTCTTTATCGGACGGTGAGCAAACCCGCGCCTACGGTGACTGGGAATCGGCCTGGTATACCCGACGCTCAGGGCGTCTCCTGCAGCGAAATTTGCCTCTCTCTGACGCGTTCCGCCTCCTCCTTCGCGAGCATTACTGCTTTGCAGAAGGAGGTGACGGTTTCCCATGCCCTCTCGCTCCGTACTATGGCCTGGACCAGGGCCGGACGCGAGATATCACCGCCGCTGATCGCTTCCACGAGGACACAGCGGTTTTCCGCCAAAGCCGGGCAGACCTCCACCGTATGCTCCACCGTGTCCTCCAGGCGATCCACACAATGGTGACACATGGGCGTTTCTTCCCGCTTTATCCAGAACAGCCTAGAAGCAACCCGAAGCAACCCTGTCCGGTGAGGATCTGCGTCAGGCGGAAGGCGAGTACGCCCTGGCGCCTCTCTAGCCACTCCTTAAAGAGGGAACTTATCGCCGCAATTGTGGCGTGCCCAATTTTAGTATACCTATCCTTTGTCAGAAATAGCGAGGTTAATAAATAAACTTGGGCGTATTGGTGTTAATAGAAGATTCATAATTTATATAAGAACTGTATTGTGTATATAAAAATATGTATAATATTGTACGAAAGCCTTGCTCTTAGCGACGTAGTTAATAAAGATAAAAAAAAACAGTTTTATAATTAATCGTCCGAAACATATAATTAACCCAGTAGTAGGTAGAACTGCCAGTAGCCAGGTGAGTACCTGACATGATCTCCATTATAAATACACTCATTATCTTGTTTAGACATAATATTGTGGGTCAGTGTCAAAGAACTTATAATTTCGAACGCTTGTCATCGCTGCATCGTGGGTTCTGTATTTTGTTCGGTAAGTTAAAAGTTGCAACATTACGTGGAGTATCTTATTTTATAGATAAGTGTATGGAAGGTCATAGAAATATACATATTTTATGTAAGTAAAGGTTTGTTTTATCTGGGTATACTATAGAGGATACAGTCATTGTGTATTGTTTCTACCATTTTTTTTAGCATAGCTATGGGCATATTCATGTCATTACATTTATGTGTTAAAAACGCTTGCATAAAGATAATTAAGGAAGCTATCTAATTTTAATTTAAAAATACCAAGATTGAAAGTATTTTCCGAGCCCTATTTTTGTTGACAGAACCTTAAAAAGTACCAGAAGGCTTGCCTAATGTAGTTTTATGGTCAATTTTGAGCTGGACAAGGTCGCCGGTCGCAGCATAGATAATTTGTAACTAACATTAACTATAATTTTAGTGCGGTTATAATGGTGCCGATTCCCTTGTTCACAAACTTAACTAAATTTAAGTTCGGTGCATCTTTTTCTTTCTATTTCATTAAGAAAAGGACAGAGGATAAATTTTAGTTTAGTCCTGTCAAATTAATCAGCGCCTGTCACTCTCCATACAAGTTTAGAAGTGATTAAAAACTTGCCGACTAAAATTACGTCAATTTACGTCAAGCGCTGATTAATTTGACAGGACTAAACTAAAATTTATCTTCTGTCCTTTTCTTAATGAAATAGAAAGAAAAAGATGCACTGAACTTAAATTTAGTTTAGTTTGTGAACAAGGGAATCGCCACCAATGCTTGCATGGGGCTAAGAAACTGCAAAAAGTAGGTAGGTGTGACTTGGGGTTTAGGCACTGATCGTGTTGGTATTGAAGGCAGAAGACATACGTCTTCTGCCTTCAATACCTGGTGCTATGCTGGATGCAGTTAGGGTTACCATCTGACAGGCATTTACAGTATTTGACAGGCATTGTACGGTCAAGACAGGCGTACGGCCGGTACTAAGCTGAGACAGGCATTTTTGAATTTCGCGGTATCACGCTAGCCCGGATGAAACTGCTGAAGGGTGCTCAAGGATCGGGGCCCTAAAGGACGGGTCCCTCAAGGATCGGGTACCTTAAGGATGTACCCGAAAGAATATTGCCGAAGCTTAGACGACATCTAGTTTTCTGAAAAAATGTCACAGTGAGTGGTTCAACACACTTTTGTTGTTAAAACATTTTTTTTATTTTTCACTGTGTTATTTTTGTGTTTTGTGTTTCCCAAACTGTGTCCAAATAAATGTTTTTCTTTCTTTCTTTCCTTTGGTGCAATTTTTTGAAAAGTAAAGGACACGAATGCCTGAATGGTGACATCATAGAATATATATCTGTCAGTTTGTATTTTCTTTATTCGCACAATGCAAATGTGGAGCGAATGTTTTCCCTAATAAATGTGTGAAGATTTTTAGAAAAAAAAAAAGAATTTTTGAAAAAAGTTATGTCTTCGGAAAAAATATCATTCAGTAGTGTAATAAGTTCGTTTATTTTAAATTAGTTTACTGGTCGTAAATTGTTTATTTTACTTTTCATTTTGAATAAATGTCAGTCTTTTAAACTATCTCAGTCTTATTACAAAAAACTGCTTAGGTACTGGTTTAAACCAAGACTTATAGGTCTAGGATTGTTATGGTAATAAAGCTAGTACCAGACTCAAAAAGCGTTCTTATTACAAAACGAAGACTTTTCGAGGATCAGTTAGTACCAAAGAAGGTTCATGGTTTAAATAATATCCATAGATAAGCAACAAAAATGGCATTCTTTCATTCGTTCACACAGGCTTTATTTGAAGCAACGTTCTGTTTCTCTAAATGTTGATAATACTAGTATTTCTGTGAACAGTAGACTTCGCGAGCACAACCATTTTTACAACAATTAATATACCACAAAAGTTATTTACAACGGGATATTTACCATGTTTTTTGTTTAAAATAAGATGTTTTGTTTAATATACCTATCCAACTTATATTTTATTATTAACATTGAAATAAGTTCTCCTTGATACATGTTTCATATAACGGAATGCATGGCTGATTAATTATCAATGTCAACGATAAGATGTCACGTCAATTAAGTCATAATTTTATTGTTTGTTTACTTTAGCTATCTACATAAATTAAGTAATTTTACAAAAACAGAATGACTGAAATAACAATGCTATTATAAGTGAGCTGATGACTATCACAATAACATCAAGGGTTATCAAGATCGAGAAAAAGAAGAAGTGTGGTTTTCATAAAAAGTGCGGCACTGGGTACTGCACCAACGCTGCTGTACTTCATACAAACATCTATCGAAATTCATGAAGACTGGGCGAGAGGTGAAATGGTGATTCCTAAGCTCGCGGATAGCGCGCGATACATGACGTCGACTATAAATTCGTGTGAACTTGTGAATATTGTGTATAATGTATTGTTTACGTGTAGTATTTTTTTAGTAACATAAGATTTACATTGAAAAAATTCAAATAAAAACATTTGAAATCTTTCGTTTTTTTTAAATGCTTTTGAAACAGTGCATCATGTTGGTGGTACAATAATAATAGGCGAGTAGGTAGGTATATCATTTGTTTCTAGTGATAAAAGAACCTTTACATAAATACCTTACAGAGTCATAAATAAATTCAGTGTACACCCAAGTATAAACAACAAAAACGTATTCACACCACACATGGGAGTTTAGTTTTGGTCATGCTTCTCTGTAACATCTAAACACAACTCCAGCCGACCAAAATTCATGTGCTGACATCCATATAATACAACAAGGAATTACAATATATACAAGCCCGCCGTACTGCCGTTGTGACCCATGCCCGACAAACCCGCCTTGTGTGTGTGTTGAGCTTTACTGTGACATGGTTTGTTCGCGAGTTGAATCCAACTTATCTACGTAAAGAATGGAACAAACAATGACACCTGTGGCGAAAAACCACCATCACCTTCTCCTGAGGACTTGGAAATAATGATGATTGCTCCTCACGTCATTGAAGTTGTCTGGATCCTGGATTTGTGCTCGGTTGATGGCAATAGGCTCGCCCCCTATTACATGAGACAAACATAACTGGCGAAATGTGGGTGTCTGCCTAACCCTTTGGGGAAAACAGGCGTGATGTTAAATGACTATGATAGCAATGCATTGGTAAATAAAATTTCATATACAGGTCATATAACATTTAATTAAAATTCATCGATTTTAGATACTTTACATTATTTATGTAGGAAATGTGTCTGTGTGTGAATATGTGTCCATTATATTGGTCCAATTACTGTAGGAAAATAAGCAATACTGCGGAATTTCCTAATGCGTTCCTCCTGTTCATTTGGAGTAATAGGCATTTTTATAAATCTTCGGGACATCCGTGATGAGTTTTTACATGTTTTGCTGAAAACTAGTTGAGACACACCATGTTAATCAGCTGTATCGTCTTGAATCTACGAATAAAACAATAATATTAGTATATTATTTGGATTTTGTCTAATGTTAGGTTAGCATTGACCAAGGTTAGGTACTTACATACTTAATGGCGAGCCCAGTCGCGTAATGCGCAAACCACTTGCACTTCAGGACTCAATGAACATCCTCGAGGGTCATGGGATAAATCCTCACGTAAAACATCCACTAGTTTTTCTCCAAAATGTTTTGTGAACCTACACTTATTCTAAAATCTTCGTCACTCAATTCAAAGGGTATCACACGACGACGATGTCTGTAAGATCGCCGAGACATCTCCAGCATTTCCACATCTTCAAAATCCACCAAGATAATCATATTAATATCCATTTTTAACGATTTTTGTATAAATTGACACACAACAATAATCAACGCAAACGTCAAATAAATTAGTACCAAAGATAAACTAGGGGACTCGGCGGACTAACTTTAGTACCATAGATAGTTCAGGAACTATTGATAAACTTCATTTTATAATAACGTTTCATTTAGTCATGGTACTAAAGCTAGTACTAATCACAGTACCAAATTTAGACCGTGTTTTGGAATAAGACGGTGTCGTATTATTTACCTACTGTTTTTTTACAATAGACAGGCATTTTTCTGAAAAATCAGGCATTTTGTACATCGTAGACAGGCATCCTCCCTTACATAGATGGTAACACTAGGTGCAGTAGAATTTAACATGAAATCTGTATGTATAAAGGTCTTACAATAGCTTTAATGCTAAAGTAAAATTACGGACCTTGTAGGGCACAGCAAAAAGTATAAAATTAGTTCTTAAAACTTTTTACAAAAAAGAAAACAACTGACCTCCAAAAAAAAAAAACACTACAAAGTGAAAAATAACTTTAATTTCGGTTGTCGGTGTCTTGGGTTTTGTATTTTCGTTTTTTGCCACCGACTTTCGAAATTAAAGTGATTTTTCACTTTGTAGTGTTTTTTTTTGGAGGTCGGTTGTTTTTTTTGTAATAAGTTTTTATTTTTCACTTTTTAGTTGTGGTACCTACCCCACACACATTCGAATACCACTACCTGCTACCAGAGACAGAAACTTATCATATCATCTACATACTAAGTGGGAAAAAAATACGTTTTTCGTAGCTAACTCAAAAACTATCCAAGCAAATATATATGGAACCAATTCGAGAGCACACCCTTTCAAACAAAAAAAGAATTTTCAAAATCGGTCCACAATTGACGGAGAAATCGGTGGACAAACATAAAAAAAAAACAAACATACGCGACGAACATATAACCTCCTCCTTTTTGGAAGTCGGTTAAAAATTAAAATTAAATTAGGAAATATCAACAATTTTTATTACACGACTGCCCAAAAACAAGTGTAATGTTTTAAGGGTTCGTGTATGTTTGTATGTATGTGAGTTTCTTTGTGCCACTATAACTTTTAAATGCCATAGCGACGAAATTGTCATTGCAGTTGAAGGACTTCTTGGATTCAAAAGTATCCCACATAACTATACAACAGTCCCCTGATAGCAATGACAATTTTGTCGCGACACACAAATTTCTTGCACTTAATAGAGCTTGAATGCCATGACAAAAAAAAAAAGTTAAGCTCCCATCCCCCATGTCTCCGACCCCGTCCATTTGGGGTCCAATTGGATGGTTCGGTATCACTTCAAGACCCAAATTACCATTCGTCATCCGGTTGCCTCTCCGATTAAATTTTACGTGAAAACTAATTTTATGTGAACGTATACATCAAACATTGTAGTTATAATTTGAGGGTATGTATAATTTTATAAAGAAAACGTAAGTAAGTAAAATTAATGGATACCCTCAAATTATAACATTTTATCTATTTGGATTAGATAGAGACCTAAAGATAAAGTGACTCGGATGATAGTAGATAAAAATTTCATCTTAATTCATATAGGCTCGCTGGCTAGTTCGTTAAACTGCCGCTGACGACGGTCGGTGGTGCTATGGTTCGAATCCAAGTCGAAACATTAAACTCTTTCAAAGTATTCTTTAGATTATTCGTAACGAATTCAATGTTGTAGCAGTGTAACATTTTAAAACTTGAGGGATTAACACATCCTGCAGGGGTCGCGGGAAAGTACGAAAAGGATACCGTGGCCCCTGGCAACATGGCAACTGAAGGAACACGGGGTTTAGTCAGTAAGAGTCTGACACGCCTTCCCGCTCCGCCCAGAGTGGGAGAAGTTATTTGATAATTTACCAACCAAAAAAAAAAAACAAGGGGTTAACATAAACACGTTGTGTGTACCATGGAAAAGGTAATAAAAAGAAGTTGTAGCGCAAACTGAACTTTATTTGAAAAAACATATTAGTGAAATAAGAAACATTCTTACTCTAAAATAACTAATTTAATTCCGAATATAATTATTTAACCTCAAAATAGATACTAATACCCAAATGAATATTAAAGTCGCTACCCCAATATCATAATCTAAAACTGTTTAATAAAACTACATATTCATAATATTTCAGGGATAAGGAAAATAATATGCAACACCAAGATATTTTGTCAGTCATTTATATTTCTTTTCCAACATCAAATTCAATATTCTACACCATACCATCACATCTCCTATTCCCCACATGATATCAATATTAATCGTATTCTAATATTTACCATTAAACTAATAGGTTACTTTAATTTACAGTAAATCTCCAACCAATACCATGCCAATCTATCTTTTTACCGACACATCCACTAAGCACATCTTACCGTCACGAGCGCCAGACCTAGAAGAAGGGTTCCCGCGCTACTCAATTGACACATCGAATCTTTGGGTGTTGCCAGTACAATATCCAACAATTACGTATTAATAAATTAAAACCTAGCATTAGTTTATCCTAAATTGCAAACATAGCATAGAAATGTATGCCTTTATTTATAGCATTATTATTTGTGAGTCAAAGACGCTGCAATATCAGAATACACTTAAAGTTTATAAGTCAGTACAATAAGAATCTTATTGCGCGGTTCCTCGGAGAGAGTGAACTGAGCGGTAAGTGACGTGTTCCTGTTTGAGACCACTTACTATTGCCATTGTTACCTAAAGTGTAGTCACCACTGTGCAGGCGAGACAGTAGTTTCAAAAGGAGCAGACTTTAATCTCGTTTTTGTTATTGGGTGTCACCATTGTGTGGATCGCCCGGAGGACACGGTGGAGCATACGGTAGAGGTCTGCCCGGCTTGGGCGGAGTATCGCCGTGTCCTCGTGGAGGCGATCGGCGGCGGTGATCTCACGGGTCCGGCCCTGGTTCAGGCCATGGTACAGAGCGAGAGGAAATGGCAGGCCTTTACCGCCTTCTGCGGAGCGGTAATGCTCGCGAAGGAGCAGGCGGAACGCGTGAGGGAGAGGCAAATTTCGCGCCCTCACGCCCTTAACTGTCGCAGGAGGAGACGCCCGGGGCGGGAATCGCGAGCCGATTTCTGGCCACCGTAGGCGCGGGCTTGCGGACGGTGAGCAATGGGTAGTTTGCCGTCCGATAAGGACCAAGCCCGGGTCGACGGCGCGTTGTGTTCCACGCGCGCCTCAAAGAGATGTCAGCAGAATTGACGGGGTCCGCTAAGGCCAATGCCTGCCGGTGCTGCGAATATTGGCCGAAAGGGAAATCATGGCCCCCGGCAACAGGGCAACCGAAGGAACACGGGTGGGTTTTAGTCAGTAAGAGTCTGACACGCCCTCCCGCTCCACCCAGAGCGGGAGAAGAAAAGGTGGCACCAGGCAGGCGGTGTAACAGAATGCACGGAGAGAGAGAGCAGAGAAAAGCCATAGGAACACTCCCTGCCCCTCACAGGCCGAAATGTCTCATGTGCTTGTAACTACCTTGGCCCCCATAAACAGGGCAGAAATAGGTCCAGCCGTAGTATTGGCAAGTATTCGTCTACTATCTATCAAACTGCTGCATTTAGGAAAATTGGTTATTCTTAAGCTAACTAACTGCCTTCCCATAACGCGACATCGCTTTGCCAATTCAAATCAGTGCCCAGAAGAGAAACCACCTGCGTTATTGTGGTAACGCAGGTGGTTTCTCTTTAGGGGCGTTCTGAATGATTAATAAATAAATTAAAGAGTATTCGTTCATTTAGCAAAATAATAAATAAAATACAAAATATGTAAGTCATATCGTCGCCATCCCCGCTAACTGTCGTATCTCACAAACTGACGTATTTGCACTGACATTACCTACGTGTTCAGAACTTTGTTTCGAAAAAGTTCTCTCTAGTCGTCGTGTCTGTGTCGTTACCGTTTAGAAGATAATCACGTATTTTGTATTGCGTAAGTGCAAAAGGAGGGAAAAAATATTCTCACTACCTGTCGTATATGCACACATCTACAGTTAGTGAGATTTTTTTTTTTCCACATAGGGCACTTAGCTAGAATTGTTGTCTACAATGTTTACACATATTTTTCATCAAAAAGCTTTTTTTACGAATATGAAGCCCTTTTGGCGAATTGGCCATTTTTGTCAAATCATGTCATTACTTATAGTTGAATCATAAAGTACAGACGCCAGCACATCAAGCTACTACAATCTGTCAAATTTATTTAATAGATTTTCAACTTTATCAGTGATATCTAAGGTTCAAAGTTGATTGGGAAATTTTTACAGTTTCGGGTAGCTTGATGTGCTGGCGTCTGTACATAGCTAAATTGGCAAAGTTTTTAAACATTGTTTTTTGGAACTTCTTAAAAGTAACTTTTTACGGTTAGGAATTAGCGTTTTTATTACTTTAAATAAATTTATGTGATATTAATAGACTTTCATTTATATTTTTATACCAAATAATCACGTCGTAACAGACGCAAGTTGTAAATCAATGTTCTCACAGAGCGACGTATCTACTTCAAATTAATAGAAATAAATAAATGGATACCTTAGGGCTTTAGGGCAACTACTAAGTTAAAGATTAACTCAAGAGCTATTTATAAAAAAGTTATAATTCATTAATAAAGCCACGGCTAACGCAACTGTATTAACATGATTGTAGCGCCCGACCGAAAAACTGTTGCCCTGGAAAAATATCAATTGCTAGTTATGACAGTTAGCGGGGAGGGCGACGATATGACTGGCTACTAATGGACAAGGAGTAGTCGTTTGGCACGCGATTGACGACAGAATCGTTTAGTCAGTTTAGTTGTTTATGATTGCGTGCGTCAATTCTGAGCCGCGGAAACGGAAGACGATAACGTGATGACTGATGACTAATTGTTCGATAAGAAGTCGGTTGTGTGCTTTTTTTTTTTGTGGGAAATTATCAAATAACTTCTCCCGCTCTGGGAACCTACCCGTGTTCCTTTTGTTGCCCTGTTGCCGGGAGCCACGATGTCCCCTTTCGGCCCTTATTCGCAGCCCCGGCAGGCATTGGTCCTAGCGGACCCCGTCAATTCTGCTGACATCTCTTTGAGGCGCACGTGGAACACAACGCGCCGTCGGTTGTGTGCCTAACAACGGTAATATTTTTATCTGAAATGATAGCAGTATTTTAGCAGTCGTTGAGTTCGTCCGGGGATTTACTACCATCGTACGTTTTTCTACTGCCAAGCAGATATTTTTAGTATTTTCCCTTATGGCGACGCACCTCCGATGCGTCTGATATTACAGATGACCATAATGTGGCGGTGGTCAATATTATCTGCTCGTTATTTTTCAAAAATTCAAAAGTCATTTATTCAAATCAGCACTTTTCGAACGTCAAAATTGCATAAGACAGTCCCCCAAAAACGCTCACCCTTCACCACTTCCTAGTTAGTGCCTTTAGCTTTTGCGTTTGCCCAAATTACCGTCCGTTAACATAAGATCTTCCGAAGTAGGTCGGTTTAGGCCTGTATTTTATGTAAAACTAGCAACCCGCCCCGGCTTCCATGGGTAGCAGAACATATAAATGCCTACATGTTCTTTTCTGTCGTAGTGTTGTTTCAGCCTCTTGCGTCGACTAGGTGGGTTAGATTCAAACTCAAACTCAAAACTCAAAGCATTTATTTCAAATAAACCAATTACAGGTATTTTTGAATTGTCAAGGGGTCGGTCAGTCAGAAAAATGAAGCTAGTTGCCCATTCCAAAGCGTAGTAGGTACCTATGGAGAAGAACGGGCAAGAAACTCCACGGACACTCTTTTAAATCAAAATATTGTTACAAAATATTGGTTACATCATTCGTGTTGAACTTATACATGTGAGAACAATGTAGAAAGACGTGCACGTTAAAAGCGTCCGTAATAAAAATATAATTACAATTGAAATTTTTTAATAAATTAAAATAAACCGTGGTAGCTAAGAGATGACCAGTCCTTACTGACGGCGCCCGTTCACGAACATGACGCATGGATCAGCACCATTTAGCTCAATCATTTTGAAGGGAACTTAATGATCCAACACACACGCCACCATCAGCGAGACATTTGAGTGAGCATGACATACTCTCAGCCGCCAGGGCACATTCAAGTTAATGAAAGACGTACCCAGTAAATGGTAGCTTTATGGAATGTACAACATGGTCATAGTGCTCACACATGTGATATGTAATTATACAATACAAAGAGATTGCATTTATACAAAGCAAAGATAGTTTTACAATCTTCAGCAGCTGCAAAATGATTAAAATGTAACTGATGTTCACCTTACTTGGAGTATTTCACAGATTCATATGTCAGCCAATTTATACCTAACGTCCCTCATGAATCATTCCGTTCATTGGTGAAAACCGTATGAAAATCCGTTCAGTAGTTTTTCAGTTTATCGTATTCAGACAGACAGACACGCGGCGGGGGGGAAATTGTTTTATAATATGTAGTGACGATGCTAAAATAATTATTAATTAGATTAAGAGATTAAGTTAGATTTGAGCAATATGATTACTGCCAATATTTAAAAGCGATGCTATGCTAAGATATGGATACCAAATAATTGACGATACGATATAAATTTTTAAAGATTTTCTTTATTAACCGTATTACTTTCAAGTGCTTTTAAAAGTAGCACTACTGTTGTTTTGCTACCTTTTGCATACATTGTGAACGTAAAAGTCTGTTTCTTATTACAGTTATTACTCAATCGTCTCTTGACGAAACATGGTTATTTGCATATGGGACGTGTAGCTCATGTTGTTATGAGAAAGGAAATATATGTTGCCAGGATATGATGTATATGTTTGCCCGGTTGATGGCAATAGGCTCGCCCCCTATTACTTGGAACTTAAACATAACTGGCGAAATGTGGATGTACTATAGGTACACCTCTGCCCTACCCTTTGGGGAAACAAGGCGTTATGTTATGTGTGAAATATAATAAAATGTGTTTTTTATTTTATTAGTGTATTGCAAAACGGTGAAGGAAAATATCGTGAGGAAACCGGCATGTCCTAGAACCGAAAATTCGAAGAAATGTGACATCTACCAACCCGCACTGGGCCCGCATGGTAGATTACGGCCCACTCCCTCTCACAGAGAGGAGGCCTGTGTCCCAGCAGTGGGAACATTATAGGCTGATGATGACATCATATTTCCTTAAAACTTTATGGTGCGGCACCCGTCTTTCACTCTTATCAGAGGTGTCAATAAACTATGCTTATCTAGTTTTCGGACGCTGGTATACGTTAGTGGAACTGTGCCACCAAACCAACGTCCGGCTTTGCAATGAGTCAGTAAAAATATTATTTTCACTATTCTAAATAAAGAACAACTTTACAGCCTTTTCCGAATAGGTGCAGAGACAGACAGCCATAGACAACCATAAATCAGACAGCTTATTTCATTTTGTTTATATAATCTATGTGGCGTAGGTACGATATATAAGTTAAGACGCAGGTATATGCCAGTGACCTTGAGTGGTTAGCTTGCGTGTTCTGTACTGAGCTCACGCAAAGCGTCGTACGTTCAGTCAGTAGGACTCGCCCATCAAGGAGCGCTGTCCCAAATTAGACGCATTATTAATTTATTATACATAAAAACAAAAGGTATTTTAATGAAATACGTATGCTAATCAATAATTAAATTATCTTTAAAATGGTGAAGGTTTCAGAAAAATACGCTTTGATAGATTTTGCGTGATTCTTAGTTTTTATCCGCGTTAGACGTAACTTTACAAATTAATTACACTATGTAGTATAGACATAATCTAAAATATTTATATATTAAGTTATTAAAAAATGCTCTAATTTAACATATATTTTTTCCAAATCATTAACACTACTCGTTTAGACGTGATCTTCAGTATAAAATCATTAAAAGTCGGTTATCGTCGCCTTAGGAAGTACTTAACTATTCAGGTTAATACCGAAATGAGTTTATAAATAAAAGGGAAATTCTAAATAGACTTTGATAAGGTTCGTAATCAAAAAGTTTATGTTAATGTTTTTTGATAGGAAAACAAAGTGTTTTAATTAATTTACTTACATGGTATTTTGCTATCTTTTTTTTTTTTTTTTTGGGTGGGATATTATCAAATAACTTCTCCCGCTCTGAGCGGAGCGGGAGGGCGTGTCAGACTCTTACTGACTAAAACCCACCCGTGTTCCTTCGGTTGCCCTGTTGCCGGGGGCCACGATTTCCCTATCGGTTTTCTTCGAACCCCCGGCAGGCATTGGCCCTAGCGGATCCCGTCAATTTTGCTGACATCTCTTTGAGGCGCGCGTGGAACACAACGCGCCGTCGACCCGGGCTTGGTCCTTATCGGACGGCGAGCTACCCATTGCTCACCGTCCGCAAGCCCGCGCCTACGGTGGCCGGAAATCGGCTCGCGATTCCCGCCCCGGGCGTCTCCTTCTATTGCGGCGGTTAGGGGCGTGAGGGCGCGAAGTTTGCCTCTCCCTCACGCGTTCCGCCTCCTCCTTCGCGAGCATTACCGCTTCGCAGAAGGAGGTGACGGCCTGCCATTTCCTCTCGCTCCGTACCATGGCCTGAACCAGGGCCGGACGCGAGAGATCACCGCCGCCGATCGCCTCTACGAGGACACGGCGTTGCTCCGCCCAAGCCGGGCAGACCTCCACCGTATGCTCCACCGTGTCCTCAGGCCGATCCACACAATGGTGACACCCGGGTGTTTCCTCCCGCCTTTTCCTGTACAGGAACCTCCCGAAACAGCCGTGTCCGGTGAGGACCTGCGTCAGGCGGAAGGTGAGGACGCCGTGGCGTCTCTCCAGCCACTCCTCAAAGATAGGTCTTATCGCCGCAATTGTGGCGTGCCCAGCGCGGGGTTGCGACAATCGCACTCTCCATGACGCCATGAGATCCCGCCGGAGCTCTGTCCGCTGTGCCGCGATTTCTTGCGGCATCGGAGTTAAGCCCCGCCGTTTCGCCTCCTCGCGCCACTCCCAGATGTGCGCGAGGACCTTTGCCTCCAGATCCCATGGCGGTAATCCGGCAAGGAGGCTCGCCGCCTCGCAGGAGACCGTGCGGTATCCTCGGGCCAGCCGGATGGCCGTGACCCTCTGGAACGCGTTCAACCGGCGGGCTGGCCGCAGCCTCAATGAACGCGCCCACACCGGTGCCCCGTAAAGGGCCATGGACCGCACGATCCCCGCATAGAGCCTCCGTGTAACTAATTCAGTTCAGTGACATATTTATACGGTCAATAAACCCTGGAAAAGATATGGACCTTAACTTATAGGTGTTTGGATGCAGAAATCCGATTATACCATCTGCTTGAGATATTCTTCAAGCATACTTACAAGTATTCGCCTTTCACAATGAACTCTCGTAAAGTTTAAACTAGTAATAAGTACCTATTGTAAAATCATTTCACTGATTTGATGCAATTCTATAAATAAATTATTTACCAATCAATTACGATTGACAGTAACTTAAATCTTGTAGGCGAAACAATATTTTACTGCGTCCGGGTCCATCAAATCTACTGCCACTCTGACGTAACCGAGTTATTAGTTATAAATATCACAAATTCGCATTAAACAGCTAAATTTCACGTCAATTATCGAATGGCAAACATAATCATAGAGTACAAACACCGGCTTATATGCATCTAAACAACTTCAAGCTTACTAACTGTTATGCGGCTTGCAGGTCGTAAGTCGTATTAACTTTAGTTCTCATTCGTTGCTTGCGGCTACTCGACGCATGCGTGATACCGGCAAAATAAATACGCGAGTTACTGTATTAAAACTATAAATACACAGAACTGTATTATAAGCCACATAAAGCAGTGTTTTCTATAGTTTTTTTGTCTCAAATTGTTCTGTTTCACCGGACTTGATGTGCTGTTTCGCGTGTTCCAAATTCGAAGTTTCAATTATCTAGCGATTGAAAGATTAAAGGTATGTTTCGCTGAGGGTCTATGGTTTCGTGTTTGAAACTAGAACAGTATCTGTAATTTGAATAATGATTGCATGTTGTTTATTTATTTAATTTTATTAAAAGGATCAGTATTATGTTTTAAATTAAAATGAGGGTAAGTGAAATATTTAGATTGGTCGGAGAAGGCAACGCACAATGGAAAGCTATGGGGGAGACTTTTGTCCAACTGTGGGAAAATACAGATAAAAAAAAAGTGAAAAACTGTTTTGTGTCAAGATGAAATTTCTATCAAATTATCCAGTAAAAGTTTACTGTTCTGTATGATTGATTACATAATTCTTTTAAGTATTTGATAAAAATACCGATTGTACATAATTATAATTATGACTAAGTAATTTAATTTGGTATCTTCGATACCGGTCTAACAAAATATTTCAGTGGTTGACCATCTAATATTTAGAACGCCTTGAAACCAACACGCATACCTACTAAGGTAGTTGTTTACATGCTGACCTCCTGGCGAATAGATTTTTCGATTATAAATTAATACTAACTTTAAACTTATTACTTATTATTATTTATTTTTAAAACTACTATGTGCGGTCAGTAAATAAATCTTCTTTGCAGCATCTGTTCTGTATAGGTATTTAAAAAAAAACTGATTTTAACTGAAAAGGTAATCGACTATGCTTGCTAACTGTATCTATTGTAATATTTTACATAGCACGTAAATACTCGTTCATTTAAAATACAAATGAATTGACACATTTAAAACGACTGTGTCAACGAGATAAAAAACAATGATAATAATGTAATATGATGATTCTATAATACTATTATTATGTTGGTATTTAAGAAGCGGATATCTACAGTTCGTTTTTTAATCCCAGAGACTAATTTGACAGGTGCAAATGTCAAAATCCAAATTGAAAAAACAAACGCCAATCAGTTGAAATGTCAAATTAGTCTCTGGGATTCAAAAATGAACTTTACATGGAAAACGGAAATAAATTTCCAACTACCTACCTTCATGAGATTTATCTTATTTAGTGAAGTGACACCCATGTGCAAAATCGTTTCAAGGTGTCATATTTTTATTTGTCAGATTTTTGACAAGTAGGTACAACTGTAGAGCGTTGGAAGCACTACAGTACCGGGAAATTAGATAGCAGCTGCTATTAAAAGGGGTCTGCTAAACGTTATCTAGGTATTTAATTTTATCAAAACGTGTTCGCTTAAAAGCAATTCTGCATCAAATCAAAAAGTCGATTCATTATATAATTTTTAACATAACATGACAGCCTGTAATCTCCGAAGGGTCAAGCCGAGGTGTAGGCAAGCATTAATTTTTTTGAATTAAGTATTCTAAATTCGCTTAAGTGATGGAATCTAACCTTAATCATTTATTCTGCCAGCCTGCATGATGTAAAGTTGTGTTTCAAATGGAACATCCCACAACTTTAATGTATACGGCACGGTACAGCGTATAAACCGCGCCGTAGAAAAATTGTATCTATCAACAAGTTTCCATAGTGATCCATACAGCACTGACGACGAATAAACCGTAGTTTTTTAAGGCAAGAAAAATGTGTGTGCAAAAAGAGAAAGAAAGAAAGAAGAATATTTATTTGGGACACGCACAGGAAATAGAGACAGTAATAAAAAATAAAATATAACAAAAAATAGGAAAGGAGCATTTTAAACTAGCAACAAAAATAGGGACGACCTGTGCGAGGCCAAAAAGGCCCATATCTCAGCATAATGCTGCGATATTTAGAAGTTTTTTTTAAAATAAATACTGCGGCGCTGGTATTCTGATAGGGCCCGCTGTGATGCCACGGACACACTTACGGACATATATAAATCCCTCTAAGGAAAAACAATAAAAAATTATAATACCTATAAGTAAACAAAAAATAAAAATCAAAACCATTGTTTATACTAAAAGAATGGACGCACGCCCGACGTGACGTTCCAACTTCCACATCACTTGTCTGGTATGGACTATAATTATCTATAATCTATGGTGACAAGCGAAGGGACGCGGAAGTGTATTATCTATGAAAGAGCCTTACAGTAGGTACCTACAATAGCGCCATCACTGAATTTCAATCAATTTTGTACAACATAGCCAACTAGACAGTTTACAACAGTGTGATAGTGGCGGCAAAAAGGAATCCAATGTTTAGGTTTACATACGGGAGACGGGACCAAGTCTGGAATATCATATAATAAGCTATTTCATACAAAAACCTACCAATCAAAATGTATGAAACGGGTGGTTTTTTCCGTAATTTCAAAGTTTGATAGATATCTAGGGACCAACTCTGGAATAGTAAATAATAAGCTATTTCATACAAAAACCTACCAATTAAAATGTATGAAACGGGTGGTTTTTTCCGTAATTTCAAAGTTTGATAGATATCTAGGGACCAACTCTGGAATATCAAATAATAAGCTATTTCTTACAAAAACCTACCAATTAAAATGTATGAAACGGGTGCTTTTTTCCGTAATTTCAAAGTTTGATAGATATCTAGGGACCAAGTCTGGAATATCAAATTAAAAGCTATTTCATACAAAAACTTACCAATCAAAATGTATGAAAAGGGTGCTTCTTTTTCGTAATTTCAGAGTTTGATAGTTGTTAGTTTTATAGATAAGTAGCTAGTCACCCCTTAAATATTTTAGACTATAAACTACAATCGGATGTTATTTTTTCTAATATGACAAATAAATAGGTAACATTGATAGGATCTACCGAATTATGACGGTCGACGAACTTTGGAATGTATAAAAAAAAAGAATCCATTCGCCTTAATTTTATTATATTTAACTATAGTAAATATAAAAAAATCAAGGACTTGATTAATAAACAAAATGTTAATTCAAAACAAGTTCTTAAAAATCACCGGTAATATGTATTCTGATTATGATAATTTTGAATTGATCTTTATAAAGATAATATAAATACCACATTTCATTTAGAAAATAAATATTACTTTACCTAAGTTAAATTTAATTTAGTTTATTTAAAATTAAAATGAATACAATAAAAAAAATAAAAATTACAATTAGTACCTAAAAATAATTAATTAAAAAAATACAATCTAATATCCTAACTTAACTAAAATGATTAGCAATATGGCGTCGAAAAATTCATCCGCATCGCTGTCGACTGGTAGGTACTACATTTGTTATAATTATAACAATGGACAAATAACGGTTATTACCCTTTCGATATAAATATATAACTAACTTCCGCCAGTGGCTTCGCCTGCGTGATATCTTTATTTTATTATTTATGTACACAGTAAAATACATAGAGATACGACATAATTATAATTTAGAGTACCAAAGTACTGTTTATTTATTAAGAAATTTCTTCCAGCAGACCTGCGTAAGAAGAAATGAGAAAGAAATGTAGACAATAGTGTGTGAGAACAAGAAGAGAAAAATATGAATATGCGAATTCTTAAACTACTCCGTGTCTTAAACTAAAATATTAAAATATACCTACACGTATTATATAACGTAATAAATTAACATATACTTAAATAAATACATAAAGTTGAAATATGTAAACATAAATACTATAGGTATATAAATACTCACAGTAGAGAGGAGAGGTAATGCTTTTTTACTCGATATTTGAATTGAGAAACAGTTTTTAAATCACGAATGCTAGGTGGAAATGAGGTCAACAATCTTACTGCATGTTCAGAGAAAAAAATATATGATTAGCCTATTTAAATTATAGAAAATTCGGTGCATAAGTAATAAGTTAATAAGGATTGCATTCGCTTATATGAAAAACTTAGAATGAAAACTTAAACCCACTTTACCTAGTATTTCTTTCTTTTCTTGCTACCTTCCATATATACTTTTTTTTGTTTTTTGGGTGGGTATTTATAAAATAACTTCTCCCGCTTTGGGTGGAGCGGGAGGGTATGTCAGACTCTTACTGGTTAAAACCCACCCGTGTTCCATCAGTTGCCATGTTGCCGGGGGCCACGATCTCCCTTTCGGTTTTCTTCGCAACCCCGGCAGGCATCGGCCCTAGTGGACCCCGTCAGTTCTGCTGACATCTCTTCGAGGCGCGCGTGAAACACAACGCGCTGTCGACCCCGGGCTTGGTCCTTATCGGACGGCAAGCTACCCATTGCTCACCGTCCGCAAGCCCGCGCCTACGGTGGCCGGGAAACGGCCTGCGACTCCCGACGCCCAGGGCGTCTCTTGCAGCGATTAGGGGCGTGAGGGCGCGAACTTTGCCTCTCCCTTACGCGTTCCGCCTTCTCCTTCGCGAGCATTACTGCTTCGCAGAAGGAGGTGACGGCCTCCCATGCCCTCTCGCTCCGTACCATGGCCTGGACCAGAGCTGGATGCGAGAGATCACCGCTGCCGATAGCCTCCACGAGGACACGGCGATGCTCCGCCCAAGCCGGGCAGAACTCCACCGTATGCTCCACCGTGTCCTCCGAGCAATCCACACAATGGTGACACCCGGGCGTTTCCTCCTCCCGAAATAACCGTGTCCAGTGAGGACGCCGTGGCGCCTCTCTAGCCAATCCTCATAGAGGGGACTTATTGCCGCAATTGTGGCGTGCCCAGCGCTGGGTTACGACAATCGCACTCTCCATGACGCCATGAGATCCCGCCGGAGCTCTGTCCGCTGTGCCGTGATTTTTCGCAGCAGCGGAGTTAAGCCCCGGCGTTTCGCCTCCTCGCGCCATTCCCAAATGTGCGCGAGGAGTTTTGCCTCCAGATCCCATGGCGTTAATCCGGCAAGGAGGCTCGCCGCCTCGCAGGCGACCGTGCGGTATCCTCGGGCCAGCCGGATGGCCATGACCCTTTGGGACGCGTTCAACCGGCGGGCCGGCCGCCGCCTCACGGAACGCGCCCACACCGGTGCTACTTTATATGTATACCTAAGGTATCATTTAATATGCGTTTCGATTATTTCTGCAGTTACTAACTAAATAGAAAAGATTTTGTTTCAACTAATCAGAAATAATCCCTTTAAAATTAAGCACAATAATAAGCAATTAAATAATATAAGCTACCTAAGCACTGACACGTAACTAGATGTTTATTTTGTTCGATAGGTACCTACTAAATAAATACTCATTAATTGAACAATGTTTTATTTTTAAACTAGCTGACCCGACAGACGTAGTCCTGTCAAAATTTCAAATTATGGAAAAACAAACACTTTTATTTCCCGAAGATAGATAGATAGATAGAATATTCTTTATTATGTACACCATAAAAATTACAGACATTAATATTGAAATTTTACATTGGGTGACACAATGGGCGGTCTTATCGCTAAAAGCGATCTTTTACAGACAAAAACAAAGAAGAAGAAGTTTACAATTTTGCGGGCAACTTATTAAATTTTTCTTTTACTAAAAGTCTAATTCGGATTATAACAAACATTTTGAACATTTCAAAAATGAATCAAAATGGTCCAACCGTTCTCAAGTAATCCGATTATCAACAGTTTTTTAGTTTTATTAATATATATATATTTATTTGGAATTGACTCATTACTAGCTTTTACTTGATAGGTACCAATATGGTTGCAATTTTTTTTTAAATAGTCCTTCGCTCCCTTTTTTGTATTTGCAAATGCAATGTATAACTATTATACAACCTATGTCACTCCCACAATTACGAAGAACCTAACGACACCTCATATGTTAAAATCCATCAAGCTGTTTAGGCTACAGAGCTTGCAAAAGAAATAGATATATATACATAAATCCATTCATAATACATACATACTTACATACTCTCGAAAAACTCTCTCATCTCTGGGGCTATCGGGTAAAAAAACGAATCTCACAACAAGAAATAAAATATTTGATACAATTATGGTACTTTAGTACCTACTATAATGTTGATTATAATATAATTGGTTTTATTTATTTATCTATCTTTTAATATTATTTATTAATGACAGGATGATGATAAATCATGTCAGCAAATTGCTTATTCAAACACGAAACTATCTTGTTTAACTATAGTCAGGTTTTTTAATGGCTTCCCGCAGTGACTTGAGGAAGTTGCTAGCGTCGATAAGGCCTTGGTGCATGGCGCTGCACTTTGACCTTTGTTTAAAACGACACCTATGAAACTTCAGGCCACTGAAAGAATCAGATGTGGATGAGAACAATATTCTGTAGCTCAAAATTAAAAGTCATTTATTCAAACTAGGCTGAGAATCAGGACTTTATGAACGTAAAAAAACCGACCTAGTGCGAGACGGACTCGCGCATCGAGGCGAGGGTTCCGTACAAACCGCGTTCATGAGGAAAGGGTAGTAAGTTGAAAATGATCAAAAATAGTTTTTATTATATGATGTACACTAACTAAAAATGTATGCTTTTCGTAATTTTTCCTTTATCTGTGCTATAAGACGTTGCTTCGTACCAAATTTCAAGATTCTGAGTTCACGGGAAGTACCCTGTAGGTTTTGATTCCCTTGCCAGTGTCGCAAAATTTGCAGCATAAACGGCTGTATCTTTTGATTGCGTTGGCTTAGAAGTTTGATTTTTTCACAGCTCCAAAGGACAGTAGACTTGAGTATTTGATAAGAATTTCAGCTTGATACCTCCATGAGTTCCTGAGAAAAAGGGTCTCGACAGACAGACAGACGGACAACAAAGTGATCCTATAAGGGTTCCGTTTCTTTCCTTTTGAGGTACGGCACCCTAAAAATACAAAAGACAGTCCCCCAAAACGCCAGTCCTTCATCACTTCCTAGTGCTTTAGCTGAGAAGAAGTGGCGCAACAAACTCCCCAGCAGCACAGCTGTTTGTTAAGTTAGCTGCCTTTATGCCCTATATTCCATTCGATCCGATTCGGTTGAAATTGTTATAGTTTATGTCTAATAATTGTACCTACCCATTTCAAAATGCGTAACGATTTATCGTACGTCATCGACCTCGGAACCCAATGAATTGTTTTGTTCGACATCACTAGCCTACAGCGGAGTCTACAAAATGTTTTTACTTTGCATGACAAAGTAATCTATGTTAATTTATTGTTTGTATGCGGCTTTGAAGAAATGTACATAAAAGTATAATGACTTTTTGGAATAAGAATGATTATTATTCATGTATTTAAAACAGTAAAAGAAACACCGCTATTCATTTGTTTCGAACAGAATAATATTTAGCTTTATCGGACGCCATTTTTGTTGGTTTGTAGTGCAAGTGAGCGAGCATCGGAAATTACATAAACGTTTGTTGGCTCCTTTAGCCCAGTTACCTGTTATCACAATAAACTAACACGCATCCAACCGATAGAGATAGTACTTTCTAGGAATATTAGTTCTAGTTGACTGAACCTTATCTAGGTTCAGTAGTAATAAAAGGTGAGTCCTACAGGACAGAAAGTGCAGTTCCTGCTAATGACGAGTCAGCGCGCCCCGGTGATTGCGTAATACACTTGCAATGGCTATGCTTTTCATTGACAGTTCGACAATATAATACAGTGTGATTCTTTATAATGTGCACATATTGAAATGAGGGAATCTGTGCTTAATTTTATCGCTGGAAAAATATAAAAAAAATTGTTATAAAATAATAATTAAAAAACACTTTTTTTTTCTTTTTAGCATCTTATTGATAAATTTTATAATTATTGTAAAAATTGATGAAAAAAATGCTGATTTTTGCAAAAAAAACATGTTTATTTTCAATTGAAGGTAGTTTTTTTTTCTCCATTTTTATTATATGAAGACGCCTAATTACTTCCAATTATTATGGAGTTTGTTTCATCGCGATAGATGATTTAGTTTAAAAGTTACACCGTTTTGTTAATTTTTTTTAATGCCATAAAAAGTACAAAAAATTATTTAGATATTTTTAAAAGAAGATGTAGTGACAAAAATTGAAAAGGGTATGCTGAGATGGTTTGGACATGTTGAGAGAATGAATGAAAGGCGACTAACAAAATGTATTTACAAGGCTGATGTAAAGGGAAAGGCCGGGCGGGGACGCCCTAGGAGGACATATACTGACCTTATTGGTGATGTTCTTCAGAAAGGCCAGGTGCGTAGTACTCGCAACCGGCGTGCGTGTATGACCAGATGTATGAACGTAAACGAGGCAAAAGGACTATGTAAGGATCGTAGCAGGTGGCGTTCTGTAGTTTCTGCCTACCCCCATGGGAAGAAGGCGTGAGTTTATGTATGTATGTATTTTTAAATATTTTTTCTGTCATTAAAATTAAGCATAGATTCCCTCATTTCGATATGTGCACATTGTAAAGAATCACACTGTATGATTGCGTTATTTATGTTGTCAAACAGACGAATTTTTCAAACATGTGGAGTAATGGATTCTGAATTTCCTTCAGATTTTGATTGAAACTGTGTTACGCAATTAATTATTACTCCAATGTAAAGTACAATAGTTTCAAGGGTTTGAACCCCAAACACTGGACTCATTTCTTAAAGAACCTTGCGTCTATAATGGACTGCTTTTTTATTTATAATTATAATAACAGCCTATTATTGTCCCACTGCAGGAAAAATGCCTCTTCTCATACAGAGAAGGCACGAGCATTGATCACTACACTTGCTCAAAATGGGCGATTTTAGACTTATATTAGCTTTACTTAAGCCCGAACTAATTGAACAGGACGTTGTGCAACAAAAATTAACTAGATAAAATATTCTTATTATGAAAGGTGTAATCGAGTTTGAACTTAAGTACCCCATCCTATCGGTTACGTCGCTAACTGTGTCGTATACCCGGTTCTTGTTAGTACTGTAGCGGTTATCACCTTTAGTTTCTTAATTAAAATCCTATTTTGGAACTAATATTGTAAACACTATACCAGAACATTTCTCTTGTTACATCATATTTCTCTTTTGACATTTCATGCCCGATCCAGACTCTCGCGAGGCGCTTCCTAGAGGCTCTCGGCACGAGTCTTGGCGAGTGGAGGCTGCGCGAGTGCTAGCAATCCACACTCTCGATTTATTCACTTGCCCGCTACGTCTACTACAAGATGGATGCGATTGAAGTGACTGCGTTAGCTACTTTATGTGCCTGCCAATATTATAATGTCTTGCGTCTGTATCACCTAAATTGTAACACAAATCGTTACTCATCTCCGTCATTATAAAAAAACCGGCCAAGTGCGTGTCGGACCACGCACAATGTAGGGTTCCGTAGTTGGGATGAATTTATCCCAAAAACAAACTTAGCTTTGTAGTTGATAAACATGTTCTCCCATACGGAATGTATGGGAAAACATGTTTTTGCAACTGCAAAGTTAAGTTGGTCGATTATTATTCGATAAATAGTAAAGCCTACTTAGCTGTGATAGTTTTACTTTTAATTTTGTTATATAAACTACTGCTCTGATTTTTTTCACACATCCAAAACCAACCATTTAGCTGGCAGGGGGGGGGGACACTTGACTCTAACAAAAATTAGTACTTTAAAGCTTAATATTTTGCAAACGGTTCCCTGAATCCAAAAATAATTTTACAAACTCATAATGTTTTTGTAAGACCTTTCCAATGATACCCCACACTATGGGATAAAAAAATAAAAAATAAAACATCACCACTTTACGTGTTATGGGAGGTACCCTAAAAAAAAATGTTTTTCATAATTTTGTTTTATCACTTTATTGGCGTAATTAATATGTATACCTATGTCAAATTACAGCTTTTTAGTACTAAGGGTCTCGGAGCTAGACCGCGGACAGACAGACAGACAGACGGACATGACGAAACTATAAGGGTTCTTTGTTTACTACGGAACTCTAAAAACGCGCGCGTCCTTACTCTGCAGCAGTTACAACAAAGTGAGCGAGCGCGAGAGTGTGGATGATTCCCTCGCCTCACCCCTCGCGTCCTTTGACTCACGTCCGTAAAACCGACACAAAACGGGGCGACAGCGACGCGAGGCGACGGAAGACGAGAGGACACGAGCGCACCGTCCACACTCTCGTACTTGCGTTCCCTCGTGTAGCCTCGTGGAGAGTCTGGATCGGGCATCAACCTGTCACATTCATACTTCATTCACATAGACAACAAACGAGGAATAATATCATTATCTATTGCTTAACGTGACAAAAAGGTTTAGCATCGCTGCCTCGATTCCTACTGGAAGTTATATTTTGCAATCGACCTGCGTAGATAATATTGTTAAACTAACTCTGCTCAGGTTAAATTCTTAAGCAATCACTCACTCAACTAAATTAGTAAAACATACATCTGTATTAAGAAGGTTTCAACTTTATATCTCACCATGTTTTTCAACAATAATTGCTTGATGATGTTACATTATTACATTGTAATTGAAAAATCATCGACGGAAATTGAGGTTATAAAATTAACCTTATTTGTCACAAATGAAAAACATCTTTATGGTAATTTGAAATTATAATTTCGGGTTTAGGGCATTCAAATAATCACTTCAAAAATTCAAAGCTCTCAAATTGTAAGCGTCACTAAGAACTGTACCCTAATTGCGTAACTTATTTTCGTAAACAATTATACCTTATTTGTTTCTTTTTGACAGTTCAACAACATTCATTGCGTTATTTATGTTGTTGAGCAGATTTTTTTTTTCCAACTTATGAAGCAATGGATTAGCAATCTGTTTTAAATCGAAACACATTGTATTGTAATTATGCAATTAGGGTACTGGTATTCACTCGTACGATTTCTGTTCATCAGATATTTTTGGAACAGACCGTTACCTATCCATCTTCTACATGTTACCCAATGGGCCAAAGTTAAGCAATAATTCTGTGATGAACCCTGAGGAAAGCCAGATAACTACCTATTTAAAAAAGAACAATTCCTAAACAGAGTAAAATTTGGGAAATCCTCGTTTACGAAGTACCGGGCACAGCGCTAGTTCCAACTCTAATCATACAAGTCATAAATCTTGTAAGGATTGCATTGAAACTGTTTATTTACTTAATTACAGGAAAAATCTGTTTAATGACATGATCACACGAACAAGGCATTGCTTGTTTTGATTCTACTTGGTTGGAATATAAGCTGACTTTAAACTCATTGGCAATCATTCAGGGGGTCGACTCACTTGACGGGGTCCGCTAGGGCCAATGCCTGCCGGGGCTGCGAATAAGGGCCGAAAGGGAAATCGTGGCCCCCGGCAACAAGGTAACCGAAGGAACACGGGTGGGTTTTAGTCAGTAAGAGTCTGACACGCCCTCCCGCTCCACCCAGAGCGGGAGAAGTTATTTGATCATTTCCCACCCAAAAAAAAGGGGGTCGACTCACGAATCACACCAACTCTGAAGTATTGAAAAACAATCTGCGCAGAATCTCACAGAAAAAATTAAATGTGTTACTAGCACAATAAATGTGTTTGAGACAAACAGCTGCTTTTTTTTTCTTTTTGTGGTTGGTTACTTAATAAAAGTGGTTCATATTCAAGAGCACTTTCCCCCACCGAAAAAGTCAGTCTATGTTGTTATCACAAGCATTCAAATTACTTTGAACTTGGACCTTTTAAATCTTTATCACGTTTGGCATTAGTAATATTTTTTATGTGGAAAGTATAACAAATGCGTAATAATTTTCCAGTGAAAAAGTCATGAAACTGGATTAAATGAACAGTATAAAATATTTATACTTATACTGTGTTAAAATGCTACGATTCTTTTTACGTAAGCAAGCACAAATACCTGATCTTAGAAACGATTTCTAAAGAGATACAATCTTTAATGATTTAATTAGGTTATTGTCAAGAAATCCTTAATATTATAAATGCGAAAGTAAGTTTGTTTGTTACGCCTTCACGCTAAAACGGCTAAACGGATTTGGATGAAATTTAGCACATATATAGATGATGCCCTGGAAAAGAACATAGGATACTTTTTTTTTTTTTCCCTCGGGATCGGGACTTATGCGGGTGAAACCGCGGGGCGCAGCTAGTATATAATAATACACTTTCTCAAAAAACCTTTTTTAGTCATAGAAAACGTTACAATACGTCCCAAATTATATGACATAATATGACTGCTGTGTCATTCTCATACTCTATTATTTCGTCATTGTTAACAGAAAGATTTGAGATGTCATCATTCATGTAAAGTAAAAAAAAAAGATGAACCAAGTGTGCTGCCCTGTGGAATTCCGAAATTGATGGGGAGTATACATTACATACCCTACTTTTCTATGTCAAAATAGGATAATAGGAAACACGTTATTATTAAACAATTCGTATTCAAAATACCTATAAAGCTTTAAAACGCTGGTGATTCACGATCGTTCACAATAATTGACAGCCGTTGTGCAAATGCATCGCTGAAGCAATTTTGTCAAACATATGTCGTTTTATATCAGTGATGTGAAAGTTAGTACGTTGGTTTGTAGAAGGCTTGTATGCAAATATAGTTAACACAAAGGATTGTTCCTTTGTGTTAACTAACTTGTTACTACTATAGAGGTAAAGTTTGTTGTGCTGTTTTTCGACTTCCACGCGGACGAAGTCGCACGCAAAAGCCAGTGACCAATATATCAGATTTCTATTCTAGGCTCATCGAAAGAATTGAAACGGTTTTCGTTTAGAATAACCTGAGATACAAAATTATCAAGATACAACAAGACACTGTAAAGACCCTTTACAGTGTCAAATTAAATAAGGTAGCGAAACTCCGTACATGTCATGGGTATCGATACCTAAACAAGAAAAACAACTTTATTTTTTAAGTAGGATTTGAGAAAATCAGTTTTTTATTGTTTTATCAAGTTTAGATATTCGTACCCATTACGTCTACGAAGTTAGCACAAAAAAAACTGATTTTCAAACTGATATTGATATTTTACACTACCTACGGTCGTAAAATCTGTTATTTTTGTTTTGTTATTTTTAGCTATCGATACTCATCACGTCTGCGAAGTGTTGCTACCTAATTTAATTTAATCCTGTTCATGAGGATGATTTGGCATTTGAAAAATGTTCGTTGTTTTTCTAGCGTTGCTGATGCATATATCAGATTTTATAAAAGTAACTATTTATTACAAGTCAATCTAGAAATAGATTCTACATAGTAATATGGTCGGTTTTTGTTAATTGTCATAAATATTCTTAACGAGACATTTCAATGACAAATACAGGTATTACGTAGGTATGTTTTTCTGTTGATTATTCTTAATTTTATATTATGTACTGAGTGTTAATGTTAACTAAGTAATTAATTAAGCTGCTTATTTTCAGCTTTTAATTACTGTAACATAATGAAGATATCATTACTAACACACACACATGACATTATATTATTTATTTTGATTAAAATATTTTAAAAATGTTCATCTTTGGGTTTCCTAAAAGAAAAATAAAAACACTCTGACCGTTTACCTTATCATTTGACTTACATGTTTAATCTATAATATGGCCTTGTCCTGTCTTTTGGTTCACTAACAAACACAATTTAAATATTAAACTTAGATGTTGTAAAATTATTTGAAAGATCCTTTAGTCTGCCTAGCCTTTTGCCAACTACATTAGGGTTGGCTTCCAGTCTAACCGGATGCAGCTAAATACCAGTATTTTACATGGAGCGACTGCCTATCTGACCTTCACAACTCTGTTACTAAGTAACACGATACTCCTTGGTAAGACTGATATAGGCCTTCAATTACGAATACTCTGAACAGACAGACAAGGGGACGTAGGCTACGTAAATCCTCTTGACATAATTCCTTATGTCCATTCTATAATGTAATTCTCTGTGTATGTATGTATTCTCTATACGTTATACACCTTCGTCTTAACTTGACACGCTGCCAACATATTGGGCAACAAACAAACGGACTCTAAGTAGTATTATAGTATTAGCAAGGTTTATGCAACGTATGACGAATGATAAAAAAAAGACTAAACGAATACTTTATGTTCACAGCGAAAACACTGGGCTATGACCATCCGATTGATCTCTATCGCAGCATTGAGTTGTAGTCCATTCGTAACAATTTATTGAACTTATACTTAACAATATTATATCTACTATTATAATGATGTTTGGGCTCATACTCGGTTGATGGTTTAGATAAAATACAATTTTTTACTTCTATTCTTCCAGTAGAAAACTAGATGGACAGACTCGGATGGCGCAAGATATTTTGATTCCACAAATGTAAATATTATCTCAATAAAAAATGTGGTTAGGTTCGAATTCTGAGAAAAGAAAACACTTAAAATACTAGAAGAATCACGAGATTATGTCACAGATAGAATGATTATAAAAACAAGAACGGTACAGCAGCAACAAAATTGCAATGATTACAGCAATATCGTCATGTTATTATCGTCAAATTATATGGCAGTTAAATATAATAGACTCGCATGCACGGAAAATTAGAACGGAATGGTCGTTACGATGAAGCCATAAAAGCCATAAAATGAGCCATTTCTCTCATCTCTCATTATCTAGTTTGACACATATTCGTATTGATAACGCCAATGTTTCATGTGATATGTCGCAACCAGATGGATCACGATGACAACCGGAGGTCAACCACATTCCCCGACGTACGCGAATAACTTCCTAAGTTCTAATACAAATAAGCTACCTTAGTCCGTAACCTGTCTATACATCGTCATCATACTGCCGATAGACGTCTACTGCTTGACATCCTTCACAAGCATCGCCACAACGATCGGTGCTGTGATTCTCTCATCCAGCGAATTCCCGCGAAGGTCGCGGAAATTAGCTGGATCTAAAACCATGGTCTAAGAGGTTATGATTTTTCTTTATTATTTAATTTTGTTGATGCAATTGTAATTAGGTATTATCAAATTGGAGCAACACGAGTAACTTTTTATCAACTTTGATGTTCCTAACCTACTTTCTTACTTAATTTGAATTTTAATTAAGGTCATGAATTTATCATACAAATTGTTAGGACAGCTGTTTTTAGTATCTTTATTTTTAGTATCTTTATTTGAAATGGGTAGGGGTCCGGTCTTGGAATGTAATAGAATTCCTCGATATGTTTACAGAATGTGTGTTGCTTTTGTGAGAGAAAAAAATCACGAAGAGAGCTGGCCTATATAACCCAGTGGTGAAGGTAGCGTGTAGTTCGAGCTTTTGATCGATTGTGTAATTAAACATAAAGAAAAATGGAAAATTTAATGATCTTAGTGCTGATAACGGGAAATAATGAAATTACAGTAAAACAAGAGCAGTCGCTTAAGCGAACTGTGGCAAATGTTGTAAACTATGTAGACTAAACATTTTTGGGGGGCTAAACGAGTAATATTCGTGCTCAAAAGATTACTGATGTCCTTTGCCAAACATAAGAAACATATCTATCATTAACTAAATATATATTACAAGTACATCGTAAAGTATTACAAGTACATACAAACGTCGAGATGCCATTAGGATTAGCAATAGTTGAAACTACGGTCGCATCAGAGAATAGTCGCTGCATTCTGCAAGTCATGGATTGCAACATGCTGCCGCTTGTTCGCAGTTACTAAACATTGAACAAATATTCTAACCACAGATTGCGCCTAAATGGAGGAATAATGAACTGGCTGAATTCTGTGTCAAAGAAATTTGCACGACTTTGTATAAATATTACGATTGTCCTTTAGGAGTACAACGTACTTAGAAATGCTACTGAATCACCAACAGATGTTTCTTTTACTTTAATGTTATTATCATTTTCAGCCTTTGATGTTTACTTGTTCAATACAGATTGCCACAACTTTTCCGCATTCAAAATTATGGGATATCGGAAAAATATGCGTGTAAGGACTCCGTTTACTACCGTTGTCCAGACTGTCGTACTTTCAGCATATGATTATGCATGTAGGCAGTGCTAATGTTACACCTAACGTAACACTTTTTGGAATTTATGTGTACTTTATTTTATTTCGTAAGGGAAAAAAACAGTAGTAGTATTAAAAAAAAAGGATTGTGTGGTTTTATGAAACCACGGTAAAAGTGAAACTTTTAAGCGAACTATAGGCGCCACCATATTGGCCTTGGCTGCTCTGACGAGCGCCTTTCACTTTATCCCTACTCCGCGACCGACCGTCACGCGACATGCAACACACAGACGAAAAAGTTTGAGACGATGTAATAAAAGTTTCACTTTAAAAAGTTATTTTTTTACAATTAAGGTCTCGCTGTATCACTTCTTTTTGTTTCCAAACGAGTTATTTTATGTTTAGGCAAAATATAATCACATATTATTGTACTTTCAAGGTGATTGCACCGTCTTTTAATATCCTGAACTATCAATATTCTTATTGTTAGACCACTTTGCATAATAAAATATGCAGGTGTTAAATGCGTGATTTTAACTCCATCGAGATGACACTGCAATTTTTTTTTTATTAACACGAAATTGCCTATTTTACGTGTTTTGCTAATATTCTCTAGGTCGTAATATTTAGGAAGATATAGTGTTTATTTGGTGTTCCCAGGTTTATGCAAATTATCTGACAATGATTCATGGTCCTCCATACAAAAACGTATTTCAATTATAAAATGTACTTTGATCGCTACACGAGGAAGGTTAAACTACAAAGCTAGTTAACCTCTTGGCTTTTAGACTAATGACGTTACTATTTAAAATGCAAACATGCGCTAAAGAATTGGTTACGTCGTTGTTAGAAACTGTGATTATTCCGTGAAGTATGCAAACGTGGACAATCACAGTTAGCTTCCAATGAATATCTATACATATATATTTATATGTGTCCTTCCCAAAAACTGCTGCAATAATTCAGTGCCAAATATCGAATGCCCTATCTACTCGACACTCGTATTGGCCACCTTAATTTTGTAACAATAAATGGAGCATGATTGCATAACTTCTTGATTAATTTTTTTCAAGCTTTCGCAACCTCCAATATCATAAAACGTTTTAAAAAAGACGTTATAATACATTCAAATCTATTATGATGTCTTCTTTAAAACGGTTCTGTCAATCGGTTACAACGGAGTCCCACACGGCTCTATTTTGGGACCATTCTTATTTATATTATATATTGTGAATAATTCAACGAAAATAAATGAAAACATCGAAAACAGTTAAGAAAAATATTTCCGAGTCTGGTAAAAAATCTAGGAGTTTTGAAACGTAGGCAGCAAATCTAGGTAATAACGTGATTGACACCTCCTAAGAAGTAAAATGTGGTAATGTTTCGAAGGACATTACAGTTACTTACTACATGATTTCGTAACCAAATCCGATTCTCATTGATGAGAACCCAATTTACAATAAGCACCGAAAATTACCTATCACACTGTGAGTGCGACGCCATGCAATCAATTTAGATTATTGCAGTCCACTGCTGGACATACGCCTCTCCCAGTCTGCGTTACAACACCCTGTCCTCCGCCTTCCGCGCCAGACTGTGTGCCAGTCACCTTTTTAAGGTCGTCGGTTTATCTAGGGGAGTCCCGCACTACGCTTGCCGATACGCGATCTTCACTCCAGGACTCGTCTCTCCAAACAGCCGACTTCTACAACCTTCAGCTTGTTTGCAAGCTATGTTGGTAACACCGGTTTTATTCCGGATAATTTCATAACGTCGCCATTAGTTAATTCTATTATTTACAATGTTGTATAATGATGTGAAGTAGGTATTCTTATTGATATTCCTTGAGAGCGAGACTTAGTAATTACATGTTAATGGCAAACAAATAGTTTAGTCAGTAAGTAATGGAAATCTTGGCTTAAGTTCTTTTAATAAGCAAACAATTGGAATGAAAATGTTACATTGTATGTAATTTTTATTTAGTTTCGATTTTAGAATCCTTACTATACAGTGTGAGTCTTCATAATGTACACATATCGAAATGAGGGAATCTATGCTTAATTTTATCGCCGGAAAAGATGGTCAGATTTTTTTTTTGTTTTAAGCTATTGCATAGCTTTTATCGCGGGCTTTGAGCGCGGCGACCGAATCAAGAAATTCCGTAACGAAAAAAACCTAACACCCCTCACTCCGCCTACCATGTAATGGCGGTTATTATACATAGAATTTTTGGAAAAAATTCTCTTGGGCATCTTATTTATTAATTTTACAATTATTGTAAAAATTGATGAAAAACATACAGATTTTTGCTAAAAAAACATGTTTATTTTCAATTGAGGGTAGTTTTTTTTCTCAATTTTAATTTTATGTGGACTTACTTCCTATAATTATGGAGTTTGTTTCATCACGGTAGCTCATTCAGTTTAAAAGTTACAGTTTTGTTACATTTTTTTTTAATTCCATAAAAGTATTAAAAAAATATTTAGATTTTTTTAAATATTTTTTCTGTCGTTAAAATTAAGCATACATTCCCTCATTTCGATATGTGCACATTATGAAGGCTCACACTGTATATTGGTGCCGATTCTCTTGTCACAAATGCCTCTAAACTAGATAAAAATCACCAAAATTTAGTTTATTCCTGTCAAACGACGATTTCCACTCTGAAATAGACTAAAGTGACACAACTTAACTATATTTTAGTGAAAATGGCAATTTTGCTATTCTGAATTTGACGTTTTTTCTAATAATACCAGATGTTTTACTACCAATTCAGTGCCATTTGTACAGTCAGGCAAAGTAAAACAAACAAACAAAAAACTTTAATCTTTAAATTGTGTTGTTCCTACCTAGTTCTATATTCTTTAAGATCCCTAATGTTTATTTTTTAAAGATAATTTAATCAATCATGTTTTTTATATTTTAGAAGTTAGTACCTACTTGTTAACCTAATAATTATAATCACTGATTCAATAAACACCACCGTGCCACTAGCTATATGATTGTAATGATAATTAACAATAATCTGTGATTTTTACTATAAAGTACAAAGCGTATACTATATTCAAAAATAATGAGTACTTACTTGTTTAGTTATTGATTTATTAATCCAAACATTATTTAAATTTTACACTCTCTGTGGTGCAAGCGTTAAATAGACACTTTTCTGTCTGACTATACATTGACGTTTTTACGCCTATCAAAACAGAAATATCCAGGTTCTTTGGGTCGAGTCTAAGCGGGTCGAGTGGGCGCGGACCCTTAAATTTGTTGTCATGAACTAAAATTCACACCAACACCTCAATTTGTGTGCAAAAGCAGTACTGTACTTTTTCTTTCTTTTACTTATAAGTCGAAAATGGTGTAAACAAAATTCAAATATTATGTGTTCAGTACATAATTAACTGAACAAATAATATTTGAATTTTGTTTAAGGGGGTCGAATTTTTTATAATTTTTTGCGATAGGACACCATTTTCGAGCTATACTTTTATAAATACAGTATCTATGCGGAAATTATATTTTGCATTCGTGGTAACCCGTAAAGTTGGTACATAATTATCGAGTAAAGCAAAAAATAACATAACATCGCGCCTTATTTCCCCAAAGGGTTGGGCAGAGGTGTACCTGTAGTAGGTACACCCACATTTCGCCAGTTATGTTTAAGTCCCATGTAATAGGGGGCGAGTCTAGCCATCAACCGGGCACAAATCCAGACTCCGGGCTGCTACTGAGAAATTCCAGATAGAAAAACCAAATAACACTTTGCCCGACCCGGGAATCGAACCCATGACCTCATGTTCAGCAGTAGCGCTTGCGATCACTAGACCAACGAGGCAGCAAAAAATAAAAGACACGTAAATACGAGTATACTCCTTATGATTTTATAACATTCATTTACGAAAAACTTGCCTACTTAATAAATCGCTTTTATACAAAATTAACGCTTTGAAATATTGGGGGATAACTAGATTACTTCTCATATTCGTTTCATCATACAGGATGTAACAAATAACATACCTATAACATCGTAGTAAGCTATCTTCATAGAAACGCAGCGCGCGCGGCTTGTATGTGTGGGGCCATAGTATCGATGCGTCACCGCACGCACACTTAACAAAATCTCGACCCGATTCTCGTGAGAAACCGGTCGAGATTTTGTTAAGTGCCCACACATACAGCCGCGCGCGGTGCGTTTCTATGAAGATAGTTTACTACCTCTCTTTATACTATGCCCCTGGATTTCCCGAAGCGTTCGGCAGAGGTGTACCTACCTACCTATATAGTAGGTACACCCACATTTCACCAGTTATATTGAAGTCCCATATGAGGGCTTGTGGCTAAATAATAACAGCTGCACGGGTCGATCGATTAGGTTAAGCTACGCTTGCCGCGGTTGGTCCGTGGATGGGTGACTATCATTACATAACAAGACCACTCCGTGCCTCGGAAAGCACGTTAACCCGGTGCTGCTCATTTGACAGTCGTTACAGCTCGTTAGAAGCCCGAAAGTCTGACAACCAGTTTTACCAAGGGGTATCGTATTACCCAGTTACTGGGTTGTGGAGGTCAGATACACAGTTGTTCCATGTACAATACTGGTATTCAGCTGCACCCGATTAGACTGGAAGCCCACCCCAACATAGTTGGGAAAAGGCTAGGCAGATGATGATATTGAAGTCCCATGTAATAATAGGCTTACCATCAACTTGTCCGACCCGAGAATCGAACCCTGGACCTCATGCTCATCAGGCAGTCAGTCATCTTTATCTACTGAAAGTCATGACCTTTCTGCAAGATTTCTGCTACGTGATGCGTCTTTAGGACATATTACTGTAACCGCAGCGTTTGACTAACAGATTATAAATCGCAGAAGGTGGTTACGAGAACTATCATCTTGAAACAATAATAAATAAAAACCCTCGGCCATATCGTTGGAAGCCTATTTCGTCTAATAAACGAAAGACAACTATGGTAAAACTACAATTTAAAAGGGATAATAATCAAGCTTCCGAAAAAAAAAAAATTAACTTCCGAAAATCTATGGTTGACTGTAATACTAAATTATCAACAAAAAAATACTAAACTTCCGAAAAACACACTAAGTTTCCGAAAAGTCAATATGTTGTGCTACAAAAGTTAGTGGCAGAAACGAATTGCTGCTAAACCGACTCCACGTAGTCTTGTCTGCCCTACCCTAGAGTGTAATTTAAGCCCGCGTAGGCCCGGAGGGGCGAGGCGGCCCGCGAGCTGAGGAGCAGGTGGTGAGCGTTGAAACCATCTGCGACGATAAGCTCTCGTGGGACCGCCGAAGCCTCGCAGCGCCGGAGCAGTGACAGAAACCATGCCTGCTGCACATTGCATGCTCGCTTGCATGCTGCATGTATGGCGTATGCTTGTTTGAAAAATATTACGTCAGCAAATTCTGTATTGATTTTTCGGAATTTTCAGTATTTTATTCGGTCGTTTCAGTATTATATTCGGTCATTTCTTTGTTTGTTTTCGCATATAAGTTGTCGGAAAATTACTATTTATAGCAGTAAATTTCATATTTTGAGTATGCACATGTTTTAATTTTTTTTCGGGGTCGTTTATATCTACCCATTTAAAAGATACTGGGGAGTTTGTTGCGCTACTTCTTCCCAGCACTAGGAAGTGGTGAAGGGCGGGCGTTTTGGAGGACTGTCTCATCTAATTTTGACGTTCAAAAATTTCTGGTTCACAACCTAGTTTGAATAAATGATTTTTGTTTTTGATATAATACGACAGGATCTTGTAGTTTCAAGATCATTCTGACAAAAACTCGTGCCTCATATGTACAATTATCTCATCAGTTTCAACTCTCCAATATTTTTGTAGGTAAAATAGTATTTTTTTCCTGCTAAATTTTTGAGTTAACATTAACATGACATTTGCACATAGAAGACAATTTCCTTATTATGTCCTAATGCATTTGTCAGCTTTGACCTCGTCACACAAAACTAAGAATTATTTTTGCATTCGTTTTCATGGCCACCACTGAAAAAGTAGTTCTAATAGTGCAATTTGATTGTATTGCTATTATGTAGATACCTACATGCAAAGATAAATAAATATAATATTGTTTTTGCTTATACCACACCATAAGAGTGAAAACTTATGACTAGAGCCGAGGAGATACAGCGCAGAGTATTTCCGATTCAGTGTCACCGGCCGACTGGAGCCGAGTATACCCGATTCAGCGTCACCGACCCGAGCGTGACGGTTTAGTTTCGTTCACTGTTCATAAAGAGCGCAAATGCACCTAAAGTTTTCACTTCAAAATTCGAACGGGATGCGTACACCTAATCCGTCGTCGGCCGTACTTGGCCGATCAAACTCTGTAGTTGGAATATTATAAATACGAAGGGATGTCAGAAGAACTGAAACTTTAGTACCTTCCACTGAAACTTTTAGGGGAAAATATTTTCAATTTACAGCTTTCTAATACTAGGCATCTCTGAGCTAAGCCGCGGACGATAAGCTCGCGTGGGACCGCCGGAGCCTCGCAGTACCGAAGCCGTGACAGAAACCATGCCTGCTGCATATTGCGTGCTTGCTTGCATGCTGCATGCATGGTGTATGCTTGTTTGTATGTTTGAAAAACATTACGTCGGCAAAAAACGAGTAAGAAGTGTTTCGCTCATTGTCTTCCGCGATTTAACGGTGTAGCATTCGTTAATATGCAGATTAACTAGGTAGAATGCAGATATCTACTACTTTAAGTAAAATTTTAAACTTTAACGGATCGGATTTAACTATATCACGGTTATAACCATCTTACTGCAACATATATGTTATAATAAAATCTTTACAATTATATGGATTAGCGTGGATACTGTCATGTGGCCGAGGCCACGAGTTACTATGAATAAATAATAGCTCGGTGAATCTAGGGCACGCAGTACTGCTACCAGGTACCTATTAGGCACCTATACATATATTGTAGCTCATTTACTCGATAGAAGAAAAATACACAAAAAACCGATTTTCGGTTTTTATTATTTAACATACATACATACATACATAACATCACGCCTTGTTTCCCCGAAGGGTTGGGCAGAGGTGTCCCTGTAGCAGGTACACCCACATTTCGCCAGTTATGTTCAAGTCCCATGTAATAGGGGGCGAGCCTATTGCCATCAACCGGGCACAAATCCAGACTCCGAGCTGCTACTGAGAAATTTCAGATAGAAAAACCCAATAACACTTTGCCCGACCCCGGAATCGGACCCAGGATCTCATGCTCAGCAGTAGCGCTTGCGACCACTAGACCGACGAGGCAGTCACTATTTAATTAAATTAATATTTTAATTGAATTGTTTTTATTATTCTAATTTTTAATTTTGGTAAAATGTATGGATCTATTGTTATCTGAATTAAATGACTTTTTTATTTTTTTATTTATTTTATACATTCGTTTGATAACTATGCAGCACTAGTAATGTTTTTATTTACTTCTAAAGTCAATGGCTGTAGAATTAGGACGATGAACTATAAAACGTTCACGGCTGCAGTATTTTGTACAATATATTATCCGTGCGGCCTTCACAGACGTGAATTCGTTACGCATTGCCGTTTTAATTAGCAGCCTAGCGCTCGCGCTTAGTGCCTGTGAAACCTGTGTTTGTGTAGGTAAATAGTTGTTTGTTAAATGTGTTTCAGATAAATATTGCCTACATAATAAGTCGTTATAACTTTTTAACATTCTTTTCGGGAGTTAATTAAGTTTTTCCTTTATTTTAGATACAAATATGTCGTGACGTATTCGTATTACCTATTCGTTTTTTGGTTAGGTTAGGTTAGTTTAATATCATCATGCATAAATCTTTTCGAAAACAAGTTATTTGTGGATTGTACGATTACCTACTATGTTTTGGTGTAAATCCCGATAGTGAGGTATTGGGTCGTTTTCAAAATGTATGTACATTTTTTTGTGTTATCGTGACACAAAAGTAACACAAATGAAGAGTAAGAGCAGAGTCACAACGAATTCGACGAATTTAATCAATTTTTTTTCTTGTACTTCGATTTTTGTGGATTTTTTTATTTGAAAAGCTCTCGGTATCGTCTTTGTCGTTCAGCGGGCCTTAATCTTTCCTAAAACGGAAATGGAATTACTATACACATTTAAGTGAATATAATATGGCAAGCCCTAAGTGTCACGTGACACAAAAAGAATAAGACAATGGTCACACAATTGAACAAAATTAACGTTTCCCTAACCTTAAAAAAAAACTATTTTTGTAATTTCACCCTCGAGTTACTCGTGAAATATGCATATGATTTTATTATACCATTAACTACACTGACATGTTGCACTATAAAGTATAGTACTCACCGAGTTCACGTAAATTGGCACTTTTAACACAATTTCTTAAAGTCCTTTTTACGACGCGCACGAATTGAAACTCACAGTTACTAAAAAAAATGGTGCAGCCGAAAGGAACTAGTGCCCTCTCGTTGTAACTATTTCAACGCCATACTTAAGGAATTTACTTCTATTAATATAAAAAATCAAAGTTACAAGAAGGAATCACACAATGGAATGGAATATGATACACGTGTTTATGAGCAAATAAATAAATGGTTTATTAAAATTACATTATTTTATAGTATATTTCATATAACTTACCCCTTCACCGGACAAAACATTGTTGAATCAGGTTACATAGTGCGTGCATTATTTATTATTTGCTGTATTTTTTAAATACGCTCGACTTAGCAATTTTTTATGGAAAACAAATTATGAGAGGAAAAAAATAGCATGAACCAATTTCCATATTAAAAAAATCTATACTTGCTATTTTATTACTAATTAGTCTGAATGTTGATTTACATGTTTACATTTCGAACTGTACTTTATTTTTAGCGACTTCCAAAAAGGAGGAGGTTATATGTTCGTCGCGTTTTTTTTTTATGTATGTCCACCGATTTCTCCGTCAATTGTGGACCGATTTCGAAAATTCTTTTTTTGTTTGAAAGGGTATGCTCTCGAGGTGGTACCATATAAATTTTATTAACTTTGCTTCGATAGTTTTTGAGTTAGCTTCAATAATACGTACTTTTTCCCGCTTAGTATGTGGATGATATGATAAGTTCCCGTCACAGCTGTTATTTACATAGGAAGTAGTGGTTTTCGAATTTTTGTGGGGTAGGTACCACAACTAAAAAGTGAAAAATAAAAACTTTTTACAAAAAAAAAACCGACTTCCAAAAAACACTACAAAGTGAAAAATAACTTTAATTTCGGAAGTCGGTGGCAAAAAACGAAAATTCAAAACCAAAAACACCGACTTCCGAAATTAAAGTTATTTTTCACTTTGTAGTGTTTTTTGGAAGTCGGTTTTTTTTTTTGTAAAAAGTTTTTATATTTTATCAACAAGTTGGTGGACATAAAATTATAACAAAATGTACATACATTTTGAAAACGACACTATTATGTCGTATTGCTTATGAAATGTCCCTTTTCCATTGTTTTTGACCCCAATCCCGTGCACGATGAAAACGTGATTTTTATCCCTAGAGTTTTATTCATAAGCTGTCCTTTCTTTACTTACCTATATAATCTTTGTTGTAAGCATAACTTCTTCTGCTTTCGTATCAGCATATTGTTAGCAATCTATGTTTTTTTTTGTTATAAATACACGTTATAGCTAACATGACTTCTGAGGGTCAACTCTCGTATTTTTAAGAACGTACGCATTCAAAATGTCAGTATCAATTAAAAAAAAATACCTCTATATATTTATTTACACTTTATTGTCTACCACAAAAATTAAATAAAACACTACAAAATACTAATGGGTGGCCTTATCGCTTCCTGCGATCTCTTCTCCTCTATTATTATAAAGATAGACTAGATTATGATCGTTTTTAATTCCGAAAATTAGTTTTCTGGTTTCATCTGAACATGGCTACGAACAATAAAAATGATTTATGATAGCGAGCAACACTACATAAGAGAACCCACAACCGTACGGTGTGGCGCAGAAGTACTAGGAGGACTGACCTTAAATAAATTGGGATAATAGCCAGGAGAAAGAAGAAGTCTTCTGGTATTATGTCAGCAAGAATTATATTAATTAATTATTTATTTTTTTACTATTCACACATACATTTGTTTTAACAGGTTCAACCCAATACAGCAATGTAGTCACAATGTCCACTGTGTGGCACAAGTCATACAGAGGACAATATGTTAAGTGTCACCCTCTGGAATTTCGCCAATGAGCATGTAAAGATATCCACTTGCAGAGAGACGCTGTTGAGTATCTTTATTTTTATATGAGATTACCTGACAGCTGCCGTAATAAAAGGAGCCAGTTAGCAAAGGATAGTGGCAGGCCCATCTGCGCAGGGTGCGACTCTTTGAATGCACCTCATTTGACGAATTACGTAGTGCCCATTGACTTTTGTTTTGTTGTTCTAGTTCTGGCACCATAACAAACACGTTCTACTAGTAACACAGCTGGTTCGTATAACTTCGTATACATAACAACGTGCTCGTCAGAACACGTGAATGCTGTAGTGAAAGGAATCCATTCATTTGAAACTGCACGCTGCTAACGATAGGGGAATACAACTTGTTTCGTAGAGTTATAAAATTGCTAAGTAAATATGATGTCGATAGCTTCTGCCCGCGACTTCGTCAGCGTGGAATTTCTTGTAACGTTATTTCAGACTTTTTTTTGCTCGGCTCCTGCGGTTTTACCGTGATCTTAAGTAGCCTTATAACCTTTCTCAAGAATTGGGGATGATGATGATATACAGGGTGTGAGGGACAGCCCTCCGCAAACTAACAAGGTGTATTCAGCTCCTTATTTTGAATCATATTCCACCGAAAATTTTCTCAGGAAAATTTTCTTTTTTTATCGTTTTTTCAGTTACTATTTCTTTATTTCAATTTTACATTCTCTGTACGCAGTACTCCATTAATGTAAATAAAACAGTAAAAATAAAAATAAACAACAATGGATGTTGAAATTCTCTAACGAACGACGCGTGAAATCAGCTGTCACTGCGTGTAAGGTAATAAAACAAATCAGGTTTATTGGAAATGTACCGGTCTTAGTATGATATACTGAATTCCCCCCATCAGTCTGCGGAGGGCTATCCCTTACACCCTGTAGACAGATAGGCATAGATTTAAAAGGAAAATTGAGGATTTCTGAATGTCCCATACAAACTTCAATACACACATACGAGTAGATAAAAAAAAATGGTATATGCAGTTTTGCCCTGACAATTCTGTTACATTGTCAGGATACAATGTCGCATGACGTACGGATGATACTTTTACGTCATCAACTCAATTTAAATCTAGTCGAAAACGTGCGATGATATAATAAAATTAATACTGTTGAATGATCAACTTTTGTTTTTCTCATGCCATAATGTTTATAACACCGTTATTAAATATTGGATCAATCATCTGTTTAGGCTTTAATTTTTCCAATGTGAGAATCTAACCCTGAGTTTAGAATGCGGATATTATTTATTATATTTATCCATTTAGGGTTGGACCGCGTTGTCCATCATCTTGGTAGGTATATCCTTATTGACACTTGGAGGTCCATCTGACCTCCAATTTCTATTCTTGAATTTGGTGTGGAGGCAAAATGCAATTCACTTGGAAAAACCTGAGATTTGCATATGTGATCAATTCTGTTGACTATCATATATTTTGTGTCGGCAATCCATTTAGCGGAGGGCCATGATATCCATAGTTAAATGTTTTATTTATTTCCAACTTACTTCTATAATTACAGGATAATCTAATGCGAAATAGTTTATGTCTTCACTTGTTTGCCCTTGGAGGTCAAATGGCTCGATTCATAGAACTCATAATTATATTTCCATCTGGTGTGGGTGACAGATGACCCCTAATATATGAGCAACAATAGATTTAAATACTAGGAAAGAGGTTGGGATTACTTATTCATTTACAAGGTGAATATTATTTGCCGTAAATCGATAAAAGGGTCATGTTATTCCACGGTTTTGGACTTAGTTTTTGGTCATCGGAAAGCGTATCCAGGAATTCGCAGTATGGAACTCTGAAATCTTGCCACATCTAGCTCGGCACAAGAGCAGTGGTGGCCCAATGGTGACAGCCGCGACTTACGAGTTGTAGGTCGTAGGGTCGAACCCAGACAGGCGCTTTACTTTGTGTAAATTATTTCATCACCACTGCTCTTAAAACGGTGAAGGAAAACATCGTGAGGAAACCGGCATGTCCTAGAACTGAAAATTCGAAGACATGTGACATCTACCAACCCGCACTGGGCCCGCGTGGTGGATTACGGCCCACTCCCTCTCACAGAGAGGAGGCCTGTGTGACCTGTGTCCCAGCAGTAGGAACATTATAGGCTGATGCTGCTGCTGCTGCTGCTAGCTCGGTTGGAAACTTATCCAACAATTTGGAAAAAGGCTGTAATTTTGCCAGACATCTTTGACCTTATAGAGAGTGTATCCAATTTGTTCATGTTCTTAATTCATTGCAAAACTATGCCAAACTATGCAATGACTTGCAGAAAAATTATTATCATACAAAATCAAACGCACAGACAGACAAACTTGACCCGTTTGTGTGTCAAGGTCGCGTCTGTTGTCTACTTACGTAATATTATGTTACTGGCAATCTTTTTGTTGAGTTAGGCATTTTCGTTGCAGCAATAGATAATGTCTTTGGGTGACCGTGAATGATTCTGGGTAATAAGTACCTACCTATTATAGTTTTGCTGATTGTGAAATTATTATTTGTTTATAATTAAGTATTATTATTAAAGAGCACTGGTGGCCCAGTGGTAACGGCCGCGACTTACGAGTTGTAGGTCGTATGTTCGAACCCAGACAGGCGCTTTACTTTGTGTAAATTATTTCATCACCACTGCTCTTAAAACGGTGAAGTAAAACATCGTGAGGAAACCGGCATGTCCTAGAACCGAAAATTCGAAGATATGTGACATCTACCAACCCGCACTGGGCCCGCGTGGTGGATTACGGCTCACTCCCTCTCACAGAGAGGAGGCCTGTGTCCCAGCAGTGGGAACATTATAGGCTGATGATGATGATTATTATTATAATTTTGAAATTTGCATTTATTGGAGTCGTTCCGTTGGTTCAAATTCTAGCAAGCTGATGAGTAATTGCGGTAAAAACATTTTAAGGAAATTTAAACTTAGCTAGGCCCATTTGAGTTACAAAACACTAAATGTTAGCGCTAAACGTAAACGCATTTAGTGATTTGTGATGCAAGTGCGCCTTAATGTTCTGATATCGAAATCGCCAAAAGCCAAGCAAGCAAGCGAGTCATCGTGGCGATAACTGCCCCTTTTTAACCGACTTCCAAAAGGAGGAGATTCTCAATTCGACTGTATGTTTTTTTTCTTTTTTTTTTTTGTATGTTTGTTACACGGTTACTCCGCCAATTATGAATTGATTTTTATGATTCTTTTTTTGTTTGGTAGATCATACTTCAGAGGTGGCCCCATATAAATTTTATTAACTTTGCTTGGGTAGTTTTTGAGTTAGCTTCAATAATACGTATTTTTTCCCACTCAGTATGTGGATGATATGACAGGTTCCTGTCACTGTTATTTACATAGCAGGTAGTGGTATTCGAATTTGTGTGAGGAAGGTACTACAACTAAAAAGTGAAAAATAAAAACTTTTTACCCAAAAAAATACTACAAAGTGAAATTAACTTTAATTTCAGAAGTCGGTGACAAAGAACAAAAATTCAAAACCATAGACACCGACTTCCGAAATTAAAGTTAATTTCACTTTGTAGTGTTTTTTTTTAAGTCGGTTGTTTTTTTTTGGTAAAAAGTTTTTTTATTTTTGACTTTCACTGCATTATACCACTTCAGGCTAATTTCATTGCAGGCTGACTTCTTCTACCTGAAAGTGACAGATAATTTCATTTTCCTTTTTATTTTTAGATCCTTGGGATGCCAGTGTAATCAACAATGACCACCACAGTGGAGGTGAACTCGCGTGCCCTCGGCCGCGCTCACCTCTCGCATTTGCCCCAGCGGCCCCCAGTCAACCTTAGCTTCCAAGACCTGAGCTACACTGTGCAAAATGGAAAAAGTAAGTGCTATATTTGTTTTCCTATGAAGACGCTACTCCACAGCAGCCTGCGGCTAAGCTGAGCACGTGGAGTCATTTTCGCTTTGTATAAAAATGTAGGCGGGGCCGTCCACTGCGACCCACGGCCACACTTTACACGAATGCGAACTCGTAAAGGAATACACCACGCATCGAATGTAGCAAACCACATGCACATGCTACGTAGCAGAGGATGGTTGCGCTGGCCCACCGCGGTACACGCTGTGTTCGGGCATGCGGCACATTTTAGCTGCGTGGGTTCGTTTGTTTGACAACGTGGGTCTTCGTTTCGACTGCAGCATACAAAATATTAACCCACGACTATGTCACCACGTCCCACCTCCCGCAGTGAAGCTACACAGACACACGCTTCCGTGTACCGCATGCATACCGTTGACAGCGTTGAGCTGCGTGAGCGCCTTATTCGTACAAGCCACGCGTGTAGCAATGACGCTATTAATCTTGTATTCGTGCGTAGCGTGTTCGTGGGTTGCAGTGGACGTTATCACAGACATTTTCTTGCAAAGCGAAGTTAGACGCGTGCGTAGCCTCTCCGTGCGCAATGGTGGGGCTCTGCCTTTATACCCGTCAACTATGTCAGTCCTTACGGGTAGTTAAAAGCCTGAAAGTCTGACAACCAGTCTTAACCAGTATCGTGTTACCCAGGAACTGGGTTGTGGCAGTCAGATAGACAGTCGCTCCATGTAAGATAGGTACCTACTAGTATTCAGCTGCATCTGGTTAGACTGGAAGTTGGGAAGATGATGATCATCTACTTCATGTTGCGTAACTGTAAACATCTTCCTATCGCCAATTCGCATTAGCATTCAAATCAGCCTTGAACGTTCCCACTGCTGGGACACAGGCCTGTGTTCTGTGAAGGGCCGTAATCCATCAGGGGGCCTACCACCAGCTCAAAAGCAGTATTATTTTAATATTACTTCAGTGGGAGAAAGAGATGGAGCTATACGTCCTGTAGGGCTTTATCTCTTTCCCACACTGAAGTAATATTAAAATAATACTGCTTTATGAGCTGGTGGTAGGCCCCCAGGTGGACCGAGTGCGGTGTGTTAGATATCACATGTCTTCGAATGAATGAAGTGTGTTGCAGTGGCGCAGGGTTGGTTTTATGGGAGAGGCAATCAGGAGCAAAAGAAAATGCTCACCTAAGGCTGCAGCCATGGCGCACGTAGTCCTAAGTCCAGTTACTTAAAATCTGTGGCTGGTTTCCTGGCTTCAGTTTGGTACAGGCAGATGATGTGTCTTCATTCAGGCCACCTTTACTATACGTGTAAGCACTGATAGATTGAAACAGTGTTTTGCAAGTATAATAAAAAAAAAAACATCGCGTCGTTTGCAATTTATAGTCATATCTGAGCGAGCACGGCCTAACTTAATTGTATGTTTCTTATTTCCAAAACTTAACCTTGAAAAGCATGTTTCCTTACAAAGTAAATAATCTGTCAAACAAAAATCTAAAAGTATTAATGCCGTCATCTTAATCCTACTGATCGTACTAATTACTTTTCAAATATACTCTAATTAAGTAATTTCAACTTATTAAACTATTTACTTACCCCAAATACCTAATTAAAACGTACTTTACTTTCACTAAACACAAAACACTTAAACACTATCTTAATCATTGTTCTATACCTACAAACAAATATTACTACTAGTAATGATAAACTAATGAATTCAATGAATACTGAGCGAACAAAATGCAAATTAATATGGTTCTAATGCGATTACGTCAAAAAAAACCACACATTGTCAATCGTATAAGTTATGATACAGTCCGAACTACGAGCCGAACGCATTACGATATTCAACGAAAATGACCGAATCAAATGCGTGTACGTCAAAGACCGTGGACAGTAGCAATAGTTCTTTCTCGTTTTAATGCGTGCGGTTTTCTACTACTATCCCTTTCGTAACTCGTTGCGGATCGGTTTACCCGGCTGCTAAGAAACCGCGGTGTCATGTGACCAAAGTGACGTCATGATAAATTTTATTTGCTAAAGAAATTGAATTCACGATTAGACAGACGCGCCTACGAGTTATTCTTTTGGGGTATAAAGACAAAAAAATTAATGAAGGCGTTTTTACCTACGACGGAACGGAGACGGTATATGCATTTGGGGTGAGAGGATGTTTGTGCAAATCCATGTTGCCATTTTTCTCCAAAACTACTAGTTCGATTATGATGCAGTTTTCAGTGATGGGTTTGGGTTTGATTGGTGCATGTTCTTAGATAAGTTTTACAGTAACAACTCACCAGGGGCGCTGCAGTAAACATTTATTTGTGCAAAACTTTTATCCTTTTTCAATTACTTTTTAACCGTCGTGGGGTTTTTCAAAATATTTAATTTTGCTTTTTTGTAATGTTTTAATTTGATGGTGTATCAAATACTTATATTATAGTGTGATTATTCAATGACGACAGAATGGTTGTGGTTCCGAATTTCCGAAGGGAAGCCGGTAGGAATCGAGTTGTTTAGACCCGACGCCCCTGCACGCGTAGCATGACCACCGTAGAAACGAGTTTTGTCGACGGAAGAATAGCCAAAATGACAGATAAACAATCACAATCTGTCATTTTGTCTATTCTTCCGTCGACAAAACTCGTTTCTACGGTGGTCATGCTACGCGTGCTGGTGTGTTGTGTGAGAAGTTACATATAAAAATGCTACGTCTTTTCTGCCTGCCGCTGTCCTAAGCAGGGTCTGAAAGCGGTTACGGTTAAAGGTGAAGATACCTCAAAAATATATCGGTACCGGTTTGAAATAAAGGTTGAGCTATACCGATTTCTTCATGAAAAAGGGTTGAGCTAAATAGTTATTTAACCTTTATACGATTTCGGTACCGAAACACATGCGAGACAAAATCAAAGTCAAATCATTTATTTCAAATAGGCCCTTGTAAGGCACTTTTGAACGTAAAACTTTACAAAATAATAGAATTGATTCTAGTCGCCCCTTCCAAAAGGTAGTTTTCGTATGGAGAAGAATAAGCAAGAAACTCCACAGTTACTCTTTTAAAATGTTTTACAATATTTTGTAAGGGTACCTACCTACATTAGTTAAATAATTATATGTGAAGACGATGCATCTAAAATAACATTACTATACCACAATAGGTAAAAATAATTAAAAACCGGCCAAGTGCGAATCGAACTCGCGCACGAAGAGTTCCGTACAATAGTACGGAACCCTTCGTGCGCGAGTCCGGAATCTATGAAAACGGCAAAAAAATCACGTTTGTTGTATGGGAGCTCCCCTTAAATAATTATTTTATTTTAATTTTATTATTTATTATTAAAGTAAAAATACAACTGAGTATTTTGTGAATATTTCAAGTCACACAAATGTACAGATGCGGACTTAATGCCATAGGCATTTTCTACCAGTCAACCTTTGGGTGATGCAGAGACAAACAGTGGTAGGTGCAATAACGAATATTGTGGAATAAATATTTATTTAAATATAAGGATATACTTATATCTATTAAAAACGATGAATATAATATATATACCTAATCATAAAAACATGAACATACATATAAATATGCCTCTCTGCTTAGCGTTTGTGGACTACGAGAAAGCCTTCGATTCGATCGAGATGATGGATGATGGGCCGTGCTGCAGTCTCTTCAACGGTGCCAGATCGACAATCGGTAAATCGAGGTGCTAAAATGTCTATACGAAAACGCCACTATGTCAGTTCGACTCCAGGACCAGACCTCGAAACCTATCCTTCTGCAGAGAGGTGTGAGACAGGGAGACGTTATATCTCCGAAACTGTTCACCGCTGCACTGGAGGATGTCTTCAAGGTTGTGGATTGGAAAGGGCTAGGCATCAACATCAATGGCGAGTATATCACTAACCTTCGGTTTGCCGATGACATAGTTATCATGGCTGAGACCATGGAGGACCTCAGTACAATGCTCGATGACCTCAGTAGAGCCTCCCGAAAGAGTGGGTCTTAAAATGAATATGGACAAGATAAAGGTCATGTCAAATGCTCATGTGACACCCACTCTCATGAAGATCGGAGACGCTACGCTCGAAGTTGTGGACGAGTATGTTTACCTAGGACAAACTGTCCAGCTAGGTAGGTCCAACTTCGAGAAAGAGGTCAATCGTCGAATCCGACTCTGCTGGGCAGCGTTCGGGAAGCTACGCAATATCTTTTCGTCCCACATACCACAGTGTCTCAAGACGAAAGTCTTTAACCAGTGCGTGTTGCCAGTGATGACCTATGGTACTGAAACGTGGTCGCTCACAATGGGCCTTATCAGAAGGCTAAAAGTCACCCAAAGGGCAATGGAGAGGGCTATGCTTGGAGTTTCCCTACGTGATCGAATCAGAAATGAGACACAGCCCGAAGAATTGCCGAAAGGTTCTGAAGTGGCGACCGCGTACCGGAAGACGTAGCGTTGGAAGGCCTCCCACAAGATGGACCGAAGACCTTGTGAAGGCCGCAGGAATCCGCTGGATGCGGAAAGCAAAGAATCGGTCGAAGTGGAGGTGCTTGGGGCCTATGTTCAGCAGTGGACGTCTTTCGGCTGAAATGATGATGATGACATATAAATATTTTATACCCCATGGGTATGTTACAGTGATACAATAATGTTAACTGTAAGAACTGTCTTTTCACCTGTGACAAACAATGAATAAATGAATATGAATATGAAGATCATATATAAAATTAGCACACATAAATACATAAATATACTAAAACAAATAAGACAAACAACGGGAAAACACTAACGTTGTAATGAAACTGCCAGCTTCTTGCGAATGTGCTCGCGAACCTTAACTTTAAAGGATAATCGGTTGGTTGCCATACTGATTTCCAGGGGAAGTGCATTCCACAGAGAGATAGATTGAACGAAGAAGGAAGAGTGAATGAAGTCAGTGCGGTGAGTGGAACAATGAAGAAGACGATTATGTGATGACTATGAGCGTAGATTTTTTTTGTGGTTTGCGCAAATCTACTGGAAGTGGGGAGCTTGATAACTAGGGGAAGAGGGAGAGAAAAGAAACGAAAATAAGGTGGTCAGCACCCTTTGCTCTCTGCGCTGGCGTATGGGCGACCACTTTAGAAGCAATCGATGCGCAAAGATATGATCATATTTACGCAGATTGAATACGAATCGTAGTGTAGAGATCGTCTAAATCAATTGAGTTAGAATGGTCTAAATATCACGATTTGCCGATACCAAGAGTTCCAAGAAATTTCCAAATATCGGCAAAAGAGTAAGAATTGATAGTATTCAGAATGTGGCGGCGTTTAGCATTGCGTATCATCTGATTGTATCTATTCCTTGCAGCCTTGAACAAAATCCAATTCTCATCAGTACGCTCCCTTTTAAATTTACGGAACGCACGGTCCCTACATCGCATTGCCATGTTTTCCTCTTGTCATCCTTGGTGCAGGTGGGCGTTCTATCTTAACTTTTTTGACGGGAGCATGGATGTTATACAGGTTGACTCCATCAGTTCCAAGACCAAGTGGACATTGAGAGTGGAGAAGTTGGAGTCGCGCCATAACATAAACTTCAAGTCGTTTGTGGTGCGGGTTCCAACCCAGTACCTAGAAACCTTCATGAAAGAAGAGTTTGGGACGAAAAAAAAAATAGAAATTGCACCCAAGGACAACCCCCGGTTGGTGCAGGGCTATTGCAGAACATGGAAAACAAAAAATATTGGGCTATGGGTTTGAGTGGCTATAGTGGACTGGTTACTTAAAACTATGGAAAGCCTATGTCCCCTGCCTGATCAATGCTGTGGTATACACGGATAAAATGGCAGGGGGTGACTTGCACACTCAATAATGGGTCCCCGAAAACGGTCGCTAGCACAAAGTGTCGTAGCGACAAGGAGGCAACATGTCCTGAGGTGCTTGTGAGGAGTGGAGAGGTATTCCACGGCTATCAGGACAATCCCGGAAGTACGGTCAAGATCCCTACCAGCATCTTACTGGAATACTTCCATCCTCCGAGCACGTTTGCTCTTGTGAATCTCCACTCAAGCCGGCCAATTAAGGCAAGAATGAGGCAGGAGCTCTGTTCCTCGTCAGTGTTCACTCCAACCGGCCAATAAAGGCAAGCCAGAGGTGAGGAACAAGACTTCTCCCGGGAGATAGGGTCCGTGGGGTCGCTACTGCCCAACAGCTCGCCACATGCTGCCCTGCGGGTTTTTGTATCTCTCTTGGTCTGGCTCCTCATCCCAGACCCGTTCCGGCAAAGTAAACTACCGGCACAGGCCTAGAATTTGGAGCGCGCAAGTCCCACCACGACGTCAACGTAGAGATACGGCGGTGGGGTTATTATTATTAAAGAACGCAACCTTGTCGTCAACCAAACGCAAAATTATTTACCGTAAGCTAATCTTGGACTGTCAGAATAGAGCTATTCAAGTCGTCAAGATTTTGTGACCGTCGGTTTATTTTAAAGATCAATGATGTGTCATCTGTGTCATCTGCAAATAATACCATCTTCGGTTGATTTTGAAGTAATTGGCGTAAATCATTCATATAAACTAAAAAGAAGAATGGACCCAATATCGAACCTTCAGGAACGCCCATTGCCATTTCAGACTAATGAATTTACGCCGTTTACCTGAACTTTAACCTTTCTATCTTTCAGGTATGATCTAAGTAAATCAAGACCTGTATTCCTAATCCCATAGTGCTCTAGTTTCAGCAGAAGTGTCTCATGGTCTACACAATCGAACGCCTTTGAGAGGTCGCAAAAGATTCCAATGGCATCTTGTGCTTCTTCCCAGGCATTAAAAATGTTCTTTATTAGGGTGACACCGGCGTTAGTGGTACAACGCCCTTTGATGAAACCGAACTGTTGTTCATGAAAGATGGAATTTTTATTAAAGTAACGTAACATTTGATTGAGCATCAACTTTTCAAACACCTTATTGAGAACTGGCAGAATTGACACAAGCCTATAATTTTTGGGTTCTTTACTGTCACCGAACAATGGAACTACTTTACTGTGGTGTTTCATGAGATCCGGAAAGACTCCTTGGTCTACACTGGTGTTAAATATGTAAGCTAATAAATAGGGCGCAATGGTTTCGATACTAGATCTACAGATTTTCACAGACATTTCCCAGAGATCCTCTGTTGATTTAATTTTAAGATCTTTAAAAGCTTTTATAATAGCCTGGGGGTTTGTATGCCGAAACCTAAATTCCAAAGGGCATGCCTTCACATTCTGTCTAAGTAAGGCAGCAGAAAGCGCGGGTGAAGAATTTAAAGCTTCAGTAGTTTTAAGGGGAATATTAGCAAAAAAGTTTTCAAATTCTTGTGTTATATCCATATCTGAGTTAATGGGGCCTTGTGCAGTCTCTAAATTAAATTCAGTATTTCGCTGGTTTTTCCTACCTGTTTCATTATTTATTATTTGCCAGGTAGTTTTTATTGATAATATAAAGAGCTTTGGCTATTTTGCACACACTTTTAAAAGTTTTTGAATATTTTGCAGCATACTTATGAAAGCTTGTATTATTCATATGTTGCTTTAGGCCATAAAGTTCAAATAGTTTTTCCCTGCTTTTACGAATACCTAGAGTCGCCCAAGCACTAAATAAGAACTTTGTGTAAATACTTTTAATTTTGAACATGAACCTGAACATGAGGTCCTGGGTTCGATTCCCGGGTCGGGCAAAGTGTTATTGGGTTTTTCTATCTGGAATTTCTCAGTAGCAGCTTGGAGTCTGGATTTGTGCCCGGTTGATGGCAATAGGCTCGCCCCCTATTACATGGGACTTAAACATAACTGGCGAAATGTGGGTGTACCTGCTACAGGGACACCTCTGCCCAACCCTTCGGGGAAACAAGGCGTGATGTTATGTTATGTTACTTTTAATTTTTAGTGGAAAAGTGTCATTAAATTGCGTGTTTAATAATAAAAAGAACTCAATGTAAAACTCATTTAGGTCACCTATATTATTAAAACTCTGAACACATAATTTATTGGCCAAAGAATTATTTAATTTCTTTAAACTTTTACATGTTATTGTTTAATTGGCCTACACCTTATTCGAATTTTTTGTAAAGATATGTAGAAGCAAAATGTTATTGTTTGTCCACTCTGATTTGATGGCATCTTATTTACAATTTGTTTGTGTAAGTAATCATAATTACAAAAAATACTATCTATACAAGTGGCAGACGAACGGCGAAAGAAAACGGTGCGGCGCGGGTGCTTACACAGTCGTGTCCTTCCGATCGGAAATAAAAACCAATAGGTACTGAGTTACAATCAGCAAGTGAACGACAGACAGAGTGTGGCGGCGGTGCGTCAAAGAAAACCCCTATTTATTAAGGTTTGGTACTGCTAGCGATAAATTTATAAAGGTTAACGGTACTGGTACCGAAATATACCGGTATGCATTACCAACCTCAAAATTCCGCTACTGAAAAGAATAACGGTATCGAAATATTTCGGTAACCCTTATATAACGGTATGACGTCATACTGAAATTTAAAGGTAGGTACCTTAATTTTTGGGTAATTCAGTCCCTGGTCCTAAGTTACTTTGGGTCAGCGCATTGGTATTTTACTTCCCAGATAGCCGTAAAAAATATGCTTAGCGATCACTTTAAGTAAGAGCGCAGATTGATGTTCTTATGAATTAAAAATAAAAACAGCCTGTTGTTTCTACTGTTAAAATTAATTAATTTGTTTTGAGTACTTGAACTTGACTTTCAGTAATTATTTTGTATTTTGAATGACGTGTTCAATTTGCATTAAGGTAAATAATTATGAATGTATTGATATTTACTGCTTTGTTTTGTTTATGATTTTTTTTATTGTGATAATTTTTTACAAGTATTTAAATATTTTTATTTTAGAACAGGATTTTTTCCTCCAATATTTCTACTTATAATTGTGTGGGTGCTTAACAGCTGCAAATTACACTTGAGATTAGTTTCGTTCATATAGCGACTGCTGGTAGTATTATTATAGATACTTGAAGTTTGGGTTGAAAAAATCTGTTTTATTTATTGTTTTATCGTGTTTGGACAATACCATCACTTCCGTGAAGTTTTTTTTTTTGTTAGCCTGTATTGTGCCCCATTGCTGGGCAAAGGTCTCCCCTTTTTCCTTTCAAATCTCTCTATTTGGTGCGATTTCAGGCCATGTTGGCCCCGCAAATATGATTAGATCGTCACACCACCTTCGCCGCGGTCTACCTCGACGGCGATGTCCTCCTTCAGGCGTCCAGTGAGTGACGATCTTTGCCCATCTCTCCGGGTTCATTCGTGCGACGTGGTCTGACTGTTTTTCCTTTAACCTCCGCTACTCGAGTTATGGAGCGCAGGATGGTGTTTCTAGCGCGGTCCGTTTGCTTGTCACCTATTATGCTGCGCTCCATTGCCCGCCATAGGTTAGGAAAAATACCATAGTTTAGGTTAAGTTAACTCATCGACATGTGCATTTTGCCCAAATGCACATGTCGATGAGGTAACCTAACCTAAACCTAAACCTAACCTAACTGAGACAGTTGCTTTACTTTGTGAAAATTATTTTATCACCTCTGCTCTCAAAACGGTAAAGGAAAACATCGTGAGGAAACCCTAACTAGAACCAAAAATTTGAAGACATGTGACATCTACCAACCAGCACTGGGTCCCGTGTGGTGGATTACGGCCCACTTACTCTCACAGAGAGGAGGCAGTGAGAACATTATAGGCTGACTATGGTTGAGGCCTGGCGATGTATGCCGACTAAAAGGAGTTGTCCTAGTTCGGCTACAGATGATCTCATGTCTCCAAAGTATGTCTTTGATTATTATTTATATTATTATGTATCAATAGAGTGTCGCTCTACAAAAGAAGTAAAACAAACACGCTAAATTTGTAATGCTGACGTGCGTGACAGCTACGTCTTACACTCGCGCCACGTCATTGTGCTTTTCTAGTGTGCGTGCATTTAGCGGCTAACAGTTGGACGCTATTTCTTTCAACGTGTGAACTTTGTCTATCTAGACATTTATATCTTTGAAGTATGTGTAATCCGTTGTATTATTTTTGACGAAATAAATAAACTATAATTATATTAAAACTATTATTATGACGATTTACAATTAATGCAATTGATTGAACAAATGAACTTCTCAAATATTAAAGGTTCAAGCAGTGCATAACTTTATCACATCATAAGATTAAGTTATATGCAGTATTATGCATGCAGTTAGTAAAGATATCCGGGGACGTTGCATCTTGTGGTTATATCAATAATACTGCGGTTACGGGGCGATGAACCCAGGCAGTTAGAGTTACATGTGCATTCGAATGAATGAACTCGGAAAAAATTATGGTTTTAAATATTGTGAACCAATTTAAATTATCCCTATCTATCTGTCATTATATAAAATAATAATCTTTATTAGTTTTTTTAAAATTCTATTTTAATTTGGGACTTTTATAACCGCAATGAGTATGACAGTCCCATCATACCCTAAACAAATAGTAACAATTCACACTGCTATGGATTACATTTGGGCCATAAACCTGAACAGACTCCTCGCGTCATCAGCATTTGGTTGAGATAGAATTTTATGAAATGTGCCTAAATCAAGTCGGTTTAACCTCAAGGCCCCAAACACATCATTTCTATCAGACTCATATCGAACACAGTCCATCAATAAGTGAGTCTTCCACAACTCCACACTCCACACAATTAGGCGAGTTAATTTTTTTCATTATAACATGGAATGTGTCCAGATCTGAGTCTATGAGCTGTAACAACCAATTTCCTACAATCTTTATTACTTAAGAAAGTGGTTACAAATTAATTGAAGTCCCTGACACTTGTTCTAAGTGGTTAACCTGGTGGTTAACCTGTGTTACAAGAGCCAGTGCCCAGTGATTCTTTGACAGTTGTAGGAAATGGCTATAACACTGTATATTGACGTAGTGTGTCCACTTGATAAACAAAAAAAAAAATCGAATAGTACAAAGATAGCAGTAGAGCAACAGAATTATAGGCACTAATGCACTTGACCAACCCCGGCGATTATCGAGAAGCGAATAGAGAATTAAAACCGAATTGTTTGTTTGACTGAGTTTTCTTCGGGGTGTTGTGACAGTCAGCGGTCAACTATTAACTTATGTATCTATTTTACTAATACGGGAGCTACAATCTTTTGTATACTTATGTTTCTTGAGCGTGAAAATAGTCGATGACTTGGATGGGAAAATAGTCAGTCGCTTTTCTCGTCAGCGGCGCGCGGCGGGACTGGCGCCAAGGACGGCAAAAAATCTAATAGCGGCACTAAGATAATAATCAATTTTAGAATAGACATTAGACACTAAGGCCCATTTGCACGTTAAGTCGGGTTAAGACGCAGATATATGACAGTGACCTTGAATGGTTAGCTTACGTTTTCTGTACTGAGCTCACGCAACGCGTCGTACGTCCAGCCAGTAATAGGACTCGCCCATCAAGGAACGCTGTCCCAAATTAGACGCATTATTAATTTATTACACGTAAAACAAAAGGTATTCTAATAAAACACGTATCCTAAAAGATCAATAATTTAATTATCTTTAAAATGATGAAGTTTTCAAAAAAATACGCTTGTTGGATTTTGCGTCATTCTCAGTTTTTTATCTGCGTTAGACATAACTTTACAAATTAATTTCACTATGTAATATAAACATAATCAAAAATATGCTCTAAAACATATATTTTTTCCAAATCACTAACACTACTCGTTTAGACGTCATCTTCAGTATAAAATCATTAAAAGTCAGCTATGAAAATGTAGACTTTGCATTTTAACTCTTATTATGCGTTGAGCCACTAAAAAGTAGTACCAGGTTAGTTAACCTGACATTATTTTGAGTTGGGAACGCATTTCAATCGTCGAAACATAAAATAGAATTGTAATCCCTGATAAAATGTAATCCGACCAAATTTAATATGTATGCACGAAAAATAAACGGAAATTGTGTACCCATCTCTTTTATACTACATTACGATACGCAATACTTTCTTGTATTTGAATGTTGTAACATTACATTTTATTTCAATCTTTTTGTATGTGGTTTCCATGGAGATTTAGTATATTGATTGACGAAAACGTCAGATCAGGAAATAAAGTATTAAAGTTGTTTTTAATAGGTTTATTATTTTAATATATTCATGAATATATTTCCTGCTGATACACTTAACGAATTTTTACTTACTATAACGTCGAATAATATAAAATACAAAATAAATTATCAGCGGTACCTACCTCTTAACGTCAATTTATTCATTAATTACTACCAACCCAGAGTTTAGCGACTTATAACTCTCTCACATCGATGGGTTAAATATTTAAAAGTTTAACCTTAAGTTTACCTCTAATTCTTGGTGGCAGAAGATGAATTATTTGATTAGCCCTGAGTTAGCCAACTCAAAACCCATGAACGTGCAAGTGGGCTTAAGCTAGCAAAAATCTAAAATAGTTATAAATATGACAAAACAAACTAGACTGACATAAATAGGTTAAACGATTGTTATTGCAATTTGTTGCTAAGTAATTTTTCTTTCAAAGCTAGTTTTTTGTGTGACCTTCGCTTATAAAATGCTTACTTAATGTTTGATAAGCTGATAATTAAAACAATGCATTGTTTAACTGACGTACTTATTTTGATTTTGTTTGGCAATTTAAGCAAGCATTGTCTACAAAAATAGTTTTCTGTGTCAGTAGAAAAAGATCAAGACTGCCATAGTAAATTAAAGTGATAAGTATTAATTTTCTATATCGTAGCACTTTTCCGACAAACTGCACGCTTGCAGCTGATAGGCATATAAAAAAGTGGGCGAGTTCGAACTGGGGATGAGTATGAACGAAGCCCAAAATTTTTAAATAGTATAATAACATAAATATTATGTAGGATTTCTGTGCGTCGACTAGTTTGTTTTAAAATAATACCTGTATTTTAATTAAAATAAAAAATAAATAAAACAAAGATACAAAGTTTAAATATAGGTACTTACTTTAAAATAGTAAGCTCTTCCTGTTCCTTGTTTGTTTTTATCTAGTTGTAAATATTTATTTGTAAAGTTTTTATTTTAATAAATTAACACTTGACTAATGAATTCGTTTTTAAATTAATTTATAAACATAATTTACTTGGAATATTCGCATAATGTGCATTAATTTGTTTTGTTTTATTCGTAGGTTATCGCACTTTTGGATCGAGGTTATTCTTTATTTAGTATTTGGGCACAAAATAATAAATTTATATCCAAAGTTATAAATAGATTGGAATTCCTAAGTCATATAATATTAGTTTAAGACCGTTGAAATGTGCCCACGGCATTGAATAAATGTATTTTCATGTCTTGAATAAGATGTAGGCAGGAAATGAACTTCCTTGATTTGTTTTAACCGACTTCCAAAATGGAGGAGGTTCGAGGAGGAAATATAAATACAATAAAAAATACGTATTATTGAAGATAACTCAAAAACTATCCAAGCAAAGGTTATATTTATATGGGACCACTTCGAGAGCATACCCTTTCATACGAAAAAAGAACTGATGGAGAAGTCGGTGGACATTTATGAAAAAAATATATGCTTCGAACATAGAACCTCCTCCTTATTGGAAGTTGGTTAAAAATGGGAGAGTTGCACACGGTAACTATACAGAGGAATGAGGGTGTATGTGACAAACTTAACTATCGCATTAGGGCAACCTGTAAAGATAGATTTAAGGGTTGTAAAATTAAAAAATTCACACGTGGTAGAAGTGAAACCTTCAAAAGTTTTGGTTTCAAGAAAATGAAAATAAAAACCGGCCAAGTGCGTGTCGGACCACGCACAATGAAGGGTTCCGTAGTTGGGATGAATTTATCCCAAAAACAAACTTAACTTTGTAGTAGAAAAATATGTTCTCCCATACGGAATGTATGGGAAAACATGTTTTTGCAACTGCAAAGTTAAGTTGGTCGATTATTACTCGTTAACCTGTAAAGCCTACTTAGCTGTGATAGTTTTCCTTTTAATTTCGTTATATCAGCTACTGTTGTGATTTTTTTTACACACCCAAAACCAACCATTTAGCCGGCAGGGGGGGGGACACTTGACTCTAACAAAAATTAGCACTTTAAAGCTTAATATTTCGCAAACGAATCCCTGAATCCAAAAATGGTTTTCACAAACTCACAATATTTTTTAAGGACCTTTCCAATGATACCCCTTACCATGGGGTAAAAAAATAAAAAAATAACCATTACCACTTTACGTGTATGAGAGGTACCCTAAAAAAAAATGTTTTTCATAATTTTGTTTTACCAATTTGTCGGCGTAATTAATATGTATATCTATGCCAAATTAAAACTTTCTAGTACTAAGGGTCTCGGAGCTAGACCGCGGACAGACAGACAGACAGACGGACATGACGAAACTATAAGGGTTCCTTGTTTACTACGGAACCCTAAAAAAATCATGTATGACAGAATTGTTTCTCTTTAAAAGTTCTAAAAAACAAGTCCGCAACAGCATACATCACGCTTTTATCAGTAAAAGTGGAACTTTAAAACGTTAGGTAAAAGTACTGGGTCTTATAATCTTATTCCCCCTCATAACTTGCCTAGACTTGGACATCATAAATGCGCGCGCAGTACTTTATCATTATTTTGCTGCGATGTTATTTTAAAACTGCGATATCTCCTAAGATATTAACTGAAATCGAATGATGTCAAGGGCAATTTTGTTTAAAATTAAATACTTGTGATGAATAACGTATTCATTTCGATCATGATTAATATTTTGTTTATAAAAACACCTTCGCAAATAATGCATTATTTTAGAACAAATTTGGTTAGCATAAAAAAGGTTTTAGTGAGCCAACCTTAAAAGATAGACATATGCTGTCGCGGACTTTTTGTTTAGAACTTTTAAAGGGGAACAATTCTGTCATACATGATTTTTGCGAAACTTTAACCGTTTACGCAGCGCACGCAGCGGAAGCTCTCAAAAGGAAAAATAAAACCCCCCGATTTTGAAACATTCTTCATTGGTGCTCCGCTTCTTTTGGTCCTAGCGTGATGATATATAGCCTATAGCCTTCCTCAATAAATGGGCTATCTAACACTGAAATAATTTTTCAAATCAGACCAGTAGTCCTGAGATTAGCGCGTTCAAGCAAACAAACAAACTCTTCAGCTTCAGAGAACCACGAACATAAGAAACACTGTATAATGCTTCCTATCTCATTTTCTCCCACGTTAAATCTTATGAATTTGTGTCTGTCTCTTTTTACTGTCGCTTTTTCGTTTCATCGAGTTTCAAATCACAACGATGCCAAAGAAGTTTTCACTTCAATAAAGTTTTATCTAAGTAATAAGGTAACTATGAATTCGGATCGCTCTAAGAAAAAGCACCTCCTCCTTTTTTCACCGGTTAAAAATAGGGAAACCTAAGAAAAGATGAATGGATTTTGTGACAAATTATATTATGATATGACTAGGAAAGAAGTGTACTCAGATGAACACTGATAGAGATGTATTAAAAAAAAGAAATAAGTACTGTGTCGACCCAAAATAAATTGGCATAAGAGGAAGAGGAATTAGGAATAGTGGGCATTGCAATTAAATGAAAGAAAATTTAAAACTTATGTTAAAAGTACACTTTGTAAACAAGCATACTACAAATTAGAGGATTATATCCAAGAGTGCTTGGAAATATGCTGGTGGCTCCATAGGACAATTTAGAATCAAGACAAAATCAAACTGGTTGCTAATTTAATTGTAAAATTTATTATTTTGTGTTATATGACATTAATTTTACATTCTGTAATTACTTCCTCACACACTGACTTATTAATTATAAAATTTTAGGAAAATCGTCTACTTTTACAATGTTTTAAATATGTGAGCACCATGTGTCTATCACATAATTAAATTATCTGTCGTTGCTTCATTTTTAATATTCTTTTAACCTGTTGTGGTATAGTAATTTTATTCTAGGTGCATCGTCTTCACATATAATTATTTAACTAATTTACGTACCTATACAAACTATTGTAAAACATTTTAAAAGAGTAACGGTGGAGTTTCTTGCCCCTTTTTCTCCATACGAAAACTACCTTTTGCAAGGGGCGACTAGAATCAATTTTATTATTTTGTAAATTTTGACGTTCAAAAGTGCCATACATGTGCATTTGAAATAAATGATTTGACTTTGACATAATATTATGGCTAAAAGCGATCTTCTACAGATAATGATAATTATATTTAATTAATTATTTTTTTATCAACAGTAATGTTGGTACAACTCATCTATCCTAAACAAAAACAATGTACAGAGTATTTTAAAGATAGATACAGACAACCTTCCTGAAGACAGAAAAATGATGGATGATGATGATCTATGAATCCATATTATTAATGAGAAAATTGAAGCCATAAAGACCGTTAGCACGTGAACAGCCCCAACAAAGTCTATAAAGAAATATGATACGTAAGCGTGGTGCACCGTGCAGTTGCACCGGCGTATATAATTAATTACTGGTGCCCAGAGAACATTGGTCAATCTTTAGAAAGCTGCACGTTGCCGACCAATAGTGAAGCGCGTGGAAATTCGCACTATCGATACGGGAGAATACATTGGCTTTGTTAGATTAGTTTTGAGGAATTGACAAAAAGTAACAAATAAAAATAAAAGCTTTTCAAATCAGCCACCCTAATTGCGTAACACACTTTCAATTATAATCCAAGGGTTTCGAAGGTAATTCCTAATCCATTGCTTCATTTGTTTGAAAAATTCGTCTGCTCAACAACGTAAATAACGCAATGAACGTGGATGCACTGTCAAAATGAAATAGGGATGATGGCAAAAAAATTTTTTTTGTCCGTCTTGTGGATTATTAAAAAATATTGGATACATATTTTTTCTTTTTTTACGTTATCAAAGATTACGGCGATACATTGTATTAAAATGTGCCATGACGTCACGAGTATGTAGATTTTATACTTGTGACGTAGCGAACCCCACTCCCCAACTTTAATGCGTTTTATCTAAGTCATTTTTTATTAAAATGTTATAGCAAAAAATACGTGTCTAATATTTTTTACCGACTTCAAAAAAGGAGGAGGTTCTCAATTCGACAATATTTTTTTTATGTTTGTGACCTCAGAACCTTCGACTGGGTGAACCGATTTTGATGATTCTTTTTTTATTTGAAAGCTGGTGCTTCCCGCGTGGTCTCATATAAATTTTATTAACTTTGATGGTTTTTGAGTTGGGTTCAATAATACGTATTTTTTTCCCACTTAGTTTATGGATGATATCTTAGGTTCCTGTCACTGTTATTTACATAGCAGGTAGTGGTATTCGAATTTGTGTGGGGTAGGTACCTACCACAACTAAAAACTGAAAAATAAAAACTTTTTACAAAAAAAGAAATTCTATTTAGTCCGTCAGTCTGATAGTAAAAAAAAACTTTAATACAAAAAAATCAACCAACTTCCAAAAAAAACACTACAGTAAAAGTGAAAAATAACTTTAATTTCGGATGTTGGTGTCTTTGGTTTTGAATTTTTGTTTTGTGCCACGACTTCCACGTTGTCATGGGAACGTAATTTTTAAATAAAATATTAAAAAAAAATATGAAGCGCTTGCCATTTGTCTAGAATGTCTAGATCCTCAGTTCAACTACCTCTTGGATTTTTCCTTTGCTGTGAATACTACACCCAGCACTACGCCAGTCAAGTTTATTCGTTATCTAATCAGACTAAACACGTTTATCGACATCATAGTTTCGCTTCACTAAACCTTTACACGTGACTGTCTTGTAACCTTAATGAGAGTAGACGGCATGCGTCGGCGCACGTGTGTATTGGTGAGAAAATCCGATAGAATTCACTTATGTCTTCACTCCCGTTTTCCCTAACGAGGTTAGTAGTACTGATAGTTTGTTGTAATATCTTGGTCAACATTGCAGTTAGTATTGGGATAGGTTGTTCTGGGTAATAACCATTCTTTGCCTAACCTTAGTAATACGGAAGTGTCTCCACTGTCAGCGCCGGCTCCCAAAAATAACGCCATTGGGAACCGGCATGACATTACTGCAGGCAGCCGAGATTAAAAACATCGGCTGCCGGCACATTACATACTCTGTGGCCGGCACCGCCGGCTTCTATAATGGACACCAGCGGCGCGGTGTTTATGGAAACCCTTCCAGTATTCAGAACTCTATTAACTAACCCTAACTATAGTATTTTTTTCTATATATTCTAGTCGTTTTTGGCACTCGCCGGCCGCTGCTCGTGCGTAGGGGTTTACAGTTCTAACCTAACCTTATTTGCGAGTAAAAGTATCTAACCTAATCTAACTAGTTCAGTTCCGGGTACTTAGTAAGTACTTGATTACTGGAATATGGAAATAATTGATTATGGAAATATAATACTGAAAAAAGTAATGCTTTATTACATGTCTTTTTAATTATGTCTACCCCGCCTATCTACTCCAATATGCCAAATTGCCAACTCCGTTTTCAGCTTTTTTTTTCCAAACTCAGCGCCGGCAGCCAATTCAGCAACCGGTGCCGACAGCCAATTCGGGAGCCGTCACCGGCAGTGGAGGTACTCCCTAATAATAATGGTTATGGATAATAACGCCAACACCGGTGTGGCAGGTCTTGTAAGTTTTTATAATATTTGTATTAGACCTGTGGTAGACATCTACATCACCACATGCGAACTACGCACACACTGACGTCACGCAAAATCCTGAATCTGGCATATTGACGACAATCGTCGGGCAGTAGCCCACCAGACACAACACCCGTCTAGTCGGAGGATCCTCCCTTTTCTATGCAGGATAAGTGAACTTTACACCCTGTTCCTCATACCTCCGTAGACCTAAGTAGGAAAAACATTCTGATCATCAGTGATCTGCGATTGATTATAGGTATGTGAAAGTTAATTGTATGTGAATCTGTGTCTGTACCTACTAACACTAGATTTTAAGTAAAATTAAAGCAAGTAAGCTCTGTCTCAAATTCATTTATTAATTTTGTGAACATAGGGTAAAAGATTATACAGCTGTTACAAATAAATATCGGTCCATACTACGTCCTGCCAGAAGGCATACAAAATTGTTTAGGTAAATAGATAGGTAATCAAATGTAACATTAACAAAATGAAAATAAAAATAAAAAGTCAAGGTACATGTCACAATTTCATGCCAATAATAATAAAATGTCAATAAATTAAGAAAAAAAAAAAAAGTGTGGCACTCGAGGACTGCCGCGGTAAAGCATAGCATTTGTAACCTCCATGACAACATCACGTTGTCATGGGAACCGTCATTACATGGTAGGCGGAGTGGGGGGTGTTAGGTTGTATTTTCGTTACGTTACGGAATTTCTTGATTCGGTCGCCGCGCTCAAAGCCCGCGATAAAAGCTATGCAATAGCTTAAAATTCTAAGTATTCTATTATCCAGTAACTGAGTTGTGGAGGTCAGATAGGCAGTGACTCCATGTAAAATATTGGTATTCAGCTGCATCTGGTTAGACTGAAAGCCGACCGCGGCATAGTTGGGAAAAAGCAAAGCAGATTGTTTTTTTTTGAGTAGGTGCGTCAGATATTCGGGGGTGTATATCGCTCGTTATATTAACATAAGTCTCATGTAATAGAAGACAAGCTTATTGTCACTAACCGGATACAAATCCCGACTCCAGTCAGCTAATGAACTAAAAAAAAAAAAAACTTTTCTCGGCGTGGAAAACGAAAACAGGTCCCAATGTTTAGCAATCGCACTTGCAACCACAAGGTTAACAACAGAGCCAAGACCTTCTATAGAAAACAAAAAAAATTGTCATCACCACAATCTTCTGGCCACTCAAAACATGTAAAAGCGACATCAAGTTCCAACTACAAAAAAAGGGGAAAAGGAATGGGAAAAGGTTGGGCAGATGAGTGACCTGTGAGTGGTTTTTTTTATTTAGCTTTTTGTATCCTACGACAGAGAAATGTTTAATGGACTGTGTGAAAGATGGAATGGGTAGGAAGGGGGTGGATGACAGCTGATAGAAGATATTTGGAAGACGAAGACAAGCCAAATATATTGGGATGAGGTCAGGAGGTCGATCTTGATTCGTCGTTTACCGATTGTTAATGTTATCCAGTACTTTCTTGCTGATTATAGAGTTCAATATTGCATGAACTCTTTCATTTTGTATGGGTTCTTACTCTTATGACTATTATCAACTGCAGAGTCAAATCCATTTGCGTCTAAATAATGTAGTACCTGGTATTGAAGGTTATACCTATTTGATTTTAACGAAGTAGTAAACTTGTTCGTGTTAATTAACTATTAAATCTTAGAAACCTGTAACCTTATCTTGAATGTGTTATGTATTTTTTAACACAGTATTTTGTTTTTGTCGCTATTTTAGAAGTTCGTCGCTGTAGGTGTTAATGGCGGATTTAAGGAAATCAAGTTGTCTGTAACCTTGGTATTTGTTAATTGGTTCTTAGATTGTAACTAAGACCTAAGTTATCTCAGCCAGAGATATTGAGAATTTTGAAAGAAGCGAAAACAAATACGAATGATTTGTTTTTATGTGTCAAGTCAAAACATTGGGTGAATCGTCAACCTTATATCGATCACACCCAGCCAGAGTACCAGCTGATTTTAAGAGTTTCGATAAAATCATAATAGCTAACACTCCTGTGGGCCTACCACCAGCTCATAAAGCAGTATTATTTTAATATTCCTTCTGTGCGGGAAAGAGATGAAGCTTGACAGGACGTATAGCTCAATCTCTTTCTCCAATTCTGCTCTTGTTCCAATTTATTAAGGAATCGGCAAAGAATGTCTTCTTCTATACAAATTTTTGAACTACCGTCTCATAATTTACCCCTGGTCTAGCCTCACCTATCTGCACACAATTCATCCATCGTTTCTGTGGTCTTAACATATTCTTATAGCAAGCCACATTCACACTCAAACCTTTCTTACAACATGACTCCTGCAATAATGGAAGTATGCATAGTAAAATGATATAAAATATCATCATCATCCTATAATGTTCCCACAGCTGGGAGACAGGCTTCCTCTCTGTGAGAGGGAGTGGGCCGTAATCCACCACGCGGGCCCAGTGCGGGTTGGTAGATGTCACATATCTTCGAATTTTCGGTTCTAGAAGGACATGCCGGTTTCCTCACGATGTTTTCCTTTACCGTTTTGAGAGCAGTGGTGATGAAATAATTTACACAAAGTAAAGTGCCTATACAACTCGTAAGTCGCGGCCGTTACCACTGGGCCACCACTGCTCCTATACACGATAAAATAAAATTAGCCTTTAGTGATTTCAAAACAATTTGATAGCTAAGCACCTATATCGTATGAATGAGAACAAAGCAATATAAGATGGCGACATACATTTTGAAAGGCATCATAAGTTTATGCACGTGAGGAAACCCATGGAAACTGCACGCTATAACTGTATTATTGCATTTTGTTTGTGAAAGGTACACCGTTGCAAAATGATGCTGTTAGGATGCAATTGTGTGTTTTCTCATACATATGTAACGACTTGCATAGGATTTGGAAAACTTTAGTTTGTTCAGTGTTTTCTTGAGTACACGTTGGTTTATTGAAATCTTTCCTTTGTTTGCTTTTTAGGGTTCCGTAGTCAACAAGGAACCCTAATAGTTTCGCCATGTCCGTCTTTCAATCTGTCTGTTTATCTATCCACGGCTTAGCTCAGAGAATGTTAGTACTAGAAAGGCATGAGTATACATATTAATCACGCCGACAAAGTGGTGACATACAATGGTGCCAATTCCCTTGTTCACAAACTAAACTAAATTTAAGTTCAGTGCATCTTTTTCTTTCTATTTCATTAAGAAAAGGACAGAAGATAAATTTTAGTTTAGTCCTGTCAAATTAATCAGCGCCTGTCACTCTCCATACAAGTTTAGACGTGATTAAAAACTTGCCGACTAAAATTACGTCAATTTACGTCAAGCGCTGATTAATTTGACAGGACTAAACTAAAATTTATCTTCTGTCCTTTTCTTAATGAAATAGAAAGAAAAAGATGCACTGAACTTAAATTTAGTTTAGTCTGTGAACAAGGGAATCGGCACCAATGATATTTTTTTTGGGTACCTCCCCTGCACGTAAAGTAGGTAGGGATGTGTTTTTCTTCTCGTCTACCCCATGATGTGGGGTATCGTTGGAAAGGTCGTTCAAAAATATTTTGAGTTTGTGAAGATCATTATTGGATTCAGGGATCCGTTTGCAAAATATTAAGCTTTAAAGTGCTAAATTTGTTAGAGTATAGTGTCCCCCCTTCTCTCAGCTAAATGGTTGGTTTTGGATATGTTGACAAAATTCACAGCAGTAGTATATATAACGAAATTAAAAGGAAAACTATCACAGCTAAGTAGGCTCTACAAGTTAACGAGTAATAATCGACCAACTTACATTTGCAGTTGAAAAAACATGTTCTCCCATATATTCAGTATCGAAGAACATGTTTTTCAACTACACTGTTAAGTTTGTTCGTGCGTGGTCCGGTTTTTTTTGTTCTACTTTTAGACAGGATTTCAGTTTCCTATTTAAATATTGTTGAGGACAGTTGACGAAACTCAAGTATTTCTTCCGTCGGACTGACGTGATTCTTGCTTGTTTTCTTAATTTAATTAAGGGCTTTTATCATTGCAATGCGCAATTTTGCAGCTAAATGAACCGACGACCTTAAAACAGCTGCCGGGACAGACCGAGAATCGGAAGATAGCAACTGATGTTTAGCAACTGGGGAGAGGCCTGTGTCTACTTTCCAGTTAGACTTCGATAGGCTAAAATGATTGAAGAATTTCCTTAACAACACCGATGTAGTTAAAATTTTACTAGTGTCATCATCATTATCATCAGCCTATAATGTTCCCACTGCTGGGACACAGGCCTCCGCTCTGTGAGAGGGAGTGGGCCGTAATCTACCACGCGGGCCCAGTGCGGGTTGGTAGATGTCACATGTCTTCAAATTTTCGGTTCTAGGATATGTCGGTTTCCTCACGATGTTTTCTTTCACCGTTTTGAAAGCAGTGGTGATGAAATAATTTACACAAAGTAAAGCGCCTTTCTTGGGTTCGAACCTACGACGTACAACTCGTAAGTCACGGCCGTTACCACTGGGCCACCACTGCTCTCTCACAATTTTACTAGTGTACCTACGATTATGTTTTTATTTAGTACCTAATACCTTATCCTTGTATGATATGGCTGCCTACCTTTTATGACTTCCATAGTAGGCATTTGGGTGGCCCTTCAGTAGTTATGACTAGAATATATTTTTATACTGCCTCGATGGTTTAGTAATCGCAAGTGCCACTGCCGAGCATGAGGTCCTGGGTTCGATTCTCAGGTCGGGAAAATTGTGATTGGGATTCTCCATCGGGAATTTCTCACTTGCAGCCCGGAGTCTGTATTTGTGCCCGGTTGATGGCAGTAGGCTTGCTCCCTACTCGTAAGTCACGGCCGTTACCACTGGGCCACCACTGCTCTCTCACAATTTTACTAGTGTACCTACGATTATGTTTTTATTTAGTACCTAATACCTTATCCTTGTATGATATGGCTGCCTACCTTTTATGACTTCCATAGTAGGCATTTGGGTGGCCCTTCAGTAGTTATGACTAGAATATATTTTTATACTGCCTCGATGGTTTAGTAATCGCAAGTGCCACTGCCGAGCATGAGGTCCTGGGTTCGATTCTCAGGTCGGGAAAATTGTGATTGGGATTCTCCATCGGGAATTTCTCACTTGCAGCCCGGAGTCTGTATTTGTGCCCGGTTGATGGCAGTAGGCTTGCTCCCTATTACATGGGACTTAAACATAACTGGCGAAATGTGGGTGTACTATAGGTACACCTCTGCCTAACCCTTCGGGCATTATTTATAGGCGTGATATTATGTTATATCCTATACTATTAAACGAGCAATATTTGTATATACATAAATTAATATATATTTGTAATCACGTTTTCGAAATCGGCTCTAACGATTTCGATGAAAGTTGCAATACAGGGGTTTACGGGGGCGAAAAATCGATCTAGCTAGGTCTCATGTCTGGGAAAATTCGTTTTCTATATTTTTTGGGAATTTTATACAACGTTGGCATACTTGGATGATATATTTATTTCTTTGAACTCGAGCAGAGCTCGGTCATCCAGGTACTGTATATTTTTATATCATTACTAGCTGCGCCCCGCGGTTTCACCCGCGTAAGACTCGATCCTGTGGGAATATCGGGATAAAAGTATCTTATGTGTTAATCCAGGTTATAAAATATCTGGGTGCCAAATTTCATCAAAATTGGTCCAGCCGTTTGAGCGTGAAGAAGAGACAAACATACACACTCACAATCTTTCGCCTTTATAATATTAGTTTGATATCGGGATAAAAGTATCTTATGTTTTACATACATACATACATAAACTCACGCCTTCTTCCCATGGGGGTAGGCAGAAACTACAGAACGCCACCTGCTACGATCCTTACCTCCTTTTGCCTCGTTTTCTTATGTTTTAATCCAGGTTATAAACTATCTGTGTGCCAAATTTCATTCAAATTGGTCCAGCCGTTTGAGCGTGAAGAAGAGACAAACATACACACACACTCACAAACTTTCGCCTTTTAATATTAGTGTGATTTTCCTCATAACCACATCATGAAGCTACCTACTGCTAGTGTGGTGGTATCTACTTCCATACTGGTATGGAAATATAAGATGCTCATAGAATTTATTAGCTGTTTGAGTGTTTAAGATTCTATGCACGCTTTCAAGGGTTTTTGGTGAAAGTTAGCGAAGGGCTTGTATGTGACTTGTGTTGGTAACTATAACTTATCTATGAGTAGCTGCACCCACGGCTTTGTCTGCAAGAAATGCTTCGTGTTAAGTTTTCTATTCGATGGATAAATTGTTTATTGTACAATCGGGGAAATAAATTGATTCTGAAACAGTTAGCTTATTGCCAACATCAAAACAGCCAGTTTCATTGTAACCACAATATCATCCTATATGCCGTATGCAAGCTATATCTGTTTGCTCAACGGGATGAGTGTATTTCACGAGATAAAATGTTTTCACTTATCACTAACTTCACTGGGTAGGTATAAGAATAATACCACTGTTTGTCAATACTATAACTATTGACCTATCAAATAAAAGTAAACGTAAAACTAAATAACAAACTGTATTTCTTGTAAGAGGCAAACTACCATCATAATCGTATTGGGGACGGACAACCACCGCAATGGCAATTTTTTTTATAAAAATAAAATCAACTAAATTCCAAACTAAAAAATATTTTTATTTCAAGTAGGTAGCAACATTTTCTAGTTATAAAAAAAATTCGACTGTGTTTTCACTTTCTGCAGTGGCATTTTCATCCACTCCACGAAAATTTTCTGTTTGGGAAATTCAACCATTTGTTACGGTCGCGAATTATATTTTAAAACGTAATGTTAGAATTTCGCGGGCTACTGCCCCACACGTGATAATTGCCAGTTTACAATTTTCCGAGAATTTTTTTAGATCCTGTGCAGTACAACTTAACAACAAAGTTGTACTGCAAAAATAACATGATAAATGACAAAGGTACATAAGTAAAAAAAATTATAAAATTTACAGCTAATGAGTGTTTTTTCTAAGAATTTACCGTCTACAATTGTCGACTGCTGACCTAACGTGACCCCACAAAGACCATTGTTTTAATGCAGACGTCACAGTCACAGAGTAGGTATTATAATCACTATGACAAATGTACGTGACAGTTGCAAAATATTGAAACTAGCGAACCCTCCCCTTGGTATAACATCGAGTTTTCTTTTTAAGTAAGTAATTATTTATTATACAAATTATGGTAAAATTCACATCAAAATTTAGCGTAGTTTAGAAGAACAACGCGATCACATATACAGACACGAAAAGCGACTTTAATTTTTATAAATTAAAGTCGCTTTAACTTTAAAAACTTACTACTTTTTAACTTTTAACTTTTTTTTACTTTTTAACTTTAAAGTCGCTTTCAACTTTAATTTTTATAAATTAAAGTCGCTTTTATTATTAAGTACTACCGACCGAGCGGGTCGCTAGTACTTAATAGTAAAAGCGACTGCTTCGCACGGTTTTTACGACTTGACAAACCATTGAAATTTCTTAGTCATATGTTACTTTAATATTAACGTATTATCTATACACATAAACCTTCTGGAATAAATTCTCTAAACCAGTGGTTCCCAAAGATACGTAAAGGCACGTCTTTCTACATTGTTCTCACATGTATAATTTCAACATTTATTTATTTTATTTTTTGGAAAACTTACAGCTAAACAGACACAATAAGTAATAGTTGTGAACAAAATATGGCCAATTACAAGTTTCCACATGTAGTTTAAACCTAAATTATATGAACACGACAAAAAAAAATTGACAATAAGACTATACACAACAAAAACAGAAAAAAGACTATTTACGCTCGAAGAAGCCATTAGATAAAATTTTCTTTAATTTAGCAACACTAGTATTGAAAATGTCGATATCAGCTTCCCGGCAGGTTGCGTTGTATATGCGACTGGCTCATCATGTACGAGTTCCGTCTGTACGTAGTGGCTACCACTGGGGTGTGCAGTAAATGAGGTCTACGCAAGAACACAGACGGCACTCGCAGCTCGATTTTGTGTAACAACTCTGTAACACCAGTTGTTCCATTGGCAATCTTGAAAAGAAACACAAGATCTGATATTTTTCGCCTTTCGTAACGTGGAAGAATATGAATGATGTAACCAATATTTTGTAACAAATTTTTATTTAAAAGAGTGTCCGTGGAGTTTCTTGCCCGTTCTTCTCCATAGGTACCTACTATGCTTTGGAATGGGCAACTAGCTTCATATTTCTGACTGACCGATTCCTTGACAATTCAAAAGTGCCTGTAAATGGTTTAATTGAAATAAATGCTTTGAGTTGAGTTGAGTTGAGATACCTGGACCGCGACCCACCTAACAAAAACTTTCAAATTCGGGACTCATCTCTTGGCTGTCATAGTGAAAAGAAGGATACTTAACTATAGGAATGAAGGGCTGTTCAAATGATCTTTTATATAGATTCTTTTCTTTTAGATTCTGTGAATGTGAGAACGTTGTAGGCTGTAGACTTGTGGACCATTTTCTATTTTACTAAGTACCTGGTACTTGTTGATATGACTACACTGTCCTCCCACACCTATTAACACTGTAATTTGGAAACATTGTAGAAACCATTTATTTTGAAAAGAGTAACCGTGGAGTTTCTTGCCGGCTCTTCTCCATAGGTAGTGACCAATTGGAACCGTGCACCTAGCTTCTGACGTTTCATAAGTGCCCTTGTAGGTTTATGTGAGATAAAATATTTTTAATTTGAATTTAAGAAAAAAACATTCAGTTACAATCGATTTTTTTTACTAAACTTAATTAAATACAAGGAGTGCTATTTCAATGAGATGAGAAGGTTGTATTTGGTCCTATTTTTTGTCATTATAAGCTTTAGCATCAACTTCAATTTTAGCTAGGTAACTTTAATCACAATGAGGTTAATACATCCAATTTATTTCGGTATTTAGTTTTAATATTAATCATAGCTGAAAATCGATTTTTCAAGGTCCACCCAATATTCGCGCGCGACCCACCAGTGGGTCGCAACCCATAGTTTGGGAACCACTGCTCTAAACGATGGTGAATACCTCGTAGGTTTATAGGTTACCTCCCTCTAGAATTGGGCTATCCAATGTAAAAATATTTTTTGAAATCCAACTGGTAAGTAGTTCCGGAGATTACCCCATACATACAAATTTACAAACAAATTTTACCTTTTTAATAATAATTATTATATGTATTAATAAATATATTATAATCGGAAATACATTGTCAAGGACGGTACGGTTGACATCTGTCGGGCATGCCACCGCGCACCGTCCTGGTCCGACATATTGTTTCTGGTTGTTCTCGTCTTGTTATCGGATTCGTTGTTAGACACAATCTAGCGGCTAGGATTATCCACCAGCAACTTGCCTTGCAATACAACCTTGTGGAGTCCGAAGTACCATACTACAGGTATGTGCCCGACCCATTACTCGAGAAGCCTGATATTTTGGTGATAGATGACGAGAGCGCCGTGCAATGAACAATCATTGCACGGCGCTTTATCGCTGTCCCTCATAACGAGAATCTCGTGAAAGCTGAGAAAGATAAAAAAATCAAGTATCTTGACTTAGCACACGAGGTCATCGACATGTGGGACGTGGACTCTGCAATCATTGTACCGATAATCGTAACGGTTAATGACCTAATAGTGGAGAGCCTCGATCAACACCTCAGGAGGCTCTCATTACGCGGCTGGGTCAAGGGCTTGATTCAGAAGGCAGTACTCCTAGACACGGTACGCATCGTGAGGAAGTTCCTCTCTCTAGAGGCCTGACCATTGGCAGCTTGGACCTTGTTTTATAATTTTTTTTATATTTTTTTATTTCTTTTTCATCAAAATATTTAAAAATGTAATTTATATGTATGGAAATGTAATAAAGAATATCTTATTATATAACATTAAAATGTATAAATATTAATATATTAATTGTTAGGTTTTATTTTCGTTACGTTTCGGAATTTCTTGATTCGGTCGCCGCGCTCAAAGCCCGCGATAAAAGCTATGCAATAGCTTAAAAACTTAGTTGTTACACGTCCGTGTTTGGGTCACAGCAATTCATATGTGTACCTAATCGGTCCATTAGGAGCAAAATGGCTGCGACAGACGGACAGACAGAAACACGAGTAAACCTATAAGGGTTTCGTTTTTTCATTCGGACGTACTGAACCCTAAAAATGACATAGCTAAGACTCCATGTCTATGTGTACCTCACTATGTCATAAAGCCAAGTAACACGATAGTCAATGGCGGCTCTCGTATCCTTGAGCCCCATTTTGTCATGTCGTAAACACCGACAATCTCTCTAGCCAAGCCTTGAATTTTGAGATTTTGTAATGCTAGATTAACCTGTGGTGCAACGGAGGTAATTTAACTATCGTTTGGGGAGATATGATTAGATAGAATAATAAATGTAGGTATTTTTTTGTGTTTGCATCTTTCTGCTACCTCATCAAGTCATCATCATCTTCCTAGATTTTTTCCAACTACGTTGGGGTCGGTTTCCAGTCTAACCGGATGCAGCTGAACACCTGTATTTTAGATGGAGCGACTGCCTATCTGACCTCCACAACCCGGTTACTGGGTAATACTAAAAGTTTATTACCTATCTAAGTAAAAAATAACATTTACGTTTTTATGTCTCCAAAAATACAAAAATATTTTCGAGACAATATAATTAACTGTCAATTAACATTAAATGACACTTACATAAATTTGTTGGAACGAAAATAAAGCTGAACATAATTTTTTAACACATCACACATTGTCACATTATACAAGATAAAATGGCGAGTTAATCGTACTATTATTTTTAAAAGGTTTTTGTTTCTAAAATAAAACTGATCTTAATATTAAAACACAGATTGGAAGGCTTAAAAAGTAGCCTAAATATAAAAAGGCTTATACAGATTTCTGAGAAAGCTATTTAATTTTCATTCTCATGTTAAAGCAGATAGCAGTGGTGGCCCAGTGGTAACGGCCGCGACTTACGAGTTGTATGTCGTAGGTTCGAACCCAGACAGGCGCTTTACTTTGTGTAAATTATTTCATCACCACTGCTCTCAAAACGGTGAAGGAAAACATCGTGAGGAAACCGGCATGTCCTAGAACCGAAAATTCGAAGACATGTGACATCTACCAAACCGCACTGGGCCCGCGTGGTGGATTACGGCCCACTCCCTCTCACAGAGAGGAGGCCTGTGTCCCAGCAGTGGGAACATTTATATGCTGATGATGATGATGATGATGATGTTAAAGCAAGTGCTTTACATGACATAAAGTAGATCTTAAAAGAAGTAATTATTATAATTTAATCAAGTACCATTACCACGGATGTTAAGGATACAACCTAAATCGTCTAGATTTTACATGTGGCACATTAAGAAGCCATAGTAACTCAGCTTTTTTTTTTGTGGGGAATTATCAAATAACTTCTCCCGCTCTGGGTGGAGCGGGAGGGCGTGTCAGACTCTTACTGACTAAAACCCACCCGTGTTCCTTCAGTTACCATGTTGCCGGGGGGCCACGATTTCCCTTTCGGCCCATATTCGCAGCCCCGGCAGGCGTTGGTCCTAGCGGACCCCGTCAATTCTGCTGACATCTCTTTGAGGCGCGCGTGGAACACAACGCGCCGTCGACTCGGGCTTGGTCTTTATCGGACGGCGAGCTACCCATTGCTCACCGTCCACAAGCCCGCGCCTACAGTGGCCGGAAATCTGTGATTCCCGACGCCCAGGGCGTCGGAAATCTGTGATTCCCGACGCCCAGGGCGTCTCCTCAAATAGTACCTTAGCTCAAATTCGCTCAAATTCAGTTTTTATCTCGCTCGCACACTATGGTGCGGACTGAGTGAAGCGGAGGCTGGGTGGGGTCCTGGCGGCTCCAAGGCGACGATAGTTTAAGTCTTTTTATTTTACGGTGAAAATAATGGTAATAAAAAAAACATAGTATCTACTTTATATTTAGTTCAGTTATTATGCAAAGTTTCATGATCTAATTTGATGTATTTTTTAATACTAGTGGCTGATTGTTCGGGTTGGACGTAACTTAGTAATTTTTTTCTATCTAGAAATTTTTATGGAATCGTGTTTTCGTAACAATAATCTTCAACTTTAACATATATTTATTTCAATATTCTTACTGCAGTATTTTCGATATAACGGAGAATCATGCTAAGCAATTTGAGGTATTATAGACTCTTAAAAAGAACCTAGAGTCTATGGTCTAACCATAGACTCTAGGTCCTTAGGTTGTTGTGCGTTGTCTTGCTCCAGATGCAATCTTTTCTTCTTACAACACTAGTTTTTTTTTTAATAAGCATCATCAACAGCAAAGGGTAAATAACATCTATGTTCTAGATCTTAGTGTTACTCATAAATATGGCGTCCATAGTCACGCGCAGGCGCAGGTTGCAAAATGCATGGTTGTACCTCGTCTTGGCCGTGAGATATTGCAGAAATAATTATAATTAATCATCATTATGGTTGCTCTGTGTTTTCGCCATTGAATCCATTATTTTTAGTGTTCCGTATGGAAATTATTTATTTATTCTTTCAGCATTATTAAAATTACTAGCTCTTTCTCCGGGACTTCGACTGTGTGAATTTTTGTATTTTAACCGACTTCCAAAAAGGAGGAGGTTCATATGTCCGTAGCGTATGTTTTTTTTTTAATGTATGTCTACCGATTTCTCCGTCATTTGTGGACCGATTTTGAATTATTATTATTTTTTGTTTGAAAGGGTATGCTCTCAAATTGGTCACATATACATTTTATTAACTTTGCTTGTGTAGTTTTTCAGTTAGCTACAAAATACGTATTTTTTCCCACTTAGTATGTAGATGATATGATAAGTTCCTGTCACTGGTAGCAGGTAAAAGAAAGAAAGAAAGAAAGAAAGAAAAAACGTTTATTTGCGGTAAACATGACGCAGAAAAAAATATTGTTTGAAATACAAAAATGAGAAGCATGCGTCACATCCACGCAAATCGCTCGAGTCGATCGAGTGGTATTCGAATGTGTGTGGGGTAGGTACCACAACTAAAAAGTGAAAAATAAAAACTTTTTACAAAAAAAAAAATACTACAAAGTAAAAATAACTTTCGGAAGTCGGTGGCAAAAAACGAAAATACAAAACCCAAGACACCGACTTCCGAAATTAAAGTTATTTTTCACTTTGTAGTGTTTTTTTTTGAAGTCGGTTGTTTTTTTTATTGTAATAAGTTTTTTCCCTCACATATTTGTTAATCCACATTTCAGCCATTTTTAGATGGTTCGTAGAAAGTATGCCTATGTCCATCCTGACATTTCCAATTATACCTATAGAGGGACTGGAAACCTATGCCTGCTAAACCGATTTTGATGAAACATCTATAACTTTCATCAAAATCGGTTTAGCAGTTTGTCCATGAAATCGTAACAGAGAGACAGATTCCAGAGACTCTTAAAATATTATTATGGATCTAAGGTAATGTAAAGTTGTTACACGCTGCTAGATAAATAATATTAACCTTTTAGGTACAATTATGGTACAATTATTCTTATAAGTTCTGGGCTATGATTACCCTTCTCACTTAACCTAACTGGCCTTTGATACGAATGAAGGCGGTTCTGTTTTATAAATTACATCTTATATTGTAAATCATGGTCACTGTGATCATGACAATAATAATAATTGATTGACATAGGCTACCTCTGTAGCCTAGCAACTAACGATTTCTTGAAAGTGGTTTTCTTGCTAAGTAATTAAAATCACTAAATACTTAAAAAAAAACTCTAAGATTCTTAACAACGTTTCTCTGATAGAAATCTCCTTTATTCACAGTTAAGAAAAAAATTAAAAGTCAATGGGAATTTTGGACGACGACCTTTGAAATGTTCTGTTCAAAAATTGCAATTTCACTCATTCAAAATCGTAAGAACTGTCAATTAATAATTTTACAAAAGAAATTATTTTTCTCAGCCGGAAAATTAAACCTATAATTGCCTACTCTGTCATCCCTAAAAGTCAACAGATATAATTAAAGAACCACATTATTTAGCAGTAGTGGCCCAGTGGTAACGGCCGCGACTTACGAGTTGTAAGATCGTGGGTTCGAACCTAGACAGGTGCTTTACTTTGTGTAAATTATGTATATATGCATGTCCTAGAACCGAAAATTCGAAAACATGTGACATCTACCAACCCGCACTGGGCCCGCGTGGTGGATTACGGCCCACTCCCTCTCACAGAGAGGAGGCCTGTATCCCAGCAGTGGGAACATTTATAGGCTGATGATGATGGTATAACTATTATAACTAGATCTAAAATTACGAACAGACGATCTTTTTGACAGAACACCAACGACGAAGCCCAGCTCGAGCTTAGTTATGAAACAATAGCGAACCTTCTCTTTGCGCCAATCTTAACGGAGATTAGCCTTCGGCGCGGCAAATAGTATAGTGCACAAGTGTGTGCACAGACACAGGTGCACTCTCTCTTCCCTCACTCTCATAGTCCGATGGGACGGCAATCCGACACGACCGGAGAGATCAGGCGCAGGACCAACGGCTTAAAACATGTTTTCCGAGGCACGGGGGCATCACACCGCCAACTTCTAAACTGATCCGGGCTGTTATTAAGAAATTCCTATTTCCAATTGCGTATTGAAGTATCTACTAGATTTGAATTATAGTGCACCGGCTACTTGATGCTTGTATTTTGGTAACATTGTAATTAAACATGGGGTTAACATCCCACTTTGCCTGAAAAAAATAGACTAAATTTTTACTATAATGTAGGTACACTCCAGGAAAAAGTAAGACAATGGTACTTAATCTAATATATATAAATTACGTGTCACGTTGTTTGTTCGCGATGGACTCCTAAACTACGTAACCGATTTTAATCAAATTTGCACACCGTGTGCAGTTTGATCCAACTTGAAAGATAGGGTAGGTAGGGTGGGTAGGGTAGGTAGGGAAGGTAGGGTAGGGTAGTAAGTGATAAAGATGGTCCACCCCAAACATTTATATGGCAAAACAACGTTTGCAGGGTCAGCTAGTTTATAATATATCATCTGCCTAGCCTTTTCCCAACTATATTGAAAACATCTTAGAGTCTAACCGGATGCACCTGAATACAGTATTTTACATGGAGCGAATGTCTATCTAACCTCCAACCACAACTTAGTTTCTGGGCAATAACACCCTTGGTAACACTGGTTGTCAGACTTTCCGAGGCACGGGTTTCGATATGTAGTGGATGGTTACCCATCCACGGACCGAACTCAGGAAGTGTAGCTTAACCTTCAATCGACCCGAATATTATTAGTTAACCACGAGCCCCTCACAATGGTATTATACACTTAATATACTAGCAAAGGTTCCACCTAGCATGGCCGCCATTGATGAATTTTTTGTGCACATGTAGGTAACTCCTATACGCTCCTAAATATTGCATTGTACCTACATGACATTGGAAAAAATATATTTTCAACCATAAAATAAAAATCTTAAATTAGGAACGCGTCCAAACCCCGCAGTATTTCATTTAAACAGAACTAATTTTGTTTTTCTTTCGCTTTGCAAATAGTCGACAGGTTGACCGTTATCCTTTGGTTATAAAGTTGTTTTGATACGCACATTTTTACCCGTTTTTTATCGTGAGTGTTCTTCTATTTCTTTGGTGGAGCTTAATTACTAAGTGGAATTGCCAGTGTAATTTTATATCTATTTTTGGGAACGTTAAAACCAGCAAAAAATTTATGAGCCTCACGTGTCATGGAATGGTCGTGTGATTTTATTTTTAATGGTTTTTGCCTGAGACTTCGTTCGCGTAAAATTTCATGTTTTGACACAATATAATATCCCATGATACTCGGCTTCCCATTATTTATTTTATTTATATTTAATTAATAAGTAACAACACTAAAAAAAAAATACTAATACTAGTGTATTACTGAAATAAAAATAGCTTAACAGTGAGCTCACTGGTTCATGTGTATCTAATCTTAGTTCACCGATCCTTGATCTTGTGACAAAAGGTACCGACAATTAATAATTAAGTTAATTGGCAGAACAATAAGGAAAATGGTTTTTATTTCTATTAATAATGATGTTGTTTATTACTATGTGCTGCCGTGTAACAGATAGTGTTAATTTTTTAGTTTGTACTCAAGTAAAATAACTACTAACACAGGTATAGCGCTAAGGGTTCCTTTGGCTCGTGGCCAAAATCGGAACTAATGAGGCCATCTTGTTTTGTTTATATATTTGACAAAACAATTCAAATAAATAAAAACAAAAAAAAAAATCAAATCAAATATAGACCAGTTTAAGAAAACATTTAAAAAAATACTGACAGAAAAAGCTTATTATAATATTAATGAATTTTTAAATGATAAATCCCTCTGAAGATACTGACTGAATGTAATCTATTTATTTTGAATCATGACTATTGACGTTATTTAATTTGATATTATTGTTAATTGTTGATTTATTTATATTATTGTTCATTGTACCTATCTTAATTTTAAAATCCTATTGTCTTTCGACCAAATTTGTACACCAGCCATGGTCAAACATGTTGAGCCAAAAAATACTTTGTTACACCTATAATAAGCATCATACCATGTATATTATCTACACATGTTTTTGCAAATAAACGAATCTGAATCTGAATCTGAATTGCACAGATGTTTACCAACAGCGCCTCCCGGTCAACGTCATTCCAGCGCCAAACGATCCTTGTAGGTGTATAGCTAATGCGAAAAAAAACTCACGATCAAATTCACATTTTTACATGCCAAAAAACTTAATTTTTTCTATGATTATGATTTATTCTAACTTTTTTTTAAGACTTATATATAGCCAGTTTCTTTTGTTTTGCACGATCTGAAATAAAAACTATTTCGAAAAAAACTTTCACAACAGAATCTTTTCTACCTATGTTGCATTTGCATAAGTAAATGACTAAACAAATATTATTATTTTCAGGTTCGAAGATAATCCTGCGTAGTATCAATGGCGACTTTCGCTCAGGTCAGCTGACTGCCATCTTGGGTCCTTCTGGAGCGGGCAAGAGTACCCTTCTCAACATACTAGCTGGATACAGGTATTGCATTATTCAAGCAAAATCAATCAATCAATCTATATCTGCTATATCTAAACATTAAAATAGTAACGAAGTTAAAAATGTACAATGAATTTAAAAAAAAGTAATTGCTACGAGATGTTCAACGAGTCTGATGCCGAAATTATAGTTTTTTGAATATTTGTCCGAATGTCTGGATACATTTTTCGAATGAGGTTAAAAACTGAAAGCTCGTAACAGGTGGCAGCACAGTTGTACATCTTTAAACCGCCATAGTTGTATTTATGTTTACTTTTGTGTCGATCACAAATTATACGAAAACTGGATAAATGTGTATGAGACTTGGAGTGTAGCACTATAAAAAGATGAGCTAAGCACAGGGGAAGCGTCTATCACTGGTAAAAAAGCAGCTTTAGTGGAAAAGTCAATATATTATGAACATTTTATAGGTTATTTTGTGTTTGTTGACTTTAAATTCGTTTTTTCTTAAAGACTAGAGGCGTAAGATAGAAATAACCTGATCAGAGTTGAAAACCAACTCGGGCATGATCTTCTTGACTGAAAAATCTCAGAGATAGCACTTCTAGCACTGATCTAATATGATAATAAAAACACACACATACTTTACTATAATTTACATAATATCACATCACAAGTGCCTGTATGTAATGAAAACAGACTTAGTTCTCTTGGGAACATCACCTATAAACCATTTTCTCCCATAAAAAGCTTAAAGGATAGGTCCCCGTATTTTTGCAGTAACCAGCTGCGCAACTGGGCTCAATAATTAATTATGCGTAAAAGAAGTTTACAAAAAAAATATGGCTAGCTGTCAAATTATAAGACGCTGGAGATCAGCGCCATCTGAAGTGAGCAAGTGGCAGTTTTTATCCCCATAGGCTCAAAAGCGGCTACAGAACGGATTTCAGATAGTTTATATCCTACATTAACACCTAGGGATTAATCTCGTTAGTACGATTCCGTGGGAAATGTTCCGCCATCCACGTTGGTGAAGCCGCGGGCAAAAGCTAGTTTACTGTAAATGTGAATATCTGAAAAGATGTTGTATGTTTGTTACTTGATCACGCATAAACGTCTGAATGGATTTGGATTGAATTTTGCCAACAGATGAATTAAGTCCTACATTAACATTTATAGTATATTTTTATATGACTAGGAGAAGTATTTTCCCTTGTAGTAATAATAAATGAATTGCTTTGTAAATATACTTTGTCTAATGAAGAGTAAAATGAGAATAAAGGTAAAAAAAAATAATCCTGTTACTAAACAATCTTATCATGAGTAATAACTCTTTAATAACGATATTATAAACAATTGGTTATCATTATAAATCAATTTAACTATAATTATTAACAAGTTAATCAATATCACTTTGCTCCTCGTAAACAATATGAAGTAATTACATTTACATAGTAAATAAATAATAGGTACCACATCAATCAGATAGGTAATTATCTAGATAAGTTACTGCTGATTTAAATCGTCGGCATTAGCGAAAGGAATTAAATTTCAGTTTTACCAGAACAAACCATTTTTCCATATGATTTCTTCGATTTTGATTAAACACATTCAAAACTCCTATATTTTTTCCTTTTAATGTATCAGTTTGTGATCGTTAACTCAAGACAGGCATCTGCTGTTCCTTCCCTTAATAGAATACCAAGGTACATACTCCCACAGCGTCCATTCTGAATATCCTTCTTCTGTTTCTTTAAGCTAAGCGCTCATTACAGTCGTATTGGTGGGGTTTCCGATTTTCAATGTACGTATGTGAGGTGTTTCTCCGACCATGACCTTTCATCTTGCACTGCGTGCCCTGTTCCTGTTCACGTGAGAACCAAATGTTTTTGTCAGCGTATGTTTTTACTATTGCCGAGTACTGTGGCAACCTCTTTTTGAAAGATATTCGTCATCGACATTCTAAGAAGAAGAAGAAGCCTCATCGGGCCACATCACATCGAATTTCAATTCAATAAAACGCGATGCGGTGCGGTGTGCGCGGTGGGGAAATAGGTAGTCTTGGTATGTGATGCGGAGAAATGAGGGAAATGTCGTCAGTAAAGTTTTGATTATGAATGTGGATGGTTGTGAGAGTAGGGGAAGACCAAAGAAACGATGGATTTTTTTTTAATATTTATTTATTTTTATTCATGAATATGAGACAACCATACAAAGTAACTTAATAATAAGCACAGGATGGACCAAAAATCGTTTAAAGTTATTTTGACAGTAAAATTTAAACAGGTCAACATATGGAGAATGTGAAATGGTAGATTGTAAAAAAAAAAAGAATGGATTGGTTGTCTTTGGACTGATTCGCCCTATCCCCCTCGTACTAGTGTAAAACTGTATCACGAGCGGATAGTCTTCAACGGATTCCCCCAAGGTTTCAGTTACAAGTCACACAGTTAAGCAGATTGATTACATATCTACTGTATAGGTAACAAAACATAGTACAGTTATATTAATTAAGTTATATAATTGGAATTGTCTGTGTTGTTTTGTGTTTGGGAATGGGTATAGGCATATGTAAATGTGTATAATGTTTATGTGTCCTGTTTATACCAGTTTTTTAGCAGATTTTCAGTGCTGTTGTAGTCCAGTGTTTTCAAATATTCATCCAAAGTTTTCTTGCATGTTTGCTATCAAGATTCTTTAATTGGAAGTATGCATCCTGGACTGTGTGAAAGATGCTGGAAAGGGAGTAAATACCGAGATGACGACTAATAGAGAAAGAAGTATGGAAGAAAAAGACTCCAAATAAATTGGGATAAGGACAAAAGAATGATGAAATTATTTTACTAAGTACCTGGTACTTGTTGATAGGCCTACACTGTCCTCCCATACCTATTAACACTGTAATTTGAAAACATTGTAGTTACCATTAAACATTACACAATTACAACATTAAACATCGTGAGGAAACCGGCATGTCCTAGAACCGAAAATTCGAAGACATGTGACATCTACCAACCCGCACTGGGCCCGCGTGGTGGATTACGGCCCACTCCCCGCTCACAGAGAGGAGGCCTGTGTCCCAGCAGTGGGAACATTATAGGCTGATGATGATGATGAGGTAGTTACCATTTATTTTGAAGAGTAACCGTGGAGTTTCTTCTCCATAGGAAGCGACCAATTGGAACCGTGCACCTAGCTTCTGACGTTTCATAAGTGCCCTTGTAGGTTTATGTGAAATAAAATATTTTGATATTTTTTTTTAAATTTTGAAAACGCTTTGCGGCCTGTAGTGTTGGTTGGAGTTTGGTTCACACAAAATGTGCGAATGTTATGCAACAGGATTTTTGCAATGCGGTGCGTCGAAATCTGCGTTAGCTTACAGACCAAACAAAACACAACACTTAATTTTTCGTCACCTCTGAGTCTGACAAACCTTCACACAGTTGCGTTTTTCCAGCACCATTTTTCCTCAAGTCATCAGGTAAGTATTATGTAAAAAACGACATAACGACTAAACGTGAACGTCATCGTCATAGGATATTAATTGTAGGTCTAGTGCCCATGTGTTCGAGGCCTGGGTTAATTGCTGGCGTATTTGCATAGCCGTGACTGGAGATACATAGATACTGTATGTCATCAATGACAAAGCATAGCGCAACATATAATTATTATATAAGACCTTGACTTTTTACCTATGTTTTACAAATAAATAATTCTATTCCAATTCTATTCTATTCTATTCTATAAATGTTGCTGCGTTTAGAGTAGGTCTTTTGTATGGCATTGGCATAATCAGCCTATAACGTGGCTGCTGGGACACAGACCTGCTCTCTGATAGAGTAAACTACAACGCGACCCCAGTGCGGGTTTGCGAATGTGACATGTCTTCGAATTTTTGGTTCTAGGACATGCCGGTTTCCTCACTATGTTTTCCTTCACTGTTTTGAGAGCTGTGGTGTTGAAATTATATGCAAAAAGTGCCTGCCTGGGTTCGAACTCAAGACCTACAACTGGGAAGTCGGGGCCGTTTTGTATCAGCCCCGACTGTAAGTTGACTACTTAACTTACCTTAGGCTGCCTTAGGGTAACTTAGAGCTTCCAGGCAGGGTATAATAATAAAGGAACTGCTCGCTAAGGGCACGCACTGTGAGCTACGAACCTCGGCTTTGGGCGTCGCTGGGGGGAGAGTAGCAAGATGAGACATGCTGAATCAAATCTAGATAATTATTATTATCAGGGGAATTTAAAGCTACAGGCACAGCTTCGGCGCAGGCTGGCACTTTAACGAGCAAGGGTCGGAGTGACTATCACGTCGGGGTCACAATCGCGAAGGACCTCGGCGACGAGGTTGGAATGACTGTTTTTGGTTTTTCTGTACTGTTCTGGTGGCCCTACTGCTCTCCTGGAGTAGGGTTATTGGATCATCTGGGTCAGTGAGAACATGCCTCGGACGGCGGGATCTACTGATTTTGGAGGGGATATACGTCACTGGCGGCCTCATGTTTGGCGGCGGTATAAAAGAAACGCTTGGAAGCGCGTTTTAGGATTTTGAGGTCGAGATGGAGGATCTCGTTTCGTACGTACCAGGAGGAACCTGTAGCCTTTCGAAGGAAATGGTTTTAATGGTTCTACATCCTATGGATGTGGGAGGGCTTTGCGTGACTGGGCCACCACTGCTTTCACCACTCTTGTAAGGATTGAATATCAATTATTGACGCTATAGATGAGAGGAATCCATCAAATCCTTAATAAGACATAGCCTAGTAGAACGTGTATATATAGTATAAAAAGTCGCTATTTGTGTCTGTCTGTGTGACCCCTTAGTTCTTCTAAATTGCACAATGGATTTTGATGCAGTTTTTACCATCATTTACAGAATTTATTCTGAAAGGTTAAAGTGTGTCATACCACAGAATCATTTAAATAAATAGTAACTCTTGCTACGACAAAATAAAGTGCAATTCAGGTCGCACAGCGCTAATTACCTACAGTTATATTCACCTAGAAGTTGCCTCTCTTTCTATCCCGTAACTCTTATATCTTCTGACTACATTACGCCCACTGAATTGTTTTATATTCACACCTAAAATGCGGAGTGCGCCTAGTCTTAATACATGAATATAAAACTTGGATACTGCACAGAAATCTCAATGTTTTTTACATACCGCCATATTAGAAGGTAGCACCCGTGCAAAGCATAGGCGGGTTGATCATCTATAACAAGGAAACCCACTTGACATGCTCAATAAGCATTTTAAATTAGCGTTTTTAGAGCCCTTGTTCATAGAATTAATAGTCATGTGCGAAACATTGCTAGCGTAACCCTGTGATCTTTGCAATCAGCTCCGTTACCACCTTGCTAACTAAACTTTTAGGATGTATCATATTATGTTGTTTTTATTTCAACATGCTGTAGATTAATCGAACATTAATCTTCAGTTCAGTCACAAATACGTAGGTACCTAAGTAAAAATAAGTTAAGCGTGAACAAGGAACAATCGTATTTAAAGGCCAATAAATTTTATTTAGTATCTAGCTTCTGAAAAACTGAATGACGTAAGTATAGTTTGTTTTTTAGAGGAAAAAAGAAACCTTTGAATTGATAAAATTCCATAAAATCATTTAAATATAGCGAAGACTTAGCGTTGGAAGGCCTCCCACAAGATGGACCGATGACCTTGTGAAGGCCGCAGGAATCCACTGGATGCGGAAAGCACAGAATCGGTTGAAGTGGCGGTGCTTGGGGAAGGCCTATGTCCAGCAGTGGACGTCTTTCGGCTGAAATAATGATGATGATGATGATTATCATTTTAGTTTCATTGGCGTGACTAAGGCATTTGGCAAATATTAATCTTAGGCAAGCTTGTAAAATTTTTGTGCAATGAAAAAAAAAATTAATAAAAAGATTCATTTGAATTTGTAAGCACGACATTAAATGGTTTTTTGTGGTAAAAATACCTTTAGATAAACATAATTCAATTATTGAGGCTGATTGTTTAACTATAGTACATGAGAGAATACACAAACATAAACATAATCTGGTAGGTACTGTAGCAACAGTAACAGTTAGCGATAAAGTTTATTGAAGAATAAACTTATTCAACTGTGCAGTATTCTGTAGTTCTACGTACTGATAGAAAGACTACTACTGACTGGTACTGATCTTCGATCGTTAGAACTATCACAGTATGGTAATCTGTGGTATGGCTGGCTGATAAGCCATCAAAAAATTGTCAGTTTTAAGAAGAACCATGCACCACGTAACTTTGTTTGTTTGAGACACAATCTTCTGTAACTATAATACATAAATCCATCTATTTATTTCTTAGATCTTTCCTACATTGGGCACGCCACAATTGCGGCGATAAGATCCTTCTTTGAGGAGTAGCTAGAGAGGCGCCACGGTGTCCTCACCTTCCGCCTGATGCAGGTCCACAGCGGACACGGCTGTTTCGGGAGGTTCTTGTTCTGGATAAGGCGGGAGGAAACGCCCGGGTGTCACCATTGTGTGGATCGCCCGGAGGACAAGAAAAAAAGATCTTTCCTACATACTGACCCAACAACCAACCCAGCTTTAATAACTCAAACATAATTTTTTCCAGGGTAACAGGCGCCTCAGGAGTCATATCCACCAATGGCGAGCAGCGAGACCTCCACCAGTTCAGGAAGCTGTCTCGGTATATCATGCAGGAGGATCTGCTGCAGCCCTACATCACGGTGGAGGAAGCCATGCTGATCGCTGCGGACCTGAAGCTGGGAACTAACATGACTAGAGAGAAGAAGGGTGTTATTGTACGTATAATGAAAATAATAGTAATGGTAATTGGTTATACTACAAAATCCAGTGAACATTTATCGTGTTAAATGACTGAGAAATCCAGGTTAAAAAAAATTTCAGTTCCTACTTTAAATTTAGATGAATATTAGAACATTTAAGGTTTTGGTAGCAGGTCAATTTCTGTCTAACATATTCAATAGATTTCGCGTAAATAATTTTTCATTGTGAGGTGTGTGGTGAAATAGATTATGCACAGCATGTGTTGGTGGACTGTGTCCGATATACAAGCAAAAGAAACGCACTTTTCAACGCGATGAAATTGTCGGTAATGGATGTTGGAATGTTCCATGGTATTCTAGCTAAGTCTACGTCTGAACCAGCAAAAATATTATATACTTTTTTAGATAAGTAATTAGATCAAGTTAAGTTTTGTGTAACTGTTAATTTAGTTAGCCGTTATTTGTAAAAGCACGATGGGATTGACATCGTCGCATATGTGTACAAAAATCCCTTAAATAAATAAAGATAAAAAAACATATATATATCTATCTTCTCAAACTATCCGCAGCTGTGAATAAAATTGGGCTGTGTTTGATGATGACAAACACATTCGGATTAGAAAGAAAGAAAGAAAAATAGGTTTGCTTGTCACAGAAACACGTGCATACATAAAAGACAAGAGTAATCAGAAAACAACAAAAAAGTACATAATAAATCACGAGCACAAAATAGAAATTAGTCGGCAGCTGACAACACAACATGCGACATGATTGACAAGAAGGCTTCCACTCAACATGATGATTGATTGATTTTCGGTGGTCACCCGAAAAAGAAGATTAAAAAGAAAATTTGTTATTCAGTTTGTATATATTTTTTGTTGTTTTTTACAGGTAGAAGAAATTATTCAACTGCTAAGGCTACAGAAAGCTAGAAACACTACAGCAGAACGACTATCAGGCGGTGAAAGAAAACGAATATCAATCGCTTTGGAGCTGCTGAACAATCCACCGGTTATATTCTTGGATGAACCTACCACGTAAGTCAACAAAACATTAGGCCTTTATTCCCCAAAGGGTTAGGCAGAGGTGCATTGATCCTTCGCCAGTTATTTTGTGTTCCGTAAAATGGGGAACGATCTTATTGCCATTAAACTGGTACAAATACAGATTAAGGGTGATTGTCCACCGCAGCCGTCACCGGAACGTCACCGAAAACGAAATGACGGCACCGAAGTAGCGATAGATACATTTACTATGGCCGCGTGTCCACCACCCGTCCGTCACCCGAGCGCCGTCTTCTCGCCGCCGAAGTTTCAAATAGTTCGGCGCGACTGTTGGAACTCGGCCCGAGATTAAGACAGGCTGATATACAAATACAATAAATAGTTTATTGTGACAAATAGAAAATTACATTACATTTAAACGTGTTTGGAGCCTCTTTTTAGGCAAACAATGCCTGTGTTAGAAGGCTCCGTTCTTTCACATCATTGTCGATATGCCGGCAATACAAAACACGTTTGATCTTGTCCACATACAGCCGTCGCACCGGCGCGGCGGCGGCGCCGTTTGCCCGGATTTTGTTTTGTCTATCATAAGTAATCATAACATACTGAATCGCCGAGTTCGACCGCGGTGGACAAAGGCTGCGTGTTCACCGCACACCACCACCAGGACGTCACGCTGGGTTCAAATAATCTCGTTTTTCGTTGACACGATGACGTCCCATTGACGTTGTGCGGTGGACAAAGAATGAAATTATTGCTGCGCTGTCACCGGGACGTCACGTTCGGTTCGAATAATCTCGATTCTCGGTGACGGCTGCGGTAGACAATGGCCCTTAAGGCTGAAGAGACAATATCCTCATAGAAATCTTTGCTCTACCCGGAGATAGATCGTAGGCTCAGAGGTCATCCTTACGACCACAAGACCAACAACGCAGGCTTAAGTTTACGTAAAACTAAAACACGTAACTTCCTAGAAACACGAAGCGACGTGATTGAGTTACATGGCAGACTAGTAATGCTAGTTATATCGGTAAAGTTTTCTATTTCATTCAGCTTGCCGTAGACGATTGTCGGGTCAAGGATAAAAAAAAGAGAGATGGACAATTCTAGTAATTACTATGGGAAGCAAATTAGCCTGAGTCTAGAAACAAATCTCTCGTGCTTTGCGGGTAGGTAACTAATTATATTGTTAGTTATCTATGTTTTTCGGTATATGTTAGCGCGTGGAGCAATAAAAGAGTGGACTGTATTTTTAGGCAAAGGTTTAATTAATTAATGCCGTTTTATTATGTACAAACTACAAAATCCCGGACAAACAGTTAATAATTATATAAGAGAGGAATATCGTCCGTCGCGCTGGAGTCCGTGGATATAAGGGGTCATCGGGCCGCCGAGCCGCGTCGTCGCCGCGCCGCGCCTCTGCATGTCGATGACGCGTTGATCACGCAGCCTGCTCATGCAGACCGCGCGCAAGGTGTTGGGTTCGATTCCCAACAGTATAGGTATTTTTTTTACTAAGCTAACGTTATTGAATTTAAAAATAAGAGGTTTTAACTATTAATAGATTCATTGGAGCAGAAGAAACTAAGCATGTTTGTTACCTTTAAATTCCTTGTAACATTTTCAAAATTAGGCTTCCGATCAACATTTTCCAAATTATAGATTCTTTCGATGTCTGCTATGCTATTACCGTGGTTCTATTTTTTTTTATTGGTTTTATTTAAATTAGTAATTATTTATTTTAATTAATAATTTAGTTTAAATTAATCTATCTATGCTATCTATTAATTTATCTAAAATGCTTTGTCCTGAATGACTGACTGACGGATCAACGTACAGCCTAAACCGCTGATCGTAGAGACCTGAAACTTGGAGGGTGTGTTCTTTGTATGACGTAGGCATCCGATAAGAAAGGATTTTCCGAATTTCTACCCCTAAGGGGGTGAAAAAGGAGGGCAAAGTTTGTATGAAAAATCTTATTCAACTTGAAACTTGGCACAAAAATTACTTTTATTACAACAAACAGAACATAACAACAAATTCGACACAAGGAGGGACTTAGCTATAACCACATAAGTATTCAAACTGTTACGTGGTAAGACCTATAATTCCGTTGTTTTAAAGGAGATTCGTCTGATGTGCCTGACAATTACGTATCATGGCGCCGGAAGCCACGGTTACTAGCTGTGCCACACGCACGAACCAACTTGCTCAGCAAAGCGCCACTGACGCGCGCCTTGCACGCATTGAATGACAAGGCTGACAGGATCGATTTATTTTCCTGCTCTATGAATGAATTCACAAAAATAATATTGTAAGGACCATTCTACCGCATTAGGAATCTCCTGTAATGATAGCAGTGTTTGTGATAAATGAATAAATAAAATAAAAATAAATGTAATACAAAATCCTGAGAAAGAAATTGAAACAATTATTTCATTAATTACTTGAAAATCTAAACTAATGAAATTAAAATAATAGCTATACTGGACCGATAAATTAAATGTATAATTACATTGATACATAGTCTAACTGTACCTACAGTGCCTATTAACACTTTCAAGTAGTAATAAGATAACAGACACTTCACAATCCCATTGAATGTTACCAGCATCATTTATACTGCGGTTTATGCCGGCTACACACGTAACGATATATCGTAGCGATTAATCTGTGCAAACTGATTTGCGCAGATTTATCGATCGTGTGTATGATAAATCGTTGCAGATTATCGTTCATCGGTGGCAGTTGCAATTTATATAAGATAAATCGTTGTCGATTGCGTTTGCATAGTTTTCATTCTCTTTCTCTCACTCCTCATTTATTCTCATATAATTATGCCAATCTTTCGGAGCGAATTTCAACTCATTTAATAAGTTGATATGAGAAAATAGCTTCCTTTTCATGAGCCAGTCTTTACACCACATACTCAGTGCCTTTTTTTTTTCTTTAAACACATAACCAGGCCTAATATCGCAAGTACGTCCTCATCTTCCATCGTGGATGACATGTTTCTTGCGTGAGCTTCTGCGGAGAACTGACGATCTACGTCAATATCGGAGGCGTGTGGAGACACTAGGAATGTTCGATTTATCTGCATAGTCTGAAATCGATATATCGCTACGTAGCCGGCATTAGACGACGTAGCCTCTTCAACACGTGTCTCTTTTCCCAGGCACGTGGCTCGTGGTGGTCGCATCATCATCTACTCCTTCCAACACTCTACACTATTATTTCTTAATTTTCTTATATTAACCTCATTATAATTTTCAGCGGTCTCGACGACGTAGCCTCCTCAACATGCGTCTCCCTTCTCAAGCGGGTGGCTCGTGGTGGTCGCACCGTCATATGCTCCCTGCACACGCCATCAGCCCGGTTGTTCGCGGAGTTTGACCATGTGTATGTGGTAGCCGGTGGTCGCTGCGCCTACCAGGGAACGTCGTCTGGTGTCGTGCCGTTCCTTAATGAGCTGCAGCTGCCCTGTCCTAAGACTTACAACCCGGCTGATTTTAGTAAGTTTATCTGACTTTAGATTATCATATCTAGCGTCTACTGGGCCTAGCATAAGCATCGCTACAACCACTGTATCTGATACTTGTCAGATTAAAAATACCTTGGGTCTCGGCTGATTTAGTGGCTGGCTTGGTAAATTAGTAAAAAACAGATGTGGAAAAATATTAAAAGGATATCCTGCGAGCCAGAAAGAACATGTTCTAATTTAAAAAAAAAATACGTTCCCATGACAACATCACGTTTCCAGTGACAACATCACGTTGTCATGGGAACCGTCATTACAGGGTAGGCGGAGTGGGGGGTGTTAGGTTTTATTTTCGTTACGGAATTTCTTGATTCGGTCGCCGCGCTCAAAGCCCGCGATAAAAGCTATGCAATAGCTTAAAAAACGTGTGGCACTCGGGGACTGCCGCGGTAAAGCTATTGCATAGCATTTGTAACCTCCATACTTCCTATTTGTCAACGCTACACTTGGGATGATGACGTGATGACATAAAACAAAAATTACGTTCCCATGACAACATCACGTTTCTCATGACAACATCGCGTTGTCATGGAAACCGTCATTACATGGTAGGCGGAGTGGGGGGTGTTAGGTTTTATTTTCGTTACGGAATTTCTTGATTCGGTCGTCGCGCTCAAAGTCCGCTTTCAAATTGTTGGAAAAAGTTTTAATGGAAAATAAATATTAACATTTTCGGATATTGAAGCTAGCCCAGTGATAATCTTTTGATGATTCCATAGTAATAATGCAGATATTGTAATGTAATACTATAACTATGGAAACCATAGCTATGTAGGTATAACATAAACATAATGATGAAAGAAATAAACGGGAACAACAGTAACGGTGGAATTACTTAAAATGTCAATGAAATGAGCCCGTTAAATTGTGAGAAATGGAGGCGGTTCACAAAGTTTCGTGCAATTATAAAAATATATCCCTGCGACATATACAAACATTTAAAATGTGTATGCAACAAGCAGTCGATTACTCTTGTAAGATTTGTTACTAAAAATGATACGCATGTTATTTGAGTGTATTCACAGGAAAGAAGATCAAAATTTAAACATACCTACTTCCACTTTTGAGAACCAGTTTTGATCCACATACAAGTCAGCACTGCAGCTGCGTAGCCAGATCTTAGAATTGATCATGTTATGAAATACGACCATTTCATGAAATGGTCGAACACTTAATGAAATGTGATCATTGTGTGAGTTCTAAGATTGCCACGACATGTACATTGCTTAAGTAGATAAATGGACTAAGACTAATATTGGATATCTTAGATCACTCCCAAGACTGAAAATAAATTGGAATTTGGATTCCAGTAGCAAAATACTAAAAGAAAATTCTTTTCCTTCTAGTAATCGAAGTTTCTAGTGGCGAATATGGATCTCATGTAGAAAGAATGGTATCAGCAGTTGAAAATGGCAAGAACCAACGATGGAGAAACTACGCCATCGAAGACATCCAGGCGGGAGAGCAGTTCGAAGAGATGGAGATAGAACAATTAAACGCTGGTGGAGTTGAGAAACATAACTATAAACATGGATGTACCGCTTGCCAACAGTTCACGGTTTTACTCAAGAGGATGCTATTGCAGACTTTTAGAAATAAGGTCATATATTCCATACATTATTATTATAACACTCTGATCTCGATTATATAATTGATGGTCAAGTTCAAAGAGGAAAGGTCAGCATATTTAGAAAGAAGACAATAATATCTTTAAGCGAGATTTTAAAAAAATTGCATAGCTTTTTAAAGTATTATGGTTAGTAAATCATTACAATTCTGATGGGCCAAAACCAGGTTGCGCGTGGTATTAACTAAATATTTTATAGTTGTTTTCCAAATTCCAACAAATGTCAAGCTTTATTTTCGTAGAATGTAAAGAAGCTATGCTAGACCAAGTACTATCATTTTTGTTATGTTGAGAATACTAAATATAGAATGTAGGTATCTATTTCTCAACAGCAGTCAGATCATTCACCTACAAGCCTTTTTAGGTAAACGATGGAGAAATTAAATAATTACCAATTTATTTATTTTTGCAGAGTTATCTCTGGCTGCGGATCGGCTTGCATTTGTTCATTGGGTTCATTGTTGCCCTTTTGTTCAACAAGATGGGCTACGACGCATCCAAGACCATATTCAACTTCGGTTTCTGCTACGCCTGTACCATTGCCATGCTTTATATTCCTATGATGCCTGTGTTACTGGCCTGTAAGTATCATTATTTAAGTTATTCGACTTTTGTTCTAATATTTGGAGACTGATCTATTAAATTATGTTTTTTTCCAATGTTCGGTATTAATTTATATAACAAACTTTTAAGTAAAAAAAAAAAGTAATATTGATTCATTCAGTGGCATCACTGGCATCTATAAAAATACAAATAACAAATAAAAGGTTTTATTCGTGACTCAAACAACGTCGTGTTATTGTGTGTTATAATTTTCTAATCTGACTTAGATGAACACTTAGAATGACTTGAAACAACATTCAGTCTGTTGATTATGACTAAATTTGCAACGGAAGCCTTTAATAAAATGTTAAATGATACAAAAAATGTCACCAAATCTTGACCTTTCGATGTAAAAAAAAAAGATGAGACGCCTTCACTGAGGACAACGCATCCTTTAGATGAATCATCGAATCCTTTTTATACAGCAATAGCATAGCGTCTATAATGCTTGTTGTTATTACAGTTCCAACAGAAGTACAACTCGTCAAGAGAGAGTACTTCAACCGCTGGTACGGCTTGAAGCCCTACTACGCGGCGCTGGTCATCTCACGGACCCCCGCCACTATCTTCTTCAGCCTTGTCTACCTGGTCATCACATATCCCATCACCTCGCAGCCTATGGAGCTCGATAGAATAGTAATGTTCAGTTCTACGTGTATTCTAATAGCTCTCATATCGGAATCTATGGGAACTGTCATTTCGTCTATGTTGAATGTTGTTGTAAGTAAATTTTAAATTCTGCCGAACTACATATTCTCATCACCTGGCTACCCTATTCACAACTATTTTGGCGACTGCTTCTGGATGCAGCTGAAAACCAATATTCAGCTCGCTTACTCATTTTAATTTCGAATACTTTTCTACAACAAGCTGTAAAGTTAAATTGATCATTTTTTATTAGGTTTTATTGATTTTTGCTGACTATCTTTTCTGTTTTTATTCCTGCATTTGCCACTAACATGTCTCGTTATGTGCGTTTTGTGATAGCCAACTTCGATTTATATGATAATTTATTATTTGTCACGTGACCAATAAGAATGTGAGTTTCTGTCTTTTATTCAAAAATTTACTGTATTATTTCCTAAAGACTAAGAAACTCTATTTATTTATTTTCAGAATTCTGTCTTCATGGGCCCAGCAATGAGTGTTCCACTAATGCTTCTCGCAGTCTACGGCATTGGCAGTGGCGACGACCCTCTTCCCATCGTGTGGAGACTTGCACGGGCTTGCTCCTTCCTCCGTTATGGGATCGAGGGTCTGGTTGCCGCGATATATGGCTCTCCCAGAGATGATCTCATATGTCCTGACCATGTCGACTACTGTGAATATAAGAACGTTGCGTAAGTTTTAGGAACTTGATTATTTAATGTTTAAAAGAATATGGTTCTACTAGCTCTAACATTTAATAAAGACAATCAATGTACAAGTGTACTTCTGCAATTTAAGCGTGTTTCTACCTTCACTTTCGTTCCTAGTATATTCTTGGAAAACCTGATATCGTTATTACATACAATATCACCCTATTATTGTCCCACTGCAGGGGTAAAGGCCTCTTCTCATACAGAGAAGGCACGAGCATTGTTTTTTACGTAAACTGATGATATGTTATTATTATTTTCAGCTACTTCGTGAAACTGATGGGCATGTCTGGTGTCTCCTTCTGGGTTGATTTTAGCGTGCTAGTCTGCATCCTGCTCGCTATGAACCTCACCGGCTACTACCTTCTGCGACAGCGCCTCTCTCCAAACTACGCGTTTAGAGCTATCAAGGTTATCGGCAACTTTATTAAGACCAAGATGAGTTCTTACTCGTAGTACTGGAACATAGATGTCGCTGTTTCATCGTGCATTTTGGGCCCTATTCCAAAAACTATTGTGTCACTACAATCCCCAGTAGGAATAGAATCTGTATTACATTTTATGTGTTTTTTTACGTCTTATATAACTATGAAGATTTTTATATCATAGGAATCAGGGTTGCCAGGTAAATGTATTGCTGATGTTTTTAGGAGCTTGATGCTCATTACATTCAAAGAATGTGAAGATTTAACCACTGTGATAGCATGATATAGGTTTGAAGTGGTTCCTATTTACCCGACTGCGGCGAAGCCAAAAGGAGGGAGATTTTTCTTGTGCATTTCTAAAAATTGGTTTAGGTGTAAAACTTTATTGATGTATTTAATAAAATATTAATGGATACGAGAAACTTAAAAATCAGTTAATAAGTACCATTATTTTAAAATGTGTAATTTGAACCAAAGGAAGTTAAGGAATTCCCAGTGTGATGATAGATCTTTGTAGGTTTTTACTCTAGTTTAATATAAAAATTTATAGCTTTTAAAAGTATAATAATATAAAAAATATTACGGATGATAATGAAGTGATTCTTTAGGTTTAAGTTTTCAAGGATGAGGATATTTTTAAGACTGATTGTACACTGTCTTCTTCACTTGAAATAATTATAAAATAACGCATAATGCAAGTGCTTGATAGTTTTTTGTTTCTCAAATCAATATAAAAGTATATTTACTTAAGTTATTCCACTAACTTTAGAAACATCATATTTAATAATATTTACTAATAAAGTGTCGTGAACAACCTTAAGATATCAACAAAATTCTGATAAGTTCATTGAATAACATATTATTATACAAGGATTTGTCATTGAGATATACCCAAATACCAGTGACCTTATTATACTCCTTTTAAGGAGTTCCTTTTATGGAACGATTGAAATTAGTCACCAATCATGGCTATCTAGATTTTTGTGTTATTTGATTGATCTGTTTTCTTATTTAAATTGCGTCCCCACTTAGAACAAACACGCCAACAAAATTTCCTATGTTCAGCAAAACGTGATGAAGGCATCTCGTAGTTGATCTCTGAGATCATGATTACTTAACCGGGCTTTCCTGTGGGTGCCTTAAGCTACTTACTACACTTAAAAACTAGGTGAACGCTCGCTAAGGGCACCCCCTGTGGGGTATGAACCTCGGCTTAGGGCGGCAACCGGCGGGAGGACATCAAGGATGGGACGGGCTGGATCATATTTTACTCGTATTTCACATATAGGAAGATTTGTTGGCGTGTTTATTGAAAGTGGGGACGCAGCTTAATAAAATATCCGTACAATCTAATTTGACTTTAATATGTAAGTTTATCAAACATGGTGTCATATATGATTTTAAACCTAATACTTATTAATAAGTAGGTGTAACTAATTTATATTTTTTAAATTATCTCTTCAAATATTCTTAAGTGTCTGTATTTTAATTAAATATACAAATACTTTGTTGGTGTAAATTATTTTCTTATAATTAAGTGTGGGTTTGGTTTGAGCCATGTAAAATAAAAATAAAACCATTTTAGTTCTTCAAACGTATTTTTATTTACCAAATGGATTTCTCACTAAAATAAAATCACGCATTTGTTTTTTAGTGAACAAAATCGTCTCAACAAAATCTGACTAGGGCAGTCAATTTGCCACTTAACAAAAATAATAATTTCAATAAAGTTTAGAACTTTTGTATTACTTTCTACTTATTGTGCTCTAGGTGCTATCGTGCACTTGATGTAGTATATAAATCGAGTATTTTTGATTCTATAGTCATAAGTTATATTTTTTTCATAAGTACAAAGTATGCTATATCAGTATTTATTTATTTACAGAAATCGTGTTTGAACTATGTTAGTGTAAGATGCGATTTCTTGTTAACGTGCATTTTTTTCCTAAATTTGTCTACATTGAATATAGCTAGTGAAAGCTGCCCATATTTCTAAAAAATACTTCTATAATATTGCCATGAACAATTTATTCTTTAGCCAGACGTTTAAAAATTCCGCACAGCGGTCATAGATACAAGTAAAGGTTATTATCAAGTAGCAATAAAAAGAAAATTAAAAATAAAAAACTATTTTTTTTGCTATAGAGATTCCAATGATTGATCAAAATGATTTTTTTTGATCTAAAGAAGCCATTTTCATTAATCAAGTTGTGATAACATTGTCCATTAAAATGTCGCTATCTCCCATAAATTGTTTATATTATGTAGATGATGTTCATTCAGTCATTTATTTTTATAGTAACTATGATATTGTCTTTCCCTACAAAATTCGTTTATGTTTTCAGTTTCAGATGAATATTGAGCACACATTATTATAATATAATTATAATATTAAAATTGTAATTGGAATATTTTTCGTGGAAGTTATCCAACATAGTAAAATCATGGCAGTTTTTATTGATTTATCTATTGATGATGAGTTGTTATGTACAGTTGGTAACCATTCGATAAAACATTAACTCATCCCTGACACTTAGGTTGGTCATATACCGATATCATTTACAATAATTATAAAAGAACAGATAGAAAAATACAAAAGTATACAAGTATTTACAATAAATTAATACTTCTTCGAGAAATTAAAGTAACAAATGTAAATAAAAATATCTAACTTAACATAACGAGTATTAAACAATTAACTTACTTTACAGATACGAGATTGAAAACATTTTTAGGCCTTGGACTTGTCATAAAAATAAAATTTCTTTGATGAAAACTGAGATTTTGGAAGAATTATCTTTTCAAGACGTCTTTTATGATTGTCTTTATACAAATCTTTGAGCATCTTAAGGAGCCGTGCACGAAATCGACTGATTTTGATCAATTTTGTTCATTCGTTGTGAGAAAGGGAAACAGATTTTTTTTAAAAATTATTTGTGATTTGAAAAGTCCAATGCTTTGTCTTGTACACAAGGCTACACATCAAGCTATACATTTCCAGTATAAGCTGACCTCGTATTGTACGGAAATCCTATACAATGCGAGTTCATTATAAACTGGAAAGGTATAGCTTGATGTGTGGTCGTGTGTACATAGCGGATAGGGATTTTTCAAATAAATGAAGGATTCGTGGAAAATCACTAAAATTCGCAACAAGTTTTCCAAAAATTGACGCGAGACTGACGTTTGATCGTTTCGTTAGAAGAAACTACTTTTGATTTTGAAAATTAAAAAAATGTCATCAACATCATTATATAGTCTACTTACTTCAGTAATGTATTTTTCCTATTATTTAGCAAATCATATCAAGAAATTTAAAAATCACACATTAGTCTTCAGCTATCCTTGAAATAAAATCAAAATTTTATTTTATGATTATATCTTCATTAAGTAAATCAAAGGCGAAATAAACCATATTTTCGAGAGCGCAAAAGTGATGCAACTATTAACAGGTGCTGTGACTGACACGAATGGTTTAGCACCACGAAAACTGTACTTTTATACTACCACAGACTTAATGTTTCAATTATTTCAAGCTTTCTTACAATCAGATAAGTTATTGACGAAAAAGGGTTTTTTTCGTGCACGGAACCTTAAATGAAACTATTATATCAAACTTATAATAAAAACTTAAATTAACAACTGTGATATTAGCTTGTACTGTAAGGCGAGAACTTTGTGTTCTTATTAAATAATAATTAATTGTGATGTGATATTCAAAATTAAATGATGACAAAATGATTTTTAAATGAAACACCCGAACATTTGAGATTGCTTCGACAGACCATAAAAATAATTAAAATTACAAACGATTGCGAAAGTTAACAATCAATAATTTGTCAGTTGACAATTAAGGTAATAATTAGACAGAAGTTATTTCGATAAAAATTGCCCGTTCCTAGTATAATAACACCAAATTTTTTATTGAACACTAAAGTTTGTTTTTGCTAAATCAAAAGATCTAAAATAAACTAAGACTCATTTCGAACATTTCTTGATAGGTACTTAAAATAATTATAATAAACGGTGCAAGTTCCAACACCAATCAATTTCGATCTATAATAAATTCCTAAATCTTTACAAATATTATCCACATTCCACATTCCCGGCACTTATAGTGAATTAACTATAGTAATGGTAACTACTTTATACTAAGGTTTTAGTTACTGAATATAATATTAATGAATATACATGATATACTTAAATAAATATGTAATTTACAGATACTAATTCATTAAATTGCGACGTTATCGAAACAGTAGTTAAAAATAATAGTACATTAAAATGTAAACTAAAAGATAAAGTGTCTTTAAAGCATACAACAAAATGGAATGTTAAAATTGTGAGCCTTAAAATAATATTTACAAATGGTAAATTAATTTGGCACCTTCTACGTGTGAGAGGAAGATTATGGTGCCTTAATACTAAAGGTACTGACATTATGAGTACCGAAGCTAATACGTGATGTAAAGCGAGTGTTATAAGTCTTATTTGTGACTATATCCCTGATAATGTTTAGATCACTATCGTAATTCCCGAAGAGGACCTTTTCTTCTACTTATTCTGCTTGCATCTCTATAGATGGTATTCATGTTCGTTCTTCATTATATAAGTTATTCCCAGTTACAACTTTATCTGTATTTGCGTCAGGAAGTTGTAATTTTAAACTAAGAATAATATCGTTAAATTATATCCATTTTGTAATATCGGAATGTTTTACTTTGAAACCGAGAATAAATTATCGTTCTTGTAATATCAAGTATAACACCAGACATTTTAAATGCAGAAGAAACGTACAATTTCTTCACTGCGTTTACTTGTCTTATCTGTAGGCATCGCTCTTCCTGACGGAGAAGTTCGTATGCTGGTTTATATTTCTCAAGCATTTTTTCTGGCACCTTAGAAAGTGAATTGTTGGCTAGCTTTCTCTTCATCACACTGTTCCATGTAGAGGGCTGGTCGTTCTGTATCGAGACATGCGCCAAGCTTGGCATGTCTGATCAAGGGCCCTTGACGTCTCCAGAGCTGGGCCTCGTCTGCAGGGTCGCAGGCAGCGAGCACTGCGGTCACTCGGTCTTCTGACGAGAGGGAGAGGCAGAGACGGTGATGACGTATGAGACCATTGTCAAAGCGCCACTCTTGGTTGCCGCCTGTGTAGTGGCAGGGATACATACCTGGAAAATAATAAGTTTGTTTTTAAGACTTGGATTTTCTTGTTTTGTGAAAATTCAGAGGTCAACAATACGAATGAATCTTACCTAAAGTGCCATCAATAAGGTGTCCCATGGTATCCAGACACCTGACTCCTTGCTTGATGACGTGCGAGACATCAGTCATCGCTGGTACTTGCAGCTCAGGGTACACGTGCTCCAGGTACCAGCGGAATGGCTTGCAGTGCAGCTTCTGACGGAGATTCACGCGTTCTGATATGCTGTGGAAGAATGGGCAAATATTGTTTGAAAATCTAGCTTCATTCAAAAACTATTGTACTTTATAGTTACAGAATTTTGATATGAACAGGGTCTGAAAAGATAAGAATACATCAATTCCTAGCTATAAATATATTTAGGTGAATATTTAAGAATAAATAATTTCGAATCCTAACTATAATATTATAAATGCGAAAGTGAGTTTGTTTGTTTCACTTTCATGCAAAAACGGCAATAAGCTACTTTTTATTCCGATATTCCCACGAGATCGAGACTTACGCGCGTGAAACCGCGAGGTGCAGCTAAGTAGTCTTTAAATTTAATCCTAAATCATAAATGAGCTTAATCGCAAGTTAAAGTATTAGAAAAATAAAATGTGAACTTACTCTCCAAAATCAACTTGCTTAGCCATCGGCTGGGATCGATAGTACAGCTCTTTGTAATCATCCATCCATACTTCAGCAGCCCTTCTGGTGTTTCTTGCGAACACCGCACCGGATCCACCAGGGAAGGTGTAGGGGTGACGCTTCCTGAAGACGTGGCCCACTCGGGAGCAAGGGACTATCTCTAGAGAACCACCGCATTGCCATACCCTGAAATGTTAGAATTGGAGAGTTATTTTGTGATACAATTTTAATATTTTCGTCCAACTGCTCGGGAAGGTAATATTGTGTTTTATTTTGATTGTTTGTTTTTGTTTTGTTTTGGGGCTTGTGGCTAAGTAATGACAGCCGCACGGGTCGATCTATCAGGTTAAGCTGCGCTTGCCGCGGTTGGTCCGTGGATGGGTGACCATCTTTACATACTAAGACCCCTCCGTGCCTCGGAAAGCACGTTAAGTCGTTGGTCCCGGCTGTCATTTGTAGATCTTTGACAGTCGTTACGGGTCGTCAGAAGCCCGAAAGTCTGACAACCAGTCTTACCAAGGGGTATCATATTACCCACCAACTGGGTTGTGGAGGTCCGATAGACAGTCACTCCATGTAAAATACTGGTATTCAGCTGCATCCGGTTAAACTGGAAGCCGACCCCAACATAGTTGGGAACAGGCTAGGCAGATGTAGATTTTGATTGTGTACAAGTTAGAGCGAATTTATAGCTAATCATAATAAAAATGCATATTTATACAACGTGTATCAGAAAGGTGTGGTCATATTTAAGGGTGTGGTATAGACTATCAAATTGAAAACATTCTCTCTTTCAATCGTGAAAAAATTTTCAACTGTCCCATACAAAACTTCAATACTTAACTCAACCCAAATGTATGGGACGGCTTTGTATTATTTTTTAAATTTAAGTCTCCTTCTTACCTAAACGAGATCTCCAGATTCTCTCCTCCCCAGACGTCCATCCTCATGTCGTACTTGCCGAGCTTGGTAAAGTACTTGCGGTCCATACTAAATAGCCCACCAGCTATCATAGGAGTCCGGATGACCTGGGTCGGGTCGCTGAGGCGGGCGCTACGCTCGGCGTGGGCTAGATATTCCCACTGAAATTGACGGAAGTTAGATTTAATTAAATGAAATGAAATTGTTTATTCTGTAAATAGGATATCGGAATCACATTTACACGTCATAATACAAAAAAAAAAAAATAAGCTAGATGAGTTCGGCGTTTCCTGACTACTCTGAGAAGAAAGGCCGAAACAAATTCAGAGGTCGCAGTCTCTTTTAAATTCCAGACATAATCTTGGTCAGGCCATATGAGGACCATGTAGATTAGTGTTTGAAAAGGTCTTTTGAGGAAAGAACCACACAGATTTGAGTGGACCTGTCCAGTCAGTGCAAGCATTTGTCAGTAATCGTGGAGCTCAACTTAGAACATAAGGAACATAAGGAGCTGGTATATGTTGATTTTACATAATAATTATAATGTCTAGTTTTATGGTTATATCACAAAAATAATAATATCGTCTCTTGTGAATACTGACAAAATGAGGACAGTATGTGATATAGCAAAATATATTGGCTCTTATTATTAAAAGAATTTATCAGTTAGAAACGTTGATTTGTGAACTTCACTAAATGTAAATCTTTAATTTCTATGCAGGTTGTCGTTGACGCTTAAATTAGTATTCTGGATCGTTCCAAATAGCTATTCAGGGGGCCTACCACCAGCTCAAACGCAGTATTAATTTAATATTACTTCAGTGGGAGAAAGAGATGTAGCTATGAGTCCTGTAGAGCTTCATCTCTTTCCCACACTGAAGTAATATTAAAATAATACTGCTTTATGAGCTGGTGGTAGGCCCCAAGATATTGCAAACGTCAAAATGGGTGTGCATGACATGTTTCTATTATTTGGTGCTTCGTTTATTTCAGAGGAACATTAAATTGATGAAATAAAATAGATGTCCACAGACATTACATCTAAGTAAATTCTAGCACAGTATGGATATTACACTCAAATCATTCAATCTGTCCACATATCCGGCACTTCACCTTCTAAACTAGTTAGTGACAGTTGGTCAGTGAGAGGTTACCTTGAACACCAGGTTCCAATCGAAGCCACCGCGCAAGTCCGCCGACGCACCGATGTACTGGAATGTGTCCATGCTGATCACGTCTATGACTGGACATACCACGCGCGTTGGGTCCTGTAAATGTTTTTTGTTATTTTTATTAAAAATATTTAACAACTGCATCCTGCAAATGATAGGAATGAAAGGTAACTTATTGAAACGTGAATATAAATTAATTCACTTTCCGTTTTTTTATAAATAGCAAGTCGCAGTTCAACCTAGGAGATTGTCGGCTGCTTAACCTGTACCCTAATTGCGTAATGCACGATCAATCACAATTTGTTTCGATTTTTTTTTCAAAATCAAAATCAAAATATTTTATTTCACATAAACCTACAAGGGCACTTATGAAACGTCAGAAGCTAGGTGCACGGTTCCAATTGGTCGCTTCCTATGGAGAAGAGCCGGCAAGAAACTCCACGGTTACTCTTTTCAAAATAAATTGTTTCTACAATGTTTTCAAATTACAGTGTTAATAGGTATGGGAGGACAGTGTAGGCCTATCAACAAGTACCAGGTACTTAGTAAAATAGAAAATATAAGTCTACAGCCTACAACGTTCTCACATTCAGAAAATCTAAAAGAAAAGAATCTATATAAAAGATAAACAAAATAATAAAAATAAGGACCTATTTAAACCAAATGACATGATTGCCTAGTGGCATGATACAGCTGTAGTCAGCTGTAACAAATCTAATTTGATTAAAAAAAAAAAAAAAAACAGAAAATTGTAGGTATATTATGTCAAATACTGAAAAGATTATGTCAATGAAGTAGGTAAAAAAAAAAAAAGTAAAATAAAATAATCATCGTAATTTGGGAGCAGTTAATAGACATCAAATTTCAAAGAGATTGCCAATCCATTGATTCATAAGTTGGAAAAAAAAATCTGCTCAACAATGAATGTTGTTGAACTGTAAAATTAAACAAATGAGTTATAATCGTTTTCGAAAATATACGTAAGTTACGCAATTAGGGTACGGGCTATCTTGTGGATGCCTTATAAATAAGGCCTCCTGCCAGGACAAATAACTTATAAAATGAGCGACTACACGCTAAGAGTGACTACCCCTATGGGGTACGGACCTCGGCTTAGGGCATTGCTGGGGTAGGGCACCAAGGGACGGGCTGATAATCCGGAATTAAATACCTACTCCAATGTTCAAATTATCGTACATCCACTAAGTAAAGTAGGTAATGATCATGCCAACTGTTTAATTTTAATTCAGTTAATTTATTCTTCTGCCATTTTAGTTAAGCCCTATTGACGCAATTGCCAATAACTGTGTTGCCAGGAAATCGTAAATTATAGCTAAAATAATGTAATGGTCAATTTAACTTCAGCGTTATTTCGTACTATGAATTTCGTAGACGCAAAACATATATATTTATCTTAAATGTTACAAAATCCGTTATGCTAAATGATTTATGTTGGTACGTGCTTTAATAGGAATACTATTGCCATTTTTTGTCATAGAAACTGTGCCTATGTCTTTGCAAGTTTTTTTAGGGCATCTTTGATGTTACGAAAAAAAATTCACTATCAATTTTTTCGTAACTTCCTTAAGAATTATGCGGAAGCACATGTAAACCAATGTATGTTTTTTATGGTTATGTAATATTTTGTGACCTTGTAGTCAAATGCCAGTATAGTTGGGGCTTTACATGTCCATAATTTCAAAAGATAAACCAGTTAAAAGTTTTTGTAACCTAAAGACAGATATTCAATTTGGTGCATGGCAGCCGGATTATGTTCATCGATCGACCATCGTTTTTATTTTGAGGAGGATGGACACGTTGACGTCGATCGATCGCAATCTAGATGCGCCTAGACTACCCCTATTCAAAAGTTTACCACGAGACACAATACTGATATAACTCAGTTTTTTATATATTTTTGTTGTGGGAATATTGTGTGTCTTTATTTTCTTTCAAATTTTCTTACGCAAAACGTTCTACACAGCTCTAGAGTCTAGCATTATGTGAACTTCAAAATACAGAAGCCTTAACTATTCGGTACCGTACAGCTTAACTAAACCACCAGAGGTCACTTGAATTTCGTACTTAATAAATTCGATTATGCCTACATGCAACTCTTAACCACAAATAGAAAAATGATTGCTGAAAGTGTCGTCATACTGAGTGCCTAGTGTGGTTTGATGAAGAAACAGTGTCCGTAATGCAAACTTTTTATTACTTGTCTATAATGTCTATGACTAGCTTCTACCCGCGACTTCGTCCGCGTGAAATTTCTTGTTGCCCGGACCCACCCCGTCGCAACACATCGCCCGTCCGCGCTTTTTTAGGCAGGGCATCTCGTAGTTGACCTCTGAGATCATGACTACTTAACCGGGCTTTCTCTACTACACTTAAAACCTCCAGCCAGGGGTTTTTCAACTATGCTAATTAAAACTAGGTGAACGCTCGCTAAGGGCTTAGGGCGGCTTAGGGCGTCAACCGGAGGGAGGACATCAAGGATGCGACGGGCTGGATCAAAGTTTTGATCGTGATTATTAGTCGGGGAATTTAAAGCTACGTGCTCAGCTGCAACAACTGCTGGCACCTCGTTATCGAGTAAGGGTCGGGGGGGAGTATCATTTAGTCGGGGTCGCGGTCACGATCGCAAAGGACCTGGGCCCGTCCGCGCTATTCCTTCGTTTTCCCTAAGCGTTATTTCTGACTTTTTTGTTTTTGCTCGGCTCCAAAGGGTCCTGGCGTAATATTAAATAACCTATAGCATTCCCCAAGAATTGGGCTATTAAATGAAAAAGTATCTTTTAAATCCGTCAAGTAGTTCCTGAGATTAGCATGTTCAAACAAACAAACTCTTCAGCTTTATTATTAGTATATTAAATAGTTAGTTTAGTTTATTACTACTACTACGACATTAATAGAGATCACTATCACTAGACGACACCTAAATGAATATCTAAATAAAGCACGCTGTTGAATTTTCAACTTTCGGCCCTAAGCCCAGCATTGAAAATCCAACAACGGTCAGGCAATAGTCTTACAACTTACCCACAATTACAACCCCTTTCCGAATCCTAATCCCTAAACAGATCCGTGGCTAATTAATTGACAGGCTGGCAGAAAAAGCACGGCTTTAACTGAAGGAAGAATCACAAGATTTCCTCCTCCACCAACCTCCTCCTCCGCTCCTTGGGGGAGGGATGAACGAAGAAATTAAGTGCGGAACTTCATCTAAAGTTTGTATGGTCTGTTTCAAAAGTGTCTGTTGAAAATGTAAACAAGGGGTTGTTAACATTTTCAACTGATACTTCTGGAACAAGGTATAGGTGACCACACAAGCTAGTTGTTACAGACATGACGTCAGCTAGGAGTATTCTAGATCTGCAAATCACCCTGACCGATATACGTGCGGTTGTAAAAGTTCACTTAAAGGCTGTTGATTGATCATAGTTTAAGGCCGAGTTGTAACATTCACTTTTAACTGAAGAATATTGTAATAGGTAGTTAAATAAAGTAAAGCTTTTAAAAAATGTTAGCCAATTTTTTTAAATTGCAAGAAGTAGTAACTTGTAAATTATTAACAGTTTATTTTAGAAGGTAGTTACTATAAACAATAAAAAAAAAAACAAATGAGAGCCGAAGTCTAACAAATACTTAATAAAAAGAAATACAATACGTAAAAGAAACAAGAAACTTACGAAATGTTTAGTTTTGAGAAAGAAGCCTTTCAACCCTTTTGAAACAGTTTATTAATGTAAGTACAGTCAGCGACAAAACCCGATATACACTTCAGTTTTTAAAATCTTTATTATTGAGTTAAATATTTAATTTAAATTGGAACAGAAGTAAAAATTTTATTGCATGTGAATCAGTGTCTGTACTTACTAACTCTAGATGTTAAGTAAAATTGTTAGTAACTCTATGGACGTTCTGAAAATAAAAGTATTCTATTCTATTCTAAAATTAAAAGAATATTGACTCTTAGCTAATATATAAAATGCTGAAATGTTTCGAATAATTTCAAGTAAATTTAGATGATTGTCGCTGACCGTACCTTACAATAGTAAGGTAAACATTTTGCGAAAACAAGAAAATGTGAAACGAACCCTTAGAAATGTTAAACGCTCTTTTAAAACGATATTGTTGGGGCTGCCTCGGTTTTGCAGTGCATCGGGCATGTTTGCGGAAGGGCGAATAGATGATTTTCATGCCATCATGCGCAAATGGTGTGCATCGATGTTGCGGCGATTCAGGGATAGCCCTAACAGTATTTTAGCTAAACCGGCGGAAAAGGTCTATGGACCATTTATCAGGCTCTGGGCTAGCAGAATGTGCGTGCACATGTCCATGTAGCCAATTAATAATTAAAATTAATAATTTAAGTATTTTTAAGTTATTGAGTTTACTAACATAGGCTAAGTTTTTACTAACACTATTTGGATCCCTTGGTCTGAAATAAAATGATTGAATTTGAATTTTAAACCTTTCCCCAAATTGCGTAGATACTACATTGAAATAAAATTACATTTCGCCAACAGAAGTCGGTTGCGACATAACTTTTGACTTTGGTCAATTGTCGCCGGCGGCGGCAACACGGTTAAGGGCCTTGCCTTAACTGGCAAAGTCTTTTATTCTTTTATTTCAATGCCAAGTGTATTGTCAAGGTTGCGTAGTAAACTTGAAGTTATTTTGTAAAGAAACGTGGTGAATGTCTGGTATGAATTGTGTACAAATGGGAAGCAATGTAAAATGTTGGTTAGTAGAATTACCAAGTAACTTAAGTAATTCTAATTATACAATGACAAACAGTCTAATTATGACATCTACTTACAATAACAATAGGCTTAATTTTGTCGGTTTAACTATGTGTATCGCACCTATGTTGTAAATATTTCGCATAACACGATTATCATATTATTTCCACATCAAAGAAGTATGGAGAATAAAATGAATATTTAGGTATATCGGCAGGATACAGCAATTGCGATTTTAATATTGTGACGCAAATAGGCTGCTGGTTAAACTGCAATGGAGATTAACGAACACAACAATCGACTTCCAAAATAAACAGTACAAAGTGAAAAATTATTTCGGAAGTCGTTGTCTTTGGTTTAGAATTTTCGTTTTTAAGCTATTGCATAGATCGCGGGATTTGAGCGCGGCGACCGAATCAAGAAATTCCGTATTGAAAATAAAACCTAACACCCCCCACTCCGCCTACCATGTAATGACGGATGATGACATAAAACAAAAATTACGTCAACAACATCACGTTGTCATGGGAACGTAATTTTTGTTTTATGTCATCATCCGTCATCATCCCAAGTGTAGCGTTGACAAATAGGAAGTATGGAGGTTACAAATGCTATGCAATAGCTTTACCGCGGCAGTCCCCGAGGTGCCCCACGTTTTTTTTTGCCATTAACTTCCGAAATTAAAGTAATTTTTCACTTTGAAGTGTTTTTTTTTATGAAAAAGATTTTTATTTTTCACTTTTTAACTGTGGTACCTACCCCGCACAAATTCGAATACCGATACCTGCTATGTAAATAACAGTGACTGGAACTTATTATAACATCATCCATTTAGACTAGTGTGCAATATAAGTATTATTGAAGCTAAATTAAAAAATATCCAAGCATAGTTAATACAATTTATATGGAACCACCTCTGAAGTATAACCTACCAAACAAAAAAATAATTATCAACATTAATTCATAATTGGCGGAGTAATCGAGTAACAAACATAAAAAAAAATATAGTCCAATTGAGAACCTCCTTCTTTTTGATATCGGTTAAGGGGTCGATAGCTGACTTTTAATGATTTTATACTGAAGATGACGTCTGAACGAGTAGTGTTAGTGATTTGGAAAAAATATATGTTAAATTAGAGCATTTTCTTAATATTTTAATATAGGCATATTTTTGATTATGTTTATATTACACAGTGAAATTAATTTGTAAAGTTATGTCTAACGCGGATAAAAAACTGAGAATGACGCAAAAGCCATCTAACGTATTTTTCTGAAAACTTCACCATATTAAAGATAATTAAATTACTGATCTTTTAGTATACGTGTTTTTATTATAATACCTTTTGTTTTACGTGTAATAAATTAATAATGCGTCTAATTTGGGACAGCGCTCCTTGATGGGCGAATCCTGTTACTGGCTGGACGTACCATCGAAGAAACCCATACCTAAGCAAATCGAAAACAAAATCCCGTGCACACGACCCTTTTTTTTCGTAGGTTACCGTTACTACATCGGCCGAGCGCTGCAAGCAGAAATAGTCCTTACGGTGTATAGGAATGGGTTTCTTCGATGGTACGACGCGTTGCGTGAGCTCAGTAGAGAACTCGCAAGCTAACCATTCAAGGTCACTGTCATATATCTGCGTCTTAAAAACTAATAATAATTGCTAATTACCACCAGTGCTCGGAAACTCAAACTGCCTACGCTGACTGGCTAATCTAATAATAACAAGCAAGGGTTAGTTAACTCGTGTCCACACGAGAAACGAAGACAAATATCAATAAAATCATTATCATCGTTCTCATTCTGCCTTTATCCCGTACTCTAATTACGTAATGCAACACAATCACAATCTCAAACAGATTGTGATTGTGTTGCATTACGCAATTAGAGTACGGGATAACGATTTGAAACAGATTGCTAATCCATTGCTTCATAAGTTGGAAAAAAAAATCTGCTCAACAACGTCAATAACGCTATGAATGTTGTTGAACTGTCAAAATGAAACAAATTAGGCATAATTCGTTCGTTCGTCTGGTGATCTTTTAGGGAAGTACAATATCTCCCTATTGGTTATCTGGACGGGGCGGAATGTCTCAGCGCAGGGGCATTTGTGTATAGAATGTATGTAATGAGTGTTGTCCTTTGTAATTGTATTTAAGTACCTACTAACAATAGTTTTTAAGTTTTTTGTATACTAACCTTTGGATCTGGTTGTCCCAAAATAAATAAATTTTAATTTGAATAATTGTTTACGAAAATAAGTTACCTACACAATTAGGGTACTGGTTTATTCGGGGTTGGCCAAGTATTTTTCTTCAGCCGCCCATTACAATGTTCATTTTCCTTCCAGCTATATTACCTTTTACACAATCCATCCATCTTTTCTTTCAATGTCTAAGTCTTAATATTTTTGCCTATTATGTAACCTGAAGCTACTTAGGTCACAAACCATAGGTATGTTGAAATAAATGCTCAAAGAATGACAATACAATGTACTAATAGCGAAACTCCTGCAAATTCCACGGCAATCTTCTCAGTAATTTCACAAGATGTTACATGAAAATGAATTAGTGAAGATGTAAGTTATTGCATTATATTAAGAGGCCTGCGAACACGGCAACTACAAATCGAGATGTTTGCAAAATTCAATTCCGAGCATGTTGCGCTAGTGTGAGTGCCTGTCGGAGAGATATACACCTACAGTGAGCAATACTACCACGCACACATTGACAATTATTGCTTGACGCGATAGCACTACTTGCTTTCGAAAATTTACGATAAATTTGGATGTGTTCCGTAATACCAAAAATTATGAATGAAAACTTATTTTCCATTTTTCTTTTTGATTATTTGCCAAAAACAATCAAAAACAAAAACAAACAAAAACAATATTATAAATATTGTTGTTTATAATACAGGAAAAACAATATGAAGACATGTCATTTACGTTGTAAAAATGTGCGAAATTAAATTCGTTTAAACTACATTAAATAAAGAAAATTGAAAAAAAAAAGATGTACACTGATAAACACTGTCTAAATCCGAATAACAACATAATATGGTGGAAATATGTCCAAATTGCAAATGATTTAGGTATTACGTTTGTATGGACAATTCATGCCGGCGACGCATGAATTGCGCGCATAAAACGCGTTCTTAACGAGTAGGTCGTAAAATGTGGCGTAAGATTCCGTTCCAGGTAGTACCCATTCAGAAGTAGTTGTCTAAAGTGAAGGTACGTTGCTAATCCGTGTGATGTGTGGTAAGTATGGCGATTGGCGATTGAATATTACCGTTATATCGGTAGAGAGTGAACATGGATAATGTCTTGTTACTCCATCACTGGTAAACTTAGATAAGTAAATAATATGTGGAAAATGATTCCACTAAAATTGTGGTCCATTTTAAAATGTATTTGACTTTGAACTCTGTGAAATAGGCCCCAAGGATTGTGTCGTTACTTAGAAATAATTTACATCAGCTCGATACTTTTACACAATGAATAATTTATTCTTATATCAACATAGGCAAGTAAACTGTGTCTTTACGACACAATTTACGTCAGCTTAGTTCTGCAGAATTATAGTTAGCTATTGTCCGATTTCTCGTATCTTTGCCAATATCGAAGCGTACCAAAGAGTTCATCCTTTCAAAGGGAAATTGATTTTAGTATCTTCCAACTACTAGATCGGAATGATCAAATCGTACAATTTATAAGCAAATAATTGCAAACTGGTCCTATTGGGATTGAAGTCGAAATAAATCATTCAACTAAATCAAAATGGCGGTGCGTTACTAATACAACTAGTTGCGTAGGCGCAGGTATGCAAGCACAGAGTAGCCTACTGAGCCGGGAGCGACCGAGGGTGAAGGGATCCCGATGATCTGTTGCACAACATGTTATACTATCTTCCGTTCACCACGCTTGAGCAACTGGGGCGACGCAAGATGAAAGAGGTAGCGGATTTAAACAAGTTTTGATAAAAAAACTTTTTAAATTTTTGAACTACATTATGACGTTTCTAATAAAGGAGTGTCATTTTAATGATCTTTAAGAGTTTCCTGCATAATCTGTTTTCTCTAATTGTTCTTGAGAACCACCACTAATTAAGTGCAAAAGTTCCTGTTTTTGAAACAGCAATCGAAACTGGAACTGAATTTTCAAGATCCGTCTATCAACTAGAATACAAACTAGAAACCATTTCTTGAGTATAATAATCAACTGTTTAAAAAAAAGATATACATACCGCATTTGGGTACGAGTCCATAAGCCTATATGAATGTAACTGCTTCCGAAGGGGTGGATATCTGGTGTGCTGAAATACAGGCCTTATGCCTAGCTTAGGCACCAGTCTCCCACGGTATAATTAAAACTATTATGTATTGTTCTAGAAAGCTTGAAAAGGTTATATTGCGGTGAGAAAAAAATAAATCGACGGCCACCACGTAAAGTATCGAAACTGCAAAACCTCTACTTTACAGGAGAGCGATTCTAAGTTAAGATTTAGATTTTTGTCGAACTTGAAATTCGAAAACTTTATATTACCGATGTATCTAAAGTGGAAAATTTGACCGTTTTATACTGTCTACTATAGTTTTTGATAATTATTATACTTTTCTATTATTACAAATTCAATAGTTTACTTGGTTACTGCTGGTTACTTTTTACCGAATATGTCAATTTCAATTTTGTTCCATTGAAAAACAATTGAGGCTATAAAAATTAGTACATAATTTTTATATAAAATCATACATCTTTATCTCTACTTGCTATTAGTGCAATAAAACGAAAATGGCTTTTTTGTAATTTCGATAGTATACGTGGGGGCCGTCGAAATATTATCTTATCTTAACTTATAACTTGGAGCACACAATCACTGCATCGGTATCTGTAACATTACGTGAAGCAACTTACTTTCCAACGTTACACATTTTGCAACGGCCGCCATGTTTGTTTTATCTTATTACCGAAATTTTTCGATAGAATTGTGTGATTAATGATTCCAGTAGCCTTTTGTTTTAAAAAGCCATGACAAATGATGGCGTGTGCCTATATGGTCACGTTTTGGGGAAAGTATTGTGATTGTCATTTGTCTATGACAGAAAAAGTTGGTGTACAGAAAAAAATACGGTTGTTGTTTCAAATTGAAATAAACTTGAAGTACTTATTCTGATTTTTTTTTTATCTATCTATTTTATCCGTCAGTGAGCTCGCTCTTAAACCTCTTGACGAAGGTATTCGTTCTTAAATCATTGTCCTATTTGTCAAATAAAAAAACTGAATTTCATTTGATTGCAAGATGCCACAAAAACTTGATTGCCTTTTAAGACAATGAACAAGATTGCAAACAATTTCACAGACTTGCAATTTTTATCAATATCTATCAGATACTGTGATCCTCGTTGGTCTAGTGGTCGCAAGTGCTACTGCTGAGCATGAGCTCCTGGGTTTGGTTCCCAGGTCGGGCAAAGTGTAATTGGGTTTTTCCGTCTGGAATTTATCAGCAGCTGCCCGGAGTCTGGATTTATGCCCGGTTGATGGCAATAAGCTCGCCCCCTATTACATGGGACTTAAAAATAACTGGAAAAATCTGGGTGTACTATAGATACACCTCTGCTTAACCCTACGGGGAAACAAGGCGTGATGTTATGTAATCTATCAGATTTGGAGTGTAATACATAAGTCGGCAGCTAACAGATACCATCACGATCATTGATGACCATTTTAAAACATTATTGGCTCCGTTTTAGCAATACCACTACTATGTTACGACATGTCTTGTAATTCACATTCACTTGAGATGTCCAATAGCCCCAATAGGCTATACGGAATAGCCTCATTACTCTCTAATCGTTCCAATATAGCCTTATAGCCTAGTCTAGCTCGGTTTAGTGTTGCCTAATAGACGTGATATGCAGTATTATAGACGTTCTATTCGATTACTAACGGATAGATGTATGGTAACCGCAGCTGTTTATTGGTAATAAGTTGTAACCGCATAAGTGTTATTAATTTGATTACAATAAATGTTATGATTATGTTTTCTTTATCTACCATTGCATATTATTAAGAAACAGAATTTTATTTTTTATTTTAAATCAGCTGACCCGACAGACATTGTCCTAGCCAATTTTCAATAGTTCATACAAAAATTTCATAGAAAAAGGACGTTCGGTTTATCCCGAATTTGAAAAATTTCCGGGATTTATTTTCAATAATTTTAAAATTAAAATAGCCAAATCTATCCAGCCGTTCTCAAGTGATGTTCTTACCAACGAACAGCATTTAATTTATATTTATATAGACAAGGACAAACATACCATAACATAACATCACTCCTGTGTATCCTTCATCCTCCTTGTCCCAAAGGGGCAGGCAGTACTGAGTAGGCACATCCTCATTTCGCTATTGTACGAATCTAAATTACCATTCGTTGTTTAATTGGCATTATTCGATAACCAGGAATCGAAGAATACCAATCATAGCAGCTAATAAGCCTGATGTTACTGACATTTGATTTTGGTGATTGTAAAATAAGATAAAAATGATTTCTAATAATGATTAGGAATATACGAGATTATCTTTGTCTGATAAAAGGAGTGTTGATGCAATGATCATGCGATCATTTTTCTAACTTGAACAGACAGCTGTGCTGCTGGGGAGTTTGTTGCGCCACTTCTTCTTCCCAGCTAAAGGCACTAGGAAGTGGTGAAGGGTGGGCGTTTTTGGGGGACTGTCTTATGTAATTTTGACGTTCGAAAAGTGCTGATTCTCAGCCTAGTTTGAATAAATGACTTTTGAATTTTGTTTTTTTTTTTAATTTTGATCTTTTCCTTTGTTAGGTGTAAGAAGAGACAGCATCATTTTGTGCAATAATATGAATTAAGCAAATAAAAAAGAGAGACCAAACCAGAGTACTTAGACTAGAAGACCGAAGATGCGGGATTCTGTGAAAGATGATATAGCTAGAAAGTGGGAAACTACTGAGATGGCGACTCATTAATAACTATACTCACTAATGACTAATAGAGATGTATCGAAGAGGAAAACAGGTCGATGATGATCTACTAAGGAAAAGATATTGTAATAATTGCTACCCCCTGACTGTCACAAGCTCTCCTGGAGATCGATAACGATTAAAATTCTATTGTGTCTTATTAATGACAGTTGAGCTCTAACACTGATAACCGACATCAGCATAAGAACGCGGCGACGCACGAATTGTCCATACAAACGTAATACCTAAATCATTTGCAATTTGGGCATATTTCCACCATATTATGTTGTTATTCAGATTTAGATAGTGTTTATCTAGGCTCCTACATCTTTTTTTTTCCAAAAAACTTTTCTAAAATAAAGTTCAACGCGAATTTAATTTTGCACATTTTTACAGCGTAAATAACATGTCTTCATATTGTTTTTTCTGTATTATAAAACAACAAATTATCGAAAAAAAAAAAAATTAAAACTATTCAGTTTTCATTTATCATTTTTGGTATTACGGAACACATCCAAATTTATCATAAATTTTCGAAAGCTAGTAGTGCTATCACGTCAAGCAATAACTGTCAATGTGTGCATGGTAGTATTGCTCACTGTAGATGTATATCGCTCCGACAGGCACTCACACTAGCGCAACGAGCTTGGAATTGAATTTTGCAAACATCTCGATTTGTAGTTGCGAACCGTGTAGGGCTCGTAATGAACATATTAGGCGCTTACATGATATGCATATGAGAGAGGCGAGCAACGCTGTGATTGATTAGCTTAGTAGAACTGCTTCATCAATCGAGGAATAGAGAGTATGAAGCTGACGGCCAACATTTAGTAGTAGACCCAATGAAAGACGAAGGTAGAAACAGCGTCACCATTAAAGAAAATTATAGATTTCATATCAGCTTTTCTGTCAGATACTGAAAAACTAATGTTCAGATAGCATGCAATACAACTTCAGTATCAAATGACACTGTGATAGAAACGGCCAGAACCCGATGGATGTAAGCTGTCTTTTGAGTCGGAAGTCGTTAGTCGAATCACTATCCAAAGCAGTTTTGACTCTTGGCACAAGCTTACTAAATCAATGTGCAACAGCTACTTAGTAATATTTCTATTATTTGACATTGTATACCTACGATTTAATTTCAACTCTTTATTTATGACTTTTGTGGACATGATAATTATTCAGATTGATTACAGTTGTAATAGCAATCATATAATTGCGTTTTATTAAAATAGGTTTTCAATTTTATTAATTTATTTATCTTTTGTATAGATTTTTTTCTATTTTGTGAATGTGAGAACGCTGTAGGTTTAGTGGATTGTAGACCTGTAGACCATTTTCTGTTTTGTTAAGTACTTAGTACTTATTGAAAGACCTACACTGTCCTCCCATACCTAGTAACACTGTTATTTGAAAGTATTGTAAAAGCCAATTATTTTTAAAATAGTAACCGTGGAGTTTCTTGCTGGCTCTTCTCTATAGGAAACGACCAATTGGAACCGTGCACCTAGCTTCTGACGTTTCATAAGTGCACATGTAGGTTTATGTGAAATAAAATATTTTGAATTTTTCATAAATAAATATAAAACCAGTTAATTCTTTGAGAGGTCACTTCCACGTCAACGTAATCTCCTCAGAACAACTTCCGCTTAATTAAAAAAAGGTCAGATACCTCAAGGTCGTTATGTTTACCCAGACGTGGCAGCAGACAGGTTTATTAATACTTAAATACACCTACCTCAATGGAAATATTGACCGTAGTATCACGCGTTGTTAACTTAAACCAACACTTGACGAACACTTGAGTGTACGAGGCGTTATTTTAACCTTCGTAGTTGTGAACCTATCTAGATGGTAAATTGTTTGGTTAGCCCAGACTTTGAAAGTGTTACTTTTATTTAATTAAACCTAGCTGTTGCTCGCGATTTCGTCTGCAACCCAGGATGAAAGTATCGTATGTCCTAACCCAGGTCATGGTTTATCCATGTGCCAAATTTCATCCAAATCCGTTCAGCCGTTTTAGCATGAAAGCATAACAAACAAACTCACTTTCACATTTATAAAATTAGTTTGGTTTAATTAAGGGGACGATAGCTGATTTTTAATGATATTATACTGAAGATGACGTCTAAACGAGTAGTGTTAGTGATTTGAAAAAAATATATGTTAAATTAGAGCATTTTTTAAATATTTTAATATAGGCATATTTTTGATTATGTTTATATTACATAGTGAAATTAATTTGTAAAGTTATGTCTAACGCGGATAAAAAACTGAGAATGACGCAAAATCTATCAAGCGTATTTTTCTGAAAACTTCATCATTTTAAAGATAATTAAATTATGAATCTTTTAGTATACGTGTTTTATTAAAATACTTTTTGTTTTACGTGTAATAAATTAATAATGCGTCTAATTTGGGACAGCGCTCTTTGATGGGCGAGTCCTATTACTGGCTGGACGTACGACGCGTTGCGTGAGCTCAGTACAGAACACGCTAGCTAACCATTCAAGGTCACTGTCATATATCTGCGTCTTAAGGCCTGCTTGTACCACAAATCACTGAATAGTACGTTTAACTAAATTATACGTTCAGCACTAAATAATTAAAAACATCGTTCTGTTTCTGTCAATCGCTTGAAGATGACAGAGATAGATTGATGTTGTAAATATATCGAGGGTTCACAGGCTATTTGTATTAAGCGACATCCTAGCCGATATTGAGTTGTAACTATATTCGGAATAGCCAGATTTTTCTGCGCTGTTTGAGGCAAAAAAGTTTTTTGCCGCTTCAAACATCCATGCATTCATTCATTGCATTTTTTTTATAAAATTGGAAACGTTTTTAGGATTATAATTTGTACAAAATAATTGATTGAAAGTTGACTGGTATCGCAAAAGTTTATTAAATGAAATAGGTAGAGCTTCAAACTTTCTAGGATCTTTTATTGTAATTTTCCAATAAATAAGTTCTCCAGTAAATAACTGAGTTAGAAACTCTTTTATGAGAAGGTTATTATAATGTTAAATGTAATAAAAAAACGTGTGGCACTCGGGGACTGCCGCGCTAAAGCTATTGCATAGCATTTGTAATCTCTATGACAACATCACGTTGTCATGGGAACCGTCATTACATGGTAGGCGGAGTGGGGGTGTTAGGTTACGGAATTTCTTGATTCGGTCGCCGCGCTCAAAGCCCGCGATAAAAGCTATGCAATAGCTTAATAATAGATGGTTAATAATACCAATAAATTGATTGTTATGTAAAGCGGAAACCAATACAATGTTATTTTCTGATCACTTAGACTATTTTTTAATTTTATCAGTGTAATGCAATCGTTGACCTGGCGCTTATCCATAAAATAAAATAAAAACATAATTAACGAATCTTAATTTTCGCAATTTTATGTTATCATATCTAAATATTTTATGAATATTAAATTATTCAATTTTATGAGCCACTTTCAGTTTTTTCTTCATAATGATGTAATTTATTGTTAACGTTAAGGTGATTAGTAGGCTCACTGACCTTGCGTATGTGGGCGGAGCTAAACCCCTACTCCTGGACCGCACGCTACACTAAAACGACGGCCAAAGAATATGCAGGGGCGCAGACACGCACACGTGGGTCGCTGTTTTTGCCTACGATTCCAGAAGGGAATGGTGGATGCAAGATTGATATATTTTATAGATAGATCAGGGCTTGAAACCGGTTTATAGTTTTCTTAAAACCGTTATAATACCGTTCATTGATTAATCGGTTAATTACAAAAACGGTTTCGACTAAATCTAATTAATTTTGGTTATTGGTTATTACAGAGAATATAATTTTAAAACTCGTGCTAACCTGAATAAACCGGTTTTATTCAGACACGCCCGCCGTGGCCGGTTGTCACATTCTCTCGCGCTTATTTATTTATGTTTTTTTTTTCTTTCGTCGTTCGCCGCAGAGAGAATTGGGTACGAATTTTTCATACAAGTGTCATGCGGTCGCTATTTATTTCGTGTTTTATTAAGGGCTGATTTTTCAATCCTCAGATAAAGAATCGTAAAGCGATTATTCCATAGATAGCATGATTCTGGATTTTTCAATAGTCAGATAGTCAGTGTCTGATGATTATGTCTTTATGTTATGATTATGTCAAAATGTCAAACATAAGTTTTGTTTCTATTCTTGTCTAACACGTTGAATACTGTATCTGTGCATCTCACTTGCACATGATAGTGTGAAATTGATGGTTAACAAAGACCACAGATAAACTATTCTTCAGCTAATATACGATTGAAAAATTGAAAATTTTTATTCGCCTGATAAACACCCAAATAATTGCATACGCTAGACTTAACGACTTAACTGAGGCTTGAAAAGTCGGCCCTTAATAATAATAATAACGTAAACTTATAATAACATCTATCATGTGAAAAACGAAGGAGAATAAAATATATTCTATCTTCGATTTTATCGAAAAGACAAAAAAACATTTAAGGCTCCGTGCCGCCGCACCGCACGAAATCACTGATTTTGATCAATTTTGATCATTAGTTGTGAGAAAGGCGACCAGAATTTAAACAAATTTTTTGTGATTTGAAAAGTCCAATTCTTTGTCTTGTACATAGGGCAAAGGGATTTTTCAAATAAATTAAGGATTCGTGGAAAATCACTAAAATTCGCAACAAGTTTTCCAAAAAATGACGCGAGACTGCCGTTTGATCATTTCGTTAGAAGAAAATTTCATCAACATCATTATAATTATGGTCTACTTGTACAGACGCCAGCACATCAAGCTACTACAATCTGTCAAATTTATTTAATAGATTTTCAACTTTATCGCTGATGTTTAAGGTTCAAAGTTGATTGGGAAAATTTGATAGTTTAGGATAGCTTGATGTGCTGGCGTCTGTACATAGAGGAACTACTTTTTTCAACTTTTATACAAAATATAGCAGAAGAAAAAAAATTTGATATAACGTAACTTTCTGAAAACTTCAAGACAAATATTTTTTTTTTTTCTAATACTTAGAAACACTTTTAAGAAATTTTAAAAATTACTTATTACTCTTAAGTTAACCGTTTAATAGAATCTTAAGTTTTATTTTACAATTACAACAATTACTTCATTTCGTAAATAAATAGCAAAGTGAACTATATAAACGATCGTGGAAAACCCATCCTGTCAGTAGCGAATGGGCCTTCCCAGCGTGAGGACGTATCACTGCGTCGCAGCACGCACACGCACGCACGTGTCTGATGTTAACATATTCCAGAAATTGTACATCGACTACCACATTTTGATCCGTATTTTATTTTAAAGTACTTTGCTTGTATTTGAAGAACATTAAAATTTTGCACGCCTGGCAATAAATACAATAATGGTGTACATATGTTCGTAATTCTTCTTATCCTAAACGGCTTGACTGATTTAGATGTTTTTTAAATTGTTTTTGTGTCACTTGGATGGTTTATAGCTATAGTTGGACCAGCGTGGCGCTGTTGTCGCAGAACAACGTCTGCCTGCCGGGTGGGATAAAGTTATGGGTTCGCGTCACCGACATGCCCGCGCCGATATGCTGTAGTAGCACTAAGTGAAGTATTTTTGGAACTAAGTTCTTTAAAGCTACTGAAGACTACTCAAAATAAAGATCCAAGATGGCGGCTGCGAACATTTAAAAATGTTTCGTCGTGGGTGTCGTTTTCATAGTTTTCGAGGATGCTAAAGCTGATAGTGAGGTCAAAATATAAATCCAAGATGGCGGCTGTGACAATTTTCAAATTTTTCGTTTTGGGTGTCTTTTTCAAAGTTTTCGAGGATTCTAAAGCAGATTTTGATGTCAAAACGTAAATCTAAGATGGCGGCTGCAAAAATTTACACATTTCTTCATAAAATCACGCCATCAATTTCAATTTTAAGCTATTCTGCAACAAAAATTCTCCTTTAAATATATTTTGACACACTAAAATTGTATTTGACAATCGCTAATCCACGTGGTACTTGTTTGCCCTACCCCATGCATTTTTTAGAGCTGGAGGCGCACAGGGCACCATTGGTGCCAATTCTCTTGTACACTGAACTAAATCTGACTATTTTTAATCGCGACTAAAAACTTGTGGAATAAAATTGGTTGAAACTTTAAATTCACACTAACACCTCGACTTCAGATGCAAAAACAGTACTGAATATTTGTCTTTCTTTTGCTTATATCTCGAAAACGGTGTGCCCAATCGCAAAAATAATGAAAATTTCGACACCCTTAAACCCCTAACACTCTACATGTAGGTAATATTTTTTCTTATTTTCCATACAAAAAGTGAAAAAATCCACATAAAACACGTCGAGGCTACCCCCCCTGCGCGCCTCTAGCTCTAAAAAGATTCACGTGGTTAGGTATCATGTGTGGAGTTGCGATTGTCAAATTAGATTTAGATGTGTCAAAATTATTTTTAAATTTAGAGAATTTATTTTACAGAATAGCTTTGAGATTCTCATAGTCAAAAGTAGGAAATTTTAGTGATAGTTTAGTTAGTTTAGTTCGGTGTACAAGAGAATAATTAAGTAAAATAATTAAATTCACAAACTAAACTAAATTTAAGTTCAGTGCATCCTTTTCTTTTTATTTCATTAAGAAAAGGACAGAAGGTAAATTTTAGTTTAGTCCTGTCAAATTAATCAGCACTTGACGTAAATTGACGTAATTTTAGTAGGCAAGTGTTTAATCACGTCTAAACTTGTATGGAGTAATCTTAGACTCTACATGTAGGTAATATTTTTTCTTATTTTCTATACAAAAAGTGAAAAATTCCATATAAAACACGTTGAGGCTGCCCCCCTGCGAGCCTCCGGCTCTAAAAAGATTCACGTGGTTAGGTATCACGTGTGGAGTCGCGATTATCAAATTCGATTTACACGTGTCAAAATTATTTTTAAATTTAAAGGTTTTATTTTACAGAATTGCTTTTAGATTCTCATAGGCAAAATTAAGGAATTTTAGTTATAGTTTAGTTAGTTTAGTTCGGTGTACAAGAGAATCGGCACCAATCAAAACTTTAGGTAAAAAGTCAAGTTCGGAATAGCGAAATTGCCATTTTCACTCAATTAAAACTCATTCAGGTGCAAAAACAGTATTGTATCTTTTTTCTGTTCTTTTGCTTATATCTCGAAAATGGTGTGTCCTATCGCTAAAATAATGAAAATTTCGACCCCCTTTATAAAACCCATAAAACTCAACATGTAGGTAATCATTTTTCATGTTTTCTATACAAAAAGTAAAAAACGAAGACGGACGGACGGTAGACGGTGTATCTAGTTTCTTCTTTTTACTTTTAGTTACTAGCATTAGCCATAAGCGAAATTATTGTTACTAACAACCTCAAATTGCCTTGGCTATGGACTTTTTGTCTGAAATACATGTTTTTTTTATAGCTTTTTAGGGTTCCGTAGTAAACAAGGAACCCTTATAGTTTCGTCATGTCCGTCTGTCTGTCTGTCCGCGGTCTAGCTCCGAGACCCTTAGTACTAAAAAACTGTAATTTGGCATAGGTATATATTTTAATTACGTCGACAAAGTGGTAAAATAAAATTATTAAAAACATTTTTTTTAGGGTACCTCTCATACACGTAAAGTGGTGATGTAATTTTTTTTCTTTTTTTAACCCATAGTGAGTGGTATCATTGAAAAGAACCTTTAAAAAAATTGCGAGTTTGTGAAAACCATTTTTAGATTCAGGGATCCGTTTGCGAAATATTAAGCTTTAAAGTGCTAATTTTTGTTAGAGTCAAGTGTTCCCTCCTCTGCCGGCTAAATGGTTGGTTTCAGACATGTGAAAAAATTCACGGCAGTAGCTTATATAACGAATTTAAAAGGAAAACTATCACAGCTGTGTAGGCTGTACAAGTTAACGAGTAATAGTCGAACAACTTAGATTTGCGGTTGTAAAAACATTTTCTCCCATACATTCTGTATGAAATATTTTTTTTCAACTACAATGTTAAGTTTGTTCTTTGAATAAATTCATCCCAACTACGGAACCCTACATTGTGTGCGTGGTCCGACATGCACTTGGCCGGTTTTTATGTTGATTGTTATAAATATAAACATAAACGAATATACACAACCATTCCAGACTTATTTCTTATGCGTACCTACGTAACTTAACAAAATACCATCTATAGGATCAAAACTGTTTAAGCGATCACTACGCTCAATGTTTAGGCGTGTGTGTGTGATCGGTGCACACAAACATTGCATCGCAAGAGTTTACCTAAACTCTGTCGAGTGAATTTTGTGCACGGAGCCTTAAAATATTCGGAAAATAATTAAAAAAAAAAACAAAAAAATAGTAAGCCCACGTACGCACGGACGTAATAAAATCGCGGCTATTTTTTTTCATGTACTTGATTTTTCAACGCGCTGGGACGAGAGTGCATTCCAGTGCGTTGGATTCTCAACGCTCGGCTTAACACCGAGAGTTCAAAATCCAGTGCGCGATAAAATCCCGCCGCGATTTTATTTCGTCCGTGCGAACGTCGGCTAAGTGACGGTCGATCTTTCAGCTTGCGTATCATTAGGGGCAGAGGACTTATTAAATTTACGGATATTATTTTTAATAGAAATAGGCAAAAACAAAAAAAAAAAAAACAAAATTCAAATATCTCGAAAACGGTGCGTCCTAGGCAAAAAATAACCGAAATTTTACCCCCCCTATGTATCCCCCGTGCAAGCGGCATCCCAACATGAATTTGAGGAAAAAATTTTTTTTTTATATTTCTCAACATGAAAAACCAAAAACCTCTGGTTTTTTTTACACCATCTCATGGTTTTCGACTAGAACAACAATTCATTTCCAGAAAAGATTTTCATCCGAGCCACAACTTTGGAAATATAGAGATTTTTATTTTAAAAAAAAATCTAAAGGTCCTAAGTGGAAAAGGTGCATCGTAGGGATATATTTCTCAGAACCTACATGGTTATCATGGTCAAGCTTACGATACTGCAATAAAATTGGGTATTTCATAATTTTATTATTTCCCGAATAATAAAAATCCTCGTTCCGTAGGTTAAAAGGCTACACTCCAACCGGTAAGACTTTCATTTTGATGATAAGGACTCATTTTTTTACGGAAGTCACACCTAAAATGAAAGGGTTATTAGCACATTTAAAAATACGTATTAAAAACAAACCCAAAAAAACCAACCCCAAAAAAAATTCAATAAAAATAAAAGTTACACAAACTAAAACCCAACTACGACAAAAACACATAAAAAATAGTCAACAATAAAGCGCCTACGCGCACAATCGAATTGACCCTCTGCAGCGCGAGCTAGTCTATAAACGCACATTAATACAATAAGTTCGTAAACATTCGCACTAACACATACGTATGCGCATAGTCGACGATAGCCGGAGCGGAGCAGCGAGCGACACAGCCATCCCGTCTCAGTGCTAACGCACGACTGCCGCCCGCGTCCCGCGCAGAGCGCCTCTGACCCTCTATCTCTAATTAGGGACATTTTCTTTGCAAATATTGATTGATTTACATTTCCAGTTTCAAATTTGTAGTACTTTTAATCACCAATTTTTCAGTGTAAAAATATTTACAAACATCAAAGCCGTTTAGAAGTAGTAGGGAATATTAGCTAAAAATAGCGTTTTGCTAAATATTTTTTTAAGGCTAACGTATTAGCCATACGAAAAAATCCAGTTTCAAAAATGTTGTTCATGAATCTATAGCAAACATATATTTTTTTCAAATCTTTTAACCAAGCCGTTTATGAGAAGATTGCTTTTAAAAGTGACCGTTTTACGGTACTAAACGGGACTAAGGCCCTTAAATGCCATTATTACGTTTCTTATTCGGTATTGAAAATATTTACAAACGAGCTTTTATTAAATTGTATCAGTAGGCATATTTATTTAGTCTTTTTCCTTATTTTTTTCTCGACGTTTTGTTGACTATTGCTGAAAAGTAGTCTAAATTCACCTTGATTAAAACTATACTAGCTTCTGCTCGCGACTTCGGCCGCGTGGTTTAAAATAAAACACATCCTATGGCAATAGCGTAGCTTTCTATCAGTGAACGATTTTTTTAAATTGGATGAGAATAGATTACCTCCTACATAAAAACTAAAAAAAAATACCTCTGTTTAAAATGATAATAGTATACATATACTGGTGCCGATTCCCTTGTTCACAAACTAAACTAAATTTAAGTTCAGTGCATCTTTTTCTTTATATTTCATTAAGAAAAGGACAGAAGATAAATTTTAGTTTAGTCCTGTCAAATTAATCAGCGCTTGACGTAAATTGACGTAATTTTAGTCGGCAAGTTTTTAATCACGTCTAAATTTGTATGGAGAGTGACAGGCGCTGATTAATTTGACAGGACTAAACTAAAATTTATCCTCTGTCCTTTTCTTAATGAAATAGAAAGAAAAAGATGCACTGAACTTAAATTTAGTTTAGTTTGTGAACAAGGGAATCGGCACCACTGTCTATTATAAAACTATAAAGAATCGAAATCTTATCACTAACAAGTCTTTAAAGTAAACCACAGAAAATGTTACTCAGTTAAACAGTGAAATTTTCGCATTAAAATGCCAAAATCATTTAAACTTTTAAGTGCTATAATAATAACTCAGCTACCAGTCATTATTAATTAACTTTTACGCTTAAAAATTCAACTGGTTTTATGTATTTTGCACTTTTTCATTCTCAGAAATTTCCGAGCTTTTAATGAAATCCTAGGAATGGGAGCTATGAAGATAAATATTTTTACTAACAAAGTAAGTATGCCAAAAGTTACTAAAGAAGATGGGTATTACTGATATTAAATTATTTGTGGTCGTTACTAACGAATAATGCTTCAAAATTAGCTGTAAACTTGACGTAACTTAAATATTATGACTTTTAAATAATGTTCACACTCGCAGTCATGTTATTTTTCGACAGTCATTTTATGAAAAGCACTCAACAATTGAGATGAGACAGAAAAGTTCAGATGTAACGAATTTGCGATATACAATACAGCTAACATAATCTGTTCAATTGAATGATAATTTATTTCTACGCCTTCATTCTATCATTATTCAAGTTACTGATAAGTTATTCAATCAGTATTTCATTTCATTTCTTTAAATGACTTTTTGATTGCCTGATATGTGTATGATGCTGCAATGACTAATAATCAGTCTCGTATCTATTGAATTTAAATATAATTAGGTATCTCTATATGACGTTGCCAAAGTCTGTGACCGAACTTAGCGATGGGAAGTTCAAAACCCACATCAAACGTGTCCTTATCAAGAAAGCATATTATAAAATTAAAGACTATGTTGAAGATAAGGAAGTTTGGCAATAATTCCTTCTGCACATGTGGTTTCCCTGGTACCTCATCAATGGCATAAATAAGTAAGAGTCTATTAACTGCTCCCAAATTACCATGTTTATTTAAATCTTTATTTTTATTTGTTTTTACATTCGTCCTTGACATTTTACTATTCTATTATTTGACATTATATACCTACGATTTAATTTCAACTTTTTTTAGTGACTTTTGTGGACATGATTGATTACAGTTGTAATAGCAATCATATAATTGCGTTTTATTAAAATAGGTTTTTTACTTTTATTAATTAATTAATTTTTTGTATAGATTCTTTTCTACATATTTTGTGAATGTGAGAACGCTGTAGCTTAGTGGATTGTAGACCTGTTGACCATTTTCTATTTTGTTAAGTACTTGGTACTTATTGAAAGACCTACACTGTCCTCCCATACCTAGAAACACTGTTATATGAAAGTATTGTAAAAGCCAATTATTTTTAAAGAGTAACCGTGGAGTTTCTGGTTCTGGTTGTTTCTTGCCGGCTCTTCTCCATAGAGAAGAGCCGGCAAGAAACAACCAATGCCAATGCCTATGGAAACGACCAATTGGAACCGTGCACCTAGCTTCTGACGTTTCATAAGTGCCCTTGTAGGTTTATGTGAAATAAAATATTTTGATTGATTGATTGAAAGTTCATGTAACGTAACTACTCGTTTTAATAAGTCAGAAATTAATTATTAATTATCTTTCGATAAAATAATGTTGCAGACGATACACTACCGCTATACTGCATACAATTTATCCACCCACAACTTATCCCAAACTCAATTATAAATTTCATCTCCCACAACAGCTTTACCATAATATATTTTCGAAGCTACGCTCGCTCCAATTTCGAGCACGTTCTAGCATTAAATTTAGTTAAAGTTAAAAGCGTCATATTTTTCTTGGTGGCTGCAACATCCACAAAATACCGTCACGTCCGCGTTGAGCCTTGACATTACCACCACTATTGGATGCCGTTCGAAACATTTTAAACTTGGAACAGAAATATTTATTGTCTGTGGTGAATATAGAAATAACTATATTATATTTCTATGAGGACATTTTAATTATGCATGTTGTTGCATATGTATTGTCCAAACCATCCAATAACCTGAATATTTCTTGAAGGCCGTTTCCTCATTGGTCGTATAGTGATTCTTAGTGGTCAATGAGAGTGAGCTAACCGGGCCTACTAAGGTTCGGTATACCGAAACGATACCGCACTGCTTAAATTTTTCCTCATTGGTCGGTAAGCAGCAGTGCGGTATAGTAAAATGAATGATGGTCCTATTCCACAACCATAACTAATTGATTAACATTTGCAAATACTGTTGGAGCTGCTGAAGATTGTAAAACCATCTTTGCATTGTATAAACTCAATCTCGTTTGTATTATATAATTGCATAGCACAGGTGTGAGCACTATGTACTAAAGAGTTACCATTTACCGAATAATATGTCTTACATTGACTTGAATGTGCCCTGGCGGCTGTGAGTATGTCATGCTCACTCAGATGTTTCGCTGATGGTGGCGCGTGTGTTGGATCATTTAGCTCCCTTCAAAATGGTTGAGCTGAATGGTGCTAATCCATGCGTCATGTTCGTGAACGGGCGCCGTCAATTGGGACTGGTCATCTCTTAGTTGCCACGGCTTATTTTTAATTTATTTTAATTTTTGAATTGTTCTTTGTTTTATCTTTTTATTACGGACACTTCTAACGTGCATGTCTTTCTACATTGTTCTGACATGTATAATTTCAACATGAATGATGTAACCAATATTTTGTAACAATTTTTTATTTAAAAGAGTGTCCGTGGAGTTTCTTGCCCGTTCTTCTCCATAGGTACCTACTACGCTTTGGAATGGGCAACTAGCTTCATATTTCTGATTGACCGACTCCTTGACAATTCAAAAGTGCCTGAAAATTGAAATGCTTTGAGTTTGAAATGAAATGAAATTGTTTATTCTGTAAATAGGATATTGGAATCACTTTTACATGTCTAAAAAAAAAAAAAATAAGCTAGATGAATTTGGAATTCTTATCTGACTACTCTGAGAAGAAAGGCCGAAACAAACTCAGAGGTCGCAGTCTCTTTTAAAGTCCAGACATAATCTTGGTCAGGCCATATGAGGACCATGTGTCTGAAATGGTCTTTTGAGAAAAGAACCACACAGATTTGAGTGGACTTGTCCGGTCAGTACAAGCATTTGTCAGTAATCGTGAAGCTCAACTCAGAACTTAAGGAGCTCAACAGTATGCCCTGTATATCGAAACGATATCGCACTGTTTTCATTTACGGACCTGACGTTATGTTTTCGGTATAATTTGTGCAGTATCGCTTAATTCCGCTTTCGGTACCGAGTATACCGAGCATGCTGTAAAACGTGTGACGTGAGCGGGTACCGCACTGGATGTTTCTACCGAGACGCGGTAAACCAAAACGAATCCCGCCCCGTTCCCGCGTGTATCGAACCAGTCAGAAAACGCTCATTGGAATTTGGAATATAGGCGCTCGGTAAGCTTTCGGTACCGAGCATGCTGATCCCGCACCGCTGCCGTACCGACTAGTGAGGAAGGGCCTTACTTTAATTTTTGATTTTTGAAAATTGAAATAGAATTTGAGAGAATTTTATAGAGTACAGACTAACATGATAACTGAAGTATCCAGATCTTGTCAAATAAATCGAGAAAAATAGATGAATTAAATAAGCACTTCTGTATAGCTATCTAAGAAATTTTAATGAGGACCACACGATTATGATGATATTCAAATAAATATAGTTAGTTTCTTTAACTTTCAAAGAGAAACATTGTAAATTTACATACGTCAGAATATTTACATAATAATTTAAACCGTCATATTATGCACTAGCTTCTGCCCGCGAGTTCGTACGCGGATCCTGTTGCTTATGCCAGCGATAACGGGATCGTCAAAATCGAAGATCTGAAACGTCTGATGTCGAATTCTAAGAGCCCGGGGACGGGAAAACAACGGGATGCGCGAGACGATTCGAGACGTTCCAGATCTTTCATTTTTGTAAGTCAACAGGAAATGCCCATCAAACAACTTTTGCTAAGATGTCATTCCTATATATGTTAAAGTGTCGCTGGGCTTTGGAGTTCCACAACAGGTGTTTCAGATCTTCAAATTTATTCTCACAGCAGAAAATGCTCTTCACGTGGAATCATTTTTGCTATGACACCATTTTTATATTTCTTATACTTTAGCTGGTCTGTTGCGGTTCTGCATCAGGTGTATCATTTTATTACGCATAAAAACAAAATGAATAAATGTGATTTTATTTCTCCCAATCTTTTTTAGGGGTGGAAATAAAAAACAATTTATAAGTCTACGTCATTCCTCAGGGTTCAAGCAATCTTCATACCATATTGAATCAAAATCGGTTGAGCGGTTTAGCTGTGAAAACGTAACAGACAAACAGAATTACTTTCACATAACATAACATCACGAATTGTTTCCCCGAAGGGTTGGGCAGAGGTGTACCTATAGGTAGTACACCCACATTTCGCCAGTTACGTTTAAGTCCCATGTCATATGGGGAGAGCCGACTGCCATCAACCGGGCACAAATCCAGACTACGGGCTGCTACTGAGAACCTCCAATTAGATAAAACCCAATAACACTTTGCCTGATCTGGGAATCGAACCCAGGACTTCATGCTCAGCAGTTATAGTACCTACTTGCGACCACTATGACCAACGAGGCAGTCTAGTTTAGTAAACTTTCATTTTTACAATTAAGGATGTTGTAGAAACATTTCATGTTCCCAAAACATTATATTGTTGCAACAATGTATTAAATAAAGATTGCAATTCAGACAATTACAATATCGTTTGGATGCGCATTGCATAAAGTGGATTACGGCATTACAACACAACCTGACATTTTGGTCCGTTTCTAGTTCGATCCGACTCGCGAACGTAATGGAAAAGCAATCGGCAATTTGCGAGATCAGATTGGCTTATAGAATTTACTAGAATGTAAATGTGACATTTGAATTAATGGATCCGTTTGTCATCCCACGTAAGAATTTATAATTATGTCACGAAGCTATGCATGGTATTTGTAAAACTGTGGTTATTAGTAGAAGGATTTTGAATCGTAGGGAACGTTCTCAAATTGACTCTAGCTCTTTTCACATAGTTTTGATTTGATCCGCCTGTCAAGTGAGTTAATTTATTAGATTTAATATTTTGGTTCTAGGTTTGGGTTGCTACTTAAGTTGATGCTCAAGGCCTTTGGTACTGGCATATAATTTGCCAATACCAAGATGAGTATAATGAAGAATGAGTGAGTGAAATAACGTGTGCATGAAGATAATGAGTTTAACTTAATTAACGTTAAGACTTTTAAATAATTTAAAAGAACCGATAAATAGATTATTTAAAGAAAAATATACGACATTTTAAATAAGAGCTGTAAATAGCTAACAGCTTCTCAAAGGTCATCAATATGCCAGACGCATTGGTAATTAATTTGCAAGTCAAATTAAACTTCACCTATATTGAAAATCCTAATTAGAAGCTCGTTTGCAACTATTTATTTTTAGATAGCAGAAGATTGTTTTCTTTTCCAAGTTCACATTATACTCTGATGATTTGGATGTACAGTAAATCTCAAAAAGTTAAATAAACGAATAAAATATCGAATACAATCGAATCGAATGATAAACTGACGATGAAATAAATTTAAAGGCTGTCTATGTTCTATGTTATGGGGTTTGGTTTCCGCACTTAGTCCGTCAGGTGGACCATTGTGCGTGGGCCATGGCGGCCGTTTGGTGGTTATTCAAACCAGCCCACCTCCCTCCAGAAGTTAATTAAAACTCCTGGTCTGTTCAGAACGTCAGTGAAAGATCTGGGTGACCCGAGGGTTTCTGTTCTATTAAAGGCTGTCTTCTACTGTCGAAATATTCTTAGGGTTATTCCAGTTTTCTCAGAATCCATTTAGCATCAACAATCAGCCTATAATGTTACCACTGCTGGGACACAGGCCTCCTTTCTGTGAGAGGGAGTGGGCCGTAATCCACCACGCGAACCCAGTGCGGGTTGGTAGATGTCACATGTCTTCGAACTTTTGGTTCTGGGACATGTTAGTTTCCTCACGATGTTTTCCGTCACCCTTTTGAGAGCACTGGTTATGAAATACTCAAAGTAAAACGCCTGTCAGGGTTCGAGCCTACGATTTACTAGCTAGAACTCGTAAGTCACGGTAGAATCCATTTACTAGGTCAAATTCCTGCCGTAATAGAAAGTAAAATAGTTCTTTTACTTGAAGATGAAACTCGTATGCTGACCTCAGTAGATGACAATACTATTAAAACCAATTCTTGACTTTAAAAATCATATATCAACAATTAAAAACAATGTTAGTATAAGAACGTACCTCTTTAACCCGCTGCAGTAAAGGTTCCAACCAGTGAGCGTTGCACTCCACATGGGAATCCAGGAAGGTGAGCACCGGCGCCACTGCAGCGTCAGCACCCCTGACCCTGGACCTCATCAGACCCTCGCGTTTGGTATTGCGGATCACCTTCACCTTCCGAATGGCGCGAAGGGCGGCACCGTCATCGGCTGTTGGGAAAAGAAGTAGGTTAACTAGGAGAAGTCTACATATATGAAACAATACCTACATGGTAAAAAATTCAAAATTCAAAAGTCATTTATTCAAACTAGGCTGAGAATCAGCACTTTTCGAACGTCAAAATTACATAAGACAGCCCCCAAAAACGCCCACCCTTCACCAGTTCCTAGTGCCTTTAGCTGTAAAAAATGAAGTCGCTTTTCATATCTATCTATGTGATTGCTTAGATTTTCTAAACTACACATGAATTTTGATGCTATTTTGACTATAATTTAGAAAATTTATTCCGGAAGGTTTATGAAAGTTTGGGTTTTTGGTATATCTTGAATATACAAATTTACTCACTGCCAGACAACACAGCCGAAGTCGGGTCTGGAGGCATTTAATTATGCACAAGAGTTTCATAGCAAAAGTGAGGAACGATTTTAGAAAATTAATTTCCTAAAGGGCTTAAATAGAGGATGAAAGTTTGAATGGAAGTTTGTAAACTTGCCGATGGGAAAACCCATCGTGTACATGGCTTGTAGCTCAGAAATCTAGATGTTCTGGTTTGACATGCCGCCATTGCACCCGTGCAAAGCAGGGGCGGGTCGCTAAAAGGCCTAAACTATTGTGCAATATTTTTTCAAATTCTCACGACACCGTCGATAGGCGTCTATCTAAAATATAAAGTATTCATCATTGGTACTTGTTGATACACCTACACTGTCCTCCCATAACTATTAACAGTGTAATTTGAATATATAGTAAAAGCCAATTATTTTTAAAAGAGTAACTGTATTGGCGTTTTTCCATAGGAAATGACCAATTGGAGCCGTGCACCTAGCTTCTGATGTTTTATAAGTGCCAGGTTTATGTGAAATAAAATATTTTGAACTGTTTTATGATGGGTACAAAAAGCTTACCACGTTCATATTAATTGGTAGTTTAAAATATAAAAATTGGTATGATCTTTTAATTATAGACGTATCAATAAATATTGTAAATACAAATAATATTGACATGGGCTTGACGATCACTGTAACGATTTGTTTTAATAATCCGTATATTTATGCAATGAATTTGATCATTGCATAAATAAACGATAAAGATTAATAATAACTGTGTTTTGTAAAATATTATTTGTAGAAATTTTGTTGTAAAAAAGTGAAAGTGTTTAACTACATAGATCATGCACAATCATTGTACCTACTGATAAAATGTTACTATTATTTTCAATTCAGTACTAATAAAATATTCTACAAATTATATGATTGATTGATTAATCTGTTCACGTTTTATTCACTCTATACCTTTAAAGAAGTTTATTATTTATTTTGTATTGTGTATTATGTATTTCTTGCCCCAAGTTCTCCATACGAAACTACCTTTTGGAAGGGGCGACTAGAATCTTTATTAATAATTTGTAACCTTAAAATATGATCTTCCATTAAATAAGTGTTTGCAATAATATTACCTAAGTAAATATAACTTTATATAAACGCAATAGCTACCTACTTACCAATAATATATTTATTTATGTTAATGTTATTGACTTTTGTGCGAATATAATAATTCAGTTTTCATGTATAATTTTATTTTAATTTTTAGTTTTCTGCGACTTAGATTTTCACCTTTAATTAATAGCTATGTATGTAATAATAATTTTGCTGTGCCCTGACAGGGTCTACAATGGCTCTTAGCTTTAAGCCTTTTGTTAATATCTTGTTTTACCTTGTGGAACGCAAATAAATGAATATGAATAAAAAAAAAAATGTAAATTTCACGTTCAAAAGTGCCTATTTGAAATAAATGCTTCAATATCCACTCACATTTAATTTAGCAATACCTTAGACGACCTCACCAGTGTAAAATAAGATGGTAAATCTAAATGATACTGCCCTTAGGAACTGCCCTTTAAGGATAAAAGGACTATGCTTCCGATTCACTTGAGTTCTTCGGCCTGTATATTTTTTTTGTGTACTTTTCATTTACTGGCTATGTGCCAGTATTTATATAATTTATTATTTGGGTATAATACCACAGACAGACGGTTAAGGAAACTTTTGTTTGGAATCTTGAAGCTAAAAATTCTGAAATTGCCAACACAGCGAAGTGATTATATAATCGTGTTCAACTTTGTTCGTTTATCCTATGAAAGACTTGGCTTTTGTCCTGCAATGCCGAATCCCCAGTCTGTCGTACCCTAAAGATGCTAAATGCCTTTCTGAGTGCCAACCCTGAATGTGATGTGTTTGCGGATGAATGGAGTAAAATTATGCGTAGATGTCTGGTGTTCTGTGAGAGAAAGTATGCTAGGGAGTCCACTGTTCCATGTTAGTTTTAAATTAAATTAATGTAAAGATTGTAATTGTTTCTATGTTAATTAATGTAATTGGTGTTGTGCCGTTTTAAGTAACTATAAATAAATAAATAATAATAATAAATAATGGGTAAATTGCAGGCTGGTATTATTTGAAAGTTAGAACACCATCAGTACTAAATTCTGCTGGTCTTATGAAAGGAAACTTTGTGTTCGAGTTAATCGAACACTCAGCGAAAATGCATAATTGCATCGAACGCAAATATGCACATTCGCTCGTTCACCTAAATGTGGGCCAGTTCGCGTTTAGATCTCATTAGAGACACCACGTACTCGAAACCATTACCATACCATTTTACCATACATTTTACCAATAATTAAGTTAGTTATATAGTTTACCATTTTCTACCAGTTCTTGTAATTAAGTGTTATAGTGATTCAATATAGCTATTTCCCCTATAATTCGAGACTTTAACTTAAACCATATATACCATATCCTATCAATACGAGAAAGGTGTGTTAGGTCACCATAGCGCCAAGCACTACTCTCTACATGGTCCTTCGAGCATAAAATTACCAGTGACTACCAAGTGAAACAGCGCCACGCGAACCAGAAGATCGCAGAGGCGGTTGGAGCATATAAGGTCAGATCAAACCATTTATTTAAACTAACCATTACCAAATATTTTCAAACCAATTCCAAAAAATGGATTCCGATTCTCTGTTCATCAACCAAACGGAGCTCTATGAAATCCTGAACAAGTTTTTAACCAACATAAAGAAGGATGGATCCGAGAGGAAGACCATCGATAATTACAAGCGTAAGGCTAATATGTTGGAAGCATACTGGCGCGATTACCATGAAAACCATAAGAAAATGTGTCAGTTAGCGAATTTTGACCACATTTACTTCAAAAAGGATTGTTTCAATACAGTCCAGGAAGTTTATTTAAAAATTAAGGGGATTATTGAGAAAACTCTTGAGCAGTTAGGCACAACGCAGCTGCAGGAAGGAAGCCCCCGTAGGACAACAGCGGAAGAGGCACAACCATTACCAGGTATCCGGGCTAGGCAACAGCTAAGCGCTGACCACTGTCAGCCGGAAGATGAGGCGGCGCAGCCACATCCAGGTACGTCGTCGCGCTATGAGGAGTCCTCGCAGCGAGAGAATTTTCTCTATACAGAGAGCGGGACCAGCAAGCTGAACGGGTTAGTGAAGAAGCAGAATATTAATTTCAAAGCGTTCTTGAGAACTGTGAGTAATATAAATGTTGATAAGTTCGAAAATCAATGGCAATTCGAGAACGCTCTAAAATCACTGGACAGCCGATGGGGCGAGATTGACAAACTTCATTGGGCAATTGAAGGTGAGGATGGAGGCGACGATATTACGTACCAAATGGAATTCTGCAAGCACGAGGAAAAGTACAGTGAGTTGACAAACGACATCAACAAAAAGATGTGGGCAGTGAAGCACCGTGAGAAGTCAGCTCCAAAGATGGACATCCCCGTGTTCAATGGGACTTACAACCAGTGGGTTCCATTCAAAGACTTGTTTAGCGAAGCGATTGATAAAAACCCGTCAATGTCTAATGCGCAAAAAATGCAGTTTTTGAAGAGTAAGGTGACTGGAGAAGCAGAGCGTCTGATTCACCATTTACAGATTAGCTCTGACAATTATCAGGTATGCTGGGAGATTTTAAGCCACAGGTATGGTAACAAGAAATTGATATTCACGTCCCATATTAACATTTTACTGGGACTTCCCAACATACAACAGCAATCGCTGGCCATGATCAAGAAACTGCACGACATAACCAAGGAGACGTTGCACGCTATTCAGAATCTGGGAGTAGATATAGCGACTTGGGATCCACTTTTAGTGCACCTACTGGCACAAAAACTTGATAACGATACCTTCACCGAATACATAGAATCGGTCAAGAACCCTAGAGAGCTACCCGATCTACGGGAATTCCTGGAATTCTTAGAAACAAAATTTATAGCGCTAGAAGCATCTCGTCGCAAGCAAGAACCAGCCAACCAAAAGATCACGCCGCAACAACCATGGAAAAACGGTAACGACAACCAAAACCAAAAGAAAAGTTTTCACCGAAATAATCATCAATCAGGCAACAAAGATAATTCCAAGTATAATATGAATGCGTTACATGTGTCGCGGTCGATAACCTGTGCATTATGCAATTCTGAACACGGATTGTGGCGTTGCCCTGATTTTTTACAAATAACGCACGAGCAAAAAGTGAATAAAATTGATCAATTAAATTACTGCCAAAACTGTCTATGCAGTCATAACAACAAACCATGTCAATCGAACAAACGATGTCGTAAATGCTTAGCCACACATAACACTTTACTTCACGAAGCATTGGCAAGACAAAGTCCAACTACGTCAGCAGAAGAAACTACGAACAGTGTTGCAACCAAAAAGAGCACATCTAGGTCATCTCATGTGTCTTGGGATGACATGTCTGAAATACTTTTAGCCACCGCTATCATAAAAGTAAAGGGAGCTGATGGAACTCAGCACAAGATGAGAGCTTTAGTTGACCAGGGTTCTCAACTGTCGTTAATCAACGAAAACGCAGCCCAGGTCTTGGGATTGAAGAGGGCTCATTTCAAAGGTCAAATTTTCGGTGTCGGTGAAAAAGAAAATAACGCGAAGGGAATGTTACAGGTAACACTACAGTCTCTAAATAGTGAATTTACTTGCGACACGAACGTTATTGTAATGAATAATTTGATCAAACGACTGCCAAATAACACGTTTACCAAACCAACAACGTGGAACCATATCCAAGGACTACAATTGGCTGATCCAGAGTTCCATATAAGCAGACCCGTAGACATGCTTCTAGGCGCAGATGTTTACAGCAAGATAATGTTAGGAGGAATCTTGAGAGGAGACAAAGACAAGCAACCGATCGCTCAACAGACGCAACTAGGGTGGCTACTCTGTGGATCTATGAGACCACACTACCAATGCAACGTAGTTCTCAACAATACAGAAGACCTACTGAAATATTGGGAAAACGCAGACATTAACCAGAAAATAGAGATGTCCAACGATGACCATGAGTGTTTACAGTTTTTTAACAAAACCACTAAGAGGCTTGAGGACGGAAGGTACGAAGTCCGACTACCACTTAAGCCAGAACGTAAAGATAAATTGGGTGCAACCAAACCACAAGCACTAGCTCAATTTAGAAACTTAGAGAAGAAGTTTGAGAGAAACAGCGAATTGAAAGCAGATTACAAAACATTCATGGACGAATATTTCACATTAAACCAGATGATACCATGCAAAATTAACCAGGCGCCAGAATGCTACTTACCACAACATGCAGTCATTCGGGCTGAATCTACCACAACCACAACCAAACTGAGAGTAGTTTTTAACACCTCAGCAAAGCACCTCATCAGGGTACAGTCTAAATGACGTCATATACAGGGGTCCAAATATACAAAAGGATCTTCAAGAGGTTAGCCTGAAATGGAGACAATTTAAATTTGTATATACTTCCGACATCGAAAAGACGTACAGCATGATCCGAGTACACCAAGAAGACCAAGCTTACCAAAAAGTACTATGGCGAGAATCAAATAACCAACCTATACAATCATTTCAACTCGTAACGCTTACATACGGAACCAAACCAGCAGGATTCTTAGCGATGATGTTCTTGAAACAATTAGCGTCTAATGAAAGGCGAAAATTTCCTGACGCAGCGAAAGAATTGGAAGATAGTTTCTACATGGATGCCTTTTGCGGAGGGCGTCATTCAATTGAAGCAGCAAATAAGATGAAATCCGATCTCATAAAATTATGCCGATTGGATGGATTTAATCTTAGAAAATGGACCTCGAACAAACCAGAGCTATTAACGGATTTAGAGAGAGAGCAATGTGACCAGTCAACATACGAGTTCAAGCAAAACGATTCTACTAAAACATTGGGTCTCTGTTGGAACCAACAGAAAGATAATTTTACCTTCAACTCAAAAATAGAACCCGAATCACCTGCAATTATTACCAAAAGAGCTCTACTTTCGGACATTTCCAAGCTGTTTGATCCATTAGGGTGGTTAACCCCCCCGAGCACTACCATGAAACTACCGTTTCAAAATGTCTGGTTGTCTAACTTAAAATGGGATGACCGTCTACCAGAGGCAGGTTTGACTGTCAAGCAACTCAAAGACCACAAGTCATGGTGGCAAGGGCCAGCATGGCTGCCATCATACACAAACCAAGAAAACCACCAAAACATTTATGAGACGAATTTAGAAGTAAAGCCGTCTATTTTAAAACAAACCAACGCGGTAGTCATTGGACAACCAAGAGAATCGCTGACTACCGAAATTATCAACAATTTAATAAATAAATACAGCTCCATTACAAAAATCATACGTATTTTTGCGTGGATACCGCGATTAGCTACCTTGAATAAACAAGTCTGCCGACCCCACCTCGAATTACACGAGCTTCGTCGCGCTAAACAGCTGATAATCAAAAACGTTCAGCAGGCAGAATTTGCGAACGACCTAGATTCTATAAATAAACACGGACGAGTGCACACCAAAAGCAAGATTATGAGTTCGAATCCAACCATAGATGAACGTGCGATTTTACGTGAGGGTGGGAGATTGGAGAACACCCACATGAGTCTCGAGAAAACAAAAAATGGGGTCATAAAACACCCTATTGTGAAACTCTTCGTTTTGCCCATCAACCAGAATAACACAACGATATCAAAACCAGATATGAAACCAACAACCAAATTAACAGAAAGGAAAAGAAAACCGAAATCAAAAATCGCAACTGTAGCAACAGTTTTACTAAGTTTTTTCATGCTCATTTTCACATCTTACGGTTTAGACACCGTCAAACCATTTCTAAACAACCAGACGCTTTATTTTGACCCTATTTCAAAAGTCCAATTAATCAGGGATAAATGGACATTAGTCATGTACTACGACATGGGGCCCTATTGGACAGGCATAAACACCTATAATAAAATAGCAAATTATCAAGAACAATTATGTACAACCATTGAAACACAAAGCCATTGTAATACGATCGTGCAACAAGCCCGGCACGATTACCAGGAACTCGAATACTACAATGAACTTTTGCTAACACAGCATTTTGATGTCCACGCTAGACGGCGACGCGCAACAGGGAAGACGAGTCGGCGCCGACGAGGCCTTATCAACGGTATCGGGTATCTAGCGAATGACTTATTCGGAGTGTTGGACTCACGTTTCGCAGACCAGTATGAAAAGGACATTGAAACCATACATCGCAATGAGAAACACCTTGTAAATTTATGGAAAAATCAGACTTCTATAATTGAAGCAGAGTTCAATATTATGAAGAGAATGGAAATCACAGTAAACAAACAGCACAAATTTATAAACAAGAAGCTTATGGATTTGCAAGAAAACGCGAGCACTCTCCAACGAAAATTACAGAATATTTCATATGTCAATGACTTCACATTGTCAGCGATGTCTGGAAATAGCTTGCTGCAAGGATTAAGACGACTTCAAGACACGTTGCTCGATGCATTAACAGACATCTATCACGGTCAAATTAGTATACATTTACTGCCACCAACGCAACTCAAACGTGAGCTCCAAACCATATATGGCCAAATGCCAAGCGAACTCACACTACCAATCACTAATTTAGACACTGATCTTCAGTATCTTTACAAACTACTGAAGGTCAAAGCCAGGGCAACGCATAAATTTGTTATTATTGAAGTTACGTTTCCACTTGTATCCAGAGAAAGCTTCAAACTGTACAAAATAATACCTGTACCGCACCAAACCAACACCATTATGACCACAATAATACCAGTCTCCGAATATGTGGCAGTCAACCTAAAGAAAGATTCCTTCTTTAGCATGTCCACACAGGAACTAACGGCATGTCTACACCATGGACCAACTTACATGTGTCAGCTGCTAAAACCAATTACAGACCTGCAAAATGACGAAAGTTTTTGCGACAAAAACTCGGCAACCAATAAATGTAAAGTAGAAAAAGCCAAGTGCACTAACGTATGGCTTGAATTACATTTGACTTCTCAGCACTTTTACTTTTGTTGTGACACCTACACAATAAAAATAATATGCAGCGATCATGTAACAGTTCGTCAGCTGAGCCAAGCCGGGGTCATTGGCATAGGTCAAGAATGCGTTATCAAAGGAAAGGACTTCTCGTTATATTCAATACGACATCAATCCAACCAAATGAATATTTCACCAACTATTTACATGCCTGAATTTGATCAGATTAATCACTTGATTAACATCAAAATCCCTGACGAAAGACAGACTGATGACGGAAACCTAACCATATCCATGACCAGTCTGGGGGAAGCGATAGAAAAACTGAAGAAAAGTGATGCTGAAATGGACGACATATCACCCCATGACATCCACCAATACGTAATTTGTTACGTGTTGATGTCGATTGCTATATGCGTGGCAGCAATCTGGCTGTGGCGGACTGGGCGATTTTGCCTGTGCCGAAAGGCTGCCGCTGGGCACCGTGGCGAGGGATCCCGCCGGCAGCAGACCGCGGTGACCCCGCCACCTCCGAGGCCTCGACGCCGCAGCGAGAGTCGCTGTCAACATGAGTTAGCAGCGGCTCCGCTGACACCAAAACCAACCAGAACACACGAATCATATAGTGAAGTGCTCAGTGCCAGGGATCTAAAGGACCAAAGTGAAGGTTTTCGTTTACACAATTATGCCAAACGCTGGCCTAGCGCGAACTATAGTGCGATCAAACGGGGCAAAAATACGGACACAGGCAATCAAAATATTGCTTTTACTGTGGAAGACTCAATAGTTTGACTTTAAAATCGTCGTTAATGTTTTTAATAACTATAATTATTTAAGTAGACCAATATGCTTTTATATTTTGCTTTTACTATGCTTTATCAATGTTTTTGTACCTACCAGTTAAGATTACTAGAAACGAATGTGTTAAGTAGTTAAATATTTTTATACCATATCATGTAGCTTTAGCTTTCATCCCGCATTTCTTCTCGCTCTCGGGAATATGTTCGAGTTAATCGAACACTCAGCGAAAATGCATAATTGCATCGAACGCAAATATGCACATTCGCTCGTTCACCTAAATGTGGGCCAGTTCGCGTTTAGATCTCATTAGAGACACCACGTACTCGAAACCATTACCATACCATTTTACCATACATTTTACCAATAATTAAGTTAGTTATATAGTTTACCATTTTCTACCAGTTCTTGTAATTAAGTGTTATAGTGATTCAATATAGCTATTTCCCCTATAATTCGAGACTTTAACTTAAACCATATATACCATATCCTATCAATACGAGAAAGGTGTGTTAGGTCACCATAGCGCCAAGCACTACTCTCTACACTTTGGATGTTTTTTCACTTAAATAAGGACTAAAGCATTGTATGTTGAGGATACGATGTTTTGTATACTCATTTACCCAAAACGTGCTTCTGCTGGCAGGGTTCTGTACAGGTAAACAAAGATGGCTCCGCTAAACATTTTGGTCAATATTTGACTTTTATTTTGTGTTTTACTCAGCCATAACAGTCTTGAGATTGCACAATTTGGAAATTTATTATGGTTTTAGAATATTATGACAAGATTTTTTTTTTTTTGGAATTTACAGGACGTTATATAAGTATTAGAAAACAAAATGAATGTTATTTTGCAACCGTTCAATTTGGTTCATGGGAAAAACTTCGAATCGTTCAATCTCAGCTGAGATTATCTAGTGAAAATCGCCGCCAATCCAACTCATGTTTCAAAACACAGTCACATAGTTAAATTAATAATCATATTCAGCTAATTAATTGCCCTGCTACCGCTAACACAAGAGCTTTTAGCCCAATTATATTGCTCAAATTTCACAATTATTATGTGAAATGAAAATGAATTACCAACGAAACTATTGTTCCAGATAATTACGAGAATCAAGTGTTTTGTTCATTTAAATACACACAGTGTAAAATTCACAACACTGTGGTCATAATTTACCATTGTTTTGGTAATTCTTTGATAGTGTGAGAGCGGCATTTTAGCACAGAATAGTTTCTACAGAAGGTTGACTCAATACAACTAGCGAAAACAGGCGCGACACATACTTGTTCGTACAGAAATCTCAAGCGAATGCCAGTCGCGATTGTTTTTGCACTCGGCACCCAACGGCTAAGCTACGATTATGTAATCGTGGCCCCCGGCAACACGGCAACTGAAGGAACATGGGTGGGTTTTAGTAAGTAAGAGACACACCCTCCTGTTCCACCCAGAGCGGGAGAAGTTATTTGATAATTTACCACACAAAAAAAATAAGCTTAACTTTGTATGAAAATGTAGGCGGGTTCGTCCACTACGATCCACAGCGCTACGCACGAATACGTTGCTGGCAAATGAACCGCGCAGCTAACGTGGCATACGTCTCCGTGCACATTCTACATAGCAGTACTGATCTATATGTGCGTGAGTTCTCTCTCTTTGTATTAAGCTGACCTTCTGTACACATACTATTCTGTGACACTGTGGTCATAATATCCCATTATTTCTGTAAATTATTTGATATTGTGGGAGCGGCATTTTAGATTCGTTTCATTTTTAGGCTTGGCAGTGAGCCAGCCAAGTTGGCACATTTATTAATGCTTGCATGTTTGTATGACAATATTCTTGGCCCATTTCTCTGTCAGTAAGTTCTTTGATATAAAGATGCTGCGTCGTGTTTTATTTCGGGACAGCTTTACATTTTCTTGTTCAATTGTTGGGAATGTTGTGTAAGAAAATTTCAGTATGATGATAATGTTTTAGTTCTGCGGACATTTTTATATTGCGAAACCTAGCTTGACTATTTTAAATGAGTATTAAAATATGAAATGTGAAGGTTAAGCCGTGGTCGCATGCCATTATAATTTTGTAGGTGTACAGGCATGCGACCACGGCTTTACCTTGACTATTTTTGTACTTATGTCATGATTTCTGTCTGAAATATTTTCTTGTTTTATAATTTTTAGAGCGTGATTGTTCAGTAGTCGGGTTTTAGTTTTTGAACTTACTTTTTTAACTTATATAGCTAGGTTGTAATATAGTCACCACGTAGGTACTTCTAAGATAGAAGTACCTTCATGATTTTAAGTTCTTAATTACTAGTAATACATAATATGGCAAGCCTTTGTGTAAACCGATTAAGATTTTAATTTCTATTACATTTCATGATATTATTATAATTTTACAATTTCTAATCTAAGAACTTGGCTCTAGTAATCCATATTCATATTTTTTGTATGATGCCTTTCACTTAAGCACTTTTTGTTTAGTTTCAAGTTAGTACAGTCTTGTGTAATAATTATCATAAAAAATGTAATTCCCACCTACTTTTACCTGCTATAGAGTATGTGATTGTGAGATGACGGCGCAGTTTCATGTCAAGTAATTACGTAGATTACATTTCTTACGTAATAATTTATTCTCAACCTTATGACCCTCGCGGGACCATGCAAAATATAATCAGGGAAAGGTACTGGTGGAATTCAACTATAAACTTGGTAGTTTAAAAGTTAATGAAGCTGCTATAATATTAAGAGAAATATATAACAGATCCTCTAAAACTTATTGACAATCTAATGATGCTCACTTTTCAAACCGACTTCCAAAAATGAGGAGGTTATATGTTCGTAGCGTATGTTTGTTTTTTTTTGTATTTCCGCCGATTTCTCCGTCATTTGTGGACCGATTTTGAAAATTATTTTTTGTTTGAAAGGGTATGCTCTCAAATTGGTCCCATATAAATTTTATTAACTTTGCTTGAGTAGTTTTTGAGTTAGCTACAAATTATGTATTTTTTTCCCACTTAGTATGTAGATGATATTATTATGATAAGTTTCTGTCACTGGTAGCAGGTAGTAGTATTCGAATGTGTGTGGGGTAGGTACCACAACTAAAAAGTGAAAAATAAAAACTTTTTATTACAAAAAAAAAAACAACCGACTTCCAAAAAAAACACTACAAAGTGAAAAATAACTTGATTTTCGGAAGTCGATGGCAAAAAACGAAAATACAAAACCCAAGACCACAAATAACAATTGAACCTCTTTTGAACTTTCTGGCCTTTTCACACAGTCAGTCGCAGTAACTACGCTAGAGTACCCCGACCAAATAAATGGGTTAGGTTAGAACTGTGACCAACAGCGTGCAAGCCGAGCGAGCGCTACTTACGTTGTTCTCAGTTACTTGGCTATTAAGTATTTTTCATCATCATCATCATCATCATTTCAGTCGAAAGACGTCCACTGCTGGACATAGGCCTCCCCCAAGCACCTCCACTTCCACCGATTCTGTGCTCTCCGCATCCAGCGAATTCCTGCGGCCTTCACAAGGTCATCGGTCCATCTTGTGGGAGGTCTTCCAACGCTACGTCTTCCGGTACGCGGTCGCCACTCCAGAACCTTTCGGCCCCATCGGCCATCCGTTCTGCGAGCAATGTGCCCTGCCCATTGCCACTTAAGTTTGGCAATTCTTCGGGCTATGTCGGCTACCTTGGTTCTCCTGCGAATCTCTTCATTTTTGATTCGATCACGTAGGGAAACTCCAAGCATAGCCCTCTCCATTGCCCTTTGGGTGACTTTTAGCATTTTTAGGTATTTTTAGGTTGCCAAAATAGGAATTATTTGAGGTTCACAAAAAGAGGCGCAATCATTATATTATAGTGTTCTATGTATAATAATTTTAGGCAAAATGGATATTATTTATTAGAGGTTTGATGAAATACATGCCTAATATTAAGCCAGTTTCGTCTAGGTATAGTTTAACTGTATGGTGAATCTTTATCCTTTGCTTATGCTACCAACAGTCTGGAGATGATTTTAGAAATACACTGTCTACATTTGAAATAATAATAATTTTTGAAAAAAATATTTATGGCCAGTAATGGGGTGAATGTGGCAGATGATGGAGATGTATCAAAGAAGAAAACCAAGCTCATATGAATTGAAATAAGTGCAGGATGATGATGGCTATGATCAGAGAGATTAGAGAGAGAAAGCGAGAGAGAGAGAGAGGGAGAAAGAGAGAGAGAGGAGAAGAGAGAGAGGGAGAAAGAGAAGGAGAGAGGGAGAGAGAGAGGGGGAGAGAGAGAGATAGTTTTAGTCCGACAATTTTGGAAAAATGCCTCCAAGATACGAGTCGCTTAGTTTGATTAACCGCAGAAAAAATTATAACATTCATTGAATGTAGAATTACTTTCAAAAAGAAGTCGACTATATTGGGACGATTTAAAGAAAAACTACCCCTAACTTCCTTAAAATTTAACTTTACAAGTTTAAAAATTAACAACTTTTTAGTGTTTTACTACCAACACTGTCCTCCCATATCTATTAACACTGTAATATGAAAACATTGTAGAAACCATTTATTTTGAAAAGAGTAACCGTGGAGTTTCTTGCCGGCTCGTCTCCATAAGAAGCAACCAATTGGAACCGTGCACCTAGCTTCTGACGTTTCATAAGTGCCCTTGTAGGTTTATGTGAAATAAAATATTTTGAATTTCAACTCCCGAGGAAGTAGATACTTAAGTATGGTTAAAATGTTATTAACGGACAAAGTTGCAAGCGCATTAATTAACATAACTTGATGAGGTCTCAGCAATACTGTAGGCTTAGATAACAATCAACGTTATCTGGCCTTGGATGCGCTTGTATTAATAAAAGCTTGAGTAACTTTATGTATTTTTGGTTAATTTACTATTATTGGAGATCATAAATACAGCCCGGGAAATTTTTAAGCTATTGCATAGCTTTTATCGCGGGCTTTGAGCGCGGCGACCGAATCAAGAAATTCCGTAACGAAAAAAACCTAATACCCGCCACTCCGCCTACCATGTAATGACGGTTCCCATGACAACGTAATGTTGTCATGGGAACGTAATTTTTGTTTTATGTCATCACGTCATCATCCCAAGTGTAGCGTTGACAAATAGGAAGTATGGAGGTTACAAATGCTATGCAATAGCTTTACCGCGGCAGTCCCAGAGTGCCAAACGTTTTTTATTAAGCAAGTTAGCTCCTTCCAGCGTTTTGTCATGTTATGGCCATATAATTTTACACGACTGTCAAAAAACGACAGTTGTAAATAGAATATGCGAACAATTTAATGATTTTTTAACCGACTTCCAAAAAGGAGGAGGTTATATGTTCGCCGCGTATGTTTGTATTTTTTTTTTTAATGTATGTCCACCGATTTCTCCGTCAATTGTGGACCGATTTTGAAAATTCTTTTTTTGTTTGAAAGGGTGTGCTCTCGAATTGGTACCATATAAATTTTATTAACTTTGCTTGGATATTTTTTGAGTTAGCTACAAAATACGTATTTTTTTCCTACTTAGTATGTAGATGATATGATAAGTTTCTGTCACTGGTAGCAGGTATTGGTATTCGAATATGTGTGGGGTAGGTACCACAACTAAAAAGTGAAAAATAAAAACTTTTTACAAAAATAAACAACGGACCTCCAAAAAAAAAACACTACAAAGTGAAAAATAACTTTAATTTCGGAAGTCGGTGGCAAAAAACGAAAATACAAAACCCAAAACACCGATTTCCGAAATTAAAGTTATTTTTCACTTTGTAGTGTTTTTTTTTGGAGGTCGGTTGTTTTTTTTTATTATTAATTTTCCTGAGTTAACAAAACGGGTTATTTGTTTATTTGGGATGTTTGTTACTATTTTGTAAACGGTTGGTATCTCGGTCAACGTAATAATAGTTAAAATGAATATAAAATAATATGGCATGTTTCCGTACAGTCTTGGCTAATAATATTAAATAGTTGAATATTATGGTAGGTCAAAAGGCCAGTGAAGTGCGATATACCGCCACGTGAGGCAAGGCCACAATAAACGTAATTAACATTAAAACATTATGTGTAAGTCTTCATAACTATACTCCATTTGAAATAAGATTAGACATTTAACTAAACCTTTTTTACAATTCGTTCAATCGATTTTGACTTCTATTGCGTTGGTAGCATGACAAATGGCAGCTGCAGTAAACATTGGTATTGTAACCACTTTTTTTGCTTTTAATGCCATCCTTATGCCTACGGTGTAGAAGTCAAAATCGGTTGAACGGACTGTAAAAAAGGTTTGTTTAAATGTCTAATCTTATTTCAAACGGAATATAAGTAAACGTGTGTGATGCAATAAAAATGCCCTAAACAAGAGCCAGTAGTATATTCCTTTCATTCTGTTGCCCTTATCCTAATTTATTCACACTCGGCGCAATATGCCTTTTCCTTCTATACTTCTCTATTGGTCGTCATCTAGTCACTCCCTTTCAGCCATATCATCCTTCATACAGTCCATCCATCGTTTTTGGGCTTCCCCTACTCTCACACCATCCACATTCACACTCAAAACTTTCGCGACGACATTTCCCTCATTTCTCTGACTAAATATGAAATCGCGAAAAAAAAATCTGCTGTTCCCTACATTTATGTTCGCATAACTCGTCAAAATGTAGGGAACAGCTGATTTTTTTTCGCGATTTAAGCTTTGGTCCCATAGTTGGTTAGTTAGTTGGTTTGGTTTGGCAATTTATAATCTTATTGAAATTTGAAATCTTAGTGAATATAATATTTTAATTAAGTATTTTCAATGTTATTATTATGTAAATAGTTTTTAAATTTATATTACGTGTACCTACTACAAACACCTACTGTGGACCAATAAGTTGTCTTTTTAAAATAAATGAATTTTGAATAGTAAAAGTTGTTCATAATGATGAGTAAAGTAACGTGTTAAAATTTGCGCACTGGATACAAACTTACCCTGTATAAACCATGAAAAATATATTGAAAAAAAAAAAACTCATAAACTCAAAAAACTCACAAAGTCTAAATAGGTCCACAAAAAAAAAAATTACAACGTCGCTTGAAAGCGTCGGTTTGAATGAAAATGATTTACTTAATCGTACTTTTCATCGAAACTATGTACCTATTTTTGGAACACTCGTTTTAGGACGTATTGTATTATTTTTACTTAAAGCATGTAACCTTAGAGTTATGGGTTATGGGTCATCAAAAGGAACACGTATGATCATTTCTTATTTCATCCATTCGCGTAACACTAAATATCTCTGTAAGTATTTCATTTCAGCTCCATGCGATTGCCTTTCGTTCATCCCTTTTATGGCCCAACATTCTGATCCATACAAGACAGCAGGTCTTATTTTTTTATAAATCTTTCCCTTAAGTTTAAGGGGAATGCGGGAATCGCCAATTGTTGCGGTGACCTGCCGCCATTTCATCCATCCAGTGTTAATTCTGTTATGTACAAGTTTGAAGATAGGTATTCAATTCAGAGGCTTCTTCGTACAAAGATCTTTATAATGTGCTCCCTATTTAGTTCTGCACTATATTTAGTTCAACCTAAACCAAACGGTGAATTTACTTATGACATAATTCGCCAGCTGTCAAATTAGAACTTCCATTTGAGATAGCGATGTTCTAAAACATTGTAAATAAACTAGTGTGTCAGCTTTAAAATCTCACGTTGTTTTTAAAACCTTTTAATGTTGACTGTTATTTATTCCTTAATTTTCATTATTGCACCTACCACGGCTTGTTTCTACATAACCTAAAGGTTGATTGGTACATTTGTGTCCAGCCCGTCCCATCTTTTGATGTCCTCCCTCCGGATAACGCCCTAAGCCGAGGCTCGTACCCCACAGGGGGTGCCCTTAGCGAGCGTTTATCCTAAGCTTTTTAGCTTAGTTTATGTGTGCCCTGGCTGGAGGTTTTGAGTGTAGTAGCTTAAGGTAACCACAGGATTGACCACTTAAATAGCCACGGTTTCAGGAACCAGCTATAATAATTTTAGTGCAATGCGGAACTAAATCACCGCCATGGTTAAAATTTTAGCCTATATTATAAAGTTAAAGTATCTTGTTAATAAAGTTATGAGTACTCACGGTTATCGCTGTAGTCGTCGACTAAAATAATTTCTTTGATGAGGTGCTCCGGACTTCTATTGAGGACACTGCAACAAAAGTATTTTCATGAAGCTTTGTAAATGTCACGAAATTAAGTATTCATTTCAGGAAGTAGTCAACTTAGAGCACCCGTCCGAATAGCACCTGCGCGAATAGCACCTAGCTTAGTATAAAGAGATTACATATATATAAATATAAAGAGATAATATGTATATACCTATATTTTACATAATACGAATGTAAATAAATATTTAGCTTTTATGGTGTGATATATTAAAAATAAGAAAGTGTTATTATTAGGTAAGATCTAATTAAGGTTGATTTTGCAATAAACGTGAATTGTAGAGACTGATTGTGATATATTAAAAATAAGAAGTGTTATTATTTGGTAAGACTAATAATTATTTTCATAGTGATTTTTATTATTTTTCATTTTTAAATGTTGTCTAGACAAATTTCGTATGTACGTAAGTATGTGTAATTAATAAACATTATAGTGATTTTATCAATATCTTTCATTTAGTAACATCCTGCAAAACAAATACATCCCAGCAGTAGGCTACTGAGTAGTAGGTGCTCTTCGTGGACAAAAATGTAAAAATAAATTTTAATCCACGAGGGTGCTCTTCGTGAACTAGGCTAGGTGCTATTCGCGCAGGTGCTATTCAGACGGATGCTCTAAGTGGACTACTCCCATTTCAGTGCTGCTATTTAAAGGTTACATTATTTTAATCTTCACACAAGTCCAACAGCCAACGTACAGAGTTACAAGGATGTTTTGGCGCTCGAATGACGTTAATAGGGGGGCGCTGTTGGTAGACATTTAGTGCAATTGTTTTGTGAAATGTATGAAAAAAACAACACGGAGGCGTTAGTTTCGATTTTGGCCACGCGCTAAAAGATCCTTGTACAGCTATAGTAAATTTATTTTTGCTTGGAGTTCCAAGAGAGCCCGAGGAAACAGAAGTAAACCGAAGAGCACCTGAAGGATTCCGAAAAAAGCCGAGAGATGAATGAGGACCATGATTGAAATTTATATTTACCTGACGATAGTCCGCAGTAGTGTGGACCTAGCTTCGTTGTGGAATGTGATGATGATGCTGGTCTGTGGCAGGTCATCGTCGTATTTCTTTAGTCGACACCTGAAAGAGAAGTAAATTGAATGAGTTTGTGTTCTACGTGGAAAAGATTCATTTATATAGTTGTAGTCGCAAGAAAAGGTAGTTCCAGTTCTTGGTTCATTTCCACTTTTTTTTTGTGATAAAATTACAGAGATAAATATATAAATTTTCTATTGGGTGACACAATGGTCGGTCTTATCGTTAAAAGCGTACCATTTATGCATTGCAGTTATATAAGCATTATATTAAGAGTTCCAAGCTAGATGTTTTTTTTTTTGATGGGTATCTCGTAGTTGACCTCTGAGATCATGACTACTTAACCGGGCTTTCCTGTGGGTGCCTTAAGCTACTAAACTTAAAACCTCCAGCCAGGGGTTATTCAACTATGCTAATTAAAACTAGGTGAACGCTCGCTAAGGGCACCCTCTGTGGGGTACGAACCTCGGCTTAGGGCGTCAACCGGACGGAGGACATCAAGGATGGGACGGGCTGGTTCAGTTCCACACCGGTTCTGTTTATACATGATGAAAATTGTCTTTATAACAATTTCGCAGATTTTTTTACAGTTATCATGATAACTATACTCCGTTTGAAATAAGATTAGACATTTAACTAAACCTTGTTTACAGTCCGTTCAACCGATTTTGACTTCTATTGCGTTGGTGGCATGACTAATGGCAGCTGCAGTAAACAGTTGGTTTGTAACCACTTTTTTTGCTTTTAATGCCATCCTTATGCCTACGGTATAGAAGTCAAAATCGGTTGAACAGACTGTAAAAAAGGTTTGTTTAAATGTCTAATCTTATTTCAAACGGAGTATAGGTACTAATGCGATACAAGATTAAAGTGATTGTTTGAGAAGACTATGTTGGTCAGATAGGCCCATTAAGACTGTAGATAACCCAGTCGGTAAGTAAAGAAACAAAAAAAAAACATGTTCTAAATCTAATAAAACTAAAATTACTTATTGTTGGCTCCATATCACACAAAACAAGCTCAGAGACGAAGGTAAAAACAAAATCTTTTTACAATCTCCATAATCCCGTACACCACCAATTTTCAAAAAACCATTACCCCAAAAGTGCCATCCACATATTTAACGAAGTAATTATCATAACAACTTTGCAGAATCTCGAGTACACCTCAGGAGACATTGACCTCAAGAGGTTGCGAGGTCGCCCAGGTCCCAGGGAGGTCACAAACGCAAACGTATTACGTATGTGTGAGGTTCCGGCAAATTGAGGCCGTCGGTTGACACTGCACTTCTTTAACGTAAGCTTATAAAGAATTTGGGTTAAGAACGGCTAATATTGTTTTAAGCTTTATGGATTATGACGTGTATTGGGTAATAGTGAATCTGGTGGTCAGGTGTAGTAGTATTTCCAGGCAGTATTTTTACTTTTTCATTAGGCAAACAAACCAGTATTTTTAACCATTGGCTTTCGGTAAATTTTGAGGAAAATCAACATGCCTTATGTGTCGTATATTAAAAAAAGCGGTCAAGTGCGAGTCGGACTCGCCCATGAAGGGTTCCGTAGCAGCAAGTAACATTGAATGAAAGGTAAATTGCGGTTTACGATTTATGAGTTATTAAAAAAAAACTACTAACTAGATCTCGTTCAAACCAATTTTCAGTGGAAGTTTACATGGTAATGTACATCATATATTTTTTTTAGTTTTATCATTCGCTTATTTTAGAAGTTACAGGGGGGAGGGGGGGGGACACACATTTTACCACTTTGGAAGTGTCTCTCGCGCAAACTATTCAGTTTAGAAAAAAATTATTTTAGAAACTTCAATATCATTTTTAAAGACCTATCCATAGATACCCCACACGTATGGGTTAGATAAAAAAAAAAATAAGTTTTAGTTCTAAGTATGGGGAACCCCCAAAATGTATTGTTTTTTTTTTTCTATTTTTGTTTGAAAATCTTTATGCGTTTCACAGAATAAATACATCTACTTACCAAGTTTCAACAGCATAGGTCTTATAGTTTCGGAAAAAAGTGGCTGTGACATACGGACGGACAGACAGACAGACATGACGAATCCATAAGGGTTCCGTTTTTTGCCATTTGGCTACGGAACCCTAAAAATGTGATTAAGAGCAATTTGTTTAAGCCCTAATATGTTCCTTCCTTAAATTGTGCCTATGTTCATTTGTTTTCGATTACATACACTAAATAGAGCCTCCATGCATTGCCATGTTAGATATTATAGTTTATAACATCAAAATAGACACAAGGCAAAGAAAAAAATTTGATGCAGCTTTGAAGCCGACATACTAGCCATTATTTTGCTGTCACCATTGTTCCAAAGAATTCACAACTATATTTATAAAGCTATATAGAACTTATAAAATAAGCAGGGTGGCTCGATTTAAGAGTCCGGGTATGTATTTTACATCAAAGGACTTCAATATCTTTTCACTAGCAAGTTCTTCATATTAAGGGGGAAGCGTCAGGGTAGGCCGCGAAATTCAAATTTTCTTACGTTTTTTGCACTTTGCAGGTCAGTGTCATGTTTTATGTTGATTAAAATATGATTCGCGGTTGTAACAAATATGGCTTTACTCAATTATAATCATTACAATCAGCAATACAACTCCATAAGTTAGCAAAGGTGTCAAATGTCATGATTTCATGAAATCGTGACATTGGACACCTTTATCTTCTTAATCACTATTGCTGATTATAATGATTATAATTAAGTAAAGCCATATTTGTTACGGCCGAGAATCATATTTAGATCAACATACAACATGATACTGACCTACAAATTGCAAAAAAAACGTAAGAAAATTTGAATTTCGCGGGCTACCCTGACGCTTTCGCCTTAATAGTCCGATCTTTTACCAGCGAGCAATACTGTCGTCTTACAGGATATTACTCGATCTGTTTGCCAGAGAATTTATTAGGTCAATATCTCGAGCGTGACCCCTTTGCCTCGGAGAACATCGTTAAGCCGGGAATCTCGGCTAGCATGCAAATATCTCGGCGGTCATTAAGGGTCGGCGGAAGCTTGATAAATATCTGATAACTAGTTTAGCGTTAGGTAGATTCTGGATATTCAATAGTATTCTATTTGTTGGGGTCTGCCATGATGGTATTCGCCGTTTGAAATGTTCGTATAGAAATAGATCGAAAAGATTTCCTTTAAAATATCGTTTTTAGCGATAAAGCCGCCCATTGTGTCACCCTGTGTAAAGTTTATACATTTATATCTGTAATTCATATGGTTTTAATATCAGATGTTTGCATTGCAAGACTTTACTTTGTGTAAATTATTTCATCACCACTGCTCTCAAAACGGCGAAAGAAAACATGTTCTAGAACCAAAAATTTGAAGACATGTGACATCTACCAACCCGCACTGGGCCCGGGTGGTAGATAATGGCCCAGTCCCTCTCACAGAGTGAGGGTCTATGGGAACATTATAGGCTGATTATGCATTGAAAGACTGAAAACTTTTTTACGACTTTGGGAATAGGTAGGAACAAGCTAAGCGCTCTCGCGCCCCTAACCGCCGCCCTGGGCATCGGGAATCACAGGCAGATTTCCGGCCACCGTAGGCGCGGGCTTGCGGACGGTGAACAATGGGTAGCTTGCCGTCCGATAAGGACCAGGCCCGGGTCGACGGCGCGTTGTGTTCCACGCGCGCCTATGCCCGCCGGGGCTGCGAATAAGAGCCGAAAGGGAAATCGTGGCCCCCGGCAACATGGCAACTGAAGGAACACGGGTGGGTTTTAGTCAGTAAGAGTCTGACACGCCCTCCCGCTCCACCCAGAGCGGGAGAAGTTATTTGATAATTTCCCACCCAAACAAAAATGAAAAGGCATAGGGCTCACCCAAGTTGCGCTACTTCTTCCACATCCCGCTGACCTCTACAACCTTCTTCAAGGCAACGATCCATTTATTCTAACACCAAATCAACTGTAAAACTCACATAGCATTCCTCGTATCAGGTACCGGCCTATTACTAGGCAGGTTATCAGATGCGGCCTGGTTGAACCTGTTCCTCACATAAGGGTCTGAGTCCTTGGACCCTCCAGCCACATATCCTGCCTCGTCGAAGTACGCCCGGCCTGTGGTCCCGGTGTTGCCAGTATTGAAGATTTCTTCGGGTGATGCTGGACTGCTTTCTGGCTCTTCGACGTCTGAATGCTGCTTTATTAGACGAAGGGCTATGTTTTCTTCCTGTAACAAGATAGAGAGAGGCATTTAAGTATGAGGTACAAAAATATTTTAATTGTCGTTGTGGAGAGTCTTAAAATGTATTAAAAACAAACGACGAAGTTTTAATCATGATAAAAAAAAACAGGTTTTTCATCTCCAGCGGCAGAGGGCGAATTATTATTTTACAAAACAAATTATTTTTCTCAGCCGGAAAATTAAACCTAGAATTACCTACTCTGTCATCCCTAAAAGTAGGGACACGGTATCGAACAGAAAGTATCGATATTGTACTCATGAGTAGTATCGAAAAAATAATCGTGCTCATAAAAGTATCGAAGCAGTTTTTTTTTTTTTTTCGTGCTGCCCTTTGCTCACCGTCCGCAAGCCCGCACCGGTGGCCGGAAATCGGCTCGCAATTCCCGCCCCGGGCGTCTCCTCCTGCGGCGGTTAGGGGCGTGAGGGCGCGAAATTTGCCTCTCCCTCACGCGTTCCGCCTCTTCCTTCGCGAGCATTACCGCTTCGCAGAAGGAGGTGACGGCCTGCCATTTCCGCTCGCTCCGTACCATGGCCATGGTAAACATAAGCCGTAAGGTAGCAAATTTTAAATGGGTAATTTCTAAGATTACCCATTTAAAACTTAATTTCTTATTCGATACGATACCTGCCAAAAAGTACTCATTGAGTAAAAGTATCGAGTACAAAAGTAGTATCGAATGAAATGTACTCGATACCATAAAGTATCGATACTTTTTTCGTGTCCCTACCTAAAAGTCAACAGATATAATTAAAGAACCACATTTTTTATAAAGATTCACGAATTGTATAGAAATATGTAGTGTAGTGTATTAAGTGACTCAGGTTCATTTAAATATAGTTACACCTGTCAATACAACACCAACGTGCTTTGAACTCAGCCTCTAAACAAAACAGGCACGTCCTCATAAAGCTACAGTCACACAGTTCAGTTCAGTGTAGTCTGAGCTTACTAATTACAATAACAGGCTCACATTATTCCATATCATGAACAAAATAAACACTCTTACATAATTAGTGTATGTACGTGCCAACGATATTTATGAGCTACTTATACTAGATGCGCCGCTCTGTACTCGTAATAATTAATGTGCTACTTAGTTTACTCTCTTCTTGCTCTTTGGTACCTACTTATACTCCGTTTGAAATAAGATTAGACATTTAAACAAACCTTTTTTACAGTCCGTTCAACCGATTTTGACTTCTATACCGTAGGCATAAGGATGGCATTAAAAGTAAAAAAAGTGGTTACAAACCAACTGTTTACTGCAGCTGCCATTTGTCATGCGACCAACGCAATAGAAGTCAAAATCGGTTGAACGGACTGTAAAAAAGGTTTAGTTAAATGTCTAATCTTATTTCAAATGGAGTATAGTTTCATGCTAGACATGGTTTGTCGCACAAAGAGTTTTCTATACAATTTATGTTGCTTATGTTTTGAATTTAATGATGATTGCGATTTTATTTATTTATTTGTTTTACAATTTGATTTAATGAACTTCACTTATTTTATTTAGTTATAATAATATTAGTTAGGTACTAACTTAATTTTTAAGTATACCTACTAACAAAAATACGGATCACTGTATCTGATTTAAATAAAATAAAAATATAAACATACATACATTATATTAGTGTTATTTATTTTAGAAGTATGTATGTTTGTATGTATGTAAGTAAGTATATTTTCATATTGTTAGTTTTATTTTACTTAGTGAATTCTTTTCATTTTATGTATTTTACTTTACTCTTACATACGGTGTCTACATCTCTTTTTATCCTCTGTCCTATCGCAGGTATGCTGGAAGAGATTTCATTAGAAATAAGCATCACCTTTGTACGTATTTTTCTGATCCTTTTGTCTTGTCTGTGAATTATTTGTGTGTACATAAATGGTTAAATAAATACAATAAAATGTATAGATAATTCTCATCTTCTTGGATCTGTTGTGTGCCTTTTAGTCTGTGCTTAATAAATGTAAGTATTTTATTTTTTTCTATCTCATAAGCAATGATACAGTGAACATAGCAGCAGGAAAACAACAAGATCGCACAAAAGAAAACAATTTGTTTAAAGTATGAGTAGACAGAGAACAACCCATCTTTTTCTTTACATGACACACACACACATTTGCAACCAAATTCCTACACGCTGACACATACAAATTTTGCATGAGGTTATATCCATTCTAAATAGCTCATCGCGTTTGTAACAGCTATACGTCGTTGGAGTTGACCTAATATTTAATTCATAGCGTCCGTCTCGCTTTACGCATTCCTAACTAAAAGATCTTTTAAAAGCTTCGTTTAATCTAGTGGCGCCTAAATCCTTGATATGGAATTACTTAAGAGGGCTTATACTAAAAGTTGGCAACGTCGCAAATAGCTGTCAAATATTTACCTGTTTTGATTAATTTGGCAATATTACTGTATGGAAATAAGAAATGTGGCTAACTAGTTCCGTAGAATATTAATAATGAATTGCAATTATAACACTGAATTTGATGTTGTAACCGTTTTAGGTGTAAAAAGGCACTTGGAATGTTTCCAAATGCTTTTTTTATATCTAAAACTAAATATTCGGTGTTACGATATTAATTATTGCATTTCATAATCAATATTTTAGTGCACTAGTTAGCCACATTTCATGTTTCCATACAGTAATATTGCCAAATTAATCAAAACAGGTAAATATTTAACAGCTATTTGCGACATTGCCAACTTTTAGTATAAGCCCTCTTAACACTTACCTATGTATGTTTAAATAATCATCAATCAATCTGCCTAGCCTTTTCCCAACTATATTGGGGTCGGCTTCCAGTCTAACCGGATGCAGCTAAATACCAGTATTTTACATGGAGCAACTGCCTATCTGACCTCCACAACCCAGTAACTGGGTAATACGATACTCCTTGGTAAGACTGGTTGTCAGACTCTCGGGCTTCTGACAATCCGTAACAACTGTCAAAGATCCAGGAATGACAGCCGGGACCAACGGCTTAACGTGCATTCCGAGGCACGGAGGAGTCTCGGTATGTAAAGATGGTCACCTATCCACAGACCAACCCCGGCAAGCGTAGCTTAACCGGATGAATCGACCCGTGCGGCTGTTATTACTTATGATTTGAATGTCAAGCTCACTAAAATGTCTCGCTGATGGTGGCGAGTGTGTTGGATCATTCGGTTCCCTACAAAATGGTTGAGCTGGATGGTGCTGATCCACGCGTCATGTTCGTGAACGGGCGCCGTCAGTTGAGACTGGTCATTTCTTATCTGCCAGGGCTTATTTTTAATCTTATATTTTCAATTGCTTTGATTATTTTTTGTACATTGTTCTCACATATAGAAGCAACCACAATAATGTACCCAGAATTTTGTAATATCTATATTTAAAAGAGTGGCCTTGGAGTTTCTTGCCCGTTCTTCTCCATAGAGATCTACGTTTTGGAATGGGCAACTAGCTTCAACTTTCTGACTAACTGACCGATTCTTTGACAGTTCAAAAGTGCCTATAAATGGTTTAATTGAAATAAATGCTTTGAGTTTGATTAAATAATCATGAAGAGGTTTAATAAGCAGATTACCGGTTTTGGAAAAGCAATTTTTCATCTGCTTTTAAATACTACCCCCAGTTTGCTTAAATAAACGTAAGACGCATCTTGGGCAGTCACCTTTTTTATCACCTTGCTGAATGGCCAATATTTTGACCATGTGCTGTTCTATCTAGGCGGTCAGGGCATCTAGTAAGACTGAAAACCGACCTCAACATAAGTGGAAAAAGGCGAGCAGGTGATGATGACGATGATCTATTCTATTTCTATCATAGTTCGTGCCGATACGAGTAGAAGACGATTGACCAGGTACTTATAAAAAAAAGTATTTTGTAAGGTCATAAATTATCATTTACTTTTTAATTCTATGACCATTTTGTAAAGCAAAACTCATCATCATCATCTGCCTAGCCTTTTCCCAACTATGTTGGGGTCGGCTTCCAGTCTAACCGGATGCAGCTGAATACCAGTATTTTACATGGAGCGACTGCCTATCTGACCTCCACAACCCAGTTAAGTACTGGGTAACACGATACCCCTTGGTAAGACTGGTTGTCAGACTTTTGGGCTTCTGACGACCCGTAACAACAAAACTAACAAACAACAACAACAAACAAAACACAAACAAACAAACAACAAAGCAAAACTACAGACTACATTAGAAATCTATACCACACTAATATTATAAAGGCGAACGTTTGTGAGTGTGTATGTTTGTCTCTTCTTCACGCAAAAACTGCTGAACGGATTTGGATGATATTTGGCACACATATAGTTTATAACCTAGATTAACACAGAAGATACTTTTTATCCCGATATTCCCACGGAATCGAGACTTCTGCGGGTGAAACCGCGGGGCACAGCTAGTAAATAATAAATTGTGCGTGCAGCACTGTACACGTAATAGAAGTAAAACTTCTTAAAATATAAAGAATAAGAAATATTTAGTGTCTTTCGTCTCTCTCATGTAACGAAATGTGCCTAAACGTGACGCATCCTTGAAATTTCACTCAATTCTCGTCTAATTACTAATTATATTATCGAATCGCCGCCTAAGAAGTTTCACTTCAAAAATGAAATGCTGTTCGTTGGTAAGTGCATATTTTTGACGTGATAAACGTCTAAATCGATGAACGCCGGCTGCACGCACGAAAAAGTGTCACGTTCCGCCTGAGCCGAGCGTGCAAGCGAGAGCGCGGAACAAACGACAGAGAGGCACGATCGGCCTAAGCGTTCGGCTTGTGACGTTATCACGTAAAATTATCGTCCGTAAACCGACTTTACAGACAACAATTTTTTTTTGTTTAAAAATGTTCGTTATAATCCGAAATAGGTTTATATGGTAAGAAACATTGGAAAAGTATCCCGGAAAACTTTAAAATTCTGAAAAAACTGAACGTCATTTTAAAGTGAAACTTTTATTACATCGTCTCAAACTTTTTCGTTTGGTGTTGCATGTCGCTTGACGGTCGGCCGCGGAGTAGGGATAAAGTGAAAGGCGCTCGTCAGAGCAGCCAAGGCCAATATGGCGGCGCCTATAGATCGCTTAAAAATTTCACTTTTACCGTGGTTTCATAAAACCACACAATCTTTTTTTTACTATGGGATTTTTGTATAATAATTTATACAAAAATCCCATAGTAAAAAAAGGACAGGACAGCGTCCATCGGGTCAGCTAGTATCGTAAAATAAGTATGTTCAAAATCGATATATTGTGTAAAAACCGATTCCAGTCTGACCTTGAGAGAGGTTTGCACTGCCCATCCGTTTCTCTAACCTTGACATATCGTTTTTCTAGCGCTTTTTATTATTATGCCATATGTATGGTAATCAGGTAACTGGTTTAAGGTATAATGTCATCATCTGTTTTGTAACCGAGTCATTCAGTTCTTATTATACAAAAACACAGAAATAGCTGCATGATTTTATGCACAGTCACAATACTTGGGGTATTTTTCGATTGCATAAGTATTGTTTCACAGAATGAGCATACCTTATGTTCCAATTATTATTTATTTGCAAAAGGTGACATTAAAGATGGGTTTCACATTTCTTTTTAAGTGCCAAAACGCATTTTTTCCTTTAGAATATTTAACTTTTAGTTTCCAAAATGCACTTTTATTTGCACAAATTTTGGCCTTGTAATGAAAAATTATCTAATAGACTCACATCTATTCACTAAGATTACTTTTGCAACTAATGTTCGTTAATTAATAAGTATTGTTTGTCATAAGAAATGATTCGATAACTACTAATTAATGAAGGGTCATAAGGTTATGGTCACTTCTGACCCCATAAACAAATAATTCCTGACAACTTTTCCTTTAGTTTATAATTATAACGTGTTGACAGCAGTTTTACCAGGTTTAACTTTCGTTACTCATACATAGTTAAACAGGGTGTTTGGCAGAACGTTGAACTTACGAAAATGGTGGATAGGTGGGTCATCTGCTACTTACTCAGCCCTAATTTATTTGGCCCTGGCCCCCTGGTTTTTTTTTTAATGCAGGTTGAAATTAGGATTTAAGTATTTTTTACATCTTTCTGTTATAGGAATCTGCCAATATTAAAGATTTAAAAAAAATGCCTGTTTTACCCATTTTTTTAATAAAAATTACACTTTAAAGTTAAGAAAGTTGTGAAACTAGAAGAAAGCAAAAAAAAAAATGTTTAATATCCAAGGCGCCAGGGCCAAATAAATTAGGGCTGAGTAAGTAGCAGATGACCCCACCTATCCACCATTTTCGTATGTTCAAAGTTCTGCCAAACACCCTGTATATAACTTACTAAGTAGCTCATGCCCGCGGCTTCGCCTGCGTGGAGGTCAGAAATTATCCCAGGGGAACGTACTACCGAAATAAAAAGTATGCTATGTCCTAACCCAGGTCATATTCTACCCATACACCAAATTTCATCAAAATCCGTTCTGCCGTTTTAGCGTGAAAGTGTAACAAACAAACTCACTTTCGCATTTATAATATTTATAACTAGCTGACCCGGCAAACGTTGTTTTGCCATATAAATGTTTGGGGTGGACCACCCTTATCACTTAGGGGTATGAAAAATAGATTATAACCGATTCTCAGACCTACCAAATATACGTATAAAATTTCATAAAAATCGATCAAGCCGTTTCGGAGGAGTATGGCAACTAACATTATGACACGAGAATTTATATATATTATATATAGATTAGTTAGGCTATATTAAGTTATGAAGACACGGCAATAATATTTATGGAGACTTCGGCTCTAATCGTTCTATATCAAGCTAGTCAGTATAATTTTACCTATGATATTTGTTAGAAAATGGTAGACATCGTCAAGGATTTTAAATACATATCAATGTTAAATGTGAATGTGACATTGAATGTTTTTGTGAAAATTATTCTATGGTATTCTTCTATAATTAATAAAGAACAAGGTATTCTTAAAATGTGTTAATATCTAACTAGATAGACATTACAGACCTTTTTTTTTTTTGAAATTATTGAGAACTTTTTTTTTCGTTATAAATTTTTGTGTATATCAATGGAAACTTGTAATGGCCTTTAATTTCATACTAGCTGCTCCCCGCGGTTTCACCCGTATAAGTCTCGATCCCGTAGGAATATCGGGGTAAAAAGTATTTGAAATGTAACATATCAAATAGTTTATAACCTGGATTAAATCCAGGTTATAAACTATCTGTGTGCCAAATTTCATCTAAATCCGTTCAGTAGTTTTTGCGTGAAAGAGTAACAAACATCCATCCCTCCTCACAAACTTACGCATTTATAATATTACTAGCTGTGCCCCGCGGTTTCACCCGCATAAGTCTCGACCCCGTGGGAAAAAAAAATAAGTATCCTATGTTCTTTTCCAGGGCATCATCTATATATGTACCAAATTTCATTCAAATCCGTTCAGCCGTTTTAGCGTGAAGGCGTAACAAACAAACTTAGTTTCGCATTTATAATATTATTAAGGATAAGGATTATATATTATACTAGCGGACCCGACAGACGTTGTCCTGTCAAAACATTGTCCAGCGGACAAAATTGTGAATCTAAACCATTCCCAGATCCCCTTGAACACACACAAAAAATTTCATCAAAATCGGTCCAGTCGTTTGAGAGAAGTTCAGTGACATACACACTCACAGAAGAATTATATATATAAAGATTATGTTATTTATTATATAAGTTTAGTAGGAAGGATAGTAGGATACTAAAAATATATAGTAGAAATTAGGTAGGAAGTAGGATAGTAGGATTGTTTAAGAACACTGTATAAAAAAATTAAAAAGTTTATTTCAATTACAAAAGGTATTTCGACACAATAATATTAGAGATCACCTTTTAAGCAAGGAATTGCTTGTGTTAGGTATAAGAGTATTATATTATCTGTGGTATAAGTTAGCTGTAAGTTCCCCGAATAGAATAAAATAAAATATTGCCTTTTACTGTTATACTATAATTTAATTACGTATAAAAAGTAGTATTAATAGTAGCAGTAGTATTAATACGTAATTCGTCATCATCATCTGCCTAGCCTTTTCCGCAAATATGAATACGTAATTATATATACAAAATATTGATTTAGAATAACAGAGAAAAACATTACTAACTAAAATAGATAAATTACAAATTACAGTAGTAAGGTTTAAGCGGCTTCATCAAATTATTATAGCGATGTGAAATATCGTTCTTTACTTGTTAGTTTATTTACTCAAATTCAATTCGGAGTTTATTTGATTTATAGCCTTGGGCCTAATTCATCTGTCAGAACCGTACTAATAATGAGTAATTACTGATTGTGTTAATGTGTTGAACACGCAAGATCATTAAGTGATTAACAATACCTATTTATTTTCTGTCAAAATTATGAACTTTGCTAAAACCTCAAACCTCTGTTTTGTTTCACTGCCTGCCGCAAAGGCGATATAAAAAGAAGCAAAAACCACTTTGTTACTAAAATGTAAAATCGATTTATTTACAGTCATTATCGCTTTAAAAAATTGACTAAAACTAATTTATTCACTGTGTTTATCGTCAAGTACATCACTATTTTGCAAAAAAAAAGAAACATTTTGTTTGTCACGGTCTCTTTAGTAGAGCTAACGACTACTTTAGTACCTACCTACTTATACAAAGAGCAAAAGAACTTTTGACTTGGTAGGTAGGTAGTTAATTTAGGGTATAAATAAGCCGTAAATAACATTTCGCCTGTTATTTCCCGAAAGGTTAGGCAGAGGTGTACCGAACCATGTACACCAACATTTCGCTAGTTATGTTTAAGCCCCATGTCATAGGGGGCGAGCCTATTGCCATCAAACGGGCACAAAATCCAGATTTCGGGCTGCTACTGAGAAATACCTGATAGAAAAATCCAATAACACATTGCCCGATCTGGGAGTCGAACCTATGACCTCATGCTCAGCAGTAGCGCTTGCGACCACTAGTCCAACGAGGTTGTCAATATCTTCCCTATACGTACCTCATTATAGTATGAATAAATATTATTACACATATACCTAAGCTGCATGATGCATGTGCTTAAACTAAAAGGTCAATAAATTAGCTATTTAGATCATTAATAGTTCTGTACTTCATTGTGTACGAACGCAACGCTTTGCCTATAATGACTTTTTGCACTTACCCCTCAAATTGGCAAATTATTAAGAATTTTGTTCCGGTCTAACCGTTCTTGAAATACATAATATACACTTACGTGACTATGACACGCACTTGACCAGTTTTTATTAACTGCTTCGACTTTTTCTCTCTCTGCATGATGAGTATGATGACATTGACAGACACACTAGAAAGGCAACATGTATGTGTTGCTAACGCAATTATACTACTACTATACATAGATACATTAGCATGGTAAATACATTGCACAATTTCATAGATAAGTATCAGTTAATTTATCGCTAGAGTTACGACCAAATGAGTTCACTTTTGACAGTACTTTGACATTGACGCTCTAGTAATGAACTTTATCTGTCACTTTGACGTGCGAATGTGACAGCTCACGTCTTTTGTTTTTCTATTAGGACGGTTGGCTTATTTTGTGGATTGCAGTCATTTTGTCATTAAGTTTCATAAGCCTCTGTTCGAGGTTCTTTTGTTTCATACAAGTTTATTTTTTTGGTGTATGTTTTTTGATTAATAAACTTATAGTTAGCTGCATATTGAAAATCCCTATGGCAAAATGAAGTTTTTAGGTACATACCTATAACCTGTCACTACTCCATACAAGTTTATACGTGATTAAAAACTTGCCTACTAAAATTACGTCAATTTACGTCAAGCGCTGATTAATTTGACAGGACTTAACTAAAATGTGTGTCCTTTTCTTAATGAAATAGAAAGAAAAAGATGTAGTGAACTTAAATTTAGTTTAGGTTGTGAACAAAGGAATCGACACCATTGTAAACTTACCTATTTTGATAGCTTTTTTAGTTGTTACGTGTGATTCCATAGTACTATAAATATCAGTGTTTCGACTATCGACTTCAGCAATGAACCTAATATGGTCATGAAATATCCTAATATCCTTAAAACTTTATTAAATTAATCAAGTTAACGAAAGTCTATTTCTAATTCAAATCATTTAAAGTTTTGAAGTCTAAAAGTCAACAACGTGCGTCATCTCATACGAAAGCGTATAACTAATGACACGCTTCCCCAGGATGTCCAAGAGTTATAGACAGATTGCTACCGAGGTATGTTATCTAGCAATGATTGGTTGAAACTTTAAGTATAGGTCTGTGTGAGAGGATGTCGTTAAAAACGGACTTTATTACCCATTTAGCTGTTTGATTGATAAGTTAGATGTACTCTTGGGTATTTTTTAAGATGTCATGCGGGTAAACAAGCATCATTCTGCCTGATAACCTATCATTGCCTCCTATGAACATCCGCTACACTAAGGTAGCTACACTAATGGGTACATTATCTGCAATTTGATAAATTGATTATGAGAGTTAAACAGTGATACAGGGTATCAAACGAACGATAAGGACCAAGCCCGGGTCGATGGTGCGTTGTGTTCCACGCGCGTCTCAAAGAGATGTCAGCAGAATTGACGGGGTCCGCTGGGGTCAATGCCTGCCGGGGGTGCGAAGAAAACCGAAAGGGAGATCGTGGCCCCCGGCAACATGGCAACCGAAGGAACACGGGTGGGTTTTAGTCAGTAAGAGTCTGACACGCCCTCCCGTTCCGCCCAGAGCGGGAGAATCGCGGTAGCATGCAATGAAACTAACGAAAAACATTGTTTTTTTACAAAATTATTCTTAAATGTAACTTAAATACTGCCACAATATCTGTACCTCTAAAACATTGTGCTTATAGGGGTACAGGGTTTGAGGGGGTGTATAAGTTACATTTAAAAATAGTTTTCGTAAAACAACGTCAAAAAAGTTGGAATTTTATTTAACCTTTGATATCTCCGGAACCAGAAAGTTCCCAGATATGGTCTAAAACAAAAAAAAAAAAACAGTGGCATTCCGGAAGTGCCGACAGAAGTGAAAACTTGAACAATTTTATTGTGCAGGAAATACTTTTAATGTGGTGTCGGTAACGGTAACAGTGTCGCGAGTTCAATTGTTTTTTCCCATCTCAAAAATGCCCAACGCACCTAAAGAAGTTTTCACTTCTAAATTATCACAATGACGGGAAAAACAAATGACTCTCGGCTTCGTTAAGCGTCTATTTGCACACGTAATTATCGTGTCTGTTAATCAAATTGCAACTGGAATAAACCCAACTGTTCGCTTATAAATTCTTGAGGAAACATCCACATCGATTAAAATTCTAGTCCAACGTATCTACACATACATCTGTTACTCTAATATCCTGTCTCGAAACGTATCACGCGATCAAATATGCATATCCAAGTCATATTCCCCAGCGAGTAATTTTTTTCACCTCCGGCCAATTAAAGGGGAATGCCATAGATTTTGCACACTTCCACAAGTCCTGTTTTCTATACTAGTTAGAGATAAAACAAGCTGGTTTATAATGCGAAGCTTTCTACGTGTTCGGTGGATTAGCAAGCAAATCGTGTAACTAGTGAAAGTGCTTTGGCGAAGATAAAATTAGCTTGGATTCCGGTAACTTTGATTTACCTAAGTAATTTTATTGGTAGGGTTTTGAAGATCACATTATCATTATTTGATTATGAAGACATAGTGTGCACATATCGAAATGAGGGAATCTATGCTTAATTTTATCGAAGGAAAAAATGGTAAAAAAGAAAAAATTGTTTTTTATTTTTTTTATCATTTTTTTTATTCTCTTGGGCATCTTATTTATAAATTTTACAATTATTGTAAAAATTGATGAAAAAAATACAGATTTTTAATAAAAAAAACATGTTTATTTTCAATTGAAAAAAATGGTAAAAAAGAAAAAATTGTTTTTTATTTTTTTATCATTTTTTTTATTTTCTTGGGCATCTTATTTATAAATTTTACAATTATTGTAAAAATTTATGAAAAAAATACAGATTTTTAATAAAAAAAACATGTTTATTTTCAATTGAGGGTAGTTTTTTTTATCAATTTTAATTTTATGTGGATGTCTACTTACTTCCAATCATTATGGAGTTTGTTTCATCGCGATAGCTGATTCAGTTTAAAAGTTACACAGTTTTGTTACAAGTTTTTTTAAATTCCATAAAATGTATTAAAAAAAAATTTAGATTTTTTTAAATATTTTTCTGTCGTTAAAATTAAGCATAGATTCCCTCATTTCGATATGTGCACATTATGAAGAATCACACTGTATATTATATGAACATCAACGTACAATTAACTTACAATGACTCTAGAATGTATTAAAAGAGCCTCCGGTATGGTTTAGTTTGTACGTCCGGCGTGCCCTCCGCTAACAATCCAACAGACTTAGTAATTTGTTAATATTCGTAAGCTGTTTAGCAGTGGTGGCCCAGTGGTCACAGCCGCGACTTACGAATTGTAGGTCTTATGTTCGGACTCAGACAGGCGCTTTACTTTGTTTAAATTTGTTCATCACCACTGCTCTCAAAACGGTGAAGGAAAACATCGTGAGGAAACCGCATATGCTAGCACTAAAAATTCGAAGAAATGTGACATTCACCATGAAGTAGATTACGGCCACAGAACATATATACCCTGGTGGGATTACGGCATATCGCCTCTCACGGAGAGGTGGCCTGAGTCCCAGCAGTGGGAACATTATAGGCTGATTATGCTATGCTTATGCTAAACTTTTTACTATAGCTCGTGTCGACACGACAATCAATGTACCTACTACTTACGGCTTTACTACTTTAGAGCAAGATTATGCTTAGATTGTCTTCCTTATTATCATCTTTCTAATTGATAGGCACTCAATTTAATGCTGTATAATTATTATGATGTTAACAAATTTTTCAGTGCAACAATACTTCCTATCAAGTCATCAATTTCCATTTGGTCTCGCCAGTTTTAAGTCCAACTTTTTCTAATTCATTTAAAAATCTATTCTAGTGTCTAAAATGCATATTTTAGAGCAGCTACATTCTACATTTTCATTTTAGAAGACTCGGACGAAGCATGAATTTAGAAAATATTTACAAGTTACTCACGTGCTCCGCCCGTGTAACAAGTTAGTTCGTGAAACTATAATGTATGCCTCTCCAGGGTGCATTACTTTTACGAAACGGATAGGTTTTTTCTGTACTTTTAGACAGAATTATTTATACGAAACTTTTCTCCCCTCGTTTTATGAATACGAAAGCTGTTTTTAATTATGTGACTAGTTTGTTCTGAATTAATTTTTATTCACACTTTGTAACATGAGTTGTAGTATGAAATTGAAGAGGAAAGAAATTGCTGCAAAAAATTATACATACAAAAAAAATTAAAGCGATTTTTAACCGACTTCAAAAAAAGGAGGAGGTTGAGAACCTCCTCCTTTTTTTCGACTGTTTATTTTTTTATTTTTATGTTTCTTACCTCAGAGCTTTCGACTGGGTGAACCGATTTTGATGATTCTTTTATTTGAAAGCTGGTGCTTCCCGTGTGGTCCCATTTCAATTTGGTACAGTTCTGACAATGGCATCCATGAGAAAACCATAAGTCTTAAATTTGCGTTAAGTATGTGCGCGACAAATGGACAAATAACTTTTCCTGTCAGTGTTATTTATATAGCAGGTAGTGGTGTTCGAATTTGTGTGGGGTAGGTACAACAAATAAAAAGTGAAAAAAAAAAAAAAAACTTCCAAAAAAAAAAACCCATTTGCAAAAAAACACTACAAAGTGAAAAATAACTTTAATTTCGGAAGTCGGTGGCAAAAAACAAAAATCCAAAACCAAAGACAGCGACTTCCGAAATTAAAGTTATTTTTCACTTTGTAGTGTTTTTTGCAAGTCGGTTTTTTTTTTGTAAAAAGTTTTTCAATAAAACAGTTTGGAAACTATTTTGACTTCACTTTCTTTTTAATACTATCTTGTTTTACGTAGGCTAAATACATAATGCAGATCGATATTCTTATGCAAGAGTTATCTCACGCTGAACATAGGTATTTGAATTTACTAATGCATTTTGAATAACATTGACATGAAGTTACGTACGCTACAGCTAGTCGTAGTACCTACAATAATGCATACACTGCCGTGCAATTTAAATACAATTACGTATCAAGAAGGCGGGACGCTCTCACAGAAAACCCCGTATTTTCCAACAATGAGCGGTAGTTAGGAAGCGGTACACTGCAGTGCATTGAAAGTACAAGTGTAGCACTGGAGTGGATGCGTGTGTAATGTCGTGCACCGCAGGGCGTGACCGACGCGGTTTGAGTTTGACAGGCTTGGCGTTAAGTTAGGGCTACTGTTATGTTACTGTCACCTGAGAATTTATGGTCATGTAAAATAATTGCATCAAATACTGTCATGCATTAAGTCGTGCTAAAAAAAGTGCATCAAATATGAAAATCTCGTGAGAAAAGTTGAGTATGAATGTGGATGGTTGTGAGAGTAGGAGAAGCCCAAAAAAGGATGGATGGACTGTGTTAAGGATGATATTGCTAGAAAGGGAGAGATGACGACCAATAGAGAAGTATGGAAGGAAAAGGCATGTTGTGCCGAGTCTGAATAAATTAGGATAAGGGCAACAGAATGTAAGGATACTACTGGCTCTTGTTTAGGGGATTTTTATTGCATCACACACGTTTACTTAGTTATGAAGACCTATACATAATGTTTTAATGTTAATTACGTTTCTTGTGGCCTTGCCTCACGTGGCGGTACATCGCACTTCACTGGCCTTTTGACCTACCATAATATTCAACTATTTAATAATATTAGCCAAGACTAAAAAGTTATAAGGAAACACTATTATTTTATGTTCATCTTAACTATTATTACGTTGACCGAGATACCAACCGTTTACAAAATAGTAACAATCATCTAACACTTTTAACTTAAAGATGTTTGTAATGGTCCGATTAAATTATACAAATTTGGACTGGCCGGTTGTTAAAAACATATTTTGATGTTACCAAACATAATTACGACATCTTCGACAGCCCTACAGAACAACATACGAACCGAACTGTTGGACAAACTGTGAAATGTTTACCATTAATGTGGCCTCAAGTGTACGGAACGTGTGATTATATTTCTATAATTGTGGGGCAATTATTTTGTCCGCAAGTGTTCCGGTTATTCGTAGTCGTAATTATTATGATGTTTGTGATTTGAAAACGTTTTGTAAATTAAATGTTTTCCTTCTAGATTTACATCTGGACTTGCTTTAATAAATACTAGGATGTTCATAAAGTATGAACGCAGGGAAGGAAACGCCTAAAACTGCTTTCTTTTGTTTACAGTTTAGTTCAAGCAAACAGTGTTATTGTTCGAAGTATTTCCTTGCACATAAATAATGCGTAGATTATGCTGCAATGCTACTGAATTATAGATATTATGTTCATACTTGAGGTCGATGACATCAACGTTATAGTGAGTGATATCAATTTCATGCTTATTGTTATATTTATTTTAATGTAGGTCCGGAAACAGATAATTCATAAACTTTTAAAGTAATTTTGTCGTTTGCCAATGCGCTATATTTGTAAAAAAATGACACATTTTCACGACATGCGCTCTTTTATAAAATATTAAAACTATGCAAAAAACTTGTAAGGTTGTTGGATTGTTGCGTTCACCTGTCGCCTGTAGGTTTTATTAATAAGGCTCCTGGTTTTCTACATACAGCAATCTCCCATTACTTTTTAAAACATTATTAGGCACGTTGTCTGGACAATATTTAAGGGGGAAGCGTCAGGGTAGCCCGCGAAATTCAAATTTTCTTACGTTTTTTGCATTTTGCAGGTCAGTTTTAGGTTTTATGTTGATTAGAATATGATTCGCGGTCGTAACAAACATGGCTTTACGCAATTATAATCATTAGAATTAGCGATAGTGATTAAGAAGAAGACAAAGGTGTCGAATGTCATGAAATCATAACATTTGACACCTTTGCTAACTTTTGGAGTTGTTTTGCTGATTGTAATGATTATAATTGAGTAAAACCATATTTGTTACGACCGCGAATCATATTTTAATCAACATAAAACCTGACACTGACCTGCAAAATGCAAAAAACGTGAGAAAATTTGAATTTCGCAAGCTACCCTGATACTTCCCCCTTAAGATATTAATTCTACGTATAAGTAGATAGATAAAATACGTAGTTTAAGCTTTATCAATAAACAAATTAAAATAATACTGCCGGCAGAAGTTTATGACTCATAAAATGTATGATTAATAACCATAATAATCAATAGACATAATAGAACTACAGCGACGACGAAAGATATCGGTAGACAAAGCCACAGCCTACCAATAAAGTTTGGGAAGTTCATCGGTACCACTTAGAGAACTTTCTGCAAAGGCTCGTTCACAAATGCGTAGAGTAATATCAAATCAATAATGATATTTAAATATCAGTTTGAAATAATCGTGATCAAATAATGACAGAGGCACGGTCAATCTTCAAAGTTAAGCAATGCTTGTCGAGGTCTTTCTGTGGATGGGAGATCATCCATTACATAACAAGACCCCTCCGTGCCTCAGTAAGTACGTTAAGTCGTTAGTTCCACCTGTCATTCGAAGATCTTTGACAGTCGTTCGTCGTCAGAAGCCCAAAATTCTGAAAATCAGTCTTATCAAGGGGTATTAGGTTGTGGAGGTCAGATGGGCAGTCGCTTCATGTAAAATATATACAATATAGTTAACAAAAGGATTGGCAGATAATGAATATCAGACTGATATAACCTTAATGCTGAGGAAAAGCGTCTTCTTAGAAAGAAAGAAAGAAAAAACCTTTATTTGCGGTAAACATGACGCAAAAAAAATAGATCACAAAAATGAGAAAAAGTTGGGGGAAGCATGCGTCACATCCACGCAAATCGGCTATCGCTTAGCATTATGCTACGACCCTATGCAAGACAGAGCCCCAGCGCTGGTTTTCAGCGACAGCCGGCGCCGACGTAATGACGTCGACCGGTGCAGCAAACAAATATTAAGACGCTGTACCAGTACAGCGTACCTAAAGAAAAATATTTTTTTAAAATTACACTAAGTCAATCAATCAATCTTCCTAGCCTTTTCCCAACTATGTTGGGGTCGGCTTCCAGTCTAACTGGATGCAGCTGAATACCAGTATTTTACATGGAGCGACTGCCTATCTGACCTCCACAACCCAGTAACTGGGTAATACAATACCCGTCGGTAAGACTGGTTGTCAGACTTTCGGGCTTCTGTCGACCCATATCGGCTGTCAAAGAGCCACGATGACAGCCGAGACCATCGGCTTAACGTGCTTTCCGAAGCACGGAGGAGTCTCGGCATGTAATTTGATTAATTGAATATTGAAAGCCATGTTAAGTGCACTAAGCCAGTGCTCGATAGATGGCAGTTGTGACAAGTGCAGGACGGGAGAGTACTTATGGTGCTCATCACCACGTCTGACACAGATTAGTGGTCACAATTTAGTATGCATGTCTATTTTAACTAGCTACTGCCAACGGCTTCACCCGCGTGATATATTTATAAATTATAGTCTATGTTACTCAGTGATAATATAACATTATAATGGTGGTCCAATAGTTTTTGAGTTTATTCATTACAAAACAAGAAAATACAAATCTTTTCACTTTAAAATATTAGTATAGATGGGATAACTTCAATAGAGACTCACAGTCTCTGTTAAAGTTATCCTCTGAGTAGTCGGACAGACTACACCGACCTCATTTAGTTTTTTTTTTTGACGTTTAAAGGTATTTGTTAAGACGTGTTTATTGTGATATTTTATCCTGGTTTCACAACAAACACACCCCTTAAAATAATCCAATTCCTAATCCTACTGTATAATGCCTCTGTACCTTGATCAAATTATATAATAATGATATGTTAAACCATTTCAAAACGAGCCTGTACCATGGGGGTGCCCACGGTACAGGCCCCTATCCTGGTCCCTAACTCGAAGCTAAAAATGTAGGTTTATTATTAGTAACAAAATTAATCATTCATTTGTTAAAATTCAAAATTACCGCGCGAAACAAGTCAATCGAATCGAATCAAGTCCGCATGTGTAGTTATCGAGTTTTATCGAGAGAAATTCTCTTGTATTTCTGCCCCATGCCTAAAAAAAATGCTGAGTACGCCCATGGCCTCTACTAAAGTGTGACATAATATAAATCGTACATGGAATACAAAACGATTTGTTTAAGTACAATTTTATTGATTTTATAAACACATTACGACAAATGGATGACTCATTATGATTACGTGTTACGGTTGTAATAATAATTGTTTGATAAGTTATCGCGCGGTTGTAATTTAATTATTAATAATGCATTAAAGCTTGGCTGGTTTTAATGGCCGTAGGTGTTCGGCATTTTAGATTTTATTCTAGATAATGTCATTAGTAAAATTTTCAGTAAAAGACCAGATTTTAATTATGGAAGTCAAATAGGATAGGCTTTCTCCCTATGACCCTAATTTTGAAAAATATTCAAATTAGGGTGTGTCACAGGGTGTATATACTACAGACGATCTATCCTCTAAAAATCTTACTTTGAAAGTTTAGATGAAGTAAGCTGTCAACAGTGTCAATCCCTAGTGTTAGATGGACAGACAGCTCGCTTCAATCTTACTTCACCTAAGTATTCACGGTTTGATTTTTACAGAATAGATCGACAGACCATCTGCCGATTCAAAATTCAAATTCAAAATACTTTATTTCACATAAACCTACATGAGCACTTATGAAACGTCAGAAGCTAAGTGCACGGTTCCAATTGGTCGTTTCCTATGGAGAAGAGCCGGCAAGAAACTCCACGGTTACTCTTTTTTGGCTTTTACAATACTTTCAATAACAGTGTTACTAGGTATGGGAGGACAGTGTAGATCTTTCAATAAGTATCACCCGATCCATTCTGCAAAAATCCGATCTCATCGAGAGATACAGACGTGACGTAATTTATTTTAAATCTAGGAAAAAAATAAATGAGATTCAATTTCGATGAGAACCACAGGATATTACAACGTTAATAAACCATTAATGATTCAATAAAACGTTGAGTAAGTAAGCGTTGAAGGATATAAAAGACATAAAATTTGTTTCGCAGAAGATTGCATTGCTTCTTAAGAGATTTAAGTACCTGTATTTTAAGAATAACTCTTATTACTGGTAATAATCTTACAAGAAACTTGATTTTATCAAAACCATACGCCACGGATGAGACTTAAACCTATGAAGTATTATGTGTGAAAACTTAAAAAAGAATTCTCATTCTTGTGTGTCATAAAGATTAGAGATAATGGTCAGCATCATAGGTATTCCTTTCCGCTAATAATTAGAAATTGCTATCACCAATTCATGTGCCAACCATTCTGACTATAGTAATGACTAATTTTCTTTTAGTCCAGTCATTGGAAATCATATTTTCATAATACTTTGTGGTATTTAAAAAAAAAGATCCAGTTAGAACAAGAGGACGTGTGACGAGTGACGTGGGACGTGTGACGTGGGACATGGGACGTGTGACGTGGGACGTGTGACGTGGGACGTTTTGCGCCGACCCCAAGTAACATGGGCAACGATAGGAAGATGTTTATGATAAAGTAGAAATGAACTGGGATAACCAATATAATCACTTGGTTATATTGGTTAGTCTTGGTTATCTCAGTATTTTTAGAAAGAAAGAAAAATTGAAAGAAAGAGAAATTGAAAAAATTGAGATTGACAGAAACACATGCATACAAAAACAAGAGAAGGTAAGCAGAAAACAAAATAGATATAACTTAGTACATAATATAGTGGTAACGGCCGCGACTTACGAGTTGTAGGTCGTAGGTTCGAACCCAGACAGGCGCTTTACTTTGTGTAAATTATTTCATCACCACTGCTCTCAAAACGGTGAAGGAAAACATCGTGAGGAAACCGGCATGTCCTAGAACCAAACATTCGAAGACATGTGACATCTACCAACCCGCACTGGGCCCGCGTGGTGGATTACGGCCCACTCCCTCTCATTGAGAGGAGGCCTGTGTCCCAGCAGTGGGAACATTTATAGGCTGATGATGATGATGATGATGACATAATATACAAACATTAGCATAAAACAGAAATAGTCTGCAGCTGCACGTCATGACTGTGACAAGAAGGCTTCCACTCAGCAGCACGCTTTTAGATAAAATAAAGCTTTGAAGGTTGACAGGGGAGAGTGGAAATGGAGGACGTTGCGCAGACCCCACGTAACATGGGACAAGTAAGGGTAGGAAGATGATGATGACAGCTTTGTTTAGCTTTTTTAAATTTATCGCAAACCTCATTTTCCCTATTGTATACTAAATATCAAGTGTGACATAGTTGTGAGTCCTCGGAGACTTAATTAAGGAACAAGAGGCATCATATTTCATCTCACTCCCTGAGGGAATCGTTTTATAATTAGACAAGAAAAGTAACTATTACTTGCAAGAATATTAGAACAAGATTGAATATCATCCAGTAGTGTTTATTCGTTACATACAAAAATACATATTTTTCCTCTTTATAATATTGGTGTAGATGTACAACATTCATGATGATGAAGGAAGGTGATGTATCATCATTTTAAAATCAAGAAACATTTTTGTAAAAAAAAATTTTTTAACTGCTCGCCGCACACAGATAAAACCTGAGAGGTTTTCGTTGTGAGGTTAAAACGAAAATGTAATAGGTTAAGTTTTAGAAATGAAAAATAATAATAACAATAAAATAAGTAATGAAGTGTTTTTTCAGAACAAAAGAGGGCAAAAATAAAACTGAAAGCTCTCTGTGATTAATAAAAAATATATAATATTTTTATTTGTGTTCTGTCATTCTGATTCAGTTGTGACATTTGTTACGAGAATAAATAACATCGAAAAATCAATTACGAAGCAATTAGGTAATTTAATTACTCCGTAAAAGTGCGTAATCAGATTTCACTTTCATTGACCATTCAAATTAGCGATCATGAATAAACAAAATGGACTCCTCACCACCCCACCTTTAATTCCCTTTTAGGGAAAACCCAATTTCACACAACGACAATCGGCTCCCACATCACCTTCAGTCTACCACACACTAAAGGGGCTAGCAGACTGCGACCGATCCGGCCGTGGCAGCTGCATTCGACGTAAACTGTTATCTTTCGACGGCTACGCCTACTGTTTTCATTCGACGTCGATCAATGGTGTGGATTTCAACAGTAACTTTCGTCCATATCAATCGATAGTCGATCGTTCAAAAATCGACCATCTCACCATCATCTTTTTACCCTTGTCTCATGCTACTTGGGGTCGTTCAGACACGTTTCTAACCGACTTAAAAAAAAGGACGAGGTTCTCAATTCAACTGTATTTAAAAAAAAAAAAATTGTTACCTCAGAACTTTCGACTGGGTAAACCGATTTTGATGATTTTTTTTTTATTTGAAAGCTGGTGCTTCCCGTGTGGTCCCATTTGGTCCCATTCAGTTTTGACAACGGCATCCATGAGAAAACCATATAAGTCTTAAATTTGCATTAAGTATGTGCGCGACAACATAACATAACATAACATCACGCCTTGTTTCCCCGAAGGGTTGGGCAGAGGTGTCCCTGTAGCAGGTACACCCCATGTGCGCGACAAATGGACGAATAACTCAATATCACGCCAACCGATTTCAATGATTCTTTATTATTGGAAAGGATGTACTTTAAGGGCCCCGCTAAAAAGTGAGAAATAAAAACTTTTTACTAAAAAAAAAACAAACGACTTCTAAAGAAACACTAAGTACAAAGAGAAAAATAAATTATATTTCGGAAGTCGATGGCAAATAACGAATATACAATACTTTGTAGTGTTTTTTTAGAATTCGGTTGTTTTTTTTTTTTTTAAAAAAGGTTTTTTTCTTTAATTTTACCATGTCAGAAAAGATTGACCATCGATCGATAAAGTATTAAATGTGTTTCGAGTTTCGTCGCGATCACTCCGACGCTGTCGATCAACCGCAGTCTGGTAACACCTTAAAAGGCATAGCCAATACAATTGCACTGCCCACTAACGTCATCTGTACACGGCTTTATAGCTCGGAATAACCGGATCTCAGTAATGCGGTGTCGCAACCACGCGTTCAAGGACGCGCACTGACCGCCGCGGTCGGCGAGCGCTTTCACTATCACGCAGTTCACGCACCAAGTAATTGGATTAGTATTGACTAAGACCGTGGCACGCACGAAGATGGACTGGTATTCAAATTATAGGTTTATTACAGCGTAATTGATGGCATCGGAGTTCATGTAACATGGGCGATTAGTTTTTGGAGGTCTTATGGTATAATGATGTGTATGAAGAAATACTTAAGTAATTTTCTCTCAAGTTACAAGGCTATTATACGACATGCGATTTATTGCTATAAAATGGACCGGTATGGGTGGGTACTTAACTTTTGAAGAAGTGTGGTTTTGCTTAAGTGGCTCAATATAAAATTAGTACACAAGTATGGATGTATGTTTGAATCTAAATTAGTCTTATAAAACTCTCAACATAACAAATAGGTAAGTAACTAAACTTTTTTCAGCGAATCAACAATTTTAGATGCCTCGAAATTACAATATAAGTAGTATAGTTAGAGCTTGTAATAATTACAGGCCCAAAAGGACCTTAAAACAAGTAGGTCCCTCCTCATAAGTGTTAGCAGCTTGCTCCCACTTGTCACTACATAATTATTACATGTCATCTTGTTCGTAGGCAAGTTGTCATTAGTGAAATAACTCACTTTAAGGATTACTTCAGGATTACGGGTAAATTTTCAATTTCCCAACGATTCGAGCCGTGAAAAATTAAAATATAATTATTATTAAGTGAACTCATTGTTGCTTAATTTGGATTTTATGATCGGATCCCGACACATAACATCACGCCTTGTTTCCCCGAAGGGTTGGGCAGATGTGTCCCTGTAGCAGGTACACCCACATTTCGCCAGTTATGTTTAAGTCCCATGTAATTGGGGGCGAGCCTATTGCCATCAACCGGGCACGAATCCAGACTTCGAGTTGCTACTGAGAAATTTCAGATAGAAAAACCCAATAACACTTTGTCCGACCCAGAAATCGAACCCAGGACTTCATGCTCAGCAGTAGCGGATCTCGACACGTTTTATAAAATTTAACTTTTACTGTGAAGTTTATTCATCATTATCTATGGTTTTATCTTGAGTTTGGGTAGATTCAACTGACAACTAATAAAACAAAAATATAGGTTGCATCGACTCTGAATAAATTGGGTTATGGGTAAAACAATGAAGAAATTAAATCAATTTGCATTCGATCTTAATGTGTTAATGAGATGATGAGATCTGTGATGTCCACACGCGTCTCAAAGAGATGTCAACAGAATTGACGAGGTCCGCTGGGGCCGATGCCTGCCGGGGGTGCGAAGAAAACCGAAAGGGAGATCGTGGCCCCAGGCAACAGGGCAATCGAAGGAACACGGTTGGGGTTTAGTCAGTGAGTCTGACACGCCCTCCCGCTCCGTCCAGAGCGGGAGAAGTTGTTTCATGATTTCCCACCCAAAAAAAAAGTGGATCTTTGAAGCTGCTGGAAAAGAGTTCCTTAACCTTTTTATACTTTTTCTGTTTGTAAAAGAAAAGCATTAATTTCAATTAAATCATGTTTCATATTGATTTGTCAGTGTACATCCATAGAGAGTAACTACAATGTTTTTAAATTTCTAAACACTAACGATTCAAGTTTATGTCTACTGACGTTATACAGTTTATGGGCTATAAAGGCGGCTCCTCTATTTCTGTCGTATACATGACCTCGAAGGTCGAACATTGAAGGCTTTTACACTGTTTATTGGTACTTTACACCTGACATAATGGTAACCCGGAAATCCATACACAGTTCAGCGTAGTTATTCACAGTCGTTCGATATGTTTCCGTGTCAAATCGAACATCAATCAATGTTATTCGGACGAAGTCCTCTAAACGCTGTTCAGAAATTTGAAAATCTAAAATACTGCCAATTTTTAAACCAAATAGACGACCGCTATTCTTCCGACAACTATTTGCTGTTGGACTAGGCATTTGATATTATATACCTACAATTTTCTATATTTTTTTCAAATCAAATTAAATTTGTTACAGCTGTAGTGGCAATCATGTCATTTGGTTTAAATAGGTCCTTATTTTTATTATTTTGTTTATCTTTTATATAGATTCTTATAGTTGTAGGCTGTAGACTTGTGGACCATTTTCTATTTTACCAAGTACCTGGTACTTGTTGATAGGTCTATACTGTCCTCCCATACCTATTAACACTGTAATTTGAAAACATTGTAGAAACCATTTATTTTGAAAAGAGTAACCGTGGAGTTTCTTGCCGGCTCTTCTCCATAGGAAGCGACCTATTGGAACCGTGCAGCTAGCTTCTGACGTTTCATAAGTGCCCATGTAGGTTTATGTCAAATAATATTTTGAATTTGAATGAGGTAACCGAAAATGTGTCATTTTCGATTCGGAAGCCTGCCGAATAGCAATGCGGGGTTTAGTCTTGTAGAATATCTGTGCTGTCGGTAGAGCGATGACACATCGTTAATCATGGCAGGTCATAAATCAATATGTAAATGAGTTTGAATGTCAATTGTCACTCTTTTTTGTTCAATGTATTAAGCACGGTCGATCGAACTACAACGAAACAAAGTCGGTTTTCATTCGTTTTTCATTTTGATATATTTGTGTTTCATTCATTCATTAGTCGGACACTCATATTCGTATTTAAAATCAAACCAGACAGTTACAATGAATAATGATAATAGTGAAAATATTCACAAACAGTTAATACTAGCACAGACATCGTCGTTTACTTTGTCTTTAAAATACTTATTAGTTTGTATCTTACAAAAATTATTATTGTATTATTATTTATTTATTTATTATATTTAAATAAATATTATTTAATATTATATTTAAATATTAATTTACTTTTAGCATATTCTCTAAGTGCAAGGAGCTCGTGGCTAAGTAATAACAGCCGCACGGGTCGATCCGACAGGTTAAGCTACGCTTGCTGGGGTTGGTCCGTGGATGGGTGACCATCTTTACATACCGAGACTCCTCCGTGCTTCGGAAAGCACGTTAAGCTGTTGGTCCCGGCTGTCATTCGTGGATCTTTGACAGTCGTTACGGGTCGTCAGAAGCCCGAAAGTCTGACAACCAGTCTTACCAAGGGATATCGTATTACCCAGTTACTGGGTTGTGGAAGTCAGATAGGCAGTCGCTCCATGTAAAATACTGGTATTCAGCTGCATCCAGTTAGACTGGAAGCCGACTCCAACATAGTTGGGAAAAGGCTAGGCAGATTGACATTCTCCAAGTGCGTGTTACAAAGTTACATTTATACATTTATTAAGAAAACTATGTTCTGTCCGAAGGATATGTTCGCTTTCACTACCACGCGCCCAAACTATACGTAATAAGATTTTTATGGTCTAACAGGCTTGTACGCCTACTCGCCTACGGCCATAATGGCGATACCATTTGAATGAAAGGGAAACAGCAATAAATACCGTTTTCGTTTCGATCTTAATTGTAGAGTTACGAAATCGTATTTCGGTTGTTGTTGTAAAAGCAACTACTAGCATAGCATAGCATGCATGAGCATAAAGATGGTTAGTAGTCAGTCGAATTATGGATCGCATAGTACCATAATAACAACAGCGATACAAGCATAGATATAATGTGTTCTGCCTAGCCTTTTCCCAACTTTATTGGGGTCGGCTTCCAGTCTAACCGGATGCAGCTGAATACCAATATTTTACATGGAGCGACTGCCTATCTGACCTCCACAACCCAGTAACTGGGTAATACGATACCCCTTGGTAAGACTGGTTGTCAGACTTTCGGGCTTCTGACGACCCGTAACGACTGTCAAAGATCCACGAATGACAGCCGGGACTAACGGCTTAACGTGCTTTCCGAGGCACGGAGGAGTCTCAATATGTAGAAATGGTCACCCATCCACGGACCAACCCCGGCAAGCGTAGCTTAACCTGACAGATCGACCCGAGCGGCTGTTAGTACTTAGCCACGAGCTCCTCCTAGCATAGATATAATGTCTTGTTCAAAAAAGCCTATCAATTGAACTCTCGAAATAGAGATCCATGCAGACTTGAATTGCAGGATACTCCTAAATCAGCCAAGTATGTACATGTGTACACGCATTGTACGCGTTGTACAGCCATGTGTATACGCATCCTTAATCCTTCCTTAATATTATAAATGCGAAAGTAAGTTTGTTTGTTACGCCTTCACGCTAAAACGGCTGAACGGATTTGGATGAAATTTGGCACATATATAGATGATGCCCTGGAAAAGAACATAGGATACATTTTTTTCCCACGGGGTCGAGACTTATGCGGGTGAAACCGCGCGGCGCAGCTAGTTTATAATAAAATTAACTTATTTAAAAACAATTTATTGAAGTGACTGAAAGAACATAATTATGTTTTACGTATTAAAGATTTTTTTTTACCAATAAATTATAAATTTCTGGACTTTTGTCATTACGGATAATGCTAAGATGAAACATATTATTGTATTGACTTTATATCTGTGACATTGAACAACAATTAACAATAATTACTATTTTGCATGCAATTGATACATATACCTATAGCTAAACATGTGCACTTTAGATTAATACCTGACTGTAACAACTTTATACCATGTCTAAGGCAAATAAAGACTTATCTAACATAATATTATCGAAACCGGCAATTTTTTTGCAGTATCCTCTGAAGGCTCATCATTCCGTTTGCTTGCCAGCGAAGGACTGGTCATCGTTTTTCTATTCATGGCTATCATTTTCATATCAGCTAGAAAACGTTGACTGTACTGAACAAGTACTTCCTAATGGCTGCAATGAACTGTCAAAGGGGGAATCACAACGCTTGACATTCAGATTGGTGATCGCAATTTGTTCATTTTAGCAGACAGGGGGACACTACTGCCCATCCTCTTGACGTGATTCTGAAGCCATCTTTTATGTCACCCTGGTGGGAAAAGGGTACGTCTTCTGTGCTGGGAGCAACTTTTTATTGGAATGAAGTTCTTTAACGCGGCTTGCGGTAGGAGTAAACTGGCAGAAATCGTCACGGAACGAAAATGCGTTATGCCCGAAACAGTCAGTTTCCAGTTCTTAAAACTTCTGACACTTTGAAAGTCGACATCATACTAGAATATATAGCAAAAGAACTTCGTTCCCACAACACCTCCCGACTTTTTTTAATATATCAGAACGTTTACCTAAATCTATTCTAACCACAAAGTTGTAATTTACACACTAGTTTGAAAACTAGAAACATAAAAATAAACCAAGCATTATTTGTTTTCTACCAATTTCATGCATCTAATTGATGTATGGACATGACCGTGGAACTCATGGGAGTTTGTAAAAATATTTGAGATCAATTATCTATCATAGAAAATCTATTCGACTGTGGAAATTAAAGAAGTTCCTAGGAAATCATTATGTGAATTATTATTAATTTTACCAAGTTAACACCTAGAAAGTAGGTATTGCTAGGTATCCGGGGTAATAAAATTGTAAAGTAAGCGGGAGTTATGTTAATTATTTGCTTTATTTATTACTTTTTTTATGACTACTTATGAACATATCGGCACTTCCTGTAGGTGTCAGTTTCCCATTAATTGTGGTTATTTTTTCTATTTTATGGAGGCCGACGATTTTACGATGCCGATTCCCCATCGGCAAAATGAAAAACTTCTATAAAAATTTCATCCCTTATTTATTAGGCGATGAATTTTCAAGAACCCTTCCTTAGTGCTCACTTTCATAATATTAGAAGGATCACTTGATGAAAATTTCATGCTTAAGGACCCAGCAGTTTAGCCGGTGCGTTGTCTCTCAATCACTGAATGAAACTAAGGCCGCATTCCGAGTTACGCTAAAAGTGATAATATCGCGAATCCGACCAAAGTCCAAAGTCACAATTATTACTCAATAACCCTTATATTTTGTGACTATTAAATTTGGTTGGATTCGCGATATTATCACTTTTAGCTTAACTCGGAATGCGGCCTAAGTAGATTTTTGAGCTATTAAACATTGAAATATGTGGTCAATTTTAAATCAGTTGTTTTATACTGCAATCAGGTTTATATAGGGTTTGAAACATAGAACAAGTCCCTTATGTCACTGTAACCGATAAAAACTTTTTGAACTCCTCTAGTATTTCGGCAATAAAAGCCAAAGCCACAAACAAGCTATTAAAGCTACTGAAATTATTGTTGTTATTTCGGTGTCCATTACTAAGGTGTTAGATGATTTAACTGAATTACTAAATCCTAAGGTCTTGAACCTCACGAAGCCCAGTCGTGCTTAACCACTGCAGCAATACCAAAAAACGAAAACAGAGAAATTAACCAAACTAAATGGTTAAAAAAATAACAGTTACGCGAACCATTCTAATTTTAGAGGTTAGATAGTACCGATCAATCATGAAACGATTAACATGCAAATAATTTTTAATAGTTTTCACTTTCTAAATTATTGTAGATCTAATGTAAGTAGTCGCGATCGTGGGTGTGTAGTTACAGTGGTTCTCAAAATATTGCGAATTATTGGTCCCTTTTGGGGTAATTATGATTTAAATATACCTAAGAAAACTAGTTCTTATTATTAGATTAGGGATCATGATAAAAATGTCGTTCTTGCTCGTATTGATGAGAAAAGACCTTACGGTGCACGGTGTCATCAAAATTTTGAAACGGTGTTTGGTCTCCTCTCGATATACCTACAAATTTGAACGGAACTCTCGCACTTGACCGATTTTTTATAAATCCAACCCACTTTGGTCCATAACCCTACATCTTCCCTTACAAACTATTTGCATGGGACTAAGTGCGAATGGGACCAAGTGCGAATGGGACCAAGTACGAATGGGACCATGTGCGAATGGGACCAAGTGCGAATGGGACCAACTGCGAATGGGACTAAGTGCGAATGAGACCAACTGCGAACACGGTACGAAGTGCGAATAACCCCTCTCGATTACCGTCTAGGTTGGTGCTGTGATTTCCTTATGCATGCCATATACTTATTCATATTGTTGTTATTGCCAAGTCTTTGAAATGTTTATCTATTCATTCATTGTGCAAAAGTGAACAAGAAAGCATAATCTTAGAAACCTACATAACATATAATAAAAGAATCCACTAAATCAACATGTCGCAAAACACAGTAAATCTTCACCAGAATAAATAAATTAACGTAATCAGTTCATGATCAAACATTTCTTCACAATCTGTGGTCGTTAGCGCGAAGTAATTTGCCGCCCAGACAACGCAGTCCGAATTTTGCGTCACCGCAGCGTAGTCCACATCAATCATGTTACGCAATATAGTTCCTGAGATGCGCTAGAATAACGTGTGATGCAATTTATGTACTGATTTTGTAGGAAATAGTCGTGTGGTGTGATCTTTGACGTCATCGGATTAATTTAATGTTGGAGGATTTTCGCTTCCACGCTCATTCTAGAAGTGAGAAAGTAAATCATTGATAGCTACAGTAGCTATATGACGTATGTGTGCTAATTTCTTTGAAAATGGAAATCTGTTTTTCTTTTTGAGTTAAAAAAATTCACCACTGGAAAAGTTTTTCCATTATAAATTTTAATATTCATAAACTAACCCAAATAAAGCATTAAACCAAACCATTCAAAACTAGAACTACTTAAACTTATTCAATAGCGATTAAAACCCATTGTGGCGTGAATAATTAATTATAGTCAAGTCCGCGATTGAGAACCACTGACATAAATAGCTCTGACATGTCAGAAGTCAAATGCAATGACCTTGGAATGGCGTGCGACGGCTGTAAATATAAGTGCTAATGGTTCCGCTTAGTGTTGGCGCTTTAGTATGTTAAATGAATAATTGAATAAGGATTTATAACCTGATTGAGAGGTTAAGATGCACGGCATATGGATGTGTTTATTATGAAAGATGGGAGTACTTATGATCTGTTCCAAAAGTGTCTCATGAAAAAGTAAACAAATGGATCGAAAACGTTCCGGATGTCAATTTTGGAGCCACTTACAAACCCAGAATTCTTATTTTAAATCACCTTGAAGATGTTTTTCATTTGATAATTGAGGTTCACTTTATACGGAAAAGTCTAAAAGGGATACTGTGGCCCCTGGCAACACGGCAACTGAAGGAACACGGGTGGGTTTTAGTCAGTAAGAGTCTGACACGCCCTCCCGCTCCGCCCAGAGCGGGAGAAGTTATTTGATAATTTACCACCCAAAAAAAAGTGCAATTTTCGTTGATGATTGTTAGATTCATGTTTCAAGATGATTATTTTCTTAACAAATAACAGCATTTATCTTATCACTATTAAGACCTAGAATCAAGACGCAACAAACCTCAATCGACTCCATTGCTAGATATCATTTACGAATAGATAATGACAATGTTATACTAACAATGCTAATAATGTTACTGCATAAACACTTAATGTGTTTTTTATACGTTATAATTATTTTATCATACTTTTAAAACAAACCAATGTTTTTAGTGGATAAAATGTTGGTCAAGTAAAAAAAACTGCGGGAAAAATACATACATAAACTCACGCCTTCTTCCCATGGGGGTAGGCAGAAACTACAGAACGCCACCTGCTACGATCCATACATACTCCTTTTGCCTCGTTTACGTTTATACATCTGGTCATACACGCACGCCGGTTGCGAGTACTACGCACCTGGCCTTTTTGAAGAACATCACCAATAAGGTCAGTATATGTCCTTCTAGGTCGTCTCCGCCCGGCCTTTCCTTTTACATCAGCCTTGTAAATACATTTTGTTAGTCGTCTTTCATTCATCCTCTCAACATGCTAAAACCATCTCAGCATACAGGGAAAATAACTATATATATTTTTTAAATTAAAACCTAAACTGACAATTTAATACTTTTTCTTTACTTCAATTCATGGTTCCTCCAAAATCTTCGTTCAAATTAAGGCCGCGAAGCATAAAATTGTACAAAAAGTTGTTCAACACACGTACAGGTAATTTAAAACTCGTTTACCAAGTAATTTTTTTTTCGACTAACATTTTCATGTGAGAGGATGTTGTGAATTTGCAAAGTGCACGGAACGGTAGGTCATGGAGTAAGTAGAAATGGAGCAATAAGTTACAATGCTAATGTATAGCGTAGTTTCCGGCAAAGATAAGTGGCCTCTGCAGTTTAGTCTACCTGCACGCAACCGTAGACCAAAGAGGGATGTACCAGCTCTCCTGGTGGATGTTTAAAGAACATGCATTTTTCAACCTTCTGGAGAGTTTTTAAAGGTACTACTTATTCGTGGCAATGAACAGGCCAAGTCTTTATGCAAGCAGTACTGTCTTTCATTTTGATTATAAAAACATAATGCAGTCATCAATTTGTTTGTCAAGAGATATGATGACAAGATCAAGGATAATAAATAGTCATCCAATCAGCCAGTCTCTAGCTGGTGATGGTTACACGCGTAAAGGATAAACTGAGTAAATAGTTTTCGGTAATATTTACTGAAGAGATCCGCAGGAGAACCAAGGTAACCGACATAGCCCGAAACATTGCCAAACTAAAGTGGCAATGGGCAGGGCACATTGCTCGCAGAACGGATGGCCGATGGGGTCGAAAGGTTCTGGAGTGGCGACCACGAACCGGAATACGTAGCGTTGGAAGGCCTCCCACAAGATGGACCGATAACCTTGTGAAGGCCGCAGGAATCCGCTGGATGCGGAAAGCACGGAATCTATCGAAGTGGCGGTGCTTGGGGGAGGCCTATGTCCAGCAGTGGACGTCTTTCGGCTGACATGATGATGATGATGAATGTTTACTGAAAGGCTTCCCACAATATGGACCGATGACCTTGTGAAGGCCGCAGGAATCCACTGGATGTGGAAAGCACAGAATCGGTCGAAGTGGAGGTGCTTGGGGGAGGCCTATGTCCAGCAGTGGACGTCTTTCGGCTGAAATGATGATGATGATGATGAATGTTTACTGACAATGACAGTCAGAAACTGCTGCGGTACTGTAACGATGTCCATACGATTTGATTAGGTACAAGTTTACCAATTGCGAAGCCCATAAGTCTGACAATCAGTCGGGTATCTTGTCACTCAGTAACTGGGTTGTAGAACTCGGATAGGCAGTCGCTCCATGTAAAATACTGGTATTCAGCTGCATCTTGTTAGACTTGAAGCCGACCCCAACATAATTGGGAAAACGCTAGGCAGATTGATTTCAGTTTAAAAAAAAAAAAGTAGGTATCTTCATTTATTTTCCAAGGTTGTGGCTTCACACAATCTTGTAATATAGAACGTTGTGTCATGTGAACATTTTTGGAATGCAATTAAGCAGCCTTTTTCATGTCGCCAACGGTTAAATATAAAACAGGAGTTAAAAAGGAACACTTTTATAAAATTCGGAGCAGCACCAAAGAATAACCTTTCCTTTAATCAGGAGTGAAGACAGGTTCTCATTTAGCTTAAGTGCCTTTTAAAAGGTAAGGCCGTGCAAGGTAGGAAGAGGTCCAATCTAGATAGGGCACGTTTTTAAAAGATGCCATTCCATCTCCCCTCTCTTGTGCGGTAACCTGGCCAAAATTACATAGTTCTTTTGCTTAAATTCCTCTTCCAGGTTTTATTAATTCCCTAACTAGGCCAATATTTCAAATAAGCCTTTGTTTTTATACCAGAACGTGATCACTAAACATTATTGCCTTTTCATATAGGACCCCAACTTACGTCAGAAATCATACGTCATCGTCGTTTTTATTGATATCCATTTATAGGTTAATTCGACACCCATTACTAGACACCAGTCACTAGACACCACAAGCCAAAGGTCAATGCTATATTCGAGATGAAACCTCAACGATCGTGGGCGAGGTTGCAAGGCGTCCCTCGCGACTTCGCCCACGATGGTTGAGGGTAGTTAGTCTAGAAGATGTATGATGTGATGCCCAGGGATGGGTAAAATCAGTTTTTTTTCATAAAAATCAATGTTTTTTTCCGAAGTTTTATTTATGTCAAAGACATGTTTTAATCATTTTTTAAGAATCGGTCGAAGTGGCGGTGCTTGGGGGAGGCCTATGTCCAGCAGTGGACGTCTTTCGGCTGAAATGATGATGATGATGAATGTTTACTGACAATGACAGTCTACACGATTTGATTAGGTACGAGTTTGAGTTTGAGAGCAGTGGTGGCCCAGTGGTAATGGCCGCGACTTACAAGTTGTACGTCGTAGGTTCGAACCCAGACAGGCGCTTTACTTTGTGTAAATTATTTCATCACCACTGCTCTCAAAACGGTGAAGGAAAACATCGTGAGGAAACCGGCATGTTCTAGAACCGAAAATTCGAAGACATGTGACATCTACCAACCCGCACTGGGCCCGCGTGGTGGATTACGGCCCACTCCCTCTCACAGAGAGGAGGCCTGTGTCCCTGCAGTGGGAACATTTATAGGCTGATGATGATGATGATGATGTTTTAATTACGTTGTTAAATGTTAGTATGTTTTTATTACGATTTACATTCTATAGTCAGAAAAATTTTTTGTTTATCAAATTCACACTTTGTCAATTTGCCGCGTTAAAACCATACTATACAACAGCTGTCAAAGAATGATGGGAAAGTTGTGATTTGAATATACGGAAATCAATCAATTTGCTCAATAATTGATTTGCATTTCTTTGTATTGACTGTTCATATTTTTCTAAAAGAAAATTCTTGTCTTTTTGGTAATTTTGATTTTAATAAAAAGTCTTATGATTTATATCAAATGTGATTTATATGAACCAACCCTAGTACCGCTTCAATCGCAGACTACTCATAACTCCGCTCCCTGTTTCCCCAAGATATGTGACCGCTTCTATTTATAGTGAAAGCCCCATCAGAATGTATTTTTAGCTGCATATCAAGTACAAGGTTGTTTCCGCCATATTTTTGGTCTGACAGGCTAATTTGAGGATATTTGAGAATTATGGGAGTGGCTTGTTATCTCAAGGAAGCTGTAATGATGAATACATCATATGGAATGATGTTTTGATGTATTGTTTGTGGTGGGACATATGAAAAAAGTACCCTTTCAGTTTACTATTGGGTAACCTCTGAAATTAGTCAAAACTGTTAGATCAGTTAAATGCTTTTATAGCGTGCTGTTTAATCATCCTGCATAAAATCGTTGACTCTAGGGACTATATTGTTTTTAACCTCGATACTTCTTCGCTTATTTCTACGTTGAGTATAACTGATTTGTACTTTCAAGGATTTGTAGGCCTACATATCTATACACAAGTTTTTTTCTTCACTGGGTTCGTCACGAAATCGTGACCAGTTCTTCAGAGTACATAAAATATCTACGTGTGTATAACGTTGATATTCTAGCTTTATTGGTATCCAATTTGAGTCGAATCATTGAGTTTATTCATGGCACAGTCTCAATGTTTCGGGCGAGAACATAACATCACGCTTGTAGTATCTGAAGGGTGAGTAGAGAGAGATGTATATTACCTACACCCACATGTGGCCAGTTATGTTAGGGGGCGAGTCATCAACCGTGCAAAAATCCAGACTCCAGGCTGCTACTGAGGCTGGCTGCTCTTTGAGGCGTGTTGTGTTCCACGCGCGCCTCAAAGAGATGTCAACAGAACTGACGGGGTCCGCTAGGGGCCGATGCCTGCCGGGGTTGCGGATAAGTCTGAACGGGATACCGTGGCCCTTGGCAACATGGTAACTGAAGGAACATGGGTGGGTTTTAGTCAGTAAGAGTCTAACACGCCCTCTCGCTGTGCCCAGACCGGGAGAACTTATTTGATAATTTCCCACCCAAAAAAAGGCTGCTTCTTAGAAATCCCTTGCTCGACCTGGAAATCAAACCCAGGAAGACCAACTAGGCAGACAAAGAAAAGATCGTGAGGGACACCCGGTTGGAATGAAGATCCTTTCTCTGTATATTATGTATTAATACAGAGCCATCAAGTATAGTTTCAAGTTTCTTAGAAACTGACTTCGATTTTTCGTTACGTGACGACTTCTGCCAATTTACTCCTACCGCAAGACGGGTTTAAAGAACTTCGTTCCAACAAAAGAAAATCTATCGAAAAATTCATGTATTAATACCTAAAGCAAGTTTTAAAGTGCCCTGCTGCCAGCAGAATTTAGATTAAGATTAATGTGTACAGAAAGGCTGATCGGATTGGTCCACACTTGCACAAATCCGAAGCTAGGAAAAGGGAAGGGAAGGTCTTTGCTCTCGTATCGATTTGTACGTTCTGAAAACAGGTCAATGGTCAATGTAGGTAAAAGGGGAATTGCCACATTGGGCAGGTGTATATTAGTCATAGTTTGTAAGCAAACAGAAGGACACTGTTGCCTATTCTCTGGTCTCCTCTTCGATGAGAGGAAATACATCCAGTATCTCATCTTGTATCTCTGGAGTTGTGATTTTCTTGAAAGTAGCTCAGCTGCTTATCTTTTTAAGCCTTCTATAATATATACAAAATAAGGGCCATATACGAGGTAAACTATTTCTTCGTTTATGTAAGCATGGCAATTAATATTCCAGCTACAATAATGCCAATGTATTGTTTTGCTGTAATGTATAGTTGTAATTTGGTGTCATGTTTTATAGGGGTGTATTCCTGAAATAAAAATTATTAATTATTTTATTATTATTTATTACAATACTGAGAAGCAGTAAGAGTTACTTCTACATTGCTGTAAAGAGCACTAAACTTTTCCCTGCTTTTTCCATGGTCCACAAATATTAACTAAAATAAGTACTTTATTCCAATCATTGGGTTCTTTAACTCTAATTTTAATTGATTGACGTCAAAGTATCCAAGTAAAGGTTTTGTGTTTCTTTTACGTTGTTTAATTAAGTCAGAGTGCTTTGTGAGGCCCTAATCTGCCACAACTGTGACATCGTTGATCCAAACTATGTTGGTATTTCATTTGGGTTTTTGAAATGTTATTTATTTGAAAAGTTTATTCATAGAACGGTGCGGTTATGTAGTCGAAATATAATATATGTTTAAAAGTCGTCAATATTCACTCACTCACTCGCTTTCGTCCTTGGCTATAAGGGTATAAGGAACATCGACGCACAAACTGATACCATGAATTCAGTTCCTGTTTCTAGATCCACCAGCATTGAAATTACTAATCGGTTGTTTAAAAAATCTGCTATTATTCATTTTGATCGTGTAGGTATAGCACTTTTATATTTTTAAGCTGTTTTTTATGTAATCCACATTAATCATGTGCTACCGCGCATATTTTTGTTATTTGGTAAACTCGTACCACTAATTCAACTGATGGCAAGCAATGTCGGGGTTGATGATCATGCCCCTTGCCTATAGTAGAATTCACTTATTTACTCGAGACTTATAAACTCCCAAGTTATAGCTATCGGATATACAGGGTGTTTGGGAGAACGTTGAACATACGAAAATGGTGGATAGGTGGGGTCATCTGCTACTTACTCAGCCCTAATTTATTTGGCCCTGGCGCCCTGGATATTAATTTTTTTTTAATCTTAACTTTAAAGTGTAATTTTTATTAAAAAAATGGGTAAAACAGGCATTTTTTTAATCTTTAATATTGGCAGATTCTTATAACAGAAAGATGTAAAAAATACTTAAATCCTAATTTCAACCTGCATTGAAAAAAAAAACCAGGTGGCCAAGGCCAATTAAATTAGGGCTGAGTAAGTAGCAGATGAACCCACCTATCCACCATTTTCGTATGTTCAACGTTCTGCCAAACACCCTGTATATATCGGAATTTCCACTCCTTAGTTGCACGAAATTGTAATTTTAACGATAATAATAATATCCTTCCTTCCCAATCTCAACGGATAGCCAAATTCTGGGCTGCTGCTGAAGAATTCTTAATGGAAAAACCTAATAATACTTTGCTCGCTTGGGAATCGAACCCAGGATCCCGTGCTCAGCAGTCACGCATTTAAAAGCATTTTTGCATATTTTTAAGCATTTTTGTGGTACATAAGGTACACTTTATACCAACGTAGTATATACATTTCCTACTTATATACTTCCTGTGTGGGTCTCAGGGGACGGCTAATGGATTGTAGCAAAGTGGTTTGGATAATCGCGTCTACCTGGATAGCAATATCATTATATATCCCTCATAGCGGTGCCATTTCAAAGCTATTTTGACATTATACTTTACGCCGATGTCCAAAATAGGTTATTTCCTATGCCTATTCTATTTTTTACTATGATTTAGGCGTGAAACCTTTCATTATCTGTGTTCGCAACATATATTTAAGGTGTCATTTGGCAACAAAAGTATTTTGCGAACAAGTTTTGTATGAATGACATTTTTATGATCGAGAGCGAATCAAATTGGTACAGTAGAGCTATTTAAACGTTTTAAAATCTTCTCTTTATTATGTGATGGTACTCTTGATGATGGTTCATGGTAATAAGCTGCCCTGTTATTACATGGGACTTAAACATAACTGGCGCAATGGTTACAATAGATAATACACCTCTTCCCAACTCTGCCGGAATTACAATCTGTTATGATAATATATGTTACTCTTCTATAGTTAGCAAAAAATATCACTAATTTAAAGTAACTATTTAGGTTCTACTGTTTACCTGGTGCTTACTTTCAAATACAGTTTTAGTTTTATAACAAAACAATTGTTAATCTTTTTTTTTTTAGGTATGGCATCTCGTAGTTAACCTCTGAGATCATGACTACTTAACCGGGCTTTCCTGTGGGTGCCTTAAGCTACTACACTTAAAACCTCCAGCCAGGGGTTATTCAACTATGCTAATTAAAACTAGGTGAACGCTCGCTAAGGGCAGCCCCTGTGGGGTACGAACCTCGGCTTAGGGCGTCAACCGGAGGGAGGACATCAAGGATGGGACGGGCTGGAGACAATTGTTAATCGCAGTTGGCAACTATTAGCATACCCATCGTTTGAAAATAATAATCCTATACTGTTCCACCGAACCGCACTTATCAACATTTTGTATCAGTGCGGTTAGTAGAAGTTGGTACTCAGGTGCGGTTCGGACAAGTGCTGTTGAAATTAATGCTCTGAATGGAATACCTCGTTATAAATGCTATTAGTTGCAAACTGCGTTAGTTAAAATGATCTTTAAGTTTTTTTTGCAATTTGTTTTATAAATATTTTTTTTGAAAACATTATGTCTTCTTCAAAAGCATAATACTGTAACTTACCAATGTTTACCAAATGTGGTACTTACCTACCAAACCAATAACACATTTGTACTAATGTATGTTTTTATTATTGCGTTTGCTCGTGTCTCGTTAAACTGGAAACCAATCCCAATATTCTTGGGAAAATGTATCGCAAAGAGCGACTGGTCTGCTATCCACATACGGCATGGCTACATACTTATGGCAGGGTTCCTCTTTCCTACCGATAGAAGCGTCGACAGATATGTCACTCTTGTCCTGACGACTTGAATTAGCGGAAGCGTAGTTTTTAATAAACTTTTGCGACATAGATGTTTAGACTCTACGCTTTATTCGTTTGTAGCACTGAAACCAATGTAGGTACCTATACTCCATTTGAAATAAGATTAGACTTTTAACTAAACCTGTTTTACAGTCCGTTCAACCGATTTTGACTTCTATTGCGATGGTGGCATGATAAATGGCAGCTGCAGTAAACAGTTGGTATTGTAACCACTTTTTTGCTTTTAATGCCATCCTTATGCCTACGATATAGAAGTCAAAATCGGTTGAACGGACTGTAATAAAGGTTTGTTTAAATGTCTAATCTTATTTCAAATGGAGTATAGTTTATTTTTATTTTTTTATGTTCTTACTTAAATGCAACTCCGATACCAATATAACACCTTTTTTTTTGTGTGGGTAATTATCAAATAATTTCTCCCGTTCTGGGCGGAGCGGGAGGGCGTGTCAGACTCTTACTGACTAAACCCCACCCGTGTTCCTTCGGTTGCCATGTTGCCAGGGGCCACGGTATCCCTTTTGGACTTTACCACAACCGGCAGTATAATACCTAAGATCATAATGGCGACATAAAAAAAAAAACGAAAATCTAAATGAGAAAAGCTTTGAATATTGAAGAATTTGATATTTTTATCACACAACTATATTTAACTTAGTATTCAGCACAACTCTTCATCATAAACACTCGAAGCTCGCAACATTACCATTCAACTCCATATCTGCGCATATTGTAGGATATTTTCACGTCGATATCTATTTCCTTGTAAGCTGCCGGTTTCTCTAGAAATGGTTCGGATTTACTAAACGTGTTTGGAAAGTGACTTGTTCAACCGTGCTAGTCACGATCCAGCTTGGGCAAGCTGGGATAGGGGTGGCAAAATCAATAAAATTGAAAATACAGTCGAACCTGGATAAGCGAGAGTTCAAGGGACCACGATATATTTTTCGCTCATGGAGGTTTCTCAGTAACTCGAGTTTCTAGCTTATAGAGGTACAACAGCGTCCTTTCTCACTTATAGAGGTTAAAGCTGGTTAGGAAAGGTAGAGAGGAAAAAAAACAATGTTATTTCCACGAAATTTAAGAATGCGTCATAAATAGCAGATGTTAAATTACATTCGACTATCGCTTATAGAGGTACAGGTAAGTAGCAGTCTCAATTATAGAGGTCCACGAGTGTAAAACAACTTTCTCTAATAGAGGTTTCTGTCTCTCATAGAGGTTTTAGACGGTTAAAATGACGGGACCTGGCAATTACTCTCATTTATAGAGTTTTCTCGCTTACCCAGTTCTCACTTACCCAGGTTTGACCGTATTAGGTAAGAATACAGTGACTTCGGAGAGGAAACCTAGACATTAATGTAAGTTCGAAAATGCCAATCCGTTTTGAGAAAGCGTTTCTTCTCTGAATGGAAACCTTTACCTCGTAGTGGGACAATAAGAGGCTGGTATTATAGGTAAGATTGAAGGCATTATAGCTGGTAGGTATTCAAACTCAAACTCAAAGCATTTATTTCAATTAAAGGCACTTTTAAATTGTCAAAGAATCGGGCAGTTAGTCAAAAACTTGAAGCTAGTTGCCCATTCCAAAACGTAGATCTCTATGGAGAAGAACGGGTAAGAAACTCCAAGGACACTCTTTTAAATATAGATATTACAAAATCCTGGGTACATTATTCTTGTTGCTTCTATATGTGAGAACAATGTACAAAAAATTATCAAAGCAATTGAAAATATAAGATTAAAAATAAGCCCTGGCAGAAAAGAGATGACCAGTCTCAACTGACGGCGCCCGTTCACGAACATGACGCGTGGATTAGCACCATCCATCTCAACCATTTTGTAGGGAACCAAATGATACAACACCCTCGCCACCGTCAGCGAGACATTTAAGTGAGCATGACATTCTCTCAACTGCCATGCTCTTTCAAGTAAACAAACATCTTAATAACATAATAAACGGCTCCATGGTACTTACATTTCCAAAAATTTAAAAAAATGCTTCTAAATTATACAAAACTATAGTTTGCAATGTATATCCTTAATATTATAAATGCGAAAGTAAGTTTGTTTGTTACGCCTTCACGCTAAAACGGCTGAACGGATTTGGATGAAATTTGGCACATATATAGATGATGCCCTGGAAAAGAACAAAGGATACTTTTTTTTTCCCACGGGATCGAGACTTATGCGGGTGAAACCGCGGGGCGCAGCTAGTAAGAAATAGATTATAGGTAAGATTGAAGGTATTATAGCTGGTATTATGGGTGAGAAGTTTGTCTCACGTTGGTCTAGTGGGCGCTAGCGCGACTACTTAGCGTGGATTTCTGGGTGTGATTCCCAGGTCGGACATAGTGTTATTGAGCTTTTTCATTAGGAATTACTCAGTAATAGCATAGACTCGGCTCATATCTCGTGAATACTCTTCATCATGATAGTTGATGTGGTTATGTGTGTTTATCATTAACAAAAACTACTCCTAGGTGAGATCATTTTATAACCAGGAAGATAAGCGTCAGATAGGCAGTCACTCTATATAAAATACTGGTATTAAGCTGCATCCAGTTAGACTGAAAGCTGACCCCAATATTGTTGCTAAAAGGCTAGGCAGATTGGAATCAATTTATGATCACAGTTAGACTTAAAAATGATGAAAATACTAATAAAAGAAGCTTTTTATGAAAGCACAAATACGACAACCCTACACTGCATGCAGTTTAGTGCAACACAAATTAAACTTTAGGGCTCCAGCAATTAAGATCACAATGGCACAGCTATAAACTTTGATTTATTAGTATAGATTTGTCTGGTGCATTGTCCTTATATGCAAATGGGTACGTATTTGATTGGTCTTTTACACATTTATACATCGTGGGCGGTTGACAAACGAGAATTTGATGTATTAAAGTGTTATACAATAAATCTTTCTTTATTTAATTGGTTGTACACTATCACTTTTAATGATCGTAAATTATGTTTTAAATACATCCGTTTTTTTAGCACATCCCGTGTTGCTGATTGGTTAATTTTTTCCCCATAGTTTAAGCGGTGTCCGCTTTGCTTGGTACATATGAGCTATATATATACCTGCATAAGAGAAAAACCAGTAAGAAAATAAGTTTATCTACACCCATGCTATAAAACCTCTATAAAAGTTTCTAAAACAGTTAGCTTATTGGCAACATTATAACAGCCAGTGTCATAGTAACCATTACCTCATCCCAATGAGTGTTACAATGTTGTACTAAATTTCATTACGTAACTCGTTTCAAAGTTCAAGCGGGGGACAGCAGCACCCGCTGCACGCATGTGTGTGTGATGTGCTGCTGCAGACGACATTCATACGTGCAGTTGTACTGAATTTCGTGGGAATTTCTTTATTCTTGATCTTGAATTACAAACACCCAACGGTTTCAGAAACTTTTATAGAGGATTCATATCATGGGTGTAGATAAAGTCTTGTATGCAATTGTTATAATTAGGTATTAAAACAGTTGCATAAATAACTATAATTTGACCCAGACTAAGGCTAAAAATAACACAAGAACTTGTAATAACCAGCACCCTAATTGTGTAACATACTTTCAATCACAATCTCAATGATTTTGAAGGATATTGATAATCCATTGTTTCTTAAGTTCGAAAAATTTCTCTGCTCGACAATGTAAATAAAACACAGTGTAGTTGTTGAACTGTCAAAATGAAAACTATTGCTACTATTAGTGTGTTATGCAATTACCTTAGGTAATTGCATAAGCTCAACATAGGTCTTAAATTGCACGCCATTAAACTCAAACCTTAGCTACTCTCATCCAGTTGCTTTATCGATATAACATTTCAATATTTACCAGAGTAAGTTACTAAGGTTTGTTGAAATCCTGGTGAGAACCGCAGCCAATTTATAGCTGTACCACATCTTGTTAAGTTCATCTTGTGCATCACACTGCGCCGGGATGTTGACGCATTCAACATAGATTTAGATAGATTAGCATTGGTGCCGATTCTCTTGTTCACAAACTAAACTAAATTTAAGTTCAGTGCATCTTTTTCTTTCTATTTCATTAAGAAAAGGACAGAGGATAAATTTTAGTTTAGTCCTGTCAAATTAATCAGCGCCTGTCACTCTCCATACAAGTTTAGACGTGATTAAAAACTTGCCGACTAAAATTACGTCAATTTACGTCAAGCGCTGATTAATTTGACAGGACTAAACTAAAATTTATATTCTGTCCTTTTCGTAATGAAATAGAAAGAAAAAGATGCACTGAACTTAAATTTAGTTTAGTTTGTGAACAAGGGAATCGGCACCATTGAGCTTGTATTTGTGACTATAAATCCTAATAGCAAGCAACAAGACATCCACAAGAGAAAATTCAATTCTCGAGGAGCTCTATCGTCTTTTAAATTTATTTAGACTCAATCAAACGATAAACAGGTACTATTATAAACTCTTTATATAATAATGAAAGTAGGATACCTTGCATTTAATTGCTGTCAATCTTCTTTGCTATGATTTTGATACATAACGTCATGTCCAGGCAAAAAATATGAGTGATGGACATGTAGAAAAAAGTTAAATCTCAATTGGACGTTTAGAAAAAAAAAATACACAAATGCATTAACTCTTTTTTACTTTTTTATGTTAAGTATCCGTCAATTGACTTTCATCTCGCCCATTTTATAATTGTATAAACGGAATTAATGCGCGTCAAAAGTATATAATGTAAAGTAGAAGCAACACGCAATGTGTTTAATTGTGTTTATGTAACCAGCGCTAGTTTAGACGAAAACACGTAACATAACGAGCGCCCGCGACGGTTAAGATACGGCGCACGATAACTATAGCGGCGACTTTTTGACCAATTATTTTTCTTAAACACAAAAATTCTGTTTTGTAATTAATTTCACTGATTGGTGTTGAACGTACTTAAATACGTTGTTTTTTAACAATATTACATTAATTCGCCGTTGCTTAATTCCCGCTCATGTAATTCAGTCGAATTGTAATAAAACAATTTATATATTTATTTTATTTTGTTGCACATTTTCTGCCAGGTTTTGACTGTCGTTTTCAGTGGGATTCGTGACATTCGTCGTTTTTCTTTTTGTTACTCGATTTTTGAACAGTCCAGAATCATTTTGTTGGGATTTACATGTTTTGAGAAATATTCAGTTTTCTAGTAAATCTTTGCCTCAATTACATAACAATCGATCGGTACCTATATGTATTTACGACCAAAAAATCACGTTAATCGCAATCTTAAAAGCCAACAAAATAATCGCACAGAAAATCTTAAGCGTGTGCGGTATCTAAGTACAAAAAGTAAAAGCTCAGTGGACTGGTATCAGTACGCCGTGGGACCGGTACTGATTGCTATCTAGTTTGCTACGGATACCGACAAGAGATCATCTCTTGCGCACGCAGATTTTGCTGTGGCTGATTGTGGAATAGATTTCTAAGCTCGACCGTAGGCTGGTTTCACTGGATATTTATAAGCTTGAAGATTTTGTAATTTAATGATCGATTCTTCTTTTTTATTCTTTTTCTTTGAGTGTCGATTTGACTCAAAGATTCGATCATAATGAACGGCTCTATCATTGGCTTCATTTAAATACTGGAAAGTGCGGGTGGTTGTGCATGATAGGCAGTATCCTGTGACAGGACTCCACACTGGCACTGTGTTTGGGATCGGTCGATAATATCCTATTTGATCAGATTTTGCTACAGTGGTCAAACTTTTTTTTTTGGTTTGGAAATTATCAAATAACTTCTCCCGCTCTGGGTGGAGCGGGAGGTTCTTTTACAAATGGAAAAAGTATAAAAAGGTTGAGGAACTCTATTCCAGATTGCTTCAAAGATCCTTTTTTTTATTGGAAATTAAGAAGGGTAGGAAATCATCAAATAACTTCTCCCACTCTGGGCGGAGAGGGAGGGCGTGTCAGACTCTTACTGACTAAAACCCACCCGTGTTCCTTCGGTTGCCCTGTTGCCGAGGGCCACGATTTCCCTTTCGGCCCATATTCGCAGCCCCGGCAGGCATTGGCCCTAGCGGACCCCGTCAATTCTGCTGACATCTCTTTGAGGCGCGCGTGGAACACAACGCACCGTCGACCCGGGCCTGGACCCGCAATCGGTTGCAAACGCCTTGGTGAATTGTCAGTTAAAGGTAGATAGTGTGATCGACTGCCTAGGTGTCTTGGACGCACCTACTTATAGGTATTGAGGGTTAGTCAGTGAGCCAAAGTATTCGCTTGCTAGATGATGGAGCGATCAAGTGAGAGTAGGAGTTAAAGTTGACTGGAATTCGATTTGGAAGCGGGAGCTAATGTCAGGGGGGGCGAAGTTTAGAAAAGGTTTTATCTTGCCGTAAACCTCGATAAACCAAATTGATCGAAAATATTTCTGCTCAGCATTTTATTCTTAGAGAAGAAATCCAGTGTTGTATGATAGACAAACAGATTTGTTTAAAAGTCAGCCTGATTCGCTAAAAAAGATCTCGATAATAACCTCAGAATGACAAACGGATCTTTTTTACTAGCCTCGTTTCAAAATTCAAGACAGACAAAATCGTAATTAGGTTTTTCTATCGGAAAAAACTTGGCTTTAGCCCAAAATTGGAATTAGGAATTTTGCCCGATAAAAGGCTCGTTCTCCAATACATTGGAAGGCCGTGAACCAGTCAGTAGAAACCCAATAAAGTCCTGATTAAATAAGTATAGACAGAGCCGTAGAATTAACTAGGTACTAAATTGTGAATTGGGTACTTTTATATTTTATTTTTCTGTTTTTAGTTGGCTGGGTTTGATCAGAATTAACTTATGGCGATCGCAGATTTACAGACATGTTCTTAAACAATACTATCCTAACTAATATTATAAATGCGGCTAAAACTGCTGAACGGATTAGGATGAAATTTGGCACATGGGTAGACCATGACCTGAATTAAGACATAGGATACTTTTTATCCCGGTAGTGAGATATTTCCGACCTTCACGCGGGCGAAACCGCGAGAAGCTAGTAAATGATAAATGATTTTATTACTGTAAAGTACGTTCTGACATTTTTACACATGATGACGTAAATCGGCTTATTGGTAGTCGCACGAATTTGATGTATGTAGACAGTAGTCAAAAAAGTGACGCTTTACGCCCAGTTTGGCTGCTTGGAAAACGCTCTTTTCGAGCACATGCATTGTAAAATAAATTATGTGTAGTTTGGTAACTACCACCATTTTTAACAGGGCCAGTAACATAATATAACATCACGCCTTGTTTCCCCGAAGGGTTGGGCAGAGGTGTCTCTATAGCAGGTACACCCACATTTCGCCAGTCATGTTTAAGTCCCATGTAATAGGGGGCGAGCCTATTGCCATCAACCGGGCACAAATCCAGACTCCGAGCTGCTACTGAGAAATTTCTATTGAAAAATCCAATAACACTTTGCCCAACCCGGGAATCGAACCCAGGACCTCATGCTCAACAGTAGTGCCAGAGCCAGTGCCCTACATTAAACAATGATAATCAAGTGAGACTACCTAGATACTGGACCTACACTGTCCTCCCATACCTAGAAACACTGTTATATGAAAGTATTGTAAAAGCCAATTATTTTTAAAAGAGTAACAGTGGAGTTTCTTGCCGGCTCTTCTCCATAGGAAACGACCAATTGGAACCGTGCACCTAGCTTCTGACGTTTCATAAGTGCCCTTGTAGGTTTATGTGAAATAAAATATTTTGATTTTGATATAAAGAAGCCATGTACATAGGTAAATAAGTCCTTGTCCATAGGGACAAGGACCTATTTCCACGAAATATCAATGATGGACTTTACCGCCCGCTCGCATCGAACGTAGGTACAGAACAGTTACAGATTAAAATCTTCAAGCTCCAGGTAAATGTCAAAGACCTAGAATTAATATTTAGTAGACGCAAGTCTACGCTCGTGGTAGAATACCAATGCTGTAGATATAATCTAGAATTCATTACCTAATGCCGTGTAATCCACTACCTTGTGTTGTGTAATTTCGTGAAAGGTTTAATTTAGTTAGTACAAAATAAAAGTAAAATTGTATAATATCGAAAAGTTTAATAAAACTACAGATGTCCAAGTTAGATAGTTCAAAATGAAGAAGTCGGTTAAAAATTATCATAATAAATATAAATAATATGAATTATATTATCCATATTATAATAAATTCACATTGTTTTACATGAGTGCACATTGATATTTGTTTATATACAGGGTGGCAGGGACGTCGACGCGAAAACTTTTACCATGAATTCAGTACATGATTTCCCTGCGTTGAAATTTTTCGTCGGCTATTTTTTTTAAATCAGCTTTTCCATACATTTTGACTGCGTAGGTTTGCACTTTTCTATGAAACAGCTGTTTCTTCTTTTTTTTAATAACCGATGTAAAATTTCAACGCAGGGGGTTTCAGAATCATGTACTGAATCCATGGTAACAGTTTTCGCGTCGATGCCACCCTGTATATTTGCTCGGTGGTTAAATTTTTCTGTATAGTACATAGTTTTCTCAGAAAACTATAAAAACAGTACTAAATCCTTATTACAATATCAATAAACATTCCAAGCGTAGTATTTAACATAAAATGTTACATATTTAGGTATTCATGGCCTGCGCATATCATTTGCGTTCATTTACTAATAGTCTGAGACGGCAATTGGCATAGAATGGCTGACTCATTGATTGTGAACAACTTAACAATACAAATATTGTTTTCCATTGTAATCATACGGTACCATAAAATGCATTTTTTATACGTCACTGGCAGAATGGTTTATAAACATCGAAATAGTACAAAAAGGTATGAGGAAATTGTTTATCAAAGGAAACTTAAGGTCATAATATTTTGTAATCGTATTGTATTCTTTTTTCCTTGTAGGTGCAATCACACAATAACAATCAAATCATATTTTATTTATGTTGTAATCTGAAATGGTATCAGGTACTGTATTGTTTAATATACAGGGTAGCTTGTAATTTGACGTATACCTTCCAGGACGTGATACTGTGACCCATTTTCAATCCGTTAAGGATCCCATAAAGCTTAGGCGAAAATTCATAGGATTCGAGAAAACCCTATTTTATTTTAATGTATTTTTGAAAATTTCAAAATTTTCGTCACTAAATATCAATTTTCTCTAAACTATCAAATTGAATGGCCTTCATTGCTATTCCATTAGGCACTTTAACGAATCCAAGACCCCGACATTTCAAGTTATTGTTGTTTGTTTTTAAATTTGGAGTTTTAAATTTGCACCTGTCAAATTAATCTCTGGGATAAAAAAACGAACTGAGATGAGTTTTAATTTTCAGATTAAGTTTTTTACATATTTCAATCACATTCAAGTCGGTTTCCAATACAGCCCCAGTAATCTAAATATCACACAAGTAGCGACGGCTGCGGGCGTGGGGACGTCGACGGTGTGCCGCGGGCGTGGGGACGTCGACGGTGTGGCGCGGGCGTTGCGCCGCCCGTTTCATATTTCATACAAAATGTATAGGAACGACGTGGCGGGCGCGGATTATACACAAGAGGCGTAGCGCGGGTGAGGTGACGGACGGTGCAGCGCGGGCGTTGTGTGTATGTTCCGCGCCACGTCGTTCCTATACATTTTGTATGAAATATGAAACGGGTGGCGCCACGCTTGCGCCATACCGTCGTTGTGCCCGCGCCACACCGTCGCCACGACCGCACCACTCGCTAATTGTGTATTTCCCGCGCTTAAAGCTCAAAATTCTTCACCAAAAAACCTATCTACAATCCCAAGTGATACATGTTTCCCTAGTATCGCAATCTTGTCTTTCATGTTCCCATTTTCACAATACAAAATACCTTCACAACCAAAACCACACGTCAAATCACACAACATCAGGCAGACAGGCATCGAATCTAAATAGAATGGGGTCAGTCGTTCAGCATTACCGCTGAATATTATAGGTACAGAAGGTCGGTTTTATACAACAAGTCAAAAATGCACACATAAGACGTGGACTTATGGCGATCTCAAACAAATGCCGGCCGCGAGCGCGCTTGTAATCGCTGTTAGTGAAGCTTGTCCAATGTGTCAATGTTCTATCGTGTTTTATGGAGCCAACCTTCTGTACTATCAATTCTGTGGCATTACCGCAACGTTTGTCAAACTCGCGTGTGGCTGCACCAGTCAGACGCAGTCAGATGGTGTTCACCGCAGATATAGCGTCGAAACTGACTGTATCGATTAGTGGTATTGTGCTATCTATGTGGTTCTGTTTTTGTAGACTCTCGAACTATTTGCATATTGAAATGTTTCATTTTGTGAGCATTTATTGTTGTATGTTTGCGCATATTTAAGGTTTTGCAAATTTTGTGCATAACACTCTGAATGTCGGTGGCCCGGTGGGGAGATGGACGAATATTGCTGTCAAGGTGCCACAATACTGGCACTTAAGATTGGTACATGCAAAAAAAGGGTATGTTTAAATGGTCCGAGTCAGGCTATGAATGATGATTATGATGATGATGATTTAATAGTGACTATATTGATATGTAAATGTGCATTAAGTGGGATTATGAAAGATGGAATTCGAATATTCGAATTCCATTGCATTGTAGACAACATATTTTGGCAGTTGGTAACAATTATCATACTAGGTATCTGTTTCATAACACTCCAAACATGTTAGTTAAGGGGCATGATACAAGCTCATTCAACTACGAACCACATTCCTACAATTAGAGAGCAAATCCAAATAACAGGTGCCAGTGAAAGTGATTGACGACAGAAAGCCAATTACATCGAGCCCGATCTGTTTAATGACAGCTGCTATTTAAATGCTCGAACTTATTCAAGCTCCGTAGATTCAATGAAATGTATCCAATGATTGGTACATAATGGAGTGGGTCGTCGGATTTGCGTTAAAGTTTTTGTCATTGTAGATTCTTAAGTAGTGAGCACTTTGAGAATCTCTTACTCATTCGTTATTGCTCTTAGCTTTATTGTACGGCTGCAATCTATCGCAGTCTGCCTCGTATTGAATTTATTTAACTTTATCAGTATGCATAGCGTAAGCGCTGAGCGTCCTTGGTGCGTGGGGTGTGGGGCGGCAACAACAGTATCCTGTCTCTAATTTCGAGCAGGCTGGACTGTCCGTACGTGAATCGCTGCTGCGCCATTTCTCATGGAATGGTGCAGCCGCGGTGAAGCGTCGGATAGTATTGCCGCTGTGTATAGTGTACAGTAATATGTTTAGGATGTAGTTTGTCATAATTACTAACATAGGATAAGTTTACTAACAAGTGAGTCATAGTTACTTAAATAAATAAATTGAAATAGCAACATATATAGCGTAAGCTAACACAGTTCATTCAGATGCATTGACAAAATCAAACTATTTATATTACTTATTGGTCAGTTTCTACTTTGATGATTTCATAATTATTATTTATTTTGTGCCTGTAAGTGAATTATTCATATTTGGATGTTTTTATAAAAAAAAATTGCTGATTAATTGCTATGTTAGTGATGACTGATTTGATTATACAAAAAGTTGTTTTTCTGTGATATTTTACGATTGTTAGATTAAAAGTGATTTATTTTTGTAAAAAGTTTACCTTTATACACAAACATGAATAGTGTTATCATCATGTTTTACAATATTCAAGAGTAGACAAGAGATGCATCTTCTTCGTTTAAAAAAGTTTCAATTTCTATCGTCTTTCAATTTTCGCTGTAACATTATTCGCAGTTATGCCCAAACAGATCATTATTCCGATGACCAATGACGCAGATTGGAGCTGTGCAATGACAAACAGTAAGCAATTACGGTTAGTTTACCTGTATATCAATTACTCGATGTTGTAAGACGAATTAGTGTGGAAGAGCTTGCGTTGCGTCAATCTAGATGCAGTGAAATGACTAACAGAGGTTTAAGTAATTGTAAAGGTGGGAAAGGAATGTTGTCTTGTATGTTCCAAAACGGGAATTATAGACGAAAATGTCCAAAGAATTCAAAAGGGACAACATAAAGAGCGCTGGTTCAGAAACTCCACATTTTATGTGTCTGAAGATGGACACGCCTCTGAAAAAGGCCCTGAAAGAGCTAGAGTGAGGTAAGCCGCACGCGGAATGAGGAGCTGTTATGAGGTGGCAATGAGCAGGAAAAGACAGATTTCGAATAATCACTATGTACCTTTGGTCATAAGGTATATAGGTGTTTTGGGACAATATTTTTACTCTGTTTTGGTAAAATAAATTATATACTATGTTTGGTACTTGGACGGCGGATACAAAATTATGGAACAATGGTTGTGGACAGTAAAATGGTTCCTTGTCCGTGTATACATCTTTTTGCGGCTGATTGTAGGTACTTGGAAAAACTTAGTGAGGGAACTTTGCCTAGTTGTATGACAGTAGTCCTTGCATTCTCCTATTGATTCTGGGGCTAAAGTAACGAAATAAACAAGAATTATAGAAATGAAGCATATTTCAAGTCAATCACACAGTACGAATCTATTAGTCCAAAAATACTATCTTTGTGAAAAGCGCATCGGAATTGGTTAACGTACAATCAATTTGAAAGCGCTTTTCGGGATCACAGTCGGCGAGAATCGAATGAGCCGCATTTTGGCGAGAATCGAATTTGCCACAACGTTTACCTCGACGTATTTACGGCGAATCCGACGGCTAGACGGCTTACCTTTGTAGCCGGCAATATCCGAGTTATCCGAGTTATCGCATCGACGTCGGAATCGTATCGAGACTTGGAGCTCGTGAATTTAATATCACTTCCGCATTTTGGCTCAAATTCGTTGCTTAAACGTTCGAAACGATGTTTGAGTAATGTTTGGTGCATTTCTTTGTGGCGTGTTCTGTAGCGAAATTGGATGTATTTAATCATGTTTCTCAGCCATTTAACTTAATTTCATATCAATTTGATAATTTGGTATGCGTCATAGCGATGTAGCCCAAAGATTATACCTACTAGCAAGATTGCAAGAAAACAGCATCTAATCGCGAATTCAGTTTCTGCATTTAGAAATCAGGTACTACAAAATGCTCACAAATTAATTATACATTCCACATTTAATCCTCTCACTTTAAACCCATATATTTTTCAAGTCCGACATCTGGCAGAAACAGATAAGCCTTGGGGACTAGTGATGTGAATCAGGATACACTTGAGATAGTGATGTGGCGAAATGTTGCATTGTCTACACAACAATGAGGTTGAGACACACGGCGCCGCTCCAAAATGAACTTAATACCGTATCTTAGCCTTATAGTTTCGATATTGCAATACTTAATTAGAGGCGTGATGTAGATAGCTTGAGAGAATTGAGACTGTACATATTCAGCCATATGGAGCCGTTTAGACCATTGTGCTGTCAGGGATATGACGTATGGTTGGATTATGTTCGTCTATTGTTTTGGTAAGTCACAGCTCGTTTCTAGACCTTGGTTTTCCAAAACGGGGAATTGAATTTTGTTGTAGCTATGGACTGGCGATGGGCATAATACTGTCTTGGAATGATGTTGAATTCGTGAATTTAATAAACTGACTGTTTTAACTGATTTTTTTTCTGAGACATTAACTTTTTTTCTAAGTATGCTTGCTTGCCAGATTAACTTTATCGCAATTGTACTTTGTTTAATGCTAACGCAATACAAATTGTAGTTCAAATATTTGCACTAAGAATGTCAATTTGTATTGGATACTTCCTTTTGTTTCTACCTCGATAGAATCTTCTCAACCATAGCCTTATTTATCTACTTACTATAATTTGACTGATACCACTGTACCACACCTTAGGTATGTGTGCGGAAAAACGGGGGGCAGTGCAGGCCGCTCGTTCGTATACGCTCACGGCGGGCGTCCCGCAGCTCATTCGTCAACGCTGCCCCCGCCTCGCCGCGCATTCCTAAGACGCGATACAGCGGTCTCGGTCGAACTATAGTAATCATGTTACGCAACATTTACTGATAAGTAGAGCATCTTACAAGATCGTATGCATCGAGATCCACTGGTGTAGCCTTGATCCGTTCAGACTTCGTATCACGTAGTGCGCACGCACGAGATCGTGGAGATGCACATTATGTATGTGAATATGTAATTATTTGACCGTGTCAGAGCATATTTGAATAGTTCGCAAAAACTTAAGACTTTTCAAAATAAGAAGCGATTTCCATAATATAAATACACGTAGTCGACATGAAATTGTGATACCCAAATTTAGATTAACTAAAACAAGCAAGTCATTTCTTATAAACAGTATCCGCTTTTATAACAAGTTGCCAAAGTCTGTGACAGAACTTAGCGATGGGAAGTTCAAAACCCACATCAAACGTGTCCTTATCAAGAAAGCATATTATAAAATTAAAGACTATGTTGAAGATAAGGAAGTTTGGCAATAATTCCTTCTGCACATGTGGCTTCCCTGGTACCTCATTAATGGCATAAATAAGTAAGAGTCTATTAACTGCTCCCAAATTAACATGTTTATTTAAATCTTTATTTATTTTTATTTTTTTTTGTTTTTACATTCGCCCTTGACATATTTATTATTCTATTATTTGACATTATATACCTACGATTTAATTCGAACTTTTTTCTTTTTTTTGTCACTTTTGTGGACATGATAATTACTCAGATTGATTACAGTTGTAACAGCAATCATATAATTGCGTTTTATTAAAATAGGTTTTTTTTACTTTTATTAATCTATTTATTTTTTGTATAGATTCTTTTCTACATATTTTGTGAATGTGAGAACGCTGTAGGCTTAGTGGATTGTAGACCTGTTGACCATTTTCTATTTTGTTAAGTACTTGGTACTTATTGAAAGACCTACACTGTCCTCCCATACCTAGAAACACTGTTATATGAAAGTATTGTAAAAGCCAATTATTTTTAAAAGAGTAACCGTGGAGTTTCTTGCCGGCTCTTCTCCATAGGAAACGACCAATTGGAACCGTGCACCTAGCTTCTGACGTTTCATAAGTGCCCATGTAGGTTTATGTGAAATAAAAATATTTTGATTTGATTTGATTGAATTCATGGTAGCAGGCAATTTTTTTTGCAGAAAATTTTCCAATATTTTGTAAGTATACAAATAATCACGTTTAAGATGTAGGGATGTTCAGTTAAGTTATAGGCATTATCAAGTACCTATGTTACTTATTTAGTATGGTTCAATAATTAGAAAATGACCTCCTCTATATGCGAATTTGCTATGGCGAGTCCAGATCCTGTCACTCTGTATAAGCATTATATTAAGAGTTCCAAGCTAGATGGATAAGCCATGTTAGTATTAAGTATTAACTGCAATTTTCATGCGAGCGTTGTAACTGCTTGTAACAGTAGTTACTTTACAAGACAATCTATAATTTGTATGCAGTAGACTAACGCATAGATCGCCAACTGTTGGTACATTATTACTATCCTATGCATCGCTGGCATTCAAAAACATGAATTTTATGTAATGCAGAAATTCCCTATTATATAAACTTGAGTTGGTATATTGCGTGGTAAGACAAAATAGAAAAACGTTGTTTTATTTTAAGACAGCAATATAACATGACATCACGCCTTGTTTCTCCGAAGGGTTTGGCAGAGGTGTCCCTGTAGCAGGTACACCCACATTTCGCCAGTTATGTTTAAGTCCCATGTAATAGGGGACGAGCCTATTGCCATCAACCGGGCACAAATCCAGACTCCGAGCTGCTACTGAGAAATTTCAAATAGAAAAACCCAATAACACTTTGCCCGACCCGGGAATCGAACCCAGGACCTCATGCTCAGCAGTAGCGCTTGCGACCACTAGACCAACGAGGCAGTTAAGACAGCTATATCTTAAAATAAATCTACTTTAACAGTCTCGTTGAAGAAAATCGTTAGGAGAAATGTGTGTAACATGAAAACAATGTTTTATTTTGTATTATAGATGATAAGATGGCCGGTGACTATGCGGTGACCTAGATATTATTTCCAACAATCTAGTCTTAGAAATGGGTAATTAACATGAAATCCTTAGTAGAATGACTCTTTATTAAGGTTCCACTTGTCAACGGCTCGAACTCGTTGGTGGTGTGGCTAAAATGCATGCTATTTAGTAAAGTTATTTATTTATTTAGTATTTATTTATCTAGTTTTATTTATTTATTTATATATTCATTTATTTATTTAGTGAAATAGAAAATGATTTATAACGAAAATGAGCGCGTAAAATTTCATAAACAGACCTTTGGGCGTATAGATATTATGAAAAAAAGACTGAATGTTTCTAATCAAAATAAAATTATTTGAATTTTTCAATAAATTATCTATCCCTGTACGGTTTCTGTTTTGCCATTTTAAAAACAAAATAAAAACCGTACAGGGATAGATAATTTACGCCCAAAGATGAGTTAAAACTAGTGTTGAAATATGGAAGCTTTGACGCTCATAACTTCCAAACCAATACTTTTTTCCAAATTCTGCTTCGATACAAGGCTAGATAATGACAAGGCAAATTGATAGAATTTTTAAACGCAGACCGTTTTTTTGAACGTACACCGTCAAACAGACGAGTAATCACCATACTAAGTTTGTATGGAAGAATGACCGACTAGTGTACTCTTAAGTATCTGCAGTGAAAAGGTAGATCCTGTTCTGATTATATTTCAGAAAAACAAGTACCTACAGTCCGGCCGTCGAGAGAATGCATTCCAGACACCTGTCAGTTGCACAATTTCTAGTACCTAGTACTATGGATAAATTCGCAAAACACATATTCTTTAGTATCAAACTGACAGGTGTCAAGAACGCATTCTCTCGACGCGGGCGGCTGGAATGTAGTCGAAAAAAAATTGGAGAGAACTTAGATATAATAGATATTTTTTTATAAAACTAGATTAGGTATATCATAAACTTAAGAATAGAATAGAATGCATTTATTTGTCAGAATATTATACAAAGTTATTAAGTGCATTATAAAGAAAAAGAAAGAAAATACATTTATTTGCGGTAAACATGACGCAAAGAAAGATGAAAAAAAAAAACACGTAAATAACAAATTGGGGGAAAATATGCGTCACATCCACGCAAAACGGCCATCGCTCAGCATAAAGCTGCGACCCCGTGCGAGACAGAACCCCAGCGCTGGTTTTCAGCGAGAGTCGGCGCTGACGTGATGACGTCAACCGGTGCAGCATATAGTGAAATAACAAATCAAAAATAAGATAAATACAATGTAAAGTCCTAAATGTTTATACAAATATAATATTTAAAACTATTTATTACGATTATATATTCTGCCGTTTCCGGTGTACAAAACAGGTTTTTAAAATTATGGGTCATCATTGCATTAAAATGTAATTATTAATCATTAGAATTAGAGTTACAAATAATTTAAATAAATTGAACAATAGTTATAAAAGAAATTAACTAGGACAAAACTCAATTAGATCAAGGAGATAAAATATGATTTATACGCAATAATTTCAAATATTTAAGTAAATTTTTCATTCATAAAATCTTCAGTCGAGCACTATAACACATTACGTATACCTAATCATTGCTATCTGTTTCATCTAACGATCTCATCTCGTTTTTTGATCTCATCACTATGTCTGGTTTTTATATCAAACCAGCAACAAGCATTCTGTAATAGAGAAATTCAAACTTTGTTGCCAGGTCGTTAAAGTTCAATATCGCATGATAAAAATTTATTGACGAGTATTATGAGCTGCTTCACTTAGAGTAATTACATCAAAGTTATGTAACGCCATTTTTTATAACGAACGGCTAAATGATTAATTTGTGTACATCTTGAAATAGTATTTCACTATGTTTAGACTTTGAAAAGTCCATATTTATTTCCGGAAATAATAAAAACGCAAACTCCCTGTTTTAATGAATTAAGTAACCTAACCAGTGATTCGGCTAATACCAAATTCACCCAAAGTTAACCTTCGCCCCTGTCTATCTATAACTACTGCAATTATTTGTAAGTCACATCCGCTGTCCGCAGAAGCACTTGCACTACCATGTTTTGTCTCTGCATCACCCTAAGATAGAAAATGACTAGGGCATTAAGGTCACCTTTGTATAGTTATCATTACTTGTGCATAAGTTTAAATAACTAGCCTAGCCTAATTAATAAGTAGCCCACGTGTCTATAGACAAATAGTCATACATATCGTCCATAAACAAACAGGAGAAGGCTCCTATTCAACCTGTGTGGCTAAAACCACAAGGCCTTGCTTGAAGGCAGTAATATTACCGTATTTTTTTTCCCTAAGAGCTCTACTACCTATTTTTAAACTAAGTTTATTTTTAACAAAAAAGTTAACCTAAAAATTTTTTCGAGATTTTTTGCACCAAGCTACTCTTTTGTATACAAATTATTTTAGACTACGGACTTGCATCATATTCATATACAGTTCTGCAATCTTACATGATCCATCGTTAGTGATGTTACCACATAACTACGACCTTCTGCGTCATCTTAGATTTTGTCTTAATCTTTTTGCTTCACTTGAAAACTTAAAGGATCTTGCAGTCTTCTGCGTGGAAAAGCTTAGGTACTTATTTTTTGGGGACTACAGGGACGTTTTAAGAATGTTTGGATAATTTATAATATTAATTTTCACCCTTTTAAGGAGATTCTACCATTTTCTATGAATGGTCCCAAAAATTTAGCTTGTTATTTAAGTTGTTAGACAAAAAGATATAAAAGGGGTGAAGTTAGATAAATGTTTGTTGCATAACTGGCCTTGATTGAGAGTGGAGGATTGAATAGATACCATCTGTCTGGTTTTGGTCTTCGAAAGACTGCGTTAATGATGATCTAAGTATAGTTAAAGACTAATACAATCCAGTCCGGAACAATTAATAGTGACCTTATTGGTGATGTTCTTCAGAAAGGTCAGTTGCATAGTACTCGCAACCGGCGTGCGTGTACAACCAGATGTATGAACGTAAAATAAACAAAAGGAGTGTATAAGGATCGTAGCAAGTGGCGTAGTTTCTGCCTATCCCCATGTGAAGAGAGCGTGAATTTATGTATGTATTTATGTAGGGACAATAATCATCACCTTCAAACAACTGAGAAAAACATGGGAAACCTGTTTATTAATAGTTAACCGTGACGCGTTGTTTGTCCTTGACAAAGGGCAATCGATTGTTGTGTTTATGCGCCGACATGCTCTTACGTCGATCTTGACATCTCAGACTGACGTAATGTTTTATTACCTATTCTTTATTGAAATACCAACAACAAATCTGACTGTTTTCCTTTATTGTCGTACTTTGCAGTAAGGCTTGGGCTGCCTTTTTTCTAGTGAAAAGGAATGAGCATTCTTCGTCTTAGCGTATCGATGGCAATCTAAATGGACTCGGCCCAAAATTCGGCTACTCGAATGAGCATTGATTATTTATCATGCTTGCTTATTGTGTTTTCGGACTGTTGCACAGGATTTTTCTCGATATAAGTTTTAACGTGGACGTCTTTTTCATCGTTGTCACACATCATCATTGTGTTGCCGGTCGGCGCAACATGTATTGTATTTTTCTCGATATAAGTTTTAACATGGACGTCTTTTCCATCGTTGTCACACATCGTCATTGTGTTGCCGGTCGGCGCAATATGTATTGTATTTTTCTCAATATAAGTTTCAACGTGGACGTCTTTTCCATCGTTGTCACACATCATCATTGTGTTGCCGGTCGGCGCAACATGTATTTCATTTTTCTCGATATAAATTTTAACGTGGACGTCTTTTTCATCGTTGTCACACATTGTCATTGTCTTGCCGGTCGGCGCAACATGTATTGTATTTTTCTCGATATAAGTTTTAACGTGGATGTCTTTTCCATCGTTGTCACACATCAGTATTTTTATTTTGTTTGTTCTTCCATATTCTCTATTAGTCATCCTCTCGGTTGTCACTCCCTTTCAGCTATATCATCTTTCACACAGTCCACCCATCGTAAATTCAACATTGACAATATAACCAATATTAATTGTTAACAATATAATTTAAAAAAGAGTGTCCATGGAGTTTCTTGCCCTTTATTAGGAACCTAATCCGATTTGTAATGGGCAACTAGATTCATTTTTCTGACTGAACGACTCCTTTGACAATTCAAAAGTGCCTGTAAATAGTTTTATTGGAATAGTCAGTTTGAGCGCTCAAAGCCCGCGATAAAAGCTATGCAATAGCTTAAAAAAAAATACGTACTGCTGAATAATGGTATGATGACGTGATGACATAAAACAAAAATTACGTTCGCATGACAACATCATGTTGTCATGGGAACCGTCATTACATGGTAGGCGGAGTGGAGGGTGTTAGGTTTTTTTCGTTACGGAATTTCTTGATTCGGTCGCCGTGCTCAAAGCCCGCGATAAAAGCTATGCAATAGCTTAATATTTTTTATTTTGCTCTTATTTAGTGGATTCACTGTTATGAGGAGCAGTAGTGGCCCAGTGCTAATGGCCCCGACTTAAGAGTTGTAAGGTCATGGGTTCGAAACCAAGTAGGCGTTTTACTTTGTGTAAATCATTTCATCACAACAGCTCTCAAAACAGTGAAGGAAAACATCGTGACGAAACCGGCATGTCCTAGAACCAAAATTTGAAGACATGTGACATGCCCACTCCCCTTTCGAAGAGAGAAGGCCTGTGTCCCAGTTGTGATAACATTATAGGCTGATTATGTATGATATGTACTATTATGATAAAAACCATATGACATTGTAAAATCCACATTGACATTTCCTAACAGACTTTGAATCGAATTTACGGGTCTTCATATAACAATTAAATTACTTTGCCAATTATATGACTTTTGACATATTAAGGAGTAACCCTTGATTACACTCAAGCGCCTTATATCCTTTTTTGTACGGAAAAAGGAAAGCCCCTAATGCAATAGATACAAATGAGAGAGACCTTTGGACTATTTGGGAGCACTTCTAATGAATTAAGTGGCTACACGACCTAGTTGGGCTGCTCCTAATTAGGTTTGTTGATCTCTCTAGCCGACTAGCTACCTACTTCACAAATTCTCTTTTATTAAGTAAAAATAAAATACAGAATTGTTGCATAGTGGAGAATTACGGCCCATCACTTTCACAGAGAGGAGGCTTGTGCCCCAGCAATGGAAACATCTGATTATACTTATGTTATGTATGCACTAGAGCAGCGGTCGGCAACATGCAGCCCGCGGGCGCACTTCTTACTTGCGGCCCGTGAATTTGTATAAATCAGTTACCTATTTAAGTACTTGGTAGTTTTCATTTCTGAATGATTTACGGTGGTTATTTTTCTTATAAAGCCCAAACATTTAAACATAATGTAAGTGTTACGTGTACGACTTAAATTCCATATGTTTAAAAAAAATAGCATTTTATTTTTTCTATGGGATATGACCAATTATACGTAGGTATTTTGCGCTTCTAGGATTAATATCACAAGTATGCCGCCTTTAGTTTATTTTGCCACCTTGTGGCCCTTGCCTGCCAAAAGGTTGCCGACCGCTGCACTAGAGCAAAATCATAAACATCGACAAACGTCATTTATTTTTGTTGTTTCATTTATTTTGCTCTCGTATTTTGTTTTGGGTTGCCCGACTAGTTTTGCACTCGTACTATTTGTCTTTCCTACAGACGCACTGGTCGATCCATCAGGTTAAGCTACGCTTGCCAGGGTTGGTCAGTGGATGGGTGACCATCTTTACATACCGAGACTCCTCCGTGCCTCGGAAAGCACGTTAAGCCGTTGGTCCCGGCTGTCATTTGTAGTTCTTTGACAGTCGTTACGGGTAGTTAGAAGCCCAAAAGTTTGACAACCAGTCTTACCAAGGGGTATCGTATTACCCAGTTACTGGGTCGTGGAGGTCAGATAGGCAGTCGCTCCATATAAAATACTGGTATTCAGCTGCATCCGGTTAGACTGGAAGCCGACCCCAACATAGTTGGGAAAAGGCTAGGCAGATGATGATGATGACAGCTTATAAACTTTAGTGCTGATCGAATTTCTTAAACAACGCTAAAAGTAGCAAATTTTTATATTGTATAAGTAATAAAAATAAAATACTTATATAAACTAGATAAATCAAAACTAAGGCCAAAGAAACATCTCAACCAAGATACATCCGTTGTCTCAATCTTGTTTCAGTCTAATTTATTATTTGCGGTCTGAATTAGCTCATAGCGGTTACGTAACGCTAAGCGCCGGCCATTTTAGCACATTTACTAAACGTTTCGATAAAAGATAACTGCTATAGAATTACTAGATAAGCCACGCTGTTTATGTAAGAGTAAATCACGAGCCTCGTTGGTCTAGTGGTCTCAAGCGCTACTACTGAGAATGAGGTCTTGATTCCGATTCCCGGGTCGATTCCATCTGGAATTTCCCGGAGTTTGTATTTGTGCCTGATTGTTGGCAATAGGCTCGCGTGACTTAAACATAACTGGCAAAATGTGGGTGTACTATAGGTACCCCTCTACCCAACCTCTTGGGGAATACAGGCGTGATGTTATGTTATGTTATTAAGATATATCACGATAGTAATAATTGTTACTGTAAATTAAAAAAAAAATACAGCTGAAGGTGTAAAGCGATTAATAGTTCTGATAGTGATCATGTAGGTTTTTATGTGCAGGAAGTGTTTAATGGACTTATAATTTCATAATTATTATGTTTCTTTATTGCAATTGCATTCAGTTTTTATAACTACATGCAAAAGCGAGTTATTACTAGGACTCATTATAAAATGTTAGCTAGATTTTGTTGTTGCTAGTTGCGACAAGTCATTCCATTTTTTTATTATATTCCTTGTAGATAGGTACTATAAATTAGGAACAATGACTTAATTAGCGTCACCCCTAATAACTGCAACAAATCTAGCCTCTTTTTGGTTCCGTTTAAAATTAGGGCACACTTGCACTGCAAAAGGTAAACCGCATATTTTTACCGCAATGCGCATAGGCAACCTACCCTTACTTCATAGTCGGTAAAATTTACACGTTGGCAAAAGAAATCGCTTTGAATCGTGTCACTGCGGAGAGTGGGGAGAGAAGGCTCGATTGTAGATTACATCCAACATGACAAGTGGCGTTTTCCGTTCCAAAAAGGTTTTCCATTATTCTCCTGATTCATACCTGTAACAAAAGAAGGTTCAGTCAATAAAATGTTCGATGAAAGTAAAGACTTGCGAATGTATTGTTTGTTATGGACTGGCAGGGATATTGTGTGAATTATCTTTGTTGAGAATTTTGTCTCGACAATGAGTCAAACAGATCTGTATTTGGGAAAAGTAAAGAGGATGACCGTGGAAGTCTATTTTAGATAAAAAATTAAAATATAGAGAGAATAATGCCCGTTTTCACCTTCACTAAGGCACTTAAATGAATCCCTAAATAAAAGTGCGCTGTTGGATTTTCAACTCTCAGCGCTGAGCCTAGCGTTGAAAATTCAACAGTGCACTTTTATTTAGGGATTCATTTAAGTGTCATTTAGTGAAGGTGAAAACGGGCATAAGACATCTAAAGTTAGACTATAATAAATGTAAACTGACCCACAAATTCAAAGTCACGCAGTACAAAACAATTTATTATGTCAATATAAAAGGAAAATTAATAACAAATTAAATAAGCACTGCTATTTCCAACGACGAATGACCGAAATAGGTAATCAGAAATTGATTTTTTTTTCCTCACATCTCGTCATGTTTCGTCTTAGCGAATTTGTTGTTGTGTGGGAAGATGTTTTCTAAAATATCCTTAAAAGTAGTATCATCTAAAACAACCCACTTTACCAGGTGTTTATAGTATAAATTAGAAAACAGAAGTTTTAGTGTGGGTAAGTAGTAGAAGCAAACATCGTCTTATTCGACGAGATTCGCAACCGATCTAAAATACTCTCGCTGTTACCAAGCTGAGAATTATTTAAAAAACTGGTCATCAGTAATTAAAAAGTAGGTACCTACTTGCAGCCAGTTTCTAATGGCTCATGAAACAAATTAAATTATAATTACCACGAATTATGCTAATCTTCTTATATAATTTTAAATACATAATAACCACTTCCAGTCTCTCTAAGCTTGTAATGATAGTTCAACCAGAATAAAGTCACCGCCACACGTGCGCGACGTTGCTTCGCGACGAATATGCGATATTTTATCGCTAGCACATTTACCATGAACTTGGCTTTTTAATTTTATTATGGCACTGTGACTCACAAATTACTGGGATTCATGATTTCTTAAGCCGGACTCACTCTGAGGTGAGGTGGTTTCTGATGTTTAGTACAATAACTTTACGTAAAAATGGATACTTTTTGTGATCTTTGTCATTTTCACCGGTTTTGATACTTCATTTTTATAATAACAAGGTTCCACGTGTTGTTAACACTTTCATTGACCGATTCGTTCTTTCGTACCTTCCCACGTCTTGAGAGCGATTTACCTCAGTCTGTCTAAAGCGGCGAGAAGCGAAACGGGAGCGTCTACCGCGCGATGGACGCCTGCTCGTGTTATTATATGGCGCCTTGCACACCTACGCGACCGTAACGCGGGAACATCGCGTCGGCAAAGCGAGAGTGAGCGGCAAACACGCGTCTTGTGGTCAGACGTGTGTACAGATCGTTACATTATTACGGACGTCTCATTATTTAAACTCCACGATGACAGAAGATAATAATATAGAAATGTTTGTCGAAAAAGTAAGAGAACATACTCTTCTATACGATCTGAAAAAACCTGGATATAAAAATATATGTAAAAAGGATAAAATATGGGACTCGATCGGCCAGACTCTGATAAATCGACCAGAGTCAGACTCTGATGTTAAATATGAGACTGACATAACACAACAATTTAGGTGCTACACTAAGCTATAGACGTGCGGCTGTGACTATTCACTAAACAAAATGAAGTTCGCTGTTTGCGCTGTAGTTGCGCAGCTGTGCACGATTATTCCCGCGTTAGTTTCGCGTTGTTGACGCTCCCGCTTCGCTCCCGCGTCCCGCGTTGTAGTCGCTCAGGTTTGGCCGAAGCTTTAAAGTTGCAGGCTGAGATCTATAAATATTACTTTTGCTAAGAGTTAACCCTGTCACTGTCGCACTACTGTTTAACGACAAGAGCACGATAGAGAACGCCAACATGTTTAAGTCAAAGCACGAGCTAAGTTACGTTTATAGATCTCGGTGTCAAAGTCGCATCGCAACAAGACGATTGCGAAATCTTTAGGTCAAATCAGAATTTTTCGCTCATTTAGAATTTGGATTGGCTTATGTAAATGTGTAAGTAATTACGCGGTTTTCTCGAGCAATTGAGTTGCTTAAGTTAAAATTAATTCGTTATCGATGATACTTACAATTTTAATGTTCTTTTTAAATCGATTGGATATGGATGAATTAATTAGCTTTGCCGAAAGCGGTAATAATGGTCTGGTTTTTTCTTCTGATTTCTTTCGTGTTTGGTTGTGTAATTTCAATCTTCTGCTTAACCTTAATTAATGAAGTGCAGTCCGTTATAGCTAAGTAATAACAGCCGCACGGGTCGATACATCAGGTTAAGATACGCTTACTGGGATTGGTCCGTGGATGAGACATACCGAGACTCCTCCATGCCTCGGAAAGTACGTTAAGCCGTTGGTCCCGGCTGTCATTCGTGGATCTGACAGTCGTTACGGGTCGTCAGAACCAGAAACCTGAAAGTCTGACAACCAGTCTTACCAAGGGGTATCGTATTACCTAGTTACTGTGTTTTGGAGGTCAGATAGGCAGTCGCTACATGTAAAATACTGGTATTCAGCTGCATCCGGTTAGACTGGAAGCCGACCCCAACATAGTTGGGAAAAGGTCAGGCAGATTTTGAGTCCGTTATAGTAATATGATTTAGTTTCCAAGAGCTCGTTATTACTTAAATATATTTTGTAAGGACAAGATGGGCCGAAACTCGAGACCCTATAGGTAATTTGCACCCTTAATCGACAAAATATTACCTATACTAACCTTCAAAATTGAATTAATTTAATTCATTCACATTCTATTTTCTAAAGTACCAAATAAAATCTAAAAATAGAAACTTACACGCTGATCAATCATACTAAGCAATTCTAAACAACGCATACGAAATCCCAACTCACGCGCATCCAATTACCATCGCGATACGCAAACGCGTAGGTCAGTAATTTTCAAACGTAGGTACATTCAACGGCACGTAAAAGTAACACTTTGGAATCGTCTTTTTTTGGCAGTAATGAGCTTATTATTCTTGAAATGCAGATTTAAATTATTATGAATGAATTAACTAGTTTTTTAATAGAAACAAATGAATATTTTAAGATAATAAATGTAATTAATGATTTAAATGTACCTACAAAATAAAATAAAATAAAAATAGAATATAATAATGGAAAAATGGAATGGGAAATAAAAGACTTATATAAAAAATAAATCGAATCGAATCAGAAATGAAGAGATCCAAGGTAACCGACATAGCCCGAAGAACTGCCAAAATTTTGTGGCAATGGGCAGGGCACATTTCTCGCAGAACGGATGGCCGATGGGGCCGAAAGGTTCTGGAGTGGCGACCGCGTACCGGAAGACGTAGCGTTGGAAGGCCTCCCACAAGATGGATCGATGAACTTGTGAAGGCCGCAGGAATCCGCTGGATGTGGAAAGCACAGAATCGGCAGAAATGGAGGTGCTTGGGTGAGGCCCATGTCCAGCAGTGGACGTCTTTTGGCTGAAATGATGATGATGATGATAAAAAATAAAAGGGCGGTTTTAGTTGGCCAAATGTTACTACTACGTCCAGTTGAGCGTATTTCTATTACAGGCCACTTTTACTTATTACGTCATCAACAGCTTCATTAGACACTCTCATTGTCTTTGGTTATTTTTATTGTTCTTTGTTTTGTTCATCCATTCATGTTTGACATAGATTTTATATCAATTTGTGAGTGGGTTATGTAAAATTAGATGTGTGGTAAAAAATTGAGTGAAAGGTTTTGGTTGTGTGCGGTAATACTGTTAGCTAAGTACGTACTTTATTTATATATAACTTTTTCTATAATGTGGAATTAGAGCAAGTTTGTTTTACCGGATAATATCACGCCTGTGATCTCCGAAGGGTTAGGTAAAGGTGTAGGCATCTGTGGTACACCCACATTTCACCAGTTATGTTTAAGTCCCATGTAATAGGGGGCGAGCCTATTGCTATCAACTGGGTGCAAATCCAGACTCCGGAATGCTAATGACAAACTCCTGAAACTCATGCTCAGCAGTAGCACTTGCGACCACTAGACCAACGAGGCTGTAGTTCATGTTGTGCTAATTTTTTTTCAACAGCTTAATATTTCCTTTGCAGCTTTGGAGGAATAGAAATTATCTCTTTCTAGGTACACAAAGTGACGTTTTCTTTTCTTCATTTATGACATCGCACCCGCACCTTTGAAATTTTGTACAATCTGTCTTTGGTTTCTGTGGTGGTAATTCTACAGTGCCACAAGTATCTTTTGACGTATGAATGACATTGACAGAGGCGTTGTTGGGAAACATTTGTGAAGTGTCACTGTCATTGTGTATTGACAAAACAAGATGGCGGTATGGCATTAGTTTCGATTTTGACCCCGAGCCTTGTAGCGTATATACACGAGCTGAAGTAATATTTCCATGTCATGTCTTTATTAGCAAGTCCATGCTAAATTGAAATTCCATTTTGGAACGAAGTTCCTTAACGCGGCTTGCGGTAGGAGTTGACTGGTAGAAATCGTCACGTAAGGAAAAAGCGTTATGTCCTCTTCATGTGACCTTCTCCCTCTCACACACACATTTTTTTTGTTTTCAGAAAGTTCAGTAAAGCTAGATTTCATTACAATGTTTTCAGTATTCAAGAAGATGCTGCAATCAATCCAAAAGATTAGTTATTCAAAATCTCTTAGATTGCAGATTAATTGAGCCGGATAACGATGGAATGCAAAAGAAATCTCAAGAAAAAGTAGTGAGCAATTATTATGAAAGTTCGATAGCACGTGCGATCTTTTTAGTTCATCGAAAATTGTTTTGCTTGCGTAAAATTATGAATGAACAATTATGTATAGCAGCATTCATCTTTATCAATTTTGTTTTGGGATTTAGGTGGTTTCTTTTAGAGAAAAAAGTTTTTACAAAAAAAAAGTTTTTATTTTTTTGTAAAATGTATTTATTTTTCACTTTTTAGTTGTGGTATTTACCCCACACAAATTCGAATACCACTACTTGCTATGTAAATGAGTGAGAGGAACTTAACATATCATCCACATACTAAGTGGGAAAAAATACGTACTATTGAAGCTAACTCAAAAACTACTCAAGCAAAGTTATTAAAACTTATATGGAACCACCTCTGAAGTATTACCCACAAAACAATAAAATAATCATTAAAATCAATTCATAATTGGCCGAGTTATCGCGTAACAAACATACAAAAAAAAATGCAGTTGAATTGAGAACCTCCTACTTTTGGAAGTCGGTTAAAAACAGCTTAGATTTCGGTACAAGAAACACGGGGCGGATAGAATCTTTAATTTAAAGATCTCTGACATCCTTGAATCCAGGTTCCGGCTTAGAATAGGCCCCTCGGTAGTTATAAACCCTAAGAACATCCCCTTTAATAAACCAGTAAAGGGATCTCCGATTCGTTTGCTAAATGTGGTCTTTTCTTTATAACGCCTCTATGTAATGGGATATTAATAGTTTCATTGGCATAGCTAAGGCCCCTCGCCCACGGCGACTTTTTGTAGTGATGCAGTAGCGATGCTGTCGCGAGTCCGCATCGATACAGTCGCGAAGCAGTCGTTAGCTGTGTGCCCTCGCCCACGGGCCCAGATTCAGTCGCGATGCAAACGCGATACTGTCGCGCTTCTGTCGCGATGCAAACGCGATTCAGTAACGGCACAAATATACCTGCGATCGCTACAGTTGCAAGATGGGCTCCGTTGAGGCAACATTAGTCACGTTGTCTTTGGTGCTTCTTTTACGTAAGCAGCCGAAGCGTAGGCAACGAAAGCAGCGTCAATATTGGATGCACCCATTTAATAAAGAGAGATTACTTTGTGACATCATGTAACAACACGCGCCACCCCCTCCGTTCTCTCCCCGATGTCGTCCGACACGGTCGCGCGTTTGCATCGATACAGTCATGATGCTGTAGCGCGTTAGTAACGCGTTGGCATCGATTCTATAGCGCGTTGCAAATGCGACTAACACGCGTCAGTAGCGATGCTGTTGCGCGTTTACGAAACGCGCGACAACATCGCTACAAAAAGTCACCGTGGGCGAGGGGCCTAAAGTGATTGTGTTGTGCCCTAAAAGCGAATAAAAGATAAACCAAGTGGCAGGTTACAGCGTCTTCCTATTTGCATTACATTTTTATCTTCAACTTGCCGTGCCAAGTCTGGTGCCTTTTTTTTTTTTTTTTTTCTGGGTGGGAAATTATCAAATAACTTCTCCCGCTCTGGGTGGAGCGGGAGGGCGTGTCAGACTCCTACTGACTAAAACCCACCCGTGTTCCTTCGGTTGCCCTGTTGCCGGGGGCCACGATTTCCCTATCGGTTTTCTTCGAACCCCCGTCAGGCACTGGCCCTAGCGGACAATAATATAGCTCCTGATCATTCGTTCGTTACTTGGAAATATCCACTGGAAATATCTACGTTATTTCTGAAGCCAGCATACATTTTCCTACTAACATTATGATACCATTAATAACCTGCTTTCAATATATAGATTGCACGTCTCTATCAACTGCTTTCTGTGGCATTAATTCCAATGATTGATCACAAGCGCATGTGTGAGCGAGAATGATGTATCTGATCGTGAAATCTTAACTCGACAGCGGATAGAAACTATTACTGCCCAATGTGGCCCATCCTTGGCTTGAATGGAGCAGTTATTTAGCTCACTCAAAGCTACTGCGGTTCAGCTGTTAACTGAATGTCATTTTTTTTTTTCATTTTCTGTAATATGTAAGTTGTGTTAAATTTATTTCATTTACCAATATTGTAATTTTAAACGTTACCTTCTGTTATTTGTGTTTCGTTTGAAGATTTTTTTGTATGGCATCTCATAGCTGGCCTCTGAGGCCATGACTATTTAACCGGGCAAACCTGTGGGTGCCTTAAGCTGCTACACTCAAAGCCTCCAGCCAGGGACTTATAAACTAAACTTATAAACTAGGTGAACGCTCGCTAAGGGCACCCCCTGTGGGGTACGAACCTCGGCTTAGGGCGTTTACCGGAGGGAGGACATCAAAGATGGGACGGGATGGGATTAAATTAAGAAAATTCTGCAATCTTATAATATCCGACTGTGACTTTTTCTTCTTTTTGTGTGGTTAGTGACTAACTTGGTGTCAGAGTTGTAAAGTCGCACATGGGCCTCTGACTTGGCTTCACATTCCGTCGAGAAATATCTTTCAGGCATGTTTCCTCACGATGTTTTCCTTCACCGTTTTTGAAGCAAGTGATAATTATACAATATGCACATTAATCCGAAAAGTCAGAGGTGCGTGCCGTTTTTTTTTTGGGCGTGAAATTTTCAAATAATTTCGAAGGGCGTGTCAGAGTCTAACTCCGCAAGCCCGCACCTACTGTGGCTAGAAATCGACCTGCGATTCCAGACTCCCAGGGCATTTCCTCCTGCGGCGGTTAGGGGCGAGGGTGCGAGGGTTCCGCCTCCTCCTTCGCAGCATTACCGCTTTGCAGAAGGAGGTGACGCCTCCCATTTCACTCGCTCCGTACCATGGCCCGAACCAGGGCCAGACGCGAGAAATCACCGCCGCCAATCGCCTCCACGAAGACACGGTGATGCTTCGCCCAAGCCGGGCAGACCTCCACAGTATGCTCCACCGAGTCCTCCGGGCGATCCACACAATGGTGACACCCGGGCGTTTCCTCCCGCCTTATCCTGAACAAGAACCTCCCGAAGCAGCTGTGTCCGGTGAGGACCTGCATCAGGCGGAAGGTGAGGACGCCGTGGCGCCTCTCTAGCCACTCCTCAAAGAGGGTTCTTATCGCCGCAATTGTGGCGTGCCCAAGAGGTGCGTGCCTAGCGTTCGAACTCGAGATCAATGACTTGGCAGTCCGACGGTCACACCACTACTGTGACTCATACAACCTAAAGGAAAATATTTTGATTTCATCACTAACAAAGTAACAACTAACAATGACTTCCTCAACGCAAATTATTTCATTTAATTTTAAACTTCCCACGGCTACTTTCGTGAGCGCAATAAAAAAAAAAATAGAAAACAACATTACGTCCACTTTAATTCCCTTATTAAAATATTAGTTGTATGCCAAATGTCAAACAGACAAGACGTATCATGATCACGCTCCGTCTAATCACAGAATAGTCTACACAGAAGGTCAACTCTATAAATCGAGCGAATACGCACGCACACACACACGCTTCACGTACAGTGAGTGCAAGCGTACTCGCGACTGGCATTTGTTTGAGATAGATTAAGATATCAATACGTGCTCATCCACAGAATGTTTAAAGACCCATTACATTACCGTTAAGTATCTACGCATTAAACTAAGTACCATTGAAAAAAGTTGGAACCTGTACCTTCAATATCTCTGTAACCAGAAGGTTCCCAAGTAAGGACCAGTAGAAAAAAAATATTACAATGATGGGGAGTACACACGACTACACATCAAGCTATACATTTCTAGTTTATTTTGATCACGCATTGTATAGGATTTCCGTACAATGCGAGATCAGCATAAACTAGAAATGTATAGCTTGATGTGTAGCTGTGTGTATAAGTGACTCGGCTTTGTTAAGTGTCTTTTAACACCCGTTACGTGTGCGTGTGCCTGTTTTCGCTTGATGTTTGAGCCGACCTTCTATAGCTACTAGTCTGTGGTCTAATGTCGATTTGTATCACGTAACGCACGCATTTAGCGTAAATGTTGTAATACTTCTTCGTCGTCAGAAAGTGCTCCTAATGTCCTTGCTTTCTCCGTTTAGAGCCCATTGGAGCTCACTTTCTATGGTGTACTGAAAAGTGACGTTTTGGTTTTAGGCATGCGGTGTTTGTTTAGGTCATTATCATTAACATTTTTTTAGGCTGTTACTGACGAAAGGCGAAATCTTAGAATGGTGTCAATGTCTTACTATTTGAGTGTGACGCTGTATGTCAGTATGCTGTGGTTTCTTGCCCCATATTTAGTCAAATGTGACAATGATTTATTATTTTCTGATTTTACTTTCATGTAACCAGCTGTTCGCACTGTTATTAGTTTCTTAGCTTTAACCCTGATATTAACTTTTTCGATCAATGCTAACTTGATTATAACACTTGTTTTACTGATTTAAGTATGTATTAATAATACTCGGTACAAGTGGTACTAGTTTAAGTTTACAGCCACTATTAAGGCCCTTCTACAACCTTGTATGTGTGAGTCCTCTCAAAATAAAGTCTCGATTTTACAGGTTTTATTTTGTAAATTTTACCGCTCAGACATAATTTAGAATATAAGAACTTAATCAAACAAAAACTAATATTTTTATCCGTCTCTGAATTTGTTGAAGTATAAAAATAAATCATGTTAACAAGATCACACAAATCTAAAAATAATAAAATGCACGTGTATTACTAGGAAGGTACCTGTTTAGAAGCGAAATCAAACATAACGTAAACAGACATAATGTTTAATAACAAACTCCGGATTTCCGAACAGAAACGCGGTAAAAACTTGATAAATTAATAAACACGGTAGGGAACATGTGTTTCAAGTATGTTGTACACTCTCGTTAGTAAAAGGTTGAACAGTTAATTTACAAATGGTTTTAAATTCATTATGTAGATCATGATGTTTCAGAACGTAGTCGCTTGAATGGGCTTAACTTTTTAATTCCGTGACTGCACATGCATTTTTTAAAATTTTTTTTAGTTAGGGCGTCTCGTAGTTGACCTCTGAGATCATGACTACTTAACCGGGCTTTCCTGTGGGTGCCTTAAGCTACTACACTTAAAACTTCCAGCCAGTGGTTATTCAACTATGCTAATTAAAACTAGGTGAACGCTCGCTAAGGGCAGCCCCTGTGGAGTACGAACCTCGGCTTAGGGCATCAATCGGAAGGAGGACATCAAGGATGGGACGGGCTGGATCAAAGTTTTGATCCATGAAACATACTTGTTTGTACTTTATATCTCACGGTTGATTTCTCTTAGGCAACGCGTAGCTAATGCAAGCTGGTTATTTCTAAGATGGATTTATAATAGGTCCAATGAATGAAAGTGGAGCAATGGACTATAGACAGAAAGAGGCCGGTAGTGGTCACGGCATAAGCATGCGCATAACAAGCCTCTAATGTTCCTACTGCTGGGACACAGGCCTCGTCTCTGTGTGAGGGCGTGGGCCGTAATCAGTGTTGCCAGACGTCCCGATTTTTAAATCACAATTAAATGTCCCGCGCGGGACAGGTTCAATCCCGCTTTTCGGGAATAACTCGACCGTGCGTGCAGTATGCTGAGGAAACGCGGCCGGGTGGCACAGACAAGTGTAGACTTTCCACCTACCCGGCGCGTAATCTCACTAGCTCCTTAGACTATATTATTTGAAACACTACATTTTTCTAATGTATAAAACTTTTTTGACTTTGATTTTTGCTTTCTTTTTTATTCAGAAGACTAAGAATACTCAACTACCTAACAATAGAGTAAATCTGTTTATTTATTTTTTTTGTACATTTTCCATGGCTATTTTTGCTATCTATTGTCACATAAACGTAACTTAAAACTCAAATAAAAAGATAAATATTTAAAAACTTCTGATTATATACTACTAGCGACCCGCCCCGGCTTCGCACGGGTATAAACCGGGTTATTATACATATAAACCTTCGTCTTCAATCACTCTATCTATTAAAAAAAACCGCATCAAAATCCGTTGCGTAGTTTTAAAGATTTAAGCATACATAGGGATATAGGGACAGAGAAAGCGACTTTGTTTTATACTATGTAGTGACTATGCTACTATGTCCCGTTTCCGACGAAAGAATCCCGCTTTTTTCACTCAAAAAGTTTCAGAATACCGACTTGGCAAAAAAAAAAAATCTGGCAACGCTGGCTGTAATCCACCAGGATGTGACATGTTTTCGTATTTTTAGTTCTAGGACATGCCGGTTTCCTCACGATGTTTTCCTTCACCGTTTTTAGAGTAGTGGTGATGAAATAATTTACACAAAGTAAAGTGCCTTGGTTTCAAACCTACGACCTACAAGTCGTAAGTCGCGGCCATTTCTATTGGGCCAGCACTGCTCGGTCACGGGTAGATTGACAAATAGCGACGGACGATCGGCTCAATTCAGTCAAAACTTCGGGAATAATCTGTATATATAAAATGGTAAACTGACTGACTGACTGACTGACTGACTGACTGGGTGATATATCAACGCACAGCTCAAACCACTGAACGGATTGGGCTGAAATTTGGCACACAGGTAGATAATATGACGTAGGCGTCCACTAAGAAAGGGTTTTTGGAAAATCGACCTTTAAGGGGTTGAAAAGGGGGGATTTTGTTTGGATGAAAAATTTTATTCCTTGAGTTAATAAACTTGAAACTTGGCACGAATACTTATCTATGTAAATTATAAAGTTTGCCATTTTTAGTTTTTCTAAACTACCCCCTAAGGGAGGATTGGGGGGTGTCATAGTTTGTATGGAAGAATTTTAACGCGCGGTCTGATTAACTCAAAACTCAGTATTTATACTTAAGACTGAAAACAAATAAAAACGTATATCAAGGTTTTTTGAAAATCTACCCCTGACGGGGTGAAAAGAGGTATTTATTTTTACAGGGGAGGATTTTACTGTTTGGCTTGATTAACTTGAAAATTTGTATAAATAATCTATGTCAAATAATGGAAACGTCACAATAGACTTTTCAAAAATTATTATCACGCTATTTGCTATGGGGGATGAGCAATATTGCATTATGTTCGTATTCTTCTATAGTTTACCGCAAACTGTAAAAAGACTATCCAAAAGGTTAGAATATTGCAGATAATTACGGATTTAACCTTTTAAAACATTATCATCACGCTATACCTTTATGGAGCTAAGTAGTCAATCATAACATATACAGGGTGGATGTTGATATGGGGCAATAAGGGCAGGTACCTTAACCGTTGTCGCTACAAGAAAACGGTCTTAGGAGACTGTCCTTAACTTTTTGATCTGCATTCACAGATTTTGAAAAAATTGTACAGTCAGCAAGAACATGGGTAATTTTCACAAAAACTTTTTTGATGCCTGTCGATCCTATTTCTTATTACTAGCGTCAAAAAAAAATATCGGGCCAACGGAGGGCGAATTTTTGAATTTTCTCATACTCAAGTACGAGAAAATTCAAAAATTGCAAAAAACTTTCCATACATTTCGTAGAAAATGAGCCTGAGAGGAGATAGAACAACACGAAATATTATCCGCAACGATCAAAATCCGTAGTGCGCGCATAGCCTAAGTTTTTAATACCTATCTATTTCAACTTGATACTTCCACGCGTTTCTGAGAAAAAGTGTCTTGACAGGCAACGATGTCATCCTTTAAGGGTTTCCATTTTTCATTTTGAGATACGGAACCCTAAAACAGATTTATTACCTATCTATCTATTTGTTACCTTTTCATGCCGTAGCGGCTGAACAGATTTAGATGAATGGTATACGGATAGGCCATGACCTGGGTTAGGACATTTGATAAGTACTCTGAATATCAGTAGTACGTTCCTGTGGGATATTTTCCGACCTTTGCGCGTGCGAAGCCGCGGGCAAAGGCTAGTACAAAATAAAAATACAAAATACAAAAATGTTTATTTCAATATTACACGTTGTACATACGTTATACAGTTGGTGGCGTCCCCTTTTAAGCATATAGATGCCTGTGCCAGGAGGCGCCGCTCCTTTATATCTTGTTATTAGTGTAACATGTTATTAAAACAAAAGTTATTAAGCAAAAGTTAAAAAAAAAAGTTATTAAATAAAAGTTACAAGTTAATGAATTTATTATTTTTATTTAGTCTGTTAGTGTGTGTGTATATGTGTGGGTGCGTGTGTGATTATGTGTATGTGTTTATGTGTATGTGTTTATGTGTATGAGTTTAAGTGTATGTGTATATGTGTATGTAAGTGTGTGTGTGTGGTTGTTTTTTACGGAAAGGGTTTTACCTGATATTTAGTAGAATATTCTCTACTTCATCGTAGCTTAACTTGTTTATCCACTTAATCAGCAACGATTTGCATTCTTTATATGGTTTAGTATGTATATCTATTTGTTTATTTATTTTATTGTATATGAAAGACGAGCGTTTGTCGTACTGAATATTTGCAAATTCTGTTCTTACAAAAGGGCTGGAAGCAATGTTATGTTTCCTTCTTCTAGCTAATATATTAGGATCTAAGGGTAGGTTTTTATGTTTTTTTAATACTATGTGTATAATATATAATTTTCGTACTGATAATAGATTACTTATTTGATATAGCTCATGGGTGTGAAATGTTCTTTTTTTGAAGTACATTACTTTTATTAATGTCCGTTGCGCTCTTTCAACATCAAGAAAACGTGTTTTACGCGCGCCCCCCCAAATGGAAATACAATATATTATTACTGATTGAACTAGTGAGATATACACTTCATTTAGAAGATTTTTTGCCAAGCCACTCTTGGGGACTATGTGTCTCAATGTTTTAAAAATCCAAATAAATTTTCGTATTCTCGCAGTAATTTGTTCGATTTGAGGATACCAGGACAAGCTTTGGTCCAACATTATACCTAAGTACTTGACGTGGTTAACTTTACTGATGGTTGGACAATTGCAGTCATAATGAACTGGTTGCCCACACTCATGTATTTTAATGTTGAAATTAGGTTCTGGTTGGACATTTTTATAAATTGAAAAGCAAATAAAATTTGTTTTGCTTGTGTTTAACGTAAGGAGATTTGTTTTTAGCCATGAAGCCACTTGTAACATACCTATTTCGGTGTTGGTTTTTGTTTCGGCCCAGGTTGAGCCAGTGAAGACGATTGCAGTGTCGTCAGCATACGAAAATAATTTTGCATTATTGATTGACATATTACATAGGTCGTTTATATATATTAGAAATAAGGTAGGCCCCAGAACGCTTCCCTGGGGTACACCGCATGTTACATCAACGTCCTCGCTGACAAAATTATCGAGCTTAACCTTCTGTTTTCTATTTGTCAAGTAATCGGTGAATATAGATAGTTGTGCACCTCTAATACCAATTTTTTCTAATTTTTGGACCAGGATGGGAATAGAGACCGTGTCGAAGGCCTTTTTTAGGTCTATAAAAACTGATAAACACCTAGTTCCTTTATCGAGTTCTTTTGTTAGTACTGTCGTTAAAGACGTGATAGCGTCTTCCGTAGAAATACCGCGTCTAAAGCCAAATTGAGATGGAGATAAGATGTTGTTGGTTTGAAGATAGCTTAATAATCTGGAATTTAGAAGTTTTTCTAATATTTTAGCTATAACAGGAATAACAGAAATTGGCCTATAGTTATTAACGTCGTCCTCCTGCCCACCTTTGTGTATGGGGGTTATTATTGATTTCTTTAAAAAGTTAGGAAAGGTGCCTTGTTTAAAACAAATGTTAGCTAAATGAGTTATAATTGGAGTTATTTCATGTTTTACATGTTTAAGGTAACTAGTGGAGATATTATCCCATCCTGGGGCACTATCTGATTTTAGAGTGTTTATTATACTATTTACTTCGTTGATATCTGTATCAAGCAGAACGAAAGATTTAGAGAGACTAGGTAAGGAACGTAGGTATTGATTTAGTTCATTCTGGGTTATGGTTTGTTGGATGTCATTTGCCAGTTGGTTACCAATATTTGCGAAATATTTATTAATGAAGTTTGCTGATTCTTTAGGGGATGCTTTTAGATTAGTTAATTCAGTATTAGTTCTAGTAGATTTATTTGTATATGTGATAGATTTTAGGTTTTTCCAGAGAAGTTTGTTGTTGCTTAAAGATTTATTAATAAGGTTTCTTTCATATTTTCTTTTTAGTTTTTTTATAAGGTTGTTGCAATGATTTCTGTAACGAGCATATGTGATTTTATTTATTTCGTTATGGGGATCTTCTTGGGATTGTTTTTGGAGCTTATTACGATTTTTTATACATCTCAGTATGCCTTCAGTGATCCAGGGCTTAATTATTCGCTTTCTTTTAGGGATCTTGTGAGTAGTAGTATTTATTTTTAGTGAGTCAATAAGATATTGTGTTAAACATTCTGTTATGTAATTAGGGTTATCACAAAAAAGTAAAGTCGATAGATTTTTTTCTTTTAAATATTGCAAGGCACTTTCAAAGTCAATTTTGGTAATAATTGCTGGTGTAGGTTGGTAATGTTTTGTTTTAGATAACGCTAAGAAGGTGGTACGGTGGTCTGTAACAGTAGTGCGTAGAATGGCAATAAATGCAGAATGCCGTTTCCTGTTTATTTTTAACATAAAGTGATCAAGACAATTGGTTTCCCTTGTAACTAAGGTGTGACCAGAGAGAATACCATAACCCGATAACATATCCAGGTATAATGTTCTATTTTTAAGTTCATATGTTTGTTCAGTGTGTTTAGGTCTTATGTTGATGTTGATGTCACCAGCAACTATAATATTTCGTTTTTGAGAGTGTAAGTTATCTAAATGGAGTGCCAAAGAATTTACAAAGGGTTCCGCGTTAGTGTTTGATGGTGAACGATAAATACCTAAAATGACATTATTCAATATATTTAATTGTAGGCATGATGCGTGGTTTATGCTTAATTCTGTGACACAGGCTTTTAAGGTGTCTTTGATATATACTACAACGCCGTCATTTTGATTTAGTTGACGAGTTGTGGCGTAGGAGCGATACTTGGATAATGTCGGTATAGGTTTGTATGGATCAAGTCGGCATTCAGTCAGAATTATAACGTCTGTTTCAAAGTTGAGGCAGGACATATTTAGTACAAAGTCATCGAAATTGCAATATATGCTCCTAATATTTTGGGAAATTATGGTAAGGTCACTTTTATTTATGTTATAGTTGTGAGCGAGTTCACTACAATCGCATTCCATCGATCTTGCAATACTCAAATTATCGATGTCATTTAAAGTTTGTAGTAGATCACCCATTATTATGTTTGATTAAATACACGGTACATTTTAAAATCAGGGTAATAAGAAAGAGAGCATCAGTTAATTTGGAAGGAAACTACTTGGAAAATGCCACAATAATATTAATAAAAAGCTTGTACAAATAATAAAAACTTCTTAAACCATTCTTAAAGGTCCGAAAATATTTTTAAAAGAGCTAAATTCAAGATTCGATCAACAGTTTCAAAAATACAAAATTATACACACACATAACCCCGACGGGTTAGGCAGAGGTACGCCCAAATTACGCCAGTTATGTTTATGTTAGTTGTCTGGATTTCTATCCAGTTGATGGCAATAAGCTTGCCCCTATTACATGGAACTATTATGTGAACTTATAAATAAAAAAAGCAAAAACAAATAAAACTTTAACTAACCCTAAATAAGGTTTACAATAATATATGCGAGTAGCGCCCCCACTGACCTACTGGCGTGTGGCGCGGCTTAGCAGCACCAAATTACATGAATATTTTACAGAGTACGCTCTGCGCTCACACACGTCCACTTGTATGGATTTACTTACTTATTTATGAATGCATAAGTATGTATATTAATTAAAAGTCCGCACTCGGGGTCTGTCAGCGAATAAGGGAACGCAGTATCCTAGGAGTTAAACTCACTGATCGCAAAACGAACTCGATACTGCATTCCAAAATTCAAATTGCTGATGTAGGTCACACGGCTGCCAAGCTTAAAAGAAACTGGGCTGGCCATATCTGTCATATGCTGGAGGAGCTATGGGCCAAAATAGTCCAGCCCGTCCCATCTTATGATGTCCTCCCTCCGGATAACGCCCTAAGCCGAGGCTCGTACTCCACAGGGGGTGCCCTTAGCGAGCGTTCATCCTAAGCTTTTTAGCTTAGTTTATGTATGCCCTGGCTGGAGGCTTTGAGTGTAGCAGCTTAAGGCAGCCACAGGATTGACCGGTTAAACAGCCACGGTTTTCGAAACCAGCTGTGAGATGCCCTACAGAAAAAAAAAAGGGCCAAAATATCACACAGTGGGTTCCAAACAGCAACAGGGGCGGCCCAAGGGGCCTTTTCTCTTAGTCCGTCAACGAAGATACGGGCCTGTCAACAAATGGCTTGAATGACATCCTGTGAAAATGACGTTTTGCGAAAGTGACATTGTGTGAAAATGACATTTTGAGAAAATGACGTTTTGTGAAAGTGACACTAAGCGAAAGTGACCATTTTTTTTTGAAATTTTGCAAAAGTGACGTTTTGCGTCAAAACCTCGGAAGGTAGTTCGAAACTTTGACTTTTCCGGACGGGTAAAAACATATCAGGAGTGAAATAAATTGTGAAATCGTGTTGTCATTCATTCTTAGTTCGGGCCCCAAACTAATCTTATGTCCGTAGATGACCCGGAGTAAGAAACGCCCATAAATTCGGCCGAAACTCTGGATATCGTGCTTAGAGGTTGTTTAAAGTTAAGTATCGTTCAAACGTCATAAATTTATAGGTAAACATTCGCTAATCATTACTTAACTTTAAGCAACATTTATAAATAAAGCCCTAGATTACCCGGAGACGGCGGGACGAAGTCGATTAGTGGAAGGAGGGAAGGGAGGCTTTTGCCCTGCAGTGGGACACAAATGGCTGATAACAATAAGAACTAGGGATGTAATGATACATAATTTTCCCGATACGATACCGATTATTGTAGTAAATAATCGGCGATACCGATACCGATGCCGATGCTTGGTAGATAATAAAACAAATAAACAATGAAGTATGTACAGACGCCAGCACATCAGACTACTACAATCTGTCAAATTTATTTAATAGATTTTCAACTTTATCACTGAAGTATAAGGTTCAAAGTTGATTGGGAAAATTTGACAGTTTCGGGTAGCTTGATGTGCTGGCGTCTGTACCTCGGGCGTTTGTATGTCTTTATTATGGACGGGAAACCATTTTGAATTTCGGGCACAACTGCGTTGAATCCCCTGTTTATTTACTAAATCAAATGACTCCATGTCTATACATATTTATTCAACTACTGTTTGCGTGACCTCACTTTTGCTCTGGACCATCAGTGTCATACATAACATTTTTTTCCGGAATGTGCTCTAAAGTTGCTTGTTTTTAGGTGGCGGACCGCTGTTGATCTTTGAGGTAGATGGGGTGTCATTTTCCAACGCCTTCTCATGGTAGCTCGATATCGCGAACTGTTTGATATCAGTTGTATACTATTGGCGATCGCGATATATCGGTATCGGAATCGGAATCGGAATCGAGACATCCTTAATAATAAGTTTAATTTCTTAGGTGGACACAATAGTAGATTGTTATACGAGGGGCTAAAATAACCCATTGTAACGAGGTAGTAAATAGAAACCGAGTTATAATGGGTTTTAGCACCGTGTGTTACACTCTCCTTTTCACTACGATTGCGAGAAAATAAAATAATCCAATACAATATTAAATATATTATTTTATTTCAATGTACAGTTTGTACAATTCTGGATATTTAACGACATGTTTTTTTCCGGCAATTTAATTTCAGTCCTCTGTGAAGATGTTCTCACTAGATGATGACATTTTCACTGTTGTATAGTATATTACGGTCACCAATTCAATTCGTAATTAGAGAAAAATTGTAAAGATTTCGCGCTTTTTTATTTCTTCTGTAGCCGCAACGCAATGCACGCATTCTACCAAAGAGAGCCGCATTTAGTTCCATTTTCAAAAATAAAATGTTCTCCTTTTTTTGTGAACCAGTAATAAGTCGAGTCCACAATCATGATTATTCTACATAAGAATAAAGACTTTTTCGTTTTTCAAGGCTCGTTGGAACAGACAAAAATTAAAAAGAAATACTTTTTCCCCTAGAGCAAGAAATGCTATCTTTTCCCCGCTCTGGTACTCTACAATGACGGCCTTTTTGAGCAAGAGGAGTGAAGAACTATTTTGTGGGCTGTACCTTCTTTTTAGTTGTAAAAGAACAAATAAACCACACTCTTAAATTGACTTCATTATAAACAACAAAGACTCAGTAATATTTCCCGGTTAGCACTAAATGAAAGTCTTATCAGTGTTTCAGCTGTAATTTTCATTTTAGCAGTTGTGATTTGTTTTCTAAACAACCAATCATACTATTATAGGTTGACTCGTGTCGTATTTGACTGGAAATCAGAATGAAATCATTCATTAAGTTTCAGTTTCAGTAATTTATTGATTGGCTATTGTCAGTCAATTTTTGTGTAGCATTTTATTAACATTGCACAAATAAACATAAATAAATCAACAAATTTCTAAAACAAAGTGAACACAATTTTCGGTTCCCATTATCCAGTTACTTATCATACATTTATTTACCATCGACTCGAAAAGAAGAAGTTACTAAAATACTTATATTAAGTACCTTCATGGCCCAGCGCATACCGCTGGAGGCGCGGCGGAGAGCAATTGAAGACAACAATTTAATATAAACTTTAACTACCTTGACATACGGTCAATATAAGAATAAATTCGCACGCGGTGCTCGGAGCGCGCCCAAGCTACTACAAGAGCATGCGCGCGACTGCTCCAGTCGCCGCCGTGCTGCTCTGCGCTCCGCCGTACTACCCCGCACCCAGCTGGCTGGCGGTCAGATGCGTGGAGAGTTTTAACTAGTACTACGGAGTAGCTGCGCGCCGCCGTGCGTCTCTTCTCTCGAGGGCTCTCAAGGGCTCTTGGCGCCGCCGCTCGGGGCCCGCGGAATGCGCCCGCGCGTTTCAAAGAAAAGCGCTCCGCCGCGCCTTCAGCGGTGTGCGCTGGGCCTATGGCTGCCGCAGGGAATTACCCACATATTTTTTTTACAAAACGATTTAGTATTTCAAACAACTTAACATGAAAGCCACTACTCACCTACTGACAGTTTCCTATATAACTATCGACACTACACCAACTCGATTCACTTCACTAAACCTCAGCTAGTTTAGTAATTAGTAACGGATACACGCACGTTACCGTTATAATGTAAACGTATCAATGATTCAAAAATAGAACTCATTCATTCAAGTCGTAGCGTTGATCGTTCTTTTAATAAGTAAGCAGTTTTTGAACGGGGAATGTTCGTGTTCGTGATTGGGTACTCACGGGAGAGTTTCGGAATTATTCGGGTTTCCGAAGTTTTACGATCGGTCGGTTCGACTCGGATTTAATCTGTTTCAGAATCGAATGGAGTTGTTAAACTGCGTTTAGATTTGGTAATAATCTGGTAGCATTTGTCCGATTTACATCGGCAGTTATTCATCGTTGTTTCATACCGAGTGCCTCGGAAAGCAGTTCAAGCTGTTGGTCCAGGGGGCCTATCATCAGCTCAAAAGCAGTATTATTTTAATATTACTTCAGTGAGAGAAAGAGATGGAGCTATACATCCTGTAGAGCTTCATCTCTTTCCCATACTGAAGTAATATTAAAATAATAATGCTTTATGAGCTGGTGGTAGGCCCCTGGCTGTCATTCGTAGATCTTTGACAGTATAGTTACGGGTAGTTACAAGCCCGAAATTCCGACAACCAGTCTTACCAAGGGGCATCGTTTTATCCAGTAACTGGGTCGTGGAGGTCAGATATGCAGTCCCTCCATGTAAAATACTGGTATTTATTTGCCTCCAGTTAGACTGGGAGCTATCCCATGGGGAAAAAGCTAGGCAGACGCTTCACTTTGTAAATTTCCATCTAAAGTGATTTCGTTTATTTAGGTCACCTCTTGCCGCGTAGTACCGTTGAATAATAATTCAAGAATTTGGGTCAACAAGTATTCTATTCCGTTTTCAGAAAATAAATATTATTCATAATAATAATTGTCGTTGAACTAATAATACGAACCCGCTATTATTTTTTGAGACAACCGAGTAAAGAAGTGTTACAAAGTGCAGTCAGTGAATTTGATTGACACACTGCGTCAATTTGCCGTGTTATAATATATTTGATTGATTGATAACCATTTCATTTGACTGACAAAGTATGACAGTTGTAAGTTCAAACTTGCAAAAATGTTAAGGTTTTTTTTAACAATGGCAACTCGTAGTTTTAACCACTAAGGTCTTGGCTGCTTAACCGGACTTTCCTGTGGGTGCCTCAAACTATTATACTTAAAGCCTCCCGCCAGGGGCAAAAAAAACTATTCTAAACTAAAATTAAGCGAACGCTCGCTAAGGGCACCCCCTTTGGGGTATGATTGTATGAACCTCGGCTTAGGGCGTTGCTGGGGGGAGCAAGGGACTGGCTGGCTCAAAATTTGGTTTTCATCATGATTATTGTTCGGGGAATTTAAAGCTTCGTGCTCAGCTGCAACAACTGCTGGCACCTCGTTTTCGAGCAAAGGTCGGGGGGTGAAGGTCGGAATGACGGGAGGCGTCTGTTTCTGTGAACTGTACTGGTGGCCCTATTCTTCTCCTGGAGGAGTGTTGGGGTCATCTGGATCGGAAAGATAAATTTTAAGGTGATAGGTAATTTGCTTATCAATCAAGTTCCCTGAATGTACATGACATACAATTAAAAAAACTTTTTAATAAATACGTCAGCGTAGCATATTTTATAATTTTCAATGAATTAATGGTTTTGTTATTGCAATGAAAATATTAAATCAAATCAAATCAAATCATTTATTTCTTTACAAAAATGGGTATAGTACATAGGTGTTATTATAATAAGGTTCTCCATATTTTACCGTCACGTGGGCATACAAAGGTTTACAATTCCAAATAAAAAATAGAAATTTTCAGATCATTGGAATTACAAAAAATTAAATAAAAATGTCAGTGTGGTCATAGCAATAAAAAATATAAAATAAGACTAAGTAAGCGAACCAATAATTATGTCAATCAGGGTAATAGTATGTCAATTAGTTAGTGAATCATCATTAAGAAAATCGTCAATCGTATAATAAGTTTTCTTAATTAAAAATTCATTCATTCATTAATAATTAAAATGATAATCGTAAGGCCTTCTAAAGGTCTGACAGTGAGAAATGTGCGAGTTAGACTCGGTTTAGGCTTCACGAAGGTCGTATTAAGAGCGTCAATTCGTTTTGCCTTTGTTCTAAAAATAACAAAAATAATACCAAGGATTTTTTTGTTAAAATACTTAATATTACGTACCATGACTCGGCAAAACATTTAAATTACATTTCTAAAAGAAATCTGTTTATAACAAACACTATTAAAAACTATGTCCCACGATTTTTTCACGCCACATTAGCCCTAATTTAACTCATAAATAAGGGCGACATTCGCATGTAACTGTCTGCAATTTATTTGATAGTATTTATGTGAAATTCTTGGCACTACTAAACGGTACTAATAAGAATGTGACACTTGTAACTGCTCTCGATAGATCCATTCAAATATGCGTGACATGAATTTGTAGGACACTAACATTTGAAATATCTCTTGAGTCAGTTATTGTTATTTTTATGTATTTTATTATAACTAGCTGCTTCGCTCGCGTGGACCTTGTGTCACAGTGTTTTCTCGAAAATCACCATAAAACAAACAATATTATGGGCATGAAAACAAAGATTAAATGATCCAAATGAAAATTAAATGCATCTGAAAAAAAAAAATCTAACACTGAAATCAAAATAGGTATTGTCATTTTAAAATTCGAAAAACTGAAAAACACCAATTCATTGTCGATAAAAAAGCAGAACGACCCAAACACATCTTTTAATCGCAGAATATTACCCCTAGTGACAATAGCATCGCTTAGCATATAAAACTCATCAACAAGTCGTTCAGAAACTTGATCAGTTAGTTAGAAACCAGTTCTTCTAGATACTGGCTAGTTTCATATTGCTAGGAGAGTTTCTAGTGTTAGTAGCTAGGGTAAGCTTGGCCCCCAGTCTCGTGAAATCTACTAACGATTTCAAATTAGGATTCTGTCGCTCTTTCTTTGTTTTTTATTTACCGTTTATTATTGAACATGAGCCTCCCAAAATTAATAAAAAAAAAAATATTCAATTCTCCCTTACCTGCCTTCATTACAAGGTCGGATATTTATTCATTCTAGTTTGATTTACCCTGTTGCAATATTAATATCAGGTTCTACCAGAATCGGTTTAGTAAATTAGCACATTCATAGGAAGCATCTGACAGGCAGTGACACAAATAATTATTCGCTAGCTAGGTAAACGAGTAATAATGTAGAACAGGGTTGTCTAAACTCCAACTACATAGCTTCGCGGGCTAATTAAATTAACTACAAAAGCTGGAGGGCCGCAGAAATTATACCAAATATTGATAATATGTTTTGACAAAGAATTCTATTATCCAAACTATTTATGTCCAAAACTATTTTCTAATTAAAACATGTGTCGCGGGCTGCATGAAAACAAGCCACGGGCCGTTGTCTGGACAGCCCTTTTTTTTAGGTGGGAAATTATCAAATAACTTCTCCCGCTCTGGGCGGAGCGGGAGGGCGTGTCAGACTCTTACTGACTAAAACCCACCCGTGTTCCTTCGGTTGCCCTGTTGCCGGGGGCCACGATTTCCTTATCGGTTTTCTTCGAACCCCCGGCAGGCATTGGCCCTAGCGGACCCCGTCAATTCTGCTGACATCTCTTTGAGGCGCGCGTGGAACACAACGCGCCGTCGACCCGGGCTTGGTCCTTATCGGACGGCGAGCTACCCATTGCTCACCGTCCGCAAGCCCGCGCCTACGGTGGCCGGAAATCGGCTCGCGATTCCCGCCCCGGGCGTCTCCTCCTATTGCGGCGGTTAGGGGCGTGAGGGCGCGAAATTTGCCTCTCCCTCACGCGTTCCGCCTCCTCCTTCGCGAGCATTACCGCTTCGCAAAAGGAGGTGACGGCCTGCCATTTCCTCTCGCTCCGTACCATGGCCTGAACCAGGGCCGGACGCGAGAGATCACCGCCGCCGATCGCCTCTACGAGGACACGGCGTTACTCTGCCCAAGCCGGGCAGACCTCCACCGTATGCTCTGGACAGCCCTGATGTAGAAGGTCAAGATAGTAAACATTTTTAACCGAACGAAGTCTTAATTTCTGCATCTACCAACCGCTATAACAAACCGCGAACTCACGACTGGCCCTCAAATACCATAAAATCTACTAAAAAGAACAAAAATGTAAACATTAGTGAACAAAAACCGTCCTACGTAGAATTGCGCAACGCTTTATATAAATAATTCGGTGAAACGGATATTTTTTGTTTGAACTCAATATTTTGAGAGGGCTTAGTTTGAGCGGAGTTTCGAAGGCTTGGAGTGTTGAGCTTGAGTTATACTTGTCTGTAACTGGGCTAACAATTATGATTGACTAGTATTTCCCCGCGGCTTCGCCCGCCTGTATGTTGGAAATTATCCCACGGGAACGTAGGTAAAACCGGGATAAAAAAGTTAAAGTATTCTATGTCCTAACCCAGGCTATGGTCCCAATCGTTTTAGCGTGAAATCGTAACAAACAAACATATAAACACATAAAAACAAATACAAACAAACCGTGTAATTTCAGCGTATATATTTAGGTACTTGAGATGTGCATTTCACACGCGAAATTACGTTTTATAACTATTAAAGCATATTGAACTAAACGAAAACAATGATTTTTTATCGCACATCATTTTAATACATATATTTATAAACACAGGTACATAAAGAAAGATGATATGGCTAGATGATGATGAAGGCACTAGGAAGTGGTGAAGGGTGGGCGTTTTGGGGGACTGTCTTATGTAATTTTGACGTTCGAAAATTGCTGATTCTCAGCCTAGTTTGAATAAATGACTTTTGAATTTTGAATGATGATAATGACATAGTACATAAACTCACGCCTTCTTCCCTTGGGGGTAGGCGGAAACTACAGAACGCCACTTTTTTTTTATAGAGCTTCTTGCAGTTGACCTATGAGGACATGGCTGCTTAACCAGACTTTCCTGTGGCTGCCTTAAGCTTCTATACTTAAAGCCTCCAGCCAGGGGCATAAACTATTCTAAATTAAAACAAGGCGAACACTCGCTAAGGGCACCCCCTGTGGGGTACGAACCTCGGCTTAGGGCGTCGCTGAGGGGAGGACAGCAAAGAGAGACAGGCTGGATCAAGCTTAGATTTTCATCTTGATTATTATTTGGGGTATTTAAAGCTACGTGCCCAGCTGCAACAACTGCTGGCACCTCGTTTTCGAGCAAGGGTCGGGGGGGCTACAGAACGCCACCTGTTACGATCCTTATAAATACTCCTTTTGCTCCGTTTACGTTCACAGGTCATACACGCACCGATTCTTCGTCTGCCGCCGTATCTTACCTATAATGCTCTCACTGCTGGAACACAGACCTCTCTTTTTAAAGTACATCATAAAATACAATTATGGAGAAAAGAAATAAAAAAACAAACGTGTCTTCATCTAATAATAATAATAAAAATCTGGGATATGGACTCTGCAATCATTGTACCGATAATCGTTACGGTTAATGGCCTCATAGCGAAGAGCCTCGACCAACACCTCAGAAGGCTCTCATTGCACGGCTGGGTCAAGGGCTTGATTCAGAAAGCAGTACTCCTAGACACGGCACGCATAGTGAGGAGGTTCCTCTCTCTAGAGCCCTGACCACCGGCAGCTTGGACCCTGTTCCTGATGCCGATGGGCCACTATTTTTTATATTTTTAAATGTTTTTTTAAAATTATTTTTATAAGAATATTTAAAAATGTAATTAGTATGTTTAAAAATGAAAAAAAAAAAAATAATATACCATGTTTAACTTATTGCCTCGTTACACTATTAAAATCAATTATTTTTAAGAGATATTACTCTAATGACTTTGCTAAAAACATAACTAATAACGTTATTTATAAAACTTTACGAGTTTATTTACTCAAATTAAAAGGTAACTTCAGTAACTAGTATAATAAAAAAATATGTTTGTTATATTAATTATTATCTATTATTAATTTAACATCTTGAAATGTTTATAAGAATTCGTTAATAGTGACATAAAATCGAGTTCAGAATGATTGTAATAAAAAAACAAACGGTATTTTGTGTGTTAAATGTTAAAATGTTAACACTAATCGATCAAAATGTTAAACAAGTTTATTTTTAACAATTTTACAACTAATATATGAGAGTTTTTACGAGGAAACTTGTAAAAATATCAGTATTACGCAGAAAGAGAAACTTAATTGTTATCAATAGATAGTTATTTACTCGGAACTGTTTTTATTGTATTTCATGATAAATCGATATTGAGCAATATTGTTATGATTCAATTGTTATAATTATTCGAAATTCTTTTTAAAAAGGAAATTTTGTTAAACTATTATTTACCTAGTTTGAAAACCATTATTATTTTAAATAACAACACTTTTATCAAAATCAAAACAATAAAGATTACTTTCACTTTTTCTTGTTGTTATGCAGTTACCTCTTTTATTAATAACAGTTATTTCAAACGTTTTCAAATCGACAGATTTTTATGTTAACCTATAATTAGTTTTTACATGGTCTACGTCATTTCCTAATTATAATTTAGTGTGTTTTTGAATACAGTTTTCGCGTCGATGTCCCTGCCACCCTGTGTACAAATATTTCTCATTTAATAGTATAGAATAGGATAGGATAGGACATTCATGTAATTCGTTATCATTTAATTGTGTGTTGTGGTATTTCTTTCGTGTATATGTCACCGTATAATTATGAACTTCGTTAGTTTATAATCTATCGGTATTATTTCCGTTAAATTGTAAACTGTCAAAAAATTGTGAACTGCAACGAACCATTTACAATTTAACGCATTATTTTTGGGTAGTTTATAATCTTTCCATGGGAAACCGACAAATTGTGAACTGGTATCAAACTTGCTTGCGACGTAACGCACCTTGCGCTAATATTAAATAGCCTGTCTGGCTGCGAGTAACTTGGAAGTAGCGCTCGCCGGCCGCTGCCGCGGCGCCGCTTGCTTCGCTCGCTCGGCTCGCGCGCGATTGGTCACAGTTCTAACCTAACCTAACCCATTTCACCCAGTTCACAATTTTTCGACAATTTATAATCTAACGGAAATAATTCCGACACATTATAAACTAACGGTTCTCACAATCTTACGGTGACATATACAAAATAAATGATTTATATTCTATATCCTTTATACCTATCTATCTAAGCCCTGGACATAGCCTGAAACTACAAAGAGAAACTAAAAAAAAAATACTCAACGTAAACAAGAAATTCTCCGAAAAACCTATCTTTTCTATTGGTCCTAATGACTCTGAAGTTTACCCTAAAGTTATAACAGAACTGTTTTACCATACATTTATTACTTATCCTGAATTCTCGGTAACGCTGTTATTTTGTATACCTACTCTGTTAGCATATGTAAATATCAGTTTGCAGAATATCAATTTAACTTGAAACATTCAGGGTGAATCTTAGTGGAAAATATTTGATTCCCGAAACTGTTGAACGTGACTTTCTGTGAGTTTCGTAAGAAGTTAAGTTTATATAAGTAAAGGTAATATTTACGTGTTTAGGAATCCTTTCGGCTGGAAATTTCGTTAGTAATAATAATATATTTTATTCAATAAATCAAGCAACAAGACTCATGGTGTTAGTAACTTACAAAATACGTGAGTAAAACATTAACACAGAAACAATTTGTGACAAAGCATTAATACTGAAACAATTATATAAGACAGAAACAATTTGTGACATCACTGCTGCAAGGTGACAGGCCCAGCCGATACTTTGCAGCAGTGGTTCACAAACGCACAATCTAGCCTGCTTGCTATCATAGACAGGATGCTGTTGGTGCTGCCCCGCAGCAGTTTTTAAGCGTAGAAACTTCCCATTCTGACTTTCATAAAGATTTTTAATCTTTTATTTTTCAATTGTTTTAATTATTTTTTGTACATTGTTCTCACATATAGAAGCAACCATAATAATGTACCCAGAATTTTGTAATATCTATATTTAAAAGAGTGGCCTTGGAGTTTCTTGCCCGTTCTTCTCCATAGAGATCTACGTTTTGGAATGGGCAACTAGCTTCAACTTTCTGACTAACTGACCGATTCTTTGACAGTTCAAAAGTGCCTATAAATGGTTTAATTGAAATAAATGCTTTGAGTTTGAGTTTGATAACGTCTGGATCTTAAACAAAATATGCAAAAGCATGAAGCAGCAGCCATGAACACGCAAAATACCAAGGTTAACGTAACATAACATGCACATGCACTTGTATTTCCTGAAGGGTTGGGCAGAGGTGTACTTGTAAGTACACCCACATTTCACCAGGTATAGGTATTTAAGTATCATGTAATAGGGGGCGTGTCCATTTCCATCCACCGGACACAAATCTAGACTCCGGGCTGCTACTGAGAAATTCCAGATGGAAAAATCTAAAACACTGCTCGATCCGGGAATAGGGTAGTTTCCTAGGTAAAAAAATTCAAATTCTATTTAGTCCGTCTTTCAGATAATAAAAAAATATTAGACACGTATTTTTTGCTTTATCATATTAATCAAAAATAACTTAGAAAACACGCATTAAAGTTGGGGAGTGGGGGCTCGCTACGTCACAACGTCGTATAAAATCTAGCACGGCGTGACGTCATGCCACATTTTAACTCAATGTATTGCCGTAATCTTTTGATTACGTCAAAAAATAAAAAATACGTGTCAAAAAAATCGTTTGTGCTTGTATATGCCTATACGGCGACGGTGCCGTGCCGTAGTGCCGCCGTGTCTGTCAACAAGCTTCCCTAGTGATTCATACAACACTGACGACCGTGCCTAGATACGGCGAATATACCGTAGTTTTTCACGGCAGGAAAAACGTGTGTGTACAGCGGCCCTTATGCAGGGTAATGGTAAACAAGTTGAAAAAATCTACAAATGACTAATTAGCAGTGATCGGAATAGGCTGACTATATTTGCCTAAACCTCGGAGAACAGAGACAGAAAGTGGAGACTTCCTTACGACTATATTTTTTTTCCCGGGATTCGGGAAAAATCTTCAGTAAGTTGAAAATAAGCTATATTTAAGATGTGTAAAGGCTATTTATAACTAAATTTGCAATTATCAAATTTTCGAAATTTTCACGTTAAATTCCGAAATAAATAATCTAACTTTAATTCATGTATTCGAATTATATTTACGATCCAACTAACCGTTGTATCAAATCATTGAATACATTATGCTTTGTCAATAAGTATATACCTATTTTACTTTTTTATGCAACATGCACAATTTTTTTTAGTCAACAAAAAATTATATATAAAGCTTATTTTCAACTTACTGAAGATTTTTCCCGGATCCCGGGAAAAAATATGTAGTCGTAAGGAAGTCTCCACTTTCTGTCTCTGTTCTCCGAAGTTTAGGCAAATATACGTAGTCAGCCTATTCCGATCACTGCTAGTTAGTTACTATGCAGAATGCCACAGTGTAAAAATAACCTGACCCGAATAAACTGACTATAAGTTTTCCTCATCGATTATTACTAATTCCTCATTTATCACGTTTTTCTTCCATATTTTTGGCGCAGTGTTACGTCACAAATGGAATCACTTTTATCGTTACCTAGGGGAAAGAAAGAGTAACTTGGTCGCAAAGAGATTATTAACTAGACACAATGAGTTGGTAGACATATTATTTTCTTCAGTTTCAAAAAGAAAGACTATAGAAAACAGACGCTTATATGTGTGGGAATATAACACCTGATTCATATCCACATAATCTTTCAACACCATTCAATAAAATTGTGAAACATAAAACATAGTAAAAGTGTACAATCAAGAAAATGTATCAAGATCAGCGAACAGTCTCTCTTATCCAATGTCACTGACAAAAAAGCGGCCTAGTGCGAGTCGGACTCGCACACGAAGGGTTTCGTACCACCGTACAATATTTAACACTAGGTAAATACATATTTTTAAATATTTTCCAAAAACATACACGCCTTTTTGTATGGGGACCGCTTAAATTTTTTTTTCATAAGCCTGCTCTGTCCCACTGCTGAGCAAAGGCCTCCCCCAAATCCTTTCATGCATCCTTTTCCAGGGCTACCTCCATTCATTGCCAAAGAGCAATGGAGCGCAGCATTCTAGGTGTAAAACGAACTGACCGAATACGCAACACCACGCTACGCTCCAAAACGGGGATCTTAGACGTAGGCAAAAAGGCTGCTAAGCTAAAATGGAATTGGGCGGGTCATGTTAGCCAAATGCATCGTGATCGTTGGGCAACAGTGTGGGTGCTCCACACGGTGGGTGTCTGAGGATGGACCCCTTGAATATTAACCTTTATTTTATTTTTATTAGTTGTTGTTATAGCAGCCATAGTACACTGTGTGAAAATTTCAAGTGTCTACCTATCACGGTTCAAAAGAGACAGCCCTGTGACTGGGAAGGACGGACAGCGGAGTTTTAGTAATAGGGTCCCGTTGGCACCCTTTGGGTACGGAACCCTAAAAGCATGAGTACACCAAGTTGTCTATATCGCAACGGAACAATAGAATTATTTAATGTTTTTCTTGACGTTGCATTGGCCCGTTTCCCACGACTTTGCGACATTTTCACCAATTAGCTGGTAACACGCGTTTAGTACTGCATTGCGTTTTAATTGAATGCGTCAAAAAAGTTGATGGGGACAATGTTGCTATAATGTATTGCTACAGTGAGATTACAAGCTGATCGAGCTTACTAGACGACGTGTAAGTGACGTCATCCGCAAATATTTCGGGTAAAATATGGTACGGCGGTGAGAAGCACAGAAGTGGCGATGCTTGGAGAAGTATGTTCAGTGTTCAGCAATGGACGTCTTAAGGTTGAAATAATTTTTATGATATGATGGTAAAGTGGTATGTTGTTCTCAGTGTTATCTGAATTGGTTAATTTTACGAGCATGCTATTGCTTTAGAATGGAAAAAAATGTTTTTGTCCATAAACATTTTTGTACTTTAACAAAAACTAGTTAATTGCTATTTATCTACTGACTAGCAAAACTTCGTTATTAAAAATAAAAATCTTGTTAAAAGAAATATGTGTATACCAGCTTCTGCCCGCGACTTCGTCCGCGAGCCTATAACCTTTCTCAAGAATTGGGCTATCCAATGCAAAAATATTTTTTCAAATCCGACGGGTAGTTCCGGAGATTACCCCCTACATACAAATTTTACCTCTTTATAATATTAGTATAGATTTTATCTCTTTATAATCTTTATATATATAATTCTTCTGTGAGTGTGTATGTCACTGAACTTCTCTCAAACGACTGGACCGATTTTGATGAAATTTTTTGTGTGTGTTCAAGGGGATCTGGGAATGGTTTAGATTCACAATCGGACCCGATAGGTGGCGGTATTCGGTCAGGACAACGTCTGTCAGGTCCGCTAGTATTAGTATAGATAAATAGTAATGAGAGGAGTTCGTGGCTAAATAGTAACAGCCGCACGGATCGATCCATCAGGTTAAGCTACGCTTGCCGGGGTTGGTCCATGGATGGGTGACCATCTTTACATACCGAGACTCCTCCTTGCCTCGGAAAGCACGTCAAGCCGTTGGTCCCGGCTGTCATTTATGGATCTTTGACAGTTACGGGTCGTCAGAAGCCCGAAAGTCTGACAAACAGTCTAACGATACGTATTACCCAGTTACTGGGTTGTGGAGGTCAGATAGGCAGTCGCTCCATGTAAATACTGGTATTCAGCTACATCTGGTTAGACTGGAAGCTGACCCCAACATATTTGGGAAAAGGCTAGGCAGATTGATTTTTTTACTGATAATTTCATTCTGTTGTACGGTGATTCTGCATCACACACTATAATATTTTTTTATTTATTTCTTACCACAAATTACAGAGAATGTTAGTACACTTTTCAAAATTTTATAATTAATTTGTGGAAGACTGGTGCCTAAACTAAGTTTTTTACAAAACCTGTATGTCAGGTCACCAGGCCGCCCTAAAACATAGTTTTAAATTTTTATTGTTGTACTGGTGACGATCTGATTCGCATATAATATTATTCAAATAAAAATCTCATACATTACAATGTTGCAATATTGCTCATAAATATTGATTTACAAAATTAAAAATACAGAAAGGAAGATGGAAGGGTATGTGTGTGCACTGTAGGACAGTAGAGAAAATCCAGCTTTAGCAAACTCTTCGAGCCGATAAATCTATAGGGAGTCATGTAAAAGTGAATACTTTATTGGAATTACATTCATTACTCGTTCCTCTTTACATAGTAAAAAGTACGAATTCAGTTCTGATGCTATTTAATCATTAAGACTTGTTCTCAGTTACTTAATGACGTGTTAGAAACGTGTCTCTACAACAATATTTAGCTCAGGATAAGGAAAAGTGTATTCATTATTTTGTTACCAAGTCATTATTAAAAAAAAAAAAAAAAAACTGGCTCTTTTTTCCCGTTAGCATAATTATAATTTCTCGTTTGCTACTAGAATATAATAAGGACTTTGGTAATAAACAAAATTTGACATAATACCAGCTAACTGTCTCATTGCAGGGCACAGAACTCTTCTCATACACAGAAAGCACGAGCATTGATCAAGACGGGTTGGCGATTTCAGACTTATGTTAACTATAAGTCCAGGTTTCCTCACGATATTTTCCTTTACCGATGTCAGCATTGTCCAAGATCATCATCTGCCTCATCATCTGCCTAGCCTTTTCCCAACTATGTTGGGGTCGGCTTCCAGTCTAACCGGATACAGCTGAATACCAGTATTTTACATGGAGCGACTGCCTATCTGACCTCCACAACCTAGTGACTAGGTAACACGATACCCTTGGTAAGACTGGTTGTCAGACTTTTTGGGCTTCTAACTACCCGTAACGACTGTCAAAGATCTACAAATGACTGCCGGGACCAACGGCTTAACGTGCTTTCCGAGGCACGGAGGGGACTTGGTATGTAAAGATGGTCACCCATCCACGGACCAACCGCGGCAAGCGTAGCTTAACCTGATCGATCGACCCGTGCAGCTGTTATTACTTAGCCACAAGCCCCTCTCTTTAACTTAGAAAGTACTTTAATATTATGAATTTAAAAAATCACTTTGGGACTTGCCTGGATTTGAACCGTGTGCATGAGAGGCGAGGCCTTAACAACTGGGCCAACACGGTATTTAAATAAAATGAGAATCCTTTACGAGGATAAACAAATACAAAACAAAAACGTTTGAAATAAATTAAACACAAGGTTGTCAGTTTCGGTCAAAAAAGTCGATTTTAACGTGACGGGTTTTGATCAAAATTATGTTTACGTTGAAAAATATTACCTTCACGTAGGTCAGTTCAAAGTAAAATGTTTGTGTTAAAAAAACAATGTTCTTGTTTGTGTCTTTCGGTAAAATTCTGTTTTTCTTTTGTATTATTTTGGGTTTTGTAACAAAATGTTTATCCATCTGTCTAAACATTCGTCTTTTTGTCAACATCTGTCATCTCGTTAACTTTTGCAAAGTTACAGATATAGATAGAAGAAGTCTAAATAGCCTGAATGTAATCATTATTTTGTGGCTATTATAGTAAAATCAAAATCAAAAAAATCAAAATCAAAATATTTTATTTCACATAAACCTACATGGGCACTTATGAAACGTCAGAAGCTAGGTGCACGATTCCAATTGGTCGTTTCCTATAGAGAAGAGCCGGCAAGAAACTCCACGGTTACTCTATTAAAAATAATTGGCTTTTACAATACTTTCAAATAACAGTGTTACTAGGTATGGGAGGACAGTGTAGGTCTTTCAATAAGTACCAAGCACTTAACAAAATAGAAAATGGTCAACAGGTCTGTAAATGGAAATGTAAAACCTTTGACCATTCCTACTCCATCTTAAACTATCCATACCATCATCATCAGCCTAGAATGTTCCCACTGCTGGAACACAGGCCTCCTCTCTGTGAGAGGAAGTGGGCCGTAATCCACCACGCGGGCCCAGTGCGGGTTGGTAGATGTCACATGTCTTCGAACTATCCATACATTTAACAGTTTCTCTACTCACACGAATAATCTTCAGGTTTGTGTTCAGTATTTACTCTTTGCGTCACCAGTATTAGAAAAGTTACCGTACCTGTAACAAATAAAATAAAGATAAATAAAATACATCAACATTACTAAAACAATTGCAAGAGACAGATATTTCCTACAAAACACAATCTTCGTTAACATGAAAGACACACAATTTCAAAATGCAGAATGCAACAGATTGCAACATTACTTTAACAAAAACAGTTGGTATTACCTGAATTAAATAAGTGTGAAATGTATATTATTCGTATAGTAATGTTAACAAGAGAAGTGGTTTGCATAACATTTGCAAATACATAATGGACCTTATCAAGTATGCAGCATTTACAGCTGACAACTTCAAATTGTGTAGAAGGTAAAGCAAATGATGCTATTTTGTTGTGGGTATTTCTAAACGTTTTTCATTTTAAAAGACATGGAATATTTGAATTTGTATTAAAAGCAATAACTAACATTTTAGTTCAAAAAGAAGAAGTTGCTAATAACATCATGTGACCGCTAGCAGATCTATGTCAGAATAAGACACTGGTTGACAAATTCCTTTCATAACCACTGTAAGAGCTATATTGCGGTCAATTAAATTAGCAACACCAAAAATAGCAATTGATAATGAAATCAATGTAGACATTGAAAGTAATACATTATTTGAGATAAAAACACAGTTTATTGGAATTGCACATAATATAAACGATCGTGAAGATCCAGGCTTACTAATAGAAGATACTGAATGAAATGTTATGTGATAAAATCTAATTGCTTTTTTTATACAACACGAACTAAATCTGATTTACTACACACTATATTAAGTAAAATAACGAATGCATTTGTAAAGTTATTGCAATAGATATAATTTAAGTATTGCACACGTTTTTAAATACAAATGCTGAAACAGATGGTAAATGAATTTTGTATGAAATAAACAACGGCTGGTAAACTCTTGTATCATGACGTTGGCACGTCTCGGCTTTAGAAAGATTTTATAGATTCTATCTTTCTTCACATGAGAAGTGAATTCCCTACCATATCTAGCTGTGGTTGACCTTAGGAAGAAAGCCTCAACATCTTAATTATGCAGTTCTATATAGTATGTATGCTAGTTCGGACGAGCTATTTTTATTAACTATGTTCTGGACGACCTCATTTTCCGTATCGTCCCGCTTTTGGTCAAAAGTCGCCCCTATAGGTAGGCTTCTACTATTCTGTATTGCCTTTTCCCGCTAATTTCTCATCAATTCTACTAAGAGTCATCAATAGAACATCTATAAATAAACTCGTCATTCTGTTATAGCCAAAGTACTGAGCATTCCTGCTCTAAAGTCTCTACGCAGTCATCATTTCACATTGTGCAAACTATCTGATGTCCAATAAACCTTTCACCTACAAACGTAGTTCAAATCGTATCACGACTGGTGCAGAACATGTACACATTCTGTTTACCTTTCATTTCCTTCACGAGGAAAAACATTGTATTCAAGGAATAAAAAAATAGATTCGTAGACTAAATGTAGGATTAGATACTCCCACGTAATCTCTAGTAACATATTAGCAGAGGACAAAGGGACGAGTATTTTGAGAGCGAATATCATATAATAACTGAATCAATCATGTTCGTGTGGATAACCTCTGTCAAAGGGCATAAACATTGTATATAATTATAATGTTGTCTGCTATAGTTAAATTACTTTATCTTGTTTTGATTAGTTTGAACGATACAAAACCCGCAATTAAACAAAAACTTTTTAACTCTATATTTGCTTATCCACATATCTTATCTTATCCTATATCGTCTGCAGTTAGAAATTTGAATTGTGTCTGTATTGTAATTATTTTCCATGAGACAGCAAGCTTAGTCTTAATTTTTTTTTGAAATTATCATCAAAACTTCATCAGATCTATCGAGTAGGTACGATTGCATTTGACAATGTGCCAAATTGAAACATAATGAATATTATGTTAGGGAGTGACTCTAACTAGAACAGTGATACTCATATCACACAAGAATATATGAGTATCTAGGACCAAATCAACAGCTGTAGCCTTACAAATATTTATCTCGATGCTCATAGGTCCCCAACTAGCTTATTTGTTCATAACTACATGTGACTGGTGTGCCGATTTCAATCCCGAACAAGTGGTTACAGTCAATTGAACGAAACATGTTCGTGCGATGCTTCCTTCGACCGTTCGTTGTCATTGCATCGTGTCTATGTAGATTTAGCGTAGTATTTTACTTTATGAGGAGCCTCTGTTAGAATTTAATATCTAACTTAACAAGCTCGTCGTGATCTCTAACTACTTCAATGTTAGTAAATATATCTTGAAGAATATTTTCCTCACATTTATCAGTGACGGAGCAGTTATAGTCTAAGCTTGACCTCTTTTATCTTTAGGGAAAACGGAATCCCGAATATAATAATAATTGTAAAAGTAAACATAAATAAAACACTATTTACTTAACCGATATATAAGCTAATTCAATAAGCCTTGAACTTAACCAAAATGAACCCAAACCCAAAAACATTAACACAAGCATTACTCTTCTATCGATCAATACTGAAGCGAAGGCCAATAATGCGTATTGAACAGCTCAGTATTCATCGCTTTAAACTAATTACGGTGATAATAGAGAGATTAATGACTGTGAAACGGTTGTTCACGACGGGGGGTGGAGCTGATTCCACGGTGACAATGACTATTCACCACACTTTCCCCATGGATCGCTTTCAACTGAGGTGAAAATGGAAGGTCGAGGTAGATTTGGAACGAAAGTGGGTTTCTGTGATTTACTTGTTAGTGAATCGGATCTAGAATTATAGCGTTGGTAGGTTATAATATAAAGAATCAATATTAAAAAAAGACTGGCTTTGACCGTGACTGAGTCCTTGCATCATTTTGAAGACCATTAACGTTTTTACTTAGTGCAACTCATCAGAAGTTAGTTTGATTGTCCGATTTTTGTCATTAATTTGTTGAAATAATAGTTTCTGTAATATTGCACTTTTTCTGATAAGTAACCTGAAAAATGGTATCTTTAACATAAGGCTGACCGTCAAACTATTTCAATACAACTGTGTATTTAATGTGGTCGTTTTAGCCGGGGATCTCACGTCCTAATAGTCTTTCAATCTTTATGAAATAAGTCATGGTCAGTATAATTCCAAGTTACATTCAAGTTTTTATCTTGAAGGCAGTGCAGTATCATGCACAAAAACAAATCAGGCATCATTAAGAATTCGCCTCAACTCATTTAACTTTGTAGGCACAAAACATCGTCTATAATGATAACGAGAGTGGGCGCTGATACCTATAATTGCAAGATATTATTCTTAAGGCCCATTTTCAATGTAAACCATGTTTTTTATTATTTGAAGGGGCAAATAAACTGTTATTTTTATTATATTATATTCAGAGATCGTTGAAGTTACATACATATAGGTACGTAATACTAATACGATGCTTTTATTTACTCCAAAGACTGTACTTGCATGATTATTTTTATCATTCGGTCATAATCCATTATTTTTCACATACCATAAATGTGGAGTAAAACTTATCGCGAACCACCGAGCTAATTTCAAATCACAAGATGCTTCTAGGATGTTTTTTTTTTTCTGTAGGGCATCTCATAGCTGGCCTCTGAGGCCATGACTTTTTAACCGAGCAACCTGCTACACTCAAAGCCTTAAGCCAGGGACTTATAAACTAAACTTATAAACTAGGTGAACGCTCGTTAAGGGCACCCCCTGTGGGGTACGAGCCTCGGCTTAGGGCGTTTACCGGAGGGAGGACATCAAAGATGGGACGGGCTGGATCAAAGTTTTGATCATGATTATTAATCAGGGAATTTAAAGCTACGTGCTCAGCTGCAACAACTGCTGGCACCTCGTTTTCGAGCAAAGGTTGAGGGGGAGTATCATTTACTCGGGGGCGCGGCGGTCGCGATCGCAAAGGACCACGACGGCGAGGTCGGAATGACGAGTCTAGGATGTTCTATTTCATACACAGCTTATAATGTTCCCATTGCTGGGACACATGCCTCCTCTCGGTGAGAGGGAGTGGGCTGTAATCCACCACGCGGGCCCAGTGCGGGTTGGTAGATGTCACATGTCTTCGATTTTTTTGGTTCTAGGACATGCCGGTTTCCTCACGATGTTTTCCTTCACCGTTTTGAGAGCAGTGGTGATGAAATTAAATACGTTCGAACCCACGACTCGAAAGTCGGGGTCGTTACCACTGGACCACCACTGCTCGTATGTTCTATTTAAAAAGCACTATTTACTTTGATAACAGGGCCTCGCATACAGCCTCGATTTTACAATTTACATGTATTTAAATTTTCACTTCAACCCACATACATATAGCATTATAATATATGGAGCAGAGTTAACCCAATTTTCGCGTACCATACCATTCTGCGGTATATTTACTTGAACCAACCGAAGTGCAAAAGGTTGTCCGATGAATTTGAAATGAATTTCCAAATAGATCTTTGTCACCACCTGTATATTAGTTCTGGAAGTGTCAACTGTTATTGTTTGTTGATGGAGGTAACTGACAAGTTTATTGGGTTTACTGAGCTTTATTATTATTACTGGGATTTAAATCAAATCAAATCAAATCAAACTTTATTTGTGAACATAGGGGTACAGAAAGGTCTTAAAAATATACATTTTAGCGTGATCTCAATGTTCTACCAATACAATTGGTATACAAATAATTTGTTATTTTAATAAATACTTATAACATGCAATGATAATAATCAAAAGAATTAATTAAGATTAAATAAATGACTTCAAAAGTCTAAGTCAATTTCTAATATAATATAATGTAGATAAATGTTAAAATAATAAAATAAAATGTCAATAGCCGTTAATTTATAGTATCATTTAAAAAATCTTCTATGGAATAATAGGTCTTCTCTACTAGAAATAAAAATAGTTTACTTTTAAATTGGCCAACATTTTCTACACTTCTTATGCATTTTGGTAATTTGTTATAAATTTTTGGAGCCATTACAAAAATACTTTTCTTAAATAATGCGGTTCTAGATCCAACTAAATTTAACTGGTCACATCGACGCTGACTTGATACTCTAGAAAATCTATACATGTTATTTTTAACAAACATAGCTGTTTCATATATGTATAAGGAGGGCATAGTAAGGATTTTCATATTTTTAAAATAAGGCTTGCAACTGTCGGTGGTTCGCAGATTACAAATAGCTCTTATACATCTTTTTTGGCACTTAAATACCATATCTTTGCCTGTGGCATTACCCCAAAATATAATGCCGTATCTCAATGTTGAGGCGACTAGACCATGATATGCTGTTAAAACTGTTGTTCTATTTGCCGTTTTGCTTAACATATGCAAGGCATAGGAATACTGATTAAGTTTACTACATACTTTATCGATCTGTGTATGCCATTTTAACGTGTTTTCAATATTTAATCCAAGAAATTTTGTCACATTGGTTTCATTAATTATTTTGTCATTATATCTAATATTTAATGCTAAGTTATGATTTGGTCTTTGTTGGAATTTCATGATTACTGTCTTGTCTAAGTTTATTATTAAATTATTATTTTGCAGCCAATCTACGACCGATTTTATGTTAGAATTAATTTCCGTCTCTAAGGTGCTTAATTCGTCACTATTAAAAAGTAAAGTGCTATCGTCTGCAAACATTGTCATTGGGTAAGTTGATGCTGTCGGAAAGTCATTAATATAGATAATGAATAGGGGCGGCCCAAGTACACTACCCTGTGGGACTCCATATGATACAGTCCTTTGGCTAGATTTATACGTTATTTCGGTTTTTTTACATATTCTATTAACTATTGTTATTTGCTATTTATATATATAAATATGTATCACGCTGCGCCTGTTTCCTTCAAAAGGTTTTATAGATATAAGACTTTTAAGCTATTACCGCGAGCTTTGAGCGCGGCGATCGAATCAAGAAATTCCGTAACGAAAATAAAACCTAACACCCCCCCACTCCGCTTACCATGTAATGTCATCAATGTCATCATCCCAAGTGTAGCGTTGACAAATAGGAAGTATGGAGGTTACAAATGCTATGCAATAGCTTTACCGCGGCAGTCCCCGAGTGCCACACGATTTTTTTATTTAAGCTTTTGCATAGCTTTTATCGCGGGCTTTTTTTATGTAGGGCATCTCGTAGTTTATCTCTGAGATCATGACTACTTAACCGGGCTTTCCTGTGGGTGCCTTAAGCTATTACACTTAAAGCCAGGGGTTATTCAACTATGCTAATTAAAATTAGGTGAACGCTCGCTAAGGGCACCCCCTGTGGGGTACAAACCTCGGCTTAGGGCGTCAACCGGAGGGAGGAAAGATAGATATAGGACAAGGCTAGTGTCTACAATAGAGATTTTTTGAAAATTAATGGGTATTTGAAACCGTTGTTTATATTCATTGTTTACATTAGCATATTTTCTTTATTATTTTTAAAACTGCAGTTGTTCGTGGACCGGAATACATTGCTTCAGCTAAAACGTAGTCTTAACAAACGTAGTCTACTTTAATCTCTACTTAATAAAAATCTTAAATTCATTCACGGACAGACAACGCACAACCTAAACCGCTGGCTTTCGGCAAGACTTCCTAATAGAACGAACGTGAACACTAAGAAAGGATTTTTCTCAATATTCGTCCCCTAAAGGGGTCATATAGTGAAAGTTGGTATAGAAGTTCGTTATTTTTGCCGATGGGGAATCCTATTGGGACTTGTATCAATATTACATAACATCACGCTTTGTTTCCCAGAAGGGTTGGGCAGAGGTGTCCCTTTAGCAGGTATCTACACCCACATTTCGGCCAGTTATGTTTAAGTCCCATGTAATAGGGGGCGAGCCTATTGCCATCAACCAGGCATAAATCCAGACTCCGAGCTGCTACTGAGAAATTTCAGATAGAAAAACCCAATAACACTTTGCCCGACCCGGGAATCGAACCCAGGACCTCATGCTCAGCAGTAGCGCTTGCGATCACTAGACTAATGAGGCAGTCACAATATGTCGAGGTATCTGTATATTTCATCAAAATCAATCTGCCTAGCCTTTTCCCAACTATATTGGGTTCAGCTTTCAGTCTAACCGGATGCAGCTGAATATCAAAATTATTTCATTATCTCCTAAAATAATTACACCCCGTAATAAACTTACAACGCTCACTACCTACCTACTCACTAACCAAGCTGTGAACATTTTCACTAATTCCCGATGGATAAAGTTGATGAAAATTCACTTTTAATTAAAGCTGCACACTGAGCGAATTGTTGAACAGTGTTAATTCAGACAAAACAGTGCTGATATAACTCCGCCGCCGTTCGTTTTTGTCCCGATTTCCGATACTGTGTGCATTTTTTTCCGGAACTCAGCGAGTTCGAATTTTAAAATCGTTATTGCATGGAACGGTTTTTCTAGTGTGATTGTTTTTCATTGTTAAGGCACGTCCACACCAGCACACGTGCATGAACCGTTTACGCTTGGCGCCTCGAATGGCTACGGACGCGTCACATTCTACGCGTGCGCGCGCATTTTTCGAACGGTTCGCATACAAGGTTGATATGACCTGCGTAATTGTCCTATACTATGTCCCTAAAATGCACGCGAACCGCACTGTTCGTGCGCGCGAGAGGTTATAATTTGCACGCTCGCTAACCGCTCACGAACATGTCCAAAGGTGTCCATACTATGATCCAAAGATGCACGCGAACTGCACTGGCCATGCGCGTGCGCATGTGTGCTGTAGACACGCCTTTATGCTTTTGGTTCAATATTAAAAGAGGTTTTTTGTCAGTGTTCCACACATAGTTTTTGTAGTTTCCTAACGCAAAATTAATTTTCGGATTGAGTCCTGTAGTTAAAAACTACTGTATGCTTGCATAACAATCCTCAATACACTCTCTTTAAAATTAAGCCCCTTTATTTATAAACCTTGCTTAAAGTTAAGTCTGCTTAACCATACATTTTCTGACGTTTAAACGTCTCTTAATTTTAAGTGCCGTTTATAAATAAGGGGGTATTTATACTTTAGATAAAAACACCTACTATCTGCATAATAATATGACTGAAAATGTGTGTCAATATCATCGTCACATGAGTATAAATAAATCTTAAACTCGTTGTAACAAATCCCCCCGTTTCCACTCGCTTTATCAACAACAACAAAACGAAAATAGAAAGGAAAGACCACACTAAAACTTCCGATCAATCAAGCATGTCATTATAAACTGACAAACCGATTTGATCGATTCAAAACCAATTTAATTGGTTCAAAACCGTTTGATTGGTTCAAGCGGTTGCATCTCATCGGGTCGTGTCAGATCTATTGATTATTCTAAGTGATGTTGTATAACATTATTTGTCTTTTACTTTTTATTTGATTCGCTCTGTTTCCTTTGATTCATTTCCTCGTTTATCGGAGTTTAAGTAAGACGGAAGGTTAAATTTACTTTTATTTTTAGTGGCGGTAGTTGCAAGGGTTGTTTGGTTGACGTCCTACCAAGTTGGAAGAGTTCGCACATGGAAGTCATAAATATGGTAGTGTTAGTTACTACAATGTGATATTTGCATCATTTAAAATGTAAATAAATATACAAATAAAATAAAAGAGACATTTCCAGTAATCAGCAAAAATAAAAAATAAAAATAAAGCAAATACTGTAGGGAGATCCTGTAAGGCAATAGCATCCGCTGAAGCACAAATGAAAAAAAATAAACAGCAAGTATTTAGATACATAGATAGAATATTCTTTATTATGTACAGACGCCAGCACATCAAGCTACTACAATCTGTCAAATTTATTTAATAGATTTTCAACTTTATCGCTGATAACTAAGGTTCAAAGTTGATTGGGAAAATTTGACAGTTTCGGGTAGCTTGATGTGCTGGCGTCTGTACACACTAAAAATTACAGACATAAATTTAGAAATTTTACATTGGGTGACATAATGGGCGGTCTTATCGCTAAAAGCGATCTTTTACAGTTAACCTTTGGGTGGATTTTAATGGAAAAGGAGAGACAATACTGCAGGTAGGTATTTAGCTGCTGAATACACGGAAATCACCTAGATAGGTAAGTATTTTTGCGGACCATATTTTTTCTGTCTATCCCACTTCTCTTGGGCACGTAAATGGCGTCCAAAAATCATATCAAGAGGATAGCCAAAAAGAAGTCAAAGGTCGAAATAATTAGGGTCAAGTTCTTCTTCCTTATTAATTTAATCGAAAATAGATTTCAAGAGGTCCTTAAACGTCCTTCGTTTAATACTATCGCTCCTGCTTCGCACGGTTTTTACGACGTAAGGAGAACATCGAGATTTCTTTATTATATACATTTAATTTTAAAGTACTATACACATAAACCTTCCGGAATAAATTCTCTACTTGACGGTGAAAACCCCATTAAAATAAATTGCGAAATTTAGAAAAACAACGTAGTCACACAGACAGACATTAAAAGTAACTTTAATTTATAATACGAGTATAATATGTATAGATGTAGAAGTGGCGAGTATCTGCTTAATAACTTCATTTTAAAAGAAAAGTATTCATCATGCAACTGTGCCTAATTCCAAATTATATTAGGTACTTGCAGACCTCGCAGTGTTCAAAACAAATCTAGCTCGCTCATGTTGAGTCAATCTGGCATTCGCAAAAGATTGTAAACAAACACACAAGTATAGTTCGACGATTTCTATCTTATAAATCAGCGGAATATAGTGTTACAAAGATACCACTTCGGATATCATTTTCTGTTTTTTTCTACGGTTCTCTGAATGTTTGGCAGAGTCTTGTTGGTTCTTGGCAAAGACAGTCTGCGTTTTCTCACACTTCATGTCTTAAGAGGTGATGTAGAAATTACGTCAGTAGGATATGTAGAAGCGTTTTCCTGATTGCTATGCTAATGAATAGTAACAATTTAATGTAAGTGCGGGTTACGTAATTCTTGCGGAGAACCTTATAAATCACTACCTTTTAGACCTGACGAGCAATAGAGATGATGACAAAAAATATATTTTATGACCGTCTTGTTGATTAATAAAAAATATTGGACACGTATTTTTTCTTTTTTTACGTTATCAAAAAACGATTCCGGCGACACATTGAGTTAAGAATTGGCATGACGTCACGAGTACGTAGATTTTATATTTGTGACGTAGCGACCCCCACTCCTCAACTTTATTGCGTTTTATCTAAGGCATTTTTTATTAATTGATAAAGCAAAAAATATGTATCTAACATTTTCTTATTAGCTGACTGACGAACTATTTTTTTTTTTTTGACCCAGGCATCTTCCTTATTCTTGTATTTTTAAGAACGTTGACATTCAAAACCTTAGCCAAAATCTGTCAAAAAAACTTCTAATCTCTGTTAAAAATGTAGGTAACATTTTTGACATTAATTGTCGCTGAGATGTTTGCAACTAGATTTGAACGTTTTTAAATACGGGAATCGGCAGTGCTATTCTGTAAAAATCTCACCGTGAACGCTTAGGTGAAGTGAGCTTGAAAGTGAGCTGTCAATAGTGTCAATCCCTAGTATTTGGTGGAATGACAGCTCACTTCAAGTTCACTTCACCTTAGCGTTCACGGTGAGATTTTTACAGAATAGCACTGCTGGGCCTTCAGAATACACGTTTACAACTAAGAAAACTCCATACTGATATATATCAAAAGTTTCTCTTCCCAGTTGATGGCAATTGCAGAGCGTAAATCGTGCATGTAATTCCTGTATGACGTAACTTGTTCCAGGGTAGTTGATGAGTTGAAAGCAGACCTTGCCAACAGTTTGAAGGAGTTCATAACCAACAACTCCACCGCTAACAAAACTATGAAAACTTCCACGCTAGCATTACGTGGACACGTCTCCTTCAAACTACATACCCGAGTCCTTTTAAAGTCCCGTAACTTTAAAACTAATAAAGTTGTACTAATGTGTTCTTGGAAGAACTGCTACGAGCGAAGAAAGTTAGTCTTGTGTAGAAATTCTATTCTACCAAAGTTTAATATTATTATCATGTGCTTCATTGGTCGCAAACGCTACTGCTGAGCATGAGGTCCAGCGTTCTATTTCCGGATCGGATTTTTCCTTTAGGAATTTCTCAGTAGTAGCCCGGAGTCTGGATTTGTGCCCGCTTGATGGTAATAGGCTCGCCCCCTATTACATGGACTTAAACAAAACTGGTGAAATGTGAGTAAGTATACCTACGGGTTAGGCAACCCTTCGGGGAAACAAGGCGTCATGTTATATTGTATGATGTCAATAGAATCTCATCTTCTTGTAGGCTAGACTTGAGCTGTCCATTGATTTAGTGGTGCTAAATTAATGATGTAACGTCTAATGAGGACGCGTCCACATTAAACTTCCCTTACTAAGTCATACACTGGCAAAGGAACATAATAAATTATTGTCACTGTTATTTATTTTATGGAAAAATTATGACAAAAATTCAACATTTATTGGCTTTGATCAAAATGTGTGGCTGGGAAGTTTGTTGCACTATTTCTTCCTAGCTCAAACATTAAGAAGTGATGGGAAGAATGCAGGGCGTTTTAGGGGCTATTTTTAAATTAATAAAGTTGATTTTTAGGCTTATTTCAATGCAGGAGGAGACGCTCTGGGCGTCGGGAATCGCGAGCCGATTTCTGGCCACCGTAGGCGCGGGCTTGCGGACGGTGAGCAATGGGTAACTCGCCGCCCGATAAGGACCAAGCCCGGGTCGACAGCGCGTTGTGTTCTACGCGCGCCTCAAAGAGATGTCAGCAGAATTGACGGGGTCTGCTAGGGCCGATGCCTGCCGGGGTTGCGAATAAGGCCGAAAGGGAAATCGTGGCCCCCGTCAACATGGCAACTGAAGGAACACGGGTGAGTTTTTGTCAGTAAGAGTCTGACACGCCCTCCTGGTCCACCCAGAGTGGGAGTAGTTATTTGATAATTTCCCACCCAAAAAAAAGGCTTATTTTAATAAATGATATTTGAATTGTCGTATAATATACATACAATACATAAACTGTGTGTTAGAAACGATTAAGACGCAGATATATGACAGTGACCTTGAATGGTTAGTGTTCTGTACTGAGCTCACGCAACGCGTCGTACGTCCAGCCAGTAATAGGACTCGCCCATCAAGGAGCGCTGTCCCAAATTAGACGCATTATTAATTTAATATACGTAAAAAAAGGTATTTTAATAAAACACGTATACTAAAAGATCAGTAATTTAATTATCTTTAAAATGGTGAAGTTTTCAGAAAAACACACTTGATGGATTTTGCGTCATTCTCAGTTTTTTATCTGCGTTAGACATAACTTCACAAATTAATTTCACTATGTAATATAAACATAATCAAAAATATGCCTATATTAAAATATTTAAAAAATGCTCTAATTTAACATATATTTTTTCCAAATCACTAACACTACTCGTTTAGACGTCATCTTCAGTATAAAATCATTAAAAGTCAGCTATCGTCCCCTTAAATATACTATATATATATATATAATAGATTCAGAGTATGTAATTCAAATCAAATTAATACAAACTAGGTTAGCGCACTCAGTGACATACTTGTTTGTCGTTTGATGACTGATAGTAACAGATATGCTACGGTCTTAAAATAGATGCGCTTTGACACAAGACGTCTTTGTAATTAAATTGAGGGATACTGTTACCCGGGGTGGGAATCGCGAGCCGATTTCCGGCCACCGTAGGCGCGGGCTTGCGGACGGTGAGCAATGGGTAGCTCGCCGTCCGATAAGGACCAAGCCCGGGTCGACGGCGCGTTGTGTTCCACGCGCGCCTCAAAGAGATGTCAGCAGAATTGACGGGGTCCACTAGGGCCAATGCCTGCCGGGGGTTCGAAGAAAACCGATCGGGAAATCGTGGCCCCCGGCAACAGTGCAACCGAAGGAACACGGGTGGGTTTTAGTCAGTAAGAGTCTGACACGCCCTCCCGCTCCGCCCAGAGCGGGAGAAGTTATTTGATAATTTCCCACCCAAAAAAAAAAAAAAAAAAAGGGTTACTGTTACAGCCGTTTATCGAGGCGTCATCATCGTCATCACCAGCCTATAATGTTCCTACTGCTGGGACACAGGCCTCCTCTCTGTGAGAGGGAGTGGGCCGTAATCTACCACACGGGCCCAGTGCGGGTTGGTAGATGTCACATGTCTTCGAATTTTCGGTTCTAGGACATGCCGGTTTCCTTACGATGTTTTCCTTCACCGTTTTGAGAGCAGTGGTGATGAAATAATTTACACAAAGTAAAGCGCCTGTCTGGGTTCGAACCTACGACGTACACCTCGTAAGTCGCGGCCGTTACCACTGGGCCACCACTGCTCTGCGGCGTGAGGGCGTATGGAAGCATGATTGACTTAAAATATTAATTACCAGGATTATAGAGACATATTCTACCGTTTTACCAGTAGTAATGTAGTAGCTAAGTAATAACAGCCGCACGGGTCGATCCCACAGGTTAAGCTACGCTTGCCGGGGTTGGTCCGTGGATAGGTGACCATCTTTACATACCGAGACTCCTCCGTGCCTCGGAAAGCACGTTAAGCCGTTGGTCCTGGCTATCATTTGTGGATCTTTGACAGTCGTTACGGGTCGTCAGAAGCCCGAAAGTCTGAAAACCAGTCTTACCAAGGGTATCGTATTACCCGGTTACTGGGTTGTGGAGGTCAGATAGGCAGTCGCTCCATGTAAAACACTGGTATTCAGCTGCATCCAGTTAGACTGGAAGCTGACCCCAACATAGTTGGGAAAAGGTTAGGCAGATTGAATGTAGTAAGCGAAGAAAAAAATAATTACGTGTACTAAGTAGGTACAACACACAGCTACACATCAAGCTATAAATAACCAGTTTATGCTGATCTCGCATTGTACAAGATTTCCGTACAATGTGAGGTCAGTTTATAGAGGAAATGTATAGCTTTATGTCTAGCCGTGTGTACCTATGGTCAAGGAGCAGAGTCATTCAAATATGTAGTTAACCTTTTGAACGCCAGCCAAAGTTTACCTAAAACACTTATTATGTCAATCTAATCTCAAGTGCTTTTGATTTTTGGGTAGGCCTTCGGAAAAACGGAGAATTCGTCAATAAAGAGCCATTAACACGGCATGTATTATACCTTCCCGGGTTCCTTGGGAGCTGTTTTACTTGTAAAAATAGATAGTAGCATTTTTTCTTAAGTTCCGCGGGGGGACGCGCGACTTGCTTAGGGTTAACAATGACGCAGTCGGAAAAATAACAAGGTGCAAGTAAAAAGGGCCTGTTAGAAGTCAATATAAGAACCTATTACAAAATGGTAGTTACAATACAGCTTTACTAACGAAAAGTGTTTTCGGCATGGGTCCCACCATTTACAATAAAATACCAAATATTTTTAAAAATTACCCAATCCAAATGTTTAAAAAGAAACTGACAGCCCTATTGCTTGATAAGTGTTACTATTCAATTAATGATTTTTTAAATGATCCTATCTTTAGATTTAATTATTGACATTGTGTATTTCTTTATTATTATTATTATGCTAGTTTTAAATTCTATAATTTTTTTGTATAATTTATTTTTTTGCCAATTTTAATTTGACTATGATAACTTGATCTGACTTTTTAAATGATAAAAATATATAACTATAAAAAATTTGAATGACATATACGATAATTTATATTATATCAGAATGACTTAATTATTAATATTGTTAATTTAGATAAAAATTGTATCGTTAGTTTTTACGACTGCATGATTTATTTGAAAACTGTATTTTTTTTTAGTTTTTACGACTTTGCATGCCGTAAGGTAGAATGTACCGGAAAAACTTAGTGATGTACCATCTTATACCTGTACCTACATTGTTGGCAAAATAAATCTGAATCTGAAAAATTAATCAGGAGCATAACATGATTTATCCCTTGACTGGATATAAATTTGTAGTTGGAATAACAGGTGTTATACTTACAGACTTACCTACAGAGGTCTCTAGGTAAGTTTTCAATAGCAGGGAAAACTAACGTAGGTCAGCTATGACGAATCTAAATTACCAGAAGGTAACAATCTTTGATGATATTACTGAGCATCTTAGTGATTTCAAAGTACGTATTTTAAAAGTCGATTTGGTAAATAGCCTGGTATAGATTATAATACCAAAATATAATAGAATATGTGGAAAAACAATAAAGACGCTTTGACTCACAAAATGAAGCTGTCATACAAATTATGAAATTATTCTAATCATGTCGAAACTAGAAACAATATAGTTTTGTATCTTAAAGACAGAAGTTTTTCTTGTGTCAAAAGGTTTTTCAATACTTCTGATACAAAGTGGTGCTGTTCCACAAAAGATGGAACACTTTATAGCGTGTCTTGCCTGCCCTGATGCCTGCACTAATGCATATGCTGCATATGTTGTGTTACTGTCTGCTTAATAATCTTATTTCTCTCTTTTTTTTTCACGTTTCAGTAATTTATGGACACTTGTGATGGCGCCAAACTCGTGATTAAATTCTAAGCCGACTCAATAAAGATTGCCTTCGATGCGACGCGCCAAAGGCATCAGGTGGCACGGCGCAGCATGGCATGGCGTAACATTTTTGTAAGCAGAAATGATTTTGAATCTTATTTTCAGACCATTAGCACTCACATTTCGATGATATCGTTACAAGGGGACTTGAAGATGACGCTGCGATGTCACGGAAGACTTCGGCTTGCCGGCCCATACAAATGTTCGTTGACGTGCAATTTCGCGTCCTGCCGCTTAGTGAACGCCGCCTTAAGAAAGTCGCGATGAGTGACACGCATTTTATGATTGTATGCAATCATATATTTTGATATCTCGTATTAAACATTCTTCCTTCTAGCAATACAAGAAACTATGAATATCGTTTAATAGACACTGTATTTGACTGTGAACATAAACCGTCTGCCCACTTTACGTGCGTAATTGTGTTCATATTATAATTAATTCTCCACGCATACTTCTAATAATAAGATATTCATGGCGCCGGGGTCTTAGTATCCTAAATACGAGTATCGTAATTACACTGACATTACTCTTAAAGTAGCGATTGTAACTGCATAGACTTGATTTATATGGTTATATCAATTTATGTAATGAGTTATTACATACACAATCGAGAAAACTAAATAAGTAACTAATTCTAAATTAACTGAGACCCACCCTCAAGCGGCGCAAATACTGTAAACCTTATGGGTAACTACAGTTTTGAGCAGTTTAGGGTCGAAACGCTCGGATCATGGGGCCCGAGTGTGCGTCTCCTTTTTAAGGAAATTTCTCGTCGACTGGTCGACACCTCACGTGACCAGAGGGCTGGCTCGTTCTTTGGCCAACGAATTAGCGTTGCCATTCAACGTGGCAATGCTGCCAGTCTTCTGGGCACGTTTCCGGATGACAGCGATGCGGACGAATACTTCGACGCCTTAGTGTCGTTTTGTTTATATTATTTTTATTTATACAGATAGTGAGTTAGTCTTATAATTTCGTACCTACCTAATGTAAATAGTTAGCCGTGTTAAAAACTGTAAAATAAAATCTATGTCATTTTAATATTTTAAAATGAATTAAATAAAATTGTCACTTAACTGATAAATTATAATTATATCCTTATTTTCTTGATTCAACGTATAAATTATTGGTTTACATAAAAACTTAATTTCAGTATCCAAGCCAACTTAATCCTTTCTCCAAATCATGTAAATATGAAAAAAACATGCCTTCAATTTGCCAATACGATTATCTTAAAAAAAAGAAAAATATCTTTTGCCTCAAACTTAAAAAAAAAACAAATGACAATTTGATGACGTAACAGCGCTCGGCATTTTCTCACGAGGTTTCCTAGAACGAGCACAGATTAAAAACAATAGATTAGGTTAGTAGGTACGGTCCACTGCGTACTGTGTAGTAAGTCCAGTCAACGTGCGTTGGTTTATAATGGCTACCCAATTTTGAAGGCACGATCGCTTATTGTTTTTAGAGTTCCGTTCGTTTAGAATGTAGGAGTACTTTTCATTTGTTATCGTGGTAGGACAGTTGCATTTTTGTGTTAAGTTTTGACTTTATAAAGTCACTCCTGTAAATTCCTGTTAAAACAGTTATGCAACATTCAAAGTTTTCGGATTTTCCTTATAATTTTTATAGTTAAAAAAAAAGAATTGCTTAACAATTAGGCATTTTCTTTTTAAAAATATTAGTAAGAGTAACTATTTTTTTTTTCAAAAGCCTCATAGCATAGGTAACTAACTAATACTTTCATTATTAACAATATTTTAAAAGGGCTGGATTTTCATCCAGTCAACTCAATGTTTGTTTCGAAAGAGCCTAAAATATCGTAGTTACCTATACTCCATTTGAAATAAGATTAGACATTTAACTAAACCTTTTTTACAGTCCGTTCAACCGATTTTGACTTCTATTGCGTAGGCATAAGGATGGCATTAAAAGCAAAAAAAGTGGTTACAAACCAACTGCAGCTGCCATTTATCATGCCACCAACGCAATAGAAGTCAAAATCGGTTGAACGGACTGTAAAAAGGTTTAGTTAAATGTCTAATCTTATTTCAAACGGAGTATAGACGATTTAAACTTAACGTTGTTTTTCATGTTATCTTGCGTGGAGAGTGCGTATTACGTGACTAGGAACAAAATTCGAAGAGTATTGCGTCTCACTTATGGTATTTGGTGACCACACTTTGTTAGAACGGAATGTGAAACAAAAGTGAAGGTCTAACTTTCTGGTTCGTTTTTTGTTTTTTATGGTCTGCTCTACATTCGTTTGTAGATACAGTCAACCGCACATCAATGGTAACTCTTGCTCTATGAAAATCACCGTTACTGCTACGACAAGTACTCTCAATGTTTCAATATGTGTTCGGTTGGCTGTACCCAAATAGTGATCTTTATATGGAGTACAATTGGAGCATACTGTACTGTATCCTACGTAACTGTATGGGCAATTAGGCGTACAAATATTTTGGTTAATGTGGCAAAGTACATAATCTCGTTGGGGTCGAAAATGGCAATAGGCGTTCCTCAAGGTTCGATATTGGGTCCATTCCTCTTTTTAGTTTATATAATACAGCTTGCGAAATAATTCGTAACAAAATTATATTGGTTTCATAACAAGATGGATGGTTTGTGTGAAAGATAATATGGCTAGACCACCGAAATGATGACTAAAAGAGAATTTTGGAAGAAAAATAACATGTTGCGTCAACCCCAAATAATATATAATACCTATTTGGTTCCGTGTATGTACATTAGATCTCATTCTTACTCTTATTATTGAGAGGTCGTGTAAAATTACTTTTCTAGATTTTTTTAGGGTTCCGTACCTCAAAAGGAAAAAACGGAACCCTTATAGGATCACTTCGTTGTCCGTCCGTCTGTCTGTCAAGACCCATTTTCTCAGGAATGCGTGAAGGTAACAAATTGAAATTAATACCAAATACGTAGATCTATTTTTCCTTGGAGTTCTAAAAAAATCAAGCTTCTAAATCAACGCTATAAAAAAATACAGCTATTTATGTGACATATTTCGGCACTCGCAAATAATCGAAGCCTACAGAGTACTTCCCGTTGACCTAGAATCATGAAATTTGGCAGGAAGCAAGGTCTCACAGTACAAGTTAAGGAAAAAGTTATAAAATTTATAAATAGTAGTTTTATCACATAATAAAATATTTTTTTGCGATTACAAACTTACATTTGCAGTTGGAGAATTGATCGTGACGTATGTAAGTATAAAATGTTTCTCAACTGTTAAGTTTGTTCTTGGGATATTCATCCCAACTACGGAACCCTTCATTGTGCGTGGTCCGACACCAGCGTTGCCAGACATCCCGATTTTGGTGGGACGTCCCGATTTTTTGCCCAAAATTAAATGTCCCGCGCGGGACAGGCTTAGTCCCGATTTTCGGGGATAGAAAAATAAATAAGTAATTCATAAGTAATGTATAACTTATTTAATATTATATTCCTCTGAAGATTTAACTGCCTTACAGGGAAAACTAATAGTTATTGGTTTATAGTACCTATAGTAAAGTAACGTATTTTCATTAAAATACATTTTCTACTGCTTTATATCATCATTGTAAACTTAATTTGAAACACAAATAAAAGGATAAGTAGTAAAAAATAATACAAATAAATAATAATAATGACATAATTTACGTTTTCTTATTATGTCCCGGTTATGACGAAAGAATCCCGCTTTTTTACTTAAAAGGGTTCAAAATCCCGGATTGCCCGAAAAAAAATCGGGCAACGCTGTCCGACACGCACTTGGTTGGTTTTTTTCGTTTGGTTTATGTCTAACGTGGTGTCAGTGTTTTTATGCCGCCCATGGGCCTTTGACTTGACTTCTCACGCCATCGAGAAATTTCTCTCAGGCATGGCCGGTTCTAGTTGTACATAGGAAGTATATAGAAATAAAGTGTGCACATTTATGCAAGGTATTCACGGTCAAACTAAAATTTTTCAGTAAAATAAAATAAAAATATTTCCGGCCACCGTAGGCGCGGGCTTGCGGACGGTGAGCAATGGGTAGCTCGCCGTCTGATTAGGACCAAGCCCGGGTCGACGGCGCGTTGTGTTCCACGCGCGCCTCAGATAGATGTCAGCAGAATTGACGGGGTCCGCTAGGGCCAATGCCTGCTGGGGCTGCGAATATGGGCTGAAAGGGAAATCGTGGACCCCGGCAACAGGGCAACTGAAGGAACACGGGTGGGTTTTAGTCAGTAAGAGTCTGATTCGCCCTCCCGCTCCAACCAGAGCGGGAGAAGTTATTTGATAATTTCCCACACGAAAAAAAAAAACGGCATGGCCGGTTCTAGTTGTATATAGGAAGTATATAGAAAGAAATTGTGTACATTTATGCAAGGTATTCACGGTTAAACCAAAATTTTTCAGTAAAATAAAATATTTTCCCATTGTAGAAGTTATCGTACAGTCGCATCATGATTTGATTCATAGCTGTCAGTTACACATTTTGCATTCTATTTTTATTATACCGCTATTCATTTTTTAGGTATACCACGGTTACTGCACTTTTTGTACAATGAAATAAGCGGCCATTGGCCCCATTATGGGTCAACTTTACTGACAGTTTGGGGTAAATACAAGTTTCTTGGAAAACTGTTCCGCTATTCGTTACTATTTAAAACATACGTTTGACATAATATTGTTGTAACTGGGTAATATTTATGACCCTAGTCGAGAGATTTATTTTGACAGTTCAACACTATCCAGTACCTAATACCATTATGTTTGTAAAATATATCACCACAACAGTGATCAACCCTCAAAACGAATGCAGTTTATTAAGGGCTCCTTCTGCAATAAATATATTGGGTATTGAATAATGTTAAAGTCAACTATAAATGCAGAAGTGCAAGCACGGAATAGCAAGGTCCTAGTATCAAATTCGGTAGGCATTTAGCTGCGTCCGAATGGACTGGAAACTAACACCAAAAAAGTTGTGGAAAAGACTAGGCAGATAATAATGAAGGCTTTAATGTGAGGACAGTATTATCTATATGTCGGATCCAGTCATTAGTATGGACACGAAACGAATCGCAAGCGCGCCACTGCACTGGCGACATTACGTGATCTACCCACACCAAGCGCGCTTCTACAGAGTTGTGATGTTTTAAGGCTACGGCGAGGAGGTCAGCCTCTGATCGCATCGAAGTGAAGACGTCACGGAACTGTTCTCGATTCGTGGTGCTCAGTTATTGTGTTAGTTGTAATTTGTGATCATTGTGTTAATTTGTGATTTTAATAAACGCCGTCACACCCAGTGTGTATATAATTTAGTTAGTGTGATTAATTTGATAGTAAATTATAATGTGATTTGAACTGCAAACTGTTTTTCTATTGCGCATTAACCAACACTACCCACACTACGCCCACAGTAGTTAAAATATGCCTGAAAATAACGAGTCACATACCCGTCTCCGACATATACTTATCTTAAAATTTGTGAATTTGTACGTAGTGAACTTCGGAACTAATGATTCGATTTTGAATTTTTTTTCACCAATGTGAAGGAAGAGGAAGCTATAGTATTGCAGAGTTTCATAGGATATATTTTATATTAAAAAAGAAATTGCACGTGGATGACGTCGCGGGCAGAAGTTAGTCTGTTAACCAACTGTATGTAAATGACATCTGCATAAATACTGACGCCAAGTACTTGTCAGACTCGTAAATAAAGTACTTAATGTCTGGATGTTTAATGTTAAACATGGTCATTAGACAGCGTTTTAATGGATAGGTGCTTGGTAGGTACATGAAATGCCCGAAGTATCAACACCTTTTATGATAGGTAAGCTATGTCAAGAGGGTTGGCAGAAGCATTCTGTTGAATTAATACTGCGATTACAATTTTTTTTGCCAAATGTGATGATTATTCAAATAATTCTCATCTGCCTAGCCTGTTTCTAACTATGTTGGGGTCGGCTTCCAGTCTAACCAGATGCAGCTAAATACTGAATATTTTAAATGAATCGACTGCCTATCTGACACAACCTAGTTACTAGGTAACACGATACCCATTGGTAAGATTGGTTGTCAGAGTTTCGGGCTCTTGACTACCCGTAAAGATTGTCAAAGATCTACAAATGGCAGCCAGGACCAACTTAATTATTCAAAAAGATTTTATTAGCAAACTAGCTTCTGCCCGCGACTTCGTCCGCGTGGAATAGTTACTTTGGGCGTATTTATTTGGATAAGGATTAATATCATGTTTATAAAAACTCCTTCACAAATAATGCATTATTTTAGAACAAATTTGTGAATCAACCTTAAAAGATAGACATATGCTGACGCGGACTTTTTTTAGAACTTTTAAAGGGGAACAATTCTGTTGTGCATGATTTTTGCGAAACTTTAACCGTTTACGCAGTGCACGCAGCGGAAGCTCTCAAAAAGAAAGAAAAAAAACCCGATTTTGAAACACTCTTCATTGGTGCTCCGCTTCTATTGGTCTTAGCGTGATGATATATAGCCTATAGCCTTCCTCGATAAATGGGCTATCTAATACTGAAAGATTTTTTCAAATCGGACTAATAGTTCTTGAGATTAGTGCGTTCAAGCAAACAAATAAACTCTTCAGCTTTAAATATTAGTATATATAGATGTGGTGAATTCGAACAAATGCACTGAATGTTGATTGCTAACTGTAGTAAGGAGGCAGGAGGAGGAGGTACTTGGGCTGTTCTACACAAAGGAAAAGAAGGCTTTATAAATTCACCAACCGTAGCATGATACCTATTTCATTCAAAACTTTTCCAACATAACAAATGAATCGTGGTTCACGATTGACACATTAAATGCTGCATAGTGATGGCACGCATGAATTACCGATCGATATACATGTTTTTACAGCAAACATTATGGCATAGAATATGAATTTATAGAAGTGATCCTTTCACTTCAAACGTATTCTATATACCTGACATTTTCGGGGCGTAAGATATTTTTAACCGACCGAGGAGGTTCTCAACTCGACTGTATGTTTTTTTTTGTATGTTTGTTACGCGATTACTCCGCCAATTATGAATTAATTTTGATGATTCTTTTTTTGTTTGGTAGGTCATAGTTCAGAAGTGGTCCCATATAGATTTTATTAACTTTGTTTGGGTAGTTTTTGAGTTAGCTTTAATAATACGTATTTTTTCCCACTTAGTATGTGGATGATATGATAAGTTCTTGCCTGCCACTGTTATTTACATAGCAGGTAGTGGTTTTCGAATTTGTATGCGGTAGGTACCACATTTAAAAATTAAAACTTTTTACAAAAAAAAAAACGACTTCCAATAAAAATACTAGGTACAAAGTGAAAAATAACTTTAATTTCGGAAGTCGGTGTCTTTGGTTTTGAATTTTCGTTGTTTGCCACCGACTTCCGAAATTAAAGTTATTGTTCACTTTGTAGTGTTTTTTTTGGAAGTCGTTTTTTTTTTTTGTAAAAAGTTTTAAAAGACAGTAAAGGTTGTGTCGTCCCTTTCGACGCATGTTTTGTGCTCCGCGCTCCATTTTCGACAAATTTAACAACCCAATTTTAACTTTGGTGAGAGCCAGCCATAACAGCTCTAAGTTTGTAGGGTGGGAGCGGTGGGTGTACTTTATTTCATCAGTATCTATCTGCTGACTGCACACGTATAAAAGATAGCCGTGTACGATTTCCTACGTGGATGGGATTTCCCATCGGCAAAAATGACGAACTTCCAATTCAATTTTAACAAATCCTTCCTTAGTGCTAACCTTCATTATTTAAGGAATTTTTGTGCAACATATTCTGTTTTTAGACCCGGCCGGCAGTTTAGGTTATACCTACGTTGTCCGTCAGTGAGTGAATGAATAATTGAATGAATTAAGAATTTGTATTTATTTATTTATATCGAACACAAATTATTCATATTGTTGTTAGTAACACTTATAAAACTATGTTAGTAACATTTAAAAATAAATAAAATAAAACTAATTCATGAACCTATAATGTCCGCTTCCGGTTGCACCAGGCCCGCAGTTGTGCATACGGGTCCAGTGCCCAAGGAACGGGCAATCAGGCTTATTTACAATCACCTTTAAAATGCTGTTGGTGCTCCCCCGAATCCTTCGCATCAGGGATGCTGTTCTTTTTCACATAATGGCCTGAAAGCTGTCTGTATCTGCTTCAGCAAACATGCCCGATGCGCTATAGAACCGCGGGAGCCCCAACAGCATCCTAAAGGCGTTATTATACAACGCGGTAGTATTGAGTAGATGGGTATCACTTCTTTTTAACCGACTTCCAAAAAGGAGGAGGTTATATGTTCGTCGCGTATGTTTTTTTTTTTTTTATGTCCACCGATTTCTCCGTCAATTGTGGACCGATTTTGAAAATTCTTTTTTTGTTTGAAAGGGTGTGCTCTCGAATTGGTCCCATATAAATTTTATTAACTTTGCTTGGATAGTTTTTGAGTTAGCTACAATATACGTTTTTTTTCCCACTTAGTATGTAGATGATATGATAAGTTTCTGTCACTGGTAGCAGGTAGTGGTATTCGAATGTGTGTGGGGTAGGTACCACAACTAAAAAGTGAAAAATAAAAACTTTTTACAAAAAAAAAACAACCGACCTCCAAAAAAAAAAACACTACAAAGTGAAAAATAACTTTAATTTCGGAAGTCGTTGGCAAAAAACGAAAATACAAAACCCAAGACACCGACTTCCGAAATTAAAGTTATTTTTCACTTGGTAGTGTTTTTTTTTTTGGAGGTCGGTTGTTTTTGGTTTTCCTGTTCTATGACTGTCGCCACTTAATAACAAGTGTCACTCTCCGGATCGTTTCGGTTACGGCTGCTTAAACAGCCGTATGAGCGATAATGGCCGTTGTCAGATCCGGTCAAATACGGGTTCGTCATATTTGCATGTAAAGTGGTTTTTCCTTTTCTTCTTTTTGAGGGTCGAAAAGGTTACCTGTGTGATGGTAATGTTGCTTGGAATTTTAGTACTTTAGTGAAGTTAAATTCATTTTATGTAGGTGTATTTGGATTAGGTAATTTAGAATTGAATTGAAAACTTTACCCACGCTGCTTAAATTCTAAAACTAACCTCAAAATTAAGTGAAACTCTTTTGGAATAAACCTGTTATTATATCAAGATCATCCTTGCATCATAGGATTTCTCACAAATAAATAATTATAAGAAACCAAAGATAACCTACAATAATAGCTTTTTTACTGCAGGAAGTTTTCAATCATCATCAGTACCTACGACAGCAATAAATCTAACAAAGGTAGGAACTTTAGTTTGGAAAAATAAACGCTTTTAATATTACCATAATTTTACAATAAACATTGCACTTCCATGTTCATACGGAACTAGACTTCCACCATTTAATTTGCGGTACATGCCACTTACGCTCCGTACTAATACAATTGTATATTTTTCATTCACAACTGAAGGAAATCTCATTAAAAAGGCATCGTACTTTAAAGGCGGTCTACATTCACGGTCTGATGGATTCAGCACTTTTTCATAATTTCACTGTAAACTTTAGACGTCGCGACGTCTAAAGTTTGCAGTGAGAAAAAAAAGAGGCGTAGCTGCATAAATTATAATTTGAGCTAACTGTGAACTAGAAACATATAGTTGTTTTTGAATACTTATTTATTTTGGATTGGATATTAGGTAAATCGGTTACTTTAACTATTGGGCTTGTGGCTAAGTAACAATAGCTGCACGGGTCGATCGATCAGGTTAAGCTACGCTTGCCGCGGTTGGTCTGTGGATGGGTGACCATCTTTATATACCAAGACCCCTCCGTGCCTCGGAAAGCACGTTAAGCCGTTGGTCCCGGCTGTCATTTGTAGATCTTTGACAGTCGTTACGGGTAGTTAGAAGCCCAAAAAAGTCTGACAACCAGTCTTACCAAGGTGTATCGTGTTACCTAGTAACTAGGTTGTGGAGGTCAGATAGGCAGTCGCTCCATGTATAATATTGGTATTCAGCTGCATCCGGTTAGACTGGAAGCCGACTCCAACGTAGTTGGGAAAAGGCTAGGCAGATGATGATGGTTACTTAAACTATTAATTAATGAATGTATACTATAAATGTATATTTTAAAATGTATTTTTTGCAAATATTTAAAAATGCATTGAATATGTACTACAGAAAATTATAAACGAAAATCAATGTCTTTATTATTTTTATCTACACCCATGCTATAAAACCTCTATAAAAGATTCTGAAACAGTTAGCTTATTGGCAACATTATAACAGCCAGTGTCATAGTAACCATTACTTCATCCAAACGAGTGTTACAATGTTGTACTAAATTTCATTACGCAACTCGTATCAATGTTCAAACGGGGGACAGCAGCACCCGCTGCACGCATGTGTGTGTGATGTGCTGGTGCAGACGACATTCATACGTGCAGTTTTACTGAATTTCGTGAGTTTTTTTTTAATTCTTGATCTTGAATTATTAATACTCAATGGTTTCAGAATCTTTTATAGAGGATTCATACCATGGTTGTAGATAAAGTCTTGTATACAACTGTTCATAATTAGGTATTCAAACATGTGATACTATTATCACACTCACCTACAGTTGCATGAATAACTATAAAGATGATTAGTGATTATAAATAACATCACGACGGGATTATATTACTATCGGTAAACATACCTATACTCCATTTGAAATAAGATTAGACATTTAAACAAACCTTTTTTACAGTCCGTTCAACCGATTTTTACTTCTATACCGTAGGTATAAGGATGGCATTAAAAGCAAAAAAGAGGTTACAATACCCACTGTTTACTGCAGCTGCCATTTGTCATGCCACCATCGCAATAGAAGTAAAAATGTTGAACGGACTGTAAAACAGGTTTAGTTAAATGTCTAATGTTATTTCAAATGGAGTATAGGTTTTTAATAATAATTTTATATTTTACCTTTATATTTATATCGAAAAACGTGAGCGCCGTAAAACCAAGTTAAAATTACCTAGTAAAGTTCAAAGGGCTATTCAACAATTACATGATTCATAATCTCGGTCAAAAGCAATCTTATTTTTGATGTTTCTATAACTAGCTGTAATGGTAAAATAGGAAATTAGGTCAATTGGCCTATTTAATCGCAGATGAGACACCCTTTAATAACATTAATTAACAACACAGCAGCTGTGACAACATGTGACAAGACATAACAACAAAACAAAATGTTAATAAGAAGCTTACTGGGTCATCTTTGTGTAAGATGACATGTCGTTTAGTTTGGAAAGATAATCTTGCTTGATTTTTACCCGATTATGGCACAGCCAAAAGGAGGTAACAGATTTTAGCAGGCTATGTAAGGATCTATGTTCACCTGTTCGCTCATATCTCATAAATTACTGGTAGTATATTGAAAAACTTTTTACAAAAAAAAAACAACCGACGTCCAAAAAAAAAACACTACAAGGTGAAAAATAACTTTAATTTCGGAAGTCGGTGTCTTTTTTGCCACCGACTTCCGAAATTAAAGTTATTTTTCACTTTGTAATATTTTTTTTTGGAAGTCAGTTTTTTTTTTGTAATAAGTTTTTATTTTTTACTTTTTTGTTGTGGTACCTACCCCACATATATTCAAATACCACTACCTGCTAGCAGTGACAGGAACTTATCATATCATCTACATACTAAGTGGGAAAAAAATACGTATTTTGCAGCTAACTCAAATACTACCCAAGCAAAGTTAATAAAATTTATATGGAACCAATTTGAGAGCATATCCTTTCATACAAAAAAAAGGAATTTTCAAAAACGGTCCACAAATGACGGAGAAATAGGTGGACATACATAAAAAAAAACACGCTACGAACAATTATAACCTCCTTTTTGGGAAGTCGGTTAAAAATGAGGTATCGTTGTTACTTCTATTTCCGTATAAATGGCGCCAGAGTTGCTACTTGTCTCAGTTTATTTTTGAGATGAAATACCGATGTAAACTAGGCTAAAAGTCCCAAAATATATAAAAATCAATTACTGTGCGTTAGTCTCGCAAATACTCGAAAATAGCTCGACCGAATGTGATGAAATTTTGGTAAGTTGTGTGCGCGCCGGAAAAAAATCCCAAGGAAAAAAAATGGAAATAGTATTACAATGATTGCCGGGTATTAGCTAGTTACGTAATAAAACAAAGAAGGACCACAGCGGCCTTTCACTGAACTAGAAAAGCTTATTATTGACCTGATCAAAACTCGATTACCTACGCTCTCAATGTCTTCAAAAGCCAAATATAACACTAAAAGCTTTGAATAAAGCCACGTGTATACAAAATACTGACATAACTACACAACCACTCCACAAAATAAAAAGCTCGTAAAAGTAGAATTTTATATAAAACCAACGTTACACAATAATTTACGAGATTGGCTTCCAAGACAGGATATTCCCAAAAGAGGATAAAACAAAAATGACGTTTTTATTAATGGCTATTTACGACAAAACAGTCGTGACTCGGATTAAAATGTTCGCTTTCTTATTCGTGTTCGGAATATTGAGATTTGGAGATCCGGATCGGCAGTTTTTTGTAGATAACTGTTAGGTACTTGGTTTTTTTATAGTTGAGGGTACAGAATTTAATAACTTCGAACTGAAGAGTTTCTTTTGTCAAAAACTCGTGTGAGGATACAGCACTAGTATTTAAATGGCGGGTACACGACGCAACCAATCACAATCTAGTTACCAACGCGTTAGTAAGCTGCGTCATGCGGACCACCGTTGAAACACTAGTGTTGTGACACTCTGGCCACTCTTTAGTGATTTGAGTTTGTAACACGTTACTTTTGAGTCACGTTATGGACGATAGGCCTTACTGATAAAGAAAAGTCAAATAATGTTATTTGTACAAAAGAGCAATTTTCATGTTTTACACAACTTTCGGAAATCGTTACCCCACCATTTTTCTCTCAAAAAGGTTGGTTCAGGAAAATATAAACGAAAAGTCAAATATTCGGTTGATGTAATTTTATTTGTAAGGAAAATAAAGCTTCCTGGCTTCCAGCCAATAATAACATTATATTTATTTACCTTTGTTATGATCGGTACCTAACATAATTATTATTTTCAGTAGGTATTTAGATGGGCAAAATTTCTGAATGAGTTACACTAAAAGATGTTCTTGATGAAGTTGAAAAAAGAAACCCAACCTTTGAAGAAAATATGTTTGGAATAGACGATGTGTTTCCAATCGTACAAATATTTGAAAAAAAAAAACAGCTTTTTGACGTTTGATAACGCTTACTCCACGTCCTATTGAAGAGTGATAGTCGCGGTCATTTTGTCACTTTTAGTTCGAAATACCGGACAGCGCCCTCTGTGAAACAGAAAGTGACATGCACGCAACGACTGCGTATTTCGCGAGACGATCGCACTTCACCTTTCGGAACGTGGATCCACGCGAGACACAATGGTTTTTTAATTGTTTCTGTAATTAGCCATTCGGGAGGTTAAATAGGACGCGACCCGATGCTTGCTATCAACGCCATTTCCTTTCAAAGCAACATTTTAAACATATTGTATAACAAAAACCGGCCAAGTGCGTGTCGGACCACGCACAATGAAGGGTTCCGTAGTTGGGATGAATTTATCCCAAAAACAAACTTAACTTTGTAGTTGAAAAATATGTTCCCCCATACGGAATGTATGGTAAAACATGTTTTTGCAACTGCAAAGTTAAGTTGGTCGATAATTACTCGTTAACTTGTAGAGACTACTTAGCTGTGATAGTTTTCCTTTTAATTTCATTATATAAACTACTGTTGTGATTTTTTTCACATACCCAAAACCAACCATTAAGCCGGTAGGGGGGGACGGGACATTTGACTCTAACAAAAATTAGCACTTTAAAGCTTAATATTTCGCAAACGGATCCCTGAATCCAAAAATGGTTTTCACAAACTCACAATGTTTTTGAAGGACCTTTCCAATGATCCCTCACCATGGGTAAAAAAAACAAAAAAAAAACATCACCACTTTACGTGTATGAGAGGTACCTATCCTAAAAAATTTTTTTTTCATAATTTTGTTTTACCACTTTGTCGGCGTAATTAATATGTATACCTATGCCAAATTACAGCTTTCTAGTACGAGAGTCTCGGAGCTAGACCGCGGACGGACAGACAGACAGACGGACATGACGAAACTATAAGGGTTCCTTGTTGTTAACTACAGAACCCTAAAAAAGTTGACTCTTAACGTGACGCCTGATATTGCAAAAGAGCACCTATTGTAATAGCCTTTTTTTATTTCAATGAGTCGATTAATAAATTTAAACGACCGGTATTAAAATATTATAGCCACGAATCATTCCAACGGATACACTGTGTACGATCCACCGCGGTAACTCCATTAAGTACTCTGCTTACCCTGCAACGTGGTGTGACTATTAAAAGAAAGTTTTATTGCTTAATCGCGTGTTATAGAAATGTCGTGGCCAGATCTTAGAATTGATCATTTCATGAAATGATCGACCATTTCATGAACAGATTGTGTTTCATGAAATGACCAGCTAAAATTGACCATATCGTTCAAACGTCAACGTCTAATGATATGTCAGTCGACGTTTGGCCATATCATTAAGTAATATCCATGCAAATATTACTGGCATTCATTAACTTTTGATAATCTGGGTCAATGGATAAATGAAACATTTTAAATGGCTTTCATTCCAGAAGCAAAATAATAATTTAAAAGATTTGAATAGTTAAATACTAACCTGTGAAATACGTTCCAAACTACATAGTTTTTTAAGGTTGCGCTCGTTTTTTGAGTAAAGGAGGTGTTTCATTTTCGGCCATAAAGTGTACGTTAATGAAAAAAAAGGAAAAAATTCCACGAATTGAGGAAAAATATTCTTTCCTGTTTATTCCCCTGATTACTTCGGCACAAAAAATAATAGTTTAACAAATTATTGCCATATGTTATTCATCATGGCGTCGTCTTACTTGCATACTGCTTTCGTCCAGAAATCATGTTACATTTTCACATAATAATATCACGTAGATGTTATTTGAATAAATATGTAAGGCATGTATTTCTGTACTATAATAAGATAGCTAACTTATACAACTTTTTTGATTAATTAGAAAGTGTGATTCATCATTAAAAAAAAACTGCTTTTGTGGATTGTAGATTTGTAGGTACTTCTGGACGAAAATGGCTAGCTGTTGGTGGTCGTATTTCTCCTGACAAACGTCAAACATTTTCGGTTTTTATTTTGTGCCCAAAAAGTAGTAGATATTATGGAAAAAAACAGTCTTTATTGTATTCAGGGGTTCGTTGCCCAGGTTTTCTAAAGTGTACATGTTATGGCCGGAGTCCCATACAAAAATGAAACGTCTCCTTTCATAAAAGTCACATAGCTTGGTATAATAACGATACTTCACTGCCCTTTTATCTTCCATTTGCATATTTATAATTGCTTTTCCAATGGAATTATCGTCGGCCGCCATGATGCTGAACAAAAACAAAGCGACATCAATGCCTCTACCGGTGGATACTCTAACTATTTTACGATATGATCACTAATGTTTGGCCACATCATGAAGTAGTCGTGCGTTTAACTGTTCATATCGTCAAATGTTGAGTATTCAATGATCTGGCCAAACCACATCATGATGTGGCCAGCGGTCGATGTTCTATTTCATGAAATGCAACCATTTCATGAAATGGTCGATTATTTCATGAAATGATCAATTTTAAGATTTGGTCACGACAGAAACATAGCTTTTATTGTTTTCATCCATCAGACATGATTTGGCTTCCTTAGGTATAATTAGAAGTAACTGATTTAAGCCCTAACATAACATTACGTAACATCACCCCTGGGCAGAGGTGTCCCTGTAGCAGGTACACCCACATTTCGCCAGTTATGTTTAAGTCCCATGTAATAGGGGGCGAGCCTATTACCATCAACCGGGCACAAATCCAGACTCCGGGCTGCTACTGAGAAGTTCCTGATGGAAAAACCCAATTACACTTTCCCTGACCTGGGAATCGAACTCAGGACCTCATGCTCAGCAGTACCGCTTGCGACCACTAAATCAACGAGACCCGAAATGACTGTTTTATCTCTTTTGCTTTAGCTTTTCAGACACAAAACCTATTCAATGTCGCTTACCTGGTAAGCTTCAAATTAGAGCGATAAAGCGCTTGTAGGTGAAGGTTAAGCAAGACAAATGTTAGGTAAATACGATAAACATTATTTGCACTACAAGCTAGTCTAGTCAATAAATCATCCAACTTAGGCTTTTATGAAACGAGTTGTTGAAAAGCATTAGTACGATGACAGCAGTACTTGCTTTTCCCACCCCACTTAAGTTCTAACTGGATTTTTTATAGAATAGTTTTTGCCCGCGGCTTCACCCGCGTGGTTGTCGGAAAATATACCACGGGAACGTACTACCGGGTAGTACCAGGAAGGATTACATACCTAATAGTCCAGGAAAAGGTTATTGACTCCTACCGCTGCGCTCCAACCATAATTATTTTGTAACGCGTAATTTTGAATCTATGATATCTTGTAAACCATTCATTTTAATTATTATATATGATATCAAGGGATATTTTAATCTCAGTTAAATGGCAAATTTAAATAACATATTTTATTGGATGAGGATTAATATGATACTGGTCAATATAGCTTCGGAAATAACAATGGTGTTTTTATCAAATTCTGAAAGATAAAAATGGTTACTGTGGGTCATCCTTAGGAGATACACATATGCCATGGCGGATTTTTTTGTTGAACTTTTAAGATCTTTAATCCCGTAGAACATAAATTTGATGTATCTGTAGCGGTTTATGCGGCGCACGTTAGTGAAGCTCCCAGTCGGCATGATTTTTTCCGACATCTTCGACAATAATCGTCATATTTCAGCCAATTTACACAAAACCCTAATGAATTATATACTAAAACCTTCCGCATGAATCAATCCGTCCATTGGTGGAAACCGTTTGAAAACCCGTTCGGCAGTTTTTGAGTTTATCGCGTTCAGACAGACAGACAGACGCGGCGGGGGCCTTTGTTTTATAATATGTTAGGATTATTGCATGTATTTATTATGTTTCTCGTAAAGTTACTTGATAATCTATATACCTACATAGCATAAAAAGTAGTTTTTCTTGTCTGTCAGTGTGACTGCTTAGATCTTCTAAACTTATCAATGGCTTTTCATGCGGTTTTCACTATAATTTTAAAGCATTCTTATTCCGAAAGATTTATGTGCTCAATACATTAATATTTAACTTAGATAACGCATAGATATCTCGACGTTTTGACGTGTCGCCATTGCACTCATGCGAAGTAGGGGCTAATCGCTAGTTAGTGTTAAATAACACTGTACACGGCTGATAAGCTACGCCTCGATATAAACAGTTATGATTGATAGAATTTTCACAGAAAAACCTTTACAATGAGTTTCGAAAACGATAATCAAGAAACGACCAAGGAAAACGGAGGGGGCTCCCACACTACAGCGTTTCAAAAAATGTGTGCCGCAGTAAGGGAATGTTATTAACAGAAGGGTGCAAACCGTAGGGTAGCCATACTACACGCACGTGCTCACACTAAATAGAACAAGTATAAGAAAATATTGCTAGTGTTGGCAAAAAGCATGTGAAAATTTTACGTAGGTGGAGCTCGTGGCTAGGTAATAACAGCTGCACGGGTCGATCTATCAGGTTAAGCTACGCTTGCCGGTGTTGGTCTGTGGATGGGTGACCATCTTAACATACCGAGACTCCTCCGTGCCTCGGAAAGTATGTTAAACCGTTGGTCCCGACTGTCATTCGTGGATCTTTGACAGTCGTTACGAGTCGTCAGAAGCCCGAAAGTCTGACAACAGTCTTACCAAGGGGTATTGTATTACCAAGTTATTGGGTTGTGGAGGTCAGATAGGCAGTCGCTCCATGTAAAATACTGGTATTCAGCTGCATCCGGTTAGACTGGAAGCCGACCCCAAAATAGTTGGGAAAAAAGGCTAGGCAGATTGTGTTAGTAAAGTAAAGGTTCAGTCAGATAAATTAATTGTTTATTAAATCGATACACTACGGCAACTTGCTGTGTTAGGCCATTTCATACTGTTAAAGCAAGGCGGTTGTGATTTGAATATAATTATGAACAATTTAACTTGGTAAGTAGTCAATTTAGTAAATAATTAATATCCCTGAATTTACATGTTATTTAGTAGGTAAAACTAAATCCAGTTATTTATCAACGCGGTGTCCTCACTGTGTTTGTCCTATTATTATTAACTTATTGTTTAACAATAGACCAGGGGGCCTATCACCAGCTCAATACCAGTATTATTTTAATATTACTTTAGTGGGAGAAAGAGATAGAGCTGTACGTCCTGTAGAGTTTCATCTCTTTCCCACACTGAAGTAATCCTTAATATTATAAATGCGAAAGTAAGTTTGTTTGTTACGCCTTCACGCTAAAACGGCTTAACGGATTTGGATGAAATTTGGCACATATATAGATGATGCCCTGGAAAAGAACATAGGATACTTTTTCCCCACGGGATCGAGACTTATGCGGGTGAAACCGCGGGGCGCAGCTAGTATTAAAATAATACTGCTTTATGAGCTTGTGGTAGGCCCCCTGTACCCTAATTGCGTAACTTATTTTCGTAAACAATTTTGCCTAATTTGTTTCATTTTGACAGTTCAACAACATTCATTGCGTTATTTACGTTGCAGAGCAGATTTTTTTTCCAACTTATGAAGCAATGGATTAGCAATCTGTTTAAAATCGAAACAAATTGTGATCGTGTCGTACATATTAAGGCTCGTGCAGACCAGCGCGACACGCGATTCGACACAAAGGCACCGCTCGTCGCGCGATGACCGGTGCCTTTGTGTCGCGTCGCGTGTCGCGCCTGTTTGAATGAGCCTTTACCCAATTAGGGTACAGATTCAGTTATTTATCAACGCGGTGTCCTCACTGTGTTTGTCTTATTATTAGCTTATTGTATAACAATAGACCTGTAATGTGTGGATGACAAAATGAGATAACGCTTGACAAGTGTGTAGAAAGAGAGAAAACATCAAGCGGTTGATGATTGCTAAGAATATCTTTGTTAAATAGTAATATTATTCAGCAGTACGTATTTTTTTTTAAGCTATTGCATAGCTTTTATCGCAGGCTTTGAGCGCGGCGACCGAATCAAGAAATTCCGTAACGAAAACAACCTAACACTCCGCCTGCCATGTAATAACGGTTCCCATGACAACGTGATGTTGTCATGGGAACGTAATTTTTGTTTTATGTCATCACGTCATCATCCCAAGTGCAGCGTTGACAAATAGGAAGTATGGAGGTTACAAATGCTATGCAATAGCTTTACCGCGGCAGTCCCCGAGTGCCACACGTTTTTTTCTTAGCCATTATTGTCCCACTGCTGGGCAAAGGCCTCCCTACCCTCTTTCCACCTCTCTCTGTCCAGAGCTTCCAAGGACCAAACTTTCTTAAAGGCTGTACCTACCGTGAAAAAAACCTAAATCAGTTAGTTGACTCGTTCGTTTTAATGAGACAAATAGAAGCTCAAAGCTAAGTTTTTTTATAAGTCTTCTGCATCTGAGTTGAATTTTAACTTTCAATGCTTGCATTAAAACTTATTTATTTTATTTTTAATATACAATATAGCCTATGTTACTCGCTGATAATGTAACTATCCATTGCTGAAAGAATTTCTCAAATCGGTCCAGTAGTTTTTTCCAACTTATGAAGCAATGGATTAGCAATCTGTTTCAAATCGAAACAGATTGTGATTGTATTGTATTACGCAATTAGGGTACCGGTCCATATCGGACGGCGAGCTACCCATTGCTCACCGTCCGCATGCCCACCTAATAACATTAAGAATCAATTTATTTTCGAATTTTAGACTCGACAAAGACGAGGATACTAATTAATACAGATGTATGGAAGCCAAACCCATACGCCTTAGAAAGTGGAATAAACGCAAATGGTGATTAACCTAACCTTAAATTATTATTACTCTTGAAAGCAGCGCATGCAATCGAGCAATCATACATTACACCATTACACAGTCCAGCGGTTAAAAAGCTACACGTAAACAGAAATGAAAAAAAACCGGCCAAGTGCGAGTCGGACTCGCGTACGAAGGGTTCCGTACCATTACCTACTTACTAGATCTCGTTCAAACCAATTTTTGGTGGAAGTTTACATGGTAATGTACATCATATATATTTTTTTTGTTTTATCATTCTCTTATTTTAGAAGTTACAGGGGGACACACATTTTACTACTTTGGAAGTGTCTCTCGCGCAAACCATTCAGTTAACAAAAAAATTATACTAGAAACCTCAATTTCATTTTTGAAGACCTATCCATAGATACCCCACACGTATGGGTTTGATGGAAAAAAAAAAATGTTGAGTTTCAGTTCTAAGTATCCCAACCCCCAAAATTTATTGTTTTTTTTTCTATTTTTGTGTGAAAATCTTAATGCGCTTCACAGAATACATCTACTTGCCAAGTTTCAACAGCATAGTTCTTATAGTTTCGGAAAAAACAGTGGCTGTGACATACGGACGGACAGACGGACATGACGAATCCATAAGGGTTCCGTTTTTTGCCTTTTGGTTACGGAACTCTAAAAATTATGAATCAAATTATTTTTTAATCTGAGTCCATAACAGATTCCTCTTGAACCGTATGTAAAGCAAAGAGAAGATAACACAAAAATGTGCTTGTTTACATAAACTACTGAATATGTGAATCACCGTTATCAGTGAACGACTACGCACACTGATAACAGGTGTTTGACCTCGTTGTATGTAAATAGATCCAGATTACCAAACGTGTTACCTTATGATGATGTAAGATGATAATTTTGATTTACGAGATCATTTTGCGATGTCTCAATTTATTCTGGACTTCTTGTACGAGCATGAGGCGAGCTGATCTGATTTTTGTGTGTAAAAAATTTATATATTGTAGAGCTGCTATAATATTTTAGCTCAAGAAAGATTGTTCGATTAAATCGCACATTTATTTGGTGCGCATAAGCATTGTTACCTAATGTAAATAGATGTATTACCACTAGTAGTATTATTGAGTACACTTTTGACCATTCTATTAAACACCTTGTTACAATTATAAATCGACGGCCGCAAAGTATATACGGTTACCTACAAAATCATGATATTACAGGGCAGCGTTTTGAACGCAAAATTGTGAAAATAAGTAGAAGAACAAAGCTATCTTTTTCCATTTTACAACATTAAAATTAATTAAATGTTGTAAAATAGAAAAAGATAGCTTTGTTCTTCTACTAATTTTCACAATTTTGCGTGCAAAACGCTGCCCTGTAATATCATGATTTTGTAGATAACCGTATATACTTTGCGGCCGTCGAAATAATTTATCAAGATGTCAGCAAGATTAGTTTTCTTCTATCTCAACTTAACACATGTATATGTCGGATCCGGTCATTAGTACGGACACGAAACGAATCGCAAGCGCGCCACTGGCGACATCAAGTGAACTACCCACACTAAAGGCGCGCTTCAACAGAGTCGTGATGTTTTAAGGCCACGGCATTCAGCCGCTGATCGCATCGGAGTTAAGACGTCGCGGAACTGTTCTCGATTCGTGGTGCTCAGTTATTGTGTTAGTTGTAATTCGTGATCATTGTAATAATTGGTGATTTTAATAAACGCCATCGCACCCAGAGTGTGTATAATTTTGCTAGTGTGATTAATTTGATAGTAAATTATAATGTGATCTGAACTGCAAACTGTTTTTCTATTGCGCATTAACCAACACTACCTACACTACGCCCACAGTAGTTAAAATATCGCTGATAATAACGAAAGAGTCACATACCCGTCTCCGACATATATATATGTAATAGCAAGCAAGTGCTCGTACAAAGATTCAAAAAACCTATGATTTTTTTTATACATGGTTTATAAATCATTTTTTATTGGAGAAGAACTAACAATACCTTAACTCCATACCTATCTACTCTACATTATCGCCGTGATGATATTGTCGTGTGAAGAATGATTCACAGGGTTTCTATTGAATTTGATGACACGGGGAGAGTATCGCCGCGATTTCCTCGCCCGTGGAGATAGCGCCTAAGTCTTTAAGTTAATTGTGTTTTGGAGGGATTCATCATCCTCATGCCTTTAACACAGTATGGCAATATTTATTCACGAATCACGACCACTGATAAACATGCCTTATGCTAACAATATGTTGGATTTCGACCTAATAATGATAAAGATGATACTTTTCAATGTTTTTGTTGGTATATTGACGTGTGCTAGGTGACCTGTAGTTTAATGTTTTGTGTTTCATAATGTTAATTACTTTGCATATAGAATCAAGTTCTTCTAACTGAACAGATAGCTGTGCTGCTGGGGAGTTTGTTGCGCCACTTATTCTTCCCAGCCAAAGCACTAGGACGTGTTGAAAGGCTGGCTTTTTTTGGGACTGACTTACGTAATTTAGTTAAATTTAGATGTTCAAAAAGTCCTGATTGTCAGCCTAGTTTGAATAAATGACTTTATAATGATTTTGTTTTTTTTTTTTAATGATGTAACCGTTATAAGAACGAATACCATGTGCGTTGGTTTATACTGTTGATAATGTTTGTATTTTTTACGATTCCATTATAACTTTGTGAGAGCTCGTGTATACAATTAGCGCGTGGCTGTAAGGCTAGCCAGGTAAACAGTTGTATTATGTGCGTACGAGACACTTTTTTTTTTCGGTCTTAATTTATCAAATAACTTCTTCCGCTGAGGGCGTGTCAGACTCTTACTGACTAAAACTCACCCGTGTTCCTTCAGTTACCATGTTGCCGGGGACCACGGTATCTCTTTCGGACTTTCCCGCGACCCCGGCAGACATCGGCCCTAGCGGACCCTGTCAGTTCTGCTGACATCTCTTTGAGACGCGCGTGGAACATAACGCGCCGTCGACTCGGGCCTAATCCTTATCGTCCGCAAGCCCGCGCTCAGGGACGATTAGGATTAGACTCTCCTGTGACGATTAGGTGCGTGAGGGCGCGAAATTTGCCTCTCCCTCACGCGTTCCACCTCCTTCTTCGCGAGCATTAATGCTTCGTAGAAGGAGGTGACGGCCTCCCATGTCCTCCCGCTCCGTACCATGGCCTGGACCAGGGCCGGTCGCGAGAGATCACCGCCGCCAATAACCTCCACGAGGACACGGCGGTGCTGGCCAGGCCGGGCAGACCTACACCGTATGCTCCACCGTATCCTCCATGCGATCCACACAATGATGACACCCGGGCGTTTCCTCACGCCTTATCCGGAACAGGAACCTCCCGAAACAACTGTGTTCAGTGAGGACCCGCGTCAGGCGGAAGGTGAGGACGACGTGGCGCCTCTCTAGCCACTCCTTAAAGAAGGTACTTATCGCCTCAATTGTGGCGTGCTCGCGTACGAGACACCTAACTATATCTTCGGTTTAAATAAATTTATTCCTTAGAAGAACATACATAGTTCACTTAAATATGAGAAACTAAACAAAATATCTTAAGTAATAAACATAATTTTTGTCATTCGATCTATCAAGTACCTAAAGTGAGTAATGATTATTTTATTATTATTGGTTAGCCAAATACAACTAAGTATAACCTATTCTTTATAATGTTCACTGATGAAAAATCTTCCAGGACGGTAATAATCGGACAGGACGGTATTATAGTCAGTTTTATGGTGCAAAAAAATCAAAGCACAGGCCTGTGGGCGCTTTTGCTCTTCTTTTGATAATAATTCCCTATTAGCATTAACAAGAAAGTTGACCGATGACCTGGTGAAGGTTGCAGAACTGAATGTGGGCAATGATTCCCTTGTTCACAAACTAAACTAAATTTAAGTTCAGTGCATCTTTTTCTTTCTATTTCATTAAGAAAAGGATAGAAGATAAATGTTAGTTTAGACCGGTCCTGTTGTCAATCCTTGAAGGAGGTCTATGAGCAACAGTGGACGTCTTTCGGCTGAAATGATGATGATAATAAAAGAGAGAGAATTTTCGATACTATTTGCTGCAAATCATACAGCTTGATAATATCCTTATTCAAATTTACGTAACTTTTCACACTATCATTTTATTATTTATAAATTACTACCGCATGGAGGTGTTTAAGGAAAACGACTAAAAATAGTTACCTACATATGTTATAAAATACATATGTGACAGACACATGCGCTGTTAGTGTACGAGACTAAACTACGTCGATAATAATTAATTTTAAGTGCCCATGTGGATACGAAGGAGCACGTGATAAACACAAGAAAAACTTGTCCGGAAAAGTGTTGGCTAAAGCCCTGTTTACACGATTCTGATTTCTTGCCTGTTGCATATATCATATAATTGAAGCTAAAATGACTTATACTGTCTAATGACTGTTTAGATTTAGACGATATTTATGTAGCTTTTAATTCGCAAATACCTAAAATATTACATTTATGTGACTTGGAATGTGTGGAGGAGCCTTAACGGAATTGTTGCCGAGAAAGGTAAAAGGAGCGTTGGCAGACCCATAGCCAGGTGAGGACTATCTACAGAAGATTGCGGTGAAGACCCGGATGAGACTTGTACAGACCAGGGAAGCATGGCACAATAGGGAGGAGGTTTATACTCTGCAGTTGGTGAACAAGGCTGGTGATGATGATGTGACTTAGATATTTGGCCATGTGTGTAAAATTTGAACACATATTTTGCATTTTGCCATTCTATCAGATACCTACTTAACAAATACTCAACTGTTTGTTGTTATTTCTGACACCAGTTTATACACGGTGGCAGGGACATCGACGCAAAAACTGTTACCTTGGATTCAGTACATGATTCTGAACCCCACTGCGTTGAAATATTTCGACGGATATTTTAAAACAGCTGCTATTTCATTGAAGAGTGCAATACTTACGCGGTCAAAATGTATGGAACAGCAGATTTTATAAATAACCGACGATTTTTTTTATTTTGGAGGGTTCAGAATCATGTACTGAATCCATGGTAACAGTTTTCGCGTCCCTGCCACCCTGTATAGTAACAATTCAAACATTTACATGGATTCGGTCACAGCTTTGTTAGTAGAGAGAGATTTACTTAGAAATAAAATCAAAGTTTTAAAAAACTTTTTGTCATCCTCTGAGTCTTCTACTCGTCTGGGAATTTTGGATTGGCAAATAATATTAACCTAGTATCTGACGTCATCGGTATGTTGCAGAGCAGAATCAATTACTAAAGTCAAGACTTTCGTACATTTGTCAATGTTAAAATGAAGTTATCGTAGCTAAACCTTAATATTTTTTACAGGCGTAATACACATACAGTACCATAGGCTTGAAAGATAATAAAAATGGAATCCCCTTTGATAATCTTAAATTGCTCCTAGAGACAATGGTCGAAGTTGAACACATAAATCATATACCATTTGTATACAGGATATAGATTTTAACCTTGACACGCTTAAACTAATTGATTGTACAATTCTGAACTTAAGTTGGCTAGAGTTATTTTTGTATAAAGCCTTGTTGTTGAGCTTCACACAAGTCCATGGAAACATTTTCTTCTATAACCGATAGTTTTTCTGGCTTAGTTAAGCTTGTAAAATACAGTCAGGGAAAATTAATTGTAAAGCAAATTAACACTCTACGTCAATTTGCCGTGTTATAGCCATTTTATACAATTGTCAAAGAAAGATAGCTGCCATTGTAATTTGCATATCTATCTGCCTAGCCTTTTCCCAACTATATTGGGATCGACTTTCAGTCTAACCGAATGCAGCTATATACCAGTATTTTACATGGAGTGACTCCCTATCTGACCTTCACAACCCAGTTAATGGGTGACACGTTACCCCTTGTCAGACTTTTGGGCTTCTGACTTTCCGTAATGACGTAGTATTTGTGATTTGTATATTCGGACAATTCAAGTGTCAATTTTCCTGACTTTACAATGAGTTAACAGGACCTCTTGCAAAATTAGCTCATTAGCAAGCTTGACTACTTTCACCGGATACTATTACTAAGCGTATACACCGTATGTCTGTTACAGGGTAATATCTTTTACTTTTTTTATATACGTGTTAATGACGCTTCTCCCATGGTCAAAACCTCAAGAAAGAAACCATGAAAAATATGTATTTTTGAACTAAGCCGGATTTTTTATCTAGGTATATATTTCTCAACATTATGTAGTTTTAATTTAACATCGTAAATCATAATAGTGATAAGTTACTATTGAACCCAGCTGCATGAAACGATCCCTTTTTAGGGTTCCGTAGTAAACAAGGAACCCTTATAGTTTCGTCATGTCCGTCTTTCTGTCTGTCTGTCTATCCGCGGTCTAGCTCCGAGACCCTTAGTACTAGAAAGCTGTAATTTGACATAGGTATACATATTAATTACGCTGACAAAGTGGTAAAACAAAATTATGAAAAACATTTTTTTTAGGGTACCTCCCATACACGTAAAGTGGTGATGTTGTATTTTTTATTTTTTTATCCCATAGTGTGGGGTATCATTGGAAAGGTCTGTGAGTTTGTGAAAACCATTTTTGGATTCAAGGATCCCTTTGCAAAATATTAAGCTTTAAAGTGCTAATTTTTGTTAGAGTCAAGTGTCCCCCCCCCCTGCCAGCTAAATGGTTGATTTTGGATATATGAAAAAAATCACAGCAGTAGTTTATATAACGAAATTAAAAGGAAAACTATCACAGCTAAGTAGGCTTTACTAGTTATCGAGTAATAATCGACCAACTTAACTTTGCAGTTTAAAAACATGTTTTCCCATACATTCCGTATGGGAGAACATGTTTATCAACTACAAAGTTAAGTTTGTTTTTGGGATAAATTCATCCCAACTACGGAAGCCTTCATTGTGCGTGGTCCGACACGCACTTGGCCGGTTTTCTGACACAATCCTTTAATCTCGTGGAATGACACCCATGGGAAATTATTATAGATTGGTAGCCCCGCCATCATTGCACAGGACGATAATAATATCGCTCACGCGAAATTAATTATTCATACATTGGACATGGTCATACCAGTAATCCTTCTCTTTAGTCAAGGTAGCTGCATCTATAAATATTTTTTGAATGTCACTTGTTTTGACGTAGTAAATATCTTGTATGCATTTATTTTCAATGATAATGCCTGCTTTATAAAGTTCCAATTCCATCGTGGTCTCAAGTAATATACGGGAAATCCCATATACTTGAAAGGTGAATGTTAAGTTCCTACTCTGTCAATATCTTTATCTACTCTTACTTTAACCACTGTACTCTATCTACTATGTATTTATATTTAAGTAGTTACATTATCATTGCCATTGTTTTATGTTTTTTTTCTCTATTCATCTCCCGTATCTATTCACTTCATCTACATCTCTTTTAATATACTTTCCTATCACAAGTATGCTAGAAGAAATTTGTTTAGAAATAAGCATCACTTTGTATGTATTTTCTGTTCTTTTCTTCTTGTCTGTTTATATATGTGTTTATACATAAATGGTTAAATAAATAAATTATCTGTAACTAATGTACCTATGTAAATATATCCTTGCTCACCAAGTGAATGAACTGCAATTTTTCCTGCTATAGCTTACCTACACAAATACACCCCCAGCGAGCCATATTGATCCGATCGCCCTACGGTTCCTTTAACCTAGGGTAGTCAGCATCTACACCCGTCTCTCTCTGTACGATAATTCCGTCTCTTTTGCACCCTGCGCTTTTAGTTTGTAATGATTGAAGAACAAAATACTAACTTACTAAGTTAGCTCTGGTAGGTAACTTTGTGAATCGATTAAAAAAGTTTTTACCTAGTACCTTGTTGAGAATTTTGTCCTCGAAAAGTAAAAAGCAAATGAAAAGTAAAACCCGCTTTAAAGTTACAACAAATGCAAAAAAAAAATGTTTTACATAGATAACAATGCAAGAGCTAGCAGTCATATTGCTATTGTTTTTTTTTTTAAATAAGTATCAGTCAGACGCGCTAATTAAAGTAACCTTGTAAATTAGGACCACACGCCTAACTAATTCGTCTTTTAGAAAAATAAAAACAAGCCAAGTGGTGTCAAAATGGACGGATTTCCATTCAGATGTACGAACATAAGATTCCCTTTTCGACCAATTTAGTTAATGAACCTTTTAGGCAATAAAACGATTTAGGACACCGAATAAGGAAAGTGAATGGACTTTGTATCCTGATTGTATTGTTCATAGTACCTACTGTATTATAAAGCAATAATACATAAATATTAAATATGTTACCTATATTATCCTGTATTTATCCATAGCCATTTTAAAAACAACTTCGAACTCATATTCCTGTAAATATTTATTATAAGGTACTTTGTTGCTTATATTAGAAACTATTAACTAGTCTCTAAACATAAAACAAAAACGATAATTCATGTAAATTTTTTGCATCCACTACTTAGAGGTAATTAGTTTGAACAAACATTATTTTGCTAGAAATTATACTGCTCTGGGTAAGTTTTTCTTATACAAGGTTTTTCCCGCGGCTTAGCTCGCGTGGAAGTCTGAAATTATTCCATGGAAACGCACTACCGGAATAAATAGTATCCTATGTGTTCATCCAGGTTATAAACTATCTATCTGCCTCATCCAAATCCTGTATACTATCGTGAATTCATGCAAGCTTTGTACTTTTTGTTAGGTTACTGCTCAGAAATTGTGCACAAAACGTCTAATGATTGAAAGCAAGCCTAGTACTTTTATGCAAAATTTGAAGTAGATTGGACCAAGAAATCGCGTTGTCCCATACAAACTTTGCCCCCCTTTTTCACCCCCTTAGGGGAAGAATTTCGGAAAATCCTTTCGTATCGGATGCCTACGTCATACAAAGAACACACCCTTTAAATTTCAGGGTCTCTACGATCAGCGGTTTAGTCTGTGCGTTGATTCGTCAGTCAGTCATTCAGGACAAAGCATTTTATATGTATAGGTAGATTACAGATGACGATGTCAATTTACAAGGATAATCATATTATTATGGTAAAATCAAAACACTAAACATAATGTAGAAACAATAGAACAATATCCAAAACCAAATCTATCCCAATAAAAGGTACCAGACGATTTCAGACAACCTTTTTGGTACCAAACTTCATAAGTAAACTACGACACGACAGGATTATATCCTCAGTAACATTTGTTGACTGCCAACCAAAGGTCGAGGGTCGAAAGGATCCCATCGAACTCTCGAAATGGTTAGAGCCATTCCTAACACAAATATTGACACATTCGTAGCTGGGTTTAAAAGTACACTTTACTTTGGAGGAGACCTTTAAACAGATAAGGTAAGTAAGTAGGTGAGTAAACGAAATAATGCTTTTAGTGTTGACCTTTGACTAAAGCACACTGCAATGCATATTAAATGTTAAAATGTGTCTAAAGGAAGAATAAACAAGAAACGAAAGGAAATACTTACAGTACCTAATACTGATCTGAAACCCAAACAACTAAACATTGTTTAGAAAACAGCACTGAAGCATGACCATATCAAGATTGGAGCGATAATAATCAATGGTATCAAATCCACACAATTCAACTCTACTGAAATAAGTTAAAGGTGGTAACTGATAGGTTTAGCACAACATAAAAAATGGTTTAAACTTATTGCTGTAATTAATGCATATGTTCCAAAATAGAAAAATCTTCATTTTTAAAATATGTCCTTTACTTTGATTGACTTTGGGTCCAAGGATAGTTCCTTGTGGCACACCAAGCCTCGTAGTGCTAAAAATACATTGTTGTTGGTAATTTATAGATTTTGATTAATAGAATGTGGAATGGAACCGAGGTTTAGAGAATTAATTTACCTACTATTATAAAATCTAATTATAACTTCAATAATGTTATACTGATGTAACAGGAAGATACAACAAGATCGGCTGTTATGGTTGTAGTTCTCTTTTGTTTTGTGTTGTACTAAAATAATATTTACAGTATTGTTCCAAACTGTATACCGTACCGACCAATGAAGAATAGGGCCTTTTACATTAATTAACACCGCGTATCAAGCATCTAAGAAATCATTAATTCTAGAAATGAAACTATTGTTACAACTAGCAGTTAATGTAGTACCTCAAACATACAAATGCGATGCATTGGAAGAGGGGAAAAATGTGGTTTAGGAAGTAACACATTGGTACATCTATTTACGATTGTGTACGAGTATTCTCAGCTTCCGCGTGATCATAAATGGCTTGTATAATATGATTGGTTTACAGGTTTATAGCCAGTTCAATAAATGGTAAAAATAAGTGGAGTATTGTCAATTCGTATGTAAGGTACCTAAAAGTGAAATGATTTTCTTTATGGTTGAAATAATAAAAATAATTTAAGAACTAAAACTGGCCTAGTTAATTCCAGAGATCATAAAGGTTGTGTTTAATATTTTGAAGAGTCATGGTCATCCAAGCAAAAAAAAGAATCTGAAATAAACAAAAAAAAAAATGGATGGTTCAATCAATCTTTTGAAAATTGTAGAGAAACGATAAAAACAAAGCAAGTAGATAGAGAAAATAGCAAGTCAAACAAGTTTTCGAAGTTACATCTTACTATTATTATTATAAAAGCGAAAGTTTTTGAGGATAGATGGATGTTTGTTACTCTTTACCCAAAAACTACTGAACGGATTTGGATGAAATTTGGCACACAGGTATAGCTTATAATAACCTGGATTAAACAAATAGGATACTTTCTATCCCGATATTCACACGGGATCGAGACATAAGCGGGTGAAATCGTGGGCGCTAAGTAATCTAACTCCAACAAAAATTTAAGTATAGTTGCCGTGAAATAGTAGTTCACAGTAAAATATAACATAAAATATATGTACCAGTTACCTACATCTTCCATTTAATTGTTGTTATTTATATAAACGAACGTTAGTTACCACATCGCGGTCACTGAAACGTTACTTTCATTTTATATGGTTACAAATCATAACGAAAATAAAAGTAAATAGTACCTAGTTCTTTTCTTGTGAAATATAAATATCACCTTCTGCAAATCTCTGCTCCTATTGTACTTATAAAATAGAATAGCAATCAAAATTGCAGTGATCTATTTAATAGATATATAAACACTGTCTCATTCCCACAAGTAGTGAGGTAGCTGCTGTCACTAATGTCATCTGTCAGTCACCACAAATGGCGGGAAAAGGCAGGAGGTGAGGTAGTGCTTGCACGAGAAGCTTGGTGTTGTAGTGGAAGTTAGCCAGTCTCGTGATATAATCAACTAAAATACAACAGCATTCTACAAAATAGATATGATTGATTCATTTGCTCTTATTATAATCTTGGTTAACGACATGCAGCTGATATTAGACTAATTACACAATTAGATTAAATTGAAGTTCTTTTAACTCTAAGCACCCCGTTACTTGTACTATGTCCAGTTTAATCTACACACTAACACTATTCATTCAAATATTATCGATTAATTTAATTGGATTAAAGACTTAACCTATCGAGATTACGTCACGTTATAAATGACGTATGTAACGGATTCATAGACGAATGTTTCAAAGACTAGTTTTTTTTAATTCGACATTCGAATTTTGTACTGACACGTCACGCCAAATATGAGAACATAATCTAACTGATAATAAAAATTAGTCAACATTTGTATTAAAATACTGTGTACTTTCTTTGAATTAGTTTGACCCTGAACTCTTTCAGATAAAAAGGTTATTTTGGTTCCGTAGGCAAATAAAATTATCACGGCTGACTAAGGTCAAGCCGTAATTACTTAATAATATGAAAATGAAAGTATAATAATAGCTACAAAAGGTTCAAATGCACTTGCTAACTTTCTGTTGGAATAAACAGGTATACACAAGAAGAATAAACTACGTAAGTTCAAGTTATATTATCAAATCGAACAACCTATAATTTTAGACCGATCAACGCGTAGAGATCACAACGTAAGCTGACGATGTTTTCACCTCTGCACCGTATCATTAGATTATGTCACTTGGGGTCGGAGCAGGAAACAATTTATGCACCAAAGTCCATTGCTATTCTGAGCCATGATGTTAGAAATAGGAATTTATGAAAGTTGTTGCAAAATGTAAATTACAATGAAATTATGTTAATCAAAAAAGTGTTAGATTTCGATCAGGTTTTTTAAGTTTTAGGCAATATTAATGGTTAGAATGGTATTATAGATGTGCAACCTTGCTGGTAAAACACAAGGTTGGTTGCAGACGAGAAAATAGGTAGATTTTCAAGATGTGACAGCCTGCTGTAAGAATCAAATTAGCCTAAAGTAGAGACCACTAAACAGATAACTATCCGACGATATATCGGATGGATTTATGAGACGGAGCAGTAACGTTCTTAGAAGATTTTCTTTAACTTTTGAGTAATTGCTAACTGCATTCACAGATTTTGGAAAAATGGTGCAGTCAGCTAGAAAAAGTGGAAAGGCATAAGAAGAGAATAAATATCTTTTAAATAAAAATTTGGGTGACGTAATCAATCGTATCAGAAATGACACCATTGACACTAAAGTACTGTTGGTTCCGATACAATTATTAAAGAAATAAAAAATAGTATTGCTGTCGGTTTTGAGTCCAGTTTTTTTAATGGCGTCATAGCCTGGCTAGCCTTCGAGAATATTTTAATCGAAACGAGAATTGTGACCTTCGGTTTCGTTGAATTCAATGCAAAAGGTTTTTAAATTATTGCATTGAATGTTTTTGTTTTCGGTTGATACTGACTTTTGGCAATAATTCTCCTTACATCGCCTGTACCATAAGCATGATTGTTATTCTTTAGTCCCCAGTTTCCTACTATGTAAGAGAATGTCTGCTGGTATCGGTTTCAAGTCTCCCATCCCAGGGTTTCCGATAGTCGGTAATTACGTTAGGTACTTAACTGATTATCTTCTCATTGACAGTGACTATGCTTTGCATATTATTTATCTTTGTGAGGCTTTATAGATAAAAATCCTTTCCGTCAGAAGAGGTGAAGGTAACATCTGTTGATATCTAGCAGAACAGTTGAAAGTTCTTTAACGTCCAGAAAAACAAATGTGGGATGAATGAAAATCAGATGATTCAGATAAACTAGATGATGAAAATCAGCAGATAGAATAATTCTAGAAGACGCATTATGGAAGGAAAATGAAGAAAATTGCAATAATGCATAATTTTCCAAATTAAAGATCGTTTTTGAAATGATGAAAGATAAAAGGATTTGGACAAAAAAACGTTTATTTTGAATATATTTTTGCTAACCGTTCTATAAAGTCAAAGTGATCATGTAATTGTGGATAATTCCACCGAAGGTTAACCAGTTCGTGATATTCATGCTATAAATAGATTGGTCGCGTTTTTATAGTGTCTTATTTTTTTCGGAAAAGTGAAAATAGTTTCGGAACGAGTCCTACACAGTCTAATAAAGACGCTTATTTGCATGTACGTAAGTAGGTAATTAGTAATTATGTACCGTTTACCGTTGTCTTACATATTATTCATGACCATATTGTCACTTTTTTATAAACTACATAAAATATTTCACAAGTTTGACAAACTAGCTCAAAATTTATAAAATTAAGGTAACCTGACGGTAAATTCGAATGTTTCTTATTTAAATGCAGGCGCAGTCTAGAATGTCACGCACTAGAAAAAAAAAATTAATACAAATTTCATAACTAAACCGAATTTTGATCGCGAATTTTTACGCAAACGAGTTTTGCAAGTCTAAAAAATATGGTAAGTCTCCACAAGAAAAAATATTACTTAATGTATTTCCAAGAATAATAAACACATTTACCACACACGATTAGTACTAAACAACGATTTGTTGTCTTTTATGCGGCAACTAGCAAATTAAATAACACACATTGTTCTTTTCGGAAAATTTTATTGCATCGATCAGAAAATGATTGATTGCATTTCCGCTGGAACCTGCAATTAGCTGCGTTATGCATCTCAGTTGATAGTTTGATAAAACAGAACAGTTAATTAGGATCTACGCTGTCATTTATCTTAGCTGTACAACTAGTTACCTACGTATCTTAGTCTTAGTAGTTCATGACTTGCAGCGCCCAGATAATGTATGGCTTTATGCCCTTGTCAAACAGAAATTTTATTACCATGTCGTATAATTTTCGCAGTTTTTTTTTTCTAGCGTAGATAATTATGTTCTAAATTGGGTAAGTATTAATTAGGTTGTATGTTATTTTAAGCCACAACTGTCTCACGCAATTTTGCTCAGATTTTTAAGAAAATTTAGATTTTTTTAAGATAATTTGGGTCAAGGTGAATTATCTAATTTATAATTTGAAGCTCAAATTGTATCATTTTCACAGAATAATATCAAATGATGATAGTGTTTTAGTCATATAGGCTGCAGTTATCACGCCGCGTAGGCGGCTCGGTCATGCGCAGAGCAACCCCACCGGAGGTTGCAGCGATCCTTAACCTAACTAACAGCTGATCATTGATAAACAATGCTGCCAGCAATTTGGCGAAATTCCAAATGCAGACAAAAGAAATGACAATCAACAAACATACCTTAGATTGAGCTGAATCTGGCTGCATGTAGTAAAATAGGAAAAACATCCACACAGCTCCGATTAGGAACAGGATTTTGACGTTTCGTCGCATTTTGTATTTTTTTATAACAATTCAAAAAAGGAACGTATCACTGGTTGGATCACACTCGATTTTTAAACGGGCACGTTCGTTTGATGCGTCGCGTTCGCGTTTGTTATTATTTGTGTTGTCGGTTCGCGGCGCGCGCGGCCGCGCTCGGTGGTGCGGCGTGCGGACTGAACCCAGTTCACAGAATAATACAGATAGCTGCCGGTCATGCGCGTATCGGTCCTCGACACCGCGTTCCAAAATAGAACTTGCACAGTTCGGCTGACATCGACGTACTGTGCAGCGCGTACGGCGGCTCTCTCACTGCATTGTTCTCCTTGGTCAGTGTCTAGACGTATGCCGTGGTAACTGCCTGGCAACAAGTTAGGCCCAGTACACCAAGGAACCGGTTCGCATGCGTGCGCAATCGGTTTTATGAAGAAAGTATGCAAGGATTAGTATACCGGTCATGCAGATCCTTTCGAGAAAACTCGTGATTTGAAATACTCGTTGATCCATTATTTGGTTTCTCAAGCTCATCTTCGAGCTCTTATTGCAACATTCGCTAAACTTCAGTCTACACTTACTCTAGCACTCCAAAAAAGTCCATGAATCTTTCAAAATTTGTTCCAAATGTTGGCTCTCTTTCTGCATCTGCCGTTATAAATTTTTTGCCGTTTTGCCGAATGTTGTACTACAGAAAAGTGGGCATGTCCATGTAATGTTATTAAATTTTTGTTTACCTCGTTAAGGACAAGACCGTGAAATTAATACTTTTATTAAAACTATTACGTTTTGTTAACCGACTGTTTTATGTTTACTTTTATTGCTTGTACAGAGAGTTGGCAGATTTTCATTCTATCTGCGATTTTGCAAAGTGAAAACTCTTGGCACTCGTCCACTTTTATCTGCAGAAAGTAAAATTATTTATAATCGCACTGTATATATTAATGTCGTAATTTCTCAATGTGTCAATGTCACGTAGGTAGGCGAGCTTTGTCTGTTAACAGTTAAATGACTAACGAAGACAAAAAAAATCTATGAAGTGTTCTAATTACGCCTTGTTTTAATCCATTTTCTTTATTTATTAGCAGCAGGAACTGTCCTAAATTGCGCCACTAGTTCAGCGCCGGCTATCGCTGAAAACCAGCGCTGGGGCTCTGTCTCGCATGGGGTCGCAGCTTTATGCTGAGCAATGGCCGTTTTGCGTGGATGTGACGCATATTTCCCCCCAATTTGTTATTTACGTGTTTTTTTTCTTTCTTTGAGTCATGTTTACCGCAAAAAAACAAATTTTCTTTCTTTCTTTCTAGTTTCCGTTATCAGTGGTCGTTTCCTTCATTTTCTCTAATGCCATACTGCGAACCACGACCGACCGATCGGTCTTCGTTCGTTACTTTACTGAAGTTGAAAGATCAATAATAGTTTCAATGATTTCGTCACATCAGGACTTTACAAGACACTACGATATCAATGCATTAACTAAGCTAGCTGCTCCGAACATTAGGGATGCTCCAAATAGTGTCGTAGCTAGGTATTAAGACTACTTCTGGCACCGTGATTTATTAATTTATTAATAAAGGTACACCAACAGCTTCTGAAATCACTGAATCTGACTTGATTTCCGTACATCTTTTCTTTTTTCGGGTGACCACTGAAAATCAGCGCTGTGCTGTGGGTCCCCCATAGCACTGCATCATGCTGAGTGGAAGCCTTCTTGTCACAGTCATGTCGTGCAGCTGCCGCCTAAGTAATTCCTGTTCTATGCTCGTGATTTGTTATGTACTTTGTGTTGTTCTCTGATTACTCTTGTCTTTTATGTATGCACGTATTTCTGTGACAAATAAACCTATTTTTCTTTCTTTCTTTCTGTATATAATATATCATAAATACTATAGCTAACGATAGCCTCGGACTTATACAGTCGCCAATCACAGGATAACCAGCAATCACAGAAATAGGTCACATAACACTTAATAAAACAAAGGCTCTAGAATTAAGAATTACGAAATACTTCTTAAACTTTAGAAAAATAACATAAAGAAAAATAAAATTACAAGACGAACAATAATTTTGCCCACTTACTTAAGAAAGACATAAACAATATAAATAGAAATAAATATGAGATCATAAAGGAAAGTCAATCAATCTGCCTAGCCTTTTCCCAACTATGTTGGGGTCGGCTTCCAGTCTAACCGGATGCAGCTGAATACCAGTACTTTACATGGAGCGACTACCTATCTGACCTCCACAACCCAGTAATTGGGTAATACGATACCCCTTGGTAAGACTGGTTGTCAGACTTTCAGGCTTCTGACGACCCATAACAACTGTCAAAGATCCACGAATGACAGCCGGGGCCAACGGCTTAACGTGCTTTCCGAGGCACGGAGGAGTCTCGGTATGTAAAGATGGTCACCCATCCACGGACCAACCCTGTTAAGCGTAGCTTAACCGGATTGATCGACCCGTGCGGCTGGTATTACTTAGCCATGAGATGAGATCATAAAGGAAAGTATAGTTTCTAAAATAAATGATTATATTTAGTGATTTTATTTTGAATGCATCATACATTATTGTTTATACACAACGCCAACATAACGCCTGTTTTCCCGGAAGGGTTAGGCAGAGGTCTATCTATAGTACACCCATATTTCGCCAGTTATATTTAAGGCCTATGTAATAGGAGGCGAGCCTATTGCTATCAACCGGGAACAAATCCAGACTCTACCATGGGCTGATACTGAGAAATTCCAGATGAAAAACTTAATAGCACTTTGCCCAACCTAGGCAACGAATCCCAAGACCTCATGCTCAGTAGTAGCGCTTGCGACCACTAGACCAACGAGGCAGTCAAAGGCAGTAAATTGTTTATCTTTACCGATATTGGACGAAGAATACGTTTCTTCGTAAAAGTTGCTATTATTTTTAACCGACTTCCAAAAGGAGGAGGTTCTCAATTCGACTGTATGTGATTTTGATAATTCTTTTTTTGTTTGATAGATCATACTTCAGAGGTGGTCCCATATAATTTTTATTAACTTTGCTTTGGTAGTTTTTGAGTTAGCTTCAATAATACGTATTTTTTCTCACTTAGTATGTGGATGATATGATAACTTCCTGTCACTGTTATTTACATAGCAGGTGGTATTCGAATTTGTGTGGGGTAGGTATCACAACTAAAAAGTGAAAAATAAAAACTTTTTACAAAAAAAAAACAACCGACTTCAAAAAAAAAAAACACTACAAAGTGAAAAATAACTTTAATTTCGGAAGTCGGTGGCAAAGAACGAAAATTCAAAACCAAAGACACCGACTTCCCAAATTAAAGTTATTTTTCACTTTGTAATGTTTTTTTTAAGTCGGTTGTTTTTTTTTTGTAAAAAGTTTTTATAATAAAAAGATATTCAGTGGATGTATCCATAGAAATAAAATATTAATGAAGAATATTAACGCAGACAAAAAGTTTTTAATTTTATTGATTATCTCTCTCGCCTCACACCTAAAAATAGTAGCATAGTTTAATCAATTTACAAATGGCTACTGTTGCATCGAACATTGCTACCGTACCCTTCTTGAAAAATACTACAATTTATGCACGTAGTTTCCAAGTAACTTAAACGCCGATGACATAAAAACGTCAATTAGCGTATCACTATACTCCGTTCCAAAGTCATAACTTGAGTGACTATTAGACAAGAGTCAAGAGCAGGGATGTAACGGATATCCGTATCCGCATCCGCATAATTTTTGACATCCGCAAAACATCCGCATCCTCAAATTTTGATTTTAAAAGCTCCGCATCCTCATCATTTCTATGGGGATGTGACCCTACGTTGTTCGCACAAATATTGTTTTTTTTTAAACTCGCGCCGAGTTATATGAGCGGGCCGATAAGTGAGTTATGCGTTCCTATTGGCTGAACTCACAATGTCCTTGTCCTATGACAGACGATCGGCTGCACGTAGCAGTGGTGGCACGACTGTGGTGTCACATGTCACAATTTGAGTTACTGGGTGCCGGGTGGCGTATTATTGTTTTCTTTTTGTTAGCTCATAGAAGTGAAGTTTTTTTTTGATGAATTACGCTACGGTAACCTACCAAATGATTATATTACCTACAACGTATAATACAAATATAAATACTATAAAAAATAAGGGGTATGTTTGTACGACATCCGCATCCTCAATATGGAATTTTACAATATCCGTATCCTCATCCGCATCCTCTAACCCGATTATCTCGATATCCTCATCGGCATCCTCATCCGTTAAATGACATCCGTTACAACCCTGGTCAAGAGGGCCATGCCCTCTAAACCACAGCGTGTAGCGTGGGTGACCCACTATCAAACTGACAGATTTATATTTATAGTGCTCACTTGACAATGACACGTGACGTCATATAAATATGTCAGGCCGAGAAATGATTGGGCCGGATACATGCTTCCGATTTGATAGATTCGAAGATGGAAGGTTGATAGTCATAATTAATAGTGTTCTGTAGTGACGAGAACGAGAGGAGAGGAGATGTGTTTTAAACAACCAATAGAATTTCGTTATTCACACATCTCGTCGCAGATTAGCTTCAGTGGATACTTACTGAGCGAAGATGTATCATATTTATATGGCGCGATCGAAGCGGAGATGTGAGCTGTGCCTCGCAAGCTGGCGACGGCGCGCAGCGGACACAAGAAGAGATGTGCGTTCATTTCAACATGCAATGCTCGCCACACGCAGCTCAGTTCCGCTCTAGCCAGCACACATCTCCGCTCCAAGCTAGCCAGTACGCATCTCCGCACAGCTTTGGTGGATATCACCCTAGTTGAAACACATCTCTTCTCCTTTTCGGACATCTCCGCACATCTCCGCTTTTGTGGAGTCCGGGCTTAAGAGAGAAGGCAAATCTAAGATGGATGGATTGTGTGAAGGGTGAACAAGTAAGAGGATAATCAATGAAGTAACATCTGAAAGTAATAAGAGACAAATTCCGACTGCAAATTATTAGCTATAGTAACAGAAGCATGACTGTGATAACCCGATATAAAGATAAGCAGTAAGTACTCTAATTGCGTAACACAGTTTAAATGATAAACCGAGAGTTTTGAAGGATATTTCTAACCCATTGCCTGAAAGGTTTAATTCGTCTGCTCAACAACGTAAATAATAATTATAATAAACGTGGCTGAACTGTCAAAATGAAAGAAAGTGCGATCAATTGTCATTTTACGTGTGAAATGAAACAAAATAAAATTAAACGTAATTGTTTATTCTGTAAATAGGCAATCGGAATCAGTGTTACACGTCATATAAAAAAAATATATTAAAATAAGCTAGATGAGGTTGGCGTTTCTCAATTGACTATTGTGAGAAGAAAGGCCGAAACAAACTCAGAGGTCCCTTTCAAACCGACTTCCAAAAAGGAGGAGGTTATATGTTCGTAGCGTATGTTAGTTTTTTTTTATGTATGTCCACCGATTTCTCCGTCAATTGTGGACCGATTTTGAAAATTATTTTTTTGTTTGAAAGGGTGTGCTCTCGAGGTGGTCCTATATACATTTTATTAACTTTGCTTGGATGGTTTTTGAGTTAGCTTCAATAATACGTATTTTTTCCACTTAGTATGTGAATGATATGATAAGTTCCTGTCACTGGTAGCAGGTAGTAGTATTCGAATTTGTGTGGGGTAGGTACCACAACTAAAAAGTGAAAAACTTTTTATGAGTCTCGCACGATCCGGTTTGATCAATCAGCTAGGTACTTAATTTTGCGTTTCTGACACGGTACATCTCAAAAGTTTGGAAAACATTGGTCCTCAGGTCCAAATAATGGACCAAGACATTGGTCAAGAAAATCTATTGTTAGGCAGGCTTATTGCCGCTGTGCTTTTATAGATTATAAAATAATAAAGAAAGCGATAAAATCACATCACAATAAAACTAGACCAACCCACATTGACTATAAAATGTTCAATAAAATATTTAAATAGTTATATTTATTACGAGACTTTTAACTCTTCTAACTGTGACATTGATTTTATGATTATTTATCTTATTGACTTTAAAGATACCTATAAAAAGTCTTTAGTAATTTAGGACTCGCATGACAATAATGATAAATATATGAGGACCAAAATACCTTTGTACTTTTAGTCCTCAACTCCTCAACAACAGACAACTCTATCATGGCGTAAAACTTCAGTAATAACTAATAATACTGCAATGCTGGTTTTGAGGAGGAAGTCAACAAAAGTATTTAACGCTGTGTAGGTAAAGCAATCTTCTGACAGCGCCATCTAGTGGTAAAGTTAGTTAACACAACGTTACACAACTTGGCAGCAGTTACATCAAGTTCCGTGCGCACTTGACAGATGACATTGTCATGTATTTGAGGGTTACATTTTTATACTTTGTTTTCTTTCTAAAAAAGTAAATCAGATTTTGTTTCTTCATTTCCTTTTTTTCATGTGTAGAATTTTCATTTTTAAATATATCAGAAATGAGAGAAAACTGAGAAGGTGTAAAAAAAAATTTGGTACTTAAGTATTTAACTCATTCACAAACTACCTACTGTGGGACGCCCCCAGCAAGATGGACCGATGACCTCAAAAAGGTGGCTGGGTCTGGATGCGGAAGGCAGAGGACAGGGGGTTGTGGCCTGGGAAAGACCTGGGAAAGGCCTATGTCCAGCAGTGCACTGCAATAGGCTGACAAACTATTGTCTAATATATCTACGTACTGCAACATCTGGTATAAATGTATTCCCCAGGAATTTCACTGAACAACAAAAAACAGAGAAGGAATATAAATTCAGAAGGACACATCCCACAGAACAGTGTATCTGTTGTAATTAGTCGCCTCATCATAACGCGGGAATTATATTCTTCTTGTCACAGGACGCGGATTTTATTGTGTAATGCCGGAAGAAACAAAAAATAGGTTTATGGTGGAAAACAGCCATCTTGCGTCACCTGAAAAGTTTACTGTTTATTTTTATTGGAGTCAAAATGAGAGATAGATTTTCATCTTTCAACCATCAACCGTTTCAATAAACAAATATCTAGACATAGAAAATAATAGTAGGTATTCATAGGCTGGCACCGTCCCGGGAACAACAACAACTTTTTAATCTCCATGAAATGGTATCACTATCGAAATTAAAACAAAAAAAAAAAAACAAATGCAAAGGCCCTGCACTTTCCCTGCACTTTTTTCCCGCTTTTCCTCGTCCGAGCGTTCCTGTTATCCCGGCAGAGTTCGTGCGGTGTCCGACGGGAGCGCGCGTCCCCTTGCTTCGTGATCGATTGGCGCGTAACGAACTTACATCGAAGTTTACATTTTTGAATACTTCGATTTTGTTCGAACTGTTTTGAACATTGTTTTGTTTATGTGAGTGATGTTTTGTGTTCTTTATTATTTGTTGGACGTAAAGTTTTAGGTAAGTTTTTTATGAGGGTCGTTCAATACAAGCAGCAACTACCAACCCCAATGACATTCTTATCAGAGGAAATTCCAATATTATCAGTTTGATCATTTCTAACCTTGAAAAGAGACCATAAGTAACTCAATACAAAGCAAACGACTGTCAAAGGATACAAAGATGACTTTCATAATGATGACAAACGCAACAATGTTACAAAATAAAGATGAAAACGTCGTCGTGTTGTCTTATATTCTAAGCATTATTTATTTTGTTTTGTTACATGTTTAATAGAAAAATCACTGATACTGACTTGATTTCCGTACATCTTTTTTTTTTCGGGTGACCCCTGAAAATCAGCGCTGTGCTGTGGGTCCCCCATAGCACTGCATCATGCTGAGTGGAAGCCGTTTTGTCGCAGTCATGTCGTGCAGCTGCCGCCTAAGTAATTTCTGTTCTATGCTCGTGATTTGTTATGTACTTTGTGTTGTTCTCTGATTACTCTTGTCTTTTATGGATGCACGTATTTCTGTGACAAAAAAACCTAATTTTCTTTCTTTCTTTCTATCCGACCTCCACTATTAATGACAGAAAGAATTTAAAGAAAACCATACAACAGTCAAATTAAACTAATATTATCAACTTTATTATGATAAGTTACATTATTTACAGTTACTGGAAGTCTTTTAATTATTTAATCGTCCCTGAAGGTAAAAGTTAATGAATTCTTCGAACCGCTCTCATTACCATAGATTAAAATCTTGTCAGTTGTCGATTTCCGAACGCGATTTACGATGCAAATTATGACAATTTCGTTAAAAAGGAAGATAACTTGATCAGTTGGGAGGTATTTTTACCTGGTTTAACAATTTTATCGGACAACATTGTTGAATGCGGATAATTTCATACCAATTCTGTTGCATTTTTAATTTATCTGGTGTCCTGAGAGTGAATAACGGGATCGTATGGAACCGGAGTCCTTGTCCATAATATAAATTGAAAACTTGAAATAATTCTTATACATAAGTTTAGCAAAAAAACAATAGCAACTCATGTCTCTAAACTTATGAACAAGGAATCTAAGATTCTAAAAACTTTCTTCTTTCAGAAAAATAACTGCTTTATCATCTTAAGAGCGTTTATTCTGAAAGTGGGCAACGTCGCAAATAGATGTCAAATATTTCGCTGTTTTAATTAATTTGGCAATATTACTTGTATGGAAATAAGAAATGTGGTTAAGCAGTTCCCTAGAATATTAATATTGAATTGCAAATATAATACCTACTGAATTTGATGTTGTAACAATTGTAGGTGTAAAAAAGGCATTTGGAAAGTTTCCAAATACTTTTTTACATCTAAAACTAAATATGTAGTATTACGAAATTAATTATTGCATTTCATAATCAATGTTTTAGTTCCCTAGTTAGCCACATTTCTTAATTCCATACAGTAATATTGCTAAATTAATCCAACAGGTAAATATTTGACAGCTTTTTACGATGTTGCCAACTTTTAGGATAAACCCTCTTAAATAATAATGAAACAGTATAAAAACGTCAATACTATAAATCTACAAGGTCAGCTGTTTCGCTAATATCATGGCGGGTTGACAAGACCCCGTCTCCCCCATGGTCTGACGTTCACCCTCACGGAGTGCAATATAAACAATATTAGCGTATTGACATTTTGGCAATAGAATATTATTTATTAGAATTGTAGAAATCGATACTTTACTTTATGTTAAAGCTAGTTATAAAGTCGTGAGCAATTTCATAGCTTTGCTTTGGCATCACCGCAACCACACTAAATATTAACAACATCCAACAACATTCAACATCCTTTAACTGTTTAATCTCCATCAGATTAAACAGTTAAAGGAAGTTTGTCATGTTCTTCGATGATTATCTTTATTACAATACCTATTAATAAATCAATCAATCTGCCTAGCCTTTTCCCAACTATATTGGGGTCGGCTGCCAGTCTAACCGGATGCAGCTGAATACCAGTATTTTACATGGAGCGACTGCCGATCTGACCTCCACAACCCAGTAACTGGGTAATACGATACCCCTTGGTAAGACTGGTTGTCAGACTTTCGGGCTTCTGACGACCCGTAACGACTATCAAAGATCCACGAATGTCAGCCGGGACCAACGGCTTAACGTGCTTTCCGAGGCACGGAGGAGTCTCGGTATGTAGAAATGGTAACCCATCCACGGACCAACCCCGGCAAGCGTAGCTTAACCTGACAGATCGACCCGAGCGGGTGTTAGTACTTAGCCACGAGCTCCTAATTAATAAATCATTAATTTATAATGTTTCTTTTTTATAATATTATTTTTTCAATTTCCAAGCCTTAGGAACCATAACATTGATTTACAAAATATAGGTATGCACAATCTTTTCAGATTTGACTCCATTAAATGTTTGATTAAAAGGTTTTCCTCCTTATATTGTTGAGTTTCTTCAATATCTTTATCACTTATTCACAAGGTCAGCTGTTTTGCTAATAACATAGTGGAAATAGAAGACCCCATCTCCCCCAAGCTATCTTCATGAACACCCTAGCTGAGAGCAATATAAACAACATTAGTAGTCCATGGTAAGTCATTATTCGCAGTAGCTTTTACAGATAGGTCATGGATGAAGGTATTTTTTTGAACTTCAATTTGAAAACATAAAAATTTTGTTGCTTTGTGAGAAGCATTGGTAATTAATAGTTAACCTTCATAACTACAATATGTGGTTTTTTTTTTAGGTATGGCATCTCGTAGTTGACTTCTGAGATCATGACTACTTAACCGGGCTTTCCTGTGGGTGCCTTAAGCTACTACACTTAAAACCTCCAGCCAGGGGTTATTCAACTATGCTAATTAAAACTAGGTGAACGCTCGCTAAGGGCACCTCCTGTGGGGTACGAACCTCGGCTTAGGGCGTCAACCGGAGGGAGGACATCAAGGATGGGACGGGCTGGATCAAAGTTTTGATCATGATTATTAGTCGGGGAATTTAAAGCTACGTGCTCAGCTGCAACAACTGCTGGCACCTCGTTATCGAGCAAGGTTCGGGGGGGAGTTTCATTTACTCAAAACTACGATATTACTGTGCTCATTTTAAATACTCGATCACAAATTTCATTTTCACTGACGATATTAATTTTACTCAATACTTAATACTCAATATCTTTATTGCTTTACCATAATGTGTACTTAGGTGGTAATTATATAATTTAGATCAGAAAACAATCATTGCTGAATTAGTGAAACGTTTTAAAGTTTGTTGGTGATTTAAGTGATCACCGCCGCCTAAGGATATTTACAATGGCAGAAGCATTGCAAATGTATTGCCATTCGTGAAACTAAGCTGAAATAACTCATTATATGCCTGTGACACAGTAGGTACTGTGATAACACCGTCACCTTTAAAACTGGCACTCTAATTGCGTAACACGAGATCAATCATTTTGAAGGATATTGCTTCATATGTTCGAAAAATTTGTCTGTTCAACAAAGTAAATAACGCAATGAATGTTGTTGAACTGCCAAAATGAAACAGATTGTGATTGATAGTGTGTTACGAAATTAGGGTGCAGAACATAGCAACGCTGCTTGGTGGCAAAAATGAGTTTGGTGGAAGTGCCCAGAACGCTCTTTCAGAAAGTGCTCCTCAACTATTGCAGACTGATTACAATAAATCCATTTTCAAAGTCATGCTTACCTATACTCTATTTGAAATAAGATTAGACATTTAAACAAACCCTTTTTAGGGTTCCGTAGTAAACAAGGAACCCTTATAGTTTCGTCATGTCCGTCTGTCTGTCTGTCCGCGGTCTAGCTCCGAGATCCTTAGTACTAGAAAACTGTAATTTGTATATATTTTAATTACGCCGACAAAGTGGTAAAATAAAATTATGAAAAACATTTTTTTTAGGGTACCTCTCACACACGTTAAGCGGTGATGTAATTTTTTTTTTTTTTAACCCATAGTGAGGGCTATCATTGGAAAGGTCCTTTAAAAACATTGAGAGTTTGTGAAAACCATTTTTAGATTCAGGGATCCGTTTGCGAAATATTAAGCTTTAAAGTGCTAATTTTTGTTAGAGTCAAGTGTCCCCCCCCCCCTGCCGGCTAAATGGTTGGTTTTAGACATGTGAAAAAATTCACGGCAGTAGCTTATATAACGAATTAATTAATAATTTATAAAAAAAAAAAAGGAAAACTATCACAGCTATGTAGGCTGTACAAGTTAACGAGTAATAGTTGACCAACTTAGATTTGCGGTTGTAAAAACATTTTCTCCCATACATTCTGTATGAAATATTTTTTTTTCAACTACAAAGTTAAGTTTGTTCTTCGAATAAATTCATCCCAACTACGGAACCCTACATTGTGCGTGGTCCGACATGCACTTGGCCAGTTTTACAGTTCGTTCAGCCGATTTTGGCTTCTATACCGTAGGCATAAGGATGGCATTAAAAGCATAAAAATGGTTCTAATATCAACTGTTTACTGCAGCTGCCATTTGTCATGCCACCAACGCAATAGAAGTCAAAATCGGTTGAACGGACTATAAAAAAGGTTTAGTTAAATGTCTAATCTTAGTTCAAATGGAGTATAGTATTATATTATATTAATTTATAATATCTTCAGAAGGTCTCCAGATTTCAAGCGGATAGTAAAGAGCACCATATCCCCCACGATTGTGGTCGTCAGATGCACCCTCGCTGAGCGTAATATAAACAACTTAGTGGTACAATGTAAAAATATCGAAACTAATTTTATTTACATGATTATTTTTACTATGGGCAGCGTTAGCGGTGAAAGGATTCTGGCAATTTTTCGATCAAATTTTCGTCAGTCAAACGATCAAGATGGTAGACGTTCTTCAGTTAATAGTTCTTCAGGCAAATGTCCGAACAAGTGATCTTCGGGTAATCGTGACTCATTTACTTTGTATTGAATAGAATAGAATAATATTTATTTGCTTTATTTGCTTTGCTTTGCTTTGCTTTTTAGGCTTGCGTTTGACCACTCTCATTATGATGGTAATCGATGATGTTGCACGCTTGCCAAAAAATCACCAAGTCACTCGAGGTTTGAAGAATACCTTCTTGTCTACTGGCTCTCCATTCATCATCAGCCTATAAATGTTCCCACTGCTGGGACACAGGCCTCCTCTCTGTGAGAGGGAGCGGGCCGTAATCCACCACGCGGGCCCAGTGCGGGTTGGTAGATGTCACATGTCTTCGAATTTTTCGGTTCTAGGACATGCCGGTTTCCTCACGATGTTTTCCTTCACCGTTTTGAGAGCAGTGGCGATTAAATAATTTACACAAAGTAAAGCGCCTGTCTGGGTTCGAACCTACAACTCGTAAGTCGTTGCCGTTACCACTGGGCCACCACTGCTCCATTAGAGAAAGATAATTCTAGGCGTTTAGAAGTCCAAACAGTTTTCTTATTCGGAAAACCAACTTACAACTGCAAGACAGCTTCTGACTTAAATTAAATTATTATTCCACGATACGTCTTTACAAGATAGTCAGAAGACTGAAAGTCTGACCACCAGTCTTACCAAGGGGTATCGTGTTACCGGGTCAGATAGGCAGATGTTCCAGGTAAAATACTGGTATCTAGCTGTATTCGGTTACACTGGAAGCCAACCCCAACATAGTTGCGAAAAGGCTAGACAGATATATGTACGTCTTTACAAGTTGCCTAGTCCGGTAATAATTCGGCGGTATTGGAGTGCATCTCCCCTCGCCTTTGTGGTCGCCACGTGCCTCCGCTACATATAAACAATTTAGGACCCAGAGCTACATTCATATTGATTCCACGTTTTACGATGAGCTAAGAAAACTAGTACCTGAGTGTATTAAAATTTATAATTTATCAAGTTTCTTTTAGTGGAACCCGAATGATAGGAAAGACTGAAGAGAAAACCGTAGACCGATGTACCCATTATATAGAATTTCTGGAAAGGAATCTTATTCTGTGCTATTCTAATAGAACAGAGGATGATATTTTAAAACAGAATGCTGATGGATGATTAAAGAATTCAAGTCCAGTCAATTTCATTACCCGATTAAGGCGAAACAAAAAGGAGGGTTATGATTTTGACCGGTATGCATGTATGTATGTTCATATTTATGTTCCCTTATAACTTCTAAACTACTCGTCATACTTTGACAAGTGAGGTATCGTTGGAAGCGTCATGATTGTCGCTTAAATTTACACAAATTAAAATCTGAAGTCACACATAATCTATTCGATTTAAACCCTAACACGTGTGACTCTGGATATTTAATTTGTTTGTCTATGATGTCTTGTTTATACCTTTTTAGTTGACTTTCTTGTCGTAGATGGGTTAATTTTTTTACCTTTTTATATTTATCAAAATGAAATCAATCTTTATTTCAGACAATGTTGCACAGTAGAATGTCCATATTATCCATTTTGTCTTCTTTCAGCCTGTTCACGTTAATAATGTCTTATATTGTCTTTCCCAAAACAATAAAAGTAATGTTAATTACTTAATGTCCAAATCACCACACAGCTACACCTCAATCACTATCTCCATTCAAAACAACATCACAACAAATAAAGCTTTAGTACACATACGCGGAACTCACAACACAAATGTACAGATTAACGTCAGTACAGATGTGCCAGTCGATCGGTGTAATAATAGCGCGTTGCACCCCATCCCTGCGATCCGCGCCGGCCGTCATGTGCACTCGCCCTTACTTAATCTAAAACAATTTAGAGCTGGGTATTAAATGGAATTCTACACTATAATTTGCTTTGAGGATTTATGCTGGCTGTTTTGAATGCGAAATTGAAAGTGGATAGAGTTGATCAGTACCCTAATTGCTTAACTTGGTAAACGATTATGAAAAATTTGTTTAATTTTGACAGTTCAACAACATTCATTGCGCTATTTACGTTATTAAGCAGATTTTTTTTCCAACTCATGAAGCAATGGATTAGCAATCTGTTTCATATCGAAACAAATTGTGATTGATCGTGCATTACGCAATTAGGGTACTGGTTAAGGAGCTGGTAAGTTTTATTGGTCTCATTGTAATGCACATATGTACCAAAAATTTGATAAAACCTCTTTGAAGGAGATTTAAAAATGTTGTTTCATAGTTAGGTAAGTTTTTTGATACAAACAATGAATGGAGATTGTACCAATGCAGTCAAAAATTTACAATATTTCAGCTCCTCAATATTTTTCAAGAGTTTCTAATTATAAAAGCCATTTTCTCAAGATAGTTTCCAATTCAACAAAATATTTAAACAAGTGCATGAATCTGTTTAAAATATTTGAAATAATATTGTACATTCGTTTATAAAGTTGCCCACGACGCCGTAGTAACCGATATTCCACAGTAGATTTATGACTTCCGCAGAAAGGAGAACTGAGTTGGTATTCTTTGATTTTCATTCATTTCTGAAATACTTATAACACTATGTTGCTCCTTTAATATGTTACACTTTTAGGGACTTTCCAAGAAATTCGTGAAGAATATACTGGCATAAGTAAAGATAAAATGATTAATGCCCATAAGCAAGTTGAATAGTTAATGATTAATATCATCATCAGCCTATAATGTTCCCACTGCTGGGACACAGGCCTCCTTTCTGTGAGAGGGAGTGGGCCGTAATCCACCACGCGGGCCCAGTGCGGGTTGGTAGATGTCACATGTCATCGAATTTTCGGTTCTAGGACATGCCGGTTTCCTCACGATGTTTTCCTTCACCGTTTTAAGAGCAGTGGTGATGAAATAATTTACACAAAGTAAAGCGAATGTCTGGGTTCGAACCCACGACCTACAACTCGTAAGTCGCGGCCGTTACCACTGGGCCACCACTGCTCTCACTGGGCCACCACTGCTCTCAATTATACGCCTATAAACTAAAATTCATAAAGATGCACCAGTAAAGCCGGGTCTCTCCGGCGATCATATATTTTTTTAAATTAGCCCCAACATGTTTCCTAACAAAATGGGGTGTGCTTTAACTGTTTGACCTATTATTTTAGATGTTATCATCTGGACTGGATAATATAGTTAACATTTTTTTTAAAATTTATCCATCCCTGTTAGATTTTGGCGCGGGAAACCCGACTTAATAGATCACAATAATAGTACCCTTCATAAAAACATAATTGATCTAGATATTAATATATAGGTACTAGATGACGCATAATTTTCGCAGCCTGCATTTGATGATAGTCGAGAGGGTGGCGACTGCATCTAACTGCCGCTTCTAGTATCGCGACCAGTCGACCTTTATGAGATAATAATTATAGCTGAGTATGTGCCACGGAATAGAAAATTCAGTAGTAGAGTCAGTGTTGGAGAGAAATATGATGATATCATGGATGAGACATATTAAGTTAGTCTTGTAGAAATAGCATTTAAATTAGTAGACAAAGCATTTAATACGTCTTAAGGTGACCTTCAAGACTGATCTTATTTACGTATTCGGCAAACAGGTATGCCGTACGGACGTGGTGTTTTGCATAAGAAAAACTAATTCTGCATTGTTTTAAACAGGAGAACGAATTTGAGACTACAAAGGCGTTCATTACAATGATATTAGTTCCGGTTTGGAAAATATACCTAAAATACAATGGACGTGGAAATATTTAGTAACTTGTTCCGCTTAGTTATTTCTAAAAAGCCATAAAAAACCCTGAAAGCAATCGACACGTGTTTCATCTCTCAACGAGGTATCTTCAGGATGAAGACTTGTCGCGGCGTGTTGCCACACCGTGTTCGGGTTCGCGACAAGTCAATCGTCATCCTGAGGATACCTAGAGGTGAAACACGTGTCGTTTTCTTTCAGGGTTTTTTATGGCCCTTTAGAAATAGCTAAGCGGAACAGGTTACTAAATATATCCACGTCTATTGTATTTTATAATGGATTTCCGCAAGGTCATGCCTGAATCAATTAACTAAAATATACCTAATACTTTAAATAACTGTTGTAGCGACTTTGGCCTTTATACCAATTTTTTTTTGGCCTTGAGCTTTTTATCCTGCCTTGGTTTATGAACTTTAAGTGGATATTCTGTTGTAGTCTGTTTTTAGTTAATATCTGTCTAGGTCTTCAGTATATCTGTGTTGATACTGCTTTCTATTAATTAAGAAAATTGCATTTAGATTAAAATGTGTTAGTAAGTAATAATAATAAAACGGAAATCAGTTGTCATGGTATGGGCATGAGATGCGGAGGAATGAAGAAAATGTCGTGAGGAAAGTTTTGAGTATGAATGTTGATGGCTTTATGAGTAGGGGAAGACCAAAGAAACGATGGATGGACTGTGTGAAAGATGATATGGAGAAAGGAGGTGGCTACCGAGATAATTAGAGAAGTATGGAAGAAAAAGGGTCAAATAAATTGGTACAAGAGGAGAAGGATGATGATTAAGTAATAATTACTCTTGATCAATGGTTGATATAGTAATACCTGTGTCATTCTCGAAGTCATTACAACGACTACTATTACGAATAACTTTTGCATATTGCTACGCGTGACAAAGGATCAAGGTTGCCTTTGAGGCTATGTACATGAACCGTGTAAGCCATTATGATGATGTTATTATTATTTTCACGAGTAAACAGTAAGTTAAGTCAGAATACGAGTTCTGTATTTTGTTCATGTTCATGATTGTTAATTATAAAGTTATTTTCAACTGTTACTCTAGTAGCAGCACCACCTTAATCATGCCCATCATTAATTAAGCCTATTCACTTTTGTTGTTTTTCTATTTGAACAGAAAAAGAGAAAATCAATAAATTTACTCACTCAATTATTAGACATGTACCATTTTTTCTTTATAATGACGAATCATCTCAAGTTCGTTGTCCACAGCTGACTCAACTCAAACTAAAGTTAGCATCGTTAGGAGCAACAGCAAAAAATATTTGGCGCCTATATCCAATTAAAAGCCACAAAACTTGCTACGGTAGATTGAATATGTCACGCAAGCAGTAATTAAACAATTAGTAACGTCTGGGTGCTCAATTTGTGAAATGTACGCACATTTTTTTTTCATGTTTACTTATTTCGATATTATGATGGTTGTAGATTGATGTCACTAGATGTCATTGGTCACTTTTGGGTTTTTTCTTTAGGAGTTAGTGGTGAGTTACTACTGGATAGTTGCCTATACTGAAAACGATGATGATGTGATGGATTAATTTGACTGAATAATCCAATATTGGAGCACTTGTCTTAGGTAGTTTCTTTTTTGGCGTAAAAGGAAGAAGAAATTCTTAATTAAAACTAAAGACTACGAAAATGTTTAACTACTAGACAACATCCTAGCCATTGAACAAGTAAATCACCAACGTAAACGAAGAAACCACAAAAAAAATATTTGCAAAATTGGAAAAACACTTTCATAGAGCTACATAACATAACATCACGCCTTGTTTCCCCGAAGGGTTGGGCAGAGGTGTCCCTGTAGCAGGTACACCCACATTTCGCCAGTTATGTTTAAGTCCCATGTAATAGGGGGAGAGCTAGAAAGTATAAATCTACGTTTAGTACGTGGCTTCAAGCAACGCTATCGTAGCTAGTGCTAATAACATTTGGAGTTCTAGAGACCTGCTGAGTCTGAAAACAGAGACATTTTCTGTAAAGTACAAGTGCAATTATATAAGTTGATAGATAAATAAATGGTGTTTCTTTACTAGAATGAAAAACTCAATGTTCAGCATTAACGATTTAGTTATCTTATATCTTAACCTGGTGTTATACATTGATTCTTCAGATTTATTTTTACCTGTGAAATTCTATGAGATTTAAGAAGCTTTGTATAATTATGGTCTAAGATTCATTATTGACAACCGAGTCTAAAAACTTTAATAAATATTATTGGATTTATGATAAGTATAATATAAACTTATAATAACTGAGGTTTTCACGAGTCAGGTTTTATAAATCTCAAATCTTTATCTTATTGTCAAAGTCGATGTACTTTTTTGTTCAAATACACTCGTTTCCAACTGTAATAATTTCCATAACCACATTATTTTCACTTTACTACTTTATTATTAACTTGTGACCAGCACCTACCTCGCACGGTTATTACAACCTGACAAAATATACAGAATTCATTATTATGTGTAACTTTAATATTAATGTATTAAACATATAAAACTTCCGGAATAAATTCTCTAAATGATGGTAAAAACCGCATCAAAATCCGTCGCGGAGTTTAGAAGAATAGGTAACGCGGTTATACAGACAGACACGAAAATCAACTTTAATATATAATTACATAACATCACGCCTTGTTTCCCCGAAGGATTGGACAGAGGTGTTCCTGTAGCAGGTACACTCAAATTTCGCCAGTTATGTTTAAGTCCCATGTAATAGGAGGCGAGCCTATTGCCATCAACCGGGCACAAATCCAGACTCCGAGCTGCCACTGAGAAATTTCAAATAGAAAAACCCAATAACACTTTGCCCGACCCGGGAATCGAACCCAGGACCTCATGCTCAGCAGTAGCGCTTGCGACCACTAGACCAACGAGGCAGTTCAAGTGTAATTGTATGTAATATAAGAACTTGTATCTAGCGGTACTAGTTTTAATACCACCTACGGTAGCTCAAAGAATTGGCCATTATAAATTCCTCAGTAGCTTTTTACATCCTCTTATACTTCTCACAAAAAAACTCGGACGTTTTAGGTTCATTTCTCTTTTTGTGTCAGTTGGCTAATGCCCGTAGCACTGAGAGCATTAGGGTTCCGTACCAAAACAAAAACGAAAACAATTCTGAGCGGGGAAATGCTTTTTGGAATTCCAGAAACAATAATTTGGAAAATAATGCTTTATTAAACAGAGAGTCCGGACGAGTCTCTGGACAAGGTTTTTTTAAAGACTATGAGAGATTTTTACTTCGTATACCACTGCATAGTTTTTCCTATCCATATTTAGTTGTATTTGCAGTTGTAACTAAGTAGTTAATAGCAACTAGCTTCATATTTCTGACTAACCGACTCCTTGACAATTCAAAAGTGCCTGCAAATGGTTTAATTAAAATAAATGCTTTGAGATGAGTTAATGTTGTATAAGAGGATGCTGTTGGTCATCTTTAACCTAATTTTTTACGCCACTTCGATTAAACTACAACATTAGGTGCAATAAAGATCAAATGTCAAGTCTGTATGAATATAAAAAACATAAATTTCCACCCAATAACTTTCATAGAATTGCATGTTACTACAAAATACCACGAACAATACAATCTGTCTCAAACAACAGTTACAAATCTGTCGTCCAAATATAGGACCAGCCTATTACGAGCACTAACTAACCCTAGGTGTGGCGAATCCCCACAAGTTGGAACGAATCATTTTTACAACCTCCCGGCGACAGGAACATACAGGATGCTTCCTGGAGGATACTAAAATTTCATTTCACGCTGCCCAGTAAATTCTGGTTTACGTAGTTTTGGGATGCTGGAATCTGGCGTTGTATGACGGTTTTAGTACCTAGATATATCTTTTGCACCTAAAAGTTTTTGAAAACTTTGTATGTAAATTGTGGGTTAGGAAGTTTTGGATGCACGGAGTGGAGGAACGTATTAGTAGGAGTTTATTGCTTTGGTGAATATTTAAAAGGAATGTCTGTATGAAAATTGCAGTTTTATGATATGTCCTCTCGGCCTGTATTGATTAGAATTAGAACTATCATCGACTCATAGACTAATTATAGACTTAGGTAATGGCTTTGCGTAGGAGTCTATTAATTTTTAAGTGGCTTCAAAATAAGGAAGAGGTTATAGTGACACTGAGCACCAGTTAGGCGGTAACATTTTACTATCGCCAAGTAAAACGTTCCCTTTTATAATGCAGACAATAGATACCCTAGGCTGCAGACCAAAATACACTTTTGAAAGTTTTCCTTTGAAACTAACAAAGCATGTAATTTATAAATTATGCGTTCCCACAAATTGGGAAGAGTTAGTCGGGAAGCAAGAACTGGCTATCAGCCAGAATGCCACATGAAAGAGTAACTTGATTATAACAGCTATCCGAAGACTCTTCACGTTTTCAAATGGTTTTTTCTCTCCAAAAAAATATAATAATTAGTTGGCCTCGTAATTGCTTTAGATACTAAATATAACATAATATAACGCCTGTAATACCCGTAGGGTTAAGCAGACATGTACCTATCGCACACCCACATTTCGCCAGTTACCTATGTTTAAGTCCCAAGTAATAGGGGGCGAGCCTATTGCCATCAACCGGGCACAAATCCAGACTCCGGCCTGCCATGAGAAATATCAGATGGATAAAAACGTAATAACACTTTGCTCGACCCGGGAATCGACCTCGTGCTCAGTAGTAGCGTTTACGACCACTAGACCAACGAGGCAGTCTCTCCCTTAGGGTGGTAAAAACGAGGTTCATGCGATTAATAGTCGCCCATTAAGTAGCAAAGACGAAAATAAACTTCGCGACATTTTCCCCTCAAACATAGTGGTAGGAACAAATTGCCAGCGCACAATAGTTTCGACCAGCACGCACCATTACTGCCTACCCCACAATGCTGTGTCGGCGTCCACAATGGAACTATTGAAAAGTCAGAACAATAGTTAGGCAGTGTTTACATTCGGATTTTTCAACAGCGACAGCTTGCGATCGGGGAACCAGATTCAGTGTGTACCCGGACTAGTTTTGTACCGCAGCTTTACTTGCAAATGATTTATTCGCAAAATTTGTTTATTTATGTACACAAAAAATACTTAAAAAATACAAAAAGATAGAAGAGCACAAAGGGCATTTTTGTTTTGGAAAATTACTATAATTATTTTTATGTTAAATTATAAAAACATAGTTTTAAAAGCGGTTTAAAACTGTTTAAATAATTTTACTTCCCTAATATTAATATTATTTATAAGCGTAGTCTTAAAATAATAATATGTACAGGCATAGTTGATTGATTTAATGCGACGCTTTTTCTTTGTTTATTCTTAAATAAAGAAAGGATATAAGTCATAAATAACCAATAACGGAGACAGAAAAAAAAAATGCGCTCCTTAAAACTTTTGCAAGAATAACAATATCGGAAAACCGTTCGGAAGGCAGAAATCTAAATAATGAAAGAGGCACGGAAGCTTTCCTTGGAATAAATGAAAGGTGCAATTTGATCAATGGCATATTTTACTATCACAAAATGAAACCTGCTTTGTAAAAAGATAAGTAAATACAGAAAAGTTATTCTCTATCTACCTACTTTGGAAACAAATTTAGGATGATAATTTATTTTCTAACAATATAATGGTGCCGATTCCCTTGTTCACAAACTAAACTAAATTTAAGTTCAGTGCATCTTTTTCTTTCTATTTCATTAAGAAAAGGACACAAGATAAATTTTAGTTTAGTCCTGTCAAATTAATCAGCGCTTGACGTAAATTGACGTAATTTTAGTCGGCAAGTTTTTAATCACGTCTAAACTTGTATGGAGAGTGACAGACGATAATTAATTTGACAGGACTAAACTAAAATTTATCTTCTGTCCTTTTCTTAATAAAATAGAAAGAAAAAGATGCACTGAACTTAAATTTAGTTTAGTTTGTGAAAAAGGGAATCGGCACCAATATTTACATAATATTTATGCTGTCTTAAAATAGTAATTATTAAATTTTGGATGTAAAGTACACCTATACTACATTATTGCGTTCATAGTTTCAAGGAACACCCTCCTTTAGAATGACATTGTAGTACTTACATATAACTACTTCAGTTGCAACAGCTACTCGACAGCCCCAATGCACACCTCACGAGTGCGTACAAATATAGACATTTTACAATGCCCTAAAAGCTTGCACGTCTCAAAAAAGATTTGGGCGTTTGGCAGGTGTTGAGAGGACGGTATTGAGTGTACTCCTTCGACATGCTCCGATAACTAGGCACTTTTCGTGTGTCTACCAGTGCATTTTTTTTATTCCCTTAAAACACTAATAGGATTGTCGCTTTTGCTTTCGTGATTTCGGGGTAGAAACTTTCAAAAAAAAAAACAAGCCACTTGTAAAAAAGTTTTTTTTTTGCTATTGTGCCTACCCGTGGACAAATTACCTCTATACCACTACTTGCTATGTAAACAACAGTGACAGGAAGTTTTACAACATCATTAACATATTATTATACAAATTGGATTAAATATTTTGAAACTAACTCAAAAACTACCATAGTCAACTTAATAAAATGTTAATGGGATCACCGGGTGAGCTTCCTATACTAAATGAAAAGAATTTTCAAAACCGGTCCAATATCGATGAACATAGAACCTCCTCCTTTTTCGAAGTCGGTTAAAAAAGGATATGATAAAAAAAAGGATTGTGTGGTTTTATGAAACCACGGTAAAAGTGATACTTCTATAGGCGCCGCCATATTGGCCTTGGCTGCTCTGACGAGCGTCTTTCACTTTATCCCTACTCCGCGGCCGACCGTCACGCGACACGCAACACACAGACGAAAAAATTTGAGACGGTGTAATAAAAGTTTCACTTTAAAAGTATAAAAGTAAAGTGTAACATTATTAGCATTTTTGGATACAATTTTTTTAATTTTTTTTTTTATTTAATAGATTAAATTTTCAATAAAATTGATTCTCTGCTTCTACTATCTAAATCCGCACGCTTGGTCAAAAAACATAACCAAAATTTTTACAAAAAAAAACATTCTGCCCTATGTATTCACGACTCCGTTTTTTCCAACATGTAAGCCAGAACTAATTTACGCACGCGACCGAGTTAACACGTCAATCATCAAGTGGGGTGCGTAAAAACTCTTCCTACCCTCACAGCAAACAAAGAAACTTAAATTGGATCCCAGTTATTGTTGTACAAATCGAACTTTGAATTTTTTATTAGTTCTACTGTACAAGCTGTGAAGGACTCAAGAGGCTTATTGAATATTAGTTCTTTTATTACAACGAAATTTGACTCGTGTTTGTGTTGTTCATAAAGGGTATACTTAATTGAATTTAATTTGAATTTATATTGGATTTTGTATCAGTAGGAAGAACTTCGACACACAAATATTCGCCTACACTGTGCTACAAGTTCGCCAACGGAATTTTAAACATGGAAAATACTTTTTCGTTTTTAATATCCCCGAATTGAAACAGAATATGGTGCCTTAGTATTAACATTCGTTTCCCCGAGGCCCTAGTTAACGAGTCGCAGTACCACGCTCCACAACACTTGCCAAAAAGTAGACGAGTGACAGAGACAGCACGATAATTTCTTACTATAAATAAATGTCACCATCTCACTTACACAGTGGCACAGGAATTAAGTTGCCCAGCATTCCCATGCAAGGTAACAGCTACATTCGCTCGTTAGGCCACATTTTTTTGCTCCAAGAGCAGTATTTTATGTTTTTCTCCTCCTACTGAATTTCAGAACATACATATTTAAATACATCGGGATTCTCGTACAGAGTACATTTTTATTTGGACTAGAGGAATGTTCATTAGTAAGCGGAGTGCGGTTGTGTTTCTCTATAATAGTTATTTGTGGGTTTTAATCTTCAAAGTGCCTTATTCTACATGTGGGAAATTTGTGAATGATTGGGGTGTGCAGAATAATTTGGTGCGAACGAAAAAGATTTAAAACTATTAGGTTTTGGAGGGTCACTCATTGTAAGTCATTTTGTGTGTCACTTGGATACACAAAACGACTTGACCACTTCATTTATCCGCTCAGTTAAATAAAATTTTCCAGAGGAAATTAAAAAAATACTTTCACTGAAATTCAACTAAAATTTTCCCCTAAATTATAAAGGATCCTCCTGCTTTTTCATTTGAATTGCCTAAATAATAAAATCGAAATAATACAGACATGAAGTTTTAAGCCACACAATATTGCAATGTTATTATTATCATTCCCTATTTTGGATCATAATTTTAAACGGAATATTGTACTCTGATGGACACAACATCATTTATTTGATTCGAATACAGTTTACAGCCAGAAATTATCCTCGATAAATTAAGCCAAATAACCGTAAAACTTAACCAGTTATTACTTTGGCATATTTTCCAATGTCCGGCAAATCGAACATGATGTTGAACATAATTTTTTAACCCTTTTATTTTCCTTCATGATGGAGCTAAATTTAAAAAAATGCCAGCCGCTGCATACCGTCTGTTGCATGCATGCAATTTTAAATAGTCATTGTGTGAACTATGCTTTATCGAGTTCTATTTGATAGAGAATTTTATTTTAAGCTCTGCTGGTGGTAAAATGTTTTATTATTCCTGATAGTTTTTTGCAATGTAATATTAAATTATGTTCACAGCTTTTACGGATACGTATAAGTGTCGGAAATTATTTATTAAATATGAACATAAACTTAGAAATAAAAATAGTTGTGTTAAAAAAATACCATCAGAATCGTGGCTACTCACACCCTAAACAAACCATTCTCTGCCTCCATTTTGCACCTTGACTAGAAGTAATAAAGCCCACATTTACTTGAATGAATAGTTACTTGTTTCCTCGCTAGCAGACTGTATTTTCTGACTGTCAAGTTGTTTTCAAAATAATTCACGCAGAAAATTCCTAAAAAGACATCTCTGGAGAAATACGCGTTGCGTTTCTAGAAGTTACATAGTTAGGAATGGGGATCCTCATTTTTTCAAGTTTGATGGTAAAGGTTCTTTCTGTAGGTATGCCAGCGTTCACTTACGAAGATTGAGTTCAGGACTCGTCATAAGGCTCTTAAGGTATTAGTTCTTCGAAGCAAAAGCACTGACGTAATAAAATTGCTAGTAATGAGGCCTTAAATCAAGTTTTAGCCTTAAAATGATAGGTTTACTACCCAAAGCCTGCGTTAATGTTATTAAATAGACTTTAAATTAGTTTCTAAATGGATTTTAAATTAGTTTCCCAAAAGAATTTGCAAACTGAAATTTATGCCTTCACTTAAAAGCTAAGCTTAAGAGGCCTGCGAACACGGCTCGCAACTACAAATCGAGATGTTTACAAAATTCAATTCCAAGCACGTTGCGCCAGTGTGAGTGCCTGTCGGAGCGATATACACCTTCAGTGAGCAATACTACCACGCACACATTGACAATTATTGCTTGACGTGATAGTACTACTAGTAGTGCTATCGAAAGTTTATGATTTTGGATGTGTTCCGTAATACCAAGAATGATGAATGAAAACTTAATTTTTTCCATTTTTTTAATATTTTTTTGTAACTTGATAATATAAGCTATACTACTGCAGAAACAATATTATAAATATTGTTGTTTATAATACAGCAAAATACTATGAAGACATATCATTTACGCTGTAAAAATTTGCGTAATTAAATTCGTTTAAACCGTTTAAACTTCATTTTAGAAAAGTTTTTTTTAAACAAAGATGTAGGAGCCTGGATAAACACTGTCTAAATCCGAATAACAATATGTTATATGGTGGGAAATATGCCCAAATTGAAAATTATTTATGTATTACGTTTGTATGGATAATTCATGCGTCGTCGCATTCTTAAAGGGACGTAAAGATCGAATCACCATAATTTCAGGCGAAAGACGTCAACTGCTGAACATAGCACGCAAGCATGCATCGCCACTTCGACCAGTTCTGTGCTTCTCGCATCCAGCGGATTCCTACGGTCTTCATAAGGTCATCGGCCCACCTTGTGGGAGTCCATCAACGCTACGTCTTCCGGAGATCGAATATAGGACCTAGTTACTAATAACCTGTTCACGACCCTTTGTAATGTAGCGGTTACACCGCCACATACGAACTACGCATCAAAGACATGACGTCACACAAATCCTGCATCGCGCAGTTAGAGTTTACCGAACGATCGACATACATACAAGATTTCAACTTCAAACTGATGGGCAGTTGCCCGCCAGACACAACACCCGTCTGGTCGGAGGATCCTCCCTTTTCTATGGTGGATGAGTGAACTTTACACCCTGTTCCTCATACCCCTAAATTGGTGACCCCGAGTATGAACGTCAGCGCAGCCTTCGAGCAATTACTTCGGCGTGACGTCATCATCATCATCACTCCCGCTAGCTTTCGTGAGGCGACTCACACAGCCGGCCAGCACCCACGGCTTCAACGGGCATCCTGACCACCAGCATGCAGCGAACGCGCATTCCTGGTCATCACCCTCAACCTCAATCACCCCGACTCACTGGGGAATCACCCTCAATCACCCCGACTCACTGGGGAATCACCGCAATCACCACAGACAGTTCCGACTCACCGCGAACTATGTGGCACCCGGTTCCGACTCACTGGAACCACAGCTGGCACCGTGAAGCATCGCAAGATTCAGCCCACTATCGACCTCCAGTCTCCGGAGGGGAGTGATGTAGCGGTTACACCGCCACATACGAACTACGCATCAAAGACATGACGTCACACAAATCCTGCATCGCGCAGTTAGAGTTTACCGAACGATCGACATACATACAAGATTTCAACTTCAAACTGATGGGCAGTTGCCCGCCAGACACAACACCCGTCTGGTCGGAGAATCCTCCCTTTTCTATGGTGGATGAGTGAACTTTACACCCTGTTCCTCATACCCCTAAAGTAACATAAGCATTAACTTAATATTGTAAAAGGAAGTACACTAGGTAATTTGCTATTGTTGTCTTTTTTTAATGTTTTTTTTTCCTGAAAGTGGTTGCGTGTGTGCAAGAAAATTCATCATTTAGATAAGATATCAAATAAACGTATGATTTTTTGAATCAATACACACTTTTGAAACATCTCGATGCTCTTCCTAATTTGTAACTTCTACATATAACCCTTCATTGTTGATCGAAGATGTAACCATAGTAGGTACCTACCTGACAGATCTAAAGATTGTAACCATTCAGACATTCGTACAGTTAAAGGTAAAGTTTTCGTTACGAACATCTAACGTCAGTCGATTCCATTTCAGCTGTGGATCAATCGGCACAAGACTTTGCGTCGGCGCATCTTGTAAACAAACGGATCGCCCCCTGTGTTTATATAGTCTTACTCTATCAAGGTGTAAGCATAACATTTGAGTCAATGAACCACAGGTTACTTTGTAAATGCCGCTTTGTCTAAACAAAAGTAAAAACAGTCGTTGTTTATTATATTTAGACATTTTAAAACTTATTTTTCTTGTAACTCTTTGAAAGGTATATTGCTTTTCTTGCTACGTTTGTATGGTTTGTTTTTGTTTTGGGACGTGAAAACGTAAAAGCGGAATCGTGATATTTTCTATTTTATTGTGATGTTATTTTATTACGTTTATTTTTTTCAAGAAAATATTATTATTTTTTGTTTCTGTTCTGTCATGATTTCCAAATATTAATAAGATTTACTGATTTTAAATACTAAATATATAATTAAAAGTATGTGATTTGCCTCAAATGATTTTGTATCAGTGTAATTATGAAGTTTAAAAGTATCTCATTTGACAGTTCCGTAAAAGTACTGGTTTTTTAACAAAACAGACTTGGAAACATGACGTTTGGAGCGTCGCTTAACTTCTAGTTCAGTTCACTATAAGCCTCGAAACCAGAAGGTCTCTTCAAGAAGTCTAAAGCCTATAACGTTATTGTATTAACTACCTAATTAAATAGTTTTAAATAATGCTGAAAGTGTACCAAGTTTGTATGTGTGCAAGATTATAAATACAGAAATATTAGTACTGAAATGGCGTATCGTATCAGTTCCACAAAAAGTTTAGAAATATCATTAGGTTACTCCAAATATTTTAATTCTATACCTAAATCTTATAAATTTTATCAAAAATCACATTTACAATAGGTAATTTTGCTTTCGGCCCGCTCTTATTTTTGTTTACTTTGGCACTAGGAGGGTTAAATATTATGTATACTCTTACGAGGCAATGACAGAACATAGCTGATAAACAAGCATGTTATGTGCGTCTACATAATTCAGTCTGCTTATGGCTAAGGCTAGATAAAATGAAAACTGGTATGTTATAGCTATAAATACCTAGGTTCTATAGACATTAGGCAGGTCTCTCCAAGTTGTGCCACCCAGTACTCAGCCTTCCACAGAATAGATAAGAAATGTATTGAGCCACCAAAACAAACAAACAATTGAATAACCCAAAAGATTTTTCCATGCAAATATTGTTCTAAAAACAAAATAAAAGTGAATAAACATACGTATTTGCGAACACACATAGAAATTCCTCTTTACGCTGATTTTTAAACAAACACTGAACAAAATGGCCGGCTTATTGACGTGCCTAAGCAAATAGAGGGGGATTTATTTGCTAGCAATAATATGAAATTGTGTACTAACTGCTTCATGTTACAAATATGGTGCATTATTAGGTACTGCGTTGACGATTGATTGCGTATATTCAGAGTTGTTAGTACTCACCTACTTTGTGCATAGATGATGCTACATATTTTACGCACACTTAAACAAACACACACATACAAGCCGCGCGCGGTGCGTTTGCATGAAGATAGCGTACTTCCTCTCCTTATACTATGCTACTAACCTTATAATGATGAAGGATGTTTTTTAATCGTTACGAGGCGATCGTGTAGCCTATCAAACTATTTTTTATCGACCGATACCGAATCGTTATAATGTGTGGTACGCACTTGCATACATGAAGATGTATCAATAATCAGTATGAAGATACTGATTAAGATACCGACCAAACTTTGAGCCGATAGAAAGTTTGTAATCTGCGGAGGCTCTAACAGAGATGGAACTAACCTAAAGGTTTGGTTTGGTTTGGGATGGTTGTACTCCGTCGCTTCTTGGGCAGTGAAAACGTAAAAATTAAAATTCTACAGAGTGCTCTGTAGGACAATGTTGAATGATCTTTGAAAACTAGATGCAATATATTTGGACGAGTAATTTCACTCATTATGGCAAGCCTACTTTTGTTACAACACCTAATAGAGTAACTAGAAAAAATATCAATTACGCAAGCGTTGAGTAGGTACGGAAGAAGGCTGACGTCGTAATCATGCTTAAACTCACGCCTCCTTTCCATGGGAGTAGACGGAAACTACAGAACACCTTACACACTTCTTTTGTTTCGTTTACGTTCATACATGCTCTCTGAAGATCATCATCAATAAGATTGTAGCGGTTACACCACCACATACGAACTTCGCATCATAGACATGATGTCACACAAATCCTGCATGGCGCAGTTAGAGTTTACCGAGCGATCGACATGGATACAAGATTTCAACTTCAAACCGTTGGGCAGTTGCCCGCCAGATACAATACCCGTCTAGTCGGAGGATCCTCCCTTTTCTATGGTGGATGAGTGAACTTTACACCCTGTTCCTCATGCCATTAAAAGATCACTAAATGGCCTTCTAGGGCATTACCAGGCGTTTCCACTCACATCTGCCTGAATACCTTTTGTTAGTCGCCATTTAACATGACCAAACCATCTAAACTTACCGCCTGTCACCTGTTAATACTTACTTAATTGCAAGAAACAAATTGCATCTCAGTTCTTGGCAATAAACAGACGAATGTCATGATGGGATACACTGTACTATCAAGATCTTTGACCCGATAGTAGTAAACGTTAAGGCTCTAACCGTTAACGCAATTAGTCTGGTTTATTACTTCGAGTTTTGCTTACCCGCTTGTTAATACTTACGATTGGCTATGTGTAGATTGGCATTTTATCTTTCAAATTAATATACATGGTGGAGACGACAAAACGACAATCAATTAAACTGTGATATTTAATGCCGTTACCAGTCTGTATGCGAAAATTCAAACAAATATATCCAACAGTTTAGTCACTATAGCTAGATACAGATTGGCAAAACCTATGGTTGGTCCATCAACACTATTTAGTATGTTTGAAAAAATAACTTTTTTCATTTCGATCTTAGGATTTTGATAGTTCCCTAATACTCTTATGACAGTGATTTCATTTATTGTCATTATGTTGTTCCCACATTGTTGCTTTGGAGGTATAATTCTTCGTTCTTCAAGGTGTCGCAAGCGCCATTTCTGTGGGGTCCTGGGTTGGGTTTTTTTTTTTTGGATTGGTAATTATCAAATAACTTCTCCCGCTCTGGGTGGAGCGGGAGGGCGTGTCAGACTCTTACTGACTAAAACCCACCCGTGTTCCTTCGGTTGCCCTGTTGCCGGGGGCCACGATTTCCCTATCGGTTTTCTTCGTACCATCCCTGAAACGGTTAACGTGTTCTTAGATTTCCCATTAGAAAAATCACAATGGCAGACCGGAGTCTGTTTTTGTGCCGGTTCCTGGTGATAGGCAATCCATAGATCTTCTAACATAGGCAGCAGGAGCAATTTGGTTATAAGAAAACGTTCGACATTTTTAACGCAAACTCCGTGGGTTCTGTAAAGTATAATTTACAGGCATGCGCTTTGCAGACCCCAAAAACGATAAAACTAACAGTCAATCCGGATAAGTACTCAATAAGAAAAGATCGAGGTTCCAAAAAAGAAAGCAAAAACACACAGCGGACTTTACGGAAGCCCAGTGCCATGTAAAATGTATTAAGAACCTAGTCTGTGGTAGGTAACCCCACCTACCGATCACCATGAATTACCAGCGACATAGATTCCTCAAATACCAACAGTTCCGTCAATCAGTGAATGACATTTGATTTAAGTGTTTTTATTTACTTCGAAGGGACATTCTTTGTCGTATTTCTTGGCGTGATGCCAGTACTTACTGGTTAAATCATGAGGAGAATTAAGGAGTGGCTTCGAAGTTCTGTGCTGATGTGAGTTGGAACTACTTGAACTTAGAGCAAAATAGAAATAGAAACTATTTTGTTGTCCAAGTAATACAGTCTGCAGGCTCACGACATGAGAAGCTTAAAATATGATATACCTACAGCTAGGTTATAATAGATTATTTGCTAGTGAGCCCCAAACAAGACAGTTAGTCGGGTTCGGGTAACGAATTCTAGAGTGGAGATTAGAGAGGTGATTTTAGGTGTCGTCTATCTTCTCTTCAGTTTGCCATTGGGCTCAACAAAAATTATGACACAATTCAAAGTCAAAGTCAAATAATTTATTTAAATTAGGTACAAAAAGGCACTTTTGAACGTCAAAAACAAAAAATAGAATTGATTCTAGTCGCCCTTTCCAAAAGATAGCTTTCGTGTGGAGAAGAATGGGCAAGAAACTCCACCGTTACGCTTTTAAAATGTTATACAATATTTTGTATACCTACATTAATTATATAATTATATATGAAGACGATGCACCTGGAATAAGATTACTATACCACAATAGGTAAAAATAATTAAAAATGAAGCAATGACAGAAAAAATAATTATGTAATGGATACATGGTGTTCACATATTTACAAGCATTGCAAAAGTAGGTACCTATACGATATTCCTAAAAAAAAATTACAAGTGATACTAATTAGTCAGTGTGTGAGTTCAAGTAATCAAAGAATGTAAAAAAAAATGTTATAATATTTAATTACACAATTAAATTAGCAACCAGTTTGATTTTGTCTAGACTCTAAATTGTCCTATGGAGCTAGACCAGCATGCTTCCAAGCATTCTTATGGATCTCATTAATTATGGATCGTTCACCCAAAAGACGTTAACTGACTAATCTGAATGTGAGTAAATTCTTTTGTTTAGACGTTTGAATGCTTGGTAGCGACCAAGTACACTTAATAGGTTGTAGATTTCTGTAGTACGGACTAATTGATTATGGTAGATATTAATAAGAGCGCCCATATACCTACCTCTTTAATGTAACATAACAAAACATTATATAACATCACGGCTCTATTTGAGGGTTATGTAGAGGTGTACCAATAGTACTCCCACATTTCGCCAGATATGTTTAAGTCCCGTGTAATAGGGGGCGAGCCTTTGCCTCTTTTACTTAGTTGAGAATTATTACGATTGAGCTTTGCTTCATCAGTCCCTACCGTGTCTGAAAATGATAAATGGGTCTGAATTTTCAGAGCACTAACAATTGCGGCGATAAGACCCCTCTTTGAGGAGTGGCTAGAGAGGCGCCACGGCGTCCTCACCTTCCGCCTGACACAAGTGCTCACCGGACACGGCTGTTTTGGGAGGTACCTGTTCAGGATAAAGCGGGAGGAAACGCCCGGGTGTCATCACTGTGTGGATCGCCCGGAGGACACGGTGGAGCATACGGTGGAGATCTGCCCGGCTTGGGCAGGGCATCGCCGTGTCCTCGTGGAAGCGATCGGCGGCGGTGACCTCTCGCGTCCGGCCTTGAGTCGGGCCATGCTACGGAGCGAGAGGAAATGGGAGGCCGTCACCTCCTTCTGCGAAGCAGTAATGCTCGCGAAGGAGGAAACGGAGCGCGTGAGGGAGAGGCAAATTTCGCGCCCTCGCGCCCCTAACCGCCACAGGAGGAGACGCCCTGGGCGGGAATCACAGGAAGATTTCCGGCCACCGTAGGCGCGGGCTTGCGGACGGTGAGCAATGGGTAGCTCGCCGTCCGATAAGGACCAAGCCCGGGTCGACGGCGCGTTGTGTTCCACGCGCGCCTCAAAGAGATGTCAGCAGAATTGACGGGGTCCGCTAGGCCAATGCCTGCCGGGGGTTCGAAGAAAACCGATAGGGAAATCGTGGCCCCCCTGGCAACACGGCAACTGAAGGAACACGGGTGGGTTTTAGTCAGTAAGAGTCTGACACGCCCTCCCGCTCCGACCAGAGCGGGAGAAGTTATTTGATGATTTCTCAACCAAAAAAAAAAGGGGTACTAGGGATTTTATGCCCTACAGTGTAAATTCATTGGTTGGCTGAGTTTTTAATTGATTGATTGATACCAGGGGTGCACAATATTCTATCACAGAATAGATAGTACGGATACGAATATATTCTGTGCTGTTACCTACACTTATTATGTGGTTAAAAAACCGGCCAAATGCGAGTCGGAATCGCGCACGAAGGATTCCGTACCATTAGCTATAAAAACGGCAAAAAAATCATGTCTGTTGTATGGGAGCCCTCTTTAATATTTATTTTATTCGGTTTTTTGTATTTGTTGTTATAGCGGCAATAAAAATATATCATCTGTGAAAATTTCAACTGTGTAACTATCACGGTTCATGAGATACAGCCTGGTCACAGACGGACAGACAAACAGACGGACGGACAGCGGAGTCTTAGTAATATGGTCCACTTTTACCCTTTGGGTACGGAACCCTAAAAACAAGAGGTGTCAATATTTTTGGCGGTTATCGCTAAAAATACTGATTGGCCAAAGTCAAATAATTTATTTCAAGTAGGCCATTAAAAGGCACTTTTGAACGTCAAAACTTACAAGAAAGAAAATAGAATTGACTCTTGGCGCCTCTAGGTGCCTCTCTCCAAAAGGTAGTTTCGTATGGAGAAGAATGTTTATCATAATTAACAACATAATTAAACTTTTCATTTCTCACTTTATTATAAAGACATTAGTAATTTATACCACTTTTGCAGCAAAATCCTAAGGCAGGTATGGGCAACCTTTGGCAAGTTGCGTGCCAAACTTAGTATATTAATGCAGTCGCGGGCCATAACAGGAAATAAAAAACGTTGTTTTATTTTTCTATTTATTAGGTTACTACACTTTTGAAAATAGCAAAATAACGCAGTGTGACTAGTAAGTAATCAAAAATAACATGACTTCAAACATCGAACCAACAAAATGCACGCTTACTCATTTGACAGATTTAATTTGAAAGAAAGAAAAATGCGTTTATTGGCATTACAGCAGAGAAAATACACCTTACAACTATAAAAAAGCGGCCAAGTGCGAGTCGTACTCGCCCATGAAGGGTTCCGTAGCAGCAAGTAACATTGAATGAAAGGTAAATTGCGGTTTACGATTTATGACGTATTAAAAAAAAACTACTTGCTAGATCTCGTTCAAACCAATTTTCGTTGGAAGTTTACATGGTAATGTACATCATATATTTTTTTTAGTTTTATCATTCTCTTATTTTAGAAGTTACAGGGGGGACACACATTTTACCACTTTGGAAGTGTCTCTCGCGCAAACTATTCAGTTTAGAAAAAAATGATATTAGAAACCTCTATATCATTTTTGAAGACCTATCCATAGATACCCCACACGTATGGGATTGATGAAAATTTTTTTTTGAGTTTCAGTTCTATGTATGGGGAACTCCAAAATTATTTGTTTTTTTTTCTATTTTTGTGTAAAAATCTTAATGCGGTTCACAAAATACATCTACTTACCAAGTTTCAACAGCATAGCTCTTACAGTTTCGGAAAAAAGTGGCTGTGACATACGGACGGACAGACAGACAGACAGACAGACAGACATGACGAATCTATAAGGGTTCCGTTTTTTGCCATTTGGCAACGGAACCCTAAAAACAGAAAACAATGATTATAATGCCAAAAGGGCCTCAGCTCAGCATATTGTCAGATGACAACACAAAATTTTAGCGTATGATATTCGTGGGTTGCACCTGACGCTGATTTTCAGCTGCAACCCACGAATGCCATACGCTAAAATTTGATTGGCTGCCTAATTGAGCGCGTATTTCTACAACTTCTTGCGTAGTGAATTAGGACCTTAGACATAAATGACGAGCAAAAGTCGTAATCAACCGGGACTTTGTTCCATCCTCGTCAAAAACCACGACATTTAAAAAATCCTCAATGTAGTCGTCTTTATTTGGCCCGCGGATGTTTATTTACTTACAACACGCGCATACGCAGCTTTCTATGAAACGCAACTTTGTTCAGTTTCCTGTAGTTTAGGTGCATTAATTATTTTAGTGTAACACACATCATACAAACAACGCCTTGTTCACTAAGGAAGTTAGGATGCTCAGTAAAATTTAGAACTACTAAGTCGTTTCGAAGTTTTCGAAGAATTCATGCATGACAGGTGGTTAAGGGGGGAGGGGGGAAGTTTTAGAGTGCGATTTTATGTTTGATAGTACATGCGTGAACAGTTTAAACTTACCCATTTGAATACTAGAGAATTGAACTCGAATACAATAAATTCAATGTTATTAATGCTGATGTAATTAAAATTAATATTTTGAAAATAACTTTTGTCACAGATGAGAGATAAAGTTTTGGTAAAGTTTGGATAAAGTTCATTTAAGTCTACCCCCGGAACACCGATTGGTTTTTTTACCATCAGTACTTTTGCGACTTCTTGCTATTACATGTAGGTAGATATATACGAATCGGGCGAGTTCGAACTGGGGATGAGTATGGACGAAGCCGGTTTCTGGTTGTATAAAGTGAAAGAATATTAAGGATGAAGAGTTAGCACCTACATATTAGAGGAATCTGTGATGCATGCTATTGAAGATATGAAATGAAATGGTTTATTCTGTAAATAGGATATCGGAATCACTTTTACACGTCATATAAAAAAATATTAAAAATAAGCTAGATGAGTTCGGCGTTTCCTATCTGACTACTCTGAGAAGAAAGGCCGAAACAAACTCAGAGGTCGTAGTCTCTTTTAAAGTCCAGACATAATCTTGGTCAGGCCATATGTGGACCATGTAGATTAGTGTCTGAAAAGGTCTTTTGAGGAAAGAACCACACAGATTTGAGTGGACCTGTCCAGTCAGTGCAAGCATTTGTCAGTAATCGTGGAGCTCAACTTAGAACTTAAGGAGCTCAACTCGATGAGCAATACTAAAGAAAGGACATTTGGGTAGGCCGCAAAAACTACTCAAACTGCCAGACCATCACTAAAACTAGAAGAGAAATAAAAATAAAAATAATATCCACATAGTCCTCACATTCACAATAGTTAAAATAATATAATACTTTACAAAGTAATCATGTCATTTTGAATATAATTTTCAACAATGTCAACTTGTTTATAAAACTGGTATATGTTGATTTTACATAATAATTAAAATGTCTAGTTTTATGGTTTTATCACAAGGCTTAGCAGAGTATATATATATCCATAGACAACGGTGATCACTAATCATCAGGTGGGTCGCCTGATTGTTGCCAACCAATAACATAAAAAAGTTGATCATTTATCCAAACGCATTTAATGTACCTAATTTTTGAGAAATTCTATCACAATTCACTTAGACTTTCAAACGAATGCGTTCACAATATAATACATAAATACCGGCCAAGTGCTCATCGTCTCGCACGATTAATGTTCTGTCAGATCAATTATTCATATCTAAGTCCAGTGCAGGTATGCAATGCTAATTAATAGAATTTAGTATGGACTTTATGTTCTAGATCAGTGGTTCCTAACCTTTTCAATATTGTTTACCCCTGTGAACTATTAGGAAAACTGATTTTACCCCTGTGACCTATTAGGAAAACTGATTTTACCCCTGTGACCTATTAGGAACACTGATTTTACCCCTGTGACCTATTAGGAACACTGATTTTACCCCGACCTTAAAATGTTATCAATACAAACAATTCTTATAATTATTACGTATTTTATATTTAAATTAAACAATGAATTAAGTAAAAATTATTAGTATGATGGTTGGGATTGTTTTGCATTCACAAGTTTTTTTTTATGTTAGGTTTAGTTTCGTTTATGGCGCATCTTGAGCCATGTTCCATATTGAAACAGTTTCTGGCCTTTGTTTTCAGTGTAAGTTGAAAAACCACAATCACATCTATAGGTGGTTGTAATGGGTACTTATAAGCATTTTTAAAGTTCTGTTAGCTATTAACAGTATATTTGGCACCAGCTTTGGTCCCACCAGATTAGGTCTTAATTATTAGGTTCTTTGTCACCCCCATAGAATAGCTGATTTACCTCCGCGGGGGTAATTACCCCCAGGTTCGGAACCCAGGTTCTAGATTCTTATAATGAATAATTATGAATTCTTTCGAAAAAGCTATTAGGTAATTGGACTATTCATTTTCACTGATCTAATTGCTTTTCAGGTACTTACTAAACGTAGGTAACTGGAATGTGGGATTCAAACTTATTATTTCGTGTTTTTTGGTAGGTCCTACTAACAAAACTATGGGTTTTTAAAACAACTTAATTAAAATTGTTTAAAATCGCAAGCTTTCTGCTCTTAACTAAAAATATCGCAGGAAACGCTACTGACAAGCAGTCACCAGCGACATCGTTCGCGTAACATTTTATTAATTCCAGAACGAAATTTTTTTAAATATCTCAAATACCGTACCTCGCAGACACTTTTTCAATATAACCACTTATAAACCAATTCCCCTAGCATTAAATCAGAGTATAAAATACCGAGACAAAAGCTCTCATATGAGAAAAAGACCTAATCAATCCCGAGCAATGAGCTCTTTATCTATAAAATTTCAATATCCCCAGTTTAACGGACTAGACTTGGAAAGCGGTATTCTCATTTCTACTCAATGAAATTGCATATAATTCCCTCGCAATCGGCTCTCTCTTTTGTGTCGGGAATGAGGAAAAAGGAGAGGTAATGAGCTCGATATTCAAAGGTAATGATGGCGCGGAGATGAATAGTACCAATAATATGAAACAGATGAAACTGTACGTATGTATGTTAGATCGCCTAACTGTAAATCGGTTTCGTTGTTTTATTGATTTTGAAATGCGAACGCGAATTGCCTACAGTAAATGGATTGTGGTTGTGGATCAAGACAGTTTCCATCTGTTTTAACCTCAAAAGCTTTATGATGGAAGTTAGTACGGTTTTGCCTACTTTTACTTGTTTTAAAGGTTTCTTTGTACAATGCATATTGTTGTATAAGACTTTTATTAAGTGAGATTTTAAAAGACATCCTAGTATTTATTTAAATTAAATGCACTATATAGAACTAATTATATACAGAGGAAAAAATAAAATAAAATATAGGAACAAATCATTGGGCATCAAAAAATTCATCCAAATCGCTGTCGGTGGGAAAGGTCGGTTCAAAAATATAACAACCTTACCGGTAGCTATATTTTTGAACCGTTTGGGGTTGAAACACTAGGGCCATGGGGTCCGAGTGCTCATCGATTATTCCGGGACATCGCCAAGCGGTTGGTCGACTCTTCACATGACCAGAGGGTTGGCCAATTTTTAGGCCAAAGAATTAGCATTGCCATACAACGTGGTAATGCTGCCAGCCTTTTGGGCACCTTTCCCACCGATAGCGATTCGGATGAATTTTTTGATGCCCAATGATTTGTTACATATATTTTATTGTATAAGACTTATTTTAAAGTAGGTACTCATCATACCTGTGTAGAAGAAGCAAGAGCCAGACTGCACTTTCAAAAGTTTCGCCGGTTCCTTCTGAATTTGTAACATCGTTTTAGACAAACGAAAGTTTACTTAGTTTCTACTGTCCCGAGCTCTCCTCAAGTTAACCACTTACTCTTCCTATATCATGGTGTACTGTTTAAGTAGGACTTTACTAGCTGAAAATGCAGTTAGAATTAAAAATGTCCACAGTTTTCGAAGTCGTTTTATATCGAAATGTTTTTTTTTATTTGTCATAACATTTTCCCTTTATCCCTATAAACATGATTTAGCTTGTCTTTACTTGACAATCACAGACAAGGATCATAACATTCGTCTATTATCATTAACAAGATTTTGTTTATTAAACTATCGTGGATTCTATGTTTTGTATTGTTTTTATAAATGGAACCGTGTGTGTCAGGTATATAAATCGGTAGATCGTAAGATGGAATAGATAACTCCACTAGCAGTACCATAGATACTATTACATTATTAGTGACTATACTTTTTTAATCATCAAATCAAGAAGACCATAATAATTGATATTGTGAAAATTAAATGTTTTAAATTAATTTTAGAACAAGTGATCTATCAAATTCCAAAAATGGTTCGTGCAACAGTTATCCTAGCTCTCTTTATCTTTGGAGTCACTGTTGTAATGGCTACGCCACTCAACGATGAGGTAAGAGGAAGAGGGTGGGGTGGGTGGAGGGTTTTTTTTTTAAATTAAAAAAAAACTACTTACTACTTTAAATTATTTATTTTATAACGAAATATACAAATAATTCAAAAAAGTGTAGGTACTGCCTCGTTGGTCTAGTGGTCGCAAGCGCTACTGCTGAGCATGAGGTCGTGAGTTTGATTCCCAAGTCAGGCTAAGTGTTTTTGGGTTTTTTCATCAGGAATTTCTCAGTAGTAGCCCGGAGTCTGTATTTGTGTCCGGTCCGAGTCCCATGAAATAGGGGGCGAGCCTATTGCCTGCTGGCAATAGGCTCGCCTCGTATTTCATACGATTTAAATATAACTGGCGATATTTGGGTGTAGTATTTGTACACCTCTACCTAACCCTTTAGGGATTACAGGCGTGATGTTATAATATGATAAAATGTTATTTTTAGGAGGGAGACGGAAATTGCTTGCAATTTGGAGGAATAGTACATGTGGTCACAACTGCAGACAACTGCACAGTTTACAAATGCATTTTGGAAGATGGTAGCGAATTTAATACATCAGATTGTGAGCCTACAGTTATACATTTTAATTAAAATTAATCAATTAAATCCTTTTGTTCCAATTTATTTTTACAACCGAGAATTCGCCGGTTAGTCAATTATCTCAAACAGATTTGCGGTGGTAAACTGCACCCTAATCGCTTCATATGTTTGAAAAATTCGTCTGTTCGACAATGTAAATAAAGCAATGAATGTCGTCGATTTGTCAATAGACATTGCAATTGTTACAACGCACAATGAAGGGTGCCGTTGTTGAAATGAATTTATCCCAAAAAAAACTTAACATTGTTGTTAAAAAAAACTTTTTACAAAAAAAAAAAAACCAACCGACTTCCAAAAAATACTACAAAGTGAAAAATATCTTTAATTTCGGAAGTCGGTGTCTTTGGTTTTGAATTTTCGTTTTTTGTCACTTTTTAGTTGTGGTACCTACTCCACACAAATTAAACAACAGTGACAGGAACTTATCATATCATCCACATACTAAGTGGGAAAAAGTACGTATTATTGAAGCTAACTCAAAAATTATCGAAGCAAAATTAACAAAATTTATATGGAACCACCTCGAGAGTATACCCTTTTAAACAAAAAAAAATAATTTTCATAATCGGTCCACAATTGACGGAGAAATCGGTGGACATACATAAAAAAAAACAAACATACGCGACGAACATATAACCTCCTCCTTTTTGGAAGTCGGTTACAAAACATGTTCTCCCATACATCGTTATACGTCACGGTCAATTCTTCAACTGCAAATGTAAGTTTGCAGAAGAACTATAGAATAGACTTCGGCTGCCTCCAATAAAACTAAAATTATTTAAGAAAAATGTATACTGCATGTCGATTATTGTTTACAATCATTTACCAAATAGTCTTCAAGACTTACCGCTGACAGTGTTTAAAAAAATACTTTTCAAACTACTACTATTTAAAAGATATTATACCATTAATGACTATTTAGAAGACAAATTAATAGAGTCTGGAATTTGTAAGTTAGGTTAATTGACGTTTGGGCACGCCACAATTGCGGCGATAAGACCCCTCTTTGAGGAGTGGCTAGAGAGGCGCCACGGCGTCCTCACCTTCCGCCTGACACAGGTGCTCACCGAACACGGCTGTTTCGGGAGGTACCTGTTCAGGATAAAGCGGGAGGAAACGCCCGGGTGTCATCACTGTGTGGATCGCCCGGAGGACACGGTGGAGCATACGGTGGAGATCTGCCCGGCTTGGGCAGGGCATCGCCGTGTCCTCGTGGAAGCGATCGGCGGCGGTGACCTCTCGCGTCCGGCCTTGAGTCGGGCCATGCTACGGAGCGAGAAGAAATGGGAGGCCGTCACCTCCTTCTGCGAAGCAGTAATGCTCGCGAAGGAGGAGACGGAGCGCGTGAGGGAGAGGCAAATTTTGCGCCCTCGCGCCCCTAACCGCCACAGGAGGAGACGCCTTGGGCGGGAATCACAGGAAGATTTCCGGCCACCGTAGGCGCGGGCTTGCGGACGGTGAGCAATGGGTAGCTCGCCGTCCGATAAGGACCAAGCCCGGGTCGACGGCGCGTTGTGTTCCACGCGCGCCTCAATGAGATGTCAGCAGAATTGACGGGGTCCGCTAGGGCCAATGCCTGCCGGTGGTTCGAAGAAAACCGATAGGGAAATCGTGGTCCCCCTGGCAACACGGCAACTAGTCAGTAAGAGTCTGACACGCCCTCCCGCTCCGACCAGAGCGGGAGAAGTTATTTGATGATTTCCCACCCAAAAAAAAAAAAAGAAGGTTAATTGACATTGCTGACTGTAAAGACATTTGCACGCCATGTTATGGCAGGATATGCTGAAACAAATTTACTGTAACACCTTATGTACAATATTCTAGCAAATAAATATTTTTGATTTTTTGATTTGATTTGAACTTTTTCCTTTTACCTTGCTTCCTGCTGCCATATTTGAAAATAAATTCGAATACCGCAGAGCTGGTATTCTGATAGGGCCCGCTATTTTTGACAACCATTCCTAGATTTTTTGTTTTCTGTTGTCCAGATACGTAGACTTTTATGACGTGCATGTGACATTTAACCTTATGGTAAACAGTTTCAAATACGAGGTCGACTATATGACTGGTCGAAGCCAACAGCCAACTATGAATCTCGACACCTCCTAAGTACAACTATTCTGGAGTATATATGTATATTATATACTCCATTTGAAATAAGATTAGACATTTAACTAAACCTTTTTTACAGTCCGTTCAACCGATTTTGACTTCTATTGTGTTGGTGGCATGACAAATGGCAGCTGCAGTAAACAGTTGGTTTGTAACCACTTTTTTTGCTTTTAATGCCATCCTTATGCCTATGCAATAGAAGTCAAAATCGGTTGAACGGACTGTAAAAAAGGTTTGTTTAAATGTCTAATCTTATTTCAAACGGAGTATAAGTAACTGACAAATGTAAATTTTATAGGAGAGCGAATTGAAGATTTAATTTTTTTTTTTAATCGCCGTAGCTAAGCCCCTATATGGAATTAAAGTATAATTAATATTTGGTGAGCTGGTTTGAACTTAAGTGAAATTTATAATTAAGAGTATATTTTGTTTCTAAATCTTCAAGTTTTTGTTTTATCACACATGCATACTTTTAGCCGTGTAAACAATAGCTCCGTAATAAAAATTTAATAAAAATAGAAATATCGTCTAAAAGTGACTAAAATAGTGTGTAACGTGTATGTAAACAAACAATAGTTACTACAAAACGTTTGTGAAATAAACTGTGCTTTAATAACAATAAAATCGAACTACTTGAACGTTTTGATAAAATTTCTTACTAACTTCACTCAATAACTAAATTCTAATTTCTCTGTTTTATATGTTCCAAACTTATTCTTAGACTAATAACTGTGAATAAAGTGCATGGTGTTTTAATATTATTTCAGTATCTAGATGAAAACTAGTGAAAACCATAACATTTTAAAATCCGATCTTTAAAACTGTTTGTTTTGAAATTTTGAATTTTGGCGTCCTAAAACATAAACCTCTGTTCCACGAAACTTTTCTATCTAAAATATTAAAACAGCGCCATCTAGTGACGAGTAGTGGTACGACACTACAACTTACTTTGACATTCAATGAAACTCTGTTCCACGATATAAAAATATGGTTTTGAAATAAAAAATAGTAGCGAATGATTAGAGAAACACTTGTTTGAACTTTGTAATACATAATAGCTTCAAGCGACTATTATAAGGCGTTGCAGTTATAATGTTTATCGGATGAATTGAAAACACATTTTCGATCCTGACACAGTTCCTTAGACTGCTTTTTATAATTTCTTGAAAATTTGCTTGGAAACTGAAAGATTTACTCAGCAGAGAGAAAAAAAATACAGATATGGGGTCCGAAGAAAAAAATATAACATTGCGTTGTAAAAATAATCTTGTGAGAACATTATCATACGAATCACTTTGTATCAAACGTAACTCACTAGAATCGATAAACTCTGAAATAAATACGACAGCATTAAGTATGTTCGATTTATCTACATGCGCTCCGGCAGATGAAATCACTAAGCTGAGACAAGAATTAGAAGAAAAACAAATATTACTGGATAACGCAAAGACAGAAATTGATAAACTATCCTTAGAAAATATTCAACTACGTAAGGAAATTCAACAACTATCCACATGCAAGTTACCTAAAATAATATCTACCGAGAGCTTGAATACTCCAAATCCAAAAGCAAAAAAATTACAAGTATCTCATGATAACCCAGTTATAAATATAAGTGAGCCACGGCGTCTACAACGCCGAAAAAACAATAGCTGTACAACCGGATATGACTCGAAATTACATCCAACTACAAGTACGAACATTCCGTCTGCAAAGTTACCAATGGCAAACGAAGATGGAAATATTACACAAAATGACATATTAAAACAGACATACAAAGAAGAAGAAGTCATAAATAGTAAACAGAAATCTATCTACATATTTGGTGCTCAACAATGTGTAGGACTAGCAGCTCAATTGGTTCATTCTAGAACTAATACCAGGTATGAAAAATATAGAATTGAGTCTACTACAAAACCGCAAGCCTTAGCAAATGACATACTAAGCAGCTGCGAACGAATTAAAATAACAAGCGAAGATAAAATAATTATAAGCGTTGGTGAAAATGATGACAACCCCATACAGCTATTATACAACTTATCATATGTACTAAAAAAGTTTGAAAAAACTGAAGTCATTATTCTTGGTGTAAATAAGAGTTATCATTTAAAAGAAAAGACATTAAATGAAACATTGAAAAACTTTTCTAATAATATGGTTAACTGTTCTTTCATTAATTGTTTTAAGTTATCTGTTTTTTCACTATGTAAAAAAATTAATTGTATTATAGACACTTTAGACTATAATGCAAAATACTTACATTTTTCTTTGAAAAAGACTGACATAAATGTTAAAAATAAGATTTTATCTCAAAAAAATGCTTTCACACATAAAAATACATTATCCAGTCATGAAAATTCAGAGAATATAAATAATAAAAGTAACAAATCCATTAATAATAACAATCACGTAAAAGGAACTATACCATATTTTTTCGATTTAATTTACAAAAAAAAAATAGAGATGGATAAAAAAAAGACTCCTCATCAAGAAAACACGTTTTTTCTATAATACTAAAAAACTATATACCAATGAATGTAATACTTTAAGCTCAATTACAATTTTCCATCAGAACATAGCAGGCCTATTAAACAAACAAGAAAATCTAGAATTATGCATAGACGACTTCGATCAAAATAATAATTACATTGATGTGATTTGCCTGTCGGAAACTTTTATAAAAAGAGGCAATGAAAATAACGTTCTTTTAAAAGATTTTAAGCTAATTACGTCATACTCTAGAATCAAAGAAAAAAGAGGTGGTGTTTGTATTTTCGCCCGAAATTCCTTAGATTATAAAGATCTGGCGATTTGTAACACCATGTCAATAGACAAAGTGTTTGAATGTTGCGGCGTGGAATTTCCTTCTCTCAACTGCATTATGATATGCTTATATAGAACACCAGATAGTAACATAAACTCATTCTTTGACAAACTTGAATTACTACTGAATAAGATTTGTAATAAACCTAATAAAAAAGTTATTCTCACAGGTGATTTAAATATAGACACACTCAAAAGCAATAAAATAGCATCGCGTCTAAAAGACACTTTAGTAAATTTTGGTCTCTCCTTACATATAGATCAACCAACTAGACAAAAAGCCTGCATTGATCACTTTATAAGTAACATTAAAGACGCAAATGGTAAAGTTCATGAATTATTTCTCTCCGACCACAATACAGGTCAAACTTTAAATTTTCCCATTAATAATAAACCAGTAAGACTAAAATGTTGGTATGTTTACAAAAGAGACTACAGTAAAGACAACCTAGACAAATTTATAAATTGTTTATCCGCACTAAGTTGGTCAGAAGTATATGACCAAGAAAACTTAAATTCAGCCTTTGATATATTTCATGATACGTTTTGTTTATTTTATAACCTTTGCTTTCCAATCAATAAAGTAAGAATTAATTCAAACTGTAAGTCACCAAGATGGATCACAATAGGAATCAGAAAGTCAAGTAAGCAAAAAAGAAAACTAAGGTATCGCCAATACATGTCCAAATCTGAAGACGATACATCAAACTATACAAAATACAGTACTATCTTCAAAAAATGCATTAGCCAATCAAAACACCTCATAAATTCTAAAATAATGTCATCAGCAAGAAATAAAGGCAAAGCTGCATGGCAGATTATCAAAAACAAAACTGATCACTTAAACACTAAAACGAATATTGATACTATTAAAATCGATAATAATCATATAAACAAACCTAAAGAAATTGCTGAAACTTTCAATGATTTTTATATAAATATTGCCAAAAAATTCTGTACAAAAAATAAAGCTTCATCAGATAAAAATCACTTCGATTTACCGAATATGACGCAAACCATGTTTTTACACCCCTGTGATGAAGATGAAGTAAAAAATACCATCATGTCCCTTAACAACACAAAATCGGTTGGATTTGACGGTATAGCAACTCACATTCTCAAATCCTGTGCCACCATGATATCCCCAATCATTGAACACTTGATAAATCTCTCATTCTGGCAAGGTATTTTTCCAGATAAACTCAAACAATCCATTGTTAAACCCTTATTTAAAAAAGGTGATATAAAAGACTTGTCTAATTACCGCCCTATAACACTTATATCTAACTTATCAAAAATCTTTGAGAAAGTCATGCATCGTAGACTCATAAATTATTTAGAAAAATTTCAGATTATAAAAGAGGAACAAAACGGGTTTCAAAGGGGAAAATCGACTACTTTAGCAGCATTTAAACTGATAAAATCTGTAATTGAAAATTTAGATAAACGCGTTCCAGTATCTGTCATCTTCTTTGACATGAGCAAAGCCTTTGACTTTGTTAACCACGATTTACTCATACAAAAATGCAATAGCTACGGAATTAGAGGAATAGTTGTTGATTGGATTACTAGCTATTTATTTAACCGTCAACAAAAAGTAGAAATAAGTAAACTAAACGCAAATAACGAGACCACATCATATAGTTCTGAATATAGTCAAACCGTATCAGGAGTACCCCAAGGAAGCATACTTGGCCCTTTGCTTTTCCTCATTTACATCAACGATTTACCTACAGCTTTACAACAACAATGCATACTTTTTGCTGACGACATATCGGTAATTGTGACGAATGATAGTAAATCAGAAACAAATCATGAAAAAAACCTTAATGAAACAGTAAACCAAGTTTTAAAATGGCTCGAAAATAATTATCTTTATGCAAATCTAAATAAAACCAAATATATAAATTTTCAAAACTACAATTCTAAACAAAAAGCATTTATAGTTAATTGTCAAGGACAACAAATTAACGAAGTTACTGAATTTAAATTTCTTGGACTTATTCTAGACAAGTATTGTAACTGGAAATTACACATAGAGCACGTCTGCAAGAAACTAAACCAATTTGTTTTTGCTCTTAAACGTTTAAGACGTACCGCGAGTGAAGCTGTTGCACTTACAGCTTACCACGGGTATGTTTCCTCTTTACTCAGGTATGGGCTCCTACTCTGGGGGAACTCGACGAATATAAATGATGCCTTCCTAGTGCAGAAAAAATGCCTAAGAGCAATCTGCGGTATCAGTCCTTTAACATCCTGCAGACCTCTCTATAAAAAATTAAAACTTTTAACCTTAACAGGTCTTCTCATAATGCAAGCTGGTGTATTTGTGAAAGAACACTCAAATTTTTTTATAACATGCGACTTGCATTCAAAATATACCCGTCGAGACCCAACACGCCTAAGAATTCCTTCACATCAAAGCACATTATGTCATAAAAATAGCTTTATCACAGCAATAAAAATTTTCAACAATATTCCAAAAGAAATAAGAGAACTCCCTCTAAAACAGTTTAAATCCAAACTACACAAATGGCTTATTGGTAATTGTTTTTATAGTGTAAAAGAATTTTTTGATAAAAAAGTAACAGATAAATATAAGATAAAACAATGAGTTTTAATTATATTACTTTAATATCTATTATTGTTAAGTGTTTAAATATATACGAAACCGTAATAAGTGTAATAACCAATGTTATTAGACATGTTATGATAATAATTTAAAAAAAAATGTGTTAAGTATATAAAATTTATACATATAACATATTTAAATATTTGTATGCCAGTCCATGGCGAAACATGTAAGATCGTAACTATATTATAAGACCTTAATGTACCATGTTTCAAAGCAAATAAATATATTCTATTCTATTCTTACTGCGTTGTAAGGCCCGAATTCCTCTGTCGCTGATGTCGGTCGCGCATACGAATATACGTTGTGTTCTATGAAGCACCACACTGTAAAGCTGACATCAGCGGCGCGCGAGTTGCTACGCGCCGCTGATGACGCGCGTCGGTCTCGCTCGTCAGCGCCGCGTTCGTCGGTCGACTGACGCGCTATAGAACGCTATGAGCGTCCTTACTCTGTTCCCGACCGTCGGCACGCGCGCGTATAGTCGCCCGCCACCATGAACATTGATACCGAACGTGTGATTGCCGAGGTGATTTTCTAACTTTGATAACAGTTCATCAAAAGTTTTTACTTTCATTCTAAAATAATTAAAAAACTTTTCCTCGTCCTGACGTAGCTTTTCAAATAAAGTAGAAAATTCACCATTACTCACTCACCCTATCAGCAACAATTGGGTGAATGTGATATCTTTTTTTTCTATATTGACACCGTCTCCGCTTGCGTAAGTATGCTGCAGCAACTAAACAATTTATAAACGGGTTTATAATAATATCCCAAATTCAAACTCCGCTTCACAAATCCACAACAAATCCACTTGGAGACGCCTGTACCGTGGAGCGGTCAGTATCGCACTACGGATGTTTTCATTGGCGCTGATGGTCAGCGCGCTACGCGACTGACGGTACGCGACCGACGTCAGCGACAGAGGAATCCGGGCCTAAGAAACAATCAAAATATGCTAACTGGCACATACACATTTCTTCATTGGAATATTCAGGCACCTTATTGCTTTAACTGCCAGATACGTACTTGTAATTGGTAAAGTCAATTGAAATATCCTGTGTAACTGATACTTACATAATTTACCACCGTAATTATATTATTGTGCATACAAGTGTAACTGAATTCCAAACTTGTAAAAATCATCATGTGTTTTGGTATTTTGAAATAAAAGCAATGGATATATTTGTATTATCTAATGTTTATTTTCAAAACACAAAAATATAAATTTCAAACGTTTCACGTGTCAAAAAGTAACATTATTATTAATAATAATAATTATATGTTGTATGTTTATAACACCGAAGATCTAATGTAACATCAATTAAAAATTACATCTACCTACCTACTGGTAATCAGACTTTTCTCTCTTGTTTTATTAGGTATAAGTTCTTACTGAACTGGAAATCACTTATGTAAAACTATCCATTAATAAAAATATTCTTAAACTTTATAAAAAATTGCCTTAAAGGCAGTTTTTGTTCATTTCATAAAAAGTATGGGGTTTGTCTCAAAATAAATTCTCAAAATAACGTAATATTAATTCTAAATAGAATGAGTACCTATATAAAATTATTACTTATCAATTATATAAATCAGTCGTTTCATAAAGCTATTTGAACATTCTTGTACTGAGATCAAAGGAGGTGTTTTTTTTCGGCCAAAACTTGTACCGAGGTACAAGTCAAAACTTAAATTCCTTGGAAAAAATAAGTTATTAGCAGTATTTAAAATTCTCCAATATTCGATAGATTAAGAAATAAATTAATATTAAAAATCACTACCTCACATCGTAACTGCATTCAACGAAACGTTCATAGCAGCAGTGACAAATGTCAAACTATTCCATCTGTCAAAATATTATTACATCGGTGACGGTAATCGGCCTTTTTTTATATTTTTATTGATTCATCAATTATTTTTGTATAGCCGTATCTATACAATTGCTGCAGGTTGTTTTTCATTGTGGAGGCTAATAGGTAGTAAAGACAACGTAACAAGGAATTAATAATTAGAGTGTGTATGCCAATGGGAATTTAGTTGATATTTGAAATGAAACCAAGAACATTACGCTTATTATTTTCTTTTATAACATTTCCTCATTTTCAAAACCTCGAACTAGGATAATATAGTCTAGGAAGGAGGTAGGTGCTGTAATATCCTGTTATTGTCGAGCCCACCCCTTACACCAAACAATAGTCATGATGTGAGCACAGCAACCCACGGTACGTTTTCCAATTATACAGCTACAGTAATATCCGTAGATTCTGTGCTCCCAACTGTTTTGTTGTAATATAATAGCACAGTTGTCGAGTTTCAACGAAAGAACAATCGCAGAGAGAAATAACACTATAGACGGGAAACCAACGAACAGGAATGACATTAGTAGGTAAACAACAACAAATAGATAATTGTCGGTCTTGGAGCACAGTCTTTTTTGGCTTCTCAGTAAGTTAACCAAACGCATAAAATAATTTGAAACGTGATTTAAATGTAATTTTTCATTCTTATTCGCTAAATGTTTCACAAAAAGAATGTGGCAGGCAAAAAACTGTTTTTAATATAAAAATAAGATAATAATCAGTACATTTTAGGTTAATTTATTTTTGTTACGTTTATAAAATGAAGTAACAAAACGCATCATCGGAAGAAGTGAATTACGAGATTGCCAGATTAAAATTCTTGTGTTGCAAGTTATTAACATCTTTGAACGACAGTTTCAGGTGGTACAAATGTATAAATAAATCCGATATATATTTTTTTAGAATCTGCGATTTTTTTCCTGTATTTTCGTACGTTTTTTCTTAAGGTACATAGTTTGGCCACAGTTGTATGGAGAAAAAACACCTCCACCGCTACGGGCCCGGCGTCTCTCATGAGAGACGGCTCACCCACGCGGCTTACATCTCTATTTGTATTAGCTGTAATGGTTATTTTTGTCTGATTTTTTTTTTTGTCTATTGTCGGATAGATATTCTCGTCAAATAAATCGACTAAAAGCAAAAATATAAATGGGCAACATTTAAAAAAATGTTGAAAATGACTTTCCCGCCCGGTCAAAATGTCAGTCAAACGTCACTTCCGGGAACGGGAGCGTTCGCTGTAATAATTCGTTTTTTAATGGTTTTTGTGTGTAAATGGTCGGAAAGTGGTGATATTTTCATTTTGAAGTAAATATTACATCGTTTTAGATAATATTCGCACTAAATAACATTATATTATACCTATTTTGACCCAACCAAAAAAAGTGTAAACAAACGTGAAGGAGAAAGTTCACGTAAAAGTGAAAGTTGTGATATTTTGTGAGTTTTCTGTATGGATCTGATCGGTAAGTGTTTTATTTATTTTCTATAATAAATTATTCATCGTTTTAGACAAAATTTGGACAAAAGTAACAATAAAAAATATTTTTTTGGTACGGAGAAAGTTATGAAAGCACTAGAAATTCTAGATCAGCAAAAATCTAGATTTTTTGTTTTTTTTTTAAAAATGTTGTCTCTAAAAACGCTTTTATTAGATAACTTATCTATCCATAATGTATCCTGCAAAATTTCGTGTGAATTGGTACGGTAGTTTTATCAGAAATCGTAAAAACATTACAACATAGAAATCACAAAAAAAACGGGTAATAAAGATTAGTAAACGTTGATAACAAAGACTGTAACCATTTACAATGTATCTCTAATCTATTCGAGTAGCAAAAAACATAAACAATACACTTTAGACGTTATTATGAAACCCGATGCTTTTGTTTATTCAAGTGCGGTCGTAAATCTGTCACGGCGCGGACCACCCGCCGGCCCTGAGCGGTTAATATTATATTACTGAACTATCATTGTTTACTTACTTATAATGATTTTAACAAGGTTTTATTCTATATTTTACTTATTGAGTAATAAAATTGCACGTTTTAATTTATCATTAATGACTTATGACCACAACAGTAATCAACCTAATCAGTACAACGATCACAAGATGATTTCTTCATTCCTCTTCTTTGTCTTCTTCATCTTCATTGTTATGTTGGTTCTCATTGCTGCCCTCTATCAAACTCATGTAAAAGTCATGATAAACAGATGGTATAACATTATTTCGGCATAAGTACTTCAAATCCTGAAGTTTAGCCTCGGGTATTGGTAATTTCCCCTCGTAAGCTTGGGTCAATGTTCTTGCTAGAGGGGCTGGAAGTGGACTGTTCTGTTTAATCTTATGCGGTTCCTTGATCTGGTTTTGGGAGTTTCTAGTGCATTATTTACAATAATGCATTTGAACCCATGGTCACAAAAATCTGTTTTATACTGTATCCTGTCAGAGAATTGGGGCCATATTTCTAACTGTCTTAGTTGAGACCAGAAAACTCGTTCTCTGTTTGTATTTATAGTCCAGTTGCATCCAGGGAGCAGTGCTTTGAAATTCATAAAATTTGAAGTCCTAAGTAAGGGTTTCCATTTTGTTTGGCCCACCTTATGAGGGCATACCATTGTTCGAGGGTGTACACCATTAGTTAGTAAGGGTTTCCATCTTGTTTGGCCCACCTTATGAGGGCATACCATTGTTCGAGGGTGTACACCATTTTATTCTTGGCAGTTCTCTCGATAAGGGCGTGTACACTATCACCCTCTTTTTGTGTATGGCCTTTCTCATAATATTTATGAGTTATAGTGACTTCAAAATCTTTTGCAGCTCGTAAATAGGCTGCAAAAACGATACGTTTGCGTTTTTGTTCCCCGGAATTGTCGGACCAAAAGTTGAATGTTTTTATGCCTTTTTGGTGATGTTCTTTAATATAATCATATAAACAGCTACTCACCTTGTTTGCTCCTTGGCTTGGTAAGTTTTTATACACTTGACAAACATCACACTGATCTTATTTGGGGACGTGGAACCCCAAATTTATATTCTTATTGACAATGTCTCGGTATTGTCTTGCTGTTTTAACTTTACTTTGATTTTGAGGATCATTTCAATCTCTATACAGCAGAAACATTCGAGCAAATGTAAGAGATCCATCTAAGTTTACTTTATTCGTACGTTTTCGAACAGAATGCGATTCCACAGGTGCAAAGCTGTTCACATGATCACAAACACTTGCAATCGTCTCCTCAGTAATTTTCTTAGTATGTCTATGATTGCCTCTTTTGTCGTGGACAACAGTGCCTTACAATGAAAGCTTTTTCAAAGCAGAATATACCAGGCCTTGTTTGATCCCAAAAGTTTTCAAAAACATGGTTTTACAAACCTGTATCTTCGTTGTCTTTGGAGACACTGAATCAGTCTCATGTACCTCATTATCATCTTGTTTTTTATCTATTTTTGTTGGTAAATAATACCGCAAAGTAAATTCTCTTCTAGAGTAACACTACGTTTTGTAATTTTATCACAGTGCTTATTGATAAAATCCCAATGACGAACTATATCTCCTATTGACCAAAATGCCACAAAAAGCAAATCTCTGTCAACGTTAGTAATTTTTTGTTAACATTTTAACTTACATTTCTCTCCACAACATGGCCCCATCTCTTTCTTTTTCCTCATTTTACCATCCCTACTTTTGTACGCATTTCCTAAATTTTTATTTTTCTTACGCATAATATCCAACCATTGGTCTTGATGAACCATTCGTAATCTACCTTCATCTTTTTTTCTTGTGGATAGCCTGCACTTCGGTGATGGTTCAATGTCAGAAAGAGTGTTTTCTGTTATTGGGGTTTGTATTCTGTTATTGGAATAGGTGAGCTGACTGGCATAACAACGTTTGGCGTAGGAGCTGGTGATATAACACAATCTAACTGAGCAATTGCTTGATCTATGACTGACGAGAAATTTGGCGACTCAATAGAAATATCATTTCGAATACCTGAACTGACATTGCTCATCATGGGTGATTGTGGCGTTATTGTTGCCAATAATGGGGTCATGAGTGTTACTCGGCAAAATCACTGGAGCTGTATGACTTGTGACGGTTGGGGAATGTGTTCTGGAACATTTTGAAGGTATAAGAAGGTTTTGTGTAGCACTTGTTTCTTCGTCACTGTTTTCTATGAATTCCGTCATTTGTTGCAAGTCTTCATCAGTGAAATATTTTGAGAAGTGTACTAGAGTATCTGAAACAATCGAACCACAATAAAACACTCGATTTTATACAATAATCAACATCATTTCATAAAAGTAAAACTATGTAAGTATACAGATAGATATTAATAAGTAATCAAGTTAAAATCCAATGTAAAACAAAATATGTGTTAGTTATAACTGATTTCATTTTAAACACATTCCGTAGAATAAGTATGTAAGTGCCTAGATAAATTTTTCAATCAAACTAAATTCCGACGTAAAAATGTGTAACTGAGTAGTTACATACTTATGCATCGGGAATGAACAAATTGCAGATGTCGTCATGACGATAGATTTTCATTCTAAGACGTGTTCAAATATTTACAGTATAGATAGAAATCTCAATTTATGGGTGCACTTAAAATATATACTTTAATAACTATAAAATATTTAGTTAATATTACTTACCTTGCCTCGATGGCGAGTCTATAATCTGGTCTGATGTTACACTTATTATTTGGTCCACAGCATTTTTTGGTCTTTTAATTGCATCTTCCCTTAATGTAGTTAAAAATGTATAACGTTCACTCGACATGGTAAAAAACAACGCAACACTCGCGCGCACAACTTGCTGCCCGCCGGAAAACTGAGTGACCGGCAGTTACCCGCACCGCGCGCCCTTTTCCCCCCGCGTCAAAGTATGTAACTGGAACTTAAGGGGACGATAACCGACTTTTGATTTTATACTGAAGATGACGTCTAAACGAGTAGTGTTAGTGATTTGGAAAAAATATATGTTAAATTAGAGCATTTTTCTAATGTTTTAATATACTATATTTTTGATTATTTATATTACATAGTGAAATTAATTTGTAAAGTTATGTCTAACGCGGATAAAAAACTGAGAATGACGCAAAATCTATCGAGCGTATTTTTCTGAAAACTTCACCATTTTAAAGATTTAGAAGAATTAAATTATTGATATTTTAGTATACTTGTTTTATTAAAATACTTTTTGTTTTACGTGTAATAAATTAATAATGCGTCTAATTTGGGACAGCGCTCCTTGATGGGCGAATCCTATTACTGGCTGGACGTACGACGCGTTGCTTGAGCTCAGTACAAAACACGCAAGCTAACCATTCAAGGTCACTGTCATATATCTGTGTCTTAAATGGTTGTACGCTGTGTTTATTTGTCAGCTTATGCAGATAAACAATTATACGTTTGAGAAAAAAGTATGTTGGGTTAATTGAAAAAATAAAATAAACTTGTATGTGGTAAATATAGGTATATAGATGCCAAAAATGCAATAAAAAGTGTTTCGTGTATCTGGCAGATACATACGTATAGGTACCTATTTAGCGGGTGTCGATCTGTATTAGACGAAAGGATGTAGAGTCCGGATATTTTGTGATGAGTTTGTCTGTTATCAACAGTGATCGGAATAGGCTGACTATATTTGCCTAAACTTCGGATAACAGAGACAGAAACTGGAGACTTCCTTACGACTATATTTTTTCCCGGGATTCGGGAAAAATCTTCAGTAGCTTGAAAATAAGCTAATAAAATAATAAGGGTGCCGTAGTTGGGATGAATTTATCCCAAAAACAAACTTAACTTTGTAGTTGATAAACATGTTCTCCAATACAAAAAGTATGGGAAAACGTGTTTTTGCAACTGAAAAGTTAAGTTGGTCGATTATTACTCGTTAACTTGTAAATCCTACTTAGTTGTGATAGTTTTCCTTTTATTTTTGTTATATAAACTACTACTGTGATTTTTTTCACATATCCAAAACCAACCTTTAGCTGGCAGGGGGACACACACCGTCGAGTCGACGATGAAGTATCTGGGACTCGTCCTCGACAGCCGGTGGAACTTCGTGGAGCATTTCCGACGTTTGGCTCCCAGACTGGACCGGGCCGGGGCTGCCTTGAAGCGGCTCCTGCCCAATCTGGGAGGTCCAAACGCCTCCTGCCGGAGGCTCTACGCGGGGGTCGTGCGGTCCATGGCCCTTTACGGGGCGCCGGTGTGGGCGCCTTCATTGAGGCGGCAGCCAGCCCGCCGGCTTAACGCGTCCCAAAGGGTCATGGCCATCCGGCTGGCCCGAGGATACCGCACGGTCTCCTGCGAGGCGGCGAGCCTCCTTGCCGGAGTACCGCCATGGGATCTGGAGGCAAAGGTCCTCGCGCACATTTGGGAGTGGCGCGAGGAGGCGAAACGCCGGGGCCTAACTCCGATGCCGCAAGAAGTTGCGGCACAGCGGACAGAGCTCCGGCGGGATCTCATGGCGGAATGGAGAGTGCGATTGTCGCAACCCAGCGCTGGGCACGCCGCAATTGCGGCGATAAGACCCCTCTTTGAGGAGTGGCTAGAGAGACGCCACGGCGTCCTCACCTTCCGCCTGACACAGGTGCTCACCGGACATGGCTGTTTCGGGAGGTACCTGTTCAGGATAAAGCGGGAGGAAACGCCCGGGTGTCATCACTGTGTGGATCGCCCGGAGGACACGGTGGAGCATACGGTGGAGGTCTGCCCGGCTTGGGCAGAGCATCGCCGTGTCCTCGTGGAAGCGATCGGCGGCGGTGATCTCTCGCGTCCGGCCCTGATTCGGGCCATGCTACGGAGCGAGAGGAAATGGCAGGCCGTCACCTCGTTCTGCGAAGCAGTAATGCTCGCGAAGGAGGAGACGGAGCGCGTGAGGGAAAGGCAAATTTCGCGCCCTCGCGCCCCTAACCGCCGCAGCAGGAGACGCCCTGGGCGTCGGGAGTCACGAGAGGATTTCCGGCCACCGTAGGCGCGGGCTTGCGGACGGTGAGCAATGGGTAGCTCGCCGTCCGATAAGGACCAAGCCCGGGTCGACGGCGCGTTGTGTTCCACGCGCGCCTCAAAGAGATGTCAGCAGAATTGACGGGGTCCGCTAGGGCCAATGCCTGCCGGGGGTTCGAAGAAAACCGATAGGGAAATCGTGGCCCCCTGGCAACACGGCAACTGAAGGAACACGGGTGGGTTTTAGTCAGTAAGAGTCTGACACGCCCTCCCGCTCCGCCCAGAGCGGGAGAAGTCATTTGATGATTTCCCACCCAAAAAAAAAAAAAAAAAAAAGGGGGACACACACACTTGACTCTAACAAAAATTAACATTTTAAAGCTTAATATTTCGCAAACAGATCCCTGAATTAAAAAATGGTTTTCCCAAACTCACAATGTTTTTGAAGGACCTTTCCAATGATACTCCACATCATGGAATAAAAAATATAAAAAAAATATCACCACTTTACGTGTATGGGAGGTACCCTAAAAATAAATGTTTTTCATAATTTTGTTTTACCACTTTGTCGACATAATTAATATGTATACCTATGCCAAATTACAGCTTTCTAGTACTAAGGGTTTCGGAGCTAGACCGCGGACAGACAGACAGACAGACGGACATGACGAAACTATAAGGGTTCCTTGTTTACTACGGAACCCTAAAAAAGACGTTTAGTTTTGAAAGTTTTCCTGTTTTTTTTTTCAATTTATGTTTCTAGGAATCTAATTCCAACTACGAACACTTTAAATTCAAAATTAACCAAATCGGTCCAGCCGTTTTCAAGTTATGTGCTAAACGAACATCATTTCATTTTTATTAAACACAGTAATTTTTAATTCACTATTAAACTTTCAGGGCGTGAAAGTATCGCCCAGAGGACATGGTGGAGCATACGGTGGAGGTCTGCCCGGCTTGGGCGGAGCATTGCCGTGTCCTCGTGGAGGCGATCGGCGGCGGTGATCTCTCGCGTCCGGCCCTGGTTCAGGCCATGGTAAGGAGCGAGAGGAAATGGCAGGCCGTCACCTCCTTCTGCGAAGCGGTAATACTCGCGAAGGAGGAGGTGGAACGCGTGAGGGAGAGGCAAATTTCGCGCCCTCACGCCCCTAACCGCCGCAGGAGGAGACGCCCTGGGCGGGAATCGTGAGCCGATTTCCGGCCACCGTAGGCGCCGGCTTGCGGACGGTGAACAATAGCTCGCCGTCCGATAAGGACCAAGCCCGGGTCGACGGCGCGTTGTGTTCCACGCGCGCCTCAAAGAGATATCAGCAGAATTGACGGGGTCCACTAGGGCCAATGCCTGCCGGGGCTAATAAGGGCCGAAAGGGACATCGTGGCCCCCGGCAACAGGGTAACCGAAGGAACACGAGTGGGTTTTAGTCAGTAAGAGTCTGACACGCTCCACCCAGCTCCACCCAGTGCGGAAGAAGTTATTTGATAATTTCCCACCCAAAAAAAAAGGGCTTGAAAGTAGTCATGATTTTATGAGCAACTTTTACTATGAGACCAACTCTGAAATATCGAAAAAATGTTATCTGTTAGGTATATAGAAAAATGCAATATTTACCCGATGAAAATTTATGAAACAGATGTATTTTTTTTGCTATTTTATAGTTGGGTCCTATAATAGTAAAAGTTGTTAATAATCATTAATCATGAAAAATTTCACTTCCTGAAAGGTGTGTGTGGTGTTCACTTGAATCACTTGTTATAGACTTTGGGTTTAGAGTAAAACCACCAAATTATCAGTAAGTACACATCAACTCAAAGGGAACGTCTAGTCGGCACCGGGGGTACAGTGGGACTCAGCGGGGCGCTCTTGAGCGCTACCTTTGAGTTGTGTAATACATTTAATTGTATATCACAGTGTGCAACAGTGAATTAAAAATCACCGTGTTTAAATAGATGTAGATAGTACCCAATTGCATCAGATCGGCTTTGTTGATCAACAAATACTGCCGAATCGAATGTGCAAGTCTCTAGTGCGCCTTAGAAATATTCATTGTTACATTAATTTTATTTTGAATCATCGACAAAATAATTGTAATCTCAATACTATTAATCGTGTAACGGAGCCATCGATGGATGCTCGTTAGTACCGACTACAGTACCTACCTACACTTTGTCATTTATTATGTGTTGTGGACCACGCATGAGTTCGGTCATAGATTAAGAAATTCGTATAGAAGCGGCACTTGTGTGAAACCTTTGTGCGTATACTGATGCAGCAGAAATTAATAATTCCGTTCATGCCTCACGCTCACCCAAGCTTTTCGGCATGATGGTTTTTGACAATGATCAGTGGCTTTAGGGCGAGTTTTTATGCTTACACGATCGCGTTAACGTTCACTTACGTCAATTTGTTTGGAATGATTGTGTTTCCTATTGTAGCCACCAGACGGCGCTTATTCAGTTTCAATACAAATTGAAGTTTATAAAATAGCGTATTAAAAACTCATACTAGGCCCTCAGAACAACATAGAACGCGTATGGGAATCTTAAGATAAGAAACAATCCCGACTGTGCTGTAGGTTTCCTACGTCCCAAAACTGCAGGTATTCTTCTTCTCATATCACCAACTCACCATGAGTTGACTGTAACGATACAAATAGGTTATGCTGTGGTGAAGAGTTTACCCAATTAGCATAATGGTAGCGACTTCCCAGGGTGCGGCAGACACAGTTTAACTACCGTGAAGGCTCGTGCAGACCAGCGCGATATCGCGGACACGACAGGCAGCGCGACCCGTGTCGCGCCCGCGATATCGCGCTGGTCTGTGCGAGCCTTAATTTGTGAAAGCGCACTGTGTGTCATGGTGTGTGCGTCTGTGTGTTGTGTGGCATTTGTAATGCATCGAGATCGTGCAATGCCTTTCATTCGTACAGTTCAGCCGCGTTAATTGCGTTATCTACGCTGTTGAGCAGGCGAATTTGTCAAACCTATGAAGCAATGGATGTCAAAATGAAAAGCATTGCGATCGATTGACATTTAATGTGTGTTACGAAATTACCCCTCTGGAGCTTCATTTCTTTACGTTCTTATTCTATGGTTCAGTTCATCATTAACGCAACTTGACACGTCGGTCACGACATATCGACGTGGAGACGTTGTATTTCAATAGGTATATATATATATTGATTTTACGAGCGACGTAAATAGACATCTTGTACTGCGGGTCTATTGTTATACATTAGGAACTGAGGACCTCTAAAGGAAGGACTGTCCATGTGGCTACACGTAGAATAGAAGGTACGTAGGTACCTACAGGGTGTAAGGAATTGGATCTGAATGATAAATATTTTTGAATGGGTTGGGTGTATTATAGTAACGTACCTCATTAGGTACTGTTCACAAAATAAGATAAAGATATTTATTGTTTAACTAGGACTAGATTACAAGGCAAGGTAATATACAGTGTGATTCTTTATAATTTGCACGTATCGAAATGAGGGAATCTATGCTTAATTTTAATGACAGAAAAATATTTAAAAAAAAATGTTTTTTTTTTTGTTTTCATTAAAAAAAATCTCTTTAGTATCTTATTGACAAATTTTAGAATTATTATAAAAATGTATGATAAAAATACAGGTTTTTGCTAAAAAAACATGTTTATTTTCAATTGCGGGTAGTTTTTTCTCAATTTTCATTTTATGAGGACGCCTAATTACTTTCAATCACTATGGAGTTTGTTTCATCGCGATAGATGATTTAGTTTAAAAGTTACACCGATTTGTTACATTTTTTTTTTCCATAAAACGTATTAAAAAAATATTTCTGTCGTTAAAATTAAGCATAGATTCCCTCATTTCGATATGTGCACATTGTAAAGAATCACATTGTATAAAGCACAAGCTTAAAGTTTCATAATCTAGGTATTTAGTGGATGCCGTAGGTACTGTTCTCCTAGATAAGTTAACAAAATAACCTGTGTTTAGGAGAAACAGTTCCGATCCTCGTCATAAATGGTTGACTTAAAAATAGCACGTGTTAAATATTATGTATATAGTAAAATAAAAACAACTTAAAAAAAAAAAACTCTAAATATAGTAAATTTTGGAAAAGACAAAGTTATGAATTAAAATGTTCAGATGGTGTGGTGAGTATTTTTAACCGACTTCCAAAAAGGAGGAGGTTATATGTTCGTCGCGTATGTTTGTTTTTTTTTTTTTATGTATGTCCACCAATTTCTCTGTCAATTGTGGACCGATTTTGAAAATTCTTTTTTTGTTTGAAAGGGTGTGCTCTCGAATTGGTCCCATATAAATTTTATTAAATTTGCTTGGATAGTTTTTGAGTTAGCTACAAAATACGTATTTTTTTCCCACTTAATATGTAGATGATATGATAAGTTTCTGTCACTGGTAGCAGGTAGTGGTATTCGAATGTGTGTGGGGTAGGTACCACAACTAAAAAGTGAAAAATAAAAACTTTTTTCAAAAAAAAAAACAACCGACCTCCAAAAAAAACACTACAAAGTGAAAAATAACTTTAATTTCGGAAGTCGGTGGCAAAAAACGAAAATACAAAACCCAAGACACCGACTTCCGAAATTAAAGTTATTTTTCACTTTGTAGTGTTTTTTTTGGAGGTCGGTTGTTTTTTTTTTGAAAAAAGTTTTTTGTTAGTGTGGATTTGTGCCCGGTCGATGGCCAAAAAAACACACCATGTGTTTTTTTTGCCATCGACCGGGCACAAATCCATACTCCGGGCTTAACACCGATGCCGCAAGAAGTTGCGGCGCAGCGGACGGAGCTCCGGCGGGATCTCATGGCGGAATGGAGAGTGCGATTGTCGCAACCCAGCGCTGGGCACGCCGCAATTGCGGCGATAAGACCCCTCTTTGAGGAGTGGCTAGAGAGGCGCCACGGCGTCCTCACCTTCCGCCTGACACAGGTGCTCACCGGACATGGCTGTTTCGGGAGGTACCTGTTCAGGATAAAGCGGGAGGAAACGCCCGGGTGTCATCACTGTGTGGATCGCCCGGAGGACACGGTGGAGCATACGGTGGAGGTCTGCCCGGCTTGGGCAGAGCATCGCCGTGTCCTCGAGGAAGCGATCGGCGGCGGTGATCTCTCGCGTCCGGCCCTGATTCGGGCCATGCTACGGAGCGAGAGGAAATGGCAGGCCGTCACCTCGTTCTGCGAAGCAGTAATGCTCGCGAAGGAGGAGACGGAGCGCGTGAGGGAAAGGCAAATTTCGCGCCCTCGCGCCCCTAACCGCCGCAGCAGGAGACGCCCTGGGCGTCGGGAGTCACGAGAGGATTTCCGGCCACCGTAGGCGCGGGCTTGCGGACGGTGAGCAATGGGTAGCTCGCCGTCCGATAAGGACCAAGCCCGGGTCGACGGCGCGTTGTGTTCCACGCGCGCCTCAAAGAGATGTCAGCAGAATTGACGGGGTCCGCTAGGGCCAATGCCTGCCGGGGGTTCGAAGAAAACCGATAGGGAAATCGTGGCCCCCTGGCAACACGGCAACTGAAGGAACACGGGTGGGTTTTAGTCAGTAAGAGTCTGACACGCCCTCCCGCTCCGCCCAGAGCGGGAGAAGTTATTTGATGATTTCCCACCCAAAAAAAAAAAAAAAAAAAAAAAGGCTGCTACTGAGAAATTCCAGATAGAAAAAACCCAATAACACTTTGCCCGACATCGAACCCAGGACCTCATACTCAGCAGTAGTGTTCCTCAACTCACTGGATATCATCACGGTGGTTACAAGCTGGGGTCTATTTAATAAAACCGACTGGCAACAGATGACAGGCGACAATCAGACAATCTAACAATTAAAAAAAAAACGTAATTTGCAGCACCTGTTGTGAAAATGTGACCTTTGTGAAAATAGGTAAACATATCATCCAGGTATACTAACGTTGTGTCACATTCCCGAGGCTGTGAAAGTAGAGAAAACGAATTTTCCCAGATATAAGACCTTTTTCGATCGATTAGATCGATTTTTCACCCGCGTAAACCACTATATTGCAACTTTCATCGAAATCGTTAATACCGTTTTCGACAACGTGATTACAAATATATACAAATACTAGCTGACCCTGCAAACGTTGTTTTGTCATATAAATGTTTGAGGTGGACCATCTTTATCACTTACTACCCTACCTACCCTACCTGCCCTACCTGCCCTATCTGCCCTATCTGCCCTATCTGCCCTATCTGCCCTACCTGCCCTACCTGCCCTACCTGCCCTATCTGCCCTACCTGCCCTACCTGCCCTACCTGCCCTACCTGCCCTACCTGCCCTACCTGCCCCACCTGCCCTACCTACCCTACCTATCCTATCTTTCAAATTGGATCAAACTGCACACGGTGTGCAAATTTGATTAAAATCGGTTGAGTAGTTTAGGAGTCCATCGCGGACAAACAACGTGACACGTAATTAATATATATTAAGATTACTCGTTTAATATTAAAGAATGTGTTGCATTGTCAGTTATATTTTAGATTGGGCCCTAATCGATCTTCTGATCTTCCCGGAAACGAACACAACGAACGATTTTTAAGTGAGTTCTAAAATAAATAACAGGTAAGTAAGTACCTATTAATTATCATTTAAATTGATGTATTAATTGAAATTCAATATAATAAATTATTCATGAACTATCAACATTCGATTTTTTTATTTATAACTAGCTGTGCCTGCGACTTCGTTCGTGTGGATGACGGAACTTAACAATGTGTTTTTTAGAAGAATACCGCCAATTATTTTATTTTCTTTATGCAAGTGCTTCTTCATATACAATATTAGCTGTGGAACCATCTGGAGCCTACACAAAAAGGTTATTGGGGTTGTTTACGCGTGAAAGAGCTACGTACCTATAGTTGACCATGGGAAAAGCATTCAATACTTAGGTCCACCCCCGCAATGGATAATGTCTAGCCCTGAGCTTTATTAATGGTCATGGCATAACAGAGACTGACTGGGAATTGCATTCCTTTCCCAACACTTACAATAAAGTTAGTAGTAGAAAATCGTAACTTCAGCTCTTCTAATATTATCATACGATGACACCGAAGCCTTGATATAGAATCTACACCACGCACATACACCGTCACACCCACCATCACATCCACTCAAACCTCAAAAAACTACACAAGCCCAACAAAATGTAAACTATTTTACTTTTCTTTAAGTCTAGAATTTGATAAATGTTTTATTGCTACATTGCGCATAACCCTAAATATTACTTCTTAAATATCTTTTGATAGAGTGAACCGATTGCAATGAAACAAAAACTAAATGTTACTTCAAGTTATGCACAATTATTAAGTATAAAAGTTACATTGCTTTCGTACATTTTACGTGATGCACGAACAAATAAACAGACAAAAATTCGAAAAATGCTGGAAATAGGTTCTGTTTGTTGTTGTTTAATTACCTGGCTATTTTTTTTTTGAAATATTTTCGATGTACAAAAACGACTTTTCAACAGATTTATTATATGTATAGATTAATGTAGATAGTTAAGAAGTCTTGGAATAATTAAACAACAAACGGTCAACCGAAATCAAGTTAGTCTAGGTATAATATAGTTCGGTATATGTTGGGGTTTCTGCGTCAGGTCGTCGTCGTGTCAGCGTCGTGGAATTAAATCAGACACAAGGCTCCTTAATGATAACGTGTAATTATTGTTTTACAATAGATATAAGTCTTTTTCACAGTTTAAGTAGATTAGCGGTTATAATTTGCGTGAGTACGTTAGCGTGTCACCAAGACAGTGAAAATCCGTATCGCGTCGCTAGTGTCGCGCCGCACGGTGGGCTGAAAATCAGCTTTCAGCGACTTAGGGATTTCAATTTGCAAGTGCTTGTTTTTATGCTGGATATCGCTTCTATTAGTCATTACTATGTACAAAAATGACACCCGAGTTAATTCTGCCCAAAAACGAAGGAAATATAATTTTTTTACGAAAAATTTGTATGAAGCTAGTATGAAAAATCGAATTATCTCCTAAACGGCATGTTTAATATCCTTGGAGGTAGTCATAGTGCTAATTATTTATGATTTTTTGGTTGCCGATTTGACGAAAAATTTCATGCCGTTTTTTTTTAAAAATCGTCAAAATATTTTTATTTGTTTTTTCATATGAAACGATTCCTTTTAGTGTTTATGTTGAAGAACACGGCCTTTTAACTACACGTAACATAAAATAGCATCACTCCTATATTTCCGAAGGTGTTGGCAGAGGTTTATAGTACACCCACACGTAGACAACTATGTTTGAGCTAGATATTTATCAACACATCATGAGTTTTAAAACTTTTCATACAACCAAATTACCAATTGTTTACTCTTCTAATGAGTCCGAAAAGAAGTGATTAAGTAACTACACTGATTAGGTCTTCTAATGAGTCTTTATAGGTGATTTAATGATTTTCAATATCTCACGACAATGCCAACTATGGATTACATTCAACATTGATAAGTAAGCTAATTTGTTAATTAGCAGTGCTATGAGTTCTAAAAATAGTTAGTGACAATTATAAATTTTCATTAGCTAATGAGGAGATAACTAATGAGGGTAGTTACCTAATTATTGGCGTTTTGCAATAAAAGGGTTAAAGTTTTGTTTTATAATTTAGTTTGTTCACAACTGTGTAACTGCTAACACTAAATCTGCGACTATAAAATCTTAGAATGGAAAGTTTAATCACCAATTTAGACTTGTTTGTTCTTCTACGAAGTGAGAGTACTTCATTTGATCATGAAATATTGTTCAGTGCAGTTGTATCCCGCATAGGCGATTGCCTGTCTGACGAAGATCGTGTTGTTCTCAAAGAATTTTGTCGGAGATTTACGCGAGCCGCTTTATAAAGGTGGCAGAAATCCAACCGATTACTTGATAATTTCAGGAGAAAGTACGAGAATTGGTTGGGAGCAAATATTGACTGGCCGAGTTTTGTGCAAACTTTAGTTAATCAAGAACCAAGTGTTGATGAGATACCAAGAGCGCCCTCAATCTCTCCAAAACCGTCGACATCAACGTCCATTGGAACAATGACGAAAAGATCCCGTAAACCATTCGAAAATCTGGGAAGTAAACAAAAAAAGAGAAGATCTGATGAACACACAGGCGAAGATTCCAGTGAATTGGCATATGCAGCTGCAGCACGTTTAAAAGAAGAAGGGCATGGAGATATCGCCTCTGTCATCGAATACATGATGAAAAATCCTGAAGCAGCCGCTAAATTAAATGAAACGCTTAAGAAACCAGCGAAAACAATCATATTTACGCCAGAAAAGGCGCTTGGATTGCTTCTTTCGCTAAAACTCTCAAAGTGGCAATATATTACGTTGCGAGAGGCTGCCATTCGGGAAGGTGCTAAGGATATTTATCCATCTTACTATAAAGTGCGACAAACTAAGCTTGATTGCTACCCTCCGAAGCAATCAGTGACAGTTACTGATTCATCGGCTAGGATTACACTTCAAGCTTTACTTGATATCACAGTTACAAGAATCCTTCAAAGCCTTTCTAAGGAAGAGCATAACAAGCAGTTGAAGCTGATATCCAAGTGGGGATTTGATGGTACTTCTAACCAAAGCCGATACAAGCAGAAAATGGAGGGTGAGGAAGATGACTCGAGCATTTTCAAGACGTCCTTTCCTTGGTGCCACTAAAACTCACAGATGGAGACAACATCTTATGGACGAACCCAAAACCCTGCTCAGTTTTGTATTGTCGTCCAGTTCAGTTTACTTTTGTAAAGGAGAGTGAAGCAGTTGTCCTTGAGCTGAAAAAACAAATGGATGAAGAAATTGAAGCCCTTATCCCCACAGAGTGCAATAATAATAATAGGGTGACTCATGAACTAATGATGACGATGATCGACGCTAAAGTTTGCACTTACCTTTCTGAAGCTAGATCAAATGCATCGTGCTACCTGTGCTTAGCAAAGCCTACATAAATGAACCGCTTAGATGCTGTAACATCAAAAGTTGTGTGTTCTGACCTGTATGAATTTGGCTTGTCATCCCTACACGCCCGTATAAATTGTATGAAATGTCTGTTACACATTGCATACAGGCTCGACTTCAAACGGTGGGCAGCGAGAAGTGATGAGCACAAAGAAATGCTACAGACAAGGAAGAAAATAATTCAAAATAAATTCAAAGATGAGCTCAATCTGTTGATTGATATAGTAAAACAAGGCTCGGGAACCACCAATGACGGGAATACTGCAAGAAAATTCTTTGAGTTTCCTAATAAAACCGCAGCTATAACCGGTTTGGATGAAGACCTCATCAAAAGATTTGCTGTAATTTTACAAGCAATTACATCTGGAGAGCAGGTCGATATAATAAAATTTAGAGATTATGCCCGCAAAACAGCAAAAACGTACGTATTATTATACGACTGGTACTACATGTCGTCAACCGTTCATAAATTATTAATCCATGGGGCTGACATTATCGAGAAAAATAATATTGTGCCGATTGGGACTCTCTCGGAAGAAGCCTCAGAGTCTCGAAACAAAGATTTTAAGAGGTTTCGAGAACATCATTCGCGGAAAAGAAGCAGGCAGGATTCCAATCAAGACATTTTAAATATGCTTGTTGTTTCTTCGGATCCTTTGCTAAGTGCACAAAGGCCTAAGTTAGATGCCAAGAAAAAGCAGAGCTTTTTTGCTGAAACTCTCGACTTAATTCAATTTCAGGTAACTGAGTTCGAGTTTTTGGATATATCCAATCTGGATGCTGACTCAGAATTGGAGTCTGACAACGAGAGTGATAAGGAAAATTTGTAAAAAAATTATATATGTACATATTTGTACATTTGTATTTGAGTGTGTTTGGGTTTTTTTTTGTAATATTTAATGATATTTTGTCTTTTTTTATATTTATTTTACTTTATTTTACAAATGCTTATTATTAATTCCTTAAATTAAATTATTTTGTATATAATATAACTTTATATGTTACTTAAATAAGAGTTTGATAATCTTTTTTTAATTAAATTAATAAAAATGTGTCAAAAAACAGCTATATATTTTTTATTTAATTTTTCTTGTTTTGTGTGTTCTTAATATTTGGGTTAATAACATATCGAACTGTTTAACTTGGACACTAAAAGGGATCGTTTTACATGTAAAAATAAATAAAAATATTTTGACGATTTTTTTTTAAAAAAAACGGCTTTAAATTTTTCATCAAATCGGCAACCAAAAAATCATAAATAATTAGCACTATGACCACCTCCAAGGATATTACGGTTAAACATGCCGTTTAGGAGATAATTCGATTTATCATACTAGCTTCATACAAATTTTTCGTAAAAAAAAATATATTTCCTTCGTTTTTGGGCAGAATTAACTCGGGTGGCATTTTTGTACATAGTAATGACTAATAGAAGCGATATCCGGCAAAAAATCAAGCACTTGAAAATTGAAATCCCTAAGTCTATAAAAGCCGATTTCCAGCCCACCGTGCGCCGAGGTGTCTTCCCTTTCCCCGTGCGCCGCCTTCGTCTCATCGATTGGTTTATGTGTTGCCAGTAGATGGTGCTGTGGTCGTCAACAGTATATAAGCAGCAGTACATTGAAAGACACACACCAGCTTCAAATACTACTCGCAGCAACCACGATTTAAATACTACTCGCGAGTACATAAGGTAAGTTTTTTTTAAATTAACTTTTTTTTGTTGTTTAAACAGTATTACAATCTTTTATTTACAGAAACTGAGTTGGTTCCCAAGCAGCAAAAACTAGTACTATAAAAAGCCATAGAACGTTTTGTAAAAAACTGTTATTGGTCCTATAAAACCCCAAAGAACGTATCTTTTATTCGGAAGTGGCGCATTTATATCTCTGTTCAGTGACAAAATAATTTTATTGCAGTGTTCCAAATGACGAAACAGTCCAATAAAATCTATGTAACAGTGATGCAGGTCTCAAAATAATGATGTACTGGCTACTGTAGGACCTTTTATAGTACTTTTTCATACTATACAAGAGTTTAGTTTCCTTTTTCATTAACCATTCATTATTTTACATTCGTGATAGTGCAGAGAGCAAAAAATAATTAAAATAATTTTACAAAAGAAGAAGATTTTATTTTTTGTTATTAAGACACATTTTGTACGGAACCGTTTCCCGTAATTGTGATTCCAACTTGATTTTGGCTACTATCACTGCTTTGATTGTTTGTGCCACTTTTGCGTCATTATAGTGACAGATACCCATTTATACTAGACAATACTAACAAGCGTATTGCTAGGCATAAAAAAAGCTGTTACACAATAATTCTGCTCTATTATAGTGTCTGTGTGATATGTTTATCGATAAAATTATAATATGCATCTAAAAACTATTATAGTACACTTACGTTCTATTAGCGTGATCTGAAATTAGACTACATCACAAAAACACTCTATTGTAAAGTCTTTGTGACTACTAACGCACACGTACTATAGCAGCGATCTGAATATCCACAATATCACAATATCGCCCTGTAGTTGAGTGTTCATCACTGCTGTAACGAAACTACTATTGCAGTTCGTTTGGAACCCTTATTACGCTAATCAGATAAATAAAGGTACCTGTTAACAATATTATAGAGCGATATTATTATGTACTAGTTATATTAGAACTTGCTATACTACTTGACTATAACGGTTGTATAAAATGGCGTAGTAAACGTTTACATCCTTTGGTTATAGGTGTTTTTAGCTCTATAAGCATTTAGAGCAATAATGTACTGTCGAACGCTTTTATACAACACTCTGGCACCGCTAAAACCTTAATAAATCGTTTATAGAGCTTTTTAGAGTTATGAGCTGAAATAATAGGACTGAATTGCTGGTTGGGTTGTTATTTAGAATTAGCATCTTTTGATATTTTAAAATGTCTTTCTGGAAAATAATACCTATAATAGTTTCTGGAATAAAAGTTAATGGGTTGTTCAGACAGAGGCGGTGGCGGTGGCAGTTTTGGTAGTGGGTAGTCCTCTGTAAATCTATCTGACATATTATAAACCAGATAGAACATTTACTGTCAAATAATTTCTGCTCGTGCTCATCATAACGACAATGAAGACAATTGATAGCTCTCGAACGCGGTTTAGATGTACTGATCGCGTTCAGTTTCTTTTGTGAAATTAGCCCTTCGCCCATCGCTTACTTAGCAGAAAGCTAAGCTTATGCCCAACAGTGGGTTATTGAACAATAATTTAGATTAGATTTCGCATATTTAAATCGCCGTTTATTTTCAAACTCGTCTTTCTGGATGAATATTTGAACTTTTTAGATCTTAGTCATATCTGTTATTAAGAAAGTTTCATCATCTGATTAAGAATACACTATGGTGCCGATTCCCTTGTTCACAAACTAAACTAAATTTAAGTTCAGTGCATCTTTTTCTTTCTATTTCATTAAGAAAAGGACAGAAGATAAATTTTAGTTTAGTCCTGTCAAATTAATCAGCTCTTGACGTAAACTGACGTAATTTTAGTCGGCAAGTTTTTAATCACGTCTAAACTTGTATGGAGAATGACAGGCGATGATTAATTTGACAGGACTAAACTAAAATTTATCTTCTGTCCTTTTCTAAATGAAATAGAAAGAAAAAGATGCACTGAACTTAAATTTAGTTTAGTTTGTGAATAAGGGAATCGGCACCAATGTTTTATTATTATGATTTTCAGACTATCAAAACTTGAAAATGGGGCGCGCTGGAGTGATTCTGGCCTGCTTCATCATCGGAGCTATTGTTGTAATGGCTGAGGGACTATCCAAATTTGAGGTAGGAGGTAGATCATAAAACATGGAAATTTAAAAATTAAACTTAATATAAAATCAAAGTATAGTAAAGTACCTATAGTTGCTTAATAAAAAGAACTATTATTATTTACAATCAAGCAGTTTCTCAGTGTTATTTGCTTGTTCGATTGAATTTGATTCGCAAAACCAATCAGACTCCTGTGTCCGCACCCTAACGAAAAGCGACCGTCGCGCGACTATGCGAACGATGCGCGATCGTTTGTATGAATTTTGACATACAAACGCGAGTTGACTGCTCGCGCGAGTATGTTATATTCATAATTTTAAAATTGCGTGACGATCACTTTTGGTTAGGACGCGACCAGCGCCACCATGGCATCACAATATTAAATAACTTGATACCTCATTATGTAACCAAAATTGTTTTTTTTTTAGGAAGAAGTCAAAGAGTGTTCTGCATATGGAGGTTCGGTAATTTCCCTTAACCCTAAAGCAGACTGCCCTATTTACAAATGCTATTTAGATGAAGGCTCCGAATGGCCAGATTTAAACCCAACTGGTTGTGGACCTAAGTCGTAGGTAAAATAATATTATACAGCTTGTATCAGAAAATTGTGGTCAAATTTAAGGGTGTGGTACAGAACATCAAACTAAATAACTTTCTCCATGGGACCAACACCGAAATCGCAAAAAAATAAATAAATTGTCATATTCAAAACTTAAATCCCTACCTACTCGACTCAAGTATGGGTCACCTTTTTAGGGTTCCGCTGCCAAATGGCAAAAAACGGAACCCTTATAGATTCGTCATGTCTGTCTGTCTGTCTGTCTGTCCGTCCGTATGTCACAGCCACTTTTTTCCGAAACTATAAGAGCTACGCTGTTGAAACTTGGTAAGTAGATGTATTCTGTGAACCGCATTAAGATTTTTACGTAAAAATAGAAAAAAAAAAAAAATATTGGAGTTCCCCATACTTAGAACTGAAACTCAAAAAAAAAATTTCATCAATCCCATACGTGTGGGGTATCTATGGATAGGTCTTCAAAAATGATATTGAGGTTTCTAATCTCATTTTTTTCTAAACTGAATAGTTTGCGCGAGAGACACTTCCAAAGTGGTAAAATGTGTGTGTCCCACCCTGTAACTTCTAAAATAAGAGAATGATAAAACTAAAAAAAAAATATGATGTACATTACTATGTAAACTTCCACCGAAAATTGGTTTGAACGAGATCTAGCAAGTAGGTTTTTTTAATACGTCATAAATCGTAAACCGCAATTTACCTTTCATTCAATGTTACTTGCTGCTACGGAACCCTTCATGGGCAAGTACGACTTGCACTTGGCCGCTTTTTTTAACCACACTTTTCTGGTACAATACAATGACCACGTACTTTGAATGGTGTCTTTATGAAATATATTTTAATAGATTTTGATGCAACAACCTGCCTATGTTACACTGATACTTGATGTTATAATAATAATAATGTAATTACATATTTATCTTTGGTGTTTAATATAGTCAAAAGTATTTACCTCTACACGCATTTTTTTTTCTTCTTGGACTCCTCATGGATACCCTCCGTCTGGGGTGATCGGAGGGTATTGTCGTACTCCTATCGACTAAAACCCCACGATTTACAGGAGACACTCGTACATTCGCACTCACCCTCGACACTTTTCTATACTAAGAACTATTGTCCGACCTGACAAACAATAAGTAAATTTTCGAAGCCAAGGCTTTATTTACGCGACTTTCCTTTTGGTAATTTACTGAAAAACACTAGACAATTGTATACTTATTTATAACCAATACATGTAAAAATCAATGTGCCTACCCTTTTCCCAACTATTTAGGATCGGCTTCCAGTCTAACCGGATGCAGCTGAATACCAGTATTTTACCTACCCAACCCAGTAACTGGGTAATACGGTAAGACTAATTGTCAGACTTTCGGGCTTCTGACGACCCGTAACGACTGTCAAAGATCCACGAATAACCGCCAGTACCAACGGCTTAACGTGCTTTCCGAGGCACGGAGGAGTTTCGGTATGTAAAGATGGTCACCCATCGACGGACTAGCCCCGACAAGCGTAGCTTAACCTGATGGATCGACCTGTGCGGCTGTTATTATTTAGCCACGAGTTCCTCTTGCTCGTTGTCTTAATTTTTATTTATATCTCATTTTTATATAAGAGATATAAATAAAACACGGTGTATTAACCCCAAACCTTGAAACACTGAAGGTTAAAACCAGGGATGTAACGGATATCCGTATCCGCATCCGCAACTGCGGAGCATCCGCATAAATTTTGATATCCGCAAAACATCCGCATCCTCAACTTTAGGTTTTAAAAGCTCCGCATCCTCATCCGCATCCTCATAATTTCAATGGGGATGTAACCCTACGTTGTTCGCACAAATAGTTTTTAAAAACTCGCGCCGAGCTAAATGTCCTTGTTCTATGACAGACGATTGGCCGCACGTGGCAGTGGTGGCACGACTGTGGTTCCACATGTCACAAATTGAGTTACTGGGTGCCGAGTTGCGTAATATTGTTTACTTTTTGTTTGCTCGTAGAAGTGAAGTTTTTTGCAGGCGAATTACGCTACGGTAACTTACCAAATGATTACCTACAACCTATAATACAAATATAAATACTTTAAAAAACAAGGGCCATTTTTTGTACAACGTCTGCATCCGCACCCTCATCCGCATCCTCAATAAGGAATTTTCCAATATCCGTATCCTCATCCGCATCCTCAAACCCGATTATCTCGATATCCTCATCCGCATCCTCATCCGTTATATGACATCCGTTACAACCCTGGTTAAAACAGTTATTTAAGTATCGAAACTACCATACCTTGATAAGAACATTATAATTAAATTCCGCTCGCGTCCCATCTCTATTACGAATTCACCGAGCTACCCTATTAATTATTTAAATGTAATATCTAATTAAGTCTGAACTGTGAAATAGGCACAGCTATGCAAAGTCACGTTTACCTCAGTGTCATTTTAACAGTGACTAAAGTAATTGTTAGAAACTACAGTGTTATAATTATGAGTTAACGGCTAACAGCTCTTTAGTTTTAATGAACACTATGGGGAATTTAAATATTATGCTGCAATGAAATGAAATGAAACGAAATTGTTTATTCTGTAAACAGGATATTGGAATTACTTTTACACGTCATATAAAAAAATAAATAAAAATAAGCTAGATGAGTTCGGCGTTTCATATCTGACTACTCTGAGTAGAAAGGCCGAAACAAACTCAGAAGTCGCAGTCTCTTTTTAAGTCCAGACATAATCTTGGTCAGGCCATATGAGGACCATGTAGATTAGTGTCTGAAAAGGTCTTTTGAGGAAAAAAACACACAGATTTGAGTGGACCTGTCCAGTCAGTGCAAGCATTTGTCAGTAATCGTGGAGCTCAACTTAGAACTTAAGGAGCTCAACTCGACGAGCAATACCAAAGAATTTGGGTAGGCTGCAAAAACTACTCAAACTGCCAGACCATCACTAAAACTAGAAGAGAAATAAAAATAATATCCACATAGTCCTCACTTTACAATAATTAAAATAATATAATACTTTACAAAGTAATAATGTCATTTTGAATATAATTTTCAACAATGTCAATGTGTTTATAAAACTGGTATTATGTTGATTTTACGTAATAATTAAAATGTCTAGTTTTATGGTTTTATCACAAGGCTTAGCAGAGCGAGCAGTTCAATCTGCTTGTAGTCTAGAGTTTGTTTTTGCATATTTTCTGCTCTTAACTAGAAAAATTGTGATTGCTATGTGTGATATATTATGAGTAGAAAGGGGATGAATATTGCGATAATGGCAGATAGAAATAAATTGATGGAGAAGACATACTGCGTCGACTACAAATTAATTGAAACCAATAAAATTTACCTAGCTCCACATTATCAAATCAAGAACCACGAAGTTGCGCTTGCGACAGGACTGTGTCATTATCACAACACATTAATGTTTTTAATCTCCTGTACATGTGTAAATATCGCTAAACCTAATTCAATTATTTTGAACAAAGTCCGTTCTCTGAAAATATTAATCATTTTTCGCAATTATTTTCCAACATTTCTTGTTTCTTTTTCTATTTAAACTCACGTCGAAGTCGGTCAGTCAGCCAGAGCGTCGTCGTTTAGATGTCAGTGATAACATCTGCTGCGTTTTCAGCTTTTCGTGGTGGCTGAATGAGCACTGAATCAAGACCTTCTTGTTTTCGTACCGCGGTTCTAAAGGTAGAAAGATCTTGTAGGATTTTCGTCTGAAATGGTTTATACCAAAGACTAACTTGTTGTCCGCGACTTCGTCTGCATATATTTTGTATTTCATTATTTTTTATTAATACTTTAGGGAAACTTGTACAGTCTTGGAAATGGAATGAAACTAGTGATAATGATACCATACGTATTTCTTTATTTTATCAGACATATAACATATTAACTTTGGTACATAGTCGTGTGCGCGCTATACCCAAATTATAATGGACCAATCAGAAAGGTCGTGCGCCTTTTGTATTTCGGTCCACAGCTCTTATGCGTCTTCATATATAAAGACGCAGCGCCGCGAGCGCCGTGTCCAGTTACTAACTCGGCGCATAGTTGGAACAACGTATTGAGACAATTCGGCGGCGGCGGTCCTCAGTGCGCGGCCGCGCGCCGTCGTTGTCGGATGTTGATGTTCTATGTAGACCACTACATTACTCCCCGCTAGTGAATCGTACCGGGGGTTTCGATGTTCTGCCCGCTCTTGTTACATGTGAATACGTAGGTTTTGACGTATTCGTTGCTGCGTCTGGTTCCATGTTCAATCTGAATGCAGGCTTCAATCGATCGATGGTTATATTCGCACACCTGTTGCGCAGCTGTATGGTGTAATATTTATCTGTGCGCTTGATGACTTCGTACGGACCATCGTATGTCGGCGTTAATGGCTTGCTTGATGCGTCATTACGGACATATACATACGAGCAGTTATGTAACTCGTCGTGTATAAACGTTGCTTGGTTTTGGTTGGATTTCCGCTGCGCCTGTGCTTTCCTAAATGCATCATTCAGCTTATGCATTACGCTTGAAGTTGTATCGTTAAATCTTGTGCATTGTTGATAAAATTCTCCGGGTAATCGTAATGCTTGACCATATAATAATTCAGCTGTGCTTGCGCCGACATCTTCTTTTATTGCTGCTCGCAGTCCTAGTAGTACCGTAGCTAATTCTTGCGACCATGTTGACGAATTGAATCGCGCGGTGAGTGCTGCCTTGAGTGTTCGGTGCCAACGTTCTATCATCCCGTTACACTGCGGATGGTAAGCAGTGGTTCGGGTGCGGTGTATGCCCATACGATGCATCAGTTTTTTGAACAGCTCTGATTCAAATTGTCTGCCTTGATCGGTCGTAATTGTCACTGGGCATCCAAATCGGGCGATCCAACACTCGTAGAATGTACTGGCGACCTTTTCTGCGGTTATGTCTTCCATCGGGCAGGCTTCTGGCCATTTGGTAGCCCGATCTATCATTGTCAACAAATACCGGTACCCGTTGGAGATAGGTAAGGGTCCGACAATGTCGATGTGGACATGTTCCAGCCGATTTGCTTGTTGAAAACTAGCCACTGGTGACTTCGTGTGTTGCTGTACTTTCGCTCGCTGGCACGGATCGCAGGCTCGAGTCCAGTTGCTTACGTCACGGTTCATCGAAGGCCAAAAGTAACGAGCAGTGACGAGCTTCCTTGTGGCCCTTATTCCGGGGTGACTAAGGTTGTGAATCGCTTGGTATGCAGTTTTTCGGAATTCATGTGGCAAGTACGGTCGAACGGAACTTGTTGACATGTCGCAAATAATCTTCGTGGTTGAGTTAGGCATGACGATACTTTTCAAGTCATACTTTCCCGTATTTCTTAATGTTTTCAGCTCTCTATCTTCGGATTGTTTTCTTGCCAACTCATCGTAGTCAATTGGTGTTGGACAGGTTATAGTTTCTATTCGAGAGAGTGCATCTGCGACTTGGTTGTCCTTTCCGGTAATATGTTGAATATTTGACGTATACTGTCCAATATATTCAAGATATCTTGTTCTTCGTGGTGTTTCGTTGTTACCGGTGGCCGTCAGTGCATGAATCAATGGTTTGTGGTCCGTGTAAATGATTAAATCGCGGCCTTCAAATATGCGTCGGAAATGTCGTATTGCCATATATATAGACAACAGTTCTCGGTCGTACGTGCTGTATTTTTGTTGTGCATCGTTGAATTTCTTGGAGTAAAATCCTAGTGGTCTCCATATCCCATTGATTTTCTGTTGAATGACTGCGCCAGCACAGGTGTTCGATGCGTCTGTCATGATAGCGAATGGGTCGTCCTGAGATGGGTAGGAGATGAGAACTGCATCTTCAATATCTTGCTTACACTTGTTGAAAGCTAGTTTTGCCTCTTCGCTCCACTCGATCTTTGTTTTGTCGTTTTTCTTGGCGTTATGGAAATATTTGCTCAATTCTTTTTGGTGTTCGGCAGCGTGTGGGATGTTCGAACGGTAGAAGTTTAACATTCCGACAAAACGACGAAGATCTTGAACGGTTGTTGGTAGTGGGTATGTTTTTATGGTCTTTATCTTCTCTTCTGTAGGATGAATGCCTTCTGAGCTTACTGAGTAGCCCAGGAAATCGAGTTTTGTTTGGCCGAAGGAACACTTAGCGACGTTGATTTGCAAACCGTTGTCGTTGAGGCGCTGGAACACTTCTTCGAGATTTCTTCTATGTTCTTCTTCGTTTTCAGAGGCCACCAAAATATCGTCGACGAATGGGAATACTGGCAATCCTCGTAGCACATTGTCAATGTGCCGCTGGAATGTTTGGCCGGCATTTCTTAATCCGAAGCACATCCTCGTAAACTCGTACAGACCGAACGGGGTAATAACGGCTGTTTTTTTTACATCTTCCTCTCTGTTTCTTATTTGATAATATGCCTTTTTTGAAGATCGATTTTGGAGAAGATCTTCTTGCCTTGCATATTGTAGGTGAAGTCGTGCAGACGTGGAATTGGATAGCGATCTGGTATTGTTACCGCGTTGAGTCTGCGATAGTCGCCACATAGCCTGTATTTGCCGTCTTTCTTCATCACCATGTGCAGTGGACTTGCCCATGGGCTATTCGATGGTCGACAGATGCCTTGGTCCATCATTAATTGTATTTCTTCCTTGGCTGCGTTATATTTGTGTGGCGAGAGTGGGCGAGCTTTTGCGTACATTGGTGGGCCGGTAGTCTCGATGTAATGTTCGACTTCACTGTTGTACAATTTCCACGAGCTTGGTCTTGTGATATCAGGATACTTGGCTAGTAAGTCGTGATATGGAAGATTGTCGTCGATGGTACGTATGCTCCCTTCCGATGCAGATAACAGGGACCCAGTTGTTGATAAGGTTGTCTTTTGGTCCACCAGTCGCCGTCCATGCAGGTCCACCATTAGTGCGTAGTGATGCAAAAAATCAGCGCCTATGATCGGCCTACTGACTGTTGCGATCACAAATCGCCACTTGTACTGACGCCTTAATCCAATATTCAATACGACGGTTCGCTCGCCGAATGTAGGTATTTGCGTTCCATTTGCTGCGTAAAGGTAGTTGCTCGGATCCCGATTCTTTTTTTCGTTCACACTTGCGGGTAGAACCGAAACATTTGCGCCGGTGTCAACGAGATATTGTTGGCCGCTCGTTACGTCTCTTATGAATAGGCGGTATGTAGATAATTTGTCGACCTCAGCTACCGCCACCGCTTCGGTCTTCGTTAGTTTTCCGTCTGCGTATTTTTCTTGTAATTACAGGGACTCCTACACCGATAAGCTTCTTTGCCGAATTTTCGGTGGAAATAGCACGACCCACTCCTTCGATCACGGAATTTCGAACGTGATCGGCTTCTATAGCGTTGGGATCGCTGACGGTAATTTCTTTCACGATCCATTTTTAGCGCAGCTACCTCTTTGGTCAGGGTTTCGATCATGCTGATGATGTTCTGTTCTGATGAGGTTTGCTGTTGTGACGTTGAAGGCTGACTGTGGCAGGAACACACGGAATTTACTTCCTTCATTTGCTCGTGCATCTTGTCTGCCATGGCAGCAAGCGAGTCCAATTTCGACTCGTCGCTTACGGCTAGTACTGCGCGAGTCGCGGCGGGCAGGTGTCCGATCCATAGCATGCGCAGCGTAGCATCAGGCATTTTGTCTCGCGCCAGGTCTCGCATCCGGCGCAGTAGTTGTGATGGCCGTTGGTCACCAAGCTCCATTTCATTGAGCAACTGCTGAAACTGTTTCCCTTCTGTTTCTTCGTAGACGGACACCAGCCTCTTCTTGACTTCTTCATACCTCCCTGTGTTTGGAGCGGTCATGATGATGTCACTTATTTGCTCCACCTCTGGCTTCGTGAGATTCGCTACTACCAGTCCAAATTTTCCTTCGTCTCCAAGTTTCTGGTTGGCAATCATAACTTCAAACTGGGTAAACCAAAGACGGGGTTTATCACGCCAGAATTGTGGAATGCGTGATCTAACACTGATCATTTCGATCGCTTCTTCGCTGGACATTTTGAACGCGGGGTCACCACTTTAGGGAAACTTGTACAGTCTTGGAAATGGAATGAAACTAGTGATAATGATACCATACGTATTTCTTTATTTTATCAGACATATAACATATTAACTTTGGTACATAGTCGTGTGCGCGCTATACCCAAATTATAATGGACCAATCAGAAAGGTCGTGCGCCTTTTGTATTTCGGTCCACAGCTCTTATGCGTCTTCATATATAAAGACGCAGCGCCGCGAGCGCCGTGTCCAGTTACTAACTCGGCGCATAGTTGGAACAACGTATTGAGACAATTCGGCGGCGGCGGTCCTCAGTGCGCGGCCGCGCGCCGTCGTTGTCGGATGTTGATGTTCTATGTAGACCACTACAATACAAATATCCAGGATGAAAAACCTAACCTTCTCCACCCCCCAAGCTAACTATCTATCAAATTACATAACGATCAATTCTGTGGTTTATGTATGAAAACACAACAGACAGGCAGAGTTACTTTTGCATTTATAATATTAAGTACCTATGGCTTATAAACCAGCTAAAAAAATCGATAAGTTTTGTAACGTACGAAATGTTAATTGTTAAAAATAAACTCAATTACCTTTATACTTAGGCACAATCTTCACCACTTCTTCGTAATTTTGCTGAGAAGAAAAACTGACGCAGCAGAGCTCCGGTCTTTCCAGATAACAATATTATTACTGCTAAGCTTTAGCCTACACTTATCCGTAACGATTATATTTATTTACTAAGATACTATATACTTACTCTTACCCGTTATTTTATCATTGTTGCTGTGAACACATTGTTTTTTGTCTTGGATCTCCAGAAGTATTATATTTGTCATTAAACTGCCTGTAGGTATATCGATGGTCTAGAAGACAAACGTGCCAAGTGCAAAATGTTGAGTTCTTAAATTCCATCTCTTTCAGCCTAAATTGTGTTAGTATGTACAAACGTACTAATTACAGATACACTCACAATTCGATGGTCTAGAAGACAACTTCTAGACCATCGATATTATAATCTTGTAATCCAGACTTTAACACAACAATTTGATAAAACAAATTCATCATTCAACAGTCATCTTTCTTTTATCAGGGCAACATGATCATGTCACCGAAAGGAAATAAACTTTCTACTGGTGAAGAACTTGGCAAGCACGTACTTATTACATTTTAGGAATACTTTATTATTATTTGGGTATTTGTTTAGTGAATGCAAACTCGTATTGTCTCTCAAAAATCTTTCAAAAAACATGGTCCACAGACCACATGCAATGCTCGTAATATACATAGCTTGACTTTGTGAACAACTTTCGTTAAATTTATATGATAATTCGTAACGTTCGATCGATAATGTGGATAATGTAAAAAAAAAAAATTTGCGTTTAGTAAATAAAAAATACGTTCAAAAAAGTATTTCAAATAAAATACTTAATTCCTTTTTCCGAAAGAATTATTGGTTGATGGTAAGAATCGTGCCTCCTATTACATATTTTACACTTTAACTTTAACGTAACTGGCGAAATGTGGCTATTAAATTATCCTTGAACCTTGTCCTGCTGTTGTATTAACATTGTTATCCATATTACACTGTACACTAACAATGAAACTACGAGTTAATTTCTTTATAAGAACATATTACCTACATAAATGTATTAAACTCACGCCTTCTCCATGGAGGTAGGCAGAAACTTCAGAACGCCACCTGCTCAAACTCAAACTCAAAACTCAAAGCATTTATTTCAAATAAACCAATTACAGGTACTTTTGAATTGTTAAGGGGTCGGTCAGTCAGAAAAATGAAACTAGTTGCCCATTCCAAAGCGTAGTAGGTACCTAAGGAGAAGAACGAGCAAGAAACTCCACGGACACTCTTTTAAATCAAAATATTATTACAAAATATTGGTTACATCTTTCGTGTTGAATTTATACATGTGAGAACAATGTAGAAAGACGTGCACGTTAAAAGCGTCCGTAATAAAAATATAATAACAATTCAAAATTTTTAATAAATTAAAATAAACCGTGGCAGCTAAGAGATGACCAGTCCCTACTGACGGCGCCCGTTCACGAACATGTCGCATGAATCAGCACCATTTAGCTCAACCATTTTGAAGGGAACTTAATGATCCAACACACACGCCACCATCAGCGAGACATTTGAGTGAGCATGACATACTCTCAGCCGCCAGGGCACATTCAAGCTAATGAAAGACGTACCCAGTAAATGGTAGCTTTATGGAATGTACAACATGGTCATAGTGCTCACACATGTGATATGCAATTATACAATACAAAGAGATTGAATTTATACAAGGGAAAGATAGTTTTACAATATTCAGCAGCTGCAACAATATTTTCGAATGCTAATCAATTAGTTTATGCGCGCTTGTGGAGCTGGACCAGCGCTGAGGCAAGCATTTTTATCAGCGATGTAATCCCCCAACTTATAATATGCTTGGCAGCATAGTGTGCGTTTTATACATGATTTAAATTTCGTTTCGTGCTATGATCCTTATATACTTCTTTTGCTTCGTTTTGGTTCATACATGCACACACGCACGCCGATTACAAGAACATAGGTATTATTTTCTCAAAAATCTAACCTTTAAGCTGAAAGGTTTTTATACACTACCTACGGCTTTACCGCCACATATTTTTACGTTTTCAGAGGGAAATATTAACTGCATCAGTACTCCGCCCATACAAACGCCCGCGGCATGTTAACATCATTAGCACAATATTCTGGTCGTTTACTCCGCGCATACTCAATTTCCGAAATTTTTGAATTAGGCTATTCAAAATGGCGATGCTAGTTTAATGCATCATTGAATTATTCGAGTGTAAAGGCAAATAAAGACTGAAAGTAATCATGAATTTATTAATAATAATAATCGACCAACACCTGAGGAGGCTCTCGTGGGGCAACTGGTTCAAGGGCTTGATTCAGAAAGCTGTACTCCTAGACACGGCTTGCATTGTCAGAAGGTTCCTTTCTTTAGAGCTCTGACCTCGGCGTAGCAAGGACCCTGTTTCCGATACCTTTATTTAAAAAACGTCATATACAAGTATTTTATTTCTTTAAATTTTAATTGAAGAAAAACACATAAAGCTTGTCATACAATAAACATGATTATACAAGTGGTGGTCAAAATCAGGGAGAACAGCTGGCTCCTGAACTAAGTAAAAAGATACTTGTATTCAGGAGCCAAAGTTCCTCACAAACATTGATTACTATAACTTAAATGCCATCAGATTAAAGTGAATCAGTAATTACAAGTAACAGTATTGAGAAAGGTATTAAGAGATGATCGTTAGAATATCTTCTGTATCGTCGTAAGACAAATTCTGCAACCGATTAGTTAGCGTTGTTTCCAGTGCAAACTTGGTCAACGTGTAAATATCAATTAACCAACGTACCCTATTATAAAGACGAGCGCTTAGGACTGAGCAATAGTAGCTAGCAAATGTGGAACGACATTGGATGGAGTCACAGACCGGACAACCTCGATGTCTTAGAAGGATGTTTAAGTCGAGAGGTAGGATGGAGTGACGGTGTAAGACTACACGCAAAATTAACAGTAGTTGCACAGTGAGGACTTGGGTTTCAGAGTACAGCGGTTGGGTAGTTTCTACGCTTAAAATGTATAAAACTTTAGAATCACCCTTTGAGCACGTTCTATTTGAATTAGAAGATTTTTATATGTGCCTCCTAATGATGCCTAGACTAATGACAACGTTGCAGCGTCAGCTGAATGTCTTAACTCTTTAAATATGAAGATGAGCTTCCGTGTACGTGTACATAATGCCTCGATGTAGGTGCGCCAGGTTAGTTTTTCATCAATGTACACTCCTAGGTATTTGATACTCGAAACTAGGGAGACTGTAAGACAACTGCAGCTGGCATCATGCTCTGAACAGGAATAGGCTTTTACTACACTAGACTCGGTAGATAAAGAAATAGAATTCGGTAAGGAAAAACGTAAGAGTTTAGTTTTCTCTACATTGAGAGTTAAGAGATTTGCTGAAAGCCACGTTACTCTATCACAAAGCGAAGAGAGTGTTCCGTTCTTTGTTTGGACTTGTCCCAGTCAATATCGTATACAGTAAGCGCTGTGTCGTCAGCGTAGGTGAATATATCACAGTTGGGTATAGACATTTCGCACAAATCATTTATGTATATTAGAAACAAGGTAGGTAGGTCCTAATATACTTCCTTGTGGTAACCCAAAAGCAAAACTGATACAATAATCTTCACAGACAAAGGAATTGATCTTTACAAGCTGGGTTCTTCCAGACAATTAATCTGTGAACAGTTTTAACGTAAAGCCACGTATTCCAATGTTTTTCATCTTTAGAAGCAGTATGGGGACAGAAACAGAGTCAGATGCTTTACGAAAGTCTAGAAAACACCATAGAATTTTTGCTTTTTTATCAAAATTTGAAACAATGCTATTTTTATTGATAAAATAATATGTCTAGCTGTGTGACTGTGTCCTAACTCCTATGTGACTTATTAGGGCTGATTTTTCCAACACCAAGTCTCTTGTCAAATTGACATATAGTCAGTTTCTGTATATGGAAAAAATGGCAAAAACTCAATATTATTCCTCGGATAAAGATGTTTCAGAAAAATTTGCCTTCAACGTAATAAAATTATCAATAAAACGTAACCAGAGGATTTATCCAGATACGTCTAGTGGTTCACGCGCATTCACGGATAGTCAGATGAAGGTGACGTTGGATGAGGAAATACAATAAGACGACAATAAGAAAACTGAAGAAAACTGAATAACAATAATTTTATTATGTCATAATGTTCCTAATGTATTTGCACACCTGACATGGTTATAATACAGTGAGCCTTAAGAACCATTCTGTAACATCCTCTGAACCTGTGTTATGCAAATTAATGATTTGATTTGAAATTTCCGGTATCAATATGTATAAAAGTCTAAAAATCAGGCTACCACCACAATAATAATGGCTACGGAAAGTCAAAAAACAATTTGTCTAGTCTTTTTCTAATTATGTTGAGGTCGGCTTCTAGTCTAACCGGATGCAATTGAATACTAGTATTTTGCATGGAGCGACTGCCTATCTGACCTCTACAACCCAGTAACTGAGTAACACGATACCCCCTTATAATGGTTACGGAAAGTAAACTTACCTAATTAGGAATAAAAAAATATCGTGGCGTTATTACAAAGCACATGAGGCATTTCAACTTTGTCTCAGCGAACCAACATGACTGCGATGGCTTAGTATTTCAGAACGGCGGCGGCGGGTGACTATTTACCGCCAGGTCGTTTGCGAAACAATAAACAAAATCAAAAACAATTACATAAAAAAATAAAGTTAGTAACTAAAACCCACCTACGACAAAAAACCAACTTAAAAGGTATTTACAAGACATTACAGACAGATAGACAAATTACAAATAACATAGGTTTGTATATAACAGGAGACAGACGTTATTATATGTAATGTAATTAAGGCATAAACGAAAACTGATTTTATTTTTAACCGGCTTCCAAAAGGGGGAGGTTCTCAATTCGACGGTGTTTTTTTTTTGTATGTTTGTTACGCGCGATTACTCCGCCAATTATGAATTGATGATTCTTTTTTTGTTTGGTGGGTCATACTTCAGAGGTCTTTTAAATGTAATAACTTTGCTTGGGTACTTTTTGAGTTAACTTCAGTATTAATTATTTGTAGGATTTCGTACCCAAAGGGTAAAAACGGGACTCTATTACTAAGACTTCGCTGTCTGTCCGTCCGTCTGTCTGTCACCAGGCTGTATCTCAAGAACCGCGATAGCTAGACAGTTGAAATTTTCACAAATTATGTATTTCTATTGTCGCTATAACAACAAATACTAAAAACAAAATAAAATAAATATTTAAGGGGGCTCCCATACAACAAACGCGATTTTTTTGCCCTTTTTTGCTCAATATCAATAATGGCAACAGGTACGCACTTGTAATATTCACAAAATACTCAGTTGTATTTTAATTTTAATAATAAAAAATAAAATAAATATCTAAGTGGGGCTCCCATACAACAAACGTGATTTTTTTGCCGTTTTTATAGATAATGGTACGGAACCCTTCGTGCGCGAGTCCGACTCGCACTTGGCCGGTTTTTTTTAGTATGTGGATGATATGATAAGTTTCTGTCACTGTTATTTATATAACAGGTAGCGGTATTCGAATTTGTGGGGGTAGTACCATAACTAAAAAGTGAAAAAAAAAAAATACAAAAAAGACAACAGATTTTTTTAATTTGTCTTTCTGTTTGATCTATGTTAAGCAGTGGATATTTCCGCGATTCGATGTGAAAATGGTGCTAGTTGTAGTAAATTTAAATTGAAATGCAACGACACTTGGTAGGGTTTTGATTAGCTGTCCTTTGAGAGGCTCGTACACACGGCTACACATCAAGCTATACTTTGCCAGTTTATACTGATCTCACATTGTATAGGATTTCCGTACAATGCGAGGTCAGCTCTTACTGGAAATGTATAGCTTGATGTCTAGCCGTGTTTACATTATGTATGTGAGATTAAAAAGTTTTATATTTTATTTAATTACTAGGGACCCTTCTACGCACGGTTTTTAAGACATGACAAAAGACTGAGATTTCTTTATTAAAATAATTATGCAAGTTTAAAATTATTGTAGGTACTATACACATAAACCAGAGCAGAGAACAGTGGTGGCCCAGTGGTAACGGCAGTAATTTACGAGTTGAAGGTCGTAGGTTCGAAACCTGACAGGCGCTTTACTTTGTGTAATTTATTTCATCACCGCTGCTCTCAAAACGGTGAAGGAAAATATCGTGAGGAAACCGGCATGTCCTAGAAACAAAAAAATCGAAGACATGTGACATCTACCTGTTGGAGTTTAGCAAAAATAAATCGATCCTACTTCAACACTATAGTCTTTCTAACTCATAAATATTACTTTTTAATATCCGAGCCCGCCCTTAACCACTTGATGAAATCCTTAGTTTCTCATAGTGACTCTACTATACTTATAGCCTTGTGCAGGATCACACGTCTCACATAATACTATTAAAACACACCTTCCAATATATAAAGAAAAGGATAATAAACTTATTATTAAAATCCTTAGAACGGTCTTTCTTTTAGTGTCCAACCTTAAATCCTAACACTACCAACCCGCACTGGGCCCGCGTGGACACACCCTCTCACATAGTAGAGGCATTTGTCCCAGCAGTGGGAGTGGGAACGTTATAGGTTGATTACCATCCTTGGATAGCAGGCTAACCATGCATTTATTATACCTAGACAGGAACGGCCTGCGTCTGGTGACGGGGACCATAACGGGATACTGCTCGCTAAACAAAAATTTCCACAAAATAGGCATAACGGACAGTCCTCTATGCAGGGCGTGCATGGAGGCTGAGGAAATCGTCGCGCACGTGCTCTTTGAATGCATAGGCTTCACCCAAATTAGAACAGAAACCGTCGGGTCACCCAGATCTTACATAGATGGGTTCTGAACAGACCAGGAGATTTAATTACCTTCTGGAGGGAGGTGGGCTGGTTGGAATAACCACCAACAACCGCCATGGCCCAAGCACAATGGTTCACCTGAGAGACGAAGTGCGGAAACTAAACCCCATTACATAGAACATAAAATATAGGCCGATTATGTTACGTAAACTTATGTCGAAAAAAACATTTTATTTACAATATAACTAACATAGAACATTTGAATAAAAGGAAATAATTATTGTTTTTCCATATCACATCTGACACTAGCAGAATTATTGTCGACATCGGTACTACTTGCCATAATATCATTCATAACATAGAGTTATTGCTTTTATTTGTAAAGTTGGCAACTCTGTTCTTTCCTTCAAAAACTTACAATCTTGACAAAACAAACCGGTATCTTTCCGTTAACAAATTACTTTTTTTTTTTAAGTGAAACTTTTATTACATCGTCTTAAACTTTTTCGTCTGTGTGTTGCATGTCGCGTGACGGTCGGCCGCGGAGTATGGATAAAGTGAAAGGCGCTCGTCAGAGCAGCCAAGGCCAATATGGCGGCGCCTATAGAAGTTTCACTTTTACCGTGGTTTCATAAAACCACACGATCCTTTTTTTTTTAAGTGGCACTCCGGGTGTGCCGACGGAAATGAAAACTTGAATAAGATCGCCTTGGTGGAAGAAAAATACTTAGAATATTGGTCCGTAACCTTATCTAAATAAAGAGCACAACCACATTCACAAAAAAAAAACTTCCAAAACCTTTAAAGTAAAAATACTTGCATAGAATCCGTAACATAATATAAATAAAAAGCACAATGGCGTTTACAAAAATGAAGTGTCGTCATGGTGTCGCGAAATCAATGGTTTAGTCCCAACTCAAAAATGCCCAACGCGCCTAAAGAAGTTTTCACTTCAAAAATTGCTAATAATGACCAGGAAAATATTTAAGCTACTTGAAACACAAAACTTAGGTAAGTACAATCAAAAATATCTGGATATTTGCGACAAAAACTTCCATCGACAAAACACAAAACGAGTCTCATCCTATAGAAAAACTAAACCAGGGAAAACAAAAACGTTGCTATCAGCGTAGAATCTAGGTTCCGCACTTGTTATACCGCGAACAAACCTGACGACTCCAATAGAAGGCTTTGAGAGTCGTCACAATGCCGGTAACGTTCCGACCAGGCTTTGACTGATGCATCCTAGGACATTGCAAAAATACACCCAAATTTGCCAAGGGAATTTCAATCTTATGGTTACGAACTAAGGTTCTGTGAAACTGGTATTTTCAGTGTTCATCTGCCGCTGAACAATTAGACGGACGATAGTGGAAGATATGAAAATAGGTGTTATTGTATTACTATTAGGTATTGTTGTAGGATCGCTTTGTCTGCGTGTACTTATTTTGGTACGTGAGTGAAATTTGAGACATTAGTAATAGATTTAGGGTACAATGAACGATTACAATAGATACTTGGTATCAAAATAGATCACAATATAAAAGAACTGGCGTGGCAGGGTGAATCTTGAGATTTTGTTCTCAGAAAACTGTCCTATTAAAAATACTGACTTACTCTACTAGATACCACGGCGCAGGTACTAACACAGATAATAATTATTGAAACATAAACTACTTATCTTAAAACTAACAAACAGCACAATTTAATCCTAAAATCTCGGACCATCTATTAATAATAATATCTGCGACAATCGAGTCGCCAGTTAGGGAAGATCCTAACAAAGCCTATCTCAACTCCCTGTCCCTTATTACAGCATTTATAATTGACAAAATAAAAACCCGGAAACACAAAGGAAGCCTTGATAATAAAGGAAATAGGACTAAAATGAGTTTCGTGACAGGATTTCAATACGACCGACCCCTTGTCTCATTCGTTAGAGTGTCCTAAAGAATTATGTTTTTTTTTTTCAGTTCCACCTAAGGACAATCGGAGCTTCGAGGCCAAGATGAGTGGCAGTGGGATGAGGGGCGGCCGCAGGATCCCCACTCCCATGCCGCCGCCCAAGGAAACTATACATCAGCCCAGGTAAAATGTTGATCGTGAATTCTGGGAGGGTGTGAAAACGAAAATTACAATAGTGTTATGTGTTTTGCAAAATAATTATACGGAAGAGGGTTGGTTGGTTACAAATATTCAAACACCATTTAACATGAAGACAGCATCATTTGCGAAAGTACGTGCCTATGTTACAAGCAGGCAGACAGCTTGGCTTAATAAAAAAACACAACTGCCCTGCCAAAAAATTAAAAAACAAGTTGTATTAATTAAACTGTATAAGCAAAGCGAAAGGTCACTCATTACTTTTTAGTCGGTTTTTAACCGACTTCAAAAAAAGGAGGAGGTTCTCAATTCGTTGGGATAATTTTTTTATGTAGGTATGTTATGATTACTCGAAGACGGCTGGACCGATTTTAAAAATTATTTTTTTGTTTGAATGGGTATACTTTCAAGTTGGCCTCATTGTCATTTGGTTATGATCTGATGATGGGATCTTGGAGAAATTGAGGGAACTCTTCAAATATTATAGGCACGTCTATAGCGATTTGGGTATTTTTGATGAGCAGTTGACATTAAACCACTGTAACTTAGATAAATTACAAACCAACCCACTAAAAAGTGAAAAAAAAAAGTTTTTACAAAAAATACAGCCGACTTCCAAACTACAAAGTGAAAAATAATTTTAATTTCGGAAATCGGAGTCAAAAAACTAAAATACTGATCCAAAGACACCGACTTCCGAAATTAAAGTTATTTTTCACTTTGTAGTTTGGAAGTCGGTTGTATTTTTTGTAAAAAAGTTTTTTTTGCAGGGCAGTTGTTTTTTTTTTAAATAAATTTTAGTGACAAGTTTTATTTTAAACATGCCATGCTTTAAACATGTCATCAGGCTTTAATTTTCAAGCACTAAAGGTGGTTTTATACTGCCACGGCGAGGCGACGCGACGCGAGGCGATGAAATGTTTGTTTTGCATTATATGTAGATACACCCTACATATTATGTAAGATGTATGCCAATAAATTATATAGTTTTGGAATATTATGCTGATGAAGGCCTTCAATTGGATACCCATATTGTAATAAATGTGTTTTTTTTTTTTACTTTTCTGACTATGGAGCCATACAGCCGTCATTTTGAAAATTATGTCACTCGAGATGATATAAGGATTCTAACGATAGCCCATACATCCAAATATGTTCAGGCATTTAAAAGTTATGGTGGAACAAAGATATGAACATACATACATGAACCCTGAAAACATTATACTCCTTTTTGGGCAGTCGTGTAAAAAGCGTTTTTTGCTCATTTAAAATTAGGAGCTCTTGATATCATCATCAGCCTATAAATGTTCCCACTGCTGGGACACAGGCCTCCTCTCTGTGAGAGGGAGCGGGCCATAATCCACCACGCGGGCCCAGTGCGGGTTGGTAGATGTCACATGTCTTCGAATTTTTGGTTCTAGGACATGCCGGTTTCCTCACGATGTTTTCCTTCACCGTTTTGAGAGCAGTGGTGATGAAATAATTTACACAAAGTAAAGCGCCTGTCTGGGTTCGAACCTACGACCTACAACTCGTAAGTCGCGGCCGTTACCACTGGGCCACCACTGCTCTTGATATACTGGAAATTAATTGCTTGATATTTCTTCAGACGTTGAAACTTGATGCAAAGGGGTGTAAAGATCAAGAAATATTTTACTAAATACAAAAAAAAAACAATCGACTTTCAAAATTTACACTGCAAATTGCAAAATAACTTTTAATTTCGGAAATCGGTGTCTTTAGATCTGCATTTCTAGTTTTTAGCCATTGACTTCCGAAATTAAAGTTATTTTTCATCATGAAGTGCTTTTTTTTAAGTCGGTTTTTTTTTAAACTAAAACGTTTTTTATTTTCACTTTTTAAGTTTTTAGTTATGGTACCTACCACACCAATTCGTATAGCATTACTTGCTATGTAAAGAGCAGTGATAATGAGGATTAAATACGTATTAAAAAAATAACTCAAAAACTACCGAAGCAAAGTTAATAAAACATGGACCACTGCACAAGTTTTCTCTACCATATGAAAAAAAGTATTTTCAAAATCGGTCCACAATTGACGAAAATATCGACGAACATACACTAAAAAAATTACAAAAAAGAAAATACTTTCAGGCTAACATATAACCTCTTCCTTTTTGAAGTCGGTTAAAAATATTCATAATCAGCTCTCATAATTGTATCCTATGAGAAACTTGAATGTTAATTGTTATGACGCTGCGTTTTTAATGTTTATTTATTTATCTTACCACATCCTCACTTTATATCAGCAGACCGCTACATAAACATAATAATATTCACAACTTTGCTTACCGAGGGGTAAGCAAAGTTGTAAATATTATTATTATGTTTATGTGACTTCATAAAGTTACCACGTCAGTAAAAACATTGGTTTTATACGGTTATGTTCGTTTACACGACGCGTAATAAAATTAAATTGAATTTTTAAGGAAATTATTTATTAAAATTATTGTACATTGGCACCAGTTCTCGGAAATTGCCTTTCATGAATTTGTTAAGGGTTAAATTTGTTTTCTGAATTTCCACGAACTTAACTTTGATTTTGGTTTGAACAATAACGTTCTTGTAATAAAATATCCTATGATAGACGAGACAAAGAAAACGGACTAGGAAATAGGAGTGAGGCGTATTTATCGTAACAGGTAGAAATAACAGATATTTAAAAATAACAAATAACAATTGTTCCTAACAATATACTTATCTGTTACTTAAAATAACAGACCCTCAAGAACTGTTACCGCGGCTGTTACTGTTATTCATTATAACTATCCCCACACTCCCAGACTGTTACTACGGCTTTTACTTACATACACACTCACAGAAAAGAAGAAATATTGCAAGGTTATCAATTTCTCTCTCTTCCTCAATAAGGAATGATCCTTACTAAAAAGAGAAACACCTATTATTTATTTTGAAATATGTTTACTTCTCACTCTTACTATAGCGGTTAAACTACGTTAAAAAGAGAAGCACTTAGTATTTATTATTCCTAAAAATACAGTTGGTGGTCTTACAAAAACAAACACTTACGAAAAAGTGACTTCTAAATTAGGTCGTGTTACCTGTTATCTGTTACTGACCAGTTGCCATTATAAAAAAACTTAAAAGGAATAGAAATAAAAAAGATATTCAATTGATATTTAAATACGTATTTATCGTCCGTACAAAAATAACAGCCTGTTATTTAATAACAGATATTTGGAACTGTTATTTTTGTGTAACAGTAACAGTGATAACAGATATCGTGTTTAACCTGTTACAACCCATCTCTACTAGGAAAGGTACCTACCTATTTAGACTAGGAGGATGAGATGATTATGACGGTACGGACGACTCAAACTGCATTTGCACACTTGCACGATATCATTATGTCGTGCAAGTGTGCAAGTGCAGTTTTAGTCTGCTTACCAGTAATTTAAAAAAACTGAATTGACTGATACATTACAATGGTGTTTTAGACTTTCTGTGGAAATTGTCAATTGCAGGCGCAAAATCGTAATTAAAGACATGCTCTCTACTTGTTACTGCTTTTATTATTACCTATTTTTAGGGTTCCGTACCTCAAAAAGAAAAAAAATTGAACCCTTATGGGATCACTCGTGTGTCTGTCTGTCTGTCCATCTATCACAGGCACAGCCAATTTGCTCCGAATCTAATGAACCGATTAATTTGGTTCACATTATGTATTTCTGTGACCCAAACACGGACGTGTAGCCGAATTCTATCGCTCCAAAAATACCCACATCATTTTATAATCTACGTTGAAAACAACAGTTTATAACAAAGACACCTTTTGAAAGGAGTCCTTCAACCATCTTTCCTCGCTCAAATACAGTAATGACACTTAGTAAGGACCGGCCGGAGATTGGGAGGGACCTTATAAGCTGAACTTTGGCCCTTGTTCCATGTAAATTGAGACCTTATTACAATTCTCGCATTTTGAGGATCTAATCTACATTAATATAATGAAAAGGAAGATCGTTTGTCTGATTTTGTTTGTTGATAATTGCGTTTGTTATTGAATTAGTTTTGTTGTTTATATGGGTGCCTTTTGTTATTAGTCTTTAAATGTTGGGAAAACATGTCTATATATATAAATTCGATAGACATACATACTTTACTATTCCATCATCGAACTTGAGTTTATAAGTTTTAATAAAATTTACATTAGCAAGGCGAGGCTCTAGGTCACGTACTTTTCCATGTTAAAAAAAAACCACAATTTCACACACCCAACCCATCGTTGTGATGGAAATATTAGAATTTTAATCAATGATAGGAGGATGGAATACAGAAGATTAATTCGAAGGCATTCGAAGCAAGTTACCTACACAATTCACTTTTACAAGACCATGAACTTGAAATACAGAACAATCTGGAAACCACAGCTGTTAGTCAAAACGGGAGTTAACACAGACAATAGCTGTCAAAAGCACTGACCCCTTAACTGTAATCTGCATAAACGCATAAACAAAGTCTCTGCCACAAAATCATAGTAATTATTACTACCAACTATCACAGAGAGGAGGTGTAAAGACCCATTTTAATTGTTTCGGTTGACAACACGATGACGTAATGTTACTGTAACCGATAGGCTTGTGTCGCTTCAAGACAACAGTATCATGAACCATTTCTTGCGTAGCGTGTAGGTTAAATAGACATACAGTGTCACATCTGTGTGACCTTTTTAGGGTTCCGTAGTAAACAAGGAACCCTTATAGTTTCGTCATGTTCGTCTGTCTGTCTGTCTGTCGATCTGTCTGTCTGTCTGTCCGCGGTCTAGCTCCGAGACCCTTAGTACTAGAAAGCTGTAATTTGGCATAGGTATACATATTAATTACACCAACAAACTGGTAAAACAAAATTATGAAAAATAGTTTTTTAGGGTACCTCCCATACACGTAAAGTGGTGATGTTTTTTTTTTTATCCCATAGTGTGGGGTATCACTGGAAAGGTATTTTAAAAACATTATGAGTTTGTTTAAACTATTTTTGGATTCAGGGATCCGTTTGCGAAATATTAAGCTTTAAAGTGCAAATTTTTGTTAGAGTCAAGTGTCCTCCCCCCTGCCAGCTAAATGGTTGGTTTTGGATGTGTGAAAAAAATCACAGTAGTAGTTTATATAACGAAATTAAAAGGAAAACTATCACAGCTAAGTAGGCTCTACAAGTTAACGAGTAATAATCGACCAACTTAACTTTGCAGTTGCAAAAACATTTTTTACCATACATTCCGTATGGGAGAACATGTTTATCAACTACAAAGTTAAGTTTGTTTTTGGGATTAATTCATCCCAACTACGAAACCCTTCATTGTACGTAGTCCGACACGCACTTGGCCGGTTTTTAGGGTTCCGTAGTAAACAAGGAACCCTTATAGTTTCGTCATGTCTGTCTGTCTGACTGTCTGTCTGTCTGTCCGTGGTGTAGCTCCGAGACCCTTAGTACTAGAAAGCTGTAATTTAGCATAGGTATACATATCAAATTACGCCGACAGAGTGGTAAAACAAAACTATGAAAAACATTTTTTTTTAGGGTACCTCCCATACACGTAACGTGGTGATGTTTTTTTTTTTTTTTATTTGATCTATGAACTGTCTTGTAGTGTGAGTTGTCTTCTTTACTATGACATTCACGTCAACGAAAATGCTACGTGATGGATGGTATCGGCGATTTCCATGTGATAGTTTCTCCTCTGTAGAAAAGCATTAATTTCTTTCGTGGATTTTTATAACCCGACTGCCCCAGAAGGAGGGTGTTTGTTGAGGCCAATGTTTTTCGAGAGTATGTATGTATGTATGTCTATTTTTTTGGCACGCTCTGTAGCTTAAACGGCTTGATGGATTTTAACATAAATGGGGTGCAAGTAAAATACTGATATTCAGCTGCATCCGGTTAGACTGGAAGTCGACCCCAATATAGTTGGGAAAAGGCTAGGCAAATGATGATGTAACTTGAAACTCTTTTAAAGATTGAGGACGATTGAAGTTCTTCGTTTGATAGCCTACCTACAGGTTAGCATTGCGACAACATTGCATGTTACTTTTCCAGCAGCTAGCATCGGGATGGCATCAGACATTTTCGTTTTGTTTAAAGACCCATATTCTAGGTCTGCATTGCAATAATCTGAGTAGATTTAAAGCCACTTACAATCTCAATACCAATACTTCGTAATATTTTAATAAGTTGTCAGAAAGCTTCGAAACTGACCTTTCCCCGTTGAGGTTCAACCTTTCCCTACCCTTTAATAATTCCACGCGATGATTTTCGATTGAAAAAGAACAGAATAATTGAAACCAATTCTGTTAAAATATACACAGCTGTAAAATAGGCTTTCTCATATTATTTTAGAAATACCAAATAAAGATTTGAAGTATAGGTACAGAACAGTATGTTAATGTTTCTGCATGTAGATCGGACCTTGGAAGTGAATTGACGCGGGGAAAAGGGAAAAAATACAACCTTTTTAGATACTGAAAACCAAACAAAATGTTAACACGGGTTACCGGAATATGAATAGATCGTCCCTTGTAACATTTGTTGGCACTTATTACCATAGTATCTAGTCCATGCGAGATTCGTTTAGAACTTTATCTATGACATCAGATAGGTTGATCCCAAGTTAAGTATACCTACTTACCTAAAACTTTTTCCTGGAAACTTTATAGTTTCAAAACATTCCCACATCTACGGCGTTGTCTGTCAGTGACAGCCGAGGTTCTTAGATTGCAGGTTTTGGATATACAATGGTGCCGATTCTCTTGTACACCGAACTAAACTAACTAAACTATCACTAAAATTCCTTACTTTTGACTATGAGAATCTCAAAGCTGTTCTGCAAAATAAATTCTCTAAATTTAAAAATAATTTTGACACATCTAAATCGAATTTGACAACCGCGACTCCACACGTGATACCTAACCATGTGAATCTTTTTAGAGCTGGAGGCGCGCAGGGGGGGGCAGCCTCGACGGATATGGATTTTTCACTTTTTGTATGGAAAATAAGAAAAAATATTACCTACATGTAGAGTGTTAGGGGTTTAAGGATTCTATAAAGGGTGTCGAAATTTTCATTATTTTTGCGATTGGACACACCGTTTTCGAGATATAAGCAAAAAAAAAAATATTAGTACTGTCTTTTCATCCGAAGTCGAGGTGTTGGTGTGAATTTTAGTTCATGACAACCAATTTTATTCCTCATGTTTTTAGTCGCGATTAAAAATAGTCATATTTAGTTAGAAAATCTAAATTTTAGGTTAAAAACGTCAAATTCAGAATAGCAAAATTGCCATTTTCACTAAACTAATATCTCAGTGCCATCTTAGTGCTGTCAAACTAAAATATTGTTAAGTTGTGTCACTTTAGTCTATTTCAGAATGGGAAATCGTCGTTTGACAGGAATAAACTAAATTTTGGTGATTTTTAGTTTAGTTTAGAGGCATTTGTGACAAGAGAATCGGCACCAATGTGTCCGGACATGGACTAGCGATATTCTAAATACTTAAATATAAACTATTTAAAAGTACAATTATACTCTAAGCTTGGGTCCAATACACTTCCCCGCTATGTGGCAGCCATATTGTTTTTTTTTGTTGAAATATTCTCTATTTATTCTGCGAGTATAAAAATAAATCATATCTCTCAAAGTTTTAGTCATACTGAGATAAAAATAGGCTTATTTGAAAGGCAATAACAGTGTCTACCGTCTACATTACAAAACAATGTATTCACAATACCAAATCTTTTGAAAAAAAATGTGAAAGTCGAAAAAAAAAAACAAAAAATTATGCAATTCAACCAATAATTGTTAGTTACCATAAAAACGGGGAAGTGTATAGGACCCAAGCTTAGAGTGTAATTGTACTTTAAAATAGTTTATATTTAAGTATTTAGAATGTCGCTAGTCTATGTCCGGACACACTGTATAACAGGATAGGATGCAAGTTTGTCATTCTTGGATCTTTGACAGTTTTTACGGGACGTCAGAAACCCGAAAGTCTGACAACCAACATTACCAAGGGGTATCCTGTTATCCAGTAACTGGGCTGTGGAGTTCAGGTGGCAGTCGCTCTATGTAAAATACTGGTGTTCAGCTGCATCCGGTTAGACTGGAAGCCGACCCCAACATAGTTGAGTAAAGGCTAGGCAGATTGATTGAGGAGAGAAGTTTGTTGAATTCTCTGTAGATGCATTACCATTTGCACTGACTGGACATATTCTCTCGAATCTGTATGGTTCTTTCCACAAAAGACCATTTCATTTAATATATACATGGTCCTCACATGATCTGACCATGATTATGTCTGGACTTTAAAAGAGACTGATTGAAAATAATCACGTCGTAACAGACACAAGTTGTAAAATAATGTTCTCAGTTCTCACAGAGTGACGTATCTACTTCAAATTAATAGAAATAAATAAATGGATACCTTAGGGCTTTAGGGCAACTAGGTACTAAGTTCAATATTAAGCCAAGAACTATTTATAAAAAAGTTATAATTCATTAATAAAGCCACGGCTAACACAACTATATTAACATGATTGTAGCGCCCGACCGAAAAACTGTTATGCTAGTTATGACAGTTTAGCGGGGAGGGTGACGATATGTCAACTCGATCTAGCTTATTTTTTTTTAAATAATTTGACGCGTAAAAGTAATTCCAATATCCTATTTATAGATATTTCATTTTCAAGAGTGATCCAAAAGCCATATTGTTAAAGCACATATTCTATCCATAGATTAACGTTGTATATATACGGTATATATCCCCAGACACATGACGGAACAGGCAAGTAACGTGTAACAATATCCTACAAAGTTATTAACTGTACTCTTATAAGTGCTTACCTACTTAGTTTGGATTTCAAAGAATTCGGTGAAGCAGACGATGCGTCTGTTGTAAACTAAGTGTAATAAACTAATAAAGAATTATGGTTGAATGGAAGACGTAATTGTAGTTGTTTCGTATAGCTAGATCTACGACTAAATTGGCTTTAGTTAAAAAGTAATTTTAGAAGGCTTATTTCAACAAACAGTGTTATAATTTCTAGAAAATTTTGTTAGTTAATTTTAATTATAGTGTCCTAAGCAGGGCAGATATTTGGTTTCAAATTGCATACATACCCACAGTTCACAAAAATACCGAGATAAAAAAAATACTAAAACTCTCCATCGACTTAAAAAATACTCTATTACTTTTATTAATGACGTTCAAAGTCAATTGACGCAATCTTTAACAACATAAACTGCTCTACTACCACTGACCACTAACTAAAATATACCAGTCTCTATAGCTATTAATTCAAACCCGTAGAAAACCTTAATTAAAGGAAAATAATCCAATATCCAAACAAAAGCTGCACAGATGCCATTCAATTAAATCTATATAAAAAAACTATTCCTATTAAAATTGTTAAAAACTGTCGATTCACACCCTCATCATTAGTCCCCCCTAGTGTCCAATTTAACTTGACATACGAGGAAATAGGGAAGTTAAAATAATGTAGTTTATTTTGGCATTTGCTTAGCAAACACCGCCCTCTATAAAGGGTCATAATATACTGGACACCTTGTATACCAGATGTGCATAGTACAACCCTTTTAGGTGGCTCTTTAAAAATAAATATTTTAACTCTGACCGCGGTAATGTATGTAAAAAATTAATGGCCACGTGAGCCGTGAAGTCGGTATAGCCTGTGCATTTTCGATGACAGCTATACACAAACATACGCACGTGTGTACAAGCTTGTTTTGGTACAAGGGAAGAGAGGAAAACGAGAATTTATTTTTAAAGTAGATGTTTTCTGAAAGAATCTTCTGCGAAAATAAGCACAAGCAGTTTCTAAAATGCCAAAGTATTTATGTACCAAAACTTATTTTTTTAATTGTAGGTAGGTATCTATTTGAATTACATGAAACCGCTTTCAGAACTCTTAAGACTCAATTGCAGTAAACCAAAAGACTAAATAGATATACGCTACTCTATGAATGAAAAACATCGCTAACGAGAAGTACCCTGAATATTCTATACTAACATGTTTATAAAAACACAATACCTAATGCATTATTTTAGAACACATTTGGTTAGCATAAAAAAGGTTATAGTGAGCCAACCTTAAAAGATAAACATCTGCTGTCGCGGACTTTTTTTTAGAACTTTTAAAGGGACACAATTCTGTCATTCATGATTTTTGCGAAACATTAACCGTTTACGCAGCGCACGCAGCGGAAGCTCTCAAAAGGAAAAAAAAACCCCGATTTTTTAACATTCTTCATTGGTGCTCCGCTCCTATTGATCTTAGCGTGATGATATATAGCCTATAGCCTTTCTAGATAAATAAGCTATGTAACACTGAAAGAATTTTTCAAATCGAATCAGCAGTTCCTGAGATTAGCGCGTTCAAGCAAACAAACAAACTCTTCAGCTTTATGTATTAATAATATAGCTATCCTGTGAGTGTTGAGTTCAAATTACATATTCGAAAATGATGCTACTAAGAGCCCTTTAAACCAGTAACACATACATTATGCAAAAGCGTATAAAACCATAACGAAGGATTTTACGTTTGCTCTCGTAACTTGCGCCAACGCAAACTGCTACCAGTCAGTCTATTAACGTTAACTGTCCCACGTAAAGCGTAAATAAACCTCGTAAACAAGGTATTCATATTTCGACGCGTTTCATCATGACACGCAATGAAATAGGCGTACTTTTTCAACTCCAGCGCAGTTTTTGCCCTTTGAACTTTGAAATCCAAAATGTAATGAAATGCGCGTTTGAAAAGAAATAGTGCGAAATCATGCTGACAGACAGCAATGATAAGTGTTCCAGTTGGCTTGAAGCTAAAGTAACATGATGTTAATTAAAAAGCTAAGTTAGCAACAGGACAAAGGACCCATGAAAGGAAGAAGCCGATATGATACCGTTGCAATGCGATACAGTGTGATTTTTCATAATGTGCACATATCGAAATGAGGGGGGAATCTATGCTTAATTTTAACGACAAAAAAATATTTAAAAAAATTAAGTATTTTTATACTTTTTATGGATTTAAAAAAAAATTGTAACAAAACTGTGTAACTTTTAAACTGAATCAGCTATCGCGATGAAACAAACTCCATAATGATTGGAAGTAATTAGGCGTCCACATAAAATGAAAATTGAGAAAAAAACGACCCTCAATTGAAAATAAACATGTGTTTTTAGCAAAAATCTAAAATTTATAAATAAGATGTTAAAAAGAACAAATTTTTTTTTTACTTTTATAAAAAAATGTAAAAAATACAGATAAAAAAAAAATTGTCGATTAAATTAGGCATAGATTCCCTCATTTCGATATGTGCACATTATGAAGAATCACACTGTATATTCCTCGCACAACAACAACGCAACGCTACGTACTGCAAAATCGGTTTCAGATTCAATACTACGATAGTTCGTAGAATATAAGAATCCTCGCCGGGGTATTTCATAGGACTCAGACAGAACTGGGGAATGTGGGTGTACTATAGACACACCTCTGCCCAACCCTTCGGGGAAACAAGGCGTAATGTTGTTATCCACGCTATCCAAAAATCAACCTTAATATAATTTGTAGAAGCTTTTAAATTTCAATTGTAAGCGCTATATTTTGTTCATATTTATCTGTAAGCTTTCTGAAGAATAGAAAATAAAGGCATGTATTTTATTGAATCTCAAATAATTCCCACCTTGCTTTCCTAAAAATATTATTGAACAATAACATACACCCACAATGATTGCGCCTCTTTATGTGATCCTCAAATAATTCCTATTTTGGGAACCTAAAAATACTAAATTACATAGGTATAAGCTTTCTGAAGAATAGAAAATAAAGGCATGTATTTATCTGAATCTCAAATAATTCCCATCTTGCTTTCCTAAAAATATTATTGAACAATAACATACACACACAATGATTGCGCCTCTTTATGTGAACCTCAAATAATTCCTATTTTGGGAACCTAAAAATACCAAATAGCCAAGTATCTACGACCAACTGCGAGAAAAGGCCAGAAAGTTAAAAAGAGGTTTAATAATTTAAAAATGTCATCATTAAATTAAATTAAACTTTATTTCAGACTAAGGTCCATAATTTTGTTAGTATTTTGGTGTTAGTAACAATGGTGCAGACTGTCAAGTATCTTGGCTACTGTGGTAGCGAGTGAGATGGGCCGGTAGTTGCCAATGTCAGACGTATCACCCGAATTATTCTTAACTATCGGAACGACTATAGTCCGCATTAGCGACCGAAATACGAGTGATCTATGCACAGACTGAAAAGCATAGACAGTACTCGCGGCAAATGAACCCCCGCAAATTTATAATGCTTGATACTGAGCCCATCGTGACCAGGTAGATGATTTTACACGCTGCATTTTTTTAAATAATTTGAGCTACACACTTCGCAGGTATATGGCATTAGAAGCCCAAAAAGTTTTTCAAGTTTAATTAATCATCAAGTCAATAAGTTAGTTAGTTAGAGGATCAGTTTAATATTTCCGATAAATAAAATCAAAATTTTAAAGAAAAAGCTTCTAAAATGGACAAACAAAAAATTACATTAATAAAAAAAAAAACGTGTGGCACTCGGTGACTGCCGCGGTAAAGCTATTGCATAGCATTTGTAACCTCCATGCTTCCTGTTTGTCAACGCTACACTTGGGATGATGACGTGATGACATAAAACAAAAAGCGGCCAAGTGCGAGTCGTACTCGCCCATGAAGGGTTCCGTAGCAGCAAGTAACGATAAGTTTACGATTTATGACGTATTAAAAAAAAACTACTTGCTAGATCTCGTTCAAACCAATTTTCGGTGGAAGTTTACATAATAATGTACATTATATATTTTTTTTAGTTTTATCATTCTCTTATTTTAGAAGTTACAGGGGGGGGGACACACATTTTACTACTTTGGAAGTGTCTCTCGCACAAACTATTCAGTTTAGAAAAAAATGATATTAGAAACCTCAATATCATTTTTGAAGACCTATCCATAGATACCCCACACGTATGGGATTGATGAAAAAAAAAATTTTGAGTTTCAGTTCTAAGTATGGGGAACTCCAAAATTATTTGTTTTTTTTCTATTTTTGTGTGAAAATCTTAATGCGGTTCACAGAATATATCTACTTACCAAGTTTCAACAGCGTAGCTCTTATAGTTTCGGAAAAAAGTGGCTGTGACATACGGACGGACAGACAGACAGACAGACAGACAGACAGACAGACAGACAGACAGACAGACATGACGAATCTATAAGGGTTCCGTTTTTTAACGGAACCCTAAAAATTACGTTCCCATGACAACATCACGTTGTCATGGGAACCGTCATTACATGGTAGGCGGAGTGGGGGGTGTTAGGTTTTTTTCGTTACGGAATTTCTTGATTCGGTCGCCGCGCTCAAAGCCCGCGATAAAAGCTATGCAATAGCTTAACAATCAATATAAAAATAGAGTACCTAAAAACCGAACCAAAACTCTTCGTTCAGTCACCGATACCCTCATTAAGTTTCCTCCTCGTATTCCCAATGCCTGCGCAAAGAGCCAAACTCTTCAGGCACAGTACAAGAGGCTAAGGATGCTCAAGTAGCCATACCGTGGCATTGTTAGTTGGTTTCTCGTAAAAAATGCACGCCCGCTCCAGGCCAGCTTTCAAGTGCCATCATCAGACTCATGCGGTCTCGTGCCGGGGACTGAGATGTATTGTTGGCTGGATATGGGAATAAAACATATTGTTAAAATATCGTGCGAATTATTTTGTTTGTATTGTTTTAGAAAAACTTTAAAAAAAAAAACCGGCCAAGTGCGAGTCGTACTCGCCCATGAAGGGTCCGTAGCAGCAAGTAACATTGAATGAAAGGTAAATTGCGGTTTACGATTTATGACGTATTAAAAAAAAACTACTTGTTAGATCTCGTTCAAACCAATTTTCGGTGGAAGTTTACATGGTAATGTACATCATATATTTTTTTTAGTTTTATCATTCTCTTATTTTAGAAGTTACAGGGGGGGGGACACACATTTTACCACTTTGGAAGTGTCTCTCGCGCAAACTATTCAGTTTAGAAAAAAATGATATTAGAAACCTCAATATTATTTTTGAAGACCTATCCATAGATACCCCACACGTATGGGATTGATGAAAAAAATTTTTTTGAGTTTCAGTTCTAAGTATGGGGAACTCCAAAATTATTTGTTTTTTTTCTATTTTTATGTGAAAATCTTAATGCGGTTCACAGAATACATCTACTTACCAAGTTTCAACAGCGTAGCTCTTATAGTTTCGGAAAAAAGTGGCTGTGACATACGGACGGACAGACAGACAGACAGACAGACAGATAGACAGATAGACAGACAGACAGACAGACAGACATGACGAATCTATAAGGGTTCCGTTTTTTGCCATTTGGCAACGGAACCCTAAAAAACGTGTGGCACTCGGGAACTGCCGCGGTAAAGCTATTGCATAGCATTTGTAACCTCCATACTTCCTATTTGTCAACGCTACACTTGGGATGATGATGTGATGACATAAAACAAAAATTACGTTCCCATGACAACATCACGTTGTCATGGGAACCGTCATTATATGGTACGCGGAGTGGGGGTGTTAGGTTTTTTCGTTACGGAATTTCTTGATTCGGTCGCTGCGCTCAAAGCCCGCGATAAAAGCTATGCAATAGCTTAAAATCATTGCTGACATAGGATGGGGTGTAATTGTGTACTTTCTTCATTTTTTTATATGTAATCATTGTCTTTGATTTCGTATGTTTCGTTTGTTCTAGCATATTTCTAATAGGTATGAAAAGCCCCATGTAGGTATATTTCAGGGCTTCATTAAACGTGATTATGAATAAAACTTTGTATCTAAGACCATACGTATCAGAGCTATTACTGTCTGCTCATGTTTGATAAGTGGACTGGTCAGGCTTACACTGTCCTCCTATACCAATTAACACTGTCATTTGTATAAATTATGAAAGCCAATTATTTTTAAAAGAGTGACCGTGGAGTTTCGTGCCGGCTGTTCTCCATAGGTATCGAAAAATTAGAACCGTGCACCTAGCTTCTGACGATTCATAAGTGCCCATGTATGATGTAGGTTTACGTGGAACTAGCTTTTGCTCGCGGCTTCGCCCACGTGGATGTCGGAAAATATCCCACGGGAACGTACTACCGGGCAGTACCGGGATTACATACCTAATAGTCCAGGAAAAGGTTATTGACTCCTACCGCTGCGCTCTAACCATAATTATTTTGATATGCGTAATTTTGAATCTGTGATATCTTTTAAACCATTCAATTAAATGATATGATGTCGAGACATATTTTAATCTCAATTAAATGCCCAATTTAAATAACATATTTTATTGTATAGGGATTAATATGATACCGGTCAATATAGCTTCGGAAATAACAATGGAATTTTTATTAAATTCTGAAAGATAATAATGGTTACTGTGGGACTTAGAATAAATAAATAGTAATAAATAGTAAATTTTATTCACAAACTTTTTTACAAATTTCCTATGAAAACCCTGACTTCTGAGCTAGGTAGGTAAAAACCTGTATTACAGAAGTCAGTGCCCTCTCCCACTTTCTACTTGGTACAAATTGCGAATAAAAAATATAAAAGAAAAAACAAGATGAAATAACTCAAATAAGTAATGGGTTAGGTTTACTCATGTTGTGTTTATGCATGTAGATAACGTGTTTGTGTGTACGTGTGTGTGCGAGTGTGTGAGGGTGTGTGTGAAGATAGATATATGCCATCGCGGACTTTTTTATTGGATTTTTTAAGATCCTTAATCCTGTACAACATAAATTTGATGTATCAGTAACGGTTTACGCAGCGTACGCCAGTAAAGCTCCAAGTCGGCATGATTTTTTCCGACTTCTTCAACAATAATCGTCAAATTTCAGCCAATTTACACAAAACCTTAACTAATTACACACTAAAACCTTTCGCATGAATCACTCCGTCCATTGGTGAAAACCGTTTGAAAATCCGTTCGGTAATTTTTGAGTTTATCGCGTTCAGACAGACAGACCCAGCGGGGGCACTGTGTTTTTATAATTATGTAAGGAAAAAATAATTAGAATTCGACATGATTATTATGGACACAGCCACATCCAGTTACCTCTATACGTCCCACTTCATCTTGCATTAACCATTGAAGCGGTCATTACACGACATTCTTTGGACAATGCGGCCTATTTAAGTCTCGACTAGTCCAATCTGTTCTATATTGAATAACTTTCTTTATTTTATTAATTTAGCTATAGGTTTACGAACTAAACACATACACAGCATTAACCCAAAGTCTTTATCATAATATGGATCTCTTTTTCGCTTATGGAGGTTTCTCAGTAACTCGAGTTTATAGCTTATAGAGGTACAGCAGCGGCCTTTCTCACTAATAAAGGTTGAGGTTGGTTGGGAAAGGTAGACAGAAAAAAAAACAATGTTATTTCCACGAAATTTAAGAATGAGTCATAAAATAGCAGATGTTAAATAACATTCGACTGTCGTTTATAGAGGTACAGGCAAGTAGCAGTCTCAGTTATAGAGGTCCACGAGTGTAAAATAACTTTCTCTAATAGAAGTTTCTGTTTCTCACATAAAGAGGTTTTAGACGGTTAAAATGACGGGACTTGGCAATTACTCTCATTTATAGAGTTTTCTCGCTTACCCAGTTCTCACTTATCCAGGTTTGACTGATGTATCTAAATTAAAGGAAATCACGGCACTATCAGTTAGCGTACTAGAACATTATTTAAAAAAAACATGAACTTTAAAAACATCAAATAGTAATGAATAAATAAAAAAATTAAAACTTCTTTATAGCCTATTTATTATAATCATTTGGAATTTAATGTCGCTTTTCACATAACAATTCCATGTTCCAAGTTTTCTAATTATGCCTATTTCCAATGCATAATGATGTAGTAGGCTCTCTTCCAAACCCTATTCCTAACCCTATTTATTTCTTTTGAATACAGAAATATTATCAAAAGAGTAACATACGGTAGGTAAATAAAAAAAACGCTTCAATTCATGCTTTTGGTAAGAATAATAAAATGTTAATAAACCTGGAAAATATTTAATACATTCAACATAAAATTTTAATTACAATATTCAAATTACTACTGTTACAGACATGAAAACAATGGGCTGGACACTTTTTACGCTTTATAAATATTATTAACCGACTTCTGAACCTTTTATTAAATTTTGCTATAACATAACATAATAAAATAAAAATACAATATCCTAACCAAACTAAAACTAAAATATGGCGTCGAAAAATTCCTCCGCATCGCTGTCGACTGGTAATGTACCTACCCAAGAGACTGGCGGCATTACCACGTTGTATCGCAATGCTTAGCCTCTGGCCAAGGTAAAAGTCAGCCCTTGGGTCGCATGAAGTGGAAGCAATTAGGTAGTCGTTTGGATACCGACTTCTTGTTCGAACAATTTTCATTAAAAGTTTTTGTGCGTAGGTAGAACGTTACTAAATATAGGTAATATAAATAACTCCATAATCGTAATATCATGAGATAAACCTTATTTTAGTATTGATCAGTATCAATACTAAAATAAGGTTTATCTCAAATGCACCATTGAAACACGAATAAAAAGAAACCCTGTTTAAGACAGATAACGAAATACAAAGAACAAACTGCTCTTTATCGATAAGTTATGTCAGAATAGTGCACTATTTTGTTAGAAAGCACTTCACTATCTTACAAAATGATAATGGTAACAACGTATTGAAATATTAAATTACAAAAAGAGTTTTGTCAGAAGTGGGATTCGAACCCACGCCCACAGAAGTGGACTGCGACCTGAACGCAGCGCCTTAGACCGCTCGGCCATCCTGACGTTGTAAACGAGGTTGAAATAGCCGTATTTATGCCACGAGTACTTTTTAATAGTCTTTTTTTAAAATGTTGCTTTGTTCTGTCTCTGTATCATTTACCAACCACTTAAGTAGTATCAACAATTGTGTTTCTATTTCAGGCGCTTCAAAAGCGTGCCTATTGAATTCAATCGTAGTAGGTACGCTAATAGTGTCATTAGATCCCTCTAGTAAAACAAAATTATTAAAGTACAAATTATACATTATGAAAAAAAAAAAACCTGTCCGATCCGAAAGTTAAAAAATAAATAATAAAAAATTAAATTATTTTTGAAAATAAAAATGTTATTGCCATTTAAAAATCACATTTATGTACCAAAATTACCCCAAATTCATTAAAAATTAGCAAATTTGCAAATTTTTGTTATTACTTGTAGACAAGTAAGTTTCCCCATTGAAAAAAAATGGACTTTTTTTACGATTTTCCTGAAAATGACCGCCTAAATAGACTCTCAGTACGATACCTAACAACACCCTCACGGATCGGAAAGTTTTTTTTTTTACATGTTGTAGTAACAATAAGTTACTAAAATTACCTTGGTCCTTGTTTCTCATACGAACATGAAAAGAGAGTTTCAGGCACGGGCGATTTTTAAAGCGATGATTTTTTATCGCGCATTGGATTTTCAGGTCTCGACACTGAGCAGCGAGTTGAAAATCCAGAGCGGGGTAAAAATCGCCGCGTTAAAAAATCGTTCGTGTTGCTGATGTACCTAGAGTCCGACACAGGTATCAGGAACGCATTTTCTCGATGGTCAGACTGTAGTCCAACTTACTGTACCTATTAAAATAACACCAACCGATCTCCTTTTTTTTTAGCTGGGATATTATCAAATAACTTCTCCCGCTCTGGGCGGAGCGGGAGGGCATGTCAGACTCTTACTGACTAAAACCCACCCGTGTTCCTTCGGTTGCCCTGTTGCCGGGGGCCACGATTTCCCTATCGGTTTTCTTCGCACCCCCGGCAGGCATCGGCCCTAGCGGACTCCGTCAATTCTGCTGATATCTCTTTGAGGCGCGCGTGGAACACAACGCGCCGTCGACCCGGGCTTGGTCCTTATCGGACGAACTGATCCCCTAGCTTCAAGTTAGTAAGTTTATTTAATGTAGGTAGGTAGGTATTCAAAAAAAAAAAAACAAAAGTCATTTATTCAAACTAGGCTGAGAATCAGCACTTTTCGAACGTCAAAATTACATAAGACAGTCCCCCAAAACACCCACCCTTCACCACTTCCTAGTGCTTTAGCTGGGAAGAAGAAGTGGCGCAACAAACTCCCCAACAGATATTCCAACGTAAAGTAATAGTATCTACATACTTTCAGTCACGTTGCCTGAAGATGCCACGAGACTCGCAGAAACCCTAAACATACAAAACAACAAGAAAATGTTGTTTAATGTTTGCGGAAAGATGCGGGAAAACTAAGAGTAAATAGATAATAATTATTTACATAGACGAGTAGGTATGTTATCTATTATGAATATGATTTTAACTTTAAATAATTAGATAAATGTAGAAGGTAATCTTAATATTTTATTAATAAACTAGATATAGTATGTATCATCTTTCGGCTGCTGATATAAGTTTTCTTTTCTTGTATTTTATGCCTTTTTGAAAATGCTAAAGCGATGTTTATAACCGATTTTAATAAAATAATAATTTAAAAAACTAAAAAACCCGAATGCAGAAACACATAACTGAAAAGACAGTAAAAATAAACATTATAATCTTAATAATTTTGGTATCGCGAATATTGTTCTTTTCAATTTTGTGTTTCTGCAATTGGGTTTTTTTTAAATGACTTTTTTAATTTCAGCTTATTCGTTTTTATCATTTCTCATTCCAAATTACATTTAAACATATGATTTGTATATATTTTTGTAACCTTTCAAAACCCTTCATTTTGATACCCCACTCGTTAAGGGAGGGAGATATTTTTTTTGATATCCTGTTTTTTTTTATAACATTTCCATGGGATGGTTTCCTATTTCCACGCGAGCTAAGCCGCGGGAAAAAGCGAGTTTATACATACAGGTCAAACACATAATCCTCCTTTCTTGGATTCGCCGCAGTCGGGTAAAAAAGAAAGAGATTATGTATTCGATGTTTGATTTTTTTAGCGTTACTGTGTAGGTACGTAGTAATATTTTATTGATAGCATCCCATTTCTTTTAGCAGATTGTCTTAGTAGGTATTGTTTTGTAGAGATGTCAGCAGAATTGACGGGGTCCGCTAGGGCCAGTGCCTGCCGGGGGTTCGAAGAAAACCGATAGGGAAATCGTGGCCCCCGACAACAGGGCAACCGAAGTAACACGGGTGGGTTTTAGTTAGTAAGAGTCTGACACGCCCTCCCGCTCCACCCAGAGCGGGAGAAGTTATTTGATAATTTCCCACCTAAAAAAAAGGTATTGTTTAATGTAAGCTGGTAGGTACATAAGTACGTGGTCAGATGTATTCATATTCAATAATGTTTATAGATCTTTGGTGGTATGAGGAACAGGGTGTAAAGTTCACTCATCCACCATAGAAAAGGGAGGATTCTCCGACCAGACGGGTGTTGTGTCTGGCGGGCAACTGCCCAACGCAACGGTTTGAAGTCGGAATCTTGTATCTATGTCGATCACTCGGTAAACTCTAATTCCGCGATGCAGGATTTATGTGACGTCACGTCTATGATGCGTACTTTGTATGTGGCGGTGTAACCGCTACAATAGCTGTACCTACAATTACGGACCCTGCGGACACAGCAAAAAGTATAACATATTTTTTTTTTTAAATTGTTGGCAGGGTGAGTTAAATTAAACGTTTAATTACTTATGAAGTTACTCTAAGCTTTCAGAGCCTTGCTCGGTATTAAGTCAAGATAGACAGGTTCAAGATAGACAAAAACCTCATAATCACTTCTAGAATGCTGGAACTAAACAATATTTACCGTAGGTAATCTTATTCATTGAGCAAAATATCCATAAAAATTCTGAACAAATATAAAATTTTAAGAGCATTAACTCATAGCTATTGTATGAAATGTTGAAAAACAAAGTATCAAACCATGTATCGTTGATAAACGTCAAAGTAACAGTGTTAATCGACTTTTGGTGCTGACCGTACATATAAAACCCCACATGTTTGTGCAAAATAGCGATACTTGTGAACTACCGATGCCGATGCACATTACGAGGACAATAATTATGGCGCGTGGCGTCGCGTCGCGTCCGGTGTTCCGTTTGATCTCGCCATGTGGTTCCGGTAACGGTGCAGATCGGCGCGTGCGCAGGATACGTGCGATTGTGCTCTTGTTATAATAAAATTAGTCTGCTTCGGATTTGCATGGTTTTGTCTTCTATTTTTGTGATTATCGTTGCTTGGTTTGCATTTACTTTTCTTGTGAGGGTCTTTCTACCTCCCCGCCCTATCCATCGGTTAGGGTACTTATGTCTCGTCGAGCCACTGTCGAACAGTGACCCGGAAGTGATTTGGAACAACTTAAATTATTTGTTGGCAGATGTTCCCGAAGACACAAAAATGTTTTAACTTCCACCTCAAGAGTGACAAAAGCTGAAGTTAGGAAGAGGATTTGGACATGTATTCGAAATCGAGGGGCTCATATCGAACAGGATGTATAAAATTTTAAATAAAGTTTCATGTGTACCAATATTTGTTTAATTTTATTTCCTAAAAATAAAGATGACACTAATTGTTGTAACATTAATGATATAAAATACGTATCTTTACATTGACTTGGATACTTTTTTGGATAGCCTAGGAAATGAGCATGTTTTTATATTTGTGTGATTATTAGTGCCATAGTATTTTTTTAAGCCAGTCAACATTTTTTGTAGCCTAAACTGAAAATGTTGTTAAGATTTTTTTTTTTTGTAATGGCTCATAATGTAATTTGATTTTTTGTATTATTTTTTTACTTTTAATGATTGTATTAAGTTAGTTAAAGTATCAGGTACAAAATTAAGTGAATGGAGCACATACTATCAGTATTTTTTTATAAATTTGGAATTAAATGTAAAATTCTGGTAAAATATCAAAAAAGCTTTAAAGTTCAATATCTCGAAAACTGCTGAACTTCGGCCATACACATGGGGAGTTAAATTTGTTGCTTCTGAGCCTCCCTATTAGCTAATTACCAGTAACCCTGTATAGAATAAATAAAAGAGGTAAACCCACCAGTCATTAACAATCATGCTAATAATATTTCACTTTTTCGGGAACACAGGGGAAATTCGGACCTACATAAAATGCTCTGCTTCCGTCAAAAGTATCGTCAAAGTAAAGATTGGTCAACCAAACAGTGTTCGGTTAATTGAACCAGTGTTTGGCAAACACTAATTTAATTTCCCCATGCCCGTTAATTGCGTTCCTATCCTACCTACTTTTAATTGCAGTTGATACCAAACTCTGCCATAGCTGTTCTGCACAGTAATGGATTAAATTAATTCCGTGAAACCTCAAGTTGCTTTAATCCTTTTACAAAAACATTAACCTATCTCCTCAAATCAATCGATAATTGCGTAACTCACTTTCAATCACAATCCGAGAGTTTTGAAGGATATAGCTCTCCATTGCTTCATATATGTTTAAAAAAATTGTCTGTTCAACAACGTAAATAACACAATGAGCGTGGGTGAACAGTCAAAATGAAACCCATTACAATCAATTGTTATTTTATATGTGTTATAAAATAACCCCTGCCGGGTTCACTGTGCTCTAGATAACCTATTGACTGATTTTCAGCAACTTAGAACAAAAAGCTTTATTCAAATCTATGATTTCATTTCTCTTTATGACCATTGTAATTTCGTAATACCTGAACTGCTGCTCATAAGTTCATATTCTTTTAAAACCGGAATTCAAACAAACCCGAAAAGATAAGATGGCCTCAGTAAATACAATTTAACGACTGAATTATTAACCACTTAAACAGAGATAAGATAAAATTTGATTGCTTGCTTAATCTAGTTTCACTACGAGAGCTGCTTAAAACTATTTACTTGAGCGTCTTGCGATTCGAGAGAATCTCAACATTCTCAACTGAGCTGACTGTTTCCTTATTCAAAAGCCTGCAATGAATGCTTCGCATCGTTTACATTTAACCTAATTAACTAGCAAAAAGCACTTAGTAATTAAAGCAATTCCAGTGACGTTAGCAGCTTCACGTTTAAAGAAAGACGTTTTATTCTTCGGCTTCCATTTATACGGATTCATTCAAACTTTCATAGCTATTTATAGCTCTGTTTGAGACTCTTTCAGGATTTTATGATGATTTAAAACTATTAGTGTTTCATCGGTCCGCTATCTTGATGTTATTTTTATCTTTTATAAGTTGTGTAGATGATGTAGAGGTGTGTGCTGGAGATATTTCTGAATAATATTTAGTGATGAGTAATCTGAGTAATTTTATCTATCTTTGGACAGTATCTGATGTATAACGAGCAGATTGGTGACCTTTACGTGGACGATCTGCTAAGATGCTCCATAGCAAAATATTTAGACCACAAATGGCAAACATCCCTTTCCTGTCAATCATAAAGATTCAGTTCCAAAAAATACAATCTTACAATCGCCAAATCCTGCTAAAATCAAAGCGGGTCTAATAAAAGCGATCATAACTTTTGGCACCTGTTTCCTCTCGATATCGTGCAGGATTCGAGTGAGGGAGATCAAAGTGTATGCCGGACGCAAACTGCGAACAATTGTTACTGTGAATCATGGTTCATTGATTCAATGGATGTATGTTTGTTCCTTTTTGTGGATGAAATGGAATAACGGAGGGTTTATGATGCGATGTTAATAATATCGGATAGTTGTAGTTTGTTGTTATGATTTGGTTCAAGTTAAATAGTCTTGGTACTGCCTGCAAGGTTAGGCAATTCAAAATAGAAAATTTAAAAGAGAGATTTTAATTTAAAACTGACTGATAAGTGTGACTCAATTTTGGAACTAAGATCAGATTAAATTTAAAGCAATTAGTTATAAAAATTGCCAAAAACTAAGTACTTAAAATTCAAAGAATTGCATTATCAATTCTGTTGATACACGAAAAGATATCATTACACAAGTCACAGCAGCAAAAAATACATTTGCAACACTAGAACACCACAACAAAGGCTACAAAACAATGAGAACGAAAATACTCTTGAATCTAGAGCAAGCCCAGCAGAAAAGTAAAAAAAAATTACACTGCACCGCGGTCACAGCGATCATTGAGTACAATGAGACGAAAATAGAGAATGGGAGGCGACACCGAGGGTGCGAATGTATTCCTAATTGCCTGCGGACGTGTCTCAACTCGGTTTTACGTACAAGTGCATCCACACAGGGTTGCGGCGAAGATATGTTCAGTGAAATGCTATTTAGTATAATTAAATAACACGCAATTGGGCAGATCCAGCAATGGATTCTATTGATATTTCCATAAGATCCATTGCTGGATCTGCATCGCTATCAAAAATGAGATAGCTACCTATATTTAAATGACCTCTGTGAGCGACCAATATGACAAAACGCATCCAAGCAATAAATTTTAGGTACTATTGGACTTTTTTTGGGTGGGAAATTATCAAATAACTTCTCCCGCTCTGGGGGAGGACTGAGGCTGGAGGGCGTGTCAGACTCTTACTGACTAAAACCCACCCATGTTCCTTCAGTTGCCTGTATGTTGCCAGGGGCCACGATATCCCTTTCAGACTTTCCCGCGACCCCAGCAGGCATCGGTTCTAGCGGACCCCGTCAGTTGTGCTGACATCTCTTCGAGGCGCGCGTGGAACACAACATGGTCCTGGTCCTTATCAGACGGCGAGCTACCCATTGTTCACCGTCCGCAAGCCCGCGCCTACGGTGGCCGGGAATCGGCCTGGGATTCCTGACGCCTAAGGGCGTCTCCTGCGGCGGACTATTGGACTTTCTAACGGGTGAATTTTTTGACCACACGGTATGAATTACTTTAGCATAGATCGGGTCGACACGAATCATATAAAAATTACTTTCTAGTTTCTCTCCTCCACCAACCCTACCTACCTGTGGCGTCATAAAGGCTACTATGCAACGCATCGTGGGGTGCAAGCTCAAACACACACGCTCAAACATCTCTTATATCGCGTGCGTGCACATAGTAAACCGAGCCGATTACTGAGCTATAAAAACCCAAAGATAAGTACTGACGCGTTGGGGTGAAGATATAAGACAACGTATAAATTGCAGCGTTTATGTGTTTGAAGTCAGGAAGCAGGATTTGAACTTTGCGAAGGGAATAACATTTTTCTTTGAATGGTTTTTTTTTAAACTAAGTACTTAAATTGCAACTAGAATCTATTTATAATACCTACTTAGTTGATCATTAATTCTAACACTTCACCTGCACATTACACACGCAATTAATAAAAAAATAAAAAAAATTGTATAGGTAGTGTACTACCTATACAATTTTTTTATTAATTAACTTAAACAAATGTTTTTTTTTGTTTTTTCCTTCATCAATAAATAATTTGTCTAGAGTTTGAAAATTGACCATTGTAATGTTAATTAAATTAAATTCGGGGTGAGAGCCTGGTGATCCGTCACACAGGGTATCCTAGTATGGACACCAGTCTCTCGCAATGGATCATATTTTATGCATTTTTGTCAAAACGCTATAATTCTTGTCTCTATATTTGTAACTATGTGAACTTTTGTGAAGAGTAAATAAAAAATATTACTATTACTAAGTATTAAAAATATGAAATATAGTCGCGTTACAAAACTTTTTGAGCTAGAAACTATCTGTGGCCATTTCAGTCCACTCTCCCTGCGAAAAAAACAAAATCAACTGGCCTTAACAATACACAAGTTTATTTTACCAAGTAGTAATAAAGTCTTCAAAATATACCTATTGTTTTTGTAAAAAGCTATTTTATTATTTTATTCTCAACTTTAATTTGGCAAAAATAAAAAATCGGATTTAAAAATTTAAAAGAAGGTAAGAAGGTTACCTACTTTTAATTTTTTAATACTCAGTTCGTAAGTTAATTTTTTCCGGTAAGATGAACTTAAAATTACTGCCCGAAGTTCACAGTTTCATTTCAGTTAGATTTATAATCTGCTCTACCTTTTACGACATGGCAGACTGTAACGCCATCTGCGAAATAAAACCGTGACAAACAACAGTCAGCAGTACAGATAAGGTCTAATAGATGGCGCTATAACAAAACTGGTTCACTCTTCTTTTACCCGCCACCTAGCGGTGAATTTGGGACCTTTACTTTTAGGCTTTGATTATAAATGGTAGATGGTTCAAGTATTGGTCCGTAGATAGCAGCACTTGGAGATGTAAAATAATAACTCCATTCATCATGATCCGGGACTTTAATTAGAAAAAAACTAAAATAGAATAAACATAATTATAAAAATGAACTACCTGTGTAAGTATTTAAATAAAAAAGAACAGAAAGCTAGTGAACATTTTATTGGTCACAAACCAGGCGAGCGTTTATTTTAGATTTAGAAAAGTAAAAGCGCGGAATAATACATTTTTTGCATACTAACCCCACACCACTAGAAGAATAAAAATGCTTAATGTAACAATTATTGTAATTGCTGACGTTGATCATACTTTAGGTAATTTACGAAGCCAAGCCAATACTACTAATTGTAGGTACCTACCTACAGTTACGAGCTTATAATATAGGTACCTTACGCAAAATTCATATCGGTTTTCTCGTGAAATAAATATCGCAACTTTGAGAAAAGATTATTTCATAATAGTATGTACTCCCACAAGATGGACCGATGACCTTGTGAAGGCCGCAGGAATCCGCTGGACGCGGAAAGCACAGAATCGGTCGAAGTGGCGGTGCTTGGGGGAGGCCTATGTCCAGCAGTGGACGTCTTTCGGCTGAAATGATGATGATGATGAGTATGTACTTAAGGTTTAGAATCTAAACCTCTATATTATGATGGTACGATCATAATATTATCTAAGTAAACTTTAAATAATACTATGATCGTAACACAGGCCCGCTGCGTGCGGGCGTGCAGGGCGTGCACCGCACAAGGGGCGGCAAACATAGAAATCTCTTTATTGAACACATTGTTCTATTTAGAAAATTAACGCAAACGTTTGCAGGTTCAAACCACTTAGGGCCGGTTTTTCAATCGCCAGTTAACTTTTATCCGATGAATAAGTTTGTCATTTTGACAGTTTTTGTTTGGACAATCTGTCAAAACGTCACATTTATTCTTCAGGTAAAAGTTACCATAATATTGAAAAATCAGCCCTTAGATAGGTAATCTCTAAGAGGGTATTCCTCTGATAAGAATAGAACCCTTCATTGTGCGTGGTCCGATTCGCACATGGCCGGTTTTTTTTTACAAACTTCCATAACAACTTAACCAACATCAAATTCCTCTCTAAAAGCCTACTAAGATAAAAGAGTTCAGTTTTGCACGCGGGCGATGAAGCGCCCAGCGGCGGGCCTGTCGTTACACTGTAAATCTATCAATTCTTTAAGGGGACGATAACAGCTGACTTTTAATGATTTTATACTGAAGATAACATTTAAACGAGTTGTGTTAATGATTTGGAAAAAATATATGTTAAATTAGAGCATTTTTTAAATATTTTAATATAGCCATATTTTGGACTACGTTTATATTACATAGTGAAAAAACTGAGAATGACGCAAAATCTATCAAGCGTATTTTTCTGAAACCTTCACCATTTTAAAGATAATTCAATTATTGATCTTTTAGTATAAGTGTTTTATTAAAATATATTTTGTTTTACGTATAATAAATTAAAAATGCGACTAATTTGGGACAGTGCTCCTTGATGGGCGAGTCCTATTACTGGCTAGACGTACAACGCGTTGCGTGAGTTCAGTACAGAACACGCAAGCTAACCACTCAAGGTCACTGTCATATATCTGCGTCTTAAGAGACAATCGCTTTTGAGTCTTGCGTAAGTAAGTGTAAGTTATGCCAGCTGTTATACATATTTTCATCTTCATACTTTACACAATGTCTTATTATTTTTTATTTTTTTAACACCTAATCTGGTAGAGCAGTGGTGGTCCAGTGGTAACCTAACGGCTCCCGACTTACGTGTTGGTCACGGTCGTAGGTTCGAACCCAGGCAGGCGCTTTACTTTGTGTAAATAATTTCATCACCACTGCTCTCAGAACGGCGAAGGAAAACATCGTGAGGACACCGGCATGTCCTAGAACCAAAATATCGAAGACATGTGACATCTACCAACCAGCACTGGGCCCGCGTGGTAGATTACAGCCCACTCCTTCTCGAAGAGAGTAGGCCTGTGTCCCAGCAGTGGGAACATTATACTAAAACAATTCGCTGTCGTCGGCGAATAAATTAGTAATCGTAAAAACCAAATTTTACAGGAAAAATAAAAAACTGTTTTTTGTGAAAATCTTATTAACTAATATACATAGCGGAATTGTTAATATACATAACGGAATTGTTCAAATATCAAAAGAAATGTGATTTTTTACATTCATTACAATGCACCTTAAAATCTTGTAACTTCTGAAATAACCTTAGGAATTGAATGAAAAAAATTGACACAGTGTAATCGGACCTCTTAAGACACAGATATATGACAGTGACCTTGAATGGTTAGCTTGCGTGTTCTGTACTGAGCTCACGCAACGCGTCGTACGTTCAGCCAGTAATAGGACTCGCCCATCAAGGAGCGCTGCCCAAATTAGACGCATTATTAATTTATTACACGTAAAACAAAAAGTATTTTAATAAAACACGTATACTGAAAGATTAGTAATTTAATTATCTTTAAAATGGTGAAGTTTTCAGAAAAATACGCTTGATGGATTTTGCGTCATTCTCAGTTTTTTATCCGCGTTAGACATAACTTCACAAATTAATTTCACTATGTAAACATAATCAAAAATATGCTTATATTAAAATATTAACAAAATGCTCTAATTTAACATATATTTTTTTCAAATCACTAACACTACTCGTTCAGACGTCATCTTCAGTATAAAATCATTAAAAGTCAGCTATCGTCCCCTTAATAGATATCGAATATGCAATAACCTTAAAACTATCGTATTAGCACATTACCATTTTATTCGCCGGGGACAGCGAATTCATTATGAACAACCAATTAAAAACCTCACAGTTGGCACCATTTTGTGCATAACAAAAGTTAGGTGACATTACATTCTACATTGTGCAATACTAATCACACAATAGAAAAAATATACACATTTCTATTTTCTAACCTTAGTTTAAACCATGATATAAACTAGCTGCCAAGTACAGTCACAAACTCATCCGTTACGGGATGCTTAGCTGCAGTGAATAATGCACTTTATGTGGTGCGAAATATGTATGGTAGGTACATTATTTATTTACTGCAAACCAAATGCTTACGGGACCTATTTCTCTGGCTTACCTACAAGTGAATTGTTAGAATCATCATCTGCCTAGCCTTTTCCCAACTATGTTGGGGTCGGCTTCCAGTCTAACCGGATGCAGCTGAATACCAGTATTTTACATGGAGCGACTGCCTATCTGACCTTCACAACCTAGTGACTATACTCCGTTTGAAATAAGATTAGACATTTAAACAATCCTTTTTTACAGTCCGTTCAACCGATTTTGACTTCTATTGCGTAAGCATAAGAATGGCATTAAAAGCAAAAAAAATGGTTACAAACCAAATGTTTACTGCAGCTGCCATTTGTCATGCCACCAACGCAATAGAAGTCAAAATCGGTTGAACGGACTGTAAAAAAAGTTTAGTTAAATGTCTAATCTTATTTCAAATGGAGTATAGGTAACACGATAACCCTTGGTAAGACTGGTTGTCAGACTTTTTGGGCTTCTAACTACCCGTAACGACTGTCAAAGATCTACACATAACAGCCGGGACCAACGGCTTAACGTGCTTTGCGAGGCACGGAGGGGACTTGGTATGTAAAGATGGTCACCCATCCACGATATAAAGTAAATAAGTGAGTTGTTAGAATAATATTTGTTTATTCAAATTATTATTTATATTAACTTGTCACAGGCCTGCATCCTGATTGCGTAACACTAACACACTTTCAATCTCAATCCGAGATTGTTGCAAGGTGTCGAGAATAGTGTTAATCTGTCTCCTGTCAATCATAATCAACAGACTATGGTGCCGATTCCCTTGTTCACAAACTAAACTAAATTTAAGTTCAGTGCATCTTTTTCTTTCTATTTCATTAAGAAAAGGACAGAAGATAAATTTTAGTTTAGTCCTGTCAAATTAATCAGCGCCTGTCACTACTCCATACAAGTTTGGATATGATTAAAAACTTGCCTACTAAAATTACGTCAATTTACGTCAAGCGCTGATTAATTTGACAGGACTAAACTAAAATTTGTCTTCTGTCCTTTTCTTAATGAAATAGAAAGAAAAAGATACACTCAACTCAAATTTAGTTTAGTTTGTGAACAAGGGAATCGGCACCACTGAATCGAAAATAAAAAAATATAGTATTATGTAGAAAACTCACAGGTATACCGTACTCGTATCTAAATCAAATGGAAATAGGTTTTTTAGGGTTCCGTAGTAAACAAGGAACCCTTATAGTTTCGTCATGTCCGTCTGTCTGTCTGTCTGTCTGCGGTCTAGCTCCAAGACCCTTAGTACTAGAAAGCTGTAATTTGGCATAGGTATATGTATATCTACATTAATTACGTCGACAAAGTGGTAAAACAAAATATGAAAACACGTAAAGTGGTGATGTTTTTTTTTTAACCCATGGTGTGGGGTATCATTGGAAAGGTCCTTCAAAAACATTGTGAAAACCATTTTTGGATTCAGGGATCCGTTTGTTTGAAGTGCTAATTTTTGTTAGAGTCAAGTGTGTCCCCCCTGCCAGCTAAATGGTTGGTTTTGGATGTGTGAAAAAAATCACAGCAGTAGTTTATATAACGAAATTAAAAGGAAAACTATCACAGCTAAGTAGGCTCTACAAGTTAACGAGTAATAATCGACCAACTTAACTTTGCAATTGCAAAAACATGTTTTCCCATACATTCCGTATGGGAGAACATATTTTTCAACTACAAAGTTAAGTTTGTTTTTGGGATAAATTCATCCCAACTACGAAACTAAAGTCCCCGTCACGAGAAGCTATAAATTTTGTAAACACACATTCAGGGGTTTGCAATCTTTGGGTAAAATAAAATAAAAACAGTTTCGTACTATTTTTTTACAGGGATATAATTATACTAACACACACATCTAATTACAAACAAACAATATAACCTACTCCGCGAAAACACCACAAACAAACAGACACATTCGAAACTCGAAAGACAGCAGAGACAACGTCAGCGTGAACTTACTTCAAAATCGTGGCTCAAATGTTTACGTTCCATGAATCAGATGCGTTCCAGTACCACAAAACCTTAGACGACAGCGCTTTATATCGCTAAAATATAACCCGATCAAGTGAAATTGCTCATTAGTTTCGTATAACACGTACGTTACTTTGACTTTATTGAATTTGGGATTATTTGTTGTTGATTAAATTGTCGCTACATAACTTGGTAGAAGTTCTTTATTTACAAAAATTATAGCTTCTCGTGACGGGGACTTTAGTTGTATCAGTGATGCCTGTCCTTTGCCCAGCAAATGGAATTTTACAAAAGATAGAATAGCAACTTATAATAACCTCTATTTGGTGAATTTTACTCTTCGAAGCATTTGTAAACGTATGAACTAAAATTCAAGGTGTCTAGACTCTCTTCATCATACCTACGCACCTAATAGCTAACTACCCTCCATTAGCCAGTCGCGATAAGAGCTCATTGTGAGCGGCGCGTGTAGCGATGACGTCCTCCATCATACGCGCTCTATCTGCTGATCGGATAGCATCGGAGCTGTGTAGGTTTACACGGTCTCAAGGAATAAGGGGGACTGAAAAAATATATATCACTACATAGTATAAAACAAAGTCGCTTTCTCTGTCCCTATATCCCTATGTATGCTTAAATCTTTAAAACTACGCAACGGATTTTGATGCGGTTTTTTTTAATAGATAGAGTGATTAAAGAGGAAGGTTTATATGTATAATAACCCGGTTTATACCCGTGCGAAGCAGGGGCGGGTCGCTAGTACATAATATAAGGTTTTTATCAAGGTTCACGCAAGAAGCTATAAATTTCCAGTTTATGCTGATCTCGCATTGTATAGGATTTCTGTACAATGCGAGGTCAGCTTATACTGGAGTTTAGATTGATGTATAGCCGTGTGTATTATCGAAGAAACGCATATATGTATACTGTAAGGACTATTCTTGCTTGCAGTGCTCGGTCGCTATAGTATCGCTTACCTACGAAAAAAAAGGTCGTGTGCACGGGATTTTGTTTTCAAAATGCTTAGATATGCGTTACCCCGATGGTACATGTAGATTTGATGTTTATTGATAGCAGACCGCTCCCAGCACCCTCCTCCCTACAATGTTAGATTATTCAGAGCATTTTATAGAAGTTATGTAAAATTCAAATTGAATAGAAATTGGTGATAAATATAGTCCGCGCTAGGATCGTACTACGTGTAACTGTAACATAGATTTTTCGTTACAGATTGCCATTATTTAAACTTAATAAAAGTAATGGTCGAATCCGACTCAGCTGGGCAGCGTTCGGAAAGCTACACAATATCTTTTCGTCCCACACACCACAGTGTCTCAAGACGGAAGTCTTTGACCAGTGCGTGTTGCAATGGGCCTTATCAGAAGGCTAAAAGTCACACAAAGGGCAATGGAGAGGGCTATGCTTGGAGTTTCCCTACGTGATCGAATCAGAAATGAGGAGATCCGCAGGAGAACCAAGGTAACCGACATAGCCCGAAGAATTGCCAAACTTAAGTGGCAATGGACAGGGCATATTGCTCGCAGAACGGATGGCCGATGGGGCCGAAAGAGTGGCGACCGCGTACTGGAATACGTAGCGTTGGAAGGCTTCCCACAAGATGGACCGATGACCTTGTGAAGGCCGCAGGAATCCACTGGATGCGGAAAGCACAGAATCGGTTGAAGTGGAGGTGCTTGGGGGAGGCCTATGTTCAGCAGTGGACGTCTTTCGGCTGAAATGATGATGATGATGATGAAAAGTAATGGTCTGAACAACGTGTGTACTTATCTCGAGATAAGACTCGTCATCAATTCATGTGAATTGAAACTATGATAAAAAGTTGAGAATTCCATTTTAATTAAAGTAACAGTTTAGCTAATACCGATATCAATTCAATTGAAACAGCACAGAATTTGGCAGCATGTATAATTGATCAGGTTCAGACAAAGCTTTGCACGGAATAGTACTCTAAAATGTTGGTCTAGACGAAGTCACAATTCATACAAGGTACTACCCATTAAAATCGCCAATAACCATTAAGTCAATGGAAACACGCCAAGTACTACCGAATGCAATACAATAGCCAGTATTAAATCTAACCAATAAATTATTCAAAGGCGTTTCAACCGCAACTGCTGGAGTGATCCCAAATTATAACCACACCAGCTTTAAATGAACTTGGACTTTCACACCTATCAATAAAGTTCGAAATTGTGGAGAATTTCGTATGGTGAATGTAAAGATAAGTTGGTATTTTGTAGTTTAAAGGAGTACGTATAATTCAACGCCCAACGGTGACCGAGTATACGTCAAGATGTGTGAATGTCTATATTAGACGCTATTTCATGACCGCGTATGTGGAGAATAGATTATTAATCATACTGTGAAGGGACTTGGCGCTATGGTAGAATATTCTGTGTTGAACTTTGAGCAGTTCCATCATTAAGTATCTCAGACCATGATTCAATGTTCAGCTTTATTCACAGTAGAATAATTGAGTTATCTTAACCCTTAAATTCACTGTAAACTAATTTATTAATTAAATTTTACCACTATTGTTTCGATAAATAATAATAATTTATTATTCTACTGCAAATTTTAATATCAAAGACAAAAGACGTTAAACACTCAATTGCAGTTAAAACCTAAGCAAAATATCAAAATAAGACCAAATAACACAGAAATAAAGAAAGCCGACCAAAAGACTAATAGAATTCAACACTTTCCCTGAACAATAACTTGGGAATAAGCGACGACAATTTGTAATAAAATCGTATATCATAATAAAAATAAAATAAGAATACACACTTCCGGGGAAAAAAACGATTACTTTAGCCACGATAAAGGAGTATATTAAGACGATAAACCCGTCTGTGTAAGACGTCGAGGGACATAATATGTGTAATAACATATAAAATATATCTGGGAAACGTTTTCGGGCCGTATTGCTTGGGTCATGGGTTCGCCATATTCTTGCAAAGAAACTGTTGCGAGAAATCACTTTCTCTACCATTTTTTCTGCTGATTTAGTCGTGTTATGTATGGGGGTCTTGAACTTAAAGGGTTAAACCTTCATAACAGTTTTTTGTAAGAATTTGTAGCATCTGGAGGTCTTTTAGGTAGGATTGATGGTAGTGTTAAACTTAAAGATGGTTGAACGATCTCGGAAATATTAAATAACCGAAATTCCATAATACCAAAAGTAATTAGTTACCTAACAATGTTGACTCAATGTAGACAAAAGAAAAGATACTGATGAAACAACAAGTTACTTAGTGCAGAAAGGAAAACAGAATGATAGCAAAGGATGTATTCATTATTTTTAATAGTACGATAACCTAGTTTGATACGAAAACGACCCAAATCTTCGATAATAACCGGGATTGACTCACAAATGACCCACTAAACGTTTACCATAAGACATGAAGACTTCTTCCATCCATCCCAACCCTTCAAAACGATTTGTTAACGCATCCAAAAACGTATTTAACCCTCAAAACTGTCATGGGACGGTTTGAGGGGCTAAAAGATCTTTGGAAACTGATCCGTGCCACAATGGGGCTGCTATAAAAATAAACTGGAACCCTTACAAGGTCGATGCTAATGTGAAACCGATACATTTATGATGTTTTCCGGCTATATATACCGTTAATATTTGATAATGTAAGACTTCTATGGACATATGGAATTGGAGAGGTCAAGCATAATGGCTGTTTATAAAATTTTCGGGTACCCATGATCGTGATTATGGCTGGCTGGTTTGGGTACTCGAGATTAAAATTAAAATTGCTTACATCTGTGATGTTCCATTTTAATATAACATTATTGAGAATACATTTTATTTTATTAGATCATCATCTTATGATGCCACCACTGGTGGAACTTCAGTGGTGGTGGTGTTAATTTTATTAACTTTGCTTGTTTAATTTATGAGTTAGCTTCAATAAACAATACGTATTTTTCCCACTTAGACTATGTGGATGATGTTACAATAAGTTCCTGTCAATGTTATTTACATAGCACGTAGTGGTTCTCGAATTTGTGTGGGGTAGTAACTAAAAACTTTTTACCGAAAAATGAACAACCAACATCAAAAAAAAAAAAAACTACAAAGTGAAAAATTACTTTAATTTCAGAAGTCGGTGGCCGAAAACGAAAATTCAAAATCAAAGACACCGACTTCCAATATTGTTATTTTCCAGTTTGCAGTATTTTTTTTTTGTTCATATTTTTATCAAACAATAATGTGTACAATTTGTGTCTGTACCCTTCTTTGTCTTGTTCTTTATGAGTTTTAATTTGACGCGTTGTTGGTCAAACAATGTTCGTGTTTTTGGGTCCTCAATTGGATGTTGGCCGAAAGATTTTATGAAGGCTGTTTCTGGCTTGATAAGAGTAATGATGAAGTACTGGCTTTTTGTTAAGTACCAGGCAGTAATTGCTTTTACGGAGAATAGCTAGAGGCTTCTAACAATAATGGCTGATGGCTGCTTGAAAAAACCGGCCAAGTACGAGTCGCACTCGCACATGAAGGATGATCAGATTTGAAATTAAAATATTGCATATTATTTTTAACAAATAGATAAACATATTTCGAGTATATAAATGCCAGTCAGTGTTAGGAAACCCTCCGTTCTGAAAACTTCTCTTAGCGATTCGGTGCTATGCATGTTATATATTGTCCTAAGACATTTTTTGTGGAGAATGAATATGGACTGCACGTTTGTCGAGTTTCCCCATTAAATAGTACCATAAGTTAGCAGTGGATAATTACCAAAATAGGCATTTCTAGTAACACTGGTATTCGTAGTTTCTGCTAGGATTGACAATGCGTAGGAAGCACTGGATATTTTTTAATAATCTTTTCAATACGTGCCTTTTTTTTTTTTTGGGTGGGAAATTATCAAATAACTTCTCCCGCTCTGCGCGGAGCGGGAGGGCGTGTCAGACTCTTACTGACTAAAACCCACCCGTGTTCCTTCGGTTGCCCTGTTGCCGGGGGCCACGATTTCCCGATCGATTTTCTTCGAACCCCCGGCAGGCATTGGCCCTAGCGGACCCCGTCAATTCTGCTGACATCTCTTTGAGGCGCGCGTGGAACACAACGCGCCGTCGACCCGGGCCTGGTCCTTATCGGACGGCGAGCTACCCATTGCTCACCGTCCGCAAGCCCGCGCTTCAATACGTGCCTTCAATATGTTTTAATGTTGATCTATTGTAACTCCTAGGTTTGTGTCTTTAACTTCTTCAATCGCTACATCAGTTACAATTACATACAGTTTTGGAGGTTTCGTTATGTAATTTCTAAATTGAACTAATTCACTTTTTGAAAGATTCTTTCGTATAATTCGTGCTTGTTCCAAATTCAAAATGTTTTTATTCACTCAGTGAGTAAAGAGAGTTTTATTCACTGTTTTTTGAGTGGCAATGGTAAAAATATCTTTTTATATTTTAGTTCGGTAATTTTTTATTCAAAAGACGAGACTCCATTTTCAAAAGTGTCTGGCTGAGAATACAATCAGCAAAAAACGTCACAGCTGCTCCATCCACATTTGCTTCAATATTCTGCAGTAATTCATTACAGGCAACTTTAGCTACAAACAGGGCCACTGTTTTGACAGATGTTCATCTCAAATTGTTATTTTTGTCGCCGGGGGTGTTAATTTGCGTCGCTTGTTTAAACGCCAGACCGCGCGTCAATTAAGGGATTACTAAACGTAATTTGCATGTAATAACTTGAAAGGTGACGTTGAGGTGGAGTATGTCATCTGGTTTTTGGTAGTGTGAATTTTTGGTGACTTTAGAAGATACGAAAAAGGTCAAAGTTTATGAATATCATTCACTTTTCCCCAAGCTCTCAATACTGATACATGACTACCGCACTTATCAAGTGCAGAACTCCAAAATTTAGCTGATGAGAATTAATTGGTTAAAGATAAGCTGGAAGGTACTAGAAGGTTTAAGGCTTCTGGCTCGAATTTTGCGGGCAGCGGGGCAGCGGCGGTGGCGGCGCGGGAGCGGCGCGGGCAACGCAGACCCGTTCTCGAAACCAGCGGGCAGATCGAGCGGCGCTATAGCGGCGTAGTGTTGTGTTCGTGGTTGTGTCGTCGAGATATTTGTTTTCATTCGCGAACGAAATGTCTGAACAACGGCGACAACATCTTTTTGATTCAAATTTATTCCTAACGCTCGATTTATTGTGGGCAAAAGAAGAAGTGAATCCCTACTATAGAGCAAGGAAAAGAAAAGGCGAGTTTTATCGAAATTATGAAGAACAGAGACAATGTTCTGACAAATTCTACGACTACACTAGAATAAGTGTAGAAACTTTTGGCTATATTCTTGAAGCTATTAAGGGCGATTTAGAGTCTGAAATTAATCCAAAACGATATAGAGATACTTATTTAATTTCTTCCCATAACTGGTTAATTACTCTTCTATTTTTATGGTACACATCTTTGCTGTTCCATATCGGTGTTCTCTCAAAAATTGCTGTAATAATTTGCTCTAGCACGTCCGAGGACAACCGCTTGACTGGAGTGCACCGCTCGTTGCCTGCCACCGCACCGTTCCCGCGCCGCTGTTTTCGAGGGCCGGTACCTTTGATTTTACGCATTAGATCTTGCCGCTCCCGGGCCGCCGCTGCCACCGCCCCGCTGCCCGCAAGATTCGAGGCAGAGGCCTAATGATCACAAACTGAAAATTTCAATTATTGCACTAAGTACTAGCTAATGATGTTTTATCATTATCCTACAGAAGACACGCCGCTGCTCTTTCATATGAGTGATTCTTTTTGATTTTCTATAGAAAACATTTTATGTTCTTGTCCTACTCCTGTCTCAACTTTCAATTAGGAATCTTGTAGGATTTACCGCTTAGTTTCCATCGTTCATCTGTCTGTGTGTCCCAGCAAGGCATAAACAAAGTCTAGCAAGCAATACTCGCGAGGGTGTCGCAAGTGATTATTAGTCACATGAGTCGTGACGGTTTGGTGAGACAGAACAAATACTGCAATTGTTACTGCGACTATCGTGCTTAGAAGCTGAGACTTTCTTTAAAATTGCGTTTAATTTTCTATTAGGTATTGCTATCGGGTAATTGTCTGAGAATCGGAAGAGATGATGTTTAGGGGCCGTTCAAGTATTACGTATGCAGATTTATTACAATTATTTACCCCCGCCTCCCCTTTGTCAGCAAAAGTAAGCAAAGCTCTTACCCCATGCTTACGTAAACATTGGTATATGCATTTTTCTTTTAATGTAAGTATTCTGTTTTTTTATTGATTCATGAGCAGCAGTTATAATTCTAACAAGTGTAAATTTAGACAAGTGAATAGCACACGGTAATTCCCCTACTCGGTTCTAAGCGAGTACCTAAACGTATTCATTATTTGTGGGAATCCCCGAATATGCGTTTCGTTTTCAAGCATAGACAATGTGTGGGTTGCCATATGTATAAAAAAGTAAATAATTACTGCTGACTTAATCACCATTTAGACCCTCCCACCCCCCATGTCATCAAAAATAACCAAAGCTAGGGTTCTCCCGCCCCCCTATATAGTGCTTACGTACTACTTGAACGGTCCCTTAAATATTTTTGTTTGTTCTTCTTAGGAATCTAAGTTTTACCGCATATCTATTTATCAATAACATTAACTTTGACATAGTACTTAAAGTTATATTTTGACTTTGATTACTGCTACAACTCCTGATTGGCGAATTCTTGAAAATTCCAAAGTAAATGTTAGCAAGAGGTTTAATTAAAATCAATAATTTATGTTTTAAAGTGAAACTTTTATTACATCGTCTCAAACTTTTTCGTCTGTGTATTGCACGTCGCGTGACGGTTGGCCGCGGAGTAGGGATAAAGTGAAAGGCGCTCGTCAGAGCAGCCAAGGCCAATATGGCGGCGCCTATAGAAGTTTCACTTTTACCGTGGTTTATAAAACCACACAATCCTTTTTTAAAGTGAAACTTTTATTACATCGTCTCAAACTTTTTTGTCTGTGTGTTGCATGTCGCGTGACGGTTGGCCGCGGAGTAGGGATAAAGTGAAAAGTTTCACTTTAACTGTGGTTTCCTAAAACCATACAATCCTTTTTTTTTGTGTATCTAATTTATGTTGTGACTGCCTCGTTGGTCTAGTGGTCACAAGCGCTACTGCTGAGCATGAGGTCCTGGGTTCGATTTCCAGGTCGGGCAAAATGTTATAGGGTTTTTCTATCTGAAATTTCTCCGTAGCAGTTCAGAGTCTGGATTTGTGCCCGGTTGATGGCAATAGGCTCGCCCCCTATTATATAGGACTTAAACATAACTGGCGAAATGTGGGTGTACCTGCTACAGGGACACCTCTGCCCAACCCTTCAGGGAAACAAGGCGTGGTGTTTATGTAATAATTTATGTTCGAGTTTCACTCAATATTTCTATCGGTTTTCGATATGCTAGAATTAGATTAATCTGTCTCTCTGTGAATAAAAAAATGAGCCGTCGCGGGACGCATGGTAGATGTGAAACATCGAAATTATTATGTACAGGTAATAAATACATAAAAGGATAGCTTACGACAAAAAATAAATATAGCAACTGTTCGGTCGGTCTGACCCGCCGCTATAGATGTTTCACATCAAAATCTGCGTTTTTTACAGTCACTTTTACGTGAAAAGTAGGCTGTAGATTGCAAGGTGGCTCTGCATCTTGACTAATGTTGTGCTTACACTGAGTACTTATTGACTATGTTGTAAGTTCAAACATGATACATCATTCCAAGTATGCTTATCTAAGAAAACAACATGATGTATTACACTTTCGTTTTTCTCTACCAAGAAAAGGTTAAGTATATTAAGCTATTGTATAGCTTTTATCGCGGGCTTTGAGCGCGGCTACCGAATCAAGAAATTCCGTAACGTAACGAAAATAAAACCTAACACCCCCCACTCCGCCTACCATGTAATGACGGTTCCCATGACAACGTGATGTTGTCATGGGAACGTAATTTTCGTTTTATGTCATCACGTCATCATCCCAAGTGTAGCGTTGACAAATAGGAAGTATGGAGGTTACAAATGTTATGCAATAGCTTTACCGCGGCAGTCCCCGAGTGCCACACGTTTTTTATTTCTATTTATTATGTGAACTACCAAAAATATGAAAAAAACTTCTTACAATGACAACATGGTCACCCTAAACAACACGTGTGCTCATTTACTTTTGAAAATATTTTGCTGCACTAATTTTACGTGTCTTCCAAACATTTCCACTACATTTTCAACCTTACCTTCTCCATCATAAGGTTCTTTATCACCATCTTCTGTCGTCACATTGGGTTATGGATCAGTGTTGTAACCGCGATCACGGTTTGCCTGTTCATTGTTTTCGTTGACGACAGCGCGTTATGTTGCAATGTTCAAATGTCGAACGATGAATACAGTTTGACCCTAGTACCTCAAAGGTCATTGTATAAGGAGGTAGGAGAACAAGTAACAAAGGGCCCATAATATTGAATAGTCAAACGAACTTACCTGTAAGTGAAGTTCGACGGTAATTATACGAAGTTATTGCCTCGTCCGAAGATGATGATAGAAAACAAGTGTAGTCTCGGCTTTATAGTCTGTGGCGTCACATGATTTGGAAGAATAAGTAAAAACAGAACACATCCTTATGCGGGTGTGTGCTGTCATCTGTAACAATCTTCATTAAGTTCATAGCGATTTATTGGTTTTACAACACAGGGCCCATGCTCATATAACAATATAGCATGGAATGCTTGGGTCGGGTGGGACTCATCATCTTCGGACGAGGCAATAACTTCGTATAATTACCGTCGAACTTCACTTACAGGTAAGTTCGTTTGACTATTCAATTATACTCGTTATTGCCTCGTCCTCAATGATGATAGAAAACAAGTGTAGATGTTCAAAGACCAGTTGTAAAATCAATAACATTATTATTTATTTAAAAAAGTATGATAACATATTTATAAAATAACACAAGTTATTTTAAATGTTTTTAACAACAATCAAAAAATTTGATAATTAGTCATCTTTGATTACAAAAGAAAATTACTATTCAAGTTGAAATATATTTGTTAAGTAGTACAAAAAATTGCTTCAGAGAAGCTTCTATTGTTGATTATAGGTCTATTATAAAATCTTGCAAAAATTGTTGACTCCCCAGTCCAACCAGCCGCTCTTCTTATATCATCAATATTAACCCCCTTACTGTAAGCTGCTGATGTTGTTGCATGGCGGGTACTGTGTGTTGAGAATGTGCTAATGTCAATTCCACTCTCTTCCATAGCTTTTTTGACCCAACGGCTGATTGTACTGGAGCTCACAGCTTTATAGGGCTTTTTAGTTGATATGAACAAATTAGTACAGTCTCGCAGACCTTTTGTTAATTCTATGTAATTAACCACAGCTGTAGCTGGGCATACTCCTATTCTAGTATTAAAGAAAGGAACAGTTAAAAAAGGTTGGCATCTATTTGGCCCTGAAGTTTTAATTAATTTATCAATCTTAATCATTAAACAGTCTTGTTTGATCACTATATTATTTATATTAATTAATGAGATCGTTTGTGCCCTTTGACCTGTGGCTAACATTAATAGAGTCACAGTTTTTTTGGTAACTATTTGTAAATTAGTTTGGTGACTGTAATTATTTTCAATATAATTGAGTAAGCTAGATACATCCCAAGTATTATTATATTTAGGTTTAGGAGGTCTTATTTTAAAGAAACCTCTGAAGAGTCTTTTGATTTTATCATCTGTACCTAAATGTGGTCCTATAATTAAAGCTAGGGCGGATCTAAGGGAGTTTAAACTTCCATAAGAAACTCCCTCCTGAAATCTCAGAGTGAGATATTGAATAACTTCAGTAATGTTGGGCTTGGTAATATTTATATTTTCTGAATTACAGTATTTAGCCCATGCTACAATTGCAGGCGAGTATTGATTCAATGTACTCTTGGATATTGAGTTCATCATAATTTCCACCGCATCATCACTAATTCCAAGGTCTATAAATGTTTTCCTGATAATATTCCTGCCATCAATGTTAATTTCTGGTGAAGGGGGTGTGACAATCTGGAATTATGCAAAGTGAGGAGATCTTTAGAAGGTTGAAATATAACAGGTTCCTTTATCAGCAATCTATTAAATATTGGAAACCATGGTTGAGTGATCCACTTGGGGACTACTACAATACCTGTTGCTCTGTCTGTTATTATTTTTTCTATGGTTTTAAGAACCATAGAGAATGGAGGGAAAGCATAGAATAGATTATATTGAGACCAATGCAAAGTAAAGGCATCTACTGCCACAGCCCCTGGGTCCGGGTGCCATGATACATAATTATGGCACTTTGTATTGGTCCGTGATGCAAACAAATCAATTGAAGGTTCCCCAAATAAGGAAATTATATTTTTATAATTTGTATCACTTAGTTCCCATTCTGTATTGCTTAGTTCTCTTCTAGATTCAAAATCAGCTATCACATTATCTTTGGTATTTATGTAGGTAGCAAAAATCCATAAATTTCTATATTCACACCACTGCCAAATATTCTTAGTAATTTTATGTAAGTGGGGATATTGAACTCCTCCTAATCTGTTAATGTATGATACTGCAGTCATATTATCAATTCTTAATAATACTTCACAATTTCTTAAATGTCTGGCAAAACATTTTAACCCAAAGAAAGCAGCAAATAATTCCAAAGAATTAATGTGAAGCCGGGCTTCATCCTCAGTCCATCGTCCATGGGCAGTCTGAGAGTCACAAGCCACTCCCCACCCTGTGGAGGAGGCGTCTGTAAAGATTTCTAACTCAAAAGCGTTCTTTCTAATAGGATTGCCTGACTTAGCTAAGTTTATAGACCACCATTTGAGATCTTGTATGCATGCAGCATTCAATTCAGTGTTTATATCATAATTGTCATTATTATCTTTTAAAATAAGATATTTATGTCGCTCAAGTTCTTTGGTGTATAGAATACCATACTTAATAGCTGGGCAAACAGATATTAAAGTACCAATAACTTGAGCTAAAAATCTAACCTTAATTTGACTTTTAGCAAATAATTCTTCAATTAACTTCAAACAATTATTTCTTTTTTCTTCATTTATGTTAAGAGTCATGTCAATGGTATTGAAAACTAAGCCTAGAAACTTACACTGTTGTTTTGGTATAAAATCACATTTTTCTTTGTTAATTATAAAACCTAATTTTTCTAGTATATTTACTGTTGACTGCATATTTTCTAAACATTGTTTATAACTATTTCCTATACATAAAAAATCATCTAAATATATAACTGATATATAGCCTTTTTCTCTTAAGTAGGCTATTACTGGTTTCATTATTTTTGTGAATGTTAATGGGGCTGTACATAAGCCAAAAGGTAAAACATTAAATTCGTAGTATATTCCTTGAAAAATAAATCTTAGGTATTTCTTACTATCCTTGTTTATGTTGATCATGTAATAAGCATCTTTTAAATCTAATGTTACAAGAAAATCATTTTTCTGTAAAAGTTTACATGCTGTTCGGTAGTCTTCCAGCTTAAAATGATCTGTTTTAACAAAAGCATTTAATTTCTTTAAATTTAAAATAAAACGGAAAGTTCCATTGGGTTTTTTAACAAGAAAAATTGGCGAGCAAAACTGGTTGTCTGTAGGTTGACAAATTTCTATTGCTTTTAAAGAAAGTAACTTATTGATTTCAGATTTTATCTGTAAGGACTCCAGCTTGGAATATTTGTCATTCATAGGAGTGTAATTCTGGTGTGGCTTAGTATGAAATGGGATTGTATACCCTACAATCCAATCAAGAATGACAGGATCTGTGGTGATTAGTTTCCAATCACAAAAATTAGATTTAAGTCTGCCCACCTGTGAGTTTATTTGCGACGTTGCTGGTTTCTCCTGTCCTCCCACCTTTTGTCCACTGCTGGTGCTCTTGGTGATGGCCCCCCCCTCTTCTTCACTTCTGTGCGAGGAGGGCCCCGCCAGTTTAAAGCTTTGTTATTTTTGGAAGTGTTTGGTTTGGGCACCCATGTGTTCTGTCTAGGGGTGAACTTCTTCGTTTCCACTAACTTCAATTCCTGTCCAGATTTTTGTACTGATTTTGCTGTTCTTATTTTCTCAGTGAGGTCTTCACCAAATAGGAAAGTTTTTGACTCCGACTGCAGCAAAAACTCCTTCATATCTTTATTTATTACGGACAATAGAAGAGATCTACGTCCCCTTGTATCTAAACATATAGAGTCACATAATAACCTTGAAGCATCATTTATCTTCTTGATTATGTTCATCTTTTGCTCTTGAGCATCCTTTAGACAAAATTGAAGGGCCGAACCCAGACATGACAACGCTGTGGCAATTTGCTGTTGCCTTTTCTGTATCATTTGGTCTCGCTTCCTAGACATGTCATTAATGGCAGCGCTAACCTCAGGATTTAATATAGGTGGCACCATATGTAAATTAGTAAATGGTGGGTTATCCTTTTCAATCTTCTCTTTCTCCTCTTTTGTCAAGCCTTTTTTGAGCATCTTATCCCATCTTTGAGCTATCTGTTTGTGCAGGTCTTCTCCTACTTTCTCTGGTTGAGGATCCACACCTAATATCTCCAAGACCTGGTCATCTAATGTCTCTTCCTGAGACAGTTCTTCTTCAACTATTTCATTTAACAACTCTGTATTTTCATTCTCAACATTTGGTTGAACATCTTCTATCAACATCAACTCCGGAGAAATGTTTTCAACCAACTCCGGAGGGATATTTTCACTATTTTCCTGTATATCAGGTGAATTGTTTTTTGGGCTTGTAACAATATCTGGAAACGTATAATGCATGCTGTAAAGTTACCATACATTGCACCATATAACCATGTAAGCTCCCACAGAGCTTCCCTTGAAGGTTATAATAAAAAAGTCAACCGTGTGTGTCCCTAAAGAACACCCCAGAGGTTGCTTAGCTTACAACATAGCCTTGTAAGACCGCGTGCATCCCCACAGGATACCCCAAAGGTCAGGCAAGTCACCGTGCTCCCACTAGAGCCATTGTAGAATTTAGTGGACTGCGTGCAGTTGCACATGCAAAGCGTATGACACAATTGTTTTCAGCGTAGCGTTATTACGCACTGAAGAACAGGGCGTTAGACCCTTGTTTTCAATACTCAAAGCAGGAGATAGTTGAAAAGGCAAACTGAGATTCTAAAAAACCGACGCGCTAAAAAGCGGCCATTTTCTTACCTTCGTCACTCGAGTCGGAATTTAAGTATTTGATCCGTTTTTCGAGTTTCCTTAACTTTTTTAGTAGTTTTGTCTTCTCTTCTGACTTCCTTTTACCCATTTTTATGAAATTAGAGCAGTTTTTTACACAAAGAACAAAATTTTACGGAAAAACGTGACGCCGTTACTAAGACATAAAATCCGAATGTAGATTGTTACAGATGACAGCACACACCCGCATAAGGATGTGTTCTGTTTTTACTTATTCTTCCAAATCATGTGACGCCACAGACTATAAAGCCGAGACTACACTTGTTTTCTATCATCATTGAGGACGAGGCAATAACGAGTATAATTTACAACGTTAGAAATTGTTTGAAATTATAATATGGGTTTTTATCTGCTGATTTGTACGTAGAAACCGGGTGAAGTCACTGTCAAAATGACTGCTTTTGGGAATAAAAGCCAATGATGATAAAAGTTACGAGTAGATGGCATACAAATTTTAAGAGATGGGCCGAATGTGGTTTGAACCGGATCCGAACTTCGGCCGAACATTCGGTTAAAATGAAAAGTTGGCCGAATTTAGGTTCAATTTCGCGTGTTTTCTCGAGAGCGACACGTCGTGCGTGACTTGTTTACGCATTAACTTCAATTATTGCTAGATGTACTCCGCCCGCACACCGCGCTTCCAGCGCGTGGCCTAATAAGAAGAACAGATTTTTAAGACTAATAAGAACTGATTTAATTTAATGTTTACATTTACAATGTTCTTAACTAAAATAAATGACCATGAGTGAGTAAAAGACATAATTTTATTTTACAGTAATAATGCTATTGAATAGATGAATAAATAGAATTATATTCTATTACAGTCAAAATAGTGTAAGTAGGTATTATTTTTCTTATGCCGAATGTTCGGCATCTGAACCGAATTTCGGCCGAATGTCAAAGTTCGGTTCAAGCTGCCGAAATTCGATTGAACCGAATGTGAACCGAATTTCGGCCCATCCCTGCTAATTTTAGATATTTGTGTAATTCGTCAATATCATTAAGTTTTTAAATATAAACTTCAACAATATTTTCTGTGGTCACAAAGAAAACAAATGGTCTTCTTTTCATACGACGTTCATCGATCTTATCTTAGGCGCTGCTGCAATTCGTCGAAATCTTATCAAATCAGTATTTCAATACATATTATGGCAGCTTCATAGATCGGCTACGATCCAAAATCCTTTCGAATTTGGGTAACAAAATGATTACACGATAATTTTCCATCAAACTCCTGTAAGCATGAGTGGCTATCTGGCGAAGATTATTTCATCTCGGTGTACAACGTCAGAATGTTAATACATGTAGACAGCCCGCGGGCCAGCACACATCTTCAACGTTGTGCTACCCTGGTACTCGTACTATTTGTTCACTGGGTTTAGGTTGATGAGATTTGTACCTCTTCTTTATTGTGAACTCCTGGTCCAGGTCTAGATCCTGTAAGGCGTCAATTTGTAAGGAATTTTGATTAAATCCACAGTACTTATCCTCAATGGTATTAAAACAGTCATTGCTGGTGTCCATATGAGTAACCTAATAACAATGTGATTTGTTAGACCAACATATTTATAAGAACATAACAAACATAACATAACATCACGCCTTGTTTCCCCGAAGGGTTGGGCAGTGTCCCTGTAGCAGGTACACCCGCATTTCGCCAGTTATGTTTAAGTCCCAATGTAATAGGGGGCGAGCCTATTGCCATCAACCGGGCACAAATCTAGACTCCGAGCTGCTACTGAGAAATTTCAGATAGCCATTAACTTGAAATGATTGTATTAAATTTGGCCTAGCAGGGGACTGCTTCAATACACTTAGTGCTTATAACCGTTATATCCTCGTGGGCTCACTGCTCTGATGTACCGTCTAGTACCTACGGACACACTACAACCACGAAGAAGAAATCAAGTGAATCTAGACGAGTATTTGTTCGTTTATGGACGAAAGCATATCCTTGCTTAAAGGATGGTTTCTCAGCGCCAGACCTTAAGTGGCCGTTCTTAAAATTTTTGATTTCGTTTTTTTTTGTTCGGATGTGTTTAAACCGACATAATAATCGTATTTTTCTTTGACACCCTCCCTTTTTCATTATATTTACGGAATTTTCTTCCGTGTGACATTTAGATACACGTGGTCTGGGAATTTCACGTTTTGTGTTCACGTATAGTCACATTTTTTTTTTTTTTGATTTTTAGTTAATTTTGTTTTATTTTGTTATTTCCAGTACCATTTTATAGAGAGATATAATAAAAACACAAAAAAGTTTAAATGATTTCATTGATTACTTGTCGTATTCGAGAAATTTCACCTAAAAATACAAAATTCTATAAAAATAACCGATTCCCAGACCATTTCTATCGAAAAATGCGACAGCCCTGGGCTATCACTTTTGCATAATAAATGTATATAGAACGTGTGCTGAAAAGATACACAGCGCTTTTACCAAGTAGATACTTTAGGATATATGTACAATATTCCACACACTGTGTGACAAAAAGATGCATATGGCGCCGAAGATGTTAAGTTTTTACAATTTGGATTAACGGAACACCATGGTCCTTATTATCCCCAAACTAAAAACTGTGGTCAAATTGTTAGAACACTATATTTTACAATATTCTCGTGAGTTTACGAAGTAGCGCGTGGGACGCCAAAACTATCAGAATTCAACTAGCGGGTCTTTCGTCGCGCCTAATGCAGTTAGTCGCCTACCTGCAGGCACTTTTCACTTTTGGCTAGATCTAGACAGAGACGATACGTAAGACAGAATATAGATTCAACGTTCCAGACAATTGTATCAGAGTTACTAGTCTGCTAGTGCATGTAGCAAAAATACTACTATCAGTATTTTTATTGATCTAGGTACTTTATTTTGACGACTGTTTTTATCTACATAGTTTTTCTGATCTAGTATTTTTTTACCATTATGCAAATAATCTTATTGACTTTCTTTGTTTGATAGAAAATATGTAGACACTACGGTACATGTATAGTTTTTATTAAAAACATTATTTTTATGATATTGTACCGTTTGCTGGAGCGAAATTCTCAATATTCAACTTATCATATTTTGGTCTATGAAACGACCGTCTTTTATTTGTGTCTACTACATTAAACTATTTTATTCATATGCAAAGTTGTAGGTACCTGCCTAAAGTTCTTTATTTTAAGTACTTTGTGTGGTTTTACAGAACTTATTTGTTAAAACTATTTTTATAGAAAATTTTGATTAAGGTAATATAATAAATATTCTGAATTTATCATTTTGCTACTGTTATTTGTATAAGTTAGCCACACACCTAACGATTTACTTACTTATTTGGAAAACTGAAGCTAATTGAATCTAAAAAAAACTTAAACAATCGTAAAAATCACTAAGTAGCAATTACCTACAAAAAGTTACAAAGATGCCTGTTGCCACCGTTAAAATTAATTTACGCACCAAAAATATGCGCGCCAATAACTCACGTCGGCAATCTTCGGCAATTTCCGACAAATCCCTTCAACATAAAAGCAAATCGCTTGGCGATCTGTCAGCGAGGTGGGAACGGCAAAAAAGTTGAATTTCTTACGGCATAAGCGTCATAAATAAAAGAAGGCGGCCAACTTTCTGCCGTTACCGGTGTGAGGTTGCTGTGGACGTATTCTGGAACTCGACAATGTTGCATTTCAGATGCAGATTCATTTATTTGAAAAAACATGTGTAGATAATATACATGGTATGATGCTTATTATAGGTGTAACAAAGTATTTTTTGGTTCAACATGTTTGACCATGGCTGGTGTACAAATTAGATCGAAAGACAATAGGATTTCAAAATTAAGATACAATGAACAATAATATAAATAAATCAACAATTAACAATGATATTAAATTAAATATGTCAATGGTCATACGATTCAAAATAAACAGAATAGATTCAGTTAGCATCTTCAGAGCGATTTATCATTTAAAAATTCATTAACATTATAATAGGCTTTTTCTATCAGTATTTTTTTAAATGTTTTCTTAAACTGGTCTATATTTAATTTCTTAACAGAGTTAGGGATATTATTATAAATTATGCATTAAGGTAGGTATGGTTCAAGTTCTCGTATAATATACATAATGCAATTGATTTGAATCAATTACAATAGTTGGACTACCCAAGCTTCATAATTTTGGGTCTCCCATTTCAGAAAATCTACTAATTGTAATTCTGTTACCAATTCTCATGTCTGCAGTTGTCATTGGTTGACCAAAATGTCAAGCTATGAATGTTATAACTTTATGTTAACGTTCTATGTAGGTACCTAAGTTGACGTGGATTTCACAGATGATTTGAATTGACAGGGAATTAAATCTCATCGATAGTACTTAACTTTTATTCAGACGTCTCTTACAAACCAGTCCTGAAAACAATTCCTTTTTATTCCCGACCAAGAATCGGAGCATTCACGTTGACTACAAACAAATAGAATATATACAGAATAAGGTTATGTGGGCACAATTTGTCGGCGCGGACGTTCGGGCGCGCTCTCCCCAGGAAATGAGCGTATTTGTCTTACCTGAACAAGGTATGGGGTCTTTTGTGGCGATAAGCGGGAAACGTGTACGATAAGATATTGTATTAAAAAGGATGAGTTACAAGAAGTACCTACAATATGCATGATAGGTGATAGTATCTAATTAATGATTTCATGATGCTTTACTGCATCATTAAGACTATCATCATCAGCCTCTAGCAGTCTACCATAGTAAGGTGATGACTGATGATCTTCGACCTACTTTGAAACCCATTCATTACCAGCCAATGAGCCAACCCGTTCAGATCGTTGTTCCATCTATGTTATCTGAGAGCTTCGTGTTTACTTTACTTTGTGTTTTCTAATTCACGGTTTCAACTTCGAACACGGCTACCCCAATAGCCATCGGCTTGATGCGACGTAATCATTTTGACGTCATAATTTTTTCATCGATTTTCGTTCTCTGTTCTCGTACTCACCTCAATTGGTCGTCTTGAGCGTAGCCTTTTCTGTAGCCTGCTGAGTATGATTAGCTGCTGACTGAAATAATTTAGATAAAACGAGACAGACACATTACTCCCGCTAGCACAAGAACCAAACTCATTTCAAAGCTAGAGGCTACACATTCATAAATTCACTTACCAACATTTATGAATGTTAATAATTAAAGCCACTGTAGCTCTATGCGATTTATTTGGTGCTCCAACTGTTTATGCATCGTTTGGCTCCTAATCTTGAAGTCAGGAAACTGACGTCATATTGTGGTGAGCGGAAGCAGTTCATGCAGTGAACATTGTATTGTTTTCTTAGCTTCGTAATGTTTCTTACTTTACTTATAAGGAGAGATGCTTGAAGGTGGAGTTGGAGTTTTGGATATCATATTGTTGTATCATGAAAAGGTATTGTATGAGTCATGTCAAGACGAGGGTAAGCAAATTGCAATAGGTACGTGTCTGTACTATTCAAATTTATTTTAATAAGCTAAGCCATTGGTTCCGAACCTGGGGGTAATTACCCCCGCGGGGGTAAATCAGCTATTCTGTGGGGGTAACAAAGAACCTAATAATTAAGACCTAATCTAATAAAATATCTAACTAAAAATAAAAATAAATGATAGATCGCCGCGCAGTCAATTAGGAATTTCTTGGACTACGCGAGAATACTACTTCCAGAGTAGAATTTCAAAATTATGATCTCAATACATTTTGGCGAAAAGCTGGTGCCGAATATTCTGTTATAGCTAAAAGAGCTTTACAAATGCTTATATCCCCCTCTACCACCACCTATAGATGTGAGAGTGGTTTTTCAAATTTCGTTACACTGAAAACAAAGGCCAGAAACCATCACAATGTGGAACATAAGTGAAACAAAACCTAACACAAAAAATCTTGTGAATGCAAAACAATAGGATCACACTAACCATTTTTACATAATTCATTGCTTACATATATAATTATATATAAAATACGTTAAAATTGTAAAGACTAATGTGCAATTAATAAAATTACAATAATATAATTGAATCATTATATTATTTCTCTTCATCATCTTCTTCATCATCTTAATCATCATATTATATTTTAAATCTTGGTAGTACAACCCTCTATTTCCATATGCTAGGTATGTACTGTGTTTTTGTATTTAATATGTACTAATAAACTTAAACTAAACTAATTTGCTAGTATTGTTTGTACTGATAACATTCTAAAGTCAGAGTAAAATCAGTTTTTCTAATAGGTCACAGGGGTAACAATATCGAAAAGGTTAGGAACCACTGCTAAGCAATATTATTGTGCCCTGATTTATAATAGGTACTAAGGACATAAAATATGAGTGAGGCAAAAACTGTTACCAGCTTCACTGTCGGCAAACCAGACATAGTAGTACTTAAATTGCTGGGAATCATAAATTATGATTCATCTGGTAGTTGTTACTTTATTTTGTGGTTATCGAATGTGACAAAACGAAATACACTATCTCAAATCGAATTAATATAAAAATAAAGAAAACAAAACACTCCTGTTTGAGAAATAACAGGACGAGGATAGGAATCGCCAGAGCAGAATAATTGTTTCGCATGGCGAGAGATATAAGTAGGTTCGTGGAGATGACGGCCAATCTCTTTTAAACAGATGCTGAGGTATAGATGGAGATAATGTTTGACCTGGTTTATAGGCTATGAGGGGGACATTAAAAAAAAATATTTTGTTGGTAGAAATTGCTAGAAATTAATGACTGTTCTATTCACCTTTGATGAAACGGCGTAACAATGTAAATGTCTATTAACTGCTCCCAAATTATGATGATTATTTTATTTTACTTTTTTTTTTACATTCATTGACATAATCTTTTCATAATTTGACATTATATCCCTACAATTTTCTATATTTTTTTAATCAAATTAGATTTGTTACAGCTGTAGTAGCAATCATGTCATTTGGTTTAAATAGGTCCTTATTTTTATTGTTTATCTTTTATATAGATTCTTTTTTTTAGATTTTGTGAATGTGAGAACGTTGTAGGGTGTAGAAATGTGGACCATTTTCTATTTTACCTGGTACTTGTTGATGGGCCTACACTGTCCTCCCATACGTATTAACACTAATTTGAAAACATTGTAGAAACCATTTATTTTGAAAAGAGTAACCGTGGAGTGTCTTGCCGGCTCTTCTCTATAGGAAGCGACCAATTGGAACCGTGCACCTAGCTTCTGACGTTTCATAAGTGCCCTTGTAGGTTTATGTGAAATTAAATATTTTTAATTGAATTGAATTGATGATTATTATTATGGGGATGTTATATTTAACTTCTAATCAAACTTTGACTATAACAAGCCGATTTTTAGGGTTCCGTTGCCAAATGGCAAAAAACGGAACCCTTATAGATTCGTCATGTCTGTCTGTCTGTCTGTCTGTCTGTCCGTCCGTATGTCACAGCCACTTTTTTCCGAAACTATAAGAGCTATGCTGTTGAAACTTGGTAAGTAGATGTATTCTGTGAACCGCATTAAGATTTTTACACAAAAATAGAAAAAAAACAAATAATTTTGGAGTTCCCCATACTTAGAACTGAAACTCAAAAAATATTTTTCATCAATCCCATACGTGTGGGGTATCTATGGATAGGTCTTCAAAAATGATATAGAGGTTTCTAATATCATTTTTTTCTAAACTGAATAGTTTGCGCGAGAGACACTTCCAAAGTGGTAAAATGTGTGTCCCCCCCCCTGTAACTTCTAAAATAAGAGAATGATAAAACTAAAAAAAATATATGATGTACATTACCATGTAAACTTCCACCGAAAATTAGTTTGAACGAAATCTAGCAAGTAGTTTTTTTTTAATACGTCATAAATCGTAAACCGCAATTTACCTTTCATTCAATGTTACTTGCTGCTACGGAACCCTTCATGGGCGAGTACGACTCGCACTTGGCCGCTTTTTCTTTATGCTTGTTGATTGCCATCAAACTTCCGTTGCCTAATTCATTTAATTTATTTTTCATGAGTCGTAAAGTATTATAATAAATGTAGGTAATTGTAAACTTTTCTTTTTCGGTTTTTCAGGTCAACACCACGATTGGTTGGCTCAGACGCTTCATACAAACTGAGCCCGTATGAAATGGAAGCCCTGAATGTGGTAAGTTTTAGAATTATATTATTTTTACATTATGTAGCGCAAACGTGGTGTGATAAATACATCACGATTTTAATAACAACCGGACCATCACCTACCTACTAGCTACTAGTACCTAATCAAGACAAAATTATGATATTGGTGCCAAAAACTGACTGTGTTACAGAAATGGGGACGAAAGCTAGTTTTCTAAGTAAATTAAGTTTCAAATATAATTAAAGTTTAAAGGATGAAGATTTTTTTTTTTAGGTAGTGCATCTCGTAGTTGACCTCTGAATTAAAACTAGGTGTACGCTCGCTAAGCGCACCCTTTTTTTTTTGGCTGGGAAATTATCAAATAACTTCTCCCGCTCTGGGTGGAGCGGGAGGGCGTGTCAGACTCTTACTGACTAAAACCCACCCGTGTTCCTTCGGTTGCCCTGTTGCCAGGGGCCACGATTTCCCTTTCGACCCATATTCGCAGCCCCTGTGGGGTACGAACCTCGGCTTAGGGCGTCAGTCGGAGGGAGGACATCAAGGATGGGACGGGCTGGATCAAAGTTTTGATCATGATTATTAGTCGGGGAAAGCTACGTGCTCAGCTGGAAGATGAATATCAGGCTTTGATTAGTATACCTACTATTACGTTGGGTTAAAATAAATCATTAAGTAAGTGTTATTATAGGCTCGTACGTTTAAATAACTGTGAGAGTATCAACTTTAGAATACAACTTGTCGCCGTTTTACATATAAATTATGGTTCCCAATACCAATTGCCTAAACCTGAAGATATCAGTGGATTAAATGCTATGCAAAGTAAACATAGTTATCTCCGAGATATTGGGTACTAGACAAATAATAACATAATAATACGGCACGCATGAGCCCTTGCAGATTAATTGGGAACAAGGAACGAGAGATTGCGATGTTGCGAAAGAGGATGCTTAGTAATAGCAACCTCCAACACATCCTGCCCTATTTTTTACTTAATTTGGGGTTGACCTTGCATGTCTTTTTCTTTCTCAGCCGTCAACTCAGTATTAACCTCCTCTCTAGCCATGTTTTCTTCCACTACTTTCATCTCCCGTTCCTTTGTTCTTCTTCTGCCCTTAAAGCAACATTACTATTAAAATAGTCCCAAGTTCATGAATTCTGTGAACAATTTTTTTATTAGATCACGATTACCATTATGATTGTGTGTTTGGGAACTCTTTATCAAATAGATATGTCAAAGTCAAAGTCAAATCATTTATTTCAAAATCATGTATGGCACTTTTGAATGTCAAAATTTACAAAATAATAAAATTGATTCTAGTCGCTCCTTCCAAAAGATAGTTTTCGTATGGAGAAGAATGGGCAAGAAACTCCACCGTTACTCTTTTAAAATGTTTTACAATAGTTTGTATAAGTACTTACATTAGTTAAATAATTATATATGAAGACGACGCACCTAGAATAAAATTACTATATCACAATAGGTAAAAAGAATTAAAAATGAAGCAACGACAGATAATTTAATTATGTGATAAATACATGGTTCTCAAAGACGATTTTCCTAAAATTTTACAGTTAATAAGTCAGTGTGTGAGGAAGTAATCACAGAATCTAAAATCAATGTCATAAAACATAAATTAAGCAACCAGTTTGATTTTGTCTTGATTCTAAATTGTCCTATGGAGCAGGACCAGCATTTTTCCAAGCACTCTTATCTTGGATATAATCCTCTAATTTGTAATATGCTTGTTTACAAAGTTTACTTTTAATATGAATCGTAGGGTGGAAAGAATTATAGCTTTGTGGACAGAGGATTTCCACCGTGTGAATGCATTTGTTAATTATGGTCTTTAAAAATGTCAGACAGGTTTGCAAACCAACACATTTTTCCAAAACCGCTCTCGCTCATACCTCAGACAACGATTCCCTGCGTTTATAGAATTTATTGACCAATTACGTAAACTATTTATAGCAACCGAATGGCTATTCGTCTATTGCATATTGCAGATAACATCAGCATAATGTTAGAAACTAACTCACTTGTAGCAAATAACTTCTCAGTGTAATGGTCAGTTAATTTATCGATTTTCTTATATCAAGATTGCAAAACTAGTTTTTCTCAATTAAATAATTTCTCTTTAACGAGAATTGCTATTTCAATTTTCTATCTTGTTAGCTAGATTTTATTGATTGCATTTGCAATAAAGTAGCTTTTGTGCAGGTATCATCAGTTGTAGCCCTTTAAAATAGTCCTACAATGCTTTAACAAAAAAAAAAAAAAATACTTTACATTATAAAGGATAAATTGGTCAATATTTTGTCTGCTAAATGATGAGTTTGAAGTGAAACGTCAAAAGTTAGCCTGAAAATTATTTTAATTCTCTCTCTTGCTCTATATACATACATAAACTCACGCCTTCATCCCATGGGGGTAGGCAGGAACTACATAACGCCACACTGCTACGATTCTCACATGCTACTTTTGCTTTGTTTACGTTCATACATTTGGTCATATTCGCACGCCAGTTGCGAGTACAGTTACTATGCACCTGACCTGACTCATGAAAAGGACATACACTAAATGATGATGATTTTGATGTTTTCTGAAAAATATCACCAATAAAGTCACTAAGTATGTCCTGTTAGGGAGGCTTTTTTCTTGGCGTTTCCGCTCACATCTGCCTTGCCAATTACATTACATTACATAGCCGTTATTGTCCCACTGCTGGGCAAAGGCCTCTCTACTCTCTTTCCACCTCTCTCTGTCTAGAGCTTCCAAGGACCAATCTTTCTTAAAGGAGTCCAGCTCATCCCGCCATCTCCGTCTGGGCCTGCCGCGATGTCGTTTGCCATTAAGTGGGACCCACTGGGTTGTAGTTGTTATTATATTTGAGTCTTTGACATTTCTCGGGACCCTGTGATCCCGGACCTTTGGAAGGCGTACGAGGGGCCGAAGCCAACTCGCAGAGGCCCCTTAGACGTTTTTAATGAAATGAAGTACCAACCGACGATTATCCCTGTTCGCACTATGCAAGTGCAGCCAAGGACAACCCCTGGTTGGTGTAGGACTATTGTAAGATATGGAAACAAAGATATGGGACTATGGGTTTGGGTTGCTAAAGTGGACTGGTCACCTGAAACTATGAAAGGACTATGGCCCCTGCCTGATCTATGTTTCATATGCATACGGATAAAATGGCAGGGGGTGACTTGCACACTCAATAATGGGCCCCCGAAAACGGTCGCTAACATATAGTGTCATAGCGACAAGGGGGCAACACGTCCTGAGGTGCTTATGAGGAGTTGAGAGGTATTCCACGGCTATCAGGACAATCCTGGAAGTACGGTCAAGATCCGTACCAGCATCTTACTGGAATACTTCCTTCCTCCGAGCACGTTTGCTCTTGCGAATCTCCACTCAAGCCAGTCAATAAAGGCAAGAATGAGGTGGGAGCTCTGTTCCTCGTCAGTGTTCACTCCAGCCGGCCAATAAAGGCAAGCCAGAGGTGAGGAACAAGACTTCCCCCCGGAGATAGGTTCCGTGGGGTCACTACTGCCCAACAGCTTGCTACATGCTGCCGTGCAGGTTTTTGTATCTCTCTTGGTCTCGCTCCTCATCCCAGATCTGTTCCGGCAAAGTAAACTCTAACGGCACAGGCCTAGAGTTCGAAGCGCGCAAGCCCCACCACGACGTCAACGTAGAGATACTGCGGTGGGGTTATTATTATTATTATTTATTTATTTAATCAGACACAAGTTCATAATTGTTAGTCACATGAAATATCTTACAAGCTATGTTAGTACAGACATAAATTACAAAAAGGTAGGTATGTAAAAGGTGTCATGAAACCTCTCGCTCGAGTTCAGGATAGATTGCCACGCTATCTGACCAGAATCCGAACGAAAGCCCTCATGACTGTCAAGTCATACTTCTCAGCAATCACTTGAAGGATGATCAAACCATCTGAGCAAGCATAATTTTTTCTTACTTTATTTGTTATTAATTATGATTTAAAGTTCCATTCCCGGTACCAGCAGCTAATTTCTATAACGACACGTAATAAAACAATAGTTAAGTTCAGTAAGTATTCCACAGCGTCCCATATGTTAAACAAGCGAATATTTGTTTTATGGTATTAGTTTATTAGTAATTATACATAAATATATGTAGATATATAAATGAGAATGAAGTGGTTTTGTGGTTACTGCGTTTGTAATATATTCCCATTATTGCCAATGTGTAATAGTGAACGTTATGAGTTCCATAATTCTATACTGTAAATTTACTGTTAGTGTTGTTGCCCAGTGGCAACGAGTTGTAAGGTCGTGGGTTCGAACCCTGACAGGCGTTTTACGTTGTGTAAATTATTCATCATCACCACAGCTCTCAAAACGGTGAAGGAAAACATCGTGAGGAAACCGGCATGTCCTAGAACCGAAAATTCAAAGACATGTGACATCTACCAACCCGCACTGGACCCGCGTGGTGGATTACGGCCCACTCCCTTTCAGAGAGGAGGCCTGTGTCCCAGCAGTGGGAACAATTATAGGCTGATGATGATGATGATGAGTTGACTTTTTTCTGTTAATTATATTTAGAATTACCAGACTTTAATAATTAGGTATGTTTCGCCGCTTAATAAATGGAAATGCTCAAATTAAATCTAACATAAACGACGCAAAATTTCGAGTATTAGTCTACCGGCTTTCATATCCTCGGTCCATGGCACTGAGAAATTAATCAGGAAAATTCTAGCCTCCACACTGATTAATTTTGATGTGCCGTGCTTCACTGAGGCCATGAATGCCTGGAGAATCTCTTGCCCGAACTCTGATCTACCCGATTATCCATCTTCTCAAAGGCGGTGGGATGAGCCGCTCTGCAGAGTAGTACAGAACAATTTACTTAACACGTCTACTACTACTGCGGAGCGTGCGCGCCTGCTGGCTGTGAGTAAGTGGGAATCGGGTCTGTGGCTTCATGCACTACCGTCGTCGAATATAGGCACTTTGCTCGACGACACCACTTTCCGCCTCGCTGCTTCCCTACGACTAGGAGCTCCATGTTGTTCTCCTCATCGCTGTCACTGTGGCGAAGTTGTCAACAGTCTCGGCCATCACGGCCTGTCTTGCAGCCGAAGTGCGGGCCGCTTAGCGCGGCACGCAAACATCAACGACATGATCCGACGAGCTCTTGTCACCGCCGGCGTTCCAGCTGTATTAGAACCCAATGGCCTGGCACGCGACGATGGCAAGAGACCGGACGGCATGTCCTTATTTCCATGGAAGGTGGGTAGGCCTTTAGTGTGGGACGCAACCTGTGTCGACACTCTTGCGCCATCCCATCTTCCTAGCTCTGCGTGCTGTGCTGATGCTGCTGCTGCGGCTGCAGAAAACCTCAAGCGGCGTAAGTATAATAACCTCATTGGTAACTATACTTTCGAGCCGTTTGGGGTTGAAACCCTCGGGCCGTGGGGTCCGAGTGCCCATGGCCTCTTCCGTGACATCTCAAAACGGCTATTTGACACTTCCCGTGACCCAAGGGCTGGTTTTTACCTTGGCCAGAGGCTAAGCATTGCCATACAACATGGCAATGCGGCCAGTCTCTTGGGTACATTACCAGTCGACAGCGATGCGGATGAATTTTTCGACGCTATATTTTAGTTTGTAAATAGTTCTAGTTAAGTTAGTATATACTATCTATTTTTATTTTGTAAATAATTAATTAACTTTAATATTATAATAAAAAAACTTTTCAGCAAACATAAACGACTATCATTCCACTGTTACTAATAGGAATCACTTTTGTTAGTCCGGAAGCAGAAAGGCTGCTAAGTTGGTAGTTGACCTGCTGTGAGGGTCGATTAACATGGATACGGGGCGGTTGGCGCCAATTATTCTTGTAGGGTTGTACAATAACACACGATTTTTATCTTTGTCCAGATGCGTTACTAAATTATTAATTATCTTTAATCCGGTTATTTATTTATCTTAATATATATAAAATACGTGTCACGTTGTTTGTCCGCGATGGACTCCTAAACTACTGAACCGATTTTAATCAAATTTGCACACCGTGTGCAGTTTGATCCAACTTGAAAGATAGGGTAGCTTACATCTTAATTTAGGAAAAAAAAAGATATGAAGAAAAACTATGCATTTATGATATCCCGGTATTATGCCATAATTCCTAACAAAAAGTACCAGGCTTGCATGATAGGGTAGGTAGGGTGGGTAGGTAGGGTAGTAAGTGATAAAGATGCTCCACCCCAAACATTTACATGGCAAAACAACGTTTGCAGGGTCAGCTAGTTATTTATAAAAATGTTGGTACTGTAGAGGCTTTATCTGTATGGCTTTGCCTACTGACCTCCACGAATGTTTTAAGTTAATGACATAATTATTATGAGATAAACACTATTTAATATTTAGGAGAACATAATAGCCACCCCAGATAGATGATAGCGCCCGTCTAGATGTAAAATAGTATTTTTTTATAGAAATATCAATTATCCTATATTATTATCAACTAAGAGATTAATTCTCTAATAGCTTATTATAGAGCTCCAAGATCCCATATAGTTTTTACCTACTGAGCATGACATGGAAAAGTGGAAACATAGTAAACTATTTCAGTATAGAATTAGCATCTATCAAAAATAATAAAATAGTAACGAAGAATTTTTGTTCGTTTCTCTGGATGTATGTTCCGGATTGGCGCAAAAACGGCTGAACGGATTTGGACGAAATTTTCACACAGATAGTTTAAAACCTGTATTAATACACGTTCCCGTGAGATATCTTCCGACATCCACACGGGCAAAAGCTATTTATCAATATGAGGAGAGTAGTCTCTTATTATAATTATGTTTTAATGAGTAATAGTAATTTTATTTCTCTCAAAAAGGAACAAATTCGGTACATGGTATATAGGTTACAGGCAGATTCAAACCTTTGTGAGAGCTGGAGTCTATACTGGGTTCGGGACCTGTATGACAGATCTCCAGGCTCACACTCTTAAAATTACAACATTAAATTGCACTTACGTACTACATACAATATTTTAAAAGCTCCAAGTAATGAGAGGAAGGGAATTCCTACATATTCGTTTGTTTCTTACGCATAGTTTTTTAATAACTCGTATGATTTTCATGCCAACCCTAGCCCCCAACCAATGAGTACTTGTAAACACTTTTTCTCGCCATTCTAGTGCATAAAATTAGTTTCACACCGACCTGAACCTTACCTATTAGGGCTAGCTATTGTTACATTGTTGCAATTAAGGTCTATTGCCTACAGTGGTACCAATTCAGTGAGGCGCCGATCCTTACTGGAATCGTCTTTTGTATTTTATTGACACAAAGCAGGAGATTCAAAAGACCCAGGGACATAGAGAATAAAATAATTAGTCAATGTGGTTACTGCAGTCTATCACTGCTATCTGATAACTGTCCATTACTGGGCAAAATTTTAAGCCTCTTTTAATGAGAATACAAGTAACATAACTGCATTCGAGCCGCAAAATAGTTATTTATGCAACTGTTGTATAATAAGGGGTATTAAAACACGAATGTGGGTTTATCACATGAGGCGAAGCCGAGAGTGATAATAGTATCACATGAGTGTTTTAATACCTAATTAAAACAGTTGCATACAAGACTTTATCTACACCCATGATATGAATCCTCTATAAAAGTTTCTGAAACCATTGGGTGTTTGTAATTCAAGATCAAGAATAAAGAAATTCCCACGAAATTCAGTACAACTGCACGTATCTACGTCACTTGCAGCAGCACACCACACACACATGCGTGCAGCGGGTGCTGCTGTCCCCCGCTTGAACTTTGAAACGAGTTGCGTAATAAAATTTAGTACAACATTGTAACACTCGTTTGGATGATGTAATGGTTACTGTGACACTGGCTGTTATAATGTTGCCAATAAGCTAACTGTTTCAGAAACTTTTATAGAGGGTTTATAGCATGGGTGTAGATAAAATACATTAACGACACTATATTTTCACTGTACCATATTATTTTAGGATTATAATTACCGGACTGATGGACATGATCCCCACTACTTACCATTAATTTTAGAGACTGCCTCCGCTGCCGGCTAACAAAAATAACGCCATTGGGAACCGGCATGACATTACTGCCGGCAGCCGGCACATTACATACTGTGTGCCCAGCACCGCCGGCTCCCTTAATGGACACCGGTGGCGCAGCGTTTATGGAAACCCTTCCAGTTTTCAGAACTCCAACTAACTAACCGTAACTAAAGTATTTTTTCTATATTTTCTAGTCGTTTTTGGCACTCGCCGGCCGCTGCCGCGGCACCGCTCGCTCCGCTCGCTCGGCTCGTACGTAGGAGGTCACAGTTCTAACCTAACCTTTTTTGCGAGTAAAAATATTTAACCTAATCTAACTAGTTCGGTTCCGGGTACCTACTTAGTACTTGATTACTGGAATATGGAAATCATTGACTATGGAAATAAAATACTGAAAAAAAAAATGCTTTATTACATGTCTTTTTAAATATGCCTACCCCGCCTATCTACTCCAATATGTCAAATTGCCAAACCCGTTTTCCGCTTTTTTTTTCAAACTCAGCGCTGGCAGCCAATTTAGCAACCGGTGCCGGCAGGTAATTCGGGAGCCGACACTGGCAGCGGAGGCATTACTTTAATTTTATTGTTATTAAAATTGGTAAAAAAAAATCGATAGTTGAACGTTTATTCATTTGGTCATTCGGTGACAATGATAGAGGTGCCAGGGGCACTATTCGTTTCGAACGTTGGTTGTAAGTACGGAATTGACTTACTGTTCTATATTTCCTCAGTGTTATTGCCTCTGTAATTACAGTTTATTTTAAGTAACAAAGGATTCAGTTACAGTTGTCCTTTGTACTGGTCCTGGCCATTTGGGAATGAAAAGGGTATCTGCTCTTAATTTACGGAAGTTTATAAAGGTATAAGGTAAGGTTAGGCTTTCTAATTACATTGTGGTTACGATTATCTGAGAATCTTCCATATTAAGGCAATGCTTGTACAATGAAGGAGGGGAACGTCACTAAATTATACCAGTCGCACATGGGTGACCATCCATTACACATCGGGATCCCTCCGTGCCTCGGAAAGCACGTTAAGCTGTTGGTCTCGGCTGTCATTTGAGGATCTTTGACAGCCGTTACGGGTAGTTAGAAGCCTATAACTCTGACAACCAGTCTTACCAAGAGGTATTGTGTTACCTAGTAACTGGGTTATGGAGGTCAGATAGGCAGTCACTACGACACACAGTCAGTTAGATTGGAAGCCGACCCTATCATTGTTGGGAAAAGGCTAGGCAGATTGATTGCTTGTATAATGTAGCTTGATTTACACGATGCGATTTAATTGCCTGTGGCATATCAAAAGTTGAAGTAAACAATAAAATTCGCAAGCGACGCAAATCATTTGTTACTTCAATTTTATTGTAGACGACAAGAAGAAAAATTGCATCGTGTAATTGGGGTTTTGTCGGTTTTCTTTTTATTTTTTAACCGACTTCCAAAAAGGAGGAAGTTATAATATATGTTCGTCGCGTATGTTTTTTTTATGTATGTCTACCGATTTCTCCGTCAATTGTGGACCGATTTTGAAAATTCTTTTTTTATTTGAAAGGGTATTCTCTCGAAGTGATCCCATATAAATTTTATTAACTTTGCATTGATAGTTTTTGAGTTAGCTTCAATAATACATACTTTTTCCCACTTAGTATGTGGATGATATGATAAGTTCCTGTCACTGTTATTTACATAGCAGGCAGTGGTTTTCGAATTTGTGTGGGGCCTACCCCACACAAATTCGAAAACCGAAACGTCACTTTTTAGTTGTGGTACCTATACCACAACTAAAAAGTGAAAAATAAAAACTTTTTACAAAAAAAAAAACAACCGACTTCCAGAAACACTACAAAGTGCATAATAACTTTAATTTCGGAAGTCGGTGACAAAAAACGAAAATTAAAAACCAAAGACACCGACTTCCGAAATTAAAGTTATTTTTCACTTTGTAGTGTTTTTTGGAAGTCGGTTGTTTTTTTCAAATGCCAATATCAGTGTAGTAGAAATCTGTCAAAGGAATAAGCCCTACCTTTTGTGTATCCGTTTGTGGCAAAATTCTCTGTTGGGCTGTCCTTTAAAAAGACTAACAAAAGTTTTGTATTTACCTACCCACATACACAGTTCCCCAAACAAAGGAAAAACGGCCCGGATACCATTTGAAATATTTACCCACAGCTGTAACACGTATTTCGTAATTTCATGAATATCATAGCCACTCATCAATCCTAGTTCCTAGAAATGACGCAAATCAATGATCAACACAATGAAAGTGAATTTCCGTATCTGCTACTTATAGGATCTCGTTCATCATCATCATCAGCCTATAAATGTTCCCACTGCTGGGAAACAGGCCTCTCTGTGAGAGGGAGCGGGCCGTAATCCACCACGTGGGCCCAGTGCGGGTTGGTTGGGCCCAATGCGGGGATCTCGTTAACAAATAGCTATCAACGAATTATAACCCAAGTAAATAGATAAACTAGTAAGATAGTTAATACGATAAACTCTAATATCTTACATACATACATATATAAACTCACACCTTCTTCCCATGGGGGTAGGCAGAAACTACAGAATGTCACCGGCTACGATCCTTATTTACATACACCTTTTGCCTCGTTTACGTTCATACATCTGTACCCTAATTGCATAATACAACACAATCACAATTTGTTTCGATTTGAAACAGATTGCTAATCCATTGCTTCATAAGTTGGAAAACAAAATCTGCTCAACAACGTAAATAACGCAATGAATGTTGTTGAACTGTCAAAATGAAACAAATTTGGCAAAATTGTTTACGAAAATAAGTTACGCAATTAGGGTACGGGTTATACTCACACGCCGGTTGCGAGTACTACGTAATGCACCTGACCTTTCTGAAGAACATCACTAATAAGGTCACTAAATGTCTTTCTAGGGCGTCCTCTTCCGACAATATCTAACAAGTTACTTTCAACCTATTCAAAAGAAAACTGTAGGTACCTATCGTATAGTGTGTGACACTACACAGAATATACATGACTAGCGGATGTCACGTGGTTTCACCCGCGTAGTTCCCGTTCCCGTGAGAGTATGGGGATAAAATATAGCCTATGTTACTCGCTGATAATCTAGCTATCCATTGCTGAAAGAATTTTTCAAATCGGTCCAGTTGTTTTAAGTTTATTCGTTACATACAAAAATACAAATCTTTCCACCTTTAGATAAGGTTAGACACATGGTACGTGTCGTACAGTCCTGCACAAAAGTCTGCCGACAATTTGTGCGGTCGCGAGGTTCTATTAGCTCATCAAGACGCTTTTGTACGCAGACGTGGCGGAAACAGAAGGGATTTGATGTATAATCTGTGAGGACGCCCTATGATTACCTACCATGGGAAGTCGACGGAAAGATGACGTTTTATTTAGAATAGAATTTTTCTTTATTCAAGTAACCAAAACTCAACAAGATTGTTAGTAAAACCTACGACTATGTTAGTAAGCACAGACACTAAACAAAAACAAGGAAAACAATACAATCAAGAACGGTTGGTCACCGCTGCGACATCCCATGAGAGAGGGCACAACAGTGACCAACGTATTCACAGTCCAGGCGACTCGCAACCATGCTTAAGACACTGTTGGAGCTGCCCCACACCCTGCACACCAGGGAAGCGCACCTTTTACGCATTGTTGCGTAAAAGCAATCTACATGCGCATCTGCGAACATCCCTGACGCACTACAGAAACGGGGCAGCCCCACCAGTATCCTAAACGCATTGTTAAATTGAACGCGGAGAGCGCTATACGATCTTTGAGATTTAGATTGCTAAGATTTGTCGATCACGTTGTTAAAAGGTTTAAAAAAAAAAACGTGTGGCACTTGGGGACTGCCGCGGTAAAGCTATTGCATAGCATTTGTAACCTCCATACTTCCTATTTGTCAACGCTACACTTGGGATGATGACGTGATGACATAAAACAAAAATTACGTTCCCATGACAACGTGATGACCGGGGTTCCAGGTAAACTGACTACCTAATGAAAGAAGAACATAGGTGGCACAATCAATTTAATTTTAAAATCTAAATTCAAACTAACACCTTAACAACTACAAATCTTCATCGGAAACGAAAAACGAACAAAATCTTTAACGGAAAATTAACCATAACAATGAAAAACAAAATAAAAGTTAACAACATGCAATAAAATATCTTTGAACAAATACAAAAAGAAATCCCTGTGGCCGGGATCGAACCCGAGGACAAGAAACAGTTGACAGACGTTGACAGTCGATCCACCGTTGTGCCTCGAGACCGATCGGTTTCATATTGACCGTGGCGAATATGTTGAACCACCATTACATGGTAGGCGGAGTGGGGGTGTTAGGTTTTTATTTTCGTTACGTTACGGAATTTCTTGATTCGGTCGCCGCGCTCAAAGCCCGCGATATAAGCTATGCAATAGCTTAAAATGGGAATGCACGCCTTCTGCATTTTTATTTACTGACAGGTTAAGATGGAGAAGACCCAACTGTGAATGGAGAGAGAAAACTTGTTGCGTTGTTTTCTTTTCCATTCACAGGTGTCTGTAAAAAAAATTACGGCCAAGTAACTTAGGATAAGGGCAGAAAGATGATGAGAACCTAAAATATTGTAGACCGAGTAGGTTAACAATTTTAGGTTCTTTTTTAATGCAATAACCCGAAATTAAATTGCAAAATGAGTACTTTCAAAGAATTTCGAAAACCATAGGCCATTTAAATTGGCCTAAATGGCCAATTTAACAGAGCTAAGCTTCTAAGAATTTGATTTCCGTCTAATGAAAAAAAACCGCACTGTATTTGTTACCCAGGGCATCATATACAATAGATCTTCACAGATATCGAATCTTTAGTCTTTAAACCTAAGTACTCTCCAACATCCTTACAAGTATCTCGAGTTTAATAATAGTTCTAAAACCTCTTGAATCTAATATTAATAATTCCCGTTTTGCGCTCCTTTATAATTATTTCTTTTTTATATAAAAAAGCGCAATCATTTTATTAGAGTGTTCAACTCTAATTAAATGATTGCGCTTTTTTGTAAACCTCAAATAATTCCTATTTTGGGGTCCTAAAAATACTAAATAACCAAGTGCAGCAGTCACAGTTCTAACCCATTTGGTCGGGGTACCCTAGCTTAGTTATTACGAGCAATGCAGCTCGCGCGTTGTCACCGTGCCAACCTAACCTGTAGTGCTATTCTGTAACCATCTCACCATGTTATCTTAGGTGAAGTGAGCGTGGAGTGAGCTGTCAGTTGCTAAGGATTGACACTATTGGCAGCTCTCTTCACCTAAGTTATCACGGTGACATTTTTACAGAATAGCACTACTGATCCGTTAGGTCGGGGTACCCCAGGCTTAGTAACGGCAACCAACTGTGTAAAAAGGCTAAAAGTTAGAAAGAGGTTCAATTATTTTTTAAAGTGGGCATCATAAGAAGCGCAAACCAAAATTTGAGGTTCCTTTTAATTGTAAAAAGAGTCCATCATTAGAAGTTCAATAAAAAAGATCTGTTTAAATATTTACCACATTAAATCCTGCTGATATAAACAACCCGTTCCTTAGTAAGGGCTACACCGTCAAAAGATACGTTTGAATAACTTGCAGCAACAATCGTTGATTGTGTCGTAATCAAGTTCGCTGGTACATCAGAACGACTCTTTTGCGGTTTAATTGTACGTAGTTCTGTTGTTAATGTTTGGCTTTGAACGGAAATATTCAGATTCGGAGTTAGGGAGGAGGAAGGGTAGGATTTATAAAACATTTTGCCTTTTGATTGTTTTGAGACAGGAAAGTTCTTTTTTGCCAAACTGTAAGCTATGGCTCACTTTGGCTAGTTGCAGCATAGTTGTCTTGGAGTACCTCAAGGCATGAAGGCCAATAAGATTCACTATGCTCCAACTAGGCCGCAGGAATCCGCTGGATGCAGAAAGCACAGAATCGGTCGAAGTGGCGGTGCTTGGGGGAGGCCTATGTCCAGCAGTGGACGTCTTTCGGCTGAAATGATGATGATGATGATGCTCCAACAATAAATTATGTCAATTACGAACATAATAAGATAAAATAGACTAACCATTTTCAGATTATCTAAAGTACACCTACACCTTTAATGGGGTACTGTGTCAAATGTTACAACAAAATACCTTGTGATACCTTTTCGGATTCATGTGCGTATTGTATAATTATCACTTGTTTCAAAAACGGTGAACGAAAACATCTTGAGAAATGCCTGAGAGATATTTCTTGACGGCATGAGAAGCCAAGTCTGAAGCCCATGGGCGGCTTGAAAACTCTAACACCAGGTTAGTCACTAACCACACGAAAACAAAACCTTTTGATATATTACAATTAACTGAAAGAAAATTTAAAACTCATATTAAAAGTACACTTTGTGGGGCTTGTGGCTAAGTAATAAAAGCTGCACGGGTCGATCGATCAGTTTAAGCTACGCTTGCCGCGGTTGGTCCGTGGATGGGTCACCATCTTTACATACCAAGTCCTCTCCGTGCCTCGGAAAGCACGTTAAGCCGTTGGTCCCGGCTCTCATTTGTAGATCTTTGACAGTCGTTACGGGTAGTTAGAAGCCCAAAAGTCTGACAACCAGTCTTACAAAGGGGTATCGTGTTACCTAGTCACTAGGTTGTGTAGGTGAGATAGGCAGTCGCTCCATGTGTGAATGTGAAGACTATGTGGGTCATTCCTTTTTGTTTTATTTCAAAATTTTTCTCAGTTAGTTCTAATCATGGTCTAGCAGTTTGAGTAATTTATGTGGCCTACCCAAATGTCCTTTCTTTGGTATTGTTAATCGAATCGTTGAGCTCCTTAAATTCTGAGTTCAGCTGCACGATAACAGACAAATGCGTGCACTGACTGGACAGGCCCTCTCAATTTGTGTGGTGCTTTCCTCAAAAGACCACTTTAGACACCAATCAACATGGCCTTTACATGATCTGACCAAGATTATGTCTGGACTTTAAAAGAGACTGTGACCTCTGATTTTGTTTCAGCCTTTCTTCTCAGAGTACCTAGTCAGATAGGAAACGCCGATCTCATCTAGTTTTTAAAATATGATTGACGTGTAAAAGTGTAGAAACCTACTTACGAAAATAAATCATTTATCATTTATTTTTTACGTTCAAAAGTGCCTGCATTGAAATAAATTATTTGACTTTGACTTTGAATTACTTGTTAAATAAGCAATTGAAAGCAGAGATGAAACTGTAATTAAATGATCATTTACCAAAAACACTAGTCAAGAAGCTATACCTACATGAAACACAAATCAAACTAGATACATACACCGAAACAAAATACCACCCCACAACGATACATTTCACTCAGACCAAATCATTGTTATTCCAACAACCGCGAAACGATAATGGCGATTAGTATAATGAAATGAAAACATTAGAGCCAAATAAAGACAGTCACGGGGTAGGCAGATAAATAAATTTACACTCTATTAAGCCGCAGTGATTCAGCTAGTAGGGACAGAGGGAAGGAGGGTCGTGGCGCCGTAGTTCGCACACATTATGAGGAAGGCATAGGGAATATAATAATCTTGGGAGATGATCTGCCATAAAGAGATTGAGATAAAGACTTAGCAACGTTTTTAGAAATAGCTTTAGATGAGGAAAATCTAGTGATAGCAGAAATAATGGAGTTGCTTAATTTATTGAATTAGGTAGAAATCAATATACAGGGTTTTTGGCAGAACGTTGAACATACGAAAATGGTGGATAGGTGGGGTCATCTGCTACTTACTCAGCCCTAATTTATTTGGCCCTGGCGCCCTGGATATTAAAAATTTTTTTTTTGCTTTCTTCTAGTTTCACAACTTTCTTAACTTTAAAGTTTAATTTTTATTAAAAAAATGCGTAAAACAGGCATTTTTTTTTAATCTTTAATATTGGCAGATTCTTATAACAGAAAGATGTAAAAAATACTTAAATCCTAATTTAAACCTGCATTAAAAAAATATCCAAGGAGCCAGGGCCAAATAAATTAGGGCTAAGAAAGTAGCAGATGACCCCCCCCCACCTATCCACCATTTTCGTATGTTCAACGTTCTGCCAAACACCCTGTATGATATCGGTTTTTGCATGATGATCATTATGAAACAATGGTCTAGTTGATTTAGTTGATATTATTCAAAAGTGCTACTTAGATTAGAGCAGAACTCATAATAATAATCAGTAGGTTGCTAACGATATTTTCAATTTGAAGAATTTTTATTATAAAATTGATTATAATTCGAATTCCATTCTGAACATTGTTGAAAAAAAACTATGAAAATGCAAAAATGCAATAATTGTCAACATTAATTTATGCTGTATTGATGATTTCTACATAAAACTCGGTCACAGCTGACACAACGGAATGCGGACTTGACAATAATTACTCAATGCCTTCGCTCCATTTCTTTTTTACGCCAATCGTAAAAAGACGATAAGATCTACATGAAATGTCATCGGTTTAAGTCTCATATTGAGTGTTAAATGTTAATTCACTATAATTTCTTGTTGGAACGAGAGATATTTGGTTTAATGTCAGTCGTTTCTTGTATGTAGATACTGGTTGTATTGTACAGTAGGCCATACGATAGTGGTAACACTTTGACCTTGAGCTGGCCTAGCGTAGTACAAAGTTTCAATAGCATAAGAGGCCAGTTATACTGTTTTGTTACCACTGACGTGCGGTCTACTGTACCTCTGTTGTGAAGTTAAATAGAGTATTAAAATTAATATTGATTAATATCATGTTTCTAGTGTAGCACTCGCAACCGGTGTGCAAGTGACCAGATGTATGAATGCAAACGAAGAAAAAGAGTATGTAAGGACCGTAGCAGGTAGCATTCTGTAGTTTCTGCTTCCGGAAGGTGTGAGTTTATGTATGTACCTAATAATAATTATATTCTTGAGGTATCTGTAGGTAGGTGATAGTCTCGATACGGAAATCAGTCTGTTAATTCTTAAGTTCAAATGCTGGACAATCATACTGATGCACTCTCTCTAAGCTGAAGCAGGTACTAGATTGTTGATGACATACTTATGAATATTCTGCTATACATCTGCTAGCCAGCAGTCCTGGGGCCCAAGTCTGCTATTTTTATAAATTCGTCATTCCAACACGATCCCATTGTCATTTTGCTAAAAGTTCGTAATCTGCTAAATTCATAATGGTCGATCATTGATCAGTCAATGGTCTCGTAATAGAATTGTGTTATAATGGCATTGTCGTACAATACGACCAATGATACCGCCTAAGTCAGTCATTCATTTGTCATTATGTACGAGATTACCAATAAGTGCCATCTCTTTCAATGGAGTGTCAGTGGCTGACCATTGGAAAGTCATAATGACGCCATTATATTAGTAGATTACCAAACTTGTCAAAATCAACAATTATGGAATCAATGATAGACCATTCTGACACTATTGTAATAGCAGACTTGAGGCCCTGCTTGCAAGCGTGTTTTACGTAGAAGTCGTGTTTGAAGTTCAATGAAAGCGAATGCTGTGCTGTTTACAGTTGGAACTAAAGATGCTCTCGTCAAGACGATATTTATACAGATGACAAGAAAGATTTTGCAAAAAAAAAAAAACACAATAAAGATAAACTGTCAACCTACCTATATTATACCCAGGTCTATTAAGCCATAATAGTCATTTGACTCACATTTACCTTGACGTAAAAAATATATCAAACGGGTAACGTTAATGCATCGCGCTGGCAATCTCAAAATCGAGGGGTGCATAATTTATCATACAGAGTCACTGCCTTATATGTGAAGCTATTTTGGGGTTGCGCAGCTGGAAAAATGTCAGGTGGAAACGCTTGATAATGTCCTTTTGGCAGCGTGAATACTTTAGACAGAGTGAAATACCTAGTGGTATTGTAAAATGGATATGCTTTCGTGGCCGGTCTCAAGGTATGTTTGTTTTTTAAATAACAGCAATAAAAATGCTGACTTCACATGAATTTTGTTTCCGACGAAGCCCGCATTATTATTGTTGTAAAAAAGGAGGAGGTTCTCAGTTCGTCGGAATATTTTTTTTGTTTGTTTGTCTTATGTTCCCGATTACTCGAAGACTGCTGGACCAATTTGAAAAATTCTTTTTTTGGTTGTAACGGTATACTTTTTAGTTGGTCCCAGTGTCATTTGGTCACGATCTGATGATGGGATCTTGGAGAAATCCAGGGTTTTTTTTAAAGTATCTCGTGCATTTGCTTTCAGAAAACATCATTTGGTAAAGTGGAACTGATGATGAAGGACACAGATGGCCACCGGAACTACTCAATAACATGTATTTTACGGGTTACGATTCGATTACTTTAATATGGTTGGTAAGCAATTGATGCTCGTCACAATTCATATAGTGCAGTGAAGCTGATGGTGAAGTACCTGGAAAACTCCTAAACAATTAAAGTCCCTGCATCGGGGAAAGCAATATTTTGTAAAAGGTGATGATGAGCAGTTAATATTAGGCTATGGTAACTTAGATAAATTACAAACCAACTCACTAAAAAGTGAAATAAAAACTTTTTTACAAAAAATACAACCGACTTCCAAACTAGAAAGTGACAAATATTTTTTTTGTAATAAAGTTTTTTATCTACCACAACTTTCCCAGTTACTCAAGATAATTTTTTATTTATTAAAATTACGGGTACGGAATGGCGTATTTCAATCGCTTCACGCTTGTCGCATTTTTTATTACATCACACGTCTCTGTGAAGAATGAATTTCAAATGGTGTCGGAAGTTTGTGTTGGGGGAATAAATCCTATCCCCGTACCATGAGAAACAATTAGATTATGTCTGTGTGAGAAACTGTGTGTAGGCGAGTTAGTTGTGAAAATCGGTCACGTCATCATCAGCCTACAGCAGTCCACTGCTGGACATAGGCCTCTCCAATTGCACGCTATTCAACTCGATTCTCGGCATCCCATCAACCTGCTACCAACCACCCTGCGAAGATCATCGCTCCACCTAGCCTGAGGGCATCGTTGTAGATAGGTCGGTAGGATCAGGTGACTACGAATTTAAAGAAGAAGAAAATGAAGTTGTTTTGAATATAAAGATGAATACAAGATTAATGTACGTGCTTGGATAGTGCATTTTATTAACTAAGTAGATATAGAAGTAGTCTTTTGTCAAAAGCAACCGCATGTGAAGGTACAATTCCGTGGCTGACCGCAGGCGGCAACTGCAGGCGACGCGGCAACGGTTCGCCGCGAAACGACTGGTTTCTACGTATTTCTATATGAAGGCGACGTTTCACTAGCTATGGAAGATGCGGTCGGCTATGGAATGGTACCTTGAAATCATACTGCATGTCAAATCTTACTGCTTAAATTTTTGGTCCTTCTGAGTCGGATATTATGACAAAAATTTCAAATTCCTTTTTAAAATTACGAAGTATTAAGTATTAAAACTTCTAAGATCACATAATTAAATTTATGCATCTGAATTTTATTCTTAACCTCTGTCAGCAGGCCAAGATTGCGAGTGAAAAGAACTCGATGCAAGATCGTATGAACGATATCTCTTCGACTTTAAACAAGCAACAAGTAAGGATACAAGGTGTTTTAGGGTGTTAGAAACTTGAAAGAAAATATAAGCCTTGAATCGGTCTGTAGTGTGATATACGATGTAACCATTATGATATCAAAGACGACTCTTATATTAAATTACACTGTTGAATTCTGTGCTTTGAGAGCAAAACTTACGGTTCTTTCTTTTTCGTGTGGTTAGTGTCTAACCTGGTGTCAGAGTTTTATGCCACCCATAGGCCTCTATGGTTATATATTATAAACAAACAATAGGTATTTAATTAAAAAAAGCGCCGCCATTCTAAAATAATAAATTCTGTCAAATTTTTTGACAGTTCGCAATTTGAATGTTGATGTGGTGCATTTTAGAACATTGTCTTTTTGCCCACGACGGAACGGAGACGGTAAATGAGTTTGGGGTGAGAGGATGTTTGTGCAAATCCATGTTGCCATTTTTCTCCAAAATTACTAGTCCGATTTTGATGCAGTTTTTAGTTATGGGTTCGGGTTTGATTGGTGCACGTTCTTAGATAGGTGTTACGGTCACAACTCACCAGGCGGCGCTACAGCAAACATTGTTTGTGCAAATCCATGTTGCCATTTTTCTCCAAAACTACTAGTTCGAAATCCAATTACTTTTTAACCGTGGTGGGTTTTTTCAAAAAAATTAATTTTGCTTTTTATGTCCCTTATGGTTTGGTCCTCCTTTTTTCTTTGGATATTGTTTTGTGTTTCGTCAACATGATTTACTCTTCTGTTTTGTACGTGTCGTAATCACGTTGTAAAGCAAGTAAATATGTAGCTGTTCACACTTTAAAGCCGTTATAACTTACAACTATATTTTGTACATAATCATACAGCATCTCCAATCAAATTTGAACCTTACCGGTCTTAAAACACAGTCGCAGTTTCGCTGACAAATATCCCGCTAACAAAACGACAACCGGCGACATTTTTTTTATCAATCCCCACCGCGGTAGGAACATCTATCAATATCGTAAATTTGACTATAACAACGTATTTCTGGTTTGCCGGTGGCGTATGTCTGTGCGTGCCAGAGTACTAGGGGAGCAGAAATTAATAAGAGGAAACGCGATTTTAACGACTTCCAGACAAATTGATGCGGAACGATCATTTGTTACGTTCGAAGTTTGGGGCCGTATTCTGGTGGGTTCGATGGAACTCAAAGGTATATGGTGCGATAATGACGTTGATTAATGTGAATAATTATGTATTTCTTACTCATATTTATCCATTCATTGTTTTAAAAATTTGCGTCTAATCTCACTTCATGCTGACGATAAAAACAAAAAAAAAAACTGTTTATTTTGTAATTACAAAAAGAAAATCTTGATATTCCTAGCATATCATTAGGTATTTCAAAACTACTTACAAGAAAATGCACTATTATGAATAAACATTAAATTATGCAAGGCTACTTACTACATTATACTAAATAAACAAAACTTAGGTAAGTCAATGATTTTCTATTTCAAACTCCTTTAATTTCTGTTAACACCTAAATTCTACTGTAACAGAATACGTCCACATTTTGTCAGCTGGCCCTCCCCAACTATTGTAAACTTGATTTGACGTCCAAAACAATATGGCTTCCATCTGGCAGCTGACAAGAAAACAATTTAGCTGCTAACTTAGCAACTCCCCCAGGAATAGTAAATTATACCTCTCATAGAAACAAAAACAAAAATAGATTTTAGTTACAAGACTTTACACGCTAATATGAGAATATAGAAAAAAAAAAAGCTTGAAGTATCAGCTGTTTGGTCACAAGTTATGCTTGGGGTTGACTTTGTCACAGAAATCTTTTCTTAAAGCCTACTTTTGCGCGGCAAAAGAATCTATGATTATGGGATCTTTTTGGTGAATCCCTTGTGGAGACAGTTTAAAGCTGTTGATGTGTTAAGTTGATCCATGGCTGATCCTTTTTGGAACAGTGCTTAGATTTGAGGTTCAGTCGTATAAAAACAGGGAACATATTCTTTACAATAAAAACTTCTACGTTTCGAAGTTCTAAACCAACATTATTTTAATTGTTTATCTGCTCAAACACGTACGAGATTTAAAGCTCAAAACAGATGTCTGCAAAGCGCGAAACAGATGAAAATGATGCAAAAAATTGTAAATAAACAGATGCAAGTTATTTACATACAGTGAAATCTCATCGACGATGCGGGCAGCCTCGTAGCACGAGATGGATACTAGAGGTTTACGAACGAAATAGTAGAGATTTTTTTTATAGCCACCGAAAACCTTTGGTATACATTTAAAATAGAAAATATCATGTCTGTAGAAAATTCTAACTGTTATAAGTTTCTTAATACATAGTATGAGTTTTTTTTTTTTGTAATGTGGGTGTACACCGGTGTACTGTAGTGTAGTAGATGACTATTACTTTCTGTCATTTTGTATTTTAATTTCAGCATGCCAAAGAAATCATTTAATTTTTATCAAAAAGTCGGTTAAATAGAAAACTAATCATAAATAAATAAATAATAAAAAACTAACCATAAATAATTAAATAAATAATAAAAAAGTAATCATACATAATTAAATAAATAATAAAAAAGTAATCATAAATAAATAAATAATAAAAAAGTAATCATAAATAAATAAATAACAATAATTAAGAGAGAGAGACGTTTATTCAATAAAGTACATAATTCCATGCATAAAATTGAATGAATGAAACAGAACTTCAAGCCGATGTTGCTATCATAAAAATAATTTGTTTTTAATAATTTGCAACATCGGTTTATCGTCGCGCGATAAAAGAATGTCAAAGTGCCTTTTTCTAGTTTACTCGTCGTTTGCGGTCATGTCAGGGATTAGAATGACGTCAGAATCGTAGACAAATTACGATAAAACGAGAAAAAGAGCGTTCTCGCGCTTGTCATGTTAGCCCTGCAGGACTTTATTAAATGAAAGATATCGATAAACACCACTAGAATGTTTATTAATTACACATACTTACGTACATGCGAAATTTGTCTAGGCGACATTTAAAAATGAAAAATATTAATCTTACCAAATCTCTAGGCTAGTCTCTTCTAGGCTAGGTGCTATTCGCGCAGGTGCTATTCGGACGGGTGCTCTAAGTGGACTACTTCAACTCGAAAGCAGCTCACCCAGTCCTCGCTTACACTAGTACCTCTCCACTCAGCTCTGTCATAAATGATACAGAATCAACTCAGAATTTGCATGCGGACGAGACATGTTTGCAAATCATATGTTGCAATTTACCAAGACTAGGTACATATGTACTTAGTACGTTTGCTTTCCCCCAAACCACTCGGCTATTCATGCTTAATATCGGCAATCTACACTTTGTTTGGTAATTGTGTTTTGGGCGATGTGAATTTGGGAATTTTCAGCAGTTTTGAAGGTGGAAACAGTTTGTTTGGATATATGGTTAATAGATTTTCCATCACGTGGGTTTTGTATAAATCAATCAATCAAAGACCCATTGATTGATACATTTGATTTAATGGTAAATAAGTGGCAAAGTATTGGCAGTGGTATTTAACTAAGTGATAATAACCACCAAATGAAGGGATTTCAGAAAGAATTGAGCAATATTCGTAGTAAGACGGTTATGAAGGGCTTTCTTATAACTATATTACGGTATATAGCTATAACCCTAGCGATACTAACTATATCACGACTTCAACCATCTTACTGCAACATATATAACGAAGTTAAAAAGAAACTATCACAGCTAAGTAGGCTTTAGAAGTTAACGAGTAATAGTCGACCAACTTACATTTGCAGTTAGCATGTTGCATGGGCAGTGATACCTTAGTGGTGTGATCGTCAGACTGCCAAGTCTTGAGTTCGAACCCAAGACACATCTCTGACTTTTCGGATTCATGTGCGTATTTTATAATTATCCCTTGCTTCAAAAACGGTGAAGGAAAACATCGTGAGGAATGCATGCCTGGGAGATATTTCTCGACGGCATGTGAAGACAAGTCAGAGGCCCATGGGCGGCTTTAAAAACTCTTACACCCGGTAAGTCATTAACCAGACGAAAAGAAGAAGTCAAAGTCAAAGTCAAATAATTTATTTCAATTAGGCACAAAAAGGCACTTTTGAACGTCAAAAACAAAAAACAGAATTGATTCTAGTCGCCCCTTCCAAAAGGTAGTTTTCGTATGGAGAAGAATGGGCAAGAAACTCCACCTTCACGTCCTTCCTCGTCGGGGTCACCAATTTAGGGGCATGAGGAACAGGGTGTAAAGTTCACTCATCCACCATAGAAAAGGGAGGATCCTCCGACCAGACGGGTGTTGTGTCTGGCGGGCAACTGCCCATCAGTTTGAAGTTGAAATCTTGTATGTATGTCGATCGCTCGGTAAACTCTAACTGCGCGATGCAGGATTTGTGTGACGTCATGTGTTTGATGCGTAGTTCGTATGTGGCGGTGTAACCGCTACATACTCTTTCAAAATGTTTTATAATATTTTGTATACATTAATTATATAATTATTGAAGAAGTTAGCATGTATGGGAGAACATGTTTTTCAACTGCAATGTTAAGTTTGTTGTTGGTAAAAATTCATCCCTACATTGTGCGTGGTCTGACACGCACTTGTTCATTTGTTAAGTTAGAAATAAGCGTAATCGGTACCTAAAGTATTTACTGGGGTTTCTTGAGTAATAAAGCAAGAGTAAATTGACCTTTAGTGCTGTGACCCTTTTCGTCTGAAAATAAACTAATTGTCGCTAGCCGGGGATTTTTGGCGTGTCGGTTTAGTGAAAGTAAATTTAGAAACAGAATTTTGAACATAGTTCAAGTGTAGTTTAATTAAATTGTATCCGAGTGTTTAAATTGTAATTAGGAATCATTTGAACTCCACATCTGTTGAGAAAACTGAAATGACTGACTACAATTTTGGAACCAGATATAATTCTGTATTTTATGCAAAATTAAAGTTTTGCCCACTCTATTTCTTGCTGGAAAAGGTCGTAGGCTGATTTGATACACTGTATTCATACTATACTCATAAGCAATGATTAATGATTTTATTTCTGAAAGCAGGTTTATACAAACACCACGTCAATTATATTGTTAGGGTTTCGTAAGTCCGAATGAAAAAACGGAATCGTTTAGGATCACTCATGTGTCGTCTGGCGGGCTATCTATCATAGCCAATGTGCTCCGAATCTACTAGACCAATTTAGTTGAAATTTGATACACATTTGAATTTCTGTGACCGAAACATGTGAATTATGAATATGGGGGTCACTTTTCAGAGGCGAATTGGAAAAATAAAATAAAAAGTTTTGCAAACTGTACCGTTTGATATATCAAATGAAAGGGCTTGTTGTGAGGACCTTAATTTTTTTTTTATAATATAAATACTTTTGAAGATATTTCAGAAAATTTATGAAAATTGACTTTTCCCCCTTATTTCCGAAACTCTCTAAAATAAAAAATACTGGGAATGATTTTTTACTTGTATAAATGCGACTTAAGCAATGTAAATTGTCTTTGGTTTCTGGCCCTGGTTTCTTCTTGGGATAAATTCATCCCAATTTCGGAACCCTTCATTGTGCGTGGTCTAACACGCACTAGACCGGCTTAAACTTAAATGAGGTCGGTGATTCCTATCTGTCTACTCTAAGAAGAAACACTGATACAAACTAAGAGGACACAGGCTCTTATAAAGTCCAGACATAATCTTGGTCAGATTATTTGAGGACTACGTCGATTAGTGTCTGAAATAGTCTTTTGAGGAAAGAACCACACAAGTTAATTGAACCTGGCCAGTCGGCTATTAAGACGCAGATATATGACAGTGACCTTGAGTGGTTAGCTTGCGTGTTCTATACCGAGCTCACGCAACGCGTCGTACGTCCAGCCAGTAATAGGACTCGCACATCAAGGAGCGCTGTCCCAAATTAGACGCATTATTAATTTATTATACGTAAACCAAAAAGTATTTTAATAAAACACGTATACCAAAAGATTAGTAATTAAATTATCTTTAAAATGGTGAAAGTTTCAGAAAAATACGCTAGATAGTTTTTGCGTCATTCTCAGTTTTTTATCCACGTTAGACATAACTTTACACATTAATTTCACTATGTAATATAAACATAATTCAAAATATGCCTATATTAAAATATTAAAAAAATGCTTTAGTTTAACATATATTTTTTCTAAATCATTAACACTACTCGTTTAGACGTGATCTTCAGTATAAAATCATTAAAAGTCGGTTATTGTCGCCTTAAAATATCGTAAGGACAAATCGTTTTGTTTTAGTTGATATTTCTTAGAAATCTATCAGCCTCGTCAACGACGAAGAATTAATATAAACAGTATTAAATCGTGCCGCGCATTACCCGGAACACTCGAACGGACAGACAGACGTATAAACATTATTCGTCGGTAGATATACAAACGGACGGTAGCTGATGCTACCAGTGGCTGTGACTAATGAAGTGTTTGTTATCATGCACTCCCACTGTATAATGTAAAGGTGAAATGTTATGTAAGAGCTGATTTGGCTGGCGAAATTGGGTACTTTCGAATAAGTACCCTTATGGTGACAAGATGTTTTCATTTGTATTCCTAACCTAATTTCATCGACCTTATTATTGTAATATATAGAGATCGGATATTCGGATGCACATTTACCTAAAGTTAATATTTGGCTAAGAAATTATGTGGTGTTTATTAATTAAGTAAGTGGCTTCTTAATAAATACAAAAATTAACATAGGTAAATCCCGGAATTCCATGACATCCGGGAATGCACAACTAATCGGATACCTGGTATGGAAATAACTTATCAGCCCTCCTATTGAAGGTTACTTTTGTGGTGTTAAGATAAAAAATATTTATCCCCTGTAAACATTTTTTTACGAAACTCAAGACACCGAGTTATTTGTCGTTATGTGCTATGCCAATTTGTCAATCTACTTTACAACATTAGCTTGCATTTCTATAGATGAAAAGAACTAAATTTATCAATTCCGGAGTCGCGAGATTTTTGCGATCGATACAAAAGTGCACTCCATATTAGCCAACACCTGAACGTAAGTAAAAATACACTACGCATTCGATTCTATAATCACAACTCCTAAAGTCGATCCAGGAATCCCAGGGTTTATTCGATACAAAAGTGCATTCTATAATAACCAACACCTCAACTTTAGGTAAATATGCATCCGAATATCCGATCTCTAAATATAACTGTTAATATTTCGTAGGAGGAGCTCGTGGCTAAGTAAGTAAGTAATAACGGCCGCACGGGTCGATCAGCTACTCTTGCCAGGGTTGGTCCGTGGATGGGTGACCATCTTTACATACCAAAACTCCTCCGTGCCTCGGAAAGCACGATAAACCGTTGGTCTCGGCTGTCATTCGTGGCTCTATGACAGTCGTTACGAGTCGTCAGAAGCCCGAAAGTCTGACCAAGGGGTATCGTATTACCTAGTTACTGGGTTGTAGAGGTCAGATAGGCAGTCGCTCCATGTAAAATGCTGGTATTCAGCTGCATCCGGTTAGACTGGAAGCCGGCCCCAACATAGTTTGGAAAAGGCTAGGCAGATTGAACTGTTAATAATTCGTTATCTCAAATAGGTTTTGCTCTGACCTTGCTGAGAATTAAGACCAGCATCAGTGGTAATTTGTCTATTTTCTTCGTCTCAAGTATTCAAACTCAAAGCATTTATTTCAATTAAACCATTTACAGGCACTTTTGAACTGTCAAAGAATCGGTCAGTTAGTCAGAAAGTTGAAGCTAGTTGCCCATTCCAAAACGTAGATCTCTATGGAGAAGAACGGGCAAGAAACTCCAAGGACACTCTTTTAAATATAGATATTACAAAATTCTGGGTACATTATTCTGGTTCCTTCTATATGTGAGAACAATGTACAAAAAATAATCAAAGCAATTGAAAATATAAGATGAAAAATAAGCCCTGGCAGATAAGAGATGACCAGTCTCAACAGACGGCGCCCGTTCACGAACATGACGCTTGGATCAGCACCATCCAGCTCAACCATTTTGTAGGGAACCGAATGTGAAATATTACTGTTCTTACTAGGTTATTGATGTAGTATAGCAATGTCATGTCGTATTTCGTTCGTATACCTCTTAATCCTTCATAGAATTTTGCACTAATCCCTTAAAAGTTTAATCTGCACCAAATTGATCCGTCCGGATCAAAGGACCAAATAATGCAACCAAAATTCCGGTGTCAAATAATTTGGATATAGGTACAGTTGTGTATTGAGCAAGTTGCAGAGCCCTCTTTGTGCAGTAATGATGACGTGGTGTCGCCCACCGAACTTATTAGTATAGATATAACGGGGATGGAGAGTTACTGGATGTGGTCATAGATAAGTGAAGTAGAGACAATGCAAAGTCATAGTATAAGGAGTTCCTAGTAGGCTATCTCCGGCCCAATCCGCGATATAATTGCCTACCATACTTGCCTATCTCAGGGTTGTCACTTTTAGCAAAATTTTAATTCAGTGCCTAGAAATTGGCAAGGGCCGGGAAGTTCTATTTTTTACTTATGTGTTGTCTGAAATATATTTGAAATTACGATTTTATAACTGTAAGTACTTAGTTACTTTACCTACAATACTGAGAAATCGGCTTGACTAAACGTAAACAAAGCATTAGCAGCAAATTAATTGACAGATCAAAAGTAGGTACCTAATACATTTTAGTGGGAAAGTAGGCCTGCCTACTTCGTCTGTCTGATAGATAACTACTACAACAAAAAATAAGTGGGTATCTCATCATCAAGTAAAAATTATATGCTAGAATAAGTCACTTGGTTACCTTTCCTGTTCAGTAGGTAATCTGAACAGAGACAACTCTGGAATCGATGAATTATTTAGACACCCAAACACACAACAATAATTTCTCCTGCAATTATCACTAATTTTTCACACATTTAGCGGTGCCGAAAAGCCGTAACGCGCGAACCTTGTGCAGCGTTAGCCCCGACTGGCGCACTCTAAAACAGCCGAGATTTTGTTAAGTGTGCGTGCGGCGACGCATAGATACTATGGCGCACACATACAAGCCGCGCGCGGTGCGTTTGTATGAAGATAGCGTACTTCCACTCCTTTTACTATGGCAAAGTCTTGTAATATCGCACATCTTTATATGTGATATTAGAAGACTGCTATGACTTTTTTTTTATTAAACTCGTGTGACGATCTAGTTATGTTTGCGGGCCAATATGGCCTGAAATCGCACAAAGCAGAGAGATTTGGAAGGAAAAAGGGGAGGCGTTTGCCCAGCAGAGGGACGCAAAATAGTGTAACAAAAAAAAAAACTCATGTGACCAATCAAATTAAAGAACTCTATTTAAAAAAGCCCACGTACAATGGTACACCTTGTGGAAACCAAAACCCCATAACATAGAAAAAGCCACTGCGAGATATTAGTCGAAAGCTTAGAAAGATAAGTTGAGCTCTACCAATAGAGAAAATTAGACAATTGGATTGAACTCTAGTAGCATACAAATATTTTCATAGTTGATCAGCGTTGTCTTTGAAGATTTACACCTCGAAAGAAAAAAAACCGCCTAATTTTGAGCGGTAATTAAAATTATTTTCTAATACTCCGATAATGCTGCAAAGAGCTTTGTTTTGTTAATGCTGTAATGGCATATCCAGGCACAACTGCATCTCGTACAGAATCACCTAGACAAATTCACCCTCCGACATTGTCGCTTTGATCTGGTACTGATGTTTTGGTTTCCACTCAGCACCCATGCATCGAGGGGACACGCTACCTATCTATCGACGTCGCCTACAATTTGAGACCTCCTCGTTGGTGATTAATTTCTGGTACCTTTGTTTAGGTGTCATAAATATTACTTATGTAGATTTTTTTGGTCTTTTAGGTACGTTTGTTAATTTTGTTTAAAAATGACTCAGTGTTTCGTCTTTTGTAATCGACCGAAAGATTAATTAGACCTGAAGGTTACTATTTCTTAAAAAAAAAATATCTAGGATATTTAAGATATGGTACACCACTGACTACCTGCAGTATTGTCTCTCCTTTTCCATTTAAATCCATCCAAAGGTTGTCTGTAAAAGATCGCTTTTAGTGATAAGACCGCCCATTGTGTCACCCAATGTAAAATTTCTAAATTTATGTCTACGTAATAAAGAATATTCTATTTGTCTATCTCGGTCATTCCGGTGTAATATTCTGTCTATTGACATTCATACAACCGTTTTAAAAATTGAGTTCGTACAGTGAACAGTGCACCATGCAGGTCACACATTTATTACGTCTAGGTCGTGTTGAGAGCCTCTTAAAGACGTTAACTACTAAAATTCACTCAGTGTTACGTACTTCACAGTTTCTGGGACGTTAAGTCTTAATAAACTGTAATAGAAAACTGGAAGATATGGTGTTTTTAAAATACGAGGGAAACGATTCTTTGTCTTTTGAAAAATATTTCTATAGAAGTCCTCTTATCGTTCATACTTTAAAACGCGGCGACGCATGAATTGTCCATACAAACGTTATACCTAAATTATTTGCATTTTGGGCATATTTCCACCATATTATGTTGTTATTCGGATTTATACAGTGTTTATCTAGGCTCCTACATCTTTTTTTTCCAAAAATCTTTTCTAAAATGAAGTTTAAACTAATTTAATTTCGCACATTTTTACAGCGTAAATGACAAGTCTTCATATTGTTTTTTCTGTATTATAAACAATAATATTTATAATATTGTTTCTGCAGAAGCTTATATTTTCAAGTTACAAATTATCGAAAATATATTGGAAAAATATTAAGTTTTCATTCATTATTTTTGGTATTACGGAACACATCCAAATTTATCATAAATTTTCGAAAGCTAGTGGTGGCATCGCGTCAAGCAATAATTGTCAATGTGTGCGTGGTAGTATTGCTCACTGTAGGTGTATATCGCTCCGACAGGCACACACACTAGCGCAACGTGGTTTGAATTGAATTTTGCAAACATCTCGATTTGTAGTTGCGAGCCATGTTCGCAGGCCTCTTAAAATATAGATCAGTATTATTATACAGGTCTATGAATACTTTAAAATCATAAGTAAATACAGGGTCAAATTAAATTAGCTAGCTAGACAGTCGTGATGGGTATCGATATCTAAACACGACAAAATAAAATTAAATAAACCGGCCAAGTGTGTGTCGGACAATAAGGAGTTCCGTAGTTGGACTGAATTTATCCAAAGAACAAACTTAACATTGTAGTTGAAAAACATTGTCTCCCATACATTCCAACTCCAAATACAAGTTTGTACGCACATTATTGAGAGATTTACCATGTTATTTTAAGACCATAAACTTTTTATAGGTTTTCTTGTTATCTATGGGTAAAGAACCATACTTTGTATTTTTTTCAAAATTGTAGGCTCAGTAGTTTCGAAGATAATGGACAATTTTCATCTATTTTTCTTAAATATCTTTAAAAGAATTGTTTTTTTTTTTTTTAATTGAGATTTTCACAACAAGCCGTTTCATTTCATATGTCACACGATACAGTTTGCAAAACTTTAATTTATTTTACTGTTTGCCCCGGAAAGTAACCCACCATATTCAAAATTCATTTATTTACGTATTAGGGTCACAGAAATTCATATGTGTACCAAATTTCAACTAAATTGGTCCTGTAGATTCGGAGCAAATTGGCTGTGACAGACGGACAGACAGACAGACAGACAGACACCCAGTCATACAGACACACGAGTGATTCTATAAGGGGTCCGTTATTTCCTTTTGAGGTACGGAACCCTAAAAAGATTTAATGTTTTTTTGTCATTGGCCGCTGGTGGTGTTGTTTACTTGAAGTATGAGTTGAGAAATCAGTTTTTTTGAAGTGAAATCTTCTTTAGGCGCGTTGGGCATTTTTGAGATGGGACTAAAAACTATTGATTTCGTGACACCATGACGACATTTTTGTAAACGCGATTGTGCTCTTTATTTATATTACATTACGGATCAATGTTCTATGCAAGTATTTTTACTTTAAAGGTTTTGTAAATGCGATTGTGCTCTTTATTTATATTATGTTACGGATCAATGTTCTATGCAAGTATTTTTACTTTAAAGGTTTTGTAAATGCGATTATGCTCTTTATTTATATTAAGTTACGGATCGATATTCTATACAAGTATTTTTCTTCCACCAAGGCGATCATGATCAAGTTTTCACTTCTGTCGGTAGGTACTCCCGGAGTGCCACCACTTTTTTTTATTTTTATTTATCATGTTTAGGTATCGATATCCATCACACGTCTGAGGAGTTTTGCTAGCTAATTTAGTTTGATCCTGTGTTTACTTATGATAACAGAGTATTGAAATACGCGAGGGGCTACTACAAACATTTAAAGTTGCAACATTCTCCGAAAAAGTTTTTACCTAAAATCTTTACAAGTTACTCTATAATCTTAGAAATAAAATTCAGAGATTCAGTTAAGAACTTATTAACAGTGTAGATTACACAAAACTAGCTAAAGCAAAGCATTACGAACATATGCTACCAAAAAGACCATATTAATATCCGCTTAAATCCAAGTGTTAATAATATTATGAACTCAGTTAAAAATAATGTTGTCACTATCTATCTATACGATATGCATAGGGGATGAAAGCCCATAAAAACTAGATAGAGATCGCTTGTCAAGTGACGCGTAGCAGTCAGCTGAGCGCGAAGCCACGAGGAAATGATCATGAGGGGTTTGATGGTACCAGGGCTGCATAGATGACGTGGATAATGTTTTGGACTATGAGTGATAGATAGATAGATAGATAGATTCATTTATTTGCCTGAAATATGGTATTTTACAGATTTTATAACAAATACACAATAGTTCTACATATTCCGCCAACTAAATTCGGCATGCAAATTTTGTGACAATAACAATGATTCTAATTTAACAAAATAATTAAATTCCAATGTCAGAAAAAATAAGTACTAAATCAAGAATTGTCTAAATTATCAAATTACAAATGTCAAATAAAAATAATTCAATTACAAATTTTCTAAAAATCGAATTACAAAAATAAAAAATAAAAATTAAATTGAAAATTAAATTACAAAATATTATGTCAACAGCTTAAAATAAAAATGTCAAATGTAATTTACATGTCCTGCAATTTTCCTATTTGTTCTAGAATTCATAAATTCTTTAATACTATAAAAACAGTTTTCTATCAGCCATGCTTTGAGATGCTTTTGAAATAGACTGGTTCGCAGTTCTCTAATATCCTTCGGAATATTATTAAATATCTGTATTGCCATTCGACTAGTGTTTTTATGGCAGTACGCTGTTCTACATCTTGGCATTGCTAATTTTGTTGGATCCCTTGACATTTTGCCCACCTGCGGGATTTTGTCGTGTATATTTCATTTAAACACAATTTTTTATTTAGTGCGCTAATGCAATATCAACAATCTTACGTGGTAAGGCTACTTTTTTACAAGCTACATCGGGTATTTTTAACCGACTTCTAAAAAGGAGGAGGTTATAATATGTTCGTCGCGTATGTTTTTTTTTTTATGTATGTCCACCGATTTCTCCGTCAATTGTGAACCGATTTTGAAAATTCTTTTTTTGTTTGAAAGGGTGTGCTCTCGAATTGGTCCCATATAAATTTTATTAACTTTGCTTGGATAGTTATTGAGTTAGCTACAAAATACGTATTTTTTTCCCACTTAGTATGTAGATGATCTGATAAGTTTCTGTCACTGGTAGCAGGTAGTGGTATTCGAATGTGTGTGGGGTAGGCACCACAACTAAAAAGTGAAAAATAAAAACTTTTTTTGTAAAAAGTTTTTTGTTAAATATGATTGGGCCCATACATAAAATGCTTTTCTTTAATAGGGTGGTATTGGAACCACTAACAATTAGCAAATTTTTTAAACTGTCTCCTGATTGGCCGGTTTCTATTTTCGGCCACTTTATGAAAAAGTTGTTTATGTGTTAAAAGTTCATGTTTGATTTAACAAAAACAGCCACCTCGAAAATAAGTAATTTTAGGGACTTAAGTACAGGTACGCAGCTATCTGTAACCTTTGTTGATATACCATCATATCCAGTGTTACTTTTATTTTTTAGTTATTGTATCGCTCTCTTAAAATCTTGCTTATGGTTTGTGCCTTGCGTATAAACGTCATTAGTTAATATGCTGATCCGATCTGATCTTTCTGGTTTCTTCACCGAACCATCATAGAGCCTCCTATCTGGGCACAAGTTACCGTGGCTTACTTGGAAAACCTTAAATATTCTTCGTACCCAAGTAGGTCACAGCAAGGATAACCTCAACAAGTGGGGGTTCATGGACTGCTCAGATCTCTGGTGTGTATGCGGGCGGCATCTCTCAACAGACACATTCCATCTTGCACCGCATGCCCTGTCACCTGCTTACGCGAGGACCTAATGACTGCATCAGCATTTGCGTTGCTGAGTTTTAGGCCAAACAATTAAAAAAAAAAACTAAGAACGTAGGTATAAATATTGTTTTTCGTGTTATTTTTGTCATCGACACGCTAAGAAGATCCGAAAATATAATATTGCAATCATGTGAATTATAATATTGAGTAACGACAGAATACCAACTATAAGATTAGTGACGGAAAGTAAGCCTAAATACCCGTATACTTATAGGTGCATTTAACCACGTTATATAAAAGATATATTAGCACACCTACTAATTACGTATATTCCTAAACCCCTTATAATGGTCGAGGCTATCAAATAAGTCAAATCTATAATAACTCCCAGAAAAAATACCTTGACATTTAAAACCCAACAAAACCAAACCGCTCACAAAAATTCCATTATCACTTTCAGTAACTTTCCATTTCCTATTATCACTACCCAATCCGCCCACATAATGAATAAGGAAACATCCAAACATCCAGAAACATCCACTAGTCGCCGTTACCATGGAAATACATCATAACATCCACATTACTCCCTTCGAGGGTAGATCGGCGAATGTTTTTTATTTGATTTCGCATCCAATTTGTTCTCTCAGGCGCCAGAAGCGGTCTGGCCACGCGATATGATAGGAATTACTTTACTGTAGCTATGTGTGGTGAAACTGTTTTCATGGTGTGTTTGTAAATTGTAGTAATAATCGATTGTTTTATGTGCGGAAGTGTACTTTTATTTAAGTAGGATTTGCTTGGAACTGAATTTTCTAAAAAACGCTAGGTGGTGATTAGATTAACAAGTCAGTATGAATCAGTGAAAGTGGCTATCCAGTTGATGGCAATAAGCTCGCCGCCTATCCATGGGATTTATAACTTAACTGGCAAAATGAAGTAGTACTACATAAACACGTCCGACTTCCTCTTTAGCGAGTACAGACACGTTGTTATGAAAAAAAAAAAGTATAAAGTTCACGTCACTATAAACAGGACAGACCAAATTAAAGGATCATACTGGGTTAATGATCTCGTTGACCTTCAAGAAAATCTGACATAAAGAATTTCACTAGCGAAGCTCACAGTACCAAATAATATATTATCTTCGTACGATTTGTTAGGAACCCCAAACTTTTCCTATGATAGAATTATCTGAAGTGTTTCATAGGAAATCGGATAAATAATAATCTCGGAAAGCCATCGTTTCGCTCACGGGCCAGAGCTTAGCGATAGTAATTTTGATGTCCATCAAAATATTAATAATGTTACCAAAAGCTTTTAAATTCTTTAATCTAAATACAACGAGGTTTGAATTGTCGAAATAATTATTTGAATAATCTATTTCAATAAAAATTAAATGCTGTTTGTTGGTAAGCGCATCACTTGATAAAGGATGGATCGATTTGGCTACTTTTTGTTTTCATCATCATCTTCATCAGCCTATAATGTTCCCACTGATGGGACACAGGCCTTCTCTCTGTGAGAGGGAGTGGGCCGTAATCCACCACGCGGGCCCAGTGCGGATTGGTAGATGTCACATGTCTTCGAATTTTCGGTTCTAGGACATGCCGGTTTCCTCACGATGTTTACCTTCATCGTTTTTGAAAGCAGTGGTGATGAAATAATTTACACAAAGTAAAGCGCCTGTCTGGATTCGAACCTACGACCTAAAACTCGTAAGTCGCGGCCGTTACCACTGGGCCACCACTGTTCTACTCTGTTTTTGTTTTAAAATATTCTAATTGTCCGAATTAGGTTTTTATGGGAAGAAAAATGGGATTTTTGTATAAACTATTGAAATCTGGATATCCTATCCAGATTTCAATAGTTCTGTCTGTTCCGTCTGTCGGGTCAGCGAGTAGGATATTAAAACACATTTCAGTGGCCTCTCATAACAGTCATTTTTGATCACCTAAGACGCTCATAAAAAAACATAATTATTAACTCCTTTATTTATAAACCTTGTTTAAAGTTAAGGAATGATTAGCGCCTATTTAACCATAAACTTTTGACGAACTTTAAACTTAATTTTTATCAACATTTATAAATAAACGTTGAATCTCTCTCTCTAAATGTTGAACATAATTATTATTAAATTCTGATGACCACAGTTTAACAGTTCCTCTCAAAAGCTGGCACTCAATAAAGGAGCCTTCGAAACCCATTCAAAAAACAGCGAAACATTTCCACAAATAAATCTATAATGACGCCCATTCAATGTCAGACAGGACAAATCCTCAAAGAATGCGGCACATATGCAGCGATACTTAATTGGGTCTCAGGTGCGTTCGCGGAGCAATAACTGGCGCGAATTACATACCCGCTACATTTATACGCACGCGTGCAGACGCCCTTAGTTATAGAGCGGGGCATTCGTTATGCGACTAGTCGTGATTATAGAAATGGAATAGTCTTTTTTCTTGTATTGGGATTCTTTTTTGCTTAGTATTAGTAAGACAGGCTGGTACCGCAACTCCACATTAAAGCAACACTGTCCTCCCATACCTAGTAACACTGTTATTTGAAAGTATTGTAAAAGCCAATTATTTTTAAAAGAGTAACTGTGGAGTTTCTTGCCGGCTCTTCTCCATAGGAAACGACCAATTGGAATAGTGCATCTAGTTTCTGACGTTTCATAAGTTGTTGGTTTATGTGAAATAAAATATTTTGAATTTGAAAGCACGTACCGCACCGCACGTATTTTGCATACGGAATGCTGATGCTTTAAGTGATTAGTATTTAAAAATATGAACGTAATCAATCTCAGTAGGTATAGGTTGATTAATTGTATATGTCAAAATCGTTAAAACAAATTAAGCGGAGCTTCTATGGGTAACCTTAAATGCATACGTTACCTACGTAGTTAGGGATTAAAATATTACGATTTAACACAGGATCATCATTAAGGGGATTGTAATATTTGTAAAAAAATCTGCTTTGACTGTTAGATTCTTTGTTAACTACGCAGATTTAAAAAAAAAAACGTGTGGCACTCGGGGACTGCCGCGGTAAAGCTATTGCATAGCATTTGTAACCTCCATACTTCCTATTTGTCAACGCTACACTTGGGATGATGACGTGATGACATAAAACAAAAATTACGTTCCCATGACAACATTAAGTTGTCATGGGAACCGTCATTACATGGTAGGCGGAGTGAGGGGTGTTAGGTTTTATTTTCGTTACGTTATAGAATTTCTTGATTCGGTCGCCGCGCTCAAAGCCCGCGATAAAAGCTATGCAATAGCTTAAAAACAGTCTGTGATTCAAGTTAACAAAATCGACTGATGAAAATCCAAAACCCAGTTCTGAAGAAACAAAACTTTACATTATTGATTGAAATGTTGTATTATACGACTTTTGGATAATGAAAAAAATTTATCCTACTAATATTATAAATGCGAAAGTTTGTGAGGATGGATGGATGGATGTATGGATGTATGGATGTTTGTTACTCTTTCACGCAAAAGCTACCGAACGGATTTTAATGAAACTTTACAATAATGTGGCTTATATATCAGAATAACACATAGGCTACAATTTATAAAGATTTTATGTGATTTAGCTATAATATAACGATAAGTATCAAGTAAGTCGGAAAAATTCCTGCCCTCTGAGATCTATCTTTGCGTGCGCTGCCTAAACCGCTGGAGTTACATGAAAATAATGTATTGTGGGGTTGTTTGTCTTAAAGAGTTCTAAATAAAAGTCCGCGACAGCATATATCTACCTTTTATGTGGAAGCCATTATAGCCAAAATAGTGAGCTATAAATACATTTAAATTGAATACTTTTTTTACGTTGCATATTTTAGAGTATTTAGTTAATTCGTATCAAAATAAATACCTTCATCGCTTTCGGTATTTAATGTAGATAAACTTTGTCTTTTACACTAAGTAATTTGGACTAATATTTTAAAAGTTAGAACGATAAGAATGACCTGCGATGAGTCGACGGCGGGCGCGCAGAACGAGGGTGGAGGGGCGGGATAGGCAATGACACGCGATCGCCGAGTGCGCGACCCGAACACGGGCAGATGCGTGAGGGCAGACGTGATTGACGGTTGTGTAAATTCTGCGATTTTTTCACAGTGGATTCGACTCGGAAGCGATTTATAATTTTTTAGGTAGTATTTTTATAATAAAGATTCGTTTCTATTTTAATAAGAATTGTTTTTTTTTGGTTGGTTATTTAATTAAAGATTGTATTTTTTTTTTAGTTTGTTTAATTTGAGAATAACGGTTAGGTTTAACGGTTTATAGGTTGTGTTGAAAGTAGTAAAAAGACAGTTTTTTTTTATTCCTACCACCTTTTTGTGGTTTTTTTAAATAGTACTTGCAATAATGCCGCGAAAGCGTAAGTCTAATATTTCCCAAAGCTCTAATAAAGCTCGAGCTATGAAAATAGCTAGAAATAACGAGACTTCTCAACAAGCTGAGTTGCGAAGGTCTGAGCAGGTGGTGCGTGAGGCAGCACACAGAGCTACTGAGACACCAGAACAGTCCCAAGATCGGCGTCAACAACACGCTGAGTATCTGGCATCTCAACGAGCTGCGGAGACACCAGAACAGTCCCAAGATCGGCGTCAACAACAAGCTGAGTATCTGGCATCTCAACGAGCTGCGGAGACACCAGAACAGTCCCAAGATCGGCGTCAACAACAAGCTGAGTATCTGGCATCTCAACGAGCTGCGGAGACAGCAGAACAGTCCCAAGATCGGCGTCAACAACACGCTGAGTATCTGGTGCAACATCAGTAAGAGCAGCGGCCGTGGCACCCTGTTGCAACAGTGCAAGCTGATCGTGTGGGACGAGTGCACTATGTCACACAAACGCGCCATCGAGACTCTTGATCGCTGTCTACAAGATATACACAGCAATCAAACTTTAATGGGTGGTGTGGTGGTTTTACTGGCTGCGGACTTTAGGCAGACTTTGCCTGTGATCGAGCGAGGCACTGCAGCAGACGAAATTAAAGCATGTCTGAAAGCTTCATATATGTGGAGCAAAGTTAAAAAGCTGCATCTCACCACTAATATGCATGTCCAGTTGTTCAGTGATGTAGAGTCGGGTGCGTACGCTGAGAAACTGCTCGAGATAGGTGAAGGTCGACTACAAACTGACGAAGAAGGTATGGTTCTATTCACCAACCAATTTTGTAATGTTGTGGATTCTGAAGAGGCGCTTATTGCGCAAGTTTTTCCAAATTTGCAGCAAAACATCCAGGATGAAAATTGGCTGTGTGAAAGAACCATTTTGGCACCAAAAAATGAGACAGTGACGAAAATTAATAAAAAAATATTGGACGCAATAACTAGCGATACAACGATTTACAACTCCATTGACACAGTCATGTCATCCGATGACTGTACGAGCTACCCAGTGGAGTTTCTAAACTCTTTGGAGCTATCCGGGGTGCCATCCCATAAGCTTGAAGTAAAGGTAGGTATACCCGTTTTGTTAATGCGCAACTTGGACGCACCGAGATTATGCAACGGTACTAGATTGCGGGTCACTGAACTAGGGAAGCATATTGTGAAGGCCACAATTTTAACTGGAGAAGCTAAGGGAGACAATGTGCTTATACCACGCATCCCAATAATACCCAATAACTTACCCTTTAATTTTAAACGTCTGCAGTTCCCATTAAAGGTTGCTTTTTCGATGACGATCAATAAATCACAAGGTCAAACTTTAAAGGTAGCAGGGATACATTTGGGCACGCCATGTTTTTCCCACGGTCAGCTCTACGTAGCTTGCTCACGTGTGTCTAAGTCACAAAATCTTCATGTTTTCGCTGAACAAAACAAATCATTTAACATAGTTTACAGAAGTTTATTGCAGTAAGTACAACCGTCAAAACATATCGATAATTACTTATATACTTTAATCAAATTATTTCAGTTTTTATTATTTGCTGCTACCGTACGACAAGTAAAACCGCTATTATCTAAATCTTAACTAATCCTCTTCAATAATAAATATATGCATACCAATCCCTACCTGACATTATAAAAGCGAAAGTAACTCTGTCTGTCTGTCTGTCCGTCTATCTATCTGTGTATATATGTATGTTTCACGGCTAATCTGCTGAGCTGTTTGTGATGAATAGTCTAAAGCCTGGGGAAGGACATAGGTTACTTTTATCAATTTACCACTCAGGCAAAACCGCGGGTGGAAGATATTGCTTCGTAATTATGTTCGAGAAATCCGTCTGCTCAACAACGTGAATAACGCAGTTAATGTTTTTGAGCTTTCAAAATGAAACCCATTGCTATTGTAAGTGTGTTACGCAATTACCCCGCTGATTTAGGACATGTTACACGTTCCGACATCCACGCGGGCGAAGCCGCGGGCAGAAGCTAGTAATATATATAAACAACTTATTGTGGGATTGATGTTATTTATTTCGTTTTATTTCTAAGGGTGATCTCACATCACTCTGGGCTTAAAAATGGCATTTTTAATAATGTGGGTTTTTAATGCGTGTAGAACTTTAACTTCAATGATCAAAAGACCAAACCGTGGACTCACATGTAAATAACAAATTAATTAATCAAACTGTTATCAATTCAAAAGATATCTTTACCGCAAGGGGACCTCATTACGCAAAATAAAGTTAATTCATTGTTAATATTGGTCAAAATTATAATTTTTAAGTGAAAGTGCGCAACGGGCTTGTAATAACTTGATTGATTGGGAATGATAACGCCGCGGTGCCGCGCTTAGGGTTGGCGGCCATTTTGGAAAAGGTTTCAATATTCTGTAGCTTAAAAACAAATTTATTATAATCGGGTATTGTATTAATTTTGTGAAATGGTAATTCATAAAGCAGATGGTCTTTAAATAAAAGACTGAGTGACATAGATAAAAATCATGACATGTAGGTAATCTTTTTATAATTACTAATTTGTTTTGTAGGTCCTGGGTTAGACTCCCAGGCCAGAAAGTGTTATTGGGTTTTTCTATCTGGAACTTCTCAGTAGCAACCCGGAGTCTGGATTTGTGCGCGGTTGATGGCGAAATGTGGGTGTGCTATAGATGTACCTCTTACCCAACTGTTCGGGGGAACAAGGTGTGATGTTATCTTGTGTACCTACTTATTTGTAGGTACGGTAAGAGCGAATGGTATCATCACTTAGCCATTATTTATAATAATAATAATAATCCCGATACCGGTGGGGATACTATTTTTTATATTTTTAAATGTTTTTATATAATTCTATTCTAATATTTAAAAATATGACAACAATGACTTAAAAACTATGTTAGTAAACTTTTACAAACTGAAACAACTAAAACTGGCGTGGCCCAACACACGTTGGCACGTGCCTCCGTACCCAGTGCCTTATAAAGGGACTGTCCATTTTGTCTAATATTGTTTTTAGGATGCTAATGATGTTATTTATGAGGTTGAGTTTTTAATTCCTGAGTAAGGTTGTATGACAGCTCTAGATAACAAAGACATTAGGTTTTCTTTAAAAATGTAGTACTGGCTAATAATATTAATTATTCGATTCGGTAAAACTCAACAAACCCAAAACATTATTAAAAGATTGTGTAACTTTACTGCTTTGTTTACTTGCTAATCAATCGAATACTTCGCAAAACAGGAACTACTTTTTCTCCCTTATGGAAAACCTGGTTTTACAACTCGGCAGCCCTATAATCGAACTCCGTCCAATATATTACATCGATAATATCGCGAAATAAAAAAGTCATCATAAAAAAATACGAGAGCGTGATAATTGGCTTCGAAACATAATTACAGTAGCGGGAATTATTGCCAACCACCAACGTGTGGACAGACTCCTCCCAGCGGCCTCATTAGGCAGCAATGGATGTATTTCATCATTAAAATCCTATATTATTTCGTAAATTTTCATTATACCACTGTTATTGATTTTATATGTCTCATTGCTTCAAAAGGAGTATATAAAAAAAAATTGTGAACATGTTGCAGACGTCGGTTTGTCTGACGTTTTCCTCGAAAACGGTTTAGTGTAGGAATTTGAAGTTTGGTTGTTTCGTTGATGGCTTTAGCGACGACTTTCCAAAATCAAACCCCCAAATTCTCAAATAACTACTACTTCATTCTTAAAAAGTCTTCCTCTCGCTAGAATTCACTTGAAAGTGACAGAGACTGCATCAGCTTTAATGATGCCAAAAGATTGAGATCATGTTATTGAAGATTCGACAAAATGGATGTCCTCTCTTCCAACGATACCTCGCTTGCCAAAATACGACGAGTAATTTAGTAATTTAGGAATTATGAGTATGATGGAACAGATGAACATACTTAAATACCTACATAGCCTGTTAAAATCATAAACCCTCTTTTGGCTTTGCCATAGTCGGGTATAAGTAAACTATTGCAGAGTTATTTTGTAAGCCACACATGACTTTTAACCGTCGTAAAATATTAGTGAAGTTACTGCACATCGTCTAGAATTAGATCCTAAAGTCGTCGTCCTTACGATAGTCTTGGGAACAGACGTTCGTGTTAAAAAATAAATGTAACTCCCACGTTGCAAACAAGTGTATCTATATGTTATTGAGTGGTTCATGGGCTCCCCGAAGAGTAGATAGGTATACACGAATTATACAGTGTGTGTCTTTATAATGCAAAGCAAATTCGAAAAGTTATAAGAACAAATCAAAACGTTTCCTTACACAAAATTTCTCTTAATGTATGTATGTACTCACAAATTATTATCATCATTTTAAAATTATTGTATCACTAGCTTCCGCCAGCGGCTTCGGCCGCGTGATATCTTTATAAATTAGAAAGAAAGAAAGAAAGAAAAATGCGTTTATTGGCATTACAGCAGAAAAAATACACCTTATAACTATAAAAACAAAAAACAATGATTATAATGCCAAAAGGGCCTCAGCTCAGCATATTGTCAGATGACAACACAAAGTGTACCACCTGACGCTGATTTTAAGCTGCAACCCACGAGTGCCATACGCTAGAATAATAAACAGGAAAGTGTGGGTCCGCTTTAATAAATTAAATATCAGAATAAAATATAATATAATAAAAGGTAGGTTAATATAAAAAAATAGCTCACAAAATCAAATATACTGTAGTGTGTGTGTGTACATGTGTGTGTGTTGTGTTGTGAATAAATACCCAATATCTGTGTCATAATAACTATCACATTTTATACACCATATCTATTAGATATTTAAAAAATCAAAAACTATCATCTTTCTAAAGTAAGAAGGTAGGTATGTACCTTCAAAGGCAAAATCATGTGACTGCGTTGATCTTCCAAAACTACTTAACATGACAATAATAAATGACTAGTAAGAAAACAGATTATGAACAAAAATTTGAAATTGATAAAATAGGCTAAATTTCTAAAAAATTAACAGCCGGCATTGGCGTTATGACGTCGACCGGTACAGCATATAATGAGATATATAATTATAGCCTATGTTACTCAGTGATAAATTGATAATGTAGCTTTCTAACAGCAAAATATTTTTTCAAATCGGTCCAGTAGTTTTTAAGTTTATTCGTTACATAAAGGTATTCAAATCTTTCCTCTTTATAATATTGGTGTAGATGTAGATGTCATAATATAATATCATTGTAGTATGTAAGAAACATTTTTGAAAAAAAAATTTCTTTCTTGAACGGCTCGCCGCACACAGATAAACCCTGAGAGGTTTTCGTTGTGAGGCTAAAACCAAAATGTAAAATAGGTTAAGTGTTTTAGAAACAAATAAATAATAATAATAATATCGAAATGAGAGAATCTGTGCCAAATTTTATCGACGGAAAAAATACCTATTTAAAAAATCTTTTTTTTAATGGAATTTTTATACATTTTGTAACAAAGCGGTGTAACTTTAAACTAAATCATCTATCGCGATGAAACAAACTCCATAATGATTGGAAGTAATTAGGTGTCCTCATAAAATAAAAATTGTGGAAAAAAAACTACCCTTAATTGAAAATAAACATGTTTTTTTTGCAATTATCTTTTTTTTTGCTCAATTTCAATAATCGTAAAATTTCTCGAAAAGGTAAAAATAACAAAACACAAATTGTCTTTTTATATTTTTTCCGTCAGTAAAATTAAACATAGATTCCCTTCATTTCGATATGTGCATATTATAAAGACTCAAATTGTATAAGGCATTCCTTGTGCCATTAAAAAACAACTACTCTTACATATCATCTAGTTCCTAATCCAGAAGGCTTACCTGTAAGTATCTCTCTTCCCTACTAGTAAAGCCCACATGGTAGTAGGGCCAGCCTTTCAAGTAGGGACAATCTACTTCAACCGGTATCCACCTAATGCCGAGTGTTGGTCTCCTCCATTGCACGTCACTTTTCCCAATCTTGAGTCTCCCGCATCCAACTCTTACCTGCTACTTTAACCATGTCGTCGGTGTATCTGGCTCTGGCCTTTTTTTTTTTGGGTGGGAAATCATCAAATAACTTCTCACGCTCTGGGCGGAGCAGGAGGGCGTGTCAGACTCTTACTGACCAAAACCCACCCGTGTTCCTTCAGTTGCCGTGTTGCCAGAGGGGCCACGATTTCCCTATCGGTTTTCTTCGAACCCCCGGCAGGCATTGGCCCTAGCGGACCCCGTCAATTCTGCTGACATCTCTTTGAGGCGCGCGTGGAACACAACGCGCCGTCGACCCGGGCTTGGTCCTTATCAGACGGTACACTCCTATAGCCACTGCTGGCCTCATCATTTATTTTTGCTATGATACATTTGAGTTTTAATCTTCAGCAATCTTAAACATACCTTTATGTTGATGGTTCTATAATAGCTCTTCATATTATTTTTCTTTTCTCATGGTTCCTGACTTTTTATTCTGTTCGTTGATTTCATCGCTTAATTTAAGTTCACTCATGTTCACGGTGGATAAACACCCTACTTAATGCTCTATTACTCTATTTACATAATCAAGGGTTGTAAGTGATACGTGTACTTTGTGAGATGTTTCTTAGGGGATGTATACTGCTGATGTTTTAAACCCTAAAGCATTTTTTATCTCATCCATACTTCATTGCAATTATGTTTCTATTAGATTTTAATTAATAAGGGTGCTTATGAGAATCATGATTATGCATCTCAGTTAGTTATGAAATTATGTTTTTAAGGTTCTGTAACTCAAAAAGAAAAAACGGAACCCTTATAGGATCACTCGTGTGTCTGCCTGTCTGTCTGTCCGTCTGTTACAGCCAATTTGCTCCGAATCTAATGAACCGATTAAGTTAAAATTTGGTACACATATGTATTTCTGTGACCCAAACACGAACGTGTAACGTAAATAAATTAATTTTGAATATAGGGGTCACTTTTGGGGGCAAACAAGAAAAAAAAAAGTTTTGCTAACAGTACCGTGTGACATATTAAATGAAAGAGCTTGTTACGAGGATCTTAAACATGTTTTTTATATAATTTTAAAATAAACACTTTTAAAGATATTTAAGAAATTCGATGAAAATTGACCATTCCCCCCCTTATCTCCGAAACTACTGTATATAAAATTTTGAAAAAACGAAATCGTATGACTCTTTACTCATAGATTACAGGAAAACCTATAAGAAGTCTATGGTATTAAAATAACATGGTAAATCTCTCAAAATTGTGCGTACAAACTTACATTTGCAGTTTTTTTTTAGATTCTTAAATTTTGTGAAGTAATAGCATAACATACTATTTGAAAAAAGGTTGGCTGCATTACCGTGTTTAGCAGGTAATATTATGAGAAAAAATATTTTGTTGCTCGTATTGCTTTGGTCATAGATGATTGACTTATTAGTATATCATGTCTTGTATTTAGGAATACTTCTTAATTCATTTTAAAGGCTTCTAAAGCGTTGCTAGCTTCTTAAAGGATGCCTCATTCTTTTCTAGTCTTCAAGACTAAAGCAAATAGGTCTGCTCTACGCAAATGCATTCTATCTGGTATCATGTTCCCGTTTACTATCAGGCGAGACGATTGTCTAGCTTATATCCTGAATATATATATTCTGCCTAGCCTTTTCCCAACTTTATTGGGGTCGGCTTCCAGTCTAACCGGATGCAGCTGAATACCAGTATTTTACATGGAGCGACTGCCTATCTGACCTCCACAACCCAGTAACTGGGTAATACGATACCCCCTTGGTAAGACTGGTTGTCAGACTTTCGGGCTTCTGACGACCCGTAACGACTGTCAAAGATCCACGAATGACAGCCGGGACCAACAGCTTAACGTGCTTTCTGAGGCACGGAGGAGTCTCGGTATGAAGAAATGGTTACCCATCCACGGACCAACCCCGGCAAGCGTAGCTTAACCTGACAAATCGACCCGAGCGGCTGTTAGTAATATATAAAATAGTAATGACCTTAAGGAATTAAAGGTTCAAGTTTTCTTGATTAATTATGTTCTTGTATACGTTCTTTTTAATACATATTTGAAATTGGGTATGTCTATGATACTTTTCTTTCGTCTGGTTTGTCTAGTTTTCATTTACAAACTCGTTAAAATTCACGTAATCAAGCAGGTTACTACTAGTCCTACTAAGTTCCACTAACGAATGATTCTCTTCAACATAATTATCACCAAAAAATCTACGTATCAATACAAACATCAGTAAGTTCACAGGTAAACTTGAATGATGCTCTCAAAAGCCTCAAAGGCACTGCGGCTTACCGATGGTTATCCGTCAGTCCTGAAGGGTGCAAGAGGAGGATTATGACCAAATTGAAAACGTGTTTCAAGCGTTATTTTGGATACGCCAATTAATCCGAAACGAGTGTTTGACAGATGTGTATACAGGTTGGGAAGCATTGTTATTTCTTTTTTAACATGCTCGGTGCAACTAGTAGTATCAATGCATTTTTTAAGTCTTTGATTTTTGCAATTGTGAAATTATGTATCATAAAACTGTAATTTTAATAATTTGCGTTTTGTTTTTTTTTGGGGGGTTTGGCTCCGAATTTTAATAAGTTAGAAGTGAACTTGAGATAATTCGGCCTATCGCCCATTTATTTCTTTCAACAAAATAAGTTACACAGATAACTAAAAACTATTTCAACTACAACCAATTTAATTTTTATTTCACGCATATTAAACAAGTTGAGTAGGTGCTCAAACAAATTCACTTTGCATACAGCCAGGGGACTAAGTTACTAAATAAAAACCGGTCAAGTGAATGTCGGGCCACGCACAGTCAAGGGTTCTGTAGTCGGGATGTATAGGTATTTACGTATGCACCGTTTTGATTTTACCGGCCTAAAAATAAGTTTTAAAAAACAAAGTTATTTCTGCGGTTGTAATCGAAAACATCCAATAACTCAAAAACTATTAACTTAAATAAAAAGTCACTTAATAAAATCATAATCTTTATTATCAAATTAAGGGATCCATCGATACCCCCACGCTTATGAACATTGATTTTTTCATCCGTTGTTTACACGTAGGATCATGTGGGAATCATGTGGGAGTGACACCCCTAATTATTGTTTTCGTAATTTCATAACACCATTATTTTGCAGTGTACAGAATACAACCTTTTTTCCAATTTTCATTGCAAGTTAATAGTCTCTGGGTAAAATGGCTGTGTCACATCCGGACTAACAGACAGACGGACATGATGAAATTATAAGCGTTACGTTTTAGCCATTTGACTTCTTCTTTTTCACTCTTGTCAGAGCGGTCGTGGTATTCATATGGTTTCTTGTCTAGGGGCTGATGTGATTGCCTCATGATTTCTCACCATCTATTCCGATTTTTAGTATTCGACTACGGAACTCTAAAATTGCACCGTATTTATTATTATATTCACATTTCAAGCAAAACTGCTGGACAGTGATGTAACGAGTGGAACTGGCTCCATGACAGGTGCAAGCGATTATAGCATGGCCATGGGAAAATGTACCCTATGAATATAGTGTTACGTAATGTTAGGACAGGGAGTATATAATGTGTGAATATTGTGACAACTGAAGTTGTGGTATAAAGGGGCTTTACCTAATTGGTAATTTTAGATAAGGTTTTGTGTTAAGAGATGCTATCGGCTTTTGTTTTTCCAGAAATAATCAAGGACCAATTTTGAATCATAATTAAAAACCTATTTTTTTATTAAATAGATTTATTTTAACAAATAGTTGCATTTGCTGGAACTCAGGTGCAAGTGATTGTAGCATGGCCAGGGGAAAAATTTACCCTGTGAATATGGTGTTATACAACATTGATCGCGACGATAGGTCGTAGAGGAGAGAAATCAAAGATGATTGAGTGGACTGTATATTAAGTAGATTTATGAATATATAAAGTACAACACGGAATAGGAAAAACAAGAATTAAATAGGAACGTTAACAAGACGCGTAAGCGCAGCCGTGCTTGAAGGCGTGCAACAGCTGACTGCTGAGGCGCGGGGGCCCGCGCTTGGCTGTGAGGCCAGCTGACTCGCCGCTGCCCCGCACCCCTCGTTCACTGCCGCCAGCGCGCGGCGATGTTGAGAGCGGAGGTCTCAACAAACATTGTGTCGGCCGGAGTTTATCATCATCAACATTTCAGCCGAAAGACGTTCACTACTGGACATAGGCCTCCCCCAAGCACCGCCACTTCGACCGATTCTGTGCTTTCCGCATCCAGCGGATTCCTGCGGCCTTCACAAGGGCATCGGTCCATCTGTGGCCTTCCAACGCTACGTCTTTCGAAGTTAATGTGTGAATATTGTATCAACTGAAGTTGTAGTAACAAGGGGCTGTAATTGGTAACATACTGTAAAAAGATTAAATAAGCTTTTACACAGAGACCGGCTTGGTTTCGGCGTGAAATAATTCTGAAATGTCATTCTTTTATGAAAGGCCGTTTTTGACTTCACAATGCGGGACACAAGCAAGACCAGTAGAGAATCATTTTATTACTTAGGTACTTAAACTTTTCATGGACTTTAACGTATGTGAGAGCAAAAGTCTACCTACTACGTAGATACCAATAGGAACACAAAATAAATTACAAAAACTATACAACATGAAAAACCCGTTATCTCAGCAAAAAAACAATAACATACAAAAAAAAAAAGAAATACATTATTTTCATAACAGTTCGTTCGACACGTCAGCTTTTCACGTCAATGGGCGGCGTGAACGCGTGACATCATTCAGGTGCGTCACGCCGCGACACGGTCAATTACGAATGATATGAAATTATTTTCGTCTGCTCTTATTGTGAATTCAGATTTTAATGTGTGAAAAATAATATTTCTGGTAAAAATTGCGATGCATTGAATTTAATGTTATGTAAAACTGAAATGGAAAATTCGGTTTGGTTTTAATGAGATGGTAGCAGAAAATATTAAATTGTATACAAAAATTACAAAAAAAGTATACAAAAAGTATGTATATAGATGACTGGACAGGCCCTCTCAATCTGTGTGGTGCTTTCCTCAAAAGACCACTTCAGACACCAATCCACATGGCCTTCACATGACCTGACCAAGATTATGTCTGGACTTTAAAAGAGACTGAGACCTCTGAGTTTGTTTCGACCTTTCTTCTCAGAGTAGTCAGTTAGGAAACGCCGACCTCATCTAGCTTTAAAATATGATTGACGTGTAAAAGTGTTTGTACAAACCTACTTACAGAAATAAAATCATTTATCATTTATGAATACCCTACTTATTACTTCACTTTTTCTTCTTCATAGCCTGTAATTGTGTGTACATTGTGCAAATAAATAAATACATAAATATAAATATATATTCAAAACAAAATTCAACAGTACACAAAATACGTGTTACTGCTATTAATTAATGATCAATCATGAATAATTAATTAGTGCTATTATGTAATAAAAAATTAAATGCTCTCATTTCTGCCATCAGTTCTGCGCTAAAACGTCTATTTTTACGTAACCGATTCAAACGAATTCCGTACAAAAAAATAAATAACAAGAGTACAAAGTAAACGAAAAACTCCACTGTATTTGAAAAGCAGTATGCCGCACTGTTGACCTTTCATTGCCTCGCCAGTAAAAATGTTATGACAGTTTTTTTTTTTTCACGATACTGAAGCCTGACTGACTGCTTGTGTCGTCGACACGGTCAATTTAATTGATAAATTAATTGAAACCCAACGTAATTTACGGAACCCTATTCTCTGTTTGGGGTGATTTTTTTGTATACTTACGCCAAATCACCGAACATTTATTAATGTCTGACGAAATTTTTGGGAATTTGTCACAGTAAAATGTTTATGCGTGTATTAAAGTCATGCTACATTAGCCAGGGGAATTGGTTTAATAGATATAATTTTTTAGAGGTTTACACGCTGATGAAACAAAACAAAACTCGGCGTGTTTACACACAGGTATGTGACTTGATTTGTTAGGTGCAGTCGGTACTTACTCGTACCTGAGTACCCAAATGGGGTATTGCTCATGTAACAATACTCAACTAGATTTCAAAACAAATTCAAGACTAAGATTTGAAGTTATGTTATTAACAAAAAAAACCTCTGTGACAAACAACCAAAAAGTGACCCTAAAAAAGGTGCCGTTTGTTCCTTTTTAGGTCGTAATCTTTAAAAATTGGCTCTGTGAAATCTCGGTAGAGTTTTTTATTGGTATGTATGGCATATGTTGAGAGGAAGTTTTGCAAAGATATCGACATAGCCAAACAACAAGAGGTTTAGAAACAGCTACACAATCCTTTTGACTTTCATACACCACAGAACATCAAACCACCTAAACTCGTAATAGAATAATCAAAATACACATTTGCAGTTCAATTAGATAATGTTATTGCCCTAAAAGCAATGAATAAACGATCCCGCGCGGCCGTCACCGGCTCCAATTATTCGCATAATCCTGGACCTCTTTAAAAGCAATTAATATTCCATTGATCCATCAGGGGATGGTCATCCGGGGTAATCTCCCCTGCCTGGTGATGATCGACACCTCAGGTGTTTTTCAAAACGTTTATTACATTACATTTCTTTCCTAAAGCGTTTGTTTGGTGAGAGTGTTCCTTTGTAATTTGTCAACAGAGTTTAATAAAGGTGACGTTGGTTTTATAATCAATACCTACATAAAATTTATTGAATTGTTTTGCTTTCAAGTCGCATGTTGAAGAAAGCGGAAACTTAATCGTAACGAGGAGGTGTCACTTGTATAATTGTAACAGCAAAAGGGAGGAGTTTAGCTACACCTTTAAGATTTAGTTTGAAATCCTAGTCAATTCCCAAGCAGTTTTATTTATGGGAAAGTATTGCAAAGTCTTCAACTTTCTTGTGTGCCTTTACCAAAAAAACGTGTCACGTATGATTTAAAGCAAAATCAAAATTTTCGCAGCCGCCATCTTGGATTTATATTTTGATCTCACTATCGGCTTTAGCACCCTCGAAAACTTTGAAAACGACACCAATGACGAAAAATTTGTAAATTTTCGCAGCCGCCATCTTGGATTTTCATTTTGACGAAATTCACACTTTCTCTCTCTCTCTCTGAAATGCAGTATACTCGGGCCGATGTGTAAAATTTTATTCCCCGACACTGTAATCACTTTACTCTTTTCTCTTGTTTTTTTCTGGCAGGGCTCTCTTTCTTTCTCTTTGAATTAGAAGAAGACAGTCGCAAGTATTAACGCTTTTTAGCGTGACGATTTGTGCCAGTTCGCAAGCCACGTTAAATGGGACACTCAGAAAGTATTGCGATACTAAAAAAAAAAATACTACAGGTTATAATTTTTGTATTATTACTTTTCAAAGAATTCTCCATTGTCATCTATCTATACACAGTTTTATACGTCTAAACCTTTCATAACACATTTTCCAGTCCGCTTCAGATACCTCTTCTATCCCCTTCTCAAAACTCAAAAAACTCAAAACTCAAATCATTTATTTCAATTAAACCATTTACAGGCACTTTTGAATTGTCAAGGAATCGGTCAGTCAGAAATAGGTATGAAGCTAGTTGCCCATTCCAAAGCGTAGTAGGTACCTATGGAGAAGAACGGGCAAGAAACTCCACGGACACTCTTTTAAATAAAAAATTGTTACAAAATATTGGTTACATCAATCATGTTGAAATTATACATGTGAGAACAATGTAGAAAGATGTGCACATGAGAAGCGTCCGTAATAAAAAGATAAAAAAGAACAATTCAAAAAAATTCAAAATAAGCCCTGGCAGCTAAGAGATGACCAGTCCCAACTGACGGCGCCCGTTCACGAACATGACGCATGGATTAGCACCATTCAGCTCAACCATTTTGAAGGGAGCTAAATGATCCAACACACGCGCCACCATCAGCAAAACATTTGAGTGAGCATGACATACTCACAGCCGCCAGGGCACATTCAAGTCAATGCAAAACATATTACCCGGTAAATGGTAACTCTTTAGTACATAGTGCTCACATAGTGTGCTATGCAATTATATAATACAAAAGAGACTGAGTTTATACAATGCAAAGATGGTCTTACAATCTTCAGCAGCTCCAACAGTATTTGCAAATGTTAATCAATTAGTTGTGGTTGTGGAGCAGGACCAGCATTGAGCCAAGCATTTTTATCAGTGATGTAATCCCCCAACGTATAATATGCCTGCCTGCATAGTGTGCGTTTTATACAAGATTTGAATTTCGTCTCATTCAGTTGAAGTATGTGGGGAGGAATTTTATTGTAACATTTTAAACAGTATCCCATGAAAGATGAATCTACTTTAGCTAGTCTGAAACCTGGTTGAACTAATAGGTCCCTATTTCTAGTACTATAATTATGTCTATCACCTCTTTTGCTAAAAAGTTGTAAATTCTTTCTTACGTACATGATGTTTTCATAGATACGAGTATATTGACAAGGTACCGTCATGATGTTAATATCCTTAAACAGTTTCCTTAGAGAATCGCGCCTGCGGAGACAATATATGGCTCTGATCGCTCTTTTCTGGAGAATAAAAATAGACTCGATGTCTGCAGCCCGTCCCCACAGTAAAATACCGTAGGACATGATACTAAGAAAGTAGCTGAAATATACTAGCCTCGCGGTATCTACATCAGTAAACTGACGGATTTTTCTGACAGCATATGCTGCTGAACTTAGCCGTCCTGCAAGAGATGTTAAATGAGGACCCCATTGCAGCCTTGAGTCGAGCGTGATCCCTAGGAAAATAGTTTTATCAACGAATTCTAGTTTCTCTTGATTCAATACTATCTCACAATCACTACTTTTGACATTTGGTAAAGAAAATTTTATGCACTTAGTTTTTTTTCTATTTAATACTAAATTATTAGCAGTGAACCAATTTTGGACCTGCAGTAGGGCGTTATTTACGTCGTTAAAATTTGTAGCACGTCTATCTACCTTAAAAATTAAAGAAGTATCGTCAGCAAATAACACCATTTGTGGTTGATTTTTTAATAAATGGAGTAGATCATTAATGTATACTAAGAAGAGGAATGGACCCAATATCGAGCCTTGTGGCACACCTAATTTTACTTTTAAACCTAATGAATTGATGCAGCCAGTGCATCTTTCGGTGATGAAAATCCTTGAATTGATTTTTATTTTGGGGAACAAAAATTATAAATCCATCCGTTATGATATCTTAAACGCGTCGAAACGAGCCTGCTTGAAATTTTGCTATCATGTCTCAGCACTATTCTACCCGAACCTCTTTCTGAGTCTCCGTTAAATTTTGCGGTACCACCGTGAAACTATCTTCCTTAACCGAAGATTGTAGAATTTCATGCACACTTCCCGATCCAATCTGCAGTATATGCTGGACCTCTTCACATGTAATTCGCCTATTCTCTTGAATTAAATTTTTCATAGCCAGCACGTTTTCTTATGTAACAGCCGTCATAGGGCGGCCACTTCTTTCTTCGTCCGCCAAAGTTACTCAACCATGCATAAATTCGTTGAACCAGCGGCAAACAGTCGCTTTAGAAAGGCTTTTGTCTATTAATACCCACGGAACAGAAAAAACAGTGGAAGTGCAATGCAACAAAATTACTATGAGAACCGTTGTCGCCAAACCCTCACAAATAAACTGATAATCATATAATGCACTACAAATAAGCCGATCGTTTGATTTGTCGTTTAAATTTTAGTCAAAACTAGCATAAGTCACAGATTCTACATTTGGAAAGAAACCTTCAGTCTCTTAAAATAGGATTTATTTTGCGTTAGTGCAGAAAGTATCAACGACGTTTTGTAATCTAAAGTCAAACTAGATTCGATCACCAAGTAAATTCTGCTACCCGACCATAGATGGCGGTATTCTCAGTTGTCGCAATTATAATCTTAATTACGTTAGTAGTAAGGTTGACGTTCGCGTCATAGGGTCGTGTCTTCTGCTACTCGATCAAGGCAGCAACACATTGAATTTTCAATAACATTATCGATATCGATAGATACCCGATTTCATAATTCGAGAAAATAAGACTTGTTTGGAGTTGAGTAAAACTGTAAGATGAATGACGTAGTATTATTTAAAAATAGAATCTTACATAATGTATAAGATTTTAGTTTTAAATAATATCTTCTATATAATAAAAATCAATTGCTATTCGTTGTTCTCACTAAAACTCAAAAACGGCTTGACCGATTTGAATAATTCTTTTTTTGTTGTGTTCGCCCGAACATAGGGACAAAAAGTTTAAAAAAATGTCGGGTAGGTAGGGTACGTTGGATAGGAAGGGTAGGAAGGGTAGGTAGGTAGGGTAGATAGGTAGGGTAGGTAGGTAGGGTAGGTAGGTACAAAACTAGGAGAGGGTGGGTAGGTAGGTAGGTACGAAAGTAGGGTAAGGTGGGTAGGTAGGTATATTATTTTTATATGTATGTAGCTATATTATTAGGTATATTGGGAGAAGTACTAATACAGCGCAGGCGGAGCCGCGGGCGGTAGGTACCACAGGTAGTACTGAATAAATTGTGAAAATCATCTTACTTGGGTTAAAATTAAAAATGCGTTGTTCTGTCTTTTTATTTATTGTCCTTGAAATAGAACGTTTTTGTTAAAAAACTGGCGTTTCGAAAGTCTTATTTTTAATTTTAACAAATGGTGTACGCGAACATTTATATATTTTTCGACTATTGCCTTCATCAAATCAGTGACGTGATTGGACGCAGGAAATTCGCATATTTGATGGGAGGCAATATCATTAAATAAAACAGTTCCAATAAACTTCCGCATAATTAGAGTTATCGCCACTTCCTTTCGAAAAACCCCGATGTCAACGTTTTTTAAAAATGTTTCCGCCGTCTGACATATTTTGACAACATCTGGCGAAGGATACAACAATCCACCTTGATCTCTCGCAATTATTTACTATTACTATAACTTTTTATAAATAAAAAATTTGAAATTATGTACTAATTTAATAATGTATTATCCTTGAGGCGGGCGCCGGCAACCCGGTGTGGAAGCTTTTATCACTGATCTTACACACCGAAATATCTTGAAATTACCGGCTGAACAATGCAACGCGTCTCAAACATTATATAAAAGTTTGATTACAATTTCGCTATATAGCATCTATGCAACCTTATATTTCGTGTATGAATGTTAGGCGACATTATATCTGTATTGTAATGTTATACAACAAATATTAAATTAGGTACTTATTTTCTTTTATCGATAACTATCTATAACATCAATACCCGACCTGACTACATCCCTAATTGAGTAGCGAAGAACTTTCGAGAACGAAATAGTGAATACATTCAATCCAATATAAACTTTATTTTAATCGCGTAAAGTTGATTTTAACTAAACGTTCTATTAAATTATTAGTAAATTGACAAAAACTAAGATTTTATTAGAAAATTAATAAAATCGTATTTACTGAAGGTACGAAACACCTCCATTTTTAAGATTATTTCTCCTACTATCATTTTTGCACTCCAAAACAGAACAATACGGCATATTTACGGAAAAATAAATTTGTCTCGAGACTAGCAGCTCGACGCGTTGTTAGAACACGACTGAAGTAAAGTTGCGTAACAGCGCTTAATTGTGACACGCGTGCCACGCCTACTTTGCACTTCCACTGTTTTTTCTGTTCCGTGATTAATACCATTCGAAGTCTTTCAAACGATTCTTCTGGTTTTAGTCGACATTTGAAATCGTACAAAATCATCGCGCAAAAATGTTTTTGTTGTTAATCCATTTTTCAGTGAGACAGTATTTTAATTTAGCTTGTAAAAAAATGTGGAGGGAATTTCGAATTTGGAATGTTGTGTTTTTTGTAATAAATAGTCATAGTTTTAATTAAATCAAAACCAGCCAGTGTCCCATAGACAAAAACTGTTAGTCGCAAAACTTTCTGAGTGACCTGTGTACTTCCATGGAACGCACCGGTGTATATCAACCACAACCTAATCCACCCATATCCGCCTAGATAAAGAACGCGTCGGCACAACAGAAGTAAACAAACATTTAATTCCCACCACATATTGTCACGATCATAAACCGTAAAGCAAACAAAAATCGTAATAATCTTAACGACCATCTGTCTCCATTGTTATCTGATATCGATATGATGGAACAAATGTCCGGAGTCCGATATTGTCCGGGGGGCGTCCGGCACAAGTGCAGTGTCCACAAGCATACTTGCACCTAAACCTACAACAAGCGAGCTTGTCCCCTGGCCGTTTGTCCCCTACTAAGTTTTTGTGTAAATTCGACCCAGGTGGCAGTGTTGAATGAAAATATAGAAGTGGGGGGGCTAATGTTACGTATTGTCAAATAGTTGTTGAGATCTGTCGATTGTTGTTATTGCGTGAAGTGGAGAAGGGATTATGTTATCTTTTTTTTGTGGTTATGTTAATATTTTATTTGGGATAATTGTGTTTGGTAAAGGCGGGTGGAATAATTTAATGCGATGGAACTGTAAACAAAAAGTCAACATTTTTCGTGTTAGTAAATATATAGATAGTAGGAACTTAGTCTACCGCAGCCATCTTATAATTGCTACATTCCAAATAGTGTAGTTTCTGGAAAATAAGGCCCCTTGCGCCACGGGTGTGCTGAAAAGTTGGCTAAGGGAAATAAATAAGTAGGAGGGTGGACCGCGAAATGTATCATTCACACCAGTTTTATACCACTTTTTGGGATCACCAATCTATTTGTGGCGATTCTTGTCGAAATACTGAATTTATTTTATGTCACCAATATTAATTTGCAATTCTTTTTTTACAAAAATACATCCGACTACAAAGTGAAAAATAACTTGAATTTCGGAAGTCGGTTGTATTTTTTGGAAAAAGTTTTTTTTTCACTGTTCATTGGGTTGCTTTGAAATTTATCTAATTTACAATAAATAGCCTAATGTCAACTGCTCATCACCTTTTACAAAATATTGCTTTTCCCGATGCAGGGAATTTAATTTTTGAGGAGTTCTCCAGGTACTTCACCATCAGCTTCACTGCACCATATGAATTGTGACGAGCATCAATTGCTTACCAACCATATTAAAGTAATCGATTCGCAACCCGTGAAATCCATATTATTGAGTAGTTCCTGTGGCCATCTGTGTCCTTCATCATCAGTTCCACTTTATCAAATGATGCTTCCCGAGAGCAAATGCACAAGTTACTATATAAAATACCCAAATCGGTATAGGTGTGCCTATAATATTTGAAGAGTTTCCTCGATTTATTCAAGATCCCATCACCAGATCGTGACCAAATAACAATGAGACCAACTAAAAAGCATACCTACCCTTTCACACAAAAAAAATAATTTTTCAAATCGGTCCAGCCGTCTTCGAGTAATCGGGGAACATACATTAAAAAAAACGATTTCGGTGATCTGAGAACCTCCTCCTTTTTTTGAAGTCGGTTAAAAATGAGAACATCATCAAAATCTTATTTCACTTGTTTCGGTCACATCAAATAACGCAATTTAACCCCCACTACAGAATTACCTTGCATTCCGGATTCCCTTCCCAAAAATATTATAAAACCTTATTTACTCTGCATTCATGCAAATAAATCCCCAAAACACTAAGTGCAAGCCATCGTGGTTCCGTAGTAGGGTGTTCAAAGAGCCGGAATTTATTTGGCACGTAACGAGTCGGTAACGTAATTCGAGACCCCGACAGTCGCGTCGTTTGTTGTCATTAGTACATGTTCGGCTATTGATACTGGGCTGTTAACTATCAGGTTTGAATGGTTGCTTGGTACTTGCTACCTTACATGGGAATCAGTACCCTAATTGCGTAACTTATTTTCGTAGACAATTTTGCTTAATTTGTTTCATTTTGACAGTTCAACAACATTCATTGCGTTATTTACGTTGTTAAGCAGTTTCTTTTCCAACTTATGAAGCATTGGATTAGCAATCTGTTTCAAATCGAAACAGATTGTGAGTGTGTTGTATTACGCAATTAGGGTACTGGTCTGGTTGATAAAGGAAATGATGGAATTGTTGAATTTTGGATGTGGTAAAGTGTAGGTATTACTAGGTACCATTATTGTCGATGATACTGGGAGATGATGATGAAGAAGATCCTGAATAGATGGCTAGTAGTACCTACTTGCTGCCTCATTCAACCGTATGAAGTTCAACAATTCTTATTAAGTCTGCTCCTATAGTCTGTCTCATGTTTCCTGTCTCCAGCTAAATAACTTTGATGAAAACAAAACGTGGATGATGCAGACTATCAGTAAAGTAATTCCAGATCCCGATGGTTCGAATTGTGCTTGTTAGTACCTTAAATGGGAATCTGGTTTTGTTGATAAAGGGGCAGATAGAATGATTGACTATTGGATGTGGAAAGAAATAAATAATTGATGGCATAGGCAACTAAGTAGGTATCTACTATTATTGTCAACGATATAGGGAGATGATGATGACGATCATGTATATCTAGTACAACTGGCCCGTTTAAACTTTTTTCGTCAATAGTTCTTATTATAACTGTAGTCTATCTTTAACAGGCATACGAGTATGTCCTCTCTTTTGCTAAATAACCCTACATAATCAGAAAAATAAAAGTTATAAAAACTAAAAACCAACTACGCCAAAAAAGTCAACTAAAAAGGGGTTGGAAATAAAACAAAGAGAGAAAGTAAAATATGGATTTCACTTATATTTTATAGAGAGAAAAACAATGGTGCATTACACTTAATAAAAAAAAAAGCCTTTTATTACATCCAGAAAATGCTTGTTTACAAGTTAAATAGTTTGTTAGTATCATTATTTTTAATGGATAGTAGTTTCAGTTTTATATAATTTAATTATTCTGTAAGAACCCTTTTGCAGGTAAAGGCCTCCTCCAAGCTGAGCCAGTTTTCTCTGGATTGTGCTGTTTGTGTCCAGTTTGGACCCGCTATGCGTTTGATTTCATCCTCCCATCTGATAGAAGGCCTCCCTTTCTTTCTTTTGCCTACTGGCCCCCTCCATTCTGTCACTCTTTTTGTCCACCTTTGATCTTGCAGGCGTGCTGTGTGTCCGGCCTTCTTCCATTTTAATGCAAGAGCTTGTGCTAAACCGTCTGTGTGTTACACTTAACGTATTCTAAAAGCCACCGGAAAAAAACGTGTGTTGCCACACGTCAAAATATTTTTAAGACACATTAATGTTGTACACATAAAAAATAACAAAAAAATATTAAATTCGATTCTAAATTATTATAGATTACTGCAACTAATTACAGTAATCTATAATAATTCAGAATATCAAAATATATGTTCACATTGTATTGAACAAAAGGTATAAACAAGACATCACAGACAGACAGACTAATTAAAAATCCGGAGTCACACGTAATCTTTACTGGCCTCGCAAATGGCAACCAAGCAAAAGTAAGAGGATAACCCACGTTGTGCAAAGTCCAAATATCGTCAAATAAAATCTGCCAATTCACAAACACCCCGCGGCTTCCCTAATTTGTCTCGTCAGCTTAGCATTTATAACTATACATATAAACACGATAAACATCTGAGATCATGCACATTTTCTCGGAAGGGGCAGAGGCTGAGGGTGCGTAGCTCTCTAACTCGATAATCCACCCCCAACACAGGGCAGATTTATTAATCAATCTCCAAAACGTTTTAACTGGGCAAATTGAAAAATTATGTGTCGACGCGTTTGCGACCCCTGTATGGGAATGTTAGTTTAGTTTGTGAAGAGATTTTTGATATATGTGATGCTTTTTGTCTTTGGCAGTGGCTTCTGTTGAGTTGTGGCAGGGGATTTGATTTAGGAACGTTTGGCCATGATTTATTGGACTACGTCGTCGACTGTGTAAAATTCAACTGTTACCGCCAGTTCCTAACTAAATTGTATCTAATAAAAATAAAAAATGCCTCGTTGGTCTAGTGTTCGTAAGGTCTACTGCTGGGTGGGTGCTGTCTCAGGTCGGGCAAAGTAATATTGTGTTTTGCCACCAGGAATTTTTTAGTAGGAGCCCGAAGTCTAGATTTGTGCCCGGTTGATGGCAATAGGCTCGCCCCCTATTTCATGAGACTTAAACATAACTGGCGAAATGTGGGTGTATATATACATCGACAGTTGGCGACATGCGTGATTATGTTATTTAGAAATATTTGCATCAACTATACTCCATTTGAAATAAGATTAGACATTTAACTAAACCTTTTTTACAGTCCGTTCAACCGATTTTGACTTCTATTGCGTTGGTGGCATGACAAATGGCAGCTGCAGTAAACAGTTGGTTTGTAACCACTTTTTTTGCTTTTAATGCCATCCTTATGCCTACGCAATAGAAGTCAAAATCGGTTGAACGGACTGTAAAAAAGGTTTGTTTAAATGTCTAATCTTATTTCAAACGGAGTATAAGTCTTTTCACTTTCTCAGTTTGATAATTGAGAAAGTGAGCAAGCTGATGCTTACCCTCCACGCTTGAGGTTTGTATGTGGCATTAGGATACATTCAGTAGGTACATACGTACGTATTCCAAGAATCTATTAAGTCAGCTCATTTTATTGGGATTTACTTAGAAAACATTTCTGATCTAATAACCCGCATTTCTACTTCCCAAAGTATGTCCACCACTATCAAAACCCACATTGTTGCACACAGACTATCCTTATACTCTTATCACTACAAAAGCACATGCCGTCAAAAAACCTTGCCTATCCGTCGCCACGGCTAATTACCCCCGGCGTATTATCAGTGACCCTACGAAGTTACTTTGACAAAGCGTTTCAGTCATACCGTCATATGCCAGCACAGTTCTGCTATCTACCCGAGTACCCGCATCGGGTAGGGTGGGTACCCCAGTTTATTCTTCGTCGGATGTTTAATCTGCGACAATGTTTAATTAATCAACGTTTGTCTTGTTGATTGCCTTCCCAATTATAAGTTCCACCGTGTGTGTATGACGTTGATTTGTGATGATGTCTTGGATTTTTGGGATTTTCTTATTGTTTTTAAGGATTGGAAAATTAAAAGAGTTGTACTGTTCGTTTCAGACTAAAAGGAGCAGATAAAAAACAGCCACCTTTTATCTTTAGAAAAGTAAAAAAAAAATACTACCTACCAAGTAGTTAAGTTACCTACTTCATGACTACTTCTACTGTTTTTACTATTTTATGTGTAATTGTTTTACGAAATAACAAATTGGAAAAGTGTTTCTATTGTTTCAAAATTTTGCATGCCGTAAGGTAAAATGTATCGAAACCATTTATAAAAAATTACATCTTATCTGTATACATTTGAAGCAAATAAATGATTTGATTTGATGATTCGGGTTCATCTCGAGATAACAAAACAGTTGCTGAGTTTTTTTATTTTTTTTTTTGTTTGTTTCTGGTTTTTGATCGATTTCAATTATTGATCAATTTAGAACGTATATTTTTGTTTATTTGTTGCTAAAAGTTATACAATTTTTAACTAAATTCATGTTTTATAATTATAACATAGCTATATAAGTTGAAAAAATAAATTCCACCATTCGAATAGACATGAATAGATACATACCTACGTAGGTATATATATACATGTACACACAACTTATTTTTGGAGTCCTAAGCGGAGTTACACAATAATATTTTTCCTATACCCGAAGAAATTAGGCAGAGCAAATATGAGGGGTGCGCGAAGAAACTCCAAGAACTTGTTAATAACTTAGAATAAACAATAATAGCTGCAGAGGGGACGCTGCTTATTATTCTACCTAGCACATTATTCTATATGGCATTCGTACTATTTTCTATTGACATTCTAGTAGATTTTTTTAGCTTTAAAAGAATTATGCCCGTCACAATAGGCAGCTCGTAATACCTACTGTGAGATGAATATTGAAACAAGAGTGATTGCTTAGGAAATTGCTTACGTTTGGCATTACCTAACTTGAAATTGCTTTGCCTGACGTTCGTGAAAACGAGCTAAAGTATATATTCAAATTATGACACGTTAACTTTCACAACATTGTTAAACAAAAGTTTCAATGAAAAACGTAGTTTCACAAGCAGGCTAGTGAACTAAGTGGTATCTAGACCAAAAAAAAACAGTGAAAAAAATGCATAGCCGCTTATAATTATGTGATGAAACCATCAAAGTTCTAAGTGATTATATTAATACATATAAGAAAGTTAAATGAAATAGAACACTGACAACGTTTCAAATACCTAGCACTCTCAATACATAGTCTAGATCTACGGTCTAGGTCTTGGACCAAAGTGGAGCGTGTGTTCAAGTCCAGATGAGATCGAGCACTCCACTTTGCTCCAAGATCTAAACTTCCTCAAAGCCCTAGATCTCTCTCTAAATTAGCTTCTATCGTTCGTGTAATATCTGCTTGGTTTGTACTACTTGTCCTTTATCTTTTTCATTGTATTGTACCTGTATATAATATTAAGGATTTACCGTGGTAGGCAGAAATACAAGCAGTGCAATTCCAAGGCCATTTTATTATATCTTGGTATCCCGTAACACTTAATTGGTGAGTGGTGACCCCAACGTGATAGAATGACATGTCAAACGAAAAATATTAAGTACTAACCTAACCTAACCGCTACACCTAGTAAAGTAATAGTACCTTGTACTCTCTTTCGCAAGACCAAAAGCTTGTCACATCTGCAATATTTATTTTACTCACTGCTTCACACCTTGTGTAGAACAAAAACTATTCCCTAATTGATTGACGAGCTTGGAATTAGTTGGCGTTACTACACATGCAGCGGGACTTTTACAAATAGAGGTGTAACTTTGTATTTCTGGGGATATTGATATAGTTTCCAATGTTTAGAAGAGAGGGACGGAAGACGCAGAAATATTCTTTAAGGACAATGATGAATCAAAGAATAGATAGGTATACCTTACCAAAATTTTTATACGTACTAACAGATCTTAAAACGTTTACCAGGAAATAATGCATGGTTATCTTTTCATATTGAAACAAGCGAAAAACTCATACCTAATTGTAGTTAAGTGAAAGTGACCCCGTTGAAAAATGCACACACTAAAAAATTTAATTGGGTTGGACACCTTCTTAGTCTTTTCCTTATAGCTTTATCTTTTTACCACGAAATTACCTAGTATTACAGCATGACTACTGACACAGAGAAGCAGAACTGTTAATTAATTTCGAATACATGCCGTTATAAAATAACAAGCTTTGTTCAAACATCAAGTACCAGCTTTATGAGCTTTCAAATCTCAGGCACCGAATTGTTTGTTGCAAGTAAATTTAATTAATTATACGAGATATCTGGAACAATGGGATTTAATGCGGCGGTAACACTCCCTCTAATATCGCATTATCTCTATCTACCATCTCTTTTTAACCCAGTATGAAGAAGAGAGACGAGGATATGTCGGAAGATGATAGCGCAATTTTTGCTGCCGTAAATCAAAAGATGTGAAAATGTTTGTCGGGTAATTGTCCGGAACAACACTAGGTAGTCTTGGTATGATTTGGGAAAATAAAGCACTCTTTATTTGATTGATCTCATGGAACACTTACCCCAACACTAATCACCAAAGGATATGACGATTCTAAATAAGAAGTCGCAAGGATATGCAATAGGACAGTGATGACAAACCATTCACACGCGTGCTTTTGGTGGCACGTGACAAAATAATTTGGGTACAAGTCACAGTAACAAACAGAAATCTAATTGTTATTTTCAGAAACCATTTGTCTGATGATTCCTGTAAAATATGAACCTAATATAAATTATTTGGCATCTAGTTTGCAACAGCAGAATTCGAACTAATTTGATCTTTCATTTAAATATGTAATGTGATGTGGTAAGATGATGATCACTGTATAATAGTAAAGGTCTATTTCTGTATGCAAATAAAGAGTGCATATTATTGAGAATGTATTTTTTCCACTAGTCATTTAAGTCAAGATTGTTTGTTGGTTCATCATAGCCACACACATTATTTTTTTGGAATAATTTCGCTTCGCCATTCTTACAATAGGTTATAGAGCTTACATTTACATTTCACTAGTTATGTTATAAGCAAATTCCAAGCAATTGGTAACGAGTTTATTACCATTTTCTTGCCTCAAATCCATACTCCGAACTGCAGCAAAAATTTTAATGGAAATATCCTACCATTACCAGAAAAAAATACCATAAACAGCACACATCATTATCCATTCAAAATTTCCCATGATCCTTCTCCCTTTGCAAACAGCCTAATGACCCCAACGTAAGCCTTTCTCAAGGTTACGTCTCCCATTATGAAAGCCGCGAGGCATCAGGCCATGGTAGCGTATAAAAAAGCTGTTAAGTAAATACGAGGATTGAGCGGAGCCGGGCTCGCTCTTAAAAGTACTCGAAGTCAGTTCACCGAGAATTGAGGCAAAGAATAGAAAAATATTTCTTATTTTTTTTTTCGTGTGGGATGTTGACTGGAGCAAAACAGTGTGTTTGGCTTTAAGGTGAAATATTGTTTGATATAATATGAAGACAGAAAATATATATGTCCAATAAGGTGAGAGGAAAAAAGACAGGAAATTGGGTGAAGGAGACGGTAGATGATGGTCGAAAGCGATGGTGGAACGGTGGTATAAACTGTAGTGAAATTCTGTTGCCAAACCAATAGCTCGTTTGGTAAACGAAGACTATGAAAAAGAGCATTCAGATTCATATACTCATCAGGAAAAAAACATACACCTGCAGGCTCACCATGCATCATTTGCATTTAATGCTAACGAAGGCAACACAATGAAAGTTTGCTTTGAAGAACATTAGTTCAAAAAAATTCTCATGCCACATCTGGATCATATCTTAGCCCTGACCTGAGACGCATTAATTTAATAATTCCCTTTTCATGACGTCATAAACTTGGCTCGTAAAGCACCACTTTTCAGTCGATATAGATTTTTCTATCGTTTTTTGTCCGTGCTTAGTAATAAAACGGATCACTTCTAAAATGCACTTTGGAGGGACAACGGAGGGCTGATTCCTTACATTGTTGTGAAACACTGTTCACAAGGTTATAAAACATGGTATTTTTTTGCTTGTGTGTTTCATAATAATGTTCAGTCGTTCGTAACTAAATATATAGGTAAGTCATGCAATATTTTTAGATTAAAAACGTATTGTACTCATAGTGTTATTAAAAGTTAGTTTAGTAACTATTTCCAAGACAAATCATGGGATTGTTTTTCATATATTTACACAATGGATCGTGCTACGTTTATTTTTTATTTTAATAAAAATCCTCATTACTTATTTGTCGTCAGTCTGGTTGCTAAGTTAGAGTAAGTAGTTTCAACAAAGAAATGTGAAATAAAATTAGTAAGAATTTTCCTTTTCCCATTGTATATCTATCAAAATATACAGATTGCCAATCGAACACGTCTGTAAACCACATCAAGGGAAACAATCGTACAAAGAACAGGGGGCCAGCAAGGAAATCTGGATGCAAACTCTATGGGGCGCCGTCGTAGGGCCCAATCCGTAGGTTGTCTCAATAGAAGATTAATACTGCCCCGCCTTTGTGAGGGCACGGTAATAAACAGGCAGGGAATGACGTTGATGCATTGATCTTGAAGATTTTTCAAGAAAGTGTGGTGTTATTTTTAGACCGTACATTATACATAGTAGCTGTAGGTAGAATCTTGTTGGTTCCGTATCTAAGTTGATGTTATCACTACACTGGCTCACTATCAGGCCAAGCCTTTCGTGCAGGGCCATCTCACCTTCAACCTTTTCCCGCCATTCGTGGTGATTGACCAGCTACCTCATTTGTACCTCAGACAGTGTTTACATATCTAATAGATTGATACGCTACAGTGGCGTAATGTATCCTTGATTGATTGATAAAGCAGCTGTTACATTGCTTCTAGTGTATAGACCAGATATGTGTGGTATGTGTGTGAGGGTGTGTGTGTGGGTGTGTTCAACCATCGTATACTTTCATCGTACCATAGTCAGCACTGATCCTCCCACGACGATAAAAAAAAATTCAAATTCAAAATATTCTGTTTCACATACACGGGCACTTATGAAACGGCAGAAGCTAGGTGCACGATTCCAATTGGTCGCTTCCTATGGAGAAGAGCCGGCAAGAAACTCCACGGTTATTCTTTTAAAAATAAATGGTTTCTAAAATGTTTTCAAAAGACAGTGTTAATAGGTATGAGAGGACAGTGTAGGCCTATCAAAAAGTACCAAGTACTTATTAAAATAGAAAATGGTCCACAAGTCTACAGCCTACAACGTTCTCACATTCATGAAATCTAAAAGAAAAGAATCTACATAACATCATCATTGGGTCGCATTGTCTTTGGTATTGAATTTTCGTTTTTTGCCACCGACTTCAGAAATTAAAGTTTTTTTTTCGCTTTGTAGTGTTTTTTTTTGGAAGTCAGTTGATTTTTTTTTGTAAAAAGTTTTTATTTTTCCGTTTTTAGTTGTGGTACCTACCCCACACAAATTCGAATACCACAACCTGCTATGTAAATAACAGTGACAGGAACTTAAGATATCATCCATATAATATCTCATTATCTGTTACGATGCCTCATTGAGGTGGATAACAATTAAAATTCTATTGTGTCTCGTTAATGACAGTTGAAAGGCTAAGTGGGAAAAAAATATGTATTATTGAACTCAACTCAAAAACCAAACAAGCCAAGTTACAAATGAAAAAAAGAATCATAAAAATCGGTTCACCGAGTCGAAAGTTCTGAGGTAACAAACAAAAAAATTAATAAAAAAATATAGTCGAATTGAGAACGTCCTCCTTTTTTGAAGTCGGTTAAAAATAGAAAATATTGAAGAAATAAGAAGCATACTTCAACCACTAATCGTTGTTCAAATGGTTAATAGGTGTGTTTATGTTTCCCTTCAAACTGATGTTTATCAGGATCGATATTTATCAGCTATTGGAGCAGTTTAAAAATAATTTGTCCAACTAACCAATTATGTCTGCGTCAGTAAACTGAGTAGTGAGAAGCCCTAGTGTAGAAGAGAAATATTATACACGGGGTTGGGACATTGACGCGCAAATTAATTATAGTTTTTTTTTTACTGACGTAACCTTTTTTCTCTGGAGGATGTAGAATCATGTACTGAATGAATTCATGGTAATAATTTACACATTGTATACATAATATGCATAAACTGTGTACAGTTTCTCCAATATTTATAGACTTTCAAGCACATCATAGCCATGCCTTCAATTAGTGTAGTGCTGACGCATGCAGTATTGAACCCGAGCCTTCCCAAACGTCGCCACACAAGAACACTGCACGCGTAGCATGACCACCGTAGAAACGAGTTTTATCGACGGAAGAATAGACAAAATGACAGATTGTGATTGTTTATCTGTCATTTTGTCTATTCTTCCGTCGACAAAACTCGTTTCTACGGTGGTCATGCTACGCGTGCTGGTCCCGACTTGATTACTCCTCCGATTGTTTTCACCCTTACGTTAAACCCTTACGTTTTGAGCATAAAGTCGGCTTGGTTAAATAGTGGTATATAGTAAAATAAATATCACGATTGGAGAAACTGTAGACAATCGGAAAAGTCACACAAACTGTAATAAAAATAAATGTAAGTTGTTGGAACAGCTGTGAGACACTTTTAAGGATTCTGACTATACAGTGCGATTCTTCATAATGTGCACATATAAAAATCAGGGAATCTATGCTTAATTTTAAAGCCATTTTTTTATACTTTTTATGGAATAAAAAAAAAATTGTAACAAAACTGTGTAACTTTTAAATTAAATCATCTATCGCAATGAAACAAACTCCATAATGATTGGAAGAATAAAAATAATAGGCGTCCACATAAAATTTAGAAAAAAAACTACCCTCAATTGAAAATAAACATGTTCTTTTTTAGCAAAAATCTGTATTTTTAACCGACTTCCAAAAAGGAGGAGGTTATATGTTCGTCGCGTATGTTTTTTTTTTATGTATGTCCACCGATTTCTCCGTCAATTGTGGACCGATTATGAAAATTCTTTTTTTTTTTGTGCTCTCGAATTGGTCCCATATAAATTTTAGTAACTTTGCTTGGATACTTTTTGAGTTAGCTACAAAATACGTATTTTTTTCCTACTTATTTTCATACATTTTTACAATAATTGTTAAATTTATAAATAAGATGCGAAAGAGATTTTTTTTTAAATATATAATTATAATAAAAAATCGGTCGATAAAATTAAGCACAGATTCCCTCATTTCAATATGTGCACATTATGAAGAATCACACTGTATAAGCATACCCTTATCTGACAGATATTTGAATGGCAGCCCGACAACTTATAATTATACAGTCAACCGTATACAGCGTCAGCGGTTACATTTGAACTACAAAAATTGCCTTTTCTGCTACGACTATAAAGGCCCTATCAATAAAACAGAAATGCAGATTGTACTCTCAATAACAACAGGAAGTGGTCTTGTTGCAAGTCGAGCAAAGAAAAGTTTTCCCAGGATCAATCGTATTGCCACAGCAACATTTTTTTTTTTGGGTGGGAAATCATCAAATAACTTGTCCCGCTCTGGGCGGAGCGGGAGGGCGTGTCAGACTCTTACTGCCTAAAACCCACCCGTGTTCCTTCAGTTGCCGTGTTGCCAGGGGGGCCACGATTTCCCTATCGGTTTTCTTCGAACCCCCGGCAGGCATTGGCCCTAGCGGACCCCGTCAATTCTGCTGACATCTCTTTGAGGCGCGCGTGGAACACAACGCGCCGTCGACCCGGGCTTGGTCCTTATCGGACGGCGAGCTGCCCATTGCTCACCGTCCGCAAGCCCGCGCCTACGGTGGCCGGTAATCTTCCTGTGATTCCCGACGCCCAGGGCGTCTCCTCCTGCGGCGGTTAGGGGCGCGAGGGCGCGAAGTTTGCCTCTCCCTCACGCGCTCCGTCTCCTCCTTCGCGAGCATTACTGCTTCGCAGAAGGAGGTGACGGCCTCCCATTTCCTCTCGCTCCGTAGCATGGCCCGAATCAGGGCCGGACGCAAGAGGTTACCGCCGCCGATCGCTTCCACGAGGACACGGCGATGCCCTGCCCAAGCCGGTCAGATCTCCACCGTATGCTCCACCGTGTCCTCCGGGCGATCCACACAGTGATGACACCCGGGCGTTCCTCCCGCTTTATCCTGAACAGGTACCTCCCGAAACAGCCGTGTCCGGTGAGCACCTGTGTCAGGCGGAAGGTGAGGACGCCGTGGTGCCTCTCTAGCCACTCCTCAAAGAGGGGTCTTATCACCGCAATTGTGGCGTGCCCAGCGCTGGGTTGCGACAATGAGTTCATATAATTACTACACTCTTGCGATGCAGCTTTTTATTAATTTTCTATTAAAAGTGTGAGTTTCTTTCTGTATTGTTTCGCGACCTTCACCTTTTTTACCCTCGGTGAGCTTAGCTTTACTTCAGTAGCCATCTACCATTATTTACAGCCTTAAATATACTACTTCTAAAACTATCTCACCATCTAATACTCCAGAACACGTCTAGCCACCGAAATGAACGTAAATTGTAAATGAACGCAAACCGCCTCAGTTAATAAGTCACTCGGCACATTAGAGGCACTTAGCCGTAATTTTCCGTGTCTTAAGTGACTTGAGTTACTTTCAGCGAATTGAATAAGCCACATACATTATAATGTATGGTGTCTAATATGTAGGTACTTACGTTGGGTAATTTTTAGTGTTTTGAATAGCTTCGTGTTTGATGTATAATTGACCTCGTTATTGCCTTATCACCCTTAAATAAAACTACAAGGGCACTTATGAAACGCCAGAAGCTAGGTGCACGGTTCCGATTGGTTGTTTCCTATGGAGAAGAGCCGGTAAGAAACTCCACGGTTACTCTTTCAAAAATAATTGGCTTTTACAATACTTTCAAATAACAGTGTTCCTAGTTATGGGAAAGACAGTGTAGGTCTTTCAATAAGTACCAGGTACTTAACAAAATAGAAAATGGTCAACAGATCTACAATACACTAAGCCTACAGCGTTCTCACATTCACAAAATAGAAAAGAATCTATACAAAATGTAAATCAATTAATAAAAATAAAAACCTATTTTATTGAAAGGCACATGATTGCTATTACAACTGTAATAAATCTGAATAATTATCATGTCCACAAAAGTCACAAATAAAGAGTTGAAATTACTTATATAATGTCAAATAATAGGATCAATATGTCAAGGACGAATGTAAAAAATAAAAGTTTAAGATTAAAATAAACATGGTAATTTGGGAGCAGTTAATAGACTCTTACATAATTATGCCGTTAGTGAGGTAAGTACCAGGGAAGCCACATGTGCAGAAGGAATTATTGCCAAACTTCCTTGTCTTCCTTGTCTTCTCTAAGGTTGAATGTCACTTGCACGTCATTAAAAGACAATGTCTATTTGTATCTAACTGTCAATCATTGTGGTACCTCAAGCAATTACGAGTTCGACTATACTATACAATGAATATTTATAATGTTTCATAGTCTAATTTAGGATATATATTATAAACAAATTGGTATTCTTTAATAATTAAGTTGGTACACTGCTTAGCCTTTCTGTTTTAAGTATGTAGTTAAGGCATATTTTTACATTAAGAATTGAATTTGATGATAAATTTGGTAGACCTGATGATGAGGTCATAGGTTCTTGTATTTTCATAAAAAGTAGCCTATTTATTGGGGATGGCTATAAATGTTATGATTCATTATGTCGTGTTGGTCGTGTTCAACTTACTGAAACCGTAGCGTGCCAAGAAGTAGTCGAAGAGATTGTGAGTTCAAATTCCACCTGTTGAAATGGACAATTCAATTTCCGTACCATAATAAGTAGTATAGGTTGTAAAGAATTTATTGTTCTAGTGTTAAAGTATTAAATTATTATAGACATTAAGTTAAAGACATTTAAAAGTATTTTACTCTTTATCAATACTAACTCAAACTTTTTAAGAATTTTAAAGTGAAACTTTTATTACATCGTTTCAAACTTTTTCGTCTGTGTGTTGCATGTTGCGTGACGGTCGGCCGCGGAGTAGGGATAAAGTGAAAGGCGCTCGTCAGAGCAGCCAAGGTCAATATGGCGGCGCCTATAGAAGTTTCACTTTTACCGTAGTTTCATAAAACCACACAATACTTTTTTTTTGTTAATATAACAATGTAGGCCTTTGAAAATGTAAGTATTTAATTAAATTCATACCAAAAAAGTTTCTTATTACTAAGCCTGTTTGCAAAGCCTCTCTTCCCTATCTATATACACAATATTGCATTGTAAGATAACAAACTTGTAACATTTCTGCCGTTTTTTTCCTAATAAGTGAACATCAAAGGCCGTTGAATTTAACGAGAGTAAGCCGTTGATAATCCGGGACGGGCCGTTTGAACGCCCGCGATAAATAGAGACTTCTGTAATTGGACTTGTTAGGATTTTTGTATTGTTGTAAATCTACGAAAAAGAGCTTTTTGTAGAGATAAAAAAACTTCTTATAATTTATGTGGAGTAGGTATTACGACAAAAAAATGAAAAATAAAAAATTTTACAAAAAAAAACCTATTTCTAAAAAAAACACTATAAAGTGAAAAATAACTTTAATTTCGGAAGTCAGTGGCAAAAAACAAAAATTCAAAACCAAAGACACCGACTTAAGAAATTAAGTCATTATTCACTTTATAGTGTTGTTTTTGGAAGTCGGTTGTTTTTTTTGTAAAAAGTTTTTATTTATCACTTTTTAGTCGTAGTATTCGAATTTATGTGGTGTAGCCACATAAATTCGAATACCACTACCTGCTATGTAAATAACAGTGATAGGAACTAATCATATGATCCACATACTAAGTGGGAAAAAATACGTATTATTGAAGCTAACTGAAAAACTATCAAATTTATATGAGACCACCTCTGAGGTATGACCTATCAAACAAAAAAAAGAACCATCAAAACCAATTCATAATTGGCGGAGTAATCGCGTAACAAACATACAAAAAAAAAGAAGAAAAACATACAGTCGAATTGAGAACCTCCTTTTGGAAGTCGATTAAAAACATAAACGCTTTCGTCCCATGAGGATAGGCAGAAACTACAGAACGCCACCTGCTACGATCCTTACATACTCCTTTTGCCTCGTTTACGTTCATACATCTGGTTGTACACGCACGCCGGTTGCGAGTACTACGCACCTGGCCTTTCTGAAGAACATCACCGATAAGATCACTATATTAATATGTCCTTCTAGGGGTGTCCTTGCAGAGAATTTCTGCAAAAAAGGGAAGAAGTATTTTCGTATTTGTTTATCTATTAACATAAATAACATCGTGTCAGTTTTCCATTGCGTGAAAGGAAACCTCTCAATATTATGATAATGTACATAATATGAGAGTGGATCCTGATATGTTCCAATAAATAAAGATGTTATTTCTGCAACACGGAAGTTCTAATTAAGCTGTTCTAATTAATTCGTTACATGTAATGTTTTCTTACCTATATGTTGTTACCTATCCTTGTATATATTTTCATAATAACTATCGAGCGAATGACGACAATATTAGCCTGACTGGCTTTCTGCGTTTTGGGACTAATTTTGATTCTTGTTTAGAACAAATATAGATGTTTCTTTAGAAAACACTAGATTCCGGATTAGTTTTTTGGGCGTTTATTATGAAAGCCTAAATAAAGTTAAAAAATGTGGATTTTCCGTCACTCAAAATTACTTAACACTTTAAATGCGAAATAAAGGCGAAAGTTGTGAATGTGTGTGTATGTTTGTCTCTTCTTCACGCTCAAACGGCTTAACGGATTTGAATGAAATTTGGTACACAGATAGTTTATAACCTAGATTAACACATAGGATACTTTTTATCCCGATATTCCCTCGGGATCGAGACTTCTGCGGGTGAAACCGCGGGGCGCAGCTAGTCTTCTCTATAATTCGTACAATAACAACAACAAAAAAAAAATGTACCTACCATCATACAAGTAATCTTATCAGTGCAATTTAAGCACATTTATTAACAAGGCCTTAAAGACCTGCAGTGCAACAGTAGGTACTATAGGTACATTGCTTGCAAATCACTCTCACAACGCATTAGCGCCGTCGCTCCTCGCTCATAGCCGCTCAGAAACGCACGCAAGAAATGCATTAACATACAACTGACAAGGAGTAGTGATGGGACAGAGTGCTCATAAGTATGGTGCTACATTATGTGCATTTATTAGTCAGAACATTAAAAATTTCTCATGTACGTACATGTAATGCCAAATAGAATTACTAATTTGTATAATACTCACTTGTTGGATGCAGAAAGCAGAAAACACGGATTCAACTAGGGAGAGCCCTGCAGCGGACTGTGCGATAAGCTGAGTTGATTGATGATTGACTAACTTGTTTTGACACTTACCTAAACACAAGTTAATTTACTAAGACAGCTGTTAAAATATAAACTTTGGTGTTAGAGAGTCATTTTAGTAGTGCCTACGTAACGGCGTAGTTTAGCGTTTTAGGTCTTACTAATTTAAAAATCCAGGTCAGCTATCCATACTTTCTATTCACTCAGTCAAAGCCATCAAGACAATACAGTAAAATTTCCAAAACATCTACTGCTTTGCAGCTTTCCCTGCAACAAAAATGCCGTTAATAAAATCCTACTTGCGATGGCCGTTTTGCGTGGATGTGACGGATATTTTCCTTAATTTGTTATTTAAAAAAAATATTCATTATTTGCGTCATGTTTACCGCAAATAAACGTCTTTTCTTTCTTTCTTCTTCTACTGCATCAACGTTCATCTTCCAATCACTGCTTACTCCATGCCACCACACAGTGTACACAGGAAGTGCATTCACTTGTCACTAATTAATGGATCACGAACACTTGAATGCGATTATTGTAGATGGAGGCTTTTGTTCTCAATCGTTTTTCTCCCTTATGAGGTTAAGTGAACCAGTCTTACCAAGGGTATCGTATTACCCAGTTACTGGGTTGTGGAGGTCAGATAGGCAGTCGCTCCATGTAAAATACTGGTATTCAGTTGCATCCGGTAAGACTGGAAGCCGACCCCAATATAATTGGGAAAAGGCTAGGCAGATTGATAAGGTTAAGTGATAGAGGGTTCATGAGCTAATGAGTTACTGACTCGATAACTGGTGATACGGCATGAGTTTTGCGTGAGTAGATTTTTAACCGACTTCCAAAAAGGACGAGGTTACCTATATGTTCCTAGCGTATGTTTGTTTTTTTTATGTATGTCCGCCGATTTCTCCATCATTTGTAGACCGATTTTGAAAATTCTTTTTTTTTTTTTTTAAAGGGTATGCTCTTAAATTGGCCCCATATAAATTTTATTAACTTTGCTTGGGTAGTTTTTGAGTTACTTACAAAATACGTATTTTTTTCCCATTTAGTTTGTAGATGATATGATAAGTTCCTGTCACTGGTAGCAGGTAGTGGTATTCGAATGTGTGTGGGGTAGGTACCACAACTAAAAAAACTTTTTACAAAAAAAAAAACAACCGACCTCCAAAAAAAACACTACAAAGTGAAAAATAACTTTAATTTCGGAAGTCGGTGTCTTGGGTTTTGTATTTTCGTTTTTTGCCACCGACTTCCGAAATTAAAGTTATTTTTCACTTTGTAGTGTTTTTTTTGGAGGTCGGTTGTTTTTTTTTTTGTAAAAAGTTTTTATTTTTCACTTTTTAGTTGTGGTACCTACCCCACACACATTCGAATACCACTACCTGCTACCAGTGACAGAAACTTATCATATCATCTACATAGCAAGTGGGAAAAAAATACGTATTTTGTAGCTAACTCAAAAACTATCAAAGCAAAGTTAATAAAATTTATATGGGACCAATTCAAGAGCACACCCTTTCAAACAAAAAAATAATTTTCAAAATCGGTCCACAATTGACGGAGAAATCGGTGGACATACATAAAAAAAAAAAAAAAAAACAAACATACGCGACGAACTTATAACCTCCTCCTTTTTGGAAGTCGGTTAAAAAGTAAAAATAAAATCTTTTTACAAAAAAAAAAAACAACCGACTTCAAAAATAGAAGTCGGTTGTTAGGTAAGTGAAACTTTTATTACGTCGTCTCAAACGTTTTCGTCTGTGTGTTGCATGTCGCGTGACGGTCAGCCACGGAGTAGGGATAAAGTGAAAGGCGCTCGTCAGAGCAGCCTAGGCCAAGATGGTGGCGCCTATAGAAGTTTACTTTTACCGTGGTTTCATAAAACCACACAATCCTTTTTTTTTTTTTTGTAAAAAGTTTTTATTATGTTAAACTTGTAAAGTAGATGAGCAGATGAATAAACGAGGCAAAAGGAGTATGTAAGCTTCTGCCTACCCCCACGGGAAGGCATGCGTTTATGTATGTGTATGTGTACACTAGATATTGAATTGCTGTTATAATGACTTACCATTTATTTGGTCCATTCTTCCTCCAGAGTTAGTTTTCTATAATATTTAGGTAGACATAAGGATACTTGTAGAAGTTTTTTTTTGCGAGTAGTATAATCATAAAAACCGGCCAAGCGCGAGTCGTACTCGCCCATGAAGGGTTCCGTAGCAGCAAGTAACATTGAATGAAAGGTAAATTGCGGTTTACGATTTATGACGTATTAAAAAAAAACTACTTGTTAGATCTCGTTCAAACCAATTTGCGGTGGAAGTTTACATGGTAATGTACATCATATATTTTTTTTAGTTTTATCATTCTCTTATTTTAGAAGTTACAGGGGGGGACACACACATTTTACCACTTTGGAAGTGTCTCTCACGCAAACTATTTAGTGTAGAAAAAAGCGGCCAAGTGCGAGTCGTACTCGCCCATGAAGGGTTCCGTAGCAGCAAGTAACGATAAGTTTACGATTTATGACGTATTAAAAAAAAACTACTTGCTAGATCTCGTTCAAACCAATTTTCGGTGGAAGTTTACATAGTAACGTACATCATATATTTTTTTTAGTTTTATCATTCTCTTATTTTAGAAGTTACAGGGGGGGGGACACACATTTTACCACTTTGGAAGTGTCTCTCGCACAAACTATTCAGTTTAGAAAAAAATGATATTAGAAACTTCATTATCATTTTTGAAGACCTATCCATAGATACCCCACACGTATCATCATTTCAGCCGAAAGACGTCCACTGCTGGACATAGGCCTCCCCCAAGCACCGCCACTTCGACCGATTCTGTGCTTTCCGCATCCAGCGGATTCCTGCGGCCTTCACAAGGTCATCGGTCCATCTTGTGGGAGGCCTTCCAACGCTACGTCTTCCGGTACGTGGTCGCCACTCCAGAACCTTTCGACCCCATCGGCCATCCGTTCTGCGAGCAATGTGCCCTGCCCATTGCCACTTAAGTTTGGCAATTCTTCGGGCTATGTCGGTTACCTTGGTTCTCCTGCGGATCTCTTCATTTCTGATTCGATCACGTAGGGAAACTCCAAGCATAGCCCTCTCCATTGCCCTTTGGGTGACTTTTAGCCTTCTGATAAGGCCCATTGTGAGCGACCACGTTTCAGTACCATAGGTCATCACTGGCAACACGCACTGGTCAAAGACTTTCGTCTTGAGACACTGTGGTATGTGGGACGAAAAGATATTGCGTAGCTTCCCGAACGCTGCCCAGCCGAGTCGGATTCGACGATTGACCTCTTTCTCGAAGTTGGACCTGCCTAGCTGGACAATTTGTCCTAGGTAAACATACTCGTCCACAACTTCGAGCGTAGCGTCTCCGATCTTCATGGGAGTGGGTGTCACATGGGCATTTGACATGACTTTTGTCTTGTCCATGTTCATTTTAAGACCCACTCTTTCGGAGGCTCTACTGAGGTCATCGAGCATTGTACTGAGTTTCTCCATGGTCTCAGCCATGATAACTATGTCGTCGGCAAACCGAAGGTTAGTGATATACTCGCCATTGATGTTGATGCCTAGCCCTTTCCAATCCAGAACCTTGAAGACATCCTCCAGTGCAGCGGTGAACAGTTTCGGAGAGATAACGTCTCCCTGTCTCACACCTCGCTGCAGAAGGATAGGTTTCGAGGTCTGGTCCTGGAGTCGAACTGACATAGTGGCGTTTTTGTACAAACACTTTAGCACCTCGATGTACCGATAGTCGATCTGGCACCGTTGAAGAGACTGCAGCACAGCCCATGTCTCGATCGAATCGAAGGCTTTCTCGTAGTCCACAAACGCTAAGCAGAGAGGCTGGTTATACTCTTCGGTCTTCTGTATAACCTGCCGCAGCGTATGTATGTGGTCTACGGTGCTAAAGCCTTTACGGAATCCGGCTTGTTCGGGAGGCTGGAAGTCGTCAAACCTGCGCGCGAGACGGTTCGTGATAACTCTTGAAAACAGCTTGTAGACATGGCTCAGAAGTGTGATGGGCCTATAATTCTTAAGCAGGGCATTGTCGCCCTTTTTAAAGAAGAGTACCACCACACCTCTGTTCCATGCCTGTGGCGTTTGACCCTCGAGTATGACGGAATCGAAAAGCTTCTGGAGGGCCTTAAGAACAGGTTTTCCCCCGGCCTTCAGGAGTTCAGCCGTAATTCCGTCATCACCCGGCGCCTTGTTGTTTTTAAGTTGCTTCAGAGCCATCCTAATCTCGTACAAGCTGACGTCCGGGATGTCTTCGGTATAGTGTCGGGTCAATCTAGCTCTTGGGTCGTTTGCTAGATTCGTAACGGGGTTACTGGTTGACGTGTATAACTGTCCATAGAAACTCTCGATCTCTCTCAACAGCTCAGGTTTGGCGGATACGATTCTGCCATTATTGGTCTTCAGTTTCGCAAGCTGGCTCTGTCCAATAGACAGATCCCCACACGTATGGGATTGATGAAAAAAAAATTTTTGCGTTTCAGTTCTAAGTATGGGGAACTCCAAAATTATTTGTTTTTTTTTCTATTTTTGTGTGAAAATCTTAATGCGGTTCACAGAATACATCTACTTACCAAGTTTCAACAGCATAGCTCTTATAGTTTCGGAAAAAAGTGGCTGTGACATACGGACGGACAGACAGACAGACAGACAGACAGACATGACGAATCTATAAGGGTTCCGTTTTTTAACGGAACCCTAAAAATGATATTAGAGACCTCAATATCATTTTTGAAGACCTATCCATAGATACCCCACACGTATGGGATTGATGAAAAAAATTTTTTTGAGTTTCAGTTCTAAGTATGGGGAACTCCAAAATTATTTGTTTTTTTTCTATTTTTATGTAAAAATCTTAATGCGGTTCACAGAATACATCTACTTACCAAGTTTCAACAGCGTAGCTCTTATAGTTTCGGAAAAAAGTGGCTGTGACATACGGACGGACAGACAGACAGACAGACAGACAGACAGACAGACAGACAGACATGACGAATCTATAAGGGTTCCGTTTTTTGCCATTTGGCAACGGAACCCTAAAAACCTGAGAAATAAGATGCAAAAAGAGAACTTTTAACGTCGAGGTAGATGTAGAAGATGAGTGTTTTGTTATAAGTAAAATTTTATTATTCCGAAATGCATTAATATACACACCAATATTGTTCGTCTAACGCTTTTTCATCCCATTTATCGCTAACCCAAACCAAATTCAGCGTTGCATTAATTTCTCGCATTATTTACACCTCTTCAAAGGGATGAAGTTGTAAAACCCACAGCATTTGTATCAAAGGCGGTGCATGCCAATTACGAACCGAAGCTTCTTTGTCTTATGTCTTCGAGATGTTTGTGCAGTGTTGCTACAGGCAAATATTGACATGTTTCCGACAAATGAAGGATTGCTTCGGAGTCTGTCGAAATTATTTAGGATTTTATTGGAATATGGAAGATTTTGGCGTTGATAAATGTTGCTCTGTATACTTGCTTTTGTTCGATTGTGTTTTGTTTTTTTTTCTATTGAAAATTCACGTGATTTAAACCATTTTGAATACTTCCTTTGTATCATTAGTTTATCTATCTATTTTTATTGTTAGCTTTGGCGTGTAAGTTATCTATCTCAACATTATACTTCTTCGTTTACTCATCATTTATTTTTCTTTATTGTTCCATTCACATTGATGAATAATAAATTCCTCATCAATATTACTTGCTTGAGATACAAATACTATCTTCAGTACCTACTCCGTCTTTCACAAGTCGTTGCCGTCTCCTGTGGGATACTGAAAGATCCTGTAAATACACTTTTGTGCTCAGATTGCAATGTGTTTGCTGCCCCCAAGCACTATTGTTTAAATTTAATTCAATTTGTGGTCGAGTATTTGTTGTGTGACCTCAATGATCTGGTGTACGTATGTCGAAGGTTACATATTGTGTGTTAGGATTTATATCATATCATACTTATGCTCTTCGTGCAAGCAAAAGTGACAAATTTTGATATGATCTGTTTGATAGTGTTGACTTTAGACTCATTTTGTAGATACATCGATAGAATATTCTTTATTGTACTGTAGACACCTTGGGAGTCTATTGTACCGGGACGGTATTAAATAAAAGGTTTCTTGGGTTAAACTGCTAATATATTCACTTTAATATTATAACTTTACATATTACTAGATGGTCGACCGCCACCTCAGGACTATCTGTCTTTTCTTCTACAAACAAAAACTATTTAAATATAAGATTGTCATACTAATTCGAATGCCAGGCTATTTTCTTACCAGCCTGCTTAACTTAAGCACAGTCTATAAAACTCTTTACACTGTGACTTAAGGTTGCATATTGCATAAAACCTTACAGTACCTACACTATAACAAATTTTAATTGCCAATTTATATTTCTTAATAATAATTTCTGGTTTGTCCAAAGCTTTTATCCAAACATTTCAAATAGTATTAACAAACTCAAGCAGACAAAATTTATCCAAAAACAAGAAACAAAATACTAAAATTCAACTGGCCCCTCAATCCTAATTAAAACAACGCCAAGCTTTGTTAAACACTAAATACAGACAGACGGCAATCTAAATCGCAGAGAAAAATACCTGCAGGCCAACAGGGTGATATCAAAGTGGGGATCCGTTGTGCATAGGGCACAGATGTCGTAGATAGTGCTCTGCGAGTATTCAGGGTCCAGTTAGCATTCAGAAAGATGCCGCGGGCGGAGGCGCGATAACATCTCTGCAGTGAGCTGTGACAGATGGAGACGTATGGTAGTGAGGAGTGGAGAGCGGATCTCTTGGAAAGGATTCTGTGGAATTAATGTGTCCTACTTAGCTTTCTTTTTGCATTAGAGGCGGTGAGAATAGTGTTGTTGATTGACTAGTCTAGTTAAGTCAAAAACTCGGTAGTAGGTTGGATAGGTAACAGATAAAAATTTTGTCTTTTAATTTACCTACTTGGGAGAATTGTTGCAAATTCTTAAAAACTAGTTTTGTTTACATAGGTACAATTTTTTTATTGAAACCAATTAAGTAATTGCTTTTTTGAGTTTTATTTCTTATATGCTTCAAAACCATAATATTCGTTGAAATGTTGAGAGAAATTCAAGTACTTAGAGCCTTTTTTTTTTTCTATGGGAAATTATCAAATAACTTCTCCCGCTCTAGGTGGAGCGGGAGGGCGTGTCTGACTGCCATGTTGTTGCCATGTTGCCGGGGGCCACGATTTCCCTTTCGGTATTCTTCGCAACCCCGAAGAAACTGACTTATGTATGTGTATCTTCTAGAAACTGACGTAGGTACTATTTATGTTTCTTTCTGACTATTTTATTCAATTCTATTTTATAGTAGTAACATAGTAGGTTACTAAGTACTATAAAATACTAAACGGCTACACGCTAAACCGTTTATAACCATCAAAGGACGCTTCACGCTTGCCATGCTTTTCAGCCGTATGTCCACCTACTATCGCTATTCAACCAACATCCTACAAAGGTGAATTGGCGGCAAAAGCGTGTCAGATTCATTGCAGTCCTAGCAACAGCGATGTAAAGATCGCAGCGATACGAGCCAGCAATGGACAGGGTGCAAATGATTCCAAGGAATGTATCCACTACGCGTTCTTTTGTAAATGTGGTATGTATCAGACATTGTTGGCGCGGCTTCAATGCTTATCTTGAGATTGGCAGGGCACTATCACGTAATGCACTTATAAGATCCTTCATTGTATGCCAGTATTTTGTTTTTTTAATGCGGGTTAATTGAACTAAATTCTTTTTGTCGGTGCCTGCAGTTTAATGCAGGTTTGTTGTTAATTATTAAAGGTATAAGGAAAATAATTCTTAGCCTTTTTAGGGTTCCCTAATAAACAAGGAACCCTTATAGTTTCACCATGTCCGTCTGTCTGTCTGTCCGCGGTCTAGTTCCGAGACTCTTAGTACTAGAAAGCTGTAATTTGGCATGGGTATACATATTAATTACGCCGAAAAAGTGGTAAAACAAAATTATGCAAAAAAAAATTAGGTTTCCTCCCCTACACGTAAAGTAGTGATGTTTTTTTTTCTATCCCATGGTGTGAAGTATCATTGGAAAGGTGCTTCAAAAACATTGTGAGTATAAAAATACCATTTTTGGATTCAGGGATCCGTTTTCGAAATATTATTTCGAATCCAAAAATGGTGTAAAGCTGGTAATGGTAAAAGCTTGAAAGTGCTAATTTTTGTTAGAGTCAAGTGTCCTGCCAGCTAAATGGTTAGTTTTGGATCTGTGAAAAAAATCACAGCAGTAGTCTATACAGTGTGAGTCTTTATAATCTGCACATACTGAATCGAGGGAATCTTTGCTTAATTTTATCGACGGAAAAAATGATAAAAAAATTCTAAATATTTTATTGACATTTTTAATGGATTTTTTATTTATTTTTTCGTTTCTGTGACTCCAGTGTATACAAAGCGGTGTAACTTTTTAACTCGATGTTTTATCACGATGAAACAAACTCCATAATGATTGGAAGTAATTAGGTGTCCGCATTAAATGAAAATTGTGTAAAAGAACTGCCACCAATTAAAAATAAACACGTTTTTCCCTCAAAAATCTGATTTTTTTTCATCAATTTTTGCAATAATCGTAAAATTTCTCAATAAGATGCCCCGATTACCTTCATTTTTTATTACTTTAAATTATTCCTCATCGTATTAGCTACCTAATAATAAAAATTGTATGCTTTTAGCTCAGACAAAACACTTTCTATCAAGTGTTAAAGATGGCACTTCGAACGCGCTATTTTTGTTCTCTTAAGGATGATTTATTTGGGTTCAATGAATGAAAAAGAGTTCAATTAAAACATTTATTATTTTAAAGAAAATTTAATGCATTAGGTTCTCAAAATGTCCACCTCGTTGTTGTAGGCACAAAGCCGCGCGAACTAAAATTTGTTGTGTCGCTCTCCTTATCATTTCGGGATCATTGCGAATATCATTTGCACAGTTAATTATGCGATCACGCAAATCGACCTCACTGTTGATGGGAGTACTGTAGACGCGTTGCTTCATGGTCCCCCACAGGAAGTAATCAAGGGGCGTTAAATCGGGTGAACGCGCAGGCCACCCTACAGGTCCTAGTCGTCCAATCCATTTATCACGATAATTTTCGTTTAAAAATGATCTCACATTTGTGGCATAATGGGCAGGGCATCCGTCTATCTGCAGAAACATCCTTCGACGCAAAGACAGTGGTACATCTTCCAATAACTCAGGTAGATCGTCAGTCAACAAACTTAAAAATCTTTCACTGTTCAAAGTTTTCGGCAGTATGACTGGTCCAATCAACATGTTATCGATAAGACCAGCCCAAACATTTATTGAAAATCTTACTTGAAAAGTCGATGAACGTTTCAATTTCGGGTTTTGACCTCCAGGGCACCATCTGTGTAAATTTCTACAGTTAGTAAAACCATCTCTGGTAAATGTTGATTCGTCCATCCATAGTATGGTTTTCGGAAAGTTTGGGTTTGCTCTGGTATTTCTTTGAATCCAGGTGGACATCACACACCTTGGACGCCAATCTACGTCTTCATGTAGATGTTGCACTCTTTGGTAGTGGTAAGGGTGCAATCCTTCTTTCTTTAAAATACGCCACGCTGATTTTTGTGATATTCCGTGACGAAGAGCCAGTCGTCTAGTACTTATGGATGGATCAGCAAACAAATCGCTCAGTACTGCTTGTTCCAGAACCACATCAATAATTATTTGAGGCGGCTCGCGACGATCTCTACTTGATTCAAGTCCAGTGATCGACAATCTTCTGTGAACTTCCTGGAAGTTGCGGGCAGATGGCACTGGTTGCCTGTTAGGAAACGCAGCTATGTAAGCTGCGCGCGCAGCTCTGGCACTTCCTCGTCCCATCCCATAGTAAAAATGAATGTCGGCAATGTGTGCCGGGGAGAATTCACTTAAGCGCGGCATCACGTAGCAGCGAACGAAAGTCACGAAACTTAGGTAGCAGTGAATGAAAGTAACGAAACACATGTAGCAGCGGCGAATAATTCGGAGCGACTGCCTGTCTGTCATCCCTTCTGGTCCCTTCAGCTGGCCCTACCTCCCCGCACCCCGACCCGCGCACATTCTCAACAAAAAAGGACGTCTACCTGCTAAACAATTAGTGCGTAGCCGTGCTCTAGGCCTTTCTTTGGCTGTTGATAAGAAATGATGGGATTGAGTTAAACCCTTGCAATTTTTACTATTGGATAGCTAATACGATGAAGAATAATTTAAAGTAATAAAAAATGAAGGTAATCGGGGCATCTTATTGAGAAATTTTACGATTATTGCAAAAATTGATGAAAAAAAATCAGATTTTTGTGGAAAAAACGTGTTAATTTTTAATTGGTGGCAGTTTTTTACACAATTTTCATTTAATGCGGACACCTAATTACTTCCAATCATTATGGAGTTTGTTTCATCGTGATAAAACATCGAGTTAAAAAGTTACACCGTTTTGTATACACTGGAGTCACAGAAGCGAAAAAATAAATAAAAAATCCATTAAAAATTTCAATAAAATATTTAGAATTTTTTTATCATTTTTTCCGTCGATATAATTAAGCAAAGATTCCCTCGATTCAGTATGTGCAGATTATAAAGACTCACACTGTATAACGAAATTAAAAGGAAAACTATCACAGCTAAGTAGGCTCTACAAGTTAACGAGTAATAATCGACCAACTTAACTTTACAGTTGCAAAAACATGTTTTCCCATACATTTCGTATGGGAGAACATGTTTATCAACTACAAAGTTAAGTTTGTTTTTGGGATAAATTCATCCCAACTACGGAACCCTTCATTGTGCGTGGTCCGACACGCACTTGCCCGGTTTTTTTCATATTTCCGCTAGCAGCTACCCGCGGTTTCGCCCGCTTGGATTTTAAATCTTTTTTTAATAAAAGTAGCTTAAATTACTTCTTATTACATCAGCTATCTGCCAATGACAGTCTCGTCAAAATCGGCCCAGCCGTTTTGGGGATTTGCCAGAACAAACGGACAGACGTACAAAAATTAAAAAAAAAATGTTTTTTGTTATATGTACCGTATATAGGGTAGGGCGGGGCTAGAAGTCCGGTGGGTAAGAAGTCCCAACATACATGTCACAGTATCTATCCGCGCTAGAAACAGACGGTCTACGTGACCTGAAGCGGGATGAGAGGCGATGACGAAGCCGCGAGCCGCCAGTCATCGCAGAGCAAACATGCAAGTAACACGGCTATCGGAATTTTTTCGCGCCCAAAAGTAAAAAAAGTGTTTGTTCTCGTTTCTTTCATAGATCTACATTGACTGAAAAGAAAAGATTAAGGTAAGTTCATATTGCAGTCTTATTATACCCGTAAGTAATACATGGTAATAAAATGTTTTTGTTGTTAACCGTTTTTATTTTATAACCTTGCAAATCACTGGACGTAGATATGGGGCAAGAAGTACACCGATGGGACTTCTTGCCCCGCGAGTGAACTTTTTTCCCCATATGTTTTATTGAAGTGATATGTTTAATAAATAGTGTATTTTTTTCTTTTAAAGGATGCGTAATTATAAAAGAAGGACAGATAGAGGGACTACACCGCTACATATTATGAAATTGGCTGCAGATGAGGTCAATAAGGGTGAGAAGAAACTATGTCAAGCAGCGAAAGATATCTGCAGGAATTCTCTTAAAAGGTTTATTGCACGATTGAAGAAAGACCCAGGTTAAAACTTTAAATTACTGCCATAAAAGACTGATTTTGTGTATGTTTATAAGTAAAGCTCAAAATAATTCACGTTTCATTTTGTTTAATTGTTTCAAGTTGGAATTTTATGTTGATTATACTAAATATTAAGATTTGTTGATAATATTGATATTTTAATAAACAGAAATATTATTAGATATTGATTTTAAAATAATGCATTTTGATTTAACCTAATAATTGACCACAAATACTTAATTAGCTAGCCACTAAGATGTATGGACTTCTTACCCCAAACTTTGGACTTTTTACCCCGTGAGCGGGGTAAAAAGTACAGAATTTCATTTTGCATTTGTTGCAAATTTTTTCGGAAATCAAGTAAATATTCACATTTCCGACTATTTGAGCGTTAAGCTGAATTGTGTAAGGTTTCATACAACATTTTTTGTTGACAGTAAGTACTCGATTTTAAGACTTATGGGTCTTAGAGTGAAAATTGGGACTATTAGCCCCGCCCTACCCTACTTTCATAAGCATTTAGTAAAAGCTGTTATTTTGACATTACAAACAGACACTTCAATATGTATGTATAAATGTATACTTAGATATAAATAGATTTAGTCAGTTCTACCTAGATCATTGGCATTCAAACTGCCTATTACTAATTAATTATATAATTAATTAATATTAATTAGTAATTCATTAAGAATTGAAACACTTATTTTGTGACAAGTTGTTTATCACTTAACAATTCGCTACTTAACTGGAAAATTTAATATTAATTATTTCATGATACAAGCCATAATCTAAGAAAATGTCTATCTGCCTAGCCTTTTCCCAACTATGTTGGGGTCGGCTTCCAGTCTAACCGGATGCAGCTAGCGAGCGACTGCCTATCTGACCTCCACAACCTAGTAACTGGGTAATACGATACCCCTTGGAAGACTGGTTGTCAGACTTTCGGGCTTCTGACGACCCGTAACGACTGTCAAAGATACACGAATGACAGCCGGGACCAACGGCTTAATGTGCTTTCCGAGGCACGGAGGGGTCTCGGTATGGAAAGATGGTCACCCATCCACGGACCAACCCCGGTAAGTGTAGCTTAACCTGTCGGATCGACCCGTGCAGCTGTTATTATTTAGCTACGAGCTCCTCTAAGAAAATGTAGTTAAAATTAAATCCAAACTGTTCTTACGTTGAAACACCCTTATTATTATGATGGTGTTGATACGAGACCTATTTTAGTATTAAGTATTTCGCCGAAAATCACAGAGTTATTTTTAAATATAGTCCAAGTTGCGATATCATTAGTAGCTAAAAGTATGTAGGTAGTGCGTGGGCACATAAAGCAGGAATGTTATGACAAAAGACTGTCTTCGCCGAACTTTATCATCAATCTCTTCAAAATCATGCAATTTGCGTGGGAAAATTGTTCATAATATTAAGAATCTAACTTATTTACTTAGGCGCTTAGCAGACGATGAACAATATTTGTCTGCGGACTATTTGGATTCGTATGGAAATATGAAAATCTAAAGCGCACGCGGACAGAAAAGATTTTCATACGATTCGAAATATTATCCGCGGACAATTTGTACTAAGTAGCAAGTATATCTAGCTTATATTATCTATCTTAGGTTCGAACCTAGACAGGCGCTTTACTTTGTGTAAATTATTTCATTACCACTGCTCTCAAAACGGTGAAGGAAAACATCGTGAGGAAACCGGCATGTCCTAGAACCGAAAATGCGAAGACATGTGACATCTACCAACCCGCATTGGACCCGCATGGTGGATTACGGCCCACTCCCTCTCACAGAGAGGAGGCCTGTGTCCCAGCAGTGGGAACATTTATAGGCTGATGATGATGATATCTGCGAATCTATGTTCCTCAATTCTGCCCCATGTCGAACAGTCATTGGTACAGTAGGCCGCACGTCATTGGAAAAAAACAGTAGAAGCTGGGCTCATAATCTTTTGAAACTTCGTACTACGCTAGGTCAGCTCCAGGTCAAAGTATTACCACCATACCACCACATAGGCGGCGCTACATAGGAAAACTCCTAGTTGCTAAATTGAGTAGTGCTAACCAAATAGTTGTTTGAAATTATCTGGCTGAATCAGGATTTATACTGAAAGCTCTTCCTTTTATACAGGGCGTCCCAAAATTATGGGACATGAAGGGAAAGTACCTTAAATATCGTAGATAGGGTATTTTGCTGAAAGAAGACTTTATATTATTTTTAAAAGTTAGTAATTCTGCATTCAAAGATTTTCTAAAAATTACTTTTTTGGATAACTGATAAGACAAGGATATTTTCCTAGTAATTTGTACACCAGGTGTAGTATTTTTTTTTTGCACTAGACTACATTTTTTATGAAGTAATAGCAAAAATTACAAAAAATTAAATGTTTGGTTAGTGATATTTGCCAAAGTTTTAGGCATTATTGAACTTTTAATTATTAACAAAGGTCTGCTACGGCGTCAACTATGATAATAACTTAAATTTCAGTATAGTCGCGCCGTAAATCATTTTTAAATCGGTTTCAAATGATTTAATCTGGGATTTTTCATAAAAAAACTAAAACTCTTAACTAATTCAAAAACTACTGAATTTCGGTAGAACATTTGTTGGCTTAATTTGTTGCATTTTAACCCTACTATGACGTCCTGCAAGGAATACGTCGAGTTACCAGTAACCCTGTATATATACCGGATGATTTTTTTTACCGTCTCGAAATTTTTACAGGCTGTTCTACCCAAGAATTTAAACAACTTTCACTATGGGAGCAACTCTGAAATCACGAAAAAAAATCTGCTATTTATACAAAAGTTCAATACCTACTTGACCAAAATGTATGAAACAACAGATTTTTTTTTTCGTGATTTTAGAGTTGCTCCCTTATTAAAAGTTGTTTATATTCATGGGTAAAAAACCCTGTAAAAATTTCGAGACGGTAAAAAAAATCATCCGTTATATATTGGTGTGTGAAAAATTTTCGTTGTTCGTCATTGATTCTGCAATTAAATATTAATTTACTTAGTTTGAATTATTATTATTTGAGAAAACTAAACAAGCTTTGGCCGCAACCAGGCATTGATAGACTTACGTATGTGAGCCGAGGCATCCATCAATGCCCCATTTGCTGGCCTCGGCAGTAATGTACTGTTTCACTCCTCTTGCTCAAAAAGCCCGTCATTGTAGCGTACCAGAGCAGGGAAAAAATAGCATATCTTGCTCTAGGAGAAAAAGTATTTTTTTTTGTAACCAACGAGCCTACAAAAACGAAAAAGTCTTTATTCTAATGAAAAACTAGCTTTTTACTACCTCATACCGGGATAAAAAGTTTCCTTAAAAATTCAGATTGAACAATTGAATTTTTTTAAATAAAATAAACTATTTAATATTGTTTTGGATTATTTTATTTTCTCGTAATCGTAGTGTAGAGTGAGTAGAGTGTAACACACGGCGTTAAAACCCATTCTAACTCGGTTTCTATTTACTCCCTCGCTAGCTCGGGAGTAAAACTATTTAGGAGTATGAGGAACAGGGTTTAAAGTTCACTCATCTACCATAGAAAAGGGAGGATCCTCCGACCAGACGGGTGTTGTGTCTGGCGGGCAACTGCCCATCGGTTTGAAGTTGAAATCTTGTATGTATGTCGATCGCTCGGTAAACTCTAACAGCGCGATGTGGGATTTGTGTGATGTCATGTCTATGATACGTAGTCGTGTGTGACGGTGTAACCGCTACAACTACCTCGATAAAATGTGTTATTTTAGACCCTCGTATAACAATCTACTATTCATTCACTCCAAAATTATTGAAACAAAAGAATCGCAACACAAACTTTCACACATCATCATCTCGTCGTCAGTCGAATTCGCTTTTTGCGATCGAAGCGATCGTAAAAAGCAAATTCATTTTACACCTTCCAACCATCCAAAAATAGCCGTATTGTTTTGACGGCTACCGGAACCGGAAACAAACGAAACTATCGACTCCTGACGAATTTTGCTGAAAAAATATTTACAATCGATTTAAACTGACTGAACTAGCAGTTTCCTAGTGAAAAGAGTAGTATTGGATTTGATATTAAATGTTTCGTAGTTTGGTTAGGTATTTGTTTTTTTTTTTAAAGAGAGCGTCTTTTATAATTAATTATTGGTGTCGGGAAAGTGTCATAAAGTCGGAATGATGGCTATATTTGGAAACAGTTCGCTTGGTAAAATGCATGACTTTTCATATAATTAATGGACATGCATATTTAATTACTTTTTCAATGTTATCTGACCACTTCAAGGTATAATCGGAAAATTGTGTCTCGTGGAGAATAACTTAGGGGAATATAATTTTTTAGGTGCCTATTAAAATCTCAAAGGGTTATAATAAAAATCAAGGTCTGGTTTTTTTATCATGTGTATGCAAAATCAACTTTTAATTGCAAAATATACGAACGAACAAAATTACACGTCTGAAAAAGATCGTTACACATTTTTAAGTTTGAAAAGCAACAATGGAATATTTCCATAAGGCAGAGAATTTTTCGTATTAATTCTGTTCACATTACCGAAATATTTAATGACAAGGAAAGACACAATCTTTGAAAAAAAAAAAAAACTTTTTCAATACAATATTTCTTTCAGTACCCAACTAGCATAAAAGCAATCACAACTCGAACTAATTTCAAACAAAACTCCACAGGTAAAAGCAACAGCTCCGAAAATGGACCGCAACGGGTACTTTTTCTACGTGACGTCCACTGCAAAGAAAAAGAAAATCAACTTGATGCAACCGAAGCCGCCTCGAGTGGCATTCGTAGAGGAAAAGCGTCGGCCAGGGATGGCTGAGCGAATATACACCAACTACAGCAGTGTGGCACCGTCTGCCTCTGAGAACGGACGTGACCCTATGACGCAGCGAGGCCCATCGCCCGCGCCACGCGCGCGTTTGTATACGCAACTCGAAAGTTATCAGCCGAGGTACCATACGATTCGTGATAACAGTGATAAGAGAGTGGAGAGTGAGTGTAGGAGGAGGAAGGAGAAGAGGATTGTTGGATACCCGCAGCCGCAGCCCGTTATCAGGTGAGTTTTGATTTTTATGATAAAAGTTTGGAAACATTATATTTTATTTTACAAATTTATAAATTTTTATAAAATTATTATTGCTATATTTGACTGAATTGTAAAAACCTATAATATACAAATATAACATAAATAACTACGTAGTGGTCGTGGTTCTTTTTCACAAATTAGAGGAAAATGTGGGAAATTTTTTATGAAAAATAAAATCTTGGATGACTGGTAGAAAATGCCTTTGGCAATAAGTCCACCTCTGTAAATTTGTGTGCTTGAAGTATTAAATAAAAAAATAGATCTTGTTTTTCTGGAGTCCGATTCATTATTAATATTTTAGGTCACTAGTTAACGATATTTCATATTTCCATACAGTAATTTCAAAACAAATTAATAAAAAAACAGTTAAATATTTTACAGTAATTTGAGATGTTGCCAACTTTTAGAATATTTGAACATACCGCTGCGTAGGTCCTTGATAATTCAAAAGTACCTGTGATTTGTTTAACTGTATCTATACTTAATATATTATAAATAGATAAAATTTGTTTGTTTGTATGTAAAGGGTAATCTCCGGAACTCCCAGTCGGATTTCAAAAAAAATTTTTGCTTTTGATAACCCAATTCTTGAGGAAGGTTGCGGACTAAGTCGCGGGCAGAAGCTAGTTTTAAATAAATGCTTTGAGTTGAGTTGATAACCTTCCCTCTCAGTGGTTTTAATCAACGTATACCTCTCCGGTATGAAATATTGATAAGATTGAAGTAGATAGTCTAGCTCACAGACGAACCCTTTGCGTTAAATAAGGTAGCGGTATTACTGATGACTAAATGAACGAGTTATGACAGGTTATCCTATTATTACTGCATTGTTTTGCAGGTAGGATCTAGTGGAGACACACACATCCACTCATTTACACTCTACTCACCGGAGGCCATCACTACATAAATGATTGTTTTAAGATTATTCCTCTTCTTTTTGTCACTTTCTTTTTATATTTGTCTTACTTTTTGATAAAAAAATACTCACCCTCCTACACACACATCCACTCATTTACACTCTACTCACCGGAGGCCATCACTACATAAATGATTGTTTTAAGATTATTCCTCTTCTTTTTGTCACTTTCTTTTTATATTTGTCTTACTTTTTGATAAAAAAATACTCACCCTCCTACACACACATCCACTCATTTACACTCTACTCACCGGAGACCATCACTACATAAATTATTATTTTAAGATTATTCCCCTTCTTTTTGTCACTTTCTTTTTATTTTTGTCTTACTTTTTAATAAAAAATTATGTGTTTTATAAGATGTGTACAGAGGTCAAACAAAGTTATTTGCTAAGTTTCGCCTACAACAGGGGAGAGCGCTGATGTCTGAAATACAGATATTTTATATCTAGTTCAGACACAGATGTTCAAAATCTCTTCATAGAAACAAGTGTCATAATATAGTGTTTCACTATTATAATTAAACTGATGTATATTTTTGAAAAATAAATTATAATTATACTAGTGGTGAGTAAAGTGCAAATAATTTGACGTAGGGTAGGTAATAGAGGGTTGCTAATTATTTATTATTGATTAGTTTTTCCAACTCACTGTAGACATTGGCTGAATAATCGACATCGGACTTGCTTGCCATTTATTAAAAATAGAATAGTATAGAAAATTGTTTAACAAGACTTCAGAAGGTTTTTTTCTGATAAATAAAATGAGAAAATTGTAAGGTGAAGACATTTTTTGATAAACACATGGTACTTAACTATTGAGTTTTAGTAAACCGTTTTCTTAACCCAAAAAAAACAAATCAAAGACCACCTTTAATGTGAACTGATGCGTAAAACCCCTTTTAAAATAATATTTTCATAGAAAATACTGAAAAGCTTTTCAACTTTTCACACTAACTTTCATAGCTAAAAATATTCTGTGTATTACATACAGATCGCCGACTTATAAGGTTGTAAGCAAAACAGTTTACAGGAAAGTTCTGAAACTTTCACAAAAGATTTTTATCGACCCTCCTTTGTTAAACTTGGTAAAAGTTTTTAACCTTTTTACAAGTTTTCCAACTCCCTTTATAGTTTTTTCTTATTGCTTCATATTCTTTACTGTTCCAACTTTTATTGTTTAAGATTTACTATTCTTCAAGCGTGTTTTTCGAGTTATTTTACTAATTTGCGTTTCAGGAAACTGAGAATATTGTTTTGAAATCATACAATGATTGTATTCTCGGCTTTTCTCATAGGTATTTCGTGATAAGATTGTTCGCTTCTCCATACAAACTTGAAGATTACCGTACTCTAAAAATAAAGCTATTGGATAAATTCTATTATTATTTTGATATACTAAGGCGTTCAATAAAAAGTAAGAATGAGTATGTTACAGGGAACATTTATTAAATATTTTTTGAATTTTCGACATAGTCACCTTTTAGTATACCTTTTTACTAAACTTAAAATTCCCTACCTAAAGAACTCTTCTTCCAGAGCACCTAAAAAATGTTGTACTACAGCGACTACTGTTTCATCATCTTCAAATTTCTGTCCTCTCAAAAAATCCATCAACCTCGGAAATACATAAAAATCACTAGGGGCAAGGTCAGGTGAATATGGAGGATGCTCAAGTATTTCAAAGCCAGCATTTCGAATAGCAGCCATCGCAATGGCGTAATTGTGGGCGGGGGCGTTATCTTGATGAAACAAGACAATCTTTGCAAGTTTGCCTCGCCGTTTCTCGCGGATTTCATTACACAATTTTTTCTCTTTCTTCTGCATATAAAGTACCCGTGATAGTAGCTCTATGATCGAGGTATTCAATCATTACTACCCCTTGCCTATCCCAGAAAAGAGACCCCATGATCCTACCGGCAGAAGGAATCGCCTTGAATTTATTAGGAGTTGGAGATGATGGTCTTTTCAATGTTATAGACTGTAATTTTGTTTCGGGATCGTAATAGTGAAGCCAAGTTTCGTCCATTGTTATAAATCGAGCAAAAAAACGATTATGATCTTGTTGCAACAGTTCCAAAGACCCTCAGGATGATTCAGTCTTGTTTGTTTTTGCGCATCGGTAAGCATTCTGGGTACTCAACACACGAATACTTTTTTCATCCCCAAGCGTTCATGTAAGATGCTATGCACACTACCTGTTGAAATCTTTGTTTCTTCAACAATAAAATGTACCTGACACGACGATCTGCTAAAACAATTTTTTCGACTTTTTTAACCATTTCTTCGGTCACTGCTGTCATAGGGAGTCCCGAGCGAGGGTCATCTTTAGTGGATGTTCTTCCACGTTTGAATTCGGTGCACCAACGTGCAACTGTGGAATACGGCGGAGCATTTTCTCCTAATGTATCTCGTAAATCTTGATTGACTTCCGTGGTAAAATTTTTCAAGCATAGATACTTAATAATCGCACGTACTTAATTTTTTTACACTTTAGCCAAGAGTCTACAACCTACCGCAAACAAATGACTTCTATTATTTAAAAACAAAAGATTTTTTTTTTTAGGTATATTGCAGAATATTCCAGCTTTACCAGCCAGTATTTAATTTGAATACTTCCAAAGAGTTTGTACCTCATTCTCATTTTTTATTGAATGCCCCTCGTAAACACGATTTCGATATGACACGGTTCTAACTTCGTTTTAACCTTGGTTTTTTTTACTTGTTTACATTATCACAGAAGACAGGTATGTACCTTCTGTCATTGAAAGTTTTAAAGATTTCATAATTACTTTTAGATCTAAGAAAATGACATCGTACATGCCTATCAACGAGAGAAATTCTGTTAAGTGTGGGAAGTGGAGAAAAACGTGGAATCTATTAACATCGTGTCTTCCCGCGCGAGTTCATAACGACATGCTTAAGTAATAGTTAACATTGTATGAAGGTTTTATATAGTTATCATTATACGAATTAAATTCATCATTATGAGCAATTAGTTTTGTGGTTATAAAATACGAACAAAAGGGTAGACCGTAGTTATGTATACCTGAACCTACAATTCGTCAGTTATTTTATAATTGGACCGAAGCCTGTTTAGACTGGCCGTAAAGAGCAGTGCGTGTAGGTCATGAGTTCGAACGCGCTTTACTTTGTGTAAATAATTTCATCACCACTGCTCTCAAAACGGTGAAGGAAAACATCGTGAGGAAACCGGTATGTCCTAGAACAAAATTTTCGAACACATGTGACATCTTTACAGCACTGGGCCCGCGTGGTGGATTACAGCCCACTACCTCTCGAAGAGAGGAGGCCTGTGTTCCAGCAGTGGGAACATTATAGGCTGTTATGCTATAACGCCCGTATTATAGAACCTCACTCAAGACTCAATTATTACTTAAAACTAGTTTAAAGCCATTTGATTGTTTGAAACAAGTTTAAATTAGGCAATGCTTGTCTTAAGTGAGATTCAGTAATATGGGCCTAAGTTTCTGATAATTTACATACATACATAAACTCACGCCTTCTTCCCATGGGGGTAGGCAGAAATTACAGAACGCCACCTGCTACGATCCTTACATACTCCTTTTGCTTCGTTTACGTTCATACATCTGGTCATACACGCACGCCGGTTGCGAGTGTAGTACTCGCACCTGGCCTTTCTGAATAACATCACCAATAAGGTCAGTATATGTCCTCCTAGGGCGTCCCCGACCGGCCTTGCCCTTTACATCAGCCTTGTAAATACATTTTGTTAGTTTTCTGATAATTTCACAATCAAAACACCCAATTCCTAATAATATTTAATCTATTTACGCTTGCCGGTTGGGACCACTAAATGAAATACTTATTTTGCGCAATTCTACCATTAATTTATTATAACAATGCTTGGCTGTGCATCATTAACGTTCGTAAAACAAAAGCATATACTGTCTAAAACCTAATATAATGCCACCTTGACCTCTTCATATGATTTACAGAACTATTAAAAGTTTATCATGTTCCACTCGTTCCGAGTCTACCGCTACCACATAGGTACTAAAAATATTCATGTTTTGTTCGTAATTTTAAGGATAGTTCTTAATTACTTACATTAATGTGATAATTTTAGAGTGACATGAAAGTGAGGAAAATGTCGTGAGGAAAGGTTGAGTACCTATGAATGTCTATGGCTATAAGAGGCGGAAAAGACCATTTAATGAAATGATAAAAGAATAAAGAATAAAAGTTTTATTTGGAACAACTTAAGTTTACAATTTACAAAGGAAAACGAAGATAGCCACAAAAGTAAAATACTGTGGCGCAGTCATCAACGCCCAACTCATATAATTATATACACAAAGACATTGTTCCAGACTTCCCAAAGAAAGCTAATTAAATCATTACAAAAAAAAAATGCATGAACTCTGTGAAAGATATGGCTAGAAAGGGGCTGTCTACTTTGATGATGACTGAAGGAGCAGTACCTGTGGAAGAAGAAGACTTGCTTTGCCATTGCTGCGAAGACCACAAATAAATTGGGATGAGGGCAAGAAAATTATGACAAAGAGCATCACATCAAAAACATTTTACAAAAAAAAACAGACTTAAAAAAAAAAAAACACTACAAAGTGAAAAATAACTTTAATTTCGGAAGTCGGTGTCTTTGGAATTCGAATACCACTACCTGCTATGTAAATAACAGTGACAGGAACTTAACATATCATCCACATACTAAGTGGGAAATAATACGTATGATAATGAAGCTAACTCAAAAACTACCCAAGCAAAGTTATAAAACATTATATGGGACCACCTCTACCAAACAAAAAAGAATCATTAAAATCATATTCATAATTGGCGGAGTAATCGCGTAACAAACATACAAAAAAAACATACTATTGAATTGAGAACCTCCTCCTTTTGGAAGTCGGTTAAAAAGTTAGTACTAACAATTACACACAATCCAAATCCACCTCCATTCAATGCACACAATTAATTCCCATTCCTTATAGAGACATCTATTGACCAAACGTTACCAACGCTGAGATCTAATAATAACTGATCGTTAGTAATTGCAACCGGTAGCGCTCGTCATGGGATCGTCGCCAAAGAAGGCAAGCTCTGTTGTAATCCTCTTTACCGTATGGGATATGGTGTGGTATTTGTACCATATGGGGGGTGTTTGGTATGTGTGTAGTGAGTAATGAGTGATGGTACTATGCAGATTATAATTTCGATATCCTCGTTGGTCTAATGGTCGCAAGTGCTTCTGCGGAGCATGAGGTCCTTTTTTTTTGGGGTTTTCCAACGTGGACTTCTCAACCCGGAGGCTGGGTTTGTGCCCGGTAGATGGCTCTAATGGCTATAGGCTCGAACCTATCATTTGAGCTTTAAGACGCAGATATATGACAGTGACCTTGAAAGGTTAGCTTGTGTGTTCTGTACTGAGCTCACGCAACGCGTCGTACGTCCAGCCAGTAATAGGACTCGCCCATCAAGGAGCGTTGTCCCAAATTAGACGCATTATTAATTTATTACACGTAAAACAAAAGATATTTTAATAAAACATGTACACTAAAAGATCGATAATTTAATTATCTTTAAAATGGTGAAGTTTTCAAAAAAATACGCTTGGTAGATTTTGCGTCCTTCTCAGTTTTTTATCCGCGTTAGACATAACTTTACAAATTAATTTCACTATGTAATATAAACATAATCAAAAATATGCCTATATTAAAATATTAAAAAAATACTCTAATTTAACATATATTTTTTTCAAATCACTAACACTACTCGCTTAGACGTCATCTTCAGTATAAAATCCTTAAAAGTCAGTTATCGTCCCCTTAAAACATAACTGACGAATTTTGGGTGTTGGTACTATTATTGCTACACCTCTACCTAACCCTGCGGGGATTGCAGGCGTGATGTTATGCTATGTTTATGTTGTTCATTAGTCTAGTGGTTGCAAACACGACTGGTGTTGGGTTCAGGGTTTGATCCAGAGTCGGGCCTAATGTTATTGGGTTCCGATTAAAAGCTTACTCTGATAGGTTCATAGAACTTCAAATAACAAAACTGGCAAAACTTTATTGCTATCTGCATTGCCATCCAACGTGACAACGCTGCCAGCCTTTTGGACACTTTTTCCATTTTTTTAGTTGCCCAATAAGCTCTTCCCTTTGTTTTTTTAATTTTTTTTTTTTAATTACTTGTAGATATTATTTATATTTTAGTGTTAGATTTTATATTACATTTAAGATTTTTCAAGTATAAATACCTAATACTTATAAAACTTTAGTCTGCTAAATGTTGTTGTTATACAGGACTTTGAGAGACTGTTCATAAAATCGTGTTAGGAGTAGGACTACTTGTCATTCTGTTCGTATACGTTATGATGTTCAAAACATGTTTGTATGTCTCACTATTATAGTTATTTATCTACACCCATGCTATAAAACCTCTATAAAAGTTTCTGAAACAGTTAGCTTATTGGCAATATTATAACAGCCAGTGTCATAGTAACCATTACCTCATCCCAATGAGTGTTACAATGTTGTGCTAAATTTCATTACGCAACTCTTTTCACGCACCCGCTGCACGCTTGTGTGTGTGATGTGCTGCTGCAGGCGACGTACTATCGGCCCAAGTTAAGCATGCTCACTTAAGAAAATATTCCTGCGAGAGCGCAGCTAGTGACAAACCACACCCCTTCCTAGTTTCCCCCAATTAGAGACAATATGCATTTGTGTGAGTAATGAGCGAGTAACATAAAATAACAAACATTAGCTAGAGCGCGGCAGTGCCAATTTGCTCTCGCTAATTGTTGACGCTTCCCTTAAATTCCTATCGCCATTTCATTTTACGACCTGTTTATTTCTATCGGACTGATTGCCTGCCTAACTGTGACCTCTGCTTGTATACCGGACTGTGATCGAAAGCCTCTTCTTGACCCTAGCTTGTATCCTGGACTGTGTGTGTATTGTGTGTGGGCTGTGACTAACGTGGTGCAACCATGACGACCCGAAACCTGATTCAGGAAGAAAGGAATCAAATTATTGTTTTGCATAGACAAGGGTTAAATATATCCCAAATAGCAGTGGAGTTGAACATGCAAGTAAGTTATGTTTTTGTATTCAGATAGAGGGAGAGATATAGAAATAAATAAAGTGATAGTAATATTATTATTTCATAGTTTGCATTTTTCCTTATATTGCAATTTAAAAACAAATCCATGAAAAATATTGGTATTCAGCTGCATCCGGTTAGACTGGAAGCCGACCCCAACATAGTTGGGAAAAGGCTAGGCAGATTTATATATAAAAATAATAAAATTATTATAACTTTCAGATGGATTCTTATTAAAAGTCTCATAAGATATTACCTACTTATAGTAATGCATTCAAATAAGTTTGTTCTTTTTATTTATTTTTGCTTTCAAAGACGTTGTTGGAGCCTTTTATGACCCGATAATAAATCCTAAACCAAAACAACCTAAACAATGGTGCCTTATCTCACAGCGTCGTTGCCGCATTTTAATTAGAAAAACCAGAGCGCATTCGTCGCATTTCTAGAGGCTTGATCATTATATTTCAAACTACAATTTTTTTTCGCCCAAGCACAAGATAATTGTTTTTTATAATTATTTTTAACATTTATTTTATCATAATACTGCAGATGGAAAGTAATTGACAATAATGTAAATTTTTGTTAGTATTTGTGCTCGTAAATATTTACCAAAAAAACTTAAAAAAAGTAGCACACATAGTTTTAAATACTAACGATTTAGTGCTTGGCTGGCCGATAAAATAGCAAGTACTTACTATTTTTTCGGCCAAGCAAGTGATCGTTGGTATTTAACCACGAAAAACCTTTAGAAATGCCACGTTGCCAGCCCGCACGTAGTACACTTTTAAATAGTAGAGATAAAGCACAAATTTGCTTGGGACAGTTTCATACAATGTTGGAATTTACGCTGTGCCATTTTTCTTACTCATAGGTAGGTATACGAGGTGTAAATTGCAATATCTGAAAACCTCTTAAGGGGTCATTGTACTAATCATTATGAACAACTTTTACTACGGGACCAAACCTGAAATCGCGAAAAAAAAACAGCTGTTCCCTACATTTATGTTCGCGTAACTCGTCAAAATGTATGGACCAGCTGCTTTTTTATCGCGATTTCAGGTTTGGTTCTCATAGTAAAAGTTGTTTATAATGATGAGTAATGACCCCTTAAGAGATTTTCAGTTATTGCATTTACAACTTGTATTTTAAAATATAGTTATGAATGTTATAACTACTTAAATTAGTTATAGAAAAGTTAAGAGTTTATTTATCATAAAGTCAACCAAAATGCACACCTTAAGTATTTCAATACTTATAATTTTTATTTATAGTGTACTAGTTGTGCCCTTTGAATAAGACTTTTGTAGTGTACTCGTATTATTATACTTAGTTCCTATATTATGTAAAAAATCGATCCTGATTGTTTTTTTTTTTTTTTTTTCGTTAGAGAACAACGGTGCGCCGCTGGGTGCGAAGATATGAAGAAGGAGAAATTACAGAACGCGTTCGTGCACCTCGACCCCGGGCTATAAACGAAAACGAGTTAAATAATATGATAGCCACGTACGAAGAGAACCCGTTCACACCCACTCGCAGTTTCGCACAAGAATACGAAGTTTCGATGCAAACTATTAGAAACGAGTTGCATCGAGCTGGAGTCCATCACAGACGTCCCGCAAAAAAAATTATTTTGACGCAGGAGCAGAAAGCTGCTCGCGTGCGATTCGCTCGTGACTACAGGGACTTCGATTTCTCTTACGCCATATTTTCTGATGAAAAGTGCTTTAGGTCTAGCCAACAAGGTCGTCGGAATTTATGGCGTGTAGATAACACAAGATACGAACCTCGAAATGTGAACCCAAATGCAGAATCGGGAAGAATTGTAGTGAACATGTGGGGCTGGATGAGTGCTGCTGGACCAGGCGAGCTCGCTTTTATACCAGGGAGGGCAAACGGCCAAACGTATTTAGAGGTGCTACAAACCATCATGGTACCCACAGTGCGCACGGTGTATCCACAACTGGACGTGCCAGAATTTTATTTTTTCCAGGACAATTGCCCGATACACCGTGCGCGGGTTGTTCAAGAGTGGTTGCGAGGGCAACCACAAATTAAAACAGTGCCATGGCCCTCCCGATCGCCAGACTTAAACCCCATTGAAAATTTGTGGGGTTTAATGGTCCAGAGATGGGATAGTAGAGCAGAAAGAACGAAGGAAGCACTTGTCACACATTGCGAACAAGTTTGGGACACATTCAGAGGTTCGAATTTGTGCGAAGTCCTGGCTAGGTCCATGCGTAGCCGTTGCGATGCTGTGATAGATGCGGGAGGAGCAGCGACGAAATATTAAGTTAATATAATTTTTAACATGCACTATGTTAATTAACGAAAGGCGTTCCCGTTACCCCGCAATAGTCCAAACATGCTACAATTAATATTACCATTTAAAAATTCGCGAAAAAAAATCAGCTGCTCCCTACATTTTGTTAAGCTAGGTATGCGAACATAAATGTAATGAACAGCAGATTTTTTTTCGTGAATTTTCGAATGGTCATATTTTGGTAGCATGTGGACGCTATACTATTGCGGGTTAACGGGAACGCCTTTCGTTAATTAACATACTGGATAATTACATTATACAGGGTTATTTTTCTAACACCTGGTAGGACTATATTAGTACAACCACTTTTGATCTATGACTTTTTAGAATACCAAAAGTAAACTTTCAAGTTTTTGTTGTAATATTTGTAATAACACTTTTTAGATCAGTATTTTGTAGTAAGTACCGCTGCGACCCTGCATTCGCAACGCACTGTTTGTTTATTTAACTACTTACATATTTTGGTACCGCGTAGAGTTGTTCAAATTTAGAGCGATCAAAATAAATATTTTTAATTGTATTATGAAATTATTTTTTTATGAATTATTAAAAGTCATACAATAAAAGTTGTAATTTATGATGTTAGTATTATAGTCCTACGAGCTTATTAGTGTTTTATCATCAAATGACTTCTCCCGCTCTGGGCGGAGCGGAAGGTCGTGTCAAACTTTTACTGACTAAAACCCACCCGTGTTCCTTCAGTTGCCTGTGCCAGGGCCATGGTATCTCTTTCGAACAACCCGCGACTCCGGCGGCTTGCAAATAACCCTGTATAGCTATTTTTATTATTCCAATTTGTATTATATTACTTCGTTGATTAATGTCACAGGGTAGACTGTAGACCGTAATCATAGTTTAAAATATTGCCAACGATTTTGAAGTCTTCTTGTAAAATTATTGATGTCAATTTAATGTCATGTTGCCTTTATTGGTGGATTTGTTGTTTTATTTACAATCAATGTTGTCGTAAGCCCCGATCTCGTTAGTTTGTTATTTTACATATTCAGTAGTGTCATCATATCCGTCCACCTCATAAATAATTGATCTCATTTGCTTGATAAACCTAGTCTGTAGTGTAATGTAATTATTGCAAATTATAAAAATTATTAAGATTCTTAAATTGTACTAATCTTAAAACTTTTCAATTTCATTAGAACTGCACGAGCAATATTCTCCTAATCTTATTTACTGACAGGCTTTTTGCCTGTTGTTGTTGTGTTGTCTGTTTGTCATTGTTGTGTTGATTTCATATTTTGAACTTTACGATATAAGTGTAGATAAATACAGTTTATAAATGATATTATGAGTAAGAATCTTTTCACTTATAATATTTTGCATTTTGATGATAATTTCTGTGTAATTTTTTGTTATAATATGTTAATTTCTGGATGAATCTTTAATGTTTTGAAAAAGTCTATTAAAAATAAATTAAGTTACTTATATTGTTTTTTTTTCTACAACAGCAAATCCTTAAAATTGTTCTCAAGTAGATTTTAACTAACTGTTTATTTTTTCACACTGAGATTACAGCCGATAGTTTCATACAAAAAGCACTTACTATACATCTTTTATTATACAGATAAGATTTAAATATCAACCTAAATAAATCTTTAATCCTGCATAATGTTAAATGAACACAAACTAAAAATATATATTTCACTAGTACCCAACATTTTATTTCAATCCTTTCACTCTCACTGCTGCCAAGGCACAAATTATAGTTTAGTTTAATTACTTGATAAGCTTCTGAATTTTAAAGTGGCGTAGGAACTGAATCATTGTTAGATTTGTCAAAAAAAAACTTGACATGCAATGCCGGTAACGCGCCTGTAGCGTTGATTTCGCTTAAAATCATGAATTGTCAAACTTTGACTAGAGCATGAATTATAAAAGAGTAAAGTGTTGGTTTGATTATAATCCAGTCTTAAAGTGCTCATCCTGCACGGCATGCCTGGGCATTTTAATTGCAACGATACCTTGTTCGTAATACAGGCTGAAATTTAATTCATGGGTATCCTCTTAAGGGGTCATTGTACTCGTCATTATGAACAACTTTGACTATGGGAACAAATATGAAATCGAGAAAAAAAAAATTGCTGTTCCCTACATTTTGTCGAGTTATGCAAACATAAATGTAGGGAACAGCTGATTTTTTTTTCGCGATTTCAGGTATGGTCTCATAGTTGAAGTTGTTCATAATGATGAGTACAATGACCCCTTAAAAGGATGCCCATGAATTCAATTTCACCCTGTATTATTTTAATGAATAAAAGGTAATATTACAATTACCTACTGTTAAAAGTATTAAACCAAATACAAGGAACAACTGCAAAACATTTGAGATAATCCTAAGGTAATAAAAAAACGTAGGTATGGCCCTTGTATTAAGCCGTCCTCTATTGTTTAACCGAATTTCCAGACATTCCCACTAAATAACAATGGGTCTTAGATAATGAACTTATTTTTATTTCAGTTGCAAGAGTTGTGCGGCTTGCGGCCTTGCGTTAGCTACAAACAAAAAGCTCTGATAACATTGTATGAACTGCGCAGAGTATTGGTTCAAATATTACTGTAATTTTCAAGTATTCCCAAATTGCCCAAGTATAAAGAAACACATAGAAATTTAGATAGTTATTTACTTTTAATAAAGTCGATTAAACACAAAAAAATTCAATATAAACATTTGATACCTTCATGCAGTGCCGGTCAACGCACCTATACCTAACGTATTCAGGGAGCCGTGAGATAAAAGGTAAACAAACCATAAATGTCCGTTCAATCGATTTTGAATGCTATTGTGTTGGTGGCATGACAAATGGCAGCTGCAGTAAACAGTTGGTATTGTAACCACTTTTTTGCCTTTAATGCCATCCATAAGCCTACGGAATAGAAGTCAAAATCGGTGGAACGGACTGTAATAAAACGGTTCGTTTCAATGTCTCATCTTATTGTGAAGGGAATATGGTGCGGTTGCTGCGGCATGCGGCATCACATAGGATATGGTGAAAATTGGAGAGGCAGTGAAAGTGTTCATAAATAACCTATATCTATAGACCCGATAGAGAGAGGAAAATATTAAAGTGGATTAATACATATAAATTGTAGTTTATTAGTTATTACAAATTATTTTTGTAAATACTGCAATATCAATAATACATTTTCTAAACCAAACAAACAGAAGATATGAGTACTAAAATTAATTCTTGTCAATAATAAAATAACAATTCAATTCAATAACAAAGAGCTCACGCCGCCGCCGCGCCGCGCTGGCCGTGCCCATTAAAAACTCGTATCTTAGCAGAAACAAGTGAGCATAGTACGCTCCTAGTGTGAGTGTCACACATTCTATACATGATTATACTAATACGAACACCACTAAAATACGCTTTGTGCATCCTATTGGTCAAAACTCGTGCATTGTGCGATCGAGTCGTGAGTCGTGCTATGCGATTATCGCCTTTAAGGTGAGCATGCGGAACTTTGGCCGATAGTACATACGTGCAGTTGTACTGAATTTCGTGAAAATTTCTTTATTCTTGATCTTGAATTACAAACACCCAATGGTTTCACAAACTTTTATAGAGGATTCATATCATTGGTGTAGATAAATTATTGTATGCAACTGTATAAAAACCCCTTATTAGACAACAGTTGCATAAATAACTGTTAAGCAACTGTTGCATAATAAGGGGAATTAAAACACGAATGTGGGCTTACCCAATAATATTCTTGTGTGTCGAGATTACTTTCAGCCTCAGGTACAGCAGACTATATTTTACAGTTTTATAAACTTTTTAAATTACAGGTTACATGGATTTATAAACAAAGCATACTAAACAAGTACTTGCTTATTGGACATAAAGATTTGCCTTATTTTAGTATTTTTGTGTTTTCAAATTACTTCCCCATTTACAAATAAGTAGTACAAAATAAAATCCACATTAATGACCGACTACACATCATTTAAACCGTTCCATTTACATTATCAGTGAGATTGTATCTTAATTACACGCATTAGATCATATAAATTTCCCACTACACTTGACCTGCTTTGTGGCTGCAGCCGCTTCAGCGCTGAATGTAACAAATGAGTCCTTAAAGCACTTTCGTAACTTTACAAAGGAGAGATATCATTTGTTTGTGACGTAAACGCTAGTACAACAGTTAAAACAGACACTTGAACTGATGAACGGAACCATTCTGTTACCGAACTCAGGGAACAGCGAACACTCGGTTATTATTATATACGAAAGTACTATAAGTTTTAGGGAATAAGGTCGTAATTTGAATGGATCAAGCAGGCTGTCAGGAAAAATTGAATGAAAACATTGGGAGTGATTGACGAAATGCTAGAGACGAGTGAATGTTTTGATGGATTTTTTTTTGGGTTACGCCGCCTCGCAAATTGAATGTCGTTTTTGTTTTTTTTTTTTTGGCAATTGATGGCAGGATTCGCCTCTTAGGGATGACATTTAGCAGATTTATGAATGAATTAGCGCTGGAGGGATTTAAATGTATAAATGGGAATTTGGCGTGGAGTGGTCGCGGTTTCGATTATGTAATCTGTACTTTTTATTTTCGTAAAAGATGATTTAAGGGTAGATTAGGAAGTTAGCAGCAGTGTAGGTAGTAACCATGTGTAATTTCCTATTGATTTCAAAATCGCAGATTGCCGCAGATTTCCAGGCAAAAGGTCCATACGATGACAGATTAAATAATAAACCAACAAGAACTAGGCAGGCCGATAAAATAGTACATTACTGTCGCAGCCAGCAATTAGGGCATTGTTGGACGATCGTGAAAATGTGGGCCGAGGCGAAGCCGAGGCATACATACTTAAGTCTTTTAATGCCTGATTGCGGCCAAGGCTTGTATATTACTTTTCTCAAATAATGAGCGGAAATTCAAACTTAGTAAATTAATTATAAATTCCAGAATCAACGACGAACAACAATAATTTTTCACGCACCAATATATTCATTTGTTTCTTCTTTACTATAAACAGCTCTATGTGCAAGCCAAATCGAAATTTAAATCAAATCTTTGATAAGTTACCTCCTTGGTTGTTGGAGTAAAAAGTTCGTTCCATTTTTAATTATCACGACAAATTATAATACGAGTTTTCATAGTAACATTGCCGGCAACCTAATCGGTGGTTGTTTTTGACCAGTACAGCAATTTTGATTTATGTCGAAGAAGGTTGTCAAAATAATGTTCGAATTCCCAAGCATGTTTGAGCAAAAGGATTATAATTACAAAGGAGATGTTTCATTTTCGGCCATGAAGTGTACGTTATTATAAAAAAAGGAAAAAAATTCACGAATTGAGGAAAAATATTCTTTCCTGTTTATTCCCCTGATTATTTCGGCACAAAAAATAATAACTTAACAAATTGTTGCCATACTCTATTCATGATGGCGTCGTTTTACTTGCATACTGCTTTCGTCCAGAAATCATGTTACATTTTAACATAATAATATCACGTAGACGTCATTTAAATAAATATGGACGGCATGTATTTCTGTACTATATTAAGATAGCTATCTTATAAAACTTTTTTGATTATTTAGAAAGTGTCATTCATTATAAAAACAAAAAACTGCTTTTGTGGATTGTAGGTACTTCTGGACGAAAATGGCTAGCTGTCGATGGTCGTATTTTTCCTGACAAACGTCAAACATTTTCGGTTTTTATTTTGTGCCCAAAAAGTATTAGATATTATGGAAAAAAACAGTCTTTATTGTATTTAGGGGTTCGTTTCCCAGGTTTTCTGAAGTGTTATGGCCGGAGTCCCATACAAAAATGAAACGTCTCCTTTGTGTTTCCTTTTCAGTTAACTACTATTAATCAAGGTCAACGTTTTCATTCATGTTACTAATTTTATTAAAAGCTTTCTTAAGCATAGTAGTAAGTAAAGACCTACCTATTTATTATATTCCTAGATCAATCTCATAACCATAGACCAATAAACCTCTAACTCTATTCGAACTTATAGATAAGCTATAAAACCTCTACCATAGTTTACAGCTTTTGTTTTCACATAAAATGCATCCATTTTATGACTAGTAACACCGTTCGTGACCGCAAACCTCGGGTGTAAAGAGATGTCAAGTTTTTTGTACCTTTATAGCTAATTAACAGCGATATTTAACACCTAGGCTCAGGCGAAACTAAGCTGCTTAATACGAGTATTTTAAGCACTTAAAATTCATGTCTGAAGATTGTAAGGGTAGTCGAAAATAACGTAGTCTTTGTAATAGGTTTAATCCTAATTGCACGCGACGGCTAAAGGCTAAAACATTGTTTTTCATTGGCTTGACTTAGTAATTAAACGATTATAGTGTTAGGTTTCAATGTATTAATACGTAATTGTTGGATATTGTACTGGCAACACCCAAAGATTTGATATGTCAAAATGGGGGAATAACGACCTTCTTTCTGGGTTGGGCGCTCATGACGGTAAGACGTGCTTAGTGGCTGTGTCGGTAAAAAGATAGATTGGCATAGTATTGGTTGGAGATCTACTGTAAATTAAGGTAACCTATTAGTTTTATGGTAAATATTAGAATACTGATGAAATAGTGATATTATGTGGGGAATAGGAGATGTGATGGTATGGTGTAGAATATTGAATTTAATGTTGGTAAAGAAATATAAATGACTGACAAAATATCTTGGTGTTTCATTTTATTTTCCTTATCCCTGAAATATTGTAAATATGTAATTTTATCAAACAGTTTTAGATTATGAAAGAAAGAAAGAAAGAAAAATAAGTTTAATTGTCACAGACACACGTGCATAAAAAAAGAGAACAATACAATAAAATAAAACAATACATTTAAATATAATAACGAGCACAAATAGAAATATGCGGCAGCTGCTGGCACGTCATGACTGTGACAAGAAGGCTTCCACTCAGCATGATGCTGTGCTATAGGGACCCACAGCACAGCGCTGATTTTCAGTGGTCACCCGAAAAAGTCGTACGGGAATTGTCGTTATGATATTGGGGTAACGACTTCAATACTCATTTGGGGATTAGTATCTATTTTGAGGTTAAATAATTATATTCGGAATTAAATTAGTTATTTTAGAGCAAGGATGGTTCTTATTGTAATAGAAATACGGTTTTTAATTGGATGTGTAATCAAGTTGTTTGACAGACTTGGAGAGACTACAGACGTTCCAATTTCACACTCAATTTGCGTAGGTATTGGAAAATTCGGAGCCTATACTTCAATGAGTTTGTCCTGAAAGGTTAAAATGTATTTTTAGTCATTGCTTCTTTAATAATTTTTTTAAGTAAAAACTTCTTTAGGCGCGTTGGGCATTTTTGAGATGGGAAAAACAATTGAACTCGTAACACCGTTACCGACACCTCATTTTTGTAAACGCGATTACAAAAATGAGTTAGATAAGGTTACGGACCAATAGGTCCGTAACCTTATCTAAATAAAGAGCACAATCGCGTACACCATATGCGTGTTCTATACTAGTATTTTTCTTCCACCAAGGCGAACTTGTTCAAGTTTTCACTTCTGTCGGCACTCCTGGAGTGCCACTGTTTTTAAAAACATACTTAATATCTAATTTATTTAATCCTTAACCTTCCTTAAAACACAACGCCTCTCTATCTATTCGTCCGACTGAGTGCTTCCAAAGAGGCTAGACACATAGACAAAGTGGCGTTCTGTCTGCAATAACAATGTTGAAAAAGTCAAAAATGTATGGGACTGGCATACTTTATCGAAAAGCTTATGTCAGTCCTATTGAAAGCCGTTGTAGAAATAAACAAAACCCTTTGAAAGCAATTGCCACTGGTCCTGAGAACTACTCTTATGGTTTGTTTCTTTAGTGATAATTATTTTGATTAAACAAAGTGTGTTTTGTGATTTTGAACCTATGATAATGATATAATTGAAACATATTCATTTGAAACAGACGTTCCATCCTCAATACTAAAATTGGAGCCAAATTGAACAGTTTATACGAAAAACCGACGACTATTTGGTCCCTTTATGTGCCAATAACCATTGATAACTGTGCCAACTGGCACATAACGCGTCTTAGAGGCCTATTGGCATCACAGGCGTGGGAAGATGAACTGTTATGCAGTTTTTAAATGTAAATTTAAGGATTTATCCTTTTAAATGATTTCTCAAAGAGATTTTATGGGGATGTATGAACAGATGGCGTCCAGTAATTTCTGCCTATCATAGTAAAGAAGCGTAAGTTCTTGATACAATGTGTAAGTGAATTAATGTTATTACGTTTCATCATCATCATCATTTCAGCCGAAAGACGTCCACTGCTGGACATAGGCCTCCCCCAAGCACCGCCACTTCGATCGTTCTATGCTTCACACACACACACACTGCACACTTCCACTGTACCTACAGCCAAAACAAACCAAAATGAACGAAGTACTACGCTAGACCCTTTTATACGTGTGTTTTGTATTTGTGGTGTGATCACAATTTTCTCCATCATTTCAGTCGAAAGACGTCCACTGCTGGACATAAGCGTTCCCCAAGCGCCGCCACTTCGATCGTTCTATGCTTCCCGCATCCAGCAGATTCTTGCGGCCTTCACAATGTCATCGGTCCACCTTGTGAACCTTCCAATTCTACGTCTTCCGATACGCGGTCGCCACTCCAGAAACTTTCGGCCCAAACATAATAATAAAAATTTAGTGTATGTATTATGATTATAACATAACATAAAAAGCCGTATCTATTTCGATTCCACAAATTAATTATTATATTAATTTCTTGTCGAAATAATTGGATTGAAATCTAAGCCAATTAGTTCGTTCAATTGTTCAAAACAACATTTGTGTATTACAAGTATGATTCGACTAAAAGCACAAGCCTGGTTTCTGGCGGACGGTGAGCAATGGGTAGCTCGCCGTCCGATAAGGACCAGGCCCGGATCGACGGCGCGTTGTGTTCCACGCGCGCCTCAAAGAGATGTCAGCAGAATTGACGGGGTCCGCTAGGGCCAATGCTTGCCGGGAGTTCGAAGAAAACCGATAGGGAAATCGTGGCCCCCGGCAACAGGGCAACCGAAGGAACACGGGTAGGTTTTAGTCAGCAAGAGTCTGACACGCCCTTCCGCTCCGCCCAGAGCGGGAGAAGTTATTTGATAATTTCCCACCCAAAAAAAAACCTGGTTTCTGAGGTCGTCAGCTGATAAGCTATCAATGTTATATTGCTTGAACAAAGTTATAATATACATAAACTAGAGACCCGCCCCTGCTTCACTCGGTTTTTACGATTTGACAAAACATTGAGATTTCTTTATTATATATTAAAAAGTTTTATATTAATGTACAAGTACTTATATGTAGAATTTATTCCGGAATTTTAGTGACCATCTTGAACAAATTTTCTAAATGATGGTGAAAACTGTATCCAAATCTGTTGTGTAGTTTAGAAGAACAACGCGGTCCAAAGACAGACACGAAAAGTGACTTTGTTTTAACCGCTCAGGCGCGGACCACCTACCGCGGGTGGTCCGCGCCGTGACAGATTTACGACCGCACTTGAATAAACAAAAGCATCGGGTTTCATAATAACGTCTAAAGTGTTTTGTTTATGTTTTTTGCTACTCGAATAGATTAGAGATACATTGTAAATGGTTACAGTCTTTGTTATCAACGTTTACTAATCTTTATTACCCGTTTTTTTTGTGTTTTCTATGTTCTAATGTTTTTACGATTTCTAATAAAACTACCGTACCAATTCACACGAAATTTTGCAGGGTACATTATGGATAGATAAGTTATCTAATAAAAGCGTTTTTAGAGACAAATTTTTTTTCAAAAAAAATCAAAAAATCTAGGTTTTTGCTGATCTAGAATTTCTAGTGCTTTCATAACTTTCTCCGTACCAAAAAAATATTTTTTATTCATATTTTTTTGTAAAAAAAATTTAAAAGCCTGAAAAATTTATTATAGAAAAGAAATAAAACACTTACCGATCAGATCCATACAGAAAACTCACAAAATATCACAACTTTCACTTTCACGTGAACTTTCTCCTTCACGTTTGTTTACACTTTTTTTGGTTGGGTCAAAATCGGTATAATCTAATGTTATTTAGTGCGAATATTATCTAAAACGATGTAGTATTTACTTCAAAATGAAAATATCACCACTTTCCGACGATTTACACACAAAAACCATTAAAAAACGAATTATTACAGCGAACGCGCGCATCCCGGGAACGACGTTTGACTGTCACTTTGACCGGGCGGGAATGTCATTTTCAACATTTTTTTATAATGTTGCCCATTTATATTTTTGCTTTTAGTCGATTTATTTGACGAGAATATCTATCCGACCATAGACTGCAAAAAATTTCAAACAAAAATATTGATTACAGCGAATACAAATGGAGTTGTCAGTCGTGTGGTGACTTTGTAGCGTATTGGCAACAATGGTCCCTTAAACTACTTATAATCTATTATGCAAAGGACTGTTTTCATAATATAATCAATGTGTTAAGATATCAAATCAACATTAAGCAATATAGAAACTATCACGTAGATAAACTCTGGTTCACCATATCTCAAAGACACAAATCGCCGACGTCACATAAAAGGAGGGAATCTTAAGTGGGACTCAGCCGGACACGACGCCCGCATGTCAAATGAGTCATGAGCTAAATCTACAACAATGTGGGTCCCAGAAAACGTTCAGCGACATCGTAGCAGACCCAGGAAAAGATGGCGGGACGTGCTTGCCGCCTACAAGTAAGATTGTTCCTAACTAGCTCAAGACAGAGAGGATTGAAAAGGAGGCCTTTGCCCTGCAGTGGGAAAACATACTAGGCTAAAAAAGTTTTTACAAAAAAAAAAGAACAACCGACTTCCAAAAAACACTACAAAGTGAAAAATTACTTTAATTTCGGAAGTCGGTGTCTTTGGTTTTGAATTTTGGTTTTTTGTCACCGACTTCCGAAATTAAAGTTATTTTTCACTTTGTAGTGTTTTTTTGGAAGTCGGTTGTTTTTTTTTTTGTAAAATGTTTTTATGTTTCACTTTTTAATTCTCATACCTACCCCACACAAATTTGAAAACTACCACCTGCTACGTAAATAACAGTGACAGGAACTTATCATATCAGCCACATACTAAGTGGGAATAAGTACGTATAATTGAAGCTAACTCAAAAACTATCGAAGCAAAGTTAATAAAATTTATATGGGACCACCATAACTTTTCAAACAAAAACAGAATTTTCAAAATCGGTCCACAATTGACGGAGAAATCGGTGGACATACATAAAAAAAAACAAACATACGCGACGAACATATAACCTCCTCCTTTTTGGAAGTCGGTTAAAAATAATAAGCATACCTACTTCACAAACCAGACATTAATTCTACAACAAAACATAATGGTCTCACCACAATATCACAAGACAAGAACATCTTCACAAACTATTCCGCAATTCGCTCGAACATGAAACATTAGCCATTAAATTACTAGCTATAATACTCTTCACGAAGACGGGGAACTAGCTCGATACCTCTTATATAATATTCCATTATTCTGAAGACGTTTTACTGAACAATAATAACCGATGGAAAAGTATAGGAGTTCCTTAATGAGACTAGGTAGGTGTGAGGTGGGACCACGGGTCTTCGATAAAATGGCCAGTAAAGTCTTTGTGAATTGTGTTCAGACGCTAGGTTTGTAAATGGAATGGTTGTGTTTATGGTTTAAGTTCAGCACCACGTAGTTTCAAACCATTATAATGTTTTGTCATAAATGTGGTTGCTTATTTTGTACTTAATTATCCACAGACTTAGTGGGAAAGCAAAACCTGGGACTCCATATTGTTGTAAAGTGTTTAGACCATAAAAATACTAAATATAGGGTAACCAAACGTAGTGAATCAATGGTTATTCTTTCTTCGTATAAAAAAGCTTTTGCCCTAAACTATACGGGTAAGTATTACTTGTTATTCGCGTTTTTAGGGTTCCGTAGTAAACGAGGAACCCTTATAGTTTCGTCATGTCCGTCTGTTTGTCTGTCTGTCTGTCCGTGGTCTAGCTCCGAGACCCTTAGTACTAGAAAGTTGTAATTTGGCATAGATATACATATTAATTACGCCAACAAAGTGGTAAAACAAAATTATTAAAAACATTTTTTTTTAGGGTACCTCTCATACACGTAAATTGGTAATGTTTATTTTTTTATTTTTTTTACCCCATGGTGAGGGGTATCATTGGAAAGGTCCTTAAAAAATATTGAGAGTTTGTAAAAACTATTTATGGATTCAGGGATTCGTTTGCGAAATATTAAGCTTTAAAGTGCTAATTTTTGTTAGAGTCAAGTGTCCCCCCCCCCTGCCGGCTAAATGGTTGGTTTTGGGTATGTGAAAAAAATCACAACAGTAGCGGATATAACGAAATTAAATGAAAAACTATCACAGCTAAGTAGGCTCTACAGGTTAACGAGTAATAATCGACCAACTTAACTTTGCAGTTGCAAAAACATGTTTTCCCATACATTCCGTATGGGAGAACATATTTTTCAACTACAAAGTTAAGTTTGTTTTTGGGATAAATTCATCCCAACTACGGAACCCTTCATTGTGCGTGGTCCGACACGCACTTGGCCGGTTTTTTTTATTTTCTGGTTCTGCGCAGTATTTTTTGTAAAAAGTCTGCAACTGGTTCACCGCGCTTTGAAGCACTCTAAATATTTGGTCTTATTAAAAATCTTTTAATTCTGCTTATAGCTTTGTTACATTACATCCAAGATTTAATTTCGTTCCCGATTTAAAAGGTCGGCTCACAAGTTTAATCTTTTAGCCACATAATATTTCTTTCAAAGTCCCGTCCGTTTCACCCGACACCCCACCATGTTTACCTCCAAAGAAGATTTTCAAACTCCATTGTGCCCCTCCCTTACGTGCCTATATCATAATGGTCTACTTTCCCGCCTCCTTTCAAAGGTTTTCCATCGAAATTAAGAAAGTTTAATGAATTGTGTCAATTTCTTTCGGCTTTTTAAAGATTTCCTGTGTGTATTAGAATATTTTATGAAAGGTAGTCTTATGATTGGCAGACGTGGGAGGTTCGTTGTATCACTTTGATTCTACTCCATAGGGATGAAAAAGGAGGAATTATAAGCTTTATTTTGGAATTGAGTGAGTAGATAGGAAACCCTATGAGTCCATACCTTAATTAATTTTGACTTAAATATCATTCAAAGATTTTTTTAGAAATAAATTATGGTTTTGTAAAAAATCCTGTCCTGGCTGCCCATTTGATTTTACAATGATTATTTTGATAATTTATTAATCTCCAAATATATCTTACGTGAAACATAATTTATATAGAAAAGTACTAAATCAACCATACTAGAAAGCACGTACAATGGAACATGGGAATATCAGAACAGGTTAAAAGCCAGTAGATAACCTCCCAGTCAAATCATCGGCTAATGTATTCGATTTATACGTATTTCTTGGACTTAAACTGCAATTTATAACACATAAAGAGTGGTCACTTATAATGTCGTAAATCGTTCATAATCACGCCACGAGTGTCGATTTATGAACTCGCCTACAGAGGTCACTTTACATAATTCTTGAAAACATACAGGATGCTGTTGGGACGGCACCGACCAATGCCTTAAACCTGGTTTCTACGAAAATGGCAAGGAAAAGATATTATGTCTCGAAACTTTTAATTTCACTGTGTAATATGAACATAATCTAAAATATTCCTATATTAAGTTATTAAGAAAATGCTCTAATTTAACATATATTTTTTCCAAATCATTAACACGACTCGTTTAGACGTGATTTTCAGTATAAAATCATTGAAAGTCGGTTATCGTCGCCTTAAGTACCAATCAGACTTTTTCAATTTATTTATGTACTTTCTGAGTTTGTCTTGAACATTCGTGTCAAGAAAGAAATAAAAATAATAAAGAAAGAAAAATTAAACGAAATAAAATTAATGAATGAATAAAGATATGAATATTAATTCATATCTTTATTTGCGTTCCTTAATGTTAATAAGTTGTTACAATGGCGTAAAGCGCTATAATTACGAGCACAGCTGAAAGTAAAAAAAAAAAAAAAAAAAATTAAAAATCAATTGACATTTTTTAGATATTAATACATAGTTCCTTGACTGCCTCGTTGGTCTTAGGTCGCAAGCGCTACTGCTGAGTATGAGGTCCTGGTTTCGATTCCCGGGTCGGGCAAAGTGTTATTAGGTTTTTCTATCTGGAATTTCTTAGTAGCAGCCCGGAGACTGGATTTGTGCCCGGTTGATGGCAATAGGCTCGCCCCCTATTACATGGGACTTAAACATAACTGGCGAAATGTGGGTGTACTATAGGTACATCTCTGCCTAACCCTTCGGGGATTACAGGCGTGATGTTATGTTTATGTAATATATAGTTTGATATTTTATTTTTGTGTTGAAGCTAACCGGAGAGATGTCAAAATAACGCAAGCTTACTATTGGTTGTTCGATATATTTCCTCTCCTCTTTGCTTTGGTGGAAACCGAACCAAATTTTTTTTCCGGCTGTGAATATCTATAAATAGGTAAAATTTGTTAGTTTATTTGTTTGTTTGTATGTAGGGGGTAATCTCAGGAACTACCAGTCGGATTAATAAAATTCTTTTTGCATTGGATAGCCCAATTTTCGAAGAAGGTTATAGGCTATGTAACATCATGCTACGACTCATAGGAGCCAAAAAATCTGAAAGAACGCTAAACAAAAATGATGTAATAGTGCGGGAGGGGCGATGAGTTGCGACGCGGTGGATTAGAGACCGAAATTTCACGCGGACGAAGTCGCGGGCAAAAGCTAGCAATTAATATAACTGATACTTTAGATAGTGCAATCCACGAAGACGCCCCCAACTCCGCTCCGCTCCGTACTAGAGTACAGCTTACAGTACAGTAATCGCGGAGTGGGGCGCGTCTTCGTGGATTGCACAATCTGTTAGCAGGTGAGCAGGTGTAGATTCATGCAATAAATACCAAACATTATATTTTAATGAATTATTGATAAAATTATAGCCATGTTCATTCATAATGCACTGCGCCATCGAATCAATGATTGACATGGCATTTACTGCGAAAATTAACGTCCGTCTTGTATTAAGCACGTGGTGTGAATAGATTTGATATTTCGAACCATCAGTTACAGTAATTAACAGAATATCATACATGTCGGAGACGGGTACGTGACTCTTTCGTTATTATCAGCGATATTTTAACTACTGTGGGCGTACTGTGGGTAGTGTTGGTTAATGCTCAATAGAAAAACCGTTTGCAGTTCAGACCACATTATAATTTACTATCAAATTAATCACACTAGCTAAATTATACACACACTGGATGCAACGGCGTTTATTAAAATCACAATTTAACACAATGATCACAAATTACAATACAACAACTGAGCAACACAAATCGAGAACAGTTCCGCGACGTTATAACTCCGATGCGATCAGAGACTGAATGTCCTCCTCGCCATGGCCTTAAAACATCACGACTCTGAAGAAGCGCGCTTTTGGTGTGGGTGAATCATTTGATGTTGCCAGTGGCGCGCTTGCGATTCATTTCGTGTCCGTACTAATGACCGGATCCGACATATACATAAAATTATAAACATGAAACAAGAGCATGGAACTATATGTAATGATGATGTTAAGGAGGGAGGAAGTGTTTGGTGTTTGTTATTATTTATTTATTCTTCTCGTGTGGTTACTGTCCAACCTGGTGTCAGAGTTTTAAAGCCACCCATGGGCCTCTGACTTGTCTTCACTTGCCACCCGTTGAGAAATACCTCTCAGGCACGGTTTCCATAATGTTTTCTTTCACCGTTTTTGAAGCAGGTGATAATTATACAAAATGCACTGACCGGCGAGAACTTTCAACAAGAGCTATCTAAGAAAATACTCGCTCTGTGACGCTCGTTTGGTGGGTAGAACACTCGCTGAGAGACTAGCTTGGTGCATACGCATGCCAGCGAGTGACTGGGCAGTCATTCTACTCGTCGCACTCGCTCATAGCCCAGCGAAAAAACTATCCGAACTACACTCTCGCTTCTCGTTGCTCGCCAGCTCGTTTTTTGTTACTAGCTCGACTCGCTTGCTGCTAATCGTGGGCAGTGGGCCAGGTGGCTCAATCTGGAACGCGAGTTTAATATTATTTGTAGTTGTTAAGTACCTGGTACTTATTGAAAGACCTACACTGTCCTCCCATACCTAGTAACACTGTTATTTGAAAGTATTGTAAAAGCCAATTATTTTTAAAAGAGAAACCGTGGAGTTTTTTGCCGGCTCTTCTCCATAGGAAACGACCAATTGGGACCATGCATCTAGCTTCTGACGTTTCATAAGTGCCCACGTAGGTTTATGTTAAATATTTTTTTTTTTTTTTTTTTTAATTTACTTGAAACATGTAAATCACTTGAAACAAGACTATGTGGTATAGTTTTTAGTAATTGATTTCTGGATTTCTATCCCCTGATTATAATGATTCATAAGCCATACAATTGTTGTATAGAAACTCGATTTTTCGCCAGCAGAACAGTGAAAGGAATCCTTCGCCGCGCCTGTTCTAAAAACTCGCAAAACCTATGTCCCCCACAAAAGATTTCAAAAGAAGACAATTTCGCCGTCGGGTCGTCGTTGTAAATTTCCTGTAATAATATGTCCAAGTGACGTTTGGCTACCTTTCCCAAAGTTTCGTCGTGATTTCTTTGCAAAGCCTTTCAAAATTTATGAAAGCGACTGTCAAATTATACTCTTCGGAAGGTTAATAAAGTACGAAGAGGGCTTATGGTAATGTGTCATTTTTTAAAAATTGTTCCGTAAGGCGCTTCCTTTGGTAATAATGGTTTCGACATCAATAACGGTGTTTCGAGACCAGTTTTGTATTGACTGCGGATAATTTATGGGCTTTAAGATTTTTTTGTATGAGAATTTAAAGGTATTTCATACAGTTTTGTGTGAAATAGGTATTTGTAATATATTATGGTGTTATATAGCCTTATGTTTTATGTAAATTTTTCTTTGTGGTGGTGTTTTTGTAGTAGGCAATAAATAAATTACATTTTTATTGAGTTTGTTTTGGTCATATATAAGTAACTACATTTTAACCATCTATCAAAAGATTGTTTTTTTGTTCTTTTCTAAATCATGATCTATTCTATTCAAATAAACTTTACCAACCAACCATAAAATTAGCCTAAGGATTACCTAAACTCTCAAATCTCGACTGAACTCGGAGAAAATCACCAAAATTTTGCCTAAAGGCTAATAAGCGGCGCAAATTCGTTAGCCGTAATAAAATAGATAATCCGCCTAAGGTTCGTAAAGTAATTAAAAAAGTTTAATTGCATGTTATAAGACGGGCTTCGCTCAGTCAATTTCGTTTAAGTAACTAAACCGCTGTATCATTGAGGCTTTTTCAACAAGATTTTGTTGAATGTATTGGTATTTTGTTCCTTGAATTTTTTGTATCATATACCTTATTTATTGCTGAAATTATGTAATTTAGTGCCAAACCATAATCTACCATACATTCTATGATTAATGATTTTATTGTTCTTTCCATAAACATAAAAAAAAACACACACACACCAAATACTTCCTCTCTCCTTAACATCATCATTACATATAGTTCCCTCATTCCTTGCTCTTGTATCATGTTTATAATTTTATGTATATCTGTTATTTATTTAATGTATATATTTAAATAGGTAAATATATGCTTTATGTATCTGTGTATCTGTTGTATATGTAAATGGTACACCACTGACTAACTGCAGTATTGTCTCTCCTTTTCCATTTAAATCCATCCAAAGGTTGTCTGTAAAAGATCGCTTTTAGCAATAAGACCGCCCATTGTGTCACCCAATGTAAAATGTCTAAATTTATGTCTGTAATTTTAATGGTGTACGTAATAAAGAATATTCTATCTATCTAGTAGGTCCCTACTTATAATGACCTATTATTTAATAATGTTATGGAATTTGACGATACTTTGCGGAAATCCATGACATTAAAATGTTATGTAAAAATATTTGAAACTAAATATTATATACTTATTGACATAAAATTTGACTGAATGCCTTTATTTACAAATTGCCACTTCTCAATGACACTTGTGGTCAAAAAGCTACTATGTTTTTTTATCAGCTAATAGAATCTGCCCAATAGGCCAATTCCATCAGAAAACAATGCATGCGTCTATTGCGTATACATATTGTAGTATATTGGCGGGTACTTGTAAATGTACATCTCACTTGACTCTAAGCAGACTGACAATTAGTGGTGAAGTACTTGAAACTATGGTAGATAAGTATAGATATCTAAATGTTAGAAAGAAGAAAGAAAAAAACCGGCCAAGTGCGTGTCGGACCACGCACAATGAAGGGTTCCGTAGTTGGGATGAATTTATCCCAAAAACAAACTTAACTTTGTAGTTGATAAACATGTTCTCCCATACGGAATGTATGGGAAAACATGTTTTTGCAACTGCAAAGTTAAGTTGGTCGATTATTACTCGATAAATAGTAAAGCCTACTTAGCTGTGATAGTTTTGCTTTTAATTTGGTTATATAAACTACTGCTGTGATTTTTTCACATATCCAAAACCAACCATTTAGCTGGCAGGGGGGGGGGACACTTGACTCTAACAAAAATTAGCACTTTAAAGCTTAATATTTTGCAAACGGATCCCTGAATCCAAAAATGGTTTTCACAAACGTGTATGGGAGGTAACCTAAAAAAAATTTTTTTCATAATTTTGTTTTACCACTTTGTCGGCGTAATTAATATGTATACCTATGTCAAATTACAGCTTTCTAGTAGTACTAAGGTTCTCGGAGCTAGACCGCGGACAGACAGACAGACAGTCAGACGGACATGACGAAACTATAAGGGTTCCTTGTTTACTACGGAACCCTAAAAAACGTTTATTTGCGGTAAACATAACGCAAAAAATAGTTTAGAATACAAAAATGAGAAAAGTTGGAGGAAGCATGCGTCACATCCACGCAAATCGGCTATCGCTCAGCATAATGCTACGACCCTATGCAAGACAGAGCCCCAGCGCTGGATTTCAGCAACAGCCGGCGCCGACGTAATGACGTCGACCGGTGCAGCAAGCAAATATCAAGACGCTGTACCAGTACAGCGTACTTAAAGAGAAATAATTTATTAAAATTAAAATGTGATGCAATATACTAAATAGATATAAAAAGACAAAAAAGAAATAGACATACTTTATTCTATGTTACGAGAATATCATCCTCAAAAAACGTTTTACATTTTATATAGTGGCAACATTTCGACGCGTCTTATTTTATGTTTATCCTAAATTGTGATGTAAATAGGCCTATCTCCAGCAGTGGATGTCTTTCGGCTGAAATGATGATCTAAATATTAGGTAGACTAGACTCACGTTTGACCGTCTCACCTGATGGTAACTGATGATGTATGGTCCACGATGGTGCACATTTGCCTAGAAGTCACCTATTCACATGAGACTAGAAACACAGTACAATAACTTAACAGTATTATGTCTCGGCCTGGAAATAATTACCCACGGCCGCTCGGTAGATACACCTTCCGCGTCCGTGCGTAACTGTCGCGCACTCTCTCGAGACTGTTGCGTACTAATATACGCTGAGATTTCGAAGCAACCATTTTCTACGAAAACATTAATACTGTTGCTTATTTATACTGTGCTAGAAGACTACCCAGGTATTTATAAAATAAAGTTTGAGTTATGTTAACGCAACAAGCCATGTGTCCGATGGGATTTCTCATTGGCAAAAATGACAAACTTCCATACAAATTTTCAAATAAAATCAAATACTTTTTTTTTATTTGTCTGAATAAGGGCATGAGGTCTTTCTTCTTTCTTCTTTAGGTGATACATACAAGAAAAGAAATAAGAAAAAAAAAGGAAAAAGAACAAACTGAAAGATATTTCGTGCATTGTTCATCCGTGCATTATTTAAGACATGAATTTAAAAAAAGTCCTCAGGGCTCACCTTCGTTTTATAAGGTTCTTTTGTGCATTTCATGCTTCTAGACCCAAGCGGTTTAGATTGCACGTGGTCTGTCAGTGAATTTTGGGTTTTTAATAATAATAGATTAATTCCTTAATCATCATGTCTCTTCCACACCATTTCACTTCAAACAAACATTCAGCCACGTACCTATAATAGAATTAGTAACGTACATACTATTGAATGAAGCATCAATTAATTAGGACGTCCATTCACGCTCACTGATTGACGTGACAACGTCCGAGATAGACACCTGATCGGAATCGATATGCCGGTAGTAATCGATTCTGAACGACGGACATAGACGCTTCCTGCGATTCCTCAAAGGATTGGGCTGTGTGTGGTGAAGTATAACGATTATTGCTAGCTCGGCAACTGATTCGAATCTGAAAAATGTGTGGTAGGTAATTGTTTTTAATTGTTATTGATATTTTTAATGTCTTGAACCGGATTGGAATGAATATTAAATGTGTTTCCTTTTGGCGCAGCCGTGAGGCACACATTATTGTTTTTAAAAACATTATTTTTTTATTTTCTCTGTGTTATTTGTGTTTTGTGTTTCAAGATCTGTGTCCAAATAAATATATTTTTTCTTTCTTTCTTTCCTCATCGCTCAAGTGTTGATTTTCATTTTCAGTGAAAGGAATACCTGCGTCTCGTTGTAAACTCATGTTTGTCATGAAGATTATTGTTGGCAGTGTTTTTTCCTTACCCCTTTGGATATCCATGTTAGTCTGCGCTCGGCGCTTGGTGTGGCAACACGCCGTGTTTGAGTTCGCGACAAGTATATCGTCATCCTGAGGATGCCTCGTTGAGAGGTGAAACACGTGTCGATTTATTTCAGGGGTATTTTATGACTCTTTAGAAATAGCTAAGCGGAACAGGTTACTAAATATATCCACTTCTATTATTTAAAAACTATCATACTTAAAATAATAATTAATATGTACAAGTATATAAAAGGGGGGAGAAATAATCATAGGGCATCAAAAAATTCGTCCGCATCGCTGTCAGTAGGAAAAGTGCCCAAAAGGCTGGCAGCATTGCCACGTTGTATGGCAATGCTGATTCTTTGACCAAAGAATAGGCCAGCCCTCTGGTCACGTGTAGAGTCGACCAGCCGCTTGGCGATGTCTTGAAAAACAAGGTGAGCACTCGGACCCTATGGCCCTAGTGTTTCAACCCCAAACGGCTCAAACATATAAGTCCCAATAAGATTGGAGTATTTGCGCCGTTTGAGGTTTTCCGCACCTGCAGCAGCAGCCCCAGCACAGCTCGCCGAGCTAGGAAGATCCACTTCTATTGTATTTTATCCATACCAAATAAATTATTATTATTGTTTGTTGCTTTATTTATCTATGTATTTGTTGTATATGCAAATGATACACCACTGACTATCTGCAGTATTGTCCTTTTAAATGCATCCAAAGTTTGTATGTAAGGGTATTTAGTCTGAACGGCCCAAAGTGAATGGACCACGGACCATTCGACCGTTAGCAAAAATCGTCTACGTTCCAAAGGACCGGTGATAAAATGATTTCAGCATTAATTTAAAGGGACAGTCGCATGCATTGTGATACCTAGTCACATCCTTAATATTATAAATGCGTAAGTAAGTTTGTTTGTTACGCCTTCACGCTAAAACGGCTGAACGGATTTGGATGAAATTTGGCACATATATAGGTGATGCCCTGGAAAAGAACATAGGATACTTTTTTTTTCCCACGGGATCGAGACTTATGCGGGTGAAACCGCGGGGCGCAGCTAGTAGTTTATAATTTTAAATGATATACGTCCTTCTACAATATCGTTGACCAATAGACACAGAGCTTTAGTAAGAGATCGCTGATCGAGCGATCAGACCGCCCATTGTGTCAACCAATGTAAAATTTCTAAATTTATGTCTGTAAATTTTATGGTGTACATAATAAAGAATATTCTATCTATCTATTACGATATGAAAATGGCACAAACAACACTGAAACATCTAATCTTATTACACTGCCTATACGATTTACATAACCGACATCTTACCATAACTACCCCCAGACACATTTATAGCTAAACCAGACAAAATATCACTCCGAAAATATATTCTTCACATTACTAAAAAATAACATCATCGAAGAAAACCGACGAAAATTCAACATTCTTTGCTCACGCTAAAACAAATACTCTTGTGTTTATTCACCCGGAGCTTTACATTAGCCGAACGGCCAAGTTTTATTGGGACCTACAAGTTCTGCTTATACTTCAACCCACTTTGGGACCCCATGACATACAAACGAAAAGCCATACATTTTTAATAGAATAGGCGAAACACGTTTTATGGAAAATTTCTACAAACGGAATTGATGAGTGGGATTATGAAGTCGGGAACTTTTTCTTTTACTTTCGTGATGTATTGAAAAAATAAGTAGTATGCTAATTGAAAAAGATTACCGTTTTATGTGAATTATTAAGTTAACAACTGCAGTGTTAAAGTAGGTAAATAACAGCTAAAAATAAAATAATAAATAAAGTACAATAGAAGTGGATATATTTAGTAACCTGTTCCGCTTAGCTATTTCTAAAGAGTCATAAAAAAACCCTTGAAATAAATCGACACGTGTTTCACCTCTCAACGAGGCATCCTCAGGATGACGATAGAATTGTCGCGAACTCGAACACGGCGTATTGCCTCCGATAAATAACTGATAAAGTTTTCGTTTGTGTCAGAGATTTTTGGAAAAGCGGGTCCCAATTTTCAACTTATGTAAAAAAAATGAGGGGTGGCATTGAATGAAATGGGCAGCTAAAATAACCGAACATAAGCTGATCAACACCCACGTGTCCTAATTGCTTATTTTCCCCACGAAAAACTCTTTCCTTCGCATGTTTCTTCTTTCTTGAATATGATGGTTTTTTTTGGTTCAAGTATGAAAGTTGTAATTTGGCATTTTTATCTGCTTCAGTATTTCCCAAACTGTAGGTCGCGACCCCACTGGTGAGTCACGAGCGAATATTGGGTGGGTTTTAAAAATGGTTTTTGCTATGATTAGGGCAGTGATAGCCTAGTGGTGTGATCGTCGAACTACCAAGTCATAATGTCTCGAGTTCGAGCCCAAGGCACGCATCTCTGACTTTTCGGATTCATGTGCGTATTGTATAATTATTTATCACTTGCTTCAAAAACGGTGAAGGAAAACATCGTGATGAAACATGGCATACCTGAGAGATATTTCTCAACGGCATGTGAAGCCAAGTTAGAGGCCCATGAGCGGCTGTAAAACTCTGACACTAGGTTAGTCTCTAACCAATCACACAAAAAGAAAAAGAAGAAGCTATGATTAATATTAAAATTAAGTAACCTAAATAAATTGGACTTACCAAACTCTTTAAAAGTAACTAAAATTGAAGTAAATACTAAAGCTACAATGAAAAAAAAAATTGGAAAAGCAAATACATCCTTCTCATTGAAATAAGACTCCTTGTATTTAATTAAGAATTAAAATTTTCGATTATAACTGACTGTTTTTTCTTATTTGAATATTATTCATGTAGCTATGCCCCTTTTTAGGGTTCTGTATCAAAATGGTACAAAGGAAACCTTATGGTACGACTGTCTGTCTGTCACAGCTGGATATCTCAAGAACTACTAATGCTATCAACTTGAAATTTGGTATGGTTTTAGATTACGTTTTAACCAACTATTTTGCAAATAAGAAAGATATAGTAATGTATTTTTTTTTTTGCAACAGTGGCTGAACGGGGAGGGTCTTAAAAGAACTGTGGGGCTTCTAGGGCATGTGGGGTACCATACGAAAGAGCGCTATTTGCACATTCTCAAACTTTTTTTTTTTAGACCGCATAGTATTCGACTTGTGACGAAAAATGTAAAAAAATACCGTTCCCCCTTATCTCCGAAGTTTGCATGGAGAAAAATCTGAAATTATTCTATGATAGAAGTTTATGTAAAGATTATAGGAAAAATAAAACGACGTCTCTAAATAGCACATTATTTCAGAAATCAACAAAAATTACATTAGTTCCGCTTTCGTCAAGAGATGGCGCTGACCTAAAACTGCAGTTATCTACACCGCAGTGTGCAGTGTTAAAATTCTCTGACGAATATAGGCCTCGCCGATGAAAATTTTAAATGATACGGAACCCTCGGTGCGCGAGTCCGACTCACTCTTGACTGGTTTTTTTCTCCATGATAGCCAAAAGGTAATTGAGGTCCCGAAATTTGAAGTTTTTGTTAGGTGGATCGCGGTCCAGTCAACTTCGGGAACCACTGAGGTAATTAATTAAAAGTTTAATCTTTTTTAAGCAAGGCGAATTTCGAAAACCGTTTAGGTTCACTAAATTAAAAATACTATTCTCTAATTTTACAGCCTAAACAATTTCTAAACTTAAAAGTAATTAGTGAGCCAAAAAGCCAGACCTGTGAGTGATTTGTAAAAGAAACATTTCATCGCAAAGTTTCAGTGACAAGTAGAACCTAGCGATAAATCAACTGAACAAAGTCGGGACAAGAAAAAGCTAACTAATGGCTTTCCTTCTGATTGAGGTTAAGGCTATTTTTAATTTAAGACAAATTAGAAATGTGACTTTTTTACCTTCAGGGATTAGGGATCCGTGTTCTTTAATTTAGCTGGTCTACCTACGTGTTAAGTCAAATGGTACACCCATTTGACTTAACACGCGCTGTATTATTCCAGAAAAATAGACTTAGGACCAATTTTTTATAGTCAAATAACGTTTGTCTGATCGATAAAAATGTCGATTTGACATCTTTTATATGGAAAATAATATATCAAACAACCATATTTTTATTCTTCAAATTAAAGTTATATGAGTATTTGAAAAATCAGTCCTTAGATATTTTAATGATGGATTTTTTTGTAAGACGCCTTTGACAAGGACCTTGTTATAATATTACTAGCAAATTGAATCTCATAAGTATACGATGAGATAACTGAGGTTTTGTACTTAGAAAATGTATTAAAGTGTATGTAAATAAATAAAGTGATTTTAAAAGATTCGGTGGTGGAGAATAATTATTCCCTCATCTTCGATTCTCGTTACGTTGACTTTGGAGTTTTCTCAGTTTGATTAACTCTACATGTAATAATGTTATCACTTAGGTTTTTTAACGTTATTAGGTGACCCATTCGATTACTAATTAAAGTTATTAGAAGACTTTTTTTATTGCGAATAACAAGCATCCAAATGTTCCCTCGAAAAATTAAGCCATGTGGTATCACCACATATCTGACACCGCAATACCAATACCAATCTACGCATGCCATAGACATGAAACGCAACACAATCATCGGCGCTGGGGGGCTAGAGTATATCAAAGTACATAATATAATGCTGCCATCAGACTTCAAAGGTTCTGCACTTGGTTGTAATGAGAGCACTCCGTGGCATGGCGGTAAATTAAAAATATTTTCAAAATGAAACCCAGTGTTATGCGATTGTGGTACCGAAAGTTTTAAATGTAATGTGTGCTGTTATGTTTTTTTTCTTAGAGGTAGTGGTTCTTTAGGTATGTGGTGTTTTGTGGCCAGTTGATTGCGTGTTATTAGAAATTATGAACACTTTCAGAGCGTTCTCGCGTAGTCTTGGTAACGATCTGGTTTTTCGCGTATGACCAAGTATATTTTGAGCTGTTATCAGAGTGTCGCTGTTAATGATCATGCATGATCAAGCCGCTCATCAGGTCAACATAATAAATTGTATTTTTGTCCAAAGTTGTAAACGACGTAACTAGATGGCGTTGGCGTCAAATAAGAAGTCGCTATGGTTTCGTTACCACGATTTGGCTAGGGTCTTGCAAATTTTACTTAATATAGAAAGTACCGATTACCATTCCCGGTTTTTGGTATTTAACAGTCGCTGTTATGTTGCGTATTGTTTTAGAGAAATCTGAAGCAAAATAATGAAGGCACGAAACAGATAGAATGTACTTTATTGTACACCAAAACTGTTTCACAGCTCTTTTACAATATTTTAAATAGATCTGTAACATTTAAAAATCACAAAACGTTATTTTGTTCAACCTTTGATCTTGACCAATTATTAATTTTATATTCTGGCATTTTACCGAATCTCGACATCCCTATCCTAACATTGTTTTTGGCTCTTTGGGCACACGAACATTTTAATACCCGCTCGACCGCCCATTACGAATATTTTTTTCGTACTCATACCATAACACGAGTATGTTTGTCGTGACGGTTTGTACGGATTTGACTCGATTTTTATTTAACCAAAGGCGGTATGTAAGCCGAATTTAATTGCGAAAGTTTTATTTTTATTTTAATACAGGATTTTTCGGCGGAAAATGTATTAACGTGGTTGGTTTTAATGACTCTGTTATGTTTGGCTTAATATGACAAAGTTTTTATAATGTAGTTTCCACGTCTGGCGGTAGGTACCTACCTACTTAATGAACACAATTTGATGCAGTTTGGGCAAGCAACCTTGTTACTATTCCTTGCTGACATTCCCATAAAGAGTCGATAAGTGTTAAAAGAAACATTTTATATTGGTGTTAATTTTGACTACTAATATTTCCATTGGGGTCTCGAGAATTTAATCGCCAAAGTTTCCATCTAAAACAAGTTCATTAAGTCACTTTCCAAATAAGAATAACTTAAGTCAAAATCTAATTCAAAGCCAAAACTCAGTACTCAAACATAACAACCCACTCTCAAATCTAATAAATACTAAAAGCTCTTAAAATCGTCTCAAACTTTCGTTTATCTTAGCTAAAAACGGGCATAATTATAGAAGTTATTCTTCGTAAACCAAATATTCGGTTAAAGTAACTCGAAAATAACAAAAAGTAGGGTTAAATCCTTCGCACGTGCTGTCGTGGGAGTTAATTCCATCGGTTTTCCCAATAAAACTTGGGTAATACTTACAATTTTGTAGAAGCGGAGGTTTGTGTGGTAGTAATACATGAACTGTTTGTTGGTGTTTGTCAACTGCGTTATTGCATGATTGAAGTTTATGTATTATAGTGTCTTTGACAGGATTGGCAAGGATATTAGCATCTTAGCTTGTTGGGTTCTAATATAACCTAACAAGCTAAGATTATTATTACGAGGCGTAGTAACAATAACAAAATTAGCTTATTCAATCTTTGCTTGCAAAATAAATCCTGGCGATGTCGTTACGTGCCTGACGAATCAAATTCAAATTATTTTATTTCACATAAACCTACTTGAGGCACTTATGAAACTTCAGAAGCTAGTACGGTTCAAATTCATTGTTTCCTATAGATAAGAGCCTCTTATAAATAAGTAGCTTTTACAATGTTTTTAGTTTTTATTTCATATAATACATGAGGCACTTATGAAACGTCAGAAGGTAGGTGCACGGTTCCAATTAATTGTTTCTTATAGAGAAGAGCCTCTTATAAATAATCGGCTTTTACAATGTTTTCAAATTACACTATGAGCGGACAGTGTAGTCAACAAGTAGGTAAGTACCAGGTTAACAAAATAAAAAAGCGGCCAAGTGCGAGTCGTACTCGCCCATGAAGGGTTCCGTAGCAGCAAGTAACGATAAGTTTACGATTTATGACGTATTAAAAAAAAACTACTTGCTAGATCTCGTTCAAACCAATTTTCGGTGGAAGTTTACATAGTAATGTACATCATATATTTTTTTTAGTTTTATCATTCTCTTATTTTAGAAGTTACAGGGGGGGGGACACACATTTTACCACTTTGGAAGTGTCTCTCGCACAAACTATTCAGTTTAGAAAAAAATGATATTAGAAACCTCAATATCATTTTTGAAGACCTATCCATAGATACCCCACACGTATGGGATTGATGAAAAAAAAGTTTTTGAGTTTCAGTTCTAAGTATGGGGAACTCCAAAATTATTTGTTTTTTTTCTATTTTTGTGTGAAAATCTTAATGCGGTTCACAGAATACATCTACTTACCAAGTTTCAACAGCATAGCTCTTATAGTTTCGGAAAAAAGTGGCTGTGACATACGGACGGACAGACAGACAGACAGACAGACAGACAGACAGACAGACAGACAGACAGACAGACAGACAGACATGACGAATCTATAAGGGTTCCGTTTTTTAACGGAACCCTAAAAAGATCTTTCACGTACTGTACCTGCTTACGTATACAAGGTGGAGACGACATTACGACCATAAATTTAAATACGTATGACGTTCTTAGTTCGCATACGAAAATACAATCAAATATATCCAATAGTTTAGTCACTATAGCTAGTCAAAGATTGGCAAAACCTATGGGTTTGTTGGGTTTTGGTTTGACTATGGTCGACACATCACTACTATTTAGTTTGTTTGAAAAAATCAATTTTTTAATTTCGATGCTAGGATTTATTTGATGGTCCCAAAATACTCTTATGTTTATTATTATTGCCAGTGTTTTCATTTATTATCGTATTGTTGTTTCCACATTGTATAGCCCACCTAATTATAAAGCAACTCTGTGTCTGACTGACTGCAAGAAATCACACAGTCCAACCACTGTAGAAAATATGAAAATTGTGGTACTTATAGGGGGTGTAGAACTGTTTAGTCTTTTTTTTTCAAAGATTTTTTATTTTTCGAAATTGCGGGGTATTTGCATAACACACTTACAGGGGCAATCGCTTTCATTTTGACAGTTCAACAACATTCATTGCGTTATTTACGATATTGAGCAGACAAATTCGAACATGAAAAAAATTTTATTCGTCTGCTACGCAATAGATGGTGTGTTACGCAATTATGGTGCTGGTTGGCTCTTTGAAAGCAAGCAATGTCTGGGCCACAATTAGTCTACAAATATAGATGCTAGATATCTAATAAGACACGTAGTACCTACTAATAATCTTGTCAGTCAGAGAATTAATCCAATTAGCTAATTAAAACTATGTTGGTAAGGGTGGATAATAATTAATAGGCGACAAGTTAGTAGTCTAAGACATAAATGATGTAATACCTAATGTAACTCCTTCCTAATATAATTAGAAACATTTGTAGGTATAATTTTAGATACCTAAACAGCCGATACATTTTCCCACTGCTGGGATACCTATGGGTGAGAGGGAGCAGTGGTGGTCCAGTGGTAACGGCGAGTTGTAGGTCTTAAGTTCGAACCCAGAGAGGCGCTTTACTTTGTGTAAATTATTTCATCACCACTGCTCTCAAAACGGTGAAGGAAAACATCGTGAGGAAACCGGCATGTCCTAGAACCAAAAATTCGAAGACATGTGACATCTACCAACCCGCACTGTACCCGCGTGGTGGATTACGGCCCACTCCCTCTCACAGAGAGGAGGCCTGTGTCCCAGCAGTGGGAACATTTATAGGCTGATGATGATGATGATCAGAGGGAGAAGGCCGTAATCCACCTAGCGAGCCCAGCAGTGCGGGTTGGAGGATGTCACATGTCATCGATTTTTTAGGTCTAGGACGTGGTGTCCTCACGATGTTTTCCTTCACCGTTTTAAGAGCTTGTATATAACTTAATCTAATAAATTTTACTTGTCATAAATTAGAGTGTAAATTAGCACTCAGCAGCTATCGTAGAATACCCGTATCCTTGAACGGCAGAGAGTTATTAGAACAGACAAGTAAATACTAAAATAATAAAAACAAATCGTCACACAAAGTGCCGGTTATAATAATGCTAGCTTTTGCCCGCGACTTCGCCCGCGTGGATGTCGGAAAATATCCCACGGGAACGTGTTACCGGGATTCAAAGTATAGGTCATGGCCTATCCTATGCCTTTCATCTGGAAATCTGTTCAGCCGTTACGGCATGAAAAGGTAACTAGCAGATAATAAATCTGTTTTAGGGTTTCGTACCTCAAAATGAAAAATTGAAACCTTTAAAGGATGACTTCGTTGTCTGACAAGACCCTTTTTCTCAGGAACGCGTGGAGACATCAAGTTGAAATACCTAGATATCAAAAACTTAGATCTACGGTCTCTTGGATCTGTAACAAAAATCAAACTTCCAAGTCAACGCAATAAAAAATACGGCCATTTATGCCGCATATTTTGACACTCGCAAATGAACCAGTCGTTATAATAATATTAGCAATCAAACAATCTACTCAAGCTATCTTAACATTCGTTGCCCACTAGAAATAAGATTTCTGTATAAGTGATATAATAATTTATACCAGCCTATTATTGTCCCACTGTCCCACTGCAGGGCAAATGCCTCTTCTCATACAGAGAAGGCACGAGCATTGATCACCATGCTTGCTCAAGACAGGTTGGCGATTTTAAAGTTATATTAACGACAAGTCCAGGTTTCCCCACGATGTTTTCCTGCACTGGTGTCAGTAATGTCCAAAATAAACTCAGAAATACTTATCAATCAATCAAAAACATTATTTCGAGCCAAGACTCATAAAAGGTTAGTAACAAACAACGCAATATGGTGACACATGTAACTGACAGCAATGAATTATATAAGGACAGTCCACTCTGCCCGCTATCATTTTCAGAACCCTGTTGGGGCTGGCCATGACTAGTGCCACCATTAATGAAGTGCGCTTGCGCATTATAGTATAAAAACAATCTATACGTGCCACCGCAAACATCCCTGACGCACTGCAACGCCATGGCAACCCCATCAGTTTTCTGAACGCGTTATTAAATTGGACACGAAGGGCTCCATACGATGCTCGCGAATACTTCTCACACAGGCTGCAAGAATGCTCTAAAGAGCGTCACCTTTACGTCTGCAGTACAACGTGCAAACCTGCGAGCCAACATATTCGTACGCATGGACAGAGCCCTCCATTCCCTTTCAATATCAGCTTTGCCTTTAAGGTCAGTGGTGACCAAATGACTTAGGTACTTAAACTGTTCCACTCGCTCAAGAGAAACATCGTTTAGCCGTATGGGAGGCACATCAAGATCGTACTTGGTCCTCACCTCAAAAACAATGTACTGACTTTTCAGAACGTTATATAATAACCCATGTTCTGTTGCGTAGCGATCACATGTGGCCAATAGTGTCCTAATACCGCCGACTGATGCGCTCAGCAGCACCATGTCGTCCGCGTAACTTAAATGATTGACACAGACGTCGTCAATATGATAACCTACATGATGACTACTAAGCGCCTCAATCAGGGCATTCATATACAAATTGAAGAGGGCAGGGAAGGTTAACACCCCCTGTCTCACTCCGCACACCAATTGATATAACTCAGACAGCACACCTGCCCACCGAATATTATTGACCTGGTTTCCATACCAATGCTTGAAGATACTTATAAGCTTGATAGGCAAGCTTATAGCTTCAAGTTTCTTCCATAAATGTCGTAGGAAACCAGATCAATGGCCCTAGACAGATCGAGGAAACAAGCGATAATAGATGTTCTTCTTCCGTGAAATCATCATCTGCCTAGCCTTTTCCCAACTATGTTGGGGTCGGCTTCCAGTCTAACCGGATGCAGCTGAATACCAGTATTTTACATGGAGCGACTGCCTATCTGACCTCCACAACCTAGTGACTAGGTAACACGATACCCCTTGGTAAGACTGGTTGTCAGACTTTTGGGCTTCTAACTACCCGTAACGACTGTCAAAGATCTACAAATGACAGCCGGGACCAACGGCTTAACGTGCTTTCCGAGGCACGGAGGGGACTTGGTATGTAAAGATGGTCACCCATCCACGGACTAACCGCGGCAAGCGTAGCTTAACCTGATCGATCGACCCGTGCAGCTGTTATTACTTAGCCACAAGCCCCTCTTCAAGTTTTTCTTCCGTGAAATGTGAATTGAAAAAGTCACACACCTAGATTTTAACATACAACCTTATGCATGAGGGGCGAGGCCTTAAAACCGCTGGACCATCACGTAAATTGTTATTTCATAGTATAAACACCTGGAAAACCAGCGCTGGGGCTCTATCTCGCATGGGGTAGCAGCTTTATGCTGAGCGATGGTCATTTTGCGTGGATGTGATGCATATTTCCCCCAAATAGTGATTTACGTGTTTTTTTTTTAAATCTTTCTTTGCGTCATGTTTACCGCAAATAAACGAATTTTCTTTCTTTCTTTTTAAATAAACTACGTTCTAACAACATAACCATTTTTTTCTAGAAAATAACACAGAAAATACTTTACAGTTTTCCAGGTATTTAATCCAAGCAGGTTGGCAGTAAAACTATATTCCCGGTAACAATGTAGTTAGCGCTAGAATTCGAGCAACGTTGATGAATTTCGTAATAAACGTTGAATACTCTGGGAGCCGGGAATTTCTTATATTTTATTTGTTTTGTTTGTTTATGGTAAAAGCTTTCATAACTGATGGTTTATACGAAATCTATATGACTATACTAATAAATTATAATAAAACTGAAGAGTTTGTTTGTTTGGATACGCTAATCTCTGGAACTAGGTACCTATCAGTCGGATTTGAAAAAATATTTTTGCATTTGATAGCCCAATTCTTGAGGAAGATTATAAGCTATTTAACATCACGCTACGACCCTTAAGAGCTGGGCAAAAAGAAACAAGACAGAAAGATCGCTAAGCGGAAACGAAGTAGCAGAACACAGCTATCACATCACACTAACATTATAAAGGCGAAAGTTTGTGAGTGTGTGTGTATGTTTGTCTCTTCTTCACGCTCAAACAGCTGAACGGATTTGGATGAAATTTGGCACACATATAGTTTATAACCTGAAATAACAAAAAAAACTTTTTATCCCGATATTCCCACGGGATCGAGACTTAAGCGGGTGAAACCGCGGGTCGCAGCTAGTAAGATATACTTTATGAATTAAAAGAATATTTGTTAAGTTTTCTTCGATATATTTGTGGTATACACAGGTAACATCACAGCTGTATTATCCGATAATTCCTGTAATTATTCCTCGTGTTTATGATCCAATTTATTAATTTAATTTTCACACTTTTTTGAATCCGTCGTAATTTAGTAATTAATGTTTTTACCACTGTTTATTTTGTGCTAGCGGTGTTAACCTATAATTAATTTTTGCACCCGCAATTGTATCCTATTATACATAATACACTGCTAATGTACTGGCGTAAACAATTGTTGGTTGACCTTAATAAAATAAATAAATAAATAGAGCCAGTTCTGGTATAGGTCTTATGTAATTGCACCATTAACTGGGCACAAATTCAAACTGCGCACTACTAGGTACTGTAAAAATCCTACTGGACTTAATAATTTGTCCACCCTGAAGATCTAACCCAGGACCCTCACGACCAGCTGTCGAACTTACAACCACTAGAACAATGTGGAAGTCAAAACAAAGGTTTAATTTTCTCTTTTTAGGGTTCCCTATCCGAAGGGTGCCAAACGGAACCCTATTACTAAGTCTCCGCTGTCCGTCGATCCGTCTGTCTATCAGCGGGCTGTAATAGGTAGACAGATAAAATTTTCACGGATTGTGTATATACAGTGTGAGTCTTCATAATGTGCACATATCGAAATGAGGGAGTCTATGCTTAATTTTATCGACGGAAAAAATGGTAATTTTTTTTTTAGTTTAAAAAAAAAAAAAAAAATTTACAAAAAAAATTTTTTTTAAAAAATTTTTTTTTGCTCTCTTTTTATTATTATCTTATTTATAAATTTTACAATTAAAAATTGAAGAAAAAAATACAGATTTTTACTAAAAAAACATGTTTATTTTCAATTGAGGGTAGTTTTTTTCTCAATTTTAATTTTATGTGGACGGCTACTTACTTTCAATCATTATGGAGTTTGTTTCATCGCGATAGCTGATTCAGTTTAAAAGTTACACAGTTTTGTTACAATTTTTTTTTTAATTTCATAAAAAGTATAAAAAACAATATTTAGATTTTTTAAATATTTTTTCTGTCGTTAAAATTAAGCATAGATTTCCTCATTTCGATATGTGCACATTATGAAGACTCACACTGTATATTGCCACTATCATCATCTGCCTAGCCTTTTTCCAACTATGTTGGGGTCGGCTTCCAGTCTAACCGGATGCAGCTGAAAACCAGTATTTTACATGGAGCGACTGTCTATCTGACCTCCACAACCTACTACCACTATAACTATAACAACCACTATAACAACAAATAATAAAAATTAAATTAAGTTGATAATTAAAGGTGGTCTAAACGTGTTTATTTCGGCGTTTCTTGAAATACGGACACCTTCGTGTGCGAGCCCGACACCCACCTGGCCAATGTGTATGTAGTACATCAATAGAAATTATAATGAACCAATAAGCAATTTGATGACCTGACTTCTGCACTCACTTCAAGGTTTTATGTCTGCATAGGATACCTATAGGTAGTAGGAAAAAAACTTTTTTACAAAAAAAAAAAACGTGTGGCACTCGGGAACTGCCGCGGTAAAGCTATTGCATAGCATTTGTAACCTCCATGACAACATCACGTTTCCCATGACGACATCACGCTGTCATGGGAACCGTCATTACATGGTAGGCGGAGTGGGAGGTGTTAGGTTTTATTTTAGTTACGTTACGGAATTTCTTGATTCGGTCGCCGCGCTCAAAGCCCGCGATAAAAGCTATGCAATAGCTTAAATACAACTTTAATTTTAGAAGTCGGTGTCCTTGGATGAGTATTTTAATTTTTTGACACCGACTTCCGAAATTAAAGTTATTTTTCACTTTGTAGTTTGGAAGTCGGTTGTATTTTTTGTAAAAAAGTTTTTTTTTTTCACTTTTTTGTGGGTTGGTTTGTAATTTATCTAAGTTACAATAGCCTTATGTCAACTGCTCATCAAAAATACCCAAGTCGCTATAGATGTGCCTATAATATTTGAAGAGTTCCCTCGATTTCTCCAAGATCCCATCATCGGATCGTGACCAAATGACAATGGGACTAACTTGAAAGTATACCCTTTCAAATGAAAAATAATTTTTCAAATCGATCCAACCGTCTCCGAGTAATCGGGGAAAATACATTTAAAAAAAAAAAACCCGACGAATTGATAACCTCCTCCTTTTTTTTGAAGTCAGTTAAAAATAGGAGAATTGACCCACAGGCGAAAAAACAATTGAAAAGCGATACTAAAAACACATAACCATAATTTCGTTCCTACATAATTTTACATAATTTCTAATAATATTATTCCTACTCGAAGTTTAATATTCACATACGCACGTACTTTATAAAACTCGTACACTCACTCACACGTTGGAACATTACGTACAAACTCCATCGTACTTAGAAACGACTTAGCCTTAACTTTTGTATTATACAAGTATTAAGAACAAAAGCTTTGAATTCGCATACTTTTCCAATTATCTTACTTTGTGTCAGAACGAGTTTTCTTTGTACAGTCGGCGACATCAACATGACGTGCTTTTAAACGCTGAGGAAACGATGGACAACTTCTCCGCGAAAAAATTGTTCATTCTCTGTTCAGCGCCTTAGTGACAGTTTCACAGTAACCTTCTGCGAAAGAAATCGCAATGGTAAGTCCTCCTGTCTATGGTAATATGTGACTAAGGGTTTATGACAAGGCAAGGGGATAAATTTTAATAAATAGATGCTGAAGTCTAGTCTGATCTAAGCCTCTAGTTCAAACTCAAAACTCAATTTCTGTTTTAAAAATCTGTCTGCTATACGTGATGATTGCAAACGAAGTAAAAGATTTTATAACAGACTGTCATTCGAACTTGGAAACCTAACATTTCACAATCAAATTGTATTTCGCCATTTAAAACTCGTTAAACAAGATTTTAATCACGAAGTTGGCTTCTAGTTCAAGTTCAAGTCTAGGTTTTGCTAAGACTAAATCTATATAAATAACATTTACCTTGCTGAGTGTACTCTGCTGTTCTGACCTACTCAACGCTCTCGAAGAGTTAAGAGCTATCGATAAACTTTGCAGACCATTGTTAAGACTTTATTACGTTATTCCTGGCGCTTTGGGTTTATTTCTTCTCTAAAGGTAATATCCGATAAATTACAGAGTCTTTTATTCGTCAAAGGTTAAACAGAGTTCTTATTTACGCTTCAATCAAAAGTAAGTTGGTTATTTATTTTTTGCTATATATTTTCTGGTGTACAATCTATACTTCTATACTACTTAATATATAAAGCTGAAGAGTTTGTTTGTTTGCTTGAACGCGCTAATCTCAGGAACTACTGGTCCGATTTGAAAAATTCTTTCAGTCTTAGATAGCCCATTTATCGAGGAAAGCTATAGGCTATATATCATCACGCTAATACTAATAGGAACGGAGCACCAATGAATAATGTTTCAAAATCGAGAGTTTCTTTTTCCTTTTGAGAGCTTCCGCTGCGTGCGCTGCGTAAACGGTTAAAGTTTCGCAAAAATTATGTATGACAGAATTGTTCCCCTTTAAAAGTACTAAGAAAAAGTCCGCGACAGCATATGTCTTTCTTTTAAGGTTGGCTCACTATAACCTTTTTTATGCTAACCAAATTTGTTCTAAAGTACTGCATTAATTGCGAAGGTGTTTTTATAAACATGATATTAATCCTTATCCAAATAAATACGTTATTCATCACAAGTATTTAATTTAAAACAAAATTGCCCTTGACATCATTCGATTTCAATGAATATCTTAGAAGATATCGCAGTTTTAAAATAACATCGCAGCAAATAATTATCAAGTACTGCGCGCGCATTTATGATGTGGTGCACAGGCCACCGTAGGCGCGAGCTTGCGGACGGTGAGCAATGGGTGGTAGGTAGCTCGCCGTCCGATAAGGACCAGCGACGGCGTGTTGTGTTCCACGCGCGCCTCAAAGAGATGGCAGCAGTATTGACGGGGTCCACTAGGGCCGCTGCCTGCCGGGGTTGTGAATAAAACCGAAACGAAGATCGTGGCCCCCGACAACATGACAACTGAAGGAACACGGGTGGGTTTTAGTCATTAAGAGTCTGACACGCCCTCCCGCTCCGCCCAGAGCGGGAGAATTTGTTTTTCCAAAATATCATCGTATAATAGGTACTTTTTACATGAATAAGTTAGCCCAAAGTAACTATTCCATGCGGACGAAGTCGCGGGCAGAAGCTAGTAAAGTATACATGTCGTGGCCAGATTTTAGAATTGATCATTTCATGAAGTGTTCGACCATTTCATGAAAGTCCATCGACTTTTTTGCGTGGTCACCCTACTTTGTTTGTTTGATTTGTTTTATGGCGCCGTTAGATGCACAACAAAAACAAAGCGACATCAACGCTTCTACCGGTGAATAATCTAACAAATTTACATATGATCACTAATGTTTGGCCACATCATGAAATAGTCGTGCGTTTAACTGTTCATATCGTTCATATCGTCAAACGTTGAGTATTCAATAATCTGGCCAGACCACATCATGATGTGACCAGCGGTTGACGTGCTACGAGTATTTCATGAAATGCAACCATTTCATGAAATGGTCGAACACTTCATGAAATAATCAATTCTAAGTTAAATAAATAAATAAAATGTCTACGGTCTATTCAGTAAAAATCTCACCGTAAAAACTTAGGTGAAGTGAGCCGTCATTCTACCTGATGCAAGGGATTGACACTATTGACAGATCACTTCAAGCTCACTTCACCTAAGTTTTCACGGTAAGATTTTTACAAAAGTAAAAAAGTAACTTTATCTCTAAGGTAATCTCAAAGTAATCCCCTGGTATCGCAAGTGTCTGTAGGTAGCTCTTGGTGGCAGCACCCAAAATCCATCAGATGGCCTCTGCGTCTGATATGTCAAAATACGATTACATAATGTTACGTAGTGTTGGAAGGCCTGCCACAAGATGGACCGATGACCTGGTGAAGAGAGCAGAAATCTGCTGGATACGTGAAGCACAGAACCGGTCGAAATGGCGGTGCTTGGGGGAGACCTATGTCCAGCAGTGGACGTCTTTCGGCTGTAATGATGATGGACGTCGATATTCTGGTTTTCTTGAACGATAATTACCAGTGAGGAGCTCGTAGCTTAGTAATAACAGCCGCACGGGTCGATTCATCAGGTTAAGCTACGCTTGCCTGGGTTGGTTCGTGGATGGGTGACCATCTTTACACACCGAGACTCCTCCGTGCCTCGGAAAGTACGTTAAGCCCTTGGTCCCGGCTGTCATTCGTGAATCTTTGAAAGTCGTTACGGGTCGTCAGAAGCCCGAAAGTCTGACTGTTGAGAAGCACAGCGATCTCCTTTTGATTAATTATAATCAGTTGCTAGGTACTTCACACCACCCTAGGTTAAGTTGATTAAAGTCTTTTGAATGATACTACTTTTATTACCCGTATTGTGAAGTAACCTAGCTAAATATATAGATAATAAGTATAGTGATAGCCTCAGTTTAATAGTGTAAATCGATTAGTAACTAAGACATAAAGATTTCCCTTATTTACCAACTAAAAGATGTTTTACAGGCCAATCTAGGCAATAAATAAGGGTTCTGACATACACAATGTCTTAGTTAGGCTATCTACTATAAATAGACACCTTTTACATAAAGAAAAGTAGTTGAGATGTTCGATTTGAGGAAAGAACAAAGGCGTCACATAGGACGTAATACATAAGCAGACCAACTGCGCAATTTCTTTCCCTTCGTTCCCCTCACCTCCCCTGGCGCACCCGAAAATTGGCGTACCCCGCAACCCCCGATCGCATACCGACCCCCTCACCTTGAAGAACTAGACTTCAATAGGATTTTCGAATAAACTGCGTATGCTAGCCACAGGGCGGGCGCGCTAGGGTAGAAAACTACTTAAGGTGTCACATATTGTTCAGTCAGCGCGTTTCGATCTAAATAGTAAATTAGTGTTCTAATCATTTTAACTTGTTATAATTTAGTGTTTTAGTAGTCAGTAATTCAGTATAAGTTTTCAGTCAATGTTCAGTCTCCTATTGGGTAGTGTCGAATAAGTGTAGAGCTATATGCCTAATAAAATCGACTACCCTTAGCGAAGTTCCGCCTTACGGGACCTAGATAGATTCTAGATTTAGGAACAGAGGATAAGTTTTGTGTTTCGGTAGTTATTAATCTGTTTTGCCTCGATTAGTCTCTGTTTAGTGCGTAAGCTATTTTTGTGTGTTGTAATTAGTGTTTCTGTGTTGTGAATATATTGTGTGTACTCAGAGAAAGTGTATTAATTTTATTCTATGGCCATCAATATCCACCCTGCACCTGAATCTCCTATACTGACAATCAGTCTTACCAAGGCGTATCGTATTACCCAGTTACTGTGTTGTGGAGGTCAGATAGGCAGTCGCTCCATGTAAAATACTGGTAGTCAGCTGCATCCGATTAGACTGGAAGCTGACCCCAACATAGTTGGGAAAAGGCTAGGCAGATAGATAAATAGAATTACCAGTCTGATCTTAAAATTTTATTTAGCAAACTACATTACGTACAATGTTAAGTAAGCGATAATACCACTTTACATCGGACAGGCAGACGCCGCCGGCTTAAAAAAACACGCTTACACGTCGTGTCCGGATCTCCATATGTAACTGTTGCAGCCCTATCTCAAGAATCCCTTTGGGAAACTACATTGTAATGTATGCAGATCATACAATGTACCTGAATAATCCTTGAGTTATCTCTGGAGACTATACGGTATAATTAGATTAATTAATCAGATAATAACGCGGGTTGCGGACTTATGACTAAATACGCAGATCAATGCACCTAGGTATAGCTATGTCTAGGTATACACTGAAGATGAGGCATGGTTGTTAGTAAATATATTGCTGCATGGATGAGTAAATGTTGCACTGCACGCCAAGATATTTTTACTACAACCACAACGAGCATTTATGTAGATAATTATAAATCTAACAACTTGACTTATACGTCAGTCATTTAAAACATTGTAAGTCGCAAAAGCGAGAGCAGTGGTGGCCCGAGAGCAGTGGTGGCCCAGTGGTAACGGCCGCGACTTACGAGTTTGTAGGTCGTGGGTTCGAACCCAGACAGGCGCTTTACTTTGTGTAAATTATTTCATCACCACTGCTCTCAAAACGGTGAAGGAAAACATCGTGAGGAAACCGGTATGTCCTAGAACCAAAAATTCGATGACATGTGACATCTACCAACCCGCACTGGGCCCGCGTGGTGGATTACGGCCCACTCCCTCTCACAGAGAGGAGGCCTGTGTCCCAGCAGTGGGAACATTATAGGCTGATAATGAAGTCGCAAAAAACGGCCAAGTGCGTGTCGGACCACGCACAATGAAGGGTTCCGTAGTTGGGATGAATTAATCCTAAAAACAAACTTAACTTTGTAGTTGAAAAATATGTTCTCCCATACGGAATGTATGGGAAAACATGTTTTTGCAACTGCAAAGTTAAGTTGGTCGATTATTACTCGTTAACTTGTAGAGTCTACTTAGCTGTGATAGTTTTCCTTTTAATTTCGTTATATAAACTACTGTTGTGATTTTTTTCACACACCCAAAACCAACCATTTAGCCGGCAGGGGGGGACACACTTGACTCTAACAAAAATTAGCACTTTAAAGCTTAATATTTCGCAAACGAATCCCTGAATCCAAAAATGGTTTCCACAAACTCACAATATTTATGAAGGACCTTTCCAATGATACCCCTCACCATGGGGTAAAAAAATAAACATCACCACTTTACGTGTATGAGAGATACCCTAAAAAAAATGTTTTTCATAATTTTGTTTTACCACTTTGTCGGCGTAATTAATATGTATACCTATGCCAAATTACAGCTTTCTAGTACTAAGGGTCTCGGAGCTAGACCGCGGACAGACAGACAGACGGACATGACAAAACTATAAGGGTTCCTTGTTTACTACGGAACCCTAAAAATTGCACTGTACTGATTTTTAACCTCCGACGCAAAAAGAGGGGTGTTATTAGTTTTACCGCTTGTGTCTCTGTCTGTAGTACCCTAGCTCTTAAACAGGTGAACCGATTTGAATGCAGTTTCTTTATTTGAATGCAGGTGTTCTAGCGATGGTTCTTAGACATGTTTTATCAAAATCAGTTCAGCAGTTTAAAGTCTATCAGCTTTTTTCTTGTTGATGAATGGATGTGAGTATCTTCCACAGGTCTGATCGATTTTCTGTTACTTCAATGATATTAGAAGAACATAGTAAACCTTGAACTGATGCTGCAGCATCACTTGGAATTTGCAGGAAACCCAACTCCCTTACCAACTTACAGCACAAGTATCGTGTTTGGGCTTATTAGAATGGTCTCAATGAATAGGTTAAAGATATATGTAGAACAGGGTCTGGTGATGGAGTAGGAAAGAGAAATGAGGAAATGTTTGTTTCGGGGGTTTTTAAATAACTGTTAAAATTGTACTTGTTTGGCATGTTGTTGTTTAAACAATAACAGCCGCACGGGTCGATCCATTGGGTTAAGCTACGCTTGCCGGGGTTGGTCCGATAACCGAACTACCCTGAGAACTTCCGGGGTAACCATCTTTACATATGGAGACTCCGCTGCGCTATGCCTCCGGAAAGCACGTCAAGCCGTTGGTCCCGGCTGTCATTCGTGGATCTTTGACAGTCGTTATAGGTCGTCAGAAGCCCGAAAGTCTGACAACCAGTCTTACCAAGGGGTATCGTATTACCCAGTTAGTGGGTTGTGGAGGTTAGATAGGCAGTTTCTCGATGTAAAATATCGGTATTCAGATGCATCCGGTTAGACTGGAAGCCGACCCCAACATACTTAGTTGGGAAAAGACTAGGCAGATTTGTTAGGATAGATACCAAAGAGGGGTTTAATTTCAAAACCTGCAGCTAAAACGATTTTTCTGGAAATCGAGTTATTGATGAATTTTAAATTAAATAGTTAATCGCATTGCTTGCTGCACGACACAATTACACAAGTCACCATTGCAATTCGTAAGGTCACTTGGTGCAAAAGCTAGCGCTGTGATTGATTGTCTGTTACGTTGATGTAGAGGAATTTGAATTTTACCCATCCATTTACAGGGGATGTTGTTACCAAGCATGAGGTTGGAGGCTCAATTTAGTACTGTTATATTAGAACGCGGCGACGCATGAATTGTCCATACAAACATAATACCTAAGTAATTTGCAATTACACAACACATCATCATCATCATTCATCATTTCAGCCGAAAGACGTCCACTGCTGGACATAGGCCTCCCCCAAGCACCGCCACTTCGACCGATTCTGTGCTTTCCGCATCCAGCGGATTCCTGCGGCCTTCACAAGGTCATCGGTCCATCTTGTGGGAGGCCTTCCAACGCTACGTCTTCCGGTACGTGGTCGCCACTCCAGAACCTTTCGACCCCATCGGCCATCCGTTCTGCGAGCAATGTGCCCTGCCCATTGCCACTTAAGTTTGGCAATTCTTCGGGCTATGTCGGTTACCTTGGTTCTCCTGCGGATCTCTTCATTTCTGATTCGATCACGTAGGGAAACTCCAAGCATAGCCCTCTCCATTGCCCTTTGGGTGACTTTTAGCCTTCTGATAAGGCCCATTGTGAGCGACCACGTTTCAGTACCATAGGTCATCACTGGCAACACGCACTGGTCAAAGACTTTCGTCTTGAGACACTGTGGTATGTGGGACGAAAAGATATTGCGTAGCTTCCCGAACGCTGCCCAGCCGAGTCGGATTCGACGATTGACCTCTTTCTCGAAGTTGGACCTACCTAGCTGGACAATTTGTCCTAGGTAAACATACTCGTCCACAACTTCGAGCGTAGCGTCTCCGATCTTCATGGGAGTGGGTGTCACATGGGCATTTGACATGACTTTTGTCTTGTCCATGTTCATTTTAAGACCCACTCTTTCGGAGGCTCTACTGAGGTCATCGAGCATTGTACTGAGTTTCTCCATGGTCTCAGCCATGACAACTATTTCATAGTTGTCATGACACAACACATATTTCCACTATATTATGTTGTTATTCGGATTTAGACTGTGTTTATCTAGGCTCCTACGTGTTTATTTTTCCAAAAAACTTTTGTAAAATGAAGTTAAAACGAATTTAATTTCGCACATTTTTACAGCGTAAATGACATGTGTTCATATTATTTTTTCTGTATTATAAACAGCAATATTTATAATATTGTTTCTGCAGAAGCATAGCTTATTATCAAATTATCGAAAAAAAAAATGGAAACATTAAGTTTTCATTCATAATTTTTGGTATTACGGAACACTTCCTAATTTATCATAAATTTTCGAAAGCTAGTAGTGCTATCACGTCAAGCAATAATTGTCAATGTGTGCATGGTAGTGTTGCTCACTGTAGGTGTATATCGCTCCGACAGGCACTCACACTAGCGCAACGTACTTGGAATTGAATTTTGCAAACGTTTCGATTTGTAGTTGCAAGCCGTGTTCGCAGGCCTCTTAATACAGAATTGAGAAAACTTCCAAAAGAGAAAAAACGGTGGATTTTAAGAAAAAATCGCTTTAGTGGGTTTTGAAATTAGAAGCCTTAGTGGAAAACCAATTTTGCAGCTTCAAAAGATCTGTGCTAACTGCATGGTGCCCGAAAAACCCGAAACATTTAGACGTCTTTCAATTTTTGGCTTATAACTCAGAAATTTTATTTATACGTGACTAGACTATAAGCTTCTTAGGTACGAGTGTCTCCATTACATTGAGATTATGAAGTTAGTTCGAAAGTGTTCTGTACTTACTAACCTTAAACCAACCTACCCTTACCTTGAAAACTAGAATATTCTAGAGTTTGACATAACTTCCTGATTTGTGATCTTAATTCCAATAAATCCAAACTTCCAACAAAACAACCAAATTACAACTGATCGCAGACATATTAATCAATGGAGCGTCATAAACAAAATATGCGTCATGAAATATCGTTGAACGAACAAAAAACCAATGGAGCAGCGGCCAATTTGTTGATTTATTGTCGTTAAAACTCGAAAACATCTGTCGTCAAAAAGTTACTTTACTGCCTGTTAATTGTACAGTACTCGGCTGTGGTTAAGTTTCGTTCGGAAGGTTTACTTGGTATTTTATGTGTGGTTATTTTTAAGCTATTGCATAGCTTTTATCGCGGGCTTTGAGCGCGGCGACCGAATCAAGAAATTCCGTAACGTAACGAAAATAAAACCTAACACCCCCCACTCCGCCTACCATGTAATGACGGTTTCCATGACAACGTGATGCTGTCATGGGAACGTAATTTTTGTTTTATGTCATCACGTCATCATCCCAAGTGTAGCGTTGACAAATAGGAAGTATGGAGGTTACAAATGCTATGCAATAGCTTTACCGCGGCAGTCCCCGAGTGCCACACGTTTTTTTTTCTTGGATGTGGGAGGCAGAGTTGTAGCCGTATAGTATGTTGTGGTGTTTATGGGTAAGTAGTGTGGAAGACTGGAAGACAGTGAAATTTTTAAGGAACGATCTTTCACATAAGTAAATGAGCTAAACTCCTATCTACCATTGCAAGGACCATGTTCATTAGTTAAAAGGCAATTTTGTTACGTTATGATAATTGTTTCTGTATCTAAATCATTACTAGTGTACTCTTATGTATAATCATCTCCGTAATGTACCAATTAGTTAGCAAACAAAGAATCTAAAGATTTATTGCCTTCAGTTAGTGCAGAATAATCCTAAAAGTTCTTGGGGACGCGCCAACTATCTTATAATGAAGATGTCGACCAAAAACCATAAAAGTATTGACACAAACAATGATAACCACAACTTCGAATATTTCACAACAGTCTTGACAAAATGCAAAACAATAATAGTCGTACAACTCACAATGCTAAGATTTTACGCTCAATAAAGCAAGTCAAAAATTCCGTACTTCCAGCCGAGCCGCATATAAAAGTTGCGGAACAGGAAAACTTGACAATAAATCAGGAAAAGGTCGAATATGGCCCCACTTGGGGATCGGAGAAATGTTATTTTTTTCTGATTTTCATAGAAAAATGGTAATTTGGGAGTTCCTTACGGCTGTGTGATGAGTGACAGTGTTTTATTTTACAAGTTTTATTGAGATTTGTTTTGAACCCTTACTGCTAAGTGATCCCCAGATTCTTATTTTTCTTACATGTTCTTAACATTTCTTACGTTGTTAATGTTTTCGTTCGAAGCATTGATATGATTTCTGCTCACACTACCATAGAGATTAACCGTTTAGAGTTGTTCAAACACCACTTTTGTATTTGTCACTCGTCTCTGAAAATAATTATATGATTACTAGCTGCGCCCCACAGTTCGATCCCGTGGTAATTTCGAGATAAAAATATCCTATGTTCTAACCCAGGTTCCGCCATTCAGCCGTTTTATTGTGAAAGTGTAACAAACAAAATCACTTTGGCATTTATAATATTAATTAGGACTAGCTTTCGCCAGCGGCTTTGCCCGCGTGATATCTTTATAAATTATAGCTTATGTTACTCAGTGATAATATAACATTATAATGATGAAAGAATTTTTTTAATCAGTCCAACAGTTTTTGAGTTGATTCATTACAAACAAACATACAAAAAATCAAATCTTTTCTCTTTATAATATTAGCTGTGCGCAGTTTTTGCATTTCCTTCCTTTTTCTTCTTTCGTGAAGAATAAACTAGAATTTATTCAAAGGTACATGTAAGGTACTTGAATTTGCTTCCAAAAAATTGGTGCCTAAGTCGAAAATGGTTACTTTTAAATTCAATCTTATTTGAAAACTTGGCCTTAAAGAAGCCTTAAAACTTCTAGAGAATTCAGTCAAGAAGCATAGGATTATTGCCAAGGTTATGAACACTACGTTTTGATATTAGCGAAGTCACGAATAATAATATTATGGTCTTTCTAAAGTGTTTAACCATATCCTGCAGTGACTTTTCCGGGAGATAATAACATTTAAATATATATCTCCACGTATTCGTCCATGAGTCTATAACCTTCTTCAAGAATTCGGCTAACTAACCGATGCAAAAATAATTTTTCAAATCCGTCTGGCAGTTTCGGAGATTACCCCATACATACAAACTTACAGACAAACACACTTACCTCTTTATAATATTAGTTTAGATAATGTTCAATCGGACATCGTGAAAAACTTTTTACAAAAAAAAAACAACCGACCTCCAAAAAAAAACACTACAAAGTGAAAAATAACTTTAATTTCGGAAGTCGGTGTCTTGGGTTTTTTATTTTCGTTTTTTGCCACCGACTTCCGAAATTAAAGTTATTTTTCACTTTGTAGTGATTTTTTTTTTGGAGGTCGGTTGTTTTTTTTTGTAAATAGTTTTTATTTTTCACTTTTTAGTAGTGGCACCTACCCCACACACATTGGAATACCACTACCTGCTACCAGTGACAGAAACTTATCATACCATCTACATACTAAGTGGGAAAAAAATACGTATTTTGTAGCTAACTCAAAAACTATCCAAGCAAAGTTAATAAAATTTATATGGGACCAATTCGAGAGCACAACCTTTCAAACAAAAAAATAATTTTCAAAATCGGTCCACAATTGACGGAGAAATCGGTGGACATACATAAAAAAAAACAAAAACAAACAAACATACGCGACGAACATATAACCTCCTCCTTTATGGAAGTCGGTTAAAAAAGAACCTTAGTTTTAACCACAGATAATACTGTTTTAACCAATAAAGGTCGGTAAGATATAGGTATCAGGCATTTGTCATACACGTACAGGTGGTTCATACGACACGTAGAATTTATAGCTCCCACTTTAGGTACGACATTGTTTGAAGAGAGGTGATACTCGCAGCTGATATTACAGATGATGTATCTACTTCAATTATCTTAACTGTTAGTAATGGATCTGGTACAATCTCATCATCCAGGTTTGAATAATAATAATCATGTTTTTAAAGTGAAACTTTTATTACATCGTCTCCAACTTTTTCGTCTGTGTGTTGCATGTCGCGTGACGGTCGGCCGCGGAGTAGGGATAAAGTGAAAGGCGCTCGTCAGAGCAGCCAAGGCTAATATGGCGGCGCCTATAGAAGTTTCACTTTTACCGTGGTTTCATAAAACCACACAATCCTTTTTTTTTTCACTATGTGTGAAAATGATTTTTCCTTTGAGGCAATTACAGGTTGTTTTTAGGGTTCTGTACCCAAAGGGTGCCAACTGGTCCCTATTACTAGGCTTCGCTATACGTCCGTCTGTCACAGAGGTATATCTTTTGCACCGTAATAGACCGGTTCAAACTAGGCTGAGGATCAGCATTTTTCGAAGTCAAAAATTACATAGATAAATAGATAGATAGATAAATCGTTTATTTAATGCACACAAAAGACAGCACAACATACAATAGCACGATAAAATAATAACTAATTAGCCATTAGGAAATAGCCGCAAGGTGACAATATACGGAAAAAAATAAAAGGAAGAAAACAAGACATTATGATGACACTATTGGCTATGACACAATTTAAAATAGTGGATCAATGAACATAAAGAGTGCGGTGTGTGTCTCAAGGTTGCACCAAATGGGAGTCCAGCTCAGCATGTGCCAGGCAAATATACCTGACACTGATATTCTGCTGAATCCCTGCAGTGACATACGGACGTCGAATAGATGAGATAAATATGCGAGATAATGGTGTTGTGAAAAGTGGAATGTGCGGACTGAAAATGTAAGTATGTCATAAGACAGTCCCCCAAAAACGCCCAACCTTCACCACTTCCTAGTGCTTTAGCTGAGAAGAAGAAGTGGCGCAACAAACTCCCCAGCAGCACAGCTGTCTGTTCAGTTAGAAAAACTTGATTCTATATAGTATAATTTACATTACGCAACATAGGACCAGCAAGAAGTGCGTCAGTACTTATTCACTTTGAAGTATTTTCTTTAATAAGTCAGCATTAAAAATATCAGGTCAAGCCATTTATATCGTCAGACATCGTCGTCAAAGCATTAGCTATAATTTTAAATCAATTTGCCTGAGTTTTATAGATAAACTAGTGATCCGCTCCTGCTTTCACGGTTTTTGCGACTTGACAAAACAGCAAAACTTATTTATTATAATATATTACTCAAATTTTAATGTACACACATAAACCTTCAGGAATAAATGTTCTAAATGATGTTGAAAACTACATCAAAATCCGTTTAGAAGTTTAGAAGAACAACACGCTCACACAGACAGACACGAAAAGTGAGTTTAATTTATAATATGTATAGATATATGTAGATACTTTGGATTTAATGTTCGTGTCCCGTACATAACGTTTTAATCAAAATACTTTAATTTTTAATAAAATTACTGAAGTGACCATGTTTGGACCTTAATGTGTGAGTGAGTAGTGAGTGAACAGTATTTTGTGTTTTTAATATAATTAAATATTCCTCTTAGCGTGTGGCTCATGGTATGCTTTTGACCGAGTTAAGCCAATTTGTTTAATGATTCGAAATGTTAAGGTGTCAATAATGTGCTTTTAAATAAAATAAAATAAACATAAATATAAACTAGGTATATTGAAAAGTATGACGTAATGTTACACAAGAATGTAAAATCTGTAGATAGTACAGAGTTTTAAAATACTATGAGGTCAGCTAATACTGATTTTGTTCCCAGTGATGTGCGACTGTACTTTTTTTTTGCGCGACGTGGCGACTGTACTAAGTTGTATGAAAGCTTTGCCTTCTCAGTTTTGTTTTCAATTTATATATTTTGTCCAAATGCCGAAGCCACCGCAGGCGCGGGCTTGCGGACGGTGAGCAATGGATAGCTCGCCGTCCGATAAGGACCAAGCCCGGGTCGACGGCGCGTTGTGTTCCACGCGCGTCTCAAAGAGATGTCAGCAGAATTGACGGGGTCCGCTAGGGCCAATGCCTGCCGGGACTGCGAATATGGGCCGAAAGGCACACGGGTGGGTTTTAGTCAGTAAGAGTCTGACACGCCCTCCCGCTCCACCCAGGGCGGGAGAAGTTATTTGATCATTTCCCACCCAAAAAAAAAAATCTAATACCGATTTTGTTACCAGTGATGTGCGACTGTACTAAGTTGTATGAAAGCTTTGCCTTCTCAATTTATTTTTTCAATTTGTATATTTTGTCCAAATGCGGCCATAAATATGCCGAAGCTATATATTTTAATCAACATACAACCTGCAAATAGCAAAAAACGTAAGAAAATTTCGAGCTACCGTGGCGCATACCCCTTAATGACTTGTGACATTTCGAGAATATTCTTCATTAAAATATAAATCTAGTTGGACGGTTTACTTTGTGGTTTTATTTAACTTTTTACATTTTCGCGACCGCAACATTTTCAGCCTTTCACTGGGCTTACAGCTACAGATGGAGAAATCTTGAATGAGTAAGGTATTCATTATTATGTGCTACATTTTACCTAAAATATGTAAAAGCTTGTGAATTAAGGCTTATTGAGAACAGTTTAGATTCGTAAGAATACCTACTTATTATGCAATCCTAATGTAATTTGGTAACACAAAACATTGGGGTTGGCAATGCATGTATCCAAGGCATACGGCAAAACACATAGCGTTATCATAATTACGATCAGAATATTCAGAACTAAAAAAATAAAAAATATGCTTTGAAGAACGATGCTAGAAGAAGTGTGAGTTCAAACAGTGCGAAAGTTCCAATACTACAAGGTCAAATTAAATTACCTAGCGAAATTCCGCAGACCTTATGAATATCGATAGGAGTCTATTAACTGTTCCCAAATTACCATGTTTATTTTAATCTATAATTTTTAACATTCGTCCTTGACATATTTATTCTATTATTTGACATTAGGTATATACCTACGATTTAATTTCAATTCTTTATTAGTGACTTTTGTGGACATGATAATTATTCCAGATTGATTACAGTTGTAATAGCAATCATATAATTGCGTTTTATTAAAATAGGTTTTTACTTTTATTAATTTATTTATCTTTTGTATAGATTCTTTTCTATTTTGTGAATGTGAGAACGCTGTAGGCTTAGTGGATTGTAGACCTGTAAACCATTTTCTATTTTATTAAGTACCTGGTACTTATTGAAAGACCTACACTGTCCTCCCATACCTAGTAACACTGTTATTTGAAAGTATTGTAAAAGCCAATTATTTTTAAAAGAGTAACCGTGGAGTTTCTTGCTGGCTCTTCTCCATAGGAAACGACCAATTGGAACCGTGCACCTAGCTTCTGACGTTTCATAAGTGCCCTTGTAGGTTTATGTGAAATAAAATATTTTGTTTTTTTTTTAATTTTGACATCTAAACACAATAAAATAAAAAGTTTCCTTTTATTGGTTTTGCAACCAACTGTAGTGGTATTACTTGTGTTGGGGTTGTAATGCCCAACAGTGAAAATGTTATGTACTTGTTATGCAAACTTGTTAGGTATGTTATGTTATATAAATGAGTAGACGAATGATTACCTTGATGGGTTTATTGCTACTAAATATAATTAGACATTTGTTCCACTTAAATGCTATGTGAGAGCAGTGGTGGCCCAGTGGTAACGGCCGCGACTTACGAGTTGTAGGTCGTGTAAATTATTTCATCACCACTGCTCTCAAAGCGGTGAAGGAAAATATCGTGAGAAAACGGCATGTCCTAGAACCGAAAATTCGAAGACATGTGACATCTACCAACCCGCACTGGGCCCGCGTGGTGGATTACGGCCCACTCCCACTCACAGAGAGGAGGCCTGTGTCCCAGCAGTGGGAACATTTATAGGCTGACGATGATGATGATGAAATGCTATGTTAGAGAAATGCACAGCTAAATAATATCGATGTGCATTATTGAGTATGATGTACAAACTACTACAAAGGTCAATGTACAGCATAGCTCGTACAACTTGAGTTGAGAAAATCTGTTTTTTTTTTCCTCTATCGTGTTTAGATATCGAAACCCATCATGTCTGTGAAATTTACACAACTAAACTGATTTTTTTAAACTGATATTTCAAGTGTCTGCGATTGATGACCCCAAAAAAAACTCATAATAGTAGTTTATGAAACTGTTGCATAATGAGGGGTATTAAAACATGAGTGTGTGTTTAAAAACCGAGCCGTAGGCAAGGTTTTTAATAGTATCACGAAATCATCATCATCATCAGCCTATAAATGTTCCCACTGCTAGGACACAGGCCTCCTCTCTGTGAGAGGGAGTGGGCCGTAATCCACCACGCGGGCCCATTGCGGGTTGGTAGATGTCACATGTCTTTGAATTTTCGGTTCTAGGACATGCCGGTTTCCTCACGATGTTTTCCTTCACCGTTTTGAGAGCAGTGGTGGTGAAATAATTTACACAAAGTAAAGCGCCTATCTAGGTTTAAACCTACGACCTACAACTCGTAAGTCGCGGCCGTTACCACTGGGCCACCACTGCTTGGTCGCGGCCGTTACCACTGGGCCATATCACGAAATATAATGTTTTAATACCTAGTTATATGCGGTTTCATTCACTACTTTATCTACTTTCATACATTGGCATTGAACCTAATACTAAATAAAAGATCAAAGTTAAAGATCAAGAATAAATTAAAAAATCCCACGAAATTCAGTACTGCTGCTGATGCAGGCGCCATTCATTTGTTTTGAAAAAAAAAAGAATGTCGCCTGCACCAGCGCATCCCCGTACATGTGCTGCAGCGGGTGCTGCTGTCCCCCACTTAAACGTTCCATCACAAAAGTTGATGGAAACTCCTTGATGATATTAACTTCTTGGATTAGCCCTGTATCGTAATAGAATAAAAAGCGGCCAAGTGCGAGTCGTACTCGCCCATGAAGGGTTCCGTAGCAGCAAGTAACATTGTATGATAGGTAAACTGCGGTTTACGATTTATGACGTATAAAAAAAAAACTACTTGCTAGATCTCGTTCAAACCAATTTTCGGTAGAAGTTTACATGGTAATGTACATCATATATTTTTTTTAGTTTTATTATTCTCTTATTTTAGAAGTTACAGGGGGGGGGACACACATTTTACCACTTTGGAAGTGTCTCTCGCGCAAACTATTCAGTTTAGAAAAAAATGATATTAGAAACCTCAACATCATTTTTGAAGACCTATCCATAAATACCCCACACGTATGGGATTGATGAAAAAAAATTTTTTGAGTTTCAGTTCTAAGTATGGGGAACTCCAAAATTATTTGTTTTTTTTTCTATTTTTGTGAGAAAATCTTAATGCGGTTCATAGAATACATCTACTTACCAAGTTTCAACAGCATAGCTCTTATAGTTTCGGAAAAAAGTGGCTGTGACATACGGACGGACAGACAGACAGACAGACATGACGAATCTATAAGGGTTCCGTTTTTTGCCATTTGGCAACGGAACCCTAAAAAGTGTAATAATATGATTCTATTTTTTAATTTCGGTATTGTGTTTATAAAGTATGTCAATATAAACTCGTTTTGAAGTTTATAATTCGAATATTACGATAAGAGAGTAGATAAAATTAATTTTATCTACACCCATGCTATAAAACCTCTATAAATGTTTCTGAAACAGTTAGCTTATTGGCAACATTATAACAGCCAGTGTCGTAGTAACCATTACATCATCCAAACGAGTGTTATAATGTTGTACTAAATTTCATTACGCAACTAGTTTCAACGTTCAAACGGGCGACAGCAGCACCCACTGCACGCGTGTGTGTGATGTGCTGCTGCAGGCGACATTCATACGTGCAGTTGTACTGAATTTCGTGGGAATTTCTTTATTTTTGATCTTGAATTACAAACACCCAATGGTTTCAGAAACTTTTATAGAGGATTCATATCATGGGTGTAGATAAAGTCTTGTATGCAACTGTTATAATTAGGTATTAAAACACTCATGTGATACTATTATATATATATATCCTATATAAACATATATTATATGTTAAACCCACATTCGTGTTTTAATAACCCTTATTATACAACAGTTGCATAAATAACTATTTTCTTTGTTTTATCATATTTATACTAAACCCAAGGTATACTACGATACCATCACGTCTGCGAAGTTTCGCTAGCTAATTTGATTTGACCCTGTTTAGTAAAGTCCTTTTTTTTTTTCATTTTTACATTTGACTTTATTTTCAGTTATAATCCATCTCAATTAATTTTTCGCCTTTCAAATTAATATTCCCGATCCCGGCTCAAAGGTCACAGAGCTGGCTTGAGTAAATACCATCCCAAACATTATATAAAACGGAGAATATAAAGCCAATTAAATATTTATTTATCTAGAACGTTTATACCTTCGGGGCGTAATGAATAAAAGGTAATATTTTATTCATTGGAACACAGGTCAAGTTCGGAGCGCGTTCAGTTCAGACGATGCAATATTTCAGACGGGACGTCCCGTATATATTATTCTATGAGAGTAATTTGTCTGAGAACAATGAAAGATTTTTCGCTTGGAGCCAAGGGCAATGTCGGTAAATAGTTGCAAGTCGGCTCTTGGACTTTACTAGCGTTTGGCTCAACGGTTAAAATGACTGTTTATGACTTTATCTGACTTTGAAATCGCAAGATAAGTTTAATAAACTTCCAGGTAAAAAAATCCAGGGAATATTCTGCTTTTAAGCTTTGTTCTATACTTCTGGCTGTAAGAAAAATAAGGTAAAATTCTTTAAACGGCAACATTTATTATTATTTATTTATTAACTTAAAAAAGTCCTAAAGCTAGGTTACATTGCCCCACAAAACTGCTTACGCAGTTTAACTGTGAGATCATTGAGTCTCTCAAACAGTAAACATATATTTATCAGGTACATCTATAATCTATATAATATTCAATACCTACACTCACATAGAATCTAACAAATATTTTTTAAGATTACGAGCGAATTTTACTTTATTAGCTTCTTGCCTGATGTCAGCAGGCAAAGTGTTGAATAAGTAGGGAACGCGTTTTTTTAAAGTTCTGTCGCCATAGTAACTACTAACTCTGGGTACATACATACTGCCTTGCCCTAAAAAATTAAAAGCATAGTACTTACTTTATTTCATCACTAACTTCACTTCAATCTTTTTGAGATATCTTTGATAACTAGAAATAGTTTGGGGGGCTGCAACACCCTATTGACGATAGTGATCGACACACACTTTGTATCCGAATTTTCCTCCCCGCTTACCGCTCCTCTCATCACTTATACCACACCACTAGTGAAGAGCTTACACGGTCATGCCCAGATACCATCGAGGTATCGCTCCTAATCGTCCATTGTGAGCGGATAACGATCGCTCCTCCCGACGCCAGCCTAGGCCACGTAGCTGGGCCACAATGGACCATGCCTTTCCCACGTCGAGGCCCATCACTCATGTGTGCTTTCTAATGATTGTCGGGTTAAAATCGCTTTGTCTCTTGTTTGTCGAGATTTTATTGTAAGCGCAGTGAGTATAGCCGTCACGCATGTGAATCTAGATGGGGATTCTATTGTTAGTGATGTTAGTCTCGTGATAGAATAATAATCTATAAACTGAGTTTAATTAGATGCAGTTCAGACTTTCCCCTTATCTTTTTGATAGAAAAACTAGGCTTGAGAATTATAATTGAGCGGACTGTAACCTATCATAGGAAGGTATACCTACATGAGACAATAGTAATAGTAATTTATTTCCAAAACTTCAGTACACATTCCATCAATGAGGTCTCGACCCCTGAACTAGGACATCCTGTATGACAGGGGTCGAGGTTTCTCCAGTTACATGGATCAACATGAGAAGACTTAGACTAAATATAATTAAGTGATTTTTTTAATTAATAAAAGAATATTGGAATAAAATGAAAAATAGACGAAAAAATAATTAACAAGATAAAAAATAAAAATAACTCTAAAACATTTTCTGTTTTAAAATAAAACGGGGTTAGCAAGTGCATGGTGATTATGTATGATGGGTGTGTAGATGTAGGTATGTGAATGGGGGAAAAATGGTAGTTTGTTTGGTATTTATCAAGAAGCTGGAGCATTTAGATAAAGTTATGATTACCAACTAACCGAAAAACCAATAGATTCCAATGAATTTTGAGAAACACAGACATGACAGACATATTTTATCACATTGCAGGTAAATGTTAGATGCTACTTTCGCACTTACAACACATTAGATATAAGAAGTGGTAGGTATATCCCTGCTAAGACCTCGGAGACATAGGATATAACCCTAGAGTGCACCAACACCCAGGCAAGTAAAACAGTAAAAATGTGAAGGAAACCCAGTGTCGTAAAGAAGCTCGCGTTTTACTCATAAATTTGAAACGTGTGCTAGTGTCCGGTGAAAAGCATTTGTCATGAGCGGTGTACTGCTGCAGATACATACACGTGCCAAACATTCCGTGCACGAGAATAGAAAATTCTGCCACTTGCATTTTACACGCCCCTGTTTTGGCTGCAAGTTTTTGAATCACATCAGCCTTAAACATGCAAAGGCACTTCTGGTTCATAGCACGAACAAGCATAGATGACTACGTTTGAAACTGGAAACATTGAACTGATCCTTTAAACAAATATTGACCTTTTAATGATAAACGCTTTTTACATTAATGATCCTCTAAAAACTTCTTAGGCTTCTATTGTTGCACAGTTTTCAAATAAATGAACTTTCTGACCTTTCGTCACAGTTGGTTTCAGTAACTTACCACGACCAAATTGGTTATACCACGACCAAATTGGTTAAGTACGGTTAGAACTGTGACCAACAGTGAGAGAGCTGGGCGAGCGAAGCGAGCCCTGTCGTGGCAGCGACCAGCGAACAACACTACATCCAAGCTGGTCAAATCAAATAAATTTATTTGCCGTAAGTGCTGGTACAATTTCGGTCATAACATAATGTGTCATGCAAATATTTGGGTTGTTATTATAGATATAATTCAAATAAATTAAAATTGAGTAGCAATATTGTTATATTATCGCAGTTACATGGCTATTTAGTATTTTTAGGACCCCATAATAGCAATAGTTTAAGGTTCGATTAAATACTTGCCGTTTGAACTTTAGAGAGAGAGAAGATAATTACAATGTCGCCCATCGGCATGTGACCGCCCGCATTTTTCTGAATGTTCATGAAAGATTATTGAAAAATAACTTTAAAAGGGGGGTCTTATTGAAAAATAACTTTAAAAGGGGGGTCTATCTTATTTTTTTTTTGTTTTCAATTTTTTTTTTTAATTTTCTTTTTTCAAAATCCCTCCCTATTATTTTATGAACTTCTTACACTTATGTAATTTTTTAAAATGATTTTTTTTGAAAAAAAAATATGTTATCACCTCTATTAATTTTGCATGGTTGACAAATTTTAATAAAAATGTTAGTTAATCCAATAAAATAACTCATAAGCTTTTAGAAATAATAAACAGAATCCAAATCGAGCCAATAACATCGGAGATATGGCAAACGCTATTCAAAACATAAAAAATTGTATAACATGAAAAATATTAAAGATAGACCCCCCTTTGAAAGTTATTTTTCGATCATTTTTCATGAATATTCAGAAAAATTCGGCGGTCACATGCCGATGGGCGACATTGTATTTGTATTAGAAAATGGTAAAAAACTAAATACACGCAGACGTCGCGGGCAATAGCTACTCTCTATTGTACACATTGATAAAGTGGTAACGGCCCCAATTTACAAGTTGTAGGTAACCCAGGCAGGCGTTTTACTTTGAGAAAATAATTTCATCACCACTGCTCTCAGAACGGTGAAGGAAAACATTGTGAGGAAACCGGCATGTCCTAGAACCAAATATTCACTTCATGCATTGTCGATGGTGTCATATAAAAACGACACTTTTAAAAGTAATTCGCCAAAATAAACTCGACTAAAAATTACTATCCTCATAAAAAGACATACTGTGACATCTACCAACCCGCACTGGACCGGCATGGTAGATTATTGCCCACTCACTTTCAAAGAGAGGAGGCCTGTGTCCCAGCAGTGGGAACATTAATCTAGTGTGTAAGTTGCCTACATTAATGAAACTGACACGAGATCAAGCATTACTCCAATTCCGGTAAAAACAAACACCATTAAATAGCTACACTGTTATAAGGATAAAAAACTTTTTTCAAAAAAAAAGCAACCGACTTCCAAAAAACACTACAAAGTAAAAAATAACTAATTTCGGAAGTCGGTGTCTTTGGTTTTTAATTTTCGTTTTTTGTCACCGACTTCCGAAATTAAAGTTATTTTTCACTTTGTAGTGTTTTTTGGAAGTCGGTTGTTTTTCCTTTGTAAAAAGTTTTTATTTTCACTTTATAGTTGTGTTACCTACCCCACACAAATTTGAATATCACTACCTGCTATGTAAATAACAGTGACAGGAACTTATCATATCGTCCACATACTAAGTGGGAAAAGGTACGTATTATTGAAGCTAACTCAAAAACTATCAAAGCAAAGTTAATAAAATTTATATGGAACCACCTTGAGAGCATACCCTTTCAAACAAAAAGATATTTTCAAAATCGATCTACAATTGACGGAGAAATCGGTGGACATGTCACCGTAAGATTGTGAGAACCGTTAGTTTATAATCTGTCGGAATTATTTCCGTTAGATTATAAACTGTCAAAAAATTGTGAACTGGGTGAAATGGGTTAGGTTAGGTTAGAACTGTGAAAAACCGCGCGCGAGCCGAGCGAGCAGAGCGAGCGGTGCCGCGGCAGCGGCCGGCGAGCGCTACTTCCAAGTTGCTCGCAGCCAGGCAGGCTATTTAATATTAGCGCAAGGTGAGTTACGTCGCAAGCAAGTTTGATACCAGCACCCTAATTGCGTAATACAACACAATCCCAATTTGTTTCGATTTGAAACAGATTTCTAATCCATTGCTTCATAAGTTGAAAAAAAAATCTGTTCAATAACGTAAATAACGCAATGAATGTTGTTGAAATGTCAAAATGAAACAAATTTCGCGAAATTGTTTACGAAAATGAGTTACGCAATTAGGGTACAGTTCACAATTTGTCGGTTTCCCGTGGAAAGATTATAAACTAGCGAAAAATAATGCGTTAAATTGTAAATGGTTCGTTGCAGTTCACAATTTTTCGACAGTTCATAATTTAACGGAAATAATACCGATAGATTATAAACTAACGAAGTTTATAATTATACGGTGACAGGCATACATAAAAAAAAAACAAACATGTGCGACGAACATATAACCTACTCCTTTTTGGAAGTCGGTTAAAAATACAGATAAACTATCTCAGGCTGAGGGCAGACCTCTCAGACTAAGTAAATATTCGGTAATTACAGATTAGCCCTAATTAACCTCGGTCCTGCTCTAGACTATTGGGATTAAGACATTGGAGAGGTCTGTATTGTCTTGATTCATTAGTGTAGGTAGTTGGTTTTCTCATTCTTTTTGTAGGAAATCTTGGTATTATGTGGGTATGTGCTTTATCTTTGTGTATTTTGTCTACTAAAATACAATCAAAGTGTCGTGTTCCATTATAATCAACACGACTGAGCTTAGAGAATCCGGTACTAGAAACAATATATCTAATGAAATACTGTCCCAAATTGCGCTACAACACGACCTGTACCCTAATTGCGTAATACAACACAATCACAATCTGTTTCGATTTGAAACAGATTGCTAATCCATTGCTTTATAAGAAGGAAAAAAAATCTGCTCAGCAACGTAAATAACGCAATGAATGTTGTTGAACTGTCAAAATGAAACAAATTAGGCAAAATTGTTTACGAAAATAAGTTACGCAATTACGGTACTGTTTTTGAATTATCTCAGTTAAGTTTTACTATTCCTCCTTTATTTGAACTGTACCCTAATTGCGTAACTTATTTTCGTAAACAATTTCGCGAAATTTGTTTCATTTTGACATTTCAACAACATTCATTGCGTTATTTACGTTGTTGAACAGATTTTTTTTCCAACTTTTGAAGCAATGGATTAGAAATCTGTTTCAAATCGAAACAAATTGTGATTGTGTTGTATTATGCAATTAGGGTACTGTTTATAAAATGTTAAAAAAATTGATAAGTACTCACAAAAAAAAAACTGCTTGTTCTTTTTCACAAATTACAAATTATCCAACCTCATCAGAATTTAATTATGTGAAAACTCTAACATGACCAATAAAAGATCGCAAAAAGCGATAAAACAGCCCGTTGTATTATGCATGCAACATCTTCCACTCCCACAAAATTAAAAAGAAACAAAAACAATACACAATCGCCTAACAACAACCAGCTATATGATTACCATCGACCAACACAAGAGCGAGATTGAAACTGAAATTAAATTACTATATAAATTATTGAGCGCTTCACATAAGGCTTGTTTCAGCGTTTGAATTATGTAGTGGTTTGCTTCACATAAGCTTTTACGCTGCAGTAACGGGAACCAGAATATTGCACCTGTTACTCCAAGAGTATATTTTTATCGGTATTACAACTCCTCAAGGCTTTCGTGGCCTGATTAGCTTGAGGCTGTGTTGTTGTAGCAAGAATTGAGAATTTTCTGATAAGATATTTTTGTTAAGCGCATAGAGGAAACAACAAAACGTTTTATGGAAACCGCTTGTTGTGTGGAAAAAGTATCTTATACCACGGTTATAACGGATGTCTTATAGCGGATGAGGATGCGGATGAGGATATCGAGATAATCGGGTTTGAGGATGCGAATGAGGATACGGATATTGGAAAATTCCTTATTGAGAATGCAGATGAGGGTGCAGATGCAAATGTCGTATGAAAAATGGCCCTTGTTTTGACACCTGACACCACAATCATGCTACCACTGTCGTGGGGCGGATCGTCTGTCATAGGATAGGGACACTGTGAATTCAGGCAATGGGAACGCGTCACTCACACTCCGGTCCGCAAATTTAGCTCAAGCGAGTTTAAAATATCACTATTTGAGCAAACAACGTAGGTAGGGTCACATCCTCATGGAAATTATGAGGATGCGGATGAGAATGCGGAGCTTTTAAAATCAAAACTTGAGGAAGCGGATGTTTTGCGGATATCAAAATGTATGCGGATGCTCCGCAGTTGTGGATGTGGATACGGATATCCGTTACATCCCTGTCTTATACCCACACCATAACATTTTCGACTCCATCCATTTTTCGTAGACCTCATACGCCATGCCACCATACATATTGCAAGTTGACTCCAGGAGGGTCACCGGCATTACGTTTGCACTAAAGTTAACCCTCGAGAAGCGTCACTGGCATTAGGTTTTAAAACTTGTTAAAATATACAACAGATTTCATTTTCACAGTTTATAATGCCGAATTCGCTAAGAAAAACCTACATTTAAAATGAGCCCTCCATGAAGGCTCCCGGCATCTCATATGCGACTTGTGTGAACCCTCCAGGAGGGATCCCGGCACTGAACGTGTTAAAAGGTTGAACATCATAATAATTATTTATATGTAGTAGTTCTAATTTCAACTAATCACGCTCGCCCCAGGCCTATGTCTAGCGGGCGTCGGGAATCGCGAGCCGATTTCCGGCCATCGTAGGCGCGGGCTTGCGGACGGTGAGCAATGGGTAGCTCGCCGTCCGATAAGGACCAGGCCCGGGTCAACGGCGCGTTGTGTTCCACGCGCGCCTCAAAGAGATGTCAGCAGAGCTGACGGGGTCCGCTAGAGCCGATGCCTGCCGGAGTTGCGAAGAAGTCCGAAAGGGAGATCGTGGCTCCCGGCAACATGGCAACTGAACTTCACCCGTGTTCGGAACACGGGTGGGTTTTAGTCAGTAAGAGTTTGACACGCCCTCCCGCTCCCCTACAGCGGGAGAAGTTATTTGATAATTTCCCAGAACAAAAAGACCTATGTCTAGCAGTAGGCTGATGATGACGATGATGAGCCTCGCCTTCTATCACATAATGAGGCCAGTAGCATACCTTGCGAAATGTGGTTGTACTAAACTCTTCTCTCTACTCTGCCCCTTCACGAAAAGCGGTCGTGATGACTACATTTAATAAACTTATTAAAATGACAGTATACTATTATTTCAAATTTATCTTTCTCTTGAAAACGCAAGGCAGCGATTCATTCAAGTTTTCCAGAAAATTTCAGAAGCCAGGTAAATTATGACGCCTGTGGGGTACCTAACTTAGAAATATACAACAGCTTTTATGCTAGTGCAATTTAAAAGTTCTCATACATATTTCACTGTACTTCGTGTTAGACTCAAATATACTTCACCATTATAACAGACCATGTTCAAACAACAGGTGATATTTAAATTCATAATGCACCATTTCACTATATCCTATTTGCTCGTGAAAGTAGACAACAGTAAATTGTATGAAGTATCGCTGATGCCTCTAAAAAAGCATCCAAAATGAACAGTTGTGATGGAGCTAATAGTGTGTCAAGTGTTGTAAACGTTACTTTCTTGATCACTCAAGTTAAGCGCCTTAACGACCACCAATTAAGAAATGCATTTAAAATAGTTCCAAAATCAAAAATCTTGTCTAGAATTATAGAACTAAAACAATCGTTAACAAACGTCACAACTAAAAGCCACTTGAGTCCAATTCATTTTCCCGCTAATTTACTCCAGTAGTGCATTCCAATTACAAGGCGAGTTCTCGTTTGTGAGGCCTCGCGAGGTTGAGTCCTCGGTCCTCGCAGAGCTAATCTCAGTGTCACCGCAGGGCATGCTGCAGTCTATTTAGGTATTAATACAGCTTCTGAAAGGAACACTTGAATTTCCCGACGACTTGGATTAAAATGGCCTAGAATTTTTCTGGAGTTTCTGGCTCTTGCAATTGCTCTGGCAGCGTTGGTTGCTTGAATTTTACATGATAGTGTTGATTTTGTTGCTATTGTAAATGGAATTGTATATTAGCTTTGTCTGGGATCTAGATGGGAGAGTTTTATACTACACACATGCGGTTTAGTTATAGAAGTAGTTGAGAGAATGTGATATCCTGAAATTACAATTGAGCTGTTTAATAACGGTAACAGAACACGCAATTTGAGTTCTAAACACAATCTAAACACAATCGTTTGTTTTGAATTTGTACTACGGTTTTCGGCTTGAAATTGAGTTTCATCTTTCCATTAGAAAGACTTATTATTAAACGCGCGCCTTCAGAATTGTCAGTCTAATTCAATTCCTAAGACGTCCCAAACGATTTATTAAAAGGAATGTTCTCATCCTCAATCTAGTTACTCCAAATAGTTCAGAGACTCATCAACGAAATTATTCCACACTCAAGCTTCCTCATTCGTCCTCAATCAAATCAGCATCCTCCCTTTGCTCATTACTCTAACATCACATCGCGGATCCAACTTATACGAGAACGTCTCAGTTTTACTGAGCGCCAGTATTTGCGTGAGTATACTCAACTGAGTATATTTGAGTATTTGACTAAATTACGGGCTTTGCCGTCTCGAAGGCTAACTGGGACTAAAGATCTGTAGCGCTCCGCTATTTATGAGATGCCTCCTAGATAGTTTATCCTCGCACTACGTAAACACGCCAGCTTAATTCGGAATACGGTTTTCTGGGAAATTCCTAGGGCTGGAGGATTTTCATTTTATATGGTTCTGTGGTTGCATGTGTAGTAATGAAGTGATATTAAAAGAAATAGGATGCTGCATGTTGAGTTTATTACTTTGTGGAAGTTTTAACGTGCTTTCTTTTTGTTTTAGGTAAGCGAGTGTGAAATAAGACGGGGTTAGACCTGGATTCAAATGACCCACCAAGGTTTTTTTTTTATTTTCTATTTTTATTTGGCACTTTTATAACCGCAATGCGTATGACAGTCCCATCATACCCTAAACAAATAATAACAAAATACACTGCTATGGATTACATTTGGGCCATACACCTGAACAGACTCTTCGCATCAGACAGAATAACACTGAGTACTGCACTGTGTTGAGACTGGTCATCTCTTATCTTTAATTTATTATTTTATTATTTTTAATCTTATATTTTGAATTGCTTTTGATTATTTTTTGATCATTGTTCTCACATATAGAAGCAACAAGAAAAATGTACCCAGGATTTTGTAATATCTATATTAAAAGAGTGTCCTTGGAGTTTCTTGCCCGTTCTTCTCCATAGAGATCTACGTTTTGGAATGGGCAACTAGCTTCAACTTTCTAACTAACTGACCGACTCTTTGACAATTCAAAAGTGCCTGTTAATGGTTTAATTGAAATAAATGCTTTTGAGTTTGAGTGATCGTGTTCAGTTTAGGACATAATTATTAAAAGTGTTAAGCGTAGATATCGAAAAGTAGGTAGGTAAATGGAAACTGGCCAATTTAGTTTAGAAAAGTCTCTGATGGATATGTTGAATCTTATATTCAATTGATGAAGTTTACAAACATATATACGTTTCATGTTACTTACCTTTAAGAATGAAACCATTCACAACAATGACTGCTACAGGACAAAGAGATTAGATTTTGGCTTTTTCGAAATGGAACCTTTTTGTTCTCAGAAAAAAAGGAAATACAAACAGAAAGTACTTACTTTTTATTCCTTCAATATTTAATAGCCTGAGAATGGCAACGAAGTAATTTAGAAAATGAATACTTCCTTTCTTTTCTTAACAAAAATACATAATGCAGAGAACTGTTTCTGTTCAAAGCTAATGTCGTAAAAAAAATATATCAAACATAATATCACGGTCGAAAACTTTGTGTTTATCAATTAGATGGTAGGTAATTTTGTATATTTCTGAGAATTTTACAATGGTGCCGATTCCCTTGTTCACAAACTAAACTAAATTTAAGTTCAGTGCATCTTTTTCTTTCTATTTCATTAAGAAAAGGACAGAAGATAAATTTTAGTTTAGTCCTGTCAAATTAATCAGCGCTTGACGTAAATTGACGTAATTTTAGTCGGCAAGTTTTTAATCACGTCTAAACTTGTATGGAGAGTGACAGGCGCTGATTAATTTGACAGGACTAAACTAAAATTTATCCTCTGTTCTTTTCTTAATAAAATAAAAAGAAAAAGATACACTGAACTTAAATTTAGTTTAGTTTGTGAACAAGGGAATCGGCACCAATATCTTTCCAAACTGCCTTTGGTCTTAGTCAACAAGCTTAAAAAGAAAATATTCCTATTGTTGTAGCTCTCATCTTTTTATCATGTATACGAAAGTTTATGCAATGTTACTGACGTACTTTAACTTAATTATTTATTGATATGGCACTTCTAGGACTTACTCACTAAAACATAAACTAACGAAAATCACATACAGTTTTAAGTATTGTGACTTCGTCACTTACAGGTGTGCACAACACTAGCAGAGAACTTAATGATTAAAGGACGTGTAAAATACCGTTAGTTGAATAACATGAAAATGAACTGTGTTTTCAAATGCGATCGGAAATCCTTACATATTATTATAATATAAAAAAGTCCCCCGCCGCGTCTGTCTGTCTGTCTGTCTGAACGCGATAAACTCAAAAACTACCGAACGGATTTTCAAACGGTTTTCACCAATAGACGAAGTGATTTATGCGGAAGGTTTTAGTGTATAATTCATTAAAGTTTTGTGTAAATTGGCTGAAATTTGACGATTATTGTTGAAGAAGTCGGAAAAAATCATGCCGACTGGGAACTTTACTGGCGTGCGCTGCGTAAACCGAAAAAAGTACATCAAATTTATGTTCTACGGTATTGTTCATCTTAAAAAGTTCAACAAAAAAGTCCGCGATGGCATATGTCTATCTTCTAAGCATGACCCACAATAATCGTTTTATCTTTCAGAATTTGATAAAAATTTCAGTCAGTCAGTAATCAGTCTTACCAAGGGGTATCGTATTACCCAGTTACTGGGTTGTGGAGGTCAGATAGGCAGTCGCTCCATGTAAAATACTGGTATTCAGCTGCATCCGGTTAGACTGGAAGCCGACCCCAATATAGTTGGGAAAAGGCTAGCCAGATTGAATTTGATAAAAATTTAATTGTTATTTCCGAACCTTTTTTTGACCGGTATAGTATTAATTCTTATCCAAAAATATATGTTATTTAAATTGGGTATTTAATTTAGATTAAAATATGCCTTAAAATCATTTAATTTAAATGAATAGTTTAAAAGATATCACAGTTTCAAAATTACGCTGTAGGAGTCAATGACGTTTTCCTCTGTTATTAGGTATGAAATCTCGGTAGTACGTTCCCGTGGGATATTTTCCGACATCAACGCGGGCGAAGCCGCGGGCAAAAGCTAGTACAGAAATATTTAAGCTCAACACACACCCAAACCGTCCCGAGCCGCGCCCGACACGCACCTGCTTTATGTGTGTGTTGAACTTTAACAAAATAACTAAACAGGCTGAAAAAGAAAAATTCGTGTAATATTACTTAGCCTACGCCTTTTTAAAATAGCTGAAGGCTCAACCCTAACTACATAAATACATAGTAAACTAAGCGTTTGTAGAGTAATTGCGCACTATCCACATTTTTCTCTTAAAAGTATTTAAGACATTTTCTTTATCTAAAGCCCTTGTAACATACTGAACCTAGAGCAACAAAATAAAGCTATCCACTATCGTTGTTTCCACTGCATTTCTCACAAATGTTGCTAAATTTACGAAATATCTAGTGCGAATTTTACGATTCTACGTAGCATTCAGTTGAAATTTGCGGGGAAAAATTCTAGTTTGGTTGTGGAATGTTCAACTAGGGGTGTAAGACTGCAGTGCTCATATCTTTTAAAAAATTAAATCGGGATTCTTTTGTTTTTTTAATCAAGCAGAGTATATTGCAGTTTTTGTGACTGTCTTACATTTATTCTGCACGTTTGTTACACTATCACGCTTTAACGGTTGTAAGGATTTAGATGAAAGTTGGCACACAAGTAAACTAGGAATATAAATAAAAATATGTGTCGGAGACGGGTATGTAACTCTTTCGTTATTATCAGCGATATTTTAATTACTGTGGGCGTAGTGTGGGTAGTGTTGGTTAATGCGCAATAGAAAAACAGTTTGCAGTTCAGATCACATTATAATTTACTATCAAATTAATTATACTAGCTAAATTATACACACACTGGGTGCGACAACGTTTATTAAAATCACCAATTAACACAATGATCACAAATTACAACTAACAAAATAACTAAGCACAACGAATCGAGAACAGTTCCACGACGTCTTGATTCCGATGCGATCAGAGGCTGAATCCTTCCTCGACGTGGCCTTAAAACATCACGACTCTAGAGAAGCGCGCTTGGTGTGGATATCACGATAATGTCACCAGTGCAGTGGCGCGCTTGCGATTCGTTTCGTGTCCATACTAAATACCGGATCCGACACGTTATAGGGTCCCTTTTATCCGAGTACATGTCTAAATTACCTAGAATGCGAGTGAAACCACGGGCGACACCTAGTATTTAAATAAATTAAATAGTTTTCTTTTGTTTTTTTAATCAGTGTATTGCAGTGTCTGTGACAGTCTTACAAATAATCCAGCATGTAACGTAGTGGGTTGTATGAGGAGAATAATTGGCCCTGCATATTGGACAGTGTGTTTTCGCACTAATTAATTTGTCTCCCTTGCTGTCAATGTACACTCTTGTTTTTATAAATAACGGTGACTTTGTTGTGTCGGTTTTTATGAAAAACTTAAAAGAAACCGCTAGATTCAATTTTGAGTTATAATAATTAAAGTTATTATTCCAACTGCGGAATTCGCCAGAGTCAATTTATAGGAAACAATATTCGTTCTTTCAGATTTCTTTCGAGGATTTTGTAAAACGTTTCGCTCAAATCATACCAGAATCATCAGTACTGTAGAGGCTGTAATATAACATGGTTTAGCATGACACCTCCACGGGCAATTATAAATAAATGGCATGAATATGTGACTAGCATTGATTTGTATTAAGAAGAAGAACATGATTATTGGTGATTTACATGTTACTGGGGTGAATTCGGAAAAATACTATTGTTTACACTATCATATATGCTACTCGCTTTTGTAAATCCAACGCTGGCTCGCGTTCACCACTTCATCATTTAGTTGAGACATATAACAATGAGTTTAATTCAATCGACATTCTTTTTCTTGGTAAAAATGCGTTTAAGAAGCAAATCCAAGCAACCCTAAAGGATCAGCAAAGTATTGTATAATGACGTAATGTTTGATCTAATATCAAGCATTGCGTCATTATACAATGCTTTACGCACACAAACTTGCTTTTAATTTTAATTTTATTTTTTTGTTTCTTTTATAAATAAAAAAATCCAGATATGAGTTCCAGGATAAAGCCGTTTGTATAGCTTTTGTATCTGTGTTACTAGCTAGTTTTTAAATACTTCCTATTGTAATCTGTGGAAAACGTAGTGGGTAGCATGATTGTTCAAAATGTTATATTTAAGATATTGTGACTGTTTTTTATTGTGCTACTGTTTGTTTTTCCTTAAATAAATAAATAAATAAATATAAACAATGATCTATTCGAAGACTGCTCAACCCCAGGCCCACGGGCCAGAAAGTGGCCCGCCAGTGTATTTGAATTTGCCCGCCAAGAGCGGTCAGCAAGTCAGCGATTGTCTTTTTACTAAAACAGATTTCATATTTTATACCAGATCCAAAAAATAATTTAATCAGTATGAACCCATTCTCAATTCAATATCCAGTAAAAAAAAATAAGAAATCCAAACCATCTTTGAAACAGATTTTTACTAAAACAATTTTTTTTATTTTTTATTTACATGAGATGGCCCGCCGGATAAAATGAAATCAAAATGGCCACTCTTCAAAATTAGTTGAGCAGCCTTGATCTATACGATCTTAAGATGTATTTGGTGCTTCAATTTTAATTTGGTGTGTGTGACTTGGCTATCGCATTAGGCTAAGACCTGCAGGAGGAGACGCCCGGGGCGGGAATCGCGAGCCGATTTCCGGCCACCGTAGGCGCGGGCTTGCGGACGGTGAGCAGTGGGTAGCTCGCCGTCCGATAAGGACCAAGCCCGGGTCGACGGCGCGTTGTGTTCCACGCGCGCCTCAAAGTGATGTCAGCAGAATTGACGGGGCCCGCTAGGGCCAATGCCTGCCGGGGGTTCGAAGAAAACCGATAGGGACATCGTGGCCCCCGGCAACAGGGCAACCGAAGGAACACGGGTGGGTTTTAGTCAGTAAGAGTCTGACACGCCCTCCCGCTCCACCCAGAGCGGGAGAAGTTATTTGATAATTTCCCACCCAAAAAAAAAAATGCTAGGACCTGCAATGGTAGTTTTAAGGCATTGAGCTGGTAAACTCACAAACAAACAACTGTGAGCAGTGTCAAACACCGTCCAAAGTACTTACACCGGACCATTCATTGACAACATGCAATACCACCTTACCGCAGCCCTGTGTTGATTTGACATTTCCTGCTATCAATAGTTCAAATAAACCATCTAAACAAATTGTAAAAAATGATGTAGTATTATTTTGTGATGAGATTGGAAAGGACTTAGGCCACTTGTTGACAGATGAATATCCAGGACACTCCATAATAAATTACTGTATGCCTGGTTGTTCTTTATTTGATATTATGAAAAAAATTAATAAATGTAACTTTAACCAGGGCACTACATTATTAATTTTTATGGGTAATAGGGGAAATGTGAACAAAGGAGAATTGCTCCAATATTATAAAACATTGTGTAATCTAAGTTTAAAAAAAATTGTGTTGTTTACATTTCCATATAGTAACAGTTTGCCACAGGAAGAAAATAACTTAAGATTTAAATTAAATATGACATTGTATAATTGGACATTCAATAATAATCTGTTCCATCTAGTTGACACCAACAATTATGTTGGTAATAATTTGTATTTGACAAGAGATAGATATAATATTGTTATGTACTATCTTTCTAACTATTGCAAAGGACAGATAGCTGTGTCGCTATCATATTTTTTTTCTATTTCAGCCAAAAATTTGGCTAAACAACTTGCTTCTTTTGAGCAATGCAACAACATTTTAATTAGTTCTGCCAATAATTTGGCAACAACTAATGACATTAATTATCATTTAAATTAGAAATTAGGACAATAGAGGAAACCTCTTGCTTAGTAAATAAAGAAAATTTAAATACTGGTTTAAATCATCAAAATGTTAAAAAAAGTTCTTCTTTGATATCTCACCCATCAAATTGTAGTAATCTAAATAAATGTAATAATAATACTCTAAAAATTGTTCATCAAAATATACAGGGTGTGATAGGTAAGGAATTAGAATTGGAGTTGTTCATGAACTGTAGTAATATTGATATCCTATGTGTAACTGAACATTGGTTGAAAGTCCACCAGTTCATGTTCAGCTTTAACAACCACCAGGTTGCCAGCTCATTCAGCAGAGTTAATATGATACGTGGTGGCTCTTTAATAATTGTTCGTAACAATATGAAATTTAAAGAACGTAAGGATATTGTGAGCCTCTCTGTTGAGCGAGTTATTGAAATAGCTTGCATTGAGCTTGAGCGGTTCATTGTAATGAGCGTGTACAGGCCCCCATGTGCTTCATATGATATTTTTGAGAAATGTATGGAAGAAGTATTATTAAAGACTTGTAACAGTAATAAAACAGTTTTAGTCTGTGGAGATTTCAACATTAATTTACTGGAAAAATCTGCTGTAGTAAATAAATTTAAAACTTTATTAAAGTCATATAATTTGTACAATACATTCTTTGAGCCGACTAGAATAACTGCCACTAGTGCTACCTGTATTGATAACATTTTTACAAACTTAAGACCTTCCAGCCATTTAATTATAAATGAGTTGGACTCTGATCACTGTGGCCAGTTAGTCACTTTCCCTCTGAAAACAGTCAGAGCTCAAAGAAAACTTGTAAGTTTTGTTCCTGTAAATAAAAGTCGCTTAGGACAATTTAAAAATAATTTAATGGAAAAACTACCGAGTTTGCCTTATCATGATGACCCGGATCAAGCTTACAGTTTACTATTTAACCTCATCAATTGTGAGTTTAATAAGATTTTCACCTCAAAAACATTGCCTGTTTGTGACCGCGTTCTATTTAGTGATTGGGCAACACCAGGTATTTACAAAAGTAGGCAGAGGTTATTTGAATTGTATCATGAAAAAACATATAACCATGATGAAACTTTTAAAGAATTTGTTAGGAAATATTCAAAAACTTTTAAAAGAGCCTGTTCCTCAGCAAAAGCCATAAACATTAAAAATAAAATAAAATCTTCTGGAAATAAAATTAAAACAACTTGGAATATAATTAATTCAGAAACGGGAAGAACGACAGTACGGAATCGTGACTTTCATCTAAAAATCAATGATGTAGATATTAAGGCAGACGTGGAGGTGGCAACTGAGTTTGAAAATTTCTTTACTAATATTCCCATTCTAACAACCAAAACTCTGTCATCGTCGTCCTCCACTTCTGCTTACTCAATACTTAAAGAATGTGTACCAGAATGTGACAAACTTTTTGAATTCACAATTATTACTGCTAAAGACATTATAGAATCTTTTAAAAATCTTGATGTAAAAAAAACTGCTGACCTTTGGGGATTATCAGTACATACCGTGTCCTCAATAATTGATGTTATTTCACCCTTTTTAGCAATCGTTTTTAACTCTTGTATTGCATCTGGTGTATTTCCTGATCTGATGAAACTTAGCAAAGTGATTCCACTGTTCAAATCTGGCAGCACAACTGATCCTACAAATTTTCGGCCTATTTCGATATTACCCACATTGAGCAAAATCTTTGAAAAATTAATTTTAAAACAAATGTTGGGACATTTCAATGCACATAATTTACTTCATCTGAAACAGTTTGGTTTTACAAAGGGTCGTTCAACTACAGATGCGGGCGTGGAATTACTAAAGAACATATTCGAGGCCTGGGAGGAGTCGCAAGATGCTCTTGGCATTTTCTGCGACTTGTCCAAGGCCTTCGATTGCGTACATCATGATACACTCATCAGGAAACTGTACCACTATGGTATGAGGGACAAGGCTCTTGACCTTCTGACTTCTTATCTGAACAACAGAATTCAGAGGGTCGATGTTAATGGCAAGAGATCTGCAGGATCTGCGGTCACCATGGGCGTTCCGCAGGGTTCAATTCTTGGTCCTTTTTTATTTCTAATTTATATAAATGACTTGCCCTATCACATAAGGGATAATCACAAGATCGTATTATTCGCAGATGATACTTCCCTCATTTTTAAAATCAAACGTCAGTTAGTCAACTTTGAACAAGTTAATGATGCACTCTCTAAAGTTGTGCATTGGTTTAATGTAAATAATCTTCTCCTGAACGAAAAAAAAACTAAACTCATTAAATTTTCAATGCCAAATGTCAGGCAGCTATCTACTAATGTTCAGGTTAATGGAACAGAGTTGGACCCTGTTGAGTCGACAGTTTTTCTTGGAATCACTATTGACGGTAAATTACAATGGGGCCCACACATAGAAAAATTGTCAGGAAGGCTAAGTTCGGCCGCCTATGCTGTTAAAAAAATTAGACAGATAACTGACGTGGATACAGCCAGAATTGTTTATTTTAGTTATTTTCATAGTCTTATGTCATATGGGATTCTTCTCTGGGGAACCTGTGCGGACATTAATACTATCTTTGTTCTACAGAAAAGGGCTGTTCGAGCCATTTACAACCTAGGTCCAAGAGATTCCCTTAGAGAAAAATTCAAAGAAATAAATATTCTGACTGTAGCCTCACAATATATTTTTGAAAACCTATTGTATGTACACAAAAATATATCAAATTTTAAGAAAATGTCCGATATTCATAGTTTAAATACCAGGAATAAACACAACCTTGCTGTACATCGCACACGTCTCCACAAAGTAGGCAACTCATTCATGGGTCAATGTATACGCTTTTACAACAAACTCCCCATTGACATTCGAAACTTACCCATTAAACGATTTAAAATCTGTATTAAAACCAAACTTTGTGAAAAAGGGTACTATACAATTTCAGATTATTTAGAAGATAAAAAAGCTTGGGATTGAACTGCTCGCTCTGCTAAACCTTGTGATAAAATCATAGAACTAGACATTTTAATTATTATGTAAAATCAACATATACCAGTTTTATAAACACGTTGACATTGTTGAAAATTATATTCAAAATGACATGATTACTTTGTAAAGTATTATATTATTTTAACTATTGTAAATGTGAGGACTATGTGGATATTAGTTTGTATATGATACTAGTTTTAGTGATGGTCTGGCAGTTTGAGTAGTTTTTGCGGCCTACCCAAATGTCCTTTCTTTGGTATTGCTCGTCGAGTTGAGCTCCTTAAGTTCTAAGTTGAGCTCCACGATTACTGACAAATGCTTGCACTGACTGGACAGGTCCACTCAAATCTGTGTGGTTCTTTCCTCAAAAGACCTTTTCAGACACTAATCTACATGGTCCTCATATGGCCTGACCAAGATTATGTCTGGACTTTAAAAGAGACTGCGACCTCTGAGTTTGTTTCGGCCTTTCTTCTCAGAGTAGTCAGATAGGAAAAGCCGAACTCATCTAGCTTATTTTTAATATTTTTTTATATGACGTGTAAAAGTGATTCCGATATCCTATTTACAGAATAAACAATTTCATTTCATTTCATTTCATTTCATTAAAATAAATAAAAGATTCAGAGGGCCGGCTCTCCGAGCTGACAAGCGCATGTCTTGGAAAAGAAAATGTGAAAAATATCTTTATATTTTAAATAATTATTCGAGTTATATCACAAACAAGTGTTTGATTTACGATCCAGTACACAAACACACACAAAACATCATCATTAATAACATTTTTCATAATAAAACATTATTATCGAGAAATCCTTTTCACCCGAATTTCAGGAACGTGCCTGTAAAGATTAACAAAATGTCTTTTTCAACTGATGGCTTGAGTTCTTCAAGTTATAGAACTTTCAACATTTATTCGGTACTGAAGAGTTATCTGGAACTGGCAACCCCATTTTGATTTTCGCATAAACGATCAGTTTTAAAAGGATCCCGCAGTCAGGCACGACGCTGCGATGCGATGCGATTCTGGTAGAACAATTTCCATGAAGTTTTCATATATTTTTTTCTACTAGGGTCGCGTCGCGCCTGTTTGCGGGATCCTTTTAAAACTGATCATTTATGCGATATTTTAACATATCATTTATATCATTTATTGCAAACGGAACTAAAGGATGGGTAAATAAATAGGTGCTGGACTACTTATATGTAAGTACTTACACTAGATCATCTAGATTATTCATTATTTCCTTCATCCCATTTATAATATACTAGCTGCGCCCCGCGGTTTCACCCGCATAAGTCTCGATCCCGTGGGAAAAAAAAAAGTATCCTATGTTCTTTTCCAGGGCATCATCTATAGGTATATGTGCCAAATTTCATCCAAATCCGTTTAGCCGTTTTAGCGTGAAGGCGTAACAAACAAACTTACTTTCACATTTATAATATTAAGGATATTATTATCAATTACTTGACTGCCTCGTTGGACTTGTGGTCGCAAGCGCTATTGCTGAGTATGAAGTCCTAGGTTCAGTTCCTAAGTCGTGTAAAATGTTATTGGTTTTATCCATCGGGTATTTCTCAGTAGCAGCCCGGAGTCTGGATTTGTGCCCGGAAGATAGCAATATACTCGCCCTTGTTACATGGGACTTAAACATAACTAGTGAAATGTGGGTTTACTATGTAGGTACACCTCTGCCTATTCCTTTGGGGAAAAAAGCGTGATGTTATGTTATCAATTACATTTTCTTCTTCTTCTTTTCGTGTGGTTAGTGACTAACCTGGTGACAGAGTTAAAAAGCCGCCCATGGGCATCTGACTTGGCTTCACATGCGGTCGAGAAATATCTCTCAGGTATGCCGGTTTCCTCATGATGTTTTCCTTCACCGTTTTTGAAGCACGTGATAATCATATAATACGCACATGAATCCAAAAAGTCAGAGGTGCATGTCTTGGGTTCGAACTCGAGACCTATGACTTGGCAGTCTGACGGTCACACCACTAGGCTACTAATTTTTAAATATTTTTATAAAAACATTTAAAAAAATAGTTTATTATTGATTACATTTCTTGCTTTTGTCAAATTGCTATGCAATTATCTGTTTTAAACGTTACAAGAGTTTTCTTCAGTCAATTTGCGAAACTAACGGGAATCGATCCGACATTTCAATTTCACTTCTAGGTCAACATAGAATATAACACCGATTACACTATAGCATCCACCTGTACCGTATAATCGCTAATATGACCCGCAACATCTTTAGCACCAAAGAGCGGTAAAGCAGAAACGGAACGTCATAGTTACCCGTAATCATGGAGTTTGTTACTGTCGTTTTGTTAGTCGTTTTACTACTCAAACGTTCGCTGTAACGCGGGACGTTAACTGTGTACGTAAAATGGAATGAATCGACGGCTAATGCTGTTTAGTGTTGCCGACTAAGTGAAAAATCGTGGTGTTTCATCACAATTTTTCCCGATTGGAGCAGGGACTCAAAATAACGTTACGTGAAGTTCCGGTAACGATAATTTGTATCGTTCCACCAGGATCGCAACAAAATTAATTCTTTGGCTATAACGATACTAACAAACGGAACGAAATCTTAAACTGTTTAATAACATTATTAAAAATATATCGTTATATCGTGCTGGTGCCCACGCTTATGTATGGTAGTGAATGTTGGGTGTGGCAAAAACAACATGAAAGTAGAATAAATGCTGTGGAAATGCGTTCCTTGCGAAGCATGTGTGGCCTGACTATGAATGATAGGCTGAGGAATGATGTGATAAGACAGCGGTGTGATTTAAAAGAAGATGTAGTGACAAAAATTGAAAAGGGTATGCTGAGATGGTTTGGGCATGTTGAGAGAATGAATGAAAGGCGACTAACAAAATGTATTTACAAGGCTGATGTAAAGGGAAAGGCCGGGCGGGGACGCCCTAGGAGGACATATACTGACCTTATTGGTGATGTTCTTCAGAAAGGCCAGGTGCGTAGTACTCGCAACCGGCGTGCGTGTATGACCAGATGTATGAACGTAAACGAGGCAAAAGGACTATGTAAGGATCGTAGCAGGTGGCGTTCTGTAGTTTCTGCCTACCCCCATGGGAAGAAGGCGTGAGTTTATGTATGTATGTATGTATATCGTTATTAATATGTCGATATAACGAAATAATAACGTTATTCATTTCGATACGCAACATTGCCAAAAAAAAATTGTGAAGATGACACTATCACATGAATATAAAAGTAGGTAGGTAACCATAACTATTCATTCACAACACTGTCTGTAAAAAATGTGCACTCTCGAATGAACTTATTTTTGAATACGGCGGTTGTTTACCACCAGCCGGCAGCCGCCGGCCACCGTAACGGGGGTGGCCGGTGGTAGTGGTGGTGCTGGGCGACGACGGAGCGGTGGTCAGTGGAAAAAGTTCTTAAGAATAACGTTGTACAAATGAATCTGTAACGTTATTACAAGCGGATATAAGCATAATGTTACTGATACCTATAACGTTACTTAAAATGTTGCTCTACAAAAACGATATTCTATAACGTTTTTTTTGTAACGTTATTAATATTTTTAGGTTATAGTATCGTTACAAAATTTGGAGCGTTATTAGATAACATATTAATTTCGTTTTTAAGTCCCTGGATTGGAGTGACGTTAGTGAACTGTGATTTTGATCTTCAAATATTAATTTAAGGAAGGTCTTTGAGGTCTGTAACAAATTAAGCAGCATGCCAGGCTTTTATCATCGTGAGTAGCTCCATTAGGTAGATTATCTACTAAGTGAAAGCTATGAGAATCCATTGGATTCGGACGCAGGAACGTTATGGGACGGTAAGCAATGGGTAGCTCGCTGTCCAATAAGGACCAGGCCCGGGTCGACGGCGCGTTGTGTTCCACGCGCGCCTCAAAGAGATGTCAGCAGAACTGACGGGGTCCGCTAGGGCCGATGCCTGCCGGGGTTGCGAATAAAGCCGAAAGGGAAATCGTGGCCCCCGGCAACATGGCAACTGAAGGTACACTGATGGGTTTTAGTCAGTAAGAGTCTGATACGCCCTCCTGCTCTACCCAGAGTGGGAGAAGTTATTTGATCATTTCCAACACAAAAAAAAGGACCGTTGTGGGACTTCTTATGAAGCCTACTTCAAGCCGTGGAAGTCTTTTGAATCTGATACGATGATGTTGTCTGAGTTATATAAGTCGCTCCAAAATAATTTTGCAAACCTTATAATTCTTAATACCTGATATTGCCCATTATTGTATCTTTTTTTGGAGATTCTTACTAAATAAAATTAAAATTACTCACATTAAACTTTTCAATCAACTTATACAATCATCAGGGAAACGATTTACTGAAAACAGTCATGTGGACTTCTAACAGAACTCAATAAGTATGACATAAAATAAACAATATTCATCATCAGCATCATCATCCTGTTGCCATGTATCCCCGCAAAAAGAAACAACTATTAGAAAACTTAAAACTGATATAACCGCTATATTCTGTAGCCCAGCACTACGCGAATCCATAATTTCCAAAGATCCCTACCAAAAATCGCGCCTAAAGCAGTTTCACTTCAAAAAAGTCGGGATCGTATCGTGAGTTATAAAAGACTATAATACGCCTTCCGGCAATCAAGTAACGTTACGACCGAGTAATAACTGTATAAAATACGCTTACGTTATCGCTAAAAGACTAATTACATTCTTCACTATATTAACGACAGTAAAATTTTACTGTCGATACATCTGACTCGACGCTTAATCTTAGATTAAGTTTATGGTGAAATAAGGAATGAGTTGTGTATAGGTTTTATGTGAATAATATATTTGCTCCTATTTCAGTATCTTGTCTTATTTCACAAACAATAATTGAATAGGTATTGCATGAATTAAACACACACATAACATAACAATCACGCCTTGTTTCCCTGAAGGGTTAGACAGAGGTATACCTTTACTACACCCACATTTCGCCAGTTAAAAGTGTGTGTGTGTTAGTCGGTGTCTTTGGTTTTGAATTTTCGTTTTTTGCCACTGACTTCCGAAATTAAAATAATTTTTCATTTTGTAGTGTTTTTTTTGGAAGTCGGTGGTTTTTTTAAAGTTTTTTTTTTCGCTTTTTAGTAGTGGTACTTGGAAGTCGGTTAAAAAAGAATCATCGAAATCGGTTGGCGGAGTTATTCGGCCATTTGTCGCGCACATACTAAGACCTATATGGTTTTCTCATGGATGCCATTGTCAGAACTGGACCAAATTGAAATGGGACCACACGGGAAGCACCAGCTTTCAAATAAAAAAGAATCATCAAAATCAGTTCGCCCAGTCGACAGTTCTGAGATAACAAACATTAAAAAAAAAATACAGTCGAATTGAGAACCTCTTCCTTTTTTTGAAGTCGGTTAAAAAGTGGTTTAGTTACGTGAACTGTTTGTTTTGTAATAACAATACTCTAAGTTCTTCAGCTACTTTTGATAAAAACGGTCTACATTCGACTCACCCATCACAAAATCTCTGAAATTATGAAGACTATAAACCTGTACATTTTCCAGGAATATTCTCATGAATGACATTCACCAAGAAAGGATTTCCCATTTAACCTCAGAGTTCTTGCGTTAAAGTTTCATGACTACTAATTTGAAGGGAAAATGAATGAATGCTTAGCTGAGTTCGATTCCCGGGTCGGTCAAAATGTTATTGGGTTTTTCCATCTGGAATTTCTCAGAGGCAGCCCGGAGTCTGGATAATGCCCGGTTCATGAGAATAGGCTCGCCCCCTATTACATAGGACTTAAACATAACTGGCGAAATGTGGGTGTATACTTTAGGTACAGCTCTGTCTTACCCTTTGTGGAATATAAGCGTGTTTTTATGTTATATGTTATACAGGGTGTTTGGCAGAACGTTGAACATACGAAAATGGTGGATAGGTGGGGTCATCTACTACTTACTCAGCCCTAATTTATTTGGCCCTGGCCCCCTGGATATATTTTTTTTTTAATGCAAGTTGAAAATAAGATTTAAGTATTTTTTACATCTTTCTGTAAGTTTGAGGACTCATAACTTTTTTCTAGCTAACATCTGAATATAGCAATAATTTTATAAGAATCTGCCAACATCAAAGATTAAAAAAAAAAACAATAATAGGCAATATTATCGTTTAAAAAAAATCTTTAGTGTGTTTTACCCATTTTTAATAAAAAATACACTTAAAAATTAAGAAAGTGGTGAAACTAGAAAAAAGAAAAAAAGAAATATCCGGTGGGCCAGGGCCAAATAAATTAGAGCTGAGTAAGTAGCAGACGACCCCACCTATCCACTATTTTTGTATGTTCAACGTTCTACCAAACATCCTGTATTATAAATGAATGCTGTCAAAAAATCATCTAAATGCATCAAACACGTCTATTCGTGAACTCATATCCAAACGCATAGAAACAAAAATATGACGCGAAACTAAAACTTCGGATCAAACGATTATGTAAATGTAAGGAAGTTGCTCTCACAAGCGTAAATTCCTTCGCAGGTACCTCGGACCGTATGTAGAATGATACAGTCAAGCGCAGAAATATTGTTCAAACAAGAGTTTGTCGTAGATTGTCGGTTCAATTGTTGCAATGCGATACAATTCGCGGCAGCGAACATAAATATTGTGTTTAATGATGCTTTAGATACCTATGCACAAAACATTTTTTATTTTTTTTTGTGTGGTAAATCATCAAATAACTTCTCCCGCTCTGGGCGGAGCGGGATAAGTTATAGCGTGTCAGACTCTTACTGACTAAAACCCACCCGTGTACCTTCAGTTGCCGTGTTGCCAGGGGGCCACGATGTCCCTATCGGTTTTCTTCGAACCCCCGGCAGGCATTGGCCCTAGCGGACCCCGTCAATTCTGCTGACATCTATTTGAGGCGCGCGTGGAACACAACGCGCCGTCGACCCGGGCTTGGTCCTTATCGGACGGCGAGCTACCCATTGCTCACCGTCCGCAAGCCCGCGCCTACGGTGGCCGGAAATCTTCACGTGATGCACAAAACATGACATGTCATCGCAATTTATTTCAAGTGGCTTAGTATCAGTCACACGGGTCGATCGATCAAGGTTAAGTTTTGACACGGTCGATGGCTGATGAAAGAAAGAAAGAAAGAAAAAAACGTTTATTTGCGCTAAACATAACGCAAAAAATAGTTTAGAATACAAAAATGAGAAAAAGTTGGGGGAAGCATGCGTCACATCCACGCAAATCGGCTATCGCTCAGCATTATGCCACGACCGACAAACATATGCAAGACAGAGGTCCAGCGCTAGTTTTCAACGACAGCCGGCGCTGACGTAATGACGTCGACCGGTGCAGCAAACAAATATTAAGACGCTGTACCAGTACAGCGTTCTTAAAGAAAAGTAATTTATTAAAATTAAAATGTGATGCAACATACAAAATAGATATAAAAAGATGAAAAGAAATAGACATACTTTATTCTGTTACGAGAATTTCATCTTCAAAAAACGTTCATCGATCAACGATCATCTATTCCCTCTTTTCCAACTGTCATTTCTAGATCTTTGACAGTTACAAGCCGCAGGCCCGAAAATTTGACAACCAGTTTAACCAAGGGGTATCGTGCAGAAGCTGGGTTGTGAAGGTCAGATAGACTCGCACCATGTAAAATCCTGTATTTAGCTGCAACTAAATTATGCTGGAAGCTGAAATATAGTTGGGAAAAGACTGGGGCAGATGGTGACTTGATAAGAAAATCGTTGTTGAATTTCAGTAAGTGATAGATACACATATTTTTGCCCTTGGCTGTACCTCGAGCATATGTAGAATGGTGCCAGTTAAAATATTACAGTTACCTGAATACGGGTAGTCGGACTTATTCAAAGTCGGGAGAATTAGTCAAATAGAACGGATGAACTTTGGCTGTGTGGCGGTCCGTACTAATGGAGAAATGTGACCGTTATTTATAATGTGTGACCTTTGCTTGAGGAAAGAAGTGTGAGTCTTATGTAGAAAGGTAATTAAGAGATATTAAGGGGAAGCGTCAGGGTGGCCCGCGAAATTCAAATTTTCTTACGTTTTTTGCATTTTGCAGGTCAGTGTCAGGTTTTATGTTGATTAAAATATGATTCGCGGTCGTAACAAATATGGCTTTACTCAATTATAATCATTATAATCAGTAATACAACTCCATAAGTTAGCAAAGGTGTCAAATGTCATAATTTCATGAAATCATAACATTTGACACCTTTATCTTCTTAATCACTATTGCTGATTGTAATAATTATAATTGAGTAGAACCATATTTGTCACGACCGCGAATCATATTTTAATCAACATAAAACCTGACACTGACCTGCAAAATGCAAAAAAAACGTAAGAAAATTTGAATTTCGCGGGCTACCCTGACGCTTCCCCCTTAAGAGATATACAAAAAGTATAATACTGGCTCTCATCAGACAAGAGAAAAAAAAATCAATGGAGGAAAACTTTGATTGAGTTAAGCAAAGACAACAGTCATGCTATGAGTCGGCTTATAAAGTGATCCTATCGAGTTTTTTTTTACACAAGGGAAAGCTCACATACAGCAGTAAACGTTTACTAAAGTACAATCATTTTCCGCCATTAACAATAATATTGAATGATGGAAAATTCTACCTCAAAGAAATATTTATTACTTACCTTTACGATAAAGTTCTTTGCCCACTGTAGAACCTTAAGTAAGTCTGCTTCATTTCAACGAGGTAAATAAATATGAACGAAGAATATTAAGTACAAAAAAAGGGTTGTAAAATATTTCTCACGAAGAGAGTCAGACTTGTCACTATTCCGATTGGTCACCAAAATGTTACTACATACCTACAAGAAGTCTCAACTCAACGATTAAACAAAATTTTAAGCTATTGCATAGCTTTTATCGCGGGCATTGAGCGCGGTGACCGAATCAAGAAATTCCGTAACGTAACGAAAATAAAACCGTAACGAAAATAAAACCTAACATTCCCCACTCCGCCTAACATTTAATGACGGTTCCCATGACAGCGTGATGTTGTCATGGGAAACGTGATGTTGTCATGGAAACGTAATTTTTGTTTTATGTCATCACGTCATCATCCCAAGTGTAGCGTTGACAAATAGGAAGTATGGAGGTTACAAATGCTATGCAATAGCTTTACCGCGGCAGTCCCCCAGTGCCACACGTTTTAAGCTATTACATAGCTTTTATCGCGGGCTTTGAGCGCGGCGACTGAATCAAGAAATTCTATAACGTAACGAAAATAAAACCTAACAACCCCCACTCCACCTAGCATGTAATGACGGTTCCCATGACAACGTGATGTTGTCATGGGAAACGTGATGTTGTCATGGGAACGTAATTTTTGTTTTATGTCATCACGTCATCATCCCAAGTGTAGCGTTGACAAATAGGAAGTATGGAGGTTACAAATGCTATGCAATAGCTTTACCGTAATAATTTAGCCTTTCATATCAAATATTTAAGTAAGTAGGTATTTTACAGTAATGGGTACTCCATTTAATAGTATCGACGAAAGCTATCGAGAGCCACTCGTATTCCGCACTCGATCGAGAGAACAAACATTGTATTCGTTGGTTCATAGTACGGCAGCTCATTCGTATCAGTCAAATATTGTCCGCCGGTTTGTCACGGAGTTAGGAGTTCCATACCGAGATGAGTCTAGTTGAGTGAATTAATCTTAGTTTGGGTTGCCGACTTGACGGTTCGTGTTATTAAACTGTTTTTATGACTCTGGGACAGGGTTGTAACGGATGTTGTTTAACGGATGCGGATGAGATTATCGAGATAATCGGGTTTGAGGATGAGGATACGGATATTGGAAAATTCCTTATTGAGGATGCGGATGAGGGTGCGGATGCAGGATGTCGTATGAAAAATAGCCCCTGTTTTTGACACCTGACACCACAATCATGCCACCACTGCCACGTGCGGCCGATCGTCTGTTATAGGACAGGGACACTGCAATAGGAACGCGTCACTCACACTCCGGCCCGCACATTTGGCTCGGAGCGAGTTTAACAAAATTCACTATTTGAGCGAACAACGTCGGGTCATATTCTCATATAAATTATGAGGATGCGGATAAGGATGCGGAGCTTTTAAAATCAAAAGTTGAGGAAGCGGATGTTTTGCGGATATCAAAATTTATGCGGATACGCAGCGCGCGGCGCAGTCCCCGAGTGCCACACGTTTTTTTAATTTATTTATTGTTTTGATGTTGCGCTGAAGAGCGATGTTGAAATCATTTTAGGATCAGACTTTTAACTTAAGGACTCAACGACTAAACCCCAGTTCAACACAACGTCCCATTCAAAATTCATACTATAATAGCTAGAATAAAGCAGCTGTTATATCGTCACCCCTAACTATGTACTTGACACTCAGACGCGTAACATTTCAACTACATTCATAAAATTACGTTCTTTTCCTATTCATTCTATTAAAAGACTTGAGAAAAGGCTTATTACAGTATATAACAGTGTAAGATAAAACTACACGTAGATATATTAACTGTTCAAGTTCTCCTACGTCAAAAGTTCCACATCTTATTCAGAAACGCAAATTACACTTGAGTGAAGTGAAGTGTGCACTGCGAATGGCGCACTTTTTCTATTATTTTATAATTAAATGAACTTCAAGGAGTCGCCTTATTAACATTCAAAAGACATCCCTCATCTATTTTCTTTTTCATTTATTTAATTTAAAAATGCGAAGTGTTGAAAAGTTGGATGGAAAGGATGACAGAGTACAGGTGAATGAGCTTTTGATTTTAGTAATAATGCAGTCTGGCAATCTTATTTATTTGTTTGCTGTTAGACTGTGATAGCTTCCATCCTACTGTGTTTTAGTATTAGATTATGTGACTGCTGTTCTATTCTGTAAAAATCTCACCGTGAAAACTAAGGTGAAATGTGCTGTCTTCGCGAGAAAGTTCGAAAGGGATACCGTGGCCCCTGGCAACTTGGCAACTGAAGGAACACAGGTGGGTTTTAGCCAGTAAGAGTCTGACACGCCCTCCCGCTCCGCCCAGAGCGGGAGAAGTTATTTGATAATTTTCCACCTTAAAAATAAATTTAAAAAAATTAGCTGTCAGTCCATCTTATGCTATACTAGAGGTGGTATTAACAGCTCACTTCTAATTCCACCTAAGTTTTCAACGTGCGATTTTTTCTGAACGAATCAGCAGGTACCTTTATTAAACGTTCGCATAATCGATCAATTGCACTATTTTATTGTCAACAGTGCACCTGCTACTTTCAGGCGGAACGACCTCTTTCTGAAGTTTGACTGGTCTGACACTGAGACTGAGATCGATTAATCAAACATTGAAGATTGCTTGGAGTATGAACAATAAAATGTACTTTCATGATTGACGATAATGTATCATAGTTTTAGTTTTTAGGGTTCCGTACACCTCAAAAAGAAAAAACGGAATCCTTATAGGATCACTCGTTTGTCTGTCTGTCTGTCTGTCACAGCCAATTTTCTCCGAATCGAATAGACCGATTAAGTTGAAATTTGGTACACGTATCAATTTCTGTGACCCAAACAGTCCGTGTTGGGGTCTGAGGTCTATGAGGAGTCTAAAGAAGGTGGGTCGGAGCTGAGCATAGGTGAAGATAGTGGAAGAAAGTGTGGTTAGTCATCAGAACTAAAACTTTCATTGTCACATGCGTTTTTCTTTGGAACCAAAGCTAAGATCTTATGCGATCGCGTCAGGTTTAAGCACAGCAGAAAAATAATAAAAACATGCTGTAGAACATACAATTCACACCTCAAATGCTTTTAATTTTTTATCAAAAAAAACAAAAAGAAAAACAATATGCATTTTATTGCGTACTTGGTAATGTACTTCGTGAATACCGAAGTCTATTTTGTGTTCTTTACAGCTTACTTGGCAACAGCATTCACGGAGTGCGTACAAAGTTTTGAACAAATAAAATTATGTTCACGTGATTAGTTACGATTTAGTGATATTAACAATGATGTCCTTATGCAATGCAAAGCCTAAAAACAACAAGTCCCAACCAAAAAAGTTAAGAAAAACTTAAAAAACTTACCCGTGTACGCCATTCCGCTTCGCAGACATTTTGAATTTGACAAACAGTTTTCGATGTTATCACTGTCTAATATTTTGTCTGGCAAAATAGACAATCATTGTCACCAACAAAAACAACTGCAACAGGTTTTTTTCAAAGTGAATGTCTTTCCTGGAGTACGCTGTCAATTTAAGGGCCAAGTTTGTCCTTGAGATGAATTCATCCTAACTACGGAGCCCTTCATTGTGCGTGGTCCGACACGCTCTTGGGCGGTTTTTTTTCAGAGCCATATAAGTTAGTAGGTAGGTACTTTTTTTCGCCCAATGTTAGTACTTAATTATTTTTTTTTCACTTCTCTGTTTCCGTAAGTCCGAATGACAAACCAACCATTTAGCCGGCAGGGGGGGACACACTTGACTCTAACAAAAATTAGCACTTTAAAGCTTTCGCAAACGGATCCCTGAATCCAAAAATGGTTTTAACAAACTCACAATGTTTTTAAAGGACCTTTCCAATGATATCCCTCACTATGAATTAAAAAAAGAAAAAAATAACATCACCACTTACGTGTATGAGAGGTACCCTAAAAAAAATGTTTTTCATAATTTTATTTTACCACTTTGTCGGCGTAATTAAAATATATACCTATGCTAAATTACTGTTTTCTAGTACTAAGGGTCTCGGAGCTAGACCGCGGACAGACAGACAGACAGACAGACGGACATGACGAAACTATAAGGGTTCCTTGTTTACTACGGAACCCTAAAAACGAAACGTTTATAGGATCACTCGTGTGTCTGTCTGTCCGTCTTTCCGATTACGTTGAACTTGGACGTGTAACGGAAATAAATGAATTTTGCAAATGGGGGTCACTTTTTAGGGTAAATTAGAAAAACAAAAGTTTTGCAAACTGTACCGTGTGACATATCAAATGAAAGGGCTGTAAGAGTCTCAAAATTATTATCTTTACCGACAAGCAGAATGGGTTTGCAAATAAGGTGAAGTTAATTTAATTCCGATTGAATGCCATAACTTTACTCCGGAGCTGAAAGAGAAGGTCCAAAAGGATTTTTTTCCTAAAATGAATTAAAATACAGAGCAAGTCATTTCCATAACGGAAAGCTCTGCACAAAAACATAATCCCGAAAAAACCAAAAAAAGGAAAATTGAAACTGATAAAATATTAAAATCAATTAATTAGCTCTCACATACCATTTTAATTTTCTATTTAATCCCATTTGAAGGATTATTGTATTTTCAATGGGGATTGGGAGGAACAATTATCTAACTAGTCTTCCTTTGAGTGTGTTAAATAATTAATGGAAGCGCCTACGCCTGGGGCACGGTTCAGGACAGTATAACTAATCGTATATTACCATTGTTGCCTACTGTTCATGTTTTGATCGAGATACAAACTGGCGATTTTATTAATTTACAAACCATGGGATTTTCCATCGGTATAATGATGAACTTCCATACAAAATTTCATCCCCTATCTACCACCTCCTTAATGAGCATTATGGAGGTGGTAAATAGGGGATGAAATTTTGCACAAGAGCTCCTTTTGTAACGAAAATAAGCATTTTCGTTACAAAAGGAGCTCTTGTGCAAAATTTCATGCTTCTAGAGCCAGCGGTTTAGGCTGTGCGTTGCGGTCAGTGAATGTATGAATTTAAGATTTTTATTAAGTAGATTTGGGAATCTGAAAAAGACCGAAGATCAAGTCTGCTATCATGTTTTAGGTTATGATTGAGAGAAATGTAAATTTTGGTCATAGTTACTGATGTTATGGATTCAAACCTGATCAGTGGATATGTAGGTAATCCAATTTATGAAAGTGTCCCACTTTTCCAGTCGTCTTAAGTCCAAGCTTATATCAAGATTCGTGCCAGGAATCTTCATATAAATCGAATCAACTAAGAAATGACACATGAGTTGCATCATTTTTTTTTAATCTACTCCTACTACTGACGTGTAATGACAAGCTATAGCGTGGCCTCCTTTTTCACCACATTACAAATACTTGTGTTAGTTCGACTAATAAAAATAAAAAATTTACCACACCAGTAACCCGTCCCTGGTTCGCACGGTTTTTACTACTAAGTAAAACATCGAGATTTCTTAATTACAACAATATTGTTTAATATCAATGTATCTTTTAGTGGTGGCCCAGTGGTAACGGCCGCAACTTACGCGTTGTAGGTCGTAGGTTCGAACCCAGACAGACGCTTTACTTTGTGTAAATTATTTCATCACCACTGCTCTCAAAACGGTGAAGGAAAACATCGTGAGGAAACCGGCATGTCCTAGAATTTTCGGCTCTAGACCGAAAATTCGAAGACTAATTCGAAGAATGTGACATCTACCAACCCGCATTGGGCCCACGTGGTGGATTACAGCCCACTCCCTCTCACAGGGAGGAGGCCTGTGTCCCAGCAGTGGGAACATTTATAGGCTGATGATGATGATGATGATGAATGTATTATATACAAAAAACTTTGCGGAATAAATTCCCTAAATGCGGGTGAAAATCACATCAAAACTCGTTGCGTAGTTTAGAAGAACGCGGTCACACAGACCGACATAAAAAGCGGCTTTTTATTTATAATTTATGTTTAGATGACATTCTTCACCTAGATGTCTAGCACAAAACTGAGTTAGGTACCTTCTTCATAAGCAAGGAATGTCAACTATCCGACAACCGATGGTACCTTTTAGGCAGCAGTTTATTTAGGCAGCTATCTAACGCGCATTTCTTTGTCAGCCTCTTTACCTCACTGAATAAAATATTCGGGATATCTGCAGTTCCGAACACCCTTGCTATATTAAAGGGCCTTTGGTGGCAAGTTATTGATAAAGCGAACGTAAAAGGGTACGTTATCGGCTATCGGCTCACTTATTAATGTCTAACTCCAACATCTTTATGTTGGAGTTTTTATTAATATTTTTTTCGAAGGTGTTTTTTTATCGCTTTACGTAATACGCTGCCTTACCGGTGTTAAAATTGGATGTGGAGAGTGTAAAATTGTCCCAGCCAAACATGAAGGCGCGCAGTGAATCACGTAAATTAGAACAATTATAAAATTGAAAATACTCTTTTCGCATTTAATGTTTACCAACTTAGTTTTAACTTCATATCTATGGGTGATTGAAATTGTAGCAAAAAATTTAACAAAAATGCTAGAGAGTTGTGTTTTCGATTGTTTTTTTTTTTTTCTCTATTATTTGCGTTCGAATTTACATTTACATCGCACGGTCGTGCTAGGGTCTCTGACCAAGGTTTTCACAAATGACGAATGGTTGTATCCAACTAACTTGTCGACATTTACTATACTACTATTTACGGATGTGTACTTGTGTAGTCTTAATTTACACAAAAAAACGCAGAATGAGTGTTCATTCTGTGTTTTTTGTGTGAATTAGACTGCACAAGTCTTCGGTAATACTTTTTCTATCATGATTGCCTTAGCGCAAATAAGGTGTTTGAAAAAATTACTAACTTAAAAAAAATTGTGATTTGTTAGATGGTTGAGATGGTTGGAAAATGGCGTCTATAAAATCTTTTTCTTTTTTCTTTGATCATTGAAGCAATAACCATTAGCGATTGAACAAGACTAGTAGTTACTAGGAATGAGTTTCTTACTAAAAATGGTCCACATAATGCTCATGACTAAGATTAAGTCTAAATTTTAAGACTTCTCACGTTTGTTTCGGTCTTTCTTCTCAGAGTAGTCGGATATGAAAAACCGACTCATCTAGTTTTAAAACATAATCTATTTTTTGACGTGTAAAAGTATTTTGTTAAACCATTTTATAGAAATAATTATCATTTATCAAGGACTATTTTCCGTGGCCTTGGTCGATCGCTTTAGGACCTTACCTGCTAAAATATCGGTATCGTTTACCTTTTTCTATGGCAAACATTTTATCATCCTATTTTGTGGCCTTCAAGTGTTTGTCCTTTATCGAGGCCTTTTTAGAAATGGCCTAGTGGCCTTGTGGATATCTTTTTCGAATCATTTTTACTGTCCAACCGCTTGGAAAGTAATAAAACTAATGACGTAGAAAGAAAAATTGCTTGTACATGAGCAATACTTCCACAAATTAATGCCAAGGTTGAAATTTTGATTACAATTCTGTTATTCGACTGCCTCGTTGGTCTAGTGATCGCAAGCGCTACTGCTGAGCATGAGGTCCTGGGTTCGATTTCCGGGTCGGGCAAAGTGTTATTGGATTTTTCCATCTGGAATTTCTCAGTAGCAGCTCGGAGTCTGGATTTGTGCCCGGTTGATGGCAATAGGCTCGCCCCCTATCACATGGGACTGAAACATAACTGGCGAAATGTGGATGTATCTGCTACAGGGACACCTCTGCCCAACCCTTTGGGGAAACAAGGCGTGATGTTATGTTATGTAATTCTGTTATTTTGAAACACTTGAAAGAAAAAAATATTATTCGGCACTTGGAGAATTTCCAGTGAACCAAATATATTATTTTAGTTTTGCAAGGAAATGGGAAGTTACCTACATTATTTTCCTCCAAAATACATAGCTATCGTCATGTTAAGAGGTAAAAAATAAAATATTTACCCAAAACATCTACGGGGTAAATCAGTAGGGAATTCCTATCAATTTCTTTTGATCAGGATTCCGTTTCGTCATGTAAAAAAGAATGTTATTATGATTTCGTATTCATGTTACATATGACACGTGTCTTGCTGGAGGCGAAAGCTTAGAAGCAACCGATAGCAAGACTTTTATTCGAAAAAGGCCTGCAAGTATCCAAGGCCAAAAATTAAACGATTGCTTGTGTTTGTTTTCTCAATCATTAGACCTTCATGGTTTTTGAAAAGTCTTTTTATCTGTTGATAATTGCTCGCGCAAGTTTTAGTAATAAGTTTTTTTTTATTATAATCCGAACGCAGTTTTGAGCTATATTCCTTCCTTCCCAATTCCCGTACAACGGAACGCGACGGACGCTCATCGCACGCACCAATCAGAGGCTGCCGCTGTAGCGAGAGCCAATCGCATCTCCTGTGATTTGCGGGAACTTCTCAAATTTTGGACACTTGTCAGTGACCGCTCACCGCTAACGCCCACGCGCCGCGCGCACACCGCGCAGCGCGCGCACCGCACCGCAAAATGGCCGATACAATTGTGACATTTAAATACCCAATAAGTGCACCACAGTGAGTTGAATCAGTGAACACCAGGATAGCCAGAGCTGTCCTTGAGTCAACGTGTTTCGTCCAGAAGATTCCCAAGTAAGTCCATCCATTCCTATTCCTTATTCATACCTGTGTGTAGCTCAATTCTGTATCGGCTAATATTCCACCCCACGTAAATTATTTTCCCGCGTATGGTCCTTCGAGAGCCGCTTCAACTTATACACCAATAATATTAAAATCTCTCAAGAAAGTGGGTTATCAGTTTTGACAAAATTTTCGTAGCAAAAAGAAGAAAGCGCTTATGTTTTAGCAGGAACTCTTTCAATCTGCCTAGCCTTTTCCCAACTATGTTAGGGTCGGCTTCCAGTCTAACCGGATGCAGCTGAATACCAGTATTTTACATGGAGCAACTGCCTATCTGACCTCTACAACCTAATAACTGGGTAATACGATACACCTTGGTAAGACTGGTTGTCAGACTTTCGGGCTTCTGACGACCCGTAACGACTGTCAAAGTTCTACGAATGACAGCCAGGACCAACGGCTTAACGTGCTTTCCGAGGTATAGAGGAGTCTCGGTGTGTAAAGATGGTCACCCATCCACAAACTCACCCCGGAAAGCGTAGCTTAACCTGTCGGATCGACCCGTGCGGCTGTTAACAGGTACTTAGCCACGAGCTCTCTTAAACAAACTACTTACTAGTGATTTTGGCTGATTTCCTATTTCTGCTTAGTTGTAATGACTTTACTGGATGTGAGAAGCATAGAACCGGTCGAAGTGGCGGTGCTTGGGGGAGATTTATGTCCAGCAGTGGACGTCTTTCGGCTGAAATGATGACGATGATAATGACTTTTGATAACAATGGAACCTGAGTATGAACCATAAACTATGATTAGGTATAGGTATTTTTATCACACTAATAATATTATAAAGGCGAAAGTTTGTGAGTGGGTGCGTATGTTTGTCTCTTCTTCACGCTCAAACGGCTGAACGCATTTTGATGAAATTTGGCACACATATAGTTTATAACCTGGATTAACACATAAGATTTTAATCCCGATATTCCTACAGGATCGAGACTTACGCGGGTGAAACCGGGGGGCGCAGCTAGTTGCATATAAATATGAAAACAAAACTTTGATAATTATCTTTAATTATCTTTTACAAAATACAACGCACTTTATCCTTCGTTAACTATTCATTAGAAATAGTTATTCCAAAGGTAACCATGATTTATGTCCCAAAAACCTTTTGAGGCTTTAAAGGGTGAATAATAATGAAGGTAACTAACGAATACAATTCATCCTACAAAGTGTCTTTTATTTCATTTTCTTTCGTTTGCGTGTTTTCGGTTATCAGCATATCTGAAGTGTTGGCGTTTTGATAAACAATGTTATTAATCGCTTGGAGTAATTCTAGGTCGGATTAGTGCGTGATACTGTGAAAGTACCTATGTGGTTTTGTTTTGTTTTCAAATTACTGTTTTTGGGGTTTTATTTTATTATTTTTCGGTCGTAAATTGTCAAATAACTTCTCCCGCTCTGGGTGGAGCAGGAGGGCGTGTCAAACTCGCACTGACTAAAACCCACCCGTGTTCCTTCAGTTGCCATGTTGCCGGGGGCCACAATTTCCCTTTCGGCCTTATTCGCAACCCCGGCAGGCACCAGCCCTAGCGGACCCCGTCAATTCTGAGTTGGCTAAATAATAACCGCCGCACGGGTCGATGGTAGGTAAAGCTACACTTGCCGCAGTCGGTTCTTGGACCAATCCCTACCTCGGAAAGCACGTTAAGCCGTTGGTCCCGGTTGTCATTCGTAGATCTTTGACAGTCGTTACGGGTAGTCAGAAACCCGAAAGTCTGACAACCAGTCTTACCTAGGGTAATCGTATTACCCAGTATCTGGGTTATGGAGGTAATATATACAGTTGCATACTGGTATTCTGCTGCATCCGGTTAGACTGGAAGCTGACCCCAACATAGTTGGGAAAAGGCTATTAGCGAATAATAATTTTCAAAGAAGCCGATTTCTTACTACCGTTTATCGCTTTTATTATAACACCGGATATTTTTTTTTTACATAAGTTAAATAAGCCTCACCAAGGAAATAAATCTAAAGTATATATTCCAATAACAAAACAAATATTTATGACATAATATCACGTCACTTATTTTCTTAGAACTGGTACTTAATTCTAAACTCAATGTAGGCAAGGCCAAGGTGTACAATCAATCAACCAATCAATTCAGCCTATTACAGTCCACTGCTGGACCGGCCTTTCCCAGGCTGCCCCACAACACCCTGTCTTCCGCCAAAAATAAACCTCCACGAAATAAATTGATTAATTTTATTTTATTTCTACTTGACTCTTCCAAGCCTCGACAAAAGGTCAGTCAATTTCAAATAAAAGTAAAAGAAAATTCCCGTTGAAAAATTGAATTCCAAATTAAATTACCGGGAACTCTAATCAGGCCAAAATTAAATATTTAAAACCCACAGCAGTCGCATGTCTCATAAATCCACCCACAGACTTATCTGGACGAACAAGCCATTGTGGGCCATAAAAACACCATAACTGTGACGTCATAAAGCATGGGGACTGTTACGTCATAACGGGCCTCATTAACAATAATCCTTATCGCTTCATACAAGTTTTAATGTTACTTTAAAAGGGGCGCGCTGGGTAAATCGGTTTTATACTGAAAACGGAATTGCTTCTTGGGAAAAATAAGATTAAGTAAGTGTGTCGTTGTTGTATAAAAATTTAACAATCTTGAAAAAAAAAAAACAGGTAGAAAGCCTAAAATATGTGTAGAAGAAAAAAATTAGTAATTTAAACCTACTGCAAACAGCGTGTTTCAGAAATGTGTGGTTTTATTTAAGGGTGCAGACCATCAAATTAAACAACTTTTTCGTTTTAAATTATATCTAACACTAGCTGACCCCGGCAAACGTTGTTTTGCCAATTATTTGTTTGGGGTGGACAACCCTTATCACTTAGGGGTATGAAAAATAGATAGTAGCCGATTCTCAGACCTACTGAATATGCATATAAAATTTGGTAAAAATCAGTAAAGCCGTTTCGGAGGAGTAAGGTAACTAACATTGTGACACGAGAATTTTATATATAAGAAAGATTATGACACTTAAACCTTACCTCGAAGCTGTACTCATGCAGGTACATCCAAATAATAACCCTAGTTGCTACCTAACATTAGAAGGTTTATTTATAAACGTTGCTTAAAATTAACGAATAATAAAAAAATATTTCTGTTTAAGATGAATCCGCAGTTGTAGCCCGCGAAATTCAAATTTTCTTACGTTTTTTGCAATTTGCAGGTCACTGTCAGGTTATATCTTGATCAAAATTCGAGACCGTAACAAATCTAAAATTCACAAACATAAAATTGACAAATCTAACTTATAGAGATGTAATGAGCATAGATCTGTAAATAGATAATCTGTTATAGTCGCGAATCATATTTTGATCAAGATACAACCTGACACTGACCTGCAAATTGCAAAAAGCGTAAGAAAATTTGAATTTCGCGGGCATCACCTTAACAATATTTTTAAAAATGTTTTTAAACGTCCTTAACTTTAAGCAACGTTTATAACTAAAACCTTAGATGATTCGCTAACTAAGTACTCGAAATCCTAAGTTTAATTTGGGCCCTATCATAATAACCATTTAACTCAGGCCTTTTAAATAATGTCCCACAAATCACTTGGTCTACTTTGCACTATACATAATCAATTTACATATTACCTTAATCACTAATGTAAGTACCGAAAAAATTACAAAAAAAATTGAGAACCCCATAAAAGTTCATCAAACTACCATTGGAAGTTATTTCAGTGACGTCCATATATCAAAAGGTGAGAGTTAATGAAGGTGGACACGCGAAACGTGGTGATTAAAATTAATAAAATTAGTTAGTGGCAGCAGGTGAGCCAAACCACAGTGCATTAATAAACGGTAGAATAACTACGTACAATTTTCCGTTTCGACGGACTCAGGCCACCAGAAGATTTCCGGCCACCGTAGGCGCGGGCTTGCGGACGGTGAGCAATGGGCAGCTTGCCGTCCGATAAGGACCAAGCCCGGGTCGACGGCGCGTAGTGTTCCACGCGCGCCTCAAAGAGATATCAGCAGAATTGACGGGGTCCGCTAGGGCCAATGCCTGCCGGGGGTTCGAAGAAAACCGATAGGGAAATCGTGGCCCCCTGGCAACACTGCAACTGAAGGAACACGGGTGGGTTTTAGTCAGTAATAGTCTGACACGCCCTCCCGCTCCGCCCAGAGCGGGAGAAGTTATTTGATGATTTCCCACGCCAAAAAAAAAAAAAGGCCACCACACGATCTGTGACAGTTTGTTGGTGGCTGGCAAAGCGAAACTTTTTGTCAACTGCACCGCAGTCCACGATCTTTTAATAAACTATAGTAATTGACAACCCTTAAGTTGCTTAAGAGCTCAACTGTCAGTAATGAGACAATATAATTTTAATTGTTATCGATCTCCAGGAGAGCTCGTGACAGTCAAGGCTTGTAATACGTCAGCTTTACGTTTGAAAAAATTGCTTGCTCGGCAACATAAACCACTAACATAAATAACGCAATGAATATTGTTGAATTTTCAAATGAATTGCATTGGCATTTTCAGTGTTACACAATTACTCTACTGGGTATACACTTGAGTAGTCTCAGTACGAGCAGTCTAGATTAGGGGTAAAATCAGGCTGCTCGAGGCTACTTCTAGTGGATACGAACCAGAGGCAGAGGCTGAGGTACGCTGCTGCTCAAAGGTAACGGGATCCTCCTTTTACCTTGTTGACCTAGTTGAGATACTGTTTTACTTTTGTGCTGTGGCCAAACATTAGCCTGTAAGTAGGACGGGTTTATGTACTGTTTATAGAGCGACGGCGGTGGATACCTGAAATGCCCGTAGTGAGGGACTGGAATTTATTGTAAGGGTAGTTTTTGTACTAAGGAGACTTTTGAATTTGAAGTATTTTACGATGTATAGAGGTGAGTCTTCTTCGCAATTAAATAAATAAATAAATATAACTGTCTCACTGCTGGACAAAGACATTCTTTGGCGATATCAGAATTATATTAACTACTAGCTTCTGCACACGGCTTCGTCCGCAAGCTTACAACCTTCCTCAAAAATTGGACTATCCAATGCAAAAAGATTTTTCAAATCCAACTTGTTGATTCCGGAGATTACACCCTACATGTAAACTTACTAACAAACAAATTTTACCGCTTTATATTATTATGAATTATTATAGGGGCTTGTGGCTAAGTAATAACAGCCGCACGGATCGATCGATCAGGTTAAGCTACACTTGCCGCGGTTGGTCCGTGGATGGGTGACCATCTTTACATACCAAGACCCCTCCGTGCCTCGGAAAACACGTTAAGCCGTTGGTCCCGGCTGTCATTTGTAGATCTTTGACAGTCGTTAGTCGTCGGGTAGTTAGAAGCCTGTCTGACAACCAGCCTTACCAAGAGGTATCGTGTTACCTAATAACTAGGTTGTGGAGGTTCGATAGGAAGTCGCTTCATGTAAAATACTGGTTTTCAGCTCCATCCGGTTAGACTGGAAGCCGACCCCAACATAGTTGGGAAAAGGCTAGGCAAATAATCATGATTATAATACTTATAGATAAGTCCAGGTTTGTACTGCTTGTTTTCGTGAAAAATCTGGAAACGTTAGGTTCGGAACAACAGACATACACCATCATTACCATCCTTCCTAGTTTTTAATAATCAACTAAAAATGCTTTCCTGAAAAAGAGTGAAGACATTGTTATGATTTCACTTAATACATTTTTGAAACACGCGCGGTTTCTGTTCAAGATTAGCGAAGAACATTAATTAAAATACCAGTACTTAATATAGTTAATTGATTCAGGCGTGACCTTGCGGAAATCCATTATAAAATACAATAGACGTGGATATATTTAGTAACCTGTTCCGCTTAGCTATTTCTAAAGAGCCATAAAAAACTCCTGAAATAAATCGACACGTGTTTCACCTCTCAACGAGGCATCCTCAGGATGACGATGGACTTGTTGCGAACTCGAACACGGCGTGTTGCCACACCGAGTGCTGAGTCTGCACTCAGCGCTCGGTGTGTGGTAGGTTACTAAATATATCCACGTCTATTGTATTTTTTACCAATACTTAATTACAATAATATATTTTTTATAAACAAAATCCATTCCCGGAAAATGACCAGCTATACAATTTTTAGATTATGAGTACAGAACCTCAGATTATGTAGATTATATTGTACGTTTCATTTCAATTAGATTTTCATACACGACAATAGGGAGGGGTCGGCATTGTCACGGTGAAAGCCCGGAATTCTCCGGTATCAGACTAATAATTATTTCTATTGTCTTATTTGGCCCGGCTTCCCCACGGGACAATTAAGGTTGAGGCATCAGCATTGTCGGTATCGTGTGGAATGTTGGCGTTGACCGGAGCTAACGGTTCTAAGTCCTAGTTGTATGGTTTAGTTTTAGGTGCTAACACGGGTAAAGATTATGTTTAATTTCGAATGTACTAAATAATTATGAATACTAAAGATACCAGACCAGCGGTCCGTAAATGTTTTGCAAATAAGTTATAAATAACGCGCAAACTTTTTCAACTGTCAATTATTATAGAAAAAAATAAATATGTTTCTCGTCTCACAGATGAGCATTTGAGAGCCATTCTACGAATTGCAACTACAAATTTGACAGCTAACATACAAGAAATGGCCTCCCAAATGCAATCTCAGACATCACACTGAAATTTGTATAAAATCGGTTACCTATTTAGGTACTTTGTAGTTTTCATTTCTGAATGATTTACGGTGGTTATTTTTCGAGCTAAATTCAAAAGTCATTTATTTAAACTAGGCTGAGAATCAGCACTTTTCGAACGTCAAAAAATCCAAACGTATAAACATAGTATAAGTATAACGTGTACGAATTAAATTCAGTGTGTTTTAATAATTTTTAATAGCATTTTTAATTTTTCAATGGGATATGTAGGTATATTGGGCTTCTAGGGTTAATATCACAAGTGCGGCCCGCCTTTAGTTTATTTTGACACCTTGTGGCCCTTGCCTGCCAAAAGGTTGCCGACCGCTGCCCTAAACTTAGTATAAAGTTTCCAGCGTAAAGTCAATGATAATGAAAATCTTCGCACTGGGACGACAAAAGAAATTATTTTAATATAAACACCAACGCAGCCCCTGAATAAGAGTTATTTCAATATTTTCACCAACTTTGACGAAGCAAAGGGAATTCCTAAATGCAGCGAAATAATTAGTTGCGAAGCTTGCACGTAGTTCAGAGACATAGGAGCTGAAAGTGCGAGCAACAATATTGTAATAAGTGTCCAGATAATAGAACCAGACTCGCCTAGTTACATTGAATGCTGTCTGCTAAACTTTAAGGAGAAAAACTGGTTTTATTTCGTTGCAAGTGTCGTGATTTCTTTGATTTAATTTAAAAAAAATGTATTATTTTTAATTTCGATTTATAATATCCACTGTGGCAACACTGTCAAAATACAAATATTAATATTAACAGAAACTTCTAAATGTAATTTCATTATGGCAAGTGAATGTATTGTTTTACTTTGCCAACACTTATATATGACGGTTATGATATTATCGTTATTTCTGGGTGGGGCAAAAATCGTTTTAAATGGTAAAATGTAATGCATAGCCAGTCGTCGTTTGATTGTGAAATAGTACAGTAGTGTGGATTAAAAGTATTAGCAAGAAAAGAGTGTTTTTCTTTATACAAGTATCCTGCAACTGTTTATGGGTTTCTACGTCGCACTGATAGTGATCTATGTAAAATATCAGTAAGCAGGAAAGTAAATCATGCGCATGTGATACTGATAAATCACTGCTACGTAGTCTGATTGGTCACATGATATCAACTAAAACGACGTTCTTAATTGAGAGAAGACTTTGGTCAGCATTAAGTGGGTTAAATTCATGGTGAAACTGCATATCTATCCAGTTTGAGCATCAGTTTAGTTCTGTATTGACATTTGTCCCCTGGGAAAAAAATGCACGCCATGAGTCTGATAAAATAATTGCTAATCACACTTTACGTCTATGTGTCTCGTGTAAGGGATGCATTAATAATGCAGTGACGCGACGCGAGACGGGGGACGGTAGCCGTGGTGGATGGTAGAATGGTAGGATGGTAGGATGGCGGCCGCGCCAATCATATTAAAATAACCCCACTACGGCTTATCTCGCACCTCATTGTTGCCAGCTATAGCTTTCTTTATATTTTCGGGTAGTCTGGATGGTTTTATGATGAAGTGGATTGTAACATTTTGTAACCAACAGAAACAAGATTCTGAAAATAAGTACTTCAAGTATTTTAAAAGGCTCGCTTTTTTTTCAATCTTAATAATTTATTTTGGTTTATTTACCAACACAGAGTTTTTAACTTATCGATGTATATACAACTAACTATTATTATATATTATGGAAAAAGTTAAAAATAAAGAGAAGAGCTCATTGGGCGTCAAAAAACTCGTCCGCATCGCTGTCAGCGGGAAAAGTGCCCAAAAGGCTGGCAGCGTTGCCACGTTGGATGGCAATGCTGATTCTTTGGCCTAAGAATTGGCCAGCCCTCTGGTCACGTTAAGAGTCGATCAACCGTTTGGCGATGTCCCGGAATCCTCGGCGAGCACTCGGACCCCACGGCCCTAGTGTGGGCTTATATTATTTTATGTTATATTATTATATACAAAGGCTCGCTTATATTATTTTACCTAGGCACTAATATTTGGAGAAATATCACTAACTATTTCTAGAACAATCGTAATAAATTCGTAACTACTCCAAAATGCTTGCGTTCCTCAAACAGCAGTCCTTTCAACATAAACCTTGGATCGTGGATCGCTTCAAGTTCACAGTTCATAAAACCAATACGCGTGGAAAAACAACAGAGGCACCGCCACACAAATACCATTCAACAATAAAATTACCCATAAGGATTAACTATAAAAATCATGACAAACAGTCCCAAAATTCTCAGAATAGGAAACAGGACAAGGAAACTAACGAAATCACGGAGCAATGGCCACACGCAGGCTACCATGCATTGGTATTCGTCTCGTGATCTCGTCTCGTGCCTCGTGAGTTGCACTACGAGTGTACGACGCGTCCAAAGCCTTTGACATCGCCGTAACTGTCACGATGGATAATGACGTGAATTTTAAACAGAAACCCGTGGTAGGCCGTCATGATAATCAGTGGTGCATTATAGATAAGCCGCGTTTTAAGGCTGCTTCATGGGTTGACCCAATTTTGGTGACGGAAAGATTATATAGGAGCATGTGTGTACGGCGTGGATGAAAGATAGAAGAGCGTAAAAGGCATTGTTGAAGTCAAGAAGTAAAATCTGTAATCAAACTTTCGAGCTTACGATACGAATAAAAATGATTTCTGAAGTGAAGGTAGGTTAGGCTTAGATACTTTAAGGGAAAACCCTTGGTGATATTTCAATGTGTATAATGATGTCTTATGGTTTGTGAGAGAATGTATGCAAGGGAATCAATCCACTGTTGCATGTATAATTTTAATTAAATTATTTACAACAAAATTGTCAACAATAATCGTTTTTTGACTGCCTCGTTGGTCTAGTGGTCGCAAGCGCTACTGCTGAGCATGAGGTCCTGGGTTCGATTTCCGGGTCGGGCAAAGATTATTGGGTTTTTCTATCTGAAATTTTTCAGTAGCAGCTCGGAATCTGGATTTGTGCCCGGTTGATGGCAATAGGCTCGCCCCCTATTACATGGGACTTAAACATAACTGGCGAAATGTGGGTGTACCTGCTACAGGGACACCTCTGCCCAACCCTTCGGGGAAACAAGGCGTGATGTTATGTATGTATGTAATCGTTTTTTATCTTTATACTTATGTTAATTAATATAACTGGTTTTGTACCGTTTTTAACAAGATATTGTTTTTTAAAATACATTAGAGTAAATAGAATTTTAATCTTAACAGCAACATAAAAAAAAAAATTATAAAAAAAAATGAAAAAGGAAAATATTTTTTTTTTTTAAATGAGACAGTAAAACCATTAGTGTTAAACCAGTTTTTGTGAAGCATCTTGGAAGAGATGACTCAATCAATCTGCCTAGCCTTTTCCCAACTATGTTGGGGTCGGCTTTCAGTCTAACCGGATGCAGATGAATACCAGTGTTTTACATGGAGCGATTACCTATCTGTCCTCCACATCCCAGTAACTGGGTAAAACGCTACCCCTTGGTAAGACTGGTTGTCAGACTTTCGGGCTTCTGACGACCCGTAACGACTGTCAAACATCCACGAATGACAGCCGGGACAAGCGGCTTAACGTGCTTTCCGAGGCACGGAGGAGTCTCGACTGTAAAGATGGCCAACCCCTTTTTTTTTATGGTTGGGAAATTATCAAATAACTTCTCCCGCTCTGGGCGGAGCGGGAGGGCGTGTCAGACTCTTACTGACTAAAACCCACCCGTGTTCCTTCAGTTGCCGTGTTGCCAGGGGGGCCACGATTTCCCTATCGGTTTTCTTCGAACCCCCGGCAGGCATTGGCCCTAGCGGACCCCGTCAATTCTGCTGACATCTCTTTGAGGCGCACGTGGAACACAACGCGCCGTCGACCCGGGCTTGGTCCTTATCGGACGGCGAGCTGCCCATTGCTCACCGTCCGCAAGCCCGCGCCTACGGTTGCCGGAAAAGATGGCCAACCCCTGCAAGCATAGCTTAACCACGAGCTATTAGTTACGGGTTATTACTCGTCTTGTTTAGCTCCTCACGAAGACTGTTATAGTTAAATCCTGGACGGGCAAGCAAAACGGAGTTTCAGAATCGATCAATCAAATGCCCGAAAATATTAATGAGCAGACATAATTACCATACTCATAAAATTAAGAATCATCTTCACACTCATAACGAAGTCACAAGATATTAGGTATTCTCTTATCGTTCACTCCCGATTTGAAAACTTGATTAGCCCTGATAAATTCGACAAAGGGAATTACCATCAAAGGAGAGTAATCCTTATTCTGATAAAGGTCTTGTCGTTTGATTGGGGCTCGTTTTGTCACTGACTTTGTAAGTTTGTATCTGATTGTAATATCTGGAAGTATCACAGAAATTTCTGATAGAAAATATCATTTCTGCCATTGAAAAATGAGAAAAGTACCATTTTAAGAAGGGTTCCGTTTTACACTCATGCTAACAAAGTACCTACTTAGGTAGTTTGATCATTTTTAGGGTTCCGTACCTCAAAAGGAAAAACGGAACCGTTATAGGATCGCTTTGTTGTCCGTCTGTCTATCAAGACCCTTTTTTTCAGGAACGCGTGGAGGTATCAAGCTAAAATTCATACAAAATACTCAAGTCTACTGTCCCTTAGAGCTGTGAGAAAATCAAATTTCTAAGCCAACGCAATCAAAAGATACAGCCGTTTATGCTGCAAATTTTCGACACTCGCAAGGGAATCAAAACCTACAGGGTACTTCCCGTGAACTCAGAATCTTGAAATTTGGTACGAAGCAACGTCTTATAGCATAGATAAAGGAAAATTGCGAAAAGCTTAATAGTTACATTATCATATAATACAAATATTTTTAATAATTTTAAACTCACTACCCCTTTCCTCATGAACGCGGTTTGTACGGAACCCTCGGTGCACGAGTCCAACTCGCACTTGGCCGGTTTTTTTTTGTAACGACTAGGTAATGCTTGACGATATAGTAGTTTCTCTTATTTCTATTTGCGATTTAAAGATTCTCAGTAAAGCAGGATTAAAACTTGCCACCACAGATCCAGTAGGTAAATAATATTCATCACCACTTCATGGTATCCAAATTATATTTGGCCAAGTTCAAGCAAATGCAGCTACTACTGTTATTTTCAGATAACAAAATTATATGGAAACTGATTGTGAAAAACAAGGTATTTTTTTCACTGTAATCATTAATTAATTACGCCCTTACGACAGGCATTAAAAGAAGTACCGTATTAACAAAACATAAAAAAGTAATCCATTTGTGAAAAGTGGGTCAGATGTTGTGAAGGAACAAGGTAGGTAGGCATGACAAGACAACCGGTAAAGCCCCTATTAATCCATGGGATTTGCTGTGTCTTAGAGACGTTGAGATTCTTCCGAGAAAAATGTTATGCTTGATATTATAAAGTGTTGTTCTGGATTTGGGTTTGGTATTTACCATTAAATTAAGGTAGAAAATAATAAATATAGGTACCTTATGATACAAAAGCATCTACTATTTTAATTTGCAAAAAATTTGGCTTCTTAACTTAGCCCACTATGTATAATTTGCGCCATTTTTTTTTTGCACAATTTGTTTATCCACGTAGATTTGATCTACACTGATACTGAATTTTTTTCATCAAAACAATCTATGTACTAAGCAGAAAGTAAATCTGAGTTTATCCCCTCGTTTCTCTAATAATTTAACAGAAAAGTTTCTTTCATAAAGTTTTACATATCCAGTTTTAATCTCTTTATTATTCCCATTACGTTTAAGCTAATAAGTTTGCCTAAAAGTTAGTCGTAATTTTATTAGATAAGCACTAGAGTTAGCTCCTCATAACACCTACGAGTTTCATAATTAGATTCAAAGTGACTTTGAAAATGGTTTTACGCGCAACTTGGAAGCTTCGGAATGGAGTGTACGTGGCGCTCTCTCGCGGAAAGATTAGAAATTAGGGAGTTCCCTCGGGAACAAAGGAGTGAGTAAGGATAGGAGGGTTTTGGTTCCGGCGTTTCAACATAGATGGCGTTAGGATAAAAATCTGTGTTGAAGTCTATGAACGTTGAAAAAAAGGGTTCATTATTTTAAACTTTTTTAAAGTTCACACTAACAATACCTTAATCCTAGCAAAGTGACTTAAATTTTTCTACAGTGCCTCCGAGATGTTCGCGCAGGCTCATACTGACAATTTTCATGCCGTCATTCGGAAAAAAGTCGTGTCATTTAAGAGGAGGGTCCTGGGTGGGCAGTACTGGGCAGTCACAACAGCATCCTGAAAACTATAGCTGAAGATGTACGTGCACCTGTGTTGAGGCATTTCGTTCGTCTGGTGACCTTTTAGGGCGGTATCTCCCTACTGGTTATCTTGACGGGGCGGGATGTCTCAGCACAGGGGCATTTGTGTATAGAATTAGATGTATACCTAAGATGAGTGTTGTCCTTTGTAATTGTATTTAAGTTTTTTGTATACTAACCTTTGGATCTAGTTGTCCTTTATAAATCGTTTTGAATTTGAATTTAACTACAGTACTTTCACAGAAAATTTAGTTATGATTTTATATCACTGTCAAAATCACAGTGATCTTTATTCAGTTGCATTAAGGTTGCTGTTGGGCTGCTGCTAGGGTTGCTGTCAGAAGTAAAATAACTATGGAAGGACTGTACCAATTTTATTGCGTAATGCATATTGTACTGTATTCTCAGTTAACCACAACTTAGAAGCAATGCATGAACATAATAAAGCCACAGTATAAAGAAGCACAAAGTAGGTACATAATAAAAAAAACCGGCCAAGTGCATGTTCGACCACGCACAATGTAGAGTTCCGTAGTTGGGATGAATTTATCCGAAGAACACACTTAACTTCGTAGTTGAAAAAAAATCATACTGAATGTATGGGAGAATATGTTTTTACAACCGCAAATCTAAGTTGGTCGACTGTTACTCGTTAACTTGTAAAGCCTACTCAGCTGTGATAGTTTTCCTTTTAAATTCGTTATATAAGTACTGCCGTGAATTTTTTCATATATCTAAAACCAACCATTTAGCTGGCAGGGGGACAATTTTCACTTTACAACTTAATATTTCCCAAACGGATTTCTAAATTCAATAAAAAAATAAAGTTTAAAAAACTGTAACCCGACTACGGGAAAATAAAAATGATCTAAAAAGTACGAAACCAGCAAATATTTCAGACAGAAATCAAGACATAGGTACAAAAATGGTCAAGGTAAAGCCGTGGTCGCATGCCTGTGTACCATGTTGGTGTCAAAAACACCTACAAAATTATAATGGCATGCGACGACGGCTTTACCTTGACCATTTTTGTACCTATGTCTTGATTTCTGTCTGAAATATTTGCTTGTTTCGTACTTTTTAGATCATTTTTATTTTCCCGTAGTCGGGTTACAGTTTTTTAAACTTATTTTTTTTATTTTATACTTTTCCGTTTTTACACTTGATAAACGTAAATAAGAGTAGAGTAATACAATAGTTCAGTAATTAACCTATTTCAAATTCCGATAGCAGTGTATAGTACTTTGAACGAAACCATAGAGCGATTTATTTCGACGCCAACACCATATAACGATATCGAGCTTCGAAGAAATCCAAAATATAAATATTTCGTTGTACTTGTTTTTCTTCATAAGAGTGGAATTACAAATCGGTACTACTTATTAAGATTTGATTAACTGCACGTTGGTAACATCTTGCGATACTACGTAGCGCAGTCTCACTTTTGCTTGTTTTTAACGATTTAAACATATTTTTTACTTTGAAAATATAATATTATATACATATTTGTAATGTGCTCGTCAAGACCTTTCTTTTGATACCAAACATGTCATGATCATCCCATTTTAATTTTTTTCGAGGTTAGAAATTTACGTGTAAAGTCCACCAAATTATATTTAGGGAAAAATTATATAGCCTATGTCACCCGGACCATTATTACGAATCTATTGATACCTCATTCATCAAAATCGGTTTAGTAGTTTAGGCGCTACGGTGGAACACACGTAAAAACATACATACATACATACATAGACTGCTAAAATCATAACCCTTCCTTTTGGCTTTGCCGTAGTCGGGTAAAAATGGTTTAGCATACTCACAATGTTTTTAAAAGAGCTTTCCAACGATACCTACCCCACAACAAGGGACAGAAAAAAAAACATTTCCACTTTATGTGTAGGGAAAAAAAAAAAAAACATGATTTTATTTTACCACTTTGTCGGCGTAATTAATATATGTACGCAGGCCAAATTACAGCTTTCTAGTACTAAGCGTCTCTGAGCTAAGCCGCGGACAGACATACAGACAGACAGGCGGACATGACGAAACTATTAAGGGTTCCTTGTTTACTACGGAACCCTAAAAACGTTACCACTTATTGGAAGGAACCAAACGTCTATGTCATTTTGAAATAAAAGGAAAGGCAAATTAGCTACCTACTTTTAACGATTAAAACTAATGATAAACTTTAATCTAATAATTGTTTTCATTATAAATAGGATCTTGTCACTTGCAGGATAGCCGTTTCTCTTATTTTATTTGCCATTAAGAAGGTATCACAGATGATAACTTGACACCTAAAGGGTGAATCTGAGTGCAATTTCATCATCTCGTGCGACAGACAGACAGGCTGACTTGTTTATTAAATGTGTGCACGATATTCATGAAATCGCTATTATTAATCCGCCATTTTGTTTGACTCTTGCAATGTTTGTGAACCTACGTACTTGTAGATGTGTGCGTATTTTATTTAGAACATTTGTATAGTTTTATTAAACAAGACAGCAGGCTGCATTGAACCTAAAATCTCATGATCAAATTGTATGCTAAAAATTACTTATCTATAACTTACTGCACGCTGAATTCTCGCTATCGCTATCAATCAGTAGGTAGGTACTTACAGGATCGCTTAGTGCTAGCTAAATCTGAATCCTATCTTAGCTGTAATCTTGACACTGAGTAGCTCAACTATAATTACTATATTCACTAAACCGTTTGTTAATCATTTAGCTACTAGCTGGCTGGCTGTTTTCTTCCAAAATCGTGTGCTCTACCATTATTTTTGTGATGACTATAAACAGAAATAAAAAAACCGGCCAAGTACGTGTCGGACTACGCACAATGAAGGGTTCCGTAGTTGGTATGAATTTATCCCAAATACAAACTTAACATTGTAGTTGAAATACATGTTCTCCCATACATTTCAACTGCAAATGTAAGTTTGTACGCACAATTTTGAGAGATTTACCATGTTATTTTAAGGACATAGAATTCTTATAGGTTTTTCTGTAATCTATGAGTAAAGAGCAATACTTCGTAGTTTTTTCAAAATTTTAGGTCCAGTAGTTTCGGAGATAAGGGGAATGGTCAATTTTCATCGAATTTCATAAATATCTTTAAAAGTATTTATTTTAAAATTATATAAAAAAATATGTTTAAGATCCTCGCAACAAGCCCTTTCACTTGAAATGTCACACTGTACTGTTAGCAAAACTTTTTTTTAAATTTTCTTATTTGCCCCCCAAAAGTGACCCCTATATTCAAAATTAATTAATTTACGTTACACGTTCGTGTTTGGGTCACAGAAATACATATATGTACCAAATTTTAACTTAATCGGTCCATTAGATTCGGAGCAAATTGGCTGTGACAGACAGACACACGAGTGATCCTATTAAAGAAATAAAATACATTTATTTGCGGTAAACATGACGTAAAGAAAAAACACAAACAAAAAAGAACAAGCAACAACAACAACAGCTTGAAATTAATGAGTAGCTACTGCTATATTTGAAGATCGAAGAACGTCTGAACACAAATAAGCTAAACTGCTTGTCATTTATTTAGCTGGTAGCTGGCTAGCTGTTTGTCTCACAATCAATGCTCTAACTCTAACATTCTATTTGTAAAACTCAAACTCAAAGCATTTATTTAAAATAAACCAATACAGGCACTTTTGAATTGTCAAGGGGTCGGTAGGTCAGAAAGATGAAGCTAGTTGCTCATTCCAAAGCGTAGTAGGCACCTATATGGAGAAGAATGGGCAAGAAACTCCACGGACACTCTTACGAACGAATTTAAACTGTATGAAATAAACGAGTAGCGACTGCTATATTTGAAGAAAAAAAGCTCTAAACAAAAATAAACATTCCTCCATATTCTAAGGGCGTGTTAATTTCATCTCCTAACCTAACCTGTGTAAAAAAATGCAATAAAAAGTTCACATACGTGCCGAACCCACGTTGTTCCCTTGTTAAACGCGTTCGGGAGTTGTCGGCAATTGTCGGATTCCACATCGCGTACGCTTTATTTTGTGTTCTGTCATTATGCGGTTACACAAAGCAAAAAATGCCGACTGTTTCAAAAAAGTTGGGAGTTGATACAGTTATTTTTTTTTATTGTCAGCCACTCTTTTTTGGTCCTGATCTTTATATATATAATTCTTCTGTGAGTGTGTATGTCACTGAACTTCTCTCAAACGACTGGACCGATTTTGATGAAATTTTTTGTGTGTGTTCAAGGGGATCTGGGAATGGTTTAGATTCACAATTTTGTCCGCTGGACAATGTTTTGACAGGACAACGTCTGTCGGGTCCGCTAGTATTTTTATATAGGTACGGGATGGGGTGCATTAAGAAACCCTCCATGAATGAGGATTTGGTGTCGTCCTGGGATGATAACATTGCTACCAGAACAAGATAATTCTTGCTGGCTAGGTTCTCTTTTCACTAAATCATGGCCACTCATACATAGCCCGTGCTGAAAATTTAAGTATTTCATAAGCAGATGACTCTACTTCTTCTAAAATTACTGTCAAAAGTTACACGTCGACCAACGTCGTTTGAAATTTATACCTGCATTTATAAACGGCTCACAATAACTAACACGGATCGTCCGTTGGGACCGAGTCTCTTACATTGGTGCCTGACATTTAGTCTACCGTCTAACCTGCGATACCCTCGAGGGGAGACGTGAAAGGTTAAATGCTATGAGTAACGACTATGTTTCGTATCGTTGAATATCAAGTAAATACACATATATTGCAATTTGTTGTCTTAGAGATAGTTGAAAAGTAGGTCTACGTTTAAGTTACTTGATGTTAGATATTTGATAATATTGTACCCATCCATGGTCTGAACATCGGATCCAGTAATTAAGATTAGTACACACAATACTTATCGCAAATTATTAACGATTCCCGAAATATCCTTAGATTTCAAATTAGTAAGCAGATGATTTCCGACGCACTGGCATTTTTATTCACGAGCGAGCGAAGCGAGCGAGTTTATAAGTCGACACGAGTCGGAAATCATCTACTTTCCGCACTTATAGCATAAAAACGTTTTACTATGTGTTGTGTGAGGAAATCAAAAAAAACGAGCGAACCTTACGGTAGTCGCATATGATGTGTAACAATTTGACATCTTGGCTGACGTACCTAAATAATATAAACAATATTCTTAGTCATCGTCATCGCCATCGTCATGACTTTGACTTTGACCATTGTCATCGCCATCGTCATTGTCATCGCCGTCGTCATCGCCACTGACGCCATGGTCATCATCATCTAATTTGTTAAAAAAGTTTAACAAATCTAATAATAAAAACTCTGCGTCGGGCTTTTTTTTTTTGGGTGGGAAATTATCAAATAACTTCTCCCGCTCTGGGCAGAGCGGGAGGGCGTGTCAGACTCTTACTGACTAAAACCCACCCGTGTTCCTTCAGTTGCCATGTTGCTGGGGGGCCACGATGTCCCTATCGGTTTTCTTCGAACCCCCGGCAGGCATTGGCCCTAGCGGACCCCGTCAATTCTGCTGATATCTCTTTGAGGCGCGCATGGAACACAACGCGCCGTCAACCCGGGCTTGGTCCTTATCGGACGGCGAGCTGCCCATTGCTCACCGTCCGCAAGCCCGCGCCTACGGTGGCCGGAAATCTTCCTGTGATTCCCGACGCCCAGGGCGTAACAATGAAGTTAAAAATTAAAAAAAAAAACAGAAAAGTAAAAAGCACTAGTCAAAAAAGTGATACTTTCCGCCCAGTTTGGCTGCTTGGAAAACGCTCTTTTCGAGCACATGCATTGTAAAAATATTTTCACCGTCATCCGAATCAGTAGACCTCTCAACAGACTAGATAATTGGAAAAATATCATGGTCTTTTTCCCATGGGGGTAGACAGAAACTACAGAACGCCACCTGCTACGATCCAAGGTTAAATTAGTTACTATAAAATAAATAAGAAAATAACTAGCGAAATGTGGGTTTACTTTTTATAGGTACCTACACCTCTGTCTAAACTTTCTGGGAAAACAAGCGTGTTATTATGTTATGTGTAATAAGAAAATTCCGTGAAAATCCGTCTAGTAGAAGTGGAAACCACTCAGGAGTTTACCTTTGTAAAGACCATCTATTAATAAATTTTCTTAGCAACGCCACCACACACGGTGTTCAATAGTTACTTAATACTAAATCCGAAGTCCGTCAGTTAAGTGGGTTGCTAAACTTGTTAATTAAGTATGGCACAAAGGAGAGTTAAGTGTTCGTTGCTAACTTCACGCCACTTGATAATTTACCGTACCAACTTGTGTTGGGCCAGTGGTCGAGTATAGTGCAACTAATAAGGAGATTAGTAGGGAGATGTTTTTGTTTGAAAATTGGGACATTTTCGATAGTTATTGAGACATTATCAATTGAATTTGAATAGATTGATAACAGCAATGAAAAAATTTTTCTTCGTTCTTCTCAACCAGAGCACCTGCCATCTTATCTCTTTAATATCCTTGGTTGACTGGTGGAGAATGCCTATGACATTAAGTCCGACTTTGTACCTTTTTTGAGTGCGAAATATTTAAATAATTAAACAAAGAAGAAGAATAAATGTCAAATCAGATTTTCCAGCCCTAGTTACTTTTTGACATTGCTTCAAGAAGCAGTGTGTTCTTCAGCTAGCTCAAAAGCTAGCTATAGTCCTGAAAAAAGGTTTTTTATCATGAAACTAGCTGACCCAGCAAACTTCGTTCCGCCTAACAGTCAATGAATGTGCATGTTTAGGATTTTAACATTTCTACCCTACCCACCCTACCTACCCTACCTACACATCAAAAACGCCGATCCACACAAAATGTATGAGAACGTGAATTTTCTTCATAATTTTTTTTTCGTGAGTTTTTTCATATTTTCTCATCGTTTAAACCTTCCCTGGACTACGACAAACATTTCAAAACCAAAATCAGCTAAATCGGCCCAGCCATTCTCGAGTTTTAGCGAGACTAACGAACAGCAATTGATTTTTATATATATAGACTAGCTGACCCGGCAAACGTTGTTTTGCCAATTATTTGTTTGGGGTGGACAACCCTTATCACTTAGGGGTATGAAAAATAAATAGTAGCCGATTCTCAGACCTACTGAATATACATATAAAATTTGGTAAAAATCAGTAAAGCCGTTTCGGAGGAGTAAGGTAACTAACATTATGACACGAGAATTTTATATATAAGAATAACATAACACTTAACAGAACATCACATCTGTAAGCTTCAAAGGGTCAGGCGGAGGTGTACTCCTATAGTTCACCTGCATTTCAGCATTTATGTTTAATTTTAGCCACACACGTAAAAGTACTTGTGCAAGCCTAAATTGCACAAGTAAATCATTACGTATATGGCAACCATGTAGTGTGTAGGGGGCGGTCATGAAATGATTCAAGCAGTGATAGCCTGACTGCCAAGTTTTAGGTCTCGAGTTCGAACCCAAGGCACTTACGTTCCTTGAGGCGGCAGCCGGCCCGCCGGTTGAAGGCGTCCCAGAGAGTCATGGCCATCCGGCTGGTCCGGGGATACCGGACGGTCCCCTGTGAGACGATGAGCCTCCTTGCTGGACTGCCGCCATGGGATCTGGAGGCAAAATTCCTCGCGCACATTTGGGAGTGGCGCGCTCCGCCCAAAGCGGGAGAAGTTATTTAACAAATTCCCAGACAAAAAAAAAGACGTGCTCATCTGACTTTTCGGATTCATGTGCGTATTGTATAATTATCACTTGTTTAAAAAACGGTGAAAAAAACATCGTGAGGAAACCTGAGAGATATTGCTTGACGGCATGTGAAGCCAAGTACCAAGTAACCAAATACACGAAAAAAAAAGATAAAATGATTTTGACTATAAAGCATCACATGTACACACGGCTACACATCAAGCTATACATTTCCAGTTTATGCTGATCTCGCATTGTATAGGATTTCCGTACAATGCGAGGTCAGCTTATACTGGAAATGTATAGCTTGATGTGTAGCCGTGTGTACCATAATCTCATTTGCAAGGCAGTGCGGTGCTCGTCGTGTAATGAAGTCTATAGTGAATGGTCACGCGCGAGCTGTAATGACATGTTCGATGCGGTCAGCACGCACCTTTATTATATTATTTTATAGTTTTATATAGTTTTAAAATATATTTACGATATTCGAAAGTAAAAACAAATGAGGGTGTTTTTTTTCGCAGTGTCGTTTAGCAACTCGCAATTCAACTCTTCACTACATAGTATAAAACAAAGTCGCTTTCTCTGTCCCTATATCCCTATGTATGCTTAAATCTTTAAAACTACGCAACGGATTTTGATGCGGTTTTTTTTAATATATAGAGTGATTGAAGAGGAAGGTTTATATACATAACCCGGTTTATACCTGTGCGAAGCCGGGGCGGGTCGCTAGTTTATAATAATATCAAAAAGCTTGACTAAATCAAGCCTTTTGATATTTAAATTGTCGTCACAGCCAGTCCAAATTCTTCAACTGCTCATTGCTCTTGCAGATCTGTTGGTACCCACTGGGGCTTGATGAAATATATTAGGTATTCTTCTTCGTCTTAAATTGGTTTGTCCTAAAATACCATAACGAAATGAGGGAATCTATGCTTAATTTTAACGACAGAAAAAATATTTTAATTAAAAATCTAAATATTTTTTTACTAATACTTTTTATGGAATTAAAAAAATTGTAACAAAACGGTGTAACTTTTAAACTAAATCATCTATCGCGATGAAACAAACTCCATAATGATTGGAAGTAATTTAAGGCGTCCTCATAAAATGAAAATTGAAAAAAAAAACTGCCCTCAATTGAAAGAAAACATGTTTTTTTTAGCAAAAATCTGTATTTTTTTCATAAATTTTACAATAATTTTAAAATCAATAGGATGCTAAAGAGAATATATATTTTTTGTATTAAGAAAAAAACAATTTTTTTTAAATATTTTTTCCGTCGATAGATAAGCATAGAGGGATCATTTCGATATGTGCACATTATAAAGAATCACACTGCATATTATCTACGAACGAATGTCACTATGCTTATGTGGTAAAGGAAACTAAGTCTTAGCGAGTGATTTATTAAAAACTTCTAAGCTCACTTCGAGCTTCGATACATTAAAATAAATAATGAACGAACCCAAAAATAAATTATAAAAACCCGGTACGAACACCAAAATACAAATCTGGTCCGACATGGGGGTAATTTGTAAATTATTTCTGGCGTACGCTACGCCTATTAGGACATCTTGATAGCTGTCTGTCGACTTCTTTCAACATCTATTTAAAAGCTACTGTTAAACAAATAATATTTAATATCAACATCAAAAATACATTCGAAATTAAACCTTAATTCGAACATATAGGTAGTGTTCATAATTTATTGAACGGTAGATTTAAAATTGTCGAAGCCTCAACGAGTATTTATGGCACCAAAGCACCATTTTACGTAGACTTCCCCCGCCCTCTTCATCGCTTTAAAACTGATGGTCTGCAACAGTTTGCCCTAAAGTAACACGGGTCATTTTACACTGGCACTAGGCCCGTTCAAAATCATTTTGTTATGATGGCGGCATCAAAAGCTCAGGATAAACGCTGACTTATTTTTAAGTGGTAGATATGCAAGTTATTTATGGTGGATCGGAAGCAAAATGCCATGTTCAATCTATAATTTGATTTATTGGAGAGAAATTATCATTTTGGATAAGGAATATTATTTCTGTATTAGGAAGCTGTTATTTTTGGACGTGTGTTGGTGTTTGGGCTCCATGGTATAATTACATACTAAATATTTAATTCAGTTATTACCGCTATTCCTGGAGAGAGCCTATCGATTTTCACCAACTTGCAAAAACAAAAAAAATAAAAAATACCTACTACATATTACAATACAGAATAAATTTGAATTAAGAAATCCAGCCAAGTGCGTGTCGGCCCACGCACAATGAAGGGTTCCGTAGATGGGATGAATTTATCCCAAAAACAAACATAACAGTATAGTTGAAAAACATGTTCTCATTATGTAAGTTGGTCGATTATTATTCGTTAATTTGTAGAGCCTACTTAGCTGTGATAGTTTTCCTTTTAATTTCGTTATATTTACTATTGCTATGAATTTTTTCACATATCCAGAACCAATCATTTAGCTGGCAGGGCACTTGACTCTAACAAAATTTTTCACTTTAAAGCTTAATATTTCGCAAACGGATCCCTGAATCCAAATATGGTTTTACAAACTCACAATATTTTTGAAAGACCTTTACAATGATACCCCACACCGTGGGATAGACGAGAAAAAAAACATCCCCACTTTTGGGGTAAAAAAAAATTTAATATGTAAACCTACTCATGCCAAATTACAGATTTCTAGTACTAACAGTCTCTGAGCTAAGCCGCGGACAGACAGACAGACAGACGGCCGGACATGGCAAAACTGTAAGGATTCCTTGTTGACTACGGAACCCTAACTAACGTAGTCATTATCCCTTCTATAAAAGTAAAAACATCCACAATCTCTTCGATTGTTTATTACTTATGTGATTCAGAGCAAGTTCCTAAAAATATGTCTGTGAGAAATCAATATATAGGTATTATTACGATTAAAGCGATGAGGTTTACACATACATATTCACATTATAGTTCCGATATAACTAAATGATACCGATAACATTCATTGTGTTAGAGCCCAACCTCATACTTTGAAAGTGCGTAGTACTACGTTAACCTATTATCTATCTATTTAGCCCGTATGTCCAAATCATAGGGGAATAGTAGATTGTTTACCAAGGGAGCAAATAACTATTTTTAAGGCGAGAGTGTTTCTTTGAATCCAGAGCGGAGCGAAGAATTCTAAAGTAGAATCCTGAGCGCAGCGAGGGATTCAAAATACGTCACTCGAGCTTAAAATAGTGTTGCTCGCGAGGTGAATACTCTACTTTTTATCACCATCTATGAGAAAAAAAAAAACGTGTGCGGTTCGACCCCCGTCAGGAACGAAATTCCTTCTTACGTATGGTTTAAAACAAAAATAAAATTTTCGCCGCCATCGTGGATTTACATTTTGACCTCACTATCGACTTTAGCACCTTCGAAAACTATGAAAACGACATCCATAACGAATAGTTTGAAAATTTTCGCAGCCGCCATCTTGGATTTTTATTTTGACCTCACCATCGGCTTTAGCACCCTTAAAAACCATGAAAACGATACCCATGACGAAAACATTGAAATTTTTTGCATCCGCACTCTAGGATTTTCATTTTTACCTCACCATCGGCTTTAGCACCCTTGAAAACCATAAAAACCATACCCATGATGACAAATTTTAAAATTTCCAGAGCCGCCATTTTGGATTTATATTTTGACCTCACTATCAGCTTTAGCACCCTTGAAAACTATAAAAACGACACCCATGACGAAAAATTTTCCCAGCCGCCATCTTGGATTTTCATTTTGACCAAATTCACACTTTCTCTCTCTTGCCAGCCTGTTACTTGTTCATACAATGTTCGGTTTGATCTCTTTGGTGATTAGAACTTTTACTAACAATATCTACATTCCAAATTCAAATCACTTTTAATCCCTAGGGATCAAAATGCTATTTTAGTCCCTGTTTACGAGGACTAAACTAGCTCTTTTTGAATAGATGTGATAAAAAATGTATTCTACCATCGCTTTCGCGGTCTGCCTCAAATGTAGGTATTTCTCTTCAAGAAAGAACTATTTACATTTCACAATTTCCCTAGTTTTTCCTAGCCCTTTCAATCACAATCCGAGAATTTTGAAAGAAATTGCTAATCCATTGCTTCATAGGTTTGAAAAATTCGTCTGCTCAACAACGTAAATAACTCAATGAAAGCGGGTGAACTGTCAAAATGAAACCCATTGCGATCAATTGTCATCTAATATGTTACGCAATTCTCTCTCTTACATAAGCAACAAATTGGCAGACCGATACATCAATATTATGAGCAAAATCGATAGGCTGGTCTGTCTTTGTGTGGTTGACAGTGCAATTATCATCCTTTGATATATTAGGTACTATGGCTCCCAGATAATATCTAATGGTTAATTCTCTATTAACAATACCATTTGTTAGTGCGTCAACATGTTGAAACTAAATTGTCTATTGATGTGGTCACGTTGTTTCTTTAATTATTAGGTAGTATTTTGTATAATTGTACAGTTTCGCACAGCATTAAAGGCGAATTGCACCAATTAAACTGAACACGTTCAGCATATCGACGGTTGAAAGGCTAATTGATCTAAGCGACATTTTGTAAAACTTGTAGGAGGACGGATCATAGTTATTTAAAAAAATAACTATGATCCGTCCTCCTGCAAAAAAAATCATAAAAAAAACAACTATTTGATAGACTTTTATTTATTTAAATCAATCAATCATAATAAGATCTTATTATGATTTTAAAAAAAATATCTAATCCGTCCTCCTGCAAGTTTTACAAAATGTCGCTTAGATCAATTAGCCTTTCAACCGTCGATTTATAAACCGCATTTGGGAGCTGTTATTGTCAATATTCCCAACAATAATTAAGCCACTGGCAGATCTTGAACGCGGTTTTAACGGTTAATTAAGACATCAATCCCCTTTGCGAGATACACTTTTAGTACAAATTATTTCTCATAATATCAATAGTTTACTCGAAAACTTACCTTCTATTAAGGCACAGTACTATAGGCAGAACGATCAAACTAGACGGTCAAACTAAAAAAACTTTTATACAAAAAATACAACCGACTTCCAAACTACAAAGTGAAAAATAACTTTAATTTCGGAAGTCGGTGGGACTTCCGAAATTAAAGTTATTTTTCACTTTGTAGTTTGGAAGTCGGTTGTATTTTTTGTAAAAAATGTTTTTTTTCACTTATTAGTGGGCTGGTTTGTAATTTATTTAAGTTACAATAGCCTTATGTCAACTGCTCATCAAAAATACCCAAATCACTGTAGATGTGCCTATAATATTTGAAGAGTTCCCTCGATTTCTCCAAGATCCCATCATCAGATCGTGACCAAATGACAATGAGACCAATTTGAAAGTATATCCTTTCAAACAAAAAATAATTTTTCAAATCGGTCCAGCCGTTTTCGAGTAATCGCGGAAATTACATAAAAAAAGCACGTTAAGCTGTTAGTCCTGCGCCTGATATTCTCCGGTCGTGCCGTCCCATCGTACTATGAGAGTGAGGAACGAGAGAGTGCACCTGTGTCTACGCACACACTTGTGCACTATAATATCTGCCACGCCGAAGACTGGTCTCCATTGAGATTGGCCGCCATGGCCGAAATTCGATCAGGAAGACTATTTTTATTATTTTTATTAAATGCTTTAGCTGATCAGCAGTAAACATTTCAAAATTTGCCGAGCCTGTTCCCAACCATGTTGGGGTCGGCTTCCAGTCTTACCGGATGTAGCTGAATAACAGTATTTTACATGGAGCGACTGCCTATCTGACCTCCATAACCCAGTTACTGGGTAACACGATACTGCTTAGTAAGACTGGTTGTCAGACTTTCAGGCTTCTGACGACCCGTAACAACTGTTAAATATCTACAAATGACAGCTGGAACCAACGACTTAACGTGCTTTCCGAGGCACGGAGGGGTCTTGGTATGTAAAGATGGTCACACATCCGCGGACCAACCGCGGCAAGCTTAGCTTAACCTGATCGATCGCCCCGTGCGGCTGTTATTACTTAGCCACAAGCCCCTCCAGTCCAGGTCAGCAATAAACATTTATGAGCTGATAATATTAAGATGACCGAATAATATAATTCATGCACATGTTAGACCACGAAATGGCAGCATAGCAGTTAGTGAACTCCTTGTGAATTGACATAATGGTTCAAATAAACGAACATATAAGTTTTCCTAGGAAACACTTCAACTTTATAGCCAGCCACTTATGAATATTTAATTTTCTCAAACATGCATGGAAATATTGTCACTATTTTCGAACAAAGAACACGCGAAGTATCGAATTTACGGTCAAAGAAAATCAAATCCATTGCAGGCGCGTTTTTTTAATTTGGAACATTACAACGCTCCAGCAATGTTGTATGAAACGGCGTGCTGGGGTTATTAAATACTCTTTGATTGGATCTCTTTTATCATTCTTGGCATACCAAAGTTCTCTTTGCTTAGTACAAATTGCGTTCACGTGGCTGTATAGCCATAGATGCGTTTGCCTTTCGACACAGATGATAAATAGAAAATTGGCGGCGAAGCTGAAAATTCGTCTTGATTTGTTATTTACTTAAATAATAGATAATTAAAATGAGTTCCAACGGTTCAGAGAGTGAAAAGCCAAATTAGCAATGGAAAACCTGATTCCAACGAAGTCAAAAGAAAAATACATGAAAGTATATGAACATTTTATGATTTGGAAAAACGAGAATAAAGTGAACATTTTCTACAAACTGTGTATTTTTGGCGTATTTTAATGAGATTACTAAAACTAAAAAGCCATCTACATTATGGGTAATTTATTCCATGCTGAAATGTACAGTCCATGTTAAAAACGGCATTAACTTGAAAAATTATGGAAATTTAACTACTTTTATTTCCCTGCATTCTTTTGAGAAAAGCACTATATATGCCTCGACAGAAATGGCAATTGCCTATTTCCCGGCCTTTGCAATAATGTACTATTATCAACACCTACTTGGTCGAAATGAAGTTTAATTCCATTTTTACAAAAAAAAAAACAACCGACTTCAAAAAAAACACTACAAAGTGAAAAATAACTTTAATTTCGGAAGTCGGTGTCTTTGGTTTTTAATTTTCGTTCTTTGTCACCGACTTCCGAAATTAAAGTTATTTTTCACTTTGTAGTGTTTTTTTTTGAAGTCGGTTGTTTTTTTTTTGTAAAAAGTTTTTATTTTTCACTTTTTAGTTGTGGTACCTACCCCACACAAATTCGAATACCACTACCTGCTATGTAAATAACAGTGACAGGAAGTTATCATAATATCATCCACATACTGAGGAAAAAATACGTATTATTGAAGCTAACTCAAAAACTACCGAAGCAAAGTTAATAAAATTTATATGGGACCACCTCTGAAGTATGAACTACCAAACAAAAAAAGAACCATCAAAATCAATGCATAATTGACGGAGTAATCGCGTAACAAACATACAAAAAAAAAAAAAAAAAACATACAGTCGAATTGTTAACCTCCTCCTTTTGGAAGTCGGTTAAAAATGAAGCTTTCACTTTCTCTCTCCTTAAACATCGTGATTACATATAGTTCCTTGCTCTTGTTTCATGTTTATAATTTTATGTATATGTGTTATCTATCTAATATATATACATTTATATAGGTATTTATATTCTTCATGTATCTGTGTATCTGTTGTATATGTAAATGATACACCACTGACTACCTGCAGTATTCTCTCTCCTTTTCCATTTAAATCCATCCGAAGGTTGTCTGTAAAAGATCGCTTTTAGCGATAAGACCGCCCATTGTGTCACCCAATGTAAAATTTCTATATTAATGTCTGTAATTTTTATGGTGTACATAATAAAGAATATTCTATCTATCTTATTTCCGGAATATCAAACAAAACATGCAGTACGCAGTACTAACTGAGTTTATTATTTTTTTCGCTCCCAGCTGATCCTAAAAAGGCAAAACAGACGCACATAAATTATCGCGTATTGTAACGAAGTTCAAAGAGATAAGAGCAAACAAATGCGCACCAAAAACAATAAATCAAAATGGCTGAATAACGAGAGACGGACGGTGGCGAACGAAACTTTCATTTCGTTCGTTCATGAGTGCACTTTACTTGAAACATTTGGAATTACCAACGGTTCTCCTTCATTTGTTTTAGATGTACGTTTTTCTTCGAATGAGTTTTTGATTTTGTTTTCATCGATATCTACTTACCTACTTTTTGTTGATTTGTTGATTGACATCAACGATTATATTATGTCAATAAGTAATTGCGTAGCAATAGCATAAAATGAGCAGTGATGGCCCAGTGGTAACGGCCGCGACTTACGAGTTGTAGGTCGTAGGTTCGAACCCAGGCAGGCGCTTTACTTTGTGTAAATTATTTCATCACCACTGCTCTCAAAACGGTGAAGGAAAACATCGTGAGAAAACCGGCATGTCCTAGAACCGAAAATTCGAAGACATGTGACATCTACCAACCCGCACTGGACCCCGCGTGGTGGATTACGGCCCACTCCCTCTCACAGAGATGAGGCCTGTGTCCCAGCAGTGGGAACATTTATAGGCTGATGATGATAGCATAAAATGATAAAAATTATAGACAAAAGCATCACAGATGTTATAACTAGAGATGAAATGGCATTTTGGTCAGTTTATTTTTAATTAAAAGACAACTTTATCATGAACTGGTTATGGCGGTCGTCTCATTTTTTGCAAAGAATTTATTGTCAATTTTAACTTTTAATATTTTCCGCTTCTCGTGAAAGTATTCACCGCTTCTATCTTTCGAGTCTCTCTTTCAAATATGTAGAGAAAAAGAACTCATTGAATTATCCGGAACCAATAGTACTACCGCTTGCAGTTCGGTGCAAACACTACCCGGTACTTCAAGACACGCGGCACACAGCATTTTAACCCGGACACTGTGACATAGATTGTTTTTAACACCCCTAAATGGTGTACAACAAACTCCATCCCTTTCGGCGACAATAGAACGCTTTTCAAAGACACCGCCAACTTTTCTTTCGAGAACTTTCCTTTAGATTCACTCTTGAAGTTTGAAATTCGAAAAAGTTTTGCAAATTTTATTTTTCGGTTTGCGACAGTGGAACGTTGCTTTTAACAAGTTCTGATGGAACTTCCAAATGTGTCTTGAAGGTTTTTTTTTGGAGCCTAGGGCAGAATGTATAATTCTGGAGGCAGGGACGTAGCTATCTACATTTTCTCTCAGATATGAATAATCTCTTGGCTTTTTCACTTACCGGGCTTACGTGGGTGGATTCTGATTAGAATTTAAGTTAGTTTTAATCATGGTCTGACAGTTTGAGTAATTTATGTGGCCTACACAAATGTCCTTTTTTTGGTATTGTTCGTCGAATCGTTGAGCTCCTTAAATTCTGAGTTGAGCTACACGATAACTGACAAATGCGTGCACTGACTGGACAGACCCTCTCAATTTGTATGATGCTTTCCTCTAAAGACCACTTCAGACACCAATCCACATGGCCTTCACATGATCTGACCAAGATTATGTCTGGACTTTAAAAGAGACTGTGACCTCTGAGTTTGTTTCGGCCTTTTTTCTCAGAGTAGTCAGATAGGAAACGCCGACCTCATCTAGTTTTTAAAATATGATTGACGTGTAAAAGTGTTTATACAAACCTACTTACAGAAATAAAATCATTTATCATTTATCATTTTAAGATTGCAAATGGTATTGGGCTCGGTTCATTTTTGACTTATAACACTCCAATCTTGAAACACAAAATAATCTGTTTTCATCAGAAAAGATCTATTCCTGACTACACCAAATAATGGCCATCAACAAACCAGTGGATAATATTCAAACAAAGTTTTGCTCAAACCAATATGACAATTTGACACAGAATTATGATGGAGCCAGTGATCAAATATTCAATTCAGTTCCGGATTCATATTGCGATGCAAATTACTCTCCGCCGACGTGAATTGATAATTGAGAGTAGAGACTAAATAAATATAACATCAAAATATGTCACACAATTGTGACATACGGACTGGAATTTCATCAAACCAACAAATTAGGCGCATGGTTAGATAATTATTGGGAAAATCTACATTAAGGCTCTTTCAAACGGGCGCGGCACGCAACGCGACACAAAGGCACCACTCGTCGCGCAACGAGCGGTGCCTTTGTGTCGCGTCGCGTGTCGCGCTGGTCTGCACGAGCCTTTATGCGTTCACTTCATAATTATTGGTATTTTATTATTTTTCAAGAGGCAGAGGCCCGTTAGACATTTTGAATGAAATGAGGCACCAAGTATTTTATAATATTATTATAAACTTAACTGTGCCTTTGTTGTAGATATGTAAGTGCCTACTGCTTGGGTTGCTATTATTACAGTATCTTTAGTCAGAACTATATTTTACCTCGACTTTTCTCGAGTTTTCCGCAAGACTTTTAAGACTAGCATTGTCAAAATTTTGCACGTGCTTTTTTGGACAAATACTAGGAAATGTACTAGTAGGTACCCAAAAAAATTTGATATAATAATTTCACCTAAAAATACTATAGCTAAAATTAAATGCTCTCTAAACCAATCTCCCAGTACACCATAGGCTTTCGTCCCGAATCCCGTCACATTTGCATGTGAGAGCCATAACTTTGTGACACGGAAAATTTAATCTTTTTGTTAATTAAATGAAGACCCACAGCTGACCTAATTAAATGAGGCCATAACCATAATTGTGTTTTTTTTTTGTTTGCAGGTATGTGGCGTTTATGGGAGTTTGTGAGTAGATGTTCAGGTAGTTACTGGTGAAGGGATCTTCTCATGAAAAAATAAGCAAAAGGAGTATTTAAGAATCGTAGCAGGTGACGTTTTGTAGTTTCTGCCTACCCCCATGGGAAGTAGGCGCGAGTTTATGTACGTATGTATCTTATCATAAAGACAAACATTTGACATGATCTATTTTTAAATTAAACATCCTCGAATTACCAATAACAATACTTCAAAGTTAACCATAAGTTAACTAGTAACCCATAGGCACATGAATAAAAAACCGAGCAGAAGGAAAGCTTTCTAATAAAATCAAAAATTCTTACCTACTTTCATAGTAGGGTTGCAATATTTTCCCGAGACAGCATCGGGACATTTTAGTGAAAGGAAATTTTTGTAGATGAAATATACCAAAAAACGATTTGGGAAATATTTATTTTTATTATTGAAGATAAAATCTTTTTTTTTTTTTGTTTTTGTCTGATAATTTCACCTGGGACAATATTGTCGGTTACCTTTTACGAATTTATAAAATTCTTCGCAAGTCGTGTTAAAACTAGCCACTAGTTAAATCTTGAAATCATCGAATCAAATTGTGTTTAAATTTAAATTTATTTTAGAATGTTGTACGTTCTTATAAGTACATTTCAGGTTTATCTACAGAACTTGGCACCCATTTAGATCTCAATTCTTTTGTCGGCGAAGTCGACAACCATGCATAATCTTAATATTGAACTTGGCTCCTATTTTCACATTTATGTTTTTGATGGGATTGATAATTACTTGACAAGATCCTTTGGATATACAAAAAATAAATCTACTTGATATTCCTACCATTATTTGTATCAGAGTTTGGCATCTTTAAAAACAAATAAAACTAAACGTCTGCGTTGTATCGCTGCCAGTGTGCACACCCTAAACTTTGTCCACGTACTGAGCTGGCTCAAACTGGTTTGTACTCTAGACGGGCCTAGCGGGGGCCGGTGCATCCCCCGCGCGCCTTGTCGGTGACAGGTCACGCACACATAGCTGTGCGTGTAGTAGTGTTTCCGCGAACGGCGTTAGTATGAAGCTTTATAGTCTGCTCCTTATTTAGTCATGTGCCATAGGCACGATGAGATAATTATATAATCATTAAATCTTCACCACAATATCAGTGACATTTAAATTCTATCTTCAGATTAGCACCGAGTGAATCAGAACACGAACTACGAATACCCTTCCTTCTTGTTATAATTTCACTGAACTATATCACTTCGCGTCCTGTCACTTTTTCTATCAACAGCCACATTTAAAACAAACATCAAAGCCCACATTGTAAAGCTATGTGGAGTTCAGAAAACTATAAGAGAATGTACTAGGAAAGCATTTTACCGAGAAGCGCTAAGAAGCTTCCCACCATCTTCGCAGAGACATAAAGCTTGCTGCAAGGACAGCTATGCACTCAGGACTTGTCTCCTCGTACCAGGATAACATAAACAACTAGGAAACTAGCAAACAAATTGACAGCGACCTTATTACTTCGCAGGATAGAATGAATTTTCATTGACACAATTTTTCGCAGTAGTAAAATGTTCACTGTCTTATTGTCACCCGTACCGAGTTGAGTTCGCGGTTTCTAAATACGATTTTCACCTTTATTTTCTTGGTAATAAAGTTTACGAGACATGCTTGGGTTACCTAATGTTATAGGTCGTTATAGTTTATGGCATATTAAAATCCTAGTACTACTTATTTGTTCTATCTTAAGATCTGATGGTCGGGAAAAATTGCACCGTCAACGTTTTGATGGGCGGTTAAATTCTTTATTTTTTACCGTAATTAAAACACGCTATTCTCAAGACTCTTCAGTACTGCTCGTAAATGTCCACTGTAAACATGGTCTTTCAGCAGTTTTCTTTACAACCACAAGGATGGATTAAATGGCTGTATTACTTAGTCTATTCTCACAACAATGTCGAAAGAAAATGTTCATATTGAAACAGAACATCAAATCAGTGCTTTTATCACACTTCGATGTCCTCAAAGCAAAGACTACAAAGAAACCATTTAAAAATAGAACCATTATGCTGGGGCCGCATCTGCGTCTATCGCGACGAAGCTTCATCATCATCATCATTTCAGCCGAAAGACGTCCACTGCTGGACATAGGCCTCCCCCAAGCACCGCCACTTCGACCGATTCTGTGCTTTCCGCATCCAGCGGATTCCTGCGGCCTTCACAAGGTCATCGGTCCATCTTGTGGGAGGCCTTCCAACACTACGTCTTCAAGTACGAAGCTTCGCACAGTGATAATTACACGCAGATGTGATCAACCATTATCGGTTGTCGTCGCGATAGTTCGGGCTGTGTACCACTTATCGCCCGTGTGGCGGTACATAATAAATGTGGTGCTTGGTGGGACTAGCATTGGTTATTTCGACTGTTGTTTTCAGACTGCGTAGACGCTCTGTCGAAATAACGGAGAGCCATCTTGTATTATTACACGATAATTGGTTAAAATTATGAAACCGCTAATTTGACCACCGCATTAGCGCGTTAACTTTTTAGCGAGCGAAACATATGACGCTTCGGCACGCATTGCTTTGTCACGATAGACGCAGATGCGACTCCAGCATTAGACACTAATGTATCAAAAAAGATGAAGATAAAAACAAATGAAAGCGTCTGCCCGCGTCTATAAATTGAGTCTGTGTTCAGATGTTCCTAATCACGGCCTTATATTTTACAGAGAGGCTAGGCTTTGTTCTGTTGCTGTTATCGGAATTCTTCTATTTTTCCATCGGCTGAGAAGCAGTGGAGCAGAAACAATGGCAATGAACATTAGTAAGGGGATCGCGCCGTCTCGAGAAGCTCTCGACCATCGACTTCTTCGATAAGGCGGTGCGGTTTCTGATGTGGTGTAAATTGTAAAAGGTCGCGGTGGTGTGTTTTGCGATATTCATCGAGAAAGTTTGAGGAGCAGTTAGCAATGGGCTGCACTTTATTTAAGCTGATGCTTTTTAACCGACTTCCAAAAGGAGGAGGTTCTCAATTGTACGTTTTTTTTTGTATGTTTGGTACGCGATTACTCCGCCGATTATGAATTGATTTTAATGATTATTTTTTTGTTTGATAGGTCATACTTCAGAAGTGGTCCCATATATTTTTTTATAACTTTTCTTGGGTAGTTTTTGAGTTAGCTTCAATAATACGTATTTTTCCCTCTTAGTATGTGGATGATATGTTAAGTTCCTGTCACTGTTATTTATATAGCAGGTATTCGAATTTGTGTGGGGTAAATACCACAACTAAAAAGTGAAAATTAAAAACATTTTACAAAAACAAATCAATCGACTTCCAAAAAACACTACAAAGTGAGTTATTTTTCACTTTATAGTGTTTTTTTGGAAGTCAGTTGATATTTTTTTTCACGAACCAATTATAGTAAACCTTTACCTATATCACCTACCTAATAATCTTTTATGCATTGTTTTACATTATCTACCGACATATCATTAAATCATCACTCTTACAAAAGTGTGATTGTTATTTTACGATTTATTTTTTCTATCAAACTCAAGTCAGCACGCGTAGCATGACCACCGTAGAAACGAGTTTTGTCGACGGAAGAATCGACAAAATGACAGATAAACAATCACTATCTGTCATTTTGTCTATTCTTCCGTCGACAAAACTCGTTTCTACGGTGTTCATGCTACGCGTGCAGGTAATACACGTGTAGTCTAAAACGAGTGATCAGACTAGGAAATAAAACCGAATTATTAAAACTGCAGTTCAAATAAAGAAGGCAAAAGATAAATACCACTAGCAATAAACAAATTAATTTTCCAGTATTTCAGTAGGTAAAGCCTAAGAAACCTTCCTTTATACCACAACAACTTGACACTCATATCGTTATTTGGTATATTTTCACAATAATAATTAAAACACCACCGGCAGTAAGACTCAATATTGGACTCTTTCAATTCTTTAGATTGTATTGGCAATGCTGCTAGCATTGCATTGTTAAGGGGAGGTCACAACAACAAGTGGATACCTACTTTTACAATGCTTGTAAATATGTGAACACCATGTATCCATTACTTTTTTCTGTCATTGCTTCATTTTTAATTATTTTTACCTATTGTGGTACAGTAATCGTATTACAGGTGCATCGTCTTCACATATAATTATATATTAATGTGTAAAACATTTTAAAAGAGTAACGGTGGAGTTTCTTGCCCATTCTTCTCCATACGAAAACTACCTTTTAGAAGGGGCGACTATAATCAATTCTATTTTTGTAAATTTTGACGTTCAAAAGTGCCTTTTTCTGCTTAATTAAAATAAATTATTTATTTTTCTTTGACTTTGAGTGCAATATGGTTAAAATAAAAGTTTCTGGCGGTTTTCTTCATCTTTATTTTTCAAGATCTGTTGTTGTTCGGTAATAATTATTTAAAATAATTAAGTAATAGTATTAACCTCGAGCTTGTAATTTATTGTGAATAAAGTCACTTCCATACGAAAAAAATCTGACCAGAAAATTTAAATCCTGAGTAATTATCGATTCCAATTACCTTTCTCATTATTATCATATACACAGGTCATTGAATTTGGTGGCTCCAAATGGCCCAAAAATAAAATATAAAATTATGATTAATGGCGATTTTAGAAATAACTATTACTGTCTCTTTATTACTCAATACTCTTCAGAAAACAAAGCAACCATAACATAGTCAAATGATTAAGAAAACCGTAGTTCCAAAAATTATATACATAATTTCTAAGACAAATCATGTGTCCCTGAAGTTAAATTTTTCTTGTTTACAACAAAATTACGAGCCGCAAAAATAAAACAATTTTCGCGAGTTTGCCCTTAACTTATCGTTTGTACTTAAAAGATCTCCGGGGAGTGTCCGTGCCAATGATTAAAGTTCCTTCCCATTTAACTTAACATCCTGCTTCAAATAACTTTATTGAATGTTTCAAATTCAATCATACTTTTATTGTGGCACTTTTATTTTGTTTATGTTTATAATTATGGGCTTGACTTTCATGGGCATACTGTTTAATTCATGTGCCTGTCAAATGATAAAATTTTAAACGGAAGGTTATAATTAATTAGTTTTGTATTTTCTTTCGTATTTAATTGTTTATTTATTAAGGCCTGCAAAAGCGAATGCTCATTAAGTAATAAAGCTTTTGGCAAATTGTTATGTAGAAAGCAGAGTTTGTATAAAAACGTAGGTATCTCAATTTTTATCCTATCTCAAAATACCGTTATTTGATAATTTTCCACAAACAAAAAAAAAATTGTCCAGTGACAATTTTTTTTTTTTTGGTGGAAATTCTCGATGACAATTTATTTTTAAAATGGTGGTTGACATTTCTATATTATACGTAAAACATAAACAAACACAGAAACTTATCTGAAGATTTGTCTGTCTGTTAAGTACTTAGTGTTAAACGATGAATGCACACATAAACAAAGCGTATGTGTGTGCGTACGTGTCTATTAAATGACGCGTCAATAGCACGCTGCCATTTTTTAGGGTTCCGTAGTAAACAAGGAACCCTTATAGTTTCACCATGTCCGTCTATCTGTCTGTCCGTGGCTTAAATCAGAGACTACTACTAGAAAGCTGTAATTTGGCATGGGTATACATATTAATTACGCCGACAAAGTGGTAAAGTAAAATTATGAAAAAAGGTAAACCCCTACACGTAAAGTGGGGATGATTTTTTTACTCATTTATCCCTTAGGGTCTCGATGGATAGGTCGTTCAAAAAAATAAAGTTTAATAAAAAACTGTAACCCGACCACGGGAAAATAAAAATGATCTAAAAAGTACGAAACAAGCAAATATTTCAGACAGAAATCAAGACAGGTACAAAAATGGTCAAGGTAAAGCCGTGGTCGCATGCCTGTATACCATGTGGGTGCCAGGAATACCTACAAAATTATAATGGCATGCGACGACGGCTTTATCTTGGCCATTTTTGTACCTATGTCTTGATTTCTGTCTGAAATATTTGCTTGTTTCGTACTTTTTAGATCATTTTTATTTTCCCGTGGTCGGGTTACAGTTTTTTATTAAACTTTATTTTTTATTTTATACTTTTCCGTTTTTACACTTGCTAAACGTTACAACAACGTAAATAAGAGTAATTCAATAGGTCAGTAATTAATCTATATTAAATTCCAATAGCAGTGCATAGTGCTTCAGACGAAACCATAGCGCGATTTATTTCGACGCCAACACCATACTCAGAAAGTTTTGCGACTAACAGTTTTTGTCTATGGGACACTGGCTAGTTTTGATGTCGATTAAAACTATGACTATTTATTTAAAAAATAAAACACAATATTCCAAATTCGAAATTCCCGCCACATTTTTTTACGAGCAAAATCAAAATACTCTGTCTCACTGAAAATTGAATTTACAACGAGAACATTTTCGCGCGATGATTTTGTACGATTTCAAATGTCGACTAAAACCAGAAGAATCATTTGAAAGACTTCGAATGATGTTCATAGACAAAAGCCCTTCTAAAGCGACTGTTTACCGCTGGTTCAACGAATTTAAGCGTGGTCTAGTAACTTTGGCGGACGAAGAAAGAAGTGGCCGTCATAGGGCTATGACGGCTGTTACATAAGAAAACGTGCTGGCTGTGAAAAATTAAATTTAAGAGAATAGGCGAATTACATATGAAGAGATTCAGCATATACTGCAGATTGGATCGGGAAGTGTACATTAAATTCTACACGAGCATCTTCAGGTAAGGAAGATAGTTTCACGCTGGTTACCGCACAATCTAACGCAGAAGGAGGTTCGGGTAGAACGGTGCCGAGACATGATAGTAAAATTTGAAACAGCTCGTCTCGGCGCGTTTACGATTTCATTACGGGTGATGAATCATGTATTTGTCATTTTTGTTCCCCAAAATAAAAAATCAACTCAAGGGAAAACAGGGATTAAAGAGGTGTCTGATGTGGACTGGAAAATGTGTAATGAAAATTGGTTAAGACGCATGAAACTGTGTATAGACGCCAATGGAGAGTTATTTGAAAACATTTAATAAAAAAAATATAACCTGTAGTATCTTTTTTTTTATTACCTGTCGCAATATTTTCTGAGTGCCCCGTGTATAAATATTAATATTTCGTTGTACACAGGGCTACACCAAGCTATAAATTTCCAGTATTAGCTCACCTCGCATTGTATAGAAATCCTTTACAATGCCAGATCAGCTTAAACTGGAAATGTATAGCTTGATGTGTAGCCGTGTGTACTTGTTTTTCTTCATAGAGGAATTGAAGATGGAATTACAAACCGTTTTTATTTATTAAGATTTGATTAACTGCACGTTGGTATCATCTTGCGATACAACGTAGCACAGTCTCACTTTTGCTTGTTTTTAACAATTTAAACATATTTATTTACTTTGAAAGTATAACATTATTTACATATTTGTAATGTGCTCGTCAAGACCTTTCTTTTGGTACCAAACATGTCATGATCTTATCATTTTAATTTTTTTCGAGGTTAGAAATTTACGTGTAAAATCCACCATATTAAGTTTAGGGAAAATTTATATAGCCTATGTCACCTGGACTATTATTACAAATCTATTGATACCTGATTCATCAAAATTGGTTCAGAAGTTTAGGCGCTACGGTGGAACAAAGAGAGAAAAAAAAAACATAAAAAAAAATTAAGGTTTCATGTGCTGTTTCAGTTCGTAAGATTCGTATTTGCATTGAAATAAAAGCTATTATTATCCCGCGTATGAGAAAATTTAAATTGGTCAACAACAATTTGCGTTTGTTTGCCTATTTTGGCGGGTGTGCGCATATTGTTATTAATAAATAGACACGGCAACGTTATAATGAAGATTTTTTGAAAAATGTGACCTGTATTAAAAAGTGGTTCAATTGATTCTGCTCATTATTCTGATCAAACTATTTTCAGGTTTTGCGCATTTAATAACATTACACGTTGTATATCTCTTCTACGATGGACTAAACTAGCCATTATTGCTATGTGCCTTTTAAAACACCCACTTGTAAAATACATCATATTTTACTGGTCTAAATGCGCAATAACAATAAAATATAACATCCCTAATAATTGTTACATCTTGTCTAGATCGTCGGGCCAATTTTGAGTGAAATGTTACGATAATGTAAGTAGCCGAGCCGTAACGATTACTGTTACTGCTGATCCCATTGTTGTGTTATTGTTATTATGAACATAACCTGCAGTTGTGATGCGAGATGTTCGAGATAAACGGGTGCTGCAGGAATTATGATGATAGGCTGTAATTAGGCCAGAAAAAGAAAACCATATTTTAGTACCTACTTAGGTAATCTTGACAACTTGTAAGCGTGGATGGTTAGTAACTGTTAGCTAACGTTTTAAAAGTTGTTAAGTTACTTTTTCCTAACCAATTTCGGAACTTAAGAAAAGTGCTGGATTTACATAACATAACATCCCGCCTTGTGTCCTCGAAAGGTTGGGCAGAAGTGTACCTGTAGCAGGTACACCCACATTTCGCCAGTTATGTTTAAGTCCCATGTAATAGGGGGCGAGCCTATTGCCATCAACCGGGCACAAATCCAGACTCCGGGCTGCTACTGAGAAATTCCAGATAGAAAAACCCAATAACACTTAGCCCGACCCGGGAATCGAACCCAGGACCTCATGCTCAGCAGTAGAGTTTGCGACCACTAGATCAACGAGGCAGTTGGATTTACATTACCTACGTAGTTTAATGATCAAGGTATATCTATATAAATAAAAATGAAATGCTGTTCGTTGGTAAGCGCTTCACTTGAGAACGGCTGGACTGAATTGGGCATTTTTGTAATAGTCCGATTTAGATTTTTATGGAAAGGAAAATTGGAAATCTTCCCGGAAAACTTAGAAATTCGGAAAAAATTAAACGTTGATGAATTTTTTTGACACTGAATGTTTTGACAGGACAATGGCTGTTGGACCAGCTAGTAACAAATCATTTTCAGTAATGCCCAATAGGTACAGTTTTCCTGGCAAATGCATTTACATTGTTAAAAGCATAACAACATTATTTCATTTACCTTTTTGGGTACATAAATATGAAAATTTGAATTACGAACCACCGTTCGGTAATAAAGTAATTCATACTTTTTATAATCGCTTGGGATCGCAACAGTATTGCTGAACAATAAAACCTCCTTCATTTAATTGCTACAAAAAACCACGTGTCAATGTAGCAACGGTCACCGACAACCCTCGACGACGAAACACAGAATAGGAAAAACAGAATGCTCAATTTTGTCACACAGTTTATGGTACCTACACTGCTGCAAGAATCTTTTTGCCCTCGAATGACGTTGACAGGGGGTGCTGTTGGTAAACATTCTAATCGTTTTGTGAAGTTCATTGAAAAAACAAGATGGCGGCGTTGGTTCAGATTTTGGCCATGCCACAAAAGATCCTTATACAGCTATATGTGCATCACTACATCATACTTTTAAAGTTGCTATGGTGCTAGAAACCGAAACAAACCTACGTTTTAAGATATACAAGCCAAAACACTAAATACCCGAGGACAAAGGACAAATATTTGTTTTGGTCTTAGGCAACAATATCGATCATTATCAACTAATCGAATGCACTAAATATGTAACCAGCACAGAATATTTTTGGTTTTCAGTTGAAACCCCTAACGCTGCCGCATTTTCGTACAGACAAACATCCGTTGCTAAAAGCGGCATACGCTAGCCAAAAGCTACCGTATGCAGTTTTAGCAGTGGATGTGTTCTGAACATACCTTTACTTACCAACCCTTTACCTATCATATCCCTTGTAGGTACACACGGCTACACATCAAGCTATACATTTCCAGTTTATGCTAACCTCGCATTGCATAGGATTTCCGTACAATGCGAGGTCAGCTGATACTGGAAAAGTATAGCTTGATGTGTAGCCGTGTGTACTATATTCTACGAATGAATATATTGATATTTGTCTTACTAATTGGCTACATGGAATTTCTGTCCTTCGGCATTATACGTAAGCTTGTTATCACACCCAGTTTAAAGTGAATCTTCTGTCACTATCTACCCCGTGTCCGGACAGTATCAACAGCTAAATTAATTAAACGGGCACGTGCGTGTTGCTACCGAACACGTGTCGTGTCCGTCGCGGGCATGTGCTATAAATCAATCAAGTGGACCACCGCTTCATTTGTAGGGTTATACTGCGGTATTTCAATAATGTTGCAGTGAAGTGCAGTTTCGATCGAATTTTGTGTTTTTTTTTTTGTATTTTGTAAAAACTTCGCCTTAATTGAAGAGTTTTGTGCATTCAAGCAGATGAGATGAGATAAATATACAGTGTGATTCTTCATAATGTGCACATATCGAAATTAGGGAATCTATGCTTAATTTTATCGACGGAAAAAATATTAAAACATTTTTTTTTCTTGTAAAAAAAAAAATCTTTTGTTTGGCATCTTATTTAAAAATTTTACAATTTTTGTAAAAATTGATGAAAAAAATACAGATTTTTGCTACAAAAATATGTTTATTTTCGATTGAGGGTAGTTTTTTTTCTCAATTTTCATTTTATGTGGACGCCTAATTACTTCATAGATGATTTAGTTTAAAAGTTACATAGTTTTGTATTCTTTTTTTAATTCCATAAAAATATTTTTTTTTTTTTTTTTTAGATTTTTTAAAATATTTATCCTGTCGTTAAAATTAAGCATAGAGATCATTTCGATATGTGCACATTATGAAGAATCACACTGTATATTATTAGATTACTTTGCACAAACTCGACGTATTTACGTGTTTTAACATAAAATGAACGGAATTAGCCATGATAAAATCTTAATTGATTGAAGCCGTTGATGGAAATATAGAAGATAAAATCCTTCTCTCTTTGCATTTTAATACCTCTGATGCTAATTTTGAATAACTAGCTTTCGCCCGCATGTTATCTTTATAAAATATAGCCTATGTTACTCAGTGATAATATAGCATTCTAATAGTGAAAGAATTTTTAAAATCAGTCCAGTGGTTTTTGAGTTTATTCATTACAAACAAAAATACAAACATACAAAAATACAAATCTTTTTTTTAAATAACATTAGTATAGATAGTGTAGATCAACGTTTCAAATATGCCAATGTGTTGGAGCCCAGCCTTTTTTACCATTGAGAACCCTAAACACCCAAATATTGGAGAAGAAGAAATCAAAGTTGCACCAACAGCAAACAAACTGCAACAATCTCCTAAATCTACCATCCTAAAATAAAGGTATTATCAAACATTAATCTTCAAAAATGCTTTTCGTGGGAACTAAATGAGTAATTCAAATAATAATCAACTCGGAGGCGGCGGTGATGCTCGCCACACACCACGTCAGTTGTTTCCACGGGGCGAAAAGCGAGCGGCGGAATGTCGCTTAGCTACGCTGAATGTGCAGGGAGGTATAAAAGATAAGATGGATGAGGTGTGTGAGTTGGTGAAGAATAAAAGGATAGATATGTTATGTGTGAATGAGATGAAAAGAAAGGGAGTGGACATATCCAAACACGGTACTCTGACCGCAATTTGGTCCGGTGTTCAAGAGACACATAGGGCCAGTCAGGGTGTGGGGGTGGTCCTGTCCGAGCGGATGATGAAATGTGTGAAAGATTATGTTTGTGTGAGTCCCAGGATTCTATGGGTAAGAACCAAGGTGGGATTAAACCCTATTTTTATATTGTGCGTTTATGCACCCGATATGGGAAGCTCACCTTCGGAGCGGGACGAATTTTGGGGCAGTGTAAGGGATTTAGTGAATGGATGTAGGTCAAACGAGAAGATTGTTATGCTTGGAGACTTTAATGGTTGGGTTGGTGTGAAGAGGAATGGGTATGAAAAAGTGTTAGGTGCATTTGGGGATGAAAGAGTGAATGAGAATGGGATCAATTTGCTAGAGATATGTGTAGAGAGGAATCTGTCTGTTATGAACACTTTGTTTAATCATAGAAAGGTTCACAGGTATACGTGGGAAAGGCAAGACAGTAGAAGTATGATCGACTTTGTGATTGTTGATGGAAGATTAAAGAGTAAAGTCACAGACACTAGAGTATATCGGGGTGTTAATGTAGGGACTGATCATTATCTGGTTATGTGTCGGATGGATGGTCTGTTCAGGCATTGGCGGCACCGAGTTCGAGTTCCTGTGACTGCTCTAGAAAGAATAAAAGTAGAAAGACTGCAAGAATTGAAAGTAAAAGAGGAATATAAGATGGAAGTGAAAGTGAAGACGGATAAAATATTTGATGATGCTAATGATTACAGTCTAGAAGAAGTATGGGATATAGTGAAAAGTAGTATGGTGCATGTAGCCACAAAAGTATGTGGTCTGGCGAAGAGAAAATGTGGTAGTAGAACGAATGATTCTTGGGTAGATGGTGAAGTAAAAGAGGTTGTGAGGAAGAAAAAAGAGGCCTGGCTTAATGTTTTAGCCTGTAAGGCCCAAAATAGGATGAATGGGACAACGAATGTAACAGATGATTCAGATGATTTGGAAAGAGTGAAGAAGAAATACTCCGAAATGAAAATTAAAGTGAAAGAGATGGTAAAAATTAAGAAGGATGAAAAGGAAGAAAAGTATAACAGGAAGTTCTCTGATAACTTCAGGGTCAATGTTAAGCTGTTCTGGAAACAGGTAAGATTGGCTCGCGGAGTAACAGAAACATCGAGTATGAATATTATAAGAGCAGAAGATGGATGTTTACTAAGCGAAGAATGTAAGGTCTTGGAACGTTGGAAGGGATACTTTGAAAGTTTATTTAGTTGTCAGGATAGTGTGCAAGGAGTGGGTAACTGGGCAGACGCCAGTTTTGAAGACCCAAACTCAGATGTAGATGACGAAAATGCGATAGAAATAGATGAGATTATAAGAGCGCTGAAAGGGATGAAAGTTGGGAAAGCTGCAGGGTACGACAGAGTGTCTGCTGAAATGCTGAAGGGCGGTGATGGGGTGGTAGCAAGCCTGTTGTGCCGAATCTTTAATATGTGTTGGAGATATGGCCGTGTGCCGGATGATTGGTGCAAGGCTGTAATCGTACCACTATATAAGGGAAAAGGCTCTCAGCAGGAGTGTAAAAACTACCGCGGCATTAGTCTTTTGAGCGTTGTCGGCAAACTGTTTGCGAAGGTTTTGATAAATAGAGTGATAAAAGTGACAGATGAGAAAATATGGGATGTACAGGCAGGATTTAGAGAGGGAATGGGCTGTATGGATCAGATCTTCTCCCTAAGGTGCATAACCGAAAAACATCTAGCAAAGCACAAGAACGTCTATTGTGCTTTCATTGATTTGGAGAAGGCCTATGATAGTGTGTGGAGGGTAGAACTGTGGTCGACACTATCCAAGTACGGTGTGGACTGGCGCTTGGTACGGGCACTGAAATCTTTATACAAGGATTCCAGTGCTTGTGTTAGGATAAATGGGGCATACACGAACTGGTTCTGCATCTCGAGGGGTGTTAGACAGGGTTGTGTAGCGTCACCGTGGCTGTTCAACTTGTACATGGATAGTTGTCTGATAGATTTGAAAGAGGGTGAGTGCGGATTGAGGATGAATGAGTTGCCTGTCAAATGCCTTATCTACGCAGATGATCAAGTTCTACTTGCATCATCAGCAGAACAGTTGCAAGACATGGTGACTGTGATGGGTGAAGCATATAAGAGGAAAGGGATGAATATAAATGTGAATAAGACGAAGGTCATGGTGTTTGAAAGAGGAGAGGATGTATCGGTGTGTGATGTGAAAATAAATGATAAGAGTGTGGAGCAAGTAAGTGAGTTTATATATTTGGGGAGTCTGTTTACAAGGGATGGGAAGATTGATGGAGATGTGGAAAAGAGAGTAAACGCGGGAAACAAAGTGAATGGTGCTATACATGCGATTGTGACCAGCCAGTCGATGTCTAAAAAGGCTCGACTGGCTGTTCACAATGGTGTGCTGGTGCCCACGCTTATATATGGTAGTGAATGTTGGGTGTGGCAAAAACAACATGAAAGTAGAATAAATGCTGTGGAAATGCGTTCCTTGCGAAGCATGTGTGGCCTGACTATGAATGATAGGCTGAGGAATGATGTGATAAGACAGCGGTGTGATTTAAAAGAAGATGTAGTGACAAAAATTGAAAAGGGTATGCTGAGATGGTTTGGGCATGTTGAGAGAATGAATGAAAGGCGACTAACAAAATGTATTTACAAGGCTGATGTAAAGGGAAAGGCCGGGCGGGGACGCCCTAGGAGGACATATACTGACCTTATTGGTGATGTTCTTCAGAAAGGCCAGGTGCGTAGTACTCGCAACCGGCGTGCGTGTATGACCAGATGTATGAACGTAAACGAGGCAAAAGGACTATGTAAGGATCGTAGCAGGTGGCGTTCTGTAGTTTCTGCCTACCCCCATGGGAAGAAGGCGTGAGTTTATGTATGTATGTATGTAATCTTCAAAAATGCTCTGGACACAGAACTCAGACAATATAACAACATAACTACGGAACGTCCAATTTTATGGCTTATTTCGTAAAAATGTACGATAGATCATTGCCCCTACCATAAGTTCTCGATTGTCGAGTCGAAGTCACGCGATGTCGAGACGTGTCGTCGAGACTGCAAAAAAGTGACATTTGGTGACAGCTACAGTTTGTTTTGGAATGAAACTTGAATGCCGAAACGCTATGGTATGCTTTTTTGGTCATTTTGTGTAGTACTGAAGGTATTTTTAATGTGGTTGCTGCTTGTTATTTTGTTGATTTTTATTAATCTGAAGATGAATCTATTACCTTAAAATAATGTTGTAGCACTAACTAAACTTTAAAACATAAATACGTGGCATTCAAAACCTTTCTTAAATTGACGTTCGATTTACAAAGGCCTGGGGTTTATTTTCTATGACTATAAAATGAAGGGGTAATCGACCTTAGGTACCATTTAAGCCAAAATAAATTTTATGAATAAGGGAATGACATTTACGTTATAAATTATTTATAATTCTGAAGTTTGTCTTGAAGATGGCCAGTAAGTGGTCACAGTTTGACTAGAACACCTAAGGGGCCGTTCAAGTATTACATAAGCTTCTTTATTACAGTTATTTACCCCCCCCCCTCCCCCTTGTCAGCAAAAGCAAGCAAAGCTCTTACCCCCCTCCCATGCTTACGTAAACATTGGTATATGCATTTTTCTTTTAATGTAAGTACCTATTCTGTTTTTTTTTATTGATTCTTAAGCAGCAGTTATAATTCTAACAAGTGTAAATTTAGATAAGTGAATAGCACGCGGTAATTCCCCTACTCGGTTCTAAGCGAGTACCTAAACGTATTCATTATTTGTGGGAATCCCCGAATATGCGTTTCGTTTCCAAGCATAGACAATGTGTGGGTTGCCATATATGTGAAAAAGTAAATAATTATAATTACTGTTGACGTAATCACCATCTAGACCCCCACCCCCCATGTCATCAAAAATAAACAAAGCATAGACCCCCCGCCCCCTATAGTGCTTACGTAATATTTAAACGGTCCCTAAGGAAAGACTCATTGAAATGCCTATTGCAATCGTCTTCTTTACATTTCGACGATACATCTTTTGATAATACAATTAGGGTCCAGTAGGTGGCCACGTTTATTGCGGTGGCATATCGCCTACTGCAATAATTCCATCAGACAGTTGCCTACACCTTTACGTGAGATAATAATCACGTTAGTAGGGGTCATCGCAAGTTTTTTTTTAACTGGACCTTTATTTATGCACCATTTCCGCAGAGGGGACTTTGACAAATGCCTGCAATTTTTGCTTCCGCTACTTTTCTACCTTTACTTGCCGGCAGGCAGACGTAACTACATTGTAATTGCTTATCTAATATTGTTTGATCTATGAAGTGAACTCATGCTGGTCCTCTGATTTTCTTTTAAAAAAAATATTTTGAAAGATAGTGAAGACTAGCAAAAACTATTTGTAAAAATAATTCGCTCTTTCTGTCACTTCTGTGTTCATAATCAGCCTTTAATGTTCCCACTGCTGGAACACAAACCTCCTCTCTTCGAGAGGGAGTGGGCTGTAATCCACCACGCGGGCTCGGTGCGGGTTGGTAGATGTCACATGACTTAAAATTTTTGGTAGAACCAAAAATTTTTGGTTCTAGGACATGCTTCCTCACGATGTTTTCCTTCACTGTTAGATAGATACTCGTAGATAGAAGATAGAATATTCTTTATTATGTACACCATAAAAATTACAGACATTAATATAGAAATTTTACATTGGGTGACACAATGGGCGGTCTTATCGCTAAAAGCCGTTTGACCGTTTTGACTTTTATGTTATTAAATACAATAGAAGTGGATATATTTAGTAACCTATTCCGCTTAGCTATTTCTAAAGAGTCATAAAATACCCCTGAAATAAATCGACACATGTTTCACCTCTCAACGAGGCATCCTCAGGATGACGATATACTTGTCGCGAACTCGAACACGGCGTGTTGCCACACCAAGCGCCGAGCGCAGACGCGCGCGTGCGCACGTACGTGTCGATTAATTTTAGGGGTATTTTATGACTCTTTAGAAATAGCTAAGCGGAACAGGTTACTAAATATATCCACTTCTATTGTATTTTATAATGGATTTCCGCAAGGTCACGCCTGAATCAATTAACTATTTTATGTTATTTTAGGGAAATCATTTTCTACTACCTAGCATATGGAGAAAACTTGAAATAAATTTGCAATAAACGTTTTCTATTTTTGATTTTATAGCTGGCAATTATGATTACGAAGAGGGTTTATTGGTAAAACATGACAACGGCAGCCGGTATTAAATTAAAAATCACAAATTAATTAATTAATTTCGACAGGCACGCTTTGCATTTGTCATTGTTAAATAACATTACTCTTGAGCTTAGAATGTAATTAATAATTAAGTAAATAATTGACGGTTCATTAATTTTCAAATTATTTATCTAAAATCCTTTAATTATTTACATAACGTGCCTCGAACAATAAGACATTATCTCCGATTGTTATTAATTATAAAGTTTACGGAGTAAGGGCGGGGGCACACCGACGCGTTCTCCGCGCGAAGTCTGCGCGCAATGAAATTAAAGCTGGCACAATGAATCCTCAAGTTTTAATTAAAGCGTGAAAAGTGTCGCCGGCGACTGCTGCCACCTCGCGACCATCAGATGAGCTCGTATTGTTTTGACCACTTTATTGCGTCAAGGAGATTTCTTTTAATAGTAAATATTATTTATTTTGTAAAGGGTTCTTTTCCTACGGACGCTTTGTCTTTAAAATGAGGTTTGTAGGAAAATGACTATGAAAAATCATTACAAAAGTCGCTGGAAATAATCATCTTAGACATCCTTTGATTTTATAGTAGGTAGAACCAAAACAGTGTAGTCTTTCAGCCATCATCTGCCTAGCCTTTTCCCAACTATATTGGGGTCGGCTTTCAGTCTAACCGGATGCAGCTGAATACCAGTATTTTACATAGAGCGACTGCCTATCTGACCTCCACAACCTAGTTACTAGGTAACACGATACCCCTTGGTAAGACATAGTGTAGTTTTTTAGCCATTGTACTAATATTAATATATAACTAAAATTAACCTACCAAATAGGTATAAATTCTAAAAATAACAAGAGATTACTTTGTAACGAACCCAAAAAAACTGACGATCAAATAAATCATGCCAGTCAGTCACTCCAGTAGAATTATTGCTTTTTAATTTGAAACAGACGGAAAAAGTGAATAAAACGCGGCCAAAAATGTCCCCTTATTCAATTAGCTTCGATCACCGATGTTATTTTGAGTTTTTTACGACAGTTCTTACGTTTGTAATCGTAAAGATGGATATTTTATGACTTGAGACGTATCACTTAGTGCACGTACGCGAGTCCTTTTAATTCTGTTTTATGGATTAACAGTTCGGTATTAACACACTCCATGTTTTGTATCTGTCATGAAAATTACAATTTATAATTTATTTATATTAGAAAATTAGGATTCTCATTAATTTCATTAGCATGATTTTATTAAAGAATGTCTGAAATATTATCTAAGCAGTGTATTTCAAATATTGATCATAGTTCGTGATGAAAATTTGTTTTCTGACTGTACACAGAATAAATAAACTAAGCCCCATAATTTTTGTTTTGTTGTTAAAGCTTCACAGCTCGAGTGCATTTTAATTACATCACTAATTTAATATACTATAAAATCGCTTCTAATGGAATGACATTTTGGATTCACTAAAACGATTCCATGCGGCTTATTTAGTTCAGCATAGCATTACGTGCCACATTCACATTCCTACACAACTTAAACTGCTCTACTAGAAGTAAACCAACATAAAAAATGAAAAAAAAATGCAAACATAAACAAGCACAAGCACATAATGCAACGGCAACTGAGAAAGTCACATCGTAAAAACAAAACATAATCGCAAGTAAAAAAGCTGTAAAAACAAGTGAAATAAACAGCTTGTAATGAAGGCAAAGTTGAGGTTAAAGTTGTTACAAGCTCGTGGCTTAAGACGGAAGCTAGAAACAAAGTATGTTATAATGATGCGGTCTGTTTTTGTGCTCGCGCGTTTACCTTCTCACAATGGAGGTTTGACATGGGACTGGGACCCAGTTTAACGTTTTTTGTCATAGTTTCGTGAACCCTTTGAGCTTACAAACTTGTTACATGTAAAAATATGTATTTCAACTTAATTGGGCGACATGCTGTGTTTGTTTTGTTAATTTTTTACGGTTGAGAGGCTTAAAATGTAGCAATCAAGATCGGAGATTAGACGAAAGTATTTTTCTTTTGAAGAAAATTGGAGTTAGTAATTGGGTACATAAATATGATTAAATTTTTCTATAACATTAGTGATTTGTGTTTCAGATAAAAATGTTTTATTATAAAAGCAAAAATTCTACCAATATTCTTGTTTGAGTGAGCCAAGCAAGTATTTAAAAATACAACGCTCAAAATCGGCCTTACAAACAGAAATAATAATAAATAAATATTCTATTCAGCTAGAGGATCAAAACTTCCGTCATCATACCATTTCAATTCAAAAATCGGAAAACAATAAAGCGATTCGGCAATATTAATGAAGTTGCCGAAATTCGTACGCTTTCGGCTGCAGATTTCGGACGAATGGCTGCGGGCGTAAAGGCCTGAGCACTTTAAAATTTATCGAATTTTCATGTTTCGCGCCGCCACCGTTGGCGTCGGCCCTCTCGTTGTGACACTGTCATACAAAGTTCAACGAATGTGCACAAAATTGTTTTTGTAAAAGTAATTTTGAATGTGGAATTCGGTGTCGTTTGTGTTTTTGGAACGGGTTAAAGCGAAGGTATTAAGGTAATGAGGCGTTTTCCAAGTTTCAGAGGTGCTACATTTAGGGCACGGCAATTAGAAATCAAGAACAATATTTTCATGTTTTGAATGATGCATCAAAATTTGGAACGATTATAACGTTAATTTGATTTTTGAAGCAGATAAAAAAAATAGAGTCGTTTGAAAATTATTACCAGACTGAAAAAATATAGAGATTTTATGTAAATATATACACGACACATTTAAAACCATTCTAATACAAGGTACATACACATAAAAGAAACCACATTAGAATGAGGAATCCTTACTTAGTAGTCTGTATCGCTCGCATTTGCACGGTCGGCTGTTTGCCGCCGCATCGCCCCCGGCTATTTCAGCACCACTGTTCTAAATTCAAACTTTTATATATTATACTTTTTCTGTAATATGTGGTTTTAATGGTTTTAGACATGTGTCCTTTGGCACATGCTGGGTTTTAATAGAATAAAAGAGGTATGTTCCATTTAAAACAAAAGTTTCCACCTTCTGAAGAATACCTACAGTTTCAACACAAAATGTATTTCATGGCATTTTTGTACCAACATCAGAATTTTATTTAATACGCTCAAAACAATTACCAAAATTAAGCTGACACATCAGCATTTCCCAACAAATTCGAACTCGACAAAAACTGGAAAAATTCCAACTCACATACACAAACAGGGTCCCATACAGTTAATGAGTGCTGAGTTGCCAGTGTTGGTAAAAAGCCGGGGTTGCCAGACAAATAAAGATTTATACAGGACAATGTCTCTTAATTGCGCTGTGTCAGGTGGCCCGAATCATACCGATTGTGAAGTTTTAGAAGTTCAGTGTCGGGTCTGATATAACCGGAGGCTGGGTTTGGTGGTTATAAGGACAATTACTGAAAACTTAGTTCTAACATCTACTTGTATAAAATAAAATATTATTGAAAATTTAAAAAGAAATGCGTATTGAAAATTTAATATGAACGTACAAAATTGTTATCTGAATTTAGAAACAAGTATAAAAGACTTAAACGACTAAGATTGGAAACATTATTAATATAATTTACAATACTACTTGATACACAGAGTAAGTAAATGTAGCTACTACATCATTTTCTATGAACACATCTATCAATTCCAAGATCTATCAAAAACTTATACCATCATTGTTTCCAAAGTACAAAACTTCGCCAATATCTCATTCATCATTAGCGACACCAACAACCAAATTTACGCCTTATTCTTCATCAATAAGATTCAAATCTATTCAGAAGTCAATTCAGTCTTTGCACAAATGTTAGGACACGTCTAACTCCCTCTCGTTAGGTAATCAAATTTGTTTGCAGTGTGCTAACGAGGCTGCAACGGTCAGGACTATAGTCGCCGGTCTGCGTCGTGATTTGCTTGTTAATGTAGTGGTACCTGAAGCAATCGATATTGTTATTAGCTTAGTCACTGTTCTTGATAGATGTAGTCTCGTTTTGGTTGGAAGAGAATAGTTTGAAAAGCCATTTTGATTCTGAGATGTGTCTTAAAATTTTCATGTTAAACACATTGAACGTAAAAAAAATTACCTATAACTTTATTCACTCAGACAAGTCAATATTGTCCTATGTTCAGTTAGTCAATACCTATGGTGATTGATATTTTAAAACATGTTGATGGCGTTTAGTCTGAATACATGTATTTAGTTGATATGATTTGATGAGTAATTTCAGATATAATTTCATCACGGCTTATATAGGATCTACAAATCGTGATCTGTACTGGATGATATTTCTATTGTCTTTGTTAAAGTGAATGCTAAAGCAAAGCTGCACTGCGTCGTCCTATTGTTCAATTAGTTCCCCCTATAAGATTTCATTCCTTTTAAAACAATTTTTCACAAAATTAAAATCACAACAGCAAAAATACCGTTTATATTCACCAACCCATCCATATGCAACGCCAATTGTATTCTTTGAACGCATCCGCTGCACACACGGAAATTAATAAAGAGACAAATTAACGGGAAAACAAAAAATAGTGTTCCAAAGTCAATGACACAATGACAGCCATTGTCGACCACTTGTGCCTCATTAGGAAGAAAAAAAAAACAATTAAGCTGCCTCCACCTGGACAACTTCATCATACCGTGTATCAAAACAAAAGTCGTCTTTATCACAATTCAATTAGAGGTAGTATTTCTTTGATAATCTCTTCATCATCTGCAGATTTGTGTAGTTCCCCTTCATCGTCGTACATACGTCAGTCGTAAAGTACTGGGGCCATTCCTTTATGAGCATTGTGAACTTTAATCCGGTCGTGAATGGTATTGTTTTAAATCACCTACGGCCCAAAGGATCGTGAGTTCTCATTGTGCTGTCGAGTATTGTGCGATGGGTACTTTGATATGGGCGTTTAGGGACGCAACGGTACGTATGGAGTTGGGTAACGGACATGTCATTTCTCTGCCAAATATTAGATGGGCCATTTAAAGCCTGAGGCCGGATATACTTGGGCACGCCACAATTGCGGCGATAAGTTCCCTCTTTGAGGAGTGGCTGGAGAGGCGCCACGGCGTCCTCAACTTCCGCCTGACGCAGGTCCACCAGACCCGGTTGCTTCGGGAGGTTCCTGTTCCGGATAAGGCGGGAGGAAACGCCCGGGTGTCACAATTGTGTAGATCGCCCGGAGGATACGGTCGGTGGAGGTCTACCCGGCCTGGGCGGGGCATCGCCTTGTCGTCATGCAGACGATCGGTGGCGGTGATCTCTCGCGTCCGGCCTTAGTTCAGGCCATGGTATGGAACGAGAGAGCATGGGAGGCCGTCACCTCCTACTGCGAAGCAGTAATGCTCACAAAGGAGGAGGCGGAAAGCGTGAGAGAGAGGCAAATTTTGCGCCCTCACGCCCCTAACCGCCGTAGGAGACGCCCTGGGCGTCGAGAATCGCAAGCCAATTCCCGGCCACCGTAGGCGCAGGCTTGCGGGCTGTGAGCAATGGGTAGCTCGCCGTCCGATAAGGACCAAGCCCGGGTCGACGGCGCGTTGTGTTCCACGCGCGCCTCAAAGAGATGTCAGCAGAATTGAAGGGGTCCGATAGGTCCAATGCCTACTGGGGTTGTGGGTTTGTCCGAAAGGGTTACCGTGGCCTCTGGCAACTTACAGGCAACTGAAGGAACACGGATGGGTTTTAATCAATAAGAGTCTGAGATGTTTTCCCGCTCCTCCCAGATCGGGAGAAGTTATTTAATAATTACCCACCAAAAAAAAAAGGGCGGATATACTTGTTCACCCATTATAATATTGGTATTATCAGGGTTTTGTTTTATTTTAAACTGCATGATATTGTTTTTGTGCTCAAGTAAAAGAAATGGATCCAAATTAACTACATATTTATAATTTTAAATAATTAATTACAACCTTACATAGACATTATTTAACTTTCCAAAACTCTCTCAAATTGCTTCGAACAGATATAAGCCATAATGTACTGATAACACCAGTAATTTTCTTTACTTAATTACTCGAGCCTTTTAATATAAACATCGATTTCATTTATCTCGATTCCCCATCGAAGCGGCTCTCGCAACTCGAAGGTAACATAATGTTAATTTACCAGGATCGAGTGATTTGTTAATCCCACAATCGATTTGATCGCTCGGCTCGCAATTAATTCGGTCTGCTTAGCATCGATTTGCGATAAACATGGGGCAGATTGTCTTGATGATTAAATGAGTTGTATTTTTTTTCTTTTTCAATAATAATGAATGTTAATTTTATTCATATATGTTCAGTTTAATTTTTTATTGTTGTGAATAAAAAAAGAAAATACACATAATCAAGGAAAAGGTGATGATGAATAATTATTTAAATTTAAACTTTAAATCTTCATTTGAAAACTGACCAAAAATACAGAATATCTGATTGGCATTACAAAGTATAAATTTATGGATCAGGCTTAACACGTTGTTTAAAACCGTGTGCATTACGGTTTTCCCAAAGATCAAAAACTTACAAAATAAGACGGCGACAAAATAAGGGCGACTGAAAATTTATCGTCGTAAATTGCCTCCGTACATTTTTCAACGAGAATAGTTTAAGAAATCACACTTAACTTGGTTATATGCTCCTTAGAAACGCTCATAAATACAGGGGTGCCCTGAAAAAGGTTTTTTCCTTGAATTTAAAGGATCGCTGTGTACTCGTCGTAAATTTTAGTAATAGTCACTTGTATTTTTGGAGTGAATTCAAAAGTGAATGCTGCGTTAGTGAGTACGGATGTGGAGTTTGAAATACGAGTTGTAGCCTGGCTATGTCAAATGTCTATAAATATCGTATCCAGTCCGAATACGATATTTATAGACATTTGGTACGAACTTCATCATTATTTCCATTAATATTCATAGGAAATTCTGCGATAAACCAAAAACTTCTCAAATCATTAGAGAAGAAAATCCATGTGTGCTTATTGATGGTCTAACTAATTTGAATGAGACTGAAGAATATGACGAAAGGGAAGAGACGAGAATACTGTTCAAAGAATCTCGAAAGCATCAAACATCGATGGACAACCGTTCAGCCGAATAAACCATTGAAATTCACCACTTTGGAGCCTAATCGCGTGAAATGGAATTATCTATGCTCTACTGGATACATTCGATCTGTTCTGTTTGGATTGTCCGAACATACAGCATCTTCTATAATTCTTAATGATTCAGTATCATTACCAAAACAGAACAATAACAACTTCTTCCTTATCTTCAAATTTTTGCGACCCTCGACCTGTCTATAACTGTCACAAATCATTAGCCAAATGTCAGTAGAACGCCAGCAAGCAGTATAAAATTCATGCTAATTGCAAGGGGCGGGGGGGCATTGACGGTGTCACTCGGTAATGGCTTTTAAGAAATGTAATAAATTATTCTACCCGCTGCCGCCAGGTGACGAGCGCCGATGTGTTGGTAGGGAACAAGTTACAGGGGATGATAAAATCGCTAGTTGTCTTGGGTCATGTGTTTTTAACCTAAGTGATGCTGTTGTTAAAATAAATAAAACAATCCCAAAAGAATTAACCCAGGCTATTAATAGGTCATATAGACCCGTCAAACTTTAGCCTAAAAACAAAGATTTTTGCAAAAATTGTATCGTACCCATACAAATTTAATGCTATTGAATTTGTCGGGAATCTTACAGCATGATAAATAATTTTTGCTTATCTTTTGTGCTAGTACCGCGTATACATATAATAAGATCAACTCACTTTATCACCACACATAGAAGGTGCTTTCATCAACCCCAGAAAGTATAATATACTCTATTTAAAAGCTTTAAATTCTAGCCAGCATCAAGTTTCCAGGTCACATTAGTACCGGACCAAAGATCGTCCCTTGCGCCACACTATGTTTTCAGACGTACGACTTGCTCTTATCGTTCCCGGAATTCGTCTGTTACCAAGTAATTCAAAAAAGATATGTCTTTTAGGGGCTACATTGTTGGCTTTAATTATTGTGAGCGATTTATAGTGTACATATAGATATTTATGTGTGTTCAAAAAAACGATACGCTACTCTTAGTAGTGGTCTTTTGGTGGCTTTTGAGAGATACTTCTTAGATTTTTATTTTCCATTTTGGATATTTATTTATGGGTTTATAGTATCGCGTTTATCGCATTAATTGTACAAAATAATGAAGTACCATTTTATAACCCACTGTTATTGTCTATGATACAAAACTTAACATTTCATCAATTTTTTTTAGACTACGATAGTGATCACAATCCTAAAATCAAACTTTAGCCAAAATACAGATTTTTTTTTTACAAAACTTTGATTTCTATGAATTGAAGGATCTTCTGTCTGTTTCCTATTTCTCGAAGTGAACTATGAGATTCAACTTTTCCCATCGGACACCATGGCGCATGTTCTCACTCAATTACCAACATTCTATCAAACTCCCTCACGATCACCTTCCATATAAATGTTTCCCAGCAAAATAAAGACCTCCTCACACGCGTACCTGTGGGACGCATCAATTCTATTTAATAATTAAGGCTGTCAAGCTGCGTGTGTCTAAAGGAGGGAAGAGATCCGTGGGCGTAGACCTTTGTCACACCGTTAATTACCTCAAACTTGGAGATGGATTAATTTTATATGACTTTCGTGCTAGTTGTTTATTGGTTGTTGGGAATTTGTAATTGCTGATTTCATTGCTTGTTTTTGTATGTACAAATTAGAATGTTTCCATTTACCAAAGTTACCTTAATTTCTGAATGAAATACTCAAATAACTTCTGCGAATATGTAATCAATATTTGAATGCGAGTTCTGAGCATCTACTAGGAACATTATATCGGTATCTACTAAAATTCGAGGATTATGGGTACACTTCATGAGAATTAGTATTCTAAATTAATCCATATAACTACTCCTGATTACCCTAATTAATAAAGCAAAACAACGCTCGAAACTTTACAATAAACTGCCTAAAAATTCCGTTGAAATATCTAAAAAAGATTGCGTAAAATCGTCCCACGTCTCCTCTGGTTCCATTTGACCAAGCATTGAGTTCCACGATGGTAAATCATCACCCTTCTGCTTACCTCCATTTGCGAAATAGCCGTCCGCCTATTAAATGTCGATTTTTCACGTAAAGACCAGTCCCTTCTGTACCCTGGCGCCCTGCCTCCCCTGTCTAAAGGGAAACAGTTGATATTTGAAGGAGCCTTTTAGGGTTGAATTTTCTTTCGTAACTTTCTTTGAATTTAAATGTATCGAGTTTTGAAATACTTTTTTAAAAACCTTTTCTTTGAAGAATTTTTTGAAACGAATGTGAATGATGTGGAAGAAAAATTTCCAATAACTATTCTTATCTTTACTGTAAATAGCTGAAATAATTAACAGAATACATTTACGTTACACTGCTCTTTCTATATGAAAACTCTATCATTTACGGGTAGTAATAGTTTATATTCCCAAAATCTTTTATAGCACTAACTTTATACGTTCTAAGTCCCTCAAAAAGTACGAATTTCGATCGTCCCATAGATCAAATTTGTCATTCAACATAATCCTATCTCCATTAAAACTAAAACAATCCACACATCCCGATGAAGGATGTACAGATTTCTATACATGATTCATTTCGGCTGGGCACTGCTCAGTTGAAAACTGGCGTGCAACGTCACAACGTCACATGGCACACAGGCCTGTGACGTGTCAGGAAGTGGCACGCAGGAAGTCAAGGGAAACATTCAGTGCTGGGGTATAGTGCAAGGAAGAGGAAAATGGCGGGGAAATATTTGTTATATACACGATAAGAACTGTTTTACTTGATGTCAGACTCCGTCGTAAAAGCTTTTATCTTATGCAATAGTTTCTGGTTGCCATAAAAGTGATACTAGTGCACTTAATTTTAACCTAGTTGATGTTCGTTAGCCCCAGAGATTTTGTCTGACAGCTTATGATTGTGATCTATCCTATGATTGGCCTAGTTTGATATTATTTCAATTGTGAACAGTAATTTTATTTGAAATAGGTAGTTGATCGACAACGGCAAATTTTGGTTTTCAATCTGACAGTCTCTTCTACAAGTTAAGAACTACTCGGGCCTTCTCAGATTTTTCCCATTACTGTCTCCTATTAACTAACTACAATCGCCATTCTCTCATACCTCACAAACAAAAAAGCAGAAGTATTAAGTTCGCCGCCATTTTGAGATTACCAGCGGACTGTGTGCGGCGCGACTTAATTTATTGCCCTCCAAAGTGTTTGAATTGTTAATGCTACGTTCTACTTACAATGTCGGAAGTGCACCTTTACTGTATTTATTTTTATTGACTCAACGATTGTTCCGTCTTGCAATGATTTAGATGTAGGATATCGCTTTTTATCTTCAGCTTATGGACTATCATATTGATGAATTATCTCTCTTCGACTATATTAAGTATTATTGTGGCGTTGTTATTTAAATCTGCTTATTATATTTAAGTTTATCCTCGTCAGTAGTACGAACTACTTCTTAAATTGAACTTTTTGCTATTTCTGGGCCATCATCAACTTTTTTTTTCTCTCAACCACTGTCCATTACTACAAGTTATTTTAATTTGATTCAAGTTTTCCTATCTTATGCCGTAGGTATTGCAAAAGTCAATGATAGCTTATAAGCTATCATTGACTTTGTGTTATCATGATAACATTATTCAAATACTTCATTAACAATTCCGTAGGTAGATCAAACTAATGTTATATCAGAAGCATTATCATCTGTTACTGTCATGGCTGAATTTGCAAGCTTCTCTACAATTTATGTTGATGTTTTGTCCGAGTCATTAAAAATTTATCAAGTTTGTACCTTAATAAAAACTATACAAACACGATATGAATATTCATCAGTCCCAAATATTTCTTTGACTCCAAACTTAAGGGTTTCGTTGTCAAATGTCAAATTTGAGTCAAAGCTAACACGACTATGATCAAAGTATGATGGAGCCAGAACTATGTTTTTAATTTCGTAATGGTCTCCCTTGAGATTGCCTTCAGAATACAATATGACGAACTAGGGACGCCGCGGGGTTGCTCTTCTTTTGTTATTTTATTATTCGTTTTTTTAACTTAAATGGTAAGCAGATTGTATGAGTAACATGACATTTGTAGATTGTAGAAGTTAACAATGCTAGTATCTAATTACTTTAAAAGTATGAAGCGAATAAACTTTACTGTCACCGAAATTCTGAAAGAATCTATTGAATGGAATAGTGATGTGACTTGAAGTGGTAAATTCAATGCTCAGATAATGAGGTGAGACATAGTAGCAGTAGCAGCACATGATGTATTTTTTTTTTTTATTCTCCAGCCTTTAATACTTCACTATTGGATATTATACCCCGTTAAATTACAAACGAAAAATAAGCTACTCATCGTTTCATGCTGAACATTTGTAACTCTGCATACCTATCGTCTATATTACCTTCTTGTCATCATCATCATCAGCCTATAAATGTTCCCACTGCTGGGACACAGGCCTCCTCTCTGTGAGAGGGAGTGGGCCTTAATCCACCTCGCGGGCCCAGTACGGGTTGGTAGATGTCACATGTCTTCGAATTTTCGGTTCTAGGACATGTCGGTTTCCTTACGATGTTTTCCTTCACCGTTTTGAGAGCAGTGGTGATGAAATAATTTACACAAAGTAAAGCGTCTGTCTGGGTTCGAACCTATGACCTATAACTCGTAAGTCGCGGCCGTTACCACTGGGCCACCACTGCTTATCTTCTTTTTGTATATATTTACATATTATAGGCTATGTCCATCTGTATTATTCCTAAAAGATCAAGAAAGTAGTCAACCAAATACATAAACAAAACTGCACGGACAGGCACACATTAATTTAATTTTATATATAGATCAATTTGAGTGAAGTAGAGTCGTGGGTCGCCCGGGGGAGTTCAATAAAAAACCACTTTATTCCTGTTCCTTTTATGTAATAGGTATTTCATTATACTGATAATTTTGCTTAAGTAAGATTCTCCTTATTTATGTAGATAGGAAAAGGAACATTGGTAGCTGAAATGTACTGATGAAAATAAAATCTACCTAATACATAATGGTCATTGGCAACAATCAATTCTTTGTTTGCTGTGACTGTAATCAAAGGTAAAGGAGATCTAATAAATAAAAAGTCGGATTTCACTGCCACACAATAATTATGTCAACCATAACAATGTTATTGCGTTCACAGATCGAAACGTTATACGAGTATCGCATTTACTTACGAAGATAAATTGAAGCATTTTGTGGAATCAATAAAATTGGATAGCTTAGAGAATCAGTGATCTAACTGACATTTTATAAGTTTCGTTTTTGCTTATAAAAAAATGGACGATATTTGTAACATTTTCACTTTATAGGATAAGACAAAATCTAACCTCATGCAGGGTTAAATGAATTTGTCAGACTATTTTTGCATTTGGATCATTTGTCATTTTTATGCCATGAATTAATCAAAACATAAGTAATATAAGTTAAGTTTTAAATTATTTTTTACCATAATTTCTTCTCAAATTATATGAAATTACGTTCTCAATTTAATTATAATACCTACCGTAAGAGCATTATTATTAAAAAACAGTATCAAATGGTAAATTGTGAGTTGAATAAAACAAAATAAAGTTACAACCACTTTAATAGGTTGTCAAACAATATTAAAAGTGCAAAAATTACATGGTCTATTATTATATTCTTGATAATAAAGTAGGTCAGTGGTAAAAACTCACAGTAGGTACTTAATTATTTTTATATACACCCATGCTATAAAAGTTTCAGAAACAGTTAGCTTATTGCCAACATTAAAGCAGCCAGTGTCATAGTAACCATAATATCATCCAAATGAGTGTTATAATGTTGTACTAAATTTCATTATGCAACTCGTTTCAAAGTTTAAGCGGGGGACAGCAGCACCCGCTGCATGCATGTACGGTGATGTGCTGGTGCAGACGACGTTCATACGTGCAGTTGTACTGAATTTCGTGGGATTTTTTTTATTCTTGATCTTGAATTACAAACACCCAATGATTTCAGAAACTTTTATAGAGTATTCATATCATGGGTGTAGATAAAGTCTTGTATGCAACTGTATATAATTAGGTATTAAAACACTCATGTGATACTATTATCACAACCCACCCACATTCGTGTTTTAATACCCCTTATTAAACAACAGTTGCATAAATAACTAATAACCTAACTCAAAAATTGGGCAATCAAATGCAAAAAGAAAATGTTCAAATCTGACTACACTTTTAAACATCATCAGGACATTTATGTTTATCTACTTCGTGGAATTCTCACTCGCAAATCCGAATTTCCAAAGTAGTTCTGCCCCTAACTTTATAATTATCTACCAGCACTAATGAGTTCACTTTTAGATTCAGAAAGTCAATTTCATCACTTAATAACATTTATTTTGGTACCGTAGAAAATTGACTTACTTTTAATTCGTTGTATCAGGAAGCCATTTTGGTCGCCCCTATTTATTATCTATGGGCTTCAGTAACGAGAATGTGTGATACATACAGATGAAGCGATCAGTCAGCAAAAATGTTCGTCAATAATTGCTGGAAAAATAGGAGGACAGAGAAGATAGATCTAGAAACAAAATAAGGACATGACATTTCAGTAGTAAACGTTCAAAAAACATAAAGCGCAGGCTACACTGAGAACGAAGATATAAGTTCGTTTAACTTCGCTTATATAGCTACCGCGTTTTTGCATACTTCGGTTCACACCGCGAACTATAAAGCTAAACGAACTTAGCTGCATTCCCAGTGTGGCTTGCGCTTAAGACAAAGGAAGACACAGATGAAAATTAATTGTGATTCAAGAGAAAGATACTTGAGCCAGAGAATGTTCAGCAAATAAAAATTATAATGCGTCCAGAACATGAAAATATGGTTTTCAGAACGCAGGACACTTCAAATCCTTGCTATAGATATGTATAAGCAAGATGTATCGTCTCTCAAGATTCCATTGCAATGACATACAAACCTAACCTTTCCTCTTCAGTATCTATAACAACAAATCAGGTGAACAGCCCAACAATCGTCCGACCCTTATGTCCCACGACGAAAGGTAATTGGGCCATCGAAAATTGATCGCGTTCTGATCGAGATGCGGGCATTCAGCTGCCTGTTGATATCACGGGACATTACTCTTTATTAACTTGTCGCTTTTTCTCGCCGTTGACAAATACGAGCCGTTTGATGTGATCATTGATTTATTCATACGGATTCGTCAAAGGAGCAATGTGTGTTATAATATTTTGTTACTTATATTGTTAAAGAATGAGTCATGTAGATGAAAAACAGCTTTGTTTAATAATATACCAAGAGGTATTTTGTTTGTGTTTACTAACTGGGCGATGACAAACAACTTAACAATAAGTAAAATGACAAACACCTATTTCATTCAAAAATGCAATTGACAAAGAACTAGGTCGTTTGCTGCTCAACCCCCTAGGGACACACCGTGATAAACGTCCTTATGCAAATGAAGCCATTAAATAAAGCATCGAATGACCCCTAATGTTTTACTTTAAAAAACGTAAACAACTTGAATTGGGTGTTTTATAATCACGCTATATTACAATTAACGTTGTTCACGGCAATACTGAATTAATACGGGAAGTGGGAGCACCCTACTGTTAGTATTAGGGACATAGAAAATGATTATGGGACTTTTGTGATTTTATACTGCCTTATCTGAAATTGACGATTAAATTCCGGTACGGCCGATTGTTGGGACATTTACCCCATTAGTGAGATATGAGATTGTGGGTTAATACAGTTATTTAGATAGTAAAATTAATTTTATGATTTGAAGTTAGTAATTAAGTTGGTTTTTAAAATCTTTATTTGTTCGTTAATTAGAAATGTGAATTGAAGTGAATAAGTAAGTATCATACATGCAATGTGTGCGAGCAAAGTTTTGTTTAATATGTACAGTTAACCGCGTATCAGTTGTAACAGTTGCACCACCAAAACCACCCTTACTAATTGATACGACATGAACGTGCTGTTAATTTCTAAAAGATACACATGAAGACGCTGTCAATATCGACTTGTTACCACTGATGTGCGGTTGACTGTACTTCATTACTTAGTAAAAATTCATCAAAATACGTTTTTACTCATTTATATTACCGCCGCCAGCTTGGTTAATATTCTTTGAGGAGGTTGTCAATTCAACTGTGTTTTTTTTTGTATGTTTGTTTCGCGATTACTCCGCCAATTATGAATTGATTTCATCATCATCATTATCAGCCTATAAATGTTCCCACTGCTGGGACACAGGCCTCCTCTCTGTGAGAGGGAGTGGGCCGTAATCCACCACGCGGGCCCAGTGCGGGGTGGTAGATGTCACATGTCTTCGAATTTTCGGTTCTAGGACATGCGGGTTTCCTCACGATGTTTTCCTAAATAATTATAATAATTGATTTAATGATTCTTTTTTTGTTTGGTAGGCCATACTTCAGAGGTGGTCCCATATAATTTTTTATAACTTTGCTTGGGTAGTTTTTGAGTTAGCTTCAATAATACGTATTTTTTCCCACTTAGTATGTGGATGATATGTTAAGTACCTGTCACTGTTATTTACATAGCAGATAGTGGTATTCGAATTTGTGTGGGGTATATAATATATACGAATACCACAAATAAAAAATGAAAAATATTTTTTTTTACAAAAAACAACCAACCGACTTCCAAAAAAAAAACACTGCTAAGTGAAAAATAACTTTAATTTCGGAAGTCGGTGGCAAAAAAAAAATTCAAAACCAAAGACACCGACTTCCGAAATTAAAGTTATTTTTCACTTTGTAGTGTTTTTATTTTTGGAAGTCGGTTGTTTTTTTTTTGTAAAAAGTTTTTTAATATCAAAAGACTGCCACCAAAGGAGACCTTCACTGCTTATCAGTGTCTAAGGTCTTTGATATCATGTTCACAACAATTATAAATTGTAAAAGCTATCAGTAAATTCAATACAGTAGCCCAACCTTACGCTAACGACCCATCCCTCGTATATGTCATAACGTAAAATAGCTTTTAAGTTTTATTACACCGATGATAACACCACATAATGACTGTTTTATTAATCATAAATTTTACACCTTTACGACTTAATGTTTGGACGTCGCCACTGTAAATATTTTCCGTGACTATCAACGAATTTATGAACATTAAAAATATTTCTTCGACTATCAACGAGATAATGTTTGTGTAAGAAGGTAGTGTTTATGAGGCGATAAAGATCGGTGGAGAAATGAGAGCGGAGGATGTTTTTACTTCGGTTAATATTTGTTCTTACATTGTAAATTAATAATGTACAACGTGTAACGTTAAATGCGTAAAACCTCAGACACCCCAACTGATTTTTAATTCAATTGACTTATTTCAGACAGAAAAAAATCATTAAAAAAATTGTGAAGGTTTTATGTGCTGTTTTAGTTCGTAAGATTCGTATTTGCATTGAAATGAAAGCTATTATTATCCCGCGTATGAGAAAATTTAAATTGGTCGACAACAATTTGTGTTTGTTTACCAATTTTGGCGGGTGTGATGGCTTGAACTATTAATAAATAGACACGGCGACGTTTTAATGAAGATTTTTTGAAAAATGTGACCTATATTAAAAAGTGGTTCAATTGATTCTGCTCATTATTCTGATCAAATTATTTTCAGGTTTTGCGCAGTTACCGTTGTATAAATTACTAGCTGCGCCCCGCGGTTTCACCCGCATAAGTCTCGATCCCGTGGGAAAAAAAAAGTATCCTATGTTCTTTTCCAGGGCATCATCTATATATGTGCCAAATTTCATCCAAATCCGTTCAGCCGTTTTAGCGTGAAGGCGTAACAAACAAACTTACTTTCGCATTTATAATATTAAGGATTGCATACAGATAACGGAAAAGGAGTGTATGTGAGTATAATATGTCTTAGTAGGTAGTTTCTGTCTACTCCCATGGGAAAAAAGGCGTGAGTTTATAAGTAGGTGTTGGTAAGTAAGGCTGGTTTATATGTGCGTGTTGGTAGGTTTGGCTGGTTTATGTGTGTTGGTAAGTAAGGCTAGTTTATATGTGTGTGTTGATAAGTTTGGCTGGTTTATTTGTGTGGGTTGATAAGTTTGGCTGGTTTATATGTGTGTGTTGATAAGTTTGGCTGGTTTATATGTGTGTGTTGGTAAGTAAGGCCGGTTATATGTGTGTGTTGGTAAGTTTGGCTGGTTTATATGTGTGTATTGGTAAGTTTAGCTGGTTTATATGTGTGTGTTGGTAAGTTTGGCTGGTTTATATGTGTGTGTTGGTAAGTAAGGCTGGTTTATATGTGTGGTGGTAAGTAAGGCTGGTTTATCTCAAATGTTCAATATGAGTATCTTCATGTTTATGGTAAGTGAGTGATGCATATCTTTAGAAAAATAAAGGAGCAACAGAGCTCTATAATAATTTGATATAGAAAAAAAGAAAGAAAAATAGGTTTATTTGTCACAGAAACACGTGCATACATAAAAGCCAAGGATAATCAGAGAACAACACAAAGTACATAACACATCACAAGCATAGAACAAAAATTACTTAAGCGGCAGCTGTACGACATGACTGTGACAAGAAGGCTAAAAAAAATATATGAAAAAAAAAGAAGCAAAAAAAGTAAAATTGAAATGCAAAATAGTTAACTCACTTTTAGCACATAAATGAGCATACTTTTTTACCCGACTACGGCAAAGCCAAAAGGAAGGGTTATGATTTTAGCAGTCTATGTATGTATGTTTATATGTTTGTATGTATGTATGTATGTATGTATGTTTGCTTTTACGTGTGTTCCACCATAGCGCCTAAACTACTGAACCGATTTTGATGAATGAGGTATCAATAGATTTGTAATAATAGTCCAGGTGACATAGGCTATATAAATTTTTCCTAAATTTAATATGGTGGATTTTACACGTAAATTTCTAACCTCGAAAAAAATTTAAATGATATGATCATGACATGTTTGGTACCAAAAGAAAGGTCTTGATGAGCACATTACAAATATGTAAATAATGATATACTTGAAAGTAAATAAATATGTTTAAATTGTTAAAAACAAGCAAAAGTGAGACTGTGCTACGTTGTATCGCAAGATGATACCAACGTGCAGTTAATCAAATCTTAATAAATAAAAACGGTTTGTAATTCCATCTTCAATTCCTCTATGAAGAAAAACAAGTACACACGGCTACACATCAAGCTATACATTTCCAGTTTAAGCTGATCTGGCATTGTAAAGGATTTCTATACAATGCGAGGTCAGCTAATACTGGAAATTTATAGCTTGGTGTGTAGCCCTGTGTACAACGAAATATTAATATTTATACACGGGGCACTCAGAAAATATTGCGACAGGTAATAAAAAAAAAAGATACTACAGGTTATATTTTTTTAATTAAATGTTTTCAAATAACTCTCCATTGGCGTCTATACACAGTTTCATGCGTCTTAACCAATTTTCATTACACATTTTCCAGTCCAGATCAGACACCTCTTTAATCCCTGTTTTCCCTTGAGTTGATTTTTTATTTTGGGGAACAAAAATGACAAATCCATGATTCATCACCCGTAATGAAATCGTAAACGCGCCGAGACGAGCTGTTTCAAATTTTACTATCATGTCTCGGCACCGTTCTACCCGAACCTCCTTCTGCGTTAGATTGTGCGGTAACCAGCGTGAAACTATCTTCCTTACCTGAAGATGCTCGTGTAGAATTTAATGTACACTTCCCGATCCAATCTGCAGTATATGCTGAATCTCTTCATATGTAATTCGCCTATTCTCTTAAATTTAATTTTTCACAGCCAGCACGTTTTCTTATGTAACAGCCGTCATAGCCCTATGACGGCCACTTCTTTCTTCGTCCGCCAAAGTTACTTGACCACGCTTAAATTCGTTGAACCAGCGGAAAACAGTCGCTTTAGAAGGGCTTTTGTCTATGAACATCATTCGAAGTCTTTCAAATGATTCTTTTAGTTTTAGTCGACATTTGAAATCGTACAAAATCATCGCGCGAAAATGTTCTCGTTGTAAATTAAATTTTCAGTGAGACGTTGCGCGCGGCGTTGTTGTAACGTTTAGCAAGTGTAAAAACGGAAAAGTATAAAATAAAAATTAAGTTTAATAAAAAACTGTAACCCGACCACGGGAAAATAAAAATGATCTAAAAAATACGAAACAAGCAAATATTTCAGACAGAAATCAAGACATAGGTACAAAAATGGTCAAAGTAAAGCCGTCGTCGCATGCCATTATAATTTTGTAGGTGTTCCTGGCACCCACATGGTATACAGGCATGCGACCACGGCTTTACCTTGACCATTTTTGTGCCTGTCTTGATTTCTGTCTGAAATATTTGCTTGTTTCTTACTTTTTAGATCATTTTTATTTTCCCGTGGTCGGGTTACAGTTTTTTATTAAACTTTATTTTTTATTAAACTTAGTCTTCTTCTTATAAGTTTAACGACTTATTCATGCTACTACTAGCTGCGCCGCGCGGTCTCACCCGCATAAGTCTCGATTCCGTGGGAAAATCGAGATAAACAGTATCCTATGTCCTAATCCAGGTCACGGTCTATCCATGTGCCAAATTTCATCCAAATCTGTTTAGTCGCTTTAACGTGAAAACGTAAAAACCAAACAAACAAACTCAATTTCGCATTTATAATCATCATCATCATCAGCCTATAAATGCTCCCACTGTTGGGACACAGGCCTCCTCTCTGTGAGAGGGAGTGGGCCGTAATCCACCACGCGGGCCCAGTGCGGGTTGGTAGATGTCACATGTCTTCGAATTTTCGGTTCCAGGACATGCCGGTTTCCTCACGATGTTTTCCTTCACCGTTTTGAGAGCAGTGGTGATGAAATAATTTACACAAAGTAAAGCGCCTGTCTGGGTTCGAACCTACGACCTACAACTCGTAAGTCGCGGCCGTTACCACTTGGCCACCACTGCTCTCGCATTTATAATATTAGTAAGGATAAGGATAAGCCACGTGCCATATTGAGGCTATAAATACTCGGCTGTCAAACTAGAATTTAATATTTAATTCGATGTAGGAGTAACGAAACGTCATAATGTCGCGTCACGTCGCGACGCTGAGATGAATAATAAATTAGATCTATAATGAATGGGAATTACTTTAATATAATATACTTGTAGGTAGGTATAGAAAGCAACTGTAATCAGGGTAAAGTGAGCTTATTGAGTTACAATGGTATGTAGGTGGGGTGGAATTTACTTGTTAGAACAGTAGTGCTATTTTGTAAAAATCTCACGGTGATAACTTAGGTGAAGTGAGCTGCTAATAGTGTCAATCCTTAGCAACTGACAGCTCACTCTACGCTCACTTCACCTAAGATAACACGGTGAGATGGTTACAGAATAGCACTACAGATTTAGTGCAAATGTGATCGCCTTATGCCCCATTTACACGATTCAAGTTTCTTGGGCTTATTGGTGACTTCCCCGAATTAACTCGCCCGAATCCGGGCGAATCGACCATTTTAATAAATATAATTAGTGTTTCTTAAGGCGATACGCACGAATTAAATTTATTTGTGGACAAATCGACAACTCCAGCAATACGTAGTAGTAAAGAACACTGGCGCACAGAAGTGATTAAGGTAAAATATTTTTAAATAAACAAAACGAAAAAGGAATAAATTATTATTTAGATTAAAGGTAGCATAATTAACTTGAAACTATGAAAATAATACAGGGTGGTGATTCAGTCACCTGCATCCGTCAAGAGGGCCATTCTATCTGTCATACTGAACAACTAACGATATGAAATTCATAACTAATTCGTAAAAAAAACATAAATGAATCGAAATAGTCTGTCTACTGTTTTAAAGAAATTTCCAATTATTTTCCCCGAGTCTTAAATAAGTTTCGTAGCGAAAGTTGTTTAGTATGATGAGTAGAATCACCCCCTTGAGGGATGCAGGTGACTAAATCGTCATCCTGTATATTATGTAAATAATTATCACTTAAGCCTTGCCGTATGCTTAATGACACAAACAATAATGGTGAGACTGAGTATATATGTATTCCCGTAAACCCCTCTATTGCAACTTTAATCAAAATCGTTAGAGCCGATTTCGAGAATATGAGTACAAATATATACATAAATATAAATATTTATACAAATATTGCTCGTTTAATAGTATAGGATACAATGGTATATAATTTAAGTAGGTTCTGTCTACTAGTAGGAGTGTAACAATAAAAACAGTTGCAGAAAGGAGGCAAAACATTTTTTTTCGATCGCAGAGCACTCTCTAATGAGTCGTTCAAAAGCGGTCTGTTGTTGTCCCAGTAAGGGCAAAGAAGCTTTCCCGTCTCTCTCTGAAAAAATATTACTATATTCTCAAAATTTAAGATATTTTCGGCTATTTCAAAAAAGGCAAACTTTTCCTCATGAGATTAACATTATCAGCATACAAAAGTCAAAGTCAAATAATTTATTTCAATAAGGCACAAAAAGGCACTTTTTAACGTCAAAAACAAAAAATAGAATTGATTCTAGTCGCCCCTTCCAAAAGGTAAACTACCTTTTGGAAGGGGCGACTAGAATCAATTCGTATGGAGAAGAATGGGCAAGAAACTCCACCGTTACTTTTTTAACATGTTTTACAATATTTTGTATACATTAATTATATAATTATATGTGAAGACGATGCACCTGGAATAAGATTACTATACCACAATAGGTAAAAATAATTAAAAATGAAGCAATGACAGAAAAAATAATTATGTAATGGATACATGGTATTCACATATTTACAAGCATTGTAAAAGTAGGTACCTATACGATATTCCTAAAAAAATTACAAGTGATACTAATTAGTCAGTGTGTGAGTAATCACAGACTGTAAAATTTTTTTTTTATAATATTTAATTACACAATTAGCAACCAGTTTGATTTTGTCTACACTCTAAATTGTCCTAGACCAGCATGCTTCCAAGCATTTTTATCTAGAATATAATCCTCTAATTTGTAATATGCTTGTTTACAAAGAGTACTTATAATATGAGTTTTAAATTTTCTTTCAGTTAACTGTAATATATCACAAGGTATTTTGTTGTACACAATATTAATTTCTACTGTTAAGAGTTGCCTTCTTAACAATTCCTACCATATTGCAGAATTCGTTGATATCAAAACAATAAAAGATCAGTAGCACAAACCACCACTAAGTAGCTTGAAGTACCATAAAGATATTTCCCAACTCGCACCGCGTGATCTTGTTACCTTCAAAGCAGCCAGCTAACAGCTTTCATCTCTCAAAAGCACCTACTATGACAGTCTAAACAAACATACCTACTACGTTTCCTTTTTTATATAAACAGAGATATAAATGGATGTGTGTCAGTGCGTTTGTGAAGGGAAGAAAGAGAGAGATAATGTGCGTGAATTAATTTCTAATCTTTTTCACATTCCTTGGTTTCAATTATGTTATATTATTATAAGAGCAATGGGGATATTTCTATAATTACCATACTATGGAAGGATTGGCAATCTATTGTACTTACCTTGTCACATCAGATGACGAATGTATAATACTTCTTCTTCTCGTAGCGATTTGAATAAAAAGTTATGTTGCCTAAATGTCAAAAAGGTCTAATGCTGAAGGAAGGTTTCTTAAACAGACATTTTGACTCAGAAAATCACCCTAATTTCATCGTCATAGTTGACCATATTTTCTATATATAAGTATACGCAATAAACTCGACTCGAATAAACATAAGCGCAAAAGACAAAAAGCTTTGCCAAAGTGCCAATCCAATTGTTGAATAATTCTAGGCATCAATTGGCTACGATGAAGATTTGGATATCTTATAGGTTGTGACGAGTGACACTTATCACGTGGCTCTCATACAAATTACAAACGTGCGCGTTCATGTTACACGTAGACATTAGTCACCCTTATATACCCATACTGAGACATAAGAAACCCATCTCCCATGAAGTCTAATGTCGATATAATTGTAGGTAAATATAGTATATTCGTGCAGTAAAGTTCAAGTAAAGTAGCGCCGAGGGGCGTCGACGCGTCGCGTGGAACGGATTCGGATCAGCGCGCCGAAAAATGACGCGTTCCGCTCTCAGCTGGGTTCTAAAGTTCGTTTTACTAATGTTTCTTGAAGTTCAATATGTTCCAACACATACTCATTTTACCTTTGTTGGCCTAGTTATTATTTTACCTAGAGTTCTATAATGTTACTTTATCTAGCCCTTGACCCTTTGGTCACATAAGTGCTATATGCTATGCGGTCTGTTACCCGCCATAGCATTTAATGTTTAAAAATAATAGTAATTAAATGTAATCATCTATACATTATATAATAAAATCGTAGCGAAGTCAAAACTGACATTGAATATTTTTGAAAAAAAGTAATTGCTACGAGGTCGAGGATCGATTCTAATGCAGAAAATATTTTTTTTAGAATTTTTGTCTGTTTGTCTGTTTGTCTGTATGTATGTTCCAGCATGGCGCAAATTCTACCGGACAGATTCTGTTAAAATTTTGCATAGATATTCCCTGTGTGTCTGGTCAAACTATAGGGTATAAACTATCACGCTATTTACTATGGGGGACGAGCAATATTACATTATGTTGTATTTTTATGTTCTAGCATGACGCAAATTCTACCGGATAGATTCTGTTAAAATTTTGCATAGGTGTTCCCTATAAGTCTGGTCAAACTATAGGATATAAACTATCACGCTATTTACTATGGGGGATGAGCAATATTATATTATGTTCGTATTTTTGGAAAAAAACGCGCCAAAATTTTAGGATATTGTAGATGGTTATCGATTTAACTTTTTAAATGATTATCATCACGCTATACCTTTATGGAACTAAGCAGTCAATCATGAAATATATAGGAACGGCTATTTTGGACAAGATTCAAAAAAGCAATTAGCTCAGCGGTTGGGCGGTTGCTTTGCAAACATGGGGTTGTAAGTTCGATTCCCACCTACGGTTTTTTTCTTTTTTTTCACATTTTGTTATACGATTATTATTTTTTTTGATTATGTACCTATAATCTATAGATATAATAAAATCGTAACGAAGTTAATTTTTTTTAAAGAAATTTATTGCTACGAGGTCTGGGATCGATTCTTATGCGGAAAATAAAGTTTTTAGAATGTTTGTCTGTACCAACCGTAGGGCATAAACTATCACGCTATTTGCTATAGGGGATGAGCAATATTACATCATGTTCGTATTTTTCTCTGCAAATTGTAAAAGGACGCGCCAAAAGGTTGGGATATTGTAGATAGGTAGTTACCGATTTAACTTTTTAAATGATTATCATCACGCTACCTTTTATATAGGAACGGCTATTTCAGCTAACTTTCAACAAAGCGAATAAGTAAGCGGTTGGACGAATGATTTGAAGTCCTGAGGGCCTACCACCAGCTCAAAAGCAGTATTATTTTAATATTACTTTAGTTTACTTCAGTGTGGGAAAGAGATGAAGCTCTACAGGATGTATAGCTCCATCTCTTTCTCCCACTGAAGTAACATTAAAATAATACTGCTTTATGAGCTGGTGGTAGGCCGCCCGGGGTAGTAAGTTCGATTTACATCTGTTTTTTTTTAAACTCTTTTTGTAAAACGATTTTTTTTTTTTTGGATTGTTATGTAATAGTTCATAGAATGTATTAATTCACAAAAAATGGAAAACTTCGTAAGCTATGGGAAACTACTAAGTTACAAGTACTTTACAGTCACAAAACATTCAAGGTTGTATTCTGATCATTTTAGAGCAAAAGACTGTAGGAATAAAATGTTTTTTTTACAGATTTTGACAGCAGATTTGTCCTAGCGATTTTAAAATATGTATGTGTGTGGATCTTCTGGAATCGCTGCCACACTGCTTCCTGGTGGCAAAACAGCGCACGTCATGTTTAAGATTCCCATCGATTTAGAGAGCAACGAAACGCCTGTTTGTGGGTTGTCACGCAACAGTAACAAGGGATGTGTGCTTAGGGGATTGCGCTTCGTCGTATGGGATGAATGCATTATGGCAAAAAGGAAAGCAGTGGAAACTGTAAACAGAACCCTGCAGGACATCCGCAGAAACCAAGATATGATGGGTGGTGTCACAGTTTTGACAAAAAAAAGTGACTACTTCGTTGAAAAGGTCGACTCTATGGTCGAGAGTTCATAAACTGCGCTTGACCATCATCATACGACCTCGGCTTGGCGGTAATTCAAATGCTCAAGTATTCTCCGATGTTCTTCTAAAAGTTGGTGAAAGCACTCTACCAGAGACTCTTGGTAGAGTAGATCCCACTTTAGAAGATCTTATTCGTCTGATATACGAGGATATCAGTCAAATACCGTACCAAGAGAATTCTTAGGCGTGTTTCCGTTTTAACTCCGAAGATGATCAAGCTGCAGCGATCAACCACAGTATTCTCTCACAAATTGAAGGGAGTGAAGTGATATACACCTCCATTAATACTGATGTGGAGGAAGATGATGCCAAATATCACCCCGTAGAATTTCTCAATTCACAAATGGCAAGTGGACTTCCGGTTGTATATCTGTGTAACGGAAACCAGCTCAAAGTCATGTCTTTGCAGAGAAACGTCATCGAGGTGGAAATTCTAACAGGTTGTGGCGATGGTGAGACAGTGTTTATAGCGCGTATAAAGTACAAATTCCCCATAATTACCAGTTAAAGCGCGTGCAGTTCTCTGGGAGTGTATGCTTTGCGATCAACAAGTCACAGGGGCCGACACTGAAGGCTGAAGGCTGCGGGTGTCGACCTCAGGATAAGCTGCTTCTCACACGGACAACTGTTACGTCGCTTGCTCCCAAGTCACCATTCCTGACTCTCTGTATATTTTGGCTGCTGAGAATAAAACTACAAACGTAGTATACAGGGAAGTTTTATAAAAATATGGCTATTATATATTGTGATAGTAGTAGTAGTTAGTATATTGTGATGTCTTACGATTTCCATGCGAACGAAGTCGCGGGCAGAAGCTAGTAATTAATAATATTTTAGTTTAGTTAAATAGTTGATATACCTACTTACTTTAGGTTCTTTTATATCAAATTTATTTTTATTTTATTGTTTTTGTATTATAAATGTTATTAATGTTGGAACGCCGACGTCTCCTCTCTCGGAGGTGCACACAGTTTTTTTAAAACTAATGTAGCTGTTAACAAACACAAAAATTGTAAACCTGTTTTTGTTCCAATAAAATATTTTGATTTTGATGTTTTTTTTATTTCAACCAACCTCAACTCCTGTCAGACAAGCTGATCCCAGAGAAATGATTCAATTTATTTTTACATTTACCTACCAAAAACTACTGAATCCATTTCTTAACATGAGAAAAGAGCTCAGCAATACTGAAATGATAGTGACGTTGTTACACCGAACTTAAAGGGTCACCTACACATCATGTCAATATTATCAACGGTATATCCCCCTGACTCAAATAAAAAGCATGCTACGTATCAGTGGAGTTTCCGTCCACATTAAATGAACTCATTAAGTTGTTTAATCAGTTGTAAAGAGTTTATTATTTTAATGCAGGGACATCCGGTTCTGTATGGAGCCGCTTTATTATAATGTCTATTGTAATTATGGTGTGTCACCCCTGGCTTGTTTTAGGAAGTATACTTTAATGGCTATAACCCTACCTATCTTGTATGTATTTAGTAAAAAAAGTGTGGCACTCGAGGACTGCTGCGGTAAAGCTATTGCATAGCATTTGTAACCTCCATACTTCCTATTTGTCAACGCTACACTTGGGATGATGACGTGATGACATAAAACAAAAATTACGTTTGGTAGGCGGAGTGTTAGGTTTTATTTTCGTTACGTTACGGAATTTCTTGATTCGGTCGCCGCGCTCAAAGCCCGCGGTAAAAGCTATGCAATAGCTTAAAAATTAAAGTATAATCAGCATTATCATAGAAACAGGGTTTCTAAACAAATTACCGCGAAAAATGTACAAAAAATAATTGTTTCACAGAGAAGCTGACCAAGAGAGAAACGTCATTCACCATTAGGCCTTGTTCGTCTAGCCATGTATCGACGAACAGGGCCTAATATTGACAGACGTTACTCTCGTGGTCATCATGATTGTGAAATCAATAAGCCTAAATTAGGGTGCTAGTGTGAAATTACCCTTTGGACAGAATAGACCCCTACTTTGTTAGTGAATTTCCAAAGCAATTAAATTCGATACAAAAAGTTGTTGCAAGAAAAATTGTCAAAACAATATGAATAATATGAGATTCTTATCATTTTCTTTTTAGTCCCGGCAAGACAAATAAATATCATAAAACCATTAAAAACAAAATACAATTTAAATGCAAATTCGAAACAAGTGAACGTTCTAAAATTCCATACGAAACTGAACGGAACAGCTAATTTCAAATTGTTTGAAACTCATAAAATCGGGCGCTTGCCATTTTGTAGACAAAAGAAAGCACTAAAAAGCGAATGTAACGTTCGCAACACACATCTAATTTAGATAAAGAGTTTGAGATAAACGGTACAAATCACTGTACACAAAAACTACTTTGCATAGGTCTTTTCAGATGCAAATAGCTGAATTAAATTTGCAATTTAGACCCCGACAACGCACTGAAGTGTGGTCCAAGATGCAAGAGTTGTCGAAAATTTGGGTAGTGATATGATGTATTGAGGATTTTTGCTCTGATTTTCGTCAAATTGTTTAATTACTCCACCTATGAGGACCGAGTTCAAACTTCTTCTGGCCTTTGATATGTTAAAAAAATATTTTTATAGTATTGTCTTATCCATGAAATCCATAAAAGAATCAATAGATAGAAGTCACGTAGTGCACAAATCTACACAAGTCGATCTACCAAGGATTAAGGATAATCAAGAACTCTCATTACCTCCTGCAACTTGTACCATCACATCTTCTGGCAACGCGTCGAGCCGCCAGTACCTTCAGACAATGAAGACATCCCATTGTGATGCTATACGTTTTATGCCTCCCTGGTACACGCTGACAGAACTGACCGTAAAATTGATCGTGCTTTATCATGGATACGTGTTGATTTCTAGATGGACAGGTCTTTAATGCATTTGAATGGGTAGGCATTGATTGAGCTGCATGAAACATGCTTAGATTTTATTATGGTGATTAATGTTTTATGCCCCTCTAGTACATGCTGATCTTTACAGTTACCCACTCCGTGTTAGTTACAGACAGGTGTGTTTAAGATTGGTTTTGTTTAGCTGAGGTTTAATGTGATAAATGTCTTTGTAAATTGGCAGGTTTTGAGGACCAAACGTTGTATCTATCTAAGCCAATTCTTTAGTCGTTTCTTACTCTCGCTGACTATAAATTATTGTCATTCTTAAACTTTCAGAAATCACCCAAATTATATTCCCATTCCCAATAAACACTTAACAAAAAAAATGCTCTCTTCTCCCAAAACCTCACATTACAGAAGAAAAATAGCAATCCAGTTAGGCATCGGAAATGGAGGAGAAATGTCACCATAAGGATAATCTACGTAAGATAATTTCCACTCAAGTGGTTCGATGTCTTCGGCCGGAGGTCAGTGAGTAACGCCACGGGGTGCGCAAACTGATGGGGACTTAGCAGGAATCTCTTAATTTATAGCCTCGTTGAGATTTGTGGGGCAAATGAGGGGTTGAAGCGTTGTTAGCAACACGTGTGTTCTGGAGTATTTAGATGTATTTCAAGCGTTTTAACATAACGTGCAGCCATTAGTGGTAGTGTGGTCACTTTTCACAATATGATCCCGAAAAATTCACAAAAATCTAGCTAACTGCGCTCTGGTTTTATTCACTCTTCTTTCTTCGTCCAGGCTGTCTTTCTTTGGAATGTGCTCCTTCTGAACATCAGGATGGCAACCAGTCGGTTATCTTTTAAAATGAAGGCACGTGAATATATTCATAAGAAGTTGGTAGAATCGTCCCAGCGCTGATTTGTTGGATTCGTTTTCTCCTTTACCTATCGTTATTTCTCCTAACTAAGTTTATTTTGTTCATATGTATGTATGTATCTATGTATTAGTATTTATTCTTATTCGAGTTGTCTTTCAATTATGTTGCACCTGCCATGTTTTCTTTCTGCATCACCCTAAGGTTGACTGGTAGAAAATGCCTCAGGCATTAAGTCCGCCTTTGTAGAGTATTTTTTTTTACTTGTGCATAAAGTTTTAATGAATAAATAACTTGCAAGTTCTTCAAGGTCATACACCAGTATGACCGTGTTAGTGGTACACTATGAGACTAAGGCCTTTCCTGTGCTTCTACTTAGGCGCACCTCCGCTTTCTGCAATCGGCCTTCCCCGTCTACCCTCCTTCAAACTATTGTTCTAAATAGTCTTTGTAATAGCCGCCGTACGTATCTTTGTCATGTCATGGAGAAATTTAAGTTCAAGATTGTTAGTGCTTCTCTATCGTACTGTGTTACTGTCGCTTAAAACTTTAATTTACCAGTCTTTGATCCTCATCAAAGACCTCGTTGGTTGTTACTTTATCTGTACATAACCATATTCTAGTTAATTTTTCTTTTTAACCGACTTCAAAAAAAGGAGGAGGTTTCTCAATTCGACCGTACATATTTTTTATAACCGACTTCAAAAAAAGGAAGAGGTTTTTTCATGTGTTCGCGGATAACTTCGTCGTTTATAAACCGATTTTTACGATTATTTTTTTTTTGTGGGAAAGGAGATATCCCAAGGGTGGTACGATGGTAAGGAAACAAGGATCTGATGATGGCATCCCAGAGAAATCGGTACCTAACATTATAAGTGTGCTTATAATGTGCCTATAGCAATTTGAGTATTTTTATAGTACCTCGAATAGTTGCTTTCGGCAAGCATCATTTGGTGAAGTGGAACTAATGATGAAGACCACAGATGGCCACCGGAACTTCTCAATAGTCAATACTAAGTATTCCACGCGTTGCGATTCGATTACTATAATAAGGTTGCCATGTAATTTATGCTCGTCATAATGCATATGGAGAAGTGGAGCTGATGGTAAAGTAACAGGAGAACTCAAAGATTAACGTCCCTGCATCGGGAAAAGCAATATTTTGTAAAAGGTGATGAGCAGTTGACATTAGGCTATTGTAACTTAGATAAATTACAAACAGACCCACTAAAAAGCGAGAAATAAAACTTTTTTACAAAAAAAAACAACCGAATTCCGCAAAAAACACTACAAAGTGAAAAATAACTTAAATTTCGGAAGTCAGTGGCAAATAACGAAAATACTAAACCAAAGACACCGACTTCCGAAATTTAAGTTATTTTTTACATTGTAGTGTTTTTTTGTAAGACGGTTGTTTTTCTTTTTTAACCGACTTCCAAAAAGGAGGAGGTTATATGTTCGTCGCGTATGTTTGTTTTTTTTTTTTTTTTTCATGTATGTCCACCGATTTCTCCGTCAATTGTGGACCGATTTTGAAAATTCTTTTTTTGTTGAAAGGGAAAGGGTTTCTCTCGAATTGGTCCCATATAAATTTTATTAACTTTGCTTGGATAGTTTTTGAGTTAGCTACAAAATACGTATTTTTTTCCCACTTAGTATGTAGATGATATAATAAGTTTCTGTCACTGGTAGCAAGTAGTGGTATTTGAATATGTGTGGTGTAGGTACCACAACTAAAAAGTGAAAAATAAAAACCTTTTGCAAAAAAAAACCTCCGACCTCCAAAAAAAAACACTACAAAGTGAAAAATAACTTTAATTTCGGAAGTCGGTGGCAAAAAACGAAAATACAAAACCCAAGACACCGACTTCCGAAATTAAAGTTATTTTTCACTTTGTAGTGTTTTTTTTTTGGAGGTCGGTTGTTTTTTTTTGTAAAAAGTTTTTATTTGTAAAATTGTTTTTTTCTCATTTATCTTTTCACTTGCACCGAAACACGCTATTATCTACAGACTCATAGTGGGTGAAATAATCAGATTTGTCCATTTGCCAGTCGCGGGATCGTAACAAACGGTCCTATGTTAGATTAACACGATTGCTTTTTGTACTCATTGTGTCTTTACTGACTTAATTGACGGTAAATTTATAATCTTTGGATTTAGGGGCACTTAGATTTTGTGTCGTTGTTATTCTTTGCAGTTTTTGTTCGCGCTAAAGATGTTAAGATGGTCATTAATAAGAATAAGGATTCAGTTATTTGTCTTAGAGGGGATAGTTTTTGTCTTTGGCTTTAATATTTTTAGACGCAGTATTCTCTATTATAGAAAACTAGCAACAAATTGCAGATAGTAGCTTTGTAATGTTATTATTTTTACTGTTTGCAATGAATTAAATTTCCTGCGTGTGTCCCAAATAAAATTATTTTTCTTTCTTCCTTTCAATTTATTTTATTATAAAAAAAAATCTTCAACATTTCAAAGAAAATCTAACGTACGTATCAAAAACGTATAAAAGAAAAGATCCATTGTTATTAATAATACAACATCCTCATCTCAAAAAACATTGAATCATATTTTGTCAGAGAGCTCTTTTTACGCGCCTCTGAGAGCACCCTACAAAAACATCACAAAGATTCTTTGACATCTAATTCCGTTGTCTTGTCCTTCAGTATAATAAGGCACGAGCACACTATACGACTATAAATCCATAGCACGTTATCGCGTCATCCCCCTGTGTGTCGCAAATCCGGCAGCATTTGTAACCGACCCGCGGATTATCGGTTCGCCCCGGGCAAAAACAAGAACCCCAGACGAAGCACCCGTGGACATAAATTCGCGACAGTGATTCATGATCGCCGCGTTCGAAAGTTTTTGCACGAGCGATTAATCGCAGCGACTTTTAGGGAAATCGCTGCAACGCTTAATGTGGGTGCGTATTATTTTAATGACAGCGCTCCGAGCATAAAAGGTGTTTGGAGATAAAAACCGTTTACTGATTTACCGGTTTATCCTTTTAACTTGCGGTATTATTGTTCTTTCGTAAAAAAAATATCGGGCTTCTATTTTGGAGGGTGCGATAATTATTTAAATCTTTTGCGAAATTAATAAAAGATATGGAAAGGGCTCTTACAGATCACCAGCTGTACGACTTATCATGCCCATAAGTTCCCAGATAAGAAATGAATCGCCATCGCCATGAATCGAATCGTCGCGTCTATATATAAAGTGCTAAAGCCGCATTATGCTGCAGCTTGTATTGGTATGCTTTCATATAAAATGGCTTCTAGAGGCTATCTAATAATTAATATTGTTTGTCATAGCCGTGACCGCAATACTACACGTGAAAAATTCAGCAAATAGAAAGTAAATAACACGTGTTTATAATTATATAAATAGTGCATAAAATGAGTTGGTTTTCATCCTGTATTTTTGTTTGTTTTAAGGCTCCTGGCTGTGACTTCACTCGACAGAGTTTAGGTAAATTCTTGCGATGCTATGTTTGTGTGCACCGTTCACGCACACACGCCTAAACATCGAGCGTAGTGATCGCTTAAACAGTTTTGATCCTATAGACGGTATTTTGTTAAGTTACGTAGGTACGCTTATGAAATAAGTCTGGAATGTTTGTGTATATTCGTTTAGTATATTTATAACAATTCTGTTTTATATGGAATTTTATACTTTTTGTATGGAAAACATGAAAAATTATTAACTACATGTTGAGTTTTATGGGTTTATGGGTTTCATAAAGGGGGTCGAAATTTTCATTATTTTTGCGATAAGACACAATTTTCGAGATATAAGCAAAAGAACAGAAAAAAGATAAAGTACAGTTTTTGCAACTGAATGAGTTATTAATTTAGTGAAAATGAAAAATTCGCTATTGGTGCCGATTCTCTTGTATACCGAACTAAACTTACTAAACTATCACTAAAATTCCTTAATTTTGACTATGAGAATCTCAAAGCTATTCTGCAAAATAAATTCTCTAAATTTAAAAATAATTTTGACACATCTAAATCGAATTTGACAACCGCGACTCCACACGTGATACCTAACCACGTGAATCTTTTTAGAGCCGGAGGCGCGCAGGGGGGGCAGCCTCGACGTGTTTTATATGGATTTTTCACTTTTTGTGTGGAAAATAAGAAAAAATATTACCTACATGTAGAGTGTTAGAGGTTTAAGGGTTTTATAAAGGGTGTCGAAATTTTCATTATTTTTGCGATTGGACACACCGTTTTCGAGATATAAGCAAAAGAAAAAAAAAATATTCGGTACTGTTTTTTCATCTGAAGTCGAGGTGTTGGTGTGAATTTTAGTTCATGACAACCAATTTTATTCCACATGTTTTTAGTCACGATTAAAAATAGTCATATTTAGTTAGAAAATCTAAATTTTAGGTTAAAAACGTTGACGTTTTTAACCTAAAATTTTTTTTTTTTTTAGTTTTGTGAAAATGGCAATTTTGCTATTCTGAATTTGAATTCAGAATAGCAAAATTGCCATTTTCACTAAACTAATATCTCAGTGCCATCTTAGTGCTGTCAAACTAAAATATAGTTAAGTTGTGTCACTTTAGTCTATTTCAGAATGGGAAATCGTCGTTTGACAGGAATAAACTAAATTTTGGTGATGTTTAGTTTAGAGGCATTTGTGACAAGAGAATCGGCACCAATCTGAATTTGACTCTTCTCACCTAAAATTTTGATTAGTGCCGATTCTCTTATACACCGAACTAAACTAACTAAACTATCACTAAAATTTCTTACTTTTGACTATGAGAATCTCAAAGCTATTGGTGCCGATTCCCTTGTTCACAAACTAAACTAAATTTAAGTTCAGTGCATCTTTTTCTTACAATTTCATTAAGAAAAGGACAGAAGATAAATTTTAGTTTAGTCCTGTCAAATTAATCACCACCCATACAAGTTTAGATGTGATTAAAAACTTGCCGACTAAAATTACGTCAATTAACGTCAAGCGCTGATTAATTTGACAGGACTAAACTAAAATTTATCTTCTGTCCTTTTCTTAATGAAATAGAAAGAAAAAGATGCACTTAAATTTAGTTTAGTTTGTGAACAAGGGAATCGGCACAATTATGCAAAATAAATTCTCTAAATTTAAGAAAATTTTTGACACATCTAAATCAAATTTGACAATCGCGACTCCACACGTGATACCTAACCATGTGAATCTTTTTAGAGCTGGAGGCGCGCACGCTCGACGTGTTTTATATGGAACTTTTCACTTTTTGTATGGAAAATAAGAAAAAATATTACCTACATGTAGAGTATAAGGGGTTTAAGGGTTTTATAAAGGGAGTCGAAATTTTCATTACTTTTTGCAATTGGACACACCGTTTTCGAGATATAAGCAAAAGAAAAAAAAAGATTCAGTACTGTTTTTGCATGTGAAATCGAGGTGTTGGTGTGAATTTAAAGTTCATGACAATCAATTTTATTCCACACGTTTTTAATCGCGAAAAAAAAAGTCAGATTCGGTTAGAAAATCTAAATTTTAAGTGAAAAACGTCAAATTCAGAATAGTAAAGTTGCTTTTTTCACTAAATTAAAATCTCAGTTCCATCTTAGTGCTGTCAAACTAAAATATAGTTAAGTTGTGTCACTTTAGTCTATTTCAGAATGGGCAATCGTCGTTTGACAGGAATAAAACAAAATTTTGGTGATTTTTAGTCTAGTTTAGAGGCATTTGTGACAAGAGATTCTCTTTTATTATTTCTCTCTAAAATTTTGATGATTTTTAGTCTAGTTTAGAGGCATTTGTGACAAGAGATTCTCTTTTATTATTTCTCTCTAAAATTTTGATGATTTTTAGTCTAGTTTAGAGGCATTTGTGACAAGAGATTCTCTTGTCACAAATGCCTCTAAACTAGACTAAAAATCACCAAAATTTTGTTTTATTCCTGTCAAACGACGATTGCCCATTCTGAAATAGACTAAAGTGACACAACTTAACTAGATTTTAATTTGACAGCACTAAGATGGCACTGAGATATTAGTTTAGTGAAAATGGCAATTTTGTTATTCTGAATTTGACGTTTTTAACCTAAAATTTAGATTTTCTAACTAAATATGACTATTTTTAATCGCGACTAAAAACATGTGGAATAAAATTGGTTGTCATGAACTAAAATTCACACCAACACCTCGACTTCAGATGAAAAAACAGTACTGATTTTTTTTTTTCTTTTGCTTATATCTCGAAAACGGTGTGTCCAATCGCAAAAATAATTAAAATTTTGACACCCTTTATAAATCCCTTAAACCCCTAACACTCTACATGTAGGTAATATTTTTTCTTATTTTCCACACAAAAAGTGAAAAATCCATATAAAACACGTCGAGGCTGCCCCCTGCGCGCCTCCGTCTCTAAAAAGATTCACGTGGTTAGGTATCACGTGTGGAGTCGCGGTTGTCAAATTCGATATAGATGTGTCAAAATTATTTTTAAATTTAGAGAATTTATTTTGCAGAATAGCTTTGAGATTCTCATAGTCAAAAATAAGGAATTTTAGTGATAGTTTAGTTAGTTTAGTTCGGTGTACAAGAGAATCGGCACCCATGTCTAACTAAATCTGACTATTTTTAATCGCGATTAAAAAGGTGCGGAATAAAATTAGTTATCTTGAACTAAAATTCACACCAACACCTCGCTTCAGGTGCAAAAAACAGTACTGTATCTTTTTTTTTTCTTTTGCATATATCTCGAAAATGGTGCGTCCAATCGCAAAAATAATGAGAATTTCGATCCCCTTTATAAAACCCTTAAACCCCTGACACTCTACATGTAGGTAATATTTTTTCTTATTTTCCTTACAAAAAGTAAAAATTCTATATAAAACGTCAAGGCTGCCCCCTGTGCGCCTCCAGCTCTAAAAAAAATTCACGGGGTAGGGCAAACAAGTACCACGTGGACTCGCGATTGTCAAATATAATTTTAGTGTGTCAAAATATATTTAAATTTAATTTAGAACATTTTTGTTGCAGAATAGCTTCAAGATTTTCATAGCCAAAAGTAAGGAATTTTAGTGATAGTTTAGTAAGTTTAGTTCGGTATACAAGAGAATCGGCACCATATTGCCATCTTAGTGCTGTCAAAATAAAATATATTCTATAATTATTTCACGATGGGAAATCATCGTTTGACAGGAATGAACGAAACTTTGGTGATTTTTAGTCTAGTTTTGAGGCATTAATTTGTGACAAGAGAATTGGCACCAGTATCCATAAAGGGATCTGAGACACTTGCGCCAAAGACATTTTCGCGAAAGACACTTGCGCGAACCCACTTGCGCGAAAAAGTTGCGGAAATGAGATTTCTTCATAACATCACGCCATCAATTTCAAAGGGCCCAACACTTTGAAATTGATGGCGTGATGTTATGAAGAAATGTGAAAATTTTCGCAGCCGCCATCTTAGATTTACGTTTTGACATCAAAATCTGCTTTAGAATCCTCAAAAACTATGAAAAAGACCTATGACGAAAAATCTGAATATTGTCACAGCCGCCATCTTGGATTTATATTTTGAACTCACTATCAGCTTTAGCATCCTCGAAAACTATGAAAACGATACCCATGACGAAATATTTTTAAATGTTCGCAGCCGTCATCTTGGATCTTTATTTTGACTTAAAGTAGTCTTCAGTAGCGTTAAAGAAGTTCGTTCCAAAAATACTTCACTTATTGCTACAACAGCATATCGGCGCGGGCATATCGGTGACGCGAACCCATAACTTTTTCCCCTACCAAAAATCATTCAAAACTATGAAATCTAAAGTCAAAATATAACTAGTGAACCCAGCAGGCAGATGTTGTCCTGCGACAACAGCGCCACGCGAGTCCAACTATAGTTATGAACCATCCAAGTTACACAAAAAGAATTAAAAAAAAAAACATCTAAATCAGTCAAGCCGTTTAGGATAAGAAGAATTACGAACACACGTACACCGGTATTTTATTTATTGCCAGGCATGCAAAATTTTAATGTTCTTCAAAAACAAGCAAAGTACTTTAAAATAAAATGCGGATCAAAATGTGGTAGTCGACGTACAATTTCTGGAATATGTTAACATCGGACACGTACGTGCGTGTGTGCGTGCTGCGACGCAAAGTGATACGTCCTCACGCTGGGAAGGCCCGTTCGCTACTGACGGAATCGATTTTCCGCGATCGTTTATATAGTTCACTTTGCCATTTATTTACGTAATGAAGTAATTGTTTATTTATAAAATAAAATTTAGATTCTATTAAACAATTAACTTAAAATTAATATATAATTTTTAAAATTTCTTAAAAGTGTTTCTAAGTATTAGAAAAAAATATTTATTTGGCTTGAAGTTTTGAGAAAGTTACGTTATTTCAACATTTTTTTTCTGCTATATTTTGTATGAAAGTTGAAAAAAGTGGTTCCCCTATGTACAAGTAGACCATATAATGATGTTGATGATATTTTTTAATTTTCAACATCAAAAGCAGTTTCTTCTAACGAAACGATCAAACGTCAGTCTCGCGTCATTTTTTGGAAAAATTGTTGCGAATTTTAGTGATTTCCCACGAATCCTTAATTTATTTCAAAAATCCCTTTCCCCTATGTACAAGACGAAGAATTGGACTTTTCAAATCACAAATAATTTTATTTAAATTCTCGTCCCCTTTCTCACAACGAATAAACAAAATTGATCAAAATCAGTGATTTCGTGCGGTGCGGCGGCACGGAGCCTTAATTAAAAATGAGACGTGTCTTGAAACTACCAGCGAATTTTTTATTAAGGCGACGAAAACCGACTTTTAATGATTTTATACTGAAGATCACGTTTAAATAAGTAGTGTTAATGATTTGGAAAAAAATATATGTTAAATTAGAGCATTTTCTTAATATCTTTTTACAGGAATATTTTAGTTTATGTTTATATTACATAGTGAAATTAATTTGTAAAGTTATGGCTAGTCTAACGCGGAAAAAAAACTGATAATCGCGCAAAACCTATCAAGTGTATTTTTCTGAAACTTTCACCATTTTAAAGATAATTTAATTATTGATTTTTTAGTATACATGTTTTATTAAAATACCTTTTGTTTTATGTACCTATAATAAATTAATAATGCGTCTAACTTAGGACAGCTCTCCTTGATGGAGGAGTCTTATTACTGGCTAAACGTACGACGCGTTGCGTGAGCTCAGTACAGAACAGGCAAGCTAACCACTCAAGGTCACTGGCATATATCTGCGTCTTAAAATTGACATTAATTTACATCTTAAACTCTAGGTAGTCCATTTGCCATCCTGCTGACTGCCAAATGTCTGGATACATCTCAACATGAGCTATTGACATCTTACAAGATTGCTCATGGTGATTAGTGACACAAGAAGAAGAAGGGTAATTCCTTGAATAAACAGAAATATTACTCAACAGAGTCCTTCGAATGATCAGCATTTCATTGCCCGCACTAAACATTAATGTCACCACTGACTGAGCAACTTCATTTAGCCGATTGATCAAACCGGCATTAATCTCCCCGCTCTATCGTAAAAAAGGTTATAAAAATAAGGCACACTAACGCTTCGACACTTGTTTATGTCGTTGCTGCAATCGTACTCGCGACCGCACTCGCAGACTCAAACCCATCCATTTGCGGCGACAGATCAATCACGACTCAACATCAAGCTGGGAATAATGATCCTTTCAACACTTCATGTACACTGAGACACTAATTTTCAACCTTGGATCTTGGAGCTATAAGGTTGGAATTTGACTGTAGTGTTAGCAAGTATAGTAAAGAGGCAATGTGCGTTGTTCCTTTGAGCTATTTAAGCTCGCGCTAAATGATCGACGCGTCATGTTTCTCTTGCACTGAGAGAAAATATACAAGTCCAAATAAGATCTGTCGTTAGTGAATAATGGGGGAAATATGTCTGTTGTGTTTCTTATGGGTCGTTTACATTTGGTGGAAGCTTTGTATCTATGTATTATATAATGTATCTATGACACCTTTTTTTTTTTGGGTGGGAAATCATCAAATAACTTCTCCCGCTCTGGGCGGAGCGGGAGAGCGTGTCAGACTCTTACTGACTAAAACCCACCCGTGTTCCTTCAGTTGCCGTGTTGCCAGGGGGCCACGATGTCCCTATCGGTTTTCTTCGAACCCCCGGCAGGGTATCTATGATACCTAAGTTTAGCATTCCAGGGTTTAGAATTATTCGATACTTACAGATAAGTAATTAAAACGGCATGGATAATAATATATAATTCCCAGGAAGCCAATACCCTACGTTAATTACACTACATTAGACTTGTTTTTAGGTTCCAGTTTATTTTATTAATGTATGTGTTTCCAGGTTTCATTTGTTATAAGGTAAATCTCTTCATACACGAAAAATCTTAAGAGTTCATTGTACTCATCATTATGAACAACTTTCACTATGGGACTTAACCCGAAATCGCGAAAAAAATGTCAGCTGTTCTCTACATTTTGACGAGTTATGCAAACATAAATGTAGGGAAAAGCTGATATTTTTTTCGCGATTTCGGGTTAAGTCCCATAGTGAAAGTTGTTCATAATGATGAGTACAATGAACTCTTAAGATTTTTCGTGTATGAAGAGATTTACCTTATATACCTCATATAGTGTTTTATCTAAAGTAGCATTTACTATTTTTTAAAGCACCAATTTCATTATGCACCATCAGTCCAGTTGGTTAGCCATGAAAATCACAGGCTTCTCAACCTCACATAGCCAATTTATAAATTAAGTGCAATTTGAACAAACAAATAACCATAAACCCTTTTTCTTCCATACTATTTTCGAAACCATAGCTCCACTGATCTGCAGAAATAGCAGCCTTCAAGAAAAACGAACAAAATGTAAGAGGAAACTATAATTCCTCCCCAGTTAAGCTAACGCAATAAGGATTGTGGAGGTCAATTGGATCTGAACTGAGGAAGAAAGGATATCTTTGCGTTTCCTTTCTGTTAATCTTCTGACTTGGCTTGAGCAATTATCGTACTTAGTGGTGTTATACAGTTAATCTTGTAAATGTCTTTTTTACGTTGAGCTATTGGTTGTATATTTTAATTATATAATTATATCGTCGCCCTCCCCGCTAACTGTCGTATCTCACAAACTGACGTATCTGCACTGACATTACCTACATGTTCAGAAGTTTGTTTCGAAAAAGTTCTCTCTGATCGTCGTGTCTGTGTCGTTTACCGTTTAGAAGATAATCACGTATTTTGTTTTGCGTAAGCGCAAAAGGCCTGTGTCCCAGCAGTGGGAACATTTATAGGCTGATGATGATGATGAGTGAAGCGCAAAAGGAGGGAAAAATATTCTCACCACCTGTCATATATGCACACATCTACAGTTAGTGAGTTAAAGATTAAGTCAAGAGCTATTTATAAAAAGTTATTAATTCATTAATAAAGCCACAGCAAACGCAACTATATTAACATGGTTGTAGTGCCCAATCGAAAAACTGTTGCCCTGGAAAAATATCAATTGCTAGTTACGACAGTTAGCGGGGAGGGCGACGATATGATGTGAAGCTCAGAAATGGTATGATAATATAATTTATACACACACATACATAAACTCACGCCATCTTCCCATAGTCAGGCAGAAACTACAAAACGCCACCTGCTACGATCCTTACATACGCCTTTTGCTTCGTTCATACGTATCTACGTCCGTCCGTTCGTTTATATTAATATTTAGGTCATCAGAATTTGTAATTATTCTCTCAATCTGGCTGTGCTTATTCTAGTTTAAATCGTTCAGTATTTTTGTACCCGTGAGTGTTGTAAAATAAAGAGCTCGTGGCTAAGTAATAACAGCCACACGGGTCGATCCACCAAGTTAAACTACGCTTGCCGAGGTTGGTCCGTAGATGGGAGACCATCTTTACATATCGAGACTCGAATCCTCCGTGCCTCGGAAAGCACGTTAAACCGTTGGTCCAGTCTGTCATTCGTGGATCTTTGATAGTCATTACGAGTCGTCAGAAGCCCGAAAGTCTGACAACCAGTGTTACCAAGGGGTATAGTATTACCCAGTTACTGGGTTGTGGAGGTCAGATAGGCAGTCGCTCCATGTAAAATACTGGTATTCAGCTGCATCCGGTTAGACTGGAAGCCGACCCCAACATAGTTGGGAAAAGGCTAGGCAGATTTTGAGTGTTGTAAAATGCGTTGCTGTCCATTTGATTCTATTGTCCACCTTAGCTAGGTGGACATAGAATGGACAGTAGCGTCCATGTCATTATCTGGACATACCATATTGGGACCATCAATCTATCCAGCATATTGCCAATTTGACCTTTGATATAGAGCAGTCCCTAATTAAGAAACCTATCTATATATATATCTTGATATACCTATATAAATCAACAGCAGACGTCAACAACATTTCGCAGTCTACAACTCCACAGAAACAAACTAACGTGACCCGAATTGGACTTTTTTCTTCGAAATATCAACTTTAAAAAAATAACCCATCCGCGCGCCTCGCGGTCGTATTATCCAGCAGTTTGCATAGTATTTATCCGCGCATGGCTGAATAGTCGCCCGAGGCGCCTCAATAAGGCACGCACGCGCTACGGCCGGCTTTTATCCTCGCCTCAAGTGCAAATAGCCTGGCGTTCTAATTTCAAAATGCCCGCCCTTGAATAGAGTGAGCTTATTTCAGATTTCAATGAAGATTGTTGTTTTTTTTTTAAATCTGGCGTTTTGTGATGTGATGTCTGGTATCGATAAAAAGGAGACGGAAACGATTACATACAATCTTAGGCCTGAATGTAAAGAGATGAAAATGGTTTGAATGAACAGATTTAAACTTATCAGTCCCTCGCTGAACAGTGATCCATAGTTTCAACAATCATCATCTGCCTAGCCATTTCCCAACTATGTTGGGGTCGGCTTCCAGTCTAACCGGATGCAGCTGAATACCAGTATTTTACATGGAGCGACTGCCTATCTGACCTCCACAACCTAGTTACTAGGTAACACGATGCCGCTTGGTAAGACTACTTGTCAGACTTTTTGGGCTTCTAACCCGTAACGACTGTCAAAGATCTACAAATGACAGCCGGGACCCGACCCGTGCAGCTGTTGCTACTTAGCCACAAGCAACAACAATATCCAATCCAAATTAAGGCGGCGGTAAAATCCAAAATAACAATTCCAAATCAAACTTGTGATCGATCTTCGGTGTCCAGTGTGAAAGCAAGGGTCGTACCCTGCCTACCTTGGCAGGGTCAGAATCTATAAAGAAGTCGGTTAAAACCAAAGCAGTGGTCGTTGAACATAAAAAATAATCGGGAAAGCACTCAAAACGCATCGGAAAAGATGAAACGAGTGAGCAACCACGAGCAGTCGGCAACTATCTAGTGTCAATGTCAGACAGCTTTCATGCCAGTAATACAGACTAAAAATATAAGACTAATTTGAATCGATATGAAAATGATAAATAAATAAATTGGTTTTTCAGTTATTATATAATATTGTATTTATTAATATGACTGTAATTAAATGCACTCTAGTGTACATAGTGCATTTAATTACTTCAAGTTAATTACCTAGTGCAAAAGTTTTCTTTTTGTTATTGTGTAATCGATTACTCAATTAATCGATAATCTCACGAAAACTATCTTTCTCATATTTCTCCGCTTCCAGATTGACAATTGAGCAGATTTTTGATATTCTAAGATAAAAAATATGACTAATTTTTAGATCATATTTTATCTCAACTTATTACATTTGGCTGTGCGCACGCCGAGACAGAACTGTCTGTATTTTAATAAAATTGGTACTAATGATAAGCATACCACAACCAGTCTATACACACACCATAACCGATTTCAGATTAAGTAGGTAGGTATAGGTACACATTTTTTTTCCATAATTACTTTACCAATGTGTAGTTACAATCAGGTACTAAATGTGTAATATGTTTTGTGGCTACACAATTACACATTACTAGCGGACGTCACGCGGTTTCACCCACGTAGTTCCCGTTCCCGTGGGAGTACGGGGATAAAATATAGCCTATGTTACTCGCTGATAATGTAGCTATCCATTGCTGAAAGAATTTTTCAAATCGGTCCAGTAGTTTTTAAGTTTATTTGTTAAATACAAAAATATAAAAATTCAAATCTTTCCTATTTATAATATTAGTATAGATATAGATTATGGAACAAAAATTAAATAAATTTTTGTCAATAATACATTTTTGATCAGAACAGTCAGCCACTGTATCTCCATCTACATTTAAAAATATCATAATGTAGATATTACCCAATTAATAACAACATTTAATAAGGATAAAAAATAACGCTATCACGAATACCGTTACATGCTCCGTTTATTTTTAATTTACATCAGTCAATCAAAACCTTGATGTTTTATTAATCAACATTCCGGTTTTAATTATTAATCAAACGGATAATTTTCCAAAGGGAACAACATCGCTATGTTAAATAAGAACCTACGTATTGGATATGAATTAAAATAAACGCCAATTATAAACAATTCGTCAGCTGCCACTGAGGCAGTTCTGCCGTCCTTTAACTAATACGCCATTAAGCCCAAAAAGTTATTTCCGAGAAATAGCCAAAAAACAAAAAACGCGGAAATTGTTGTTTCTTAAAAACTATGATCGTTGGACACATCAATTGATATTCTTTTCTGTTTATCCTAAAGAATCCTGTCTGTCCAGAAACTCTTAAAGAAGAAGTGTGGATTAGACGGTTTCTAGTGATGAAATCATCATAAATTGTGTTACCTAACGGCCCACAAAAGTTTTCATATCTCTGGAACTATTTATATTGTAAAAAAAAAATCTTAGACAGAATGATAGAGAATTTTGAACTCTATCACTTTCAATTAAAAAGTAAAAATTGGCCATTTGAGGGTTAACGGTTTTCTAGTTATAGTACGGCAGAGTTGAGTGTTTGACAATTATTTTGAAAGTGATTTCATTTCATAATTATGTATTGTTATTCAATTTCTATGAAACATTTGAAATTTACAAAAACAAGAAGAACGGAATCTTATTTCTCTTACGCCAAAGAAAAAAGAAAAGGTGTTCTAAAGTATCCTCTTATACTTAAAAAATAAGCGTTTTACCTATTTCACGAGATGATAAGCGATACTGCAACAAACAACAAAACAACACAACAACAACAACACAACACACAAACAACTATGTTTTCGTTTTGGACGGCACCATTTTTGCATTAACCCTAAAGTGCCAATGAAGCCATTTGTGGCGTTTTCTGATAGAACAACAAAACCACAGGAAGTATTCACTCTCATATTCAGAAACCTAAAAGCTATGATGGATTTTATTCGTTCCTATAAAACGCAAAACCGCAAAATTTCCCATTGTGAATCAAACGGTGTGCCAAAAATTGCAAGCATTTGACGTTACCTACATGAGAGGTAATTTCACATTATATCCGCATCGGTTGCCTCAACCCTCTGCCGCTGTGAAAATAGTAATACCTACATATGCCACCACAATGGAGGGTTAGTTTCACAGATATAAAAGTATGGTTATGAATTGAGTAACCACATATAACTCCTTATTTCAAATAAATCGGTTATGATCTGAACTGAGATCAAGCAATAGGAATTGCGAAACTTATTTGTTATTTTCGGTACAGATTTCATATTTAGTACCTGGGCGACCGAGCTCTGCTCTGGTGAAAATAGAGAATGCTCATTTAATAGTATAGGATAGTACCTACTAATTCCATACCGCCATGATAGTAGGTACTTACTAATTCTATGCTGCCATGATCATTATTCTAATGCCAATAATGTCATGTCATTATTCATTATCTTGTTCTAAACTTTGAGCGACGGAGCTCTGCCCGGGTGAAAATACGGAGAAAACTAATTTACAAACATAAGACCTAGTTAAATCCATTTTTCACCCCCGTAAACCCCTATATTGCAACTTTCATCGAAATCGTTTAGAGATTAAGAGCCGATTTCGAGAACGTGAGTAGAAATCTATATACAAACAAATATATTGTAATAAGAACCATCCTTACTCTAAAATTACTAATTTAATTTCGAATATAATTATTTATCCTCAAAATGGATACTAATCCCCAAATTAATCTTAAAGTCGTTACTCCAATATCATAATCTAAAACTGTTTATAAAACTACATATTTACAATATTTTAGGGATAAGGAAAATAATATGAAACCCCAATATATTTTGTCAGTCATTTATATTTCTTTACCAACATCAAATTCAATATTCTACACCATACCATCACATCTCCTATTACCCACATAATATCACAATTCAATCCGTATAATATATTTACCATGAAACTAATAGGTTCCCTTAATTTAAAGTAGATTTACAACCAATACCATGCCAATCTATCTTTTTACCGACACAGCCACCAAGCACATCTTACCGTCACGAGCGCCCAACTCAGAAGGCCCTTCCCACGCTACGTTCTGACACATCGAATCTTTGGGTGTTGCCAGTACAATATCCAACAATTACGTATTTATAAATTGAAACCTAACAATATATATACAAATATTGCTCGTTTAATAGTATAGGGTTTTAGCACCCAAGTGTTTTTGCAGACGCCAAAGATTTTCTATGTTTTCTAATAATACCATTACTTGTTTCAGGTAATAATTAATAGTTCTTCACTGTCATATCTTAACAAAATGGTGAGTTCGTTAAACTATGGTTCAGGCTGACTGTTTGCTTAACTTACATAGAAAACCACTAAGTAGGTAGTGGAATATGCGAGACTACCAGGTTCTTGTGCGTGAGCTGAAGAAAATAGATGAATTCAACTACAAAGGTATTTACAAGGTGTTGACTATATTTTTACTTATTTGCGTAATCTTCTATAATTCCAATAATTAGATGCAAATGAAATAGTACTCAATTAACTACTCGATGTTGTACTTTAACTTTGAATCCACAGTCAAAGTTCAAAAGTAAACTTACTTCAGTCTAAAACTACGGCTTTAATTTGCATTTAAATTTAAAAGAGTGTCCATGGAGTTTTTTGTCCGTTACACCTCCAGAACCTACTACACTTTGGAATAGGCTACATCATTCTGAATGACTGACTCCTTGACTCTGCAAAAGTGCCTGTAAATGGTTAAATTGAAATAAAGGCTTTGAGTTTGAAATAGCTCTAAGCTTTACTCGCTTTCAAAATAAGGGTCATCCTTATTTTGAAAGCGAGTACGATCGCTGAAACTGAACATTGTCGTGTTTCTAAGATAATTTATTTATGAAAAAACAACTTTCAACATGACATTCGTACGATTAAAACCTCCTGTCGCCTATAAAGCGTTCAAGTTTAATCTATTCGTCTTTATTCATTACATAAACCGTACATAAATCTTGCATTCCCACGAGTTAAACTGTATCAAATTACTGGGGAAGGGTCTTAGTCAAAGTATGTTCACCCCTCATATTAAATACGAAGCTTTCTCTGCTGCTCATACTGCAAACATCAATCTAATTTGAACCTTACAGTGTAGTAGGAAGGTAGCTGGGAAGTTTCAGGGGTGGTAAAAATAACGTTGTAGTTGTAAAAATCAGTTTCAAGAGTGTTTGGAATGACGTGCTGTTGCATTGCGGGGGAGGTCACGTTTCGCCCCCGAGGGTCAGAATTAAACGGGTCAGTGGTCAGGTAAATATAATAGAGTAAACAAATTCAGCTCGCTTTGATGCACCATTGATATTTATATTATTTTTAGGGGAAGTTTAGAAGGGGATTTACTTTAACATTTTTATTTGATTTGGGACGATTGACAATTTTATAATGTTTAGTTGACGGAATTTTCGATATTTTAATTTTTTTGTGTGAATAATGTATTTGTTTACCCACTAATATTTGCATCCATAATGCAGATTTTTATTTCAAGTGAATGGATGATCATATCCAAACTTAGACTCATAAGTAACCCTTCACTACAAAATATATTTATTATACATACCAAGAAACAAATACATCGAAGAGATAAGTTAAAATTCATAAACTATGTGACTATCACAATGTATGCGACTGTCCCTTTAAATTGATTTTGAAATCATTTTATCACCGGTCCTTTGAAACGTAGACGATTTTTGTTCACGGTCGAATACCCCGCGGTCCATTCGCTTAGGGCTGTTCAGACTAAGTACCCTCAGTGACGATATTAGTTACACATTCCTCGAATACTCCTATAACTTGACGTATTGAAGCCCCACACTATTCTCCGTAACGTAGTAACAAGTTGATAGCTCGGCTACGCACTGCAATATCCGACTACCTGCAAAACAATTCGGTCTAACAGCTTGTGCGGAATTACTTTACTATAAAGTACATTTCCATTCATTCAAGTAAGAAAAACGAGCTTACACAAACTTCAACCGCATGGATAATATTTAACATAATCTATCACGTCAAATAATAAGTTAAAGTTAAATTGTTTGTCAGTCTATTTGGTTAGATTGTAATTAATACATTATTAAGAACTTTAGTTCTTATTAGTGATGTGCTGGATCGTTAAAAAATGTGATCCACGGATACGGATACGCATTCGGATCATACGGGTCTAAATCCGCGAATACGGATACCTACGGATACGGATCTCAACTTTCTTCAGGTTCAGCAGGAATTATTTATGATCCTCATCGTAACTGACTTTTGGGGGACAAAGCTGCCAAGTTACTCTTTTTGATATACAATTTACTATTACTTAATATTAATTATGATGTATATTTCTTTTAAGTTCTTAAAAACAATATATGTACATAGTTTTAATTGATGTGTTAACTCATATAATTATTTCAATTAGCATAGCACAAATATTAGAGGTTTGATCCCACTACAAAGATAATTTAATTACTACCTTATAATAACTTAATTTACTTGTGTTACTCTACTTGAATTATAATATGTTTTTTTTTTTTTACTAATTTGTGTTGAAGTTAAAAGTATTTCATTGCTACATTTCTATAAAATTTAATATATGTAATGAAATGTATAAATATAAAAGATCCGTTCAAGATCCGCCAAAAAGTAACGGATGCCTATAAGTGATGTATTTACACAGTACTCAAGACTCGTGATACCTATTGTAACTATCCTTGTAAATATGTCGTTGGTGTGCCTTGCTTAATAAATAAATAGATAAGGATACGTATACAGATCTTTTTTCTCTCTCGGATATCCGCGGATACGGATACGGATATCCGGCACATCACTAATTCTTATTAATACAGATTTTAATAAAACTGCTTGGATAGCAGTTTGAAATTGAATGTTGACACACTTTATCCGTTTTGATCTGACAGTTTGGTCTATTGTTCAACATTAATCTTAGTGGTCCGAACAATCGTCTAAAATAATCGGACGTTAAACAAACAAATGACTGTCACACAATAAAATTATTTGGTCCTTATATCCACACGGGGACGTAATAGGACCAAATCTTCGTTTCACATCTCTATTTGATCGCACAAGACCGCAATAACGTCACATTTAACAAAAACACTTTGTACTGCATTTCACTGGTTATTGTTAAAGCCAATTAGGCTGGCGATACACGGACCAGCAGCTTTGTGACGTCAGTTACCTGCCAACTACTCGGGGCCACAAATGGAATACTAATACAAAGTTTGTTGTTCACTATCGTCAAATTAGTTTGGTTTGTCGGTTACGTCGAATGGTGATACTGTAACGGTTATGTTTGGTGTTTTCGCTTCTATTGTGTACTTCTCAAGGGACCAATACCTACCTAGTTAGTAATAATTATGCGATTTCAACTGAACAATAAATACCTGCATCAATTTTGTGTCAGCAATATGAACTAAAATGATAGATATGACGGTCGATTTTTTATAAATACAAAATCAAAATTTTACTGAATTAATTCTACTTTATGCCTTCATCTTAGTTTATAATGACTTTTACGCCATTACGCGTAAGAAAATAGCTTTTCTGATGCGCTGGATTCGGGAGAGCGGTAACAGAATCCTAAGGATTATCTCTGAGAGGCCAGAGTCTGCAGTGCTGGGTAGGTTCATTCAACTTCACGTGACAAGATGATGTTTTTTTTTTGACATGAGTGATTTTATTATTTGTTTTTGGAATTTTATATTTTTTTAATTTAATTATCAATGATCACTAGATAATATAGTTTTAAGACCTTTGTAACCAACAATTAATGGACATATCAATTAGTCTGAATTAAATGAACTTATTTATTCATTTATTATTTATAATAATGATGTCATAATAAGGTAAAAAAAGTTAAGGTAATAATTGTAACAATGTTTAATAAATTTTATTATTATTATTAATACCAGCGGAGGCTTAATTTGTGCTCGGATGATGATAACAGACTCGCCCCATATCACATGTGACTTAAACATAACTGGCGAAATGTGGGTGTACCATAGGTATACCTCTGCCCAACCCTCCGGGAAAAACAGCCGTGATGTTATGTTACGATAAGCTGTTTTTCTACAAAATTAAAATTACCCAATTATCGTCACCTTTTTAAACACACCCTAAAAGATAACCTCCCCAATGTTTTTCTTCAACACCCAGAAGCGTTGAAACATTAGAAATTCAAATCAATATTTAACCCTATTCAATTAACTTAAGGCACATCTAAAGAACGTTTTTACATAGAAAAGGAGTATAAAGGATTGCAAATGAGGCTCTCCCCCCAAAGGCCTCTTTAATTATAAGGGAGATTGTTTGTCCGAATTCCAAGGGCTACCTCCGTGCTCTAATTACTCGGCAAAATCTCCGTTTAAACTGTGCAATTAGACTTTTTTCTCGAGACTATTACAGTGAGTTGTTGAAGCCCTGATTTCGGGTTTTAGATTTCTTTCTGGTGGTCCGATTACGTTGGATTTATTTTGTTTGAATATCTTAGTAAGCTTTATTGCACGTTGGTTTCTTTTTTGCGAAATATTTTTGGTTCTAATGGTATTTACTCTGTTTACCCGACTTGAGCTAGCGTGATGATCAATGCCTATCAGTGCCTTTTCTGTATGAGAAGAGGTTTTTGCGCTGCAGTAATACAATAATAGGCTGGTATTATAATTATTATTCTACAAGAGATATATTTCTTGTAAATACCATTGAGGACTTATTAATACTCCACGTTATTGAAGTCAAAACTTCTTTGGGCGCGTTGGGAGTTTCTGAGATGAGACTAAACCATTGATTCCGTGACACTGTGACAACACCAGCTTTTGAACTTTAAAAAGATATCAACGCGTTGATTACCGCGGTGAGTGGAGTAAAAGACATCAACGCGTTGATTACCGCGGTGACGATTTATTTTTTTCAAGTTTTCACTTCTATTGGCACTCCTGGAGTGCCACTGTTTTTTTATAGAATCAGTTTTTCTAATTCAATCTGCAAACAATGTTGTGTAACTTTTTAGAACTAAAACATGAATTTATGAATCATACAGAGCAGACAAAGAACTAATTAGCTTATCACAATAATTATACAAAATTACATACCTTATTTACTTTGCTACACATTTCCCTGCGTTATTTCCTAAATAAGGCATTTGACTTAAACAGTCCGGCCCTAAGGATCAAAAAGGTCGAAATGATATCTAGGTCTCTCAATTAAGGCTTTATTATAAAAGGTCAAGGATCTTCTTACCTGTGTGGTGATTCGTACCATTTAGTTAAATCTAAAAATTTAGTGGAACTGATATGGATTTAATTTATAAACTTTTTAAATCAGTCTCTTAGATCAGCAAGATAGATTTGTTATACAAAATATTTCATAAACACACAATCGACTACAAAAACGTTTGCAAATTAGTGGAATTGGGGAGCAGTACCCTAATTGCGTAACTTATTTTCGTTAAAAATTATGCCTAATTTGTTTCATTTTGACAGTTCAACAACATTCATTGCGTTATTTACGTTGTTGAGCAGATTTTTTTTTTCCAACTTATGATTATGAAACAATGGATTAGCAATCTGTTTCAAATCGAAACAGATTGTGATTGTGTTGTATTACGCAATTAGGGTACAGGTATTGTCTCACTGCCACTGCTTAGAATTACAATGGTCTTATCTACAAATCACGACATCATAACCTACTTGTATAGGCACAATACAATTCATTGACAAAGAATATAACACTCTTCAAAACTTAACAATCTGAACACAACCAAAAGTTGCTACGTGTTCCTCTGCTCCATTTCTCTCCTATCGAATACAAATATATTCATAGTGTATGTAACCCAAAAAAATCTTCCTAAACCTACGAAGTTTTAAGTATCTCACAATAAAACTAAAAGTTTTCTTCCTCACTAAATATTCAATACAAAAAGAAACGTCAACTGATTTTGTAAGTTTGGCAATTTCTCAGTCCTCGAGGACAGATGCTGAGCAAATGTGGAGCACTTAAGAAACTTTGGTTTTAGTACCGAGAAAATCATTCCAACTTGAACGTAATGGACGTCCGGAAACAAGGTCTCCGTGATAAAAGTTTCAGAATTGGCTGGGATAGTTCCTTATAAATAAGTTGTGGATAAATAAGTAATCGGTTTCGGAACTGTACTTTAATATTGACAGTATATTGGGTTTAGAAGTTGCTATTTCTTTATTGGTTATAAGTTTTTTGATTGAGAGGTCGATGTCGATCTCATTTTGGTATCAAATTAATGTAAGTAATAGCTAGTAGGTAGTCAAATAAAGTCGTATCAAATTGAAGTTTGACTAAATTAGTGTATATTTCTAAGGAAGATCAATGGGGAATTTGATAATGGTTATCAATTACCATTATTACTAAACGAATTGTTGTAATGAAACCCATAACAATATGTTTCAATAAAGTTCATGTAATTATTTGTAGCACAAGCTTATTCCGTAAAAGGTTATGCATGCAGAAAAATAATAAAGATTAATTGCTAAAACACCTAAACTATCCCATAAAAATCTTTCAAAACTATCTCAATTATTTTCAGAAACCAATTTACCCGGAAAAACCGGTTTTTCAACGAAAAACGCCCGCGTGGTACTAGGCGCTCATCGTAGCTAGGAGGTATCGTCGCGAGATGCAGTAGATAATACGGTATGAAACTGAACTTCAGTAGCGCGTCGACCGTCGACGGTGACGCACGTCCTGCGTTGCGTTCGAACCACTGTTGTCGTGTTTATTTCGTGTGTTGTGTAGTGTCAGGGATTATTTTTAATGATAGTGAATTTTTAAATGTTTTCTGAAAGGTTTGTAAAAGATTCTTGATTTGTTATTAATAAATAAAATATCACCAAATTTATGAGGGTAATTTTTTAAATATGTATGTTTTTGAAATTTAAAAAACTCAAATATTTACTCAAATCATTCAAACTTAGAATCTACGCTAACAGACTTAAAATAATGTAAATAAATTGAGCAACTTAGATTCTCAAGTTAAAATTAAACTATACTTCTGTGTCCTTGAGGGGTGAGCAGATTAATCAGTATCGATACTAGGAACACAAACCCACATGTAGCAGTCACTTTGCCATGATCATAGGTAGGTGTCAATTCATCCTATACATAGTTCAAACCACTCCATTCTAGAAATATCTCATTCCAATATGTTTTATATGATTTATGGACATAGTAGTTACATAAACGATCTATCGACTGAATCGTCTCATTTATCCTTTAGAGTGCACTTTATCTAAGAGCGTGTGAATCGTCCTTTTCCTGTGACAAGTTACTAGGCTCTCATAAAACTTATGAAATCTATGACTGTATTGCTCTTGAACACATATTAATAAGATGCATTTAATGAAGATTTTAAGTGAGATTTATGCCGATGACTTCCTGACTTGGGAAACGGCTGGTTTCTGTATTGAACTGGTCTATGAATCAAAACTAATGGTCTTCATAATCTATGCAATAAATCCTGCTGTATTTGATATATTATGTAGTAGCGTAAGGTCAATGTATGCCTGTTTTAGGCCTTTGAATAGTCTTTAAAATAAAATTGGATACCAATTCAGTTCACCATTGGAAGACCTTTTTTGAAGTAGCGTTTGGTTACGCCGTGGTCCACGTGGTTAAAAATCTATACAAAAATTATAAAGATGTATTTGTGAGTTCGTATGTAGTGGGTAAACTTCGGAACTACAGATTCAATTCCGAATATTATTATTCTACTAATATTATTAATTATTCTACGACTACAATATTGCCGAGTATCATAAAATATATTTTACTAGCTGACCCCGGCAAACGTTGTTTTGCCAATTATTTGTTTGGGGTGGACAACCCTTATCACTTAGGGGTGTGAAAAATAGATAGTAGCTGATTCTCAGACCTAGTGAATATGCATATAAAATTTGGTAAAAATCAGTAAAGCCGTTTCGGTAGAGTAAGGTAACTAACATTGTTACACGAGAATTTTATTATTTATTATTTTGTTATTGTTACTAGTAATTAACTGTACATTTATTTTACCTCGATGGTCCTAGTTTATCATTTATAACTTCCAATTTACAGCTTTATGTAAGCGGGCACGCCCTTTATGCCTGGAGGCTTTTATTTAGATATTTAGTTCTTTTTACGTTTAGTTTTTATTTTTTAATTCTGCTTGAGTAGCATAGTAGTATTCGGCGTGTGCTAGCTAACATATGGCCAATAATTTATACTTAATTAAAATAATGTTTTGTGTTGCATAATAATTTTGCATACTATTGTATAGAGTCATTTTTATTTTTTTCTAACTTGAACAGACAGCTGTGCTGCTGGGGAGTTTGTTGCGCCACTTCTTCTTCCCAGCTAAAGGCACTAGGAAGTGGTGAAGGGTGGGCGTTTTTGGGGGACTGTCTTATGTAATTTTGACGTTCGAAAAGTGCTGGTTCTCAGCCTAATTTGAATAAATGACTTTTGAATTTTGAATTTGAATTTTGAATTTTGAAATTTTTTGAATTTTATACGTATATATAAGAGATGTTAAAAAAAGAAATTTCACGCGTAGTAAGTCGCGGGTAGAAGTACCTATTTAATTAATATCTTTTTATTTATTTTATTATCTAAACTAATATTGAGAGAAAATAATTAATTTTTTGTATGTTTGTTTGTAATGATGAATAAACTCAAAAACTACTGGACCGATTATAAAAATTCTTTCACCGGTAGAATGCTGTGTTATCACTGAGTAACATAATTAGTTATCTTATATATAAAATTCTCGTGTCACAATGTTAGTTACCTTACTCCTCCGAAACGGCTTTACTGATTTTTACCAAATTTTATATGCATATTCAGTAGGTCTGAGAATCGGCTACTATCTATTTTTCATACCCCTAAGTGATAAGGGTTGTCCACCCCAAACAAATGATTGGCAAAACAACGTTTGCCGGGGTCAGCTAGTAATTTATAAAGATATCACGCGGTCGAAGCCGCTGGCGGAAGCTAGTATTATGTAATTTGTTAATGTTTTTTTACATCTTCACAGAACGTTTTTTTTAGTAGTAAATACAAACGCATATTTCTCTATTGCCAAGTAAATAAAGTAGGTACTAGATTGATGGAAATACGAGTGACTGCAATCGCAAGGCCAGTCCTTGCGGACGGCTATTTATGATCAAAAGAGTGATGATAAATATTTATCGTTTATTTTCTTGACTAGCTTCCGCCTGCGGCTTTGCCCGCATGATGTCTTTATAAATTATAGCCTATTTACCCGACTACGGCAAAGCCAAAAGGAAGGGTTATGATTTTAGCAGTCTATGTATGTATGTTTATATGTTTGTATGTTTGTATGTATGTATGTATGTATGTTTGCTTTTACGTGTGTTCCACCGTAGCGCCTAAACTACTGAACCAATTTTGATGAATGAGGTATCAATACATTCGTAATAATGGTCCGGGTGACATAGGCTATATAAATTTTCGCTAAATTTAATATGGTGGACTTTACACGAAAATTTCTAACCTCGAAAAAAATTAAAATGAGATGATCATGACATGTTTGGTATCAAAAGAAAGGTCTTGACGAGCACATTACAAATATGTGTATAATGTTATATTTTCAAAGTAAATAAATATGTTTAAATTGTTAAAAACAAGCAAAAGTGAGACTGCGCTACGTAGTATTGCAAGATGATACTAACGTGCAGTTAATCAAATCTTAATAAATAGTAACGATTTGTAATTCCACTTTTATCAAGAAAAACAAGTACAACGAAATATTTGTATTTTGGATTTCTTCGAAGCTCGATATCGATATACATGGGGCACTCAGAAAATTTTGCGATAGGTAAAAAAACAAAAATACTACAGGTTATGTTTTATTATTAAATCTTTTTAAATAATTCTCCATTGGCGTCTATACACAGTTTCATGCGTCTAAACCAATTTCCATAACACATTTTCCAGTACGCATCAGACACCTCCCACCTTTAATCCCCTTCTCAAATGCAGCCAGTGCATCTTCCGGTGATGAAAACTGTTTTCCCTTGAGCTGATTTTTATTTTGGGGAACAAAAATGATAAATTCATGATTTTCACCCGTAATGAAATCGTAAACGCGCCGAGACGAGCCTGCTTCAAATTTTGCTATCATGTCTCGGCACCGTTCTACCCGAACCTCCTGAGCCTGCGTTAGATTGTGCGGTACCCAGCATGAAACTATCTTCTTTACCCGAAGATTAGCCCGTGTAGAATTCCATGCACACTTCCCGATCCAATCTGCAGTATTTGCTGAATCTCTTCATATGTAATTCACCTATTCTCTTAAATTATTTTTTTTTACAGCCAGCACGTTTTCTTATGTAACAGCCGTCATAGCCCTATGACGGCCACTTCTTTATTCGTCCGCCAAAGTTACTTGACCACACTTCAATTCGTTGAACTACCAGAAAACAGTCGCTTTAGAAGGGCTTTTGTCTATGAACACCATTCGAAGTCTTTCCAATGATTCTTCTGGTTTTAGTCGACATTTGAAATCGTACAAAATCTTCACGCGAAAATGTTCTCGTTGTAAATTAAATTTTCAGTGAGACAGAGTATTTTGATTTTGCTCATAAAAAAATGTGGAGGGAATTTCGAATTTGGAATGTTGAGTTTTTTTTTAAATAAAGAGTCATCGTTTTAATCGTTATCAAAACTAGCCAGTGTCCTATAGACAAAAACTGTTAGTCATAAAACTTTCTGAGTATGGTGTTGGCGTCGAAATAAATCGCGGTATGGTTTGGTCTAAAGCACTATGCACTGCTATTGGACTTTAAAATAGGTTAATTACTGACCTATTGCATTACTCTTATTTACGTTGTCGGAAAGAAAGTGTAAAAACGAAAAAGTATAAAATAAAAAATAAAGTTTAATAAAAAACTGTAACCCGACTACGGGAAAATAAAAATGATCTAAAAAGTACGAAACAAGCAAATATTTCAGACAGAAATCAAGACAGGTACAAAAATGGTCAAGGTAAAGCCGTCGTCGCATACCATTATAATTTTGTAAGTGTTCCTGGCACCCACATGGCATACAGGCATGCGACGACGGCTTTACCTTGACCATTTTTGTACCTGTCTTGATTTCTGTCTGAAATATTTGCTTGTTTCGTACTTTTTAGATCATTTTTATTTTCCCGTAGTCGGGTTACAGTTTTTTATTAAACTTTATTTTTTATTTACTCAGTGATAATATAGCATTCTACCGGTGAAAGAATTTTTATAATCGGTCCAGTAGTTTTTGAGTTTATTTATTAGAACAAATATACAAAAAAATCAAATCTTTTCTCTTTATAATATTATATTAGTTTAGATGACAGAACCGCTGACAGTTATGGCTAGTGATGAGGTAATTTTTTTGAACTTTTCTATAATTATAAATGAAAAAGAAATGCTGTTCGTTGGTAAGTGCATCACTTGAGAACGGCCATTTTTTTTGTTTTAATCTGCCCGTAAAAGTCCGAGTTAGGTTTTTACGAATTTTTTTTTTAAGTTTCTCGAAAAAAATTCTAACTCGGGAAAAACTAAGTGTTTTTTTTAAATGGAATTTTTATATGAATTATTGATTAGACAGGACAATGTTTATTGGGACAGCTAGTAATTAATACAATTATGTCTGTAGGTTGCAGTTTGCATTATTATTTTATTTATGAAGGTCATAATTTTAATAATAACTTAGACGTAAATCCTATCATATTTATATTTTAACATCGCCTTTGAAGAATCATCTACTTATACATATTTACATTGAAATAAATTATCCTCCAAATCCAAAATTAAGTCAAAAGCTAAATATACTTTTTAGCTTCTAATCAAACTAAAACGCTTTTCAACACTAAATAAAACAAACATGTAAAACGGAACGCGGATCAATCATTCGAATGAATTCCCTCATAACGTTTAAACGGTGCGTTCCGTTTTACGCAGAGTAATCCCTTATTTTTATTTGAAGGGAATAATTATTGTAAGTGCTGTAGTTGTAGGAAACTGTGGAGACTATAAAAACGAGTATAATGTAGAATGAAATACGGTATGGGGGTTCTCTTTGTTAGTACAACATGTGGGATGGATAGCTTCTTGAATCACTTACAGTTATGTGCGAAAAGACTTGGGTTTTCCTTTTTTTGATGATGCATTTTTTATTTGTTTCTGCAAAACAAAGGCAGTGTTTCTGTGTTTTTTTTTATATTTTCATGGCAAGTTCAAATTCAAATCATTTATTTCGAGTAACATAGACTCATATTATTATTAGAATAGGCATACACATTTACAAATAAAATTAAAATAGAATTGTAATAAAATAATGTAAAATTCATTAAAAATATGATTAAAATAAAAATTAAAACTCAAATTGAAACTTTAAAAACCAATAAGAATACATTAAATTTGTCATAAATTACGGTTAAAATGCAAAGTCTAGTCCTGTTAGCATTTTAATTTATGACATTCACAAGTACCTAACGCATAATTTTATGATTTGAAATAACAGATCTTTTCAATTGAATTGCACGATGTTATAATCGCCTCTTACCGATTACCACATTTGCTTTCCATTTTTGGAGGTATTCTACATATTAATTTTGTTTTTCAGTTCCCGTAGAATTGGATTTTCACATACATACATTTTTTTAGTCAATTTTTAATTATCTTACAATTAATCCAGGTTCACACAGAAAAGTTATAAAATATGTCGCCTTTACTGCAATTTGCAGGTGTTCCTTCATTAGACAGCTGTAGAGCCACCTGCTAGATAACGTCCATTGGAAATAAATTGTACCGCAAGCTGCACATCGGCGATACGAGAATGATTAATAAGACTATTTCGATAAATGTGTATTGAGAACTAGAGTGCACATCAATACTGGTTTTCTCTCCCAGTGTACGTATTTTATCTTTAATTCTTTAGGCAATACCTTAAATTGACATACATATTTCGCGCATTTTGGCGATAACTAACTGCCTCTTTGACGGCGGTTCCGACGGTTTCTATTAGTCGTTTCCTATGGAGAAGAGCCGGCAAGAAACTCCACAGTTACTCTTCAAATAAATGGCTTTTACTATGTTTTAAAATTACAGTATTAATAGGTATGGGAGGACAAATATAGTACCAACGAGTACCAGGTACTTAACAAAATAGAAAATGATCTACAAATTTACAGTATATTAGCCTACAACATTCTCACATGCACAAACAAAATATGAAATAATCTTATAAAAAATAAATTAAAATAAAATCGTATTTAAACCAAATTACATGATTGTCACTACAACTAGTTGCAAATATACACTAAACGTGTTTAATTTCCCGAAACGAAATCAAACACGATTATATTTTTGCCTACAAAACAAAAAAAGATTCTAATACAATTTTACGCTTTAGATATCATTTTTTTACGGTTATAATTTTTATTTTTTTTCACACTTCTAACAACCGTTCGGTACAACTGGCCATATTTCACTTTGAGCTAATAAAAAAAGTAATTTCATGGAGGCATTAAAACGGTTTATAGTTCCAGATATTAGGGCTTACACGCGAACATACAGATGTATAGGTACTAATGTTGCCTAGATAGGAATTTAGTGGATGAAATGTATGTTGTGCCAACCCTGTTGTTATGGGTAATACTTAATGCAGATTTAAAAAGATTACTTAAATTTTTTGCACTTGTTAACAAGTTCCGGAATTTCCTTTCGTTTGTAATGAGGATAGTTTTTAATCCGCGAAACCGCGAAAACTAGCTCATGAAATATGTTCACACATTAAATAAGAAAAAGTGGCTTGTGGCGCAGGGGTCGATCGATCAGGTTACGCTACACTTGCCGCAGTTGGTCCGTGGATGGGTGACCATCTTTACATACCAAGACCCCGCCGTGCCTCGAAAAATACTCTAAGCCGTTGGTGCCGGCTATCATTTGTAGATTTTTGACAGTCGTTACGGGCAAAGTCCAAAAGTCTGACAACCAGTCTTACCAAGGGGTATCGTGTTATCCAGTAAATAGGTTGTGGAGGTCAGATAGACAGTCGCTCCATGTAAAATACTGGTATTCAGCTGCATCCGGTTAGACTGGAAGCCGACCCCAACATAGTTGGAAAAAGGCTAGGTAGGTGATGAAATAAGAAAAAGAAACTACGCCTAAGAAAGAGAAAAGAACGCCTAATGAAGACAACATTATAAAGAGCCACTTAAAAAAAACAATTACAGATAAAATAAATTTAAAGAAATACCTACATCGACTTAACGTTAGTGCTACTTTTTACTGCATTTCCAATAAAACAAACGGACGTAAAGCCGTCTTTTTTACGCGTTCCCCATCATGATTTATTCGAACCAACAAAAACGCCGTACCAATACAATCTAGTACGTTTTACGGCATAATTTGAAACAAAGAGAACATCTGAACTGATTAATTAATGTAGCAACTGGTTTACTATGTAAATAGTGGTCGTAAACCACCCAGTGTGCATTAGGAGCTTACGGTTATGACATACTACGGGTTAGTTCGGTGAACTGTACGTGGAATTATCGATTTTTCCCAGATATAAATAAGTCCTAGCCAGATCGATTTTTTGCCTCCGTAAATCCCTATATTGCAACTTTCATCGAAATCGTTAGAGTCGTGTTCGAGAACGTGATTAAAAATATATATATGTATATGTCGGAGACGGGTATGATGTGAATCTATTGTTATTATCAGCGATATTTTAACTACTGCGTAATAGAAAAACCGTTTGCAGTTCAGATCACATTATAATTTACTATCAAATTAATCACACTAGCTAAATTACACACACACTGGGTGCGACTGCGTTTATTCACCAATTAACACAATGATCACAAATTACAACTAACACAATAACTGAGCACCACGAATCGAGAACAGTTCTCTGACGTCTTCACTCCGATGCGATCAGAGGCTGAATCCCTCCTCGCCGTGGCCTTAAAACATCACGACTCTGTAGAAGCGCGCTTTCTGGTGTGGGTAGATCACTTGATGTTGCCAGTGGCGCGCTTGCGATTCGTTTCGTGTCCGTACTAATGACCGGATCCGACATATATATGTACAAATATTGCTCGTTTAATAGTATAGGATAGGATACCAGCCACTACCCGAGATTTCGTCCACGTGAAATTTCTTTGTTTTAACATACAACATATCTTATGATACTCGGCAATACTGTATCTTCCATTAGTGAAAGCATTTTCGGAATCGGATCAGTAGTTTCAAAGAATACCAAAGATTTAATATATTAGTGTAGACAGAAAACAAGTCAATATACAGTGTGATTCTTCACAATGTGCATATATAGAAATGAGGGAATCTATGCTTAATTTTAACGACAGAAAAAATATTTAATTTTATTTATACTTTATATGGAATAAAAAAAATTGTAACAAAACTGTGTAACTTTTAAACTGAATCAGCTATCGCGATAAAACAAACTCCATAAGGATTGGAAGTAAGTAGGCGTCCACATAAAATGAAAATTGAGAAAAAAAACTACCCTCAATTGAAAATAAACATGTTTTTTTTTGCAAAACTCTGTATTTTTTTCATAAATTTTTACAATAATTGTAAAATTTATAAATAATATGCCCAAGAGAATTTTAAAAAAACTTTTGATACAAAAAAAAGCAAAAAATTTTTTTTTACCATTTTTTCTGTCTATAAAATTAAGCATAGATTCCCTCATTTCGATATGTGCACATTATGAAGACTTACACTGTATATACAAATTAAGGGTCAAATAAAGCCTTTTAATCTATCTGTAAAAAAAACGACACGTGAAAACCTGCTATAAATACAAAAAGCCCTACTCATAATGCCCACACTTAATTCCAATTCAAGTTTCCACAACCAAAAACATACAAACATTTACGCGTACATCGGTACAGTGTGTAACAAACGTAATAAACGCGATAGTCCGACAACATACGCTAATTAAATTTATAATCCATAAAAGCGGGGCCGTTGTTTTATAAAGTGTAATAATCATAAAGCCACATCTCTATCGCACGGGCTTACTTAATTACTAGGTCTTGCGCGCGGCTTCACCCGTGTGGAGGCTGAAAATTATCCCATAAGAACATACTACCGTGATAAAAAGTATCCTATGTCATATTCAGGCTATGGTCTACCTGTATACCGAATTTCATTCAAATCTGTTCAGCCGTTAAGGCGTGAAAAGGTAACAGACAGACAGAGTCACTTTCACATTATTCACATTTATAATATTACTAGCTTCTGCCCGCGACTTCGTCCGCGTGGAATAAGTTACTTTGGGCGTATTTATTTGGATAAAGATTAATATCATGTTTATAAAAACACCAAATAATGCATTATTTTAGAACAAATTTGGTTAGCATAAAAAAGTTTATAGTGAGCCAACCTTAAAAGATAGACATATGCTGTCGCGGACTTTTCTTTTTAACTTTTAAAGGGAAACAGTTCTGTCATATACGATTTTTGCGATACTTTAACCGTTTACGCAGCGCACGCAGCGGAAGCTCTCAAAAGGAAAAAAAGTCCCGATTTTGAAACATTCTTCATTGGTGATCCGTACCTATTGGTTTTAGCATGATGATATATAGCCCATAGCCTCGATAAATGGGCTATCTAACACTGAAAGAATTTTTGAAATCGGACCAGCAGTTCCTGAGATTAGCGCGTTCAAACAAACAAACTCTTCAGCTTTATATATTAATATTAAGTAGTATATAGAAGTATAGATTAGTATGGATGTGAACGACTGTAGCTACTAAGCTTAGTGCCCTTCTGAGAGTACCGAATCGTATGATGCGTGCGTTGTTTTTGGGTTCAAATACGTAAATGCGGGATCGTCTATTCTTGGATTTTATTGTAGAGGATTATAGTTAAATGTTCGTACTGACGCATGTTTGTTGCACATTCGGATGTACAAATACATAGGCTTAGGTAGGGTGTATGAATGTAAACGAAGCAAAAGGAGTATGTAAGAATCATAGCCACCAGTTCTACACCAGTCAGCTCTGCACGCGTAGCATGACCACCGTAGAAAAGATTTTTGTCGACGGAAGAATAGACAAAATGACAGATAAATAATCACAATCTGTCATTTTGTCTATTCTTCCGTCGACAAAACTCGTTTCTACGGTGGTCATGCTACGCGTGCTGGTACAGGTAAAGGCGTTATTATATTGTACACGAAGAGTGTTATGAGCACTCTTCGTGTACAATATAATAACGCCTTTAGAGCTATATTAAAGCTGCCCTGGCGGTGTAGTGCGACTGACATGTTCGCTGAGAACAGAGTTACTGATTTTTACGGGCTCTTGAGGAGACTCAAGGCATCTTTCCTGTCTCGATTATGTGCATGTACTAATCAAATTGTATCTGTATTATTTCACTGTGTGTACCTGCTAAGACGCTTATAATTATGCTGAAATGTAGAACTTAATTTTAATTTCAATTTAATGTAATATAATTTATGACTAACAAAATGTATTTACAAGGCTGATGTAAAGGGAAACGCCGGGCGGGAACGCCCTAGGAGGACATATACTGACCTTATTGGTGATGTTCTTCAGAAAGGCCAGGTGCGCAGTACTCGCAACCGGCGTGCGTGTATGACCAGATGTATGAACGTAAACGAGGCAAAAGGACTATGTAAGGATCGTAGCAGGTGGCGTTCTGTATTTTCTGCCTACCCCCATGGGAAGAAGGCGTCAGTTTATGTATGTATGTATGTAATTTATTGTAATTTAATTTTTAATATTGCTATGGGTTAATACCTGAAATAAAATTAAATAAATAAATAAACAACAAGAGGCGTTCTGTAGTTTCTGCCAACCCCATAACCAGAAGGCGTGAATTTATGTATGTGTATGTAGTATTAAGTAATAAGTTTCATGGGTATCTGACAAAACGTTTGAAGCTGGTAGTGAATAAGCAAAATTATATAGTAATAATATAATAATTTATTTAGGAACATAAAGGTTTTGTAGTACATGAGGGACTTATAAAATATACATCATTAATTACATGGTGTAGGTACAATTAATTGTTGGGTGAATCGCTGCTCTCCTAGCTAGATCACTGAGTAATCTGTATTTAGGAGAGACAGTTTCGACTCCTAATTTGAGTATCACAAAAAATAATGTTTTATGCTTTTTAGAGATTACAGTACCAAAACACAGAAGATAAAATGTTACAATTAAAATTAAATAAAACATATACAGGATGAAATTGAAAACATGCGACAAATTGAAATGGGAGATTCAGTAACTGTTACCTAATCATTATAAATTATTATTTCCTAAATATAAATTGTGAAAAAAAATCGTGTAATTATCGTCGATAGATAGTGCAAACTAAATTATTGTCTTCACGTAGACACGATTTTATGGCGTTCCAGTAAAATTAAATAAATTTAAAACAAACAAAAAAATTCAAGTATCAATTTAAGGCTCGTTCAGACCAGCGCGACACGCGACACGACACAAAAGCACCGCTCGTCGCGCGCGATTTTTTTTTTCTCAATTTGTATTTCGGAAATAACAATTTATAATGATTAGGTAACAGTTACTGAATCTCCCATTTCAATTTGTCGCACGTTTTCAATTTTATCCTGAATATACAATATTATAGTATGTAATCTTTCCCAAATCAATCGGTAACCACTTCACGCAAAACTAGAAACTTGCCAATCTAAGTACAACTTGCCCAAAGACTATATCTGCACTTCTTCCTACCACGACAATTTTCGTAAAATTGAGCAAAAGACCAGGAAACCGTAGTTTCAAGAGCCATTATCGTTCATGTTGCGTACCTAGGCACTGCAGGAAGGCACTAAACAATCTCCAACGGAGACACGGAGTATTAACACAGTGCTTACTTCTGTCCCTGAAGTACTGCGAAACTAAGTTACCGTGAGATATTACTAACGTTTGAAACTGTATGCGGCTTCTAAGTTACTAGTACTCTGCCGAAACTGGAATCGAATATCTTCATGAAAAGGTCGTTTCGTCATAGAAACTAATAAAAATCAATTCACAGAAAAGCACTCCCCCAGAAAAAAACGTGTGTAAGTTATATTTTACTATTTTTACGTCTCACATTAACAGCTGCAATAAATTCTTTAATTATTTATGTATTTTAGAAAATGACAACATACTTAGTTTTATGTTGAAATTCTCTGTAAAATCTTCTCAAGATACTACGTATTTTATGTCTACGTTCGTATTAATTTTATCATATTCACATCAATTACTAATAATATTTTCTTGTCGAGCAATATTTACCATTACTTCAACATACAAATTATTTTATCTACTCTCATAGCGTAATATTCGAATTATGAACTTCAAAACGAGTTTATATTGACATACTTTATAAACAGAATACCGAAATTTAAAAATAGAATCATATTATAACACTTTTTCTCTAACAAAATAATACCTACTATAAAACAATTTTTTTTCTATTACGATACAGCGCTAATCCAAGAAGTTAATATCACCAAAGAGTTTCCATTAACTTTTGGCGGGGGACAGCAGCACCCGCTGTAGCGCATGTGCGGTGATGTGCTGCTGCAGGCGACATTCATTTGTTTTGTAGTACTCACTGAATTTCGTGGGATTTAACAGCAACAGTTTCATAATAGTATGAAACTGTTGCATAATAAGAGGTATTAAAACATGAGTGTGTGTTTAAAAACCGAGCCGTAGGCGAGGTTTTCAATAGTATCACACGAATGTTTTAATACCTAGTTATGTGCAGTTTCATACACTACTTTATCTACTCTCAAACATTGGGATTGAAACAAATACTAAATAAAAGATCAAAGTTAAAGATCAAGAATAAATTTAAAAATCCTACGAAATTCAGTAAGTACTACAAAACAAATGAATGTCGCCTGCACCAGCACATCACCGCACATGCGCTACAGCGGGTGCTACTGTCCCCCGCCAAAAGTTGATGGAAACTCTTTGGTGATATTATGTAACTTCTTGGATTAGCGCTGTATCGTAATAGAAAAAAAATTGTTTTATAGTATTATTTTGTTAGAGAAAAAGTGTTATAATATAATTCTATTTTTAAATTTCGGTATTCTGTTTATAAAGTATGTCAATATAAACTCGTTTTGAAGTTCATAATTCGAATATTACGCTATGAGAGTAGATAAGCTACTATTATTTACGGTAAAAAAAACTGGAGCGTGTTTTACACACACACTCTTGATTTTAAACACGTTAAAACTCTCCGCACTCCTAACCCTCAACGCATTAAATATTGATTCTTCGTAAACTAAAACATATAGAAAACTTAAACCAACAAACTACTACCAACTGAACCAAAACTAAACAAGACGCCGCGATAAATCCAAACCCACCTCCAGATCCGACTGAAAATTTGATAGGACCGTCTTTAATTCATAAATTAATTAAAGTTTCCCCGGCTTCCGAAGACAGAGTTGGCTGTCATTGCGAATGATAAGCAGGCTTCATTAGGATTCACGGGGCAATCCCGGCATGGGGCAAGTGACCCGGGCTAACGAGTCGGTCACTACAGATTTGTCTCCTTAATACCCCGGCCGGTATTTGCGTGTTTGTTTTGTTTTGTTAGGTGTTGTGACACGAGAGCTTTGAAAAATTACTAGTTCTTGCTCGTTGTTTTCAGTTTTTCCCAATTCTGCTGACAATAGTTTCAAATTTTGCAATTTACTCGCGGTTTTTTTTTTAAATTTGCAAGTACAAAATTCTTTAATGAGACGAACCGAAACTTGAATTAAAGAAGTATTTCTTTTTAAACATACATACATAAACTCACGCCTTCTTCCCATGGGGGTAGGCAGAAACTACAGAACGCCACCTGCTACAATCCTTACATAGTCCTTTTGCCTTGTTTACGTTCATACATCTGGTCATACACGTACGCCGGTTGCGAGTACTACGCACCTGGCCTTACTGAAGAAAATCACCAATAAGGTCAGTATATGTCCTCCTAGGGCGTCGCCGCCCGGCCTGTCCCTTTACATCAGCCTTGTAAATACATTTTGTTAGTCGCCTTTCATTCATCCTCTCAACATGCCCAAACCATCTCAGCATATCCTTTTCAATTTTTATCACTACATCTTCTTTTAAATCACACCGCTGTCTTATCACATCATTCCTCAGCCTATCATTCATAGTCAGGCCACACATGCTTCGCAAGGAACGCTTTTTAAAATCTTGTCAAAATGTCTATTTTCGATCAAAATTGTCAACAAAAACACTTCACCTAACGTTCTTTTCAATATAGTTTGGACCCTAACCGCTCCTCCTATTAATTTTTCGTCACAAAACGAAATCCCCTCACAATTTCCCGGTGCTTATGTCTCAAAGGAGTTTTTAATTCATTCAGTATTGCAAGACATACTTTAATTATAACGTCGGGCTGCACAATGACGCTCGACAATAAAAGCACAAAGCGAAGCGAGGCTATAAATTTTTAACGTCTTCACGAAACAACGTTCATTTAGTCCCTTTGAGACTATGTTAACAGTTGCCAGCAGATCGGGAATTGTGCATTGTCTATCAAAAATCTTGTTGAAGTTTTCCAAACTTTTTTGTTCAGTAAACTTTGAAGTTGATGAAATTGAGGATAATATCAACAGAAGCTTGTGAAGTTCGGCAAGAAACAGTTCACCATAATCTTCAAAAAAAGGAGAAAATTTACAGAAGATTTGGTTCTTCCTAATTAACTTATTAAACTAGCTTATTCATTTCTTAACAACATTTCTGGACCTTATTAAAAATTAGCGACAGGCTTCGCACGGGTGTAATTTACATGTGAATTACTAGTATTTTCTTCACGACACGTTGAGCACAAGTTGTGAGTAGGGAGTAAGCTATAATCTACCACGCGGGTTGGTAGATGTCACATGAATCGAATTTTTAGGTTCTAGGACATGTCGGTTTCCTCACGATGTTTTCCTTCACCGTTTTGAGAGCAGTGGTGATGAAATTATATACACAAAGTAAAACGCCTGCCTGGGTTCGAACTCACGACCTATAATAACTCGTAAGTCGTGGCCGTTACCACTGGGCCACCACTGCTTATCTTTCAAATAGGAGCTATATATAGTTTCTCGGATTACCCTTCAGGGCCCTGTTTAATAAACATTACAATTCTACAATTTTGTAAAAAAGTGACATATTTTTTTTACAATTTGTAAGTTTTATTAAATACACAAACTCAAAAAATTGCTTTCTCTCTTTTTAATAATATTAAGTATAGAACCAACAATCTTTTTTGGAGTTTTATTAAAAACATCAGATAAACAAAATAATTACTTTTATTAATTTCTGTATTTCACTACCGCCTAATTACACATTATTCAAAATGAATCTTCTCCTAAATGTAATTAGTTAGTACTTATTTCAATGAAGACATCGCTATAACTCCTAACAAACAACAAGTTAATCACAGCAAAACGTTAACCTTTTCTTGAAGTAAATCGCGAATAAAATCTTCGAATTTCATTGCTCAATCCGAAGTCTCTATTCGCCATAACTTGTCAAATAAATTCGCAGTCGATAGCTTGCTTTAACGACTTCGAATGTTAACGTTTTACCGCCCGTCAAATTGTGGGTAGCTAACTTCTGGGTGTGGGCCCGTCTTTATTAATAATACTCATTTTATGACTTAATATGGAGTTTAATTGTAATGGAATATTAAAGTCATAAAATTTTCGGTAGGTTGATACAAAGTCGTAAATTTAATGGTTTCAATATAATTTGCTTATTGTTATGGTTATGGGTCTTTCCCTTACTGCAAAAATTGGGCTTTTAAATGCAGCTACTGCTATTATTGTTCTCTCGTTTATGTTATTTCCAAGGTATTAAAAATTAGGGTTTAGGGTTTAAGGGTTAGGCACAGGTGTACCTGTAAGTACACCCACATTTCGCCAGTTATGTTTAAGTTCCATGTAATAGTTGGCGACCCTATTGCCATCAACCGGGCACAAATTCAGACTACTACTGAGAAATTTCCGATATAGAAAAACCCAATAACACTTTGTCCGACCCGTCAATCAAACCTAGGACCTCATTCTCAGCAGTAGCGCTTACGACCACTAGCTCAACGAGGCGAAAAAGTCAGAACTTACAGAAATATTCTTGTTTTTCCATGAGAGACTTCCAGTTTCCAGTGAAAGTTATCAATGTAAGTCATTGTAAAGTTTCTTGGGACATGCTAAGCTCCATCGGGTTGTTAGTAACTAGTTAGAAAATGGCTTTTAGGAGCCTCAGTGACTAGTTAAACGAGTTAGATAATAACTTGTAGGAGTCAGACACTTGGCTACGCAGCTGGGCTGTTTCAATTATGAAGAAGTCGATTAATATCAACTAATTTGTTCTTGTAGTTGAACTTCTTTTTTGAACGAAAAGGAGCTCGTGGCTAAGTAATAACAGCCGCACGGTTCGATCCATCAGGTTAAGCTACGCTTGCCGAGGTTGGTCTGTGGATGGGTGACCATCTTAACATTCCGAGACTCCTCCGTGCCTCGGAAAGCACGTTAAGCTGTTGGTCCCGGCTGTCATTCGTAGATCTTTGACAGTCGTTACGGGTTGTCAGAAGTCCGAAAGTCTGACAATCAGTCTCACCAAGGGGTATCGTGTTACCCAGTTACTGGGTTGTGGAGGTCAGATAGGCAGTCGCTCCATGTAAAATATTGGTATTCAGCTGCATCCGGTTAGACTGGAAGCCGACCCCAATATAGTTGGGAAAAGGCTAGGCAGGCAGGCAGTTGAACTTCTTTTGTTTTGTGAAAATAATAGTTTGCGTTACCTATTCAGATGGTTTAGATAAAACGGGTCAATGTTCATTCAATTCCCACTCTACCAAATTATTTTTAAGTAAACAGGGCATCAGAGCATTCTTTCGTAGCTCTATCAATGTGAGAATGATATGGCAAATAAAAATCAGAATTCAATTTAAAATTTTAAATACGTGTAATATTTTTAACACAACTAATTATTTACACTAGGTAATAAATTAAATGACTAACTAAACTAAACAAAAACAAAAGGACACTTAGGCGTCGAAGTATTCGTCCGCATCCGTAAATGTGCCCAGAAGACTTGAAAACTAGAAATTGTATATTCATTTAAAAAATATATAATATAGTAAATTAAAATAGTAAGTATAGTAGTAGTAGTAGTAATTATATTAGTATCTATTAATTTCGATTAATAATGATCGGAATAGCTGTATCTATATTACTATTTAATTCAAACCTAATATTTTGCATGCCGTAAGGTAAAATGTATCGGGACACTTAATAAATATTTCAACTTATATGTATACCTACATTATCAGCAGATAAATGATTTCTTTCTTTCTTTCTTAAAAAAACATAACCGACTTAGCTCATCTTCGTCCTGCCAAAATAATAACAAAATCTAGCTGTCCTACTATTACTGCCCAATCGCTCTTGTTTAAAAACACAATAAAACAATGAAAAGCCTCTCCTACTCAATAATTTCCTATATCCATAATAAGTATCAAGAAAATAATGCTCTTGTTCGTTTGGTCTAACTAAACCCACCCACCTTTGTTCTTTGCTCATATTGGTAAAGTGCTAAATTAGAAAAAAATTGCGCTGTGGTGAAAAGTTGAGCCACTCAGAAAGTATCTGAGGCAGACTGCCTAGGCTGTGCCAGACGTAATCACTCGTAGAGACTTTTTAAGTATAAGTACCTCAAAACTACATTAAGACAGATTTTCGAAATTTAATGCACCTAGTATCGATGCGTGATATTCTGCTCAGTCCAAAACGTAAGATCATTATGATAACACACACTTATCTTCCACAGATGTTCCTAATAACTATTCTTAAAGTTGCGGTGCAGTAACTGTGACAATTTGTTCGATAATTAATTTTGTTATGATGAGTGAAAAGACTGTCAACTGAAGAGATGGCGTCGTATAATCATCAGGAGACTCAGTCCAGTCCAGCGAAAGAAGTTCCACGGTAAGAGAATTAATAGTATTTTTTATCAGATTGTCTCTAATATCTTATTGTCGTCGAGGAAGGGTCTGCCATTTTGATTTGACTTCAGACTTGCAGAAGTTCCTTTGACATATTTGACCCTCCTAAACCTGTACGTTATATCACTAACGTAACTATTTAATTATCTTTCCAGACTAATTGATAGTTTGATTTAGGGCTGATTTTTCTAACGCCGGTATCCGAGGAATAATTTTGAGGTTTTTCTAAACAAAAGTTGTCAAACATCCATTTTATTCTACTGATAAAATACATCAGACGTTGGAAAAATCAGCACTTAATTAAACTAATCACTATTGTTTGTAAACCTACGCTGCTAATGCTTAAGTTTGACTGAAATTTCGTTACCATTGTTACCTAATTTTGATGGTGACTCAAAAGAATTCTATGAACCTACCTACTTTCGGTTCCGTCGTAGAGTTTCAGAGTCAAAATACAACAAATATAATAGCTTATTGCCAACATTAAAATAGCCAGTGTCATTGTAAGGAACCATAATATCATCCAAATGAGTGTTATAATGTTGTACAAAATTTCATTATGCAACTCGTTTCAACGTTTAGGTGGGTACAGCAGCACCCGCTGCACGCATGTGCGGTGATGTGCTTGTGCAAGCGACATTCATACGTGCAGTTGTACTGAATTTCGCGGGATTTTTTAAATTCTTGATCTTGAATTACAAACACCCAATGGTTTCGGAACCTTTTATAGAGGATTCATATCATGGGTGTAGATAAAGTCTTGTATGCAACTGTACATAGTTAAGTATTAAAACAGTTGCATAAATAACTATTAATGTATGAGACTGCAAATATTTAGGAGCCGATACGAAGTTAGCTAAAAGTGTAATCTAGAAAATAGGTACAATATTTATAGCTTTCGTTCCACTCGGAGGTTCCACCGAGGACAATCGATTAGCGCTAAATATATCTCAACCCTCTTCCCCTCCAAACGTATTCCTCGTTTCAGGAGATCGTAACTCTCTCTAAATCAAGTATTTTGTGATTAAGCTTCAGTTATTATAAATAAGTACTTATACAGTGTGATTCTTCATAATGTGCACATATCGAAATGAGGGAATCTATGCTTAATTTTAACGACAGAAAAAATATTTTAAAAAATCTAAATATTTTTTTATACTTTTTATGGAATTAAAAAAAAAATTAACAAGACTGTGAAACTTTTAAACTGAATCAGCTATCGCGATGAAACAAACTCCATAATAATTGGAAGTAAGTAGGCGTCCACATAAAATTAAAATTTAGAAAAAAACCTATCCTCAATTGAAAATAAATTTGTTTTTTTTTTGTAAAAATCTGTATTTTTTCATCTTTTTTTACAATAATTGTAAAATTTATAAATAAGATGCCCAAGAGAATAAAAAAAAAAAAGAAAAAAAATTGAATTTTTAAAAAAAAAAAACAATAAAAAAATTGACCATTTTTTCCGTCGATAAAATTAAGCATAGATTCCCTCATTTCGATATGTGCACATTATGAAGACTCACACTGTATATGGGTATTTACCGAAAGATGCCGCTTTAACAATTTAAACGTGTAAAGTCAGTAATACATAGATAGATATGATGTTATGGGTGTCAGTAATCTGTAGTGATCTTTGAAATCATCAGGCTCACCTGACTGTGCTAGTACATTTAGGTAGATACACGTTTATTTCTTCTATCACTGGGTTAGAACTCGAGAACCACGTATTTGATTTACAAATAGACTACGTTTGCTGGCTATAATTTGAAGATCGTAGACAATCGTTACGAGTAGTCAGAAGCCTGAAAGTCTGACAACCAGTCTAACCAAGGGGTAGACTGAACTGGGATGTGGAAGTCAGATAGGCAGTCGCTCCATGTAAACTATTGGTAGACAGCTGCATCCGGTTAGACTGGAATCTGACATAGCTGGGAAAGAGTTAAACAGATGATTACGTTTGCTGGCTAGAGAACATACATATATTGTACCAAAGGACCGTTCGCAGAACATCTAAATGGTGTCGATGTAGAATTCAAAAGTCAGGTTCTACCACATCCCGATTTTCGGCCACCCACCGTAGGCGCGGGCTTGCGGACGGTGAGCAATGGGTAGCTCGCCGCCCAATAAGGACCAAGCCCGGGTCGACGGCGCTTTGTGTTCAAAGAGGTCCGCTAGGGCCGATGCCTGCCGGGGTTGTGAATAAAGCCGAAAGGGAAATCGTGGCCCCCGGCAGCATGGCAACTGAAGGAACACGGGTGTGGGTTTTAGTCAGTAAGAGTCTGACACGAAGAGCGGGAGAAGTTATTTGATAATTTCCCACCCAAAAAAAAAAGGTTCTACCACATCATTGTTTAATATTATAACGTTGTAAATCCACGAATCATCCCATAAATACAATGTGCACACAAATATTTATCGCGTATTGACAAATAACAAAAACATTAACTGCTTTTAAATGTCAATAGCCCTCGGACAATCGTATCAAATGACTTTATCTCATTGCGGGGCTGCAATGGAACTCGTACACTCGTATCTCTGGTCCACTGATAAATTCGTTCAACTATCTCCTGTTACCAACAGTTTGACATGTGATTGACTATTGTAATTAGTTATCGGTGTTTTTTGTTAAATTATACATATAATAATTTTAGAATGTTTATAACAGAATTGTGGGAAACAATACCCGGGTTTGTTGATTAATATGGGTTTGAAAGTAGTGTCAAATAATACATGGTTTTTGTTTAATTATATTGTTTGATAATAATCTTCGATCACCAATGTTCCGATTGTTGATCGAAGATAGATACATCATTTTCACAGCACAAAAATATACTAAACATACTATGATGTGTTATAAAAATGTTTTGCAACAGAAACTGACACATTCGTAACAAATTAAAAGTTTCAAACACTTAATTGGATAAAGCGTGAAATAAAGCACAAAAAGCGCTTCTTATAAGCATCATCAACTTCACAACTCTTTAAACCCAACAACTACGACAATAACCCATCAAAAAGTACTACACACATACAGAAATTCACGGTGTTTATCCATGAATACGGCACACCCATTCTGCGCCACTTCTTTCAACGAAAACCGCAGCAAAATCGTCGGAGTCTGACAAAACAAAACGCACGTATTCTGTCGTGTAAATGTAGCAATTCGTCGCTACCTGCACACGCGCGCCGGACTACCGGACATTGAATGTTTGGTCAATTTGTTGGCACTACTATTGAAATTTTATGGTAAAGTTGGATATATTAAAAAGGAGGGATCATGGCGTAAGGGAAGTAGGACAATTGCTAGGTCCAGATAAATGGATAGATCGATAAATCATTTATTTATTGCAATACAGAAGATGACACCACAAAAAAGCAAATATATTTCATGCGTCCCAGTTTCATTGAGATTGGAGTGGTTTGTGGCTAAGTAAGAACAGCTGCACGGGTCGATCGATCAGGTTAAGCTACGCTTGCCGCGGTTGGTCTGTGGATAGGTGACCATCTTTACATACCAAGACCCCTCCGTGCCTCGGCAGTTGGTCCCGGCTGTCATTTGTAGATCTTTGACAGTCGTTACCGGTAGTTAGAAGCCCAAAAAAAAAGTCTGACAACCAGTCTCACCGTTGTCACTATCGTGTTACCTAGTAACTAGGTTGTGGAGGTCAGATAGGCAGTCGCTCCACGTAAAATACTGGTATTCAGCTGCATCCGGTTAGACTAGAAGCCGACCCAACATAGTTGGGAAAAGGCTAGGCAGATGATGATGATGGTGTCCCAGTTTCCATCACGCTCTAATAGATAAAACGTCATAATACGAAACAAACTTTTCCAGATCATGATATTTTGAATAATCATGCTCGATTTTTAAGCTATTGCATAACTTTTATCGCGGGCTTTGAGCGCGGTGATCGAATCAAGAAATTCCGTAACGAAAAAAACCTAACACCTCCACTCCGCCTACCATGTAATGACGGTTCCCATGACAACGTGATGTTGTCATGGGAACGTAATTTTTGTTTTATGTCATCACGTCATCATCCCAAGTGTAGCGTTGACAAATAGGAAGTATGGAGGTTACAAATGCTATGCTTTACCGCGGCAGTCCCCGAATGCCACACATTTTTTTTAAATCTAAAACAGCATACCATACGTTTCCTAAATCTGTGTCGATGTTGGTATTAATCTTACGATTACACACGAGTTATCATCGCAAACGCGTCGAGTTACCAAAGTAAGAGCCGCCCATTTTAGTTCGGAGCCGGATGTAAAATCGATACAATGAGCACACAGAAAGATCGCAGACATTTGGTATACGGAACCGTTGAAAAAACGTTTATTATTGTAACGTTCCGTTCACACTGAACGTTTGCTTTTCACTACTCATTATTTATTTAGTTTGTATGCCTCTGTGTTCTCGCGAAAGATATGTGAGTATCGGTAGCAAGTTTTTTGAAGACAATGTTTTTGTTGTTGGTTGTAATGTTAAAAAACTGGCCAAGTGCGTGTCGGACCACGCACAATTAAAAGTTCCATAGTTGGGATGAATTTATCCCAAAAACAAAGTTAACATTGCTGTTGAAAAACATGTTCGCATAAAAGGATATACGTGACGGTCAATTCACTAACTGCAAATTTAATAGCAAACAAATTTTCTTTTTGTGACAAAATAATAAATTTACAATTTTCGAACTTTTTCCTTTACATGTGCTGTGAGACCTTGCTTCCTGCCAAATTTCACAATTCTAGGTCAACGGGAAGTACCCCGTAGGTTTTGATTTATTTGCGAGTATCAAAATATTTATGTCGTATAAATGGCCGTATTTTTTAATTGCGTTGACTGAGAAGTTTGATTTTTAGAGCTACAAGTGACCATAGACCTACGTATTTGATATTCATTTCAACTTAATACCTCCTCGCCTTCCTGAGAAAAAGGGTTTTGACAGACTGACAGACAGACAAACGGACGGACAGACGCACAACGAAGTGATCATATATGGGTTTCGTTTTTTCTTTTTCAAGTACGGAACTCTAAAAACAAACAAGCAAGCCAGGTTTTTAACTTTATTCTGACCTGCAAATAATTTTATTATCTATGTCACTAATTTCTTATGACTAAATTGCGTATTATAAATAAAATAAATATTATTTTTGTATTAGTAGTAATAATCAATGTCGTGATATTGATATCTAGTAGGTACGTATGCAATATAATGTTAACCTTAAGTATTTAACCTAGCTATAAGTTAAATGTAATAAAACTTGCTGCGCCCTAACAGGGTCATGGACTCTTAAGTTTAAGCCTGTAACTGAGTGTACATTATGCAAAAAAATAATAGTAATATTGAAAAATAAAACACAAACATCAATCAATAAAAAGATGCAACATCTAACGTCCAAAAAATAAGGTCCGTTATTTAATTTACAAGCAACAAATCCAAAATTCAAAATTAAAAGAAAAAACAAAATTCAAAAGTAATTTATTCAAACTAGGCTGAGAATCAGCACTTTTCGAACGTCAAAATTACATAAGACAGTCCCCCAAAAACGCCCACCCTTCACCACTTCCTAGTGCCTTTAGCTGGGAAGAAGAAGTGGCGCAACAAACTCCCCAGCAGCACAGCTGTCTGTTCAAGTTAGAAAAATGATTCTATACAATAGTATGCAAAATAACTTACATTATGCAACACAAAACATAATTCAAATGATAAAATATAGGCCATATGCCAGCTAGCACACGCTAATATACCAACCAAAAACATCGAGAACTATACTCAAGCAATATTTTAAAAAAAAAACATCAAAACAGTTAATCATGAAGCAATCTCCGATAATGTGGCTCGCAAACATAAATTATTACTATAATTTTATTATGCCAGTCCGACAAAATGGTAGATGAAAATGATGAAATTCCTCGCATTATGAATTACCTCATTACAGTTGACCTTATTTAAATGGTTTTTGTGTATATCATGGCTTCCATTTATCAAAATGTTGTAACTGGTGTAATATTTGAATAATAGTGGTACTCAGTATCCGATTTTTTTTTTAACAAGTTGTTCTTCATTAGGTACCAAAAGCCTAAAGAGAGTCTATTTGTAAAATTTGTCTCTGCATAAAAACCCACACAATGATCGTACTATAATATAATTTTTTTTAGAATTATGCCAAAGTTCTATCAAATTTATTATTTATCCCAAAGTTCATTTTTGGCTCTGCCCCCAGCCTTACCAGATGGGCCGAATGTCTGACGCTTCAGCAAAACTTTCATAGCCTAGAAATTCGCCATTGCGTGCAAAAACCATAAATAACAAACTCTTGACAATACGTATCGTTTTCCATATCACATACAACTAGGGTGACCAGATGTCCCGTATTTTACGGGTTGTTCCGTATTTCAAGCACGAATTTTTCTCTGTCCTATAATTTGGCGAAATCAATTCGGGACAGTAAATTGATCCGTAATTTTATGATGAAATGGCATTTAATGATAAAAATACCTATTCGAACAATATTTATTTTTTCACACACAGCGGTGAACACCGCGCGAACGCATAATATATTCGATCGAATGACGTAGGTGCGAGTGAGTGAGTGTGATACCACCACCACATTTTCGTATCCAACTAATACAAAAATTGTTGTATTTTAAAATATTTTCATTAAAAAAGTCCGAGTTTGTTAAGTATAGGTTCTTTTGTTGATTTTTCCACATTTTTTTTAAAGAGTTTACAAATTGTTGTGTTTTTGTTGTGTTTTATTGTTATTTAGTTGATTATTTCACATTTTCCTTTAAAGATAATATTTAAAAAAAAATGTGTTTTTAAATATTTAACATTGTTTTTTTAAAAGTCTTTCGTTAAGACATTTAGCAGTTGTAAAGGTTATTTAATTGATTATGTAAAATTTTAGTAATGAAAAAATTAATATTGATTTTTAATTTAAAAAAACAGCCTGTGCCGTATTTTAACCTTGAATCCCGTATTTTCAATGCAGTTGTCCCGTAAAACCGGAAATCAGATCTGGTCACCCTATATACAATACACACTTTCCATAGAGAGTTCGACGTATTCTAAAAAGTAAATCTAAATAACGAAGAAAATATTCGTTCAAAGTTCCTTCAGATATCCTCAGGGAAAGAGCCGCATAATACGTTTTGTTGCGCGATGTCGACACGGTCCCAAGGCGATGCCGTTCGGTCGTCGTCTTGCCTTTAAACTCACCTAACTGTATGTAGAATGCTGATTTTAAATTTTTCCATTTAAGACTACAGTAAGTAACTCTTTAAGAGTCTTGTTTATTCTCAAATAACTTAAGCAATGGGGAGACGGAAAGGATTTATTGCATTCCAATACCAACAATTAATACCACTGGTATTTATTCCAACTCATATTTATTTTCTATTCCGAACGGCTACCATTGTTTAAAATTAATATCAAAACAAGTTCAAAGTAATAAGGTGCAGTCAGTAAAAATGCCTTGTACGTAATTGAAAAAAAAATGTGTTAAATCCAAAAAAATAATTTTGTTAGTAAACGTCTATTTCATTAATAAAATATGACTAATAATCAACTTTATTATAATTTTAGTTCCTCCTTCTTGTAGCTTTATAGTATTTTTTTTGCAAAAACTTCAAAATAAGAACTACAAATTACAATCTTAAATATTACAAAATATCTCAGAAAATCAACTCTTAATTTATACATAAATGTACCTGACATAGTTATTATTCGATAGGTACGTAATTATTTACGTCTACCTATCTAATAATAACTACGTCAGGTAAATTTTTCACAAAATAAATCACTTTTAATCTAACAATTGTAAAATATCACAGAAAAACAACTTTTTGTATAATCAAATCAGTCATTCATCACCTACATAGCAATTAAAAAGCATTTTTTGCAAAAACATCCAAATATGAATAATTCACTTATAAGAACAAAAGAAATAATGATTATGAAATCATCAAAATAGAAACGGAATTTTGGAACAATAGAGTAGACTCTTTCACGCAGGTAAAAAAAAATCCAAGATGATTCACTTAAACTACTCTTATCCATACCTTTGTAAAAATATTGGAATGAACTTGGATAGCATTATATTACGTTCACATAAAAATATTAATTAGAAAACCAATTTAATTTGATTAGGTTTTTGACTGAGCTGACTATACCAAATTCAAGTTGTTGGTATTCGTTCGGAATAGAAAATAAATATGAGTTGAAACAAATACCAATGGTATTAGTTGTTGGTATTAGAACAGAATAAATCAAGGAAAGGAACTGGTTTAAATTAAAAATTGAATTTTGTTGAAAGAAAATAGCACAACTGAATTCAGTAATGATATCACTTGTGATGTAATAAAAGGTATTGATGGGCTATTCACTCACAAATGTTGAATAGTTCATCACGGATAATTACTGTAATAACATTTTATAGGATGAGCAAAGCATTGTTAATAATTACGAGGATTGACCAAAACAATGACCATTAGAAGTCAGTGATGTAACTATCATTTTTATAACAACAAGACAAGAGTTTACTTACAATCTTCTATCCATAGATTATGCAAAAACCCAACTCATAAAAACATGAACTCCAAGTCCATAAATCGTATTTTTCCTTTCTATATCCACAAAGAACAAGCCATTAACTCCAAATTGCCGCAGAACATCTCAATTACCATAAAAACTTTGAGAAACTAAAAATTCGCAAACAAAGGGTGGTTTTAAATCAAACACAATAAAGTTTCCCGTCTCACTACCGCCGTGCCATAATTCATTCGCGTCGATAATCACACCATAACTTATAGAACACCCCCTGTAGCCACCCGCTAATATTAAAGTGGTGTAATGTCCCCGTGATCAGTTTTAAAATGTAAATTTATTGCATGACGAGACGTGTTACCAGAATTTATGTCCTTTTCTATATCGTTGAGGTTTTATGTTTGAATTTTATTACTTGTATGTACTTTTTTGGGAGAGTGGCTTCGTTATGACACATAATCGGGTTACCACGGTGATTGGAATGAAATTGGTGCTTAAATTTTGACTAGAATATAGAGCGACATAATCCCACACAATATAGGGTTTCCAATCTTCTTATTTCGAATTTTAGCAGACGTAAAAGGAAAATGAAGGACTGATAATTGCCTGTAACCCAACAAGGAAATATTACTGAGAAGACCACAAAACACACACTGTAGATAAAAATGACGATGTCCATCTAAACCATACGCATAAGTTAGAAATCCAAAATAGCTTATTCGAATATAAGCAACCAAATTATACGTGTAGTTCTTCGAATATAACTTACGACAGTTTGTATCGAATATTCTACGTAATATACGTCATCAAAATATCTCGAATCGGTTTAAGTTTAAAATTGAACTACCGAATCGTTTTCGAGCATCGATAGATTTTGGTCACGCAAAATGTAAATTTTGGAAAAGCGAATCGGATACGAACTGAAATGTAACAAACGATAAAATATTTCACAAAACAGATTGACTTATAAATCTCGTGCTTTGCTGTTCTGTAAAACAAATGGTGCCCAAAGTTGGCAATTTTAAATGTAAACTATTTTCTTGTTTTTTATTTTTAAATTATTCTGTATTTCCTTTATCTTATCCAATATTTTCAGTGTTTGTTGTATTATTGGTATGAAAGTCCGCCTCTGTACATTTTTGTGCTTGAAGTATTAAATAAATAAATAATTGTTATTGCATTTATTTCAGAATAGTCTACGAGTACCTACCCTTAGTAAATTATATTTCTTTTAATTTATTGTACCTATTTTTAAGTAGATTTCTGCTTCTTTTTCATATTTCTTAACATCGATCTAAATTTATGATTACAATTAGTAAAAAATATACACCATGTAATATTGTAGAAGCTAACAATTATTACTTGGTCACACGAACTTTAGATATTTTTATCTAAATTGTTTGTCCATGTTTTACCCTTTAAGGTCATAATTAACCTTACCTTATACTATTATAACAATATTTATTACAATCATTATGGTCTTGTTTGTTCCATGAACGTTCTAGAAACATGCCAAGTGTGCTATTATTGGGCTGATTAACAGCGTTTTTAACCTCGGTCAATTAATTATTTAAGCCATTTGGACTTCCAACTTGGCAATAATTGCGGGCATTGCGGCTCTCTATAATAAATTTAAGTTCTAAATGTGGTTATTTTCCCTTGTTAGCTATTTTTACTATAAAAAATCACCATACATTATCTACACCATAGAAGTAGAATTGCCTCTGTTTTTTTTTATTAAACCTTCATGTTTGTCATTTTTAACATTGCTATTGAATTTGTAGTTATGATTTGTTCTTGCTTCAGCGGTTATAATCCTTGACTAAGATATTTTTAACCGACTTCCAAAAAGGAGGAGGTTATGTGTTCGTCGCGTATGTTTGTTTTTTTTTTTTTATGTATGTCCACCGATTTCTCCGTCAATTGTGGACCAATTTTGAAAATTATTTTTTTGTTTGAAAGGGTTTGCTCTCGAATTGGTCCCATATAAATTTTATTAACTTTGCTTTGATAGTTTTTGAGTTAGCTACAAAATACGTATTTTTTTCCCACTTAGTATGTAGATGATATGATAAGTTTCTGTCACTGGTAGCAGGTAGTGGTATTCGAATGTGTGTGGAGTAGGTACCACAACTAAAAAGTGAAAAATAAAAACTTTTTACAAAATAAAAACAACCGACCTCCAAAAAAAACACTACAAAGTGAAAAATAACTTTAATTTCGGAAGTCGGTGGCAAAAAACGAAAATACAAAACACAAGACACCGACTTCCGAAATTAAAGTTATTTTTCACTTTGTAGAAGTTTTTTAAATGTATTTGATTCTCAAGTCTACTACAAGTTTCTTCATTTATCTTAGTAACAACTTCTTGATTTAAATCATGGCGATGAATGGCATGTATATTCCACATGCCATTCATCGCCATGATCCTCAAACTCTCAACTTATCATAAGTAATATTCTCAGTTCAGCCTCATCCAAATCCTCGGTGTCAAACATATATAAGTCTTCACTGCATAAATCTTGGTTCTTCAGAAACTTTAGCTCATTCCGATTCAGACCACGGTGTTTCTCCAGACGTGTCAAATAAGGCGACAATTTTGGTTATTTTTAAGGAAAAATCCTGACGTTATGATTTGCATCACGTGTTGGATGACACATGTGTAATATTTCTTTTGTGTGATAAAAATTTTGGTAAGAAATGACGGTTAATTTGATTTTTTATTGCTGATAAAACATTTCATATTCTGACGTAATTTTACATATTCGTCTTTCTATTTACCGAGTCTCCAGTAATTTATTGAAATTGCGTTTGCGATATTCCTTTGCACCAAATATTTGGTTTCTTCCTCGCTCACCAAGGATGTCCTACCAAGAAATAGTAATGAACTAAACGACTATTCTAGCAAAAGCATCGTTCTGCTCGTAGAATGAGCAAATATTGATAATTAGAATTCGCGGCAGTCACAGTGTATAAAAGCTAATTTTGGTTGTGTGGTTTATTAAATGTTTGCATTTGAACTAGCTTATTATATTTGTGAATGTACTTTACTAATAAACTTATAACATTTGAATCAGTTTCTTTGATATAATAATTTAATTATTTATTTATTTCAAAAAAGTATGTTACAGTAAATATAATTTTACAATTTACGGATAGTCAGTAAAAGAGTAACAATTGACAGAATTGAATCTGGCGTCCTAGCTAAGTTACATGGTAACCTGTATTAAGGAGTGCCAGATCAGAGATTATCATCATTAGATAAGTCTTTTCACGGTCACTTACAGAATTGTAACGATTAACATTTGTTAAAGTTTGGTATGAAATAAAGCATATTAGGTGGATCTTACGTTTAAGAATTTTCTGGCTAAGGAGTAAGTAGGTACTCAAAAAGTTTATGTGTAAATCATAAAAAAGTTTTAAGACAATTGCCAGGCAAGGTAAAAAGATCTTCATCTCTAGCATAAGTATAAAATATTTTAGCACATATTCAACTTGAGCGTGACAGTTAAAGTAATTTGGCTATAAACCAGTGAGGAGGAACAGAGTACAATTTGCAACTGTATGTACAATTTCATGTCTTCTATTTTTAACTTAACCTCTTCTTCGTCATTCCTATAACACTCAGAAAAAATATTTCATCAGCTTGTGAATTAATTATTGTATAGCTACCAAGCTCAAAGCTCTATATAATTTTCTTAGGTTCTTTAGGTACTCAATTTCAGTATGATGTGATTTATAACATGTGCATGTATTAAACCTGTATAATTATTTATCTTTATGAATGTTAAGTTAACCACGCGTGTGTTCATAAATAATTCTATTTTGACACCAAGATTTTATTTAACCTTACAAATTACAAAAAAATAATTATTACTTTCATCTGCGTTATTCACCCTTTAGTTTTCGGTCACTATTGAACAAAAATAACTAATTGGTAGCATGTCACACTGCTTTATGACGTGGGGAGATATTTTCGGGTCCATAAAAATGGTGAACCCTTTCAGAGTAATTATGATTAACTGAATTGGTTCACGAATGCGATTGGTTACAGTGTGAGAGTTAATTTAATTACAATTGACTGACTTATTGAATTCCTATTATAATTTAATGTTTTAGTTATATTCGCCTTATTAGTTTGCTTCGCCATACAGGAGTTTTAAGTAAAAATAGGCAATAATTGACTGGCTTATGATTCGTTCACTTCTCTCACTGAGTGATCTCTCGAAAAGCAATAAAAAAATCAGAGCACAAAACGTCCGCACATCGGATAAACGGCCGAAATTACCGAATCACCGTTCGTATCTAATAGCCGTGGGTCCAAATAAGAAGGTACACGCTTCGCTGGTCGCCCCCCGCAATATCCGCATTTCGTATTCCTGTTCCGAAACCTTCCTGCTTTTCCGGATCTTTGCGAAATTGCCGCGGATATTCGGATACTGACGTCCAACACTGTTCGGGACTATTGTTGTTGAATGATGTGTCATATACCAAGATGTAATGAAGATCTTTTATGGGTTCTATTGTGTGATTGTTATTTTGTGATTCGCTGACTTTTTTCGCTGAGATTATGGAAACACGGAGCTCGGTTTTAAAACATGTGGTCAGATAAACACAAGAGATTCAGAAATCGAAGTCAAGCAATAACATAAGTCTACCTACCTACCAAATACTATAATAATCTTAATCCATAGTTAAAACTGATAATATGGACGCTGAAGATTGCCCAAAACAAGGAATAAATTGAGAAATACGAACTTTTGCTTTGCAGTGAGACGGTAAAGAATATAAATTGATTAGCTACCTTTCAAGACAAACGTTTTAAGTGAAAGTAAGGGACGGGTCCTAGTTCCTAGTCAAGCAGCTATAAACTCGCCCCATGGCATTGTTTACTCGTAAAATAAAACATCGGTTCATCTCATTGCACGTATTTAGGTCAGCTCGAGAATTCCCCTCACGTTCGTCCATTTGTTCCGATGTATTGCCCGGTTGATGCGCGAAACACCTGGCTAGTTTGGACAGCGCCATTAGATCGCCGATTTTATGGGATTTGTTTTCATATTGAATTTGAACGGTAATTTCAACGTGTTCGGAAAATATTTTGTAGTTTCGACAGTTTTATTAGTTTTTATAACTGTGAGGTTGATAAATGATTGCTTTGTTCTCTAAAGTCATTATAGGTTTTATTTTATTGGCAGCGAGATTTAACCCGATTTGTGTGAAATGAAATACAGAATTGTTTTAGTTGCACTCACATTTAGAAATTATTTTATTCTAATACCTATAGCCCTCAGCTTGTTCACGTAACAATATTGTGTTCTGTTTTGATATAGCCTAAAATTAAGTAAGCCCAAAAGCCCAAATAGATAAACATTGAGAATAATACACCCAAGCAAGAACTTATCAAGCGCAAATCAGAATTAATTGACTTAACACATACGGAACACTTCACCAACTCCAATCCTGCGAACTATCTGAGATAGCACAATCTTTTCACGCTTATATTCACGAACCAATTTCCATACGAGGATTGAACCCCTGGTAGGGGGCAGACGTGATCCAATCTCGGGAGATGATTGATATGTCGGGAGCCGTCGGACATTCTGCAGATACTATTTTTTATCTCGAGTTTTTGACAGTCCAACTGTATTCCGGGCGAAATAATTTATGGGTTTTACTGTTTTTGTTTGGCTTCTGTTGGAAGTTTGGTAGATTGTTTTTGGTAATTGGTGGAGTGCATATCATGGACGATTTTAAACAAAAGTGAACGAGAAGATATTGCGAAGAATGCTATATGCTGGTAGATGCTTTGCATGCAGTAGTTCAAACGTGGAAAGGATTTAGATATATTTTAGCTTATAAACCTCATCATTATTAGTCTTAGATTTGCGTATCTAATAACAATAATGGTTCATAACAATGACCATCACACTACCTTCCTTATAATTATATCAGACTGAGACCGTGACACTGTAAAACAAGGGAACACAAGGTTTGTGGTAGACGCCACATAGTGTTCGGAATCATTAAATTACGAGATACTTGGATTTTTCAAATGATTTTTTTTTGTTTAAATGTAGGTAAGTACATTTTTGTTGACTTATACGAGAAAAACACATATTACTATGAATTTTAATTTTAAAAGTCTTTAAATAAAAAATGTATTATTAAGAAATTTTTAAATAGGTGGCCCTGAAAAGGGCCTTGAGATTGACGATAATCCAATGTCTACTTGTTGTTTGCCTCTTCATTCGATGAGTGCGTCCTTTCAGGCGCTTCAGGAGCTTTCAGTAACTGTAAAACTTCTGGTGCCAGATAAACCGACCTGGTGAACGAAAAAATTACATCACTCGAAATTCGAGGTGAGTCGAATATTGAGAAGCTAGATAAATATTCAATTTTCACAAAAAAATATGGACGGCTGGAATTGGCTGGGAAAAAGTTGGACTCCAATAAACGTTTTTTTTTTTTTTGTAAATTAGTTTGTTTTTTTCAATTCATATTTTATTTATTTTCCTATAATACGAATTTATATACGATAAAAAAATTGCTGTATATCTTACCTGTGGATATGGAACCCATGATGAACCAAAAATTCAATAGCAAAACTCAAAAACAGTTGTAAGAACAGAACGTAAACATGTGCGATGTTTATCGGCTAACAAAAGCGACTGACCGGTATTGATACCGTGTGGGATTAGAGCAGTGCCGAGCGATGAACATTTCCAGGAATCGGCAAATTTGGAACGGGAACGAGTTGTACAACTAATAATTTGCCCTAATCACTTGCAAATTTCAATTTATATTTCCATGATATTGTACCTAAAGTAGCTCGTAATTTAATTATTCCGAATACTGTGCGCCAGCGCCAAAACAATATGTTATTTGCCCTTATCTACTTGGTCTCAATGAAATAGGAAATTAGCTTTGTGCAAAAAAAAATACATCCTCCTTCAAATCCCAAAAAAATCAAGACGAAGACGTAAATTGAGACACCAAATCCTCCGACAAAAAGCACCATTTCCTTCACTATCTTGATCGCTTAACGACAAACCCTACATCGCCTGGGATTAAGTCGCGTTGCGTGGCTCCGGCGGAATTAACATTCATGAGTGGCAACCAATCCGCGCTGCTGCCAGACGTGGTGATGCAAGAAGTTTCTCTAGATTTTGTACGTGATGTTAATGGAATAGCTGTTCTAGGTGCTTTGAAATTGATTAAAGATTATGTTTACTAACTACTCCCCATCGATTGTACGCTTTGCACATAACATTTCTCCAAGTTCCTAGTAAAACCAGATGTTTACCAACTAGTTAGTACGGTGAATTATTCCTGTAAACATGAATGAGGTAGCCCAGCAAAGCTGAAACAACACACCACTTTACCTCTACCAAATATAAAGTCATATCGATCCTGGACATTTCCTGCGGCTCCAGCATTCTGGTAACCCTACCTCATCTCGTACACGGGTTCGTTAATATGCGCCCCGGGCAAGCCGCCTCGACTTATTTGCCTGTTCCCGGCACTTTTTTAACAAATTTCTCCAACTTCGGATGGAAAATGAATGTTGATTTCTTGAGACTTTTGGATTAGAATTTCGGGTTATGAGAACGGTTATATCTATACTTTGTTACTCGAGTATATTTTCAGGAATGAATGCTAAATTAAAATCAGGATAAGCCTTGATAGAAAAGCGTAGAAATTATTACCTATTATGTAACTTTCTTCGCTTTAGCCGCTACTATGTAGAAATTAAGGTTATACTTTCCACAAAAACTTGGACGTTCTTGTAGTAATGGATATTTTTTAGGTTAAAGCTCATTAAGGCTAAATAGTCCTGAGAACCGCGTAATGTGGCCCAAATTGGGAGAAATGTATCTTCAGCTGTGAACTGTGTGTGACTAAAAAAATTGGGAGCAAATATTTTTTCCCGACAACGGTAAAACAAAAAAATATAAGCTCAGTCATCGCAATATTGCTTACTATTAAAAATCCAAAGCACTTATTTCTTTCTAATAACGGTCCAAGTGTGTGGACTTTGTAATCGTATGTTTAAAACTTTCATTTGGAAGCCTCCTTTAAGTCGCTGGCATCGCGCCAACTTTTACAACTTATATCCGCGTATTGTATACAATGTGTAATGTGGAAAATTAAATTAGACAACTGTACAAATTAATAAAGTTTAAACGGAACGTGACTAAATAACCCTTAGCTATATTAATTTCTTACCTTACCTGCAATATTGTATCTTATGATGAGGAACAGCAATCTAAACAGTAGTAGGTACGCCTTACGACAGTGTTAATTTTTTCATATTCCTTAGTTTAATTCCGCAACTTTATGAGAGTCAAAAGAATGGTATATACCTGACACATTCTTAGTTCTATTCACTAAATCAGGGCTCGGAAACCGGTTAATTTTCCAAACCAGTTTAGATCATTGACCTCAAACTATAAGCGATTCCGGTTTAGGTTTCGGTTACCGGTTAAATGAGAAACCATTTTTTTCCAAATTCTTATTTTGTTGAGCGAAATTAACCGGATAATTGGAGTTTCGAGGTTGTAAACGAGTTCTACCTACTACGCCATCTCTCTTACACCTACAATAACAAAGCTCTCGCTCTACGAGTCTACGCCAACGAATACGCAATTACGTATTCGTTGGCGTAGACTCACAAACAGATTTATTATCAGAAAACCGATTTATACAGGTTAAATAAATATAAATTAATAAAGTTTATTTCTAGTTTCAAAAAATATTTAGGTTTAGTCGAAACCATTTTTGTAATTAACCAGTTAATCGATGAATGGTATTATAACGGTTTTATGAACAATATTAACTGTTATTTTAAAACCGGTTTCAAGTCCTGCTCTAAATACGTGTGACACATCATACTATTTTACTTATTTTAGGACTTCTCAACTGACTCACTCAATAACTCAACGTCTGAAAATCTGAAATTCTTCCATTGTTTCCCTCCATAAAATTATATTGCACGAAAGGGTATATCATGACCAGACTGGAGAGACAGATATAAAACAAAATCGATTCGAACGTTAAGCGTAGCGAAGGTTATCGCCTGTCAACCTCAGCTGAGTACAATTGCATTTTAAAAGTAGGAATTTAAATAGGAACATACTTCTTTACGGTAATCTTGCAATGTCTCTGGTACGAGGGCGTCGAAATGTCTTTACACAGATATCTGTTTGAGGAAACATTGATGGTGATGTAATGGGAATGGAAGTGGCCAAAACAAATTTGTGGAAAAAAAGGTTTGAAAGATTCTCGACTGAAAATAAATAATGATACGAGTAATACCAGCCTATTATTGTCATACTGAAGGGCAAGATCTCTTCAATGATCACCACGCTTACTCAAGACGGATCATCAATTTCGGATTTATATCAAAAGCCCAGGTGAGGGGCTTGTGGCTAAGTAATAACAGCTGCACTGGTCGATCAATCAGGTTAAGCTACGCTTGCCGCGGTTGGTCTGTGGATGGGTGACCATCTTTACATACCAAGACCCCTCCGTGCCTCGGAAAGCACGTTAAGCCGTTGGTCCCGGCTGTCATTTGTAGATCTTTGACAGTCGTTACGGGTAGTTAGAAGCCCAAAAAGTCTGACAACCAGTCTTACCAAGGGGTATCGTGTTACCCAGGTACTGGGTTGTGGAGGTCAGATAGGCAGTCGCTCTATGTAAAATACTGGTATTCAGCTGCATCCGGTTAGACTGGAAGCCGACCCCAACATAGTTGGGAAAAGGCTAGGCAGATGATGATTAAAATTGAATTGAATTTGTATATATATAATAAATATATGTATATTATATAAAAATATGTCTTTTATAAGTTATAACCTATTTATATACTGTTATTTTATTTCTAATGATATATTTTAAATAATTTTTTTCTTTGTTCCTCTCAAACAGAGCACCTGCCATCCAATCTCTTCACCACCCTTGGTTGACTGGTAGAGAATGCCTAAGGCATTAAGTCCGCCTTTGTACCTTTTTGTGTGTGAAAGTTTAAATAAATAAATAGATTAAAAGCCCAGGTTTCCTCACAATGTTTTGTGATGGCTAAAACCATCAAAATAATATAGTAGCTACGTATTCTTCAAGTTCTAAAAGACAAGGTCTTTCTTCTAAACCAATAGAACTGCATCTAGCTGTTGACTACTTGCTGCCACAAGCTGATGGTCATGATCATAGCCTTACCACGGCCTAGGGAACATGTGTTTCCAAAAGGTCTTGGTATTACCAAACAGCCATGAATTATATCATAGTAAATATCTAAAGTCAGTCATTGGATACCATTTGTTTGACAAGTGCAGCAGTTAACCCTACCATCTCTAAATCATCAGTATAAATTCTGTAGCCAAGTTAGAACCACATCCATTCTCCCAACATCTGGGTAGTATAAATGACAAGGAAGCGAGGGTAGGCAGCAATTTACATAATGTAATCAGCCAACGGCGGATTCGATGACTCGAGGCTCGAACGCGAATCGCGAAAATTTTAATTTATTTAAGTCCAACATCTTTGGGGACCCACCGATCTGTCCTTTGAGGATGTTGATTGATGCCAAATGCTTATTATTGGAAAATGGACGGAAAAAATCGCTCTACTTAGATAAATGGAAATTTGGAAATAAGTCGCAAAATCGGCTGTGATTGGAGATCAATTTTGTTAGGTATATTGGAAAATGGTGTCACTTATTGGGAAATGGTGCCACTTTGATGCCCGGATGATGATCGATTGGTAAAATAAAAATGTTAAAATTTATTTTGGATTCGTTTTCAAGCAGATGAACAATTATTGGACTCTGTATGAGTACTTTTCTTAGGTACTACCAGTTATTCTAATAGCCAATTAAAATTCTCAAGATTATTGTTATTTGCATCTGTTTTCTGTACTTGCAAGACTACCCATCCTACATTTTCTCCAAAAAAGTAAAACACACTTTTAACGGAACGTAACTGGGGAATTTGATAGGGACATCCGTATTCCGTATACCAATCGCGATAAGACATTGCATAAACTTAAAGATCTTTAACCAGATCCTCTTTATATTCATGGGATGAAGAAAACTTTCCCAGGTGCGTTGTCTCCTCCCCCTCTACCGTAAGTAGGGGGAGGGGAGGAGCCCACTTCTTCCACTCCTTTTGAAAAATTTCGAGCATTTTTAAATTACTGGCCGCCTTTAGTATGTGGCCATGAAGTTCGGTGAAGTGGCGCTTGTTTTTCTTGACTAAGCCATTTGTTACAGTACATTATTGTCGCGGCCTGCAACAAGGGCATTGATGGACGATCGTGAAAAATTGGGCCGAGACGAAACCGATAGACGATCGAAACCGAGACACATACATAAGTCCATCAATGCCTGGTTGCTGCCAAGGATTGTTTAATACTTTTCTCAAATAATGCGTGGAAATTCAAACTAAGTAAATTAATTATAAATTCCAGAATCAATGACGAACAATGATAATTTTTCACGCGCCAATAATTATATTCATTTGTTTCTTCTTTACTTTAAACGCTCTATTTGCAAGCCAAATCGATATTTTTTTTGATAAGTAACCTCCTTGGTTGCCATGTGTTGAAGTAAAAAGTTCGTTTCATTTTTAAATAACACGACAGCGATCGCATATGTTCGACCAGTACAGTAATTTAGATTTATCTCGAAGGAGGTTGTCAAAATTATGCTTATTCTTTTCAATTTCTAAGCATGTTTGAGAAAGGGTCTTTTAAGAGTAGATTATACAACATTTTATTACATAATCAGTAATAATAGAACAAAGGATTAAATATACTTGTTCCAAATTCAAAATGTTTTTATTCACTCAGTGACTAAAAAAGTGTTTTATTCACTGTCATCGATGAATCAAATGCCCTTTTTTTAGAGGCTATGGTAAAATTGTAGATTGTTTGCCAAGGGAGCAAACAACTATTTTAAAGGCGAGAGTATTATTTTGAATCCTGAGCGCAGCGAGTGATTCAAAGTATGTCACTTGAGCTTAAAATATTGTTGCTCTCGAGGTGGACACTACAAGTGCAACTTATGAGTAAAAATAGTACGTTTCATTCGCACTTCTTGAGGAAGACACGCTAGTTTTTTATAAAATTAAGTAAAATCGCAATTAGAGTAAACAATTATGAACGAAGGCGGAATGCATTTCGCGCGTTATATTTTCTCACAAACTTTTTTTTGTGTCGCGTGCGGTTTCTTTATATCATCAGCTTATTATTTGTTCATAAAGTGTTCGTGATTGATCTCTTTAGTAATTGGAACTTTTACCAACAATATCCACATTCTAAATTCAAATCGTTTTTAGTCTCTAGGGATTTAAGAGCTATTTTAGTCCCTGTTGACGAAGAACAAACTTATTTTGATAAAAATATATTTTTATGTTTAATAAATATAACATGTTTATAGTGGTGACGTAACTGGTACCTAAAAGCACATAAATAACAAAGTAAACTTTTTTATTCGAAACTACAGAACCACTAAACCGAAATCAACGTTATTTTTCACTTTGTACTGTTTTTTGGAAGAAGTTTTTTTTTTTTTTTGTAAAATAGTTTTTTATTTTACACTTTTTTATGATACTTACCCAACACTAATTCATCATGTGATTTCGTTCTTACATGGACGTTTTGCTGAACAACCACATTTCTCACGTGCCCTGGCAACGAAGACTTAAGAAAATGTTTGTCCAGTGGTGAAAAATTAAACATGATGAAGAAAATGATTATCCACATAAAAATTACCTCACACGCAATTCTCCTAGCCCACAATTTTGTTCATTTTATCTTCGGTTGTACTTTTGTTACTGAAAGGTTTTAACGTCTCCATCTTTGTGTCCCTCGTTATTAATCTCTGAAAGAGTGCCACAATAAGAGGCCAGTGGCATTTGAACGTTACGCCTCTACGGTAGATGGGAATTTTAATTAAGATTTTTTACGCACCATTGCGACGCTGAATAATGTCTTCTGTTGGATTTTTTATTGACACTTAATGTGTAATTAATTAAGTAATGGATTTCGTTGTTTGCTTTTTTGTGTTGGGCTATTTCTTTTGTGTGCACTAATTAAATGAATTATCTATCTATCTTATCCATTTTAAATCCATGATGTCACCGTTTTTATTTAAGTAGACACTACAGCTGTCTTAATATAGTTTTTTACCTCTAAGCAAGTTTTTCTTGCCCGTTTCTAAGGACGCTCTGATCAAGTCCGAAGTAAATGTCAAAAGTTCGATTAGTTTCTCAACTTTCTCAGTTAGTCTGAACTGTTTACATTTTACTCTGCCCAAAATTTTGTCAAATCAAGCCTTTGCCTATGCCTCCATTTTTATTTTACTTTATTCATATATAAAGCAGCTTCAACTACAACATAGAAAATTGAATACACTTCTATAACTCAATTTTAGCTTGTTACTTTGAAATGCGAATATTAATTTCCTAAATAAGTAATCAGTGGTATTACCGACAACCATAATCATTTAATCATTTGTTCAAAATCAAAATCAAAATATTTTATTTCACATAAACCTACATGGGCACTTATGAAACGTCAGAAGCTAGGTGCACGGTTCCAATTGGTCGTTTCCTATGGAGAAGAGCCGGCAAGAAACTCCACGGTTACTCTTTTAAAAATAATTGGCTTTTACAATACTTTCATATAACAAGTTTCTAGGTATGGGAGGACAGTGCAGGTCTTTCAATAAGTACCAAGTACTTAACAAAATAGAAAATGGTCAACAGGTCTACAATCCACTAAGCCTACAGCGTTCTCACATTCACAAAATATGTAGAAAAGAATCTATACAAAAAATAAATAAATTAATATAAGTTATAAGTAAAAAAAACCTATTTTAATAAAACGCAATTATATGATTGCTGTTACAACTGTAATCAATCTGAGTAATTATCATGTCCACAAAAGTCACTAAAAAAAAGTTGAAATTAAATCGTAGGTATATAATGTCAAATAATAGAATAATAAATATGTCAAGGACGAATGTAAAAACAAAAAAAAAAAAAGATTTAAATAAACATGGTAATTTGGGAGCAGTTAATAGACTCTTACTTATTTATGCTGTTAATGAGGTACCAGGGAAGCCACATGTGCAGAAGGAATTAATGCCAAACTTCCTTATCTTCAACATAGTCTTTAATTTTATAATATGCTTTCTTGATAAGGACACGTTTGATGTGGGTTTTGAGCTTCCCATCGCTAAGTTCTGTCACAGACTTTGGCAACTTGTTATAAAAGCGGATACTGTTTATAAGAAATGACTTGCTTGTTTTAGTTAATCTAAATTTGGGTATCACAATTTCATGTCGACTACGTGTATTTATATTATGGAAATCGCTTCTTATTTTGAAAAGTCTTAAGTTTTTGCGAACATACATAATACTTTCTAAGATATAAAGTGAAGGCAAAGTCAGTATATCAATTTCTTTAAATTTGTCTCTAAGGGACTCGCGAGGGCCCATTTTATAGATCGCGCGGATTGCCCTCTTTTGTAAAATGAAAATTGAATCTACGTCAGCTGCCGATCCCCACAGCAAGACACCATAAGACATAATACTGTGGAAATAAGCAAAGTATACTAACCTAGCTGTGGCTATATCAGTCAACTGCCTTATTTTTCTTACTGCATATGCAGCTGAACTTAATCTACCTGAAAGAGTTCTAATATGAGCGCCCCATTGTAATTTTGAATCTAAAGTAATTCCTAAGAATATAGTTTCCGTTATTGCATCTAGGTTTTTGCCATCAAGTTTTAGATTTAGACCTACTTGAGGTACATTTGGTAATGAGAACCTAATACATTTCGTTTTGTTCGCATTAAGTAAAAGATTATTAGCTGCGAACCATTTTGAAAGTACAGCCAGACTATCGTTAACATGTAATACATCTGTATCTTTCCTGTCTATTTTAAAAATAAGAGAAGTGTCGTCAGCAAATAGAATTATATCTGATAAGTTAGTCATCATGTAAGGAAGATCATTTATATAAACTAGAAATAAGAAAGGGCCGAGAATTGAGCCTTGAGGCACGCCCATTTTAACTAGAGACCCCGAAGACGTCGCCCCATTAACATTTACTTTTTGCTGGCTGTTTGATAGATAGGAAAGAACAAGATCAGCAGCTGGTCCACGAATTCCGTAGTGGTGTAATTTACAGATCAGTGTATTGTGGTCAACGCAGTCAAACGCTTTTGAGAGGTCACAGAAAATGCCAATTGCATCTTGGGACTTCTCCCAGGATTCCAAAATGTGACTGATGAGTTTTACTCCTGCGTCAGTCGTCGACCTACCTTTCGTGAAACCAAACTGGTGACTATGTAAAATCCCATTAGAATTAAAATGTGACAACATCTGGTCTAGCATGATTTTTTCATATATTTTACTCAATGCTGGTAGCACAGATATTGGTCTATAATTAGAGGGATCACTCTTACTACCCGATTTGAAAATTGGTACTACTTTACTATGTTTCATTAAATCAGGAAACGTACCGCTATCTAAACATTGATTAAATATGCCTGTTAGGACAGGGGCAATTGTGTCAATGATATCTTCAAGAACCTTAACGGAACTCCCCCATAAGTCTTCAGTGTTTTTTATGTTAAGACTTTTAAATGATTTTTTAATTGTGTCAATAGAAATGGGCTTCAATTCAAAACTTGGAATGTCTCTACTGAAGTGTTCTTTTAAAAGAGATTCAGCTAGTATAGATGATGAGGGGAGAGATTTCGTAACCTCTATTGGGATGTTATCATAGATACAATAAAATAGTTGTTATAAAAAAATTACAAGCGCGCTATGTTATACCAGAAGGCGTACAAATATTTATGGATGTCATTGATAACATAATTACATTAATCAAACGATATTAATTGACTTTCTCAAAAAAAAATGATAAAAAAAAATATACATGTCAAAAAGATTAAATAAGTTTAACACATAACATAACATAACATCACGCCTTGTTTCCCCGAAGGGTTGGGCAGAGGTGTCCCTGTAGCAGGTACACCCACATTTAATAAGTTTACTACGTCAATATTCAAATAAAGTGTAAAGACACACACAAAACATTGTAGAAACCGCACCGCAAATATTAATTAGAATAATAACATGTAACTATTTCTAAACTACCCTCCGGCGTACTGTATCTGTCGTGGATTCGATACTAATAAACCAACTAATAAAAAGACATAAGTCACAAATTCCCGTGATTTATGAAGCCTTTTACTGTAGGTAGCTTCATTTTGATACTTGCACGTGGTACTTTGAAAAGTAATGTCGAGGTCAAAAGTTATATTAGAGCAAGAAGGATTATTCAATTCCTCATTCTCCTCCCTGTTACCCCTGCACATGGTTGAAGCTTTTGTAATATTAAAGTTAAGTTATATGTTTGTCTTTTTATTAATCTACTTAGTATGAGTTACTACAAAAAATCTTATTGTGGGAACAGATAATAATATGAAACCTAACATGAAACAACAAAGCGAAGAAACAATGTCGCAACATAAAATGTTACACTGTTGTGTTACATTTCATTCACCTTGATGTTTCAAGGCGAATTTGTTTCAACGTCTATAACGTTTCGTGTTGTATTGCATATATTTGGATGGTATGTTTGTTTCAACGTATGTTACATTTCATGGAACGTTTCTCTTATAACCCACCCTAAGATTTGCCACAAAAAAACATAGTTAATCTTTTAGACAAAACACGCCACCACCAAAGCAAACAAAAACTTTAGAGTCCGTCAGCCTGAAAGGATTACGGACAATCAAAATGGCTTCCTTATTATCAATTCCACAGTATCAATGGCACTCATGTATGGAAAATCCGTTTCCTTGAATATTTTTTCATTGCCAAAATAAAAGCCTGTGTAGTACCTATAAAATAAGAAAATAGAAAACTGCAACTGAGACATAAGAGTACTTCTTAGTAAATTGTACATATATATAGATAACTATAGAATGCAACCTGCTAAATCCCCCAGAACCATAACGATGGAAGCAAGATTTAAAGATTACAATTGCTGATTGTTACCCCATTGCATAGCTTAGGCGACAAACGTATGTGCCCCATTCGACTAAATTCGTGAGACGATAAAGGGTGATGCTATACTTCCTAATTGAGATACTTCTAGAAAGCAGTAACGAAATAATAAGCTTGTCTTCACAGATATTTTCACGTAAACTTAATAGGTATTATTATCATGCTAAATGAGGTTTTTAAAATCTCATACTAATTAATAATTAAATAAGTTCATATTTTAAAGACCCAGGTTTCCTCTTTACAACCTAGTTTATGGTTTTTATGATGAGCCAAAAGAAAACTAAATTCTCCACAAAATTAGCTTCCCACTTTCCCAACCAACTGTACCACGAACTTCGTTAAACTTGTAATTCAAAGAAAATATACGACTTGTAACTGTCGCATGTGTAATGATATAAAATAGTGTCTCCATGATATTAATTACAGCATAACACGACATTAATGTCAGGAAGCCCTCTCCTGAGGGGGATTACGGAGTAAGCAGACAAGAAACAGTAATACAAGTTTGAAAGTAATGTGACACGTATTATTTTGAGTTAAAAGTTTTGTGACGTAAAATTAGGTGGGGATTAAGGGGAGAATTCTTAGATAGAGCTCTCATAGTAACAGCTGTAGGTACCTACTTATTGAAAGATTGAGATCAGATAAAGTAAAAAAGAGGAGATACAGCGTATTTTTTGGGGAGTAATCAAGAAGGACTTTGTCTAATTCGGCAACTATATTGAAGTCATACAACAAAAAATGTAAAGAAAAAAAAAACAGTTTATTCTGCACAAATAAAACTCACATTACTTGTCGTTGTGATCTTGTTCTCGTAACTGTAATTATCTGTAGTCTTAATTTTTTTCGTTGCTTTTATATATAGTAAGTATATATGTATTTATTTCTGTATCTATTATTTAGGATATGTATACAGGGTAAGTTTTTATCCAGTGCGAAAACTTTAACACGTGACGCGCTGGATAAAAGACTTACCCTGTATATCAGTGTATCTATTCTAGTATATTGTATACTTTATTATTTGCACCACTCCATTTTATGTCCAGGCAAATCACTGTCCATTCTAAAGTTGCCTGGAAGAGATCATGGAAAGCGATAAGGCCATCCATTGTTTATTTTGTAGTGTTTAATTTATTTTTTGTTATGTATTTTTGTGTTGTACAATAAAGTGAATTATAAAACAAATTACATAGAAATACTAATAATAATAGTATTCTACTAATAGTATTCTAAACAAAAAACTCATTATAAGATAACAACAACAACTGGGCAATTAAAATAGATCAACTTACTTATATAAGTGCAAAATTAATTGATTGACTGATTAATTGTAAAATGCTATTATTCTGATTAATGATATTATGATTTAATGATACTGACTTATGTATTTACTGAATATTTTATTGTAATTTTTTGACATACCTACCTAATGATGACATTGTTTCAATTTATTTAAGTTTATTCCTATTGTGTTTATTGAAATTCCTATTGTATTTATTGTATTACAGATAACTATGTAAATTGATGTTTTATTAAATGAACGTAGGTACCTGGTGCCGACTATTGTTCATCTGTAATGCCTACCTTAAAACAATTTATCTATATCATAATTGCTATTCATTTTATATTAATTCACTCGTGTTATATAATGTTGCATGCCTAATATAAGGTAGATTGTACAAGGATCACCCATATTTTAACTCTTACATCTTATTTACTGTACCTGCAATCTATGCAAATAAATTTGTACTTTACTTTATTATTTTGGGCATACCGGAACTTCTTTACTTTTGATTCGATATTTTGGATAAAGTGGCTACCCTTTGTATAGTTCCGTAGCCGAATACTACACACAAGAATGAACATAAAAAAAACTTTAAAAAAAATCTGACCTACCATCTTTCATCTACGTGATGCTGTAAACAAAACTAGGTCGACAAGTTGCCGGTAATAGGATGAAGAGATTAACTTTGTTTGCCGAAATGTATGGGCTCGAATTAGCAAAATGAGCGCTGGTAAGAGGATATAATCGTCAATTTGTCTTGACTACGCTCAAATGATGGAGATTTTCTCTTAAATTTTGTTGAGACTGCCGAAAATTTTAAGGATTAAAGTTTATTTTTGTTTGCTCTTTTTGTTCTACTTAGACATTAAATTAAATTTGTTTATTTCTGAACCAAAAAACATGACAACAGGTTGGTGATTGGAGCCTCCTTTTAAGCAAAAAATGCTCCGCTCTTCCATAGCAAGATAATTTTACATAAAAGAACAGAAATAGGGTTATTCACGTAATAGTAAATATGTGTATGGGGATAGGGAGGGTTTGTGTATATTTTGTGCGTGAGTGTGTGTATAGGTGAGTGTATGTGTACGTGAGTGTGTGTGTAGAGAGAAACGGCTGAGTTTAACTTACGTATTATAGACATTATGAGAAAGTGACTATATTTTGGTGTACTACAGCTATAAAATAATACTTCCATCATATTTTTCAGATTTTGAGATACACTTAATAAGTTTCACACAATCTAATTCAGATTTCGTGTTCTCGATTGCCAGTACTAAGTCTTTGTTCAGAAAGCCGCGAACCGCGCGGTTTTAAACTATATCCAACATTTAAAAAAAAAAACTTAAAAACGTTTAACAAAACCACTCAACTAAAACATCAGAAAAACAAAAGCATTCCTAATTTAAACATTCTCACATGTCAAAGACTAAATACCTCTACCTACTAGAACCGACAAGTCGTACCCATTCCATCAAAACTGTCAGTTTGTTAACCACAGAGGTAATGTAACAAAGAAGACGAATTTAATGTATCTTAGCGAGACAGATACGACATCTTGCTAATGTTGCGTGCACGTATCACGGATGAAAGATGGATACGGCTGGATGGGAAAGGAAGTTCAAGTTGACTGTTGAAAGATGAAAACAGATTGGATAAAAATAGCACCAACTTTTTTGACTTTCGTTGACTGTGGACCAAGGATGTAACTCGTTAATCAAATCTTATAGGATCATTCAATTCTCTTATTGAAATCGTCCCCATAAAATAACATCAAATTATATGATTTGTTCCAAAAAAATTGATCCATTGAGCAAGAGATTGTGACTTTGGTCTTTCTTCATAATATCGCACCCGTAGATACAGTCAGTTGAATCCTTTTTACCAGCTTGTCGGGATTTGATCTATTTTCTCCATTTCTCAAAATAGTTTTTACAGCCTCGTAATTTTGCCACATCTAGCCTCAGTCTTTGTCCACAACCTAGACGTTGAGCATAACGCTCTAATGACCATAAAGTACAAGAAAGGAGGTTTTAATGTAAGTCTCCCTCACACAGACAAATGTCTCTTCTGCTTGGATGGACATGGACACAGACGCAAGAATTACACTTTTTATTTTTATTAATACTGACCAGTGTGAAAAGATGCGAAGACATAAATATGCCTTGCAGAGAAAAGTTAAATCCTTTTTTAGAACCAATTTAAAATGAACTCTCTTAAGCAGGTAAAGATGTGATAATCTGGGGTATATTTAACGGGTCGTTTTGCAAAGTTTCATAGTTATAAAGTTGCCTATATTTTTCGTTCAGGTTGTATCAAGGTGCTTCATTCGTGTTTTCATTAGGTATCTCATAAGACTAAGTTACCTTATTTCTAAACGGTTTTTATTGTAGTCTCTGGATAGTTGTTGTTTGTTTTTTGTGATTTATGAAGAAATGTCACGTTTATCGAATATATTAAAGTAGGTTTTATAACCACTCTTTCACCCCTGGGTGTCGTGAAAAAAAAAGACTAGATTTATACTCCGTTTGAAATAAGATTAGACATTTAAACAAACCTTTTTTACAGTCCGTTCAACCGATTTTGACTTCTATTGCGTAGGCATAAGGATGGCATTAAAAGCAAAAAAAGTGGTTACAAACCAACTGTTTACTGCAGCTGCCATTTGTCATGCCACCAACGCAATAGAAGTCAAAATCGGTTGAACGGACTGTAAAAATGGTTTAGTTAAATGTCTAATCTTATTTCAAATGGAGTATAGATATTAAGTAATTCAGCTGTTCCGATTTTTAACGAGTGCTGTTTGACGCTTTATTAGACAATGTCGTGGCACAAGACATTATAGAAAAATAAAAGGTACCTAACATTGTGTATCAACAAAATCTATAACTATTTCCCACCCTTCGTTACACATAAACATTACGTTATTCCTTTTCTAAAAACAGAACTAAAACAGTTGCAGCAGACATTTTGTATCCTCCCGATCTCGATCATTATACGTGTGTAATGAAACACCGTGTACACGCCTCGAGCGTTGTACGTAATGCCGGGAGGCGGTCGCTCCGGATTATAACCGGGTAATGTATGATATATTATTATGGCTTGATTATCTGGGTACAGGATGTAATTTAGTGTTATCTGACTGTTTTTTTTTTTTTTTGGTAATTTTGTTCCATTTTTGTCATAACGTAGATCATTATATTTTCAGCCTGTTTTTCACTGCTGAACAACGATTTATTGACTTAGACAAAAAAAAAAACTATAGCGATAATTTCCTAGCTTACAGATTAGTGATAGCAAATTGTCGTGATTAACAAATAACGTACACTAATCGCCACGGATCAACCTTTGAAAACTGTAAGTTTTTCGGAAAATTTTAAGCAACGATCTTGACTAATCTGGCATAATTTTTAATATCCGAAGGAAGCTTAAACGAAAAAACGAATAAACGAATTTTCTTTCTTTTTCTTTTTTTCTTTCTTTCTTAAGATATTATCAACATTTGGAATGATCACAAATCTAGACAAGTAAGGCCGTTTCCTCATTGATCGGTGCGGTATCATTTCGGTATGCCGAATTTCGGTATGCGGTATCATTTCGGTATGCTCGGTATACCGAAACGATATCGCACTGGTTTCATTTACGGACCTGACGTTATGTTTTCGGTATAATTTGTGCAGTACCCCTTAATTCATTGAAATATAGACGCTCGGTAAGCTTTCGGTACCGACTCGACTCGACTATATTTCTACCGAGTATACCGAGCATGCTGTAAAACACGTGACGTGAGCGGCTACCGCACTGGATGTTTGCTGATTGTTGAAAACCAGCGCTGTTGACGATAGGTTCGTCCAAAGTCACAGCATTTTGTTAAGTAATGACCTGTTCTTGCACAGATGCGATGCATAGCTTAATTTCTTGTTACAAAAGTAGTTTACTTTGCAATCGAAATTTGGTTTTTGTTATGTTTATTTGTTGTCGCGCAAATTACGCAATATTGTCTTTGGTCCCTTGCCTTGACATCACCAATGAACAACATTGTCAAACTTTTATTGGTCGATTACGAGGGCTTTTGACTACTTTTGTATGTGTGTATTTTATGTATTACTAGCTGCGCCCCGCGGTTTCACCCGCATAAGTCTCGATCCCGTGGGAAAAAAAAAAGTATCCTATGTTCTTTTCCAGGGCATCATCTATATATGTGCCAAATTTCATCCAAATCCGTTCAGCCGTTTTAGCGTGAAGGCGTAACAAACAAACTTACTTTCGCATTTATAATATTAAGGATTTTAATGTGCGTTTTTTTTGTGCATTTTAAACAATTTTTCTTTCTTTTCTTTTGTTTCTTTATGTTTCTACCGAGACGCGGTAAACCAACACAATCCCGCGTATACCGAACAATCAGGAAACGCTCATTGAAATATAGGCGCTCGGTAAGCTTTCGGTACCGAGCATGCTGATCCCGCACCGCGGATATACCGACCAGTAAGGAAAGGGCCTAACTAGTAAAAATCTAGTATACTTCTCGCAGACATTCTCAAAAATGAATAAGAACAGATTTGAGAAATAAAGCACACTCGTGCAGACGCACTAGACGTTTAATAAGGCACAGTCAACGTTTCGAGCCGATTGGAGACAAATTGAAGTCATCTTACAAGATGTAACGTGGTACAAGTTGAGAAAAAAATCATAAGTTTTTATTTTCTGTACGCATTTTTTCTCATTTTTGGAGGTCAAATCTAACACCCGTTATTAGCAGTTTGAAAGCAATATTAATATTGTCTCCCTTAAAAGTAAGTTCATTTTAGAGAGCACAGAAATAGCTCTACATTCAAGTTTGTATGTTTTACGTCTACTTACGTAAATAATTTTAAGCAATAAAGCTTGTAGTTTAGGTACAAAAAACACTTGTTTCCTGTTTTACCGCTCAAACACCAATATTAGTAATTAGTTTCGAACCAATAATAAGTTCCTGGTTCCCATCAAAATGAAGTAAAAACTTACCCCTTCTCTTCACTCTCGCTATCTCCTTCTACTTAAACTACAGGCCAAAATGTAACAAGGCACGAGAGAAATGAGCTTCAAGGCACCGAGACTGTCTCATAATACTTGTGTTTTCAGCAAGGATTTTAATATGAACATCGCGACTTGAGCACTTACGACACTGCGCTATGACTGAACGTAAATGTTTCGACACGCGGACTCACGCGGTCCAAACGAGATGTTGTAGTTTGAGCGATGTTCTGTTAGTATTCTGGTGATTGTTTATTATTATAAAGATGCGTTCAATTTATGGGGATTACCTAAGATTTTTTTTTAAATTGGCATAGACTGTTCGGTAAACTACGTTTGTGGAGATTTGAAAATGCTACAAGTACAACACGTAATTGTGCTCTATAACATTGTAATAATAACATAACATAACATCACGTCTGTAATCCCCGAAGGGATGGGCAGAGGTGTACCTATAGTACACCCACATTACGCCAGTTATGTTTTAAGTCCCATGTAATAGGGGGCGAGCCTATTGCCATCAACCGGGCACAAATCCAGACTCTGGGCTGCTACTGAGAAATTCCAGATGGTAAAACCCAATAAACATTTTGCCCGACCCGGAAATCGAACCCAGGACCTCATCCTCAGTAGTAGCGCTTGCGACCACTAGACCAACGAGGTATTGTAATAATATTGGGGGGGTGCAACGATAAACGAATTTATTAGGCTTGAGCGTGCACAACGGGCGGTCTTAAAAGTTATGCGGTCTCGGCCTCGAAGATATCCCACAGCACAATTATATGCTGAATGTGAAGTGTTAACCGTCAGGCAGCTCTATGTTCTCCATACGGTTATCCGTAAACACTCTTCCCGTCCCCACAAAGAACCAACAGGTAGAAATAAGCACAACATCTTCCCACAAGAATATCACAGAACAACGTTTGCCAGGCGCCAATATTACATCACCAGCACAAAATTATATAACACTTTAAACAAAGTATTAAAATTATCCACAAAATCAAAATATCAATGCAAACACACGTTACATAATTACCTATTAACATTGACCCATCAACACACAGAGGATCTTCTTTTAGGCAACCTTTACAGTTGAAGTTAAATATAAAACTAATTCCAAATTTCAACACACAACACACACTCACTTTCATACACAAACACTTACATACAACACACACATACGCACCTCAATCACAAATTAACGCCATACTTTCACTTCTTTTGAATTGTAAAATTATACCCTTCATTTTATTTTTATTTTTTAATAATTATTATTTTTTTGCGATGTTTAGTAGTTGACCTAGAGCTGTAAAATTTCTGGACTGTAACATTGTTGCGGAGGGACACTGATCTTCTAAGATACAGGTAATAACCTAGTTTAGAGGTCAGGGTTTCAATGTATTACTACCTAGCATAAGCCTCTCAATGTATGTACTTCTTTCTACTATACCATTGTTATATTATTTTAGGCTTAGTTCAAATAAAGTTTTTTTTTTTTTTTTTATTTATTGTAGTTTTTACATACAGAATAAGTGTCAATAACTTACTTGTCTTCACTAATACTCGGTTCCTCTAAACAAAATGAATCGTGTTTCTTACCAATATGGTAACATTTTTAATTACCAAACTGGGCATATAAATAGATTCGTAAGCTAATTTTACCTGTGAAAGCTACATCCATAAATGAGACGGTCTACTATGCAAAGCTATGAGGTCTTTGCTTCATTATTGGTAAAGATACGAGAGTTTTAATTTTAACCAATAACGGTCCGTAAATTATAGGAATCGGCCATTATTGTCTACACTTACTACTTTAAAGTTCAGCCTCCAGAACTAGGTCGTTAGCCTATACCTCAAGAGTTAGTTCCTAGTGATGAATTCATTGATGTGCGTAGGTATAAATTAAAATACTTAATGGCAGTTTAATTATAAAACTCCAGCTTGCTACCTGTATCTAATCTATACTTATACCAATATTATAAAGAGGAAAGATTTGTATGTGTGTATTTTTGTATGTAACGAATAAACTTAAAAACTATTGAACCGATTTGAAAAATTCTTTCAGCAATGGATAGCTACATTATCAGCGAGTAACATAGGCTATATTTTATCCCCGTACTCCCACGGGAACGGGAACTACGCGGGTGAAACCGCGTGACGTCTGCTGGTGATATTATAAATAAAAAGTGGCTCCGCAAGTGACACGTCAAAACTTGGCTAATCTGTAATTAGCCAAGTTTTATTCGTCTTGTCTCTTTTTCGCTCTCTATAATTACGACATTCCATCCAACATCCACGTTTCTTCTAATAAAGTGACATTGTGCAGTTTTTGAAGATCAAATGTTGGTTATGTAATCTATCTACCTCTTTTTACTTATAATGTATTTGCCTGTATCAGTCAATCAAACTTTAACAATTTATGCACCCGTCCTTAAACTTATCCGCTATCTAGTAACAATCAAAATTTTTACAAAAGCGTCCAACCTGTTCGGCTCCTACCGACGTAGTGAGCTGCAGCCAATATTTCAAGCAACAACAATACCTGTCAAGCGCACGCACAACTCAATTATGTTCGATCTACCGTCACTAATGCCAATGAAAAATTGTACTACCCGCTTTAAAGCGTGGAATTCGGCAGTGTTTTGTTTTTTATTTATTTATTTTGTATGTGTATTATTGGAGTTGTGTATGGCAGACTTTGAATACCCTTGGGGGATGACAGGCGTGCTTAACAAGCAGACACGTTTTAAATGAACGTAGGTAGGTAGAAAAGTGAACGAATTATTAATTCAATAAAATCGATGTTTATAGTACCTACTGATTTATATTTTCTAGATACTTCAATAGAGTATGTAAGCAAAAATAAGGTTTCCCTCTATTTGGCAGAATCTTGATACTCCGAAACTTATTTGGCATAACACACTTGGCATCTTCTTTACACGAATATTTTTATGGCATAAAAATCATTTAGTATAATCATTGTTTGGTCGAATGTTTATATGTCAATATTTACAATGGCATACTTTTCAGATGGTAGAGTTTCATTTGGAATAATTTTATTAGGCATATTACCATTTCTATAAAATTACATTTTTAACCTTAAATTAAAATTAAAATATGTCTTAAAAGTTAATATGAAGATTGTATGATTCGTAATTTTAAACTGGGTGTAATATGTTAGGTTAGAACTGTGACCAACCGCTGCTTCCAAGTTGCTCGCAGAAATGTTTTCGACGTTGTCTAATTATCTAGTCTCGCTTGCATGCATGGTGTATGCTTGTTTGCATGTTTATATGAACTTTCTGCAATATGAAAATGCTACTTTTTAATTATTATGTCAAAAGATAACGCTGACTTACAAAATTATGTGTTTTGAATGTATGCTAAATGAGTGTATGCGAAACAATTTTCAACGAAATGAAGATCACGCTATCCGTTGTTATACAAAATAATATTATGACATAAAAACTTCTACCCTATACGGTAGACCCCAAAAATAACTATGGACTATTCCAAAAATATCTGATGAAAATATAAACATATAATAGTCAGAAAACTTATCTGCAGATGCCAATTTGTATTGCTAGTTGCAAATTGTTTTCCATTTGAAAATTGAAGTTGATTTCATAATTTTATAACCACAATTTTCGTCGATGATTTTTCAATTACAATTTAATGATGTTATTCAGACAATACGAGTAATGTTTACTTGTTGTTGTTTTGTTGTTGCTGCCTCGTTGGTCTAGTGTTCGCAAGCGCTACTGCTGAGTATGAGGTCGTGGGTTCGATTCCCGGGTCGGGCAGTGTTATTGGGTTTTTCCATCTGGGATTTCTCAGTAGCAGCTCGGAGTCTGGATTTGTGCCCGGTTGATGGCAATAGGCTCGCCCCCTATTACATGGGACTTAAACATAACTGGCGAAATGTGGATGTACTATGGGTACACCTCTGTTTAACCCTTCGGGGATTACAGGCGTGATTTTATGTTATGTAATGTTTGGATAAGTGGTGAAATATAAAGTTAAAGAAAAAGAAAGAAAGAAAAATGCGTTTATTGGCATTACAGCAGAAAAAATACACCTTATAACTATAAAAACAAAAAACAATGATTATAATGCCAAAAGGGCCTCAGCTCCCTTTAGTGAGTGATAGCGTAGGAATTTAACTTGGACGGGATTCGTTTACACTTTCATCAATACTTTTGAACCAGACTATAGGATTCTAGAAACTTTACACAAAGATATTACGTTTCTATGTACCTATCACAATATTTTCTATGTGCATTTTCTATTCGATTTTAGCTCGGTATCGATTACGTTCGCTGAGTTGTCTATGCAACTAATACCTGAAGCAAACTTATAAATTATTCCGAACACTGCTCGATATCTAATTTATTTAAACATGATGTTTTGATCCATTTACCGACCGATCTATTTACAGACTTTGTAGACTGTCAATTTGTTTACTTAGTTGAGTAAACCACAAGCTTCGAGAATCTAGATTTTAAATCCGTACCTACTCACTGATCTTGTATCTATGTAGTTGTAGTTTTACTCTTATCCATGATTCTTATGAAGAGCAGGGTGATCTAGTGACAAAAACGGCGACTTACGAGTTGTAGGCCGTAGGTTCGAACCCAGATAGGCGCTTTACTAAATTATTTAGTCACCACTGCTCTCAAAACGGTGAAGGAAAACATCGTAAGGAAACCGGCATGTCCTAGAAACGAAAATTCGAAGACATGTGACATCTACCAACCCGCACTGGGCCCACGTGGTGGATTACGGCCCACACCCTTTCACCGAGAGGTCTGTGTCCCAGCAGTGGGAACATAATAGGGCGATTATACATAATATGCCTATGCTGTTAATAGGTAGTCAGAGAAATTAATAGTTAAGCAAATTTACTACCAATTTAAACTGTCCGTATATTCAAATCACAACTGTCATCCTTTGATAGATATATGAAATGGTTATAACACGGCAAATTGACGTAGGGCATCAATTTGTTTATTAATTTCCCTGACAATCCCTGACAGAGGCCCTGTTTCTCCATCACTAGAACGAAGGTGAGGTACTGAATCACCAAAGTACGCAAACGGATTGGTGATCGTTAATGAAACCGACGTTTCTGCTTCTCCCTCATCATCATCATCTTTCTGCGCTTGTCTCATGTTCAGTGATCGGAATAGGCTGACTATATTTGCCTAAACTTCGGAGAACAGAGATAGAAAGTGGAGACTTCCTTACGACTATATATTTTTTTCCCGGGATTCGGGAAAAATCTTCAGTAAGTTGAAAATAAGCTTTATATATAATTTTTTCTTTGACTAAAAAAAATTGTGCATGTTGCATAAAAAAGTAAAATATATACTTATTGACAAAACGTAATGTATTCAATGATTTGATACAACGGTTAGTTGGATCGTAAATATAATTCGAACACATGAATTAAAGTTAGATTATTTATTTCGAGATTTTACGTAAAAATCCCGAAAATTTGATAATTGCAAGTTTAGTTAAAAATAGCCTTTACACATCTTAAGTAAAGCTTATTTTCAACTTACTGAAGATTTTTCCCGAATCCCGGGAAAATAAATATAGTCGTAAGGAAGTCTCCACTTTCTGTCTCTGTTCTCCGAAATTTAGGCAAATATAGTCGGCCTATTTCGACCACTGCTGCACACTTGTGGTTGGCGCAACACGTTTTCTCATTCCATTCTCCTCTGTCAATCGTCACGCTATAATTCACAACCTTCTCTTTCAGATTTCCTCACACAATCCAACCATCTTTTCTTTGGCCTCTCTCTCCCTCTCCATCCATCAACATTTGTATTTATCCCTCTTTTAGGTCAAATGTTCTGCTAATCCTTAGCCTTTCGTTTACCAAAACCAACATAAAACAACGGCTAACCTGACCAAATCCATATTTGCGTGCCATTATCAGTGCAATATAGACTGGATAAAACCACTTACCTATGAGGAAACCAAGGCACTCCTGGAACATGTTGAGTAGTCGAAATATATCACACATATATATATTATACCATAACTGAGAACACCACACACATCATCGCACACACCACATACCTCATCACACACACCACACCACACACACCTCACCACAAACACCACACCACACTACACTACACCATACAACACCACACCACACCACACTACACTACACTACACCACACCACACCACACTATACACCATATCACATGCACTAACTAGGAAGCTTCATAAATTTAAATTGCAACTTTGCTTATGGCTTTTTATCTTTATTTTCTTAAGATTAATAAATTTAATCTAAATACAGAAAAATTAACTACATTATATAGTTACCCATAAATGTCTTACAATGTTGTGAAAGAGCGGAGCCTTCTAATACAGGCATTGTTTGTCTAAAGGAGGCTCCAAACACGTTAAAATGTAATGTAATTTTCTATTTGACACAATAAACTATTTTGTATTTTGTAATAGATAACACTGAACAACAAACCTAAAGCCGGTGGCACACTATCGGCTGTTCGCAAACAACACTGAGCTATAAACCTAGCATTTGCATTTCCCATTACGGCTGCAATGTTTGCGTACTATCCGATGAGAGCTGGTATTTACTGAGCTCCCGATAACAGATTTGTATGGGTGTGGTAAAATCACTTTTTATTGAAGCTCGTGTTTACCTTGCGGTGTGCAATGCGGCTTAGTGTGTTGTCGGTTTAGTTTTAATTAAGCTGATGTAAGGAAATTATATTTGGAACTAGCTTTCGTCCGCGGCTTTGAAAATTACCCCACGGGAACAAACTACCGAGATAAAAAGTACCTTATATGTTAATCCAGGTTATAAACTTTTTCTAAGATTTCTAAGATTTTATGTTAATATTTTACCAATTTTTAATACTGAATAAAAATATTATTATTATTATAAACTATCTGTGTGCCAAATTTCATCCAAATCCGTTCAGCCGTTATTGCGTGATTGAGTAACAAACACACGAACATATCATTTATAATATTCGTAGGATGGTGATGCAACAGGACTGTGCTTTATGCGTTCCTGTTTATTCTTATATTAAATTTTCTATGCACATGTACTCACAATGGGCCTTATCAGAAGGCTAAAAGTCACCCAAAGGGCAATGGAGAGGGCTAGTCTTGGAGTTTCCCTACGTGATTGAATCAGAAATGAAGAGATCCGCAGGATAACCGAGGTAACCGACATAGCCCGAAGAATTGCCAAACTTAAGTGGCAATGGGCAGGGCACATTGCTCGCAGAACGGATGGCCGATGGGGCCGAAAGGTTCTGGACTGGCGACCGCGTACTGGAAGACGTAGCGTTGGAAGGCCTCCCACAAGATGGACCGATGGCCTTGTGAAGGCCGCAGGAATCCGCTGGATGCTGAAAGCACAGAATCGGTCAAAGTGGAGGCGCTTGGGGGAGGCCTATGTTCAGCAGTGGACGTCTTTCGGCTGAAATGATGATGATGATAATGATACACATGTACATAATTAATTATATTATATATTTATGAAATATTGTATGGACAAAGTGTAGGCACACACACACACACACACACTCACTCATTCATCTCTATCACTCGCAATTGTACCACGTTGAATGTAATTTGTGGAGATAATTAAACATAATTTTGCCATTTTTCTTTTTTTATTCGTTTGGGAAGACCCTTATGAATTTTAAAATTGAAAATACTCATTTCGCTCATAATGTTGCTTGTCGCAAAATGATGGATAGCTGTACTATCGATCTAAAATTGTTCATATGTACGTTATGTTCACGTCATGCGTTCGTGGTAGGGCCTCAGATTCTAAATTGTCTGACGCATATGAATACAAAACTTGAGAAATAAATTTTTTCTTCAAGTTTCTACACATAGTTCCCTTGACACAATGATCTGCTCTACCGATTAAGCACTACCTTAACACTGCACAAAACTCATGACCCAAGGAAGTCTCACACATCACAGCCGATAGAGTGCATGCATTCAAGAGCGAGTGTTGCTCGGGTCGCACGCACGACAAAGAGACAACGCATTTGCATTCCCATTAGTGCGCCGATGTCGCCCGCAGCACGCGACAATGTTGACAAATGCGGGGCGACACTCGATGCATCGGATTACCTACGAACTACGTTATATTTGATGGTTTGAGGTTTGTTCGATGCTTAGAATGTTGACTACCTCGTTGGTCTAGTGGTCGCAAGCGCTACTACTGAACATGAGGTCCTGGGTTCGCTTCCCAGGTCAGACAAAGACTCATTGGGTTTTTCTATCTGGAATTTCTCAGTAGCAGCCTGGACTCTGGATTTGTGCCCGGTTGATGGCAATAGGCTCGCCCCGTATTACATGGGATTTAAACATAACTGGCGAAGTGTGGGTGTACTGTAGGTATACCTCTGCCCAACCCTTGGGGGAAAGAAGGCGTGATATTATATTTATGTGTTTTAAACAACAGGAACAGGATATAATTATCATGGTTGAGATTTGTTTCCCACAAATTTAGTTATCAAATATGGCGTATTTATCAATCAAAAATGTCATTGCCCTAGGTATCTATTATTTATTATAATAAATAAAACATTGTGCAAAATTTATCCTTTATTTTTCTAAAGTATTCACGCAAAATCAGGAAGTTTATTCGTACTTTTCACGAGACTTGGAAAATTTTCCAAATAAAAACAAACCCGTCTCCAAATTCTAGACAAACAGAGAAAAATATCGAACACTTTAAAGTCACCCAGACAGCCTGTATTATAAGACGCAGCGTGCACTTTTCATCTATGTCAGCTCTCACTAAACGTCCGTTTCCATGCACTCCATTAGAGCCAAAGAAAGTTAAATTACATTGCATGCGGAAAATTCGAAAAATATCGCACAGTAAAATAGAACACTTGTTTTCTATCGTTTTGCATTTTAAAAAACCCGTGTTGGTGTTGTTAGAAGCTGCAGTGTGCTGCAGTTGTTTATTGGAAACAATTAGTGTACTAGCGGCCCCCGACGGGGACGTGTCCCGAATTCCAAAATAAACATATCTAAGTGTGCCAAAGTTTTTTTAAATAATAATCGAAGGTTTAAAACTTTAAACAAAAAAGATTTCAGTTTTTCTCGACATAAAAAAAATTATTTACTTGCTTTACAAACCAGCTGAAAAGCCGGACAAAAAACAAAAACTTAACTAACAAACAGAGACAATTTCAGGGATAAACAAAGCGTACAACAATTCCAAGCCCGATTTGTTGCGATTATCTAGCTAGTTTATCAAGATTAACGCGGCCTACGCTCACAACTGACGTTCAAATAAATTAATATCATTACGCAACGAATGAACCACTTTAGGCGGCCAATTTTGCTTTGAAAACCCCTGAATTTGACATGCAAGCCATGAAATCAACCTGATTGTTTTTTTTTTTTGGTTTACTTCGTTTAGTCGAAACGTCAAACTAAATTCATAATACAGTGTGATTCTTCATAATGTACACATATCAAAATGAGGGAATCTATGCTTAATTTTAAAGACAGTTTTTTTTTTTAATATTTTTTATGGAATTAAAAACAAATTGTAACAAAACTGTGTAACTATTAAACTAAATCATCTATCACGATGAAACAAACTCCATAATGATTGGAAGTAATTAGGCGTACACATAAAATGAAATTTGAGAAAAAACTACCCTCAATTGAAAAAAAACATGTTTTTTTAGCATAAATCAGTTTTATTTTTTTCATAAATTTCTAAAATAATTCTTAAATTTATAAATAAGATGCCAAAGAGAACAAAAACAATTATTTTTAAGTATAGATTCCCTCATTTCGATATGTGCACATTATGGAGAATCACACTGTAGGTATCATGAAATATTCTGAAATAATTCACTATGATATTAAACGCTACTGCTGAGTCCTAGGTTCGATTCCCGGGTCGAGGTATTCCATGAAGCACACCCAAACGAAGCACACCCAGACGAAGCACACCTAAAGTATTCCACTTAGCACACCCGTAGGTGGGCTTCAAATAAAAAATTAATATAATTAATTTCCTATTCCACGAAGCACACCTACGAATATCACTCGCATAGTGCGGGGACTAAGAAATAAAAATGTCGATAGGAGAAAATATTTATTATTTAAAATACTAACTTAAATATCTAACATCTTTCAGTTTCATTATAATAATGTGATACAATACTTGTCATTTTCATAGTGTTCATATATAAATCCAGCAGCAGGATCAACTAGTAGTAATTTTAACCCATCTAATAATAACGTACTTGGCCGGAAGGGGACACAAGTGTTAGTGAACACAAGATTTATAAAAACGGTAATTCCTTGTGGCGGTGTATTAAAAAAGGGTGTAATGGCTTACTCATAATAAGTAGCATGGAAGAAGTTGTTAAAATAAAGGAACATAAATTTTCCTCAAACCTTTGGAGCATACATCTATCTCTGTGGAAAACTAAATTTACAATGTTTTTGATATTTGTCCAAGTTTTTATTGCATAATTATGAAACAATCAGTGATTTTATTAAGAACACAAAAAAGGAACATAATAGAAAAATATTTAAAAAAAATTTTTTTTTGTAAAGATAATTATGAAACAATCTGTGATTTTAAATAGTAAGATTACAAAAATGACAAATATTGTGTCACATTATTATAATGAAACTGCTATGTTAGAAATTTAAGTTAGTCTTTTAAATAATAAATATTTTCTTCTATCGACATTTTTATTTCTTAGTCCCCGCACTATGCGAGTGATATTCGTAGGTGTGCTTCGTGGAATAGGAAATTAATTATTTTAAATTTTTATTTGAAGCCCACCTACGGGTGTGCTAAGTGGAATACTTTAGGTGTGCTTCGTCTGGGTGTGCTTCGTTTGGGTGTGCTTCATGGAATACCTCCCGGGTCGGGCAAAGTGTTATTGCATTTTTCCATCAAGAATTTCTCAATAGCAGCCCGGAGTCTAGATCTGTGCCCGGTTGATGGCAATAGGCTCGCCCGATATTACATGGGACTTAAACATAACTGGCGTAATGTGGGTGTTTCTATAGCTCTAGTTTTTAAAGAAATAATTCCATCAAAATCATTTAATTTTACAAACACTATATTTTGTCTATCCCAGAATAGTAATAGAAAAGCAATAAACAATATTCTCTTGATATTTATTCAGCAATTCCCTTTCAACAACATTATCAAAATGTTTACATACTGTGTTAGTAATATTGTCCGGTTGTGTATTTATCGCGTCATTGCACCATTCCCTTCCTTTTTAATCACTGCAGGGTAAAAAAGCGGCCAAGTGGGAGTCGTACTCGCCCATGAAGGGTTCCGTAGCAGCAAGTAACATTGAATGAAAGGTAAATTGCGGTTTATGATTTATGACGTATTAAAAAAAAACTACTTGCTAGATCTCGTTCAAACCAATTTTCGGTGGAAGTTTACATGGTAATGTACATCATATATTTTTTTTTAGTTTTATCATTCTCTTATTTCAGAAGTGTCTCTCGCGCAAACTATTCAGTTTAGAAAAAAATGATATTAGAAACCTCAATATCATTTTTGAAGACCTATCCATAGATACGCCACACGTATGGGATTGATGAAAAAAAATTTTTTGAGTTTCAGTTCTAAGTATGGGGAACTCCAAAATTATTTGTTTTATTTCTGTTTTTGTGTAAAAATCTTAATGCGGTTCACAGAATACATCTACTTACCAAGTTTCAACAGCATAGCTCTTATAGTTTCGGAAAAAAGTGGCTGTGACATACGGACGGACAGACAGACAGACAGACATGACGAATCTATAAGGGTTCCGTTTTTTGCCATTTGGCAACGGAACCCTAAAAACAGTTTTCACAGTTGGTTTCAGCGATATTGCTGCATGTAGTCTGTGACATATGCAACTGTTGACAGCAAATGCATCCGAATAGTAAATATTTTACTATGTGATTTATGAATGATATTTATCTTCAGTGAGAATTTTATGAATATGCATGGGTGTAATATTTGTGTTCTATAACGTGATTTTTTAATTCTGGTACGTTGGAAGTCACTAATTGTTTTATAACGTAAATAAAAAAAAACGTATGGCACTCGAGGACTGCCGCGGTAAAGCTATTGCATAGCATTTGTAACCTCCGTGATAACATCACGTTTCCCATGACAACATCACGTTGTCATGGGAACCGTCATTACATGGTAGGCGAAGTGGGGAGTGTTAGGTTTTATTTTCGTTACGTTACGGAATTTCTTGATTCGGTCGCCGCGCTCAAAGCCCGCGATAAAAGCTATGCAATAGCTTAAAAATATTAGATAACGAAGCTTTAAGTACGCCTACCTACTAACTTGATTTTGAAACTTAACTAGGGCTAAGGGTAAGATATAATTGAACTATCTTCTTACGCAGACGTGTACCATCGGGGTAACGCATATCTAAGCAATTTGAAAACAAAATCCTGTGCACACGACCCTTTTTTTTCGTAGGTAAGCGATACTATAGCGGCCGAGCGCTGCAAGCAAGAATAGCCCTTACAGTGTACAAATATGAGTTTCTTCGATAGTACCTACAGTATATCCACATTTCGCCAGTAATGTTTAAGTCCCATGCCATCAACTAGGCACAAATCCAGACTCCGGGGTGCTACCGAGAAATTCTTGATGGAAAACCCAATAGCATTTTGCCTGACCTGAAAATCGAACCTAGGACCTCATGCTCAGCAGCAGTGCTTGCGACCACTAGACCAAAGAGAAAAAAAAAACGTGTACTCGGGGACTGCCGCGGTAAAGCTATTGCATAACATTTGTAACCTCCATACTTCCTATTTGTCAACGCTACACTTGGGATGATGACGTGATGACATAAAACAAAAATTACGTTCCCATGACAACATCACGTTTACCATGACAACATCACGTTGTCATGTCAACGCTACACTTGGGATGATGACGTGATGAGATAAAACTAAAAATTACGTTCCCATGACAACATCACGTTGTCATGGGAACCGTCACTACATGGTAGGCGGAGAGGGGGGTGTTAGGTTTTATTCGTTACGGAATTTCTTGATTCGGTCGCCGCGCTCAAAGCCCGCGATAAAAGCTATGCAATAGCTTAAAAATACAAGCGCCTAAAATGCGCCTAAACGCCAAACAAAACTCGATTGTTTCAACAAAACGTAGTGACTTTAGTTCAATATTTACTCTCGCCATTAATTATGCAACTCATTAAATGAGTTATTAATACTGTGCAAAATTGCGCAGCGGCCCGCGAAATATTTTGGCAGTAATGAAATAATATTTTTGATGCCCAAATTGTTTATTATAGGCTACCAATCGCGTGGAATCCGCGCGTCGGAATCCCGAATGGCCGAGTAATTTGATATTGAGTTTTGACGGACTTTTATTATGTTTTAAAAGATCTTTTCACTTATTTCAATTGGTTATTCGTGTTAGTGTGACTAACTTACTTGTTGTTGTAGTTTTTATTTATTATTTATTATTGATAAAATATCATGTTTTAAATATATAGTTTTAAATGTATAGGTATATTTTCTAACCGTAAAAGTTTAGGATCCTCTTTTCAAGTGCCCTTGTAATGAATGAATGACACACACACACCAAATGACTTTTTATATTGTTACAATTTTCCTGTCCCGTTAACTCGAAACTGCTCAAACCGAACTACTTTCCCTCTTCTAAAATAAATGTGTAGATACCACAAATAATAAAACGCCGCACAAAGAAAACTACAAAAGCACCATCAGCAATTTCCACCACCTTAGGGTTGCAACAAATGTGATTTATACCCAATACTTATTCAATACACCATTCGCAGTCGGCGCGTTTTCTCGCACCGCCCCGCGAGACCTGACGCGATAAATCTCAGCCGCGGAATCGCGCGACAAAAATATCATTATGTAAATTTACATAGAAATAACAACGCGTATGCGTTGCATCGTATGCGGTTACGCGCGCGTTTTTTCGGCATCGTTGGGCAGGGCTGTCAAAATATTTTGGGGAAAAAACCAAAATAAACTAAGTATCATAATCTTTAAATTTATTTTGTTGCAAAGATAAAGCGCTTTACATAAAACGCTCAACGTTACAAAAATTTTATCCAACAGCAAACACCGCACCGCGGTATAATCCTTTGAAAATCAACGAATCTAGACAATACAATTTTAACAAACAACACAGAATTAAATGCACTCTACGTTCAACCAGCCGAACTCCAGCATCTTTCCTTTGTCCCAACTTGCTAAATATGACAGACAGACAGGCTACGAACACCTAATAAGCTCAAATGCTATTGTTTAAATTGTGGTTACTACACAACGTTGTAGAGAAACGTCCCGATTACGTGTCACAATGGAAATCGTGTTGCTATTGTTTATGCTTGCTTGAGGTTTGTAGAACGTGTCGTAGCGTGAACTTTGTCTGGGATTGTTATACCTACCTCTTGTTAATGTACAAAATATACGGTTTGACTGACATACGCAACAGTGTTTTGGATATGTGGTATTAATTTGCAACACTGTCACTGTCTCTTCTATTTGTATCTTTGTCTTAGTCACTGTCATTGTTTGTCTCTTACCTTAATCCTTTTTTTTTGGGCTGGTAAATTATCAAATAACTTCTCCCGCTCTGGGCGGAGCGGGAGGATGTTTCAGACTCTTACTAACTAAAACCCGCCCGTGTTCCTTCGGTTGCCCTGTTGCCGGGGGCCAAGATTTCCCTATCGGTTTTCTTCGCAGCCCCGGCAGGCATCGGCCCTAGCGGACCCCGTCAATTCTGCTGACATATCTTTGAGGCGCGCCATAGATAACTTCGTCTACCCTAGGCTTAAGCCTTATACAATCGGCTTCTAATACTTATTAAAAATTTCTTAGTGTACTCTACAGGCTGTATATTTGTAGTGTTCACAAATGAGCTTTACATAAAAACTAATGCAAATACAGCCATTCCAAACCTAGTGAAATCCAACCCACAAAAATAAAGCACAATGTCAATATTTCGAAAAGCTGCAAATATCACCCAAATCTCTTTCGCACATCTGTTTCTTGTTCCCTTGCTTCCAAGCGACACGTAGTAACACTGAGCAGAGTCGCGACTGCTCCAGTTAATCCTGGTGCAGTCGTCACCGCAATCTGACAGACGGCCACACCACCACAGTCACTGCCCACTCCGCTTAGGGTCTTGGGTTGAAATTTATAGGTAGGTAGGAAGAGTTATGTTGTTTTGTGTAGATTAAATTGTTGGACGTTGTAGGTAGTGTTTACGAAATAGATTTTATGTGAGGATTCCAAAATAATTTGTTGTCAATAATGGAGTTATTTATGCGTCTGAAGATGGAAGTGAGATGATGCTGAAAAACTACTTATTTTGAACCGAAGTTTTTTTACGGGAATGAGAACTAAAGGATAGTGTATACCCGCAGTGTGTAGGTAAATGTTAGGTTGATGGTATAAAGAAGTTTAAACATGAACCAGCCTAATTTGAATATCAAAAAAATTATCAACGATATTATTATGAAAAGAACGTCGTAGAAGATCGTATACCTTACATTATAAAAGCTGTTTAAAATGTAAGACTCGCTGTATATTTGGCAGCAGATGTATGCACGTTGAGCCGATAAATCTTCAATCGCTACATACCACGCGTCTATTGAAGAATATTTAGTGACACGAAAATGTGCAGTCAATATGACCTCTATTTTTGCATTGTTAGATAATATTTTGCCTTTTGGTAGGATAGGAGAAAATACAATGAGGTAATTGAGGTAACACATTTAAAACATATTTAGATAAAATAAAAAAATTACAAATCAGATTTATGAAACTATTAGTAGATAAAAACACAAAAACCGGCCAAGTGCATGTCGGACCACGCACAATGAAGGGTTCCGTAGTTGGGATGAATTAATCCCAAAACCAAACTTAACTTTGTAGTTGATAAACATGTTCTCCCATACGGAAAATGTATGTATCGGAAAACATGTTTTTGCAACTGCAAAGTTAAGTTGGTCGATTATTACTCGATAACTAGTAAAGCCTACTTAGCTGTGATAGTTTTCCTTTTAATTTCGTTATATAAACTACTGCTGTGATTTTTTTCACACATCCAAAACCAACCATTTAGCTGGCAGGGGGGACACACTTGACTCTAACAAAAATTAGCACTTTAAAGCTTAATATTTTGCAAACGGATCCCTAAATCCATAAATGGTTTTCACAAACTCATAATGTTTTTGTAAGACCTTTCCAATGATACCCCACACTATGGGATAAAAAAATAAAAAATAAAACATGACCACTTTACGTGTATGGGAGGTACCCTAAAAAAAGTTTTTCATAATTTTGTTTTACCACTTTGTCGGCGTAATTAATATGAATACCTATGTCAAATTACAGCTTTCTAGTACTAAGAGTCTCGTAGCTAGACCGCGGACAGACAGACAGACGGACATGACGAAACTATAAGGGTTCCTTGTTTACTACGGAACCCTAAAAAACCATTGTAAGAATAGTGATTACGAAAACTTAATTTTGGAATGTAAAATTCTACCGGTTCATGAGAGGGCAGTGTTATCAGTAGCTTTAGAACAGTATTGTAGTGATAAATTTAAAAACAATATTGTACGCACAAGATCTCAAAGGAACAATAATATGAAAAGATTTGTAGTGCCCACGTGTAATAACTATTATGGTCGAAGAGGTAGACGTTTTTTAGTTCCAAGTATTTTTAATAACCTTCCAGTCGATATAGACAGTTCTAACACAAAAACCTCTTTTAAAAATATAATACATAAGTATCTGTTAAATGTGTTTGGTCAAAGCCTAAATGTACTGAATATTTTAAAAACAAAAATATGTCCTAAAAAGGAGCTATATCTGCCAACTGCTGTGCAGTTTGGCAGAGGTAATTTACTTTGTAAAAACAAGTATTGTTGCGAATAAACACTTTTTCATTTTCATTTTTTTTTTTTTCATTTAATGTATTAGAAAACGCTTGAGAGGTAGGCGATTGGCAATGGCAGTAGGCTCGCCCCATGCAACTTAAACATATACCTATACTTAGTAAACCGCGGATTTATTTTACACCCCTGCCAATGGTCTCGCGGAATACAAGCGAGATGTTGAGTTACTTGAAACTCTCGTAAACTACGGTCTCAACAGGAACTCTGAAAGTCTAAATCGATAAATATATTATCTAGTGGTTCCACCCCGTACTAACTACCCTGACCCCACTGTTGGGACACAGGCCTCCTCTCTGTGAGAGAGAGGGGCCGTAATCCACCACGCGAGACCAGTGCGGGTTGGTGGATGTCACATGTCTTCGAATTTTTAGTTCTAGGACAGCCGGCGGTTTCCTCACGATGTTTTCCTTTAGCGTTTTGAGAGCAATGGTGATGAAATTATTTACACAAAGTAAAGTGCCTTCATGGGTTCGAAACTTACGGCCTACAACTCGTAGGTCGCTGCCGTTTCAATTGGGTTACCACTGCTCTGATGGATGGATGCAAAAATACCACTTGATAAAAAAATGCAATGTGAAAAAGTTCACACTACGTAAAACAAAGTAAACTTTAACACCACACCAGCAACGCACACAATACCATTGCACTACATACCCTCATTACATAATTCAATAGCCGATTTTCATTACTCTGCGTAACACTGGCTGCAGCAACGTACGCCAACCCTACCGCCGCGAATTGGGGTTCAACTGGAATATGGTATTTCTCATTTCCGCACACTGCCGGAATTCCTCTTGTATATTTATTTTTATTCGTATTTGTATTCGTTTCCTGTAACGCAGTATATTTTTCGCGACGTTTCTATTCGCCGTATCCGTCAGGGGGTTGCGTTCATTTTGTATGTGACGCAACGCGTTCTGAGTTTAAAATGTGTTTTTTTTTTTGGTATGTTTGTTTACATTGAGGTGATTAAAATATGTTTTTGGATTGTATGCATAATCAGTATTTATAGAAGTTGAGTTTTGTTGTATTTTAACTTTTAATGATTCAAGCGTTTTTATGCAAATAAATGATTTGATTTGATTTTGATTTTACATCGAGTTTTCGATTGTGTATAGTACTGATGAGGAACTTAATTGTATAGTACCTAGTTACTTATGAATTGTGTTTTTTAAATAAATAAACAGATCCTTATAGTTTTACTTTAGTGCTTAAAATGAAAATGTCACAAAGTCCCCACAGATTTAATAAAAATAATCGTAAATTCCGCACACACTTAAAATTCGCATACGTTAACACTTCTAAAAACAGCTTCCATATAAATCAAGTTTTATTTAATATAAAATACCGGTATATTATACTTATAAAAAGCACGTGTAAATCACACGCACGTGTCGACTACTAAATCTGTCGTGAATAAAAAAGGCGCACGGGAGCTGCGACTTGTCGTAAACCATGAGGAAACTCCACTTTATGGTGGCATAAGGCCAAAGGGGGCAACGTTTCTGTACGCATTTTATAAACGTCAAAGGTAAGGAAGAAATGTTGCCACCAGCAGTGGAAGGGTTAACGGATTTAGTTGAGGTCTTTACTTGGACCGCTTGAGTAATACTCCAAATAAAATTTCGAGATACAAAGAAAAACTAGGTTAAATAGAGAAAAATAATAAAAACCAATGACCGATAGCACTAGCACTAAAGGGAATTTCTTCTCTTAATGTCTTCTTGCAAAGAAAACGAGCCAACTGCGGCCATTTCTCTCTATTTCCTGAACACACAGAAATTATACCACAATACTATCCTTATTATTCAGTTCCACATCCCTTCTTCCTAATACAGACGATAAGTTTCTCGAGCATGCAAGCCATTAAGCCTAAGCGAACAAATCACCAATGAAAAGCACTTTTGTCTTATCCAGTATGTAATACAAAAATCGCGGACCCCTTGCCCAAACTTTTCCATCAGCCAGACAATACAAACATCATACGTAGACGTGTTTAGGGAGAGCCTTCTCGACCGTTAATAGTGCGTAAGTTATAAGCTTACTACTTAGCACAAAATAATATCATAACGATGACATGACGCGTATAATAAATACCTGATACTTAGATTTCTAATCCTTACTTCCGTACTATTAATATATATCACACTAATATTATATAGACGAAAGTTTGTGAGTGTTTTTGACTCTTCTTCACGCAAAAACTACTGAACAGATTTGAATGAAATTTAGCACACAGATAGTTTATAACCTGGATTAACACATAGGATACTTTTATTCCGATATTCCCACGAGATCGAGACTTATGCGGGTGAAACCGCGGAGCACTGCTAGTCTTTTATAATATTACTAGCAGCGCCCCGCGGTTCTGTGTGCCAAATTTCATCCAAATCCGTTCAGCTGTTTGAGCGTGAAGAACAGACAAACATACACACAAACTCACAATCTGTCGCCTTTATAATATTATATACATATATCGACGGCCACCACGTAAAGTATCGAAACTGTAAAACCTCTACTTTACTGGAGAGCGATTCTAAGTTAAAATTTAGATTTTTGCCGAACATGAAATTCGAAAATTTTATATTATCGATGTATCTAAAGTGGAAAATTTTACCGTTTTATACTGTCTACTATAGTTTTTGATAATTATATATATAGATAATAAACTTTTTCTAATATTACACATTCGATAGTTTACTTGGTTACTGCTGGTTACTTTTTTACCGAATATGCCAATTTCGATTTTGTTTAATTGAAAAACAATTGAGGGTATAAAATTAGTACATAATTTTTATATAAAATCATACATCTTCATCTCTACTTGCTATTAGTGCAATAAAACAAAAATGAATACGTGGGGGCCGTCGATATATATTATATAGTGTGATAATAATAACAATAATATCTCCACCGCCGTATCTCTACGTTGACGTCGTGGTGGGGCTTGCGCGCTCCGAACTCTAAGTCTGTACTGGTAGTTTACCAGAACAGGTCTGAATGAGAAGCCAGACCAAGAGAGATACAAAAACCCGCAGGGCAGCATGGGGCAAGCTGTTGGGCAGTAGCGACCCCTAGCACCCGGGAGAACTCTTGTTCCTCACCTTTGGTTTGCCTTTATTGGCCAGCTGGAGTGAACACTGACGAGGAACGGAACTCCCACCTCATTCTTGCCTTAATTGGTCGGCTTGAGTGGAGATTCGCAAGAGCAAACGTACTCGGAGGGATCTTGACCATCTTCCGGGCTCTAGGATTGTTCTGAAAGCCGTGGAATACCTCTCCACTCCTCAAACACCTCGGGACGTGTTGCCCCCTTGTCGCTACGTCACTATGTGCTAGCGACAGTTTTCGGGGGCTCATTATTAAGTGTGCAAGTCACTCCCTGCCATTTTACCTGTGTATTTAATATAAAATATTTGTCAGGCAGGGGCCATAGTTTTTTCCATAGCTCTAGATAACCAGTTCATTTAGCCATCCAAACCCATAATCCAATATCTTTGTTTGCGTGGAACAAAATCCTGCAATAATCCTGCACCAACCGGGGGTTGTCCTTGGGTGTACTAACATAGTGCAAACAGGGATAATCGTCGGTTGGTGCCTCATTTCATTAAAAACGTTTAACGGGTCTCTACGAGTTAGCTTTGACCCCTCGTACACCTTCCAAAGGCTCGGGACCCTAGGGTCCCGAGAAATGTCAAAGACGTAAATAATAATAATTATAGTAGGATAGGATGTGAGTTTGTATGTATGGATGTTTGTTACTCCATCACACAAAAATAGCTTAACGAATTTGTATGAAATTTGGCACACAGATAGTTTATAACCTGGATTAACACATGAGATACTTTTTATCCCGGTAAAAGACTTGGCCTAACGACTGTTATCAATTTATGTTAAAACTAGTTTCTGCATTTTTCATTTCTCTCTGGACGCAATTCTGAAGTCCACGCAGAAGTAGTCGCAGACAGAAACCGGTATTACGTTAAAAAAAAAAACAATAATAAATCAACAGATTCAACCTTGTTGTATTACAAATCTGGGTCGAACATATTGCCTTGAGGGACTCTGTCTCTACTCTCTCTGTGGTGCAAATGGCGTTGTTTTGCTTTGGTCATAATTCTATTTTACACGCTGGTTTCTTGCTAAAGTATAGTTTCTAAATCAATCAAGCGTTACTCCTCCAAACAAATATCCTGATGGCGTATAAAGTAAAACCGTGACAACTATGTCAAATGGTTTTGTTAATCATAAAACATTAAGTTTAAGTCATTATTTTGCTTCTTTAATAAAAACTTTGTACGAAACATACAAAAAACACTTTCCAACATTTAACGTTAGAAAAAAAAAAACAAAAACTTTTGAGAAATATCAACAAAACCCTTCAACTTAAACCAAGCCCTGAAAGTTGGAAAAAAAGGTCCGATTCGTCGTACAAAAGGAGCATCTACCGCACGCAACAATGCTGTGATCTCTCTAATGAAGAGTTTTGTACACAAAGGGACGGCCCAACTCTTTTATTAATACCTCATGTTATGAGCCAGCAGTTTGCCTTATGTGGATGATCGTTATATCCAGTGGATAAGGTATATTGTTGTTAACCTTCCTTGTCGGATTCAGCCTAAGAATAGAACATTATTGCTTAGGGATGCTTGTCTTTTGGAACGACTATTATTGGAAAGTCCTGTGTAAATGTGGTAATCCTGAATAAACTAGGAAGGGTCTCTGGACCTGAGAACCTAGACAACAGTAACTGGCAATCGCTTTCAAAGCATTTGGTATTTCTACAAAGACTTTCAACAGGGTTGACAAAAATTATTTGGTAGCTAATGTCAATCTCAATCATTTCTAACTTTTATTATCATCGTTATCGCTGATCGAAACTAACTTTGTCTAGGCTCTCTTGGCCATCGTAAAACTAATGTTCTGCATGCCCTAACTACTCTTTAATATATTTTAACAAAACAGCTCTGCTCACTCAACCAAAAATAAAATTTACTATGGTTAAATTTCTTCATTGGTTTAATCAACATGTCTGGTCATCTCCGGTAGTTTTCGTTTTTTTTTTTTTTGTGTTTATCTTTGGAACCTGAACTCAAAACCAGGATAAACATACATTCCTTTGACATACATATGTTCAAAGCATTACAGCCGTCGTTTGCAATTTTTCACATAAAATATTCACAGAACGGATGTTGCGTGAGTGAATGCATCACGGTTCCACTGTGTAGGGCCAAGCTGCATAGTTCATGCGTACTGTTGTGGGGTAAGTAGGACTTCAGCCGACAGGGTTTTAAAATCTACTTGACATGTAGAACATAGTATGTAGTATAACGGTCACGCCCGTGATTTTGTAGAGGTTATGTCCTGTTTTCATAAATAATTCAATCGCGATGGTGTCATATTATGGCTTAATAGGGGGCGGTAAATCATGCAATATCAGTATTAGCATTGAGCACAAAAGCATAATGTAATATACCGTTTTGTAAGCCAAGAATAAATTTCTTCTAAACTAACAAGAAAAGCTGCTTTACAACATGTTCTAGACAAAGCTTGCCATCTCAATATCGAAGGAACTCAAGACGATATTCCACGATACAGACAAAGGCAGTTTAAGTACAACTCCAGTGCAGCTAAAGGTAAAATCAACCGTATCCCTGCCGTCATACTCAGTTAAAAGCGCGCTTGAACTCTATTTGATAGTTCTAAAGCCTTCCTTTATATTTATTGCCATCATTTTACCAAACAATACTAGCTTCGCAAACTTAATTCCGCAATTCACCAATTCAAAATTCACTTTAATCCAACTCAATAGAGCCCATAATTGGACGGATTTCCGCAGGAGGAAAGCAAAAAACGTTTTTCATGTTTGGCTGGTTGCCACTGGTTGGCTAGCTTAAAAATCACCAGCAAATAAAAGGTGTAAGAGTTGAAATGTTTTGAATTCGGTTAGTTCTAGTGTAAAGTTATGGACGGTATTTTGATGAGAACAACAAATATTTCAACGATATTAAATAAAATTATTTGATTGAGAGCAGTGGTGGCCCAGTGGTAATGGCCCCAACTTATAAGATGTAGGTCGTGGGTTCGAACCCAGGCAAGGCGCTTTACTTTGTGTAAATAATTTAATCACCACTGTTCTCAAAAACGGTGAAGGAAAACATCTCAAAAACGGTCAACCAAAAATTAAAAGACATGTGACATCTGCCAACCCATACTAGGCCCGAGTGGTAGACTACAGCCCACTCCCTCTCGAAGAGACGAGGTCTGTGTTCCAGCAGTCGGAACATTACAGGCTGATTAAACGTTATGTATGGAAATAAGAATTGTCATAAGCTAAAAACTAGTCAGTGTGTACGTTTAAATATAGGTACAGATTTTTTTTTTACTAAGTACATAATGTCTGGTGCAAACTGTTTAGTAAATGAAGAAAAAGAAAATTAAAATTGCACTTAAATATAAAACGAAAAGTTCGTAAAATTGTAAATAAAGAAATTCATTACCGTAAGACTTAAAACCTGTTGGTTTTTAAGCAAAAGCGGATCCCAACAATAACGAAAAGAAACCAAAGCGACGACGCAAAATTTTCCACTACTTGTTAAACTAGCATACAATGCTTGTCCACCCGCAGATGCAAACTCTTCTAAATAGCAAAGCATTTTCCAGATACATAAATGTTTATTTTATTCCAAGTGCACTTTAGCTTAACGTTTCCAACACCTTTAAATTTGTTTTTACCGTCGCCGCGTCGTCGACCTTTACTGATGTTTCTTTTTTCTCAATACCATTAAAGTAACCGTTTTTGTCTTCATTGTCATAATAACATTAAACACTAGCCTATATTAGAACATTATTAGCATACAAGCTACAACCAATGTGTATTGTCAACCTTTCGTGCAGCTTACCTCTATCACCCTCTGATACATATTAGACTTATTGTTTGGAATCAGATCCATCAAAAAAGTAACTAACCCGATAATGTATGTTGCTTTGTGGCCGGTAGCTAAACATTTTATGACTAGAACACGACACAATGGCTATATATGAAGCACTCTGATACTAACGATATATTTAACGTCGTGGTGAGTGTGAGATATGACGCTTTTGCACCTTAGCACTTAGAAAAAGAATGAGTATTATAAGCCAGAACATATGGCTCATATACCTCAGTGCCCGAGGCATAAAATGTATCATATTTTACACTCCTTTCATATTTATATTTACTTCCTTTTATTATATTATCTGGGCCACATAAGGATAGGAAGCCCTATTGTTGGCCCGAGCATCACTCTAATTTTAACTTATCCAAAACATAATCTTATCTCTCCTAAAATATACTGTCCTTACACCGAATATATGACCCGGGGACGACACGGGGCAGGCAACCCCATGCAATACCCCGCAAGACCGATTCCAATCACGAACGTAAACAAAACCGTTTTTACCGCCATTCAGCGGCGGTTATGACGTAATGAATTAAAAAGGTAACAATGCTGAATGTTTTACGAGTATTAATTGTGAGTGATTCCGAATGACCGGATCACGCGATCCGTGTTCACTATACCGTTGACTTGGAGGTGAAAAAGTGCGTTTTCTATAATGCTAGTTTTTGCGTAATTAAGTCTTGGTATGGAGAATTTTATTGCTGATTGCGATAGTAATGCGGTTAGGCAGTTTCGTATTAGGGAAGAAAATTGCGAAGTTAATTAAAATTGGGGACACACCCATGAACTACGTATGTACAGTGATGTTAATAAACATGTACATTAATAAATAAAAAAGTAAAATTAAGTAAGTATACACAAGTTGAAAGGTGTTGACATCATAAAGCATCAACGATACAATGTGATAGCTACACAACAAAATCTTTTCAATATTTCCTTACAAATACTACAAGACGACGCTATCAATTCTTCAATCCAAACAGTTTGGAAACAGTTTTGACTAACACGAACATAAAATACAAAATAAAATTCCAACAACAATAGAAAATCAAGAAAATGCTTTCATAAAATTCGGTAGGAAAATAATAAAGCAACATGACAGGCTAAGTCTAAACCCATAGGCTTATTCATGCTCTGAAGGGCATTCTATCAAATGTCAAGCGACGACCTTTTTGGAATTGTTTCCACCGTGGCCATCGTCCCGTGAAATCAACGGTATCTTTACAATATAAACATCCTTTGCAATAGCAAGATCTATCTCCGGAGTATCGCATTTGGTAGACTTTGTTTCGAAGTGAACATCAGGCTTTATAGGATTGGAGTGGACGTCGAGAAATATAGTATAAAATGACATGACGTTTTGAAGGTCTTTATAGTATTCAGACTTGGGTTTAGGTTCACAAGATATTGGAACAGTGTCTAAAGATTTATTGTATTTAACAATCTCCGTACTGCTATATTTTATACAGCTTACATTTGCTCAATGTTTAACTTTATTTTGAGCTCTTTGTAACTACTCTGCGTTTTTCATACTGGCATATAATATTTTCGGAAAACATCCCACAAATACTTGTTTCATAAAATCAAACTTTATTTGTTTTGTTAGACCCAATGAAATTCTCACTATGCCGAGAGTGGTCAATAACCATTCTGTTGTACCCAAGTGTCAATTAAAATAAGTTCTGTAGCTCTGTTCAGTGGGTTCTCTTGGGTAACGGAAATCGTTTGGAAAACTTGGCGAGTTTGACGATCGTTTCGTGAAATAGACACGTAAGAGACCGCGCCTGGAGGTTTCCGTGAAAATAGCCCCCAAGTTTCCCATTGAAATCCTCTCGAGTTGTAACAAAACCTTCTAATTTTCGAGGATCCAATTATACAGGGTGATTGGAAGATGGGTGCAAAGCTTTAAGGTGAAGATAGTATAGACAATTTAGAACCATTTAAGCCATGGTTGTCTTAGACGAAGTCTTACCAAATTTTTTTAACCAAATTTTTAAGTTTTTTTTCGGAAATTCTCAAAATTTAATGTAAACTGCATAATTATGGCCAAATTGAATGATAAATGAATTAATTTTTTATTTATTTAATTAAAGTAATGTGTAAGCAACCAAGCAAAACATGTTTTAGGCTTCTGTGTCATTAGACATTTTTTTTACAGATATTTAAAGCTCAGAAAAAATAAAAAATTTGTACAATACGTCTTTTAAACCTTATTTAAAAAAAAAACGGAGGGTGCTTTTTTGTTCAAACCTTTTTGAAGACATGCTTGATAATCGCTCTTTCTTTTGAGGTATCATTTATGCGGATATCTTACAAATTATTGAAATTAGGACCTACAAACCAATTCGAGGGAGAAATTTTAAATTTTAGGCAGTCTAACAAAACACAAAATTTTTGCTTAAAAGAATACTTTATGTGCTCGAAATGATAACATTGTTCAATTCTAAGAATTTTTGGCACATGCAGGAACCAATTGAGGGGAACCCATTGAGTGGATTCTCTAAACAATGGCCACCGAGCGCGGTGCGACGGCATTTCCAGGTAGAACGCCCAATGAATAGCAAAAAGCGATAAGAGTTGGTTTTTACAGCAAAATGGTCTTAGTTACTGAGGCAACAAAGTCGTTTTTCTTTAGTCAGGGTCAGTCGGTCTGTGATGAAGCCGTTACATCTTTTACTTATTAGTCAAACTACTGCCCTTGTGAGTGGACGTTGTCGTGTTGATTCACAATTTACCGTGTTCAGTTGTAGCCCTTTGCATTCCTGCACGTGTTGTTTGCGTTAGTTTTGAACTTTTTTGTTTCACCGTGTCCAGTCGTAGCCTCGCGCTCCTGCACGTGTTGATTTTTGACTTAATTGTGTTGAGTTGACATTTAGTGCGCTCCTACGCCGTTTTTCTTAATTGTTAAGTGACTATGGCTACTTTTTCCAATCAAGAATATGCGGATATCGTATTTATGTACGGTAGAGCAGACGGCAATGGATCTTTGGCGCGACGGATGTATCAAGAGCGCTATCCGAATCGCAGGATACCAAATGTCCGAGTGTTTTACAACACGTTTCGTCGTCTTGCCCAAGATGGGTTTCACCGCGTGGAACCTGGAGTCAACCCGGGCAGACACGAAACTGCCGTCGACGAAGACATTTTAGCAGCATTTCAAGCGGATCCTACTACCAGTACTAGAGCAGTAGCTCGAAATTTAAACATTTCCCAATGGAAGGTGTGGCATACAATGCACCAAAATGATAAGTATCCGTTCCATGGCAGGAGTGTGCAAGGTCTAGTAGAGCAAGATCCTCAAAGAAGAATTCAGTTCTGCCGTTTCCTCCTCAACAGAGACATCGAAGATGCGTGGTTTCTGAAATCAATCTTGTGGACGGATGAAAGTAAATTTTCAAGGGAAGGTATTACAAACTTTCACAACATCCATGAATGGGCCGAGGCAGACAACAATCCACGTTTTAAGAAGCAGGTGTCATTTCAGATGAAATTCTATGTGAATGTATGGGCTGGAATAATTGGCAGAACATTGATTGGGCCCCACTTTTTGCCTGATCCATTGAATGGCGAAAATTATTTGCAATTTCTGCAAATTGATTTACCACTGCTGGTAGAGGAATCAGGTGTCCCGATCTTCGAAAGAGACCGAACAGTCATCTTTCAGCAAGACGGCTGTCCAGCGCATTGGACTTTAAATGTAAGGGAACACCTCAACAATTGCTTTCCTGATAGCTGGATCGGCAGGGATGGACCCATCCCTTGGCCCGCTCGCTCCCCAGATCTGACCCCGTTGGACTTTTTCGTGTGGGGCCGGGCCAAGGAACTGGTGTATAACAACATAGAAATAAACACTAGAGAAGAATTGATACAAAGAATAAATTCAGCGTTTGAGACAATGAAGCAGGAGATGATGTTGAAAATAACGACTACAGAAGTTAGAAGACGGGGCCGTGCTTGTATTAGGAATCACGGCCGTCATTTTGAACATGAAAAATAAATAATTTTAATTCAAATGTTGTTTTAATTAGTCTGCCTAAAATAAAAAATTTCTCCCTCAAATTGGTTTGTAGGCCCTAATTTCAACAATTTGTAAGATATCCGCATAAATGATACCTCAAAAGAAAGAGCGATTATCAAGCATGTATTCAAAAAGGTTTGAACAAAAAAAGCACCCTCCGTTTTTTTTTTTAATAAGGTTTAAAAGACGTTTTGTACAATTTTTTTATTTTTTCTGAGCTTTAAATGTCTGTAAAAAAAAATTCTAATGACACAGAAGCCTAAAACATATTTTGCTTGATTGCTTACACATTACTTTAATTAAATAAATAAAAAATTAATTCATTTATCATTCAATTTGGCCATAATTATGCAGTTTACATTAAATTTTGAGAATTTCCGAAAAAAAACTTAAAAATTTGGTTAAAAATATTTGGTAAGACTTCGTCTAAGACAACTATGGCTTAAATGGTTCTAAATTGTCTGTACTATCTTCGCCTTAAAGCTTTGCACCCATCTTCCAATCACCCTGTATATAAACTTACGAAATTATTAATATTATTTGAAAGTAGGTTGTTTTGTTTATCAACTAAAGGCAGTAGGTTTAATAATCGCATTAATTTCTATTTACCTTTGTTCATATCTACCTTGAAACAGACAAACACCACAAATTTTCAAACGCCAGTTTGAAAGCATACACGTCATCAATCAATCAATTATTTATCTGACAAGCTTTTTGAATTCCAAGCAACAATACAACGAACATAGGATTCAAATACACCCAATATATCCCAGTAGAAAACAAACATGAAATCAAACTCAAAAGAAAAATAAGCTGGCTATAATAAAATAGGTTTTCAATTGAAGTAGGTAAAGTCTTGTTTGCCTAACCATTTTTTACCCGACTGCTCCAGAAGGAGGGTAATGTTTTTCGAAAGTATGTATATATGTATGTATGTTTGTATGTTTGTATGTATGTATGTATGTATGTATATTTCTTTGGCACGCTCTGTAGCTTAAACGGCTTGATGGATTTTAACATGTGAGGTGTCGATAGGTTCGTCTTAATAGTGGGAGTGACATAGGCTATATAATATTTATGTATTGCATCTGCATATACAAAAAAAAAGGGAGGGGTAGGTTTAAAAAACAAACAACATTATTGGTATCAAATAAAAGTTAGTAATGAATCAATATATATTATTTTAATAAAACTAAAAAGCTTGAAATGTTTATTTTATTTAAAAAACAAAAAACCCGACTACCCGAAATGAGAAAAACAAGCATTATAATCTATAGAATTTTGGTATTGCAGGCGGGACAAACAAAATTTACACCATCATTTCAGGTTATGTGTTTTTGCAGTCGGGTTTTTGTTTTTTAAATATATTTTTTTTAATTTATGTTATTAATCTGTTAGAAGAACTTAGTGACTAAGTGAGAAGAGAAGAAAGTAAATAATTAATTAATCATACACATAGTCTACAAAGTTTATTTCGGCCCTAGAGCACCAGTGAACCATCAATCCACCAATTTACTTGACGTGCACTCTATCAAGCCAAAGTACTAGGTGGCCATAAGTCGGCAGGAGGCAAACGCAAGAGTTATCTAAACAATCCGGCAGAAGAATGTTAATAGTTGGGAACAATAAAGTATTGGCCGTCACGCGACCGCATCACGCTAGGGAGAAGTATGCGGGGTGTTTGTACAGTACTACAGTTTTTCTGGAAGTCTGTTATTAACATGATTGGACTGAATGCATTGGTTTTATGTATTTTTAACGTTCCGGGAAAACGTGTGGTTTTTACTCAATCGATCGATTAAAAATATCGGTAATGTTCACTTATTTTTATTCAGAAACAGAACAGAAAATACATTGACGTTTTTATTCATATTGTATTCCGTTGCATCACATACAAATTTTCTTATGATATTCGCGAAATAAAATAGTTTCAGGTGTAAATAGCTTCACGAACACGAACACGCGACCTACATATTTAATCACCCATATTGAAGAAAATATATTCATTTTTCCGATACCTAAACATGGAGAATTTTCAATTTTAAGCCTCTGTGAGACGGGTGTTACGCCGATGGCATTAAAATAAAATACGAGCGGTGTCGTCCGTCGACACGTAAGCGCCATCCATCACCAGGCCGTGTGCAACCCTCTTTACAGGCCTGTGTAGACGTGCGACAAAAGTCAAGGAAACAGAGCAGCGTTTTCTTTTAAATTAGGGTACATCGATCAAAAAATGACAGCGAATTAGGTTTTAAAAAGTTGAATATCGAATTTCGTAATGGAATGTTTTTGAATTTTTTTAAACTAAGCACAGTTGGTATTTATTTTATTTTGTCTTTTTAACAAAGTATTTTTGTAGTTTAAATAAAAAAATATTTGTATTTTTGACACGATCAAAAATAAAACGTATAAAAAAACTTTTGCAACATCAAACTGTTCTAAAACTACCTACAGATTTTTCTACAGCACAGTTGAAACAATCTTACTTTTCATTACTGTACAGTCACAAACACCCGTCCCTTCGCGCGACTTTTTCTATTTGTCGATTTTCAAATATTCACAAAGTCGTCTGTCTGCCCGCTGCTATGCATCACAGTCGCTCCGCATCGCACCATTGACGGCAGAGCGAATTTTTGAAAAATGTAAAAAGGTCACTCCGGTCGTCACGTACAGAGCATTTATTACGACTTCGACTTCCTTCAGAACGGCTTTACACAGAACGGACGTTATAAATGGTTTTTGCTTATTTTTTCAATTATTCGATCGGAATGTATGAAATATGATCGGAGGTACGATCTCCGAACCGGAAGGTGGCTCTTTCAACATTAATTTTTCTATTAGAAATGTATGTGATTGAATTATGTACTGCAATGTTATTTGTGTATTGAGTTACATATGTAGGTAGGTATATTTATGTATGGATAATTGGCAAGCTGGTCTTAGATTAGACAAAACTATGCCAAATACAATATTCTTAAGATCAACACGTCTTTTTGGTCCTAATATGCTCTCATAAGACATTGAGAATCCCTTGCACTACAAATCATAATACGTTTAACGCTAAACATATTTAAAACATAATTCTGTCTCTGTCATCTTCGAACGATTGTCAGAAATAGAAAGATGTTTTAAATTCATTTAGCGCTAATCGTATTTAGTGTTGTGTGATGCAAGCGTGCGTTAATATTGTTATTTTATCAAATCCGATTTAACGTAATTATGTCTTTGTTACCAGGACATCAACAACAAAATGCAGTGGAGGCTCACCACACAGGGAGAGGCGGCGACGGGACGAGGACTCGACGAGCCTGCAAGGCTTCAGCGCGGCCTTGCATCGGGCACCGCCACCGCCGCCACCCGCGCTGCTGCGGAGACTAGGTGTCAAGGAACCTACGGGAGTTGGGAAGGTAAGTGATGCTTTAAAAATTAAGAATTATAATCTCCTTTCCTCATATCGTCACGGACTAGACTGACCGCGTCAACGTCGAGAGCTTTGTTGTTCGCCACGACGATGACGCGGTCCTGTCTGCACAAGTTGCGCCAAGAGAATACTTAAGTATAACCACTCATGGAAGCTATAACTAGAGAAGACAATAGCTTTTTATACTAAATTGCACTATTTATCAAGCACAGTTATAAACAAGAGAACATAATGAGTACCGCGAGCAGTGTTACGTTAACATCAAAATAACCTATTGACCGACTAAATCATGTAATAATTTACTAAACAGCCATCAATCAATTTAAAACTCTTTTCAGAACATAAATTACAGCCTCAAAATACTTTTAAATGTTTAAAAAACGAGCAACCAGCGGCTAAACTTAACAACAACTTATGAGTTAAACAGCCACTTAATACAAATTTGCAATAAAGAAACAGAACGGTTCTCTTAGTCACGGCACCATGATTTAAGAGGGGTTCAAGAAATACTCTAATTGGTTGTACCTAATGAGACAGCTGATGATCTCGCTAATGAGTCGCTTAACGATGCCGCGGCTAAGGAATATCGCTTTGTTCAGATCAAGGAGCATAAAGTGTAGTTGTGTTCGGAAGATTTATGTCTGAAAGGAGTACAAAGAAGAGATACGGATAAAGGAACGTATGTGTTCCTTATGGACACGACTGAATGGCATTGGAGCGGATTTCCAGTTATTCCGAAACTTAAGCTTGTTGTAGGAAGCCAGGTTTTAGTAAGTAAATATTTTATTTATTGAACAGGAAAGCTTTTATCTTCTATCCCCTTATCTCCTTCGATGATTCTTGCTGCCTTGAGCATTTTAGGGCATTAAATTATGTTCAATATTTTATTATTTTGGCATTGGCAATTTCTCATATAAATAATAGGTAATCTAGTAAAGTTTCTTTTCATATATCCAAAATTACGTTAAAAATCCTTTTACACAAAATCGGAACACAGCAAGCCGTATTGCCGAGTCTCCGATAAAAGAGGTCGTTACGCAAGCCCTTAGAAGATAACGCGAAACTCGATTTATGTCACATTAATGCGTGTCTTAAATAGCCTATATACAGCCATCGTATCAGAACTGGGAATTAACCTTTACAAAGCCCGTAATGTTCTTTACGACAGGGTGCTAAATGTACATACAATGCTTAGGATCACTGACGCGTTAATAAGTTTGAAATAGTGCCGTAACTATCTTAGTGCTTAAACTCTTTCTGCTCTTTTCTTCGAAAAAAAAACCGTGCTTAATAACTGTGGTGGACAACAAAACATTTGTTGTAAATTGAGAATATCTTTAACCTGTTTTTTTTTTTGTATGTTTGTTACGCGATTACTCCGCCAATTATGAATTTATTTTAATGATTATTTTTTTGTTTAGTAGGTCATACTTCAGAGGTGGTCCCATTTAATTTTTTATAACTTAAATTTGCTTGGGTAGTTTTTGAGTTAGCTTCAATAATACGTATTTTTTCCCACTTAGTATGTGGATGATATGTTAAGTTCCTGTCACTTTTATTTACATAGCAGGTAGTGGTATTCGAATTTGTGTGGGGTAAATACCACAACTAAAAAAGTGAAAAATAACAAACTTTTTACAAAAAAAATCAACCGACTACCAAAAAAAAAACATTACAAAGTGAAAAATAACTTTAATTTCGGAAGTCTGTGGCAAAAAGCGAAAATTCAAAACCAATGACACCGACTTCCGTAATTAAAGTTATTTTTCACTCTGTAGTGTTTTTTTTTTAGAAGTCGGTTGTTTTTTTGTTTTAAGTTTTTATTACATAGTGGTTTGACTTTTCAGGTCAAGAAAGTAATGCTAGAACTTTTTCTCTTCCAAATCTGTTTAATCCCAAGGAAATATTTTAGTCAATTCATGATTCGAGCAGACTAGAATAATGAACCTTACAAAACATTGTCTGAAATATTCGACCCATAGATATTGCATTCGCTTTAGAATCATAAACTATCAATGCAACGTTGAGATTTCCAATCACTTCCAATAAACACCGATTCCAACGCTTTAACAAAATTCTAGATAAACAACGCTTGTTCATCTCTTATTTAGTTAACCGTTCAATGCTCTGGCTGGGTCTAAAAGACCAATGGTCGATTGGAACGTGAAACGTGCTCGACGGACAGACCGCTAATGTCATAAGACAGCGGCTAACGAGGCGCACTGCGGGAATCGCTACTGGAATCCCAGGCGTATTTCAGACTACACGTAGGAGCCTAGGAACGTAGGAGCGTAGGTATTCCAGAGTAAGCGAGGGATCATCTGTCTGAGGAACTTTGAATGTTGCATGCGAGTTCGTATCAAAGTCTGCATTTGACTTGCTGTTTACAGAACTCCGTTATGAAGATTGATTTTATGAAACACAACATTTTCGAGAAGCGAAACCAAGTCCTGTGACTTGGTTTCGCTTCTCGAAAATATTTTGTTTACAGCCCTAAATAAATAAATAATTTAAGGCACCTTGGTGATGTCATAATGTCATTAAAAATACACAAGGAATTAACAAGCAAAAAATTCTATGTGAATGTTAACTCAAAACATACCCTTTACGTAAACATTTACACAAAGGATATTTTTGTCTGATTGGTGAAGTTCACTACAACAAGTTAAGTTACATCTGCCACAAAAACGTCACACAAAACTCTTTTTTACAATTAAAATAGTTATTCATTAGACCTATAAAAAAAACCTAGTTTTGTGTAGCGTTTTACCCCATCTTACAACTAATCCAGTTCACGTCCACACCGCTAATATTGCCAAGTAGTGGCAATTCCTGCACGCCTGCAAGGGCGCGGCTCGCAGCGCCGAGCGGTTTATTTAGTTATTTACACCCACCGCCAATTAACGCGGCGACAGCAGGGTTAATGTGATAAGTGACGGGCTAACAAGATGCAGGTGCAAGAATATCGCGTCAAAGGGTTAATGACGAGAAAGGAAGAGTTGAAAAAATAATTGAATCTTAAATGTTGGATCAGATATAATAAATGAAAAGTAAACTGATAAAATAATAAACTGTGGTGGTTTATTAGTTCTTGGTAAATAATAGAATACCTGCAGTATTTCATTTCAAAATAGATTTGTTTTATATTATATCAATAGCGTTAAATTAATTGTAACCACACTTATTCTTAGTACCTAATACAGTCAGCCTCAAAAAGATGTCTAGGTACTTCGACAGGAATTAATTGAATTGTCGACAATCTTTGTTCAATGTGTAGCCACAAAACATATTATACATTGCGTACTTAATTGTAGCTTGACATTGAAACAGTATTAAAGCTTGTCGATGCATAAAACTTTTCGAGGCTGACTGTAGTTGGTATTGAAACAGATTCTTCAGAAAGTACTAAAATTGCTTCAAAGCCCTTCGTACTATAATCTTTCAAAGCATTATTCTTATCTTAGATAAGCCCATAGCAAAATCTTTTTTTTTTTAAATCAGCTCAAGGGATCCATGTAGTAATATGAACTTAGCCAGTGTAAGTAAACTCGATAACTTTAAAATACAATAATTATAAATTAATCGGGTACATGAACATGTGCACGCACATGTCTGCCAGCCCAGAGCCTGATAAATGGTCCTTCAACCTTGTCCGCCAGTGTAGCTAAAATACTGTTAAGGCTACCCCTGAATCGCCGCAACATCGATGCACATCGTTTGCGCATGATGGCATCAAAGTTATCTAAGTAGTCGCGCTTCCGCAAACATGCCCGATGCACTGCAAACCGAGGCAGCCCCAACAACATCCTCAGCGCATTATTATACTGCACGTGCAGAGCGTTGTAAGCCTTCTGCGTATACCTAACCCGAGTAAAACGACTGGCAGTAGGCTCTGAAGAGCGTCAGTTTTACCTCGTCAGGCACCGCGCAAACCTGCGGGCCAACATATTGCATCGGGTTGCCAACGCCCTGCGCTCCCTATCTATATCCTGGTCATCTGTGAGAGAACCCGTGACCACATGACCGAGGTATTTAAATTGAGTGACAACTTTTAATGGTGTTTCTTTGTAACGTCACCGAGGTGGTATACCTATTCGTGGGTATATTATTATGTACTTTAATAACGTCCAGTAATATTTTCACCCCATTGCTCCACTGTAACTGAGCACAATACAAGAGAGAAACAATACAATACTATTTATAGATCAATTAATTAACTACATTCCAAAACCTAAAATAACAATACTGCGAGCCAAAATCGGTTCACAAATTAGCAAATAACTAACATTTGTGTAAAATATAATTACGCTTTACTATCCAAATTAATGCATATAAACTGTGTAGCTGTTATTAGTACTGAACATAAACATTTAAATACCGGTCGTAATAACCGTTTCATTTAATGCACAATGTACCATAAATAGTCTGATCTTTTTATAGATTACTTATACTAAAACTGGTTTGTTTTTGTAACCCGGTAAACCCGGAAGAACGGACTTATCCCTTTTATGATTAACTGATCGATCGATATGGAAACGTTTACAAAGTGTTAATCATAAAATATAACAGTTATTGGATTGATGTTTAATTAATGCTCATAATTGATTGTGGATTTCTCAACCGTTTTCATTTGAACTACGACAAAAATGAAATGCTTTTTAATTTTTAATGTCAAACAAATCAAATTATTTTATTTCACTTAAGCCAACCAACCAAACATATGTTATGAAACGTCAGAAGTTAGGTGCACGGTTTTAATTAGTCGTTCCCTATGGAGAAAAGCCGGCAAGAAACCACGGTTACTCTTTTACAAATAATTAGCTTTTACCATATTTCCAAATTACAGTGTTAATAGGTAGGTATGGGAGGAGAAATGAAATGAAATGAAATGAAATGAAATTGTTTATTCTGTAAATAGGATATCGGAATCACTTTTACACGTCATATAAAAAAATATTAAAAATAAGCTAGATGAGTTCGGCTTTTCCTATCTGACTACTCTGAGAAGAAAGGGCGAAACAAACTCAGAGGTCGCAGTCTCTTTTAAAGTCCAGACATAATCTTGGTCAGGCCATATGAGGACCATGTAGATTAGTGTCTGAAAAGGTCTTTTGAAGAAAGAACCACACAGATTTGAGTGGACCTGTCCAGTCAGTGCAAGCATTTGTCAGTAATCGTGGAGCTCAACTTAGAACTTAAGGAGCTCAACTCGACGAGCAATACCAAAGAAAGGACATTTGGGTAGGCCGCAAAAACTACTCAAACTGCCAGACCATCACTAAAACTAGAAGAGAAATAAAAATAATATCCACATAGTCCTCACATTCACAATAGTTAAAATAATATAATACTTTACAAAGTAATCATGTCATTTTGAATATAATTTCCAACAATGTCAACGTGTTTATAAAACTGGTATATGTTGATTTTACATAATAATTAAAATGTCTAGTTCTATGGTTTTATCACAAGGCTTAGCAGAGCGAGCAGTTCAATCCCAAGCTTTTTTATCTTCTAAATAATCTGAAATTGTATAGTACCCTTTTCTACAAAGTTTGGTTTTAATACAGATTTTAAATCGTTTAATGGGTAAGTTTCGAATGTCAATGGGGAGTTTGTTGTAAAAGCGTATACATTGACCCATGAATAAGTTGCCTACTTTGTGGAGACGTGTGCGATGTACAGCAAGGTTGTGTTTATTCCTGGTGTGAGTGGACAGTGTGGGCCTGTGAACAAAACAGAAAATGGTGAACAATAATAATCTACGTTGAAATGATTGTAATGCATGGTAATGTTTCGTTTATTTACTTCTTATTTGTCGATACTTTTATTTTTCGTCCTCTTGCGTGCCATGCATGAGGTATACAAGAAAAGAACATGTGATAGTAGAGACATTAGCCAGTCAGCAATGTTAATAGCTGGGTTGACATTTCAGGGCGCGCCAGACTAACCTTAAGTAATGTGGTTCGACGTTCGTAACTTTGTAGAAACTCTTTTAATATAGTATCCCTAGGCTAGGCGTAGGATTTACTGTTAAGAGCTTTATCTTATCATAATTGTACTCAATCTTATTTATGTCTATACATATTTTAAATTTAAAGTCGCTTTTCGTGTCTTTCAGTGTGACGTTGTTCTTCTAAACTACGCAAAGGATGTTGATGCGGTCTTAACCATCATTTAGAGAATTTATTCCGTAAGATTTATGTGCGTAATATAATAACAGGGTGTCCGGTAAATAATGGATAACCTTGTAATAGCATTTTTTTGACCTTATGACCGTTCTAAAAAAAATTAAAAACTAAATATATCCCAAGTAGTACCTAAGATTTTTAACTAACTTTTTTACCTTATTTTACATTCTTCTTCACCACAACCACAAATGAATGTATTCCATTGATTATTCGTTGTTATAATATTGTACGTTGACTATACCGACAGAGAAGCAGTAAATAATGTGACTGGAAATTGCGCAGTATTTTTTTTTTTAAATCGTATCTTTGGTACTACTTGGGATGTATATATTTTTTTTATTTTTTTTTTGAACGGCCATAAGGTCTAATAAATGCTATTTCAAATATATCCGTTATTTACCGGACACCCTGTATATACAGGATGAAATTGAAAACATGCGACAAATTGAAATGGGAGATTCAGTAACTGTTACCTAATCATTATAAATTGTTATTTCCGAAATATAAATTGTGAAAAAAAATCGTGTAATTATCGTTTTAGATAGTGCAAACTAAATTATTGTCTTCACGTAGACACGATTTTATGGCGTTCCAGTAAAATTAAATAAATTTAATACAAGCAAAAAAATTCAAGTGTATAGGTATTCAAGGCTCGTTCAGACCAGCACGACACGCGACGCAACACAAAGGCACCGCTCGTCGCGCGCGATTTTTTTTTTCACAATTTATATTTCTGAAATAACAATTTATAATGATTAGGTAACAGTTACTGAATCTCCCATTTCAATTTGTCGCATGTTTTCAATTTCATCCTGTATAGTACAGGAATTTCTACGTTTTGTCAAGTCGTAAAAACCGCGCGCAGCAGAGGCGGGTTGCTAGTCTATATTATAAATTGAAGTCGCTTTTCTTATGTCTGTGTGACTGCGTTATTCTTCTAAACTACACAAATGATTTTGACACGGTTTTCACCATAATTTTAAGAATTTATTCCGAAACTTTTATGTGTATGTCGGATCCGGTCATTAGTACGGACACGAAACGAATCGCAAGCGCGCCACTGGCGACATCAAGAGAGATCTATCGACACCAAAAAAGGCGCGCTTCTACAGAGTCGTGATGTTTTAAGGCCAAGGCGAGGAGGACATTCAACCTCTGGTCGCATTGGAGTCAAGACGTCGCGGAACTGTTCTCGATTCGTGGTGCTCAGTTATTGTGTTAGTTGTAATTTGTGATCATTTTGTTAATTGGTGATTTTAATAAACGCCGTCGCACCCAGTGTGTATGTAATTTAGCTAGTGTGATTCATTTGATAGTAAATTATAATGTGATCTGCAAACTGCTTTTCTATTGCGCATTAACCAACACTATCCACACTACGCCCACAGTAGTTAAAATATAGCTGATAATAACGAAAGTCACATACCCGTCTCCGACATGTATATAACATTAGTATTAAACTTATAGTTAACAAAAAACGTTTGTCAAGTCGTAAAAACCGTGTGTATTAGGAATGATAATGATATGAATTTTTGAGGTATTCCATGAAGCACACCCAAACGAAGCACACCCAGACGAAGCACACCTAAAGTATTCCACTTAGCACACCCGTAGGTGGGCTTCAAATAAAAATTTAAAATAATTAATTTCCTATTCCACGAAGCACACCTACGAATATCACTCGCATAGTGCGGGGACTAAGAAATAAAAATGTCGATAGGAGTGATATTCGTAGGTGTGCTTCGTGGAATAGGAAATTAATTATATTAAATTTTTGTTTGAAGCCCACCTACGGGTGTGCTAAGTGGAATACTTTAGGTGTGCTTCGTCTGGGTGTGCTTCGTTTGGGTGTGCTTCATGGAATACCTCGAATTTTTCCCGTGCATGCTATTTCACTGCACTTGAATTTTGTTCAATGTTTCCTCATATTAAGTACGAGCTTCTCCCGCGACTTCGTTCACGTGGCAGTCGATAAAATACAGCCCACGTTACTCGCTGATAATATAGCTTTCTACGGGTGAAAGAATTTTTTAAATCAGTTAAGGATTTTTTAAGTTTATCTTACAAACGTACAAAAAATCAAATCTGTTCTCTTTTTAGTATTAGTTAAGATTTAACCAATAAGTGACAATATTAGCATATTTTTATACATAGACACTTAAGCCATGATACTTAACTAACGCTTGTAATGAACGACTAGTGTTGTAACGTCACTATCGATACAAAATCGAAGGTTTTCAAGCTAATACTTTATTCATGTGACTACGCAAGTATGTGACAGTACGTATATAGATACCGGTTAGAATAAACGCCATATCCAACGGATAGCTTTACACGAAGACGCAGTCATTACACACGCGATTTCAGTTTGAAAGCCTCAGGAAAAATTCTTACGTCTACTTAAAACAGCGTGTTGGACACGCGGTTATGGTTCCGTAGTTAGAAATAAAATAATTCCTATTATTAGTTGAGGTCACTTTCGACTCCTAAATGATTGAGATTTCGGGAAACGATCTCTTCTTGTTAACATCAAGAGATCGTTGACTTGAGAACCGACTTGAGTGGGTTGAAATTATTTTCGTCGAAGGGTATTTTAAGTCCAAATTTTAGCAAACATTTCTAAAAATTTAAGGCCATACGTTTGTACACGGACTTGCAAATAAACCGACCATTGTAATGAAACTATGGACACGCCGTTTTTACATTCCACTACGAACTTCTAACAATGTACGTACATAAGTATTATTCCCCGAACTGTACGTATGACATAAAAAACAGTTCGTGTTGGTAGAAGTCGAGTGAAATTTGCAATTCAAGGAGCTACGTAAGCTGGATGGAGTGGAATGCGGGGGGGTGAGGGACAAAAGTGTCCTCGTCGCATCGCACGGGTTAGGTGCCTAGTGACATAGAACAAGAAAATTGTGTAGAAGAGAAACTCATGTACTTTGTGCGTGTGATGCTGCAGAAATAGTAACCCATCTCGCTTTTAAAACAAGTCAAAACAGTCAACAAGCGAAAATAGGGTTGTCAACATTGTCATGAACGAGCGCGAAAAGAGTAGGTACAATCACGAGCATAATACCGCTTACGCAAAAACAAATGCGAATTTCTGGTGAAATTACAGTGGTAGCTTTGAGAAAAGACCTATTCTATGATAGTATGGTTTCCAAAATACTATAATCGTAAAACAATAACATTTTTATTAATAATTCAGGAGAAAATCGCTTTTTAATCTTGCGTTAGTGTTACACATAGGGTTATTTAAATTAGCTATCTAAACTCTACAAACGCGATGGCTATCGATATCTAAACATGACAAAACATAAGTAAATATAAGTAATAACTTAATAAATAAATAAAAAGTAATGACATAAATAGCTGACCATTGACGATTGTTTGTATACATACCAACATATTTAATTTATTTGTATTAATTAATTTAATGTTTTCATTTAATTTATTCTTATTCATTATTACTCATTATAAATAATATAATATAATTCGATAACTACAGTAACAAATAACAAGAATTATTCTATTCTTTTGATTTGAAGCATGTTTTGTAATGTATTGAAATGTAATTTATTAATTTATTTTATTTTATTTTGTTTTGCAGTGCCCTTACAGGGTGCATGTTTGAAACTAATTAACCTTATTCCAACCTCTGTACAACATGTTTGCAATAAACTGATTTGATTCGATTTTTTAAGAAAAACAGTTTTTCCCAACTCATACTTCAAGTAACAACACTAACTGCGGTCGTTGACCTTCCAAAAAAATATCAATTCTTAATATTTTTTTATTTTATCGTGTTAAGATATTGACCCATCGCGTCTGCGGTGTTCTGCCAGCCAATTTATAATAACCCTGTGTCTATGCTCGTGACAACCCTGACTGTATTGAACGGTTCTTATGCCCTAAAACTAGGTATTTAGAATGCGTTGGGAGCAAGAATTTCGTTTCTATTAATTCTTATTCTATGCCAACGCAATAAGACGTGCCACTTTTGACATTTGTGAGGCGGGCAACGCCATTGTTTTTGTAAGGGAGCGAAATAGGCTTTTTTAGGGTTCCGTTGCCAAATGGCAAAAAACGGAACCCTTATAGATTCGTCATGTCTGTCTGTCTGTCTGTCTGTCTGTCCGTCCGTATGTCACAGCCACTTTTTTCCGAAACTATAAGGGCTACGCTGTTGAAACTTGGTAAGTAGATGTATTCTGTGAACCGCATTAAGATTTTCACATAAAAATAGAAAAAAAACAAATAATTTTGGAGTTCCCCATACTTAGAACTGAAACTCAAAAATTTTTTTTTCATCATTCCCATACGTGTGGGGTATTTATGGATAGGTCTTCAAAAATTATATTGAGGTTTCTAATATCATTTTTTTCTAAACTGAATAGTTTGCGCGAGAGACACTTCCAAAGTGGTAAAATGTGTGTCCCCCCCCCCCTGTAACTTCTAAAATAAGAGAAGAATGATAAAACTAAAAAAAAAATATGATGTACATTACCATGTAAACTTCCACCGAAAATTGGTTTGAACGAGATCTAACAAGTAGTTTTTTTTTAATACGTCATAAATCGTAAACTTATCGTTACTTGCTGCTACGGAACCCTTCATGGGCGAGTACGACTCGCACTTGGCCGGTTTTTTAGTTTTGTGTCTATTTTTATTGTGTGTGTAGTTTCACTTTTTCCTGTAGAACGATGAAAATTGGACCTGTTTCCCTGCGTTTCCTTTTTATCTGTAACTGGATTACCTGTCTGTGCTCACAATTTGTATGCCTCAAGAAACAGCACTAACTTCATTGTGTACTTCATTTCAAATGCAACTGTTTGTTGTTATTGTTACCTTGTGTGACTGACTTCTGTCCTGTGGTCTGATTATAACCTATTTAGAGTTCACGTCAAAAAATTACATGATGGCTAAGACCATTAACTATTTCGACACACCATTTATAGCGCAGCCCAGCAAAACAAACAATACCGGTAATAATCAAATAAATTTTTCACAACAAAGTCTACCACTATCCATCAATTTTTATTAAACTTTTCAAACTAGGTTACCGTTCATAAAACAAGCAATGGACAAGGGAAACAAACGTGTCTGTTTATCCGGCATCATGTGTCAAAACAATCTTGCGCATTACTGGCCAGTAATAATATTGCTTGGCCCCTGGGACCTGGGCGGCCGGTGGAGTACAAAGGTAGTGAGTTACTGGATGAACTGTTGTTGAAATAACCTTGTAGTCGTAATGAAAGCGTTCTCGGTGAAGGAATTTGGGTAAATTTAGCATTAAAGGTAATCGTTGTTTGCTTGTTTGGAAATTTTGGATGAATAATCAAATAATATTCAACCTTTTTTAAACTTAAAGCTAACGCTTTAGTGTGCTAAAACGTTAGGTTCACGGGAGGTCAAGCAGAGGTGGACTAGGTTTTTTTGTAGAGGTAGAGTCCGTACTTGAAATGAATGTGCATTATTATAATATTGCGCTCAGTGAATTTATTGAGAATGGCAATCAGAAAAATTAAACATTTCTTACATATTTTTGCATTGCACAGACACTCAATCTACATAGTTAATTTTAGATAGTAGGTACTTTAATTAATATACCAACAAGCCAAATAATGTGCCTAGTTCTACAAATTAATCCCTAATATGTCCTATACTATTAAATGAGCAATATTTGTATATATACAGGGTAAGTTTTTATTCAGTGTGCAAACTTTAACATTTACTGTAGGACCGAACGTGAAATCGCGAAAAAAATCAGCTGTTCCCTACATTTTGACGAGTTATGCGAACATAAATGTAGGGAACAGCTGATTTTTTTTTCGCGATTTCGGTTTTGGTCCCATAGTAAATGTTGTTCATAATGATGAGTAAAGTCACGTGTTTAAGTTTGCGCACTGGATAAAAACTTATCCTGTTTATATATTTGTAATCAAGTTCTCGAAAACGGCATTAACGATTTCGATGAATGTTGCAAAATAGTTTTGGTCAGTTTACGGGGGTGAAAAACTGATTCAGCTGGGTCTCATATCTGGGAAAATTCGTTTTCTCTCTTTTCATCCGAACACAGCTCTTACTTTAACCGCGCCTAACGGGCATATAATATCTCCACATACATTTTCCAGCCGTATCCAGTACATTTCAGTTTCATTGTACGGTACCTCTCCCCCACTACTTGTCCGTCTGTCAATTTGCTCGACCAATGAGATCGGCGGCCGCTGCCCGCGGGATTAAACTCCTTATTGATTATTGGACCCTTTTTTATACGTATCCACTCAAGTTATGGAAGATAAGGATGTATGATAGCAGCATGATAAGGCTTGAAGCACGATTCTGTTAGAATTTAAAGCTTGAAAAGGGAACTTTATCATCTTGGTAATGACCACGTCGTTTTAGGATACGCCACTTAAAATCAGCGCTATGCTGTGGGTCCCCCATAGCACTGCATCATGCTGAGTGGAAGCCTTCTTGTCACAGTCATGTCGTGCAGCTGCCGCCTAAGTAATTTCTGTTCTATGCTCGTGATTTGTTATGTACTTTGTGTTGTTCTCTGATTACTCTTGTCTTTTATGGATGCACGTGTTTTTGTGACAAATAAACCTATTTTTTCTTTCTTTCTTTCTTTTTTCCTATATTCATCGTCGCGGCTTAACAATAATACAATAGATTAGCACTAGATATCCTTTACATTATTTTGAATTAGCCATTGTTGCTTAAGATTTTCAAAACACACTGTCGTCGGCAGCTTTATCGATGGTTTCGGGTCACAATGTCCGATGATTTTTTTTTTAAATCTGTTAGCATGAATTATTCTAATAACAACAAAGTACCTAGGCGACCGAGCTCTGCTCTAGTAAAAATAGAGAATACTCAGTTTGATAGTATAGGATAGTACCTACTAATTCCATACTGCCATGATAGTAGGTACTTACTAATTCCATACTGCCATGATCATTATTCTCATATCATTATTCATTATCTTGTTCTAAACTTTGGACGACCAAGCTCTGCTCGGGTGAAAACATGGAGAAAACAAATTTTCCCAGATATGAGACCTAGCTAGAACGATTTTTCGCCCCCGTAAACCCCTATATTGCAACTTTCATCGAAATCGTTAGAGCCGATTTCGAGAATGTGAGTACAAATCTACATACAAACAAATACATATACAAATATTACTCATTTAATAGTATAGGATACTCAACTAACTGATGATCATAAAGAATGGAATTCCTGAAAATCATATAATTCTCTTCAACCAAAACTCGCTAACTCTTATCGCCCTGCTCATGCCTTGAATCATATCATCTCGTCCCACAAACTATAGCTGATTTATACACCGAAGGGTCCACATTATTGGGACGTACTACAGACCCAGTTCCTTTGATGTGACCGTGATGAGACCCAAACATATCAATTCGGGATTTGTTGGTACCAAAAACGGGATTCGAAATGAAAATGTAGGACAAATAGTTTTGTGGGTTCAAACGTGATTACCTGGGGTTTGTATTGTATTTCGAATAGTTTAAAGTCTGTAGCGATATTAAATTTCTGTTTTGTATTGTGTGGTATTAGTTTGGTTTCAAAACTTCACGGACCTGTAGTGCTATTCTGTAAAAATCTCACTGTGATAACTTAGGTGAAGTGAGCTGCCAATAGTGTCAATCCTTAGCAACTGACACCTCACTCCACGCTCACTTCACCTAAGATAACACGGTGAGATGGTTACAGAATAGCACTACTGCCGATCGATTCTGTAAAAATCTCACCGTGAAAACATAGGTGAAGTAAGCTTAAAGTGAGCTGTCATTCCACGATTGACACATTTTTTTTGACAGCTTACTTCACCTAAGTTTTCACGGTGAGATTTTTACTGAATAGATACATTTTTTAGGTAAATTTAAAAATAGGAACAGAATGTGTCTAAAGAGGTTTGAAAGTAGAATAAACAGTGTTTAAATGCGTTCTTGTGAAGCATGTACGATAGGCTGAGGAATGATTGTGATAAAGCGACGTTGCGGTTTAAAAGAAGAAGTAGTGAAAAAATTTAAACGGGTAGGCTTAAATGGTTTAGTCATGTTGAGAATATTAATGAAAGGCGACTAATAAAAGGTATTTACAGAGCAGATGTGAGAAACGTTGGGAGGGACGCTCAAGAAGGACAAATAGTGACCTTATTGGTGATGTTCTTCAAAAAGGTCAAGTTCGTAGTACTCGCCAGCAGTACAAATACAAAATAATTCAATTTCTTTCGTAAATTAAATAACAGAAGTATAAACACAAAATTATACAACGTGTAAGGATAAATGCGCAAAACCTGAAAATAATTTGATCAGAATAACGAGCAGAATCAATTGAACCACTTTTTAATATAGGTCACATTTTTCAAAAAATCTTCATAAAAACGTTGCCGTGTCTATTTATTAATAGGTCAACCCATCACATGCGCAAACCCGCCAAAATAGGTAAACAAACACAAATTGTTGTCGACCAATTTAAATTTTCTTATACGCGGGATAATAATAGCTTTTATTTCAATGCAAATACGAATCTTACGAACTAAAACAGCACATAAAACCTTTAAATTATTTTTGTGATTTTTTTGCTCTCTAAAATAGGTCAATTGAATTAAAAATCAGTTGGGGTGTCTGAGGTTTTGCGCATTTAACGATACACGTTGTATATTAAAACAAAATTAACAAGAATATTGCGTACAAAACAAAAGCGAAGGTCGCAATACTTGTAATTGCAATAGCGATATTAAAAATATGGGACTTACCTAAAACATAACTAATATGAATATACTAACTCCCTTCCCCGTTCCTCTTCGTTCTCCCTTTGAGACACGTGATGTCCAGTACAAATGGTCCGTTTTGTATAACTACAAAAACATCGTGTCCTCCTACTAATCATAATGCTAGTTAAACTCCTCATAACAAATAAAATCCAATAAAATCTCATACATCTTCATACATACATACATAAGAGCAATAAAAACAATATGCGCCGCGTCTCTTCTAATATAAGGGAAGATATTTGGCTGTCTTATTGTGCGGATGAAAATTCCGCTTTTGTACCCAAAAGGATGGTGATGAACTAAATGAAAGGGAATTTTCTTATATTCACACATATAGAGATAGATTTTGTGTTGTTTGTAGAATATTTTGAGAGCTTCAAGAGCTTGTGTTGTTTCTATAATTATGCTTTCGCTATCATTTTATATATAATTCATTGTAATTCTGCTTACAGGTTATTAATTTGGAAATTTGTGTATATTTTGTGACTTATAACATCGCCTTGGATGAATCTGTAAAGGTATTATAATTGTGATTTAAAGAAATAAATAAATAAATTTTGTAAAAATAACAAACGGTTCCGTAATCATCATCAAAAACAAGACGAGACAAACAAAGAAAGACTCAAACAAACAAATAAAGAACAAACAAAGATACAGCAAATAAAGATTCTGATTCTGAGATTGGAGGTTGTTCGTCGGAATCTTTTTTTTTTTAATGTCCGATTACTCGAAGTCGATGGTAATAAACGAAAATACAAAACCAAAGACACCAACTTCCGAAATCAAAGTAATTTTTCACTATGTAATGTTTTTTTTGATGTCGGTTTTTTTTTAATAAAGTTTTTGATGAAAATTAGTCAAACACGTTTAGGCACTTTGACAGCTGTAACCAAGGTTTTAAACAAAGCAAAAGCTTCATACAGTAGAAAGTGTGATGATTTTCATGGAGTATTTTTAAGCTATTGCACAGCTTTTATCGCGGGCTTTGAGCGCGGCGACCGAATCAAGAAATTCCGTAACGAAAAAAAACTAACACCCCCCACTCTGCCTACCATGTAATGACGGATGATGACATAAAACAAAAATTACGTTCCTATGACAACATCACGTCAACGTGACAATTTTTTTTGTTTTATGTCATCATCCGTCATCATCCTAAGTGTAGCGTTGACAAATAGGAAATATGGAGGTTACAAATGCTATGCAATAGCTTTACCGCGGCAGTCCCGAGTGCCACACGTTTTTTTAAATGCAAATAGACTAGCAGATAGTCCGAAACTAACACTGTGGACATGCAAAACAAAATTTCCAATTCACAAAAAAGTCATCATCATGCAAAACAGCACGAAATCGAATATTCACACGATCTGCAATTAGCACACTTTATACTGACTATTATACAGCTTCCACAAGTACAAAGCATTCGTAATCTGGTTAAAACTCGAAACGCTAGAGCTTAGGTGAGCCACGTATTTATCGAATTAGTGAGGATTACGTGCCGAACGTTCGGACGGGCCCGTCAATCATGGCGCCTGTTCGAGTTAGTAATCTCGATTGTTTTGAATACGGACACCGTGATTGAAGCGTGTATGAAATTAATTTAGTTTGTAAATCATATGTGAGCAATGTTAATTGGGAGTGAATTTATAGTGAATAATTTGTATGAAGGTATAATGTATTAGAGGCACAAGCTAAATTGTCTGTCAGTGGTATCTTAAACAATGTCAAGATAACAATAATGAATGACAGTAAAATAATGAAACACACGCAATACTAATGCATAAGAGTATTTTAGAACTAGAACTTACTAGAACGGACTAGAACTATGTGTTTTGGCAATCTTTGACTAAATTTATTGACTAATCGGTTAAATATATTTGGTTGAATTTTTGTATACAGACTGGGAACGTCATCGGATATACGAAGTTTAATTTATTGTCGTCTCCACCTTGTCTAAGGAAATTATAGAATTGATAGCATTATAAAATTTGAAAAGTTCGATTCAGTTATTTGTTTGAACTTTTTTCAATATCAATATGCAGCTCTCTAATCAACACAAGGCGATCAAATTCACTACCAATTTCACCGGTAGGTTTTGTCACCGTGCACGCTGCGTGTGTTTATGCCATATGTTTTCATCACACACGAACCGAGTTAACTAACTTGCATTTTTATCCAATTACCTACGCCTTTGTGAGGCTGTGTTCTGGCAAAATAAACAGCTTTATAATAATTAGAGGAACGAGTATAATTTCATAAGCGCACTCGTTTGCCGCTGTTGATAGTGATAATAAAGTATGGACTTGTTTTAATCATCCTAGTTTGCTTGAAGTAGGTAAAGAAGACTATTTAAAGTTTGCTAGAAATGATGCGGCTGGTAAACAGTCTGAATTGTAATTATGTACTTGTGTTGGTTCCTTATGTTTGGTTGAAGAGAGAGATAGTGAAATTATGGACCACTCCAATACTTAGACCAAAACCAATAACGGACTGTATTTTTTGTAATGGAAATTATACAATTGATAGCATTATAAGATTTGAAAAGTTCGATTCAATTATTTGTCTGAACTATTTTCAAAATCACTATCAATTTTATTTTGCGACTATTAATATTGAGCATTATAATTATTATAATTTTCGTCCAATCATGATTTAAATTCATCGAAATTCCATATTTAAGTATCACACTGCATTGGCAAACGTTACGTTTGGTCACAAATACTCGAGCATGTTCTACTCAATCAACTAGTTTTACTGTAGCATATTTTCTTTATTCAATCTAAGAAAAGTCTATTCCTGTAGACCACACAAAACACAATTTCAGCCCCAAAATAACACTCAACTCCATCATACAACATATAAAGCAGCTAATAGACTCTATTCCGGGCAGAGAGCGTTTTTATCAAATTATCCTGTAGCTTGGCGGCTCGCCAACTGCGTGCGTACTATCGGCAGTGTTAAATACACGCTGCTCGTTTTATGTGAATATTAACGTTATAAATAATACGTTTCTATTATGTTGTTCTAGGTAGGATAGAGGCGTATTGTTGCGGCTGCTTTATGAGTTGATTTTTGAAATACTGATCACGTGTCGGGTTTAAATGTTTTCGATAATTATAGTAATTTTCTAAAGCTAAACACAAAGAGCAAAGATTCTTAATGATGGTGCCTGATAAACAGTTAAATAGAATCTCCACGGAGTCTCAGTGTCATAGGAAACATCTCAGTTGCCATCCTATCATAGTTATAATGTATACGTCTAGCGGACTGTGTAACGCCCAACACGTTTTTGTAGACTCAGACTCAGGTCCACAGATATCCTCAATTTTTTAAAGGTTAATAAAGTCACTTTTTAGTACATCTGTATTACCGTTACGTTAACTGTTATTAATTATTAAATAGTAGCAAAATAAAGGGTATACTACCCATTCACAGAAGATTTGACAACAGATAAATAGGTTTTTTAGAAGCCCGTTAATAGCAGCTTTTAAGTTAATATATACATTCCCATCAACAGCCTAAATAATGATCCTACAAAATCGATTAACACAATCATGAACTAAAACATAACATCAAAGCTTCTAACTCGCGTAAAGCACAATATAATCTAAGTTTCAGCGCGATAATTATTTAGTTAGCGCCGGTGCAGTCCGGCTGAACTAATGTACGCCATTACCCGCTCTTGTGTACCGCTTGAACTGCATGTAAATATTAGGTCATAGTGGTAGATGAGCGAGAAATGAGCTCGGGAAGTGGTTGGCTATGAATGCTACAAGTTGTTTACACATAACATCACGCCTTGTTTCCCCGAAGGGATGGGCAGAGGTGTCCCTGTAACAGGTACACCCATATTTCGCCAGTTACTTTCAAGTCCCATGTAATAGGGGACGAGCCTATTGCCATCAACCGGGCACAAATCCAGACTTAGGGCTACTACTGAGAAATTTCAGATAGAAAACCTCAATAACGCTTTGCCCGACCCGGGTATCGAACCCAGGACCTCATGCTCAGCAGTAGCGCTTGCGACCAACGAGACATTTGTTTAATTCTGTTATATTTTGAAGTTAGACGTTGGTATAATTTTTTTAAGCTATTGCATAGCTTTTATCGTGGGCTTTGAGCGCGGCGACCGAATCAAGAAATTCCGTAACGTAACGAAAATAAAACCTAACATCCCCCACTCCGCCTACCATGTAATGACGGTTCCCATGACAACGTGATGTTGTCATGGAGGTTACAAATGCTATGCAATAGCTTTACCGCGGCAGTCCCCGAGTGCCATACGTTTTTTTTATATTTTTTGAATTAAAATTAAGTAAGAAAGTTTATTTAGCTGCATCCGGTAAAACTGGAAGCCCATCCTAGCATAGTTGGGAAAGGCTAGGTAGATGATGATGACACTACTAATCCTACTAACTACAAATTACACAAAAAAAAATTGCTTCGTATTTTAGAACTCTGAACTCAAACTACAACTTGACAGAAAAAGTTCTTCATGTGACTTTCAAAACTAGTGCAGGCTATTGGAACTATTGTTTTGTTTACAACATGTATCAGCCAATTTGTTCGTCAAAAAGAACTAAGCTTGATCCACCTCGCTGACGGTACTACCTAGTCCACAAACAACCGTAGTCCCGCGACCCCGCCCGGGGGTAGTTTGTCACTCGTATTTCAACATCGTTGTTTTACGTCTGCGCCCGTTTTTTTACGTTTTTCAACCTTCGATATTGTTCTATGCTAAACTGTTGTTACTGGTAGCTGTCTACGAGCTAAGATTTATGTGGACTGCACCTAAATTTTTCGTGTTTAAGGCAGTACAAGGTTTGACTTTGGCGAAGTAGTGGTCGTTTTTAATGGTGCTATTGTACTTTGTCGGGACAGTTTAAGGGTGGCTGTAACTAAGCAATTTGTTAGTGTTTTCTTTAAAGTTAACTTCTGAAAAGCCAAAAAGTAATTCATGTATTATCCAGTCAGAGAATTTTATTGTTTATCAAAATTACTACCAACTTAAATAGTCCATAAATTCAAATCACAACTGGGTCCATATTTTTATTATTTTGTTTATCTTTTAAATAGATTCTTTTCTTTTAGATTTTGTGAATGTGAGAACGTTGTAGGCTGTAGACTTGTGGACCATTTTCTATTTTACTCAGTACCTGGTACTTGTTGATAGGCCTACACTGTCCTCCCATACCTATCAACATTGTAATTTGAAAACATTGTAGAAACCATTTATTTTGAAAAGAGTAACCGTGGAGTTTCTTGCCGGCTCTTCTCCATAAGAAGTGACCAATTGGAACCGTGCACCTAGCTTCTGACGTTTCATAAATGCCCTTGTAGGTTTATGTGAAATAAAATATTTTGAATTTGAATTGACTGTCATTCTTTGACAGGTTTATAAAATGGTTATAACACAGCAAACTGATGTAGTGTGAAAATTTTGGAAACCATTAATTTCCCTCAGCGTACTTTGTTCCCAATTTTTGTTTGTCTCAATTATTTGCCTTATTATCAAAACGTTCACCGGCCCACCAATTCATATGAGAAGTATGTACATCGAACAGTTCATTGTGTTCAGTATCAAGAATCTATTTAACATTAATGAACACATAGGTACGGTTAGGGTTGACACGCCATTAATCAGAATCGCTGGACAAAACCATGCTGTTATTTAGCCGGATATTTTACTAGAATTAACCTTATACATAAGTTAGTTCACAATTAGTTATGTGGATAACTCAAACTGAAAGCATTTATTTCAATTAAACCATTTTCAGGCACTTTTGAATTGTCAAGGAAACGGTCACTCAGAAATATGAAGCTAGTTGCCCATTCCAATGCGTAGTAGGTAGGTATACCTATGGAGAAGAACGGGCAAGAAACTCCATGGACACTCTTTTAAATAAAAAAATGATACAAAATATTGGTTACATCATTCATGTTGAAATTATACGTGTAAGAATTACATATACATATTTATCAGATTAGATGTTCAAATGTTGGTAACTTAGACATATTTCAGGAAAGATTTATCTATTCGTCTTTCTGCTAATTCGTCTTGGCGATTGGAAGAGAGAAAGAAAATCCTTTAACTTTCAACACTTAGGGCACACATACCTATCTGAATTATAGGTTTCTTTACATTATCAGCAAAGAAAACTGGAATTATTCAGACATGCATTAAAAAATATTACAGCATCATTTTAAAAAACCGTCGTACAGAGAATCATTTACATAATATTAAAACCGCACACTATTAATACAAGTGCAAAATTAAAACATACTCCATTCCTGGCATAACCAACCCTACCGTAATGTGAATATTTGTACATTTCGCTTTGTAAAACACAATATGTGAAATTAATTACGCGGAGCTTACCTGCAGCGCGGCAGCTGCGCAGCGCAGCGCAACATAGCACAACGTAGCGCAGCACAACTAAACGTCAAATTACGTCATCGTTCTAATGCGTAATTACCGTTTTGTACATCTAATTAACGGTGAACGTACATTTATGTTCGGCTTCTGTTTTGTGGGAGTTACAAATCAATTAAACGAATAGGGAATTAATTGGTTGTGGAATAATAGATGAATGCAAGGTTTATTTTGTGATTAAAATGATAAAATACTGTTAAAATAAGTACTGAATAGTCGCAATTCCCAATGAAGACGACGATTCACAATGAACCAGTACCTATTAACTTACAGTATCTACCTATTTATTAAGCTATTGCATAGCTTTTATCGCGGGCTTTGAGCGCGGCGACCGAATCAAGAAATTCCGTAACGTAACGAAAATAGACTGAAAAGAAAGAAAGAAAAATAGGTTTATTTGTCACAGAAACACGTGCATACATAAAAGACAAAAGTAATCAGAGAACAACACAAAGTACATAACAAATCACAAGCATAGAACAGAAATTACTTAGGCGGCAGCTGCACGACATGACTGTGACAAAAAGGCTTCCACTCAGCATGATGCAGTGCTATGGGGGACCCACAGCACAGCGCTGATTTTCAGTGGTCACCCGAAAATAAAACCTAACACGGAGGGTGTTAGGTTTTATCCTCCGCCTACCATGTAATGACGGTTCCCATGACAACGTGATGTTGTCATGTACACACATGACAGCAAATAGACACAAATAGGAAACAATAGACAACAAATAGGAAGTATGGAGGTTACAAATGCTATGCAATAGCTTTACCGCGGCAGTCCCCGAGTGCCACACTTTTTTTTTACAATATCATTGCTATTAATAGCTTGTAATTCGTCGACGAGTCATTGATTCTACACTTACAGTGATTGTTTGCTTATAAAAGCTGAAATTTTGTACCAAAATTATAAAAGGTACCTATTAACATAAAGGATCTTACATAAAGACATTACCTAGTCTTTAAGTACTAATTTAGGCTCATTCTAGAGGTTAGATCTACTAAAAAGACAGTCACCTCACTTAACAAAAGAGACATTTCAACAAAATTAGCTCAAAGGGAGATTACTTCATAACATAAGCTAGATATACGTCCTAACGACTTCGCTGACATAATGAAAGCGCCTAATGTACTCCTGAGACGCATTTAACTTAGTAATATCTTCTACTTTAATAATATCCTGGCTTTAGTGCCGTTTTACGACGATTAGCGGATGTATTATGAAGAAAATGATTAGTAGTGTATGAGTTAAAACTTTCATAATTTCTTTTTCCTCAGTTTTATATCTTAAAGAGAGATCGGTGGGCCTAGCACGAACGCGCAGAGTGAACGGTTTCCTGTAAAAATGTACTTAGTTTTAAGACTTCATTCATTTCTATGAGTAATCTTGTGTTTATCGCAAAAAATTTTAACCAAAATGCAATAGGAATTTATGTTACGTTTCTTGTTTTTAAAAACTGAATAGTGAAGCGATTACCTTAAGGACTTAAGCCCGCACCTGAAGCAGTTTCACTATGAATAATTAGGTACATTTTTGAAAGAAATATTGGCCTGTTCCACACATGAAATCTAAAAAAAAAAATATTCTCTTAAAAATAAATTAATTAATTAATTATTAAATGATTATTTGCTCTTAAAAATAAATTATTTATTTAGAGCAGTGGTGGCCCAGTGGTAACGGTCGTGATTTACGAGTTATAGGTCGTAGGTTCGAACCCAGACAGGCGCTTTACTTTGTGTAAATTATTTTTCATCACCACTGCTCTCAAAACGGTGAAGGAAAACATCGTGAGGAAACGATGTCCTAGAACCAAAAATTCGAAGACATATGACATCTACCAACCCGCACTGGGCCCGCGTGGTGGATTACGGCCCACTCCCTCTCACAGAGAGGAGGCCTGTGTCCCAGCAGTGGGAACATTTATAGGATGATGATGATGATGAAATTATTTAATCACAAAAAACATAAACTTTGACAATAGATAGGTATACAGAAAGGTAAGCAAACTTAAGTATAATTATACAAAAGTGAGGTCGAAAGCCCAAGAAGAATATGTACCCTACCCCCAAACTAGGAAAATCCTGTATCTTGGGCGGCAGTGTCTTCGCGTAGATACAATAAGGTCGAGCGATTATTGTGAGCATACAAGTTGAGTTAGAGAATTGTCAAAGATAAGGTTATGTACTAGTGAAAAGAAAGAAAAAAATAAGACGTTGGTAAGTGCAGATGTGTATGTTAGTGTGATTTGGTGGTTGGTGATGTATGTATGTTGTTTGTGTGTGAGGGTGAATCTATAGAGTTAAAAAAGCAAGAATACTCCCATTTTTCCTAAATAAATCTCGCAGATAACGACTTCCTACGAGTGTATTATGCAATCTGTGTGTATAATGCTCTATTAACCCACTCACACAGTCCATTAACCACTTAAAACAATCAAATATGAACTTAATATATCGTCGCTCTGTTTGTGAGATGCTTACGAGCAATCATCGCTTGACAGCGCTTTGAAGCGCCTGACCTGCATCAGTCATAAATATTTGGAGCAATTCCCTTGCACATCCCTACATTCCCTATACGTTTGATCTACTGACTTAGTCAAAAGGCATACAGTATTGAGAATTTAAGGTAAAGTTTAGTGAGTCGCATCTATCGCAATGTATGCGGAACCTTGGGAAATTATATAAAGAAAAAAAAATTGTTTATTCTGCACAAAATAAACGCACATTACACAAAAAAAAAATTACATAAATAAAATACACATTCACCAAAAGCCAAAAGCCTCGTATCCAATATTCGAAAACTAATAAAAAGTTCGACAAATTTTGTCTATTGCTTATGTCAAGGCCAGATACCAAAGACAATTTACAATTTTGTTTGCATTAGCAAATGAAAACAACAAACAATCAAAACATAAACAAAATGCCGATAGCTGAGTGAAATAATAAAAAAAAAATTGTAACAAGCAAACAACATTAACAAGAACAATTAATCTGTGCGTCGCATCTGTGCAAGAATAGGTCATGCTCAGCGAAATGCCACAACTTCGGACGAACCTACGGTTATGGCGCTGATTATGGGTGTTGCATGGAAATACGTACTCACACGATTACCTATGGTAACAATACGAGTTGTCGGGAAGCCTAACAACAGAATTGCTTAATAGTAGATGGTTGGACTTCGGTGGCCATACTGCAGCGGCTTCATGTCAAATACGGAAATACAGACGGTTTTGTTTGGAAGAAAATAGTAGATATTCTCCTATTCTATGGCATAATATTCCATATAAAAACTTTTTACAAAAAAAAAACAACCGACTTCCAAAAAAACACTACAAAGTGAAAAATAACATAAATTTCGGAAGTCGGTGTCTTTGGTTTAGTATTTTCGTTATTTGCCACCGACTTTTGTTATTTTTCACTTTGTAGTGTTTTTTTGGAAGTCGGTTGTTTTTTTTTTTTGTAAAAAAGTTTTTGTTTCTCGCTTTTTATTGGGTCAGTTTGTAATTTATCTAAGTTACAATAGTCTTAATGCCAACTGCTCATCACCTTTAACAAAATATTGCTTTTACCGATGCAGGGACGTTAATCTTTGAGGAGTTCTCCCGGTACTTTACCATCAGCTCCACTTCTCCATATGCATTGTAACGAGCATAAATTACTTGGCAACCATATTAAAGTAATCGAATCGAAACCCGTGGAATACCTAGTATTGACTATTGAGAAGTTCCGGTGGGCGTCTATGGTTTTCCTCATCATTTCACTTCATCAAATGATGCTTTTCGAGAGCAACTGCATGACTTACTATAAAAATACCCAAATTGCTATAGGTGTGCTTATAATATTTGAAGAATTCCCTCGATTTCTCTAGGATGCCATCACCAGATCCTGGTTTCCTTATCATGGTACTACTCTTGGGATATCTCCTTTCCAACAAAAAAGAATCATCACAATCGGTTCATAAACGACGAAGTTATCCGCGAACACACATAAAAATAATATATACAGGGAGTTTGGCAGAACGTTGAACATACGAAAATGGTGGATAGGTGGGGTCATCTGCTACTTACTCAGCCCTAATTTATTTGGCCCTGGCGCCCTGGATATTAATTTTTTTTTTTTTTGCATTCTTCTAGTTTCACAACTTTCTTAACTTTAAAGTGTAATTTTTATTAAAAAAATGGGTAAAACAGGCATTTTTTTTAAATAGTTAATATTGGCAGATTCTTATAACAGAAAGTTGTTAAAAATACTTAAATCCTAATTTCAACCAGCATTTTAAAAAAAAAACCAGGGGGCCAGGGCCAAATAAATTAGGGCTGAGTAAGTAGCAGATGACCCCACCTATCAACTATTTTCGTATGTTCAACGTTCTGCCAAACATCCTGTATATACGGTCGAATTGAGTAACCTCCTCCTTTTTTTTAAGTCGGTTAAAAATAAACCAAATTTTAACACCAAACCATACATAAATCAACAGTGACAAACAACAACACAACGGAACCACAAAACCAGTGATTTGATTCAAAAGAGGCGATTGTGTGGGAATTAATAAAAGCAAACAAGGTCGCAGCGCGAGCGACTGTGACCAACTCGTTAATCAATTTGCCGCTTGTTTCCACTCAAATTAACGCTCTCCTTCCTCTTCTAAAGAGGCCTGGAAAATAGCGATCTATGAGTTACTGATTTGCATTATAGGAAAATGTTCAATGAAAGTGATTTTTTTGAATAAATTAACAGGGCACTGATGTATTGTTAGAGCAGTGGTGGCCCAGTGGTAACGGCCGCGACTTACGAGTTGTAGGTCGTAGGTTCGAACCCAGACAGGCGCTTTACTTTGTGTAAATTATTTCATCACCACTGCTCTCAAAACGGTGAAGGAAAACATCGTGAGGAAACCGGCATGTCCTACAACTGAAAACTCGAAGACATGTGACATCTACCAACCCGCACTGGGCCCGCGTGGTAGATTACGACCCACTCCCTCTCACAGAGAGGAGGCCTGTATCCCAGCAGTGGGAATATTATTTTATAGGCTGATGATGATGATGATGTATTGTTGCTCAATTTCAACAAAAGATGATGTAGTCTGGTGTCCGAACCCGCAAAGGCCCCGAGTGGTAGATTACGGCCTACTCTCTCTTAAAATGAGGACTCATGAGTCCCTGTAGCAGTACTTTTAACTTTCAGAAAACAAAAACTAACATAATGTTCCCAACATTCTGTTAGTTTTTGTTTTTTGAAAGTAGGACTACAGACCTTATTCATTCCATCATTCTAAATTATACTGAAGCAGATCTAAAATGACGTCTAGCAACTTGAACCAAAAGTATATCAGCGGAATTCTCGCGAATTTCATTGCTCAACATGCACCAATGTTCCGCATCATATAACCCTTCGACTGGTCAACCCTTCCTCTTTCATTTCTCTTTTATTTTAATCAACTGTTAATTGATTCGCCCTTTGAATTCTTAATTCTATTTCAAAAGTAACCAATCACTTTGAAAATTATTGGTTAGCTTTTGAAGTTTGATTTTCATTGACAATTTAAAGTCGGCGGATGTAATTGAGTTATTTTGTTCTTTTTTTATAAGGTAAAAATCTAATAAACATGAACCACTTTCCAATTCTTTTTTCATTCAATACCATCGTGATCTGTGTTTAAAATTCTCTATGATTTTACCACAATTTTGAACTTAAACTCATAATAATATTATTCTAATACAATGTTCACCAATTCCTCACACAATTCTATTAACTTAACAACAAAATAGATAAATACGAACAAAGCACAGTTTAGTTAACAAAACTCCAATCAATTGCCCAATCAAAATAGTCTTCAACTTTCAATAAAGCATTTAGTTCACAAAAGATTCTAAAACCCGACATCTACAAACCATTACGTACAAATTAAAGGACTTCATTCATTCAAAAATTGCTTTCATACTTACGCACATTAAATCGAACGGATTCCATTGTCCGAATCAACGTTTGATAAGCTTATTACCACCGCAAATGTCGACGAAATTAATTAGTCTCGGGTCACGGCGACCCGCAGCGGTCCATTGACGGTTAATGTCGCGGAACAAGTCGAGAGCGGCCGCGATTTATAACGTGCTGACGAAGGGTTGTGTGTGACAGTCCGTCATGTGGAGCGTTTGATTTTAGAACGGTGTTGTTTGATTTCAGGGAGCACTATTTCCAAAAAAATACAACTTTTAAGTTAAAAAAATTGAGATGCAATTTTAATTATTTGCATAAAATTGATAAGGTCTATGTCCAAAAATATTAATAATTGACAACCACTAAGAAACGGTACTGAACAAGAGGCCTTCTTCTTAAATTTCTCTGAATGTTACCAGGCCCTAGCTCACGAGATGTTTTCTACTCGACGAAGTAATTTATTTTAGTAAAAAGAAAAGTTCGCTCTCCCTTATCCCTCGCCACCCACCGATCAGATATAAACCCACAATAACAACGGGTATGTGAAATTTGTGTGGCGCAGTTATTTAGCTTTTAAATCAATGTGTTGTTGATAAAAAGCCGGTAGGTCCTCGCTAACGACCCATCGACACGACAACTTCGTAGGGGTTGTTCTAGGGAAGCCCACTAACTATTACGAAAGAAATATTCACTTAATGTTACAGTTTTTTCTCGTGGTTATGTACGGTAACTGGAAAAGTGGCGCTTTTTATTAATTATTTACGTGCAGGTTTGTGTCGAAGGAAACTATTAGCTGATTTTTTAATGTTTGGTGTAAGTACATACGTTGGAGTTAAGTGCTATGAATTATTTTTATGAGCTCGTTAGTTAGTTGAAAACTACTGGTAGTTCGCTAAAAACCGTTTTTAAAAATGGTTAAATATGCATGTTATGGTTACCTCGAAGCCAATTAAAACACCTTCGTTGAATAAACTTTTGTTTAATTTAATATTATCCTACTGTAATATTATATAAAGGCGTAAGTTTGTGTGTGTGTGTGTGTGTGTATGTTTGTCTCTTCTTCACGCTCAAACGGCTAAACGAATTTGGATGAAATTTGGTACACATATAGTTTATACCCTGGATTAACACATAAGATACTTTTTATCCCGATATTCTTACGGGATCGAGACTTATGCGGGTGAAACCGCGGGGTGCAGCTAGTGTATTTATACACAACTGGCTGACCCCGGCAAACGTTGTTTTGCCAATTATTTGTTTGGGGTGGACAACTCTTATCACTTAGGGGTATGAAAAATAGATAGTAGCCGATTCTCAGACCTACTGAATATGCATATAAAATTTGGTAAAAATCAGTAAAGCCGTTTCGGAGGAGTAAGGTAACTAACATTGTGACACGAAAATTTTATATATAAGATAAACCTTACGGAATAAATTCTCAAAATTACGGTGAAACCGTTGTTGGGAAAAGGCTAGGCAAAGTGATTGATAGATATAGAAGTGTAATTATTATAATATCTAAAGAATAAACGCACAATACACGCGCATTTTCTCTTATAATCAAGCTTACACCTTTGAGACTTGTTAAACCCTTAGATCATCTGCGTTTCCATTTTAGCCGCAGTACTTAACCTGTCACCAGCCACATTGTATGGCCCACTTTACATTCAGTATTAACCCTGCAATAATTTGGCCTGCCAACAATAATTGCGCTGGCAACACTTTATTATTCAACACTTTTACATTAACCCCTGTTTGTGATGCGGCCACTGTATTTATTATTACGCATAATCTCGGTATATATCGTTTTAATTTTGCTTTTAATAAAAATGTTGGAGAGAATTACTGTCGGAATTATTTTGGTGAGATTTTAATAAAGAGGTGTATTTTGCCTCACTTGAGAGAGGTAGGTAACTATGTAGCGGTTACACCGCCACATATGAACTACGCATCATAGACATGACGTCACACAAATCCTGCATCGCGCAGTTAGAGTTTACCGAGCGATCGACATACATACAAGATTTCAAATTCAAACCGATTGGCAGTTGCCCGCCAGACACAACACCCGTCTGGTCGGAGGATCCTCCCTTTTCTATGGTGGATGAGTGAACTTTACACCCTGTTCCTCATTACCACTAAAACTATATGAGGTGATTGTTGGTGATAGCAATTAAGCCAATTATTCATTTGAGTTTTTTTGCTATCTACTTTACTTACCTCATAACTTCTTTAGTACCTGGGCAACCGAGCTCTGATCTGGTGAAAGTAGAGAATACTTATTTAATAGTATAGTGTAGTTGACTAATTCCATGCTAGTACATACTAGTGCCATGCTGCCATGTCATTATTTTAAGGTACCCATCTTGTTCTAAACTTGGAGCGACCGAGCTCTGCTCGGGTGAAAATACGGAGAAAAGGAATTTTCCCAGATATAAGACCTAGCTAGATTAATTTTTCTCCCCGTAAACCTCTTCATTGAAACCGTCTTCTTCTTTTCGTGTGATTAGTGACTAACCTGGTATCAGAGTTTTTTTAAAGCCGCCCATGGAACTCTGACTAGGCTTCACATGCCGTCAAGAAATATCTCTCAGGCATGCCGGTTTCCTCACGATGTTTTCCTTCACCGTTTTTCAAGCAAATTATAATTATACAATACGCACATGAATCCGAAAAGTCAAAGGTGCGTGCCTTGGGTTCGAACTCAAGACCTATGACTGGGCAGTCTGACGGTCACACCACTGCTTGAAATCGTAAGAGCCGTTTTCGAGAACGTGAAATAAAAAAATAAAAATATTGCTCATTTAATAGTATAGGATATTCCAGTATAGAACAAAAGAACACCACCACTAGAATAAACACTATTTACAAGCTAAGTACAACAGCTATTATGTATACTCCAACCCACGTCTCGAGAGAAAGTGGAAATTCAGAAAAATATTTATTTGGCTATCAAACATTTGGTCCCTACCAGCTCAACTCTGACCCCATAAATTATAACTATGAACCCAACTCATAATTTAAATAAAATTCCACTTAATCCATTATCTAAATAAGGCAAATGATCATTAAAAAGGTTGTGACGACAAAACAACCATAATATACCACTACAACAGCCAGAGCCTAGACACTGTATTTATACCCCATTGGTTGAAGCTCTGCTATAGAGCAAGCGAGTTGAAAAAGGAAAGGGCGTGAGGCGGTTTTGACAGTGCGCGCAACAGTCGTGACATACCGTATGTTTTTAAGCTATTGCATAGCTTTTATCGCGGGCTTTGAGCGCGGCGACCGAATTAAGAAATTCCGTAACGTAACGAAAATAAAACCTAACACCCCCACTCCGCCTACCATGTAATGACGGTTCCCATGACAACGTGATGTTGTCATGGGAACGTAATTTTTGTTTTATGTCATCACGTCATCATCCCAAGTGTAGCGTTGACAAATAAGAAGTATGGAGGTTACAAATGCTATGCAATAGCTTTACCGCGGCAGTCTGTAAGCCTTCCGATAAAAATAAAAATAAATAAAATGATGTAAACAACCGTTTTGTCACTCTAATTTTTCTTTTTTGAATGTATAGATCTAATCATGTTTTGCGGGGCCAACATGGCCAGAAATCGGAAAAAACAGAATTTGGAAGAAAAAAGGAAGCCCTTTGCCCAGCGGTGGGACACAATACAAGATATATTTTTTTAAAACAGAGTGTCTTTGCTTAGGTTTGCTCATGTACAACTTAAATCTAAAATGATAAATCAAGCACGTATCTATATTTCAAACAAGATTGGAGTAAGAGTTGAACCGAGAAATTCTGTCAGTTATCAAATGTTACGTTTATCAAAACTGGACAAGGCTCATGGGTTTTCAAACGTAACTGTTCAACTAGCAAAGAAACAGTTGGTAAACTTTATACACTTTTAACAATTTTGAACGCAAGTTTAGTAACGTACAATTGATGCAACATTCTTTTGATCAACATGCCCGTCATTATTTTTGACGTATACCTGTAAAAGTGAAGTTGATGTAAATGGTGTCGTTTGCATTTGGTACTGCTAGCTTCGTCACACATTTTGTGCAACAAAATGAAATGAAAATATTTATTCTCTAAAAGAGATAGTGGAATTACTTTAACAAGGTTTATAAAAAAAAAGTGTGGCACTCGGGGACTGCCACGGTAAAGCTATTGCATAGCATTTGTAACCTCCATACTTCCTATTTGTCAACGCTACACTTGGGATGATGACGTGATGACATAAAACAAAAATTACGTTCCCATGACAACATCACGTTGTCATGGGAACCTTCATTACATGGTAGGCGGAGTGGGGGGTGTTAGGTTTTATTTTCGTTACGGAATTTTTTGATTCGGTCGCCGCGCTCAAAGCCCGCGATAAAAGATATGCAATAGCTTAAAAACAAATAAGCTAGATGAAGTCGACATCTGACTAGCCCAATCTCATTCATATCCTGACTCTCTTCTTCAACTTGTGTCCCCCAAAAACTGACTTCAATATTTACCTACTCAGGTCTCTTCCATTACACGTCATTATTTTCCGAGGCCTTTCATATAGAATTAATTCTAGACCTTAATACTATTACACCCTTCCTGTTTCCAACCCGCTCTCAAAGTAGCGTATCCTAAAGGGCAAGGTTCCGTGACTCCCAACTATTAATTCAATTAGTACAATAAATAGTTTGAAGTCACCCACTCCGTAAGAAGCATTATAATAATCGTATATTATGTGATATAAAATATTTTTAAACGCGAAACAGCCGTAGCTCAGCGCAGCTAAAGTGTGGGACGACACGCTTCTGAAATGTTTATAGTATTTATGTACAACGGGGCGAGCTTGTTAAAATATGGTTATATTGATAAAATCTATAATGTAGTAAAAAAGTTCGTTATGAGCGTAATTTTCGCTTTTAGGAGCTCGTGGCTAAGTAATAACAGCCGCACTGGTCGATCCATCAGGTTAAGCTACGCTTGCCGGGGTTGGTTAGTGGATGGGTGACCATCTTTACATACCGAGACTCCTCCGTGCTTCGGAAAGCACGTTAAGCCGTTGATCCCGGCTGTCATTCGTGGATCTTTGACAGTAGTTACGGGTCGTCAGAAGACCGAAAGTCTGACAACCAGTCTTACCAAGGGGTATCGTATTACCCAGTTACTGGGTTGTGGAGGTCAGATAGGCAGTCACTCCATGTAAAATACTGGTATTCAGCTGCATCCAGTTAGACTGGAAACCGACCCCAACATAGTTGGGAAAAGGCTAGGCAGATGATGATGAGCGTAATTTTCTATAATATTCGAACAATATGTGTCACTTAATATATATTTTTAATATGTTGGCTGACTTTTTGCAGTTTTGTATTAACATGCTTTTTATAAAACAGACCGTGGCTAACCCGGAAAATGATAAAGTCAAGAAAACATTGCAAATTTAAGTAAACCATATGAAATAACAACATTAGAATAAATGTAAGACCTCCGAGCGATCTGTAAAGACACAACAAAAATAATAAACCACACCCATTTAATTTTTACACCAAACAGAATTCACAAACAAATACATCGTAATACCAAGAAATCTTCAAGAAACGATGTATAAATGAATAATATAACTAGCATGATGAAAAACGATACAACAGTATTCTCATTACTTACATAGCGTTATTCGCCTCGATGTCGCTACGCGGCTACGAGACTACGAAGCTACGACGGCTACGAAGCTACGCCGGCTGACCTGCTTTTGTGAAAAACTAAATAAAAAGTCTGCAGACTATGGACGTACAATGGAAGTTAAACCGTTTAAGTTTTGAATGAGCTGTTTGTTTTCTGCTTAAGTAAGTATTTGTTCGTTTTAATAAGTATACTGAACAAATACTTTTTTCGTAGCTGCGTTGTACTGAACCAAATAATTATTATTATGGACTAATAAGTTTGATTTTACGACATTGCAATATTATCGCAAACTAATAAGATTAATTTCACGACATAGCGTCGCATAAAGCAGCCTTTTATTTTACAAAAGGCTATATGCATTACTCAGCCAACAATCGTAATTTAAATTCATATGCTTTCCCGACATTAAAACTTTTTACTTTCTCTGAATCACAGATCCCTGATTCAAGCTCATGAGGAAACCGCTAAACTAAAACTATCTGAACAAAACTTGGATTCAAATACCAGGTTACAAGAGTTTTCAATAATATGCGCATTATATTCTGAACATAATATTCAGCGTAAAACTGCGCTTACCCAGCCCTTGTGTGGTGGTTTGGAGGCTTTAGAACAGCGGTGTTGATAATATTTTTGGATTATGTAAAAGCTTTCATTTTCGTGGAATATGTAGAGGCTTATTATTTGTGTAACTTTTTTCATTATGCCGCTGAAATAGCTAGGCTTAAAATCAAAATATTTTCTTTCACATCACCTACATGTGCATTTATGAAACGTCAGAAGCTAGGTGCACGGTTCCAATTGGTCGTTTCCTATGGAGAAGAGCCGGCAAGAAACTCCACGGTTACATACATACACACATACATAAACTCACGCCTTCTTCCCATCGGGGTAGGCAGAAACTACAGAACACCACCTGCTACGATCCTTACATACTCTTTTTGCCTCGTTTACGTTCATACATCTGGACATACTGTGATGAATGAAGCATATAAGATGAAAGGGATGAATATAAATGTGAATAAGACGAAGGTCATGGGGTTTGAAAGAGGAAAGGATGTATCGGTGTGTGATGTGAAAATAAATGATAAGAGTGTGGAGCAAGCAAGTGAGTTTATATATTTGGGGAGTCTGTTTACAAGGGATGGGAAGATTGATGGAGATGTGGAAAGGAGAGTAAATGCGGGAAATAAAGTGAATGGTGCTATACATGCGGTTGTGACCAACCAGTCGATGTCTAAAAAGGCTCGACTGGCTGTTCACAATGGTGTGCTGGTGCCCACGCTTATGTATGGAAGTGAATGTTGGGTGTGGCAAAACAAGCATGAAAGTAAAGTCCCCGTCACGAGAAGCTATAATTTTTGTAAATAAAGAACTTCTACCAAGTTACGTAGCGACAATTTAATCAACAACGAATAATCCCAAATTCAATGAAGTCAAAGTAACGTACGTGTTATAAGAAACTAATGAGCAATTTCACTTGATCGGGTTATATTTTAGCGATATAAAGCGCTGTCGTCTAAGGTTTTGTGGTACTGGAACGCATCTGATTCATGGAACGTAAACATTTGAGCCACGATTTTGAAGTAAGTTCACGCTGACGTTGTCTCTGCTGTCTTTCGAGTTTCGAATGCGTCTGTTTGTTTGTGGTGTTTTCGCGGATTAGGTTATATTGTTTGTTTGTAATAAGATGTGTGTGTTAATATAATTATATCCCTGTAAAAAAATAGTACAAAACTGTTTTTATTTTATTTTAAGTACCCAAAGATTGCAAACCCCTGAATGTGTGTTTACAAAATTTATAGCTTCTCGTGACGGGGACTTTAGAATAAATGCTATGAAAATGCGTTCCTTGCGAAGCATGTGTGGTCTGACTAATAGGAATGATAGGCTGCGGAATGATGTGATAAGACAGCGGTGTGATTTAAAAGACGATGTAGTGGCAAAAATTGAAAAGGTTATGCTGAGATGGTTTGGGCATGTTGAGAGGATGAATGAAAGGCGACTAACAAAATGTATTTACATGGCTGATGTGAAGGGAAAAGCCGTGCGGGGACGCCCTAGGAGGACTTATACTGACCTTATTGGTAATGTTCTTCAGAAAGGCCAGGTGCGTAGTACTCGCAACCGGCGTGCGTGTATGACTCCACGATTATTCTTTTAAAAATCATTGGCAATAATAGTAGGTACATGTAGCATAGTGTGTCAAACAGCAATTAGAGGTCCTTGACTAGTAGCAATCACTTTCAAAGCGTTTGTATTCAATACACTAGTTCAATATATTAGTTTGTGAAATTAACTTTCAACATGAAGCTTTTCGGTAGCATATTATGTCAAAGCAATATAATTTTGACTTTTTCATCATTATTATCGCCGATAGAATGTCACTTTATCTAGGTTCTCTCGATATATTTCTATCATAGATCTATGTATAAACTGTGAAGTGTACGTATTATTTCATGAGAACAGTCTGTATCAAATCTAAGTATGGGTATGATAAAACTTATTGTTATTGGATTTTTTTAATAACAGAAACCAATTTAAGCTCTTAACCAAATGCGTTTCTGAATGATTTCCTTAGATTTTACCCGTTAAATTAAATTCATCATCATCTGCCTAGCCTTTTCCCAACTACGTTGGGGTCGGCTTCCAAACTAACCGGATGCAGCTGAATACCAGTATTTTACATGGAGCGACTGCTTATCTGACCTCCACAACCCAGTTACTGGGTAATACGATACCCCTTGGTAAGACTGGTTGTCAGACTTTCGGGCTTCTGACGACCCGTAACAACTGTCAAGATCTACAAATGACAGCCGGGACCAACGGCTTAACGTGCTTTCCGAGGCACGGAGGAGTCTTGGTATGTAAAGATGGTCACCCATCCACGGACCAACCGCGGTAAGCGTAGCTTAACCTGATAGATCTGTAGCGGTTACACCGCCACATACGAACTACGCATCAAACACATGACGTCACACAAATCCTGCATCGCGCAGTTAGAGTTTACCGAGCGATCGATATACATACAAGATTTCAACTTCAAACTGATGGGCAGTTGCCCGCCAGACATAACACCCGTCTGGTCGGAGGATCCTCCCTTTTCTATGGTGGATGAGTGAACTTTACACCCTGTTCCTCATACCCCTAAAGATCGGCCCATGCGGTTGTCATTGCTTAGCCACAAGCTCCTCTAAATTAAATTCATGAATTCAAAAACATTATTTAAGTAACCATCCCAAACTACACACATTCACACACACAAACGTCCCACAAGTCTGAGCCAACAAGTTTAAGTTCAGTCCGCGGTTTCCGAGGCCCCACCCGCTCGACGACACAGACGTAGCTCGGAGGCTGCTATCGATTGCCCAGCCCGCACGTAATTGCCTGCCCTTTCTTCTTATTGACAGCCAGCCTCCCAGAATCATCCAGTGCACCCATTTTAAAATGAACGAGGTTTTTTGTTTGTAGGGTCTTAAGTAGGCTGTGGAAAGGCTGTTTAGTTTTGTTTAATGGTAATGCTGGTTATTTAAAATTATAATAGTACTAGCTGACCCTGCAAACGTTGTTTTGCCATATAAATGTTTGGGGTGAACCATCTTTATCACTTACTACCCTACCTACCCTACCCATCTTACCTACCCTACCTACCGAGATTATCATCAAAAATCATGCAAGCCTAGTACTTTTTGTTAGGAATTATGGTATAATACCGGGATATCCTAAATGCATAATTTTTCTTCATATCTTTTTTTTTCCTAAATTAAGATATAAGCTATCCTATCTTTCAAGTTGGATCAAACTGCACACGGTGTGCAAATTTGATTAAAATCGGTTAAGTAGTTTAGGAGTCCATCTCGGACAAACAACGTGACACGTAATTTATATTATATTAAGATGATTTGACATTTGAACATGGTGGACTAATATTAAAAAAACATCAATATTATATTAAGATGATTTGACATTTGAACATGGTGGACTAATATTAAAAAAACATCAATGTTTTTAAATACCCATGTTTGGAAAGTGATGATGATTTGATTTGTGTATTAATAATTGGAACGTTAATAATTATGTGAATATTTGATAGTTGTGATTGACTCAACTGTACATGACTTTGGTGATAAAGCAGATCTCATGATTTTGAACAACGCACCACATTGCTTCATACTGTGTTAAACCAACTACTTTCTTGATGAACATTGTTGTTCTAGTTTATGTTCTTATGTTTCTCTTGGTCCTACATAATTTTATGAAACACATTCTGAACTGCAAAAAAACGTACACGTACGTACATAGATATAAACCCCATTCTACACGCTGAACTGAATCCATTAGCAAATTCCGTACCAACAAAAATAAAGCCTAAAACACATTTCGACACGAAAAAAGCCACACGAAAACAAACGAATAGTTGCGCAAAATTCCAATATTTCGCCACCCCATCATAAATAAACAGGGAACAATGACAGCACGAGAAAACAACAACAAAACCGTTTACACCACGTGCCACGAAAAGTGCACACAAAAGAAAACAAAATCACCCGTACGAGTTGCGAGTTGCACATTATTAGTTTCGCAGAAGTGTGAACTCCGACCGCACGCCAGTACACTCCAGGGAACGGAATAACCGGGGTTTATTAAAGTGTGGAACAATAAATTTAAATAAAGGATAGTTATGCGGTTCCCGTGTCCGCCACTGTAATGTAACTAATAGCCTTGTGACATCGTACGTAATGCTATTTTAAAGTTCGCTAGCCAAGTTTTTAAGAAGATTAAAAAGTCCGTTTACCTAAATAAATAAATTTTACGTTTATGAGAGAAATTACTTTGACGTAGTCTTTCACTTTGCCGTAATTATTAATTAAAGACTATGGCAACATTTGGTTATTTAAATAATTTTGTCTTAATTACATGAATTGTGTCATTTTGTTCCCAATTCCAAATATACATGCACGAAAAGAAAAACCTTCAGATAATTTGATTAATAATCTTCATTCGATACGGATCAGTAAAATACCTAATAATATACCACGGAAAATACATTTTCAGCCAATCCCAATTACCCTTGGATAAGTGTCCTTTTCTTAACACTGTATTAGACAATTCCTTCACTCCCAAGAATTTTCTCATATAAATTATCCTAAATGAGTAAGTCCACTGATGAACATAGTTTAAGCATTGTAAAAACTTATCACGTTAGTAAGAAGTTGTGCAGTATCTTGTGCCATAACTCGTGGTGGGCAGCGCCGGTTGGTCAAGCCATCGTTAATATCATGAACAACGCTGCTAAATGGCCGTCCCTTCGCATAAACCACTGCGCTACTGTAATTCCGTGGGATGGTACAGTTGATGGCAACTATGTTGTAGAATTTTGGTTGTATTCAATATTTATTCAAAGAAATTTGCTTTCTGTTTCACACGAGTGACTAGCATTTTACTTTTTTATTACTTTTACTAGCTGACCCGTCAGACGTCCTGTCAAAATTTCGATTACGATTTTTCAGCTGTTTTCCTTAACCACCCCAGGATTCAGGCGTACAAAAAAAAAACAAATCGGTCAAGCCATTTTTGAGTTTTACTAGACTAGAGCACGACAATTGATTTTAATTTTAATATTTTGTGAATAGACCTTTTTCAGATAGTATTATTAAAATGCGGCGTACAGCGTCCCATTGCAGAGCTAAAGCTTCCCTTTCCACTTACTACTTACTCGTATCCAACTTCTCTCTGCGGGCTGTGGCCATTACTTTAGTTACGAGTCCAGTTCATCCCGCCATCTCTCTGTTCTTGACCTTATTACGTGGTGGTTTTTGCCCATAATTCACATACGGCATTTCTTGCCTATCCATTCAGTTTAAGCAATGCATGCCATGCACCAAAAGAATGATGCAGAGCATGTGCTCTGTATCATTCTGTAATCTCCAAAAAGCATAAAAACATTATTTCTATTGTGATACTCAAATTGGGAGTCGAAACTGTCTCTCCTAAATACAGATTACTCAGTGATCTAGCTAGGAGAGCAGCGATTCACCCAACAATTAATTGTACCTACACCATGTAATTAATAATGTATACTTTATAAGTCCCTCATGTACTACAAAACCTTTATGTTCCTAAATAAATTATTATATTATTATTTTTCTATATTTTAATAAATCTCGGGACCATGGATCCCGGTCCTTTGGAAGGCGTACGAGGGGCCGAAGCCAACTCGCAGAGGCCCCTTAGACATTAATAAGAGTTGAGGCACCAACCGACGATTATCCCTGTATGCACCATGCAAGTGCACCCAAGGACAACCCTCGGTTGGTGTAGAACTATTGCAGAACATGGAAACAAAACATATTAGGCTATGGATTTGGGTGGCTATAATGCATTGGTAAACTGGAACTATGGAAAGACTATGGCCCCTGCCTGATCAATGTTTTAAATGCACACGGATAAAATGGCAGGGGGTGACTTGCACACTCATTAATGGGCCCCCGAAAACGTTCGCTAGCACAAAGTGTCGTAGCGACAAGGGGGCAACATGTCCTGAGGTGCTTGAGGAGTGGAGAGGTATTCCACGGCTTTCAGAACAATCCCAGAGCCCGGAAGATGGTCAAGATCCCTACGAGCACTTACTGGAATACTTCCTTCCTCCGAGCACGTTTGCTCTTGCGAATCTCCACTCAAGCCGGCCAATTAAGGCAAGAATGAGATGGGAGCTCTGTTCCTCGTCAGTGTTTACTCCAGCCAGCCAATGAAGGCAAGCCAGAGGTGAGGAACAAGACTTCTCCCGGGAGATAGGGTCCGTGGGGTCGCTACTGCCCATCAGCTCGCCACATGCTGCCCTGCGGGTTTTTGTATCTCTCTTGGTCTGGCTCCTCATCCCAGACCTGTTCCGGCAAAGTAAACTCTACCGGCACAGACCTAGAGTTCGGAGCGCGCAAGCCCCACCACGACGTCAACGTAGAGATACGGCGGTGGGGACATTATTATTATTATTCTAATCCTAAAGGCTATCTAGCCTTTAAACGAAAAATTGGTACGTACATAACATTATATATAAAGGAGCAATCGGCGGTATAGACTGGAACTGTCAAAAAAACCCCGGGATTAAAAATATTGATATCATGTCACTATCCGCTTTACACGCAGTTCGTAACACCTCTGTGCCCGCCAGTCCTCATGTGCCATCACAAGTTACGCGTCACGTTATGGCGTCAGCGCAGAATAGTTGCGGCGACATATTGTCGAACTTTACTACTTTTTACTGACGCTGTAAATCTAGTTCATGTGTCGAGTTTGGGACCACGAGTGTTGGTCGTATGTGTGTTGGTGTTTTGTTTGTTATTGCTTGTTAACATTGCTTTATTTGAGGTATCCTGTATGGAACAAAAACCACTGAGAATATTTCTCTTAACTATTGATAATTTAGCAATAATCAAGGCACGATCTTTCTTTAAAAATAAAGCACTCGTGTTGAAAAATCTTATTCACATTCAAATTCAAAATATTTTAGTTGACATAAACCTACATGGGCAGTTATGAGAAGAGTCGGCAAGAAACTCCACGGTAACTCTTTTAAAAATAAAATAATTGGCATTTACAATAATTTTAAATTACACTGTAAATAGATATTGGAGGACAGTGTAGGCCAGTTAAATAAGTACTAGGTAGTTAACAAAATAGAAAAAGGTCAACAAATCGAAGCATATTAAAGTCTACAAGGCCTCAAACGTTCTCACATAAACGAAACAGAAAAGAATGTACCTACATGAAAGATAAATCCTAACCATATAATATTACAAATACGAAAGTGAGTTTGTTTGTTTGTTACGCTTTTACGCTAAAACAGCTGAACAGATTTGGATGAACGCACATAGACCATGAGAGCAGTGGTGGTCCAGTGGTAACGGCCGCGACTTACGAGTTTTGAACCCAGACAGGCGCTTTACTTTGTGTAAATTATTTCATCACCACTGCTCTCAAAACGGTGAAGGTAAACATCGTGAAGAAACCGGAATATCCTAGAACCGAAAATTCTAAGACATGTGACATCTACCAACCCGCACTGGGCCCGCGTGGTGGATTATGGCCCACTCCCTCTCACAGAGAGGAGGCCTGTGTCCCAGCAGTGGGAACATTTATAGGCTGATGATGATAATGATGACATAGACCATGACCTGGAATAGGACACAGGATACTTTTTCTTCCGACATTCCCACGAGATCGAGGCGCAGCTAGTAAAACAATAAAAATAATAAAGTCTTCATTATTTCGTGAAATATCTATTGTAGGTATCATTCTATTTATACGACACTTCCTAACATAATATGTTCCCCTACTTTTCGCCCTTCCCTTCAGTACTAAGTTTAATGTTATAACTCTCTACACCATCATGCTAGTCCGTAAAACATTCCTTAACCTGGGCTTTCCCTGTAGATGTTTAAAATTAACGATGAAAATTGATTAAGTCGAAACTTGCAAAACTTAGCGACAATTTTTATTGCTAAGTTTTGCAGATTTTGTCTTTTGCTTAAAATAAATATAGATTACCTTATAAAACGATATTCATATACCTACTACCCAAATGACAACGGACAACTACAAAACTCGACAATATCTTAGGAACATATACTCGTACGTTACATCTACATGTCTAACACAAGCCCAAGAAAATCCTAATTTCAGTAAGGCACTACCAGCGTACTGCCCTATTTATTTCACATCTGCCACAACAATGACCTCTGCAGAAACACGAGAAAACAAAACACAATCACTTGACAAATCAAGCGCCGAGCATTCGCCTCCACTAGAACAAACAGTCAACTAATAATTAACTTTGAACTGCGAGTTCAAATTGTGAACTTGTTTAATTTGTGGCGCTGAAGAAGTGTCCCCCGCTAACGCTTAGTCACGTAATCGCTCTCCGAACTCAGTTGGAGGGGACCTGTATGAGAATTCTTTAGTTACCTTTCGGTTTGTATTTATGTGTTTCAGCGTGATTTGCAGTGAAGTTAGGTAAATAGTAACGTACGTAAGCGTCTCAAAATGGTGGCTATTGAGCTTGTGGTTCATTGGTATAAAAATGACTAAAGGACTTACGCGAAGTGACATTTTATCAGTAATAACAATGATGGAAAAATGAAAAATGTGTTAAATCAAATCAAATTTATTCGTAAATGTAGATTTCAATACAATAGGATGTTATAATAAGATGGTCAGTTCGCTACATTTTACTCGAGAGCATACAAATAATATAAAGTTAGTAGTGCCGACACAACAGACACACATTTAAAATTAAATACCTCAATTACTTACATAATAACACACAAATCCTTACGTACTAACACAATTACAAATGTCAAAATTAAATAATAATAATCTAAATGTAATGCTAAATGTCAGCGGTGTCCTCCATAAACTCAGTTGTGGAGTACTAACATTTACCACGCTCAATGGTCCACCTGACGGACTAAGTGCGGAAACCAAACCCCATAACATAGAACATAGAACTAACATTTATGAATTAAGAATTGTTTCAGTTTCTTTTTAAACATATTATGTCCTTTATTTCGTTTTTAAGCATACTATTTACATTTTTAAATATTCTTATAAAAATAATTTAAAAATATAAAAAATAGTAGCCCACCGGTGTCGGGAACAGGGTCCAAGCCACCGGTGGTCAGGGCTCCTGAGAGAGGAACCTCCTAACGATACGCGCCGTGTCCAGGAGTACTGCTTTCTGGATCAAGCCCTTGATCCAGCTGCCTAACGAGAGCCTCCTCAGGTGTTGGTCGAGGCTCTTAGCTATTATGCCATTGGCCGTAACGATTATCGGCACAATGATTGCTGTATCCACATCCCACAAGTCGACAACCTCGTGAGCCAGATCAAGATACTTAATCTTATTATTATTAAGATTCTTTATCTGTCGTGGAATTATATTGAAAATAACTGGAGCCATTCGATAAATACATTTACGTAGGAGGGCTGTTTTACTGCGATCAACACAAAGAATGTTCGAATCCCTTTTTCTTAGCTGTGGATCAGCTGGGGCTCTTATTTTGAAAAGCTGTGGGTTTGTCTTAACAAACACTGCCACCTCAAAGATGTATAATGACGGCAATGTTACTAGCTTCAAGGATTTAAAATATGGCTTACAACTGTCCCTTGAGTATACATTACATATCGCGCGTACGACTTCTTGTCTGTCCAGTTTCCCCAGAAAATGACTCCGTATCTTAGAACTGATTCTACGTAGCTATGGTAGGCAATAAGCACGGTTTATGTAAATCCTGTTGAAAGTCACTATAGAAATACGAAACGCTTTGAAACTTCTAGCACTTGTGGTCTTATAAAAATTAGGTAGATTTGTTTATGAGTAATTGGCAAAAATCGATCAAAAAATAGAAAAGAAGCTTGGTCAAAGAAGAGATCGAGAAAGTCTAGCAGTAGATTATTTTCAAGACGATGATCAGTAGCTTTTTAATTGGGCACTGATAGCAATTAAACTACCTACCCGTTCATTTGCCAAGTTATTAAATCAATAGGCGATCCTGACCGTTTCATATCGGTTTGTTGGTCTCCTTGATTTTGAGTCACTATTAGCGAAGTGAAGATATTCTTGCATAGCAGTGAGAGGGGCTTGTGGCTAAGTTACAACAGCTGCACGGGTCGATCGATCAGGTTAAGCTACGCTTGCCGCGGTTGGTCTGTGGATGGGTGACCATCTTTACATACCAAGACCCTCCATGCCTCGGAAAGCACGTTAAGCCGTTGGTCCCGGCTGTCATTTGTAGATCTTTGACAGTCGTTACGGGTAGTTAGAAGCCCAAAAAGTCTGACAACCAGTCTTACCAAGTGGTATCGTGTTACCCAGTTACTAGGTTGTGGAGGTCAGATAGGCAGTCGCTCCATGTAAAATACTGATATTCAGCTGCATCCGGTTAGATTGGAAGCCGACCCCAACATAGTTGGGAAAAGGCTAGGCAGATGAGTATGAACAACTTGGCCTTTAAAAAAAAACCCGGTCAATTGCGTGTCGGACCACGCACAATGAAGGGTTCCGTAGTTGGGATGAATTTATCCCAAAAACAAACTTAACTTTGTAGTTGATAAACATGTTCTCCAATACTAAATGTATAGGAAAACGTGTTTTTGCAACTGTAAAGTTAAGTTGGTTGATTATTACTCATTAACTTGTAAAGCCTACTTAGCTGTGATAGTTTTCCTTTTAATTTCGTTATATAAACTACTACTGTGATTTTTTTCACACATCCAAAACCAACCATTTAGCTGGCAGGCAAAAATTAGCACTTTAAAGCTTAATATTTCGCAAACGGATCCCTGAATCCAAAAATGGTTTTCCCAAACTCACAATGTTTTTGAAGGACCTTTCCAATGATACCCCACATTATGGGAAAAAAAAAAATATCACCACTTTACGTGTATGGGAGGTACCCTAAAAAAAATGTTTTTCATAATTTTGTTTTATCACTTTGTCGGCGTAATTAATATGTATACCTATGCCAAATTACAGCTTTCTAGTACTAAGGGTCTCGGAGCTAGACCGCGGACAGACAGATAGACAGACAGACGGACATGACGAAACTATAAGGGTTCCTTGTTTACTACGGAACCCTAAAAACATAAAGATGTTCTTCAAAGCAAGTGAATTGGAGCTGTATTGCACATCTATATCTTTAAATAATGAATGAAGACACAACAATTCTACAAACCTATAATTCCAAAGCCCCTACGGACGTTAAAACATGGGCAAATCTATAAAAAGTAGCTCGGTACACGCAACACGGTCCCAGCTGGGTGTAACGTTCTGTTAAGTACGAACATTTCTTTAACGAGGCGTCGTCCGTCGGTAGCTACGTGCAACGATTGTCTACTCACCTGTTCGTGATTCTCAAACTTTTGCCGAACACCCCTCAAGCACTTTTGACGCGTAATGAGCACTTTACGCCCCTTTTACTTTAAAATGTTTGCACTTTTCCAAATTTTTAATTCCGTTTTGAATGTGTTTGGTTGGTTTTTTTTTTGTTTGTAGTGCAAGTCTGCGCCTGCAGAGTATTTGCTTTGACTGATTTCAATTTTACAAACTTTTGGTTTGAACCTTGGATTTCTTGGCTCTATTTTCAAATCGCTTCATGAGGTGAAGGTGTCCAATACTAGTTCTGTAAAGTTCTTGCTAAATTGTGGATGTGCAAATTTATTTTAACAAGTAACAATATTAAAAAACCAATAATATTCTGACAAAACCATATCGTGGCGTTCTATATTTTCTGGCGTGAAAATCATAATTTATTGATGAAGAAAACTTTTTATAAAATCAAAAAAGTCAGTGGCGAAAAAACAAAAATTCAAAACCAAAGACACTGACTTCCGAAATTAAAGTTATTTTTCAATTAGTAGTGTTTTTTTTTTGGAAGTCGGTTGTTTTTTTGTAAAAAAAAAAAAAATTTTTCATTTTTTAGTTGTGGTACTTACCCCGCACAAATTCGAACACCACTACTTGCTATGTAAATAACAGTGACAGGAAGAGTTATTCGTCCATTTGTCGCGCACATACTTAATGCAAAGACTTATATGGTTTTCTCATGGATGCCATTTTCAGAACTGGACCAAATTCAAATAGGACCACACGAGAAGCACCAGCTTTTTAATAAAAAAAGAATCATAAAAATCGGTTCACCCAATCGAAAGTTCTGGGGTAACAAACAAAAAAAATACAGTCGAATTGAGAACCTCCTCCGTTTTTTGAAGTCGGTTAATAACAAACATAAAAAAAATACAGTCGAATTGAGAACCTCCTCCTTTTCTTGAAATCTGGTTAAAAATGAGTAACCTATCAAATTCTAAATTATTTACTTACTAATTATTCCTGGTCTGCATTATTATTAACATTACGTTTGCCTTTAACTATTCTAACATTAAAAATACACGACTGAACTTTGAAAACTCTATTTCGCAACTTAAAACGAATTTTCCTCCATATCAACAGACGACTACATGTGAAAACATTTTCTTAAATCTCTTTCTATTTACTCTAGAAGCAAATTCTCACAAACTTGAGTTTTGAAAGTTTCGCAGTTTGATAAACTGGACTGGATGTGAAGGATGCATCTCGCTTGCCAAGTCATAACTTTATCCCTACCGAATGACCTACATAAAGTAGAATATTGAGTAAATTAAAATAAGTTTTTCAATAAACTTGAGTCTTCAAACTATTTCTTAACCACATGCCATACAATTACTCCATTCACCCAGTGCAACAATTTGCCTAAGTTACAATGCAGCAAATTCAGCGCATCAAACTAGCCAATACAGCCACAGTGTACAAGGCTGCAGTAATCCAATTTGCAGTAAGTTTCAGTAAAGTTGGCCCAACTTGGTAAACTTAGTGATTTAAATTTACAACTTTGTCCATCCTAGCACACTTGCAATTTTAATGATCAGCCGGCGAAGTTTAAATCAGATTTTGCTTTAAAGATGTAGGTAATAGTGTGTAGTTTGCCTTAGTGACGTCTTTGACAGTTTAAGTCTAGAATAGGGCTGACTTTTAATGTTACAGACTTGTTCGGGTTGAAACTGTTACAGTAATGTTAGGTAATCTTGGTTGTGTGGTGTTATTCGTAAAGTTTTGGGATGATTATTGTACTTACCTAATGTTGTGCCATTATGTTAGTCATAGAGAAAGGTTTTACTACGTAAAACGACTTGAAAGTAGTTGGAGACCATGGTAGTTTGGGCAAGAAACTGGTTTTTAGGGTTCCTTAGTAAACAAGGAACCCTTATAGTTTCGTCATGTCCGTCTGTGTCTGTCTGTCCGCGGTCTAGCTCCGAGACCCTTAATACTAGAAAGCTGTAATTTGGCATGAGTATATATATTAATTACGCCGACGAAGTGGTAAAATAAAATCACGAAAAAGAAATTTTTAAGTTGCCTCCCCTACACGTAAAGTGGTGATGTTTTTTTTTTCTTTTCTGTCCCTTGGTGTGGGGTATCATTGGAAAGGTCCTTCAAAAAACCATTTTTGGATTCAGGCATCCGTTTGCGAAATATTAAGCTTTAAAGTGCTAATTTTTGTTAGAGTCACGTGTCGCCCCCCACTGCCAGCTAAATGGTTGGTTTGGGATATGTGACAAAAATCACAACAGTAATTTATATAACGAAATTAAAAGGAAAACTATCACAGCTAAGTAGGCTCTACAAGTTAACGAGTAATAATTGACCAACTTAACTTTGCAGTTGCAAAAATATTTTTTCCATACTTTCCGTATGGGAGAACATGTTTTTCAACTGCAAAGTTAAGTTTGTTTTTGGGATAAATTCATCCCAACTACGGAACCCTTCACACGCACTTGGCCGGTTTTTTAAATTATGCATTAGGTTTAATTAAAAGTTCAAAAATATATTTCTCGTAATCAAAGTTTCAAAAGCGTTTGGTTTTGAGAGGAGCTCTCCAAAAACATTTAACTTTTCAACTGTAATTTTCAAAATAGATGCCATTTAAGACAGCAGTCTTAAAAATAAAAAGCTTCTTCGTATTATTAAAGAATGCTCACACTTTAAAACCATAAAACACGCCATTACATAACAAACTCCAAGTAAAAATTACAAGTTTATTGGCCGTAAAAACTGAGAATTAACGAACGGCGAGAGACCATCTTTAAAAGAACATCTCTATGTTCAAGTGTCCCCATATAATTTAGCGAACCGACGCTTTTTATTTGAACTCAGTTTATGAGGCAGTTTGCGACCAAAACTCCCTTGAAATTTAGTAGCCGGGTGCAGACTACCCGACATTCGACTACGTATATCACTTTGATTCACAACAATTACTCTAAAGACTATTTAAAGTTAGCATTCTTGGGAAAATGTTAATTAAATTCGCGACTTCAATGGGTAAATCCGAGGAATATTTTTTGGTTTTATATTTTATTTTAGCGGAAAGGAGAAAGGAGGGTCCTATCCTTCCGCAATTCCAATTCCGGAATTAGCATGCCATTCCAATAAAAATATTTTAGGTTCAAATGAACTGTGTTTACTTCGGAAATTGTCTCAAAATTGTCTAATTCCAACACGGGTTACGAACAGCCTTAATATAAAGTAGGTATCACAAAAGAAATAAAACATGTTAATACCTCGTCTACTGAAAGCTACATTCAAATCCAAAGATACATACAAGTTTAGTATAGATACCACATGTACATAAGTCCCCACTTATCTCCAAAAAAGACAAAACAGAATACAAATTCAAGCCGCCACACGAAAACGTGGTTCACTTCTCTCCCAAAAATATTACCATCGAGTGTAATAAGAAAACACCAATTCTGCATGTACAATCGCGAACATAAAACCATTGTGAACATTGTGCTTAGAACATTGTGCAGATGGGGTAACCGATGTTTGGTTTAAATCTGGGCCCCTCTTCTGATAATTTTCACCTGCAGCCGAACAGCGGGCGTCCTGGGGCGTCGCGGCGCCCTTTGCCAATTTATGTGCGAGATATCATCCCTGTAAGAACGGCGAACTGTTTAAAATAAGGAGCTAAGTTTAATGGAAGGTGCTATCGTTGACTTTTTTCGTCTGAAAAGTTAGTTAAGAATTTAAGAATAAAACTATCTACGAAGAAATACCTTTTTATCTTTCCAAGTTGTCTTAAACAGCTTAAACATAGTGTTAAGTAAAGGTAAAATTTTGTTGTGTTTTCTTAGAAGTTTTGGACTCTAAACCTAAGCTTCAATTTAAACGATATAAACTATATAAATATGACTATGTGTGTTATTATGTTTGATTGTATATTGTTTATTACTGTTACTATTAATTAAAACATTTCGAAGTCTTTTTTTTTGGCTTGGAAATTATCAAATAACTTCTCTCGCTCTGGGTGGTGCGGAAGGGCGTGTCAGACGCTTGCTGACTAAAACCCACCCGTGTTCCTTCGGTTGCCCTGTTGCCGGGGGCCACGATTTCCCTTTCGGCCCATATTCCAAGCCCCGGCAGGCATTGGCCCTAGCGGACCCCGTCAATTCTGCTGACATCTCTTTGAGGCGCGCGTGGAATACAACGCGCCGTCGACCCGGGCTTGGTCCTTATCGGACGGCGAGCTACCCATTGCTCACCGTCTTCAAGCCCGTGTCTACGGTGGCTGGAAATCGGCGCGCGATTCCCGCCCCGGGCAAGAAATTTGCCTCTCCCTCACGCGTTCCGCCTCCTCCTTCGCGAGCATTACCGCTTCGCAGAAGGAGGTGACGGCCTGCCATTTCCTCTCGCTCCGTACCATGGCCTGAACCAGGGCCGGACGCGAGAGATCACCGCTGCCGATCGCCTCCATGAGGACACGGCGATGCTCCGCCCAAGCCGGGTAGACCCCCACCGTATGCTCCACCGTGTCCTCCGTGCGATCCACACAATGGTGACACCCGGGAACATATCGACGTCTTGACATGTATTTTTATTTTATTTTTATTTCTGAAATGTATTTTATTTTATTTTCATAAGTTTTGACTCAATTTATGATAACTTAATGTTCACAAACTCAACAGCAAAGCAACATTGTGCTTTGCAGTACTTACCCTGACAAGGTTCATGTACAAAAACCGACAGTAAAATATTGTAAATGTGATGTGCATGAGAGCAAATAAATAAATAATAATAAAAGCATTAAGAACTTTTTGCAAATATATCGCAGCATTAGCACAAGTATAAAACTATTCAAATCTTAGCAGTAAGACCTTCAATTTCAAGAATGTTAAAGTGTCACAATTTGCAAAAATATTTCATATCATTTTCAATGTAAATTCATACCACATCCAGCTACCAACCTCCTCACAAGAGGGTGAAGAGTGTCGCTTACAATATTACGATGTTAACCACAGCGGCCGATTTACATAATTCATTAAGGCGTGATCCGCGACCCCGAAGACGCCATCCATAGGTAAAGAAAGATGGAAGGCTGTTAATTGCCCTCGTAATCTTAAGGATGTTATGAATATGGATAGAAGATGTTGTTTTATGATTGAAATTAATACAATTTTGGGGTATTGGCCATTGTGTGAAGAGGAGACTAAACACAGTCGCCCATGACGGTCACTTTGGTGTGTACGGATGATAGATAATGTACAATGATGGAATGCTTTTGCAATGAATGGCACTGCAGCTTACCTACATATTATGTATTTTACTGATATGTAAATACTGTAACTGTAAACAGTACTGTGGGGTGTTACTATACAAGTCTCCTCAAGCCTTGTGACATATTGCAATTAAATGAAAGAAAATTTAAAACTCATATAAAAGTACACTTTGTAAACAAGCATATTACAAATTAGAGGATTATATTCAAGATAAGAGTGCTTGGAAACATGCTGGTCCTGCTCCATAGGACAATTTAGAATCAAGACAAAATCAAACTGGTTGCTAATTTAATTGTAAAATTTATTGTTTTGTGTTTTTATGACATTGATTTTACATTCTGTGATTACCTCCTTACACACTGACTTATTAATTGTAAAATTTTAGGAAAATCGTCTACTTTTACAATGTTTGTAAATATGTGAGGACCATGTATCTATCACAAATTATCTATCGTTGCTTCATTTTTAATTCTTTTTACCTATTGTGGTATAGTAATTTTATTCTAAGTGCATCGTCTTCACATATAATAATTATTTAACAAATGTACGTACATATACAAACAATATTGTAAAACATTTTAAAAGAGTAACGGTGGAGTTTCTTGCCCATTCTTCTCCATACGAAAACTACCTTTTGGAAGGGGCGACTAGAATCAATTTTATTATTTTGTAATTTTTGATGTTCAAAAGTGCCATACATGGGCCTATTTGAAATAAATGATTTGACTTTGACTTTGACTTTGACCTTCGGAGAAGACAGGCATGTTATATGTAAATATATTTTGATTACCTAAAGATAATTCACATGACATCAATTACTTATGTGACTTTTCCTATTAAAATGGCAATGAAAACAAAATAAATTGCTATGACAAAACAACTCTATCTTCAAAGGACACCGTACGTAACTTAATTTACCTAAAAACTCGTTTCAAACTAACCTCTCAAAACACACTTCCCACAGCTTCTTATACACCTTAACACTTCGCAAACAAGCCTAACTATCTTCACTCAAAACTCACTTAGAGACTGCTTGACACATACGAGCATACATTATTCATGCTTCGCGAAGGTCTTAATCTTCAGCGGCTTCCCATGGTGCTGTCATACGGCACATAAAAATGGAACGAAGTATAACAAGCTTGTGTATACCGTTGGGAATGTAGGTAAGTATGGGGTTTCTGTGTGGGATGATTTGTCTTTTTTGATTATGGAAGAGACAGTGATTAATTAGCTTATGTTTGTTTGTGTGTCGGGGTAAAAATCTTGCTATGGTTATGTAAAATTTTATCTCATGATAACGGTTGCCCGTTTAGAGGTTTAGATGAAAACTCTCTGGCTAATAGGCATTTGTTTTTACTGCCTTTTAACACCAAGAAACAAAAATACATCTATATAACGAAATAATCCCAAAACAAAACATCGTAATCCATAATTAACGACGCTACACAATAATATTTGCGCAGGTGACACCGCTGATATTTTTCAAAAACATAAAACGGTTTTATGTTAGTCTGGGGATATTTCATCGCGGATTTACGAGGCAGCATCGGTGCAAGCTGTCGATCGCTGCGTTGTGTCGATAAAGTGTCATTTTGGCGACAAATTCCTCAGTGTTGTGCTGACAAGTGCCGTGTTTTCCGGGATATTTCCATGTTGTGTTGGGAGTTCGTTAAATTAAAGCGTGTGTTTGCGTAGTAAAGTGATAGCTCGTGATTTTTCGGTTTAGATGTTTCTAAAATTAAACATGAATTAAAGTGTCGTTGAATAATTTTATAAGTGACGTATCAAAAATGTAACGCAGATATCTTTTTAAAATGAAAATGTGTATTTAAATAAATAAAAATCCAAATAACTAACACAAAGCTTTATATTATTTAGCAAAGTATGACAAAGTAAACATTCAATATTGATAGTTTCTAGTACAGTTCCGCATTTCCTTTAACGACGTGAAATAGCTACTCACTATCGAAACGAGATATTCTCGTACCGTGTGAAACCACTAACGGCTATTTATTGCACCGCACTAGTCCGTAACTCGTAAGTAATGACAGTTTGCATTCATTTCCGCGTTCATCACGGATTTAACTAACAAGATGCGAATCGCTGTGCTTGTATGAGAAATTATGAGGAAGGTATAAACATGCCACAGTTTCTAGCCTAGAATTGGCCACTTCCTATTTGGGCACCTAATTCTTTAGATGTCACCTACCACCAGCTCAAAAGCAGTATTATTTTAATATTACTTCAGTGGGAGAAATAGATGGAGCTATACGTCCTGTAGAGGCTTCATCTCTTTCCCACACTGAAGTAATATTTAAATAATACTGCTTTATGAGCTTGTGGTAGGCCCCCTGGTCAAGGATTCAAGTTTTATTTTATATTAATCAGGTTCAGATTTCGCTTTTTGATGACCACCCAATATGTTTCTTAACTAAAACAAGCTTGACTGTTATTTATCATGTAAGCTTTTCAATCCTTAAATTATTTCATGACTTGAGATATTTGAGTCACCCTACGCTCAAAAAAATAAAAATAAAGGAGAAGACAGAAAGAACTCTGTAGATCAGCTACCATCCTTACTGACTGGCTAAACTGGCTAATCAATTTATCACGACACGAGCTATCATCATTCATATATGTAACTCGCGCCAACAGAAAACAAAACCGTCGTGATCTTCGGACTGCCAAGTTGTGACCGTCGGACTTCGAACCCAAAGCACGCACCTCTGAGTTTTCGAATTATTTGCGTATTGTATAATTATCACTTGCTTCAAAAACAGTGAAGGAAAACATCGTGCGGAAACCGGCATGCCTAAGAGATATTTCTCGGAGGCATGTTAAGCCAAGTCAGAGGCCCATGGGCGGCTTTAAAACTCTGACACCAGGTTAGTCACTAAACCACATGAAAAAAGAAAAAAAGAAGAACAATTCCATAATTTTAAATTTCCGGTATCATGTGCCAATTTAGGCGAAGGCCCATCTCTAGTGATATTTGCGGCATATTTTATGGCAGTGTCGTGACGAGCTGATTGATTGGACGCCTCGTAAACGTGCCTGTCCGTGATTTATCTGCGGCTGCCCACGACCTCGTTACACGTTATGATTTGCCAAAAAATTTGAGGAGCTCAATTTGATAGAATCGGGTCGGAGTACCTTTATGATGCTGGTGAAGCATGCGTTTGCCGCGACCTAGTATTAGTCCTACTTGCTAAACTTTAATGTGCCTACACGATATGTCGTGATATAAAATTTATTTTATTTATTTAAACTTACACACACTATCTTTACAGGATGACCCCAATACAATAGTGTCTTACAAACACACACCAAATAAATTGAAAAAACAAAAACTTACGGCTAATACTCAAAAATCTAAACTTTTCAATTCAGAACAACACTAAACTCTATTAAAAACACAATCTGAAGTTAGACTACAGTTATACGTACCTAATAATAAAATATAAAATCAGACTAAACACAGAATATTAATATTTAAATATAACTAACAAAATTCAACAAAACTTTTGCACATTCACTCAGATTGCACGAAAATATGTCAATAGGCATGATGCCTAGGTCAAAAAAAAAAACTATTTAGTCCGTCAGTCAGATAATAAAAAAATATTAGACACGTATTTTTTGCTTTATCATATTAATAAAAATGACTTAGATAAAACGCATTAAAGTTGGGGAGTGGGGGTCGCTACGTCACAAGTAAGTATAAAATCTACATACAAGTGACGTTACGGCACACTTTAACTCAATGTATCGCCGTAATCTTTTGACAACATAAAAATGAAAAATATGTGTCCAATATTTTTTAATAATCTACAAGACGGACAAAAATTATTTTTTTAGTCATCAACCCTATTTTCTCATGCAAAATGGCTGGTTCTCAGTAGTAACTTAGAATGCCTAAAAGTTACAAGACGATTCTGATTGTTACTAGCACTAAGAACAACACTGAATTACTCCTTATGAATTTCAGCTAAAGTTCAAAATATAAATTCAAAAGTCATTTATTCAAACTAGGCTGAGAATCAGCTTTTTTTGAACATCAACACTACATAAGATGGATCCCCCAAACGCCCGCTCTTCATCACTTCCTAGAGCTTAAGGCTACCTGTCCTCTGGAGTGGAGATGTGCCAATAATAACCAGTAGAATCTAATCTCCACTCCAGAGTTTAGATTCTATTGGTTAATATTGGTCTCCGATCCAGTGGACAGGCAGCCTTAGCTGGGAAGACAAATAGGAGCCCAACAAAGTCCCCAGCAGCACACCTGTCTGTTCAGTTAGAAGAACTTGATTCTATACAATAGTATGGAAAGTAATTAATATTACGAAACACAAAACATTAAATCAAATTATTTGCAATAATTATGTCAGCTAGCACACACCAGTGTACCATAAAAACTTTGAAAATAATAGAAAGCATAATATTTTTTGGAATATCCAAAAGTGCACGCCTCTCATTCGAAAACAGAAAAATATTTAACGACTTTTCATGAAGTATTTTTTTACCCATCAAAATGGGTAAAATATCTCACCTCGCAATTTTTACGTACTGTCAAAGAGAGGATTTGCTTTGTTGGTTGCTAGGCAACGGAAGAGGGTCGAAGTTGGAGATATACATATTATATTAGTTAGTTTAATATTAATTATTATTAAACTACTTTGAATAAAAGAGCCATTTTCAATAAGGTGCGGCTGAAAAGAATCTATTAAAAAAAAGTTTACTTAATTAATTGATTTTCTCGCAAGCTACAATGTTTTCGGGTTTCGTTTGACGGGATTTTTTTAAACTATTTTGATGTTCTTTTTTTCATTTCTGCTGCATTAAATCAATTTTTGAAAAGTACAGTAAATTAATTGTTTATACAATAGTACATAAATTAAGTAGGTTCTGTGTACTAGCAGGAGGGTAACAATAAAAACAGTTGCAAAAAGGAGGCAAAACAAATTTTTCAATCGCATAGCACTCTTTAATGCTTCGCATCAAGAGTCGTGCAAAAATACTAAGTTTAATAATTAATAACTACTTCGTTTGAGATTTTGATTTACCCGGCTCGACACAGTTCCAGATACAAACTTTAATCTTACAGACGACTTGTAAGTCTAACATCCCCATTTTTAAAAAGTCATCCCCAAAAGCGAAAGTTATGGCGCGAATTTCTCAGCTTAACACATCGGAAGCGCGGAAATGCTCAACGCCTCATTATCCAAGTTTAATTTTATGCATGGACGCCCGCGCATCGTCACGATCGACGCACCCGCCTCCGCGCCCATTGGAAATTTAAATTCTCAACGAATATTGCCGAAAATATACGACCGGTGGTGTTGCTAGCTCCGCGGTGTCTAAGATTTACACAGTTAGCTATTCAAACGTAGTAATTTTTTTAAGATTTTCTATAACTTCATTGTATACTGAAACTTCAATAAATACGGTATGGCACTATAACAAAATATTCTAGAAAGGATTCACCCTTCACTTTTCGCAAAGGTCGGGTCCTCTGAGAGAACTGTCTTCCTATATTGTTTGTGAACAACAGTTGTTATGTTGCAGGCTCATTTGCAACTTAACACTATTAGGAAGGTAAGCCTGCTATAAACACTGCAATGTTGGAAAACTTGTACAAGGACTACAAAGTTACATTGAAAAAGAACATTTACACAGATTAACTTCTTTTTAAAGTGACAAAAAAAAAACTTAGGCACTTTATCTAAGTACTGATTTATAAAAATACAGTAATTAGTAAAGGCAACATCAAAAATTCACGACCGCATTATTAAATCCTAATAATAGATTTTACAAAACTTACAACTTTAAAGTTAACTGTCTAAACTACCAACCTATCAATTTGCGGTAGCAATTTCTTACGATATACTGGCAACACCGCATAGGGCGAACCGAAGTCACATCGCTTGAGGCCAAACCGCTAATATATGGAACGAGGGAAAACTTTATTTCCCCTATCTCAGGGAATCTTGGGACGCAATATTGTGGAAGATATGAAGTTATATTGTCAAGTAGCATATATTATCTAAGTTATACATAAATTACCTGAAATAGGAGTAGGTAGGTACTTGGAAGTTTTGGGCCGTTAAGATGCGGTTTGACTGTTAATGCTTAAACATAATAAATAATCCTTAATATTATAAATGCAAAAGTAAGTTTGTTACGCCTTCACGCTAAAACGGCTGAACGGATTTGGTTGAAATTTGGCATATATATAGATGATGCCCTGGAAAAGAACATAGAATACTTTTTTTTTCCCACGGGATCGAGATTTATGCGGGTGAAACCGCGGGGCGCAGCTAGTATTACATATTTTTACTAGGACCTACTCAGATGTGATGCGGAGGAATGAGCAAAATGTCGTGAGAAAAGCTTTGAGTATGAATGTGGGGTTATTAGAGTAGGGAAAGATCAAAGAAACGATGGATGGACTGTGTGGAAGATGATATGGCTAGAGAAAGGTGACTACGGAGATGACCACTCGACTAGAGAAATATAGAAGAAAAAGATCTGTTGAGCCGACTCCAAATAAATTGACGAGAATGATAATTAGCTCGTCGTGACCCTTAATACAAAATTACAAAAGTAATTTCATCTGAACTTCATAAAATATAAAAACTTTTTACATAAAAAAAAAAACCGACTTCCAATAAAAACACTACAAAGTGAAAAATAACTTTAATTTCGGAAGTCGGTATCTTTGGTTTTGAATTTTCGTTTTTGCCACCTACTTCACTTTGTAGTGTTTTTATTGGAAGTCGGTTGTTTTTTTTTTTTTTGTAAAAAGTTTTTATTTTTCTCTTTTTAGTTGTGGTACCTACTCCAAATTTCAATAACACTGCCTGCTATGTAAATAACAGTGACAGGAACTTATCATATCATCCACATACTGAGTGGGAAAAAATACGTATTATTGAAGCTAACTCAAAAACTATCCAAGCCAAGCTAATAAAATTTATATGGGACCACCTCTAAAGTATGACCTACCAAACAAAAAAAGAATCATTAAAATCAATTCATAATTGGCGGAGTAATCGCGTAACAAACAAACAAAAAAAAAAACATACAGTCAAATTGAGAACACATTGCGTTGTCAAATGCGTAATTTTTATTCCTTTTTTCACACCACGCACCAACAGCAACAAAAAAGAAAAAAAAAACGAGAAATCCTAATTACAAACGTATACAAACAAAGAATTTGCATAAATTATCCCGACGTAATTGAAATCCTTATCATAAGCAAATGAGTTTCCCGTTTACACCGGGTGTAAGACAAAATGAACGGCAAACTGCGAGTCGGACTCGCAGACGAAGGATTCCGTACCACCGTACAATACAATAGAAAGAAAGAAAGAAAAATATTTTATTTGGGACACGCACAGGAAACATAAAACAGTAAAAAAAAAATTAACAAAAATAAAAAAGAAGCATTTTAAACTAACAAACAAACATAATAAAGACCTGTGGAGGCCAAAAAGGCTCCTATCTCAGCATGATGCTGCGATATTTAAAAATAAATAAATACCGCAACGCTGGTATTCTGATAGGGCCCGCTGTGATGCCACAGACATATAAATCCCACTAGGGGATTACAAAATAAATAAAACAATAAAAATAATAATATAAAAAACTCAAAAAATCAAAACTATTGTATAAATTAAAATAATCGACGTACACCCGACACGACGTTTCAACATCACTTGTCTATGGTATGGACTATTATAATATAATCTATGGTGACATGCGAAGGGATGCGCAGGAGTGTATCTGTATTATCTATGGGACAAATCTGCGATTCAATCGGCTGTCAATTTATACGAAAAACATACGTTTCTTTTACGGGGACTTGAATTTTTAACTTTATTTCATTTTTATTGTTATAGAGGCCATAGTAGTACACACTCCGTGAAAATTTCAAGTGTCTACCTATTATGGTTCAAAAGATACAGCTCTGTGACAGACGGATGGATGGACGGACAGCTATATAGGCTTTAGTAACGCCCTTTGGGTACGGTACCCTAAAAAAACAAATCCGGCTGCGCCTATTTTCCGACAAGATTTGTTTTTGTCTCAGTCTGTGGCAATTTGTCATCTCGTTCCGTTGAATAATATCACATCTACATATTATTATTGTGAAGGATTTTGGTCTGCTTTGTAAGAAATCATGAATATCTCTTTAGATTTCCTCATGCATGATTTGAGATTGTTGTTTTGATGGGACAGTATGTTTTCGATTAAGTTAAAGGGGTAGAGCCACGAGAGCATTATTATAATGATTGAATAATATTGGAGCTGTTATGAAAAAGCGGATGGGCGTTTTCTTAGCAAAATTACAAACTGTCAACACTTAGGTGGGTATTTATTATTACAAGAACATCAAGTTACTTACACAACTTACCATCTCAATCTGTATGTGTGTTTTAACATTCTTAAACACTGTGTGTGTGTGTTGAAACATTATTTTTATTAACTTTTTATTAATCAGCACTGCCTCGTTGGTCTAGTGGTTGCAAGTGCTACTGCTAAGCATGAGGCCGTGGGGTCGATTCTCAGGTCGGACAAAGTGTTATTGAGTTTTCCCATAGAAATTTCTCAGTAACAGTCAGTCTGAATTTGTGCCCGGTTGATGGCAATAGGCTCGCCGATTATTAAATTAAATTATTTATTCTGTAAATAGGATATCGGAATCACTTTTACACGTCATAATAAAAATGGTAAAAAATAAGCTAGATGAGTTCGGCGTTTCCTATATCTCTGAAAAGAAAGGCCGAAACAAACTCAGAGGTCGCAGTCTCTTTTAAAGTCCAGACATAATCTTGGTCAGGCCATATGAGGAGCATATAGATTAGTGTCTGAAATGGTCTGTTGAGGAAAGAACCACACAGATTTGAGTGGACTTGTCGAGTCAGTGCAAGCATTTGTCAGTAATCGTGGAGCTCAACTCAGAACTTAAGGAGCTCAACTCGACGAACAATACCAAAGAAAGGACATTTGGGTAAGCCTCATAAACTATTCAAACTGCCAGACCATCATTAAAACTATCTGAGAAATAAAAATTATAACAATATCCACATAGTCCTCACATTCACAATAATTAAAATCATATAATACTTTACAAAGTAAGTACTTAATTACATGGAACTTAAACATAACTGGCGAAATGGGGGTGTACCTGCTACAGGGACACCTCTGCCCTACCCTACGAGGAAACAAGGCGTGATGTTATGTTAAACATAACTGGTGAAATGTGGGTGTAGGTACTATAGGTATACCTCTGCCCAACCCTTCGGGTATTACAGGCGTGATGTTATGTTATTCATCAGCAAAGACATCGAAATCCAGGTTTTTGATTGAGCTAATGACATGAAAACCTCGTGAAATGAAATTTTTTCCACAATCTGTGTCCATACAAAATCTTAACAAGTCACCCAACACAACAATATCATAAAGCGTCGTACAGACGCAACAACGCGCGGCGTGCACTCGCGCGATATCTGCCGCACAGGGACGCGCGTCACTCAGGATTTTAGGATTTACCCGTCAGCGACCCGCCCGATCTGATGCGATTAGCTCGATCAAATGCTACACGACTATACAAGTGTAAACAATATTCCTTTGTTTTAAGTATCTTAAAAATGTTAAGCATATTTGTCATGTTTGTTTGTATTTGTTTGTCACTTTTTTATCAACGTCTTTTTTTTTTCAAGAAATAATGTTCTATCTAAAAATTATTTTAAAAGAATATGTATCCTACCCTGCCCTAATTTGCGTATACTAAATGTCTTGTGATAACCAAGCACTAAACTAACATTAATAAAAAGTCATACCTAATTCAAATCTAAGACAAAATGGCGAAACAGTCACAAATAACAATTAATATTTAATAACAACAATTAACATAACAGTCCCTTCAACATCAATATTAATTTGCATCAGTGTGTAAGGGAGGGCGCACACTCGCGACAACGCGGTATCGCACGCGCGGTCCGTCAGCCATCCAGCTTAGAGGGATTTAGCCGGTCTGCTGCAGGCTCGAATCAAACGCTCCATTGACTCCAAATCCTTGCTCTAATTGAAATTTAAAAGCGTTTTTGACAGTTCTCTTTGTCGCCATTTGCAAATAATAAAGGGATGTAGCGATTGCGTGTGTGGATTTAGAAGCGCCAACTTTAAAAAAAGGAATGCTGCTTTTTAATTTTGTTTGATTTGCCACTGGTACGGTAGATTTATTTAGCAGTCTGGTAATATTTGTATGGAAAATATCGACTAATCATTTTAGTTTGTAGTAGTCTTTTCAAAATTGACGTAAAAAAAAGTCTTTCTTGAGTTTAAATTGCTTAGAGCTAAAGCCATTAAACTTTTCAATATAAATCTGATACATAACTGTTTGGCTTACAAAGTGGAGAATTCTGAGAAATACTCTATAAATAAAGTTTTCTCTTTAAGCCACGAAGGTTTCTTCGGGTGGGTACTCGTCCTTTATAAATAAAACCATATTAAAAGAACATTGTACTCTAGCTTTTCGCCCCGTCCTGAGCAAACATAATTTCAAATCAATGTAAAGTTACGCAATCCATTCGTTGAGATATTAAATTAATAATATTGGATTGTAGGGTTAGGCATATCTATTCCAAATTAAGAGCGTTCATTGTAAAAGTTGGCAACGTCGCAAATAGCTGTCAAATATTTACCTGTTTTGATTAATTTGGTAATATTACTGTATGGAAATATGAAATATCGCTAACTATTGAACCAGAATATTAATAATGAATTGCAAATTATAACACTGAATTTGATGTTGTAACCGTTTTAGGTGTAAAAACGGCATTTGGAAAGTTTTCAATACTTTTTTACATCTAAAACTAAATATTCGGTGTTACAATATTAATTATTGCATTTAATCATCAATATTTTAGTTCACTAGTTAGCCGTATTTCTTATTTCTATACAGTAATATTGCCAAATTAAACAAAACAGCGAAATATTTGACAGCTATTTGTGACGTTGTTCACTTTCAGAATAAACGCTCTTAAATCTTCAATTTTAAATTAAAATACAACAGTCTATTTGGGCTATCTAACATAAGCTTTATTCTTAGAAGTAAGGTATTTGTTCCTTTAAAGGTACTTTAGCATAATGGTAACTCTTGGTATTTGGGATACTTACTTTTTTTGTCAAGCTGCAAATAAACCAAGCAAAAAATAAACAATACAGATATATAACAAGCTAATTACGCAAATTCTTAGTTTAATCTTACTAATGAGCTATTGAAGCCTACTTGCTGTAAACTACAATCAGAGAGCTAATTCAGAGCAAGTTGCCGTTAATAATTCAGGCAATGGACCACGCCGCAAATTAGTGGGACATTTCACAAGAATTAGTGGACAGGGCTGCCTAATAAGGTATTAGTTTATCAAAGAGCAGGGAGTACCTTTAGTAGTCTGAAAATAATAAACACATGACATAACATCACGCCTTGTTTCCCCGAAGGGTTGGGCAGAGGTGTCCATGTAGCAGGTACACCCACATTTCGCCAGTTATGTTTAAGTCCCATTTAATAGGGGGCGAGTCTATTGCCGTCAACCGGGCACAAATCCAAACTCCGAGCTGCTACGAAAATAATAAAATTAAGTCCGCCTTAGTACAGTATTTTTTTTAAATTTGATGAAAAAATTTATGGACAGGTCTTCAAAAATGATATTGAGGTTTCTACCATCATTTTTTTAAACTGAATAGTTTGCGCGAGAGACACTTCCAAAGTGGTAAAATGTGTGTGTGTCCCCCTGTAACTTCTAAAATAAGAAAGAAAGAAAGAAATCATTTATTTGCTGATAATGTAGGTATACATATAAGTTGGAATATTTATTAAGTGTCCCGATACATTTTACCTTACGGCATGCAAAACATTAGGAAAAAAAAAACAAATGAAAAAACTAAAAAATGAATGATAAAACTAAAAAAAAATATAAGATGTACATTACCATGTAAACTTCCACCGAAAATTGGTTTGAATGAGATCTAAAAAAACTACTTACTGTAGTTTCTTTTTAATATGTCATAAATCGTAAACCAAAAATACACTATTATTAAAACATCGATCAAAGTTACAACGAACTACAAGAACGTTTATATTATGTTACTTGCTGCTATGGAACCCTTCATGGGCGAGTCCGACTCGCATTTGGCCGCTTTTTTCTCTAATCTCTATTACAGCCAGGTTAATCTTTCTAACATAGCATGAGATACTACCGTATTGCTCTAGCTAACAACAGAGAAGAATTATCTCAATAAATCTCCTTAATCACCAAAATCCATATTTCAAGGAGGCAAAGTTATTAATATTCCATGGCTACCTGTAGGTTGTATCTAGCAACCCTGTCACATACGCACTCAACTAATTACGTAATGGAATCCCCGGCTCGTTAATGAAGGACACTTCGCACGTATCCGTTGTTACAATGAGTTGCGTAGTGTTTAGTGTAAGCGATCGAGTTATGGGCCGTTCATAAGTTTTTGGTTGTTGAGGAATGTGGGGGCAAAATGAAGTTGAAGAGAGGAGGACGATCTCATTTACAACACTTTGTCTTTGCAACAGTATGAATACAAATTAACAGAGCTAAAAAAAAAGATTGTGTGGTTTTATGAAACCACGGTAAAAGTGAAACTTAAGCGAACTATAGGCGCCGCCATATTGGCTGCTGTGACGAGCGCCTTTCACTTTATCCCTACTCCGCGGCCGACCATCACGCGACATGCAACACACAGACGAAAAAGTTTGAGACGATGTAATAAAAGTTTCACTTTAAAAACAAATCCTACATTATGCACATTTTCTCGCACTAAGCTTCTGCCTTCTTATAGACTAGAAGAATAGCTTAGCATACAATCTGACCATTATTTATGTCGTAAAGAAATACAATGTAAATATTGATGATCATCCGATTCTCATACCTCCACTGCATCTGACAGAGATAAAATCTCTAAAATAAATTCTTATTGAAACCACTAATACCTACAACAAGTTACACGAAAATCACTCCACATCTCTCAACTTCACTTTAATATATATCACCGAAATTACCATATAAGTTAAAATAAACAAGATACAAGGATCGTTTACGCCATCCCCCAAATCAGCGAATCAGTGATGTAAGACAACGCAGGTGTAATTAATTCCCAACTAATTACATCTCATGATACGCGAGACGAACTCCGAGTTACGCTACTAATCGTAACTATAACTATCCGGAACTAGTTTGCGCAGAGAAACATGGAGGAAGAAGAAGTGGAGTTATCGCTCTGCACACGCGAAATAGGCCTGTATCCAAAATAATTTTTGTCTGTCTTGTAGATTATTAAAAAATATTGAACACGTATTTTTTTCTTTTTTGACGTAATCAAAAGATTACGGCGATACATTGAATTAAAATGTGACATGACGTCACGTACTGCGTTGTAACGTAGCGAGCCCCCACTCCCCAACTTTAATGCGTGTTTTCTAAGTTATTTTTGATTAATATGATAAAGCAAAAAATACGTGTCTAATATTTTTTTATTATCTGAAAAAGAGACTAAATAGAATTTCTTTTTTTTTTACCTAGGCAACTACCGTATTGTTCAGGAAATGGAATTGACTTAAAACGTAGACGGAAATGTTTTCATTGTACTTTGGGAAACGACAAGACTATACAGCTTTTTTCTGACCTAAACGTTTTCATACTAGAATGAAAGACAAAGACGCATAGACATTTGTTTTCAAGAATTGCAAGGATCGCGATAGAAAAAAATATATCTAAACTCCATTTGAAATAAGATTAGACATTTAACTAAATATTTTTTACAGTCCGTTCAACCGATTTTGAGTTCTATTGCGTTGGTGGCATGACAAATGGCAGCTGCAGTAAACAGTTGGTTTGGAACCACTTTTTTTGCTTTTAATGCCATCCTTATGCCTACAGAATAGAAGTCAAAATCGGTTGAACGGACTTTAAAAAAGGTTTGTTTAAATGTCTTATCTTATTTCAAACGGAGTATAGAAGCTGAGCCTATTTACGCGACATATTGACGTCTTTATTCGATGCTTTGTCGCACTTCATCTCTTCGCGCTCCATGTATATCTAACACACACTATAAAACGCAAGCGGTGTTCTTCAAGTCGGGATTAGTTAAAGTTTCATATTGTCATTAAAATGGAGTTTGCTTATTGAATTAATTATGTAAGAAGATATGTTATCCGCGCTCTGATCAGCGTACAAAAAATATCCACACTTTTAGCATTGCTGTAAATAATAACGTGTATTCTGGGGGCCTACCACCAGCTCAAAAGCAGTATTATTTTAATATTACTTCAGTGGGAGAAAGAGATGGAGCTATACGTCCTGTAGAGCTTCATCTCTTTCCCACACTGAAGTAATATTAAAATAATACTGCTTTATGAGCTTGCGGTAGGCCCCCTGGTGTGTGATTAAAATTGGCATGTCCGTATCCAAATAATACAGGAACAAAACCTTGTGTGAAACAAACGATATCGGATATAGTATTAAATAAAAAAAGCGGCCAAGTGCGAGTCGTACTCGCCCATGAAGGGTTCCGTAGCAGCAAGTAACATTGAATGAAAGGTAAATTGCGGTTTACGATTTATGACGTATTAAAAAAAAACTACTTGCTAGATCTCGTTCAAACCAATTTTCGGTGGAAGTTTACATGGTACATCATATTTTTTTTTTAGTTTTATCATTCTCTTATTTTAGAAGTTACAGGGGGACACACACACATTTTACCACTTTGGAAGTGTCTCTCGCGCAAACTATTCAGTTTAGAAAAAAATGACATTCGTAACCTCAATATCATTTTTGAAGACCTATCCATAGATACCCCACACGTATGGGATAGATGAAAAAAATTTTTTTGAGTTTCAGTTCTAAGTATGAGGAACTCCAAAATTATTTGTTTTTTTTCTATTTTTGTGTAAAAATCTTAATGTGGTTCACAGAATACACCTACTTACCAAGTTTCAACAGCATAGCTCTTATAGTTTCGGAAAAAAGTGGCTGTGACATACGGACGGACAGACAGACAGACAGACAGACAGACATGACGAATCTATAAGGGTTCCGTTTTTTGCCATTTGGCAACGGAACCCTAAAAATGGTTTCTTACTCAGCTAAAATAAATCTTAATTCTTCTCATAACCGAAACCATTGTCATGGTTTCGGTTATGAGAAGAATTTAGACATACACCATAGTCCACAATACATCCTACATTCCATTTAGTGTTGTCGACTATCCCACATCGCTCGTCATCCATTGCGCGCTCACTCGGCTTTGACTCAAAGTCGTTGTCTGGCCACGGTTCGTTAGGCCGAGATTTACTGGATACTCACGCCCATACGAGTCGTGGTTAGTTTGTGAAAAGTTTATATCTAACAGAATGGACTTTTGATGGAATATTCGGATGTTCAAAAAAGAGGAAGCTAGACAAAGGGTACCTATGGTTTAGTTGAAACCCATTTTTTCGTTATTGAGTTTTGTTTTTATTGGGTTGGCTGTAGGAATATAACAGGAATCTACATGACAACCGGGATTAAAAACATTGATGTCTTCTTTAGTGGGTGATTGTTAAAATAATCGATATTTTGAGGTAAATGCACAATAACAGCTTCTGCAAGTGCCTACTACTTAAATGTTCGTGCAGGGCACCCTGGGCAGTTAATCCCACAATCACCTTGCTTATATTTTTGACATAGCAAGCTTTTCTCATATTATTCGTGCCGATGGTAGAAAATAAAATAGTTATTGAAAGTATACTTATTTATAGTCATTCTCAAAAAGAGGCAATCGTATAGTCTGCTATAACAAACTGATATTATCTTATGACTGATACTAAAACAGAATAACAAAAGAGGATCTTTTTCTTCGCTTTCAAATTTCATATCCAACCTCAATCCTCTATCCAGGTCAAAGTGATGCTCCGAGTGGGTGCATCAGGCGAAGGCCCCTTCACCAGCGGTACCCAGACCTTCTCCATGGACAAGCGCAAGAAGCAGGTCAGCCTGTGCGAGACAGCGCCGGCAGCCACCGCGCCTGAAGATCGGAAGGTTGGAGTCGCCGCGCCGAAGATGTTCGCTTTCGATGCTATATTCTCACAAGACGATGCTCAGGTTAGTGAAGATGAAGCTTTTCAAGTTTTATGCTATCCTGGTCTATACCTACCAGGTATCAATGTGTAAACCCTGTATGTATGATGGACACACATTATTGTGTCCAATTGAACCAGTTCATCCGTAGCGGAGCTCCACAAGCAGAATGCATGAATTTTATTACTGCCACTTACTGTTGGTTAAAATATGTCAAAATAATACAAATTGCTTCTAAGGCCGCATTCCGAGTTACGTTAAAAGTGATAATATCGCGAATCCGACCAAATTTAAATGTCACAAAATATAAGGGCTATTGAGTAATAATTGTGACTATTAAATTTGGTCGGATTCGCGATATTATATATTATCACTTTTAGCGTAACTCGGAATGCGGCCTAAGTTTCTAGACATCTATTTCATCGATTTACATATGATCTATTTCACATTGTATTCAGCTGAAGTAATGATAAATAATTGTAGTAGTTTGTTAACTATACTACTCATCTATCAAAAAAGACCTGAGAGGTTAAGCTTATAAGCACTATACTGATACAGCAGTTCTACGTTAGTAATTGGAATCAAATAATACGCGCATTACAAAAGGCAATAATACATTTAAAATGAGTATATACGAATAGACCAAAAAAAACAGCTGTACACAGAGTGTCAGGCACATCGACGCGTAAACTGTTACTATAAACTCAGTACATGATTCTAGACCCATCAGCGACAAAAAAATCTGCTGTTCCTTACATTTTGACGTTTTCGTGTAGGTATTGTACGTTTGTATGAAAAATTTATACGCTGGAGGATCATGTGCTGAATTCATGGTAACAGTTTGTATCTTTCGAATTGACTAATCTAGAACTCGACTCTTTATAGATTATCCAATCATGGTATATCTAAATACTAATGAAATTAAACGCTAAAATCTCCAAAGGATCCATAAAACAAGTCTTAAAAAATAAAATCGCGTGTAGATGCCAGGATAATTGCCGAAAACGGCTGATAGCGTCCCACTGAACAAAATGATCACCGTCGTTAGAAAGGTACTAACACAGCCATTGTAGGAAAGACCTTTGAGATTATCAGACAAAAGAGGTAATTACAGTAATTAGCTGGCCCAAATTACTGGCACAAAGGAAGGAACAAGTCGAGAGGAAAATCGAAGTAGGTCTGTGTATTTGGAAGGATACTTGAATATGATTAATGTTAGGATACTTATAACTAACTGATCAGTCTTCAATCTTCTGATACGTACGTACAGTGTTTAGGATTTTGACAAAAAAGATGTCGACCGACTCGCACACCAAGGCCTTTCCTGCAGTAAGGGCGCTGATCGTTTGGCATGGCTCGCAAGCATTAATGACATCCTCCATCGGGCTCTTGTCACCGCCGGGGTGCCAGCTGTTTTAGAACCCAATGGCTTGGCACGCGACGGTGGGAAGAGGCCAGACGGAATTATCATAATGCCTTGGAAGTTGTGTAGGCCTTTGGTGTGGGATGCAACCTGTGTCGACACCCTTGCGTCATCCCATCTTCCTAGGACTACGGGCTGTGCCGGGGCGGCTACTGCAGGTGCAAAAAACCTCAAACGGCAAAAATATAGCAACCTTATTGGTGGTTATATTTTTGACCCGTTTGGGGTTGAAACAGTAGGACCGTGGGGTCCGAGTGCTCACCGAACATCGCCAAGCGGTTGGTCGACTCTTTACGTGACCAGAGGGCTGGCCAATTCTTAGGCCAAAGAATCAGTATTGCCATCCAACGTGGCAACGCTGCCAGCCTTTTGGGCACTTTTCCCGCTGACAGCGATGCGGACGAATTTTTTGACGCCCAATGAGCTCTTGTCTTTATTTTTAACTTTTTCCTTTACATACTTGTACATAATATATATAATAGTTACTTGCATTTAATTTAAGTTGGTATTCAATCAAAATACATATAAAATCCGGCTTAACATCATAATATAAGGCAGCATATTCTTAGTACTAACGTCTCATGTCGCATACTGCCGTCCTGAGGCGGACCCGACGTAAAAATAAGAGAGCGCTTACCTACTACTATTACACAAAACTTTCCTCTTAAAAGAACGGGTTGAGTTGCTAGCGACAAGCGGGAATCTGGATGTAGGTTATTTTAAAATATTTTAATTGAATACTATTTTGTAGGAGTAAAAACATTTAGTTTTGTCCTATTCTAGAATATACAGCGTGTATCAAAAATGTGTGGTCATATTTAAGGGTCTGCTACAGACCACCAATCTGAACAATTTTCGCCATGAGACTAAAACCGTAATAGCGCAAATATAATCAGCTATCTCATACATTTGGTAAGTATTGAAGTTTTGTATGATGAGGACCACACATTTATTTTTATCACGTAAGCAAGGTACTAATTGGTAAAAGTTCGTAAATTCATATTTGAGTAGGAAGATTCGCTTATTAATTCATCTGTTCAGTTGTTTGTTTTTGTTTGTTCCTTTTATTCATTTTTTTTTCCCCGTATGAATATTTTACCTTTTAATTTCAATAAAAACCGCATTAAACAAAATTACTTCATGAAACTTTTCCCTAACGTTTCTTAAAAGATTTTGTTCAAAGAAAGCATTTTTCGTCTACAAACTTTAAACAGCAAAGATAGCGAAAGAATGCATCGTTTTACAAAACGCAGCGTCATCACCCCGCTTGCTCCCCTCCCTTGCACTGAATGCCCCACACGGAGTTCTCGCGTAGTTCTATACCCCTCTGAATTTCATGCACCAAAAATGTCGCCGTCGGAGCGAGCCGCGCCTTCTCCTGTTTAAATTGTTAAACGGCGTGCACTGCGCGACTAACGCTAACTTTCACGTTCCCCTTTACCAAAAATCTTCACTTTTTGCTGTTGAGCAGGATAGAAAATTGTTAGCGGTTTTAACGAGATTTTAGAGCTTATGAGAAGTCTCTTAAGTGTTATGTGTCCCTGATATTGTTTAAGAGGGTTAGTCGGTGTAGTTCTTTTCTCCCGAGGATTTCTTGCTCACCTTGTACCTAGTTATCCGCGATCTAATCTGGTGTTAGCAAAACGTGTGCATAAGATTATGCAAATTGCCACATTTAGTTACATTATGGATGAGGCAATTTGCTGCTGGATACGGTGTTATCAATTCCCTAGTCACGTTTTTTATAAGGTAACATTTCTATCGTAAGGCCTATGAAAGTTTTCTATTGAAGATAAAGTTGCAAAATTACTACGTGGAATAAGCGGGAACGTCAAAGGAACTTACAGAATATCGAAGTTGAAAAGTCACAGTATAGGTACTATCAACTGTCTCGGTCTTTTCCAGCATTTCAACTTTGTAAATTCTTCCTACATTTCATAGCCACATTCAAAGTCAAAGTCAAATAATTTATTTCAGTTAGGCACAAAAAGGTACTTTTGAACGTCAAAAACAAAAAATAGAATTGATTCTAGTCGCCCCTTCCAAAAAGTAGTTTTCGTATGGAGAAGAATAGGCAAGAAACTCCACCGTTACTCTTTTAAAATGTTTCACAATATTTTATATACATTAATTATATAATTATATGTGAAGACGATGCACCTAGAATAAGATTACTATACCACAATAGGTAAAAATAATTAAAAATGAAGCAATGACAGAAAAAATAATTATGTAATGGATACATGGTGTTCACATATTTACAAGCAATATCTTACTTGCTTAACGTTGCTAATCACCGGGCAATCTAACAAATTCCAACCCAACCACGGAAGGTTTCCAATGCTGTAATAGTCCTGTAACATAAACCCTAAAACTCACTAAACCGAGAGAAACATGACCAAACGTGAACAATTCTCACAACAAGTCCACCGGTGCATACGAATCCCATTAGCATGGTGTAATCGCCATGTTCATGGATGCACAGCTTAAATTGTAGGAACACATGTTGTCATGTTAGAATATGTATGTCATGGGAGGAAAGGTTTTAGAGGACTGAATGCTTTCTTACGTATAAAAAAGTCACTGATGACGGTAAACGGTACGGACGAATTTGGTCAAAATAAAACACCGGACATTAAAGATGCGCTTCTAATGAATTAAATAAGGGAATTTTCAGTATTAGCAGCAGGAAATGAGCTTGCAAGCAAATACCAATAAGTCTTACCAACGCAACGTCTCGGCTATAGACCGTCAGCACCGAATTGTATATACTACCTACGAATCAAAACTGCTCAAACACAGAGGTTGCCCAGACATTTTCATAATTATTTTCAAATCAGTAGTAGCTTCGACAAAAAAATTCAGACAATCTGTTCTATCTAGAATTATTTCTTAGATTACGACGCAAAAATAAACTTAAAATTACCACTCTTCTTAAGTCCACCTAAAACTTAACCGTATATCTGTTCCCACAACAAAACCACGCATACCACACCCTAATACCCCACACATTATACCACTTAAGATCAGAAATCCCGATCAGGACTCACAGCTCCATAAACGTGGTAATAAATCACTTAACCGCGTAATGCGCGTTCAGATGTAATTACTGAACGCACAAGTAAGCCTGCAGTGCCTAATGCACCACTGTGTACAAGAGATTACGAGACGAGGAACTGAGCTCTAGATGTTGTGTGAGCTGTAAATAGGAGTGTTTTCATGCCTATTATACTCCGTGAAATTTGAATCACAGTTTTGCTAGAACAAACGTTGTTCAGACCATGGTCTACTACCATTCTACAGCATCCAATAAAAAAAAAACATAGTTTTTTTTTTAAAAAAAACAAAGTTTAAAATGTCAAGATTATCGTTACTCCCTACAACTCAGACACCACGCACGGAACACAGCATTGTCTACAGGGAAATGTACCTCCATAAACGAAATTTAGTTAGCAGTAGATAATCTTGACATTTTAAACTTTGTCTTTTTTGTGTTTTTTCAAAAACCAATTATGTTAATTTTTATTGGATGCTGTAGATTGGTAATAGACCATGGTCTGAAGAACGTTTGTTCTTGCAAAACTGTGATACAAATTTCACGATGTATAGAAAGACTTGAATTGATTGCCTCCTTGGTCTAGTGGTCGCAAAAGCTGCTAAACTTGAGGTTCTGCATGGGTTCAATTCCCAGGTCGGTCAGTGTTATTGAGTTTTTCCATCTGCAATTTCCAGTAGCAGCCCGGAGATGTGCGCCCAGTTGATGGCAATAGGGTCGCCCCCTATTACATGGGACTTAAACATAACTGGCGAAATGGGGTGTTCCCATTATAGGTACACCTCTGCCTAACCCTTCGGGGAATACAGGCGTGATGTTTTGTTTATGTATTTAGAAAGCAGTAAAAGATTTTTTCATGCGTGAAAGAAAAACCGGTCTCATGCGTGTCGGACCACGCACAGCAAAGGGTTACGTAGTTGGAATGAATATCTACGCATGCACAGTATTAATTTTATCGACAGCAATAATAACTTTGTTTCATAGTATTTCTCAAAAAAACTTCGAAAAATAAAGTTAAAACAAGCCTGCAGTGCCTAATGCATTACTGTTTACCTACAGGAGATTACCAGACGAGGAACTGAGCTCTATAGCTGCTGAGCTGTGTTGAGCTTAAAATTCTCTAAATAGTGCCTTTAAAAAGCATCAGGATCTTGAAAATGAATATGATATCGTGTTCGGCTTTTGGTTGAAACAAGGAATGCAATTACAAAGTTACACTGCAATTCCTCCTTATTATTTCATATCTTTCCAATCAATCAATCAAATCTGCCAACTTTCCACTTACTTTGTTTGAAGATTTTGACAGTCCATTAGAAACCTACACAAAATTATTTACTTATATAATGTTTATTATGAACTTTGAAGTTATATTTATACAGTGTGATTTTTCATAATGTGCACATATCAAAATGAGGGCGTCTTTATCTATGCTTAATTTTATGGACGGAAAAAATATATAAAAAATGATTTTTTTTTTTAATTAATATAAAACAATTTTTTTTTTCTCTTTGGCATCTTATTTATAAATTTTACAATTATTGTGAAAATTGATGAAAAAAATACAGATTTTTGCTAAAAAACCATGTTTATTTTCAATTGAGGGTAGTTTTTTTTCTCAATTTTCATTTTATGTGGACGCCTAATTACTTCCAATCATTATGGAGTTTGTTTCCTCGCGATAGATGATTTAAAATTTACACATTTTTGTAACAATTTTTTTATTCCATGATAAATATAAAAAAAGTTATTTATATTTTTTTAAATATTGTCCTGTCGTTAAAATTAAGCATAGATTCCCTCATTTCGTTATGTGCACATTATGAAGAATCACACTGTACCTACATAATATATCGATTTTTTTTTTTGTAAAACCAAGATTTTCTCAGAGAAATCTGGACACTCGTCTTGATCATTTGAACTCACCAAATGCAGCGCGCAAATGGTCGCAAAAAAGATCAGTTTATAGAAAATTCTAAAGTCCATTGAATCCACACGATCAAAATAATTAAGAGGCTATTACGATAGAATATGGGCCTTACACGAATGTAGTTATACAAGCGTTGATGTAACTTATCCGTGCAATAACTCACCGGACGGTGCCGGACAGCGGCCGGACGGCGGCTTACGCAGGCTTAGCTTCCGACGCCGGGACCCACCGGGATCCACCGTAATTATGTTAGTAATCTACCTTTATGACTTGTTTACATTACTATCAAAACAGATATTAATAAACTGAAATTTTGAGTGAAGGATTTTAAATGAAAGCCGTACAATGTGCACAACAGCTGTACGTCTCACTTCGGAAGACGCCGTTCATCATCCTTCGTCATTTTTATGTGTGGCTCGCAAACATTTTAAAATAAGTAATTAATTTTTATTTTGTTTTCTTTTATTTAATTGACTTCAATTCAACATAACTTATTTTCATTTTATTTTATTTTAATTGATCTTGGATTTTATTGTATTTTAATTTATTGATGTAATTTATTAATTTGTGTTTGGCTATGGGTGTTATTTTTTACCTGAAATAAATGAATTTATTATTATTATTAAAAAAAACGTGTGGCACTCGAGGACTGCCGCGGTAAAGCTATTGCATGGCATTTGTAACCTCCATACTTCCTATTTGTCAACGCTACACTTGGGATGATGACGTGATGACATAAAACAAAAATTACATTCCCATGACATCACGTTTCCCATGACAACATTACGTTGTCATGGGCACCGTCATTACATGGTAGGCGGAGTGGGGGGGTGTTAGGTTTTATTTTCTTTACGTTACGGAATTTCTTGATTCGGTCGCCGCGCTCAAAGCCTACGATAAAAACTATGCTATAGCTTAAAAATAGAATGGATATATAGATAAACCATTTATTTAGTGCACATAGAAGACACATACAAAAGCACAATTAACAGATAACAAAAAGCATGAAAATAAAAAAACGTGTGGCACTCGGGGACTGCCGCGGAAAAGCTATTGCATAGCATTTGTAACCTCCATGACAACATTACGTTTCCTATGACAACGTGATGTTGTCCGTCACCGTCATTACATGGTAGGCGGAGTGGGGGGTGTTAGATTTTATTTTCGTTACGTTACGGAATTTCTTGATTCGGTCGCCGCGCTCAAAGCCCGCGATAAAAGCTATGCAATAGTTTGACAAAAATAAGTTTCCAACACTAACATCACCTAAAAACATTCACACACAACCACAAAAAGAATCTTTCAGCGTTTATAATAATCTTTATATATACAATTCTTCTGTGAGTGTGTATGTCACTGAACTTCTCTCAAACGACTGGACCGATTTTGATGAATTTTTTTGTGTGTGTTCAAGGGGATCTGGGAATGGTTTAGATTCACAATCGGACCCGATAGGTGGCGGTATTCGGTCAGGACAACGTCTGTCAGGTCCGCTAGTAATTATATAAACACGGGGCTTGATATTTTATTGTATTGTTATATTTTATTTCTGTATATCCCAGTTTTATTTTTCCTTGATTTAGGTATTTTCTTTATAATAAATAAGCAAAAATGTTTTCCCTAAAAAGTGCTTTAGACACCATAGCTACCTGTTGCACATTGTACGTATTTTTCAATATGTAGATTTATGTAAAATACATTGATTACAATCTAGTGCTGTAGTAAATCAGTGGGAGCTGGTGGACGATAGCTCAATATGTCGGCGTTCGTTAACATAATTATGCATCATCCAACGTCACTAGACTCGCCAAAATCCAGTGTAATTATGAAATATAATCCTGCTGTTATTACCTGTAAATGCTTTATGGTTATTATTTTCATACATAAAATACGAGCAAATATTTTATGGAACATTCTGTCTTGCAAGCGCGACTACAGAGCTTGAAGTCTCGAGAACCTAGACAAAGTGACATTCGATCAGTTATCTATCGTTAAGCTCCTTAAGTTCTGTGTTGAGCTACAAGATTACTGACAAATGCGTGCACTGACTGGACAGGTCTACTCAAATCTGTGTGGTTCTTTCCTCAAAAGACCATCACAGACATTAAACCTGCATGGTTCTCATTGGGCCTGACTAAGATCATGTCTGGACTTTAAAAGAGACTGTGACCTCTGAGTTTATTTCGGTCTTCCTTCTCAGATTAGTCAGCTAAGAAACACCGAACTCATCTAGTTTTAAAAACATAATTTAATTTTGACGTGTAAATGTGTTTTTTGAACCAATTTACAGAAATAAATATCAATTTTCAGCGATTACGATGATGGAAAACTTAATAATACATGGGACTGACATAATTATGCTACCGAAAGGTTTTGCTATTCTGTTGAAAGTCGTTGTAGAAATACGAAACGCTTTGAAGGCGTAGTGTGAAAGTGTTATTGGGTTTTACTATTATTAAAATTCTCAGTAGCAGCCCGAAGTCTGGATTAGTTGTTGGCAATAAGACTCGGCAACTTTTGGATACCTTTTTTTATGGGAAATTATCAAATAACTTCTCCCGCTCTGTACAGAGCGGGAAGGCGTGTCAGACTCTTACTGACTAAAACCCACCCGTGTTCCTTCGGTTGCCCTGTTACCGGGGGCCACGATCTCCCTTTCTGTTTTCTTCGCAACCCCGGCAGGCATCGGCCCTAGCGGACCCCGTCAATTCTGCTGACATCTCTTTGAGGCGCGCGTGGAATACAACGCGCCGTCGACCCGGACCTGGTCCTTATCGGATGGCAAGCTACCCATTGCTCACCGTCAACTTTTGTGTAACTAGGTACATGATATTTTTATAATAACTGGCGAATCGTAGATGTACTTATATAAGTCTGCCTACGCACCCACTATCATCCTCTTAAATCTATTAAAAACTACCATTGTAGGTAAAGTTAAATATTTAAAAGAACAAAAAAGAACCGTAATATTTCCCGGAGAAAATATTTCGGCTCTCCTATGAACAGATTACGATCTAATAAATGAAGGACTGTGGGCTTAATAACAAATTGAAAACTACTTTCATCAAAATTAATTTCAAACTTACGAGACTGGATCAAACTGTTACTATTCGTTATTAATATCTCACAAAAGTTTTAAACCTCAATCAATAGGACTATGGATAATATCAGTGAGTTTTAATTTAATTAATGTAGAATTTGTGAGATTTAAAATAATTGTTTGGTCAGTTACTTTAAAATGGTTGTTTCCAAAACTCCATCCATCCGATTTTAAATATGTTTTCTCGATAAGAATCAAAGCGAAATAAATAATTAAGTTTCAAAACATTATAATATTTCTATACCAGTTTTATACAGAAAAAAGCGATCAATGTCGCAATTTAATTAATTGAAATAAAGTTAATAACAAAAATTGATTAAATGACGGCCCTCCATTGCGAACTAAGCGCTCTCAATTAGTGAGCGGAGTCCTGGTCATTAAAATTTTCGTTCAAAACAATTTCAGTATTTCCATGTTGAGTGTATAACCCCTGCGATGGATGACCATAAGATGGTAAAGTGGGCGGGAAAGTTCTGTATTTATTATGTAATTGCCCACTTCATCTCTTGTGAAATGTTATCATAATCTTTTCGTATTCATCGAGGGGTCAGAAGCTGTGGTCTTGAATCTATTCGATGTAGGTATAGGTAGGATGGAACAAAAAAGTCGTGGTAATTAATAATTTGCTTAGGATACAACCCTGCACTAACTCACCTCAATCACAATAAAAAAGGCCTTAAGAACTTTTGAAGATCATCTCTACAAAATTATTGAAACTAAATCTAATTCTTTTAAAATCTTGCCAACCTCTGAACTTTTTCAGAGTAATCCTCTATTATACATATAAAAGCAGGCCGCCCTACACAGCCCTCTAATCTCAGTGCTCCACCTTAAGTCCTCTTAATTATCTGTGGAGCAGCCGCGAAGAAAAATACAGGGGCAAAGAGAACACTAAATTATGTTTCATACAAAAGATAATATTAATAAAGAAAGTAGGTTTGTGTAGTTTCTTGATCTATTGAATGAAGGTGTTTGCTTGTCTGGTTATGTAGGTTGATGTGATTTATTTGATTACAATGGCGATATCCATTAGCATTCTGTTACTAATGTCAAGAATCTACCATTCTTTGGGAGGGAAATTATTGTTGGCATAATTAAAATTTCATGTTGACATTCTCTGAGATTGTCTGCAGAAGACGTCTATTTTACGATTACACGACATTTACGATTTATTTCAACAAATTCCTCGATTTTAATCATCGTTCGACTACTAAAAGCCACAACAGCAACTAGCGATATCATTATAACCCCCATATTCTCTAAGCTTCGTCGCAGCCCCCTAATCTGCGTGCTACCTTAAGTCCGCGTAATTACCTGAGATCCGGGGCGAAAGAAAATACCCTGGTTCGAACGATGGAAGGTTCAGAAACACCCTAAGTGCCAGATTTTAGTAAATTATTCACAGCATTATAGATACTTTGTTTCTCGTTAGGGGTGACGTGGTAGTGAATAGAGATTTAAGGGGACGATAGCTGACTTTTAATGATTTTATACTGAAGATGACGTCTAAACGAGTAGTTTTGGTGACTTGGAAAAAATATATGTTAAATTAGAGCATTTTTTTAATATTTTAATATAAGCATATTTGTGATTATGTTTATATTACATAGTGAAATTAATTTGTAAAGTTATGTCTAACGCAGATAAAAAACTGAGAATGACGCAAAATCCATCAAGCATATTTTTCTGAAAACTTCACTATTTTAAAGATAATTAAATTACTAATCTTTTAGTATACGTATTTTATTAAAATACCTTTTGTTTTACGTGTAATAAATTATTGGGATGAGGTTTACAGCCTCGCTCAATCTGGGTTCAATACTGTAACTTCTTGGCTCAATAACAACGGCCTTACTCTCAATGTCAGCAAAACTAAATTTGTACCATTCTCTATTAAAAACATCTCATCCGCAGTTCACGAAAATTATTACATCAAGGCCCATTACTGTTCATCTGCCCACTCCTGTTCCTGCAGTCGATTAGAAATAGCTTTTAGTGTAAAGTACCTGGGAGTCATGATTGATAGTACTCTCGGCTTCAAATACCACCTGGACCTACTGTCTTCCAGAACTCGAAAACTAATTTTCATTTTTAAAAATTTAAGCCGTATTGCAGATAAAAATGTCATTAAAATGGTTTACATGGCACTGTGCCAATCCATTCTAACTTATTGTATTACGGTATGGGGTGGTACCTGTAAAACTTACTTAATAAAACTTGAAAGAGCTCAAAGAGCGGTACTAAAAGTAAGCCTGTCGTTACCTTTCTTCTTTCCTACCAAAGATCTGTACTTGCTCTTTGATGTGCTGACAGTAAGACAACTTTATATTCTGTGCTCAGCTCTAAAACAACATTCACTAATAGGGTATGATCCTTTACTTAATGTAAACAAGAGAGTGAAACACAGGGTTTGCCCAACACTTTCTAATCGTAGTACCGCCTTCTCACGCAAATTCTTTGAATTTCTTGGTGGACATCTATATAATAAGATAAATAAGAAGCTAACTGTTTACCCTCTTACAAGAGCTAATTGTAAGAGGGTTATTACTGCCTGGCTTAAGTCCCTCAACTACGATGACACTGAAAATCTGCTTATTGTACCATCCTAACCAACTGCATATACTGTCACCTCCTTCACCCCGCACACACGCACTCACACACACACTCTCTCTCTCCCACACACACTCACACAGACACATACACGCTCCCTCACACTCGCACTCACACTCGCGCACACACACTCACGCACACATACTCAATTACTCACTCATGCAATTTAGTTCCTCTCACCCACTTTGTACCCCCATAACAGCAACAATCTCTCTGCACCACTTTGTATCCCCATAACATCAACAATCTCACTGCACATAGTTAATCCCTGTTAATTATTACATATCACTGATGTTGTATACAGCTGTCACCTATTGTCCGGAGTCTGGAGAGGCTGGTAATCTGTCATACAGGTCTCCTAGTACAGAAACCAGTCTCTCGCATAGATCACAACAATTATCGCTAATGTTTTGTTTGTTTGTTTTTTAAATTGTTTGTAAAATTCTATGTGAGAGAAGAACAATAAACTTTATTATTATTATTATTATTATTAATAATGCGTCTAATTTGGGACAGCGCTCCTTGATGGGCGAGTCCTATTACTGGCTGGACGTACGACGCGTTGCGTGAGCTCAGTACAGAACACGCAAGCTAACCATTCAAGGTCACTGTCATATATCTGCGTCTTAATCGTGTTTAATGAGAGGGATGTTAAATGTGTGTCTTAACTTTTTGGAGTTCAGACTCAGAAATGATACACAGAAATAATGTCTGTAGTGTTTGTAATTTTTACGTGAAACAATCACGGATGGTATAATAACGGAAATGTGTGTTTCACCTCATAAATAGTATTTCCGTTTTATTCCAAAACTTGCAGTTGGACCGTGAGTAAATAATAATAATACCATTTATTGCAAGCGACACAGACCCAGAGAAAAATACCTTAACCTAATCATACATATTCTAATATAAACAAAACTTTTTGTTAATAAATAAGGCTTAGACTATGTTAGTAGCACTTCACTATGCACTAGCTTGTCTTAGTGCTGTCTTGTGGAACTTGTCCGCGGAACCGACGGAACACCACGTCCTTCGGCCAAAAGTCTTCTTGCATGACGAGGGGCAGATAAAAGTTTGGTACATGTCCCAACCCTAAAACCGTTCACAGTCCGAAAGAAGCGTTTAATAAGTTTACTACAAACAGCATTTTATTTGCTGGACATGAAGGGCTTTATTTATAAACGTTGCTCGAAGATAAGTAATGATTAGCGACTGTTTAACCATATATTTTTAACGTTAAAACGTATCTTAACTATAAACAACGTTTATAAATAAACGGGATTATCTATACCTCTTGATACCTCTCCTCGACCTTGCCTTGATAACCTATCTATCCATTCGTATAGAAGAGTTAAAGCTACATCATCTTGCATCCTTGTCACAGACGGAGATATGCTCGAGCGCGCTGACTGACGTCATCCACGCCGTCATCAACGGGACTGACGGCTGCCTCTTCTGCTTCGGACACGCAGGACTTGGTAAGAAACAAGTATTTACACTACATTAGCCTTAACAAGAAGATATTGTATGAGAAGAGGTATTTGCTCTGCAGTGGGATAATATAGATATTATTATTATGTTCTAGCTGTTAGCGGCTTCGCCCGCGTAAAGTCTATAAATTATAGCCTATGTTACTCAGTGATAATATAGCATTCTACTGGTGGAAGATTATTTAACATCGGGCAATAGTTTTTGAGTGTATTCATTACAAACAAAAGTACAAACTTATTAAAATATATACAAATCTTTTTCTTTATAACATTAAGTGTAGATGTAGATATTATTGAGATGATTATGAATATGATTAACTGTTTGTCTTTTAATCTAAAATCACAAAAGTTAACATAGGATAGAGGTTACCTGATTTATTAATTAGAAACTTGTTCAGGCCTATCATTAATTGCAAACAGGTAGGTATTAAGATTACTATTACTAACTAATGACAACATAATCGCGAGAATTTACTGTAGAGTTGTACAGTTGCTTATACATATAGGTGTGGCGTAAATAATGTATAACCCTGAAACTGTCGATCGGTCAGATTATTATTTATCATTTACCCCACTTATGGGGCCCCACTTACTACGCTTGCCAGGGTTGGTCAGTGGATGGGTGACCATCTTTACATACCGAGACTCCTCCGTGCCTCGGAAAGCACGTTAAGCCGTTGGTCCCGGCTGTCATTCGTAGATCTTTGACAGTCGTTACGGGTTGTCAGAAGCCCGAAAGTCTGACAACCAGTCTTACCAAGGGGTATCGTATTACCCAGTTACTGGGTTGTGGAGGTCAGATAGGCAGTCGCTCCATGTAAAATACTGGTATTCAGCTGCATCCGGTTAGACTGGAAGCCGACCCCAACATAGTTGGGAAAAGGCTAGGCAGATGATGACCCCACTTATGGCCACCGCAGTTTAGTACATTTTTTTTCGATACATGGTCCCAAAATTGCATAATTCCTTCCTAAAAATGTGAGAATAATAATTTGGTCATCCATGGGCATATAGCGATATAAATGGGGTAAATGATAAATGATAATCTGGCCAATCAACAGTTTCAGAGTTATCCATTATTTACGCCACACCCTGTATATTCTGTTTGGTGGTAGGTAGAAATTCTTGTTTATCAGCCTCTTATAAACACTTCAAAACACCAATAAACAGCCAATAAACTCATATGCACATAAGTATAGGATAAGTTACATGTTTATCGTACAGAGGACTCTTTGAGATAATAATCAAGTTCTCACATTGAATCCAGAAGTGTTGATTAAAAACTGTGAAACTGTACCGGATAGGGTTGGCACGCTTCAATATTAAAATAAAATATGGTCGTAACTAATGAAATGAACCTTTGAACAATGGTATGTACTCGTGTGGATATTAGTTACTGCAAATAATTTAAGATATTAATCTTTTACAGGAAAATTTTCTTATTAAAAACACATTTTTGAACGGTAAAAGGAATTATTCTAGCATTACATTAAAAAAAAATTATCTCGGAACTATTAAGAAAATAAAAATTATAAGTTGACGGAAACTCCAACTGTAGCACTTTAACGCTATATTTGCAATACGGAACTACAACTCAATCGGAAGGTGGTAGCCCTAATTATGCACTATAAAGTATGAAACTTCTCACTCGGCTCGGGCGGTGGGATTTGCATCTAAATGGCAAAGAGTCGGGAGAGCTCTTAATTGAAAGTTTGATAAATACGACCTATCTCCGTCTCGCTTGCACACCCGTGATGGCAAAACTTTGATATTAAAACTGGGATTTCAAGTTAACACTATGAATGTTAGGTTGAAGGTAGTTTGAAGTCCGGTTTAAATAAATTATGGATAGCATCCGTCTTTGTTCTAGGAAATCGTTTTTCTTTTCATTTCCCGGACCTTTAGTCGAACGTCAATTTTTTAAAGAATTTTCTATTTATATTTCTAGTTTATTCTAGATTCTTTAGTAATTTGATTTACAGTAAAGGTAATTAAAATTAACTTAAACAGTGGTCCGGCCAAAGAAGATAAACAAAAACAGAGAATTCAAACCACGATTAAAACCTAACCAATTAAAACATTCACCTTCAAATAATCTTTTCCAACAATAGAACACGACAACTTAAAAACAAGACAAAAGCCAACAACGCTAAGAGTATTACCAACCTATTAATAAGTTCCAAACACGAAATCAATTTAGCAAGTTGTGCGGGATTATCCGAACGATGCGATCAAAATAATACCACAAACAAACAATTGCGAAATGGGCTTATACTTTCATTAACACAAAACAACCAACGACTAAAAAGGAAAGAGGTAATTTACCCCAACCTCCCCTCATAGATTAAGGTTTCAGATGCAAATTGAATGCCTCGCGAGATGAAAGTTTTGGGGAAACGCGGCGATATTGGCACTAAACCCGAGCTTACTCCCACATCCTGGTTATTCGGGATCGTAGATCCAACTGAGTGAATAATTTGAACCTCGTTTTAATTATTGAAGGATTTTGGAAGCCACGTGGAGCCAAGTGAACTTACCTGGCATTAAAAGTGATTTCTTGTGTTCATTATTCTGATGTCGTGAATTTATTCCGCGGTTTTTGGTGTTTGAGTTGAGCTGCTCGTATCAACTTTCTATTTACGTATGTACTCTAAATTCAAAAATAAGTTTTAGCAGGGAGTTTGAATGAATTTGACTTAAAATGAGAATAGGATTTTGCGATCCTTACATGTTTTCCTCCGACAAGTTTTTAACCAGAATTTAGGAAGGATATTGGGTAGATGAAAGGCATTTTGAGTGTTTTAAATCAACAATTATTCATGAACCAACTTTACCTGAAAATATTTCTGCGTAGGGTATTATTTCAAATTAACTTACCTACTTTCTTATATATTTTACTCTGTATCTCATGTCTCCATTTCTTCATCCAGGTAAATCCTACACAATGTTGGGGCGGCCGGACTCACCAGCAGCACTGGGCGCGATACCCTGCGCCATTACGTGGCTGTTCCGAGGTATAGCAGAGCAGAGACACAAGTGTGGCACACGGTTCTCCGTGAGGGTGTCAGCAGTAGAGCTGTGCACCAACACCAACCAGATCCGGGACTTGTTAGCGCCTTATCAAAATGGTGATATATTTATTGAGTTACAAAGACGTTAAATAGTTAAATCTAAAAAACTATTCTTATTTTCTAGTACCTACATAAAATTATCTACTTACTAAAAATTTAAATTCATTCATTCACTGATTGACAACGCACAACGAAAACTGTTGTGTCTTGAAGCATGAAATTATGCACAAGACTTCCTTGTGTATCGAAGGTGAGCATAAGGAAGGAGTTTTGAAAATTCATCCTACAAAGGGGGAAAAAGAAGATAAAAGTTTTTAGGGAAAGTTCGACATATTTACCGATATGAAAACATATCGGGCAGGTGAACAGCTTGTTAAAGATAACAAATAAATGAGTCATTAATATAAATAAAATAATCAGATTGAAAACGACAATGCGACCATATACGCAATGCCTGCACAGTTTTGCATGTATGATCAAACTGTACAAGCAAACATGAACTTGTTTGAGACAAAACTGTAATCCTCCTGAACTATGAAACTCGATTGGATAGATCATGCTGTTGTTGTTTACTTACGCACGGTCATGCATAACCTAGCGTGTATAGTTGGCTAAAGAAAGAGTAGCATTCCGTAGTGGATTACAAAGACTTAGTTGATAAAATATTGACTCACAACACTATCTCTTATTCATATAATTTTCTCTCCGCCGCAGACACGGAGCAATCTCCAGGCGTTTACCTCCGAGACGACCCTCTCTTCGGAACCCACCTGCAGAACCAATCAGAACTCAGAGTGCACAGCGCTGAGAAGGCAGCCTTCTACCTGGATGCTGCACTGGCTACCAGAGGGGCCCGGGAAGAGGGAAAAGATAGCCATCTTTTGTACACGCTACATGTGTACCAGTACAGTGTTGGAGGGAAAGGAGCAGGTAAGAAAAATTATGCTTCTATCTGAAACTCAAATATCAATAATTATGTTTTTCTAAATACATGCCAACCAAACCGTGTCTTATCTATTATGGTGTGGTCATCTTATAAATAGATACTAATAAGTATTTAAAACATCTTCATCAAAACAAAATCAAATCAAATCATTTATTTTTGCAGAAAAACACTGTTACAATGGTGTTATAAAAATTTACATGTTTCAAGTGATTCTACCGTAAGGCATGCAAAATGTATAGGTACAATCATAAAATACAATCAACAAATAGATAAAAAACAGTCATAAAATACTTTAAGATATTAAATTAATGCAATGTCATACAGATTAATTATTTATTCAATAATAGTAGTCTCTTTTAATAATTAGCCCGATTAGCCGGATACCGGTTTAAGCTTCCACCTTTGACCTGATCATCACTTACCATCAGGTGAGATGCAGGTAAAGAACTTCCCCGTTGTAGTAAAAAAAGGAAAAAATTGCACTTCTAAGAAACAATCAAGGATTTATTAAAAGAAAATTAATTACGAAAAATTTACATACCAAGTACAGTTATTTCAGAAATGTTCATTGAATATTGTCTTATATTAAACAGAAGCTTTAAATAAAAGTTTCACTATCCTCCGCCATACTAAACGGGTCACAAAACAACATAGTTCCTGAATTAAAAACATTTCTCTCTTTGTTCACAGTTGCCGGAGGACGCAGCCGCCTGCATTTAATCGACCTAGGAAACTCAGAGAGAGGGAAAACAAACGGCGGAATACCACTATCTGGTTTAGGAAATATATTACTTGCAATATTCAACGGACAAAGGCATCTACCGTATAGAGACCATAATCTTACACATGTTTTAAAAGAGTGCTTAGGTTCGCTAACATGCCATACAGCTATGATAGTCCATGTTTCACCGAATGCCCAAAATTATTCAGATACTTTAACAACATTACAGTTAGCCTCTCGAATACATAGGCTTCGAAGAAGGAAGGTCAAATATTCGTCAAATAATAATGCTGGTTCCGGTGGGAGTTCCGGCGAGGATGCTTCGAAGCCAAGTAGTAGTGAGCCGGACCCATCAAGTAGTGATCTCTCAGCTGACACGGTCATATACGTGGGTCCCATGGACGACGCAACTGACGGAGAACATCCACCGGTGTATATACCCCACATAAATTCAGGTGACAACCGATGTGTGCTTAGTAAGGCGTTACGAGGTTCAGCAGCAGAACAAAAACACAAGTCATCGCTATCTAGAGTAGTTGAAGAAAAAAGTCCTGTGCATAGATTACACGGGTCACCCAAAGCATCACCGTTAAAAACTTTACAGCCTAGCCATACTCCGAAAGCGTCTCCAGTACATTCAGTAACATCTAAATCGACACCACTTAAGAAAGCGGGTTCAAAACATCCAGAAGAAGGGAAAAGCACCAGTGACGAACAGTGGATCGATGGACCTAGAATATCTAAATCAAAATTAGTTGAAGCAAGGCATATTATTAAGGAAACTCAAGGCAAGAAACGTGAAACTTGGATCGATGGTCCAATGCAAGAACCAACAGTACCCATACAATTTGAATCTGTGCCAATGCTACCTACCAATAATGCTTTACCACTCCAGCTCGGTATTCTTGGTGCCCTCGGTAGTGAGAACCTGGGATACGGATATATGGACAACCACAAGAAAAATATGATAAGAAAATGGGTTGAAAATCAAACATCACAAATTCATAAATCCAGACATAACTCACCAAGTCACAAAGCGCAGGTTGTGCACAAAGAACCTGGAGTAAGAATTCCTGACGAACCTGAAAATGCTCACAAAATGGAGCCAGTGACGAAGGACTCAGTAAGGCGAATACATGTGGAAGAATCAGTAATAAGGACTGGATTAAAAGCTGGTTCCAAGGGAATGGCAATAGAAGAAGAAAATGTTGGACCAGGTGATCAGAATTCAATGAGTAAAAAAAATTCTAAGCCAAGCAAACACGATATAGATGACGATGATGATAGTGAAGAATTAGCTGAGATACCACCCGCATTACCAATCATGCAACCTAGCAGTCTCAGTAGTAGAGAAGTTTCAATGGAAAGTTTAGATAGTAAATATAAAGAACGGTTGAGAATGGAAAATGAGTTAGCTTCAAATCATAGTAGGGACATTGATCCTCATGGCATGAGTAGAGGACTTAATGACGATGAAGATGAAATCTTAGAAATAATTGAAGTAGAAGAGCCCCTAGAACCTGTTCCAATGATGGACTCTTGTCTTCAAGTAACCGAGGAGGATATTGCATTCTGTATGGGTTACTCTGAAAATCCTTTACCAGAAGTAGATCAAGAAGATTTAGACGATCATCCACTTAGAATTCTTAGTCAAGAAAATTTAACAGTGGCATCGACTTTTACAGACACTCTTTCTTTGTATAGTGAAGTCGAACGTCAAATTAGAAATGAAGCTTATCTTAGACAGACAATAGGATTTTATGCAGATAAATATAATGGTGATCGTGGACTTGGCTTAAATCCACATGAAAGCTTACCTTCATCACGCTCAAGAATTGATGACATAATGAGTCTAACTGAATTGTACGGCTCTCGACGTAATATGTTAGACAACATTGATGATTACAATAACATGTCTATTACGAGAATAGCTCCACAATTCCAGTCGCTATCTCTGTCGAATGTTCGTGATACAGAAGAATTTGGGGGCGACGGTTCTGTTTATAGTGAACCAGCTTATAGGCCAAGTGACAAAATATGTAATAGTTGCAAGCGAACCATGTCTAGGCCAGGAAGTGCAATAGGAGAGTGTGATGCATATCAAGATTTGGAAGCACATAACGATTGCTACGGTCCTTTCGAAAGATACCGAGGAAATGATATTACAGACGCACGTATAGCATCTCTAAGGCATCCTGATGGGGCATCTGATCCTAACCTAAGAGAAGAAAGACGAATACCAGGTAGCGGAGCTCCTTCATTTAAAGAACTAAAGTCAAACTTACACCTGGAAGTTACGCCTCCGGTGGTAACAACTGAACCACGAACGGAAAAAAATGACAAAGGTATAGCAAGGGTAGTTGCTAGTTCTAAACCTGACGGTTATGACAGCGGTCATGAGTCTACCCCGCGGACGGGTAAACACAGTCCTGCGACTACCTCAAGACGTGCTGAATCGGGATACGATTCAGTTCCACGAGATTCAGATGCATCGTCATTAGATTCGTACCCAACGCGGCGAGCAGCTGTTGCTCGAGCGCATGCAAAAAAGCACACCACAGCAAAATACAAACAGCATAGCGACCGTTCTTTCTGTTCGTGGCTACGGAACCCCTTCACTTGCAAGTACGCCGATACAGATCCAGAAATCAGTGATTTTTAGAGCAAACAACTAAATGTATTTAATTGTAAAATTCTAAATAGATATCGTTAAGCTACGTTACCGAATTTAATCTGGAGACTGCTTTTGTACTCTAGTACTCGTATTTATAAAATAAATGCTTCGACACTGTTAGGTTACCACTGTATTTTTCTAGACTTACGAAAGCTTCTAGCTCTGCGCTCTAAATATGATAATTTAGATAATATTATCACTATTGTAAATACAGATGATATGCGAGGATTGCTATGACTTGTTAGCGTTTATCTTCTGCTCATTTTTGTACTTTTATACTGTCATCATGAGAAAACTTCTATTCCCAATGTATTGTAAAATAATTTTCAAAGGTTGGAGTAGCTTTTGTATTGAATCCACTTGTAAATTGTTTAAAGCAAGATGTCTTCCTCTGTCTTCCCCTGTCTGTGACAATTTCATATCGAGGAAATTATTTTCTATATCTGCACTGGCACTGACCTCATTGTCGTAATGTTATCTGTCGCGTTTATCACAATCACTTCTGGAACACCAACTTCCTATTTCTCCATTTTGTATTTTAAATCCAAAGAAAGTTTGTTGGGCTGTTATAACTTTTATAAAGCTACTAGTATGAAACAGTTTTGTACGATAAACTAAACCAGAGTGATTGGAATAGACTGCGTATAATTTATATCAATGTAACAAAAAATCTCGTTTCTAGGATTTAAGACTGTTGTCATTTCATTGGCCATGTTATATATAGCTTTAACATTTTGATATATTGTAATAATGTAACGAGAGGTTGACGGATCTGTATGTATGAAATGAGACTCACTACACTCGTCGGCTTTATCGAATGTTGGTAAACTAAGTTAACGCTTTATGTCAATGTTTTGTTATTGTACTATTAATATTACAAATATATATCCTAAATTCTACTATGCGTTCGTATTAGTTTACAATAAATTGTTCGATTTCGATTAATGCTGATTTTATTTTATTGACACGCTAAATCACAACAGATTACCTGCAATGGTGTCGTTGACTCTGTTTACAGTCTACGAAAGTATACCGTGATTCGTTTGAAAAAGTAATAGAATCACAATGGCCTGCTTTTCCACATTACTAGTTAACTTTAAATGCTAAATAATCATACCAAATGTAGAGTCGACATCGCGGATCAAAACCGTCCTTTTAATCAAAATAAGTACTCCCGATTTGAAGATTATTCGCTTCCTTAATCGCTTATGCTGTAGTAAAGAGATCATCCAAATAGAAGCCACTATGCCCGAGCACTTAAAACAAAAAAACCATGAATAAATAATGTGATACCGAGTACACCCGCGCCCTAGGGATGGGAATTTCGAAATCTTTTGGGGATATAAACTTTTTTCCCTCGTCAAAAGTGGAGCAACTTTCCCCTGTTAAGATGCAGCCCTATTATCTTTCATTTCGCCAGTAATTCAACATTCTCGGTGCGCCCCGCGAAAATCAAGCTATCAAATAAGACGTCGCCTACCCTTCGTGGGGTGACAACTTTTTTCTTGGAAATCTCCCAATAATTTGTTAAAGTGGCAGCTGGTTAGCCCATAACGCTTATCGGGTTCTAAAAAGATTTTAGCGTTTTTACATTGGATGGGGAAAGTTATATTTTCATCGGTAAAGGCAATAAATTCTACTTTTTTATCGTTTATTTTGTGAATTCATTCGAAATTGCCAGGAGTGGAAGCCATACTTTTTAACGCTAGGAAGTGTGATCGACTGAAATTGGGGAAGATGAAACTATTGAGTTGGAAGCGAACAAAGAGGGTGACAACCACTCTACAGCAAATTGCATTTTGTTCACAATGTAATCTGGGAAAATCCGGTATATTGGCATAGTAACTATTATCTCTGGTGCAGCAGCCTCTTTCCTGCATAATAAGATTGTTTATTATACCTAATATTTCCTTGAGATCATTGATGTGATTGAAGGCATTCGAAACCTATACATACGTGGACATGACTAATCCTACAAAAATAATAGCCAAGAAACCTACTGGACCTCCTATGCTTCTGCTATTTAAAAGTCTTAACCATTATCAAAAGCCCAGTCTCGACTGAGTTTTCTTAATATTTTGAGATGGCAGACACATATTATAGCAATATGTAAGGTACAGTCGTTTGGCAGCCCTACAGCTGAACTCAGCGACAGATGTTATATCCTTGATCTGATTCAGCCTTTTAGTACTCCTTTATTCTAGAGCTCTTAACAAAAGCACCAGTGTGTCTTACGACTTTCTGGCACTTGTCTTGATACTCAGCAAAGTTACCCTTCGCCACCGCCGGATAAAATCTTTCCTAATGTTGGTACAGCATTAGCTACATAAAGCGATAGATATTTTATGTACCTCCCTCTTTTCCCGCCAACATCCTTAACTAAACGAACAGCCGATTATTTAATAACGCGCACGCTGTCACATAATACGGCACCAATAAGTACAAAATGCGGATAAAAATAATAGCTCCGACCGAAGAAGGCACACGCGTCGACCAGCGCGGTGACGGCGAGTCGAATCGCACGTGACAAGAACACGAATCGCGTAAACATACCCACGTTCTTTCACACAATTATACACACTACACAACAAGAAATAGAGCCTATTATTCTGTGAAGCTACTTCGTATTTGGGCTCTAAAACATTGGAACGTGAAACATACTGAAATAATAACAAAACGGATAGGTATCAGGGGTAGGTATAATGGTGTATCAATCCTGGCTCATAGGAGGAAACACCGAAGGTATCACATTTGTCATGGAACGTCTGTTGTCTACGGCCTTGTGTCCAGCATACAAAGTAGATAAGAGATGGAACTACTTAAGCCGAGGTAGGAAGAAAGCAGAAAACGTGCTTAAAAATGTAGATATAGATATACCTACTTTTATGGGTGTCCTAAAATAACCTTGAAGCTGAAAATATCTAAGTGGAAAACCAATAGCTTAAAATAAGCAGTTTTCAGATAACCTTTATACTAAAGTAATCATAGACTTTACTCAGGTTACATTCAATATCGTGCCATTTTACGCACGGCCAGTTTACGTATACGAATTTCTAGTTTTAGTGCAAAGCAATATTACCGGCTAACCTCCGGAACCATCCAGGAATATCTGGAGGCCTAAAACGGCCGCTTTGGCAGAATCATAATATGATAATATTATAAATCACACAAACTGTCACAAACTGACAATCCATAATATTATCTGCGTTCAATTCATATTACGCAATTCATCTGTTTGACAGTTTTGTATTATAATGAAATAACATTTTATACAAATTCAAAATTATTAGTAAACAAAAAAAACTTAGAAACTGTTGTTAGTACTTAAATACAATTACAAAGAACAACACTCATTACATACATTCTATACACAAATGCCCCTGTGCCGAGACATTCCGCCCCGTCCAGATAACCAATAGGGAGATATTGTACCTCCCTAAGAGATCATCAGACGAACGAAATGCCTCAACACAGGTGCACGTACATCTTCAGCTATAGTTTTCAGGATGCTGTTGTGACTCCCCCGCACCCTTCTCATAAGTTACACGACTTTATTTCGAATGACGGCATAAAAATCATCAGTAAATAAAAATAAAATCTTATTTGATTAATAAAAACTTTAAAGAAAAAATTTCCGATAAAATTACGGTCTTAATTTGCGGCAATATTTACACCAAATATGATTCTGATATGAACTGAATTGAATATGATTCAGCTAAAATATGTGTCACCATAGAGGAATTGCTGGGAATTCTGAAAATGGATTGCTTTTAGAGGAATTGCTAAATGTGGCCATTTCAGACCCGCTGATTTTTGCTGTATTACCGATAGGTATAATCCCGTATAAGTTGCCTCTGGCGACATCCAAAGAAAATATCAGTGAAGATTTTCTTACTTCAAAAGCAAACAGGAAAAAATAAAAATAAATTGAATTCTATACAGAATCGACTTTCGACTTTTCCATTGAAAATGAACAAAAAAACCCAACTTCTGTCGAATGTAAATAGGCATTTTGACCAGCTGCGTTGGAATAGCACTGCGCTGGGTACAATGTGGGACAAGTTGTACCTATTGTATTGTATTGTACGGTGAGTTTTGTTTCTTCAAAAAGCCCATCCGGGGAACATTTCGGCGACGGCATACGTGTCCGGAATGCGAAGCTCCCGTTTACTGAACAACACACACTGTACGCCTTTCGCGAGGCTAGTATAAATTCTGCACGACCCTTTGAATAGATATTCTTTGTTTATCTACTATAATTTAGAGCTTAGGTCTTGAAGGAATTATGTTAGGGACGGTTTTTGGGACTAGAGTCTGTAAAGTACGACCGTACGTGAAGAGCTTCACAAGTTTTTAGTAGCAGTGCGAAGAGGCTTTATTAATAAACATAATGTAGGTTCCTGGTTCTGAATACTAATTCAGCATTAATATTTCAGTAATGTTAAAATTTATTATATTCAGGCCTACTTAACAATTAATAAAATGAAAGTTGTTACAATTTATATTAAAAGTGGATGACGAAAATTAAATCGAGTAAGCACGATAAAAATCACGTAAAGTAAAAGTATGACTAGACATTCAACAATTATTTAGATGCCGCGGGTCTAAATCGGCCACATTAAACAATTTCTCTAAAAGCAATTAATTTTCTGAATTCCCAGCAATTCCTCTATGATGACACATATTTTAGCTGAATCATATTCAATTCATATCAAAATCATATTTGGTGTAAATATTGCCGCATGAAAAAATTAAGAGCATAATTTTACCGGATTGTTTTTCTTTACAGTTTTTATTAATCAAATGAGATTTTATTTTTTATTTCTACAGTAAATTTTTTATTTCATTATAATATAAAACTGTCAAACAGATGAATTGCGTAATATGAATTGAACGCAGATAATATTATGAATTGTCAGTTTGTGTGATTCATGTATTATCATTACTTATTATGATTCTACCAAAGCGGCCGTTTTAGGCCCCCTGATATAAAAAATACATACCTACTAACCTAAATCGCTAAGATTAAAACCGCAAGCATACATACAACTAAAACAAAGCATTCCTTGAAATGTATGGACCAACAAATTTTTCTAGAGTGCAAAGGTTCGAACAATCTGAGCGAAGCTGCCAATAAAAGCTCAACAAAGTAGAAAAATAGCACCGATCTGCAGCTGCAATCTCTACGTGAATCCGGTATACTTTTCAAGGCGTCAAATCTGTGCGTTACACCGCACTGTCGCAAATCGAATTTGTCTCCTCCGGGTTGAGCCGAATCAATCTGCATTATCCCTCTGACATTCCGCTGCAAGGGATAAGAATACGCGGAGATGAACGATGTATGGTACCTACTTGTGTTTATATCAGTCAGTTGCTTGTTTGTGGGGTAAGGTAGAGTTTGAAACTATGTCAAAAAGAACACTTTATGGCCACATCATGGATTTCCGATCCGGTAAAGTTATTTGGCAGATAATTACAAAGATGCAATCGCTTTTCTTTTTTCTACTTGTAGACAGTGTCTATCCGTAAACTTTGAAAAAGCCAGAAATTCATTATAGATAGTTAAATTAAATTAAAATTCTTTTATTTCGGGTAACTGGGCCCATAGAAGTCAATATTATAAAACATATCACACTAAAAATATAATATAATAGAATAAAATAATAGTAACAAAATTTATAATAATTATGTCAAAAATTCAAAATAAAATAAAATACAATTACAATTAAAATTTTACAATTAAAATAATACATACAAAGACACACACAAGGATTAATAATTCCTGACAAATGGCCTTGCTGGAACATGCCTGCTGCAGCAATGCAGCATGTAGGGGCAGTCCAGCCTGTCAGCAATCATCGCCAGGACTGCCATACTGACTGCTGATAGACTGCTGATAGTGCCATTCAAGAAAACGCGCCCAACTCCGCTCCGCTCCGTACTAAAGTACAGCTTATAGTACAGTAATCGCGGAGTGGGGCGCGTCTTCGTGGATATGCACTATCTATACCCCAGCTAAGGGCAGACAGCGAATTCAACCTCAATAAATAACTAGGTAAGTCAGGATTATGATTTCAAAAACTGAGAAGTCTCTGTAACCGTAATTAATCAGGCGCTCCCAAAAACTAAAATCTAACTTTCACACCCACCATTTCTTGCAACTTGTACCATCTTCCAAGACGTGTCGAGAGACGGCCGAAGCCGCAGCGATTTCTCAGGATTTGAGAGCACACTCCAACTTAAAGCGCACGCACTTTAACCATGTTTACACTTCGCCCGCAGCCATCGTAGAGAAGATGGGAAATAACTACAACATATGGGGTAGGCAGAGATATTACATAAAATGGGTAACGAGAAAATATTGTAAGAATCTGAATTAAGGAAAGGTTTCGAACAATTTTGGTTAATATTTAGGCCCCATCAACTACAACTTTAGGCACTGACAACTGACGTTCAAAATTAGACAAAGGTAGACATTTACAAACCGTGTAGGTAGTTAAAAAAAGATAGTGCATTTGGTTACATTAAAATATTACCAGCCCAAACGTAGAATAAAATCCTCTGTATGTTTTAGCATAAGCCATCGAAATTAGAGGCATGAGCCATGCAAATAAAGGATCACGAAACGAAACGATAGACAGACGACGATAGCCAGATAACGATAACGATAGTCAGATGTTTTGATAACTTGTCTACCGCTGTTATAATCATAAAAGTCACCCATACATTGTATACTTATTAGATCCAACAGTAATATTCAATAATGACAGTAAATAATGCCATCGACGTAAAATATTGCCAGCTTACATACATTCTTCTGTTTATCCTTAAATACGCTTCAGTAATGTGATTATTTCAATAAAATATTCATAATCCTAATAAAGTAGAGATTGTAATAAAAAACAGAAATTCTAACGAAGTGTTTTGCGAAGGTCCTACTTGTGCTTTTAACTTTATTTTCATTTTTCTGGAAAGAAAAACATCGACAATCGACAATTTATTGAAATAATGGAAGTGCAAGATGTCAGCCGGTGATATAATTTTTTGTTAGGTATATTACCTATTTAAATTGAGTAGGTATCTCAGGGGTTATAAAGAATTAACGAATCATCATCATCATTTCAGCCGAAAAACGTCCACTGCTGGACATAGGCCTCCCCCAAGCACCGCCACTTCGACTGATTCTGTGCTTTCCGCATTCCAGCAGATTCCAAATTAACGAATAATTCTATCGAATGTTGACGTCGAACTCATCACAAATGTACCTATTTATTTTTTAAAGTGATGACTAGATCCTGTGAAAATTCGTACTAACAGTTCGTTCAATGGTAATTTCTAAATGAAGAAGCATGATGCAGAATCTCAGGTAATTCTTATCGACGAGCACACGTTCTCGACTAATTTACCACAAGAGTCTTGATCCGAACAAATTGACTCCTGAGCACAAACTCCTACTGTGACGCGCTCATGCGACTTTGCTATAGTTATTTCTGTAGGCGTTTCAATTTTTCACGCAACACGCTTGTGATTGTGGTCGCTTTACATGTTATACATAAGTAGTAATCTTTCTGAAGTATTTTATAAAGGAAACCAATCTTTAAGGAACTGAATTGATGTTTGAATGGGCTTTCTGAAGTCGCAAGCAAGATTAATTGACTTTTTGGGTCATTACGATCCTATGGTATTAAATGATTCCGCATACTTAATATTCGTACAATAATATTCTAAGAAACGCTGATCATAAACCTTCATAATTATATTTCACAACCAAATAACCTAGTAAGCGCCTAACGAAAATCACTTCAAGTATAAATTACGAAATCTCACGTAAATCTACAAACATTATCTCAGAACGTCAAAGCTCGATCCCGTAGCCTTTGAGCTAGGACTCAACCGAGCCGGGACGTAGCACAGGAATATTTCGGGCCATTAACCGTGTCTGAACCGGGACATATCGATTGGCGGCGCATAAAATATGTCCCGGCGACCACGTAAATAAGCCGATGCAGGCTGCGATATAAAGGACTGTTCTGTTAGAGAATGCATTGCTATATTATGTGAGCGTTTGTATTGTTTATAAGTGTGAATTTAATCAATATTTAAGGAGAGTCGCGTTTTTAGCATCAGACAGTGTTTTTAGTAAAACGAAGAAAAAACATGACAAAAGGCAGTTGTCTCGTTAAAAGCAATCACAGTCTTCATTAATATAATTATGCAACATTATGTCAGTCACATTAACTTTCATGCCATGGCTTTTGCACAAGTCCATATTTATGTTATATTTTACCTAAACTTACCGAGTAAGACGATCTTGGACAATTTCAGTCTCGAATCTTTCATTTTCCCAAATGATAGGGAAGCTCATATTCACAAGACATTTACGAGCTAATATAACTGCATTATAAAATAGCTGTAAAGAAGCTCTTATTACACAGATGCTACCCTCATCATTCTCATTTTATTAAGCCCTTATTATCTTCAATAAAAAATCTAGAAGATATCCTATAAAATGAGGTATAAGTCAGCGAAAAAATGATAAAGCCAGTAAATCAGAAGGCTGCAGGGTTGGAGGAAGTGTTTATAACAATTTATGCATATTTAAACGACTCCTTTCATCGTCTACTTGTATTAAGTACGCCATTATGCGTTGTATTTTACGTAAAAGACGTGATTTTGCTTGATGCCTCTCTTTTTGTTGAGTAAAAGACAAGGCTGCCTGAACGAAAGTGAAACGCATTCATAAATCTTTTCAATGCAATCCTCAAATCAAGTAGTAAAAAGTAGAACCTGACTCCCTTTCAAAACACAAAACATGCGTATTTATCAAAATCCAATAAAAATATCAGGATCGAAAACATGTTTATATTATGTACAGCCATAGGAAACGTTATGTAGGTGGATATAGTCATAAACAAAAAACTGCCATACATAATCCAATTTTGATGCAAATAGCAATCGCAGGTGTATCATCGCTCCATCGTGCACACAACATAAACTATACGATACTTTCATTCTTACGATGCGTGTGTCTCTATAAAAAGTGACAGTTTGCAATTTAAATAATATATACCGTTCCGTTTATGTTTCAAATCCGAGCTTACGGTTTTGTAGTGCTGAGAATACGCACAGAGCGACGATAAAATTTATTGTCACCCGTACGACATCTGGTGCCTTCCCCCTGATTGTGCCGCAAGGCGAATAGGACGAGCGTTTCCACAGAGTTTCTTCTTCTCCTCTAGTATCGCCAAGAACGATTTATGTTATGTCATCATCATCAGCCTATAAATGTTCCCACTGCTGGGACACAGGTCTCCTCTCTGTGAGAGAGAGTGGGCCGTAATCCTCCACGCGGACCCAGTGCGGGTTGGTAGATGTCACATGTCTTCGAATTTTCGGTTCTAGGACATGCCGGTTTCCTCACGATGTTTTCCTTCACCGTTTTGAGAGCAGTGATGATGAAATAATTTACACAAAGTAAAGCGCCTATCTGGGTTCGAATTTACGACCTACAACTCGTAAGTCGCGACCGTTACCACTGGGCCACCAACGATTTATGTAAAACCTAAAAATTCGGGGAAAAAGCGTGATGATAAGCTAAGTGTATTATGTTTTTTTTTTTATGTTAGCCTACACTGTCCCACTGCTGAGCAAAGGCCTCCCCTAAATCCTTCCATGTATCCTTTTCCAGGGCCACCTCCATCCAACCCTTGCGGTACGCATCTATATCGTCTCGCCACCTCTTCCTGGGCCGACCTCGGCGCCGCCGTCCATCCTCAGGCACCCACCGTGTGGAGACTGTTGTCCAACGGTCACGATGCATGCGGCTGACATGGCCCGCCCAATCCCATTTTAGCTTGGCAGCCTTTTTTCCTACGTCTAAGATCTGTCAGTTCGTTTTACACCTAGAATGCTGCGCTCCATTGCTCTTTTTTTTTGCTCTTGTTAGGGTTCCGTTGCCAAATGGCAAAAAACGGAACCCTTATAGATTCGTCATGTCTGTCTGTCTGTCTGTCCGTCCGTATGTCACAGCCACTTTTTTCCGAAACTATAAGAGCTATGCTGTTGAAACTTGGTAAGTAGGTGTATTCTGTGAACCGCATTAAGATTTTTACACAAAAATAGAAAAAAAACAAATAATTTTGGAGTTCCCCATACTTAGAACTGAAATTCAAAAAAAAAATTTTCATCAATCCCATACGTGTGTGGTATCTATGGGTAGGTCTTCAAAAATGATATTAAGGTTTCTAATATCATTTTTTTCTAAACTGAATAGTTTGCGCGAGAGACACTTCCAAAGTGGTAAAATGTGTGTCCCCCCCCCCCTGTAACTTCTAAAATAAGAGAATGATAAAACTAAAAAAAATATATGATGTACATTACCATGTAAACTTCCACCGAAAATTGGTTTGAACGAGATCTAGCAAGTAGTTTTTTTTTAATACGTCATAAATCGTAAACCGCAATTTACCTTTCATTCAATGTTACTTGCTGCTACGGAACCCTTCATGGGCGAGTACGACTCGCACTTGGCCGCTTTTTTTTTGTTATATCATTACCTGGTAAAAATAGTAGACAGTCAGTAAAGAGTTAGCGGAGCTAACCGTCCAGGATTACATTTGAGTATCGCATGATACCCAGTCGTGTTATTCTGTGACTTAAGTGACGTACACTCTTGAAACAGACGACAAACTTATTACAGTTTTAGTAAGTAAGTCTAGTCTTACAGTTTTAGTTAGCAACAGTGGCCCATGCACTATGCAATTACGCTACCGCTCATGCCTTACACCTTATGAGGGGAAGACGAACGCAAACTGTTTCCTGAACGTACTCAACATTCAGAAGAATAAAACCTTCACAATCTCAGCGTGTACACGTAAATTCAGTTAAAAAGTTACCCTCAACGATACATAGGAATAGGCTCCTTGTTGAGGTTCTAAGTAGGCTTTTAGGAGAACTTCGTAAACTGGAACGTTTTATTCTTAAAAGCGGTAAAAATAACTATACAAGAGTACAAGGAACTTTTGGCACGTGGCAAAAGTTGGAACCAACGCCGCCATATTGTTTTTTCAATACAATTTGACAAATCTATTTCACAAATGTTTACCCCCCCCCCCCCCGCGCCGCAATGCCCCCGGTGTGAATGTCATGTGAGCGCTAAAAGATTCCTGTAGCACTTGTATTGTTATAGAAATTATTGTGTCGAAAAATGTTTGTCACACTTGGCTGCAACTTTTTCATTTCTACTATCCAATTCCTATTGCCATCTGTGTATGACCGCCGCGATATTAACCGATCCCATATTGCAGGTTTTCCAGTATTGTTACTCCATAACTATCTCTTATGAACTGATTCGACTTACTGGTGACTCGCCCGAATTAACTCGCCCGAATCCGGGCGAATTGACCATTTTAATAAATTTTCGTTTTTCTTGAGGCGATTCGCATGAGAAAAAAAAACTCAAGAAAAACGAATATTTATTAAAATGGTCGTTTCGCCCGGGTTTGGGCGAGTTTATTCGAGCGAGTCACGAATAAGCCGCTAAATCATGGAGTGCGGTGCTAATGAGTTTCAATTGTTACTTTTATGGCAAATAGAGAAGTTAACTATACTCCATTTGAAATAAGATTAGTCATTAAAACAAACCTTTTTTACAGTCCGTTCAACCGATTTTGACTTCTATACTGTGGGCATAAGGATGGCATTAAAAGCAAAAAAGTGGTTACAATACCAACTATTTACTGCATCTGCCATTAGTAATGGCACCAACGCAATAGAAGTCAAAATCGGTTGAACGAACTGTAAAAAAGGTTAATCTAAATGTCTAATCTTATTTCAAATGGAGTATAGGTATTTTAGAAGAGCAGGATAGTTCAATCAATATTTATGTAGATGTAAATACAACCAAAAACCCTTTTCACAAAATCATTCTGACCGAATTCAATATCAGTCCCGGATGACTTATCAAATGATCACATCAAATAAGCCTGAAGACGTTTACGTCTGTGCGTCTTAAAAAGTTAAGAAAACAAAACTTCCATTCAAGATTGTGGAATTTAAATTTTTATGTTTGAATACCGTAAGCCCTGTTGTAAGGAGATAAGGAAAAATATAATTTATTTCAATACGCTTTGCATATTAATTGAATTTTTTTCTCAGTGACGTAAAAAGGGGCAAATATTCAAACGTTGAAATGGAAAATATGGATAAATAAATGTTGAATAATTAAGGTTTTAATGACAGCCATTTTTGCTAACGTTAGCTAAATGTTGTTATTTGAATTAAGTAAAAGGGGGTAGTCAAAATTAATAGGTATTCTACATTATTTTGCTTGACACTAGGAACGTACCGCCGTACTGCCGTGTTCAATAACTGATGATTATTTTATCCTTAAGGCACTGACAACAGGCAAACGGTAAAAGTAGGCTTGGCTTGTACAAAAAAAAAACCATATAGTTTCATAGCAAAAAAATATATAAGTTAATCTTGAACATATTTCTCAAAATTTGGCTATTACCAAATCACGATTTGAAAAAAACAAACTTGATGCAAATTCACAGATTCATTTTGGATTAGAACTCATGGTAAAAGATTAGTTTACCGTACGTATTGTACGTTGGTATTTTAATTAATAACAAGAACGTCTTACATGAATGCAGACCTTGGTTGTTTTTTATTTTCGATTATTCATTTTTTTTTTAAAATAAATGCTTAATTTTTTGCAATAAGTAAATAACAAGCGTTGTATCATCGCGCTTCTCTTTCTTTTCTATGCAGTCCGACAGTGACCGCGGTTTTGCTGTTGTCAGCGTCTTAATACAGTAAACTTAATTTATACACTCCAACCAAACAACAATTAAACCAAATTGTCACAACGGATTGAACCTCACTACTCCCCTGCATTCATTTCGCACTCAAAATTCATTTGCCCCAAAAATGCAACTGTGACCCCCGCAGTTAAAATTAAAGCTAATTAACTTTTTAACTCTGCCCACCCCGCGGCCGCTGGCGTATAATTAAAACGAAACAAAAGTCAACTTTATACCACCCTAAGGAGTTGCCTACTGCCTACTATGGAAGTATGTACCTACCTACGTACGTACTCCGCTTTTTTACGCCTGAAACTTTACGAGGACTGGGCCGCGTAATTAATTAGATAAATTAACGTTTAGGTCATTCTATAATGGAAGAAACAACGGTACGGAATATTTGAATAACCCTGGAAATCACGTAAATAGATTAAGATTTATATCGACGGCCCCCACGTATACTATCGAAATTACAAAAAAGCCATTTTCGTTTTATTGCACTAATAGCAAGTAGAGATAAAGATGTATGATTTTATATAAAAATTATGTACTAATTTTTATACCCTCAGTTGTTTTTCAATTGAAAAAAAGCGGCCAAGTGCGAGTCGTACTCGCCCATGAAGGGTTCCGTAGCAGCAAGTAACATTGAATGAAAGGTAAATTGCGGTTTACGATTTATGACGTATTAAAAAAACTACTTGCTAGATCTCGTTCAAACCAATTTTCGGTGGAAGTTTACATGGTAATGTACATCATATATTTTTTTTAGTTTTATCATTCTCTTATTTTAGAAGTTACAGGGGGGGGGGACACACATTTTACCACTTTGGAAGTGTCTCTCGCGCAAACTATTCAGTTTAGAAAAAAATGATATTAGAAACCTCAATATCATTAAGTAAGTATGGGGAACTCCAAAATTATTTGTTTTTTTTTCTATTTTTGTGTGAAAATCTTAATGTGGTTCACAGAATACATCTACTTACCAAGTTTCAACGGCATAGCTCTCATAGTTTCGGAAAAAAGTGACTGTGACATACGGACGGACAGACAGACAAACAGACAGACAGACAGACATGACGAATCTATAAGGGTTCCGTTTTTTGCCATTTGGCAACGGAACCCTAAAAATCGAAAGTACATAAACTGAACACATTAAAACATCGAACTTGCCACTTTCGTGGTCAGCGGTGCGCGGACGCGACACGAAACTACCTGTTTCGTCAGTGTTACCCGAAATTGCGAGCCGTATCTCATATCGGATCTAGTCTTATGTTACCTGGACTTAAGCAATGTAACAAAGAAAACAATCGAAAGTACCACATTCAATAGTTTACTAGAAATTGTTGCAGCGGAACAGTATCGAAACGGGTACATTCGATATTAGACTTATAGTTTTTTTATGACAAAATATTCATTTTGTCATAAAAAACTATCGAAATTGGCATATTCGGTAAAAAAAAGTAACCAGCAGTAACCGAGTAAACTATCGAATGTGTAATATTAGAAAAAGTATAATAATTATTAAAAACAGTACAGTAGTAGATAGTATAAAACGGTCAAATTTTCTACTTTAGATTCATCGGTAATATAAAATTTTCGAATTTGATGTTCGACAAAAATCTAAATCTAAACTTAGAATCGCTCTCCTGTAAAGTAGAGGTTTTGCAGTTTCGATACTTTACGTGGTGGCCGTCGATATAGTCTATTTTTAACCGACTTCCAAAAAGGAGGAGGTTATATGTTCGTCGCGTATGTTTGTTTTTTTTTTTTTTTATGTATGTCCACCGATTTCTCCGTCAATTGTGGACCGATTTTGAAAAATATTTTTTTGTTTGAAAGGGTGTGCTCTCGAATTGGTCCCATATAAATTTTATTAACTTTGCTTTGATAGTTTTTGAGTTAGCTACAAAATACGTATTTTTTTCCTACTTGCTATGTAGATGATATGATAAGTTTCTGTCACTGGTAGCAGGTAGTGGTATTCGAATGTGTGTGGGGTAGGTACCACAACTAAAAAGTGAAAAATAAAAACTTTTTACAAAAAAAACAACCGACCTCCAAAAAAAACACTACAAAGTGAAAAATAACTTTAATTTCGGAAGTCGGTGGCAAAAAACGAAAATACTAAACACAAGACACCGACTTCCGAAATTAAAGTTATTTTTCACTTTGTAGTATTTTTTTTGGAGGTCGGTTGTTTTTTTTGTAAAAAGTTTTTTCATATGTTAGTAATGTATTCTCAATCTTCTCTTGATAAGTGTAGGAACTACAGGTAACAATAATGCTAACAATGCAAAATGCAATCTTCCCCGCGCGTAGAGTTTAGCGGCGAGTCGTCTTCCCCGCGCCGCAGTGTTGCCAACTCCAAAAGTTCAAATTATCGAGTTCCCATGTCAAAATTATCGTATTTTGGACAAAACTATCGTACAAAAGAAAAATCAAAAATAAAAACCCTAAATTCAAATTAAATAACAAATTGCTATCAAAAAGATGATAAAAGATGAATAATTTTATACTAGAGTCAAAGGGGAAGCAAGTTTCACCAGTACTGGTGCTAGCTCAGCACAAACCTTAAACATGCTTATTCATAGTTTTTAGTTGAAATTTTTGTATTTTCACTGTAAAATAAAATAAAAAAACTAAAGAGGGAAAACGAGAGAGATACTTACTTGTTGTTATTGACACACTTGACAATAGACATTGACATTTTTTGCGTATTTAACAAATACGTTTTGATAAAGGAACTGAATTTTTTTTTCAGAAAATCACAAAACTATCGTACGCCCCCATAATTATCGTACGGGTTGGCAACACTGCCGCGCCGTCACAATAAATTCTTTGCTTATTATGGTCATCTGTCAATAAACTTTATCCTGGACACTGGAATTTTATTAACACTCTCCACCCACAATACTCATAAGGTCCCAACAATACCCAACAACTTTTCAGTATAAGCTAAGTGACATGCAACCCTTTAGATACGTTCTAACTGTTATCATGAGATATAAGACGTCAAACTCAAACCATTCCCGAAAGCCTATCAATAGCTCCTAATTGTATAGAATTGGACCGTGGTCTCTGAAGCACAGACCACATACAGACATTCTCCAAATACATAATAATCACCAATTGACCACAAATCCAAGGGCAGCTAGGAACTTCCGTGCAATCTAATTGATCAGCTCAATAGCACATTTGCCACGAGCCCCTCTGCATGCATTATTTTAACCCCTACGGACATTTATGATCGTGGGCTATAAAAATTAAAACTCATCCACCGAAGGGTTATTGTCGAACCGATAGAGATATGGTAGATCCTGTCACTACATAATACTGCTTTATTATGCACAACTATTTTATTATTTTAGCTTCGTCCGGATTGGATTGGAGTGCTTTTGGGTTGGGAGCAATAAAAATCTACTGACATTTTTTTAATAGTCTCGATTGTAAATGGGTATGTAGAGATGGTATAGGTATAATTTGCAGTAGTTTCAGTAATCGTATCAACATCAAATTGAATGTTTTTTTTAAAGATTAATCTAAATAGGTAGTAGTAGTTGTAGGTATACAAAACAGAGCATCCTGAATTTCATAAATAAAGAATAATCTAGTCTCTCTTCTCCTGAAAATAATGTCTACTATTGCCTCCCAAAACTTTTGGCTAAAAGCTTTTCTATAGTATTTTCGAGACGTAACCAAATTATTTAACTTAATTATAGTACATTACTGTTACGGCCTGCAACAAGGGTATTGATAGACGATACCACGATCTATCCACCTAACAACTAATGCTTGTAGGAGTGCTCTGGTTGAATGGCTTCTTAGTTTGGATTATAATGCAACTGAGGAATTACTAACTCATCCAAAATAGTCCATCGCTCTAACTTCCCGACACATAATAGTTTAACACATTTTTTTTTGCATATTTTTTTTTTTTATATTGTTTAAATCTCTGAGTCTATATGTTATGTTATGCCCTATCCCTTCACATTTACTAACTAATTGATTATGTTTACATACCGTGTGGTGGGACCATGGTGATCTGCGATACAGGTATTCCTAGTGCAGACACCAGTCTCTCACAAACTATTGTCACAGTTTTTTAAGTCTGTCTAAATTATAAGATGACATTGTTTGTGAAGAGAAAATAAATTATTTGAATTTGAATTTTGATCGTGAAAATGTGGACCGAGGCAAAGCCGAGGCACACATACGTGAGTCCATTAATGCTTGGTTGCGACCAAGGCTAGTACTTTTCTGAAATAATGCGCGGAAATTCAAACTGAGTAAATTAATTATAAATTCCCGAATCAATGACGAACAACGATAATTTTTCACGCGCCAATATGTTCGTTTGTTTCTTCTTTATTTTAAACAAGCTCTATTTACAAACCAATTTTGTTGCCATATGTTGAAGAAAAAAGGATCCCATCAAAAACATAAATGTGAAAATGGGAGCCAAATTCCATAAATATGGTTGTCGACTTCGCCGACAAAAGAATTGAAATCTAAATGGGTGCCAAGTTCTGTAGATAATCCTGAAATTTATTTATAAGAACATGCAACTTTCTAAAATAAAATTAAAACACAAATTCTTGTTTTTTCTGCTATAACAATGTTTGATATTTAAAAATATAACTTCTTAAATTTGAACAGTCGAATTATTTACACAAAGCACTTAGGATAAATTGAAGCTCAAGATTTGACTTGGCTAGTTTTTACATACAAGTTATCTTATATTTGGCTAATCAATTTATCATCTTTATATTTGTCTACAGTGTCGCGGTGCAAAAGAACTAAAACAAACAGGGTAACTTTTTTATGCTGGTGTGCATTACAGCTACGTCTTACACTCGCGCCACGTCATTGTGCTGTAATTTTACTTTTTTAGTGTGCGTGCATTAAGCGGCTAACAGTTGGACGCTATTTTTTTATCGAGTTTACAGCTTTGACTGTCTACCTAGGCATATTTAATTATTATTATTTAATTTTAAGTAGGCACTCAACATCAAATAAGTAATTCATGATGTGCTTACCTGTAAGAAATTTGTACACTAGTCTATAAGTTTATTGCATGTATCTCATATCTTTGTATCGGTGTACTTAATTGTTGGTGAGCCAAATAAATAAAGTAAAATATTCATATCTTTGTTCTTTATGTTATGCGCAAGTTACTGTTTCTTATTGTAACTGTTTACAGCTTTGACTGTCTACCTAGGCGTATTTATATATTTGTTCTTTATGTTATGCGCAAGTTACTGTTTCTTATTGTAACTGTAAGGTCAAAATATCTTCTTTCTCTAAAATTTCAGCTTGCTGGTAAAAACTAGCCAAGTCAAATCTTGAGCTTCAATTTATCCTAAGTGCTTTGTGTAAATAATTCGACTGTTCAAATTTAAGAAGTTATATTTTTAAATAGCAAACATTGTTATAGCAGAAAAAACAAGAATTTGTGTTTTAATTTTATTTTAGAAAGTTGCATGTTCTTATAAATAAATTTCAGGATTATCTACAGAACTTGGCACCCATTTAGATTTCAATTCTTTTGTCGGCGAAGTCGACAACCATATTTATGGAATTTGGCTCCCATTTTCACATTTATGTTTTTGATGGGATATCATTACTTTTTGTAAAGAAATTATTATTATTCGTCAATCAAACGTGATCTATTAAATTCTTTTTGTAAATATGCGTAGCAATATTGTGTAAGAATGTAGGTATTTCTTTCGTAACAATTGTTACAATTTTCCGCAATGATGTCAGATCGCTGAGCCGGCGCGGCAAGTATTATTATTAAAAAAAACGTATGCAGTCGGGGAGCCTCATGTCGTATGGCATTTTACTGTGGGGTCGGGCTGCTGACATTGAATCCATCTTTATTTTGCAAAAGAGAGCTATCAGAGCAATTTATAATCTACGTCGCCGCGAATCTCTCACGAAACTTTTTAAAAGGATTAATATTATGATGGTACCTTGCCAATTCATTTATGAAAATATTATGTATGTAAGAAAAATCCACATCTCTTTAATAAAATAAGTGATAGACATAATTTTAATACTAGAAATAAAGATAAACTAGATCAACCATTTTTTAGATTATCTTAAGTACATACATCTTTTATGGGGTACTGTGTTAAATGTTACAACAAAATACCTTGTGACATTTAGCAATTAAATGAAAGAAAATTTAAAACTCATATTAAAAATACACTTTGTAAACAAGCATATTACAAATTAGAGGATTATATCCAAGATAAGAGTGCTTGGAAACATGCTGGTCCTGCTCCATAGGACAATTTAGAATCAAGACAAAATCAAAATGTTTGCTAATTTAATTGTAAAATTTATTACTTTGTGTTTTATGACATTGATTTTACATTCTGTGATTACTTCCTCACACACTGACTTATTAATTGTAAAATTTTAGGAAAATCGTCTACTTTTACAATGTTTGTAAATATGTGAGCACCATGTATCTATCACATATTAAATTATCTGTCGTTGTTTCATTTTTAATTCTTTTTACCTATTGTGGTATAGTAATTTTATTCTAGGTGCACCGTCTTCACATATAATTATTATTTAACAAATGTACGTACATATACAAACAATTGTAAAACATTTTAAAAGAGTAACGGTGGAGTTTCTTGCCCATTCTTCTCCATACGAAAATTACCTTTTGGAAGGGGCGAATAGAATCAATTTTATTATTTTGTAATTTTTGACGTTCAAAAGTGCCATACATGGGCCTATTTGAAATTAATGATTTGACTTTGACTTTGACCCCGTCAGGAACAAAGTTCCTTCTCACGTATGATTTAATTATTTAATTTTTGCAGCCGCCCCTTTTTTTTTTAAGTATCTTCTCCCGCTCTGGGCGGAGCGGGAGGGCGTATCAGACTCTTACTGACTAAAACCCACCCGTGTTCCTTCGGTTGCCCTGTTGCCGGGGGCCACGATGTCCCTATCGGTTTTCTGCGAACCCCCGGCAGGCATTGGCCCTAGCGGATCCCGTCATTTCTGCTGACATCTCTTTGAGGCGCGCGTGGAACACAACGCGCCGTCGACCCGGGCTTGGTCCTTATCGGACGGCGAGCTACCCATTGCTCACCGTTCGCAAGCCCGCGCCTACGGTGGCCGGAAATCGGCTCGCAATTCCCGCCCCGGGCGTCTCCTCCTGCAGCGGTTAGGGGCGTGAGGGCGCGAACTTTGCCTCTACCTCACGCGTTCCGCCTCGTCCTTCGCGAGCATTACCGCTTCGCAGAAGGAGGTGACGGCCTGCCATTTCCTCTCGCTCCGTACCATGGCCTGAACCAGGGCCGGACGCGAGAGATCACCGCCGCCGTTGCAGCCGCCCCTTGGATTTACATTTTGACCTCACTATGGACTTAACTATTCGTAAGTTTATATTAAAAATTAAACGACAATAGTCCCTAAAACAATAGTCATACGATCTATCAATTCAAAAACGTCTCAAGCATAGTACCAACCTACCAACTACCTTGAACATACCGACCTGAGGTTTGTAACAACGTTTTTCGAGATCAGAGAATGAAAGAAATGAATTCACTGCCGCCTAACATTAGGGACCAAGATTTTGACACGTGACACATCAGTTGACTCGACGGGGTGTTTTGAATTCAGTCATGAAATTCAGGAATTTACATCAACTTTTGGCATTCGAATCAAAAATGTATAGTTAGCTGTCAAATTATAAGACGCTGGAGATCAGCGCCATCTGAAGTGAGCAAGTGGCAGTTTTTAACCCCATTTGAAAATTTGTCGTCATGACTGTCATTTTCATAGTTTTCGGGAGATAGTGCTGATATCGAATTAGATGGACATTCTGGATTTTAAGATGGCGGCTATTCCAAATAATAATAATATTGTAGATCAATTGTCATAGACATCAATTTCATGCCAATTGTAAACTTGATAATCAAAATCCGTAAAAAAACGGACCTCTTAATTTCGTCAAGTTCGTCTGTCCGTGCGTCCGGATGTCATACAGTCATTTAACATGGAGACTATTTACACTCTATCGATGAAAATTTTGAAAAAGGTGTATTTTTTGCACCGTTAAACAATGGTGTAGTGAAATTACGATAAACATAATAGTGGGGGTGGCATTCTCCATACTTACATATAACCGAGAGATGAAAAAAATCTATGCATATAAAGCGTGTATTGTTGGATCTCATAATTAAAATGTTAAGATGTTTCTAAGTGACTTTGCTTTTGAAGTCAATAATTTTTGAGATACAGTTTATTTTCGGTTACAACCGCAGAATTAACTTTGTTTGTTATAGTTTTTTCGAGAAATACAAACTTATTTTTGCAGTCGATAAAATTGATACTATGCAATGTTTATGCGTAAATATTCATCCCAATTACGGAACCCTTCACTGTGCGTAGTCCGACATACACTTGGGCAGTTTTTTTTAAATTTCGTTTTGAAACTACCTCAAAAATAAACAATTTCTATTAGTCGAGTAAGATTATCCTATTAAAAACAAATACTATCAAACTCATACAACTAAAAAAAATGATTGTTGGTTTTATGAAACCACGGTAAAAGTGAAACTTTACACGGTCAGCTGCTGCGAACTATAGGCGCCGCCATATCGGCCTTGGCTGCTCTGACGATCGCCTTTCACTTTATCCCTACTCCGCGGCCGACCGACACGCGACATGCAACACACAGACGAAAAAGTTTGAGACGATGTAATAAAAGTTTCAATTTAAAAATATAGACGTCATTTAAAAGTGTTTGCGGAATACCTACCTAATTTATATAATTAATTTAACATCATTCACAAACAAAATTTTCTTAAGCCTACCTAAAAAATGTATACTAGGCATTCTATATCAGAAAGTATCAAAAATAAAATCCACAGTAAATAATTGTCCAATAAATTAAAAATAATTTTGAACAACGTTCCGAATTTAAATTCAAATAAATAGAAACAATTCGGCGCGAAATTCAATAAATGAGGTAAGTATCTATCCTCGTTCTATGTGTTGACTCGTTTTATATTGAATGTCCTAAAAACGATTAAACACTAGAAAAGTATAAATAATTATTTTAAACAATGTTTATTGTATTTAATGCTTAAAACAATTTTATTTTAATTTTCAAGTATAGATTTCAGACATTCGACATAATTATAAATTAATCGAGACAATCAAAATTGAAAAAAAAAAAAACGTTTGGCATAATCGTTTTCGCACATCATTACAATAAAAAAAAAACAATGATCGACAATTGTTAACACAAATTGAGTAGTAGTAATGAATATTACGTATTATTGAACATGTGTTCGTATAATAAGTAAAGATCTGGGCATTTTCTAGTTACTTATAATATTTTTAATCACATTTGTCACATTTAAAGTCGTATCAGATATGTGTATGTGTGTTAATTGTGAAAAGTTAAAATGTAAACACGCACGATTGGCGCGAATCTTCGACTTTTGATATCAAAAACTTCATTACTACTACTTATTTAACTTGAAAAATGGATGAATTCGTCAAATAATTAAATGTTGTAATAGTCGCTGTCCTTATGGTGGAGTTTGGATGTTCGCAATCCCCAATTTTTATGTTTTTTAGCCTCGACCTCGACTGTCATCAAAATGGCGATTATCGCATTTACAGACTTGAATTTTATAAAGGTAAATTAATAATCTTGCGCGCTAAATATGAAAGATTTAATGGCATAAACATTATTTTAGCCAACTCTCTTAATTAAAGATGAATAATCTCATTGGCAGCAGCATTTTCAGTGCTTCTATAGGAAGGTTTACTTTAACAAATAACACAACAATACCTAAATACTAAAAACATTTTATTTCTCATAGAATTTAAAACGGCTTCAGCTTCATTCTCATAAAAAAGCAGCGTAGGTACGGTAGATGGTAGATGTACGCTTTCCCACAAAACAGTAATAAGCAATGATGATCTCTTAAACAATTTGTCCTATTTTGCTCACTTATCAATAATTATGTACACTAAGTCCTGCTGCTCACATGTCACGATTTGATTCTGGCCCTAACCAGATTATTGTTTTGATCTATTATGGGTAAATCTTTTACACTCTAGGGTGGCTCTGTTTTTATCATCACTTGCTTGCCTATAAACATCTCTGGTAGCAGCCTCTCTCAGTAAGCATGACAAACTTTATCCAAATGTATACCTAACCTAGAAAATAAGAAAATACTCTTATTGTTGTTTATTTACTTTTGTATAATAATTATATCACTCATAGTAATTCTGCCATTTTAAAAACACTAACCTGATGACTTCTGTGACTTGCAGTTGACATGCCACATACATAACATAATATGCTTAGATTTTGCTGAGCAAGTAATACTTGGGATAGAGTTGTAGATAATATAATCAATAATGTCAAGTCTTGCAATAACACATGTCATCGTCATACCTGAAAAAGGTAAAAAAATTCAGTGTATTTACTTATGCTATATAATTACATCATACTATAGACATTTACAGCTGACGACGCGCGACGTACCCCTGACTGAACATAGGCCTTCTACTAATAGGCTGCTAAAATCAATGAGGTTATACAATACGACGGTGTTTATAAATATTTAGAGAACATAATAAACTTACCCAGGGCCATGGAAAGATAAGCAATAGTTCCTCTGGCTTCAATTTAAATTGACAGCATTAAATCGTAACGTAATATAAGTATAAAGTAAATACGGAAAAATAAATTCAAATCAACGTAAAACAAACAGCCAACAATGCCATTGATCTGACAGATTTTTTTTGACAGTTTGACATTATGCATGGTGTCAGTGTTACCAGGTTTAATTATTTTGGAAATCGATTGACGAAATCGATTGGGTGATTATCAGTGATCGGAGTAGGTAGATTGATTTTACGTACTCGCATCATGAATAGTCATAGAAATCATAACATGGATAAGCCTTTTTTCCGGGATTTCATTTTGGTACTTACGGGATTGTGTTCAAATAAGAGGCGGGCTTCCATCAAACATTTATTGTGAACTGACAGCTAACTATTTGGTGTCTATGATGCAACTTTATGGTTGCCATACACAACACCTTCACCCTTAATAAAAACTAATTACAACAAACATCAGACAATAAACAAAATAAAACTTAATAGATAACAACATTTAAATCATTCATTCAAACTAAAAATCTATCTTCTTAAGCTAGTACAATAGCAACAATTTAATTAAACAAATAATTAAGTCTTAACTTAATCAAACTCTAAACAATATCTTTTAGGAAGCGTTTTAATTCTTACTGGTCTTTGATGTACCACCGGTACCTCAGCTGAGACTGGCACATCACTGTCGCAAGGAATATTGGATGTCGTTGCCTCCAAGCCGTCTACAGTCGTGGCCGCCGTACCTGACTCAATTATATTTCGCGTTGCTTGCATCATCGGACCACTACTGACTGTCCCACTCGACTTTTCTTCTTTCATTTCAGGAAAAATAAGTGAGCTTCGTGACTTTCTAGTCATCTTATTACTAGGTGGATGGCAAGGCGTCTCCGGTAACACAGAACGTCGCCGCAACTGATCAATATGTCGATGGGTCTCGGTTCCAAAATCAGATCGAATATTATAATCAGTCCTACCTAATTTTTCTAAGACTTGTCCCGGTACCCATTTGTCTGGACCACGATAGTCCCTATACCACACATTATCTCCCTCCGCGACCTGACGATGTGTACCTTCCGGTGTTTTTTGTCGCGATTGTATGCGCGCCTCTCGATCGGGTTTTAAAGCGTCCAATCTAGTGCGTAAATTTCTTCCTTGCAAAACTTTTGCCGGACTTTCCCCTATCGTGTGATGTTCAGTATTCCTGTAAATTAAAAGGAACCTGCACAATGCCGTTTCTGGATCTAATTGTTGCTTAAGTGCTTTTTTAATTACCCGCTTACATATTTTGACCGCACTCTCTGCTGCGCCATTAGAGGCAGGATGGTAAGGCGCAGAGAACATTTGTTCAATACCATTTTTTACTAAAAAATGTTTGAACTCAGAGCTAGTAAACGGTGGACCATTATCGCTCACTACTTGTCTCGGCAGACCAAACCTAGCCCAAATATCCCTGAGAACCGTTATAATTGCTTGTGCCGTAGTGCGTTTCATTTGAATAGCTTCAATCCACTTTGAACAAGCATCAACAATGATTAAATAAGTTAGTCCTGCCACTGGTCCTAAAAAGTCGATGTGTAGACGTGACCAAGGGCGACTTGGCCACGGCCATGGCTGTGGCACATGTTGGTGTGGCGCATCTGCCACCGCGGCGCATACCTTGCACGCCCTACAGACCGCCTCTACAGCTTCATCAATCCCTGGCCACCAAACATAACTTCTTGCTAACGCTTTTGTCTTAACAATTCCCATGTGTGGCTCATGTAGTTCCTTTAGAACTCTATCCCTACAAGCTAAAGGTATCACAACCCGGTGACCCCACAAAACGCATCCTAGCTCCATATAAAGTTCATTTTTGCGATTAACATAAGGTTTAAGATCCCTAATCTCCACATCCTGCGGCCAACCGTCATTAATATACCTCATAACTCTACTTAATAAAAAATCAGAAGAAGTTTCCTTCTTTAGAACATTATAGTCTAAAAGGAGTGCTTCAGTGGCAAAATGTAAGTATGTTTGTTCTGGTAAATCATCATCTGCGGTACTGATATCTTTATTTGTCTTTATCAAGCGCGAGAGTGCATCGGCCACATTTTGGTCTGTTTTTATGTACTCTATGTCAAAGTCATATGCTGATAACTTGATCGCCCATCTTTGTAATCTACTAGCTGCTGTACTTGGAATACCAGTGTCAGGTCCAAAAATGCTCACTAAAGGTTTATGATCAGTGCGAAGAGTAAATTTTCTCCCGTATAAATATTGATGAAATTTATCAACCGCAAAAATTATGGCCAGAGCCTCCTTATGAATTTGGCTGTAATGCTTCTCAGCAGAGGTGAGAGCCCGCGAAGCATATGCTACTACTCGTTCATCTCCTCCGTGTTGAGTGCGCTGCGCGAGCACGGCGCCCAGGCCGTGTGCGCTAGCATCACATGTCAACGTTGTCTCTAATGACATATCATAATGCGCCAGCACATCCGTGCTGCATAACAACTTTTTAACTTGGTTAAACGCTAAGCTATGTTTTCTAATCCACTTGAAATATTTGCCTTTTTTAAGCAATTCGTAAAATACACTTAAATATGTGCTCAAATTTTTTACAAATTTTCCATAAAAATTTACCATGCCTAAGAAAGACTTTAGTTCAGAAACATTATTTGGATGCGGCATAGAAAGAATAGGTTTAATTTTGTCCGGATTTACCTTCACTCCGTCTTTGCTTACAATGTAACCTAAGTATTTTACTTCCTGCGTCAAAAATTCACATTTATCCCGCCTAATTTTTAACCCGTTCGACTTCAAAATGTCGAACACTTTGTCTATTGTTTGTAAATGGGTTTTTAAATCTTTATTTTTGATTAAAATGTCGTCGTAAAATATGACTACATTTGGCACATTTTTAAAAAGATTTATCATGAATCTTTGAAAAATACCGGGACTTGAAGCCAACCCAAACACTAGCCGTTTATATTTAAATAATCCACGATGAGTATTAATTATTGTAAAGTTTCTAGACTCTTCACAAAGTTCTAATTGATTATAAGCCTGAGATAAGTCTAATTTTGTAAACCAAACATTCCCACAAATGTCACTAAACAAGTCGTCAATCTTTGGAACCGGGTACCTGTCGATCAACAAAGCGCGATTAAGTGTTACCTTAAAATCGGCACATATTCTTATACCACCATCCGCCTTACGGGCTATTACTAGAGGAGTGGCCCAGTCAGAGTGGTCAACAGGCTCGATGACATCCGCGCGCAGCATAGCGTCCAGCTCTGCATCAACTTTGCCACGCAACGCATATGGTAATGGACGAGCACGACAGAATACGGGCTGCGCATCCGGACGTACACTCAGTTTAACTGAACCACCGGTGTACCGACCCAACGTGCCATCAAAAAGAGATTTATGCCTGGAAATAATAGTTTCTATCATTTCATTTTTGTTACATCTCTCATTTTTATTAAAACAATGCATACTGAATTTTGGAATATCGATACATAATTCAGCTAGCCACTGGCGACCTAATAAATTAGTAGTTCCATTATCAAAAATGTACATATCTAAAATTTTACTCATATCTTTGTAACGAACTTCTGTTTCAACATAACCAAGTGGCTTAATTTTAGACCCATCATAAAAACTTAAATTTATGCGACATGGTTTTATAACAAGGTCTTTAAAATATTTACTATAAGTATTTTTACTAATACAAGATAAAGGCGATCCAGTATCTGCTTCCATTTCTAATAAACAATTATTAACTAATAGTGAAATACGCACCGGAGTATACTTAGACAAAGACATTTGATACATAGGTTCATTCAAGTCTTCTTCGCTGACATCATCGTCACTAGAAGTTATTGTTGAGCAGTTGTCATCTGCTTCTTGTACCCAGTATGTACTGGGTTGCTGTCCAGCCGCGCGCCTGCGCGCTGTACCACCGCGAGCACTTCGACCACCACGACGGCCACGCCCTCCGCGTGACGTCTCATTCCGATGATCGTCTTCTGTTTTTGAGTCTTCTGTTGACTTTTTCAGTCGTTCAGCGGCTGTTTGTGACCGTATTAAACACATACGCCTCAAGTGCCCAATTTTGTGGCACAAACTACATTCGAAATTTTTGTACTTGCAATCCCATTTACCATGGTTTGTACTTCCGCAAGCTGTACATGAGTTCACTAGCAATTTGTTTATACCTCCACTTAATTCTGCCGCGTTCTTCACCTCGCTTCCGATATTTTGTTCTACTGCGCAAGCATCTCTTTCTGCCGCCTCAAGAGTTGTGGCCAAAGTCACCGCTTTAGAATAACTAAGATCCTCTTCCGCAAATAACCGCTGCCTAGTGAATTCGCTTTTTAAGCCACAGACAAATTGATCTCTTAAATTCTCTTCTAAAACTGTATTGAAATTGCAGAATCTGGAAAGCTTTTTAAGCTCGGCTATGTAATCGGCAATAGACTCACTGGCCAACTGTCTCCGTTGACGAAATCTGAAACGTTCCGCCATTTCCGCAGGTCTGGGTTGTAAATGCTCTTGCAGCAATTTAACGACTTGTTCGTATTTTAAAGAAGAAGGCTTAGCAGGACTTGCTAAACTAGATAATAGCTCATATGTCTCTTCCCCCATTAGCGAAATAAGCGTGGGTAGCTTAACATCGTCACCGATTTTGTTAGCTAAAAAATACATTTCAATGCGTTCAACATACGCCAACCAGTTGCCAGCTTGCACATTATACTCGCCTATTTTACCGATAGACATAATTTATATAAACAAATAACTGCACTAAACAAGATTTTCAATTTTTCTCGTCGCCAATGTTCAAATAAGAGGCGGGCTTCCATCAAACATTTATTGTGAACTGACAGCTAACTATTTGGTGTCTATGATGCAACTTTATGGTTGCCATACACAACAATCAAATATTGTTAAAGTAAGGATTTTTAAACTACTACATTAGAAATTTATAGAATGCGATAGATAAATATTTAAAATATATTATATTGTTTTATAGTATATCTATCCTTTTCTTGGAGTCCGATCACCTATATACTATTAAACAGACAGCAAAAGGGTTGAACATTTCTTATTCATATTGATGTATTCTTTATTCTACACATTACAACATTTGAAATTCCTTAAAAAATCTTAATAATTTCAAAATCCCGGAATCCCGGAGGCGTATCCATACTAATATACGTGCCAGTTCATTGACCTCAAATCAATCTACTTACTCTGATCACTGGTAGTTTATAAAATAAAATTACTGCCTCGAAACGCTTTCAAGTTGTTGAGTATATTCAGACCATATAATATTTTATTTATTGTAAAATCATAGTTTTACAGTATTTGAGTATAATAAATAGCATTTAAAACATACTCGTGTAGTGGATACTCCACCTACTCCATGTGGGTTAGTATCGATATTTTCAATCGATTACAAATTATTTTATTGGAATAGTCTGTCATCTGGCAACATTCAGGTTAGGATTGAAGGGCGGATGTAGTTCTTTATTAAGTATCAACAAAATAAATATTTATTAGGTTCTCTAATGCTAGAAGAAATAAATTTTGATAAAACGACTTGAAAAAAATACAACATAATTTTTGATAAATAAGCTTTGACACAGTATCATACCATGGGCCTGCTTTCGGGAAATCTCTTTTCAACTTTCTAGGTCACCCGGAAATGGGTTAAATGTTTTTGATGTCTAGTGACAGGGTCGTTGATAAAAATGCCGATTTTTATACGTTAATATCTCAATAACCGTTTGAGTTTTATTTATGAAATTTGGAGTTCTAGTTAATCTAAGGGGTTTTTATAAATAAACCAAATTTCATGAGTCTATGTTACATAGATTTTGAGTTATTAAGGGGTCAAAAGTGGCTCCAAATGGTTCGTGTAATATAACACACTGCAGCCGTGTCTTGCCTAGTACTTGGCTCGACACGCTGCCGCGTGTCTAGATTGTGTGGTTTTATGAAACCACGGTAAAAGTGAAACTTCTATAGGCGCCGCCATATTGGCCTTGGCTGCTCTGACGAGCGCCTTTCACTTTATCCCTACTCCGCAGCCGACCGTCACGCGACATGCAACACACAGACGAAAAAGTTTGAGACGATGTAATAAAAGTTTCACTTTAAAAATATCGTTCCGTTTTTAAATAACACGACAGATATGGATTTTCATACAAACATTGCCGGCCGGGCGTTCGCATGTATTCGACCAGTACAGCATTTTCTATTTATCTCGAAGAAGGTTGTCCAGATAATGCTCGAATTTCCAAGCATGTTTGAGAAAAACATTCTTATACCTCGAATTTCCTCTAATGACCTCACAAACAAAACAAAACAAAATCAGAACAGGAAAACAAAACAAAACGCACTATAATCCTTAAATAAAGTAAAGTAGCATCTGCTACCGAACTGAAATCCATAACAACGCTTATATCCAAGGGCCACCTTCAGATTCCCTTTAAAATTGGCCTCGGCACGTGACGGGAAAGCAAATCCCTGTATCCATTATTTTAATAGTTTCCCTTGCTTTTGTCTTACCCTCGCCATAAAATTAAGGAGCGGAAAAGTTAAGAAGTATCGAGTATATGGTCGTAATTCTTGATTCGATTTACGTGCCTGCAAGATTCTTCGGCCTTAGGCTCGTAAGAGAGCGTCTGTGACTTTCTGTGCGTGACGTAATAGGCTATTCTGGGGTAGAAGCGGGTGCATTCTAAAACCTGCTTTGGTAATGCTGTCATTATCAGCATGATGCAGTCTCTTTGTGTTCGGTCTCAGATACGTATTTGCCGAGTCTTTTTTTCTTTTCGTTTTGAATCATTTTATGGCATTACCTATACCTATAGGTACTTCGTTAACTGTACAATGGGGAAGGCAACTGTCAAAATGGCGCTGTCGTAGCTAATTCCCAAAACAAGCTATTAATACAAGGCGTAAGGTGGCTTTATTTTATTTTTTTCCTTTTTGTGTTCCTAAATACTTTGAAATAGGAGTCCACCATTTTCCGAAAAACCCTAAAATTGGAAGATTGTGGCTTAAAGCAATTCGTAGAGATTTAAAAAATCTTTATGTTGAAGAAAGTGATTACAAGGAAATGTTTAAGGTTTTAAATTCTGACACTTTCCGTATCAAATACTTGATTTAAAATAATGAAATCACCGAAAATAACGCATAAGTGAAATAAAACGAAACTCTCGAATGAATAAACAAAATGTCAAAAGGCCGGCCGCAACCTACTAGGTATGGTCACGCCATCTACAATTAGCTTTGATCAACTTTCCCCATTTGGAAAAGCCTAAGTTTACATGCAGCAAATAGATATCAAATATCAAAATCTTTTCGACGCCGGTAGTGAAAAGTTTAATCAGATTTCATGGGAAAAATGTCTTCATAAAATTCAGTCGTGAAAAATATACATGCACGTTGTATTGTAAAAATAATATAAAACCGTGTGTTGTATCTACATAACTTTTGCCAGGAATTGATATAATAATCCTAACTTAAAAATATCATTTTATATTTATGTTTACAAATCAAATATTTATCAATCAAAAATCTTTTTGACTGTGATACTACAGCAGTTTATTTTATTATAGTATGGTATTTTACTTTAGTAAGAATAACAATGAAGTCGATAGATTATGGAAAATGCGAAAAATCTACTAAAAAATTATATCATTTTCGTGAACTGCCTTAATTACCTCTGCGGACTAAAACAGCTAAATATTTTAGCATCCGTGACCTCAAACACACAGCACATAACTTCAGAAACCAAGATGGCCGCCATCCTTCCACCACCAACGTCACATTCACAGGTCCAATATTTACACAAACCAGTTCAGCATTGACTGGTACACTCGGTACGAGCAATTATCGAACACGCGCAGTTTAGATAATAGCGCGACTGAAGCACTTGAGCACTTCATTGTACATACTGCATTAGCTTTGAGTGTATTAGCATACAAGATAAGCTCTCCTAGATCGTTCTTAAGGGTTGTAGACTATTGGCTCTGGTGTGTACGTTGTGTCAGTGAAATTTTATTTGATTGCCAACAGATTGCAGCCGTATTAGAGCAGATAAAGAACTCGTTAGCTTTCATAAACGGTCTTACTTTCGATTAGCAATTTAGGGACATCAATTTCCAAAAGTATATAAATGTTATTGTGAAGTAAATAAATAGAACCCTTCATTATAACTTTCACGGACCAGGTGCCTTATCCCGAAAAACATTTATTTTCCTTATTACGAAAACCAATTTATCAGCGCATTACCGTTTGAAATGACTCATTTAATATTTTTTCTCCAAATAATCCTTTCAACTTCGGGAGGAGAAAAAAAGATAAATCCACGTCGCAGGGAAACGTGGCAAAATCGATATACGCAAATCAGTGATAACAGGGCCCTCTAAACTTTTACCGTTTATTTCCCGAGCCCGGTCTCCCCCAGCGTCTTATCGCCTCCGATCTACAAATCCAATTTCCTAAAATAGGGATCGATCCGACAAATCATCTGGCCAACTCTATTATCCCCTATTCAGTGAGGATATCGCGATGACTTGCTTAGTAGATACCGTTAGTGGACACTAACGTAACGCGGAAAAAATATCGAGTTACAATCCGATTTGCTATCGTAACGTAATCTAAGTGACCGTTTCTTGCAAACTTTCCACGTAATCGGTTTGTTATAAACCTGGCATTATTTTTCGCTGTATAATTTTGTGATACCTGAGCCAAAGATCTTTTCATTTACGGTACAGCGCATCCTTTCAAAAGGAGACGTTACAGGTTCACAACAGTAAATAAGCAAAAACTTTTTACAAAAAAAAACAACCGGCAAAAAGCTTTTTTTTGTAAAAAGTTTTTATTTTTCACTTTTTAGTGCTGCTATGTAAATAACAGTGACAGGAAGTTATCATATCATTCACATACTAAGTGGGAAAAAATACGTATTATTGAAGCTAACTCAAAAACTACCCAAGCAAAGTTAATAAAATTTATATGCGACCACCTCTGAAGTATGATCTACCAACAAAAAAGAATCATCAAAATTAATTCATAATTGGCGGAGTAATCGCGTAACAAACATACAAAAAAAAGAAAAAAAAACACAGACGAATTGAGAACCTCCTCCTTTTGGAAGTCGGTTAAAAATATTTAGTCAGGCATGCCCACTTAATGTTAAAGTCTGAATAAGCTACCATATATCTTATTATTTTTTATTAATACTTTCCCATATACACGCCATCAACACACATGGCGTTGACAATTTATATTCATAAGAGTGCCCCTGCAATCCTTGGTAATTATAAACATCATTACAGTTAGAACATCGAGTGAGGAGTGGAAGCGGCAGAGGTCATAAAGTGCCTCGGAGAGCGTCCCACCGCTGGGAATCTACGGACATGGACCAAGGTATAAGGGTAAAGCGGAAAATTCTTTGTTATAGGCCGTGTCTTTAAAAAAATATACCAACGCTTGACAGAAAAGCGTCCGGGGATTGACAGAAAAGCGTCTCTCTAAATATGAAGCAGACCAGACTTTGAGAAACAAAAGATATCACTTAAAAACATAAAAACTCGCCAAATATAATATATTCGGCGAGTTTTTATGTTTTTCACTTCCTAGAGATATGTTTTGCAACCTTCGCTTTAACCATCGAGAGGATTTGAATAAGCTGAATTAGAAAAATAGGTTAAAACATCTTTATTGGCTTCAAAACAATAGCTTATTTTGTGGGCAAAAAGTAAGGTTGGCAGCGGGTTTAACTGCAAAGGCTAAATTAAACACTGCAAAATGTAACCTATTTGATTACAGTTTTGTCTCAGTCACATGGTCCCACAATAATAAGGTAAATCGCCTTAGGTAAGACGCAGATAATATGCCAGTGACCTGAGCTCACGCAACGCGTCGTACGTCCAGCCAGTAATAGGACTCGCCCATCAAGGACCGATGTCCGAAATTATACGCATTATTAATTTATTAAAGCAAAAGGTATTTTAATAAAACACGTATACTAAAAGATCAATCATTAAATTATCTTTAAAATAGTGAAGGTTTCAGAAAAATACGTTTGATAGATTTTGCGTGATTCTCAGTTTTTTATCCGCGTTAGATATAACTTTACAAATTAATTTCACTATGTAATATAAATATGATCTAAAATATTCCTATATTAAGTTATTAAAAAAAGGCTCTAATTTAACATATATTTTGTCCAAATCATTAACACTACTCGTTTAGACGTGATCTTCAGTATAAAATCATTAAAGGTCGGTTATCGTGGCATTAACATCTCACTCGCACCACACAACAATATTTGCATGTCGTACCTACAATACTACCCAACCCTTCTGAACCGGTTGAACCTTAGCCAAATGGCACTGTACCTGGATTTGGTACTGTTCCAGTTTCCCTAGACCCCTACCCATGCTCCCCTTCAAACTAAAATGTATGAAACTAGTGAAGTTGTGGGTATAGTCAGGGGTCAGGTAAGGTTGGTTACTGAAACGTAAATCATAATCTCCGGATTCGGGGTCGAAATGCTGATGTTAGGGTCGTATAAGAAAGTGTAAGCGATTTTTGGTGTCGTTTAGTTACAGTTTTAATGGTGTAGTGTCCTGTTGTTGGGATGTGGAGTGAGAAAGGAGTATTTATCAACAAGTTGAGCCGGTTTGACTCTGCATATTTGTTTGCTTTTCGGCTTTAAAAGTTTTGTTGACATCTAGCTTGCTTTTAAGTTGCTGAGAACGTTTCGAATCTGTATTTTACACGGACTTACTTCCTCTAATTTGACCCAAAACTACGCGGGTTTTGAGATTTGTGTCTCGTTTACTTACTGAAATAAGGTTTAAATATGATTTTAAAAGCGCGAAGGACTTAAGCGATATGTAAAGTAGTCACTCATCTAAGGACTGACTACAGTACAGAATGTTGTGTTTACTACAGTAAACACAAAATTGCAGACCAATTAATTCACGCGATTGTTGCCAAATAAAAACTACATTGCAATTGGAAAATACCACTCAAATCAACAAATAAAACACCAAACGCAACAAAATAAAACTAAAATAACGTACTGCAGAAAATCTCATCTCGAACTGAAACATGTTACAATTCCAGTGTATAAAACTAAAAATAACGGAATATATTGCTTCTATTTGTAACTGCTGAACCAAATGATAAATATAGAGCAGGAGCACCACTATTGATCCGGAGGATTCCCGGAGTAATAATAGAGAACATTATGCCCCAACCTTATTCTGTAACGATGGACTACGAATAGAATGTTATCGCATTTAAGTAAAAACAAGTTTAGTCGAAGGATGAAATGTTATAGGTTACAGCTTACGTTTTTTATTTTTTTCTCTTTATTTATTAGGGACTTGTACCATTAACAGGTCATGTCAGCCACATCATTTCTTTAAGTTACTTACAAAATTTTCTTAAGACTATTAAATATAAACTTAAAAATAAGCTTAGCTTTATTGCTTGCAGGGTAAGCCAGAATACTTTGAAATTTACCCAAATCGAATGCACCGGATTTTAATTTTTTACATAATTGTTGCCTTTCAAAATCATTACGAATACAATCTATAAGGAGGTGTCGGACATCTTCTGGTTTGTCACAAATTATACAGTTGGATGAAAGGGATTTCTTCATTAAAAAGGTAATATTTTTAGTGGTACATGTCCAGATCGTATTCTAAAAGCTACTTTAAGTAATTGCCTACCTAGTTTAACATCGGTAAATCACGGTATCTGAGGAGGCTCACATTGCATAGTTTTGTAAGCTTACGTTTGAAGTGTATTTTTCGTAATCAACAGGTTTTAACAAATAAGTTGTAGAGGCCTTCCTTTCTTTCAAGCCTTTTTTTCTTTTAAGTTTGGAGATAACTTTAACTTATGACCTCCCTCTTCTATATCTATGTGTAAACATACAAAGCCTGTTAATTACAATATTAACAATGCTATCGGACTATGGGCCTGTGCCTGCTTCAGCGATGCCATTAACAACATAATTAACAAATTAGTGCAATTGGGCAAACTGAGTGAATATTGGGAAGCTAATGTACCATTATAACATGCGTACAAAAAGACAGTTGAACCGAAGGATGTTGCTATCTTGCTAACTTATAAGTTTCTTATGTTAACTTTTCCAACGCCCACCGAAACAACGATTAACTTAAAGTCAAAGTCAAAAACGTTTATTGCGAACTAAGTGTACAATGTTGGTGTTATGGTATGTTAATACTTATGACTTAGCAGCCTTTTACAAGCATTATCATTCGCCTGCCCTCATCAACCTAAATTAGCATGCATTAAACATTATTATTACTTAATTATTTAAAGATGAACCACAATCAATCACGAAGCTGTTTATTCCACATTTACGATTTCATCACCGTCCCCAGAATACGCTTCTACTGAACGCCGCGACAGTTATCCGAATGTCAATTAACAACACTTAGTGCAGCCTCGGTGTTAATGCACCTTTATATAGGTAACACGGATTTCGTGTTATTGTTCGTATATCACTGATAGCACGCATTATGATCCTGTGATTTGGGCGGTGTTGGCTGCTATTGAGCTTATTGTAAATTATGGTCGCACCTATTGCTAATTACCAGACACAATTGATAGCATGTCTCTAGTTTTTTTTTGAGATTAGCATACTTAATTAGCCTACAACGTTCCCGCTGCTGGGACATAGGTCTCCTCTCTATGAGAGGGAGTGAGCCGTAATCCACCACGCGGGCCCAGTGCGGGATGGTAGATGTCAATTTTTATTTATTTTATATCTCCTTCTGTTTAATGCAATCTATCCTAGGACATTCAGCAATAGGTAGATGATGGTTCCTGATCTTGCACGGTATGAAGCTACTGCCTCATCCGATCGATACTACAGCACATCTAGCTGATTATAAGTCTTGGGGTGCTCTTCTTTTCAGTCTTGTGAAGGTAACTGGGTTTGACATTAATTTCATTGCCAATTGATTTGGGTGAACTTTTAATCCGGTGGAGTAGGTGGTAATATTGGCTTTGATTTCCTCTTTGACAGTTTTTATCTTTAAATCCTTGTGAATTTTCTCGTTTGTGACGTACCAGGGAGCATTTACTATCTGTCACAGTGTTTTTGATTGACACCTTTGTAGGATTTCGATGTTGGAATTAGCTGCAGTTACCCAGAGCTGGATACCATAGCACCAGATAGGCTTGAGGATGCATTTGTAAAGTAATAGTTTGCTTTCCAGAGTAATTTGGGACTTTTTGTTGAGCATCCAGTGTAAGCTGCGGAGTTTTTGCCCTAGGGCTTTGCCATATTATAAAGAGTTCAAGTAGGCTATCTCAGGCCCAATCCGCGATATAATTGCCTACCATACTTGCCTGTCTCAGGGTTGTCACTTTTAGCTAAATTTTAATTCAGTGCCTAGAAATTAGCAAGGGCCGGGAAGTTCTATTTTTTACTTATGTGTTGTCCGGGTTCAGGGTTTGTGAGGTCGGTTTTACCTGTTTGTATGAATGACAAAGTTATATTTGCGGTTTTGGAAAAAGTGCTATATCTCAAAAACTGCTAACTATATCTCCTTCAAACCAATTTTCGTTGAAAGTGTTTTTTAACATCTACGGCATATATTTTTATTACATTTTTTACTCTCTTACTTTAAAAGTTAGAGGGGGGGGGGGCGACACACATTTTACCACTTCGGAAGAGTTTATCTTTCAAACGATTGACTTTGAGAAAAAATGGTTTTGGAAACCTCAATGTCATTTTTAAAGACCTATACATAGACACCCCAAAAAAAAATTAGGACTTCCCATACAAAACTTGCTGATCGATTTAGGTACTATGGGAAGTCCAATTTTTTTTTCGTATTTCAACCCATGTTTCTTGGGGAAAGTTGTTCAGTTTTATGAATAAAAGCTGTGGTTTCGTGCTTGCAACTGACCAAAAAAAAACGCCTTGTATTTATAGATTAAGAGCTTGTGTTTAAATTATTTGCTTAGTAAATTATTTTACTAGCCAGTTTTTTTTTTAATAGGCATAATGTAGTATTTTTGCAAATAAAGGACATTTTTTTTATTAAAGCAAACATAAAATAATACAAACACATATTGAATCACACATTTATAACAAAATTACAAATTAGCTACAGAAAAATACTTTCTTCGGTTTCGACTATTACGAAATGCCTTGTTATTAAACTTTAATGTGTAATATAATCCGCATCCTTATAAATAACTTTTGCAAATATAATTTCGGAAAGCATGGGCAGGGCAGCGAAAAATTTACATCTTTTATTTGTTCATAAACAGACACACCAATTTTGTAGTTTATGTGATCATTTTTAAATGTTTTTTGGAATATCTGCTCCATTCTCTTAATATTTTCAACAAAGTCGTCAGGTGGAACCACTAATAAAATCTGGTCTATAGAATAATTTTTGTAGTGAAGGTACCTAGATTCTGCACTTAAATTGCAAACTTGCTGATTAGCGCTTATATACGATTTAAGTAGTTCGCAATCCTCGTGGCGATCCATGCATTTTTTCAACAAGGCTAAAAAAAAGATTTTTTTTCGGGAATATCAAATTCTACATAGTCTGAACGACTAATATCACGCAAAACACTATTTGAAAATATCTCTGGTTGGTTAATATTAATCACGGGTGGAACGTTATTGATTTGAGTATCGTCATTATCCGTATATTTGTGATCACTCAAGTGAACGAGGAATTCTGTCAAATCTTCTGTACAATTGCCTTCTTTCGGTGCCCGGGTAATATCACCAAAAAAAATTTTACGATACGCGGATATAAATTGTCTGCTGGTTGGTTCTAGAGCATATCCATTTTTCGATCTAATTTTACCAAAAAAATTCTCAATCACGTCCTGATTAAGACGTCTTGTTGAAATGTATTGATACCCTTCTTGCTTAAGATCTTCATACAGATGCAAAATTGACTGGATTATGATTTCAAACTCTTGAATAAATTTTACGTTTTGAGTAGCGTCGTTTCCAGTACGGGGATCTCATAATTTTAATGTTCGGAAAAAAATCAACATTCTATTGAAAAAATCAATCTGTTCTTTACGCTCACAAAATGCTCTTTTGTACTTATAGCTGTCACGAAGACTCGATGAATTTAATGCGTCAAATAAATCGTTCATCAACATTATTAATTTGACTGTGTGCCTTGCTGATTCATCTATCACATTAAAATCTATATAATGTTGACAAACCAGTTGCTACAGATCTGCTTAAAAGTTGTGTCGCGTAGCGAACTTTCATTTTTTCAAAGTTCGTAGGGTACATATGGCTGTTCGTCAATTTATGAGCTTGTCTGAAGCTTTTTTTCTTATCATGCTCATAGAATTCTTTTATGTGACAAAATTATGCAACAGCACCATTATTGAAATGAAAATCATACGCCATCAAGTTGGTACGAACCAACTTTATCAAATGTGGTGCGTCAAAAATATAATAAATTTTATGGCCATTAACAGTAAAATAAGTTCTGTTCACGCAAATCCCTCTTTTTTTAGCAGCTTTTAACATATCTGGTCCCATATCTGAAACGCACACTCTGATTTTTAATCCGGTCTCAAAGAGTTTAATTTTAAGTTTATCGATCCATTTAGATACATTATCATCGCTTGAACATTCCGATAGTAAGGTAATCAATTTTTTTGCACATTTAATATACATTAGGTATCTATCAAAGTGACTAAAATATTATATTAAAAAAACATCGTATAACAACCTAAAAAAAATAACGCCCGTCTCTTGGACTATAATCTATTTTTGTTCTGTTGGTACGAATGGTTACGATTCGAACTTTGCTCTATTTATCTAATTCACAATTCGCCAAATATTTGAAATTACGATTCTATAACTGTAAGTACTTAGTTACTTTACTATACCTACATTACTGAGAAATCGGCATGACTAGGTAAACGTAAACAAAGCATTAGCGGCATGTCAATTGACAGATCAAAAGTAGGTACCTAATACATTTTAGTGGGAAAGTAGGCCTGCCTACTTCGTCTGTCTGATAGATAACTAATACAACAAAAAATAAGTAGGTATCTCATCATCAAGTAAAAATTAAATGCTAGAATACTAGACTTAGTTACCTTTTCTGTTCAGTAGGTAATTTGAACAGAGACAACTCTGAAATCGATGAATTATTTAGACACCCAAATGCACAGCAATAATTTCTCCTGCGATTAGCACTCATTTTTCATACATTTAGCAGTGCCGAACAGCCGCGACGCGGAAACCTTGTGCGGCGTTAGCCCCGACTGGCGCACTCATAAACGGGCTTGATTTTGTTAAGTGTGCGTGCGACGACGCATAGATACAAGCCGCGCGCGGTGCGTTTCTATGAAGATAGCTTACTTCCTCTCTTTATACTATGGCTTTGCGTTTGGTAAATATGTGGTGTCTCCACGTAAGGCGTCTGTCAAGGTATATTCCAAGGTATAGTGTGACCTCTGCTTGGGGTACTTCAATGTCATTTAAGGTCACAGGTGGGCATGTTTCTTTGCGTGAAGTGAAAGTCACCTGGACTGACTTTGTTTTGTTCAGAGATCAGCTTGAGGCTGTTTTGTAGTTTTGCAGAGGCCTCTCTCGGGCAGACATCAGTAGCCAGTATGGCCGTATCATCGGCAAAAGTACCTGTTAGAACATTTCAAACTAGCGGCAGGTCGGCAGTAAATAGCAGATACAGGGTGGGACCCAGGACACTGCCCTAAGGCACCTCGGCCTGAATCGCTCGTAGACTTGAGACCTCATCTCCCCGCTGATGTCACATGTCTTCAAAATTTTGGTTCTTGCTATCACATCATATCATAACCAATATATGTCAACCCACCTCTGTTCAGCCTAAACTCGAACATCTGCTTGTGAATTTATAAACAGGTTAACAACGATCCAAGAATATTGAATAAATGAGCCTTCCACGAAAGCCGAGGCCGGATTGACAAGGCCAAGTAATACATTATTGGTTCTAGGACATACCAGTTTCCTCACGATTTTTTCCTTCACCGTTTGAGAGCAGTGGTGAAGAAATAAATTACATAAAGCGCCTGCCTGACTTCGAACCAACGACCTACAACTCGCAAGTCGGGGCCGCTAATACCACTGGGCAACCACGTAATAATAACAATTTGGGATGAAATATTATTCTTTCGTTCTTACTATATGTTGACTTACGGGGTTCAAGATTTCATCCCAAATTGTTTGTCTTGGGATCTAACAAAAAACGGCTACATCATTGGTACCTAAAAAGTATAACAATACATGCAACAATAGCTGCAGTTGAGAATGGTCAGAAGTGAGGAGCTGCCGAGAATGGCGTTTGTCGACAAAAGACAACCGATGAACATCACTGCCATTCAGAACCCGCGAGATATTTCTCGCGAACTACTAAACTAAAAAGCAGTAGTACATTCACTCCCAACGTGAAAAAGCACATAAATTGTGACATCCAACCCTTTGTCCGCCGCGGGGCGTTTTACGAATAGTGCGAGTATCGATTGAGTGCGAGTGAGTAATGCACGCGCCCGCGCGCCCTACGTCGGCGTCCGCCGCCGTCCGCCGCCGCCGTCCGACGTCCGTCCGCCGGTCAATTAGTCCCTTCGCACTGCACTCAATATTGCCGTATTGTTTTTGATGCAAGCTTCATTTGACGTAGAAGTGGGTTGTTAACTGGGTTGCTTTTTTGTGTTATTATTATTTGTGGTATAAATAATGTAAATATGTGTATCTATCACATTATTAATGTATCTGTCGTTGCTTCATTTTTAGGGTTCCGTAGTCAACAAGGAACCCTTATAGTTTCGTCATGTCCGTCTGTCTGTCCGCGGTCTAGCTCCAAGACTGTTAGTACTAGAAAGTTGTAATTTGGCATGGGTTACATACATATTAATCATGCCGACAAAGTGTTAAAATAAAATTATGAACAAAAAAATGTAAGGGTACCTCCCCTACACGTAAGTGGGGAAGTCTTTTTTTTTATCCCTTGGTATGGGGTATCGTTGGAAAGGTCTTTTAAAAAACATTGTGAGTGTGTTTAAACCATTTTTGAATTCAGAGATCCGTTTGCGAAATATTAAGCTTTAAAGTGCAAATTTTTGTTAGAGTCGAGTGTTCCCCCCCCTGCCAGCTAAATGGTTGATTTTAGATATGTGAAAAAATTCACGGCAGTAGCTTATATAACGAATTTAAAAGGAAAACTATCACAGCTAAGTAGGCTTTACAAGTTAACGACTAATAATCGACCAACTTAACTTTGCAGTTGCAAAAACATGTTTTTCCATACATTCCGTATGAAAGATTTATTTTTTCAACTACAAAGTTAAGTTTGTTCTTGGGATAAATTCATCCCAACTACAGAACCCTACATTGTGCGTGGTCCGACATGCACTTAGCCGGTTTTTAATTTCTATTGATTATTGATTTTTAATTATTTTTACCTATTGTGGTATAGTAACTTTATTCAAGGTGCATCGTCTTCACATATAATTATTTAACTAATGTACCTATACAAAATATTATAAAACATTTTAAAAGAGTAAAGCCTTGTGCAGACTGGCGCGACGCAACGGTATGCACGAGGCTTAACGGAAGAGTTTCTTGCCCATTCTTCTCCATACGAAAACTACCTTTTGAAAGAGGCGACTAGAATCAATTTGATTTTTTTGCAAATTTTAACGTTCACAAGTGCCTATTTAAAATAAATTATTTGACTTTGATTCGTTTTACGCGAATTTGTGTGTTTTCATGTGAGTGAAGCTGCTAGATTAGAATAGGATTGAAGGGAATCAACATTGATAGGTTGTACTGAGTAAAAAATACTATCACTTATCCAATGTGGAGACTAAGGCATGGTTGTTAACGAACTCCCTTCGCTCTTTAGCACTAGATTGCAGAGTCAATAACTTTACCTTGGTAGGTAATATGACTTCTAAGTATCAAATGTATAATGCGCCAAAAGACGAGGTACACGCCGAGGGTGCAGTTGCTGGAGTCGCACCGCAACGTCAACTTCAAGGCGTTTGTGGTGCGAGTACCGAATTGTTTTCTGTCAATCGTCATGGAGGAAGACTTTTGGCCGCAGGGCGTGGTGTTCCGTCGCTTCCGCGGACAAGTGTCACAAGGATAAGCTAGTTAAGTGAAGTGCTACTAACATAGTTTTAAGCTATTTATTAACACAAGATTCTAAGTTTTGTTTTAAATGTGTATCTGTAGGTTAAGGTATTTTTCTATGGGCCTGCGACGCCTGAAATAAATGGTATTATTATTATTATAATGTAGGTACATAGTTTATGTAGATACAAAACCTTCTAATTTGAACCAACAGGTTAGAACTTCATAAATTGCATACGACGCCACCCGTCTCCACATGTCAAGTGCATTAACTACTGGATTATAGTGTGTGATATCATACCTGCCACATAATGCCAGACATCGCAATATAACAATCAATTCATGCAACAGCATTCGCTGTATGCTAGGATTTTCGACATTTCTATTATACTTGTGGAAACAGCGCCCTTCCTACAAACTATAGTGTCATACAAGAATCATACATTAATTGGAACAAGCAACAAAATCAAAAGGCTTATATATATGTATAATATACATAATATTTATATAATATTTTCTCCTAAATACAGATTACTCAGTGATCTAGCTAGGAGAGCAGCGATTCACCCAACAATTAATTGAACCTACACCATGTAATTAATCGAAGTTCGATCGAAGTTGTCCATCGACATAAGACTACGGAATCGATGGACAACTTCAAAAATAAAGAAAAGAACAAAAGTCAGTGACGTGTTACAAAAAATAAGAAAATTTAAATGGAACTGGACTGGACATATAATGAGGACCAACAAAGAAAATGGACTAAGGATGTAATAGAGTGGTATCCGAGGAACGGGAAAAGACGACGAGGAGGGCAAATCAAAAGATGGGAGGACGATTTACCAAAAGGATGGAGAAGGTCTGCCAAGGATAAAGAGACGTGGAAACAACTGGGGGAGGCCTATGTCGACAGACAACCTGACCAGAGTGGTTGCTAGTAAATTTATTATTTTGTGCTGTGTGTGTAAATTAGATATAAGAATACTACTGTTTTATAAGAATATCATGTAAGTTAAAAAGGTCAGCGAATAAAGGCTTTTATTATTATTTTCATATGTCTTTGACACATCTCGGGACCCTGGGGTCCCGCACCTTTGGAAGGCGTACGAGGGGCCGAAGCCAACTCGCAGAGGCCCGTTAGACATTTTTAATGAAATGATGCACCAACCGACGATTATCCCTGTCCGCACTACGTAAGTGCATCCAAGGACAACCCCCGTTTGGTGTAGCACTATTGCAGGATATGGAAACAAAGATATTGGGTTATGGGTTTGGATGGCTAAAGTGAACTGGTTTTCTAGGACTATGGAAAGACTATGGCCCCTGCCTGATCAATGTTTTATATAAAATACATAGATAAAATGGCAGGGGGTGACTTGCACGCTCAATAATGGGCCTCCGAAAACGGTCGCTAGCACATAGTGTCGAAACGACAAGGAGGCAACACGTCCTGAGGTGCTTATGAGGAGTGGAGAGGTATTCCACAGCTATCAGGACAATCCCGGAAGTACGGTCAAGATCCCTACCAGCATCTTACTGGAATACTTCCTTCCTCCGAGCACGTTTGCTCTTGCGAATCTCCACTCAAGCCGGCCAATTAAGGCAAGAATGAGGCGGGAGCTCTGTTCCTCGTCAGTGTTCACTCCAGCCGGCCAATAAAGGCAAGCCAGAGGTGAGGAACAAAACTTCTCCCGGGAGATAGGGTCCGTGGGGTCGCTACTGCCCAACAGCTCGCCACATGCTGCCCTGCAGGTTTTTGTATCTCTCTTGGTCTGGCTCCTAATCCCAGACCTGTTCCGGCAAAGTAAACTCAACCGGCACAGGCCTAGAGTTCGGAGCGCGCAAGCCCCACCACGACGTCAACGTAGAGATACGGCGGTGGGGTATCTCTACGTTGACGGTATGTAATTAATAATATATACTTTATAAGTCCCTCATGTACTACAAAACCTTTATGTTCCTAAATTAATTATTATATTATTAAAATAGAACAACGAACTATAAATAAGATTATGAACTTAATAAGTTCATCACGGTTCAGTAAGTCTCGCAAAACTTCCACTCAACTACCCAACTACAGGGTGCTCTCGCAATGCATCGCACACGTCATTGAGCACGACGCGACGTGACGCGTGCATTGAAAGCGAACAGGCTGCGTGATACAATATTAACGTGAAGTCACAATTCACCCGTCATTTTGATTAGACTTTTGTGTAAAGTTACGGTTTTCTAGAAGAGCTGTGGCCGCCACATGACGGCCGCAATGACGGCCGTCATGTAATTGTGTCAAAAACGCTTAAAGGAAAACACACCAACTGACTTTCATAAATAACGTTTCAATGACGTCATTTTACGGTAAATTGCGGAAGCTATGTGGCGGCTACCCCAGTCTTAGAAAACCCTTACCCTAGCTCGTGGTGATATGACGTAAGCACTGATATGACAACAGTTTTCAATTATGAGCACGAGATAAAAGCAGATGAGCCGATGAGCCTTTCCTTAGAGATATCCTCCACAGTAAAAAAGAAACATCACACAGCAATCCATTTTCGGTTTGACTCAAGTTGTTAAAAATCTTATAAATCTTTTGTAAGTATTTATGATCGAGTTTGCAAAATATTTTCCGTAACAATTTATCTTTCTATCGTATAAATATTTATCACTATTCAATTGCTTCAGTTTGTCAATTAAAATTTTACATGAGTATATCAAAAACATAAGCAGGTAGGTACTGCTATCACCAATGTCACCTATTATATCACCAATTTTCTGAACGTAGTGATTATAACAATTATCCCTCTCAACCTTTACTTGATAGCAAACCCATGTTCAGCAGAGAACCTTCTCAAGTTGACATGAATATTCCATCCTGAGTCATCACCAATTTATATCAACCAACCCACCTCTAATGATATCTCTGTTCAGCCTAAACCCGAATATCTGCTTGTGAATTTATAAACAGGTTACAATGATACAGGAATATTGAATAAACGAACCTTCCACGAAAGCCGAGGCCGCATTGATAAGGCCAAGTAATTAATTTTTCATCTCGGCCGTGTGGTATTGTCCCTAAGCCGCTAGTTAGAAATTCTGTGTGTACAAAATTGTGCGTGGCAGTTGGCGGGTTGACGAAACTCGGGCGGGCCGTCTCGCTTCAATAATAAATGTTTGGGAAACTTGTATTAAAATGAGCACGAACGGTGATGAGTGCTTCAAAGATCGTTAGTTTATTTTTAGGGTTCCCTAGTAAACAAGAAACCCTTATAGTTTCGTCATGTCCGTCTGTCTGTCTGTCTGTCTGTCCGCGGTCTAGCTCCGAGACCCTTAGTACTAGATAGCTGTAATTTGGCATAGGTATACATATTAATTACGCCAATAAAGTGGTAAAACAAAATTATGAAAAATATTTTTTAGGGTACCTCTCCTACACGTAAAGTGGTGATGTTTTTTTTTTAACCCATGGTTTGGGATATTATTGGAAAGGTCCTTCAAAAAAATTTTGAGTTTGTGAAAACCATTTTTGGATTCAAGGATCCGTTTGCGAAATATTAAGCTTTAAAGCGCTAATTTTTATTAGAGTCAAGTGTACCCCCCCTGCCAGCTAAATGGTTGGTTTTGAATGAGTGAAAAAAATCACAGCAGTAGTTTATATAACGAAATTAAAGGGAAAACTATCACAGCTAAGTAGGCTCTACAAGTTAACGAGTAATAATCAACCAACTTAACTTTACAGTTGCAAAAACATGTTTTCATATATTCCGTATCGGAGAACATATTTTTCAACTACAAAGTTAAGTTTGTTTTTGGGATAAATTCGTCCTAACTACGAAACCCTTCATTGTGCGTGGTCCGACACGCACTTGGCCGGTTTTTATTTTATTGATTTCTATACGTAACATACCCACATGTCTATACATATTATAAATTCAAACTCAAAGTATTTATTTCAATTAAACTATTTACAAGTAATTTTGAACTGCCAAAGAGTTGGTCAGTCTGAGAGATGAAGCTAGTTGCCCATTTCAAAGCGTAGATCTCTATGGCGAAGAACGGGCAAGAAACTCCAAGTGGTGTCTGTCTGTACAAAGGCGTTGTTCTTCTAAACTACTCAACGAATTTTGATACGGTTTTCACCATCATTTAGAAAATTTATTCCGGAGGATTTACGTGTATTACATAATAGTAAAAAAATCTCTTTGTTTTGTCAAATCGTGAAAACCGTGCGAAGCAAGGGCGGGTCGCAAGTATTCAAATAATTGTGTATTGTTTGTTTAGTTGACCACATAAATATCCAAATGTAAATCCTAACGTAATGGCCTATCAAAATTCTGCAATTTATCAATAAACATTGTAGTGCTTTTAATGAAAGCCATTGTTATCAGAAAACAGACAACAGCATCAACACAAACAACAGCTTCAAATAACCGAGTAACGTACCAAATTATTGTTCAAAATAATTAATAAACGCTTCGAAATCGGAACTACAAGCTACCAAGCGCAAAAAAAAAAAAAATTGTAAAAGAATTTGCAGAATGCTCGCTGGCCGGTAATCAAGCAAAAGTACATGAAAAACGCGAAGTGTATCGACGAACGGAAGGTTTGACTGTGGGGAGGTGCTCCAAAAATCCTCTATCAAAAAGTCGGACGTGTCAATGGACGTGCAAATTAGATTTGTTAGTGGACGCTCCAACTGTTACGTGTCACGTCACCGACGAAAAATCGAGAGGGTTAGCTAAACGTGGTTTAAGCATTTACAGGTATGGTTGAAACTTACGTAGACTGTACAATATACAATGTGAGGACTGAGGACTGTTACCATAATATTCCAAACCTTCTAGCAAGTTGGAATCACTACAGTTCATTCAGTGGCGTGCGTTTCATAAAGACAGAAAGACACTGCCTACCCTAGTTCTGATAATAGATCTAATATTATTTTATCAATAAACAAAACAAATCATAAATCAGCTCCACCTATCGAGTGCCGGTGGTATCATCATTCGAATTTCGCATCATCTCGATTCGCGCTGCACTAGCGCCGCCTCGCCTCTGCCACGGTAAAGACACAAACTATTCGTCTCTGAATGTTTTTATGTGTGCTCTCGTGGTAAGTCGTATTTAATGTGTGTGCGTTCCTATAGCTACGCGGGCTTTGCTGACACACAATGACAAAAATCACGCACACAACTGCAAGAATAGCCAGTGTCTTTTTGTAGTTATTCTATACAGCTAAGACGAAAAATTACGACTCGTACCGAACATTACCGAAGGAAAGTTTGCTATGCAATGCAAATATTTTAGGAAATAACGTTGTTTCATTGAATTTTATACATTTAGATGACCATAATTTTTTGTCGTATAACCTTTTTTACCCTTTATTGCCCGTTTTACTATAGTTGCCATATTGTTTGACGTGCGTTGTGTTTGTGAATACGCTATCAGGTAATTAGAATTTGATTGTTGTTATTAGTGTAAAATGGATAATATTGTCTGTGAAAGTTGTTCAGATGGTGTGTGTATTGAGAAAATAAAACATGATGCGTTTTCAAAACTATATTTCGGTGAAAAAAAAAACAAGTTATCGAGATAGGTCGTGGTACACCGGATTTGCAATTAATACAAATTAAAGGTAAAGTCAATCGTAAATTCAATAAAAAACAATATGATTCATATCATTGGCTGACAGGTTGCATACACAGTACCTAATCGGTTATTTTGTTTCGTTTGTCTACTATTTTCAAATAATAAAACCGTCTGGAACGACACCGGTTACGCTGATATTCATAATTTTCCTACCGCCGCGAGAAAACATGAACAATCTGAAAAACACTTAGAAGCTTCCCTTAAATATCACACCTTTGGAAAAAATCGTATAGAGACGCGTTTAATCATCAATCGACAAGACGACGCGACGAACCAAAACCAACGTGCAGTATTTTTGGTGAGTAAAATTTTCTGCCTACCCTGTCTTAAAACTGTGTGCACGCCACTGAGTTCATTCAGCAGGGGCCCAAGTCTGCTATTTTTATAAATTCGTCATTCCACCACGATCCCATTGTCATTTTGCTAAAAGTTCGTAATCTGCAAAATTCATAATGGTCGATCATTGGTCGGTAAATGGTCTCGTAATAGAATTGTGTTATAATGGCATTGTCGTACAATACGACCAATGATACCGCCTAAGTCAGTCATTCATTTGTCATTATGTACGAGATTACCAATAAGTGCCATCTCTTTCAATGGAGTGTCAGTGGCTGACCATTGGAAAGTCATAATGACGCCATTATATTAGTAGATTACCAAACTTGTCAAAATCAACAATTATGAAATCAATGATAGATCATTCTGACACTATTGTAATAGCAGACTTGAGGCCCAGTTCGGGTAAAAGAGTAGACGAAGGTAGATTTACAATGTAAGTACTGCCAGGGAAAATTAATTGTTTATCAAATTGACACACCAACACTATACACACACCACACACACTGTGTGTACCTACACATACACACTGTGTTAAAGCCATAACATACAACTGTCAAAGAATAACAGTTATATGTTATGTTACAGATTTTATTATATGGAAAATGTAAGTTAGTAATACTAAACGATTCATTTCCCGGATTTTACCAAAAATACTGTAACTTGAAAGTTTACATATTATTTTCAGACATTTGTCTTTATTTTATTTTTTTGAGCTGAATTACTTATGGCCGATTTCTATAATTTACGGACTGTCGTTGGTTAAAATTAAGACTCTTGTATCTTTACCAATAATGAAGCAAAGACCTCATAGCTTTGCATAGTAGACCCTCCCATATGGAAGTAGATTTCACAGGTAAAATTAGCTTACGAATCTATTTATATGCCCAGTTTGGCAATTAAAAATGTTACCATATTGGTAAGAAAAACGATTCGTTTTTGTTTATAGGAACCGACCATTAATGCATCAGAACACAAAAATTACGGATGCATTGCAGTACAGACTCATTGATTCAATAATGAAAAACTCGTCGTTTGGCTCCTCGCCTAATTACCAGGCTTATCGCTAATTACCTCGCACCCATCCACTCTATGCAATACACAGAATACTATTTAATAGGACATAGTTACTATCCGCTTTTGTTTAGCATAACATGTTGTAAATAATAATACAAAATGTTGGTAATGTTGGTGTTGGTGTTCAGCCGCCATTGTGGTGATAGGCAAATGATTTCAATAATAAAAATAGCAATGAACTAAGTAGATATTTCATAAAAAGAAACTAGTCAGGTAAACTCAAACTCAAAGCATTTATTTCAGTTAAACCATTGACTGACCGACTCCTTAACAATTCAAAAGTGCCTACTTTTGAATTGTTAAGGAGTCGGTCAGTCAGAAATATAAAGCTAGTTGCCCATTCCAAAGCGTAGTAGGTAGGTACCTATGGAGAAGAACGGGCAAGAAACTCCACGGACACTCTTTCTTTTATATAAAAAATTGTTACAAAATATTGGTTACATCATTTATGTTGAAATTATACATGTAAGAACAATGTAGAAAGACGTGCACGTTAAAAGCGTCCGTAATAAAAAGATAATTATAAAATTATTAAATATAATGCCAAAATTCTATAGATTATAATGCTTGTTTTTAACTTTTCAGTTATGTGTTTTTGCAGTCTGGTTTTTTGTTTAAATAATTTTATTTTTTCAAGCTTTTTAGTTTTATTAAAATAATACACATTGACTCATTACTAGCTTTTATTTATTTGATATCAATAATGTAGTTTTTTTTTTTTAACCTACCCTTCCTTTTTTTGTATTTGTAGATGCAATATATAAATATTATATAGTCTATGACACTCCCACAATTAAGACGAATCTAACGACACCTCACATGTTAAAATTCATCAAGTCGTTTAGGCTACATCGATCGTGACAAAGAAATAGACATATAAACATACATACATACATAGATATTACTCTCGAAAAACATTACCCTCCTTCTGGGGCAGTCGGGTAAAAACATAGAAAACAGAACAAATAAACAATTCAAACATTTAAATACATTAAAATAAGCCATGGCAGGTGAATTTCATATTAGATATTTTCCATGATCAAATATGCTTTTTGGGGTTCCATACCCGAAGTGTGCCAAATGGAACCCTATTACTAAGCCTCCGTCTGTGTGTCTCTGTGTGTGTGAGCTGTATCTCATGAACCAAAATAATCAAACATTTGAAATTTTCACAGATTGTATATTTTTATTACCACTATAATAACAAAAATTAAACAAAGTTAATAATTAAAATCCCCGACACAAGAAACTTGATTTTACGGCGTTTTTTGCTCGATCTTATTCGTGTGCGGGTCCGGCTCGCATTTGGCCGGTTTTTAATCATAACATGCCTAGCTAAATGTATTTACATGTCTTTTGATCTCATTTGATCAAGCAGCTCAAGCAACTTCCTCTGATGTTTTCATCAACAAATCTTTTTTATTAAAAAAAAGTTTTATATCAACCTGAACGGAGGTCTATATAACTCAGCTTGATTAAATCTAGTCCTTCCGTAGTTTTCCATCGTAAATTTTTTAGTAAGTTTTTAATAAATGGTATTAAAGCAAGCAACGTCAGAATATTTAATAAGATTCTTAGTAAAACTTTTATTAGAGTGTTTAGCATGACGGCAGTAGGAAAGTTGTAAAAGGTTCCGGTTCGTATAAATACATACTTTATGTATATCGCAGGATCTCCCAGTTTCGTGTAATATTTCAATACTTAGTTAAAAACTTATTGACTGAGTAACTTTAACCTTCCCTTGATTCCATGTCGACTTTGTAGCCAATTAGATCATAAATTCATTAGCAAATATGTTAAAATAAGTTCAACCTCGTAGTAGTTATAATAATATGCTCTTCATGGTATCTTTAAATATATAATTTTTCTGTGAGTGTGTATGTCACTGAACTTCTCTCAAACGACTGGACCGATTTTGATGAAATTTTTTGTGTGTGTTCAAGGGGATCTGGGAATGGTTTAGATTCACAATTTTGTCCGCTGGACAATGTTTTGACAGGACAACGTCTGTCGGGTCCGCTAGTATTTTTGTATAGTCTATGTGACTTTGAAAACATATTGCCATTAACTTACGTTAAATCTATACTAATAATAAAAAGAGGTTTTGTGAGTTTGTTTGCAATCTGCGGAACTACTGATCCGATACTAACTACTACTACTACTTGGAGTTTCCCTACGTGATCGAATCAGAAATGAAGAGATCCGCAGGAAAACCAAGGTAACCGACGTAGCCCGAAGAATTGCCAAAATTAAGTGGCAATGGGCAGGGCACATTGCTCGCAGAACGGGTGGCCGATGGGGTCGAAAGGTTCTGGAGTGGCGACCACGTACCGGAAGACGTAGCGTTGGAAGGCCTCCCATAAGATGGACCGATGACCTTGTGAAGGCCGCAGGAATCCGCTGGATGCGGAAAGCACAGAATCGGTCGAAGTGGCGGTGCTTGGGGGAGGTCTATGTCCAGCAGTGGACGTCTTTCGGCTGAAATGATGATGATGATGATGACTGATCCGATTGCGAAAATTCTTTTACCGATGTAAAGCTGCAGTATTTAAACAAGAAATTTCCACGGACGAAGTCGCGGGGAGTAGCTAGTTAGTAACATTTTGATGAGAACCCTGCTTGGTAGTTTCGTAGAGAATCTTTTACGGATATCGGTCTTATCAGTAAGTAATTAAAATATATCGAAAAGCTGAAGGTTTTTCATGTTCTTTCAAAAGAGTAGTTCAGGTAAACTTTGAAAGTCTGCCTGGAAAATTGAGGACTTTTCCTAGAAGAACCTTTATAGCCGATACCGTAATTAATATCTTACAGCTCCGTCTGAATTTTAAATAATATATTCCTAGTTTATAGCAACGTGAAGTCAGCGTGCAGCTGTAAAACAATAAGATTAGAGGAAGACCAAAGATACGGTGGATGGATTGTCTGAAATATGTATACAAGAAAGTGTACCTATTTTAATAAAGTTATACACAGATGAGTAGGTACACACGGCTACACATCAAGCTATTCATTTCCAGTATAAGCTGACCTCGCCTTGTACGGAAATCCTATACAATGCGAGATCCGCATAAACTGGAAATGTATAGCTTGATGTGTTGCCATGTACCTCCATTATTATTTTTTCCCCATGAACAATACGTGCATTTAAGATTAGTGATTATATTTTTTGTTTAAAATACATAACATAATATAGCAACACGCCTGTAATCCTTAAAGGGTTAGGCAGAGGAGTACATATAGTAGGTAAAATCACATTTCGCCAGTTACTTTTACAAAAATTCAGATTCCGAGCTACTCCCAAAAATTCCTGATGAAAAACCCAATAACACTTTGCCCGACCTAGGAATCGAGAAAAGGACTTTATGCTCATGCTTGCGACTACTAGCCCAACGAGACAGTCAAATGTTTTAAATGTATTTCTTAAAAGCCACTTTCAGAAAATATACATATATTATGTAGTTACTTACAACTGCTTTAAAATACAACCTCAAGAAAACACTTCCATATGTGGGCATCAACAAAGCGGGTCCACAAGAGAGCCACTCAGTCTGACTGACGTTTTAATGGAGCCCCATGTATTTATTCAGAGCCCCGTCGCTTCGGACCGCGGCAGACGAATGACGGAATTCACGCGGACCACTGTATCTAACACAGAGTGACGTTATTCCTGTTTTAACTTCGACCTTTTTTTTATGAAAAAAAAAAGGTTTTTTCGGCGTTTTCTACTGATATTTTTTCGGCGTTTTTGAATGTTTTAAGGAAATTGATAGTGGAGCTCAGTTACAATGTTGTTGATTATTTAATAATAATATTTTAAAATGTATTTAATATGTGAAAAAATAAAAAAAAGAATAATAATATAATTTTTATTTCTCTCTTCACAAAGGTTCACATAGTAATAAACATAGAGACAAGAATTATAGCGTTTTGACAAAAATGCATAAAATATGATCCTTTGCGAGAGACTGGCGTCCATACTACAATAGGATACCCTGTGTGACGGATCACCAAGCTCTCACCCCGAATTTAATCTAATTAACATTACAATGGTCAATTTTCAAACTCTAGACAAATTATTAATTGATGAAGGAAAAAACAAAAAACAAAAAAAAAAAACAAAAAACCGACTTTTTAAAATTAATTAATAAAAATAAAAATTGTATAGTGTAATGCATGTGTAGTGCAGGTGAAGTGTGAGGATAAGTAGAATGATTGTGTGAGTGTGGGTGTGTAGGGATTTTGTTACAGTCAAGAACACGAAGTTATTATATATTACGAGGGAACAATGAGTAGCTGCTCCGTGGCATCATAGTTCAATTTTTGCAACCAGGCTGAGAGGGTTTTTTTGCAACGCTGTTTGGGTTGACAAAATTCCATTAATTTTATTATACAAGTAACTTCCAAGAAAACCGAAATGTCGACGGGAGAATAGATGATTGAAATTTTGGTAGGGCAATATTTATGCAAGTATGATTGTATGATGCACTTATATGTCTTATTATCAGCATAATATACAAAACAAATTAACATCTGAGCCATCTTACTTATAGAAGAAGAAGAAAAAATACCTAGAGATTTTTTTCTTATCGGCATCAATAGTTCTGGAAACAACCAATAAATATCCGGAAAAATCTTAAATTGACAAAAGAACTTTACTAATAAGCGTCTCCATAGTTTCCTTATCCTAACACACAGAGATATTACTAATTCACATAATATAAACTGTTCGGAGTAGGGTCCAGCGTTTGAGCGGCTGTTAGTATTGTATCGTAAACAAAGCCTTTATCATATATTATATGTAAAGGCTGCCGCTTGCTCTACTGAAGAAAGAACTAATGATACGGATAAAAGCTATCGGCATACAAAGTGATATTTCGTCCGACGAAGATACCCTACCTACAGGGGTAAGGGAAAGGGACATCGACTCGCTAATTGTTACCATGAATTCAGCACATGATCCTACTGCTGAATTCATGGTAACAGTCTGCGCATCAACGTTAGTGTCAACTTATGACTTAGGTATGTTGATGCGCGACACGTAACTTGTTGGCTGTACCTTGACAAAAAGAATTCGTGATTTTCGGCATATTGAGTAAAGAATGTCTTGCCTGGAAGTGATATTATTTATTTATTTAATGGATCCCGAACAGAGACTACACAATTACATGCAAGTATACAACAATCGGAACAAATATTCTTGTGGTCTTCAATAATTGGAAGCAGATTTAGATAGGTACAATGAGTTTAACAAGGACCAATTAATTCACTTTTTAATTTTGCCTTTTATTCAAGACGTGTACAAAAATCTAAGAGACGGAATATATAATGCATAGGTTAGTTACAAAACAAACACTTCACATAGGTTTTCATTTCAAAGAAGAACATCGCTGACCACCATAATCTTATTGTTTAACCACAAAGGTTAAAGATTTGATCTCCACATTGGCCGTATTCAAATGAAACTCTTTTAAAACATTTCAATTCGAAACAGTAGCGTGCAGTCTGCAAGTTTTCCCTCAGAGGGTTCGATCTTACTATGAGAGGGCCTTAGAGGGCCCGTTATCTAAATCAAATGCCCTCTCCGGCACGACACAGCTTGTTCGAGAGAGATTTTTAAAAGGATTTGTGTTAAATGGGTAAAAAAGGGTGAACCCATGTTGTAGCTACAGATATATCTAGAGAAACTTGTATCAGACCTGTTTAGACGTTTCCTTATTATGTTTTTGTTGTAAAGTTATTAGGGATTCTGTTGTTTTAAAGTCTGTTGCACTAGTTTGGAAAAATCTTTGATTTTCATTTTGTTGTACCCATTATATTTCTGTTGCTCTTCGTTCACGATTTCATTTCAAGTCACCATACTTTTGCCGGTGGGTAGCCCTTTAGTGTGGGACGCAACCTGTGTCGACACTCTTACGCCATCCCATCTTCCCGGCTCGGCGTGCTGTGCTGGTGGTGCTGCTACGGCTGCAGAAAACCTCAAGCGGCGTAAGTATAATAACCTCATTGGTAACTATATTTTCGAGCCGTTTGGGGTTGAAACCCTCGGGCCGTGGGGACCGAGTGCCCATGGCCTCTTCCGTGACACTTCCCGTGACCCAAGGGCTGGTTTTTACCTTGACCAGAGACTAAGCATTGCCATACAACGTGGCAATGCGGCCAGACTCTTGGGTACATTACCAGTCGATAGCGATGCAGATGAATTTTTCGACGCTATATTTTAGTTTGTAAATAGTTTTATTTAAGTTAGTATATAATTTTGTTACTTTTATCAAATTAGTTATAAGTTATTTACACACTTGTACATAATATAAATGAATAAACGAAATAACTAAACACTGATTGTAAGTCACCATACTTATTTCTGATGTTTTAAATCAATTTTTTCAGTTTCTCAGACCCAAAAAACGCAATATTTTCAATACCACTGCACCCAATACACTAATGTCTAAAGAAAACAACAAAAAAACTTCAAGTACCTAATACTCAGGTACTTAGAATAAAAGGAATCCACAGGCTCTAAAGCGGAACTTTTAAAGGCTTTGCCCAAATCTCTTATTGAATTGTCAGGATCTTAAGTAGCATTCAGTAGTTGCACCTAAGTTCCTGGTGGCTGGAGTTTTTCTATCCCCTTCCTTACTTGTTTTATTATGTAAATAGAACCGCATTGAGTGTGTGGTGCGATTCAATCTTCAGGACCTATTACGGAGCCTATCGATGAAGGCTTGAAGTTTGGTTTGAAATGAACACATCCACCGTTGAAATTAAATCTTGCGAAAAAAGTAAATAATTAGTCTATTTTGGTACAATAATAAATAATTGTTAGTACAATGATAGTGCTACGGATCTTCTACCAACTTCTAATCGTGAAACGGTGAAACATCAACATTAGTTTATATCTCAAAATGTCTAAAATAATTAAAAGTTATTCTTTCATAAAATCGTGGGTGTAGTCACGTTAGAATCCGCTAACACGATCAAATATCGACCAATGGTATAAAACGCTATGAAACCCTATTCTTCCACCAAAATAAAATCCATTGCCAACGGAAGACATTCAAACAAATCTACCAATACAATCGCAACAGAATCGACATTTAGAATCAGAATATGTCCGCCGGCTCCATAGACAAGTGCTTCGCAGGAGATTTCCTCAACCACATAATGCACTTAGGTCAGGATAAACGTGGTAATGTGAACGGAGCTGCGAGGATCGCTCGTATCTCGCGAGTGTCGCCGGAACACTAACAAATACGACTAAATGTAGAATGGAGAATAGTGTTGGAGTTTGTTTGGGAATGGGAAATAATTAGGTATTTTTGTTGACTATATGACACGCGAGACAACTCTTGCTCGGGTTTGAGGTTGGTAAGTATTACCTACATTATCTCCGTTTTTTTAAAACAAAAAACCGCAAATTACAGGTAAATAAATAATAGTGGAGCTTTCTTTTAGTACTTACGTCTCAGCAGCATTTAACATTGACCAAATTTATGAACCATTTTAACCAAGAGGGCTGGCCTAATTTTTGGCCAAAGAATCAGCATTGCCATACAACATGGCAATGCTGCCAGCCTTTTGGGTACTTTTCCTGTTGAAAGCAATGTGAACGAATTTTTTGGTGCCCTGTGATCCTTTTCCCACTTTTTTTTAATACATGTACATATTACTATTATTATTTTAAGTCTGTTAGCTTATATTCCAAAATAAAACATAAACACGATTTTAACAATAAAATCTTGGTTTTTGAATGTACACGACAAATATTTTCCCATTTCCACCAAAGAAAATTCTAAGTACAACTTGCCAACAGTAAATCGATCGAAAACAAAGAACTTTATCGCCCCCAATAACGACTCGAAACATTTTAGCAATAACTCCAGCCTTGGAATATTTTATTCAAGAATAGAAACAAGAATAGAACGCGTTTTTAGGATTTCACTCGTCTCGTCCCAAATAGGGAACAGTGAAACAAGCTCTAAATCTTGAGCGCGTGCGCTCAACCAAGTTAGGTCGTTTACGTAATAAATGGATTTCTATAAATGACTGCGACATGTTGGGGAGTAGGGTTGTCGATTTTGTCTGAGGTATCGAGATGTGTCATTTGTGAGTGTCGCAGGTTGTGACTACTGTCTGCGTTTGAATATGTGAGTGTGATCGATATGGATGCAGTTAATGTTTTATGTTGTGATCCAAAGTTTTAAACTGACAGTCTTAAAATATTAATACGGACAAGTATATAAAAAAGGAGGGGAACGGCTCATAGGGTATAAAAAAATTGGTCCGCGTCGCTGTCAATTCAATTCAATTCAAAATATATAAACCTACAAGGGCATTTATGAAAAGTCAGAAGCTAGGTGCACGGTTCCAATTGGTCGCTTCCTATCGAGAAGAGCCGGCAAGAAACTCCACGGTTACTCTTTTCAAAATAAATGGTTTCTACAATGTTTCCAAATTACAGTGTTAATAGGTATGGGAGGACAGTGTAGGCCTATCAACAAGTACCAGGTACTTAGTAAAATAGAAAATGATCTACAAGTCTACAGCCTACAACGTTCTCACATTCACAAAATCTGAAAGAAAAGAATCTATATAAAAGATAAACAAAATGGTAAAAATAAGGACCTATTTAAACCAAATGACATGATGATCAACAGGAAAAGTGCCCAAAAGACTGACAACATTGCCACGTTGTAAGGCAATGCTTGTATGGTATTTTTCATGTAAATCTTATTGTTTTTTTTTGTATCTTATTAAGAGTCTGTATAAAAAAGTTGTATCGGTCCACTACTTATCGTATCAACAGTCACTATTGGCTCAATTTCAAAGATTCTATAGTATTTGTATCTCCGATCAGAAAAGGACAATATAATTTCAATACAATTCTCAATCCTCTTACATACAATATAAGCTAAGAGACCTCAGTCCATTAATCACCCACACCCAATAACTTCAAACTACGGGACATCAATTACTACCGACCTACCCCGACCAGCGTCACAAACTTTGACAGTTCTGATATTAGAACATCGGCCATACGTTACGTAGGGAGCAGTGGCCCCGACTTATATTACGAGTTGTAGATCGTGGGTACAAACTCAGACGGGCTGCTGCGGTAAAGAAACCGGCATATCCTAGAACCAACAATTCGTAGACATGTGACCTCCACGCACTGGGCTCGCGCAATGGATTATGGCCAACTCCCTGGCACAGAGAGACCTAGCCATTATGGGTCGATTATGCTGTGCTTGTAATATGCCATACAATGAAGCCAGGTGGGCTACTTGTTCTGTTGGTACTACAACTTAGTTCGACCAAAGAGGCACATCACATTTTAAAATAAAATAGAATTAACATACCGAAAGCACACCTACACGTTCGCGTACACACTAACACGCTATACCTACACTACACACACCACACACATTCACACCCTTTACTTACACTACATACACCTTACAAATTCACACCCCTACATAAACACTTCACACACATTCACACTGTATACTTACACTACACACACTACACAGTACACTCACATCATTCACCCGTCAAGTTTTAGACTTATGTATGTAGTTTCTAACATAGTCTATAATTTTAGAATTTTGATGTATGGGTTTTGTAAGTTTTTACACCTAATTTAGCACGGAAGAGCATTGATTTCCAAGATACAGGTTTTACCTAGTTTGGAATTCAGAGTTCATTTAGTTTTAGCCGTCTACTTACATTATTTGTAACCTAGTTCTTAGGAATATAACTGTATTAGGCTATATTTTATTGAGTCCAAATAAACGTTATTATTATTTTCCTTTATTTCATTATTTACATATAAATTATATTTTTAAATATTAGAATAAAATAATATAAAAACATTTAAAAATATAAAAAATAGTGTCCCACCGGTATCGGGAACAGGGTCCAAGCTACCGGCGGTCAGGGCTCCAGAGAGAGGAACCTCCTAACGATGCGAGCCGTGTCCAGGAGTACCGCTTTCTGAATCAAGCCCTTAATCCAGCTGCCCAACGAGAGCCTCCTTAGGTGTTGGTCGAGGCTCTTGGCAATTAAGCCATTGGCTGATACGACTATCGGCACAATGATTGCTGAGTCCACATCCCACATGTCGACAACCTCGCGAGCCAAGTCAAGATACTTGATTTGTTTATCTTTCTCGGCTTTCACGAGGTTTCCGTCATGCGGGACCGTTATGTCAATAATCATTGCGCGCCGCTCTCCTCGATCCACCACCACTATATCAGGCTTATTGGCAACAATAGTCCTGTCAGTGATGATGGATCGATCCCAGTACAATGTGATATTTCCATTTTCGAGAACTGGTTCGGGCACATACCTGTAGTACGGCACTTCCGATACCACAAGGCTGTATTTCAGGGCAAGTTGCTGATGGATAATCCTGGCTACAAGGTTATGTCTATGCAAGTACTCTTCGTTAGCTAGACGAGAACACCCGGAGATAATATGTCGGATTGATTCTCCCGGACGGTGGCATGCCCGACAGATGTCAACCGTGCCGTCCTTCACAATAAATCTCCGATAATTGTTCGTCATCATAACTTCGTCCATAATTGCACAGACAAAACCTTCGGTTTCCCCAAAGAGGTCACCAAAGCGCAGCCAGGCTACGGACGCTAGTAAGTCTACATCGTACATACATTATTATTATTTTCATATGTCTTTGACACATCTCGGGACCCTGGAGTCCCGGACCTTTGGAAGGCGTACGAGGGGCCGAAGCCAACTCGCAGAGGCCCGTTAGACATTTTTAATGAAATGAGGCACCAACCGACGATTATCCCTGTCCGCACTACGTAAGTGCATCCAAGGACAACCCCCGGTTGGTGTAGGACTATTGCAGGATATGGAAACAAAGATATTGGGTTATGGGTTTGGATGGTTAAAGTGAATTGGTTATCTAGGACTATGGAAAGACTATGGCCCCTGCCTGATCAATGTTTTATATAAAATACACAGATAAAATGGCAGGGGGTGAGTTGCACGCTCAATAATGGGCCCCCGAAAACGGTCGCTAGCACATAGTGTCGTAGCGACAAGGGGGCAACACGTCCTGAGGTGCTTATGAGGAGTGGAGAGGTATTCCAAGGCTATCAGGACAATCCCGGAAGTACGGTCAAGATCCCTACCAGCATCTTACTGGAATACTTCCTTCCTCCGAGCACGTTTGCTCTTGGGAATTTCCACTCAAGCCGGCAAATTAAGGCAAGAATGAGGCGGGAGCTCTGTTCCTCGTCAGTGTTCACTCCAGCCGGCCAATAAAGGCAAGCCAGAGGTGAGGAACAAGACTTCTCCCGGGAGATAGGGTCCGTGGGGTCGCTACTGCCCAACAGCTCGCCACATGCTGCCCTGCGGGTTTTTGTATCTCTCTTGGTCTGGCTCCTAATCCCAGACCTGTTCCGGCAAAGTAAACTCTACCGGCACAGGCCCAGAGTTCGGAGCGCGCAAGCCCCACCACGACGTCAACGTAGAGATACGACGGTGGGGTTATTATTATTATTATTAAACACCATGTCCCGCTCCATGCCACCTCCTGTCCCGCTTTTTATGCAATTCCACCTGTACTTTGAGAGACCTGTCCAAAACCACTGCTCATGCTACCGAGTTAAGGCAGAAGCTTATTTCACTTAAATATTGGAATCATTGACACGACAAACGAGAAGCCATACTTTCGGCAAAGTTCGACAACCCTGGCATGTATCGTATCTTGGTGGTAGTTCGCGCCAATGTCACGTGTGTTACAATCGCCCCCCGACGGGATCGGATTTCGGCAGCCATTACGTGCCCAAAGTGGCTATACGCGAGATAGTTGAAATCGTTTAGGTTTTATACATGTCTGCTTAAGTTAAACCGTCATATGATGCGTTTTAGGGAACGTGACGAGGTTGGCAAATTGTTTTTATTTTTATTTTTGTAATATAAATGTACAAGTCGCAGCGTGTGTGTGGAGCTTATTGGATTATTGTTCCTTGAATTATGCTACTACCTATTTTATACTCCTCAACCTAACCATCAACCTCTCTTACCCTGTATAACTTAATACTTACAATAAGCATTGATTATTCTGTCGCGCTACGAAAAAGGACGAACATATTGAAACAGATACTCATTCAGCGAAATATTACATTTTGAACAAATTACCTTCAGGTTTGAACCAGTACCCTCATTGCGCAACTTATTTTCGTAAACAATATGCCTAATTTGATTCATTTTGACAGTTTAACAACATTCATTGCGTTATTTACGTTGTTGAGCAGATTTTTTTTCCAACTTATGAAGCAATGTATTAGCAATCTGTTTCAAATCGAAACAGATTGTGATTGTGTTGTATTACGCAATTAGTATACAGGTATAGTTTACAAAAATCACGTTATTTCAAGTAGGGAAAAAGATAATGTATACATACATTGACAAGAATTCGTTTTGATTGTCTACAATTAATTTGTGTTCCATAATACTATAACAATGTCTAGCGACAATTAAGTATCTAATGTATTTTTATTTTTTTCACCAAATTAAAATATGTTTTGTGACTACAAATTAATACAATATTATGGAACATGGATTATCGACAATTTTAAATGGATTCTTGCCGATGAATACATATATCTTTTGAAGGCTGATTATACATATTGATACTTGAAATAACTTTGTGATTTTCCCGATCTACTTCTACAAGTAGGTCTATATGAATAGTTCCTGTAGCCTGTAGAACTTTATTTCTGTTAGTTTATTTTATGAGATTCACCAGCTGCGAGCCCTCAAGCCCAGTCTCATTTGATACTCCTTGCCTTTACTGTTAGGCATCGATTTATTTTTAGGACTACCAGCTAAAATAGTTCCACAGTTCACGGTTCAAGGAGTATTAGGATTTTTAAACGATAGCTGAGGACTAGAGCTTCTTTTATTTATTTTTTGTCTTATTCTAGACTAGAATTGCAGATTTAAATGAAATAGTGCAATACTTATTATGTTTGTGAAAAGCAGACTTCTGAAAACTACAAAGGTCAAGGTCATTAGTGATAGGCCGTGCTGCACCATTATGGCGCATTGGGTACGTGTACATGTACATATACCCGGTGCGTCTGGTGACAGCAGATATATGAATTAAATGTTGTTTTTCGTTTGTTACAAGTACTAACATAGCTTATAAGTACACAGCATCTTTTTTTTCTTAGTACGTGTGGATCGTGTCACTTGCCTATTTAGTATTTGAGGCCAGGAGGGACAATTATTACAGCGCAAATAAAACAGCTTTCTGCCCATCTAGCTTTCATTGAAATGCTGATTCTATACGAGAAACTCGACATAAAACCCCCACAAACCAAGTAAATTAAAACCTTAACAATAAGCATAAATACTCGAAGAATACATAAAGAAAAGTCAGCTTATTATTTCTGCGCATTAGGAGCGAAGAATATTGCCTCGGGCAATTTACGAGCGACATTCCGGGGAGCCTTATCTCCGATATTAAAGATTTCATTAAATCATGGCGCGCAATAAAACAGTTTGATACCGCATTCATGCGACCGCCGCTTCGGGTGACCAACTTAATGACGTGTACGGTTTGACCCTTAACGAGTGGGATAAGGCAGGAGATGATGGCAAGAACTGCTATCTAACTGCGTAACACATTTTCGTAAATGATTGACTAACCTGTTTCATTTTGACAGTTCAACAACATTCATTGCGCTATTCACGCTGTTGAACTGATTTTTGTTTCGAACTTACGAAGCAATGGATTAGCAATCTGTTTCAAAACGATTCAGATTGTGATTGATCGTGTATTACACAATTAGGGTACAGAGCTGTTTGTGGTAGCTCGTGTGTCTGAGAAAGCGTTTCGCGTTATCAAAAGGTGATAAAGTGTTAAATGGAGTCCGATATCGTTGCCAAATTTGGACACCTCGTAGGTCTAGTGGTCGCAAGCGTTACTGCACATTATCATCAACATAAAGTCCTGTCCTGTTTATCCTATCTTTTATTACATGATTTATTCTAATACCTAATTTATTAAAACGGACATACACTTCCCTGTTTATTATTCTAGCGTATGACACTCGTGGGTTGCAGCTGAAAATCAGCGTCAGGTGGTATACTTTGTGTTGTCATCTGACATTATGCTGAGCGGAGGCCATTTTGGCATTATAATCATTGCTTTCTGTTTTTTATAGTTATAAGGTGTATTTTGTCTGCGGTAATGCCAATAAACGCATTTTTCTTTCTTTCTTTCTTGGGTTTGATTCCCAATTCGAGCAAAGTGTTCTTGGGTTTTCCTTTAAGAATGTCTCAGTAGCGGCTCTGAGTCTGGATTTGTGTCCAGTTCATTGGCAATAGGATCGCCTATTACAATAACTCATCATCTGCCTAGCCTTTTCCCAACTATGTTGGGGTTGGCTTCCAGTCTAACCGGATGCAGCTGAATACCAGTATTTTACATGGAGCGACTGCCTATCTGACCTCCACAACCTAGTGACTAGGTAACACGATACCCCTTAGTAAGACTGGTTGTCAGACTTTTTGGGCTTCTAACTACCCGTAACGACTGTCAAAGATCTACAAATGACAGCCGGGACCAACGGCTTAACGTGCTTTCCGAGGCACGGAGGGGACTTGGTATATAAAGATGGTCACCCATCCACGGACCAACCGCGGCAAGCGTAGCTTAACCTGATCGATCGGCCCGTGCAGCTGTTATTACTTAGCCAGCTATTACAATAACTATTATATATTATTTAATAGGATACACCTCTGCCTAACTCTTCGGGGATTTCAGGCGTGATGTTAAATAAAAAAAAATCAAATCAAAAATATTTATTTGCTAGAATATGGTACATAAGGTGTTACAGTAAATTTGTTTCAGCATATCCTGCCATAACATGGCGTGCAAATGTCTTTACAGTCAGCAATGTCAATTAACCTAACTTACAAATTACAGACTCTATTAATTTGTCTTTTAAATAGTCATGAATGGTATAATATCTTTTAAATAGTAGTAGTTTGAAAAGTATTTTTTTAAACACTGTCAGCGGTAAGTCTTGAAGACTATTTGGTAAATGATTGTAAACAATAATCGACATGCAGTATGATATTATGTGTTATATTATTTGTCCACCAATAATAGTTTTTAGCAAAGAACACAACAGTAGATTCCATCCTTTGAGGTTGACTAAAGTATGTACTGACAATGGACAGCAATGTGGCGAGAACTGTCTGCAGTTTAAGACACCAGTGGAGACGCAAACAAATCAGGGAACACCATAAAGGCTCCTACAAACAGGCGCGACACGCGACGCGACACAAAGGCACCGTGTCGCGCCTGTTTGAAGCAGCCTTAACACGGTCGTTCTGAGTTAAGTTGATTGGTTTTTACGCTCCTGAATATGAACTTTATAGTTACAAAATACACATCATTATCATCAGTTCCGTCGAAAGACGTCGATGATCAAGCATAGCCCTCTCCACTGCTCTTTGATGGGTGACATACACACTTCAATCTTTTTATAATTTTCGCGTTCAAAACCGCTCCAAGCTTATAACATGTATCCGCTAATAAAATAGCTACAACTTGAGATATTCAAGTAGGATTTGCGATTTGTGCGTGACCCCCTACGACCTTGAACATAAGGCTCAAAATACATTATAATTTAGTTTTCGGAGGATCATATTTAATTTATTACAGAAATAGTTGGCTAGTACTAAAATCATGATCACATTTCAAGTGGCTGTTACTTGGATGGGCATGTAGGTAGATACGTAGTTTTGGTTGGAATTCAAATTTTAGTTTTTGGGTTGCTTAAGAATTTCTATAGGTAATGATGATGTTCAACTTCTAGTGAGAGTAGATCTTTAGATAGTGGATAGGTGGTACAGCTTTCTTATAAACAAAACGTATCAGAGTAGGTAATTATTGAGAGTGATCAGAAAAAACCAGCCAAGTGCGAGTCGGACTCGAGCACCGAGGATTCCGTACAAACCACGTTCACGAGGAAAGGGGTAGTAAGTTTAAAATTATTTAAAATATTTTTATTATAATGATGTAACTAAAAATTTATGCTTTTCGCAATTTTTCCTTTAACTGTGCTATAAGACGTCGCTTTGTACCAAATTTCAAGATTCTGAGTTCACGGGACCCTGTAGGTTTTGATTCCCTTGCGAGTGTCGAAAATTTGCAGCATAAACGGCTGTATCTTTTGATTGCGTTGGCTTAGAAGTTTGATTTTTTCACAGCTCCAAGGGACAGTAAACTTATTAAGTATTTGATATGAATTTCAGTTTGATACCTTAACGCGTTCCTGAGAAAAACGGTCTTGACAGACAGACGGACAACAAAGTGATCCTATAAGGGTTCCGTAGTAAACAAGGAACCCTTATAGTTTCGTCATGTCCGTCTGTCTTTCTATCGGTCTGTCTGTCTGTCTGTCTGTCCGCGGTCTAGCTCCGAGACCCTTCGTATTAATTACGCCAACAAAGTGGTAAAACAAAATTATGAAAAAAAAAATTTTTAGGGTACCTCAAATACACGTAAAGTGGTGATGTTTTTTTTTTGTTTTTTTTTTACCCATGGTGAGGGGTATCATTGGAAAGGTCCTTCAAAATCATTGTGAGTTTGTGAAAACCATTTTTGGATTCAGGGATCCGTTTGCGAAATATTAAGCTATAAAGTGCTAATTTTTGTTAGAGTCAAGTGTCCCCACCCCTTACCGGCTTAATGGTTGGTTTTGGGTGTGTGAAAAAAATCACAACAGTAGTTTATATAACGAAATTAAAAGGAAAACTATCACAGCTAAGTAGGCTCTACAAGTTAACGAGTAATAATCGACCAACTTAACTTTGCAGTTGCAAAAACATGTTTTACCATACATTCCGTATGGGAGAACATATTTTTCAACTACAAAGTTAAGTTTGTTTTTGGGATAAATTCATCCCAACTACGGAACCCTTCATTGTGCGTGGTCCGACACGCACTTGGCCGGTTTTTTTCCTTTTGAGGTACGGAACCCTAAAAATACAATGAAATGTCCAAGGGAAAACAATAACAACAATGATTCGCGAGGGGTCACAGTTTCTCATAACCGAGGTAGATTATTTCGCATTTCATAATATTCACAAAAACTATCACTAGATATTTATATTTACCTTCCCATTTCCTTTAAAATAACAGACTGTAATAACATATAATTTATATGTTTCTTAATAGTTTATTTACTCACCGAACCTTTTAATATACTTCGGAGAAAATTAAGGAAATTCTTGCTATCCGAAAGTGGCGGGATGTAATATGACGAGGGAAGACATGTTTATTTTGAAAGATAAAATTTGGGTCACCGTGCTTACCCTCTCTTAAAACGGATAAGTAATGAAATTCACCTCGGCACGGGGCGGCTGCAAAATTGTTATTTATTTATTTCCCTTTAAATATTATGACGTCGCGGAAAATTGTTATTGTGTTATTTTGAAGATGGTATGAAGATATCTACATATTTTTGGTAGTTTTAAGCTATTGCATAGCTTTTATCGCGAGCTTTGAGCGCAGCGTCCGAATCAAGAAATTCCGTAACGTAACGAAAATAAAACCTAACACCCCCCACTCCACCTACCATATAAGGACGGTTCCCATGACAACGTGATGTTGTCATGGAGGTTACAAATGCTATGCAATAGCTTTACCGCGGCAGTCACCGAGTGCCACACGCTTTTTTTTTTTTCTTTCTAAAAATAAATATTATGATTTTATGACTTACCCATTTACAGTGAATATATTTCAGCAATGTCTACACCTCCTTTATTTCGGGTACCTACTTCGGGTAGCCTCTTTTTCTCATTAATTAAATCAAATCAAAATCTTTTTATTGTGGGCATAGGTTATACAGACAGATGTTAGGTAAATTGCAGTTCCATTATGTCCTGCCTAATAGGCATACAATAATTATGTCAAAAATATTTGAATTATGTGTTTACCTACCAAAATACTACGATCACCAGCCCTTTTGCCTCTATCATAGGTATATGAAAAGTATCTATCATATTTCTCAGGTATAAAACCAATATACATTTTTCTTTTTAATAACAAAAAGTAAAAAAAAATCATGTTTAACATCACAATAACCAGTTAAAGGACCAAAAGCAATTACTGTACAGTATACAGTAATAATTGCAGTAACAATAAGAGTGCCCACAAACACGTGATAATGTGCAGAATACCCGGGGTAATGTGCAAAATGCCCGATATAAGGACCCACCTTTATTCCCACCAAATTAAATCGCAAGCTCTATGGAGTCCGGCTAAGTTGTAAAATGCAAATAGAATACCTTTTTAGTACACGGACAGGGAAGGGTTACCCTTGTGGACTACGTAGGGGAAAGTGTTAATGTTTCATTATTTTGTGATATTTTATAAGAGATAAAAATATTGTTCTATTGTGCTGTCGACTTTGCACACAATCGTTAAGTTTTCATTAAATAAAACAGCCAACTTCTTCAGGGATGAAATACACTTTACTGCTCTGAAGTTTGTCCGTATAGCTACTTGTGATTGAAATAAAAATTTTTATTATTGTTGATACAAGAGAGGCCTTTGCCCAGCAGTGGGACAATAACGGCTATGTAATGTAATGTAAATTATTGTTGATAGACAAATAGACATAGGTATCCACCAAGCGAAAGCTTTTTTAATAATATATACCTGTGATAAAAGATATGATCCTACGATCCTAGCTAAATGTTTGACAGTGAACACAGAAAAAAATAAGTACTTCGATTCCCTTCAATTGTCAAGTTTCCCTAGACACAGATCATGAACAAAAAAAAAAAAAACATAAAAGATTCATAAGGTATCTATGTTATCATCAAAAAGTACCGTACCATTCGGAAAACTACCATAAGCTATGTAAAACATTTCATATGTTAACTTTACTCAACCGCCGCGAGATTACTGACTGTGTGTCTCTTGAAATCTTTTAACAATGCTATAAACTGTTCCGATATTTTGACAAAATTTTATTTCAGCAGTCCCGTAAAGTCTAAGCGCTTCAACCAATTATAGGCAAAATTCGTACATTGTGCGTGCAAGCAGAAATTTAAATAGGCTTTGTAAATATTACGATATAGATCCGTTTATAACTAGTGTGTCGTCAGCCAGGATGTGCTTAAGCCGTAACTTTTTAACCGACTTCCAAAAAGGAGGAGGTTATATGTTCGTCGCGTGTTTGTTTTTTTTTTTATGTATGTCCACCGATTTCTCCGTCAATTGTGGACCGATTTTGAAAATTCTTTTTTTGTTTGAAAGGGTATGCTCTCGATGTAGTCCCATATAAATTTTATTAACTTTGCTCTGATAGTTTTTGAGTTAGCTTCAATAATACGTACTTTTTCCCACTTAGTATGTGGATGATATGATAAGTCACTGTTATTTACAAAGCAGGTAGTGATTTTCGAATTTGTGTGGGGTAGGTACCACAACTAAAAAGTGAAAAATAAAAACTTTTTACAAAAAAAAAATAACCTACTTCCAAAAACACTACAAAGTGAAAAATAACTTTAATTTCGGAAGTCGGTGACAAAAAACGAAAATTCAAAACCAAAGACACCGACTTCCGAAATTAAAGTTAATTTCACTTTGTAGTGTTTTTGGAAGTCGGTTTTTTTTTTTGTCCACGTAGTAAATTTTGTTATGATGGTTGTTATAGTAATTATGCTGTAGTATAGTAACTTGATGTGAATGCCTTTATTTATTTTTCTGTATTTTATAAATGGAGACCTGTAATTGGCTTTCAAACTAATGTACTGTCCTCGATCTGTTTGTTTTAGCTGTAAGTCTCCCATAAATAAATAAAACTTCTTTCATATGATATGTACAATATCTTCATTGACAGTTTTCTATCTGCCAAAATGGACACAACATTCATGCCTACCTACCCAACCCTACCGAGGGTAGGCAGCAAGGGCAGTACCCCGAGGGTACATTGATAATTATTACACGGTAGCTGTTCAGCCTCCTTCGTCTAACGGTCCCGCGGGGAGGCGGGGATTATGACCGTATTAATTAACGCACAAGGAGCTAGTCGTGACTCTCTTATATAATTTGTTTTGATGTTCACGACATATGGTAGAAGAAATATTGAGTTTGGTAAAGCATTTTATTTTTAACACGCTTTTATTAGGTCGAACTGTATGTAACTATGTAATGGAATCTAAGGTAACTAATTTAACCATCTTCCAAGGGTCATAGCGTAATGAAAATTGGCAGCTGTATGTAGTTCTGATGACAATACAATAATATGGTACTGTTGAACTGATCTGATGATGGAGCCGGAAGATATGAACTGGAACTTCATGATGGAAAATTGTATCATAGCTGTTTTGGATTTCTTAGAAAAGTCTTGTAATGAACTTTGACCACGATTAGTTTTCAAGATCTGATGATGAAGCCGGAAGATAGGCACTGGCATTCCATGATGGAATATCGTATCATGGTCGTGTTTGCACTTGTGAGAAAGGCCACGTAATGGACTTTGAACACGATCAGGTTTCAAGTGTGTTTTTCTAGTGTTTTTTAAACTATTAGTTTATTGATCAAACAGGCCGACCAGCTTTTACTGTACACAGTAACGTACACGTTGGTACCTTAAATGAAGTGAAATGTATAATACTTACTGGTATTCAGCTACATCCGATTAGATTGGAAACCGACCCCAACATAATTGGTAAAGTCTTTAGATCAGTATTTAAGTTTTTTGACACCGACTTCCGAAATTAAAGTTATTTTTCACTTTGTAGTTTGGAAGTCGATTGTATTTTTTGTAAAAAAGTTTTTAAGCTATTGCATAGCTTTTATCGCAGGCTTTGAGCGCGGCGACCGAATCAAGAAATTCCGTAACGAAAATAAAACCTAACACCCCCACTCCGCCTACCATGTAATGACGGTTCCCATGACAACGCGATGTTGTCATGGGAACGTAATTTTTGTTTTATGTTATCACATCATCATCCCAAGTGTAGCGTTGACAAATAGGAAGTATGGAGGTTACAAATGCTATGCAATAGCTTTACCATGGCCGTCCCCGAGTGCCACACGTTTTTTTTTTTTCTATTTTTAGTGGGCTGATTTGTAATTTATCTAAGTTACAATAGCCTTATGTCAACTGCTCATCGAAAATACCCAAATCGCTATAGATGTGCCTTTAATATTTGAAGTGTTCCCTCGATTTCTCCAAGATTCCATCATCAGATCGTGACCAAATGGACAATGGGACCAACTTGAAAGTATACCCTTTCAAACAAAAAAATAATTTTTCAAATTGGTCCAGCCGTCTTCGAGTAATCGAGGAAAATACATTTAAAAAAAAATATCCCGACGAATTGAGAACCTCCTCCTTTTTTTTGAAGTCGGTTAAAAAGACTAGGCAGGATGTATGTTCTAACACCGCGGATGTCAAAATACGCAACTTTTCAGGAGAGAAAAAAAACAGTTTTGACAGTTTGACAGTTTTGTTTTGACTGCCTCGTTGGTCTAGTGGTCGCAAGCGCTACTGCTGAGTATGAGGTCCTGGGTTCGATTCCCGGGCGATTGTCGGGCAAAGTGTTATTAGGTTTTTCCATCTGGAATTTCTCAGTAGCAGCCCGGAGTGTACCCGGTTGATGGCAATAGGCTCGGCCCCTATTACATGGGACTTAAACATAACTGGCGAAATGTGGGTGTACTATAGGTACACCTCTGCCTAACCCTTCGGGGATTACATGCGTGATGTTATGTGTTATAAAAAAAACCAGTTTCCGTACGACATCAGATACTAATTTGACTTCCGCGGTGTTACAACTTAAGCGACGATATGGAAGTCTGAAGGTTTCTTGCTAGAATCGCTAGAAATATGGGGATTGTAAGTTGACAAGACCAATGCAAAAATAGCAGAAATGTACAGCGTTTATACTATTACGACAGTTTAAATATGTACATTCTTCTGAAAACTGAAAGTTAAACAACCCCTCACAAGATATGTAAAAACCAAAACTTGAACAAACCATATAATATAATAGAGGATCGAGTCTATCGCACCTGAGTGTAGCGACACAAGGCGCTCAAAGTCCGTCATCAAACTGAAACAAAAAATCCTGTTTTCATGAAATTTCAGTCAAAATCAATTCATTTAAAAAACGAAAACTAACAAATTCCATCTTCATTTATGTCAGAGATAATTAATGTAGACCGAATAATAATTTAACCCTTCTCATAATTTCTCATCGTGTCATAATCTTTACATTTACATTATTACATAATCCTAACCAACTATCTATAATATACTTGACGGCGGGAACGTGGGCGTAGCGATAACGGGGTCATCTTCTTCGTTTCTTGGTACGGGTTCCATGAGGTAGGTGGGTACTCGGGCAAACCAGTAAAACGTAGGTACAAGTACAATCAGAGTCACGTTTATTCGGCAATTTACAGTAGTTGTCGTTATTAGTAGCGAGGAAAAAAGGCTTGTACGGTGAACGTGACAGTTTCGATCGTATGATCTGCACTATGAGGCGTCAGCTACAGCAATGTGAATCTCGCATTCTCGATCGACTCTGTCCACGTTTGTGGCGGGAAAATTAAAGCGCCACCTCACGGCGTTCACTGTACTAACCGATCAACCAATAAGAATTAAGTTACAGTGTGACCAATATTATGAAATCAACGGGTAGTAATTTTAATAAAGTTGTCGTCTTGAAATCGCTTGCGACGACACGGCCAAACTGATGAGTCACACGTCCTCGTGTGTATCTGTAACAAAATTCTCATTTGTAGCAAACATCTTGCTCGGCTTAACCTGACTACAAGGTTAACATAAAAAAAGTTCGAAAGATACCTCACAATCACAAGTAAACATAATCAGAATAAACTTTAATTATTGTACAGTGAACAATACACAAACACACAGCACTAATATGACCCGGCTGCTCGGCAGCGTAGTCTCATTGAGACCCAATTTAAACAGTAGTCTTATTCAGACCCAGACAATAGTCATAAAGACCCAAACAGTAGTCTCACAGAGACCCATTAGTAGTCTTCTTGAGACCCAACCAATAATCTTATAGACTCAGCCACCATACATCTAGCCGCGCATTGCACCCTGAACGACTCATAGAATCGCAGTTACAACTACGACTAGACTGTACAGTTTGATTAAGAAAGGGTAGGTATTTACTTAGTCATTTTAGTGTGCGTATATTCAAACAATAGCGGAAGTGCTTTCACTATTATTATCTGCATTGGATTCTATGTCAACAATCAGTTCAGATGGAACTTCACATTGAGGCATCTTTCTAAGACGATCGTGGGCATACTTATAGGTTCTGTTACTGGTCAATGATTTCAAAGCGTAACGATCGCCTTCAAGTACATCAGTTATTTGAAATGGACCTTTATATTTCGGATCTAGTTTTGTTTGATTCCGCTCTTCATTTTGAATAAGAACCAGGTCACCGACATTAAATTTGACTAATTTAGCCTTATTACTATCAAAACGAGACTTTTCGTAATTAGAACTTCGTTCGATATTGTGGGCTGCGTGCTCTCTCGTCTCAGAAATATCTACCTCAACTTCAGTATCGTTAGCAGTCAAAAGATTCAAAGGTCTAGCTACGCGACCGATCATAAGTTCGAGGGGACTCGCCTTTGTCACTCTATTTACAGTGCAATTTAACGCCAGTTGTACCTCGTCAAGAGCATCCTGCCACGACCTTTGCGATGTTTCTACTGCAGTAAGCATGCTTTTTAGTGTACTCATCACGCGTTCTACCTGACCGTTAGCTCGGCTGGAACCTGTCGCGATTAGATGAAGGTGAATGTTATGCGAACTACAGTATTCTTTAAATTCCTTACTAGCAAAGCAACGACCTTGGTCTGCTATTACGCGTGAGGGTGCACCAAAAAGAGCTACACTAGATTTGAGCGCCTTGACGACACTAGTGGTGTCGATACGAAGCGTATGATAAAGAAGCACAAACTTTGTGAATGCATCTATCAACACTATCACGTATTCTCTTTGATCGTTTTTACCGCTTAATTTACCGGTAATATCGGCATGCACTGTATGCCAGGGGACAGTAATTTTGGGGATGGGATGCAGTTCTGCTTGGATACGTCCCGAATGAGACTTTGAAACTTTGCACGTGATGCAATTGTCTACGAATTTACGTACGTACTTAGCCATACCGTCAAACCAGTAATGTTCATATACTTTCTCTAATGTTTTATCCGCGCCAAGATGCATTATCGATTCGTGTACATGATTTATAACGGACCATCGAAACGCACACGGTACTATCGGCAGACAACGCGTACGATTATTTCTTTGAACGTTACGATGCAATACACCCGATCGCAGCTCATATGTCTTGGCAATGTCGGCAGGGAGTTGATTTTCTTTGAGCTTTATGACAATAGCTTGAATTTCGTCATCTCGCAACTGTTCAGCCAATAGCCAATTTTCTGACAGAGTTGTAAGGTCAATTCGTTTTTGTTCTACCCTCTCGACCGTTGACACATTCTTAGGTAATGCGGGTAGTTCGGGCAAAGGGTTGCGAGATAAGAAATCAACATGGCTCATACGTTTACCCTCCCTGTAGACAATCTCAAAATCATATGCCTGTAGGAAAGCCCAATACCGATGAACTCGCGGGGAAAGATCGACCTTGTTGTGAGATGCTTTTAGGGAATTACAATCAGTAACTACTACAAAATGACGTCCCTGAAGGTAATGGTGGAAACGTTTTACAGCCTTCACCACAGCTAGAGTTTCCAATTCATAAGAGTGGTATCTCGACTCGGCGTCTGTGGTTCTTCGACTGTAGTACTCGACAACGCGTAACTGGCCATCTACTTGTTGAAATAAAATACTACCATAACCGATAGCACTCGCATCAGTGTGTAGTTCAACCGGGACATCTGGGTCAAAAATCGTAAGTACCGGTTTTTCGGTTAAAACAGAAATAATTTTCTGTCTGACCTCTTCATGCTCAGGTTTCCAGTTGAATTGGGTACTGGTGTTCAAATGAAACAATGGGAGCATAATAAGTGAAAAACTCTTTACGAATTTTCGAAAATAAGAAGCCAGGCCTATAAATTGCCTCAATTGAGAACTATTTTCGGGGGGGGGGAGCTTACTAAGCGCCTCTACTTTACGTGGGTTTGGTCGGATCTGTCCTGAAGAAATATCATAGCCCAAAAACTCGACTCTTTGTTTGAGGAAAGAACACTTCGAGAGGTTTAGTGAAAAACCAACATCGGTCAAAGCAGTTAACACTTCACGTAGCCTAGTAAGTCCTTCTTCTACGTTGGTTGACGGGATTAAAATGTCATCTAAATAAAGGATAGCGTATGAAAAAGCTAAAGGCCCCAGAGCGTTGGATACTGCTCGCTGAAAAACACTGGGCGCATTGCGCAAACCGAAGGGCATGGCCAGATATTCGAACTGCCCGTCCGGTGTCACAAATGCCGTGCGCTCAATGCTTTCAGGGTCTAGGATACGAATTTGATTAAATCCACTAGCACAATCTAGGCAAGTAAAATAGTTGGCGCCATTCAGTCTAGCTATTTGATCGTCGATACGCGGGAGTGGAAATCTATCTGGCACCGTATTCGAATTTAACTCTCGATAATCTATTACCATACGCTGTGAACCATCACGCTTTTCCACAAGTAGAATCGGGCTAGCAAACGGGGAACTACTCGGTCGGATTATGTTTGCATTCAACAACTCGTTTATTTTGTTACGCACTATCTCTCGTTCGCGAGGACTGAGTCGGTAAGGGCGGCGATAAACAGTACGGGTTGGATCTTTTAAACGAATTTTCATTTCACCTGTAGTTACCCGAGTTAACGGTAAACCATCAATAAACGCAAACGAAAATTCATTCAATACACGCGTAAGACTGTCTCTAAAATTGGTCGGAACGTCGGTATTTATTGCACTTAAATTAATTTCTGTCACCGCAGCAAAACAAGAAACCGGTTTTGTTATCACTAGACGCCCTCTCGATAAGGTGACACTCAAATCACAATTTAAAATATCAGAGCCTATCATTATGTTATGCGGCATAAATTCATCTGGAACGATAAGAAATGACAAATGTAAACAGTGTCCGGCAATAACTACCTCACATAAAATTTGTTCGGTACAGTAAACATGAGCGTTACCTACGCCTGTTAATCGTATGTTAGCAACGGAACGCTCTCCTAAGAATTTATTCGCGATACTTTGCTTTACGAGAGAACACTCAGCACCACTATCGAAATAAAAAATGTACGACTCACCGGATTGTGTTAGCTCTCCACGTACACCTTGGACTTGGCAGTAGTTGACTCTTCGTTCCAGGGGCGCGCCGCTGTTGCTGCTGGTGTTGTTACTGGCTGCTGCGTTGCTCGTCTTCGGACAGCGAGGTGCGACGTGGCCTTGTTCTCCACAGCGGAAGCAGGTGATATTCTTCTTCGGATCCGATGACGTAGTGGTAGAAGTGATCCTTTGTGTAGCAAGCGCCTGATTGCTTTTACGTAAACGACAGTCGATTGCTTTGTGTCCAATCTTATGACAATAATTACATTGGAACGGCGTGTTGCTTGTCTTTGCTCGTTTAGCGTCCGAAGTGGTGTTGTCGACGTGTCGATCATATTTTCTCTTCAACGAAAATGCGTTTAATTCTTGGATCAACTTAGTTCTCGTTTTGATTTCCGTTGTAAAAGCTAGTCGGTTGATTCGACTATCCATTTTTGCTAAGTGAGCAAGTACATACGATACAGCTATCTCCTCGCAGCTCATGTCCTTCCATTTAGCTAGAAGTGACGTCATCAAACGGCTCGCGTATGCAGCTAAATGTTCACCCTCCTTTTGTTGGCTATTGTTGGCGTTAATTATAGTCGCTGCACAGGTTTCCGCACAATCATATCGTGCTAGGAATAGGTTCTTGAACTGACTCCACGTCATACCAGTATGCGCTACTTGAGAAAGCCATGTCGATGAACTTCCTTTCAGAGATTTGCTAAGCGCAATAATCAGCGCGCCTCCTTCCATGGGACGTTCTGTAAGGCAAATGTCCACCGTCGAGCACCAAGAAAGTGGATTGACGTCTGGTAGGTCCGGGTTGAACTCTGGCAGCTTGATTGAATCTGGCGTCGGCGTTGATCCTCGCATGGCTTCAATCATGCGCATGGTAATCAGGTTTTGCTGCTCGAGGAGCTGGCGCCAATAGATGTCCATGGTAGGCGCCCGAGTTGATCCCACTTCTGATGACGGCGGGAACGTGGGCGTAGCGATAACGGGGTCATCTTCTTCGTTTCTTGGTACGGGTTCCATGAGGTAGGTGGGTACTCGGGCAAACCAGTAAAACGTAGGTACAAGTACAATCAGAGTCACGTTTATTCGGCAATTTACAGTAGTTGTCGTTATTAGTAGCGAGGAAAAAAGGCTTGTACGGTGAACGTGACAGTTTCGATCGTATGATCTGCACTATGAGGCGTCAGCTACAGCAATGTGAATCTCGCATTCTCGATCGACTCTGTCCACGTTTGTGGCGGGAAAATTAAAGCGCCACCTCACGGCGTTCACTGTACTAACCGATCAACCAATAAGAATTAAGTTACAGTGTGACCAATATTATGAAATCAACGGGTAGTAATTTTAATAAAGTTGTCGTCTTGAAATTGCTTGCGACGACATACTAATATAATCTATACCGGGTGATTTTTTTACCGTCTCGAAATTTTTACAGGGTGTTCTACCCACGAATATAAATAACTTTCACTATTGGAGCAACTCTGAAATCACGAAAAAATAATCGGCTGTTTATACAAAAGTTCAATACCTACTTGACCAAAATGTATGACACAGCTGATTTTTTTTTTCGTGATCTCACTGTTGCTCCCATAGTGAAAGTTGTTTACATTCATGGGTAGATAACCCTGTAAAAATTTCGAGACGGTAAAAAAAATCACCCGGTATAGATTATATTAGTATATTATAGATAGTTGGTTAGGATAGTTAGGTAGGATTATGTAATAATGTAAATGTAAAGATTATGACACGATGAGAAATTATGAGAAGGGTTAAATTATTATTCGGTCTACATTAATTATCTCTGACATAAATGAAGATGGAATTTGTTAGTTTTCGGTTTTTAAATGAACTGATTTTGACTGAAATTTCATGAAAACAGGATTTTTAATATCTTATATATAAAATTCTCGTGTCACAATGTTAATTACCTTACTCCTCCGAAACGGCTTTACTGATTTTTACCAAATTTTATATGCATATTCAGTAGGTCTGAGAATCGGCTACTATCTATTTTTCATACCCCTAAGTGATAAGGGTTGTCCACCCCAAACAAATAATTGGCAAAACAACGTTTGCCGGGGTCAGCTAGTAATATTATAAATGTTAAAGTGAGTTTGTTTCTTTATTTGTTTGTTACGCTGTGACGATAAAACAGCTTAACGGTTTTGGATGAAATTTGGCACATGGGTAGACCATGACCTGGGTTAGGACATAACATACTTTTTATCCCGATATTCCCATGGCATCGAGACTTATGCGGGTGAAACCGCGGGCGCAGCTGGTATTTATTATTATAAATTGGACCCTGTTAAGTAGAATAGATCCAACCAACATTTTGTTAGTTTTAAGTAAATGCGATTTGAAGTTTAGAAGTGTAAACAAAAATATCAGGCCGAGTTATAATCATCTGGTAGTTTTTGTTAGGGCAATGTCATCAGACCGCCAGGATCTTTTGTGCGAATATAAAACTCGATGTGTACGTGTAGATTCTCGTCATGTACGTAACTCAATTTCATAAAAATTGTTGGTTGGATCTATTCTACTTAACAGGGTCCAATTAAAGTCATTGTCCGTGTGTCTGTGTGACCGCGTTTTTCTTCTAAATTACGCAACGGATTTTGATGCGGTTTCAGCATCATTTAGAGAATTTATTCCGAAAGGTTTATGTGTACCTAATATTAGACTTACGTATATTAAAAAAAATCGATGTTTTGTTAAATTTTAAAAACCGCTCGGTTCGCGAGTTACTAAAAAACATAACTTACTCACCTTTGATTTGTAACAAGACTCCTATATAACCAGTGATCGGAGTAGGTAGAATGATTTGGGGTCAATGTACTGGCACGTATATATTAGTATGGATATGCCCCCGGGATTCCGGGATTTTGCAATTATTAAGACTTTTTAAGGAATTTTAAATGTTGTAATGTGTAGAATTAAGAATACATCAATATGAATAAGAAATATTTAACCCTTTTGCTGTCTTTTTAATAGTATATAGGTGATCGGACTCTAAGAAAAGGATAGGTATACTATAAAAACAATGTAATAATATAATATATTTTAAATTTTTATTTATCGCATTCTATAAATTTCTAATGTAGTAGTTTAAAAATCCTTACTTTAACAATATTTGATTTAATCCCGTAAGTACCAAAATGAAATCCCGGAAAAAAGGCTTATCCATGTTATGATTTCTATCAGGGTTGTAACGGATGTCATATAACGGATGAGGATGCGGATGAGGATATCGAGATAATCGGGTTTGAGGATGCGGATGAGGATACGGATATTGGAAAATTCCTTATTGAGGATGCGGATGAGGGTGCGGATGCAGATGTCGTACAATAAATAGCCCTTGTTTTTATAGTATTTATATTTGTATAGGTTGTAGGTAATTATTTGGTAGGTAAAAAAAAAATTATATTAAAGTTGTTAATATTCACTGAGAGGAGGCCTGTGTCCCAGCAGTGGGGTCATTATAGGCTGATTATGATATATGATGATGAAATTTGGTAACTGAAATTTCAAATTGTGGAGTCAAATGCACAACTTTCAAAATTAAGTAAAGGTAAATTATATTTTATAAAAAGTAACTGGCAGGCCGTTTCGCCTTCTAAGCGGTTTCTAAGTTCATCATAAATAAGGGCCTGCTCCACAAAATAATTGTTCGGTCGGATTACTTGCCAGTGGCGGTGATAAAAAAAATCGAATGTTTTATACCCAGTAAGCCGACGTAAACACAGAAGTAAATTATAATCTCGGCGGGATTTTATCGCGCACTGGATTTTCAACTCTCGGTGTTAAGCCGAACGTTGAGAATCCAATGCGCTGGGTCGCATTCTCGTCCCAGCGCGTAGAAAAAACACACTGTTGGATTTTTAACTCTCGGCGCTAAGCAGAGAGTTGAAAATCCGGTGCACGAAAAAAAAAATCGCTGCGATTTTATCACGTCCGTTTGAACGTCGGCTAACTCAGATTATGACATGTGACACCACAGTCGTGCCAACAGTGCTACGTGCGGCCGATCATCTGTCATAGGACAAGGACATTGCGAATTCAGCCAATAGTAACGCGTAACTCACTTATCGGCCCGCCCATTTAGCTCGGCGCGAGTTTTTAAAAATCCACTATTTGTGCGAACAAGGTAGGGTCACATCCTCATAGAAATTATGAGGATGCGGATGAGGATGCGGAGCTTTTAAAATCAAAAGTTGAGGATGCGGATATTTTGCGGATATCAAAATTTATGCGGATGCTCCGCAGTTGCGGATGCGGATACGGATATCCGTTACAACCCTGATTTCTATGACTATTCATGATGCGAGTACATACAATCACTCTACCTACTCCGATCACTGTATATAACAGAACCACAATGTTCACCTAACACTCTAAAGAAAGAAGACATGGATAATAAATAATGTAAAGTAAAACTAACTGATACACATACGTAGCTACAATATACTTTACTTGTTCAAGTCACCACAATCTTCCTGAGCCTTTTCGCTTTCCCTTACGTTTTTACGAAGTGAATATTTCACGAGGCAAGATTTCTTTTTTGTAGGGAAACTGTATTTCAAACTTGTGTAATGTACAGGGTGTAGGTACATTTGACCCTTGTTTCACTGCCTGGAAAAGGGTACCTGATCCTTGACGGGATATCTTTTTCATTTCTCTTACTCGGAAAATAGTGTTTGTTTGATCCGAGTAGCGGGTGGAAAACGCTACTTCCGATCCTTGGACGGGAAAGACTCATAGTAATTGTTTCCCTCTCTAGGGCGGGAATGAATTAAAAAAATAGAACTAAATTTGGTTAGGTAGTCGGCAACGAAAACTTTTACTAAGGGGGCACTACACTTCAATTCACAATATATACTTACAATTTCATTATATCTTTGATCATAGATATGATATTATATGATATGAAATTGTATAATGAAATGTCTATTTTCCCCCTCAGGGGATACACTATCGGAGGACACGGTGGAGCATACGGTGGAGGTCTGCCCGGCTTGGGCAGGGCATCGCCGTGTCCTCGTGGAAGCGATCGGCGGCGGTGATCTCTCGCATCCGGCCCTGATTCGGGCCATGCTACGGAGCGAGAGGAAAGGGGAGGCCGTCACCTCCTTCTGTGAAGCAGTAATGCTCGCAAAGGAGGAGACGGAGCGCGTGAGGGAGAGGCAAATTTCGCGCCCTCGCGCCCCTAACCGCCGCAGGAGGAGACGCCCTGGGCGTCGGGAATCACAAGAAGATTTCCGGCCACCGTAGGCGCGGGCTTGCGGACGGTGAGCAATGGGTAGCTCGCCGTCCGATAAGGACCAAGCCCGGGTCGACGGCGCGTTGTGTTCCACGCGCGCCTCAAAGAGATGTCAGCAGAATTGACGGGGTCTGCTAGGGCCAATGCCTGCCGGGGGTTCGAAGAAAACCGATAAGGAAATCGTGGCCCCCTGGCAACACGGCAACTGAAGGAACACGGGTGGATTTTAGTCAGCAAGAGTCTGACATGCCCTCCCGCTCCGCCCAGAGCGGGAGAAGTTATTTGATGATTTCCCACCCAAAAAAAAAAGGGGGATACACTATCATATTATATCATATACCTATATACGAAGCTCACAAATTGCCTATAATATTTATATTTTACAATTTAATTATAAAATATGATATATATCTATGATAACAGATATGATAGTGTAATACCCTCCTTATATAGAAAAATATCAATAAAAAATGCTGCAGTCCTGTCAGTGTATAGACAAACAGTGTGAATTTAAAAAAATAAGCAGCACGACCCACGGCGGTGACGCGGTGTATTCCATATTTAAAATTTAAAAAAGAGGTACTAGAACATACACAGTGGCGTAGTTACCTCGGGGCTAGGCGGGGCAGTGCCCCGGGGCTCTCAAGCTCAGGGGGCCCTCGAATCCTTACCAGAAAATCTCGATCAAACTGAACTTTTGAAAATTACTCCCATTTTCAAAATAAATATGACAGGTTGCAACCCGACTTTAATCATGGCAACTCAGTTGAGAGAAATTCGACAGTTATACCTAGGGAATTCCCCTAAATTCTTTCTGTGGGTTGGCGGTGTTGTCAATTTGATGGATAGCGATTAAGAAGAAGATAAAGGTGTCAAATGTCATGAAATCATGACATTTGACACCTTTGCTAACTTATGGAGTTGTATTGCTGATTGTAATGATTATAATTGAGGAAAGCCATATTTGTTACGACCGCGAATCATATTTTAATCGACATAAAACCTGACACTGACCTGCAAAATGCAAAAAAAAACGTGAGAAAATTTGAATTTCGCGGGCTACCCTGACGCTTCCCCCTTATATTTTTATTACCTGCCCTGCAGTGCATGAAAAAGAGCTGATCATAAAGCAGCTTAGCATTTTTAAAGTATTTGTATATTTAATATTTTTACTTGATAAAAGTTTAGGCAGCAGTGGGGCCCCATTTTTTTATTCGCCCCAGGGCCCTTGGTTACCTAGCTACGCCACTGAACATACATGTTATTATTAACAATAAATATTTTAGGAAAACTAAAATTCTTTTACTTTCCTTAAATTCGCAATGAAGAGTAGAGTGTGTAACACGTGTGAAAGTCATCAATTCCATTCCTTTCGACCCTTGTATAACAATCTACTATTTTGGGAAACTGTTTAAGTGTGAGTAAGAGAAAAATAAAGACAATCGTCGAAAAATGAGAAGGTAAAGACATAGGTCGACCCGGACTCGAAAACTAAACTAAAAAAAAACACAAGGTTATATCTAACTACGCGCTTCATAGTTGATTTAGGATTTTGCAGGTGCAATTAGCTATGGTAACTCGAATGTTTTTGTATTCAAGCTTTTTATTTTGTCCAATACATTACATACATTCCTACGTGATTTCAACACACACGCTGCTTTTTATATAAAGCAATTTGATTTTTTTTTTTTTTTTTGTACCATGTATTGTATCGTACCAACTGGGATCGGCAGCTCGACGGCAAAAAGCCTATACATTTTGCACAAGATAGGTGAACCAAACTACTGTAGATTCTTACCAAAACGGTAAACAAATAAAGCTATATTGGTAACTAGCTTTTTTCCGTGGCTTCGATCGAATGGTGTTTGGAAATTATCCCCCGGGAACGTACTACTACCGGGATAAAAAGTATCCTATGTCCTAACCCAGGATAGGCGAAGCAGTAATGCTCGCAAAGGAGGAGGCGGAACGCGTGAGGGAGAGGCAAATTTCACGCCCTCGCACCCTAACCGCCGCAGGAGGAGACGCCCTAGGCGTCGGGAATCACAGGCAGAATTCCGGCCACCGTAGGCGCGGGCTTGCGGACGGTAAGCAATGGGTAGCTCGCCGTCCGATAAGGACCAAGCTCGGGTCGACGGCGCGTTGTTCCACGTGCGCCTCAAAGAGATGTCAGCAGAATTGACGGGGTCCGCTAGGGCCGATGCCTGCCGGGGTTGCAAATAAGGCCGAAAGGGAAATCGTGGCCCCCCGGCAACATGGCAACTGAAGGAACACGGGTGGGTTTTAGTCAGTAAGAGTCTGACACGCCCTCCCGCTCCACCCAGAGCGGGAGAAGTTATTAAAGTGAAACTTTTATTACATCGTCTCAAACTTTTTCGTCTGTGTGTTGCATGTCGCGTGACGGTCGGCCGCGGAGTAGGGATAAAGTGAAAAGTTTCACTTTTACCGTGGTTTCATAAAACCACACAATCCTTTTTGATAATTTCCCACCCAAAAAAAAGGATAGGTCTGTCGTCCATTCAGTTATTAAGGCGTGAAAAGATAACTGACAAGCAGACAAACAGAGTTACTTTTGCATTTATAATATGAAAATAGAAGTATGGATTAGTTTTGACAATTTTGTACTGACGCGGTTCCTGATAAAGTATTTGAAAGAACCGAAAGAAATGCACATCCTGTATTAGTGTTGTAAGTCGTATGTATCCCTAAGGCTTACCGGGTTAGTAGTCCCAAAGAGGTGTTGGCACGATATAGGTTAGTACAGATTGTGCCACTTACATAGATACCAGCGTTAAAAAGACCTTGTAAGAGTGTTTTAGGTCTTTTCCCTTTTATCCTAACTTACGAAACTAAAAAAAAAAAACGTGTGGCACTCGGGGACTGCCGCGGTAAAGCTATTGCATAGCATTTGTAACCTCCATACTTCCTATTTGTCAACGCTACACGGGATGATGACGTGATGACATAAAACAAAAATTACGTTCCCATGACAACATGACAACACATGACAACATCACGTTGTCATGGGAACCGTCATTACATGGTAGGCGGAGTGGGGGGTGTTAGGTTTTATTTTCGTTACGTTACGGAATTTCTTGATTCGGTCGCCGCGCTCAAAGCCCGCGATAAAAGCTATGCAATAGCTTGAAAACATTTTCTGTGAAAAGATTTAGTAAGTATTCGATTTTTTTTTTAATAATAAATCGCGGCTGGTGTGCCTTTTTGGCGTGTACCTATATGCCTAAGAAATTCAACGCGAATCAACTTCCGCCCTCCGACTTCCCGAGAATATTTAATTTATGAACTCAATCATTTGTAGCTATTATAACCAAACTTGAAATTTTTCAATACAAATTCCAATTAACCGTACAATACAAGAGCTGAGGGAATCTGATTAAATTCATACAAAAGGCAAGTTAAATACACACAGCGATCTGTATCGTGAAACCTCGGGCGCGCCACTCAATGCGAAGGTATTTCCAATTACTCTCGAATCCTTCCATTTTCCAGTCGCAAGGAATTTTATTAACGCTGTCCCTTTCTATTTTCCCTTTTATAATGAGGTGGGAGAGGGATGGGATACTGAGGATTTGAGCCATCTCATGAGGCTGGGTTAATTTCCATTCGCCCGGAGCGACGCCTCGCGTTCACCTTTCATACGTAAATTGAAAAGATAAGCTCAACTATTTGGATGGAGTTGACTGTTTACGCGTAATTGTAGTTTCCGTTTCCGTGCTGCGGCTGCAGCAGCAGCTCCTTAAATAAATATCTTGGCAAATTGCTGAGGAATACTGCTGTAATAAATACGTTTGGCAGGCGGAGTAGCAGAAAATATTAGGCTGTGTAGACCAACACAGGTGACGTTTGAGTACCCTTCCTAACCATGATTTCAGTTACTTCCTCCGAAGTAGATAGGCAGTCGGGAAAAAGGTTTAAGTACATACAACAAGACCTGCACTTTTTGCTAGCAAACACATATCTACATAACATAAAACATAACATCACCTGTGTGCAAGACAAAATCAAACTGGTTGCTAATTTAATTGTAAAATGTATTATTTTGTGTTTTATGACATTGATTTTACATTCTGTGATTACTTCCTCACACACTGACTTATTAATTACAAAATTTTAGGAAAATCGTCTACTTTTACAATGTTTGTAAATATGTGAGCACCATGTATCTATCACATATTAAATTATCTGTCGTTGCTTCATTTTTAATTCTTTTTACCTATTGTGGTATAGTATTTTTATTCTAGGTGCATCGTTTTCACTCACATATAATTATTTAACTAATGTACGTACCTATACAAACAATTTTAAAACATTTTAAAAGAGTAACGGTGGAGTTTCTTGCCCATTCTTCTCCATACGAAAACTAAGTACCTTTTGGAAGGGGCGACTAGAATCAGTTTTATTATTTTGTAAATTTTGACGTTCAAAAGTGTCATACATGGGCCTATTTGAAATAAATGATTTGACTTTGACTTTGTGCAGGATACACAGCCACATTACGCCCTACTATGTAATGGGGGGCGAGCCTATTGCCGGGCTGCTACTGAGAAATTCCAGATAGAAAAACCCAATAGCACGACCGACCTGGAGATCGAATCTAAGACATCATGCTAGACAAACGAGGCAGTACGATAGACATACATACACCTACTTATTTCTTACATAAGTCATAATGGTCATTCAATCGATCATCCGTTCTCGAAAGGTCCACCAGCTAAATATATGAATTATACCTATAAAGCTCATTTTCATTAGTCGATAGGGAAAGACTGCGGTATACGGAGAACCCACACCGCACGTTTGGCAATGAAATTCATCTTTCGGCAAAAAGCGTGCGGAGACTCATACCCAATGAAAATGAGCCATCAAATGCTCGCTCAAATGTTTCGCTGATGGTGGCGCGTGTGTTGGATCATTTAGCTCCCTTCAAAATGGTTGAGCTCAATGGTGCTGATCCATGCGTCATGTTCGTGAACGGGTGCTGTCAGTTGGAACTGGTCATCTCTTAGCTGCCATGGCTTAAGTATTTTTAATTTATTATAATTTTTGAAATGTTCATTGTTTTATCTTTTTATTACGGACGCTTCTAATGTGCATGTCTTTCTACATCATTCTCACATATTGTATAATTTCAACATGAATGATGTAACCTATATTTTGTAACAATTTTTTATTTAAAAGAGTGTCCGTGGAGTTTCTTGCCCGTTCTTCTCCATAGGTAGGTACCTACCTACTACGCTTTGGAATGGGCAACTAGCTTCATATTTCTGACTGACTGATTCCTAGACAATTCAAAAGTGCCTGTAAATGGTTTAATAGAAATAAATGCTTTGAGTTTGAGTTTGAAATAAAAACGAACAATGAATTTCATTGGTCGTTACACTCGCTACAGGGATTCCCCGCAGACGATGTACCAACCGCGTCACGACTTAAGACTCTCATGAGGCATTACTCCGCCTGCGGGCAGTCCCCGCATGCTGTATATCGACCGAGTTATCCACTAATAAAAATGAGCCACATTACCATAGTATAAAGAGAGGTAGTAAGCTATCTTAATAGAAACGCACCGCGCGCGGCTTCTCGACCCGTTTCTCGTGAGAAACGGGTCGAGATTTTGTTAAGTGTGCGTGCGGCGACGCATAGATACTATGGCCCCACACATACAAGCCGCGCGCGGTGCGTTTGTATGAACATAGCTTACTACCTCTCTTTATACTATGACATTACTTTCGATCCAAGTTCTACATACATCGTATACCTACATAAAACATTTATACGTAAACATACATTTTCAATTAACACTCCCTGAAGTGACGCGCAAGTTCCCGAGAATGTAAAATAAGATAAGACTAGTTAATAAGTGGACAGCACTAATGCCGACCCACGTCAAGCCTTCGTCAGATCTCGGTAATGCTCGCCACATGCTCGTGGTAAGATCAGCTGTTAATTACCCCTAGAGAGGTTGATTGGGAATCCATACATTGGCTATGTGAAAATTGAATAAAATCGAGTATTTTATAATATGACCAGCAAAATTAAAAAGACCAGCGGGTGTAAAACGGCCACATTAAGCAATTCCTCTAAAAGCAATTAATTTTCTGAATTCCCAGCAATTCCTCTATGATGACACATATTTTAGCTGAATCATATTCAATTCAATTCATATCATATCAGAATCATATTTGGTGTAAATGAAAAAATTAAGACCGTAATTTTACTGGAAAATTTTTCTTTACAGTTTTTATTAATCAAATAAGATTTTTTTTTTCTACAGTTTCAATTTTATTTCATTATAATACAAAACTGTCAAGTAGATGAATTGCTTATTTATTCATAACATTTTCATATTATGATTCTGCCAAAGCGGCCGTTTTAAGCCTCCTGTTTAGCTATTCACAACCATTTGATACGCTTCCGTGCCGAATCGAACATCAATCAATGGTATCGAAGAAGTGCTTTAAACGCTGTTCACAAATCAGAATTTTGACAGTTTAAACCAAAAAGACTACTGCTATTCTTCCGACAGCTATCTACTGTCGGAGATTAGGCAAACCAGTACCATAATTGCGTAACTTATTTTCGTAAACAATTTTGCCTAATTTGTTTCATTTTGACAGTTCAACAACATTCATTGCGTTATTTACGTTGCTGAGCTGATTTTTTTTTTCAACTTATGAAGCAACGGATTAGCAATCTGTTTCAAATCGAAACAAATTGTGATTGTGTTGCATTACGCAGTTAGGGTACAGGTTACCGAAAATGTGTGATTTTCGACTCGAAAGTCAGTCGAATGTTGGTGAATAGCTATGCAGTTCCCTTAACTAGAGGGTGTATAGCAAAAAACGAATAAGATATTTTCTTAAGAGTAGGTACCTATAGGTAGCAATCTCTCTTTTTCTCTCAGGGTTTACCATCTACCAATCGTGGGAAGATCTAAAGAAAGATACTCCAACGTAGCTGCAAAAAAAACAGTATTTTCCAAAATCTTCTTTTCGTGTGGTTAATGACTAACCTGGTGCCAGAGTTTTAAAGCCCTAAGCCTCTGACCTGGCTTCACATGCCGTCGAGAAATATCTCTCAGGCATGCCGGTTTCCTCACGATGTTTTTTCCTTCACCGTTTTTGAAGCAAGTGATAATAAATATTAAAAATAAAAACATTTATTTGACACTTAAAATACAAGTTACAAACAAGTAGGTCGTAATAATATGTGCTATAACTACAAATGTACAGCCAAGAATCTGATCCTAACCCCCAAACTAAGCCTAGACCTGTATTTTGGGGGCCAGCGTTCAGCCATGGGCTCTATTATTGCTCTTACAAAATTGTGGAGAAGTGTCGCTATATAGTTGACAGTTAAGTGTCATGTGATAAAACATATTTAATTAAATTTATCAGTTTAAAACATAGGTAAAACTTATAAACTACAAAAACACGGGAAAAATACAACAGAGTTATGCGTATATCTGTGCGTGTGAATGTGTGTCTGTGTGAATGAGTGTCTCTCGGGGTGTGTGTGTGTGTGGGGGGGTGCGTGTGTGAGAGAGAAAGGGGTAAGGGTGTGTATGAGTGTCTGTTTATGTTCGCACCTTTGAATGTGTGTAAGAAGGGGACACTTAAGTATGGATCTAATATTGATAATTATACAATACGCACATGAATCCGAAAATTCAGAGGTGAGTGCCTTGGATTCGACCTCGAGACCTATGACTTGGCATTCTGACGGTCATACCACTAGGCTGCTATTTTCTTAATTGGTACATTGATATCTCTTGATTATAGAACTTGACCTGAATAGGTACATCCGTAGAAATATCTCTCTGTGATTACTTGAACTCACACACTGACTTATTAGTATTACTTACTTGTAATTTTTTTTAGGAATATCGTATACTCGTAGGTACCTACTTTTACAATACTTGTAAATATGTGAACGCCATGTATCCATTATATAATTATTTTTTCTGTCATTGCTTCATTTTTAATTATTTTTACCTATTGTGGTACCTATAGTAATCTTATTCCAGGTGCATCGTCTTCACATATAATTATATAAGTAATTAATGTACCTATACAAAATATTGTAAAACATTTTAAAAGAGTAACGGTGGAGTTTCTTGCCCATTCTTCTCCATACGAAACTACCTTTTGGAAGGGGCGACTAGAATCAATTCTATTTTTTGTAAATGTTGACGTTCAAAAGTGCCTTTTTGTGCCTAATTGAAATAAATTATTTGTCTCTGACTTTGACTTTGAAATGACCGTAAAGGAAATGATATAAGTACACATTGAAGAAGCGGGTTATAGACTAAAGGAAAGTCCTATCGAGACCAACACCAGTAATTACGGCACTTAATTATGTTGATTAATGAGTATCTGAGTATTGTGCCGGTCGCCATCTCATATACTTAGGTAGGTAATATTTATGAAGAAAGATCAAAGAGAACATTCTGGCGTCATGTATGTATATCGTCGGCGTAAGTGGAAAACTAAATACTTGCGATTTTTGTCAAATTGGCTTTTCACCATTTTCGTTACATCCAAATCAAGAATAAATAATTGAATGATAACATAAATACTTGTAAAAAAAAATTATAGGAATTAATTCAAATATTATTTGCTTTAGTAGTATTTTTATATATATTTAATTTTGTTTATATTTATATATAATTGGAAATATATGTTTATGTATATCTTTATATTTAAATAAATTTTTATTCCTCAATTCTCGCTATTGCACCTACCACTGTTTGTCTCTGCATCACCCAAAGGTTGACTGGTAGAAAATGCCTTTGGCATTAAGTCCGCCTCTGTACATTTGTGTGCTTGAAGTATTAAATAAATAAATAAGCTTCCTCTCTCCCACTTATTTAAAATTTTGTTGTGCCCGAAAGGTCTATAATTTTTTCTATTTATTTATTCTTACCACCATGGATTGTAAATTGAAATTGAAAATCAGCATCCTGAAATAATGAAAGTAAGAACACAAGATGTTTCTAGCCGATGATAAGTAACATACAACATACTGAAGAGTCCTCCTGAAACCTGAAGTCGAGAACCTCTCAACGTCGCACACACTTAAATTATATGTCTTCAACGTTAACAGTTAAGGTCCTCTAGATTGACGGGAATCATGTTACGGTAAATTGCTGAATTTAAAACCGGAAGACGTAGCGTTGGAAGGCCTCCCACAAGATGGACCGATGACCTTGTGAAGGCCGCAGGAATCCGCTGGATGCGGAAAACACAGAATCGGTCGAAGTGGAGGTGTTTGGGGGAGGCCTATGTCCAGCAGTGGACGTCTTTCGGCTGAAATGATGATGATGATAATGAAATTGCTTCTAAGATGGTGTTAACTTTTAACAAACTTTTGAAGACCAAAGTCTTCATGACTGAACAAAAAAAAAATCAAAAACTAAAACCCGACTACTGACAAATCACGCTATAAAAAGTATGAAACAAGAAAATATTTCCGACAGAAATCAAGACATAGGTACAAAAATGGTCAAGGTAAAGCCGTGGTCGAAAAAAATATCTGTTTCATAGAAAAGTACCTACGCGGTAAAAATGTATGGGACAGCAGATTTTTTTTAAAATAACCGACGAAAAATTTCAACGCAAGGGGATTCAGAATAATGTCCTGAATCCATGGTAAGTTTTCGCGTCGATGTCCCTGCCACCCCGTATACATTATACAATGCAAACAAATAAAAAAAAAATTAAGTGTCTGTTAGTTTCTGTGTGAAAAACATACTTTTACAACATTTTTGTCTGTCTGTCTGTTTGTTCCCGTTAATCTCCGGAACGGCTGAACCGATTTTGACAGGACTTTCACAAGCAGATAATTGATGTTATAAGGAGTAATTTAGGCTTACTTTTATTTTAGGGTCCACGGGGGTGAATCCGCGCGCAGCAGCTAGTTTAAAATAAACACATAAATGGAATCATCGATACTGCGAAAAAAACCTCAACCGCTACTCCCAAGCGCAAATTCACAAAAAAAAAAACATTTTATACCCCTTAAGTACCTCTAATTACCCTAGCGCTAGCCAAACGAGAAAAGAATTCAAAAACCAAACAGAGAACAAAACAAACCGTTCAGGCAGTCAGTAGCAGAGGTCATCGACATTATCATTACGCTGAAGGCGCACGTCCCTCGGTAGATGTAAAGACTGACCGCCAATAAAACTTAATGATACTGCATCAGACGAACCTTTTCAATTAAAGCGTCTTACGATTTTAATCCGCGCCTGAATTGAACGTCTTTGGGAGGGAAATTAGGGTTGTAAGTATACTTTAAGACCTGGTACTCATTAGTGCTTCTTCTGTCTGGTAATCCCGGTTTAAATCAGGGTCCGCACGCGCACTTACTTTGCCTGTACAGTGCTGGCGATTGCATTTTATTAGACTCCTATATCGTCACTAACCAATCTTAACAATGATGTTTATGAAGGCTTTAGAGCGATTTATTAGAGAACTTAGAAATCGTAGAGATTTTGCTTGGATGCATTTCGAAGTTAAGTCTTTTTTAGTTCTGCTAGACTACCGATACAATACTTATACGAGATTAATTTCGCGTGCAATAATCTTCTTTTTAGGGTTCTGTAGCCAAATGGCAAAAAACGGAACCCTTATGGATTCGTCATGTCTGTCTGTCTGTCTGTCCGTCCGCATAAAAGTGACTGTGACATATCACAGCCACTTTTTTCCGAAACTATAAGAACTATGCTGTTGAAACTTGGTAAGTAGATGTATTCTGTGAACCGCATTAAGATTTTTACACAAAAATAGAAAAAAAACTATAAATTTTGGGGGTTCCCGATACTTAGAACTGAAACTCAAAAAACATTTTTCATCAAACCCATATGTGTGGGATATCTATGTATAGGTCTTCAAAAATGATATTGAGGTTTCTAATATCATTTTTTTCTAAACTGAACAGTTTGCGCGAGAGACACTTCCAAAGTGGTAAAATGTGTGTGTCTCCCTGTAACTTCTAAAATAAGAGAATGACAAAACTAAAAAAAAATATACGATGTTACCATGTAAACTTCCACCGAAAATTGGTTTGAACGAGATCTAGTAAGTAGTTTTTTTTTAATACGTCGTAAATTGTAAAACGCAATTAAAACATCGATCAAAGTTACAATGAACTACAAAAACTTTTATATCATGTTACTTGTTGCTACGGACCCATTCATGGGCGAGTCCGACTCGCACTTGGCCGCTTTTTTAGTTCTGCTAAACTACCGATACAATATACGAGATCAATTTCGCGTACAATATTGTTTTTTTTTTAATAATAATTAAATGGAAAAGGTTCTATCAGCCTTCGTATTTTATTTAACACGATCTTGGCGCAGTAACTACTAATCTCTTACTCCGTGAGAATTATAACAGCCGATACCAACCCCCATCTCAAGATGAGCGCTCGTTGTCAATTTAATTCGCAACCACTTCGGTTCACTATATTATACCAAGCTCACAATATTTACCCGGGAAACGCCCATCGTCCTGATGAACTTTAGTCCTAAACAAATATAAACAAAAAGCCTGCCAAGTGTCGGCAATGTAGAAAGCTGGGTTCCGTTGACATTACTGGTTGATTTCTATAAGAATTAATGAAAAACTAAATTTTCAGGAAATCATGCAACATCGTCCCTATTGCTGAATTTCAGGAATATTATTAGATACTTACTGTACAGTGACTAGGGTAGGTACTGCACAATAACTTGACAATCAGACAAAACTACCAAATACTAATTTTATTTGACAAAAATCTTTAAACAAAGATTTTAAAAAAACTGAACGCTATCAGCACATCTAAACCCTGTTCAAGATTAATTTAATAATATAATAATTATTTATTTAGGAACATAAAGGTTTTGTAGTACACGAGGGACTTAATTACAAGGTGTAGGTACAATTAATTGTTGGATTACTCAGTGATCTGATCAGCTAGGGCTAGATCACTGTGTAATCTGTATTTAGGAGAGACAGTTTCGACTCCCAATTTGAGTATCACAAAAAATCATGTTTTTATGCTTTTTGGAGATATTGTTTTGCACGCCAAAAAGGCAAAACATGCAGATCTATCTGTTATTTTAAGACCTTGCACATATTATTTGATGTACACCTACCTACTCATGTTTTACAATAAATATATTCTATTCTATTCTTTACTATTTACCACAACAATGTTACTAAGGGTTTAACAATATAAATATGTTTTAAGAAACCGATGGTAACAATGCGATGTAAGGTTTCCTATTTCACGGTTAAGTACATAACCCTAAAAAAACTCCCCGTGATTCAGAGCTGAGAACAAAAGTTTACCTGACCCAGTATTAAGCCTTCGAACGTGTATTTGCCAACATAATTTCTCGTCTGTTTTCGTTTCAAACATGAGCTAAATCAAATTCTTCATTTGTATACCGTTCGACGTAATTAACATTCGAAATCATGAAACGATTTTAATTATTGGCATAATTGAAATATCGTTGCGAGCGCTTTTGCGTACATAAATTAAAAAAATACTGACCGAAATAATTCGAAATAGGCGACATCTGTTTACGTATAGAATGTTTTAATGCTGGGATTTAATGAGAGGAGCTACGTTTTAAAATATCAAAGATAAACGTGAATTTAAAGTCTAGCATATAAAGCGCTTGCTGGATCTTCGGTCTTTCTCTGCATGAGAAGACTAGCTGAAACATCTAGTAATATATATTTACCCGACACAGCCAAAAAGTCAAAGTCAAATAATTTATTTCAATTAGGCACAAAAAAGCACTTTTTAACGTCAAAAACAAAAAAATAGAATTGATTCTAGTCGCCCCTTCCAAAAGGTAGTTTTCGTATAGAGAAGAATGGGCAAGAAACTCCACCGTTACTCTTTTAAAATGTTTTACAATATTTTGTATACCTACATTAATTATATAATTATACTAGCTTCTGCCCGCGACTTCGTCCGCGTGGAATAGTTACTTTGGGCTAACGCTAACATTAACCCGCGACTTCGTTTACGTAGAAGGCGAAATATAAAAAAAAAAACGTACAGACACCAGCACTTCAAGCTACTACAATCTGTCAAATTTATTTAATAGATTTTCAACTTTATCTCTGAAGTATAAGGTTCAAAGTTAATTGGGAAAATTTGACAGTTTCGGGTAGCTTGATGTGCTGGCGTCTGTACGTTAAGGAGCTATTTTAGGTACCTACATCTTGCTTTTATCAGTAAGAGTTGAACTTTAAAACGTTAGGTAAAAGTACTGGGTCTTATAATCTTATATCACGATTCACGCCCTTCCCCACATGACTGCCTTGCACATCATAAATGCGCGCGCAGTACTTGGATCATTATTTTGCTGCGATGTTATTTTAAAACTGCGATATCTCCTAAGATATTCATTGAAATCGAATGATGAAAAGGGCAATTTTGTTTTAAATTAAATACTTGTGATGAATAACGTATTTATTTGGATAAGGATTAATATCATGTTTATAAAAACACCTTCGCAAATAATGCATTATTTTAGAACAAATTTGGTTAGCATAATTTATAGAGAGCTAACCTTAAAAGATAGACATATGCTGTCGCGAACTTTTTTTTAGAACTTTTAAAGGGGAACAATTCTGTCATACATGATTTTTGCGAAACTTTAACCGTTTACGCAGCGCACGCAGAGGAAGCTCTCAAAAGGAAAAAAAAAAACCCCGATTTTGATACATTCTTCATTGGTGCTCCGCTCCTTTTGGTTTTAGCGTGATAATATATAGCCTATAGCCTTCCTAGATAAATGGGCCATCTAACCGTGAAAGAATTTTTCAAATCGGATCAGTAGTTCCTGAGATTAGCGCGTTCAAGCAAACAAACAAACAAACAAACTCTTCAGCTTTATATAATAGTAATAAGTAATATAATATATATATAATAGTATATAGAAGTATAGATATAGAAGTATAGATGTGAAGACGATGCACCTGGAATAAGATTACTATACCACAATAAGTAAAAATAATTAAAAATGAAGCAATGACAGAAAAAATAATTGTTGTAACATTTAACACAGTACCCCATAAAAGATGTTTGTACTTTGGATAATCTGACAAATGGTTGACCTATTTTATTTATCTTTACTTCTAATATTAAAATTATGTCTATCACTTATTTTCTTAAAAAGATGCAGATTTTTCCTTACATACATAATATTTTCATAGATGAATTGGCAAGGTTATAATTTAAAAAATCTATTTACTAAAAATATCAAGCTATAACGCAAAATCTCCTTACTACCCGATTGCGGCGAAGCCAAAAAAGGAGTTTTTTTGTTATTTTTTCATACTTTTCACTCATATTCCTGAAAGTTTTCCTAAAGAGACATGACCAGCTCCAGGTAGGTATTAAGGTATTCCACGAAAGTAATCATGGACTTCCAAGTTTTCTTTGCGAACTGCAAAGAGCTTTTTATTTATTTTTTCTTGCTCAAGGGTGAATATACTCTTGTATTTATTTTAAGCTTCAGTTTTGATTTTTCAAATTCTTTTTAGCAAGTAGATACCGAAAATAATGAAATTTGTTCTAAGAAAATTCCAGGCAGAAGTTACAGCCACTTGCCAAACAAAACATAATTCCTCTTCGTTTATTTCAAGCTACAATGACCTTAGCCTTAGGCATTACATACCTACCTACATCGTCATCTGCACAGCCTTTTTCCAACTATTTTGAGGCGGCTTCCAGTCTAACCGGATGCAGCAGATATATACTTACTTATATATACCTAACATTATATGTTTAAATACAAACAATTAAGACTATGTTTTAGCCCTTTGCACTAGGTTGTCTTTGTAGTACCTATGTATTTAATTATCTACAGAAGGTTAATAACGTTAAACAAGCAAGTGACACGTAGTATCTCAAACTAAATCTCATCATCACTCTAACCCCTTAGAAACCAGCCATAACATTTCATCGTGCCAAAAATCTCGTCCGACATACCGTGCCGTGCCGTAACCGTACTGTCGCACCGGAGAGGCGACTATAAACCGTTTTACGAGCCCGTAGGCACGCCGACACTGCACAGATTACGGGGCCCATCAAACGTCCCCCTAAATTATTATCTCAACACATTTTCGACCACATTCACTAAGTTTATGTGTGATTTAAGGAACTATTCTGTCATGTTGTTGTTGTAAATCTGTTGGGGCAGTGTTTTAGTGTGCTCATCATCATAATCTACTGTGTTATTGATAAGAATCATGATTAACTTCTCTCACGATTGACCTCTCGCAATATTGAGACGTTTTACTGTCAAACTTTCTTCTTTTAAGTTATGGTGGATATGGAATATGTTAGTACTTTCTCAATCAAGTTGAGCTAATGAATGGATCCTCAATTTATGATTTCATCTATTCAATTGGTATACGTTCAATCTATCAGTTTGCCTAACCTTTTCTCAACTATTTTGGGGTTGGCTTCCAATCTAACCGGATACAGCTGAATATCAGTATTTTACATGGAGCGACTGCCTATCTGACCTCCCAGTTACTGCTTAACACGATATTCTTTGGTAAGACTGGTTGTCAGACTTTTGGGTTTCTGACTACCCGTAACGACTGTCAAAGATCTGCGAATGACAGCCAGAGCCAATGGCTCAACGTGCTTTCCGAGGCACGGAGGGGTTTCGATGTGTAATGGATGGTCACCCATCCACCAACCGACCGCGGCAAGCATACTGTTATCATTTAGTCACAAGCCTCTCGAATTTGGTAATTCCTTCCGTAAGTTAATATGCTTCGTAATCCCTTCCCAGTTTTCGTTGCAACATTCAAGAAAAATCAAAAAGTATTTTTTCTGATTAAAACGATACTCCAGCAACGTCATACATCTAACAAGATAATGTACCAAGTAGTACAAGTTCCCGCTATCACAAGTAACTCTGACCTTGTATATTATTGTAATGGTATCGCTACAATTTCGCGGGTTCGACACCCGACCTTACCATTATCGGCAATTTGTTCGCTCTTGAACCCAAATAGTAGATATTTTTCTAGACTCAGATTGGAACTGTAGAATAAAAGTTAAGTAGGTACACACTCGCTTACCGAAGCTTATCGTACTTATTATGGTCGTACAGAGATAATAACTGCTTATTTGGTTTCGACTCAGGTGCAAACTGGCGTTCAAATGATCCGGAACAGAATAGTTTAAATCAGTATTGAACTTCATCATCATCATTTCAGCCGAAAGACGTCTACTGCTGGACATAGGCGTCCCCCAAGCACCTCCACTTCTACCGATTCTGTGTTTTCCGCATCCAGCGGATTCCTGCGGCCTTCACAAGGTCATCGGTCCATCTTGTGGGAGGCCTTCCAACGCTACGTCTTCCGGTACGCGGTCGCCACTCCAGAACCTTTCGGCCCCGTCAGCCATCCATTCTGCGAGCAATGTGCCCTGCCCATAGCCACTTAAGTTTGGCAATTCTTCAGGCTATGTCGGTTACCTTGGTTCTCCTGCGGATCTCTTCATTTAACTTATAAGCTGTTAATTTTATACATCCTAATTTCTTGTTTTTTTGTAAGTGGTAGGTACAAGTAGAATCAAACAGTCAATGAGTACCATAGATTAAGTACTATAATGTTTTTGCAAAGATCGCTTGAGCAAATTTTCGTCATAGAAACAATTTCTATGCCTATTCTATTCACATTATGGTGTTCTCATCTATTAGCAGCATATCAGCAGTAATAACATGGAGTAACGAGACCACAAAGGTTACGTTTTCATTTTCAACTTATTTCACTACGTAAGTAGGTAACATAAGTTCCACATTTAGAACGAATTCATAGAACCAATTCTAATTACACTTAGTTTAAATAATTAAACGAAAACAATAGTTTATTTTACTTAATTAAAATATTTTATTATCAGGTGACTATTATCCCATCAAGTTTTGCTTTGTAGTTCTTATTCATACATCAAAAGGTAGTTCTAGCGAATTCAATAAGTCTGTGTAGGGAACTTTGTAATTTACTAATGCTTAGGGTAAACGATAAAAGATTCGACGACGACAACAGTTTTGACATCTCGCACAACAATTTTCTCGCGCATGTCATGTTAGCCCTGAACATGACATGCTGCATGGCATGCTGTTGCTGCTGCTGCGCTGCTATGTTTTTTGTTAAACTCAGTTAGCATTCAGTCAATATCAACCATCACCAAAAAGACCTACCACTGTGAACATCTAATAATACAAATTAAAATGAGTATTTTTAATACAAAAAGTACTTAAAACATTTATCTTTTAATAGGAACGAGCACAGGAACGTAAAAATGTCATAGTGGCGAGATTGTTCCAAATTTTTTAGAGCTAGCTTTGTATACAGAGGCTGGGCGTTGTGGAATAATGACAAATAAAATAAATGCATGATTTTAATCTCCACCGCTGGCACACTGTCGTAAACTGTTTACGAGCGACCACTTAGGCACAGGCGTAAGGGATAGGCGAAAGCGTATAAGGAAAGATAAGAAGGAACCTGGCTAACGCTCAGAAATCTTCCAGGGTTTCCAGAATCATTAATTTTTAGCGAATAAAACAGCAAATGAGAGCCATCAGTATCCTTCAGTAATCATTACTTAGGTGCCCCTCCATGTACTTTCTGTATTAATAAGAACTTAAAGTTCTTAGTAATTGTATTACAATCTAGCCTAAGAGGCTAATATTCAATTTAAGTCTAACTTAATATTTTACGAGATAGATTATGTTGTAAGTGTTATAACTAAAAATTGTGTCAATTTGCACTTTTACACAATTTCGTACCACTTTGTTCATGTGTTACATGTATAGCACAGTATTGTTACTATTATTTATTCCCAATTTATACACTACACTAATGAAATGGTTTAGTTCTCTTTTTAGCCTACGCATTATATCCGTGTTGTCTAGCAACTGAATAGCCTCGACATTCACATGTCGGTGAAGTCCGTGTTCGCAGGCTTCAGCACATTTTTGGATGATGGTGGTTATGAGTTCCATTTTAATATCTCGGTGGAGGTTGTCATTTATAATGTATTTTCTATGTGTATTTACCAGCATCCCTGAGTACTTTATTTTGGAATTGTTGTATTATTTTAACGTTACTTGGTTGAGTACAGCCCCAAAGTTAGATACCGTACGTCCAAATTGGCATAAGAATATTAAGCTTGTATAAAGTCATTTATTATGTATTGATAAACAGGAATTCTTTCCGAGTAACCAATATATACACTTTTGTAACGCATTTCGAGTTCCTGTCTTTTCTTTTTGACGTGATATTTCCATCGCAGCTTGGCGTCAAGTGTTATGCCAAAGTATTTGGCTGTATTGGCATCAGGAACTTGCATGTCGTTGCACGTTGTTACTTGTATTCAGGTTTATATACATTGGGTGGTAATCACAGTGTTTATTAGTTAAGTCAAAGTAAATTGATTTTGACTCATTCAGTTTGATCTTCCAGTTTTATGTCCAGTCGTAAACTTTGTACACAGTTACTTTAACTTTTTCTACTGCTTCTTTGTGGCTTGATCTAATAGCCATAATAGCAGTATCATTTACAAAAGTCGCAATGGTGTTTTTTTCCAGCTCTGGGATATCGCATGTGTAAATGTGTATAGCACGTACAGGATTGGGCCTAACACACTTCCTTGTGGTAACCCAGCTTCTAAAGTTTTTAGCTCGGAATATGCATCCCACTCCTTATTCTAAACATTCTGTTACTAATATATGACCCTAGAATGTCAGCAAATTCTGAAGATAGCATGAGTCTGAGTTTAAATGTTAAACCATCATCACAAACTTTATCAAAAGCTTGCGCGACATCTAGGAATACGGTGGCACAGACTTCTTTGTTTTCGAGTGTTTTTTTTCAATAATGTTTGCTGTTCTTTGTAGTTCTTTTGTTGAGTGTTTTTCCTTGAAGCTAAATTGATGGTTTGGTATATTAGGTTTTTTTTATTATTGGTTTTACGGAAACGGTTAAAACTAATTTCGATTGCTACAAATACAAATTACAGAATTATGTTTTTTTATTTTAGGTTTTCTTTCAGATGTATTTTTTTTCTTTATGTATGTTCGGGTATAACTCCGTCATATATAGACGGATTTGCATAATTCTTTTTTGTTTGATAGGGTATAACTTTCGAGATGGTGCCATTGTCATTGTCAGAATTTAATGATGGGATCCTGGAGAAATCGAAGGAATTCTTCAAATATTATAGGCACACCTATAGCGATTTGGATATTTTTTATAGTAACTCGTGCAGTTACTCTTGAAAAAAACCATTTGGTGAAGGGGAACTGATGATGAAGACCACAGATGGCCACCGGAACTACTCAATAATATCTAAGTATTTCACGGGTTGCGATTCGATTACTTTAATATGGTTACCAAACAATTTATGCTCGTCACAATGCATTTGGAGAAGTGGAGCTGATGGTGAAGTACCAAGAGAACGTCCCTGCATCGGGAAAAGCAATATTTTGTAAAAGGTGATGAACAGTTGACATTAGGCTTTTGTAACTTAGATAGGTACATTACAATCTGACTCACTAAAAAGCGAGAAACAAAAACTTTTTTACAAATAAAACAACCGACTTCCAAAAAAACACTACAAAAAGAAAAATAACTTAAATTTCGGAAGTCGGTGACCAATAAAGAAAATACAAAACCAAGTCAGTTGTTTTATTTGTAAAAAAGTTTTTATATAAACAACAGCTAACAGTAGTCTTGTAAGTAAAACTACGCCACAAAAATGCGTTGCTTAAAAAAATAATGTTCTTTGTATTGGAAGCCTCGATCTCGATGGTCACTCTCTACGAACCAAAGCTGAGTCGTAACAAACTACATTACGTAGGTACGCAAAATATGCACTAGGGCGTGGAGTTGCAGACACCAGCCCGTTATACAATACAATACAACATACTACATTTTATATGCAAGTGTAATTGCATCTTGCGACTATCATGACCGACAATTCGAGCTCTTATAGCTTCCTATACCTAAATTAGTACCGCTATCACGCTAGTCTCTTCTCCCTCACTCTCCACACCGCGATACCGCAACAACGCTCGCGTCAAACGGCCTGCCTCGTCCAACCCTTTGCTAATGCGATTCCTGTTTTATGACTTACGTAACGCGTCGAGCTCGTCGCTCAATGTGGCCCGTTGATTAGAGCATCTTGTGAAACTGGCACAAAAGTTCACTATTCGAAGCATTTTCATGTCACTGGTATTATGTTTTATTCGTCCAGAGTCAGTTAGGATTTGGTAAAGCGAAGAGCAAACTGAGCGCAGTTTGTTTTTCATCTTTTCCCCGTCGACATCAGTGCAAGAGTAAATTTGAGTAATTAAGTATGTCTATAACACCACTAAGGAAAAGATAGTCAGCCTCATCGTCCTCATACTTCCAGCCTCTTTTACGTTAACAGATTTATAGTCAGCATTTTCATGCATAGTTGCTAAATTGATGATGTTGAAACACATTTCTCGTGGTCGTGGCTTTCTTATACTACCAATACAACCCAAGTACAATCCATTCACGTATCAACAAGCTGAGTAATGGACCCTGATAAATGATAACATCATACAACATAACATCGTCATGAAGAGGCAGACAGACCTGTCAGTTGTTTGATCTATCTTCGTACCTTCATTCACTTGACAACAGTACCTCTGAGAAAATTGCAAAACGTGTTTCGAGTTGTTTGATGACAGAATGATTCGTTCCCGGAACGACGAACAGTTTAATTAAGATATCCGAAGAATTAAGTAGAACATTTAACTGGAATATTGATGCTTAAGTTCTAACAAACCAATACCTACTAGTGCACCTACAAAGTATGTTCATGTGGATTGATATCTACACAGGATGGAGATAATGTTTAGTATTGCCTAAAGCTTAATTATTGTTATTCCTCAAAAGCTTGTTCAGCTGGCTAAACAGACAGCACCTAAAGGGCCAGCCTTTTCATTGAAATGCATCGCCTGAAATCGTTTTGCAAAAGTTTAGCACGAATGACATAAAAAAACCGTATTGACAATTATTTTTTTTTGCCGTTATTGTCCCACTGGTGGGCAAAGGCCTCTCTACCCTCTTTCCACCTCTCTCTGTCCAGAGCTTCCAAGGACCAATCTTTCTTAAAGGAGTCCAGCTCATCCCGCCATCTCCGTCTGGGCCTGCCGCGATGTCGTTTGCCATTAAGCGGGACCCACTGGGTCGTAAGTTTGGCCCATTGATCGTTTGACATGTGGCAGATGTGTCCAGCCTAATTCCATTTAAGCGTGGCAGCTTTCCAAATGACATCAGTTATTTAAGTGATGTATTGTCAACTAATCACAAAAAATATCTATACAGATAATTATGCAAAAAGCAACTAGCAGACAGGCTGAGCACTTTCACAAACGAGCCCAAAACATCAAATCAAAGAAATAGCTCATCATAGCTTAAACAGTAGGTTAGCAACTTCAAAACTGACACTTGTACATACATCCATATAAATAAAGGCGCGACTCATACCTACTTGCATACATATGTATGAACCAGTTCATAATGTAAAACCACCGGACATTTGATGACCGCATGTTAAAAACTGGGAATTCAATTATGATATCAACGAATCTGCTTTATTTTTTATTTGTCCGTTGTTAAAAATATTTTATTTCACATAAACCTAAAAGATATGACTAAAAAATATGCACATCGTTATCATTTATCGTGCATATGTTCCTTTACTGAAACTGAACTGAACTTTGCTGCTTTTGTTACCCAGTCTCACCATACAACTGAATTACTTTCAGTTGTATGGTGAGACTGGGTAACAAAAGCAAAAAAAAAAAAAACAAAAAACCCGACTGCAAAAACTCATAACTGAAAAGAGAAAAGCAAGCATTATAATCTATAGAATTTTGGCATTGCAGGCGGGGGACAAACAAAAGTTTCACCAAAATTTCAGGTTATTGGTTTGTCCCCCGCCTGCAATACCAAAATCCTATAGATTATAATGCTTGTTTTTCGCTTTTCAGTTATGAGTTTTTGCAGTCGGGTTTTTGTATTTTTAAATAATTTGTTTTATTTCAAACTTTTTAGTTTTATAAATATGTAGATATATTTGAAATTGACTCATTACTAACTTTTATTTGATACCAATAATGTTGTTTTTTTTTAAACCTACCCCTCCCTTTTTTGTATTTGCAGATGCAATACATAAATATTATATAGCCTATGTCACTCCCACTATTAAGACGAACCTAACGACACCTCATATGTTAAAACCCATCAAGCCGTTTAGGCTACAGAGCGTGCCAAAGAAATAGATATATTTATATATATATTTATATATACTTTATTGTACACCACAAAAATACATAACAAAAAATAAATCAAACACTACAAAATATACAATGGGCGGCTTTATCGCTTTCCGCGATCATATATACATACATACATACATACACTCGAAAAACATTACCCTCCTTCTGGGGCAGTCGGATAACAATATGGCCATGATACCCAATCATATCATTTTACCCAGTTTCTGGGTTGTGGATGTCAGATGGAGCCTCCATGTAAAATACTGTTATCCAGCTGCATCCGGTTAGACTGTAAGCCGACCCCAACATAGTTGGCTAAAGGCTAGGCAGATAATGATAGCCATGATACCCGAGATAATGGCGAAAACTGAAAGCTAATTATGTCCTTTAACAAACATCATCTGCCTAGCCTTTTCCCAACTATGTTGGGGTCGGCTTCCAGTCTAACCGGATGCAGCTGAATACCAGTATTTTACATGGAGCGACTGCCTATCTGACCTCCACAACCTAGTGACTAGGTAACACGATACCCCTTGGTTAAACTGGTTGTCAGACTTTTTGGGCTTCTAACTACCCGTAACGACTGTCAAAGATCTACAAATGACAGCCGGGACCAACGGCTTAACGTGCTTTCCGAGGCACGGAGGGGTCTTGGTATGTAAAGATGGTCACCCATCCACGGACCAACCGCGGCTAGCGTAGCTTAACCTGATCGATCGACCCGTGCAGCTGTTATTACTTAGCCACAAGCCCCTCTATGTCCTTTAACAAACAAAATCATAAAATTCATTAAAAATCCAACTAACTATCCTAATCCTGGTAACTTGACATATTTCAATCAGTATAGCTCTTTAAACTTTGAAAAGTACGAAGCATATTTTAGTTCATCCCTGAAAAAAACTCGTAGGTGTGGTGTGGTGTACTGTTTATTTTATATTGTTACATGTTTAATGGAAAAATCACTGAACCTGACTTGATTTCCGTACATCTTTTTTTCGGGTGACCACTGAAAATCAGCGCTGTGCTGTGGGTCCCCCATAGCACTGCATCATGCTGAGTGGAAGCCTTCTTGTCACAGTCATGTCGTGCAGCTGCCGCCTAAGTAATTTCTGTTCTATGCTCGTGATTTGTTATGTACTTTGTGTTGTTCTCTGATTACTCTTGTCTTTTATGTATGCACGTGTTTCTGTGACAAATAAACCTATTTTTCTTTCTTTCTTTCTTTCAGATCTCGCAATCTATTCAGCGCACTCTAAATCTAGAAGAACAACGTTACGTACGTATTTCAGTAAAGCAGTGACATACGAACCTACATGTACTACGTAATAATTTACCGGTAAGGCAGGGCTGTCCCGAGAGTTTATATTAATTAAGTGACGCCGAGACGCGGTCACGTGCGGCACAAAGTAGATTATTTGCGGACGCCCCTGGAACTCTTCATTATCGTCGACTTTTCCTTATTGTTTCGTACATTTTGAGAGAATAAGGAATGTACGAGCATGGCCTGCTTATGACCTTAGCAGGGGGGGTTGTCACCAAGTCACGACCTGTCTCGGAGGTGCACGATTGAGCAGTACAGCAATAGCTGAAAAAGACCCTGATTATAGTTTTTTTTTTTTTAGATGATCTCAGAGGTCAAATACGAGAAGCCCTTCTCGTATTTGACCTCTGAGATCATGACTACTTAACCTACTCATGACTACTTACTTATTCCTGTGGGTGCCTTAAGCTACTACACTTAAAACCTCCAGCCAGGGGTTGTTCAACTATGGTAATTAAAACTAGGTGAACGCTCGCTAAGGGCACCCGCTGTGGGGTACGAACCTCGGCTTAGGGCGTCAACCGGAGAGAGGACATCAAGGATAGGACGGGCTGGATCAAAGTTTTGATCATGATTATTAGTCGGGAAATTTAAAGTTACGTGCTCAGCTGCAACAACTGCTGGCACCTCGTTATCGAGCAAGGGTCGAGGGGGAGTATCATTTACTCGTGGACGCGGTTACGATCGCAAAGAACCTCGGCGGCGAGGTCGGAATGACAGGAGGCGTCTGTTTTCGTACACTGTGCCGGTTTCCCTACTGCTCTCCTGGAGGAGGGTAATGGGGTCATCAGGGTCGGTAAGGATTCGCTTAGGGCGGCGAGTTCGATTGATACTAGAGGGAGTGTAACTAGCGGCCTCGACAACCAGAGAGAGGGTTGCGATGTTTGGCGGCAATATCGAAGTAACGCTTGGAAGAGCGTTTGAGAAATTGGTGAATGGTGGGGATTTTTAGGTCAAGATGGAGGATCTGATTCCTAACAAACCAGGGGGCTCCCGAGGCCTTCCGAAGGCAACGATTCTGTAATGTCTGCATCTTATGGATGTGACTGAGTATTGCTTGTGCCTGATTATAGTCCTGTCCTGAGTTCCATACCCATTATGTTCCTGTATACCGATTCATCGATCGATCGTTCATAATCTTCGCTTATGTTGACGCAGAAACTAATCATGATATCCTTGCAAAATTCTTCACACACAGCTGAAAGTGACCCGCTTCATTAGTAGTCAGAGAATATTGCCATATTCGACACACTGCGTAAGGTACCTACGAAAAGTCTCTAAAAGTAAAGCCAACTTTAGTCCTACTTAAAACTACTTGGTCATCCCTTTAGAACACTATAGTTGCTTGGTTCTCGTACCGTGGCAGCCCTGTTCTAGGCATTCGGTCACTCCGGGCTATTTATTGCTCCGTCTGCATTTCCCAGCGTCTAGACTTTCTTAAAATGTTACCTTACAGCCAACACTTATGCAGTTTAAACTCATCAAGGAGGCAATGACTCATAAAACAAAAAAAAAACCGGTCAATAGCGAGTCGGACTCGCGCACTGAAGGTTCCGTACCATTATATAAAATTTTCATCGGCGAGGCCTATATTCGTCAGAGAATTAACACTGTGGTGTAGAATATTGCAATTTTAGGTCAGCGCCATCTCTTGAACGATAGTGGAACTAATGTAATTTTTGTTGATGATTTCTGAGTGTGCTATTTAGAGACATCGTTTTATTTTTCCTGTAATCTTTACATAAACTTCTATCACATAGAATAATTTCAGATTTTTCTCTAAACAAACTTCGGAGATAGTGATAATAAAATAATACCGTTCCCCCCGAACGGTATATTTTTTTTCGTCAAAAGTCGAAAACTACACGGCTTAAAAAAAGGGAAATGTTTGAGAATGTGCAAATAGCGCTCTTTCATAATGATACCCCACATGCCCTAGTAGCCCCACTTCGAAATTTTAAGACCCCCGTTCAGAGCCTGTTGCAAAAAGAAAACTGTCTTATTTGCAAAATAGTTTGGCAAACGTCATCTAAAACTATTCCAAATTTTAAGTTGATGGCAATAGTAGTTCTTGAGATATCCAGCTGTGACAGGCAGACGGACAGACAGACTGACCATAAGGGTTCCTTTTTACCATTTTGGTACGGAACCCTAAAAATAAGGCACTCTTCGTAACCATGTAAAATACTGCGAGAGCCAATGACGAGACTGCTCTCAACTAAATATAGATTTCTGTAAATTGTCTCAAAAAAATAACAGGAAAACTACCAAAACAATCTTTAAATATTGTCCACCAACACACTGAAAGAAAATTGCCATTAAGCTCACGTGCGCACGGATGTAATAAAATCGCGGCGGAATAAAAACGCTTAGCGCGATTTTTTCAACAGTGTGCGAACGCGCGTTAAAAAATCTCTTAGAACTGCCTCTTCGTACAGTGCGGACGTACGATGTATTCCGATGTACGCCAGGAGACCACAAAAGATGCAAAGAAAATTTTGGATGTATCCCTTGAATAATGAACAATATTTAAAAGGCTAAATTTTGACGCCGTACAATGATTATTATGAATGAATGAATGAATTAAATAGCATGTTTCTTGTATTGTATTTTCTCAAATTAAACCCGTTTAGTGTTTACTTACTTTATGATAAACTCCACCCTAACCCTACCCTATGCCCAGAACTGACTGATTATTCCAATGTTTTATTACGGCCTAAAGCACGTGCGGACATGCCGCATCCGTACTCTACGAGCTGGCACGCCGGACTGACCAACGCACGCGATTTTTTCGCGTCCGTGTGCACATTTTTTCGGAAAAGTACAGAACTTCGTATGTCACATTTATTCAACGCTCAACGCCGAGCGTTGAAAATCGAACAATACGCGATAAAAAATCGCAGCGGGAAAAACCGCGGCCGTGCGAATAGGTGTACCGCTTTCTATTTGTTCCATTCCAAGAGTGGCACGCGATTTTATCCCGCGCGATTTTGTTACGTCCGTGCGAACGTGGGCTAACGGAAAAAAGGCAACAGTAACTTCATCATTTTCTTATAGACACCATAAATAAGGGTGCGACCACAAAGGTAGGTAGCACAAAGCGTATCGTTAGCAATACCACGTCCACGGCTACGGGACGGAAACGGCCCGGAAGCGGGAAATCATTCGCCGACCGGATCTGCCGAGACGCCGAGCCGAAACTACCCGCAATCCTCCACCATTCAATTAATCTCGACAAAAAGCGATAAATAAATTTTCGAGCGGTCTTTGTTTTTAAGAAAAATGCAGTCTTTGGGAATTGAGATAATTTTCGGGAATCGCCCCCGGCGTTTGAGTCATTACCTTTAGTCTGAGGAAAATGATAGGAGAATACTTTGAAGATAATAGTGGATCTCAGGACCGGCGCCGCACTTTAACTAACAAACGAAACTGTTCAATCTTTGGAAGGAAATTAAAGAGCATTGTGAACGTTTTTAAACTCAAACTCAAATCATTTATTTCAATTAAACCATTTACAGGCACTTTTGAATTGTCAAGGAATCGGTCAGTCAGAAAAAGGTATGAAGCTAGTTGCCCATTCCAAAGCGTAGTGGGTACCTATGGAGAAGAACGGGCAAGAAACTCCACGGACACTCTTTTAAATAAAAAATTGTTACAAAATATTGGTTACATCATTCATGTTGAAATTATACATGTGAGAACAATGTAGAAAGAAAAAATTATGATTTCTCATCTTGACAAAATTTATCTATTCTTGCATTTTGTCGATCGACAGACCCTTCGTTGCTAACACCACACCAAGGTGCAAGTTTTCAGGCTAGGTTTATATTATGTCCGAAATTGTCTGCATTTTGTGTGCTCCATGAAGATCTATTCTATCTGTCTCCCAATATCTTCATATGAGATCGACAAGTCTGTCCAGTCTATAACTCATCCGTGGTCCAAATATAGTCGGTACAGAACAAAGCTATACTGTGTCTTCTGGATGGCTTTTAAAAGGATCTTCAAGTGCAGGGCTCCGTCCGTCGTCCGGTGTTGTCCGGAGTAGTTCGTCCGCTTCAACTCCCGTCAGATTTAGATCTCGTCCGGCCGGATGCTGAGCCGAGTCACGGCAGCATTAATTTCTTCGCAAACACCACTACTACTTACTCGATCATATCTTTCACTCTGGCGTCCTCATATGGAAATTGCTGAAAATAAATTGCGAGTGATTTCGATACCTTTTTGTGCCATTCAGCATTCCAGACATGGTTTCACAAAAACCGCAATTTTGATGCATTAGTTTTCTTCAAAATCGTGGAATTCGCCATGATTTTCATCTTCTCTATCTCCTAGTGTATTTTACAATATACTGTGGCTGTGGAACTCGCCTCGAGTGATGATGATGATGATGATGACGTCAGGCTGAAGTAGCTGCACAAAGGCTGCGCTGACGTTAATACTCGGGGTCACCAATATTGTGGTACGAGCAACAAGGTGTAAAGTTCACTCATCCACCATAGAAAAGGGAAGATCCTCCGACCAGATGGGTGTTGTGTCTGGCGGGCAACTGCCCGACGGTTGAAGTCGGAATCTTGTATATATGTCGATCGCTCGGTAAACTCTGACTGCGCGATGCAGGATTTGTGTGACGTCATGTCTATAATACGAAGTTCGTATGTGGCGGTGTAACCGCTACATCGTTTTGATTATGACCACAATCATTGGTAAAATACAAGAATCTTAAACAATTTAAGCATTGCTGAAAAAGTATTTATTTTCCTGAAACTAGAACCACCTAATTAGGAACACATAGTAGTGGTTCCTGGCTCGGAAGTGAACATTTTTCATCATATACTCGGCAGTAAGCGGTTTAGTTTTTACCTCGTCTGCCGCGAACAATATATTTCTATTAATAGTTTATTACACACTCGACTTATAGTGCCACGTAATAGATTTTTAGATTAAATTAAATTTTACGATGGTCTAATAGATAGATAGATAGAATATTCTTTATTACGTACACCATAAAAATTACAGACATTAATTTAGAAATTTTACATTAGGTGACACAATGGGCGGTCTTATCGCTAATAGCAACGTGAACTTCATTTAGTTTTCAGAAAATGATGCTGTTTTCAGTCTACTTAGCACTAAACGTTTTATCTTGTAGGTATGGCTGGATGTATTTTAGCGTAACACGCACAGCCAGAAGTAACGTTAGATACAATTTTTTTACCCTAAAAGGGGTGGCAGGGACATCGACGCGAAAACTTTTACCATGGATTTCAGTACATGATTCTGAACCCCCTACGTTGAAATTTTTCGTTGGTTATTAAACAAAAATCTGCTGTTTCATAGTACGCGGTCAAAATGTATGGAACAGCAGATTTTTGTTTAAATAACTGACGAAAAATTTCAATGCACCCCTGCATTGGTTCAGAATCATGTACTGAATCCATGGTAAAAGTTTTCGCATCGATGTCCCTGCCACCCTGTATGATGATTTTCCTAAACACTTGCATTTATTTTGCTCTCTTTTTAACCGACTTCGAAGAAAGGAGGAGGTTTTCAATTCGAACCGTATATTTTAACCGACTTCCAAAAAGGAGGAGGTTATATGTTCGTCGCGTATGTTTGTTTTTTTTTATGTATGTCCACCGATTTCTCCGTCAATTGTGAACCGATTTCGAAAATTCTTTTTTTGTTTGAAAGGGTATGCTCTCGAGGTGGTTCCATATAAATTTTATTAACTTTGCTTTGATAGTTTTTGAGTTAGCTTCAATAATACGTACTTTTTCCCGCTTAGTATGTGGATGATATGATAAGTTCTTGTCATAGCTGTTATTTACTAGCAGGTAGTGGTTTTCGAATTTCTGTGGGGTAGGTACCACAACTAAAAAGTGAAAAATAAAAACTTTTTACAAAAAAAAACAACCGACTTCCAAAAAACACTACAAAGTGAAAAATAACTTTAATTTCGGAAGTCGGTGGCAAAAAACGAAAATTCAAAACCAAAGACACCGACTTCCGAAATTAAAGTTATTTTTCACTTTGTAGTGTTTTTTGGAAGTCGGTTGTTTTTTTTTTGTAAAAATTCAGCAGAGGTCCACGTTCGAGGTTTGCCAGAGAGCTATGGAACGGAGTATTCTTGGTATTAAACTTGTGGACCGGGTTAAGAATACAACAATCCGTTCCATCACTAAAATAACTGATGTCACTCGGAAAGCTGCCACGCTTAAATGGAATTGGGCTGGACACATCTGCCGCATGTCAAACGATCAATGGGCCAAACTTACGACCCAGTGGGTCCCACTTAATGGCAAACGACATCGCGGCAGGCCCAGACGGAGATGGCGGGATGAGCTGGACTCCTTTAAGAAAGATTGGTCCTTGGAAGCTCTAGACAGAGAGAGGTGGAAAGAGAGTAGGGAGGCCTTTGCCCAGCAGTGGGACAATAACGGCTATGTAATGTAAAAAAAAGTTTTTTAAATTATGTATTTACTGTATTATAGCTGTCAGTACCCATACAGGTGATTTCCTTTAAAAAGCAGAACCATAATAAATAAATGATCGCTTATAACTAGTTATCACCCTTCTCATACGTCTATAGACACATCAGAATGTCCGAGCACCAATGATAGAGCTTCTGAAAGTTCCCTGCACTTAACAAAATGAAAATAACTCTCTAAATGCGATCTCAAAATAATGCGACATGTGAATGTTATTTACGACAATCTTGCACATCAGGAGAGAAAAAATAACACACGACAGCGTCCCGTCCTACATTGTGTTGATATTCAATTGGCTGCAAAGTACGTAAAGTGTTTCTATCTTTTAGCAAGGAACTTAATTATAACCCAGTTTATCTGAGCATCAGAGGCAACTTGCCAGGAGTTTCATGCATTCTGCCGCGGGGTCGGCGACCTGGGAATTGTGAATTAAATTCACGCCAGATATTTTGGTTTGCGAATTATCTAAAGTTGGGTCAATGCTCACAGATAATCGCGAGTTCTGTACGCTTTGTGTGAAGAGCTACTGTGCTGTGACTAATTGAGTTTGTGATTCAATGGGACGGAGACTTGTATATAATACCTTCCCGCAATAGTGATAGGTCTAGCCTTTAGGTGTAGCTAGTAGCTAACCTAGCTATATAAATTGAGACCCAGAGTTTGATTTTTGTTCCGGACAAAAATATTAAGTACTTACCAATCTATACAGTTTTACCTGGTGACCTGCCCTGTTATCAATTGAAACACATTACTAGAGTCTGATTAGACTGACCCACTCAAACAAAAAACAACTGTAGGAATTAAATCATTTTTCGCGGTTGAAAGAAAAGAAAGAAAAAGAAAGAAAATAAATTTATTTGACACAGGTTAAGGCACACAGTTTTTAAAAACAAAAAAAAAACAGGAAAAAGTAAAGAAAGCTTAAAACAGTATTGTGTGCCTCACGGCTGCGACAAATAGGCCCAGTTCAGCATAAATACCAGACAACTAGTGCCTGACGCTGGTTTTCAACTGAACCTTATGTTACGAGTACGTCTTACGGATGTAAATCAGTTTTATAGTGTGTGTAAATATTTAAATAAAGAATAAATAAATATGTGTAGCAAATAATAATAAAATCGATATTATACAATTAAGTTAAAAGATAATTAAAGATTTAAACAGTGGTATTTAACAAAATAATTATAATGGCATGGTTGCACAATAAACAATAAACAAAGGACTAAAGGGACTGTACGTCAATAAATAATAGATAACTTTATCATAATACAATTTATATCAATGAAATATTAAGGTTGGTTGGAATTAGGTCTTGGAATTCCCGGTGCACTCGTGCCAATATGAACATGTTTAAAAAAAACGAAATCATGTCACCACCAATACTTTGGATTGCACTATTAATAGTTCGTTGTCCCCGACGAATAAAATCGTAATCGTAAAAACTAAATTTAACAGGAAAAATAAAAAACTGTTTTTTTTAATATCTCATTAACTAATAATATACTTACTTATCGGAATTGTTCAAATACCAAAACAAAAGTGATTTTTTACATTCATTACAATATACCTTAAAATCTCGTAACTTCTGAAATAACCGCAGGAAATGAATGAAAAAATTTTACAGAGTATAATCGGACCTCTAAATATCGAATATACAATAAAGTTAAAACTACGGTAATACCACATTATCATTTTATTCGCCGGGGACAGCGAGTTAGCCTTTTTTCAATATTTAAAAAAAATAACAATCAACATGGTATGTTTTGCCAAAAATGGTGAAAGTTGCAATGTTGAGTGCCAGTCGGCACGCCATTTTTATTTTTATATGGATGCTACGAGATGTTTCTTTGAGATGACTCGAGCAAAAATAAAACAAAACGCAACAAAATCATAACATTAAACTTCACTAGAACTGATGCTTGGTGCTGTTATGCCGACTCTGAATACACCAGATGCGTAGCATAACAAAGTTGAAACATGTCATGTGCTTGTCATTTCAACTGCACTTTTCAAACCCTTACATAAACTATGTATAAGCGCGACTTGGCGGCAGAAATAGTTACCTATGGAGAGTGGAGATTGGTAAGAATGAATGGTACTCCCCCAGACGAAGTTTTTGAATAATAATTCTCATAAACAAAATGTTTTATCATGAAAATAAACACGATTTCGATGAAACACAAAAATTTGTAGGTAGCTAGGTACATATTGCCAAACCGTATCTTCCTGTTGCTCTAATAAATTCTCAAAACATCGTTAGTTAATATTAGCAGCGCCTAAATGAATGGAGTAGTAATCGCATGGTTTACGAGATAATGCTCATTAATGGGGACAAACAAACAAACGTTTCTAACTTTGTGGAAGATAACAACATTCCCGATACTGTGTGCCTACTTAATTAATGTCTAATTCGTTGGGCATTGGTTGTTGTTTTGGAATTTATTGTGGTGTCCAGTTAAGGAACAGAAATAGCTTTCTCGAGGACTTCGTAGAAGCGAATTAACAACGATAATGAATGGACTGCAGAAACTTGTAAAATCGGGAACCAAGCTCAAGAAACGGGGTACCAATACCTGCAGGATTGTAATGACACTTGTACACCACTTTTCCGTTTGACCATGGTAAAATGCCTAATTGACATTGCGGACGATTCTCCGTCGTATGTTTGCCTTTTCAACACTTCCCATTCATGGGATAAAAAAGACTAAAGTATTTTTTTTGAAAGATGAGGATATGATTATAGGCAATAATATCACCACGTAGAGTCCCAAGCAACACAATTGAAATCTTCTAATCAAACTTAAAAAAATCACTGATCAGTAAAATTTACAAAACGGGTCATTAAATGACAAAAACAAGCGCATCTGCAGCAATTATCTCCAGTAATTAACGAAAATATTCTCATCGACCCGAAAATCCATTAAGCGCCAGATTTCCTGCACCTTACGAAACAAAGCTTAGGTTTATTTCCGTATAGTCGTATATATGCGACAAAATGTGCGTCCCATTAACGGGGCATTCCAGCGATTCCAGTGTTGTGTGAAGCGTGGAGAGATGTGGACGTGCGCGGGAGTTCTCGCGCTTGTAGCGTGCGCGTGCGCAGTAACGCGCGACCAGTTCTACCCGCACGGGCCGGGATACGACCAGACCCTGCCCCGCGGGAGCGAAGTATATTCCCCTGAAATATCGCTGAAAGTACCTATCAAGTTCTACGGCGAGTCTTACGACACCATTTTTGTGAGTAGTTTTATGATCTATCTTTTGGTGTAGCGTGGTCCATGGATTGCCCAGCTGTCTCTATATGCAGTGTCGTCTTTACCATAACGGGCACAGGGGGCCCCCGATCTCACGGGGGCCCCTAAGCCCGATACAATGCTTGCACTCAAAAGTGTTTTTTTCTTCTATTTTTAGGGAGATACTCACAAATATAAATTCCATCAACATTTCTAATTTGAAATATTAATCGGGCACCAGATAAGGTTTTTAAACTTTTATTTTATTTTTATGATTAACGTTTTAGTTTTCTTTCTCAGTTAATGTCTAATTAACAAATGCTTAAGAACTCAAACACAGACTACAATTATATTGAGCTCAAATCAGACTGTTTTCATGAAAGGAATCAGCAGAATTGAGTATCTCAACCTTACAAAATTCGATAAGTTAGAAGAAACTTTTCCAAATGTTGAAGTCGCTACAAATATTCCTTTACTTGATTGTAGTGGAGAACTGGAGAGCGCTCATTTTCACAACTAAAGAGAATAAAAAATGAATTATGAACGACATTGTTACAAGAACGACTAATTAATTTGTCAATTATGTCCTTAAAACGTGATATCATAAAAAAATAGACTTATTATATAATAAAAGATTTTTTAAAACAGAAGTCCCGAACAAAACCATTATCCTAAATTCGAAACCAACTCAAACCTGCAGCATTTTATTTATAATGTTTGATTTGTACCAATTACCCATAGTATCTAAATATAAAATCATAACAGATTTTTTTTTTTACTTTCCAAGGGGGCCCCAAATTCTTGTATGCCCAGGGGCCCAGGCTTGCCCTAAGACGGCCTTGTCTATATGCTTTGTTTTTTTACGATGCTGATGTTAGCGAGTTCTGTGTTTAAGTAAAATTTGTAAGTACTAGTGAGGCATTTTATTTTTATATGAAGATTCGCGACAGTCAGATTATGCGAAGTCATCCCGTCGGTTCAGATTTGACTGTATAACTTTGTGTTAACGAAAATTTGTCTTTTACGTTTCTACTACATATTCCTTCGCGTTGATTATGTTACCGTTCCCGACCTAATTTAATTCCAAGGCATATAACTAGGGAACCGTCCACCAGTTGCTTCATTCATTTTAAAAGGGATTATCTACCTATGGCTTCTGTCCGCTTCAACGTTTATTGAAGGATAGTAAACTTGGCTCCTTCACAAATAGATATCTATGACTTTTAGCCAGTACAAAAATCTTTTACTATTGGACAGTTGCAATACTGCATTACATAAAAAAAAATGTTATTAGTATGGGACCTACAATTTATAACAAAATACCTGACCTGAAGTTAACAACATTATTGATTGGAAAATGCTACTACTCGGTTAACGATTTTCTAAATGACAATGACTTAGGTATTTTATCCTAAAATTTCTAATCTAAAATAATTATAATATTTTTATGTATTTTAAAGACATTCCAACTTATTTAATTGTACCCGTTTTGAACTGTAATTCGTAATTTTGTTTGACATTTTTGACACAATTTAATTTTTTTTATTACCTTCTCGTTACTTCATTCATTAATGTTTGCATGCCTAATCTAAGGTAGATTGTACATGGATCACATTTTTTTTTTAATACCTTATGTTATGTACCTACAATCTATGCAAATAAATAAACTTTACTTTACTTTTCATGGAGTAATTTGGGAACTCTTTTTGGAGTACTTTGGGAATAACCCCTATAGTAAACCATTTTTCTAAAGCTTTCGCCGTGTATGATAGGCGACATGTGGTTTCCCAAATCTGAGTTAATATTATACACATATTATAATGTAAGTCTGTATTTGTGCCTGTAGGCAAAATGGCACGCAAAAAGTGGGTGAAATTAACACGGATGGTGTTAATTTCCACCAGCATCTGCCGCATGATAGACTTGAGGTCACCAGTTTCAACTTTTAGGTTTACAGCGTGCCCTTACAAATAGCTAGTATCAAAAATACTCTTAATTCAAGACGTGCAAGAATACGAAGAGATTCATATCATACTGTAAGCTAATTAAGCTATCCACCATCTTGTCTGGATCCTAATTACAAGCTCTACTCACAATTGGCATAGCTCACGCGATTTAAGGAGTTAGTGGCAATGCTTCTTTGTACTCTTGTAAAGGACAAATGTATTAAAATGTTTGATGAACGTTTGATGCAATGGTGCCAATTCCCTTGTTCACGAACTAAACTAAATTTAAGTTCAGTGCATCTTTTTCTTTCTATTTCATTAAGAAAAGGACAGAAGATAAATTTTAGTTTAGTCCTGTCAAATTAATCAGCGCTTGACGTAAATTGACGTAATTTTAGTCGGCAAGTTTTTAATCACGTCTAAACTTGTATGGAGAGTGACAAGCGCTGATTAATTTGACAGGACTAAACTAAAATTTATCTTCTGTCCTTTTCTTAATGAAATAGAAAGAAAAAGATGCACTGATCTTAAATTTAGTTTAGTTTGTGAACAAGGGAATTGGCACCATTGGGTGAGAAATTTGAAAAGTGAGTTGGGTTTTGAGAAAGAGATATTTAGTCATATTTCCTTTTTAGGATTCCGTACCTCAAAAGCAAAAAACGGAACCCTTATAGGATCACTCGTGTCTGTCTGTCTGGCCGTCTGTCACAGCCAATTTGCTCCGAACCCAATGGACCGATTATGTTGAAATTTGGTACACATAGGTATGTATTTCTGTGGTCCAAACACGGACGTGTAATGAAAATAAATGAATTTTGAATATGGGGGTCACTTCTGAGGGCCAAACAAGATTTTTTTTAAAAAAGTTTTGCAAATTGTACCGTGTCAAATGGAAGGGCTTATTGTGAAGATTTCATTTTTTTTTAATAGTTTTAATTAAATACTTTGAAAGATATTTAAGAAAGTAGATGAAAATTGACCATACCCATAGGTACACTTACCTTATCTCCGAAATTACTGGGCCAAAAAAATTTGAAAAAAATACAGAGAATGGTTCGCACTCATAGATTACAGGAAGTCTATGGTCTTAAAATAACATGGTAAATCTCTCAATATTGTGCGCGTTAACTTACATTTGCAGTTGGAATGTATGGGAGAACATGTACCTATTTCAACTACAATGTTAAGTTTGATTTTGGGATAAATTCATCCCAACTACGGAACTCTTCATTGTGCGTAGTTCGACACGCACTAGGCCGGGTTTTTTATTAAGTTACCTATTTAGGTAACTGACTACTTACATTAATCTTGATACATCTTGGTTTGCTCGGATAAGGATAATGATTAGAAATGAATATAGTTGATCGAATGTATTCCTGATGTCCTGATGGAGTAATAATTAAAGACTCTTCAGTTCAAGACCTTGGCCCATCACTCAGGGTTAATAGGTACTTTCTAATTAGTTAGTATGTTGAAAAATTTACAAATAAATCTTCATAATTTGCCTTTGCAAGCAAGGTGTACTACGTCGCGCCGGTTTTCGGGAAATAGCTATGTAATAATTAAGTTTGAAAGTGTAATTATTTTCAAATAGGTACCGTAAAAAAATATAATATACGTAGATACATTTATAAGGACTCCCTAATCATCTGCCCAATTCAGAAATCTGATAATATGAAAAAATAACACAAAATAACAAATGTTTTGAGCTACGCCCTAAAACTCAAATGGAAGTGGGCAGGCCATATGGTAAGACTTACGGATCAGAGATGGACTGAACGACACTGTGGACCGGTCCACTAGGTAAACGCAGTAGAGGTAGACCATTGACACGCTGGGAAGATGAAGTGAATAAAATACCTGGCCCATTGTGGACCAAATTAGCACAAGACAGAGAAACATAGGCATCTTTGGAGGAGGCCTTTACCCGTACAGGGGTTATTGCAGACTAAGATAGTGTATTTTTAACCGACTTCCAAAAAGGAGGAGGTTATATGTTCGTCGCGTATGTTTTTTTTTTATGTATGTCCACCGATTTCTCCGTCAATTGTGGACCGATTTTGAAAATTCTTTTTTTGTTTGAAAGGGTGTGCTCTCGAATTGGTCCCATATAAATTTTATTAACTTTGCTTGGATAGTTTTTGAGTTAGCTACAAAATACTTTTTTTTTTCCCACTTAGTATGTAGATGATATGATAAGTTTCTGTCACTGGTAGCAGGTAGTGGTATTCGAATGTGTGTGGGGTAGGTACCACAACTAAAAAGCGAAAAATAAAAACTTTTTACAAAAAAAAACAACCGACCTCCAAAAAAAAACACTACAAAGTGAAAAATAACTTTAATTTCGGAAGTCGGTGGCAAAAAACGAAAATACAAAACCCAAGACACCGACTTCCGAAATTAAAGTTATTTTTCACTTTATAGTGTTTTTTTTTTGGAGGTCGGTTGTTTTTTTTTGTAAAAAGTTTTTAACACAAACATTTATTAGGATAATGCATAGTTTTCAGGAAATAAATGGCTTTTTATTTGTTTATTAGATAATATGAACTACATTAATGATAGCTGATACCAGTAGCATAAGCATACATAAATTTAAACTAAGTAATTCGATTGGCACAACGACCTCAAGCAATCAAACCTTTAACAATGACAATTATTATTAATGCCTACAAAGTAGTATTGAGTCACAATTACTTTTATTGTTAACTTACCTATTGAATTCATAGCAACAGTTCAAAATGTCACATTTGATTATGCACATATTTGATTTTATTTGCGTAATTTCGTGGGGGCCACGAAAATTGGACGAGAAATTTTTGAATGAATCAATTATGTAGGTACGTCTGGAAGTGCCTACCGTTCGACAAAGTGTATAAATAAGTCATTAAGAAAATTAGTCGCCAGGATCTGCATTCCGACTGATGTTCTCTACGAAAGGGCGTGAACCCATTCACAATCCACTAATGGTCTTAAATGTTACAACACTCAAACTACGAGCTGATCCCTGATTCCAGTAATTTACAAACGTTATGTATTTAAGTGGAGTCAGGGCCTTGAAAATGATAACTAGTTTTCTGGAAAAGACATCAAAGGGTCTGCCATTAACAAAGATACAAACTTGGGAATTGGCCCAAAAAAATTACTGAAAAAATTGCTGTAAAAATTCAGCAAGATGTGGTCAATCGATAGTGCACTGCGTTTGTGCATTTGTGCAGGGAAGGACAAGTCGAGCGGACGGAAGCGCACGTGGGCGGGAATCGATAGCGACGGTCACTGAACGCAGCATTTTTTTTTTAAATCCTTGAACCCATATCTAATCTGTACGCGAAAGGTTTGAAAACAGCTTCAGGCCGCTTGTAGACGCACGTTTTTTCCATCGGATCACGGACCGTGTTTTTCATATTTGTATGAGTTGGACATCGGTCCGACCGGCGTCCGGCGCATGTACAGACGCCAGCACATCAAGCTACTACAATCTGTCAAATTTATTTAATAGATTTTCAACTTTATCGCTGAAGTATAAGGTTCAAAGTTGATTGGGAAAATTTGACAGTTTCGGGTAGCTTGATGTGCTGGCGTCTGTATATCACATCACACACTTCCATACACCACCGCAAGTCCGGCGAAAAAAACGGTCCATTTTCCGGTGAAAAAACGGACGTATACAAGCGGCCTCAGGAGTCCTGAGTCTTGATTATTCGGGTAACTTAGTTTTTCGATAATAGCACTGAAACTAAACTGATATTCGCCTTTTATCGTATAACTACTTACCGACTCGCCCCTGCTTCGCGCGGATTTTATCACCCGTATTAATAAACAAGTAAAAGTGACCACTTGAGTAAAAGTAATTACTCAAGTAATGATTTTTATTCTATAGTTTAGTAATTCCTTGAAGTTAGAACTCAATTCTTAGCCAAGTAATAGTCACCATTTTCTTTACTTAAGCATTATGAACACGACCATTTTGCGTTTGATTTTGCGGTGATAGGTACTTACTAGTGATGCAACGAATACTGCTTTTACGAATACGAATACGAATACGAATATCAAATCTACTATTCGGCGAATACGAATACGAATACGAATATCTCGCCATGGTAATAAAAGACTAATAGTCTAGTACTACATAGACGCAGCTATTACTAACGTTCGTCTAAGTTACTTAGGACTTACTATCCTACCTTTTGTTCATACAAAAGAAATACAGACCATATAACTATTTATTTGGTCATTTATCGAAGTGTTTCTATATGTCACTTTGATCTCGTTTACGAGAAGACATTTTCTATTCAACTTCAACTCCTTTCACTTCGCAGCAACCTCAGAAAATAAATAAAACAATACTCTCTTGCTTGACTTGTGCTTTCGACTAACAAATGAAATGAAAGGAATGAATGAATCAATCAGTCCATGGTTCGTAATGATAGGAAAACTCCCGGGCCGCGGCACTGTATAAACTATGGCCGGGGAGTCCCCCGTCGCGTCGTCGTTGCGGTTAAGGCCCTTGCACACGTCGTATTTTTACGTGCCGATGACGCGCGTTTTACAAGTCTGCCAGTAATTAGATTTGCATACAAACATATTAATTTTTAAATATTCGTATTAGTATTCGTATTAGTATTCGCCGAATACGAATATTCGGTAAATGTCTACTATTCGGCGAATACGAATATTCGTATTCGTATTCGTTGCATCACTAGTACTTACCAATAGAAAGCATCAGCGAATTTTTGTTTTATAGATATATCGATACAGATACTACCGGAGATTGTAGTTGTTGAGCCTAGAAATCGCAAAATTTACTTTCGTGATGTGGAGCCATTTCATGATTATTCCGAAGATTGTTTTAAAAAGAGATTTAGCTTTTCCAAAAGGATTGTGATTAATGTAATTTTATCAAGAATTACGGACTCTTTACAGTTAGAGACACAAAGAGGACTTCCTGTAACTCCACGGAGCTAGTTACTAACGGCACAGATAATATAATACTACGTACAGATACCCAATCCCATACAAGGAAATGACACCTCCCTAAAACTGGCTATTGAACTGGCTATTTTTTTTCCTCCATTTTTATTAACAGATGGTAGCATAAGCGACTTTTACAACGCCATCTAGGAGTCGACTTAGATATTTTAGATTCTCTGCATCGCACGGTACGTTCAAGGACAAGTGTAATAACAAAACAACAAAAAAATATCTCGAGTTGGCGGAATAGTTTCTAAAGACTAAAATGACACAACTTAACTATATTTTGAAGATGGAACTGAGATATTACTTTAGTGAAAATGGCAATTTTGCTATTCTGAATTTGACGTTTTTCGACTAAAAACATGTGGAATAAAATTGGTTGTCATGAACTTTAAATTCACACCAACACCTCGACTTCAGATACAAAAACAGTACTGAATCTTTTTTTTGAAGTGAAAACTTCTTTAGCATCGTTGTGATTTGAAACTCGATGGAATGAAAAAGAGACAGACACATAAATTCATAAGATTTAACGTGGGAGAAAATGAGATAGGAAGCATTATAGTGTGTGGGGGGGGGGTGTGTCTGAGGGTGTGTGTGGGGGTGTGTCTGATGGTGTGTGTGGGGGTGTGTCTGTGTGTATGTGGGGGTGTGTCTGTGTGTTTGTGGGGGTGTATGTGTGTGTGGGGGTATGTCTGAGGGTGTGTGTGGGGGTGTATCTGAGGGTGTGTGGGGGTGTGTCTGAGGGTGTGTGGGGGTGTGTCTGAGGGTATGTGTGGGGTTGTGTCTGAGGTTGTGTGTTGGGGTGTGTCTGAGGGTGTGTGTGGGGGTGTGTCTGAGGGTGTGAGTGGGGGTGTGTCTGAGGGTGAGTGTGGGGGTGTGTCTGAGGGTGTGTGTGGGGGTGTGTCTGAGTGTGTGTGTGGGGGTGTGTGTGGGGGTGTGTATGTGGGGGTGTGTCTGTGTGATTGTGGGGGTGTCTGTGTGTATGGGGGTATGTCTGAGGGTGTGTGGGGGTGTGTCTGAGGGTATGTGTGGGGTGTGTCTGAGGTTGTGTGTGGGGGTGTGTCTGAGGGTGTGTGGGGGTGAGTGTGGGGGTGTGTCTGAGGGTGTGTGTGGGGGTGTGTCTGAGGGTGTGTGTGGGGGTGTGTCTGTGTGTGTATGCGGGGGTGTCTGTGTGTTTGTGGGGGTGTCTGTGTGTGTGGGGGTGTGTCTGTGTGTGTTCTTATGTTCGTGGTTCTCTTTATGCTCTGCTTCGTACCCCCTCCACTCGTGTTTGTCAAGGCATAGTGGGAGTTTGCTTGGGCCTCAGCGTTGTACACACGGCTACACATCAAGCTATACATTTCCAGTTTATGCTGATCTCGTATTGTATAGGATTTCCGTACAATGCGAGGTCCGCTAATACTGGAAATGTATAGCTTGATGTGTAGCCGTGTGGACGAAATCAAAATCAAAATCAAAATCAAAAGTCATTTATTCAAATTAGGCTGAGAACCAGCACTTTTCGAACGTCAAAATTACATAAGACAGTCCCCCAAAAACGCCCACCCTTCACCACTTCCTAGTGCCTTTAGCTGGGAAGAAGAAGTGGCGCAACAAACTCCCCAGCAGCACAGCTGTCTGTTCAAGTTAGAAAAAAAATAAAAATGACTCTATACAATAGTATGCAAAATTATTATGCAACACAAAACATTATTTTAATTAAGTATAAATTATTGGCCATATGTTAGCTAGCACACGCCGATATACCAACCAAAAAACATCGAGAACTATACTCAAGCAGAATTAAAAAAATAAAAACTAAACGTAAAAAGAACTAAATATCTAAATAAAAGCCTCCAGGCATAAAGGGCGTGCCCGCTTACATAAAGCTGTAAATTGGAAGTTATAAATGATAAACTAGGACCATCGAGGTAAAATAAATGTACAGTTAATTACTAGTAACAATAACAAAACCATGATCAGCAAGACGACCAGTAACCACAAGCAGCACCCGTTCACGAGCATAACGCAAAGATCAGCCATTACCCCCCTCGCCATATTTGAGGGAAGGAGGCAACCCGACTCCCGACGCTACCGCAAGCATTGACATCTAAGGGAGCATGACGAACTTGCTGCCGGTTGCTCAGGTAAAAAATAATATAATCAATTGTCGAGGTCACTAGCCAACCACAAATTGCAATACAAACTCATAACAAACACATTGTAATGAGTAGATTATGTCATCAATAAAATAAAAATAAATAGACTCGTAAAAAAAAATAATTAAAAAATTGACTCATAAAGTCAAATAAAATAAAAAAATTATATAAACTTATATAAACTGTCAGTAGGTAAGTTAAATCTGGAGAAAGAACATAAACATTGTCTTGAGTTAATCACAGCGACCAACTATTCTTATCATTTAAGTAGTCGTTGATACAATAGTATGCCTTTGAACAAAGGTTGGATTTTACTTTATTTTTAAACGCATTAAAAGGCAAATCTAGCATAGAAGAGGGTAGCTTGTTATAAAAGGTTATACCAAGCCCAACAAATGAGTTATGAACCTTATGAAGCCGGTGAAAGGGAGCTCGTAGTTTGTCCTTATTTCTAGTGTTAACATTGTGAATATCACTGTTTTTAGTGTATAAGTGTATATTTTGCCTAATATATAAGATGTTGGCGAAAATGAATTGTGATGCCACCGTGAGAATACCAACATCTTTAAAAAAATCTCTTAGAGAAACTCTGGCACGTAGCTGGTAAATTGCTCGAACAGCTCGTTTTTGAAGAACAAATATATTTTGAATGTCAGCGGCTTTGCCCCACAGCAGAATACCATAGGACATAACGCTATGGAAATAACTAAAATAGACTAACCGAGCTGTATCAATGTCAGTGTATTGTCTTACTTTCCTGACAGCGTAGGCGGCCGAACTGAGCCTTCCCGCTAGGCTTGATATATGTGGGCCCCACTGAAGTTTGGCATCTACTGTTATGCCCAGAAAAACTGCCGAGTTCACAGTTTCAAGCACCTCTTTATCTAAGACGATGTTGGGTCCTAGATTTCTAACATTTGGTAGAGCGAACTTTACACATTTCGTTTTCTTGGCATTGAGAACTAGGTTATTTGTCGTAAACCGTTAATACGTGTTCGTGCGCGTACAAAAACATTTATTTTTTATTTTTGAAGGTTTCACTTCTCGAAAACGGTGTGTCCAATCGCAAAAATAATGAAAATTTCGACCCCCTTTATAAAACCCTTAAACCCCTAACGCTCTACATGTAGGTATATATTTTTTTCTACGCAAAGTGAAAAATTTCATATAAAACACATCGAGGTTGCCCCCCTGCGCGCCACTGGCTCTAAAAAGATTCACGTGGTTAGGTATCACAAGTGGAGTCGCGATTGTCAAATTCGATTTAGATATGTCAAAATTATTTTAAAAAGAGAATTTATTTTGCAGAATAGCTTTGAGATTCTCATAGTAAAGGAATTTTAGTGATAGTTTAGTTAGTTTCGTTCGGTGTACAAGAGAATCGGCACCATTAGCTACCTATCTACTTTTAAAATGTTTCGTGCAATCCTTTTTAGGGTTCCGTACCTAAAGGGTAAATCGGGACTCTATTACTAAGACTCCACTGTCCGTCTGTCTGTCACCAGGCTGTGTCTCTATTAAGACAGTTGTTTTCACAGATGATGTATTTCTGTTGCCGCTATAAACTCAAACTCAAAGCATTTATTTCAAATAAACCAATTACAGGTACTTTTGAATTGTCAAGGGGTCGGTCAGTCAGAAAGATGAAGCTAGTTGCCCATTCCTAATTGTAGTAGGTACCTATGAAGAAGAACGGGCAAGAAACTCCATGGTCACTCTTTTAAATAAAAATGTTGTTACAAAATATTGGTTACATCATTCATGTTGAAATTATACATGTGAGAACAATATGGAAAGACGTGCACGTTAAAAGCGTCCGTAATAAAAATATAAAACAAAAACAATTCAAAAATTAAAATAAACCGTGGCAGCTAAGAGATGACCAGTCCCTACTGACAGCGCCCGTTCACGAACATGACGCATGGATCAGCACCATTTAGCTCAACCATTTTGAAGGGAACTTAAGACGCAGATATATTACAGTGACCTTCAATGGTTAGCTTGCGTGTTCTGTACTGAGCTCACGCAACGCGTCGTACGACCAGCCAGTAATAGGACTCGCCCATCAAGGAGCGCTGACCCAAATTAGACGCATTATTAATTTATTACCCGTAAATCAAAAGGTATTTTAATAAAACACGTATACTAAACGATGAATAATTTAATTATCTTTAAAATAGTGAAGTTTTCAGAAAAATACGCTTGATAGATTTTGCGTCATTCTCGGTTTTTTATACGCGTTAGACATGACTTTACAAATTAATTTCACTATGTAATATAAACATAATCAAAAATACGCCTATATTAAAATATTAAGAAAATGCTCTAATTCAACATATATTTTTTCTAAATTACTAACACTACTCGTTTAGACGTCATCTTCAGTATAAAATCATGAAAAGTCAGTTATCGTCTCCTTAGTGATGCAACACACACGCCACCATCAGCGAGACATTTGAGTGAGCATGACATACTCTCAGCCGCCAGGGCATATTCAAGTCGATGAAAGACGTACCCAGTATTTGGTAGCGTTATAGAATGTACATGTTCACAGTGCACACGTGATATGCAATTACATACAATAAAAAGAGATTGAATTTAAACAAAGCAAAGATAGTTTTTACAATCTTTTCAACAAATACTAAAAAACAGAATAAAATAAATATCTAAGGGGGCTCCCCTACAACAAACTTGATTTTTTTGCCGTTTTTATAGATAATGGCGCGGAACCCTTCGTGCGCGAGTCCGACTCGCACTTGGCCGGTTTTTCAGTAAAATGATAAAAATATAAGTAGGTAGGTACTTGCCAAAAACATGTATAGATTTCTTTCAGATATTATATTTCTACGTAAAGTAGGTAATAGATTATTAAAAAAAACAGTGGCGCTCCGGGAGTGCCGACAGAAGCGAAAACTTGAACAAGATCTTGGTGGAAGAAAAATACTTGTATTGAACATTGGTCCGTAACTTTATCTAAATAAAGATCGCAATCGCGTTTACAAAAAAAAAATACTTTCAAAACCTTTGTACAAATACTTGCATAGAACATTGATCCGTAACTTGATATTAATAAAGAGCACAATCGCGGTTACTAAAATGAGATGTCGGTAACGGTGTCGCGAGTTCAATTGTTTTTCCCATCTCAAAAATGCCCAACGCGCCTAAAGATGTTTTCACTTCAAAAATTGTTTAATTTACTACTAAACGTAAAATAATAGCGACAGATGTGATGACAAATTGAATAATACGCCATCTATTTATTGCATAGAGCTCTGAACAAAATGTTTCATTCATCATTTTTGTTGAAAATAGATGATTTATGAGTTTATATAGATAAATCAGCATTAAACAAGAAGTTTTGATTTTTACTAATCATACTTACGCCAAAATCAGCCGTTTATCGCTTTTTAGTGATTGTTAATTTCATATTTGTTACCTATGCTGCCATCTATGATTTTTTTTTCAGAACTAATTATAATTTGTTCGAGTTGAGACCCCATGCTAACGGCCTTTCGTTTTGATACCATTGGCAGCTTCCAGATTGTATGTGGAGACTGGAAACATCATGCATATTTCACAATCGACAGTGTGTCATAATACTGAAGAGAGTTGACAGACAACCGAGTTGGTTGGTTGGTGCCATTGGCCTTGCTAATGCATCATTAAGTTTCCAGTTTTTTTTTTTTTTTTTGTTATTCTTTATTGTGTCCCACTGCTGAGCAAAGGCCTCCCCTTTTTCCTTCCAAATCTCTCTGCTTTGTGCGATTTCAGGCCATGTTGGCTCCGCAAACATAACTAGATCGTCACACGACCTTCGCCGCGGTCTACCTCGACGGCGTTGTCCTCCTTCAAGCGTCCAGTGAGTAAAGATCTTTGCCCATCTCTCCGGGTACATTCGTGCGACGTGACCGGCCCACTCCCACTTCTGCCTGGCTGTTTTTTAGGGTTCCGTTGTAAACAAGGAACCCGTATAGTTTCGTCATGTCTGTCTGTCTGTCTGTCTGTTCGCAGTCTAGCTCCGAGACCCTTAGTACTAGAAAGCTGTAATTTGGCATAATATTAATTACGCCGACAAAGTGGTAAAACAAAATTATGAAAAACATTTTTTTTAGGGTATCTCTCATACACGTAAAGTGGTGATGTTTATTTTTTTATTTTTTTACCCCATGGTGAGGGGTATCATTGGAAAGGTCCTTCAAAAATATTGTGAGTTTGTTAAAACCATTTTTGGATTCAGGGATTCGTTTGCGAAATATTAATCTTTAAAGTGCTAATTTTTGTTAGAGTCAAGTGTCCCCCCCCCTGCCGGCTAAATGGTTGGTTTTGGGTGTGTGAAAAAAATCACAACAGTAGTTTATATAACTAAATTAAAAGGAAAACTATCATAGCTAAGTAGGCTCTATAGGTTAACGAGTAATAATCGACCAACTTAACTTTGCAGTTGCAAAAACATGTTTTCCCATACATTTCGTATGGGAGAACATATTTTTCAACTACAAAGTTAAGTTTGTTTTTGGGATAAATTCATCCCAACTACGGAACCCTTCATTGTGCGTGGTCCGACACGCACTTGGCCGGTTTTTCTCCAACATCCGCTACTTGATCTTTTAAATTATTTTTTTTATTAAAAAAACGTTTTTTGTCGTGTCTAACGTTTTGTTCCTCCCAACAATAACTTCTTTACTTTAAAAGTAGTATTAACTAAAATTAGTTTTTTAATGATAATTGTACCAGAATATATATTTTTTTTTTTTAATTAATACCTATTATGGATGGTAAAGTAAAATAATCTACATCTCACGTACGCCTTCTAATGAAACAAAACGCAGTAACTGAGTGTCACCAGAAGGAAACAACCATCGAGGGTTGATTTTTTTTTGTTACTCAAGTAATGACTTCATTAAGTAATTACTTAGCAACAAGTAATTGCTTGTTTATGAATACGGCATCGAGATTTCTTTAGTAGGTACCAATATGTAGGTAACTTTAATATTAATGTATAATACACAACTGCTGCCTCGTTGGTCTAGTGGCCGCAAGCGCTACTGCTGAGCATGAGGTCCTGGGTTCGATTCCCGGGTCGAGCAAAGTGTTATTGGGTTTTTCTATCTGGAATTTCTCAGTAGCAGCCCGGAGTCTGGATTTATGCCCGGTTGATGGCAATAGGCTCGCCCCCTATTACATAGGACCTAAACATAACTGGCAAAGTGTGGATGTACCTGCTATAGGTACCTACACCTCTGCCCAACCCTTCGAGGATTCCGTACTATTAAATGAGCAATATTTGTATATATTTGTAATCACGATCTCGAAAACGGCTCTAACGATTTCGGTGAAAGTTGCAATAAAGGGATTTACGGGGGCGAAAAATAAATCGATTTAAGGGTATTATACCTGGGAAAATTCCTTTGCTCCGTATTTTCACCCGAGCAGAGCTCGGTTGTCCAAAGTTTAGAACAAGATGACTATCTTAGACCTTAGAATAATGACATGACAGCATGGAATTAGTAAGTACCTACTATCATGGCAGCATGGAATTAGTATGTACTTTACATGGAATTAATATGAACTATCCTATACTATTAAATGAGCATTCTCTATTTTCACCAGAGCAGAGTTCGGTTGCCCAGGTAATGTTTATGTAAAGCCGTGTACGCACGTACGAACAAATTTGTTGCGTTGCATGATACGCAACAACTTGGTTCGCACGTGCGTACCACTAACGAACATCGAATACTCTGTTCGTCAAACATGTTTGCGGCGATCCTTTTATTATGTTCTGTATGAACGGTTTTCGAAGAGCTCGAAACAAAACTGTTCGTATAGATCTTGGCGGGGTGCGGGCGGGGCGGCAGAGGTAGCTAATCCTACCCGTACCTCAGTTCTCGACTAGCAGCGACTGTTGTACGCGAACTCGACTCGAACTATGTTCGCATTCGTATTCGAATATGCCGTCCATACGTACGAACCAAATGTTCAGATTTGATGTTTGTGTTCGCTATGTTCGTGTTCGTACGTGCGTACACGGCTCTATACACAAACCTTTCGGAATACATTCTCTAAATTATGGTGAAAACCGAATCAAAATCCATTGTGCAGTTTCCGTTGAAAAACAACGCGGACACACACACACGAAAAGCGACTTTTATAATTTATACTATGTTTAGATTGATACTTAATTGGGTGCAACCTCTGCCCGCCCCCCGTACATTCTAGCTGTGAATCATAATAATTTGAATTATCCTGGTCATGTCATAACACTATTGTTTGAATTTTATTCAGAACTTACTAAAAAAAATACATATTATAAAATTAAATTAAGAATCAACACTTTATCGTAGCGAGTTAAGCAAGAGTCGAGACCTTTTCGTAGAATTTACCTAAATATGTACGAGATACCACACTATCGCCCACCGGGTCACAGCCGTATTTTTAATATATGCCTAATCGTATTAGATAAACGTCAACTATAACAATGATGAAAAGATGTACAGTTATAGAAAATGTCGTTCTATAAAAAGAGTTTAACAACGTAACGTTCGTATTCGCAGGTAAATAACCATGGAGTGCTGACCTTCAGAGCAGACATACCATCGTTCCTGAACATTGAGTTCCCACTGCCGTACCCGTCGATCGCCGCGTTCTACACGAACATCGACACAACAAACGTGGGCGCAGTCTACTACAGAGAGACCAGCGAACCACACGTTCTCTCCAAAGCAGAAGAGAGCGTGCAGAACAACTTCCACGACTACTACGACTTCAAGCCGACCAGCGTGTTCATCGCCACGTGGGAAGACGTCACCTACACATCCAACGCACGAACAGACGCGCGAAGGAACCGCTTCCAAACAGCCATTATCAGCAATGGCACGGAAAGTTTCGTGGAGTTCCTGTACCCCGAGAGAGATATCCAGTGGATCCAGAAAGACACGCAAGTATTGAGTTTGCCGGACGCAAAGGCTCAGGCTGGCTTTGTGTCCGAAGATGGACGCGTCTACATCCTCCGCGGATCCGGTAGCCATCAAATCAGGAATATCGTTTCGTAAGTGCAAAAACGGAAAATAAATATTATTGCTCCAAAATAATATTTGGCTAACTGATGTTTGTATTTAATTCCAGATGGTCAAATGCTCACGAGCCTGGACGGTATGTTTTCCGCGTCGGAGATGTACCCCTTGAAAGTAACGTTGTAGTTCCCGACCTATACAACCAAAATGAAGTGGAAATCGAAGAAGAGTCCAAAACATGCACGCAGAGCGGACCCAGCTTGTGCCACATACAAGCGAGGTGCGTCGACTACCAAGCTGGAATTTGTTGTCAGTGTAATGAAGGCTTCTACGGAAATGGGAAATCGTGTATCAAAGATGATGTCCCACTTAGAGTTCACGGTAAAATAAACGGTGTTATAAACAACGTCAATCTGAATGATGTAGACATACAGGCGTATGTGGTGGTAGCTGACGGCCGCGCATACACAGCGCTGTCCCTCGTGCCGGGCGGGCTCGGAAGCAGTTTGCAGTTACTACATGTACTCGGGGGTGTCGTCGGTTGGATCTTTGCCAAACCATCAGGATCCGCCAAAAACGGATACCAACTCACAGGCTCGGTGTTTAACCATACCGCAGATATATGGTTCCCAGCTACTGGTGATAGAGTTACAGTCAATCAAGAGTATCTCGGACATGATGTTTTTGACCAAATCACTTTAGAGACAGATATCAGGGGCTCGTTGCCAGTAATACTTGCCGGAATAAAACTGGACTTTAGTGACTATGATGAACAATACACCCTCGTAGAACCAGGCCTCATACGCTCCGAATCTACCAGAATCTTCACAAACAAGCTTACGGGTGAAAAATACGAGCAAAGAGTTTCTCAAACCTTCTCATTCAACTCCTGTCGTTTCGCTCCTCCATCAGTCGAAGATAACACGCCATCAACATTGAAAATAAGTAAAAATTATTTAGCATATGAAGTTAGGGAAAACATAGTAAGGTATGGAATGAGTAACAAGATATTCCCTCTGGGTGAAGAGGACCCTTGTATTATAGGACGAAATACTTGCGGCCCTCACAGCTCTTGTGTCGTTCAAGGAGGTTCCTTTGCTTGTGTCTGTGCAACCGGTTTCACAGACATTTACCAAGACAATACTCTCGCATGTGTGGATATAGACGAGTGTGTATCAGGAACACATAACTGTGATGGCAACGCGGTCTGTCACAACCACGATGGCGGCTTCGAATGTCGGTGTCGTCAAGGATTTATCGGAAATGGCATAAATTGCAAACCTCTATCTACATGCCAAGACAAAAAATGTGATGTCAATGCTCGATGTATAGATAACCCCGATAGAGAACCCATATGTGCCTGCAATCCTGGGTACAATGGAGACGGACAGTACTGTTTACCAAATTACGAGACAGCATGTGCTAGCTGCTCGCTGTATGCTGCTTGTATTTTCACTGGTAATAGTTACGAATGTAAATGCAATGCAGGTTACTCCGGTGACGGACGTTATTGCATCGAAAACGTTCGCGAGGATGAAACAACACGTGCATTACCAACTGTTGAAAGTAACGAGGCTGATTACAACGAGACTTTCGTCTTACCTAACTGCGATTCATACAGCTGTTCGTGCCCGCCAAGATACTCTGACTACAGGGATGAACTTAACAACCAGCTGTGTCGCCTCGAATACGATGCTTCACCACGTGAACCATCAGAGAACAATTACCAGCAACCTACCGACTCATACTATCAGCCACCTACGGAGCCATATTATCAAACAACTACAGAACCTCGCTATCCAACGTCAACAGAGGCCGCGTATCAACCTCCTACCGACTTCGGCGATCGGTCCCCGAACCCTTGGGACCCGAGCTACCAAAGACCGTCTGAAGGTGTCTACAACCCATCGTCTGAAAATAGCTACCCATCAACTCCAGGTAACAGCTACCCAGATCCTTCGGAGAACAAATACCCCTCATCTACAGATATCAGTCATTACCAACAACAGGATCACAACTATCAACAAACTTTAGACAACAACTACCCTTCACCTACACCGAATCAATATCAACCTCCAACGGATAACAGCTTTTCAGTGCCTTCACAAAATAACAATCAACAACCTTCAGAAAACAATTACGACTCGTCTCCTCAAACAAGTTACCAGCAGTCGCCAGATCCTCACTACCAGCAACCCGATTACTCACCTACGGACAAGGACAACAGCGACCCTCTAAGTAAGATGACTTAATATTTATCTCTACAAAATACAAACTTAATCAATTAAAATAACATTAATTTTATAATTATTTTCTTTCCAGTTAAATGTGAGGAGGATGCTGACTGTCCGCCAAACGCCGTCTGCTCTTACTTGTCCGCTGACGCTTCAGGTGATTGGGAAGGAAAGCACTGCGTGTGCCCAGAAGGCTACGAAGGCGATGCGTTCGAATGCATCGAGAAAACCGGACCCAACTGCGCATGTGGTCTTAGCGCACACTGTATCAACACCCGCACAGACGAATTCATCTGCGTGTGTGACCTCGGATATCACGGCGACGGCTACTCTTGCAGACCAAACTTCAGTTGCAAGAACAACTCGGACTGTGAATTCAACGCTGAATGTCGCCCAGACGCAAAGAGCAACGAGTTCATCTGCCAGTGCGTCAAAGGATACATCAAAGATCAGAACGACGCATGCATCCCTGACGCCCAACTCTGCAACGGAGCCTGGTGTGCTGAGCACTCCTCCTGTCTCTACGACCCCGATTTAGATCTGAACTATTGCCACTGTGACGACGGATATACTGGTGACGCTATTTCGCAGTGCGTGCCCGAAGGACGCACGTGCGACGTTGCCAACGACTGTAACGACAATGCGGTGTGCACGCCTGTCGACAATACGTATCAATGCGTCTGTAGAGACGGATACAACGGTGACGGATACAGCTGCATCCCAGAAGAAACGTGCAGAAACGACCCCAATATGTGCGACTTGCATGCGTCTTGCTTGAAGAGGCACGATGTGTACATCTGCGAATGTAATGCAGGCTACAACGGAAACGGAAGCCACTGCAACTTAAATCCCAGAAAGGCTGGAAACTTCTTGGTTGCGAGTGACGGCGCCTCCGTGTACAGAGTACCTTTCCAAGTCACACCGAGAGATTTCGCGACGCCGTTAAACAGCGCAATATCGCAGATCGCTGTTGGGGTCGACGTAGACTGCGAAGTAGGCAAGATATATTGGGGCGACGTCGTTAGTTACGCCATCAAAACTGCTGCGTATGACGGTAGCGACTCCGGCCTGTTCTTATCAGAAGGTGAGTTATGGATTGATATCTGAAACGAAGTCTCTTTAGACTTCCTGTAGAATTCACAGCCAATTTACTTACGAAATTGAGATATAAACTCAAATGTTATCATTACTCATTTCAGGCGTCAAATCACCCGAAGGCATAGCAGTGGACTGGTCATCAAGAAACATATTCTGGACTGACTCTAGAAAGTTGACTATTGAAGTAGCAAACTTGGACACTAAAGCGCGGAAAGTATTGTTCGCAGTAGACAGAATATCCAACCCCAGAGGCATCGCCGTACATCCGCGAAGAGGGTAAATATAAAGAAAAGTAAATTTTAGATCAGAAAAAGCAATTGGCAATAAAATCGTTTACCTCTGTAAAGTCACACTCCAAAATCTTGTTTTTCGAAGTTTTTCTCGAAAAACAAGATTTTGAAGTGTTGCCACATTTATAAAATAAGAATTTAACTTTAGTATTTACAACCTAACACCTTATTCACAGAAAAATCTTCTGGTCTGACTGGAAACGGACAAATCCAAAAATTGAATGGGCGAGCATGGACGGGTCTCAACGTGGCATCTTCTTGGACAAAACTGACGTGGTTCTACCCAACTCTTTGGCCATCGACTGGGAACGAGACCGCCTGTGCTACGCCGACGCTGGCCTGGCCAGCATCAAGTGCGTCACCATAGAAACCCAGGAGAAGGAAACCATTGCCACCAACTGTTCGTATCCTTTCGGGCTTGCGATCCACGGCAATAAATTCTACTGGACCGACTGGAAAACGTAAGTGACGTCTCCTAAATGATTAATTACAAATTACATTGCATTTAAGGGGGAAACGTCAAGGTAGCCCGCGAAATTCTAATTTTCTTACGTTTTTTACATTTTGCAGATCAGTGTCAGGTTTTATGTTGATTAAAATATGATTCGCGGTCGTAACAAATATGGCTTTACTCAATTATAATCATTACAATCAGTAATACGACTCCATAAATTAGCAAAGGTGTCAAATGTCATGATTTCATGAAATCATGACATTTGACACCTTTATTTTCTTCTTAATCACTATTGTTTATTGTAATGATTAAAATGATGAAAAAACGTAAGAAAATTTGAATTTCGCGGGCTACCCTGACGCTTCCCTTTTAACTCTGTAGCTCGGTATACTTAGTCTAAACGGAACATGACGCCACTGTCATAAAATTATGCTCTAGATTGAATCCCAGTTTTTTGGTGGCCGAATTCTGGTCAAAGGTCTTATATCAAATATGGAAAAGAAATCGTCAATACGACAAAGATGAAGATTTTTTTGGTGTCAATCAATCCATTCTTTATCTGATCTGCTATATCTACTCACATTCTCAATAACATTAACTTTCAGATTAAAAATCGAGTCCATCGACGTGGAAACGCAAGTCCGTGGCCAGGTCCCGATCGCTACAGCATCTAGAAGATTGTATGGAGTCGCAGTCGCCCCGGACACATGCCCACCAGCACAAAGCGTGTGTGCGTACAGGAACGGGGGCTGCGGCGCCGACCAGCTGTGTCTGCCCGACGGCAACAACGGCAGGACGTGTGCAGACGCCGACCGGACCCTTAGCAGGCGTTAAGCTAAGAGTTAAGGCAGCGCCAGGATAGCCCGCGAATTTTTTTTTTCAGGTTGTCTTTTTTATGTTGATCAAAATATGATTCACGACCGTATTGATGATTCTAATGATAATAATTCTGTAAACACATTTGTTAAGGTCAACCTGACACTGCAAGTTGCAAAAAACGTAAGAAAATTTTAATTTCTCGGGTTACCTTCGCGCATCCCCGTTAAGAACGTTAGTTTAGCGACATCAATACGACGTGCAACTTCGAACGAACGACATGAGCTAGTGGCTCTACTCGCCTCCGCAGCTCCGTTCAAACGAATTATCCATAAATCGTCCTGAAACACCATGTGCATTAAACTTGAATTCAGAACCTTGGGTAATTATCAACTTTGGAATCACAGTCTTACAAGACAAAATTCAAATTCCATTGTAACATTTTTATTTCCAAACTGGGCGTATGAATAGATTCATAAGCTAATTTTACCTGTGATAGGTACTTCCATATGGGAGGATCTACTAGGGATGTAAAACTGTAAAATTACCCAGGTTTATTATGGTAGAAAATGTAATTTTACGTAATTTACGGTAAAATATGGTAATTTTCGGTAAAAAACGTATTAAACGTACAGTCATACCCACTAAAACACTACAAATACGGAAGTGAGTATGTTTGTGTGTATCATGTGTATGTCACTACTTCACTATTAACGGATAAATGGATTTGAATGAAATTTGCCAGAGATATACCTAAGCAGTATTGGAACTAACAAAAACAGAAAACTGGGCTCGTGCGACTCATGCGTACTAAAAATCCCTAAAACTTAATTCTCAAGTCAAGAATTCAAGATATGAATCACACCATGTCATGAATTATAATAATATATCAGAGGACAGCACAAATTAAAATTTAAAACTTCATAAGTCGCCGGTAATTTTACCGTAATTTATATAAAGGACCGTAAAATACCCGTATTTTACCAGCGTTTTCCGTTAAATTACGTAATTTTGCAACCCTAGGGTCTACTATGCAAAGCTTCATTATTGGTACAAGAGTCATAAGATACAAGTCTTCATTTTAACCAATCGGTCCGTAAATTATCCCACAAGTGGATATTTACGATTCTGAATTCAAGTTTAATTTTTAAAGCGTTTGAATGAAACAGCGCGTCTAGATATTAATGTCGTTGAGTTAGGTTTAAGGTTTTGATTGTGGCTGAATTAAAGGTTCAGGGTTCGAAGTAATTTAGTTATTTAGCCATCACGTATGGAGTTGGACTGTGGCCTGAATATGTGTAATATTTTGTTTAAAATATTATTTAAAAAAAAATATAAGTCTACAAAAAGGATAATGGGCCGATGAATTATATTTTATTTAAACGAAAATGATTGCATTTTATCGGCCAGCATACTTTCAAAACCTAGTTTACTACGAAATTATGAAACATGCAATATTATTTAGAATCTTAATCGAATACAACTTTATCAAATTATTACTAAATGTGACAAAGAAATTGATAAACCATGTTTGATAATTTCGAAGTAAACTGTTTTTATAAAAGTACTAGTTTAATATTACCAAGTATACTAACCACTAATAACCAGATTATCTAACCACAAAAATACTTCCCGCCTAATTTTAACCAAGACTAATTATTAAATAGTTAAAGTCAGTTTTGTAGAATTTTGTAAATTTTTCTTGCTTGCAATATTGCAACTCAAGAAGTACATACTATTTTTTCCACAGATATCAATAACAAATACTTTATTATAAAAATAATTTGTACCCAAAGATGTTATGATGTTCCTGATATAACCAAAATGTTAGAATAAAATAATAAATACTCTTAATAAGATCTTTAATGTACTTCAATCAATGTAATTTATTAATGCCAAATCAATAAAGTTATTTATTTATACAGACATTTTTGACTGGTTTATTCCCACGATATTAGCATAACATAATACTATTAAAAATAATTATTGGAATCTAAAATTCTTTCTTAACAGAGAATAATAATTATGTAAAATATACTAAAAAGTTTACCTATAATTTAAAATAATTATAATTTATCCTAGATTATATAAATCTTTTGATTTTCATGGCTAGTTATAGTTTTGTGATTAACGGAAGAATAACTGAGGCACTGAATGAAATTCAGTTAAAAATACTTCTTCAACTGTATTTACAAGCAATTTTAAAAGGAATTTTATAATTCCAGTAAGCAGCCTATTATGAGCCTTTTGCCATCTACAAGTATCATCAATGGACACTTCTCTAAATTTTACAAATGTTTGTAATAATCTCCTAACATTTGCAAAATCTACTAAGACTTTTTTGGTGAAATAACACACAGGACCTGTCAATAATTAAAACGCACTAAGGGCCAGTTTCTCAAACGAAAATTATCGCAAAATTAATGTGACAAATTGTCAAGCGCGAACTGCTGAGATTGGCTAGTGATAAACCATTCAACCAATCACAACACTTCGTGCCTTTGACAATTTGTCACATTAATTTTGCGATTACTTTCATTCGAAAAACTGACATTAAATATACACAGTCATAACTAGACATGACAACCATGGAGTAGGTACGAGATTACTGCTTTACCCCCACAGCTCCTCAGTGCGACCGAACTTAAACACTAGCGAGCCAGCGAAGATGAATGCGTTCTGCATGAACAGGCTCACGCCGGGCCAAGAAGACTTGTTTGCGCCTGCAAAGAAAAATAAATGAACTTAGTTAAAATAAAATAAAATTGTTTATTTCAATTACAAAAGGCATTTAGACACAATAATATTGGAGATCACCTTTTAAGCAAGGAATTGCTTGTGTTAGGAGACTCCGCGCTTCCACTTATCATTATCTTATGCAATTGAATGTAGACAATGCAGAAAAATTAAATAAATGGGTAACTTAAAATTATACAAAAATGAAAAACTGAATGATTTGCAAATTAATGAGCGTTATGCATAGAAAAAGGGCCAAGTCGCGCGTTTACGTGTGATTATGTGTGAGTATGGGTGAGAGTGTGAAGAGTGAGGGTGTGTAGTGTGTGAGTTATAATAAGCATATTTAGTTAAATGTGTTATCCTTTAATATCCTGCATTTATTATTAGTTACCCCCGTTAATTTAGTAATTAAGAACAACGGTTTTCTTATGAAAATATTACAACTATGATCTTTTTGTACTAGATTTTATTGTTAATTTCGGCAATTAAAATATATGGTCAGCAATTTATTAGACAACTAATAGCAGATTGAAAACGTTGTTTGAAAACTAAGAATATTTAAATTTCTATAAAGTTTAATTTGCATAGAAAATTGGGGTTGAGCCATTCCATAGCTTAACCTTTGAAGTGAAGTTGAGCGACTTTTGGTAGAGGGTACGCGCCGTAGTGCTTTACTATAGAGTATAGATGGCGCTAATACCAGTTTCAAGTTTTCAATTCTGTCAGCAGCCCCCAGGACTGCCAATTTTTTTATCTGAGTTACTATGATTTTGTTAGTATTCTTGTTGGTGAACTAATAAACAATTAAATAAACAAAGTTACGGGCTTCTCTAAAATCACTGATAAAATAATATTCCTAAGTTTAACTGGATTATCCTATGCCAGTTAAAACCAAACAGTTGACATCATTGTAATAAAACATACATACCAGCATTAACGTAGTTGGCAAAGAGGATCCAACAGGCAGCAATGAGCGAAGCAAACCCAACAACAAATCCTAGGAACAGCCAGAGGCGGGCCCCACGGGGACCCATGCAACCTCCTGTGTAAGTTTCACCTCGCACCTGCAATTTGAAAAAAAATCTTGTCTGTGATATCTATTTTAGAATTTAAATTGATCTAGCAGAGATTTAAACTAGTTAGTAGAAGAAAGGAACCGATGGACGCTACTAAAGGTGCCAAATTCGTTGCCAACTTCTGGGTGTAAGGCATCAGGGCCATCTTTACCCGGGGGTGCAAGGGGTGCGTAGCACCCGGGCGCAAGGTTTTACGGGGCGCAAGGCGATCGAGTCGATCGATATGTTTTGAAATCGAACGTAGATTTCAAAACAGACTGTTAGTCATTTTGTCAGCTTATAAGCCAGAAAAATTTAATTTGGTGTTTGAAAATGTACCTTATTTTATTGTGGAGTAAGTACCTACTACTTACTTTTAAAAAAATGGAACACAAAATTTAGTTTTTTTTTTAGTAGAATACTCAGGTCCAGTCGTGAGTCAGCTATTAATTACGCCAATAATGAAGGTATTAAGTTCGTGTTTAGTCCCGCATACTCACCTCACTTTGGAGGTATATGGGAGGCGGGCGTCAAATCCGCGAAACATCATTTTAAGCGTGTAGCAGGTAATGCTTCCCTGACATTCGAGGAGCTCGCTACACTATTCACACAAATCGAAGCTATTTTAAATTCTCGTCCCCTTACTCCCCTCTCATCCGATCCAACCGATCCCACTCCATTAACCCCAGGGCACTTTCTTATAGGGCGACCCCTCACCTCAGTTCCATCGTTACCTATCACCTGCAAGTACCCCAATCGATATCAGTACATTGAGCAGCTGAGACAACAATTCTGGCAGAGATGGCGCCGGGAGTTTGTTGCTGAACTTCAAGAACGCACCAAGTGGAAAACGAGGCAATATGAGCTTCGTGTGGGCGATCTAGTGATCCTCAAAGAAGAAAATCTTCCCCCACTACAATGGAAACTTGGCCGCGTCACCCATCTATATCCTGGGAAAGATGGAATCAGCAGAGTTGCCGACGTTTTTACTTCAAAGGGCACGCTAAGGAGGGCTATCAACAAAATGTGTATACTACCAGCCACCAATAATGCAAAGGATGTCGTCGAAAATGACGGAGCGAATATTCCAAGCTCATCTCAGCGGTAATACATCCAGCATTCCAATAAAGTATAATCATTGAAAGCCACACTTTCAAGGCCCGGGAGGATGTACGCGCCCCACACTACACACACACGCGCGCGTTCTCGATAACACGCCAAGCAGGCGAGTGAAGGGAAGAGAGGGACGAGGGGCGGTAACGCCAGCGCAGCCGACCGCCGCGCCACGGCACTGCTCCGCAAACTACGAACGCACGACGACCGTGAATTGCAACGTGCAACTAAAATACTGTGAAGGTTTTAATAATTATAAAGTTATACAAACTTGTTTGTTTAATTCTAAACAAAAGTTCTAAATAAATTAGCCTTTTTTTTTCGTTAGCAAGGGGGGCACCCCTTGCTAACGAAAAAAAAAGGCTAATTTTCGCACCCTGGCTCCCAATATGGTTAAGACGGCCCTGTAAGGCATAAAGCCTTCATAGTAATTATTGTTTGTGGTGTTGTGTGCAAAACAACCGACGATTGACAAAAGTAAAAAATATATTTAGCTGATTCCATATATTATATTTTTTATAAAATTCCTTATTCACTAAAGTTTTCCACAACTTTAATATGGTAGCAAAACGTGAGATTATTGAATAAGGACAGAAGTTTTACTCTGGAAAAGAACTATTTCATTCTATTTTTTCGAGAGAAGAAAATTTTAATACAGTGAAATCTGATACCAGCTATCAACTGCCATGGATAGGGCGATTGTTTAAGCATCAAGGGTGCAGATAGGACACCTAGATTCAAAGAACTTCAAGTCATGGAGATACAGAAAAAGGGTTGTAATGAAAGCCATCCCTAGAGCCTTAGACATTATTGAAGGTAGGCGATGTAGACCACAAGCACCCGCTGAAAGAGCAGCAGAAACTGAGCTAGCTAAATATAAAATCGATTTGCAAGAATTCATGAATATTGACAGTGCAACCTTAGTTCTAATTACGACAAATATGACATATTATAAAACACTGAATCACGTCATGCGTCTTACAAGTTCACAAGAGGTGTGGGAAGAATTAAATAGATTATATGGAGAGAGTAATGAAGATAAAAGCTATGATCTGTCTTCGTTGTCTTCTAAAGAACATCTGGTATGAACTGAATGGTCAGTTAGATTAAAAATTACCAGGCATGCACTGATCTGCAAGATTTTGGACACTTTGCCAGCAGAATTCTTCGCTTTTAAATCAAGTTGGCTACCAGATCTTCAAAAAAAGCTCACCATCTACAAATGATACGACTTCGACATCACACTTTAATGGTGTTAATAATCAGGAAGTCTATGTAGAGCGAGATGCACAAGAGGAGCACGATGTTCCAGCAGAGCAAAATCTGATCGACACAGAAGAATCCGAACAGTTTCATGACGCTGTAGAATCTGATGGTGAGGAAGTGGAAAATAATGAGGACCTCTCTAAAGCTGAAATTGAATGCGAAAGTCAAATGACTCTTAGAGACAGGACTAATCTCAGAACTCCAAGTCAATACTAAGATTATATCTGCAACATGACATCGAGGGTACCTACTGATGAACCTACAACTTTTAAAGCGGCTATGTCAAATTTTTTCATTAAAGGAGAATGAGATTTTTTTTTTTGGGTTGGTAAATTATCAAATAACTTCTTCCGCTCTGGGCGGAGCGGAAGGGCGTGTCAGACTCTTACTGACTAAAACCCACCCGTGTTCCTTCAGTTGCCTGTATGCTGCCAGGCCAGGGGCCACGGTAACCCTTTCGGATAGACCCGCAAGGAGAATGAGACCTGGAACTGGTTGAATTACCAAAAGGCAAAAAGCATGATGCATTTTATATTCTATTCCATGCAAATGGATATTCAAGATCAAGATTAACCCTGACGGTACTCTAGACAAATATAAAGCCAGATTAGTGATCAAGGGATATTCTCAAAAGGAAGGAGTAGACTTTTTTGAGACGTTTAGCCCTGTAGCAAAAAGCAGTAATATAAAAGCAGTTCTAACTGCTAAGGAAGAGATGTCTCTGGCCCAATTAGATGTATCAACCGCCTTCCTATATGGAAACTTAGACGAGGACATTTATATGAAGCTTCCAGAAGGCTACACAGACGCATGTGGTCCAAAACTTGTTTTTAAACTGAAATGTAGTCTTTATGGATTAAAACAGGCGCCACGCTGCTGGAATCGCTGTATTACAGATAACATCATAGAAATTGGTTTCAAACAGAGCAAAGCAGACCCTTGGCTGTTCATAAAAAGAAAGGCAAAAGTAAGATTGATTTAGCTCTTATGTCGACGATGGACTTTTTGCTTCGACAAGCGACAAGGAAACGAAAACAATCTTGGAAGACCTGAAAAAGCGGTTTAAACTAACTGTTAAATCAGCTGTATTTCTTGGGAATGGAAATAGAGAAGAAGTCAGACTGTTCTATTTTTCTTCATCAGAAAGCGTACACCAAACGCATTCTTTAAAGATTCGGCATGGAAAACTGTAAAGCCGTTGCAACACTGATCCTTAAGCCGAATACTCTTAAGGAAGAAGAAGAGAGCCCTATGGCTTTCCCTTATCGTCAAGTAGTGGGAGCACTAGCTTACCTCATGACTGGGACAAGACCAGATATAGCTAACGCTATAAGTGTTGTGTCATGCAATCTGGATAATCCTACAAAAGAGGATATCATAACTGCCGAGAGGATCTTGCGCTATCTGAAAGGCACAATAGACAAAGGAACAGCTTATACAAACGATAAAACTCTTAGCTTAGAGTGCTATAGCAATGCCAATCATGGTGGTGATCACAGCACTTGGCACTCTACTACTGGAATATTATGATTGTATACTGGAGGACCAATTTCATGGCAAAGCAAACTCCAATCTACCATTGCTACTTCATCGACCGAAGCAGAGATAGTTGCTGTCAGTGAAACTGCACGAGAGATCATATGGCTAAAGAGGAATTTGAAAGACATCACAGATGACGACTGTCCAACAAGCCTACGCATTGACAACGAGTCTGCTATCAGGGTAGCCAAGTATCCACCTTATTAACCTTTTGACCGCCACGTCAATAACAAATTCTGTGTTCTATATGCCAAGCGATAAAGTAAAAACGTGTTATTTTCGACGTGCCATGCCGTCCCAGGCGTCGTGAGCACGTTTTAATTTGGCATCCATAGACGTCCATGGCGGTCAAAAGGTTAATGCCATCAGCCAACAAAACATACACGTATAAAATCATTCTTTTTAGGAGAATGTGTTACAGATGGAAAGTCCCTGTGACTCGTCAGCTTGCCGACATGCTAACAAAGCTCCTTTATGGACCCAGGATTTTGGAACTCTGCAAGATGGCAGGCATTCAAAACAGAGCCAGATGTTAAGGCATTAAATCCTTCTTTTTAATTATTATTTATGGTGTTGTGTGCAAAACAACCAACGATTGACAAAAGTAAAAAAAAAGTTTTTTTATAAGCTTCCTTATTCATTAAAGTTTCCACAACTTTAATACTGGGCCCTATGAACTAAGAAGAGGAAGAAGAAATATGGCTATTTATTGAAATAGAAATAAACAAAGATAAAAATAATTTTTATCTTTGTTTAGACTCTGATAACAGTTATTTGACATCAAACAACCTTTACATATATACATAATTAGGTACAAATTTCTCATCCATATCATGAGGATCAGAACCTTTTGATCTTGAAACTCATCATCATCATCATCATCTCTCATTCATCTTTTGGTTATGTTAAAGTGGATGTATAGTCTTTGTTACAGTTTGCTGTACATTAAATTTTGACCTACATAACTAGATATTCTAAGATTAAAAAACAAAGCAAATGCTGACAAGCAGTTATCTGTGTACAAAGTGTCACTGACCTGTGCGTTCGACACAGAGTTGACCATGATGAGAGACAGAGTGGCCATCACACCGCAAACATGGGAGGCGTTGGGCAGGTTTCCAGGGTATACCGACGCCGCGTCGATTATGAACCACCATCCTGTGAAGAACTGAGGAAAAAATAAACTATCATAGGTAAAAAGTTTCATGTTTATCAATTTTAAATTGTCACTATGTTTGAATTTCCTCATGGAGTGCAGCAGTAGACTTTTCACACTACAGTAGTACACTTTCTTAGTGTACTACTTACACATATAACACATGAACAAAGTGTTTATATTAAAATATCAGACTCTAAGAAAGTGGAACGAACTTGTGTAAAGTACAATCAACACTATTCTAATTTTAAAATAATCATTAGGTATAAATTAAGTTACATTAAAATTGCTTATTAGTCTTATAGGCTAGATTGTAATTCATTATTAAGAACCTGGTTCTTTTTAATAAAGGAAAAAAAAAACTTTCTTAGTGTGATTTCGAAAAGATGTCTCCACAATTTCAGTTTACAATAGTTCGAAATCTAAGAGTCAAGAAAGTACACGATAGTAACCTAATACAGCCATAAATACTAATTAGGATTTTCATTAATAGGATAAGATTAGTACTCCAACATGTAATGAATAATAAAAATACTGCATGATTCATCAAATAGGTACAAACCAAAAGTCCTGATGTTATAGATGCTAGAATGTTGCGCTTCTCTCCACTTTCGAACCACACACAACTGGGCATAGTCATATTCTCGAAACAGCTCATGTTTGAAATTGATTTGAACAAGAATTAACAACGAATATTACGATTTTTTTGGTGAAAAACAAATCTTGTAGTTAGATGGTAAATAAAAAGTGACAGCCCAAAGTATCGCCAGTCGCCACTATCGCCCTACTTGACTGGTGTGTGTGACGTCAGGTTAGTTGCGTTCCATTTCTTGTGCAGTTACAATTTTGGGCATCGGTTTATTTATTATGATGAGCATGATGTGATGACACATCTGGCAATCCCTGTGGGCTTGTGCAGGGCAATCATACCTAATCATACAAGTTTATAGATAAGATAAAAGAGAAAATGCCATTAAGTAATAGAAAAGCAATGTTATATATTAATAAAGAGGAAATCTTAATCTTCATCTTAACTGCACCAACTGCAACTTCAATTTATTTTCTGCAGCGGTAGTCACAAAGCTTATTAAATGACGCTACTTTTCTACAAGAGAGCGGTGTCCTTGATAGAAATAAGTTAAGTACAGACGCCAGCACGACAAGCTACCCGAAACTGTCAAATTTTCCCAATCAACTTTGAACCTTACACTTCAAAGATAAAGTTGAAAATCTATTAAATAAATTTGACAGATTGTAGTAGCCTGATGTACTGACGTCTGTACACTGCACTGCACTGCACTGCAGGACATACTGGCAATACCTCAACCAAGGGTATTTCCCGTTGTCACTGTAAAGATGACTGCTCACACGCCTAGTTAGGTGTGACGTAGACGTTGGCGATTTTTCGCCATTTAGGCTACTCACTCAAGAAGAGAAACAGCGACAAAAAAAACTGAAAGACGACCGGTCGCCTTTTAGGCTACTTCAGTTCAGGGACAACTATTTCAATTAACTGAGCTATCTTAAGGCAAAATAATCATCTCCCACTCAAATGTAAAAGGTTTGCGATATAAGAAAGAAAGAATGGCTACCTACCCTATTTTTTATGGTTGGTTAGTTTCAGGGAATATCCTGAATTTGTCTTAAACGGATATTACACTACACTGAATTAGGGCCCTGAATTAAAGGAGCACTAACTGCTAACCACTACTAACTACTGCCTTACTCTTATTATACCTCTCTTAATAAAGGTTTAGATTCAGTGTAGTGTAATACCCGCATTAGCTATTATGTAACCAAACTTAGAATACAATAAATTGATAAGTATTCAGTTTGATGTAAACGACTACCGCAATTGTCATATTACACCGACTGAATAGTTCGGAAAAATTTCAGTTAGGTAATTTCTACCACTTTCGTTCGGTTTGTACAGCATTTATTTCAAAAGTATATTTATGTGATAAAAATATGGTAAAACACGGGAAATATGTGAAACATTATCGCGACGAGTGGAGGAAACCCCATGTTCAAAGATTTTGCGGAGTTTTCCTTACGGTATCTTTCATTACCTTTGAGTTATGCCGTCGTTGAAAGAATTTTCAGCGCAATAGGTACGGTAAAGACATAAACAACCGAATGCAACTACCCATGCTGATCGTCATTCTTAGAATTCGTACTCATATGAATGTGGAAAGTATCTGCTGCAACACTGCAGCTGTCAACCAAGCAATCACGCAAATGCCCGCGATTTTCGCAACGAGCATGTAATAAGGCTCTTATACAGCACACTTGTCCGAACCAAGCTAGAAGCTAGTTCTTCTGTATGGAATCCGCACGAAGCAAAGTATGCACTTCTTCTAGAAAAAGTGCAAAAAGCATTCCTGCGTTTTCTTTACAGAAGAACTCTCGGTTACTATCCCTACCTCTATCTTACCAAGTTCCTCTTAGGGTGTCTAGGATATCATACGCTGGAGACCAGAAGGGTATGTGGCCAGGTAGGCGTTATATCCATAATGAGCTGATTCGACTATACACACCGAATAATTATCTCCATGGCAGAAAACATCGACTGCTAAGCGTGCCTTCGTGTCGGACAGCCCGTGCTGCTAGGAGTGAGGCGTATTTATCGTAACAGGTAGAAATAACAGATATTTAAAAATAACAAATAACAATTGTTCCTAACAATATAACTTATCTGTTACTTAAAATAACAGATCCTCAAGAACTGTTACCGCGGCTGTTACTGTTATTCATTATAACAATCCCCACACTCCCACTGTTACTACGGCTTTTACTTACATACACACACACACAAAACAAGAAATATTGCAAGGTTATCAATTTCTCTCTCTTCCTCATTAAGGAACGATCCTTACTGAAAAGAGAAACACCTATTATTTATTTCGAAACATGTTTACTTCTCACTCTTACTATAGCAGTTAAACTACTTTAAAAAGAGAAGCACTTAGTATTTATTATTCCTAAAAATATAGTTGGTGGTCTTACAAAAACAAACACTTACGAAAAAGTGACTTCTAAATTAGGTCGTGTTACCTGTTATCTGTTACTGACCAGTTGCCATTATAAAAAACTTAAAACGAATAGAAATAAAGAAGATATTCAATTGATATTTAAATACGTATTTATCGTCCATACAAAAATAACAGCCTGTTATTTAATAACAGATCTTTGGATCTGTTATTTTTGTGTAACAGTAACAGTGATAACAGATATCGTGTTTAACCTGTTACAACCCATCTCTACGTGCTGCGTCTCCCCTACCGCGCGTGTTGACCGCACTAAATAAGCTCGTGGAAGCCAACCCGGATTGCGATCTGTTCTATGATAAATTGGTTATGTGCCTACATTTTTGTGATAATAATTATATTTAATTGTTGTTATTCGTTTATGTGTTGTGTGTACTTAAATCTATGACTTGATTATACTTACGAATATTCGTAAGTATAATCAAGTCATAGATTTAAGTACACACAACACATAAACGAATGGCTTAAGACACCAATTACATAAATCAAAGTATATACTTTGATTTATGTAATTGGTGTCTTAAGCCATGTAAATCAAATAAATAAATAAATAAAAATTACATGGTTAGTTAACATGCTGACAGAAAAATGTACAGACGCCAGCACATCAAGCTACCCGAAACTGTCAAATTTTCCCAATCAACTTTGAACCTTAGACTTCAGCAATAAAGTTGAAAATCTATTAAATAAATTTAACGGATTGTAGTAGCTTGATGTGCTGGCGTCTGTACGTATCCAGTTGAGTTTGCGCCAGTACCAGCACAGCAGCTACAACATCTACCACTGATGAGTCTGATGATGTTGACGGTGAAAGTCTTATAAATGCCTTGTAGTTTTAATTTTCTAGTGTTTTTTAAAGTAGGTATAAATAAATTGATATAAACTGCTTTTTTATTTATTCATAGCTATATTTTAGGCTGCTTTAGGCTACCGCTGACTGAAATTCGGCTATAAGCTGTGAAAAACGGGCGACATAAGGATCCGTGTTGTTGGCAACACTGACGCCTACAGTCGGGGCAAGCCTGGGTAAGGATCAGGTAGGTACAGACGCCAGCACGTCAAGCTACCCGAAACTGTCAAATTTTCCCAATCAACTTTAAACCTTATAATTTAGTGATAAAGTTGAAAATCTATTAAAGAAATTTGACAGATTGTAGTAGCTTGTGGTGCTGGCGTCTGTACTAACTTCGTTCATAGGTTGGCTGACCCTAAATTTGCGCTCTCTGGGTTCAAAAACGGTAGTTATCAGAAGAAAGAGAGACCTTATAAAGTTTTTATACAATTTAATTAATCTACAATAGCAAGCCAGAATCTATTTTAACAAGTTTATTACCGTATGAGTGTGGGTTCAGTTCCACTCCTCCTTTATGCAAATGAAGGCCTAACGGTTCAGAGGCAGCCTGCGGTGCTGGGCGTGTTATCGGACAGTAGGTACATAATCTAAATCACTGTTAAGATCATGTCTTGTATTCAATCCACACGGTATACCTACATATCAACGGTCCGCCACCGCCTCTGTCTGAACTGAACGACGTATTGTAAATAGTAGGTAGCTGTAAGTTAATGATTTCATTTTATTTGCGTAGTAAACTTTTACGTGTATCAGAATTGAGGGCCCATTTTATACGAAGATATACAAAGTAGAACAGTGTTTTCCGATAATAAGTATCTTGTTTTCACAAATTTTGTTTGGCATTAGCTTAGATTTTGGCTTAAAGACTTTTTCTGTAGTGTCCATAGTTTATCAGGTTCAGGTAGGCCCTCAATCCTCTATGTGAGAACTGAGGGCCCAACTTTACAGTCCATAACTCGGTTATTTGACTTTCACAAAATCTGATTCCAACTTTCACAATAACTTTGGGAATGTTCACTAAATCCTAAGCACATATTCAAAGAGTTTTAACAAAGTGGCCCTCACACCACACGCACATTGCGTTATCGCTTCAAAAGGCAATAGGTTTATAGGTTTTGCAATTTATGATCACGTAATAAATTAAATGACTGTCCATTACATACATTATTAGGCAATTGATGTAACTGTTACACTTATTGATAAGCACACTTGCTATATAATGCAAAGACTCCTTTTTTATTAAACATTATTATTTTTAGTACATAATTCAATATAAGAGTGAAAAATGTTGCTGAAGGGAATATTCTGTTTGTGCATTCAAGCTGTGCTTTTTAAGGTAAGTTTTGTTCAACAGATTAATATTTTATCTTGTGAGAGTATGTACAGCGTGTATCAGAAGGGTGTGGTCACATAGTGTGTGGTAGGTACAAAAGATCAAACTGAACAACTTTCTCCATGGGACCAACATCGGTGCCGATTCCCTTGTTCACAAACTAAACTAAATTTAAGATCAGTGCATCTTTTTCTTTCATTAAAATTTATCTTCTGTCCTTTTCTTAATGATATTTCATTAAGAAAAGGACAGAAGATAAATTTTAGTTTAGTCCTATCAAATTAATCAGCGCCTGTCACTACTCCATACAAGTTTAGACGCGATTAAAAACTTGCCTACTAAAATTATGTCAATTTACGTCAAGCGCTGATTAATTTGACAGGACTAAGCTAAAATTTATCTTCTGTCCTTGTCTTAATGAAATAAAAAGAAAAAGATGCATTGAACTTAAATTTAGTTTAGTTTGTGAACAAGGGAATCGGCACCATCGTAATCGTGAAAAAATTATCAACTGCCCCATACAAAACTTCCAGGTATGCGACGGCTGATTTTTTTTCACGATTACGTTACGCTGTTGGTCCATGGATAAATTTGTTCTGCTTTATGGTCTGTAGTACAGTCGCCAGCACATCAAGCTACCCGAAACTGTCAAATTTTCCCAATCAACTTTGAACCTTAGACTTCAGCGATAAAGTTGAAAATCTATTAAATAAATTTGACAGATTGTAGTAGCTTGATGTGCTGGCGTCTGTACCAAGTTACCTACACCATTTAATTTTGACCACACCTTTCTGATAAATGCTGTATATACCTATATCATGTCGTAATGGTCCTAATTTCTGTTTCCAGTCGGTCTTCACTCAATGTATACCGCCATCCCAATGTCTTCGGGAGCCATTGTGTCCCACCAACTCCCCATTCGTCGAAGGTTACAACTTAGCTGGTGTTGCACCATTTTACGGCCGTGTCGTCGGAGGAAATATTATAGTAGATACTTCAGCCCCGCACGCACACATCGGGCCGGCTGGAGTGACGATATTCTCTGATAATCTGATCATTGAGGGTGTTGTTTTTGTGTCAGGTAACCTACCCTTCGATGGAACTGTTGGTTTGGAAGGTATTGTCCCAGCTGCCGGTAACAGTGCAGTGTCCTATGTATGCGATACCGGTGATATCAGTATTGTCGATATTCAGGGTCCCGATACTGAAGTTGTGTTACCGACCGGTGGTATAGGTGCACCAGGATGCACTGAATACAATACGATAGATCTTAGACTATAAGTTATATATGTATGTAATAGTTGTAAATATACCTACGATTTTTTTATGATTTCTCTTTTTGTTATTTGTAATTTCCTTTGAGTCTTTAAATGTATTTTCATTCATTTCTTTTTCTTTATAATAAAACGTAAATGTTAACGTAATTGTTGTTTTATTTGAACAAATAAAACATTACCTACATTCCTTACAGACCTACATTAGTTATACTCCCCGAATGAGGAACGAGTATGTAGACAATTTTTTTTTAACAAAAATAGATCTGTACTTAGGTACCTACCTATAGTAAAATTGAAGAGGAGCCAAGTAGGCAACGGGGCAACCCCACCCTGAGGCTGTCCAAACGTAGTATTCGAGTATAAGCAACTGACATGACCTAATAATTATTTCATCAAGTGGAACTTGAAATTTTTGTAGTTAGGCACTTGACCTTTTACTATCTACGAGATTAAGATCACCACACCACAGAATAAAAAAAAGACATTTAAGATTTCATTTTGAGTAGGTATTTATTACAAAAAGACAGTAGGTAAGTAAAGTTAAACTTAAGATAACATCACGCCTTGTTTCCCCGAAGGGTTGGGCAGTGGTGTCCCTGTAGCAGGTACACCCACATTTCGCCAGTTATGTTGTAAGTCCCATGTAATAGGGGGCGAGCCTATTGCCATCAACCGGGCACAAATCCAGTAAAGTTAAAGTTACAATACAATACTTTACTTAATAAAATTATAATCATAAATTGAAATAATTAGCACATCCGCGTACAAAACATTACGAGACATGTTGCAATATAAAACCTACGTGTATATGAGTGGATCACAGTGATCGTGTTATGATTATGACAGAGATAAACCACGTTTCACTATAGGTATAGACGCCAGCACATCAAGCTACCCGAAACTGTCAAATTTTCCCAATCAACTTTGAACCTTACACTTCAGCGATAAAGTTGAAAATCTATTAAATAAATTTGACAGATTGTAGTAGCCTGATATGCTGGCGTCTGTACTGTGATTCTTAATTTATTTTGCTAGACTAAAATGACATTTGGTATCGACATAACAATAACTTGGTAAAATTAAATAATCTAGTTACCGAGTGACTCACCAAGGACCACTGAATCATTATCTGCAGGAGAACCTGCTGTCGTGTTGTCTCGGTTATAATATTTATTGTGTTATTTAAAAAAAAAGTTCGATCGCAGCTGTCATTTTGGTCTAGCAAATGAAAAATCAGAGTTTACACGATTTCATGTTTGGCAATGTGGTCACAAATGTTGGCCCAACCTATACAAGGTAGCAGTAACATTTTTGGGCGATTATGTTAACCGAGCATTATTAGGCGTGTTGGTAGACACAGAGTAATACATTAAATGGAGTGTTAGAATGCGATGCAAGCGTGAGAAAAATTTCTTTATTACAAAAAATCATTTACACTAGGTACAGACGCCAGCACATCAAGCTATCCGAAACTGTCAAATTTTCCCAATCAACTTTGAGCCTTAGAATTCAGCAATAAAGTTGAAAATCTATTAAATAAATTTAGCTTGATGTGCTGGCGTCTGTACATAAAATATAGGGACGTATTGGCATTCCATTTATTATTTACTCTGTACAAGTGACCAGTGTTGCCAACATTTGTCTTGAAGTGAAAATGGTTACACGTCGATACGTGATCAGTGGTAATAATATGACTTGTACTAGCTATTGTTGTGACAGCATGGCATCACAGTTGCTTATAATATCATCGGTAGCAGTAGCCTTCGTTCTGGTAACACCACTCCGGCTCTATGGACTCGGCTTGAGTACCCATGCGAACCAAACGCTCCCTGTAGGAAAATAACTCAAATTAAAAGTGACATAGTTGTTCTAAAAGGGGGTAAGTACAGACGCCAGCACATCAAGCTACCCGAAACTGTCAAATTTTCCCAATCAACTTTGAACCTTATACTTCAGCGATAAAGTTGAAAATCTGATTGATGTGCTGGCGTCTGTACATAAGTGGAAATCCCAAATAAACTAAGACGGTAGGTACAGCGGTAATGTTTGATGGAGAAAAACAAAAAGCCCCCAGTTAAATAGACTGACAACTTCAAAAAGGCGGTGTAGACAGACTGCAACTTAGTAATGGCCTTGTCTTGCAGTGGTCTGCAATAGGCTAACGCCGCACAGTGGGAACAAAATTACTTTTTTTGTTCTTAAATCTGCCTACACCACAATTTTTGACGTAACGCTGCCATTTTTTTTATACGCTCGTGAGATGTGTCACTTTTAAAGTCAATACCATAACCTCAAAAAATCGGGAAATGAAGTTTTTCAGGTCCCTGGTCATGAATTTACTGTCTGTTTATAAAAATTCAAAACGGCGGATAAAAAAAGCAGTCCAAAAAAATAATTGATTCATTTCCCGTTTTTCTAAAAGAAAATTTTTAAAAAAGAATTTTCGATTTTGGAAAAGTGGCAGTGACACACCAAAGTGTGTTACCTCAGGAGTGTATAAAAAAAATGGCAGCGATACGTCAAAAATTGTGGTGTAGGCAGATTTTTGAACAAAAAAAAACGTGTGGCACTCGGGGACTGCCGCGGTAAAGCTATTGCATAGCATTTGTAACCTATAAAGTCTAAACCTTGGTTCTACGGCTACAAAAAAGTTTCAAAAACTGTTATATCCGTCCTTTGTCGTATTCGCCTGGGTTTTTGTTGTACTCCTGTGTTTTTGGAAAAAATCCGCGTTAGGGACTCTTCTCTCTGCGAGTGCGGGTTGGAAGAGGGCACTCTGGACCACATCTTCTTTGAATGCTCAAACAACGTTCCACCTCTAGATCTCTATAGTCGTCTCCCTAAATTTAAAATTCCTCTTCCGACTAACTTTCCCTCCTTACTAACACATTCTTCTCCTGAACTGCTCGTGGCGCTGATGACTTTCATCCGTCACAATAACATTAAATTATAAAAAAAAAATAAAAAAAACTGTTTGTGTGGTATGCGTATATTTTATGTTCTAACAACAATATATTTATTTATTTTTTGTTTGTTTCAGTCCCGTACTAACCCAACAAGATCTACATTGTGTTCAACTGTATCAATCGAAGAATTTTACTTGTGTCTGCAGTTGTTGTTTTCCTTTTTTTTAATTTATGATATACAATTTTTTTTTTTTTTTTTCAACCATACACACTTGTTCTTCCAATGCACTTTAGACATTGGCAGAATAGTCGACATCGGCTTTGCTTGCCATTCAATAAAAATAGAATAGAATAGCATTTGTAACCTCCATACTTCCTATTTGTCAACGCTACACTTGGGATGATGACGGATGATGACGTAAAACAAAAATTAAGTTCCCATGACAACATCACGTTGTCATGGGAACGGTGTTAGGTTTTTTCGTTACGGAATTTCTTGATTCGGTCGCCGCGCTCAAAGCCCGCGATAAAATCTATGCAATAGCTTAAAAAAGTCTTTTTTTTTTCCACTGTGCGCCAGCTCCACACGTTGCGGCCTTGTTCTCAACGTTGGACGAGTGGCGTTGGGGCCATTGTTGTGACCAACGCGTGGAGCCGGCGTGAGTTGATGAACCGATTAGAGTGTGCATGGTACTGACCTGATATGCAGCATCCTTTGCTCGGCGTGTAACCACGGCGTGTCGGGCTCGGCCCACAGGCGCTCGGCCAGCGCGGCGGCGCGCGGCCACAGCTTGTTGTCCAGTGTGGACGCGTCCGACTGCTCCGACCACAGAGCTGCTTCACCTCCTGCACACGAACAAACCAAATTACCGTTATAAATTTTTGATAATGACAGCTCAACATCTCGCAGCTCTTTTTTACCCGACTACGGCGAAGCAAAAAGGAGAGTTATGATTTTAACCGGTATGTGTGTATGTTCATCTGTTACCTCATAACTTCTGATCATAATTTCACAAATGAGGTATCGTTGGAAGCGTCTTGATTGTCCGCTGGTCTATAGGCTATGTGACGTCACATTAAATATGGCGCCCTGTAGAGGACATAAAGTCATGAACTAAAGAAAGAAAGAGTAACAGAGCGAGGAAAAAATAGCATTTCTTGCTCTATGAGAAAAAGTAATTTCTTTTTAATTTTTGTCTGTTCCTACGAGCCTTGAAAAACGAAAAGTCTTTATTCTTATGTAGAATAATCATGAGTCTATAACTCGACTTTTTACTGGTTCACAAAAAAAAGAACAACATTTTATTTTTGGAAATGGAACTAAATGCGGCTATCTCTTCGGTAGAATGCATGCATTGCGTTGCGGCTACAGAAGAAATAAAAAAAGGCATTGGCGCGAAATCTTCAGAATTTTTCTCTAATTACGAATTGAATTGGTGACCGTAATATAATTTACAATAGTGAAAATGTCATCATCTAGTGAGAACATCTTCACAGAGGACTGAAATTAAGTTGCTGGAAAAAAATATCTCGTTAAATGACCAGAATTGTACAAATTGTACATTTAAATAAAATAAACTATTTAATATTGTAATGGATTCTTTTATTTTCTCGCAATCGTAGTGAAAAGTAGAGTGTAACACACGGCGCTAAAACCCATTATAACTCGGTTTCTATTTGTTCCCTCGCTAAATCTCGGGAGTAAAACTATCTAGTTACAATGACTTATTTTAGCCCCTCGTATAACAATCTACTATTAATTGATGTGTTAACTCACACAATTATTTCAATTAGCATAGCACAAATATTAGAGGTTTGATCTCACTACAAAGACTTAGTTATACTTATTTTGACTTAATTTACTGGTACTTACTCTACTTGAATTATAATAAATATGATAAAAAATCTAAGAATCAATCCTGGGCGACCGAGCTCTGCTCTGGTGAAAATAGAGAATACTCATTTAATAGTATAGGAAAGTTCATACAAATCCATGTATAGTACCTAATTATTCTATGCTACCATGAGAGTACTAACTAATTCCATGCTGCCATGACCATTATTCTAATGTCATTATTGTCATGTCATTATTCATTATTTTGTTCTAAACTTTGGGCGACCGAGCTCTGCTCGGGTGAAAATACGGAGAAAACTAATTTTCAGATATGAGACCTAGCTAGATCGACTTTTCGCCCCGTAAACACCTATATTGCAACTTTCATCGAAATCGTTAGAGCCGACTTCGAGAACGTGAGCACAAATCTCAATACTCAATACTCTAATATCTTTATTGCTTTACCATAATGTGAGTTTAGGTGGTAATTATATAATTTAGATCATTATACCTATACAAACAAATATATGTATACATGTTTATGTCACGGTCGTGACCAGATTTTAGAATTGATCATTTCATGAAATGAACATCGACCGCTGGTCACATCATGATGTGGTCTGGCCAGATCGTTAAATATTCAATTTGACGATATGATCAGTTAAACGCACGACTACTTCATGATGTGGCCGAACATTAAGTACTGACCATATCGTAAAATAGTTAGATTATCCACCGGTAGAGGCGTTGATGTCGCTTTGTTTTTATTGTGCATCATGGCGGCGGCATACAACTAATCAAACAAAGTACTATGACCGCGCAAAAAAAGTCGATGGACTTTTATTGGGTTTCTAAATATGATGTTATGGAAAACCATAGTTTTTTCTAGATAACCAATCCACTATAGCCACCCAAACCCATAGCCCAGTATGTTTTATTTCCATGTTCTGCAATAGTACTGTACCAACCGGAGGTTGTCCTTGGGTGCACTTTTAGGTATAGTGCATACAGTGACAATCGTCGGTTGGTGCCACATTCCATTTAAAACTGTCTAAGGGACCTATGCGAGTTGGCTTCGGCCCCTCGTACGCCTTCCAAAGGTCCGGGACCCCAGCACGCGTAGCATGACCACCGTAGAAACGAGTCTTGTCGACGGAAGAATAGACAAAATGACAGATAAACAATCACAATCTGTCATTTTGTCTATTCTACCGTCGACAAAACTCGTTTCTACGTCATGCTACGAGTGCAGGGTCCCGAGAAATGTTAAATACTAATAATAAAGCTACCAGTCGGATTTAAAAAGTCGGAATTAAAAACCTATTGTATTTTATAGCTCAATTCTTGAGGAAGGTTACAGGCTATTTAACATCACGCTAAGACCCTTAGGAGCTGAGCAAAAAGATAAAAAGTCAGAAAGAAAGTTAAGGCTAAGCAAAAACGAAGTAATAGCGCGGGCATAAGCTATCTTCATACAAACGCATCGCGCGCGGCTTGTATGTGTGGGGCCATAGTATCTATGCATCGCCGCATGCACACTTAAAAAAGATTTTGTTAAGTGTGCTTACTACCTCTCCTTATACTATGGCGCGGGCGGGCGATGAAATGCGCCGCGGTGGGTCGCGGGCCGAAGCTAGTAATATTATAAACGTTACTTAGCACGTACTTTGACTTAGACATGTCGCTGTTTCTATCTTACACTTGTATCTACCTACTTTGACAGTTATGCGACATTGGTGCCGATTCCCTTGTTCACAAACTAAACAGCCATAACATGTACACTTCAGAAAACCTGGGAAACGAACTCCTAAATACAATGAAGACTGTTTTTTTCCATAATATCTAATACTTTTTGGGCACAAAATAAAACCGAAAATGTTTGACGTTTGTCAGGACAAATACGATTATTGACAGCTAGCCATTTTCGTCCAGAAGTACCTACAAATCTACAATCCACAAAAGCAGTTTTTTATTTTTATGATGAATTATACTTTCTAATTAATCAAAAAAGTTGTATAAGATAGCTATCTTATTGTAGTACAGAAATACACGCCTTTCATATTTATTTGAATAACGTCTACATGATATTATTTTGTTAAAATGTAACATGATTTCTGGACGAAAGCAGTATGCAAGTAAAACGACGCCATGATGAATAAAATATGCCAATAATTTGTTAAACTATTATTTTTTGTGCCGAAGTAATCAGGGGAATAAACAGGAAAGAACATTTTTCCTCAATTCGTGGAATTTTTTCCTTTTTTTTCATTAACGTACACTTTATGGCCGAAAATGAAACATCTCCTTTAAGTTCAGTGCATCTTTTTCATCCTATTTCATTAAGAAAAGGATAGAAGATAAATTTTAGTTTAGTCCTGTCAAATTAATCAGCGCCTGTCACTACTCCATACAAGTTTAGAAGTGATTAAAAACTTGCCTACTAAAATTACGTCAATTTACATCAAGCGCTGATTAATTTGACTAAACTAAAATTTATCTTCTGTTCTTTTCTTAATTAAATAGAAAGAAAAAGATGCACTGAACTTAAATTTAGTTTAGTTTGTGAACAAGGGAATCGGCACCAGTGTCAGGAATAACGCATGACTAATCTAAAGTAGGTACGTGCAAAGTTGAAAATATTTTGCAATCTCCGTCTTATGCTCACGAAAAAAGCAGTAGCTGGAAAATAAATTATAAAAAGCTGTCCGCACTTACCCAAGATCAAGTGTTTATATTCGTTGGCGATGGCTTTCGGGCTGTTGCTGTACACTTTCTGCCAGCCGATGTACGGAGAACACCAGTTGTTACCTGTACATTGACGGTTTATTTAAACTGCGTTCACGATTAGTTTTCAATTATTTTGATTTCAGAATGTGTGTATGCGAATTTTTTTTGTCGCCTACCCATTAAGTTAAGGTTCTGTTACACAGTCAATATTTTTATGTTATGTTCAATACTATCTAGACTACACTACAACGCTACACGGTTATTTCAGCGCGTGGCCAAAATCGGTACTACTGCCGTCGTTTCTTTTTTGTTAATTTTTCTGTGACGATATCACAAATGTTTACGAATCTTTCAATGTCATTCAGGCCCCAAAATATCGTAGTAGCACTCTACTCTTTCGGATTTCAACTTAATTGACACTAACATAAAGTTGATAATTGTTTGAGTGGAAATACGTCAATTGAAAACGAGGATTAGACCTAAGGTTTACATGAAAACACAGCAGCACTAACCTTCGCCGACCCAGGCCCCGAATCCGCAGTCAAAGTATAGCGCGTCGTAGTTGGACATGATCAGTCGGTAGCCCTTCTCTAGGAGACCCTCGACCTGAGGACTGGAGCCGGCCGTCCAAACCTGAGGCACAAGTAAACAGGTGTTGAAGATACAGTGTTAAATAAATAAATAAAACAGCTGTTGCAGCAGCTGCAGCGGTCAAAATGTATGGAACAGCAGATATTTTTTTATATAATCAACGAAAAATTTCAACGCAAGGGGTTCAGAATCCATAGTAACAGTTTTCGCGTCGATGTCCCTGCCACCCTGTATACTAGCGACCCGCTCCAACTCAACTTGTGTAGATTTGTTATAATATTGAGTTGAGTTGAGTTACTAACTACATTGAGTTGAGTTGGGCTGAAAATGAAAACAAAATATTGGGAGAATCACAAAAGGTTTTTTAAAGTTAAACTTTTATTACATCGTCTCAAACTTTTTCGTCTGTGTGTTGCATGTCGCGTGACGGTCGGCCGTGGAGTAGGGATAAAGTGAAAGGCGCTCGTCAGAGCAACCAAGGCCAATATGGCGGCGCCTATAGAAGTTTCACTTTTACCGTGGTTTCATAAAACCACACAATTCTTTTTTATTTTTAAGAAAGATTATGCAAAGGACATGTTCTAAAATGGTTTTTTAATATTCAATCATTCTAACCAGGATAAGTTAAATATATTTGGATAGACATTCCAAAAACTAGTGGTTCTAACTATATCATACATTTTTAAAGACCTCCAATTTTAAGAAAAAACGTTTTTTATTTTAGTAAGAATTTACTCCTAAAAGGAACAAACCTTTCTAATTATCTAGGATAACATAATGAACACACCCTATATAATAGTAAACTTGTCAAAATTTACACATTTTACTGTCAATTCATTGACAGTAATGACAGTAATGTGTCAATGTATGGCCGCATTCCGAGTTACGATAAAAGTGATAATATCGCGAATCCAACCAAATTTAATAGTCACAAAATATAAGGGTTATTGAGTATTGATTGTGACTTTGGTCGGATTCGCGATATTATCACTTTTGGCGTAAGTCGGAATGCGGCCTATGTCATATTGACATTTTCAAATAGTTAACTTGTCAAAATTGACACGTTACTGTCATCACTGTCAATTGATTGACAGTAATGATAGTACCATGTGTCAATTTATATCATATTTGTCATAGTTACCATCAACAAATAAAATATTTGTAGTTTAAATAGTTTATAATTTTTCTCTTAAATGGAGGGGTCTAAAAATATTATTTCAGTGGTTCCTAGTTCCATGTTTTGTCGTTTTTTAGGGTTCCGTAGTAAACAAGGAACCCATATAGTTTCGTCATGTCCGTCTGTCTGTCTGTCCGCGGTCTAGCTCCGAGACCCTTAGTACTAGAAAGCTGTAATTTGGCATAGGTATACATATTAATTACGCCGACAAAGTGGTAAAACAAAATTATGAAAAACATTTTTTTTTAGGGTACCTCTCATACACGTAAAGTGGTGATGTTTATTTTTTTATTTTTGTACCCCATGGTGAGGGGTATCATTGGAAAGGTCCTTTAAAAACATTGTGAGTTTGTTAAAACCATTTTTGGATTCAGGGATTCGTTTGCGAAATATTAAGCTTTAAAGTGCTAATTTTTGTTAGAGTCAAGTGTCCCCCCCCCTGCCGGCTAAATGGTTGGTTTTGGGTGTGTGAAAAAAATCACAACAGTAGTTTATATAGCGAAATTAAAAGGAAAACTATCACAGCTAAGTTGGCTTTACAAGTTAACGAGTAATAATCGACCAACTTAACTTTGCAGTTGCAAAAACATGTTTCCCCATACATTCCGTATGGGAAAACATATTTTTCAACTACAAAGTTAAGTTTGTTTTTGGGATAAATTCATCCTAACTACGGAACCCTTCATTGTGCGTGGTCCGACACGCACTTGGCCGGTTTTATTTAGATGTAGTTTGATGCTGGTTAGATTTTTCTCGGAATAAAAAACCAACGTCCCTAGAAAAAGCGGACATCTCCTTTTTGCTCGCACTTGATAAGACGCAATCATCTCTTAAATCAACGGTATAATCAAAGAATGGTGTATAAAATTTCTAAAGGCATCAATTTAAAGAAATATTATTCTTGGCCAATCTAATGTCCCAGACACAAATTGCATTTTATGGAATAGATTCGCATAGAGGAGTCTTCTTCTAATTAATACAGCTTCTTATACTTGTCAACGGTGTGTCTAAATGAGCAAGAATTTAGAACAAACCTGGATAATATAATCATCCTTGTCCAGGAACTTCTCGACGTGTGTGAAGTCTGTTAAGGTACTTGTCCAAAGAATCAGAGGCAGTTTCTTTCCAAAGGCCTGCAAAAAAAGGATCAACAGTCTGCATTCAGTGCATTTAAATAGCTGCCAGGAGAGGCTACAATGTTATGTACGTCTGTTGCAGCTTGGGCAGCCAGTCCTACAACCAGCAATATCATTTGTAATAAACAAGATATAAATAAATATAAAAAGACCCTATAAATAGATTTTTTCTTACTCAATCTGCCTAACCTTTTCCCAACTATATTGGGGTCGGCTTCCAGTCTAACCGGATGCAGCTGAATACCAGTATTTTACATGGAGCGACTGCCTATCTGACCTCCACAACCCAGTAACTGGGTAATACGATACCCCTTGGTAAGACTGGCTGTCAGACTTTTGGGCTTCTGACGACCCGTAACGACTGTCAAAGATTCACGAATGACAGCCGGGACCAACGCCTTAACGTGCTTTCCGAGGCACGGAGGAGTCTCGGTATGTAGAAATGGTCACCCATCCACGGACCAACCCCGGCAAGCGTAGCTTAACCTGACAGATCGACCCGAGCGGCTGTTAGTACTTAGCCACGAGCTCCTCTTTTTCTTACTAACGAACATAAATGATATTTATTTCTAACGAAACAAACCGAGATCACAGTCCCTTTTATAAGCCCTCAGTTGGCAGCATCAGGTGGAATATCATAATAAAAACTGCCAAGTACCTTGTAAGCCCTATCCTGTGCGTTTATCTGGAAGTAGTTCCAGAGCTTCAAGAAGCTGGCCTGGTCCAGGTCCCACCTATTTTGGATCATGAACTGCTGGATCTCCGCCGAGGAGTTCCAGCATCTCTCGCTGACCTCATCACCGCCCATGTGGAACATGTCTGGGTTGAACACGTCTAGAAACACAGTACACAGCCATTAAAGAAAGCTAGGAAAATTTACTAAACAAATATACATACACACAAGATACGCGCAAAAAACATGACTTTCCTTGGCAGTCGGGTAATAAGAATCTTAAATTCATTCATGGCAAACAACGCACAGCCTAAACCGCCCAGCAATAGGCTAGAAGCATGAAATTTTGCATAAGAGTGTTTTCTATAAAGAAGGTGTGCACTAAGTAAGGATTTTCGAAAATTCATTCCCTATAGGGGTGAAATTGGGGATGAAAGTTGAAAGAAACTTCTTCATTTTTGTCAATGAGAAATCCCATCAGGCAGACGGCTTGTATGTAAGTAGAGAAAATTCGATGAAACCAAATGAAATAGGTAGACCGTAGAAAGTACATTAAAATGCGAAGATGACAGCTTCGTGACGAGTCTTTTTACACCCTGTTTATGAAGAAGTAAAGCAATAACTTACCAGCCATATCTCTGTAGATGTCCTCCAAGTAATCGTACACCTGCTCCCGGGTCGGGTTCAATTGTCCACAAGGAGGCTCCACGCAGTACGACGCCCATGGTTCAGCCTGGTTAGGTTTAAAGATATTTATTCTCAAAAAAGACACAGTCACTTACATGAGAACAATGTTTAAAATAAATTAAAAATGTAAAGTTCGTCACAGACGTCACGGTAGCAATTATGATAAAGGTGGACATCCAATGCATTCAGCTTTTAGGAAGGGTGTTATTTGTGATCAAATTTGAATTTGAATTTATTTAACACTCATTCAAAATTACAATTAGGAGGATTCAGCTAATTGTGTTTTGAATGCATTGAATGAGTGTATGTTTTTATACATGAGGGTATTCTGTTGTATAATTGTGCTCCTTCAAAAGTTAATTTTTTTTGCCAAGCTTAGTTCTCATCTTCGGTAAAATCAGAAAACTAGCTCGGCGAGTGCTACGTTGGATTACTTTTTTTACTTTAATAAACGATAAATTTGTCTGTATACTTTTGTTAAGTACATTACGAATGAAAATACATGTATTGTAAACATATAACTGTCTAATGTTCATTATTTTGGTTTCTTCATAAATTTTGCATGTTGATGTTAAATATGGGTAGTTAAAAATCTTTTTTTTTTGTCTTGTGCAACTTGGAGACTTGTTAGCTTAGTTTTAGCCGCACTACCCCAAATTTCAACCAGATATAGTAGGTGTGGTTTTACTAAAGCGTTATAGATGGTGTGACGCAGTCTATGTGGAATACATCGAACTATGTTTCGGAGGGATCCAAGTAGTGACGTAAGCTTTGTTTTTATATGATCCAAGTGAACAGTCCACGATAGAGAACTATCCATTCTTAAGCCAAGATATTTTTCACACGATTTTTACAGTAGGGGCACATTGTTAATAACTAAAGGATTATGTGGAGGTATTATTTTATTTTTTGCTTTAAACAAAATATAGCACGTTTTGGAAATATTTATCGTTAATAAATTATATTGAAACCATGAAAAAGGGTGTTTAAATCATCTTGAGCCTGGGAAACTAAATCATGAATGGAGGATCCGAAATAAAATAAGCAAATGTCATGTGCGTATAGAGTAAGATGGCCATATTATGTAGTTATATTTCCTGAATATTATTTATATAGATTAAAAAGAGCAGGAGCCCCAAAATTGAGCCCTGGAAAACTCCACACGTTACAGGTAATGTACCACTTTGATAATTATTATCTATTCCACTGGACCTCTTTAAAGACTACCTGAGTGAGCGTGCCCAGAGAGTAAAGATAGATGAATTCATCAGTGAGGAACAAATAACTAACTACGGCACGCCTCAAGGTAGTGTCCTCGGACCTTCACTTTTTCTCATTTATATCAATGATCTGGGTACGCTCTCTATTCCCAATGGCAAAATCATTAGCTTTGCTGATGACACTGCCCTCTTGTTCAGTGCGAGCTCGTGGGAGGATGTTTATGAGTGTGCACAACTGGGCTTTAATACGGTATCTAACTGGTTACGCGACAATCTTTTGACCCTAAATACAACTAAGACCAATTACATAACATTTTCAATGAAGAACAATGGAACCTCCCAAACATTACCTAATACTATTGTAGCTCACTCTTGCTCAAACCCACTTACCCGTAGTTGTAACTGCGAGTCACTCACAAAGGCTGAAAAGGTAAAGTACCTAGGAATAATAATCGACCAAAAACTAAGATTTCAAGACCACATAACCACTCTTAGTAACAGATTACGGAAACTAATATACGTGTTCAAAACGCTGAGACTTGTAGTCGATAAAAATATTATGAAATCAGTGTACTATGCTCTTGCTCAATCCCTAATAAGCTACTGCATCACCTCCTGGGGTGGTGCTCCAAAAACTACCCTAATAGAAGTTGAAAGAACCCAAAGAGCTATTCTGAAAGTTTCGTCTTTTCGACCGTATCGCTACCCCACTGAACAGTTATATAAAGAAACTAACGTCCTGACAGTGCGTCAACTGTTTATATTGAACATTCTGCTCAAACAGCACACTCTCTTGGTTTACAATCCAACGCTGTCCAAAGGGAAAAGACGATATGACCCAGTGGAGCGCCATCATATACGTCATAAAACTATTTTTGCAAGGCGTTTCTTTTGCTATCTTGGTTGCTACTTATACAATAAAATGCACAAGGTGTTACATGTCTTCGGTCTCACGAAAAATAAATGCAAAAAGAGGCTAACTGATTGGCTACAAAAATTAAACTATAAGGATACTGAAAATATCCTTATAATGACCTAAAAATAAAATCACACACTCTCTCACACACACGCACACACCCCCACAATTATACACCCACATAATGTCACACCCATACTACAGATCTACTAACATTCGTCTCGCATCTTTCAGTCAGCGCGCTTAGTACATAATTTATAAAATGAAAATGTAAAGGGGTGGGATCGTGGTGTCCTGAAACACAGGCCATGAGCCTAGCTTAGGCACCAGTCTCCCACAATATATTATTATACTCATTTGAATTGTGTATCTTTGTCGAATCTGACCAATGTAAAATAATTTATGTATATTGTGGTGAGAAATAAAATGATTGATTGATTGATTGATTGATTCTAACTAACTGCAACCTGTTTTTCAGATAGGAATCGAACATTTTTAGAGCACTGCCGGTAATGTTGATGGTTTTAAGCTTTTAAAGTAGCAATTCATGACTTACGGTGTCGAACGCTTTTTTGAGGTCAATAAAGATACCAATAACTATGTTTTTCCATCTACATTTTGCTTAATTTTAGTAACGAGATCGACTGTAGCTGTTAGTGTGCTGCTTTTTGGTCTAAACCCGTATTGTCTGTCTGAAAGAAATTTGATAGAAGTTAAATGTTTATCAATTTAATTCTGATTAACAATTTTACCAATTTTAAAGATTCGGAGAAGAGAAAAGATGTCTCGAGCAACCAATAGGCTTATGTTATTTAGAAGCCTAACTTAGCTTGAACGTAACCCAATAACCTGCACGGGATTATATTTAATTAGATAGCGAAGCTTTATATTGATTTCTAAACATGATAAAATAAAAAATAATACGATTTTCTAAATCCATACTTCGAATAACTACAGCTGATTATGGGATCAACGACCGCGGGTCGTGTAGTTCCCTGAAATTATGAGTTTAGACAGTCAGTTTTGTTTACATATAGACAGGCACGTTTGTGAAGTATCGCCAGCTAACATAATGTGAACCTGTGACGTTTATTTTTTTCCGAGACATATCCTATCTCCGGTTTGGCTGAATCAGACCTAATAGAGAACTGCACCCTAATTGCGTAATACAACACAATCTGTTTCAAAATCAAAAATCGAAATCAAAATATTTTATTTCACATAAACCTACAAGGGCACTTATGAACGTCAGAAGCTAGGTGCACGGTTCCAATTGGTCGCTTCCTATGGAGAAGAGCCGGCAAGAAACTCCACGGTTACTCTTTTCAAAATAAATTGTTTCTACAATGTTTTCAAATTACAGTGTTAATAGGTATGGGAGGACAGTGTAGGCCTACCTATCAACAAGTACCAGGTACTTAGTAAAATAGAAAATGGTCCACAAGTCTACAGTAGACTGTAGACTTGTGGACCATTTTCTATTTTACTAACGTTCTCAAATTCACAAAATCTAAAAGAAAAGAATCTATATAAAAGATAAACAAAATAATAAAAATAAGGACCTATTTAAACCAAATGACATGATTGCCTAGTGGCATGATACAGCTGTAACAAATCTAATTTGATTCAATTTCGATTTGAAACAGATTGCTAATCCATTGCTTCATAAGTTAGAAAAAAAAATCTGCTCAACAACGTAAATAACGCAATGAATGTTGTTGAACTGTCAAAATGAAACAAATTAAGCAGAATTGTTTACGAAAATAAGTTATGCAACTAGGGTACTGGTCTATTGTCCCAAGGAATGACGCTATCACTTATGAGATTCTGACGCGAGATTAATCAGTCTGTGTGACCGTAAAATATAATTATGTGCAAGTTTTTAGATGAGACATTTGCTTGGGAACTGCGCTTACACCAGCAAAAATTGCAAAAACAAGTACAAACAAAAGTTTATGTTTGGCACACATAGGTATGTAATAAACCAGAGCAGCTGTCTTATTACACCATGGTAGGTATCCGTCTTCAACTCTGAAGATTGAGATCACGAAGATGCAGAACCGTAATTCGCATATTAAAAACAAGTCACATAACTTGTTTGGGTACAACGGCACATTCATAACTGTTATTTGTAGGACGATTTGGTATTTAAAACAACAGGTATTATTAAGTAGGTATGTTAAAATTTCGAGTATGTAATTATTCATCGAAAACCTAAAACTGACCTACTGGCTCATTGGTGTCCAGTCCAGACCTTTATGATGTAAAAACACAAAAAAATCATTCACTCCTATTAGGCATTATCTCCCATTTCTAACAGACAACTTTTGGTACGTATCTTTGGCATCTCTCACGGGTCCACGATTGTCGACTGCAGCTGTCGACTCGTGTCGACGTACTCTGTTGCTTTGTTTGGGAACGCTGTAAGCTACGTGTCGTTTACCTTGAAGCAGACGGTGAGGCCGGAGTCCTGCCAGCCCTCGCCCACGTGCGCCGGCGCGTCGAACTCGGGCAGCACGCGCACGCCGCGCACGCGCCCGTACTCCACCACCTCCTGCACTGCTTGTTTCGAGTACACCTGCAAATTATCAGCCGGTCTTGGTTTGGTCTTTCGTATCGGATAGACAATCTATGGATATAGATAGCCGGACAGTCGGACAGCCGACTCGAAGGACCAAATTTTGATGTCAAGTCCTAACACCAAAGACCACTCTACGGTCCATTAGCCTCGAAAACAGAAGAACTTTTGTGGCTAATTGTTTATGCCGGTTCTAAAGACCAGTCAAACGATAGCAATGATCAAAGTCACATTAATGTAAGTCTCGTACAGACAATTTTCCTCACTGGCAAGCCAACACAGAAAAGATGTGACCTGCTTGCTAAAAAATCCTTATTTATCTAAGCAAATAGACAAAAAGTATGAGATTTGTTACCTTAGCTGGAGAGTAGGCGCCGATCTTGGACAACTGAGGTCTCCTACTGACCTCGAAGGGGAAACTCTGACTGTCGGTGATGTGCCAATGGAAAGTATTCAACTTTACAGCCGCCATCGCATCTGGTAAGAATGATAATATTGGTTTATTATCCAGCTGCCATAAATTCTTAAATATAAAAGGATCACAAAAAAGCCTCTTGACCTTGAGACCCTTTTAATATTTTTGCATAATAAAGGCAACAACAAATTGTCTTACCGACTTAAAAAAGGCAGGTTATTTTGTTTTCATTTTACCATGTTTACATTATATTAGATTTTTTTATCGATACCCATTATGTCTCCGGAGTTTGGCAACTTAATGAGACCTTGTATACTTATTATTATGTTCGACGAACACCGTGTGTCAAAGATTTAGATACAGGAAACTTGTAAGTATGTATAAGTATTTATATTTACCGATGGTAGCCTTGATGGAGGCAACGCTGTAGAAGTTTCGCGCCGTGTCAAGGAGGATACCTCGGTACGGGTACACCGGCTTGTCGCTGATGTTGACATCACGCACGATCTGTAAGGAAAACATATTTCTTTGAGTAACGGGTTCGGAGAAGACTCTGTGGTATTTACAAACTACAATTAGATTGTATGGATAACAAAGAAAAAGAGCATGCGGTTTAAATTACAAGATATCAGTAAGGCCCACTTGCACCACAGATCACTAAATGCATTTAAAACGCTAAACGTTTTTAAATTAAAACATCATTCTGTCTCTGTCATCTCCAAACAATTGACAGAAACAGAACGATGTTTTAAATTCGTTTAGCACGAAATGCATTCAGTGATTTGTAGTGCAAGTGGGCTTATAAGTATTTAATTATGTTATTTAAGTTTTTTTGATGAATATATCCTAAACCAGGGTTTCCCTAACTGTGCGTCGCGACGCCCTGGGGCGTCACAGCACTATCCGAGGGGCGTCGTGAGGCGATCCACTTAGATTAAAAACCGGCCAAGTGCGTGTCGGACCACGCACAATGAAGGGTTCCGTAGTTGGGATGAATTTATCCCAAAAACAAACTTAACTTTGTAGTTGAAAAATATGTTCTCCCATACGGAATGTATGGGAAAACATGTTTTTGCAACTGCAAAGTTGGTCGATTATTACTCGTTAACCTGTAAAGCCTACTTAGCTGTGATAGTTTTCCTTTTAATTTCGTTATATAAACTACTGTTGTGATTTTTTTCACACACCCAAAACCAACCATATAGCCGGCAGGGGGGGGGGGACACTTGACTCTAACAAAAATTAGCACTTTAAAGCTTAATATTTCGCAAACGAATCCCTGAATCCAAAAATGGTTTTAACAAACTCACAATGTTTTTAAAGGACCTTTCCAATGATACCCCTCACCATGGGGTACAAAAATAAAAAAATAAACATCACCACTTTACGTGTATGAGAGGTACCCTAAAAAAAAATGTTTTTCATAATTTTGTTTTACCACTTTGTCGACGTAATTAATATGTATACCTATGCCAAATTACAGCTTTCTAGTACTAAGGGTCTCGGAGCTAAACCGCGGACAGACAGACAGACAGACAGACAGACAGATAGACAGATAGACAGACAGACAGACAGACAGACGGACATGACGAAACTATAAGGGTTCCTTGTTTACTACGGAACCCTAAAAACGGAAGAAGTATAGAAAATATGACGACTAATTTTTTTTTTTTTGTGTGATGAATTTCTAAACTTGAGCTCCGTTTCAGAAAAACAATCACATCCTTCTTCATTAGTGGCCAGCCAACAAAGTAAATAAATACCTCTTTTCATTTTTATTCTTGTTTTGTTTTTGTTCTTATTTTCTAATAAAAATTATTAATGTTGTTTGGAGCTTTTTCTGGTAGGTAAGGGGGCCTCGCAAAAAATTGCAAATTCCCAAGGGCGTCACAGTAAAAATAAGTTTGGGAAGCCATGTCCTAAACAACACATTTCTCGTGATGTGCCCAATATGACCTGAAATAACCAAGGAGAACAGTTAAGAAAGTAGGCAGGTACCTACCATAATTTCTTTCTACTACGTAAATGTAGCTTATCCAAATCGTAAAGAAAATATGTAGGTAAAACATCGATCACTAATAAAGAACTAGATATACAGCCAAGAAAAAGTTCTCTTAAAACTGTCATCAAATTGTGTTTAGGTAATTCTAGTTGAAATTAATGTACATTCATGTAAATTCAACCTTAAAGGCAAAGCTTAAAGTTGTTTTCACAAAGCTATGTACAAAAAGCAATAAATTTTTACGACCTACTCACTGGTCAACATACATCAAATCAAATTCAACCTTACACGCATGTTTTAAAGTTAGAATTACAAAGTGCCAAAAAAAGCAATAAAGTTTTACGACCCAGGCTCGCCGCTAGGACAAGAAATGAGTGGAGTCGAACTGTCCAATATTTGTTGTTTATACTGTAATTAATGTAATTATAAATGATCTTTTTTTAATTTCGTTAAGTTTAGTGTATAAAAAAATTGTGAAAGCATATTTTATTCTATTCCATGGTGTATACAGGGCGGCAGGGACATCGTCTCACACACAACATCTTTGACGTGCTATAATTGATATTAATTTTCCATACCTCATTGGATCTCGAGGAAAGCTAAAAAAATGTGAGTGAGTATGTGAGTTTATCTCACATCTTTAATTTTATTACATGTACTTAGTCAAAATTAAGTGTATAAAATCTTACTATAATATTTATAGAAACAGCAAAGAAGTCTCCATTAAACTAAAAAAAACAGTGGTACTCTGGGAGTGCCGATAGAAGTGAAAACTTGAACAATTTTATTGTGCAGGAAATACTTTTAATGAGGTGTTAGTAACGGTGTCGCGAGTTCAATTGTTTTTTCGCATCTCAAAAATGTCCAACGAGCCTAAAGAATTTTTCACTTCAAAAAAACAATCCTTCTTTAATAATAAAAAATCAAAAAACAATAGCGTCTCCAACAAATGGAACAGAGTCAACGCACATAACCTGAACAATTTAAGTGAGCATGCGATAGTATGATTAATAGGTTTAGTAAGAGTCTTTACAATTGAGATGCTTTATAACTCCTGCTGTTTAATAAGACTTAATTTAAAAAAAGTTCTTACGATGATTTCTTGGCAAAATATCAGCATTTACGGTACAGTGATAACAATTATATAATAATAATATTAATACTTATCGAAAATATGAAACTCCATCCTTTTTAGCGTCTTTTTTTGGGTGGGAAATTATCAAATAACTTCTCCCGCACTGGGCGGAGCGGGAAGGCGTGTCAGACTCTTACTGACTAAAACCCACCCGTGTTCCTTCGGTTGCCCTGTTGCCGGGGGCCACGATGTCCCCATCGGTTTTTTTCGAACCCCCGGCAGGCATTGGTCCTAGCGGACCCCGTCAATTCTGCTGACATCTCTTTGAGGCGCGCGTGGAACACAACGCGCCGTCGACCCGGGCCTGGTCCTTATCGGACGGCGAGCTACCCATTGCTCGCCGTCCGCAAGCCCGCGCCTACGGTGGCCGGAAATCTGTTTTTTTTTTGGATTTGTGATTTTTACAATTTTTTTACGAGTTGTTTACAGTCGGAGCGTCCGAATGCTACTAAATGAAAAGAGCACCCAAACGTTCAATTGGGTGCTCATTCGGTGAGGACATTTTTTGGCGCTGATTGTGTATCTAGTTCTTTATTAGTGATCGATGAGGTAAAATTACAGTAACTGTAATTTGTCCAGTAACTTATAGCATAGTTAACATTAATAACATTCGCGTTATGTAAAACACTGATAAAAACACATGAGTAGTATGAGTACCTCAGTTTAAGTATTTTACATCAATTATGTAAGTGGGTATATTTACACAATTATGCGTGACGGTGTTAATTGCTTTGTCCAATTAATTTACGAACCACTGGACCGATCGAAAGTGCGATACGATGATTATACTTTCTATAATTCGATTCTTCGAGTGCCCAACTTTCACCGACGATTGAATAGTAATAATACGATTTGTATATAACATAACATCACGCCTGTAATGCCCAAAGGATTAGGCAGAGGTGTATCTATGGGACACCCACAATTATGTTTAAGTCCCATGAATTGGGGGCGAGCCTATTGCCATCAACCGGGCACAAATCTAGACTCCGAGCTGCTCTTGATTTGAGCAATGAGTACGTAGGTATTGTGCCTTATTTATCATTAACAGCGTGCAGTTGACGACCTAAATACTTAGATACTTAGCGTGGTAGGGCTTCTGCATTCTCACTAAGAGTGGATTACTGCATTAGAACAATTAATTTGTGTATATTACTAAGCCGAAGCCTTATGGCTTCGGCTTAGTAATTAGGATTAGGATTTTAATAGACTTTTTATGTGAGCTGTTTTGATTGGCTGGTAAAAATATAAACAACCAATAAACAAACCGCAAAAAGACCAAGTTTAAGTTCATTACAAATTACATTCAAAGAAAATGGCATGCATGTAATTTACATCCATAATTAAAATCGATCAGCAACCACAAAACTTTATGTAAAAATAAAAGACACCGTCAAAACCTAATCTTAAACGAATCGGTGTGACTGACCTGGTGAAGACATTAAATATAAAAAGCAAATAACGCCTTGATTCTTGATCCTGAATTGTTTATGCTAATGTTCAGAAGTGACAACTAATATTGAGTTGGTCTGAACCGGTCGGTTTAAATATAAACTCGTTTACCAGGTGAGGCTAAATTGTTGCCTGCTGATGAAGGCCGTATTCTCGGCGGTAGCGGGCAGCGAGGCGACGATAGCAGCGCGTTCAAAAGCTTTTAGTTTTATAAGGAACTGGGGGCCTACCACCAGCTCTTATAGCAGTATTATTATAACCTTGCTTTGACCTTTCGTACCATGACGTCCATAAAATAAGCTTATTGTAATGTTGAAACAATCTTATTTTCTTAACGATTTTGGTGACGTCACCTCTAAAAGTTCATTCAATTCGTACCACGACGTGACTTTTGACAACTAGCAGGATTGTTTTAAAGTCAAATTTAGCAATCTTAAAAAAGTTCCTCGGACTCGACGGAAATATTATTGTTTTGCAATTTATAATAAGAAAAAACATTTTCGTGTCATGTAAAGTTAGTAAAATGTATTCATTTACGTAAAGTTGCCGAATGAATTGTGTATCTATAGATTTTAGTACATGTGTAATTAATTTCTTGTTTGATGGCGAATGCATACGAAACATTTAAGTTTTTGGAAGCGGATAACACAGAAAAATAAAAAAATTCAGAGTACCTCTAGCTGCCGCCCGGAAACCCGACTGCAATGCTGCACTGAATATGAGTAATGTTATTATAAGCTTGAAACAAAACTCTCCTGAAATAAGATTGTTTCGTAAAAGATTGTGGTCGGCTCCCTGTTCTCGCTCCCCGCGCCGCTGCCATCGAGAACAGTTCCATTTAGACCTATGTATTTGAACGCGCCGCTGCAGCTGTCGCCACCGCGCTGCCCCGATACCCGCTACCGCCAAGAATACGGCCTAAGACGCGGAGGGACCTGTTTACCAGGTGTGTGGGTAAGGTACCTATAGGTATAAGTGATTACCAGGACAGGTTGAGAAACTTCTCGAAAACCTGTGGGTCTTGTTTGATTAAAAGTTTTTTTTTAGGTACCTAATATTGTTATACCTATATCATCACAACATCGTGCCCGAAGGGTAAGCTGTACCTATAGCACCTACGACCAAATTTTGCCAGTTATGTTTAAGTACCAGATTTGTAATAGGGAGCGAACTTATTGCCATCAATCGAGCACAAATCCGAACTCCGAGACTGAAAAAATCCTGATGGAAAAACCCAATGAACATTTTGCCCGACCGGGAATCGAACACAGGCAGGATCTCATACCCAGCAGTAACCAGGCAGTACCTATCATATAACAAGCAAATCATAACTTTTTTTTTTTTTTTTTTTTTTTTTTTTTTTTTTTTTTTTTTTTTTTTTTTGGGTGGGAAATCATCAAATAACTAACAAATAACTTCTCCCGCTCTGGGCGGAGCGGGAGGGCGTGTCAGACTCTTACTGACTAAAACCCACCCGTGTTCCTTCAGTTGCCGTGTTGCCAGGGGGCCACGATGTCCCTATCGGTTCTCTTCGAACCCCCGGCAGGCATTGGCCCTAGCGGACCCCGAAGCAAATCATAACCTGAGACTGGTCAATCGCCTGACTATGAAAAAGGCAGAGGGTGTGAGGATTTAGGTAAAAACAATCTAAATTATCACATATATAACGTCACCCATGTTTTTCCCGAAGGATTATCACACCCACATTTTGCCAGTTATGTTTAAGTTTCATGTGACGAGCCTATTACCATCAACAACAAACCATATTTATAATTTTATTTTATTTGTAGATATTTGGACTGTTAGACCAAACCCGACAATCACAAGTTTAGATCAAAAATTGATATAATATGTAAGTCCTGAGATTTAGGTATCGATCCACCCGGATGGCTTCCCGAAATCCTGAGTAATTTCTTAATTTATAGTTAATTAAAACGATACAACACCAATTACCTACATTAATTAACATAGAAACCTAAAAAGGTATCTACATTCTGTTGACAAATAATGTAGTCATGCAGTAATGTCATATGTGATATATTACCTTAATTTAATCCATATCATTCATAATGTTATTGATTCTCAGTCTTACCAGCATATGGTTCCTGATGTCGTCGTATACGATGAGCTGGGAGAGCGTCTCGAGACCGTGTCTCAGACCGAAGAACGAGCCAGCCTTGACAGTGGCGTTGATTCTGTCAGTCGATGCTGCCTGCACGCGGAGCGTGTAGCTCTCGTCCATCTCCAGCGAAAATTCTGCAAAACGTTTATTATTTTATCCATAGCACTAATAATATAATACAATTAGTATGAAACGAATCATTTTCAAGTAGCCTAAACAAAACCTCATAAACTTAAATAAATATGTCTATGTAGATGCATTATTTAGCAACAATAAACAATCTATCAATGTGTCAGATTCGATCTCCTAACCATCAGTCGATGTGTTACCGCTGTGCAATGTCTTGCTACCAATTGTTATGCTAATCACAGTCCCACGCTTGGTTTTTTCTTGAAATGTTTGTCATACACTATCAGTCGCGGAGATTGTTCGTAGTACCGGTTTTGGCATTTATCTACGAGCATAAAATGTTATGTCACCTTCAAGGATATTGACCTCTGAATGAGCGGTACCTATTACTGCTATGCCACTATAGGTTTATGCCTACGTCATTATGTTCCTATTCCTATAATGAAGTGTGCGTGGAACGAGTATTAATATACTGTATCTGATCTATCTTCATGCAAACATTGCCAACAATCAATACCACATAAAAAATTGAATTAAGTAACTACGTACTTGATAGTCGAGAAGATAGTGATTTAGTTACGATAAGTAAGTTAAGCACCTTTTAAAAACTCATTACTCTCTACGCACGATTCCGCACAATTCGTATGGGGTCCCCGAAACGATCAATCGCAATTGTCAATTTTTACGTGATTGATACACATTGATGCGCCAATAAGATCGTGTACCAAATGCAGTTGAAGGGATTGACAATATTACTACTATACAAATGGATGGCAATTGATCAATCGCAATTGATCGTTTCGGAGACACCATTATGTATCGAAAATGAATCGTTTTTAAAACCATACTTACTGCTTGATTTGAAAATGCCTAACTGACCGTTTGAAATGACTCTGAAGACAATTAGTGAAGGCATTAGTAGCAAAGACACGACATTAGTTCCTGTATACGTAATTGCGTTATCAAAAGTCCAAGATTGTACAAAGAAGATTATATTTGCTTCAGCATATATGAGTTGAGCTACACGATTACTGACAAATATGTGCACTGACTAGTGACTAGAGGTCCACTCAAATGTGTGTAGTTCTTTCTTCAAAAGACCATTTCAGACACTACTCTATTTGGTCCTCACATGATCTAACAAAGATTATTTCTGGACTTTAAAAGAGACTGTGACCTCTGAGTTCGTTTCAGTGTTTCTTTCTCAAAGTATATAGACGGATAGAAAACACCGACCTCATCTAGTTTTTTAAATATTATTGACGTGTAAAAGTGTTTGTATAAACTTACTTCCAGAAATTAAACTATTGTAAAAACAAAACTCAATAGGTAGCTGTTTGCGTATACATGATAGATAAATCGTTGTGTGGCAAATTAAACGTTTCGTAAAGTCGTTGGTGGGGCTCGCGAGGCGCGGTTTCCTTTGGAAAGTCAACAAAACTTGGAACGAGTTTGCCTGACAAGAAAGTTGCTTAGGATAAACTGAAATATTATTACTTTGTTTCCAAAGTAAACCAATGTTCTTGCCATGGAGTTATCTATACTTAACTTATGTTATAAATTTAAGTCGCTTTTCGAGTCTGTCTGTGTGATCGCGTTGTTTTTCTAAACTACACAACGGACGGATGCTGTTTTCACCATCATTTAGAGAATTTGTTCCGGAAAGTTCATGTGTAAGATACATTAATGCTAAACATACAAATAATATAGAAATCTCGATATTTTGTCAAGTCGTAGAAACCATACGAAGCAGGGGCGGATCGTTAGTTGATAATAACGTTTTAGAAGTTTTTAATAATATATTTTAAGGACATGGAAATGGTGCTTCGTATCAAAAGGTAAATAACAATGTATCCACCCGGATAAATTGTTATTTACCCTTTGATACGAAGCACCATTTCTTACAAACTAGTAGGTAATACTTAGAACTTGTGAGTTTTAAAGTAGGTAATAGGTATTATAGAAATATCTGTGGAAGGTAAATTAACACAGTCATTAAGTAAGGGAGGCTTACCATTGACATCAGGATTCTCATTGAAAAGTTCCACATACACCGCCTTTCCAGTCGACTTGGGTGAAACCCCGTGTGGTATCGCCATTGAGACCATTTTCTTGAATCTCTGTAGGCAATAATATTATTATCATTATCATAAGTTATAGAATCAGGCATTACTCTGCGGACATCCATGACAGTATAATGATATAATAACAAAGAACATAACATTATACTATCATTATCATAACACAACAGTAGTTCTGTTCTCAGTCTACATGTAGCAGTTGACGAGCCTAACTCCGCCCTGCTACTGAGAATTTTCTAATAGGATAACCAATATAACTTTTCCCGGAGGATCGAGCCTTCGGATCAAAGCAGAATCCTATGGTCAGCAGCCGCACTTGCGACCGCTAGACCAATGAAGCAGACAACTTTTTCAAAGAGTCTAAACGTTTTCAAAAAGTCTAAACGTTTAAGTATTGTTCTATTTCTGTTAGTCGTTTGAAGATGATAAGTACCTAGAGACAGAATGATGTTTTTAATGTTGTTATGTTTAGGGCTAAACACATTCAGTGAGTTGTGGTGCAAGAGAGCCGTGAAGTGGACAAATATTGGTCTTATAACTATAGTGGTACTTGGTTTAGTAAATCATTTCATTATGATGTCAGACAGTCTACACACGCTTTTAATCGATACGATCTCATCTATAACTCATTCATCATTATTATAAACACAGAGAGTGGATGTTGTCATAGATTTGTCGCTTGTCCTTTCCGCAATCCTCTAGCTAGGTATTAAATCCAGTACTTACACTATCCACATATCAATTTAAATCATAATTATTATTGTAATTGCGATTTAATTAATTGTATCCTCATCTGTGTATTCTGTTACTTTATATCTATGTTTGCAAACAAATCCATTATTCTTTTAATATGTATTTTCTAATCTAGGTATGGGGTTCAGACGCAGAAGATTGGTTAATTTTTTTTAATGCCTTCCTGCACATATTTCTATTTTGAATTAAATTACCACTTTGTGCTTTTCTCTTGTCTTATCTACAACGGGCGTTACGTTCGCTAATAACAAAGCTTTCTTCTTCAATAATGCTATGATTTTTCCTGCCACACCTTATAAAACTATCAAATAAAGTAGGACTTACCTCTCCAGCAGCCTTCATAAGATCAGCGGACCTTCCTTCTTGCGCCAGCTTCACATCGATGTTGTTAATGTTGATCTTCGACAAAAAGTTGCCGAGGTCTGTCTTGCCAGTAGGCTTCGGCCATAGTAAACCTGCAGGAGAAAACTGGCATTATAAAACGCACGCTCTTGAATCAGTTTGACCACAGTTGTCAATTTCCAACGCAAACTTTCAAACCAATTCTTATATGCATCAACATATTGGCGATACGATACCCATGGCGTTATTGATATCCTACATATTAAAGAGAACTCGATCAATTATGTCATCTTCGGAAACGAATTTAAAACGAAAATGGCAAGCTCCAAAATATATAAACTTTAAGCTGACCTGAAAAACATCTCTAATTGACTTTGGGACCCAAAACGCGAGACATCGCCATAAAGTATGCATGCTTAAGTAGTGTGTTTATTGTTCCGTTTTGTACATTTGCATAATCAGAAAATTCCAAATTCTGGTTTCAAGAGGTCAAGAACCACTGATATTAATTTGAGACTATTGCGAACCCAATTTAGACCTCGGCAAATCTTCCAATGTTCAATACGTTTAGGACTTTTTAACTTGCGATCACATCAGTCGATTTAAATTTTTTAACATTGTAATAAAGGATTTCGAGTGCAACAATGCATTTATTTCCAGTACTATCAACTATAATTATTATAACAAAAACATCAGCTGCCACAATCAAATGGGGGAAACGGGTCATCATGGCGTTCACGATATCGAATCAGTACTGCACTACGCTATATTTCCTATACTTAGGTCCAGTAGTTTCCTGCATGTAACAAATCAGTACCTAACCTACCTAACATGTTCAAGTCGTTTGCTATCTAGAAAGCGTGAACCTTTATCGTAGTTGAATGATCATTGACTTCGAAACACTACGGATAAACTTCAGTGCATCTATTTACAGCTATTGGTGGGAATTGGAATTTTTAATACAGACAAAGATTGATGGAGGCAGACTACGAGGAATGAGGAATATGTCGAGAGAAAAGTTTTACAAGGAAGGCCAAAGAGGCATAGATTATGTCATGAAATGGCTAGAAACGGAGTGCATATTGGAATAAAGAAGATATATTGTATAAGGAATAAGAAGACATGCTGTCAGGCCTGCTGAGCAGGAGGACGATACTGAAACCGAGCCTGATGATAAGACGACATCGTTAAGACATCAAAATAGTGAGAATGTACATATAAGTATAATTTATTTGTTAAAAAATATACAACGATTTAATTATTATGGTGATACTTCTACTGAATTTGATACAGGATACCACAAGGATTGCCGAAAGCGTCACATAAAGAAGGCTTTACTTTAGGCTCTTCAATATTGTTTTGATTGTGATAGTGGCAACACTGCCCGAGTGACATGTCAAATTTGGCAAATAAATGAATATGAATACGAATTTTTGTTCCGTATTTAAAAATTAATTTTAATTAGTAATTTAGTAAAAATGGGTGTAACTGTATGTGTAAACGAAATTTAACTGCATAAATACTCAAGATTGTCATTCTTCTTTCTAACTGACCGACCCATTGACAATTTAATCTAATTACGAATTGAATTGTTGACCGTAATATAATTTACAACAGTGAAAATGTCATCATCTAGTGAGAACATCTTCACAGAGGACTGAAATTGAGTTGCCGGAAAAAAACATCTCGTTAAATATCCAGAATTGTACAAATTGTACATTTAAATAAAATGAACTATTTAATATTGTATTGGATTATTTTATTTTCTCGCAATCGTAGTGAAAAGTAGAGTGTAACACAAGGCGCTAAAACCCATTATAACTCGGTTTCTATTTACTCCCTCGCTAAAGCTCGGAAGTAAAACTACCTCGTTACAATGGGTTATTTTAGCCCCTCGTATAACAATCTACTATTTCATCCCCCCATCTCGGAAAGAGTGTTTTTGCAAAAGCCATTTTTATCCGCTAGAGGATACAGTAAATTGAATTTAGAACATCATGTGCACTAAGTTTGTGAATTCAAAACATCATTAATAGTAGATTGTTATACGAGGGGCTAAAATAACCCATTGTAACGAGGTAGTTTTACTCCCGAGCTTTAGCGAGGGAGTAAATAGAAACCGTGTTATAATGGGTTTTAGCGCCGTGTGTTACACTCTACTTTTCACTACGATTGCGAGAAAATAAAATAATTCAATTTTAAATAGTTTATTTTATTTAAATGTACAATTTGAACAATTCTGGATATTTAAACGAGATGTTTTTTTCCGGCAACTTAATTTCAGTCCTCTGTGAAGATGTTCTCACTAGATGATGACATTTTTCCTTTGTAAATTATATTACGGTCACCAATTCAATTCGTAATTAGAGAAAAATTCAAAAAAAATCGTGCCAATGCCTTTTTTATTTCTTCTGTAGCCGCAACGCAATGCACGCATTCTACCGAAGAGATAGCCGCATTAAGTTCCATTTTCAAAAATAAAAATATGCTCTTTTTTTTGTGAACCAGTATTAAATCGAGTTCAGAATTACGATTATTCTACATAAGAATAAAGACTTTTTCGTTTTTCAAGACTCGTTGGAACAGACAAAAATTAAAAAGAAATTAATTTTTCCCCTAGAGCAAGAAATGCTATTTTTTCCCCGCTCTGGTGCTCTACAATGACGGCCTTTTTGAGCAAGAGGAGTGAAAACCTATTTACTTCTCCCTCCATGGTGCCGAATTTATCATACAACCCTTTTTAATTTGTTAAAAACTCAGACTCGGAACCTTCTTGGTGTACTTTTTTTAATTTGCTTTAAGCACGCCATTTTTCTTTCACGTCATATTGTTAAAACCTTAGGTTAAAAACAAGAAACTTGAAAACAAGTGAAAAACCTAAAATGAGTGGGTCTAGCGACGAGGAAGTTTATTTGACGCCAACAGCAAATGAGCTTTCTCCCTCAACAATCTCGCGAGAAGTATTTGAAACAGTACGATATGTTTAACACGTGGCGACTAGCTAAAAGAGCCAAAACTTTCTCAGAAAACGTTTTAATATCAACATTACCGTACCTAAAAAAATATTACACTCAACTCAACGAACAATATCAAAGAAAGGACATTTTGGTAGGCCGCATAAACTACTCAAACTGCCAGACTATCACTAAAACTAGCAGAGAAATAAAAATAATAATAATATCCACATAGTCCTCACATTCACAATAATTAATAGTAGATTGTTTGCCAAGGGAGCAAACAACAATTTTTAAGGCGATAGTGTTTCTTTGAATCAGCGCAGCGAGGGATTCAAAGTACGTCAGTCGAGCTTAAAATAGTGTTGCTCCCGAGGTGAACACTCTACCTCTCACTCTTCTCTCTATGAAAAAAACAAACATGTGTGATTCGACCTCCCTCAGGAACGAAGTTCCTTCTCAAGTATGATTTAAAAACAAAATTTTCGCAGCCGCCATCGTGGATTTACATTTTGACCTTACTATCGACTTTAGCATCTTCCAAAACTATGAAAACGAAAGGGAAATGCCCATTTGATAAGGAGGTTTTGGCCAAGTGACGCCCATGAAAGAAAAAAGTTGTAGGCATTAGGGTTAACATTATAGATAAAGAAACAACCACTATTTTTTACATAGAACTCGGTGGGTCTTTTATAAATTAAAGGTTAGTAAAAAAACATATTTATAGTTTTGGTACAATCCATTCTGCAATTATAGTTCTTATTTGTATGTCTCTTGTGCCTGTTTTACGTTGGTATAGATGATGAAAGTGCTTTCTTAATACAGATTGACCACAGTTTACACAATCATATATGTCGATGCCCAACATTTCGTTCTTGTAGTGCACAAGGCTGTTATTCCTTGCCAACATCCAACATTGGTCACACATCAGACTATTATCTGAAACATAATTGCATACTGTCATAAAAATCATTTATACCTATTAGCATGCTGTAGCATCATAAGGTCTTTATGTATAAATACATTGAATGACATCGGTCTTTGATACCATTTTTGATGATCATACAATTCATTACTTATGTCACATAAAATATGTGGCAATGGTTTGAGACAAAACAAACTTCAAATATTTATTCCTATGGTTTCCGTGACACTAACCAACCGAATTATTCAATTCAAACCTAACGTAAAGTAGCTATGCAGTAAAAGTTGCTGAGTATGTACCTTGTATGTTCATAAAGTAACTTACTTGTTGTGGAGCAATCCATTGCTGAAATATAAACCGAACTTCCACATTGCTTAAGGTAAATCTCTTAAGTCTTCGTGTATGCACGCCACAGTTGACACAGAGATGGCTCCGTGGTAAGCTGGTAAGTTCGTGTAATTCAGGTTCCATATTCGTGTCAGGTCCTTGGCGAGAAACAGGTACGGTATCCATTGGCAAGCTAGTGTCGTCGTAGGAGGCGGGTACAGAATCAAATGTAAAGCCAAAGTCGTCATCGGAAACGGTTACAGGGTCCATAATCGTAATCAAAGTCGTCGGAAAATAAAATAGAAATACGTAGTCGAAAAAACACAGCACCAAACAAAATGTGAAATATTAATGTCAATCAGTTGTCAATTACGATTATTTTTAACGTAGGGATGCGACATGACATCCATTTATCGAAAAATCTATATTAAAAAAAAACTGAAAATACGGAATCGGTTCAATGGATCGTGTTTAAAATGAAATAACATTTTTTTTTGTCTCTAATGGAAATAACAAAAGAGGTAACAACTGACGCTGACGAGACGCTGGGACAGTTACATAGACCAGATGTTGCACAGCCTAAATGGAGCTTCTCGGCTGGTTGGCCTCGGCATGAATTTGGACAAGACGAAAGTCATGTATGTATAATTCGCATGTCTTGCCAAATGTAATCCACATCAAAGGATCGCTTCTCGAAGTTGTGAAGGAGTACGTCTACTTAGGGCAACTCATCCAGCTCGGTAGGCACAACTTTGAGAAAGAAGCCGACATTAAAGATCCAGCTAGTTTGGGCAGCGTTTGGAAAAATTCGTCAAGTCTTGTCGTCTCCAATCGCGCAGTATTTGAAGACTAGGGTCTTCAACCAGTGCGTCCTGCCCGTTATGACATACAGTGCCGAAACGTGGACACTGACAGTCGGGCTAGTCCACAAATTCAAGGTTGCTTAGCACGCTATGGAGCGGGCTATGCTCGAAGTGTCTTTGAAGGTTAAGATCAGAAATGAAGTTATCCGGAAAAGAACCGGAGTTATCGACATAGCCTGCAGAGTAAGCAAGCTGAAGTGACAGTGGGCAAGTCATATTCGTCGAAGGACTAATGGCCAGTGAAGCAGACGAGTTATAGAGTGGAGACTGCGTATCGGTAAGCGTAGTGTGGGATGCCCCTCAGCTAGATGGACCAACGGCCTTAAAAAGTTGGCTGGGACGGACTGGATGCGGAAGGCGGAGGAAAGGGTGTTGTGGCGCAGCCTGGGAGAGGCCTATGTCCAGCAGAGGATTGCGATAGCCTGAGTTGATTGTAACAACTACATAATAAAAAATCGATTTCCCAAAAATCTATTTTTGGTGACCGGTTTTGAGTGTATCGATTTTTTTCAGTAAAAGTTGCCATCCCTACTTTGACAGGATTGACTAACAATCGGAAATGTTAGATAAGGAAATAAACGATTGAGTGTCTTGATTAAATCGGCTTTTAATTCCGGAGGTTTCGTTACAAATAAGTAATAGCAATATTTTAGTTACTAAATGGGTATTTTTTTTGTATTTCCCACATTGCTGGGCAAACTATGGCCAAAAATAGGCGTTTCCCTTTATCATCATGAGTACATGATGATAAATTTGAAAATTCTCAGAGCCGCCATCTTGGATTTACGTTTTGACCTCACTGTCGGCACCCTCAAAAACTATGAAAACGACACCATTGGCGAAAAATTTGAAAATTTTCGCAGCCGCCATCTTGGATTTTCAATTTGACCAAATTCACACTTTCTCTCTCTCTCTCTCTCTCTCTTGCCAGCCTGTTACTTGTTCATACAATGTTCGTGTTTGATCTCTTTGGTGATTGGAACATTTACTAACAATATCCACATTCCAAATCAAATCGCCAGATACCCAGCGAACTTAGTAGTGCCAGTTTAGTCATACGTACACAAAAATACACACACCTTCACACACATTTACAACACCTACACCGCACTGATACACGCCCGCACACACTATAAATATTAATAACTAGCTGACCCAGCAAACTTCGTTCCGCCTAACAGTCAATGAATGTGCATGTTTAGGATTTTAAAATTTTTACCCTACCCACCCTACCTAGAAATCAAAAAAGCCGAGCCACACAAAATGTATGAGAACGTGAATTTTCTTCATAAAAAATTTCCCGTGAGTTTTCCATATTTTCTCACCGTTTAAACCTTCCCTGGACTACGACAAACATTTCGAAACCATAATCAGCTAAATCGGCCCAGCCGTTCTCGAGTTTTAGCGAGACTAACGAACAGCAATTGATTTTTATATACAGGGCGTTTGGCAGAACGTTGAACATACGAAAATGGTGGATAGGTGGGGTCATCTGCTACTTACTCAGCCCTAATTTATTTGGCCTTTGTTTTTTTTTAATGCAAGTTGAAATTATCATTTAAGTATTTTTTACATCTTTCTGTGAGTTTGAGGACTCATAACTTTTTTTCTAGCTAACATCTGAATAAAGCAATAATTTTATAAGAATCTGCCAATATTAAAGATTACAAAAAAAAAAAAAAAATTTTGCCTGTTTTACCCATTTTAAATAAAAATTACACTTTAAAGTTAAGAAAGTGGTGAAACTAGAAGAAAGCAATTTTTTTTTTAAATATCTGTTTGGCCAGGGCCGAATAAATTAGGGCTGAGTAAGTAGCAGATGACCCCAACTATCCACCATTTTCGTATGTTCAACGTTCTGCCAAACGCCCTGTATTGTGTCACTCTCTGTATTTCATATTTTTCTGTCTATTCGTAATTGGCGTAATGTTTAGAATAATAATAATTTACTTACTGTCAGCTGTGAAGCTACCTTATAGTAGATAAATAAATAAATCACTTTTAATCCCTAGGGATTAAAAAGCTATTTTAGTCCCTGTTTACGAGGACTAAATTAGTTCTTTTTGAATAGATGTGATAAAAAATAATATAATACTTTACAAAGTAATCATGTCTATTTGAATATAATTTTCAACAATGTCAATGTGTAGGTACCTATATAAAACTGGACTTGTCTTATCTATGTATCTTTGGCAACAACCATAATAAATTGCTTACAGCAACTTGTTTACTAGGGCCCCATACCGTCAAATACCGTGACAATGCTACATTGATCCACATTACACGGAGGTGACGCGTACCCTGACATTTACAAAAACCTGTTCCGATTTTGTCGCGACTCGAATAAATATCGTAATAATCGTTGCGATCATATCGTTTGCGAACAATAAAGTTGGTTGAGTGTTGAACTCAGCCAGAATAATGGGTCTAGAAAATATTGATTCTAAAATATAGTTACAGCAGTAGGAACATTTTATAATCACAAAACATAACATCACGCCTGTATTCCCCGAAGGTTTAGGCAGAGGTGTACCTATACTACCCACATTTCACCAGTGATGTTTTAAATCCCATGTATAATAGGGGGCGGGACTATTGCCATCAACCGGGAACAAATCGAGATTAGAATCGAATATTAAATAAGCCTAAGCTTCCACCATTTAATGTTTGAAAAAAAAACTTTTAAAAAAAAATTAAAAAAATAAAATACTGATCCAAAGACACCGACTTCCGAAATTATAGTTATTTTTATCTATGTAGTTTGGAAGTCGGTTGTATTTTTTGTAAAAAAGATTTTTTTTTTTCACTTTTTAGTGGGTTGTTTTGTAATTTATCTAAGTTAAGCCTTGTGCCTATACATTTGAAGAGTTCCCTCGATTTCTCCAAGATCCCATCATCAGATCGTGACCAAATGACAATGGGACCAACTTGAAAGTATACCCTTTCAAACAAAAAAAGAATTTTTCAAATCGGTTCAGCCGTCTTCGACTAATCGGGGAACATACAAAAAAAAAATCCCGACGAATTGAGAACCTCCTCATTTTTAGGGTTCCGTTAAAAAACGGAACCCTTATAGATTCGTCATGTCTGTCTGTCTGTCTGTCTGTCTGTCTGTCTGTCTGTCTGTCTGTCTGTCTGTCTGTCTGTCTGTCCGTCCGTATGTCACAGCCACTTTTTTCCGAAACTATAAGAGCTATGCTGTTGAAACTTGGTAAGTAGATGTATTCTGTGAACCGCATTAAGATTTTCACACAAAAATAGAAAAAAAACAAATAATTTTGGAGTTCCCCATACTTAGAACTGAAACTCAAAAAATTTTTTTTCATCAATTCCATACGTGTGGGGTATCTATGGATAGGTCTTCAAAAATGATATTGAGGTTTCTAATATCATTTTTTTCTAAACTGAATAGTTTGTGCGAGAGACACTTCCAAAGTGGTAAAATGTGTGTCCCCCCCCCCTGTAACTTCTAAAATAAGAAAATGATAAAACTAAAAAAAAATATGATGTACGTTACTATGTAAACTTCCACCGAAAATTGGTTTGAACGAGATCTAGCAAGTAGTTTTTTTTAATACGTCATAAATCGTAAACTTATCGTTACTTGCTGCTACGGAACCCTTCATGGGCGAGTACGACTCGCACTTGGCCGCTTTTTTTTTAAGTCAGTTAAAAAGAATCGGTGTTTTTGTGACAGGATTCTGATAGAACAATTTCTATGAAGCTTTCATATAAATTGTTCTACTATAGTCGCGTTACGCTGTCGCGACGCGCATGTCTGCGGTAGTCTTTACGTCATTGACACTGATTAGGTATTATCTTTTGGATTTTATGATCATAACAAACTGTTGTTCGACACTTCATTGTATTCAAAACTAAGGCAAACGTCTGATAAGATTACCAGATAAGTAAGTAGATTAGTTATGTACTAAGACGAGATAAATCTAGGTCAGGCAAATGAATCATTGCTTACAAATTCACATCACGATGTCCATCCTTTTATTCCACCTACTACTTAGACAACAAACGTGTGTTTATGCAAACACATTTTGCCATAAACATCGACGCAGTCAGCAGTGGCGTATTTTAAGATTCAGCGCCCTGGGCCTGAAAGGTTTGCCGCCCCATAAATTAACGGGAAAATGCAAAAACTTTTTATTATAAAATAAAATCCAGCAGTGTGTTGATGTGGGCTGAGAATGATGATAATGAATAAAAAAATAAAAAGGCCATACAAAGAAATAAACGCCATTTATGCAATTTATTTATATTTTTCATGGATTGTTTGGTTAACACATTCTTCAATGACACTGTCAACACATAATTAACGGATTTTGTTAAGTCAGTTTCTGTAGTAAGAATAGCTAAACTACATATTTTTTTCATTTCTCATACTCTGAAAGTACCTAGTGTTTGTTTGATCCGACTAGCGGGTCGAAGACGCTGCTCCCCATCTTTAGATGAAAAATTAATTGCTTCCCTTTCTAGGGCGGAAATGAATTTTAATTAAAAATAGAAGTAAATTTGGTTAGGTAGTCGGTTACGATTTTTTTTACATAATTATAAAAATATCGATTAAAATCCACGAATAAAATAAAATTAAAATGCTGACACGGTGTGTTCCATATTTTAAAAAGACTATACAGTATGTTAACTAACAGAGCGCGTTCCCGTTAACCCGAAGTAGGATAGTAGCGTCCATATGCTATATACATCATGCTGTAAAGAAACACTCTGTACACGCGCACTTGTCTTTCAACGTGGAAAGACAAACTGTGCGGCAAGTGCGCGTCCACAGAGTGTTTCTTTTACGTAGCAATTTAATATTTATTGTAAATATTTTATTATAAAAATAAAAATTTAAATATTTTTTTCATGTAAGAACGCTATACCGTAGTATTATACATTATATGTGGCTATACTATACAGGGTTAACGGGAACGCCTTCTGTTAGTTAACATACTGTATAATTTGGCGAGATAATGTTGCCGTCACAAACTAAACTAAATTTAAGTTTAGTGCATCTTTTTCTTTCTATTTCATTAAGAAAAGGACAGAAGATAAATTTTAGTTTAGTCCTGTCAAATTAATCAGCGCTTGACGTAAATTGACGTAATTTTAGTTGGCAAGTTTTTAATCACGTCTAAACTTGTATGGAGACTGACAGGTGTCTTTGGTTTTGAATTTTCGTTCTTTGTCACCGACTTCCGAAATTAAAGTTATTTTTCACTTTGTAGTGTTTTCTTTGAAGTCTGTTGTTTTTTTTTGTAAAAAGTTTTTATTTTTCACTTTTTAGTTGTGATACCTACCCCACACAAATTCGAATACCACTACCTGCTATGTAAATAACAGTGACAGGAAGTTATCATAATATCATCCACATACTAAGTGAGGTAAAAATACGTATTATTGAAACTAACTCAAAAACTACCCAAGTAAAGACAATAAAATTTATATGGGACCACCTCTGAAGTATGATCTACCAAACAAAAAAAGAATCATCAAAATCAATTCATAATTGACGGAGTAATCGCGTAACAAACATACAAAAAAAAAAAACAACATACAGTCGAAATGAGAACCTCCTCCTTTTGGAAGTCGGTTAAAAAGTAGTGTTTAACACGAGTGAAAGTCATCAATTCCTTTTCACCCTTATTTTATCAATCTACTATTTTCTTCTTCTAAGTATGGAAAACAAACGTTTCGCACTGCAATTTGTCACCGCAGTGCACAGAAATATGCGTCAAATCCTTTTGTTTAATAAAATAAGGTTGTTTGATTGCCTTAATTAAACTCATTTTATTTTCATAAGAGGTCAAAAAACACATTCTACTTGTTATTGTTTTAAAAGAACACATTCTTCATCCACCAGATCAATCGGATATACTTTAGGGAGTTTAATGGCATTCACGCTAACTTCTGCTTCAGACATTAGCCCGAGGTGCAGCTTGCGCCGCTCCTCGCAGCCTGCCGCCCCGGGCCATGGCCCTTTAGGCCCTAGGGTAAATACGCCACTGGCAGTCAGTGTTGTTAAGAATGTGCACTATTAGAATTTGCAGCTATCGAAATAGACACAACACACTGAAATATACAAAGGATATCTTAAAAAATCGAATGTTGTTTCGCTAAATTTATAAAAAAAATGCTGTAGAGATAATTTTACACACAAATCTTATAAACACTTTGGTCTATTAAATGCCGTAACTTTGTATTTCTCCTGATTTCTATTGAGATTAAAATACCTACATTACTCTCGAAACATACTTTGACAAAACAGGTAGGTATCCTAATACCTATGAAGCTAGAACACACTTACCTTAGTAGATTTTTAAATGAAAAAGGCATGCTACCTACGTCAAGTTTTGCTATAACAAGACAAGTCAAGGATGAGATAATGACAAATCATGATGAGTTTCTCGGAAGTCGGAAAGTAAACGGGAAGGTATTATCTATCTTATCTAGAAGACTTACCATACTCAGTGCAGAACATCTTGCAGGCCTCCAAACTGAGAACAGGGTCCTTATTCTGAGGGTCGTTGCGGGTTTTCACGCATTTTGTTTCTTCGCAAGACCACCTCCATGGCGACACTTCTTCGGCAGTTGCGCTAAAATAAAGATTTCATTTTTTGAGATAACATTGATGAGGATTTATTTAGAGAAAAGAGTGTCTGAAACTAGGCAAGTCAGTTCTTCAGTGTCATTAATAATTATGTATGAGATTATTAGCTTCGAATACCTAGACGTGCATCGGTGCATCACGTGCATAGCTTGTTTTTGATCTTATGTTGCGAATCTTTATTTAGCTACTTTCACAGCATTATGTCATATGGCATTTTACTAATTTTTCACTCGCCCCTTCGTAAGGGGCGAATCACTACTCCAAAATAAGTAGTAAAAAACGACGTGAATGGAAGATTTTAATCGAAGGGGCAAGATCCAAGGGGCGAGCGGAGCCCAAACCATTTTGCATGCTGACATTGAATCCATCTTTATTTTGCAAAAGAGAACTGTCAGAGCCATTTATAATTTACGTCGCCGCGAATCTCTCAGGGAACTATTTAAAAAGATTAATATTATGACGGTACCTTGCCAATTCATTTATGAAAATATTATCATGTATGTAAGAATAAATCCACATCTTTTAAATAAAATAAGTGATAGACATAATTTTAGTACTAGAAATAAAAATAAAATAGATCAAGGATTATTTAGATTATCTAAAGTACATATATCTTTTATGGGGTAAATACTGTGTTAAATGTTACAACAAAATACCTTGTGATATATTGCAATTAAATGAAAGAAAATTTAAAACTCATATTAAAAGTACACTTTGTAAACAAGCATAATTATTACAAATTAGAGGATTATATCCCAGATAAGAATGCTTGGAAACATGCTGGTCTAGCTCCATAGGACAATTTAGAATCTAGACTAAATCAAACTGGTTGCTAATTTAATTGGATAATTTATTATTTTATTATTTGACTTATTAATTGTATTTTTTTGGAAAATCGTCATCACTTTTACAATGTTTGTAAATATGTGAGCATTACATAATTAATTTATCTATCGTTACTTCATTTTAATTCTTTTGACCTATTGTGGTATAGTAATTTTATTCTAGATGCATCGTCCTCACATATAATTATTTAACTAGTGTACCTACACAAAATATTTTAAAAGAGTAACACGGTGGAGTTTCTTGCCCATTCTTCTCCATACGAAAACTACCTTTTGGAAGGGGTGATTAGAATCAATTCTATTATTTTGTAAATTTTGACGTTTGAAAGTGCCATACAAGGGCCTATTTGAAATAAATGATTTGACTTTAACTTTATTAGCCTAGAAGTAGATAACAGTTGTAAAATATAACTCAATACAATGCGAAATTACTTGTTATTTGCAATGTCTGTATCCCGTTCATCTATTTTAACATGACTGATGTTCTTTTAAACGTTAATTAAAGACACCACCTGCTTGACGTAAAGACTGGATGATTAAGAAATGCCGCTATCGACGAATCGATTAAATACGATTACCCATTTGCGTTCAATTTACGACCTAAATGGTAATGCTAGAGCAATTTTTTAACGCTTAGCCTACTTAACAATCTGCCTTTAACTACTTAGTTCAATAAATCCTCCCACAAGAGTGACATTGAAATTGCTGGGCACATTACAGCACCTATCTAATGATTGAATAAGTTGTGGGTGGAGCATTTTAAACAGAGTTTTATAGAGTAGGCCGGTGCTGTTCCACCATCCTAAGTGCCACAAATAATCCCGAACAGCTCAAGATATCCCGGGAACGCTAAACTGTTTGGGGGCCGACCCGACAACGGAAGTGATAGCATACTTACTTTCAAAACCGTGGTGCCATATTCTGTAACTAACTAAAGTTCATTGCGGTTGAACCTCATTCGAGTGAACGCACCCAATAAGGCCCGCTTGCACCACTAATGACTAAATACGTTTATCTAAACCCATGTTATTAATCTTCTATAAAAGTTTCTGAAATAGTTAACTTATTGCCAACATTAAAACAACCAGTATTATAGTAACCATAATATCATCCAAACGAGTGTTATAATGTTGTAGGTACTCAATTTCATTGTGCAAGTCCTTTGCTTTTTCGATCTCTTCCTTACTCATCAAACTGGCTTTGTCATGAGATCTTCCAGGGATTTTCGACGACCTTCCACATTCTTGCACTTATATAAATCAATAATTAGGCCACAGTTAGAGTTTGCAGTACCTATTTGGAACCCTTTTTACGTAAAATGTAGTGAACAATTAGAACTAATACAACGTAATAGTACATTACTGCCGCGGTCTATAATGACTACTTTGCTGGTCGCGCTGATGATGGCCGACAGCGCAGCGTAGCGCAGCTCCAGGCCGACACAGCGCGGTCAGCGTGCAGCACTTGATGGACGAGCTGAGATAAAGGCCGAGGCCGTAGGTCGAGGCCTTTACAGCGAGGACAGCAAGGGCTGCAATGATGGCCAAGCTGGAAGGCCTAGAGCGTAGCTAGGCTAGCTCGCGGCAATCATAGCGAAGCGAAGCAGTCATAGTGGGCCAAGGCTTGTATAGTGCTTTACTCAAAAATGCAAGTACCTAATCTAAATAAAACCAGTAAGTAATTTCAATAAAATATATATTAATTAACTAGAAATTTAATTAAAATGACAATTATGAAAAGTACAGTTACTAAAATTCAACACCGACTTTCCCGGTTTTTTTTTTTTTTTAAATTCTATTTTAATTTGGGACTTTTATAATCGCAATGCGTATGACAGTCCCATCATACCCTAAACAAATAGTAACAAATCACATTGCTATGGATTACATTTGGGCCATAAACCTGAACAGACTCTACCTAATCTAAATAAAACCAGTAAGTAATTTCAATAAAATATATATTAATTAACTAGAAATTTAATTAAAATGACAATTATGAAAAGTACAGTTACTAAAATTCAACACCGACTTTCCCGGTTTGATATTACTAATAGTTTGCGATAATTTTAATGCGGTGTTTGACTGCTGTATTATTTCTTCATTTATTAATCTTTTTGTACCTATCTCTATAAATACAAACAGCTGTGTTTTAAATAAAATCTTTTTGCATTTGATTTTTTAAAACGTTGAAACGTCAAAATAGCGGCCGGCAATGTTTTGCCGGCCTGTTAGAGCGACCAGCAAAACTTTGCCGGCCGCTCCTTGAAACAGAACGGCAAGGTCGACTTTGCTCAAACAAGGTTGTCAAAATAATGACCACATTACATGCATTTTTGAGTAAATACCTTCGTGCAATGAATTTTAGATGTTATCGGAATAAAATGTCATACCACTTACTTCTTAAAAAGTATGATCTTCTAGTTCTAACCTTAAAATCAAGACGGAAACTTCTGGAAGTTATGACTCTGTTCAATGTTTGCCGCAATCATTTTGACTGTCCGGACTTAGTTAGGAGTCTATGTTACTTGGTTCCTCGAACAGTTCATGTACGAGAGGTACGCTATCGACGTCTATTTGCTACTCGCCTTTGTAAATCCAACGCTGGCTCGCGTTCACGACTTCATCGTTTAGTTGAGACATATAACAATGAGTTTTTTTTTTCTTGGTAAAAATGCGTAATCCAAGCAACCCTAAAGGATCAGCAAAGTATTGTATAATGAATGACGTAATGTTTGATATTACTAATAGTTACTAATAGGCAGTGCCTATTTGCCTAAACTTCGAAGAACAGAGACAAGAAACGGAGACTTCCTTAGGACTACATTTTTTCCGGGACATCCGTCCCGAAATTCGGGACAACACTTTTAAATACATTTAAAAAATATGTTATTTGGAATAAGTAATTCGTCTATATTTACCTAAAGTTTGCGACTAGACATAACATAATAAATAACATTCACAGTCGTTACAACCATAAAATTTTCTGAATTTTTTTTTTTGGAGATTATTTTGTAAAAGACTTGTTGATCTTAATACTATAAATCACAATGTTTGTATAAGGAGCCGTACACGTTTCGAAGTAAATATCTTCTTTCTAGCTCACTCTCGGCTACGTTTAATGAGATTTCTAAAGTTCAAATATATAATTGAAAAAAAAAAGACATTTTGTCTTTAAAATAATAAAACGGTAATTTTTATAATTTTAGCATTCTCTATAGTAGGACGAATTTATCATTTCAAAAACAAACGGTATTTGTATTCTATCTTAATGAAATATATTTCTAAAGTATATTTAAAAATGTGCTTGATATTAAAATAATGGCCTTATCACATTGTTTAGCAACACACTTAAACTTTAAAAACATCATTTAATCTTTATTGCACCGAAAGCATAGTATAAAGAGTTCAAGTAGGCTATCTGCGACCCAATCCGCGATATAATTGCCTACCATACTTGCCTGTCTCAGGGTTGTCACTTTTAGCTAAATTTTAATTCAGTGCCTAGAAATTGGCAGGGGCCGGGAAGTTATATTTTTTACTTATGTGTTGTCTGGGTTCATGGTTTGTGAGGTCGGTTTTACCTGTTTGTATGAATGGCAAAGTTATATTTGCGGTTTTTGAAAAAGTGCTATATCTAAAAAACTGCTAACCTTCAAACCAATTTTCGTTGAAAGTGTTTTTTGACATCTACAGCATATATTTTTATTAGATTTTTTACTCTCTTACTTTAAAAGTTAGAGGGAGGGGACACATTTTGCCACTTCGGAAGAGTTTATCTTTCAAACGATTGACTTTGAGAAAAAATGGTTTTGGAAACCTCAATGTCATTTTTAAAGACCTATCCATAGACACCCCAAAAAAAAATTAGGACTTCCCATACAAAACTTGCTGACCACGTGATCGATTTAGGTACTATGGGAAGTCCAATTTTTTTTTTCATATTTCAACCCATGTTTCTTGAGGAAAGTTGTTCAGTTTTATGAATAAAAGCTGTGGTTTCGTGCTTGCAACTGACCAAAAAAAAACGCCTTGTATTTATAGACTAAGAGCTTGTGTTTAAATTATTTGCTTAGTAAATTATTTTACTAGTCAGTTTTTTTTTTTTAATTAAAGCAAACATAAAATAATACAAACACATATTGAATCACACATTTATAACCTTGCTCTATTTATCTGATTCACAATTCGCCAAATATTTGAAATTACGATTTTATAACCGTAAGTACTTAGTTACGTTACTATACCTACATTACTGAGAAATCGGCATGACAAGGTAAACGTAAACAAAGCATTAGCGACATGTCAATTGACCGATCAAAAGTAGGTACCTAATACATTTTAGTGGGAAAGTAGGTCTGCCTACTTCGTCTGTCTGATAGATAACTAATACAACAAAAAATAAGTACATAGGTATCTCATCATCAAGTAAAAATTATATGCTTGAATAAGTGACTTAGTTACCTTTTCTGTTCAGTAGGTAATCTGAACAGAGACAACTCTGGAATCGATGAATTATTTAGACACCCAAACGCACAGCAATAATTTCTCCTGCGATTATCACTCATTTTTCATACATTTAGCAGTGCCGAACAGCCGCGACGCGGAAACCTTATGCGGCGTTAGCCCCGACTGGCGCACTCATAAACGGGCTTGATTTTGTTAAGTGTGCGTGCGGCGACGCATAGATACAAGCCGCGCACACATACAAGCCGCGCGCGGTGCGTTTCTATGAAGATAACTTACTTCCTCTCTTTATACTATGCCGAAAGTACAATACGACTTTTACGGCAGCGCATTTCGTTATCTATTCTTAGAAATTACAAAAAGAAACCGCCATGGTCGCATACCTTTGCGGCGCGGGGAGGGTTTACATACCTTCCCCTACCGCCCCGCGTGCCGGCGCGCTCAGTTTACCCTCACTTCACTCCTGTACTTCGGTCTGTTAAGTGCGCATCTTCCTGTATTGTTTCTGTGAATATTGTTTTTGACCCTCGCACGTTTTTTGGTTCATTGGATCTTCCTAATACGACTACCTTGGCTTGAATTTATGGATTACGATTTGCTGCAATAACATTGTTCCTGTCTGTCTACATCAAATAATACGGTAAGTCAACGTTTATTACTGTTTAATGTTTTGACTAAAGTTATTTATTTTATTTCTTGTAGGGAAACAAACAGTAAGTTAGATATAAAGTAGAACATAAATGTATATATTATTTTATCTTAAACTAGCAATTTGACAGTCTAGCTTGATCTGCAGTTGTATGAACTTGACATTTTTGAGAGGACTTTTTAAGATGATTATTGTGCATGAAACGTATTTATTTATTATTTATTTATTTATTTAATACTTCAAGCACAGAAATGTACAGAGGCGGACTTAATGCCACAGGCATTTTCTACCAGTCAACCTTTGGGTGATGCAGAGACAAACTGTGGTAGGTGCAATTACGAAAATGGAGGAAAAAAGAAACTCAAATATAAGGATACACATATACTTATTACAAACTATAAATATAACATATAGGCCAAATTACATATATAAAATAAGCACAAATAAATACACATAAATACATGAATATACTAAATAAAATAATAAGACAAACAATGGGAAAACATTAGCGTTGTGATGATACTGCCAGCTTCTTACGAATGTGCTCACGAACTTTAACTTTAAAGGATAATCGGTTGGTTGCCATCCTGATTTCCAGGGGGAGTGCATTCCACAGAGAAATAGACTGAACGAAGAAGGAAGAGTGAATGAAGTCTGTGCGGTGAGTGGGACATTGAAAAACGCGATTATTTGATGACCGTAGATTATGATTGTTACAAATATAATGAAAGTGGGGGGCTAGATAACTAGGGGAAGTGGGAGAGTCAAGAAATGAAAACAAGGTGGTCAGCGCCCTTTGCTCTCTGTGCTGGCGTATGGGCAACCACTTTAGAAGCGACCGATGCGCAGAGACATGATCATATTTACGCAGATTGAAAACGAATCGAATGCAGTTATTGAGAAGACGGTCAAGTTTGTCGAGGAGATCTGCATTCAGGTCATAGTAGCACACATCACCATAATCGATGATCGGGAAAATTAAGGACTGCACAAGCGTTGTCTTCGTACTTGTTGGTAGTAGGTTTTTCAGTCGGTACAAGGCCCGCAGCATTCCAGTAACTTTCTGGCTGACCTTTGTGACTTGAGTACGCCAGTTCAGAGTACTGTCAATGTGCAAGCCTAGATCCTTCACATCAGTACTAAATGGGACGACCGTACCATTAAAGAGAACTGGTAGCAAGGTTGTACCATCCACCTTACTCATACTCCGAGAACTTCCGATGATGATCGCCTGACACTTATTAGGGTTTACTGCTACGCCAAATCTATCAGCCCAGGTTTTTATGGCTATCAAATCCCTATTTAATTTGTCGATAGCGTCAGGTATTTCTTCAACCCTCCCTTGACAGTACAACTGCAAGTCATCTGCATACAGATGATACGCACACTGAAGCTCGGAAGTTATAAGATTGATAAATATAGAAAACAGAAGAGGAGAAAGAATACCGCCTTGTGGAACGCCAGTATCCAAATCACACCAGCATGATGAAGAATCCCCAACATGAACAGACTGCTGACGTTCCTGAAGATAAGAGGAGAACCATTCCAGTGCCTCGGGAGAGACCATAATATAGGACAGAATGGCTAACAGGATATCGTGACTGACGGTATTAAAGGCATTCGAGAAATCAACCAACACTAGTGCAGTAACTTTGGTATCTTCCAGTCCTGCCCTTATTTAAAGAAAATAAATATGGTTATTTTAATATTTGATGACCATTACGTACAAGACAGGACATCATCCGCATTTAATTTTTGGTCCATATATAAAAGTGAACTTAAATACTACCAAGCATAGTGATGCTACGTCTTTGGTGTCATAAAGAAATGCTAAGGCGGACGAATACCATCAAAATATATTATTTTTCTGGCCGGCTCTTTTTATATTTGTACCAAAATGGATTATGTCCTTTGCGCATTGACTAAAATGTAACTCTGTAGAAGAAAAAAAAACAATTTCAATAACAATGACGCTACGCGTGTTCATATTTTCTAACCGTATTTCTTTATTTATCCTTGGAGCCGTTTCCGAGATTCCGATTATATGTACCTATACAAGAACTGCTCATTTAAAGGTATTAAATAAAACAAAGTCCCCCGCCGCGTCTGTCTGTCTGAATGCGATAAACTCTAAAAGTACCGAACGGATTTTCAAACGGTTTGATTCATGAGGAAGGTTTTAGTGTATAATTCATTCAGGTTTTGCTTATTCGATCGATACTGATAATGAATATCGGTATCAAAAAAAAAAAATCGATAGTACGGACTTCTCTTACTGGGCGAGCAGCTATTGTTTTTTTTTTTTTTTTTTTAGTTGCTACCGCGACCCCCGCCAAAAGTGATAGACTTTTTTGTTCGGAATATTGCGCTTATGGCTTCTCCTGTGTTATATACTCTAAGACTGTTACCTAAGCAAATACGACTGGTTCGTCGCAGTTCAGTAGATACGGTGACACTAAAGTCCTTATAAAGTTAAGAAATTGCAGTCTAGTTACTACACCTACAATCTGGCGTTACATGATCGTGGTATCTTTATATGTAATACAGGAAACGAACTACCTCTAATAACGAGTTGAGAAAATTCATTCACTGAGACGATCGATTAAAATCGAAATACTTAAGATAAAGTTACTAGACTATACTCTATTTGAAATAAGATTAGACATTTAAACAAACCTTTATTACAGTCCTTTCAACCGATTCTGACTTCTATACCGTAGGCATAAGGATGGCATTAAAAGCAAAAACTGGTTACAATACCAACTGTTTACTGCAGCTGCTACTTGTCGTGCCTCCAACGCAATAGAAGTCAAAATCGATTGAACGGACTGTAAAAAGGTTTAGTTAAACGTCTAATCTTATTTCAAATGGAGTATAGTTAATTTTCAACTGTCTACCTATTACGGTTCATGAAATACAGCTCGCTGACAGACAGACGAACAGACACACAAACAGACGGACAGCGGAGGCTTAGTAATAGGGTTCCGTTTGGCACCCTTCGGGTACGGAACCCTAAAACGCGTTAAAAGATAGCGGACAACAAAAAAAAAATTGATAGGTAGGTAACATACTCAGCGTGAAACTTGTTAACGCATACTAAAACACAGAAAACAAAATTCTTTGCTCTTATGTCGTATAACCAGGTACCACTAATAATAATAAGACCCTTAGTAAAAATCAAATCCCCGAAAGATTCGTAGAAGAAAGCAGTTAAGTAGGTATATATTAATCTCATTCATCGCACACTCATAGATCAATGTATCCAGCTATCTAACTGCGTGACACATTTTCTTAAGGATAATAAATAAAGCTTCCGAAAAACAAATTAACTTCCGAAAATCTGTGGTTGACTGTAATACTAAATTTCCGAAAAAAATACGAAACTTCCGAAAAAAATACTAAATCTCCGAAAAGTCAAAATGTTGTGCTACAAAAGTTAGTAACAGAAACGAATCGTTGCAAAACCGACTTCTCGTAGTCTAAAATACAATAGACGTGGATATATTTAGTAACCTGAATCAAGGTCACGCCTGAATCAATTAACTATCCACGTAGTCTTGTCTGCCCTACCCCTACGGTGTAATTTAAGCTCGCGTAGGCTCGGAGGGGCGAGGCGGCCCGTGAGCTGAGGAGCAGGTGGTTTTATCACCACCGCAGCTTCGGCTTCAGCCTCAGCCGCGGGCAGCGAGCGTTAAAACCATCTGCGACGATAAGCTCGCGTAGGACCGCCGCACAGTGGGCTGGGATTACAAGGTTGGGTCCTAAGAGATCAAATGTATTTTTTTGGTATCTAGGCATAAATTTAAAACGTTTTTATTCTTTGACTTTTTTTAATTTAACGAGTACTTTCGGAGATATAGCCATATCAAATTTGTATGAAGAGTCATGTTATTTTAGTTAAGCAATTTATTCCAATTAAATTGAAATTGAAAATAATGTATACTAAACGGCCTGAAAACCTCAATACCTACTTAGTTCTTTAAAAACAAAACAATGTTCGACATTTTCCACCACCATAGGTAGGTATGACGTAATTTGTTTTGAGACTTATTTCCGGGAATCAAGGGATAAGAGTGCGCGAGCGCAACAACAAGTTATGACGTGTCGTAACGTGATTGGTGCAACGATAGGGTATCTACGGAATGTTCGGTTGCATTCAAACGTACTTCAGTGTTCTATTACCCACCATAATAGACGCACTACCCCCACACATTCATTACTTACTTATTTATTTTGTATTTGTGAAAATGTTTGAAAATTTAGTGACAAACCTTGATCTTTTCGTTATTTTAAAAAACAGTGGCAGTATTAAAAATAATGAGTTTGTGTAGTGAGATAAGGTCTAAATTTTTAGTCGAATTAAGTGATGATCACGAAAAGACCTTAAAGTTGTTTTGTGCAAAATTTTGTTATAATTTAAATAGAAGATGGGAAAACGCTTATCGTAAAGAAAATATATTCAGAACTAAAAATAGTGAATGATTACAAGAAAACATAATATGGCCAGACTTTATTAAGTGTTTAATAGGCAGTAATGAAGATCAACCAGCACCGAGTACATCAACTCAGTATGTATCACCATCAAAAGTTTCTGTCGGTGTCTCCACCGAACAAAGCCCAAGAAAACCTTTTTGTGAATTAGCGCCTAAATAGAAAAAAAGACGTGCAGAAAACTTTCATTTATCTTCGGACGAAATAAAATATGCATATTTTGAGCAGTTGAAAGCGGATGGGAATGAGGAGGTTGGTAAAATACTAAAACATGTACTAAAGAATCCCCAAGATGTAAAAAAAGTTAAAAAGTGCATATCTGTTAAAGAAACAAAACCTGTGTTTTCTCCGGATGAGGCTTTAGGGTTATTTTTATCACTTAAGCTGACCAAGTGGCAATACAATACTTTAAGAAAAAGTGTTAACGAAAAAGACAGTAATATATTTCCATCTTATTATCAAGTGCAACATGCGAAACAGAAATGCTATCCACCAAAAGATGCTATTACAGTGACAGAAACCTCAGCTAAAATAAAGTTACAAGCTCTATTGGATATAATGACAACAAGAATAATGACGTCACTCGTCATAGATAGTGGTTGTAAAGAATTTACACTAATCAGTAAGTGGGGATTTGACGGTGCTTCTAATCAAGCCAATTACAAACAAAAAATGCAAACAGACGATGAACAAGAAAGTCAACTTGACAATTCAAGCATATTTATGGGTAGTTTAGTGCCAATAAAATTAGTGTGCGGCGAACAAGTTATCTGGCAAAACGATTCACCAAATTCATCTTACTGGTGTCGTCCAATCTTTAACGATATTGCGGGAAAAAAGTGCTATTGAGGAAGAGATTGTAAATTTAGTGAAAACAGAAGTTGGAGAAATAAAAATTTCACACTCTTTATTAATGACTATGATAGACGGAAAAGCAACATCAATTTTATGTGATACTTCATCTCAGAGATGCGACATTTGTAAAGCCACTCCAACAGAGATGAATAATTTGCCCTTAATTGCATCAAAACCGACTGATCCAGATCTCTGTAAATACGGATTGTCATCATTGCATACCTGGATACGAATGATGGAATGCATTCTGCATATAGCCTACAGATTAACGATACAGACATGGACAGTAAAGGGAGACAACAAGTGCATCATGGAAAGAGAAGAAAGAAAGACATACAAGACACTTTTAAAAATAGAATGGGACTTCTGATTGATGTTGTTAAACAAGGGCACGGCTCCACGAATGACGGAAATACTGCTAGAAGATTTTTTGCAAATCCAAACATGACTGCTGAGATAACTGGTGTTAGTGAAGAATTAATAAGGCGATTTGCAATCATTTTAGAGGCAATTTCATCAGGTTACCACATTGACACAGCGAAATTTCACGAATATGCTCAAGTGACCATGCAACTGTATTGGGAATTATATAGCTGGTATTATATGCCTTCTAGTGTTCATAAAGTTCTTATGCATGGTGCAGCTATTATTGAAAGTTTTGGTCTAATACCAATTGGACAGCTATCTGAAGAAGCTTCTGAAGCTAGAAATAAAGACTTTCGTAGGTACCGCCAACACCATTCCAGGAAATGCAGTAGAAAAACTACAAATGAAGACATTTTAAATAATTTATTGACCAGCTCTGATCCACTCATCTCAGCGAAACGTCACAAACTTCGCAGAAAACATAAAACTTTGTCAGTAGAAGCACAAAGTTTATTAGTAATTGAACAAGCGAAAACATTTGATGATGACGAATACGAAAATTTTGCATTCGTTAATGTGGATACCCTTGACAGTGATTAAATTAAAACAGTGCAGTGGCCAGTAGTGATTTTGATTTTTACTTATTTATTTATTTTATTAGTCCTTAGTGGATTAGGCCTAAAGGGGAGACCACTACATAAAAAAAAACGCGCCTAGTTCTTAACCTCTATGGTGGTGTGGAATAGAGAACAAAATTTGAAATTGCGACCAAATCGCAGAAAATCGCAACCCGAGAATAGGCGCTAAAATAGGACAAATATACGTACTATGCATACGTAGAGTCAATTCTTTGAGAAAATTTGAGAATTTCGAGATTTTCACATTTTTTTCTTTTGCTTTATACAAAAATTACTTTGGATATTTATAACTCCGAAAATACTAAGTTATCTGAACGACCCTCATAGAAATAATTACTTATAATCGATAGATAAATCCAACACAATATTTAAAATTTCAGAAAAAGAAACTTTTTTTTTTTAAATGTTAAGTCCTTTACCGGCCCGTTTCAGCCCACTGTGCGCCGGAGCCTCGCAGCGCCGGAGCCGTGACAGAAACCATGCCTGCTGCATATTGCATGCTCGCTTGCATGCTGCATGCATGGTATATGCTTGTTTGCATGTTTGAAAAATATTACGTCAGCAAATATTGTATACATTTTTCGGAATATTCGATATTTTATTCGCTCGTTTCTCTATTTGTATTCGCTTATAAGTTGTCAGAAAGTTAGTATTTAAAGCAGTAAATTTCATATTTTGAGTATGCTCATATTTAATTTTTTTTTCGGAGCGTTTATTACTACCCTTTTCTTAAATGATTAACACTAATCTGTTTTATTTTGACAATTCAACAACATTCATTGCGTTTATTTACGTTGTTGAGCAGGTTTTTTTTCGAGCTTGTGAAGCAATGGATTAGCAATCTGTTTCAAAATGATTCAGATTGTGATTGATCGTGTATTACGTAATTAGGGTGCTGGACCAGAAAAAATCTGGAGAACAACAATGTCCCAACAGTACAGAGAATATGTAAGGACCTACAGATATCAATAATATAGAAGAGCATCACACCACTTAAGATAAGATCTAACTATCTCTACCTGCTCCTTTAGCATATCTAAAATAACATATCTTTTAAAAATAAAACTTACCATATTATTGATAATAGCGCTACGTAAATAGTGCACAAGCAATATCTTTGAAGCCACATCTTAATCTGAAAAGAAGAAAATAAATATCAGGTAGGAAACTTGTATTTCCCAACACTTTTATCTTACAAAAGGAGAATTTGCCGATTGGGTCTTTTTAGTGGCCAACTAGCCAATCACAAAAATAAGGGCCAATAATTGAGTACGTCACAGCAGTCACATCCTCATTTTGGACCGGGGCAGGGACCAAGTCAAAGTTTTATTTTATTTTATGTGTGTCTTAACAAAAAATCATTAAACTTGCCTTGAACTTCCTTACACATGTCTCAATTTATGACAGGCCGGCTCAAGCCGACCGAAAAGAATGAGTATTTCTTATGCTGATAAATTTAATAGCAAACTCCTATTAACGACTTAAATTGCTTGCAAACAGTCATTAAAACGCCTAAGTAGGTAGGTACATAATCAATTAACGATTCTTAATTAATTAAGCTATATTTAAAGTTTCTGCTCATAAACGATTGAGCGATGTGATCAGTAGATGGTGGAAGACTCGACATATAAACTAAGAATAAATAAAAATGCGGTTCGTTGGTAAGCGCATCACTTCAGAACAGCTGGACCGATTTAGCTATGTTTTGTTTTAAAATATTTATAATATTCCAAATTAATTTCCAAAAAAATTGGAAAAGATTTCCGAAAAATTGGGATAACTGAAAGTCTTTTATTCTATGGGATTTTTGGTCAAATTTATTGAAATTTGGATAGCTCGCGTAGCATCATAACCATAGAAACGGGTTTTGTCGACGGAAAAATAGACAAAATGACAGATTGTTATTGTTTATCTGTCATTTTGTCTATTCTTCCGTCGACAAAACCCGTTTCTATGGTTGTCATGCTACGCGCGCAGGACAACGTCTGTCGGGACAGCTAATCACTTCGGAATTCTCCGAAGGAAATGGCAAAGGTGTAACGTACCCCACACCCACATTCCGCCACAAGGGGCAAGCCTATTGCCATATACCGGGCACAAATTCTACTGAGAAATTCTTATTGATAAACCCAACAATCCTGTTGCTCGACCAGTACCCTAATTGCGTAACTTATTTTCGTAAACTATTATGCCTAATTTGTTTAATTTTGACAGTTCAACAACATTCATTGCGTTATTTACGTTGTAGAGCAGATTTTTTTTTCCAACTTATAAAGCAATGGATTAGCAATCTGTTTCAAATCGAAACAGATTATGGTTGTTTTGTATTACGCAATTAGGGTACTGGAAATCGAACCAAGGGTACCAAACTCAGCAATTGCACTTCGTTAAAGAAGAATATTTTCGAGATGGTCTCACTATCCAGAGTCTACAAGGCCTCAGCTTCCTCTATTGCCTCGGCAATGAGCAATCGAGATGAAGATGATATAATACATAAGTCGTAGTCAACATTGTTGCGTGGATGTCTTATTGGTTATTTGGTTCATGTGATAAAAGGTCTGTATTTAAATTCGTCGCAACTTCGGAACCGTTCATTGTATGTGGTCCGACACACACTCGGCCGGGTTTTATTATGGAATACGAATATGGATACAAATTAATTTTAATCTTTATTGAGGAAGTAAAACCTACAGTTTAGGTTCTGCAAAACAATTGCAAACTTCAGAAGAGCTAAAATACAATAGACGTGGATATGTTTAGTAACCTGTTCCGCTTAGCTATTTCTAAAGAGCCATAAAAAACTCCTGAAATAAATCGAAACGTGTTTCACCTCTCTACGAGGCATCCTCAGGATGACGATGGACTTGTTGCGAACGCGAACACGACGTGTTGCCACACCGAGCGCTGAGTGCAGACTACACTCAGCGCTTTTTATGGCTCTTTAGAAATAGCTAAGCGGAACAGGTTACTAAACATATCCACGTCTATTGTATTTTATAATGGATTTCCGCAAGGTCACGCCTGAATCAATTAACTATTTCAGAAGAGCTACAAATAGATAATATAGACGTAGGTAGAGGAAACAAAACTTAAAGCACTCCGTATAATAAATACATTATTAAATTAATAGTAAGTACCTATAAAATATCGTGAAAATTCTAACGAAATTGCGTTTTAGGAATGTAGTAGGTTAAGTAAGAAAAAGAAAGAAAATACATTTATTTAGCACAGACTAAAAGGCATACAACACAACATACACAACAAATAAAAACGAATTTAAAAAAAAAACAGATAACAAGTTTAGTGTGAAAGTGCGTTGTAAGATATTAGCAGGAATGTGTGCCTCGCGGCTACGCCAAATAAGTCCAGGGGTCCTACCACCAGCTCAAAAGCAGTATTATTTTAATATTACATCAGTGGGAGAAAGAGATGGGGCTATACGTCCTCTAGAGCTTCGTCTCTTTCCCACACTGAAGTAATATTAAAATAATACTGCTTTATGAGCTTATGGTAGGCCCCCTGTTCAGCAAAAATGCCAGACACTAATGCCTGGCGCTAGTTTTCAACTAGACCAGTACCCTAATCGCGTAATGCAACACAATCACAATTTGTTTCGATTTATAACTGATTGCTAATCCCTTGCTTCATAAGTTGGAAAAAAAATCTGCTCAGTAACGTAAATAACGCAATGAATGTTGTTGAACTGTCAAAATGAAACAAATTAGGCAAAATTATTTTCAAAAATAAGTTACGCAATTAGGGTACTGAAGTGTGAGGTGACGGATGTAAATAAAAAAGCTTTTACTTACTACATTGTGTGCATGCTTAAATAAAATAAATTTGTGTAAGATAATAATAATAATGAATATTTCAATAGTTAGATAAGTTTTAAATAAAATTGCAAGACAACAAAACAAAAACAATCTGATAAATAAATGAGACGGACGCATGATAGATCTAGAAATCCTTTGAAACCAACTAAACCTGTTTTAAACGATGACAGACTTCCACGTTGTAACACAACTTCATCGCACAATACGCTGCAAGCAGCCGATCGCGACGGACTATTTACGGACAGTTTTGCAAGTTATTTGTTTAAAACTTGTCATTTAAATGTATATTTTAACTTGTCGAATGGGTTGCATTGACATTGAGACAATACGATGGTATTTACGTATGGTGGGCTACATCAATTGGGTATCCCAGTTGTATTAAAATTTTAATACAACTGGGGTACCCAATTGATGGAGCCCGCCGTCATCATCTTGCTGCCCTTGTCCTATGTTACTTGGGGTCGGCGCAACACGTTTTCTTTTTCCACTCTCCCCTGTCAACCGTCCCACTATCATTCACTCCCTTCTCTTTCATATCATTCCTCACACAATCCTTCCATTTTTTCTTTGGTCTTCCTCTCCCGCTTCATCCATCAACATTTATGTTGATCACTCTTCTAGTCACATGCGTTTCTTCTCTCCTCATCACATGCCCATACCAGGCCAAACGATTTCCTTTCAACTTTTCTGTCACTGGCGCCACTTTTAAACTTCCCCTTATATACTCATTTCTTACTTTATCCAAGTTTGTCACTCCACACATCTATCTCAACATTCTCATCTCCACTACATGCAATCTATTTTCATCCGTCTTTTTCACGGCCCAGCATTCCGATCCATACAATACGACAGGCCTTATCACGGACATGTAGATTTTCCCCTTTAACTTGAGGGGCATGGGTCGCACAAATGCAGCCCACCGTAAGTACATAAATTAGTCAGCCAAACATTGTTGGCGGAAATGGAAGTGGAATAAAAAAAATTCGTAGACAAACGAAGAAAATAAGGATGAAAGGTAAGCGCTAGTCAAAAATAGTGTTATTTGCGAAAAAAAAAAGATCGACATAAAATTCTTTACCAAGTGAAAAGTACCTAGGTACCCATTTCTAATTTTTCGTTTCTTTTCTACAGCCTCATGCTTCTCTATGGAGATGACAAACTACAAACCACACAGGCCCATTGCCAAGTCTTAGTGAAGGAATGGGTGAAAAGAAGTACAAGCTTGGCTATTGCAAAACAATATAAATTCTAAATCCATAAACATTAAAACATTAACACTAAAATGCAGACATTTCATCAACTAATAATTTGTGTTATTTCCCTGTTATTTATTTACTCTAGCTTTTGCCCGCGGCTTCGCACGAGTAAAGGACAGAAAATATCCCACAGGAACGTACTACTTACCGGGATTCAGAGCACTTATCATATGTCCTAAACCAGGTTATGGCCTATCCGTATGCCATTCATCTAAATCTGTTGAGCCGTTATGGCATGAAAAGGTAACAGACAGATAATAAATCTGTTTTAGGGTTCCGTACCTAAAATGAAAAATGGAAACCCTTAAAGGATGACTTCATTGTCTATCAAGACCCTTTTTTAGGGTTCCGTAGTAAACAAGGAACCCTTATAGTTTCGTCATGTCCGTCTGTCTGTCTGTCTGTCTGTCCGCGGTCTAGCTCCGAGACCCTTAGTACTAGAACGCTGTAATTTGACATAGGTATACATGTTAATTACGCCGACAAAGTGGTACAACAAAATTATGAAAAACATTTTTTTTTAGGGTACCTCCCATACACGTAAAGTGGTGATTTTTTATTTTTTTATCCCATAGTGTGGGGTATCATTGGAAAGGTCTTACAAAAACATTATGAGTTTGTGAAAACCATTTTTGGATTCAGGGATCCGTTTGCAAAATATTAAGCTTTAAAGTACTAATTTTTGTTAGAGTCAAGTGCCCCCACAAGTGTGTTTGTCCCCCCCTGCCAGCTAAATGGTTGGTTTTGGATATGTGAAAAAAATCACAGCAGTAGTTTATATAACGAAATTAAAAGGAAAACTATCACAGCTAAGTAGACTTTACTAGTTATCGAGTAATAATCGACCAACTTAACTTTGCAGTTGCAAAAACATGTTTTCCCATACATTCCGTATGGGAGAACATGTTTATCAACTACAAAGTTAAGTTTGTTTTTGGGATAAATTCATCCCAACTACGGAACCCTTCATTGTGCGTGGTCCGACACGCACTTGGCCGGTTTCTCTGGAACGCGTGGAGGCACTACGAATTTTGATCGTAATATTACTATTTTTTTACATTTCTCGGGACCCAGGGATCCCGGACCTTTGGAAGGCGTACGAGGGGCCGAAGCCAACTCGCAGAGACCCCTTAGACGTTTTTAATGAAATGAGATAGAAAATATTACTATTATCATTACATTATCATTAATTTGTAATACTTCTGGTGACGCTATTGACCACGTAATACCTACGTGTTAGAAAGATTAGTTCATGACTTTAAATTGTAATAACTTTTGACAGAGTGGGCCGATTTTAATGAAATAAAGACCAAATGTTAATTCAAGAGACGGACTTAGAACTATATTTCCAATCCCTTAAGAGGCCTGCGAACACGGCTCGCAACTACAAATCGAGACGTTTGCAAAATTCAATTCCAAGCACGTTGCGCTAGTGTGAGTGCCTGTCGGAGCGATATACACCTACGGTGAGCAATACTACCACGCACACATTAACAATTATTGCTTGACGCGATAGCACTACTAGCTTTCGAAAATTTATGATAAATTTGGATGTGTTCCGTAATACCAAAAATGATGAATGAAAACTCAATATTTTTTCCATTTTTTTATCGATGATGTGTAACTTGATAATAATTATAAGCTATGCTTCTGTAGAAACAATATTATAAATATTGTTGTTTAAAATACAGAAAAACATTTTGAAAACATATCAATGTTGTAAAAATGTGCGAAATTAAATTCGTTTAAACTTCATTTTAGAATAGTTTTTTTGGAAAAAAAAGATGTAGGAGAACACTATCTAAATCCAAATAACAACATAACATGGTGGAAATATGCCCAAATTGCAAATGATTTAGGTATTACGTTTGTATGGACATGCGTCGCCGTGTTCTTAAATCTCTTGAAAAGAAGACCCATTAAATAAGAATTTTAAAATCATCCCCTATTTTAACCCTTTGGGGAATGATGTTACAAAAACGCTGAAACGTGTAATCCTTAATTTCTTACCAAAATTATAAATTTGAATTTTCATATTCCTAACTTAAGAAATGCTGGGTTTCCCATACAAACTTTGACCCCCATGACCTCCCCCCCTGGATCCGCCCTTGGTTTGTTTACACTTTCATCTGATACTTTTGGAACTGACTTTAAACAAGCCTTGTTCTCAAATCCTAAACAGACAGCAGGTACCTACTCCAATCAAAGATAAGAACTAGGTACGACCTTATGTTGTCGTGAGCAAAAGTAAAAGTAACAAGAATCTAGGGCGAGTAATATTAGGTAGGTACCTATGAAGTCGCCAAAAATTGTCAGCTTATATAAATTCCACGGTACAGATAATGACAGGCGCTCTACGAAATGTGTGCCTACCTAGCAACTTCATTGAAATGAATATTATTGAGTTATGACTATTAAAGCATTTGGAACAAAGTTTTATAATTGCCAGCCCTACGGAGTGACTATAAACGTGCTAATATTACGAAAAAAAAAAAATTTTAGAGGCCTATCACAAAATTGCGTTTTGACAGTTCGAGCAGCCGAACCGACGCATCGCAGCAATTTAGCAGTTGTAATTACGTTAATTTAGAGTTATATTTTACGTATGTAGTAAGGAGAAATTTACAGTTAATTCTGAGCATTTTTTATGATTTCGAATGGGACTTTTTTTATATTGCATACATATTTCAAAATTCTGAGGCCGCTATGAAGTAAACCACTTTTTAAGAGATGTTATTATATATCTTTCATTTGCTATGTACCTACAGTAGTTCAATCCACGAGCTCGAAAAAGTACCATCGCGCATTTTATGAAAACTTGCAACTTGGAATTACAGATAATTATTGTATTACAGATAATTATGTAAATTAAAGTTTTATTAGGTACCTGGTGCCAACTATTGTTCATGTGTAATGCCTACCTTAAAACAGTTTATCTAAGTATATCATAATTGCTATTAATTTTATATTAATAATTCACTCGTGTTATATAATGTTGCATGCCTAATATAAGGTAGATTGTACAAGGATCACCCATATTTTAACTGTTACATCTTATTTACTGTACCTGTAATCTATGCAAATAAATTTTTACTTTACTTTACTTTAATTTTGGCTTTATACACCGTGAAATTTGAATCACAGTTTTGCTAGAACAAACCTTGTTCAGACCATGGTCTACTACCATTCTACAGCATCCAATAAAATAAAATGTTTTTTTTTAAAACACAAAAAAAAACAAAGTTTAAAATGTCAAGATTATTATCGTTACTCCCTACAACACAGACACCACGCATGGGACACAGCATTGTTTACAGGGAAATGTACCTCCATAAACGAAATTTAGTAAGCAGTAGATAATCTTGACATTTTAAACTTTGTCTTTTTGTGTTTTTTTAAAACCAATTTATATATTTTTTTATTGGATGCTGTAAAATGGTAGTAGACCATGGTCCGAATAACGTTTGTTCTAGCAAAACTGTGATTCAAATTTCACGGTGTATTAATAAATGAGAAAAAATTGCGAAAAGTGAACCCACTATAAATTATACTAATAACTAATTTCCAACACTCAATAAGTTATAGTTGTCGAAGTCTTTCAGTTTCTCAAAGTAAGAACGCCAAAGTTGCCCATTTAACGCAAAAATCACTACAGAAATCAGTCGAAATGTAAGTAATAGGCCTTTTAAGGCTCCAGGCACGAAAAATACCCTCTTCTGTCAATTTTTTATCTAATTTTGAGAAAACTTGAAAAAATTGCTGTGTGACTATAATAAAAATACAGTTTTTGTGGCGCTAAATGGAAATTCGGAAATCTTGTTGTATTATTAGTGATTTTCCATGAGTAGGTACTTAATGGTGTCGATTCCCTTGTTCACAAATTAATCAGCGCCTGTCACTACTCCATACAAGTTTAGACGTGATTAAAAACTTGCCGACTAAAATTACATCAATGTACCTACGTCAAACGCTGATTAATTTGACAGGACTAAACTAAAATTTATCTTCTGTCCTTTTCTTAATGAAATAGAAAGAAAAAGATGCACTGAACTTAAATTTAGTTTAGTTTGTGAACAAGAGAATCGGCACCAATATTCGAAACATCCCTTCCAGGCACATGCAAAACAAAGATTTCGACTTTTCAAATCACAAATAATTTTGTTTAAATAATTTTTCCCTTTCTCACAAACAATTAACAAAATTTATCAAAATTGATCGATTTCGTGCACGTCCCTAAGTCACCTAAGTTTTTTTCTTTCGTAAAAATACACGAGCAGAACAAGGCCCAAGGTCAAGTTTAGTCCACTAGTAAGTAAGCATTGTGTCCACAATTTTTGTATCTCTAAAGTAGGGGAAATATCTAAGTAATATGCATCACGAGTCACGAGCTTCGAACCATGATGTTAAGGACAGAGTATTTATATTCTTTGTAGAAATCGAACCTGCGCACGACCCGCAAAAGTTCACTGCGCCAACAGAGCTATCCAAACTAATTTTACCCGACCGCGTCAGAAAGGTTTTGTTTTTTGTTAACATGAATCCCGACATGCTGTTTAGGCCTATATCCAACAACGGGAAAAAAATATCAAAATAAACAACAATTTTTCCTAGTTACTAAATGATTGAATTCATAAGTCAGGTTTTGTTGTCAAAACTGGTATTTTGACATTAAAAGCTAATGAATTAATTTGAACAACTTAGTTACTATACGGAAAAAACCGAAAATGAAAGAAGCTAAACAAAATCTTTGTAAATGCAGTATCTTGATCTCGTCAAATTTTACAACTTTAGAATGAGGTTTTAGAAGCACAAATTTTGGTAAAGTAACCAAAAAGTTATTGCCAATTTTTTTTATAATAAAAGTTCGTACCCACCTAAACAGAAATAAAGTATCGAATACGCACCTATAGAGCGACTACGTCCACACTACTCCGCGTCCGCGCTGGCTGGGACAGTGGCACAGACTAAGTGCAGACAGTGGCCAGTCGCAAACAGTGGGATATGTTGGCGAACGAACACACGATTTCCGCTCAATGTGCGACGAAACTTGTTTTTATCGCAACCTGCTGCAGCGCTGCAGCTATGCATCCTTTGGATTATTCCTGAGGTTATTGTAAGACAATAATAATGATTTCTCCTAAATTTACCTAATTATTCTTAACTGCTTCGACGAGGTTAAAGCACAGGCTTAGAGAAGACAGGCGAAAGTATGGGAGATTTATTAATTCAAATTATATCCATACTAATATTATAAATTCGAAAGTAACTCTGTCTGTCTGTCTGTCTGTATGTTACCTTTTCACGCCTAAACCACTAAACGGATTTCAATAAAATTTGACGAGGAGATAGATGACATTCCGACGGCGGACATAGGCTACTTTTTGTCTCAAAAATACGCCTAACGGCATATAGAAGATGAAAGTTTGTATGGGAAACCTATCATTTCTTAGTTAGGGCTATGAAAATTTAAATTTATGCTTTAGGTAACAAACAAAGAATGACATAGCGTTTTTCAAAAATCATCCCTCTTAAGTGTAAAATAGGGGTGATTTTAAAATTCACATGTTACCTATATTGTTTTTTTCTTTTCAAGAGATTTAAGGGATTCGAAATATAGTCATAATAATATCTTGAATTAACATTTAGTCTTTATTAAAATCGGGCCACTCCGTCAAAAGTTATTACAATTTAAATTCTAACATATAGGTCCTGTATTCATGTGTTCAATGGCGGCAAGAGTAGGTATTACAAATCAATGGTGACAATAATAGTAAAACGAATAATTAGTATTTTAAGAAAGGCATTTAGAATCATATAAACCTGTTTTATTTATTTTAAAAAACCGGTCCAGTTTGAGTAGAACTTTCGCCCTGAGGGTTCCGTCTCAAAGCTGTGCTTGCCTTAACTTTTCAATTGAAAAATAACTTTTAATAGAGTAATGAAATACAGACTGCATACAGGTTAAAAAAACTTAACTTTGCAGTTCATATATGAATTACCAATTTTCCGATTTTCCTCTTTGCTTGACCTTACTTCTCGCCGAACTTTGTGCTTCTGGGCCAACGGGAAGTACCAAATAGATTGGTTTATTTGCGAGTGTCAAAATATGCGGCATAAATAGCCGTATTTTTTTATTGCGCTGATTTGGAAGTTTGATTTTCGTTACAGCTCCAAGAGACCGTAGATCTAAGTTTTTGATATCTATTTCAACTTGATGCCTCCACGCGTTCCTAAGAAAAAGGATCTTGACAGACAATAAAGGGTTAAAATTTTGGGCACGCCACAATTGTGGCTATAAGAGTGGCTAGAGAGGCGCCACCGCGGCGTCCTCGCCTTTCGCCTGACGCAGGTCCTCACCGGACACGGTTGTTTCGGGAAGTTCCTGTTCCGGATAAGGTGGGAGGAAACGCCCGGGTGTCACTATTGTGTGGATCGCCCGGAGGACATGGTGGAGTATACGGTGGAGGTCTGCCCGGCTTGGGCGGAGCATCGTCGTGTCCTCGTGGAGGCGATCGGCGGCGGTGATCTCTCGCGTCCGGCCCTGATTCGGGCCATGGTACGGAGCGAGAAGAAATGGGAGGCCGTCACCTCCTTTTGCGAAGCAGTAATGCTCTCGAAGGAAGAGGTGGAACGCGTGAGAGACAGGCAAATTTCGCGCCCTCACGCCCCTAACTGCCGCAGGAGACGCCCTAGGCGTCGGGAATCGCAGGTCGATTCCCGGTCACCGTAGGCGCGGGCTTGCGGACGGTGAGCAATGGATAGCTCGCCGTCCGATAAGGACCAGGCCCGGGTCGACGGCGCGTTGTGTTCCACGCGTGCCTCAAAGAGATGTCAGCATAACTGAAGGGGTCTGCTAGGGTCGATGCCTGCCGGGGTTGCGGGTTTGTTCGAAAGGGCTACCGTGGCCCCCTGGCAACATACAAACAACTGAAGGAACCCGGGTGGGTTTTAGTCCTTTTGCTCCGCCCAGAGCGGGAGAAGTCATTTGATAATTTTCCACCCAAAAAAAAGGTTTAAATTTTTCATTTTGAGGTACGGAACCCAAAAACAGATTCATTATCTGCCTGTTACCATTTATGCCGTAACGGCTGAATGGATTCAGATGAAAGGCATACGAACAAGCCATGGCCTGGGTTAGGACATAGGATACTTTGAATCCCGGTAGAACGTTCCTGTGGGATATTTTCCGACATCCACGCGGGCGAAGCCGCGGGCAAAAGCTAGTTTGAAATAAAATAAATACATACGTAGATAAGTACAATAATAAACAATTTTTAAAACCTGTGGTAAAACACTTTCTTTTAGTAAGTATAATTTGACCGAGCGAGCGTAGCGAGCGAAGCGTCTCTGGATCAAGTCTGGCAAAATTTGCTTAAATCGTGTATCAGTTTGTACGTACTCGTCTACAGATTTTACAACCGATCAGGGGGCCTACCACCAGCTCAAAAGCAGTATTATTTTAATATTACTTCAGTGGGAGAAAGAGATGGAGCTATACGTCCTGTAGAGCTTCATCTCTTTCCCACACTGAAGTAATATTAAAATAATACTGCTTTATGAGCTTGTGGTAGGCCCCCAGGGGGCCGACCACAATCTTTTACGAAACAATCTTATTTCAAGAGAGTTTTGTTTCAAGCCTATAATAACATTACTCATATTCGTAGCATGACCTTCATCGTTCAATATTGTTTTATTCCTGCTTATTACTGGGAAAGAACGAACTATTATCTATTGCCTGCTATTTCATTTGGAACTAATATTGTAAACACTACAGTAGAAAAGAAACAACGCTATATGAACTGTATAGCGCTGTCCCTTGAAGGAAAATATTATTTTCCTTCACTTACAAAATATTACTTTGCATTAGAATCTAATTTTTATGAGTAATTTCTATGAAATTGACACAAATATTAAAGTGAAGTGATATTATGTAAATTATAGAGTCCGACCGAAACTGGTTTTCCGGCCGAAACTGAAACCGAAACCGAATATTCGGCCGTGGGTTCAGTTTCGGCTGAAACCGAAACCGAAACTCACGTGGTCAAGTATAAAATTCCTTAAAAATACTGAAATTTGGTGCATTTTACCCATTATTCTGCATTAATTAGGTCATGAAATGGAAACACAGTTAATTTTGTAATCATTTATTATATAATATAAAAAATATTAGTAATATTTTTATTCTCTCATTTATTCATTTTTTTTACATATTTAAAAACATTTTTAAATATTTTTATAAAAATCATTAAAAAAAACATTTAAAAATATAAAAAACAGTGGCCCATCTTTTTATTATTTTTACAAATTAAGTTCTCATAGCAAAATATGCTCTTTTTTACATGTGATTTGATTTGTTAATAACAACAAAACAAAGTTAGTGACTCAATATTTAACTATATAAATCATTCAAGTACAGAAACGAAACAAAAACTTACATGTAATCAGTTCCAAACTCAAACTCAAAGCATTTCAAATAAACCAATTACAGGTACTTTTGAATTGTCAAGGGGTCGGTCAGTCAGAAAAATTCCATCTAACATAACCTCTAAAGAATGTTTGCGCCGGGCGATACGCACTGACTAAGTTTTGTTGCTACAGAGCTATCCGAACGGCGCACGACAATTCCCGAACAGGGGCCGCCAGCGTCCGCCAAAGCGTTGGCGCGAGAAACGAAGTTAGGCGAACGTGCACGTCCGCGACAACTTCCGAAATCAGTTTCGGTTTCGGCAAAAGTTTCGGCCAATTTTGGCTGAAACCGAAACTGCCGCCGAAACTAGATTTTTGGTCGAAACTCGGCCGAAACCGAAACCGAACTGTCGGTCGGACACTAGTAAATTATAATGAAGTATGTGTGTGTTTATATTATTAGATCTAGAAAAAACATTTTTTTTGGAACGGAGAAAGTTACGTAAGCATTAGAAATTCTAGGTCATCAAAAATCTAGATTTTTTGAATTTTTTATTTTCAACGTTTGGGAACCACTGTACTTTAACACCCGGCGCTTTTTTATAGTACGTATTTTTTTTGGGTAGAGTAGACTTTCTATTGTATTTTTGAAAACCCCAAAGTGCGCAAAACCATAGGCGCCAAGAAAAAAATCGCCAGTTTCTTTCGGGATTGGCGGGATGGTGGGAGTATTAAGGGTAGGGAAGATCACGTGGCAGGTCTAAATTTGTGTCCAAGCAATAATAAGATCAATGACATCTTCAAGGTCAAGGTCAAAACCCCCAAAGGTCAAGGCCATACGCCCCAAAAGTCAAGGTCAAACTAAAATATGCTCAAACCTTGTAACAAGCTCTCAGGTCAAGGACATTTTCAAGGTCTTTTTAGTGATTTAAAAAATAATAGGTAATATCTGTTCGAGTCGGGGTGCCCCAAGTTCCGAGCCCGCTTCGCTCGCTCTTGCATCTTAAGTCGTATCGGGACTAGGGGCACCCCGACTCGGACAGGTTAGATTCGAAGGGGATGGCGGGGTCTGTTCACTCGCTCCGCTCGCTCACTAGACCCCGCCATGCCATGCCATGAACCTAACCTGTCCAAGCCGGGGTGCCCCAAGTCCCGAGCTCGCTCTTATCATCATCCGTGGTACAGCGCGTATAAGCGGCTCACTAGAGTGCAACACTTGCACGACACTTAAAATCTGCAACATTGTCAATTTAAGTAAAAATAAAACGAAAATCCCCGGATTATAGAAAACTAGCCTTTGCAATAACGTAAATTTATAATCTGTGGTGTCTATGGTCGGTCACTCACTTGTTTTGTTGGTTTCGTTTTCAGTGCAATATAACCGATAAAAGTTGTCTGTTTTGTTATACAGGGTGATTGGAAGATGGGTGCAAAGCTTTAAGGCGAAGATAGTACAGACAATTTAGAACCATTTAAGCCATGGTTGTCTTAGACGAAGTCTTACCAAATATTTTTAACCAAATTTTTAAGTTTTTTTTCGGTAATTCTCAAAATTTAATGTAAACTGCATAATTATGGCCAAATTGAATGATAAATGAAATAATTTTTTATTTATTTAATTAAAGTAATGTGTAAGCAATCAAGCAAAACATGTTTTAGGCTTCTGTGTCATTAGACATTTTTTTTACAGACATTTAAAGCTCAGAAAAAATAAAAAAATTGTATAATACGTCTTTTAAACCTTATTTAAAAAAAAAACGGAGGGTGCTTTTTTTGTTCAAACCTTTTTGAAGACATGCTTGATAATCGCTCTTTCTTTTGAGGTATCATTTATGCGGATATCTTACAAATTATTGAAATTAGGGCCTACAAACCAATTTGAGGGAGAATTTTTTTATTTTAGGCAGACTAATTAAAACAACATTTGAATTAAAATTATTTATTTTTCATGTTCAAAATGACGGCCGTGATTCCTAATACAAGCACGGCCCCGTCTTCTAACTTCTGTAGTCGTTATTTTCAACATCATCTCCTGCTTAATTGTCTCAAACGCTGAATTTATTCTTTATATCAATTCTTCTCTAGTGTTTATTTCTATGTTGTTATACACCAGTTCCTTGGCCCGGCCCCACACGAAAAAGTCCAACGGGGTCAGATCTGGGGAGTGAGCGGGCCAAGGGATGGGTCCATCCCTGCCGATCCAGCTATCAGGAAAGCAATGGGGTTAAAAACTGAAAGCTCATAGCAGATGGCAGCACAGTTGTGCGTCTTTAGTCCGCCATTGTTGTTTATGTTTTCACTGTTGTGTCGATATTGTTTATACGAAAACTAGACAAAAATGTATGCGATTTGGAGTGTAGTACAACTAAAAGCGGAGTTAAGGAAAAGAGATGCGTCTACCACTGGTAAAAAAGTAGCTTTAGTGGAAAGGTAAATAAATAATGACCATTTTATATTTGATAGATTGGTTTTGTTTACATTATTTAAAAGTCCTTTTTTTGTTGAAGACTGGAGGCATACGACAGGAATAACTTGATCGGAGTTGAAGAAGAGCTTGAGGATGATAACCATAACATTCTTGCTCTGGAAAAGTTCAGGGATGTCAATTCTAGCACTGATCTTCCAGCGCTATCTAAAACCCACATTCAAGAATTTGCTGAAAGGTAAGTTTTCATACAGTGATCAACTGATGATGCATTCATCTTCCTTTGTGAGTTCAACTATAAAAAAAGCGTGTAATATACTTAATTTAATGTTAATATTATTCCAGGTTTCAAATACCTTCTAAAGGGAAAATCCTCTATGAAAATAGGAGCTTGGTCAAGCTAAAGATCGTAACCATGTTTATTTTCATGCACAATGCAAGGCACAAATGAAAAGATTAATGTATAATGTTATACTCAAGATGAATAAAACTGGTATGATATGTGAAAGTCATTGTGAATGTGCAGCTGGAAGTGGCTTGGAAGCACACTAAACATATCTTCATAGTCCTTCATGGTATAGAGGATAATATATAGTATGTACAAAGATTAGAATTACCTATGCATAAAGTATGTACAGAAAAATTAATGATGTTCAAACAACCAAAAACAACATCATTTTAAACTGAGCATCTCCAACCAACAATTTACGGTAAATACTTGTATAAATACTATGATACTGTAATAAAACCAAATTAATATTATATAAAATGTTTTATTTATCTCCTTATACACAATGCATATTACATAATACATTCTCTAAAGTTACAGCACATAAGACAAACAAAAAATATATTTGATGCGAGGGGCACAAAATTGTGATGTTTTCGTCAAACCTAACAAACATTCAATATGAACGTGTTGACTTATTTATTTATTAATAGGTTAGCCTACAATTGTTACACATTACATTTCTCTTAAAACTACACGATATATATTTATAAGTGCAACAATTACTTAAAAGCTAACACCACATACACTGTATATTAGAATTTTACATTTTTATGACTGCAATTAATTTCTAATAATGGCTGATTTAGAATTATGTAAAAACAAAGCAATAATGCAATAAACTAGGATCAAATATTTGGTTTACATTAAATAATAAATTAAAAATTAAATTACATTGAAATAAATAACATTTTCAATAGTAATATTCTTCACATGACTTCCATAATACTTTATTTTGTGAGCCATTACACTTAATGTCGAACACACAAAATATAACTTTTGATAGGTTTCAAAACCTGTGTCGAAAGCAATGATACTGTCATTGTTTTTATAGTTCTTTATAGATCCATAAATGTACACAAAATTCACTTGAGTATGTCTTGATGATACAGTATGTTGGTCCCGCTCTGGCCCATCATCTGGCTCCAATGGTGTGCTAGGAAAAATTTATATTTCGTTAAACATTGTAAGTTCCTCGTCTTTATATTGCTCTTCATAACTATCACGGGTTTGAACATGGCTAGGTCCTGCAATTTGATTACTATATGTATCAAAACATTGTTTTTTCTCATTTCTCTGTAAGTCTATTTGCTCTGTCTTCAGCTAAGGGGTTGACTGGTTTGGCTTTAGTAAAAGAAAAAATAGAGGGTACAGCAGTCTTCCTGAGCCTTTTGTAAATATTTTCATCACCTAGAACAGACAAAAAGGATCTATGATCTACTTATCTATGTGCGAAACATAAAATACAAATATGATGAGTGGAAGATATATTTATCTATTTAGCCCGTAATGTCCCACAGCTAGGCAAAGGCCTCCCATTCCCTTTTCCACACACGTTTGTCCACTGCCACTGCGGGCCAGTCCTTTTGGTAGGATTCAGTGCAGGATATGTGTTAATATTAGGCAGTAGGTAGTTTGGTATGAAGGTAATAAATACAATGCAATAAAGCGAATGCTGCATAGATGCTTGCTACTTAGACATATGAGTATTTACTTTGGTCGATTAAAAGATAATCTTAAGAACACAACCTTAGTATAATGTATATAAATAAATATCCACAAATGCCTATTATGAAAACACACTTAAGTTCTCTGTATTATGAAAAAGAGCATCACCTGTATACGCATTTGTCTGATAGAAGTCTTCAGGTTTAAAATAATATATAGCACATAACCTCGACGAATTATTTGGTTTCCATTTTTTTCTTCGGAGAGCTCTCTCCCACACTTTTCTTCTTTTAAGATCTTTGGGGAATACATGGGTCCCCAGATTTTTGCAGTCAACAGCTGCGCAAAGGGGCATATTAATTAATTAGGCGTAAAAGAAGTTGATTGTTTACAAAAAATGTATGGATATTGACGGCTAGCTGTCAAATTTACGGACGGACAATGATAGCGACATCTGAAGTGAGCAAATGGCAGTTTTTATCCCCATTGTTGAGGTGTTTCCTTACATTTAAAGTCCAATGCGCTGGACAGCCGTCTTGCTGAAAGATGACTGTTCGGTCTCTTTCGAAGATCGGGACACCTGATTCCTCTACCAGCAGTGGTAAATCAATTTGCAGAAATTGCAAATAATTTTCGCCATTCAATGGATCAGGCAAAAAGTGGGGCCCAATCAATGTTCTGCCAATTATTCCAGCCCATACATTCACAGAGAATTTCATCTGAAATGACACCTGCTTCTTAAAATGTGGATTGCTGTCTGCGTCGGCCCATTCATGGATGTTGTGAAAGTTTGTAATACCTTCAATTGAAAATTTACTTTCATCCGTCCACAAGATTGATTTCAGAAACCACGCATCTTCGATGTCTCTGTTGAGGAGGAAACGGCAGAACTGAATTCTTCTTTGAGGATCTTGCTCTACTAGACCTTGCACACTCCTGCCATGGAACGGATACTTATCATTTTGGTGTATTGTATGCCACACCTTCCATTGAGAAATGTTTAAATTTCGAGCTACTGCTCTAGTACTGGTAGTAGGATCCGCTTGAAATGCTGCTAAAATGTCTTCGTCGACAGCAGTTTCGTGTCTGCCCGGGTTGACTCCAGGTTCCACGCGGTGAAACCCATCTTGGGCAAGACGACGAAACGTGTTGTAAAACACTCGGACATTCGGTATCCTGCGATTCGGATAGCGCTCTTGATACATCCGTCGCGCCAAAGATCCATTGCCGTCTGCTCTACCGTACATAAATACGATATCCGCATATTCTTGATTGGAAAAAGTAGCCATAGTCACTTAACAATTAAGAAAAACGGCGTAGGAGTGCACTAAATGTCAACTCAACACAATTAAGTCAAAAATCAACACGTGCAGGAGCGCGAGGCTACGACTGGACACGGTGAAACAAAAAAGTTCAAAACTAACGCAACCAACATGTGCAGGAACGCAAAGGGCTACAACTGAACACGGTAAATTGTGAATCAACACGACAACGTCCACTCACAAGGGCAGTAGTTTGACAAATAAGTAAAAGATGTAACGGCTTCATCACAGACCGACTGACCCTGACTAAAGAAAAACGACTTTGTTGCCTCAGTAACTAAGACCATTTTGCTGTAAAAACCAACTCTTATCGCTTTTTGCTATTCATTGGGCGTTCTACCTGGAAATGCCGTCGTACCGCGCTCGGTGGCCATTGTTTAGAGAATCCCCTCAATGGGTTCCCCTCAATTGGTTCCTGCATGTGCCAAAAATTCTTAGAATTGAACAATGTTATCATTTCGAGCACATAAAGTATTCTTTTAAGCAAAAATTTTGTGTTTTGTTAGACTGCCTAAAATTTAAAATTTCTCCCTCGAATTGGTTTGTAGGTCAAATTTCAATAATTTGTAAGATATCCGCATAAATGATACCTCAAAAGAAAGAGCGATTATCAAGCATGTCTTCAAAAAGGTTTGAACAAAAAAGCACCCTCCGTTTTTTTTTTAAATAAGGTTTAAAGGACGTATTGTACAAATTTTTTATTTTTTCTGAGCTATAAATATCTGTAAAAAAAATGTCTAATGACACAGAAGCCTAAAACATGTTTTGCTTGGTTGCTTACACATTACTTTAATTAAATAAATAAAAAATTAATTCATTTATCATTCAATTTGGCCATAATTATGCAGTTTACATAAAATTTTGAGAATTTCCGAAAAAAAACTTAAAAATTTGGTTAAAAAAATTTGGTAACACTTCGTCTAAGACAATCATGGCTTAAATGGTTCTAAATTGTTTATACTATCTTCACCTTAAAGCTTTGCACCCATCTTCCAATCACCCTGTATAGTTTACGAAATATAAATACCGTAAAGTGTGTATAACGATATTATAATTCTTTACGCGTAGATGCTAAACATGGCTTTTGGGTCGTATGGTCTTGGATTCTTTTTCGTATGATTTAGAAATAAAGTTGATTTGTTTCTTCTGTCTAAAGTGTTTTTACTCATAATTAACCTGATCCCTATTTAATCTTATAGACTAGTTACGATATTTTTAAAATATCGATATATTTGTTCGATATATCGCAAACTATCGATATAACACTACGATATATTATATCGAAAAAAATATCGATATTTTTTTTACATGAATATCCCTATGTCAAACGTTAGCTTCGCTTACATTCGATTACGTTTCGTTACACGTACAAATAAAACTTATTTTTTTAATTTCATATCGACGGTTGAAAGGCTAATTGATCTAAGCGACATTTTGTAAAACTTGCAGGAGACGGATTGGTTGTTTTTTTAAAAATCATAATAAGATCTTATTATGATTGATTGATTTAAGTAAATAAAAGTCTATCAAATAGTAATTTTTTTATGTTTTTTTTTTTTTTTCAAAAAAAATAACTATTATCCGTCCAGGAGGACGAATCATAAAATTGCAGGAGCAAGTTTTACAAAATGTCGTTTAGATCAATTAGCCTTTCAACCGTCGAAATATATTATTTACTTCATAATTGAGTTCCTTGCTGTAGGAGCTATTTAAAAATGAGTGAAAGTTAAAAACTTACATTATTTATACAAAAATCGATAAAAATCCGCTGTAACTGTGTTTGAACTTAAAATGGAACAACCTAGAAGTGAAACTCATATATTATCTATGGTAAAATTTCAATTAAAATTAGTATTTTTTTTTAACTTTAAGATTTTTTTTCTCACAAAACTAGGCGTTTGCGCAGTGTGAGATTTTGGGAAAAGTGTTCTACATAAAAACATCTATACGCTATAAAATTGTGAAGCTTTGTACGAGCGGGTGTTAATGTACAGTGGAGCCCAACAAAACATGTTGAAATCTCTAGTTTCTGTCAAAAATTGTATGGAAAATTGACAGAAAATAGAGATTCCAACATGTTTTGTTGTGAATGTTTGCCCAGTGCAAACGCACAGTAACCTATTCGAGTAGCAAAAACATAAACAATACTACTTGAGACGTTATAAAGAAACCCGAGAGTTTGTTTATTCAAGTGCGGTCGTAAACCTGCCACGGCGCGAACCACCCGCAGGCTTTTACCGGTTAATGTTCGGTCAAGTAAAGTTGACGGAATACTACCATACTGCATAAAAAGTTTCCAAAATGAAAAAATGGGATGTTGCTGCCTTTGCTTTTATATGACTCAATTATTACTATTTTTAGAGTTTTACTAATATGATACAATGATGTTTGAGAAATTAGAGTTTTATGAGTCTGTGTGCCAATAAGCATTGATTCCGTACAACAAATATCTAGAAATCTTAAAAACTCAATTTGACAGAGGACGTTATGTCAAATCACTGTCAAATGAAATTGACTTTGACAATGACAATCATTTTAATACATCAAATACCCAAGCAAAAGTGGAAGATAAAATGGGTAAACATGACTAATTGAGGCACTTACGTTTTAAATTGTGTTAAAAAGCTGCTGCCGGAATAATGGATCCCGCTCTACTCCGGGAACGTGAAGCGTTTAAGAAAAGGGCACTTGCTACGCCGAGGTACGTTACATGCTTGTGGTGGACACCGTTAGCTCGCGGGCACTGTTCGCGTCGCGCCGTTACGACAGGCGCGTACTTTCTCTCGCTCACACGCTGGCACCGACAATTCCAATTATCAATTTACATCATGTTACCTTTAGAAAAAGTATTGGGAATGATTGCTAACTTTTTATTTGACCTTACACTGCATTGAGCCAATATGTCACGTACGTTTAAACTTTATTAAATAAATGCAGTTTTCATATTATTGTTGTTTTTTCCTTGTCTGCCAACTACATTACCTAACTCTTTTAAGTAATTAATTAATTAAATATCTAATAAAAATAATAATATCTAATATCTTTATTTAACGAATTCTTCTTTTCAGTATCGAAAAGAAAAAGAGAGATGAGTCTCAATTCAAAGATGACAGCAAGAAGAAATCTAAATCATCAAGCTCTGTCAGCTCCGGACCGAAGCTTGATGCTAACAAGTGAGTTACTACATTGTGTTACATAAAGATTGAAATTATACCTCAGGGGCATTGAAATAGCATGCTTGAATTGGTATCCCTAACTTAAGTTATAAGAAATAATTCCAGTATGATATTTCCAGCTACAAAACAATGTCTGGGAGCTCATCGTATCGCTTTGGTGTGCTTGCTCGCATTGTTAGACACATGAGAGCACGCCATCAAGAAGGAGATGACCATCCATTGAATCTTGACGAAGTCCTTGACGAAACTAACCAATTAGATGTTGGGAATAAAGTCAAACAGGTTGGACATTCTTTAAATCCAATTATTTTATTTTAAATTGATGTGAAGTATTGAGTCAAAGAGAACAATATTTTTCCCATTTATATCTATACAAGGTGTACGTTTTGATATCCCATAACTTTAGGATATTAATAAGACCAAAAGAAAATCAAAGAATCAACGGGTGAACTGCCATGTGACTTTTTTTTTCAATTTTCATAAAGATTAATTCAACAAAGTCATGATTATTTATGTAAAACACACTTAATCGAAATATTAAAAAAAAACTTTATGTAATTCAGACTAGTTCTGTCCTTTAAAAACAATATGACAATGTCGCAATTTCCTTAGCTTTAACCATGAATGATTGGTTTGAATGAAAATGATATACTTGTGCTTATCAATGAATAATTAATAATAATTATCATTTATTAATTATTAATGATCACCCACGATGTTTTCCTTCACTGTTTTTGAGAGCAGTGGTGATGAAATAACTTACACAAAGTAAAGCACCTGTCTGGGTTTGACCCTACGACCTAAAACTCGTAAGTCGCGGCTGTTACCACTGGACCACCACTGCTCTACCATATCTATACACAGCTATAGCATACCGGTGTCCTATCCCAATGTGTAGTTCTAACTATGAATATCAGATAGCGCTAGTTTCTTTACGAATGCAAATGACCCCGTTCCATGAAACAAGATTGGTCTCTATTTCAGTACATTACAAAGTACTCTGTGATTACAAACGCAGTTGGAGAAATGACCGTGATGTATATCAATGTACTATGGGGAGAACTTGTTTTTCAACTAAGTTTGTTTTTGGGATAAATTCATCCTAACAACGGAACCCTTCGTTGTGCATGGTGGTGGTGATTTCTTATTAGGTACTTATGTAGAAGCAGCAACATACAAAATTAAATTTATAATTATTATTAATTAAAATTAATTCAATTTTTTTCAGTGGCTACAAACAGAAGCACTTCAAAACAATCCTAAAATAGAATGCACTCCAGATGGAAAATATATTTTTAAACCTGTTTATAAAATTAAAGATAAGAAGTCTTTACTGAGGTAAAATATCGCATTAATATGCAATCACTAATATTTTTTCACATTATACAGTAATGCTCTGATTGGTAGATAGTGATCCCTGTTAAAAAATAATCCTATAGTTTTTAATATGCATGTAGTCAACAATAGACATTTAATATTATTTTTTTCTCATTCCAGATTACTAAAACAACAAGATCTCAAAGGTCTTGGAGGCGTATTGTTGGAAGATGTCCAAGAGTCTCTGCCTCATTGTGAGAGGGCACTGAAAAGTTTAGCCCAAGAAATTCTGTATATAAATCGCTCTACTGATAAGAAGAAAATATTGTTTTATAATGACAAAACTGCAACACTAGATGTAAGTTGATTATTCAGAGAGAAGCTTATACTCATTGAACTAAAAAGATAGTCATAGTCTAGGAATCACCCTTTATCATTGTTTCCCAAGTACAAGTTATTGACAGCAAAAATATACAAAACATAACGAAACCCGACTCTTGAAGTCCGCAGAGTTTATAGTTACAATCTGCACCAATTATAAAGTAGTCTTAGGCTGGTTTCACAGCTGTCCGGAAAACCAGTGCGGGCCGCCCGTACGGGCTCCCGGAACGGAGACCATTGTTTCACAGCGACGCGGATTGGTCCGTACGCAACCCGATCCGGGTAGAGCCCGTACAACGCTAGCAACCGTATCGTACTAACTCCCTCGTTTTAGAGCACTGCGGGCGTTACCCGTACGGGTCTCCCGTGTGCGGGCGAAACCAGCATTAGGAACACCTATGGCCTAATTGCGTACCATACTATAGGGATCACTTTTGTTTTTGTCCGCCATTTAAATAATTAATAAATATTGGACACGTATTTATTCTTTTTTAACGTCATCAAAAGATTACGACGATACATTGAGTTAAAATGTGGCATAAAATCACGCCTTGCTAGATTTATACTGAACTAGTTTTTGCCTGTGGCTTCACCCGCGTGGATGTCTGAAAATATCCCACGGGAACGTACTGCCGAGATTTCACACCTAATAGGGATGCCCGATTTTTAATTTAAATCGATCTTTTGGATCGCATTGGATCGTCAATCATTGAATCGATCGGTACACGATCTGGATCACATGGATTTGAATCGATCTAGCAAAGATCGTATCGTAATTTAAAATAAGTAAAAAAAATTGTAACATGCATAAAGATTTAATTAATTACAAATGCCAACTATCTACACCTAAATAAAATAAAATAAACAACTTTGGGGGTCCAATCTGTTGCGACTATCAGTCAAAGTGTTTCCAGCAAGGGAAAATAGACGTTCCGAGGGGACTGAAGTCGCAACTAAGTACGGATAAATATTTCAGAGATAGACTGCTCAGGCTTGGCCATATACTTGATCTGGTTGTTCAATAGCCAATTGGATCTGCTTGTCGATCAATTAAAGGTTCTCTCAAGTACTGTCTCAAGCGGCGGTGATCTCTCGCGTCCGGCCCTGATTCGGGCCATGCTACGGAGCGAGAGGAAATGGGAGGCCGTCACCTCCTTCTGCGAAGCAGTAATGCTCGCGAAGGAGGAGACGGAGCGCGTGAGGGAGAGGTAAATTTCGCGCCCTCGCGCCCCTAACCGCCGCAGGAGGAGACGCCCTGGGCGTCGGGTATCACAGGCAGATTTCCGGCCACCGTAGGCGCGGGCTTGCGGACGGTGAGCAATGGGCAGCTCGCCGTCCGATAAGGACCAAGCCCGGGTCGACGGCGCGTTGTGTTCCACGCGCGCCTCAAAGAGATGTCAGCAGAATTGACGGGGTCCGCTAGGGCCAATGCCTGCCGGGGGTTCGAAGAAAACCGATAGGGACATCGTGGCCCCCTGGCAACACGGCAACTGAAGGAACACGGGTGGGTTTTAGTCAGTAAGAGTCTGACACGCCCTCCCGCTCCGCCCAGAGCGGGAAAAGTTATTTGATAATTTACCACCCAAAAAAAAAAGGTACTGTCTCAAGATATCCTAGTCCTTCTTTTGGAATGTTTTAGCATGATTGAGACACTAGCTGGCTATGGTCATCTTTTTTCACAAGTTTCACAACTTCACTTTGCGTAGTCGTCATAAAATCAGTATTGTGTTTGCATTCGCACACGATTGAGCCTCGGTAAAATATATTTTATTTTATTAAGGGGCCGTTCACGAAATCGACTGATTTTGATCAATTTTGTTCATTATTTTGTTGTGAGAAAGAGAAAAAGTAAATAAACAAAACTATTTGTGATTTGAAAAGTCGAGTTCTTTGTTTTGCATGTGGCTAAAGGGATTTTTAAAATCACAGTAAGTATAAAACAAGTTTAAAATAATGTTTTGAACATTAAGAATAAAACATGGTTTTAAATCACGTATGAATGGAAATAAATGAAAATTATGCATTATGGACTTGAAATAGCTCGAAAAGAAATTATAAAGGTGAATCATGGAGAACCATGTACTAAATACATGGTAACAGTTTTCGCGTCGATGCCACCCCTGCCACCCTGTATGTATACATAGGTAGGATGGACTATATTCAAATAAGGGGAATCCCCAAAATAGTTGCGGAGGATTACTTCGTTTCGACCGGTGACGAAGTGTATAAAACTATCTAACCTTTTTGATTTCTTTCAAGCTATTTCGAGTCCTAAAAATGTATAACTTTTCATTTATTTCTATGCATTCGCCATTTAAAACCATGTTTTTTTTTCTTAATGTTTTAAACTTGTTTTATACTATGATTTTAAACACTTAATAAAAAACATTGTTTTATTTCAAACTGTTTTAAACACTGTTTAAAATACGTATTTTAATTAAAGCAACTTGTTTGTTTTATGCCAACCCTGACTTAGATTGACTAGGTACAAAAAATAACAAAAAAAGTATGTTCACAGATTACATACTTTATTAGTTAGTACTAAATAACTATAACTTGTTGTTATTATTATGTTATTCTGATCGTTTTTTGTAAAAGTTTCCTCAGGTAAATTTTAAAATTGTCTAGAAATGAATTATATTAGGCCTGATCGATTTGTGTTGATAATAAATCGGTTAATGAAAAAAACTCTTGTTTAAAACATTTTGATGTGTTTGTTTATAAATTAAAAAAAAAAAGTTTTTTTTCCAACTCTGTCTATTGTACGTTTCTTGAGCGAGAAAATAGCCGATATTTAGTCGTTTCTTCGCTGGCGGTGGGACAACTGCCTTAACACGCTATGCTTTTTGTCTTCAGGTTGATGAAGAATTCGTAAAATTATGGCGCGCAACTGCTGTCGATGCAATGGATGACGCGAAAATAGAAGAATATTTAGAGAAACAAGGCATCAAATCAATGCAAGACCATGGCCAACGAAAACCGGTGGTACCAAAGCGAAAGAAAACAGCTCAAAAAAGGAGGCAGTTCAAGAAACCAAGAGACAACGAACATTTGGCTGATGTGCTCGAAACTTACGAAGACAATACTTTGACCCAAAAAGGCGTTTCTATCAAATAAAAGTTTAAACAAACAAGTTTTTTTTTTTTTTTCATTATACACCGTGAAATTTGAATCACAGTTTTTCTAGAACAAACGTTGTTCAGACCATGGTCTACTACCATTCTACAGCATCCAATAATAAAAAAAAAACAATTGGTTTTTGAAAAACACAAAAAGACATAGTTTAAAATGTCGAGATTATCGTTACTGCCCTACAAGGCAGCGTAGCACAAGACTAAAAAAGGAACTGTGTTGTACAGTTCCTTTTTTAGTCTTGTGCTACGGCGCTCGCGTATCAAGGTATTTTCATATTAAGCCCGCGGTATGAAAATTTTATGAGTATAATTGAGTTAACTAAAAGTGAGGCGTTATTAGAACAAACATTTACAAATTATTAACTAAAAAAAAATTCCATACATAAAAATTACCGTACCTATTTTTTTGTTCCGCGGGCCGATTTTCATGAATTAAACGTGACAAATGGTTAAGTTTAGACTAAAGAAATATTTTTACAAACAAAAAAGTGAGTTTTCAAGTTACGTAACTATGCTAATTCCAATTTGATAAAATTTCCTTCCAAATTAACTTTTAACACTTTTAATCGATTACAGTAAGTATTTTAACACGAATCTAATATGAATCTACCTGAGATCACAAGATAATAACAGTTAGCTGCGCACCAAGACAACTTTATCTCCAATTTCCCTTCATTCTAGCTGAAGTTAATTATTGGTTTTGGTAAGTAAAATAGGTACAAAATTCCACGCAAAATGCACCATATCCAACACCACTCCACATTAAAATAGTTAGAACACTTGAGAACTCATTTTCACAAAAATCACTATCTCGTTCTTATGTGTGTATTTAGAAAGAGAGCGTCCGACCACAGTCGGTTTCACTTAGGTATTTAGAGTGTTGCCTCCACTTTTATCTATAAGCTTCTTGGGTACATCGGATGCACACATAGCTATACATTATTAATCTGTGCATATAGCTGCTCGAGAGATTTCGGTAGACTGGCTACCGCCCGGGCGGTGGGGCCGACCCGCGGCTGTCAACAAAAGAAATAGGCGGGACGATACTTCGCGCGATTGCATGTCATTGGCTAATGATTTATTTGCATTTCGGCCCGCATTGACCGGACATCCTTGTAGTTCATGTGGACTCCTAACTGTTTTGAATGCCATATCACTACCGCGATGAGTAATTTGATGTTACGGTAAATGTTTGAACACGTTTGAGTAACATAAGACTTATTTGAGAACGCCTAGTTTAGTTTGTTTTATTAACATATTTGATGCTTTAGAATGGTAGTAGACCATGGTCTGAACAACGTTTGTTCTAGCAAAATTGATTCAAATTTCACGGTGTAAGTATATTTTCTAGAAACATACAAGCACTAGCAAAAGCGTACACACATCAAAAAAAGTTTGCGATCAGTTTGAAAAATCGAAATATTTTTTGTTACTGTAGATTATACACACTGTGTGACTCTTCATAATGTGCACATATCGAAATGAGGGAATCTACCTATGTTTAATTTTATCTGCTACAGCTCTGGAGAGCAAACACCCTGCCCCGGTAGATGACCTCTCCTTCCCTGACCCACCCGATCCAGAATCTAACTCACTTAAAATTACAGCTCAACAAGTATGTGCGGCCGTGTGCTCCTTTCGAAGTGGCTCCGCCGGCGGCCTCGACGGCCTGACACCTCAACATCTGAAGGATTTATTGTGTTCAGGCGCCGGGGAGGCTGGTGAGTCCCTTTTGAAGGAGCTGACGGCCCTCATCAATCTCATGCTCTCCGGCAATGTGAACGAAGCCGTCATTGATATTTTGTATGGGGCAAACCTGTGCGCTCTGCGCAAGAAGGATGGCGGTATTCGTCCCATTGCCGTAGGGTCCACCTACCGTCGTATCGCAGCCAAAATTTGCTGTGCTTTCTACAACGAAACACTGGCCAGCAAATTTCAGCCCCTACAGCTGGGCTTCGGGTCTAAAGGGGGCTGTGAGGCTGCGGTACATGCATTATCCACTTACCTCAATAGCGATAAAGGTGAGGTCATCCTCAAGGTTGACATAAAGAATGCCTTCAATTCCGTAAACAGGGATACCTTGTTGACAGAAGTTAAAAAAGAAATACCCAAAATTTACAGTTTTCTCTACCAATGTTACAGGCATCCCTCTAAATTACTTTATAAAGACAACCTTTTGGAATCAGCCGTCGGATGTCAACAGGGTGACCCTCTTGGGCCAGTCATTTTTAGTTTGGCAATAAATCCAATTATTCGACAACTAAATTCTAAATTCAACGTATGGTACTTGGATGACGGAACCCTAGGAGGTGATGTAGACACAGTTTTAAAAGATTTAACCTTTGTAAAAGAAAAATTCAGTTCCATTGGCCTCGAACTTAACCTTTCAAAATGCGAAATTTATCTTCCCCAGACGACTGACAGACAGACAACCATAGCGAAATTTAATACTATAGCACCAAATATCAAAATTACAGAAAGAAACTCTCTTCACCTCCTAGGGTCCCCAATTTTTGATGAATCCTTTCCAACGTTCATTGAGGAGAAAATCCAAAATTTCAACGATGTCTCGGAAAGACTTTTCAAAATTAATATCCATTCGGCCTTCACACTCATTCGATACTGCTGTTTTGGACCAAAATTTACTTATAGCCTCCGTTCCTCCCACCTATGGAAGCATCCACAACTTTTAGAAAAAGTAGACGAAATTATTAGAAACACTTTAACTTCAATCCTAAATGTGGCCCTGGACGACCGAGCGTGGCAGCAAGCTACACTCCCCATTCGCTTGGGCGGTCTCGGCGTCCGCAAAATTTCAAGTATAAGTTAACCGGCGTTCCTTTCCTCGGTCCACAGTACCAATAAATTAACCAGGAACATTTTATCCTCCTCACTGGCCGATTTTGAGGTACCGTGCCTGACCGATGCGTTGAACGCTTGGAAAATAGCTTGTCCCAATACGGACCTGCCCGACAACCCCTCTTCCCAGAGACGATGGGACGTGCCGCTCTGCAGTATTATACGGAACACTCTGTTAAACACGTCACCTAATACTGTTGAGCGCGCCCGTCTGCTGGCTGTGGGAGAATGGGAGTCAGGCTTGTGGCTTCAGGCGCTCCCGTCATCCACCATAGGCACTATGATGGATGACTCATCGTTTCGGCTCGCTACGTGTCTCCGCTTGGGTGCACCTTGTGTTGCTCCGCATCGGTGTCATTGCGGTGAAGCTGTCGACAGTCTCGGGCGCCATGGCCTGTCCTGCTGCAGGAGCGCAGGGCGCATAGCACGGCACGCCAGCATCAACGACATTATCCGTCGAGCCTTTGTCACCGCCGGCGTACCAGCGGTATTAGAACCAAACGGCTTGGTACGTGACGATGGGAAGAGACCAGACGGGATGACGTTGTTGCCTTGGAAGATGGGTAGGCCTCTGGTGTGGGATGCGACCTGTGTCGACACCCTTGCGCCATCTCATATTCCTAGCACGGCGGGCTGTGCTGGCGCCGCTGCTGCGGCTGCTGAGACCCTCAAGCGGCGCAAATACTGTAACCTTATTGGCAACTACAGTTTTGAGCCGTTTGGGGTCGAAACGCTCGGATCATGGGGCCCGAGTGCGCGTCTCCTTTTTAAGGATATTTCTCGTCGACTGGTCGACACTTCACGTGACCAGAGGGCTGGCTCGTTCTTTGGCCAAAGAATTAGCATTGCCATTCAACGTGGCAATGCTGCCAGTCTTCTGGGCACGTTTCCGGATGACAGCGATGCGGACGAATACTTCGACGCCTAAGTGTCGTTTTGTTTTTATTATTTTTATTTATACAGATAGTTAGTTAGTCTTTTAATTTAGTACTTAATGTAAATAGTTAGCTATGTTAAAACTGTAAAATAAACTTTTTAATAAATACCAGGGTTGTAACGGATGTCATATAACGGATGAGGATGCGGATGAGGATATCGAGATAATCGGGTTTGAGGATGCGGATGAGGATACGGATATTGGAAAATTCCTTATTGAGGATGCGGATGAGGGTGCGGATGTCGTACAAAAAATTGCCCTTGTTAGGGTTCCGTAGTAAACAAGGAACTCTTATAATTTCGTCATGTCCGTCTGTCTGTCTGTCTGTCTGTCCGCGGTCTAGCTCCGAGACCCTTAGTACTAGAAAGCTGTAATTTGACAAAGGTATACATATTAATTACGTCGACAAAGTGGTAAAACAAAATTATGAAAAACATTTTTTTTTAGGGTACCTGCCATACACGTAAAGTGGTGATGTTTTATTTTTTATATTTTATCCCATAGTATGGGGTATCATTAGAAAGCTCTTACAAAAACAGTTTGTGAAAACTATTTTTGGATTCAGGGATCCGTTTGCAAAATATTAAGCTTTAAAGTGCTAATTTTTGTTAGAGTCAAGTGTCCCCCCCCCCTGCCAGCTAAATGGTTAGTTTTGGAGGTGTGAAAAAAATCACAGCAGTAGTTTATATAACGAAATTAAAAGGAAAACTATCACAGCTAAGTAGGCTTTACTAGTTATCGAGTAATAATCGATCAACTTAACTTTGCAGTTGCAAAAGTATGTTTTCCATACATTCTGTATGGGAGAACATGTTTATCAACTACAAAGTTAAGTTTGTTTTTGGGATAAATTCATCCCAACTACGGAAACCTTCATTGTGCGTGGTCCGACACGCACCTGGCCGGTTTTTTTTAAAGTATTTATATTTGGTTTTTAGGTTGTAGGTAATCATTTGGTAGGTTACCGTAGCGTAATTCGCCTGTTAAAAACTTCACTTCTATGAGCAAACAAAAAGTAGACAATAACACGTCACCCGCCACCCAGTAACTCAAATTGTGACATGTGACATCACTCACAGTCGTGCCACCACTGCCACGTGCGGCCGATCGACTGTCAAAGGACAAGGACATTGTGAATTCAGCCAATAGGAAGGCATAACTCACTTATCGGCCCGCCCATTCAGCTCGGCGCGAGTTTTTAAATTCACTATTTGTGCGAACAACGTAGGGTCACATCCTCATAGAAGTTATGAGGATGCGGATGGGGATGCGGAGCTTTTAAAATCAAAAGTTGAGGATGCGGATGTATTGCGGATATCAAAATTTATGCGGATGCTCCGCAGTTGCGGATGCGGATACGGATATCCGTTACATCCCTGATAAATACAGATCGAAAGTATGTTTTCCAAATAATAAATGTTTTAAAAGCATACCTAGATTCCCTCATTTCGATATGTGCACATTATGAAGAATCACACAGCATTTTAATTTCTTCTTCTTTTTAGATTCTTTACTTAAAAATATAGAATTAAAATATAAAACAAAAACCAAATTCAATTGTTTTTCCATCCACAGAGTACATTTTTATATTGTTTCCATCTACAGAGAAATTCAAGCGGATTTATCATATTTTTTCGAGAAAAGTTGTTATTAATAAATGCCAAGAGGAATATCAGAAGTTTTACGAGCAAGAATTGTAACTTTGAAGGAAGAAGGATATTCCACGAGAGTAATAGCACACAGAGTTGCTGTATCCCAATCCTGTGTCGTGGCCACGTTACAGAGGTACCACGGCATGGATAATTTAGCTGACCAAACCCGCAGTGGTCGCCCAACTGTTCTGACTGCTGCTCAGAAGCGCTATATCACATTACTGGCAGCCCGTGACCCAACAATCAACGCCACTACAGTAATAGCAGAAGTGCGGGCCGCCTCTGGATTTGAAGTTAGCACTCAGACCATTCGGAATTACTTACACCAGGCTGGACTACGAGCACAGAAGTCTTGGCAAGCACCTCTGAATTCACGGCAACGTCAGCGACGGAGATTGCAGTGGGCTAGGCTCTGGCAAAATGAAGAAGATGAGGAGGAAAACATTTGGCAAAATTGTCTCTTCGTTGACGAATCGCAAATCCGTACTCATCCAGGACGTGTCCGTGTCTGGAGAAGACCTGGAGACTGAAAGTCAAAAAACTGCCACTGGAATTGTTCAGCAAGACGGGAAATCGGTGTTCTTTTAGGGTGGAATTATGATTGGAGCTAGAACGCCTTTGATCCCGTATCGAGGCTCCATGACGGCAGATAGATACAAAACAGTCGCTATTGATGGAATTGTCAGACCATTCCGAGTAAACCATGGGCGCCAATTCGTACTGGTCGATGATAATGCGCCCGCACATCGAGCTCAACGAGTCAATCCTCTCCGAGAATACGACATCACAAGGTTAGACCGGCGTGCCGGCTCACTTGACTTAAGTAAACCTATACAACAAAGCACGCGTGGGATGATTTTAAGCGAGCTATTTGGAACCGTCAGCCACCTCCCCAGACTGTGCCAGAGATCAGGGAAGTCGCTATTCAAGAATGGGGGAGGTTACCGCAAGAAGTGCTGGATAACTTGATCCTCAGCATGCCCAGGGGGTCTACCACTAGCTCAAAAGCAGTACTATTTTAATATTCCTTCAGTGGGAGAAAGAGATGGAGCTATAGTCATCAAATAAGATGACTAGATTTTTATAATTAATGTGATTTTTTTAGAAATATTATCATACCTTGCCTCGCCTGAAACACAGGATGACCTAGTTCAGGCACATATCATAATTGAGTTTTTCGTAGATTTAAGCAAATTTGTATTTAGTGTTTTACCTTTTTATATGAATAAAGTTTTATTATTATTTTTAAATGTTTAAATATCTCGGGACTTTAAGGTCCCGGTCTTTTGGAAGGCGTACGAGGGGCCGAAGCCAACTCGCAGAGGTCCCTTAGACAATTTTATATGTAATGAGCAGTGATCGGATAATCGGATGCATATTTACCTAAAGTTCATTTTTGGTTAGGAAATTATGGAAGCGGCGAACATATATTTTTAAATATAAATCCCGGGACTCCAGAAAATCGGGAATAAGAAACTAAACATGGTGAGGAAACGTCGTCTTTAGCAAGTGGTATTTATTAAAAAAAAAAAACAGTGAATTACACAATTATTAATATGTATCTACTTAAGTTAATTATGACTATGTTGAGTGTAAGAGGAATAGTAGGTAGTAGGTACCTACACACGATTTGACTCTATAATAAAAACAGTAAATTTGTTGATTCCGAAATCCCGAGATGTTTTCGATACAAAAGTGCATTCCATAATATTAGCCAACACCTTATACTAAGTAAATATTCCTACACCAGATTTGATTCTATAGTAAAAAAAACTTAAATTTGTCGATTCCGAATTCCCGGGATTATTTCGATACAAAAGTGCATTCCATAATAGCCAACACCTACACTTTAGGTAAATATGCATCCGATTATCCGATCACTAGTAATGACTAATGAGGCACCAACCGATGATTATCCCAGTATGCACTATGCAAGTGCACCCAAGGACAACCCCCAGTTGGTGTAGGACTATTGCAGAATATGGAAACAAATCTATTGGACTATGGGTTTGGGTGGCTTAAGTTGACTGGTGACCTGGAACTATGGAAGGACTATGGCCCCTGCCTAATCAATGTTTGATATGTACACGGATAAAATGGCAGAAGGTGACTTGCACACTCAATAATGGGCCCCCAAAAACGGTCGCTAGCACAAAGTGTCGTAGCGACAAGGGGGCAACAATTCCTGAAGTGCTTGAGGAGTGGAGAGGTATTCCACGGCTATCAGGACAATCCCAGAAGTACCGTCAAGATCCCTACCAGCATCTTATTGGAATTCTTCCTTCCTCCGAGCACGTTTACTCTTGCGAATCTCCACTCAAGCCGGCCAATAAAGGCAAGCCAGAGGTGAGGAACAAGACTTCTCCCGGGAGATAGGGTCCGTGGGGTCGCTACTGCCCTACCGCTCGCCACATGCTGCCCTGCGGGTTTTTGTATCTCTCTTGGTGTGGCTCCTCATCCCAGACCTGTTCTGGCAAAGTAAACTCTACCGGCACAGGCCTAGAGTTCGGAGCGCGCAAGCCCCACCATGACGTCAATGTAGAGATACGACGATGGGGTTATTATTATTATACTAGTAGTTCTGCGAACAGTAGACCTCGTGAGCACAAACTTTTTTGCAACGATTAACCTTTAGTCGCATCAAAATAAAATAATCACACTGTTAGTCGCGTGTGGATCCCCAGAGTTTATTGTGAAAAAAAAAAATAAGTGCAAACATATATTTATAAAGGAACTTTAAGTAAAACATCTGAACTTATCAAAAATGTAAGGCACGCACGGGAATTATCAGAGTCCATTAAGCAGTCCAATACCCTAATTGCGTAACTTATTTTGGTAAACGATTATGGCAAATTTGTTTCATTTTGACAGTTCAACAACATTCATTGCGTTATTTACGTTGTTGAGCAGCTTTTTTTTTCCAACTTATGAAGCAATGGATTAGCAACCTGTTTCAAATCGAAACAGATTGTAATGTGTTATATTACGCAATTAGGGTACTGTACCCTAATTGCATAATTTATAACCAAATACTGAAGCCTTTCGGCACACAATATAACAAAATAGAACTCTAGAGAATACCAATAAAGCCAAAACAATGTGTCCCGGGCCGCCCGGCAGCAGTTTGCTTTTTTGGTGCAGCAGTGTTGCCAGCAATAATTATAGAATTTCACTAAGCATATTGTGAACGTACGTAAAAATGTCGTTGTACAGATACCAGCACTTCAAGCTACTACAATCTGTCAAATTTATTTAATAGATTTTCAACTGTATTGCTATGGTTTAAGGTTTTGAACCTTGGGAAGGTTGATTGGGAAAATTTGACAGTTTCGGGTAGCTTGATGTGCTGGCGTTTGTACTTACTTTTTATCCGTCAATAAAACCGTCAATTTATATTATGGCTGTAGCAAAAGTGAACAGGCAAAATCACATAATTTTATGGACGCATTTTGTATCAGGAAATTATGAAAATAAATGAGATAATTCAATATTTAATATTCAATATGGCAAGACCTGTTTCTATTATCCTTTCTAACAACAAATGCAAAAATCTATGATCAAAGACGATTTGAGTCATATGTTTGAATTACATTATCATATAAATATGACTCTGAGATCTAGGATCCTAGATATGTTATAGTGTAATACCCACCTTATAGGTTGACCTGTAACGTTTGTGTAATATGTCCATGCCTGTAACTCGGAATGCAGTGTATGTCATGCTAAAACTAATGTCATCAACGTCAAGTGACACCTGTGACACTGACAGGCAGGTGAGGCAGGACCAGCTAGTAAGAGTTAGCTTCTCCCGCTTGGATTTGCGTAGTTTGTTTTTCTTTTTATCCAAATAATTACTAATGGTCTACATACACAAATCAAAGTAAGACATGGCGCAGAATGAAGTAACTGAACAGCTGTCGCTATCGTGGGACGCTCATCAGAAGAGCATTTGTAATGGATTGAGCCAACTGCAGCAGGTGAGTACGTTTGATTGAGTTTTCACTTTTATTATTCGTAGGTTTTCACATAAAAAAGTAAAAACTTAACAAGTAACTTATTACCTCTGCACCTACAATAAATCATAGAAAACAAATTAAATTAAAAGAGAATGAATGCGTACAAAACAAGCTTCAAATAGCTTTGCTTTGGGCAGCTTTTCAAAGCAAAACATAAAACCAGCTTTTTAATAATAATTACACATCTTACATAAACTCACGCCTTCTTCTCATGGGGGTAGGTAGAAACCAGGGTTGTAACGGATGTCATATAACGGATGAGGATGCGGATGAGGATATCGAGATAATCGGGTTTGAGGATGCGGATGAGGATACGGATATTGGAAAATTCCTTATTGAGGATGCGGATGAGGGTGCGGATGTCGTACAAAAAATTGCCCTTGTTAGGGTTCCGTAGTAAACAAGGAACTCTTATAATTTCGTCATGTCCGTCTGTCTGTCTGTCTGTCTGTCCGCGGTCTAGCTCCGAGACCCTTAGTACTAGAAAGCTGTAATTTGACAAAGGTATACATATTAATTACGTCGACAAAGTGGTAAAACAAAATTATGAAAAACATTTTTTTTTAGGGTACCTGCCATACACGTAAAGTGGTGATGTTTTATTTTTTATATTTTATCCCATAGTATGGGGTATCATTAGAAAGCTCTTACAAAAACAGTTTGTGAAAACTATTTTTGGATTCAGGGATCCGTTTGCAAAATATTAAGCTTTAAAGTGCTAATTTTTGTTAGAGTCAAGTGTCCCCCCCCCCTGCCAGCTAAATGGTTAGTTTTGGAGGTGTGAAAAAAATCACAGCAGTAGTTTATATAACGAAATTAAAAGGAAAACTATCACAGCTAAGTAGGCTTTACTAGTTATCGAGTAATAATCGATCAACTTAACTTTGCAGTTGCAAAAGTATGTTTTCCATACATTCTGTATGGGAGAACATGTTTATCAACTACAAAGTTAAGTTTGTTTTTGGGATAAATTCATCCCAACTACGGAAACCTTCATTGTGCGTGGTCCGACACGCACCTGGCCGGTTTTTTTTAAAGTATTTATATTTGGTTTTTAGGTTGTAGGTAATCATTTGGTAGGTTACCGTAGCGTAATTCGCCTGTTAAAAACTTCACTTCTATGAGCAAACAAAAAGTAGACAATAACACGTCACCCGCCACCCAGTAACTCAAATTGTGACATGTGACATCACTCACAGTCGTGCCACCACTGCCACGTGCGGCCGATCGACTGTCAAAGGACAAGGACATTGTGAATTCAGCCAATAGGAAGGCATAACTCACTTATCGGCCCGCCCATTCAGCTCGGCGCGAGTTTTTAAATTCACTATTTGTGCGAACAACGTAGGGTCACATCCTCATAGAAGTTATGAGGATGCGGATGGGGATGCGGAGCTTTTAAAATCAAAAGTTGAGGATGCGGATGTATTGCGGATATCAAAATTTATGCGGATGCTCCGCAGTTGCGGATGCGGATACGGATATCCGTTACATCCCTGGTAGAAACTACAGAACGCCACCTGCTACGACTCGTACATACTCCTTTTGCGTCGTTTACGTTCATACGTCTGGTCATACAAGCACGCCGACTTAATTATTTATTGATAAATACCGCGCAAAGTGAACACTTATTGGTTTTTTAAATTTTCCTGCTTTTCGGCCAGAGGATCATCTTAGCTGTATCAGATTAAGATGATCTGTGAAGATGTTGTTGTAATTATGTTTCAGCGTGGAGAGTTTGTTGACATGACTTTGGCTGCAGACGGACACCATGTCAAAGTGCATCAGATGGTCCTGTCTCTAGTTAGCCCTTATATCAAGGACCTGATATCAACAGCACAATGTCCACATCCCATAATATTTCTCAATGTAAGTAGCAATAATTTTATTGTGATACCAAAATATTGTTTTGCTTAAATAATGATGACAGTTCTCTGCAAAATTTTGCCATAAGTACCTGTAGATGTTGCTGGTTACTAAAATGGGGACATGCAATTTAAAGTATAAGTAATTGGACATTTCAGAACATTTCGTACACTACACTAAGTGCCATTTTGGAGTACATATACACAGGGGAAGTCCAAGTGCCTAAACACCGACTGCCTGACCTGATAACTGCTGGAAAAGCACTGCATATCAGAGGACTTAGAGAAATGGTAAGCCATTTAATAAGATAATAACTTTACAAGCAAAGCTTCAATATTATTCCTAACTACAAAAAATGTGAAGACACTATTTATTGTGAATAGGAAATGCAATCTCTAGTCGAGATTGGCAACTCAAAATGTTGCGTCCTTAGTCTGTTGTTGAGATTGGCCATTCGAGATTTCCAATTTTTTTGAATAATGCGCACTTATTTTTAAATCAAAAATAAATATTTAAGTAAAATTTAAATTAAAACAACATCTACTTAAGGTAATCATGTTAAATGTAAATTTATGAAATAGGCAAGTTCATGTCGGACCACACACAATGAAGGGTTCTGTAGTTGGGATGAATTTATCCCAAAAACAAACTTAACATTGTAAGGTGAAAAACATGTTCTCCCATACATCGATATATTTATGTCACAGTCAATTCTCCAACTGCAAATAAATGTAAGGTTGTATTAGAAAAATAAATAAAAAGTGATAAAACTACAAATTAACTATTTCGGACTTTTACCTTTACTTGTGCTGTGAGGACCTTGCTTCCTGCCAAATTTCATGATTCAACGGGAAGTACCCTGGTTTTGATTTATTTGTGAGTATCAAAATATGTCGCATAAATGGCCGATTTTTTATTGCGTTGATTAATTTCAACTTGATACCTCCACGCGTTCCTGAGAAAAAAAGTCTTGACAGTCTGACAGACAGACGGACATCGAAGTGATCCTATAAAGGTTCTATTTTTCCTTTTTAGGTACGGAACCCTAAAAACACTAATCAAACCTCGAAAAGTCGAAAACAAAAAGTATACTTTTTTAAGTAATTTAATAATTTTTTGCACTACGCATAAGTACATAACGCAACAAATCACACTCACTATAAATCCATTAATTATTTAAAAAAAAGGTTTCTCAAGAAGCATAGTGTGCTAAGTCGCTCGCGCTCAGTCTCAATCTAGCTTTTTTTTTAATATTACGTGTAAAAGTGATACCGATATCCTATTTACAGAATAAACAATTCACTTTAATTAATATTATTTAAAAAAGTCGTTATTCAGTGCTAATAACGAAAAAAAAACAATGTGCATGCCAAAAACAAAACGAGCGAGCCTTACTATGCGTTCGCACTGGCGAAACATTCACAACGAAACATGTTGGAATCTCTATTTTCTGTCAATTTTCCATACAAAGTTTGACAGGCACTAGAGATTTCAACATGTTTTGTTGTGATGTTTCGCCAGTGCGAACGCATAGTTACAGTAGTCGCATATGACGGTAATATCTGACATCTGAAAAAAAAAATGGTTTTAAATCGCGAATGAATGGAATTAAATGAAAATTTATAGTTTTAGAACTTGAAATAGCTCGAAAAAAAAAAATTAAAAGGTTAGGTAGTTTTATTCACTTCATTGCCGGTCGAAATGAAGTAATTCCCCGCAACTATTTTGGGGATTCCCCTTATTTGAATATAGTCCATCCTACCTATGTACCGATATCTATACTTCGTCACTTGTCGAAAAAAGGTATTTCCCCGTTCAGTATCTGTGTTACATACCTACTTAGATTAGATTACTTTAAAAAAAAGTATGTTCACGGATTAGATTAGTTAATCTTCTTTTTCTTCTTCTAACTACGTTGTTGTGATTATTATGTTATTCTGATCGTTTTTTAGGGTTCCGTAGTAAACAAGGAACCCTTACTAGTTTCGTCATGTCCGTCTGTCTGTCTGTCTGTCTGTCTGTCTGTCTGTCTGTCTATCTGTCTGTCTGTCTGTCTGTCTGTCTGTCTGTCCGCGGTCTAGCTCCAAGACCCTTAGTACTAGAAAGCTGTAATTTGGCATAGGTATACATATTAATTATGCCGACAAGTGGTAAAACAAAATTATGAAAAACATTTTTTTTAGGGTACCTCCCATACACGTAAAGTGATGATGTTTTTTTTTTATTTTTTTATTCCACCATGTGTGGTATCATTGGAAAGGTCTTTCAAAAACATTGTGAGTATGTTAAAACTATTTTTGAATTCAGAGATCCGTTTGCGAAATATTAAGCTTTAAGGTGAAAATTTTTGTTAGAGTCAAGTGTCCCCCCCCCCTGCCAGCTAAATGGTTGGTTTCACATATGCGAAAAAATTCACAACAGTAGCTTATATAACGAATTTAAAAGGAAAACTATCACAGCTGGCTTTACAAGTTAACGAGTAAGAATCGACCAACTTAGATTTGCGGTTATAAAAACATGTTCTCCCATACAGAATGTATCGGAGAACATGTTTCTCAACTACAAAGTTAAGTTTGTTCTTGGGATAAATTCATTCCAACTACGGAACCCTACATTGTGCGTGGTCCGACATGCACTTGGCCGGTTTTTGTACATGTTTCCTCAGGTAAATTTTAAAATTGTCTAGAAATGAATTATATTAAGCCGGATCGATTAGTGTTGATAATATATTTGATAAATCGCTCAATGAAAAAACAAAACAAAAAAACTCTTGTTTAAATCATTTTGAACTGTTTGTTTTATAAAATTTAAATAAAACAGTTTTTTTTCCAACCCTGCCCAGTGGTGACGGCCACGACTTACGAGTTGTAGGTCGTAGGTTCGAACCCAGACAGGCGCTTTACTTTGTATAAATTATTTCATCACCACTGCTCTCGAAACGGTGAAGTAAAACATCGTGAAGAAACCGGCATGTCCTAGAACCGAAAATTTGAAGACATGTGACACCTACCAACCCGCACTGGGCCCGCGTGGTGGATTACGGCCCACTCCCTCTCACAGAGAGGAGGCCTGTGTCCCAGCAGTGGGAACAATTTTATAGGCTGATGATGAAGAGGAAAGATGTTACACATAAAAAATATCTACCTATATAACCACCTTTGTTCTCCTTTCAAGGATGATAAACAAACTGCAGATTCTGATCCAACTACAAAAGCTAATCCTAATCCACCAAGAGCAAAAAGTATTTCTGAAAGGCTAAGAGCTCTCAAGGAAAAGAAGACAGCTGCAAAAACCAAAGAAGAGAAGAAAAAAACACCACCAGTACCTATGTGCAAGTATGAGTAATTTGAAATTTTTATTACATGATTGTTTTTCCAGAAAGAATATGCGGGAGAAAAACTGAGACCCTAAGGCCTCTGCCTCGAATCTTGCGGGCAGCGGGGCGGCGGCGGCGGCGGCGCGGGCAACGCAGACCCGTTCTCGAAACCAGGCGGGCAGATCGCGCGGCACTATAGCGGCGTAGTGTTATGTTTGTGGTTGTGTCGTCGAGATATTTGTTTTTATTCTCGAACGAAATGTCTGAACAACGGCGACAACATCTTTTTAATTCATATTTATTCCTAACGCTCGATTTTAAATTGCACAACATTGCAATACAGACGCGCGGGCAGTCTCCGCTTGACTGGAGTGCACCGCTCGTTACCCGCCGCCGCACCGCTGTTTTCGAGGGCCGGTCCATTTGATTTTACGCATTAGATCCTGCCGCTCCCGCGCCGCCGCCGCCGCCGCCCCGCTTTCCGCAAGATTCGAGGCAGAGGCCTAAAAATTACAGTGTCTCGTCAAGGAAACTTACAACTTTAAACTTTCAAACTGACATACATTCTTGAGATAATTCCAATAAAGTTAAAATTCAATAGAATACATCTCTTTGACGGAAGACCAAAGAAACAATGGATGGACTATGTGAAAGATTTGGCCGAGATGTCTTTGTAAACTGGTCGTCTGTCTGTCTGTTTGTCTATTTGTTCTTGCTAATGTCCGAAATAGCTGTACCGATTTTGACGGCACTTTTACTGGAAGGTTGCTAATGTTATAAGGAGTAACTTAGGTTACTTTCGTTTTAGAAAAATAATTAGGGCTCCTCGCAATTAAAACCCCTTGAAATCTGTATCTATACAAATATCTTCTATACAAATAATTCTATCTATACAAATAAATTGAATTATAGAATTCCACTCGGACGATGTCGCGGGTAACAGTTAGTAAATAATTAGAAAGATAAAGTTATCGAAGCAAGTTCCTAGCTACAAACCCTCAATTAAGATTTTAAAATTAATACAAAATTCTTACCCTACCTACCACACCTACCCCACCTACCCCACCTACCCCACCTACCCCACCTACCCTACCTATCTACCGAAATGTCAAAAACGCCGATCCACATAAAATGTATAAGAACGTGAATTTTCTTCATATTTTTTTTTTTTTCGTTTATTTTTCCATATTTTCGCACCGTTTAAATCTTCCCTGGACTACGACCATAGAGGAAAGTAATATAGTACGGGTATAGAGCCCCCTCGCAGAATTTTTTAAAAACGCTAATGTCAATTGATCGGATAGTGCCATCTATTGTCGCCATCCACAAACTTGTGCTAAGTATAGCTTTAGGTACTACGTTTACTATTAGGTACCTACGCAATAGTGCCTATACTTCAGCTTCCTTACTAATTTGCTTGTTTTTAATTTGATAAAGTTTTACTTATTTTCTCTTTGTTAACGTAATCAATGGTGCCGATTCCCTTGTTCACAAACTAAACTAAATTTAAGTTCAGTGCATCTTTTTCTGTCTATTTCATTATGAAAAGGACAGAAGATAAATTTTAGTTTAGTCCTGTCAAATTAATCCGCGCCTGTCACTCTCCATACAAGTTTAGACGTGATTAAAAACTTGCCGACTAAAATTACGTCCATTTACGTCAAGCGCTGATTAATTTGACAGGACTAAACTAAAATTTATCTTCTGTCCTTTTCGTAATGAAATAGAAAGAAAAAGATGCACTGAACTTAAATTTAGTTTAGTTTGTGAACAAGGGAATCGGCACCATTGTAAAACTTTAGCAAATTTAAAAAAACTTTAGCAAATTTAAAACAAGCAAATTAGTAAGGAATCACTAATTTCAAAAGGTACACAGTGGATACATAAAAAAACAACTTTCTTTTACAAAATTACTTCTTTATTTGTCTTGTATTATTTTTATCCGTCTTAATCGTTGTCATCAGAGTCAATGCTATACAATCAATCTTAACAAATTGTTGTAAATCGTTCTCACGTTTTACTTTGGTAGCACCATCAGCAGTCTTTGCTGGTTCTCCGGGCTTGATTATTTTTCCTTCCAAAATTTGTTCAGCTCCAGGAGTGCCTCTGCACACTGTTTCGATCCTATATCTCCAGTGCTTGAAGTTGTTCCTATTTAGGTGCAGTATTTGTACCTTTGAGGCTTCAACTATAGCCTTATCCATTTTCGATGGATTTGTCTAGGTACCTACACTTTCTCGCAACTTTGAATCCGCACAAATTCTATCCTAACCACACTCTGCTACCATGTTAAAGTTAAGTGGAGAATATAGAAAAACAGTTATTATGAGAAACGATAAAACTATATTGATGTCTAAAAACAGAATAATTCGAATGACATTCATCAACAGTAAGTATTGCTAGGCAACACAACCATAGAGTATTAATAAAGAGTATGTATTCCTCAACAATTATTATCTACACAAATATAAGCAAATAATTATAACCCGTGTTAAATAAAATGATTAGGTAACGAAATTAATATTTAATTTATTTATTTTTTGTCACAAATTAAATTAGTATCGATGGTGTCGCCATCTGCAGCGACCCAAAGTAACTAACCGCTTTGGATGGGGATAACAGATGGCGCATTTTGTAAAAATTACCCCAAATCTGTCAATGTATGGAATTGTCCTACCCCTAACTACGACAAACATTTCAAAACCAAAATCAGCTAAGTCGGCCCAGCCGTTCGCGAGTTTTAGCGAGACAAACGAACAGCAATTGATTTTTATATATAGATGTAACTTTTTTTATCGACTTGACAAGTTTATCGTTCGAAAACCCTTTGCTCGCAAGTCGCACTGCTGGTTTCTTTGGATTGGTTTCTTATAAAAAACACAAAAAACACCTTGTGCACTAGTCACAAAAAGGTTTTTATAATAACTTTCTATTCTACAGAATATATGTTGATGAAATGGACGAAGATTCAGCCATGGACATACAAGATTCAACCGAAGATATACAAGATTCAACCATAGACGTACAACTTGAATCCACTGCAGTTGACGAAACTACATTTGACACTACTGGACCACTCAACAACTCGAATAATGGACTTGGAAAATCTGTTATAAGCCTGACTTCTGATGATACAAGGAAAACATTATGTGAGTATAACACTACATGTACAGTACCGTGCGTTATACACACACACGGCCTTGTCAAAACTTTAAATATTATATAATAATTGATACAGTTTTTGTATTTTGAACTTTATTCCGATAGAGATAAAGTCCTCAATACAAAAGCTGTCTCGAAGGTTTAAACTTAAAGGAAAGTTAGAAATCGTTTTGTAATGAGACAGATTAAGTTTTAGACAGAAGACGCACTACAAGCCGAACTTTTTCTGAAGCTTGACGTGCCATACTTATTGGAAAATACTATTAAAATGAAAAGTAATAAATGTATTTGAGGATCGTAGAAGGTGGCGTTCTGTAGTTTCTGCCTACCCCGTAAGTTACGTAAGTTTATATAGTAAAAGAATATTGAAAACGTTGACTCAAAAAATTACTCTTTTTGATTTATAATGTTAATACCTTGCAAACATGAGTCCTTCTTTGAGCATGGAGTATTTGTTAGCGGCAAACAAGTGTATTTATTTCGCTTTTATCTAAGACAAGTAATGTGTTTATTCACTCTAACCTATGTTATTGTATGGTTATTGTCCAGTGAATGAGCAAGACAAGTGTATTTCATTGCTGTGTTCTTCACAAATGTGAAGTGGGACGTTGGTACTGTTTTAGGTAAGTGTTTTTATGTTAATACTGTATATCTATTGGTTAGTAGACTAAATAAAATATAATAAATGATTATAGCTTACTAGCTATCATAATATCAATTATAACTTTTTGCCAACTCTGCTTTAAGATGGACTCATACTGAGGCGAATCCTGCGCGGGCGCCGCTCGTTACAATAGTATATTACGCAATTAGTGAATAAAGGACGGATTTAAAGCGAGGGCCATAGATGAATCCTGAGCGACGCGAGTGATTCATGGCCCTCGATATAAATCCGTTTTATTCAAGAGTTGCGTACCATGACTACGCGAAAAAGAAAAAAAATAGCGAAAGAAAATATACATTTAATTAAGAAAAAAGGAAGGTTAAATTAATTAAAATGCACATTAAAATTAGAACAATTACTAAAAATTAAGAGTAATTTCCTTATTATTATTAAAATAGCGCTAATTTACTAATGACAGCAAATAACACAAAACAGTTTTTATTCTAACGCTAAAAACTCCTTGTCGAAAATGTCGACCAATCAAATCTCAGAGTTGTATAAAATGGTTTTATAGGGATTCGCCTCAGTCTGTTTGAAGATTCAAACCTGTGATATTGAAAAAAAATATTGTAGCGCGTATTAGGGTCAATTCACAATGAGAAGTGACGAGACGCTGCGCGCTTTTTAAGATAATATATAAAATATCTAACTTTCACTATAATTATACAATAAGGTGTACGCGTTGCGCAGCACGGCGCATCTCAGCGTACTTCGACACACGAGTTCACGCTCTCACTGTAATACTAAATAATATGTTAGATATTGGTGCCGATTCCCTTGTTCACAAACTAAAGTAAATTTAAGTTCAGTGCATCTTTTTCTTTCTATTTCATTAAGAAAAGGACAGAAGATAAATTTTAGTTTAGTCCTGTCAAATTAATCAGCGCCTGTCACTCTCCATACAAGTTTAGATGTGATTAAAAACTTGCCTACTAAAATTACGTTAATTTACGTCAAGCGCTGATTAATTTGACAGGACTAAACTAAAATTTATCTTCTGTCCTTTTCTTAATGAAATAGAAAGAAAAAGATGCACTGAACTTAAATTTAGTTTAGTTTGTGAACAAGGGAATCGGCACCATTGTGTCGCTATTTTATAATAGCGACACAATGGTGCCGATTCCTTATGAGTGCACGCAGCGTCACGTTGTCACGTCTCGGTGTGACTGAACTGACCCTTCGGCTTACTGTAAGTGCATGACGCTGGAGCCGCACTAGCGTCGACCGCATATTTGTGTACACGAATGGATATCGCCCATGCGCCGCAACGCCGCGTCTTCGAACCGCAAGATGAAAAATAATCTGAATATCTCAGAATGAGTGTAAAATCTATGCGGCACCGCACAGTGGATCGCAAAAAGGGTTTTTTCGATCCCCTGTGCGCCGGTGCGACTCCGGCGTCATCGTCAGCATCGGTCGTGAAAAGAGGTTGTGTTCGTATATTTAAAAACATTTTATTGTTACAGTGAGATCAAAAGTGCAGTACACAGTATCCAACCAAGGAGGTCTACAGGCAATATACAATAGATATATATACCAGCTGAGATATATCAGTAAAGATCGTAAAATATCTTGGCGTTGCGTTGACTACAATAAAACCCGTTGTTCGGCGACTATTTTTACGAATGCCAACGACGACGTTACCGACCTGTGAGTTAGTTTTTAGCATTAGCTAGAACTGTGTTTAATTAAATATACAATGCGCCAAACGCACATGCACAAATATAGTTCTGAGTGTACGTACACATACGTACATCAGCATGTATATTTTTAGGAGTTTTTAAGTATTTAGAGTCAACCACGTATACTATCAACTGAGAAACAAACGCGAACCATTTATTTGTAAATTCAAATTGTTTATTTGCAAGAAAATACACGGTCTACAAGGGAAGATCTTACAGCCTTAAAGTCATTGTATTCTGCCTGCGAGCAAGCGTGCAAATTATGAATGTTAAAATGTCATAATTATTGTGCAGATTCTATTAATAGTACATTATTATCAGGCATTGTCATTACATACAAATGTCCTTTAATCTACAATAAATTCACTAATACCTACTCAACAAATATTTTTATGTTCTAAAAATTATTTTATGCTGGAGAAACACTTTTTGTGTAACCACTCTGACAATTTTGATTTAAAAACACTACCCTGCAGCACTTTAAATTCGTTTGGTAGGGTATTGGTGCCGATTCCCTTGTTCACAAACTAAACTAAATTTAAGTTCAGTGCATCTTTTTCTTTCTATTTCATTAAGAAAAGGACAGAAGATAAATTTTAGTTTAGTCCTGTCAAATTAATCAGCGGTTGACGTAAATTGACGTAATTTTAGTCGGCAAGTTTTTAATCACGTCTAAACTTGTATGGAGAGTGACAGGCGCTGATTAATTTGACAGGACAAAACTAAAATTTATCTTCTGTCCTTTTCTTATTGAAATAGAAAGAAAAAGATGCACTGAACTTAAATTTAGTTTAGTTTGTGAACAAGGGAATCGGCACCATTATAAATTAAAATACACATATCTCTCGCGTAACCTAAGCTTAGCGATATTTAAAGAGATTTACTGTTTGGGTACACCTGAATTATTTTATTTGTTTCAGAACATGCAGACATAATCATCCATTCCACGATAAGAACATTCTAAGGAAAGTACGTATCGGTATCGTTTATTCGAAATTTCAAGAAGCATCAATAAAATCTGAATGTAAAAAGAATAATCTACCTGATCCAAGATTTAGTATGGAAACTGTTAATGTACTAATGAATAATGAAAGCAATAAACAACTTAATGAATAATATAAAAATGTTGTTTTAATTAAAAGCCTGGTATTGGCAATATTCATCTATCCTTGAAACCTCATCACGTCCACTCCTTCGTGGGGTAAGAGAAAATGTGTCCTCTTTGTGGGCGCGGCGCCCACTATCGGTGGGCATCGGTGCGGCTCGATACTGCTCGGGCGCTTTACGGTGGCTTCGGGCGGCTTCGGGCGCCTGAGAGCTGCCTCGGCAGTCATAAGCATAGACCAGTTGGGTGCTGTTTCAGAGTGGATGCACGTGAAGTAACGCAAAAAAAAAAAATCGGATTCTTTGTACGTAAAAAAAAAATACGCATTTTTCATATAAAAATCATATTTTGTTGATTTGAACAATGAAGCGGGTAGGTTCGAGGGGGCACAACCCACGGATCTATATTCTCTATCGTACAAAGAATTAAAAAAAAAAATTTACCGTTACGTCACGTGCAGTTTACACTGAGCTTTTACAGCATCCAACTGGTCTAATACCAGCCTACCAGCTAAATGGTTGGTTTTGGATATGTGTAAAAATTCACAGCAGTAATATATATACCGAAATTAAAAGGAAAACTATCACAGCTAAGTAGGCTTTACAAGTTAACGAGTAATAATTGACCAACTTATATTTGCGGTTGCAAAAACATTTTCTCCCATACATTCCGTATGGAGGAACATGTTTTTAACTACAAAGTTAAGTTTGTTCTTGGGATAAATTCATCCCAACTACGGAACCCTACATTGTGCGTGGTCCGACACACACTTGGCCGGTTTTTTAATTATTTCGAGGATTCCAGTGACGAAGCACTTGCAGTGTATTTTTTATTCAGAAATAGAAGACGAAATAGAATTTAAAAAAAAAATACTGGACTCATCCTTACATTATCAGAAACATAAATAATTGTAGAGCTTTTGTAACTGCAAGAGAATTACTTACAATTCGTAGGAGACGCGACGCGCGGGTAACTGACACGGCGGGTATTGCGAGACTGGTAGCGGACACGTAGGATACTAGTACTGAAGTGTACGAATCACCATACAAAATATGTAAGATACTCCTCGGCGACTCATCTTCAAGACTCACGTAGGATACCTTGTCGCCTGTACCGTAATGTGAGAATGGCTTTTATTTATTTTATTTGGTTCACCAACAATTGTATACACTGGTACAAGCAAATGAAACAGAAGCAACAAATCAGAATAAAGAGTAACAATCACTTATAGGTAAACTCTGCATGCACACAAAATGTTGTAACTTACAAAAAAAAAAAATGTATATATATAAAAACTATAGAGTTGCACTAAATAGAACTTAATAAGTTAATTAAACAAAATTAAAATAGATAAATTAAAACAAAACAAAATCGAAATAAACCAAAACAAACTAAAGTTGGTAATACAAAAAATAAGGCTAAGGAACTCAATGTTCGGAGAGATACTTATAAAAGCTGGCTTTCAATTTGCCTAAACTGTCAAAATGCAGGTCGATCCGATCACTGCAATCATTCACAGCTCTGCAAAACCTCGCTGTTTTAGGTAATGTTACCTACTCAAGCATTAAGACACCACTGTAAAGCCTCACATTCAAGTTGGTAGCAGTTATTCGGCTATTTAGTTTTTTTAGGACACCAAAATAATAATTATTTGAGGTTCACAAAAAGAGATTCATCACAGGATTTCAAAACTAAAACCGAATGAATTGTTTGATACAACGTTACGTTTGCATTACCCAACGATTGTAGTTAATGCTTGTAAGGATCAATCTTGTCCAGATAGATAAGAATACTATTTGCTGTACTTACACCATTAAAAAAAAAAAGAAATCTTTTTGTCAAAAAGAAAAAAAAATTGTGTGTGCACACCGCAGGTGCACACGATAGAAGTGAAAACATACGACTTGAGCCGAGTATACGCGATTCATGGCGATTCAGCGTCTCCGATCGACTGGAGCCGAGTACGTATACCCGGTTTAGCACCACCGAGGGTAATGTGTCAGTTTCGTTCACTGCAGTGCTATTCTGTAAAAATCTCACCGTGAACGCTTAGGTGAAGTGAGCTTGAAAGTGAGCTGTCAACAGTGTCAATCCCTAGTATTTGGTGGAATGACAGCTCACTTCACCTTAGCGTTCACGGTGAGATTTTAACAGAATAGCACTGCTGTTCGGAGAGCAAAGTGCGCCTAAAGAAGTTTTCACTTAAAAAACCATTTTCTATTTTTACTTGTACTCTATCTTAGGACAATTTTATTGTTATAGTGAGTCAAAAGGTGCAGTACACAATGTCAAACCAGGGAGGTCTCCAAGTAATCCACAACAGATTTATATACCACCTGAGATATTTTGGTAAAAAGAATCGTAAAAGACTCTGGCGGTGCGTCGACTACTCGAGTAACCTGAAGTGTCCTGCCAACATTTGTACAAACGAAAACAACCAAGTTATAGAAAGGTGAGATGTTCTATTTTTACCCGACTACGGCAAAGCCAAAAGGAAGGGTTATGATTTTAGCAGTCTATGCATGTATGTTTATATGTTTGTATGTATGTTTGCTTTTACGTGTGTTCCACCGTAGCGCCTAAACTACTGAACCGATTTTGATGAATGAAGTATCAATGGATTCGTAATAATGGTCCGGGTGACATAGGCTATATAAATTTTCCCTAAAGAAGATGTCCGCTTTTTGTAGGGACGTTGGTTTTTTATTCCGAGAAAAATCTAACCAGTATGAAACTACATCTAAATAAAAACGACAAAATATGGAACTAGGAACCACTGAAATAATATTTTTAGACCCCTCCATTTAAGAGAAAAATTATAAACTATTTAAAGTACAAATATTTTATTATATAAATATGAAATATGATATAAATTGACACATGGTACAGTCATTACTGTTAATCAATTGACAGTGATGACAGTAACATGTGTCAATTTTGACAAGTTTACTATTTTATGGGGTGTGTTCACTATATTATCCTAGATAATTAGAAAGGTTTGTTCGTTTTAGGAGTAAATTCTTACTAAAATAAAAAATAAATCTCAAAATTGGAGGTCTTTAAAAATGTATGATATAGTTAGAACCACTAGTTTTTGGGATGTCTATCCAAATATATTTAACTTATTAATTAAAATATATTAACTGGTTAGAATTATTGAATAATAAAAAACCATTTTAGGACATGTCCTTTAATATTGTGGACTTACACGTAAATTTCTAACCTCGAAAAAAATTTAAATGAGATGATCATGACATGTTTGGTATCAAAAGAAAGGTCTTGACGAGCACATTAAAAATATGTATGTAATATCATATTTTCAAAGTAAATAAAGATGTTTAAATAGTTAAAAACAAGCTAAAGTGAGACTGCGCTACGTAGTATCGCAAGATGATACCAACGTGCGGAATCACTAAAGAGCGGAAGCACTAGCGGATCTGTACCAAACTTACCCGCCCACTGTGAGAATGATGACTATAGCAATGTCAACACAATTACACGAAAAGATCGTACTGAGAAAAGCGACTATAAAAAGGATTTTACAAATTTTCGCACAGAGATGATGAGTTTCCTAGAGAAGTTTGGAAAAACCCAAAATGATAGTCTAAACTACATAAAAGACGAAATATCTCAGATTAAAAATGAAATAAAAATCCTGAAGACAACTACTAAAAGCTTTACTCAGCGACTCGAACAAATAAGTGGTGATATGGAAAGCATTAAGGCTAGTAACACGACAACACAAAACAAAATCAAACATATAGAAGAAGAAATAACCCGACTAAAAAGCCAACAAAACACCGAAAGCGCTACACTTAAACCGCCCGTCTTATACCACCAAGACCTCATCCTCGAGCTAAAAACCAGATGTGAGCGCGAGAAAAACATCATAATTCTGGGTATATCAGAAATAAACGAAAGAAACGCAAACTGCAGACGAAATCACGACAATAATGAAGCTATGAAGATAACTACAACACTGTACGAAGACTGCCCTAAACCGAATAAAACCATCAGACTGGGAAAATATATCCCAGACAAAAACAGACCATTAAAAGTTTACTTCAACAATTCAGAAGTTCCAAAATACCTACTAAGAAATAAAAAAAACCTACAAGGCAATACACAGATTTACGCAGACCAAACCCCTGCTCAAAAAGAGTATTTACAATTATTAAAAGTGGAGCTCAACAAACGCATTGAAGACGGCGAAGGGGATCTCATTATCAAGTACATAAAAGGAATACCGACAATCACACTGAATAAAACCAACCAAAAAAACCAATAACCGACTTAATACCAAAGGCAAAATACACAGATAGATTAAACCACCAACTAGTAAGTAGATACGAAGATATACCATCCCACCCGTCCTCGTTACGTTTCTTTTATGCGAATTTACGCAGTATCCGCAAGGCTGGCAAACATGACGAAATAAAATGCATAATAAAAGCAACACCAATGACCATACACTTACTAATTTTTACTGAAACGTGGATTACTTCGGAAGCGGACGCAATATTATATCAGCTACCACACTATAAACATGTTTATAACTACAGGCAAGACCGCAAAGGCGGCGGCGTATCAATTTATGTACACGAAAGTATCAAACACGAAGTAACAGAAGAATTATGCGAACTTGGTAACCACTACCTATGGATACACATAGATAAACTCTCATTGGACATCGGAGCGATTTACAAACCAGGTGAATCTAATATAAACAACTTTTTAGAAACATACATCTCACAATTGGAACGGCGAGAGAGGACGATTGTTTTCGGAGACTTTAACATCGATCTACTTAGTAAGGACAGTCACGTCTCAAGATACCGAAATGAAATCAAAGGAACAGGATACGAAATACTAAATAAAATAAATAAACTGTACAGTACCCGTGAAACCAGCACTACAAACACTATACTTGATCACGTATGCACGAACATAAACAATCACTCGTTCAGCATGTCTATAATTGACTCATGCCTATCAGATCACAAGCAGATATTCCTTGAAATAGGCAGCTTGGCACCAAGGATAAACAAGAGGATCCAATACAAAGCACTTAACTATGATAAATTATACAATAGTACCCTAACAGCAAACTACGCTAATAACGAACACGACTACTACATTTTAGAAAGATTTATCTCAGAACAAATAAAGAAAAATAAAGAAGATAAGACTAAAATCCTAAATCTGCCTCAAGAAGACTGGATAAATCGAAATATTATAGACTCAATCAACTTACGAAATCACTTATGGCAACAAACAAAATCATACCCGAAAGACGACGATCTACGGAGGAAGTTTAATGAAGAACAAGACAGAGTAAAAAACCTAATCAAGACAAAGAAGAAAACCTACTACCACAGTTTATTTCATAATAACTACAAACGACCTAAAAAAATGTGGGAAATCATCAATAACTAAGCAGCGAATAAAATCAAAGACAGCAATGTTCCCCCCAAACTGTTTTCGAACTCGGAATGGATAACAAACGGTAATGAAATTTGTGACGTACTTAACTCATTCTTTGCATCAATAGGCGCGGACTTAGCTAACGAAATACCTAACATGTATCACATAAACACAGGTAATATTCACATGTACGACAACAACTACACACATGACATAACTTTGGACGAACTTTCCCCCTGTAACATTGACGAAATATCAAAAATTATTGACAATCTTGACTCCAACACTAGCACAGGCTTGGACGGTGTCAGCACAAAAGCTATCAAATGCCTTAAAAATATAATTGTGGAAAGTTTAACTAACTGTATAAATGTTTGTTTAGCGCGCGGCACTTTCCCCGACTCACTTAAAGTTGCAAGGGTCAGTCCAATTTACAAATCTGGAAGTAGAACTGACCCCGGTAACTATCGGCCGGTATCGGTCTTACCCGTCATTTCGAAAATATTTGAACGAGTGTTATACAACCGTCTAATCGAATATTTGACAAAGAAAAAGTTCCTAATTGATCAACAATATGGCTTCCGCCCTAAATCAAGTACTCTCACAGCCTCGGTAGATTTAATAACGAAAATAAAAACTAATATTGATCAAAAAAATGTTGTTGTGGGTATTTTCATTGACCTGAAAAAGGCGTACGATACTGTAAGCCATCAAAAGCTACTACAGAAATTATACAACTTAGGTATTTCAGGCAGCGCCCTCAGTATATTCACTTCATATTTGCAAAATAGAAAACAAGTCGTTAAGATAGATAGCTTCATCAGCTCGATACAAAACATAACATACGGCTGTCCACAAGGCTCAATTATTAGCTCATTACTATTTCTAATTTACATAAATAACATTGATAAAATAGGGCTGACAGGACACCTAACGTTATATGCGGATGATACCTGCCTTTTTTACTTCGATAGATCTCTGCAAAACATTATAATCGATGCGCAAAAGGACCTTGACCTGCTCAGTGAATGGTTAAAATATAACTTACTCACTATTAACACCTCAAAAACATCATTTATGATTTTCGCCGCGAAAAATAAACCATTACCGGAGTTCCCACCTCTTACGATCAACGGAGAAACAATTAAGCGGTCTAATCACGAAAAATATCTCGGACTGTGGGTAGATGACAAAACTACTTGGAAACTGCACATCGATCATATTAAAACGAAATTAATATCGCTATTAGGAGCGTTAAGAAAAATTACAAAATGTATCCCGAATAAAGTACGACTAATTATGTATAACTCCCTAGTAAAATCGAATCTTGAATACCTAATCGAAGTGTGGGGATCAGCCGCTAAATCTAATCTAAACTCATTACAAAGAATACAAAACAAAATCATTAAAGTATTATTCCACTACCACTATCTATATCCAACAAAAAAATTATACGATAAAACTAAACTACTAAATATCAAACAAATTTACACATATTACACCTGCATTCTCATTAAAAAAATCACCACGAACTCCGTACAATCAAACATACAACTACATAAAAAAGCAGTAACCTACAACACAAGAAGTAAAAACAAATTCCAACTAATAACTGCACGAGCACGGACTAATTACGGTAGAAAAACAGTATTAGTGGAGGGAACACGACTGTTCAATGATTTGCCGGAAAATATAAAGAGATGTGATAGTATTAGTATATTTAAGAGGAAACTAAAAAAACATGTATGTACCCTATAACGTCACCAACGCCCCAGAGGCAAATATTATTTATTATTATTTAAAAGTAACTCTGTATCTCATTATAAGTGAACTGTTATTTAGTTCTTATGGGAAATAAATATCTTTAAACCTAACGTGCAGTTAATCAAATCTTAATAAATAGTAACGATTTGTTATTCCACTCTTATGAAGAAAAATAAGAACAACGAAATATTTATATTTTGGTTTCTTCGAAGCTCGATATCGATATACCTACATGGGGCACTCAGAATTTTTTTGCGATTCTAAAAAAATATACTGCAGGTTATCATTTTTTTAATTAAATCTTTTCAAATAACTCTCCATTGGCGTCTATACACAGTTTCATACATCTAAACCAATTTTTATAACATACTAGATTTTGCCCGCGGCTTCGCCCGCGTGGATGTCGGAAAATATCCCACAGGATCGTGCTACCGGGATTCATGGCCTATCTATATGCCTTTCATCTAAATCCGTTCAGCCGTTACGGCATGAGAAGGTAACAGGCGGATAATAAATCTGTTTTAGAGTTCCGTACCTCAAAATGAAAAATTTTAACCCTTAAAGAACGACTTCGTGGTCTGTCAAGACTCTTTCTCAGGAACGCGTGGATCTCAAGTTGAAATAGATATCAAAAACTTAGATCTATGGTCTCTTGGAGCTGTAACGAAAATCAAACTTTCAAGTCAACGCAATAAAAAATATGGCCATTTATGCCGCATATTTTAACACGCGCAAATAAACCATTCTACTTGGTACTTCCCGTTGACCCAGCAGCATGAAGTTTCGCGAGGAGTGAGGTCAAGTAAAGAGGAAAATCCGAAAATTGCTAATTTATAGTTATATATGAACTGCAAAGTTAAGTTTTTCTTCAATCTGGGATCAAAAATTTGAAATACAGATTAAAGTCTGTATTTCATTACTCTACTATAAATTATTTTTTAATTGAAAAGTTAAGTTTGTCCTTAAATCCTGATTTGGATATTCGGGCAACCGAGCAAGCACAGCTTTGAGACGGAACCCTCAGGGCGCAAGTCCTACTCAGACATATCCGGTTTAAAAAAAAAAAACAGGTTTATAGGATTCTAAATGCATTTCTCATTTTACTATTATTATCACCATTGATTTGTAGTATCTACTCTTGCCGCCATTGAACACATAATACCTATATGTTAGAAAGGTTAGTTTATGAATTTAAATTGTAATAACTTTTGACCGAGTGGGCGATTTTAATGAAATAAAGACCGAATGTTGATTCAAGATACGGACTATGACTATATTCCCAATCCCTTAATTTTTTTGAAAAGAAGACACAACAACAACAAAAAATTACATGTAATGAGAGTTTTAAAAGTATGGATCAAGTATTAAGTATGGATGAATTCATGATTGACTGCTTAGCTCCACAAAAGTATAGGGGGATGATAATCATTTAAAAGTAAATCGGTAACTATCTGCTAAATTTGTTCCTTATTCAGCCCAGTACAGTATTGGGATAATTCAACTGTTGTATAGATAGTGGTATATTGTGTTCATTTAAATAATAGTAGTACCTCATTAAAAAGATTTTTCATCACACAAAGGTATATTGTGTTCTGTATACTCTTATTTCCTACGAAATGTATAGGCAATTAATTTAAAAACAGGATTATTTGCAATTTCTGACTTATTCGTACTCAAACCTTAGTTGGCCCGATATAGTTTTTTGATCCTAGTAATAAGAAATAAGATCGACTGGCATCAAAAAAGTTTTTGTTTAAATTGGCCATTTTCTTGCTGACTGTACAATTTTTTCAAAATCTGTAAACTGTAGGGACAGTCTCCTAAGACCGTTTTCTTGTAGCGACAGCGGTTAAGGTACCTGCCCTTATTGCCCCATATCAACATCCACCCTGTATATAATATGTTATGATTAACTGCCTAGCTCCATAAAGGTATAGCGTGATGATAATCTTTTAAAAGGTTAAATCCGTAACTATCTGCAATACCTTTTGGCTAGCCTTTTTACAGTTTCCGGTAAACTATAGAAGAATACAAACATAATGCAATATTGCTCATCCCCCATAGCAAATAGCGTGATAATAATTTTTGAAAAATCTATTGTGCTATTTCCATTATTTGACTTTTAGATTATTTACACCAATTTTCAAGTTAATCGAGCCACACAGTAAAATCCTCCACTGTAAAAATGAATACCCCGTTTCACCCCGTTAGGGGTACATTTTCAAAAAACCCTGATATAATTTTTCAGTTCTTTTCAGTTTTAATTATAAATACTGAGTTTCGAGTTAACCAGACCGCTCATTAAAATTTTGCCATACAAAGTTTGACACCCCCTAATTCTCCTTTAGGGGGTAGTTTATAAAAACTAAAAATGGCAAATTTTATAATTTATATAGATAAGTATTTGTGCCAAGTTTCAAGTTTATTAACTCAAGGAATAAGATTTTTCATACAAACAAAATCCCTCCTTTTTACCCCCTTAAAGGTCAAATTTCCAAAAATCCGTTCTTAGCGGACGTCTACCAACTATAAACTACCTCCCTGCCAAATTTCATCTTTATAGAAGTCAAGCGTCAAGCGGTTTTCGATATTTAGTGATGAGTGAGTGAGTGACCTTTTGCTTTTATATATATAGATTTTCCAGTCCGCATCAGAAATCTCTTTAATCCCCTTCTCAAATGCAGCCAGTGCATCTTCCGGTGATGGAAACTGTTTTCCCTTGAGTTGATTTTTTATTTTGGGGAACAAAAATGATAAATCCATGATTCATCACCCGTAATGTAATCGTAGACGCGCCGAGACGAGCCTGCTTCAAATTTTGCTATCATGTCTCGGCACCATTCTACCCGAACCTCATGCTGAGCCTGCGTTAGATTGTGCGGTACCCAGCGTGAAACTATCTTCCTTACCCGAAGATGCCCGTGTAGAATTTCATGCACACTTCCCGATCCAATCTGCAGTATAAGCCGAATCTCTTCATATATAATTCGCCTATTTTCTTGAATTAAATTTTTCACAGCCAGCACGTTTTCTTATATAACAGCCGTCATAGGGCGGCCACTTCTTTTTTGTCCGCCAAAGTTACTTGACCACGCTTAAATTCGTTGAACCAGCGGAAAACAGTCGCTTTTGTCTATGAACTCAAACACAATTTCCAACTCAAAGCATTTATTTCAATTAAACCGTTTACAGGCACTTTTGAATTGTCAAGGAATCGGTCACTCAGAAATATGAAGCTGGTTGCCCATTCCAAAGCGTAGTAGGTACCTATGGAGAAGAACGGGCAAGAAACTCCACGGACACTCTTTTAAATAAAAAACTGTTACAAAATATTGGTTACATCATTCATGTTGAATTTATACATGTGAGAACAATGTAGAAAGACGTGCACGTTAGAAGCATCCGTAATAAAAAGATAAAACAAAGAACAATTCAAAAAAATTAAAAATAAGCCGTGGCAACTAAGAGATGATCAGTCCCAACTGACGGCGCCTGTTCACGAACATGACGCATGGATTAGCACCATTCAGCTCAACCATTTTGAAGGGAGCTAAATGATCGACACACGCGCCACCATCAGCGAAACATCTGAGTGAGCATGACATACTCACAGCCGCCAGGGCACATTCAAGTCAATGCAAGACATATTACCCGGTAAATGGTAACTCTTTAGTACATAGTGCTCACACTTGTGCTATGCAATTATATAATACAAATGAGATTGAGTTTATACAATGCAAAGATGTTCTTACAATCTTCAGCAGCTCTAACAGTATTTGCAAATGTTAATCAATTAGTTGTGGTTGTGGAGCAGGACCAGCATTGAGCCAAGCATTTTTATCAGCGATGTAATACCCCAACTTATAATATGCCTGCCTGCATAGTGTTCGTTTTATACAAGATTTGAATTTTGTCTCATTTAGTTGAAATACCATTCGAAGTCTTTCAAATGATTCTTCTGGTTTTAGTCGACAGTAGAAATCGTACAAAATCATCGCGCGAAAATGTTCTCGTTCTAAATCCAACTTTCAGTGAGACAGAGTGTTTTGATTTTGCTCGTAAAAAAATGTGGAGGTAATTTCGAATTAGGAATGTTGTGTTTTATTTGTAATAAATAGTCATAGATAAAATTGACATCAAAACTAGTCAGTGTCCCATAGACAATAACTGTTAGTCGTTGGTTAGCCGCAAAACTTTCTGAGTGACCTAGTATGGTGTTAGCGCCGAAATCAATCGCACTATGGTTTCGTCCAAACTTAGATATATACTCTAAGCTTCCAAAGCACTATGCACTGCTATTGGAATTTAAAATAGGTTAATTACTGATCTATTGTATTACTCTTATTTACTTTGTCGTAACGTTTAGCAAACGGAAAAGTATAAAATAAAAATAAAGTTTAATAAAAACCTGTAACCCGACTACGGGAAAATAAAAATGATCTAAAAAGTACGAAACAAGCAAATATTTCAAACAGAAATCAAGACATACTTAGGTACAAAAATGGCCAAGGTGGAGCCGTCGTCGCATGCCATTATTATTAATATTAATTAATAGACACACGTGAGGTACTAGAACATTGTTTCAGAGCGACGCGGAATGGTCCGTACGCGACCCGCTTCGGGTAGAGCCCGTACAACGCTAGCAACCGTATCGTACTAACTCTTTAGTCAAGCATCGGCGGACAATCCCGCATGTTTGCGATTTTCTACTAATTAGTAATATATATCTTTTTTTTGTGTTTCAGATCATTCACACACAATCATGGGTTCCACGACGAAAAAATCTTAAAAAAAGTTCAACATGGCATGATTTACTCAATATTCCAAGAAGCTGAAAATAAAGCTGACGGTAGAAAGAAAGAACGGCGCGTACCTTGTTCTGTGATTGTGAAGTCTGGAGGTGATACGGAATCTGAACATAAATCATAAATTAAAGTCGATTTTCGTGTCTGTGTGACCGCCTTGTTCTTCAAACTATACTCAATTGGTTTTGTTACGGTTTTCAGCATTATTTGGAGAATTTATTCCGCAAGGTTTATGTGTATAAAACATTAATATTAAACTTACGTATAACACAGAAATATCGATGTTTTGTTAAGTCGCAAAAACCGTGCGACGCAGGGGCGGGTCGCTGGTAATCAATAAGTAAATAAAAATGTTATAATTGTATTATGCTATACATTAAAACTCATCAAAAGTGCCCATAAAATTTTAATTATTATGATACGTATTTCAATAAAACAAAGTTATAAAAATCAATACTTATCTCTATTTTCAATTCTTGGTCAAATACTGTTATTTAACGTTCCTATAGATCTTAGGTAATTGGAAAATTCTTTTTTAGTTTAAAAGGGTAGGTATACTTCCTAGATGTTCTATATACGAGGTAAATTTCATTGTATCGTACGTTGGTCTGTGTTTGTCATAAGAGAAAAATAGAGTGCAACTGGTGCCGATTCCCTTGTTCACAAACTAAACTAAATTTAAGTTCAGTGCATCTTTTTCTTTCTATTTCATTAAGAAAAGGACAGAAGATAAATTTTAGTTTAGTCCTGTCAAATTAATCATCGCCTGTCACTCTCCATACAAGTTTAGACGTGATTAAAAACTTGCCGACTAAAATTACGTCAATTTACGTCAAGCGCTGATTAATTTGACAGGACTAAACTAAAATTTATCTTCTGTCCTTTTCTTAATGAAATAGAAAGAAAAAGATGCACTGAACTTAAATTTAGTTTAGTTTGTGAACAAGGGAATCGGCACCAATATCACACTAATATTATAAAGGCGAAAGTTTGTGAGTGTGTGTGTATGTTTGTCTCTTCTTCACGCTGAAACAGCTGGACCAATTTGGATGAAATTTGGCACAGAGATAGTTTATAACCTGGATTAACACAGGACTTTTTATCCCGATATTCCTACGGGATCGAGACTTCTGCGGGTGAAACCACGGGGTGCAGCTAGTAAATAATAAATGCACTGCTTGTTAGAATAAATTATTTGTACAAGTAAATCTTACACAAATTACAATGCGTGCCGTGTCGAGAGAACTGCTTTCTATAGCAGGCCCTTAATCCAGTCTCCTTACGAGAACCTCATAAGCGGTTGGTCGATAATATTGGTCAGTCTGCCAATAACCGTTACTTTATTCGCAACAATAATCAAGTTAGTGCTTAGATATTGCTCCCAGTACAACCTGACAACGTCACATTTTCGAGAACTGAGTGGAGCAAATACTAGTAAGGTACCTACCTCAGAATCAACGTTCAAAACAAGTTGCTAGTGGATAAACGGCTTCGTCCATACTCATCCCCAGTTCGAACTCGCCCACTTTTTTATATGCCTATCAGCTGCAAGGGTACAGTTTATCGGAAAATTGCTACGATGTAGAAAATAAGTAGGAACTCTTCTTCTAAATAATAAATACTGATAATGTGAATAATAAATACCATATCGACGGTTAAAAGGAAATAGGGTATAAGCGACAAAAACTGAAATGTTCAGGAGAGCCGTTCAGTTTTAAATTTTTGAAAAACTGACGTATTTTTACTGGCATAAACGCCAAAAGTCATCGTGGAACCATGGGAGTAAGCGCATTCGAAAGAGCGGAAAATTTTACGTAGGATGACATATATAAAAAATAAATTAGAAAATAATAATAATTAGAATCAGTAAATTTTTTATCTGTGGAAACTTGTAAATGGCCTTCAATTTTATATAATAATTTAAGAACACTGTATAAGTTAGCTGTAAGTTTCCCGAATATAATAAAATAAAGTAACTCATTTTTGACCAAAATGTCGCTTATTACTTCCTTTTTACCGTCGATATATAAATAATAAATACTGATCACGTATTAATTTTACTATGGCAGTCTTGATCTTTTTCTATCTCTATTTTTTTTTAGGCCTCCGCTGCCGGCGCCGCACAGACAGGTATTTGGCCCTAAAAGTCGGGCGAAATCCATTTTTTTTGTTTTAGTTAGACGCCGTTTTTTATTATTCCTCGAAATACAATGGTATCTCCTCCTACCAATAGCGTGAATCCGACGCGCTAGACACTTTCCCCCGCTCCATGAGCTCAGTCGGAAATTACCCTTCGCTTGCCGTGGTCGTGTAATTATTCGATGCGCTCAAATTTCATTGTTTTCAAATATTCAATTTATGGTGAAAAAGTCAATTTCTTTTGAATTTCTACTATGGATCTTACACAACCAGGTATGTACTTTTTATTTTATTTAGTTTTGTTAGGAAAAGAGGGAGTTTTCATACCTTTAGCTCCATTAGTAACTAATTCTTAAAAAGTCCTATAAAATACGCATTTCAAAAAATCTTTAAGCGTTTTAAATTATTTCTGAGCATTTCTAAGTAAAAATGTATATGGTTTGTTTTAGAATAGACTATAGTATTCTAAAATACGTAAAACAGCCACCCTAACGCACCCCTCCATTTTTGGCAATTTTTTTTTCAATGGACTCAAAAAACCACGTGTTGTTTTTTTTATGAAAATTAGTTTATTTTGTTTCCAGGCTCTTCTGGGACGCGGGTATTAATTAGAAACGATTTACTAACTATCATGGAACGCTCCAATGCTTCAACTTTCAATGAAAAGTTGGAATTTATGGAGTTGGAACTTCTCCGTCAATACTCTGAAGATGACCCAAACATTGCCGATGCAAAGCACAAGTTGTCAATTATACGTCACCAATTCAAGCAGAAATGGTCAGCTGCCCGCAACACCAAAGCCAGATTCCTAGAAGCGAACAAAGAATGGCTCGAGGGCACCATATCGCTACCAAAAGCAGGTACCTATTTAGGTTAACAATTCTTTTGTTTCGAACATTATTATATTTCATAGAATTTTATCAGTGACTAAAGGTTTATCTTTTGTTATAGGATTAAGGCCAGGTAGACCTCAAAAGTCGTTTTCAGACTTATGTGAAAGGAATAAAAGGCGAAAAACTGAAAATCTTCGAACGTCTGACTTAGATGTGCTGGCATACGCAACACAAATGAAATTTCGAGAAACTGGCGAAGTTGAAGCATCAAAAATCGTAAAGGTCCTTACCAGAAGCTCCCGGAAAGCAAAAAAATATGCAGCAGCGATAAAAGAACAAGCAGCTGAACAAGAAAAAGAAGTTTCAACGAAATTGGCACACCTTCGTTCCCTGTTTATGTTTGTTGAAGCTGGGCTTACCCAGGCCCAATACGAAGTGGTTCGAGACACGAATCCAGGCTTTTACCCATGCTATTCGATTCTAAAGAAGTTGAAGAAAGAATGTTACCCCGAAATCCACAGCATAACTGAGACCTGTGCCGAAGTAAGGGTACAAAGCTTAATGGATCACACCATCAAGCGATTATTATTGCATCTTGGTGAGGAGGTCTTGGAGCAACTGGCTGAATCTGAAAAGCAGTCCTTTCTGCTCATCAGCAAATGGGGCTGTGACGGATCTCAGCAGATTCAATATAAAATGAAATTTGCAAATGAGACTGATTCCGACGCCAACATTTTTCAAAGTTCTGTCGTTCCACTCCAACTAGTCTATGGAACGGAAAGAAAAATTATTTGGCAAAACCCAACTCCGTCATCACCACGATATTGCAGACCAATACGCATACGATTTGTGAAAGAAAACACTGACGTGACTAATGAGGAAATCGAGTACGTAGAAAATCAAATAAAAGAACTGAGCAAGACCAAGATCGACGACATATCCGTCAAACATAAAATAGTTTTTACCATGGTGGACGGCAAGGTATGTAACGCAGCAACCCATACCAAGTCAACCATGAGATGTTACATATGTGGTGCCACATCCTCCGATTTCAACGACCTTACAAAAGAAAGGCCCTGCAATTCGGCAATACGGAAAACATGCGATTTGGTCTATCTTTGCTGCACGCTCGAATAAGATTTTTCGAGAGCATACTGCATGTAGCTTATAAATTACCAGTCATGAAGTGGAGGGCTCGCCTGACTGCCGACGAGAAGAAACTAGTGGAGACACGAAAAAAAGAAATCCAAACCAAGTTTCGTGAACAACTAGGATTACTAGTAGATATTCCAAAGGCTAACTTTGGAAACACTAATGATGGGTATACCAGTAGGCGATTTTTCGATGAATACGAGAAAGCTGCAGAAATAACTGGGATTGACCAGAATTTAATCTACCGATTAAAAGTCATCCTAGACACCATGTGCTGCGGGATAAAAATTAACATCCAAAAATTCGAAATTTACTGTAAAGAAACTGCTGAATTGTACGTTTCTTTGTACAAGTTTCATCCAATGTCGCCGACATTACATAAGGTGTTGAGTCATGGGGCAGCCGTGATAAAGGAGGCGATTCTGCCAATCGGACAACTGTCTGAAGAAGCTGCAGAAGCCCTCAATAAGCACATCCGAGCGTTTCGACTAAACTACGCCCGAAAATTTTCGAGAGTAGCCTGCAACACAGACGTTTTAAATAGGTTGCTCTTGACATCAGACCCCTTGCTGACGGGAATGAGGAACGCTAAACATAAAAGAAAGAGTCCTCTTTCAGCAGATACCATGAATCTTTTGGAGGAAAATGATATTTGCAATATTAGTATTGAAAATGACTCTGAAGATGATGAAAATTAGAAATAAAATTTGTTAAGAATAATGTATGCCTTTTTTTTACTCTATTATGCCTCAAAATAGAACGAAATACTTTAATAATACTATAAAACGCAAAAAATATTTTTGTCCGACTTTTAGGGCCAAATACCTGTCTGTGCGCCGGCTCTCAAAAATAACGCCATTGGGAACCGGTATGACATTACTGCCGGCAGCCGAGATTAAAAACATCCGTGTAAAGAGTAAAGAAAATAACCACACGTTTTCAATGTTTTTCGTTGTTATTTTCATCATATTGGTTTTAAATAAAAAACTAACGCGGACAAACGCTGGAGTTATCTATGAACTTTATTTTAGTAAATGAATCAACACATAAATTTACTTATTTATATAAAAAGTAGCAAAATAGGAGAAAAAAATACTCGATAAGAGGTAACTTTGCGAATTTATTCAATCGAGCCAACTTTATCAAATCGTGTTTCCATCGCGGATGATGTCTAGTATATATCCCCAATAATACCAATTTATTTTCCTACATTTTAATTTGTTTACTACTTCAAATAAGCTTAATAGAAACATGTTTGTGTGCATAAAAAGCTCGGTACCCTCTTAAGTTGCGTAATTACATTATTTTGTTCGTCAACGGCAACTAAGTATCTAATACTCCAGTTCTCGTTAGCCAAGGATAGCGGGGTGAGGGCCTTGTCCACTGAGACCACATCTCGGTGCATTCCCACGTCGGCTTCTAGGAAGTATTCCCTGAGACTGCATATCTCACGGTTGTGCAGAGTTTTAGCATTTAAGAAGCTTCGACTTCCGCACTTCCTCCCGCGGAAGTGCGGAGGTCGAAGCTTACATTTATTATACAGTCTCATCACCGATGAATGTGGGTGATGCATCCGATTTGACGTCAGCAGTGCGCGGACCTTCTTATCTAGGGCGTCAAGTTCCGTCCGAGTCCATTTGAGTATGCCGAAAGAGTACATCAAAACCGGCATGACCCAACCGTTGAAGGCGCGCACCTTATAAAAGACTATTTAATAATTACTCAGGCGGCCAAAGAAGCACTCCCTCTGTGATTGCTTCAAGTCAGCAGCGTTGATACCTAACGTTTCCGACATACCCAAATAATTGTAGGTTTCGATTGAGGAGAGGTATCTTAGGTGTATGGAATCCACGGTTGGTTCCCACGGATTCCACAAACTCCCTCGTTTTACATGCATGATCGCACAATTGTTCACACCATTTCCATCCTGATGGCGCTATTGAAAGTTTCGGTTACCTTCAGTAGCTCCATCAGTTGCAAATTGTTGGGGACAAAGAGTTTCAAGTCATCTATGTAAAGGAGGTGAGATATAACCTGACCTCCTCTCCTCAATCGATAGCCTAGCCCTGAATCCTCCAGCATTGTGCTTAAAGGATTCAAGGCTAGGCAAAACCAAAGTAGACTCAAACTGGCGCCCTGAAATATACCTCATATTAATTATACACACACAGGTTGCGACGGCGTTTATTAAAATCACCAATTAACAAAATGATCACAAATTACAACTAACACAATAACTGAGCACCACGAATCGAGAACAGTTCCGCGACGTCTTGACTCCAATGCGACCAGAGGCTGAATGCCCTCCTCGCCGTGGCCTTAAAACATCACGACTCTGTAGAAGCGTGCGCTTTAGGTGTGGGTAGATCACTCTTGACGTCGCCAGTGGCGCGCTTGCGATTCGTTTCGTGTCCGTACTAATGACCGGATCCGACAAATATATAATCTGTCAGATTGTTCGAATGTAGTGCTGCTTTCTCACCAGCTTGCACAAAAGGTTGCTTTTTGCATAAAACCTTACAGTACCGAAAGAAATGAAAAGTGGTTTGATGTTTTGAAAGTCAGACATAAAGGAGTTGGAGTCTTTATGTTTGTAAATTTTTGCTCTCAAAATGGATGTAAAAACTTTATAGACCGTCGGTAGAAAGTGATCAGTCTTTAAATTTTAGGTTCCGCAGTTTTACCTGATTAATGGAGCGGGTTATTCCTGTAGTTAGGAACTGGGGCAGCGACCCTGACTCTAAGGCTGACTGGAACTGGGATGCCAATCTGACGTGCGACCTTTGGAAACACTTTATCCAAGTTGTGCAGCTCGTTCGGCTCTGAAGATTTCCAGTTAGGCATCGAACGGACTGCACGAGCTATATCTTGGAGGTTAATGGTAATTGCCCCCATTTCTGGTATTTGCACGCACGCCCCCTGGATCTAGTCCAATTGTGATTGACAGGCGTCGACCAGATGCTTCGTCAGAACGAACACATGGCGTCATCATCTGGCTGTCGCGTGTCGATCACACCTTAGTCCGGTTGCTCCTTGCTCCTAAGCCCAGTAAACCCACCTTTCATCCCTCTAGAATATGCGATTCTGAGTGTACCCCTCTACTCTTCGCCCGTGTCGTCGAATCCGGTTTGCCAATGCACAGATCTTTTTTAAAACGACAACATAATGATCATTTATTTTCGAAAAATAACATTTCATAACATATAAGCTCATTTATCTATCGCGATTTATTGCAATCGACGTCTTCTCAGTTCATCGGCCAGATGTATACGGTACTAGTTTTGTCTTGGTAGGGCTGCTCCATCGTCGAAGCCGAATAACCTGGCTATTGGTTTAAATTTATGCCTTGTGCCGCGAATGCACATGCTGGTGGCACGGATTATTGAGATGATGATTCTTGATCTTAGCCAACCCATCACTACGGGTACCCAGCACTACTATGGGTTTTGCCTGAATTAAATGAATTTTATTTTTTTATTTTATTTTTTTACTACACTCATGGGCCTGTTCCAGTGGTCGGCGATTGCAGCTCCAAGATGTTGACATTTGTGGGGCGAAGATTCCGTCAACAGATGCAACAAGGGGGGTGAATGTCGCATGTCGCATTTCGCAAGCGTTTGAATATTTCCTTATTTTTTCTTCTTCGGCGGATTTTAGTACGGAGCCAACAAGGCGTGAAATATAAGAAGAAGCGTCAGTGTCTACGACACGGATATCAAATAACGCCTCCCTCTGAGCATCCCAAACGCCTCGGCAGGAAAGGTCTCCGCGAAGTCCGCAATCTCCTTCGGAGATTATGGGTTCTTTGACGACATTTCCCCATGCGTATTAACATAAGTCGCAGAATACGTCCCTAATTTCATTGTGACGACGTGTTATTAGACACCCTTTTTACAACATAGAGCATGATCAACGTTGAAATCATCGCAGCCACAGCCATCACATGATTTTGGCATAGAGACTGGTAATCTGTGGTAACGTAATGTAAGTGCGTCTCTGAACTCTAATGGGGATAGATCGAAATGGTCTTTCTTAGTAGGAATGACAGATAGCCAGTTGGAGGATTTTGTTTTCATTTTTGTCGAAATTGATCGCTCGAATCGCTCTTCTCTTGATAGGGGAGAGTTTGACCAAGATGGTGTCCAAGAGTTCGTCATCAAGAGTGTCTTTCTCTTTGCGGCTTTCTTTTTGTGCATCTTTAAGGGATTTATGATGTTGAGAGAGGTCTATATGTGTGTTTTCTATCAAAGCTCTTGAGAGGATTGTGCAACCTTTTTTGAATATACATAGTTTATATTTGTCATTTTTGATAGAGCGGAGATTGCTAGACCACTTTTGTGAACGGGTAGAGAGAATAGAATAAATCAACTTCCAAGGGTGTGATATCGCCTCTTAGTAGAGTGGGTAAAAAGTTTGTACGCAGTGTCTTTGTTAGCGGTTCGAAGAATTGGTTTGCGTTTTCTAAGACTCTTAATAGGAATGACCATTGGAATTAAGCTGCTTTAGTGAGGGCTGTGTAAGCAACTTGGGGTGAATCTTTACAGATAAGCGAAAGTTTTTCTACTGTAGATATCCAGTTTTAATTTTCTTGTTTACAAAGTTTTCTTTTCCTTCGCCAATATAACTACCAAGGAAGCGTGATCCAGTTATGATGGTTATGTTAATTCCCTTGAAAATCTGTTGAGCTGTTTGTCTGTCGTTTTCGGAAATGATTAGGTATGATTTTTTGTCTTGAGGAAAGTAACCATATGCTGGGCCTATTTTACTCATTTTATCCCACCATTGACGTAGGCTTTTGAGCTTGCCTTGGGCGGAAGAGTCATCTGCATACCAGCATTGGGTTGTTGCTTGTTCTGTTTTCAGTTTGTTTATTATGGGTAGTGTTACAAGGGCATACAGTGGCATGGCAAGTGGATCGCCTTGGGTTACTCCTTCTTTGCTATATAATCTCATATCGGAATCACGTATTACAAGTTCTGCGTGACCATTGTATGTGTTGTATAAGAAGCGAGCGTAGTGTGGCCAATATATTCTTGCTTGCCAGAGAGCTAACTGTCTGTTCATAGAGTTGAAAGCGTTATTTGCATCGACGAGTAGCATTCCCCAGTTAGAGGCTGGTTGGCATTCTTTTTGGAAAAGGTCATTCATTGCGTGTATAGCGCCTTCAATGCCACTGCTTAGTCCGCTGCAGAGTTGCGATTGAGCACAGGCTTCGGTGACTTCAGACCCGGTGACTAAGATCATGCATTTGGACAGGATCCTGCGTAGGCATTCACCGATGCCAATCGGTCTGACACCTGGGCATTTGTCTAGGGCTATGAGTCGACTTGACATAAGAGCTTGTATTTGACTCCATGGTACAAAATTGTTGTTTAAATGCATTGTTAATTGTGCTACTGCAGTTCTCAGATGCAGGCTTGCTTCTCCAAATCGTAGCAGGTAATCTTTCCAATTTTCTGATGTGGTGCCTGTTGGGCCTCCACCGCCGTGTAGTTTCCTCGCGATTAATTCTACATGTTCACTTGTTATGTCTACATCTAGTAGTGGAGTCAATTCGGGGAGGTCGTCGGGTAGTGTAAATAGACTTGGATCAGGATTAAATCCGGGGGGGTGCTTTTCATACAATACATCCATGACCGTTTTTCCCGTTTCGTCAATTTCGTCTTCAGGTTTAAGGATTTTGTTTGTGTCTTTTGTCAGTAGCCAATTTAGGGCTTCGCGTGTTTTTCCTCGCTGTGTGAGACGTGTGAAGTTTTTTGTAACATAGTCATTGTTATCATTGTAATTTTTTCTGTTGTAAGAGTTACGAAGAGAGTGGTCTGCTTTGGTAGCCTCAGTTATTAGTACCTATATCGAAATTTTTTTCAGCCCATAAATTTTGGCGGCGGTCGAGTAATCTTGTAATATCTTTTGCTTGTTTAATATTCTTTTCTCTTTGTAACATGACGGCAACGTAAACCAAAAGGCGTTCAGAAGGATAGTCTGATTTAACAAGATGTTCTATTTCTTCGGCTAATTTGTGAATAAATCTTCTACTTACGGTGTTGGAGGGAAGGTCGTAAAGTTTCCCATGAAGGGTGCACACTTTTTCCCATCGTTTTTGCCAAATGTCTGTCTTCGATCCTATTCCGTTAAAAAACGGGAATCCAAAAGCATCTTCTAGGCATGTTTTGTGTATGATCTGGGTGATTGCTGGAGGTGGATGCTCACTGTGGGCGGCGCGTATATGCCGTTGTATTCCATTTCGTTTAAAGCTTCTAGGACAATGAGGACACTGCACGGTATTTGATGAGGTTTCGCATTGGTTTGTTGGGTTTTGGGTTTGAGTGATCATTTATGGTTTATAAATTATTTTTAATTTAGATATGATACAGAAATAATAAAAAAATAAAATAAAATATGAATAATATTATTTAAAAAAATTGTCAAGAAAATTTTTCGTTGTTGACGTCTTGTAGCTAGGCAACAAGTCTTCTGCTTGAGGAAGAAATCGATACGCCCTGTGACGTGGATCAAATAATCTCGAGAACCAATATCAGTCCCCGGAATAATTATTCTATTACTTATTTCTTTTCTTTTCTCGGAACCCTAGGGTCCCGGACCTTTGGAAGGCGTACGAGGGGCCGAAGCCAACTCGCAGAGTCCCGTTAGACGTTTTTAATTAAATTAGGCACCAACCGACGACTGTCCCTGTTGGCACTATGCTGGTGCACCCAAGTTATTACTTATTATTAATGATTTGAGATGTCTCTTTTCCCCCGGAGCTGGGTTTATTTTCTATGGAGCCTGAGCATTCTCCTTTATTTAAATTAAATACAAAGTTTTTATGCGAGTAAATATATTCTTATTTATAAATCCTCTTTAAAACGTTCAATTTGAAAGATGCTATGTCAAATCACTGTCGTCGCTATGGTGTACAATAAAAATTAAGTGTTTATGGCGTATAAAAAAATTGTAATAACTTATTTACAATGATTTCAATAACTAACCTTCTTTTCCACTGTTCGCTATTTACAAAGGTACGAGTAGGTACTTACACTTTGGTAACGATTTTACTGACAAAAAGCAATTTTGGCCGGCGCGTTTCGCATTCGTTTTAGCATTTTTCTATCTCAATGGTCCTAAGAAATTGACTTTGAATTTGCGTGTAGGTATATACAGTTTGTTATTATATTTTTTTTAGGTAAGTTTAATATTACATGTTTAATGCCGGCTGTAGCGACGCCAGGACCTATGCTAGTCAACCTGCCACATCGCTTGATGTCCAGCTGGTAAGATGTCCACATTGCTCACAGGCACGTTTTTTAAAGGCGAACGGGGGCTGAGCATACACTATGGCAAGATCCACAAACCACATAGTGTACCATCGTGCCCCCCAGCCACATCCCCAACATCAACACCTTTAGAGAAAACCTTGTGGAAAACGCTAGCAAAATTAAAAAAATCCAGTGTTAAAGAGAGTTCCCCGGGGCGCGCATTGGTCTGTCGCACTGAATCTGGCGCAATGTCTCCGTCTTGCGACTCAGGAGAACTCACAAAGTGCCTGGGAGCTATTACTTACATTCCCATATAGGATTCTGCATGTCCAAAAAAATTTGGCAACTAAAAAAACCTTAACAAACCAAATTAAAGAAAATTGTAACAATTCGACCCTAATTTTAGATCCAAAATTACCTGCATCCAATAACCAACCACAAAAAGGCTTATGTTCACATGTGGGCCCGCTCTTGTGGAAAATCGGTTATGACTGGGTACTGACATGTTACGCGAACGAAACGCTTGTCCCGGCCCGGGGGAGTTCACACAGGGAGGCAGCGTTGCTGGCGACAGCTACAGTCTCACGTAGTGGGTCGCATACGACGCCTGGGCCTGGAGGTGGCTCTCAATAAGTCGGAGACCGTGATCTTTCAAGGCCCCCGGCGAGCCCCACCGCTGGGATCACACGTCGTGTTCGGGGGGGCCCGAATCGCTGTCGAGTCCACCATGAAGTACCTGGGACTGGTGCTCAACAGCCGGTTCACTTCGGCCCCCACTTTCGGCAACTAACGCCCTAGTTGATGGGCGCCGCGGGTGCGTTGTCGACGCTGCTTCCCAAACTGGGGGGCCCGAGCACCACCTGTAGGCAGTTGTACTGGGGGATCGTGCGATCCATGGCCCTGTACGGAGCCCCAGTGTGGGCTTCTGACCTGACGGCCAGCAGCATCGCAATACTACGAAAACCGCTGAGTGCGATGGCCGTCAGAGCTATCAGGGGTTATCGCACGATCTTCTACGAGGCGGCTTGTGCACGTGCCGGATCCCCGCCCTGGGACCTAGAAGCAAGAGCCCTCGGTTCACTGCACCGGTGACGCGAGGAGGCGCGAACACGGTGCAGTGAACCGATGCAGCGTGAGATCGAGCTTCGTCGGTCTCGTGTCGTCTGAAGTCCTGGTGACGGAATGGCGGGACAGGCTTCTGCGCCCTACCGTCGGCTCGTTACCGTCGACGCGATCTGACGAATGGCTCGGGAGAAGGCACGGTTCCCTGTCGTTTCTGGCGACCCAGGTGCTCCCGGGTCATGGCTGCTTCGAGAAGTACCTGCATAAACAGGGAGCCGAACGCTCGGTGCCATCACTGCACCCACTGCCGGGAGAACATTTATCATAAATAATCCATTACAAAAATTCCTGTATCTAGTATAGGTTAGCTTGAGAGTCATATTTTTAGGGCTCCCACACAAAACTGCGAATTCGCATCGCACTACATAAATCTGCGAGCTCGGCCTAGGCCGTGCGCACTGCTAGCTCGCAGATTTTTGCAATACGATGCGAATTCGCAGTTTTGTGTGGGAGCCCTTTGGCGATTTATTAGACTTGAGGTGGAGGTTATCCCTATTTCTCATACATTTCAGAAGCCCTGGCGTTATCCACGGCTTTAGAATTATTTTACGTCTTGGTATAGTTATAGTTTTTGTGCATGAAGGTTACTTTACACATGCATTACCTAATACCTTTTTTAATAAAAACGACTATCCCTTGATTTTGAGTTTTGGTATTAGTAGTTGAATAATAATCGTATCCATCCAATATAGGAGGGTTATGAACACCACGCAACCAGCACTCCGTTAACACTATTAAATCCCAGTCAACATGGGACCTACCCAAAAGAGCATGGCATACCAGCCATGTTGCAATTAATGCTTCTAATATTTTGTGTAATAACTTTAAAAGTTTTACTAGCAGATGAGATTAGAGATGAGCATTCATCAATGATGCAGGTAGATGCATTTACCACGGATATAAGGTCAACATCAGTAGATATATCTCTATTTGTGTTATCGAATTTGAGATTAAGACACCTGGATATCTAAAGACGTTTAAGGAAAAAAATATTTATATGCAAACAGAAATTTACCGGATGTTGAGTACATTTGAAGTTGGGCGTGTGTGTGTAAGTGTGCGAGTTTTAATGATGTGATCGTCAAGTCAGTGCCAAGATATTGTTAAACAATTTTAACAATCATAAAGCAGTTTTATTTTAATATTACTTCAGTGTGGGAAAGAGCTGAAGCTTTACAGGACGTATAGCTTCATCTCTTTCTCCCACTGGCGTAATATTAAAATAATACTGCTTTATGAGCTGGTGGTAGGCCCCTAGATTGAGCTTAAATTTTAAATAACTTAGAAGGCCTTGATATTAGATAAAAGTAATAAGATTTTATCATAAGTGATACTGCTGCTCAGGCGGTAAAGTCATGCTTGTGTAAGTTTCAGAATATCTTCCTCATTATCAACACGCACGGTTGGTTGATCATTACTTTTCTTCATGTAAATTTTGCCATAAGAATGCCAGCAACCAATGAAAGATTTGTTTTAGCATGTTGACGAGCCAGGTAGAACAGCTTCTTAGCATATGCAATAAGAGACTCGGAGATATAAACAGGTTGCGTTGGACCGTTAATCATTAGGTGTGTTACGTGCCCTGCCTACACCAAACCAGCCGAATAGCAAAATGATAACCTAATTACATCAATCGGATGTTTCACAAAATCGTAATACATCATTTTGCTGAACCAACGAATCGACGCCTCGTGTCGTCGAACGCTCGCCTACTTTCAGATCTGTTGATACTGTATCCACGCTTAGAATCGCTATAATAAAAAGATTAGACATAATTAATTTTCGGCACTTCGGTACTAGCATCGTCCGAATCTAGACTAGAATTAGCATAAGCTTATATTGTAATTTTTACATAGTTAAAACCTTATTTAAAATAATTTCGGTTTTCTTTAAAGTCCTCCGGCTGCCACCTTCGTAATTGGTGTGAACTATTTAGCTTATTTTCTTTGTTGCTGTTACTAATCAACTTAACCTTCTGAATTATATTTTGTTGTATGTTGTTCCAAATTCAACTATGATTGGAGAGTTAGCATTACTTTTGGTTTTTAATCTGTATGTATCTCGAATATCAGAAAGCTGCATGGACTGCCGCAGCACATCGCCGGCTTTGGTTATTATTAGTGTAATATTTTCCTTGGTCCCGGTGACTGCGGCACATTTCTCAGCTCAATGGTGGTGGACCTGGCTTTTCGTTCCAAAAAATCGATTCTCTGTTCAAGTAATTCAACCTGAACTTTATAAGTGGAATTTTCCTTCTGCACTTTACCCAAGCTTTCCAATACCTCATCATACTTCTCGGATATAAAGTTAACGGATTTTCTGAACTCCGCAGTCTCTTGCTTTAACAATGCCATGGCAGTAAGAGCATCAAATTTTGTAGTTTGTGTCTTGGAGAATTCTTCAAACAATACTTTTATTTCAGCCATATGCAAGTCACCATGTTTCCGCTCGTATTTTCGCGAGGCGTTAAAAATTCGTGCTGAATCGCTATCAGAGACAATTCTATCGGATGCAGAATCAGAATCCTGAAGAACATACAAAGGATCATCCACATTTGATTTAGTTATTTTAGATGGAGTATGTGATACAGACATGTTGTCACACTTGTTTACTGAGTATGTAGAATTCAATAAATGCCAAGTTTATTATAATTATAATGATGCAGCCCTTCCATGAGATTTGTAGCAAGTATGTATTAATTACCTCGCGCAGTCGATGTGGTATGTGTTGGTTGTCCCCGTAGCAGCTTCGTAGTAAGTGCTACGGCGGCGGCGTGAGACAGCGTTGGGCGAGTAAGACAGCAATCATGTCAAAACCCTCTCCTTTCCCCACGGTGTACGTAGCATGCACTGACGGCTTAGCGCGGCGTGATCGGCTGACGTTTCGTCGCGTGAGCAGTACCTACGGCAATTATGGCACCCGTTTCTTTTCCTCGCGGGGTGCGGGTGAGCAGAGGTGCACCTCCACAATTAGGTGTTAAATTACTTGCGTACTTACGTAAACTTGATAAATAGGACACTTAGAAATATGCACTAATATAACTTGTTATTTAAATATTTTGTATTGTGGAGTAATTAGAAACACGTCTGTTCTCGGTGCGAGTTTGAACGGAAGGGGCCGGAGTGCCCGATCTTAAAGGTATAAACTTTCCTACCTGATCTTTGTTTTCTTCTTTTCAGATGTGGCTTCAAAGATGTTGCTTGTGCACGATTTATATAGCGCTATTATCAATACTATGGTAAGTTTTATTTTAAAAAGATATTTATCCGACTACGGCGAAGCAAAAAGGTGGGTTATGATTTTGACCGGTATGTATGTATGTACGTATGTTCATCTGTTCTCCCATACCTTCTAAACTAATCATAATTTGACAAATGAGGTATCGTTGGAAGCGTCTTGAGCGTCTGCTGGCATAGGCACCCTCTAGAGGATATAGTCATGAACTAAAAAAAATGTTTTAGGCATGCCCTGATGGACATCAAATGAAAGGCCACACACAAAAATTAGCACATTTCAAAAATATGAGTTTATTAACATACCATAACATCACGCCTTGTTTCCCCGAAGGGTTGGGCAGAGGTGTACCTGTAGTAGGTACACCCACATTTCGCCAGTTATGTTTAAGTCCCATGTAATGGGGGCGAGCCTATTGCCATCAACCGGGCACAAATCCAGACTCCAGGCTGCTACTAAGAAATTTCAGATAGAAAAACCCAATAACACTGCCCGACCCGGGAATCGAACCCAGGACCTCATGCTCAGCAGTAGCGCTTGCGACCACTAGACCAACCAATAGTATATTTTGCAATTAGCGAATAAAGGACGGATTTAAAGCGAGGGCCACAGATGAATTACGAGCAAGTGAAGGATTCTAACGATTGAATCACGACCGTAGGGAGTGATTCATGATGATTGAATCACGAGCATAGCGAGTGATTCAAGTGTTAGAATCCTGAGCGACGCGAGTGATTCATGGCCCTCGATATAAATCCGTTTTATTCAAGAGTTGCATACTATACTTTATACCATGACTACGAGAAAAACAAAGATTTAAGCTAAAATAGACATTTAATTAAGAAAAACATGTGCGGTCGTGGGACCCCCGTCAGAAACGAAGTTCTTTCTCACGTATGATTTAAAACAAAAATAAAGTTTTTGCAGTCGCCATCTTGCATTTACATTTTGACCTCATATCGGCGTTTGCGCCCTCGAAAACTATGAAAACGACACCCAAGATGAAAAATTTAAAAAATTTTTGAGCGGCCATCTTGTATTAACATTTCGACCCCACTATCGGCTTTAACACCCTCGAAAACCATGAAAACGATACCCATGACGAAAAATTCAAAAAAAAATCAGAACCGCCATCTTGGATTTACATTTCGACCCCACTATCGGCTTTAACACCCTCGAAAACCATGAAAACGATACCCATGACGAAAAATTTTCAAAAAAATCTGAGCCGCCATCTTGGATTTTCATTTTGACCTAATTCACACTTTCTCTTTCTCTCGAGACTCGTAAGGCATACGGTGTACTCGGGCCGATGTGTACAATTTTATTCCACAACACAGTAATCACTTTACTCTTCTCTTTTGTTTTTTCTGCCAGCGTTCTCTCTCTTTCTCTTTGAATTAGAAGAAGACAGTCACAAATATTAACACTTTTTAGCGTGACGATTTCTGAAAGTTGAAGCCGCGTTGAAGAACTTCGTTCCAAAAAAGGAAGGTTAAATTAATCACACGGAGGTTGTATAGCATTGAGATCGAGGTCGAATATATTGGTGTTCTAAATTCAAACACCAAAATAGTGATTAAAAAAGTGCTTTTTATTCACTGTTTACAGTGAATAAAATAAGCTTTTTAGAGGGGGAATGGTATAAACTATTATAGACTATTATAAGTAACCCCAAAATAATTTTTTATCACGTCTATTCAAAAAGAGCTAGTTTATTCTTCATTAGCAGTGACTAAAATAGCTTTTTAATCCCTAGGGACTTAAGTGAGAAGGAACTTCGTTCCTGATGGGAGTCGGACCGTACACATTTTTTTTTTCTCATGGAGGGTGATAAAAAGTAGAGTGTTTACCTCGGTATATAACTGATTTTTTTATTTGACTAATTTTTTTTTTATTGTTGACATAATCAACTCATTACAATGTTTTTTATGAGTTGTATTGCATTTGTGGTTAGCTAGCGACCTCGACAATTCATCGTATTATTTTTTGCCTGAGCAACCGGCAGCAAATTCGTCATGCTCCCTTAGATGTCACTGCTTGCGGTAGCGTCGGGGGTCGGGTTGCCTCTTTCCCTCAAATATAGCGAGGGGGTAATGGCTGATCTTTGCGTTATGCTCGTGAACGGGTACTGCTTGTGGTGACTGGTCGTCTTGCTGATCATGGTTTTGTTATTGTTACGAGTAATTGACTGTTTATTTATTTAATCTCGATGGTCCTAGTTTATCATTTATTACTTTCAGTTACAGCTTTATATAGCTATATATAAGCGGGCACGCCCTTTATGCCTGGAGGCGTTCTGTTTACGTTTAGTTTTTATTTCTGCTTGAGTAGAGTTCTCGATATTTTTTTGGTTGGTAGGTATATTGGCGTGTGCTAGCTGACATATTATATAGACATGTGTTAGCTAATAATTTATAATTTAAATTATATTTTGTGTTGCGTGATGTAAATTATCTTATATATAAAATTCTCGTGTCACAATGTTAGTTACCTTATTCCTCCGAAACAGCTTTACTGATTTTTACCAAATTTTATATGCATATTCAGTAGGTCTGAGAATCGGCTACTATCTATTTTTCATACCCCTAAGTGATAAGGGTTGTCCACCCCAAACAAATAATTGGCAAAACAACGTTTGCCGGGGTCAGCTAGTAATGCATAAAATTATATACAATCAATTTTATTTATTTTTCTAACTGAACAGACAGCTGTGCCGCTGGGGAGTTTGTTGCGCCACTTCTTCTTCCCATCTAAAGCACTAGGAAGTGCTTGAAGGGTGGGCGTTTTGGGGGACTGTCTTATGTAATTTTGACGTTCGAAAAGTGCTGATTCTCTTGCCTAGTTTGAATAAATGACTTTTGATTTTGATTTTGGTAGCAACACTATTTTAAGCACGAGTGACGTACTCTGAATCCCTCGCTGCGCTCGGGATTCAAAGAAACACTCTCGCCTTAATAATAGTTGTTTGCTCCCTAGGCAAACAATCTATTTTTCAATCAAAACTATTAAAACTGAAACCCAACTACGACAAAAAGTCAACTATAGTCCGTACAATCCACGAAGACGCGCCCCACTTCGCTCCGCACCGTACTAGAGTTCAGTTTACACTACAGTAATCGTGGAGTGGGGCGCGTCTTCGTGAATTACACGGACTATAAAACGGTATAAACAAGACATTCGATTATCTAACCTAACCTAACTTTTTTTTTCCGGGTGGAAAATCCTCATGGATGTCCTCCGCCCTGGGGCGGGCAAACGGGTCTTTTAGACTCCTACTGACTAAAAACCACCCCGGTGTTCCCTTTCCACACTTGGACTGGGGATCATGAGATCTTGTGCGCCTTCCATCATCCCCGACTGGTGCCGCCCCCGGGGAGAAGAGAGGTGTTAGACTCCCCCCGCGACGACAAATGACAAATAGGGGCGCGCGTGGAACATTACGCGCCGCCACCTCGGGTCCTGCTGGATGGGGGACGGCGGACGTCCCCGAGTCCGCCGTCCCTCCGGCGGACCTGTTTACGGTGGCTGGAAGAGGGCGTTGTCCGCCCTCCGCCCGGTCCACCTGCTGTAGATCAGTAGAGTGGCCTCAATCTCCCTCTCCCTTTCCGCTGCCTTCTTTTGCGAAATTACGGTTTCACTAAAGGAGATCACCGCATCCCACGACAGGGATCCGTGCCTCCTCCCGAGCCATTCGTCGAGCACTGGTCGGATCGCGTCGACGGTAGCGAGGTAGGGCGCAGAAGCCTGTCCCGCCATTCCGTCACCAGGGTCTCGCGGAGTTGTGACCGACGAAGCTCGATCTCTCGCTGCATCAGTCCACCGCCCCGCGTTTGCGCCTCCTCGTTTTACCGGTCCAGTGAAGCGAGGGCTCTCGCCTCTAGGTCCCAGGGCGGGGATCCGGCCCGTGCACAAGCCACCTCGTAGAAGATCGTGCGATATCCTCTGAGAGCCTGATAGCATTGCCCTCTGCCGTTTTCGCAGTATTGCGATACTGCCGGTCGTCAGGTCACAAGCCCACACTGGGGCCCCGTATAGGACCATGTATCGCACGATCTCCCAGTACAACTACCTACAGGTGGTGCTCAGGCCCCCCAGATTAGAAAACAACGTCGACAACGCACCCGCGGCGCCCATCAACTTGGGCGTCAGTCGTCAAAAGTGGGGGCCGAAGTCTCACTGGCTGTCGAGCACCAGTTCCAGGTATTTCATGGTGGACTCGACAGCAATTCGGGCCCCCCCTCGACCACGATGTGTGATCCCGGCGGTGGCGCTCGCCGGGAGCCGTGAAAGACCATAGCCTCCAACTTGAGAACCACCTCCAGGCCCAGGCGTCGTATGCGACCCACCACCTGTGAGACCGCAGCTGTCACCAGTAACGCTGCCTCCCTATACGAGCTCCCCTGGGCCGTGACCAGCGTGTCGTCCGCATGACACGTCAGGTCCACTCCCGGTCGGAGCTCGCCCCTCAGCACCCAGTCGACAGTCAAAGTTCACCTGCTATTAATTTCCGCCAGGTCCAACTTATAATTCACTGCTCTGCTAGAGGATTCGAGCTGCAGTGTGATGACTACAACCTCGGAGCGTGGAGTCCTTACCTAGGGTGACCTCGTTTGGAGCCGGGTCCTTGGGGGCTTTCGGCAGCGCCGTCTTCTTCTTGCGGCCCTTTTGTTCTACCGTCGTCCAGGCCTCTTGGATGGGAGGCGCGGTTGCCGGGAGCATGGTTGAGTGACAAGAAACGGTTAAGCCAAGCCCCTGACGGCGGCATTATGTATGCCTCCGTTCGCTGTCCGGTTAACCCGACTTAGCGAACCCGCCCAAAAGTTCTCTCCTCAAGATTACTCTTCGAGGGAGAAACAACAGCCACGTTGGTGAGCCTACACCGTAGCGGCAGGGTCACATCCAGTGTCAATCGGCAAACGTCGATCGATCAGGAGCCACCCAGCTCCATTGTTCCTCCACTGTACTCTCTGCAAATCAGAGGGACACCTGGAAGAGCGTCGAAGGTTTTCTGTACGCAGCCCACCTAATCTAATAACACGTATGACTCCGGATTTTTTATTTGTCTGTCTGTAATGTCTTGTTTATACCTTTTTTGTTGACTTTTTTGTCGTAGTTGGGTTTTAGTTTTTTATAATATTATGCTAAAGGAGTAGTTACCTACTCCTAGGCAAATAAAGATTTGCAACATAAGATTATATCAAAGCTATGCACGTGATGCACGTCCAAAGCTAATGATTTTCATACTTACCTAATTATTATTGGCACTGTAGAACAAGCTTGCCTAGTTTTAAACCAATGTTAACTCACTCTTTTTCAAGATAAATCTTCATAAATGTTCTTTATTATTTTAGCGCAACTGCCGAAGAAGCGCCGCTATGGAAGTGGTCTTGCGAAGAAAGAAAGTGTGTGAAAACCCGCAACGACCCTCAGAATAAAGACCCTGTTCTCAGTTTGGAGGCCTGCAAGATGTTCTGCACTGAGTATGGTAAGTCTTCCAGTAGATGGATCAAAGCAGTGAATGCTAATTTCATATACCTGCCGAGAAACTCATCATCACCCTTGACTTGTTTTGCTATCCCAAAATACACCCACTTCATGTCTTTTTCCATTGAAAAAATCTACCAAATAAGGTAAGTACCTATGTACTACCTAGCTTTATACGTAGGTATTAGGATACCCACCTAGTTTTTGTCAAGGTCTACGTCCGTCATTCAAAATTGTTTCGTATTTACTTGTTGATAGGCCTACTCACACATACCTATTAACACTGTAATTTGAAAACATTGTAAATACCATTTATTTTTAAATGAGTAACCGTGGTGGAGTTTTCTTGCCGGCTCTTCTCCATAGGAAACGACCAATTGGAACCGTGCACCTAGCTTCTGACGTTTTATAAGTGCCCTTGTAGGTTTATGTGAAATAAAATATTTTGAATTGAAATGACCGCTGTGACAACCAACCCGTGTGACAACCATACCCGTACCCTAATTGCGTAATACACGATCAATCACAATTTGTTTCGATTTGAAACAGATTACTAATCCATTGCTTCATAAGTTAGAAAAAAAATCTGCTCTACAACGTAAATAACGCAATGAATGTTGTTGACTGTCAAAAAAAAACAAATTAGTCATAATCTTTTACGAAAATAAGTTACGCAATTAGGGTACCGGTCTCCCCTAATACGTTGCAGTTTACTTGAAACTAGAAAAACGTTTTATTACTTTTGAACAATAAGTATCATGAGTTTGTTCTGTTGATATATTACATTGTATTTTTAATTCTGGCAAATCTGTCACATTTTTTATGTATTTATGTTGGACTGGCCATTCTGATTGATTACGAATAAGACATCGTGGCCCTGACCACCACAAACTACAACATTCAAATTGTTTAGCATTTACACCCCGTGACCCGATGTCAGCTGGGTTTATGCTTGTTGGTATGTAACGCCACATCGAAGGCTGCGATCTGTGTGGTACTTCCTGGCCGCGCCACAGTCGAATTTTGAATCGAATTTAATAAGAATAAATGTACATAATATGTTCATTATTGTACATAATAATAAAAAAATTGTACTGTTAAAATTCGCGAGAAAGGAGATGTTTCATTTTCGGCCATAAAGTGTACGTTAATGTAAAAAAAGCGGCCAAGTGCGAGTCGTACTCGCCCATGAAGGGTTCCGTAGCAGCAAGTCACATTGAATGAAAGGTAAATTGCGGTTTACGATTTATGACGTATTAAAAAAAAACTATTTGCTAGATTTCGTTCAAACCAATTTTCGGTGGAAGTTTACATGGTAATGTACATCATATATTTTTTTTAGTTTTATCATTCTCTTATTTTAGAAGTTACAGGGGGGGGGACACACATTTTACCACTTTGGAAGTGTCTCTCGCGCAAACTATTCAGTTTAGAAAAAAATGATATTAGAAACCTCAATATCATTTTTGAAGACCTATCCATAGATACCCCACACGTATGGGATTGATGAAAAAATTTTTTTTGAGTTTCAGTTCTAAGTATGGGGAACTCCAAAATTATTTGTTTTTTTTATATTTTTGTGTGAAAATCTTAATGCGGTTCACAGAATACATCTACTTACCAAGTTTCAACAGCATAGCTCTCATAGTTTCGGAAAAAAGTGGCTGTGACATACGGACGGACAGACAGACAGACAGACAGACATGACGAATCTATAAGGGTTCCGTTTTTTGCCATTTGGCAACGGAACCCTAAAAAGGAAAAAAATCCACGAATTGAGGAAAAATATTCTTTCCTGTTTATTCCCCTGATTACTTCGGCACAAAAAATAATAGTTTAACAAATTATTGCCATATTCTATTCATCATGGCGTCGTTTTACTCGCATACTGCTTTCGTCCAGAAATCATGTTACATTTTAACATAATAATATCACGTAGACGTCATTTAAATAAATATGAAAGGCATGTATTTCTATACTATATTAAGATAGCTATCTTATACAACTTTTTTGATTAATTAGAAAGTGTGATTCATCATAAAATAAAAAAACTGCTTTTGTGGATTGTAGATTTGTAGATACTTCTGGACGAAAATGGCTAGCTGTCGATGATCGTATTTCTCCTGACAAACGGCAAACATTTTTGGTTTTTATTTTGTGCCCAAAAAGTATTAGATGTTATGGACAAAAACAGTCTTTATTGTATTTAGGGGTTCGTTTCACAGGTTTTCTAAAGTGTACATGTTATGGCCGGAGTCCCATACAAAAATGAAACGTCTCCTTTAACAAAATAGGTGGCGCGGCTAGGAACCATACTTTCTGGCCGCGCCACCGCGTACACTACAATAAATAGTCTAATAATGTACAAACTCATTGGTAAACAATTGTACGTCTATTGTTCGTTTTATTGGTAATGAGAAATACTGCAAAAAGTCAATAACTATGATAAATATCGAAACATCTAAATCGGTTATGCCAAAACGTCCTACCTACCGATATAACGGTATGTGCAAAAAAGAAACTACCAGGCTTTTGTAGGTACGTATTGAGTATTTTTTGCAACTACCTACATAATATTATGTATGTATTGTTTTTTTCTATTAATCATAAATGCAGACGTTTTGGCATAACCGATTTTCCGTTTTTTGCGTATTCATTAGCACTAAGATTAAACAAACTATCATTGCTATTTCCGTCAGTAACTTTATCAATAATTTCAGGGTGATTACAATACCACTTTCTCAAATGAAATTGGCCTTGTTCTAACTGTTTTTTCACAACTTTGCATATTTCAACAAGTTCAGATTCAGTTGACGCCCCTGTACCTAATCAAATAATCGACATAGAAATCGTGATGAATCACTTTAGAAACAGTTTTATCTGAACATTCTATTCGTAACTGTTTTAAAAGCACCTAATCGCGAGGTAAGGAGCGGACGCAATGCCCTATGTAATAGTATTTAATTTACATTTACATACAGTCTTTCATGAGGTTCAAACCACCACAGGATTTGTTGCAATTGTCACTCAGCGTCTCGCGCTTGTCTCGTGTGCACGCTCGTATTATTTAGCTCTCGTTCGTACTCAACTCAGAATAGTGATTCCAAGATTCGACAAATCGTTATCGATAAAATGTGTAACAACGATAGCCCTTGATACTAATGGACAGATACCTGCAAAGATCGGACTCAAGCAGTAGTCTCAACTCCAAGAGACCAGCAACCGAAAATGTGGACGATTGGCGTACGCCAAAACGGCCAGCTGTTGCAAAACACGCAAAGTTTGATGGCGCCCGAGACATTCCTACCCACAACAATTTTCAAAACCTTCCGGTAGATGGTGTTACCAAAACTTCTGGTAATGAATTCTACCTCAAAGCGACCACCAAAGTCAAGAAGACCGGTCACATTCCGCCTATTATCCTGGATTTGAAGACCGACTGGACCCATGAAGACTTAAAAGATAAAATTGCTCAGTTTACAAAACGTTACCACCTTCAATACAGAAATGGAGGCAAAGTTGCCATTATATGTCACACAGCTGATGGCCACCAGGCAGTTAAGGATGGTCTTCGTATTCAAAATGCCTCTTTTGTTACTTTCACCCGGAAAGACGAAAAGGTGCCTAAATCAGTGATTCGCGGACTTCCGTCATATGTTGAAGAAGAACTACCAGAGGAACTGGAGAAACTTGGATTCGCTGGAGCCTCAGTGAAGCCCTTTAAGTCTCGCAATGGTTTGGAGAATCCTTGTCCTCCCTTTTTGGTACAGCTACCAGCAGGAGCTGATATCACAAAATTCCGGCAAATAAGGTACCTGTGTAGTTGTGTGGTTACCATCAGCAAATTCAAGCCAAACAGAGCTCATGGCACTCAATGCTTTCGCTGCCAAGAGTTTGGCCACGCATCCCACAATTGCAACAAGCCCCCTCGCTGCGTGAAGTGTGTTGCTCCTCACGCAACTGCCTTGTGTACCAAGTCTGACCGCACTAAGCCTGCTCATTGCTGTAATTGCAATGAAGCTCACCCGGCGAACTACAGGAAGTGCAGTGTCCGAATGGCATACCTGGACAGCATCGAGAAAAAGAAGGCCTTAGAGCGTAAACCCGTACCTCCAATGATGCCTCCGAAATCAATATCTTCGGTGTTTCCACCAAAAATGATGCATCCCATGCCTCAACCAACACTGACTTCAAATTACAGATCCTGGCCTACTGTAGGAACCAGTGACATAGCATCGATGAAAAATCAGGCTCCCATTGATCACCTTACGACTAGCACCAACGACGAGGCCACAAAGGAGATGTTTGAAATTATTCTAGTATTAAGAAACATAAAATCCCAATTTGCTGCTTGCACGTCTTGGTTGGACAAGGTCATGCTGGTACTCTCTCATCTTGGTAAACATGTTTGATCCTGCGGAACTTCGCCTTTTATCCTGGAACTCCGATGGAGTACGTCTAAAAATTCACGAACTACTCGATTTGGCGGTAAGCGTTTTGTCTGTTGATATTATTGGTATTTGTGAAACTAGACTAACCCTAAACTCAACTTTAGTTATACCTGGTTTTACTTGCTATCGCGAAGATAAACATCACACTGGCCGTGGACAAGGCGTTGCTATTCTTGTAAGAAATAACCTTGATCATTCGGCTTTAGCAGTTCCTAAAACTAAAAATATTGAGGTTGTCGGTATAACTATCAAAGTATCAGGAATAGATCACATTGTTTTATCTATTTACCAGTCACCCAATCTGCCAATGCTTCGTAGTGACCTTGAGTTATTGTTTGGCTTGGGCTCCCATGTTGTTATCATGGGTGACTTTAATGCCAACCACTCACACTGGCTCAGTAGCTATACTAATACGCGAGGCAGAACTCTTTTCAACCACATGCTTGAATCTGAGTACGTCATACACAGTCCTAGTTTACCTACTCAAGTAAACTATTGTCCCAATCGCAAACCAACTAGCCCGGATTTGGTGCTGTCCTTAAATGTAAGCTGCATTAGTGAAGTCGATACGATAATAGCATTGTCTTCTAACCATTACCCCATATTCTTTACCATTGGAGGCTCACTGTGTCGCAAGGCTAAAGCTCGGTTCTATAAATTTAACTGCGCCAATTGGACTGAATATCGTTCTCACCTTAATAAAAATATTATGCTTAGTTCTAGGACGTTTATAACCGAAAAAGACATTGATACTGCCATTGATCATTTGCAGCAAACTATTATCGATGCTAGAGACTCCTCCATACCATCAACGGCTGCTGTGTTTAGCAATACCCCTACCAAACTTCCTCGGTATGTTAAAAATTTAATCCGCTACAAAAACTATTTGCGTCGTATTGAACAGAAATTGCCCAGTGGTTACCTTAGAAGGCTCAATCGTAGTAATATAAACATTTTACAAACATACATAAATACAAATATCCGAAATTACCTCGATAATGTTTGGAATGCTAAACTGGCAAAAGTCGATAACCCCAGTCAAGATATCTGGCGTGTGACAAAATCTCTCAAGCCTAGATCCGCGAACATTCCTCCCCTTAAACTTTCGGATGGGTCCTTGACCGTTGGCACGGCTGAACAATGTAACGTTTTGGCAAATACCTTTTGCGACAACATGAGCCTTACTACTAACTGGCCCTGTGACTCCGACCTCAAGGATAAGGTATCGAACTCTATGTCTGTCATTAATAGTTATAACCTCACTTCTGATTTTATAAAGCCAGTGAGGCCATTTGAGATTCGTAAATTCTTGACTAGGCTTAAATCCCGTAAATCTGCAAGTCATGATGGAATTCATAACTTACTTTTAAAAAACTTGCCACAGAAAGCTATAGTCTACGTCACTAAAATTTTCAATGGCTGTTTTGGCCTGGGCTATTTCCCAAACAACTGGAAAAATGCTAAAACAATACCTCTTAAAAAACCTGGAAAAGATAGCACTTTACCCATAAGTTACCGCCCCATAAGTCTGCTACCTTCTGTTGGCAAACTTTTTGAGTCTGTAATTTATACAAGATTTTTACGTGCCACTGGGCAGCTTCTGATCCAAGAGCAGTTTGGGTTTCGTGCCACTCATTCAACTACCCAACAGCTAACCAGGGTGTCAGAGCACATATCCCATCACCTAAATCTCAAACAGTCCACAGGTATGTTTTTGCTGGATATCGAAAAAGCATTTGATACCGTGTGGCACGAAGGCCTGCTACACAAGTTGCTCACTCTAGGTGTGCCTATGCTTCTCATCAAACTCATTCAGTCGTACCTTGCGGATCGCAAATTCCAGGTTTACATCGGAAACACCACTTCATCACCTCAAAATGTCCCAGCTGGCGTTCCCCAGGGCTCGATTGTTGGACCCTATTTATTTCTCCTGTTCTTAAATGATATCCCCATTCAACCTCGAACCAAATTGGCTTGCTTTGCTGGCGATACTGCCTCTTATACCTCTTCAGATGATACCGATTTGATCATAGGTCGCCTACAATATTCTATCGATTTGCTTCTAGACTACTTTAAGAAATGGAAACTCAAAATAAATGAGGATAAGACAGAAGCAATATTTTTCTCCCGTGCTAGGCAACCCCCCTCAAGAACTTTAAAAATAGCAGGGCATACAGTGCCATGGAAAACCTTTGTGCGCTATCTTGGGATCAAAATGGATAGTCGCCTTAATTGGTCCAAACATATTGCTGACTTGCGTTTGAAGGGTGCCCAAGCCCTTGGTGCTTTAAACCCTTTAATGAATCGTAAAAGCAAATTAAGTAGCAGTACTAAACTAAGAATTTATACTACGCTTGTCCGTCCGTGTATAACTTACGCCTGTCCCGTCTGGAGTAGTACATGTATTTCTAACCATCAACTTCTGCAAGTTGTCCAAAATAAAGCAGTAAAAATGTCTTACAAAACCAAATTTAAAACAAACATTAAGAAATTACATAAAAAAATTAAACTTCCTTTATTATTTAATCACGTAATTAAAATAACATCAAGATTTTATAATAAAAACAAAATTAATACTACTAACCCACTAATATCTAATCTATGTTCATCTACCTTAGACAAATTACCATATATCGATAGATACGGCACTTACCGCCTCCCGCATCACTACTTTTTGTTCCCACCACCCGAGGTCCGAGCGACCAGCGGTTTGACCCCTAAGAGGCTAACTGCCGCCCCGGTCCCGGCGGCAGTTACGCCGGAGCGCGGGCGGCAGGGAGGCTCTGTCCGCTGATCATTGACTGGTCCCACAGTTGCTAGTATGTACACACGTACACCGTGCGATCAGCTAACTTATTTTAAAATGTTTTTTCTTGTTTACCTACATGCAATCAGTAAATTATAATTAACTAAATAATTTGCGCAAATGTCATCGTGTGCCCATTATTACTGTGTGTTATGTTTACGTTGTTAACAATTATAAAAAATATCCCTTTAAAAGCTTTGAAAGGTGCATCGCTAGCCTCATAAAGTGTCGTAATTTTAATGAGTTAATGTGTCTTAGGTTAAGTGCATTTTTGTTTGTAACGATGATAAATAAAGATATTTGAAAATGAAAATGAATGTTGCAATTGTCGCTGCTCTATGTTTACGTTAATCATGCGATCAATTTTCTCAAGTTGTGCGGTTGCGACGAGTTTATGCGGACACATTCTTATATATGTATGGTTGGACCGACTATCTGAAGATTATTGAATGACAGCCCCGAGATACTCGTAGTCACCGCAGATGCATCGAAAACAACTCGCAACTTTGTGGACAGGCTTGTTTCACTAGGGTTGGCATAAAACAAACAAATTGTTTTAGAACACGTATTTTAAACAGTGTTTAAAACAATTTGAAATAAAACAATGTTTTTTATTATGTGTTTAAAATCACAGTCTGGTATATACCTAAACAAGTTTATCTACTCTCATAGCGTAATATTCGAATTATAAAATTCAAAACGAGTTTATATTGACATACTTAACAAAACAATGCTATAAAACCATTTTTAGGGTTCCGTTAAAAAACGGAACCCTTATAGATTCGTCATGTCTGTCTGTCTGTCTGTCTGTCCGTCCGTATGTCACAGCCACTTTTTTCCGAAACTATAAGAGCTATGCTGTTGAAACTTGGTAAGTAGATGTATTCTGTGAACCGCATTAAGATTTTCACACAAAAATAGAAAAAAAACAAATAATTTTGGAGTTCCCCATACTTAGAACTGAAACTCAAAAATTTTTTTTTCATCAATCCCATACGTGTGGGGTATCTATGGATAGGTCTTCAAAAATGATAATGAGGTTTCTAGTATCATTTTTTTCTAAACTGAATAGTTTGTGCGAGAGACACTTCCAAAGTGGTAAAATGTGTGTCCCCCCCTGTAACTTCTAAAATAAGAGAATGATAAAACTAAAAAAAATATATGATGTACGTTACTATGTAAACTTCCACCGAAAATTGGTTTGAACGAGATCTAGCAAGTAGTTTTTTTTTAATACGTCATAAATCGTAAACTTATCGTTACTTGCTGCTACGGAACCCTTCATGGGCGAGTACGACTCGCACTTGGCCGCTTTTTTTTTTTCTATTACGATACAGGGCTATTTCAAGAAGTTAATATAACCAAGGAGTTTCCAGCAATTTTTGCATTGGAACGTTTAAACGGGGGACACAGCAGCACCCGCTGTCGCGCATGTGCGGTGATGTGCTGGTGCAGGCGACATTCATTTGTTTTGTAGTACTTACTAAATTTCGTGGGATTTTTAAATTAATTCTTGATCTTTAACTTTGATCTTTTATTTAGTATTAGGTTTAATCCCAATGTATGAGAGTAGATAAAGTAGTGTATGAAACTGCACATAACTAGGTATTAAAACATTCGTGTGATACTATGAAAACCGAGCCGTATTAATTCCCCTCATTATGCAACAGTTTCATAAGCTACTATTAAAATAATGTTTTAAACATTAAGAAAAAAAAAACATGGCTTTAAATCGCAAATGAATGAAAATAAATGAAAAGTTATAAATTTTTAAGACTTGAATTAGCTCGAAAATAATTTAAAAAGGTTAGATAGTTTTATACACTTTGTCGTCGGTCGCAATGAAGTAATTCCCCGCAACTATTTTGGGGATTCCCCTTAATTGAATGTAGCCCATCCTACTTGGTAAGTATATCTATAGGTACTTCGTCACTTGTCGAAAAGAGGTAATTCCCCACATTCATTTTGGGGACTTCCCCTTATTTAATTAAATATACTTTAAGGTAAGGTACATCTAAGAACGAAACTTGGAATCCGCAATTCTGAACGTACAGAGTGTACTGGGTGGTTCAGTATCTGTGTTACTTACCTACTTAGCTTGATTACAAAAAAAAAAGAAAAGTTATATAGTTACTCTATTTTATTCTATTACAATTCCGTTTATTAATATTAAATGGTAATTACTTTGACGTCAGTTAGCAAACGGAAGTACTTAGCATTATTTTGCTACGATTAAAGTATCTCAATTGACTAACGTCAGAATTATAAGATTGAAGTTGCGGACGGATTCGGGTTCCAACCGTCAAGTCGTACAGACGTTCATAATATTAAGTGTAAAACTGTGCTGAGTGATCATGTGCTATCTATGATTATGTTGAACGATTAAACTAAGAAATATAAAAGGACGTAGTAGTGAAATGTTATTCGTGTTATAGTATGTTCACTTATTAGATAGTTTATTAGTTAGTACTAACTGTAACTAAGTTGTTGTGATTATTATGTAATTCTGATCGTTTTTGTAAATTTTTCCTCAGATAAATTTTAAAATTGTCTAGAAATTAATTATATTAGGCCTGATCGATTTGTGTTGATAATAAATTTGATAAATCACTCAATGAAAAAAAAGCTCTTGTTTAAAACATTTTGAACTGTTCGTTTTATAAAATTTAAAAAAAAACCGTTTTTTTTCCACCTGTGCGTTTGCACTGACAAAATATTTACCTGTTTTTGTAAGTCCCTAAAACATCCAAAATCCGCTAGATCTAGCGACAAAGTCGCTAAAACGGCAACACTGATTAGCAATTTACAAAAACAAAATAATTCTTTTGTGACCACAACTGATAAGAAAGTGCGCTCTCTCTCTCTCACTCTTAAATACAAGTCTCGCTCTGTCGTATTGTAATGATCCCTTTCGTGTGCCGCTATTATTAATTAAATTCCGGAAATCAGGCAGGCAGTTGACGATATACGATTGGCACCAATTCGTCTTATCGCTTTATCTTTCATAAACAATAGGACAAAAAGTGAGCAGCCTTGGTAACACAGGTGTCATCCGTAGAGTCCAGTGTTACATATGAATTTTCAAAAAATATTTAAAATAACGAATAAATCACGAATAATTTATTCGTGAATAAAATATTCGCGAATAATTATATTGCGAATAAAATTTTATTCGAATAATTATCCAGATAACAAGTTATTCGAATAATGCCCAAATTTGTCCTTACCTTGTCTATTAATAGTGCTACACTCCAAGTCTCATACATATCTATTTTTCGTATAATTTGTGATCGACACAGAACTAAACAAACACAACAATGGCGGTTTATAAAAACGTACAACTGTGCTGCCCTCTGCTATGAGCTTTCAGTTTTTAACCTCATTTATTTAAATAAAGTCTAATGATATAGTTTAGTCTAGTTTTAAGACTACCTCGTTTTTAGGGTTCCGTAGTAAACAAGGAACCCTTATAGCTTCGTCATGTCCGTCTGTCTGTCTGTCTGTCCGCGGTCTAGCTCCGAGATCCTTAGTACTAGAAAACTGTAATTTGGCATAGGTATACATATTAATTACGTCGACAAAGTGATAAAACAAAATTATGAAAAACATTTTTTTTAGGGTACCTCCCATACACGTAAAGTGATGATGTTTTTTTTTTATTTTTTTTGTCCCATCATGTGTGGTATCATTGAAAAGGTCTTTCAAAAACATTGTGAGTGTGTTAAAACCATTTTTGAATTCAGAGATCCGTTTGCGAAATATTAAGATGAAAATTTTTGTTAGAGTCAAGTGTCCCCCCCCCCCTGCCAGCTAAATGGTTGGTTTCACATATGTGAAAAAATTCACGACAGTAGCTTATATAACGAATTTAAAAGGAAAACTATCACAGCTGAGTAGGCTTTACAAGTTAACGAGTAATAATCGACCAACTTAGATTTGCGGTTGTAAAACATGTTCTCCCATACATTCTGTATGAAAGATATTTTTTTTCAACTACAAAGTTAAGTTTGTTCTTGGGATAAATTCATCCCAACTACGGAACCCTACATTGTGCGTGGTCCGACATGCACTTGGCCGGTTTTTTCACGAGGGTTTTCAAATCCATAATGTTTTAGGTAGGTATAAATATTTGTAAGGTTTTATTTCGAGTTGTAATTATAATTGTAGTCATTGAAAAGTGTAATGTGTGCATGCACTTGCACACATATGCGAGGCGTTAACAATTGTGTTATTTACGTTGAGCAAATACATTTTTCGAACATATGAAGCAATGGATTAGCAATATCTATCCTTCAAAACAATTCAGATTACTATTGATCGTGTGTTACGCAATTAGGGTGCAGGGTAGCATGACAGCTATATCAGATTGGACCATGAATCTTCATCTACAGAGATTTTGGGTTAACAAAAACTACGGTTGTAGAAACAAAAATCTGGGACTAGTTAGATACTTAAGGCTGTAGGGTCATTTCCCTTATCGAGTGGACTTGGTATGCAATCATCCACGATCCACTTATCAAGCGAAGTAGGTAATTATAATATTTATGGCAGTAGATCAAGGAAATGTGAAATAACGGACTATCCGAACAACAATAACTATAACTAATTTGATACGTTTAGGGAAAATGTCGAACTTCGTTTAAAATGTTATTGTTAGATAAGTATCGTTGCAATAATATTGATGTAAAAATGCTTGGCTCAACGCTGGTCCTGCTCCTCAAGGGCGCATTACTAATTGATTGGCATTTGAAAATAGTAGACCGGGATCTCTTTATATGGATAATAGTAATATCAATAACTCCATGGGTGTCGTTTCACCACTTGATGTGAATAAGAACTGGTTTGAAAGTTTGTGTTTGACAAATTTTGCTCTAACTGATTCAAGAGAGTGTAATTTATAATGCCAGTCTTCTCCTGCAGGTTTACTATGGCCGAAGCCAACTGGCAAGACAAACCTCGGCAACTTCTTGTCGAGGATCAACATTAACAAAATCCATGTTAAGCTGTCGCAAGAAGGAAGGTCCGCTGGTCTTATGAAGGCTGCTGGAGAGGTAAGTCCTACTTTATTTGGCAATGGCTAAAATATAGCATTATTAAAGAAGAAAGCTTTGTTGTTGGCCAACGTAACACCCGTTGTAGATAATATTAAAAGCGAAAAGCACAAAAAGGCAAGTAATTTAATTCAAAATAGAAATAAATGTGTAGGTATTATTATACCGCTCGGTTCTGCTCGTAGAACGGATGGCCGATGGGACCGAAAGATACTGGAGTGGCGACCGCGTACCAGAATACGTAGCGTTGGAAGGCCTCCCACAAGATGGACCGATGACCTTGTGAAAGCCGCAGGAATCCGCTGGATGCGGAAAGCATAGAATCGGTCGAAGTGGAGGTGCTTGGGGGAGGCCTGTGTCCAGCAGTGGACGTCTTTCGGTGGAAATGATGATGATGATTATCATAAAAATTAATTTAGTAACCAATCTTCTGTGTCTGCACCCCTTATCTACATAGATTAGAAAATAACTGGGTAACAGAGATAAAACAAAGTAGCATTTTTGAGCTAACATGTTACAGTATTATTTATTCCTACTTACCAAACAATAATTATCTGTTTGCAAACGAGAATACACAGATCATTGATACAATTAATTAAATTGCAATTACAATAATAATTATGATAAATTAATTGATTATATGGACTGGATTTAATATCAAAGCTAGCTAGTGAATTGCGGAAAGGACAAGCGACAAATCGATAGCAATATCCGCATTCTGTTGTGGTTATAATAATTATGAGTACATAGAACTCATTTGCGAATGAGATGAGGTCGTCACCACCAAAAGAGTTTGCGAACTGTCTGAAGATACCAACAATAAAAAGATTTACTAAGCCAAGTACTAACATAATATAAGACATATATTGGTACACGTAGTATTATATTATCTGTGGTACACGTCTTAGTTTGCAACAAACGTTTAGATTTTGACTTGGAAAAAGTTGTGTGCTTCATTGGTCTAGTGGTCGCCAGCACTGCTGACCATAGGATTCTGCTTTGATCCAAAGGCTCGATCCTCCGGGCATTAAGTAAAATTGGGTATTCTATTAGAAAGTTCTCAGTAGCAGGCCGGAGTTAGGCTCGCCAATCGCTACATGAGACTGAGATCATAACTACAGCAGACTGTTGTGTTATAATAATGATAGTGTAATGGTTTGTTATTTGTTATTATTTTTATATAAGTATCTGACGGCGTGTCGACGTCGAAATTGAAATTTCAACGTCTAGAGCCAAGAGTGGCTTCATGATCGCTGTCAAAGCGGAGCGTCGTCTCGATGGTAGCGGGGCGGCCATCTTTTCAAAGGACTGTTGAACAGAACGGCGCCAGCGCACCACGTCTGCGACGAATCGCTTTCCATTGCCTCAATCAAAGTTATTTTTAATAAGTTTTGTGAAGATTTATAGACTAGAGACTATTGTTTTATTATTAGAAATTTAATTTGAGTGATATTGTGATTATTGAAGAAAAGCATTATAATACTTGATTTTTGAATGTATTCGGTTTTATTCACCGCCTTATATCCACGCCCTGTGAGATGAGTTCTGATGAAGGCCTTCCTGCGCCTTCATATCATTATACTGTCATGGATGTCCGCAGAGTAACGCCTGATTCCATAACTTATGATAATGATAGTAATATTATTGCCTACAGAGATTCAAGAAAATGGTATCAATGGCGATACCACACGGGGTTTCGCCCAACTCGACTGGAAGAGTGGTAAATGTGGAACTTGTCAATGACAATCCTGATGTCAATGGTAAGCCTTTATTTTAATTTTTTTGGGTGTGAAATTATCAAATAACTTCTCCCGCTCTGAGCGGAGCTGGAGGGCGTGTCAGACTCTTACTGACTAAAACCCACCCGTGTTCCTTCAGTTGCCATGTTGCCGGGGGCCACGATTTCCCTTTCGGTTTTATTCGCAACCCCGGCAGGCATCTGTCTTAGCGGACCCCGTCAATTCTGCTGACATCTCTTTGACGCGCGCGTGGAACATAACGCGCCGTCGACCCGGGCCTGGTCCTTATCGAACGGCGAGCTACCCATTGCTCACCGTCCGCAAGCCCGCGCCTACGGTGGCCGGAAATCGGCTCGCGATTCCCGACGCCCAGAGCGTCTCCTCCGGCGGCGGTTAGGGGCGTGAGGGCGTGAATTTTGCCTCTCCCTCACGCGTTCCACCTCCTCCTTCGCGAGCATTACCGCTTCGCAGAAGGAGGTGACGGCCTCCCATTTCCTCTCGCTCCGTACCACGGGTCAATGGTAAGCCTGACTATACAAAGTGTTAAGGACTGTGGGCAAAATACACCCAGATCCGCCACAGTTAAAACCACTGTAGTTTTAAAGACATTACTTCTCCCTTTACTCAGGCTAAAGCTCATCAAAATCTGTCCCAGGGTTTTTCAGTTCCGACAATGTTAGGTTAGGTAAAATACACTCAGCTCTGCCATAGTACGGCATATTGCGGCCACTCGCCCTTAGAGTCGGTGACCGGGGATCCCCACGCCGCAGACTTGGCATTGAGATCCCCGAGAAACAGCACCGGGTGAGGATGAAACCGGTCCACGACGGCACCCAGCTCGATAAGGAGCCCCTCAAAATCAGCGAGACTCTTGCTAGGCGAGAAATAAGCCCCAATTGTGACAATTCCATTCGCGAGGGCGCCGGACCCAGCCGTGTCCTCGGGAGGGACGGACAAGAGTCCCGCCAATGATGCGCCTTGGCCTGAGTACCGCGCTACTCCCAAGAGAATTAAGGGAATCTTGTGACCATGGACCTTCCTACCCCCTTCTTGTATTTTATATAAATATACATTTTTATGTTGACAAAGTTATTTGGTCTTATTCATACGACCACGTAAACCCATTCCGTCACATTGGCGCCCAAATAAGTGATTTTATGGTCACAATTTTTTTTTCTGTTGGTGTATTTTTGTGCCTAACACACTTCCTTGTGGGACGCTATATCTGTTATACTTGAGTTCGGATGAGTGTGGTATCATGTCGTTTTTTTTATGTAAGTGAAAGTGACAGAACAAAATGAAGTTCATATCTTTTGAATTTTGTGAGTAGACCCAGCACAGCTCTCGGCATAAAAAAAAATAGTCAAAAAGTTACTTTGTCTCATGCTCGCAGCAAAATCGAATTTTCCTCACTGTCTATATACAGCAAAACCTGCTTGTTTGAGGTGCTGGGATTGTGGTTAGCATGACAATTGGTAGCAATACATGCACACGGTAACACATCGACTGGTGGTTAGGAGATCGAATCTGACACATTGATGGATTGTTTATTGTTGCTAAATAATGCATTTGTACCTATAGACATAGTTTGTGATGTTTTTTTTTAAAATCTGGTTGACGGCTGTTAATCCTTATCCTCCATAGGTGATTGCAAACATTTCATAGAAACATAATTGGAGAGATAATACAAAGCTAAATTCCTCAAAAGAAGCTGTTCCTGCGAGTCGAAGAACCAAATTTTCCGAATTATTTACGTTCAGTGGTTTTGTTGATTGGGATTGATTGAGCAACAATCATACAATTGCATTGACAAGTATGCAATTTTTTTTATAATTCCTGTTTTCTTAAGAATACTTAAAACGTATTGCAGAATTTTCGCTGGAGATGGACGAGAGCTACACGCTCCGCGTGCAGGCAGCACCGGGCCACAGAATCAACGCCACTGTCAAAGCTGGCTCGTTCTTCGGTCTGAGACACGGTCTCGAGACGCTCTCTCAGCTCATTGTGTACGACGACATCAGGAACGATATAATGGTAAGAACCATATACTGTGAATCAATAACATTATTAATTATAATTATGGATGAAATTAACGTAATGTAGGTATCATATTACTGTATGACTAACGTGACCATACGTCCCGTTTTGAACGGGGCCGTCCCTTTCTTCGGTTCTTTGTCCCGATGTCCCCGAAAAAATCCTGGTGACGCAAAATTTACCAGTTTTCAGAGTATTTTCATTAATGAATAAATTGTGAACGTCTGAAAAAACAAATTCAAATTATTTTATCTCACATAAACCTGTAGGGGCACTTATGAAATTTCAGAAGCTAGGTGCATGGTTCCAATTGGTCACTTCCTATGGATAAGAGCCGGCAAGAAACTCCACGATTACTCTTTTAAAATGGGTAGTATAAAAGCTCCGAAAAAATATTAAAATATGAGCATACTCTACTGCTGTAAACACAATTTTTCCGACAACTTATATGCGAATACAAAATAAAGAAACGACCGAATAAAATACAGAAAATTCCGAAAAATCAATAAAACTTTTGCTGACGTAATATTTTTCAAACATGCAAACAAGCATACACCATGCATGCAGCATGCAAGCGAGCATGTAATATGCAGCAGGCAGACGTATAGGTACCTACATATCGGAGGAATGTCGTATAGGTACCTACTTTTACAATGCTTGTAAATATGTGAACACCATGTATCCATTACATAATTATTATTTTTTCTGTATTTGCTTCATTTTTAATTATTTTAACCTATTGTGGTATAATAATATTATTCCAGGTGCATCGTCTTCACATATAATTATACAGGGTTACTGGTAACTCGACGTATTCCTTGCAGGACGACATAGTAGGGTTAAAATGCAACAAATTAAGCCACCAAATGTTCTACCGAAATTCAGTAGTTTTTGAATTAGTTAAGAGTTTTAGTTTTTTTATGAAAAATCCCAGATTAAATAATTAGAAACCAATTTAAAAATGATTTACGGCGCGACTGTACTGAAATTTAAGTTATTATCATAGTTGACGCCGTAGCAGACCTTTGTTAATAATTAAAAGTTCAATAATGCCTAAAACTCTGGCAAATATCACTAACCAAACATTTAATTTTTTGTAATTTTTGCTATTACTTCATAAAAAATGTAGTCTAGTGCACAAAAAAAAATACTACACCTGGTGTACAAATTACTAGGAAAATATCCTTGTCTTATCAGTTAGTCAGAAAGGTATGATTGTCAATACTTTTGCATGTGTGCCAGGGAAGAGAAGAGTTTTATGGGGGGCAGGTAAAATTGCGAGACGGTCAACCTATTGTTTCGTATTCGTATTATTCGTAGTTTTTACCTGCGCTTGAACTCCAAACACTCGGGGAGCTTTGTGATTGGTCGCTATTATTCTCTCGGCATGACAAGGGGTGCGATTTTGCAAAATTTGGTCGTCAGCGTTAGTTAGTTTCAACTCTACGTCACGCAAGCTCGTGTTTTGTTACTGGCTATTTCCCTAACTGTTGCTGCGTATTTTGCTCTTGTGCTGTGCTGTGCCTTCATAAGCGCTGACTATGGCTGCATATTCTAATCCTGAATACGCTGACATAATGTACTGTTACGGACTTTGTGACGGTAACGCTGCTGAGGCGCGGCGAGAATATCAACTTCGCTTTCCCAACCGCCGACTCCCCCACGTTAGTGTCTTCGGATCGACTTATCGGCGAATATCTGAAACTGGCAGCGTCCAAAGAAGCAGGCAAGTTGACACTGGTCGTTCCCGGAGATACACGGCTGAGGACGAGGAGCTTATTCTTCAACGTTTTATTGACGATCCTAACACATCGACAAACATCGTAGCGCGTGAGCTTGGTATGTCACAGTGGAAAGTTTGGTCTGTAGTTCACTTGTCAGGCCGACATCCATACCATTACCAACCAGTCCAGTCATTAGAAGAAGGAGATCCGCCGAGACGGCTTGAATTTTGTCGTTTTATGCTAAGTGCCGACGCCGACAGCGAAAACTTTTTAAAAAACATTCTGTGGACCGATGAGTCATGTTTTGATCGTGATGGTATCACAAATTACCACAACTTACATTACTGGGCACCGAAAGCAGAAGCAAACCCTAAAATACTGAAACCAACCGCATCCCAGCGAAGGTTCTCGCTTAATGTTTGGATGGGTATTATTGACGACAAATTAATTGGCCCACATTTTTTACCCCGAACACTAAATGGGGAACTTTATGAAGATTTCCTCAGAAATCATTTATCAGCACTGCTCACGGATGTACCGGAAGAAAGAAGAGCAAACATGATTTACCAACATGACGGATGTCCAGCCCACTTCCGAATCACAATTCGACAATTGCTGGATGAAAACTATCCAAACCGATGGATAGGGCGCGGTGGGCCGATTCCGTGGCCTGCACGAAGCCCTGATCTGACGCCGCTAGACTTTTACGTCTGGGGTCATATGAAAGATCTAGTTTATGTGACCCCAGTAAATTCAATTGAAGAACTAAGGGAGAGAATTACAAATGCGGCGGACCAGATGAGGGCAACAATCACATCAAGAATAACAAAAACCGAAGTAAGGAAGCGAATAAGAACATGTATTCGAAACCGAGGGCAGCACATCGAACAAGACGTGTGAAATGTGTGTAATTAAAGTTTTTAATATTGATTAAAAAGAATAATAATGTTCACGATTTTGTTTTTGATTTTTCGAATAATCACCTTTTTGTGAAACGCACGCCTGTACTAAATCAAAAACGATTTTCATAATGTAGTCCATGATTTTGTATTAACTTTCATACCTTTTTGGATAGCTGATAAGACAAGGATATTTTCTTAGTAATTTGTACACCAGGTGTAGTATTTTTTTTTTTTGCACTAGACTACATTTTTAATGAAGTAATAGCAAAAATTACAAAAAATTAAATGTTTGGTTAGTGATATTTGCCAAAGTTTTAGGCATTATTGAACTTTTAATTATTAACAAAGGTCTGCTACGCTACGGCGTCAACTATGATAATAACTTAAATTTCAGTACAGTCGCGCCGTAAATCATTTTTAAATTGGTTTCAAATGATTTAATCTGGGATTTTTCATAAAAAACTAAAACTCTTAACTAATTCAAAAACTACTGAATTTCGGTAGAACATTTGGTGGCTTAATTTGTTGCATTTTAACCCTACTATGACGTCCTGCAAGGAATACGTCGAGTTACCAGTAACCCTGTATAATCAATGTATATGTCACCGTAAGATTGTGAGCACCGTTAGTTTATAATCTATCGGTATTATTTCCGTTAGATCATAATCTGTCGAAAAATTGTGAACTGGGTGAAATTAGGGTTAGGTTAGGTTAGAACTGTGACCAACCGCGTGAGTCGAGTGAGCGCAGTAAGCGCTGCCGCGGTAGCGGCAGCGCTTACTGCGCTCGTTTCTCATAGATATAATATAAACTATCGAAAAATAATGCGTTAAATCGTAAATGATTTGTCGCAGTTCACAATTTTTCGACAGTTTGTAATCTAACGGAAATAATACCGATAGATTATAAACTAACGAAGTTTATAATTTTACGGTGACATATACAAAATATTGTAAAACATTTTAAAAGAGTAACGGTGGAGTTTCTTGCCCATTCTTCTCCATACGAAAACTACCTTTTGGAAGGGGCGACTAGAATCAATTCTATTTTTTGTTTTTGACGTTCAAAAGTGCCTTTTTGTGCCTAACTGAAATAAATTATTTGACTTTGACTTTAGACAAGACTACGTGGAGTCGATTTTGCAGCGATTCATTTCGGTCACAAACTTTTCTAGCACAACATACACAACACGGCGGGGAATCCCTCCTTTGCCGTTTCTGACCAGTCTCCGGTGTACCTAATTCTTCGTTGATGGTAGATATAGGTAGTTGGTTTTCAATCACACACAACAGTTAACTCAGACTCAAAGCGTTTATTTCAATTAGAACATTTACAGGCACTTTTGAATTATCACTAATCAAGAAGTCATTCAGTTTTAGTTATTTGGTAAAGGCTCATTCCAAAACAAAGTAGGTCTCTGATAGAGAAGAACGGGCAAGAAACTCCATGGACACTCTTTTAAATCAAAACATTATGTTACAGGGTTTACTTGTTTGACAAACAATTTTAATCCTTTCTAACACAACTTTTCTTGTTATTTTTGTTACCCACACGGGCCACACGCCATTGTGTCCCTTTTTCTAAGTGGGATACCGCGTATATCATTATAAAATCTTATTACTTAGTTTGTTCAATAAAACTCACAAACAATGCTAAAATGCTTACCAGTTAATTATTTTATAATTAAACAATGCTAATATTCACAAATACAAAGGTTATTCAGTTTCTACAACTTTACTATTCCTATTTTTGGCAACACTTCCTATGATTCAAGGAATTTAATCAAACAACAGTTAATCTTTAGTAAATTGCAGTGTAAAATAATCTTATTATTTTATAATTTGTTTTCTATGATTGAAACTTTTAAGTAGTTCTCGTATTAAATTATTGCATTCAGTTATTGATCATAACATTCGCAATCCGCGCCATTTTCGTCACAAATGAGGTAGCGCTTTATCGAATTAGAAGCAATATGCTTGCCCGTAGGTTCGCGTTGCACTACAGATGTCAAAGTAACTCGTTTTAAGGTGTTCTGTCAATCCTCTTACACGAGTGGCCTGTGGGTGTCATGTCATACACGCGCCGAGCCTACAACGTCCTGCGTGTTCAATTTAAAAATACTTTTAGGATGCTGTTGAGACTGCCATGGCGTTGTAGCGCTTCAGGAATGTTCGCGGAGACGCGCTCGGATGGTTCCCATGCCATCATGCAGAAATCGGCCTCCTTACTACAGCGCCTGCATGGTAGTGACAACACCATTCTAAAAATGATCGCTGCCAGACCGGACTGTCCCTTTCAGGGACACTGGGTGGGGACAGTCATAGGTCTACGTAAATAAATAATTTTTACAAAACTAACAATACTAACCTACTTATTTATGCACCATTGTTACTAACTCCAAAATATTAACAAAATTATGGTCCATAGTCTGAAACAGTTAAATTTAATTTCATTTTAATTTGATAATCATAAAATATGACTACAATTTTAAAAGTAGGTATGTTGTGTTACAGATCGTGCGTGATGTGAACATCAGCGACAAGCCGGTGTACCCGTACCGAGGTATCCTCCTTGACACGGCGCGAAACTTCTACAGCATTGCCTCCATCAAGGCTACCATCGGTAAATATAGACGCTGCAATTTTAATGGTTGTTTTTCCACGGCAGAAAGATTTGTCCTTAGTAGTACTATTGAATCATAAACTTAAAAAATAAACATGTAGGTTTTTGTTTTCCAATAATTCAAAAAAATATGCATAAACTTGAAATCGTGAGAAACACTTGTATCCACTAGACATAACGTAGGTACTTCTCGAACCGCAGGCGTGGCTGCCGACAAAGTGAAGAGCTGTTCGTAAATGCTCGGACCAAAATAAGCTGTCTGCCACTACGCGTGACAGCTTTTTTCTGTATATGGGATAAACTAATCCGCTCGCCGCCGGCCGGCGCCGGCTCTCTCAGTTGACCGGTGACCCGCGATTATCATATGACGCGTAAAGCGATAAGTATCGTGATTTGCAAAAATGGATCGACTTTACAATTATTCCAATTTGGAGTACGTCGCTATGGTACAACCTGTACGCTAGGGCTAGTTATAAATTTACGCGGTGCCGCAAATCTTGGAGTCGCTCCGTCTTCGCGGGGTTCTGAACCCCCATGTCCCACAGGCCCGGACGATCGTAGCGGCGACACAGCGGCTACTCGATCATGGGCATTTCAAGACACTAGCGCATGCACAGGACAGAGGTCGATCGGCCGTTCATTCGCCAGAACTCGACGAGAAGATAATCGAGTAAGTACTTCAAACGGGATCCTCGTTGAAGTACGCGTATGGCTGCGGCTTAGTTTGACGCAAGCCAATACTACGTCTGGGAAGACGACACATACAACAACTGTGAAGTGTATGTGACTGAACTGTGCATCCCTATCATTTTCGTAGAGTTCATGCACTCCACGAAAACGAATGCGAAAGAAAGTGGTTGATAGAAAATCGTTTCCGGGAAGTGACTCGTACCTACTCGTACCTTTGTAAATACCCAACTAGCAAAAAATAATCTTACAAATATCCCAAGACCATATTTTTTCCACTCTTATATCACACTTATAGACACATATAAGTGTGGATTTGGGCGCACTTTATAAGTATATTACAATTGCCTTGTAATGGTCTTGCGAAGTGTATTTTCAAACTTACAAAACTCTTGCTAATACTTTTGTAATGAAAAACAAACTTACAATTGACCTGTAGTCAGCCAATGCGTTGTTTACTTGCGATTATCGTAAAAAATCCACTTTTCAGGCGCAGATATACGACTTCTAATGATTTTAAATTGGACACCACATCTAAACGACTAGTCTTACTTCTTTGAAAAAAATATATGTTGTACTAGACAGTTTTCTTCGTAATTTGATATACGAATAATTTAAATTATATTTTTATAACATAGTGTAATTAATTTGTAAAGTAATGTCTAACGCGGACAAAAAAACGATAATAACGCAAAAGCTATCAGGTGTATTTTCATGAAACTTTCACCATCTAAAAGGCAATTTAATTACACAAATTTTAGTATACAGCTTTTATTTGTATTGTGTTTGATAAATCAATGTGGGTTGTTTTTCGAATAAACTTGGTGCGCGTTAAAACCAGGGCTCTTGCGGGCGACGGGCGGCAGTGCATCGCTGACCACTGTCACGGGTAGATGCTAACGCTCGGAGCAATTTTATTCGCTTTTAAATTTCATGCTATAAATGTCTGGTAAATCCAAATTATTGAAAAAGAAATGCCTTACACTGGCAAAAAATAGATTACTGAAGTAACGTACCTATTTTAATCGAAATAAAATTATCATTAACTCTATCGAAAGTTTGAATTATTTTGAATTGTAGTAACCACACTTTTATTTAATTTAAATAATTGTGTTATTTTTGTTTTAGGACAACACCAAATAAAAATTCTCTAGTCGTAAATTCAGAGACGAGGTTTTTTTGTAATTTTTTTGTAACCATACTACATCGTTGTAGGGACAGTCCGGATTAGTGTTTCCAAAAAAATTTGAATGCTATTATTGACATACAAGTTGTGGTGGTGTTCTTGGTTCGTAAGTAGTATGACCTTGACTGCGGAGATGTAATTACTAGGCTGTCCCAGAAGGAGGGTAATGTTTTTCGAGAGTATGTATGTATGTATGTTTGTATGTATGTACTTATGTATATTTCTTTGGCACGCTCTGTAGCCTAAACGGCTTGATGGATTTTAACATATGAGGTGTCGTTAGGTTCGTCTTAATAGTGGAAGTGACATAGGCTATTTAATATTTATATATTGCATCTGCAAATACAAAAAAAAGAGAGGTAGGTTTAAAAAAATAACAACAAATAAAAGTTAGTAATGAGTCAATTCCAAATATACATATATCCATATTAATAAAACTAACACATAACATAAAACATAACATCACGCCTGTAATCCCCGAAGAGTTAGGCAGAGGTGTACCTATAGGACACCCACATTTCGCCAGTAAAATAAAACTAAAAAGTTTGAAATAAAACAAATTATAAAAAAAAAACAAAAAATCCGACTGCAAAAACTCATAACTGAAAAGAGAAAAACAAGCATTATAGTCTATAGGATTTTGGTATCGCAGGCATTTGGAAAAACAAAAGTTTCATCAAAATTTCAGGTTGGTTTTTGGTTTGCGCCTGCAATACCAAAATCCTATAGATTATGTAGGAATAGTATGGGTAAATCCTACCTTCTCGCTGTTGTTACTTCCTTCCTTAAGTAGATGTGATTCGGGTGATGGAATAAAAGTCTTCAGGTAGGTATGTAGCTAGCTTGTAATACGTTTCAAGGCGGTACACAGAATAGATTTAAGCACAAGAAGAACAGAGGATTGAACAGCACAGATATATCACAAGTATAGTCAGTATAGTTCACAAGCACAGGTGTAGGAAGCGAACGTGAATCAGATCTAGATAGAACGGGATAATCTGATCACGGTTTAGCGAGATACGAAATTACTTTTAGTATACAGTATAAGCGGGTATAAGCAGAACAGTAAGCAGGTGAGCAGCGAGCGCTCCGCGTCGAGAGTAGATCAAGACTGGTGTGTCGATGCGCGCGCGCCTACGGCCGGCCAACGTGCAACATATATAGCTATGAGGCTATATAGAATGGTGCTTTTCCACTGAGCCACAGCGGTCGAAGTTCCGACACAAAATGTGATTATGTAAATAATTAATTATATGTTATAATACTTATAATGTTAATAGTGTGTATAATTGTGTATATATATGTAAAGTATATGTATATGTGTATATGCCGCTACATCACTCCCCCCCAGAGGCCTGGTTAAGGACGATAATAATCCGGGAACCTTATCACACGACCGGAACGAGTTGTGTTGGTGGCGCCACCTGTACCGTGATTTGAATTACTTGTGGTAGGTGGTACTGGGTCATTTGGTTCACTTTTCTTTTCGACCAGTATATATGCAGGTTTGAGGCGATGGATGAAAACCGTTACTACCTTGCCTTTTACCATCAATTTGAAAACTTTGTCCCCTCGTTCGACAATGTGATGTGGACCAGTTAAGGAACTATGCGATGCGTCTTCTCTTAAAAATGCGTAGTCGCATGTTCTTAGGTCTTTGTAGACGAAGACTTTATTTTCACCGTGGCGCGATGTCGGCACTGGCTGAAGTTTTTGAGCTATAGTACGAAGTCGTGCTGTAAAATCTGTCACGTCAGTAGTGGCATTCGTTGCTTGCTCTAGAAATTCGCCAGGCAGCCTCAATGGCTCGCCATAAACTAAGTCGGCCGGTGACGCTTGTAAGTCATCCTTGTAAGCGCTACGAACGCCAAGTAAGACTAAGGGCAGAGCCTCAGTCCAGTTTTCATTTGCATGGCATACAATAGATGCTTTCAGATGTCGATGAAAACGTTCCACGAGTCCATTGCTTGCGGGATGGTACGCCATGGTTCGGTGATGACGGAACCCGGCTATTTTACCCAAGTATTGGAACAAACTGGACTCAAATTGGCGTCCACGGTCTGTTACAATATCTGTTGGGCTGCCGAACCTAGATATCCAGCCATGCAGCAACGCTTTGCCTACTGTTTCGGCCGTGATGTCGGTTATCGGTATAACCTCCGGCCATCGTGTAAATCGATCAATGGCCGTTAAACAGTATCGATAACCTTGTGAAATGGGAAGGGGGCCAATCAGATCGATGTGTATATGTCTGAACCTAGAGCTTGGCAATTTGTAGGTACCTAATGGTGCTGATACGTGCCGATTCACTTTGGCTCGTTGACATGCAACGCAAGATCTGGCCCACTCCCGACAGTCTTTCCTAACTCCTGGCCAAACGAACCGATTCGAAACTAACTTAGAGGTTGCGTTTGCGCCAGGATGACTTAATGAATGAAGACTGCCGAACACTTGTTTTCGTAAGGATTGTAGTACGAAAGGCCTGGCAGTTTGTGTGCTGACGTCACAGTACATAGTTACATCGGTACCTGGGACTTTAAACTTTTCTAACCTAAGTGATGACGTTGAGTAGAGGAATCCTGACAGCTCCATGTCTGACTCTTGAGCTTTAGCGAGAGTTTCATGAGCTACTGGTGCCTGCAGGTCATCTATCCGTGACAAGGTATCCGCAACCACATTATCCTTTCCGGAAATGTGGCGGATATCTGTTGTGAACTGTGATATGAAGTCCAGATATCTATACTGACGTGGCGAACAGTTATTTTTCCTTTCATGAAAAGCAAAACTGATTGGTTTGTGGTCAGTATAGATGGTGAAATTTCTTGCTTCGAGCATGTATCGATAATGCTTCACCGCTTCATAAATTGCCAGTAATTCTCTGTCGTATGGAGAATATTTTTGTTGAGCGGTGTTCAATTTTCGAGAGAAGAATGCGAGTGGCTGCCAGTGACCATCTTTGTGTTGTTGCAACACGGCACCCATGGCTAAGTCAGATGCGTCCGTGACCAGTCCCATTTTGGCCTGGCAATCTGGGTGGGCCAATAGGGTTGCGTTTGACAGACTCTCTTTGCATTGTTCTAGGGCCTTTTGGGCATCTCCTGTTAAGATGATTGGAGTTGATCCCTTCACTGCTCCTATCAGCAAGGCATTAAGTGGGGCTTGTATTCGGGCGGCTTCGGGCACGAAACGTCTATAGAAGTTTATCATGCCCAAAAACCTTCTAAGCTCACGTATATTTTTTGGGGCTGGGTAGTCGCGAATAACGTACTTTTTCTGGCAATGGTTTCGTTCCTTTCTCTGATATAGTATATCCCAAAAAGTTTACTTGTCGCGCACCTAAAACACATTTTGCGTTATTAATCACCATACCGTATGCCTTCATTCTGCTGAATAACTGTCTCAAATGTTCCTTGTGCAGTGTTTCATTCTTACTGTACACTAGGAAATCGTCGAGATACGTGTAGCAAAAATCAAGGCCACGCGTCATTTCGTCTACAAACCGTTGGAATGTTTGAAACGGAAATTCAAACATTCCGAACGGTGTAATGATTGCGGTCTTGGGTATATCATCCGGATTGACTGGAATCTGGTTGTATGCTTTTACCAGGTAAATTTTTATGAATATAGTACATCCGGATATGCTGTGCGCGAAGTCCTGTATGTGTCTGATGGGATAACAATCAGGAACGGTGCGGGCATTGAGTCTTCTGTAGTCTCCGCAGGGCCGCCAGCCATTATCTTTTTTTGGAGCAAAGTGTAACGGGGAGGCCCAAGGGCTTTCTGAAGGTCGGGCCGTGCCGTTGGCTAACATTGCGTCGAATTCTTGCTTGGCAGTTTTGTGCTTATCTGGAGCCAGGCGGCGGGTAGTGCATGAAATCGGAGGACCTGGTGTAGTACGTATGTGGTGGACTGTGTTATGAACAATGACTCGCTGTGTGCCAGGTGGCTTGGTGATCTCTGGGAACTCTTCTAATAATTTATGATACGCGGTATCGCCAGTCATGACCTTTACAGAGTGAATACTATCTGACTTATAGACTAGTGAAGCTGTAGTTGAACAAGTTGTAACATTGTCCATTAACTGCTGATTACGGCAATCGACTACGAGGTTGTAAAACGAGAGAAAATCTACTCCAATAATTGGTTTAGTTACATCTGCAACCACAAAATTCCACCCAAAGTCCCTTCGAAGCCCTAAGTTTAAATTATAGTACATATAACCGTAGGTCGGGATGGGTGTTCCGTTTGCCGCGAATATTTGGTAGTTGGTGCTGGCGCGTCGTTCACGTAGCATTGTCCGAGGATATACGCAGAGGTCACTACCGGTATCGACCAGGAACTGTACTTTAGTTCTCCTGTCGGTAACAAACAGGCGACCAGAGCTAGGGCAGTCGTTGGTCGCCATTAGATGTAAAGTATATGTATATGTGTATATGCCGCTACAATTATAATATTTATAATGCTTGTTTTTCTCTTTTCAGTTATGAGTTTTTGCAGTCGGGATTTTTGTTTTTATTTTTATATATATTTTTTTTGTGTCCGTTTTGCGAACTAGCCGACGTTCACACGGACGTAATAAAATCACGGCGGGATTTTATCGCGCACTAGATTTTCAACTCTCGGTGTTAAGCCGAGCGTTGACAATCCAACGCGCTGGGACGTACTCTCGTGTGGGCACGTGCACAAAAAAAAAAGCGCCGCGATTTTATTACGTCCGTGCGAACGTCGGCTTAAGTACATTATGCACAACTATTTTCCTACTTTCGCCCATGCCTTTACTTTCATGCCGGTGCCTATATTTAGATACATGTCGCAGAGTGATACCGCCTAGTTTGGAAGAAAAAAGTTTGATAGTTCCATAATTTACAACAAAAGGATTCCTCTTCAGTAAATGTTGTTTCCATCACTTCAGAAATGAAAAATAATTGAAATTTGTGAATTGTTTTTTTTTTCATCTTAGATTTTTTTTTGTTCTCTCTTCTATAGTTACACAGGTTGTCTACATCTCTTTTTATATACTTTCCTGTCGCAGGTATGCTGGAAGAGCTTTCTTTAGAAAAAGCCACTGCTTTTTAAAGGAAAATAAAAAAAATAATCTTTTCCTCTCTTCTTGTCTGTTTATATGTGTGTGCATAAATTTGGAAATATAAAAAAAAATTACACTGATAAATAAAACGAAACAACCTAGGAGTGAATTTGTACCTACATTATCTGTTGCAATAACAACAAACAACACAACAACAACAAATGATTAACGTATTATTATTACGTTAATATATTGTAAATTATGAAACCATTAAACTTTTTTGACCAATATTATATTAATCCATACCTAATAAAATATGTTATTTAAATTGGGCATTTAATTTAGATTAAAATACGCCTGACATCATATCATTTAAATGAATGGTTTAAAAGATATCACAGATTCAAAATTACGCGTTAGGTACTACATAAATAAGGTTGACGGCAACGCGGGCGCAGCGGTATTAGTCAATGACCTTTCCTCGGCTATTAGGTATGTAATCTCAGTAGTACGATCCCGTGGGATATTTTTCGACATCCACGCGGGCGAAGCCGCGGGCTAAAGCTACTAAGGCTATAATTTATATATATATATATATCACGCGGGCAAAGCCGCTGGCGGAAGCTAGTGAAAAATAATTTAAGTAACCTTTCGATGGATATTGGTGCCGATTCTCTTGTCACAAATGCCTCTAAACTGGACTAAAAATCACCAAAATTTAGTTTATTCCTGTCAAACGACGATTTCCCATTCTGAAATAGACTAAAGTGACACAACTATATTTTAGTTTGACAGCACTAAGATGGTACTGAGATATTAATTTAGTGAATTTTGCTATTCTGAATTTGACGTTATTCATCTGAAATTTAGATTTTCTAACTAAATCTGACTATTTTTAATCGCGTCTAAAAACGTGGGGAATAAAATTGGTAGTCATGAACTTTAAATTAACACCAACACCTCGACTTCAGATTCAAAAACAGTACTGATTTTATTTTTCTTTTGCTTGTATCTCGAAAACGTTGTGTCCAATCGCAAAAATAATAAAAATTTCGACCCCCTTTATAAAACTCTTAAACCCATAACACTCTACATGTGGGTAATTTTTTTTTCCATACAAAATGTGAAAAATTCCATATAAAACACGTCGAGGCTGCCCCCCCTGCTTGCCTCCGGCTCTAAAAAGATTCACATGGTTAGGTATCACGTGTGGAGTCGCGATTGTCAAATTCGATTTAGATGTGTCAAAATTATTTTTTAATTTAGAGAATTTATTTTGAAGAATAGCTTTGAGATTCTCATAGTCAAAAGTAAGGAATTTTAGTGATAGTTTAGTTCGGTGTACAAGAGAATCGGCACCACTATCGGCATCACTATTGATAATATTAGTTCGATTAAAATAGGTACGTAACTTACTCTGTAATCTATTTTTTGCTAGGCGTTTCTTTTTCAATGATTTCGATTTACCACCAATTTTTAGCACAAAACTTAAAAGCAAATAAAATTGCTCCGAGTATTAGCGATGCACTGCCGCTCGTGCCCACAAGAGGCCCGGCATCAACGCGCACCAAGTTTATTCGAAAAACAACCCACCTTGATTTATCAAACACAATACAAATAAAAGCTGTTTAATAAAATTTGTTTAGTTAAATTGTCTTCTAGATGGTGAAAGTTTCATGAAAATACATGAAGATAATAATTTCGAGAAATTTTCAACTGTCTACCTATTACAGTTCATGAGATTTAGCTCGCTGACAGACAGACGGACATTGGAGGCTTAGTAATAGGGTTCTGTTTGGCACTCTTCCGGTACGGAACCCTAAAAATTTATTTTACAAACTTGTAAGAGGTGCTTTAGACCATTGAACTGAATAACTTGCTATAGCAGCAACTTTGAAATCGCATTAAAAAAACAGCTGTCCCATACAGTTTAGAACACCTTATAAATATATATATAATTCACATGTTTTATTTGATCATGTTAAATCTTTGCAGATAAACAAATCCATTCTCCATTCCATGCTCCATTCGTTTCCCATGGACGCCAACTGCAAAAATCAAAAAATCAAAATCAAAATATTTTATTTCACATAAACCTACATGGGCACTTATGAAACGTCAGAAGCTAGGTGCACGGTTCCAATTGGTCGTTTCCTATGGAGAAGAGCCGGCAAGAAACTCCACGGTTACTCTTTTAAAAATAATTGGCTTTTACAATACTTTCATATAACAGTGTTTCTAGGTATGGGAGGACAGAGTAGGTCTTTCAATAAGTACCAAGTACTTAACAAAATAGAAAATGGTCAACAGGTCTACAATCCACTAAGCCTACAGCGTTCTCACATTCACAAAATATGTAGAAAAGAATCTATACAAAAAATAAATAGATTAATAAAAGTAAAAAACCTATTTTAATAAAACGCAATTATATGATTGCTGTTACAACTGTAATCGTGAGTAATTATCATGTCCACAAAAGTCACAAAAAAAAAAAAAAAAAAAAGTTCAAATTAAATCGTAGATATAATGTCAAATAATAGAATAATAAATATGTCAAGGACGAATGTAAAACCAAAAAAAAAAAAAAATAAAGATTTAAATAAACATGGTAATTTGGGAGCAGTTAATAGACTCTTACTTATTTATGCCATTAATGAGGTACCAGGGAAGCCACATGTGCAGAAGGAATTATTGCCAAACTTCCTTATCTTCAACATAGTCTTTAATTTTATAATATGCTTTCTTGATAAGGACGCGTTTGATGTGGGTTTTGAACTTCCCATCGCTAAGTTCTGTCACAGACTTTGGCAACTTGTTATAAAAGCGGATACTGTTTATAGGAAATGACTTGCTTGTTTTAGTTAATCTAAATTTGGGTATCACAATTTCATGTCGACTACGTGTATTTATATTATGGAAATCGCTTCTTATTTTGAAAAGTCTTAAGTTTTTGCGAACATACATAATACTTTCTAAGATATAAAGTGAAGGCAAAGTCAGTATTTCAATTTCTTTAAATTTGTCTCTAAGGGACTCGCGAGGGCCCATTTTATAGATCGCGCGGATTGCCCTCTTTTGTAAAATGAAAATTGAATCTACGTCAGCTGCCGATCCCCACAGCAAGACGCCATAAGACATAATACTGTGGAAATAAGCAAAGTATACTAACCTAGCTGTGGCTATATCAGTCAACTGCCTTATTTTTCTTACTGCATATGCAGCTGAACTTAATCTACCTGAAAGAGTTCTAATATGGGCGCCCCATTGTAATTTTGAATCTAAAGTAATTCCTAAGAATATAGTTTCCGTTATTGCATCTAGGTTTTTGCCATCAAGTTTTAGATTTAGACCTACTTGAGGTACATTTGGTAATGAGAACCTAATACATTTCGTTTTGTTCGCATTAAGTAAAAGATTATTAGCTGCGAACCATTTTGAAAGTACAGCCAGACTATCGTTAACATGTAATACATCTGTATCTTTCCTGTCTATTTTAAAAATAAGAGAAGTGTCGTCAGCAAATAGAATTATATCTGATAAGTTAGTCATCATGTAAGGAAGATCATTTATATAAACTAGAAATAAGAAAGGGCCGAGAATTGAGCCTTGAGGCACGCCCATTTTAACTAGAGACCCCGAAGACGTCGCCCCATTAACATTTACTTTTTGCTGCCTGTTTGATAGATAGGAAAGAACAAGATCAGCAGCTTGTCCACGAATTCCGTAGTGGTGTAATTTACAGATCAGTGTATTGTGGTCAACGCAGTCAAACGCTTTTGAGAGGTCACAGAAAATGCCAATTGCATCCTGGGACTTCTCCCAGGATTCCAAAATGTGACTGATGAGTTTTACTCCTGCGTCAGTCGTCGACCTACCTTTCGTGAAACCAAACTGGTGACTATGTAAAATCCCATTAGAATTAAAATGTGACAACATCTGGTCTAGCATGATTTTTTCATATATTTTACTCAATGCTGGTAGCACAGATATTGGTCTATAATTAGAGGGATCACTCTTACTACCCGATTTGAAAATTGGTACTACTTTACTATGTTTCATTAAATCAGGAAACGTACCGCTATCTAAACATTGATTAAATATGCCTGTTAGGACAGGGGCAATTGTGTCAATGATATCTTCAAGAACCTTAACGGAAATCCCCCATAAGTCTTCAGTGTTTTTTATGTTAAGACTTTTAAATGCTTTTTTAATTGTGTCAATAGAAATGGGCTTGAATTCAAAACTTGGAATGTCTCTACTGAAGTGTTCTTTTAAAAGAGATTCAGCTAGTATAGATGATGAGGGGAGAGATTTCGTAACCTCTATTGGGACTGCTACGATCTTTATATAGTTACCTATTCTATTTACTTCGTTTACGTTCATATTATCTGCTATCTAATTGCGTAACACCTTTTCGTAAATGATTAAGACAATTCTGTCTCATTTTGCAGTTCAACAATATTAATTGCGTTATTTACGTTGTTGAGCAGGTTTTTTTTCGAACTTATGAAGCAATGGATTGGCAATCTGTTTAAATGATTCAGATTGTGATTGATCGTTTATTATGCAATTAGGGTGCTGGTCATACACGCAGACAAACCACACATCTTTCTTTTATATTTTTTGTCATCTTCTGTTATTATTTTAAGTAGGTATGTCCTATTCATGTATGGACACATTTATTATTTACGTAAATATAATAAACCAACTTATTCAATGCAAACTATTAAAATAATATGATAACAATCTTAAATTATTATCAGAATATTAGCTTACTTATTAACAATATATTGAAAAAAATAATTGGTTGGTGATCTAAAATCAGACAGGATAGTCCTCACTATCTGAAACGTATGGTTACCCTACGAAATTACGTGCGTGCAGTTGCGGGGTCGCGGGGAGGTGACGCGTGGCTCCGCCCACTCGCTCGAGGTCACTGTCACTTATTGTCATCTTCATCACACGTCACAATTCGCCTCAAAATCCCTTCATTTACATACCAGTCCAACAAGGGCCGCATTCCGAGTTACGCTAAAAGTGATAATATCGCGAATCTGACCAAATTTAATAGTCACAAAATATAAAGCTATTGAGTAATAATTGTGACTATAAAATTTGGTCGGATTCGTGATATTATCACTTTTAGCGTAATTCGGAATGCAGGGAAGGTAAAGCAAGCTTCACCGCGCGCTTCTCTCTGCAGATCAGTCAAATCATGGGGCACCCATTTTTCAAGCTTTTTTGTCTTACCGATTTGATGCAAATGAGTCAATATTGTGGGTATGCTAACTAACATCAAACTATGCCGCTAATTCCTTGGTAGTTTGATACGGATCGGCTTCCACCATCGCATTCAATTTATCGTTATCTACCTGAGTGGCTGGTCTTCCTCGGGGTTCATTCTTCAAGTCGAAGTTTCCACAACGAAAGCGATTAAACAAAAAACGCAAAGTGCGTTAATTAGCCGTATCCTCTCCAAACACAACATTGATATTGCGAGCTGCTTCTGCTGCATAATGTTCCACGTCGGAACTCGTATTCAAAAGTTACTCAAATTTTCAATGTATCCATGTTGTCTTTAGAAGCTGAATGAAAAAACAATTGAAAGTCAAACAATTAAATGTAATAGTACATTTTTCAAATCTAGAATGTAGTTATTTTGGGAAAAAAATTCTCTCTAGAATCTCACACCATGCAGGTTTAATTTTCATTCAAAGTGACCAGTTTGCCTATAGTAAATAATATATAATTTGATGAAATATTGTGTTAATTTATCATATTTTATTTATTTACACAGTGCCATAAAAGGCATGAATCTCTTTGATGAGATTTAAAAAAGCACACATCTCTGCTCGGGTGACAATAGAGAATGCTTATTCAATATTATAGGATAACTCATACTATTTCCATGCTCTCATGATAATACATACTAATTCCATGTTGCCATGATAGTACTTACTAATTCCAAACTGCCATGTCATTACTCCGACAAGTAAATCATTATCTGTGGCGCACATTATCGCATTAGGGCGGTAATATAAAGTAAAAACCGGCCAAGTGCGTGTCGGACCACGCACAATGAAGGGTTCCGTAGTTGGGATGAATTTATCCCAAAAACAAACTTAACTTTGTAGTTGAAAAATATGTTCTCCCATACGGAATGTATGGGAAAACATGTTTTTGCAACTGCAAAGTTAAGTTGGTGATTATTACTCGTTAACCTGTAGAGCCTACTTAGCTGTGATAGTTTTCCTTTTAATTTCGTTTTACAGCTACTGTTGTGATTTTTTTCACACACCCAAAACCAACCATTTAGCCGGCAGGGGGGGGGACACTTGACTCTAACAAAAATTAGCACTTTAAAGCTTAATATTTCGCAAACGAATCCCTGAATCCAAAAATGGTTTTCACAAACTCACAATATTTTTGAAGGACCTTTCCAATGATACCCCTCACCATGGGGTAAAAAAATAAAAAAATAACCATTACCACTTTACGTGTATGAGAGGTACCCTAAAAAAAATGTTTTTCATAATTTTGTTTTACCACTTTATCGGCGTAATTAATATGTATATCTACGCCAAATGACAACTTTCTAGTACTAAGGGTCTCGGAGCTAGACCGCGGACAGACAGACAGACAGACAGACGACAGACAGACAGACAGACGGACATGACGAAACAAAAGGGTTCCTTGTTTACTACGGAACCCTAAAAAGCACGCGTGCTTAAAACACTACATTATGAACCTAAAAGCAGTTCAATAAGAGCCACTTCACGAGCAAGTGTCTTGAAAATATTATGTATGTTAGAAAAAATCCTTTTTTTAAGCCCTTGTTGACTTTATTATACAAAAATATTAAAGAGTTAATAAGATTAAGAGTAGGGCTAAGAGGCTTTTGTTGTGACCCTTTTCTATTAATTTAAGAATTTACGACTTGATAATAAATAGTTATTATCATTCTTACCAGATGCGATGGCGACTGTAAAGTTGAATACCTTCCATTGGCACATCACCGACAGTCAAAGTTTCCCCTTCGAGGTCAGCAGAAGACCTCAGCTGTCCAAGATTGGCGCCTACTCTCCAGCTAAGGTAAGTTTACTTAATCTGCTAGGTTTCAATTTATTAATACGTAATTGTTGGATATTGTACTGGCAACACCCAAAGATCGTGCACTCATTATCATTCAATTAATTCCATCATCAATCAGTAAATCTTATTATTACGTATTCTTGCGTATCACTCAATACTATCATCATTAAAAGGTGTAAAGACCCTAAATCTTTATGGTCCTTCGAGCCGGATGTCTAGAAACTACTTTTAGTATTTTGTACTTACTTGTACCAACATGGAGAAATTTAATTCTTGAATATATTTTTAATTTCACACCGACTAAATCTGTGACTTGGCGAAAAATTGCGACTAATCAGCAACTAAATTTGGGAGAAAACGGATCTTCGCTAAGTGCCCTGGTTTTTGAGATATAAATGTGGCCAAGCTGGGGCGATTCTCTCCAGGTCGGCCACCTAGAAACGCTTATAACTTTTGAACCAATGACCGACAGGTTCTGATATTTGGCGAATGATTCTGACTAATTAGTGACTAAATTTGGGAGAAAAGAGATCTTCGCTAAGTACCCTAGCTTTTGAAATTCAAATGTTGTTCCGTGCCTATTGCCTCTGTTTTTAAACATGCCAGTTGTGGACAAAATTTAAAAGATCGGCACTAAGTACCATGCGTGTGCAGTACAATGATGCCTACCGTGTTTTAATTAAATTTCCACGGTACTGTAGCGCGTCGAACATGTTCGCTGAAGCGAGAGTGCCGGCCGGACTTTTATGCCGTTATTCGATCGCGCATAGCATCGTTTTCCAGCGTTTGCGAAAATCCATTAATCAACTGTTGAGGGTTGTTAGTGAGGATTGTAGCAGTCCGATCCACAGGTATTGGCTCAAACTCCATCGGAGTGCCAACAGACGATAGAGTTGTGTTATTTTGGTTTGTTTTTTTTTTTTTTGTTAGATAGTGATAATGTAATGAAATTTTATTTTAATGACTACTCAGTTTTAAAGTAGTTTTAGTTTGAAAGGTGGGAATTCGCCAGGACATGACGGGCTCAGCGTCGAACACCTACAAAATGCAGGGCCACACATTTCTAGACTTTTATCGATGTTTTTTAATCTGTGCATTGGACACTCCTACTTACCTAGTGAACTAACAAAAACGATAGTTACTCCCATAATAAAAAATAAGACGGGAGATAGCTCAGTCAAATCGAACTATAGGCCGATCTCACTGGCCACCATTATTGCAAAGGTACTAGACAGTGTGCTTGAGGCTCAGTTAACAGAGTTTATACACCTACATGATGCTCAGTTTGGTTTTCGCGCTGGACTTTCTACAGAGAGTGCTATACTGAGCCTAAAGCACACTGTTGAGTATTATACGAGTAGGAAAACGCCCATTTATGCTTGTTATTTAGACCTCTCTAAAGATTTTGACCTTGTAAATTATGATAAACTCTGGGATAAGCTGAAGGAAACCAATTTACCTGGTGAGCTTATTGCTATCCTGAAGTTTTGGTATCAGAGTCAGGTCAATTATGTAAAGTGGGCTGGAAAATTATCGGATCCATATGGACTACAATGTGGAGTAAGACAGGGTGGATTACATCCCCAGTTTTATTTAATCTATATATTAATGCGCTGATCGTTGAGCTTAGCAGCATGCATGTCGGCTATCACATAGACAATATTTGTGTAAATAATCTGAGTTATGCAGACGACATGGTGCTGCTGAGCCCAACGATCAGTGGAATAAGGAATTTAGTTAATGTGTGTGAGACGTACGCGGCTAGTCATGGCCTCAAATATAATGTCACAAAAAGTGAGCTCATGGTATTTAAAGCAGGTACCAAGTCACCAGATCAGGTTCCTCCCGTGATTTTGAACGGAACCCCCATGAAAGTGGTCACCTGTTTTAAATATCTTGGGCATATAGTCAGTGATCTCCTACGCGATGATGAGGACATGGACAGGGAGCGTAGGGCGCTGTCTATCAGAGCGAACATGATAGCTCACAGGTTTAAGCGTTGTAATGCACAAGTGAAAATAACACTGTTCAGAGCGCATTGTACATCACTCTACACGTGCTGCTTGTGGGCTCATTATACGCAAAGATCATTCAGCGCCCTGCGCGTCCAATATAACAATGCGTTCAGGGCGTTGTTGGGGCTGCCGCGCTGGTGCAGTGCGTCGGGCATGTTCGCGGATGCACACGTTGACGGCTTCCACGCCGTGCTCCGCAAGCGATGCGCCGCGGCGCTCGGCAGGTTGCGCGCCAGCACCAACAGCATCCTGGCTGTGATTGCGGATAGGCTGGACACGCGTTACGTCCAGCACTGGGTTAATACCCACATTAGGAAATAAGGTTTTTTTTTTATAATGTATTTTTAATTAATTACTAACACTAGTTTCATAAGTTTTACTGTACTAACATTCTATGGATTGCAAAGTCTGATATAAAAAGTTTTTATTTTTTTTTATTTTTTATTATTTATTTATTTTAATGTAATTTATTTTGTGATTGTATGGAATTTTGAATTTTAATTTTAATGTACAGTATACCTTAAAACTCCGTAAGTATGCTAAGGATTATATTACTATGATCTCGAGCACGATACAGTCAGTGCGTGTGCATGTGCGTGTATGAGTGACGTCTCAACATTCCACAGATAACACACACTAATGAATTGTCGTCGCACAGTAACGTGAAATAACATTATATTTCTGTTGCATTTAGAATATGCGTCACAGTGGCGACCTGATGCTAAAATTCGCATTAAAATATCATGTGCTGGTATCTGTTTGGGCTAAGCAATGGATTCACGATCAGTGAGGTCTGAGTTCGAATCTAAGTAATTACAACGTGTGGCTGGTTTTACTAGTTTCATAGAAAAATTATATTTATATTTGTTTTTTTCTTATTATTTGTTTTTTTTTTTATAGAAGTTAAATATTAGTTATTGTATTATTGTTTAACTATATAAGTGATTTTTAATTTATCTTTTTGGTGTTAGAAGGTGGAAATAAAAAGTCGTGTTGAATGATAACAAAAATGTTTATTCGTTTTATTTATTTATAAAATTGACAAACTCTTATGAGAATTGTGATGTCACATTCCTACCTAGACAAAAGAAGTTCTCTTGTTACCTACCATTCACAAGATTTTTTTTTATTTACTAAGTGGGTACCCACTTACCTAGTCAATTCATAATAACATAACCAGTACCCTAATTGCGTAATACAACACAATCACAATCTGTTTCGATTTTTTATGTAATGTCACAATTAATGTAATATTGAGGTAATAGCTTAAGTGTTCATTTTCTTGACGAAAAGAAGATTGAAACTAAACCTCAATTTAAGATCATTAAATAATTACAGATATGTTAATACTACTAAATATTTAGTTACTCCGTCTAATTATTAAAACCAAAACATCTAGGTATTAATATTTTATATTACCCCCATTATTTTCAATGCAGTCAAGTAGACGTTTGCGCTTGGACCCTACAATATTACCACATATTTCGGTTCCTCTTAAATTTTCCCACACCTCCATGCAATGGGTTTTTAATTGTTGTATACACCTCTCATCCCGTGACTCCCACCTTTGCACCATCAAACCCCATAGATTTTCTATGGGGTTGAGGTCGGGTGATCGCGCTAGCCGTGGAACAACAATTATCTCCGGGTGATTCTGGAACCACTCACGCACAATGCTCGCCCGATGAATAGGACAATCGTCCTGGACAAATGTCAATTGTGTCAACTCATCAGCTGGGTGAATGATGCGCACAGTAGGTAGCATGACATCGTCTAATACTTCTACATAAGTAGAACTGTTTAATCCAGAGAATTACAGTATTCCTCTAAAACAAAAAAAAAAGTGATATTAAGCAGTTATAACAACATACTAAAGTGACGTCATTTTATAATTTTTATAATAACATAAAATAATATTTATTTAAAATAACAGTATAAGTAATATTAAAACTCTGCATTTACAAATGCAATAATAAACACTAATTATTTATCTTTTAGACCTCATGATGGATTTAAAAAATAACAATAAAAAGAACTAATCCATATGTCACCAAATAGTCTAGGTAAAATTCAAATAAAATTAAGTTACAATTCGTAAATATAATACTCACATTCAAACCGGTTTCATCAGATATTTGTGTTCTATTAAGATCACTTTTATGCAGCGCAATAATAGTCGCCCTCGCCTCAATATTAGATAATATTTGCCTGCATTTTGAGATCACACCAACAGTTACAACAAATCGACAACGTTCATTCCGATCAAGTCAAATATTAATTAAACTCATATTCTACCTCACAAGTCTAAACTTATTTAGTTTTTTTTATGATCTACCTTTCTAACTTTACGAAATGTGTGAACAAAGCGAACATAAAGAATATTATATTTCTGTCCCATTACTTCCAATTGAGTAAAAACTTACAAAAAACCTTTAATGTACTGCATGAGATTTGAACTCATGGCTCACCGATTCACGCATCTATCTAAACGCGTTAACCGCTAGGTCATCTTGACTTGTATTTTAATGTTGAAATTATGAACTACAATCACTTGTTGACGACAATGATACACGTGTCTCTTGAAAATAAAAGGTCGTAAGTAAAACTAAACGTCAAGCTATTGCTTTGTGAGATTGCCTATGGACTTTTGGTCGGTACTGTACATATATTATTTTAATAATCTAATAAATTGTAATATACTTATTTTGTATTGGTGTAATGAATTTAATGAATTGTATGTATTTATGATTAGTGTATTGGGATTTGGTGCCTTATTAAGTAAATAAATAAATGGGCAAAGCTGGGGTAGGCGCTCCCCAGATCGGCCACCTGTAAACTCTTATAAGTTTTGATCCAGTGACCGACTAATTCTGACATTTGGCGACTAATTTCGACTAATTAGCGACAATTTTTTTTGTGTTATCTAAGTTAACCCCTGATGGTGGCCATGCCAACCAGGAAGCACACAAGTCAGATAACTGGCCAACAACTTAACCTTATGCAGAATTAAGCTTTATTATATATGTATAGAAGCTGTGTGTATTACGAAGTTCTGTATTAAAGTTTTTCTTTGCTATAATAATGCTATTAGCTGAGTTAGTTTTGTAATTTGCGGATTTTATTTCTTAAAACTGAATAATCATCATAAAAAGACCTGTTACTCAAGAGTTTGTGTACCTTTTGTATAACATGGGTATAAAATTCCACTATCAAGCATGATACTGGATAAGTTATATTCTGTTCTCTTTTAGTTGTATTACACACCACCTCTTGACAGTTATTCAGCTGCTGTATAAAATAGGCGTTATTTCTGTTATGAAGCATATAGTAACTTAACAGAAATTAAAATAGCTGTTATAACTACTTTATGCCTCTTTAAGTACGAAATTACCGTCATTTATTAAGTTCATTTATGTAAATAAATATTTATTATTATTATTTATTTTTAGTTTTTAACTATTCTCGGGACCCTGGGGTCCCGGACCTTTGGAAGGCGTACGAGGGGCCGAAGCCAACTCGCAGAGGCCCGTTAGACATTTTTAATGAAATGAGGCACCAACCGACGATTATCCCTATCCGCACTACGAAGTGCATCCAAGGACAACCCCCGGTTGGTGTAGGACTATTGCAGGATATGGAAACAAAGATATTGGGTTATGGGTTTGGATGGCTAAAGTGAACTGGTTATCTAGGACTATGGAAAGACTATGGCCCCTGCCTGATCAATGTTTTAAATGCACACGGATAAAATGGCAGGGGGTGACTTGCACACTCAATAATGGGCCCCCGAAAACGGTCGCTAGCACAAAGTGTCGTAGCGACAAGGGGGCAACATGTCCTGAGGTGCTAGAGGAGTGGAGAGGTATTCCACGGCTTTCAGAACAATCCCAGAGCCCGGAAGATGGTCAAGATCCCTACGAGCACTTACTGGAATACTTCCTTCCTCCAAGCACATTTGCTCTTGCGAATCTCCACTCAAGCCAGCCAATTAAGGCAAGAATGAGATGGGAGCTCTGTTCCTCGTCAGTGTTCACTCCAGCCGGCCAATGAAGGCAAGCCAGAGGTGAGGAACAAGACTTCTCCCGGGAGATAGGGTCCGTGGGGTCGCTACTGCCCATCAGCTCGCCACAAGCTGCCCTGCGGGTTTTTGTATCTCTCTTGGTCTGGCTCCTCATCCTAGACCTGTTCCGGCAAAGTAAACTCTACCGGCACAGACCTAGAGTTTGGAGCGCGCAAGCCCCACCACGACGTCAACGTAGAGATACGGCGGTGGGGCTTATTATTATTATTTGCAGCTAACTGTGGTTAAAGCAATAGTAACAGGTTCTTATGCAGAAGTTTGCTGGGTATTCACGAAAAGTAGACATTTTTTAAGCTAGAAGTACTGTTCTGGAACGTTAGTCAGCATTTAAGCGGCTAACTGTGCTTTGTTTTGTAGTGGTTGTGTGAAAATGCCTCCTTACAAAAAAATTTAAAAAAAATACTCCACATTCATGGAAAAATAGAAAAAGAACAAGGCCTACCACCAGTTCAAAAGCAGTATGAAGCTCTACAGGACGTATAGCTCTATCTCTTTCTCACACTGAAGTAATATTAAAATAATATTGCTTTATGAGCTGGTAGTAGGCCCCCAGGAGGCATACGAAGAAAGTGCTTGCTTTGATAAGAGCTAAAAATAACAAATAATATACCTATACTGTGGGTTTTCATTACTATAATTATGACTGAATCCTGTTTGATTTACAGTACGAATAAGTGTGATTATAGAACAGTTATCGAAAAATGTTGAGTGCAGACCACTTTTAAACCAGAGCACAACTTAAATAAGTGGACACATAAGGTCTGTTATACAGACATAAGACGATAAGCCGCTGTGCAATCAGATTTTATTCAAAATGAGCGTCGCCATATCGAATAACATAACCTATTATAATGATGTGGAATTTTATACTCAAATACTCAAGTTTAATAACGAAATCGGTATAATATTTTTATAAAAATATTACAAGGTTATTGTTGAACCCTTAAACTGCATAAAATATTTCACACGTAAAAAGATATCAATAGACGAAATGCTGTTTATTTCTCCAAAACCAGGCTTATCAGGTAGCGCGTGAAAATTTTACACGAAATGTATATATAAATACACGGTAAAGTTGCATGCACAACAACAATCCTAAACTCCTCCATTCTTCCTCTAAACATAAATAAGGGTAAAATTTATTTACGATAGGTAATATAATTTGGCCATATATATTAGGGACGCTGTTTGGATTTGTCAATTTCAATTTAATTTGATTAACTTCTTGATAAAATATACTGAAATGAGCTAAACGCTGTGTATCAAGCTGAATATCTGAGCTTTGAAGGACTTATTCATATTCATTCAACATTTGGCTAACAGAGCTGTATTATTTGTATTAAAAAACAAAATGCTTTTTCACTCCTCTTGCTTAAAAAGGCCGTAATTGTAGAGTACCAGAGCGGGGAAAAAATAGCATTTCTTGCTCTAGGGGAAAAAGTAATTTCTTTTTAATTTTAGTCTGTTCCAACGAGCCTTGAAAAACGAAAGTCTTTATTCTTATGTAGAATAATCATGACTCAACTTATTACTGGTTCACAAAAAAAAGAAGAACATTTTATTTTTGAAAATGGAACTAAATGCGACTATCTCTTCGGTAGAATGCGTGCATTGCGTTGCGGCTACAGAAGAAATAAAAAAGGCATTGGCGCGAAATCTTTAGAATTTTTCTCCAATTGTGAATCGAATTGGTGACCGTAATATAATTTAGAACAGTGAAAATTTCATCATCTAGTAAGAACATCTTCACAGAGGACTGAAATTAAGTTGCCGGAAAAAAACATCTCGTTAAATATCCAGAATTGTAAAATGAACTATTTAATATTGTATTGGATTATTTTATTTTCTCGCAATCGTAGTGATAAGTAGAGTGTAACACACGGCGTTAAAACCCATTATAACTCGGTTTAAGCTTGTCGTACAATTATTTAAAACTTATTCATCTGTTACGTTGCTATTACACAGCTATTAGCAGTATAATTTTGTGCCCAAATTGCTTGAATAACGTCTGAGTAAGCGCCAAATCAGCTAATTACGGTAATCTTATTCAGCGATTAGTTTCTATGACTGCTGTTAAACAAAACTTACTCAGAAGGTTTGTGCTGGCTGGGCAGTGTCAGTCACACTTTCGGGCAGACTTACGAATGGTAGATGGGACCAACGGCTTAACGTGCTACCCGAGACACAGAAGAGTTTGGTATGAAGTAAAGGCAACCATGATGATAATTTGCAGGTGTACTCGAAACAAGCAGTGCAGGAGGTGGTGGAGTACGGGCGCGTGCGCGGCGTGCGCGTGCTGCCCGAGTTCGACGCGCCGGCGCACGTGGGCGAGGGCTGGCAGGACTCCGGCCTCACCGTCTGTTTCAAAGTAAGCGACGCGACGCCTTATTTACAGAGTTTCCCAACCTTTTCTAGACGAAAGCACCAGAGTAGCCCGCAAAATAAAAAAAATCTTCAGTATCAGGTTGTATATTGATGAAAATATGATTCGCGAAATACACTCATTACCTAACAACTCTGTAGTGTAGAAGTTCAAATTACCTTAGCATAATCAGCACTGGTGGACTAAGGTGGGAGGACGGCAAGTGCGGTCCGCCTCGGGCCCCCGGTCTTGGGGGTGGGTCCCCCAAAACTCGAAAAATACTTTAAGTAAATCAAAACCCAAACAATACCAAAATATGTTCAGTAAGTAAAAGGCAGTTTGTAGTTGGGGGCCACCCTATGCATGCTAAACATAAACATAGGGTGCTAACATTATCGAGCTCGCTCCGTTCGCTCTTGCAACCTGCATTCTGTTTTTCTCAGACTCCTCTGCGTAAATCGACAAAGTAATTCCTATTTATGTACGAACAGTCAAAAGAAAACCTTACCTATCCGGGGTGCTAAAATTTTCGAGCTCGTTACGCTCGCTCCTACATCCTACATTTTCAAACTTTTCCATGTAGATTGACAAAGTAGGAATTCCTATTTCTGTATTAATGTTCAAAAGAAAATTATTATTTGGGATGCTAAAATTTTCGAGCTCGCTCTACCAGTAAGATGCTGCTATTCCAGTAAGATGCTGATAGGGGTCTTGACCGTACTTCCGGGATTGTCCTGATAGCCGTGGAATACCTCTCCACTCCTCACAAGCACCTCAGGACATGTTGCCCCCTTATCGCTACGACACTTTGTGCTAGCGACCGTTTTCGGGGGCCCATTATTGAGTGTGCAAGTCACCCCCTGCCATTTTATCCGTGTACATTTAAACATTGATCAGGCAAGGGCTATAGTCCTTCCATAGTTCCAGGTAACCAGTCCACTTTAGTCACCCAAACCCATAGTCCAATATCTTTGTTTCCATATCCTGCAATAGTCCTACACCAACCGGGGGTTGTCCTTGGGTGCTCTTGCATAGTGCGAACAGGGATAATCGTCGGTTGGTGCCTCAACACTTAAAAATGTCTAAGGGACCTCTTCGAGTTAGCTTCGGCCCCTCGTACACCTTCCAAAGGACCGGGATCCATGGTCCCGAGGTTTGTTAAAACATAAAAAAGTGTACTAAATAAACCTTAGAGCCCTCTCCGCATCTGAAACCCATAAGTATTTGGGTATGTCGGAAGCGTTGGGCATCAATGCTACTGACATGAAGCAATCTTTGAAGGAGCGCTTCTTTGGCCGCCTGAAGAAAGTATTTAATAGTCTCCTATCAGGCGGAAACAAGGTGCGCGCCTTCAACAGTTGGGTCATACCGGTTCTGATGTACTCTTTCGGCATACTCAAATGGACTCAGACCGAACTCGACGCCTTGGATAGGAGGGTCCGTACGCTGCTGACTGCATATCGAATGCATCACCCACGACCACCGGTAATGGGACTGTATATCCCGCGAAAGTGTGAAGGTCGAGGCTTTTTAAACGCTAAGACCCTCCACAATCGCGAGATATGCAGTCTCAGGGAATATTTTCTAGAAGCCGACGGATTTACTTGCGTCGTAGCCTAGATGCGTTTTGTTGACCTCTTTGGGGAAACCGAAGGTTTTTTCTGTGCATTTATGGACGAAGTTATGATAACAAACAATTACCGGAGATTCATTGTGAAGGATGGCACGGTTGACATCTGTCGGGCATGCCACCGTCCGGGAGAATCAATCCGACATATTATCTCCGGGTGTTCTCGTCTAGCCAACGAAGAGTAGTTGCATAGACACAACCTTGTAGCCAGGATTATTCATCAGCAACTTGCTCTGAAATACAGCCTTGTGGAATCGGAAGTGCCGTACTACAGATATGTGCCCGACCCAGTTCGACTGGGATCGATCCATCATCACTAACAGGACTATTGTTGCCAATAAGCCTGATATAGTAGTGGTGGATCGAGGAGAGCGGCGCGCAATGATATTGACATAACGGTCCCGCATGACGGAAACCTCGTGAAAGCCGAGAAAGATAAACAAATCAAGTATCTTGACTTGGCTCGCGAGGTTGTCGACATGTGGGATGTGGAATCAGCGATCATTGTGCCGATAGTCCTATCAGCCAATGGCTTAATCGCCAAGAGCCTCGACCAACACCTAAGGAGGCTCTCGTTGGGCAGCTGGATCAAGGGCTTGATTCAGAAAGCGGTACTCCTGGACACGGCTCGCATTGTCAGGAGGTTCCTCTCTCTGGAGCCTTGACCGCCGGTAGTTGAACCCTGTTCCCGATACCGGTAGGCTACTATTTTTTTATATTTTTAAATGTTTCTATATTTTTATATTCTACACACACACATAACATAACATCACGCCTTGTTTCCCCGAAGGGTTGGGCAGAGCTGTCCCTGTAGCAGGTACACCCACATTTCGCCAGTTATGTTAAGTCCCATGGCGAGCCTATTGCCATCAACCGGGCACAAATCCAGACTCCGGGCTGCTACTGAGAAATTTCAGATAGAAAAATCCAATAACACTTTGTCCGACCCGGGAATCGAACCCAGGACCTCATGCTCAGAGACCAACGAGGCAGACAATATATCTATTATTTAAAAATGTAATTTATAAGTATTTTAATGAAATAAAGGAGATAATAATTGTACTACTATTATTTATGTTTATCATTTAAATATTCACCTAAGGAGTAATAGCATTTGTTTATGAGTATTTATTTTTAAGGTTTTTTTTTTAAAAAAATACTCCTGAACAAATGTATTAATATATTTAACTTTTCTTCTTTCTTATGTCAGGTAGTTTGTTGTATATTTTTATAGACATTACGTAGGGACTTGTAGAATGCATTTTTAGCTTGGATGTTGGTATGTTTAGCCTAGATCGGTGCCTAAGTGTGAAGTGTAATTAGATATCTTCGCGTTTTGTGTAGAACTCTTAATGTAAATACTAGGGAGAGTTAGAATATTATGCTTTAGAAAATAGGGTTTGCAGCTGTCAGTTTGATCAATGTTTACCAAGATTCTAAGTAATTTCTTTTGTAGGGTGAAGAGTGTCAGTGCATCTGTACTATTTCCCCAGAGGGTACGCGTCACAGTCGCGCCTATCGATATCTAAGCAAAATAAAACAAAACTGATTTTCTAAACTCATAACTACACTACCCGCGGCCGTTGACCCCGTAATCAGCTGTGCTCGTGGTATGAATTTAAAAACAGATTTTTCTTTTCTTTTAGCGTGCTTACAAATAGCTATCTATCAAGTCTTAGAAGTTTCGTCAGATAATTAAATATGACCCTGTGTAGGTTATTGTGTAACGTTGACGTTCAGTACAAGCCTATTGGTTGTTTGAAACATCCTGTCTCCTCTCTACTCAGGAGGATTCTGGAATCCTCCTTAGGCATCTTCGGACCTATAAAATTGGTAAAATTGTTAACCAGTACCATAATTGCGTAATAGACAATCAATCAGAATCTGAATCGTTTTGAAACAGATTGCTAATCCATTGTTCATAAGTTCGGAAAAAAAAATCTGCTCAACAACGTAAATTACGCAATGAATGTTGTTGAACTGTCAAAATGAAACAGATTAGTCGTAATCGTTTACGAAAATATGTCAGCAGGAACCATGGACGATATACTGCACTGCGCCTCCTTGTGGACAACTGAACCCGACCCGGGAGGAGGTGTATGATTACTTGGAGGACATCTACAGGGATATGGCTGGTAAGTTATTGCTTCAGGGTGTAAAAAGACTAGGGATGCAACGATACCGATACGATAATCGTATATCGGCGATTATCGTAAGTTTTACAATCATTCGATAACGTAAAAATTAGGATACGATATCGACATCGATATTTACGATTAATTATTTTCCAATATTTTTACAGTTTCCAGTGAAACAAAACGCAAAACGCGAAAACTTAGGTGGATCCGCAGTGGTAGCCCGAAATTCAAATTTTGTTAAGTTTATTGCAATTTGCGGGTCGGTATATTTGTTCTCAAATGTCATGATTTCATGAAAAAGTCATTCAATGGAACAAATCTAACTTAGAGAGTGTAATAATAGTAGGTAATAGGTAATACGGGCTGGTATCCGCAACTCCACGTCAAAGCGCGTATTTTGCAAGTGGATTAATGATTCTAATGCTGGGGCTACATTGTCGTGTTATCGCGAACTAAACTTCGTGCGCTCTCTCTCGCACACCGCTCGACGTCTCGCTGATGCCTAGGCCGCACACATCGCGATAACCCGAAGATTCGCGTTATCCCGATGTGTGTAGCCAAGTATTCGCGTATACTTCGGTGCTTCGTACGTAGCTGCGAGGACTTCGCTCCGCTGTCGGTAAATTCTCACAGATCAAAGCATTTTATCGCGATGAACTTCGCTTGCGTGGCCACACTTCAGTCGGCCGCCAGCCATCGTGCGTAGCGGACGTGTAAGTTAAACTGCAGTGCATAATATAGCTGAAGCGAAACATGGATTGGAGTAACGATAGAATTTTAGAATTTATTGCCAATTACGAGTCTGAGCCGATTTAATGGAACCCAAACAAAACTGGCCATAAAAAAAAGGAAAAGCAACCGCGGCGTCCATTTTGTCTTTTGCGTTTATACATCGCTCGTACATCGCGATAAACTTTACATCGCGCATTATGTGGCCGCGCAGCTTCGCCGTAGACCGAAGACAAAGTTTATCGCCCGAATATTATCGCGATGTGTGTGGCCCAGGCATGAGCAACAGAGAGCGCGCGAAGTAAAGTTCGCGATAACGCGACAATATAGCCCCAGCATAATGATTCTGTCAATACAAACTTATGGTTTCTACTGGCCTACAAATAGTAAAAACGTAAAGTTGGAATTTCGCGGGGTACCAATGCGGATCTACCTTAAAAATGTTGTTTTATCAATAAGAATTTGCCTATAATAAACTACGACTATAAATTAATTATACAAAATTCGTAATGCATTCGTATCGTAGTTCGTTATCGTATTTTGGTCATTATGATGTATTCGTCATTCGTATTGGTATCGTATTAGCCGTATCGTTGCATCCCTAAAAAACCCAAAGCAGACATCTACGCATTCTGTACCTACATCAAATTATGTATGTAACTTTGTGAAAAAATTGTTGCTGGGCAAATGATTGTGGCGACATCTACAACGCCACAACGAACTACGCACCACACACACTGACGTCACGCAAAATTTTGAATCGCTGAAACATAGTTAACCGCGTGACGAGTTTATACATTTATGCAACGTCCCGATATCAATCGTCGGGCAGTAGCCCACCAGACACGACAGCCAGATGGTCGGAGGATCCTCCTTTGTCTATGGAGGATGAGTGAACTTTACACCCTCTTCCTCATACCTCTATATGACATTTAGTTTTGGTGTTTTTGGTGAAAAACATTGTACTTAATGGGTGCATGCAACGGCACAATATCTCCGTAACCAGAAAGTTCCCATGTATAATAATAATAAGCCCTTTTTATTCTGAACATCTTTGCGTTGTGGTATTTTGCAGTAGTTAACAGAATTCTCTTAGATTAGTGTGCCTTTGACAAATTCCTCCTCTAACAACTTCCACTGAGTACTATCTCTCGCAACTCTTTTCCGATTTGGAACCGCTGTAAGCTTAATTAAATTTTTCAAACCAATTAAGCAATGGATTAGAAAAAACTTCAAAACTCTTGGATTGTGATTCACACTAAGTTACGCAATTAGGGTGCTGTTTTTTAATACCAGTCATACTCCTTTCCATTGATCTGGTGGTGTTTTGTAAAAGCTCAAGTTTCACTGCCATATTATTGTGTAATGCAATGCAGTATGTATACATGTTTTGTAGACCTTCCGTTTTAATCCAATTCTTAGATCCGTTGCTTTCACGACCTCCTTCAATGACCAGTATTTTTTCCACCCATTTGTTATTCGTCTTCCAATTTCCTTAGTGGTTTGGTCTTTGTGTGGAATAAGCTGGCCCAAATAAACATAATTCTTCGACATATTCAAGCATTTTATTATTGACTAGCATAAGTCTCGATCCCGTGGGAAAAAAAAAGTATCCTATGTTCTTTTCCAGGGCATCATCTATATATGTGCCAAATTTCAGCCAAATCCGTTCAGCCGTTTTAGCGCGAAGGCGTAACAAACAAACTTACTTTCGCATTTATAATATTAAGGATTTTGGATTCCAAGTCAACTAACTGAATTTGTCATTGGCTTTGTTTTGTCTTAGATCAGTAGTAGTACTACACTATCACTTTCTTTGCTTAGTTCTTGCATCATTTTCTTTAAGTGTTCTGGGTTTTCCTCGAACAGGACATCTGCGAAACTGTTTAGATTTCTCCCGTTGATGTTGAATTCGAATTGGACCCAGTCTAGTTTTCGGAATAATGTTTTCCAACATCTTAGGGGACTGCGGATCATCCTGCCTGAAACCCTTCGTTCAACAATACCTCTGAAACCTTTCTTATTTTGAAAGGTTCGCCTATTACTTCTAGTTGTATTCTTGCTTTACTGTTTGAGTATGGTTTTAATAACATCAATGTAGGTATATTATTGGTATTCCCTGATTGTCTAGGCTTTACCATATAGCGTCATGGCTTATGCTGACGAAGGCTTTTGAGTAATCTACGAAGTCCATGGCTCACATGCTTGTTGTACTTCTCAATAATCTGTTTTACTGAGTGTATATGATCCACAGTAGAGAAGTTCTTTCTAAACCCCTCCTGCTCCATAGGTTGGTTTTCGTCCAGTAAGGTGTTTATGCGGTAAGGATAATTTTAATCTTATATATAAAATTCTCGTGTCACAATGTTAGTTACCTTACTCCTCCGAAACGGCTTTACTGATTTTTACCAAATTTTATATGCATATTCACTAGGTCTGAGAATCGGCTACTATCTATTTTTCATACCCCTTAGTGATAAGGGTTGTCCACCCCAAACAAATAATTGGCAAACCAACGTTTGCCGCGGTCGCTAGTTTCTTATAAAATAAGTGACTGTCGGTATCATTAAGCGTCTTTTCACACCCGTTTTATTTAAAATCTTCTACTGATGCTAGCAACTATTGACGATTTACGATCAAGTTTTTTGACATTCAGCAGCGCGATGCTCGTTTTTGTTAATTGACTCAATCTACCACGTTATAATTGCTAACATAGATAATTGGTTTTAATTCTTGAATGTTACTTCAACATCCCTATTAAAGGACATGTCTGGTGGGGCAGTGGACGATTGCCTAGGTAGTCAAAACCAATGTTCAGTAATGATTGTTATATTGTTATAATCGTCGTATTTTATAGTTAATCAATTAATAAGTTTTAGGAGTCAGGACCTTGCGAAAACTGGTCAAGATAAGGTTTATAAACCGGGGGTTTTCCTTCGTTTTTTTTTTAAAGATAACGCCATCTGCGAGCGACCACAGGTACTAAATGGTGGTATGCCTTTGTGAGATTAGTGAAAGATTTAATATTTTGTTGGTCTGAGATCAGATTTTGCAGTTTAAAAAGTGCTTAACATTTTTTAATTGGACGTAGATTAGCAGAAAGAACTCAACCCACACTATGGTCAAAAATGAAAGTGGTCCTAAAGGTCAAAAATGAAAGAGGTCTTAAAGGATCAACCTTTCTGCTAATCTACATCCAATTTAATGACAAAGTATTCTTATTCTTTATTGAACACATAAATACCATAAAATGTTATTTTTATCATCGCTAATTACGTACTGTCTATCCTCAATACCCATTATTATTATTTATATTTACCTACTTGTTGGTATTGAATTGGGATTAAAATAAATAAAACTATGTATTTATTCCAAAATACTTTAATTGTAGGTACTTATTTAAACATAATGATTTAAAAAAAACTGATTACGTGTGTGGTCTTCTAAAGACACCAAAACATTTGTCCAAAAATTACGCTGGTGCTAGCAGGTTATGTTGATGCCTTGCCCAGCCAAGATACCATACTAGCGTCATGACATGACAGCAACAACCGGAGTTGGTTATAGAGACAGTGGTGGCGGCGGTGTTGATTAAAAAATAAATAAATAAAAAAATAAAAATTGTTTATTGGTAAAACAAGTAGAGGTAAAAACAATTTTTTTGATTGGATCCTCCTTTTAGGCAGATAGTGGTGCCGATTCTCTTGTCACAAATGCCTCTAAACTAAACTAAAAATCACCAAAATTTAGTTTATTCCTGTCAAACGACGATTTCCCATTCTGAAATAGACTAAAGTGACACAACTTAACTATATTACTATAATGCTGTCAAACTAAAATATAGTTAAGTTGTGTCACTTTAGTCTATCTAAAGTGACACAACTTAACTATATTTTAGTTTGACAGCACTAAGATGGCACTGAGATATTAGTTTAGTGAAAATGGCAATTTTGCTATTCTGAATTTGACGTTTTTAACCTAAAATTTAGATTTTCTAACTAAATATGACTATTTTTAATCGCGACTAAAAACATGTGGAATAAAATTGGTTGTCATGAACTAAAATTCACACCAACACCTCGACAGTACTGAATATTTTTTTTTCTTTTGCTTATATCTCGAAAACGGTGTGTCCAATCGCAAAAATAATGAAAATTTAGACACCCTTTATAAAACCTTTAAACCCCTAACACTCTACATGTAGGTAATATTTTTTCTTATGTTCCACACAAAAAGTGAAAAATCCATATAAAACACGTCGAGGCTGCCCCCCCTGCGCGCCTCCGGCTCTAAAAAGATTCACGTGGTTAGGTATCACGTGTGGAGTCGCGATTGTCAAATTCGATTTAGATGTGTCAAAATTAGTTTTAAATTTAGAGAATTTATTTTGCAGAATAGCTTTGAGATTCTCATAGTCAAAAGTAAGGAATTTTAGTGATAGTTTAGTTAGTTTAGTTCGGTGTACAAGAGAATCGGCACCAGTGCCTGTATTAGGAGAATCCGCTCGTCCATAGCAAGACGTATTATATAAATAGCAAATCGTATAATGTTTTTGCTAAAACTACATAAATTAACATTAATTTAAATCAAATGTGTGTATCTGTGTGTATGTGAGGTGTAAGATGGGATGGAATGTAACAACATCCTCTCAATAGTCCCTTGATGAGTCATGAATTAGGTGTTGTACCGCTCGAATCCAACAGGCATGACATCCATAAATTGTTGCCATATCCTGAAAATATTATTAAAATAGATTTTATTACAAATTACATGACGTAACTGGCGAAATGTGCTGCACTATAGGTTCACCTCGCCCAAATCCTTCGGGAATCGCTGGCGTGATGTTGTTTATGTTAAGTTTTTATATGACGAACACTCCTTCCATCTTTCGTCTTTCGAGTTTTGAGTGATCTGTCCCATTCATTTTGCCATTTTCATTCAATATTATAAACGTTACGTAGTAATAAATAAATAATAAATAATTACCTGATACCTGGAAATAAGGGGTACTACTAAAGGACTGTCCACTGCAACAGTATAATAATAATAATATATGACATGTTGCTCCCTTGTCGCTACGACACTTTGTGCTAGCGACCGTTTTCAGGGGCCCATTATTGAGTGTGCAAATTACCCCCTGCCATTTTATCCGTGTACATATAAACATTGATCAGGCAGGGGCCATAGTCCTTCCATAGTTCCAGGTAAGCAGTCCACTTTACCCACCCAAACCCATACTCAAATATCTATCTTTGTTTCCATATCCTGCAATAGTCCTACACCAATCGGGGGTTGTCCTTGGGTGCCCTTGCGTAGTGCAAACAGGAATAGTCGGCGGTTGGTGCCTGAACACTTATAAATGTCTGAGGGGTCTCTGCGAGTTGGCTTCGGCCCCTCGTACGCCTTCCAAATGTCCAGGATCCCAGGGTCTCGAGATATGTTAAAGACATTTATAAATTTATAAATAATAATAAAATGGTAAACTGACTGACTGACTGACTGACTGACTGGGTGATATATCAACGCACAGCTCAAACCACTGAACGGATTGGGCTGAAATTTGGCACACAGGTAGATAATATGACGTAGGCATCCACTAAGAAAGGGTTTTTGGAAAATCGACCTTTAAGGGGGTGAAAAGGGGGGATTTTGTTTGTATGAAATTTTTTATTCCTTGAGTTAATAAACTTGAAACTTGGCACGAATACTTATCTATGTAAATTATAAAGTTTGCCATTTTTAGTTTTTCTAAACTACCCCCTAAGGGAGGATTGGGGGGTGTCATAGTTTGTATGGAAGAATTTTAACGCGCGGTCTGATTAACTCAAAACTCAGTATTTATACTTAAGACTGAAAACAAATAAAAACGTATGTCAAGGTTTTTTGAAAATCTACCCCTGACGGGGTGAAAAGAGGTATTTATTTTTACAGGGGAGGATTTTACTGTTTGGCTTGATTAACTTGAAAATTTGTATAAATAATCTATGTCAAATAATGGAAACGTCACAATAGACTTTTCAAAAATTATTATCACGCTATTTGCTATGGGGGATGAGCAATATTGCATTATGTTCGTATTCTTCTGTATATATAAAATAGTAAACTGACTGACTGACTGGGTGATATATCAACGCAAGGCTCAAACCACTGAACGGATTGGGCTGAAATTTGGCACACAGGTAGATAATATGACGTAGGCATCCACTAAGAAAGGGTTTTTGGAAAATCGACCTTTAAGGGGGTGAAAAGGGGGGATTTTGTTTGTATGAAATTTTTTATTCCTTGAGTTAATAAACTTGAAACTTGGCACGAATACTTATCTATGTAATTATAAAGTTTGCCATTTTTAGTTTTTCTAAACTACCCCCTAAGGGAGGATTGGGGGGTGTCATAGTTTGTATGGAAGAATTTTAACGCGCGGTCTGATTAACTCAAAACTCAGTATTTATACTTAAGACTGAAAACAAATAAAAACGTATATCAAGGTTTTTTGAAAATCTACCCCTGACGGGGTGAAAAGAGGTATTTATTTTTACAGGGGAGGATTTTACTGTTTGGCTTGATTAACTTGAAAATTTGTGTAAATAATCTATGTCAAATAATGGAAACGTCACAATAGACTTTTCAAAAATTATTATCACGCTATTTGCTATGGGGGATGAGCAATATTGCATTATGTTCGTATTCTTCTATAGTTTACCGCAAACTGTAAAAAGACTATCCAAAAGGTTAGAATATTGCAGATAATTACGGATTTAACCTTTTAAAACATTATCATCACGCTATACCTTTATGGAGCTAAGTAGTCAATCCTAACATATACAGGGTGGATGTTGATATGGGGCAATAAGGGCAGGTACCTTAACCGTTGTCGCTACAAGAAAACGGTCTTAGAAGACTGTCCTTAACTTTTTGATCAGCATTCACAGATTTTGAAAAAATTGTACAGTCAGCAAGAACATGGGTAATTTTCACAAAAACTTTTTTGATGCCTGTCGATCCTATTTCTTATTACTAGCGTCAAAAAAATATATCGGGCCAACGGAGGGCGAATTTTTGAATTTTCTCGTACTCAAGTACGAGAAAATTAAAAAATTGCAAGAAACTTTCCATACTTTTCGTAGAAAATGAGCCTGAGAGGAGATAGAACAACACGAAATATTATCCGCAACGATCAAAATCCGTAGTGCGCGCATAGCCTAAGTTTTTAATACCTATCTATTTCAACTTGATACCTTCACGCGTTTCTGAGAAAAGTGTCTTGACAGGCAACGATGTCATCCTTTAAGGGTTTCCATTTTTCATTTTGAGATACGGAACCCTAAAACAGATTTATTACCTATCTATCTATTTGTTACCTTTTCATGCCGTAACGGCTGAACAGATTTAGATGAATGGTATACGGATAGGCCATGACCTGGGTTAGGACATTTGATAAGTACTCTGAATATCGGTAGTACGTTCCTGTGGGATATTTTCCGACCTTTGCGCGTGCGAAGCCGCGGGCAAAAGCTAGTAAATAATAATATCCCCACCGCCGTATCTCTACGTTGACGTCGTGGTGGGGCTTGCGCACTCCGAGCTCTAAGTCTGTGCCGGTAGAGTTTACTTTACCGGAACAAGTCTGGGATGAGGAGCCAGACCAAGAGTGATACAAAAACCCGCAGGGCAGCATGTGGCGAGCTGTTGGGCAGTAGCAACCCCACGGACCCTATCTCCTGGGAGAAGTCTTGTTCCCCACCTCTGGCTTGCCTTTATTGTCTGGCTGGAGTGAACACTGACGAGGAACGGAGCTCCCACCTTATTCTTGCCTTAATTGGCCGGCTTGAGTAGAGATTCGCAAGAGCAAACGTGCTTGGAGGAAGGAAGTATTCCAGTAAGATGCTGGTAGGGATCTTGACCGTACTTCCGGGCCGTGGAATACCTCTCTACTCCTCATAAGCACCTCAGGACATGTTGCCTCCTTGTCGCTACGACACTTTGTGCTAGCGACCGTTTTCGGGGGCCCATTATTGAGTGTGCAAGTCACCCCCTGCCATTTTATCCGTGTATTCCATAATATTGATCAGGCAAGGGACATAGGCCTTCCATGGTCCTAGGTAACCAATCCATTATAGCCACCCAAACTCATAGCCCAATATGTTTTGTTTCCATGTTCTGCAATAGCCCTGCAGACCAACCGGGGGTTGTCCTTGGGTGCACTTGCATAGTGCATACAGGGATAATCGTCGGTCGGCGCCTCATTCCATTAAAAAATGTCCAAGGGGCCTCTGCGAGTTGGCTTCGGCCCCTCGTACGCCTTCCAAAGTCCCGGGACTCCACGGTCCCGAGATATGTAAACACATAAATAACAGTAATAATAATATATATATATATATATCTCAGACCGAACTGGACGCCCTGGACAGGAGGGTCCGTACACTCCTGACCGCAAACCGGATGCATCACCCACGCTCATCGGTGATGAGACTGTACATCCCGCGGAAGTGCGGGGGTCGAGGCTTTTTAAATGCAAAGACCCTCCACAACCGCGAGGTGTGCAGCCTCAGGGAGTATTTTTTTTAAAACCGATGTGGGTATGCACCGTGATGTGGTCGCAGTGGACAACGGGTTCACCCCGTTCTCCATGGCTAAAGAGAACTAGCGCAAACCTGTAGTAAGTACTTACTACAGATGACCGCAAGGAGGTATGGCAAAGCAAGGCGCTTCACGGGCGCTTCTATCGGGCCCTTCATGAGCGGATGAATGATGAATGTAGATTTCTTAGCGTCCGAATCCTGGCAACGTTTCGGTGACCTTTTCGGGGAAGCCGAAGGTTTCGTCTGGGCAATTATGGATGAAGTTATCTTGACGAATAACTACCGGAGATATATTATGAAGGACGGTACGATTGACGTGTGTCGGGCATGCCATCGTCCGGGTGAGTCCATTAGACATATTATCTTCGGTTTTTCGCGTCTAGCTAACTGCGAGTACCTGCACAGACATAACCAAGTGGCTAGGATTATTCACCAACTTGCTTTGAAATATAAACTTGTGGACTCTGAGGTACCGTATTACAAGTATGTGCCCGACCCAGTTCTCGAAAATGACCATGTCACGTTGTACTGGGATCGGTCTATCATTACTGACAGGACTATTATAGCAAATAAGCCTGATATAGTAGTGATAGATCGATTAGTGCGCCGCGCAATGATAGTCGATGTTACGAGAACCTTGTGAAAGCTGAGAAAGAGAAACAAATAAAATATCTCGACTTAGCACACGAGGTTGTTGACATGTGGAATGTGAGCTCGGCTATCATTGTGCCGATTGTCGTAACGGCAAATGGCCTGATGGCCGAAAGCCTCGACCAACTCAAACTCAAACTCAAACTCAAAACATTTATTTCAATTAAACCATTTACAGGCACTTTTGAATTGTCAAGGAATCGGTCAGTCAGAAATAGGTATGAAGCTAGTTGCCCATTCCAAAGCGTAGTAGGTACCTATGGAGAAGAACGGGCAAGAAACTCCACGGACACTCTTTTAAATAAAAAATTGTTACAAAATATTGGTTACATTATTCATGTTGAAATTATACATGTGAGAACAATGTAGAAAGACGTGCACATGAGAAGCGTCCGTAGTAAAAAGATAAAAAAGAACAATTCAAAAAAATTAAAAATAAGCCCTGGCAGCTAAGAGATGACCAGTCCCAACTGACGGCGCCCGTTCACGAACATGACGCATGGATTAGCACCATTCAGCTCAACCATTTTGAAGGGAGCTAAATGATCCAACACACGCGCCACCATCAGCGAAACATTTGAGTGAGCATGACATACTCACAGCCGCCAGGGTACATTCAAGTCAATGCAAGACATATTACCCGGTAAATGGTAACTCTTTAGTACATAGTGCTCACATAGTGTGCTATGCAATTATATAATACAAAAGAGATTGAGTTTATACAATGCAAAGATGGTCTTACAATCTTCAGCAGCTCCAACAGTATTTGCAAATGTTAATCAATTAGTTGTGGAGCAGGACCAGCATTGAGCCAAGCATTTTTATCAGTGATGTAATCCCCCAACGTATAATATGCCTGCCTGCATAGTGTGCGTTTTATACAAGATTTGAATTTCGTCTCATTCAGTTGAAGTATGTGGGGAGGAATTTTATTGTAACATTTTAAACAGTATCCCATGAAAGATGAATCTACTTTAGCCAGTCTGAAACCTGGTTGAACTAATAGGTCCCTATTTCTAGTACTATAATTATGTCTATCACCTCTTTTGCTAAAAAGATGTAAATTCTTTCTTACGTACATGATGTTTTCATAGATATATTGACAAGGTACCGTCATGATGTTAATATCCTTAAACAGTTTCCTTAGAGAATCGCGCCTGCGGAGACAATATATGGCTCTGATCGCTCTTTTCTGGAGAATAAAAATAGACTCGATGTCTGCAGCCCGTCCCCACAGTAAAATACCGTAGGACATGATACTATGAAAGTAGCTGAAATATACTAGCCTCGCGGTATCTACATCAGTAAACTGACGGATTTTTCTGACAGCATATGCTGCTGAACTTAGCCGTCCTGCAAGAGATGTTAAATGAGGACCCCATTGCAGCCTTGAGTCGAGCGTGATCCCTAGGAAAATAGTTTTATCAACGAATTCTAGTTTCTCTTGATTCAATACTATCTCACAATCACTACTTTTGACATTTGGTAAAGAAAATTTTATGCACTTCGTTTTTTTTCCATTTAATACTAAATTATTAGCAGTGAACCAATTTTGGACCTGCAGTAGGGCGTTATTTACGTCGTTAAAATTTGTAGCACGTCTATCTACCTTAAAAATTAAAGAAGTATCGTCAGCAAATAACACCATTTGTGGTCGATTTTTTAATAAATGGAGTAGATCATTAATGTATACTAAGAAGAGGAATGGACCCAATATCGAGCCTTGTGGCACACCTAATTTTACTTTTAAACCTAGTGAATTGATACCGTTTATTTGAACTTGCTGTTGTCTATCATTTAAATAAGATTTTACTAAATTGAGTGCAAGTTTTCCAAGTCCGTAATGCTCTAGTTTCAAGAGTAAGGTTTCGTGATCGACGCAATCAAATGCTTTGGAGAGGTCACAAAAGATCCCTATGGCATCTTGGGCCTCTTCCCACGCGTTAAAAATGTGTCTTAATAGGGTTACACCAGCGTCGGTTGTACAACGTCCTTTGGTGAAACCATACTGTTGATCGTGAAGGATTTTATTTGTGTTAAAATGATTGAGCATTTGATTAAGCATTACTTTTTCAAACACCTTGCTGAATACCGGCAACACGGATACGGGTCTATAATTATTGGTGTCTTTACTGTCCCCGGATTTGAAAAGTGGTATTACCTTACTGTATTTCATTAAATCCGGGAAGACTCCTTGATCCACACACAAATTAAATATTAAGGCTAAGTAAGGCGCTATGGTCTCAATTATGGAGGTACAGACTTTAATGGACATCCCCCAAAGATCTTCGGTCAATTTGATCTTGATTTGTTTAAAAGCTTTTATTACCGTTATGGGGTTAATATGCTTAAAGTTAAATTCAATCGGGCATGCTGAAACGTTGGCCCTTAATAAATCAAAAGAGAGTGAGGGCGAGGAGTTTAAGGTTTCAGTAGTTTTAAGTGGGATACTGGTAAAGAAATTTACAAATTCTTGAGCAACTTCTTTGCTATCGCAAATGAGACCACCACATGACGTCTTCAGTGTATAATCAGAATTATGCTTTTTGTTTCTGTTCGTTTCATTATTGATAATTTTCCAAACCGTCTGTATTTTATTGTCTGCTGATTTAACCTTGTTGCTAATGTATAAGGCTTTAGCTGCCTTACAAGTGTTCTTAAAAGTTCTAGAGTAAGTAGCAACATACTTATTAAAAGTTTCCGTGTTAATATAAGGCTTAAGGCCATACAGCTCGAAAAGTCTATCCCTACTTTTCCTGAGTCCTGTAGTTGCCCAGTCACTAAATAAAAACTTAGGGCTGATAGTTTTAGTGTTCTTCTTAAAACAATTATTGAACTCGGATTGGACTAACGAAAAGAATTCTTTATACAAAATATTAACATTGTTCATTGTAAGGACCTGATTACTTAACTTACAAACTAAAGTGCTATTATATTTATTTAAATTAACAGCTGTTATTGGTCTGAATTTGATCTGCACTTTTTGTAATGGTATGTTAGACTCAAAAGTTACGGATTGACCACTGTGATCCGAAGGGAGATAATTAACTATGGCTTTATCTAAATAATCGCAGCAACAAAACACATTATCAATACATGTAGCAGTAGATGTAGTTATTCGGGTCGGTTCCACAAACACATGTGACAAATTGAATGATTTGAACAAATTTAAAAATCTACCGGTATTTGAACTATTTTCTAAAATATTAATGTTAAAGTCACCACAAATAATTACTGATTTATTACAAGTTGCAAGTTTTGCCAAAACATCTTCCATTACTGACTCAAAAATAGAGTAGTTTTGATAATTTGGGGGTCTGTAAACGCACACTATAACATGCTTATCTAGCTCAACACAAGACAGTTCAATGCTATGTTCAACCGATAGTTCAACTATGTCATTACGGGTTTTTGATTTAATACAACTTTTAATTAAGATTAATGAACCTCCACGCAGCATTGATTTTCGGTTAAAACAACTGGCCACACTATAATTCTCATAGTTAATTAACATTTCATAATCTTTTAACCAATGCTCAGTTAAACATATAATGTCAAACATTGTTTTTTCTAAAAACAATTCAATTTCCAATTGTTTGGAAGAAAAACCTTGAATATTTTGATGTAATAATTTCAAGGATTTCTGCTTAGCCCCTTTTGTACAGTTAACTATGTTAGTGCTAGAAAATACCTTTTTGTTATTAAGTTTAATTATACTGTTATTGGTACCTTCTGTTGTCTTACAAACTAGTTTAAACTAATTGTGCTAACCACCTTAACATTAGTACTATTACTAATTGTGGTACTAATTCTATAAAACTTCGACATACTAATTATGTCTGGGTTAATATTAAAAGCTAATAGCCTAGCTATTTGACGTCTAAAACTAATGGGCAGATACACAGTATCCCTAGTCGACCTGAGCTTATCAACAAAAATGTTGGTGTCAAAAAATATAAACTTGTCACTATGGTGACTAACTAAGAAATGCATGTAATTATTTAACATGTGAATGTAGTTGTTTTGTCTGTTTGACAAGTGCTCAAAATATGGAAAAGCACACAAAATTATTTTCTTACAATTTAACTTCAATAGTTCGGTGACACTATCAGTAATATCATCTTTATTAACATTAAAACTATTACCTATTAATACAGTAATAATGGCATTAGGATCATAGTCCTTCCTAGTTATTGAAGACATTATTTGTTTGTAGGAATTCTGAGGCCTACAATAGTTTTCAGAAGAATGACTCAGGTTGTCACTAAGTAATTTTCCTAACCCTTTTCCAAAACTATCAGAAAACATAATGGAGCGGTAACAAACTTTACCATTACAAGGGGGAGAACTAATTTCTGTCTGAACTACTTGCAATGGATCTTGTTTAACATCTGGTAAATCTATATGCGGAATAGAGATCTGAGCACTACCTGACTGGTACGGGTCCTCCGTTGCCTCAGGTTGGAGAGTGCCAAGATTGGATTTCCTATGCAATGATGATAGAGGGCTGCTGGGAGTCAGCAGGTCCACTTTAACTACATTAGAATTGCACATTTCCACTAACTCATTTGCAGCAAGGATGTGCTCCTGAATTTGTTTTTCAGACCTCACATACTTAGTGTAGAGTGACTGTAGTGATGCTTCTAGAACCTGAATTTCAGACTGTAACTGTTGAGTGTCAAACTCATAAATGTTCTTACTGTCTTCGAATTTAATTTTATAGTTATTTAATTTATTTATCAGAAAACCACGTTCCTTCCTTAGTTTAATATTATTGGAACTGTGTTTTTGTTGTTTTCTATATTTATTGCATTTATTAATGATTTTATTTAGCTTTGCATATTTCTTAATTTTATTTTGACTTACTTTATAACTACTATTATTATATTTCATTATCGAATCTTCTGTAAGGTCTATTGTTATTAAGGAATGTGGGTTGCAAGTAGTGTTTAATAATTCATTATACAAGTTATTATTTTCCTTAGCCTGAGTACATTCTTTTTGTTTCTGTAAATGATTAATTCGTACATTTGCATGAATTAATTCTTCTTCTAGGTCCCTAACCTTACATAAAGCCTCCTCATATATGTTACTGCAGTTGTTGAAACCATTTGTGACCACCCGCAGTTTGTCCCGTTCATCAACAACAACCAGGTATTGCTGATGAAGGTCCACTAGCTCCCGTTTTAAGCCTGTGTTTTTGAAAACGACCTTCTCGACTTCCTTCTCACTTTCATCTATCTCCTGTAACAGCTGTTGACATTTACTGTTTGAAGCCTCAAGATCCTGAATGGCCGTTCTCAATTTAAGCTCCAACTCCTGAGCAACAGCCTTACGGGTCATCACAGGCATGGTTTCAGGAATTAGTACTGAAAGTAGAATTAAAGGAATGGTGAGAACTACTTAGACAGATAAACAAAAAAGGAAAGCTAGAAATGAAAGGAAAATGAGAGAAATTAGTGTTGCTTTATAGAGAAATGAGGTAAGCTGTTAAATATAATTGAACTGCAACTTGATTTGATCAAATACTAAGTTATATTGATTCTATTTTCTTATGATTTTAGGACTTTTACTTATGTGGGTAGGATGCCTAGATTAAAATAAAATTTAGTTTTTCATAAAGATGATGCAAAAACGGTAAACAACGTTCTTGTTGTTGTGTATTCTAATACTATTATGCTATAGATTAAAACTATTTCGAAAATTCACTACATAAGTTTCGTTATCATAAATGTGAACAAAGCGACTTAGACACACTGCTGAGTTCCAAATCAACTAAGAAAAGTGATTCTAGGTATCAATGAAAGCGTGTTACAGAGTCTATGAGACGACTGCGTGGTAATTAAAGAATAAAAGTAACAATACTCCCCCTTTAAATCCGCAGGTCGAACATCAGCTGTTCGTGATAGGTTACCGGTAACGGTGGGCAACCAAACACTGTGTTTTACTAAGAATATTTTCAGGAAAACAATAATCCTGAGTATTTATGCAGTTACTTTATATTTAGTTATATTATTTCACTATAATTATACTTAAAAATAATTAAAACTAATTTTATAATACAGAACAAAATTTTGACATGTCACTCGAGCAGTGTTGCCAGTGTTCCCCCGACCAACATCTTTCGAGGCGCTCGTTAGGCGGCTGGATCAAACGCCTGATTCAGAAGGCAGTACTCCTCGATACGGCTCGCATTGTGAGGAGGTTCCTGTCTCTGCAGCCCTAACCACCGGTAGCTTTGACCCTGCTCCCGACACCGGCGGAACTCTATTTTTAATATTTTTAAATGTTTTTTTATCATTTTTATTTTAAGAAATATTTAAAAATGTAATCGAAATCGAATTGAAATGAATAAACGAAATATATATATATCGCCAAAACATAACTCCCTACAGGATAAAATAAATAAATTACCTAATAGATATTGCCATTCCCAACACACATAACATTCAGAAGACAATATCTGAAAAATGAGTGAATACGCAGAACTCAAAGATGAAGTAATTAGAATATGGCGGCAACATAAAGTTTACGTGATCCCTATAGCCCTCTCCACAACTGGCGTTATCCCGAATCACCTTCTCCATAGCCTTAAATTACTAAACCTGAAAGAAACCCTATATATCACCCTACAAAAAGCTGCAATTTTAAATACATGTCGAACTGTCAGAAAGTTCATGCAAATAGAAAAAAATGAAAGAGGTCCCCACCATAACACATCTTAAACATAACACACCACACGCTGCATTTACTTGGCTTCGGTCCGTAATTGTTGCAATTACTAGCCAAAGTGCTGAGAAGAAAATAGACTCTACATAAATAATAATATTTATTCAAAAAATTACAAGGCATACAAATGATTACAGATTTGCTTAAATGTAAATTATATTCCTAAGACTTACGTGCTTGAACTAGGTAATCCTGTTTTTCAGGCGAGAAGAGCTAAAATAGACTTATAAATAAATACATTATCTGCAGGTTGACAATAGATCACTAATTATCTTAGTTTCTAAATTTAATAAATACTTAACGTAGGTGAAATTTGTACATATATATTCACTTTAACACAGTTAGTGAATTATCTGTATCTTCGTAAGACATACTTTGGAGAGCATTCTTGAGAATACTCTTACAATTTGTGTAGTTCAGGGAATAAATGTTTGCTTTCGGGTTTAGTCTATTATAGAGAAGAGGACCGAGGTACAGATAAAATTTAGATACAAAAGCATGTTTTGATGTATTTTGTGGACAGACTATATCTTTACGCCTTTTATTAGTATATGCAGTGCTGTAAGGTAGAGCTGTCTGCTGTTTTAATACAATACCCATTATAAATAGCTTATAAATAGTCGAACTGTTAATACTTCACAAGATTTGTATAGGAGGTTAGTAGGAAACGGGAAAGGGCGGAAAGTAGACACTTTCAGAATCGCCCTTTGAGCTCTCTCGATGGTTAGTAACATTGTTTTACCCGCTCCACCCTGTGGTAATACAGTTAGTTAATATTGATTGACATAGAGCAAACTAAACTTGTCTAATGATTTTTGGGTCAGCAATATAAAGGTGATAGAACAGATATTTAAAAAAATTAAATAAGAAATTAATTAAAAAGTAAAAACCTTTTTAAAAGCTTGATTTTAAAAAGGTTTTTACTAAAATTTTAGTTTAAGCTTTTTTAGCATTACAATTTTTTTTAAATATCTGTTCTATCACCTTCACTTGAAAGGTACTTGTAAAGACAAATCCAACGAACTCAAATACATTTACACAAGTCATGTTGTGAAGCCAACCAAGTCATACTATATTTTAGAACGGGCTATCATAATTGAATGCGTATACAAAATTATTTCGTGCCTGTGCTGTTGACCGCTGAAGAGATTTCTCGTATGGAGCCAATTCTGGGTTAGCAGGCAGGTCATGGTGTATGAATGCGTTTATAAAATTGTCTGTCTGTGCTGTTGACCGTTTGGGAGTTCCCTCGTCTGGAGCCATCCCTGGGTGCAGCAACCATGTCATGATGAACTTGAGAATGGGCTATCATCATTGAATGCGTATCTAAAATTTTATGTCTGTGCTGTTGATCGCTGAGGAGTTCCCTCTTCTGGAGCCAACCCTGGATGCAGCAGCCAGGTCATGGTGGAGTTTAGAACGGACTATCATAATTAAATTCGGATATTAAATTTCTTGTATGTACTATTGACTATTAAGGAGTTCCCTCTTCCGGAGCCAACCCTGGGTGCAGCAGCCAGATCATGGTGAACTTTAGAACAGGCTATCGTAATTTAAAAAAATATATATATGAAAAAAAAAATAGCTTCATAAGAATGTTTATAATTTTTGCGTGCCTATTTCCTGGCAGAATGTACATGGCTCACTCCTATTTACTCCACCTGTATTTTATATAACCTACATTCATTGCAAATAAATGATTGATTGATTGAATGCGTATATAAAATTGAGTGTCTCAGTTGTTGATCGCTGAGGGGTTCCCTCGTGTGGACCTAATCCTGGATGCTGTAGCCAGGTCATGGTAGACTTTAGAACGGACTATCACAATTAATCCGAGATCCGCAGGAAAACCAATGTAACCAACATAGCCCGAAGAATTGCCAAACTTAAGTGGCAATGGGCAGGGCACATTGCTCGCAGAACGGATGGCCGATGGGGCCGAAAGGTTCTGGAGTGGCGACCGCGTACCGAAAGACGTAGCGTTGGAAGGCCTCCCACAAGAAGGACCGATGACCTTGTGAAGGCCGCAGGAATCCGCTGGATGCGGAAAGCACAGAATCGGTCGAAGTGGAGGTGCTTGGGGGAAGCCTATGTTCAACAGTGGACGTCTTTCGGCTGAAATGATGATGATGATGATGATGATGATCATAATTAAATGCGTATATTAAATTCCGTGTCTGTACCTTCGACTGTTGTAGAGTTCCTTCGTCTAGAGAGCCTATCCTGCGGGTAGAATCAGGTCATACATCATAAAGAAATGCATTGTCTTCAAAATTGAACCAATTTGTAAAATTTCAACTCTGTAAGATAAGAGGTTTTAATTCAGCTTGCAAGATTTGCTAACTAACACACTAACAAGGCAAGTTAATATAAAGCTTGTAAAAATACATAAATTCCTTTGATCTAAAATAAGCGGGTTATAGTTATTGTTCACACTTATTATAGGTAATTACGGAATAATATGGAATGTCAAAAAACATTTTTAGTACTTCCCGTTAAAAATGATGACGCGGAAGCTATATTTGAGCATTGTTTTTTTGGGAATTATGTTACGCAAGTTATACTGAATTTATAAATGCATAATAATTTAAATCTAAATTTTTAAATCTTACTGTAAAACCTTAAATTATGAACATTATCGTTTCAGACCACGACCAGAGGGCAGAAACTGGACATGTCCTTTTCATTTGTTAAAGAAAACTTATTATTTTATTCACTCCCTTATCCTCAAAGGTCTACCTATTTGATTTCATCGAATTTTCTCTACTTACTTACAAGCGATGGGATTTCTCATGGCAAAAATGAGGAACTTCCCTACACACTAACTTTCACTGTATTTCTAGAAGTGTTCAACCCAGACATGTTCCACATGGGTGGCGACGAGGCTAGCGAGAGATGCTGGAACTCCTCGGCGGAGATCCAACAGTTCATGATCCAAAATAGGTGGGACCTGGACCAGGCCAGCTACATGAAGCTCTGGAACTATTTCCAGATGAACGCACAAGATAGGGCTTATAAGGTAGGTACTTGACAGTTTGTATTATGATCCTGCACCCCAATTGCGTATCAAACTTCAATTATTCAAGGATTATCTTCAAAACAGTAAATTGGCTGTTAAATTAATTCATGCCTAAGTGACGAAGAAACTGTCACATACGGAGTCCCGCAAGGCTACGTGCTGGGACCTACACTTTTCCAAACTTACATAAATGACCTATGCACGCTGCCTTTACATAAATCACAAATCTTCACTTATGCAGATGACACCGCGATTGTGGTCTATGGTAATACTTGGAGCGAGGTAACGAATATTGCGGAGCAGTCCTTAAAAACTCTTATGAACTGGCTGCTACTTAACCTACTCATCATAAACGTGGCCAAAACAAACTTCATTCCCTTCTTTATGAATTATAGGAACAAAGCTCCACCAGAATTTGTTATCACGGCACATACGTGCTCTGATATCAGTTCTTGCTCATGTGCGACGCTTACCCGTGTTAATCACACGAAGTACCTGGGTGTAGTGATTGCTGACGGACTGAAATGATAAAACCAAGTAGAAAACACTGCTTCAAGAATCAGAAGATTTATCTATATTTTTAAATCTCTGAGACATTGCGCAGACATTAACATTTAAAAAAATGATTTATTTAGCACTCTGTCAGTCTGTTATCACCTACTGCATCCCAGTATGGAGAAGGGCTGCTAAAATCAAGTATATTGTAGTGGAGCGAGCACAGAGAGCTGTCCGTAAGGCGATGCTTGATAGACCATACAGATTCCCTACTACTGAATTATATGCGGACTTCAAATTATTTACTGTCAGGTATAGATGGCGTTGTCGTCAAGTAAAAATTTTGCTCCGTATAATTTTATTTAAAAAAAAAAAAAAACTAAGCGTAAAGGACCCCGCACAAAATGTTTGGAAAAAGCCGTTCGGCAAATTTGGCTATGGTACAATATAGCCTGTAATATGCTGATTAAAAGTCTATATCGGCGCAACAAAAAATAATGGCCAGTTTTAGAAATATAGCCATTTTTAAGTTGAAGTCAGGAAGTGTTTGGGTCGGTGTATTATAGAAATGATAATGACTTCAATTAAACTTGGTTTTTATTATAGTCTTACATTTATAACGTTAATCCTGGTTGCGACGCCATCTAGGCCGCGCGCCTTCTTCGCTAGTGATGTTCTATTACAATAGTGACGTGACCTACTCATAACATCCTCCTTATTAGAAAGGTTAAATTATTCTAATTTTACAGCTTTAGATAGTTTACAAAAATTGACTAAACTCTTAACAATCACTTTTGATAACAAAGAACAAGTTTAAGTAACTCAAAATAAGACATTTTTATTTTTTAACTCGGTCTCTATCTAAATATATTCTAGACTTAACTAAATCAATCAGTCCTTCACAGTCATTGCTACAATGTTTGCTTAATTAACAAAATATTTACTCTTACAAATCTAACCGTCTTGGTGGTCTTATGACTCTTCCACGCCTAGTGAGCATTTCAACTGGAGTTGTACGCTCTCCAATAGACGGTGCTACACTAAGGGAATTAGGAGATGTCTTGATATTTGGACTTTTTCGTGACATATCTTGAGATACCATTTGAGGTGACTGCAGAGGCTTCAAAATATGCTGTCTGTTTCTCCTTCCTATAAATCCATCTGACCCTTCAACAGTATAAGATCTAGGCTGATCACATTTCGACCTTATTGTGCCTGTAATCCATTGAGTATCTGGCATTTTCTTAAAATAGACTTCATCTCCTTCTTGTAGTTCTGGTAATGATTTAGTCTTTCTGTCATAGTAATTCTTCATTTTATTTTTATTTTCTTCCTTGGTCTTGACATATTCTTGAAATTTGACTGTTTTTGGTATTAAATTTTTTGTGACTGTTGGTAATTGTGTTCTGAGTGAGCGTGACATTAATAATTGTGCTGGAGATGGTAGATTTCCTCTAGGTGTATTCCTGAATTGAAGCAAAGCTAGATATGGATCTGTCCCTGACTCCTCTGACTTGGTAAGAAAACGTTTACATATCTTTACTGCCGACTCTACCAACCCATTTGACCTTGGTATGTAGGGACTTGACGTATTATGATGTATTCCCCAGTCCCAAATAAAATTCTTAAACTCTGTCGAATTAAATGGTGGCCCATTGTCAGAGAATAACTCAACTGGAATACCATGTCTACTAAAGATACTTTTAAGACAAACAATTACTGTTTTGGCGTTAGTGCTTGCCACTGCCATTAATTCAATATAATTTGAGTAATAATCTTGTACTACTATGTATTTTTTAGATTTATAATCCATAAAATCAACACCAACTTTTTCCCATGGAAGTAATGTAACATCATGTGGAAGAAGTGGTTCTGGAGCATTTGAGCTTCTATGTGACAAGCAAATATGACACGACTGAACAATGTTTTTTATATCAGTTGACATAAATGGCCAAAATACATGTCCTCTAGCAAACGCTTTTGACCTTTCAATTCCCAGATGCCCACTGTGAATTATTTTCAAAATCTCTGGCCTTAATTTTTTAGGTATGACTATACTGTTACTTCTGAAAATTAAATCATTTTCTGTATGTAAATCAAATCTATATTGCCAATACTCATGCAGATCTTTGTGAATTTGAGTTTTACTTGACGGCCATCCTTCTTTACAGTATTTTTTCAAAATCTGCAGACTTTCATCTTCATTTGTGCCTTGGATTAACCACTGTAGGCGTTCTGATGAGACTGGTAATGACTTAATCAGTAAATTTACATGAACAATGACATCATCATCTAATTCATCTGAACTTGTTTCAGAGAGTGCTGCTCTTGACAAAGTATCAGCAATGTACATGTGACTACCTTTCTTGTAAACTACATTTAGATTATAGAGTTGTATTTTTAACATCATTCTTTGGAGACGTGTTGGAACCTCGACTAAAGGCTTTTTAAACAATGTTATTAAAGGAGCATGGTCTGTCTCTACAGTTACAGTTTGACCATATATAAATTGATGAAACTTGATGCAAGCAAAAACTATTGAATAGAGTTCTTTCTCTATCTGAGCCATTTTCTGTTGTGTATCTGTTAAAGTTTTTGAAGCATAATATACTGGATGTTGATTTTGTAACAACACCGCTCCGACAGCACTCTTACTAGCATCACTTTGTAGGACAATAGGATTATGAACATTAAAATGTGACAACACTGGAACTTGACATATTAATTGCTTCAGATGACAAAATGTTGTTTCATGATTGGCAGTCCACTGCCAATCAGTAGATTTTTTTAATAATTGGCGTAGAATTTCTGTCTCACCTGCCATATTTTTAATGAAAGGACTTAAATAATTAAGTATGCCTAGAAATCTTTGTAAATCCTTTAGACAGGTAGGAGAGGGCATCTCTTTGATTGCCCTGACTTTGTCCGGATCAGCTGTGATTCCGTCTGCTGAAAAAATATGACCCAGATATTTAATACTCTCCTTGGTGAATGAACATTTTTCTTTATTGAACTTGACATTATATTCCTTTGCTCTTTTAAATACTATATTAAGACGCTCATTATGTTCTTGTAGTGTTTGACCGCTTACTAAAATATCATCGCTGTATACTGCCACTCCTGGTATGTCACCAAACATTTCAGTCATAATTCTGTGAAAATACTCAGGAGCACAGCTGACTCCATATGGAAGACGTTTAAAGCGGTATCGGCCAAAAGGTGTATTAAAAGTTGTGAGGTAAGAACTCTTCTCACTCAGTCTACACATCCAAAATCCACTACTTGCATCCAAGGTGGAGTAAAATCTTGCACCAGCCACCTTGGCGCGGACCACGTCTACTGATGGAATAGGATAATGAGTTCTCTTAATTGCCTGATTTAAATTACGGGGGTCTAGACATACCCTTAATTGACCATTTTTCTTTTCTATTAAGATTAAAGAGCTCACCCATTCAGTAGGCTCTGTGACCTTGGTAATGACATCCATTTTTTCCATCTTCTCAAGTTCTTGTTGAAGTCTATGATGTAATGCAAATGGTACCTTCCTCGGAGCATCAACTTTTGGCTGGACCTCAGGATTTGTATTTATGTGACACTCACCAGGAAGACAACCAAGACCGGTAAAAACAGAATTATTACATTCAACAAGTTTATTTAAATTTATATTTTGTGACTGACTTGACTGTAATGGAAATGACTGTGCTTGACTTTTTGTGACTTTAGGACATTTTGCTTGACTTGAATTTGACTCATTTTGACTTATTTCCGAAAACAATTGACTAATATCACTTTCTGACGTTTGCATACTTGTAGTGTCTACACAGAAAACTCTTTTAATTAGTCCAATTTCTGAGCAAGTAAGTTTACCTAATACAGTTGGAGAATTCACATTCGCAATTATAAAATTTATTGGTTTTGTCATATATAGGTCATTAAATTGAAATTTACACTCTAAGCTTTGTTGACCTAGTACCTCTAGACTATTACCAGTGTATGACTTAATTTTTACATCAGTTTTAGATGGTACATTTTTAGTATTGAGCGACTCATAAACACTTTTTGACATAATATTGACATCACTGCCTGTATCAATAATACAATTTATTTGTGAATTATTTATATATAAATTAATCGTCCATTCACCTGACAACGACTTGGATGACTGAATATGACCTATAAACAATTCATCTTGTTCTGACTGTACCTGTTGCATATTATTATCGGACTGTACATATCTTATTGACTTTGATTGAGATGACCGACAACAGACTGCGAAATGACCGACTTTTTCACATTTTTTGCACTTTACGCCTAATGCTGGACACTTATAACGATGCACCTGACCACACCTTGTACAAACTTCCTGTCTTGACTGCTGACTATATTGACTGACGTTCCTTGAGTTAGACTTTGATCTTGAGCGTGACTGACTCGTATTGTACAAGACTGTACTTTGTTCTGCTGTCAATTCATCTGTTTGATGTCTGGAAGCAAGCATGGCCTTTGCCATCTCTAAGGCCTTATCAAGATCCAGCTTATCTTCAAGCAATAATTTTTCTCTGATGTAGTTGTATTTTTGATGCATGTTACATATGAACATTATTTTGACTAGGCGTTCTTGCAGCTGTCCTAGTTCACAATTTTGTGACCTTAATTTTAATGTGCAAGCAAAATCGTCTAAGGTTTCATTTTCATCTTGCTTGTATGTGAAAAAATTATGACATTCGTATGTGAGGTTAGCTTTTGGGGCAAAGTGATTTTGAAATAGCTTTATAAGCTCGTCGTATGTAATGTTATCCTCGTTTTTTCCAAATGTATTAAATACATCCACGCCCTTTTCACCAATGACATGTAGAAATAGAGCTACTTTTCTGCAATCACTCTCTTCATCTAAGCCAGACGCACGTAAATAAAATTTGAATGACTGCACCCATTTTTTCCACTGTTGAGCCAAGTTACCACTCATCACTATGGGCTGCGGACTGGACATTCCAGCAAGTTTCTTGGGCTTTTGGTTTTCATCCGACATGGCGCAGACTTTTCACACCAGAATTTAACAATGACTCTACGGCACAGATTACGAACTCAATTCTGACACCATGTTTGGGTCGGTGTATTATAGAAATGATAATGACTTCAATTAAACTTGGTTTTTATTATAGTCTTACATTTATAACGTTAATCCTGGTTGCGACGCCATCTAGGCCGCGCGCCTTCTTCGCTAGTGATGTTCTATTACAATAGTGACGTGACCTACTCATAACAGGAAGATGATTTTTATATAAACAAAAAGCATTCAAGATATGTTCAAGATATTTATTTCATAACAAAAATACATTTGTGTCGAAATATCGGCACAGTAAATACACAAAAGAAACAATTACAATTATTTACAATACAAGCAACCTCGTCCCTCACCCATCATAGAAGTTAGAATGTCATTAGGACATTCCCTGTTCTTTGTGTACCCTTCAATTATTGACGATCAAAATGAGAACAAGATCCAAATTAGTTTTAGAAGCTTTTGATACAAACTGACTGTAGAAGTGTAGACCCTCCATAGACTATGGTCACCATTTCGACATTTGAACGGTCCTCACAAAAAGCCAGACATTTGCAAAATACCTCAATTTTTATTTATTTAAACTGTTTCAGTAAATAAACAAGGGCAAACGATAAGGCCAGAGAAAGTGTGGACGGGAGACCAAAAAGCTGGACAAGTCTAGACAAATCCGGACAGATTGTAGCATACTGTAGACCAACACTAAGAAAGTTTATTCCCTTAAGACGACCTACTGACCAGTTTATTACTTGACAACAAAACGAGACAATGCTATTTTCACACAAATCATTTGAGACAAAACCAAAACTACATCAACCTGGATTTCACAACAAGTATAAGTAGGTAGAAATCAGATTGAAAAACCTCTAAGACAACCAACTGACCGGTCAGTGGGTTTTACCAATTAACTTTCAAAAAATTCAAGCATTGGCAAAATGAGTGGCCAGTCAGCTAAACAGTAAACAGACAGACAAAGATAATGCCACGCCTTTTTATCAAAGAGATTGGAAGAAACTCGAAACCGATTCGCATGGTTTTCCACATGAGTGAATGTAGTCGAACTCAAAAGATTCGAGTTTTTACAACGAAGAAACATTGAGCTTGAAAACTTGGCTTAATTAACACAAAACAACTGCCTACACTCTCCTAATGTCGCAAATCATTTAGAATTAACACTACCGATCACAGAATAAGGTTTTAGGCAATAATGTAACCAACATTCACATCAACCACAACGTTTCAATTCATATGTTATGGTTTAAAAACATATTTCTACGTCTGTATGAAGGGGTAGGCAGAGATGTTTTACCCGTATTTTGCATAGTAGACAAGTCGTTCGGCTGATTTTGCTGAAACTTTGGGATCTTGTATTGAGTCTTTTTTTCATGGAGCATTTTATTTAAAGATTATTTTCAACAATACTTAGGTAATATTTGCAAAAAAAAAGAAAAATACAATATACATATAAAACAAAGTCACTTTTCGTGTCTGTCTGTTTGACCTGTGACCACAATGGATTTCACCATCATTTTATAGAATCTATTTCGGGAGATTTATGTATACCTACCTACACATACATATTTATGTATATAAACTTAGATACAGGGTGTAAAATGACCCATCACATAGCCGTTATCTATACATTCTGTACATCAAACTAAGTAACATTAAGCAAAAATTATTGCTAGGAAACAACTTTTGGTGTGAAACGTCGCTGTTTACGGCAGCACGCATTGTAACGCACGCACGCATAACATTGTGCCATAGTATTGGGTGAATGCAACGGCACAAGAATATAAGTTAAGTTATAACACTGAACACTTGTTTTGGTCTTTTACCTTTGGCCTTCAATATCTCTGTAACCAGAAGGTCCCAGGCACGGTCCAGAATAGTGATGCAACGAATACGAATACGAATATTCGTATTCGCCGAATAGTAGACATTTACCGAATATTCGTATTCGGCGAATACTAATACGAATATTTAAAAATTAATATGTTTGTATGGCCAACATGGCCTGAAATCGCACAAAGCAGAGAGATTTGGAAGGAAATAGGGGAGGCCTTTGCCCAGCAGTGGGACACCATATAGGCTAACAAAAAAAAAAAAAAAAAATGTTTGTATGCAAATCTAATTACTGGCAGACTTGGAAAACGCGCGACGTCGGCACGTAAAAATACGACGTGTGCAAGGGCCTTAACCGCAACGACGACGCGACGGGGGACTCCTCGGCCATAGTTTATACAGTGCCACGGCTCGGGAGTTTTCCTATCATTACGAACCATGGATTGATTAATTCATTCATTCCTTTCATTTCATTTGTCAGTCGAATGCACAAGTCAAGCAAGAGAGTATTGTTTTATTTATTTTCTGACGTTGCTGCGAAGTGAAAGAAGTTGAAGTTGAATAGAAAATATCTTCTCGTAAACGAGATCAAAGTGACATATGGAAACACTTCGATAAATTACCAAATAAGTAGTTATATGGTCTGTATTTCTTTTGTATAACAAAAGGTAGGATAGTAAGTCCTAAGTAACTTAGACGAACGTTAGTAATGGCTGCGTCTATGTAGTACTACTAGACTATTAGTCTTTTATTACCATGGCGAGATATTCGTATTCGTATTCGCCGAATAGTATGTTTGATATTCGTATTCGTATTCGTAAAAGTAGTATTCGTTGCATCACTAGTCCAGAACAAAAAAATATCGCAATGACGGGGAGTATAAGTGACTCTCGGCTTCGTTAAACGTCTTTTTACACCCTAAATAGCATAGATATCTCGATGTTGTGACATTTATCTGTTTATTTTATTTTAATATAAAACGACCAAGGCCTATTTATTACATTAGCTATAGACAAAGACACAAACACATTAAAAAAAAATGGCTACGGCTTTTGGCTATCGGAGCAAATAGATGGGACAGTTCGTCATGCAGTTCAGGAGCATGTTTTTCCGTGAAGAATCTTACACATATTAATGACATGACGCCAAATCAGTAAATTGCACATGTGTAAAGCAGGGGCGGGTTTTTAGTCTAATGTAAAACTAAAATAAGACATAGAAAAATTCCTAGAAGGAAGGAAGAAGAAGGAAGCGACGGATATTTAACGTTTTCATTGTAACGGGCGAACCCCATACACCACAAGATTGCCGTTACATGAGCGCATCTGCCCAGAGTTTGTGCTCCAGCATTACTAGTGCAATAATTTCGAAATATGGCATCGTTTCCACTGCCACAAACATTTAATTCTACGCACAAATAATAAATCACGGCATTTCAGAACCTAAATGCGACTTTTATTCTAATAAATCTTGGTTCACTGTAATTTCGATCTATTTAAAAAATTCGCTAATCCTCATTTTGCGGTGCTTCGTCTCCTATATGCTTAAGTGAACTGTCTTGTATATAACCGCGCGATAGGTAAACCTGATGTGTTCCAAAAGTTAAATCTTTTAAAATGCAATATTTAAACGCGGAAAGAGTGGTAAGTATATCCGCTGCAGTTAATCTAACCCATCGTGCTTTTCGTTGTCAGAGATGTTCAGCCTCTACTCGTGCCTGTACGATGATAACTTTACCAACACGGTTAAGTATCGTAGTTGCTAGCTGTACGTCTACATTTGGCATTATAATAATTCCAAAATATTAATTTATTATGGTAGCGATACGGAGAAAGTCGCTTAAATTCGGAACATGAGACGTGGATATGGAATTATTGAAGAATTTGAAAATATTTTTTGATGGCCATTTCATGCTTCCACTATCCATCATATTTTAGTTACAATCTGCGCCTTATTAGCTTCTTCAGTTGTGTATTGTTTTTGGCCAGGTTTCAAAGTAGGAGGCATCATTGATTGAAAACCTACCCAATCGATTTAGTGGTGAAATGGCAACTCGCTATCCACGATGAATATCTCATGTGCGCTGTGTCATAAGCAAAAGTTATGATCCTTCCGCTGGGCATCTTGAGATCACAGAGGTCGTTAATGAATGTTAGAAGTAAAGGAGGACCGAGGATACTGCCCTGTGGGACGTCGTGTATGACAGGAAGATCACTATTAGTCCACTCGTATACTTTAACTCTCTGGAATCCTTTGGTGAGGTAGTCGGAAAAAGCTTCAGTTGCTCATCCCTTACACCAATGTTCTCCAATTTGTTCACCAACAGAGGGACGGAGACTATGTCAAAGGCGTTGGCAAGGTCTATGAAGATTACTATAACCTTTTTGTTTTCGTCGAGTTTTTCAGAAACAATCTTAGTTAAACCGTGAATGGCGTCGCTGGTCGACAAGCCAGATTGGAAACCATACTGAGAAGGTGATAGCAGTGAGTTGTCTTCCAGGTAGTCAACCAAGCGCTTCTTCATGATTCTCTCCAATACCTTAGACAAAGCTGGCAGAATGGAAAGTGGTCTATAGTTGTTGACACAGGCTCCTTCACCACCTTTAAAGATGGGGTGAATCTGTGCTATTTTCCAGGCGTTTGGGAATTTGCCGGAGTCAATGGCAAGGTTGCAGATAAAAACGTTTGGAGAAATATGGATCTGTATAGACAGATATAGATCTCTTCACAATGTCGGTAGAGATGTTGTCATAGCCAACAGCGCAATCAGACTTTAGACTATGAATGATATTTTCAATCTCTTCCAGGTCCGTGGGGCAAAAAAGCTTCGAGTGGGGATGAAGGTTGAGCGGTGGTGAAGGGATACTATTACCAGAACTACAGCGCGCGGTCAGCGATATTTTTGCCGATGTTAACAAAAAAATTATTGATTTTATTCGTAGGAGAAATAGGATCCAGTGTATTAATTAGCTATCTGGCCTCGTTTTTAGATTTTTGTGTGGTTAATGTATTTTATTGTATTCCATAATATTTTGTTATTAGTTTTAGCTGCAGTCTGAAGTTCTAATTTATCATGTTCCCTTTTTATCTTTTTTAAAAGTTCGTTGAAAAAATCTTCTATAGGTTAATATTATGGTTTGGTTGTTAGGATTATTTTTTTGCTTTTTGGTGCATTTTTCCTCATACACCATAATAAAGTGGTCGTTATCCAAGGTTTAGTAATTTTCTTACGGTTTGACATTTTTATAATTTGTGTATTAGATTGTATAATACTGTTCAATGATTTAACGAAGAACTGAACAGCAAGATTAACATCACTCATTAAATACAAGTCATGAAAGTTGAGATTCACAATTGCATCGTCCATTTTTTTGTAATTTAATCGTTTAATTATTACGGATAGGATAAGAATGACGGTATCATGATCAGTGATAGAGGTTTCAACTACATAACAAGAAGCTGTCAGTCGCGTTTCTGATATAATGTGATCCAAGCATGTCTTATTACATCTGTCTTACTACGCTATTCTTGATTTAAATTAACGACTTGTGTAATCTGAATACTAAGGACGGGAAAATTATATCATATGCCGACGACCGGCGTTAATAATATTTATCGCTAAAACCAGTAGCAAACAGTACGAAATGCTCAACTAAGTTTTTATACTGTGACTAATTCAAAGCAATTTACTAACATTAAATGCTGACAAGACAAAATATATTCATTTCTCCATACGCAAGCCTCAATTTAACATTATTTAGGGACATAGGTGGAAGGTATTCCACCTGTCTCCTTATACGCGTATTGGAGGTGAAACAGAGTCAAGGAGCGGAAGAGAAACTTCAACTTGCAGAAATAATCATATAATTGTCACACGTATGAAGTTCTAACGTTCGGTACACTATTAGTACTTATAATTAATTAGAATCGAAGGGACAAAATACTAATGACGTATTATCTAGTCTGTTCCGCGACGGTCAACAAGCAAGCGAGCGACGCTACTAAAAAGGCCGCTGTAGGTAACGGCCCCGGACCGTGGCTTCGTGTTGCCACTTACAAAGGGTGCGTTCCTGACTACTTATAATTTTAACTAAACATAACACAGGCGACGCCACGTATACTAATGTGCGTTCACGAATTCACAATACGTGACGCCACAATTACTAACCCTCATCTATATGCCCATCAATGTGGAAACCGTTCAGTCAACATGTGTAATTGCCCTTTTATTCTTAAAACGAGCGGCATAAAATACCTCGGTGTAATAATGGACGACACACTGTCTTTCAGAAAACACATTGAAAGTCTAACTAAAAGAGTACGCAAATTAACATACGTTTTAAAAAAATTGCGAACATTTGCAAATTCAAAATTTATTTGTTATTTGGCCCTGTGTCAATCTATAATTCAATACTGTATCACTTCATGGGGTGGCGCACCAAAAACCTACTTCCTCTTGAAAGAGCTTAGAGAGCAATTTTAAAGGTAGCAAAGGAAATTGCTCAATTTGTTCGGCTGATCTGGCTAAGTGTGGACAAGATCTTTAATAATAAAAGACTTGCATTTTAAAAACCACTTATCTATAGGAAAGCAAATATTATAATAAAGTTGTAGCAAGATGTAAGAATATGCTTCAACTGGCATGTGAAAAATTTAAACCATGCCGGGTAAAATCTTTATTATAGTTGCAACGTGTGTCTTCTGCAATGCATGACATCAACGCCACAATTAACACATCGCATTGATTCCTCATTCTCACTCGAAGTACGTGTAGCACAAGTTCGTGCCGTGGTTGCCATTTAAAGCCGATTCGAGATCCATTATAGCGCTAGGTTCAACGTGAGGTGCAGATTCAGTGTCCAAGGGTAAGGCCGGATCATCATGAGGAGCGGTATCGAAGTCCATGATAAGAAAAACAAACGTTCGAAGCTGCGAGTAAACAAAATAACATCCACAGTGCATGAAACCAAAGCGAATAGTTTTTTCATTGTTGTCAGTTGTCATTTCACTTGACGTTAGGGATGTTCGATATGTATCGATACTCAAGTGAGTCGGTACAACGGGATTTGATCGATTTTTACATCGATTCAACAATATCTATCTCTTTATCTATCTATCTATACCTAAACGATCCACTACTGTAAATTGATAAAGGTAGTGAGGATCGATCAAATAATCGTATTACTGTACAATCGTACTGTAAAACCGTAGTGGTCATATCTATGTACATTTTTTTAGTTAAATGAAAAAAATTAAAATCTCGGAAAAAATACTATTAAGGCGGGCCGTTATTTTCCATAAACACGCTTTTCAATCACTACTGACTTTTGTAGAATTGTTTGGGCAAAACCAGGACTCTGCCAATGTAGTAAGTAATTGAATTGAAGACAAACATATTATAAATGATTAATTAAAAGCGATTTTATATCGATGCTCGGATCGAAATGATCCATTGAGTTGCAGAATATCGATACAAAGCAACCGAATCGATCATCTCTATAAACGATAAAAAGGACGAGAAAAGGTTTCCAGCAAAGGTGCTGAATGTCGATTAGGCCTCTCCCTCCCTGCTGTCATTTAATAGTTAATCTTTCTATGGCAGATTTAGGGTGTAAATTGTTGTTTCGTAATTGTTGTTCGTGTAGTTCGCTCTAGATTTTCTATCTGTTTTGGTCCATTTTATAACTCCGAATGAGTACGTTAATACAGGGATGACGAAGGTATTGAGAGCTTTAATGAAATGTTTGCTTGAAAGTTGGGTCTTACAGATGGCGGGATATAGATCCATGTCGCCCGAACTTAGGCCACGCTTACCTCGTTTGCATAGCAAAAATAGGGCGCAGGTGGCGGTTCTGGATTCGCAGTTATCAAACTATTTTGATGACTGCGAAGACCTCACTGATACTCATTCAATTCTGTACTGCGCGGCTGTAGTGGCATGTCGTAGTCAAATTTGCTAATAGTTCTAGAGCTACACGACCGAAACCAGCCGTACCAGCTTGGCAGTGCAGAATTGAGCGCCGTATTGGTGAAGCCAGAGCACTCATCGGCAAACTAATCTGCTTCAGGGAGGGCAATACTCGCCCTAGAGTGATGCGCTTTGTGAGGCGGGCATTCTCAGGGACTGATATCAGCCCTGAGGACTATATGTATGTCCCGTGTCACAGAGCGCATTGACTTCCTGAAGCAGAAAGTGTATGGGCAAACCGTATCCGTAGGTACAAGCGGCGAATAGAGCGATACACTCAGAATCGCACCTTCCAGAGTGATGAAAGGTGGGTTTATAGGTCTTGGGAGCGACCGGAACAAGGTGTGGCTGACACGCGCCTACCGGATGATGATGCCATGGATTCTTTCTGGCGGAGTATCTGGTCGGTGCCTGTCAGTCACACCGAAGGTGATTGGACTCGAGAAGTCGAGCGAGCCTGCGATCCAATATCAGAAATAAGGGCTATTACCATCTGCCCCCAAGATGTAGCACGTGCAGTTCGTCCGTTACCTAACTGGAAGTCTCCAGGGCCGGACGGGCTGCACAACTTCTAGATCAAATGGTTTGTGAGATCGCATGCTTGCTTGGCGGCTAAATACCAGACTTCTTTAGAGTCTGGGTCGCTACCCCAGTTCCTAACAACAGGAGTTACCCACCTGCTCCATTAATCTGATAGCACCGCGGAACCCAAAAATTATAGGCCGATCACGTATTTACCAACAGCATATAAACTTTCCATCCATTTTGCGAGCTAAAATTAACAAACATATAAACACCAACTCCATCATGTCTGCCGCCCAAAATGGATGTAGGAACAGGTCCCGTCCCGTGGTACTAAGGAGCTACTCCTCATTGATATGGCCATTAGCCAACAGGTTCGCCGTTCCCGAAAGGATCTTTCGACATGCTGAGATTATAAGAAGGCCTATGACTCGGTGCCACATACATGGCTCATGAGGGTGCTGGAGTTGTATAAAGTGGATGCAACTCTACGCACCTTCCTGATGTCGTGTATGGGACAATGAAGTACGGTCCTCCGCTATCCAGGATGTTGAAATATCCAGAGGAATAGCGAGCCGATAAGGATCGAGCGAGGCATATTTCAGGGCGATAGTTTGAGCCCGCTTTGGTTCTGCTTAGCCCTGAATCCTCTAAGCACACTGCTGGAGGATTCCGGTCTGGGCTATCAGTTGAGGAAAGGTGGTCAGGTTATATCTCACCTCCTCTACATGGATAACCTAAAACTCTTGGCCCCAACAATTTGCAACTGATGGAGCTACTGAAAGTAACTGAAACTTTCAGAAGCGTCATCAGGGTGGAATTTGGTGTGGACAAATGTGCGGTCATGCAAAGCCAGGGGAGATTGTGGAATCCTTGGGAACCCGACTCTCGGATTCCATAAACCTTAGAGCCCTCTTCGCATCCGAAACCTATAAATATTTGGGTATGTTGGATGCGTTGGGCATCAATGCTACTGACATGAAGCAATTGTTAAAGGAGCGCTTTTTTGGCCGCCTGAAGAAAGTATTTAATAGTCTTCTCTCAGGCGGAAACAAGGTGCGCGCCTTTAACGGTTGGGTCATGCCGATTTTGATGTACTCTTTCGGTATACTCAAGTGAACTCAGACCGATCTCGATGCCATGGATAGGAGGGTCCGTACGCTACTGACTGCATATCAAATGCATCACCCACGGTTATCGGTAATGAGACTGTATATCCCGCGAAAGTGTATGTGGTCGAGGCTTTTTAAACGCTAAGACCCTCCACAATCGCAAGATTTGCAGTCTCAGGGAATATTTCCTGGAAGCCGACATGGGGATGCATCGAGATGTGGTCGCGGTGGATAAGGGCCTTACCCCGCTCTCTTTGGCTAAAGAGAACTGTCGCAAGCATTTAGTGCTTGACACTAACGATCGCAGGGAGGTATGGCAGAGTAAGGAGCTTCACGGACGCTTCTTTTGGGCCCTACATGGACCCGATGTAAATTTAATAGCTTCCGTGACCTGTTCCCTAATTGCGTAATACAACACAATCTGTTTCGATTTGAAACAGACTGCAATTCGCGAACAATTACCGGAGATTTATTGTGAAGGATGGCACGGTTGACATCTGTCGGGCATGCTACCGTCCGGGAGAATCAATCCGACACATTATCTGCGGGTGTTCTCGTCTAGCTAACGAAGAATACTTACATAGACACAACCTTGTAGCCAGGATTATCCATCAGCAACTTTAAATCTATAATAAGAGTAGAGATGTGTGTCTTCGAAACTGCTGGGGGTGGTCGGGAGATATTTCTATCGGCAGCTTACAGATATTTACTGTCTGTGGTACCTACCAGTGTTGAAGCAGAGCGTGCTTTTTCTTCAGTAGGCTATATAAGTAACAAGCTGAGAAGTTCGCTGTCTGATTCAACATAGAATGCGCTTTCCTTTTTGCAATCTCACTTTCAAAATAAAATTAAACAAAAAAAAACGTTTAAAATTCAGAAATTTGTATCAAAACTTTTTGTATTATTGTGTTATTTACATACTTTAACATTTTTTTAATGTTACTAAAATGATCACCAAATGATTGCTAGCTAGTTAAGCTATACTTACTTACATTTCTACAAATAATGATACCTATGTTGATTTTTACATGATGACATTTTTAGATAATAATAAGATTTTTTTTTTATATCGTACTATTCAAATTCTATGTGAAATACCTTCCTGCAAAAAGACTAGATTAAGTTTAAGTTTTCATTACGTTTCTTAATTCCTAGTCCTACCTAAATAATCAACCAATACCAAATTGTTACATAAGAGAGCTATATACAAAACGTATTTATTTTATTATTTTCAATAAATAAGAACAACAAAGACTGATTTGAAAATAAAAAACACGTATTTTATTGATTTTATTAATGTCCTAATTGAACTTGCGTTCAATACCGGATTACCGGTATTGATACCGGGATCACGGTATTGACTTTTCCAATACCGGTATTGATACCGGTATTAAAAATCTAGTATTTGAAAGCCCTAGCTTCGACCAACACCTAAGGAGGCTCTCGTTGGGCAGCTGGATCAAGGGCTTGATTCAGAAAGCGGTACTCCTGGACACGGCTCGCATTGTCAGGAGGTTCCTCTCTCTGGAGCCCTGACCCTTTTCCCGATACCGGTGGCCTACTATTTTTTAGGGTTCCGTTGCCAAATGGCAAAAAACGGAACCCTTATAGATTCGTCATGTCTGTCTGTCTGTCTGTCTGTCTGTCTGTCCGTCCGTATGTCACAGCCACTTTTTTCCGAAACTATAAGAGCTATGCTGTTGAAACTTGGTAAGTAGGTGTATTCTGTGAACCGCATTAAGATTTTTACACAAAAATAGAAAAAAAACAAATAATTTTGGAGTTCCCCATACTTAGAACTGAAATTCAAAAAAAAATTTTTCATCAATCCCATACGTGTGTGGTATCTATGGATAGGTCTTCAAAAATGATATTGAGGTTTCTAATATCATTTTTTTCTAAACTGAATAGTTTGCGCGAGAGACACTTCCAAAGTGGTAAAATGTGTGTCCCCCCCCCCTGTAACTTCTAAAATAAGAGAATGATAAAACTAAAAAAAATATATGATGTACATTACCATGTAAACTTCCACCGAAAATTGGTTTGAACGAGATCTAGCAAGTAGTTTTTTTTTAATACGTCATAAATCGTAAACCGCAATTTACCTTTCATTCAATGTTACTTGCTGCTACAGAACCCTTCATGGGCGAGTACGACTCGCACTTGGCCGCTTTTTTTATTTTTAAATGTTTTTATATTTTCTATATTCTAATATTTAAAAATGTAATTTATAACTTAAGCATTTTAATGAAATAAAGGAAATTTATTCAAATATAAAAATTGGTAAAATACAGTATAAATCTTATAAACTGACCTCACATTGTAGGTACGGAAATCCTATACAATGCAAGATCAGCATAAACTTGAATTGTATAAGCTTGATGTGTAGCCGTGTGTACATTAATTTATCGCCACTCGCGAGCTATTTTAATGCGCCCGGTCTAGACGCTGTTAAAACCTCAGAGATGTTAAAATTAGACACCTATATAATATTGATTGTGTTTTTGTAGGCATTTGGAAAGAAACTGCCTCTGATTCTTTGGACAAGTACCTTAACAAACAACACACTCATCGAGAACTACCTGGACAAGGATGATTACATTATCCAGGTTTGTTTTAAAGTCTTACACGTTCAAACACACCTTATTTCTTGCCAAGATAGTTATCAGGGAGTCCCGGATATCTTGACCTTAGGTTTAAGAAACCTTGCTATTAAATAGAAGAAGACTCGTCCATGTGTGAAATATGGAATCTATCTCATATGATGACCGTCTGTCTGTGACATGCCATTTGCCAAAACAAATAATCTTTATTACCTTATATACTTACAACATACTCTTTGATTACACCGCTTCGTTGATTTAAGCGATGATATTTGTTTCTCGTCTTGTGCGCAAAGTAATCGGACTCAAAATGAGCTACCCCTTGACTGTCACGAGCTCTCCTGGAGATCGATAACAATTAATAGTACATTACTGCCGCGGTCTATAATGACTACTTTGCTGGTTGCGCTGATGATGGCCGACAGCACAGCGTAGCGCAGCTCCAGGCCGACACAGCGCGGTCAGCGTGCAGCACTTGATGGACGAGCTGAGATAAAGGCCGAGGCCATAGGTCGAGGCCTTTACAGCGAGGACAGCAAGGGTTGCAATGATGGCCAAGCTGGAAGGCCTAGATCGTAGCTAGGCTAGCTCGAGGCAATCATAGCGTGACCAGCGAAGCAGTCATAATGGGCCAAGGCTTGTATAGTGCTTTACTCAAAAATGCAAGTACCTAATCTAAATAAAACCAGCAAGTAATTTCAATAAAATATATATTAATTAACTAGAAATTTAATTAAAATGACAATTATGAAAAGTACAGTTACTAAAATTCAACACCGACTTTCCCGGTTTGATATTACTAATAGTTTGCGATAATTTTAATGCGGTGTGCTTCATCTTTAATGTCTGGCGGTGTTAAACACATTGAATCGGAAGAATTTTCGCTTTGAGAGCTCATTTTTAGCAAAAAAGTCACTAAATAAAAATAAAATTTTCGCTGAACCGCGCTTTTGTTACTTCTTTGTTTTTTTTTAACAATGAGTAGTTGGAACTATACAGCCAAATATGGAATAAAATCTTTTTGTACCTATCTCTATAAATACAAACAGCTGTGTTTTAAATAAAATCTTTTTGCATTTGATCTTTTAAAACGTTGAAACGTCAAAATAGCGGCCGGCAATGTTTTGCCGGCCTGTTAGAGCGACTAGCAAAACTTTGCCGGCCGCTCCTTGAAACAGAACGGCAAGGTCGACTTTGCTCAAACAAGGTTGTCAAAATAATGACCACATTACATGCATTTTTGAGTCAAATTCTATTGTGTCTCATTAATGACAGTTGAGCTCATAATATAATAAGCTTTCGTGATTTTACCGCTCTTCCACAAGCAGTCCTTCCATAGATTTATTATAAACCGCCCCAGCACCTTCGCACGGCTGCTACGACTTGACAACACATCGAGATTTTTTTATTAAATGTAAGTTTAAACATTTATTTTACACATAAACTTTCCGGAATTCATTATCTAAATGATGGTAAAAACCGTACCTACCTATAATAATCCGTCGCGGAGTTTAGAAGAACAATGCACTCCTTTACTTAGGCGAAGGGGCAACTAGAAAATAGAATTGATTCTTCCTTTGAATCTCTTCAAAAGTGCCTTCTACTTGCTTAATTGTAATAAATGATTAAATTTTGACTTGTACCTCAGATTTGGACGACTGGCTCCAATCCTCATATCCAGTTTCTCCTAGAGAAGGGCTACCGACTGATCATGTCCAACTACGACGCGCTATATTTCGACTGCGGATTCGGGGCCTGGCTTGGCGAAGGTTAGTGCTGCAGCTGTGTTTTCACTCCAAGAATAGAATACTCTTTAGTATTGTTTTTTTTTTTAATATTAGAATAGAATAGAATTTTTCTTTATTGGAGTCCAAGACTCAACAAGATTGTTAGTAAAACTTACAACTATGTTAGTAAACACAGACACTAAACTAAAACAGGGAAAACAAAACAATAAATAACGGTTGGTCACCGCTGTGACATCCCATGAGAGACGGCACTACAGTGACCCATGTATTCGCAGTCCAGGCGACTCGCAACCATGCTTAAGACACTGTTGGAGCTGCCCCACACCCTGCGCACCAGGGAAGCGCACCTTTTACGCATTGTTGCGTAAAAGCAATCTACATGCGCATCTGCGAACATCCCTGACGCACTACAGAAACGGGGCAGCCCCACCAGTATCCTAAACGCATTGTTAAATTGAACGCGGAGCGCGCTATACGATCTTTGCGTATATCTTGCCCACAGGCTGCACGTGTAAAAACTAGTACAGTAGGCTCGAAAGAGCGTGATTTTTAAAGGAAGTGAGCATCGTGCAAACCTGCAAGCCAGCATATTCGCTCTAACCGACAACGCCCTCCGCTCCCGTTCAATGTCATCATCGTCTTTGAGGTTGGGAGTCACTATATGACCAATATACTTAAACCTGTACTCTCTGCAAAACCACCACCATACCTGTACCATAAAGTAATACAGGCGGTACCGCATCAGGACTTTTACCCCCAGCCTCAAAGACCATGACCTCCGACTTCTTACTGTTGTATGCCAAGCCATGAACTATAGCATATTATGTACACTATATGAATTAAGTACAGATTATAATCCTAATGCTCGTTTCCAGTTGACGTTTTCCATTCAAACAAATATCAACTTTATGCAGTGTCAATTAAGTTGATTTTAAAAAGTCTAGCTGCCAATGTAGTATAGAAAATGTCATAAAATATTGAAGGTGTATAAAAACTAGTTTATGTGTAGACGATATTTTTGTTTCTCAAATCACAAAAATGGGAAACTAAATCGTGAACGTAATGTAAATAACCCGTCAATGTTAAGGTAACAACTGGTGTTCTCCGTACATCGGCTGGCAGAAAGTGTACACCAACAGCCCGAAAGCCATCGCCAAGGAATATAAACACTTGATCTTGGGTAAGTGCGGACAGCTTTTTACAATTTACTACCTGCGCCCTCCGGTTTCACCCGCACAAGTCTCGATCCCATCGGAATATCGGGATAAAAAGTATCCTATGTCCTAATCCTAACCCCAGGTCATGGTCTACCCATGTGCCAAATTTCATCCAAATCCGTTAAGCCGTTTTAGCGTGAAAGCGTAACAAACGAACAAACTCAATTTCGCATTCATAACAATATTATTATAGGTATATGTTAAGATATTATATTATAGGTATTATTTTATTTTCCAGCTACTGCTTCGTGTTAAGTAACGTTTATAGATATCGGCCTAAGACTCTAATGGCCTATTACAAAACAAAATTAATCTTTAGACTAGTTTAGACCCAAGACTAAACCATGTTTAAACCATCGAGCTATTTTTGAATTTAGAACTTTATTCCACAACGCATTTAGTAATTTGTGGTGCAAGCGGGCCTAAGTTGTCAATTGTAGTTTGTAATTGTAGTAGTTAAACAATGTTAATAAAAACTAAAAACCCGACTGCAAAAAAACATAGCTGAAAAGGGAAAAACAATTTTGAAAACCAATAACCTGCAAAAACCTAACTTTTGTTTGTGAGCCTGCGATACCATTATGCATTTTTGCAGTCGGGTTTTTTTGTTTTTTAATAAAGTACTATTTTATTTCAGGTTTTAGATTTTTATCATTTTTCATTCCAAATTACATTTAGGTACATATAATTTGTATTTTTGTAATCACCTTATAAAACCCTTCATTTTGTTACCTCACTCGTCAGGTTTGGAAGTTTTTTTAGCGCCAATAATCCGCCATTTTGATTTTTTATATGGCAGAAATCAAGAAATGTACAAAAATGGTCAAGGTAAAGCCGTGGTCGCATGCCATTATAATTTTGTAGGTGTACAGGCATGCGACCACGGTTTTACCTTGACCATTTTTGTACACACAGCTCCATTATTAAGTAGTTACCTCCCAAAAGACATGTGCGTTCAAATCCATGATACAGTCCAGTAGAGAAACCATATTTTTTCCACAAAACCTTTTATAATTCTAAAGTTTTTTGTTTCGCTGAATAGATAGCTTTAGTGAATTCATAGCTATGTACAAAAATGCTAAGAGCTTAGAGCTATGCAATAGGTATATAGTAGGAATTTCCTGTTTTTTTTTTATAACAATAATGTAAAATTTAACTTAAAATTCTTTATTGTTTCTTTATTAGTATTATCTAAACTTTCATTTGTGAAAATTCTAATGTCCCGTAGCACTTCCAATAAAAAATTAAGTTTTTCAAATCATTTTCTATGTCCTTATAGGGCTTAGTTATACCTCACAACAAAAGTTCTAACAACTAAGTACATATTATGCTGCACAAGTAATTATGTTTTTACTTTGTTATATGCAAAATATTGAATAGAAGTTTATAATTTTGCGCCTACATATTCGTAATAATAAACTCTGCTACCATACAAAAGTTTAAACATATACGTGCATGCCTTTTCTTTAATAAATAAAATACAATTCGGGTATTGCGGGGCGCTGTGTAGATACGACAATTCGTGTGTGTCTGACCATTTCGAGGAAAATCCATGCCACAGTATAAAATATTTGCAGTTAATCAACTGAATTAGTTTTTCTTACGTTTGTTTTTTTTCCTTAGGTTTATGGCACCTACGGTGTAGTGAACTAGAATTATTACTTAAAATGTCCTGTTTACCTAATGGGCGTTTTCACATTATCAGATAATGACACCAACCCGATACAACATGAATGATGTATATTTTGTAACCACATTTTGATTTAAAAGAGTGTCCGTGGAGTTTCTTGCCCGTTCTTCTCCATAGGTACCTACTACGCTTTAGAATGGGCAACTAGCTTCATCTTTCTGACTGACCGACCCCTTAACAACTCAATATGCTTGTAATTGGTTTATTTGAAATAGATGCTTTGAGTTTCAGTTTGAGTTTGAATACCGATGTGTCAGCAACTACACCGACATCGATTCGATATCGGTATAATTAGTATCGGCCCTATGATATTGGTGAATATCGATGACCATTGCGACGCATCAAATAACCACAGCACTAAGTATCGACGTCTCGAAGTCAGCAGTGCGAAAAAGTGTGTTCAAGTGAAAGAATGTCCTCTAATCTCACCCCATACTGTGTCTTTGCTGGTAGCTATCGGTGTCGATCGCTGTCTGCGACGATATAGGTGACAATAATAACACAATGTAAAAGCATTTAATAGATACTAAACGTATGCGATTATCTGACCGCCGATATTATCTCGATGTCGGGTCGGTGCATGTCGTTATAAAAACTTTTTTACAAAAAATACAACCGACTTCCAAACTACAAAGTGAAAAATAACTTTAATTTCAGAAATCGGTGTCTTTAGATCACTACTAGCTGACCCCGGCAAACGTTGTTTTGCCAATTATTTGTTTGGGGTGGACAACCCTTATCACTTAGGGGTATGAAAAATAGATAGTAGCCGATTCTCAGACCTACTGAATATGCATATAAAATTTGGTAAAAATCAGTAAAGCCGTTTCGGAGGAGTAAGGTAACTAACATTGTGACACGAGAATTTTATATATAAGATTTTCGTTTTATGACACCGAGTTCTGAAATTAAAGTTATTTTTCACTTTGTAGTTTGGAAGTCGGTTGTATTTTTTGTTAAAAAGTTTTTATTTCTCGCTTTTTATTAGGTCAATTTGTAATTTATCTAAGTTACATTAGCCTAATGCCAACTGCTCATCACCATTTACAAAATATTGCTTTTCCCGATTCAGGGACGCTCATCGTTGAGGAGTTCTCCTGGTACTTCACCATCAGCTCCACTTCTCCATATGCATTGTGACGAGCATAAATTGCATTGCAACCATATTAAAGTAATCAAATCGCAACCCGTGAAATACTTATTATTGAGTAGTTCCGGTGGCTATTTGTGGTCTTCATCATCAGTTCAACTTAACTAAATGGTGCTTTTCAAGAGCAACTGCACGAGTTACTATAAAAAATACCCAAATCGCTATAGGTTTGCCTGTAATATTTGAAGCGTTCCCTCGATTTCTCTAGGATGCCATCATCAGATCCTGGTATCCTTATCATGGTACCACTCTTGGGATATCTCCATTCGAACAAAAAAAAAGATCATCAAAATCGGTTCATAAACGACGAAGTTATCCGCGAAGACACATAAAAAAAAATATATATTATTATATATGGTCGAATTGAGTAACCTCCTTTTTTTGAAGTCGGTTAAAAAATCAACTAATTTTATTGATGAAAGAAACATAATTTAAGAATTTTATCAAGTAGACAAGCCATATGCCCGGCGTGTGCCCGATGGTATTTTCTAGGGATGCAACGAATACGAATATTCGTGTTCGTTGGAAAATATTTCTCGATAAAACCTTTATATTATTTTTTATCACATCTATTCAAAAATTTCTAGTTTAGTCCTCGTAAACAGGGACTAAAATCACTTTTAATCCCTAGGGATTTGAATTTGGAACGTGGATATTGTTAGTAAAAAAAAGTTCCAATCACCAAAGAGATCAAACACGAACATTGTATGAACAAGTAACAGGCTGGCAAGAGAGAGAAAGTGTGAATTTGGTCAAAATGAAAATCCAAGATGGCGGCTGCGAAAATTTTCAAATTATTCGTCATGGGTGTCGTTTTCATAGTTTTCGATGGTGCTAAAGCCGATAGTGAAGTCAAAATGAAAATCCAAGATGGCGGCTCTGAAATTTTTCAAATTTTTCATCATTGGTATCGTTTTAATGGTTTTCAATGGTGCTAAAGCCGATAGTGAAGTCAAAATGAAAATCCAAAATGGCGGCTGTGAAATTTTTCAAATTATTCATCATGGGTATCGTTTTCATGGTTTTCAATGGTGTTAAAGCCGATAATGAGATCAAAATCAAAATTCAAGATGGCGGCTATGAAAATTTTAAAATTTTTCGTCATGGGTATCGTTTTCATGGTTTTCAATGGTGCTAAAGCCGATAAAGAGGTCAAAATAAAAATCCAAGATGGCGGCCGTAAAAATTTTCAAATTTTTCATTATGGGTATCGTTTTCATGGTTTTCAATGGTGTTAAAGCCGATAGTGAGGTCAAAATCAAAATCCAAGATGGCGGCTGCGGAAATTTTCAAATTTTTCGTCATGGGTGTCATTTTCACAGTTTTCGAGGGCGCTAAAGCCGAAAATGAGGTCAAAATGTAAATCCAAGATGGCGACTCTGAAAATTTTCAAATTTTTCATCATGGGTATAGTTTTCATGGTTTTCAAGGGTGCTAAAGCCGATAGTGAGGTCAAAATGAAAATCCAAGATGGCGGCTGCGGAAATTTTCAAATATTTCGTCATGGGTATCGTTTTCATAGTTTTTGAGGGTGCTAAAACCGATAGTGAGGTCAAAATACAAATCCAAGATAGCTGCTGCTGAAATTTTCAAATTTTTCGTCATAAGTGTCGTTTTCATAGTTTTCGAGGGTGCTAAAGCTGATAGTGAGGCCTAAATATAAGTCCAAGATGGTAGCGATTTTTGTTTTAAATGATACGTGAGAAGGAACTTCGTTGACTGCACACGTTTTATTTTCTCATAGAGGGTGATAAAAAGTAGAGTGTTCACCTCGGGAGCAACACTATTTTAAGCTCGAGTGAAGTACTTTGAATCCCTCGCTGCACTCATGATTCTACTTTAGAATCCCTCGCTGCGCTCGGGATTCTACTCTAGAATCATCAATTTTTTTCATCAATTCAATAAAAGAAACACTCTCGCCTTAAAAATAGTTGTTTGCTCCCTTGGTAAACTATCTACTATTTCACTCCTCTTGCTCAAAAAGTCCGTTATTGTAGCGTACCAGAGCGGGGAAAAAATAGCATTTTCGTACCACTTGCTCAAAAAAGTGACATTCTATGCCACAAAAAGCGAATATAACAATAGTCATTTTTAATCTGTTAAAAACAAGGAAAGAAAATTGTACTGAATTTCATTCATCCTCTAGGGGGAGAATGTGATGAATGTGTGAATTAGGAATACTTACCGAAATTTATACTGAACTACATCTGTGTTTACACTATTGAGTTTATATATAAAGCATTATACATCTTTTTGAAAAAGGCATACGCATTTATTATGCAGTGATGATTATTAAATAAAATTACGAAAACCGACGAGACCGTATGAGCTTGATGCCTTTGCTTTTCCGACAAAACAATAGGGTAAGTGCGCCAATTATGGACCACCATAAGGATTTTGTCAAATAAAACTCAGAATTTTAAAGTATAATCAGCCTTATATATTTTGAACAGTTCGATAATTATTTGGTATCAAAAACGATTAGTAATTTTTTTAAGAAACATCAACATCTTAGAAATAATCCACATTTTCTAAAATATGTCATTATTGTGAATTTGCAAAAAGTGTACAAAATATGGACCACATGGTTTCAAATATGGACCATAGTTAATTGGGTTCAAAATTATTTAAAAAAACTAGTCGTGTTGCCTAAAATTGAATTTGTCAATTGTTAGGGTTAACCAATACTAATAATTGGTACACAATTCGCCCACATATAGTCCGTGCAATCCACGAAGACTTGCTCCACTCCGCTCCGCGCCGTACTAGAGTTCAGCTTACAATACAGAAATTGCGGAGTGGGGCGCGTCTTCGTGGATTGCACGGACTATAGAAATCAACCATATCTTCTATGCCAGCACACTCTTCATGAGCCCATTGCCTACAAGATGCACATTGGATCCATTTCTCTTCATGAGCATCTTCAGAAAAAAGCCCATTACAATACAAGCATTTACTATTTTCTCTCTCTTCTCTCTTGCGTTTTCTTTGGTTGTAGATGCCATCCTAAAACAATAAAATGCAATATAAGTGACTGTTTGTAATATGGACCACTAGTCCATATTCAAAACATGCCGGTGGTCTATATTATAAGACATATACATTTGTAGGTTTATATTGTTGTTCAGAAAATTATAAAAACGATTGGATATTGCAACTTAATATGAATAATTGTAAAATAACTTACCTCTCCCCTGGTTTAATCCACTTTCACAAAGAGTAATATTTGTTGAAATTATGAGCTTACGAAGTTAGCTAAGAAATGACATCGCGCGTTGGTAAAAACGAAAAATGGCTCCCGTGATTGAATGCGCGCTCTCTGTCAGCCTGCAAGTGACTAGCAGGCTGCGGGAGGGGTGAAGCTTAGCGTGTGCTGACCAACGGCTCGATACTAATAACGTTCTTTGAGAAACGCGGGTAGTCCATATTACAGAACCAGTCCATAATTGGCGCATCTATCTATTAGTCTAGGAATTTGCCGCGTTTTTGTTTTCTTCAAATACATAAACGTTAAGTTTATTTTAATTTATTTTTATAAATAAGTTAATGTTCTAAAAATACGTTACGATATTAAATCAAAGCGACAGTGACAGTGAATTGTCGGATTCCATCAGTGCAAATGCTGCCGCAATTATAAATAATTTGCTTCCAACAATATCCAAGGAAAATTATTTTAAAACTTATGAAGAATTTTCAACGTGGATAAGTGCGAAAGGCCTATTAATTTCAGAATCAGTACTTCTTGTCTATTTTGATTATTTATCCAAGACAAAGAATCCGAATACACTTTGGTGCATATACTCAAAACTGAAAGCTACAATAAGCATCAAACACAGCATTGAAATAAATAGATTCACGAAATTACTGGCTTTTTTAAAAAGAAAATCAGAAGGGCATTGCGCAAAGAAGTCTAAAATTTTTACGACTCAAAATGTGGAAAAAATTCTTAATGAAGCTCCTGACGAAAAAATTTTTCTGGCCACAAAAGTAAGTATACATGATTTAACTATGAATATTTCGTATCTTAGTAATGGTAATTATTCTATATATTTACCTGTTTTTTATCTTTTTTAAAGGTGGTCTTAATTTTTGGACTCAATGGTGCTTGCCGCGGATGTGAACTTGTAAACTTAAAGGTGGAGGACGTTGAAAATCATTCCAATGAGTTACTGCTGATTAATGTAAAGGAAACTAAGACAAAGAAAAATCGGTCATTCATTGTACAAGGACAATATACTAAAATCATTCATAAATACCAAGCATTACGTCCCACCAACATGGAAAACAATAGATTTTTTATAAACTATCGGAATGGGAAATGTACTCGACAAGCCATCGGCAAAAATAAAATTAGCAATATGCCAAAGGAAATTGCTAAATATTTAAAACTTAAAGATGTTGAACTCTACACCGGTCACTGCTTTAGACGAACTTCGACGACTTTCTTGGCGGATTCAGGGGCGGATATTACGTCAATAAAAAGACACGGTGGTTGGAGCTCTGATAGAGTAGCTGAGGGTTATATCGAAAGCTCAATGGCGAATAAAACCATATTAAGCAGTCAAATTAACAAAAATATAAAACTTAATCCATCAGAGCCACAACCATCAACTTCCGGCATCTTATCTTCGTCCGTAACTCACGATGCACCACCACCACTATCTCCGACGTATACTATCTACAATGAAACGCAAGTTCCTCAGACGCAAGAACAGAGAAATACTCAAATCAACTCATCAACAATAAATGAACCAAACAAAAATGTAACTCTCTCTATCAATAATCACCAAATGTTTCGAATGTTAACTTTTACTTTTAATTGTAATTATTTTTAATAAATGTTTATCTCATATTATTATTGTGTTAATTTTTTCGCAAATGGTACGAAAAGTAGAGTATTTTCCTCGGTGATAAAGCTGTCTTAGTCTCGCTTCGCTCGTGATTTAAGTTTTTAACACCCTCGCTACGCTCGGGAGTAAACCTCGAGTCCTTCGTTACGCTCGCGATTTAAATCATCACACTGCTTTATCCCCTTGGTTAATAATCTACTAATTTTACTCTAGGGGAAAAAGTATTTCTTGTCTGTAACCAACAAGCCTACAAAAAAGAAAAAGTCTTCATTCTTTTGTAAAACTAACTAGCTTTTTACTACCGCATACCGAGATAAAAAGTTTCCTCAAAAATTCAGATTAAACAAATGGTATATTTTTAAAATAAAATAAACTATTTAATATTGTATTGGATTATTTTATTTTCTCGCAATCGTAGTGAAAAGTAGAGTGTGTAACACAAGGCGCTAAAACCCATTAAAACTCGGTTACTATTTACTCCCTCGCTAAAGCTCGGGAGTAAAACTACCTCGATAGAATAAGTTATTTTAGCCCCTCGTATAACAATCTACTATTCAACAGCAGAAAGTGTACAGACAGGAAAAGGAATAGTTTGTTGTCAAAAAACTTGCAACGATTATGTTAAAAAATAAATCTATAGTTAATTTTAATTATACAATTATAATGTAAATATTTATATTGCTTAACGTGTTTAATTTCCTTTCACGTTTTTTGACTAGTAATTGCATGCCGCTATAGTAGAATCAATTATTCGTATTCGGCGAATAGTACAATCGGTATTCGTATTCGTAAAAGTAGTATTCGTTGCATCAATAGTATCGACAAAAATTTCGAATTTCAATACAAACTTTTATTCCCTATTTGAACCCCTTTATTTGCAAAATTTAAAAAATCCTGAATTTAAGATTTTTATTATGTAGAATGGGTTAGAAATGGTCTTACTGTTTTACTTATTATCCATATTCTTTTGTTAAAAATATAAATAGATCTTTAATCTCAAGGGACTAAAAGTAATTTGAAATTTGGAATGTTGATATTGCTAATAAAAGTTCCAATCACCAAAGAGATCAATCACGAACATTGTATGAACAAGTAACAAGCTGAATGATGAAGTAAACCACGCGCGAGTCATCTATAAAAAAAGAGTTTGTAAAAAAAATAAAAAACGCGCGAATTATGCACATTGCGCCTTCGTTCGTAATTGTTTACTCAAATTCGGAATTTACGTTTTATAAAAAAGTTGTGTGTCGTCCTCAAGTAGTGAGAATGAAATAAATAAACGTAGGTACTATTCTTATTCATAAGTTGCACTTACTTATTTTGTCAGAGAGGGTGATAAAAAATATAGTGTCCACCTCGTGAGCAACACTATTTTAAGCTCGAGTGAAGTACTTCGCTCCGCTCTGGATTCAAAGAAACACTTTCGCCTATAAAATAGTTGTTTGCACCCTTGGCAAACAATCTACTATTCAATTATTGTCAAATTATATTTCATACCATCCTAACCTAAAGTTAGTATCTAATTTTAGCCCTAAGGTCTAACCGGACAATAATATTGTACTGAATTTCATTATAACCCGCTGGTCCTCATTTGAATGTGGAACCTCAAATATCGTATAAAAACACTATTACAAAAAAAAAGGAATCATAAAATCGAATTACTTTTTAGGGTTCCGTACCCGAAGGGTGCCAAACGGAACCCTATTACTAAGCCTCCGCTGTCCGTCCGTCTGTCTGTCAGCGGGCTGTATCTCATGAACTGACATAGGCAGACAGTTGAAATTTTCACAGATTGTGTATTTCAATGGTCACTATAACACCAAATAATAAAAATTAAATTAAAGGGATATGATATTATATATATTTGGAGACCAAATAATAAATTTTACATTTTGAAAAAAAAATACTTGCCTTGGCATCTGGGGTGTCATTGTCTAGAACTCATTGAGCAGAGTACAATTTATTTTAATTTTTCGTTATCTTCAAAAATGAAGAAATAGGGGTCCGTAAAAGTTGAGCTATAACGCAACAACTAAACAAGTTAGGAATTTGAAACTTCTGTATATAATAAAAAAATATTAAAAACGCCGATACGTAAAGTATTTTATTTAAATATAGGCGATTGTCTACGACTGAAAAAAACAGTATCATTATGAAATACAAATTCAGCTCTTCTATTTAAAAAAGGAGAGAGACTGTTCTTTGTAAAAATATTCTTCGTTTAGTATTTTAATTTATCTGAACTGACAAACCGGCCAAATGCGAGTCGGACTCGCAAATAAAGGGTTCCGTACCACCGTACAAGTAAGTTAAAAAATTAAGGGGGTCCTCATACTACAAACTTGTTTTTTCGCCGTTTTTTTGCTAACTATTGTGTATAGTGTGCGGGTCCGACTCGCAGTTGGCCGGTTTTTATTACCTCGCAGAAAGTGTGAAAAGTAGAGTATTCTGGTGTGGGATAAACGTCTTGGGTAAGCTTGAATACCTCGCTGTACTCAGGATTCTAGTCATAACCTGCCTCGCTGCACTCAGGAGCCCTAGAATAGCTAATGGCTCAATATAGCGCCCGTGACATAAGACACTGCTTTATACCCTTGGTGAAAAATCTAATATTGTTCGTGTGCAGGAGGTGAAGCAGCTCTGTGGTCGGAGCAGTCGGACGTGTCCACTCTGGACAACAAGCTGTGGCCGCGCGCCGCCGCGCTGGCCGAGCGCCTATGGGCCGAGCCCGACACGCCGTGGTTACACGCCGAGCAAAGGATGCTGCATATCAGGTCAGTACCATGCATACTCTAATCGGTTCATCAACTCACGCCAGCTTCACGCGTTGGTCACAAGTTCACAATACTGGCCCCAACGCCATCGCCACTCGTCCAACGTTAAGAACAACGCCACAACGTGTGGAGCCGGCGTTAGCCTATCGCAGACCACTGCAAGACAAGGCCATTACTAAGTTGCAGTCGGTCTGGAGTTTTTGTTTTGCTCACTCATGTAACACGACCACTGTATCGTCTTAAGACTTGTGTCGCGTCGCGTGTCGCGCTGGTCTGCACAAGCCTTTAGTTTACTTGGGACTTCAACTTTGTGTGTACATAGACCTCTTACAAAGGAGTGATAGACGCACGAGCAAGTACGCGTACTTATGGCTCGGCGACCTTTCTCGCCCGTGTGTCATGCTAAGTACGCGTACTTTAAAACTGCTGAGTAAGTTCGTCGGCAATCCAACAAGTTTGAAATTTTACTCGTAGGCTGCCTTGGTTCGTAGTTTCGTACTGTTATCGCCGCGAGTCACGAGGCGCCATTTTGTTTCGACATATTTGTGTAATGTTTGTTTAGTTTGGTTCAGAAAATTTTACAACATCGCGATACAGTGTGAGTAAGCTTCACGTGTGTCACCGTCACTGAGTAAGTCCGCGAACTTAAAAACCGCGTACTTCAAGTTCGCACGTCTGTCACCTACTTTAGAACAACTACATCACTTTTAATTTGAGTTATTTTCCTACAGGGAGCGTTTGGTTCGCATGGGTACTCAAGCCGAGTCCATAGAGCCGGAGTGGTGTTACCAGAACGAAGGCTACTGCTACCGATGACACTATGTACAGTTGCTTAACTGTGATGCCATGCTGCACGTCATAATAATAGCGCTAGTCACGTATCTACGTGTACCAATTTTCACTTTACGATAAATGTAGGCAACGCTGCTCACTTACACAGTATAGATAATGAATGGAATGCCAGTACGTCCCTATCTTTTACGTGATTTTTGAGTTTTCTTCGGGAAATACAGGCGTGATGTTATAAATATTTTTTTGTAATAAAGATTTTTTTCTCACGCTTGCATCGCATTATTTATAGCACTCCACTAATGTACCAACTTATTACTCAGTCTCTTGCCAGTTCGCCATCTTTAGAGACTGGGTCGCTACCACTGTTCTTCACAACAGGAGTTACTCACCTGGTTCATAAATCGGGCAGTACTGCGGAACCTAAAAATTATAGACCAATTATATGTTTACCATCCATTCTTAGAGCAAAAATTTCACACCATATTAACAACAACTTAATTATGTCTGTGTCTCAGAATGGATGTAAGAATGGGTTCCGCGGTACTAAGGAGCTGCTCCTTATAGACATGACCATCAGCCAACAGGTTCGCAGATCCCGGAAGGATTTGTCGACTTGTTGGATAGATTATAAGAAGGCCTATGATTCGGTGCCACATACATAGCTCATGAGGGTGCTGGAGTTGTACAAGATAAATGCAACTCTGCGCACTTCCCTGATGTCATATATGTGGCAATGGATGACGGTCCTTCTCTATCCAAGATGTCGATTGATCCGGGGAATCGATGAACCAATCAGGATTGAACGGGAAATATTTCAGGGCGATAGTTTGAGTCCGCTTTGGTTTTGCTTAGCCTTGAATTCTTTAAGCACACTGCTGGAGGATTCAGGTCTAGGCTACCCGTTGAGAAGGGGTGGTCAGGTGCTATCTCACGTCCTTTACTTGGATGACATGCGTTCAAAGCACAAAAAAAGTGTATTAGATCAATATGTGGGATACACCAAACAGATTCATGTAAACCTCAATTCATAAACCTCAAGATATTAACCCTCCCTGCTCTATATATCTACTCGGCCTCAATTTTAGTTAAATCAAACATCAGTCAGTAGCTATGACACATTAACAAGCAGTAGACTTAAAAACCGGCCAAGTGCGTGTCGGATCACGCACAATGAAGGGTTCCGTAGTTGGGATGAATTTATCCCAAAAACAATCTTAACTTTGTAGTTGAAAAATATGTTCTCCCATACGGAATGTATGGGAAAACATGTTTTTGCAACTGCAAAGTTAAGTTGGTTGATTATTACTCGTTAACCTTTAGAGCCTACTTAGCTGTGATAGTTTTCCTTTTAATTTCGTTATATAAACTACTGTTGTGATTTTTTTCACACACCCAAAACCAACCATTTAGCCGGCAGGGGGGGGGGACACTTGACTCTAACAAAAATTAGCACTTTAAAGCTTAATATTTCGCAAACGAATCCCTGAATCCAAAAATGGTTTTTGCAAACTCACAATATTTTTGAAGGACCTTTCCAATCATACTCCTCACCATGGGGTAAAAAAATAAAAAAATAAACATCACCACTTTACGTGTATGAGAGATGCCCTACCTAAAAAAAAATGTTTTCCATAATTTTGTTTTACCACTTTATCGGCGTAATTAATATGTATACCTATGCCAAATTACAGCTTTCTAGTACTAAGGGTCTCGGAGCTAGACCGCGGACAGACAGACAGACAGACAGACAGACAGACAGACAGACAGACGGACAGACAGACAGACGGACATGACGAAACTATAAGGGTTCCTTGTTTACTACGGAACCCTAAAAATACATTACGTAATAAAGCATCCCACACTGCAGTTTATAGCAATAGCATTTTTTGTATGGACATTAAAATATATAATAAGTTACCCATAGACATTAAGAACCAACATTCAATCGGTATTTTTAAAAGGAAGCTAAAAGACTTCCTGATTAAAAAGGCATATTACTCTATTAAAGAATTCCTTGAAGAAAAATAATTATTTAATATTTCAATGTTTGTGATACTTTTTAATATAATATAATGTAAAATGTATAACTGGAATATTGAGTATGTTTATGTTTTTTATTAAATTTTTATATCCATTTAATTGCAATGCCTTAACAGGCAACTAAGTTCTAAGAACCTACCTATTGTTAACATCTTCAAAATGTTGTACACTTAGTACGCAATAAAGAATTTGAATTTGACTTGAAACTCTTTGCCCCTAACAATTTGCGACTGATGGAGCTACTGAAGGTAACAGAAACGTTCAGTAGCGCCATCAGGATGGAATTTAGTGTGGACAAATGTGCAGTCATGCATGTTAAGCGAGGGAAGATTATGAAATCAGTGGGAACCCAAGTCTCGGATTCCATACACCTTAGATCCCTCTCCTCAACCGAAACCTACAAGTACTTGGGTATGTCGGAAGCATTAGGCATCAATGTTGCCGACATGAAAAAATCGTTGAGAGAACGCTTCTTTGGCCGCCTGAATAAAGTGTTAAATAGTCTTTTATCAGGCGGAAACAAGGTGCGTGCCCAGTTTTGATGTATTCTTTCGGCATACTCAAATGGACTCAGACGGAACTTGACGCTCTGGATAGGAAGGTCCGTACATAGCTGACGGCAAATCGGATGCATCACCCACAGTAGGGGATTCAGGTGCAGGGTGGATATTGGTGGCCATAAACCAAAATTAACACACTTTCATTGAGTACACACAATATAAAACACTAATTACAACACAAAAATAGCTTACGCACTAAAAAGAAACTAATCGAGGTACTAGAAACAGATTAATAACTACCGATACACAAACTTATCCTCTGTTCCTAAATCTAGAGTATCTAGGTCACGTAAGGCGGTACTTGCTACAGGTAGTCGATATAGGCATTAGCCCCACACGGTTCGACACTACCCAAAAGGAGACTGAACATTCGACTGAACTTATACTGAACTACTGACTGAATTATACTGAAAACATTTAGAGAAATACTTATTGAGAATACAAATAACTTGATGACAACGCCTATTGCGAATACATCTTGAGAAAACTTATGAGAACGCACCGACTGATTTTTTTTTTTTTTTTTTAAATGGCTTCTCGCAGTTTTGACCACTAAGGTCGTGGTTGCTTAACCGGATTTTCCTGTGGGTGCCATAACCTTCTACACTTTGAGCCTCCAGCCAGGAGCTTTTTAAACTATTCTAAATTAAAATTAAGCGAATGCTCGCTAAGGGCACCCCCTGTGGGGTACGGACCTCAGCTTAGGGCATCGCTGACGGGAGGACAGCAAGAGGGGACAGGCTGGATCAAATTTATATTAACATCATGATTATTATTCGGGGTATTTAAAGCTACGTGCTCAGCTGCAACAACTGCTGGCACCTCGTTTTCGAGCAAGGGTCGGGGGGGGGATTCGTTTACTCGGGGAGTAGATCGTCACCGACTGAATACAAAGCGACACCTTAAGTAGTTTTTTACCCTAGTGCACCCGCCCTGTGGCTAGCATACGCCGACCCAATGAAACTCACTATACAAGTCTAGATTCCCAAGGTGAGGGGGTCGGTATGCGATCGGGGATTGCGGGGTACGCCAATATTCGGGTGCACCAGGGGAGGTGAGGGGACCGAGGAGGGAAAGAATTTACGCAGTTGGTCTGCTTATGTATTACGCCTTTGTTCTTTCCTCAAATCGTACATCCGGGGTAATTTTCCTTATGTAAAAGGTGCCCATTTATGTTAAATAGCCCAACTAAGACATTGTGTATCCCAGAACCCTTATTTAATGCCTAGATTGGCCTGTATAATATCATTTATCTATTACATGAGGGGGATATTTGTGTTTCAGTTTACAATCGACAGATATGATTGCACTGAGGCTATTTCCATACTTTATACTAATACATATAGCTAGGTTACTCCACATATGGGTAATAAAAGTAACTCACACAAAAAAGACTAATAAACTTAACCTAGGGTGGTGTGAAGTACCTAGCTATATTCAATAATCATATTTTCATGAGATCGCTGTGCTTCTCAACAACCACGGTCATCAGTGATGAGACTGTATATCCCGCGAAACCCTCCACAACCGCGAGATTTACAGTGTCAGGGAATATTTCCTTCATTTCAAAGAGCTACACGGACGCTTTTTCCGGGCCCTCCACGGGCCTGATGTAGACTTTTTGGCGTCTGTATCCTGGCTGCGTTTCGGCGACCTCTTCGGGAAAACCGAAGGTTTTGTCTGTGCGATTATGAAGTTATCATGACGAATAATTTAATTATCGGAAACACATTGTCAAGGACGGTACGGTTGACACCTGTCGGGCATGCCACCATCCGGGTGAATCAATCCGACATATTATTTCCGGTTGTTCTCGTCTTGCTAATGGCGAGTAATGTAATCCTAGCCACAATCTAGTGGCTAGGATTATCCACCAGCAACTTGCATTGCAGTACAACCTTGTGGAGTCCGAAGTACCATACTACAGGTATGTGCCCGACCCAGTTCTCGAGAATGGTCACGCCACATTGTACTGGGATCAATCTATCATCACTGACAGGACTATTGTAGCCAATAAGCCTGATATTGTGGTGATAGATCGACGAGAGCGCCGTGCAATGATTGTTGATATCGCTGTCCCTCATGACGAGAATCTCGTGAAAGCTGAGAAAGATAAAAAAATCAAGTATCTTGACTTAGCACACGAAGTTTTCGGCATGTGGGATGTGGACTCTGCAATCATTGTACCGATAATCGTTAGGATTAATGGCCTAATAGCGAAGAGCCTCGACCAACACCTCAGCACGCGTAGCATGACCACCGTAGAAACGAGTTTTGTCGACGAAAGAATACACAAAATGACAGATAAACAATTACAATCTGTCATTTAGTCTATTCTTTCGTCGACAAATCTCGTTTCTACGGTGGTCATGCTACGCGTGCAGGAGGCTCTCACTGCGCGGCTGGGTCAAGGACTTGATTCAGAAAGCAGTACTCCTAGACACGGCACACATAGTGAGGAGCAAGGGCGGATCCAGGGGGGGTCATGGGGGTCACGACCCCCCCTATCTACCAATCTCTATCTACCAATGTTCAGGTTAATGGAACAGAGTTGGACCCTGTTGAGTCTACAGTTTTTCTTGGAATCACTATTGACAGTAAATTACAATGGGGCCCACACAGAAAAATTGTCAGGAAGGCTAAGTCCGGCCGCCTATGCTGTTAAAAAATTAGACAGATAACTGACGTAGATACAGCCAGAATTGTTTATTTTAGTTATTTTCATAGTCTTATGTCATATGGGATTCTTCTCTGGGGAACCTGTGCGGACATTAATACTATCTTTGTTCTACAAAAAAGGGCTATTCGAGCCATTTACAACCTAGGTCCAAGAGATTTCCTTAGAGAAAAATTCAAAGAAATAAATATTCTGACTGTAGCCTCACAATATATTTTTGAAAACCTATTGTATGTACACAAGAATATATCAAATATTAAGAAAATGTCCGATATTCATAGTTTAAATACCAGGAATAAACACAACCTTGCTGTTCATCGCACACGTCTCCACAAAGTAGGCGACTCATTCATGGGTCAGTGTATACGCTTTTACATCAAACTCCCCATTGACATTCGAAACTTACCCATTAAACGATTTAAAATCTGTATTAAAACCAAACTTTGTAAAAAAGGGTACTATACAATTTCAGATTATTTAGAAGATAAAAAAGCTTGGGGTTGAACTGCTCGCTCTGTTAAGCCTTGTGATAAAACCATAAAACTAGACATTTTAATTATTATGTAAAATCAACATATACCAGTTTTATAAACACGTTGACATTGTTGAAAATTATATTCAAAATGACATGATTACTTATTTATTTATTTATTTAAAATAGGTACGCCAACAGCATATATATTGTACATTAAATATTAAAGTTAACAGGTATGGGCTCTTATATATATACCAATTACAGGTGTACACGACATTCACATAAAACAAAGCAACCTTCTCAAATTACATTACATAAAATTAAAATATTCATTAAAATTAAAATATTCATTAAAATTAAAATGGAAAACAAAATAAAATCATTAAAAAAAAACAGCTTTGACTTAAATCTAAAACAGAACAAAAAACTACACAAATATCATTTAATATAAAGTAACTAACGAAAATAAAATAAGCTTAACTAAGTATTGTTTAAATGACTGCGCAAGAGGGTTTTGAATCGCAGCAGGGAACCAAAGAATACATCTAAATCAGGTAGTTTTGTGTTGAGTTCGTTGATAAATTCAACGAACTCAACACAAAACTAAATGTTGTAATACACATTCTAAATGTTGGCGAATGTCTCCCAATGTTATTTCTACAGGTGGGCGGTTCGAAAAGTCTGGATATCGGTCGTCTAGGAAGATTATAAGGGACTGACAACATGACACGTTCAAGCAATTGCTCACATTCTATTTGACCATTGACAATTTTATAAAGAAAGACCAAGTCATGGACAGTACGACGGTTACGAAGCGACTCAATGCGAAAGAAAGTCAATCGTTGTTCATAAGGACATCTGTGGGATATTCCTGAGGACACGTAAGCAATATGCCTTGTAAACGCACGCTGGATATTCTCGAGACGCTGCGAATGTACAGCGTACACTGGATTCCATGCTATACTGGCAAATTCTAGATGAGAACGCACTAGAGCATTGTAAAGGATAATTTTAGTTTTGACCCCAAAAGGCTTTGCATTTCTTTTGATGAAACCAAGCATTTGAGCCGATTTTTTTACAATTTCTGAGATATGAGAGGTGAATTTTAGTTTCTGGTCTATAATAACGCCTAGGTCACGAATTTCAGAAACTTCTAGCAAGGTAGTATTGTTTATAATGTAAGGGAAAAGTAATGGCTGTAATTTACGGCCATAACGGATGCAAAAACATTTGTCCGCATTCAAGGTCATCCCGTTAGATTTACACCAGAGACTGATTTGATCAAGATCGTGCTGAAGTAGACTGGCATCTGTCGGTGACTCTACTCTTTTATAGATTTTGAGATCATCAGCACAAAAAGAAAAGTCGCAGCCAAATACGAGACGCAAGATCGTTGACAAATATGATGAAAAGTAGAGGACCCACGTGCGAGCCCTGTGGTACTCCAGATTTGGCATAATACATAACAGAGTCATGACCTCCGACTGAAACAACTTGTTTCCTTCCGCTCAAATATGATTTAAACCAGTTAAGAAGGGAACCGTGGATACCATAAGATTCCAGCTTCTGCAATAATACTACTTCTTCTTCTTCTTCTTATTACTTTGTAAAGTATTATATTAACTATTGTGAATGTGAGGACTATGTGGATATTATTTTTATTTCTCTTCTAGTTTTAGTGATGCAATGATGGTCTGGCAGTTTGAGTAGTTTTTGTGGCCTACCCAAATGTCCTTTCTTTGGTATTGCTCGTCGAGTTGAGCTCCTTAAGTTCTAAGTTGAGCTCCACGATTACTGACAAATGCTTGCACTGACTGGACAGGGGGCCTACCACAAGCTCATAAAGCAGTATTATTTTAATATTACTTCAGTGTGGGAAAGAGATGAAGCTCTACAGGACGTATAGCTCCATCCCTTTCTCCCACTGAAATAATATTAAAATAATACTGATTTTGAGCTGGTGGTAGGCCCCTAGGTCCACTCAAATCTGTGTGGTGCTTTCCTCAAAAGACCTTTTCAGACACTAATCTACATGGTCCTCATATGGCCTGACCAAGATTATGTCTGGACTTTAAAAGAGACTGCGACCTCTGAGTTTGTTTCGGCCTTTCTTCTCAGAGTAGTCAGATAGGAAACGCCGAACTCATCTAGCTTATTTTTAATTTTTTTTTTATATGACGTGTTAAAGTGATTCCGATATCCTATTTACAGAATAAACAATTTCATTTCATTTCCCTGGGCTGCGTTTAGGTCGACCACTGGTATTTTTTCTAATCTCATTGATAAATTTAATCATGCCACGTAGGATGTTTGCCATTGCCACACATGCGAACGACATGCAAAATGAGACTATGTGCTGTTATTATAATTATGATGATGGAGTTTTCTGCCGGCTCTTTTCCATAGAAAACGACCAAGTGAAACGTTTTCTAGCTTCTGACGTTTCATAAGTGTCCATGCAGGCGCGGTCGCAGCCCAAGATTTTGGGGGGGGTCACCATGGGTGCCGAGGAATAGTTTTAGGGAGGTACCTCCCAAAAGAGTACGCGAGTAGCGCTTGCGACCACTAGACCAACAGTTATGCTATTCAGGGATGCAGATAAGTAAATCATTCAAACTCCCGACAGCGTGAAAGATTTTGGGGGGTCATGACCCCCAGGACCTCCCCCCTCGGACCGCGCCTGTGTCCATCTAGGTTTATCTGAAGCTAGCAACTAGACGCAGAAATTAACCTTTTGACCGCCACGTCAATAACGAAATTCTGTGTTCTCTACGCCAAGCGACAAAAAACGTGTTATTTTCGACGTGCCATGCCGTCCCAGGCGTCGTGAGCACGTTTTAATTTGACATCCATAGACGTCCGTGGCGGTCAATCGGTTAAATACTCCAGAATAGTGTCAAGACAAACCGCCCCGGGCCGGTCCTGGCGGCCCCCTAAATCTTAAGAAGTACTTTTTAATGATATCCCAAACACGGTCAACATAAATATTCAGTAAGAAGCAGTTTAGAGTTGGAGGCTGAGGATGAAAATTTTCGAGCTCGCTCCGCTCGCTCTTGAATTCTATCTTTTTCTAACTCTCAAACTTTTCTGCAAAAGTCGACAAAGCAACTCCTATTTCCGTAAGGATGTTTAATAGAAACCTAACCGAGAATTTCGAGACGAGGTGTAAAAAAATTCGAGCTCGCCTTGCTCGCGCTCCCCTACATTTTTGCTTTTCATATATCCTATTGATGAGGAGACGAAAATGCACCTCCCTGAAAAAAATTCTCCTGCCTGTTGCGAAGTCCATGGTGTAGTTAAATTATAATTAGACACGTTATACTTGTTTTTTTTTTTGCGAAGTGTTACTAGAAATACCTACATAAACTGAGAAGACCGCCGCCGGCCTTATTTTGTTTTGCTCCCCTGGGCCCAGGACAGGCTTAGTCCGCCACTGATTGGAACCTGTCCTGACTGACCGCGACTATGTGACCCCCCCCCTGACTCGAAGGCTGGATCCACCCTTGGTGAGGAGGTTCCTCTAGAGCCCTGACCACCGGCATCTTGGACCCTGTTCCTGATGCTGATGGGCCACTATTTTTAAAAGATTTTTATAAAAATATTTAAAAATGTAAACGGTATGTACTTAAAAGAAATAAAGGACATATAATAATAATATTTACTTTCCGTTAAATTAGCACTTATGAAACGATATTCCTGATTTGATATCTACTGGGTCCTCTAAGCGGGTCTAGACGCGTCCATCTTCGGACACAAAGCCAGCCTGAGCCTTTGCGTCCGGCAAACTCAATACTTGCGTGTCTTTCTGGATCCACTGGATATCTCTCTCGGGGTACAGGAACTCCACAAAACTTTCCGTGCCATTGCTGGTAATGGCTGTTTGGAAGCGGTTCCTTCGCTCGTCTGTTCGTCCCTTAGATGTGTAGGCACAAATACAGACTTCTAATATGAAATTCCCCAAAAAAAAACTAAATAACAGTTTGTCTGACATGGGAATCGAAGCCCATCAGTCTCCGGCTGCGAAAAAAGACTACTACAGCCTTACTAATAAAAATAAGTTAACATCTGTTAAAACTTGTTTACAAAAAAAAATTACAACCGACAGTAGTCGGTGGCAAAAACGAAAATGTATCTACAATTAATACTGACACCGATTTCCGAAATTAGGTGAATTTGTAGTATTGTTTAGGGTTCCGTACCCAAAGGGTAAAAACGGGACCCTATTACCTACTAAGACTTCGCTGTCTGTCCGTCCGTCTGTCTGTCACCAGGCTGTATCTCAAGAACCGCGATAGCTAGACAGTTGAAATTTTCACAAATTATGTATTTCTGTTGCCGCTATAATAACAAATATAAAAAAACAAGAGACCATTTTCTGCAATTTGCACCTCATTCAAGATATCAGGTGGATTACCTATATTCCATATTATATCGGATTCCTCGCTTAAACTCATATTATTATTTTGTTTATATATATCAGTCGGAAAGTCGCAACAATCTTTGACGTTACTAATATGGAAATGGTGCGAATTTGCAAATGGCGCCACGTGGGCGTGGTGAAAATTAGAACTACATCTTTCGTCTCATTTTCTCTCTAGTATTAAAGTGAGACAAACGTATTGAGCAAAAGCGCTTCCAAGGAGGTTCGATTATTCAGTTTATTTATTCTCGTAATGTGAAACTCCTTGGTGGAATTCTTACAATAAGTATGTAAAAAAAACCCTGTCCGATCCGAATTGGTACTGCAAAAACATTACCAAAAAGTAAAAAAAATCTTAACATTATTGAAAATAAAAAGTTATTGCTATTACATTTTAGTACCAAAATTACCCCAAATCCATAAAAATTGCAAATTTTCAGCAGGGGTCATTTATTTATGACCTGTAGAAACCCGCTAAACAACGGCCGCCCGCGCCCCATGTAATTAATCGGTAATATTCCCCATTGAAAACAAAAAGTGAGCATTTTTTTTTTTCTGAGAATTTCCACATAATTAAAGTCTCAGTACGATACTTAACAACACCCTCACGAATCGGGCAGGGTTTTTTTACATGTTATATAATTATATTGTTTTATGAAAATTAAAAAAAAACGTACAGAATACGCACGGCGCCATACAACGGAGTATGCGATAAAACATTGTATGGCGCGTTATTTTTAACTCTCGAACAATGTATACAGGCTCCGTAAATGCATTTTTTGAGCAAATGTGCTGAAAATAACTACTACCACTTTGTCGGCGTGATTAATATGTATACCCATGTCAAATTACAGGTTTCTAGTACTAAGAGTATCTGAGCTAAGCCGCGGACGGACATGGCGAAACTATAAGGGTTCCTTATTAACTATGGAACCCTATAAATGTAGGTACTTTAGGGTGGCAGGGACATCGACGCGAAAACATGGATTCAGTACATGATTCTGAACCCCCTGCGTTGAATTTTTTCGTCGGTTATTTAAAAAAAAAAATACGGTAAATTTTCGCGTCGATGTCCCTGCCACCCTGTATAGGAAGTAAAAAGACATCACAAAGACGTCAACTACGCACGCATACTGTGCATAGTAGCTTTGCGCAGAAATTTCAATAAAACACAAAGTTATAAAAATTAATACATCTATTTTCAATTCTTGGTAAAATATTATTATTTAACATACCTATAAAGCTAGGTATAATGTTCCTTATGCGAGGTACATCTTATTGTATCGTACGTTGGTCTATTTGTCATAAGAAAAAAATTGAGTGCAAATATAAATAATAAATGCACTGCTTGTTAGAATAAATTATTTGTACAAGTAAATCTTACACTTTTATTTACTTATAAACTCCAACTTAAAATACTAACCATATTTTTACAAAATAAATATACATACAGGGTGGCAGGGACATCGACGCGAAAACTGTTACCATGGATTCAGTACATGATTCTGAAACCCGTGCGTTGAAATTTTTCACAAAGCAGTGCAATACCTACGGAGTCAAAATGTATGGAAAAGCTGTTTTTTTTTAAATAACCGACGAAAAATTTCAACGCAGGGGTTTCAGAATCATGTACTGAATCCATGGTAACAGTTTTCGCGTCGATGTCCCATGCCGCCCTGTATATGAATAATATATAAAAAGTGCCACATCCACCGGTAGCAACAGTATCTACTCTACGGGTTGTTAGGGTTCCAGAGACAGAAACCTCGCAATGCGTGAGAACTGCTTTCTGTATCAGGTCATTGATCCAACCTCCATACGAGGGCCTTATGAGATGTTGATCGGTGATATTGGCCAATCGGCCATTGGCCGTTACATTACGTTAATACGCTATTAGCTATTCTGACATCCTCATGTCGAAAACCTCATGTGCTTTGTCGAGATATATGATTGGTTAATCTTTCACGAGATTGTCGTTAACATCGACAATCATTGCGTTTTGTGCCAATTGATCTATCACTACTATACCACGCTTATTCGCAACAATAGTCAAGTCAGTGATTAAAGATCCCAGTACAAACAGACAGCGTGACATTTTCGAGAACTGGTTCAGACACATACTTGTAGTATGGTACTTCGGAATCCACGTTCAAAATAAGTTACTAGTGGACTGTACCCTAATTGCGTAATTACAACACAATCACAACCTGTTTCGATTTGAAACAGATTGCTAATCCATTGCTTCATAAGTTGGAAAAAAAAATCTGCTCAGCAACGTAAATAACGCAATGAATGTTGTTGAACTGTCAAAATGAAACAAATTAGACATAATTGTTTACAAAAATAAGTTACGCAATTAGGGTACTGGCCATTTGGTTATTCTGTGCAAGTCAAGTAGTATATATGATTATGTAAAAGTCAAAAATATATATAAATTAATTACAAATTATATTTTTACAGGTTAACCTGTATACACTTCACACCTATTTTACCTCACAAGTATATCAAAACTTCGTTTCCTTTCACATCATTTTAATAAACCAAAATACGTACGTATAATGCCGGGCACAGATTACTGAAACGCAACATGACATGTAACACACGTTGAAGCAAAGCTCACCGGGATCATTCGCCTGTAATGTAACAATCTGAGATTCCACTGTAGCGACTAGTAGGGCTTTGCAAGTAGACTATACAGCAGGCCGTCAACTGCTTACGGTGGAGCATACGGTGGAGGTCTGCTCGGCGCGGGCGGAGCGTCGCCGTGTCCGAGTGGAGGCGAGCGGCGGCGGGGATCTGAGCGGCCGGCACTGGTTCAGGCCATGGTACGGAGCGAGAGGAAATGGGAAGCCGTCACCTCCTTCTGCGAAGCAGTAATGCTCGCGAAGGAGGAGGCGGTACGCGTGAGGGAGAGGAAAATTTTGCGCCCTCGCGCCCCTAACCGCCGCAGGAGGAGACGCCCTGAGCGTCGGAATCGCAGGCAGATTTCCGGCCACCATAGGCGCGGGCTTGCGGACGGTGAGCAGTGGGTAGCTCGCCGTCCGATAAGGACCAAGCCCGGGTCGACGGCGCGTTGTGTTCCACGCGCGTCTCAAAGAGATGTCAGTTGAATTGACGGGGTCCGCTAGGGCCAATGCCTGCCGGGGGTTCGAAGAAAACCGAAAGGGAAATCGTGGCCCCCGGCAACAGGGCAACCGAAGGAACACGGGTGGGTTTTAGTCAGTAAGAGTCTGACACGCCCTCCCGCTCCGCCCAGAGCGGGAGAAGTTATTACAGAGATAATTTAAACCAGCAGAATAGGTTAATACAAATCATTAAATAGGTAGAAGTAACACGCCTAGGCGGCAGGTTACATTACAGGCGACTCTCCCGGTTAGGGAGCGCCTAGCGCTTCATGCGCTTTACGTTTCATTTTGCATTGGATTTTGGAGCTTATTTTTAAATGTTACGTTTCACGTATTACTGTTTAGCTTATTCATTCATACGTTAATTATCCTTCCTAAATCTATATTGACTGATAAATACCTAGCTACAGATTTTACGAAACTAAAAACCTCTGACGCTGCAACGAGTGACCTGGTACTTCTCAAAATACACGTAGGTGTTTAGCAGATCAAACTTAGTTCGGTTTAGATGCACAAACTGGTACTTTTTGCAACTTCAGAGATATCTTTTTGGTACAGTCAGCCCCAAAAAGATGTATACACGGACAAAAAACCATTTTATTGTCAACAACCTTTGTTCCACAACATTGAATCACCGTATAGGTACAAAACATAGTATACAACTTATTTTACATCTTTAGCTTCGTTTATTAGAAGAATAAGAATTTTATTTTTGTCCTTTTTTATTTCATGCAAAACGTCACCGACGTGTAATTTGTTTTTAATTTGTACACAAATACAAATAGGTAAATCATGAATTTTAATTACGAATGCTGCTTAGACTTTTCAAGATCTATATTTCTTTGTCTATGTAAAAAAAATTAGTTGGTCACTCACCGGGTATTCGAGTGTGTACTAAACATTACATGATTTGATTTTGAGCATTGCTCGACGTACTGACTGAGGAGCATTCGCTTTTGTAATCACTCGAACTGTGAGTATTCGTACGTGTAACATCGATTCAGTTGTAATGCTCGGTTTTCCGCAGCAATGAGTAATGATGTGTTTACATCATTACAGGTACGCACTGTAATGCTCGACTGGAAGCGTTCACTGATGAAATACTAGAATCTGAACTGTTACATTACACTCAAATGGTCCCGGTGAGTGACTACCTTAATAAGTGATCGTTGTCATGACAATAATTATAATTTTCAGTTTGAGGTGGTAGAGTAAATGCCAAATTTTTATCACATCGCATTTTCAACTATACTCCATAGGTTTAGGTAGTTAAATAAAGGTAAACAAAAAAAACCACGTGACGAGACAGCTGTCAAATAACCCACTAAACGTAATACCTGTCGCTTCAGTTGTTATGCTACGTCACAGTTGTACTCTTCAATTTAGCAACGTTATACTTCGTTGACGTTTAGAAATTGGGTTCTTTACAATAGACAGATTCCAAAATCTTATAAATCAGACAAAAAAAAAATGTGCTCAAGCAGTTACATTTACGAAAAGTAGTTGAAGAATAAACGATAAAGTTTAACATACATTAATAAAAGAGGAAACTATGGTAAAACACTAAAATAAATTTAATTTGGTTTTATTGTTTTTTAACAAGAAAGTGTCATCTATAAAAACCCTTTTTACGATTTGTTTACCTTTTTTTAACTACCTAAACCTATGGAGTATAAATACTTATTTGTAACACCTCCTCTCGAGGTTGAACTTTTGAATTTAATGTTTACTGTATACATATTTGTGAGACTTATATATATGTTTTGTATAGATGTTTTGGGACAAAATGTTTATATTGTTTTGGTAAATTAAATTGTATACTATGTTTTTTACTTGTACGGTGGATACAATGTTATGAAACAATAGTTGTAGAAAATTAAATTATTCCTTGTCGGAGTATACAAGTTTTTGAGGCTGACTGTACAACTATTTAGCTCAAAACTACCTCGTTGTTTATAAATAAAATAACTTACTTACTATTTAAGTACCCATGATGCTTTATACAACAGTTGTATTGCATTAGCTTTATTGACGAATCTACTTATATAATTTTTACAATAAAATTGTCTAACCTACTAAACTACACCCTGTATTTATCACAAACGTTTCACAAATACACCTATTTTGTTCTAACTTACAATAATTCACGTATTTCATTAGCCTTTTCATTCATAGACTTTGTTACGTAAATTAATTTAAATTTGTCAATGTGTAGGTAAATATTACTCTGTATTAATGTTAGGAACTTCTACATAAAAATAAAAGATACACTGTTCCACTGTTGCCACTTTTTTCAAAATTACAAAGGCGACTCAATACTTTCACTTTAAATAAGTACTCTACGCAGACTGAGAGAAACTCCTGGCAGAAAAAAATCGGACAAATATTTTATTATTTTTGTCATAGTATGCAAAGTTGTGAACAAAGCATCCTCGAGAGACACCGTTTGTACTTTAAGACACACGTAATAAAGTTTATTATTCTATGTCATCAGAAAACCGTCAACACTGCGTTGAGCCAAAGACGATTTCCGCACAATTAGTTCAATAGGCACCACTGTAGTGATGATCACAGTCTGGTGATGAATAAGTCCTGCGCGGTGGGTCTTGGCCCCACGCCGCGCCGGCGCCGGCGCGCGGACACGATCCTCACCACGACGTCGGGCAGCAGGCAAGCTATCACCACCGCTACGTTGAGGAACCAGAACGACGGCGCCGATATCAGACGAATGTACGTGCCGAGGACGTCACCGTCAATTTGGCTAGAATTCAAAAATATCAAGGGTAATTAATTCTGTAATGGGAACTATACCGGGTGATTTTTTTACCGTCTCGAAATTTTTACAGGGTGTTCTACCCATGAATATAAACAACTTTCACTATGGGGACCAACTCTGAAATCACGAAAAAAAAATCATCTGTATTTTTTTTCGTGATTTCAGAGTTGCTGCAAATTTTTATTTTCTGAAAGACGGACTAAAAAAAAGAATTTGGACACAGGCCTATTCCGCTGATGAAAGACCCAGTAACACTTTGCCAGACTCGGAATAATTGTATTATTTTTAATCCCGATACTTTTTCTTAGTCGGGGTGTTTGTTTATGCGTGTAAATATTTATTATAACTATTTTGGTAAACGCCAAGAGTCGTGACAGGGATTTATAAAAACTCTGTATTCAATACAGAGTTTTTATAAGTCCCTGTCACGACACGAGATTCAATACAGTGTATTGAATCACGTGTCGTCTCATTTTAAGACCGCGAGCGGCTTTTTTGCATATTTTTCCTTTAAAAAAGCTTTGGTTTGTATACTCACATGTAAATTAAAGAGTAGACGGTATTAAAGGCGATGTAGATCAGTATGGACCCTATGACGGACGCCACGAAGATAAGCGTGTGGTAGCGAGCTTGCAGCCACAGCTTGAGGTTCACCACCACTGTCAGTAGGTGGAATGTCGCTGCACCGAAACACCTGAGGGTAATGGGGAATCACGTATATTTAGGGCCACCTGCACCCCAATAGCTAAATGCGTTCAGCGCTAAACATATTTAAAACAACATTCTGTCTCTGTTGTCTTCAAACGAGTGACAGAAACAGAACGAAGTTTTAAATAGGTACGTTTATATAACGCTAAAAGCATTTAGCGATTTATGGTGCAAGCGATCCTTAAGAATGTACAGTCTAACAAAGATATTTGTATACAGGCAGCTTACTGTTCAATAATGTTGTAAGTTTAGCGGTATGAGGAACAGGGTGTAAAGTTCACTCATCCACCATAGAAAAGGGAGGATCCTCCGACCAGACGGGTGTTGTGTCTGGCGGGCAACTGCCCCTCAGTTTGAAGTTGAAATCTTGTATGTATGTCGATCGCTCGGTAAACTCTAACTGCGCGATGCAGGATTTGTGTGACGTCATGTCTTTGATGCGTAGTTCGTATGTGGCGGTATAACCGCTACATAAGTATCCTGAGCTGTTAAGTATTTTACATCATGATTATGTCTTAAGATTAAAACGTTATCACGCACACAATTAAAATGAAAATTGGCAGTGCAGTTCATACATAAATAATTATGCCTGTATACCAAACTCGGTGTTCGACTGTACACACACAAGCAAAGGGTTAATGTACAAGAAAGATTAAGTACAAAGGTACGGCTTATAATACACATACGAAACCAAGAAAATTAATCCAAATGCTAATAAATCGACAAAAACCGAACTTAGACCACAGTCTTAAGTTTTTAGAAACCAGATATTACCTACATGTAAATTCTGAAAGATAAAAATGTAACTGTGGCTCATCCTCAGAAGATAGACTTCGCGGACTTTTCTGTTGATTTTGTAAAGATATCCAGTAGAACATCATTTTGTTAAGATATCCAGTAGAACATCATTTTGTAAAGATATCCAGTAGAACATCATTTTGTTAAGATATCCAGTAGAACATCATTTTGTTAAGATATCCAGTAGAACATCATTTTGTTAAGATATCCAGTAGAACATCATTTTGTTAAGATATCCAGTAGAACATCATTTTGTTAAGATATCCAGTAGAACATCATTTTTACACGACTGCCCAAAAAGGAGTGTAATGTTTTCAGGGTTCGTGTATGTATGTGAGTTTCTTTGTAGCACTATAACTTTTAAATGCCTGGACAGATTTGGGGGTATCGTTAGAATCCTTACATCATCCCGAGTGACATAGACCATATTTAAAAACAAAATGGAAGCAGCATGGCTCCATATTCAAATGTGTAAATAAAATAATTTCTTCATTTATTACAATATGGGTATCCAATGGAAGGCCTTGATGAGCACATTCCAAAACTATGTAATTTATTGGCATACATCAAACTTTCATCCTCACGCCATACACCCCTCGCGTCGCCTCGCCGTGAGAGTACAAAACCACCTTTAGTGCTTAAATATTAAATCCACCTAGCATGACAGGTTTTAAAATAATAAAATAAAACTTGACACTAAAATGAATAAAATAAAAATAAATAATTAAAAAATTATAAAAACACAACAGCCCTGCCAAAAATCAGACTAAAAAGTAATAAACAAGTTGTATTCGTTAATTTGTATATATGTCACGGCTAAAACCCGAAGTGCGGCTACACCTAGTTTTAGCCGGCTACAACTAGGTGCGGCCGGTAGCAGTTGGTTAAATTTAGTTGTAGCAAATGAAAATGGTTGAAGAGTAGGTTAGGTTAGGTTAGAACTGTGACCACAGACCAGGGTCCATTTAGGCAAGTTTAACTAACTGCTACCGACCGCACCTAGTTTTAGCCGGATAAATCTAGGTGTAGCCGCACTTCGGGTTTTAGCCGTAACATATACAAAGCGAAAGGTCACTCGTTTACTCGCTGACTAAACAGATAAATAAAAATGTCATTGCAGCCGGACCGTAGTGTCGTTGTGTGGAACACTTTTTAATCTAAGAGGTCCTTTCGCTTTGAATATACAGATTAACTAATACAACTTGTTTATTATTTTTTAGTCCGTTTTTTGGTAGGGCAGTTGTGTTTTTATAATTATTAAGTCAGCGCATGACCTTTTTCACGACTTGACAAAATGTCTAGTTTCAGTACTACGTTTACCTATGTTTAATATAAAAGAATTATATATAAACCTTCCGGAATACATTCTCTAAATTTGTTACCATGGCAACTCAGAGTGGTTACCAAGCTGCCTGTCTGAGGGCACGAACGTAAGCTATAATAAAATTTGATTGCAAGTGCTGGGAGACCAGCGAGCGAATGTGCGCGCGCTCTAACTCAAAACTGAACTTCTAAATTTCTGTTAGACTGTCATCTGTGTGATTATAGTGTGATTCCTAAGCACCTGCGTTTCTTTTACACCCGTTCCCCGGCTATGTAATTATTTTCTTCCTTTCTTTTATACACAGGTGGACTTAATGCTTTAGTCTAGCAATACATTTGCCGATATTGTGGGACGGAAAATTCGGCGTGTTATAGTTTGACCAGTACCGCTGTACCGCGCTTTAGGAATACGCGGCGAGGCGGGGGGCAGTGTTGACCAATGAGCGGCGGGCGGGACGCCGTGCGCCGAGAGCGAAGACGAATTAGTGGCCTGCACTGCTCCCCCGTCTCGCCGCGCGCCTTCCTGAGGCGCGGTACAGCGGTATCGGTCAAACTATAACGCCGACTTACATAATTAGCGGCCTGCACTGCTCCCCCGTCTCGCCGCGCGCCTTCCTGAGGCGCGGTACAGCGGTATCGGTCAAACTATAACGCCGACTTACATAATTAGCGGCCTGCACTGCTCCCCCGTCTCGCCGCGCGCCTTCCTGAGGCGCGGTACAGCGGTATCGGTCAAACTATAACGCCGACTTACATAATTAGCGGCCTGCACTGCTCCCCCGTCTCGCCGCGCGCCTTCCTGAGGCGCGGTACAGCGGTATCGGTCAAACTATAACGCCGACTTACATAATTAGCGGCCTGCACTGCTCCCCCGTCTCGCCGCGCGCCTTCCTGAGGCGCGGTACAGCGGTATCGGTCAAACTATAACGCCGACTTACATAATTAGCGGCCTGCACTGCTCCCCCGTCTCGCCGCGCGCCTTCCTGAGGCGCGGTACAGCGGTATCGGTCAAACTATAACGCCGACTTACATAATTAGCGGCCTGCACTGCTCCCCCGTCTCGCCGCGCGCCTTCCTGAGGCGCGGTACAGCGGTATCGGTCAAACTATAACGCCGACTTACATAATTAGCGGCCTGCACTGCTCCCCCGTCTCGCCGCGCGCCTTCCTGAGGCGCGGTACAGCGGTATCGGTCAAACTATAACGCCGACTTACATAATTAGCGGCCTGCACTGCTCCCCCGTCTCGCCGCGCGCCTTCCTGAGGCGCGGTACAGCGGTATCGGTCAAACTATAACGCCGACTTACATAATTAGCGGCCTGCACTGCTCCCCCGTCTCGCCGCGCGCCTTCCTGAGGCGCGGTACAGCGGTATCGGTCAAACTATAACGCCGACTTACATAATTAGCGGCCTGCACTGCTCCCCCGTCTCGCCGCGCGCCTTCCTGAGGCGCGGTACAGCGGTATCGGTCAAACTATAACGCCGACTTACATAATTAGCGGCCTGCACTGCTCCCCCGTCTCGCCGCGCGCCTTCCTGAGGCGCGGTACAGCGGTATCGGTCAAACTATAACGCCGACTTACATAATTAGCGGCCTGCACTGCTCCCCCGTCTCGCCGCGCGCCTTCCTGAGGCGCGGTACAGCGGTATCGGTCAAACTATAACGCCGACTTACATAATTAGCGGCCTGCACTGCTCCCCCGTCTCGCCGCGCGTCTTCCTGAGGCGCGGTACAGCGGTATCGGTCAAACTATAACGCCGACTTACATAATTAGCGGCCTGCACTGCTCCCCCGTCTCGCCGCGCGCCTTCCTGAGGCGCGGTACAGCGGTATCGGTCAAACTATAACGCCGACTTACATAATTAGCGGCCTGCACTGCTCCCCCGTCTCGCCGCGCGCCTTCCTGAGGCGCGGTACAGCGGTATCGGTCAAACTATAACGCCGATTTACATAATTAGCGGCCTGCACTGCTCCCCCGTCTCGCCGCGCGCCTTCCTGAGGCGCGGTACAGCGGTATCGGTCAAACTATAACTCCGACTTACATAATTAGCGGCCTGCACTGCTCCCCCGTCTCGCCGCGCGCCTTCCTGAGGCGCGGTACAGCGGTATCGGTCAAACTATAACGCCGACTTACATAATTAGCGGCCTGCACTGCTCCCCCGTCTCGCCGCGCGCCTTCCTGAGGCGCGGTACAGCGGTATCGGTCAAACTATAACGCCGACTTACATAATTAGCGGCCTGCACTGCTCCCCCGTCTCGCCGCGCGTCTTCCTGAGGCGCGGTACAGCGGTATCGGTCAAACTATAACGCCGACTTACATAATTAGCGGCCTGCACTGCTCCCCCGTCTCGCCGCGCGCCTTCCTGAGGCGCGGTACAGCGGTATCGGTCAAACTATAACGCCGACTTACATAATTAGCGGCCTGCACTGCTCCCCCGTCTCGCCGCGCGCCTTCCTGAGGCGCGGTACAGCGGTATCGGTCAAACTATAACGCCGACTTACATAATTAGCGGCTTGCACTGCTCCCCCGTCTCGCCGCGCGCCTTCCTGAGGCGCGGTACAGCGGTATCGGTCAAACTATAACGCCGACTTACATAATTAGCGGCCTGCACTGCTCCCCCGTCTCGCCGCGCGCCTTCCTGAGGCGCGGTACAGCGGTATCGGTCAAACTATAACTCCGACTTACATAATTAGCGGCCTGCACTGCTCCCCCGTCTCGCCGCGCGCCTTCCTGAGGCGCGGTACAGCGGTATCGGTCAAACTATAACGCCGACTTACATAATTAGCGGCCTGCACTGCTCCCCCGTCTCGCCGCGCGCCTTCCTGAGGCGCGGTACAGCGGTATCGGTCAAACTATAACGCCGACTTACATAATTAGCGGCCTGCACTGCTCCCCCGTCTCGCCGCGCGCCTTCCTGAGGCGCGGTACAGCGGTATCGGTCAAACTATAACTCCGACTTACATAATTAGCGGCCTGCACTGCTCCCCCGTCTCGCCGCGCGCCTTCCTGAGGCGCGGTACAGCGGTATCGGTCAAACTATAACGCCGACTTACATAATTAGCGGCCTGCACTGCTCCCCCGTCTCGCCGCGCGCCTTCCTGAGGCGCGGTACAGCGGTATCGGTCAAACTATAACGCCGACTTACATAATTAGCGGCCTGCACTGCTCCCCCGTCTCGCCGCGCGCCTTCCTGAGGCGCGGTACAGCGGTATCGGTCAAACTATAACGCCGACTTACATAATTAGCGGCCTGCACTGCTCCCCCGTCTCGCCGCGCGCCTTCCTGAGGCGCGGTACAGCGGTATCGGTCAAACTATAACGCCGACTTACATAATTAGCGGCCTGCACTGCTCCCCCGTCTCGCCGCGCGCCTTCCTGAGGCGCGGTACAGCGGTATCGGTCAAACTATAACGCCGACTTACATAATTAGCGGCCTGCACTGCTCCCCCGTCTCGCCGCGCGCCTTCCTGAGGCGTGGTACAGCGGTATCGGTCAAACTATAACGCCGACTTACATAATTAGCGGCCTGCACTGCTCCCCCGTCTCGCCGCGCGCCTTCCTGAGGCGCGGTACAGCGGTATCGGTCAAACTATAACGCCGACTTACATAATTAGCGGCCTGCACTGCTCCCCCGTCTCGCCGCGCGCCTTCCTGAGGCGCGGTACAGCGGTATCGGTCAAACTATAACGCCGACTTACATAATTAGCGGCCTGCACTGCTCCCCCGTCTCGCCGCGCGCCTTCCTGAGGCGCGGTACAGCGGTATCGGTCAAACTATAACGCCGACTTACATAATTAGCGGCCTGCACTGCTCCCCCGTCTCGCCGCGCGCCTTCCTGAGGCGCGGTACAGCGGTATCGGTCAAACTATAACGCCGACTTACATAATTAGCGGCCTGCACTGCTCCCCCGTCTCGCCGCGCGCCTTCCTGAGGCGCGGTACAGCGGTATCGGTCAAACTATAACGCCGACTTACATAATTAGCGGCCTGCACTGCTCCCGTCTCGCCGCGCGCCTTCCTGAGGCGCGGTACAGCGGTATCGGTCAAACTATAACGCCGACTTACATAATTAGCGGCCTGCACTGCTCCCGTCTCGCCGCGCGCCTTCCTGAGGCGCGGTACAGCGGTATCGGTCAAACTATAACGCCGACTTACATTATTCGGTTGTTGCAATAAAAAAATTGGTCACTGACAAACAGCCGCCGCTCGGCCTACATTAGTGCACTTACCACAGATCTATAGGGCGGCCATCAAGGCTGATGATGGAGTACTTGACGGCGAAGTACGCGAACCAGTACACGACTAGCGAGTGGTAGGTCGCCGACACACACCACGCGAGGAAGTACGGCCACGACATCAACTTGTTCTTCCGTATGTCTTTATATAGCGCTGGGTTGCTGGAAACAAAGGAAACCTTAATCCTCAGTCAGTGGTTATAAAGGTATATAATAAATTACCCAAATCATATAGCGAACTGCCAATCAATCGTTTTAAAACAGCGTTACTCTATTCTAAAATCTTTCTATTCTGTGAAAGAGTACATAAATTTTAAAGATTTACACTGACATTTTACTATTATAATTTGACAAATGATTGACATTTTTATTCTTAATTTAATAACTATGATGTACGTACAAATTTTATTAGCTTCTTATTTTATTTATGTAATTTTGCATGCTAGGTTTAGCGAATTGTTTTAGAACTTGTTAAAAAACCAGACCAACTGTAATGTACTACAATTCTTGCAAATAAAATTTCATTTCATTTCAACAGCCAAGGTAAACTTAGAAAGTACATCATCATCTGCCTAGCCTTATCCCAACTTTAGGGTCGGCTCCTAATCTTACCAGGCGCAGCTGAATACCTAAAGTGACCAGACGTCACGTTTTGAACGGGACCATCCCTTTTTTCGGTTCTCCGTCCCAGTGTCCCCGACATAAGCCTAGGGACGCAAAATGCGTTGGGTGGAAGTATTCATTTAGTGGCATGAGAAACAGTGTGTGAAGTTCACTCATCCACCATAGAAAAGGGAGGATCCTCCGGCCAGACGGGTGTTGTGTCTGGCGGGCAACTGCCCGACGGTTTGAAGTTGAAATCTTGTATGTATGTCGATCGCTCGGTAAACTCTAATTGCGCGATGCAGGATTTATGTGACGTCATGTCTATGATTCGTAGTTCGTATGTGGCGGTGTAACCGCTACAGCACCAATAGAAAGAGTATTTTCTTTAATGAATAAATTGTGGACGTCTGAAAAAACCCAGTTATAGGTTCCAATCCTTATGGCGATGTTGATAACTAATAGGTGAATATAAAAAACATGCCAAGAATTTTATTCTTACATAAAATCATCACCAGATGTATTAAAACTTTGTTCTGCTTACAAATATTACTCAAACATAATCTTGCTTAACTTTTTACATTTGTAATACATAAATAATTTTGATAATAAAAAATAAATGTGTTTTTTATTTCATTGAGAACCTAGGCTGGTACCTATTCTCAAAATTGGGTTTCCTTTATGAATCGGCCCTGCTAATTGAGATAAATAAACAAATGTCCCGTTTTGAGTCAAAAAATAAATGGTCACTTTAGAATACCAGTATAGAACTTTTGTTAGGGTGTATTATAAGTTCTATAAGTAAACGAAATGAAATGTTCATTTAGTATAAACACACTGAATTTAATGATGAAATTATTATAACTAAACACGGTTTATAAACATTAATACGAGTAAGTAAATATAATGTGACGCGAGATGACGCGGGACGCAGGTAGTAACTGCTTGTGTGTCGTATCGTAAGAACTCTGACTGACTGGGGCACAGACTTTTTTTTTTTTAATACGTGTATCTCGCAGTTTTGACCACTAAGGTCTTGGCTGCTTAGCTAGATTTTCCTGTGGGTGCCATAAGCTTCTACACTTAGAGCCTCCAGCCAGGAGAGGGGGCACAGACGGGCGACGCACGTCTTAACTAGTTGGGTTCGCAGGTTGTGTGCATGTGTGGGTTACATACCACTACACCAGTATTTTACATGGAGCGACTGCTTATCTGACCTCCACAACCAAGTTACTGGGTTAGTTAGAAAGTACATTTAGATTGAAAAAGTAACATCGGTACTTGCCCAGTCCGGTGCGTGAGGGGTAAGGGCTTAATCACCGGGCCATCTCATCTTGGTCATTATTTACTTATTAATAATATGCCGTATACATACTTGGCCAAAGTGTCAGCAGGCCAGGTCTGTTCCGTGACAGACAGGAACAGGACCGGAAGTGACGTAAACAGCAAGTTGTAGAACGTCAGGTACATCGAGTCGAAGATCGACTGCGTTGAGAATACCGTGTGGATTTGAAACAGGACCTGTGGATTAATTAAAAAGAAGTTGTTTATTATAATATTTGTTTGTTTATTTTAAACATATCCAGTACAACAACGCATACAGGGCGCTGTTGGGGTTGCCATGACACTGTAGCGCATGCAGCCCCGGATCTAGGGGGGCCAGGCCGGGGCCCGTGGGGGCCAGGCCGGGGCCCGTGGGGGCCAGGCCGGGGCCCGTGGGGGCCCGTGCCCCGGGCGCCAACTTCAGGGGGCGACACATTCAAGCGTAGCAGACAAGTGCACCACCCAGCACACAGCTACTTTGCAATAAATGAGACGCGCATAACTTTTCTATTTTTTTTTCTTATTTACAACAGTTTTGGCGCTCTTGTTGAATTGGCGCATTATCGATCGATACAATTTGATTAATATGTTGTTGCCAAAATTTTCATTTTGAGAAAATATTAATTTCGCGGGGGCTAACTTAGTGCATCTCCATAAAAAATAGGCGGGGGGCGCCAGACCACAGTTTGTGCCCCGCCTCAAAACATTCTAGGCCCGGGGCTGAGCGCATCTGGGATGTTCGCAGAGGCACGTAGAGACGAGTTTTATGCAAACATGCGTGCGCGTGTCGCCTCCCTGCCGCGGCGTGCGCGTGTCGCCTCCCTGCCGCGGCGTGCGCGTGTCGCCTCCCTGCCGCGGCGTGCGCGTGTCGCCTCCCTACCGCGGCGTGCGCGTGTCGCCTCCCTACCGCGGCGTGCGCGTGTCGCCTCCCTACCGCGGCGTGCGCGTGTCGCCTCCCTACCGCGGCGTGCGCGTGTCGCCTCCCTGCCGCGGCGTGCGCGTGTCGCCTCCCTGCCGCGGCGTGCGCGTGTCGCCTCCCTACCGCGGCGTGCGCGTGTCGCCTCCCTGCCGCGGCGTGCGCGTGTCGCCTCCCTACCGCGGCGTGCGCGTGTCGCCTCCCTACCGCGGCGTGCGCGTGTCGCCTCCCTACCGCGGCGTGCGCGTGTCGCCTCCCTGCCGCGGCGTGCGCGTGTCGCCTCCCTACCGCGGCGTGCGCGTGTCGCCTCCCTACCGCGGCGTGCGCGTGTCGCCTCCCTGCCGCGGCGTGCGCGTGTCGCCTCCCTACCGCGGCGTGCGCGTGTCGCCTCCCTACCGCGGCGTGCGCGTGTCGCCTCCCTGCCGCGGCGTGCGCGTGTCGCCTCCCTACCGCGGCGTGCGCGTGTCGCCTCCCTACCGCGGCGTGCGCGTGTCGCCTCCCTGCCGCGGCGTGCGCGTGTCGCCTCCCTACCGCGGCGTGCGCGTGTCGCCTCCCTACCGCGGCGTGCGCGGGGCAGTGCCTCTCGGTCCCTGTGGCCGCTAGGGCAGAAGGTCTAATACTCATGCACTGGACCAAGACACAGGTATTACCGTCAAATCATGCCTTCAAATTATTTTTAATTAATTATTGCATATTTGGTTGTCTTATTAGCAGTGATCGGAGTAGGTAGATTGATTTTACGTACTCGCATCATGAATAGTCATAGAAATCATAACATGGATAAGCCTTTTTTCCGGGATTTCATTTTGGTACTTACGGGATTTAATTGTTTTTATAGTATACCTATCCTTTTCTTGGAGTCCGATCACCTATATACTATTAAAAAGACAGCAAAAGGGTTAAACATTTCTTATTCATATTGATGTATTCTTTTTTCTACACATTACAACACTTGAAATTCCTTAAAAAAATCGTAATAATGTCAAAATCCCAGAATCCCGAAGGCTTATCCATACTAATATATACGTGCCAGTTCATTAACCCCAAATCAATCTACCTACTCCGATCACTACTTATTAATGATGTTTTTTAGTTGTGATTTTGACATTATAGTTATGATTTTGACATTATTATTGATTGTTTTGACATTACTAGTAATTATGACCAAAGTTTGCCAAATATTATTATGTACTAACACTAGTTTTTAAGATGTGTATGTAATTACTAACAAATTGGATTGTATGATCTGAAATAAAATTTTTGATTAATTGTTTGATTTAATTGGAGTTATGTGGGAAAAGATTTTTAAAAAAAACGTGTGGAACTCGGGGACTGCCGCCGGCGGTAAAGCTATTGCATAGCATTTGTAACCTCCATGACATCAGTTGGGTTGTCGTTCCCATGACAAAATCCATCACATTGTCATGGGAACCGTTTTCATGGGAACCGTCATTATATGGTAGGCGGAGTCAAGAAATTCCGTAACGAAAATAAAACCTAACACCCCCCGGTGTTAGGTTTTATTTTCGTTACGGAATTTCTTGATTCGGTCGCCGCGCTCAAAGCCCGCGATAAAAGCTAAGCAATAGTTTAAAAAAAAAATTGGTGAAAAAATTTGGTCCTGCGAGCTGTTTGGTACTTTTTACTGGAACTATGTATGTCTAGTACACACGGCTACACATGGAGTTATACATTTCCAGTTTATGCTGATCTCGCATTGCATAGAATTTCGATACAATGCGAGATCAGCTTATACTGGAAATGTATAGCTTGATGTGTAGCCGTGTGTACCACCAATAAAACTAGTAGACAAAAGCTTGATCAGACAGTTTATGTCACCTTTAATAATAGTGATGTTTTTTCATCAAATATGACAAATAAGCTTACCATAACATTCCCAAGGACTAGATTCTTATAGAAAAAGTATTGTATTAGCGTGGCTAGTCTTTGGTTGTACCAGTGTCCCATCACTAGCAATATTTTCTTGATCATCGAAAACTTTGTGAAGGCAAAGTCAGCTGATCTGTAGGAAGACGGACAGTACAATTAAAGGCAAAATGAAAATGGACCTTAGTTAACTAAAATGGCCAGGCGTTCATAGACATAACCTCGAAATGGACTAGTAGGTTCTTTTATAAATATAAGCTGCTGCGAAATTAACGCAGAGAGGTTCGTAGACTTATCACTAAGAAACTGAGAACAAATCATGTATGCCGAACCTCTTCGAAACAAAAACTAATCCTCATCAGGCGAATGATGATGACTCTGATTTTGGAGCTAGAGCTACATTATTTTGTGTAATTAGCGGTTAATGATTTTTTCACTCCTCTTGCTCAAAAAGGCCGTCATTGTAGAGTACCAGAGCGGGGAAAAAATTGCATTTCTTGCTCTAGGGGAAAAAGTAATTTCTTTTTAAACCCAATCCATAACTTCTGTGATATCTAAACACGATAAAACAAAAAAAAAACTGATTTTCTCAACTCACACAGGTCACTAAAATACCAGCGGTCGTTGACCCAATTTATTTATTTTTTGTTTTATCTAGTTAAGATGTCGATGTCTATCAGAGGGCCTACCACAAGCTCATAAAGCAGTATTATTTTAATATTACTTCAGTGTGGGAAAGCGATGAATTTCTACAGGACGTATAGCTCCATCTCTTTCTCCAACTGAAATAATATTAAAATAATACTGCTTTTGAGCTGGTGGTAGGCCCCCTGGTCTGCGGAGATGAGCAAGCTATTTTAATTTGACCTTGTAGATTTGAGCCTGTCATCGTGTCAGCTTGTCATAGTCAATAGTGTCTTCAATATGTGTTTTTCTTTTTATATTGGCTCCTTGTAGGTATTTTCTTAATATTCATGTAATTTGTTATCATTTAACTGTAGTTTTGTGTTGTGCTATTTACTAAATAATAGTTATGTATGTACGTACCTGCCAGCCTGGTGTCCCTCCCGGCCGAGTATGCCGAAGCCGACGTGCGCCTCCTGTATCATGGAGATGTCGTTGGCTCCGTCGCCGATGGCTGCCGTGATCGGCCGGCCGGGACTATTCTTTATTAATTTTACTATCTGCCAAATTAAAATTATATACATAGTAACATAAACTCATGCCTTTTTACACCTTTTTGCGAAACTACAGACTGCCACGATCCTATTACGACACGAAAATTAAAATTGAGCGTGTTTTAATAACATTCCGTGACGCATTCTCAAGTATAATTCTCACAAATATTTGTTTCGACCGTAATTTTGATCTGTCAACCAAACTGCAATTTAAAGTAAGTATCATAGTAAGCAAAACGGACTGATCATCCAATATTCGAGCAGTTCAGTTTCTCTGGTCCTTAGTTAAGGGGGAAGCGTCAGGGTAGCCCGCGAAATTCAAATTGTATTATGTTTTTTGCATTTTGCAGGTCAGTGTCAGGTTTTATGTTGATTAAAATATGATTCGCGGTCGTAACTAATATGGCTTTACTCAATTATAATCATTACAATCAGCAATACAACTCCATAAGTTAACAAATGTCACGATTTCATGATATCATGACATTTGACACCTTTGCTAACTGTACCTGCACTTTTGCTAATTGTAATGATTATAATTGAGTAAAGCCATATTAGTTACGGCCGCGAATCATATTTTAATCAACATAAAACCTGACACTGACCTGCAAAATGCAAAAAACGTAAGAAAATTTGAATTTCGCCGGCTACCCTGACGCTTCCCCCTTAAGGCTTTATTAAAAAACTTATTACATTTTATTGATAACAGACAAAAAACATTTACATGCTTAAGAAGAACACAAACAAACAGGAAATCATTAAATCTTATTAAAATACCTTAGCTTTCTGTATCGGCGACAGTCTACAACACAGGACCGCGTGACAGTTCATCGCTATGTCGGCAAACGCGGGTGCGTATGCCGTGTCCAATACTTGGGACATACTGGTCCCATCGACCACTAATGTTAAGTCTCTATAACTCGGCTCGCTGATGATTCGTCTGCACTCGTTGAAGTGAGCTTGTAATGTCGTATCGTCTTCAACGCCTATTAAGAACATTCTTCTGTCGTTCTCCGAGATATGTGCGCAGGATTGGGCAACGTTTATCGCCGTTTCTACCTGGAATTTAAAGAAATAATAAATATCATTATTTATTTGGCAACAATTCATGAAACACAAAATACGAATTTAAAAAAGTGAAATATAATTAATTTCATCATTAATGCCAGACATATGCAAGGATGCTGTCTGACGCTAGTTTTTTTTCACTCCTCTTGCTCAAAAAGACCGTCATTGTAACGTATGTACCAGAGCGGGGAAAAAATAGCATTTCTTGCTCTAGGGGAAAAAGTATTTTTTGTCTGTAACCAACGAGCCTACAAAAATAAAAAGTCTATTCTTATGTAAAACTAGCTATTTATACTGCATACCGGGATAAAAAGTTCCCTTAAAAATTCAGATTGAAAAAATTGTATATTTTTTTTATAAAATAAACTATTTAATATTGTATTGAATTATTTTATTTTCTCGCAATCGTAGTGAAAAGTAGAGTGTAACACACGGCGATAAAACCCATTATAACTCGGTTTATACTTTACTTCCGTCGCTTTAATGAACCTTTACGGACGTGATGGATAAGGTAACTAACAGTTTTAACATAATACATATTTTTTATTCTTAAACGAGTAAACAAAGGTTCGTCAGATATTTGAGTGTTACAGTTGATCGGACATGTTGGAAGAATATGCTAATAACTGTGGTCGCGTCGGTAGTCTGCACGCGTGTCAACATAAATGGTACCGTTTTGTAACACTGCAGCCGCTGCAGGGCAAAGGCCACCCACTTCAGCGTTAATGTACGTAATAGTGTAAAAAAAAAGTGGTAGCACTCCGGGAGTGCCGACAGAAATGAAAACTTGAACAAGATCGCCTTGGTGGAAGAAAAATACTTGTCTATAACATTGGTCCGTAACCTTATCTAAATAAAGAGCACAATCGCGTTTACAAAACCTTTAAAGTAAAAATACTTGTATAGAACATTGATCCGTAACGTTATATAAATAAAGAACACAATCACGTTTACAAAAATGAGGTGTCGTCACAGTGTCGCGAAATCAATGGTTTAGTCCCAGCCGACAGAAGAGAAAACTTGAACAATTTTACTGTGCAGAAAATGTATCGCGCTTTGATGTCTTTTTAATGGTCAAAAGCTGGTGTCGTAACAGTGTCGCGAGTTCAATTGGTTTTCCCATCTCAAAAATGCCCAACGCGCCCAGGCGTGAAAACTTCCAGAAGTTTTCACTTAAAAAAATGGGCCCTCAGTCCAGATGAACTCTGTTTTCACTTAAAGCTGTAGATTTCTAGCCTAATTACAGTTCATATTTTATAATGATCAATTTATTATACACATTATTATCACCGGTTTATCGTTAATAATAAGTAATAGGTATAGGTAGGTAGGAGCTCGTGGCTAAATACTAACAGCCGCTCGGGTCGATCTGTCAGGTTAAGCTACGCTTGCCGGGGTTGACCCGTGGATGGGTGACCATTTCTACATACCGAGACTCCTCCGTGCCTCAGAAAGCACGTTAAGCCGTTGGTCCCGGCTGTCATTCGTGGATCTTTGACAGTCGTTACGGGTCGTCAGAAGCCCGAAAGTCTGACAACCAGTCTTGCCAAGGGGTATCGTATTACCCAGTTACTGGGTTGTGGAGGTCAGATAGGCAGTCGCTCCATGTAAAATACTGGTATTCAGCTGCATCCGGTTAGACTGGAAGCCGACCCCAATATAGTTGGGAAAAGGCTAGGCAGATTGAATAAGTAATAGGTATTATAATCGCATTTAGCTATCTATATCGCGTGTTTTTGGTAAATTTACGCGTAGAAAACGTGAATTTAGGCGAAAATTAGTTTAGAATTTTGCAATCTTTCATCAATTATGATAACCATACACGTTTATTCACGAAACTGTGTCATTCGATTATAATGACACTGACAATATTTTGATTAGATATTTATAGATGTTTACCATGTAAATAGCAGATCATAATGATCAAGTTTATACTCTAATTATAACACTAAAAATTAACAAGGCTGACTGATGACTAGTCCTTTGGTACGGGGAATGCCTATAGCAAGCCGAAACCATTTTTATCCAACCATTTTACTGACATCTTTTTTTGCCGACTGGCCCAGAAGGAGAGCATTGTTAAAATAGCGTGACTTTCCAGAAGAATGTATTAACAACTTAAAAATACCATATATTTATGAAATATGAAATATAAGTACTTAACAAGTTTCTTTTGTTGGTTTTACATAAGTAATTTAATTAGATTCAATTTGAACATTGAAAAAATTTCATTTTCCAACTATCAAAATACGTAAAATGGGGCAATGACATTGAATAATTATCTAATTAGCATACTAATTAAGTCGAAAAACTTATCCAGGGTAAACCAAATGCTAATATTTTGTATCATTACAGAAAATTGAATAAATTTTAGCACACATTTTTTCTATACCAACACACACAAAGAGTGAGCCTGTTGGACATTCTCTTTTAAAATAATTTTAGAATTTTACACAATTTTTTTTTTACAGCGGCCCCGTGATCCTTATATGCCCAGGGCCCCCAATAAGTTAAAGACGGCCCTGTACCTACTCACCGTGTCTCTACAGCACTCTATACTATTGCGGAATACATGCTGGAAAATATATCTAGCTTCTGACTCGTATGAAAACAAATGACGCCGTATTATCGTTTTTCGCGCATGCTATAGTTATTTGCCAGCAATTATACTACAATATTCAAAGTCAAAGTCAAATAATTTATTTTAATTAGGCACAAAAAAGGCACTTTAGAACGTCAAAATTTACAAAAAATAGAATTGATTCTAGTCGCCCCTTCCAAAAGGTAGTTTTCGTATGGAGAAGAATGGGCAAGAAACTCCACCGTTACTCTTTTAAAATATTTTACAATATTTTGTATACATTAATTATATAATTATATGTGAATTCGTTACCTTATCTCCCGTCAACACCCAGGTCTTGATCCCGGCTCTCCGCAGCGAGGCGAGGGTATCGGCCACGTCGTCCTGCAGACAGTCCTCGACGCCGGTGGCGCCAACTAGCGTCAGTTGTCTCTCTAAAACTCTGTATTGCTGCGTTACTTGTTGTAACGCGTCTGCACTTCTGCCGTCTAAGCGCTTGATCGCTGTAATGTTAAAGATAACTTGTTTTGGAAAACAATGCTTAAACACGTTAATTAGTTTTTCGTATAATTTCTGTTTTTGATGATGGCAATTTTGCTATTTAACTAAAATAGGATGTCCCGCAAAGCCGTCAAAATAGGACGTCAAGTCAAAAATTATTGTTTTTGTGTGTTCTAAATAAATGGTTTATCTATCCTTCGCCGTGTCTAAATGTTTTTTCTGGGCCAGAGTGATACAGGGTTGTTTTCGTGTTTGCGTAGGTACCGCTACGAAAGTATAATTATCATTGGTTCATTATTCAGTTTATTTTATTTTCTCCAAGAGAGCTTAAGCTAATCTCACTTCCCTTCGGGTACTTACGCACTCTAGTAAGGACACGAGGGACCAATATCACAAACTTACAGGGCAAAGTACTTCGGTAACCCTAATACCCTCCGTGAGATTGTCAATGACACCAAGGCGTTGCTGGCTTTCTTTGAGGAGCTGGGGTGGATCGAATAATCGATTTTCCCACCCGTTACGCAATATTACCTACTATCTAATTTTATATCCGTGACTACCGCAGGACCACCAACACCAATCGCTTCCATATTTAGTAAATAATTAGTACCCAATTGGTACTAATTAGTGCTCGAACGACAAAATTGGTACCTTAGTAGTTTTCGAGAAACTCGACTTTGAAGGTGGTCCGGCGGTAGTCACGCTCCCTTCAGCAGGACCACCATGAGCGCCGAAAAAGGGAGCATGCTGCAGCTATTCTAAGTATACAAATAATTAGTAGCTCAAAGTGAGGTAACAATAGTGCCAATCCCTAGCATCAAGTGGAATGACAGCTCACTTCACCTAAATTTTCAAGGTGAAATTTCAGAATAGATAGACTGCTCAATACCATTGACAACTTAATTTGGTCGGGTTATACGCGGAGATTTAGTATGGAAAAGTAACGAAAGTTAATTTCTCTTAAAATACAACACTTAAGAATCTGAATTTTTGGTCGCTATAACTTCTTCAGGAGCACTAATTTTTGTATAAATTTAGGAAGAAATCATAGAGTTTTTAACAGGGAAATCTTGAAATGAAAATTTAACACCGTGACCACCGCCACCCCACCCAATGGCATGGTATATCTCATAAACTACTGAAGAACTAATTTTGAATTTTGGGCACTAATTTTATCTTCCAGGGTACTAATCTTTATATATAATTCTTCTGTGAGTGTGTATGTCACTGAACTTCTCTCAAACGACTGGACCGATTTTGATGAAATTTTTTGTGTGTGTTCAAGGGGATCTGGGAATGGTTTAGATTCACAATTTTGTCCGCTGGACAATGTTTTGACAGGACAACGTCTGTCGGGTCCGCTAGTTTTCTATATAGGTTTGAGAAAAGCGACAAGCTCCTCAAACTTGGAATCAACATTCAAAGTCGTGGTCCTGCTGAACGAGCGCGCGAAAGTTATCGTTGTTGATTTCTCGGTAAATACAAATGTTTCAGTTCTGTTTTTTTTACGCAATGAATCACATTTAAGGGTACTAATTATTTGTATACTTAGAATAGCTGCAGCATGCCCCCTTTTTCGGCGCTCATGGTGGTCCTGCTGAAGGGAGCGTCACTATCGCCGGACCACCTTCAAAGTCGAGTTTCTCGAAAACTACTAAGGTACCAATTTTGTCGTTCGAGCACTAATTAGTAACAATTGGGTACTAATTATTTACTAAATATGGAAGCGATTGGCGTTGGTGGTCCTGCGGTAGTCACGGACATAGCTAATTTATAAAACGAGTGGTATTTTGACTTACCATCCGCAACTCTTTCATACTCCTCTTCTGGCACTTCCCGGTAAGCGATGGCCAGAGTCCTCAGACCCTTGTTAGCGAACGCGTTGATATCTCGGTCAGTCTCTTCTATCAGACTAGTGTTTGTGCATAGAGGGAACACAGAACTCTCCGCGCCTTTACAGAACAGCCAGATCTGGGAACGTGATTAGAAAGAAGTTACTAAACTATGATAGTTCCGAAAAACAATGTTACTCATCATCATCTGCCTAGCCTTTTCCCAACTATGTTGGGGTCGGCTTCCAGTCTAACCGGATGCAGCTGAATACCAGTATTTTACATGGAGCGACTGCCTATCTGACCTCCACAACCCAGTTAGGTACTGGGTAACACGATATCCCTTGGTAAAGACTGGTTATCAGACTTTCGGGCTTCTGACGACCCGTAACAACTGTCAAAGATCTACAAATGACAGCCGAGACCAACGGCTTTCCGAGGCACGGAGTCTCAGTATGTAAAGATGGTCACCCATCCACGGACCAACCCCGGCAAGCGTAGCTTAACCTGTTGGATCGACCCGTGGAGCTGTTATTACTTAGCCACGAGCTCCTCTGAAAAACAATGTTACTATGGAAAAGAAAATTACATGTGTTTTTAAAGAGGTCATAATTAAGACGAGTATTTTTGGTAAATAAAATAGTACACACATTATAATATAGGTAAAGTTATTGTCATTTTTCTTTCATGGTAACGCGGATGCGACGGTAAATTTTACCTGACGATACATGTTTCAATCATGTCAATGAAAACCGGAAGTTTTCGTCATGGCAAAAAAGTAATTTACCCTATAAATTACAAAAATAACAACCTACCTTTCCATCCTTATCCCTTAGAATAACAGACATCCTCTTTCTCTCCGAAGTGAACTCAATAACCTGCAATCGCTCATACATTTCCGTATGATCGCCCACTTTCACCACCAGATCGTTGCCTTCCTCACCCAGAAACGTCACTCCAAACCTCTCAGCAACTTCTACGAGCGCCTTCTCATCAGGACTACTGGCTTGGTAATCCATTTTGTTACCATTTTCATTAATAATAGTGTTCCAAGTAACATTATCTATTGCTCCATTAGTGCCGTTAGATGCAGTACTGGTCTTGACTTTCTTTCTCTTAAAGAAGTTCATTAGCTGCAAGTTGCTGGTGATGGAAAGACGGGCACTAAGCTTCTTCATGTCTTCGCTTGAAACTTGCACTGAGTGGCAAAGGGCGAGGATTTTAAAGAAGAATTGAATGTCTGTCTGAAATAGAAAGCGAGTGTTATTTACATAGATAATCTCACGGCTTTTTTCATGGGTAGGTAGGCAGAAACAACAACAGCACGTGCTACGATTGCACAGGCTTCTTTTGCTGAATCCACATTCTTTCGTGTTATAATGACAGTGGACATTAATTTGAAGGGTGGGCGTTTTGGGGGACTGTCTTATGTAATTTTGACGTTCAAAAAGTGATGATTTTCAGCCTAGTTTGAATAAATGAATTCTGTTTTTTTTTTTTTGCGGACTGACAATTAAAGACACAATCAAATTAATCATTATATCATCCAGTGTTAATCAAGATTAAACCACTCATAGGGTATATATATTAGCAGGTACTTATCCTTTCAACTGTCATTAACGAGACACAATAGAATTTTAATTGTTATCCACTTCAATGAGGCGTCGTAACAGATGATGAGTTATTAATGTCCCCGTTTTATTGACAGCGCACGAGTTCTGTATTTTTTTTAGTAAGTTCTATTTAAATTAAGAGTAAGCTGGCATCGTAGCCGCGACAAAATAGTGGGAAAACCCAATTTAATTAACTAGATATTAATATTTTTTAAGACAATCATGACACATAATATATATTGCATACCTATACGATAATGTTAATAGTATAAGTATCTACGTAATATGGTATAAATTTTTGCACAGGACCTAAGTGTCTATCGATTAGGTTCAAAATAGCTTATTCGCGAAGATAAGATTCACCTAGTTCAGTCTTTCATGTAGATAAAAATATTTTCCGGATAATTCCGTACTCTTTCAAGTACGACAACACTGAAATTCGTACAATAAAGATAAAAAGATCAATGTGAAAAAACGTAGTTAGCTATCTAATCTATTACATCAGCTAATCATATTGCACTGACCATGAAACGCCCTTGCCATGGCCGGCCGTCAAACATAGTTTAGTTTTCTAACAAAGGTTTGATATTTCGTAATTTGAATTTATCAGAAATAAGGAGTGGCAACACCGCCGGAAAAACATCAGAATGTGGTTTAAATATTTAAGAACCTTCAACAACACTCTGAATAAGTTTACTGAGTCAGTTTGTTAATAAGAGCTACCCAAAGCGAAATAACGAGTGCTAGATAACTTACTAAAATTTCGAATGTTTTCAAGTACTGACCTTATTATCAAACCGAATGAAGAAATTACTGAAATGGCAAAAAAATACAAAAATGCTCCCTTTGTTCACAAGAAATCAGTTATAGCCACAAAAATATTTAACAAGCTGCCTGAGACATTAAAATCATTAAATCTGGACAAATTCAAAAGTTTACTTATGTAAACTTTAATCGATAAATGTTACTACTCAATGAAGGACTACTTAGATGACAGTTCCATAATCCCTCCTTCAGATAATGTACATTGCATTTAATTGATATTTACCTAATTGACATTACACTATAAGTTTTTACTGTTGGCATTCTGGATATATTTTATTAATTTTGTACTTACTTATTAGACATTATCCAATATTATTTTATTTTTGTACTTTCTTAGATTTTAGTGTTGGCATTCTAAAAACATTAATTGATTTGTCACTTATTTTGACACTATTGTATTAATTTGATTAATTAGCATTATCCTATTTTATTTATTTTGACATTTCTGTTTTATCTTAATTTTTTATTGTTGACATTTTTTAAATATTTTATTAATTTGGTAGTTGTTTTGACATTGTAGTTTTTAATTAACTGTCAGGTTACTTGTATTATATTGATTTAGCCAACATCTATAATTTTTATTTGATATTGTGAAGTGAATAATGAAATAATTAAAATTGATACTAACATTTGTACGCCCAATGGCAAACCATAGAGAACTTACAAAAAATGTAACATCTCACATAACATAACGTATCAATAGTACACCCACATTTCGCCAGTTATGTTTAACACTAGCTTCTGCCCGCGACTTCGTCCGCGTGGAATAGTTACTTTGAGCTAAAGCTAACTTTCACCCTCGACTTTATTAGCGTAAAAGGTGTTTTTTTATTTTATAATACGTACTTTACCTAAAATAGCTCCATTTTAGGTACCTACATCACGCTTTTATCAGTAAGAGTAGAACTTTAAAACGTTAGGTAAAAGTATTGGTTCTTAAAATCTTATACCTATCATGTAAATTGTAGGTTATTCTCAAAAAAAACCTCAAAACTGAAGTTATTTTAAAGTACTTCTGCGTACACTATATTTTTAGTTTTGTTTTCTTCCGGCAGAAGTAGATATTGATTTTCACCAGAACCAGATCTCGATAGGGCAACATATAGTTGCCCGTGCGAAAAACACTCTTGGCGTAAATCTATTCCTACGTGCTTAAATGTTTGCCCCTGGGCCTTACTTCACCGGAAATTTTTTAATGCGCGCGCAGTCCTTGATCATTATTTTGCTGCGATGTTATTTTAAAACTGCGATATCTCCTAAGATATTCATTGAAATCGAATGATGTAAACGGCAATTTTGTTTTAAATTAAATACTTGTGATGAATAACGTATTTATTTGGATAAAGATTAATGTCATGTTTATAAAAACACCTTCGCAAATAACGCATTACTTTTGAACAAATTTGGTTAGCATAAAAAAGGTTAAAGTGAGCCAACCTTAAAAGATAAATATATGCTGTCGCGGACTTTTTTTTAGAACTTTTAAAGGGGAACAATTCTGTCATACATGATTTTTGCGAAACTTTAACCGTTTATGCAGCGCACGCAGCGGAAGCTCTCAAAAGGAAAAAAAATATCCCGATTTTGAAACATTATTCATTGGTGTTCCGCTCCTATTAATCTTAGCGTGATGATATATAGCCTATAGCCTTCCTCGATAAATGTGCTATCTAACACTGAAAGAATTTTTCAAATCGGATTTGGAGTTTCTGAGATTAGCGCGTTCAAGCAAGCAAACAAACAAACAAACAAACTCTTCAGCTTTATATATTAGTATATAGATATAGATTTGATTCTGAAAGTGGGCAACGTCGCAAATAGATGTCAAATATTTCGCTGTTTTGTACTGTATAGAAATATGAAATATGGCTAACTAGTGAACTAAAATATTGATTATGAAATGCAATAATTTTATATCATAACACCGAATGTTTACCTAGTTTTAGAATTAAAAAAATTATTTGGAAACTTTCCAAATGCCTTTTTTACACCATCAAATTCAGTGTTATAATTGCAATTCATTTTTAATATTCTAGTTCACTAGTTAGCGATATTTCCATACAGTAGTATTGTCAAATTAATCAAAACAGCTACTTACGACGTTGCTAACTTTTAGAAAGAACGGTCTTAAGTCACATGTAATAGGGGGCGATCGAGCCTATTGCCATCAACCGAACACAAATTCAGACCCCGGGCTGCTACTGAGAAATTATAGCTAAGCCACAGATGTTACAAAAAAACTGACCTGAAACACATCCACGGGCTCGTCAAACCTCTCCACATCATAGAGCTTGGATTCCTTCTCCTCATACATTTGTCCCATGATGGTGCATGATTTAAACACCATGAGGTTCTTGGTAAGAGTGCCGGTTTTGTCCGAGAACAGCACTTCCACTTGTCCTAACTCCTCGTTTAAGTCTGATGTGTTCGCTGCTGCGGGTCTGCCGGTCTCTTCGCAACGGAGGTCTTCGTCCCAGGCTATGAACAAGGATCCTGGGGAAAAGTGTGTTATTTATGAGGCGAAATTTGAAGGCATGGTTTTTTGAATAGTCAAGACTTTAGAACGGTTTATATTAGGGCAATACTCAATACAAAAAAAGACATAGAAAAAGACCGCTCTTTGACTTTACTAAGTTAGCGTTTCATACCAAACAATGTGAACATTATTCGTATTCATATGAAACGCTTGTTACCATTCGCTTACACAAATATGAACATTATTGACATAGAAATTAGGTTCATATTAGTACGAAACGCTGACCTAGCACAGTAAAGTCAACGTGCTATCTGTGATTCTTCGCTTTAGTGTATCTAACTCGTTTAAAATGAGTTATTACGCGCAATTACAACATAGCATGCGTATGTATGTCAAACGTTTTATTTATAGGCCACAATTATTTTTTACTAACGAATAAATCTCATAAAACAGAGTAGGCACACTTACCAATAAACTTATACAGCTCTATAGTGACGTACAGCGACATAGGAATAATATAATAATAGAGTAACAGAAACGAGAATAGATCTTGAAGAATATAGCTCAATGGAATCGGGTATGGGGTCCCAGGACCAAGGTATAGATCCCTCTCTGTATTATGTAGCTCGATCAACAGCTTTGTGACCAAAGAGACTAATATTTCGAAGACTAGAAGACCTATGAAGTATATAAGGGACTGGTTGATCGCCAGTTCGCTTGACGAAAATTTATTTCCAGAGTATTTTGAGTTGAGAGCCAGTTTTGTTTCTTCACCTGTAAGAGAAAGTGTTTGTTGAAATATTTAAGATCCAGCTGATCAAATGATGATACAGTTAGTTTAGAAAAACAAGTGATCGCCATTTCAAAATAGCCGATTTATACAACCTTAGTTATTGTTTACATTAATAATAAAAACTATGGGACCAAAGCTGAAAACGCGAAAAATAAAATCAGCTGTTCCCTACATTTTGACGAGATATGCGAACATAAATGTAGGGAACAGCTGATTCTTTTTTTCGCGATTTTAGCTTTAGTCCCATAGTGAAAGTTGTTCATACTGATGAGTACAATGACCCCTTAAGAGGTTTAGTGTAAACAAAAACTAAGGTTGTATTTTCCGAGGTTTTGAACGACTAGGTATTACTTTTCGTAGAATTATATAAAAATATCTTCCTGACCAAATTTCGGCCACGGCGGCGGCAGCATCAACACTTTGTCCGACCTGGACATCGAACCCAGGACGCTCAGCAGTTGCGCTTATGACCACAAGACCAACGGGGCTTGTATTATGCATTAACAAGCCTACAATTATTTGCGTGTCCAGTATAATAATGTGTTCAGGGCGCTGTTTCGGCTCCCTCGATGCTGCAGTGCATGTTTACTGACGCCAGCGTAGATGACTTCTACGCAATAATGCGTAAAAAAGTTGCGTCGGTGGTGCGACGAGTACGGGGGAGCCCGAATAGCGTCCTGAGGATGATTGGCGAGAGAACCGATACTGTTCTGCTCAGTAGGTTCACTGAACTCCATGTGTTGCGAGACCGATGAGCCTACTGTGCAGAGGTAGACGGTGTGTCTAGTTTCTTCTTTTTAGTTTTAGTTACTTACATTAGTTATAAGCGAAATTATTGTTACTAACAACCTTACATTGCCTTGCCTATGGCCTTTTTTGTCTGAAATAAATTATATTTTATTTTATTTTTTTATTAACAAATGTGAAGTTTGAATTGAAAAAATATGTTTTGTATTTTGTTTTATTGTGTTAAGATATCGATACTCATCACGTCTGCAGATTCGCTACCTAGCTAATTTAATTTGACCCTGTATGCAATATTTCTCTTCTGCAAAATTCAACTTAAACTTACCCGTATAAATAGCACATCCAATAGCCCATTCTGTGTTCTTGACCCGAGATCCCCTGAGCATCAGGTGATCAGTGGTGAGCACCAGGCTGTCCTGGTAGGGGATCTCCAACCGTCCGTAGAACGTGTAGAGATCTGCCACTGGGTTGGGCACCTCTATCCGCATACCTTGCGGGAGAATATCTAAGGAAAAATGAGCGTATAGCTAGAACGTTTTTTTTGTTTAAATTCAAATAAGTATCGATTCTTTCGAACTTACTATGAGCTGCCATCAATTCTTTAATAAACGCAAATAGAATCAGATAGTTTAATTATAGTTATAGTCATTTATTTTTCTCGAAAAACTTTTTACGAAAAAAAAAAACAACCGACTTCCAAAAAAAAAACACTACAAAGTGAAAAATAACTTTGATTTCGGAAGTCGGTGTCTTTGGTTTTGAATTTTCATTTTTTGCCGCCGACTTCCGAAATCAAAGTTATTTTTCAATTTGTTTTTTTTTTGTAAGTCGGTTGTTTTTTTTTTGTAAAAAGTTTTTATTTTTCACTTTTTAGTTGTGGTATTTACCCCACACAAATTCGAATATCACTACTTGCTATGTAAATAACAGTGAGAGGAACTTAACGTATCATCCTCATACTAAAAAATCAATTCATAATTGGCCGAGTTATCGCGTAACAAACATAAAAAAAAATTGAATTGAGAACCTCTTCCTTTTGGAAGTCGGTTAAAAAGGTACAAATTTTGGTTCATAAATTACAGCAACATTCTAAAGTTTCTGATAGCTGTAGTCTATGCTGGGCTATAATAAGTACAGTCGGCGTAGGAAAACATTGATCATGCTTTGAACCTTGTCCGTCCTTTTTTTTTTTTTTTTTGGGTGGGAAATCATCAAATAACTTCTCCCGCTCTGGGCGGAGCGGGAGGGCGTGTCAGACTCTTACTGACTAAAACCCACCCGTGTTCCTTCAGTTGCCGTGTTGCCAGGGGGCCACGATTTCCCTATCGGTTTTCTTCGAACCCCCGGCAGGCATTGGCCCTAGCGGACCCCGTCAATTCTGCTGACATCTCTTTGAGGCGCGCGTGGAACACAACGCGCCGTCGACCCGGGAACCTTGTCCGTCCTAACGTACAATGCAAATGACGCGTCAACGACGCGCGACATTAAACACGAGTGATAAACAGAGATATTGACAAAACGTCACGAGTTTAATATGATCATGTCTTAGTCCCGCTTGCTCCACCAATTACTAAATACATTTAGAGCTAAACGTATTTAAAAACTTCTTTGGGCATTTTTGAAATGGGAAAAAACAATTGAACTCGCGACACCGTTACCGACACCTCATTAAAAGTATTTCCTGCACAATAAAATTGTTCAAGTTTTCACTTCTGTCGGCACTCCCGTACCGTACCACTGTTTTTTTTTTAACGTTTCTGGCAAGCAGGCTTACAAGTGATCTGAAAGTTCATAAATTCCTAATGTCCTCAGTTGTTTTGAAGCCTAATGTTTTAATGGACATGGACAGATTAATGAATCTTTGTTCAGAATATGTGTTTAGAGATTAGTCTTTTAAGACAGATCGTTGTTATTTACCTTAAGCTAACGTAAGTGAGCGAGTAAGGATGACAATGAAAAGTGAGTCTGCGATGATCGCACAAATAAAAGCACGTATGACATTCCAAATATCTTTATTACCACAATCACAAGATGACGAAATGTACAAAACACGCGTGTAATAAAATTACTTATCTAATTGTATTTATATGATGTATAAAACATTTTAAAACTTAAAAGGTTTACTATGGCTACTGTATACAGAAGTTCCGAAGTACCGTTTCATACATGAAATATCGGCCAACTGAATTCAAATAAAGAGTAATAAAACAAAATCACAATACAATAAAGTATCATATTTTAAGATTTTTAAGGGGTCATTTTATAAATGTTTAGGCCATTTACATGTTATTAACACAAAACATCACAAAAACAGTTGACAAATGAGCACAAAACACATAAGCCGTATGAATTTTATGAACAATCATAAATCAATCACAGTACATAAATGTTCTACCTGGTGTAAAGGCGACTAACGGCGGGGGTACCCTCAAAGTCTTCAAGTTGGTCTCTCCATCTAAGTTGGCAGTAGTCACGAAGCATTTCCCCTTCTCCCCTGCCGAGCACAACAGTACCAAGTCTGCCGGTACCTCCTTCCCTCGCCGCACACGGACGAGGGTGCCTGGCGCGATCGAAGAGTTGCGCACCTCGTTGATCACGCCTTTGTGGACTATCTCCACTGTTGAATGATAAATTTAAGTTAGAAAGTTTTTATTGTTGTGTGACTGGAATTGATGGTAATGCCTTAATACAATAGTAAATTTTACTATACAACTACCTAACTGTTAACCATAGGTACTAAATTAAATAACTAACTACAAATACAGTGTGATTCTTCATAATGTGCACATATCGAAATGAGGGAATCTATGCTTAATTTTAACGACAGAAAAATATTTTAAAAGATCTAAAATTTTTTTTTACTTTTTATGGAATTGAAATAAATTGTAACAAAACTGTGTAACTTTAAAACTTAATCATCTATCGCGATGAAAAAAACTCCATAATGATTGAAAGTAATTAGGCGTCCACATAAAATGAAAATTGAGAAAAAAAACTACCGTCAATTGAAAATAAACATGTTTTTTTTAGCAAAAATCTGTATTTTTTTTCATGAATTTTTACAATAAGTGTAAAATTTAGAAATAAGATGCCAAAGAAAAAAAAACGTTATTTTTACATACATAAACATAAACATAACATCACGCCTTGTTTCCCCGAAGGGATAGGCAGAGGTGTCCCTGTAGCAGGTACACCCACATTTCGCCAGTTATGTTTAAGTCCCATGTAATAGGGGGCGAGCCTATTGCCATCAACCGGGCACAAATTCAGACTCCGGGCTGCTACTGAGAAATTCCAGATAGAAAAACCCAATAACACTTTGCCCGACCCGGGAATCGAACCCAGGACCTCATGCTCAGCAGTAGCGCTTGCGACCACTAGACCAACGAGGCAGTCGTTATTTTTAGTTATTTTTAGTACAAGTAAAATTAAAAAAAAACAAAAAAAAAAAACCGTCGATAAAATTAAGCATAGATTCATTTCGATATGTGCACATTATGAAGAATCACACTATATAAAAAACAACAGTACAGTTAGGCGTTGAAGTACTTGTCCACTCTGACTGAAATGCCGCGCCCCACTACCGCATTAAGGCTCTTACAAACAGGCGCAACACGCGACGCGACACAAAGGCACCGCTCGTCGCGCGACGAGCGGTGTCTTTACCCATAGAAATCCGTATTACCATGTCCGTAAATGCGGCAGTGGGGCGCGTCACTTCAAAGTGGACAAGCTATACTTGAATGTTAATTTTAAAAGTTCAGGCGAAAGCGTCTAGGTAACCCGCGAACTTCAGTAGTGCTATTCTGTTAAAATCTCACCGTGATAACTTAGGTGAAGTGAGCTGCCAATAGTGTCAATCCTTAGCAACTGACAGCTCACTTCACCTAAGATAACACGGTGAGATAGTTACAGAATAGCACTACAGGTCAGTATCAAGTTGCATGTTAATTTAAATATGATTCGCGGCCGTATCAAATATTTATTTTATAAAATTATAATCATAAAAATCAACTCTCTAAGTTCATATAATCCTACTGAATGACTATTTCATGAAATCATGACATTTTAGGATTATTCTAACTTACGGAGTTGTATTGCTGATTCTAATGATAATTCTGTAAAGCCATATTTATTACGATCGCGAATCATATTTTAATCAAGATACAACCTGACAAAAAAACTTAAGAAAATTTGGATTTCGCGGACTACCTTAGCGCATCCCCCTTAAGAGGCCTGCGAACACGGCTCGCAACTACGAATCGAGATGTTTGTAAAATTCAATTCCAAGCACGTTGCGCTAGTGTGAGTGCCTATCGGAGCGATATACACCTACAGTGTGCAATAGTACCACGCACACATTGACAATTATTGATTAACGCGATAGCACTTCATAATCAGCTATGCATTCATCACGATAGCATAGCTTTCGAAAATTTATGATAAAGGAGATGTTTCATTTTCGGCCATAAAGTGTACGTTAATGAAAAAAAAGGAAAAAATTCCACGAATTGAGGAAAAATATTCTTTCCTGTTTATTCCTCTGATTACTTCGGACCAAAAAATAATAGTTTAACAAATTATTGCCATATTTTATTCATCATGGCGTCGTTTTACTTGCATACTGCTTTCGTCCAGAAATCATGTTACATTTTAACAAAATAATATCATGTAGACGTTATTCAAATAAATATGAAAGGCTTGTATTTCTGTACTACAATAAGATAGCTATCTTATACAACTTTTTTGATTAATTAGAAAGTATGATTCATCATAAAAATAAAAAACTGCTTTTGTGGATTGTAGATTTGTAGGTACTTCTGGACGAAAATGGCTAGCTGTCGATAATCGTATTTCTCCTGACACACGTCAAACATTTTCGGTTTTTATTTTGTGCCCAAAAAGTATTAGATATTATGGAAAAAAATAGTCTTCATTGTATTTAGGAGTTCGTTTCCCAGGTTTTCTGAAGTGTACATGTTATGGCCGGAGTCCCATACAAAAATGAAACGTCTCCTTTGGATGTGTTCCGTAATACCTTTTTTTCGATAATTTGTAACTTGATAATATAAGCTATGCTTCTGCAGAAATACTATTATAAATATTGTTGTTTATAATACAGAAAAAACAATATGAAGACATGTCATTTACGCTGTAAAAATGTGCGAAATTAAATTCGTTTAAACTGAGCCTAGATAAACACTGTCTAAATCCGAATAATAACATAATATGGTGGAAAAATGGTCAAGTTGCAAATTATTTATGATTTATTACGTTTGTATGGACAATTCATGCGTCGATATACTTGTTTTATGTTGGTATGTTAGACAGTTATAAGGATATGGCCTGCACAGAAAGTGGTGTGGATATTGCATTCATGGCTATTGTTCGATGATTGAAAGTTCATCCACCCGACCTTATTCCAAACTGTCTTTTGTCGGCGGCTTCACCCGCGTAGAGTGGTAAGTACCTATCCCACGGGAACGTACTATAGGGATAGAAAGTATATCCTGCTATCTTATATCCTTACCCAGGTCATGGTCTACCTGCCCTTAAGGCGTCGAAAGGTAACAGACAGACACAGTTACTTTCGCTTTTATAATATTATCTAGCTTCTGCCCGCGACTTCGTCCGCGTGGAATAGTTACTATGGGCGTATTTATTTGGATAAGGATTAATAACATGTTTATAAAAACACCTTCGCAAATAATGCATTATTTTAGAACAAATTTGGTTAGCATAAAAAAGGTTATAGTGAGCCAACCTTAAAAGATATACATATGCTGTCCCGGATTTTTTTTTTTTAACTTTTAAAGGGGAATAATTATGTCATACATGATTTTTGCGAAACTTTAACCGTTTACGCAGCGCACGCAGCGGAAGCTCTCAAAAGGAAAAAAAAACCCCGATTTTGAAACATTCTTTATTGGTGCTCCGCTCCTATTGGTCTTAGCGTGATGATAGCCTTCCTCGATAAATGGGCTATCTAACACTGAAATTTTTGAAATCGGACCAGTAGTTTCTTCAGCTTTATATATTAGTATAGATAGATAAGTATGTATTATTAGGGGTCGGCACAGTCAGTCTTTTTCTTACAATATTTCTAACATTTTCTTTAAAATGTGAAGGGTGTTATTAAAATACCGTAACAAAAATTTTAAGGTGTGGACAGGAAAATACCTTCTAAATTAGCTTTCCAAGTTATCTGTTTCGACGAATGGAGATTAGATAATATTTTATTTTAATAAAAGCGATAAATATTATCATCTCTATCTAAACTCACATTACACAATGATATTAAGGTTTACTATATCTACGGTTCAACAACTAGAAGTTATTATCACATGTTCTATTCAAAGAATCTTATAGTGAGATAAAGAACTATTATCTTCATCTCTTGTGATGCACCAGCCCAAGGTCGGCCGGTATCAGTATCGATTAACTTAAACTGATAAGTTGGGAAATCAAATCATATATTGAATGTATCTAGATCTTAGACATTAGTTTTGATAAATTGATTACAAACGAGAATTAATAGGTAGCATGTGCCTAAATAATTCATTTAAATGTGTTCAAAAACAAAACTTAGACCAGTTAGACAAGCTGTTAAGAGCGTTCATTCTAAAAGTTGGCAACGTCGCAAATATTTACCTGTTTTGATTCATTTGGCAATATGAAATATCACTTCACTATGGAAATAGGCAGCGTTCGGGAAGCTACGCAATATCTTTTCGTCCCACATACCACAGTGTCTCAAGACAAAAGTCTTTGACCAGTGCGTGTTGCCAGTGATGACCTTAGTACTGAAACGTGGTCGCTCACAATGGGCCTTATCAGAAGGCTAAGTCACAAAGGGCAATGGAGAGGGCTATGCTTGGGAGTTTCCCTACGTGATCAAATCAGAAATGAAGAGAGCCGCAGGAGACCCAAGGTAACCGACATAGCCCGAAGAATTGCCAAACACAAGTGGCAATGGGTAGGGCACATTGCTCGCAGAACGGATGACCGATGGGGCCGAAAGGTTCTGGAGTGGCGACCGCGTACCGGAAGACGTAGCATTGGAAGGCCTCCCACAAGATGGACCGATGACCTTGTGAAGGTCGCAGGAATCCGCTGGATGCGGAAAGCATAGAATCGGTCAAAGTGGAGGTGCTTGGGGGAGGCCTATGTTCAGCAGTGGACGTCTTTCGGCTGAAATGATGATGATGATGGAAATATGAAATATCACTTAACTAGTGAACTAGTATAATAATAATGAATTGTAATTATAACACTGAATTTGATGTTGTGACCGTTTTAGGTGTAAAAAAGGTATTTGGAAAGTTTCCAAATAGCTTTTTTTACAACTAAAACTAAATAATGTTATATACTATATGTTACGATATTAATTATTACATTTCATTATCAATATTTTAGTTCACTATACTCCGTTTGAAATAAGATTAGACATTTAAACAAACCTTTTTTACAGTCCGTTCAACCGATTTTGACTTCTATTGCGTAGGCATAAGGATGGCATTAAAAGCAAAAAAAGTGGTTACAAACCAACTGTTTACTGCAGCTGCCATTTGTCATGCCACCAACGCAATAGAAGTCAAAATCGGTTGAACGGACCGTAAAAAAGGTTTAGTTAAATGTCTAATCTTATTTCAAATGGAGTATAGATAGCCATGTTTCATATTTCCATACAGTAACATTCCAAATTAATCAAAACAAAGAAATATTCGACATCTATTTGCGACGTTGGCCTCTTTCAGAATAAACGCTCTTTTAAATGATAAATAATTTTATATCTGTAAGTAGGTTTGTACAAACACTTTGACACGTCAATCGTATTTAAAAAAATCGATAAAGTAGTACTTAGTGTTACAGTAGGCAATGTTTCTAAATACCCAATCAACTAGGAAATTGTTAAACGAACCATTTTTAATAAAAACTTTTTACAAAAAAAAAAAAATCAACCGATATTTTTTTTTTGTAAAAAGTTTTTATTTTTCACTTTTTAACATAACAACATAACATCACGCCTTGTTTCCCCGAAGGGTTGGGCAGAGGTGTCCCTGTAGCAGGTGCAGCTTTTTAGTTGTGGTATTTACCCCACACAAATTCGAATACCACTACCTGCTATGTATATAACAGTGACAGGAACTTATCATATCATTCACATACTAAGTGGGAAAAAATACGTATTATTGAAGCTAACTCAAAAACTACCCAAGCAAACTTATAAAAAATTATATGGGACCACCTCTGAAGTATGACCTACCAAACAAAAAAAGAATCATTAAAATCAATTCATAATTAGCGGAGTAATCGCGTAATAACGCGGAATTGAGAACCTCCTCCTTTTGGAAGTCGGTTAAAAACAAATGAAACATATCCTAAAAAGATAATCAATTTATCTGTATTATTGATGAAGCGGACTAATTGATACGTAGGTACTTATATAAAAGGCAGACCGCATTAGCTATGGATACTCGATTAAATGCCTCATTCATTACGAATTCATCGGTAAGTATAATTCTCTTCATAGTCATTAGGTAGACTGCGTCTTTAGTCGCTAGTTAGTCTAGACCCGCCCCCTAGTACTCGAGACTTATTAAAAGCCCTATGGAATTTCCCATCGGCAAAAATGATGAACTTTCCATTTAATATTTCTTTTTTATGTGCACGTGTATACCTACAGGGTGGCAGGCACATCGACGCGAATACTGTTACCATGGATTCAATACATGATTATGAACCCCCCCTGCGTTGAAACTTTACGTCGCTTATTAAAAAAAATCTGCTGTTTCATAGAAAAGTGCAATACCTACGCGGTCAAAATGTATGGAACAACAGATTTTTTCATCCATCCATGGAATCCAATCCATTAAAGTTTTCGCGTCGATGTCCCTTCCACCCTGAATATTAACTGTGTCTTTAATTGGTTTTAAACTACTTTTTTATAACAGAAAATAAATGTATTCAACAACATTTCAACCCCTTCAGGTGGTGTATTTTCAAAAATATTTTCTTAGTGCTCAACTTGGCTAAACAAGTTATTTTAAGTACTTAAATTCCACACCACCCTGTCGAAGAATACAGGGGTGATATTATTTATTTATTTATTTATAAAATATGGATGACTTACAGCTAAAACAAACAGAATAAAAAAATTGTATGCGAGACTGACAGCCAATTAAAAGTCTTCACTTCTAAAAACAGATTGGAAAGAAAAAGTGTGAACAACACAACACAGCTACCAAAGAAAAAGAAGAGCGAAAAAAAAAAAACAGTATAACATTCAATTTTAAACTAAATTCACATTACATATTCAATTTGTACAACAAAACCTGAACATACAAAATCTTAATTAAAAAAGTCAAGGCTCAGGCACTTTCTGGCCGAGGACACACTTGTTATGAATGGATCAAAATCATGCCGTTTGCACATGCTATTAAAGTTGCTACTTGCACGCACTACAAATGAATTTTGCCTGTAATTCGTAGAGGTAAATGGAACACGCAACGGTGCATTCCATCGCTTCGACCTTCCGGGAACGCTAAAATAAAATTTGGATAGAATATCGGAGTTATTAATAGAATTATTGAAAATTTTAAATAGTGAAATACAGTCGGAGATTGCTCGCCGATTAATTAGGGGTAATATATGATACTTCTTACAGAGGTTGAGGTAATCTTCTGACCGGTAGTGCACTTTCTGATGATAACACAAATACTTGATGAACCTTTTCTGGATGCTCTCTATACGATCAATGTACTTGTGATAACATGGATTCCAGATTTCAGACGCGTATTCCAAGTGGCTTCTAACAAATGTACAGTAAAGAATTTTCAAAGTTTTGGCTTGAGTGAAGCACCTGGATAGCCGCATTATGAAACCTAGTGCTTTAGATGCTTTAGCGACTATGGCATCTACATGAAATTCAAACGTAAGCTTAGAATCGTGATATACCCCAGATCTCTGATGCAATTCGTTCTAGGTAGAACTTGATCACCTAAGATATACGATGAAGGTATAATTGCGCGCTTTCGAGAATATGTTAAAACCGAACATTTAGCAGGGTTGAGATCAAGCTTATTCCGACGACAATAAGCCTCCAGACGACGTAAATCATCCTGAAGTGCAATTACGTCCACATGTGATGATATTGTGGCGTAGATCTTCATATCGTCAGCAAAACACAACAGTTTGGATGAAATCAAGCAAGAGTTGATGTCGTTTATATAGATAATGAAAAGTAATGGGCCGAGCAATGAACCCTGGGGGACTCCACTGGGGACAGGCACCCAACTAGACATATAATTGCTTAATACTACTGTTTGGGACCTGTTTTCCAGATAAGAACTAAACCATCTAAGTAAATCACCTCGTATTCCCATACCGTATAATTTTGATAGTAAGATCTCATGGTCAATTCGATCAAAAGCTTTACTGTAATCAGTATAAACGACATCAACCTGCTTACCGTTATCCATGGCGTCAGTAATAAAATCATTGAGCAGAATTAAGTTGGTGACGGTAGACCTTCCTTTCAAAAAACCATGTTGAAAGGAACTAAACGAATTTTTAAGAGCGCTATACACCTGGTTATAGATAATCCTTTCGAAGATTTTTGCCACAATACAGAGCTTGGATATCGGCCTATAGTTAACAATTTCGGTTTTGACACCTTTTTTATGAATAGGCGTTATGAAAGCCGATTTCCAAAGTTCAGGTACAACACAAGTATCCAAGGATTTCCTGAAGAGAATAAATGTATGTAATTCATTTAGAGGGAAATTTAATTTACTCATGAAAACCTCTCAATTAATTGTGAGTAGTTTCCTATCTATGTAAATATATTTTCAAGTTTTAAATACTCTGAAAAGAACTGGTCATTCATAATAAATTAATAATAAAGAAAGAAAGAAAATATTTTATTTGAGGCACGCACAGAAAATACAGACAGTAATAAAAATAAAAAATAAGAAAGGAGCCGAACACAGATAACCAGCTTATACGTTGTTATTCTAATCAGATAAGCACTGCTGATTAATGCTAACTCCTCGGCTAAACTATGCGGAACTTAATTAAAATACCTATACTTAGACACAGTATAAATAAGTAACAGTATTATGTCTTCATAGAAAATGACCGAAACGACGCGCTTCGAAATCTCAGTGTACGGAACGCAGCAGTCTCGGGGGCGCAGCAGTTATAATACGCACGGACGCGGAATTTATCTACCGAGCGGCCGTAGGTAATTATTTCAAGGTCACTGCCGGGACATAATACTGTTACTTTATTATACTGTGACCTAGATTACATAAAAATAACTATTTTATGCATTGCCAAAAATATTGATTAAAAATACCACATGTATTTATGAAACTGATCCTTTAATGCGCGTTTGCCAAAAATGCTGCGAATATTGTATGTATTGTAGTTACTGGGACAAATGCACGATGATTTGACTTCTTTCCATAGACCAGATCATCTGTCATTTCAGAGCGATTTAATCATTTCTGTTGAATTAATTTGATAGATAATTCAATGCTTATTAACATTCAGCTATTTCATAATGTAGCACTAAAGCGAAGTAATTCAGAACTGAGTAAACCCTTACAAACAATGCCCTACCTACTCATATTTACTTTGCGGAAATCCCTAACTTATGAAGTACCAACTTATTGAATAGTCGAATCATGAAAAGATAACTGTTGGACGCATTCAAGGATTTCAAATTGGCATTTTATATTTTACAATACTATCCTTTACGAAAATAAATCTGTCTGTTTTTAGGAACCTTCAAAATTGTATATTATTTATCTAAGCTACAAATCCCGATTACGGTTTAGGTCCAAAATGAGTTAAGCATACAAAGAAATTCGTTTTAACGTCATCTATCTTTCTATCTCTTCGATAATTTAGGAACTCGGTCTAGGAACGAGATATGGAATTTCTTCGATATTCCTAGACCGAGTTACAACTTTATCGGTCTCTTTCACTCTCATACGTTTTCACAAGGATTTAACAAGACAGTGGCGTAAACCATTATGTCGGGCGCTGTCATAGTAAACGTGTGGAGTTTTTATTTTAAAGCGACCGATTAATAATTGAGTCTGTTTAGTGTAAAAATCGAAGATAAGTTTTATTTAAATTATTCATAAAAGCATGACCTATTTTTGATTAGGTCTGTTTAGCATAAAAAATATCAAATTATTCGTGGTTTTTTTTTTTTAGTTTTAGGTCTGTGTTTTATAAAAATGTGACAAAATTATGGTGACTAACTATGAGTTAAGCCTGTTTTTTCATAAAATACAGACTTATTACAAAATATGACATCAGTACTACTACATATAATTGGCTTCAATAGTAAACAGACTTAAGTCATGAACATCATTTTTAAACGTTTAAAAATATAATCAATAAACAAAATTTCTTCAAAACATCATTTCTGTATTAAAAATCAGTTCATTAATTATTTCTACAATACATTATTTCATTATTATTATGCTTTTTGACTGAGTTATAAGCCATTACGTCAGACAAGTCATGATTGCCAAAATGTTTATGCGATTTCCCAAAAAACAGATTTTTTTAGTTAGGTCAGTATATTATTAAGCGTGCGAAATCAAATAGGTTAGCGATCAATAATATTGAACTAAACAAACCTATTGTCATTAATCGGACACAAATGTGGACAACAGGTTGGTCATAAGGATTTTCTTATGAAAAAACGCACTAACACTAGCTGACTTGGGGATCGAATCGAAAGATCAACGAGAGAGTCCTAGTTTAACTTCATCACTTGCGTTTGTTAATTAATCTAAATTAATATGTACATTTTTAAGTATTGGGGGGCCTGGTGACCCGTAACACAGGTATTTTATGCCTTTTTCGGATACCAGTCTCTCACAAATGTTAACCCAATTTTTAGATTAAGCACTTCCTGTACAAATCAGCATTTGTGATGAGAAAAAATAACAATATATATACATATAGGTTATTATTTGCCTAGCACAATCAGCCTATACCTAATCTTCCCACTGCTGGGACACAGGCCTTCTCTCTTCGAGAGAGAGTGGGCTTGTGGGCTACCACCGGGCCCAGTGCGAGTTGGTAGATGTCACATTTGTCTTAGAATTTTTGGTTCCAGAACATGCCGGTTTCGTCACGATGTTTTCGTTTACCGTTTTGACAGCAGTGGTAATAAAATAATATCCACAAAATAAATCGCCTGGTTGGGTTCGAACCTAACATTCAACCCGTAAGTTGGAGCAGTTACCACTGGGCAAACACTGCTCTCATCAATTTGCCTAAAAACAATTGCAATTCATCAATCGTTGGCAAATAACACGGCAACAAACAGTACACGTGCACCAAAACAAACCACACACAATTTCGACAATGGTGTTTAGATATATGTTATCTCCTGTTATCTCACCTATCTGGTTGTTGACCTTGTTGTCAGTTTTGTGCCGGAGCCAGTCTTCATAGCCTTGCTTTATGGCAGTCACCATCACCACAAAGCTGAGCGGCAGTATGCTGGTGAACGGCGATACTGGACTGTCTGTTGAGAAAGAAAGTTATAAATCTATAGGTTATAAAACAAAGTCACTTTTTGCGTTTGTCTGTAGGTATGTCCGCGTTGTTCTTCTAAAATACGTAACGGATTTTGATGAGGTTGTCAACATAATTTAGAGAATGTATTCCGGAAGGTTTATGTGTATAATACATTAATATTAAACTTATAGATGTTTTGTCAAGTCGTAAAAACCTTGCAAAGCAGGGGCGTGTCTCTAGTTAATATTAATAACATTATCCAACACACCCACACGCAAACGCACCCTAACACACACACACACACACGCAAATACACCCCAACACTTCCACACACACCCTTGTTTGTGCAGACGCACTTACATACGCATTCACGTATTTCCTTGCATGCCTTAATATAAAAGTAAATACATTATTTTTCAATCTAATAATTACATTCAATTCAATTTTTTTATTATTTTATTACTTAAAATGAGCGTAACTTAATTTGTACAAGGACTATTTTTTGTATCATTATATTGAAACAAATAGCAAACCATGATTGTAGAAGGAAGGCGCCGATGTCTGTCACACAGTTAATACTAGCACAGACATCGTCGTTAACTCTATCTTTAAAATGCTCTAAACTCTGTACATTGTGTTTTTGTTTAGGATAGATGAGTTGTATCAACATTATTGTTAATAAAAAATATTATATTATTACTAATTATCACTTGCTTCAAAAACGGTGAAGGCAAACATCGTGAGGAAACCGGCAAGCCTGAGAGATATTTCTCGACGACATGTGAAGCCAAGTCAGAGTCGCACATGGGCGGTATAAAAACTCTGACATCACACTTGCTTATTTTTCGTGTTGTTCGTGACTAACCACACGAAAGAAGAATAAAAAATAAAGTTTAATAAAAAACTGTTACCCGACTACCTACGGGAAAATGAAAATGATCTAAAAAGTACGAAACAAGCAAATATTTCAGACAGAAATCAAGACATAGGTACAAAAATGGTCAAGGTAAAGCCGTGGTCGCATGCCTATACAGGGCGTCCCAAAATTATGGGACATGAAGGGAAAGTACCTTAAATATCGTTGATAGGGTATTTTGCTGAAAGAAGACTTTATGTTATTTTTAAAAGTTAGTAATTCTGCATTCAACGATTTTCAAAAAATTACTTGCCTCATCTGGGAATCGAACCGACTTAAATGTAAAAAAAAAAACCCCTACTTTTATGATGCCAATCGAAAGAATGGCTAAAAAATAATAACTCTTCTTAAGTAACATAGTATTTTAAAAGAAAGGAACAGCGTGAAATTAATAATTTTAATCAAATTAAAAACATACATGAAACTGCCGTAGTCAATTAAGTGGGTATTTTTTTGTAAATTAATTAATAAAATGCTCAAAATGTGATCCCTCTTGTCTTACGCAAATCGCCAATGTTTTAATGAGTCCGCTGCCTGTTGATTTTCTTATCATTTTATGGTGAATACTCGATATGATATGGCACAATTCTGTTTGTAACTCGCCCACGTTCTCGTATTGCTTTTTGTATAGCATATCTTTCACGTATCCCCAAAAGAAGAAATCTAATGGTGTAAGGTCCGGGGATCTGGCCGGCCATCTAATCGGTCCATTTGTACCAATCCAAGTAGGAAAACATTCATTTAGAAAATCTGCTGCTCTCCGACTATTATGAGCCGGATCAATAATATTGCAATCAATAACTTTCTTGAAATTTGACTCAAACATTTTACGTTGTTCGTTTCTTTTAAAATACTATGTTACTTAAGAAGAGTTATTAATTTTTGGTCATTCTTTCGATTGGCATCATAAAAGTAGGGGTGTTTTTTTACATTTAAGTCGGTTCGATTCCCAGATGAGGCAAGTAATTTTTAGAAAATCTTTGAATGCAGAATTACTAACTTTAAAAAATAACATAAAGTCTTCTTTCAGCAAAATACCCTATCTACGATATTTAAGGTACTTTCCCTTCATGTCCCATAATTTTGGGACGCCCTGTATACCATGTTGGTGCCAGGAACACCTACAAAATTATAATGGCATGCGACGACGGCTTTACCTTGACCATTTTTGTACCTACGTCTTGATTTCTGTCTGAAATATTTGCTTGTTTCGTACTTTTTAGATCATTTTCATTTTCCCGTAGGTAGTCGGGTAACAGTTTTTTATTAAACTTTATTTTTTATTTTATACTTTTCCGTTTTTACACTTGATAAACGTAAATAAGAGTAATACAATAGTTCAGTAATTAACCTATTTTAAATTCCAATAGCAGTGCATAGTGCTTTGGAAGAAACCATAGAGCGATTTATTTCGACGCCAACACCATATATCGATATCGAGCTTCGAAGAAATCCAAAATATAAATATTTCGTTGTACTTGTTTTTCTTCATAAGAGTGGAATTACAAATCGTTTCTATTTATTAAGATTTGATTAACTGCACGTTGGTAACATCTTGCAATACTACGTAGCGCAGTCTCACTTTTGCTTGTTTTTAACGATTTTAACATATTTATTTACTTTGAAAATATAATATTATATACATATTTGTAATGTGCTCGTCAAGACCTTTCTTTTGATACCAAACATGTCATGATCATCCCATTTTAATTTTTTTCGAGGTTAGAAATTTACGTGTAAAGTCCACCAAATTAAATTTAGGGAAAAATTATATAGCCTATGTCACCCGAACCATTATTACAAATCTATTGATACCTCATTCATCAAAATCGGTTTAGTAGTTTAGGCGCTACGGTGGAACACACGTAAAAACAAACATACATACATACAAACATACATACATACAAACATACATACATACAAACATACATACATAGACTGCTAAAATCATAACCCTTCCTTTTGGCTTTGCCGTAGTCGGGTAAAAAAGAGTAAGTACCTACTCATATATTCCTGTCAACCCCGTAAACTAAACTTTTGCTTGTGTTTAGAATAGATACTAAAAAGTACGTCAATATTGCAAAGGGTAATCTAATCGAACTCACGGCCTCTCGCTGCACAGACAGAACCTACGGTTATTGTCGCTTCAATTAAATAAAACAAGAAATTGCAGAGGTTGCGAAGTAGATTAGCTCCTCACCAAATCATAGATAAAGGAGCTGAATAATGAATGAACACTTCTATTGCGTTCAATAGCGATTGTAAACAAATTGGTCCTTGAAACACTCATTCAGTTAAATAAATCAAAAGAGTAATGACATAGGTTATGTCTCCGAACGAATTATTACAGTTAACCGGCCCCTGGTTTATTATAATAGTCTAAAATTAAAATTACAGGCTATAATTTCACTTTAGTCTACAATCAGAACATAATTAAGTAAGTGAAATTACTTTAAGTACCTCATAATAGCCTATATTATATTACATTATAATTTTTAGCTTTAATAATTATCAACGTATAAAGTATAAACCACCAGTATTGAATTATTCAAAGGTGAGTTGCCTATGGCACTGGAACGCAGATATGTGTATTCTTCCCGTCTTAACCTATGTTGCACAGACTTGGTCTTTGACTAACATCCAGAAGTCCAAACTCAAGGTCTGCCAACGAGTAATCGAGCGCAGTATACTAGGCGGTAAATTAACGGATCGTGTTCAAAACACAATACTGCGCTCCAAAACAAAAATAGCTGACGTGGCTCAAAAGGCTGCCCAACTTAAATGGGACAGGGCAGGACAAGTCTGCCGCATGCCGGACAAACTGTGGGCCCAAATAGCACAGAACTGGTGCCCTGAGACAGTGAGGCGGGGTCGCGGCAGACTACGTAGGAGACGGCGGGACGAGCTGGATAAGTTCCTTCAAAACTGGAAGGAGGACGCGCGGGCTCGCGAAAGGTGGAAGGAGTGGAGGGAGCCCTTTGCCCAAGAGTGGGACAGCGTAGGCTAGCAAAAAAATAATTGAATGTAAGCGGTTATTAAGTATACGTACCAAAAAACTTTTTACAAAAAAAAAAACAACCGACCTCCAAAAAAAAAAACACTACAAAGTGAAAAATAACTTTAATTTCGGATGTCGATGTCTTGGGTTTTGTATTTTCGTTTTTTGCCACCGACTTCCGAAATTAAAGTTATTTTTCACTTTGTAGTGTTTTTTTTTTTGGAGGTCGGTTATTTTTTTTTTTTAAGTTTTTATTTTTCACTTTTTAGTTGTGGTACCTACCCCACATACATTCGAATACCACTACCTGCTACCAGTGACAGAAACTTATCATATCATCTACATACTAAATGGGAAAAAAAACGTATTTTGTAGCTAACTCAAAAATAATCCAAGCAAAGTTAATAAAATTTATATGGGACCAATTCCAGAGCACACCCTTTCAAACAAAAAAAGAATTTTCAAAATCGGTCCACAATTGACGGAGAAATCGGTGGACATACATAAAAAAAAAAAAACAAACATACGCGACGAACATATAACCTCCTCCTTTTTGGAAGTCGGTTAAAAAGGATTTTGTATAGGCAGTGTTCGTAAATCGTTAAAAATCTTGGAGATGATTAGGGTTGAAAGTATCTACGTATTGCATTGACAGACGCACTCAAACTATTAAATAGATGTAGCGTTGGGGATTTAATTATTTAATTAATGTTATTTGTAAATAAAGGCTAAATTAGCTGTTAGATCTATCGATAAGATCAGTCAGCTTAGCCTCTTCTAGGTATATGTGTATAATATAAATTAAATGCTGTTCGTTGGTAAGCACATGACTTGAGGACGGCTGAACCGATTTGGCTATTTTTTGTTTTAAAAATGTTCGTAATAGTCTGAATTTAGGTTACATGGAAGGAACTGCCACGTTGGTTTAGTGGTCGCAAGCGGTACTGCTGAGCTGGTCCTGTGTTCGATTCCCGGGTCAGGCAAAGTTTTATTGGGTTTTTCTATCTGAAATTTCTCAGTAACAGGCCCGGAGTCTGGATTTGTGCCCGATTGATGGCAATAGACTCGCCCTTATTACATGGGACTTAAAACATAATTGGCGAAATGTGGGTGTACCTGCTACAGGGACACCTCTGCCCAGCCCTTAGGGGAAACAAGGCGTGATGTTATGTTTATGTTTGGAAGGAAAAAATAAATAGCTCCTAGCAAAATTTCAAATTCAGGAAAAACTGAACGTCATTTTTTCTTTGGAATTGTTGTTTGAATTATTGGAATTTGGATAAGACAACGTCCGTCGGGTCAGCTAGTAATAAATAAAATAAAGCACTCTGCCAAAATATCCTTTAACGTTAATAGCAAAACTATATCGAACACATTAGGGACCTACACTTGCTTGATAAGATAACAATTTAAGTATATCGTAATACGAACACAATATCATATAACCGAACACATGGGTACTATTATTATCTATTGATTAGCACCGAAATGATTTATCTACATAATAATATTCTTCATACTGATCCCCCGGATAACGTGTTGCGCTGACCCCAAGTCACGTGGGCCAAGGCATAGTATAAAGAGTTCTAGTAGGCTATCTCCGGCCCAATCCGCAATATAATTGCCTACCATACTTGCCTGTCTCAGGGTTGTCACTTTTAGCTAAATTTTTATTCAGTGCCTAGAAATTGGCTGATTGATTCACATTTCGTCAAATATTTCGACGGCCGCAAAGTATAAATTAATTTAATTAATTTTAATGTTGTAAAATGGAAAAAGATTTGTTCTTGTACTAGTTTTCACAATTTTGCGTGCAAAACGCTGCCCTGTAAAATCATGATTTTGTAGATAACCGTATATATTTTGCGGCCGTCGATTTGAAATTACGATTTTATAACTGTAAGTACTTAGTTACTTTACTATACCTACAATACTGAGAAATCGGCATGACTAAACGTAAACAAAGCATTAGCGGCATATCAATTGACAGATCAAAAGTAGGTACTTACCTAATACATTTTAGTGGGAAAGTAGGCCTGCCTACTTCGTCTGTCTGATAGATAACTAATACAACAAAAAATAAGTAGGTATCTCATCATTAAGTAAAAATTGTATGCTAGAATAAGTGACTTGGTTATCTTTTCTGTTCAGTAGGTAATCTGAACAGAGATAACTCTGGAATCGATGAATTATTTAGACACCCAAACGCACAGCAATAATTTCTCCTGCGATTATCACTCATTTTTCATACATTTAGCAGTGCCAAAAAGCCGCGACACGCAAACCTTGTGCGGCGTTAGCCCCGACTGGCGCACTCGGAAACGGGCGAGATTTTGTTAAGTGTGCATGCGGCGACGCATAGATACAAGCCGTACACACATACAAGCCGCGCGCGGTGCGTTTCTATGAAGATAGCTTACTACCTCTCTTTATACTATGGCCAAGGGTAGGAAGATAATGATAATAATGATGCTGATGACTGATCCCCTGGATGTTCTTTCAGTTCTAACTATGATAACAGATTTCAGCTAGCTGTGCCACACTACCGATCTAAATATCAAGTATTTTACTCGGTAAAATACTTGATATTATGTAAGTAATACTCTTGTCGAAGTCTGATAAATATCTAACGAATGTTCTTAACATTCGTCAGATATTTATCAGACTTCGGTTTACCTAAGACGTCGGTCGAAGACATTCTCATAGTTACTGAAATGTCACTCAATACACGAAGGGTTGATTTAAGTTTATTCCAAGAAAATTTATTCCCAATCACAAATCAATTTGACTGCAGCGCTTAAGGAATGATAATATCAGTAGCTACTCATGCCTTAAACATGATTCTTTAGTACAGATAACGTCTATCAAAATAGAACAAATCTTCTGATATCTATGTCGTTAATGGATATCATAAATGATTTATCGTTTTGCGAATCATTCTTACGGAGTGACCACACCTATCAACGCGGAATTGGCTTGAGCCGATCACGATTCACGCATCAAATCAGAACGCTTGGTTTGTAGCACGCGGTGTCAAAACGCGTCGTCAGAACTGAAAGGAGGGGAATGACGTGTTTTTCGCTTTGATTATCACTATAAAGTTCGTTCTGACCATCTGAAGCGATTCCGCATCGATAAGTGTGGTCACTCCTTTAACCGTTTATTACAATAATCCTTTATGTTGATAATTTAGAAGGCCAGCCAACGGAAAACATGAGAGTTCGGTTCGGACAAAAGGCTAAAAGGATTCCCAGCTGCCGATCTAACGGTATACGGTTATGGTTCTGCTTTATGGCTACACAAATATCTTCATCATTTTCATAACACGTCTACACAACACAGTTGGACACAGTCGGGCACAATCCGTCGGTCTACACAAATTTAGTATCCATTTCTAATTGATCGAAGAAACCTTCCTATTAATTTTATGTTATTTAAATAACAGTGTTCTTTGATCGCGACTTATGAGTATATCAGCTATTCTGATCGATTATCTACTACTAAAGCTTTGATGTGCAAAACTTGATAAATGAACCTGAATTTATGAAGTGATTATAAATAGGACGCAAATTTTATGTGCCACCACAAATCACTAAATGCGTTTAGCGCTAAACATATTTGAAACATCAGTCCGTCTCTGTCATCATCAAACGATCGAAAGAAACAGAACGATGTTACAGATTCGTTTAGCACTTACCTAACGTATTGAGTTATTTGTGATGCAAGCGGGCCTTAATTTAGTTTAATTGGTTTTTAGTGTTTCACTGAGTTTATTAACAAAGTACTTATCGTCGGACTGGATAAAACATATTATCGGTATTCATTCTTATCATCCCATTATATGGACTAGTAATGACTAGGGTTTACCAAAATTTTAATACTTTAGTGAAGTGAAAACTTCTTTAGGCGCATTGGGCATTTTTGAGATGGGACATTGATTTCGCGACACTATGACGACACCTCATTTTTGTAAACGAGATTGTGCTCTTTATTTATATTGCGTTATGGATCAATGTTCTATGCAAGTATTTTTACTTTAAAGGTTTTGTAAACATGATTGTGCTCTTTATTTATAATACGTTACGGATCAATGTTTTATGCAAGTATTTTTACTTTAAAGATTTCGGAAGTTTTTTTTTTTTGTAAACGCTATTATGCTCTTTATTTTTCTTCCACCAAGACGATCTTGTTCAAATTTTCACTTCTGTCGCCATTCGAAACATGATTGTGCTCTTTATTTATATTATGTTACGGATTAATGTTCTATGCAAGTATTTTTACTTTAAAGGTTACGGAAGTTTTTTTTTTTGTAAACGCTATTGTGCTCTTTATTTACTTAGATAAGATTACGGACCAATGTTCTATACAAGTATTTTTCTTCCATCAAGGCGATCTTGTTCAAGTTTTCATTTTGGTCGCAGTCCAGGAGTGCCAGTTTTTTTAATAGAATATATTATTAATTTCTGAAACTTTACTAGCTAAGCCAATTATTGGGTTCGCAGCTATTAGGTCGTTCAAGAAGAAAATGGCAGCTTTTTTTTGATAATGTTCGAGCAGTAGGAAAAAACGTACAATAGGTAGCTTTAAAAACGTCAGCAGCCTGTATTCACACAAAAGAAACAAACTGTAGGTATAAAATAACAAAATAACATCAGCACTCAGCAGTGTGCATCAATAAAGAAAAATACCAAATACACACTCGTGTAACCCTTTCACGATGCTATAATAATGGTTCAATTAACTAAACATAAGACAATAAAAGAAAGTCAAAGGTGCAAGTATTCCCACGTTTTTTCCCCGAAGTAAATCATAAATTATTCAGAGTACAATAGTACTGGAACTGTAACATCTAATTTAGCATAACTGTCAGCTCTTCATTTTTAAAGGTGAAGATATTATACTTTAATGACAAACTGTTTGAATTGAAAACATATCTACGTCATCATCATCTGCCTAGTCTTTTCCCAACTATATTGGGATCGGTTTCCTTTCTGACCAGATGAGCTCAGTCGCTTACCACTTCGCAAAATGTTTGCAGGACGCAAAATTTCCATTTCTCAGAATGTCTTTTTCGCAAAATGAACTTATAATCTGTATAATCTGGCAACCCTAGACTAATTTTTAGTTTTATTGGGGGTACTTTTACTTTATTATGTAAAAGGCTTACTTCTAAGTAATCAAAATGGGGCGTTTTAGAATTTGCAATAAAATTGTAATTACTATCTACTAGTTGAAGGTGGGTATTATTTTTAACCGACTTCAAAAACAGGAGGAGATTCTCAATTCGTATATCTTTAAAAAAAATGTATGTTCGGGCATAAATCTGTCGGACGGATTAGCAAAATTCTTTTTTGTTTGAAAGGGTATACTCTCAAGGTGTTCCCATATAAATTTTATTAACTTTGCTTGGGTACTTTTTGAGTTAGCTTCAATAATACGTATTTTTCCCACTTCTAATCTATATGGATGATGTTATTAATAACTTCCTATCACTGTTATTTAGATAGCAGGCATTTATTCAAATTTTTGTGGAGTAAGTACCACTACAACTAAAAAGTGAAAAATTATGTTTTTTTTTTTTACAAAAAAAACAACCGACTTCTGTCTTTGGTTTTGAATTTTCGTTTTTGACACCGACTTCCGAAATAAAGTATTTCTTTTTTAGTGTTGTTTTTTTTTGTAAAAAAGTTTTTATCGGCTTTGTAAATATCAGAATCGTGTAATGGTCCTTTTGTACGAAAATACTGATGTTATATCAATATCATACTATTACATTAAGTCTTCCGTAATGGGCCCGCGTGGCGGATTACCCCACTCCCTCTCACAGAAAGGAGGTCTACCGCAAAAGTGGAAATATAACATAACATCATGCCTGTTATCCCCGACTGGTTAGGCAGAGGTGTACCTATAGTATACCACATTTCGCCAGTTATTTTAAGTTTATGTAATAGTGGGCGAGCAATGTATTGTATATGCTTTTACAACAAACTTCCCATTGACATTCGAAACTTACCCATCAAAACCAAACTTTGTAAAAAGGGTTATACTATAATCAATTTCAGATTATTTAGAAGACAAAAAAGCTTGGGATTGAGCTGCTCGCTCTGCTAAGCCTAGTGATAAAACCATAAAACTTGACCTTTTAATTATTATGTAAAATCATCAAAATATACCAGTTTTATACACACATTGACATTGTTGATATTATATACAAAATGACACAATTACTTTGTAAAGTATTATATTATTTTAATTATTGTAAACGAGAGTACTATGTGGATCGTATTTTTTTCTTTCTCAGTTAGTTTTAATGATGGTCTTGCAATTTGAGTACTTTATGCGGTCTACCCAAATGTCCTTTCTTTTGTATTGTTCGTCGAGTCGTTAAGCTCCTTAAATTCCGAGTTGAGCTACACGATAACTGACAAATGCTTGCACTGACTGGACAGGTCCACTCAAATATGTATGATTCTTTCCTCAAAAGACCATTTCAGACACTAATCTACATGGTCCTCATATGGCGTGACCAAGATTATGTCTGGACTTTAAAAGAGACTGTGACCTCCTAAGTTTGTTTCGGCCTTTCTTCTCAGAGATAGGAAACGCCGACCTCATCTAGCTTATTTTTAATATTTTATAATATGACGTGTAAAAGTGGTTCCTATATCCTACTTACAGAATAAACAATTTCATTTCATTTCCTATTGCCATCAACCGGGCACAAATCCAGACTCCGGGCTGCTACTGAGAAATTCCAATAATATTTTGCCCGACCTGGGAATTGGACCAAGGACCTCATACCCAGCAATAGCACTTGCGACCACTAGATCAACGGCTAGGAATATAATAGGCTGTAACAGGGTGTCAGGGACATCGACGCGAAAACTGAAACTATAGATTCAGTACATGATTCTGAACCCCCTGCGTTGAAATTTTTCGTCGGATATTTAAAAAAAATCTGTTGTTCCATACATTTTGACCGCGTAGGTATTACACTTTTCAAATCAATCAAATCATTTTTATTTGCATTAAAACATGAAACAGCAGATTTTAAAAAAAATAACCGACGAAAAATTTCATCCATGGTTTCAGTTTTCGCGTCGATGTCCCTGCCAGCCTGTATAAATTCTCGACTCACCAATAACGACTGCGATAATAGTGACGATCAAGAAGTAGAAGTTGACGACTCTCCGGAACTGCTCACTGAGATTCTTGGGCAAGAACCAGAGGAGTGTGTACTTGGAGGTCTTGATCTTGTTATGCTTTTTCTTCTCGCCTTCGATGGGGGCCCCGACATGGACCTGCCGCGTCTCCGTCGTCGCTGATACTTTGTTGCCCTGAGCGGATAAAGAAAAAATCTGTCAGAGCTTTTTACCCGACTACGGCAAAGACAAAGAAGGGTTATGATTTTAACAGACTATGTAAGTTCATCTGTTCCCTCATAATTCCTTCACTACTCTTCGTATTTCGACAAACGAGGTATCGTTGGAAGTGTCATGTTGTTCCACGGGTGCTAGGCTATATGACGTCACCGAAAATCACGTAATTAAAGCGTAAATACGATTCATGCTAGACCAGGCACTCAGACAATTTCCACGTAAGCTCCTCCCCCATGCACCCCGCCACTCCACTATGTGCTAAACGTTAACACATCAGTAATAAAGTTGAATATCGCGAAAGAGCGCTCTTTGATCGTGTTCGAGCACGGAACTAAATGGCGTAAGTCTCAATTCTTATTTCGTTTATAACTAAAGTAATAAAAATAATTGATCTAGAGAAAACTATTTTGTGGCTGGATAATAAACTATAGTATTTTATTACTGTGAATACTTATTTTAGAAATATTATCTTTTAAAGAAGATGATTTTCGAATAAAAAATGAATCGAACAAAAATTTTACAATCACGTAACTGTCTTGTACATGGAAAGAAAAAGATCCAATAAATCATATACTAAAGTTCCATTTTGATTGTATGCGTAACTGTTTCAGAATATTAATACAAATTAAAATACAATTTAGGGAGCCTCCTCTTAACTAGCTCTTGCCCGCGACTTCTTCTGCGATCCAAGATGAAAATTGTCCTTCTCCAGGTCATAGTCTACCCATGTGCCAAATTTCATATAAATCCATTCAGCCGGTTTAGCGTGAAAGCGTAACATAGAAACAAACTCACTTTCGCATTTATTGCGATTGTGATTACATGATTACGTGTTCGCTCCAGGACCTTGTTTTGCTATTGGGTGACAAATAAGCAGTTGAGTAATAGTATGTACAGACGCCAGCACATCAAGCTACCCGAAACTGTCAAATTTTCCTAATCAACTTTAAACCTTATGCTTTAGCGATAAAATTTAAAATCTATTAAAGAAATTTGACAGATTGTAGTAGCTTGTGGTGCTGGCGTCTGTACCTAGTTGAAAAAAGCTACAACATTTATTTACTTAGGTGGTGCTGACTAATGTGATTGTGATAGGTTCCCATTTTAATAAGTTTTATTAAAAATTATGCACAATCAATCTGCCTAGCATTCTCCCAACTATATTGGGGTCGGCTTGCAGTCTTACCGGATGCAGCTGAATACCAGTATTTTACATGGAGCAACTGCCTATCGCCTATTCGAAGACATGTGACATCTACCAACCCGCACTGGGCCTGCGTGGTAGATTACGGCCCACTCCCTCTCACAGAGAGGAGGCCTGTGTCCCAGCAGTGGGAACATTTATAGGCTGATGATGATGATGATGATGATGACTGCCTATCTGATCTCCACAACCCAGTAACCGGTTAATAAGATACCCCATGATAAGACTGGTATTCAGACTTTCGGGCTTTTGACGACCCGTAAAGACTGTCAAAGATCCACGAATGACAGCCGGGACCAACGGCTCGACGTACTTTACGAGGCACGCGGGAGTATCGGTATGTAAAGATGGTCACCCATCCACGGACCAACCCTACCAAACCCAAGCGTAGCTTAACCTGATGGATCGACCCGTGCGGCTGTTAATACTTAGCCACGAGCTCCTCCACATACAGACACCACATACAAAGATTATTTATTTATTTATTATTAGGAGAACCAACAGCTATAACAAATGGATGACAGCTGTTTAAGAAACATAGAGGCAATTACAGGTTCTCACGAGTAAAAACAGAAAAAGTAGTGGAAATCTTAGGATGACTAACAAGCACGATAAAAAAGATTAAGTATACATATTATTATAATATATGTATAATGTACAATAAGCACTATGCACTTTTAAAAAAGTCAGCGTTCAGCCGAGCGCGTGCAGAATAGGTTTTGGTGGTAAATGGGTCAAATGAGAACTCTTTACAAAGAATATTAAAGTCCTTCGCTCGCACCATGTATGAGTTTTGCCTGTAGGTTGAAGAGGTAAAAGGAATGGAGATAGGCGGATTAAATCTAACTGATCTCTGAGGAATATTGAAAAAGATAAAATGTTTAACATAAGCTCAAACCATTGTTTTCTCTTCTACGGTTACACACGGTGTCTACATCTCTTTTTACTTATATACTTTCCTGTCGCAGGTATGCTGGAAGAGATTTCTTTAAAAATAAGCATTGCCTTTGTACGTATTTTTCTGTTCCTTTCTTCTTGTCTGTTTATATGTGTGTGCATATATGGTTAAATAAATAAAATTGTTTTGAATTAAAAACCTATAGTAGGTTACATTCATGCGAGGCATAAAATATCGTCCAGCTTTTAAAGTAAAAAGTGCATAATTTTAATTACACATAACACAATGTAACTTGATTGATCAATACAAAAGTTTCATAAGTTTTTTATATTATCAAACATGAAATGGTAAATGTCATTGACATAATATCATTAAAGTTTTTCAATTTAACGACATGGGTCATATTTAAATAACTTTTTAATTAAATGTTTTTAAAGAAAGTCAAAAGGCTAGTGCTACCACAATTTAGGACGGGACAGCTTATAAAAGCATGTGTATTATTAATTAGCACAACCAAAAAAAAAAATACAAACGCCGCGGTGCAGTGGTCGGAATAAAATTTTCAATCTGAGGGTGAAGATCAGCAGATAGACGTACGTATGTACTAATAAAACTAAGTACTCTGTATTCAAACCTACCAAGTGAAACATGTTGCTTAGCAAATTTCGGCGTCTTTTCCTATCCCAAAAATTCCAAAAATGTGAACGCGAATTCTTATGTCCAGCTCAGTTGAAATTCAATCCAGTAAAAAGAAATTGGAAAAAGAAAATACAAATCCTCTTACTTAAACGCGTGTTTTAGTAAGAATAAATATTATTGTTGCTTATATTATTCTTATAGGAACTTATACAGCTATTATCTAGCACTGACAAACCTTACTTAAGTTGTCAAAGAAAAACATACAGTCAGAATGTGTTTAAATATGCATAATGCCATCAGCACCGTGGGACATTACGCGAAATGAAGTGTGAATACAAGGTCCCTACATTTTTCTAAGGTCACTAATCGATAAATATAACATTGGCTTTGAGTTCTGTAGGCTTTTTTTGAAACCACTATATATCAACGTCACAAAATTAAGAATATTTTTCCAATTAAAGTGGAATAAACTGATTTGCAATCATTTTGCAAATCGGTTCATTATGCTCGATGGATGTGGGTAAATGAGAGCCGGAGCCCAGGTCTCGAATTCAAAAGCCATAGCTTAATGTGCATAAGGGCACATTTGAAAGCAGTAGCTTTAGCTTCGTGTCTGTATGGAGCGGGTAGTCCGCGTAGGCACCTAGGTACTCATTGTCGGTTCTTGGAAATAGCAAGTTGATTGATCGGTAGTTCTGTGGCAGTTTGCCAAAGGATAAGCACTGCCATTCAACGTGGTAAAGTTACTAAGCTTTATACGAGTGTATACGTAATCGAGAAGATTGTTAAATAAAAAATATTCCGAACATCAAATCGTATGATTTTACGCTGTTATCTACATTATCTTTTTAATCATATAATACGATATTAATATTATTCCGTACCTAATGTATTTTGCTAACAGATGTTTTATTTATCATTATTATCTCCAAAAGGCGGTGCAGGCATTTGAAGTAAAGGTCAACGGAAAGGACTTACAAAGGGAAGGGACAACACGTAAGAAGGCGGAACGAATCATTGTGAATAAATCCGATCCGCACCTCTAACAGAGATTAGAGTAGAAGTACTACAAATACAGAACAAATCAATAACAGCAAAGTGCATAAAAATTACGAGAGGCATTTATGAACATTCAATCGTGTGAAGCTGGCATAACACCCCTAAACCAGATGGATTTACTAAGCACATTCTTTCAGTATTGTGACGACAGTTACAAGGCTGCTATCTAAATTGATGGGGATAACCCAATGGAGTTAGATAACAAATCCAAACACCAAGTTCAAAATTGGGTATCCCGAAGTTACATGACGAAAATGTCTTGTTCGATGGAAGCTTAAATGATACTAAGTTCATTACGAGCTTTTTTAATGAAATTAATTGTACTTATATTTTTTTAAGAATCTATCAATAATGTAGCAACATATAAAAGGAATAAGACATTAAACTCTATGTTTTATTATTTGGGATAAGACATTAAAACTGTTAATTATACTGTAAGACAATTAACAAATGATTAAGACATCATAAAATACTCAGAATCATTTTAACGTTTCTAAAGAAATTAAACCACCAAGAAAATTGGAAAATATTACCTTCATTTGTCCATTGGATTCCGATAGAAGAATAACGAAAGAAACTTTTTAATGGAACCCATTAGGTGGGCGCACCATATCGGTGGCCCACTGTTCACGTGCCTTCGGACAACCGGCCAATGTCAGGATCGGCCGCCACCAACGCACCGCTGCAGGTAATTGTGAGAAGGCTAGCATCTGACTGCAAATTAGCACTTCCCTTGACATTGGCTGAAGATTATCAGGGTCGATACTTTCAATATGTTGTTAGTATGAGACTTATTTTAAACGATTATTCCGTTTTTTTTTTTTTTTTTCACTTGCGATGTAGGTAGAGCTATGTGCTATATAAGCTGGGAGGCAGCGTTGCTGGCGACGGCTGCGGTTTCACAGATGGTGGGCCGCATACGACGCCTGGGCCTGGAGGTGGCTCTCAATAAGTGGGAGGCCGTGGTCTTTCACGGCCCCGGCGAGCGCCGCGGCCGGGACCACACGTCGTGGTCGGGGGGCCCAAATTGCTGTTGAGTCCACCATGAAGTATCTGGGACTGGTGCTCGACAACCGGTGGGACTTCGGCCCCCACTTTCGGCGACTGACGCCCAAGTTGATGGGCGCCGTGGGTGCGTTGTCGTCGCTACTTCCCAATCTGGGGGGCTCGAGTATCGCCTGTAGGCGGTTGTACTTGGGGATCGTGCGATTCATGACCCTTTACGGGGCCCCGGTGTGGGCTTCTGCCCTGACGGCCGACAGCATCGCAATACTGCGAATACCGCAGAGGGCGATAGCGATCAGAGCTATCAGGAGATATCGCACGATCTCCTACGAGGCGGCATGTGCACTGGCCGGATCCCCGCCCTGGGACCTAGAGGCAAAAGCCCTCGCTTCACTGTACCGGCGGCGCGAGAAGGCGCGATCGCGGAGCGGTGGACCGATGCAGCGAGAGATCGAGCTTCGTCGGTCGCAGCTCCGCGAGGTCCTGGTGACAGAATGGCGGAACAGGCTTCTGCGCCCTACCTTCTGCCTCGCTACCGTCGACGCAATTCGACCAGTGCTCGACGAATGGCTCGGGAGGAGGCACGGCTCCCTGTCGTTTCGGGCGACGCAGGTGCTCTCGGGGCATGGCTGCTTCGGGAAGTACCTGTGTCGCATAAACAAGGAGCCGGACGCTCGGTGCCATCACTGCATCCACTGTCGGGAATACACGGCGCAGCATATACTGGCAGAGTGTTCCCCGCGCCGTGCCCTAGTATTAGAAGTCGGAGCCGACCTGTCGCTACCGGCTGTCGCTCGTTCGATGGTCGGGAGCGCCGAGTCGTGCGATGCGGTGGTCTCCTTCTATGAAACCGTCATTTAGCAGAAGGAGGCTGCGAAAAGGGAGAGGGAGATTGAGACCACTCTCCTGATTCGTAGGTCCGGAGGGAAGGCGGACAAAGGAACGTCCGCCGCCCCCCATCCAGCAGGACTCGAGGTGGGAGGTGGGAGGCGCATAGTGTTCCACGTGCGCCCCTATTTGACGTCGCAAGGGTTTTAATTTTTTCACGATAGTCTCACACCTCACTCCCCCTGCGGGCAAGATGTGGCCCGAAGAGCGGGCCGACACCATTCGGGGATCATGGAAGGCGCACAAGATCTCATGATCCCCGGTCCAAGTGTGGGAAGGGAACACAGCGGTGGTTTTTAGTCATTAGGAGTCTGTCAGACCCCTTCGTCCGCCCCAGGGCGGAGGACTTCTAGGAGGATTTTCCAAACCCGAACAAAAAAAAAGGTGCTAGTTTGGCTACTAGAGGTTGTCCCAAAAGCTCTCAATCTACATTTGCTGGCAAAACTAGGCAACTAGCGCCAGTCGCTTTTAGTTTAGGTTCATACATTTCGTACGATTTCTATTCTACGCACACCCGTTGGTCGGTGTTCGAGTCGCGTGAGCTGTATGGATAAATCCATCAATCTTTTATAATTTGCAGCTCGGTACTACAATGATTTGACGTGACTAATAATTCGAAGAAATAAAAACCGATTAAGTATTTTGACCGCAAAAGACACTAAGGTATCCGGGAAACTACTAAATTAATGGTAACTCCAGCCACTTTTATTTTCACCAAGTAAATGCGACGAAATTGACTGAAAGTACCTAAGTGATTCTAAATCTGCAAGTCACTTGCTTCTAAAAAAATATATATTACTTAGTAACATTTGGAATACAAAGTCGGCGATGATCATCAGTGCCATTAAAAAATACTTTCAGTGCATGCTATTATTTGTAAAGAGCTATATAAATATTTGTCAACTTTGTTGGCAGCAGATCAATAGATAGGCGTAAAACTTTATTACAATTCATTCACTAAGCTTGAATTTTATGCTAAGCTTTTATGTAAGCTGAAACTGGAATTGTATTAAATTACTCATGAGAATCAAGAGCAAGAAAGAGCAGTGGTGACATGACGGTGGCCCAGTGTTTCTGGAAATCTAACAGGTCTTCGATAAAGTTTGGCATAAGTGCCTGTTTGTTATACAAGCTGAAAATCAACCTTCCTCGCCAGTACTACTCACTAATGAAATCCTATTTGTTGGAAATAATGTTTCAAGTAAAAGAAGTAGATGTGACGTCGCGATTCTATAATATAACTGCTGGAGTACCGCAAGGGTCGGTACTGGGACCGGTGTTGTACACAGTATACACTGCAAATCTCCCGCAGGCTGATGAGGTTACTACAGCAACATTTGCTGATGAGACCGCAACACTGGCAAGCCACACAGATCCTGCTATGGCCTCACACATGCTGCAAGGGGGTCTCAACAAAATAACCACATGGCTACAAAGGTGGCGGATAAAGACGAGCGCAAGTAAATCGGTCCACGTCACATTTACGCTGCGAAAAGGTAACTGTACACCTCGAGAATGTCACAGTATCTGACCACGACAGCGTAAGATACCTAGGGTTACATCTCCATCGACCTCTAACGTGGAAGAAACATCTTAAGACCAAGAGACACGAACTTAATATCCGTTACAAAAACTTACACTGGATCATGGGACGAAACAGTAAACTGAGTACCGACAGCAAACTTTTAAAATATAAAGTGATCTTGAAGCCAGTGTGGCCTTATGGAATTCAACTTTAGGGCAGCGCCTGTAACTCAAGCATTAGCATCATACGGAGAATGCAGAATGCTATTTTGTGGTCAATTAGCGTTCCTTGGCTTGTCACGAACGCTGAAATACACAAGGAGTTATATGAATACAGTCAAGGAACAAAACATCACAAAAAGATACCAGGAAAGACTGGAAAGGCACCCCAACAATCTGGCTGCCGTACTGAAAACAAGCAGTTAAAGGAAAAGACTTAAAAGGAGAGACATTGTGTGGTCCACCCAAACCTGTGTGGACCTAAGCACGAATACGGAGTAGATGGCTCGCTGGAGTCACGCTCTTCCCGCCAATAATTACCTCCAACTGATCCGATAAAAGTAAAAACTGATCGCAGATTGACACAGAGAAAAAAAAATGTCTGGCGTGCTTGAATATCAGCTCCCGCCCTCCGCTCCCGATACCCGTCGCTACACGCTAGAGGATCCGCCGCGGGCGCAGCGGCGGACACCGCTACTTTTCACGCCCCGCTACCACGCGCCGCGCCACGCCTCGCGTCTTCATAAACAACATCTTAAATTGCCATATGTTTGGGTTTGCGCGTGTGATGACGCGGGCCGCTGCACGCACCGCCTGTCTGTAAACTGAAAAACGTCTGACGCGCCGCGAGTCGCCACGCCACCGCCGCCGCGCCGCCGCGCTGCTCGCGACGCGGAACGCCCCGCGTCTTCATAAACGAGCACTAAAGCATTCTAATCACTCAAATCGATATAGTGCTGGCAGACTGAAATAAAATATGTATAGCATGAATCACATAGGTACGCGAAATGGTTCAATATTGTCATATTTCAAGGTCACTGATAGGTATTACCTACATAAACTGCGGAATGCATTATCGCTTGTATTTAGTTATGGTTTCGCAAGTGGGACCGGTTCTAGGAATTAACCCTTGATAGTTCTATGTTATAAGGGTTTGGTTTCCGCACTTAGTCCGTCAGGTGGACCATTGTGCGTTGATAAGTATGGTTTATTAAGGAGGAACATGAAGGGATCTGGACGATCAGATAAAATATATAAGGGTTTTAACGGAACCACCTCATGTCAGACGGGACCGAATGCGGGACAGTTAGGGAGTCATCATAAGCGAGGCTTCTGATGATCTACACAGGGTGGCTGGTAGCAGCTGAATGAGAGTGGCCTAGGATCGCGTAGAACAAAGAGGCCTCTTCATTCTACGTCCTACAGTGCACTATTAGAGGCAGGTGACGGATTATCAGATAAGATTAAGATTTATATTTATTTAAAATACCTATAAAATTACGAACTATTATTATAAGCACGTAATTAGTCGTTGTTCACTCAGAAACATAACAGAAGTTTCAATAAGGGAACTCCCAAGTACCAACTGATTTTATAACATCAACGTCAGTTATATTATTATCACAATAAGTTCTGATTCTATGAATGACAGCACGTAACCTACCTACACTAAGTACACTGATATACACGAAACAAGTGCTCGACAGTGCATAGAGTGCGGTTGAATCCCGAATCGGTTGAATCACAGCTACATAAACTAGGTATGGCTATGAGTTCGAAGACCCGAGGAGTCTCTAATGGCTTTACTTGTTTAGCTGTCTTCTTATGCCAGGCGTATGTGAGAAATTAATGATCCGGTGGTCACTTTCTCCAGAAATTCCACTAAAAGGTTAATGTGAAGGTTTGTGCAGATGTTTGGATGATTGAAACTCAGTCACGAATAAACGGCTCAACAGATTTGGATGAAATTTGGCTAGATCTAACATGTTGGATTAACGCATAGAATGCTTTTGTCTGGGTACATGAAGTACTTTATTATTTCCCCTAGGATGCGAGTGAAACTGCGGTATTGGGTATACAGGGTGGCAGGGACATCAACGCACAACTGATTCTGAAAAGCCACGCGTTAAAATTTGGCGTCGGTTATTTTTTTTAAATTGCTGTTCCATAATTTGGACACTTTTGTATGAAAAAGCTGATTTAAAAAAAATTACCGACGAGAGATTTCATTACATGGGTTTTCAGAATCATGCACTGAACTGAATCCATGGTAACAGGTTGCGCGTTAATGTCCGACGCCACCTTGCAATGATAGTAAAGGGATAATAAAAAAGCTTCCGAAAAAAAAATTTACTTCCGAAAATCTGTGGTTGACTGTAATCTTAAATTTCCAAAAAAATACTAAACTTCCGAAAAAAATACTAAGTTTCCTAAAAGTCAATATGTTGTGCTACAAAAGTTAGTGAAAGAAACGAATCGCTGCAAAACCGACTCCACGTAGTCTTGTCTGCCCTACCCCGAGAGTGTAATTTAAGTCCGCGTAGGCGCGGAGGGGCGAAGCGGCCCGCGAGTTGAGGAGCAGGTGGTTCGGAGCCATGACAGAAACCATACCTGCTGCATATTGCATGCTCGCTTGCATGCTGCATGCATGGTGTATGCTTGTTTGCATGTTTGAAAAATATCACGTCAGCAAATTCTGTACAGATTTTTCGGAATTTTCAGTATTTTATTCGGTCGTTTCTTTTAGTATTCGCATGTAAGTTGTCGGAAAATTAGTAGGTATTTATAGCAGTAAATTTCATATTTTGAGTATGCACATATTTGATTTTTTTCCGGGGCGTTTATTACTACCCATAATAAAGTATACAAGTAACTTAAAATATGCCTGCATATAAAATGTGAAGATTTATTTACTTGACTGTTTATCAATAGCGACATAACAATAAACATGTCACATAATTACTACAATAATCTGATAAGATATAGATATTTTTCGTATTTTTTTCACTTGTTTTAGCAGACATAATTTATTTCCAAGTAGACTTAAATCAACCGTATTTATTTATTAAAAAAAATGTCATAAGTATCTACTCCTGCCTTTTCGCATTCAAGTATGTACAATTACAACCCAGTGCGTAATGAACCCTATATCTAAATAACGTTACCTAATTGGTCTATTTAATTCACAGAGACCGCACTATTGGTTCATTGACATTCGCGTACATCACAACGAATAAAATCGCAAGTAATTATGTAGTATAATTAGGTACTTACATAGCAAAAGGAGAAGACGTATGCCACCCACGAGAAAACGTACAAATACACTCGATGCGTAAAGTTGTAAATAGCTACACTACACTGTCTCATTTTAATCACACTTACTTCACATTTTAGACACAAACATTCGCGTATGACCGTGTAAGTGAAACACAAATATAACACTGGGTGTTATACGGATAAGCTGATAGCGAAAACTATCTTATCGTGTTCAATACGATATCAATAAAAGTTTGACGACATGACACCGCGTGACGTCGGCCCTAGACCTTCCAAGTTTCACTTAGTTTTTGTCTGTCAGCTGTTATCGAAAAGTTTAAAAATAAAAATCATGGCGCCAATAACAGGTGGCATTAACACGAGACGCCATTGAACACTAAGTAGTTTGTTTCTAGGTTAATATTAATTAGAGAAGGCATCAATATCTGATAGCTGTGATTAGTATAATTATTAAACTCACGTGCTCCTTGACCTGTACATATTTTATTTTTATGAACTCTTGTTTTAAGTACAGACGCCAGCACATCAAGCTACTACAATCTGTCAAATTTATTTAATAGATTTTCAACTTTATCGTTAAAGTCTAAGGTTCAAAGTTGATTGGGAAAATTTGACAGTTTCGGGTAACTTGATGTGCTGGCGTCTGTACAACAATGGTGCCGATTCCCTGGTTCACAAACTAAACTAAATTTAAGTTCAGTGCATCTTTTTCTTTCTATTTCATTAAGAAAAGGACAGAAGATAAATTTTAGTTTAGTCCTGCCAAATTAATCAGCGCCTGTCACTACTCCATACAAGTTTAGACGTGATTAAAAACTTGCCTACTAAAATTACGTCAATTTACATCAAGCGCTGATTAATTTGACAGGACTAAACTAAAATTTATCTTCTGTCCTTTTCTTAATGAAATAGAAAGAAAAAGATGCACTGAACTTAAATTTAGTTTAGTTTGTGAACAAGGGAATCGGCACCAATAGTTTGTACTGCATTATTAGCTAATTTCAATGATACGATAGAAGAGTTAGAACCCTTGCTCTCAGACTCTATTGCTTGAGATCTAGAGTCAAGAGCAATCATTTACCTACCTTTCGGGACCACTACACGGACAATAATGCCCGTTTTCACTAACACTAGCCGACATCTAAATGCGTTGTTGGAGTTTCAACCTTCGGCGATAAGCCGAGCGTTGAAAATCAAACAGCGTGCTTCTATTTAGACTGCATCGCATGTGTCGCATCGTGAGCTTTGATTATTTAAAACTACATACCTTTCCATAAAACAGCCATGATAAAAGAGTAAAGTGCCGCCGGCTCAGCGCCTACGCAGCCTTCGTCTGATGTAGTTAGGGTCGCAGGTTTGATTCCAGAGTCGTCGCTGGCGCACATGCTTGCAGGTCCTAAGGATAGTTATGATTTAATCAGAAATTTAGAATTTTATTATATGTAATTAGTATGAGTGATTAGGAGCTTGTGGCTAAGTAATAACAGCCGCACGGAGCAATCCATCAGGTTAAGCTACGCTTGCTGGGGATGGTCCGTGGATGGGTGATGGTTTACATACCGAGACTCCTCCGTGCCTCGGAAAGCACGTTAAGCCGTTGGTCCCGGCTGTCATTCGTGAATCTTTGACAGTCGTTACGGGTTGTCAGAAGACCGAAAGTCTGACAACCAGTCTTACTAGGTAGGGTCAGATAGGCAGTCGCTCCATGTAAAATACTGGTATTCAGCTGCATCCGGTTAGACTGGAAGCCGACCCCAACATAGTTGGGAAAAGGCTAGGCAGATTGATTTTGAGTATGAGTACAACCACACATCCTATAAACCTATGTTATGCAAATAAATGCATTTGAATTCTTGAATTGATGTGCTACATAAATGATTGGTGTCTTCAAATTGACATGTGTAACTTTACATTAGAACTCCTTTTACTTTTTGAAATAATCTTTCGTAATTTGGTTCATTTAAGGCGAAAGCGTCAGGGTAGCCCGCGATATTCAAATTTTCTTACGTTTTTTGCAATTTGCAGGTCAGTATCATGTTGTATGTTGATCTAAATATGATTCGCGGCCGTAACAAATATGGCTTTACTCAATTATAATCATTACAATCAGCAATACAACTCCATAAGTTAGCGAAGGTGTCAAATGTGTTGATTTCATGAAATCATGACATTTGACAATCATATTTAGATCAACATAAAACCTGACACTGATCTGCAAAAAACGTAAGAAAATTTGAATTTCGCGGGCTACCCTGACGCTTTCGCAAGTAAAGAAGTATCAAAGGTAAATAATATTTTTTAATGAAAATAGTAATCCATTGATCATCAACTTGTAAACTGTCTCTGATTGTTTAGATAAAGCAGATAGGGGAAGCCTTATTTACATCATAATAGATTATATTAAATAAAACAAATACTTAAATGGAATTAAGTATATATTTATGTAAGTAAATAAGACATTAAGAAAATGAACCGTATCTGCACCATTTAAATAAGGATTATTTTTGAAAAAGTAAGTATTTATTTTATTAAGTTACTAAGAATACAACCTTTATGAACTTACTAAATACTCTTATGCCTCTTTTCTAGATGTCTTTTTGCCACTGACATGGTAACTGGTGAGTTATTTCTCTGAATTTCAATAATTTAAGAGCACATATCGTCGCTCGGCAGTCAATACCGCGATTGTCAAATACATGATCCTGCATTTAGAAATGATTTTCGTCAAAAATGTCACATTCACGGTATTGGATGCCGAGCGACGATATCCACTATGGCAATACTAGTGAAACACAGCTGAATCAATGGATTCGCTTGACCATACTGTGAAACAACATAACATAACATCACACCTATAATCCTGAAGGGTTTGTCAAAGGTGTAGAGATCATCTAATTTCTAATTTAAAACAGCACACCCCACCACAAAAATTTCTATACAAACATTACAAATGTGTGTGCAACAGGCAATGGAGGGGTGTGCAATTATAAATTAGACAATCTCTACAATAAAGTACACCCACATTTAATCAGTTAAATTTAAATCCCACGTAATAGGGAGCGAGCCTATTTCCATCATCCGGGCACCGATCCAGCACTACTGAGAAATTCCTTTTGGAAAAACCCAATAACACTGCCCAACCTGGGAATTAAACCCAGGACCTCATGCTCAGCAGTAGCGCACCAGTGTAGTAAGTAGCAAAACTTTTTACCATCTAAATGAAGAAGGAGTGTGCAAGTACCGTAGCATATGACATTCTGTAGGTTCTGTGAAACCCCATGGGAACGAGGCTTGAGTTTGGATTTTCTCTTTAACATCATAGGTATCATAACCCATACTCCAAAGGCAAGTTAAGCCTCATCAAAGGTGTGATAAGCCCTAGGAAGGTAACAATAATATTCTTGGATTTATTTCTGAAGGCAGCCAGCAACGTTTCTGTGTGACACGGGTGCACAATGAAGTATGGTCGCTGGAATATTGGGTGTTCTTGCTGAGTTATCACCATGTAGAAATCCTTCTGAGTCATCCTGTAATTAAAGATACAAATTTGAAGAAGACAAATAAGGATCCCCTTTCGGAGAATACAGGCATAATGTTATATTATGTTATGTGGCGGTGGAGGACCAAGTGTTGGGATATGCTTATAACCAGTAGTAGACAGGCAGAACAGAAACACAGAGGAAGCTTTTACACCATCCAAACATCTGAAAGCTTTTTGAAAGGATGAAGTACTCCAGTAATCCAGTGAATTGATACCATATCACAAAAATAAAAGATAACTTACCGTATAAAGGACATTTTTCTGATATCTTCCAAAGTTATTAACATCCCAGAAGAGTTCCACACATTGAAACTGAATGAAGGTACTCCATAACTCAAATTGTAGAATATCACATATTCTACTTTATATAAACACGTTGTGTCGTTAACCTGACACTGAATGAAAGTGTATTTTTTTATAAGTGTCTTAAATAAATCTATTTTATCTTGTTTTAACGTCCACCCATCACTTAATTTTTCCGATTTTTGAACAAATTCTTTCGCTGCTTCAAGGAACTCTTCGACCGTAATTGTTGTGGTCGACATCGTAACGACCATGGCAATGATTTAATTAAACCATAAGTACTTTATAATTAATTACAGTGATATGATTTTCAACATTCTTGCTATGTTTATGTACCTCTATTTTGATTTTCGCTTTTGCCGTCAAAAATGCAGCTGAATCTTCGTTCGGTAATCATCAAAAAGATAGGGAGAAAATAACTGCCATTTGCTCACTTCAGATGTCACTACTATCACTAGTCCAAGAATTTTGTAGCTAGCTGGCACTATCTATATTTTTTTGGAAACGAGCGACTTTGTTCACGCATAATTAATTATAATTATGCCCCGTTGCGCAGATGATGGCTGCAAAAATAAGGGGATCCATGTATTTACCAAAGATATTAAAAGACGGAAAAAATGAGGGATCGAGTTCTCCGAAATCTTGCCTTTTCCTTAGCTCGTGCATATAAATTTTTACTTATGTAGTTTTTGTTTTAGTGATCGATACATCAGTGAAAACATACACAACAATGGCGGTTTGTGGTCGGAACACAGTGCTGCCATTTATAACGAGCTTTGATTTTAACCCCTTTAGGTATGTATGTACTCTTTGGTAAACATTGCCGTCTATAGATTTTCAAATTCCACCATTTTTTACATGCAGACTTGGGCCGCATTCCGAGTTACGCCAAAAGTCATAATATCGCGAATCCGACCAAAGTCCAAAGTCACAATTATTACAAAAACCCTTACATTTTGGTTGGATTCGCGATATTCTACCAGCACCTGCCTCACCTGTCAGTTGCACACTCCGTCACACTCGTCAATAAGGCCGCATTCCGACTTACGCCAAAAGTGATAATATCGCGAATCCGACCAAAGTCCAAAGTCACAATTAATACTCAAAAACCCCTTATATTTTGTGACTATTAAATTTGGTTGGATTCGCGATATTATCACTTTTATCGTAACTCGGAATGCGGCCTAAGTCCATGCACTCGTCACACTGGCTGTCAATGTCAATTCAAAAAAGGCCGCATTCCGAGTTACGCCAAAAGTGATTATATCGCGAATCCGACCAAAGTCCAAAGTCACAATTATTACTCAATAACCCTTATATTTTGTAACTATTAAATTTGGTTGGATTCGCGATATTATCACTTTTAACGTAAGTCGGAATGCGCCCAAACATGTCAATTCTGTCAATTCCATTTTGACGTTTAGCTCTATTAAGCGTACAGTGATTTCGTGGTGATTTCGTTGTTTTCTTTTTAACAGTTTATGAAAAGTAACCAAATCTTATCAGTAAAGTGATAAAAATTATTAAACAAATCGTTTGGGGCTGCTATCGATTGGACCACAACTTGTTCTATTCAGTCGTAGTCATACTATCAACGTCTTGCGACTTATCCGGCCACATCAAGAAATTAAGGATAATTATCTCTGTAAGTACAGGCCCTACGGAATAGTGACGAAGTTGCAACGTTTGCGATGTGTTGGCTTATTGCTAAAAATTGATTTAAGCGAGAACTATTGGTGTAGTCTTTCGTATTCTAACGTTTTTCTTCCAACTCCCTCATCATTACTTTAAAATTCATATACTTTACGTATTTGATTTTTTTCTAGCGGGGCTGCAATATGTGCTGTGTATTGTACTGATAAATTAACTGCAGAAGCTGCAGTTAATTTGTTAATTAATAATTCCGGATTCTTTGTCAGATAGATGAGAAATGTATTTGTATAAAGATAGTTACTTTAGAATATAATTAATAGTGCACTATCTATACTTCTATACTTAATATTATAAAGAGGTAAAATTTGGTTGTTTGTAAGTTTGAATAAGTGTAGGGGTAATCTCCGGAACGGCCATTCGAATTTGAAAAATTATTTTTGCATTCTATAGCCCAATTCTTGAGAAAGGTTATAGGTTCGCGGATCAAGTCGCGGGCAGAAGCTAGTCTACAATAATCATGTGCCTTTATTGCGATACAAATTAATAGAACATTCTATTACAGAATCAGAAAATTTATTAAATTCAACCCAAATTTTATAAGCAATTAACAAGCAAACTAAAATGCTATTAACAACTTGAATAAAACAAATTTTTAGTTGCGATAATTAATTCCTATAAAATTCCAGATTTTAACTCAGCATCAAAAAATGGATACTCTAAAAAACAACTGGTTCACTGAAACATGTGAGATGTGGCCCGGCGGCACATTCTCCATTGAAGTGAAAGAGGTCTTGCACTCTGAGAAGTCTGAATATCAGGATATAAACGTGTTTGACACCATCAGCTTCGGAAAAGTTCTGGTACTGGATGGTATCATACAGTGCACTGAGAAGGATGAGTTTTCATATCAGGTAAATATAATGTAGAGTATCAATGATGCACATCAACAACAACAAACTTCTCAGAAAACTATAGCTAGTCATCTTTATACAAGGGAGATAACTGTATTAGGTCCTTAGTAATAGGGATAGCAAAATTTTAAAAGCACTCTTGATTGGGATTGCCCAACCTTGCTATTCAACCCAAATCCTAAGCTTAGCTATGATCCCTAGATTCTAGTTCTGGGGCATACTAGAACTATGATATTTCTAGTAGGCCTAGAACTTAACTAGTTATATTTAAAAAAGGGGTCTGTTGTTCCATTACAAAACTATTATTTTAGTCTAGCATAAGTCCATGATCAACACCAGAGTACTTCATACTGATACACTTATATTAAAATCTGCCTAAATCTGCCTTCAATTCAATTCTTTATTGCATTTCACATGTTGTGTTTTACAGTATCTTAAAAAAAGTACCTAATTAATATAAATAAGAATTAATTGTGCGTCATTATTTAAAAATAGAATGTATTTAGTTATTATTTAAAGATCCAATTACATACATAACATCACGCCTTTTTTCCCCGATGGGTTGGGCAGAAGTGTCCCTGTAGCAGGTACACTCACATTTCGCCAGTTATGTTTAAGTCCCATGTAATAGGGGGCGAGCCTATTGCCATCAACCGCGCACAAATCCAGACTCCAGGCTGCTACTGAGAAAAAAGTGCCAATTAATTTAAAATAAATAATATCACATTTTAGGAAATGATCTCCTTCCTACCTCTATGCTGTCACAAAAACCCTGAGAGGGTGCTGATCGTCGGCGGCGGTGACGGCGGCGTCGCGCGTGAGGTCGCCAAACATCCTCTAGTTAAGGAAATTGTACAGGTATGTGTTATAAACATATAATTAAACTGTAAGCTTAAATATAGCTTCGTATTTTTTGAATAAATAGTTCAAATATACTTAGTTCATAAGGCTCTCCCAAGCCGGTGATAATAAAAAGTGCGATGTACGTTGTGCAACGCAGTGCTTTCTCGCGGGGGCACTGGGCGGAATGCTTCTACAAGTGCTATGAATAATCATATAATGCTAGCATAAAAGTCATTTTCAACAAGTTGCTTCGACATCGTCTAGTAGCAACAGCGCAGCGGATATGGTTCCGTTACCATAGTGATTGGGCCATCATCGATTCGCGGGTCATCATCGGTTTCGACTGTGCAACAAACATTGCAGGATTCATTTTTTACAAAGTGGGATATTATAGACCCGAGAGCAAAACAAATTCATGGATACATCGCTGAAATGATTGCCATCGATGAGTCAAGGCCTCATATTACCATAATACGATTGTTAGATTATGGGATTCCTTTAATTTATTTTGCCCTAAAGGCAAAACAATAATAATAATTAATAATATTCACAATAATCAATTAAACCGAATACATTCGGCATTTCAATCGAATGATTCGGCCGAATACGAATACTTCAAAAATTGCCGAATACGCCGAATACCGAATATAAAACGAATATTCGGCGCATCTCTAATATTTAGCCAAGCATAAATTGCATCTCGTTGTTTCTGGCATTAAAATGAAAGCTTTAAACTGTTGCAAGTACTGCCTCCATTCAATACACTAATGTAATTTAACACAATGATAACAGTCTAGGCTCTAGGCTAACAATTAGAATGTTTTTGATTTCAAACCCAAGATAATAGATGAGTATTCATAACAATCATCAGCTTAGTTAGACACTAGGCTTTGTATTCAGGCTGTATTTACAAAACTATTCAGGACATGATTTCGTAACGCTGTTCAAAACATGTCTGTTTGAGGTATCGTATATCTAGTAACTTGATACAGAATCGTGGCAAGCTAGAAAGATGGCGATATTAGACGGTAGAATATTGTAGTAACTAAAATAAAAATAACCCACAACTGGATTTTCAATGAAAATTTTTTGTTAGTTCAGAAAACAGCCTGAGCCCAGGCACAGATGAATTCAGATGGTTCACTCCGCAAAATCATTTAAATAAAAAGCGACTCTTACTACGACACAATAAAGTGCAATTCAGTTCGCACAGCGCTTATTACCTACAGTTATATTCACCTAGAAGTTGCCTCTCTTTAGAACATTTATAATCTTTCTATTTTTTTTATAACAGTTTTGGCACCTCTGTTGAATTGGCGCATTATCGATCGATACAATTTGATAAATAAATAAATAAATAAATAAAATTCATTTAATTCAGATAACAATAGATCCATACATTTTACCAAAATTAAAAATTAGAATAATAAATACAATTCAATTAAAAATTAAAATTAGAATAATAAATACAATTCAAATAAAAATTAAAATAATAAATACAATTCAATTTAAAAATTAACATAATAAATACAATTCAATTAAAAAATAAAAATTAGCATAATAAATACAATTCAATTAAAAATTAATATTAACATAATAAATACAATTCAATTAAAAATTAACATAATAAATACAATTTAATTTCATTCAAATAACTCTCATTATAAAGGATCTCCATAACGGAGAAGAGATCCTATCTGCTACAGTTTTCAGAATACAGTTGCAGCTGCCACGCATTCTGCAGATCAGGGATGCAGTTTTTTTGCGAATGACGGCATGAAAGCCATCAGTGCGATACTGAACAAACATCCCCGATGCACTACAGAGGCGAGGCAGCCCCAACATCATCTTGAAGATGTTATAATACTGCTGCCAAAATTTTCATATTGAGAAAATTTTAATTTCGCGGGGGCTAACTTAGCGCATCCCCATAAAAGATTGGCGGGGGGAGTCGGCAGATTTTGTCCCGCCTCAAAAATATTCTAGATCCGAGGTTGCGAACCCGCCGCGTATTTGCAGCTTCTCTAAAATGTGGAGTGAACCATCTTTATTCATCTGTGGCCCAGGTACGCACGGCCGATTTTTTCCCGCGGCGATTATTTTTCGTACACTGCATTTTCAACGCACTGCTTAACGCGGAGAGTTGAAAATCCAACAGTGTGTTTTTTTAATAATAATTTTAAGCAAATGAGACGTTAAAATCGAAGTAATCATCATCATTTCAGCCGAAAGACGTCCACTGCTGGACATAGGTCTCCCCAAGCACCGCCACTTCGACCGATTCTATGCTTTCCACATCCAGCGGGTTCCTGAAGTATTGGTTTAGTTCTAATCACAATCATTTATGTGTCGTAATTAACGCGTCAAAAGCGATAACTACAAAGTATCAAACAGACGGAACATTAAGGTGCCGAGACAATACGACATTGATAACATTCCACACTATAACCCCGTTATCAGTGACTACGTTATTACTTAATGTATTCGATAAAAACTTATCTGACCCACCAGGAAGGGATCCATCCAGCAGGGAGGGAATAATAGTTTCAGAAGAAAAATGCACTATCTATCAATTCAAAATAAAATGCGAAAATCTAATTAAATTGGTTCTCGAATTATAAGCGCAAGCGCACTAACAGACTGTTAAGCCGGTTGCAGACCAAGAGCTAAGCTAAGTTAGTTTAGCTTAGCTCACATAGCTGACGCAGTTTTCCATACTTGAGTCATAGTTTGCGGTCTGCACACAAGTATGGAAAACTGCGTCAGCTATGCGAGCTAAGCTAAACTAACTTAGCTCTTGGTCTGCAACCCGCATTAGAGAGACGTTAAGTTTTATAAGAAAACCACTACCTAAACTAAAATATGAATGATAATAAGAATATTCTATGAATAGTCCAATACTAAATGCGGGCGACGAATCCACTGTGCCAAACCCAATGACAAATCGAGAAGTGTTATCGCGTGAACCGATGATAACTTTATGATCTTCTATAAGCAGCTTTGCTAACCCTAAAACATTTACATTCTAGGTAGAAATCGACGCAAAAGTCATCGAAGTCTCGAAAAAGTACCTGCCATTCATGGCGGTGGGTTTCGACAGTCCGAAGCTGACGCTTCACGTGGGCGACGGCTTTGAGTTCATGAAGAACCATAGCAAGGAGTTCGACGTCATCATCACAGACAGCAGCGACCCCGTCGGGCCAGCCATCAACCTGTTCCAAGAAAACTACTTCGCGCTTATGAAGAGCGCGCTCAAACCTAACGGTATCGTATGCTCCCAAGCAGGCACCGTGTGGAACGATCTAGAACTAGTCTCCAACACGTTAAAGATCTGTAAGAATCAGTTCCCTAGCGCGTCCTACGCTTACGCATCAGTCCCTACGTACCCGTCCGGGCAGATTGGCTTCGTCATCGGTTCCTTGGATAAAGATATCGTTTTCGATCAGCCCCAACTTGTTTTTTCGGCCGAAGATGAAAAAGAGATGAACTTAAGATACTACAGCAGCGACGTTCATAAAGCTGCGTTCGTACTGCCCACCTTCGTGAAATATCGCTTAGCTTGATATCTTTTTGTGTAACTTGTACTTAAATGTGCATTTATTTTTAGTTTGTAAGCAACTTTATGATAAGGTTTCGAATCTATTAGTCCGTTTATTAAATTTTATTTTATTGAATCCTCAAATATTACTGGTATCGGTTTATTGATATTAAATCTACTTGTCATATAATATTAAGTCTGATTTTATTACATTGTACTCTTGAATCAACTCGATTTCTAACATGCATGATATTTAATTTAAATAAAACCTTCGTTAAATTCCCTTTCAACAAAAACAACGTTTTGCATCACTATCGTCTAGAATCCAACAAATGAAATAAAAATTATATATTATTATTAAATTCGATCATCATAGTATTTGTGACTGTCACATTTCCCACTCAATTGTATTGCTCAAGCTAAAATTACGATGTTGAAAGAATTTTACAGCATAATATAATTAACAACACTAACCCGTAAACAGCGGCCTTTAATAAAATTATAATATTATTCTACTATTGTTACTAAATTTAAAATTATATTAGTGTTTAAGTGTTATTGTCTACAAACTTAGAATATTTACTTTATAATACTCGGTTCGAACTTTGTGCGTCAATTACCCTTCGGTTACATTCCTTATCAATAACAAAATTAATCAAGAATAATATTTATACGATTTTCTAGTCTCGATTAAAACTTGTACTCGATGAGATAATATAATCTATAAGTAATGTATACCTATTCTGACATCAAAATCTGCGCTAATAAACCGTTAAGACATAAAAAACTCAAAATAGAAACTCATTAAGTAGATACTTGTGTACCAAATGAGACAAGCATTGAAAAATTCACTTTACACTGAACTTGCTTTCATTGGTACGCGATCCGTCCACCGTGAGCTAAACTAAGTGCAAACTAACTTAGTTTAGCTGGCGGGGGACGAGTCGCTTTAGACTTAGAATATGTTAGATAAGATACGTTTTGGCTTTCGATGTCTCTGTCGACTAAGGCCGTGCGCACTTTGGACGCCTTTTCGTACGAATTTTACTCATGCGAACACATACGAACACCCACGAACGATCTCGACCTTCCAAGTACTTAGGGAGCGCGCAGACTGAGTACGAATAAACGACATCGATTTGAAATCCTAACTTGAATGACAAGTTATTTGCTGTGTCGAAGCGGTATTGTTATAATGAGCGATGTCCTTATTCGTGCCATCAAAGAAACGCATATCTAAACACCGTAAGGACTATTTCTGCTTGCAGCGCTCGGCCGATATAGTATCGCTTACCTACGAAAAAAAAGGGTCGTGTGCACGGGATTTTGTTTTTAAAATGCTTGGATATGCGTTTTTTCGATAGTACGTATAGTTCCGACGTCCGAAAACAATCCGAATTTGTTGAGATATTTCGTGCGTTCAATGCGATATCACAGGAACACTACTTGTTTGACGGAGAAAAATGTATTCAGTGTGCGAACTCAACGTCGTACGACCACGATCATACGTTAACGTACGATACAAATTCGTGTCCAAAGTGCGCGCGGCCTTATGTGGTCGTTAAGATCATGAACATACTATGCGTGGGCAATATTTACACAAATATCTTTTAGGATCCACTAAAGGCTAAACTATCGGTACAAATCCGATAAAAAAAGGGTATACATGATATTTATTATTAATAATTTATATAAAATAGAATATGATTTATTTAACCACATTCCATGCGAGTGTAAGTAAACTCACTCTCATTTTACAATCCATACAAAACTTGCTCATATAATAATGTGATAATGATAAATAAAGAATCGTCATAAATATTTTTGTACAATGTTTTTGTATATTTTTTATAAATGTTAAATCAGGGACAATAAATGTATTTTTATATAAAAACACTTTTTTTTTTAAATAATTGTATACTTATTTAATAATGCACCACTTTTATTAAATACTAGCTTCCACCAGCGGCTTCGCCCGTAGCGTATGTTACTCAGTGATATGATAATATAGCATTCTACTGGTGAAAGAATTTTTAAAATCTGTCCAGTAGTTTTTGAGTTTATTCATTACAAACAAGCATACAAAAAATCAAATCCTTCTCTTTACAATATTATTATAAGTTTAGATTATTCTAAGGTCCTATCAGAACAGTCGATGACCGAATGAACTACTTTAATTCTGTTTAACTTTGACCTTCGTTTTTCTTGAACCACAACAACAGTATACTAGAGTAATAATGAACACAAGCAAAACCTCAACAGCAACATACTCGATAGACTGAAAGAACAACAATTGCGGCTTGCACATGTGTCGTCCATGTGAGGACATGTCCAGATGTCCGTAGCGCGCCGTGTGCTCTATGTGGTGTATGGCGGTGTCCATCGGCGGGAGGGGGCGCTCCCACCACTGTCTACTGAAGGCTTTAGCGCGGGCACGCTTTCTGTAACAATAATGATGTTAATAATTATACAGGGTGGCAGGGACATAGAGGCGACAACTGTTACCATGAATTCAGTACATGATTCTGAAAACCACTGCGTTGAAATTTTTTCGTCGATTATTTAAAAAAAAACGTGTGCAATTCACACGTGGTAGAAATTAAACCTTCAAAAATTTAAATTAATTAATTGTACCCGCTCAAACACGTATTAACACGTACAACGCTGAGGCCCAAGCAAACTCCCACTATGCCTTAGTAAACACGAGTGGAGGGGGTACGAAGCAGAGCACAAAGAGAACCACGAACATAAGAAACACTGTATAATGCTTCCTATCTCATTTTCTCCCACGTTAAATCTTATGAATTTATGTGTCTGTCTCTTTTTATGTCGCTTTTTCGTTTCATCGACTTTCAAATAACAACGATGCTAAAGAAGTTTTCACTTCAAAAATCTGCTGTTCCATACATTTTGACCGCGTAGGTATTGCACTTTTCTATGAAACAGCAGATTTTTTTTTTTATAACCGACGAAAAATTTCAACGCTGGGGGTTTAGAATCATGTACTGAATCCATGGTAAAAGTTTTCGCGTCGATGTCCCTGCCACCCCGTATTGTTCTGTTACTCGTCGGTCGTCCTTCCCTGTTGAAAAACCGTGGCATACGACCAGTCTTCTAGATGGACTTAATCGCCTCTGTCAAGATTAATGATGTTGAACTGGAGCCGATAACTAGTAATTTGCAGTACCTATTCTCATACTTACTCAGGCGTCAAAACCTTGACGAGTGCCTCATACAGCCTGTTTTCATCAAGATCATGGATCGACAACGCCTCAGCGATTCCGGCGCGCTTGGCGTACGCGGCGTTCCCGGGTTGGTCACCCAGGACTGGGATCACTAGTGACGGGACTCCTGCCGCGACTGCCTCCGTCAGGCTCAGGAGACCACCGTGAGTTATGAATGCCACGCAGTTCGGGTGATCTGACAATTGTATAATTTGGGTAAGAAGCAGGTTGCCGGTTTTGATATATTACCTAAGCTGTGGCCACACTGGGGCGAATCCTCCGCGGGATGCGGGACGCGACTGCGCTCGTCATGGGCGTACCCAGCATTTTTTTAGGGGTGGGGCAGAAGTAAATAAACTGGATAAGTAATAGGAATTTGTCTCGATAAAACTCGATAAGTACGCATGCGCGCTCGGTTCACCGATAGTGCATTGTTCCGCGCGGTAATTTTGAATTTTAACAAATGAATAATTAATTTTGTTACTTATGAACCAACATTTTTAGCTTCGGGTCAGGCACCAGTGTGGGGCAAATGCCCCACCTTGCCCCACCGTGGATACGCCCATGGCGCTCGTCGATTGTTTTAGTGATTGAGAAGTCACACAACTATTCGCGTAAGCGTGAACACCTCCATACATATTCCTAAGTTAGTTGACACAATCGGCAGGAACGAATTTCGTCCCGCATCTTGTGCCGGATTCGCCTCAGTTTGGCCAGAGCTCAAAAGGTTAAATATTTTTCGTCGCTTCCAAATTAGCTGCGTTGTAAAGAAATTGAACGTTATCAAAATTAAATCATTGATGTGTTGATCAATTTGTTGGGGTCAAAAGGTCCCAAATTCAACTGTACATAATGACTCCGCTACTGAATGTCGAAGTTTAAAATGTCGACGTATGTTAGTTCTAAAATACAGGATCTCGATGTACGCCAGTTCGAAAGTTCACTGGAGCGAAGTATGCAAGGCCGACGTATCGTTAGTTAGAAAGCATACGAAGTATGAAATGCCTCCGTACTGTTAGTTAATAAAAAGCATACGAGTGCAATAGGACTATTCGCACTCGTATGCTTTCTAAGTTCGATATCGACACTATCGCTATTGGAACAATTGTAATAGGTAATAAACAAAACACATTCATAAATAGATATATCTTTAAATTATTAAAAAGAAAGAAACAAATTAAACCAGAACCAAACAAAAACAAAAAATGCGCTTGGAGCATTACATAACATAATGTTATTAAAAACACCATTTAGATTAAATATGTGTTAAAGTATCAGTAATTCTTAATTACTACCTATTACCCTATTATTATTAACCTATTATTATGATAAATATATTTAAACGGAAGTTTAACGCAACAATGATAAATAACACTATGTGTTTACTATTTTACATTACAAATACACAATGCATTTTAAAAACATTAGGTTTACTATATTTATTGCAAAATTATAGAAATTGTGAGGTAGATAGTATTTTTCCAAGTGGCATTAATTAATTTGATGTCCTACAACAGTGATATCGCTTCATCATTTTAACTCATTCGTAAAAATGGAGAACAGTAAATGTGAGTTTGTTATGTCCATAAAAATAATAATCTTTTGTTTCTTGATGGGTTTCTATACATGATTAATAAAAAGTGTGATAATGTGTTCTACTGGAATTGCGTGAGAAAAAAGTCGTCGAGTTGTGGCGCCACGGTAACTACAAGAAATAATGGTGATGATCATTATGTACACAAATTTAACAATATAATTCATCTTCATGAACCAGATTCGAATACTGCTGAAGCAAATACCGTCAGGCACTCATTAAAAAGAAAAGCTGCCAACAGTTTTAATAGGCCTGGGCAAATTATTCAAAAAAGTATACAGGACGTGCCTAGTACGTCATCTCCTTTTATGCCGTCAAAAGAAGCTATGCGTTTGATCATTCATAGAGAAAGGATGAGAAATGAACCAAAACTACCGAAAATATTTAATGACTAGCTGTGCCCGCGACTTCGTTCGCGTGGTTGTCGAGAACAAAACAACGTCGTTTAGATAAGAGTATATCACCTTTTTGATGATTTAGATAAGAGTCCTGACTTTGGTATAGTTGATTACGTTAATGCTTCTCCATATACTATGTTAGCGGTGAAATTACCCGGAGCATATACAAAAAGGTTGTTTGGGTTGCTAACACGTGATAGAGAAACATAGAGTTGGCCGTGTGAAAAACAATCAAAAGTAAGGTCTACACCCGCAACGGATAACGTCTGGCCTTGGGCTTTATTAATAGTCATAGCGTAACAGAGGCTTACAGGAAATTGCACACGTTTGAAAGTAAACGGAAAATTATTGGGGATAATGGGTATCCTGGGAATGAAAACAACATCACCGGAGCCGCAACCTGTTAAAATTTCGGCTTCGATGACATTTCGTTGGAGATTTGTTACTCTCAACCGAGTTCCATTGCATAGTTTTGGTGGGCTTAAATTTCTGAGTAGAATGATTGGTACTCCGACTTTTAAATAAATTTTGTGTGCTGGAAGACCTGGTGTATTTAGAGAGTCTAAAAATTCTACTGGATAGTGGGTGGCATCTCTTTCTTCCAAAACCGTGTTAATAGATAAATATTCCCTACTTTCTCCAGAAACATGTACCAATATTTGAGAATTTATTGCTGCTGCTTGGTCGTTGCGAGGTGCCAAAATAGCTCGTTGGCATAGCCAAGCAGCGTCATGGTTCGAGATCTCTGATGGATCTCCGTATACAGAGGAAATGAGTTCCTGCTGTGAGGCAACAGAAGAACACAGGCTTTCGACTAAAGTTACTTTACCTCCTTCTTGAGTCGGGTATGTGCCGTTACCAATTTGAAGTAGTAAATTTGAGAAAACCTGCGCGTTTGCGTCACCTCCCAAATATGCTCGCATATTAAAGCTCAAATTAGTTAATATGACACTACGCCATAAAATAGAGCTCTTTAAACAGGCACCTATTTCATCGGCCCTCGTTCCTCTGGGTATTATAGGGAGTGTCTGCCTAAAGTCTCCACAGAATACCGGTCATTTTGTCTTATATCTCGCAACGTTCTATCTACAGCTTCCACAGCTTTACGATTTGCCATCGTACACTCGTCCCAAACGATAAGGGCGCAATCGCGTAAAACCCTTGCTTTATCACTATTGCGAGACACGTTGCAAACAGGGTTTTCTGTGCGGTCCAAGTCAATTGGTATTTTAAATGTTGTATGTGCAGTTTTTCCTCCTGGTAATAAAGTGGCAGCTATTCCTGAGGAAGCGACGGCAAGGGCAATTTTGTTTTGGCTCCTTATTTGAGCCAAGATAACTTTAGTGAGGAAAGTTTTACCTGTTCCACCAGGTGCATCTAAAAACAGCATTTCTCCTAATGAATGTTCTACACTACAGCATACTCTATCAAAGATTTGACGTTGTTCTGACGTCAAATTTGAACAGCCATTTCGCAATATTTCTGCTAACTCTTCGGGGTTGTAATTTATTTCAGATGTATACTCCCTATTAATTCGTTCCCCACCAACTGTCGGTGTCGGCAAGCCGTATTGACTGAGGGGGTTCCCTCCTATACTTGTAACTATATCTTGTATAGCCAGCAAAGACCTATTATGGCAGCTTTCACGTACTTGGTCAGAAGTTTCACTATTTATATTTTGCTGTCTCAAAAAATCTTCGGCAAACGCGTCTTTATATTTTTGCCACAACTGCCCAGCGTCCGATAGGCCACAAAATGTCAACAAAATGGCAAATAAATGGCGCAAACGATGTGGACTATCACTGACGCATGCTTCGGCTAAAGCATCATCCCAATGCTGATCGCCATCTAATAAATGCCGTGCGCGGCAAGCAGCTTGAAATGTGGGATATTCTATATCGTCCACTTTGCGGAGCTCAGCAAAAGAAGTAGGTCCTCGCACTGTGTGCAGAAGAAGGCGTAAATAATAACACTCTGCATTATTTGGGTGCACCGTGTATACTCTTCCAATCACGTGTTCTTTAAAAATGCCGGACTCACCTTCTACAGCAGTTCCACGTCTCCTGCGATTAAAAACACCTTGCTGCTTGTTATAAGTATAATAATGTGGCACTTCAATGTACAACAGAGACTTAGCGAAATTGTCTCTTTCGCAAAGGCGAAAGAATGCGAGCAAGGTGGTTTGTCTTGGGTTGTTCATTCTTTCTGCCACATTTTCTGGCTGAAAGTAAACTCGCTGCCCGCCTTCCAGGTGCACGTCAAGATGGATGACTGGCGGATACCTTTCATGAATAGGGAAACTCAAAATGCGCCAAACTGCCTCCGAAGAGCTTATGTATCGGCCAGATTGATACCTTGTCACTTCATCAAATTGGTTGTTATTTCTTAGAGCTATCATGGCTTGATCACTACCTTTATTAACATATTTACATATATATTTTATAGATTCGACGCTATTACAAATTTCAACATTAATGTGTGCTTGAAAAGCTTTTGACAAAACTGGAGAATACGGTACCACCCAACTATTATTTAGAATTATTTCTTGTCCACGGAATCTGACAGTAGCTGTGAAACCACCTTGTGACGGTGATCTTCGCCGGTATTGCGGATACCCATTTTCCCCAGCCATAGTTAGTTCTTTCAGTGCTCTGGGGTATTTTTTTGAGCATTGACCATCTTTCATGCACGGTGATTCCCTGTTTAAGACGCCACATGGCCCGTGAACCATATGTGTTTTTACTATGTCATGCAAATTCGGATCTGCATTATAGTCCGGAAATTGTGCACTTATGACACTGTCTATAGCATCGGGACGAATTTTTTCTTCCAGCCACAGAAGAATGTGCGCGTGGGGTAAACCACGCTTTTGCCACTCGACGCTATACATAAAACAAAGAGTTGAACCGAAAACTTTCTCCTTTGTAAGTAGATTAATCAAGACTTTGAGTTTTAAATGAAAAATCCTAGCAATAATGTCATGTCTGTCGTATGACGCCTGTCCTGTGAGAAGTGCCTGGCCAATCTCAGTCTACTTTGGATTTGTTGTAAATGTAATAAAAAGGTCCGGCCGGCCGTATTTACGGACGTAACAAAAAGCATCTTGCGTTCGTTCGTGCATATACCGCGGACCGCCTGTGAAACTGGATGGCAAAATAACCAATCGACCCAAGACTTCGACGTTATTATCTGATTGCATGGCGTCCCGCAAGTGCACGTATTCTTCAGCGCGTAACCGTCGCTGGTTAGTGCGAATATACACTAAACGTTCAGTTTCTATTTTTGCGTACATGTCCACAATAAATTGGCCGAACAAACCACGAAATCGTTGCAAATATACGAAACTGTTTTGCCTTATTTGTAAAAGGTAGGAATAGTATTGTTGAGCAGATATTTTTTTTTTGATAATTAGTGACTCTCGTAGTAGGGTTCACTTGGTACAGCCCAAAATTGTACCCATCTTCACCATGACAATAAATTAGTGGATATTGCAGGGCGTCGTAAGCTCGGTGGGTTTCCAAAATGCGTTGAAGGCGATCGTCGCGTGTACGCAACACGATATCACGTCTCTCACACTCCTGGTCGACTAAAACAACTGCAACTTCATCTGCGACGGGTGCATTGTGTCTTCCACGGTGTTCACCCACAGGACGTCTATCGGCACTTATAACAATTTTGAAATCATTGCTGCCTTGTGGAATTGACTCCAATGCAGCTTTGAATTCACGAACGTACTGGTTACGTGATGCAGCAATTCTTGAAGTTGACCCAAAAGCTCAGCATTGAGCTGGGGAAAATTGTGATTTCTAACATTGAGCTGTTGCGTGTAATCGGATACAAAATAAATTTGGAGAAAGTTGGGTTCATTTTCTGGCAGCAAAGATCCAATAAGGTGATAAACTTGACCTTGTACTTTGAAAGTTGGCATGAACGGTCCTTCCGTTATTTGTTTTGCCCCAAAGGAAGTCATTTGGAAAGCACTGTTATATAAACGAATATTATCCAAAAAATGTTTCGACTGGGGATGATCGCCATTCAGGAGACTTTTAAATAAGTGTGATGGATCTTGGAAATTTGGAAGAACAATTTTTCCATTTGAGCAGCACATTCCGTCTGTCTCTTTCCTCCATTTCAAAGCATGACAAAAATTACAAATTTTTCTCATGTCACCCACGGAAGTAAAGCCAGCATAATTAATTCTAGACGAATATGTGAACCCTGATTTTTGCCTATTGTCCCAAGGTAATAAAATATTTGCATCGTCATTTTCCATGGACTCATCAGCTCCGCTATTTGTTTCTTTATTCATATGGTATTGAGCTCGTTCTATTTCTAGGCGAGATTGACGTTGTTCTGCTGTTTCTGCTCATCTTAGTTCATCTATTCTTTCCCTTTCAGATGCAAGATAACTTTCATTGTTTCTTTGTACACCTACATAGTTATGTCTAGCTATTTGTAATCGTTCTTCTCTTTGGGAGAGAGATTCAGACTCGCGCGAGAGAGCGTGTCGCTCTCGGTCAGATGACAGACGTGCTTGGCGTTCCTCGATACTCTCTTGAGAACGCAAAGTCGCTTTCCGAGTTCTTTGCGAACTTAAGCGCGACTCCCTTTCTGTGAAAGTCTCTGACTCGCGTGAGAGAGACTGGCGCTCCCGATCAGCAGACAGCCGAACTTCGCGTTCCTGGATACTCTCTTGAGAACGCAAAGTCGCGGTCCGAGTTCTTTGCGAACTTAAGCGCGACTCCCTTTCTGTGAATGTCTCTGACTCACGTGAGAGAGAGTGGCGCTCCCGATCAGCAGACAGCCGGACTTCGCGTTCCTGGATACTCTCTTGAGACCGCAAAGTCGCGGTCCGTGTTCTTTGTGAACTTAAACGTGACTCCCTTTCGGTGAACGTTTCCGATTCACGTGAAAGAGCGATGTGCTCTCGGTTAGCAGATAACCGTGCTTCACGATCTTCTTCCGATTCCTGAGACCTACAAAGTCTCATCCTTTTCGTATTCCGGCTACGCAGCGAAAGGTTAGTTTTTTTTCTTTGAGGCATTTTCAAGGAAAATTAAAGCAATAAACAAAACCAACAACACTTATGACTGAATCGCCTACAAACTTAAAAGAACGGTGCGTCGAACAGTCTAGTGTGACAACGTATCGTCTGTTCGTGACTCAACGAATTGGCAACACTAACTTACTGTATAACGATTGGCACTATTGGATTCAAACTACGAAGTAAATAAAATACAATCTTTACTTCGTACTAGAGATGTGTCCCTCACTCATGAGGTGCCTCGTTTGAGGTACTCGTGATCGCAAATTGAAAGAGTTACTCGAATTTCAACATTGAACCACCTCACTCGTTCACGCGTCCTCACTTAAAAATTTTGACATTGACATTATTGACGCGAGTACTCGCGAGTGAGTATTGAGTTATTGAGTGAGCTATAGAATGAGTGAGGTGAGAAATTTTGAAAACACAGTAAACATTACAGCAGCTATTACTATGAACTCTATACGTTAACTATGAACTCTAAAAACATAATCATTAGATTGGTAATCAAGTGTCATTGATTCGTTTATTTTGGTAATCAAAAATTTATGAGCGAAAGAAAGTTATGCGTATGAGGGAGACGTAAAAATTGGAATCGAGAGTACTTATGAGTCGATGCACACGTCCGCCCCGCTACCTCGGACTATCAGCTGAATTCGGCTGAGTTCGGCACGCGTTCGGCTCGTGAGGTGAATACGCCGACGTACGACTCCTCGCCTCAAATGAGGGGTCCTCGTGAGGACTTCGCGAGGTAAAATGAGGTACTCCCTCAACCTCATATAAAAATGATGAGTTACCCATCACTGCTTCGTACTTCAAACCAATGACCAAACGAAACCAATAAGATAAGCCAATACTTTTTTCTCGACCAATTTAGAAAATCGATAAACCAAGCAATCAAAGAACTTTTACGACACACGCAAGAACTTTTAAGACACCTAACGATAGCCAATTTGCCTAGTAAACACGGTGGACGTCATTCTCGCGCGGAAAATCTTAACACCGCGATTCAGAAAATGACGTCATTTGCACAACGCCATCTATCGGATTTGGATTTCAACTATCAACATTAGTTCTATTTTTAGTCTTAAGATGTCGTTGCAAGTACTATACTGAATTGCGTAACGTAATATTTTACTTCTTGAACTCACTAAATTAATCATATCTTTTGATAGAGTGAACCGATTTCGATGAAACAAAAACTAAGTTAAACCTCAAGTTGCGTATAAGTTTTGTATATAAACATTGTCAGCATTGAATTCGTAGATTTTACGTGATGTGCGCACAAACAAACAGACAAACAGACAAAAATTTCAAAAATGATGGAAATGGGTTCTGTTACTTATTTTTTCACACGCTGGCTATTTTTTGTTTCAATTTCTTCAATGTACAAAAATGACTTTTCTACAGATTTATTATATGTATAGATGGGTTCTGTTACTTATTTTTTCACACGCTGGCTATTTTTTGTTTCAATTTCTTCAATGTACAAAAATGACTTTTCTACAGATTTATTATATGTATAGATTTTGTTATACCCGACGAGTATACCAAATTTGAAGGTGAACAATTTTTAATTGGCCATTACGTTGATGAGACCGATACAATTCTTGTGTTTAGTACAAAAACAAACATTCGAGGCCATAGTTTTATGCCTCCTGATAGAGTGTTTGGAAGGGTTGAAAAGGATTACCGCCGACGTGAAGTTATTGTATCGCCAAATGAATACTATTCCATTCTAAATAAACATGGCCACGTCAACGAATGGGGTAAAGATTGGTTTAGTTATGACATGAAAGCTAAGGCCAAAGATATGATAAAGGCAAAACTTCCATTTAAAATAAGCCAAACCCGAATACTACATTATACTGTAGTTGGATCCCGCGCTTTAAAAAATATTGAAATTAGTGTTCAGGAAGTTTATTCTGCTGCGCCAGTGATAGTTGATGTTAAGAAGAAAAACGTCAAATCTTTTTTACGATTCGACTGTGCTCAGTTGCCTAAAACCAACATGGTTTCTTCAAAAAAGAAAACAGATGTTGAAAATTTACTAAAATTCTGTGATATATCTGATGATCCTGATGCTCAGGCATTTTATGCAGATGTTCTCCAGGGTTCAGCTCTCTAAGATGACAATGTACGACGAAACTATGACGATGAAGAACCCGTAATATAATCCACTAATATTATAAAGGTGAAATCCTGTATCCATGCAGCAAATTCGAACTAATGCATCGGGTTTTTATCAAAACGTGACATCAACAGTAGATGTATCAAAGTTGAAAAAACTCGATGTTTTTGATGTCATTTTGTTGGTATGTTTATGTGTTCCTTTTTTTATTGTATAAGTAAAAAGTATCTGATTAAACTAATTAATAAATTAATAAGCAATTTCATTTAATATACTTTATAGAAACCCTTGTAATTAAATAAATCACGTTACTGAAAAAAATATCATATTACGATGTATCGTTTTGAAAAAACGCTCCTCAATTGCAAAAAGAACAAAAAAATACAATGTTGGAGATTGAAAGAATTAATGCTAATATAAAGAAACGTAAATACAAAAAATCATGCCATATCCTAAAAATCAGAGTTATTAAAGAAGGATAACGTAGATTTAAAAGAATACATAAGTGGTCTTGCGTACATAGCGTATATGAAGATTTAATTTTATGTACAAAACTGAAATAAATTAAATTACTGATACTTTAACACATATTTAATCTAAATGGTGTTTTTAATAACATTATGTTATGTAATGCTCCAAGCGCATTTTTTGTTTTTGTTTGGTTCTGGTTTAATTTGTTTCTTTCTTTTTAATAATTTAAAGATATATCTATTTATGAATGTGTTTTGTTTATTACCTATTACAATTGTTCCAATAGCGATAGTGTCGATATCGAACTTAGAAAGCATACGAGTGCGAATAGTCCTATTGCACTCGTATGCTTTTTATTAACTAACAGTTCGGAGGCATTTCATACTTCGTATGCTTTCTAACTAACGATACGTCGGCCTTGCATACTTCGCTCCAGTGAACTTTCGAACTGGCGTACATCGAGATCCTGTACTTTAGAACTAACATACGTCGACATTTCAAACTTCGACATTCAGTAGCGGAGTCGTACATAATATCTGCCATCAAAGCGGTCTATCCGTTCATCTGATTCGCTGTGAAAATGTAGGTACAGTCGCCAGCACATCAGGCTACTACAATCTGTCAAATTTATTTAATAGATTTTCAACTTTATCGCTGAAGCATAAGGTTCAAAGTTGATTGGGAAAATTTGACAGTTTTGGGTAGGTAGCTTGATGTGCTGGCGTCTGTACATTAAGTTTTCACAGCTAATCTAATTGTAAAGAATTTGTCTACAGAAAATTAAATAATACGTAGGTATGCTGCCGACTGCCGTATGCATGAAAAGTAGTACTTACTTACTAACCACAAATCTTACATAGTTTGCTACCTACTTACGAAGTAAATCATACTGGGGCAACCATTTTAGCACGAGAACGTTTTCTGGCAACCCCGTAATGTCGTCCGTTTCCCATTTCCAAACGATTTGTTGTGGTAATCGCGCGAAAACTTTCAAGATGGCTTCCAAACGTTTTGGCGGCAACGATGAGCTGCGAATTAGAGATCCAAAGCTGAAGAGAATGAATCCATGCTTAGATTCCGATACCCAATGCTCGAGATCCTGAGTGGAATAAAGGATATAATATTATAAATGGTTGGTTAGGAATAAGCCGCAAAAACGTTTATTTATGTACCTACCATCTCGACGGTAGGCTTGGCTTTAGGTAATTGCCGCGGAACGCAGCCTAATTGCGTAACATATTTTATTTTTGATTGCAATTCTGAATCGAAAGCAAGTCCAATCTTAATCGCATGCCATAATTGGAATTGCGATGTACATTTTTTACCATACGACTGAAATTGTATAGGGATGTTCAATACAATTGTCTATAATTGTTAAATTGATATGTTTAGTTACAGCATCTATGAATGGTTAATATTCAAATTATTGTGCTATAATGTAATTTTGTTTTAATTACAACTGATGATCTACTAGTGCTTATAAATAAAAATGTACAATGATTGCCGAAAAATGAAAAACCAATTTTTAAAATACTTTCTACCACAATTGAACTACGTAATAAAACGTTTTTCTTTTCACGTCTTTGCTATCTGTGGCCTATGACAAAATCGTAGAAAAGCAGTGTTGTCAACTTAGAGGGATTTCCACTAAACCTGGGAGTTTTTATCCCAAAAACAAACAACTTTGTAGTTGAAAAACATCTCCCCTATATTGATATATGTCACGGTCAATTCTCCAACTGCAAATGTAAGTTTGTAATGGTTTTTTCTTTTTGTATGTGATAAAACAGAAAATTTACAATTTTCTGTCATTTTCCTTTACTTGTGCAATGAGACGGGCGTTGTGCCAAATTTTATGAGTCTAGGTCAACGGGAAGTACCCTGTAGTTTTTGATTTATTTGCGAGTACCAAAATATGTCGCTTAAATAGCCGTAATTTTTTATTGTGTTGACTTAGAAGCTTGATTTTTTAGAGCTCTAAGGGACCACAGACGTATTTGATATTAATTTCAACTTGATACCTCCGTATGTTCCTGAGAAAAAGGGTCTTGATAGACTGATAACGAAGTGATCCTGTAAGGGTTCCGTTTTTCCTTTTGAGGTACGGAACCCTAAAAATACTATGATTACATAAGTTATGTTTTATTTTCATACTCAAATCTTCAAATGGACTCCCAAAACAGCGGCCGAATGTCGGTAACAGAAAACCGATTTCAGGAGAGGCTCCGGCTCGCAGTTTCGATCGTCTCTAGTAATATTATTCGGTTGTAAGTGCATCGATCAAAACTATTCAAATATAAACAAAAACTTGCTTAGGCAAAACCACACTTCCGTGGTTTTGTGAAATCGGTTTGTCTAGTTCGGATTATCGATACGATTCCGTTTCTGATTGAAATCGGATTTTTGATTCGTTTCGATGTATCTAGACGCAAGTCTATAGTGGACTTAGGGGAAAAAAATTGCAACACTGAGAGTAAAAGTTGAATGATCTGCCCTCATTGCGTTATGCGTTGACGATTTAATGCAAACTACTGCCTGTCTAAAGTATACCTTTGCTGCTCTAACTTTATCAGAGTGTAGGGAAAAGAAAAGGAAAGGCATATGACATCACATGTTAAACCTTTGACAATATAATTTGGGCTGGAATGAATATTCTTTGAAGTCTGTGGAGAATACGATAGGTATCAATCATGGCGACGTATCTGTTTACATTTTATTTTTGTTGATTTCGGTAAAGTTTTTGTTTTAAATTAATAGTTGTTTTATATTTTTCAACATACAAAATTATATTTACTATTCACGTACAGAAACATGGGCCTGTAATAAGCAGTTTTGGAACATTATTCTTGTGGCTTGTGGAAGTCGGAAGAACTTTGGAAAATTCTCTCGTTCGAGACACCGCCTTCGTTTTGTACTAGCTTCACCAAGATCACAGACTACAATTAAGTACATGGACTAAGACTTAGGCTGTTTTGCTCCATAGCGAAAAGTATCTAAGTCGATATTATCACTACAAGTAAGTAAACCAATATAAATAGGAATAACGTGTGTGAGAGTACCTTCGTATCTCATTAGATTATTGTAGCTGTAGGTACATTATTGGTGAGTCTACATATACGGACAATCATTCTTTTGTTGCGTAGACACAGGCATCTTACGCGAGGTTAACTATTTATTGTGGTTAAAATAATAGTTAAGTACTATGTCTCACATTCTAACTAAAATTGTTAATTGATATTTTTGTACATAAGTAGATGCTGAAATAAACTATAATATCCACTACCTAATCAAATAACAGATAGCTACAAAACATATTCATAATATTTTCACAGACGTGCTGAAAACACAAGAATGGAACACTACCAAATATCAATATTGTTGACTTCCTAACAAAGAAGTTGGTGGCAAGGTGGCAAACATGGATTGGATTAAGAATCTTATGTATTAATCGTTGAAGGTAAGCTTTTTGACACATCATTAAGAATTAAGCATAGCAACTCAATTATGAATATATTTCCTTGGCTGTACTTTTGACAGACACATCATAATATATATTTTATGTTTATCCAATTACCATTATAATTTAGTATTATAAAATATCTGGAGACTGAAAAGTCAGCCCTAAATAAAGAAGAAATTATACAACCAGCATGACGATGATGATGACAATGGCTTTCATCTAGCCATGGGCCTAGTTGATATGCCTACTTTGCCACATGAGTACTTTATTTGAGCAGAAAATAATATGACTTTGTTTTAAAATGTAGAGTTCCTGGGGAATTTCACCTACGAAGACATGAAGGCAGCATGAATGATACTGCCCCTGCTGTGCTGCACTGCTGCTCTGCTACTTCAGATTTCAAGCTTCTTAAGTACAAAAGTAGAAACTGAAGATCCTTCATGAAATATATTTTTTTAGAAAACTTGATTATAGTCTTGTACGACAGTGATATAAACTATTGTGTTAATTGATAACAGTGTAAACTTTAATAAAGTGTTTTAATTATGAACTATAGAGGGACAAATAAAAATAACTTTAAATGAAATAATTAAGAATGGCATACTATTTGTTTTATACAAACACAGACATTTTTATAATTATCATGATACTATTTAAAGGTGTTTACCTAAATTAACTGTCATTCATTCGATTTAAAGGAAATAGAGAGAAATAAATTATGGTAAACAAATAAAACTGTTTTATTAAATTGTTACAACCTTAACTCAACACTGGACAAGAGAATCGGCACCATTACCATCTATTCACATTAATATGAAATATTTGGACATAGAGCAAAAAGGAATTGGAACAAACATACTGTAAGGATAAGTGGAATTTGGAATCTAATGTCTTCCTGTGGAAATCATCATGGATTATGTATGTACTGCTTGTTGTAAGTGAATGAGAGACAGTTAAAAAAATCTTGAATAATGTAGTTGAGCCTGACACCTGAAAAAAAAAGAATAGTAAATCTTCAATATATTCCACCATCCATTACATCCATCCACAGTCACTTTATAGAATAGCAATATTCTGCTATAAACAACAATTGGGTCAATTATAAGCAACAATTGACTTAAATATTCTTACCTACTAATAATATTAATAGGCTAAGTACTAACAGCCGCACGGGGCAATCCATCAGGTTAAGCTACGCTTGCCGGGGTTGGTCCGTGGATGGGTGACCATTTCTACATACCGAAACTCCTTCATGCCTCGGAAAGCATGTTAAACCGTTGGTCCCAGATGTCATTTGTGGATCTTTGACAGTCGTTATGGGTCATCAGAAGCCCGAAAGTGACAATTAGTCTTACCAAGGGGTATCGTATTACCTAGTTATTGGGTTGTGGAGGTTAGATAGGCAGTCACTCCATGTAAAATACTTGTATTCAGCTGCATCCGGTTAGACTGAAAGCCGACCCCAACATAGTTGGGTAAAGGCTGGGCAGATCGATTTTTTTAATAATATTAACAATAAGTGAAAAACATTTAAGATAGGTACTTAGATATATTTTCAGTTGCCTACCTACTTTCTTTACTTTGTTGTTATAATTGCTAAGTAAATATTCATACAAGTGGTAGGTTAGGCAACTGAAAATATATGTATGGTATTTAAATGTATGGTAAGTTTACGTTTGATGGTGCATTTCGTATTCACCAATAAACAATATGGGGTTTATTTATAAACATTGCATAAAGTTATGTAATGATTAGCAACTGTTTAATCATACATTTTTGAGGTTTTAACGTCACTTAACTATAAGCAATGTTTATAAATACATCCCTATGTGTGTAACATTGTTGCTGTACTTAACACACATTCAATGTTCAACACTTAGAAAGAAAATAATAAGTAAGTACATACCTTAAACAGACAATGATGTGGCAATAGTGGTATGTTCATCAATGTCCTTACATAATCCATTAATATAAAATGTTTCAAACTGCTTTTTTTTGTTCTTCCTCAATTATAAGTTTTTGCTTTTCCAATGTATTACAAGCTCGACTGGGTTGCTAAGCTTGTGGCTCAAGTTTGGTACGGTATGAGGTACGAATTTGTCTTTCGTTAAAATGCCACCAAAATACCTGGTTTCTGGAATATCATAATATTTGTTTTTAGTTTAGGTTGTAGGCACTAAACTCACAAGAAAACTTTCACAATTATTATTAAAGATCGACCTCGCTGCTTTGATATTTAACATACCAATAAAATTGATTTATCATTGAGGTTTTACATAAAAACACATTCACAATTTATCAGGAAGACTATTACTTAATTTTTTTCTTAATAATTATGGAGATTTCATGAGTTAATCCCAAAAAGATTGCTAAGTAAAATCTATTGCGACCACTACAGTGCCTTCTCTTTCATATGACAGACAAAACAAATTACTCTATAGTTTGAAACAAAGTTACAACTGTCAAAATGGTTACGCAATTCGATTAATAGCCTTTTTAGACGTATTTCGTTCACTTAATGGAGTATCAAACAGACCGCAGTTTGTTTAAAAAATATTGGAGTTTTGCAATTCCAAAGTCGTAAAATAAAAGCAATTCGATTCAAATTGAAATAAATTCTACTTGAATGGTAATCAAAATACGTTGCGCAATTAGGTAGCGGGAATGGAATGGAAGCGAATTTTCTTTGTACGAGCTTGTAAATGCGGGTTTTACAGAGAATGCGCGAGAATTCTCCAGAAAACGCGCTATATGGCTCGTATCTAGTTTGTACGTTACATTATTCAAATAAAGTTCTTTGTGCTTTGTACAAAAAATATCGTTTCCGTTCTGTTTACACAAAGTTGATTTTGCTATGTACCTAAGTACAATATCGTTACAAAAACTCGCTTCCGTTCCGTTCCATGGCAACGTAAATATTGGGCCTTTGCTTATAATTCTTGAAATGTGTACAAAATTACCAACGGAATGTTGAGATGTACTACCTAATAAAAATTACCTAAAATCGGTTAGGAATCCGAGACATTCAGAAGTTGTGCTTCGCTTTTTGCAGCTTTCACACTAATTAAAATAAAAAATCTTTAATTCAGACCGTAATTAGTCCATAAGTTGTTAGTGGTTAGTAACAAATTGTGCTTACATGCTATGTTAGTGTTGTTAGTAATATAATTAATTATTAGTTTAATTTAGCACAAACCTATTCCTATTTTTACCCAGTGTCGGATGGGGCAGTCCGGTCTGCCAGCAATCATTTTCAGGATACTGTTACGAGTGTTACGCAAGCGTAAGAAAGCCGCTGTCTTACGCATGATGGCGTGAAAGCTATCTGTGTGCGCTGCAGCAAACATTCCAGACGCACTACAACACCGCGGCACAACAGCATCCTGAAAGCGTTGTTGTATTGTACGCGCAAGGCATTGTAGGCTCGGCTCGTATATGACACCGACAGGCCGCTCGAGTTAGGACTGACAGAACATTTAAAATAAATTGACTTTGACGTCAGCCGTGCAGCGAGCGAACCTACGGACGATCGGGCGATCACTAGTAACAACATGACCTAGGTACTTAAAACTATACACTACATTAAGTTCTACGCCGTTGAGATATACCGAAGGTACACGACGGGGCTGTTGTTTAGGTACCTACCGTAAACACTAGAAGACCCCTCTTTTTTGAGTTATATTTAAGGCCGTGCACCTCCGCATACATCTCACACACAGATTTATCTGTGGTCTCACAGATCGTGAGTAGCTTCCTCAGTCCTGGACTGAGCAACACCATGTTGTCCGCGTAACTTAGGTATGTTATTGACACATGTACTGTCTATAAGACAGCCGACATGTGTGCTGCTCAGTCGCTCGATAAGCTGATTGACGTACAAATTAAATAACAGGGGCGAGCTTAACCCCCCCTGCCTTACACCACACACATTTGATATTCATCCGACAGAGTACCTAACGATTCACCTTACCCGATTTGTTTGGTGAGCATACCAGTATCTGAGGAGGGTTGTGTACTCCGCCGGTACACCCGTGCCCTCAACTTGTCCCAAAGCACGTCATAAGAGATGAGATCGAAAGCTTTTGTCAAATCGAGGAAACACGCGTACACCAGCGTCCTCCTCGCGGTGTAGTACCTACTTGACGGTGTGTTTCAGACTGAGAATTTCACTCTCCGTGGACACTCCCGCCTTGAACTTGAACTGGGCGTCATGCACTTTAACAAATTCTGAGAGGCAGCCCTTCATCAGACCGTCAAGCACCTTGGTCATGCCATTAGCCATGGTGGTGGCTAGCGAGATGGGTCGATAGTTGCTCATGTCGGATGTGTAACCACTTAACCAGTTTTGTTCTTAACTATCGGAACCACTTCAGTCCGCATAAGTGGTTCCGGTAAATAAGAATGACCTAGGCACAGAGTGAAAAATAGTCACAATACTCTTTGTAGATGAACTCCCGCATGTTTAAAATGATCGATGCTGAGATCATCGTGAGTATCGTGACCCGGCGACTTTCCATGTTGCATTTCCGAAATAATTTTAGCTACGATCTTGGCTGGAACCTTTGCGTTCCGCTCTGTCATAATGGTCTCAGCACCGTTCGCTCCATGAGACGCCGAGCCTAAGAGTGACCACACCGTAAAGTGCTCCCTAAAAGCATCAGCAATATTCTTGTGGTCAGTAACAACACCGACTCTCACCCGGAGACTCGGCCTCACATTCATTTTACTGGTGTTTTTCCAAAAATGCTTAGTCTTTGTTAGCGTGGTTGAAAGCAAGGAAATCCATTTTAAGCTGTTCCTGCTTTTTCTGACACCATTTGAGTTTGGCCTTATTGTCTCCTCGCTTCCGCCACACTATAAAATACACGACCACTGGTGGGGCGACCAGCCATCGTCCACACGTGAAATTTAAGCTACGCCTCTCGGTGAGCGTCTGCGACATGTTTGTTCCACCCCGTGACAAAGCTACCCTTTCTCCGACACTTTATCTTATAGGTATGTACGGTGGCCTGTACCAGTAGGTATATCTACAATTATTGAAATACATTTCATCAAGAGCTGAGCAATGTTCTCTGTGATCAGTATCACAGACCTTATCACAACAATCACTTGGCTCCCTAGGAATATCTATAGGTAAGTCTTTGACTGCCTCGTTGGTCTAGTAGTTGCAAGCGCTACTGCTGAGCATAAGGTCCTGGGTTCGATTCCCGGGTCGGCCGGGTCGGGGCGGGTCGGTGTTACTTTCTCAGTAACAGCTCGGAGTCTGAATTTGTGACCGGTTGATGGCAATAGGCTCGCCCCCTTTTACATGGGACTTAAACATAACTGGCGAAATGTGGGTGTACCTGCTACAGGGACACCTCTGCCCAACCATTCGGGGACACAAGGCGTGATGTTATGTTACATTTCAAGAAATAAACAATATAATTAAGAAAATCCAACCCAAACCCAGTAACATTCTTCACTCACTTTACTCAACTCCAGTACCTACCCTAATTGCGTAATACACGATCAATCACAATTTGTTTCGATTTGAAACAGATTGCTATTCCATTACTTCATAAGTTGGAAAAAAAACTGCTTGCCAACGTAAATAACGCAATGAATGTTGTTGTACTGTCAAAATGAAACAAATTAATCATAATTGTTAACGAAAATAAGTTACGCAATTAGGTTACTTGTTGCACAAGCACTCATTGTCTTAATTTTTCCCGACTGCCCCAGACGGAGGGCAATGTTTTTCTAAAAATTAACTCTCAATAGTTTCACGTATAACTGTTGAGTCTTAAGATTGTTGGTTGTAACGTAAGTATAATGTATTATAGACGACTTTGTATTGTTGTTTTAAAATTTTCTTGTATCAGAAATAATGTTGCAAATATGAAGGCAATAGAGACACAAAGCAGGTTGATAGTTCAAATAGACATGGTCATCCATACAATGTTAGTTTACCTCAGATAGAGACTGCACAGTTTTGTTGTGAAGATGAATACCTCCCACTTCGACCACTGATGGCGGCAACACCCTCACTCCGTTCAGAGTATAGTGAGTGTTGACGAGCACAACACTAGCGTTCTTTGCCAATTCTTCTAGCGGCGGCAGTTTCCGGCTCAGCCTCGTCTCGACAACGTTCTGTTCATTCCTAGTCACGTATCTATGCCAGTACTTATAAAAGTTTATGCTAAAAGCATTCTCAAGTTTCTCCAAGAACGACATCTCGTCACTAAAAGGCAGCAACATAGAGGGGAAGGTCGCTGGGTTGTCGTCAGCTCCGACCCTCGCAGGACTCCACGGCATCAAAGCACACGACATCAGAGCAACTGAAGGCGCGTTGTAGTTGTGCACTATTCCCATCATGCAATCCGTATGGAAATGCTCCACTAACACCACATCGTAACCTCCTTCACCTTTCACGAACTCTTCGAAAACATCCGAATAAAGCAGCTTTTCGCAAAGTTTGATATTGAAGTCCATAAGATTGGAGGCTAGAGAAAATTGAGTGGAAAATTTTCTGGCATAAAGAGATGGGTCGTCATAATCTCGTAGATTCACTACTTCTACATTTAGCGGCGTCAAACCTACTAAACTGATATCGCGACGGTTCTCATGTGACGTCGCTGACGGAAAGAAGGAAACCACTGTAACCTGATGACCACGTCTCGCTAACTCATCTAAAACCGGCTCGAACACCATATGATGGCTTTTCCCAGGATACGGAAGAAGCGCCAGTACTTTGTACCCTTGACAAGCACCCGCGAATATCATAAACGCGATGGGAAGTAGCATCTTGTTTATTTTCGCGCACGTCTATACACAAAGATCGCCGATGGCCAACTGCAGTAATGCAAGTGCATAGGTTTGTATATGCAATCTGTTCATCTCTACACATCTATTATTGGATAGCTAAGAGTAGAACAACAGAAGATAATACACTACACAACTACATAATTACAGTGAAGGATGTCTGTGCGTCATTCTGCAGTTATTATCGAGTTTAGCATGCCTATCATGAAAGTTGGGTAAGACTAAGTTTACCTTCACCCTGAAGAAAAGGAAGGGTAGAAATACTTTGTAATTTGGTCACAATAGTTATATATGCAACTGTTGTTTAAGGGGTATTAAAACACGAATGTGGGTTTATCACACTCCCATGATATGAATTCTATATAAAAGTTTCTGAAACCATTGGGTGTTTGTAATTCAAGATCAAGAATAAATTCCCACGAAATTCAGTACAACTGCACGTATCTGCGTCGCTTGAAGCAGCACATCACACACACATGCGTGCAGCGGAACTAGAACACTATGGGATTAGGAATACAGCTCTTGATTTACTAAGATCATACCTGAAAGATAGAAAGATTAAAGTTCAAGTGAACGGCGTGAACTCGTTGGGGTCTGAAATGACAATGGGTGTTCCTCAAGGTTCGATATTAGGTCCATTCCTCTTTTTAGTTTACATTAGCGATTTACCCCAATTACCTACTTCAAAATCAACCGAAGATGGTGTTATTTGCTGATGACACATCATTGATCTTTAAAATAGATCGACGGTCACAAAATCTTGACGACGTGAATAACTCTATTCTTCAGGTCCAAGATTGGTTTACGGTAAATAATTTGGAATTAAATGAGAAAAAAACCAAATGCATTAGATTTAAATTACCGAATGTTAGAAGTAGCGAATGTGACATCATATTGAATGGAGAAAAACTGGAATTTATTAATCAAACAGTTTTCCTAGGAATCACGCTAGACGAGAAATTACAATGGGGACCTCATATAACATCTCTTGCGGGGCGGCTAAGCTCGGCCGCTTATGCTGTTAGAAAGATAAGACAGATATAGAAACCGCGCGTTTGGTATATTTTAGCTACTTTCACAGCATTATGTCATACGGCATTTTACTGTGGGGTCGGGCTGCTGACATTGAATCCATCTTTATTTTACAAAAGAGGGCTGTCGGAGCCATTTATAATCTATGTCGTCGCGAATCTCTCAGGGAACTATTTAAAAAGATTAATATTATGACGGTACCTTGCCAATTCATCTATGAAAATATTATGTATGTAAGGAAAAATCTGCATCTTTTTAAGAAAATAAGTGATAGACATAATTTTAATACTAGAAATAAAGATAAAATAGATCAACCATTTTTCAGATTATCCAAAGTACAAACATCTTTTATGGGGTACTGTGTTAAATGTTACAACAAAATACCTTGTGATATATTACAGTTAACTGAAAGAAAATTTAAAACTCACATTAAAAGTATTCTTTGTAAACAAGCATATTACAAATTAGAGGATTATATTCTAGATAAGAATGCTTGGAAGCATGCTGGTCTAGCTCCATAGGACAATTTAGAGTCTAGACAAAATCAAACTGGTTGCTAATTTAATTGTGCAATTAAATATTATAACATTATTATTATTATTTTGACATTCTGTGATTACTCACACACTGACTAATTAGTATCACTTGTAATTTTTTTAGGAATATCGTATAGGTACCTACTTTTACAATGCTTGTGTGAACACCATGTCTCCATTACATAATTATTATTTTTTCTGTCATTGCTTCATTTTTAATTATTTTTACCTATTGTGGTATAGTAATATTATTCCAGGTGCATCGTCTTCACATATAATTATATAATTAATGTATACAAAATATTTTAAAACATTTTAAAAGAGTAACGGTGGAGTTTCTTGCCCATTCTTCTCCATACGAAAACTACCTTTTGGAAGGGGCGACTAGAATCAATTCTATTTTTTGTTTTTGACGTTCAAAAGTGCCTTTTTGTGCCTAATTGAAATAAATTATTTGACTTTGACTTTGCGGGTGCTGCTGTCCCCCGCTTGAACGTTGAAACGAGTTGCGTAATGAAATTTAGTACAACATTGTAACACTCATTGGGATGAGGTAATGGTTACTTATGACACTGGCTGTTATAATGTTGCCAATAAGCTAACTGTTCCAGAAACTTTTATAGAGGTTTTATAGCATGGGTGTAGATAAAGAGAAATAAGACAATTTATTCGTCATACATTTCTACACATTTACATAAACACACGTTCATTGACTGAAGTAGTTAACAGATAACGTGGTGTCATACAATTATTGCCTTCTTTATGTAGGTAGGTACAATTCGACACAACTTATATGTAGCATCGGCAAAGTCCGTAAAACCGATCACATCCGAACTAAGTGCGCCGTCAAAATCATCAATCTTTATTACTACTTTAGGCGAAAATGATCTTTATGCAAACGCAGTAACGTGTAAAGTCATATAACCAAACACATTCGTAAAATTGATGCGTAGATTGACCTGTACTTTCTTGCAAAATAAGTGATCACGTAAATAAAGTCTGCATTATTTATTTTTTAGATTCGATTTGAAGGATACAAGGTTCTAACGATTAATTTTACAAATTTAACTTTCAAGGCTTCGCCAGATAAAACGCGTACTTAGCGCGCGTTAGAACGCTAGCCTAACGCTGCGCTATAGCGCCGAATTGTGTTATACTATGACGTGCGTTAGGAGTTCGTTACGCACGTTACGTTAGCGTGGCGTCAGGACAGCGCTCTAACGCGCGCTAAGTACGCGTTCTATTTGGCGAAGCCTTTAGAGATATTACAAGTTAAAACTTCAATATTATTTAAATTTTTTGTTTCATTGAATTTTATTACATTATCCTAAGTGATATTATAATTGCGAAAGTGAGTTTGTTTATTCGTTTGTTTGATTTGACGCAGAGGGTATGTTTTAGATGTAAGCATGGTTTCTTCAAGAGATTTGAAATTCGGTGCATTGTCTATCCGTGTGTTAGAAGCGTTATCAACGACCACAACAGTATTAGGTCGTGGATTCGGAATGAGATCGACGGTTGAAAGGCTAATTGATCTAAGCGACATTTTGTTAAACTTGCAGGAGGATGGATTGGTTGTTTTTTTTTAAATCATAATAAGATCTTATTATGATTGATTGATTTAGATAATAAAAGTCTATCAAATAGTTGTTTTTTATGAATATTTTTTCAAAAAAAATAACTTTGATCCGTCCAGGTGGACGAATCATAAAACTTGCAAGAGCAAGTTTTACAAAATGTCGCTTAGATTAATTAGCCTTTCAACCGTCGAGATGTTGTTTTAACAATTTTTCGTAATTATCTTTATTCATCTCGTGGTGATCGCCAGTACTTTGAGACGATTTATAAACTAAGAGAGCGCCAGGTACAAAACCTCTTGAGCTGCCAGCGTGGACAATAATTAATCTTTCACCTTTTGATATCGGTTTTTTAAACTTTTTCTTGTTTGTGTCATTTGTGTGGCGTATATGTAAGTGTCATCAGTATAACTATAATCACGACCCTCACCTCTAAACTTTTGTATCTGTCGAAGACACTTAATCCGCTGAAGTCTTATTTCATCTTTCTCAGCCAGTAAAGATTTACTGTTTTCCATTTACTTGAATTTGAAATCCAGTTCATGCAATTTTCTTCGCAGTTTCTTAAGGCTCCGTGCCGCCGCACCGCACGAAATCACTGATTTTGATCAATTTTGTTTATTCGTTGTGAGAAAGGGGACGAGAATTTAAACAAAATTATTTGTGATTTGAAAAGTCCAATTCTTCGTCTTGTACATAGGGGAAAGGGATTTTTGAAATAAATTAAGGATTCGTGGGAAATCACTAAAATTCGCAACAAGTTTTCCAAAAAATGACGCGAGACTGACGTTTGATCGTTTCGTTAGAAGAAACTGCTTTTGATGTTGAAAATTAAAAAATATCATCAACATCATTATATGGTCTACTTGTACATAGGGGAACCACTTTTTTCAACTTTCATACAAAATATAGCAGAAAAAAAATGTTGAAATAACGTAACTTTCTCAAAACTTCAAGCCAAATAAATATTTTTTTCTAATACTTAGAAACACTTTTAAGAAATTTAAAAAATTATATATTAATTTTAAGTTAATTGTTTAATAGAATCTAAATTTTATTTTATAAATAAACAATTACTTCATTACGTAAATAAATGGCAAAGTGAACTATATAAACGATCGCGGAAAATCTATTCCGTCAGTAGCGAACGGGCCTTCCCAGCGTGAGGACGTATCACTTTGCGTCGCAGCACGCACACACGCACGTACGTGTCCGATGTTAACATATTCCAGAAATTGTACGTCGACTACCACATTTTGATCCGCATTTTATTTTAAAGTACTTTGCTTGTTTTTGAAGAACATTAAAATTTTGCATGCCTGGCAATAAATAAAATACCGGTGTACGTGTGTTCGTAATTCTTCTTATCCTAAACGGCTTGACTGATTTAGATGTTTTTTTTTTTTAATTCTTTTTGTGTAACTTGGATGGTTCATAACTATAGTTGGACTCGCGTGGTGCTGTTGTCGCAGGACAACATCTGCCTGCTGGGTTCACTAGTTATATTTTGAATTTAGATTTCATAGTTTTGAATGATTTTTGGAAGGGGAAAAAGTTATGGGTTCGCGTCACCGATATGCCCGCGCCGATATGCTGTTGTAGCAATAAGTGAAGTATTTTTGGAACGAAGTTCTTTAACGCTACTAAAGACTACTTTAAGTCAAAATAAAGATCCAAGATGACGGCTGCGAACATTTAAAAATATTTCGTCATGGGTATCGTTTTCATAGTTTTCGAGGATGCTAAAGCTGATAGTGAGGTCAAAATATAAATCCAAGATGGCGGCTGTGACAATATTCAGATTTTTCGTCATAGGTGTCTTTTTCATAGTTTTTGAGGATTCTAAAGCAGATTTTGATGTCAAAACGTAAATCTAAGATGGCGGCTGCGAAAATTTTCACATTTCTTCATAACATCACGCCATCAATTTCAAAGTGTTGGGCCCTTTGAAATTGATGGCGTGATGTTATGAAGAAATCTCATTTCCGTAACTTTTTCGCGCAAGTGGGTTCGCGCAAGTGTCTTTCGCGAAAATGTCTTTCGCGCAAGTGTCTCAGATCCCTTTATGGATACTGGTGCCAATTCTCTTGTCACAAATTAATGCCTCAAAACTAGACTAAAAATCACCAAAGTTTCGTTCATTCCTGTCAAACGATGATTTCCCATCGTGAAATAATTCTAGAATATATTTTATTTTGACAGCACTAAGATGGCAATATGGTGCCGATTCTCTTGTATACCGAACTAAACTTCCTAAACTATCACTAAAATTCCTTACTTTTGGCTATGAAAATCTTGAAGCTATTCTGCAACAAAAATTTTCTAAATTAAATTTAAATATATTTTGACACACTAAAATTATATTTGACAATCGCGAGTCCACGTGGTACTTGTTTGCCCTACCCCGTGAATTTTTTTAGAGCTGGAGGCGCACAGGGGGCAGCCTTGACGTTTTATATAGAATTTTTACTTTTTGTAAGGAAAATAAGAAAAAATATTACCTACATGTAGAGTGTCAGGGGTTTAAGGGTTTTATAAAGGGGATCGAAATTCTCATTATTTTTGCGATTGGACGCACCATTTTCGAGATATATGCAAAAGAAAAAAAAAAGATACAGAACTGTTTTTTGCACCTGAAGCGAGGTGTTGGTGTGAATTTTAGTTCAAGATAACTAATTTTATTCCGCACCTTTTTAATCGCGATTAAAAATAGTCAGATTTAGTTAGACATGGGTGCCGATTCTCTTGTACACCGAACTAAACTAACTAAACTATCACTAAAATTCCTTATTTTTGGCTATGAGAATCTCAAAGCTATTCTGCAAAATAAATTCTCTAAATTTAAAAATAATTTTGACACATCTAAATCGAATTTGACAACCGCGACTCCACACGTGATACCTAACCACGTGAATCTTTTTAGAGACGGAGGCGCGCAGGGGGGGCAGCCTCGACGTGTTTTATATGGATTTTTCACTTTTTGTGTGGAAAATAAGAAAAAATATTACCTACATGTAGAGTGTTAGGGGTTTAAGGGTTTAATAAAGGGTGTCAAAAATTTTATTATTTTTGCGATTGGACACACCGTTTTCGAGATATAAGCAAAAGAAAAAAAAAATCAGTACTGTTTTTTCATCTGAAGTCGAGGTGTTGGTGTGAATTTTAGTTCATGACAACCAATTTTATTCCACATGTTTTTAGTCGCGATTAAAAATAGTCATATTTAGTTAGAAAATCTAAATTTTAGGTTAAAAAAGTCAAATTCAGAATAGCAAAATTGCCATTTTCACTAAACTAATATCTCAGTGCCATCTTAGTGCTGTCAAACTAAAATATAGTTAAGTTGTGTCACTTTAATCTATTTCAGAATGGGCAATCGTCGTTTGACAGGAATAAAACAAAATTTTGGTGATTTTTAGTCTAGTCTAAACTAAAAATCACCAAAATTTTGTTTTATTCCTGTCAAACGACGATTGCCCATTCTGAAATAGACTAAAGTGACACAACTTAACTAGATTTTAGTTTGACAGCACTAAGATGGCACTGAGATATTAGTTTAGTGAAAATGGCAATTTTGCTATTCTGAATTTGACGTTTTTAACCTAAAATTTAGATTTTCTAACTAAATATGACTATTTTTTTATCGTGACTAAAAACATGTGGAATAAAATTGGTTGTCATGAACTAAAATTCACACCAACACCTCGACTTCAGATGAAAAAACAGTACCGAATATTTTTTTTTTCTGTTGCTTATATCTCGAAAACGGTGTGTCCAATCGCAAAAATAATGAAAATTTCGACACCCTTTATAAAACCCTTAAACCTCTAACACTCTACATGTAGGTAATATTTTTTCTTATTTTCCACACAAAAAGTGAAAAATCCATATAAAACACGTCGAGGCTGCCCCCCCTGCGCGCCTCCGGCTTTAAAAAGATTCACGTGGTTAGGTATCACGTGTGGAGTCGCGGTTGTCAAATTCGATTTAGATGTGTCAAAATTATTTTTAAATTTAGAGAATTTATTTTGCAGAATAGCTTTGAGATTCTCATAGTCAAAATTAAGGAATTTTAGTGATAGTTTAGTAAGTTTAGTTCGGTATACAAGAGAATCGGCACCAATAGCGAATTTTTCATTTTCACTAAATTAATAACTCATTCAGTTGCAAAAACTGTACTTTATCTTATTTCTGTTCTTTTGCTTATATCTCGAAAATTGTGTCTTATCGCAAAAATAATGAAAATTTCGACCCCCTTTATGAAACCCATAAACCCATAAAACTCAACATGTAGGTAATAATTTTTCATGTTTTCCATACAAAAAGTATAAAATTCCATATAAAACAGAATTGTTATAAATATACTAAACGAATATACACAAACATTCCAGACTTATTTCATAAGCGTACCTACGTAACTTAACAAAATACCGTCTATAGGATCAAAACTGTTTAAGCGATCACTACGCTCGATGTTTAGGCGTGTGTGCGTGAACGGTGCACACAAACATAGCATCGCAAGAATTTACCTAAACTCTGTCGAGTGAAGTCACAGCCAGGAGCCTTAACTGCCTGTGAAGTTTATGTCTTCCTTTAATTAGTATAGCAATAATTTTATTGTAGGTAACCTTTTTTCGGTGACATAAAGTCATAAATCTTCCTTCTTATGACATCATAATCAAAATCGTCTAAATTTGCTCGATGGTCTTTCTTTTTTCTGGACTTCTAAGGCGAACTAAAAGTTGCAGGAGCGGAACCACGAGTTGTACTAGTCGAAGCCGAGGCATTGTCACGAGCAGAATCGTCGGTTGAACTAGTCGAAGTCGAGGCATTTTCATGCTCTTTCAAAACAGCACTTATTGTCCTACGTGACACACCAGTTGCTTTCGCAGTTCTCTCTTGAAGATTTTGAAAGTAATCTTTTCCAAAAACTATATTTTAAACACCGTTGCCTCTTGACTCATAAATCGATGAACATTCAAATTTATTTCACGACTTTGGCTAAAATACGGCGTACCACGTTTCAGCGAAGTCATACTGAAAAAAAAAATACTAGGTAACAAAAAAAATACTAAGTAACAAAAAAAATACTAGGTACCAAAAAAAATACTAGGTAACAAAAAAATACTAGGTAACAAAAAAAATACTAGGTAACAAAAAAAGCACTAGGTAACAGAAAAAATACTAGGTAACAAAAAAAATACTAGGTAACAAAAAAGATACTAGGTAACAAAAAAAATACTAGGTAACAAAAAAAAATACTAAGTAACAAAAAAAATACTAGGTAACAAAAAAAAAATACTAGGTAACAAAAAAAAGTACTAGGTAACAAAAAAAATACTAGGTAACAAAAAAAATACTAGGTAACAAAAAAAAAATCCCTTTCACATTAAATTGTCACGAAATGTACGGAATTAACTCACCCACGTGCATTCACAACGCTGTCTCGGGTTGAACATTTCCCGCAGGAATATAAAATAGCGCGAATAGCATTGAATGGCGCGATAGTCGGCTATTTCTATTGGTTGTTAGTTAATTGATTCCGGCGTAACCTTGCGGAAATCCATTATAAAATACAATAAACGTGGATATGTTTAGTAACCTGTTTCGCTTAGCTATTTCTAAAGAGCCATTAAAAAAAACCCCTGAAAGAAATCGACACGTGTTTAACCTCCCAACGAGGCATCCTCAGGATGACGATTGACTTGTCGCGAACTCGAACACGGCAGCTACATTCTTTATTGTTCTAACATGCTTCATGCTTGTGGGTAAGCAAGTAACTACAAGAGTGTGCACTCAAGTGGCTAAATTGATTAGGGCACGTGTCTTCAACATCCTACTCGTAGTTATCTAAACGAATGGTTCAGGATTTATGTACCTACTACCTGCAACAAATCCAGACGAACCAAGGACCTAAAAATCTAAACTAAAACCATAACATTTTCAGAATACTCGTTAAAAACCGAACGAATACGAAACCGGTATGGACTACGGTATATAAAACACTAACAATATTATAAAATCTTTTTCGTTTTTCTTCCAATATTACTGACTTGCTTGATCCAATTCGAGGACACAACCTTAGCTAACATAGCTTCATAAGGTTTTTTGTATTACTAACAGTATATGGACTACGTCTGAAATAAATATTTTGAATTGAATTAGCTGCCGCAGATTTTGTGCTGATTGTACTATACTTAATTCCTTATTTCTGACTGTATTTTATATGTAGGTAGGTATGTCGAGTCTGGTGGGCTTGAAGTAAAAATTGCTGCTGCTGGGCAGGGCTGTTAAAAGCTTGCTCATGACTCTTAAGATCATTTCAAATTACTGCATTTTTTAGGTCTAGGTCTAAGATAGAAATGATAAAAAAAAAACATTATTTCTCTATTATAATACCCGCAAAATTTCGCGGATTTATATATATTTTAAAAAAAAATAACTCATATTCTTTATGGCACCTCTTGATGTTATGAGCTATTCCGAATATCAAAAAAATAATTGGCATAGGTCTAAGGCATCGTCCTAATAGAACGCGAATGCGCGATCATCGCGCGAGTAAGCGATGCGACCATCGCGTGTTTGCGCGATGGCAAAAACTGGATGTCCTATCATCGGGCGAATTGACGACGCGAGCGAGCGGACCGTGGACTAGGGCAGTGGCACGGTCGATACCCACAACCATGGACGTCAGTCATTTCAATTAGGACACCTATTCGAGTTCAATATGTTTGATCGCGCGTTCGTATGAGTTAAATTCGCGCGAACCTACGATGATCGCGCATTCGCGTTCTATTAGGACGATGCCTTAAGGGGGAGGCGAGGGAAATTAATTCGCTGTTACATTGTATAGTAGATATAATTTTATTTAATTCAGTCGCTCATAGTTCCGTCATTTTTCTTAAACTTCCGTTGTTGTTCTGCCTCGTGGATCGCTGAGAACACCGCGCCCGCTTTCACCTTCTTTAGTATCCTTTTGTCGTGGAATGGATGCACGTGAGCTGATATTCTGAAATTAATAACGAGAGTTCAGTGTCACTGATCAGTTCTAACGAGCCAAGAAAAGTTTCTTAATAAATAGTTCTCGAATTACGAGTACACTAAAGGCTGACTCAGATTCGGGCGGCTCGCACAGCATTGCGAAAATTCTCCTACATTCTCTTTCATACATTTTGTATGAACCATCGCACACCACAGGCGGGCCGCACTGCGCTTTTTTGTATTGAAATGCGATGCGCCTCGGCCCGATGTGGCTGTAATGTGTGCCAAGGTTTAGTTCAATATTTTTCATGATAATTTCTAATGGTGTACAAAAACTTCGTGAGAAAACCAACATTATTCCAGAACCGTAAATTCAGGAGAATTTCGAAGCCTGGGTCCCAGGATTATATTAATTTGATTGACTGCCTCGTTGCTCTAGTGGTCGCAAGCGCTACTGGTGAGCATGAGGTCCTGGGTTTGATTCCCGGGTCGAGCAGTGTTATTGGGTTTTTCTATCTGGAATTTCTCAATAGCAGCCCGAAGTCTGGATTTGTGCCCGGTTAATGGCAACTCGCCCCCTATTACATCGGACTTAAACATAACTGGCGAAATGTGGGTGTAATATAGGTTCACCTCTGCCCATCCGTTCAGAGCAACAAGGCGTCATGATATGATTATATTGATAACTCACCTCTGCACAACGACGTCATCTCTAGTGAACACATGCGCGGGACACTTGGCATTGTTTAGATAGTCCACACAGCGCCACTGGCGCGTGTTGTTCCTGTTCGTATGCTTCAGATAGTACACGTAACGGTTCAGGATCATTTGTAGCGAGCCTTGGTTTGAGACAGTGAACTGCATCACGCTTAGATCTGAAAACGTTCATAAGTTCTTTATTTTATTTTGTTGTGACCATTTCTTACTAGGCACAGTTTCGTCACATCGCGTCAAATACGACGATGTGAAGTTACTCTTTTCGCCTATTTTTCACGATTATGACAAATACGCAAATACACGAACACTAGTATCCGCCGGGTTGTCGGTTTATGGTCACATATCAAAGGATTGCGAATGTACAGAGTAAGTTCGTTTACCGTCAACACATGGCTTTTTTTTTGGGTGGTAAATTGTCAAATAACTTCTCTCACTCTGCACTCTGGGCGGAGCGGGAGGGCGTGTCAGACTCTTACTGACTAAAACCCACCCGTGTTCCTTCAGTTGCCCTGTTGCTGGGGGCCACGATTTCCCTGTCGGTTTTCTTCGCAATAACATGACTCATGAAGTCATGAGATAGCAAAAAGTTTAGCGATTTTTGTTTTTTTAATAATTTTATCCTAAACCACATCACAGTTGTAGTATGGGACCACCAATGCCTAAGAATTGAAATTATTAATTAAATTGTTAGTTAAGCTGAAACAAATGAAAAGAAACTTAAATAAAAATACGACGTCCTTCTCGGGTCCTTGAGACAGAGACGGACGGAAGGATGGACAGCGGAGGCATATTAATAGGCTTTCATTTGGTACCCGTTGGGTACGGAACCCTAAAGACGTTGAATTTTAATTTTGCGGGCTACCCTAAAGGACTTACTGGGGTTATCACCAGTGTGTTTACTGTCGGTATGCTCAGAGACTGCCCTGATTTCAACCGGCACCGGCGTCGAGTCCTCGTCATCTTGTTCTTCCGCCAAGTTTTCGTCTAAAGATCTCGTGCTCAATATCCTGGGGCCATCGTCAGCTTCTCTGAAAAATGTAGGTATTGTTTTTTTTTATTTTTTACATTTCTTATCCCACTTCTATATCTATACATAATTATTATAAATTAAAGTCCCTTTTCGTGTACGTCTGTGTGACCAACTAGTCAACGGATTTTAAAGGCTCGTGCAGACCAGCGCGACACAAAGGCGACGCGACACAAAGGCACCGCGACGCCAGCGGTGTCTTTGTGTCGCGTCGCGTGTCGCGCCTGTTTGAAGGAGCCTTGATGCGAGTTTCACCGTTATCATTATTTAGGTAGACTTAACATCTGTTAGATGAGTAGATAAAATAAGGTACTTAGTTCCCATGGATGAGTTTTGTAATAAACTTGATAAATTAAAAAAGCGGCCAAGTGCGAGTCGTACTCGCCCATGAAGGGTTCCGTAGCAGCAAGTAACGATAAGTTTACGATTTATGACGTATTAAAAAAAACTACTTGCTAGATCTCGTTCAAACCAATTTTCGGTGGAAGTTTACATAGTAATGTACATCATATATTTTTTTTAGTTTTATCATTCTCTTATTTTAGAAATTACAGGGGGGGGGACACACATTTTACCACTTTGGAAGTGTCTCTCGCATAAACTATTCAGTTTAGAAAAAAATGATATTAGAAACCTCAATATCATTTTTGAAGACCTATCCATAGATACCCCACACGTATGGGATTGATGAAAAAAAAATTTTTGAGTTTCAGTTCTAAGTATGGGGAACTCCAAAATTATTTGTTTTTTTTCTATTTTTGTGTGAAAATCTTAATGCGGTTCACAGAATACATCTACTTACCAAGTTTCAACAGCATAGCTCTTATAGTTTCGGAAAAAAGTGGCTGTGACATACGGACGGACGGACAGACAGACAGACAGACAGACAGACAGACAGACAGACAGACAGACAGACATGACGAATCTATAAGGGTTCCGTTTTTTAACGGAACCCTAAAAACGATGTTAATTTTAGCGTAAAATTGATCTTTTAGCGTTTATTTCATTAAGTTGCAGCATTTATTGTTATTGTTTGAGTTATTTAACCCATTGTTAATACTTTTGGATTAGATTGTTATTTGCGATGGACCACAACACTGTAAAATTTGCAGTAATTATAAACCTTTTTTATTTATTTTTATTGCATAAGTTTATCTTGCAATCAGTTTTCAAAACTATTAGCAGATGAGTTGTAGGAAGATCTGGCAGGGAAGATTGTTTCCAAAGTTAAAGTACTTTTAGGATGCACAAGGCAATCAAAACACAAAAATGGCTGCTAGTCAAGGAGGGTTGGGTTCCGACCTCACATGTAAATATTGATACAATAGAGCAAACTACCCTTTAAGTTTGCACAGCCCAAAACTGGACATATTGAGTAAAATGTTTCAGAAAGTTTAAAAAACTTACACAATAATATTGGTCATGTTGTATTTATTTTCATCATCATGGTCTTTGGTTATTTCGAAGTAGCTGATCTCCTCATCAAGACTCTCCATATTGCAGTCCGTTTCATGGTCATTCTGAGATAGTTGCTGGTTGGAAGTTATTGAATCTGATATCTTCTGCAATGCAATAAATACTGTAGTAACATCACATCATTATCATCCTTGAAATATCAACTGCTGACTATGTGATGGACCACAATACTGTAAGTTTGCAGTAAGTACAAACCTTTATAAATAAATTAAATAAAAATAGTTGTTCTCTCACCAGTATAGCAACAAGGATTACATAGTAATTATGCGATTAGTGAATAAAGGACGGATTTAAAGCGAGGGCCATCGATGAATCATGAGCAAGTGAAGGATTGTAACAACTGAATCACGACCGCAGGGAGTGATGATTGAATCACGAGCGCAGCTAATGATTCAGTTTACTTAGGGTATTTCAAAAGATAGCACTCAGCTGAAAATTTCGTAAATTTTTATTTTATTTTTCATTGTATTTGTTTATCTTGCAATCAGTTTTCAAAACTATTAGCAGATGAATTGTAGGAAGATCTGTCAGGGAAGAGTTATTCCTCATCAGAAGGAACTTTTTTTTATTATAATTTGACGACGCCGACGGCGACGCGGGGTGCGGGACGCCGTGAGCGTTGACGAATGAGCGGCCTACACTGTCCTCTCCGTTTCGCCGTGCATATACTTAAGGCGCAGTACAGAGGTTTTGGTCAAATAATAGTAAAGCAGTTCCTTTCAAGTTATCTCATTGTAGAATGTTGCATCTTTTGAGTCTGGTGACACAATCTGGTATTGTGAATTAAGCAGCCAAGATGACATTATGACCAAGGCCTGTGGAACACTGTTCAAAGAATAATACCTCACACTTCTCAGTAAGATATTGAAGGTTATGGATGATGATGATGATCAAACTCAGGGCCTCCTATAAGAGAAACCACCATGCTTGGAAATTAAAAAGGTTCAGAACTATAAAAAAAAAACATTTTCATACTGCACTTGAGCTGTAAAAAATATTTTAAATTAAAACAAAATATAAATACCATATCTTCAAGGCCTTTTACATGAAGTTCTTTGCCAGCTTCCAAAAGTTCATTCAAATTATCTATAGAGATTAATACCTCGCCTGTGTATATGTACTCTAATAGGGCACATAATGTAGTATAAGAAATTTTCTGAAATAATAAATATTATTTTAATAAAATAAGACTTCATCTGAATGTTGCATCAAACATTAGTTATTGGTTTTAAATAAATACATTGGAATAAAGAAAGACATTTGCTGAAAACACAACACAACACGGTCAGTAAGGTCAGCCTGGAGAGATCTCGAAATCAAAAATCTTTTATTCAAATTAAGCTGAGAATCTGCACTTTTAGAATGTTAAAATTACATTTTAGTCCTCCGGTCAGTTGGTTGTCTTAGGCACTTACTACTTTTATTGGTTTGTTGACTGAATATTTATTGAATAGTCCGGCTCTAGATATTGGTCTTAGAGTCATACAGATGTGTTGATGTGGTTAAGCTGGGGAGAAGAAGTGGCGCAACAAACCCCCAGTTGCGGCACTTCTTCTCCCCAGCTAAAACAGTAGGAAGTGGTGAAGGGCGGCCGTTTTGGGGGCCTGGTCTGGTCAGAGGGTCATCGTAGTGGCCCCTAAGACGACCCACTGACCGGCTAGGGGTCTTAGGCTGAAATGGTTCATAAATAATTAAACGACGCCTTACATTGAGAAATATAACGGGATGCGGACACTGAGCGGTAGATATCAGCTCCTTGATGTATGGACTGGCTAGTGCAATGATCACTTGGTGGACCTTTACTAGGTGGCCGTCTGCAGCGAGAGTCATGTCCACAAACTCCCCATTCTGGAAAGATCAGATAAATTGTTGAAAAAAACAATGTATCGTCTTCTGTTTCATGATTATAACTTTTTACCTGCTGCAAACTGCTTAATCCATGACATATATTCTTCTTATGCGCATTCCATAGTAAAGAAAACTGCGACTGAGCCATCACAGTAAATAATTGTGCCTGTTGTTTAAAATTTATTTATTTATTTACAATGTAATGTATTGGTAGTCGAACGACGACGCTTGCTGTCACAGTTGTCACATTTAGGCATCTATTCTATTACCTATTACTATACTCTATTGCTCTATGGTTATCACCTCTACGAGTACTGCCACAGATAGCTAGTTTTTTTTTTTTCGATTGATGTCGATTATTCTGCCAACGTCATGTGGTGACGGCAATGAAGCAAGGTGAGCCGTCGAACTTTGCACTTAGTGGTAGTTGTTAGTGGTAATTTAGTTATTAGCTGAAAAGACAAGACAATTTTGTTAGTCAAGACAGTATTTTTTTTTGTTATTCTACAAAACGACACAGATATTTACAATGATATAATTATTAGACCAGACTACATTTTTTTATCATTTTCATTTAATTTTGCTAGGACTTGGATCAGTTTAGGTGAAAAGTTGTTAGTTATGATGAGGGAATGGAAGTTAGAGTCTGGCAAACAAAAGTAGACACTCGAATTGTTTGCAAATTTTTTATAGGGCAATGCTATACTAATGTCAACCTCAATTTGTCAAAACAAGATGGAGTGTTGTGGTTGGTTGTGGTGTTTCGTTGTGATCTTGATACAGCATTTTTTAAATCATAAATGATAAAACAGTGACTCTTATCAATTTTTTCACATGGAAGTTTTAGATTCAGATTTTGATTATGGTAGTGAATAACCAAAATTATTATCGACTATTGTTGTTTTTTTATTCGAATTACTGCATAATACCTAAAGACGTTTTTTTGAACAAACAACAAATAAACTGATTTTTCCAAATGTTAAGAAACGTGTCTTTGATTTGGATCATAATAAGTAATATGATTATAAACAAATAATTCTAAAGTATCAAATTAGATTATTCCAGGGTTGCTATGCTGATATTTTTTAAATTTGCCACGCTTTTTCAGTCTTAAAACTTTCGTTTGCCAGACTGGGGCCGCATTCCGAGTTACGATAAAAGTGATAATATCGCGAATCCAACCAAATTTAATAGTCACAAAATATAAGGGTTATTGAGTATAGATTTTGACTTTGGACTTTAGTTGGATTCGCGATATTTATTAGGACTTTGAAAGAAATAACGCAGGTTTATTGCATCCCATTTTATTATGATGAAGCACGATATAGAGCACAATACAAAAGGAACCACAGGATCAAGACAGGATCCACCTTTGACAGACCTAGAAGCTCACATGACGTTGTTCTAGAATGTTTCGATGTTACCAACTATAAAATATTATTATTGTTACTCTAACACCACCCCTCAATAAAATATTTTATCAATCAAACCAAAAAACTTGTTTCTTTACTCAACAAAAAAAAGTGAAAACACAGAACAGAAAACATACACGTGCAGAACCTCTAATTAGAAAACAGTTTCTCTCTTAACCTTTTAAATACAACCCCCCCCAAAGCTTTTGTGAAAATATCTGCAAGTTGGTCAGTAGTAGTTATATACTGCAACTTAATAACATTATTATCGATCTTTTCTTTGACAAAACATCTTTTTACATCTAAATGTTTGACCCTAGAATTACCACTGGTCAACTGCGCTATTTTGATAGTTGACTGGTTATCTTCAAACATATTGATGAGTATCCCTTCAAAACCAAAAAATAACAAAATATCCTTTACCCAGCAAGCCTCACTTGTTGCTGTACATAAAGCAACAAACTCTGCTTCAGTTGACGACAGTGAAACAGTACTCTGTTTCTTTGAAAACCAAATAACTGAACATCCAAATACTTTAAAAACACAACCAGTTGTAGACTTACGGTCAATACTCCCTCCCCAGTCACTATCAACATAGCAATTAACCACATCTTCACAATCTTTGTAGTATGTTAAATATAAATCAATTGTGCCCTTCAAATATCTTAAAATATTTAACAACAGCTTAAACAGTAGTTTAGACGCACAAATCTGGTATCTACTTAAAACATTAACAACAGCACAAATATCTGGCCTTGTCCCCATAGCAGCATACATCAAACTCCCAACTAACTTTCTACATTTATTTTCTATTGTTGTGCTCTCTGACCTTTCTCTCTTAAGAATATGGAAGTTAAAGTTCTTATCAATTGGTAATGTTAAAGTTTTACAATTAGACATATTATACTGTAACAACAAATTCTCTAAGTATTTCTTTTGAGAAATAATAGTGACTCCCTTATCTATGTTCTGGTTAACCTCTATCCCCAGATATTTGCTTATAACTCCCATTTCTTTCATTTTAAATGTTTTACATAATACATCCCTCAACTTACACAATTCTTCTTTATCACTTCCAAAATATAAAATGTCATCGACATACAATAGCAAATAGGTACTTTTATTTTTTGAAAACAAACAGCAATCCTTATCAGATTGTTCATAACACAAAGACAGCATTACAGATTTGAAATGATCATTCCAGTATTTGGGAGCCTTTTTTAAACCGTAAATGGATTTATTAAGTTTAACATACTTACACTCAACAGACTCAGTTCCTTCAGGCAAACTTAAGTACAACTCTTCATCAAGTTTTGCATTTAAAAAGGCTCCACATACATCCATTTGTTTAATTTCCAACCCAAGTTTCGTAGCTACTGACACAAAAATACGAAATGTATTAAGTTTTGCAACTGGTGCATACACATTATCAACATAATCTTGTTCGAAACCCCTTGCCACTAATCTGGCTTTGTAACCACCATCTTTTCTTTTCAAGACCCATTTTGAGCTTATCACTTCTTTGCCTTCTGGTATTTTATCTACTTTTGTCCATGTATTATAATCTTTTAAGGTATTAATCTCTTGGTTTATAGCCTCTATCCAATTATCTCTTTCTTCAGACTCCATGGCTTCCTTATAAGTACTAGGTTCATTGTACACACTTATAAAACCAGTTTCATAATTACTTAACCATTTAGGAATTTTCTTAGTACGTTTTGGCCTTAAACTTCCTGTGTTTTCTTGCATATTCTCATTTACATTTACTTGTTCTTCTTCCTCTTCTTGCACCTGACTTTCTGTTTCTTGACATTCCTGGAATTCTATACTACTTTCTGTTTCAGTCTCTGATTGATTTGCTTCATTAAACATGCCATCATCCAAGTCTAAAGATATAAATTCTTCATCTTCTTCAGTTTCATCAGACTTTTCATGTTTCTTCACAAATGTTACATCTCGCAATATTTCAACTACATTTTTGTCTGGTAAATAAATCCTGTAGCCTTTTGTGCACTCACCATAACCAACAAAAATACCTTTTTTTCCTTTGGCATCAAATTTCTTTCGTTTTTCTTTCGGTGTGTGTACATACACATTACTTCCAAATACATGTAAACTATTTATATCAAACTTCTTTCTTGACCATGACTCATAGGGTGTTTCTCCGTCTGCTTGACTACGACAAGTTCTGTTGAGAGTAAATACAACTGTGTTTACGGCTTCAGCCCAAAAAACTTTATCCATTTTTTTTGCATGCAATAAAGTTCTAGCTCCTTCAACTAAAGTTCTCATGTCCCTTTCTGCTTTGCCATTCTGCTCTGGACAGAAAGGCACAGTTGTCTCATGTGTCACCCCATGTTCCAGTAGTAAAGCTTTCATTTCTGAATTTACAAACTCGGTACCATTATCAGTACGAAGTGTGCGCACAGAATTGTTCAACGTCTTTGCCTTTTTCAGAAATTCTCTAATCCTATCTTTAGTTTCCGACTTACGTGCCAAGAAATACACTGTTCTATATTTCGAAAAATCATCCTTTAACAGAAGAAAATATCTTGAGTCTCCAAGCGATGAAACTTCCATTGGCCCACACAGGTCTGCATGCACCAGTTCACCAGACCTGTGTGTTGAGCTTCTGCTGTTTTCAAATGGTAACCGATGCTGTTTTCCTTCCACACAAGCAGTACATGTATCATTATGTGCCTCACTATAATCAATGTTATTTATTTTAAGGATACGTCTAACTTCCCTATAATTTTGATGTACTAACCTATTATGCCATTCAGTTATGTCAAGTTTAGCTACACTGGCCTGAAAACATTCTGACTTATACATGAAGTCCATAATATAAAACATTACATCCTTTTTGGCAACTGCACATACCTTTTTATTTTTTGTAAATATGCATTCAGTATTTGTCATTTTTATTTCAAAACCTTTATTTACAGCGCTACCCACAGAAAACAGATTCATCTTTAGTTCCGGAACATATAAAACATCATTAACTGTACTAAATACATACTCATAACCATTGAACGCTTGAACACAAATCTTACCTGTACCTACAGCACTGAGTTTCCGGCCATCACCTATAACTACAGTCTTAGGACTTGATAACTGTTCATATTCACTGAACAACCCTTTTTGATATGTCATGTGTTGACTGGCACCACTGTCCACTAGCCACTTTTCACGAAGTCTATCTTCAACACCAGCCATGGCCGTAGTGATGAACGCATTCCCCTGTTTGCTGTCCTTTGTACCTTTCTTGTCAAACTTCTGTCCTTGCGTCTTCACTCTACACTGGTCCTTGAAGTGGCCCGGCTTGTTGCAGTTAAAACATACATTTTTCATCCAACAGTCCTTCTTCATATGTCCGGGTTTTTGACAAAGAAAGCACTTCATGTTGCTTTTGTTTTTATAACCTTCCTTCGAAAATAGGGCTATATTTTGTGACTCGCTGTATTTACCCTTCAGCCTCTCTTCTTCAACCAAGAGGCGTGCCGTCAAATTATCTAACGTTTGTCTGTCTTCGGCGCATGACTCCCAGGCACTAACAAAATGAGAGAACTTTTCTGGAAGCGACATGATTATTTTTGAGATTACCATTCTATTACTTATACTTTCTCCAAGTCGTTGCAGGGTTTGCTGCTGTTCCTGCACCTTTGTAATAAAATCTGTGACACACATGTCGTCCTCAAACCTCAGCTGGAAAAATTTTTGTTGACACATCATGATAGACGTTTCGCCACTTCGTTCGTAAACGCTGTGTAGCCGCTCCCACACCGCTCGAGAGGTCTCACATGTTATCACATGCTGCACTACTGCTTCAGATAACCTTGTCACGATGACGCTCATCGCCTTTATGTCTTTTTCCGCCGCGACGGCCACTGCTTTTGCGTCTATTTCGCCATTACTGGACTTACCCTCCGTCCCAGTAACAATATTATACAGACCTAGGTCTCGAAGAATTATTGAAATCTGAAATCGCCAGACGCTCCAATTCTTGGCTCCCTCGAGTTTTATAACTCCGTGCTTCTCCATTGTTATCAAAATATTGCTCCACGAACAGCAAACCACGCGACGCCAAAAATGCCGGCCGCCGCCGTTGCCTTCGCCCACTTGTCGATACCTGACCAAGCAACTCACCTTCACGAGCAATAATTACCTAAAATAGGATGCAGATCCTGGGCCCATAACCTATTAGGACTTTGAAAGAAATAACGCAGGTTTATTGCATCCCATTTTATTATGATGAAGCACGATATAGAGCACAATACAAAAGGAACCACAGGATCAAGACAGGATCCACCTTTGACAGACCTAGAAGCTCACATGACGTTGTTCTAGAATGTTTCGATGTTACCAACTATAAAATATTATTATTGTTACTCTAACAATATTATCACTTTTGGCGTAAGTCGGAATGCGGCCTCAATAGTAGGAAGGGTGACCTTTTCCAGTTCCGGTTCCGGTAAAACGACTTCCGTAACATCCCTGCTACAGACCACCCTATTATTTTACCCGAGGTCGATTCCTAGTACAATAGAATATAAATACCTAGCACAGACTACTTATAATTTAACACGTACATTCCAAGTTCTTAGTTTGATTTTGAGATTGTGCCTTTTGACATTTAGAGTGAGAAAGGGATAGAAAGAACCACGATATAATTTCAAAACTAACCAGGAAAACAAAAATAATATGAAATCCGTCTGTCTGTAACGAGATCACGCCTGAGCAGTGAGCGTCGACTGAGGGACTAAAATTGATCACCTTTATAATCGACTAAAAATATATCAACTAACTGAACTATTAGTGATTCAGTGGTTGGCAACACTAGAGCCCAGCTGGTTTTGACGGTTTTGACAGTGTCAAGAAAACTACAGAGTAGCAGAAAACCAGAAAAATGAATAGATATTCGAATTGAATCTAATTCTATAGCAGACTACTGTTCTATAGGTTATGATATGAGGACAGCCAGCAGATTATTTAAAACAAGAAATTATTTATTTTGATGTGTAACAATCTAACAAAAAAAATCTGTTATTTTGGAATACCACATGTAGCAGATCTTCATCATGGCGTTGATGAAATCTAAAGATATACCCGAAGATGCTGTGGCTTTGGATGAACTCGAAGCTACCGAATACGTCTGGAATATTGTTTCCGACTGGGATTCACTTTCTGACACGTAGGTTATAAGTTGTAACATAAAAACTGTCTGGAATGTTATGATTATGAGCCACTATTTAAATCACTCATCAGCATATATTCCTCAAAACTTGCACCAGAAGTCAACAATACTTGATTTTAGTTTTTGGTTGTTAGTGCCTGTAAGGTGCAAACTATGATAGTTGTACTCGTACCCTATCACAGGCTACTAATCAAAATAGCTCTGTTTATTTTATTGTCATCAAGGATCTCTTGGATTTTCTTAAACCTCTTTATGATTTTAATACCAAAAAATCTTAACTGACAAATATTATGTTAAACATACTTACAATGTTAATTTCAGCTGGGCTCTGAAATATGCTCCAGTAGTCCTCGGAGGCATCAATGCTTTTTGCGGTATTATGATGAACAGGCATTTCCGGAACAAGTTAAAACTAGGACCGTATGGATACTTTGCATCAGTCGTTCCTATCTCAATTATGCCTGGAGTTCTAACAGCTCTATTTCATAGACATGTGAGTATGAAATGTTATAATTAACAACCTATAGTTTACTTGATAAAGATTCCTTCTTTGAGTAGCTTCAGCACCCTAATTGCGTAACACACTTTCAATCAAAGGGTTTTGAAGAAAATTCCTAATTGGTCTGCTCGACAATCTAAATAAAGCAATGAACGTGGCTGAACTGTCGAAATCAAAGACTGCGATCAATTGTCATTTTATGTTTTTTTTTTTTTATGTTGGGCATTTCGTAGTTGACCTCTGAGATCATGACGACTTAACCGGGCTTTCCTGTGGGTGCCTTAAGCTTTACACTTAAAACCTCCAGCCAGGGGTTATTCAACTATGCTAATTAAAACTAGGTGAACGCTCACTAAGGGCACCCCCTGTGGGGTACGAACCTCGGCTTTGGGCGTCAACCGGAGGGAGGACATCAAGGATGGGGCGGGCTGGAAATTTCACGTGTGTTATGCAATTACCCCACAGGTCTTTTGGTAATTGATTTAATGGTGGAACAAAAATGTGAAGAAGTTATGGAGACCTCTGCATATCTTGGGGTAATCCTAATCATCTAAAAATGTTATGATATAGAGGAACTCTTCCCCAATCAATCTTAAGAAAAGTGTATGTTGCGCTAGACTAAGTTATTATAAGCACAAAAAAAAACGAACTTATCCTAGCCCAACACATTTTGTAAATCATAACCTGACATTGATACTACCACCTAACCTCTGCTGCTTCACTAAAAATACAAACTCAAGTGTCCTATTTAAATTTCAGTTAATTTCAACAGACTTACTTCTGATGAAGAATCAGGCATGTCCATTATGTTACGAGGTCAGGTCTGCAGCCATACAGACTACTCTTGGGATTGCTTATCCTATGGTATTGGCCCCTGCATCAGCATTGATGGTAAGCAAATTATGTTTTTGATATTTTATATTTATTTATGTGAAGGGTAAGGCAGAGGTGTCTTATCACCAGTGATTGGATAATCGGATGCATACATACTTCATTTTTGGTTAGGAAATTATGGAAACGGCTTCTTAAAACATATATTTTTAAATATAAATCCCGAGATTCCAGAAAATTCGGGAATTAGAAACTAGTTGGGAACATGGTGAGGAAACGTCATCTTTATTAAATTATGGTATTTATTTTTAAAAAAAACAGTGGTTTATATAATAATATGTATTTACCTACTTGAAGTTAATTTTAAGCTCCCCATCAATTTATGACTATGTTGAGTGTAAGAGGAATAGTAGGTAGTAGATACCTACACACGATTTGACTCAATAATAAAAACTGTAAATTTGTCGATTCCGAAATCCCGGGATTTTTTCGATACAAAAGTGCATTCCATAATATTAACCTTAATAAGTAAATATTCCTACACCCGATTTGATTCTATAGTAAAAAAAACTAAATTTGTCGATTCCGAATTCCCGGGATTTTTTCGAGACAAAAGTGCATTCCATAATTGCCAACACCTACATTTTAGGTAAATATGCATCCGATTATCCGATCACTAGTTATCACCAATATATTTTTGTAAAATCTTTAAAAATAATAATTATCTTTTGTGTAAAAAATGGCTGTATTAATTCTCTTTTTATGTCTTTTATAAGTGGCCAGTATTATGCATCAACCAATCTTGTTCACTAAAGATGAAAAAGGGTTCACTCTATTTGACAGAATCTTGATATTCCGAAACTTATTTGGCATAACACACATGGCATAATCGTCTTTACACGAATATTTTGATGGCATAAAAATCATTTAGTATAATTATTGTTTGGCCAAATGTTTATATGTCCGAATTTACAATGGCATACTTTTCAGATGGCAGAATTTTATAAGGCATTTTGCCATTTCCGAATCGCTGCTTAACCGACTCCACGTAGTCTTGTCTGTCCGTACCCCATTTTTTTTTGGGTGGGAAATTATCAAATAACTTCTCCCGCTCTGGGCGGAGCGGGAGGGCGTGTCAGACTCTTACTGACTAAAACCCACCCGTGTTCCTTCGGTTGCCCTGTTGCCGGGGGCCACGATATCCCTATCGGTTTTCTTCGAACCCCCGGCAGGCATTGGCCCTAGCGGACCCCGTCAATTCTGCTGAAATCTCTGAGGCGCGCGTGGAACACAACGCGCCGTCGACCCGGGCTTGGTCCTTATCGGACGGCGAGCTAGCCATTGCTCACCGTCCGCAAGCCCGCGCCTACGGTGGCCGGAAATCGGCTCGCGATTCCCGCCCCGGGCGTCTCCTCATATTGCGGCGGTTTGGGGCGTGAGGGCGCGAAGTTTGCCTCTCCCTCACGCGTTCCGCCTCCTCCTTCGGTCCCTACCCCTCGAGTATAATTTAAGCCGGAGTAGGCGCGGAGGGGCGAGGCGGCCCGCGATCTGAGGAGCAGGTGGTCTCAACGCTCGCCGCCGCGGCTGAGGCTGGCCGGCGACGATTGTATGATTCGTCATTTTGAACTGGGTGAAATAGGTTAAGTTAGAACTGTGACCAACGCGAGCCGAGCGAGCGGTGCCACGGTAGCCGCCGGCGAGCGCTACTTCCAAGTTGCTCGCAGAAATGTTTTCACCACGCTTGCATGCTTGTTGCATGCATTGTGTATGCTTCTTTACATGTTTGTATGAACTTACTACAATATGATGATTCTACTTTTTAATTATTATAGATATGAAATTTATGCCAAAAGATGATTCTGACTTACAAAATAATGAGTTTTGAATGTATGCTAAATGAGTGTATGCCAAACAATTTTCTGCGAAATGAAGATTATACTATTAGTTGTTATGCAAAATAATAATATCATGACATAAAAAGTTCTACCATAAAAGGTAGACCTGATGAAAAATGTATCCCAGAAAATAATATTACATCTTACTACACAAGCATATTAGAAATACATAAACTCACGCCTTATTCCGATGGGGGTAGGCAGAACGCCACCTGCTATGATCCTTACATACTCCTTATTAGGGTTCGGTAGTAAACAAGGAACCCTTATAGTTTCGTCATGTCCGTCTGTCTGTCTGTCTGTCCGCGGTCTAGCTCCGAGACCCTTAGTACTAGAAAGTTGAATTTGGCATAGGTATACATAATTATTAATTACGCCGACAAAGTGGTAAAACAAAATTATGAAAAATATTTTTTTTAGGGTACCTCTCCTACACGTAAAGTGATGTTTTTTTTTTTTCAATCCATTTTGTGGGGTATCATTGGAAAGGTCCTTCAAAAACATTGTGAGTTTGTGAAAACCATTTTTGGATTCAGGAATCCGATTGCGAAATATTAAGCTTTAAAGTGCTAATTTTTGTTAAAGTCAAGTGTCCCCCCCCTGCCAGTTAAATGGTTGGTTTTGGATGTGTGAAAAAAATCACAGCAGTAGTTTATGTAACGAAATTAAAAGGAAAACTATCACAGCTAAGTAGGCTCTACAAGTTAACGAGTAATATCAACCAACTTAACTTTGCAGTTGCAAAAACATGTTTTCCAATACATTACGTATGGGAGAACATATTTTTCAACTACAAAGTTAAGTTTGTTTTTAGGATAAAATTCATCCCAACTACGGAACCCTTCATTGTGCGTGGTCCGACACGCACCTGGCCGGTTTATTATAAATATTTTGAAGAAATCTTAAATTACTGAAAAATATCTGTTTTCATTGTTTCAGTTTGCACACAGATACGCCACCTACAGAGTTCCAGATTTAAGAGAAGGCCCTATGGTTACATTAAATTTCGTGAGGAAACTGACAAGGCCCTTCAACAACACATTAACAATTATGCTTGTATGCCAAGTCCTCGCCTCGTCCATCTTCACATATTATGAAATGACAAACAACTTAACTATTAGAGACAAGATTATGGAGATTGAAGACAATCTTGAGAAACAAAAACAACATTGAATGCTTGTAATTTAAATGTAGATTCGTTTTGTAAATAGATAATTTTATAATTAAAATGTTATTGTTAAATTGTTGACTTTTTAAAAGTACATCACTTTATATTTCTAGCTACTAAATAAATATATAACTGCAGATTTATGAATAGCTACAAGCTTATGGACTTACGAATAAAAATCATTAATATCTTCAAAGTAATCTATATTATTAGTTAATCATATTCAAGAAATACAAAAAACGGACAACAATCTATGCACACAACTGTTACCAGATATAGTACAATTTTTAGGTATGAACACATGCAAGACTGTTCTCTGCGACTTAACCATTCAGAACACAACTAAAATAAACTATGCAAAACCTTTATTAAAAATATCCCTAACCGTAGAATCCTCAATATAGATATGCTTCATACATTTTAGGACTACCTACAATTTATGTGAGTAAGTGAGATAACTATACTTGTTTGCATCGTCTTGCTCACTCATTCACATTCAAAAGAGCTTCTGTTCCGAATGGCGTAAGTTCCGTACGTACAAAACCGTTCCTTAATGCTAGATCATTTGCAAAACTACTTATTGTGGCGCCTACAGACAATGTTGCTGATAACCTGACTTTTGGCTAGCTTCAGAATATCTAAACCTCTATTAATTTGACTTGTTAGTTAAGTGCTAAATTGACACTTTGAGTGTGATATAAGGACAAATCTTCAAACCGGGTACACTACATACCTAAATACGAAAACCTTTATTCCGTCAGTCACAAATACGAATTTCAAAATATCGATTTTCATAATTCCGAATGGTTCAAAATTCCTATTATAACAACTCCGATTTATCATTCATCCTATTTTTATAATTCCAAAATTTCAATATTCCTAACGTTTATAATTACTATTCTCAAAATACCGTTTCAATAGATCGAATAACAAAAAGTCCGACTTAGTGATTATTCGAAACATCAAAAATACGAATTCCGATTAGTTATTAATTACCTAATAGATAAGAATTCCGAAAAAAAAAAACGCCTTATAAAATTGAATAGCAAGACAAACACATAATTGCTCGTCCGAGAGAAGTATAATATTATGTTTAGTATGAGGAGCTAGAATTAAAAAACGAATGACATGCTTTTCTTGATGACTTCTTTCGCTGATCACAGTTCTAACCTAACTTAACCCAAATGGATTCACCAACAATAAAGGGGGTCTGGCGCTCGGCGGCCGCTGTCGCAGCTAGGGTTACCATCTATGTAAGGGAGGATGCCTGTCTAGGATGTACAAAATGCCAGATTTTTTTGAAAATGCCTGTTTATTGTAAAAAAAAAAACTAAGTCTTAAAATATATAACACGTAACAGTTTTAAAGACACATTTATTCTAAATCAATATTTTGAACAATTTACGGCCACTAAACTAATTTAGAAAAAACTAACTTACTACTGAGTGATATTTTTCCGAAGACATTTTTTATTTATTTTTTTCTAAAATATAAATATAAAAATCTGCACACGAAACGTTTTTAGAAATTTCTTTGAGTTACGCTTTTACCGACTATTGTCAGGTGATTCCTTTATTTATTCAACTGTGCATTTATTAGGGAAATTCAAAAATGCCTGTCTCATCTTAGCGCCGGCCGCACGCCTGTCTTAACCGTAAAATGCCTGTCAGCCTATCAGATGGTAACCCTAGTCGCAGCACGCTCGCTTCGCTCGCTCGCCTTCGCGCTTTAATGGTCACATTTCTGACCGAACCACCAAGTGATTCACCATTAGAGGGGATCTGGCGTTAATGACCACTGTTCTGACCTAACCCAAAGGATTCAATAACAGTAGATAGTACCCGACCCGACGCAGGTACACAGTGTGAGTCTTTATAATGTTAAATTCTTGAATTTGAATGTGCACATATCGAAATGAGGGAATCTATGCTTAATTTTATCGACGGATAAAAAAAAATCGAAATATATTTTTATGTAATTTTTAGACAAAACGGTGTAACTTTTAAACTAAATGATCTATCGCGATGAAACAAACTCCGTGATGATAAGAAGTACCTAGTCAGACGTCCTCATAGAATGAAAATTGTGGAAAAAAAAAACTATCCTCAACTGAAAATAAACATGTTTTTTTAGCAAAAATCTATTTTTGTTTCATAAATTTTAACAATCAATAACTTTTTATATGAACTCAAACATATGTAGTATATCGAAGTCTTGTGTTATTAACAAGACGCTCCCATTACGTGCTTTAAAAAATTTTTCGTCGATAAAATGAAGCATAGATTCCCTCATTTCGATATGTGCACATTATAAAGACTCACACTGTATATAAGGAGAAGAAAACACAAAAAAAAAAAATTAAGTAATAACAATGTAGGTAGACGTTTTTAAATTACATTAAACGTTACATAAAGACTTTAAATTTATATGCGTAACTAAATATTATACTAATTGAATCAGAATCCTAATTTAGCAGTTTATTCGATCGAAGTATTGAAAATCGGAAAACAAACAAATCGCATTTACGACTTTCGGTAAAATAAATTTCGTGATTTTTAATAATATAGACATTATAATTCTTAGGTAAGTATTATGAAATTCGGACTTTTGAAAATCGGAACATCGAAATTCGGGATAAAATATTTCAAGAGTATTTGGGTGTGTTTCGAGCAGTTTCCATTCACGCGTAGTTATAAAAGTGGTTCGTAGGGCTGACGCAGACCAGTACCCTAAATGCGTAACTTATTTTTGTAAACGATTATGACAAATTTGTTTCATTTTGACAGTTGAACAATATTCATTGCGTTATTGACGTTGTTGAGCAGATTTTTTTTCCAACTTGTGAAACAATGGATTAGCAATCTGTTTCAAATCGAAACAAATTGTGATTGATCGTGCATTACGCAATTAGAGTACTGGTGAAGCGCAACGCAGCGCGGTTTTCATTGGAAAACAAATATCAACCTTGTATATTTGAATATAAATTAACTTCCATTAGTCCGATAGAGTATCAAAGCAGTGCAATGTTGATACTTGTTTGGCAGGCAAAACTGCGCTGCATTGCGCTTCGCCAAGTCTGCACCTACCCATAAACCGTCATCACTCGATCAGTCATAACTTGAGTAAATGCAAGGTACACAAAAATTAATAAGTACTACACTGTAAAACAAAGCAAACGGAAGTATATTTCACTCAAAAACAAGTTAAATAAAGAGTATTTTATCCCCGATGGCGTGCAAACGTTAGTGAATTAAATGGTAGAGCTGAAGGGAGCCAGAAGTCTTATAAAACATAATTTAGTAGTTTTAAAATATAATATAAAACTATTATTCTGGCTAGATATCTGCTTAATAATATTTTGATGTAGAGTGCACTGGGGTAATTCCGAAAGTTCAAAAATTCTAATAATCGTAGCGATATTTTCCTATTGGAAAAATTGGTTTAGACGCCATCTTGATTATCCTCGCCGCACGTCGTGAGATGTTAGTGCCAACATTACGTGCGTAGCGTAAATTTTGTGAAAAGAGTAAATTTGTCGAAATTTTTGTTGTTTCACCATAAAACCAACATAATATTGTTAACCTTCGGTCAAAGTGCGATCAACTTTTGAATAATTTCGGAATAACCCATATAACAAAAAATATAACAATCATTCAAATTTACCGAATCCAACTACATATTTATAAATCTAATATATCCATAGGTTATATATCTTTCTATTAAGTTAACAGAAGTCGCATACTTATTGGCAGGAAATATGAAACTACTTTACCTCACCAAAATCTAAGTAGACATCTAGTCATCTCGTAAAAAATCGTCGGAATTGCCCCAGTAAACCTAATGTTTCTATATTTAAATTCACTCATAGCACTGCAAGTACATAAATGTATTAGATTGTTTATCTAAGCACATACAATGAAATAGCCGCGTTGGAAGATTTTCAAATTATATACATTTTTAAACGAGACTAAATTATGTTTCCAGCTTTTTAACAGGGCAAAGAAACAACATTTAACATTTTTAATTTTAGAAAGGTAACGATGTTATATAGCCGCAAAGATTTACCAGCTTGCACCAATTTATACCGATCCCACATAATGTGTAAGTGCAAAGGTTAAACACGTACCTACTTAAAGGTCAAACAGCTACTCTGTATGTGCTTAGTTCGTCATTACATTAGTGCCGTTCCTTACCAACAATCGTACAAATTATTCACGACTCTGTGAACTACAGTATTATTACAAATTTCTAGCTGTTCACTATAGAGGATAACAATTAATTTATTTCTGCATGGGTTTGATGAGAAGATGTGCAAAATAAAAAAAATATAAATAGCTTGACTAAAATGTACAGTCAGCAGCAAAAATTTAGCGAAACTAAAAGTGAGGTTAGTGTGATATATGTTTTCGTTGCTGACTGTACGTAAATGAGCGTTGGATTAAATCTTTGTTAGTGGGCGTCGAAATAGTAGGACGGTGACGCACTGCACTTCAAATAGATAGTTAAATCCTGTACAAACCAGTTTCAAGTCTAGCTGTAAGGAATACAACAGTCAACAGTTTCAACCAAATAATTTTAAATCATTATACGTTTAAAAATATTGAAATTTAAAGCAGCTTGGAAGTTCCCTTCAAGTAAAATTAATTCTGTTACGCCCAAATATGTTTTATAGTTTGATAAATCTTATCATTATCACACACCCTCTCATAGAACCCATTAAATAAGATTATGAGTAAGCAGACAAGCGATACAACTCTCTCCATCTCTCTCTCATATAACATACTACTGCCACAACATACCGCCATGACTCTCCAAATCAAACGCTATAATCTTGAAGTATGAACAACTTGTTTATATTTACATAATTCATGATACAGTTCCAACAAACTGGATGGTCTTTCGTTAGCTCAGTAAAGTATTTAGTTAACGATTTAACAATAACTTTACGGACGTTGCAAACCAAGAGCGAGCCTCAAAATTATATATTATGTTTCATAAGTTTTAAATTCCAATTATTGATGCGCGATCATGAAATGCAACAACAAGATACAAAAACTAGTGTGAAAAAGACAACAATTAAGTCTTAGTTTTAGTACAAGAGCAACTCTAAAGTTCAAAAACCATAATTAGCACATTTGGCTTTTAACAAGAGTTCTTCCTGTACTTAGAGGCACAAAGAATTACCAAGATAACGAAATTACCCATTCCCCCATGCCCCATTAACAAACTTATCGCCGATTCAACAACTTTGAACCACATAACAATTTTTCATTTTTTAAAATTAATTTAGGTAATACACTTACATTCTACAACAAATGAATTCTTAAAGTAATTACTTTAGTAACTTTTTTTGTTCACTTTAATTCTTTATGTTTTTTTTTTTTTTAAATTTTATTTAAAACATTTTGATATTTTTTTGAGAACATTATACAGTTTCGATCTACATAATATTACTTACATGATAGATAAAGGGGAGTGCTCACCCAAGCGTAGCGCAATTTCACATGTAAGTACTTTTGTTTATTAAAATAAAACAGTTGTTGTAAAGATATTACATTGAGATCCTGATTACATTTCAAAGAATATGTGTTACAATTTCGCATTTTTTGGATTTTGCGGTCTTGGGTTTTAACCAGGAGCCTCTTGACCTAAGTTCCTAAGTTAAGATCAGAGTCAGACTTTTAATCCGACTGAATATTTGTCTGATTGCTACTATACAATTATACAAGACTATGAGAATCATCACCATTCGTAATTATGCACAGCTGACACGTAAATGATTAGACATTTAATATCATCCTGTTGAAGTACCTAAAATAGTAGTATCTATTTGGGCCTCGGTTTTAAAACCTGTCCTAAAGAGGACGTTTTGAATACATTATGATTCATTTGTAGTTTGAATGTAGGGCATTGTAGGGTAAGGTTAATGAACACAAGTCATGCGACAAACTAGCCTTGTACAGACAATACTATTACAAGGTAAATTGTAACCAAGGTAATATGAAATTGTAACCATATCATGAAATATTAAGATTCAAGTAGTAATACAAGATTCATAAAGTATGGAAGCATGGGCAATCCTTAACTAGCCAACCATGAGTCAAATTACACATAATTCACTAACCAATGTTATTTTTTTAACATATAGACCCACGGTAACATATTCATATAACAATGAATTAACAAAATACAAACTGTCCCTAGCCAAAATGTTGATCAAAGTGTATTGCCGATTAGGAACGATAAAGTACAATCTTAATTTTTAAATTAGCTCAAAATTTGTTTCTTTTTAGGGTTCCGTAGTCAACAAGGAACCCTTATAGTTTCGCCATGTCCGTCTGTCTGTTTGCCCGCGGCTTAGCTCAGACACTCATACTAAACCTGTAATTTGGCATGAGTATACATATTAATCGCTCAAACAAAGTGGTAAAATTAAATCATTCTATTTAGGGTACACACGGCTACACATCAAGCTATAATTTTCCAGTTTATGCTGACCTCGCATTGTACGGAAATCCTCTGCAATGCGAGATCAGCATAAACTGGAAATGTATAGCTTAATGTGTAGCCGTGCGTACATGCCCTACACGTAAAGTAGGGATGTTTAATTTTTTCTCATCTATCCCATGGCGTGGGGTATCGTTGGAAAGGTCGTTCAAAAACATTGTGTGTATGAAAACTATTTTTGGATACAGGGATCCGTTTGTGAAATATTAAGCTTTAAAGTGCTAATTTTTGTTATAGTCAAGTGTGTGTCCCTGTCAGATGAATGGTTGGTTTTGGATATGTGAAAAAATCCACGGCAGTAGTTTGTATATCGAAATTAAAAGGAAAACTATCACAGCTAAGTAGGCTCTACAAGTTAACGAGTATTAATCGACGAACTTGTATTTGCAGCAACTACAATGTTAAGTTTCTTCTTGGTATAAATTCATCCAAACTACGGAACCCTTCATTGTGCGTAGTCCGACACGCACTTGGCCGGTTTTTTTGTTGCAAATTATTAAGAATTCAAATGTGTAACACGAGATGTCGATATTAATATTAATCATAAGCGTTACTGTAATTAAGATGGCACTTTCGATGTTATCCTCTGAGGAATGTCGTTGGCAGTGTTGTATCTTAACGTTAAATTATTTGAAATTTGAATCAAGCAGGATCGTTCGCTGGGCTGGCTCGTCAATTCACTTTGAGCATAATTCTGACGGGTGACTGTAGTTCCGACGTCTGTGGCGTTCGGACCAGCGTTTGTTTCACATTGCTTTCTCGTAAATTGATTCTGGACACTAGACGTACACTTACAACCTACATTATTACTAACACAATATTTGTAACCACTTTGCCCACTCCCACTCCGATATATTTGCTTATTATAATGTGTGTCTGGTGTATTGTGATACACAAGTCTTGGATTGTTATTAAGTAGGGACTCGGAAGTGGGCGCGTGTGCCATCTGCTAGCAGCGTTGGTTGATGTATTCGTTATACGTGGCGGCGATCTCCTCGGACTGGTAGCGCGTCAGCTTGATGCTGCGCCTGAGCTCGCCCGTGATGGCGGCCTTGTACCCGCCCTTTCTCAGTAGAGAGTCTATAGTTTGAATTTGGTCCCAACCTGAAAACACCCCATTTTTTCGTAAGAATATTTGTTTAGTAACTGGGACTCTATATGTACTTATACCCTATTTTTTTATAATAACAATAATTTTCATAGTGTTAAATTCCTCATACAATGAGAAAAAAATAGTGTACTGGTACATTCACCTAACTCAATACATACCAATCACAATCAGTAATCTCATATCATTGCTAGACATGGGACATTTCGTTCAAGGTGCTGTAAACTGGAGTGCATCACCAGTGATGCGGTTAGAAACAATTCAAACACTGGCTGCTTCGAGCAGCAGTGCAGCTTACTAACTTTCAGGCTGCTTTTAACAGAAAATATACACTTCAGCAAAACTATGTGACAATTAGCTGAGTAGCATAGGATAACCTGTCCGTTTTAATTCATGCCTTGACAAAAGGGGTAAGTAGGGACCTGGTATGATCTCAATACTTGGGCGGTTGGCATACTCCGTAAATAGGTTCCCCGAAACGATTAATTGAAATTGGAGTAATATAGTCAATCGCTTCAATTGCATTTGGTAGACGAACAATTTACGTATCAATCACGTAAAATTTGATAATTGCAATTGATTGTTTCGGGGACACCCTTAAGAGCGTTTATTCTGAAAGTGGGCAACGTCGCAAATAGATGTCAAATTTTTCGCTGTTTTGATTAATTTGGCAATATTACTGTATGGAAGAAATGTAGCTAACCAGTTCCCTAGAATATTAATAATGAATTGCAATTATAACACTGAATTAAATGTTGTAACAATTTTAGGTGTAAATAGGCATTTGGAAAGTTTCCAAATACTTTTTTACATCTAAAACTAAATATTCGGTATTACGATATTAAATTATTGCATTTCATAATCAATATTTTAGTTCCCTAGTTAGCTACATTTCTTAATTCCATACAGTAATATTGCTAAATTAATCAAAACAGGTTAATACTTGACAGCTATTTACAACGTTGTCAACTTTTAGGATAAACCCTCTTAACAGCATGGCATGGCATAGCATTTTGAGCCTATAACGTTGCTACTATTGGGGCACAGGCTTCTTCTCTGTATCTGCGATACAAATTTAACAACATTCGACCGCGTTTTTAACCGTTCGCGCCTGGAATTTGACATTTTGTGAACGGCGGAAAATAAATTTTATGGCGAGGAACCTTGCCAGAAAATTACGATTTTGGTGAAGTAGACAACAGACTAATAAGACTACACTTTCCCAAACGATTTAAGATTCTGAAACCCAAACAAAGCAGGTTATTTGATCAAAGATTGTATACACACCTTGCTCAGTAGCAACTTGAGGTAAATAAGTAGCAGTGCGCTTCGTTCCTCGTTCACTGATGAACTCGATGCGGATGCCGTGCTTGCCCAGCTTCCAGTCCAGGTAATGCTCAGCCTCCTCAAAGTGCTGGAGAATGGAGACGGACACCGTCAGCCGCGGAACCTCCTCTCGAGTGATTGGCGCGAATCGAGAGTCTTTCAGTGCGCTTGTTATCGCGTACTCGCGAAGACCTGGGTAAAGGGGTTGTTAAGGTTAAGGATAGCTGTCTACATCTATACTTATAATACGGTAGTTGCCTAAATAAAGAATTCTATTTAGTCCGTCTGTCAGATAATAAAAAAAATATTAGACACGTATTTTTTGCTTTATCATATTAATCAAAAATAACTTGGAAAACACGCATAAAAGTTGGGGAGTGGGGACTCGCTACGTCACAACGCAGTACTAAATTTAGCAAGGCGTGACGTCATGCCACATTTTAACTCAATGTATCGCCGTAATCTTTCGATTACGTCAAAAAAGAAAAAATACATGTTCAATATTTTTTAATAATCTACAAGACGGACAAAAAATATTTGGACACAGGCCTATTGCGTAAGTAACTGTGTAAACGGTTAACTGGATTTGGATTAAATTGGGAACACGGATAGATAGATAGATAGATAGATAGAATATTCTTTATTATGTACACCATAAAAATTACAGACATTAATATAGAAATTTTACATTGGGTGACACAATGGGCGGTCTTATCGCTAAAAGCGATCTTTTACAGACAACCTTTGGATGGATTTAAATGGAAAAGGAGAGACAATACTGCAGGTAGTCAGTGGTGTACCATTTACATATACAACAGAATACACAGATACATAAAGCATATAATTACCTATATATATATATATATATTAGACAGATGTACATAAAATTATAAACATGAAACAAGAGCAAGGAATTATATGTAATGACGATGTTTAAGGAGAGAGAAAGTGTTTTTTTACCAGAATTTTAAAAGTGGACAAAGATTGAGCACGCCTTATCGACACGGGCAAGGCATTCCATAACCGTACTGCTTGAACCTTAAAAGATTTGTCATAAAAGCCGGTGGAATGCATCGGCATCTCTAGTCTCAAATTTTCCGATGACCTCAGATATCTATTATGTGTGTCATGAAGGAACTTGAAACGTTCTTTAAGATAAGAGGGGGTTTTAGGATTGAACAGAATACTGTAGAGCTGAAATAAGATATGAGCATTCCGGCGAAGACGTAACAAGAATAGACCATGATCTGGGTTAGGTAGGAGTTAAGGACACAGGGTACTTTTATCCCGATAATACATTCCCGTTAATCTTCGGCTACCACGCGGGCAAATGCTAGTAACATCATAAAATCACGCTTGTATTCCCCAAAGGGTTAGGCAGAGATGTACCTAAGTACCTATAGTACACCCACATTTCGCCAGGTATGTTTAAGTCCCATGTAATAAGGGGCGAGTCTATTGCCATCGCTGTCTACTGCATGTTTATTGTTTGTATAAGAGTAGGGGATGACCAAAGAAACAATGATGGGATTGTGTGATAGATGATACGGCCAGATGACTATTGAGATGTCGGCTAACGGAGATGTTTCGAGAAAGATTGCAATTAAATGAAAGAAAATTTAAAACTCACATTAAAAGTAGGTACACTTTGTAAATAAGCATATTACAAATTAGAGGATTATATCTCAAACACAAACTCAAAGCATTTATTTCAATTAAACCATTTACAGGCACTTTTGAACTGTCAAAGAGTCGGTCAGTTAGAAAGTTGAAGTTAGTTGCCCATTCCGAAACATAGATCTCTACGGAGAAGAACGGGCACGAAACTCCAAGGACACTGTTTTAAATATAGATATTACAAAATCCTGGGTACATTATTCTTGTTGCTTCTATATGTGAGAACAATGTATAAAAATAATCGAAAGCAATTGAAAATATAAGATTTAAAAAAAGCCCTGGTCAAAGTCAAAGTCAAATCATTTATTTCAAATAGGCCCATGTATGGCACTTTTGAACGTCAAAAAATACAAAATAATAAAATTGATTCTAGTCGCCCCTTCCAAAAGGTAGTTTTCGTATGGAGAAGAATGGGCAAGAAACTCCACCGTTACTCTTTTAAAATGTTTTACAATATTGTTTGTATATGTTCGTACATTTGGTAAATAATTATTATATGTGAAGACGATGCACCTAGAATAAAATTACTATACCACAATAGGTAAAAAGAATTAAAAATGAAGCAACGATAGATAATTTAATTTGTGATAGATACATGGTTCTCACATATTTACAAACATTGTAAAAGTAGACGATTTTCCTAAAATTTTACAGTTAATAAGTCAGTGTGTAAGAAAGTAATCACAGAATGTAAAATCAATGTCATAAAAACACACATTAATCAATTTTACAATTAAATTAGCAACCAGTTTGATTTTGTCTTGATTCTAAATTGTCCTATGGAGCAGGACCAGCATGTTTCCAAGCACTCTTATCTTGGATATAATCCTCTAATTTGTAATATGCTTGTTTACAAAGTGTACTTTTTATATGAGTTTTAAATTTTCTTTCATTTAATTGCAATAAGCTGGCAGATAAGAGATGACCAGTCTCAACTGACGGCGACCGTTCACGAACATGACGCGTGGAAGAGATAAGAGTACTTGGAAACATGCTGGTCCTGCTCCATAGGACAATTTAGAATCAAGACAAAATGACAACTGGTTTCTAATTTTACTGTAATTTTTTTTCCATAAATGACATTGATTTTACATTCTGTGATTACTTTTCCTCACACAATAGTGCCGATTCCCTTGTTCACAAACTAAACTAAATTTAAGTTCAGTGCATCTTTTTCTTTCTATTTCATTAAGAAAAGGACGGAAGATAAATTTTAGTTTAGTCCTGTCAAATTAATCAGCGCTTGACGTAAATTGACGTGTAATTTTTAGTTTTTAATCACGTCTAAACTTGTATGGAGTGACAGGCGCTGATTAATTTGACAGGACTAAACTAAAATTTATCTTCTGTTCTTTTCTTAATGAAATAGAAACAAAAAGATGCACAGAACTTAAATTTAGTTTAGTTTGTGAACAAGGGAATCGGCACCACTGACTTACTAATTATAATTTTTTTGGGAAAGCGTCTACTTTTACAATGTTTGTAAATATGTGAGCACCATGTCACATACCTAATTATCTGTTGTTCCTTTATTTTTAATTTTACCTATTTTGGTATAGTAATTTTATTCTTGGTGCATCATTTTTACATTAATTATTTAGCTAATGTACGTACCTATACAAACTATTTATTGTAAAACATTTTAAAAGAGTACCGGTGGAGTTTCTTGACCATTCTTCTCCATGCGAAAACTACCTAGAATCAATTTTATTATTTTGTAAATTTTGACATTCAAAAGTGCCCCATACATGGGCCTATTTGAAATAAATTATTTGACTTCAACCCAAAAAAAAAAGGGGATAAAGGCAGAACTATTATAATGACTATTTATGAAGTTGAGGTCCAAGTAGTAAGTAAGTATGTGATTATGGCGAGAATTGTGGACTTCAATCGGCTGAGGTGGCAGCTGGAAAGATGGCGTTTTATTATGTGGGTTTATTTAGCATAGTATGGGCCAGTATATCACTTTGTAGGTCTTTGGTAACAGACATCTAAAGAATATTACTCCCTGTGAAAATGATTACTGTGGTCACTAGTCTGTTCTCAGAATTGGTTACAGAATGCAGCAGTAGAATGAAATGATCAGGCTGATAAAATCAAAGGTTACAAGTTCGAGATACTTAATTTTTTTTAAAACCGCCCAAGTGCGTGTCGGATCACGATTAATGAAGGGTTCCGTAGTTTGGATAAATTTAAGTATCCCAAATATAAACTTAACATTGTAGTTGAAAAACATGTTTTCCCATACATTCCAACTGCAAATGTAAGTTTGTATGCACAATATTGAGAGATTTACCATGTTATTTTAGGACCATAGACTTCTTATAGGTTTTCCTGTAATAATGAACCATTATATTTATTTATTTCAAAATTTTAGGCTGTTTTTTCAGAGATAAGGGGTCAATTTTCTTAAAATATCTTTAAATGTATTTATTTTAAAATTATATTTGAGATCCTCGCAATAAGGCCTTTCATTTGATATGTCACACAGTACAGTTTACAAAACTTTTTTTAAAATTTTCTTGTGTGACTCACATATTCAAAATTATTTATTTACGTTAGATGTCCATGTTTAGATCACAGAAATACATATGTGTAACAAATTTCAACTTAATCGGTTCATTAGATTCGGAGCAAATTGGCTGTGACTGACAGACACATGAGTGATCCTATAAGCATTCTGCTTTTTGCTTTTGAGGTATGGACCCAAAAAATAAAATACAGTCAAATTGAGACCCTCCTTTTTTTTAGAAGCTGATACTTCATTCATAATGTCAAAAAAACAATGATGAATGAAGTATCAGCTGTTCTGTGACAACCTACAAAGCATTGTCACTGTGAGAAAAATCTACAGAATCCATAACAAGTAAGCTGAAGTGTTTTATTTAAACAAAATACGTGCAGCGAGCGGTTTATTCAATTCTCTTTCTGTACAGAATTTAATTAACCTCTCACGTTCTCACAACAGTTCCTACAATATGCAGAAAAATCAACAATTTCTTTGTTTTAAATCATTGTTTGTGTGTGACCAGGAAATGTTATTTCAATCAATTTCGGATTCTGACAGTCCATCAAATATTTAAACATATATGCTCTTTTGCTGTTTATATCTGTGTTGTGGAAGATACCAGTTTAAAGATGATGTTTAGTCCTTAATTACTTTATAATGATTTGAGTTTAGCCAAATAAAGATAGTGCCAACCATGAAAACGCACCCATCTCTTCTTCCTCATTGCTCACAGTACAGTAATCGCATTTAGTAAGAAGAGTGGGGCGCGTGTTTATGGATGGCACTATCTATATAGGTATCGAAATGGAAATGTTATCTCCTTCAAATAATATAACACAGTATTGAGACACGAGTATGAGGTATTGTTATTTTATTTTTTTATTTGCAGTTGCCTACTAATAAGTAAACAAGGTCAGATCGTGTCGCAGCTATTTTTTGAGCACACACTCGCATGATAAAATATTTAATGAATCAAATACAAACATCTGCAGTGATACACATTGTTAGAACTCATACCTGAGTGTAAATGCATTGCATTAAACGTCCCGATGCATCCTCGGAGACGGTGCTCCTTACCAATCTTCCATGTCACAAATAAAGGACTGTAAAAAATAAAAATAAATTACATCATGTTAAAGCAATGAGAAAAACTGAATCACTCAATAAAGATCTTCAAACGTTTGGTAAAATCTAGCTTTATTGCACATTAGACATTCTGTAATAGTTATCACAGCAATACAATAGCAAAACTGTGTATACCATTATAAACTGCATGTACTTTTACATAAAGAATGTATTAGCATGCACATTTTCAGAAGATAATGGGAGTGGAGGTGTATTGACCGCGAATAAAAAACAAATTGCCTTTGTGTGGGTGTCATATTATATGAGCAAACAATCATTTATGTTTACATTCATACAATATGTAAATTGAGTGAAAGTGGAAATGTGCAAGTATTTGTGGCTTACTGAAAGGTTTCATACGAAAACCATAAAAGGTTTAATTCATTAGACTGACCTCATTTGAAACAAAACATGTGGAGGTAGCTCAACAAAGCATGTCCAACAGGAGAGGCATTAATATAATGATAGGCTGTACTTGTACTTACGAGAGTGAACCACTTACTAGGCATCATTAGTAAAGTTTGGCGTCTGTGGAGGGTCCATACTGTGCAGCTGACAATACAAAACATCGAAACAAAAGTAACACATATCAGGAATAGCTACAGACTCTTGGTAACCATTCAAAGGTCGATCTATATTGTTACTGTACGAGTTGTTTAGTTTTTGTTTTTTTGTTCCACAACATACTGAAGACATCTTGGCTGATACTAGAAGTTAATTATCTTATGACTACGAAACAAAGCAGTCACAAAAATCACAAAAGTAAACGAAACCAAACACTCGTTTCACTCAATGGGGTTTAGTAACCACAGGTTAAAAAACATCAATGAGCCTGTGGAGAGTGTGGAATCATTTGACAGAAGTAGTGATGTTAACACGACTTTTCCGATGAATTTTACGAAATAGTAAACTTGTGCTTTTTAGTTACTTATTTGTTTTGTTGATAGATAAATCATTATATTTTCTCTAACAAACAAAGTCATTTTTCAAGTCATTTTTCAAGAACTATAACTATGAACCTACATAATAGATTATGATGTGGTTTTCATAATCCTTCAGAGAATTTATTCCAGAAGGTTTTTGCGTACATGCATACAATAAATCAACATTTAACTTATATAAATCACAGACATCAGTGTCGTAGCTTGTCCCAAAGTAGTCTGTATTCAATAAAATATTTGTTTTTTTTTTTCAAAATAAATAACCTTATTTGGATACATTATAATAAAGCGGGCAAAGCGAATAAAAAAATTGGAGCATTCTGGACCGGGATAAGTTAGTTAAGTTTTCATTGTGAAATTACTAAGATAATGCAAGAACGAGAAAAGCACTGAGGGCCTCCTTGATTACCCTTCTTCAGCACGCGTAGCATGACCACCGTAGAAACGAGTTTTGTCGACGGAAGAATAGACAAAATGACAGATTGTGATTGTTTATCTGTCATTTTGTCTATTCTTCCGTCGACAAAACTCGTTTCTACGGTGGTCATGCTACGCGTGCTGGGGCAGTCGGGTAAAAATTTGAGGTTTTGGATACTGTTTTAAGAATTATGGCACACAACGGGGTCCCCATATGATCGTATCATTGATAGAGCTGATATGGCGGTAACTACACCTTTGATGGAAACCTCGATATTTTGATACGTAATCACATCACATTATTAAATAATAAATTAAATTATTTCCAGTGCAAACATATAAAATTAAATTAAACACAGACATGCAGCTAAAAACGGCAACACGAATATTGAATTTGCGCGCATTTCGATGTCGTCCGTGGATTACTATCACAGATACTGTCACATGATACTGTCAATACTGACTATATGAGCGTTCATCCAAAAAGTTGGCAACGTCACAAATATGTAACTGTCAAATATTTACCTGTTTTAATTAATTTAGCAATATTACGTAAGAAATATGGCTTGAACTAGAATTATATATAAAAATGAATTACAATTATATTTAACACTGAATTTGATGTTGTAACCGTTTTAGGTTGCCGGTAATTTTACCATAATTTATAAAAATTATGTAATTTTGCAACCCTATTGGTGAAGCGTTTTCTATATCGTTATTTTTTTACATCTATACAAATAAATTGAAGTGTCTGTTTGTAATGTTAAAATAACAGCTTTTTACCAAATGCAAATGAAAGTATGTACGGTACATACAACGAAAACACATTTTTTTTTGTCTGTCTGTTTGTTCTGGCTAATCTCCGAAACGGCTCGTCCGATTTTGACGGGACTTTCACTGGAAGATAACTGATGTTATAAGGAATTACTTAGGCTACTTTATTTTAAGGGTCCACGCGGGCGAAGCTGCGGGCAGCAGCTAGTTATATATTAGACTTACGTACCGGCAAGTTAAATAGAACAGCAACACTGACAGTCCTGTCTGACACCCCCGGCATCCCCTCTCACCCATCACATGTCGATCCGTGGAAAACCACAGAATGCATACCAAGCCTAATATTTCAATTTCAATAAACAACTTTATTGTCTTTGACACAAATATTTAATATCTGTCACTATTTCTATGTTTACTTTAAAAAATAAATTAATAGTTTATGGAGCGATGGCTGTCATCGGGTTATAATAAAGTAGAAAATAAGAAAAGAAGCTTTGAGTGCACATAAAATGAAGATATTTTCGTGAATCATGTACATGTTTTACAACTTCCCTTTAGGTCTAAGTGAAATAACCATATATCTGTATTTAGAACCATTAGTGATGTTTAGTGAAAAAGCTTGCTAAGTTCCGACGATGGCGTCCGATGGTGAAATTTCGTGTGCGAATGATCCTAATTTTGCTGTTATTTACTCGTTTCTAAAAACATTCGGCAAATTGTACGGCTTAGATGTTCCTACGATAACAAAATTACAAGAATTAATAGAGAATACACAGGAAGGTGAGCTATCTTTGTAGATTCGTCATTTCAAATCATAAACAAACATCTTATAAGTTTTTTGTTGTTAGTGTTGGATCCATTGAAGGAGTTACATTTGAGACTTCTACGCCGTGCTCATAAAACGGTGGCGAGCAACAGATGGGAGAGGTTCATGATAAAGTTCTGCCATCAACAAGGTCACCATCAGGAAGCCTGGGAGATCGAGAGGTTCTCTTACAAGAAAGCTAGCACTACGGTCAAATTGAAAGTATTGAAGGTAATTACGCCTACTCAGTTTTTTCTAAAGATGATGTGCATCTAATCTCATTGATTGCAAACACTTTCACAAATGATTCATACACATATGTTTGTGCTGCTGTCAATGTTTGGTACTTGTAATGGTCATGAGCTCAATGTGTTTACTTTTTATCTAAGTCTTTAAATTACTTTTAGCATGTTTTATGCCTCATGTGCTATCAAGTAAAAATATTCAAACCACTGTATTCTATCTCTTGTTATTTATGATTTTATTTATTAAAAAATTATGGCTGGCAGCCAAATTTTTTTGGATTCTTCATGTTTCTATGTCAATTGTTTTGATCTACAAACAGTACTTTAATTTTTTTGATATATTTTTTCACTTAATAAAAAATAATACATTTTTCCTTGACAGCTTTTACTAGAGTTCCAATTTACTTGCCATCCAAAATTTAAGAATGCTGTCAATGCAATATCATGTAAGGAGTTAAGATTAGATCCAGTGGGCAGAGACAAGAATGGTTGTGTGTACTGGCTGCAAGTGGACCATGAAGCCAATCTCTGTTTGTATAAAGAAGATCAGGATGAGGAGACATGGCAGCTTGTAGCTAGGTAAGTAACTGAGTGATATTTTAATTTATATAGAGACTAGCTGCCCGCATCAGCTTTGCACAGGTAGCACTTAGGACTGATCTAGCGCGTACCTGCCTATTTACCTATGGTACCTACCCTACCTATGCTACCTACCCTACCTACCTACTAGAAACTCTAGCACTATGGTATTAGGAATACTCTCTTGATTTACTAAGATCATACCTGAAAGATAGAAAGGTTAAAGTTCAAGTAAACAACATAAACTCATTAGGGTCTGAAATGGCAATGTTAGGGTGTGAACTATTTAAATAGATTAATATTATGACCGTACCTTGCCAATTCATCCATGAAAATATTATGTATGTAAGAAAAGTCTACATCTTTTTAATAAAATAAGTGATAGACATCATTTTAATACTAGAAATAAAGATAAAAATAGATCAACCATTTTTCAGATTATCTAAAGTACATACATCTTTTATTTAGTATCTAAATGTGTGTGGGGTGTTAAATATTACAACAAAATACCCTGTGATATATTACAATTAACTGAAAGAAAATTCATATTAAAAGTACACTTTGTAAACAAGCATATTACAAATTAGAGGATTATATCGAAGATAAGAATGCTTGGAAATATGCTGGTCCTGCTCCAAAGGACAATTTAGAGTCTAGACAAAATTAAACTGATTGCTAATTTAATTTGTAATTTATTATTTTTATAACATTGATTTTACATTCTGTGATTACTTTGAACTCACACACTGACTTATTAGTATTACTTGTACGAATATTGTATAGTTTTATAATGCTTGTAAATATGTGAGCACCATGTATGCATCACATAATTAATTTATCTGTCATTGCTTCATTTTTAATTCTTTTTACCTATTGTGGTATAGTAATCTTATTCCAGGTTCATTGTCTTCACATGTAATAATACAGAGTTATTGGTTATACGTCGGCAATCCGTTAAGGGGATGTAGGAGAGGTCATTTGCAACCAAATTATCCCTGATGACCCCTATGCCAATGTCCACCATTTTTGAGTAATTTGACAATTTATATTTTAAAATGTATGAAATAAAAATATAAAATGTACTCAATAACCCTGATATACAGGGTTAATGATTATACATAACCATTTTCGAGTAATTTGACATTTTATATTTTAAAATGAATGAAATAAAAACATGAAATGTAACCAATAACCCTGATATACAGGGTGATGGTTATACTTCGGCAATCCATTAAGGGGATGTAGGAGAGGTCATTTACAACCAAATGACGCCTTTTGACTTCTATGCAAATGTCAACAATTTTCGAGTCATTTGACATTTTATATTTTTACTAGCAGCGCGCCGCGGTTTCACCCGCATAAGTCTCGATCCCGTAGGAATATCCGGATAAAAAGTATCCTATTTGTTAATCCAGGTTGTTAACTATGTGTGCCAAATTTCATCCAAATAGGTGCAGCCGTTTGAGCATGAAGAAGAGACAAACATACACACTCACAAACTTTCGCCTTTATAATATTAGTGTTATTTCAAACATAAAAAAATTAAATAATCAAATTACTCGAAAATGGGTTCATCACCTTAACGGATTGCCGACGTATAACTAATAACCCTGTATATTTAATGTGTACAAAATATTGTAAAACATTTTAAAAGAGTAACGCTGTAGTTTCTTGCCCATTCTTCTCCATACGAAAACTTGGAAAGGGCGACTAGAATCAATTCTATGTTTTGTAAATTTTGATGTTCAAAAGTGCCTTTTATGTGCCTAATTAAAATAAATGATTTGAATTCTTGAATAAAATGTGTTGTCACTCATTGCCCAGAAATGTCCATATAAATAAATGTTTGACATTTGTGTCTTCTTGTTGACTTTCTTAAAACACAGGATTTAATGCTATAAATTGTTTTTTCCCATACAGAACCCGAGAAGAACTGGTTAAAGTGATAACACAACTTAAAAGTGGAGAGGAAGTGTGTCCACTGTTTGCGACTAATTCCAATGTCAATGAAGACTCAAGCAGTGCTGAGGTTCCACCACAGCTGGAGGTAACTGATAAGGTGATTTAGACCAAGCACATAACATATGGCATGCTTCAATTCTTTCCACAGTAATATTATAAGTGCCATGCCTGCCATGTTATCTCTCCACTACCTTTGGTAGGCTGTTAGAGAATGCTTAAGGCATCAAGTCCGTAGTATTTAGTAGCATGAAGTTTTTGTAAATCATTAGTGCTGTGTTTTAACATGTTTTAAGGCTAATTTACTAGACAGATTTTGAAAATACTTCGGTAACTGTAGAAGGGTATTTCTTAACTTTTATTAAAAAATAAGCTTATGTGCAGGGTTGGCATAATTAAATCACTTTGATTTAAGTCAAGTGATTTTTTTCAGTAAAAATCATTGAATAAATCAAATTGTGTTAAATCTTTCCTATTGCCGGGGCCACACCAACGGGAAACGCCGTTGATTATCGCGATGATAGACTTTATTCCGACGGGTTAAGGTCCATCATCGTGATAATTAACGGCGTTTCCCGTTGGTGTGGCTCGAGCATATTTGTAATACAAACAAAAATTCTAAATTTTAGATAACTTATAGATATATGCAAATGTATGTTAAAAATCATTATGTGTTAGAATTATAATATTTAAAAAAAAAACCAACTGTCCAACTTTCCGTTCAAATTTTTTAATGTACAAACTTTTTTCTATAAAAACTCCATCTGTCTTCCACCGCCACATTTTATAAATATTTTATTGATCGTAAATTCCGTTTCTTCCGAACTAATCCGAACCGAACTAAAGTGTCAAACAAAACAAAGCAAGGGAAATCCCCAAAACAAAAGCGCGTTTCGTTTTAAGCACTATTTTAAGTGGATTTTAAAGGCTCAAGCATAAAATCTAAAAAATCACGATATTTTGGATTTTTTGTAAAAAAATCGTGATTTTTTCCAACTCTGCTTCTTATGTGCATGTTGAGGTGAAGAACACAGCGAGAACAGTATTGTAAAGGCCTTTTTCTTGTCACGCGGGTACCTCACCCGCATGCGTGAGCTTAGCGCGTGTGATGCACCCACAAACTCCCCGTGTTCCACATGCGTGTGGCATGCATGACAGGAAAAGTATAAAGATATGTTAATATTTTATTGTTCAACTAGGACTAGATTACATGCCAAGGTAATTATAAACCAAAAGCATAAAGTTTCTTAATCTAGTTATGGCTTGTGCAGACCAGCGCGACACGCGACGCGACACAAAGGCACCGTTCGTCGCGCGACGAGCGGTGTCTTTGTGTCGCGTCGCGTGTCGCGCTGGTCTGCACAAGCCTTTAGCGGGTGCCGTACTGTTCTAGATAGGTTACAAAATAACCTGTGTTTAGGAGAAACTGTTCCAATCCCCGTCATAAATGGTTGACTTATAATGGCATGATGTGTTATATATGTATATCTTTCTTAATATATATAAATTACGTGTCACGTTGTTTGTCCGCGATGGACTCCTAAACTACTTTACCGATTTTAATCAAATTTGCACACCGTGTGCAGTTTGATCCAAATTGAAAGATAGGATAGCAAACATCTTGATTTAGGAAAAAAAAAAGATATGAAGAAAAATTATGTTTTCATAAATTATGCATTTATGATATCCCGGTATTATATGCCAAAATTCCTAACAAAAAGTACTAGGCTTGCATGATTTTTGATGATAATCTCGGTAGGTAGGCTAGGTAGGGTAGTAAGTGATGAAGATGGTCCACCCCAAACATTTATATGGCAAAACAACGTTTGCAGGGTCAGCTAGTTATATATATATCGTAATCATTACAGCAAGTTACAAAATGAGACAAATTATGGTTATTAAACAACAAAAAAAACCTTAAATCTAGAAATAGCTATTTTGGAAAAGACAAATTTATAAATTAAAAATGTTCAGTATGTTGGTGTGGTGAGTATTTGTTAGTGTGGTGAGTGTTTCGTTAATTTATGTAGTGTATGATGCATGTATGTGTTTGAGTGATCACTTCTTTAGGTATTCTTCGGTTTCGTCGTAGTTTAGGGTTAGAAAGAAGGTGCGAACAGTCTTTTTTCATTTAAAACTAGCTGCACCCCGCGGTTTCACCCGCACAAGTCTCGATCCCGTGGGAATATCAGGATAAAAGTATCCTATGTGTTAATCCAGCTTTTAAACTATCTGTGTGCCAAATTTCATCCAAATCCGTTCAGCCGTTTTAGCGTGAAAACGTAACAAACAAACTTACTTTCGCATTTATAATATTAAGGATTCAGTAGGTTTGAGAATCAGCTACTATCTATTTTTCATACCCCTAAATGATAAGGGTTGTCCACCCCAAACATATAATTGGCAAAACAACGTTTGCCGGGGTCAGCTAGTAATATCAATAAAATTACTTATAGCTATTATAAGAGTTGTTGAAGAAATATGTAAATCCTGTTTTCAACTAGGAGACTTTTTACCTCCTCGAAAATGTTATCTAAATATTTTGTTTTGTTATTGCTCAACTCACTTACAAACACCCTATCTTTTTACAGTCTAACAAATCAGAAGATGAAGAAGAAAACGAAGAAGAGTTCCTAAGTCCAGAATCTGAATCAGACCATGAAACTGAAGAACAAAAAGAAGAAGAAGAAGATCCACTATCTGACAAAGTGGATCCTACAGCAGAAGAGTCTACTACTGACAATACAGAAGAGAAAGAAGAGGACGTAGAAGAAGAAAAAGAGACAGAAGATGTTACTCAAAGCAATGAGCCTGCCACAGAAACAGATAAACCAGCAACAGTTGAAACCGAAGAAAAAGTGGAAACAAATGAACATGCAGAAAGTCCCAAAAAAGAAGAGTCGCCTGAACGAACAGTAGAAGAAAAAGAATCAGCCCTAATAGAAGAAAAAATAATAACAGAAGACAAAATGACAACAGAAGGAAAAGTAACAACAGAAGAAAAAATAACAACAGAAGAAAAAGTAACAACAGAAGAAAAAGTAACAACAGAAGAAAAAGTAACAACAGAAGAAAAAGAAACATCAGAAGAAAAAGTAGCCTCAGAGGTAAAAGTACCAACAGAAGAAAAAGTAGTCTCTGAAGAAAAAGTAATATCAGAAGAAAAAGAAACACCAGAAGAAAAAGTTATATCAGAAGAAAAAGTTATACCAGAAGAAAAAGTTATACCAGAAGAAAAGGTTATACCAGAAGGAAAAGTTAAACCAGAAGAAAAAATTATACCAGAAGAAAAAGAATCAACAGAAGAATACAGAGAAACTTCAAGTGAAAAAGAAATTAAAGACGAAGAAGTGGGCGAAGCAATAGAAGAACCGGTAATGCTTGTGACTGGCGAAGGAAATGGAGCGGATTGCGATAGTTCCTATATCATTGGAGAAGAAATATCAGAACCCGTTATGTTTTTTTATGGAGAAGGTTGGGGTTATGACAATGATACAGGTAACCCAGAAACCATTGAACAAGCACACAGTCCTGAAGAAAATTCTGCCGAGGAAAACGGTAATGAAGAGTGTGTAAATGGTGAACACAGTGAACTGTCAAATTCAAGCAACAAAAATAATTTAGTTAAAAATGTTAAGTTAAAAAGTAGTTTACCTTCTGTGACTAAGAGATCTTTGAAAAATCAATCAAATGATAGCACAGAAGTTTTAAATATTGACTCAAAAAAACATTGCGTGCGCGACTTAGAACAATCGGATGGCTCGAATTCTGCGAAAAATACTGAAAACGATTTAAAAAGAGAAGCTGGTAATGACAAGAGTACTACAGATAGTGAAAGTCCTAAAAAGAATAATGCTAAAAAGGGGAGGGGTAAAGTTAAAAAGAAAAGTAATATAGCCAGGAATTTAAAACTAAACAAAAGTACAGAAGTAGTTAACTCAGAGACTGATAATTGTCACGATAGTAAAACAAGTATAATAGAGAAGAGAAAAAGTAGTGTATCTTCTGTAGATCAAGAAGATACTGTCAACACAGAGAATGAGAAAGAGAAGAGTCCTGATAAAGAACTAAAAGTAGAAGACCCCTTACCTCCTAAGAAGCTCCGGTTAGAAACCACTCCCGAAAGTGACGTAAACACACATTCCAATGAAACAGGAGATAGTGTAGAAAACAGTGAAACTAAGAAAGACACTTTGAATAACGTTGAAAGCAATCCTATAGCGCAACGGAAGAAAATCAAAGCACATAAGGGAAAATTTAAAAGAAAAAAGATAGTTAATAAAAAGATTGACAACAGTGTAGATAAGAATAGTGACAAAGAAACCGCAAATGACAATGGTAAGAAAGAGTGTAAATCTTTAAAAAGGTCTCTATTAGATGCTACGATGAGCGATAAAAATAAATCTGAATCTCAAAGCGAAAGTGAAGATGACGAACCCATCACAAGTGGCAAACGCCTCAAAATTAAACCTAAGAAAATCATCACATCTACCAGGTAATTATGATTATCTATACTAATAACGTAAATGTTGTAAAAAGTAAAACCCAACTACGACAAAAAAGTCAACTAAAAAGGTATAAACAAGACATCACATACAAATTAAAAGTCCGGAGTCACATGTGTTAGGGCATAAATCGAACTAAGAATTATTTTGGGTGACATTATATGTTTTTGAAATGTGCTAATTAAGCCAGCCAGCAAGAGCAGTGGTGGCCCAGTTGTAACGGCCGCGACTTACGAGTTGTAGGTCGTAGGTTCGAACCCAGACAGGCGCTTTACTTTGTGTAAATTATTTCATCACCACTGCTCTTAAAACGGAGAAGGAAAACATCGTGAGGAAACCGGCATGTCCTAGAACCGAAAATTCGAAGACATGTGACATCTACCAACCCGCACTGGGCCCGCGTGGTGGATTACGGCCCACTCCCTCTCACAGAGAAGAGGCCTGTGTCCCAGCAGTGGGAACATAGGCTGATGATGATGAATTAAGCCCCCTTTCATTTGATACCTGGCAGCTTTTTTTAGTTCATATCTTTATTTCCTCTAGAGGGCGCCATATTTAATTTAATGTGACGTCACATAGCCTATAACCAGCGGAGGATTAAGAAGCTTCCAACAATACCTCATTTGTTGAATTATGATGAGTAGTTTAGAAGTTATGATGGTACAGATGAACATAAATACGTACCGGTCAAAACTAACCCTCTTATTTGCTTCGCCGTAGTCGGGTGATTATAAAGAGGGAGGAATTAGCAAGCTTTATGAAGTGGTTTCTTCGGAACTACTGATCCGATTCCGAAAACTCTTTCACTAATCAAAAGCTACAGTATTGCCGAGTGTTATAGAATATATTTTACGTTTTAACAAGATAGACGAACTCGCGGGCGAAGCTAGTTTTTATATAAACATCTCCAAACAAAGTGTAAATATTCTTTACTGTTAAATGTTAGTTCCCCTACAGAATTCGACAGTGAATGATCCTCATAAAAATATGTTTTAATCGCTGCTACTCCGACGCCGCACAGTGGGAAAAAAATGACATTTTTTGTTCAAAAATCTGCCTACACCACAATTTTTGACGTATCGCTGTCATTTTTTTATACGCTCCTGAGATAACACTCTTTGGTGTGTCACTGCCACTTTTCCAAAATAGAAGTCTTTTAAAAATCGGGAAATATTTTTTTTTTTTTTGTGTCGCCTTTTTGTATCCTCTATTTTGAATTTTTATAAACAGACAGTAAATTCATGACCAGGGACCTGAAAAATCCCTGGAAACTGATTTTTGCTAAAATATTTTTTTTTAGAAATTGTTTTTTGCTTCATTTCCCGATTTTATGAGGTTATGGTATTAACTTTTAAGGAAAAGTGGCAGTGACACACCAAAGTGTGTTATCTCAGGAGTGTATAAAAATAAAATGGCAGCGATACGTCAAAAATTGTGGTGTAGGCCGATTTTTGAACAAAAAGTCATTTTTTTCCCACTGTGCGCCGACCCAGAACGTATTGACGGCCTTCGATCCACCTGCCGCAATAATCCATGATTCCATTATATAACATGCAGGATAAAAAACACTAGGTTATCTTTAAATTGCAGTATTTAAATACAGCTGTTATTGTTGCGAATTATTTATGAAACCACGTTTTTTTTCCAGAAAAAAAGTTGAAGCAAAACTTCTAGAAAAACAATCAAGTGACGAATCTGAGGAGGAGACTCTCTATAGCATAGGTAATGTTTTTTTACTGTATCATAGCGAGAGCTAGAATATATTGATTGGTTTATAATAAAACTTTGCTGCACTTTCCCATGTCAGACAATGACACATTAACATTTTCTTTAAATGGTTTGGTAATCATTAGCCGTATTTGCCTGTTGGCCTTTTTATTAACGTCTTTCATTGTAGAGCCTTGTGCTTACTGCAATCACGAGCTAGATTTACGTAAATCTTATTTAGGCAATAATTTAATAAAAAATAAACGATTACACAGTAGAATGAAATATTTATATGCAGCGCGTTCTTTCAGCTGGCAAAAAAACGACAAAGAAACTAGTGAAAAAGAAGATCAAAGTCAAAGATAAGGGAAAATCTAGCGCTGAAAAGGGGAAGACTAGCAGTGATAAGGGCAAATCAAGCAAGGATAAGAGTGGCAAGGGAGGCGCGGGCTCGGATGATTCCGACATAGCGCCCGTGCGGCAGTCGCGACGGATCGCGCAGATGAAGATCAAGGAAGAAGCTGACAGACGGCATTTGGAGGAAGTTGCACTGAGGGAACTTAAGAAAATACATAAGAAAAAGGTGAGGACACCACTGCTGTTCAGAAATTGTCTAACAGATTCTATTTCATCAGACTAATTTCAGAATTTAGCCACCCAAGAATAGTGACATGAATCATCTTGCCCGCTAAAAGATGCGTCATATATCCGTTTCCGAATTCGATAGTGTGATGAGCTCTTTAAGCCAATAGGGGTCTTTGAGTGGTGATTCGATCTTTTAATTTCTCGCGTTATCGACCTCCAACTTTATGGCCAAGCCGACGCAGGATTCAAAATCAGAAGTCATTTATTCAAATTAGGCTGAGTATCAGTACTTTTCGAGCATCAAAATTACATAAGACAGTTCCCCAAAGCATCCGCCCTTCACCACTTCCTGGTGCTATAGCTGGGAGGAACAAGTGACGCAACAAACTCGCCAGCAGCACAGCTGTCTCTTTAGTTAGGAACACTTGATTCTATACAATAGTAGGTATGCAAGAAATTCACCTTACGAGACACAAAACATAAAATTAAAATATTTGCCATTTGTCAGCTAGCTCACACCAATATACCAACAAATGCGATGAAAACTACTCAAGCAAAAAAAATTATTACCAAAACAAAACTAAATAAGTACGAAAAAAATCCTCTAGACATAAAGAACGTGCCTGGCAATACTGGATTATGTTCATATAGCTGTAACATATGATAAACTAGGACCATCGAAGTAAAATAAATAAACAGTTAATTACTAATAACAAAAACGAAACCATAGTCAGCAAGACGACCAGTCACCACAAGCACCACCAGTTCACGGGTATAACGCAAAAATTAGCCATTATTGTAGCCAGCCCCTCGACATATTGTAGCCACCCCCTCGACATATTGTAGCCAGCCCCTCGACATATTGTAGCCAGCTCCTCGACATATTGTAGCCAGCCCCTCGACATATTGTAGCCAGCCCCTCGACATATTGTAGCCAGCCCCTCGACATACTGTAGCCAGCTCCTCGACATATTGTAGCCAGCTCCTCGACATATTGTAGCCAGCCCCTCGACATATTGTAGCCAGCCCCTCGACATAATGTAGCCAGCCCCTCGACATATTGTAGCCAGCCCCTCGACATACTGTAGCCAGCCCCTCGACATATTGTATCCAGCCCCTCGACATATTGTATCCAGCCCCTCGACATATTGTATCCAGCCCCTCGACATATTGTAGCTAGCCCCTCGACATATTTGAGGGAAGGAGGCAACCCGACCGCTACCCGACCGATTGGTTTTTTCGCTAATTATTTTAGGTCTCTTAAGCTCTTTTCTTGTTTCCATTTGATCAGAATAAGGAAGAAGAAGAAGACGAAAAGGAATGGCGTGCGAGTGGCGCCAGTAGTTCGGATGGCGAGCGTCGGCGACGGAAGTCGGAGTGGCGCTCTGATCACTCGACTGGTCCCGAGCCGGATTCAGACTCGGATGAACCTTTGTTCGAGTTGCATGAACATGAGGAGCCTGAACGTAAGTACACAGTTTAAAAAATTGTGGTCACATAAAGAAATATATTTATGTGCGCCTAATTTGACGCTTAAAAGTAAAAACAAAGCACAAAAAAAAAGCGAAAATATAAACGTTGCTTAAAGTTAAGTAATGATAGCGACTGTTTAACCATTCATTTTTGACGGTTGAACGTCACTTAAAGCAACGTTTATAAATAAACCCCTTAATTACTACAGCTAGTTTGTTCTACATTTGTCATTAGTAAATGATTTACTTAGAACTTATCCAAAAACGTTTCACTGAGAACTATATCACATGAAATAATGTTAAAATATATTTTATTTTCGTTTCAACAGTTGTCTTCAACAAATCGGATCATGAATTCTCACCGGAGTCTGACTTGGAGAGTGGTGAGCCCGTCGAGCCACTCAAAAGAGCCCGTACTTTACAAGAAGGTAAGTTTATTAACGCAAAGCAACGCAAAGGGATAGGATTTATTTAATAGCTGTAGAGCTTCTTTCCTAAAGAGCCTGTTCGTCTGGGGAACCATAACAATTTCTACCGCTGAACCGTGTTGCTTTTGAAGGATATGAGTGTTTGTGTGTACATATATAAAACATTTCAACTGTCTCTGAGATGGCAACGCACATGTGTGATGTGATGCTCCTGATATCCAGATGTTTATACGCTGTCATCCTTCATCATCAGCCTAAATTTTGTTCCCACTGCTGGGACTGCGGCCTCCTCTCTGTGAGAGGGAGTGGGCCGTAATCCACCACGCGGGCCCAGTGCGGGTTGGTAGATGTCACATGTCTTCGAATTTTCGGTTCGTTCAAGGAAAACATCGTGAAGAAACCGGCATGTCTTGACGTGCCGGTTTCTTCACGATGTTTTCCTTCACCGTTTCGAGAGCAGTGGTGATGAAATAATTTGCACAAAGTAAAGCGCCTGTCTGGGTTCGAACCTACGACCTACAACTCGTAAGTCGTGGCCGTTACCATTGGGCCACCACTGCTCTCACCTAAACACCCTTACCATCTTGTTCTTTCGGAGGAAGAATGAACTGAAACTGCTACATGCATGTGCAGGTAAAGAAGACGCGGACGGGTTCTGCAAGCGCTGCGGCAGCGGCGAGCAGCCGGAGTGGATCCTGCTGTGCGACGCGTGCGACGCCGGCTACCACGCCGCCTGCCTCAAGCCGCTGCTGTTCGTGCTGCCCGAGGGAGACTGGTTCTGTCCGCCCTGCAACCATGTGAGGCCCTTTCGAGAACTACAACTGTCTGTTCATTATAAGTACACAGACTTTCCAAAATTAAAACGACACAACCGTGCCGTTTTAATTTTGGAACTTAGCGCTTGAAGACGCGTTTAAAGGATATAAATGATTTTATTTCTGTAAGTAGGTTTGTACAAACACTTTTACACGTCAATCATATTTTAAAACTAGATGAGGTTGGCGTTTCCTATCTGACTACTCTGAGAAGAAAGGCCGAAACAAACTCAGAAGTCACAGTCTCTTTTAAAGTCCAGACATAATCTTGGTCAGATCATGTGAAGGCCATGTGGATTGGTGTCTGAAGTGGTCTTTAGAAGAAAACACCACACAGATTGAGAGAGCCTGTCCAGTCAGTGCACGCATTTGTCAGTTATCGTGCAGCTCAACTCAGAATTTAAGGAGAAAATTTGTTAATTTTGTTATGATGTATGACTATTCTTGTCTGCATATTTCTTTCGTCTGGATATACATAATTATCGCATTTATCATTACTTTTGTAAGTTGCGATCATGACAGTGTTAATTTTTTTGTAGATATAACAAATTTTGGGTTTTATCATTGTAAATATCGAACATTTGTTTCCAGAACATGTTAATTGCATCACTAGAAGCTGAACTAGTGAAGTATGACGAGTTGGTGGTTACGGTGGAAGCCGAAATAGAACGGAAGAAACAAGAACAACCTGAGCCCAAGAGTGCGAAGGAATCTGAAGATGAGAAGGAGACAGAACGAGATAGAGAAGATGATAAATCCAGTGGTAAGAATTTAAGGATCTTTTTTAGGGTTCCTTACATCCGAATGAAAAAAAAACGGAACTCTTATAGGATCACTCGTGTGTCCATCTGTCCGTCTGTCACAGCCGATTTGCTCCGAATCTACTGAGCCGATTAAGTTGAAATTTGGTATGCACATTAATTTCTGTGACCCGAACACGGACATGTAACGTAAATAAATGAATTTTGAATATGGGGCTCACTTTAGGGGGCAAATTGGACAATTTAAAAAAAAGTTTTGCAAACTGAACCGTATGACATATCAAATGAATGGGCTTGTTTAATAATTTTAATGCAAATACTTTTATAGATATTTAAGAAACTAGATGAAAATTGACCACTATCTCCAAAACTGCTGAGCCTAAAATTATTTCTATATTTATAGATTACAGGAAAACCTATAAGAAGTCTATGGTCTTAAAATAACATGGTAAATCACACAATATTGTGCATATAAACTTACATTTGCAGTTGGAATGTATGGGGAACATGTATTTCAACTACAATGTTAAGTTTGTACTTGGGGTAAATTCATCCCAACTACGGAACCCTTCATTGTGCGTGATCCGAGGTTCGAGACACACTTGCCGGTTTTGTTTTTTAATTAAAGGTGGTCTCAGCATTGTGGGTTTCGTACAGCGTACTATTTGTTACAGATTTCACGAACGCGCGTCAATCATTCCAATTTGTGCCTTATTACAACTACTTAAGAATAACATGACGCGCGCTCGTGTTTTGCATTATCTATAATTGCTAAATATTAGTAAATACGCTCATGTTACGAGTTACAACTTGGGTCTACACCAGCTTTGCAAGGGGGATTGCTCACCAGTCCAAGATAAATCGTTAAAAACTTTATGAATATTATTATTATTAGGCATTTACATGCTCTAAGCATAAATTGCATTTGAAACTGATACGTTTTCTTCCTAAAATATTGCTTTTATGTTGCGTTTGAAAAAATCTCATAAATAACAATTGACGTTTTGTATGTTGTTATTTTAGAAGCAAGTGGCAGTAGTGACTGGTCCTCAACATCTGAAGAGGGCGCGGTGTATCGTCTGCGCGCTCGCAAGCAGCTTCCGGTCAGCTATCGCAGTCAAGAGTATGATCGACTCATCAGCTCTGCTATCAAGGTAATCATTGTTCTCCTGCCATCAACCCAATTTTTTTGTGGTTCTAACCGTATTATCTCTCACATAGTCTATCATCGTTTCTTTGATCTTCCCTGACCCTTATAGTCATGGCTATAAGAGTGAAGAACTTCGCTGGTAGTAGCTAGACAAAAGTGACTGAGGATCGAGCTAAAAGGCTTGCAATCGAAGAGGCCTATGTCCAGCAGTGGACTACAATATGCTGTTGAACGATTGCTGACTAGATAAACTGAAACCATTTTTTTTTTCAATGGCTCAGTCCAACACGATATAATTTTAAGGGTCAGCGAGTTCAAAAATACTCAATAGCTCGAATCGCCTCTTCCCCACTTTTTCTTACTTTCAATATTATTTATTCTACGATGTTTTTCCACAGGAGGAATACGTAGAGGCCACAACAAGTGCGGGTAATCAAGGTCGCGGCAAGGACATATCGACCATCATCGAGGCAGCTGAGGAAGAGAAGATGAAGGCAGAACGAGAGGCTATGGAGCAGGTAGGTTATTAATATTTTACTTTACAAACAATTTTGCAGAATTCATTTTGAAGTCCTTGCTTCTGTTAAATTGCTCTTTGATGTAGAACATTTTCTTTTTCAAAAATTTTTCGGCGTACACTTTATTTTGGAGAGATTGAAGGACAATATGACATAAGGATGAATTTTTTAAATGACGTACTGTCGCGGTCTGAAAATGTTTATCAGTTTTCAAATTAGATTTTTTATCACACTGTGTGCAGTACTTAAAGTCCATAATGCTATGCACTTATACTGCTAGGTACTTATTACTTTTGAATAGTTGTGAAACAAAGTAATAGGCCAGCTACATATAGACGGAATTCCTTTTCGAAGTATCGATTCGGAATGCTGAAGGCAGCAGATCCATAGAAAATCAAGCATCTATCACACACGTACGGTACAAATAATATCCTTAATCTTAATGTCCCTCGGCAAACCTCGTGTTTCGTCAGTCGTCGGATTTCTATCAGTTGCCCTTTGCACTTGGTACAGACTGGACGCTCTCAATCGACTCGGAAGTAAATAGAGTTGTTAATATTCTTTTAACATAATTTAATTTATTTAAAAAACGAGAGGAAAGCCGCTAAAGTAGCAGGCACGACAGATAGGAAAATAGTTTTACAGCTCTATATAGTTCACACGGAAATCAAAACAAAACAACAATAAAAAACTTAGTTCTGAATTCAAATTATTATACATGATAAATCTAATTACAGATGGACATGGAAATTAGCATTCGTTTGTATTCGGAAATCCGATGATACCCGAGGGACATTAAGAAAAAATAGAAATACTGTACAGTGTAGTTCTCTGTTTGAAATTTTCTCCGATTCGAAATTCCGCGTAAATTCCGTACGGAACACGCTCAGTGCCCTAGGTGTGAAATATAATAAAAATTTATTGATTGACGTAAAATGGCAAGTTTAACACTGCAACAAAGGGCTGAAATATTATTTCTCCATGAAGATGGATTGAATATTAGTGTTATATCACGAGAACACAATATATCTCGATTCACCGTGAGTTTGGATTCGGCGTCATGGCGAAGAAGGGCAAATAACTGATCATAGAAGCAATTCAGGACGACGACCGATACTATCCGCCACGCAAATAACTGATAAGGTTCGATATTACGAAGAGCACGGCGTAAAACCAATTAGTAATTTTGCTGCTTTGTATGATGTGAGTCTTCGAACGGTCCGACGAGCTTTGCACCGAGCGGTGTTACACTACAACACTAGCCGCTCATACATACGCGACTGCCTACCCCTCAAACCGTAAACGGCTCGATCTGTAAGCGGGGCGAGGGGGAGACAGACCTGTAGGGCGTCGAGTCGGCATCTCCGTCGCTGGTCGTTCTCGCTGGGCCTCCCCCGGGCAACCGGGGGTCTCACCTGGCGGGGACAGACCGCCGGGATGTCGTGAAGAAAGCGGCGCCAGGAGCTGGCGTCGTGGCGCGCCTACAGAAATATTCAGAGCAACCAATTACATAGACGTATTTTGCTTCACAAAATGTGGTCTGTTCTATTAAGCCGTTCAAGGCGAATACAATCGAGGGGTTCATATTTATGGACCAATGTATGGCCTCCGCGGGCGAAGGGCGAAGCCCTGACCCCTCTCGCCACGCCCCCTTGCGGGGGCGTCGCGACATCTACATTCTAAACAAGTTCATGCTTGTCGGCGCACGCCCCGTGCGCGGCTGTGTCCTGCGGAACAAACCGGTTTTTGAAAAAAGTTCTCATTTTGTTTTCGTTTCGAACAAAATGTTGTACAAAGAAGAACGAGAACTGTTAGAAACGTTTTAAAAACGTTATTTTAAATAACGTTTCCGAACCCTGCCATGTTCTCAAAAACTTTTTTTGATTCTAATCGATCCTGTTTCTTACAAGGATCAAGAAACTATGGGACCAACTGAGGTTTCAGTACTAGAAAAGTTAGAAATCGCAAAAAACTTTTCTCATACATTAAGTAGGAAATGAGACTCCCAACATAATTTTTTATGATGATAGGGATAATAGACTGGCCGCTACAATGAACACTGGCCGAAAATGGATCAAAAAAATTAAAATTCGAATTTCGAACGAATACGCGTCACTATTTTATTTTCTTTGAGAACAGGATTAGTTTGTGGTTTGTATTTTCTGCCATTCTGTGAAAAAAATTACCTCAAATAATTAAGAACGTTAAGACTTGTAAGGGAAGAGTTATTTTTTTGCGAATTTTTACTTTTGTTGCAGCCAGTATTCCATCATAAGTTGGAGTCTCATTTCCTACGAAATATACCTATGGGTAAAGTTTTTGTGTTTTCTAACTTTTCTAGTACTCAAACCTCAGTTGGTCCCATAAATATTTTTGATGCTTGTAAGAAACAGGATTGATAGTTGTCAAAAAACATTTTGTGAAAATGGCCTATTTTCTTGCTGTCTGTACTTAACTTACTTTTTTCAAAATCTGTGAATGCAGATTAAAATTTCTCAAAAGTTAAGGACAGTTTCCTAAGACCGTTTTCCTATAGCAACAACGGATAAGGTACCTGCCCTTACTAACCCCGTCTTTTTTTTTTTTTTTGGTGGGATATTATCAAATAACTTCTCCCGCTCTGGGCGGAGCGGGAGGGCGTGTCAGACTCTTACTGACTAAAACTCACCCGTGTTCCTTCGGTTGCCCTGTTGCAGGGGGCCACGATGTCCCTATCGGTTTTCTTCGAACCCCCGGCAGGCATTGGCCCTAGCGGACCCCGTCAATTCTGCTGACATCTCTTTGAGGCGCGCGTGGAACACAACGCGCCGTCGACCCGGGCTTGGTCCTTATCGAACGGCGAGTTACCCATTGCTCACCGTCCGCAAGCCTTATTGCCCCGTCTCAAAAATCCACTCTGTATAATGATCGACCTTGTGATATAGATGTGTGCATGCAGTTATAAACCTTAAGGTGGTAAGCATTTTCAGACCGCGATTGTACTATCGAAGAAACGCATATCTGTACACTGTAAGGACTATTCTTGCAGCGCTCAGCCGCTATAGTAACGCTTACCTACAAAAAAAAAATGGTCGTGTGCACGGGATTTTGTTTTCAAATTGGTTAAATATGCGTTACCCCGATGGTACGTACGTATAGATTTAATGGGTCTATATTTTTTACGATTCCGTACCTCAAAAGGAAAAAACGGAACCGACGGACACAGCCAATTTGCTCTGAAAATATTGAACCAATTTAGTTGAAAATTGGTACACATGAATTTCTGTGACCCAAACACGGACATGTAATGTAAATAAATGAATTTTGAATATGGGGTCACTTTTCGGGGGGACAAATTGGAAAATTAAAAAAAAAAAGTTTTGCAAACTGTACCGTGTGACATATAAAATGAAATTGCTTGTTGTGAGGCTCTCAGATGTATTTCTTTTATACTTTTATAGTAAATACTTTCAAAGATATTTAAGAAAATAGATGAAAATTTACCATCCCCCCCTCCCCCCTTATCTGATATTACTGGGCCTAAAATTTTGAAAAAATATAGAGAATGGTTCTTTACTCATAGATTACAGGAAAACCTATAAGAAGTCTATGCTAATAACACGGTAAATCTCTCAATATTGTGTGTACATACTTACATTTGCAGTTGAAATGTATGGGAGAACATATTTTTCAACTACAATGTTAAGTTTGTTCTTGGGATTAATTCATCCCAACTACGGAACCCGCACTTGGCCGGTTTTTTATTATAAGGTAACTAGGGTAATTCGTTTGTCCAACTGTTTTTGGTTATTCTTACCAATCGGTAATTGGCAAGGCATGAACAGTAACGAAAAGAAAATGGTTTACCATTATTTTTCAATAATCCACAACTTTCCAGGGTAAACCTTATGAGAGGAAGAAGAAGAAACAGCGCCGAAAGCCAAGGAAGCTGAACTCGCTGGAAGTACCTTCAGAGGACGACGACGAAACTGATGAGGACTTCAAAGATACCGGGTAAATAATAATAATATGTTTATTTGACATAAAAAGTACACTGATACAGGTTGACACTTAATTACACGTGGAAATAGCTTGATACAAAAATTGAACAATGACCCCCCCATGCTAGGAAAAGCCTGTGTTACAGGGGTCATCCATTCGTCCATTATGGATGTTATAAAAGTTACATACAATTTAGTAATGTGCACTTATGTAAAAAAAAAAACTAGACTAATTGATTTTGGGGATAAGAAAAGGGAGAAGAAAGTAAAGGGGTAATAAACTACTTTCCTTCAGGCCGTTCCTGAAAAAGCATGAATGTCCTATCAAAATTTCGCCAGCACAATAAAATACACGATCATTTTAAATGATATCTAACTTGTAATACTGTATTCATATTTGTTCATATTTCTTGGTATTCCATGACACTAAAAGAATAAGAAAGGTAGAATGTTCCTCACAAACTGTAACAACTGTTTTTTTTTAAATTAAATTCTTTGCAATAGTACATTACTGCCGCGGCCTACAAAAGGGTCATGATGGACGAACGTGAAAATGTGTTTCTTTTTACCCGACTGCCCCAGAAGGAGGGTAATGTTTTTCGAGAGTATGTATGTATGTTTGTATGTATGTATGTATGTCTATTTCTTTGGCACGCTCTGTAGCCTAAACGGCTTGATGGATTTTAACATGTGAGGTGTCGTTAGATTCGTATTAATTGTGGGAGTGTCATAGGCTATATAATATTTATATATTGCATCTGCAAATAGAAAAAAGGGAGGGGTAGGTTTAAAAAAAAACATTATTGGTATCAAATAAAAGCTAATATCTAATCTAAATATATAAAAACGAAAGGTCACTCAATCACTCACTCATTCACTCATTCAGTCATCAAGAAAAATCGAAAACCGCTTGACGTATGAAGATGAATTTGGTAGGAAGGTAGTTTATTTATAGTTAGTAAACGTCCGCTAAGAACGAATTTTTGGAAATTCGATCTTTAAGAGGGTGAAAAGGGGGGATTTTGTTTGTATGAAAAATCTTATTCCTTGAGTTAATAAACTTGAAACTTAGCCGAATACTTATCTATGTAAATTATAAAGTTTGCCACTTTTAGTTTTTCTAAAGCACTCCTAAAGGAGGATTCGGGGGTATCAAAGTTTATATGGAAGAATTTTAACGAGCGGTCTAATTAACTCGAAACTCAGTATTTATAATTAAAACTAAAAATAAATAAAAACGTATATCAGGGTTTTTTGAAAATCTACCCCTAATGGGGTGAAACGGGGTATTAATTTTTACAATGGAGGATTTTACTGTGTAGCTTAATTAACTTAAAAATTGGTATAAATAAACTTTATAGTCAAATAATGGAAACGTCACAATAGATTTTTCAAAAATTATTATCACGCTATTTGCTATGGGGGATGAGCAATATAGCATTATGTTCGTATTCTTATATAGTTTACCGCAAATTATAAAAAGACTAGCCAAAAGGTTAGAATATTGCAGATAGTTACGGATTTAACCTTTTGTACCTTTATGGAGCTAAGCAGTCAATCATAGCATATACAGGGTGGATTTTGAGATGGAGCAATAAGGGCAGGTACCTTAACCGTTGTCGCTACAAGAAAACGGTCTTAGGAGACTGTCCTTAACATTTTGAAACATTTTGATCTGCATTCACAGATTTTGAAAAAAAATTACAGTCAGTAAGAAAATGGCCAATTTTCACAAAAACTTTTTTGATGCCAGTCGATCCTATTTCTTATTATTTTATTATTAGGATCAAAAAACTATATTGGGCCAACTGAGGTTTGAGTACGAGAAAAGTCAGAAATTGAAAAATAACTCCCATACATTTCGTAGGAAATGAGAGGAGATAGAACACAATACAAGTACACCCTTGTATGTTGAAAAATATTTTAAATAAGGTACTTACTATTATTCAAATGAACACAATATACTATGCAACAGTTGAATTATTCCAATACTTCACTGGGCTGAATAAGGACCGAATGTAGGAGATAGTTACAGATTTAACTTTTAAATGATTATCAATCCGCTATACTTTTATGCAGCTAAGCAGTCAATCATCAATTCATCTATCTATACTAATATTATAAATTCGAATGTAACTCTGTCTGTCTGTCTGTATGTTACCTTTTCACGCCTAAACCACTGACCGGGTTTCGATAAAATTTGGCAAGGAGATAGATGGCATCCCGGAGAAGGACATAAGCAACTTTTTGTTTCAAATATAAACCTAAGGGGATGGAAGTTTGTATGGGAAACCTATCATTTCTTAAGTTAGGGCTATGAAAATTTAAATTTATGCTTTTGGTAACAAATCAAGAATGACGTATGTGAATTTTAATATCATCCCCTATTTTACCCTAAAAACGCTGAAGTTTTTCAAAAATTATCCCTCAAGAGGGTAAAATAGGGGATGATATTAAAATTCACATGTAATATTGTTTTTTTGTCTTCTTTTCAAGAGATTTTTGGGATTGGAAATATAGTCATAGTCCGTATCTTGGATTAACATTAAGTCTTTATTAAAAGTTATTACAATTTAAATTCATAAACTAACTTTTCAAACATGCAGGTCCTGTATTAATATGTTCAATGGCGGCAAGAGTAGGTACTACAAATCAATGGTGACAATAATAGTAAAACGAACAATTTGTATTTTAAGAAAGGCATTTAGAATCATATAAACTTAATTAGAATCATATAAAATTTGTTAAAAAAACCGGTCAAGTGTGAGTAGGACTTGTGCCCTGAGGGTCCCGTTTCAAAACTGTGCCTGCTCGGCTGCCCAAATTTCGATTTTGATTTCCAAATCTAGATTGAAGGACAAACTTAAAATGAATAACAACATATTATGTTGTAATGTATTAATGTTAATGTTGTTCTTTTTCAATTGAAAAAGAACTTTTATTAGAGTAATTAAATACAGACTAAATGTTACTTCAAGACACGGCCTTTGAATTTTTAATCTCAGATTGCAGAAAAAACTTAACTTTGCCGTTCATTATATGTAGAACTATAAATTACCAATTTTCGGATTATCCTCTTTACTTGACCTTACTTCTCGCCAAACTTCATGCTGCTGGACCAACGGGAAGTACCAAATAGACTGGTTTATTTGCGAGTGTCAAAATATGCAGCATGAACGGCAATATTTTTTATATCGTTAATTTTTTTTTTGGGTGGGAAGTTATCAAATAACTTCTCTCGCTCTTGGAGGGGCGGGAGAGCGTGTTAGGCTTATACTGATAGAAACCCACCCGTGTTCCTTCAGTTGCCTGTGTGTTGCCAGGGGCCACGGTAACCCTTTCGGACTTTTTCGCGACCCTGGCAGGCATCGGCCCTAGCGTACCATGGCTTGGACCAGGGCCGGACGCAAAAAATCACCACCGCCGATAGTCTCCACGAGGACATGGCGGTGCCCCGCCCAAGCCGGGCAGACCTCCACCATATGCTCCACCGTGTCCTCCGGGCGATCCACACAATGGTCTCACCCGGGCGTTTCCTCCCACCTTATCCGAAACAGAAATCTCCCGAAACAACCGTGTCCGGTGAGAACCTGCGTCAGGTGGAAGGTATGGACGCCGTGGCGCCTCTCTAGCCACTCTTCAATGAGGGAACTTATTCCCACAGTTGTGGCGTGCCCATTATTGCGTTGACTTGGAAATTTGATTTTCGTTACACTTCCAAGAGACCGTAGATCTAAGTTTTTAATATCTATTTCAACTTGATGCCTCCACGCGTTCCTGAGAAAAAGGGTCTTGACAGACACTGAAGTCATCCTTTAAGGGCTTTAATGTTTCATTTTGAGGTACGGAACCCTAAAACAGATTTATTATCAGCCTGTTACCTTTTCATGCCGTAACGGCTAAACGGATTTAGATGATAGGCATACGGATAGGCCATGACCTGGGTTAGGACATAGGATACTCTGAATCCTGGTAGCACGTTCCTGTGGGATATTTTCCGACATCCACGCGGGCGAAGCCGCGGGCAAAAGCTAGTTATTTTAATAAAACTAAAAAGCTTGAAATAAAAAAACTTATTTAAAAAACAAAAAACCCGACTGCAAAAACACATAACTGAAAAGAGAAAAACAAGCATTATAATCTATAAAATTTTGGTATTGCAGGCGGGACAAACAAAATTTACACCATCATTTCAGGTTATTGGTTTGTCCCGCCTGCAATACCAAAATTTTATAGATTATAATGCTTGTTTTTCTCTTTTCAGTTATGTGTTTTTGCAGTCGGGTTTTTTGTTTTTTAAATAACTTTTTTTACTTTAAACAGCTCTATTTGCAAGCCAAATGGAACTTTAAATACAATATTTGATAAGTTACCCCCTTGGTTGTAAATCTATTCTATTCTAAACAATAAATTCTCCAGTGCTGTAAGTATGTCGTCTTCGGAAGAGATATCTTCATCAAATGAACGAGGCAGCTCCAGCGACTCCAGATCTTCAGACTCTCTGCCTATTCGACGGACATGCAGGTCGGATAAAAAAGGTAGATATCTTTTCATGCTTAAGTTATTTGCACCGTGCAGCGCTTTATAATCTTTTGGGTAACACTAGTGATGTCTGCGATTAGAGCGGCTAGTGGCCAAATAATAACAGCCGCACGGGTCAATCGAAGGTGAAGCTATTCTTGCCAAGTTTGGTCCGTAGAATATCCTCCATTACATATCGCGACCCCTCCGTGCCTCGGAAAGCACGTGCCTTTGGTCCCCGCTGTCATAGATTTTTTACAGTCGTTACGGGTACAAAGCCCAAAAGTCTGACAACCATTCTTACCGTGTTACTCAGTAACTGGGTTGTGGACTTGTGGAGGTTAGATAAACAGTCGCTCCTGTAAAACACTGGTATTCATCAGCTGAAGCTGATTAAACTGGAAGCCGACCCCAGCATCAAAAAGATCCGGGTCGTAGTACTATCAATATGAGAAAGATGCTTGTTTTAATGTGTTTGTATGTAATGCACTATATAACATTTTGTTTACAAAGGTGAACGCGCGAAAATGACTGAATCGTCGCCAGAAGTAAAGAAGAAGAAGAAAGGCCACTTAGAGGATAGCTCGGAAGAATCTGCGGGCGCCAAGGAGTGGTCCTCCAAATCTAAGTAAGTTGTAATCAATAGGTAAAATTGGTAGAATTATAATCCTCTCTATTTAGTTGGTTTTAGCATAATTATGTCGACGCAGAACTGTTTCATACTACGTTTAGATATAAACTTGACTAACTAATATTCCAAGAATGTTCAATCCCACTGATAAAATGACTCAATTTTTTATCATATCACATTCAGTCGAGGCGACATATACATCTAAAAAATGTCCTTACAGGTCCTCAAAATCAAAATCACATCGACCTCCAAAGATGAAACGCCACGACAAGTCCAAAAAACGCCGCGACAAGTCCAAAAAACGTCGCAAGCGCAGCGGCCTCACACAATACGACGCTGAAGGCAATGTTATACGTGCCCGGGTTACCTACGGAGGCCTCAGCGGCGATGAAGGCCAAAACGACTGGTCCCCCAAACATAGGACACGGCAGAAGAAGATTAATTATACTGAGATGCCTAACACTGAGTCCGAGGATGTAAGTTTGGTAAATTATGAAGAACTCTGTTGAGGTTCTGGTCCTTTTTCCCTTTTGCATGGTGTTTCAAGTCGGCAAGTTTTACTGTGCAAATTGTTGAAAGCGACTAACACTGGACAAATATTTACTATAGAACGATTTGTAACTAGTTTTACCAACTAAAACTGTCAAAACATAAATTCACGGAACGTAACTTGCACAGTAAAAATTGCCAGTGATGAAGTTGATATTATTTTCCTCAATAGCCGATTTTCGGCCGCAAAATTTCTGATTAACAATCTGTTCAACAAACAAATCTCATTCATTCATACGCAACCAGAGATATACCATTCCTAAATAACATATCAAACTCAATAGGAAATGCACAAATCCAGCGGCAAACACATGCCGGACAGTTCAGACGAGTACAAGATCGACACGGACGCTTCAACGGATTCCGACGATGAACGGAAGAAGCGTAAGAAGCCAGAAGAAGAAGAAGTGGAACAGGCCAATGAGGAGAAGAGGAAGGCTCTCAGTGACCTAATCAAGAAGACTGCTGTGGTACCGCTTGAGAAACTGCCTGAAGACGTCACGAAGGCTAAAACTGAGGAGTTACAGGCGCATCTTAGTGAGTGTTTATTTATGAGGCTGTTGCTACATAATTTAGAGGTATATTTAAAAAAGCCAGAAATGTTTGTTAGCCTGTTGAAGTTATCAAGCTGGGCTAGAAGTGTTAATGTAAACTAAAAAAATGAATGGACCCAATATCGAACCTTGAGGAACGCCCAGTGCCATTTCAGACCCCAATGAGTTTACGCCGTTTACTTGAACTTTAATCTTTCTATCTTTCAGCTATGATCTTAGTAAATCAAGAGCTGTATAGGAATACAGCTCTTGAACTCTTGATTTCTTTTTTCTCTTGATTAGGAAATCCCATAGTGCTCTAATTTCAGCAAGTGTTTTATGGTTTACGCAATCGAACGCCTTCGAGAGGTCACAAAAGATACCAATGGCATCTTGTGCTGTGGGAGATTTTCTATACATTTATAGACCGTTTGTGCCAGAAATCACTAATACTTTATGTGATTTGTGGTGCAAGTGAACCTAAATGTTGTTATTTTTAAGGGTTTGTTATTTTGTTTTTATAATAACGTGTGGACGAACTTGTCCGGTCACAGACGCGCAGGCGGCGGCAGCGCTGAGCGCGCGACCGTCCCGCGGCCGAGGCAGTCGCGGTGGGCGCGGTAGCAGGTAACAAACACTCTTATGATATATACAAATGTAAAAAAAACCTGTCCGATCCGTGAGGGTGTTGTTAAGGGGGAAGCGTCAGGGTAGTCCGCGAAATTCAAATTTTCTTACGTGTTTGCATTTTGCAGGGCAATGTCAGGTTTTGTATTGATTAAAATATGATTCGCGGTCGTAACAAATATGGCTTTACTCAATTATAATCATTACAATCAGCAATACAACTTCATAAGTTAGCAAAGGTGTCAAATGTAATGTGAAATCGATATATATCATCGAATCATCGTTTCTTTGGTCTCCTCCTACTCGTATCATCATCATCAGCCTATAAATGTTCTCACTGTTGGGACACAGGCCTCCTCTCTATGAGAGGGAGTGGGCTGTAATCCATCACGCGAGCCCAGTGCGGGATGGTTGAAGTCACATGTCTTCGAATTTTCGGTTCTAGGACATGCCGGTTTCCTCATTATGTTTTCCTTCACCGTTTTGAGAGCAGTAGTGATGAAATAATTTACACAAAGTAAAGCGTCTGTCTGGGTTCGAACCTACGACCTACAACTCGTAAGTCGCGGCTGTTACCATTGGGCCACCACTGCTCTCACCACCCTACTCACACACCCACCCTACTCGTATAGCCATCCACATTCATACTCAAAACTTTCCTCACGACATTTTTCTTATTTCTCTAATATATAAACCAATAATAATAAAAATAGTAATCATTTTATCTTTTTAGTGTAAGAAATATTTAAAAATGTAATTATATATGAAAAAATAAAATAAATGACATAATAATAACTATAGTACTTATGTACGAAACAGTGTTGATTGCAGAGGCCCGCGCGGCGCGCGCGCCGGCGGCTCGCGCGCGCTCGGCGAGGCGGCCGGCGACGACGCGCTCGCCAAACTTATTGGCGTTAAGATCAAAGGTATGTTACTTTATATTTTGTCTAAACTACTAGCTTTTGCCGGCGCTTTCGCTCCCGTGGTCTTTTCTATAGGAAAATTTCATTTTTCCGGGATAAAATGTCATTCACCTAGAAATAGCCCCTCCGGCGATTATCTATGCAAAAAAAAACCGGCCAAGTGCGTGTCGAATACGCACAATGAAGGGTTCCGTAGTTGTCGTCTTCACATATAATTATATAATTAATGTATACAAAATATTGTAAAACATTTTAAAAGAGTAACGGTGGAGTTTTTTGCCCATTCTTCTCCATACGAAAACTAACTTTTGGAAGGGGCGACTAGAATCAATTCTATTTTTTGTTTTTGACGTTCAAAAGTGCCTTTTTGTGCCTAATTGAAATAAATTATTTGACTTTGACTTTGTTGGGTATGAATTTATCCTAAAAGCAAACTTAACATTGTAGTTGAAAAACACCCGTTTCCGTTTTACCCATTTCGTATAGAACATGTTTTTGCAACTGCAAATGTTAGTTTGTCAATTATTACTAGTTAACTTGGAGAGCGTACTGAGCTGCGATAGTTTTCCTTTTAATTTCATTATATGTATAAGGTGTTAAAAAAATAACTTTAGAAACTTTAAGAGGTGCTTAAGACCATCGAACTGAATAACTTTTACTATGGGACCAAGCCAAAAAAAATCTGCTGTTCCATATGTTAAAACTGTATGGGGCAGCAGATTTTTTTCCGGAATTTGCTAGTTTTGTGATTTGAAGTTTGGTCCCAGGTGGTCCATCAATCCCTACCTAGTAGTTAAAGGGCCGATTCCACTGGTAGAAATATAAAAGTGAGCAATTTACTGCATTTTGAAGAGCTATTCTGCTCATCATGCCGAAGATCCTCATCAGATCTTCCCCAATTTTCATCATCATTCTCGTGTCCTTATCTTAATTCATTAGTGGTCGACGCAACATGTCCTCTTCCTCCATACTTCTCTATTTAGTCGTCATCTCGGTAATTACTCCCTTTCTAGCCATATCATCTTCCACACAGTCCATCTATCGTTTCCTTGGTCTTCCCCTACTCTTATAGCCATCCACATTCATACTCAAAACTTTCCTCACGACATTTTCCTCATTCCTCCGCATCACATGCCCATACCATGACAATCGATTTCCGCACAACTTTTCAGTCACCGGTGCCACTTTCAGACTTCCTCTTATGTACTCGTTTCTTATTCTATCCGTTCGTGTAACACCACACATCCCTCTTAGCATTCTCATCTCAGCTGCATGCAATTGCCTTTCATTCATCCCTTTTGTGGCCCAACATTCTGATCCATACAAGACAGCAGGTCTAACCATTGTTTTATATATCGGGGAATGCAGGAGTCGGAGATTGTTCCCGTGACATGCCGCCATTTCATCCTCCCCAATTTTTTATGAGACCCTTTTAAAATTACTACCTTTCAAATAAAAAAAGAACCATCGAAATGGGATCTCATAAGGCGGGAATATCTAGTAGCCCCCTTTTTGGAAGAAGTACCCTCCAATCAAACATCCCCAACGAATAAAACATTCTATAAAGTCGTAATACCTGTATACCAAGTTTCGTCCAGATCGGTTGTTAAATACGACCTGTAGTACCAACAAACTGACACACGAAAGCAAATTTTGCCAAACTTCAAGCAGAGATGCTTCGTTCGCTCGGTCAACAAGCCATGGCAAAAACGACCAACTTCTCCCCCTAATGACCTATTTGACCTTATCGATTCAATAGGGTTAAATACGAGATGAATATGAATTTTTGAAAAATCATCTACTGTGGTATAGAATGTATAACATGATTTTTTTAAAATTCCAAGTGCTCACTTTCGTTATAAAGAACACTTGTAAAATTTCATGTTTCTAGACCCAGCGGTTTATGCTATGCATTGACTGTCAGTAAATTAATGAACATCATCTGTCACGACGCCTCATTGAAGTGCATAACAATTAAAATTCTATTGTGTCTCGTTAATGACAGTTGAAAGGATAAGTAGAAGATATGAACTACTTAGATCCAAGACAACATCCATGATCAATTACAGTGTTGATAGAGGCAGCAATTGAAATCCTCACTACTACACATTTACTAGTTACTTTATTATCGCAATGCGCATAATCTCCCATTGACTTTCAGCTATTTTGGTCCAGAACTAATGTGGACCATTGTTTATTGTTTTTATCCATCTAGGGTCGCCCTGCCATCTTCTACTCACATTTGTCAAAATCAGTAAAGTTGCTCAAATGAAAACAAACAAATATCCTTAATACAAGTTGATCCTAAGCGCAAAGCTGCTGGGATCAACGTGGTACATGCATATCTATATTAGCTCAACAAGATTCAATTTATGTTTATACAGATCTCAGAACGGACGGCTCACCAACGAAACCCAATCAAGTAAGTTTTCAAACAATGCAAAAAATCACCAGTCACACACGTCACCCAATTTTTGCACATACTGCAAAAATCCATTCTTCTCCCCTAACTATGACAAGTGACCGTCTTTCACTTTGCAGGTGGAAAGAGAAAAGAAACGTCAAGAACGGGAAGCCAAACGAGCCGAGCGCGAAGCTAAAAAAGTAGAAAGGTTACAAAAGAAAGAAGAAAAAGAAAAAATGAAAGAACAAAAAGCTAAAGAGAGAGAAGAGAAACGTCTCGCGCGCCTCGCCATGCAAGAAACTAAGAGAATAAAGAAGGAGAAGATGGAGTTCTCCCCCGTGGGGCCACCCATGTCATACGGAGGCCCGGGAGGGCCCGGGGTCCCAGGCGGGCCCCCGCCGCGGCTCCCGCACGGGTTCGGGCCCCCGCCGCGCATGCCTAATGACTTCCACGAACAACCACGGTTCCCTACTACGCCGAGGTTGCAGGTAAACATTCAATATTTAGATTACCGGCCTCTGCTCGTATGTATTTGACCAGTACAGCACATTCGACTTTTCTCGAAGAAAATTGACAAAATAGTGCTTGAATATCCAAGCATTTTTGAGAAAAGTATATAACTTGTAACGTGAAACTTCCAGGTGCGTGCGGAGTTGCGAGGTGTGTTATCGGCTGAAGAGAGAGCGCAACACGGACTACCAGACCATGTTGCTGCTCTTCGAGAAGGTACTGACGATTCTTTTGTTTTAACAAACTATTACGTGAAGTACACACATCAAAAGTTTCTAGGGATCAAGTACGTTTTAGAGCAGTGGTTCCTAACGTTTTCAATATTGTTACCCCTGTGACCTATTAAGAAAACTGATTTTACCCCGACCTTAAAATGTTATCAATACAAACAAATACAATCTTTACTAATCACAAATTGCACATTAATCAGTCTTACAATTTTAACGTATATTCGAAGTCTTTCAAACAATTCTTCTAGTTTTAGTCGACATTTGAAATCGTACAAAATCAAAATGTTGTCGTTGTAAATCCATTTTTCAGTGAGAGTATTTTGATTTTGCTCATAAAAAAACGTGGAGGGAATTTCGAATTTGGAATGTTGTGTTTTTTTTGTAATAAATAGTCATAGTTTTAATTGACATCAAAACCAACCAGTGTCCCATCGACAAAAACTGTTAGTCGCAAAACTTTCCGAGTGACCTGTGTATGTAAACAATGAATTAAGTAAAAATAGTCGGTGTGATGGTTGGTATTATTTTACATTCACAAGTATTTTTTATGTTAGGTTTAGTTTCGCTTAAAGCGCATCTAACTAAAGTCATGTTCCACATTGAGACAGTCTCTGGCCTTTGTTTTAAGCGTAACCAAAGTTGAAAAACCACTCTCACTGTCTCACATCTTTATGTGGTGACAAAGAGTATTAGCATTTTTAAAGCTCTGTTAGCTATATCAGGATATTCGGCAGTGTTTTAGAGTATCGCCGCAATTGAGGATTATTATTTTAACTTTGTTGGATCGTTATTGATTCTTTTTAGTGATTTTCACTATTTGAATAAAGAATTGGCTTTAAATTTTTATTAAAAATAGTAAATCAACTGTCAATCTGGATTCCTATAAAAGAGTGTAATAGCGTTCTCTCTCCGATCTTTATGAGAGTGGGTGTAACATGGGCATTTGAGATGACCTTTGTCTTGTCCATGTTCATTTTAAGACCCTATCTTTTGGAAGCTCTGCTGAGGGAATCGAGCATTGTATTGATGTCCTCCATAGTCTCAGCCATGACAACTATATCTTCGGTAAACCAAAGGTGAGTGATATACTCACCATTGATGTTGATACCTAGCCTTTTCCAGTTCAGAACCTTAAAGACCTCCTTCAGATATATAGGCAACCGCTCCATGTAAAATACTGGTATCTGCTTAGACTGAAGGCCGACCCTAACAGTCGGGAAAATCTTAACTTAGAACAATGCCCCGCAAAACCGTTTTCACAGTTTGTCTGCGGGAACAAAACAAATAAAATTATAAATAATGTTTATGTTGTTGTTTAATTATGTTATTTGTATATAAATGACTAGCTGCGCCCCGCAGTTTCATCCGCATAAGTCTAGATGCCGTGGTAATCCTTAATATTATAAATGCGAAAGTAAGTTTGTTTGTTACGCCTTCACGCTAAAACGGCTGAACGGATTGGGATGAAATTTGGCACATATATAGATGATGCCCTGGAAAAGAACATAGGATACTTTTTTTTTTCCCACGGGATCGAGACTTATGCGGGTGAAACCGCGGGGCGCAACTAGTATCGGAATAAAAAATATCCTATGTCCTAACCCAGGTCATGCTCTACCCATGTGCCACCGTGAAACCGTAACAAACAAACTCACTTTCGCTTTTATAATATTAGTTAAGATTGCGTTTTTGATAGTATCTCCAATTTTAACCGAATTGGTTTTACTTACAACTCATGTCATAATATCCAGGTACGCTTTCAGTAGCTGGATCGCCGCAGCCGTTCAAACCGATCACAGAGGAGCCCAGCATCATCACTCGGATGCCGCACATGATCAACCAGCAATACAGGTGAATAATTCATCTCTAGGTTTTGTCATTTAGTTCCACTTGCACCACAAATCTCTAAACGCATTTAATGAAACCTATTACAACAACATCGTTCTATTTCAGTCAAATACGTGATCTTTTATTCATACGTTAATTTTCTTAAGTTTGGATACGATAATATATATGTGTTCCTTTTGTTGTCCCATAACTCTACAAGTTATATGCTATAGTCCTAGAACAAGTGTTCCAAAAATACATAGTTTCGAAGATAACATAACTCTAGACTCTCGCTATGTGCATCTAAGTTTCATTGATGTATACATTTCCAGTGTAAACTGACCTCGCATTGTACGGAAATCCTATACAATGCGACATCAGCATAAACTGGAAATGTGTAGCTTGATGTGTAGCCGTGTGTACGAGCAAATAATTTTCATTAAAACCAATCATTCATATTGAAAGCTAAGAAAATGCGACGTTATCATGAATTGAATGTTTCTTTTTTTTATATTTCACGTAAGGGTGTTTGACATAAATAATCGTGACTCTAATTTTGTACGAAAAATAAAAACTTATTTGAAAAATAATTCATATGCCAGTTGATTCTTTGACATGGTTTCATTAATATCCTAGACATAGAGTTATGGGATATCTAAAGGTAACACGTAGTATATTTTTTTGTTTTACGTAAAATATGTTGATTTTGTGAAATTATGAGGTGTTCCGTTAAATATAACTTACGAACCTTGTTGATGATTTTTATGGTATTAATCTTCTATTATTATTCAGCAAGTACATATTTGTGTGTGTGTTATTTTCTTAAGTTTCACGTTGATTGGCGGCAGTAGTATGTCGCCAATCAAAGTAAAATTGAAGAAAATTTTAAGCCGTGGAGATATTCTTCTTAAATTATTGACGTCTTTATATTATGTTAACGATGCGTTCGTTTCAGGGGTCCGATGATGTACCCGGGCGGCGGCCAGTACGCGCCGCGACAGAACATGGCCATGTACCCCATGCACCCCGCGCTCGGCCCCGCGCGCCAGTTCCCGCAGTACTACCCGCACATGCGCGCCCTGCCGCCCACGCACCCCTCGCACCAGTCTCATCAGTCGCACCAGTCTCATCAGCCTCACCAGCCTCACCAGTCTCATCAGCCTCACCAGCCTCACCCGCCTCACCCGTCGCACCAGCAGCACCCCCCGCACCCCGGCGCGTACCCCCCGCGCGCGCCCTACTCTGCCGCCACGTCGCCCGCGCCGCCAGGCGCCCGCCCGCGCCCGCACGGCATGCCGCCCGGCCCGCACGGCCCGCCCGGGCATGCTCCGCCCGGGCACGGACCGCCACCAGGACACGGCCCGATGCCCCCGGGACACGGCCCGCCAGGACACGGGCCCTCTCCTCCCGGACATGGCCCGCCCGCCCCGGGCCATGGCCCCCCGCCGCACCTCGGACACGGCCCGCTCGGCCTGCACCGGCCGCACGCGCCCGGCCCGCCCGGCGCGATGTCTCCTGCTTCCAGCCCACATGGCGTGCCAAACTCCGGCCTGCCTGGGCCGGGCGGGCCGCTCGCTATGCATCGCGGTATGCCCCTCGGCCTGGCCGGGCCCCTCGCCGGAGCCTTGCAGGGCCGGGAGCCTTCCGCATCCCCGTCGGCCCCCCCACGCTCCACGCCCCCCTCGGAGCACGAGCCCCCCGTGCGGATCAAGGCGGAGGTAAAAACGGAGCCAGAGTACCACTCGCCCGCCGGCTCACCCGCGCGCGAACCCACCCCGCCGCGCGACGAGCCGCCCAGGCATCCCAAAATCAAACACACAGAGAACAAGGACCGGCGGCCGCGGTTCCCGCTGGGGCCGTACGCGCCGCAGTACGGACCGTACGGGCCCTACGCGCCGCCCCCCGGCCCCGCCGAGCGCGGCGCCATGCCGGGCCCCCGGCCTCCCCAGTTGCTCCACCCCTACGCGCCCGAGGCGCGACCGCGGAGTCCCGCGGCGTCGGAGCGACCGCAGTCGCTGGAGCCGCCCGGCCACGGGCCGCCGTACCTGCCCGCGCACCTGCGGCCCCTGGCGCGGCCGCCGTTCGGGCCGGGCGCGCGCGGCGGGCCGGCGGCGCAGTTCGCGGCGCCGCAGTACGCGGGCGCGCGCACGCCGCCGGGCGCGCCCGAGCGGCTGACGTCGCCGGCGCGGCTGGAGCCGCTCGGGATCGTGAAGCAGGAGGTGTTGGGCTGCGTGAAGTCGGAGTCGCCGGCCCCTCAGGCTGCGGTGCAGCTGCCGGGCGCGCTGTGTGCGCGGCCGGACGCGGAGGGCGCGGTCCGGCTGCCGGACGGCGGGGCCGGCGCCGTGTCCGGCTCCGTGTTCGGCGGACTCGTGAGCTACTTCTCGAGCCAGCACGAGGACGACGACATCGACGCGTGAGTCGCTCGTACTTGTACTCGCTGTACATAACGCGCGATAGATAATTATATTTATGCGCCGCGCCTCGCGGCTCGCCCTGTACGATATTGTGTTAGCGTAGGACATTTAGTTTAGCGATAGGAAGTAAATACTATATATTATGAGTCTTTTTGGTCTCGAATAGGCGAATGTATTATTATTTTGGTTATGTTTAAGTGAGATTTATTTATATACGACCGATAGGTACTTACAGTATACTCTGAATACGAATTTTATTAAAGAGATCGATGACATTTTTTTTGAAAAAATAAATGTTTTATCCTACAAATCACTTGTATTATTTCAATTCTAAAGTATATTTTTTTGTTATTCTAATCTTGAGAGGCTTCATTATGAATTTGTAAAAATGTGAAAATTAAATATTGACCTTCAATCCAGTGGGTATAAATAAAAACAATAAATTAATATAAAATACTTTATTTACGAGGTCTCCCGGCGACTTTTTTACTTCCTGCTGCTTGTTTGTTTTTGCCTCCAAATGATAGTGGTTGTTCTGGAAAGAATAACAAAGAAATAAGTCTCGTAAGTAGCTGTTAACTTCAATCTATCATCAGTTTAAATTGCTCTATTTCCCTCATCTCTGGTACACAGTCAGTAACGAAAGTTTATTAACACTATTACTTTTGCATACCATCTAAGGCCCTTTCCTCACTGGTCGGTACGTCTGCGGTGCGGGATCGTTTCGGTACCGCGTGACGTCACGCGTTTTACTGCATTGGTACCGAAAGCTGACCGAGCACCTTGTATTTAAAATTATAAAGAATTATAATAAAGCTTCCGAAAATCTGTGGTTGACTAATACTAAATTTCCAAAAAAAAAAAACTAGTGAAAAAAAAAAACACAGTTTCCGAAAAGTCAATATGTTGTGCTACAAAAGTTTGTGACAGAAACGAATCTCTACAAAACCGACTCCGCGTAGAAGACGAGGGGTAGGGCAGGCAAGAGCCTGCCCTACCCCTAGAGTGTAATTTAAGCCCGCGTAGGTGCGGAGAGGCGAGGCGGCCCGCGAGCTGAGGAGCAGGTGGTGAACGTTGAAACCATCTGCGACGATAAGCTCGCGTGGAACCGCCGGAGCCTCGCAGCGCCGAAGCCGTGACAGAAACCATGCCTCTGCCTAACCCTTCGGGGATTACAGGCGTGATGTTATGTAAAATAAATATTTTTGAATAACTAGGTATAACTTTGAAATCGATGTCAATCGACTGTCGATGCAGACTGTACCTAGTAAATGAATATGAAACCCGTATTAAACTCACCAGCCGGCGCTATCTTGAGCGATATATCGAATGTTTTGCTCTTCGGCCTTTTCGCGGCTGGCTCCATTTTCTCAGGCGTTTCTGTCGGTGTTACCGTCTCTTGCGTGGCTGCCCATCCATCCTACAAAACCAATTAGATTGACTGTTGTAAACAACTACTGAAACCCCAAAGGCAGAATCTAGGCGGGGGCGAAAGTAAGGCTAAGCGTATGCCGAGACGCAAGTCCACGCAGAGCAGGGCAGAGCAGATTTTGTAATGCATGAACGTACTGACAGCTGCGTACGCTGCGGCGCAGGCACGTGCGACACAGACGTGTCTGTCCTGCTCTGCGTCTCGTTGTAAAGCCGGCACAGATTTCTGCGCGACGGCGACGCGTGCAGGTCGTCACTTGTTTTTTACCACTGATTCATAATTTTGTTTCAATGACAGATTGTTTGTACTAGCTAGGACGCGAATGTGTTGTAGGTCCGTCTTACTATGCGTTCGCACTGGCGAAACATCACAACAAAACATGTTGAAATCTCTAGTGCCTGTCCAACTTTGTATGGAAAATTGACAGAAAATAGAGATTCCAACATGTTTCGTTGTAAATGTTTCGCCAGTGCAAACGCACAGTTAGCATACGTTTAGCCTTATCCCCATGCGTGACAAAATACACACGATAGTTAAAACGAACTAAGGGCGTTTTTACTTAGCCCATCTATTTTATAGGTACTGTAGTTCTGAGCTATTTAAGTACCTACTACTGACATATGGTTTGTAAAAAAATTGTATTTGTATGTGTAAGGATGCAATAGTCATTTGCAGTCATTTTGGCCACATTGGTCATCTACTCTCTTTCAAATAAAGTTGGAAATACTTATAACTTTATAAGTCTACACAAGTTATAGTGAAAATTACTTCACACAATTCTACTAAAAACGTCCATACTAAGTTACAAACCTCTGGGTCTTCAATTTCCGGTGCTATGGGCAGGAAGGACAGCATATGTTCGTCCTCTCCTTCCTCGTCGGAACTGCAGAAAGCTGCCACGGGCTCGCACGTCGTCACGTCCACCTGTTTCAAATGGAACGCCTGACTCTAAATAATTTAGTTTTTCTATTCGTAAAGTGGTAAAAAAATAACTTCTTTTCATTTAATCTTCAAGGCATACGGTTTTTAGGGTTCCGTACCCGAAGGGTACCAAACGGAACCCTATTACTAAGCTTCCGCTGTCCGTCCGTCTCTCTGTAAGGGAGCTGTATATTATCATGAACCGTAATAGGTAGACAGTTGAAATTCTCACAAATTGTGTTTTTTTTTTTATTGCCGCTATAACAAAAAATAATAAAAATTAAATAAAGTTATACATTAAAAGGAAGTAACGAAAGTTTATTGTAATAAACAATATTGAACGATGGTACGGAACCCTTCGTGTGCGAGTCCGACTCGTACTTGGCTGGTTTTTATTTAATACTTCGTCTATACATAATAAAAGTCTCACAAAAACTCGAAAATAGCTCGACCGATTGTGATGAAACTTTGGTTAGTTGTTGTATGCGCGCCGGAGAAGGATGTTAAAAAAAAAAAAACTGAAAAGCATTTCAACGGATACCGGACATTAGCTAGTAATTATATAAAAATTTGTCACATTTAGTGTGTCTATGTGACCGCATTGTTCTTCTAAACAACACAAAGGATTTTAATGCGGTTTTCACTATCATTTAGAAAATTAATTCCGGAAGGTTTATGTATATTATATATTAATATTAAACTTGGATATTATAATAAAGAAATCTCCATGTTTCGTCAAGTCGTGAAAACCGTGCTAAGCAGGCGCGGGTCGCTTGTTATTATAATTAAAAAAAACATTGCTTTTTACTCAAACTTAACATCACGAAAATGCACATGTCAAGGAATAAAACGATTCGCCAGTCAGCAAAATGGTAGCAAGGCTGACTGTTTAAGGAGCATCTAAAAGAAACCGAGACTCCGAGAGTCACTTGTACTCCTCGCCATTGTGATTTTTTTTTTTGTACTGGACTATTGCTCGGAACCTTCTGGTTACAGATAAATTAAAGGTCAAAGTTTTTTTGTTTTTCTTCTTTATACACTTAACTTTGAATACCCCGCCAAAACTCCTGTACAATTGCATGGTACCAATAGCATAATAATTTGCGTGAGTTACATTGCGCGCTGCCGTAAACAGCGATTTCTCACACCAACAATAGACGTCGTTTTCCAGCTATAATTATTGTTGCTCAATGTTACTCAGTTTGGTGTACAGAATACGTAGATAACGGATATGTGATGGGGCTTTTTACACCCTGTATGAGTAAAGATTACGGCTGTACATACCTCCACCTCCTCATCATTATGACTCTCGCCAGTCTGGTCTACTGACCGGTCTTCATCTTCCACGTCAAACTCACTCTCTCGTTCTTCATATTCCACATTCTCATCAAGTTCTTTAAAGTCAGGCGCAAACGCTGACCAGTTCTCTACTTGATTTTGTGCCCAGATTGAGACTACGCCTGCGAAGGAAATGAAAAACGGTAAAGTATCTATTATATTTTGTCGAAGGTGCATTGTTTGTTTCAATTTGAACCTTACTTCATTCTTAATAAAGTTCAAAGCATTGGGGACTCAGATAATTATCTACTATTTGCTTTTAATCACAGGTCAGCCCAGGGTGATAAGTAGAGATCGGATATTCGGATGCATATTTACCTAAAGTTAATATTTGGCTAGAAATTATGGAAGTGGCTTTTTAATAAATAAAAAAAATAACATAAATCCCGAAATTCTATAACATCCAGGAATGCACAACTAATCAGATATATGGTATGGAAATGACTTATAAGCCCTCTTATGAAGGTTACTTTTGCGATGTTAACATAAAAATTTATATACCCACTAAACATTTTTTTACGAACCTCAAGACACCGAGTTGTTTGTCGCTATGTGCTATGCCAATTTGGCAACCTACTTTACAACATTAGCTTTTCTATAGATAAAAAGTACTAAATTTATTAATTCCAGAGTCGCGAGATTTTTGCGATCGATACAAAAGTGCATTCCATATTAGCCAACACCTGAACGTTAATAAATATAATACATTCGATTCTATAATCACAACTCTTAAAGTGGATCCGGGAATCCCGGGATTTTTTCGATACAAAAGTGTATTCCATAATAGCCAACACCTACACTTTAGGTAAATATACATCCGATTATCTGATCACTGGTGATAAGAAAAAGAGTGGTATCTTCTTTTTTTGATGACCACTATTTTAGAAGAACGGTAAGACAGTATTGGTAGATAACATGGACTTCATCAGTTAATACATATCATGAAATGGACTGAACATAAATTACCTGCACTAATACTAGCAATGATCGGCCTGATGGGATGCCACACAACATCCAGTAGCAGTTCTCCCTTAGTTCCGTGCAGGATCTTGACGAGGTTCCCGATGGACTTCTCCCAGATATAGAGTGCGTGCTGTCGAGCTGATCCCGCGCAGATGTATTCACCGTCGCCCGAGAAACAGCATTTCTTCCATGTTGTTCTAAGAAAGGAATGTGTAATTGATCCAGTTGTTTTCTAATCACTATAGTGTAGCAGAATGTAGCACAAAGTTAGCCTTATAAGAAAAGCAGTCATTTGCTCAATAAATGAGCAAGTAAGTAATTTTCTTAACCTTGTTGTAGGCTTCTAACCAGCAACTTAATTGCGAAACATACTTTCCATCACAATCCTAAGGATTTTGACTGAAATTGCTAATCAACAGTGTATATAATATAATGAATGTTGTTGAACTGTCCAAATGAAAAGCATTGCCATCGTAAGTGTGTTACTCATTATCCCCTCAGGTGAGTATGGGTCCTACCGCTGATGTTTCAGAAACTTAATCGGCAAGCACTTATTGCCACATGGGAAACTTACTTGTTAACAAGATCCTGTAATTTTTGTATAGGGTCTGGCTCGCCGTTTAATCCACATTTGAGTACTTTGCTTGATTGATATACTCGTATGACGCGATCCGATGTATTTACGAGAAAACAGCTGAAATAATATGTTTTGATAACAATTTGTGAGACTGAGTCAATATTTTTTTTTTTTTTGGTTAAGTTGTTTTTAAACCAATTCAGGAATGAATTATAGAGTGACGGCCGCCAGGGAAGAATGGAAAAAAAAACGTGTGGCGCCAACCCTAAGTAACATGAGACAAGTGCAAGTTAAAGGGTTAATAAATATAGTAAAAGCTGTATCAACTTACTCTCCTCTTCTTGCAAACTCTATACTCTTAATACTTGTTGTACTGGATGTGCCAACAACTATTTTAAAACTAGCCTTTACTGCTAACGTCTGAGTGTCTAAAATTAATATCTTCCCTTTGGCATTGCCTGTGTAGACGTGGTCTCCTCTTCTGTCAAATGATGCTATTACATTTATGTCACCCTGAAAAGATAAGAAGAAATTGTGTCTAAAAAATCATCCTAAGTTTCAAATTACTACTCGGATATCAAATTCTCTAATTATTACTACTGAATTTGCCAAAAGACAGTTGTCCTAGCAACTTACATCATCATCTATAGGTAGTATTTTGTGTTCCCCATCAGTATCAACCAGCAGTGCCGCATGTCTCATCGGACACACTAGGAATCTCTTATCATTTCTAGGATCAAACTGTACCCTCAGTATGGGAGTTGGAAATCTGTACCGCTGTTCACACTCTCCGGAAAGAACATCCCATATACATACATTGTGGTCTGTAGATGCTGAAAGGAGCTGAAGACAAAAAAAGGTTGTGTTCAGTTTAAATGTGGAAGTAAGCTATTTAACAACCAAACATAGTATAGAATATTTTGTATATCTTTTTCTTTCTGTATTATGTTGTAAACAAGTCATACATTCAATATTTGACCCAAAACAAATAGAAAAGTAGCTTTAAATGATTAACCTCAAGCAGAATTAAACAATACAGAAAAAAGTTTTTTTTTTTTAATTACAAAACTGAACACAAAATGACTTTACCTTTTTACAATTCCTCGACCAGCTAAGACTACATACAGGATACACATGTGCTGATATTGACTTAGCTATGCCCCGAGTAAGGAAGTCCCATATAAATATCCTGCCATCATTGCAGCCCACTGCTAATAGAGTTCCCCTTCTGTTGAAGGCACAGGTTGCTGCCAGTGATATTGAGTCTAATGTGCCATCAAATTCCTGGGGAAATTTTTAGTTTTTTCTTGTAAGAGGTTGTTTATGTTTTGTTAGTGAAAAATTATGACTAAATAAACGTGGAATTGAATATGCCAGTTTTTCATTTACATCATTAAAACACTACAAAACGTAAAGTTTACAAAGATGCAGTTAGATTCGGGCAAACTCAAGTCGGTGTTTAACTTACGCGGGCGTAACCGAAGTTATAAATGGGATAAATAGTTGCTTACCTCAGGATAGTTTTGACCAAATGATTCTGAAAGAGATAAGCATTATTGTTTATTAGTAAATTTCGTAAACAAAACAAAATACAAAAAGTTACCGAAAGTCACTTACCAAGTAATTCTAAATTCATGATTTTAATAAACTAGGTTTAATTAGTGTAAATATTTTTACAAATGCCTCTGACTTACGGAACAATATAGGTACTCTATAACTTAAATAAACAAAAATTTATGAAGAAAACCCTTTTTCAGCGTAGCCGACTGACGCGCTTTAGACAATTGACATTGACAATTTTTGACAGTTTCTGCATGGCAGCCGATCCGATGGCAGCATGGCTTTTACGTTCCAAGGCCGCGATTGTGGTTAGTGTGGAGCATTATGGCTGATTATGTAAAAATAAATAAATAAAAAGCCAGTAAAAAAAAAAAGTAGTAGATTGTTTGCCAAGGGAGCAAACAACTATTTTTAAGGTGAGAGTGTTTCTTTGAATCCAGAGCGGAGCAAAGGATTCTAGAAGAAAAAAAAAGAAAAGAAGAATCCTGAAAGAAAAAAAAGAAGAACCTCTTGAAGAACTTCCTGAGAAGAAGAAGAGAAAGAAAGTAGAATCCTGAGCCATGGGGTCTCAACTCGAACAAATTATAATTAGTTCTGAAAAAAAAATCATAGATGGCAGCATAGGTAACAAATATGAAATTAACAATCACTAAAAAGCGATAAACGGCTGATTTTGGCGTAAGTATGATTAGTAAAAATCAAAACTTCTTGTTTAATGCTGATTTATCTATATAAACTCATAAATCATCTATTTTCAACAAAAATGATGAATGAAACATTTTGTTCAGGGCTCTTTGCAATAAATAGATGGCGTATTATTCAATTTGTCATCACATCTGTCGCTATTATTTTACGTTTAGTAGTAAATCAAACAATTTTTGAAGTGAAAACATCTTTAGGCGCGTTGGGCATTTTTGAGATGGGAAAAACAATTGAACTCGCGACACCGTTACCGACATCTCATTTTAGTAACCGCGATTGTGCTCTTTATTAATATCAAGTTACGGATCAATGTTCTATGCAAGTATGTGTACAGTTTTGGAAGTTTTTTTTTTTTTTGTAAACGCGATTGCGATCTTTATTTAGATAAAGTTACGGACCAATGTTCAATACAAGTATTTTTCTTCCACCAAGATCTTGTTCAAGTTTTCGCTTCTGTCGGCACTCCCGGAGCGCCACTGTTTTTTTTAATAATCTATTACCTACTTTACGCAGAAATATAATATCTGAAAGAAATCTATACATGTTTTTGGCAAGTACCTACCTACTTATGTTTTTATCATTTTACTGAAAAACCGGCCAAGTGCGAGTCGGACTCGCGCACGAAGGGTTCCGCACCATTATCTATAAAAACGGCAAAAAAATCAAGTTTGTTGTAGGGGAGCCCCCTTAGATATTTATTTTATTCTGTTTTTTAGTATTTGTTGAAAAGATTGTAAAAAATATCTTTGCTTTGTTTAAATTCAATCTCTTTTTATTGTATGTAATTGCATATCACGTGTGCACTGTGAACATGTACATTCTATAACGCTACCAAATACTGGGTACGTCTTTCATCGACTTGAATATGCCCTGACGGCTGAGAGTATGTCATGCTCACTCAAATGTCTCGCTGATGGTGGCGTGTGTGTTGCATCACTAAGGGGACGATAACTGACTTTTCATGATTTTATACTGAAGATGACGTCTAAACGAGTAGTGTTAGTAATTTAGAAAAAATATATGTTGAATTAGAGCATTTTCTTAATATTTTAATATAGGCATATTTTTGATTATGTTTATATTACATAGTGAAATTAATTTGTAAAGTTATGTCTAACGCGTATAAAAAACCGAGAATGACGTAAAATCTATCAAGCGTATTTTTCTGGAAACTTCACTATTTTAAAGATAATTAAATTATTGATCGTTTAGTATACGTGTTTTATTAAAATACCTTTTGATTTACGGGTAATAAATTAATAATGCGTCTAATTTGGGACAGCGCTCCTTGATGGGCGAGTCCTATTACTGGCTGGTCGTACGACGCGTTGCGTGAGCTCAGTACAGAACACGCAAGCTAACCATTGAAGGTCACTGTAATATATCTGCGTCTTAAGTTCCCTTCAAAATGGTTGAGCTAAATGGTGCTGATCCATGCGTCATGTTCGTGAACGGGCGCTGTCAGTAGGGACTGGTCATCTCTTAGCTGCCACGGTTTATTTTAATTTTTGAATTGTTTTTGTTTTATATTTTTATTACGGACGCTTTTAACGTGCACGTCTTTCCATATTGTTCTCACATGTATAATTTCAACATGAATGATGTAACCAATATTTTGTAACAACATTTTTATTTAAAAGAGTGACCATGGAGTTTCTTGCCCGTTCTTCTCCATAGGTACCTACTACAATTAGGAATGGGCAACTAGCTTCATCTTTCTGACTGACCGACCCCTTGACAATTCAAAAGTACCTGTAATTGGTTTATTTGAAATAAATGCTTTGAGTTTGAGTTTATAGCGGTAACAGAAATACATCATCTGTGAAAACAACTGTCTTAATAGAGACACAGCCTGGTGACAGACAGACGGACAGCGGAGTCTTAGTAATAGAGTCCCGATTTACCCTTTAGGTACGGAACCCTAAAAAGGATTGCACGAAACATTTTAAAAGTAGATAGGTAGCTAATGGTGCCGATTCTCTTGTACACCGAACGAAACTAACTAAACTATCACTAAAATTCCTTTACTATGAGAATCTCAAAGCTGTTTTGCAAAATAAATTCTCTTTTTAAAATAATTTTGACATATCTAAATCGAATTTGATAATCGCGACTCCACACGTGATACCTAACCACGTGAATCTTTTTAGAGCCGGAGGCGCGCAGGGGGGCAACCTCGATGTGTTTTATATGAAATTTTTCACTTTGCGTAGAAAAAAATATATACCTACATGTAGAGCGTTAGGGGTTTAAGGGTTTTATAAAGGGGGTCGAAATTTTCATTATTTTTGCGATTGGACACACCGTTTTCGAGATATAAGCAAAAGAAAAAAAAACATGTGTGCAATTCACACGTGGTAGAATTGAAACCTTCAAAAATTAAAAAAAAATGTTTTTGTACGCGCACGAACACGTATTAACACACGTCCACACGGCTACACATCAAGCTATACATTTCCAGTATAAGCTGACCTCGCATTGTACGGAAATCCTATACAATGCGAGATCAGCATAAACTGGAAATGTATAGCTTGATGTGTAGCCGTGTGTACAACGCTGAGGCCCAAGCAAACTCCCACTATGCCTTGGCAAACACGAGTGGAGGGGGTACGAAGCAGAGCATAAAGAGAACCACGAACATAAGAACACACAGAGACACACCCCCACACACACACAGACACTCCCACAAACACACAGACAGCCCCGCATACACACACAGACACTCCCACACACACCCTCAGACACACCCCACACACACCCCCACACACCCTCAGACACACCCCCACACTCACCCCCACACACACCCTCAGACACACCCCCACACACAACCTCAGACACACCCCCACACATACCCTCAGACACACCCCCACACACCCTCAGACATACCCCCACACACACAGACACCCCCACAAACACACAGACACACCCCCACATACACACAGACACACCCCCACACACACCCTCGGACACACCCCCACACACCCTCAGACACACCCCCACACACACCCTCAGACACACCCCCACACACCCTCAGACACACCCCCACACACCCTCAGACACACCCCCACACGCCCTCAGATACACCCCCACACACACCCTCAGACATACCCCCACACACACAGACACCCCCACAAACACAAAGACACACCCCCACATACACACAGACACACCCCCACACACACAGACACCCCCACAAACACAAAGACACACCCCCACATACACACAGACACACCCCCACACACACCCTCAGACACACACCCTCAGACACACCCCCCCCCCACACACTATAATGCTTCCTATCTCATTTTCTCCCACGTTAAATCTTATGTATTTATGTGTCTGTCTCTTTTTCGTTTCATCGAGTTTCAAATCACAACGATGCTAAAGAAGTTTTCACTTCAAAAAAAAGATTCAGTACTGTTTTTGTATCTGAAGTCGAGGTGTTGGTGTGAATTTTAAGTTCATGACAACCAATTTTATTCCACATGTTTTTAGTCGAAAAACGTCAAATTCAGAATAGCAAAATTGCCATTTTCACTAAAGTAATATCTCAGTTCCATCTTCAAAATATAGTTAAGTTGTGTCATTTTAGTCTTTAGAAACTATTCCGCCAACTCGAGATATTTTTTTGTTGTTTTGTTATTACACTTGTCCTTGAACGTACCGTGCGATGTAGAGACTCTAAAATATCTAAGTCGACTCCTAGATGGCGTTGTAAAAGTCGCTTATGCTACCATCTGTTAATAAAAACCGGCCAAGCGCGAGTCGTACTCGCCCATGAAGGGTTCCGTAGCAACAAGTAACATTGAATGAAAGGTAAATTGCGGTTTACGATTTATGACGTATTAAAAAAAAACTACTTGTTAGATCTCGTTCAAACCAATTTTCGGTGGAAGTTTACATGGTAATGTACATCATATTTTTTTTTTAGTTTTATCATTCTCTTATTTTAGAAGTTACAGGGGGGGGGACACACATTTTACCACTTTGGAAGTGTCTCTCACGCAAACTATTCAGTTTAGAAAAAAATGATATTAGAAACCTCAATATCATTTTTGAAGACCTATCCATAGATACCCCACACGTATGGGATTGATGAAAAAAATTTTTTTGAGTTTCAGTTCTAAGTATGGGGAACTCCAAAATTATTTGTTTTTTTTCTATTTTTATGTAAAAATCTTAATGCGGTTTACAGAATACATCTACTTACCAAGTTTCAACAGCGTAGCTCTTATAGTTTCGGAAAAAAGTGGCTGTGACATACGGACGGACAGACAGACAGACAGACAGACAGACAGACAGACAGACAGACAGACAGACAGACAGACATGACGAATCTATAAGGGTTCCGTTTTTTGTCATTTGGCAACGGAACCCTAAAAATGGAGGAAAAAAAATAGCCAGTTCAATAGCCAGTTTTAGGGAGGTGTCATTTCCTTGTATGGGATTGGGTATCTGTACGTAGTATTATATTATCTGTGCCTGAGCGCAGCGAGGGATTCAAAGAACGTCATTCGAGCTTAAAATAGTGTTGCTCCGGAGGTGAAATTTTTACCTTTTATGAGAAATAAAAACGTCTGTGATCCGACCCCGTCAGGAACGAAGTTCCTTCTCACGTATGATTTAAAAAACAAAACTTTTCGCAGCCGCCATCCTGGATTTACATTTTGACCTTACTATCGGCTTTAGCACCCTCGAAAACTATGAAAACGACACTCATGACGAAAAATTTGAAAATTTCCACAGCCACCATCTTGGATTTACATTTTCAACTCACCATCGGTTTTAGCACCCTTGAAAACTACGAAAACGACACCCATGACGATAAATTTGAAAATTTCCGTAGCCACCATCTTGGATTAACATTTTGATCTCACTATCGGCTTAAGCACCCTCGAAAACTATGAAAACGACACCCATGGCGAAAAATTCCAAAAATTTCGCAGCCGCCATCTTGGATTTTCATTTTGACCTCACTATCGGCTTTAGCACCCTTGAAAACCATGAAAACGATACCCATGATGACAAATATGAAAATTTTCGCAACCGCCATCTTGAATTTTCATTTTGACCAAATTCACACTTTCTCTCTCTCTTGCCAGCCTGTTATTTGTTCATACAATGTTCGTGTTTGATCTCTTTGGTGATTGGAATTTTTATTAACAATATAGGTACACATTCAAAATTCAAATCCCTACGGATTATAAAGCTATTTTAGTCCCTGTATAGAAAGAATAAAATGGTGCCGATTCCCTTGTTCACAAACTAAACTAAATTTAAGTTCAGTGCATCTTTTTCTTTCTATTTCATTAAGAAAAGGACAGAGGATAAATTTTAGTTTAGTCCTGTCAAATTAATCAGCGCCTGTCACTCTCCATACAAGTTTAGACGTGATTAAAAACTTGCCGACTAAAATTACGTCAATTTAGTCCTGTCAAATTAATTACGACAGTTTAGTCCTGTCAAATTAATCAGCGCTTGACGTAAGTCAAGCGCTGATTAATTTGACAGGACTAAACTAAAATTTATCTTCTGTCCTTTTCTTAATGCAATAGAAAGAAAAAGATGCACTAAACTTTAATTTAGTTTAGTTTGTGAACAAGGGAATCGGCACCACTAGCTCTTTTTTTGAGTAGATGTGATAAAAAAGATATTTTTAAATGGTTTTGTGGCGTATACAAGTTTTTTTTTTAAATTCTACTATTTATTTCTATCGTACGCATCCAGTCTTTAACAAAAAACGAACTTAAGTCAACAAACACAAAATAACCTAATAAATTATAAAACGTTCATAATTTAGTGACTTTTCTAAGGCTAAAGCTGCTTTTTACCAGTGGTAGACGCTTCCCCTGTCCTTAGCTCATATTTTAATAGTGCTACACTCCAAGTCTCACACATATTTATCTAGTTTTCGTATTATTTGTGATCGACACAAAAGTAAACAAAAAATGGCGGTTTAAAAACGTACAACAGTGCTGCCACCTATTATGAGCTCTCAGTTTTATTTCAAAAAATTCAAAATTCAAAAGTCATTTATTCAAACTAGGCTGAGAATCAGCACTTTTCGAACGTCAAAATTACATAAGACAGTCCCCCAAAAACGCCCACCCTTCACCACTTCCTAGTGCCTTTAGCTGGGAAGAAGAAGTGGCGCAACAAACTCCCCAGCAGCACAGCTGTCTGTTCAAGTTAGAAAAAATGATTCTATACAATAGTATTCAAAATAACTTACATTATGCAACACAAAACATAATTCAAATGATAAATTATAGGCCATATGCCAGCTAGCACACGCCAATATACCAGCCAAAAACATCGAGAACTATACTCAAGCAATATTTAAAAAAAATAAAAACTAAACGTAAAAAGAACTAAATATCTATATAAAAGCCTCCAGACATAAAGGGCGTGCCCGCTTACATAAAGCCGTAATTGGCAGTTATAAATGATAAACTAGGACCATCGGGGTAAATGAACAGTTAATTACTAGTAACAATAACAAAACCATGATCAGCAAGACGACCAAGCAGCACACGTCCGAGCATGACGAACTTGCTGGTTGCTCAGGCAAAAAAATAATATGATCAATTGTCGAGGTCGCTAGCTAACCACAAAAACATTGTAATGAGTAGATTATGTGAACAATAAAATAAAATTAATAAAAAACTCATATAAAATGACAGTAGGTAAGCTAATTCTGGAGAAAGAACATGAACATTGTCTTGAGTTAATCACAGCGACCAACTATTCTTATCATTTAAGTAATCGTTGATACAATAGTATGCCTTTGAACAAAGGTTGGATTTTACTTTAGTTTTAAATGCATTAAAAGGCAAATCTAGAAAAGAAGAGGGTAGCTTGTTATAAAAAGTTATACCAAGCCCAACAAATAAGTTATGAACCTTATGAAGCCGGTGAAAGGGAGCTCGTAGTTTGTCCTTATTTCTAGTGTTAACATTGTGAATATCACTGTTTTTAGTGTATAAGTGTATATTTTGCCTAATATATAAGATGTTGGCGAAAATAAATTGTGATGCCACCGTGAGAAAACCAATATTTTTAAACAAATCTCTTAGAGAAACTCTGGCACCTAGCTGGTAAATTGCTCGAACTGCTCGTTTTTGAAGAACAAATATATTTTGAATGTCAGCGGCTTTGCCCCACAGCAGAATACCATAGGACATAACGCTATGAAAATAACTAAAATAGACTAACCGAGCTGTATCAACGTCAGTGTATTGTCTTACTTTTCTGACAGCGTAGGCGGCCGAACTGAGCCTTCCCGCTAGGCTTGATATATGTGGGCCCCACTGAAGTTTGGCGTCTACTGTTATGCCCAGAAAAACTGCCGAGTTCACAATTTGAAGCACCTCTTTATCTAAGACGATGTTGGGTCCTAGATTTCTAACATTTGGTAGAGCGAATTTTATACATTTCGTTTTCTTGGCATTGAGAACTAGGTTATTTGTCGTAAACCAATCCGTAACCATTGAGAGTGCACTGTTTACGTCGTCAAAATCTTGTCTATTCCTGTCTACTTTAAAAATAAGAGAGGCATCATCTGCAAACAGTACAACGTTACAGATATCCTTTAAATAAAAAGGCAAGTCATTAATATATACTAAGAATAAGAATGGACCCAGTATTGAGCCTTGAGGTACACCTAACTGAACTGGTAGCTCGGAAGATTTCACACCATTAACATCTACACATTGGAACCTATTATGTAAATAAGAATTTATTACTTTAAGAGCTTCGTTTTGGACACCGTAATGACGTAGTTTACGCAAAAGTGTGTCATGGTGCACACAATCAAAGGCTTTGGAGAGATCACAGAAAACTCCAATAGCATTTTGCGAGTCCTCCCATGCGTTAAATATGTGTTTCAGCAGAGCAACACCCGCATCTGTGGTCGAACGACCTTTTGTAAAACCATATTGTTCATCATGAAGAAGTCTGTTTAAATTAAAATGTCTTAGCAACTGCTTGAGTATTAACTTTTCAAATATTTTACTGAATGCTGGTAAGATAGAGATAGGCCTGAAATTGCCAACGTCATTTTTGTTACCCGATTTAAATAATGGTATGACTTTACTACTCTTCATGAGGTCAGGAAAAGTTCCTAAATAAACACATTTATTAAAAGTTACAGCTAAATATGGAGCTACTATGTCTATTATATTACTTAATAGTTTAATGGAGATACCCCAGTAATCACCAGTGTTTTTAGACTTAAGTGTGTTAAAAACATTAACTACATCACGAGGTGTTACATGCTCGAAGCTAAATAAGTTACTACATTTAGGCACAGTGCTATGTAAAAGGTTTTCAGCTTTAGATGGGGACGAATTTAAGGAGCGAGTCGTAGTTATAGGTATGTTGGCAAAAAATTCATTAAATGCCTCAGCTACGTCGGCTGCTTTAACTAATTTATTGTTGACCATAATCTCGAGTTGTTTTTCTTGTTTAACCGACTTACCCGTTTCATTGTTAATAATTTTCCAAGTGGTTTTTACTTTATTATTTGAATTTTTAATTGTGTCGCCTAAAAATTTTGATTTTGCAAAAACACAAATATTTTAAAATAATTTTGAATAATTTTTGACATACTCTAAGAAAGGAGTGTCAAACCCATATTTTTTTAATTAATTTTTTTAATTTAAACCTCATTGTACAGACGCCAGCACATCAAGCTACCCGAAACTGTCAAATTTTCCCAATCAACTTTGAACCTTAGACATCAACGATAAAGTTGAAAATCTATTAAATAAATTTGACAGATTGTAGTAGCTTGATGTGCTGGCGTCTGTACATTGTAAACCAATGTAGACATGATTATGAATGTATTGGTGTGAAATTCGTTTGATGAATCAACTGTACCAAAAGCACAGCACCTGAATATTCACAAAAAAGAAAAAAAAATTGTCATCATGACACTGACAGTGACACATTTTTGGAGTGACATCTCAAACCTAAATTAGAAATAGTAATAAAGAAAAAAAAAATAGGATTATCTGATTAACGTTACATGTAAAATTAAATTTGATGAGATTTATCACAAAACCTAGATTAAATGGGCATAAAAAGTTATTATGTGCTTTTCCAAATCGATATAACCTTACAGTAGCACTAAAAACACATTGTGAGGTGGTGTTATTTACAGAAAAGTGTAACCAATTTCCCGTTTATACAATGAATATGGACATGGACAGTAGTAACAGTTGGCGGGGTGTACCTTTGACTGAGCTTTATGGGTCACAGTCACCGTGGGGTGCTCCAGAGTTCCCGCTAGTTTCTCCTTCGTATAACCATGCAGTATTGTATCATGTGCCGAGTAGTGGATGTGTGGCGAATGATAGGCCTCCTAAGCCGCAGATCGGACAAGACAAATGGGACTCGGAGCACGTGAGGATGCCCTACTCTGATCAGAGTCTCTATCCTGTTGAAGATGTAAGAAGCGCTTTTGTTGTTGTGATAATAAACAAAAAAACTTTTTCAAAAAAAAAAAAACAACCGACTTCCAAAAGAAACACTACAAAGTGAAAAATAACTTTAATTTCGGAAGTCGGTGTCTTGGATTCCGAAATTAAAGATATTTCTTACTTTGTAGTGTTTTTTTTTGGAAGTTGGTTGTTTTTTTGTAAAAAGTTTTTATTTTTCACTTTTTAGTTGTGGTACTTAACCCACACACATTCGAATACCACTACCTGCTACCAGTGACAGGAACTTATCATATCTACATACTAAGTGGGAAAAAAATACATATTTTGTAGCTAACTCAAAAATTGCCCAAGCAAAGTTAATAAAATTTATATGGGACTAATTTGAGAGCATACCCTTTCAAACAAAGAAAAGAATTTTCAAAATCGGTCTACAAATGATGGAGAAATTGGCAGACATACATAGAAAAAAAAAAACCTGCTACGAACATATAACCTCCTCCTTTTTGGAAATCGGTTAAAAGTCTGTTGTAGTCAGTGCTGTACTGAAGTTCTTTTAAAAATTATTAACGTTCATCATTGATTAAGATCAAAGGAAATAAATAAGAAATAGATTCTTTAAGGAAATACAAGTAAACACTGACCAAAACTTCATTTCACATAGGACTTGATAATGTAAAATTCATTCATATGATTACTTTAATTTTCAAGCAACAATTTTGATTCATTTCAGAGTAACGGTGAAACCCATCTCAAGAAGCGTTGGGACATGATAGAGAGTGCCCTTTCAAAGCCAATCCGCAACAGTGCAGAACTCGCCAACGCAATACTGAGTTACAATACAAAATTCAAGAATACTTGGAAGTTTAAAGGATTGCATAAGCTTTTTAATGAGGTATGGATATCTATATTCTTAGCCTTAAATTACATATATCAGAATAAATTAATTCAGAATATTTGGGTCCCAAATTCAACAATGCAAACTCCATAATATACTGATGTTGTTAGGTGTACCTCGTGTGTACAAGTGTCAGGACATGCAATGTTCCTAATTCCTTCTTAGTAATTGTTGAGTTTTGTTTATTTACTAACTATTATACATGGTGGATTTTTGAGATGGGTCTGTAAGGGCAGCTACCTTAACCATTGTAGCTACAGGAAAACAGTCTAGGAAACTGTCCTTGACTTTTTGAGACATTTTGATCTGCATTCACAGATTTTGAAAAACAAAAAAATCTAATTGAGTAAATGGGCAGTTTTCACAAAAACCTTTTTTTATGGCAATCAATCCTGTTTCTTATAAGGAACAAAAACGTTATTGTACCAAATGAAGTTTGAGTACTAGAAAAGTCAGAAATCGCAAAAAACTTTTCCCATACGGAAATGAGAGCCCAACCTGCTTTTTACGATGGATAGACTGACAGAAAATAAAGAAAAAAATGGTATTTTAAATTTCGAACGAATACGCGTTATTATTTTATTTGATATAAGAACAAAAGTTGCTTTTAAAAAAACTTTTTCCTTACAATAGTTTTTTTGTGTTTTCTGACTTAACGGACAGTCTTTTTTAACATTTCCCATACAATCTGAAAGTTCAAAATTATTTGAGGCCATTTTTTTTCAGACCGTCGAAAATCACAAGCAACAAACTATCTTGTTCTCAAAGTCAATAAAATATTAACACATATTCGTTGGAAGTTATTTTTTTTTGTTAATTTTCGGCAAGTCTATCCATTATAAAAAAGTAAGTTGGATTTTTTTTCCTACTTATAAAGTATGGAAAATGTTTTTTGAAATTTTGACTTTTCAAGTACCAGACTTGTCTAGTTTTTTAGTACAAAGTCAAACCTCAGTTGGTTCAATAAAGTTTTTTGTTCCTTATAAGAAACAGGATCGATAGGCATCACAAAAAGTTTTATGAAAACTGCCCATTTTCTTGCTGGCTGTATTTTTTTTTCAAAGTCTGTGGATGCAGATCAAAATTTCTCAAAAAGTTAAGGACAGTCTCCTAAGACCGTTTTCCTGTAGCTACAATGGTTAAGATAGCTGCCCTTACTGTCTCAACTCAAAAATCCACCATGTAAATAATTTTAAAAGTTAAAGAATATTTTATTTATATTATTTATTGAAAATAGTAACGCTCTCCGAATACAATATAATAACGCGTTCAGGGTGCTGGTGGGGCTCCCGCGCTGCTGTAGTGCGTCTGCGATGTTTGCGCACGCGCACACAGACGGCTTTCACACTGTGCTGCGGCGCCGCATCGCTTCGCTGATGTTCCGCACGCGTGGGAGCGCCAACACCATCCTGAACGTGCTCAGTCACAAGCTGGACAGCTCCCTTCTGGGGCACTAGGTTCAAGCACAAGTGCGTGTGCCCAGGGCCCCAGTGGGCGGCAAATACTTAAATTAATTATTTTAACTAATAATAGTTTGTAAGTTGTTTCTACTAACAACATTATGGGCCAAATGTGTCTAAAATAAAACTTTAAAAAAAAAAAAAAAACCTTATTCTTGTAGTATTTGGAAGAAGAGGAATCACAATATTTTTTTGATGTCACTCTGCCAGAGATTGCTAAAGTTGCACTAGCTCTGCCTAAACTGGTGCAGGCACCAATACCATTGTTGAGGTAAGACCATATTTATTTATGTAATAATTTTGGAACTAGCTATAAAGTTCAGTTGTAATTAATCCTACCTTGGATAAGATAATGGTAGTTTGTGTTCAATTTTAATTAAATTGCAACCAATGAGTTAATGTAAAGAGATATCATTGCAGTGAGCTGGAAATACAGACTTAAGGTAAAAGCGTCAGGGTAGCCCGCGAAATTCAAATTTTCTTACGTTTTTTGCAATTTGCAGGTCGGTATCAGGTTGTATGTTGTTCTAAATATAATTCGCGGCCGTATCAAATATTTATTTTGATAATTATAATCATAAAAATCATCAATACAACTCTCTAAGTTCATATATTATCCTATTGAATGACTATTTCATGAAATCATGACATTTTAGGATTATTCTAACTTGCTTCTAATGATTTATTTATTTATTAAAAAACCAACTTATACTAACAGTTTGCACCACACATACAAGTTATAGGTCAATATTTATCAGTAATTATAATTACACTTACAATCATAAAATTAGATTAAATTACATAAAAATAGACAAAATTTATTGAAATTAAATGAAATTAGTCAAGATTCGGCAAAATTAGATTAAATTAGACAAAATTAGATAAGATTAGATAAAATAAGACATAATTGGGGTAAAAAAAAAATTGGAATAAAATTATTAATAATTATAAACATTAATTAGTTCACTCTGAGATTGTACTGGGAGTGGCAATAGATTCCAGGTATCGAGTAGCAGTGTTCAGGAATCTCAGTTCAGTACTCGCGAAGACATCTGAGGATTCGTCATACAGCAAAATGTTGTTAATAAGAGTTAGCGCTAGGTACAATGGACTGGTCTTGAGGGTTATGGTACTGGTTTGAGGTATTGAGAATAGAGGACTCTGGCGAGGGCGTAGTGTGTGTCTAATGGGTAGTGGGATGTTAAAGCAGATGTGCTGTAGTAAAAAGGAATTGAAATGGGTACCACGAATTAGCCGGATGAAATATTTGACGAGACCAAGATTTCTCCTTACTTCTAAACTTTGGTAGCCCACCATACCTAGCACAAATGGTGTAGGGTACATATACGGGTAATATCCATACAGTTTTAAGTATAGGTAGCGAACAAAAGACTTTTGAACCTTTTCGATGACTAGTGTATACACTTTTTCATGGGGGTTCCAGAATGCACAGTTAGTCTCTAGCAAACTGCGGATGAAGGAGTTGTAAAGTATCGGTAGGGCTTGACGATTTGTGAAAATTTTGGAATTATAATTCTGTAAAGCCATATTTGTTACGGTCGCGAAAAAATTAAAATTATTTCACATAAACCTACGAGGGCACTTATGAAACGTCAGAAGCTAGGTGCACGGTTCCAATTGGTCGCTTCCTATGGAGAAGAGCCAGCAAGAAACTCCAAACTTGATAAATAAATGGTTTTTACAATATTTTCAAATTGCAGTGTTAATAGTTATGAGAGGACAGTGTAGTTCTATCAACAAGTACCAGGTACTTAGCAAAATAGAAAATGGTCCAAAAGTCTACAGCCTACAACGTTCTCACATTCACAAAATCTAAAAGAAAAGAATCTATATAAAAGACAAATAAAAAAAAACAGTGGCACTCCAGGAGTGCCGACAGAAGTGAAAACTTGAAAAAAAATCGGCACCGCGGTAATCAACGCGTTGATGTCTTTTACTCCACGGTGTCGGTAAATTGCGTTATAGTGTCGCGAAATCAATGGTTTAGTCCCATCTCAAAAATGCCCAACGCGCCTAAAGAAGTTTTCACTTCAATAATAAAAATAACGACCTATTTAAAACAAATTACATGATTGCCACTACAGCTGTAACAAATCTAATTTGATAAAAAATAAAGAAAATTGTAGATATATTATGTCAAATAATGAACAGATTATGTCAAGGAAGTATGTAAAAAAATCAAAATAAAATAATCATCGTAATTTGGGAGCAGTTAATAGAAATTTACATTGTTATGCTGTTAATGAGGTACCAGGGAAACCACATGCCTAATATGAGGTAGATTGTACAAGGATCACCCATATTTTAACTGTTACATCTTATTTACTGTACCTGCAATCTATGCAAATAAATTTTTACTTTACTTTACTTTACTTCACATGTGCAGAAGGAATTATTGTCAAACTACCTTGTCATCTTATGTCAATCATATTTTAATTAAGATACAACCTGACCTGCAAATTGCAAAAAAACGTAAGAAAATTTGAATTTCGCGGGCTATATATTAGTTCATCCCCTTTTAATTTTGTTTAGTAATCAGTGTTTTATCTTTTAATTTACTTAGCTTTTGTATAGAAAGAGCATGTAACAACAATAACAAATATTTTTAAAAGTGCACTTATTGTATGCAGCTTTCCACTAGTAGTTGCTTTAAGAGAAAGTATGAGTTATGTGCAGTGATCGGAGTAGGTAGATTGATTTGGGTTCAATGAACTGGCACGTATATATTAGTATGGATAAGCATCCGGGATTCTGGGATTTTGAAATTATTAAGATTTTTTTTAAGGAATTTCAAATGTTGTAACGTGTAGAATAAAGAATACATCAATATGAATAAGAAATCTTTAACCCTTTTGCTGTCTTTTTAATAGTATATAGGTGATCGGGCTCCAAGAAAAGGATAGGTATACTATAAAAACAATATAATAATATAATATATTTAAAATGTTTATCCATCGCATTCTATAAATTTCTAATGTAGTAGGTTAAAAATCCTTACTTTAACAGTATTTGATTCAATCCCGTAAGTACCAAAATGAAATCCCGGAAAAAAGGCTTATCCATATTATGATTTCTATGACTATTCATGATGCGAGTACGTAAAATCAATCTACGTACTCCGATCACTGGTTATGTGACATACCCCTTTCTAAAACTTGATGTGCTTAATTAAATAATGCCAGGGTACTGTCACTATGAGAATTAGCCTCTCAATTATATATACATTTCCTTGTATTACAGGCAACACAAGAATCGCTCAGTGTCATTATCACAGCAGCAGATAGCTAGTCTACTCGCCAATGCCTTCTTCTGCACCTTTCCAAGGAGGAATTCTACCAAGAGAACATCAGAATATGCTTCATATCCCTTTATCAATTTTAACACGTAAGCATTCTATTAATTTCTATTTTACTTCATGCTAAAAGTGTAGTAAATGTAGTCCCACTGGATAGAGAAAAATAAATGACAATAGATTTTTATTACAGATATCGATTCTATGAAGCAACAGATTCAGAGGCGAACTTGGAAAAAATGAAATGCATCTGCCATTACTTCAGGAGAGTTGTAACTAAAGGTGACATTCTTTTTTATATATTTTCAATGCTAATTTAAGAGTTCTGTGTTTCCGTTGTAACGTTGATAACTGTTGTGTATGTATGTGAGCAAAAAAAATGAAGAAATCTATTCGTATTGAGACCGTGACGTTAGCGCGGTGCTCGGTCCCGCCTCTCGACTTTCTGGCTGTATGTATGTAGATTGCTATGTGTCGAATGTGTCCTTACATGCGCTGTATCGTTGCAGTACAGTGCCGGTCGGTACCGTGACGTTCGCGCGGCGCTCGGTGCCGCCTCGTGACTGTCCGGCTGTAACGAGTGTGTTATATGTCGAATGTGTCCGTACAAGCGTTGTATCGTTGCAGTAAAGTGCCGGTCGCTACCGTGACGTTCGGGTAGCGCTCGGTGCCGCTTCGTGACTGTCCGGCTGTAACGAGTGTGTTATGTGTCGAATGTGTCCGTACATGCGCTGTATCATTGCAGTACAGTGCCGGTCGCTACCGTGACGTTCGGGTAGCGCTCGGTGCCGCTTCGTGACTGTCCGGCTGTAACTAGTGTGTTATATGTCGAATGTGTCCGTACAAGCGTTGTATCGTTGCAGTAAAGTGCCGGTCGCTACCGTGACGTTCGGGTAGCGCTCGGTGCCGCTTCGTGACTGTCAGGCTGTAAGTAGTGTGTTATGTGTCGAATGTGTCCGTTCATGCGCTGTATCGTTGCAGTACAGTGCCGGTCGGTACCGTGACGTTCGCGCGGCGCTCGGTCCCGCCTCGCGACTGTCCCTCGTGGCCGCGCAGCACTCGTCTGATTGGCTCTTTACCGCTACACGTCGAGCCACACAACACTATTGAAGATGCTGATTCGTTGATTCAAGTTGACTTTGCCAACAAGTAAGTAGTCTAAAATTTAAGTTAGTGTATTGCATGCAATTTGACGTCAGGTATACAAAACCGTTTCTATTTCGTTGTCCCCGGCGAATAAAATGGTAATGTGCTACTACGATAGTTTTAAGGTTATTGCATATTCGATATTTAAAGGTCCGATTACTGTCAATTTTTTTCATTCATTTCCTACGGTTATTTCAGAAGTTACGAGATTTTAAGGTGTATTATAATGAATGTAAAGTGTTTATTTTTCCTGTAAAATTTGGTTCAAACGCAATGATTTACGCAAGTAATATATATGTCAATGTTTAAACGATTACCGTTTTATTCGCCGGGGACAGCGATTTAAATGAATGGTCTTCTTGGGGAGCACCCAGTGGCCTTCTAAATTATCAGAGATAGTCAGTAATCATTAAACAAATGACACAGGGTCAAATTAAATTGTTTACCGAAACTCCTCAGAAGTGTTAGGAATCGATATTTAAACATGTAAAGTGAAGTTAATTTTATTTTATTTTTAGCCCGCGTTGTCCCACTAGGACAATGACCTCCCTTTCCAATCCTGTCTGTCTTGATCTAGTGTAGACCAATCCTGTTTGTAGACGTCAAACTCGTCTCGCCATTTTCTCCTGGGTCTGCCTCGATGTCGACGTACATTTTCTCCCACGTGGTGGTAGATGTGGTAGTGGGTGTGGGGTGGTAGACACGTCTGCCATATGTTGAATAAGTCATGGGCCAACCCATGACTTATTCAACATGCGGCAGACGTGTCCGGCCCAGCCCCACTTAAGCTTGGCTGGTTTTTGATTGAAATCGGTTTTGGAGCGCAGCACTGTGTTCCTAACGGGTGACCACTGAAAATCAGCGTTGTGCTGTGGTTCCCCCATAGCACTGCATCATGCTGAGTGGAAACCTTCTTGTCACAGTCATGTCGTGCAGCTGCCGACTAATTTCTGTTTTATATTCGTGATTTATTATGAACTTTTTGTTGTTTTCGTTTACTCTTGTCTTCCCGTGTTTCTGTGACAAATAAACCTATTTTTTAGGGTTCCGTAGTAAACAAGGAACCCTTATAGTTTCGTCATGTCCGTCTGTCTGTCTGTGGTCTAGCTCCAAGACCCTTTGTACTAGAAAGCTGTAATTTGGCATAGGTATACATATTAATTACGTCGACAAAGTGTTAAACCAAAATTATGAAAAACATTTTTTTTAGGGTACCTCTCATACACGTAAAGTGGTGATGTTTTATTTTTTATTTTTTAACCCATGGTGAGGGGTATCATTGGAAAGGTCCTTCAAAAACATTATGAGTTTGTGAAAACCATTTTTGGATCTAGGGATCCGTTTGCGAAATATTAAGCTTTAAAGTGCTAATTTTTGTTAGAGTCAAGTGTCCCCCCCTCTGCCGGCTAAATGGTTGGTTTTGGGTGTGTGAAAAAAATCACAACAGTTATTTTTTCTTTCTTTACCGTCCAAAGACTAGGTTTGAGCGCCGTTATTGGGGGATAGGGAGTATACACATATCCATTAAATTGCGTTTATGGTAAATTGGTAGGTTTCCTTTCATGAGGTTATCAAGTAAAATTTGCACAAAAAATTAATTAATTTGACCCTGTATATTTAGATCTTCATCAAACTGCATCGCATACAAATAACATTGACAATGAGAAAAACTAGTCAAATTCCTTTTAACTATGTTTCTCCAATACAGGTATCTAGGCGGTGGTGTACTAGGTCATGGATGTGTTCAAGAGGAAATTCGGTTCGTCATATGTCCCGAACTGATGGTATCCATGCTCTTCACTGAAGTATTGAGGCCTAATGAAGCACTTATGATGATTGGTATGTTATATTTCTACTTTAATTATTCGTCACAACCATTGTAATAGTGGTTTATCTTAATTCGTAAAAGTAATTGAAAATATTACGGCGCGGCGGTGCAATTAGTCGTAGATTTATACAACAAGTACTATGAACATGAAAGCAGCACTTTAATTTGAACGCATGATGAGATGACTCAGTGGTTTTTAATGATAATTTTTAGTGATAATTTTGAATGACATTTTTTCAATAATAATTTTTAGTGATAATTTTGAATGACATTTTTTTAATAATAATTTTTAATGATAATTTTGAATGAAATTTTTTTGATAATAATTTTTGAATATTTTTTAATGTTTTTTTACTACTTATTTATTCAAATTCAAATTCATTTATTAATTTTGTGAACATAGGGTAAAAGATTATACAGCTGTTACAAATAAATATCGGTCCATACTACGTCCCGCCAGAAGGCATACAAAATTGTTTAGGTAAATAGATAGGTAATCAAATGTAACATTAACAAAATGAAAATAAAAATAAAAAGACAAGGTACATGTCACAATTTCATGCCAATAATAGTAAAATGTTAAAATTTCTAAATTAAGACGGCACATAAACAGATAGGTATTTAATCACATTCTCGTCTAAAATAATAAATTAAATAAAAAGAATAAAAATGTCAATATGAAATAATTATTAGAATATTACCATAAGCGAGCAACATTTCAGAAAAAGAATTTCTTTCTAAATACTCAGTCACACTGTAGTACGCCTTATCCTTTAAAAAATTACGTAGTCTACTCTTAAATAGCACTGTTGTCAAGTCTTTCCAACCACTTGGTAATTTATTGTAAATAATTGGAGCCATACAGTATACACTTTTGCGCCCCAAAGTAGTTTGACACGGCAATTGACGTAATTTACTATTGTCACGCCTATTTCTTGGAAATACATCAGCTAAACGTTCAAAACGACTTGGATTTTGTTTGACAAACATAGCTACTTCGAAAATATATAGACAAGGCAGTGTCAAGATATTGTACTGCTTAAAATAAGGCTTGCAACTGTCTGTAGTTTTAAATTTAAATATTGACCGGAGACATCTTTTTTGGGCCTTAAAAACTGTATCTTTATTCGTTGAGTTCGCCCAAAAAATGAAACCGTAGCGCATTTGAGATTCAACTATACCGTGGTAAGCTGTAAGAAGTGTTTTGGTTCTATCTATCTATTCTTTTTTGTGTATGGGTATTTTGCCTGAATTTAAACATCATTTATTTTTTTTATTTTAAGTCCTCGCCTCTCTTGAACGAGGTTGTGCCTCGCCTCTCATGAACGAGGTTGTGGGCTCTAATCCGAGCAATTACTAATGTTGCTTTTCAATTCATATGTAGTTTCTGAGTTACCTCTGCATACCGAGACTCCTCCGTGACTCGGAAAGTACGTTAAGCCGTTGGTGCCAGTTTTCATTCGTGGGTCTTTGACTGTCGTTACAGGTCGTCAGAAGCTCTAAAGTCTGACAACCAGTCTTACCAAGGACGTATCGATCGTATTACCCACATACTGTATGATATGTATCCAATAGGTAATAGGTAATAGGTAATACGGGCTGGTATCCGCAACTCCACGTCAAAGCGCGTATTTTGCGTACGGGTGGGAAAATCGATTATTCGATCCACCCCAGCTCCTCAAAGAAGGCCAGCAACGCCTTGGTGTCACTGACAATCTCACGTAGGGTACCTGGGTTACCGAAGTACTTGGCCCTGTATGTGGCGACCACTGGGCAGTTTAACAGCACATGAGCTGCTGTCTCGTCGTCCTCCATGCAGGCTCTGCACAGCGGACTGTCTGTGACTCCTATGACAAAGAGGTGTTTATTAAATGACCCATGGCCAGTTACAGCTGCTGTAATTGTACGCAGCTGCTGTTTCGTTAGTCGGAGAACCTGTTTCGTGAGGCGGCCATCAATCATAGGGAGTGCCTCCTTGGCCTGCCTGCATTCACCGTGGTCCAACCAAAGTTTGTGATGTTGATCCCTGGTTATCCAATGAACTCTTCGTATCATAAGCAACCAGTCTCAAGTTTCGAATCACAAGCTTCCAATTTCTAATCCTATTGTTGTAGGCTGCGAACGCTACAGCAAGTATACGGGCTACGGGCACACGTTCCAATTCGCGGGCGACTGTCCCGACGGCACGCCGCGCGACTCGTCCGGGCGCCGGCGCTGTGCCGTGCTGGCCATAGACGCCGTGCCCTATGCCGCCGTGACGCAGGAGTTCAGGAGAGAGGCCATCACTAGGGAGCTCAACAAGGTATGATGCGCCAGTTGCTGTGCTGGCCATAGACGCCGTGCCCTATGCCGCCGTGACGCAGGAGTTCAGGAGAGAGGCCATCACTAGGGAGCTCAACAAGGTATGATGCGCCAGTTGCTGTGCTGGCCATAGACGCCGTGCCCTATGCCGCCGTGACGCAGGAGTTCAGGAGAGAGGCCATCACTAGGGAGCTCAACAAGGTATGATGCGCCAGTTGCCGTGCTGGCCATAGACGCCATGCCCTATGCCGCCGTGACGCAGGAGTTCAGGAGAGAGGCCATCACTAGGGAGCTCAACAAGGTATGATGCGCCAGTTGCTGTGCTGGCCATAGACGCCGTGCCCTATGCCGCCGTGACGCAGGAGTTCAGGAGAGAGGCCATCACTAGGGAGCTCAACAAGGTATGATGCGCCAGTTGCTGTGCTGGCCATAGACGCCGTGCCCTATGCCGCCGTGACGCAGGAGTTCAGGAGAGAGGCCATCACTAGGGAGCTCAACAAGGTATGATGCGCCAGTTGCTGTGCTGGCCATAGACGCCGTGCCCTATGCCGCCGTGACGCAGGAGTTCAGGAGAGAGGCCATCACTAGGGAGCTCAACAAGGTATGATGCGCCAGTTGCCGTGCTGGCCATAGACGCCATGCCCTATGCCGCCGTGACGCAGGAGTTCAGGAGAGAGGCCATCACTAGGGAACTCAAAACAAGGTATGATGCGCCAGTTGCCGTGCTGGCCATAAACGCCGTGCCCTATGCCTCCGTGATGCATGAGTTCAGGAGAGACGCCATCACTAGGGAACTCAAAACAAGGTATGATGCGCCAGTTGCCGTGCTGGCCATAGACGCCGTGCCCTATGCCGCCGTGACGCAGGAGTTCAGGAGAGAGGCCATCACTAGGGAGCTCAACAAGGTATGATGCGCCAGTTGCCGTGCTGGCCATAGACGCCATGCCCTATGCCGCCGTGACGCAGGAGTTCAGGAGAGAGGCCATCACTAGGGAACTCAAAACAAGGTATGATGCGCCAGTTGCCGTGCTGGCCATAAACGCCGTGCCCTATGCCTCCGTGATGCATGAGTTCAGGAGAGACGCCATCACTAGGGAACTCAAAACAAGGTATGATGCGCCAGTTGCCGTGCTGGCCATAAACGCCGTGCCCTATGCCTCCGTGATGCATGAGTTCAGGAGAGACGCCATCACTAGGGAACTCAAAACAAGGTATGATGCGGCAGTTGCCGTGCTGGCCATAGACGCCGTGCCCTATGCCACCGTGACGCAGGAGTTTAGGAGAGAGGCCATCAAGGAACCCTGATAATTTCGCCATATTTGTCTGTCTAACTAATCTGTCAAACCTTTGTAAAATCCTGTTTTCTGTACTCATGGAGCCGTATGTGTCATGGCATTACTCAACAACCTTCCTAAACTTTTACCCAGGCATGGGTCGGCGTATCCTTCGACACGGATCTCCAATCAGACAGCCTGCAGTTCCCAGGAGTAGCCACTGGAAACTGGGGCTGCGGGGCCTTCGGAGGAACCCCACACCTTAAGAGCTTGCTACAACTGATGGCATGCACGGAAGCACGACGACCCATGGCGTACTTCACCTTCGGAGATATTCAACTCAGAGATGATATTGTGAACATGTATAACTTGCTGGCACGATATAATGTTACTGTTGGTGAGTATAAATAGTTAATTTGCTTAATTTTTCTTCAGTACTAGTATAATGTGGATGAGCAATATGAGCATTGCCATTGTTCTAGTTTGATAACCTCAAGTCAATCAATCCATCTTTCAAATACTCAAAAAAATGTGACATTCTCTAACTCTCACAGTCCGATTGTGCTTATTACAACGGTTTTCTTTGAGATAAATCGAAAATGCTGTACTGGTCAAATACTGGCGAGTAGGCGGCCGGCAATACTACTATGAGAATCCATATCCGTCGTGTTTAGCGGCCGAATAAATTACTATGAAAACTTATATCTGTCGTGTAATTTAAAAATGGAAAGAACTTTTTACTTCAACACATGTCCATCAAGGAGGTAACTTGTCAAAGATTTTATTTCAATTTCGATTTGGTTTGCAAATAGAGATGTTTCAAGTAAAGAAGAAACAAATGAACATATTGGCGCGTGAAAAATTATCGTTGTTCGTCATTGATTCTGGAATTTATAATTAACTAGCTTTTGCCCGCGTCTTCGCCCGCGTGGATATCGGAAATATCCCACGGGAACGTACTACCGAGATTTCATACCTAATAACAGAGAAAAAGGTCATTGACTCCTAACGCTGCGCTCGCGTTGCTGCGCTCGCGTTGCTACAGAATATTCTATCTATCTACGCCTAAATTTGAAACTGTGATATCTTTTAAACTATTCATTTAAATTATTTAATTTTTGAGGCATATTTTAATCTAAATTAAATGCCCAATTTAAATAACATCTTTTTTTTGGATAAGGATTAATACTATATCGGTCAAAAAAGCTTCGGAAATAATAATTAGATTTTTATCAAATTCTGAAAGATAAAAATGGTTATTGTGGGTCATCCTTAGAAGATAGACATATGCCATCGCGGCCTTTTTTGTTGAACTTCTTAAGGTCCATCAATGGGGCATTGATGGACGTTGCAGGCCGCGACAGTTCACAGTAATATACTATTATTAAGTAGATGTTTTAATTGAATATTTATATTCTTTCTAGGTCAACTATACAAGTACATAGTCAGGTTCTCTCAAGAGAAAGAGGTAGTATTCAAACGGCTGCATCCGTATCTAGAACAAGTGTTGAAGGGGGAAAAGGAACCGTCACCTAATACCAGCGATGACGCCATGGAAACTGTAAGTACTACACAAACATTGTGTATAAACGGCCTATTGCACGAGCTAGCCTTTAGGTATAGAAAAAACTTTTTACAAAAAATACAACCGACTTCCAAACTACAAAGTGAAAAAAAAAAGAAAGTTATTTTTCACTTTGTAGTTTGGAAGTCGGTTGTATTTTTTGTAAAAAAGTTTGTTTTTCACTTTTTAGTGGGTAGGTTTGTAATTTATCTAAGTTACAATAAATAGCCTTATGTCAACTGCTCATCAAAAATACCCAAATCGCCATAGTTGTGCCTATAATATTTGAAGAGATCCCTCGATTTCTCCAAGATCCCATCATCAGATCGTGATCAAATGACAATGGGACCAACTTGAAAGTATACCCTTTCAAATAAAAAAAGATTTTTTAAATCGGTTCAGTCATCTTCGAGTAATCGGGGAACATACATTAAAAAAAAATATCCCGACGAATCGAGAACCTCCTCTTTTTTTTTGAAGTCGGTTAAAAAGCATAAAATAATGTGTTAGGCAGATTATTTATCTACTGGATAATTCTTATATAGATAGCTGTCAAACATGTATTTGGTATTCTAAGTTTCTAGTAAAGAATTAAGAACCCCTTTTCTTTCGTCGACTTATTAGTTCACAGAAGTTTTATAAAACGTAACACCAATATAAGGTCATCTTAATTCGTAGGCGCGGGCTTGCGGACGGTGAGCAATGGGTAGCTCGCCGTCCGATAAGGACCAAGCCCGGGTCGACGGCGCAACGTGTTCCACGCGCGCCTCAAAGAGATGTCAGCACAACTCACGGGGGCCGCTAGGGCCGAAGCCTGCCGGGGGGCGAATAAAACCGAAAGAGAAATCGTGGCCCCCGGCAACATGGCAACCGAAGGAACACGGGTGGGTTTCAGTCAGTTAGAGTCTGACACGCCCTCCCGCTCCGCCCAGAGCGGGAGAAGTTATTTGATAATTTCCCAACCGAAAAAAAAGGTCATCTTAATTATAGAATGATGTGGTAGGACTACGGCAAAAACATACCATATTTAGTTGTTCTGTGCCTCGATTACTATTGATCGACTTTCATCGGCCTGCCAACTCATCGCCAGCTTCTCTCAATGGTATTTGACCCTATCAATCGTCAATTTCAGAGTATAACGGAAAACGTACCGGCGGCAATATCGGCAATTGAAAACGAGCTCTCAAGTAAATCCCCTGATTTGTTCTCTCAAGACGACCTGGATCAGAGGTTGCTTGAAGCCACTATTCAGTCGGAGAAGTCAGTCCAACAGGCCCACACACCTTCCGACCAGCCAACAACAGATACCAACAAAATAGAAGACAAGACACAATCACATGCCCGCATGTCTTTATTCGATGCCATGACGAAAATGGAAGGCGGTGAGCTACAAAATCCAACAGCATCGAATACATTGCTCAGTAACCAAAGAAGAAACTCGTTGCTAAATGATAGCAGCCCATCGATGGAACACGATAATGAGGCCGCTTCGAAACACAATAAGAGTATCAGCAGAAAAATCACCGATTATTTCAGTAAGAAACCCATTTGATTTTATCTGTGACCTGACTGTCGATATGTGTGTGTATGATTTTTAATGAAATTGTTTCACTTTTATATTTTTGGGGATTATTATTAAGCTGTCTATGAAAACATACTCAACCGTTCAGTGTCCACGCTTTAAAGTGTGTAATATTTTCGCCAACAAAACTTCTAAAATGTGAAATACAAGTGAATAATTCTATGCCAAAATGATGTGGGCAAAGACATGGTTTTATTAGCATTGGCAGTGTGGACGCTCTAAGTGGTAGTAGTATAGTATAACGGGCTGGTGTCCGCAGCTCCACGTCTAAGCGCGTATTCTGCGGACCATACTACTAACACTTTAAATAATTGCTAATGAGTTGATTATACAGTTGGTTATTTCACAACACTGCTGTCAGCGTAACGCCTTCTGTTTTTGGCTATAAGCTGCACCATGCTGTTACTTTTTAGGTTACCAACATGTTTGTTGTTTTTGTAAGTACTTTTTATAATGAATAGTGTTCTTACTTATACCTGAACCGTGATATTCGTGATGATTGCTAGCTTCTAGCCATGTTAAATGTATTTTGATATTCATGAAATATGTAGCTTCTAAAACACTGTACCTGATACAATGTTTGTACACTTAGGACCACAATATTTATTATAAATAAAACACATACCGTAATATAATTAAAATTATTTATTATCCTTCATCATATTTCTAGCATACTAAACGTAATAAGTGTATAATAATAAATAATTGAATAGTAATTTAGTTTTAAAATATTTCAGCAATATACATATTAATAACTCGATAATAGGTTTAAAAGTTCAATAACTAAATTAGACATGCAAAGTAGGCGAATTATTATTGTATTAGTTTCATAATAACGTGTATCTATGAACATATTCCACAATTTGCTAATAATCTGTCAGTATTCTCTACACTAATAATAAAGTTAATAAATATAAAAATTAAAATTGAACGATTAACTAGCGACGTTTCAAAAGTGATCATAACACTCTTTATTTATTTATTTTTTTACAAATCTTTGGCGAACTATAACAATATATGAGAATAAACATTTCAATGGCTAGCTATCAATGCACTGGAGTTGATACTCTGTTCACAGTGTGGGAACATAAGGTACATCACTAGGCTAACGTGATAAGGTGCAGTAGGCCCAGCCTCACGCACCAAATAATAACACCAATCTTATAATTGAATATCTATAAAAGTTGAATGGTTGGCGACTTTAACAAGTCCCTTAAAAACTTTCTTTAAAGATTGGATGTATTTATGTATGTATTCGACTGGGCAGACTGGTCAATTCAATGATCATTTAAACGACAATCATCAAACAATATTTGTCTAACGTATTTAGTTAACTAAATTGTTTTAATACAACAAGTTGGGGCTGTGTTAGCGATGAAACAATTGCTTCCGGAGCTGTCGTTAATTAGCCTATCTATCGATAGATAGCCAAAAACTTTATCGATGTCGATAGATGCGTTGACAGCAGACAAATATGTCCAAGGCTTGAATGAATTACTTTTGCGCTGTGTGAGAGGGATGAGCGTATACCATATCGATATCGCCTTCTCTTTCAGCTTTTCAGAACCTTTATTTTCAACTCATGTATCGACGCCCATAATAATTGTCTTAATACTAAAATAATTAATTCGAGTTAGTTGAAATGATATAACATATGGCATCATAATGTACAAGTTTGGTAACGCGATACGACTGAGGACAGCAACATAAGCCCAGTCTAGTGTCGTAGAGTACAAAGTGTAGGTTGAATGGACGATCATTACAAGCGTATATCACAGGCACCGGTCGGTGTCCCTTCGTAAGCTACATATACGTAAACAGTTGTGCGGACTGCGGTAACCATGCTCAGGATTGTTCGGGGAAATATAAACACGAATTCTGAAGGCATTTTCATATATTTAGGGTTGAATGGCTGAAACAAGACTACCTTAGTTTATACATAAGTTTAAGATGGTCTTTTATTTACAAAGTAGGTGATATATTTAATTTAAATGGTATATATTTTATATTCTTCACATACTATTTTACAGTTTATGAATGTACAAGTGGTTGATGGCATCGACTTTAAATCGATGATTAATTATTAATAAGATCAACCTTTTACAGAACCTTAATCGTAGATTATAAGTGTCAGGTCCCGAACAATCCTGAACACTAGCCGTCCCTGTTTACTCTTAAACTATTCCAATATAAGTTATCCAGAACAATGTGGGGGACATAGTTTTCGAGTATTTATTTTATTTCTCCATTTTTATACATTTTGGGTGATATCAGGCGACTGAAACTCGTGGAATATATTCGAGATTACTTTCTTTACAGTCAGAATTTGGCTAAGAGCTATCTTAAACTCGAATTGTACGTAGGCTACAGTTAAATGGTTGCTTCAGTCCAGTCGCCTGTGTTACCCGTACACTTTATCGAGTATGGCGTGTAACCATTCTAAAAAACGGTTAATGATTATGATTTCCACTTAGCATTAACACAGCGACACCCTGTCACCCGCCCGGGCGGTCCCGGGGCAAAAGGCTAGTAAGCTCCTAAAGATATGACGTCATATGTATGTACAATCGATACTGTGGAACTAAGATGCACACGCAGCTCCACCGCGAGCCGCCGAGCCGCTGGCGACAGTAACATCCACAAGCCATGCTACATGAGGTACGGTAGTGTTAGATGGCAGTTCATTTCTAATAATTTGTCTACAATCCCAGTCCCAATATTTATTATTTTGATTTTGGCCAGTGTGTACGTTCGCAGCACTGACGTAGCAACACGGCAGGCTCCGGGGCTCGAGGTGGACCTTAATAATTTAGAACTAAACCTGTGACGTCTGTCCAGAGTCGATAACTACTAAATATATCCAGTCGGGTAGTTGAAGCGAAACTAGGGAACTGAATCGAATCGGTTTCAGTATACATAGAGATGAGATCTTTTTCGTAACGGACGGCGCAATATTGTGGCGCGCTGACTGCTCCCCGCGCTCGCGGAGCGCACAGTCAACGCACCACTTACAATCTTTAGCAGAACTATGAGAGTAATATCTTCTCTACCTAAATCATACTCCTTTAACTTGCCCTAAGGTAACTTTAAACCTCTAACTTAACCAAACGGTTATACCATTCATAACTCGTCTCTATCGATCTATACCGATAAAATTATCTCAATTAACCAGTAACCTTAACTAATCTAAAGGTAATGGATGCTGACGTAACAGTATTCTGGATAACTTATCAAAATTAAATTAGTAGTATATTTTCATCTCATATAACATAGTAGGTTTATGTCAAAATATGTCGAATGAAGATAAGTAAGCTAGGAAGTTAGACATACTTGATAAGATAATAATTAATTGCTCTATGATTACAAACTGGCTATTACACCTGAGGAACGTAAACAGTAGGATAGGCGTTCTAAGTACACAAGTACACGTACCATGTATTAGTAATATAATAAACGTAAGTACGAACGTGTGCTTGAAGCTAAACTATGCTAAGCGATAGAAAAAATAAATAACAGAAAGGAGATATGACTAGATTGTTTTGTTTCATTACTAGACCCTACTATTCATAATAAGCACTATGCGCCTCTCTCCATATTTTTATTATATAAATAGATATAATATGATTAATAATTCCCAATTCTAAGGTTTGTTTTTTTTCAGATTAAAATATTGGCATTCATCTTATGTACTAACTAGCGCCGAACGGTGTTGAGCGGGCGTGTTGTATACCGCGCGATGACGTCACGCCGCGCTCGCACCTCGACGATCTAACTAACTATACCGCTTACTAACGACACGCCTTCGATTCGCATACCGCATACCAACGATTCAGACGTTCTTGAGTGCATCGATGATGTTCACATCTACGCGAGCGCTACGACGTATTTGAGTATGCGAACGATATAAATATTTTATAAAATGTCAGGAGTTAAATAGTTTTTTAGAAATTCGATTTCGTAATACTAACAATGTTGTTGTTGATGTGTCGCGAGTGCCGCGGTGCTGTGTCCAGCCGGCGTGTTCGGTACAACATAGTGGCACATAGTGGCACATAGTGGCACAGAGCACCGCGGCGGCGCGAGGGACGCGTGACGAGTGAGTGAGGGTACTTCAGTAACGCAGGTGGCACTAACTGGTGCAGGATGCTCCGCCGGAGAGGAACCTAGCGAAGCGCGTTCGTTGAGTCGCGAATGGAGAGCGTGAGATGACGATGAGTTCGGTTACGCTACGATAGACGACAGAGTATAAAAAGTTGCGACAGACAGTGGACCCGAGAGCGATGCGGGCACTGAGCGAGTGCAGACTCTACGGCAGACAGTCGGCAATGTCTGCCTATATGACAAATTATTTAGATACATTTAAATAATTGCAAAGCATACCCTGTATCCTAGAATCACTTTTATGGGCGATTGTCTTATACATTCTGAGAGGACTCATTATTCTATTACAAATGTTCGCGTCTCCGCTATATATTTTTAGGGAATTTAATTTTAATCAGTATAAAGATATAAGTACACAATATTATTTATCGTCCCGGGCGGTGCCCGGGCGCATTACGCCTACATTACCCACGAGGTGATATTATCGATAATCGATATACTAAGTATACGTGTTCCGGTTTGGCATCGATTTGTGTAATCTGTAACCTAAGTCGGTCGCGGCGCGGCGCCGCCGGCGTCGGCGGAGCACTCAACATACATGCGACCCGAGCGCGACCGTGGCGACCGCTGGCGACCTGGCGCCCTAGCGACCTGGCGCCCTGGCGACCTGGCGCCCTGGCGACCTGGCGCCCTGGCGACCTGGCGCCCTGGCGACCTGGCGTCCAGGAGTGGCCAGCGGCGACCACGCACTCCCTAACCTGACAAGACGCGCGCGTCGTGCGGTCGGCTCGCAGTCGGTTTACGAAACGAGACCACGTCGACGAATAATCTACAACGGTAACATAAGAAACATTCATAAAATAAACACTTAACGCTTCAAATAAAAACGACGCTAAAACAATTTCAAAAAGCGTAACAACGTATTGCACAATGGTGAAATAAGACTCAGAGAAAACAACTAGACACACTTAAAACGATATTACTTACGTTTTTTTTAAGAATATCGTTTAAACACACTGCTTACTTGTATAACATAATCGCCTAAAACTAGAATACTATATCAATATAATATAATTATTTGTGTAAATATAAAATTCTATGTCTTGTGGTGAGTGTAATATTTGACTAGAGGCGGGCGGCGTGGCGGAGGGGGCCGGCCGCGGGTCGTGCGGGTCGCGGGTCCCCGGCCTCGGGCCCCCGGGCCCCGGGCCCCGGGCCCCGCACAGCCTCGCCGCGCCGCACTGCGGGTGCACACTGTGCGACTCGCCCGCGCGCACACAATATATCTAAGGTATCTCCGTATTATTTAATATTTATATTGGTACTTTTCTTGATTATGAATCTATTTTCTCATTAGAAATTACACTAGTTTTTTTTTGTATTCTGTTAGTTCGCGCACCACTCACTGTTGACTCCCCGGACGCATTTAGTCACGGTTATTGTATTTAACACCTTAACACGAATATTTTTATACATGTTTATATACTATTCACACATACAGCAAGAACTAAAGAGGGGAAGCGCGCTCCTTGTGAATTGACATCGCGACATCGCGAGTTCGTCGCCCGCGCGTCGCGCGGCCTCACTGGCGGGGACTGTCTAATACTATCTACAGATCTTAGTCATTTAATAACATCTTGGTTCGATTACAATTACACACAAAGAATTTGTAAAGGCAATCAAATGATTTCATGTTTTGTAGAGACATTTCCCGAAATGTCCTCTTGGTATGTACAAAAATAAATTGTGATTTTCTATACAGCAAACTTCTGAAAGTGCCTCTACCATGATCATTTTGCCTGTGCCTAACTAAGTTCCTTGCCACAAACTTGTTTAATTGTTTCAATATGTGAGGATAGGAAATTCAAGTCCTCTTTATATTGACAGCTGTACACTGCAAGCCAGTAGGCTGGAATGTAAAGAAAGTTTAGGAACAGTAGAGATGAAGTGAAGAACATGAACAGGCGCCAGAGGGGCGCGCGGCGCGCGGGGGCGCGGGAGCGGTACACATGCGATACTGAGACGAACGGCCTGTACAGTCCATTATGTTGATATTATATTTTTTATATCACAGCCCATTTTGGAATTTACAACACATAATAACACGATCTTTCGAAACGAAGGCCTAAGTATTCGGTCTTGAAGTGCACTTTCATTTGTACACAGCGTTAAATACAAACATTAATTTTGTAACAACATTGTTCACTAACATGTAGGTTTGTGAGGTGCTGGCCGTACCATGGACAGACAGACGCGTCAATAACAACGTGATACTGAATATATGATGTGGTTTTACTTACAAGTTCTATTTTACAAGTCGCCGTTTGAATAGACAGTGTACATAGTTGTCTTCTGGGTAACATTTTAACTTCGTGTAGGATGTGCTCTTTCTATATTACAATTGTGTTTGCCCTCGAATGACGTCGTAAGAGAATGTCGTGTGGTACGAGCCAGCGACATAGCTTACACACACATACATATACACACGCTCGTTAAAATTTAACAAAATATAGGACATTATAAATACTCCAATAGTGATCTATGCGAGCACTTATATTAGTGTGATCAGTTCGGCGGTGGGAGACAACAGTGTCCGCGCGGCGCCGCGGCGGCGTGTGACCCGCGGGCTAACCGAAGCGAGCGGTCGCGCGAGTACGCGACCGTCGCGTTCATATGTCACTCATTTGTGCGGAAAGCCAGAAGGCACCCTCTGTCAGCGCGAGACGCGTTCGGCGAACAAAATGAACGCGACGGTCGCGTGTTCGCGCAGCAGTCGACTTGGTGAGCACGCGCCCGGACGTGCGCGCGGTACAAACCTCCTGCGCAGGCACACGCTTACATCGCCCGCGGCGCTGCAATATACAATCATTAAAATACACTTCTTTTTTTCTTACATTTTCAACTTACTTAATAAATTCAGTTTGGCTTAGTTCAAGCAAATAACTAGTATAATAAATTTATGTTAAAAGTTCAGTTAAACTTTAAGACTTAGAAATAGAATTTTTAGTATGATTACAAAATGACAAAATTTTTATAACGTGTCATTTTTTATAATAATAATAATAATTTAATCAAAGTTAATAAATTGTATATATAATAATATAATAGAGTAATTTAATGATTAATCGATAATGATAAGAATGAAGCATTCCTACGCGCTGATTTAATAAATTACTTTTAACTAATTTAGTATACTCGCCGATGGCTTGCATAATTTATTTAGTAAGTATGTAGGTAATGATATTTGCTATACAATAAATGTGTAGTAAATTCCATAGAATTGTTGATAATACGCGAACAGGCGCGCCTCGGGCGTGCCGTGCGCTCCGGCCGCCACCTGCAACAACGACTTCTGCTGTCAACTTGTCATTACACTGCGAACTACAACTAAATAAACATTTTTCCAAAGGCCTGAAAACTCAAACTCAAAGCATTTATTTCAATTAAACCATTTACAGGCACTTTTGAATTGTCAAGGAATCGGTCAGTCAGAAATATGAAGCTAGTTGCCCATTCCAAAGCGTAGTAGGTACCTATGGAGAAGAACGGGCAAGAAACTCCACGGACACTCTTTTAAAAATAAAAAATTGAAGTAGTAGGGTTGTCGACTGCATACCATGGGCACGTGATGAGCGCGCAGGGACGGCGTCTTGGGTTAGTAAGGTCGGTTGGCATCCTTGGGCCTCTTCAGCTGGACCTTCAGCCGCTTCATGCCGATCTGGAAGCCGTTCATCGCCTGGATCGCCGCCTGCGCCGACGTCGGGTTGTCGAACGATACGAAGCCTGGAACAAAAAAAAAAAACGAGGTTAGTGATATATGCAAGTCCAGCTAAAAAGCTGTTTAGCATCCTGCAGTTAGGCCTATGAAAGTTGGTCTGGTCATAAAAAGTGCTGCCTTTGTCATTCCAGAGGTTAAAATTGATCACGCTTAACCGAAACTTAAACCCAACTTTTAAAACTCATTCAAACGACTGAAATACAGACAAAGACCAGAAGTCCAACTAACCGAAACATTTGCTCTGGTTGGTGGCACGGTCGATGAATACTTTGCTGCTGATGACGTTGCCAAAGGGCAGAAACATCTGCATCAACTCAGCGTCTCCAAACTCCTGGGGCAGGTGGTAGATGAACAGGTTGCAGCCCTCGGGGCCCGAGATGGAGCAGCCTGGGAACATAAGAAAATCTTTAAAGAACTCACAAATCTGTCCTTAACACCAGCACGGAAAGGTTATATAGTAAAGGGAGGAAGAGGAGGATACAGTATAGTGAGAATTTATTTTAATTGATAAAAAAGAAATGATTGATGAGATAGATTTAGCAGTCGACGAAAGTGACACTTTTAATTCTGAATTATAAAAGTAGACAAGTTATAATTGTTAAGGCTGAAGTCAATTAATAAATTGTTATACATTACGTGTGATAAAATTGATACAAATAGGCATAGAACAGCAACACAACATACACAGAGATGCACATGACAGGTAGTGTACAGCGACAGACGAGTGGTACATACAGCAGAAGCGAGTGAAGAGTTAGCAGTGGAGGAGGGTGAACGTGAGCCGTCTGTGTGTCACTGTACACTTGAAAGAACATCGACTATCATAGTAATACATAGAGTGTGGACAACAAACATTAACATTGCTATCTAGCCAAAAGATGATACGAACCGATCTATCACAGTAAAGTCATTGGATCATTGATTCAGATTTTGGTTTGAGCAGGTTTTTTATATCAATGAAACGGTTCAGTATTTGAAAAAGAAAAGGTTTTGGCTGAATAACAAATAGAAATACACAGATAATAAAATCAATGAAACTGAAGTGAAATGTTTTTCACAAAGGATAGGTGTAGCAAGTTTAATTAATTTTGGATTCTGAAAACACAAAGAGATGTTTAATGGCATTGGGTGAAATCGTCTGCTGAAGAACTGGATTAGTTCGATGGCGTCTTCCTCGAAGCTCCACTTACCTTCTCTTTGCGCAGGCGCAATGGTCGACATCGGCGGCGGGATGGGCTGCGGAAACTGCCCATAAACCGCTGGATAAGCTGTAGAACATTAATTTGCACATTTTCACAATGAACACCTATAGTTGCGTACATATACATGCATGTAACAACGTTATTAAAACAATTATCAAGCTAAAATCATATCCATTTATAATAAATTAAGTATGTTTTACTTTGCCAATAAGTTTTGACGTAATTTTTTTTTTCTAAATCATGATGTAATTTTGGGGGTGTTACAATAAAATTATATTTAGACATAACATTGAACACAAACTACTTGAGTACTAAATTCTCCATAATATCGAGTAGCGTGATTTGCTTAGCGCATGGTACCCTTTTGGGGTTTACACAACGATATAATATAATTTACTAGCAATTGATCGATCTGCTGGAATAACTTAGTCAAAAAAGTCTAAAATATCTATATGTCAAAAGAAATTCGTTCCCAGCAGATCCATCAATCAGTAGTTTAATATAAACAGTTAACAAACATTCGTTCCCCTTGCACATTGACATTGTAACAATATTGAGTAATCATCCATGATTACTCAATACTCATTCTATACATAATTTGAGAATTTTGCTTTATTGTAGCTAAAAGAATAAATTATTAAGGAGATTTTAAATAAGAATAACTTTTAAATATCTTCATTACTTATTTAAAAATATTTTGAATCGTAATAACTTCTTTTAGCAACAAACGCTAACATTAAATTAGACTTGACCAATAGTTACAACCATGGATTCAGTTTTAATAAAAAAAGTCAGTAAGAGTCTGACACGCCCTGTGTGCCCAGAAGTTATTTGATAATTACCCACCCAAAAAAATAAAAGGTATTGGCCGCATAGTAGCCTTGTCTCTTTCTTGAGAGTGGTCAATTTTGAGAGGCTAACGCTTAGTTCATTCTCTATGTCAATGGGCAGTACCAAAATGTATAGTCATGTTTCATACTAATTAACATTTTAATGAAAATTTACTCAACCAAATGGACTTGTTCAGATTGCCTGTTGGTCAAGCCTGAAGCGTGTAACTGAAGCGGTGTGCGTGTACAATGAGGGGTAGTGCCACTCACCGACTCCGGGGAAGGGTTGCATGCCCGGGTAGGCCGCGTGCTGCAAAGCCGCAGCGTCGCCGTTCGGCAGCCCCTGCGCTGTTACTGACACCGCTGAAAAATACAATAAAAACATGTTCAATATCGATGTCATATAAAAATATGGTCACGGGCAGTGTTTGTTTTTTTTTATAGATTTCTATAGCAAAATGGCAAAAACGGAGTCTGAAAATCGCAACTCGAAATGCGAAATTAGTATAATTTCGTATGTGTTCTTTAAAAAATAATAATATTGTGCTAGCAGAACACGTAAAATTATTAACTTCGTGTAGAATTTGGGTCACCAAGATACAAGCTGTGTCTAGTTTGGGACCTGCTGTTAAATCTGTCAAAGTCTTCTGTTAGTTGTTTGATTAAGAATTTTGTTTAAGTAAATATTTTTTTGCACTATCATTTGTTAAAAAAAATGTAATCTCTCAAAAGCATTTGAGTGTATGAATCACTAGGTAGTAATATTAACCTTGTTCATTAGTGCCGGGAATAATTCAGGTCACAATTTGATAATATCCTACTAAAATGCTACGTTATGCTAAAATCTCAAAATAACCCTAGACATGTGGTGGAACTATTAAATGCAAAGGTAAGACCATGGATTCCACGGGGTTCAATGTTAGGACCCAGACTATGAAGCAATTTTTTTATTAGATTTAAAAAATACAAGTTTCGAACACTTACGTCCAGAAAAGGTCTGGTGTATGCCGTTGGTGTAGACGGCATCTTGCGGCGGCGGCTGTCCGTTAGCGGTCTGCGCGGCCATGTTGAAGCCCGGCATGGTGGGCGACGGCAGCGACGGCAGCGCGCCGTTCAGCGGCTGTCCGCCGCCCGTGCCTATCGCCAGACCAGAGAAGTTGTCTGGAAAGGGATGGGTAAAACTTAGTCATTTTGTAAGTATTCGGAAAATAAATTCATATACAACCCCTCTCTATTAGGACGGTTTTAATAAAAGAACATAACTTCAAACTTAACAGAATTTAACAGCACGCCTGTTTTCTCAGAAGGGTTAGGAAGAGGAGTACACCTACATTTCGCCAGTTATATTTAAGTCCTATGTGTAGCCTATTACCATCAACCGGGCACAAGTCCAGACTCCGGGGTACTACTGAGAAATTCCTGACGGAAAAATCCAATAACGCTTTGCCCGATCCGGGAATTTAACCCAGAACATACAACCAACTTCAAACTTGTGTGTGATAAAGGGATCGGAGACTCAAATAGGCGGTAACTTGTCAAACGAAAGTATGTATTGAACCGGATGATATTTATTAGGAACGTAAGTATAATAGGTATAGTTACCCGAGGAGGGTGGTAACGCGGTGTTAGTCATGCCGTTGAGTGCGTGCGAAGCGAGCGCCGTCATCGGACTGATGTAGCCCTGCGCCGTCGCAGCCACCATCAGAGCGGCTTGTTGCTGCAAGAGTAAAAATAACATAAATTATCAATGTATCCGAAGAAATTCTAAAAACCACGGAATTAATAATAACTACAACACGTAGCATTTCGTAGCGGGTGCTACGACACGTCGTAGCGTTTCGTAGCGGGTGCTACGACACGTCGTAGCGTTTCGTAGCGAGTGCTACGAGATTTCCGTGGAAGATTTTACATAATCTATACAATTATAAATATCTATTGGAGTACCTACATTAAAATTTTAGAGTATTTAACATATTTTGTGACAAGGTATCTCTACCTTCACCTTAGTCTGATTAATAAGATCGTGACCTATTCAAATACATTTGTATCGCAAGTTGTATCACTCAATACGTATGCAGCACGTAGCTCTAGATCAATTTAGTGTTACATCTTAGTGCTACATACGTCTTCTTAGGAGCTCTACAAGGCTATTGAGATTAAACGGGATCAAATTAATGTGAGCTTTGTAGTATGTACTGTACGTAGCGCGTAGCACCGTAGCATATTGTCTACGAAGCGTAGCACTACTTACTACGCCAAGCGATTAATTGTTATATTCCATACATGATCGTGAATACTACGTAATTGTGTGCTAAGTCTAACATAAATGTTATGACATTATGTTCTTCAGCACTGAAAGTCTGGCGGTTCTTGATCACATAGGTACACACGGCTACATATCAAGCTATAAATTTCCAGTTTATGCTGATCTCGCATTGTATAGGATTTCCGTACAATGCAAGGTCAGCTTATACTGGATATGTATAGCTTGATGTGTAGCTGTGTGTACATGGCCCTACACTGTAAGACTTACATTATATCTTAATAATATAATGTTCCGACTTTAAAAGAGATCTCTGTGTTTGTTTCGACTTTTCTTCACAGGGAATCAGTAAGCTAGGAAAAAACAAAAAAAAAAACGGCTAGGAAAATACACGGCTATTTTGAAACACCAAAGTGATGTTTACGCATTTCAGCGAGGTAATACGTTGAGTCGGAGACTAGTAAATAACATTTTCACTAATAATAAATAACAGTTTTATCGACAAAATCTGTTTTCGAACTCAGATTTTCGTCGTAAACTTTTCGAGAAGAATGTAAAAAATCTTCTTCACAACATATTAAAGCTGTCTCGAAAAGCTCCAGACACATAACGTGCGGTATTTATGAAGCTAGTTGTAAAAAGTTTGTAACGGAGGTTGCAATATTGCATGCTCCTATCAATTTTCATCAGGCCAAATATGCAGGTATTAAAACTTTTGTTTATGAACTTGAGCTGCGGTGAAATTGTTTTTGAATATCTCTAGAAAATATAGTATCGTACTATCGGATATTTTGGACTATTTTACTACATATTCGCCTTCCGAATACTTAATATTAATAGTTCTGAACTCTGATGCCAGCAGAGGACCCGACTAAAATGTGAAAGTTAAAAGCTACAGCTGTATTGCGTAGCAATGTGTAGCGTATACTACAATTTACTTCTTTGGCGTTAACATGAACAACAGAGTTTGATACTGACGAATATGTGTTTTGCCAATTTGATCCTACTTCTAGAAATCGTCCAACTGACTGTTGTCAAGAACGCATTTTTCCGACGCCCGGACTGTAACTATGCAATTAGCTATCCGTTTGGATAGTTTGTTCTAGGCTTTCATTATCATAGCCTTTTTTCTCCCATTGCTGAGTATGGCCTCCTCCTCCTTAGCTTTTCGGTTTTATTTTGTCGTCATCATCATCATTATTTCACCCGAAAGACGTCCACTGCTGGACATAGGCCTCCCCCAAATACCGCCACTTCGACCGATTTTGTGCTTTCCGCATCCAGCGGATTCTTGCGGCCTTCACAAAGTCATCGGTCCATCTTGTGGGAGGCCTTCCAACGCTACGTCTTCCGGTACGCGGTCGCCACTCCAGAACCTTTCGGCCCCATCGGCCATCCGTTCTGCGAGCAATGTGCCCTGCCCATTGCTACTTAAGTTGCCACTTTCATGTCATTTACATGTATTTTGTGCGCTATTCACCTGTTCCGTGATGACTTGCGCGTAGGTGCTGTAGGCTCCGAACTGGTTGAAGACGAAGGGATTGAGCAGACTCATGTTGCCGGCCATCTGCTGCATGCGCCGCAACTGCCGCTCCTTCTCTGTGTCCGCGAACTTCACCACCAGGCTCGATGACGCGCCCTGGAACAATGTGAGGGCCTGGTGAGATTGGAAACGTAATGATTAAGTGTTAAGGAGTTGAATTAGCAAAAATAAATGATGTCAGTCGTCGTTTTTATGGTCATTTTACAAAGTTTTGCTATGAAATAACGCACAATCTTAATTCTATTTTTACAGACGTTGAGTACATAAAATATGACTGAAAATGGCTAAAGTTGTGCACTTCGTGTTCTTGATTTTACCTCTAATAGAGAGGAAAATTAATCCCGCCGCCGCGCCACAGCTACGGCGTTGACCTCTTTAAAAATGCAGCAACAAAGCCCTCGTGAATATTAAAATTGCAATAGCAGACGCGTAAAGTGCTCCCCGGACTATAACAACGGCAATCCCACAAACTAGGGTACAACAAAACGGTCGGCACAATACCGTCAGCGAAACGTTCAGCGTTCGCATTCATTATGTATTTGCAGTCGGAGTACAGGCAAAAATGGGCGCGGGTAGGCCCGGCACGAGCGCGCAACAGGTCTCCTCCCCATAGTTGCAACAAGTTATTTGGGCTCACATCCAAAAATGCATCGGCCGAGACGTTCCGCGAAGTTGCCCGGGCTGGAGCCTCTCTTGCGGAAAACTGGCTTCCTTCCTGGCTCGGCCACTATCTCCGCAGCCGGCCGCGTCCGCACAGCGCCGCACCAACGTTAAGTACGCGCTAATTGTCGGCGCGTGTTTGCTAAAAGTATTTCACAGTTGAGTGCGCGCGTGGCCGCGCATAACATTTCTCTATTGAATTATTACGTGACAGTTCGTTTTGTTTCGTCGATTCCATTGTTTGATATTTTCGATTTCCGGTTTATGTAAACGTTGCGGCGTCCGCTTAAAAAGCTTTCAGTCTATTTTGTTTTCTGTTCCCAAATAAAGAATTTAGTGTTTTACAAGTATCAATACATTAAAATGATTGTTGCTATATAAAAGTAAGATAAGATACTTTAGCAATTAGTTGACTAAACACGAGCGACGTTTACGAGTAAGCAAGTTTGTAATTTAATGGAGTTGGTTAAGTCATTAAATTATTATTAACGTAAAAGATTAATGGTAGTATTAAGGCTCTCCGAAATTTGCTTTAGGCAACGGTTGATTAATGTTCACGTTGTGAACTTATGAATAAATATTTGAAAAAGTTTTGTCGTGAAGTGCTTGAATGTCTAAATTACCGGATTGATGGCAACAATATTGGTTAAAATATGATTTAATCTTAATATTTGCGTGTATATATACAGAGCGTGTGATATAAATCCGTGCTTGGGTTGACGCGACAAATGGTACCGGCTCGGCGTCGCGTGTCGCGTGGGCGTCAGAGGTGACGCTAACAAATGTGGCGACATTATACTAGCTATGTGAGAGCGTGTGCGTTACACCTACACGTGATTATATCCAAAATACTAAATGATTGCTATAGACTTTCGTCGTCACGTTTTACTTATCAACTGCTTCATATTCTTAATAATATTGTAACTCACAAAAATTCACAGTTGAACATGGACCTGATATTCTAAATTGCCATAATTATCATGCTTTCTAAACCAAACTAGTGATCGTAGTATATTGTAGAAGAGAAAAGCACTATCTGCCCACTCGACCTGTGTCATCATCATCATCATCAGCCTATAATGTTCCCACTGCTGAGACAAAGGCCTCTCTGTGAGAGGGAGTGGGCCGTAATCCACCACGCGGGCCCAGTGCGGGTTGGTAGATGTCACATGTCTTCGAATTTTCGTTTCTAGGACATGCCGGTTTCCTCACGATGTTTTCCTTCACCGATATGGGAGCAGTGGTGATCAAATAATTTGCACAAAGTAAAACGTCTGTCCGGGTTCGAACCTACGATCTACAACTCGTAAGTCACGGCCGTTACCACTGGGCCACCACTGCTCACCTGGCTGCTGACCTGTGTCATAAGTAAGTTTAACTCCTGTATCATATCTACGTCGTATAAACAAAAATATCTGGACGACTGGGTTTTTTTTTTGAACGACGTTTTCTAAGTATGAAACCTAGCTAGATCGATTTATCGCCCCCGAAACCTTCTGCATACAAAATTTCATGAAAATCGTTAGAGCCGTTTCCAAAATTCAGATTATATTATATTTATACAAGAATTGCTCGTTTAAAGGTATTAGATTGGCTGTCAGACCATAATTTTTTATTAACCCCAAAAGCCTATATCTAGTAGTGGTACTAAACAAAAGATTATTTTTGATTGCCCATGATTGCAGCAATAAATAGGAATATAACGCCCTGACCCCTTGAAAATCAAACCGTTGGCCGGTGGTTGATTGGTGCGTGTGCGCACTGCCTAAACTGAACGTCAGATTGACTGAATACTACACATCCAGATAAATTAATATGGCTGGCTGCACTTTTATTCCAACTTAAATACTGTCCTGAAAATAATAATTTTTCTATTTGTCATCATTCTCCTTATCACAAAATTAACAGGCCTGTTCTATCCACTCCGTAGTAGTCTAATCACATCATAACTTTAATACTAGAAATAAAGATAAAATAGATCAACCATTTTTCAGATTATCTTGTTTTTTTTCTATTTATCTAAAGTATATACATCTTTTATGGGGTCATCATCATTATCATCATCAGCCTATAAATGTTCCCACTGCTGGGACACAGGCCTCCTCTCTGTGAGAGGGAGTGGGCCGTAATCCACCACGCGGGCCCAGTGCGGGTTGGTAGATGTCACATGTCTTCGAATTTTCGGTTCTAGGACATGCCGGTTTCCTCACGATGTTTTCCTTCACCGTTTTGAGAGAAGTGGCGATGAAATAATTTATACAAAGTAAAGCGCCTGTCTGGGTTCGAACCTCCGACCTACAACTCGTAAGTCGCGGCCGTTACCACTGGGCCACCACTGCTCCCTGCTCATTGCTTTGATGGGGTACTGTGTATCTACCTACCTACCCGTCAGTTGGTCCTTGTGATATTTTAATTACAATTAATTGAAAGAAAATTTAAAACTCATATTAAAAGTACTCTTTGTAAACAAGCATACCTATTACAAATTAGAGGATTATATCCAAGATAACAATGCTTGGAAACATGCTTTTCTAGCTCCATAGGACAATAAAATTTAGAGTCTAGACAAAATCAAACTGGTTGCTAATTTAATTGTATAATTAATTATTATAACATTGATTTTACATTTTGTAATTACTTGAACTCACACACTGGCTTATTAGTATTACTTGTATTTTTTTTAGAAATATCGTATAAGGTACTTTTACAATAAATAATGTGAACACCACGTATCCATTACATAATATTTTTTTCTGTCATTGCTTCATTTTTAATTATATTTACCTATTGTGGTAAAGTAATCTTATTCTAGGTGCATCGTCTTCACATGTTACAAAACATAAAAAAAACTTACAAAAAACATATAATTAATGTATACAAAATATTGTAAAACATTTTAAAAGAGTAACGGTGGAGTTTCTTGCCCATTCTTCTCCATACGAAAACTTCCTTTTGGAAGGGGCGACTAGAATCAATTAATTTTTTTGTAAATTTTGACGTTCAAAAGTGCCTTTTATGTGCCTAATTGAAATTATTATTTGACTTTGACATCTACTAACTTACACGATACTTTTCAAGTTGTCAGTTAATGGTGCAACTGGACTGAAGTCTGATCTAGGATTGAAAGATATACTAGTTGACTGCTTATAACTTGAACCTATAAAATTATTCTTAGTAACTTTTTATTCTTAAAATCTCTGAAAGACTCTTAAAGATCAAAATGCTAAGTACTGTCATATTCGGTAGTTCTATGTACTATTCCTTTTAGTAAGCGATTAACGCGAATGTCATTTGATAATGTAGTAGTTGATTGCTTATACACAAGCCTTAAAATTATTTTTTGAAGTTTTAAAGACTGTTGACAACTTAAGTCAGATATGCCTACGGACTAGTGATGTAACGAATATTCGCATTCGCATTCGCATTCGTAAGTATTCGCATATTTTTGCATATTCGCATTCGCATTCGCGAAATGATTGCGAATGTTTTTGCGTGTATAATTTTTTTAAGTAGGTAATAAGTTGGTTAATATAAGAAAATCCAATTCCATTAATTTCTTATGTTTTTTAATGCAATAAAAAGTGCCTAACTTAACCTCCTAATCACATTATTAGTCTTCTCTTTATCATTTGGTATCATTTATTTATTTACTATTACTATTCACACTGTAACCTCAAAATTCACTTGTTTTTTTTACGAAAACACCGGCGCGAGCGGAATAACACTTCAATCGGATGCGTTCGTATTAACTCGGCTATTCTCGGAACGAAAAACAAACGGAACGCACTTCGTTCGAACGGGACTGCCGCTAAAGTCACCAAGCCATAGACAAATGGCGCCAAATTTAAACAAAAACCGAATATTCACATTCGCATTCGCGAATGTCCAAAATTTGACATTCGTTACATCACTACTACGGACATATATGACGTAGTAATGCGTAGGTGCCGTACACTGCTCCATTAGTATTGTATAATCTCATTGTTCTTGAAAATCAAAATGTTAAGTATCATACGCGGTAGTTTTAAAAAAAATCTAGTATTCATTTGACAAGCATGCAATTGTCATTTGATAATGTAGTAGTTGATTGCGTATACATCATCTGCCTAGCCTTTTCCCAACTATGTTGGGGTCGGCTTCCAGTCTAACTGGATGCAGCTGAATACCAGTATTTTACATGGAGCGACTGCCTATCTGACCTCCACAACCTAGTAACTAGGTAACACGATACCCCTTGGTAAGACTGGTTGTCAGGCTTTTGGGCTTTAACTACCCGTAACGACTGTCAAAGATCTACAAATGACAGCCGGGACCAACGGCTTAACGTGCTTTCCGAGGCCCGGAGGGGTCTTGGTATACAAAGATGGTCACCCATCCACGGACCAACCGAGGCAAGCGTAGCTTAACCTGATCGATCGACCCGTGCGGCTGTTATTACCTATTAAAAAAAACTTACAAGCTTTTTCTTCTTGGAATCTCTGCTAAAAAGATCTAAATGAAAAGTATCACATTCGGTAGTTATATCTACTATTCATTTTATTAAGCAGGCAACTCGAATGTCGTTTTGCTTACTCAAAACCAGTTGCCAGAAATCTTCGACGTGATTCAAACGGTTTAATTTCAAGCGATCCAGATCAGGTTACCGTTTCTTAAACGTGGCTTCACTGAAGTCTTCCTGAAGAAGTAAGCTTAATACTGGTAGGTAATTGATTTTTACTAATAGATTTAAACGTTGAGTTGATTCGAGATTTCTGCTTTTTAGGATTTGGGTCAAACGGTTTGCTGGGTTTTTGTGATTGATTTTAAGAAATCTTTCAACTGTTGGCTTCGATCTTGTTATTTAATTGAGCTACTGAAATGCTACAAAGTCAACTAATAAATTAGGGACTGCCAAACTGTTGCAGTATTTAAAAGAAGAGTGAAAGAACACTACCTTTCCACTTCGTCATAGTTGCGTAGGTATTTATTTTGTATTTTATTTATATATTTTTGTTACATTATATTAGTGTTATTTATTTTAGAAGTATGTATGTTTGTATGTATGTAAGTAAGTAAGTATATTTTCATATTATTAGTTTTATTTAATTAAGTGAATTGTTTTGATTTTATGTATTTTACTTTCTCTTTACTCTTACACACGGTGTCTACATCTCTTTTTATCCTCTGTCCTATCGCAGGTATGCTGGAAGAGATTTCATTAGAAATAAGCATCACCTTTGTACGTATTTTTCTGTTCCTTTTGTCTTGTCTGTGTATTATTTGTGTGTACATAAAAGGTTAAATAAATAAATAATAAAATAAGTTTAGATTAGCAAAGCATGTCTTCATAAGTATTTAATCATTCAAGACCTAAATAACAAGGGTGTAAGTATGTGTCTAAATTTAGTCTTTAAGAAACGATGACCATTAACAAAAATGCAACATGGCGTTAATTAATCGGAGTGCTATAATAATAGGAATAACTTTTTTTTAAGACTACGAGTACACGAGTATGGGGTATTTGTCCATTTTTACTGCTGTCCATCCAATAAGATCCTAAGTTACTCTTGCTGACACCCTGTAGAAAAATGGGAAAGTATCTAGAACTGCATTATTTAAGAAAAGCATTTTTGTAATGCATAAGAAGTGTAGCAAATGTTGGCCAATTTAAAAGTAAATTATTTTTATTTCTAGTAGGGAAGACCCATTACTCCATAGAAGATTTTTTAAATGATAATATAAATTAACGGCTTTTGACATTTTATTTTATTCTTTGACATTTATCTACATAATGTTATATTAGAAATTGACTTAGACTTTTGAAGTCATTTATTTAATCTTAATTAATTCTTTTGATTATTATCATTGCATGTTATAAGTATTTATTAAAATAACAAATTATTTGTATACCAATTGCATTGGTAGAACATTGAGATCACACTAAAATGTATATTTTTAAGATCTTTCTGTACCCCTATGTTCACAAATAAAGTTTGATTTGATTTGAAGATTGGGTAAAATTGCCTGAAACAAACCAAGTAGACAAGACCAAACTAAAAAATTTGAAAATTCATCAGAAACTAAATTATATTTGTAAACAATCACAAAATATCACTACATTAAATTAGCAACACAACAAGTACACTCATTGCCAGAAATCCATACATCCCTTCACTGTTTACAATCTTGCCTTGCTAAACTTTATTGCGTGTTTTATTAGCCAATCGTGTCGCGTCGCCTAGCTTCGTGTAACTTCGTGCATCTTCGTGAAGCTTCGTGAGGGGGGACATGGGGCACATTCGTTACATCTTCTGTGCAATTAACGGGACATTATTAAACTCTTAACTGCTCTTGTATAAGTTCACTCTCGCTTGTATAATTTATATGTTTATGGTACAGTATATTTTATAGTTGTTGGAAAATGTGTTCTTTGGTGTGAAATTAGTGGAGTGCTAATTTATGTTTTGTTTTCATTTATTAATAAACTAGCTTCTGTCCGCGACTTCGTACGTGAGCCTATAACCTTCCTCAAGGATTGGCCTATCCAATGCAAAAGGAATATTTCAAATTCGACTAGTATTTTCGGAGATTATCTCCTACATACAAACAAACTTACAAACAAATAAACAAATTTTACCTCTTTATAATATTAGTTTAGATAATTTGCTTGTCTTTAAGGGCCTGCAACATCTTGCTCTTTAAAAGACGATCACATTTTTAAAACTTATCAATTTGATGCTACCATTATAACGATGAGCCTACGGAACCCATTCTCTCACACTAACCGAACGCTTTCGCGCACTTTCGTAGCCCGCGTAGCACAGTGTGCTACGGCGTAGCAATTTCGTAGTACGCACCGCTATGACCGGGATGCCGTTTTTTTTCGAATAATTTCCTTGCGTGGTTTACTAAAACTTATTAATTTATTTTCGTTGAGAATTGATATTAATTTATTGATTGGTTTGCTATTGCATTTAATATATCTTAAAGACCAAAATCATAATGAAAATGAAATGAATGGTCTACACACCCTTTCACAGTACCCTAAAACTCATATAAAAAACACAAAAAGTTATTTGTTTTGAATAAGTTGGATTATAAGATAAACGATAAGTCCTCATCTCTACTATCTTTCTTTTCTGTGCCCGACAGGGTCCACGATTGTGTCTTAAGCAAATGTTCACCACCTAAGCACATACATTGTGGAATGCAATAGAGTTTTGAGTATTGAGTATTTTAGACGAGAATGTGACTAAATACCTATTTGTTCATGTGCCGTCTTAGTTTATTGACATTTTATTATTATTAGTATGAAATTGTGACATGTACCTTGATTTTATGTTTTTATTTTGTTAATGTTACATTTGATTATCTATTTACCTAAACAATTTTGTATGCCTTCTGGCGGGACGTAGTATGGACCGATATTTATTTGTAACATCTGTACAAATATCTACCCTATGTTCACAAAATTAATAAATGAATTTGAATTTGAACTATTCAGCCGCACTGTTTACGATTTAGTCTTTGTTTTGTTAGTTAAACCTTGTGTACTTTATTTATGGAAGTACTTTTAATGACTCGTAATGAATCTAAGAAATCTCTTTGCCCATAAAACTAACTCTTTACATTGAAATAGCTATGAAGTCAATAGGTAGCGACTACGGCAATAAAAAGTTGTCGGCCGACAAACTATGGCCAGTAGGTAGGTTGTAGGTAGTGTATAAATATTGTGACAATAAACATGTCACGGTTCACGGTCGCAGCGTGTAAACACACCTACTACGATTTAGTACTCAAGTAGAGCTGTAAATATTCCGAACCAACTCACTGTGTCAACTAGGTATGCCGAAAAGTTTTTAAAGTATCAAACCCATTGAAACGCGGGATTATTGAACATTTTGGAAAGGTTCTAATGTAGCAGATGTGAAAAAGTTGTTGCAGCAGCATTTTCTAGTCACTTAAACAGTATTGACAGCTGGTTAATCGAAAAACCCTCTTGCACATCTGAAAAACACTCGCAACATTATGATCAACACAACGAAGAAGAAGAACCAATTTAAGTGGTATGCCAGTGCATACGATTGCTGCCAGAGCATGAGTGCAGTACAGATCCACTGCAAAAAATCTAAATGCCATGCAACATTGGAAAAGTTGCTAGAAACACAGGGTTAGAACCGCAAAATGTAACGCACATTCGGTTGCTACATCTGATTGCCTTTCAGTTAACTGCCCCCAAAACCTGAAATCAAAGTGTCTTTTGTCCTGTCATCGATAAGGAGAAGAAATTGCTAAATTTCATAATTTTAGCAGAACTGTTGAGTTCACATTCAAAATATACAGGTTGTCAAATATACAGGTTACAGGACATCGGCGCGCAAACTGTTGCCATGAGCTTCATGAGTATTGTTACCAGTACATAGTCGTAGACCCACCAACCTCGAAAAATTTTATAGGTTATTTAAAAAAAAACAGCTGTTCCATAAATTTTGTCCGTGTAGATCTTGTTCGTGAACCATGAATATTAGTCATATCTCTCTCTCCTGTCCTTAAGATATAAGCAGTACACCACAGAGATCATCTAAACATACAGCGCACTACATACATGTAATCTTGAACATTGAAATAATTGCTGGAATCGTAAATTGAATGGAATTGCAAATCAAGTTACTCGAGCGGATTGCCTTCTATCATCATTATAATACAACTAGCTTCTGCCTGCGACTTCATCCGCGTGGAATAGTTACTTTGGTGCTCCGCTCCTATTGGTCTTAGCGTGATGATAGCCTATAGCCTTTCTCGATAAATGGGTTATCTAACACTGAAATAATATCTGTTATTTATCTAATATGTATATGTATATATTTAAATAGGTAATTATATGCTTTATGTATCTGTGTATCTGTTGTATATCTAAATGGTACACCACTGACTATCTGCAATATTGTCTCTCCTTTTTGAGGTTTTTCAGGTCCAGTTGAAAACCAGCGTCAGGCACTTATTGTTGTCTGGCATTTTTGTTGAACTGGACCTTTTTGGCGCAGCCGTGAGGCACACTCTCCTGTTAATTTCTTACATCGCTCTTTACACTTATTATTTGATTTTTATTTTTTTATCTGCTGTTAATTATATTGTGTGCTTTTTTGGTCTGTGCTAAATAAATGTATTTTCTTTCTTTCTTTTCCATTTAAATCCATCAAAAGGTTGTCTGTACAAGATCGCTTTTAGCGATAAGACCGCCCATTGTGTCACCCAATGTAAAATTTCTAAATTAATGTCCGTAATTTTTATGGTGTACATAATAAAGAATATTCTATCTATCTATCTATCTATCTATAATTTTTCAAATTGGACCAGTAGTTCCTGAGATTAGCGCGTTCAAGCAAACAAACAAACTCTTCAGCTCTACATATTATAAGTATAGATTTATAACAATCCAGCAGAATTGTGGAGATACATACTATACATTAAAGTCACTTTCCGTGTCTGTCTGTGTCCGCGTTGTTCTTTAAAATACGCTACAGATTTTGATACGGTTATCACAATAATTAAGAGAATTTGTGGACTATATCAATATTAAACTAACATGTTATAGAGAAATCTCGATGTTTTGTCAAGTCGTAAAAACCGTGCGCAGCAGGGGCAGGTGGCTAGTCATCATCATCATCATTTCAGCCGAAAGACGTCCACTGCTGGACATAGGCCTCCCCCAAGCACCGCCACTTCGACCGATTCTGTGCTTTCCATATCCAGCGGATTCCTGCGGCCTTCACAAGGTCATCGGTCCATCTTATGGGCTAGTAAATCTAGTAATATATATTTGGGATTTCTCTCTCTCATGTCCTTGTGATATAAGCTCAGTTCACCACAAGCACCTAAACAAACAGCGCACTACATACGTGTAGATGTCCGTGGACAGATCGAGATCAACAGTAAATAACCGCCGCCAGAGACGGAGGGCTTCCTGCCTTCTGACACTTAATGTGAGCGCCAGAGCCGGACTCAGAACGGAAATATGTAATAATACGCCGTGTTACGCCAAATAGTGGGGAACAGAGACTAATGATTATTATAATCGTTATTGTTGCTCGTGTTTTGGTTTTTAAGTTATGGCTTTGTTTGTATAATTTAGGCTTTGGAAGGAAGTAGGGAGCCTGGAGCTATTTGGAGTCACGGAATCGTATTGAAAATCTGATTCTCTTGTGCTAATAATATGTCACCCCTGGTACGCCTATTTCTAGCTAGACGGTTTGATATATACAAGGTGGAGACGGCATTATGACCATAAATTTAACTACGTATATCTAATGACGTTCCCAGTCTGTTTGCAAAAATTCAATCAATGTTCAATAGTTTAGTCACTATAGCTAGTCAAAGATTGGCAAAACCCATAGTCGGCGCATCACTACTATTTAGTTTGTTTGAAAAAATCAGTTTTATTATTTCGAGGCTAGGATTTATTTGATGGTTCCAAAATAATCTTATGTATTAGTATTGCCAGTGTTTTCATTTAGGTATTGTCGTATTGTTGTCTCCACATTGTATATTCAATCATATGAGGTTACATCTAATCTTATAATATCATGAAAGTACTTGATAGATTATAGGTTTACCCTACACACAGAGGCAATTGCCTCCTTGTCCTTTTAAGGGTTCATTAGAAAACCAGCGTCAGACAGCATCTGTCTGGCATTAATGCTGAAATGAATCTTTTTTGGCGCAGCCGTGAGGCACACACTATTGTTAATATAAATATATATTTTTAAATTTTATGTATATTTTGTGTTTCACGAAAAATAAATGTTTTTTCTTTCTTTCTTTTCTCCTATACGCTTTCAGTGTTCATCAACTTCGTGGACTTTTTTCACCAAGCTTAGACAAATTAATAAAATAGTGAATTCCAATAAAAATAAACGAACTATGAGACGTAATTACCTAATAGAAGCTATTATTGCAAACAAGTTTTAGTTCCACCACATCCTGAGAGACTCCAGCGTATAATATCTCAGTAATTAGCGTAAATGAAGTGTTTATGAGTGAGTGCGGGCCTGTGGCGGAAGCGAGGCGGGCCGGCGGGACGGAAGCGAAGCGGCGCACACAATGCACGCCACTTTCCTACTGCGACACTGTGCTGTGTGTGCTTAGCCTAATGTGCGATTAGCAGTTACTGATTCGTATGCTGGGGTTGGAAGAGGCTTAGGCAGGACCTGACCAGAAAAGCCTTAAGTATCAGGCAGGTTCGTCTTCGTACAGTATTTTTTTACGTGTTCATAAAGTTGTAATAAATAAAAGGCCTGTATAAGCAGAGGGATATTATTAAATAATTACTAGTTTTTCAACTAAGGTAGTAAATTTTGTCGATGTTTAAAGATCAGAAAAAGTTTTCCAAAAATGACAAAATTCTTTGTTTGAAAAGACTGAAAGTTAAGGGACTGTGATAAAAAAAAATCCACTTTTCGAAACTGTTTTCTCCAAAGCCTACTTATCAACATACTAAATACGAAAAAATGTATCCCTACAAATCCTACCCATATTTCAACACTGTTACCGACACAATGTATCCCTGTGTATCATTACGGACACAGTGTCTGACTGTGTGTCGCGCCAGCGCTCTCGTATGATACGGCAGATAGATGGCCTCTCAGATACCGCCGCTCTGCACACATCTGCACATTATGTCTCCGCTTACCGACAATTGTTAACTGAATAAGTGGGTACATTTATTTTAAACTCGAAATTTGGAAATGATTTACGTTATCCTAAGTGTTTTTGGTTGATCGGTTCATTGATTTGATCTCAAGTTATTTGCGTACGAAACAAGCATTATGATTTTGAGAAATCGAAAGGATAAGGAAAAAGAAAAGGTAAAAGTCCTTGACCAACTTCAAGATACCTTTCCGTCGAACTCAATTTTTAATCTTTCCCCGCCAATTTAATTAATTAAAAGTTATTCAAACTCTAAACGAGTTATACAATCGTGAATAAACCCGAATTTTAAGCAAATAGGGTTAAGTCAATTTAAAACTAGGGATCGCTCACTATAATGGTATAATATTGGATCATTTATAACTGGTTTCAAAGCAGATTTACCCAACATAGTAGCTATAGTTATTACTTGTATTAATCATCGCAAAACCACAGAATTTGGTCTGCCTTAATTGAAACACAAATAGCTAGGTGTGATTGGAGCGATGGCGAGATTAAACTAGTTCAAACCGGTTTAAAGCCCCGACAAAGGGTGCGAATGCTAAAAGGTCGAGCGGACCTTAAGGCGTTTTTACATGAACTCGAAGATGTACGAGTCTTGAACCGAATTGTTGCATAACTGTGATTAATGAATAATTAATATACTTTGAGTTGTCTTAGCTAGATAAACGTTTTGTTCAATCCAAGTCGGGTTTCTGTATTGATAGTAGATCCGGCGTGAATATTAATTATAAATCCGGGAGTCGACGAACTGTAATGTTGTGAATCAAACATATAATGGAGATACGGAAATAATATAAACATGCGTAATTTAGACGATGTTCGGGGTATTTAATATGAAATGTAATGCGAATTAGGTATGGGAAGACACGAGAGTGTTAATAGCACTACTTATAATACAAAACTAGCTAAACTTAACCAGTTTGGGGTCTAACAAAAATGATCTCAACCACTCAAAATTAACGAGTAATCCTTCCACACAAACGGCCGCCACTAAAACCTTTCTTCCGACTATAAAACGAGCTCAGTATAAACGTGGCTTTACCCTTGTTTTATTAGACCCTGCCCATAGATGGTCGGGTGTAATTCCTTCATATAAACGCGACCGGTGTCGAAGGCACCGCGCCTCGCTTTGTTCGCTAAGAGGGTGGAAAGGGCTAAAAGCCCTGCTCTATACGCCTCCAACTTAATTGGAATCTTTTAAAGTTTACTTGGGCAATAAAGGAGTCTGAATTACTTAAGTACGTCGCTCGTACGACCGTGGATTTACCTTCAATGAACTTGTAACAGATGTTGTGATGCCTCGTGTTTTATGCGGGAGCAACGTTACGTGCTGTTTAATAAAGCTGTTTGTTATCGCGATAGTTCGCGAATTATTGTTAATGATTCAATATTGTGGTGTTGCTTAGTTTATGAACACTTTCATCGTTGTTTGAGCAGAGTTATTAGGCAGTGTGCCTGAAGTTACGACTTGTTTACGCTGTAAACACATAATATGCGCATTTACGAAAATTTCGTCTACGAATTGTGTGCTCACTTCATAGATGTTAAACATTCTTAGGTACCTAACGTAATTTTTATCCAAAAAGCTATTCCATAAAAACCTCTTCAGACATTAATGTCATTATTCCATACTTTATCTCCAAATATGAGAATACCTTAAAAATTAATTCACCTCTTAGTCATTTCATATTGATGACATAAGCTTACTTATATACAAACTCTAGGTACACAATACGCAGAGGTTATTTCGATTGCCGCTTATTTTCGAGTTTGGGCCATGCAATAACTGGCTCTTGTATTATTCATCGGCCAATTATTGTAAAAGCAGTTTTCTGTTTCTTCCGTTCAGTTCTCGGCTCCAAGAGCAGGTGGAGTGGGGCTTGTTTGGCTCAACAATTGGCTTCGGCCCTCTCAATGCCGTATTTTCATTATTGAATATTAGATCAAATGTCGTCGACGAGAAAATCTTGTTGTTAAGACCGAACCGTTGAACGGGAATGAATACCTTGTATTTATTATTTACGTTCCGAATTGAGTCCGTTTGGGTATTATTTTGCTTTTTATTAATAGAGTGGGATGGGGAACTTTACTGCTCTTGCGGATTTTTTTTGGAAATTGTTCAAATAATATGTGATTTGTAATTATGTTAGGTTATTCCAACCCAACAATATCCAAATCGGAGGGCACGGCAGCGCCCCCACCAAGTCAAGCAAAACAAACACAAAGGCCAGCTGTACCATCTTTTCTCGAAGCCATTCAGGACATTTTCAACCTCCTGTAACTTCGTTGTGGATAAAGCTTGAAGCCTGAATTTTTAGTGACCAAGAGGGCTTAGTATAACTAGGGATATATCCAAATTGCATTCAATTTGAACCAGTAGTTTAAGAACTATTGCAGGTCAAAGTTTCTCAATTTTGTCATTGACATACTCACTCACTCACCGATCATCAAAATTCTAGGGTACAATCGCACACGGCAATAGAATCTACATTCTATAAACAACAAAATGTACCTAATATTAGCGCTGCGCTTCATTTAATTAGGACTATTTTAAAATAGTGGACTATTCTCATGTAATTATGTTGCCATGCGATAGCCAAGTCATTCTATTTATTAAAGAAATAAAGATGACAAATAGATAGGTACTGAATAAATTAACAGACTTGGTTTTACATTAGATCTCACATCTTTTTGCGGTAGAAGAACTGCGTTGCAAGATAGAATAGAATAAACCAAAATACTTTGTAAAATAATACGCTACGCCTGGTGAATTCGAACTCATATGTAAAAGTTCAAATTAATTAGTGAACGTTATGTACAATAATACATACTCTCCAACCACACATAATATAAAATAAATTCGGACAGACTAATGTTAACACGATTACCCAAACGGAACACACAAGTAAAATAAATCGTAATGTGGAAAGTTTGAAATTTTGTACTCATCGAGATTTGGGCAAGGGAAGGGACACTGATTACATTGGCGGCCGAGAGTCCCGGGGGCCGCGGACTGTGAGGGTTCGTTAATACGAGCACATCCCTATTATGTGAGTACGTCTGTCATGTGTGTGTGTAAGCATGACGGTTCTGCGCGACTATGGTATTTTGAAATGTTGGATTTGTTATATCCGTTTAGAAAGATTTGATACTAGAAAAATGATAAAACATGAGATTACTATGCTCTTATGGACACTGAGAAGCTCCTGTATATCAACAACTCGTTCCTGCTTCGCACAGTGCAATGGCAACATGTCAATACATCGAGATTGTGCTAAATATTAGTCACTACATAGTATAAAACAAAGTCGCTTTCTCTGTCCCTATATCCCTATGTATATCTTTAAAACTACGCAACGGATTTTGATGCGGTTTTTTTAATAGATACAGTGATTGAAGAGGAAGGTTCATATGTATAAATAACCCGTTTTATATCCGTGCGAAGACGGGGCGGGTCGCTAGTTAAATATAAATGTGTGTCGGATCCGGTCATTAGTACGGACACGAAACGAATCGCAAGCGCGCCACTGGCGACATCAAGTGATCTACCCATACCAGAAAGCGCGTTTCTACAGAGTCGTGATGTTTTAGGGCCACGGCGAGGAGGGGATTCAGCCTCGGATCGCATCGGAGTTAAGACGTCGTGGAACTGTTCTCAATTCGTTGTGCTCAGTTACTGTGGTAATTGTAATTTGTGATCATTGTGTTAATTTGTGATTTTAATAAACGCCGTCGCACCCAGTGTGTATATTATTTAGGTAGTGTGATTAATTTGATAGTAAATTATAATGTGATCTGAACTGCAAACGATTTTTCTATTGCGCATTAACCAACACTACCCATACTACGCCCACAGTAGTTAAAATATCGCTGATAATAACGAAAGAGTCACATACCCGTCTCCGACATGTATTAATACGTAACCCTTGAAGAATAAATGCTCTAAATCAGACGTCCCCAAACTTTTTTATGTTGTCGACCACTTGGCGTGTTTTTTCAGTTTTGGGTAGTCCTAATATTCTTAATTCCTTATATAACTTCAAATGTGTTTTTGGCAGCTAGTATAGTGCTACTACTCACTTTGAAAGATTTTAACTGACTGTAGTGTACGGTGAAAAACAAAAAAAAAACACTTTTAAGTATTCTACATTAATTAATTAAATTCAAATTAAAACGAACCAAATAAAAATGTAATATCTGTTACATAAAATAACTAAGCAAAAATTTAAAGCTTTCAGTGGGAGGGATAAACCTGATGCTTTAATAATAAAATTTCAACATTTGGCATTAGTAAGGTTTATTTATACTCAAATCCCCTCGGTTAGTGACAACCGCGCTGAAACCCCTTTCCACTTCCACAACAGGTATGAAGATGGAAAAACAATTTAAAAAAAATGCGACATTCAATGCGATATACGGGATAAGTAACAGGCCGCTTAGGTCTTTTTGAAGCCAGTATTGCTGATATCCGGTTTCAGAATGTAGAGAACATTCGTTTCAGAATTGTTGAATTGGATTATTAATCTATACTATAATATATAATAGTTCTCCAGACCCTATTTCGGCCATGGCGGTCCATCTCAACGGAGACTAGTCTTCGGCGCGTGGGGTCGGGCAAAGTGTTATTGAGTTTTTACATTAGGAATTTCTTAGTAACAGCCCGGAGTTTGGAAGTTCGCGGTGTGATCCCCCCATTTTTATTCCCGCTGAAATTGACCCATTTAAAAAAAAAAAATGGGTTGGAAATGATCAAATAACTGCTCTGGGCGCTCTGGGCGGAGCGGGAGGGCGTGTCAAACTCTTACTGACTAAAACCCACCTATGCTCCTTCAGTTGCCATTTTGCCAGGGGCCACGGTATCCCTTTCGGACTTTCCCGCGACCCCGGCAGGCATCGGCCCTATGGGACCCTGTCAGTTTTGCTGACATCTCTTTGAGGCGCACGCGGAACACAACGCGTCGTCGACCCGGGCCTGGTCTTCATCGGACGGCAGGCTACCCATTGCTCACCGTCCGCAAGCTCGCGCCTACGGTGGTCGGGAATCGGCCTGAGATTCCCGACGACCAGGGCGTCTCCTGCGACGGTTAGGGGCGTGAGGGCGCAAAATTTGCCTTTCCCTCACACGTTCCGCCTCCTTCTTCGTGAGCATTATACTGCTTCGCAGAAGGAGGTGACAGTCTCTGACATTGACTCCTTGCAGGCCGTCGTCGATCCCTGGTGGTTATAGACCACTTTGGGTATCACTGTTCTAAATGATGGTGGAAACTGCATCAAAATCCATTGTACAGTTTAGAAGATCTAAGGGGTCACACAGACAGACACGCAAAGCTATTTTCATTTATAATATGTGTAGATATAGAAGAAATGCTAATGGTACATAAGATAACTATGCTTTCATGATAAAATACCACAAAAGCTGCTTTGTAATTCAAGTATAGTGGCTATGCACAGCCATTACAGCTTTTGATTATATTCTTGAGTAGTACAAAAAGAAAGGATGCGTAACTTAAAAAAATATCTAAAACCAACAAATTACCTACACAAAAGTTAAGCCCATTCACCTGTCACGAAACCTAACTAACAAACAAAATTGATTACTCCCGGTCATTAGGACTCAATCTAAAATTAAACCCATTAATCAAAGACTGTCACTCATTACAATATTTTAATAATAAACGAAGGAGCACAGAGAGGGAAAGAGGAAAGAGGCTAGAAATATAAGGCTAGCTACAGACTACAGGCTCGTTTAATTTGTGTAGCCTGTCGATATTGCAGTCCCGCGCACCCCGCACTCCCCGGGATTAGAGCAGGCCTTATTTTATCTTTTTTTTTCCACGAGACCATGTAATAAGCCGAATTAATCCGCGACAGGACGCAGTGTTGGGACACGACAATAGGTTTGCCGGTAATACCCGGTAATCCCCGCTCTATTACGGTAAAGTTTCTGTAATTTATAGTGTTAATTAGAGCGTGCATATTTTTCGCTAATTTGAGTTTAGTGGAGTTTTAAATAAAGTTAAAAGGAATGTTTCTTTATGATAAGTTTTTGTAGAACTGTGTGTAAGATTGGTAAGAGGTAGGGAGTGAAATAGTTAAAAACGGATCGTGAAGTACTTGTATATTCTCAAAGCAAATTTGAGATGTAGAAAGCTTTTTTTATAAATTCTGCAAATAGAGGAATTCAAAACAAATTGTCTAACAAAACATACCACTAGATTTAAGATAGAAGCTCCCCAGTGTTATACTGTTGACCACCTAACCTTAAAGCAATAAATACCAAATCCAGGAGTAGCAGGTGACTGCTGCCGCAAACTTCTTGCAGCTAATCCATACTAAAACACCTCGCTATGATAAATGATAGCAGCTTTAACAACCTCCGTTTTAGGTTTCAACTTTTATTTATTAATTAAGAAAAAACGCCTCTTAACCCTGTGGGAGGTGTCGGCAATATTTTACTTGGATCAACTTATTCTTGTTATATTGGTGGTTTCGTGGGATTATAACTGGTTAAGATTTTTTGAAGTTATGTCTTTATATTGTGAATAGGATATATTTTGACACATCATTTTTTGTTATTGTTTCACAAATACATGGAGTACCTATATAATTTTTGATTGTGATTTCAAGGTTTCTACATTATTAGATTGGAAAATCTGTTTAATACAATTAGGTATTACTAGCTGCGCCCCGCGGTTTCACTCGCATAAGTCTCGATCCTGTGGGAATATTGAGATGAAAAGTATCCTATGTGTTAATCCAGGTTATGAACTATCTGTGTGCCAAATTTCATCCAAATACGTCCAGCCGTTTGAGCGTGAAGAAGAGACAAACATACACACACACACTCACAAACTTTCGCCTTTATAATATTAGTAGGATCTTTTTGCAGTACTTTATATTAAACGATTCGTGGCAATAATCTTTTTTAAATTCTTTACAGATGAAATTAAGGTTTCCCTACATACTACAAAATTGTTCCTTCACTGAAATAAATAGGCCACAAAACCATAGAGCCTATCAAAGGCTTGGTAAAAACAACGTCTCGTTATTTATCTTGGCCATACATCACGTGATTGGGGCAAGCAAACAACACAATCAGTCCCACGGAGGCACGTATAAATCATTCGCATATCAAATATCGAATCGAATCACACGCCGCGCCTTTGTTTATGTGGTCACTACTAGGATGGCACGTCAATACTTTAGGCCTGTAGGTCTTAAATTATAAGATAGAGAGAGAGAAGAAATTCAAATTTTAAGCTTGATGATAGTGGTAGGTTCCAATAATTATATTCTGTCGCATTTTATTTTAATAACAGTAGCCTGTAGTGTAGAACGGATAATATTAATTTAATTAGAGTAGGTACCCAAGTATAACTGCAAAGACTTATAACCCCTTTATTACCCTGAATTTGATATTAATCTATTTACAAAAGTTTTGCTTAAATGGACTATTTGGTTTAATGTGCAACGGCAAACCGTACTTTTGGTCTTTTTTGAATAATAAAACCAATTTACTTTGTAATTTTCTAAATAAATCATATCAAAATATGAGATACTAAACCAAAAGAACAACGCAAAAATCTATCATTCATCAATTGAGGCACACGCATCATTCGTTTACGGTCACCACACGTCTCTCACGCGTCCCTCAGACGTACACACAAATTACATTACCAATAATATTGTTGATGCGTACTCGCACAGAAAAGACCGGTAATATTGGAGTGGGCGAACCGTCGCGAACCGTGAAAGTCACAGTGGAATAGTGATGTGAACGGTGTTTATCGATGTTGAATCGAGAATCGGGATGAAAATATAATAACGGATGACAAAGTATTTGAATTGAGTTTTTTTAACAAAATAGGCATGATTTTGTCACATAATTTTTCTACATTTATGGTAAAAAAAAACGTTGTGGCAAAGCCTATCTTCAAACCATTCCCTTCAAGTCAGTTCTATAACAATCCATCTTCCTCTTACATCCTACAATCTCCTATAGGGATAAAATAATTCGGGAGCGCAGATGTGCCGGACATGTTGTTAAATGTAAGATGAATAGCCATGTACTGTTACCAGAACTTGACACTTTATTATTTATAAATAAACTGGACGAAATAATTCGGTCCACATTCATCTGCCTACAGTTCTGGTTATAAGACTACGCAGATGAAAAAGGGGCCGTTCAAGTATTACGTAAGCAGATTTATTACAATTATTTACCCCCCCTCCCCTTGTCAGCAAAAGTAAGTAAAGCTCTTACCCCCCGTCCCATGTTTACGTAAACATTGGTATATGCATTTTTCTTTTAATGTAAGTATTCTATTTTTTTCGGTTGCACGCGGTAATTCCCCTATTCGGTTCTAAGCGAGTACCTAAACGTATTAATTATTTGTGGGAATTCCCGAATATGCGATTCGTTTTCAAGCATCGACAATGTGTGGGTTGCCATATGTGTAAAAAAAAAACTGCTGATGTAATCACGATCTAGACCCCCACCCATCATGTCATCAAAAATAAGCAAAGCATAGACCGGTCCATGAACGTTCCCTAAGACAAATATCCAGAATCACAAACTCTACAAATTTTTGTCTTACAGATTAGTCCCCTGGGATCATGATGATAACTAATACTACTCAAAAACTATACAATCTATCGTTGAAACCGATCCCTCAAACATCGATACTACACAGTACATTCGATAACCAAACTCTAAATACGTTAAGAAAGAGGAAACATGAGTAACAGATTATTAAGTAAGCCAGCAATCAGAACAGAGATATAATCTTGGAGTCGTATGATGAATGTGGCCGGGACTGAGCGCGAATGTCCCGACTCCACTCGGATGGCTATCGATGACCATCACTCCCGACTTTCCCTTCCCTAGGGTATCGACAATGATGTCCCTCGGTTTGTTCTGCTTGCACACTGACCCCTTTTTGACTTGCTTTTGGTTTGTTAGTGGGTCAGATAAGGGGAATATTAAGTTGTCAGAATTCAAGTATGCATTATAATTTGTGTACGAGTAACTGAATGAAATAATAAAGAGTTAGCTTTTGAATATGTTAACGTTATTCTGAGTGTGTGTTTAAACTTTATATTTATTTATAACTAGCTTCTGTCCGCGACTTCGTTCGCGTGGAAGTCGTAAATACAGAATATACTAAAATAACAGCCACATTTTTATAAAAAACAACCGACTTCCAAAAAACACTACAAAGTGAAAAATAACTCTAATTTCGGAAGTCGGTGTCTTTGGTTTTGAATTTTCATTTTTTGCCACCGACTTCCAAAATTAGAGTTATTTTTCACTTTGTAGTGTTTTTTTTTGGAAGTCGGTTGTTTTTTTTGGTAAAAAGTTTTTATTTTTCACTTTTTAGTTGTGGTATTTACCTCACACAAATTCGAATACCACTACCTGCTATGTAAATAACAGTGAGAGGAATTTAACATATATCATCCACATACTAAGTGGGAAAAAATACGTATTATTGAAGATAACTCAAAAACTACCCAAGCAAAGTTATTAAAATTTATATGAGACCACCTCTGAAGTATTACCTACCAAACAAAAAAGAATCATTAAAATCAATTCATGAAAAAAAAAACAACATACAGTTGAATCGAGAGCCTCCTCCTTTTGGAAGTCGGTTAAAACTCCGTCGGCCTTCGACCCACCGCATCGCATCGCCCGCACTATTACTTCGTTTCCGCTTACCGTTCTTTCTGACTTTTTTCTTTTTGCTCGGCTCCTAAGGGTCGTAGCGTGATATTAAATAGCCTACAACCTTTTTCAAGAATTGGCCTATCAATTAATGTAAAAATAATATTTTAAATCTGACTGGTAGTTCCAGAGATTAGCGCGATCAAACAAACAAACTCTTCAGCTTTATTATATTAAGTATAGATGATTCCGTAAGATAACCTATCCGTCGAAATAAATCCATTATAATATCACAATACCTGTTTAAAAATCTCCCACTGATATACTATACATTTAGGTTAGCGTGAGTTATATACAGCTCGATGGCCATAAACACAAAACACCATTCTCTTAAAATTCATACCTATCACCACGCCATCGCCACTGGCTACATTTTAGCAGCCGTGTCTTTTGTCTGTGCCCGCAAATTGGATTCATTCGTCCAATCAATACGAAGCGCCCACACTTTTTATAAGAACATTTTACCTGACGACGGAACCCGCCCAAGAAAATCGAGTTCTCTCTTCATTAGCCTCCACAACTTGCTAGACGAGATTTTACAAACTTTTTCATAAGGCGTTTAGGCCCAAGTCAAGTTTTCCATCAACAAAATTAAGGTACGCTCTTAATATCCAAACTTTGTCTTAATGGATTTGGAATTTTATATTTATTAGGCTTGCGCTCGCTGAGTGCACATTAAGTTATCAATTTGTGCTAAACGAAAGACTTTCGGGTTTGTTTCATTGTGAATCGGGTTGTAATGACTTTGGTTTGGAGTTAGTTTGTGCTACTCAGTGTTGTTTACGGCTTATGTACATTCTTTAGTATGTTATTTGTGTTATATGAGGTAAAAAAGAATATCTGGCGTCAATAACAAAAAATAATAGGTAACAAATTAATTGTATACTTTTCAAATTCTGTTTCGTTAGAGCATACAGACATCTCGTAATACTTTCATTTGAATTGTAAAATATTTATGAAAAGAATTGAAATAAATTATTGGTCATTTCAAGCAGAAAACATTTACATCTCATCAATGACAAATTGAATCATTACGAGCGGCCGCGACGACTGTCGGCCACTGATCACCGCTGACTTTTATTAAGCACACCCAGTCCGCAGCGATCCGCCGACCGATTCATTTTAACACCAAATTGAACACACGCCACTTCCAATTGGAAACAATGTCTCAGTTTAAATACCACTCATTTAACACTGAAATTATCTGGATGGCGACAAACGACCGGCGGCCATTAATACAGCGGAGCAGCTCACTGCACTTTACTAGAAAAACTCAAAAGAATCAAACAGCATTAACCGCTTAAGTTTCGCCGGCGCGGCGGCGGGGGCGTCGCATCGCAAAACTCACTTTTAGCTCATTAATTTTCATCTTTTCGCGTACAACCTAACATAATTCACCCTTGAACGCTCCCATACTACGTGATAAGGGTACTTTTGTACTGGGCAACAGAGGAGCGCTCCGTTTTTATTAAATCTCGCGTCAAGTCGCTCGAGTGTCGACTACTGATAGCGACGCGCTGTTTATTTATAAAACAACGCTTTTTCCGCTCAAAGTGTTCCAGTTTTTTTCCATCCGTGTCGGTAGAGCCCGTAATACGTATTGTTTTCTCCTTTTCAAATGTAGGGACGCGTTAAAAACGTCTCTGTTGTAACAAAGGGTAGGGCACGTAGCGTTGACTGGTGCGAGCCGAGCGGCCGCAGGAAGCGGCGTCGCATTAAGAGCGGACGCAGAAAATGACTGGACATCATAAATCTTGGATTCTTTCATTCACAAGTGATTTATATACGCCCTTTAATTGTACGTATTAACGTTCCGTTTTTGTTTTAAACCGTCTGTGACGGAGCGGAATTATGTGGCGTTATGTCGCGGATGCCATTTAGAGAGGTAGCCGTGGATGCGTGTGAACCTACACATAAACACAAATGTATTACCCTCCCCGATGGTATACAATCTCTATGGATGAAATACTCGTTTCCAATAGCTCATGTATCATGCGAGTACGTATGGAAAAATATGCCGACAAGCAGACGCCCGAATACATTCCAGTTGTTTTTACGGTAATAATAATGTATCAATCAATCAATCGGGAGACTCGCTGATATCCCCCTCCCCGTATGTACCTGCTCCCTCGTATTCTTATTACGGTCAGTGAGTTCGCTACAAGTTTTTTAATCATACTTTTCGTGCGGTCTCGCGAACTTGTGTTGAGACGTGGAGCCGTGATTTCCACAAGCAACGGTACGAACAGTTGAGATGATGTTTTCATTTATGTTACACGAACTTTCTAGTAAATAAAATTAATCTCGTTGTTTTTATAGTTTGACAAAGTATTTTACAACGATTTTTGTTGTTGTGTTTATACTTTTAGTAAGTTTGTGTTTTGAACTAAAACATTTTTCTTATTTGACTGTTAGACGTAACTGTTAAAACTGTACATTTACTCTTGTATACTGTAAGATATAGAGGTATTAATGTAGGAGTATACTACAATAGTCAACAACAAAGAAAAATCTCGCAACAACACAAGTTCTAAAAGCAAACGTGAAAATACAAAGGTAGCTAATTTCGTTATTTAAATTCTCCAAAAGTTTAAAAAGCCGTGCTTATAAAGGTAATATCATTGCAAAGTTAGGTATATTATCGGGACACTACAGTTACCTCTCGATGATTGGGTCCAAATATCACGGGCTGAGATTTCGTGGCAAAGTGCTCTTTATTCGGAGCACCGCAAGCTTTCTCTTGTTATTCTATGCAAATTACAGACCCCAGCCGAATGTAGACTAAACGGGCATTTCGGAGATTCGAGTTTTTATGCAAACATACCTAAGTTATTCAAGTGCGCGCCTTTGCATGAAACTTGCATACAAAACTGGTTGAATGCGCTAACGTTTATGCGCTTACCGGCGGCTTGTTTCTGTATTTTCTAGGAATTCTCTACACAACTGAAGCTGTATTTCTAACTAAGTGTCGCAGTTTACCTTGATTTGTTTATCAATTTAGTTAAACGGGTTTACAGATTTTTATCTGCGGTAGGATTGCATAAAAACTGAAATCTTTATAACCGAGATCAACACCATCTAGCAGCCGCGGACGGGTTGTTGTTTTAGAAGATATTCAAAAAGAATCTTCACAATCCGAGAGCTACTTGTTATAGCTAAATGAAAAGTAAATATTTTTAAATCTCTCGAAAGTTTTTTAAAAACAAAAGAACTGAATAATGTTCTGCATACATCTGAAAATGAATTTAGAATGAATCTCTGAGTTTTCATTGTATCATAATGATGTTTTATTTCATCTTCTGAGTATACAAAGTATTAGAAACGAAAGTTATTTCAGTAAAATTCTCTCGGGGAATTGAAAAGATTCTTAACTTACCAATCTGCCCAGTCAAAACCATTATAAAGAAGCAGATAGAGATTTGGATCACCGTCGTGTATAAGATACGATCGGCAGAACAACTAGAAACATGCGCACATACATAAAGCACGCACAGGCACACACACACCCCCACACACACACACTCACACACACAAGCACGGTCCGTGAGTTACCGTCAGTTACCGTATATTTTTGTAGTGGTCTTAACGTGTTAGTTGGCGCGTTGCCAGCGCGATATGCCGTATCTTACCTAGTACCTTGATTAAATCAGATAGGTCCCGGAGTGGGAACAAACAAACGGTAAGGATATAAAACTGCTTGATGATTCGCAAATACTCTGTGTTTTATTGAGCTGCGACATAAATCTGAGTTGACGGATAACGACGTCTAGTTCATTAGAGGCAGTGCGTAGGATACTTTGTGACATACATATTTGTGGGTTAGTAGAAATATGGTAAGATTAAAATATCTTAGATCGCCCATAATATGTTTATACCTCATGACAGTTACATTGATATTACCTACCATCTACCAAATATGTTTTATCACATGACACTTGACTGTCAACTATGTAGCGACACTTCTCCACAATGTTGTAAGAGCAATAATAGAGCCCATGGGTGAACGCTGGCCCCCAAATTACAGGTCCAGGCCTAGTTTGGGGGTTAGGATCAGATTCAAGGCAATACATTTGTGTGTTATATTATTACGACCTACTTGTTTGTAACTTGTATTTTAAGTGTGAAATAAATGTTTTTATTTTTTTTAATTTTTTTATTATCAATCTATACTAATATATAAAGCTGAAGAGTTTGTTTGTTTGTTTGAACGCGCTAATCTCAGGTCTGATTTCAAATTCTTTAAGTGTTAGATAGCCCATTTATCGAGGAAGGCTATAGGCTATATATCATCACGCTAAGACCAATAGGAGCGGAGCACTAATGAAGAATGTTTCAAAATCGGGGTTTTTTTTTCCTTTTGAGAGCTTCCGCTGCGTGCGCTGCGTAAACGGTTAAAGTTTCGCAAAAATCATGTATGACAGAATTGTTCCCCTTTAAAAGTTAAAAAAAATCCGCGACAGCATAATTATGTCTATCTTTTAGGCCTCTGCCTCGATTCTTGCGCGCCGCTCCCGTGCCGCCGCCGCCGCCGCCCCGCTGTCCGCAAGATTCGAGGCAGAGGCCTTAAGGTTGGCTCACTATCCTTTTTCATGCTAACCAAATTTGTTCTAAAATAATGCATTATTTGCGAAGGTGTTTTTGTAAACATGATATTAATCCTTATCCAAATAAATACGCCCAAAGTAACTATTCCACGCGGACGAAGTCGTGGGCAGAAGCTAGTAGATATCTAATATAATTTCTGAACCTTTTACGATACCAATGTGAAAAAGGGGTGACCGACTATTAGCTGAGAACCTTTACCTAGACGGTCATAAAATTTAAAAATATTAACGCTCATTCAAAAACAGAAAAAATTATTTAAACGACTTTTCATGAAGTATGTTTTGACTGCTTTTTTACTCATCAATATGGGTAAAATTTCTCACCTCGCAATCTTTACGTACTGTCAAAGACTATTTAGGTTTGCTTTGTTGGTCGCTAGGCAACGGAAGAGGGTCGAAGTTGGAAATATATATAGATACTAGCGGACCCGACAGACGTTGTCCTGTCAAAACATTGTCCAGCGGACAAAATTGTAAATCTAAACCATTCCCAGATCCCCTTGAACACACACAAAAAATTTCATCAAAATCGGTCCAGTCGTTTGAGAGAAGTTCAGTGACATACACACTCACAGAAGAATTATATATATAAAGATATTTAATTTTATATTAGTTCGTTTTTTATTAATTATAATTGAACTACTTTGAATAATAGAGCCATTTTCAATAGGGTTCCTTCTATGGCTGAAACGGATCTATTAAAAAAATATATAACTCAATTAATTGATTTTCTATAAAAAAAAAAATATTTTTCATATATTGATTGACGGCTTTTTATACCTATTGATTTTTCTTTCATTTCTGCTGCATTAAATCAATTATTGAAATATAATCTCCATGAAATAATCTAAACAATGGTATATAAATTAAGTAGGTTTTGTGTGCAGGAGTGTAACAATAAACACAGTTGCAGAAAGGAGTCAAAACATTTTTCGATCGCAGAGCTCTCTCTAATGCTTCGCATTATGAGTCGTGTAATAAAGAATTCCAGAAGGACTTCTACTCGTCTCCGTCTGCCGTCTGACCACAGAAGAAAGAAAGGTATGTACGTACAGATGCTACACGTTTACTGGATATAATCGCTTAATGGCCTCTTATAACACCCACGTACACGTTCTATTCTTAGCCACAAGAACGACAGGTCCAATTTTGGAAGCTAAGTAGTGACCCTCTCTAGTAGTGGCCATGAGTTTATTTTAGACCTGCCTCTGTCCCGGAATAGGCATCTTCTTAATCGTAAATACAATTTTGGTATTTAATACATTCTTTTCCTTATAATATTCGGAACTTGTGGGCAAATAATTCGGCCGTTCGACAATTCCGAAATTACTTTTTGATCTGAATAAAAAGTACTACAATTGATTTTACATCAGTCTCGTATGCATTTACAGATGGCCTAACTACAAAAGTTCGTTCCCACCTGCCGATTTGAACAACCACAAAATTATTATAATACATTAGTAATACAAAATAATTCGCATTTTAATGCGGACGAGCGTCTATGCCATAGATTGGCGCACTAACGACTGAATAATTACACAATGATCCCTATAACAAATGCAAAAATGAGGATCCCTGATGCATACATAATGTTCTCTTGTGGCGTGGTCCGAGTTATGGGAATACCTTTCCTTATGAATTTTTCCGTTGCCCTTTTTGTACATTTTAATGTTGCTGGATATTATCGTGATATATTTTTGGTATGATTTTAAGGCTAGTTATGATAATGATTCAATATTACTATAAATTACGAGTACCTCAATGCGATAGACAGTAGCGTCATTGTACCAAATTGTCTGCCTGCCACGGTAATAAAGGCAATGGGCATTTTGACTCTTCATTGGAAGGACTATGTTCAATAATGAACGTTTGCGGGGTGATATGATATTATGATTGCGGTCCTTACGATAAAATCTTATATGAAAGAGTAATTACGCATTTCGACGCTTATTCAAAGAAATGAGATGGAGATGGAGAATAGACCTATTCAAGGCACTTTACATTTAGGTTACACAATCAAATAATTTCCATAAAAAATCTAGATTAAACAAACAGACTCGTTTAATTCGCGCGGTTATTTACAAGTAACTTGCGCCACGGCCGACCTGCGATGGCGGCTCTCCGGCAAACAACCCGGCGGTAATGACTGGACAAACAGATATCTGCATACGGCCTCCGCCTGAGAAATGCCCTTCAACCCTCCGCAGCCAGCAGCCATGCACTTCCACTGAATTTATTAACAGAGCCCGCTCTTTTCAGAATACCATTAGTATTTTTACGAATTTTAGTCAAAGGTTTTTTGTATTTTTCGAATTTTCAGGCAAACGTTTTACGAAAGTGCTGTTAGCAAGTTTTGGGGACCTTTATGGAAGAGGCGTTGAGTAGTTCGGGGATTTTATTGAAAGAGCTCTTGTCCTACATTTTTGTGTACGACGTGCTTTTGTGTCAGTGGATTTTTTGTGGCGATTTTGACAAAGGTTGGGACAATGATAAGATATTTAGGTCTTTGTTATATGATAATATTATTCAAAACTGTTCGTTTTTTATGTTTGTTTCATTTTATCGATGACAATGCCTTGTTAAGCCTTTGAATGGGTCATCAAAAGTTTGTATCACCACTGATATTGTTAAACACGTACTGAAGAACCTGTCAATCCAATATTGTAACTTTGTCCAAAATACGTCCCGTTTCTGAGAACATGTTCCATTTTACACTGCACATTTTTCGTTACATTATTACCATTTTGAAACAAAGTTGTCTATTCCCTTTATATTGCAGCACGCGATGATATTTCGCGTTGTGGAAGCGTGCCGTCGTGCCAGATCGTGCTAGAGAGCCGGAACTCTAATCAAGGCTTCGTCACGCCGGACAGGCCGTGCCGGTCCGGTGTCTGCGGCCGGACAGGCAGCTAACCTGAAATGACTGGCGAAATTTGTTTCTTTGGCTGAGTGTGTGATTTAGGTTAGGGGCGGTAAGTTCGTATGATGATTGGTTTTCGGTATATGAGAAGGTTAGCATGACAAACGTGATAATCGATGTATCAGCTTTTGCATGACCAGTTCATGTACTTAATGGGAATACCATAAATCGGATTATAAAGAAAATTACCAACACTTTTTATGGCAAGAGAATTTTCATGTCTGCTTATAACATACATTCAAATTGTCGAATTGTTTGCCAAGTGCTTAACACTCACTTAATGGTAACTGAGAGCCAGATTCAACAACGTTTACGGCTCATACAACGACTCATGTATCTCAAGGAGTTCATGAACACATGACGACACACGCCACGTGTACCCCCACCCTAATGAATGAACGATAACAATCTCCACTTCACCAAAAACTGCTATCTCAAAATCTACACATTCAAATAAGCTTGTAGAGCCAACTTCTCGCTCGCTCAATAAACTATGCATTTATGTATTCGCTTAATTACCAGCACAGCGTGTTCTGGGGTAGGCAGAGAGGTCGGCACATAATGGTATGCGTGAGCCTCCGGATAATTAGCCTTTGTTACTCTATGTTAATAAAGTTATACTATATTTCCATATCGATCTGCGGGTAGTAAGAAAAACAGCGAATCAGCTGTTGTTCTCACGGAGAGAGCGTGGGCGTTGCGTTCGTGATCTGTTAGTATTGTAATGCCGGTGTGTACGTACAATGTAGTTATGTACTAGGTATCTAAGTAAGCACGTGTATTCACTTTGCTGAAGTGAAGTGTCTTCTTTTATTTTTCTTATGTAAATATTCAAAGTGAAAATTCCACCAATAAGGTATTACACCTCACAGAAAACGCTGACGAAAGCGGAGATAAAATAAAAACCAAATTGCCATCAAATTCAAACGCTCAGAGAGTCGAGAGCGTCAATTTCATGTTATTATCACGTCTCATACTCGGAACAAGTTGAAACACAAAAACCGGATCCGAGCGTTCAGCTTACACGACAGTCAATCTGTTCCCGACAGCGCGCTTCCGAGCCATCGGGGACCCATTACGATGATTCCATAGTCTCGATAAAGCGTTCTCGAATATTCGAGAAAGTCGATCGAAAATATTCTATCATTACCTTAAGCTGCGTAGTAAATCGTCGATTTCATCGCTAACTTTGATAATATTGGAGCGTTCTCGTTTACAATATGGAGGGCGAAGCACGTACGTCTCGGTGATACGTACATACATATGTAAATGTTTTCAATAAGGGTTCTGCCGACGCGGAGGCTTCGCCGCGTATACAGATGATAATTCAGAGCATCATGGACTCGCTACCCACGCTTCACCATATTTTCACACTGAATTCTAGGTTATTCTATAAATGTGGTTTGGATATTTTATAATGTATTTTAGATGATATTTGAGTTTCTACTTCAACAATGTTTCATAACATTGTTGACATTTTCTATATACATACTCACGCCTTCTTCCCATGGGGGTAGGCAGAAACTACAGAACGCCACCTGCTACGATCCTTCATACTCCTTTTGCCTCGTTTACGTTCATACATCTGGTCATACACGCACGCCGGTTGCGAGTACTACTCACCTGGCCTTTCTGAAGAACATCACCAATAAGGTCAGTATATGTCCTCCTAGGGCGTCCCCGACCGGCCTTTCCCTTTACATCAGCCTTGTAAATACATTTTGTTAGTCGCCTTTCATTCATCCTCTCAACAATCAATCAATTATTCATCCCTGTTTCAATAGTTGTAGTTAGTTAAATAATTCGTTTAAATTAATCTAATTAACTTACATTTCCTCAAGTAACGAAAATAAATAGGGAAAAAACTCGAGAAAGTAGTTACGTGGGTTTCACTGCCTTTGGTCTTACAAAGAGAGAGACATTTAACCTGCATGAAGCGAAAGCATGCACTTAAAAAAATACACTCTCGACCAAAAAAAGCAACGTTTTATTTTACTATAAAACGTTGCAATTAATCCGTAGAGTAGATAAATACGGCAGCACACGAGAGGTGCCTATGACAATAAAGTGTTGGCGTTATACTGAGCGCAATAACCTGCACCGGTCATATCTAACTGTACTGTTACACGTAGCGGCAGGTTTTGGGACGCCTTGATCGGATTCAAGAAAAACTATTGTTTAAAAAAAGAATGTCTGACGAAAAATAGAATAATATTATGTTGTAGACTTTTACTACTAATGATTGAAAACATTGCACTATCTATGTAATGTACCTACCCCTAATCCTGTACCTACTCCTAATTTATAAATTAACTAGCTGCGCCCCACGGTTTCATCCGCAGAAGTCTCGATCCCGTGGGAATATCGGAATAAAAAGTATCCTATGTGTTAATCCAGATTATAAACTATCTGTGTACCAAATTTCATCCAAATCCGTTCAGCCGTTTGAGCGTGAAGAAGAGACAAACATACACACACACTCACAAACTTTCGCCTTTATAATATTAGTATTATAGTAGACTATTTACAGATGGCTATTATAGCAGTAGACCAATTTCATACTAAATTACATTGCGCTACACTCATGTTGACATTGCAATCTCAACGCACGTTTTTAATTTCATGTTTCTTTGTTTCTAGACGTTCCCCTTAATCTGTCCAGCAGTGTAAAGCACAGGTGTGTACAGCGACGTTGTTACACGTTACAAATGTCACTGATCATTTTTCTAACTAACTTGTACGTGTTTTCTGCGAAACAATAGTTATTTTTGAAGCATATTGTGTACGTGAATACCTTTACGAATAAGATTTAAAAAAATAAATGTTTTTGTTTAAAATTAAATAAGGAATGTTCCAAAGCAGCAATATTTTTATTTTTTTAAATCATAGTTTAGATTTATTTGTGACCGTAAAGCCTTTTTATTTGTTTTTATTATTATGAAAAAACTCGTTCTAGTTTAAATAATATGTGAAATGTAATTTATAAAAGAAATTTTGGTTAACTTTATTTAATCTTAGATATAAAGCATTATAGATATTATTTAGGAGAATAATAATCTGCTAGAGATTTTCAGCTATCTATTTTCATCAGACATAGTAACTTACAACTAAACTAATGATTATATTATGCATTATTGAGCGTAGGTATCAAAATACTCTTTAAAAAGAAGATTATTTAGATGCCTAAGCTTAATAACGCTGTCAACGGGTAAAGTTTCCAAATTGCCCTACTGAATAGTAAAGCCGCTTATACTTTAGTAATAATTGTGAAGTTTAATCACTTAATAATTTAATTTTATATACAATTACATTTGAGAGATTAGATAAAAATTCACCACTCGTGCATAATGCTGTCGATATTAAAATTCTAATTAAAATAATTGAATAAATCCAACGTTAAAGAGCTCAGAATTATAACTCCTAAAGCGAAGTAATATTACTCAGCCGCGAGACAGATACCTAAAGTCTAATTACTGTGCTGCCAAAGTGAAGTAAGTTCGTAGCATTTCGTAGCATTTCGTAGCGTCGTAGCAGCCCGCGTAGACAGTGTAGCGAGCGTAGCATTTGTCTCTAATACATTTTGTGATGAGTTATGACTTAATTTTTAAGCTTGGAGCTTTCGGTAATTTAGTAAAGTGAACGTAAATATTAGAATATTAGGATTTTTATGTGTCACTTTCTCTTCAAAAAGTTTTAATAAGAGTAGTATGTGGACGTACAGAAATAGATATTGTAGCTTAGACATTTGATACTCTTTGTTTGCAAACAATAAACATTTCAGTTGATTGTAAATACAATTGAATAAATTTTAAGCTTCGTCCATCATGGGCCATTGTGTAACAGGCGCTTTCAAATTGTAGTCAACGAATAGTATCAAATTCTGTAAATAAAATGGCCAACAATAAGATACAGACTATAGTAATTCCAAGCAATATTCTAAATTAATAGCCCGCTTTTAAACGAAAAGGGTATGATCTCGGCCATTGTAATCACAAAGCCATATAAATATTGGGTGCTTTAGTGGAAAGCCACAATTAACAATATGAAAGAATCTTGTTAACATTCTAACATGTTTGAATATTTATTAAAGGAGGGGAAATAAAACTGACTTTGGATCTCTGATTCACGTTTTAATCATGTCTCGAAACGCGATCTGTGGTGGCCATTTTTGAGGCTTCGCCGAAAATATAGTATTTCCATGAAAAAACGAGGCTTTAATTAATTTTGTGAGCCATTCGGTTAGAATATCATGTTTGTACGTAAATGAGGTGCTCGGGTATCTTTGTGTGTAATTAGGATTGTTTTTGTGTTATTTTATGAAAAAAATCAAGTGTTATTATTATATTGTCTGGCTTTCAGCCCTTTTGGCCGTTACAGGTTTTCGTAATTAATATTTTCATTTTGGATATTCTAATTTTGCTTGTACATATACCTAAGTTTGCTTTAAAGCTAGATCGACAAACAGAGTTCTATAAAAGAATAAATAAATTAAATAATAACAGGTTATATGATACCTATACACAGTTCTGGCATAGTTATAAAATAAGCGTTTATCAAGTCATATCAATCATCACTTACATTATATGCTTTTATTTTTGATTAATATGGCTAAATTATATTAATTATTATAAAACTTCATGAATTTGAGTCAATAGAAGAACGAACGATAAGGAAAGGCACCCGTAAACAATACCTTAATGGTGATCAATTCTAATTTTAAAGTTATGGGATACAGTCCTCAACAGTTCTTTTAAAATAAAACTTTAAAAAAATGTATTGAACAAATGTCTACAATGCCATTGAAGATTTGTAGTTCCTATCCGATTATTTAAATATTTTCTTTACTAAGGTTTTTTAACCATGTCCCGTTTATTTATTCAATAGTACATATACAGTAATAAAATAAAAAAAACGTGTGGCACTCGGGGACTGCCGCGGTAAAGCTATTGCATAGCATTTGTAACCTCCATACTTCCTATTTGTCAACGCTACACTTGGGATGATGACAGATGATGACATAAAACAAAAATGTTGTCATGGGAACGTTATTTTTGTTTTATGTCATCATCCGTCATTACATGGTAGGCGGAGTGGGGGGTGTTAGATTTTATTTTCGTTACGGAATTTCTTGATTCGATCGCCGCGCTCAAAGCCCGCGATAAAAGCTATACAATAGCTTAAAAATATGATAACCTAACCTAACTAAAACTATTAACAAACTACAATATAGCGTCGAAAAATTCGTCCGCATCGCTGTCGTAATATACCCAAGAGAATGGCGGCATTGCCACATTGTATGGCAATGCCGCAAAGTCTCTGGCCAAGGTAAAAGCCAGCCCTTCGGTCATGGGAAGTGTCAACCAGCCGATTGGAGATTTCATTGTAATTTAATGAATTTTGTGTAGTATGAGATACAAATTATTGTTAGTGAATAAAAAAAACTTTTTACAAAAAAAAAAAACCGACCCTTTTGTATTTTCGTTTTTTGCCACCGACTTCCGAAATTAAAGTTATTTTTCACTTTGTAGTGTTTTTTTGGAGGTCGGTTTTTTTTTTGTAAAAAGTTTTTATTTTTCACTTTTTAGTTGTGGTACCTACCCCACACACATTCGAATACCACTACCTGCTACCAGTGACAGAAACTTATCATATCATTTAATCGAGTTAATAAAATTTATATGGGACCAATTCGAGAGCACACCCTTTCAAACAAAAAAATAATTTTCAAAATCGGTCCACAATTGACGGAGAAATCGGTGGACATACATAAAAAAAAAAAAACATAAAACAAACATACGCGACGAACATATAACCTCCTCCTTTTTAGAAGTCGGTTAATGACTATGACTAGGACACACTCAATTAACAGAGTAGTAACCTACAAGCAACTAACTGTGTAATACCCGACGTGTCAAACTCCATCCAAGGCTTAAAACCGTACATTTAGGCATTAAACTGGAGATATGTCCATAAAACAATAATAAGGTAATGTTGACACGTTCACTCATGTCGACAGAGGTGCGACATAGAGTAAGTGCGACAAATACGCTGTGACAACAGACTCGTCACATAATTGAATGACGCGTTACTGCGGAATTATTTCGTCACACAACGCGGTTAGACTGTCTACACTATACTCTGTTGTAATAGTGTTAGGTTATGTGGGAGAGTTGTAAAGGTAGGTAGGTTAGGAGGTTAGTAGGGTAGGGTAGGTTGGTAAGGATACTGTGTTGGGCATAGTGTGTTACGTCAAAATAGTGTGTTTAATGAGTAAATAATTAATCGAAATTGAAAATCATACTTATTCTTATCTACTATTATTAGTTTGAATTAAAACTTTGTAACCGTTAAACTTGACATCACTTTGTACAAAATTCGTTTCGTCCTATGTTTTTAATTAAAACTACAAGCTACGTTTAACGAGAGAGTTTTCATGTTTTACTCATACGCTTGCAAGGTTGCATAACATTTTAGTTTGCTCAGGAATAACAGAGAAAGTTAATTAATATTCGCTTTTATAAGCAACAGTTTTACGTAGTTGCGTGGCTACGAGCATCCAAAACGCACACATATTAATCGAATCTAAACAAGCGAAGTACAAACACACTGTACGTAAAAACCTAATTGAGAATCTGTCGACTCACCCATTAATAATGTGCGCACTCTCTTTTGATATAGTAACGTCGATCCCTAAACAAATACCGCGTCATCGCTGCGTCTTCATTTTAAAATACACGGGACGCTTTTAATAAGGGTCGTTTCACACTGTTTGTACTGGCGCGGGAAAATCTCTTAATTTTGCGCCCGCTTCGCCCATAAGCTGGGTAAATAGTTCGCAGCGCCCTCTCACGGCGGTTATCGCAGCCTCCAAGTTTCGAGCGACCGCGGCTAATGTCCCTTTTGATATTTCTCCCCAAGAAAAATATAGTGTGGCCACTTATCTACCGAGTTGACTTAAATGTTTTACGCTATTTTAGTTTTAGAAGATTAATTTTGTTACGTTGAAGACAAATTGCCGAAAAGTTTTAAGATCGCTAGAATTTGAATGTTTTAAAACCCAAGTTGCGAAGAAATTAATGTAACATTTTTTGTAACAAATTGAAGAAGGTGACTATATTAATTTCGAGCTCACTAGGTTTACTTTAGATAGTTATGTACTTATGTTATTCAGTTTAATTAAGTTTCTACATCGTACACTTTTGGAAACTTAATAATGTTAATAAGATGTTTAATTCTCTAAAGATTATGAGATAAAGTGGAATTACTTTTCGTACATTTAGGTAATTCGTGTCAGAGGTAACCCCAAAATTAGTATGGTTTTTGTACCTGCCATTGTACTCCAGTGGAAGAAAGCATCGATATATTCAAGTGTGTTCGAAATAGAGCAATTACAAGACTCATTCATTTTTTAGAACTGTTTAATATTAATAAGTGATACTATGAATCAACACAGTGTGAAAGATAAATTATTACAATATAAGTCTGTTAACGATTCATTAATCGTGACAGAGGATCGGTATAAGTATAAATATTTATTTTAGTATGGAGTATTTATATTAGTAAGATATGCTATATTATCAACATCATATAAACTAAAACGTATGTCACAGCACAACCGATGAAACGAAAATTATTTTTTAATTTGTTTTAAACTTAACATTTCGTAGTCTACAACGTATGTATAGTATATTTATTTATTTATATATAATTTATTGTACACCACAATGATACATAACAAAAAAATAAATCAAACACTACAAAATATATAATGGGCGGCCTTATTGCTTTCCGCGATCTCTTCCAGGCAACCTTGGAATGGACAGTGATTTGCCTGGACATAAAATGGACATAATATGTCGTATAAATACTTACGTATTCTTATAAGTCAATACCTCTCCGAGTTATATATGTATACATATACTTATAGGCGTTAGATCCTATGTAATGTTGCCGAGTGAATACCTGAGGGTTCAGTGAGATGAAGGATTGTAGTAAAACTATTACGAGTAGAGTAGAATGTTGTAATTTAGGAGTCATTAAACAATTCATTACCTTGCAGTAATTTTCTGGTTGCCGATAGTTGCTAGAGTGTAGATCTAAAATTTTAATTCTAGAAGTTATTCAAGAAATAAAAATTAAAAAAAAAGATCTAAAATATGATTAAATATTGTTGAATGTAACCTATGAATTTTCAAAAGTTACTTAGCTCTAGTATTTCGTGAAGAGGTAAATGTGTAAATAGATAGAATATTCTTTATTATCTACACCATAAAAATTACAGACATAAATACACAACATTTTCTCAACGCAAGAATACATATTGTGCTATATGCAAAGCCTCCACACAGGTAAATCTCAAATCCAATATCAGAACGTCTAGAATAAGAAGCACTTCAAAAACTCAAAGCAAAAGAATACGACGATATATTATTATTATGCTCATGCTCGTAAATAAGCTTCCGTTTCCGTGGTCCGAGGGCACCATATTGTGTGTCTGAAGCACTAGAAATTTTCTCTTAATAAGGTCCGCGCAAGCTCCGCTGGGCCAATTATGAAAAACAACAGTGTAAGCTGACCTCCAAACTTGGACGACTGTTTATGTTGAAGATTTTCGTTTATTTTATGGGAGATTATGCTTGTAGGGGTTTTTGAGTTCAGTTGCATGTTATAATTTTATGTGGAAGATATTAATGTGACATCTAAAGTGATTGTTTAAAGTGCCATCATTAATTCAGTCGAAATACGTCCACTGCTGGAGATAGGCCTCCCCCAAGCACCGCCACTTCAATTGGTTCTGTGCTTCTCGGATCTAGCAGATTCCTGTGGCCTTCACTAGGTCATCGGTCTATCCTGTGAGGGGCTTTCCAATGCTACGTTTTTCGTTACGTGATTGCCACTCCAGAACCTTTCGGCCCTATCAGCCATCTGTTCTACAGGCAATGTGCTCTGCCCACTGCCACTTAAGACGCAGATATATGCCAGTGACCTTGAGTGGTTAGCTTGCGTGTTCTGTACTGAGACATGCAACGCGTCGTACGTCCAGCCAGTAATAGGACTCGCCCAACAAGAAGCGCTGTCCCAAATTAGACACATTATTTTTTTTTTAAATATGGAACAAAATGTATTTTAATGAAACCCGTATATTATAGATCTAAATTATCTTTAAAATGGTGAAGGTATCAGAAAAATACACTTATATTAAGTTAAAAAAATAAATAGTAAATATTCTTGTATTAAGTTATTAAAGAATGCTCTAATTTAACTTATATTTTTTCCAAATCATTAACACTAGTCATTTAGACGTGATCTTCAGTATAAAATCATTAAAAGTTGGTTACCATCGCCTTAAGTTTGTCAATTTTCCGGCTATGTCGGTTACCTTGGTTCTCCTACGGATCTCTTCATTTCTGATTCGATCACGTAGGGAAACTTCAAGCATAGCCCTCTCCTTTGCCCTTTGGATGACTTCAGCCTTCTAATGAAAGGTGTACTTACTTTGAAACGGTTCGGTAGTCTCATATTAGTTTCGTAATATTGTAAAAAAAATCAGTGAAACATGAACCCTTTACTTCTAGTCATAAATATAAAATACTTTTATGTTTTCATTCATAAACATCAATGTTATCTACTCCCGTCTACATACGAAACAAATAAGGTCAAGGTAGGATACTACTGTATCACAAATGAGGTTGCGACCAAAAGATACAAGGTATAATGCACACAACCTTGGATAAGATTATCTGAACCCACAGACAGATTTGAATGTTTTTTTTTTACGTTACTGCGATGAATAGGCCGCCTGAAGGGGTGTATTATTTATCCGGATTAGTTCAGTGGGACTGAGAGAGCCAAATGAAGAAGAAATTAATTTAGTTTAGCCTTATCTTTGAGTGTGTTAATGTTGCCAAGAGTTAATTATGACAGAATTGTATGCAAGAGCCTAAATGAATTCGACTCATTTTCATTTACATATGCAGAACTTTAGTGAAGTTTCTTGTAATTAACTTATCCTCTGACCCGTCATTTTCAATTAGTTTGGCAAGTTAAGCCATTGTAAAGTAAAACAAAGTTATCGAATAAATTACTTTCGTAACACAATTTAAAAGTAAAGCAGTCAGACACTAGTCACCACGGTCAAAGAATACAGATAAATTTGGAAAACTAAATAGAATAACAAAAAATAAGGGCTTCGAAATTTGCTCAACGAAATACGTTTTCAAACGAAACGCCATACAAGTCAATCAATATTTGTACGGAATACAAGACTAGAGGTAGAGAGGGCCAGACAAAAACGTCATTAGGAGGAGTTGAGAGCAAATCCGGGGGGCGGGAGAGAGCGAGCTTTTGTGTCGTCGCTCGGCAAAAGGAATTATCGGGCTCGCCGAGTGCCCGCCGAATTTCTATTCTGACTCCAACAAAACCTCACTCGAACTGACTGTGTTCGGCTTGTCAACGGTCCAATGCTAGTTTGCACTTGATTACATAACACCATTTTTACTATATTCAGGATTATGTAGTCAACCCTTCATGTCGGCTCTTAATTTAGTAGTCGTATTTAGTTTCCGTGCGTAATCTATTCATTAAAATATGTTCGTTGTTTAAAGCAGTTGGGAATCATATCATATGTAATATTTAGCTTGAGATCTAACCAATCTAATTATAACACAATGCATGACATGTCCAGAAGAGGACAGCGTCACGCTGAGTGGAATGATTAATGAATATCAGATTGTTATTACTCAAAGTGCTCTGTTTCAATGTAACAAAATACATTCGCAACCAAATTGTGACTGATTTCGAATTGATTGCAAATTGATATGTTTGTGACGATTTATTTTGTTATCAGCGTACCAATTAAATTTATTGTTATTCAGTGGTCGGCGAATAAAGGTGAAACCAGATTTAATATCATAATGGGTGGTATATTTTGCGGTGAAATAAGCAAAGGACGGCTTCTTTCATTTAGTGCGTCGCTTTTACCCCAAGTTACCGTTCGTAACAATTAATATAAGTGGATTCCTGTCGAGGGTAAGCGTGGGTAAGTTGTATGGTTCCTAATTACAATTTGCTGAAACACGTGTAGTAGTGCGATTATGAGTCGTATGGTAGAAGTTTTATAGGCGTTACATACTGTAATGACATGTCTAGAATATATTTGTAATGGTTATAGCGTCCAAGCATAAGTTCATCTAGAACGGACTAAGTTAGAATAAACTTCGCTTTCTTTTTACAAGTGCAACTTTAGATGGTGTAAATGAGAACAAAAGAAATATAACTGCGAGAACATCAATTAAGGACATTAACTCATAGATTATTCAAGAGATTAGCAAAAACGAATCGATTATTCGAATTAATGAGTATCGATGTTTTATTCTCGGCGTAGGCAACGGCGGGCGTCCGACAGAGCCGCTAATTAAAAAGTTAAACTGCTGGGTTGGACAGTTGATTTTACTACTTTTTGCTAAAACCGAACTTCACTACCTATTTACAACTCTGTAGGTATGCATTTTCTGTTAGTGTTTGGTTCTTTTTTAGGGTTCCGTACGTCCGAATGAAAAACGGAATCCTTATAGGATCACTTGTGTGTCTGTCTGTCCGTCTGTCATAGCCAATTTGCTCCGAATCTGGACTGGACTAATTTAGTTGAGTTGTGACCCAAACTTGGACGTGTAACGCAAATAAATGAATTTTGGATATGGGGGTCACTTTACGGGGGCAAATGGGAAAATTAAAAAAAAGTATTTTGAAAACTGTATCGTGTGATATATCAAAGCGCTTGTTGTGAGGATCTCAAATATATATATTTATAATTTTAAAATAAATACTTTTAAAGATATTTAAGAAAATAGATGAAAATTTACTATTATCCTCTGAAACTACTGAGCAATGAATGAGCTGAGAATTTTGAATGAAAAATACCTACAAAAAAAAATACAGAGAATGGTTCTTTACTTATAGATTATTGAAAAACCTATAAGAATTTTATAGTCTTCAAATTTAAAATTAAATGGACCTTAATTTTATTTAATCACTGTAATTTATTGTAATCAATTTAGCTTTTAATAATTTATTTTTATTGTTATCTAAACTATGTAGTACTTGTTTTAATTAATTAATTGTGTTTAATCTGCGCATAATGTAGTGCATGCTGTGCTTTTCTTTAAGTAATGAGGCGCTTAGACTTAAGTTTGCAATGTACAAAGTGTAAAGTAATAGTGTACTCATTGTTGAAGAGCCAAATAATAAATAAACATAGTGAATCTCTCAATATATTTTTTTTTACTTAACTGACATCCATGGTCCACTGGCAAAAACAAACAAAAATACTTAAAAGATGTTTGTAACAATTATGTCTTATAACCTACGATAGTACTTATATACCTACTAGGATGTTAGTAACAATGTGGCTTATGATCTATGTTAGTACTTGTACACTACGACAGACAGCGTTGTTTTGATGCGACGTCTCATTATGGGGCTCTCATCAAGCCTGTCACCTATCACCTTCAGGAGGCCTTTGCCACTGTCACGCAATCTAGCGAGCAGTGACGCACTTTTCTTCTGTACGATAGCTGAGAAGCTGTCGACTCGGGCTTTTGTGAACATCTCTGACGCACTGCAGCAACGCGGCAGCCACATCATTATATTGGACGCGCAGCGCACTGACGGCACGTTTGGTACAGCTGATTCATACGGTGCTCGAGTACAGAGATATGCAGCCTACGGGCCAACATGTTCACCCGTACCGCCAATGCCCTGCGTTCCCGTTCAACATCAGCATCATCTCTAAGGTTGTCAGCAATTAAATGTCCCAAGTATTTAAACTGATGTACCCTACGCAACGGAACGTCGTTAATTTTTAGTAGTGGCACATTCACTGGACATTTCTTGCTAACAGCCTTAAAAACCGTGAGTTCGGACTTCTTCAAATTATATAGCAACCTATGGCTGGCAGCATAGTTCTCACAGATTTTGATAAGTTTTCTGAGTGCACTGACCGAGGGAGCCAACAACACCATGTCATCCGCATAGCTGATGTTGTTAAAGCATACCCCGTCAACAAACAACAATATTGTGCGTACAAACTGACATTTGCAGTTGGAATGTATGGGAGAACATGATTTTCAACTATAATGTTAAGTTTGTTATTGGAATAAAATTATCTTGGGATATAAAACATGTTAGTCATATTTATCGTATGGAACCCTCACCACGCGAGTTCACCACGCACTCGTCCAGTTTTTTCAATATCCGAATTTGTACTTGTTACCCAACTACGGGGAAGCAAAAAGGAGGGTTATATTTTTGACCGGTATGTATGTACGTATGTGGGTATGTATATTCATCTGTTCTCTCATAAGTTCTAAACTGCTTATCTAAGCGTCTTGATCGTCTCATTGTACTTGACGTAACATTCAAATGTGACCAATTAATATGGCGATGAATATGGCGCGCTCTAGAGGACATAAAGTCATGAACTAAAAAAAAAGTTAACTACATAGGAAAAGGGTTTACTTCAATTGAATTTTATTGAGTGAGAAGCAGAGAACGTGGCAAGGAATACGATATTAGCGAATAAAAACGTTTCTAAAATTGGAATTTACTTTGTATTTAAATTAATTATATTGCCGTTACTGTTTTGTATCTTTATTATCACAAATTATTATCAATCTATTAAAAAAAAACCAGTAAGTTTTTGAGAATCGTAAATGTTATTAGGAGAACGAAACTATTCATTAATCGTTTTCCTGCACTGTGGAATTTTGAGATATCATTCTCTAGTTATTTTTTAGTTTGTAAGTTTTTTCAATTCATAATTCTGTCATACCTACATATTTACACGAACATATTTTCTTCATCATTTACTCCAAAACCCAGGCTTACATAACCCCATATCATTATTATGCTCAACTTGACCTCCGCACAGACTCACAGTAACCTTTACGAGACTGAATCAATTTCATCTCGGAGACATCTTTTTACGATCATGTTCGAGGTATGAAAAGGTCAGATTCCTTTCTTAAAGACTAAATATAGACGCTTCACATACTTTAGCCCTGCCTTCGTGAGGTTTTATTGTGAGACCGTTAAAAATATAAATAAAAGGTTATTACATTTTAGTAGTTTAATATATCAATAACCTACTTATTGGTGGAGTGGTTCGATGGTTTTTGATATAGAATTGTTGCTGCAGATAATGACAAAGACCAAAAAAATATTAAACAAAAAAAACCTACATCCTGTAGCTTACTTTATAATATTGTAATGATCTGGGACAGAACACAGACAAAAGTGTTAAATGTTTTAAATAACAAAAAAAAATGCATCTGTTAATAAATAAAATAAAACATCAAATTTTTTAAACAATTCTAATCGTTTCGTGGTCGGGTTGTTTAACTACTCTTGGCTTTTTGTCTCTTTCTTAAGAAATTGACTTTAAAACTATGCCAAGCATGGCCCACTGTATACACGAGCCCTTGCCTCATCAATCTCAAATCAGTACAATCTTTATAGTAGTATATCAGGGTTGCGTGAAGCCACGGCTCACTCTGTTTGCGTTAGTTCACTAACTATTCTATCAGCGTACGTACGTAGGCGAATAACTCAATGCTTTGTCGACGTGTGATGTGTCTTAAGAATAAGCGACAGCGGGGAATATCATTACCGTGCTGATAAACTAATACTAGGAAAACTTTATTAGTCGTTCGGGACGTCTGCAATGCAAGGTCTGACCAGACTACCTATAGGTAATATTGATTAACCTGTTCAAAGTTTAGATCATATACAAACTTCATGCTTTGAGAAATACCATTATTTTGACTAACATTCAACAGGGCTTAACATGCTTATCGAAGGTTGCCGGAGATTTGAACTCGAAGTACCGACAAGTCATTCCTGATTTGATCACGGCAAGCTTCCTTAACCTTGTAAATGAACAAATATGTATGTATCCTATCAATTTGTCCCGGATACGAGGGCGGAAAAATATAGGAAGTTAAATAAAAGTGAGAGACGCAGAACTCTGAAAGCGAATAAGTTATTTCCGTTGAAAAATGTTTGTAAATAGTTTGAGATAAGGACGGAAGCTGGGAACTGGCTTAGGACCAAAACAGTTGAACGGTAAAATAAGTAGGATTTGATTGACTCGGCGTTGAACAGCGTTAGAATTGAGTTTTAAGACCAAACAGGCTTAAAGAAAACGATAAAAGTTTTGTTGCACGGTTTCAATAAGTTGGTCCTAAATGACGAAGTCATTAAGATTTACCTATCAAAAATGTACGAAAAAATAATAAAATGAAATGGGTGTTGTGCAAAATCAAATCAATACCATAAATATAATTCGCGAGATAAGTACTCTTATTACGTCATGCAAAATAAATACAGGTATTGCTAATGAACTTGGTCCTTAATGAACTGTCAAGTCCACCGCAGTCTCTCATGACTTGTCGTCCGATAATGTGGTTGCGTGCTTACCGGCATGGTTTGACTTCCGTGCAGGCTCGTGATGGCCGCCTGCGCCTCTTGGTGGGAGCTGAACTTTACGAACGCGCAACCTGGAACAATAGATCGAGCGTTATATGAGAGGTACACCTTACAGTTTGTTAATGAAGCAAGCGATGAATGATGATGGGGTAATTTTGTTGTTGACTCTTTGTCCTAAACATAAATAATAAAATACGGTAGGGGGAACTTGTGATGCACATTCTTAAAGTAACGTTTAGAAGGTATAGTAACGAGTAGTATTATCAGTAACACAAAGAAATCTTTATAAAGAACATCGTTCACCGTCCATAAAGGGCTTTGTCTGAAATGTATGGGCAACTGGTGCCTTTTTTTTTGATCGCACACTAACACCTCCTTGTTAAGTGCGTAGAGTACTTCCATACAAACAATATTTACTATAGCAGCTCAGCTCTAAAGTACATCCGTCTCGAGTTATTCGGCCTAATCTATAACGCGTATTTAATTAATTAATTTTCAGTTTTGTTAATAAAATGCTCACGACATTGTTACGATGAAGTGTAACTTGATGTCACATTATGCCATTTACGCCAATATGATGCGACTTGAGTCTAATAGAGTTTGTACTATGAAATAAATAGTATAGAACCATTAAAAGTAACTCATATTTTCAGTTTTCCTAATTAAAAACGCGTTATAGATTAGGACGCATAGCTCGAGACGGATGTACTTTAGAGCTGAGCTGCCATAGTAACTATTGTTTGTATGAAAGTGCTCTACACATCTAACAAAGTGGCGTTAGTGTGCGATCATAAAAAAAGGCACAAGAATTGAGCATAGCCCTTTTTGGGCTAAATGTGAAAGTGCTTAATTTTGCCCAAAATTAATGATCTCCTTTATTTATATTTCATGTGAGATTAAATCGTGCCTAAAAATAAACCTAGGACATGAGAGACTTCATAAGGCCCGGACTCCATCAAAGCGGAGATGGGCGGAGATATGCGAAGTGGAGGGAAGAAAGGATGAGGAAGATACACCCTGTATCTACCGAAGCTGTGCGGAGATGCGTGCTGGCTAGATGGGAGCAGAGATATGTACTGGCTAGAGCGGGTGAGCGGGTTTTGCGACGCCAGGGAACTAGCGGTGCCGCTCGCCGCATCCCGCTCACTTCTCCTCTCACACACACACAAGCACAATCACATCTGTTTTGTTCGCGTTTAGCAAATATGAGACATCTTCTCTTCTCTCTGTTCAATCGTATCCACTGAAGCTAAGCGGAGACGAGATGTAAATAACGAAAACCTATTTATTGGTTGTTTCCAATACATCTCCTCGCCTCTCATCTGGAAATTTTGTTCATCCGCTTAAATCATGCAGTCACACCAGAGTCCAAAACCCAAAATTTACATTGATCCAATCACTCCTTAAAAACAGAAATTATGCGAGGGGAAATTATTAAAAATTTGCAATTTGAAAAAAAAAAGGAAATCTTGAACAAGGCTGGTCGCAGCGGGCTTATCGCTCAATTTTTCAATAACAGGCTGTCAGAGGCTGTGGCCGCGGTCGTATCAATCTTGCTCCCCGTAGTATAAGGGACCGGCACCGCGGTAATCGCGAAGGTGTGTAATCAAATAACGATCGTACAACACGAGGTGAATATTTTTTGATGTTGAGTATTAGTTTTTGGGTTTTTAAAAATTGGTATTTGAGGAATCAAATACTGGACAATATTTTAAGTTCGATTAAAATTGCTTATTAGTTTTATAGGCAATATTGTAATGAATTATTTTGAATCTGGTTCTTTAGAAGTGCTCTACTAGTAGAAGTGCTCAATAAAATTAATTGATTATTTTGTAAGTCTCTGTCTGTGTAATACCAAAATTCTATAGATTATAATGCTTGTTTTTCTCTTTTCAGTTATGTGTTTCTGCAGTCGGTTTTTTTAAATTTTCTTTATTATAAAAGTTAACAATACTCGTGTTGTTGGATCTCTCAAAGATCAATCATTGTTACCAAAGGGTAAAAACAATACATTAGCATTGTTTATTTTTAGATTCATCTGTTTCGATGTTAATACATCGACGTGGAGTTCAACGTACATCGATCACGGTAGGCGCGGATGTGTCGACGCGTATCATCGTCATCCGCATAATGACGACAGATGGAGCCCTTTATGAGGTTACCACCACCCAACCCGCCAACAACGCTCTGCAACTAAATCAGTTATGCGGTCACGGGTTGATCTTTAGATATATTAACAGTGGCAGGTGCCTGAGTGCTCCACAGTACTATCCCAAATAAATCATTATAATGCTACATTTTGTACCTATACTTGACCGATTCCAACTTGAACGTTTCAATTAGCGCACCGTCAGACACCAAAGAATAAACAATTTGTTTACTTAACGAAACTGGCAGGTAAGACTCATCTTGTTCAGTTCCACATTGATTATTCAGATAGCTCCGTTATTATCATCTAAGGTGTTTTAAGAAGCAAGCTCACAAAAGCGCCGTCAAAATTGGTCCACTGGTTTCGAGATAATCGAATATAAACAATCAACAAACTCCTTTGTAACATCAAAACGAATATTATACATTCCTCTCTCCGGTGGAAACATAAAAACTGTACACACGAGTGTTATACTCGCTAAGTACGCTCGTAACTTCTTATTGAATCAGCTTTGAATCCCGCAAAAAAACGGCGCCACTGAAAGGTAAAAACTCTACCGGGAAAATTGTGGTGACTATTTTATCTTTCGCGGAGCTCTCGAGGAAAGTACGATTATGCTCGACTGGCTTTTATTCGTATTATCCTTTGTTCAACTGGATAAAAGACCATAGCTGAAACGTTTTCCGAAAAGGCGTCTCAAATAAATTAGGACGCACTTTTAAGCCCCGCACCATGTTTACATCCCTGCCTCCTGCAGAATAGAGACAACGCGAAATAAGCGCCGATACAGACGAGAGGAAAAAAACAATTTGTACGTCGCGATCGACGGCGCGGGCGCGCATAAAAGAATAATAACATAGATTGTACGAGGAACACAATTTAAATGGCGACAATTGGTGGAGCAAATTGAGGAGTGACGCAGTCGGACCGCGCGACGAGGCGGCGAGGCGGCGCCGCGGGCGGCCGTACGCCAGCGCGTTACAATGAAAACGCTCGTTCCTACCTCCGGAAAAGCCATTATGAGAACGTCAGTTGGCGAGTGAGAAAGAAGTCAAAACTTCGCCGGCAAACATGGAACTATTTACTGCTTCCACATTCGGCGACGTGTGCTTGGAAGTTGGATGCAATTTGTTAACCCTTTATCGCGAGTGCAGACTCGACTGGTGTGGAGATAGTGCACGCAGGGGGAGTGCGTGGCAGGCGGCGCGGCGGCAGCTCGCGCGGTGCCACCAGGTAGCTTGGCGGCTCGCCAAAGATCTGTTTTCCTGTTGTTGGTGGACAAACTCACAGATCAGTTTTTATCGCGCGAAAGGCCTTTATAGCCAACCGATAGGGGGCGCCTCCGAGCAAAATGTTTTCGCGTCGCCGTCGAACACAAATATTATTGGATGGTTTTATGTATCGGAAGCATTACACGCTAAAAACTTTGGCACTCGATGTCAGATACGGCGACACTTAAAATCTGACAATAATGTAAAATGTGGCAGTACACTCGGCACTTGATTTTGCGATACGTCTTTATTTCGTATCGAACTGACAATTCAAAGAGTAGCGTTTCTAGATACTCAATGTGAGTAGGAGCGTTCGTTCACGGAATATTTGCTCGTCAACTTAACAGGATAATTTGTCAAAGGTTCTTTGACGACAGAATTTTCTGTGTGCTTCGAGAAGAGGCATCTTTTATATGATCGACAGACGTCATGTAAAGTAAACAGGTGTGTCGCGCACGTCGACATGTGGCCTCTTCAAAAGAACATCTTTGTGCGAGTGTTCTTTTGTGCGTTGTCTGTCAACTTATTTTTTATTATGATATGAAAATAATGTTGTTGAAACATTCCTTTCTGTATTTTTTTTAGAATTGCATCTCAAACGTAACATGTCGAAACCTTCCTACATTATCAAATAAAATTATTGCTATCCATCAAGTTTCCTAAAATTTATCTATAAGTATAAGTTGGCCCACGTGTGCGTCTGCGGGAAACTTGGGCAACTCGGTGTAAACATAGCAATAAATTAACGTTGCTAGCTCATCGGTTCTAGCGCCGTAGTGGGCCACTTCCTACATCTGAGTGCACCTCATGCTGGGAAAAAAATCTTCCTCAAAATAAAAAAGTCCCATGTAATGTTTACGATAAGAGAGGTTATCTTGATGAGATAAGGTTTATGAATTCTTCAGCATTTGATTTTATTGACATTTGATTGTTATTTTTATATGACTCAAAGGGACACAAAGGAAACCTTTGATTTTTTTAGGAGATTGTATGAGTTTTAACAAGTCGTTTTCACATATCATGTCATAACAAACATAATAAACATATCATATCCAATTAATGTAAACAAAATATTGTAAAACCATTTTTATTTAAAGAGACTAATTAGTCTAATTGAATTATACGATTTGACTTTGACTTTGCATGAATCTTACACTTTACAACGCTTGCTATGTCGATGTGACTTGCAAGAAATACTAAACCACGAAAGTATCTTAATAGAAAAGTGACTCTGGCTGTATCTACCAACAAGCACTATTAGGTATTGTGAGAACTAATAAGAGCTAATGGGCCCTTTTTGTCTCATCTTTTTCTTTGTTCGACGACGAGTCGTGTCAAAAAGGTTCGTATCAATCTCGCTAGAAAAGATAAAATACATTATGGATTCATGTCTGTAAGTTATTTTTTTCAAACTTTATAAATAATTTGCTTTAAACGTGGGCCCTACCGAGACCCAAAAAACAACTACAAATAATACTTTCACTGATACATCCATATTACACAAGTTCATATTAAACAATATACCTACCGAAACTTCTGTCTGCGATATCTTTCCATAATAAATTCCGACCAATTGGTATAGCACATGAAATATGCGAAGATAGCAAAGTTTCTAGACCTAGTATCTACCTAGGCTATCTAGGTATCGCTCGAAGTTCATAATCAATGCCTCCGACGCAGGTATGAGTTTCTCTACCTATGTTGTGTTATGAAAATAATGTGTGAACTTACTGGGGAATCTGAAATTATGAATACTGGAATATGAGTTTATTTGTAGGTGACTTTAGTTGGTACTAACAGGTGAATAACTACATCAAAGGAAGGACGAAATTATCTAAACTTTGTTGTGTATCTACAGCTATTTGATATTAATTGTTTATCAAATTGACACACTACGTCAACCTGCCGTGCTATAGTCATTTCAAAAAACTGTCAAAGAATGATATTTTTGATTCGATAAATTATATAGGCTGCTAATTGAGTTGGTAGTCAATTTGGTACACAATTAACTTCCCTGACTCTACTTTGTAAATTGGGTATGTACTCTACTTGGTAACTAAATAAAGGTTCTGTGGCAGTAAAAAGTGTGGTATAATTTCTTTACATAATAGACACTGAGCTAACGTTGATAACAGAATCTTTAAGTCTTTTTATATATTTCATATAGATAGTGCAATCCATGAAGACGCGCCCCACTCCGCGATTACTGTACTGTAAGCTGAACTCTTGTGCGGCGCGGAGCGGAGTGGGGCGCCTCTTCGTGGATTGCACTATCTATACATATATTATTATATGCCCTATATTATTAAATGAGCAATGTCTTATATATAAAATTCTCGTGTCACAATGTTAGTTACCTTACTCCTCCGAAACGGCTTTACTGATTTTTACCAAATTTTATATGCATATTCAGTAGGTCTGAGAATCGGCTACTATCTATTTTTCATACCTCAAGTGATAAGGGTTGTCCACCCCAAACAAATAATTGGCAAAACAACGTTTGCCGGGGTCACCTAGTTTGTATATATATTCCAATCACGTTCTCAAAAACGGCTCGATTTCGATGAAAGTTGCAATATAGGGGTTTAGGGGGGCGAAAAATCGATCTAGCTAGGTCTCATATCTGGGAAAATTCGTTTTCTCTATTTTCACCCGAGCAGAGCTCTGTCGCCCAGGTGTTTGATTATAATCAGCGTGTATTGTCCCACTGTAGGGCAAAGGCCATCCTTTCCTATTTTACATAACGTATAAGTCTATTCTAGTCTATTGCAATTAAATGAAAGAAAATTTAAAACTCATATTAAAAGTACACTTTGTAAACAAGCATATTACAAATTAGAGGATTATATCCAAGATAAGAGTGCTTGGAAACATGCTGGTCCTGCTCCATAGGACAATTTAGAATCAAGACAAAATCAAACTGGTTGCTAATTTAATTGTAAAATTTATTATTTTGTGTTTTATGACATTGATTTTACATTCTGTGATTGCTTCCTCACACACTGACTTATTAATTACAAAATTTTAGGAAAATCGTCTACTTTTACAATGTTTGTAAATATGTGAGTACCGTGTATCTATCACATATTAAATTATCTGTCGTTGCTTCATTTTTAATTCTTTTAACCTGTTGTGGTATAGTAATTTTATTCTAGGTGCATCGTCTTCACATATAATAATTATTTAACTAATGTACGTACATATACAAACAATTGTAAAACATTTTAAAAGAGTAACGGTGGAGTTTCTTGCCCATTCTTCTCCATACGAAAACTACCTTTTGGAAGGGGCGACTAGAATCAATTTTATTATTTTGTAATTGCTGACGTTCAAAAGTGCCATACATGGGCCTACTTGAAATAAATGGTTTGACTTTAATAATATAATATAATTAATATTCAAGAATAGTCACGACTGACAGTCTGAAAGGTGTTAGGTCACCTGAGAATGTCTCGCTAAGTGACTTATTGTTAGCCTAGCCCAGCTGAGTGACCCATTTCCACATACCCATTAATGATTACACGTCAACGCAAAGAATAGAATAGTATCGTCGGTGACAACCATAACTTGATGACGTCATTGAAAAAGGGCGCAAAAGAAAACGTTATACAGCAACTTTTTTTTAGAGCTCGTTTTTGGCAAAAGAAGCAATACATACAGCCTATTAACGTTTGTATAAACTGGATTATATTTTCTTTATGACTGCTTTGCCACAGTTTTGTGGGTCTGTATAGTTTTGGAGGTAGTTCTGAGAATTTTATTGACGCAAAGATTAGTTACAGGGGCTTCTGTTAACTTAAATAGAATTACCTAAAGTTAAGAATAACATTTTTCTATGCCTAAGAGCAATAGGAATACGATGCAAGCTACCAACTTACCTATGTAGCTGTTAAATGGGATAAATAACTTAGTTTGTTTTTAAGCTAAAGGTAAGTTTTGATGCGCGAAAACAGTCTTTTATAAAGCCCAAATACAAATCAAATATGCCAAGCAAATACCTCTATCGTCACAGAAAATATTAATCACACATAACTACATCCAAAATCCATCACAGTATACGTGGTTGAGAATTCAATATTACACGGCGCGCTCGTTCGAATCTTTCATTTTAAAGTTGTCCGTATGAAGTTCACCGCCCGCTCCAACGTTGGCGAATAGTGGGCAATAGTGGGGAACAGTGGGGAAAGCTGGGTCAACAACGTTCGATCTATTATAACCATATTAACGGAAGTGCTGGCTGTGATTTTGTGTTATATGTAGGACGTAGGTGTACGTTTGAGAGGTCGAGATTCTGTGAAGATGTGGTAATTTTGGATTGAAATAGTGTAATGGGATAAGTTTTGAGTTACTTATTCTCGAAAAGCATAACATATGTCGTCGATAAGTTATATTTTGAGTTACTAATTTGTGTTATTGAAGTTTCTTTTGTGGAGTGAGGGACATTTTTTGTCTAGGTGTGACAAAAAAAAATAGTATTAAGTCATCAGACGTTTTCCTCACACTCTTTTGCAACTAGAGTTATTATGAAAGTCACGATAGTCAAAACCTTTATATCTGTATGTAACGTTTGTTCTCACTTGTTTCTTCGGAGAATTCCGCCATCACGTCTAAAATATTACGCGGATATTGGAAGTAGGCGGTGCCTACCTAAAAAGGGGTTCGTGTATTTTTACGTGTGTCCCAAGGGTCTGATGTTTCGACGGAAATACCTCTCGATATGCACACATTTGCCCTACTGCCTGGTTTTTTCCAATTCGTGGCTTAACGCCTGTGCCGATTCAGCGAAGGTTCACGTCGCTTCAAAACATCGGTTCAATGAAGCCGGTACAATTTTTCATTCGATTTAGTGGATTGTGTCCGCTGACCCCGCTGCCCCGGCTGCTCCGCGTGTCCCAACTGCCCCGAGTGCCCTCAACTGATAACAACTCCAGTGAAACACACCCTAACTTCTGTGACGCTCTTATCGCCACAATTTGTTCCCGCCTTTGAAATATTGTTGAAATTGTTGGCATTTCAAATGAAAACACACTTACTGTAATAGGTAAAAATTTGTCGTCGATTAGGTCCTGAAAAATGTTTATGCAATCAAATTGAATATTGAGTTTGCTGTAGGCTGTCTCAGGACCAAGAATTTATTCCAAGAAATTGGATAGTTACATAAATAAGTAAATTGTCATTAAATGCTTTCCAATATACGTTTTCGTTGCAAGTAGTAAACGAAATGAATTAAAGAATATTTTGATACATTCAGAACAAATGTTTCGAGAGAAACTAAACAGAGATGTGTTAGAGAATAATGAGAGAAAATGAAGAGAATTGTGTATGCGGCGAGTCGTTAGTTTTAGCTGGTCACGACGTTATACATGTCAAATTAATAGACGGTGAGTATATATTACTATGTATTGCTACATGACTGAGGTGGTACCTAAATCTGCAATAAATCTAATAATCTGTGGTTTAGCACATTTTGAGTGGGTCCGTGGTACCGGTAGTAGCTAATTAATAAAGCATATTAAAAATAAGTTTCTTTAAAGCACAAAAATCCACAAAAATAAACTTATTTAGCTATAACTTAGTGGACTTCTACGAGATTGACGAGTCATCTACAATGCACAATTCCTTAACTGAATTACTCTATGGGAAAAACTCAAATTCTATTTGAGCCGAGAACCAAACTCACAACAGAACGGTCACTAGTTCCATCTGCAACCCCCACACAATATAACAGAAATAGAATCACCGTATCGTGTGAAACGGAGCATGAATTTATAAACGATTGAATGAGCTTTATTGGCTGTCTTACGAACTACAAGCCGTTTAAGATTTGAACATTTTTCCCTCCGCGGGTAGAAATAATAATAGCACGCTGCAATAAACATCAGTCGATTTCCCGACGGAATTGAATGAAGGCATTATTGATAATTATGATCGATATTTTACTTTTTCTTTTCTTAAGAAGTCTAAAAACATTTTGCAGCGGAGTTTTCACAACACAAAATATCAAATTCAAAATTAAAACATCCTCGTTGCCTCGTTGGTCTAGTGGTTCCAAGCGCTGCTGCTGAGCATGAGGTCCTGGGTTCGATTCCCTGGTCAGGCAAAGTGTTATTGGGGTTTTCTATCTGAAATTTCTCAGTAGCAGCTCGGAGTCTGGATTTGTGCCCGGTTGATGGCAATAGACTCGCCCCCTATTACATGGGACTTAAACATAACTGGCGAAATGTGGGTGTGCCTGCTACAGGGACACCTCTGCTCAACCTTTCGGGGAAACAAGGCGTGATTTTAAGTAATGTAAAATTAAAATATTTATTGCAATTAAACCACTTACAGGCACTTTTGAATTTTCAAAGGCCGGTCATTCGGAGAAGTGAAACTAGTTCATCACAATAGATCATGAGCATATTGTAAGCATGCTAATTCGGGTTTCCTATTAATAACGTACTTATTAATAATGCAATAACGAGGCTTAAAATGTTCGATACGATAACACACATTAACAAGGTCCCGCAGTGTTTTATTCCCAAAACACATGCCAAGCTAAACTACACTTATTATTAAAAGGCATCGCGCAGTTTCGTTTAATATTTAACATGGCCGCGCCGGCGTATCACTTAAAATAATAAGGATTTCTCGTTGGAGATTACGCAGCAACCCTCCAGAGGATAATTAATGTTATACCGTGAATATTAGCTTTTCAATTAGCCGTCTTTTAGTACCTCAAAATGGGTCTCGTGTTTCAGGGAGCGCGGAAGGGTTATTTCTTTTGCCCGTTACACCTGTAAGACGTAAGGCTATAGTTAATTAAAATCTGCTCTCTCGGGATTTGTGCGCGCTCGCCTGCAGCCCATGGTTCACCCTACTTTGTGCTTGTTTGTTGTCTCGGACGTAGTATTGCGCTTCAGGCGTATTTATGTTGTAAATGTGTTCTTGGAAGAAAGGTTAGAGATTTTAACAGCTAGAGGGTTTGAAAGCTAGTCTTGTTTATAATGTTCTTTTTCAAGTTTGAGAAGACTAAAATCTCAAAAACAGTGAAAAAGACCTTGCGAAAATGTCGTCCTTAAAAAGTTTTACCAAGAATGTATTAATAATTCCTTATAACGAAACTTCTTCACACGTCCCAATTAAAAGTAGTGCTGCCAACAAAACAGCTTTCCAAACCATTTTTAAAGTGAATACGAATCGGCTTCTTTCGGTACAAAAGACTGTCGCGCTGCCAAAGTTTATTAGGGACTTTAGCGTGGCGTCCTTTGTTTTACAATCAAGTTACATTAGAACAACGGGCCCATTGCAAACTCTTCAACAATGGCTTGTTGAAGTCGTTTTAAACATTCTCCGGGAGAGTTTGCGTGTTAAAACGGTGAAACGGTATTACGGTATTTACGCACGATTGGCCGCCCATAAACCGATGAAGACGGCATAACGTGGCCTTTACATGCGTGTGGGTAACACCGTAACTTATCGAAAATTGTACGGTTAAGGTTTTGAGCTTGTCTCTAGAGGAAGCCTTTGTTTCGCGCAGTTTGCGTAATTTGACCGCGGGATCACGGGATGTACGCAATCGTATTTGAAAGGTTTGTTTTTTTTTTGTGTTTGAATGGATGCTCCATGGAAATAGGTTATAAGAAAATTAAAAACCTTTTATCAGTTCTTTTTCTTAGCGTTTCGATGGCAAAAATTACAAACATAAAAAAAAACAAACATACGCAACGAAAATATAACCTCCTCCTTTTTGGAAGTCGGTTAAAAATATATATTTAAGCCGCTCTTGCCAGAGATCACATCTTGCTGTGGAGGGATTGCAATAGGCTGGATTCACGTACCCAAGAAAACTTTTGTGGCTTTTAACCTTCTCGGGCACTGGTTTATAGTTGTGCATTGGGTGACGTGGATCTCGCAGCTTCGCCCTCTCGATGCTGCTCGCTAACAATTATAAAGTAAGGTATACCAAATAATTATAATACCTCAACTATAGGTATTATAATTATTTGGTATACCTTACTTTATGGCATCTAATAAAATTATTTTTTAATACTTTAAACAACAAAATAATTATCAATGACATTTTAACCGTAATTTATGACGAATTTAATGTATTCTTATTTGTTTTTATTTTTAATAATTTGAGTTTTAATTTTGATTGTATTTTAATTTTAATTTTATTTTTATTGAATTTTACATTATTTTATTTCAATTCTATTTTAATTTTAATCTTATTTTTATTGAATTTTACATTATTTTATTTCAATTCTATTTTAATTTTGTTTGTAAATATGTATCCCTATTCTAATAATAATATGAGTCTACGTTACTCGAAATAAATGATTTGAATTTGAAATGAATCACAATGATGAGCACAAAAACAGTCATACGCAGTATGGCCACAAAATCCGCAAATCATTACATTCCTATTAACACCAATTAAATTACCTTCAAATATAAATCTCGTTACGCCAGCGCCTTTCAAATTGTTTATTAAAAATTTACCTAAATGACATCATTCAAATTGATAGGTAATTATCAATAATTTAATTTGCATCGAGATATTTCTAATATTATTACATAGTTTATTGATTGTATCGAAAGTTATGTAACAAAATTGTGTTACACTTCACAACTAAAAGTTACTAATTGTGTTAACTTTGATGTATTGAGTTAGCATCCAATTACATTAGTTTTGAATGATTAGAAATTGGGTCGTTACCTTGCTAGATAGTAGATGTTTTGATGGCTTGAATTTCTATCATCCTTGCAATGAATTAAGCCTCGTTATTGCATGTTTTTATTTGGTTCTCATTTTATTTGATATTAGTCTCACGTTACTTTTTTGTTGTACCTAAACAATTTTTACAGCACCCTTTTGGCACTTTATTTTATTTTATTAGCCAGCAGATATCTATCATATTACCTACTTGCATAAACTCCATTTGTATATCGTATAGAAACCCTTTATTTAATAAATTCCAACTTTCCACGCACACGCACCTATTTATACAAAACGCGCCCACTTCAACCAATTTTAATTTCATCAAACCGCGATACAAATCGCGCGTCTTCGCGTTTTTACCGCGCGAATCGTGATGTAGATAGAACTGTCAGTGCAACGCGATGGCGATACCGCGCACGCGATCGCCCGCTGTGTGGCGCCTCTATCGAGCTAATGTCTTGATCGCTGGGCAGTAATCCACCTTTATTTGTATGTTAGTCTTGAAGAAAAAAGGTTTAGTTAGTTGCAGGCTCTGGTAAACTTGAGAATCGTTGCAATTTCTTAAGTTAATTTGGGTAGGTACTTTGGCTGTGATTTGTGATGTTTTTGTAAATTTTTATATTGGGTTCGGCTTCTTGTCTCCCGTAATCACTGGGCAATAATAATAATAATATAATTTTAATTTCAGACCAAATCACAAGATCCATAAGTTGTTAGTAAAGATCTTAATCTAATGTTAGTGAAAACCACACTCTATAAACAAAATTGAAACGACTGACACCTGTGTGTGCAGCCGTATCCAGTGAGCCAGCGTGGGGCTGTCCCATCTACCACACAATATACTCAGGATGCTGTGGGAGCTAGCACGTATTCTACCGAGAATAGAAGCGTACCGTTTCCGTATAGTGGCATGAAAACCATCAACCCTGGCCTCGGTGAACATCCCGGAAGCACTATAAAATCATGGTAGACTCAACAGCATCCTGAATACATTGTTATACTGGACACGCAGGGCGTTGTATGCCTTCAGCATATACCTGACCCACAGACTGCACATGTAAAAAGTCTGGCAGTATGCTCTGAAAAGGGTTATTTTGATTTGCGTTGTGCAACGGGCAAATCTGCAGATCAGCATATTACCTCGGACAGCCATCGAACTGCATTCCCTTTCTATGTCCTGGTCATCTTTCAGGAGTGACCCAGTGACCCAGGTACTTAAATTTTGTTACTCTATTAGATATCAGAGTATTATTTATGGTCACATCTGGCACGTTAGTGTAACATTTGGTGCCCGCCTTGAATACCAATAATTCACATTTTTTTACATTGTACTTGAGTCCCTGAGTGACCGCGTTGTCTTCACACATCCTCATCAGAAATAGTTCCACCCCACCTGACATAGTTCGTCTGATTCTCGTACCAAAACTTAAACAAAAAAATAACAGTACAGTCAATACTGCTTTCCTTTCGCAGCTTTTCCCCACAAGATGTCGTATGACACCAGTTCAAATGCCCTCGATAAGTTCAGAAAACATGCATTGATGGGTGTTTTCCTATCAGCGTAATACTGAATGGTCTGCTTAAGGCATATGATGGCAGTCTTCGTTGATAGTCCGGGTCTGAAACCGAATTGGGCATCGTGAAGATTAATACGACTCGCCATATGTGTGTGAAGCAAACAGTTCAGTACTTTAGCTGTAACAGTCGCCAAGGAAATAGGCCTATAGTTTGTGGGGTCTGTAACATCGCCCGTTCTGTTCTTCACTATTGGCACGACTATGGTCTTCATAAGCTTTTCTGGCAAGTACGAGTGAGTTATATATAATTAATAAAATATTGCCAACACCCTCGGTAAATGAACTCCTGCGCATCGCAAGAAACTAACAAACAAATCAATAACGCAAACCGTTAGTCGTTTGCATTTTGACATATATTTTTTTTGTAAATTATAGTTTAGTTTTTAAGAAATAGTAGATTAATTGTTTATAGACACGTCAATTTGCTAAAACTGGAATGATAATGTTTAAATTATTATATTCACATTGAATTTCATAAACTAGTTCAACATTATGAGAAAGCGTTTAGAAACCTCTCATATTGGAGTTCACATAATAAGTTGTGAGCATCTCTTAATAATTAATTAACTGTTTCGACTTGATAAGTTAAGTAATAAATACTAAAATTAATTTTGGGTAAGCACTTATCGCAGCATACTTATAGGTATTATAATATTAGATAATTCATTTCATAAGATTTTAAGCCTTTTTGTTGGCGTTAGCGAAATTGTTAATCTTTTTCGCAATGAGCTAGTTATGAAAAGTAATGAAAAGGAAAATTTTAATAAAATGGTTTAAAGCAAAATTTTTAATAATATTGTTAAATCAGGCAAAGGACCCTTAAAAATCAGAACAGCTTTCGTTCCATTCCGCACCTCAAGGGCCGGACATTTAAACCCAAGAGCAACGAAGCGTCAAAAATGCGTACCTAAGAAATCGTAAAAGACATAAAAGCACTTAATACGAAATAAACAAACAAGAAACGCCCCGAAAATCGATCCAATAACCTTAATCGCGTCGAGCCGCAATATTAAACGAGGCATAAAAAGATAAAGGCCGCACCACACGTATACTTTAAGTGTCTTCGCGTTGAGCGTCCCGTGCTGCCTTTAGTAGCAGTTTATAACTACTTTGCAAGCACACTGGCGTACACCAGCCCTTATGGAGGCAGTGAAAAGATATAGCGCCGACTTACGGCGCGCCTACTGAATACGAATATCGTGTGAATGGTGCGTACCGATGGACAGAGTTATAGCGAATCGTTTGCTTTTTAATATTGAGTGTTTTTATGATAATACGAGTGGGGTTTTATCGATATCGGATGTGGCTTTGTCTGCAAACGTTGAACACCTCTACGTGTGCTTCCTGAGTAGTCTGCTGAATGACTTTTCTTTTTATATCTTTAGATAATTCGATGGTCGTGTGAGGATTTTTGGCTTCACGGAATTTTGTAAGCGGTACTTGGGTGTCCGTCGGAATAAAGGCCTTGTTTTTGAGAATAGAACAGCGTCAAAAAGTTTGTAGACTTTTTCATAATATTAGTAACCTAAAACGTGCGTATAATCCGGTTTTAATTTACTAATATTATGAAACAAGATTTAACTATAAATCAATATCTGAACACCAAGAGCAAATAAACCATATCCCCCACTTTCTATCAACCACCAGATTAGCATAGCATAGACAAAAAAAAACAACACAGATACAGGAAAATCGATATAAACCGCTGCTCAATCCGGCGACAGGGCCGGTATCTATTCCGGACAATTAACCGGACGGCTTGCCCGCGCCTTATCTTCTGCGGCAGCCCTTCTTAGCGCGAACTTAGCCACGAAATAGGTCAGTGCAGACCCTTATTAACACCTATTGTATGGAGTCGGCTGTTATTGATTATTGATGGAGGAAAAACTTTGAGAATTGGGATATTGTCGATTAGAAGTGAGTTTTGTTATGATGTTGAATTGTAATGGCGTTGTGGGTTTGTTTTAATTAGTTTTGGTGGTTGTTAAATGATGCTGGTGAGTTTTAAGCTGCTAGTTTATTACTTCAGACAGAATCTGTCGACCAACCATAAATGCGCAAATGATAAGCATGAAACACAGATTTAATTTTAATAAAACGAGAACCTGAGGTGAAATACCTTCTGGGAAGTAACAGTAAAAAGTTTAGGGATACTTATTATTCAAAAGCCTAATCGAAAAACATGTCACAGCGTTTAATACGGGAAAAAACTTTACTGAGAAGTTGAAAAATATACGCGAGTAAAAAAGATTGGAAGTCCCAATGAAAAACCAAAAATATCATCTGACAATTTTCGGGCACTAGTTGCAAGACCCAACTAAGAGAACTGGGTTACTTTCCGTTAGAAACTGCACCGTATTTAGCTAATACAACTATCAAAGTTACTACAAACTTTGGGAACCAAGCTAAAATATATAGCCACCCAGACAGTTACAGTAGCAAAAACGTAGGAGCAAAACTATTTAGTCAAATACTTTACTTTGCTGGTAGAGTTATTAATTAGACATTACGGAGGGAAATAGATTGAAAGTTTAGTAGTGGAGACTCATTTAGATAGTGTAACGAGGACGTCGGTTATAGCTCGTATAGCTGCCTCGTAATAGCGTGCGATAAATAGTGCCCTACTGATTAAGTATGCGACGGTGAGCGGGTTAGGTTGCTAGATTTTTTTTTCTTCAAATTATGGAATAGTTTTTTTTTGCCATTTACTGGATTTGTCAGGTTATTATTAAAAAAAAGCTTACTAGTCGTTTAGGAAACTGTGTGAAACTATTTTGTTTTAAATAGGTGAAACTACTTTCACATTCCATTTTTATATTTTTTCTTAAAACTGTGTAGGTAATTTATATGTTTAACAATGAACTAAAATTATGAATACACTTAAAAAGCAAATAAATACTTGAGGAGTTTTCATTTTAAAATGACTTCTGTTGATCCACTTGGGCCACAACCTGTAGTCATGCTCAACGCACGCAATGCCACAATTTTTTAGCCTCTCACCATTTACAACCAGCTCCCTTAAATGTTGATAACAAAATTAAAACAATGCAAAAACCCCTAAAGGGCTCCACTTAAATTACTATTGACACGAACTTTATATATATATTTGAAAGTTGAGACACTCGATTTAAATAACATTATTTTTTGGAAGATTTATAGTTCAAATTAATTGCAAGCCATTTATTTTCGGTTGCTTCGTTTTGAATATTGATTGAGATATTTATTTAAATATTGTAATAATGTTGGTTTGTGTGCTGGTCTAGTTTTAACTTAGTCAAAGCTGTTTTAATATTTATGTGACTTTGGAAAGCTTTGCTGGAATGTTGTCATTTTTGACGCGCTAAGTACTAGAGTCTGGTAAATGAAAGTAGACACTCGAATTTTTAGAAAAGTTTTTGTATGGCAAGCCTATACTAATGTCAACCTCAATTTACCAAAACAAGATGGAGTGGTGTTGGTGTCTTGTTGATACAGCATTTACTAACTCAAAAATGACAAAACAATGACTGAATATTAACCAAAATTATTTTAGAATGTTGTTGTTTTTTTACATTCGAATTGCTGCATAATAGCTAAAGTCGTATTTTTATTCAGTCGAAGTAAACTTGATTTTTCGAAATGTCAAGAAACGTCTCTTTCATTTGGAACATAATAGGTAGCATGGTTTTGAACAAATAATTCTAAAGTATCAAATTAGGTTATTCCAGATATGTTATACAAATTTTGGGGTTGCTATGCTGATATTTTTTAAATTTCCTGCGTTTTCCAGTCTCTCTTTCGCCAGACTAATGTGTTTTGCAATTCTTGTTTACCTCTCAACAAAATTATTATGTTCATTATTTATGCATGTGCTGGGATTGGAAATAGCAACTGATTTTTTTAAACCTCCGACGCAAAAAGAGGGGTGTTATAAGTTTGACCGCAATGTGTGTGTCTGTCTGTGGCACCGTAGCTCTTAAACGGGTGAACCGATCTGTATACGATTTTTTTAACTTGAAAGCAGGTTTTCTAGCGATGGTTCTTAGACATTTTTTATCAAAATCGGTTCAGCCGTTGGAAGATTATTAGCTCTTTTCTAGTTGATGAATGGATGTGAGTATCTTCCACAGGTCTAATCGATTTGAAATTTGGTTTTCTGTTACTCAATGATATTAGAAGAACAACGTAACCTTGAATTGATGTTGCAGCATCACCTGGAATTTGCAGGATACCCGACTCCCTTACCAACTTACAGCACAGTTATCGTGTTTGGGCTAAATCGCGAAAAAAAAAAAATCAGCTGTTCCCTATATTCATGTTCGCATAACTCGTCGAAATGTAGGGAAAAGCTGATTTTTTTTTCGCGATTTCAGGTTTGGTTCAATAGTAAAAGTTGTTCATAATGATGAGTAAAGTCACGTGTTTAAGTTTGCGCACTGGTTAAAAAAAAATCCTGTACAATTTCATAATTGATTCATGCAATCTACACTTATTATAAAATTTTCATCTTAATTTTACATTTTTACCTTAATGTTTCATTTTTCTGGACCTCTTCTTAGTATCTCCGTGAGTCTAGACCTCACCAATATACCTAAACTAATTCCTACAGGCATCTTTCACTACCCGCCACTAATAAACAAGCGTTCATCTTGAAATCGGCATAATCCCGCGCGCCGCTCACCGAGTTATTAATTGCTTCAATAATATGCTAATACAGGCTCAGTCGTTCTGTGGTAATGTGCCAGTTATTGTCCGACATTTTCTTAATTTTTATACGTAACGTTTACAGGGGATGTTTTGGTTATATTATTGGGCTCGGGGGACGTGTCGGTGATGTAATTTAAGCACTGTTTAGTAGAAAATTTACAGAATTTAATTGTTTTGCAAAAAAAGGGGTAAAATTGATGTGATAACTTCATAAAAGGGATTGCCTTCTGACCTTCGAAAAGTGTTGATTTTCAGCATTTGATTTATGTTTTTTTTTTGCTTCGATAATTAAAACAAGTACATTTTAATCATTATTATTTTTTATACTTTAAATACACAAATGTACAGAGGCGGACTTGACGTTACAGGCATTTTCTACCAAGGTTTATTACAGAAATAAGTGGTCTTTTTAGTCATTTATTTAATCTAATTAGATGCATTTCAAATCTAAATATTGGCCGTTAAAGAATTTTACACCATCTTGTTAAATGCACCATTTTGTTAGTTTTTCCTAGAACAAACTAAACCTCCTCCTTCCCTCAATATAAATGTGTGCTAAATTACAAACACGTCATGTTATGCTAAGTGTGGATGTATGAAAGTGCACTAATGTCCAAAGCCATTACATATTTACATTTCTATTCATTTCTTAGAACGATTAAAGTAGAGGTATTTCCCATGACAAATTAAATAAAGACCATGAATTCATTGTTTCATTTATTTTTGATTTTGGATAGATTTGAGAGAATTCTACTGTTTGTAACTTTTGAAGGAGAATTCTAGCTGTTTAGTTTGATACTGTAATCACAGTTTCTTGCAAATACTGAGTAGCGTGCGCTTCGTTCACTTAAAATCTAATCTACTTTTTCCTAACTTTCATAAAATACATACTTACTAATTTCATGGCTAACTATTGAAAGCTTATTTCTTACTTCTTTTAGGTAATCGTTGTTTTTACGTCTTTGACATTTCTCGGGACCCACGGGTCCCGGACCTTTGGAAGGCGTACGAGGGGCCGAAGCCAACTTGCAGAGGCCCCTTAGACGTTTTTACCGAAATGAGGTACCAACCGATGATTATCCCTGTTCGCACTATGCAAGTGCTGCCAAGGACAACCCCCGGTTGGTGTAGGACTATTGTAAGATATGGAAATAAAGATATCGGACTGTGGGTTTGGGTTGCTAAAGTGGATTGGTCATTAGGTAATCATTATTATTATGATTTAGTTAGGTATTAGGTCCACATTCCGAATACCTACCGATCCTATAATATCTTATAGGTATATCTTATAGGCATGAGTCTGGATTTGTGCCCGGTTGATGACAATAGGCTCGCCCCCTATTACATGGGACTTAAGCATAACTGGCGAAATGTGGGTGTACTATAGGTACACCTCTGCCTAACCCTTCGGGGATTACAGGCGTCATGTTATGTTATAGGTATACGTAAACCAAACGGTAAGCAGTTTCAGATCATTAAAGAAGAAAAGTGAGCGATGCTGAATTACAGCGGCTACGGAGTGGTACCTACTGAGTGCGTGTACCTACATTGCTACCTACTGAAACGAAAGAAAACTAGAAGGGTTAATTATCTTTGAAAACATTACTTATTCTATTCTTAGTTCCCGGAGTTTGGATCTGTGCCCTGTTGATGGCAATAGGCTCGCCCCCTATACATGGGACTTAAACATAAATGTCGAAATGTGGGTGTACGATAGGTACACCTCTACCTAATCCTTCGGGGAAACGAGGCGTGATGTTATGTTATTTTATTACTCGTAAGAAGCGGACGGAGTTTGGACTCGATATAATGGTGGATATCTGGTCAAGGAAAATGATTGTGGTTGTTTAGAATTGGCGATAGACTACAAAAAAAAAAAAAACGTATGGCACTCGGGGAATGCCGCGGTAAAGCTATTGCATAACATTTGTAACCTCCATGACAACATCACGTTGTCATGGGAACAGTCATTACATGGTAGGCGGAGTGGGGGGTGTTAGGTTTTTCGTTACGTTACGGAATTTCTTGATTCGGTCGCCGCGCTCAAAGCCCGCGATAAAAGCTATGCAATAGCTTAAAAGTTATGTGCATGCAGATAGCAAAGTACGAGTAGCAGTAGTAGAAAAATTAATTAAAAAATCAAAAAGCTACAATGAGAAATTATTCTCTCACACAGACAAAAACATAAAATATGCTCCCACCACCATCAACCACTTTTATAGCACAGCTAAGATTAATCTATAGGAGCCGTATAAAGCTGTGTACACAAAGCGCGCTGCAGCCGTGATCGCGATGAGTGGTGGCCGGCGACCGTAAAAATAATGGGCGGCTTGCGATCGAGCGTGTGTACTGGCCCTGTTTAAATCTGTCGCTGAGAATATGTGCCATTGTTTGAAGTATATTGCTGTTTAAGTGTAGAATTGACTGCGAAAGGTGCAAGTGAAGCTGACAATGAAATGAAGGATTTATCATGCCATGATTCAGATAATACATGGGACTGGCGAACTGTAGGTATACTATAGGACATAGGTTCACCTCTGCCTAACCGTTCGGTGAATACAGGCGTGATGTTATGTTATTTATATTGCAGTTATTAAGTCCAATTGAGATGGACCAATTGAAGTTGTGTTAATAGAATGGCAAACGAAGGTTGGGACGTCCCCCAGCTGGATGGAGGGCGCATTATTTTTGTAGGTAGATAGGTATATATATGTATATATATCTACCTATATCCACTATCTACCTTCTATCTATTTAGGTAGTGTAAGTGACGAAATATTGCATGAACTGAAAAAAGTAACTTTGTAATTGGATATTATTTGTATAGGATTACAAAGTTACTTATGCTGTTCGTATATCTTGAAAACGAGTCAGAAAAAGTAAATTTTAATTTTTCCTTGCTTTATGGGCTAAACACCAATTGTGTAAAAAATTGAAGCTTTTGTGTCTGCTAAAAGTACCTTAGAATTTTGATGATCGGTGAGTATGTCAGTGACTAAGGAACTTTGATCTGTAATAGTTCTTAAAATACAAGTTTAAATTGATTGTAATTTGAGAATATACCTTGTTATACCAAGCACTCTTGGTCATTGAAAATTCAGGCTTCTAGCGTTATCCACAACGAAGTTACAGAGGGTCGAAAATGTCCTGAATGGCTTCGAGAAAAGATGGTACGGCTGTGCCTTTGTTTGTTTTGCTCGACTTGGTGGGGGCGCTGCCGTGCCCTCAGATATAGGTAGGATTTTCTCCTACATAAAGCCTATACATATAGTTATTTACTTCTATATATTTTACTCGTAAGTACAGCACGCTTCCTCGAAGTCTCCACGTCAATAAGTTGACGTAATGTCATTACGTTGATGGAATAATTTATTACTTCCCATTATGAGGCTGAATAAAAACGCCTTCCATACTGTTATGATGAGAATAAGAGAAAATATCAAACTTATCTTAGATAGTAGTTTGTTGTTAAAGTTAGATGAAAGTCAGCAATTTTGTTGCCGCAGAACATTATTAGGAAAAATAGAGACGATGAGAAGAAACCTGTTTTTTTTATTATTCAACATAAATGGAACGTCGATAGCATAGACATGATCATGTTTTTTTAAGCTATTGCATAGCTTTTATCGCGGACTTTGAGCGCGGCGACTGAATCAAGAAATTCCGTAACGTAACGAAAATAAAACCTAACACCAGGAGTCACATATATTTGTATTAATATACATTAAAGTACTTGAAATATTTGTTCAGTTCACATTGACATTATTTAAAATGTATTTTATTCATCATCATCATCTTCATTTCAGCCGAAAGACGTCAACTGCTGAACATAGGCCTCCCCCAAGCACCGCCACTTCGACCGATTCTGTGCTTTCCGCATCCAGCGGATTCCTGCGGCCTTCACAAGGTCATCGGTCCATCTTGTGGGAGGCCTTCCAACGCTACATCTTCCGGTACGTGGTCGCCACTCCAAAACCTTTCGACCCCATCGGCCATCCGTTCTGCGAGCAACGTGCCCTGCCCATTGCCACTTAAGTTTGGCAATTCTTCGGGCTATGTCGGTTACCTTGGTTCGCCTGCGGATCTCTTCATTTCTGATTCGATCACGTAGGGAAACTCCAAGCACAGCCCTCTCCATTGCTCTTTGGGTGACTTTTAGCCTTCTGATAAGGCCCATTGTGAGCGACCACGTTTCAGTACCATAGGTCATCACTGGCAACACGCACTGGTCAAACACTTTCGTCTTGAGATTTTATTACACATGAATAAATGTAAAAAATGCTTAGTTAGAGCACTTTACACCAAAATAAGCTTGCTCAATTTTAATCTTAGAGGGGTACCAATTAGACCAAAAAATTGCATTTTTTTACTGTTAAACTTAGTGTATGAATATTTAAACTGATATAGGTCAAGATAATATCACTTTTCACTGAAGGTACAGAATTCATCCAAACTACGGAATCCTTTATTGTGCGTGGTCCGACCCGCACTTGGCCAGTTTTTTATTAAGACCATGAGAATAAGACCTGCTGGTAGACAAGACTATATTGAGTTATTCACGTCTTCAGATGCTCACGAATCTGGGGAATACCTACTAACTATGTTTAACTTAACTACACTGCCTACACTGTTAGCTTCTCTGCCATTGTAATTTTAAACAGTAGCCACGTCCATAGTACTACTCACAAGCTTCATCGAATTGTGGAAACGAACGATACGTTTAAAAAGATTAGACTGCACTTTAAATTACACGGAAGTATTTCTTTCACCTTTTTTCAGCACATGTTCAGCACGTAAAGTAATGGATATTGTGCATGGTGCTATTATCGCTCACGTAGATTCGCTTTTGGATTAGAAATTGAAAATATATAAGCTTATTTAGTAGTAACATGTTCTTTAGTTTCTGAATGGTCATTATTTTATTTTTCTATCCCTAATTGGTTGGGGTTTCATTTTAATTGATGCGGTGGGGTGCGAGCCTAAAGAGACGTCAGTACTAATAGGAGTCAACCGAAAACCTTTAAATAAATACTCAGCTGAGAGCCAATATTAATAATTCATACGAAAAGTATAATTTATTTAGCAAATTCTAAAAATGATTCGTTTGAAACTAAATAAAAATCCTTCAGAACCGTAGTTAATTATGGTCTATTTTGTTTGATTGAAACGAAACCTTTCATCGGTTTCATTAACAGAAATCGTAGAACGAAACCGTCGAAGGAGACTTGATATTAAATTCATATACCTAATATTAAAGAGTTGTTGATACAAAATTAGAAACAAGAATAGTACAAAGAATATACAGGTAAGACGCAATATGTTTACTTAATATATGACTTATATTTATACATACATCGAAAGGAAAAACATTTTGGAGTGACGCAATAAAGGCATAGAAACCCTTCTGTTTAAATAAGCCAACATCAAAGGCGGCTCAAAATATTGGCTCCTATTGAACTCAATGAAACATTTTTATGTATTCACTGTTTTCTCTGTTTTTATATTACTTCGAAAACAGGTCCTTCAAAAATAGGTCTTCGCAATAAAAATTACAGAAATTACCTTTCATCTTACGTAAACTGTACCTACGTGTATATCGTCTAAATGTCTGTTTATCAAGTATATACAAAGCTTGTTTATATTCCTGACCTATTAATCAATTTCAATTATGAAGAAAAACAAACTCCAGCATCGCAGCACAACTTGCCTAATAATGAGATTCGAAAAGTTCCAAACTAAAGTACGAATAATAAACAACGCCTAATAATATTCCAAACATGATTATGCTATTAAATCGAGTGCTATAAGCAAATCGATTCGAGTAATCGAGTCAGTCGAGTAAACACAATCGATACGACTCATCGCATTCGGATCGCAAAGTGGATTCCAGTTTTTAAACGTCGCTATTTTCGGGGATGGGGCAGGTGATCGCCGGCGTAAAGTGATAGGTGCTCCATCTAATCTGCCGAGCGGCAGCTCAATCTTGTCTTCAATCGAATCTCCTTGATTGCGTCAAGAGCCGATATATAGGGAAATTTCATTCGTGCGCCTAATAACATTGACACGACGCCGATATTTGGGCGAAGAAAAAAGCCTTTCTTTTAAAACAATGAAAGCAAACATGAGACTTCACTTTATTACTCCGTTTGCAGCAGACTTTAATTAATTAGTGTAAGTGCCGGTGAGTCTCGGGAGATTGGTCATTAATTAAATGGGTCTTTGGCTATCGATCTACTGGCAAACAATACACTTTATTACTTTTATTACCCATTTCATTCGCTGTCTACCCGGCCGTGCTGAGCTGCGGTTGCTTTTACTATTAATGAGTGGTCGACGTGGCCGATGTGGCCGGCCAGTGGCCAAGGAGTACCTAATGGACAATGTATAGTTTTCTTTACTTTCTCCGTACGGTGAGGTACAAAGTTATGTATTCGATAGCAATTTAGTTGGAAGGTTGTTCGAACGTCAACGCTTGTAACACAATCAAGGTTGTGTAGACTATGGATTTAAGTGAATTATAACAACGTAGGCATGTTATGTTTTGTTTGTCGGAGTAATTACTTACAAAACAACGTGTAGGAACTGAAAATAATAAAGTAGATATAGCTTATGATAACTTTAGTTTCATGAATAATAGATTTTTAGGGTTCCGTAGCCAAATGGCAAAAAACGAAACCCTTATGGATTCGTCATGTCTATCTGTCTGTCCGTCCGTATGTCACAGCCCCTTTTTTTCCGAAACTATAAAAACTATGTTGTTGAAACTTGGTAAGTAGATGTATTCTGTGTACCGCATTAAGATTTTGACACAAAAAAATAAAAAAAAATAAAAAATAGGGGTCAAGCCCATACGTGTATACCCTACACGTATGGGCTTGACCTATGGATAGGTCTTTAAAAATGATGTTGAGGTTTCTAATATAATTTTTTTCTAAACTTCATAGTTTGCGCGAGAGACACTTCCAAAGTGGTAAAATGTGTGTGTCCATGCAAACTTCCACCGAAAATTGGTTTGAACGAGATCTAGTAAGTAGTTTTTTTGAATACGTCATAAATCGTAAACCAAAAATACACTATTATTAAAACATCGATCAAAGTTACAACGAACTACAAGAACTTTTATATTATTTTACTTGCTGCTACGGAACCCTTCATGGGCGAGTCCGACTCGCACTTGGCCGCTTTTGTTACTACATTTTTAGGTATTGAATATAACCTATATTTTTTAGGTATTGAATTTCATTTCAAATTAGACTACATCACATATTTCAGTGAATTAATGAAAATAGAATCTACATAACTTGACCAGAATAAATTAAACTGCTGAAAATTATTCATAATCACCGATAATGTTACCTTAACGATTGGGTTATCGTGAAAACCAATAAATGCCGAGGATATCCGTTGAATTAATTTTATAACATTTAAATTTGATGGCTTTCACTTTTAAATATTCATTTGGCTTGGCTATTAAAAGTGTCCATTAGGGCAAATCGTGCCCACCGGCCGCTAATAAAAATCGCCGGGGAATAGAATAATGTGGCGGTTGATCGTGACACTTCTCGTTATGAGGTATATTGTTCTTGTGTTACGTCTATTAAAGGATCCTCATTTTTCAATGAAGGAATTTTACACCTGGTTCTTCTAACAAAAGGGGTGAGTAGAGGTTGAGTTGGAATATTTTTTTCTTACTTATGTACACTTCGATTTCAACAGGTACTAGAAAGCCTGCCAGGGTTGCGGTTTTGTCTGATAGGGTTACCGTGGCCCCTGGCAATACAGACAACTGAAGGAACACGGGTGGGTTTTAGTCAGTAAGAGTCTGAACCGCCCTCCCACTCCGCCCAGAGCGGAAGAAGATATTTGATAATTTCCCACCCAAAAAAAGGTAACCTTTAAAAATAATAAATGTCAAATATGCTTCGTAGTTTCAAGGAACACTCACGAGTGCAAGAATTTGCACAGATTATTCGCTGCCAAGAAAACTTTCCCTCAATTATATTCTCATATGCACTTATAACAACTAGCTTTTAAAGTTTCCAACTAGCGCTTTGCTACTCAACTTCTGTTTCAAATAATTTTACAGCCCCTTTAATTCCATCTTATTACAGATTTAGAATGGCAATTAGGAACAATATTTCTCCATTAGCAGAATGGAGACGGAAACATTGTAGGGAGCTTGGCAGAATGCCTGCTATCTTAAAATCATTTCATTACTTTCGTCCGAGTTGCGGTAAAAACGATATTTTGGGTCAATTGCAAGGAGAATCAGCTTCACTTGTCTTGGAGTTCAAAGTCTTTGCAAGTGGGGGAATAGTTTTTTTTTTTTTTTAAGGATACTAATACAATGTTGACTATGGGCATGTGACCGCCCGTTTTTCCTGAATATTCATGAATAATTATCGAAAATTACCTATAGTCTATCTTTAATTTTTTCATGTTGTTCAATTTTTTATTTTTTGAGTAGCGTTTGCCATATCTCCGATGTTATTGGCTCGATTTGGATTCTGTTTATTATTTCTAAAAGTTTAAGTTATTTTATTGGACTAACTAAAATTTTTTACAATAATTTGTCGACTATGAAAAAAAAAACGTGTGACTTTTTTTCAAAATATATGCAGTATTTATTTAAAAACAAGTGTAAATCCAAAAAATCCTAGGGGATTTTGAAAAAAGAAAAAAAAATATATAAGAAAAAATTAAAAAATGTATGTAAAGATAGTTTAAAGTTAATTTTCCATAACTTTTCACGAATATTCAGAAAAATACGGGCGGTTACATGGCCATGGGCGACATTGTATTCAAAATCAGCGTCATTGCTAATGCTATATTCTGACCCCATTTAAATGAAGTGTGAAGTTCCCTTATTATGGTCTTCTAAGAAATAAGATACAAAGTTTTTGTTTATTATGTTGTGTTGGATTTTTTTTTGTATTTTGTATTGTTCTCCTTCTATTTTGTGGAAAGTGCAAACGATACAAAGTTGCTGTATCTAAGCGGAAAGTGTGAAATATTTAACTAAATGAAAGGGGAAGAAAGTATTTTTCGTAAGATGTTTGTTTGTGCGTGCGTCAAATAAAGTTACTGAACCGATTCCAAGGATATTGTTACCGCAAAAGATTTAAATTGTGTTACAGTGAAATGCTCTTTTATTTTATTCACAGACACTTCTGAAACTGCTTCTATTTTCCAAGAGACCGTTTGAAAATATCCAAATGTTTCAAACGTCTATCAACTTCTACAACTACCCCATTTAGGTACAATAAATAACTCATCCAACTTTTAGGTACCTTATCATCAACAGAACCTCTAAATCATAACCGAAAACTCCATACAATATTCTCAAACATTTCTCAGTGACAAAGAATACGTTTTGTGAGTAATTTCCCGGGGAAAGCGGAGCGGGCCATTGTGATAACTGCCCATTGAGAAGGGTTACTCAGTCAGTTCCGGGGCACGAAATAAATAGGTTCAGAAGGTCGGCTCCTTACCACGAGTGAAAACGCACGCACACATGGACACGCTTCTACTAAAGCATATATACGACTGGCATTTGTTTGAGGTCACCGTACGTACACGTCTATGTGTGCATGCCGCTGTATGGAGCTGGCCTTCTGTACCAATCTACTATATTGTCAGTTCCGGGTTGAGTCCAATTGCAAGAGAACTCTGACTTCACCGGTTTTATAACCTGGTGAATGTTTCTTTGAAGGCGATGGTACATTTAGAGGTATATTGCCACGATTAACTTTGTACTGCGAAAATTAAAATCACGGTTTATTACTTTAGATAAGACTTTATGTACGGTGACTTTTCCACTGCTGGGACACAGGCCTCCTCTTTTCGAGAGGGAGTGGGCTGTAATCTACCACGCGAGCCCAGTGTGGGTTGGTAGATGTCACATATCGTGGATTTTTTGGTTCAGACATGTTGCAGACTGCAAAGCAAGAGAGATAATAAAGAATTGATAAAGTGATTGAGTTTCTGATTGAGATTTTATCCATCTGACAGCAGCCGTAAAAGATTTGTAAGATGACTTTGCACTTTCTCAAGAAGGGCCCGAATTTTGGAAGAAGATTATATTTTCTTGGCGTAAAAGGTCACATTGACTGACTAATTCTGGCAAATCTTCTAAGGTTAAGCACTTAAAGCACTTGCAGCGACGGATAAAGCGGAGATAAGTCACGTTTAAGTTGTCAACGAGAAAAATTGGCCTAATCTCGACGGCGGGGCATAGTTTATTCACGAAATGATTACATGGTTGAATAGCATGAATTTTGAGTGCATGTTTATGCAGTTAGGTGTAATTTTTGCGTCAGTTTTTGTATTATTCTAAACTGAGCACGGCTTTGACTTGAAAATAATTCCCCAAGTTAGTGTCTGTCTGAGGAGTTTTCTCTGTGTCCATGACCATGACCGATAAATCTTGTCAAACAAAAAAATCACCTAATTAGAAAAACACCTTTTATAATTTCTCAAAACGCCTGCAGGCGTCCCCGTATACTTCAACCTTTTTACTTAGCTTTTGATGGTCCTCAGCTCAATTATAAGAAGTCGTGTTTGCCCGTGTTTGGGCCTCAAGCGCATGTTTCCTGAGCTTGTAAAGACCTTTTCAAAAGCCCAGTATTGAGTGCGGTTGAAACGTTTCGTTCAAACGCCAGTTAAAGAGATTACGGATGAGGAGTTCTCTCTCTTTTGTTTGTATTGCATGGTTTTTTTCCTCCTTAATTTCTTTTGGTTTGAGTGTTTGAGAGTGGTGGGTAATGGGCGAATCGATTTTCGAAGGAGTAAGTAAGTAGGGCAGGAAATTAAATGTTGTTTTTGTGTGTTGAAAAGTTAAAGTGTTTCGGTTATTTGATGTCACAGGTAGATTTTTATTCGAGATTTTTATAAATTATTATCAGAGTTGTTTACAAATTCTTATTCTACGAAACAGTTTTAAGTTTTATGTATAAAATAACATTGTTATCAATACTTCAGAACCACATCACAGGCTTTTAAAAGTACTCACATGAATAAACGCGTCTCCACCAAAACATGAAATAATCCTTTACTTTACAAAATATTCCTCTTACATATAAAACCAATCAAAAGCCTACTTACTACTTATACGTATGCGTATAATAAAGGAGACTCATACGGATAGTTGGAGGTCGCAACTCCAAGCGGTGGTCTAATCTTAGAGGATAATCCGCTATCAATGAGACGTGAGAGCCGCCGAGTATGTGCCCCGCGCGCCCATCGATCGGAAGATGTATGTAATTAATATGACGGGGCTTTATATGGAGGATATTTAGCGGAAAAGCAATATTTTCTGGATCATAAGATTTAAATTGAGGTAAATACAAATTGTTTTTCTTCTGTTTCCAATGAATATCTTTAGGTTAAGTTTGACTTTTTGTTAAAGGTTAAATATTTGAAGGGGTAAAAACACACAATATTTCGTTTCTGACAAATTATAAATGAACGAACGGTCATAACTTTGTGTACGTTTTGTTTGTCTGGCAATGTATATGAGCCAGATTACATTCACAACTTGACAAATAAACGACGTTTTTTACCCCTAAATTAATCTACGGAAGTCCGAAAAACATGGCAACCTGCCGCAATATCAAGGCGATTAATTGCCGCTTTTAAAAATACTCATTTGGTTAAAAAAAAACGCATAAATTGTTCATAACACCCCTGCCGCGTTGAAAATGTTCGGGACGAGATTTTAATTACAGAAATATTATTAAGTCAGTCGTCGAATAAAAGCAATTTAGGGGTAAAAATACGAGTGACCACGGGCGGGACAAAGGCCGAGATTTCCATACATAAAAAGCATAAATAATTTCGATTGTGGCCACCGAACACATAAATATAGTAGTACGTTTTGGCGCCCTCACACACGTGCGCAAACAGCCGGGGGTCGCGCAAATAATGCGAATGTCACGTGAGGGGCACGGGGGGATGTGAGGAGGGGCTGGAGGCTTCAGGACTTGAGGCACGAGGCTGCGGGGGGAGGGGGGGATCCTCGGACGAAAAATAAATAGGTACACAATCTCTGGCGCACAAATACACACATTTCGACGGTGTAATGTGTTTGCGGTGCTACAGAAAATTTTATTTTCTCGTGTGACAAAAACGCGTGTTGCGCACAGCGATACTCGAATTATGTGACGTTTGTTGTGACAAGAAATCGAAGGGATATTGTCGGGTGTGTTACGATAATATTGGGAGAATCGGGATAACATAATCTGGACGAACAAGGACTCAGTTACGAAAATATTGTAGTATCGGGATATAATAACAGTTATCTGGATAAAACCGGGAATCTTGTTCTTTGAAGAAAATATAAAAGACAATCGTGATCTGTATTGTACTGTGCTATTATGTTGTTTCAAATTAATAGGTATTTTAGTCGCAGCATGGACCAGAGCAGTGGTGGCCCAGTGGTAACACACAGTTTGCACACAGGCAGGCACTTTACCTTGTGTAAATTTATTTCATCACCACTGATCTCTAAACGGTGAGCGAAAACATCGTGAGCAAACCGTCATGTCCTAGAACCAAAAATTCGAAGAAATGAGACATCTAATAACCGGCACTGGGCTCGTGTGGTGGATTATGGCCTACTTCCTCTCACAGAAAGAGAAAGCCTCTGTCCCAGCAGTGGGAACATTATAGGCTGATTATGTATGGATCTATGAAATAGCTATGTCAAGAAGGCACAGTTATTTACAAAATGAATCACAAACTATCCTACCCTGAAACGTCGTCCTGCGCAATCACTTCTGTGATACACAAACGCAAGTTGGTCACTGTACGTCACAGATAGGCACACATCTCCTAAGGAGTTGCTCCTCTTACGGTAGTCTGTGGGCCTCTCAAGCCCCACCGGTCGGCCGCGTCATTTGCATAGGAGCCCCTCAAATCCGTCTGTTTGTTCTGTCCGTTACAAGGCAGGACAGAATCGGAAGTAATTAACTTTACACTTAAAGCTAAGTGTACTCTCAACTTAATCGTGTTACGCCGGAATGTCGGGAAGTTGAAAAGCGTGAGATCGGAAATAAAAAAATGATTAATGAAAATTAATTTGTTGTTTCTTGTTTGATTATTTTTAGGTGTGGGTTCAACATTGGTATTAATTAATTCCTCTGTAGCACCTACAACCTTTATCACGTTCGAAGGATAAAAATAGAATAGACTGATTCTATTATTTAGAGAATATTCACTTAATAGAACTGAAATAGCTACGGGTAAGGTCAGAAGGGTTAATCTATTCTGATGTGACCTTTGAATTATTGATATCCCAAAATTATTCTTGATAGTTTTGACTGTTAATTAGCTAATGCTTTTGTATGTATGTCAGCCAAATAAAGCATACAATTATGTTTCTAGTAATGATCTATAAAAATAGACATACATTCGACTAGAGTGTAGCCATGTTAACTCTGCAATGGAAAAAATGGGCAACCCCAAAAAGTTTTATGTATGGTATAATTTTACTTCAGTCAGTTATGTCAGTTTCGAGGTACTTGAGCTGTCAGATTGCTTACGCTGTAAGTTGTTTTCACAAAATAAAGTAGAAAAATGGTTAAACCTATTAATAGTAGAGTGAGGGAGTAATTAAATTTGTGATATGTACATTCCAAGATGTGAAGGAACAGCACGATGTCGTCCTTAACCAAAAACGAAAAAGTTTACAAGATATCGAAAAGTTGACGTGTACGTAGATCTAATGAATTTGATATTTTGGCTTTTGATTTTTGCATGATATATTATGTGTAATAGACTATGTCTTACCTATGCTCTACCTCCATATGATGACAAAACTGTATCAAATCTACACTGCATCGTGTACCTGCATAGTGCACTATTATTTACCAGGTAAGAATCAGAATATAAACAAAATGATCATGATCAGCCTATAATGTTCCCACTGCTGGGACACAGGCCTCCTCTCTGTGAGAAAGAGTGGGCCGTAATCCACCACGCGGGCCCAGTGCGAGTTGGTAGATGTTACATGTCTTCGAAGTTTTAGTTCTAGGACATGCCGGTTTCCTCACGATGTTTTCCTTCACCGTTTTGAGAGTACCTAGTGATAAAATAATTTACACAAAGTAAAGCGCTTGTCAGGGTACGAACTTACGACCTACAACTCGTAAGTCGCAGCTATTACCACTGGGCTACCACTGCTCATAAACAAAATAACCTATCAAAAACAAAAAGACAAAGAAAGTATCAAATTCTTTTTTCGTAGGACAGATGGTGTTGCCGTCTATAAATTTTCAAATTCCACCGTTTTTTTACTTATGCAGAGTTAGCGTGGCCAGACTCAATGATAGATCGATTCTGTTTTCAGTATTAAGGCGGCGCCACGCGAAACCAAGCCTACCGCTGCCCTTTATAATTACGCGGCTAAAATAAAAACGCTTTTATAGACCAATATCTCATTGCTAAGGTGGGCATATGCGAGCAGACAAGCGACTTTACGACGAACATAAAGCGTCGCAGAAAGGCGTGTATAACCCTATAATGCGGAGGTATAAGGCCGCTGTTACTTAACACCGTAACTTCTGTTTAGAGCCGCGCCTCCGCCTACATTGTCGGTAAATTCATGGGTGTCAGTTTAGTTCTATGGACGTCTCATTCCACAGTCTCCCTGGGGCATCAGTATATTAAGCTATTGTGGCACTGCCCTACTTAGTTGATCTATGTAATTTGGGTTAAATGAACCCCGTAGTATGGCGGAGTAAAAATGTTTGTGCTTTGAATATGATATGTGGAGGTTATTAAGTTGTGTTGTTTAATGTGGGAGATTTGTTGTTTAAAGTATGAGAAACTGTGTTCGTTCCTGTCAATTGTCTTAGTTTTAGTGTTTCTTTAGACATAAAAATGGACAAATCCCGTCATAAAATCTGGGAAATTATATGAAAAGTTACAAAGACATATCAGATTTCTCTGCATAAATCTCTGACAGTTTTCGATAACAAAGACATCAGGAAAAAATGCTATAAGTTTTGGCTCATCTCCAAAATACTACCATAAAAATTTTGAATGTTTACAGTAGATTCTGCTTTCGATTTCTTCAGCCACGGAGTCTTGGCTCGAGCCCCCTTGCTTCGTTCGTGTACAAACAAATTTGGTAGGCCAATGTCTTCTAAACTTTCACTGTTTGGCGGGCCGCCAACACTACAGCTCCACAGAATGCGGTGACTTTCAAATAAACCGAATAAAGATAATTTATTCCTATGATTTTTGGCCGCGACGCAATCGCTTTCGAATTATTCCCCTTTTCAGGTTCCGTACGCCGCATTGAATTTTAGAGGTTTTAACTTTTTTGAAATAAGATTATGGGATTTTATTCGGCGGGTCGTATATTTCTGTGTTTATGATAAACAATTTCACACGCGCGAGGAGTGGTGACAGAATATTCATGTAAGTTCACCTTTTTCCGTGTCCAAAGAGTCTCTTAACTTTGATGGACATACTCGACTCGGTTATAGGTTAAAGTAAGGAGGCTTCATTAGAACCTCTTTCTAATTTAAGCTTCACAATCCCACACACAATTTACAAATCCAAGCTTAAATTCAAACACATGTACAACTTGATTCCTTGAACTCATCGGGGTAACGGAGGCCGGAGTTGAAACTAATTCAAAGACAAACTAAGAACAATTCTAGCAGTGGGTACGCTTCATCAAGCCACCACGTGGCCGCCTTTATAAATTTCACGTTTACCCACTATGTATCTTTATCTGCCACTTGGAACTGTTTTATGGTGCCTAAAGTTACCCGGTTTAGCTTAGCGGAGTGAGGCCTACATACGGTTGTGGAGGGCGATTAGCTGAAACTGTTTGTGCCTGTCGAGCTGCCCGGCGTAAGGCAAAGGCTGAAGAGTTTTGACGATTTTTCATTCTTGTTTAAAAGTATAGCTTTGGTCCTTTCTTTATCTGGTTCAAGGTTTTAAAGATTTTTTAAAGCTCGACTTTCTTTTACTCGACTTATTATAGGACTGATTTGAGTAGTGACAATTTCTAATGACTCGCAGGAATTGTTTTTTTTTTGAATGGTTATCATAAAAAGTCATCAGTAGTCTAATTTTCAAGACGTTCTTAAATCATTTGAATTTATAATTTCTTAATGAATTTAAATCGTTTCTTTTTCTTTTTAAATAATCACATCTAAATGCTCGCTACCAAGCTTCCTATCCTTCCGGCTCATATGTCTCACAGAACTTACAGGCATTATTAGCTACGTGATGCCAGCAGTACAAGGTTCACACCGACGTGTGCGCTGTTATCGCGAGCTATTTACCTCTAACGTGATATTAAGGATTACATTATAATCTGATACGCTCGCTTAACGCGCCGCCCGTGTGCCGCTCTCTTACGAGTTCAGGAGCTGTTTTGATAACTTGTAATTAGGGAATGTGATGTATGGTGTTTGTTATGGTTAATGGGGTTAGTGAAGTAGGTATTTTGGGAGTTTTATGGATTATGCATGACTCACATTTCATAATTTTATTTCGATGTTCATGTGAAATTGTAAAATCTGAGAGAATGGAACGATGTCTGCAGTTTCTTCGAAAATAAACGTATGAAAAGGGGTTTGTGACTAAAAAAATCTTTAAGTGAATCGTAAAACTTTAAGTTTGCATAATTTAGGGGAGATTTAATAAAATATTGAAGCTGGAGCAGTCTAGATTTAAAAATAAAAATATTAAACAAAACATATACTTTAATAACAACGTGCAAATAAAATGTCGTTTGAATGCGATTGTGATCGTAATTTTTTATTACAACACAAGTAATACCGCCTTACTTGTACGTTACAAGAACGTCGTAACCGTCGTCTTCGGTTCATTGCGACTTTCTTTGTGTTAAAAGTGCTTAATATAGTATTATATTCCGTTCTATATGAATGGAGTAATATGTCGTAATTTTTTCATGAGTCGTAATTGAAGTTGTAACTGGTTATCTTTCTGAAGAGAATAATAAGTACTGTGTACATAAAGGGGTGTAAAGTCCTTTAATTTTACATAACCGCACGATGTAATCAACAATTGTACAAAAGAGTCATATAGGGCGAAGCACAAACACGTGAAACAAGAGCAGAAGCAGATTTAAGGGTACTATTACAAACTTTTATAGAATTCAGCAATAAATCTTTTTCCTAATTTAATTTAATCCATTGAGGAACGCTTCTTATTTGTTCTATAGTCAGTCAGTCGTCTGTCATAGATCATAGACAAGAGGTAACTGCCTAGTTGATGGAATCTAAAAACCGTGCCTTGCTGGACATGGAAAAAGTAAGACCTTGCCACACCACAAAAAAAAATTTGGAAGAATAATTAAACGCATTGCCAGCGCTGCGGTATTTATTTATTTTTAAATATTGCAGCATCATGCTGAGATAGGAGCCTTTTTGGCCTCGCACAAGTCGTTATTATTTTTGTTTGTTAGTTTAAAATGCTCCTTTTTTATATTTGTTAATTTTTATATTTTTATTACTGTTTTATATTTCCTGTGCGTGTCCCAAATAAAACATTTTTCTTTCTTTCTTTCTTTCATTGCAATTAACTACTGAACGAAACTGAATGCGTTCAGCATATCTGGGCCGCGGTCAAGAGCTGTTAGTGTCAATATTGTTATAGAATATTGACAGTGACAGCTCTTGAATGCGGTTTAGAAGTGCTGATCGCGTTTAGTTTCATTGGTGAGATCCACAGTAAGGCTCATTTACAACCCCAAGGATGTTCTCACATTTCACCTAATATGTAATAGCATATCGTAAGATCGGCTTATTATAAACTAGACGATAAAACGCACGCGTTCGCGTTATGTTTATTATGTCACCTGGCGTATCTCTGCGTGGTCTTTCGGTACGCGTGGCTGGGTTCGCGACCCAGAGACAATACGCACAAAATTATGGGTAACGTGTTTGCGTATGACACTGCTCTCGTAAGCGTTTGTTTTCGACGGAGCGTTTCAATGAATTATCGCGAGACTGAGGGGTTATGTATGATAGTTTTCTTGTTATGTAAACATACGTGGAATGTTGAATTATTATGTCGGTTATTTTAATTTTCGTTTTGTGGTGAGTTCCGTTGCAGGTTTATAAGGTTTCAGATTACCTTCACAATAAGTATTGTACGTTAGAATAAGATCAGATTTTTTCACGAAGATTAATTTCACGTCAATCAACTTGTAGAATTATGTTTGCACTTAACTAAAACACATTTTTTTCCGAATAAACATAATGGAGTTTATTTGTAAACATTGTTTTAGGTTAGGTAATGATTAGCGACTGTTTAACCATACATTTTTGACGTTTGAACGTCACTTAACTTAAGCAACGTTTATAAATAAACCCCCAAATCTACAACACGACATTACATCGCGGGACAAAGTAAACACCAAACTCGAAATGGCTTTATTTAGAACAGGAAAAGCAACGCAATGAATGACAGAATTACTTGCCAAAGGAGACAGACGAGCTACACCCGACAGTAAACTTAAAAATATAAATGTTCTGTTTACTTACAAGTGAACGCGATTCGCGTCGTTTACGACATCGCCCTCATTCCTGCGCGAAATTACCGAGCACCATTGTTCGGAGCCGTATAAAGACATAAAACGCAAAAATAACTCGACACCGATAGAGATATTGGTCCTCCGGTACGTAAAATTTTGTTTACAAACCTTTCTGTAATCACTTTGGTTGGTAAATGTGGATGTAAAGGTTCCTGCTGGTCATTAAAATTTTATAGACATGTTTCGTGTGAAAAGGAATTTAATAGATTGTAAATTATAATAATGTGTGCTGAACAGAGTTTTGCGTTCTGTGGCTGAGAAAGCTAAAAAATTACGTGGGTAAAAACCAGCGCTTTAATAAATATTACGGGTAAAAGAGTACCTAAATGAAGGAGTAAAACAACGTTGATTATTTGAAAAGACAGAATATGGTGCCGATTCCCTTGTTCACAAACTAAACTAAATTTAAGTTCAGTGCATCTTTTTCTTTCTATTTCATTAAGAAAAGGACAGAAGATAAATTTTAGTTTAGTCCTGTCAAATTAATCAGCGCCTGTCAGTCTCCATACAAGTTTAGACGTGATTAAAAACTTGCCAACTAAAATAACGTGAATTTACATCAAGCGCTGATTAATTTGACAGGACTAAACTAAAATTTATCTTCTGTCCTTTTCTTAATGAAATAGAAAGAAAAAGATGCACTGAACTTAAATTTAGTTTAGTTTGTGAACAAGGGAATCGGCACCATTATCTATCCTTGCTCATTACAAACTAAAATGGCCGTTACAACGCGGACCGCGCTGCTTTCGATCAAATTATACAGCGCACATATGATGAATGTATGAGGAAATTACATGAGAGATGGCATCGCTCATTATAAGGGCCCTTGTTCACTGTACGACGCGAAGCGCCAGAAACGCAGACGTTTGAATTTTACGAGCGTTTTGCACACTAGGTGTCGCTTGATGATTATTACATGGTATTGTAATTTTTTATGCTTATGGGACTCTGTAGCGTAATTCTGTAATTTTTTATACTTAATCATAATAAGTCTGTGCTGTAACGTGGCTGTCGGATATAATTTGTTTAATGAATATTGTATGGAAGTTATATTTGAGGCGTGTTAAATCTTTTTATGAGACTTGAATGCAGAAAATGCTCTTTCACTTTTTGCTATGCTAAGCTGAAGACTTTAATTTACATACATAACATCACGCCTTGTTTCCCCGAAGGGTTGGGCAGAGGTGTACCTGTAGTAGGTACACCCACATTTCGCCAGTTATGTTTAAGTCCCATGTAATAGGGGGCGAGCCTATTGCCATCAATCGGGCTCAAATCCAGACTCCGAGCTGCTACTGAGAAATTCTAGATAGAAAAACCCAATAACACTTTGCCCAACCCGGGAATTGAACCCAGGACCTCATGCGCAGCAGTAGCGCTTGCGACCACTAGACCAACGAGGCAGACTTTAATTTAAACATTTAAAAACCTTCCATCCATTATCTAACTGGCAAATAATAACCATTCTGAGATAGAGGTGTCTCCATTCCATTTACACAAAACTTAAAAGGAAGCACTGGACACAAAGTCTGTGCTAAAAACTGCACTATCCTGAATAAGGTTCAGAATCCGGCTGCTTGTTGAGCAGGCGCTCTAGGAGCGAAAGGGACGTACAAAATTCGTTTTCGACAGAATGTTAAGTGAGTTAAATCTCCAAATAAAAGGTGGGTTGCCTACTCAGCTAGCTTCAGTTGCTGACTCCGACTTGCTATGGTAATGAAGTTGTGACTCAGTCCCTTGTCGCGTCCCGCAGACCCCGCAGCTCACCCCCTCCGTCGCCCTAGTGGTACAAAACAGTCGTTATCTCGGGCGATGATCTAAATGTAAGGGTTCAGTGTTGGCCGTGATTGCGGACGCCTCAGGACATACGATTGTTTCAGATAACAAGGCGGAGTTGTAAACTGGGTTATTGGTAGCACTGAGTGATGTTTAGAAAAATGTTTGTGGTAGACGTGTGAGGGTGTGTGGATGTTGTTACGTGTGGCGGAATTTCCGGGTGTTGATTATTTTGCGGTTTTTTTAAGGTGTTGAGTTTTTGCGACTGTTTCTAAATTTAGAGTAAATAACAGAGTTTTCAGTGAAGTTCCCCCATGCTTAACTTAACTATTTCAGGCCACAATGAGGCCAAAAAAAACTCCGACTAGGTTTGAAAAACAAAAATAGATTGTTTATTTTCGCCCAATCTTACGCCTACACAGTAATTTAATTTTCTGAAGTCCATAAAAATAATTTTATAAAATAACGGAGGAAAACTTTTTAACTATTTCAGGCCACAATGAGGCCAAAAAAAACTCCGACTAGGTTTGAAAAACAAAAATAGATTGTTTATTTTCGCCCAATCTTACGCCTACACAGTAATTTAATTTTCTGAAGTCCATAAAAATAATTTTATAAAATAACGGAGGAAAACGTTTTAACTATTTCAGGCCACAATGAGGCCAAAAAAAACTCCGACTAGGTTTGAGAAACAAAAATAGATTGTTTATTTTCGCCCAATCTTACGCCTACACAGTAATTTAATTTTCTGAAGTCCATAAAAATAATTTTATAAAATAACGGAGGAAAACGTTTTAACTATTTCAGGCCACAATGAGGCCAAAAAAAAACTCCGACTAGGTTTGAAAAACAAAAATAGATTGTTTATTTTCACCCAATCTTACGCCTATACAGTAATTAAATTTTCTGAAGTCCATAAAAATAATTTTATAAAATAACGGAGGAAAACTTTTTAAGTTCATAAAAGTTTTAACAAACCTTTCAACATTTGGCTGACCTTACCTGAAAACTACCCTCGACATTGTTTTCAAAAACTTACTCCAACCCTCTAAGCGTAAATGATTTTTAGAATATATTTTTATATACGTAGGTAGTTATCATTAGGTTTTATAGGGAGGTTTCGTAATGAAAAGTGTTCATATTTTGCGAAGTTAAGAACTTCATAAATACCGTCTAACTGTTCTGTTCCGAACGGCCAGAGTTGGTAGAGATTGTATCTCTATAGGAGATGCGATATTCAGATAATGTTATAGCCTTTTATAATTATTAGAATGGCCAGTGATCATTTTTTGTTGCTCGCTTCCTAAAGGAAGTAGGAATGAACAGGAGTTTAATTTTCGAATGAAAAGAAAACAGTTATTCTTTCGACTTTCGTTAGTTTTGGCTGTGGTGGTGAGCATTAGATTACACTATGTTGATGAAGCATATTACGCATGCCTAAAAATAGGTAAACAGTCTACTGCCTACGTGTTTCTATTTCAGGGACTACCTTTGCGTTATCGCAAATGATATTTAAATTGTAGAAGTGATATCAAGCGGTGATAAAAATGTCACGGCGAGTGACCACCGCTGACTTGTTTGTGGGTAGTTCCGGCGCGATAGTGCTGATAAGAGTGATAAGAAACATTTGCATAAACGCCTTAAGTATCGAATCAATGGTTGGTGGAAACGTGACTAGTGCGAGTAAATCAGTAGGCTACTATGTAGTTTGTTTTTCAGGGTACTTTGTTGGTTTTGTTGTTCAGGTAAATATTTGTACGTTTAGAATACGTATGGGTACAAGCTTATTTGTCCATGGTGTAAATGATTGCGTTTTATAAAAAGTGTTTAGGGAATAGAAATTAATTATTTTGTTGAACATTTATGCATTTCTTCTTTGCAATGTGTCCTTATTATCCACATGTCGTAAAGAGTTGATGAAAAATGTATCTTCGAAAGAGGAAAACGCAACAAAAATGGTTGCATTTCTTGTCACAAAAACTACGTCCACAATCCATCGAAAACCAACCTCTCACCATGTCAAATGGAACTCAAAAACCCAAATCTCTGTACAACCATAAGAGCAAAAAATGTCGACAACTTGACGTTTTTATGATACGCGCAGAGAGACATATTCGTGGAACATACATTCCTGTAACCAAATTTCTATCGAAGCGTGATTGCGAGCCGAGCCGCTGGCGAAACAAATGAATAAACAACAAAAAAAACCTGATGAAATATTATGCTTTGGAGTGTAGACAAATTACTGTTCCCCGCACTCTGGCGCTTACCGTCAAATATAAAACGGATTCTTTATTTGCCTCCCAGTCTCCCGTTTATACGTTTTCGGTTAAACTTTGTTCCGTGGTTAAATAAACCTTTATTATTTTGTTTGAAGCTCATTTTCCTAGCCGGAGGGGGAAGGAGCTTGCATACTAGCTATACATAGACATTGCTGTTGCTTGAACTCACATCTTCGAATAAGCATGTCTAAGAGCGTTGTTTCTTCAATTGGGAAGTTGTTAGCCTATTTGGGAAATAGAAAAAGCTTTGAGCTTGTATCTATATTTAGCAGATTTAAAGACAATCAAAATTATGAGTACAAATTGCTAAGCATTTGCTAGTGTTCTTGCTCTAGGTACTACCTACTCTAAATATATCTTCTTAATATACAGGCTGGACGACTGTACAGTATAAAAAAGTCAACCGGCAGCCAAAGGATGTCAGAGTGGGAACCAATACCGAGTTGAAAGTTTTACAAGCCACGGAACGGAAAAAACACTTGCATGTGTGGCGATTACACCCAGAAACCACTCTCGAATCAATGACTAATCACGTGAAAAGTTTATGTGGGCCGGATGTACCTATAAAAATAGATAAAATAAAACATAAAACCGAGCGAGATTACTCGTCATTTGTTATTGGTGTGCCAGAACAGTGGTTTGATAAATTGAACCAAACTGAAATATGGCCAATAAACGCTGAATTTAACGAGTGGATTTGGTTTCGGAAACATACCAAAATTACATCAAAGTAGCACTATTGAAATTTTTTACCAAAACGTTAGAGGTCTCCGAACTAAGTTGGACAATTTTAGAAATAACATAGATTCATTTAATTCGGACTTGTTTGCAATTACTGAATCGGGTTGCAATGATTCTATTCAAGATTCCGAAATTATCCCACCGGGATACAACATACTTCGCAGCGACCGAGCGGATGGACGAAAGCAGGGAGGCGCGTTTCTTGTGGCCACACATCGGTTCGAGCTACGGCGAGTACACATACCCGACGTATCGATAGATACCTGCGTTTTTGAGATGGTTTGTGCGACGGTGCATTTAAATAGAAGATTTTTATTTCTGTGTTCTGTTATTTATATTCCCCCGGGTAGTTCAGAAAATGATTACATGATTTTGTTTGCAGTAATAGAAAAACTGTGTACTAGTTATAAAGAAATAATTGTGTTAGGTGATTTTAATTTACATTCGTGTCCTACAAATGTGACTAATTATTATGAATGTTTCTTGTCCTTTTGCGAATTCACTCAAAGTAATAATGTACCTAATTGTTTAGGCCGTCAATTAGATCTGGTGCTGAGTTCAGGGTTTCGAGGGAAGGTATCAGTAATTGCGGCAGACGAGCCACTCGTGCCCGTCGACGTGCATCACCCGCCGCTTGAAGTGAGCGTGAGCTTCGAGCCCGCGTGCTCCCTCCACCCCGCCGACATTGTCCCCGCTGCCTCGTCGGCCGCTGCCGTATCCGCCACCGATACTGACTCGCGCGCTGGTGTATGCGCACTCAGTGATAGACCGCAATGGAACTTTTATAAGGCAAATTATCAATTGCTTTATTCTTTGTTAATTTCGACGGAATGGAATAATATGTACGAGATGCACGACTTGGACGATTTATTAAACTTCTTCTACAGTAAAATTAATAGTATTTTAGATGAATGTGTCCCCAAGAAAAATCGTAGTGGGAAGTCACGATACACTTATCCTAATTGGTACACGAGCGAAATAATACAAGATCTAAAAATCAAAGCTAGACTTCACAAGACGTTCAAGGAAACAAAGGATTTCATTGTTTACAGTGAGTATTCAAAATACCGAGCACTTATTAAAAAAAATATTCATACTGCACACAAACAGCATCAAACTAAATTACAATGTCAGTTTGCGAAAGATCCAAAGTCATTCTGGCATTATATACGATCTAAAACCAGCACAGCTAACAGACAAACTATTATTAAGGATGGTCAACACCTAACGGATCTTGAATGTGCCAAGCAATTTGCGATGTTTTTCGAGTCGGTATACGGTGGGGAGCCACCACAACTGGATCCACAAGCGGCCGCGGCGACGGCGGAGGGGGCCATGACTGGGTCGCGTGTGCAACTAAACTCGTTGAGTCTTAAGGATGTTAGAGAGGCACTCGAGCGCCTAAAGCCGAAGCGTTCAGCAGGCCCAGATGGAATACCAGCCTTCCTATTCAGGGATTGTAGTAGGGTATTGGCGGAACCTCTGCACTATATATTTAATATATGTCTCCAATCAGCGACGTTTCCAAGTCGATGGAAGATTACGCGTGTCATTCCAGTCCCCAAAGGTAAAGCAGGATCGGACATCAGTGGGTATAGACCGGTGGCCGTGTTGTCAACGCCGGCCAAGGTTTTCGAGTCCGCCATCCAGCGCAGCATGCAGGAGCAGGTCCGCGCTCAGCTATCGGAGGCGCAGCATGGGTTCCGGCCGGGGCGCAGCACTGCCACCAATCTCCTTAACTTCATGTCACAGGTGGTGCCAGCAGTGGATGCTGGTGTGCAGGTTGACGCTGCTTATTTTGACTTCAAAAAAGCGTTCGACACAGTCGACAATGACATATTATTACGTAAGTTAGCAGAAATCGGTTGCACACCACATCTATTGCAGTTCCTAGCTAGTTATATGCAAGGCAGACAGCAGTATGTTGACTGCAACGGCTGTGAATCCGAGCCGTATTACACCTGGTCCGGGGTGAGTCAAGGAAGCAACATGGGGCCTCTGGAATTTATAATAATGATTAACAATTTACCGGAAGTAGTCAAAAATGGATCTTGTTTGTTATTCGCAGATGACCTCAAGTTGCTGTTTGAGGTCAAAACGGAGTCGGATTGCAGACTTTTGCAGGATGACATTGATAGGATAGTGAAATGGAGTCATGAGAACAGGCTCTACTTCAACGTATCCAAGTGCTCGGTGATAAGTTTCACTCGCGCACGTGCACCTCTACTCTACGAGTACGTAGTGGATGCAGTACCGATGCAACGAGTCATGCAGGTACGTGATTTAGGGGTTGTTCTCACTCCGGAACTGTCATTTCGCGATCATATAACTAGGATCTGCAAAAGGGCATTTAGGAATTTGGGTTTTGTTCTGAGGCAGACGCGAGACTTTACCAGCATCACAGCTGTAAGAGTCCTATATGACGCATTAGTCAGGAGTCATTTGGAACATAGTGCTGTCATATGGGCTCCACATGAGGCTAAGTATTCAGTGATGTTGGAGCGAGTCCAGAACAAATTTGTGCGCCACCTGTACATGAAACTTTACGGGGTATACCCATTTTACCCTTTGATGTACCCTACTCTATTCGTACTGGGTATGGTGGGGTACAATCAACTCGGGGTGCGACGGGAATTTGCGTTGGTGTCGTACATAGTGAAACTGCTTCGAGGCATAGTGCACAACCCGAAAGTGCTGCAGCGGTTGCACTTGTACGTACCCGACCGTTATGTGTGGAGGCGACGGCCCCCGCCACTGCTGGTCGTACCATCAGCCAGAACCAACTTACTGGCTAAAACCCCTCTGACTCGAGCAATTCGCACCATCAACAGTATTCAGCTCGATATTGATATATTTACATGTTACTGGGGTGAATTCGCAAAAGTACTGTTGTTTACATTATGTTATAAATAATTATCTATAATTTTTTTCTTTTGTATTGTTTGTGTGACTTGGCTATCGCATTAGGTTAAGACCTGTAATGGTAGTTTTAAGGCATTTAAATAAATAAATAAATAAATAAATATATTACTTTTGTTTTGTTAGTTTTGCGTAAATTGGCAGCCTCAGGATATGTTACGTCTAATTTTCATTTACCAAACCTAGACTAAGTTTGTTTTGAGTCTGGATTCTCAGAAGTGTATGAATTTAATAATATTATGACATAAAGCTCTCCCTAATTATAGATAAGAGAAGATCGATGCCAACATAATAAACCAAGGAAAGGTTATTATAATGTTAATTAAACAATGTTTACTTACATACCTACTTAACATAGTTTAACGCCGGTCGGGGACGCCCTAGGAGGACATATAGTGACCTTATTGGTGATGTTCTTCAGAAAGGTTAGGTGCTTAGTACTCGCAACCGGCGTGCGTGTATGACCAGATGTATGAACGTAAACGAGGCAAAAGGAGTATGTAAGGATCGTTGCAAGTTGCGTTCTGTGGTTTCTGCTTACCCCCATGGGAAGAAAGCGTGAGTTTATGTATGTTATGTGTTAACATAATTTGGTGTTTTTTTTTTTTTATTACGAACCAAAGTCGCATAATGGACAGAGTCAAATCATTATATTATTCGATCACCGACTGGCTTTGTTTTCAACCAACAAAAGATGGCCTCAGATTAAAGCAAAGTTAGCTACAACACTATCAAAACCATAAAGACCGCATGTGGCGTCTCTCCGCCAACTTAACACCCAGGCTATAGAAATAAACGCCTTAATATGACACGTCGGAACCCATAATTAGGACCAAACACAGCAGGGTACCCGAATTAGAACTTTAATAACAGGCACATACGACCTAAAATAGAAGTTAATGTAGCGATAAAAAGTTTCATATGGTGGATATAACGTTGGTGGAATGTAATCTGGCCGAAGCGCCGTAAAGGAGCCGGTCACCAACATGGAGGATTATGGGAGCAATTTGGTTGCGCGATTGTCCCGGAATGTGGGATGTGCAGTGCCTTGTTGCTCTACTACGTACTATTCTGAATCGGAGATTATTTTTAAGCGTCACGTAAAGAAAATTCTTGGTTTAATTTAAGCGAAAGAAAAGTCAATGTGGGTTTAGTTAGTGTCCAAGTTTAGGTGTGTGCACTGAAAAACTTCAAAGTGCCTCACGCAACAATATAATAATATAATAAAAAATCTGGATTTTTATTTTTTAAATCGCATTTTACTAGATATTTTTCCTACACATGTCAAAAACATGAAAAGTTTACAAAACATTAATATTAAATGGCCCACTGACTCCCAAATTAAAATGGTCCTATGACTTAAAAGTAACAGAGGCACAAGTTTAACCCATTCCTTAATTAAAATGACTTTTCCACGACACTTTAGGCCATCTAGCGAGTATATTCTTAGTAAGCTCGGGTCCGGCGAGTGCTGTTTATGCGTTATTCGAGGCAGACGGTCATCGTTCGCAGTAGGATAGTCATTGTCACGTCACAGTGTATCCATTTGTGTCAGAACACATCAGAAACATACGTGGCCGAGATCTCATAAAGGTTCGAGTTGCTGTGATTACTTTGAAGTGTGTGATTTTGACTCTTGTAGAGTAATTCGGCTTTATTCTAGAAGGTTGCTAGTATTGTTGTAATAACAAACTTTGATATAAAAAAATGCACATGAGTTTAGGAATATTTTCAACTTTATTTTAAAAGACACAAAGAGTAGATAAACGTCAAGAAAGTTTATTCAAAAGTCTAACAAATTCAATCATTCTTATTTATGCACAATTTCACTTACTGTCAAAGTTCTTTCAAAGAAGAAAAAATACTATAAAATAAGCGGGTTATTTGAGTAACAAATTCAGAATCTATAACAAACTTTATATGTTATGTACAATTGCTTAAATTCTTAAGATGTAGTAAAGAACTTTTCTCTTAAAGAATTTAGATACATTGAAAGTTGAAAAAGAAACACATTTAGAAAAAGGTTTAGTACAATATAGTTTTTAAATATTATTTTCTTTTTATTAGAAAATAGAATTTCTCTGTTGTATTTCTAAACTTGTTTTCAGCAACGGTTCTTGTAAACGTGTGCAGTTTTAAGCTATGAACTGAAAAATGACCTTAATTTTGTGAAAACTCAGTTTCATAAAAGCTGTTGTATCTCGTTTTAGTGCTGAAATCACTAACTGTATGTAGCTGTTGTAGCAAGATTTAAGGTAGCTGTTTCGAAATAATATTCAGCTTGTAAAGTTAAATAACTATTTAGTTTTTAACTAAATTAATTTAAACGCCAAGAGAATGACGTATATCAAGTTAAGAATTTTAATTTTAGAAATTTTATTGGCAGCCCGTTTTTAGTAGTGTAACCAGTGATGATTAATAATCTACTTTAATGTAATTAAAAGCATTTTTAAGCTTATCCAATGAATAAATTTGGCTATAATGAAATTGAAGGACTGTTTAAAAGCTGTGCATAATCTGCAGTTAATTGGTATAATTTGTTTGCATAACATTTATAAAATATTTATGTAGTTTAACATCAATTTTATGTTTCATCGCACACCGATTGTCTCGTATTTGCAAATTATTACAGTTTGGTATTTTTGAACGTACTAATATTTGTTTACATTTTACATTATTCATAAATTGTTTACAATATAAAATGTAAATAACACTTTCGTATTATGATCATGCGTTATTTGTATTCATTATGCTGAAGTTTTTAGTTAATGCTGATGTATTCATGACAGTGAATAGCGCTCTCGGTAATTTATACATTGTATTAATTTCGGGAGAAATCTCAGTCCGGCTGTGGATTGGAATAGGCTCAACTGATTACTGAATATAATAAATTAGCTTGTGTGAATTGATTGGAGTAGGTAGATTTTGTTCGACTTGAACACACGATCAATTTTCAACGCTACAATTCCCATCTTTAAAAAACTTGACTAATTTCAGAAAAAAACTTAAAATATGGACACTATGGACTCTAGGCCTTTTTTTTAAATAATAACCTACGTTCCATTTTTAAAAAGATCGCGGCGGCCACTCGTCTCGATAGTACGATTGCCCACGACCAAAAAAATTGGATTCAAAATAACCAAATCTATCGATTTTATGCGGTTTTGTTCGTAAAACGATAAGACAAAAATTTCGCCAAAAAAAAACCTCGTACCGCGCAACTGACAGTACCGCGACAATCGCTTTGGGGTCTCGTTAATGAGCGCGTCTGTAGCAGTGTGCTGTTTCGAACGTTTACTACGTAGTTTCTGTACTGTCCTGTTATGCATAACTCATCATCTGTTACGACGCCTCATTGAGGTGGATAACAATTAAAATTCTATGTGTCTCGTTAATGACAGTTGAAAGGTTAAGCGAAGAAACCCAAAATAACAAAACAACATCACCTGAGAAGATCTCAAGAACACTAAACCGACTTGACCGTGACTTCGGCAACTTAGTTCAACGGACCAACACATACAGGTACATTGCAAGTACGCTGTCTAGAGTACAGTCAGCAAAACTGATAGGTGTCCTACCAAAAAAATACATCTTTTCACTACGCTGACGAAGTAAATTTTTATTGTGGGAGTAAATAACTTTTTAAACCTAAGGAAACTGACGTACACTTGACCACTCAGCAGATTAATTGCGTAAGACATTCACAATCTGACATTTCAGTAATATTCATTGTGTTATTTACGTTGTTGAGCAGACGGAATGTTCACACATTATTTATTTATGTACAGGAGAACCAACAGCTATATGTAACAGAAGGATAACGATTGGATTTGAAACACCAATTACATGCATTCTCACGGGTAATAACAGAAAAAGAGTTGGAAATCTTGTTAAGGGTAACAAGAAATATAAAAAAATGTGGGTACATTAAGCACTACGCATTAACTCGGAGGAATTCATTATGATCTTGCTTCAACGATTGTGAGTGAGTTACAACACAATTGGGCTGCTGACTGGTCAAGTTTTTGACTTATTATTTTAGTTGGACACGTACAACATTATTTTAAAGTACCGAGTTGCAAGTTAGCCTGTGTACTTATCTCGTTGTGCGACTGTACAAGTCCATGCATTGCATGTACAAGTCCGGGCACGCCGATGCGCTTTGAGGACACAATCACCATTAAGTTAAAGGCTAATTAAACCCCTGAGAAACTTACTTGTCTCCCGCGGTAGCGCTAACTTTGTGCGTTGTGGTGAGAACCATGAGCGGTAGCGAGTTGTAAGGTAAAATAGTTTATTTTTTGTCAGATGAAACTAACCTAAATGATTGGAGTACCGAGTGCATGTCAGACCTCGCACAATGAAGGGTTCCGCAGTTGGGATGAATAAATCCCAAGAACAAACTTAACATTCTAGTTGAAAAGTATGTTTTCCCATACATTCCAACTGCAAATTTAAGTTTGTAAGCACAATATTGAGACATTTACCATGTTATTTTATGAAAATATACTTCTTATAGGTTTTCCTGTAAAGAACCATTCTCTGTATTTTTGTTCAAAGTTTTAGGTTCTAAAGTTTCGTAGATATGGGGGAGGGGTAAATTTTCATCTATTTTCTTAAATATCTTCTTTCTTTTTTTTTCTTATTATTTTAAACTCAAAATTAAAAAAAATTGAGATCCTCACAAGAAGCCTTTTCATTAAAATATGTCACACGGTACAATTTTCAAAATTATTTTTTAATTTTTTCATTTTGCTCCCGAAAAGTGACCAACCATAATTATTCAAAATGAATTTATTTACGTTCTATGTGTTCGTTACATGTGTACTAAATTTTAACTAAATTGGTCCTGTAGATTCGGAGCAAATTGGTTGTGACAGACAGACAGACACACGAGTGATCCTATAAGGGTTCTGTTTTTTCCTTTTGAGGTAACCCTAAAAATCAATCATGACTTTACAAAGTTTCATGTCCATAAAACAGAGATTTCTGTTAATTCGTCCAGTGCGTAGAAGTGCTACGAATGCCATAGCGCTACGTCGTAGCAGTCACGAGTGCTACGACGTAGCTCTTAACACGCAGTTGGATGTCATAGGTCTAAATAGATTCGTAATTGTGTCCAAAGATAGAAATTCAATCATTAGAAAAGATCTTTCTGCACTTCCTTTTGTTATTTTACTTTTCCCGATGAAAACTACAAAGTAAAACTTTACAACCGCTTGCCACCTAAGGTTTGCACCAAACCAATACGGCTTCAATGTTCTTGGAGGCAAATTGTTTCCGTTCGCGTCAATTTACTGAATGTCTGACGTCAGAATCATTCGTGCTGGGACTTGTTGCATTACATTTTTAATTACTATTTCTCTAAGTAGCCAATCGATAGACATCGGTGGGAAATGAAATACTTACCACGACTTCTGCAGTGTTTTCTGGTGTACTGATGTGAACTCGAATTGTGGTTGTACTGGTACATACCTGTGAAAAAACAAAGATTATGTTCAATTACTGTTGTTACAATGAAATTGTTGTATTACATTCGAACTCCAAATAATCAATGAATTAATTAAATCAAGTTTCGTGACACTACGAGAACTTCCAAGTGCGAGAAAAACTTTACTCCTTTCTATCTCGAGTTTTGAATACAAGTGACTACAGTTTGAAAACCATTACAGTCAGAACCTACGTATGATAAATAAATTGTAAACACACAAACATACATTTGAACGGCGCGTGTATCTAAAAACCTTCGCAGTTAGTAAACGTCTTTTGATTTACTTTGTGACCCAATCATCCCCGTATGACGGTAAGAAATGACTTTCATAAGTCGCGTAAGCATCTAACGGGAGCGAGTTTTACATACAGAGCAAATCTTTTAGGATGAAAGGCAGTGTGAAGCGAAGCCTCTTATTATGAGCTATGGTACATCTTGCTATCTTATTTCAATTTGTACGCTCCATTGATTGCAGATGCCTCGAGCGGTCTTCGTTTGCAGTAACTGCGAGTAAAAAGGACGCAGCTATTGAGAAATCTATACACAAGAAAAGGATAGTAGGTACATATTTCTCTATGGGGAGACGAAAAATATCGAAAAAAGTTATCGCATCAAAGTCTCGGCGCCCGTAAAGGTCTCATTAAAACTGTCCTGTGAAGGGATTCTGTCCAATTTATATGATAGTCGGCGGTAGATTGGTCGGAAAGTAAATAACGATGTTTTTTTCGTCAATTGTTTTAAATGATGTTTAAGTGGGTTTGGTTGAGTCCTTTAAATAATCTAATTTCATTAGAAAGTTTGTCTTACAACGTTTTAGACGGGTTGAATCGACATGATCCTATTGTTTATGTTAGTGGACGGCTCAGCGGCGAGGAAGATGTGTATTTACTGAATTATAAAAGTGAAAGGAACTACGTCAACGGAGACAAAGACCATCGTATCACGAATAAATGGGACGAGGATTTTAGAAGGTGAAGGTTCAAAGAGTGTCGTCACCTTACACAATAAGTATGCATGGATAAACGGTTCTCTACTTTTTCAGGCACAAAATTGGGGACGGGAGTCTTATTTCAGTAGGCAATTTATACAATATATCATACATTTCACAAACTGGATAGCTCAATGTAAACCTATTAAACAACGTTTGATGCTTCTACATCAATATCCTGTCACGAATTTTCCGAAAAGAAAACACAAGAAAGCACACAAGTAAGCGCGACATATCAAACGTTCCCAGAAACGTTTACGGATAAAAATATTTGTCCAACAAATCTTGAGCACACGTGGAAATATTGAAAAAAATTCATTTCCTAAGGAACGAGTGCGTGCGAAGGGAAGTTTTCTCCATCATCTGTCAATACCACACATCCAGGATTTACTTTTAAAATATGTCATTATGTTTTTTATATTACGTCGTGTGGGCAAAAATGTACTTATTTCGCGCTCCGCTGGTCTGAAAATGTGACATCAGCGCGAGTGTGAAGGAGTGTGTCGCGGTAGGACAAAATTTACGAGGTGACTGTAACCTCCATATCACGACCTCTTCGGTTTACGGTCACTGGTTTTTATTCGGCGTGGAATAAAACGACGCGGTGATACAACGTGTGGCTATTGGCTGGCGCGGCGGCAGCGCGGGCGACGAGCATACTGAGCTACGGTTAAAAAGCAAAAGGCATTGTACGCACAGATAAAAGTGTTTGTCCGTTTCAGAGGTAGAGAGCAATATAGCATTTCTATGTTGTGCATGTTTTCTGTTCCAGTGAAAGAAATGTAGGTCACAGCGTGCAAGTTATTGGACTGAGGGGGCCAGCTACTTTATACACGTGCAGAGAGCTTCTAATGATTTGTGCACTGATCCGGTTTACTGATACGGAACGAGTAAGTGGTAGATTCGAAACGAATGTTGTCGACACGACATGAAGGCAGTGTATCAAAATAATCTTTATCTACACCCATGCTATAAATCCTCTATAAAAGTTTCTGAAACAGTTAGCTTATAGCCAACATTATAACAGCCAGTGTCATAGTAACCATAATATCATCCAAATGACTGTTATAATGTACTAAATTTCATTACGCAACTCGTTTCAACGTTCAAACGGGGGACAGCAGCACCTGCTGCTCATTTGTGTGTGATGTGCTGCTGCAGGCGACACACATACGTGCAGTTGTACTGAATTTCGTGGGATTTTTTTTATTCTTGATCTTGAATTACAAACACCCAATGGTTCCGGAATCTTTATAAAGGATTCATTCAGATTAACCCACATTCGTGTTTTAATACTCCTTATTATACAACAGTCGCATAAATAATAACTATTATTGGAAAATTTGAAAATAAGGCACTAATAAAGTCGCAGAAATCAGATACCGATCTCTTGAAAAATCTGTAGATTATATTAATGTCTTCACAGCGTCACTGTTATCCATATTCTATACAATACAACAGCAAGTTTGCGTGTGTTAAGTGTGAATACATAAGTGCGAGCAGCAACGCGACCGTTGCGTGCGAACACAAATGGTTAGAATTCATTGCGCGCCCCGCGAATACTGTCGCATAGTTTATTGCTGTCTACCCGCTTGTGTTTTTAAACGACACTTTGATGTTTGCAAATTGAACATGATACTTTATGTTTGGCAGTGTAATATACTGGGGTTAGTTGAGCAGTCTTTTTGAAATGGCTGCACTGCAATATACGTGGTTGAACGCGTTTGATGGGAAACGCGGAGTTACTTACGCTTTATGGCTACGGGTTTTTGTTGTACCATTTTTCATCAGAGTGACGTGTAGGTGAGTGCACTTTAATATTAATTTATCTGTATCCTTATTTCATGAAAGAAAGACACGCACAGAAAACACAAACAGTAAAAAACCGGCCAAATGCATGTCGGACCACGCACAATGAAGGGTTCCGTAGATGGGATGAATTTATCCCAAGAACAAACAGTGTAATGTGTGTACATTGTGTGTGTGTTAACGTATAGAAGACCATGTTTTTTCAACTGCAAATGTAAGTTTGTGGAGCCACTTAGTTGTGATAGTTTTCCTTTTAATTTCGTTATAAATACTACTGCTGCGAAAGTTAATTGATTCAAGCGCGACCTTGCGGAAATCCATTATAAAATACAATAGACGTGGATATATTTAGTAACCTGTTCCGCTTCGCTATTTCTAAAGAGCCATAAAAAACCCTGAATGAAATCGACACGTCACGTATTTCACCTCTTAACGAGGCATCCTCGGGATGACGATTGACTTGTCGCGAACCCGAACACGGCGTGTTGCCACACCGAGCGCTGAACGCAGAGTAAGCCTTATCGCTCGTCAAACCCACTAATATACTGCTCGGTCCATCTCAAATTACAGCGTCCTAGTACTAAGAGTCTCTGAGCTCAGCCGCGGAAGCTCTTTAAAGCAATTAAGTTTTTCCAAAAAAATCTCAACATAATTAAACCACCTTTAAACAGACAGGCCCCTCATCCCTCGACCACAAAAGCACCTGAACACTAAGTTCAACCTGCCATTATAAAACCTCATTAGTTGTTGTTAATTCAAAATATGGCGCGAATAATGTTGTAACTGCGGCTCCAGTGTCAAAGGACGCTAATGACTCGTCACCACAGTGTAACACAAGACAGCACATTGGACTACTGGTGAAGCAGCGGTACAATTTGTCACAGTTTATAACGGTTTTTAAGGTCCTTATCTACTGGTAAGGTATTACATTGGAATTTTTTCGAATATTTTTTAAGTTTTGTTGGAGAAATTTGTAGAGATCTATGGTCGGTTTTAAAAAAAACGCTCTAAAAATCTTTCCTGTTTCATACTTTTTAGAGCGTAATTTTTCAGTAGTCTGGTTTTAGTTTTTGAACTTAATTTTTATTTAAATTATTTTGGGGTTACAATTTTGTGATATAGTATTTACAGAGCAGCTTTAATTTTTTTTGTTTGGATTTTATTGTATAATAGATATTAATTTTATAGCAACGCCGTACGTAGCAGTTTCACTTTTGCTTGTTTTGAACAATTTAAACATATTTATTTACTTAGACAATATGATATACTAGCGACCCGCCCCGGCTTCGCACGGGTATAAACCGGGTTATTATATATATAAACCTTTCTCTTCAATCACTCTATCTATTAAAAAAAACCGCATCAAAATCCGTTGCGTAGTTTTAAAGATTTAAGCATACATAGGGATATAGGGACAGAGAAAGCGACTTTGTTTTATACTATGTAGTGATACACATATTTGTAATGTGCTTATCAGGCCCTTTCATTTGATACCCAACATGGTACAATAAAAAAAAAAAAAATTTTGTTTATGATTTTGTGACCTCGCATACCCTATATCCAGCGGACGATCAAGACACTTCCAATGATACCTCATTTGTCAATGTATGATCGGCAGTTTAGAAGTTATGAGGTAACAGATGAACATACATACATACCGGTCAAAATTATAACCCTCCTTTTTGCTTCGCCGTAGTCGGGTAAAAGAGTTGATGACGTTCTTTTTTGGTGCGCCAGCTTGCAATAACGTATGACGTTGAGGTAATGTACCTAATATTGCACTAAACTTGATTGATAATACCTATATCGAATGCAATGTATAGTTGAAAATTATTTTATTTTAAAATAAGATAACATTTACATAATATATGTATAAGCTAATAGTCTTAAAATAATAATAAAACGTACATGCATGTAGAAAACGAAAATTTGCTTGAATCATCAATCGCCATTGCAGTCTCAATATGTTAAGAAAAGCCTTTTGGGTGGGAAGTTATCAAATAACTTCTCCCGCTCTGGGTGGAGCGGGAGGGCGTGTCAGACTCTTACTGACTAAAACCCACCCGTGTTCCTTCAGTTGCCATGTTGGCGGGGACCACGATTTCCCTATCGGTTTTCTTCGAACCCCCGGCAGGAATTAGCCCTAGCGGACCCCGTCAATTCTGCTGACATCTCTTTGAGGCGCGCGTGGAACACAACGCGCCGTCGACCCGGGCTTGGTTCTTATCGGACGGTGAGCTACCTATTGCTCACCGTCCGCAAGCCCGCGCCTATGGTGGAGCCATTCACTGCCTGACTGGGACAAGCATTGCTCACTCTGCAATGTTTCTACCTTGACTAAGTAACCCACACACATACCTACTTAAGACATCATTACACATGAAAACATTAGTTGCCAGGTAACTCAAATAATATGTCGCATAATTACGTGACGCATCGGGTGTCAAAGGCTGATAATGACGCGCGCCCACCGCAGTGTAACGCAAGACGTTTGACGAGCAGCCTGTGTTATTGTTGTATTAATTACTGTGGTGTTAGGTTCGCTGGTTGTGGTAGGGTGAGGACATGGTTTTATTTTATTTATTTAACAATTTTTTTTAAATCAGTTCAGTAGTTTTTGAGTTTAATCATTACAAACAAACATACAAAAAATCAAATCTTTTCTCTTTATAATATTAGTTTATATTAGAAAAATAATGGCAAAATAACGACAGTTATTGTGTAGTACCTATTGTGCAAATTACTACACTTTAGAGTATTTTTTTAAATCTAAATGGTAAATACATTACATTGCTTTTATTTATTGGGAAATAACGGAGCTTACTATATGTTTATATTAGTGATGCAACGAATACTACTTTTACGAATTCGAATACCGATTGTACTATTCGCTGAATACGAATACCTGATTCTACTCTAACTGCACGCAATTATTGGTCAAAGAAGGTGAAAAGAAATTAAAAACGCTAAGCAATATGTATAAATATTTAAATGTAAGTTAATCATTAAAATTAACTCAAAGTAAGCTTTTATTTAAAAACATAATAGTTGAAAGTTTTTTGGCGATAAACGATTCCTTTTTACCCGACTACGGCAAAGCCAAAAGGAAGGGTTATGATTTTAGCAGTCTATGTATGTATGTTTGTATGTATGTATGTTTGTATGTATGTATGTTTGTTTTTACGTGTGTTCCACCGTAGCGCCTAAACTACTAAACCGATTTTGATGAATGAGGTATCAATAGATTCGTAATAATAGTCCGGGTGACATAGGCTATATAATTTTTCCCTAAATTTAATTTGGTGGACTTTACACGTAAATTTCTAACCTCGAAAAAAATTAAAATGGGATGATCATGACATGTTTGGTATCAAAAGAAAGGTCTTGACAAGCACATTACAAATATGTAAATAATATTATATTTTCAAAGTAAACAAATATGTTTAAATCGTTAAAAACAAGTAAAAGTGAGACTGCGCTACGTAGTATCGCAAGATGTTACCAACGTGCAGTTAATCAAATCTTAATAAGTAGTACCGATTTGTAATTCCACTCTTATGAAGAAAAACAAGTACAACGAAATATTTATATTTTGGATTTCTTCGAAGTTCGATATTGATATATGGTGTTGGCGTCGAAATAAATCGCTCTATGGTTTCGTCCAAAGCACTATGCACTGCTATTGGAATTTAAAATAGGTTAATTACTGAACTATTGTATTCCTCTACTCTTATTTACGTTTATCAAGTGTAAAAACGGAAAAGTATGAAATAAAAAAATAAAGTTTAATAAAAAACTGTAACCCGACTACGGGAAAATAAAAATGATCTAAAAAGTACGAAACAAGCAAATATTTCAGACAGAAATCAAGACATAGGTACAAAAATGGTCAAGGTAAAGCCGTCGTCGCATGCCATTATAATTTTGTAGGTGTTCTTGGCACCAACATGGTATACAGGCATGCGACCACGGCTTTACTTTGACCATTTTTGTACCTCTGTCTTGATTTCTGTCTGAAATATTTGCTTGTTTCGTACTTTTTAGATCATTTTTATTTTCCCGTAGTCGGGTTACAGTTTTTTATTAAACTTTTTTTTTTTTTTCTATCTGTACTTTTCCTGTTGTTGAAAATAGCCTTTCTAAGGCCACTGTGGAAGGTTTTATTGAGAAATATTTTCGAGCTAATTTTTTTCATATCTTCTAATATCACTTCGACATATATATATTTTTTAGAATTGTTTTATTTTGTTCATTTTATTTTTATTTTGATAGTTCGCTACCCTTAATTTAATTAAGAATACTGTCCATTTTCAAACATCATAAATTAAATTTAAGCTAACGCAAAATGTTTAGAATTAAAATTTAAGTTAACGCAACTCAGGCCCCCAAGATACAGGCGCTGCCTAGTTTGGGGACCACTGTTTTAATACTATGGTAAATATTCTAGTTACATTATAAGCATACAATATCATTATTTTCTGAAATTGACCTTGTAACAATGGACTAATAAATTATTCTTATTCTTAAATTATTCTTACTTTTCTCATGTTTTCGGGACGACATTATTTAACTATTTAAAAAACTTTTTACAAAAAAAAAAAAACAACCGACTTCCAAAAACCACTACAAAGTGAAAAATAACTTTAATTTCGGAAGTCGGTGTTTTAGGTTTTATAATTTCGTTATTTTCGTAGTGGTTTTTGGAAGTCGGTTGTTTTTTTTTTGTAAAAAGTTTTTATTTTTCACTTTTTAGTTGTGGTACCTACCCCACACAAACTTGTTATATCATCCACATACTAAGTGGGAAAAAAGTACGTATTATAAAAGCTAACTCAAAAACTATCGAAGCAAAGTTAATAAAATTTATATGGGACCACCTCGAGAGCATACACTTTCAAACAAAAAAAAGAATTTTCAAAATCGGTTCACAATTGACGGAGAAATTGGTGGACATACATAAAAAAAAGAAAAAAAAACAGACATACGCGACGAACATATAACCTCCTCCTTTTTGGAAGTCGGTTAAAAACCACAGATAGGACAATTTAGAGTCTAGATAAAATCAAACTGGTTGCTAATTTAATTGTCTAATTAAATATTATAACATTTTTTTTTACATTCTGTGATTACTCACACACTGACTAATTAGTATCACTTGTATTTTTTTAGAAATATCGTATAGGTACCTACTTTTACAATGTTTGTAAATATGTGAACACCATAATTTTATATGCATTACATAATTATTATTTTTTCTGTCATTGTTTCATTTTTAATTATTTTTACCTATTGTGGTATAGTAATCTTATTCCAGGTGCATCGTCTTCACATATAATTATATAATTAATGTATACAAAATATTGTAAAACATTTTAAAAGAGTAACGGTGGAATTTCTTGCCCATTCTTCTCCATACGAAAACTACCTTTTGGAAGGGGCGACTAGAATCAATTCTTTTTGTTTTTGACGTTCAAAAGTGCCTTTTTGTGCCTAATTGAAATAAATGATTTGACTTTGACTTTGACCACTAGGCTCAACTTTTAGTACCAAGTCGATAAAACACAGCTTACACACAAAATTCATTTGTAACTAATCCTCTTTAGCTAAACACGTGCCCACGCCTACCAACTTAGCTATAAACAAAAACTAAAAGGTCGCCACAATTTCTGACCATCTGTGGATATAAACAAAAAATAAGAAAGTTTTACGATTTTATAAATGGATCTTTGTGTCTGTCAACTCGGTTGTAATGCAATATCTAGATGGGATTTCTAGGAAGTCACTTATTACATAGGTATGTCATGAAAGTATTCGGTGAATACGAATATTCGTATTCGTATTCGTTGCATCACTACTTTATATTTATGTAAATTTCGCAGTAAGATGCTTGAAGCCGTCATCATCTGCCTAGTCTTTTTCCCAACTATGTTGGGGTCGGCTTCCAGTCTAACCAGATGCAGCTGAATACCAGTATTTTACATGGAGCGACTGCCTATCTGACCTCCACAACCCAGTTAGGTACTGGGTAACACGATAACCCTTGGTAAGACTGGTTGTCAGACTTTCGGGCTTCTGACGACCCGTAACAATTGTCAAAGATCTACAAATGACAGCCGGGACCAACGGCTTAACGTGCTTTCCGAGGCATGGAGGAGTCTCGGAATGTAAAGATGGTCACCCATCTACGGACCAACCCCGGCAAGCGTAGCTTAACCTGTTGGATCGGCCCGTGCGGCTATTATTACTTAGCCACGAGCTTGAAGCCGTGATATAGTTATATCCTTAGGGATATAGCTATATAGAGTAATATAGTTGTATGAAAGCGATTCATAATTGTCGGAGTGTCCTAATTTTGTAACTGCGACCAAATGAATGAATAGTCTTCATAACATAACCCTGACATGTAACCGTAGCGTGCGCTGCATGTGAACGGTATACGGACACTGCCTAACTTGCGTAAGCATGTGTCATGGGAATCAATCCTAAATTATTGAAACCTTACAAATCCACTCACAACCGAAAACGCAGCACACTCTTTGATATCCATCCCTTTGACATCAAAAGTGTACTCCACTAAACGTATTGTCAATCACTATACGTCCGAGCCATCACCTGAGTTTCGGCGACTATATTTAATCCCCTCCCTACCCCTTTTATCCGAGCTTGTTGGGTCTCAAGCCGAGCGTGAAAAGGTTCCGATGTACCCCGAACACATTATGAGGACCAGCGCGATGCGACACAACCTTATAAATAGATTTCGATAACGCATTGAAGACTTTCATCTGACAAGATGTAGGGAACGTGCACGAATGACTGGGCCTTGGACGTACGTTTGAGAATGGATTTAGAGCTTTTTGTCGTGTTTTTTGGTTGATTTGATAGACTAGGAGTATTTGGAAAAGAATGTTGGTGTTTAGTTTTTTGGTCTAGTATTGATTCGCATTTCCGTAGTTTAGAGTATGGATCAATTGCGATAGTTGAGCTACTTTATTTATATGTATTTTTTTGTATGTTATACTGGGCTCATCTGAAAACTCAAAAAAGTTACGGTCCCAAGACACAACCACATAACTGGATGTGATTTCACAAAAGTATTGTCTAGATTTACCAAGTCAATAAATAGTAAAAACTGCTCTGTAAAATGTTAAATCCTTTCAATCTCATCCCAAAATACTATTTCTAAAAAACCTCTCAACTGTGAGTAGAGAATTTGCAACAAACCTGTATTCTTCTCACAATGTGTAATAAAACACAATACTCTATTCCTTCGTCACATAATATGGAGTGCACGGCGGCCCCCTGAGCCAATTTGCATCGCGGCGGGAGAGCCGACCTTTGGGGACCTGTGTTCAATATTTTACGTGGAGTATGCTGGTGTGAATGGGGGACGAAGTGGGGACTTGGATCAAATATGTAGGGTTACGTCGGTTTTGAGGCTGCAAACTAGATTGTGAGGCTGGAGTTATCAGTTTTATGTGCTGTTGTTAATCATGCGCTTTCTTATTACAAAGCATGGTTTAAAGATGCAGTCCGAGGTTGGATGAACTCATGCCTAGTTGACTCTCGTTTAAATCTTTCTTTTTGTAACAAGAATAAAAATAGAAGTAATTTTAAGTTCTGGGTTCGATTCCCGCGTCGGGCAAAGTGTTATTGGGTTTTTCTATCTGGAATTTCTCAGTAGCAGCTCGGTGTCTGGATTTGTGCCCGGTTGATGGCAATAGGCTCGCCCCCTATTACATGGGACTTAAAAACATAACTGGCGAAATGTGGGTGTGCCTGCTACAGGATCACCTCTGCCCAACCCTTCGGGGAAACAAGGCGTGATGTTATGTTATGTATGTTAAAATTACTTCTGTAGTCTTTCAATCTTTGGTAACTTTTCTATAAATGTTAATTGTTCTTTATCTTATATTCTTTCGTACGTATATACGAGTGAGTGAGATCATACTGAAGTAGTTTATTGTAGGTACACACGGCTACACATCAAGCTATGCATTCCCAGTATAAGCTGACCTCGCATTGTACGGAAATCCTACACAATGCGAGATCAGCATAAACTGGAAATAGCTATAGCTTGATGTGTAGCCGTGTGTACATGGTCTACACATAAATAACGCAAACTTGTTTCACTATAAAGATACACTGGGGTCTTATCTTCAAAACTTTTAAGAGTACGACTAACTACCAGTTCTTGAGTTGTAAAAAACGTTACGAAAACACAGAAATACGATTATCGGTACTAAAAACACAACAATGTGTCTGAAAGATATCGTTAAATTCTAGAAAAATCTCAGAAAGTCGAATGGACATCACTAGGGCATCAATAAATCAACTAACGTAAGGTACGAAGGTAATAATGGTAAAGGCGAAATTTCACGAACCAGAAATAAAATCTATTCCTTAAGCGAAAGTAAGATTGATCGTGTTACTTCGATAAAGTTGGTATGAGTTCAGTACTGGTCGCGAGTAGTTCAGTGGAGTAGGAACATAGTTCTTACTTCTGCCGAGCTCTAATGTTTGTGTGTGGACATACCGAGTGTGAGTGGCGATGTAATCTAAGTCTGAAGGAAAAAGGAATTTAAGGTATGTTATTATGAAATGTAGCAACGTTAGGTTGTACATTATGTGACACTGAAAGTTTTATTCAATTTAGAAATTCTAAGTCAGTATTTTCTCTTCCGCATTGACATCCGACGCGAAGGAACAATTTATGAAGTAGGTCGCAGAATTGAAAATAAAATGATTACAAGATTAAAAATGTTTAACCCAAAAAAAAGAAAAAAAAAACGTGTGGCACTCGGGGACTGCCGCGGTAAAGCTATTGCATAGCATTTGTAACCTCCATACTTCTTATTTGTCAACGCTACACTTGGGATGATGACGTGATGACATAAAACAAAAATTACGTTCTTATGACAACATCACGTTGTCATGGGAACCGTCATTACATGGTAGGCGGAGTGTGGGTGTTAGGTTTTTTTCGTTACGGAATTTCTTGATTCGGTCGCCGCGCTCAAAGCCCGCGATAAAAGCTATGCAATAGCTTAAAATCTGTTGATGACGTTTTATACAAATACATTTCTGAACACAAAAAGGCCACATATTGCTATATAATTAAATATGCAGATAAAAACAAAGTACGCATTTTTAAACAAAGTAATGAGTTCTAAAGTCGTTTCTTGAATGTTTAACGAACAAAAACATCATGATTCAGAGACCTCATTATATCAGCGAGAATTCTGTTTTTTGAGGACGTAAGAAAAACACGCTGTGTTTATTTATAAAGTCGTGATTATCTCCTGCTTAAGTTATTATTGTCAATTTAATTTTAATAATGTTATTTGTCTAAAAATATTCTATGAGATAAAAGTTATTAAATAATAATTTTATAAAAGTTATTAAATTTTACTTTTAAATAACGGTAGATTTCTATCTTTTGAGGCTGAATTTGAGTTTTATTTTCATTGCGACTTGGACACTTGGTGTTTTACGGCTTGCTTATGAAAAGGTTCACGATCTCTTCACAAAAATTAAATTTAATAATTAAGTACTCGTTGATTTCAGAAGATAAAATGAAAAATAAATAAAATTATTCAATTTCAGTAATACCTTTAATGCGTCCTCCAAAAAATCCAAATTTCACAGTACCGTCTCGGGGACACGTTATAAGTTTTTCTCATCGTTCAGTATTCAGCGAGGCGAGCGGAATGTATCCCCCAATCATATCCGCATGGGGGATCGAACCCGCAGATTGATATTTGATCCCCCAAACTCGAGTTGGGATCCACGAGTCGCTCCGAGCGACTTGCCTCTCTTCTTCGTCGCACAATAAATACGAACAGGAGTTTTTGTTTTACTACAGTTATTAATGGTAGCTTCAATTTACAGTCTGTAAATAACAAAGCGAAATTGTATTTGAGACTCGTTTTATGAAATTCTTTGACTTTATTTCCATTCTTGTTTTAAATCAAATTAATTTTTAATAGTTATAAATTGAATTTTGGAAATAAAATTTTGAAATAAACGTAGGTTTAAATTTAGCTTAAATTAATATAATTTCTCATCTATCGAGGTTTTAAAAGAATTTGTGAAAAAGTAGTTTTGCAGCATTTTCTCCTTAAGGCATCTGGGTTCTTTAGATTCTCTTATCAGAAAGGGACAAGATCGTTGGACCATTTCTTTTACGCCAAATGAAAGTTTGGCATGCGGGCCTAAGGTAAGCAATGCCTAATCAAGACCTACTTTCGCAAAGTATGCGAGTATAAGGGAATTTCTTTTGTAGTAAGGTCCTACGGTAAAGGACCTTTGACATTTTTCTGAATGTAAGGACTAGTTCTTGAGTTTACAACTTATTAGGAATCAGCATTTGACATATTATACTTAATTCTATTCTAAGTAAAGAATATTGAAAACTTTTAAACATAAGATATTGTTGGAGTAACAACGGAAGTTCGTGTTAAATTATAAAACATACAGTTCCAAAATTCAAATTTATCAATAGCCAGTTTCTAACGTTACAAATCATAACACGATACCAACCACAGAATCAACCGAAAAACAACAACAATAACGCATTTAATCACGCAATAACGTACACAAACAGACGTATCGATGTCCAGCGCGAATTGAACGACAAAATATACTCCTTAAATTATTGGGGTCGGGCAAACAGGGCGTGTTGGGCAAATATTGCCCGTCCAGCGAACACGTACGTTCGCTATTCATTAACTTATCCGGGGACTGTACAAAAACACGGCTTTAATTCGCGATCACGAATGAATGGATGTTAGTATGCTGGATGCGTCGGTGGATGATGGATGGTGTTGTCGTTTTTGGTCCTTCGAGCCGGATAGTGTCGTTGTCGCTTGCGGTGTTTATTTTGGACAGGTGCGATAGTGTGAAAAGAGACTGCTTGGACTTAATAAACAATAACTTCAGATAATAGAAACAAGCAAGTACGTAGTCGTTTTTTAATGAGGGATTTCTGCATAAACCCAAGAAAGGCCAAATTATCTGGAATTATCAAGCAAAATCAGCACCAGGCTAATCATGGCGCCTCATCCAGCACACAGCACCAAGCTCATTGCAGCGTCCGTCCGGTCGGCTGGCCATACAAACACTTGCCTCCAATGAGTCGGAACCGCTCCAATGTTTACGCCTGTTGTTCCAAAAGAGTTTCATCAAACGCGTTAAGCGTAAATGTAAATATCGCTTAATTGGACTGTTTTAATGAATCTTTAGTAACTGGGATTTATTATTTTCAGTTTTAATTGTTTTGTGGGGCTGGTTAAATGTTGTTTTTAGTAAGGGAATGTTGTGGTGTGGTGGTGGGAAAAGTAGCATAGGAGTTCTGCTTGAAAGATTTGTGTACACGTCGGTTTGCCTTGAAGAGTTTTTTTGTCTTTTAAGAACACAGTTTTATGTTAGACTTGCTACAACCCGCGTTTTCATCCGCATAAGTCTCGATCCCGTGGGAATATTGGGATAAAAAGTATCCTATGACATAGGATGAAATTCGGCATCTGGCTAGACCATGATCTGTCATGGTCTACCATGTGCCAAATTTCATCCAAATCCGTTTAGCCGTTTTAGCGTTACAAACATACAAAACTCAAATCTTTTCTCTTGATATTAGTTTGAAAACATAAGAGTACTTAAGAGTACTTACAACACAACTTAAAACATAAGAGTATTTACAAAATATGAAAAGCTTTGATATTGGTAGAGTGCACTTTATATTTTCTTCTTTATCATTATGCTTGTTTCAGTTATGCTTAGTCTGTGAGATTTTATAGGTATTTCACACACAAATGCCCAGTTTAGACAGTCCAAGATCAGAAATTTACAAAAACATTGTTAATAACTCAAAGGCCTAAGTAGTCATTTTATCACTTTACCAAACGTGTAGAAACTATTGTTGCTTTCCTTCTAAGAACTTTCTAAGATTAAACGAAAACAAAAAAAGACTATCTATATTACACAATTCCCCTCATAAGTAGACAAAGTTTGTCGTCGCAATATTCATAAGCTGTATACGACACGCCGTATCATTTACTATATTTACTCGGCACACAAAACATAACGTAATGAATATAAATTGGTGATCATCATAATTTATCTCGCTTTGCTTCGACGAGACCTGTTGCTTCGATACGATGCAGTTATCAACTGGTTCTATGTATGTTTTTTATATTATTTATATGTTGTCCATATAAGAAATAGAGATAGAAAAATATAACCTATTTTAGAAAAACATAACGTGTAAAGATATGCATAGAACGGCCGCCAAAGTAGCTTAAGCACTTCCATTATACCAAGTGTACCCCACCTCCTCAATTCTGATGAAGCTACCAAATAAAAATTAATATAAGAGCAAATATTTGAGGAGCGTCGCCCCAGGGAACAGAGATAATATCGTCGGAGATGACCAACTTATAATTACTTTTTATTTTCCCTTCGCTGCACAAAATGAAGTAACTACTAAGGTTAAGGTGGAATTGGTTTGTTGAGCGTGTTAAGTGTTGATGATTTTAATGTTTCTCACTCCATTGGTCTAGTATAGCTACTGAGTGTGTAGTTGGACTTTTGCCTCTAACGTACCTCGAACTTAAAATATGGATTTACGGTAAAAAATACTAAGTATTAAGTAGGTTTGTGACTCTTGTCAGTACGCTTCCTAAGTGTTAAACATGGGTTTTTTTCCAATAAAACGTTACTACTAACAGTCATAATTTTTTTATTACTATAATGTTTGGCAGCGTTCACGCAATAAAAAGAAAAATAACTTCCTTTTTATGCGGATGTCCAGAAAAAATGCTAAGAATGGAATTATTTATAATAAATCCACTATCTCCATAATATGAGATTATTACCCTTATAACATTCCCAAACACACATTTCCTGATTTATAGCAAAAAGACGACAAAAAACAAATGTACACTCTTATGGACGAAAAAAACAACGTGAGGGGTGATCTTTTCCAATAGTCATTAAATTGTGTTTGTCCTGTCCACCCCTGGCTGTATTAAGCCCCGCCTGTGTATCACTAGCCTTGTATGTGTTGGGCCTAGTTTTAATTAAAACAAGTCCACTTATTGCTTTTTTTAAAAAACATTAAGTTACAATTTGGTCCTTTGATACGAATTTATTCTGATATCTATTATCGTATAGGAAGAACACTTTACATTATCCAACATTAAATAACTTCAGAATACCTTAGGCTAAGTCTGGGTAGAGCATAAACATAATTACCTACGTTTTCCTTGTTAAAAAAAAAACAAATTAAATATCCTTTTTTTTGTTGAGGCAAGATCTATTCATGCTTAGTGATGTGCCATTAGAGAGATCTACTACTAGTAATGAATTTATTTAGGCTGATTACTTTAGTTTCTCTCATGTAAAATTTCAACATGAACGATGTAATTTTGTAACAATGTTTTGATGTAAAAGAGTATTCATGAAGTTTCTTGCTCGTTCTTCTCCATACGATCCTAGTACGCTTCGGAGTGGGCAACTAGCTTCATCTTCCTGACTGACCGACTCGTTGACAGTTCTAAAGTGCCTGTAATTGGTTTAATTGAAATACGTACTTTGAGTTTGAGATTATTGTAATGCTGACAAATACTTTTAGTAATACTTTGCCTTACTGTAATATCGGTTTTTAACAAATACGTTAAACAATTGGCCTAATTTTAATCACACATTTTATGAATTGAAGAACAAAATGACGAATAGAATATCAAGCACAATTCACAACAACATGTCCGCTGCATTGAACAGTGTTCGTCAGTGTTGTGCTACCGATGTGTTTCAGCCGTAGTGTTGTGCCACAACAATATTATTAGTGGCGCAATTGTTTATAACAATGTTGGTAGGTCCGTATTAGCTCATGCTTTTGTGAATACACGATAATATTGGATATTACAAAAACTACCGAGATGTCAAAAAAACATGTTGTTCCGACCCCAAATAAATTGGCGTAATAAGGGCAAGAGAATTATCATGATGATGATTAGGTATTACGAATGAGTTATACGAGTAATCCTGGTGACCAATCACTTGGCTGACCGTGGTGATCATGGTAATGTTGTCTAACCCGATCGATTGATTTATTACAGTTGACGTTATCTTATTATCGTGCTTTGAACATGCACCGCGTGTAATTTTTAGGCTTAACCATTTAAACTACACAAACAAAACGTTAAAATAAAACATAAACATATACAATAGAAATCGCACAATAACGTGCAGGGCGCTCGCCCACAAAGTGCGCGTGCATTGCCGGCAATTATTGTAATTGGCGTTTTAATACTAACGGGACAACACAGCCCTAGTGGCCGGTGTCACATGTATTACATTAGAAACCACTCGAATATTTATTTTAATTAACTTTTTGTTGGCGTGCTATGTCCATGTTAAGTCCAACGTGCTTTATGAGCAAGGTTGTCACTCAATTTAATGATATATTTATAGGTCCGCTGGTAGTTTTAATTTTACTGCTAAGTGCAACGACGTTCGTTCATGTAGATATGTTTGTGAAAATAATATGGTGTTGTGTTTATGTTTTTAAGTAATTACTTAGAAATGTTATGTTTGGGTTATTAATGAATGACCCAAACGTAAATATAATTACGTGAAATGTTTATGTGACTTTTATTTGACGAATTTTATTAGAAAATTATGTGCCTGTTTGTGTATTGTTATTAAATTCGTTGTTATTAAAACGTAAATTTGCCTATGTACTCCATTTTATAGTTTGATATAATAGTAGGATGGATAGAAACTGTAACTACATAAGTTTTGCCCTCAGTTACTTAAAACCTTAGAACAGTATTTCAAATATTTAATATTTTTATTTACTTAGTTTTGAAAACATACTAGAGTCGCCTTCTCATACACCTATTTCGTGACTTTAACCATCGAATACGAATAAATAATTCCAAAAAGTTTTTCTATAATCGTTAACCCTAAAGCCGTATAGTGAAAACTAATTAAAGTATGATGTGCGACGGTGGCCTGTGGACATGCCCGTGACGTCAGCCTTTGATTAGAGAACACCAGTTTTTATGTCAAGCCATTAGGCGTTAAGTGACTCGTAAATGTGCCCTAGGAATAGTGCCAGACTAACTGATTAGGGCTTAGGAATGGGTTTACTGTTACTTGGGAATCGCTGTCTGTCTGTTAAAGTTGAATAGTTAACACGGATTTCAATAAAACTGCGGATAGGTCGTAGGTAACGAGACTTAAATTATTATTAATAATTTCGATCACCATCAGTGTAGTTCAAGCCACTAATATATGAATAATAATAAAATAAGACGTTTATTTTCTCTACACAAGTTATGTACTTAATGCTAGTATTTGACAATAGTGCACGAACAAGGAGCTAACTTTGTGAGAGATTGGTGCCTGAAGTAGGTTTAAATAAAAACCTGTATTACAGGTCACCAGGGCCCTCCCGCGGCTAGATGCCTGTGATTTGGACCTTAATGGCAATAATTATATCTTCGTTGAAAAGTGGTCCTACACTAAAGATTTCTTCCGAAAAGACGGAATCACAGATATATTTAGACTGTAAAAAAGTAGAAGGTAAATATCAAGAACATTCTCTTCATATCCTCGTATTTTTTTTTTAACACAATTCCTTTATTTAAGCTCCTTCCATCTTTGTTTGTAATTAATTTTCCTCTTTCGTTTTTTTGTTGTACTGATGTCCCATACTGAATAAATGCTATTCTATTTTATGTATATTCATTTAGGATATATTCACAACAACTAAATCCATGTTCTGCTGTCGTACATCACGTGACTATAACTACACCGACAATAATTACTGGACAACGGTTTATGTCAAGCTATTACTAGTTAAGTGAGTCATTAATGTTTTGTGTGGACGTAAAAATGTATGAAAGTTAAAGTTTTAATCATATGCCTGCCGGCGGTAACAGTGCTCGGTATTGCAGGAAATATTATAGTTGTGAATATTGTGTGAAAGGTTGGTTATGGGTGCAATGAAATGGTGACATAACTTTTGTGGAAAAAGGGGTTCGTGAAATATAGGTGGTTTTAATTTTAATATCGTGCATCGATGTAGTCAAAGCGAAAGTAACGTGACGAGGTCAGATATTTGATTGATTTCGTATTTTAATATTAAAATGTTAACAAACCGGCATGGACAGCGTGAAGGGGCAGTTATCAAAAAAGGCAAATTGGTACGAAATATGACTTCATGTAGGCAGTGGGTCAAAAAAACACAATCTGAATAAAAACAGAAAATGCTTCAGGAAACACGATATAAAAAAAAACGTGCCAAGTACAAAGTGGACTCGCGCACCGAGAGTTCTGTACAAACCGCGTTGGATGAGGAAAGGGGTAGTAAGTTTAAAATGATTAAAAATATTTTTATTAATGTAACTAAAAATTTATGCTTTTCGCAATTTTTCCTTTATTTGTGCTATAAGACGTTGCTTCGTACCAAATTTCAAGATTCTGAGTTCACGGGAAGTACCCTATAGGTTTTGATTCCCTTGCGAGTGTCGAAACTTTGCAGCATAAACGGCTGTTTCTTTTGATTGCGTTGGCTTAGAAGTTTGATTTTTTCACAGCTCCAAGGGACAGTAGACTTGAGTATTTGATTTGAATTTCAACTTGATACCTCCACGCGTTCCTGGGAAAAAGGGTCTTGACAGACAGACGGACAACAAAGTGATTCTATAAGGGTTCCGTTTTTCTTTTTGAGGTACGGAAACCTAAAAAGGAATACAAAATTAATTAAAAAACCACAGTCAGATAAAACCATACAAATCCACAGAAACGAGACACTTACGTTTATTTCATATTTCAACATGGCTGGAATGCTGAAATAAAAGCTGTACAATACGGTGAATATCATATTTCGAGTACCCTTTATTCGGAAAACAAAAAATCGTGGCTCATTCGTCAATATTCAGTGATGTTATTACATTACGTGTCTGCCGTGTGTTCCCGAGGTGCCTCGCTACTCTATGCATACGTTAAGTTGAGACGCGCACGGAACGGAAGAACCGACCTGGACTTGTTCTGCTGACTTTAATGTCGATGTTTACTTTTCTAATGGTGATGTGTTTTGTTTTAAGCCTCCGTGAAGCTTCAATTTTTTTTGCATATAGATCATCATCATCATTTCAGCCGAAAGACGACCATTGCTGGACATAGGCCTCCCCCAAGCACCGCCACTTCGACCGATTCTGTGCTTTCCACATCCAGTGGATTCCTGCAGCCTTCACAAGGTCATCGGTCCATCTCGTGGGAGGATTTCTAACGCTATGTCTGCCGTACGTGGTGTCGCCACTCCAGAACCTTTCGATCCCATCGGCCATCCGTTCAGCGAGCAATGTGTCCTGCCCATTGCAACTTAAGTTATATAGTTGTCATATAGATGTCTTCATATAAAACGTTTTTTCAAATTGACACAGCTAGCAAACGCCTAGTTTTTGAAATTATTAAGTTTAAAAAAATCTACTTATTTACGTAATAAAACTGACATTTTACCAGAGATAGTGTACGAGTTCACTCCTAGGCCGTTGTTCCGTTTTAAGTTTAGACAAAGTGACAGCGGATTTTAATGGTTTTTAGTATACCCCACTGTCCAACAGTTTCTGAAACGCAACTCCAAGCGTTTCTTTGATACCGCCGCCAAACATCGCAACCCACTGGTTATCAAGGTCGCCAGTTACGTTCCTTCTAGAATCAGTCAAATCCGCCGTCCGAGGCAAATTCTGACCAACCCAGCAGGGCCACCAGTACAGTGCACAAACACAGACGTCCGTCATTCCGACCTCGCCGCCGAGGTCCTTCGCGATTGCGACCTCGAGTAAATAATACTACCCCCAACCCTTACTTGACGATGCGCCAGCCCGCGTCGAAGCTGAGCCTGAAGCTTTAAATTCCCCTGACAATAATAATTATACTCTTGTGATCCAGCCTGTCCTATCTTGCTGTCCTCCCCCCAGTGACGCCCTAAGTCGAGGTTCGTACACCACAGGGGGTGCCTTTAGCAAGCAGTCACCTAGTATATAAGTTATTTGAAGCCCTTGGCTGGAGGCTTAAAGTTAGTAGTTTAAGGCAGCCACAGGATGACCATGACCTCAGAGGTCAGCTACGAAATGCCCTACATAAAAAAAAAACAACATGTAAAAAATGCAAGTTTCACAATGCAGTTCTTCCACCGTAAAAAGATATGAAATCGAATGCAAAACCAAGTCTGTTAATTTTGTTCAGTACCTATATATTTGTCATCTTTATTTCTTTACTAAATATAATGACTTGGCCATCGCACGGCAACATAATCACATAAAAATAATCTACTATTTAAATAGTCTTAATTAAATAAAGCGCAGTGCTAATATTAGGTAGATTTTGTTGTATGTAGAATATAAATTCTATTGCCGTGTGCGATTGCCAAGTCATTCGAAGCGTTTGTGTACTGTATTAATTTACAATCGCACCTAGTCCAATTTGATAAAGTTGCTTCTGATAAATCATAGCAACCCATTCATTTACAATAAAAGTACGTATAAGTTCTTCTACTTTTCGTATTAAATTTTCCCACGATGTCTATCAAACAGCACTTAAACTTCAGACCTCTTTTAATCCACGTGTGGCCCATAAAAAACTATCCCACCGACCGACGTCGACGTCGCGACGCGGTTCATTCCCACTGCGCTCCAACCCTCACCTACTCGTATATTCTAAGGTGCGCAAACCACACACTCACTCTTTCACGTTACACCTCGTAAACTGTAAAGGGATCCCCGAAATTTATCTTCCACATCGTTAGAGCGAATAATGTTGCCGACTATTTTATTTAGAGATGTGCGTCAGGCAACATGTTCGCCTCGAGACTCGCGCGCTTTGAAGTCTCTGTATGGAGACGTGGTTTAATAACGTAATCATGACTGATGCTCGAAGGGTTTCGGGTTGTTTACAGTTTGTCGATTCCAATTATGACCTGTTAATGGATTTTTATTGACAGATAAGTCAGTGATATCATACGTGAGTCGAGTTCAAGATTGTTACGTCGGCTCTTGCTAGCCCCCGAGCCCCAGGGTACAGACTAACTGTCTAGTTTGGTGCTCAATGGTAAATAATAATTTGTAACCTAGCTGTAGGTAATAAACTGTTTTCTATCTTTGTAGTCATTATTGAAATAAAAATATTCAAAAAACCTATATGTTTTGGGGATTAGGTTATTTATAATGGTGGTGGTTGGACTCAGGATTGAACCTGATTCGCTCATTCTCCTTGTCAGCTTAAAAAAGTCAACATCTTTTACATTTCAAATTGTCATTCCTGCAATATTGTCATTTGAAACAAAACAGTAAAAAAAATAATCTATAAATAAGTACCACGAAGTATATGTATACCGATACCAATAAATTTCAACGGAAAGGTCACACCGAAAACTTTTCACGGATACTTATCACCGGTTAATACGAGGCCGATAAACATGGCGGGGCATTACTCCGAATTAAATGAACTGGCATCACTTCCATACTACTGTTTTGTACGTTTAATATATTGGTAGAAGTTTTCAGGATTAAAATAGAACTTGAAATGTGGAAGTGGAGTTAGACGTGCTCCTTTTCTCAATCTATTGTTAAGGCTTGCTTTAACAATTGTTTGACCTCTGACTTTCTTTAAGAAAAAATTAAGACGAAAGTTACGTCTTTCCACCATAACTAACCATTTCATTACAATCTACTAGGATACCATTTAAGGTCAAGGGAATAGCTTGATTAACAACCATTGACAAAAAGGTTTGGTTTATTTGGCTTTAAAAACATGGCACGTTATTTAAAATATAAGTAATAAATAAATTCATAATTTTAAGTCTACAAAATATTCCTATTAATTCAGACCTACAAACCTCCTCACGACCATCGTACCCTGGTCCCTCGACACAAATATTAATCAGTCATACCTGAACAAGTTCAATTTGTGGGGATCGTAAAATCTCGCCGAAACCCCCGGGTGATGTGTCATACGAATTAGGTGTTTGACAAGCCGAGTACTAGGGTACCAGGGTAACAATGGCGAGGGTAATATTATTTTTATGATTGGGAATAACATGTGTGATCCGATTGATTTTAGGGATTTCGTCGAACTGCAGCAGAAAACTGAATAGCGTTACTATCCGAGATTCGTATCCTCTACGAATCTCGGATATTTCTGCTGTCTACGCAGAAAGGAACGGAACCAAATCTCAATTTAAAATTATTAGTCAAAAATTTATAAAATCTACTGGTATCCATTCCTATTTTTCAACAACTGTTTCAATGATATTTTTAATTTTAGCTTATTAATTTTTTTTGATGCGATTCTTTTTTTTAACATACATAAATAAATTCACGCCTTCTTCCCATAGAGGTAGGCAGAAACAACAGAACGCCACCTGCTACGATCCTTACATAGTTCTTTTGCCTCATTTACGTTCATACATCTGGTCATACACGCACGCCGGTTGCGAGTACTACGCACCTGGCCTTTCTGAAGAACATCACCATGGTTAGTATATGTGCCTCCTTTTATCCTTCACCATCTCACACACCTCATCCATTTTATTTCTTATACCTCCCTGCACATTCAGCCTAGTTAAGCGACTTTCCACCGCTCGCTTTTCGCCCCGTGGAAACAACTGACGTGGTGTGTGAGGAGCATCACCGCCGTCTCCGAGTTGATTATTAATATTTGAATTTAAACTCATTTAATTCCCACGAAAAGCAGAGGAAAAATTCTGTCGACACTCTACAGAGCCCCGCATGTAGAGGGAAGGCTTGTTAGTGCCTGAGAGCGCCCGATCCTAGACAACAGGTTCGCTTGTGACTAGGCTCTCCCCTAGCCATGCAGCTCTCGGCACGGCAACCTTAGCTTGGGTGTGTGTTGTTCGTACTACACAGAGGAAAATAATAGAATCCCCCAGCTGTTATTTCTATTCTTTTTTAAATAACATTAATAACTTATTATTCGTAATAAAGTGGTGAATTTTCATTTTTATTTCGCTACAATGCGTCTTATACCCTATATCATGTATTGTAGCAAAAAAAAGGTGTCTTTTACGCACAATATTCGTACAGTATTGATTCAACAGATATTAAAGAGCGCAGAATGACAAACTATGAGTCTTCCGCTACCTTATTGACTTTGTGGGGTTTTTTTTTTCGGGCGGAATCCTTCAAAACGTGCCCGTGCTTACGGGATAAGTCCGGGGAGTGTGGGATTTTTACCTCACTAAAACCACCCAGGTGGTCACCATCTGCACATGGTGCCATTACCTCTCAAAAGAGCAATCCGGAACCCCCTCTGTGCAGCGCCTGTTAGGGCACATCTCTGGGGAGACTGTAAAGGGGTTTCCCCGCAACCTAACTGTGCAAGTGTGCAAGGCAGCACGTGACCACTGTGCGCCGTCTACCCGTCACACAGTGGGCGGACAGAGTCCCCACTCTAAGCGCCCGTGATCCCTAATTCCCGCCTGCCCTAAAGGTTGCAGAAGAGGTTTCGGCGTATGGCGGTTGCCTTCCCGACGTCTTCTACGAGCGAGATCAGCCCTCTCACGATCCCGCTCGGTAGCCTCCTTCTGAACCATCACGGTCTCACAAAAGGAGGCCATTTCTCGCTAGTTCTCCGACGCCGCCAGCATAGACTCAACTACTGCTGGTAGAGACAAATCTCGCCCGGTCCTGGCGACCAGGATCGGCCTTTCAGCAGCCCACGCAGGGCACTCCTCGAGCATGTGTTGCGCAGAATCTAAGCCGCCTCCGCAATGATGGCAATTTGCCGTGGCCTCTCGCCCAATCTTGTTCAGATACTCATCGAAGCAACCGTGCCCGGTCTGACTTTGTGACCTAGTGTTTGGTTTTCTGTAATAAGGGGTTTATTTTCCGTATGGGAAGAATATTTCAAGGCAAGATTTAAGACAGCTAGAGTATTATATAAGGTGTCTATCTGAAGCGATTTAAGTAAAGTAATTTACTAGAACATTTTGGGAAAATATAAAGAACCCGCGAACTCATGATTTTTTTGATAAATATACAAGTCGCAGGAAACATGAAGACGAAACGTATTAGAATATCATTAGCAAAACGCACGCTCTGAAACCCCTTGAACAACCTAACAAATCTGAGAAAGAGCAAACGAGCATACTATTATAATTACGTGAGAACAGCAGTGAGTTTGTTTGAGGCATATCGCGACGCTTTGTGGACTCGCTCAGGCGCGCGTCGCGGAAGCCTGGCACACTGAATAGATAGGTACAGAAGGCCAGCTCCATATGACGAGCCAAAATAGGCGCACGCACACATAGGCGCGTACGTAGGGCAATCTCAAATAGATGCTAGACGCGAGTGCGCTCGCACTTACTGTACGTAGACGCGTGTCGATGTGTGCGTGCATTGTCGCTCGTTGTGCGAAGCCGGCCTTCTGTCCTGTTTATTTTGTGGCGAAAGCCTGTGAGATCTCATTTATAACTAAATTAGTTCTTGCACCGTACGCGATTATAAAGTGGCGCTGCTTTAACGAGTGCTGCGCTGAGGGCGTTTAGATTTAAATTGTGCTTCTGGAAATGTAATTTTTCGTTGCGAACATAATTATCATTTCTTGTTGCAAGTTGGAAATGGCTTTTAATAGTTATGCAGTGTCTGCTTATAAAACTTTTCTTTGCCTGTCATAGTAAATAATGTGATAGTCTTTGGTACGTGGGCTAGGTATTAAAAGTAAGAAATAGTCAATTAATTTATCACAAAATCAATCAATTAGATCAGTCTAATTATTTCATCCTTATTTATTTAATAATTATTCAAATGCATTGGTCTAATCAAAGTATACTTGTCTTTGAAATGTCGCCTTATTGAGAAGACAAGTCAAGTTTTGATAGCAACGGTTTTTGATCAACCTTTCTTTATTGCTATAACCTAAATCAAAATTTCGTTCACAAAAATTGCAAGAAAATCAAACTTCGGAACCGAAACTCGATCCTAAAGTATTAAAAATTAAAACCTAGTCAAAAGTTCCCGATAAACTTTCCGATATAATATCGTATATAAATAAAGGATATTTTTCCAAACTTTTCTGTGAGCTCGATACCCAGGGTAGCAGAAGGGGGGTGTGCCAGGAGGGGGCAGGGGGAAATAAAAATACATTGAGGAAACAAAACGGATCAGCTTGTATCTAGCTCTCACAGAAAAGGGGAACTCAGATGGACGCAGATTCAGATTACCTAGATACGGTGGGTGAATTTTATTCTAAATATTGCAAGGAAGGATGAACAGAGAAAATTCGTGGAAAACGATGCACGAAAATGAAGCATAGCTTATATGAAAAGTAAGATGAAAGTTCAGTCAAATTACGCAGTTACGTAAATGTAATAACGGTAAAGAAAATAATACTAACGTACTCATAGTGGCATTTAGTTTGCTTGTGTGCTGAAAGCATCATTGGCTGTCGTAAAAGTTTACCAAGTTTTATCGAATTCTTTTTATTTCTATGTTCAGATGCCAAACACTTAAAAGTATTACGATTAAAATAAAACCAATGTTTACTAACAACCCAACCCATAACTAACTATGTATCAAAAAACAACACTTAATATAAGTCCACATCTAGTATCTCTATCTCCGCGTCCGGGTTGCCTGAACCGGCACAGACGATATGAGCACCTTATTTTTCGCACATTACACTTTGAAATTGTTTGAAATATGTTATAGCCGTCATCGCGCGAACAAACTTGTTTAAACACCAACACTACTAGGTACTGTTTTCTTTACATAACATGTTTTAAACTATGCGTTCTGGGGTATACATGTATGTTTGTTTTTTCCGGTTTACTGGTGTGGCTAGTTTGTGTGGATTCTTTTGTATATTTTTGCTGAAAACGTTACTAAGATATAACTGGAGGGATTGGTCCATATTGGCTTAGGATCAGGTTGGGTGGAAAAAGGAAAGGGAGCCCTTTGCCCTGCAGTGGGACAATACGGGCTAATTATTATTATTATTATTTTTATAAATCAGCACTTATTGAAGGGTAAAGGTTCTAAAAGATAGCATCAAATACGTGCACACTTAATCACTCCTTATTGCTAGATCAGATGAAAACGTATGACTAATTTAATTGTCCGAAAAAAATTGCATGATTTTTTCGTTATAGAAATTTAAGTATATTTTTATTAGTTAATCGATTCAGGCGTGACCTTGCGGAAATCCATTATAAAATACAATAAAAGTGGATATCTACGGCGTGTTGCCACACCAAGCGCCGAGCACAGACTGCTCGGCGCTTGGTGTGGCAACACGCCGTGTTCGAGTTCGCGACAAGTCTATCGTCATCCTGAGGATGCCTCGTTGAGAGGTGAAACACGTGTCGATGTATTTCGGGGGTTTTTTATGACTCTTTAGAAAGAGCTAAGCATAATAGATAACTAAATATATCCACTTCTATTGTATTTTATATTTTTATTAATTATATACTATTGTTTATATTTCTAGCACCAAATAGACTTCTCATTTAAATTCAAAGTGTAATCATCAATACTGATAATATATTGTCATCTCCATAGGAATCGAGTACTCTTTGGAATGGAGAACTAGCCTCATCTCTCTGTCTGACCGATTCCTTGACAATTCTAAAGTGCCTGTATATGTTTAATTGAATTACATGCGTTGAGTTTGAGTTTATTATGAGGTGACTTATGGTTTGAGTTCGTAGACATATAGTATAGTAGCTGACCATTTTTCTTCACGAATTTCTTAACAGATCCTAAAGTTGTTAATCAATTTCATTCCCAATACCTAACCTAACCACGCCGTGCGCTGAGTTGGTCAAAAAGTCGTTCACTTTGCCTTGATGCCTTAATGTAAATTTAGTTCACTCAATTTTGAATGCATTTCGAACGAACTCGAAACCATTTCCGTTCAATACTGATTAGTGTCAATACTTATTATTGAATATTAGAATGAATTCGTCGAGCATTGAACGTTAAGAAGATTGAATGGTTTAATTTGCCGTATCGGTACATGTTTAATTGATGTTCTGAAACAGCGTTAGATATTAAATTCAAATGCATTGAATGTTTAAAATAAATAAATAAAAATCTAAAAAATTCAATTCAAAATATTTTATTTCACATAAACCTACAAGGGCACTTATGAAACGTCAGAAGCTAGGTGCACGGTTCCAATTGGTCGCTTCTTATGAAGAAGAGCCGACAAGAAACTCCACGGTTACTCTTTTCAAAATAAGTGGTTTCTACAATGTTTTCAAATTACAGTGTTAATAGGTATGGGAGGACAGTGTAGGCTTATCAAGAAGTACCAGGTACTTAGTAAAATAGAAAATGGTCCACAAGTTTACAGCCTAAAACGTTCTCACATTCACAAAATCTAAAAGAAAAGAATCAATATAAAAGATAAACAAAATAATAAAAATTCAAACCAAATGACTTGATTTCCACTACAGCTGTAACAAATTTAATTTGATTAAAAAAAAATATAAAGATTATGTCAATGAAGTATGTAAAAAAAAGTAAAATAAAGTAATCATCGTAATTTGGGAGCAGTTAATAGTTTCGGGGAATGAGACTGACGACAGAGTGATAATTTTGTTACGAGAAAGTTGACTACGAACAAAGCATTTTAAGGTCGCTTTTGTACAATTGTTGTTATTTGTGCACAAAGTTTTAATAAATAATAAAAAGTAAAAATAGACCTTGTTTATGCATAAGTGTAAGATAATTTTCCTTACGTAAAAGTTTACATATTATTTAACTTCAGCAAAATACCCGCAAGATAATGTTAAACTGCTCAGTTTATCTTTAATAATGCACCGCCAACGAGCACATTAAAAATTTATTTACTGGCAAGACAACGGTCTACGTAATTTCGTAGCACGCTACGAAAGCGCTACGAAAGTGCTACGATACATCTAAGTCGTTGATCGCTACCCGCACGAAGGTTTGCTACGAAATAATTGAAAGAATTGGAACAACTTGTAAGACAAAATGAACATATGAAACTTTTATCACTTTCCTTGATAAAAATACGAAGAGAAGGAAAACAATGACAAAGCGATCAGACAATAAACAAATACATAAAGGAGTTAACACGGAATTCCGATGAATTCTCAATAAAGTTGACAAAAATGTATAGACTGTGGATGTTCGGGTAACAAAGATCTGGGGGATCACAAGACAGACTCGGTGGCACATGTTGGCGGTTCATTTGTGGCTCGAGTCATAGGCGGTAGCGAGGATGATTCCTAAAGACTGACGAATCTTTTTCGTAAATTTTGCTAGAGGTTAGTCATTTTCGACGGTTGGTAAATGTTGACAAGAATTGTTACGCAGCAGCTATATTTTATGATTCAGTTGTATAATGTAGATACTCATATGTTTTCTGCATTGTACAGTTTGTATTTTAAACGGAGCGATTTTAGCTAAACTCATGCGTCATTTAGTTGACAAAAGATTTTAATAGATTCAAGTTTATTTGGACTATCCAGATCTCAAAAAAAAACCCTATGTTAACTATATTTTTTAAGCTATTGCATAGCTTTTATCGCGGGCTTTGAGCGCGGCGACCGAATCAAGAAATTCCGTAACGAAAAAAACCTAACACCCCCCACTCCGCCTACCATGTAATGACGGTTCCCATGACAACGCGATGTTGTCATGGGAACGTAATTTTTGATTTATGTCATCACGTCATCATTCCAAGTGTAGCGTTGACAAATAGGAAGTACGGAGGTGACAAATGCTATGCAATAGCTTTACCGCGGCAGTCCCCGAGTGCCACACGTTTTTTTTTACTAAGGCCTAGCCCCCACTGCGAATTTTATTCGCGGGGTTTATATTCAGTGTACCGTTTTGTAACGAGCGCGAATTTTAAATCACCGGCGCGCGTAGTTACGTAAGATACCACGTGTCACAGAATTGCGTAAAAAATTTGCGCGATTTTTAATCGCAGTGCGTGCTAGGCCTAATGTTTTGGCTACCGAAATGATGACTAATAGTATGGAAGAATAATACATGTCTCGCCGACCCCGAATAAATTGGTATAAGAGCAAGAGAATGATGATTTATGTAATTAAATTTTATTCTAAATTGATTTCGAATAGTATTTCGGATAACTCGCTACCCGCTCGTTCCTTAAAACCGTCAAAGTTTTAAGAGTGTCATTTTATTAAGTCTTCGCACAGATCGAAATCGGATCGAGAGCTGACATGTGTCGCCGACATGTTGGAGATTCCTCTCACGACTGCTTCTAACGTCCCTCTTTTAAAGAACAAAGCTTTGGAGAGTACTCCCCGTTCTTATCTGAGGTTCAGCGTTTTGAGTTGGAGTGGTTAATTATTTTGTTTTTTTTTTTGTGTTTAGGGAAACAGCGTTTGTGTTGATTTTTATTATCAAGCACCACTCTTGTTTTCTTGTGTTTAAGGGTTCTCGGAAAGCACAGAATCGGTCGAAGTGGCGGTGCTTGGGGGAGGTCTATGTCCAGCTGTGGACGTCTTTCGGCTGAAATGATGATGATGATGAGGGGTTCTCGGAAACAAGGTATTTAATCGTTTATGTAGCAGATTTTATGACGATGACGTGATATTAATAAAAAACCAACATCATGATAACATCCTATCATAGTATACTTACTATAGTTTACGATAAAAGTACAAAAAAAGAAGAAAAAAAAAACTACCTCAATAATAAACCCTAACAAAAAAGACTACCTTTAAAATTTTATTTAAAAAATCAATGTTCACGTGAGGCGTTTATCGCCACTCGCATGCATCCGGCAGATTGAGGGTTAAGATTCGCTCGTTTGTATTCAGCGCGCGCCTTCGAACGCGAGGTAACCCGCCCGTGCCGGCCGGTAAAAGTTTCCATCGCGGACGGGTCCTAAATACCGGGAGATTCTATTAGCGTATCGATGTTTTATGGCCGAATGAGGGTTCTTTGATATTCGACGGCGACATAAAATTATAATTTATGGGTGAAAACAGATATTTTTATTTTAATAAAAAATTGTCCTTTTGTCGGGTGTGTGATATTGGGAATTTTGGTTCTTTTGTGTTTGAGTTTTAGTTATTGGTGTATAAGATGTTGCTAAATTTTGTAATTACAGCAGTGGAATCCTATTTTTTTAAACTTCCATCTTGTTTTATCCGGGCACGTGTAACAAAACCGTAAACCCAAAAGAAAACACATCAACAAAAGCGACAACAACCAAAACAAACATCAAAACTCACTATTTAAAATTTAAAGAAAACGCTCACGAAATCCACGAAAATTATTTTAAAGAAATCATACACTTTCATACATATAGCACATACAGCACACCACCCAAGTTTGTTCTCAACATGGCAAATAAAAAGAACTTTTTACATCAAAACTTTATTTCGCGTTCCCCCGCGCTGATTCGTACGTGAGACCGACTATATTTTGCGCTGATTACTGTGTCTTGGAAGTATATATGAACTTTTTGCCTCCAAGTGTATTTTTTTCTCCTTCGTCTTGAGACGAGTCGGTTGCATTTCTGTTTGGCTGCGTCATTTTAAAAAGCGGTTTACGATTTATTTTGTTCTATTCTTGTTTTGACGTTTGGATGTTTACGTTGAGCTTGAATGTGTGTTTGGCTGTGATTTGTTTTTTTACAATTTTAATGGCTTGTTTAAATCTACTAGCTTGAGTAAGCTTCTTAGAGCTTGGCAGGTGTAAACAGAACGCGAAGTGTAGTAAGGAGAGGTGAGCATTAAGCATGGCACAAAGCGCATACCTATTAGCGGAATGGCATTAGTTTGTATTTAGTGGTATAACCACACTGATACTGTTTTGATATAATCTGCTTCCTTAGCGAATTATTTTAAAGTCTTAAAGGCGTGTACACACGAATGAACAAAACATGATGAACACGAGCACGGTAGATTTGGTTCGTAAGTGTGGATGTAAATTAGCAAAGCGAACACGAACACCATACGAACACAGTTCGACTTGTAATCATGCTCAACCCGCTCTCTTTAGTAGCCATATTCGCCGTTGGAAGTGGTCGACAGTGGTGGACGAACAATGTTGCATCAAATTTCTCCGAACATCGTCCACACCTAATAACGCAAATGGATCGCCACGATTGTTTTCGATGAACACAGTGTTTGACGTGCGCCTGCGTAAACGCTTTTACAAAAGACGTACACGTAGATACACCACACTCAAAACAAAAGAAAATCCACCCTTACTACCGATAAACAAAACACAATCTTAAACCCGATCCTCATTGAGTACGCTAAACTAAGTTTTTCTCTCCGTATGCACTACTATGCATCCAGTATAATGAGGTGCAAGGCACCCGATACGTGTCTAATATGTTCGACTTGTTTAGACTGGGCGCGTTCACAAGATCGTCGAGTGTTTGCTTAAGAACGTTGAGTTTCTTCTGTGCTAATGAATTTTAAAGGATTGTGTTCATAGTGTTTGTTTGGTTGTTGAAAGGATTTGAATAAGATGATGTTTTAAACAGAAATAAATTGTGATTGAGATGTGGTGTTGACGAAGAATGCTCCGCATACCATGGACCGCCAAGAGAACGAACAAATCTATCATCGCATATGAGATAGACTATGCACGATCTGTTACCATAGGATTCTCGGTTACTTTGGTCACATTTCCCGGGTGGGGACCATATACCTTGAAAAGTTGGTGGGACGATACCTAAACGCTGAACAGACCAAGTAATCGCCCTCACTAGACTCTCTGTTACAACTGCTCTGAGAGAAGCTGAGAATCGAACGAACTGGACGAACATTATACATTAAGCCACGAGGGTTTTTCAGGGACACGACCTTCAGTAATGAAGTACGCGACAGAGAAGAGAAGAGAGATGATAAATTGTGATTGAAATCTCTACAGAATATCAAGGTCTTCTTGTATTTGTTGATCATGCACTATTCGGTGTATACTTTAGTAAAAAAGTAAATAAAAAAAAAAACGTGTGGCACTCGGGGACTGCCGCGGTAAAGCTATTGCATAGCATTTGTAACCTCCATACTCCCTATTTGTCAACGCTACACTTGGGATGATGACGTGATGACATAAAACAAAAATTACGTTCCCATGACAACACATGACAACATCACACATCACGATGTCATGGGAATCGTCATTACATGGTAGGCGGAGTGGGGGGTGTTAGGTTTTATTTTCAATACGTTACGGAATTTCTTGATTCGGTCGCCGCGCTCAAAGCCCGCGATAAAAGCTATGCAATAGCTTAAAAACAATTTCTTGAAATGAATAGATAAGAATGATTGAGTAAATCCGTTTCCAATGTAAATCTATGCTTCAGCTAAGACAAAGACACACTAAGACGCAAATGAAATTTTACTCGAATGGCAAATTAATATAATACTAATTTCTAAGAATAAGATTTAAGTGATACAAATGGAAGTCAAAAACTTAAAGCCTAGCTAATGAAACATAAATTCATTTCGACGCCACAAAAAGCGTTTTATCTAAAAATTTAATTAGTCGCTTTTGAAGACCGACCGCCATATTGTGGCGATATTAAAAGTTGACGGCAATATTAGCTATATATTTACGTTGTTAGTCATACTAATGAGTATACAAAGAAGACATTTTAGTCATTTTGTGTCCCGCTACCAATTTTCTGCTCACAGCAGAGAACAAGCATTTTTTTAATTGGGTAAGAGGGGCTACTGAGAAATTTATATCATATACCAACTTTTTATAAAAGTACAATATTTTACGATTTCAAAAATGAATCTTTGATATAACAGACCATTTTTTCTAGACTAAGAAGTAGGGGTAGAATTAGGCCCGGGTCGACGGCACCTTGTGTTCCACGCGCGCCTTAAAGAGATGTCAGCACAATTGAAGGGGTCCGATAAGGCCAATGCCGGCTGGGGTTGCGGGTTTGTCCGAAAGGTTTACCGTGCCCGCTGGTAACATACAGGCAACTGAAGGAACACGGATTTTAGTTAGTAAGAGTCTGACACGCCCTCCCGCTCCGCCCAGAGCGGGAGAAGTTATTTGATAATTTCCCACACAAAAAAAAAAAGTGTAGAATTAGAGGTATCCGTAACTGCGATTGCATTAAGGTTAAACAACCGGCCAAGTACGAATCGGACTCGCACACGAAGAGTTCCGTAACTCCGTACAATATTTAGGAAATAAATGAAAATATTAACGAAGCATATTATTATTTTTCATGGTAATTTTTTTAAATCGCAAAGATAAATTTGTATTTCATAATGATACTATGAATTACAAAGTAGTTTTTGCAGTTGCAGAAAATCACCCATATTTAAATATGAATATGAATGGACTTATGAATCGACGTTTTTATTATTTTTTGATTATATAAAGTATATGGTGCATGATATAATGGAAGTTTCAAATTCCTAACTAGTTGTTGTTGTAACTAGTTGTACAAAAATGGTCTAAAACTGACAAGTTTTATAGCCCTCTATTTCTTCATTATGGAAGATAAAAAAAATTGTTCTCTTCTCAATAAGTTCTAGATATTCCACATGGGCTAGGTAATTTTTTTCAAATTCATGTGTTTATTGTATTGAGACCGCTTAATTTTTAACTTTAATAAATTTTTATTATTTATTGTTAGAGCGGCAATAGAAATACATAATCTGTGAAATTTTCAATTGTCTACCTATTTCGGTTCATGAGATACAGCACGCTGATAGACAGACGGAGAACGGAGGCTTAGTAATAGGGTTCGGTTTGGCACCCTTCGGGTACGAATCCTAAAAATAACACCGTATAAAGTTGATTACAAAGAGATACAAAAAATGCCTACAAGTTAATTTTGAATTTTAATGCAAAATAGCTTAACTAACTGATTAGGTGCCATCAAAATAACTGTCAGCCAATCCACCTTTATGTCCGCTAATCAGAGTACCCCGATAGGTACAGGATACCCGCAATAGGTCTAAACTACAGTTGATATTACCGATGCACTAACAAAGCTAGTTTTCGGGTTTCGCTCGGCATCAGTGGGCCATTGTGTAAAAGTCGTATTGCTAATGGATTAGCGGTGGCCATCGCGCACAATAGATGTAGTGCATCTGGATGGAACGACACGCGGAAATTGGACAAAATTGATGTTCTGTGGTCGGTTTCCAGTTTTGCATTGTCCGACATGTCACGCGGGATTGATGGATTTTTCATGTTGGTCTGTGTGTCTGTGTTTGGTAAGTTTTGTGGTAGGTAACTCTATGATTATATTAACGGTATGTGGCAGTACCAATGGTTATTAATTTGGATAGAGTGACTCGAAGTTTTGTCCAGTGGCTTAAAAAAAAACCAATAAAATATTTAGTAGGAAGAAATAATTAGATAATTATGTTCGGATAGGTTGAAAAGTTAATTAGTTGATAATGATATTATTGGTGTCCATTTTAGGCTAACGAAATCGAAATCGTAGTATTCTAGCGATATTTCTACTTCCACTTTATTATAGTTTTCACTATTCAAGTAGCAAACTCGCACAATTTGCTGAGTAGTGAAAATTGTGACCGAATTTATCCGGTCTTTTCCACCAATTATTCTCAAAATAATTATTCTCGGTACCTTCAAAGTAACGCTTCCAGCATATTCGGTGACATCCATGTAATCATTATACACGTATTCTACATCATTAGTGAAAAGCACTTCGAGTATTGTCGTGTCCACCAATACGGCTTAATAGCTTGCGTTTTATTTTCGCCTTTTAATGAGCACTTTAACAAAAAGCTTCAAAATAGGCAGTGTTTTATGTTTGGCGTTTATTATTGATGAGAGCTGGTTTAAATATGAGGTTGACCACAGATCCGTGTTTTGTCTGTAATTTACAAACGGTAATGATTGTTATTTGCTGATTGTGTATGGTTGATGTGCTGTGGTTAGGCTGAAAATGGACCACCGAGTAATTTCTGTGGTGTTACAGGAGAAACTCAATCTAAAAGCATTTATTTCACATAAACCAATTACAGGCACTTTTGAACTGTCAAGGGGTCGGTCAGTCAGAAAGATGAAGCTAGTTGCCCATTCTAAAGCGTAGTAGGTACCTATGGAGAAGAACGGGCAAGAAACTCCACGGACACTCTTTTAAATCAAAATATGGTTACAAAATATTGGTTTCAAGTTATACATGTGATAACGATGCAGAACGTTAAAAGCGTACGAAATAAAAAATAAAAAAAACGTGTGGCACTCGGAGACTGCCGCGGTAAAGCTATTGCATAGCATTTGTAACCTCCATACTTCCTATTTGTAAACGCTACACTTGGGATGATGACGTGATGACATAAAACAAAAATTACGTTCCCATGACAATATCACGTTGTCATGGGAACCGTCATTACATGGTAGGCGGAGTGGGGGGTGTTAGGTTTTATTTTCGTTACGTTACGGAATTTCTTGATTCGGTCGCCGCGCTCAAAGCCCGCGATAAAAGCTATACAATAGCTTAACAGAAAATGTAAAATTAAAAAATTAAATTAAAATAAGCCGTGGCAGCTAAGAGATGACCAGTCCCTACTGACGGCACCCGTTCACGAACATGACGCATGGATCAGCACCATTCAGCTGAGCGAGAGAAAATGGTTGAGCTGAATGGTGCTAACCGTTCAGCGCAGTGTAGTTTTAATTACTTTAATTTTGATATGTGAAGTATTTCGTTCGTTAAACTAGTTTATCGTATTTATCATTCAATCAAGTACCTTGTAGACGCAGTTGTCTTTAGGTATATCTACGTAATAAGTATCTACATTATTTCAGAGACATGTTCTGGTAACATATTGTGACCCAAATAAAGCAGGAAGTAACATGTCAAGTTGAAATAACTTAGAAACGAAGACGAACGGATTCCCTTTGGAGCGAAAGTTAAAATTACATTAATTGAATTTCAGTGTTCCTGCGATGCTGTTTCATTACTCAGTGATTTATGACAGCTGTCTAAACTTTACTAATTAACTCAATTCATATTTTAGTTTTTCACAATACCAATTAAACATTTTTAAGTTTCATAAGTGGGTGTTTGACGGTTAGTTTAAGCTCAGAAATTGGAGAGTTAAAGTTATTAAAATTATTTATTTTTAGATGTCTACTAGCAATTTATAAAAAAGTAGTACGTAATGCTTTCTAGCTTTTGTCAACCATCGTAATTTCTTGGGACAAAACAAACAAAAAACTTAGTTCAGAAGTATTTCAAATGCAAATTATTATTTTACACACTGTTTTTTTTATCTATCTTTCATTTGTGTTATAATTATGTTGTGTGCCTTTTTGTCTGTGCTAAATAAATGTATTTTCTTTCTTTCTTTAATAGTGTTTCTGTCGAATTTGTAGTTTCTCGCTTAGCCATGTTTGACAGACTCACTTGCTATAAAAACAGTTTTTTTTTAAAACTATTCCCGCAATCGAAGCCATACCTAGTATAAACATAATACCCACACTGACTTCAGTGTACCCAATTTGAGTATACCTACACTATAAAATGTAGAAAATCTCTTGTGATAAAATTGACAAATCTTATCACAAGAGATTTTCTACATTTTCTACGTTTTTATTAAAAATATTCTCTCGACTCGAATGTTATTATAAAATACAACAACATTTAATTTGTTTTCCTCGGAGCCCGGAGGTCGAAACTTAAGTAGGTACTTAGCTATTGTTAAGGCCACGTCACATTGTGGAATGTTTCTATTGTAATAACTAACTCTAGGTAAAGATAACGACCTAGGTATAACGCTCTTTTCTGAAAAGCAATAGTCTCTTTAGTTTATACCCGGAGGGCCAATTATGAAACTGTTAGTTAAAAGCATGGGCTTGGATATATAGGCACTGTTAAAGGAATACCTACAGCATGGATGGCAAACAGTATTTTAAGAGTTGGTTCGCAGAGCACTGCTGCCAATAATATGCCCTTATGTTCGCTTGGTTGACTCACAATGTTATTTCTAAAACTGGGTTCCGCATACTCTGTGTACATTATGTTACCAAAAGTTTCAGTTCCTAATAAGAAAGTGCGCAACACATACAGAAATACGTTACAAACGCAAAAGAGATAATGTGTAGGCAGCCAAAATTTGTCTTATATACACGTCACAATTAGTTGACGAACAAAAGTCCCTGAGAAGTTGCGCCGCTATGCCAGCCTCTTAATTGGCAAAAGTTTCTTGTCGACGAAAAACTGGGGGAGAGCGCCTCTGAATGAACGGATGAACGAGTGAACGATCACAGGAGCGGGAAACGCCGAGAGGTGTAATTAGTCAAAAATTCCCGCGAGGTATCCGTGCTGGCTGCCACTGTAGGAATAGTAGTGTGTTTCTTTGTCAAGGAAATTACGCTTCTTCGAAATTACTGCCAGTGTTAGACCGAATTACTGACACGAAGCAAGTGAAGTAGATTAGGAAGTATGAAAATTCGGGAAAATAAGGCCGATAAAATCATACCACAAAGTCCGTAGGTATATAAGCACACTACATACAGAAAATTGACAAGGGAAAAAAGCAATTGAGAATGTGTAAAGAATGTAGGGCGCTCAGGTACCTATATAAATTCACCTGATCAAACACAACGAGCTCGCAGAAAGTAGATCCAAGACTGTTTACTATTTATTGGCAAGTCTTTGAAGAGGGCCGTTATAATCAAAGTTCAAAGTGACTATTACAGTCAATCGTTAGAACCCAGTAATGGAAAAAATATTCAGGTCAACACACCAGTAAATTATGAAGTACTCGACAGTCAAAGAAGAAGTTCGAACATCACATCGTAATATGTAGCACAAAAACAAATATTAGTACATTCCCTCATGGTTACGATCAAAAAGTTAATGAGTTTTTTTTATAGCTACACAAGTATAAAAACTCGCGAACATTATGACGAGCAGTCGTCACGTAATAAAAGCGGAACAGTACAAAATATGCTCAGAAAAATGAGCCTCACAGCGGGACAGAAAGACGTACAGTTGCTCTCATTAGCCTCTAATTACAGGGGTCCGAGCCGAGCGCCGCCGACCGCCGGCGGAAATTCAAATTTAAATTTCGTACGTTCTACTCTTGCAAATTGCGATTTTTCACCAATAAAAAAAAGGCAATACCGAATCGAAATTTTAAACGGTTATTGTTTCCTTTTTATGTTAATGACTCGTATTGAAATTTTGTAACGGATGTTCGGAAATCGGCATCGGTCGTTTAACTCCGGTAACGGTCGGGTAAGATTGAGTTCCCAACGTTTTTATTGTTGTTACTCGCTTTGTTCGCGTAACGGTCCTTAATTGTTTCTCTTTTTCGAGAACACTTCCCTATAAAAGCGAAAGCTCCTTTCGAAGAGATAGTACAATATAAATTTTCTCATCAACTCGCAGGCTCTTTTAATAAAAATATAATAATCTCCCTCTACGGAACACTTCATTAAGGCGCTCAAAGAGGCTCGGCGGCGATTATCAGTCCCGATAGCGTTTAGCATGGCAGCACCATATTATATTAAAATATATTTTTACTGGCAAACTCATCTTTGACCGCGAGTGGTGGGCGAGGCCCTCCCCTACTTTTCATAATTATCACTCCCCCCTGTCATCGCACCGGTTGAAATCGCGTATCTTTAATTTCGCCCGTCGCGTCAGCCCCGAAAATTCCTTGCATTCGTAAGAATTAAAGCCGGCGATAAAGGGAGCGCTGTTACTTCTTATTAGCGACGACACTAATAACCGTTCTCGCTGTCCTCGCGTGACAGTTTTATACTACACAAATTAGAAAGCAAAAACGTCCGAGTGGTTTTCTACGGCAATTCGTAACAAAAGGCAGCGGCAATGTGCGAGGACGACTTTGGATAAAGCGGGCTATTCGTGAGCCGTTTGAAAGGAGTTAGGCGTCGAGCATAGACGCTTACCGGGGCATGAGCGAGCTGGCTCGGCGGGCTCTGCGGGCTGGGTGGGCTCGGGAACATTAAACCGTTCCGCGCGCTCGCCCGCCCCGCCATGCGTGATGCGAAGCACCGGACCATCATTTTAAAACTGAGTTTTGTTTATAAACGTCACGATGTCTCTTCTCTTTTATTCTGTACGGCTTTTGTTTTTATTTGGACGCCTGTGCCGCACACTCGCCGCGTGTCGTTTACGTAAATCAGATGTGCCGTTAAAAATAATGGCGAGGAATGTAATGGATGTAAAATTTCAGCGTTATGGTGGTATTGGGGTGTTCATTGCGTATTACGAATTAAACTGACACATGTTTACGACACGCAATTAATGTTAACTTTCAATTATTGTCAGTTCGATTGTTTGACAGTCGTTTTGCGATTGTGTCGGACTGTTGATGGTTTATTAAATGGTTGTGAATGTACTGAACATTTCATATTATAATGTGAAGTTAATTTCACTGCAATGTTGTTAATGATAATAATGGATATGTTCTTGTCAACATTAATGAAATTACGAGTAATGAGAGATGAATGGGTCCTATGATTGTAAAATTTCACAATGCTTTATGAAACGGAATAATTTTTACACTGAATGGTATATGAATAAAATATAAGTAAAAAACTTTTTTTTAAACAAGCTTTTTATGAACTAAAAAGTACTAAATAAAACTTACGCAAACATAAAACTTTAATATTTTCTTAAAAGCTTATCTTTAATAAGAAGGACATTTACGCCTCAACAAAACTAGATAGTTTAGTTGAGGAGTTCCTGTGGGCACCTTTTGGCTCCATCATCAGACCTTAAGATGCACCTTTGGCTATAGTTTTTATCAAAACAAACGAACCCAAACACAAGGAAGCTATCTATTTTAGTTAAGGAAATCCTGTGGCGAGCTTCCAGCTACATCATCAGATCTTAAACACCACCTTGTGTCAAAATCCTTGTCGATACATAACCAATGATCCAAACACGATGATGCTATTTAGTTTAATTTAAGAGTTCCTATGGCCAACTTCCGGCTCCATCATCAGACTAGCTCCATGGTATCATATTTTAAAATGTCTCTGTAGTTCTGTGAAGTTTCAGTTCAATCGGATGCCAGGAACTGCTGGACAAATCGATGAAAATTGGAGTAACTGGAAACACGTACGAGGGAAGCAAGTTTGTAAAATAGTACATTATTGTCGCGGCCTGCAACAAGGGCTTTGATGGACGGTCGTGAAAATGTGGGCCGAGGCAAAGCCGAGGAAATTAAAACTAAGTAAATTAATTATAAATTCCAGAATCAATGACGAACAACGATAATTTTCACACGCCATTATTTTCATTTGTTTTTTCTTTTAAACAGTTCTATTTGCAATTCAAATTGAAATATAAATAAAATCTTTGATTAGTTACCTCCTGGTTACCCTGTGTTGAAGTAAAAATCGTTTCATGTTAACAACGCGTTCAGGGCAGTGTTGGGGCTGCCCCGTTTCTGCAGCGCCTCGGGCATGTTTGCGGAAGCGCGCACCGACTGTTTTCACGCCACCATGCGCAAGCGGTGCGCGTCCTTGGTGCGCAGGGTGCGGGCTAGCTCCAACACTGTTCTGGTGATGATTGCTTAACGACTGGATTGCCCCTACGTTGGGCACTGTTGTAGCAGGCATATTGCTGGTGCTTAATTTGTCAGTGTTATGAATATTATAATTTAAATTTTTACTTCTGACATAACTTCACTTACATAATTTCTGACATAATTTAATTCATTGTTCTATTTAATTTAATTTTTATTTTGTTGTGTGCTTTTGACATTAATTGATTTGATCTGACATTTTTCTGTGACATTTATAAAATTGACAAATTTTTGTATTGCTTTTTGTTTTTAATATGGGTCTAGGACCTGAAATAAATGAATTTTTAACCGACTTCCAAAAGGATGAGGTTCTCAATTCGATTGTATGTTTTTTTTGTTTTTTTTTTGTATGTTTGTTACGCGATTACTTCGTCAATTATGAATTGATTTTGTTGATTCTTTTTTTGTTTGGTAGATCATACTTCAGAGATGGTTCCATATAAATTTTATTAACTTTGCTTGGGTAGTTTTTGAGTTAGCTTCAATAATACGTATTTTTTCGTCACTTAGTATGTGGATGATATGATAACTTCCTGTCACTGTTATTTCATTCATCATCATCATTTCAGCCGAAAGACGTCCACTGCTGGACATAGGCCTCCCCCAAGCACCGCCACTTCGACCGATTCTGTGCTTTCCGCATCCAGCGGATTCCTGCGGCCTTCACAAGGTCATCGGTCCATCTTGTGGGAGGCCTTCCAACGCTACGTCTTCCGGTACGTGGTCGCCACTCCAGAACCTTTCGACCCCATCGGCCATCCGTTCTGCGAGCAATGTGCCCTGCCCATTGCCACTTAAGTTTGGCAATTCTTCGGGCTATGTCGGTTACCTTGGTTCTCCTGCGGATCTCTTCATTTCTGATTCGATCACGTAGGGAAACTCCAAGCATAGCCCTCTCCATTGCCCTTTGGGTGACTTTTAGCCTTCTGATAAGGCCCATTGTGAGCGACCACGTTTCAGTACCATAGGTCATCACTGGCAACACGCACTGGTCAAAGACTTTCGTCTTGAGACACTGTGGTATGTGGGACGAAAAGATATTGCGTAGCTTCCCGAACGCTGCCCAGCCGAGTCGGATTCGACGATTGACCTCTTTCTCGAAGTTGGACCTGCCTAGCTGGACAATTTGTCCTAGGTAAACATACTCGTCCACAACTTCGAGCGTAGCGTCTCCGATCTTCATGGGAGTGGGTGTCACATGGGCATTTGACATGACTTTTGTCTTGTCCATGTTCATTTTAAGACCCACTCTTTCGGAGGCTCTACTGAGGTCATCGAGCATTGTACTGAGTTTCTCCATGGTCTCAGCCATGATAACTATGTCGTCGGCAAACCGAAGGTTAGTGATATACTCGCCATTGATGTTGATGCCTAGCCCTTTCCAATCCAGAACCTTGAAGACATCCTCCAGTGCAGCGGTGAACAGTTTCGGAGAGATAACGTCTCCCTGTCTCACACCTCGCTGCAGAAGGATAGGTTTCGAGGTCTGGTCCTGGAGTCGAACTGACATAGTGGCGTTTTTGTACAAACACTTTAGCACCTCGATGTACCGATAGTCGATCTGGCACCGTTGAAGAGACTGCAGCACAGCCCATGTCTCGATCGAATCGAAGGCTTTCTCGTAGTCCACAAACGCTAAGCAGAGAGGCTGGTTATACTCTTCGGTCTTCTGTATAACCTGCCGCAGCGTATGTATGTGGTCTACGGTGCTAAAGCCTTTACGGAATCCGGCTTGTTCGGGAGGCTGGAAGTCGTCAAACCTGCGCGCGAGACGGTTCGTGATAACTCTTGAAAACAGCTTGTAGACATGGCTCAGAAGTGTGATGGGCCTATAATTCTTAAGCAGGGCATTGTCGCCCTTTTTAAAGAAGAGTACCACCACACCTCTGTTCCATGCCTGTGGCGTTTGACCCTCGAGTATGACGGAATCGAAAAGCTTCTGGAGGGCCTTAAGAACAGGTTTTCCCCCGGCCTTCAGGAGTTCAGCCGTAATTCCGTCATCACCCGGCGCCTTGTTGTTTTTAAGTTGCTTCAGAGCCATCCTAATCTCGTACAAGCTGACGTCCGGGATGTCTTCGGTATAGTGTCGGGTCAATCTAGCTCTTGGGTCGTTTGCTAGATTCGTAACGGGGTTACTGGTTGACGTGTATAACTGTCCATAGAAACTCTCGATCTCTCTCAACAGCTCAGGTTTGGCGGATACGATTCTGCCATTATTGGTCTTCAGTTTCGCAAGCTGGCTCTGTCCAATAGACAGATCTCTAGCAAATACCTTGGAGCCCTTATTCTGCTCTATTGCGTCCTTAATACGGTTCGTATTATAAAGTCGAAGGTCGCTTTTCAAGGACTTAGAGATCTGTCTATTGAGCCGCCGGTATTTAAGCGCATCGTCTGAAGACTGCAGAATCATCTCGCGCCTCTCCTCCATGAGCTGTAAAGTAGCATCAGAGAGCCTCTTGTTTCGATTTGTACGACGGGTCTTGAAAAACTTGGACCCGACCGTATGGACAGTTTCCACGAACCCATCGTTATAATCGTCCACGGAGCTCCCTAGGCACTCGAAACGATTCTGAAGTTCGAGCTGAAAGCTCTCACTGTTATTTACATAGCAGGTATTGGTATTCGAATTTGTGTGGAGTAGGTGCATCACAACTAAAAAGTGAAAAATAAAAACTTTTTACAAAAAAAAAAAACAACCGACTTCAAAAAAACACTACAAAGTGAAAAATAACTTTAATTTCGGAAGTCGGTGACAAAGAACGAAAATTCAAAACCAAAGACACCGACTTCCGAAATTAAAGTTATTTTTCACTTTGTAGTGTTTTTTTGAAGTCGGTTGTTTTTTTTTTGTAAAAAGTTTTTAATTTATTTATTTTTAAGTGTTTGCATATCTCGGGACCATGGGGTCCCGGTCCTTTGGAAGGCGTACGAGGGGCCGAAGCCAACTCGCAGAGGCCCCTTGGACAATTTTAAATGGAATGAGACACCAACCGACGATTATCCCCGTATGCACTATGCAAGTACACCCAAGGACAACCCCCGGTTGGTGCAGGGCTATTGCAGAACATGGAAACAAAACATATTGGGCTAGGGATTTGGGTGGCTATAGTGGATTGGTTACTTAAAACTATGGAAAGCCTATGTCCCCTGCCTGATCAATGTTGTGGTATACACGGATAAAATGGCAGGGGGTGACTTGCACACTCAATAATGGGCCCCCAAAAACGGTCGCTAGCACAAAGTGTCGTAGCGACAAGGGGGCAACATGTCCTGAGGTGCTTGTGAGGAGTGGAGAGGTATTCCACGGCTATCAGGACAATCCCGGAAGTACGGTCAAGATCCCTACCAGCATCTTACTGGAATACTTCCTTCCTCCGAGCACGTTTGCTCTTGCGAATCTCCACTCAAGCCAGCCAATTAAGGCAAGAATGAGGCAGGAGCTCTGTTCCTCGTCAGTGTTCACTCCAACCGGCCAATAAAGGCAAGCCAGAGGTGAGGAACAAGACTTCACCCGGGAGATAGGGTCCGTGGGGTCGCTACTGCCCAACAGCTCGCCACATGCTGCCCTGCGGGTTTTGTATCTCTCTTGGTCTGGCTCCTCATCCCAGACCTGTTCCGGCAAAGTAAACTCTACCGGCACAGGCCGAGAGTTTGGAGCGCGCAAGCCCCACCACGACGTCAACGTAGAGATACGGCGGTGGGGTTATTATTATAGAATTTACCTCTTTATAATATCTATCTATCATCTATATATAAAATTCTCGTGTCACAGTGTTAGTTGCCATACTCCTCCGAAACGGCTTGATCGATTTTTATGAAATTTTATATGTATATTCGGTAGTTCTGAACATCGGTCGTAATCTATTTTTCATACCCCTAAGTGATAAGGGTGGTCCACACCAAACATTTATATAGCAAAACAACATTTGCCGGATCAGGTAGTTAGTATAGATAATATGGTTTGTTTGTTTGTGAGTTTGTATGTAGGGGGTGTTTGGGGTGTTTGTGAGTTTGTATGTAGGGGGGGTGTATGTTTGTGAGTTTGTATGTAGGTATCTCCGGAACTACCAGTCGGATTTGAAAAATTATTTTTGCTCTGGATAGCCCAATTTTTTAGGAAGGTTATAGGCTCGCGGATGAAGTCGCTGGCAGATGCTAGTTTTTAAATAAAACGACACATAATTATGAGTTTTCATAGTAATTTATTCGGCCGCTAAACACGACATATTTGGATTTTCATACAAACATTGCCGGCTGCGCGCTCACATGTATTCGATCAATACAGCGTTTTCGATTTATCTCGAAGAAGGTTATCAAAATAATGCTCGAATTTCCAAGCATGTTTGAGAAAACTTATTTACTTAACTTTTTACGAATTATAAAGGTGAAAATCAAAGAAAAATAAATAGTTTGAGCCCGCACTGCAGTTTCGTGAAAACATATGGTTAAATTTACAGTGAATTATAAAAAAAAAAATGTTCATTGCATTCCTAATGATGCAGGCTTTCAGTGGTTGTGATATTTTTCAGTTCTGAGCAGATTTACGACCGATATGAGACGACATCTTAAATTTGCAACTCTTTACTGTTTCTGATACTGCCGTTGCTCAGTACTAGATTTTTTAGGCTCTTTGCATTCTTTGCAAGCTTTCTGCGATTGGTATTTGGTTTTGGAGTAGGTCTGAGTAGATTTACGGCCGATATGAGTCTATATAAGAAATTGTTTTGCTATTACATAACATAACATCACGCCTGTAATCCCCGAAGGGTTAGGCAGAGGAACACCGATAGTACACCCACATTTCACCAGTTATGTTTAAGTCCCATGTAATAGGGGGCGAGCCTATGCCATTAACTGGGCACAAATCCAGACTCCGGGCTGAGAAATTTCAGATGGAAAAAACCCAATAACACTTTGCGCGACCCGATAATCGATAAACCAGGACCTCATACTCAGCAGTTGCGCTTGCGACCACTAGACCAACGAAGTAGGCTATTTTGCTATTGTCAACTTCATATGCCTTCATATTTACGTCTCTTTTACGAAATATTTTTATTGTACCTCTTTAGGTCCTGGTAGTCTTTTGTCAACTCGTGGGAACAACACTAGAATCAACGTTCCAGTTGAACACGTTTTTGCACTATATGAATTGGAATTTCGACATATAGTGAAAAATAGAGGGTCGCGCGCATGCGCCTGTCCTCACGATGTGACATCATAGGCAAATTATATACTGCCTCAGAATTGTTATAAATACGACCTATCTTTTGCGTGCCCAATCACTGAAATCTTACATGTTTTTGACAGTCAGAAATATTGAAATTACTACCAGTATACCGAGCAAAAAGACGTTTTCACGTTAAAATTTCAAATAACAAATCAAAGTAAAATGTTCACCCCGATTTCAAAGCCGGTAAAGTTAAGTAGAAAATAGTGTGATCTCCTTCAACTGTTATTGAAATACGTTCACAATAACTTATCCTGTAGGCATCAGGGGATAAGCAGATAAGAAGCTTTGTGTACCGTTTTGTTGTTCGTACTTTGTAGGTGGGTATTTCCACGACAGATCTATCGAAAGTACGGATACCCTTACCTTTTGATAGATCTGTCGTTATAATACTATAAATATGTAATTTACGAGTTTGAAAACGTAAGTATCTATTGGATTGTCTTGCCTACCTACTAATACCGTTTCATTAATTTATTTGTGATATTTTAGCCTAATTAATATGAGGCTTAAAAATATATAACTGAGAGTTGACCTACATATTTCAAGCTATCAAAAAAAAACGTGTGGCACTCGGGGACTGCCGCGGTAAAGTTATTGCATAGCATTTGTAACCTCCATACTTCCTATTTGTCAACGCTACACTTGGGATGATGACGTGATGACATAAAATAAAAATTACGTTCCCATGACAACATCACGTTTCCCATGACAACATCACGTTGTCATGGGAACCGTCATTGCATGGTAGACGGAGTGGGGGGCGTTAGGTTTTATTTTCGTTACGTTACGGAATTTCTTGATTCGGTCGCCGCGCTCAAAGCCCGCGATAAAAGCTATGCAATAGCTTAAAAAACATTTCGAAGACCTAATTTTACATCCAGCAATTCGCCTATACCTATAGTAATGCAAGGTATCTTCGCTAATCTAATTAAATTCCCATCTTCTCCAAACATCATACACTCATAACATCTACCAATAAATATGCTCAGAGCTCCTCATTTAATCAAATGAGCGTCCGTGTAGTGAATTCCGGGCATGATTTCAGAAGCGGCCCCCGGGAGCGAGTTAGTGAACCAACGTGACCTAACTGAAGATTTTTTGTCGTGATGAAATATTATGCTGCGTTCTAGCGCCGGAATTATCGCGAGTGATTAAATTGATGCATTTGTTTTCATTGAAAGTAATTTGAAATTATCTTCGTTCAAAATTAGAATTTATAGGTAGGTTAATCTCTGCTCTCTCTCTCTCTCTCTCAAGGTGAAATATTGTAGAACATAATATGCCCGAGGCATTAAGTATCCTCTGTAAAAAAATTATGCTAATTGAAAAAGTGTATTTATAAAACGTACAATTTAACCTGACCTGGTGCAAATTGTACGCGTGTAACCCTTCCAGGCGCATTAGATCTTTCCAGTGAAAATTCTATCAAAAGATACTATACTTAAATGTAACGATGTAAACGAGGCATGATGCCATTTATTTCATTAACAATTTTTATATTGTATCGAAATGTAATTAATTATAAACTAACACAACATGAAGACATATAATTTAAAAAAAAGTACATTATAAATTATTCAAAACTGCAAATCCACGGTTCTGAAGTTTTATCAATAATAAAATTCAATATTTAGGTACATTAACACCACGAAAATGTTAAGAAAAGAAAAAAAATATATATATACAATAACACTTAATTAAATGTGGGTACATTAACATCGATACAAATGTCGAAAAATCATATATAATGTCAAAAAATTATGATAATAAAAAATAAGATTTGCAGTTATGACAGTTCCCCAGACACAGTCCCTACACATCACTGAGAAACTCATCAAGTGTATTATAAAGTTTAATTGACTGATAGCTTGCAGAATGACCAACTACTTTCAAATGCGGTTGTATTTTATATTGTAAGTTCTTACGCCTTGTAGCTTCCCGTTTCTCTTGTAACGATGTAAACGAGGCACGATGCTAGGCGGCTCGTGTAACCCCGGCTTTATTTACTTTCTCAAGAACCTTGTTTTTACAATGGCCCAACTTGAATGTTATCGACTTTTGACTTTTAACGACAATTTTATACAACAATATGATAATTAAGGAAGCTTTGTTGCCTTTAAATGTTCTGTGACGAGATATTGTAGAGGTAATGTCGAGTTTCAAATTATAAAGTACCTTGTTTCTGTTTGTTTTGTACCGTTGTTGCTTAGATGATGTCTTAATGTACTGGTTCGAGAGGTTAGGGTGAAATGATTTATTTACTGATTGTCACATTTTGTTGATGTAGTGGTTGTTTAGTTGATTTAGCCTTTTATGGATTCTAATGATTCTATACTAAAGGATGTCGAGCATAAAACATAAGCTTATTGTAATCGAGACGAGGTTAACACACTTATTCAACTTTTTGCGCTAGAATTTTCGTTGATATTTTTCTGTGATACATGAAACTGTGTGTTATAATAATAATATAGCCTACCTATATAATCTACAGTTTATTATGGGGTGATACACAAGTATGCGTCATAGTAATGATGCAGCGAAGATGACACATCGAGTTCGGGGAGACGCGTCACTCGAGCTGTCTCTGTTACAGATCATTAGTTATGTACTGCATAGTCACACTTTAGTTCATAATATTAGTTTGATACTAATATGTGTTTATATTTAATAATAATTTTATAATACAAATTTTTTATTAACAATAATGTTGGTACAACTCATCTATCCTAAACAAAAACACAATGTGCAGAGTTTTAAGTATTTTAAAAGATAGATGTCTGTGATAGTATTAACTGTATGACAGACATCGGCGCCTTTCTCCTACAATCATGATTTGCTTTTAGTTATAATGTTACAAATAGTTCTCGTACAAATTAAGTTACGCTCATTTTAAGTTTAACTAAATTAATAAAAATTGAATTGAATATAATTAGATTGATTTTTTTTTACTTTTATTTTAAGGGATGCAAATACGTGAATGTGTATGTATGTTTGTACAAACAATGGTTTGTGTGTGTGTGTTTGTGTGCGATTGTGTGAGTGTGTGTGTTTTAGCGCTTATTATTTATGAATTTATGGCGAACAGTCTTTCAGTGTCAGTGTCAGTATTTTAATATTCGCTTACTACGGTCTTAAACTTGTATTTTGGAAGGGGATAAATGTTACATGTTTTGTTAATCTCATTACAAATGCGGCCACTCAAATAGTTTCGACTTGCCAAGGCAGTTTTGATTCTAACAGGAGGGCAAACCAGGTCTTTACGTCGTTTATTTATAAGCAATTTTGAGTCATAATTAAGGGAGGAATGCTAACATAGGATTATATTGAGTGCACAGAGTTGCCTGCAAGTTAGTACAGACATGTCCTTGTATGATTGGGTTATAGAGTAGCGATACAGTTTGTGAAGCATCACCTTCAAAACGGCCCTCTGCGCTCTCTCAAGGCAAAGCATAAAGGTCTTAAAAGTGCCACTCCAAATTGAGATGCAATAGGTTAGTAGTGACTGAGCTGAAGCATAATAAATAGTTCTCAACAGCGAGAAAGCAACTACATTTCTGACCTTTTTCATTGGAAACATAAGCTTTCGTACTCGAGGTACTGTTACGTCTAAATGTGTGTTCCAATTTAGTGTGCAATCAATGTGTTTAGTATTAGTATAAAAGGGTTACACATTAATACGAAAGGGTTAAACATCAGACCGTCTGGCAAGAGTTCGTGAGTTTAACCACCAAATTGAGAAATTCTAATAATATTTTGAGAATTTTGTATTTTATAAATCGTAGGCACACGTGCAAAAGATGCTTTGTGCTACACTTTTTCATCGTCAGCATAACTATAAATATTAAATACTAGCTCTTTGCTCGTTACTTCGTCCAGCATGGATTCCGTACTTTCCCCTTCGAACTTCAACATCCCCTCCACCCCCTTTAAAGTGTAGTTGAAAAGTTAAATGAAAATAATCATTGTTTACCTAGATAAGTATTTGTGTCAAATTATAAGTTTCTAAACTGGAGGAATCAGATTTATTTACAACATTTTCAGACGTTCTCAGTAAGCTACACTTTTAAAATGTAACAGCTCATTGAGCGTAATCTCCAGAAATCCATCACTCAACCACTATAACCCAAAGTCCCCAAAGATATCACTCTCCAACTTGAAAGATCTCAAAGCTACCGACGACCGTCCGTCAAAGGTCATTAGTTACCATCCGTTATTAATTACGGCTGCACACGTCATGAGCGGTACAGCGGTACCGAATGGACCTGTGACGGAGCGGTATAGCGGTACTGAATGGACCTGTGACGGAGCGGTAGAGCGGTATCAGGTAGAACTGTGACGGAGCGGTATTTTAAGTTATGACTCTACTATTGTGAGGAGTGGTGTAAGGAGAGATACGACCCAAAACAACTAACCAAAACTGACTCAAAACTGATAGTACCGAGATACAAAAACTATTACGGGAAACGAACGAACGCTTATTTAATACCTACTCTAATTAATGACGTTCCAACAGAAATTCGATCGGAAATAACAAATAATAATTATAAAATATACAAATTATTTTAATTTAATCATATTTAAAAATTAAATGGAACTTAATTTAATTTAATCACTGAATTTATTGTAATCAATTTAGCTTTTAATAATTTATTTTTACTGTTATCTAAACTATATATATTACTTGTTTTAATTAATTAATTGTGTTTTATCTGCGCATAATGTAGTGCATGCTGTGCTTTTCTTTGAGTAATGAGGCGCTTAGACTTAAGTTTGCAATGTACAAATTGTAAAGTAATAGTGTACTCATTGTTGAAGAGCCTAATAATAAATAAATAAATGTTATAGATGGTGACTCATCCAAGAATCTATCACGGCAACCGTACCTTTCCTTTCAATTGACCCGTGCGGCTGTCATCATTTACCCACGAGCTATCTTTGGCTAAATTGAACAGACAAACGCCAGATATTTTTCGAGATTAACCACCCTCACGTCATGTATCGGCTAACCTTTTGTATGACATAAAAAAATCCACACTATATTTTTCGTATTGCGTATTTGTGTTTTTAATGAAACCAACTGCATCGATATGAATACTCCATTGTCTGTCACCGCCATATTAATTAGTGTTGCGCACGTCATTGTATCGGTTGGCACATCACTAGTGACAGAACGGTATTTTATTAAACAGCGCTTCATGACTCAATTATATCGAACTGGAGATCGAATGATTGGAAATGTTTTTTTTATCTTTTCGACTGACGTTTTTGTAGGAGAAAATGTTGGTGGATTTTAATAATAATATGGAATAACGATTCCAGCCTAGCTTTTCGAAATGCATTGTATAAAAAAGAGTTAAGACAACATTTATTAAGCTATTGCATAGCTTTTATCGCGGGCTTTGAGCGCGGCGACCGTATCAAGAAATTCCGTAACGAAAAAAACCTAACACCCCCACTCCGCCTAACATGTAATGACGGTTCCCATGACACCGTGATGTTGTCATGGGAACGTAATTTTTGTTTTATGTCATCACGTCATCATCCCGAGTATAGCGTTGACAAATAGGAAGTACGGAGGTTACAAATGCTATGCAATAGCTTTACCGCGGCAGTCCCTGAGTGCCACACGTTTTTTTTATTTTTTATTTACCTACCTTCTATCGATGGTGGACAACAGGCATACCTTACTTGCCCAAGCAAGATGCTTGCACAAAATCATCAGGCAGCCGCTTAAGCACGCTTGCACAAAATGATTGTTCATGCAAGCTTGTCATGTTTGCAGTTACGTATCTACCCTCCAAAATAATTGTAGAAAAATAATTGCATTATTATGTGTATGAATAAATAGGTAAGTACATAAAATACGTATATAAAGATAGTACACATTTATAAACACACATGCAAGTGCGTAAAAACACATAACAGCTATTGCACGTTTATCAAAAGGCCACACGCGTCCCCAACAATAGCCGGCTATACAAAAAGGCTACAGTTAATCACTGGCCATGGAAAACAATACCATAAGCCCGTGGGGTTAATAATAGCCGACCCAATTAATATCATCCCTCTCACTGCATTCTTCGACCTGAATAGTAATTATTTTATTGATAAGTGTTTTAGGTGAAGGTAATGTTGTCTACACCCCGTTTATGGTTCGATTTACGTAATAAACAATTAGTACCTGGGCGACCGAGCTCTGCTCTGGTGAAAATAAAGAATGCTCATTTAAAAGTATAGGATAGTACCTACTAATTCCATACTGCCATGATAGTAGGTACTTACTAATTCCACGCTACCATGATCATTATTCTAATGTCAATAATGTCATGTCATTATTCATTATCTTGTTCAAAATTTTAGGCGACCGAGCTCTGCTAGGGTGAAAATACGGAGAAAACAAATTTTCTCAGATATAAGACTTAGCTAGATCGATTTTTCGCCCCCGTAAACCCCTATATTGCAACTTTCATTGAAATCGTTAGAGCCGATTTCGAGAACGTGAGTAGATACAAATATTAGAAACAAATAAATATATATACATACAAATATTGCCCGTTTAATGGTATAGGATGTACAAAACAGTTAAAAGAAACGAACCAAGAATTCTCCATAATGATGATGCTATTGTTCAATCCTAGTGTAAGTGATAGCAGGTAAAGGGAAATATTTATAGTTTTCAATAAAATGTACCAATAGTTACCTATGCGTAATTATTATTACAAATTATTGTTACATATTATTTTTACAATGATTTACTTTACCTTTTGCCATCAACCGGGCACAAATCCAGACTCCGAGCTGCTACTGAGAAATTTCAGATAGAAAAACCCAATAACACTTTGCCCGATCATGGAACCGCACCCAAGACCTCATGCTCAGCAGTAGCGCCCTATTACATGGGACTTAAACATAACTGACGAAATGTGGGTGTACCTACTACAGGTACACCTCTGCCCAACCCTTCGGGGAAACAAGGCGTGATGTTATGTATGTATGTACTTTACAACGCTTGATAATTTATACTTACATTTTGCTATGTATTTTTGCTCCAGCGCTTACATCTATAGCCCGAGAATTTTAAACTCGACAAAACAAATCATAGCTTGCTTATTTAATGGTAAAAACAACAGTACAATTATTTTCAGACACTTCTTTGTTAATAAAATAAGCATATTCGTAAGTTTCTTCATATTTTAACTTGGGGTTGCTGGAGAGATGCTCTACAGCGTAATAAAAATGAAGTGTTTGTACTCTTAACCTTTCAAGGTACTCTTTTTTTAGGTATGTACAAATTGAGTACATATAGGGTACAAAAGTATTATAAACTTATAAGTGGAAAAACAGGTGATGGGGTTGCTGGGGAGCATGACGTGAAAATTTGGTATTTTAGGTGAGCCGGTTATCATTACGTCGGTGGTTGCGGTGGTCTTTGAACTGGCCTAGCGTAGTACGGAGTTTCAATAGCATAAATAGGCCTATATTGGTTTTAGTACGACTGACAGAAGTATCACAAACAGGGTGTATTCAGGCAAGGAGGCCTAGGTTTTGAGGTGAGAGGACCTCAACCCAAAATCTTCATTGCTGGACCCAAGAACACAAAACCGTTGGCTTCAGCGAGGAAGATTTTAGGTTAAGACTCTTTTGTATGAGAACAGCTCCTTGGGTGTAAAAATAAGCTAGCTCAGTGGGGTTGGTAGACTGACCATTCAGGATGCGCCGGACTAAAATCTACTAAAAAAAATACATAGACACTAAGACTAAAAATAATTTTTCATACCGCGAAAATCAATCTTCCACGTTTAATCTTACTTCTTGATCAGCTGAAACGGAAGACCCACAAAGATTCCAATTTAAAGTTCAAAGTTATTATGTGAGAGATACGAATAAATAATATAAAAACATTGGAGCAACGTTAACTGCTAGCCTGAACTGAACTCAAAGGCAGGTTATTATTTCAAAACTTTAGTTCACCTTTGTACAAAGTTTGTGTTTTAATAATGCAGCTATTTTCTTAAAGACGAGTGGTTTTGACACGAAACTAAACGTTATACGTGGTCAAGAATTAGATTATTATGCATTATAATTTTGTTTAAAAATTGTTTAGGTACTAACTAAAAATGTAATGTGTTAATTTTTTATTTTACCATTTAAAAGGACTATTCTACTAAAAAAAACCAGCCAAGTGCGTGTCGGACTACGCACAATAAAGGGTTCCGTAGTTGGGATGAATTTATCCCAAAAACAAACTTAACTTTGTAGTTGAAAAACGTGCTCTCCCATACAACGATATACGTCATGAACATTTCTCCAACTGAAAATGTAAGTTTGTTATTGCAAAAAAAAATGTGATAAATTACAAATTAGCGATTTTTAGACTTTTCCATTACTTGTGCTATGACCCTGTGAGACCTTGGTTTCTGCCAAATCACCAAATGTCATGATTGTCAGGCGAGTTTCAAAATATGTCACATAAATGGCCGTATTTTTTTATTTCGTTGACTTAGAAGCTTAATTTTTTTAGAGCTTTAAGGGACTGTAGACCTACGTAGTAGGCATTTGATCGGGGGGCACGGTAGTGCTCCTGCCAAGTCGAGCAAAACAAACACAAAGGCACAGCCGGGCCATCTTTTCTCGAAGCCATTCAGGACATTTTCAACCTCCTGTAACTTCGTTGTGAATAGTGAGCAAGAGGGCTTAGTATAACTAGGTATATTTCCAAATTACATTCATTTGAATCAGCAGTTTAAGAACGATTGCAGATCAAAGATCCTTCATTTTGTCACTGACACACTCACTCACTCACCGATCATCAAAATTCTAAGGTACTTCTAGCAGACACACAAGTTTCAAATTTTCAACACAATTAGTGTTTAGCTTATAAATCGCATATTATTTATATAGGATTACAAAGTTACTTATGCAGTTGTTAAATTAAACTGCATTGAAATTGAATGAAGAAGCAACAATAATTTGGTATAACAACGTTTGGGATCTACCTACGATGCCGCAGACAGACACACAAATCCACACGTTTTATTAAACTGGTGGTGTAGGTTGAGTATCAGTATCGGGGTATACAAAAAGGAATGGAATCTCATCAAAAACATAGCATATGTTTTTTTACATATGTTTTTGCAAGTCTCGCAACGCAGTTCTTCTACCGTAAAAAGATGTGAGATCTAATGTAAAACCAAGTCTGTTAATTTATTCAGCACCTATCTATTTGTCATCTTTATTTCTTTACTAAATAGAATGACTAGGCAATCGCACACGCCAATATAATCTACATTTTACTTTTAACAAAATCTATCTATACTCCATAGGTTTAGGTAGTTAAATAAAGGTAAACAAAAAAAACCACGTGACGAGACAGCTGTCAAGTAACCGACTAAACGTAATACCTGTCGCTTCAGTTGTTATGCTACGTCACAGTTATACTCTTCAATTTAGCAACGTTATACTTCGTTGACGTTTAGAAATTGGGTTCTTTACAATAGACAGATTACAAAATCTTATAAATCAGACAAAAAAAATGTGCTCAAGCAGTTACATCTACGAAAAGTAGTTGAAGAATAAACGATAAAGTTTAACATACATTATAAAAGAGGAAACTATGGTAAAACACTAAAATAAATTTAATTTGGTTTTATTGTTTTTTAACAAGAAAGTGTCATCTATAAAAACCCTTTTTTACGATTTGTTTTCCTTTTTTAACTACCTAAACCTATGGAGTATAATATTAGCACTGTGCTTTATTTAATTAGGACTATTTAAATAGTAGATCATTCTTATGTGATTATGTTGCCGTGCGATGGCCAAGTCATTATATTTATTAAAGAAATAAAGATGACAAATAGATAGGTACTGAATAAATTAACAGACTTAGTTTTACATTAGATCTCACATCTTTTTGCAGTAGAAGTACTGCGTTGCGAGACTTGCATTTTTTTAAATGTTATGTTTTTGATGAGATATTAATTTTAACTTGAGACCCCCACGCGTTCCTGAGAAAAAGGGTTTTGACTGACAGACAGACAACGAAGTGAACCTATAAGGGTTCCGTTTTTTGGTTTGAGGTAGAAAACCTTAGAAAACAATATTATTAATTTATCTATATATCATGGTCATCTATGAGTTTAGTAGAAATACTATTTTAGTAATGTTCTGTTTCAAATTACTTATTTTCATTACTAACGCTCTGCTTATTAAGCCAGTAATATGGTTGAAGTTATTTTCTTTAAAACTTGCTTTTTTGGATATATCTTATACCGTACCACAAAATTTAATTATGTATGTGAACTGAAAGATAATAAGGTCCACCACTAGCAAGCCCACAGTGTTCCATTTAGTCACGGAGAGGACCAGCCATCGTGTTCCATTTCGTTAAGAAGAGAGACAAACCATCAATGTTTACGTGACCCTGCTTTATTAAAATTCTTGGCTCCAATCTCTTGCTTCCGATTTTTCTTTATTCGACACAGCTATGGGGGACTTAATTAATTTCCACTACGGTACACTGGGGTCGTTCATTCAATATTTTTAGTCAAACGAGTGTATTGAATTTACTTTTTGAGGGTATATTTCTTAACCTCCGCTTATGATTCGTCGTCATGGTCAGGGGTTTTTGATTTTATTAGGAGGTCTTATTTGCCATCTGGTTGTATTTGGGTTTTGGTTTTAATAACGTTCGAATGAAGATTTTATTAGTTAGGTTTGATATAATTAGAAAAAGACGAATGAGAAGACAAATAAAAGTATTAAAGCAAAATTGGGTATAACAGAGTCGTAATAAAATTAAAAGGGTTTTTAATAAAGGGGTTTTAACAAGAATCGGATCTAATGTGTTATAAATTTGGCTATCTGTTCCAATATTTAATTTAACCGGTTATCAATCTGAGATTATGGACAGACTTTAAAAGCATTACGGAATTTTATTTCCAGAGGATATTTTTCGCATAAAATATTGCAAAATTATAGACTTGTATCTGAAATCTACCATACCATAAATTACTGCTTAGAGCAATTTTCTATTTTTAACCCCCGACGCAAAAAGAGAGGTGTTATGTGTCTGTGTGTCTGTCTGTGGCACCGTAGCAATGTGGCAATGGTTCTTAGACATGTTTTATCAAAATCGGTTCAGCCGTTTGAAGATTATCAGCTTTTTTCTAGTTGATGAATCAATGTGAGTATCTTCCACAGGTTTGATTGATTTGAAATTTGGTGTTATGTTACTTCAATAATATTAGAAGAACATAGTAACCTTGATCTGATGCTGTAGCATCGCCTGGAATTTGCAGGTTACCCAACTCCCTTACCAACTTACAGCACAGGTATCGTGTTTGGGCTCATTGGAATGGTCTCAATGAATAGGTTATAGATAGATGGCTATCAGGGTCTGGTGATGGAGTAGGAAAGAGAAATGAGTAAATGTTTGTGACGGGGGTTTTTTAAATTTTAACTGTTAAAATTGTACCATTGTATTTATACCATAATATTATTGAAATTACAGTCCGAAATATCATTAAATTAATTATGACGTCTAACCCTCCCACTGCAACGGTCACGTGGTCCTTATTATATAACGAAACGTAAAACACGTGTTTCCCCATAAAACATTACTAAATGGCTTTCAATAATTAAGCGTGACACTCAGTTAGAACTCGCAAATTGTTCGTGCACGACACGTCATGATTTCGTCTCGTCGTGGAGTTAATGAGCAGAAATGTCGTATTGCGAGGCGTATGATGCTGTAGGGTTGGGATTTACCGCAAGCATTAAAGTGAATGTAGGAGTATTTTTTAGTATGTATTTTGTAGTTTTTTTTTTAGTATTTTTTTTTATTTTTTGGATAGAGAGAAAAAGTTTATTCTATAATATTTTATAAAAATTGTCAGAATATTCGAATCACAACAGTCATTCTTTGACAGCAAATTGAAAAAAAGAGGAGGTGGAACGCGTGAGTGAGAGGCAAATTTCGCGCCCTCACGCCCCTAACCGCCGCAGGAGGAGACGCCCGGGGCGGGAATAATAATATAATCGCGAGCCGATTTCCGGCCGCCGTAGGCGCGGGCTTGCGGACGGTGAGCAATGGGTAGCTCGCCGTCCGATAAGGACCAAGCCCGGGTCGACGGCGCGTTGTGTTCCACGCGCGCCTCAAAGAGTTGTCAGCAGAATTGACGGGGTCCACTAGGGCCAATGCCTGCCGGGGGTTCGAAGAAAACCGATCGGGAAATCGTGGCCCCCGGCAACAGGGCAACCGAAGGAACACGGGTGGGTTTTAGTCAGTAAGAGTCTGACACGCCCTCCCGCTCCGCCCAGAGCGGGAGAAGTTATTTGATAATTTCCCACCCAAAAAAAAAAAAAAAAAAGGGGTATTTTTTGGATGTCTAATTTGATAAGAATATACCTACATTATTTACGTTATAAAATGATTTTTGTTTGTGTTGTCATAAAATAAAAACCATTCTGAAATGAACTGTCAATACATGAGATTAAAATTCAGATACAAATAGAGCATAGACATTTAATTTGTTTTTCTGACGATTCACTGATTTTATCAGCTGTTTCCAAAGTGTTATTGTGAGAAGAAGAAACTGTTTTTTGACGAGTCTTGAACTTGTGATGTTTTTAATTGTTGTTTATATTTTGGGTCAACCCTACACAGGTGCGTAATATGGCGGTAAACTGAAAAGTGATCAAGTGAACGAGGCGCGCCGAGACGGATCGCTGACAGCGACGCGACGTTTTTAAACGTTCGTTCGCGATTCCGCACGATTATCGCGAGTTGATGCGTTTTGTTTACAAGTGTACTTTTAGTTATGAAGTTAAATTTAGTTTGTGAATAAGAGCAGATTTATTGAATGATAAGCTGGTTTACTCATAAAGCTGAATCGTTTTGCAATTTGAAGTAGTCTGGTCTAAAGTCGATGGCAAGCAGTTCTGTGAAAACTTTAAATCAAATCATTTATTACTTTGCAAACATGGGTAATTTATTTATTAGATTGAAGTTTTATTAAGAAAGTCCTCCATGTTCTACGTCACATGGGCATGCAAATCATGTTAATTTACATAAATTTAAAGACATTATAAATTTAAATAACAAGTAGGAAATTTTAACAATACATAATAAAAAACTATAAAAAAAACAACCGACTTCCAAGAAACCGCTATAAAGTGAAAAATAACTTAAATTTCGGAAGTCGGTGTCTTTGTTTGTCATTTGGTTTTGTATTTTCGTTATTTGCCACCGACTTCCGAAATTTAAGTTATTTTTCACTATGTAGCAGTTTCTTGGAAGTCGGTTGTTTTTTTTGTATAAAAGTTTTTATTTCTCGCTTTTTAGTGGGTCAATTCGTAATTTATCCAAGTTACATTAGCCTAATGCCAACTGCTCGTCACTTTTTACAAAATATTGCTTTTCCCGATGCAGGGACGTTCATCGTTGAGGAGTTCTCCTGGTACTTCACCATCAGCTCCACTTCTCCATATGCATTGTGACGAGCATAAATTGCATTGCAACCACATTAAAGTAATCGAATCGCAACCCGTGAAATACTTATTATTGAGTAGTTCCGGTGGCTATTTGTGGTCTTCATCATCAGTTCTACCTAACTAAATGGTGCTTTCCAAGAGCAACTGCACAAAGTACTATAAAAATACCCAAATAGCTATAGGTTTGCCTATAATATTTGAAGAGTTCCCTCGATTTCTCTGGGATGCCATCATCAGATCCTGGTTTCCGTATTATGGTGCCACCCTTGGGTATCTCCTTTCCAACAAAAAAAGAATCATCAAAATCGGTTCATAAACGACGAAGTTATCCGCGAACACGCATCAAAAAAAATATACGGTCGAATTGAGTAACCTCCTTTTTTTGAAGTCGTTTAAAAATTAATGTCAAATCGTTCAAATTACAGTTAATGTCAAATTAATACAAAAATGTCAAATGTCAACAAGGTAGCAGTAATAAAAAAATAAAAATAGAATAAGTCAAATGGATTATCAGCATCAGTCAGTGATTCATCATTAAGGAAGTCTTCAATTGTGTAATAACTTTTTTCCATTAATATTTTATTTAACAATCGGAACAATAAAAATGCCAGCCTATTGCTGTCCCACTGCAAGGCGAAGAGACGAACATTGATCACCATTGCTTAAGACGGGTTATTCGGGATATTAACTATAAAAAGTCCAGATTTCCTCACGATGTTTTTCCTTCACCGATGCCAGTAATTTCCAAGATAAACTTAGAAAGTACATATAAATTGAAAATATCATATGGGAACTTGCTCGGATTAGAACTCACAACCTTGCTCGAACATGAGAAGCGACGCCCTAACAACTAGGCCATCACGTCAATCAGAACAAGTATTACTGTATAATAAAATTCAATGATGCGGAAGTATTGGCTCAACCAGAACCAATTCTTGTTAGATTACAAGCTAACCCCTAAATACTTGGAGCCGGATAGTGATAGTGACGCCGATAGAGTAATAGTTTGGAGTTTATTAGTTGTAAGATTTTCAATCGTGCCGGCAGGCGATGAGTTAAGTTAGTCCACAGAGTTACTCAATTGTGGACTAAGTTCAAATGGTTACTGTATTCGATATCGGCAGATATTGAGGGCCGAAGTTTCTGTGTGTTCTGCATTTAAAGACAATGCGATGACAAGTTTGTTAAAGTGGATTCTTATATTTTCTTTGCACACATCATAATCCTACTTATATTATAAAATGTGAAAGTTTGTATGTGTGTTACGTGTTACTCAATCACGTAAAAATGCAGCTGAACGGATTTGGATAAAATTTGGCACACATATAGTTTATAACATGTATTAACAGATAGGATAATTTTTATCCCGCTAGTATATTCCCTTGGGATATTTTTGACCTCCACGCGGGCGAAGCCGCGAGTAAAATCTAGTATATTATAACAGTATTAACACTACATTTTCATCACATGAGGCTGCTAAGAAAATAAATCTACAGAACGAATACTTATACAATGCTCCTTCTTTAACGTCTTTCACAATATTCTCTTTTATACTAGCTAGATTATTTAAATCGTCACCTACTTAAAACAATGCAGCTCAATTTGACTCTAACAACCTCCACACAAACGTAAATTTTTCGTTAAATGTAACGTTGTTTAATAAAGACTCTCATTAAATTTAAAGGCGAGCATCCGCGGGTGAAATAATTACAATACATGGTTAGCGTCACGACGCCGTGTGACGTCACAAGAGCGTCTCACTGTGGAACGTACGAGTATGAAGTTATTGCAAGTTTGCTGGTAAATTGTACGTTGTGCGTTTTATGAGCTTGAAATATGATAGTAATGGGAACTTGAAAGCATGAGATGATATATTTGCTAGGCGTTAACTATGATTTTGACTTACTGTAAAATAGGCAGAAGGGTGCCTAGCCCTGAAATGCCGTAGGGTATAAAAAAAATTGTGAAATATCAAATCTTGATTCAAAAATAACGTCTTGCAAATATAATTGATTTATTAATTTGACGCTACTACGAAACGTCAATAAAATTATGTAAACATCATCAATAAATAATAATAATTCAATAACATCAATATATCGGTATTTTGCGTCCATCAATTCAAATAGGCGGTGACTTGGCTTATACCGTGACGTTTATTCGCGTCACCGTGACGCAGCGGAATCGGGCGCGCTCGGGCGTTCTCGGCCGTTTACGCCGAACACGCGCTGACGTGAATTAATCGGCAGACGTTTTTCGCGTGAAAGAGGCTTAAGGACCCGGCAGTCCCGTTGTTTTGTGTTTTAAAGAGGGTACGATTAATGTGAATCATTTCTTTTGACGCGCTCATTGTTGGCGTTTCTTTTTAAATGAAGTGTATAATTGTCTTCGAGTGTACTCAAGACATTGGGGAGGCAATTGGATGTTGATTGAGGATGTACATCAAGTGTATTCGCCTTTGAGAACAAAGACGCTGCAGTTTATGACGAAATATGGAAAACATTTGCTTTTTGGTAGGAATAAAATTTACTTTTTGGAACAAAATTGCATTCAGCGACAATGTTTTAATTTCGGTACCGTAGTGAAATTCAAAGCAAAGTTTAGTGACGCTTATTTATTTATTTATTTTAAATAGAACGGCCGAAGCCAGTTACACTACTTAAACATATAATTTATTTAACACAGTCATGCATTCTTCTCACAAAAATTCAAACATTCTGACAGTATCATCTTCCATTCATTCGCAAACATATCAAGATCTGTGTTTGAGTTCAGGAGAGCGTTAATAGCGGCTAATGTCCGAGGAATAGGTGACTTGGAGTGTGCAACAGTACGGCAAGTTGGAACAGCCAGTAAGCGGTGTTTCCTGCCACGACAGTAATTATCTGGGACAAATAGTTTGCAGATTTTATTATGCAGATCAGGAACATCTATAATCCCTCTAAGAATTTTAAATATTACAGTCATCTGATCGCGCGACCGTCTTACTTCTAGGGAATTATAACTTAGGCAACCCAACAGGAATTTAGTGGGATATAAGAGAGGATAAAATCCGTACAAGTGCTTGTAGAGATATCTAAGAAATGCTTTCTGAACCCTTTCTAAAGCTAACGCATACTGCTTCTCAAAAGGATTCCATACGCACTTATGATCTTTAACTATTAGTTACTTACATACTTGTATGTCAGAACACTAGTTCATGTGTTATCATTCAGCACCATATTTGTATAACACACTTCCAATCACAATCCGAGAGTTTTGAAGGATATTATATTAGCTAATCCATTGCTTCAAAACATTTTCTTCATAGGTTTGAAAAATTAGTTTGCTCAACAAAGTAAATAACGCAATGAACGTAGGTAAACTATCAAAATGAAACCCATAGGGATCAATTGTTATTTTATGTGTGTTACGCATTTACCCCGCAGATTACTCTATAAACCTTTTTCACACAGAGTCATTTAGAGGACAAGCTCAACACTTTAAAAATAAATCGCGTTTGTTTTTTCTCGAGTATAAGATCGGTGTTAAAAGCTATTGTATCCTCGTCCCACCTCATTCCCCTGGCTCGCCCCTGTAGGCCGCACTAGCTTACAGGGTCATCATTACCACGATGTTGCCAGTAATGACAGATATAAATCACTTTCGCCTATCCACTGGGACACAGGGTTTAATGATATCGTTGTTCGATGTTTAAGATGTTTGTTTACACGTGTCAGGATTTTGTTTATTTATGTTTTAGTTTTAATTAGAATGTTATTTATTTTAACTTTTTCAAATTGATAAAACGATAAATTTGTATTTTATTTTTTGGGGGCGATTATCATCATTTGAACATAAATTTAATAGACTTCTCCTTTTATTCATCAAGCGAAATCGATTGAGCAATTACGCAGGTAATTTAGATTTGAGATACTTTCCTGTAATATTCAAAGTAAAATCTCTAATGATTTCTGTTTGAACCTGTACAATCACTTTCAAATACTTTTGTAACTTTTCATCTCTTGTAGTCTAAAGACTACTTTGTGTAATTAATTCTGGAACTACGCTTAATTTGAACGGTACAATTAGTGCCAGGAGGCTATATCATTGTCTGGTTCATTCGCTTTGGCCTATTGTTCTAACGGAGGCTTTTTCTAATAAGTGCCTAATTAAGCCATTTATCATAGACTGTAGGACGAAGGCTATTGGGTCGAATTTCGAGATTATTTTTTTCTTTTGTTGACTGTTTTCTGTAAGCTATAGTTTAAGTGTATGATAATGTTTTCTGGAATCATACAATAACTAAATCTTAAGAAAAGAGGGTACCTTGGTAGGTATGATTAGAAAATAACCCTTTTATTATGAAAATCTTTTCTATATGTGTTATTTTGTCGTCCAATCTCAGTCAGCAACTTGACCGCAAAGTAACAAACCAACAAAGTATTCCGAATCCCTAAGTATGGTAGCCTTTCACTAATTTTATCATTCAATTTCGTTTCCCTACAATAAACTTAATTAAATACGTATTTCATATCTAAGGATCTGGGGGCACAAATAACAAAAAATCTTTTTCCACATAGTTGAGCATCCCTTGCCTCGGGCCAAATGTTTCAAATTACAAGCGAAGCTGAGATACCCATAGCAAATACGGCCAGGGGAATGATATAGGATCAAGGAAAATTTAATAATTTTTTCCTAACTTTTAGGTATATGTAATTGATAATAACAATGATTTTTCGGAAGAAAGTCTTAATATTACTTTTTACCGTTAAAGAAAAGCCATGGCGAAAATGAGTAACTGAAATATTGATTGATAGTCAATATTATCGCCATTTTCTTAGAGCTAATGGAAAGGAAGATTTACCTAAGCGTAGCTTACAGAATGGACCTAAGATGAGATGCTTATGAAGATAGATAGGCGGCGATATTTTAAGGTTTGTGTCAGTGAATCGCTACCTTATTTTGATCAGGAATGGATAAAATATGGTCAAAGAATATAGGTTTGTAGAAAAACTTTGTTCATATGCAATACATTTTTATTTTACTTTGAAAGTATAAATTAAAAAAGAACAAAATTTTGTAATAATTCACGTCCCAATCAATCACAATAATATTTATCATCAACAAAACAGAACAGCATTTCCATCACAAAATTATATTAACAGAAACCATGACCCATTTCTCATAACGAAGGTCCGCCGCAGAAAGACGTCAAAGCGCTCATTAGTTGCAGGACGCAATTCCGTCGCTGTCACGTGACATGGCCGCAACACGTGCCCGTCATGCCGCGTGACGTTTGCGTTGCGGCCGCCGACCGCAGATCGACCGCACCGAAATAACATGCGGTGCGCCGGCCGTGCTCGGCCGCCCCGCGTTTACTGAACCTTTTTCAGAGTGAGAACACCAGTCAAGTGATTTAAAAATAAACTTTTTACGAAAATACAACCGACTTCCAAACTACAAAGTGAAAAATAACTTTAATTTCGGAAGTCGGTGTCTTTGGATCAGTATTTTAGTTTTTTGCCACCGACTTTCGAAATTAAAGTTATTTTTTATTTTGTAGTTTGGAAGTCGGTTGTATTATTTGAAAAAAAAAAATAACACTTTTTTGTGGGTTGGTTTGGAATTTATCTGAGTTATAATAGCCTAATGTCAACTGCTCATCAAAAATGACAAAATTGCTATAGATGTGCCTATAATATTGGAAGAGTTCCCTCGATTTCTCCAAGATCCCATCATTAGATCCTGACCAAATGACAATGGGACCAACTAGAAAGTATACCCTTTCAAACAAAAAATATTTTTCAAATCGGTCCAGCCTTCTTCGAGTAATCGGGGAAAATACTTTAAAAAAAAAAGGATTGTGTGGTTTTATGAAACCACGGTAAAAGTGAAAGTTCTATAGGTGCCGCCATATTGGTCTTGGCTGCTCTTCACCTTCCACTTCCGCCTTTCACTTTATCCCTACTTCGCGGCCGACCGTCACGCGACATGCAACACACAGACGAAAAAGTTTGAGACGATGTAATAAAAGTTTCACTTTAAAATATATTCCGATGAACTGAGAACCTCCTCGTTTTTTGATGTCGATTAAAAAACCAAGTGCGTGTCGGACCACGCACAAAGAAGGGTTCCGTAGTTGGGATGAATTTATCCCAAAAACAAACTTAACTTTGTAGTTGAAAACATACTGTCCCATCGATATACGTCACGGTCAATTCTCCAACAGCTAAATGCAAGTTTGTAATCGCAAAAAAAAATGTTGTTATGTGAGTAAATTACAAATTAACAATTTTCTGACTTTTTTCTGTAGTTGTGCTGTCAGATCATGCTTCCTGCCAAATTTCATGATTCTAGTTCAACGGGAAGTACCCTGTAGGTTTTGATTTATTTGCAAGTATCCAAATAAATGTCATATAAATGGGCTTATTTCTTTATTGCGTTGACTTAGAAGCTTGAGATTTTTGAAGCTCTAAGGAACTATGGATTTACGTATTTGATATTAATTTCAATTTGATACCTCTACGCGTTCCTGAGAAAATGGGTCTTGACAGACTAACGGACGGACAACGAAGTGATCGTATAAGGGTTCCGTTTTTTCCTTTTGATGTACGGAACCCTAAAAAGGAAACCTTTTAATTGAAAAATACGAACGTTATTTTTTTTTTACTTTTACATCTAACTTTTTTCTTAAAGATTTTACGCGTGAAGTTTTGATAGTGAATTTGTAGACTTTTATAGATTCTGGAAATTGGCAGTAAATATTTATGATTAAACTGATAATAAATATTTACGAGTGAAGGGAATAGATTTATTTGATCTGTTGCAAAGTGTTACTTTATTAAATAAAAAATAACTATCCCGTATCTACTGAATGGCAAGGAAATATTTTACGGATCTGATATCGACACAAAAATATAATATTTTGGCTTCTTATTCCGGATCACAAATAATAGGAAACGATTGAGGGAAATGTTTTATTATGAGATCCACAGACGATGGATGTGTACTGCCATGGTCAGCACATTTGCAATAGATATGACGTCACATGTGGCTCTAATTACGTCATAAAATGAAGATGGAAGATAATAGTATTCGGTTCTTAGACCATGTGAGATGTACTTTCATTCGAGGTTTTAGTAACACAGAAATGGTTTCATTTCCTTCCCCCAACTTCAAGCAAAGCCTTTTCGCAGCTAATTGCACTTCCATTTTCTTTCGCAGTAACAAATTTTCAAATAATACTGCCTAATAAAAACTAAGTTAGTGCCCGCATTCGCAACACTTAAGGCGGAAACGCCAGGGTAGCCCGCGCAATAAAAAAATTCTTACGTTTTTTGTAATTTGCAGATCAGTATTAGTTTGTTTATAATATGATTCGCGTTCGTACTACTGTGTATACTATTATTTTATTTGATTGTTCTCTTTTTAACCGACTTCAAAAACGTTTTTTTTTGTTTTTTTTTATGTTTGTTACCTCAGAACCTTGTACTGGGTGAACCGATTTTAATGATTCTTTTTTTTTTTAAAGCTGATACTTCCCATGTGGTTCCATATAAATTTTATTAACTTTGCTTGGATAGTTTTTGAGTTAGCTTCAATAATACGTATTTTTTTCTCACTTAGTATGTAGATGATATGATAAGTTCCTGTCACTGGTGACACTGGTGGTATTCGAATGTGGGGTAGGTACCACAACTAAAAAGTGAAAAATAAAATCTTTTTACAAAAAAAACCACCGACTTCAAAAAAAAAAACACTACAAAGTGTAAAATAACTTTAATTTCGGAAGTCGGTGGCAAAAAACAAAAATACAAAACCCACGACACCGACTTCCGAAATTAAGTATGTATTTACAGAAAAATAATCACTAAAATCATCAATCTCTATCTTCAAATTACCTTATTGAATGACTATTTCAGGAAATCATGACATTTGAAGCCAATTCTAGCTTAAGGAGTTGCATTGTTGGTTCTAATGATTATGAATCTGTAAAGCCATATTTGTTACGGTCGCGAATCATATTTAATCACCATACAACCTGACACCTACCTGCAAATAGCAAAAAACATAAGAAAATTTGAATTTCCCGGGCTATGCTGGCGCTTACTACCTTAACGCATTCCCCTTAAGCCGTCATTTTTAGTAGGGTTGTCGAAAATCACGACTTGCTGCCCCCTGACTTGGGCCTTCTGAAATATGGACTCGTAAAGTATGGGAGATAAGGTGTCGGCAGTAAATACCGCGATCCGTTGCGTCACGGACCCGTGTCCAATGAGATTTCAATTCTGTTAGTCGCTTTTTGGCTTTCTGGATTTGCATGACGTGGAGTTTTTGTGAGCGTGTTTAGGGTTGAGTGGGATCAGAGAAAATGCGTCAGATCTCATTGAAATATTTCGATGAAGTCATATCATTGTGATGTTGACAAGATTTCCTTTTCTGTTGATAAAAATAAAATTAGCTTATGGGTTTTTATCGCATGGGAATATAGTGAATTGTATGACATAACTTATAATTAAACAGTTTCACAACAAAACCAGTATCTTTTACCAATTTTACTTACGCAAAAATTCTCTAAAAAACTATCTAAATGTCTATCCAAGCGACATTTTCCTTATACATATTTTCAGCGAGGAATATTTTGAAACGCTCATATTTCACTTTTGATATGAACTAGATGAGTCTGGTGAGCCACTACAGTGTTTCGCACTAAGCGAAGGCCTTGTCGGCGCGATAAAAAATGGCCGTGCCTCCACTAACGCTGTACTGTGCTCCTACGCATATTTTATATCCTATAAACATTAGGGATGAAGGGCTTTTTTGGTAGTTTTCAAGGTTAATTCGGTGTGGCGACGATTTATAAAATTTTTGGGTCATGTGAGACTCGTCGCTCACTGAATATTTTAATTAAATCAATATTATTATTTTTGGTGTAAAAATACTGAACGCAGAAGCCAATATTTATTAAAGAATCGTGGTGCTTATAAACGTAAATTCAGGCAAGTAGATCTAGCGGAGTAAGTTTAGGGGGAAGGAACAAATAAAAGATAAGGTCAACTTACAGCAGATATCGTCAATAACTTTCAAATTCAGGGAAAATTTCAAATTCGCCAATTTTATTCAAGTTAGGTACTTCTTGTAATTTCAAAATTATACAGTCATCTTTATGTAAAACTTCATACATGGTTTTTTGATCTAGAGCTACAAAAAAACACTTAAGGTTACCAATTATAATATAATCACGCCGATAAATAATTCTGCACCTACCTAGCAATTTACTTCTTGTTCAGAAGAATTAACCATCGTGTTCCGAACTCTTAATTCTAGTTTCCATCATAACCTAGGTAAGTATCTAAACATTGGATTTGTTCCTAACTGGGTCCAATAGGATTATTGGTTAGCAGGCAATTTTATTAGCCAGGGTTCGGCATTACCAGATTATGTTATATTTCTTGTTAATAACGAATTCGTTCGATGGCGAAGAAGGATTACTTGCTTTGATAATAAAAATCTTACAAAGTAAGCCCCAAGCGGCTTAAATTGCAAATGTTTTTGTAAGTAGTTAAGTTTGTTTTTGTGTCGAAGAGATTGATCGGTGTATTAAGGAGACGCTGGATCGGGAAGTGGGGGCTCGGTTGGTAGGCTCGGTCGTGGTCTAAAGAGTTTATTGAGTTCTTGAATAGCTGGTATTATTGCGTGATGATGAACTTAGCCGGATAAATTAAACGATATAAATATTTATAGATGAAACAGAATAAAAACAGATGCAGACGTGTAATTGAATATTTCCTTAGATAAATGCACTTACCCTTGCTTCCATTAGTTAATCAACTAACCAAACTTACTTTCCCTACCAATTTATAAACAACAAAACATCGATTTACATACAACAGACTAACCAAACAATTCTTTCGAAATACGTAGGAAAATATGTGTGTGCTACCGACGAGAATATCTTCCTTTTATACATGCGTATTGATCTCTGGGTGGCAGTCGTCGGGTTATTCGACTCATATACGATCGTAATGCGGTCGTTTGCAATGACGAGAATGGCTTGCTTTTTCTTACGGACCCCGCTTTTATTATGTTTTTACAGTATAAGCGCAAATTTTTCGCGTAATGCTCTGGCGACCTCTATAAGCCGCGCAATATTAAGGAAATCGTTGGAAGGATCTACATTTGAATAGTTACATTTTGTTACGTTATAGACTTGTTGGGGATAAAATCAAATGGGTTTTCTAATGTTTGGGATGCGTGTTTTGTTGGTTGTTATTGTTGGGATGTAAATTGTTGTGTTACTTTCTTAACTGGTATCTACTTAATTTGTTTTTGTTCTTCGTTGCGTTGGCAAACAGGCGAATGAGCCACGTGAATGGAGAATGGCTACTACAGTACCAAATAACTGAAAATTGCCTGACACAAAACTTTTTTTGGTCTGTAAGTAAGTTAAAGTGCCTCATATCAACAATTCCTTAAACATAGCAATACTGATTGGCAACAAAAATAGAGATTTTTATACATTAAAAGTAATATAGGTACATACGTAACATTGGAACAAATGAACTCGTACTTAGTTTTTGGCTGACATAACTACGTGAAACTAGCCGCCGCGGATGTCACAATTGTGGACAAGTCGAAAATTACATTACGGGCCCTCACAACTTTAGCTAACCTAACTGTGCGGTTGCACTGGCGAAACATCACAACAAAACATGTTGAAATCTCTAGTTCCTGTCAAACAATTCATGGAAAATTGACAGAAAATAGAGATTCTAACATATTTTTGTTTTGAATGTTTCGCCAGTGCGAACGCACAGTAACATGAGTTTCGAGTTGTGAGCGGATAATTTTTGAATTGAATAAAAATGAGTGTAATCATAAAACATTACAGGGAAGTAGTTTATAAAACTTAATCTGTTTAAATAAAAATGAAAAGCTGTTCGTTGGTAATCGCATTACTTGAGAACGGCTGGACCGATTTGAGTATTTTTCATTTTAAAATGTTCCTAATAGTACAAATTAAGTTTTTCTGTTTTTGAATGAGGCGTGCTCTTTTGGATTTTCAAAATATTTAGTTTTTATTACTGTTTGCATTTCCTGTCCCAAATAAAATATTTTCTTTATTTTTTATTGTATGTATTTAACTATAAACATGATAATATATCCACTATAATGTAACAGCATTTCATACGAATTATTCAAAAAGCAGTGTTTAGAGATTGATGTTAAAAATAACAAGTGACTGCGCGCCATTTTTCATTTCATACTCGCGACTAGCTCATATGTTATGCATTTTGTATTCCTACATGATATTATAATGTAATAGACCTCTATTCTGTGAAGCTCGCATGCTTTTAATAGTGCATGGCTTTCTACATACTCGTCTAGCTTGAAACTTTCAGGCAGAATGTTGATAGCAATTTTGAGTACCTACTGTATGATCCTATCTATCCAATTTTCTCTTTGTCATCACAAATGTATGATAAAACATAAATTCAATTTATTTATATATTTTTAATTAAAAACTATTCAAGCAGCGAGTAAACTGTAATATTGTGAATTTCAAGTAGTAGTAGTAGTTCAAGGTTGCCTGGAAGAGATCGCAGAAAACGATAGGCCGCCTATTGTATGTTTTGTAGTGTAAAATTTTATTTTTTGTAAATCATCATTAATGTTCCCACTGCTGGGACACGGGCCTCCTCTGTGTGAGAGGGAGTGGGCCGTAATCCACCACGCGGGCCCAATGCGGGTTGGTAGATGTCACATGTCTTCGAATTTTCGGTTCTAGGACATGCCGGTTTCCTCACGATGTTTTCCTTCACCGTTTTGAGAGCAGTGGTGATGAAATAATTTACACAAAGTAAAGCGCCTGTCTGGGTTCGAACCTACGACTCGTAAATCGCGGCCGTTACCACTGGGCCACCACTGCTCTTAAATAAATAATGTTGTTTATTTATTTTCTTGGGCTTTAAAGTTACATATGATTGCCATTAAACTCGCAACCGGCGTGCGTGTATGACCAATGTATGAACGTAAACGAGGCAAAAGGAGTATTAAAGATCGTAGTAGAGGTGTTCTATAGTTTCTGCCTACCCTCATGAGAAGAAGGCGTGAGTTTATGTATGTAAAAAGGGGTGTTCCCTTGTTTCGCAGGCAGAAATTTCATAGAATTGCGTTTCGCAGAAAATGTTTCAAATGTTTCGAATAATTGTTTTAACGACTATTTACTTGAATGAAACATATTTCACAGAAACACAATTCAATGAATTATATTATCACATTTATTTATTTAACAAACTTGTCAATCAATAGAATTATTTTTTAACGAATATCGTTTGTTTGGTGTATTTTTCCGTAGTGTTTTATTTCAACGAAAATGTAAAAATAGATGTTATGCTATCCATAATTTTATAAGGATACATTTTTAAACGTCGAAAATTAAGTGTCGAATTAAAGTCGAGTCAGAACTTAGGCTGCAAGAGCGAGCGAAGCGAGCTCGGGAGTTAGGGCACCCCGACTCGGACAGATTAGGTTTGAAGGGGATATTCGTGGTTATTTTTTTTAAACCACACAGAAATAGACTACGCTGTAGATCCATCGACTACGCTGGCAAAAAAAATATTTATCCGATAAAATTATAAAATACTATAATAGACTATTGAATATTTGTCGATTAAATATTTTTTTTTTGGTTTTAAGTTTTATATTCATTAAACAATATGAGGATTATGAATATTTGATTTGAATATTGAAACATTAAATTTTATTTGTAACAAAAATCAATGATTTTTTATTCAAAGTATCTGCGTATTGATTATTCTATGAAATGATAATATGAGAAAAAAAAATGTGAAACGAAATTCTGTGAGAATTAAATTTATAAAACAATTTACAACCATGAAAAGGCTAATGCCTTACAGTGGGTGGAGAAAGGCTCTGGATAATGATCCTGCAGTTCGATAACATATGAATAAGATTTTAGTCGTCCTTTATTGACAACACGGATTCGTAAATTCTTGCAGTCCATATCTTTGCAAAGTTTCCCAAAATCTGGCAACATTCACAGACAAAAATCTCAGCGCTTTCAACACCACATTTCAGCTCATTTTAACGTCCAAAATAAAAATCCCGGTATACCTCCGGTGTATCTAAGTGTGAAGTAAATTGGTGATATTTTACGAGTCAGTCATTACCGGGACTGTAAAGAGTCGGGATGTTTCCGGGTTTACGACGGAATTCCCGTGACCCGGCGACCTTATTACGGCAAGGCTAAACGATGGAGAGTAACGAGATCGTCCGAAGTTATGACGAATATCCGATTCAGTTCAGAGGTGGCTGACCAAACGTATTGGAGGATTGAGATGAATAAGCAGTTTGGTGGTCTTTAATTGTGGTGCTGTTATTGATGGGAAGTTTTTTTCTTGTCAGGAGAGACACTGTTTTTTTTTGTGTTTTTAGTAATAGTCGAGACATTTTTGGATTCTAATTACTTATTCCGTCGCGATTAACAATAAAAGTATGCATCTACAATATACAACCCACCTGCCCCTGTTGAAGATGCTATCATTTCAGCATTTGATGAGGGCTGAATTGTAAATTTTTATATTTTTTCTTTGAAATTGATACGAGTCGACATTTGAATCGTGAATTCAGATACTTTTAAACTTTTGCCAATAACAGTAAACCACTCTTGCTTGCTTCAAGAAATCAGAAGAATCCTAAAAAATTATAGCACACGAAAACTGCTTACCGCTACCAAAATTTAACACAACCGTCTCCAAAAGTAACATAAAATCGCCCACTAAAAATTCTCTGGCGTCCCAATACGCGATCGTAAGCGGTCGCTAACGTTATGCGACATCGACTATCGATAATAGCTTCACGTAATACGGCCCCCGACACCGCCTGACGTGAGCGGAGAAGATAACGCCACCAATTGCAAATTAAAATGACATTTATTGACCGTTAGTAGATTTTGTTGCTTCACCTAGAATGATTTGATTCCCTATTTAACTGGTGAACACGAAAATTGAGTTTTTTGTTCGCGAAATTAGATTTTTAGTTACGTTCTTGTCGCGCAAACGCTTTATGTCACTTAAGGGACGGGAAATTTCATAACTGAGGTAGAGAGAGCATGGCCTTATTAGGCACAGATTGTTTCTTTGGTGCGGCGGATGAGAAATGAGAGTTAAAAAGTTGAGGCAGTAAATATTAAGTTTTGTTTTCTTTGATACAGATGAGCCTGTTTCGTACTTCGAGTGGCCTTAATTTGGCATCTCGGTGCTTTGCTCTGAATCTTTCATTTGGTTGTCATGTTTTTCTTAGTTTATTTTTACAGGAAGATATTTCGAAATGATCCTGATCTAGGGAGGTACTGATCTAAAACTATGGTATGTACATTATGCAACTCTAGAGTGCCGAAGTAAGGAAAGTATTTTTTAAAGGTAACGTTGTGTTATTATAGTTTTATTTTAAACCTTTATTCAGACAAGTACAAGAAGTACATTAGTTGGTTATATGTTTTGTCTAGTTGAATACAATATTAGAGTTGATAAATATTACTTAGAATTAATTAACTGTCCCGATATCCCCGTCTGTATGTCCCTAGTTGACAAACGCCTCCTCCAAATGCCTCCACTTCTCCCTATCCCTAGCGACTTTTATCCATGCAGCGCCTGCCACAGCCCTAATATCATCTGCCCATATTCTGAATGGCCTGGCCCGTTTTCGCTTTTTGTCCCTTGTAAACCAGTACATCAAAGGCGTAGCGAGGTACGGGCACAGGAGGGCAGCTGCCTCCTAGAAGATGCAGGAATACTCACAAACCGTAAAGTAATATTACGTAGGTAGCCTATTAATAAACAAAAACAAAGTTGATTCTATTGACAGGCGAATGAATTTTATAAGATTGTACTATGAATGGTTAAATTTTGATTCGCTTTTTTACGTGCGTAACTGTTTTCTCGACACCGCGCCGCGATATATTCTTGGTTTGTCCCCCCCTTAACAGAATCCTAGCCACGCCCTTGCAGTACATTATTGTTTTTGACCAGTTTTCCTTTCCTCTGTTCCTGTCCTGTCCATTTTCATTTGAGCTTTCTGATAGTTACAGTCACATACTTTGTTCTTGTATATTTATTTAGATCTGCAGTTCTTATTTTATCAGTTTGCCTCTTCTCCAACATTTTTTTTCCTTTACATAGCATATTGGCGTGTTTCTAGTTTCCTGTTAAGGGCTTTAGTGGTTGCCCAGGTTTGACATCCTAAGTGAGTTGGTACTGGTAGTATAAAAGTATCAAATGGTTTCCTTTTATAGTCATATCAATTTCTCTATTTATGATGATCTCTTTTAGACTCCAGTATTGTTTCCATGCATTTCCTAGACGACGATCTATTTTTTTTGAAATGAGGTCTATTGGTGACATAATTTGGCCTTTTTTTGGGTGGAAAGTTATCAAATAACTTCTCCCGCTCTGGGCGGAGCGGGATGGCGTGTCAGACTCTTACTGACTAAAACCCACCCGTGTTCCTTCAGTTATTGTTGCCAGGGGCCACGATCTCCCTTTCGGTTTTATTCGCAACCCCGGCAGGCATTGGCCCTAGCGGACCCCGTCAATTCTGCTGACATCTCTTTGAAGCGCGCGTGGAACACAACGCACTGTCGACCCGGGCCTGGTCCTTATCGGATGGCGAGCTATCCATTGCTCATCGTCCGTAAGCCCACGCTACGCTGCGGAGGCCGGACATCGGCCTGCGATTCTAGACGCCCAGGGCGTCTCCTCCTGCGGCGGTTAGGGGCGTGAGGGCGTGAATTTTGCCTCTCCCTCACGCGTTCGACCTCCTCCTTCGCGAGCATTACTGCTTCGCAGAAGGAGTTGACGGTCTCCCATTTTTTCTCGCTCCGTACTATGGCCCGAATCAGGGCCGGACGCGGGAGATCACTGCCACCGATCGCCTCCACGAGGACACGGCGATGCTCCGCCCTAGCTGGGCAGACCATCGTATGCTCCACCGTGTCCTTCGGGCGACATAATTTGGCCTAAGTGGACAAATATTCGTTGACAAAGTCAGTTGTATTGTTATTGACGCAGATAGTTTCTTGCTTCCCATTCGTCATTTTGGTTTTTTGGATGTTCATAACCTACTTTGTGAATTTCTCCGTCTAGCTAATTTAGCATTGCCTGCAGTCCATTTTTTGATGGCAAGAGGATTATCAAGTCGTAGGTGAATCGTAGGTGCGACAAATTCTCTCCGTTTTGATGGACTCTCAGTTGTGTTATGGAAAAAAAATAATAAAATGGCTTTAAAAAACTTTTTACAAAAAAAAACAACCGACTTCCAAAAAAAAAACACAACAAAGTGAAAATAACTTTAATTTCGGAAGTCGGTGTCTTGGGTTTTGTATTTTCGTTTTTTACAACCGATTTCCGAAATTAAAGTTATTTTTCACTTTGTAGTGTTTTTTTGGAAGTCGGTTGTTTTTTTTGTGAAACGTTTTTATTTTTCACTTTTTAGTTGTGGTACCTATCCCACACACATTCGAATACCACTACCTGCTACCAGTGACAGAAACTTATCATCTACATACTAAGTGGGAAAAAAATACGTATTTTGTAGCTAACTCAAAAACTACCCAAACAAAGTTAATAAAATTTATATTGGACCAATTTGAGAGTATACCCTTTCAAACAAAAAAGAATTTTCAAAATCGGTCCACAAATAACGGAGAAATCGGTGGACATACATGAAAAAAAAAAAACAAACATACGCTACGAACATAATAACCTCCTCCTTTTTGGAAGTCGATTAAAAATGAGAAGAAAGAAGGAATTAAGTAGGCTACGGATATAGGTTTTTATGGACACAATTTTTACACACTACATAATGTTTAAAACAATTTTTTTGCCTATAGCCTCATAATATAACATCATAGTAACACGAGCGAGATTTTCCTCGGCCGTACTCCACTTAATTACTGTATACAAAAACGAAGGCAAGTAATTAAGTCTCGTAATTAGCCAAGGATGTAGGCTCTTTATAGTCTTTGTAGACAGACAACCTGTATCTACATAATTATGTATATGTATACGTATTAGGACTTGTATAAAGTGCCCAGACTAATTTTACCGACTAAGTTTGATATAGTTCTATTAATTTTGTCTACTATACTGTTTTGTTTTTTGTTCAGATTTAGATATCGTAAGGAAATCGGGGGGCATGGTAGTGCCCCCGCTAAGTCGAGCAGAACAAACATAAAGGCACAGCCGTACCATCTTTTCTCAAAGCCATTCAGGACATTTTCGAACCCTTTTAACTTCGTTGTGGATAAAGCTACAAGCCTGAATTTTTAGTGATCAAGAGGGCTTGATATAACTAGGTATATTCCCAAATTATATTCAATTTAAACTTACAGTTTAAGAACTATGCAGATCAAATTTTCCTGACATACTGACTCACCGATCATCAAAATTCTAAGATACTTCTAGCAGACATACAAGCTTCAAATTTTTTAAACAATTAGTGTTTAGACTATAAAGCAAGGAAAAATTTAAATATACAACAATTTCAGTCCCGTTTTCTAGATATACAAGCAAACGAACTGCATAAGCAACTTTGTAATCGAATATTATTTATATAGGATTACAAAGTTACTTATGCAGTTCGTGTATCTAGAAAACGAAACTGAAATTGCAGTAAATTTTAATTTTTACTTGCTTACTTTTTAATTAATTTTGCAGTTCATGCAATTTTTCATCACTTATACTACCTAAATAGATAGATAGGTAGGTAAATTTAAATTTCATACATGAACAAACAGTTTGTAAAATTATTCATTACCTGCGCTACCTATACCTTTTTTACATAGATATGGACTAGGTGTCTAGTGTACCTATCTAATGGAATGTATAGGTAGGCACAATCAGTCTCTTAGAAGGTTACTTGTAAAATGGGCAACAAATGAAATTAGTTGTGAATTAAACTGCATTGAAATTGAATGAAGAGGCAATTATAATTAGGTATAACAACCGTTGGGATCTACCTACACAAATCTACCTGTGCAGATTAACACACAAATCCACACGTTATATTAAACTGATGTAGGTTCAGTTTCAGAATCGGGGTATCTACCTACAAAAAGAAATGAGATCCCATCAAAAACATAACATGAAAAAAATGCAAGTCTCGCAACGCAGTTCTTCTACCGTAAATAGTAGATGTGAGATCTAATAATGTAAAACTAAGTCTGTTAATTTTATTCAGTACCTATGTATTTGCCATCTTTATTTCTTTAATAAATATAATGACTTGGCCATCGGACGGCAATAGAATCTACATTCTACATTCAACAAAATCTACCTAATATTAGCGCTGCGCTTTATTTAATTAGGACTATTTAAAATAGTAGATCATTCATATGTGATTATGCTGCCGTACGAAGGCCAAGTTGACAAGGCTTGTTCGCAAAAAGGCGTGACTTCAGAAAACCCCATAGAAAAAAGTCTGCAGCTGTCAAAACGAGCGATCTTGCAGGCCACTGAAAATCGAGAGATTAAGAGGTCCGATCATTGGTTAAAAACAATGAGACAGTAATTGGTACTTGTAGAGTTATAGCGCACCATGATTTTACGATGTGAGTTTTACATTTGTGTACTTCTAACATTCCATTTCAAAAAATGAGAGCATCATCCAAAGGGGTGATAAGTTATGCACCACCAATAAGAAAATCTTGTGCAAAATTTCATACTTCTAAACCTAGATCCCATCGGATTACCCCCTTAGGTAATCCGATGTTTGTTAGTGAATGAATGAATTTATATTATTTGGATGTTAATATCTATTGATAGATTTAAGATTTGTTAATAATTGTCTTTGGGATTGACATTCCAATGAATGCTTATGCTTATGCAATAAATGATTATACATTCCAATAAATATTAATAAGCCACACAAAGCAAGATTTAAGTACACAGTTAATAAAAATAATTAACAAAACATTGACCTTTTTTCTCTAGAAGCAGCGCCTCTACGATGTGTCTGATAATACCTACTGGCCTCGTCCTAGTATGACTTTCAAATTTTGTTTAGATATTTATTTTAATGTTATGATAGCGAACCTTTTTGCTTTGTGGTTGAAATAATGTTTTAGTAATTTTTTGTTAATATGGTTTCTTTTTAATATAGGGTTTAAAAGTTATCTCAAATTGTACTTACTGATGCTAAATAAGTGCTGGGAAAAAGGCGTCAGTTTATTTATGTATGTGTACTTCAGCATATAGGTATAACTAAAGAATTTAATAGGTACAAATGTAAAGGTTTTCATTTGTTGAAAGAGATAAATAATAAGCTCTAGGGTAGGTCGAGGGTTATGAGAAAATGTAACTGGCGAAATGTGAGTGTACTTATATAATACACCTCTGTATACGCCTTTGGGGAAACACAGGCGTGATGTTATATGTTATTACATTTTCACTGTTCATTTTCCAATAAGCTTTAGGTAATATTCATAAGAAGATCATGCCCAAATTATACTTCTAAATATACGGAAGTGAGAACAAGAAGAGGGGTGTAATAAATAACACTTTTATCGCTCTGCGCTACGTAATAGTATCTTGATTCATTAACAGAATAGCATTATAGCTTCACATAATATGTGGGCGGTACCTTTATGTGGATTCATCACGAATATTATCAAGCATGTGTTCTTCGAAGCGGGGAGGGCAGAGACGCTGTTTTAAAACCAGATGGCAACTGTATTTAAATAAATTATGGATCTAGTTATTGCGGAAACTAAATATTTTTACAAAACATTAAACTGTATTTAGTGTTATAAAGACGAACATTATGGATAAGGTTAGATAGACTGACATAAACAGCACGTAACACATAGAAAATAAGTTTTTTTTTGGTGAGAAAGTAAACTAAGTCAATGGAAAAATTACAGGCACTTAAAGTAAAAACCTGCCGATCGTCGACTATTCCATTACTCTTAAACTCAGTAATCTCCTAAGATTGAGGTCGAAACACCACTTAATTTATAACGGCAAAACATTAACGATAATGTTCGGACGATGCTCGTAAAAAATTACTTTATCGCTTCTCTGAGGCGTTCGTTATTAACTCGAATTAACAATTTGCAGCGCTATTCCGTACATCTGTACTCTGTAGTTAATAACTTTATCGTTCAATAATAACGTTCTTCAGGAGTAAAAAGCCTTAATGTGTATATAAAGATGACGCAGTTTAGGTGACCAACAAACCGCTGCGTCGTATCCAAGTTTACTGTTGAAACTCAATTAAAATTCAGCAATTTTGTTGGTCGGGACGAAATTAAATCGGAGTAACATCGAGCCGGTCTGTCGCCCGTCCCAATATGACGTATAACGGGGCGTAGGCGGTAGACTAATACTACGATTTCAATGTTGACGATAAATAATTTGGTGTATATTGCTTTTGGGTTTGTTGATTCGAGGGATTCGATTTTCGTGTACCTGCTTTAAAGTGTTTACTTAATGACTTGTATTCACAATACTTTAACTTACACGCTACGTTCAAATATCCAAAAATAACCCGATCAATCTTGTATCATCATCATCATCTTCATTTCAGCCGAAAGACGTCCACTGCTGAACATAGGCCTCCCCCAAGCACCTCCACTTCGACCGATTCTGTGCTTTCCGCATCCAGCGGATTCCTGCGGCCTTCACAAGGTCATCGGTCCATCTTGTGGGAGGCCTTCCAACGCTACGTCTTCCGGTACGTGGTCGCCACTCCAGAACCTATCGACCCCATCGGCCATCCGTTCTGCGAGCAATGTGCGCTGCCCATTGCCACTCAAGTTTGGCAATTCTTCGGGCTATGTCGATTACCTTGGTTCTCCTGCGGATCTCTTCATTTCTGATTCGATCACGTAGGGAAACTCCAAGCATAGCTCTCTCCCTTGACCTGTGGGTGACTTTTAGCCTTCTGATAAGGTCCATTGTGAGCGACCACGTTTCAGTACCATAGGTCATCACTGGCAACACGCACTGGTCAAAGACTTTCGTCTTAAGACACTGTGGTATGTGGGACGAAAAGATATATATAGAAATCAATCTTGTATATATGGAGGCAAACGAAAACATGTAACCATCTTACCTCACAACGAATTACACAACAACATACTATTTAATTCAATCCAAAACAAATAATAAATGAGATATAGAAAAAAGGTAGAAGTAATTCATCAAAAAGATAGACTACTAACAAGGACAAGTAAAGTTTTCCGAGTCCCCTACTTAACAGTTCCACGGGGCTACTTATATGGGTGGTTCTCTACCTTGGCAGGAGGGTAGGCAGCACGTAAATAATTCATTGACTACCCGCATTTGTTATGATGATAGTGAGTGCGTATATCGGCTGCCTACGAGAGGCCGACTTAATAGCGGCTAGGTATTTATAGCTGGTTCGGTGTTTTTCTGTATTTGTTTTAGTTATAAAATAGCTTTTTCGTATTGTGGATCGATGTTGAAAAGATAAAATTTTAATGTAACAACTTTTTTAATTACCGACTAAAGTTTGTAGAATGTTCTATTTGAATCAGAATAGAAGTTAAATAAAATAAAATAAGTTGTGAAGTGGTTGCGAATTTAACTTTAACCTTTTGAAAATTTTATTATCAAAGGTCCTTTTTTATGGTCTAATTTTAAATAATTGAATGTTAATTGAAATAACTTTTTGCTTAGCTAACACTGTTGTGATTAATACCAAAAATTGTGCTGTCTTCAAACTATAATAAACTAATTCTCTCTGTAAATAAGACTGCAAACGGCTTGTTTTGGCGGTAGGCCTGCGACGTATTGAACACTTTTGTGTTGTTAATTCTTTAAGATGTAAACGTCATCGACTGCAAATGGATTGTCTACATAATTGAGACTGTTTTAAACGTTCGATTTTCAAGCTTGTTCAAAATATAAAACACCCAATGATCCTGACCCTACGGCTGAAAATGAGTTGTCTACATGAATAACTGACCTTTACTCGCACCGTCGGGCCCGCGAAGTATGGAACACTCTTCTATTGTGCCGAACGGCGTGAAGAGTTGGCGGACATCCTCCTCAGTCTGCTGTTTGCTGAGCATGCCCACGAACAGCTTCCGATCTGTGACGAGAAACATACGGTTAGAGCCTTGATATTGTACCGCTAAGTGGCGCTCCGTTGCTAGTGTATTTGTTGGAGTAATGTTGATCGTGTTTGAGTTTTGAGTGTTGAAAGTCGATGGTATTTTGTTTACCAAAACAATTTTATTTTTGTTTTACAGTTCATATCAAACAATCATTCAGAGTTGTCGAAAACACTCTACGCAATACAATTTACGATAACACAGTCAAAACTGACGTGATTGAATGATTCAAACATTTTTACTACGCCGGGTCTACGGCGTAGGCGCGCCGCTACGCTGGGCCTACGCTTTGCTACAATACTCGACGTTCAAACTCAAACAGTTCATTCGGATTAGACTTAGTAACTTTGTTTGTCGAAGTCGTAACTAGCAACAGAACGCAGTCAAACAAAGAGGCACACCACAGTAAGCCTAGCGGTGGTGCGTGGAGCGGCGGGCTTAAACTGGACTTCGGTGCCAATGGACCAGGTTCTCAAGTAGCGACCGGGCGAGTGCAGACGGCCTCAGACAGGGCGCTGACGCGCGTTACATTCGGATAATGGCGCGCGTACACAACGCCACATTTAGTGGCACCGCAGTCGCGCGACAGTTTCCCGCTAGCACCACGGTACCTATTAATTTTGTGTGGAAAAACAGCTTATTAATTTTGGTTAATACTTTGTTTTGCATATTTCAAGTTAGAATAAGTTGTTTTTCGGTTTGATTACAATGCATTTAAATCAATGAGTATGGGACGTAAATGCGCATACTTTGATTGCAGCCCACAGAGACAACAAATAAAAATATTTCGTAACTTTTTAAACTCTTGATTGAGTATCAAAATATTATTGTTTCAGAAATGATTTACTTTGAACATGTCATGAATGTATGTGCATTTACGTAGCTGATTGTAGCGCCGTGTGCGCGCGCACTAAGTTGCTACTGTTGTCAATGTTAAGTCAAGGAAGAGACAGCCTAGAGAGTTTACAATTTTGAGGTGCATCGAGAAATTTAATGAGATAATTACAACAATAAATGTTCTGTTTCAACGGTTGGATAGGTAGTTGAATAATTGTAAAATTTATTTTCGTCTCAGACACAATTCGTACCAATATTTTCAAATTCATAAATTGAAATTGATAAAATTACAACTTATTATGAACTTATGAGACACAATATTATAATATACCTGAATCTGATTATAGTACACAAGCAAAACTCAAAACATCTGTGATTAAAATTCGAGGCAACATTTTGTGGAGTTATCTGTAATTGCTCTTAGATGACTTACTAACCATAACTTACTTTTGAAGTAATTTAAAAAGTGATTTATATAAAATTAATTTCTGGATGCACATAGTAAAGGTTTTCCACATTTCCTTCAAAATCAGCGCCCTATCACAGGGTGACGAGTGAGCCGCCACTACACGCGCCCGCTCCCATCACCTGCATCACCTTGTGACGTCATCACACCTCACCATACCCTATCACATGTGGTGGAACAACAACAGCTCTATGATAACACATAACACACAGTTTTAGTTAATGAAATACAACGAACAAAATTCAAATTCAGGTCAACACAAAAATTAGCACATTACACTAAAACGTTGCAATGGTGAATCGACGAGGGTCCCGTAGATTATTAAGGGTCACACATCGATTAGGGCCTACGGAACCCTCTGGGGCTTTGTTACTTTAAGACTTCTGTGTGAGCATAGAAGTTCGCGTCACCCAATTCTTTATTTCTTTTTTTAAACGAGCGGCATCAATTTTGGGCGTCAAAAGGCTCTTTACAGAAATCGGCGTTCAATATAGTAGAACTTTTTAATAAAAATTAATGACATAATAACATAAATCCACACTAATTACGCATCGAAATGAATACGAAAACAGAAAAAATAAAATAGTTTTTACAGCACGACGATAACTAATGGTGCAGAGTGAGGGTTTGCGTTCCACGTCTAATCTTTTAGTTAACAGTCGAGTTTGCCTTGACAAGAAACCAATTATCCGAGAGCAAAAAGTTTTTACCACAAACATTTATATTAAAAAAAATAACAATCCATTTTTGAAAAGTGACTGATCAGAGATATAAAGCTGCGAATGGAATAGAATAGAGTGGGCAAGGCATACTTGGCAAGGTTAGACGTGGACATTCGCTCACTGCGCGCGCTATTTGACAGACAGTGACAACAGTACAGCCTAGGGCACGCACAACAAACGCTACCTGTGTCCGCCTATGCGCGCCGTCTCCCCTCGCCCCCTGGAACACAAGAACATGCTACACACGCTTACTCCACCGCTCCACATTGTAACTCATTGTGTTTGTGAGGAATACGAGTAATCAACTCATTAAAGTTGTTGTCGACACCGGTATTTTTATCCTTCTAAAAATCGAAAAAGATACACTGTTTAGTTTATTCTACAGTTTACAGTTCAACATTACTTATGAAGGTACAGATTAATAATACCTAATTAAGAATAATTTTATATTTTTAAGGGTGGCCATTGCAGTACCTGTGTTTTTGCTGCTTAAGGCAGGTTACGACCTTAATAGTAAATCGGATTTAGTAGGTTTTTTAACAAGATTTACATTAGGACACAGGGTTTAAATGACATAAATCAATGCTCACAATTTCTGAAATTAATGATGATTGTTCAATCAACTTTTTGACAGAATGTTGTAGCGGTCTGACATTCGTTAAAACGTTTGATAGGATACGATAGGGTAAAATAAGAGTGAACTTAATTGTATTTCAGCCTGACTCCAGAACATCTAAAGGACCTATTGAGTTCAGGCGCCGGGGACGCTGGCGAGTCGCTACTGAAGAAGCTTGCGGCCCTGATTAACCTCATGCTCACCGGCGGTGTGAACGAGGCTGTCGTCGATGTCTTATACGAGGCAAACCTAAACCAATGCTGGTCCTGCTCCACAACCACAACTAATTGATTAACATTTGCAAATACTGTTGGAGCTGCTGAAGATTGTAAGACCATCTTTGCATTGTATAAACTCAATCTCTTTTGTATTATATAATTGCATAGCACACTATGTGAGCACTATGTACTAAAGAGTTACCATTTACCGGGTAATATGTCTTGCATTGACTTGAATGTACCCTGGCGGCTGTGAGTATGTCATGCTCACTCAAATGTTTCGCTGATGGTGGCGCGTGTGTTGGATCATTTAGCTCCCTTCAAAATGGTTGAGCTGAATGGTGCTAATCCATGCGTCATGTTCGTGAACGGGCGCCGTCAGTTGGGACGGGTCATCTCTTAGCTGCCAGGGCTTATTTTTTTTTTTTTTTTAAATTGTTCTTTTTTATCTTTTTACTACGGACGCTTCTCATGTGCACGTCTTTCTACATTGTTCTCACATGTATAATTTCAACATGAATAATGTAACCAATATTTTGTAACAATTTTTTATTTAAAAGAGTGTCCGTGGAGTTTCTTGCCCGTTCTTCTCCATAGGTACCTACTACGCTTTGGAATGGGCAACTAGCTTCATACCTATTTCTGACTGACCGATTCCTTGACAATTCAAAAGTGCCTGTAAATGGTTTAATTGAAATAAATGTTTTGAGTTTGAGTTTGACCTATGTGCCCAGCGCAGGCAAGACGGCGGAATTCGTCCCATCACCGTTGGGTGCACCTAAAGGCGTATGGCAGCCAAAATATGCTGTAAGCTATACAGTGAATCCCTTACAGCTTCTTTCTTACAGGTTGATGTTAGGAATGCCTTTAACTCTGTCAACAGGGACACTTTGTTAGCTGAAGTCAAAAAGGAACTACCCGAAATTTATGGTTTTATTAGCTGCGCCCCGCGGTTTCACCCGCATAAGTCTCGATCCCATGGGAAAAAAAAAGTATCCTATGTTCTGTTCCAGCGCATCATCTATATATGTGCCAAATTTCATCCAAATCCGTTCAGCCGTTTTAGCATGAAGGCGTAACAAACAATCTTACTTTCGCATTTATAATATTAAGGATGTGGCAGTGTTACAGGTATCCCTCTAAATTACTAAAGAAAGACAATGTTTTGGAATCTGCAGTAGAATGTCAACAAGGTAACCCTCTCGGGTCAGTCATTTTCAGCTTGGCTATCCATCCAATTATCCAAAAACTAAATTCAAAATTTAACGTGTGATATTTAGATGTTGGAACGCTAGGAGGTGATGTAAACATCGTTTTGAAAGACCTACAACTATTCAAACAACAATGTAAATCCATTGGCTACCTTACCTTAACCCAACAAAATGCGCAATTTTTCTTTCTGACATACCGACAGACAATTGACCCTTGAGAAATTTAATGCAATAGCCAATCACAAATCAAATGTTAGAAAAAAGTTCACTTCAGCTCCTAGGTTCCCTAATTTTAGAAGACAGTTTTTCTCCTTTCATCAACAAAAAAAACAAAAACTTCGACGTTTCCGACAGACTCTGTCCTCTGTCTACAGCACTGAAAAAGAAAATTTTAGGCCCCTGACTGGTTGACTCTGAAGTGCCGTGCTTGACCGATGCGGAGAATGCCTGGAAAGTGGCTTGCCCGAATACAGATCGGCCCGTGTACTCATTTTCCCAGAGGCAGTGGGATGAGCCGCTCTGCAGGTTGGTACGGAATAATCTTATTAATGCGTCCACCAATACTGCTGAGCGTGCCCGCCTGCTGGCTGTGAGCGAGTGGGAGTCGGGCCTCTGACTTCAAGCGCTACCGTCACCCAACATAGGCACTATGCTGGGTTATACCACCTTCCGGCTCCCTGTCTGTGTCTGGGCGCTCCTTGTGTGGCTCCGCATCGCTGCCAATACGGTGAAGGTGTCGACTGTCTCGGATACCATGGCCTATCCTGCAGTAAGAGCGCAGGCCGGATAGCACGGCATGCCGGCATCAATGACATCATCCGTCGTGCTCTTGCGTTGTGCCAGCTGTTTTAGAAGCCAATGGCTTGGCACGCGACGATGGGAAGAGACCAGACGGAATGACCATAATGCCTTGGAAGGTAGGTAGGCCTTCGGTGTGGGATGCAACGTGTGTCTACATCCTTGCGCCATCTCATCTTCCTAGCACGGCGGGCTGTGCTGGGGCTGCTGCTGCAGGTGCGGAAAACCTCAAACGGCGCAAATACTCCAATATTATTGGGACTTATATGTTTGAGCCGTTTCGGGTTGAAACACTAGGGCCATGGGGCCCGAGTGCCCACCTAGGTTTTCAAGATATCGCCAAGTGGCTGGTCAACTCTTCACGTGACTTATTCTTTGACTAAAGAATCAGCATTGCCATACAACGTGGCAATGCTGCCAGCCTTTTGGGCACTTTTCCTGTTGACAGCGATGCGGGCGAATTTTTCGATGCCCTTTGATTATTCCCCCCTTTTTGTACTTGTACATATTATTATTTTAAGTCTGTTAGTTTTATATTAGAATATAAATTAAACTAAATTCACTTTTAAAAAACGCTCCGAAAAAGCTTAGTATTTTAATTCGAACCAAATTCAACAGTTCAAACACTATTGAGCTCTTTTTCTAGTTAAAATGGTTTTATGAGACAAAATTAAACGCTAACATTCTTTAACGGTGGCTGGTATTTGCAGTGAGGAAAACGAGGTACTTAATTGTTTCAGTAATTTAAACGTTTTTCGATTTAATACGATTTAAGAGTAGATTAACATAAGTGCAGCGTAATGTTATGCAATAGTAGCTCGCGGATTATATTTAATTTCAATGCCCCTGCAATACTAATGTTGCCTGATTGTATGGCATTACTTTTCGGCATATATTTAGTATCAGTCAAGAGGATTAATTACTGGACTACATGGTGGCTGGTTTTATTTTGTACTAGGTTTTGGCCGCGGCTTCACCCGCGTGGATATCGGAAAATATCCCACGGGAACGTACTACCGAGATTTTATACCTAATAACAGAGGAAAACTTCATTGACTCCTACCGCTGCGCCCGCGTTGCTCCGCGTAATTTTGAAACTGTGATATCTTTTAAACTATTCATTTAAATTATTTGATTTAAAAGTATATTGTAATTAAAATTAAATGCCCAATTTAAATAACATAATATCATATTTTTTTGGATAAAAAAGCTTCGAAAATAACAATTAAATTTTTTATCAAATTCTGAAAGATAAAAATGGTAATTGTGGGTCATCCTTAGAAGATAGACATGTGCCAGTGCGGACTTTTTTGTTGAACTTTTTAAGATAAACAATACCGTAGAACATAAATTTGATGTATCTTTTTCGGTTTAGGCAGCGCACGCCAATAAAGCTCCCAGTCGGTATGATTTTTCCCGACTTCTTCAACAATAATTGTCAAATTTCAGCCAATTTACACAAAACCTTAATGAATTATACATTAGAACCTTTTGCATGAATCACTCCATCCATTTGTGAAAACCGTTTGAAAATCCGTTTGGTAGTTTTTGAGTTTATCGCGTTCAGACAGACAGACAGACAGACGCGGCGGGGGACTTTGTTTTATAATATGTAAGGATAAGAAGAAGTAATTGCTCTTCAGCTGATCAGTAAGAATACAATTCTGCATTTTATTAAGGCATTTGTCCTTAAACCCAATTATTCCACATTTCCGTGTAACAACAACAAAACAACAATTAGCCATCTTTAGCCGAACAACCAGGTACAAAACTAAAGGGCAAGGACTCACGGAGTTTGCAAACAATGCACAGTTACACGTACAGTCGTGGCCGTCTGTCCCTAAACATTGTTCGGAATATTAGTGCCGGTGGGGAACGGTCATTAAATTCAGATTTATAAGCGCCCAGCCGGATATCTCTCCCGTGCGACGCTGCTAATGACCACGTAAATTGAGATAATTTCACAGTGGACTTGATAATAAGGCTGCGGACATACGCACTAGGTGAGGTATGTGGCGGAGGGAAGATTAGTAAGGTTTATGTACGAGGTGCATGACTTTTTTTGGAGCGGAATATTTTGATATTTTTTATTTCATTTCTAGTCCATTTGGCAGTGAGTGATTGAATTGTTAACAGCAAGTTTTAAGATGAATGTAGGTAGGTAAATTTATTCTGAGATTTCTTGTAAAATTATCTTATCATATTATTATCTGATTTGCATGTTGTTTTTGTGCTCGGCTCATAAAACGTCCATCCATACTTTTATATTTATTTAAGAGTACTAATAGCTGATATAAAATTTTTCACAAATTAATAACCCTTCAAATAACCTCGTATTTATACCCAAAGACTTAAGAGACTAAAATGACCCTTAGAATAAATCTCTCAAACATAATCCCCGAATTAATTTGGAAACATATTCATATGTCTCTAAGGATTAAGTTAGCCGAGATTCTTAAACACAGGTCAAAAATATTAGATATTCGGTCCCTACCTGCTCCTCGAGTAAATTATTACAAAAGGGATTAGATGGAATTTGGTTTTCATTAAGTTTTTATTAAAATTATGAACAAAAATTTAATAAAATTAGACAAAATGTGGGTTAAAATGAAACTCTTTAATGATTTTTACTTTAAACAATCTTCGCATAGGAATAAGTTTGCGTAATAATTTATTAAGTGTAAAATATGAAACAAATAACAATTTAGATTTACTGAAATTAATAGAAACATTATTTGCCGGAAATATGATGTACCTATAGAGAGAGAATTTATGATGTCATTGCAAAAAAAAAAATTGCTTTTCCAAACATGTTTCGCCTATAAATGTGCATGCGACATCTTTACTTTTGTGCTATGCTTTTTCAATAATATGACTTCGTAAAATATACATACATAAACTCACGCCTTCTTCCCATGGGGGTAGGCAGAAACTACAGAACGCCACCTGCTACGATCCTTCATACTCCTTTTGCCTCGTTTACGTTCATACATCTGGTCATACACGCACGCCGGTTGTGAGTACTACGCACTTGGCCTTTCTGAAGAACATCACCAATAAGGATTCATAAAATATGTATAAATAAAATTTTCAACAAACCAATGTGTGGTACCTACTTTGCAACTAAAATACGTTTGAACCAAAAATCCGTTGTAATACCGAAATTCTACTTATTTGATGCACATCGGATTAAAGTAGCAAAGTAATCCCACTTCACTTTGCGAAACAGTTCAAGAGCTTGAATGAGTAATAATAACATTTGGTATTCATTTAAATCTCCTGAACTGGATAAGTACAGACACGAACAAAAATAAGTATACACTTTTCGAAAAAAAAAAACTCGTGAACTAACGATTGCAACCTTGAGATAAGACCATTTTGTTGACAGAGAAAAAAGGAGGAAGTTTACTTAAACTGTATTTTTAAATTATTTGTATAAGTACGAAAACACTATGTTCATCGTATCATATTTCAAATAATAGGTACTTTAAGATATAATCGCTTTTGAGTTTTGTTCGTCATCATCATCATCATCAGCCTATAAATGTTCCCACTGCTGGGACACAGGCCTCCTCTCTATGAGAAGGAGTGGGCCGTAATCCATCACGCGGGCCCAGTGCGGGTTGGTAGATGTCACATGTCTTCGAATTGTCGGTTCTAGGACATGCCGGTTTCCTCACGATGTTTATCTTCACCGTTTTGCGAGCAGTGATGATGAAGTAATTTACACAAAGTAAAGCGCCTGTCTGGGTTTGAACTTACGACCTACAACTCGTAAGTCGCGGCCGTTACCACTGGGCCACCACTGCTGCTGAATTTTGTTCAGTGTATACATATATAAGCCCGTTACTGTACGTACTGGTTTTGTACTTTAGCAGACAAATAATTCTGTAAATCTGTTGCGAGTACCCTTTGCAAGGTTTGGGGCCAACTTCATAGCATTATTGTAAGCCTACATGTGTATTGGGAGCTAGGCAATTTATGAAATAAGTATGTTTGTTTGATAATTTAATAGATTTAAAAAAGCGGGGTTTTGAAAAAGGTTGTATGAGTACCAATTTGAGTAGTTATATAGTGTGTGAAACTTTTTTGCAGCTGTAAAGTTACAGGGAAAGTTGGTCGAAACTAAATTTCAGAGTATCTACTATGAAATAAAGCGCCAGATTTGAGCGACATAAGTCGACCAAAATAATATATTAATTAACCAAAAAAAAATCCTCTCTACAGCTTAGCTCCTTCAATGGACGTACCGCCTTTTCATTTATAATGCTACTTTAAACCTCTCAGTCGTCGTGTTACCGGTGACGTGCCGGTGCATTACCGGTGCCGCGCCGGTGCCGTGCCGGTGTCGTGCCGGTGTCGTGCCGGTGCAATGCCGGTGCCGTGCCAGTACCGTTACGGCAATCCGGCAGCCGCAATCCTTCTCATTAAGCACTAATGCTGCACTATAGTTGAAGCCCTTAACGCCGCGATAAATAAGCTAATTATACGCTCAATGGCCACCAATTTGTACTGGGATTTGATTGGTTATTATATACCTTCCTATTAATGTAGGTTTGTTATGTAAGGCGGTTATGCTGTTCTGACTTTGTGGTATTTGTAAGTGTAAACATTATAGATATGTGATATCTGATCTTAGTTTCTAGCCCTATAAATATAAGGTACATAATTATATCGCTTATTATATAAGTGTGGTTTTGAACTAAGCAGAATTATAATATGCGTCCAATTTGTATTGTAAATGCTGTCAGATGTTTGTTCATGATAAAGAAATACTTTTTCTCAATCTTAACCTATAGGTAACTGATTCATAGATGGTATTTAAAAACAAATGTAATTTGTTTACACGTAAAAATCTTTTTACCTAATCTATTAGTCATTATAGAAAGAAAACTAGACTGCCTCGTTGGTCTAGTGGTCGCAAGCGCTATTGCTGAGCATGAGGTCTTGGGTTCGATTCCCGGGTCGGGCAAAGTGTTATTGGGTTTTCCTATCTGGAATTTCTCAGTAGCAACCCGGAGTCTGGACTTGTGCCCGGTTGATGGCAATAGGCTCGCCCCCTATTACATGAGGCTTAAATATAAGTGGCGAAATGTGGATGTACCTACTACAGGTACACCTCTGCCCAACCCTTCGGGGAAACAAGGCGTGATGTTATGTATGTATGTAGAAAGAAAACTACCAACTTAATTTGTCCGTATATTCAAATCACAACTGTCATTCTATGAAAGTTGCCTGTAATGGCTATAATGCGGCAAATTAGTGCAGTGTATCAATTTGATAAACAATTGATTTCCCTGACAGTACAATTTACGCAAACTTGGAAGTGAGTAAAACAATAATCTTAAGACAAAGCAGTCCGCGAAATTGTCACAAGGACACTAAATTAAGGTCAAAAGACAAAACGCTAAGTTTATAGATGCTTGAAGTCTGGACACTCAGTCAATAAATTATTGGAACTAAACATTCCTGGAATTCCCAAAGTTTGTGAATCTAAAGACTTAGGGACTATTGGTAAAGTGTCCTTGAAATATTTGGTCTTGATATCTATAATTATAAATGGAAGATTTTTGAAGCGAAAATTCGTTAGGCGCGTTGAGTGATTTTTGGTTAGGGGATATGCCTTTGCGTCACCGACTTGCTAAATGTTCACAGTATATCTGTTGCTATAAGGGTGACCACTGATATGTCATAGTTTTAAGTTTTCACTTGTGTCGGCGGCCCACATTACTGCCTATTTTCTGGATAAGCAATCAATAAGAGCAGATAAAATATCTCCATAGGCTAATATTATGTAGTTATGGCATTAAAACTAGGGCGTTCTAAGTAAGCAGGAAGTAGTTATGAAGATTGGATAATAGAACACAATATTAAGCTGCATAAACCAAAAAATCCCAACAGTAACAATATTCACACCATTCCCTCCTACAATTTACCCAAACTGCACCAATCTAATTTCGTAACTACACTCGGAGTAGGTACATAAAAACTCTCGTTGCCTCTTGCCTCGCACCTTTTCTGCGTAATGCCTCGTCCCCAATCAATCATAACAACATATTGTTTGTTTGCAAGGGATAACGTTTCCGTTCTAACGTGAATTTATGAGGGGTAGCAATATTATTGATAGGTTTCATGCAACATTAGCGGCTTGATTGGTAGCCGCTCCTGTTTTATTTTTGGAGGCATGGAAATTGATCGGGGCTGCATAAAATGAGGAGGTTCGAGATGTTTTGAAATGGGAATTCGAGGTACTCTTTGGTGTTTACATTGGTGTAGCAGTCTGCATTATTATACATCTTTAATCTTCTCAAATGACTTGATCATGTGTTTTTGTGCCAATAGAAATAGTCTGCAATGAGTTTGCTTGCATGCCTTGATTTATTGCTGAAAGATAGCTTTTAAATCTTTTATTATTCTTTATCTATAAAATTTCTCAAAGCTACTATATTAAAACTTTCAGGTGACGGTCCAAACCACTCAGTTTTTACGACCATCAAAAATTTTATGTGCGATAAAATATTTTATCAACCAAACCTATTGGAAGTCTACAAAAAACCTTCATTTTATAATCTATCTGTATTCTGTATGGATCGGCCTCTTCATGTAATACAGCAATTAAGAAGACCCTTCACTTTCAGTTTCACATAAATTCGTTTCTAAATTGGCTGTAGGTAGCTTAAAACCGTTGAAGCGAAAATTTCAATGTTCAGTTGATTCCATTAATTAGGCATGCTGTGCTCTCCCATCTAGCCAAGTTGAATAGCCAATTACATTGATAATTGGAGGTCGCGCAGGTGTCTTCACGACAAAGACGGAGCTGGTGTGGTGCGAGTGAGAAGATGGACGAGGGAGTGAAGATGTATTAATCAGACAGGACAGTGACCTAGTGACGTTAAGTTCTGGCAACATGTACAGTCGATGGATGGAAATAATTCTCTACCTTGCCAAGTAAACTACTAAGTAAGGTTGATACTTGTCTATGTTCGCTGACTATACATAAAGTCACTTTGTTCACTTGTCATAAGGTTGATTTTGGAGCATGATAAAGTGAAACAGTGACACTCCGGGAGTGCCGACAGAAGTGAAAACTTGAACAAGATCGCCTTGGTGGAAGAAAGAAGAAAAATACTTTGTAGAACATTGGTCCGTAAACTTATTTAAATAAAGAGCACAATGGCGTTTACAAAAAAAAAAGTGGCACTCCGGGAGTGCCGACAGAAGAGAAAATTTGAAAAAAAAATCGTCACCGCGGTAATATATGCGTTGATGTCTTTTACTCCACGCACCGCGGTAATCAACGCGTTGATGTATTTTACTCCACGGTGTTGGTATATTCCGTTACAGTGTCGCGAAATCAATGGTTTAGTTCCAATCTCAAAAATGCTTAACGTGCCTAAAGAAGTTTTCTCTTCAAAAATACTTCCAAAACCTTTAAAGTAAAAATGCTTGTATATAACATTGATCCGTAACGTAACCTAAATAAAGACCACAATCGCGTTTACAAAAATGAGGTGTCGGGTAACGGTGTCGCGAATTCAAATGTTTTCTTCCATCTCAAAAATGCCCAAAAAAAAGAAAGAAAGAAGAAGAAAGAAAGGAAGAAAGAACTGTTCACTTAAAAAAAATGTAGTTCTATTTTCTTAAATAACAAACTTCTCACTACTACCTATATAGGTAGGTAAGTAAGGTTTTCTTTCAGAGAATAATTATGTGCTCAAAGATTTCTTATCAATCATTTATAAATATTAAAAGTTTTGATCAAACGATGAGAAGAAAATAAATACCTAGTTCTTAAATCAAAAGCTGTAACGAAAATAGTCTAAAATTAAAATAAACAATAGAAACTCGCTAAAACCTTACAACTTAACACGCCAAATTTAGTGTGACGAATTCCGGGAGTTTGATTCTATTTAGTTTATGTGAAAGTTATATAGCTTGTTTACTGCGAGGGGGCGCCACCGGAGTGCAGTTACTACGTGCTAAAACACTACACTTGAGACTATCTAGGTTAGCACAGCCACTGGCATGACAGCTATGAGCTAGTCCATCTTACGAGTTGTTAAAACTTGGGAAGTGGTTGAATTTTTGACTGTCCTAAATATTATCTGTAGTACCATTATGTATAATTCGTTGAAAAACACTGTCGAACAAGTATACTATGTTCTTGTACTGCACCGTAACGTTTTGGACATTGTCTGATTTATGTTTTCGTGTTAATAAAATCATAAAAATTAGTTTACCTTAATATAATTTACTTTAAAAGGTGAGTTCCAAATAATAAAAAAATGATCTTATTTAAAAAAAAAACTAAAACACAATTTGGAAGTGCTGTTTCTAAAAAAAAAATAGATTATGTACTCAGTTATTTTTATACCTAAATGTACTATAGGAAAACCTCTTTTTAAACCCTATTTGCCTTCGGGGAAACGTCGTGAAGTTATTTTATGTTATTACCTATATTTATAAGCGCTTTGGTTAAAATTCTTCAAGTATACTTATATTGTACTTCTAACGAAGTAGTTAAATAATTTAAACTCTCAAACACAACTACTGTGAATGGCAGCGTTAATCGGAACAGACTGGTCGGCTACCGCGCCGGCCGTGTCATCGACAGATATGTTCGACGTAGTTGCTTCAAGGACATGGACAATACAAACGGGCCCCGAAGGTCTCCTGCCCAGGAGACCTTCGTAAAGAAGAGAGCTTGGTATGGGTTTTTTGTAATAGGTAGGTACGTGGAAATTTAGATTAGGTTCAGACAAACACAATATTGGGACGGTCAAGTGTCCATCAGTTAAAATATTAAATTGCATTCAATGTTCATAGTCGACTCGATTTGGCCTGAGCCACTATTTCGACTAGCGAGGACTCCCATGTATCATCATCTGCCTAGCCTTTTCCCAACTATGTTGGTCTCGGCTTCCAGTCTAACCGGATGCAGCTGAATACCAGTATTTTACATGAAGCGACTGCCTATCTGACCTCCACAACCTAGTCACTAGATAACACGATATCCCTTAGTAAGACTGGTTGTCAGACTTTTTGGGCTTCTAACTACCCGTAACGACTGTCAAAAATCTACAAATGACAGCCGGGACCAACGGCTTAACGTGCTTTCCGAGGCACGGATGGGTCTTGGTATGTAAAGATGGTCACCCATCCACAAACTAACCGCGGCAAGCGTAGCTTAACCTGTATTGTTACTTAGCCACAAGCCATGAAGACTCTCATGTATGTGCGACAAAGTAGACACGAAAGTTTTAACGCTGAAATTTTTAAAATGATATCTACAATTCATAGGCAAAACGCAGTCTCAGGAGAGAAAGAAAAAAAAAACTATTTAGATACTTATAGACAGTAAGACCTGAACCGATTGCGGTGTCGTAGGTACTCATCGTATTATCAACTCTAACTATAAATATTCTTGCACCTAAAACCACGGCCCAACAACACCAAAAACTAAACTATAATTAACATTATCCTGTATCATAAACCGCATTACCGTCCCATCTCCTGCCTGTAAGCGTCGCTAGTGTGGCTCGAAAGTGGCTCGAGCCACTAATCTGGTAAACGGTGATGAAAATCGCTTTATAATAACTACAAAAAGGTGGCTCATTAGAGGTTTTGAATTAACACGGTTCGTGTTATGTGGTGTGTGTTACTATGTAATCTAAACTAAATTGTAAAGAGAACGGACTAGATTTTTTGTTTGTTTGTTACGGTTTCACGCTAAAACGGCTGAACGGATTTAGATGAAATTTGGTACATGGCTAAACCATGACCTAGGTTGGGACATAGGATACTTTTTATCCTGATATTCTTACGGAATCAAGACTTATGCGGGTGAATCCGCAGGGCGCAGCTAGTATTTGATATTATGCAAACTGGTGTTAGTTCATTTTTAGGGTTCCGTAGTAAACAAGGAACCTTTTTTTTTTCTATCCCTTGTTGTGGGGTATATAGTTGGAAAGGTCTTCTAAAAACATTGTGAGTATGCTAAATCCATTTTTGAATTTTGAGATTCCTTTGCGAAATATTAAGCTTTAAAGTAAAAAAAAATATTAGAGTCAAGTGTCCCCCCCCCCTGCCAGCTAAACGGTTGGTTTTAAATATGTGAAAAAATTCACGGCAGTAGCTTATATAACGAATTTAAAAGGAAAACTATCATAGCTTAGTAGGCTTTACAAGTTAACGAGTAATAGTCGACCAACTTAGATTTGCGGTTGTAAAAACATATTCTCCCATACATTCTGTATGTTTTTTTTTTAACTACAAAGTTAAGTTTGTTCTTTGGATAAATTCATTCCAACTACGGAACCCTACATTGTGCGTGGTCCGACATGCACTTGGCCGGTTTTGTAAGAGATGTAGTATGAGTTTGTTTATAGAAATGATCCATTAATTGTAGTTAAGTCGCAGGATGAATGCTTAGTATCATCCTGAAATGTAACGTGTGAAGCCTAATATAGACTTGTTTAATTAACAGTTCTACCACTTTTGAGAATATATATCCTTATCCTTACATCCTTCTTTACCATCCTTAATCCTTAATATACATAAATGCGAAAGTAAGTTTGTTTGTTACGCCTTCACGCTAAAACGGCTGAACGGATTTGGATGAAATTTGGCACATATATAGATGATGCCCTGGAAAAGAACATAGGATACTTTTTTTTTTCCCACGGGATCGATACTTATGCGGGTGAAACCGCGGGGCGCAGCTAGTATATTATAATTACAAAGTCCCCCGCCGCGTCTGTCAGTCCCCCGCCGCGTCTGTCTGTCTGTTTAAACGCAATAAACTCAAAAACTACGGAACGGATTTTCAAACTGCTTTTACCAATGGACGGAGTGATAAACGAGGAAGGTTTAAGTGTACAATTAATTACGGTTTTGTGTAAATTGGCTGAAATATGACGAGGTTTGTTGAAGATGTCGGAAAAAGACATGCCGACTGGGAGCTTCACTGGCGTACGCCGCGTAAACCAATAGAGTTATATGAAAACAATGTATTATGGAATTAATACATTGTTTACCTGTATGAATACGTAGGGTACTTTTAATCCCGGTGGTACGTTGCAGTGGGATATTTTCCGACATCCACGCGGGCGAAACCGCGGCCAAAAGCTATAAAAACCTACCTTCTAATCTGCGAAACCTCCGGTGTGTTTTCCATAGACATAATTAGATACACAGACCACAGCACATTTGAAACCGAATCAATAATTTCTAATCCATAACTCCCAACCACATTTTTGACCGTAACCACAGGTACATACTAACCCTACAGTAAAACGTACCATTTTGCGTAAAATTAATTGCATTGGCTTAATTTGGCTCGACCAGATCAAACCGGTGGAAACTGGCGGAAAGCGGACACCACCAATTATGACTATTAAACTTAACCACCGTATGTCTGTTTCCGACATTTGATGGCCGCCATGTTAATAAATTGCGTCGATAGTGTTTATGTCAGGATTTTGACATTGTGGAAAAATTTGATGTTTTGGATTATGCTGTAAATTCTGGTTTATGAAAAGAAAACAAGACGATTTGGTTATTCCCGGATCGACAGTTGAAAGGTGCAGTTTCGAATATCTGCAACGGCAGGAGTAGCTGATGCCTTGCCGTCCTTCTAATGTTTAGTGAAGATGGTTAACTATTATAATTATGACAAACGCACACAAGCAAACGCTTGTATGTAGCATAAAATATTTTCAATGTTTGATAATGTTCCCTTTACACCTACAATATGCTCGCCGTAGTTCGCTCTAAAAATAGTTATCCTAACGTCTTTGAGGAGTCCCATTTTTGGCCGAAATATTCTGAATCACTGGCCTCTTTCACTTCACCGAATTGAGTAATATCCTTTGAAGAACTATTAGTACAAGTATAAGACAGTGAACTTCTCCCAGGGATGGACGTAACGTAACGTTTCATCCTCTATTCGTATAATAAAAGGCTGAACCACTGACTCATTAGTTCAAGATGTTCCTAACTATTGGGCCGGAACTTGAAAGTTAACAAGAATGTCGACCAAAGCCGGGGGGCGTGGCTAGAGTAGGATATACTTAGACAAAGTTCGATTTTGTCATTAAACTGAAGGTTTCAGGAAATCCCTTAGTATGTTAGTTGGAAGTTCTGAACTTGAAGAGGATGTGGATTTTATTATATTTGAAGTGAAGCCATGCAACATACAATCATCATCATCATCATCATTAGTCTATATATTGTTCCCACTGCTGGGACACAGGCCTCCTCTCTGTGAGAGGGAGTGGGCCGTAATCCACCACGCGGGCCCAGTGCGGGTTGGTAGATGTCACATGTCTTCGAATTTTTGGTTCTAGGACATGCCGGTTTCCTCACGATGTTTTCCTTCACCGTTTTGAGAACAGTGGTGATGAAATAATTTACACAAAGTAAAGCGCCTGTCTGGGTTTGAACCCGGTACAACATACAATAAGTACTTAAATTATTTTCATGGAAATCAAATTGTGAAAAAATTATATTACCGTGGTGTTGCAAAAGAAGTCTGCGATTTTTTCCCTTTTCACAGCTTTCACATGTTATTGATTTGAAATACAGTTGCTTGCAGTTGCAGATAGTTGGGCAACTCATGGCTATCTTCTGAACGAATGATTTGATCACTTGTAATAATGACTTGTAAATTATGCCATAAACCACGAAGCACCCATTAACTTATCACCACTAGCCACTTCTAACCACTCCACTTAACACGCGCTCGGTTTAAACCAGTTTAAACGGATATTTTCTGACGATGGTGATTAACTGTCATCGTTCCATTTTGTCGAAGCAATTTTCATAAAGCCATCATTAGGCAGGAAAGTTTTGGAGTGTGGCTCTTATCCCATTGGTCGACCGCTGTCCTTGTTGATTAATTTGGGAGATTCTTCCTGACGTGGGAAGAGTTATGAAATGGAGGATAAACGATTGAATATTTTTTGGAGAGTTTATTTTTGTACGTGATGCGTGTCAACTAATTAGCGTATTTGCAACAATTGAAATGCAATTTAGGGCGGTCACCCACTGCGAAAAAACCGAAAGGGAGATCGTGGCCCCCGGCAACATGGCAACTGAAGGAACACGGGTGGGTTTTAGTCAGTAAGAGTCTGACACGCCCTCCCGTTCCGCCCAGGGCGGGAGAAGTTATTTGAGAATTTCCCAACCAAAAAAAAAGTCATGACTTTTTTGACCATGAATTTGGTACATGTACCAAATTTCTTTTAAATCCGTCCAGCCGTTTTAGCGTAAAACCGCAACAAACAAACATACAAACTTACAAACAAAAAACGAATCCGTTCTCTTTACAATTTAGTTTAAATTACATAGTAACACACACCACATAAATAAAAAACTTAACACGAGCCGTGTTAATTTAAAACCTCTAATGAGCCACCTTTTTGTAGTTATTATAAAGCGATTTTCATCACCGTTTACCAGATTCTCTTTTACAGCGATTCAGTAGCACGTTTCGATAGCGCGCGTCTGCATCGCTAGCTTGGCCGTTTGTCGCATTTTCAACGCGCTAGAGAAGCAATTCAGTAGCGATAGGTACAATCGCATAGTATCGATTCAGACCGCTCTTAATCAAAGACGCTGATTACAAATAATCGCAATGACATCAATCATTTGAAACTTTTTAATTACATGACTATAAACCTGTGTTTCTGTTTATAAACATGCTGATAACATCAATTTATGTTATTGAAGAGATTTTCTGATAGGTTCAATATAACAGCTAGACTCTGCAATATCACAGCCTATGCACAGCAGGAAATAATTCAAATAAAGAGAAATCCCATCTCCGTTTTTGAGGATAGTTAATCACTACTTATATAAGCTCGCGGTGGGTGTTCAGACGAACCGAGATCGGTAGCGGTAGGTAGCCACGTGACGGGGCGTCGCTGGTAAGCACGACCGTCCGTCAATGTTGCGTTGTCTGTTTGTGAACGCTTAATTTATAGTTTGTTTTGATACAAACCAAATAGGAACGATTTAAATAAACCTGTTGTTGAGATGGGATTTGGATTTTAGCACCAGAAAGTGAAAAACAGTTTGCATTGAAAAACTTTTTACAAAAAAAAAAAAAAAAACAACCGACTTCAAAAAAACACTACAAAGTGAAAAATAACTTTAATTTCGGAAGTCGGTGTCTTTGGTTTTGAATTTTCGTTCTTTGTCACCGACTTCCGAAATTAAAGTTATTTTTCACTTTGTAGTGTTTTTTTGAAGTCGGTTGTTTTTTTTTTTTAAGTTTTTATTTTTCACTTTTTAGTTGTGATACACCTGCCCCACACAAATTCAAATACCAATACCTGCTATGTAAATAACAGTGACAGGAAGTTATCATATCATCCACATACTAAGTGACGAAAAAATACGTATTATTGAAGCTAACTCAAAAACTACCCAAGCAAAGTTAATAAAATTTATATGGAACCACCTCTGAAGTATGATCTACCAAATAAAAAAAGAATCATTAAAATCAGTTCATAATTGACGGAGTAATCGCGTTACAAACATACAAAAAAAAAAAAAACAACATACAATCGAATTGAGAACCTCCTCCTTTTGGAAGTCGGTTAAAAATAAGTGGATGTAAGGGAAATAGATTTGTTTGGTTTATGACTGTGTACTACATTCGGCTAACACATTAAACAATTAAGATAATTTTGGTAGTGTACTTACCTACTATTTAATTTTCGGTTACGTTGGAATTTGTACCGGTAAAATAAAAAAAAAAACAGTGGCACTCAGGGAGTGCCGACAGAAGTGAAAACTTGAAAAAAACAGTGGCACTCCGGAAGTGCCAACAGAAGTGATAACTTGAAAAAAAAAACAGTGAAACTCCGGGAGTGCCGACAAAAGTGAAAACTTGAAAAAAAAACAGTGGCACTCCGGGAGTGCCAACAGAAGTGAAAACTTGAAAAAAAATCGGCACCGCGGTAATCAACGCGTTGATGTATTCCGTCAGTGTCCCGAAATTACTGGTTTAGTCCCATCTCAAAAATGCCCAACGCGCCTAAAGAAGTTTTCACTTAAAAAAAGTTCATACAAGTTACGTTGCTTGTTCATTCCTTAAGTTTATGCAACATGATGTTACGATTTTTCGCAAACTTTTATGAAAACAAATACAGTAAAAGCTTTCAAACAGTTACATAACAATAGATAATTACTAGTACAAAAGCTTTTGATTTTGAAGTTTCAATGATTTTTCATTAAATAAGTTTGGATGTTAGGGCTTATTCATAGCTATTTAGTGAAGCCAGGCAAATTAAGATTATTCGTATGAAAACGAAACTTTTGTTTTGTTAATAAGAAATTAGTTTCTAAACGGCTGATCCGTTTTATAAAGAATTTAAACTAATGATTAGCATTTCTTTTGGAAGATTAGTTGCGTTTAGCATTTTGTTTTTTTTCCTTCTTTGTGATTTATCATTGCATTTAACCGTACAATTGTAGTGTTTAAATCAAACAAGCAGATTGCAACGCTTGAATGGCTAAAATCTGTGTTAATATGTAGAAGAGGCTTATGTGTTATGGATTGAAAAATATAATCGTTACGTTGCACTGCTGTCTAAAGCAAACAGCAATCGATTTAGGATATATTCAGAAGAAACTTCGTTACTTTATAATCCACCGGTATTATTTCCGTTAGATTATAAAATTTCGAAAAATTGTGAACTGTGACAAATCATTTACAATTGAACGCATAAATTTTCGATAGTTTATAATGTAACCATGAAAAACTGACAAATTGTGAACTGGTAACCAACTTGTTTCCGACGTAATGCACCTTGCGCTAATATTAAATAGCCTACGTGGCTGCGAGCAACTTGGAAGTAGCGCTCGCCGGCCGCTGCCGCGGCCTACCGCTCGCTTCGCTCGCTTGGTTCGCGCGCGGTTTGTCACAGTTCTAACCTAACCTAGCCCATTTCACCCAGTTCACAATTTTTCGACAGATTATGATCTAACGGAAATAATACCGATAGATTATAAACTAACAGTGCTCACAATCTTACGGTGACATTTACACTAGCTTTTACTCGCGGCCGCGGCTTCGCCTGCGCGAAAGTCGGGAATTATTGCCTGGGGACCTACTACCGGGATAAAAAGTATCCTGGTCCTAACCGTAATAAGGTGACAGACAGACACGAGCAACTTTCGCATTTATAATATTGGTATGGATTTGTACACCACGTTTTCTTTAATTTCAAGGTCGACTGAAGCATCGGAACCTTATAACTATTTTGTTTACCTTGTAACATTTGATGAGGTTGTATAAATTCAGTGCTAATAAAATTATTAATTTTTGTTAGTAAAATTCTATTAATTTCTTAAATACATTGCAAACTATAGTTTTGTATAATTTAGAAACATTTTTAGATTTTTTGTAAATGTGATTACCATGGAGCCGTTTATTATGTTATTAAGATGTATGTTGACTTGAAAGAGCATGGCAGTTGAGAGTATGTCATGCTCACTTAAATGTCTCGCTGATGGTGGCGAGTGTGTTGGATCATTCGGTTCCCTACAAAATGGTTGAGCTGGATGGTGCTGATTCACGCGTCATGTTCGTGAACGGACGCCGTCAGTTGAGACTGGTCATCTCTTATCTGCCAGGGCTTATTATTAATCTTATATTTTCAATTGCTTTGATTATTTTTTGTACATTGTTCTCACATATAGAAGCAACAAGAATAATGTACTCAGGATTTTGTAATATCTATATTTAAAAGAGTGTCCTTGGAGTTTCTTGCTCGTTCTTCTCCATAGAGATCTACGTTTTGGAATGGGCAACTAGCTTCAACTTTCTGACTAACTGACCGACTCTTTGACAATTCAAAAGTACCTGTAAATGGTTTAATTGAAATATATGCTTTGAGTTTGAGATTGAGTTTCAGTTTAAATTACAGCATATCACATATATTTCATTAACTTGCAAATATCCTGCCACTTTGTATGAGACGAAAGTTTATATAAAAAGTAGTAAATATGTGTGTCGAAGTTCAATTAAGGACTAATACAAATACTTTTCCGATAGAAAAATAAAGGAGGTTGACGATTTTATATTTTTTCTAGGGTTCTGAACTGGCAACCTACATACAGACCTATAAAGGTACTGTATTTTCATCAAGTTTAATATTTTAATTAACAAAAATATGCTTCTATCTTCCCGGTTTTAAGTCTTTTCGGGTTTCAAAGTAAAATACTGTAAATAACAGTGTGACTTACAAAATTGCAACGATGTCAGTTACTGCCCAAAGTCATTCCTAAAATTCAATTTCTTTTTTTCTCAACACAAAAACATTGACAAACAAAAACAATTAAAATTTAATAACAAATCCGACTCGACAAACTTAATGGCGGTGTTGCCGCAAGCAGCCGCCGATAATGACCGGCCCGGGTTCGAACCCCGACTAATACGACCATTGATTGTTTAACGGCGCGATACTATCTCTATCTACTGTTCTTAGCTTTATAATTGCTCCATTTGTGACTGCGGCTAGTTCATTTGTAGGTGGGATTTGTTTGGGATACTGTATGTGGGGATTGATTTTGAGGGATGTGTTTTTAGATTGGAATTTTCAGAGATCACTAACCTCTAAAACTGAGCAAGCCTCTGTGGGCCTAGCCAGCTCCTATCTAAACTCCAACGATTTTATTTAAAATACTCGTTTTGCACATAATAATAAGTACCTGGGCGACCGAGCTCTGCTCTGGTGAAAATAGAGAATGCTCATTTATTATAGGATAGTACCTACTAATTCCATACTGCCATGATAGTAGGTACTTACTAATTCCATGCTGCTATGTCATTAATCTTGTTCTAAACTTTGGACGACCGAGCTCTGCTCGGGTGAAAATACGGAGAAAACGAATTTTCCCAGATATGAGACCTAGATGGATCGACTTTTCGCCCCCGTAAACCCTATATTGCTTGCTACTTTCATCGAAATCGTTAGAGCCGTTTTCCAGAATGTGAGTACAAATCATCATCATCTGCCTAGCCTTTTCCCAACTATGTTGGGGTCGGCTTGTGAGTACAAATATATTATTATATTTATATTATACAAATATTGCTCGTTTAATAGTGTAGGATACACTAGTCATGGGTGATACTAATTTGTGCTTTTTGCAACAGTTTGAATAATAAAAAAATAAAGTTTAGTAAAAAACTGTAACCCGACTACAGGAAAATAAAAATGATCTAAAAAGTACGAAACAAGCAAATATTTCAGACAATCAAGACATAGGTACAAAAATGGTCAAGGTAAAGTCGTGGTCGCATGCCTGTATACCATGTTGGTGCCAGGAACACCTACAAAATTATAATGGCATGCGACGACGGCTTTACCTTTAGGCGCTACGGTGGAACACACGTAAAAGCAAACATACATAAAAAAAAATACAAAATTGTTTATTTCAATTACAAAACACATACATACATACATAGACTGCTAAAATCATAACCCTTCCTTTTGGCTTTGCCGTAGTCGGGTAAAAACACTATAGGATAGTTGTATTTTTTTTTCCTAAAGTTTAATAATTGGTGATACTTTATTCACATTACAATCTAGCCTTTTAGCTAATAAGTAATTTAAATATAACTTAAACTGCTAAGTAACTATAAAATTGTTGTATAAAGTTGTATTTTTTATTTACAAATCGTTCAAATTTACGCTACGTTTACGTCGCGCGATCGTGCTAGAGCCTTTGATCGTTTACTGTTACTGTACAGTACATTTTTAGTGATTAGGTGGCAAAAATATTAACATGGAACCAAAAAAGTTATACTAAATTGGTTATGTTTCAGAAACCAGAGGCAAATAAAATAATGATAATGTAAAGAAACTTTCAATTACTTAAATTGATAAATAAGGAGTATTTCATTATAATAATACTCTAGAAACTTGACTTTCCGAAAATAATTAAATCACAAACCCCTAAACATAAATGATCAATATTACCTACCACCACACAATACTTAAACTAATCATTCAACAGTTTCAAATGCATCAAATCTTTCAAAGTTATTTGTACTTCACATTCCGGCCACTTAGTGTCCAACTTTGATAAAGGTCATACAAGACGATCTATTATTAAGGAGCGTCGGCCATATCGACCTCCCTTTGAATTAGTAATAAAAGTGCCGACTGATGAGGAGAGGTTATCTCTAATGGTTTAATTACACCATGTTACATGGCTGACCTTATGGGAATGTCTTTATTTCGGATTTTTAGGGTGCTGGTGTAATTGGGTAACGGTTCAGCAGGTAAGGAAATATAAAACGTGGTGAACAAGGAAGCGATTTCAATAAACTTTATGTGATTATCCTGAGATTTGAATCTAAACTAATAGTAACTAAACTATATAATAATAAAAAGAGAAAAGATTTGATTTTTTGTATGCTTTTATGATTGTTTGTAATGGATAAACTCAGAAAATACTTATAATAATAATAATTTATTTAGGAATATAAAGGTTTTGTAGTAAATGAGGGACTTATAAAGTATACATTATTAATTACATGGTGTAGGTACAATTAATTGTTGGGTGAATCGCTGCTCTCCTAGCTAGATCACTGAGTAATCTGTATTTAGGAGAACTCATCTTACCGAAGTCAACTTAACCGATTTAAAAAATTCTAAGCTACATTATCAGCGAGTAACATGGGCTATTTTATTCTTCAAAAATTGCAATAATGTATCCCAAGAAAAATATACTAATAAAAGTACATATGTATACATAAAATAATGTATACTACATGTTTATAGTACTCAACATTACAGTCTGGTCGTTGAGAGAATCGTTCTTCAGTTGGTTGGTACGCAAAATATTGTATCATTAATTATTACTCTCGTATGAGAAGGGACCGATTATTTTTTACCTATACACGTGTTAAGCTAGGTAAGTTGTTTTTTATCATAACAATATCGTTAGGTACCCCAAAATTAATGGTACATGATACCAGCAATATTGCTGAAATTCCCGTGTGGCCTAAAATTCCTTTGCAAATTGAATTATTTATCAAACGAGCAGATATAAAACGATTTTATTAGTCTATAAAGTTGGGAATTATTATTTTAATGTTAATGGCATCAATAAATCCCGTTTGTAATGGGCGCGGACGTCACAATGTTGTGAACAAGCGAACACTTCTCAACACATTATATTGTATGTAAAGGCTGAGATTGACGAAGGTTGACGAATGTTCGGAAGTGGCAGATAAAATCAATGAAAATATTATAATGAAACTGTGTCATATTCAAATGAAAATAATTTCTTATATTGTGAGAATCATCGACCGGAATTAAAACGTAACTTAATACCTAAGATAAAGGGTACCTGCTGTATTCTTGGGATCTCTAAATACATGCTTATATTACCTAGTATACTACTACAAGGATCTTTTGGCGGTCGAATGACGGTGCTGGTGAACATTTGTGCAATGGGGAAGGTCGGTCAAAGCTTATTGTAGATGGCGTGACCATAGCTACATCCCTACGGCCGGGGCTTAATAAATTTAACATTTCGTGCATTGATGCCATTTTTTATTTTATTAGTGGTACATGGTTTTAATCCACTATGTCTATTTCAACGTTTATTCGACATGGTAAGTGTCAGATTTAAAAACAACAAATACTGCTTATTTCTTCGCTCTTTAATCAATTCAAAATGTTTCCAGCATAACCTCAGACTCTCTCTAATTCTCTACAAATAGTTTTAAGCAATCTTCTAGTTTAGGGTTTTTCGGAAAATAGTAGACTCCAATTTCCGAGCATTTAGGAACATAATAATGAGTCATTTTAGCAAAAACTAATAAAAACCACTTCACGCCTTGCATTATTAGCTTGTTTTGGGAAGTAGCTACAACAGCGCCATTTTGATAGATGTATCCTAATTGTTTTGGGAGATGAAGGTATTGTAGAAACAAGATGGCGGCGTTCGATTTTGGCCACACGCCTAAAGAACCTTTTAGCCCTAAACATACCTTTCAGAATGGTTTTTTATAACGTGTCTTACTTATATTGAAAGTTCACCGTAAAATAAATGCGATGCCATTGTAACGGCCGGTACCCATTACGCAGCCCGTTCGATGCATACATTATGAATTTAATAGTCATTACGTCATGTAATATGTAGCTTTATTCGACGTTCGGGCTTAGATCGCCTCCATATGAGACGCATCAAGTTATGTAATAAAATAAGGCTTTCAAAGGAAGATTATGATATTGGAAGGACGTATCCAATAGCTAAGATATAAAATTGTCTGTGCAAGAATAACTAAATTTTTTCAAAAATGCTCTTCACGCCAAGTAAAATTATAATAAAAAAGTTAAATTTAAAAAATCCCCGACATAAACAAAATCCTTTAAAAAATAATAAAATACAACAAGCGTCGTGGACAACAATGGATGTGAGCACATCCATTCATTAACTAGAAAAGAGCTGATAATCTAAGAATACTCTCGATCAAGTCACCTTTCAAACGAAACAAAAAAAAAATTGAAATCGGTCCATCCGTTTGAGAGCTACGATGCCACAGACAGATACACACGTTAAACTTATAATACCCCTCTGTTTCTGTCGGGGGTTAAAAAACATGAAGCCATTTCTTAGACACTCCTTCGTCAAACCACTACGGAGAAAAACGTTGTACACAATGATGGAAACTTGCAAAAAGTATTTCCTTTTAAACTCCATGCCATGAGTTGCATGAATAACTCAGGAATTAGAGGCAAGAGCACTCGTACTACGTTTACCGATGAGAGAACTAACAGTCGAATAATCGAAAGATCGAATACACTACTTGAAATGAAACATAATTTTTCATTCGATTAACAGACTCAAATTGTTGTGAAACTATGCGCAGTGGATTGTTATTAATAAAGCAATAATGAAACTATGAAAATTAACACAAATTGAGTGATTATTGAAATAGCAAAGAATAAAGCATGTCTATTGAAGCGAAAATATTAAATTTTGTTAATTATGTTATTGGTATACCAACGAGAATATTGAAATATATTTGAATTCCAAAAATATTTATGTTCGAAATTCCTTTGCAAGGTCCAATTTTGCAGTTCATGTTTAAAACTAAGTACTCAATTAAGAGATACTTTGCTTTTTATTGGGCGGTCATTTTAATACGGATACTTTCAAAATAAACAGTTACTCCGTATCCATAGCCGAAATAACGAAAATAAATTCATCCAAAAAGAAATAGCCTGATCTTCAAATGTAAGTAACATTCCTCTCTAGTGCTGACAGCTTGCACGTTTCGTGAGACGTTACCATCAGAGGGAGATACTCACTTATAATTTATTAACAGGTCATAAGTGCTAAAATGTGTACATTCATAAGTCCAGAGGCACGTGCTGGCTCCTCAGATAAATAATTCAACGTATCTGGGTGTTCGCCCATACCCATTTGATGCTATGCCTTTCACTTTTCTTTTTTTTTCTGTTCGAGGAAAAATAATTGAGGAAACTCTTTGGTAGCCTCGGGATCTTATATTGATGATTTTTTGAGAAATTGGATGGTAAAGGGCTTCTTTTTTTGTTTTAGGCAAATTAGACAGAGTAACGTTGTGGGTTTAAACGTTGAAAGCAAGTTTTATTTTAAAAAACAGAAAGAAGAAAAAAGTTGTTCATTTGCGGTAAACATGACACAAAGAAAGAACAAATACTCGAAAAGAACAATTTGGGCGAAAATGTGCGTCACATCCACGCAAAACGGCCGTCGCTCAGCATAATTCTGCGACCCTATGCGAGACAGAGCCACAGCGCTGGTTTTCAGCGACAGTCGGCATTGATGTGATGACGTCAACCGGTGCAACATATAGTGAAATAATGAAATTAAATAAATACAATACTTGGTCTTAAATATTTATGTAAATCTATTTACTGCTGAAAGTTGAAGGAAGAAAATAGAATTATGGTGGATGAAATTTAATAACGCTTACGTAAATCCATTTAACGAGGATGGGGCTAACCCTTTAATTAAACTAACATGATTACCTATCGTTTATACATAATGCAGCGGTGACACACGCACACGAACCACTCTAATAAAAGTTTCAGGCTTACGTCCCAAAAACGTTGAACTAAAAAGCATTAAGAACCCTACCAAATTGAATTGGTACGGAACCTTTCCTTGCTAAGCTATTTATGAGTGGATAACAAGCGGTCGGGTTGGCAGGCTGGCCCCTCCCGGACAAAATTATAATTGGGATATAATATGCGGAATATGGGACCCAGAGGATTTTGGACACGAAGGCTATATATTTTTCCGGGTCAATCATTTTGTCCTACCAAAGGCTGTACACGTATAAATACGATACGATCTAACCTTAGTATACGTAAATATAGTTCGTCTTATTGAAACTAAGATTGACAATAATGTAATTTAATATATGTAGAACCAGACTTTGAAAATAGGGACGAGCATTTAAGAAACACACCTAATTAATGTTAGAGATGAATATACTGTAAACAAAGTAAAAGTTAAAGCCCAACCACCTTAAAGTTACAAATACAATCAATCACTGATAGGCCGTATTTGCAAACTAAAAGGATGACAAAAGGGAAGCGAATCCTCGGTCGTCCCCAGAGGCAGTCTCAAGATGCATTTGAAAACAACACATTCGGAAAGTTTCAGTTGCAAACTTTTATATTTCAAGTTCGGCAGTCTCTCAGTTGCGACAGGGTTATTTTGTCGATGGCCACCTCCAAAGTTTGCCGCAAAAGCGTCAACATTTGGTGTCACTTTTCCTTCGGAAGTTACTTTAAAATATTTACGACTCGAACTTGGGCGGTACAAGAAAAATTCGCCGAGTCGTATGGCGAATTTATAGTTTGTCGATGGAGTGCGGAAGTTTCGCATTAGAGTATAATCTATCTTTGGTCTCTTATTTTTGTCTTTGTGAATTGATTTGTGTTTAAAAGTGCGGTGATATAAGATTTCGGGAAGTTCATTCGCTTGTTTTGTTTTATGGAGATCCGATACTGTGATGTCGAGTTTGTTACAAACTTGTAAAATCTTGGAAATGTCTGAAAACTTTACTACATATATTTCGAACTCTGACTGACTTTCAATACCTGACTTCTTATTCCATTTTTACCCGACTATCAGGGTAATGATTTTGACCGGTATGTATGTATATACGTATGTATGTATGTATATACCCGTAAACCTACACAATTATAATGGCATGCGACCACGGCTTTATCTTGACCATTTTTGTATCGATGTCTTGATTTTGGTCTGAAATATTTTCTTGTTTCATACTTTTTAGAGCGTGATTTTTCAGTAGTCGGGTTTTAATTTTTGAACTTACTTTTTATAAAGTTATGCAATATTGACAATGCTTGTGTTTACTACAATGTTACGTACTATTGGCAAGCAGCCAGACAATAATGGCTAATTAGAAAATAGCATGATCAAGATATGATAACCTAGGTCCAAGTTAAGAGAGACTGGTTGTCGTCTCGATATTAGACTAACCGCCTACTTTCTATCAGATTAAACTTTATCTTTTCCCAGAAACATTATGTAAGATTTAGCTTTAAAAGACAAAAACCCATCTATTTATTTTTAAGAATTTATACACGAAGCAGATAAAAGTTGGTATCAGATGACAAAACAAAATGTATGGACCATAAAAAAAGAATGACTACCTCGACGACATAATGATCTTTTCCCACAGGTGCAAGAGGTATATTAATGAAAATCACAAGGAAAACCAATTGCTATTAAAACCGTTGGAATCTCATTACTTCCGGCGGTGCGCAGTCGATTTATCTACATCATGGCGACAGTCACTCCGGCTGACAGTCAACACGGCTCGTAGATAATAAAACACGCCACGAACATCACTATCTATCACGGTGTTATTTATGAAACTCCTTTAAAATATGGCTGAGGTGAGATAATAGAATTTTTAAGTAGATAAATAGGTAATGGACTACCAATAAGTAATGAATGAACTAGAAATATAGAAAGAAATCTAGCTTTGCTTAGGTTATGTATAGTGATACAGAGATTGATACAGATGTCGGTGCTATAAAGAAATGAGCTCAAATAGAAAATGTTTAATTACATTACTTTGATTTCAAGGCTGATAGGTACTCTTATTCATACAAAAATGAACGACACAACATTATATCATTGAAGATATTGTACGAAAAGATAGAAGGCTCTACAGAAACGTACATTTTATTAGAAATAAACGTCACTTAGAAAATGTAGAGACAAGACGTATGACCCGCAAAGGCAAAAAGACATTAGCGAAGATAGATCTACGACACCTGAGTTTTTATCTAGACCTCAGCGAAAAAGGCGCAATACTCGTATTTCAATTTCATAGATTACCATAAGGCTTCATAAACTAAAAAAGGTAATAAAAACGCAGGCATAACCGCATAACTCAAGTCCTTCCCACCTTGCTATCATTTACATTATAAGACTTTAAGGGGCTATAATTTTTTTACTTAAAACGCGCCTTCGTAATGATGCTGAGATTCATAAAGTGGCATTTAAGGACAGCGAACACGCTAACAGACAAATAGTTATCGTTATAACACACTTTGTTATGAGCACACTTCATATTTTATTCAAGAGCACTTCCTCGATAAGTTTTAATAAAGTAGGGGGTGAAGTAACATAGTTTTCGTGGGGAATATTATCGATGTTAATGAATGTGGTATTTAATAATTAATGATGATGACGGTTATAGTTTAGAAACGTGCCGCATCAATAGGGGGTAAAGAGGGGTGGGGTGGGGTGGGGTGGTTAGTAAACCCCCTACTACTAAACCCCCCCTCGCCCGTGATACATAGTATTTTACTAACGGTTTTTTAATATGACATGCATTTCACGAAAAAGGTTGATAAATGAAATGTAGAGGGACGTGCAAGGGAGGAGAGAAGAAGCGGACAAGTCCCCCACCCATCAGTTCACAGGAGTCACATTTTCAAGGTCAACGTCACTGTCGAATGGGTGTACCTGCTACAGCGACACCTCTGCCCAACCCTTCGGGGAAACAAGGGGTGATGTTATGTTATGTTATGTCAAACGTCTCGAAGGTTAAGGTAAAAAAAAAGTTATAATTATGATAAATATTTTTTTTTTTGAAGTAAGGCGTTGTCGACGGAGCCCTGCTTCGCGAGGCTCTTATTTCTGTCAGCAGGGTTTAAAGGAACCTAACACAAGGAGGTGAGAGGGCCTCGTTCTTTTTTTTTTTAAACTCTACCTTTGCTAGACATCTAAACGCAAACATTTTAAGCTTCTCACGCGCCGTCCATTAAGTACTTACGTTCCTAACAAAAAAAAAATGTAGTGGACGGTTCAGGAGACCCTCTAGAACCCCCAAATAACCTCACATTCTTTCTAGCGAGGCGACACACTTCTAAACCTAACCCATGACGTCATTTACGTATAGGAACTCGTTAAGCTGTGTTTATTTTTTTGGTTTTTGTTGTCAAATAACTTGTTTTTAGCAGTAAGGGGCCGTGCACGAAATCGACTGATTTTGATCAATTTTGTTTTTTGTTTGTGAGAAAGGGAAAAAGAATTTAAACAAAATTATTTGTTATTTGAAAAGTCGAGTTCTTTGTTTTGCATTTAGCTGAAAGAGATTTTTCAATTAAATTTAGTATTCATGGAAAATCACTAATATTCGCAACAAGTCTTCCGAAAAATGACGCGAGAATGACGTTTGATATGTTTTTTACAAGAAACTACTTTTGATTATGAACATTAAAAAATATCATCAAAATCACTATAAAGTCTACTTGCATATGGCTGAACCACTTTTTTCAACTTCAATACAAAATATAGCAGAAAAATAATGTAGTTTTTTTTTTCTCATTCTGTTATGTATTTTTTCCTTTTATTTAATTCAAAATTCAAAAGTCATTTATTCAAACTAGGCTGAGAATCAGCACTTTTCGAACGTCAAAATAATAGTAATAAAACAATATCAAAGAATTTAAAAATTACATCTTAGTTTTCAGTTATCCTTGAGATAAAATCAAATCTTTATTTTATGATTATACAATATCTGCGTTAAGTAAATCAAAGGCGAAATAAACAATATTTTCGAAAGCGACACGAATGGTTTAGCGCCACGAAAACTGTACTTTTATGGTTACATAGACTTAATGTTTCAATTATTTCAAGCTTTCTCATAATTAGATAAGTAATTGACTAAAGAGGGTTTTTTTCGTGCACGGACCCTTAAGGTAGTAATTAAAAGTTGGCATTAGGTACTTGTAGTTTTACTATTTCAAATAATGTTTAAATTTAATGGAATTCCATACAAAAGTTGGCTAACTATTATTGACGACTCGAGTACCAATTTATTTATTACCTACTTAACTAACCCCTACTTTACTTACTCAATAATGCTTAGTAGGTAATACAGTAAAACTGAAAACCTTCAATAAAAATAACACAGCCAACCTTTTCTAAAAATTAATCAACCCGAAACAAAATGGACAAGCAGCAAGTTCACCGAAGAAAAAAAAAATCCGATCAAAACTCGTCTAACCTAACAAATATTCCCGAAATGGAATTAAATCAAATCATTTACAAAATGATTGATCACAACACACAATTATGTATGTGCCCACTTCGGAGGCTCGTTTCAAAGTGAATTTTGATTGATTACGTAGTACATTTTTAATGGGAACTTCAAAAAACGGAAACCTTAGAACTTACCTACGATCATTGCTTAACTTTAAAATTAATGAATTTGTGAATATGTATGTAGAAATCGCAGGTTCAACTATCGACCCAGTGTAGAGCCACAAAACTAAAACTAGGTACCGTAATCCCGTTATAAAACTCGTACATCAACAGAAGTAGTAAAGTTTACTAAGTTTTCTGGGTTATTTGAAACTCAAAAAAGTTCATCGTAACTATTCAAACTCACATAATGTTTTAAAATTGAACATAACCCATTTAACATAACAAAATGTTGGCACCCCAGCATCATAAAATCTAATTCTGAACAAATTAGGCCAATAAAAATTTTACAATATCCTGAATCCGCACGGAATTTTAAAACAAGAAAAATCTGCGACTGCTTCCCCAGGATATACAAAATCACTTGGCGCCAATCCGGCACGAACTATTATCATTAAGACTGTACAGAGTTGAATTTAAATAACTATTTAACGGGGCAATAATGGCGAGGGCACGTACGTGCACCAGATGTTAATTGCTTGCAGCATTTAATAGGCACGCTCAGTTGAATACGGCTCTGGCGCCAGCACGGTTAGGTCACGACCACACTGACGTAATGGTTGCGATTTTACGACGAAACGTCTAGTCGACATTGATTTTGTGACTTTGCATAAGAGTATCGTTGAACCAGTTTCTTATTTTAGGAGGGTAGGTCAGTGTGTATGCTATGGTATGGATTTTCCATTGTGTTATTTTTTTGCTAACATATACGTGAAAGGAATAGAACCAGTTGCTTGTTTCTCAAATTTCGTTTTATGTAAACAAAACTATAGTACACATTACTACAGGCACTTATAAAAATAATTTTTAGCTTCACTAACATAGCTCAAAATTACACAGCCAAAGTGGTAGTAAGCAAAAGAGAGCCAAGATTATTATTCGACAGAAAAAAAAAAACTACTTAGGTACCTATTCAATTAATTTAAAACATCTTTGTCTGTTTGTTTGAAGTGTCTTACGATTCTCTGAAATGGAACCCTAAGAAATTCTGAGAATCCTTAATTCATGTAACGAGTAATAGTAGCGCGCCACTTAGTGTAAAAACCACTTAGTATTCTGCTCAGCCGGTGAGCTAAAATGGCTTGAAAATAACGTAATTGCTAAATCTGCAAATATTAAATCCAAAGGATCTTATACGTAGAAGAAGAAATCGTTATAAAAAGACGTACGATTACAGTCCGCCAATCAGCGCTGACCTTAATTGTAAGGCCTTCTCAACCGCATCAGTCTTCCGAATGGAAACCACACTGATTCATACCGTGTCCGTCTATATCTGTCTTTTTCTGACCCACTACATCTGTAAAGTTCTATCTAGCTCACTCTCGGTGCAATGCATTTAGAATATATTTCGGTTTGTTTGCAATGTGCGAGTGTCGGTTTTACAAAGATTAGTCTCAAATTAATCATGTTTCGCTTTGTGTGATGTTAAATGAATATGAGATAAAGTTTTTAGTGTGTAAAACGAAACATTGAATGCAAAAGATGAATTTCGCGGAAAGTTGTAGGGGAACTTTACAATTTAGTCTACGACTTTGCGATCTGATAGTGAAGTCTGAAGATCTTGTTCGGAGTATTTTGCAAACATAAATCTTTATGGTTTGAAAAGTATTTGTAAAATAGGTACTTCGAAATGAAGTGAACTAGTGATAAGAGCGAAAATATTATCTTTTCTCTGAACTAGAATGATAAATAAACCACGGAAGGCTATTTAAAGCTTCGGATAAAACGAACTCTTTTAGAAGTTCCAATGTCTAACCATGTTTATTCACATATTTTTATGTATGTCAATAAAATCAAGTTGCACAGACATCTTAAACGTTTTCCAATTGCAAATCAAAATAGATAGAAAGTTATATTTACAGCAAAAACTCACTCTTTAAAAACACTTTTCACCCCAAAAATATTTAACCATTTCAGCATTCCACAGGATCGTGTCGCGTGTTTATTAACAACATAATTCTAATGAGTGGCGACATCAATTAGTTATATTTGTCGTCAGCAATTCCCGTACTGCTCACGTTAACACAACGGAATAAGATGGACCAGAAGGCCAGCTCCATACAACGAGCAAATCACACGCCTCACGTACCTACAGCGAGCGCAAACGCACTCGGGACTGGCATTCGTTTGCGATAGTTTGAGATGTCTGTAGATTCATACGCGTTTATATTCTATTCAAATCCTTGTTTCCTTGTTTCTATTTTTCACTTTAATAAATATCATATTTATACTTATTATAAATGTTATTTCTATTAAGACAAATATTGTCTTAACAATTTACATATGTGTAAATTAAATTAATTTTAGAATGACTATTTACTATTGAAAAAGTCATGAAAATGTTTGAAGTTGTAGCGTGAACTGAACTGTAAGAGTTATTTTTCCAAAAACACATACTTATTTACATGTTTGCAAACTAAATTACGATCACCCGGAGGACAAGGTGGAGCATACGGTGGAGCATTCGGTGGAGGTCTACCCGGCTTGGGCGAAGCATCGCCGTGTCATCGTGGAGGCGATTGACGGCGGTGATCTCTCGCGTCCGGCCCTGGTCCAGGGCGGTACCTGGTACGGAGCGAGAGGGCATGGGAGGCCGTCACCTCCTTCTGCGAAGCAGTAATGCTTGCGAAGGAGGAGGCGGAACGCGTGACGGAGAGACAAATTTCGCGCCCTAACGCCCCTAACCGCTGCAGGAGATAGGGAATCGCAAGCCGTTTCCCGGCCACCGTAAGCGCGGGCCTGCGGAAGGTGAGCAATGGGTAGCTCGCCGTCCGATAACAACCAGGCCCGGGTCGACGGCGCGTTGTGTTCCACGCGTGCCTCAAAGAGATGTCAGCACAACTGAAGAGGTCCGCTAGGACCGATGCCTGCCGGGGTTGCGGGTTTGTCCGAAAGGGTTACCGTGGCCCCTGGCAACATATAGACAACTGAAGGAACACGGGTGGGTTTTAGTCAGTAAGAGCCCTCCCGCTTCGATTTCCCACCAAAAAAAAAAAATGATATGTGTGCGGACGCCTGTATTGGCTCATTGTATGGAGCTGGCTTTCTGAATCCACCTATTTTGTGTTAATACGATGTTAGGTAAATTAAATTTCGTAGATACGAATCGGAAAATGTTACGTGGTGTTTACCTAATTCTTTTTACTTTTACTTTAGTGGATTATGTCATTTAGTGGTATTAAACGTGTTAGCTGTGTTAATTTATTATTAGTAAAGGTGTTGGTGTGGATATAGTGAGTGGGAAGTTGTTAGTAAATGGTAGTTCTTGGGGAAATGGACGTTAACAGGGTGATGATAGGTATATGGGTGTAGGTAAAGGTAAACATGACTTGATTAATGTATGTTGAATATCTGATGGTTAAACGAAAAAATACTACCTACGTGTTATATGAAAAAGAATCGTGAAGATATTATTGAACACCAAAAACTAAGATATTCATGAAAGTAATACACAATCACTCAAAAAATAAATTACATAGGTATTCATGAAAATCAAAAATAATCACATTCACGTTTACATGGACCGATACTACTCCTCCAAGTAAGTCTTTCTCAAAATTAGGTCTGATCCCAAACCCATAAAATTAGACACATCTGGGTTCTGTTAACAAATGGGGATGACCTAAAGTACTAGCATCCTAAAAACCTAGTCTTTTTTTACTATTATTGTGTGTAATACTAGAGAGTAATGTATGATAGTAGAAAGGAACTCTTTGCGACCAAGATGGTCATTAATTGTCGTACAATGTTTAGTTTGACAAATAATAATAGAGCGGAATAGTTAATTTTTACGGCAAAGCCGCTCAGTTACACAACCAGACTGTGATAGTCTTCTAAACTAAAAGATAGGAACAGTTTAAAAATCTCATGTTTTATTAAGAAAGGAGACGGAAACGATTCCATACACTCTTGGGCCTGAATGTAACGAGATGAAAATGGTGTGAATTTATAGATTCAAATATATATTAGTGTATTGCAGTGACTAGTTGCTATCCCACAATTCACACAGCGGTGGTAAAATCCAAAATAACAATTCCAAGTCAATCGTGTGAGCGATCTACAGTGTCCAGTGTGAAAGCAAGGGTCATACAAGGTAGGCAAAGTTGGGTTCAAAATCCGTAAAAAACAAAGCAGTGGTCGTTGAAAATGAAAAATAATCGGGAAAGCACTCAAAACGCATTGGAAAACGCGAAACAGGTGGTAGCTGTCTAGTAGGGGTGGGCGTTGCGATGACGAACCGTTTACAAACACTGTTTTATGTTTTGTGATGATGAAACCGTTTTACGTCCTGGGTTCAACTTCAAACAGTCTTCATTGCACAAACCAGTCTTCGAATTACTTGGTGCGATTTTTTATTTTACATTTAAGAAAATACAGTTGGGTACAATGATTCAACTATCTATCACACTCGTAAAACAGTCCTCCAATTAAAAATGAACACTTTATCAATGAAATACAGTCAATAATGTATTACCAGTTGTCAATGCTGTCGTTCGTGATGCGAAAAAATCATTTCATACATTTATAATCGTTGATAGTTGTAAGAAACTGTGCTCGACGAAAACGCATTTCTATTCCATATTGGATAAATTTCGTCCTTTAACCGTTTTCTGCAACCGTTTTCGTCGACTGAAAAACGGTTTCGTCCGTCAAAAATTTGACAACGAACCACCACTAATGTCTAGTGTCAATGTCAGTCAGCTCATACCAGTGCAGAACATGCACTGCCAGTGACATGGACTAAAAATATAAGACTGATTTTAATCGATATGAAATTGATAATAATTATTTTGGATTTTCAGTAATTAATGATGTTTTATTTAAATTAAATGCACTATATTATTGTATAAAAGTATATATAGTGTATTTAATTACTTTGAGTTAATTACATTACCTAGATTAACAAAATACTGTAATCTATTACTTTAATCGATAATCTCACGAAAACTATCTTTATCGTATTTGTCCGCTTCCAAATTGAGAATGAGCTGATTTTTGATATTCAAGGATAAAAAATATGACTAATTTTTTAGATCATATCTCAACTTATTACATTTGGCCCACCGTTTCCCATCTCCTTTTACATGAGAAAATGTTTCTCGCTTCAAGAAAATATTGATTCATTACTTGTGTGATGAAAAAATTTAGATTAAGTCACCAACACACAGCTGCTTATTCTGCTAAGCTCATCCTAATCAACTCATCAACATTCCTACTCCCTTAATTTCTGTTACACACCCATTAACAAGTAATTAGTCCTCACACAAGCAGTTGACACATAATTATAAACACATAACAGTTTTGGATATGTCCGCATACATCACTATCTTCGGATATTATCTGAATCGATAGCATTCGAGTTGGAATCACTCAACCCGTCGCTAACTCATTCCGTGTTTAAGTTTCGATAATTTCCTGGGGGATTATGGTGTATTTGACGATGGCCACCGACTGTGAATTATTAACTGAACCCAGCCTCTTCGGGTCATTTAGATATAAGGATTGAATTACCAAGATGGCATTTCGTATCTTAGTCACTTGTGTGTTTGGTGGATATGTGAGGCATGTTATCTTAATTTAGGAATCTGTTATTATGTTCGTGAAAAAAATTAGGAAAAAAAATCGTCAATTAAACTTAGTACGTAAACCAAAAGTCGGACTAAGGGTCGTAGCATGATGTTGAATAGCCTATAATATTCCTCAAGAATTGAGTTATTAAATCTCTAGAAAGGAGAGGAGGGAGGTTATTAAATGCAAAAATATGTTTTTAAATCCGACTGGCAGTTCCAGAGATTACCCCCTTCATACAAACAAGTTTTACCTATTTATAATATTATATTAATGGTAAATTAGTATAAATAGGTACAAAAAATAAATTTAAGTGCTTCTTTCACCCTTTACATTCACGAACAGAAATAAATATGGCTACTAATGCCCATAAACTTCGTCCTGTAAAATTCAGAATCCCAAAAAAGGAAAAAATTGTAATTCGGCGTATTTCGTAAAGGAGCCGTCAATTTGGGCCCTAATTGTCCCGGGAAAAGGTGAGAGCATTATATCCATACATTTTTAAAGCCGACGACCGCCCGTCATCGGTGTAGCTGTCATTCATTTTGACGTGTCAAATAATAATTTCATGACGTAATACGGACCCTTGAAATGTTAAGTGATTTGAATTTATTCCGAAATTGATTTTGATGGTTTTCGATTTATGGATTTCGGAAGGAAGCGTTAAGATTTTTTTTTTGAGAAAATATAAATTTCATGAATAGGTGAATAGGTGCGTTTCTGAATGTATCGCTTTTGTAAAATGATATGACCAAAGACAAATTGAGACGACAACTTGCTTTGAAAAAAAAAAAAGTTGTACAGTCTTCAGATGTAGATCGCCTATGCAGACCACAAAATCTTAGTTCTCGAGACGAAACGCCGGGGCTTAACTCCGCTGCCGCGAGAAATCACGGCACAGCAGACAGAGCTTCGGCGGGATCTCATGGCGTCATGGAGAGTGCGATTGTCGCAACCCAGCGCTAAGCACGCCACAATGGCGGCGATAAGTCTCCTCTTTGAGGAGTGGCTAGAGAGGCGCCACGGCTTCCTCATCTTCCGCTTGACGCAGTTCTCACCGGACACGGTTGTTTCGGGAGGTTCCTGTTCAGGATAAGGCGGGAGAAAACGCCCGGGTTGACACCATTAGATAGATAGATAGAATATTCTTTATTATGTACACCATAAAAATTACAGACATTAATATAGAAATTTGTGTGGATCGCCCGGAGGACAAGGTGGAGCATACGGTGGAGGTCTGCCCGGCTTGGGCGAATCATCGTCGTGTCCTCGTGGAGGCGATCGGCGGCGGTAATCTCTCACGTCTGGTCCTGGTTCAGGCCATGGTACAGAGCGAGAGGAAATGGGAAGCCGTCACCTCCTTCTGCGAAGCAGTAATGCTCGCGAAGGAGGAGGTGGAACGCGTGAGGGAGAGGCAAATTTCGCGCTCTCATGCCCCTAACCGCCGCAGGAGACACCCTGGGCGTCGGGAATCCAAGGCCGATTTTCGGCCACCGTAGGCGCGGACTTGCGGACGTTGAGTAATGGGTAGCTCGCCGTTCGATAAGGACCAGGCCCGAGTCGACGGTGCGTTGTGTTCCACGCGCACCTCAAAGAGATGTTAGTAGAACTGACGGGGTCCGCTAGGGCTGATGCCTGCCGGGGTTGCGAAGAAGTCCGAAAGGGAGATCGTGGCCCCCGGCAACAAGGAAACTGAAGGAATACGGGTGGGTATTAGTCAGTAAAAGTCTGATACGCCCTCCTGCTCCGCCCAGAGCGAGAAAAGTTATTTGATAAATTTCCCAACCAAAAAAAAACCACAAAATCTTAATTACGAATAGTCTTCAAACAATTTCTATCACTTTTCATCAATGAAAAACAGGAAAAATATAAGCTTTCCGACAGCCTTTGTTGTTTCACCAAAAATCTGACCACGGAGAGGAAAACATACAATTATTTTTAAACACCGTTTCCACAGCAGATAATAACGGCCGGTCTTCATTAAAAGGCAAACAACGCCATTTAAAACAAAAAGCGGATTACTGAACTCGATAATGGCGAAGTCGCGATCAAAAAGCTTTACTTCATAAATTATTAGTTCGTATTTCATAAGGTTAATCGCTTGAAACGAATCCCGTCACGGCGCCGGCGTCGGATCGGAGACGGATCGGAGTATCACACGGTCCTTTACTTCAAAGTACTTGGATACAAGTTTTCAAACCTATACTCCATTTGAAATAAGATTAGACATTTAACTAAACGCTCGCTACGCTCCGCCCAGCACCGATCCAAGTCCAAAACCCCGAGAGCTTTCAGCTCGAACTTCAGAATCGTTTCGAGTGCCTAGGGAGCTCCGTGGACGATTATAACGATGGGTTCGTGGAAACTGTCCATACGGTCGGGTCCAAGTTTTTCAAGACCCGTCGTACAAATCGAAACAAGAGGCTCTCTGATGCTACTTTACAGCTCATGGAGGAGAGGCGCGAGATGATTCTGCAGTCTTCAGACGATGCGCTTAAATACCGGCGGCTCAATAGACAGATCTCTAAGTCCTTGAAAAGCGACCTTCGACTCTATAATACGAACCGTATTAAGGACGCAATAGAGCAGAATAAGGGCTCCAAGGTATTTGCTAGAGATCTGTCTATTGGACAGAGTCAGCTTGCGAAACTGAAGACCAATAATGGCAGAGTCGTATCCGCCAAACCTGAGCTGTTGAGAGAAATCGAGAGTTTCTATGGACAGTTATACACGTCAACCAGTAACCCCGTTACGAATCTAGCAAACGACCCAAGAGCTAGATTGACCCGACACTATACCGAAGACATCCCGGACGTCAGCTTGTACGAGATTAGGATGGCTCTGAAGCAACTTAAAAACAACAAGGCGCCGGGTGATGACGGAATTACGGCTGAACTCCTGAAGGCCGGGGGAAAACCTGTTCTTAAGGCCCTCCAGAAGCTTTTCGATTCCGTCATACTCGAGGGTCAAACGCCACAGGCATGGAACAGAGGTGTGGTGGTACTCTTCTTTAAAAAGGGCGACAATGCCCTGCTTAAGAATTATAGGCCCATCACACTTCTGAGCCATGTCTACAAGCTGTTTTCAAGAGTTATCACGAACCGTCTCGCGCGCAGGTTTGACGACTTCCAGCCTCCCGAACAAGCCGGATTCCGTAAAGGCTTTAGCACCGTAGACCACATACATACGCTGCGGCAGGTTATACAGAAGACCGAAGAGTATAACCAGCCTCTCTGCTTAGCGTTTGTGGACTACGAGAAAGCCTTCGATTCGATCGAGACATGGGCTGTGCTGCAGTCTCTTCAACGGTGCCAGATCGACTATCGGTACATCGAGGTGCTAAAGTGTTTGTACAAAAACGCCACTATGTCAGTTCGACTCCAGGACCAGACCTCGAAACCTATCCTTCTGCAGCGAGGTGTGAGACAGGGAGACGTTATCTCTCCGAAACTGTTCACCGCTGCACTGGAGGATGTCTTCAAGGTTCTGGATTGGAAAGGGCTAGGCATCAACATCAATGGCGAGTATATCACTAACCTTCGGTTTGCCGACGACATAGTTGTCATGGCTGAGACCATGGAGAAACTCAGTACAATGCTCGATGACCTCAGTAGAGCCTCCGAAAGAGTGGGTCTTAAAATTAACATGGACAAGACAAAAGTCATGTCAAATGCCCATGTGACACCCACTCCCATGAAGATCGGAGACGCTACGCTCGAAGTTGTGGACGAGTATGTTTACCTAGGACAAATTGTCCAGCTAGGTAGGTCCAACTTCGAGAAAGAGGTCAATCGTCGAATCCGACTCGGCTGGGCAGCGTTCGGGAAGCTACGCAATATCTTTTCGTCCCACATACCACAGTGTCTCAAGACGAAAGTCTTTGACCAGTGCGTGTTGCCAGTGATGACCTATGGTACTGAAACGTGGTCGCTCACAATGGGCCTTATCAGAAGGCTAAAAGTCACCCAAAGGGCAATGGAGAGGGCTATGCTTGGAGTTTCCCTACGTGATCGAATCAGAAATGAAGAGATCCGCAGGAGAACCAAGGTAACCGACATAGCCCGAAGAATTGCCAAACTTAAGTGGCAATGGGCAGGGCACATTGCTCGCAGAACGGATGGCCGATGGGGTCGAAAGGTTCTGGAGTGGCGACCACGTACCGGAAGACGTAGCGTTGGAAGGCCTCCCACAAGATGGACCGATGACCTTGTGAAGGCCGCAGGAATCCGCTGGATGCGGAAAGCACAGAATCGGTCGAAGTGGCGGTGCTTGGGGGAGGCCTATGTCCAGCAGTGGACGTCTTTCGGCTGAAATGATGATGATGATTTAACTAAACCTTTTTTACAGTCCGTTCAACCGATTTTGACTTCTATTGCGTTGGTGGCATGACAAATGGCAGCTGCAGTAAACAGTTGGTTTGTAACCATTTTTTATGCTTTTAATGCCATCCTTATGCCTACGGTATAGAAGTCAAAATCGGTTGAACGGACTGTAAAAAAGGTTTGTTTAAATGTCTAATCTTATTTCAAACGGAGTATAGTACCTAAGCATTGTATTATATTTTCTTATAATTATTTTATGGTGCACTTAAGGTTTTAGTTATTTATTTAGATTTTGTTTCATTTCAGTCTTACATGTCGCACTTAGTCTTTATTGAGGTTTTATTATTTTTATATTTCCCCGTGTTTTAGCTTGCAATCAGCAGCGTCGCCATAAAATGCAAAGACACACCGGCCACCCTAAACATAATGGTTGTAATCTTTGTTTCTCAATTCAGGAACAGTATGATAAAAAAATCACTAAAGAGCCATGTGAATTAGATGCGAAGAACACTTTATAAATTAAGCAGAACTTGAGTGATAACGAATGGTTGTAACTAACTTTTCTAATACTAATGTACCTGCTTTTTAATGAGTATGTGGAGATCGTAACACAAAATGTACATTGTAAATAACATTTTATTTAATACATCTTTCATTAATAAAGTGCACATTTGATAAAAGATTACAATACATAGAAAAACTACATTAGAAACTGAAATATAAAAATAAATAAGAATAATATCTACCTCCTCTATTTTCGCTGTCCGCCGGTTTCACCTGTATTGCCCGGTTCATCTGGAATAAAAAAGATTAAATTAATATCTAGTCTCTCTTTAAAAAACAAATTAATGATGTGGAAAAGAATAAGTTTGACTAATTTCGAATACAGTTGGAATGGAGAATAAGCCTGTTGGGTTATTATCGGAGACTCAGGAAACATAAAAACGTGTGGAACTCGGGGACTGCCGCGGTAAAGCTATTGCATAGCATTTGTAACTTCCATACTTCCTATTTGTCAACGCTACACTTGGGATGATGACGTGATGACATAAAACAAAAATTACGTTCCCATGACAACATCACGTTGTCATGGGAACCGTCATTACATGGTAGGCGGAGTGGGGGGTGTTAGGTTTGTTTCGTTACGGAATTTCTTGATTCGGTCGCCGCGCTCAAGCCCGCGATAAAAGATATGCAATAGCTTAAAAATAAAACATGTGAGTTTCAAGTGTAAATATTATTTTATTGTGCTTTAGGTTACATTTTAATTATATTCAGTTATAAATTCAACTGGTCAACAATAAGATTGGAAGCAGACTCCAAAATAGTTGGGAAAAGGATAGGCAGATGATGATTCAGAAACAAAATATTTAAGATTTTTTCCTGTATAATTATATTAAAATAGATACCATAATACAAACAGACTCTGAAATAATAAATATACGAAAATACTCGCACAATCCGTCAGTCAATCATCAACTAAGCACACAGCATTAGAAACAGGCCACAATAGTCGTAGTTAGTGATAATTCCATCACCATTACCGCTTCTGCATTGTGTTTTATTCCAATAAATGTTAATTTTGCGTTAATGTATTCTAAAATAAACGGCTGTGTTGACGGGCTCGCATAATTAACTAGATACTGAATGCAAGCTTATGGCTACCAGCCTACTCTTAATTGCATCAGATTAAATATAGACAGACGGATTTAATGCATTTTTATCTTTTACGCTTTTCTTCATAATCTAGCTAATTATACTTCATTGATATTGTAAAGGACATCCATGTTATAAAACCTCTATAAAAGTTTCTGGAACAGTTAGCTTATTAGCAACATTATAACAGCCAGTGTCATAGTAACCATTACCTCATCCAAACGAGTGTTGGAATGTTGCACTAAATTTCATTACGCAACTCGTTTCAATGTTCAAACGGGGGACAGCAGCACCCGCTGCACGCATGTGTGTGTGATGTGCTGCTGCAGGCGACGTACATACCTGGACTTGTACTGAATTTCGTGGGAATTTCTTTATTCTTGTCTTGAATTACAAACACCCAATGGTTTCAGAAACTTTTATAGAGGATTCATATCATGGGTGTAGATAAAGTCTTGTATGCAACTGTTATAATTAGTTATTAAAACACTCATGTGATACTATTATCACACCCGGCTTCGCCTCGTGTGATAAACCCACATTCGTGTTTTAATACCCCTTATTATACAATAGTTGCATAAATAACTATTACTAGCTTTTGCCCGCGTTTTCACCCGCGTGGATGTCGGAAAATATCCCATGAGAACGTACTACTGGGATTAAAAGTACCTGATATGTTAATACAGGTTATACAATTTTTGTGTGCCAATGGACAATGGCAGACTCCCAAACAAATTTTTGTTGACATTTTTTTTTGCGTCTGACGATGAAAAATGTACAGTTTAAATTCCTTAACAGTTTTGTCTTAAGATATACTTTAATAGGGAGTCAGGAATGAAAGATATTCCAGTTTGAAGTTCACTCGTTCTAGAGGTTATGTCTTGTCAACAACATACCCTTATCGAAAAAGAAATATAGAAATACCTACTTACCACTTAGAGTATCATTGATAGAAATGCATTTTTAAAGCAAAATAAATGAACTATATATTCAGAATTATATGTCTAGCTGACCGCAACGTGCGTAGGTCTGCCACATGGCTCACATGCGATGTAAGCAAATAAATCCAATCTTCCTAGCCTTTTCCTATGTTATAGTCGGCTTTCAGTCTAACCGGATGCAGCTGAATACCAGTATTTTACATAAAAAGACTGCCTATAAGATTTCCGCAACATAGCAACTGTACGATACCCCTTGGTAAGACTGGCTATCAAATTTTCGGGTTTCTGACAACCCATAACGACCGTCAAAGATCTACGAATGACAGCCGGGACCAACGGCTTAACGTGCTTTCTGACGTATGGAGGAGTCTCGGTATGTAAAGATGATGACCCATCCACGAACCAATCCCGGCAAGCGTAGCTTAACCTGATGGTTCGACTCGTGCGGCTGTTATTAATTAGCCACGAGCTCCTCTGTAAATAGGTGAATAAATGTTCAGAAAAATGTTTATGTAATAATCTTAGCCAACAATCTTTAGGACAGTTATAGATATACGAGTATATATAATTATGATTAATTATATGGTAGGGGTAGGTCATAAGCATAATATAAGGTGTAGATAAAAACAACAAAATATTTTTAAGCTATTGCATAGCTTTTATCGCGGGCTTTGAGCGCGGCGACCGAATCAAGAAATTCCGTAACGAAAAAAACCTAACACCCCCCACTCCGCCTACCATGTAATGATGGTTCCCATGACAACGTGATGTTGTCATGGGAACGTAATTTTTGTTTTATGTCATCACGTCATCATCCCAAGTGTAGCGTTGACAAATAGGAAGTATGGAGGTTACAAATGCTATGCAATAGCTTTAGCGCCGCAGTCCCCCAGTGCCACACGTTTTTTTTAATAGGTATTTGTTCCTCATCATCCCTAACCACAATGTTAACAGCTTCTTCACTGCCAGAAACTTCTCTTTGCAAGTTATGCCTCGCAGACATAGTTATCTTTGACGGGGTCCGCGAACCACGAATGAGAGCCGGGACCAACGGTTTAACGTGCTTTCCGAAGCACGGAGGAGTCTCGGTACATCCTTAACTTTCACTAGCATGTTAAAAATTATTGTTATAATAGCCGACATTCAAAATTCTTTACACAACAGTGCAAACAGTGCACCAATCTGTTTCACATAAACTTCTGTAGCGTGCACGAATTCGTCCATCGAATATTCGGTGCTTGTCTAGAGCGTTATTTGTAAGGCGAAAAGCATTGCAATGCAGTGTAGCAGCAGGATAGGACTGGCGACAGATTTGTTTTATATCTACAGCCCTCATATTAATTAATTAATACAGTGTAGCTTAATTTTATTATTCCACTAGCTTCTGCCCGCGACTTCGTTTGCATGGAAATCGTAAGACATCAAAATATACTACAATAATAGCCATATTTTTATAAAACTTCCCTGTATACTACGTTTGTAGTTTTATTCTCAGCAGCCAAAATATACAGAGAGTCAGGAATGGTGACTCGGGAGCAAGCGACGTAACAGTTGTCCGTGTGAGAAGCAGCTTATCCTGAGGTCGACACCCGCAGCCTTCAGCCTTCAGTGTCGGCCCCTGTGACTTATTGATCGCAAAGCATACACTCCCAGAGAACTGCACGCGCTTTAACTGGTAATTATGGGGAATTTGTACTTTATACGCGCTATAAACACTGTCTCACCAATTTCCACCTCGATGACGTTTCTCTGCAAAGACATGACTTTGAGCTGGTTTCCATTACACAGATATACAACCAGAAGTCCACTTGCCATTTGTGAATTGAGAAATTCTACGGGGTGATATTTGGCATCATCTTCCTCCACATCAGTATTAATGGAGGTGTATATCACTTCACTCCCTTCAATTTGTGAGAGAATACTGTGGTTAATCGCTGCAGCTTGATCATCTTCGGAGTTAAAACGGAAACACGCCTAAGAATTCTCTTGGTACGGTATTTGACTGATATCCTCGTATATCAGACGAATAAGATCTTCTAAAGTGGGATCTACTCTACCAAGAGTCTCTGGTAGAGTGCTTTCACCAACTTTTAGAAGAATATCGGAGAATACTTGAGCATTTGAATTACCGCCAAGCCGAGCTCGTATGATGATGGTCAAGCGCAGTTTATGAACTCTCGACCATAGAGTCGACCTTTTCAACGAAGTATTCACTTTTTTTGTCAAAACTGTGACACCACCCATCATATCTTGGTTTCTGCGGATGTCCTGCAGGGTTCTGTTTACAGTTTCCACTGCTTTCCTTTTTGCCATAATGCATTCATCCCATACGACGAAGCGCAATCCCTTAAGCACACATCCCTTGTTACTGTTGCGTGACACCCCACAAACAGGCGTTTCGTTGCTCTCTAAATCGATGGGAATCTTAAACATGACGTGCGCTGTTTTGCCACCAGGAAGCAGTGTGGCAGCGATTCCAGAAGATCCACACACATACATATTTTAAAATCGCTTGGACAAATCTGCTGTCAAAATCTGTAAAAAAAACATTTATTCCTACAGTCTTTTGCTCTAAAATGATCAGAATACAACCTTGAATGTTTTGTGACTGTAAAGGACTTGTAACTTAGTAGTTTCCCATAGCTTACGAAGTTTTCCATTTTTTGTGAATTAATACATTCTATGAACTTATTACAAAAAAATCGTTTTACAAAAAGAGTTTAAAAAAACAGATGTAAATCGAACTTACTACCCCGGGCGGCCTACCACCAGCTCATAAAGCAGTATTATTTTAATGTTACTTCAGTGGGAGAAAGAGATGGAGCTATACATCCTGTAGAGCTTCATCTCTTTCCCACACTGAAGTAAACTAAAGTAATATTAAAATAATACTGCTTTTAAGCTGGTGGTAGGCCCTCAGGACTTCAAATCATTCGTCCAACCGCTTATTTATTCGCTTTGTTGAAAGTTAGCTAAAATAGCCGTTCCTATATAAAAGGTAGCGTGATGATAATCATTTAAAAAGTTAAATCGGTAACTACCTATCTACAATATCCCAACCTTTTGGCGCGTCCTTTTACAATTTGCAGAGAAAAATACGAACATGATGTAATATTGCTCATCCCCTATAGCAAATAGCGTGATAGTTTATGCCCTACAGTTGGTACAGACAAACATTCTAAAAACTTTATTTTCCGCATAAGAATCGATCCCAGACCTCGTAGCAATAACTTTCTTTAAAAAAAAATTAACTTCGCTACGATTTTATTATATCTTAGATTATAGGTACATAATCAAAAAAAAAAAAAAATCGTATAACAAAATGTGAAAAAAAAGAAAAAAAACCGTAGGTGGGAATCGAACTTACAACCCCTTGTTTGCAAAGCAACCGCCCAACCGTTGAGCTAATTGCTTTGTTGAAGCTTGTCTAAAATAGCTGTTCCTATATATTTCATGATTGACTGCTTAGTTCCATAAAGGTATAGCGTGATGATAATCATTTAAAAAGGTTAATCGATAACCATCTACAATATCCTAAAATTTTGGCGCGTTTTTTTCCAAAAATACGAACATAATATAATATTGCTCGTCCCCCATAGTAAATAGCGTGATAGTTTATACCCTATAGTTTGACCAGACTTATAGGGAACACCTATGCAAAATTTTAACAGAATCTATCCGGTAGAATTTGCGTCATGCTAGAACATAAAAATACAACATAATGTAATATTGCTCGTCCCCCATAGTAAATAGCGTGATAGTTTATACCCTATAGTTTGACCAGACACACAGGCAATATCTATGCAAAATTTTAACAGAATCTGTCCGGTAGAATTTGCGCCATACTGGAACATACATACAGACAAACAGACAAACAGACAAAAATTCTAAAAAAAATATTTTCGGCATTAGAATCGATCCTAGACCTCGTAGCAATTACTTTTTTTTTTAAATATTCAATGTACAGTTTTGACTTCGCTACGATTTTATTATATGTATAGATTGTCATTTGGATTAGTTGGTCTAGAAGTAAGTGGTTTTTGAGGAGTTAAGGGGTCGGGAAAGTTACATGTCACTGGTTTTGTATGCGCATTGAGATTACATGTTACTGAAATTATTTTGTTAAGTTGTGGAATTTTCCCATTAAAACATGCTTGCATAACAAGAGATTTAGGAAAAAGACACATTTAAATAATATATCCCGCATTTTTACTTTTACACAAGTCGTGCAACAGCAACGATAAAAATTAATTAAATCAAGTGCATTGATCAAGGTTTTTGATATTAACTGAAACTACTACATGCCACATCTTATTCCGAAAGCTATAGGACTCTACGTGCTATGATTTATTTACTATACTGCTATTATAAATATCCTGGTATTATTTTTAATCGATTTTTAATATTACTACACTTACCTACCTACTATTTTTTATACAGGGTGATATCTGTAATTCGACGTATTCTTTGCAACAATTAAGCACCCCATGTAGCCAAGGTGAAAATTCATGGAATTTAAAGGAATACGTCGAATTACAAGTCACTCTGTATATTTTTGATTTTACTGCTTCGAAGATCACTAAAACCTGCCCATTTTATTTTCTCTTGGCCGTCTACTGTCTCTAATTCTACTCTAATGTTATTAGTGAAAATTTGTAATTGGCGATTACTTGTCTTCACAGCACTTCATCTTTTACAATGCCTGGATGACTTCTTCCTTACATACTCCTTCCATAGTTTTTCCATTTCACGATCGCATGTCAATCATTGTAGTTTATACTTTACTAGCTTGTGCCCACGATTTACGTCCGCATCCTATGGCACTCAGCAATAGTGTAGTTTTCTAACATTGTAAGAAGTTTTTTAATCGGATCAGTATCTACTATCGGAGACTTCCTCTAAAAAACAAACAACATAATTCCACTTTACAATAATTAGTTTCGATTAGATAATATAAAACACAAGGGTTAATTGCTCGCTCGTAAATTGCAAGGATTATATTACTACTCTTCTCCTCCCACTACATAATATGAATGCTATGATCTATTTTTAAGACGCAAAAATAATATTTCTTCATATTTCTCTGTCTATTAATTACAATACAAAGCTTAGTCATCCGCCAACACTGTTCTCGCCATTTTATTAACATTTCCATTCGGGGAACTGTTTTTACGGCCACTTACATTTATAACACTTTGAGGGTCGCGCTCTGAATCTATATAAGGCGGGTGGAGGAACACTTGACATAATACGTATTACTTCTCCCTTTGTGACTCCGTTTTGAGTTTAAAGAGATTAATTATCTTATGAGGATTCCGTTGATTTAGGGTGTATTTTAATTCATTCTGGAAAACAGTGCACTGATTCATCATTTGAGTATTTTTCCACTGTCGAGCATGAACGTAAATCACTTAAACGAATAATTTGATCATCTAAATCACCAATATTAGTGTAGAGATTGGTTGTAACAGTGGCAATTTATTGTAAAAGATGAGGATGATGCTGCTCATCCTCACATAACATCTAATTCGCTTTTTATACTCGTAGCAAGATATTAGTGATGATAATAAGGTGAAATTTGGGTACTGTTTATTTAGTAGCATTCAGATTCGCAGCAAAGTACCTATGTGTAATATCTTTAGGTGTTATAAATGTAAACATGTAGATAAATATAAAAGGCAAGGAATCTAGCATACCCTCAGTATCTTCAAACTGGTGTACTTATTGAAAACATATATTATAGCTTGTTCGAAATTTTCAGTAAATCGCAGGCGCTAATGACGAGGCAAGACTGGATGTCGCCATTGCATATTCTATTTTGTCTGGAGGCAAGAGGCAACGAAGTCAGTGTTATGTGATCATCTGTCCAGCAGCAGGTAAGCCTTAAAGGACTCAGTTTTAAATACTGCAATATTGTGCGGACACACCTCCGAAAAGGGATGGGACAAGTTATTTTTAGCTGACGACCAGACCTCATACATTTTTAATTCTCACTTTCACTTGTATTAAATTTAACGACCCACTTTTATATTACTGACCCACTCCCAGTTATGGAGCCAATAACTATCCACAACCATAACTGGTCTATTACTAAGTTACGATCATTCCAACATGCGTCGTAGAAAACGTATTACCCAAGTGGAGTGCTCAAAAAGATTTTAAATTTCAAATGTAGTGTATGTAAAACTATTCTAATGGCCTTTAGGTATATTAAAGTGAACGTTTATACTGTGAATTAGCAAGTGGAACGATGTGGGAAAGAGACGAAATTATATGCGCTATGCAGTGGGCGGGGCTTTGTGCTCAACGCCTCTATAACTTTAGGTATGGACGGCCACGAGCCTTATTTTTTAATTTGGGTTAAGTTTTTTTTTTTGTTTTGGCTTGCTTTGAGAGTTCTGTGAAGGGGAAATGTTTTAATTTAGGACAGTTATTCTTGTAGATTTTGATGAGTATTCCAATGTTTAATGAAAGTGGGTACACACCAAACGTTTATGTACCATTCAGTCAGCAAAATTCAAGGGTACTAATTACAATTCAAATTAGCTAAAATGTTTTAGGTACTGAGTATGTGGATAATAATCGAAGTAGCTACTGAAAAGAGTAATAAAATAAATTGAATGGGTCTCATGAAACAAGCCCAACATAAAAAAAAATATGTGTTAACAAAGAAATTGTATCTTTAACCTTTTTACCAAATAATATTTTCTACCAACTAGCCTATAAGTAATCATGAACACCCACTATCACCATAAAAAAAAAACAAACAAACACTACACAACATACCGGCTCTAAACTTTACGATGTCCATTGTCTGTCCGTCCATCAGGCACTATAATTTAGGGTGCTCTACAGTAATAACTCTATGGATAACATCTATATTATCCAAACACAATGGAAGACGTAATAGCCTTCAAAGTTTATCGTGCCTTAAAAGTATGACGTCATTAGGTCGAACGGTGTTCACTGATGATGTCAACGTGCATTTATTGGATAATGATGGCCATTGATATTTTAGTTTGATTTATTTTAATAGAGATAAAAAAAAGAAATATAACTGCTAAAAACATTTTTTGCTCGGGGATCGTGGCTAAATAATAACAGCCGCACGGGTCAATTGAAGGTTGAGCTATGCTTGCCGCGGTCGGTTCGTGGATGGGTGACCATCCATAACATATCGAGACTCCTCCGTGCCTCGGAAAACACGTTAAACCGTTGGTCGCGGCTGTCATTTGTACATCATCTTTGACAGTCGTTACGGGTAGTCAGAAGCCCAAAAGTCTGACAACCATGTCTGACCAGGTATCGTGTTACCCAGTAACTGGGTTATGGAGGTCAGATAGGATGTCGCTCTATGTAATACTGGTATTCAGCTGTATTTGGTTAGACTGGAAGCTGACCTGAATATGGTTGAGAAAAGGCTTGGCAGATTGATTTTTTAATTTGTTTTAGTAGTGATAAGATAAAATCCTGATTTGTACGATACAATTTTATTAAGTTAAAGCAACAATAAAAGTTGCACCGTGTAAACAGTGTGTAGACGATGCAAGTCATTTGTTGCTTCAGTTTTATTGCATGCCACTGGCAAGAAACTTGGGTCCTGTAAATGGGTCTTTACAATAAAATAGAATACTCTTTATTATGTATATGTCACCGTATAATTATGAACTTTGTTAGTTTATAATCGATCGGTATTATTTGCGTTAGATTATAAACTGTCGAAAAATTGTGAACTGTGACAAATCATTTACAATATAACGCATAATTTTTCGATAGTTTATAATGTATCCATGAAAAACTGACAAATTATGAACTGGTAACTAACTTCTTTGCGACGTAATGAACCTTGCGCTAATATTAAATAGCCTGCGTGGCTGCGAGCAACTTGGAAGTAGTGCTCGCCGGCCGCTGCCGCGGCACCGCTCGCTTCGCTCGCTCGGCTCTCGCGCGTTTGGTCACAGTTCTAACCTAACCCATTTCACCCAGTTCACCATTTTTTGACAGTTTATCAAACGAAAATAATACCGATAGATTACTAGAACTTACGGTTCTCACAATCTTACGGTGACATATACACTACAAAAGTTACAGATATAAATGTAGATACAAATTAATGTTAAATGTACCTAAGCCTTTGGTTTTGATTGATTTGACTGTGTCTTACTCAAATGGACTATTCACTCTCCCAAGATTCAATATACATAACAATAATTAGTTTTAATGCATCAATTTATATGAATATCTACTTCATTAGACATTGTCCATTAGCTAGTGCATTAGCTTCTAGTTTTCGATCTCAATAAATAGCCCCAAATTGGGCCCTAGTTTGGCCACCTTTAGGCTCAAAATATCTAAGTACGTGCATTTGAAATGTTTGCCAAAGTAGTATTATTAAAGACGAAAATTCTCAATTCAAATTCGTAGCATGAAGGTCCACACATATCTAAAACCCTACAATTTGTCCATCGTAGCGTGACCGCTCCCAGTTATGCATAGACAGGTCGTCACACAGCAAGCACAATTAGCCTCTAGTCACCAGTGTGTAGATGCCTATCTGCCCACGAATAATTTGCCGCTGGTACAATAGGGCGATAATTTGACGCTTTTCGTTCGTTTTGTAATACAAAACGAACGAATAGAACAGTTCTTTATTTGCACAGAAAGTAGGTACAAGTTACAGATGTTAAGTCTAAAAATGATCCTTATACTAACTACCTTAACTAAGGCATGCAAACAGTTTAAGTTATAATGATAAAGACTCCCTCAACATAATATTATTAACACAATAAAATGTAATATCAAGCCGACCCCAACATAGTTGGGAAAGGCTAGGCAGATGATGATGATGATGAACAAAATATAATATCAAATCAATACGAGTTTACAATGTCAAGATGAAATTCAAATAAGCACGATTAATTTGAAATAAGCAATACTATACGTAATGTCAAGTTTATAAATTCGTCAAGTTCGAGGTCAATACAGTTAAATTAAAAATGATTTAGTACAAGTCAGGAGTTCAGAGATATCATATGAGTTACTTAAACTTGTAGCTGGAAATAGGTGCAGCTGATTTCCTTCCGTAGTTATCGTTTGAGGAAATCCACGTAGCTTAAAAGACTCATGCCTTCTTCCCATGCTTGTTGGCAGAAACTACAGAACGCCACCTGCTACGATTCTTACATACTCCTTTTGCTTCGTTTACGTTCATACATCTGGTCATAAAATACCTTTCGATATTTTAAAGAGATCCGTAAAATCATTATCTGCAAGCAAACACTGCAGCAGCAATAAATCAGAAACTAAATAAACACTTCAAGCCACGAAATTAAATTAAACAAACATCAGTGACGTCCAACAATAATTTATCAACGAAATCCAACCAGCCCAAAAAATACAACTCGATTTCTTAAATAAAACTGTTCGGCACAAAATCGTTCTCAGGAAAACATTTCATTGTCAGTGAATGTCGGCTTGAATAAATTCAGTGGTCACGTGGGTAACTGTCAATGAACACTGACATATTGTCATGATGACACCTTGTTGCTTAGCAACGGTGCGACAACAAACGCAAATGAATCGAGAGATTATTTTCGACCATCTAATGGATGCGACCATTAAGTGACAGTAAAAGAAAAGCCGTGTTTTATTATGTATGTCTCGTTACTAAAACTGGGTAATATTTTTGGGGCATTTTAATTATTTTAGGTCAATTATTGACTGGTGATTACTTAAAAATTGTGTTGGTAGTGGCAGATGGTAGTAAAAATAATGAAATGATTTGACTTATTGTAGATATTTGTTTAGTTTTCCAGGTAGACACAGAAACAATATCGTAAAAATAATTAATTAAGAGGAGTAACTTTGAAAATGAATTATAACTTTTTAAGTATTTGTTTGGTTCCCCCAGGCAAGGCAACTACAAAACAAATCAATCAATCTGCCCAGCCTTTTCCCAACTATATTGTGGTCGGCTTCCAGTCTAACCGGATGCAGCGGAATACCAGTATTTTACATGGAGCGACTGCCTATCTGACCTCCATAACCCAGTAACTGGGTAATACTGGTTGTCAGACTTTCGGGCTTCTGACGACCCGTAACGACTGTCAAAGATCCACGAATGACAGCCGGGACCAACGGCTTAACGTGCTTTCCGAGGCACGGAGGAGTCTCGGTATGTAGAAATGGTCACCCATCCACGGACCAATCCCGGCAAGCGTAGTTTAACCTGACAGATCGACCCGAGTGGCTGTTAGTACTTAGCCACAAGCTCCTCTACAAAACAAATAATGATTTAAAAACAAAACTGAAATATTCACAAGTACAATGATTATAACCAAAGTAGGTACCCCACATTTAATTACCTACACAGTTTTCTTTGAGATACGAACTGGCTCCCAGCATACTTTATGTTTTTCTTAAACATAATTTTTATTCAGAGCCCAATTATAAATAACTAGCTTCGGCCCGCGACTTCGCTTGCGTTTAACTAGATAAAATACTGCCCATGTTACTCGCTGATAATGTAGCTTTCTATAGATGCAATAATTTTTAAAATCGGTTGTGTAATTTTTGAGTTTATCCATTACAAACAATCAAATCTTTCCTCTTTATAATATTGGTTTAGATTTCAAGTGAATGAAACCTAAGCACACAATTCCAACGCATAATATTAAATGATCAAATTCCTATAGATGCGGCTAACACTGAGAAAATTCCAAAAGGGTATTATTTGCTTTCGCGGTGGTACACAGTAAAACCGATCGTAAATTAACATTCAGTTATCCAATCTGAGAACTTAAACAGAATTTGTTAAGTAGGTAATTTAATAAAATATCTGGTTCGGGTCGACGTAGGTACTTCATTTCAGAGGCCTCGCCAAAGGCACTGTCTACAGAGTTAGGTATTTTCATTTTCATGTAATCTTTTTTGGTGTATGATTGTGAAATTAAAAACCTCTGTAATATAATTTCTCGTGAACATTTGCTGATTAAAATTGATCTTTGTTACTGACCGCTACAGTTTAATGTTGAGAATATGATCTATGCTTTTCTCATCTCCCAGATCACTCACTTTAGTATACCCTTGACAATAGACTTCAAGTTGTCTGCTTCTACGAATGTAGCAAACCAGTCGATCGAATTCTAATTTCAATCTGTCAAAAAAAACCCGTAATTTTCGTAAATTTTTGACAAGTTTTTGACATTGTTTGTGGATGAGATGAGATTGCAACATAAAGAACGTTTTTCAAGTACGAGAATTGGCCTTCAGTTCTACGACATTACTTTGTACTTAACTTACATGATTCATGTCAGAGCATTACATTCATAATTTATTTAAAAGCTGACAAACTTTGTGCCACTTTACTCAATTCGGTGTGGATCCCGGCGAAGAAAGTACCAAATTGTCCTCAAGCGAGTCGTAAAAGGACAACTTAGAGATTACGCTGATAGGATGTGTAGCAGTGTCCTTCCATTTGCTATGAGTTGCAATCCGTCTACTTAGCAACCTAGTTGATATAAGATGAGTTGAGATAAGAGATTGTTAGGTTTCAATTTATTAATACGTAATTGTTGGATATTGTACTGACAACACTCAAAGATTCGATATGTCAAAATAGGGGAACATCGGCCTTCTCGGTCGGGAGCTCGTGACGGTAAGACGTGCTTAGTGGCGGGGTCGGTAAAAAGATAGATTGGCATAGTATTGGTTGGAGATCTACTGTAAATTAAGGTAACCTATTCGTTTTGTGGTAAATATTAGAATACTGATTAAATGGTGATATTATGTGGGGAATAGGAGATGTGATGGTATGGTGTAGAATATTGAATTTGATGTTAGCAAAGAAATATAAATGAATGACAAAATTTTGGTGTTTCATATTATTTTCCTTATCCCTGAAATATTGTAAATATGTAGTTTTTATAATAAAACTACTATAGCAGTTTTTAAATTGTTATTCTAATGTGTCCGCACTGTGTGAAGATACGTGCCTTTACAGCCAAGAAGAGCACACGTTCGAAACCCATAGCCGTCAAAAACAGAAATACCTAGTCACCGAAACTGAGTTGGGAATATATGTATATAAGTATAGCAATTTCGTTTGTGTTTAAACAGGAGATAAGTATCAATACCCATACTTCTGCAGTTATTTTTTAACAGTGCACGACGCTGAGATCAAAGTCAGGACTGGGGTCCTGTCTTGTTCAACAGTCGTCTTAGAAGAAGAATGAAGATTATATATAATCATGTAATTTTTGTAATAATAACTTGTCAAAGAACATTTCTAAACTTCCTACAGCCTATTTCTAATAACCTAGAGACATTGCTAAATGACACAATTCAATGACTACTGGACAAATCGTTAACCCGAAACTTGAGCAAAAAATAAAGCTTGCCCGACATAACGGAGTGAGGTAATGGGGCGTAGAAAGGATATATCTATATCTTTTACAAGTTTTGGGAGGCTACTGCTCGGGCCCCTGATAAAACTTTTTATGTTCTGCTTATGTGATATCGTACAGTTTGGAATCCATAACGCGTTGTCGGTCGTAAGGCAGTATGAGAATAGGTATATGGAGTGGAGTTGGAGTTAAGTGGAGTTACGGCCTGCGAAGATGCTCCTGTGTTTTTGTTTTGGATCACTGTTCTTGTTGGTGTTGGTCCAAAGTTTATTATTGGTTTTTTGATGTTATCTGTTGTGCTTGTAAGAGAAGTTGCTTTTTAAGACGTTTTGAGCATATATTTTTCACTGATACGGAGTTTGAAAATAGTAACGGTTAATTTAAGTCTTTCATTAGGAAGTTAAAAAATTTACACTCATTCAATGCATTCAAAACACAATTAGCTAAATATTTGATCACAAATACACCCTTCCTAAAAGCTGAATGCATTGGATGGGTATTTTTATCATAATTGCTACGTGACGTCTGTGACGAACTTTACATTTATAATTTATTTTAAGCATTGTTCTCATGTTAGTGACTTTATGTCTTTTTTGAGAATAAAATATCTTTAAACCTAGTTGCTTTCACTACTTACAGCATATGGTGATAAGACCGAAAGGTCCAAGAGATAAATTATTCTAAATCCATTCAGATTTCTCCTAATAGCTAAAACACTGGAGAAAAATCTCCGGCAGAAAGTATCAATTTAGCACAACTTATCTTAAAAGCAAGCTGCTAAAAGCTCACTATGTCAACATAGTGAAAATTCTAACAAATAAACAATCTTCCTTCACTAAACTTAAAAACAAAACACAATCACCAACACAATTTATTCAAAATCCCGCACGCAAATGAATATAATTCACGCAGACATACAAAGTCACATTCGAGCCACATTTTCCTCAAAGCGCCACGTCCCACTACATTTGTTCCACAATACAAAATTAAGGACACGGTCAACACATGAAGCCGTGCTGATAGAGCCTCCCAACTGCACGCATGAACTGAATATTAAATTCAGTCAGCATGCAAGAACAGTGTAAAATTGCATTAATTTGTCCCTGTTTACATCGTGGCGTACATCGTACACATATCACGTCTCATATTTCTTTTTAGAAGGGTTTAAGTTGTATCGCACTGATTAAAATCGAAAAACAACTGCGTTTTAAAATTGCTGTTGCTTTTTTTGAATTAAGGGTGTATTGTTACTGTTCACAGACACCGAATGAAAACGTTTTCACTGCATTGGTTTTTTTTGCCGCAAAAAAGACTTTAAAAAAATCTGCTATATTTGGAAAGTATCAACGGCAATGTTTTCTTTTTACAAACAGATATACAAGAAATTGAAAGCACTTCTTTAAGTAATAGTAGGTATTTTGTGTACCTTATAAAATATTCATTAAGTTGTGACAAGCGAGGAAAATTTTCACACTGTAATATACACTAATTTATTGAGTAATTGCTTATTAAAAAAGGGTGGGATTTTAAACACTACTTCGTCATTTTTACTGAAAGAAAAACATTTGACATCACTTTTTGTAAATGCATGCAAGAACTGTAAATTTTTGAAGGTAGTTTTTTTTCACTGAATATGCAAAACAAAACAAAAAATATAGTAGTTCGAATTTTAAATTCTAATTTTACTCTTTTGACTCTGAAATTTGAATGTCAAAAAGATAATGCATTATTATTCACTCACTTTCTAAATCACGTTAATAAACTTTTTCTTTTTATATGCATCGTATTAAGCCCTCAAAGTAAATCTTTTTGCAATAAAAGTAAAGTAGCCTATCAGGTCCCTAATGACGGAGCGTCTTAAAGGTTATCACTTCGATCTTTGAAGTAATAAAGATGAGAAACACGGATAAGACGAGAGGCAATTGTTTTAACTCCAACTTGCATAAGTTTATTGATTTAGGAGATTACTTCGGAAAATATGCCGTTTAAAATTAGGTTTCAGCCATTTTATTAATGAAATCAATTTCGTTTGAAGGAATATGATTAAAATAATTTATGGACAAAAATAATTTTAACAATTTTATTTTACTACTTTTATTACAACTTGGCATTACTAGGTAAGAGCACTTTTATAAAACCAATTTTATTAAAATTGGTACGTTGGATGTTTTTTAATAACGAATTATTTAGATTTCACAAATAAAAATCACAGACTTCTTCAACATTTTATTTTTCTCCTCAGTTAAATAGATTGGGGTTAGTATTATTTGTTTTTCGGTTAGTTTACAAAATATACACCAATTGGCGTAAACATAACTTAAACAAAACAAACAACAAACATGACTTGTGTTCAAACCGCACAGAATAAGTTAAAAACTCGACTTTTAAACAGCCATAAAATAATGCCGCGAAACCTTAACCTGTAAAGAAATATAAAATATAAATGAAAACAAAAAGAACCAAAAAAAAAATATTACACTTTAAAAACAATTGTTATAATGCAAATTAGATGTTTACTCACAATGACAGGCGGCGGATATTCAACTTTCGCCGAACGAAATATATCTACGAGGTGAACCATATGGACAGATGAAATTGTCACAGTTGTAAATTAAACTTGGTGAAGGTAATTGATGGGAGGGAGCGGACGGACGCGCGGTCCCGGCTTTCGTTCGTCACTTGTAACGCGTAGCGGCACGTCTGTCTCGCACGGAGTTCAGAAGAAGACTGAAACACGGGCGGGCGAAGGCATACGCACGCGGGGAGGTACGCACTCACGCAGGCTTGACAGCCAATCGCGTGCGTGCGCCGCGCGCACCCCCGCGCTCTCGTCCCCGCCCCGCGCCCGCCCGTCACCTCACAATCGATGCCCTATATTGCATTAATTATTTAGGAAACACGCAATAAGATAACGCTAGGTGGCAGATAAGAGATCTTCGCGTTGCTTTAAATAAATCATCGTGTCTTCGTCCGTATCGGCCGGTTCGACCGGCGCGTGTGTACGATGCCTTCCGTGTGTACTGATAACGCATTATTTACGTTGTCAGTCCGCTGGACCTTTTGTTTTTATCTCACTGTTATTTATAGAGTTCCTGAAGAAATATAATAAGAAGTAAAGTTGATTCAGTCTTGAGGAATTTTATTTATATGTATGATTCAACCCGTGTCCCACCTTCGAGTAACGCTGGTTTTGTTTGCGTAGCGTTCAACTTGGGAACGAAAACAAACGAAATATATATTTTTTGGAAGGTTGTCAACTTGTCGTTTGGCAATATTAATATATACGGGGATAACGGGGTTCTCACCGACGGCTTTATTTTATGTTATGCTAAGGTTTTATCCGAAATTAACGGGAAAAATAATATGAAACAAAATACAAGATAAAAAGAAGCGGAAAAATATTTCTGAGATAAGATATTGTTTCGACGAATTGGTAAAATAATAGTGATAGTTTTGACTCTTGACCTGTACCGTCGGTGAATATTTACTCGGTAAAACAATTAAATAATCTATTTTACGTTTACGATGCCGAAAATTCACTTTATAGATTTTCAGGGGATGTATTTTCAGCTCCCTAATTGCGTAACACAGATCAATCACAATCCGTTTCATTTTGATAGTTCAACAACATTCATTGCGTAATTTACGTTGTTGAGCATACACATTTTTCGACCATATGAAGCAATGGATTAGCAATATACTTCAAAATGATTCAGATTATGATTGACCGTGTGTTCCGCAATTAGGGTGCTGGAGTCATTTACGTAAACTACGATACATACATTTTGCCTATGTCGGAAGATCACCATAAATGTTATTATTTCAGCAACCAGTTTAATTTTTCTTTTAATTTCACGTTTTAGTAGACAAAAAGATTAAAAAAAAAAACTAATTGTCCAAAAGGCATATAATATTATTATTTTTTTGTAAAAAGAAATCAAGAAAAAACCAATATGAAAACAGTATGCATTTCGTGCTGATTTGCGAAGAGGTAAACATACCAAGTCGTAAAGAGTGTCAGTTATGATCTTGCGAGGAGGAACGAACAGAAAATAGGTTACTGTGTTGCCCTTTATAACAGTAGCAACGAGAATGTGCATGGCAATATTACCTACACCATGTTGGTAAAGTTAAATGGTACTTTCAGACTAAAATGAAAAAAAAGCGGCCAAGTGCGAGTCGTACTCGCCCATGAAGGGTTCCGTAGCAGCAAGTAACATTAAATGAAAGGTAAATTGCGGTTTACGATTTATGACGTATTAAAAAAAAACTACTTGCTAGATCTCGTTCAAACCAATTTTCGGTGGAAGTTTACATGGTAATGTACATCATATATTTTTTTTAGTTTTATCATTCTCTTATTTTAGAAGTTACAGGGGGGGGACACACATTTTACCACTTTGGAAGTGTCTCTCGCGCAAACTATTCAGTTTAGAAAAAAATGATATTAGAAACCTTAATATCATTTTTGAAGACCTATCTATAAATACCCCACACGTATGGGATTGACGAAAAAAAATTTTTTGAGTTTCAGTTCTAAGTATGGGGAACTCCAAAATTATTTGTATTTTTTCTATTTTTGTGTGAAAATCTTAATGCGGTTCACAGAATACATCTATTTACCAAGTTTCAACAGCATAGCTCTTATAGTTTCGGAAAAAAGTGGCTGTGACATACGGATGGACAGACAGACAGACAGACAGACATGACGAATCTATAAGGGTTCCGTTTTTTGCCATTTGGCAACGGAACCCTAAAAATATTCAGAACCGAAGTAATTTTACCAGTATTTTGAATGCAGCTTCTTGCATACCGATTTTTTTTCAACCGTGTGTCTACAAGTTTTGTTGTTGAAACAAATAAAACGCGATAAATTGTAAACACAAAGTGCCACCATAATTTAAAACTCGCCACCACAGTACCTATAATCCGAGACACATGTCCCAAAGACACAACATTTCTCCAGACATGTCTTAAGATCATCAATCATTCTGGATGCAGATCACAGCTCATTGCGATGCGGGAAGCATCCAACAGGTGGCCACAGCTGCTGGGCAGTCGGACCTGAATGCCTGATGGTGCCTATGAAGATGTTTGGAGATACTGTAATTCTATTTCTGTGGTATTAGCATAGTACATGAACTCTCAGCGTTTGAACAGGGGGAGGCTGAAACTATAGAATACTTAATTCGTGATACGATGTTTGATAGATAAACGTCTTGTTGTGACTTCTGCGATATTTTTTTTCGGTTTGCGTAAATACAGCCGAGAAAATAAGTATCAATTAGGTAATGTCAGGGAAATGATTTGTTTATAAAACTGAGTATCAACTTAAATTGTTCGTATACAGGCTGCTGATACCATGGATTCAGTACATGATTCTGAATCCCATGCATTGAAATTTTTCGTCGGTTATTTTAAAAGAAAATCAGGTATGCCATACATTTTGACCGCGTAGGTATTGCATTTTTCTATGAAACAACAGCTTTTTTTTAAATAGCTGACGAAAAATTTCAACGCCCCGGTTCAGAATCATGTACTGAACCCATGGTATCAGTTTTCGCGTCGATGTCCCTGCCACCCTGTATTGAAATCTACGTATAATCTATGTATAATTCTTGTGACAGTTGGATGAAATGGTTATAACACGTTAAATTGAAGTAGTGTGTCAATTTGATAAACAATTGATTTGTTTGACAGTATATTAAGTATTGTTTAACAGCAACTATGTTTTGCAGTGTTATAGCCAATTCATATGATTGAAAAAGAGTAAAAAAGTCTGTTGTGGTCTAAATGATACGGAAAATTAATACTCAATTTGTTTAACGATCTATTTACCTGATGGTTTGTGATTTCTACGTTGGTTTTTTTGCTAAGCAAAGGCCTCTTCTCGTACAGAGAAGGTTTTCTCTGTACGAGAAGAGGCCTTTGCCCGGCAGTGGGACGGTTAGAGGTGGTCTTATTATTTTTATATATTTATGAATATATCGTTCAGGTATTTTCATTGTTTGTAAGTTAATTTATGATACCTTTGACTTACAGATAAGGAAAATACTGTGGGAAAAAGTAGTGTTAATGGAGTCAATTTACCAACACGCAGTGAGCTTGCGTGGGGGTGATGAATACTTTTTCTTTGAACAGATCTAAGACTGCTGACAAGGTTATGTTCTCTGCATAAATACAGGTTGTATTGTGATGAATTTACATTAGCAGAAACCTAGTGGTTTTTTCTGCAGAATTAAAGTGCTTGTAAACACTTTGTTGATCTGGTTTAAAAAAAGGCTTTCCTATATTGTTTCTCATTGTCACTTGCACTGGTGTGGTCTGTAGGTCGTTAAAACTTTTTTCATTGTGGTGCATTTGAAACTCTTTTTGGGTCTCCACTGACTGCACAAACAATGACCTCACACTAACCAGTCACTACTCGGGCTATCACAATAAAAAAAAAACTTGTGCAGTCGGGGACCCCCGTCAGGAATGAAATTCTTTTTCACGTATGATTTAAAACAAAAACAAAATTTTTGCAGCCGCCATCTTGTATTTACATTTTGACCTCTCGGAAACTATGAAAACGACATCCATGATGAAAAATTTTGAAAATTTTCAGTGCTGCCATCTTGGATTTTCATTTTGACCAAATTCACACTTTCTCTCTCTCTTCGGCATGCAATGTACTCGGGCCTATGTGTGCAATTTTACCCCACGACACTGTAATCATACCAATCACTTTACTCTTCTCTTTTTTTTTCTGCCAGCCTTCTCTCTCTCTCTTTCTTTCTCTTTGAATTAGAAGAAGACAGTCGCAAGTATTAATACTCTTTAGCGTGACGATTTCTGAAAGTTCACAAGCCACGTTAAAGAACTTTGTTCGAAAAATAACCGGCGTTTTCCCCTATGAATCTCAAACCCCATTCCCACATGCGATAAGCAGCCAACACTATAGAATTATGTTTATAAATTTTAATAAAACACATCCCCTCATAAAGAAAGAAGGCCTGCCAGAGTAATGGCCCGCATTACTCAGCGACGAGGTTTATACAGAAACACGGCACACTCCCTCTTTAATATCGGTAAGGAAAAACGTAACTCAGCGGATCTAATTTAAGGTACGTTTAATTGACCCTTAGATCCTTGAGACGGACGTTTATAATGTAGGTATTATGTAAGGGATCCTAGTGGGGGATTGTAGGACGTTGATTGGGGAATAAAAGAAAAGTAAGCGAAGGGCTATCAGAAGGTTATTCGGAGTCGTAAAGTGGGGTACGTTTGAGTTATTGGTAGTTATCTAATTGACTGAGCACTTTGCTATTAGATTTTATTGTTGTTGGGGATGAGTTTAGTGTCGCAGAAAATCGGTCTTACGTCTACATAATCATTATATTTTTTTATGAAAGCCGTATAGAGAGATAGTCCACTGAAATCATCTGCCTAGCCTTTTCCCAACTATGTTGGGGTCGGCTTCCAGTCTAACCGGATGCAGCTGAATACCAGTATTGAGTTTTGAGTTTGAGTTTGAGTTTGACTGTCAAAGATCCACGAATGACAGCCGGGACCAACGGCTTAACGTGCTTTCCGAGGCACGGAGGAGTCTCGGTATGTAAAGATGGTCACCCATCCACTAACCAACCCCGGCAAGCGTAGCTTAACCTGATGGATCGACTAGTACGGCTGTTATTACTTAGCCACGAGCTCCTAGATAGTCCACTGAAATATTGACTAATATTGACTTAAATTCTAAATGTTTCTAAAAATAAATGAATATACTATCGCTCGTCCAAGCATAAATAAACTCTGAATATATTCCCCAAAAAAATATAGCGTAATTACATATAACATTCTGTCTTTAAAAAAGAACATTCGTTACATAAACTTCTACACCTTTATATTTACAAATAAACATTTAAACATTTCTTTGATCGCTTTTACCTATCTGCTGGCCATTAAAACTTTTCTGTCAGTCTAGGGCAACTTTTAACAAGCTCTGATGATCGACGGTATAGATCTTTTTTCGCTTATCTTTCTGCTGTCAAGTTTGGAGCCTTGATGTGGGCCAATCAGATGGAGACGTGCTTTTTTCTTTGTAAAATAAAATATATTTTTTTGTTCATGCTTCGCTGTTATGTTCGTAAATGTTTAATGTGGAAAGTAAAAAGAAAGAAAATAAATTTATTTAGCACAGACAAAAAGGCACACAACATAATTATAACACAAGTGAAAGATAGAAATAAAAAGGAAACAAAAAACAGTGTGTAAAATAATAATTTAACATGAATGTTAGTGTGCCTCGCGGCTGCGCCGAATAGGCCCAGTTCAGCAAAAATGCCATACAGCTAGTGCCTGACGCTGGTTTTCAACTGGACCTGAAATGTGAGGTGACGGATGTAAATCAGTTTTATGCAACAATGTGTGTGTGTGTATACATATATCTTAATATATATAAATTACGTGTCACGTTGTTTGTTCGCGATGGACTCATAAACTACTTAACCGATTTTAATCAAATTTGCACACCGTGTGCAGTTTGATCCAACTTGAAAGATAGAATAGCTTACATCTTATTTTAGGAAAAAAAAAGATAAGAAGAAAAATTATGTTTTTATAAATTATGGTAGGGTAGGTAGGGTAGGTAGGGCAGGTAGGGCAGGTAGGGCAGGTAGGGCAGGTAGGGCAGGTAGGGGAGGTAGGGCAGGTAGGGCAGGTAGGGCAGGTAGGCCAAGTAGGGCAGGTAGGGCAGGTAGGGCAGGTGGGGCAGGTAGGGTAGGGTTCATTGACTGTTAGGCGGAACGAAGTTTGCTGGGTCAGCCCTATTATCCCAAACAAGGCTTTTTATAAACTGGACGTCCTGCCCTATCAGGGACTTCACCCTGGTTACCAGATGCTACAAATGCCAACAATATGGTCATGCAGCAAAAACATGCAGAGAGCTGAAATCTACGTGTGGTCACTGCGAAGAAGGACACTCGTTGCAATCGTCAGAATGCGCGAAGAAAGCTGACACATCGAAATGTGCAACTTGCTCACGCTTTAAAAAGCCCAATCACCACAAAACGGGAGACGCTGATTACCCTGCTAGGAAAATAGCGGAGTACAGGTACATCAACTCTATCGACTACGAGGGCACCTAGAGCGTCATAATCAAGTCCAGACTACGTTTTAATGCCTACTGCTGACTCAACAAAACACTGCACTGACCTACAAATCCTTGATTTTGTTGATGTCTAAGCACATTAATCGCCCGCAGTAAAAATTAATATACACATAGCCTCGAACGTTATTTAATTTTGTGCAACATTGTTTTTAACCCACTTACAAATTCTGCTGACGCAAAATTATATCATGTGTTTTTAACTAGGTTATAAAGTGCAAGAAACTATTTTATGCAAAGTAAATAAGAAATTACGTATTTAAGACTTTTTTGTTGCTGTTGTTTTTATCTTTAAGGTAGGTAAATAGTATTTAAGTAAACTAGGTATAAAATAATGAATTAGGTTATTAAATTTTGTCATTATTTCAAGACTTCTAATGTTAAATATTGTTAAGAATTTTATTGTCCTACAATTACGATAAAGTGTGAGCTCATGCCGCCTGTGATACAGGTTTATCCTAGTACAGGCATCTAACATTATAATACCTTTGTAAATTATTTCTAAGATTTTATATTTTATCAATTTTTAATCTATTTAAATAAAAATCAATTGCTGTTCGTTAGTCTCGCTAAAACTCGAGAACGGCTGGGCCGATTTTGCTGATTTTGGTTTTGAAATGTTTGTCGTAGTCCAGGGAAGGTGGAAACGGTGAGATAATATGGAAAAACTCACGAAAAAAAAAATTATGAAGAAAATTCACGTTCTCATACATTTTGTGTGGATCGGCTTTTTTGATATCTAGGTAGGGCAGGTAGGGCAGGTAAGGCAGGTAGGGCAGGTAGGGCAGGTAGGGCAGGTAGGGCAGGTAGGGCAGGTAGGGCAGGTAGGGCAGGTAGGGCAGGTAGGGCAGGTAGGGCAGGTAGGGCAGGTAGGGCAGGTAGGCCAAGTAGGGCAGGTAGGGCAGGTAGGGCAGGTGGGGCAGGTAGGGTAGGGTTCATTGACTGTTAGGCGGAACGAAGTTTGCTGGGTCAGCTAGTACTGAATAAATAAATATTTATTTATTATTATTTATTTCGTTTATTCATCTTGGTTCCTATTAGGTTACATTTTTAAATATTTCTTAAAATAAAAGAATTAAAAAAACATTTAAAAATATAAAAAATAGAGGTCCGCCGGTGTCGGGAGCAGGGTCCAAGCTACCGGTGGTTAGGGCTGCAGAGACAGGAACCTCCTCACAATGCGAGCCGTATCGAGGAGTACTGCCTTCTGAATCAGGCGCTTGATCCAACCGCCTAACGAAAGCCTCGAGAGATGTTGGTCGAGGCTTTCGGCCATCAGGCCATTAGCCGTTACGACAATCGGCACAATGATAGCCGAGCTCACATTCCACATGTCAACAACCTCGTGTGCTAAGTCGAGATATTTTATTTGTTTCTCTTTCTCAGCTTTCACGAGGTTCTCGTCATGTGGAATGGTAACATCGACTATCATTGCGCGGCGCGCTAATCGATCTATCACTACTATATCAGGCTTATTTGCTACAATAGTCCTGTCAGTAATGATAGACCGATCCCAGTACAACGTGACATGGTCATTTTCGAGAACTGGGTCGGGCACATACTTGTAATACGGTACCTCAGAGTCCACAAGTTTATATTTCAAAGCAAGTTGCTGGTGAATAATCCTAGCCACTTGGTTATGTCTGTGCAAGTACTCGCCGTTAGCTAGACGCGAGCAACCAGAGATAATATGTCTGATGGACTCACCCGGACGATGGCATGCCCGACACACGTCAACCGTACCGTCCTTCATAATATGTCTCCGGTAGTTATTCGTCAAGATAACTTCGTCCATAATTGCATATTATTTATTTATTATTTAACACCTAATAAATACTTATTTACCAAAGAAAAAGCTTTACTTACTAAACAGTGTGATTATTCGGTGTTAATGACTCTCACGTGACTAAATACCGTTAAAGTATGTTATTACCTAGGTACTTATTACAGTGTAAACTTGAGAACACTAATTGAATCATTAAGTTACACTATCGGAATGGAGAAATCACAAAGTTAATAGCATACTTCAACATCACGTAACAACTTAACTAAGTCATAGGTTGGAATTTGTTGCTTTTTAGGTGTGGTTTAAGCAGAGATTTAGAAAAAAAGGTGAAGTCAGGGAAAATAATTGTAAAGCAAATTGACTTGTAGATAAATATGTCGGATCCGGTCATTAGTACGGACATGAAACGAATCGCAAGCGCGCCACTGGCGACATCAAGAGTGATCTATCTATACCAAAAAAGGCGCGCTTCTACAGAGTCGTGATGTTTTAAGGCCAAGGCGAGGAGGGCATTCAGCCTCTGGTCGCATTGGAGTCAAGACATCGCGGAACTGTTCTCGATTCGTGATGCTCAGTTATTGTGTTAGTTGTAATTTGTGATCATTTTGTTAATTGATGGTTTTAATAAACGCCGTTGCACCCAGTGTGTGTATAATTTAGCTAGTGTGATTCATTTCATAGTAAATTATAATGTGATTTGAACTGCAAACTGTTTTTCTATTGCGCATTAACCAACACTACCCACACTACGCCCACAGTAGTTAAAATATCGCTGATAATAACGAAAGTCACATACCCGTCTCTGACAAATATATTAAAATCACAACCGACATTCTTTGCCAGTTGCATGAAATGACTATAAGGCCCGGACTCCACCAAAGCGGAGACGAGACGAGAAGAGAGGAGATGTGTTTTACACAACCAATAGAATTTCGTTATTCACACATCTCGTCTCCACTCATCTTCAGTGGATACCACTGAGCGGAGATGTATATTTGTAGGGCGCGTTCGAAGCGGAGATGTGAGCTGTGCCTCGCAAGCTAGCGACGGCGCGCAGCGGAGACGAGAAAAAATGTGAGCGGCGCCGTAATTTCGCAGTTCTGTTCCACTCTAGCCAGCTCATATCTTCGCTCTAGCCAGCACACATCTCCGCTCTAGCCACCATACATCTGCGCTCTAGCCAGCACACATCTCCGCTCTAGCCAGCACACATCTCCGCTCTAGCCAGCACACATCTCCGCTATAGCCAGCACACATCTCCGCTCTAGCCAGCACACATCTCCGCTATAGCCAGCACACATCTCCGCTCAAGCCAGCACACATCTCCGCTCAAGCCAGCACACATCTCCGCTCTAGCCATCATACATCTCCGCTCCAGTCTAGCCAGTACGCATCTTCGCACAGTTTCGGTGGATTCACCCTAGCTGAAAAACATCTTTTCTCGTCCCCGCTGCGGACATCTTCGCACATCTCCGCTTTGGTGGAGTAACCTAACATGGCAAATTGACGCAGGGTGTCAGTTTCCTTAACAATTAATTAGCTTGACTGTATTTACGCAGTTTTGGCACTCTTGTAAAACAAAACAAGAATTATTTTATGCCTTACAGGCCTTCTCAGGTTTTTTTTAAAGGTCAGAAACAAACTGCTTGTTTATTTAGTACAACTAAGTAAGTAATTTCATGTCGTTGTGTTAGGGTTACAGTTCCAAGAAGTAGAAGTAAAACGAGGCAGATTTACCTTCATCACAGAGATGTAGTCAAGGAACTATCTCTCAATAAAGATAGGTAGCAAGTAGGTGTAAGTAGGTGCTGCTCCGAAACCAGGGTAATTCTCAAGATAATGAAACATGAAAAGCAGATCTATCTGCTTTTCAATTTCCTTCAAAATAAAATGACATTACAAGGTGCTATTAAATACCTTTTTTAGTATTTATTAATTGAGGAACAAAACAAAATTTAAACAGAAACATCACAAAACCTCAAAAGGTTTTTCCGGATGTTGAAACACTTTTAAGTAGGTAATACCTACTAAGTATCATTATTTATGGTTAACATATAGTCTGTAAAACAATATTGTGAGATAGATAGCAAATAACGATGACGACGCGGGTCACCTACTACAATTAACTATGAATTTGCCAAGAGTGTTGTTGATTCTACATAATTTTAGCAGTCTCTTTGTATGTTCATCTTCTGGAGTGGGCTCACTTGTCCTTGTAAACAATATTATAAAAATGATATAAGAAAACGATAACATAACTCAGTGTTGACACGATTTTTCCGTTGGCAAGCGTCCTGGTAATTATATTTTATAGTTGGTCTCTGGGCCATTCTGTAGCTCTTTATTGCTTTACGGTGGACCGTTAAAATGTTTAATGTATCTACCTGTTTTCACGAAGTTAACTTCTAAAGTACTGCGAGCTTTGTTGTGCTTATCGATGTGTAGGCAAAATGTTGGCATTGAAGAGAGTTTATTATTTACAGAAGACATTTATTTATTACGTTTTCGTATAAAAGATTATGAAAACGAATAACGATTTTGAAAGTTTAAATTAAAATCATAGTATAAAGAGAGGTAGTAAGCTATCTTCATAGAAAGGCACCGCGCGCGGCTTGTATGTGTGGGGCCATAGTATCTATGCGTCGCCGTACGCACATTTAACAAAATCTCGACCGGTTTCTCACGAGAAACGGGTCGAGATTTTGCAGTGCGTTTCTATGAAGATAGCTTACTACCTCTCTTTATACTATGTTAAAATCGTCACATCAAAATTATCAACGTTGTCTACTGCTAGTAAATTGTCCCCATAATGATGGTCGGTCCTGCGTACCAACTGAAGACTGCTCTTTGCCACTTCAATTTTATTATTTTACTGCTATGTCGGTAACAATTGGTCAATTGGTTGATATAAGTATATACTAATATAAAATACGTATTTATTAAATAACACTAGAATTACCTGTAGTGCTATTCTGTAAAAATCTCATCGTGATATCTTAGGTGAAGTGAGCTGCCAATAGTGTCAATCCTTAGCAAACTGACAGCTCACTCCACGCTCACTTCACCTAAGATTCAGTGAGATGGTTTCAGAATAGCACTACTGTACCCACCTAAAGGATTGGGTGTCTACCGAAGATGCGAAACTGTCCATAGACACGAAAAGAAAAACAATTTCCAAAAAGTTGAATCTGACAAAGGTTTTCAGTGATATCTAATAATAAATATTTCTTTTATCAAACGTTCCATTACTAAAAAGACGTCCTCATTGAACGCAAACGAGATGATGAATGGCGTAGTTCTCTAGCTACTCAATAACCCGTGCGCTAATGAGATTGAATCTGTTTTTATTTTATTCGCCCCGTGAGTGATTCTGATTTTTTGAGTGATGTCCAGTAAACTTGGAACTTTCTCTGTGACTATTGATTGAGGGATTTATTTATTGATAAGTAGGCGTTTGGAATTAATATTGTTGATAATTTTGAGGAAAAAAAAAAAAACGGTGGAAAGGTTTATGGATTTGCAATTTATGTCTAGCTAAAAGCTTAATGTACATTCTGAAAGAGGTCAATGACATTATTAGGTAACATACAGATTCAAATATGTGTTATATTTGCGCAGCAGCAAATTACTTATGTAAGGTCTAAGTACCAGTACTACTTTTAATGGGTATGTTGAACAAAAAGCGTTTAAATGAATTATAATTAACAATTAATTTTACGTTAACACTCTAAACAGAATCAAAATCAACTTCACAAGCAGTAAAATATAACTGAATCATCACTTACAAAGTAACCAAAATTTAAGACAAGATACTGTCGCCATATTTTATAACTGAAAAGCAATTTCACATTGAAGTCGGTACTGTGCACACATGCTGAATGAGCGTTATATTAAAATAAAGATAAATTAATATGTCCACGAGACTGAGTCCCGTTCGCGAGTGTGTCGACGCCTTTACATGCCGCACAACTTTCGTGATTTCATTAAAACTATTTAATTGACGAAATGGGCCCCATTGTAGTATTTTAGTGACGAAACGGGTTGGAACTCGTAAATCCGTATTTGTGCTTACAAATCCGTATTAGTGTGTAGGGTGAGGACGGAATTGTTGTGTTCATTCACGGTTTTTGTAACGATCATGATGAGAGTGACTGATTATGTTCTAAGTTGATATCGTCATGGATCATTATTGCCGTCTTAGGAGAAATCCTATAGTAGGTACTTCCCGATTATTTGAGTATTGAATTGTTTTATAGCTTTTATCGCGGGCTTTGAGCACGGCGACTGAATCAAGAAATTCCGTAACGTAACGAAAATAAAACCTAACACCCCCCATTCCGCCTACCATGTAATGACGGTTCCCATGAAAACATCACGTTGTTAAGGTTAAGGTTACAAATGCTATGCAATAGCTTTACCGCGGCAGTCCCCGAGTGCCACACGTTTTTTTAATAATCACCACTCTTGGGCAGATGAATGGTGATTGCATTATGTTGTTGGTAGCAAACAAAAAAATTGTATCCACCTCGGAAGCATAAAATTATTTACATAATATAGCAATGCTCAATAAGGAAAGCCGGAGCATTGTGAGCCCCCGGGTAAGACGGACACCCCCTTTTTCTCACCGAATAATAAACTGAGACGTTCGGAACTAGTCGGATCGCGTTCCAGTCAACTTCGTGATTACAAGACAAGTGATTTTGTGTGAGTTTACTGCACACGTGATGTTGTCATGAGAACCGTCATTACATGGTAGGCGGAGTGGGGGGTGTTAGGTTTTATTTTCGTTACGTTACGGAATTTCTTGATTCGGTCGCCGCGCTCAAAGCCCGCGATAAAAGCTATGCAATAGCTTCAAAAAATTATGTTTGTTTCGTAGCTAATTCGTGATTGTGTTAAATTCTAAATTCTTAAATTAATGACTACTTTCACTTATGTGACTAAATAATTGGAAAGAGTTGTGAACTCATCAACAAATATTCTTTCGATTCTATATACCTACATTAAATTTAAATGACCTCGGGGGCATTTCAGGGGGAAAAAATGAGCATGGTGCCCGTTTTGCCTCGGGTAATTGTTAAGTTTATATATTTTCTGCAGAAACAATAATAGTTCGCCACGACCAAAGGAAGACAGAATGTGATAAATGGAGCTTGTAGGAAAAGAAAACAGCTGTAAGCGTCTATAGATATCATGTCAACACCCAAAACACAATTCCAAAACGAACCACTTAGAGTTCACCTTATAAAAAGAATCTGGAAGAAGCTCAGATACAGAAACCAGCTTATGAGAAGAAAGGAAGAAGAAATCGAAGCAGAAAAATGAAAATTAAGAAAAAAGAATCAAAGAAGAAGGTATGCAGTGTTAGTACTCTGGATATTGGTACTCGGAAATTAGAGTTTTGGTCACTTACCATGCATGTTACAGATAGGTCCACTGTTGCTGTGCCGGAAAAGAGGCTAATGATGACGAGGCCCTTCACATTTGCTGCGTTTTTGCTTGTTTTTAGACTTACATAAAAGTATAAGGCTAGGTATGCCTATTATGCCCCGCATATAGCGCTACTGCTGAGCATGAGGTCCTGGGTTCGATTCCCGGGTCGGGCAAAGTGTTATTGGGTTTTACTATCTGAAATTTCTCAGTAGCAGCCCGGAGTCTGGATTTGTGCTCGGTTGATGGCAATAGGCTCGCCCCCTATTACATGGGACTTTAGTGGTATGAGGAACAGGGTGTAAAGTTCACTCATCCACCATAGAAAAGGGAGGATCCTCCGACCAGACGGGTGTTGTGTCTGGCGGGCAACTGCCCATCGGTTTGAAGTTGAAATCTTGTATGTATGTCGATCGCTCGGTAAACTCTAACTGCGCGATGCAGGATTTGTGTGACGTCATGTCTTTGATGCGTAGTTCGTATGTGGCGGTGTAACCGCTACAGGACTTAAACATAACTGGCGAAATGTGGGTGTACCTGCTACAGGCACAATTCTGCCCAACCCTTCGGGGAAACAAGGCGTGATGTTATGAATATAATTTTTGTTTTTTTTCTTAAATTATCTTTATTGAGAGTAATAAACATCGTTAGATTTTTTCATAACGTTGTTTTTCTAACGTTTTATTCAATATTTCCCTTAAGGGCCCCGGCATTGTCCCGGTTTCCGAAATTGAGTAAACGAGCTATGGAACCACACTCGAACGATACTTTGAAAAACTATATCGGGGTCATATTAGGGACCATATGGCTCAATAGTACCTGTGAATTGAGACTTAACTTATTGCGGTCCCGATCCGGATTTTAGGTACAAAATATGCCTCGTCATCGCGAGTATGTTAAGCCTTGTTAGGTCGTTTGAAAAGGTCCCAAGAGTAAGTGTTTTTATTTCAGTGCTATATAACTTAATTATGACGCTTTTTTCTCAGATTTCACTCAAGTCCTCAGCTATCAGACCGTAAAAATTTAACTATGTACCTACTTAGCAGAGTAGTTTTTTTATTGAAATAGTTACATTTTATGCTCGCTAGTAAGAGCTGGCAAAGATGTATTTTTTATATTTCTCATACTTATTTTGGTGGCTCAAAATGGGGCCGCGACGCTTTTATTTCACATTCACTTTATACCCTTCTCCATTGTTTGTATCATCTCCCTTGTGTGTTTTGGTGAACCCTAGGTGAAAATCCAAAATGTTTATTCGAGAAAGCTTTAACAAATCCATACAGGTATAGAACTAGAACTTTTATAAAATATTAGCTTAGCTTATGCATAATCTGTGTAACCATTTCAACTATGCTACGGATGTCTGCCATTCGTATCACGTGGATCCACGCGAGACACAATGGTTTTTTAATTGTTTCTGTAATTACGACATACGAGAGGTTAAAAAAGACACTGATGCTGAATTATTTAAACAACTGCTATCTAACCTCAACACAATTACTGGTTAGTATAACAGTATCTACTAAGAGACCCATAGGAGATTCAAGGTAACCGACATAGCCTGAAGAATTGCCAAGCTTAAGTGGCAGTGGGTAGGGCACATTGCTTGCAGAACAGATGGCTGATGGAGTCGAAAGGTTCTGGAGTGGCGATCACGCATCTGTAGACTTATTTTTGTAAGGCTTCCCACAAGGTAAACCGATGACCTGGTGAAGGCCGCAGGAATGCGAGAAGCACAGAATCGGTCGCAGTGGCGGTGCTTGGGGGAGGCCTATGTCCAGCAGTGGACGTCTTTCGGTTGAAATGATTATGTTGATGATGATAACACTATATTGCCTCTGCTTCACCCAAAGGTTGACTGGTAGAAAATGCCTAAGGCAATAGTCCGCCTCTGTACAATTATGTGCTTGAAGTATTAAATAAATAAATAATATATTCTATTTCACTGGCAAAATCAGATTTCAAGCTATACACAAAGCTTCAGGTAATAAATATTTTCGACAAAGGATTATGTCCAATTATTTACAGCATCAGAATCCTAAAAACAATCTGGCGCTGGCTCATTAAATTCTCTGCATCCAAAACACATCGCATTTCTAGTTTCTGTTCAGTCACTATTTTAATAGCTCCCTAGAACATCTAATCCTACTCCAGTTCACATATACTAAGCCCTCTTTCACTCCTGATTCACACCACAATACCTCTGCTAATTGGATTAGAAGTGAGTTTTGCAGATCAAAACCCATAGAGCAAGATAGTTGGTAAAGAGCGCTTAAACCAATCATTCGACCGCGCTTGGCATTAGCCGGCTGTAGTGTATGGAGGTTGCTATTGATTTCTGTTACAACTGGCTTAGATTTTAGGATTGGAGGCTGCCGGAAGATGTTGCGGAAATGTTATGAAGACAAGCAATATATCGAACAGCAACAGATATAGCATTTTCTGTCATACCACCTTAGCCACTATCATAGTAATAATTTCTATTACTTATGGGTGGTTAGATCTTGCAAGATTTGACAGAGCAATGAACAAAGAATATTTACACTCGTGAGCAATGAATCAGGGTCGGTCGCAATATTTTCGAGATCAGTTGGACCCTGTTAAGCAAAATAGGTCCAACCAATTTTTTTTATGAAATTGAGTTACGTGAATTACATGACGAGAATCTACACATCGAGTTTTATATTTGCACAAAAGATCCTGGCGGTCTGATGACATCGCCCTAACAAAAACTACCAGATGATTATAACTTGGCCTGATATTTTTGTTTACACTTCTAAACTTCAAATCACATTTACTCAAAACTAACAAAATGTTGGTTGGATCTATTCTGCTTAACAGGGTCCAGTTGTACAATGCAGATGTAAGAGCAAACACGGTGAAAAAAAAAACTGAATGCTGTCTGTCTCTCTGATTATCTTTACCAATAAGATGAAGAATGTTTGACAGTTCTTATTATTGGTTTCAGAGCTATTACGTTTTTTGGGAACGGATTAAATGGAGGTACCGATGACAAAACTTTACACTCTCCCACAATTCGCTAAACAACAGAACAGTTCGCTATCTCCGCAGCTAAAACACTTATAATCAAGCTGACACATCTATCGTCTAATCATCGCGCTCGCTCCTACACAGTCACAAGCAGAGCCGGTAATTAAGTTCGACTCTACGCTCATACGGACGGATTAATTTTGGTTTATCGGGCGCCTGAGCGGTTGCCATGGTAACGCGTCAATGCAATTTATGTAATTTTACCTGTACGTGGTAGTGTTTAGTGGGTTTAAGATGGGAAGAAAATTGGGATTTGTTGGTGATAATTTTGTGGAAGTTATGAATATTCTTGAGACGCTAGAAGATGTTATTATATCGGCTATGTAGAAGAATATTGTGACTACAGCGATTTTGAATAGCCACGTATTATTATTCTATACTATTAAACGAGCAATATTTGTATAAATGAGTGTATATAGTATATTTGTACTCACGTTCTCGAAATCGGTTCGATTTCGATGAAAGTTGTAATATGGGTTTTACGCGGGCGAAAAATCAATCTAGCTAGGTCTCATATCTGGGAAAATTCGTTTTCGTCTCAAAATTCTTTGTTTTGTAAAAGGATTTTTTTTTTCTATTTGATTCTCAATTTTTATTGATACACGTCAACTACAAAAACAAATCTCAAAGTTTCGAAGTATCGTATTTTGGAAGAAAAAAATATTACAGTAATATTGGATTTAACCATTTTCTTAGTAAGGGTGACGATTCGCTTGTACACCGAACTAAACTATCACTAAAATTCCTTACTTTTGGCTATGAGAATCTTAAAGCTATTCTACAACAAAAAATCTCTAAAAAATATAATTTTGATACAGTTAAAATCGTATTTGACAATCGCGAGTCCACGTGGTATTTGTTTGTCCTACCCCGTGAATTTTGTTAGAGCCGGAGGCGCGCAGGCTCGACGTATTTTATATGGAATTTTTCACTTTTTGAATGGAAAATAAGAAAAAATATTACCTACATGTTGAGTTTTAGGGGTTTAAGGGTTTTATATTAAAGGGGGTCGAAATATTCATTATTTAAGCGATTGGACACACCATTTTCGAGATATAATCAAAAGAAAAACATGATTTTGTAGATAACCGTACATACTTTGTAGCCGTCGAGTAAAAAGTTTTCTACTGTCTTTAGCATGGCGATTACAAAATCAAATTGTCTTTACTACCTTAGTGATTTTGACAGTTTGGGATAGAAAAATTTCTTCTGAAATAGTCTACATGTAAAAGGACCTAGACAAAGATCGTTAGAAACGAAAGACAAAATGACAGATTGTAGAATGATTTCTACAGTGCGATGTCAAAAATGGAGAAACGAAATGTCACTTTGTATAGAAAGAGCTGTTCTATTCTTCGTAGAAATAGAAAGCGTCATGCCACGCGTGCAGCTGGAAAGATAGTATAGTTTTGGATCCTATATGTGGCACTGTTGTCAAGATTTGCGCAGACGAAGTCGCGGGCGAAGAGCTAGTCAAACATATAAATATGTCTAGATAGACAGTCAAAGCTGTGAGCTTGTCGAAAAAAATAGCGTCCAACTGCTGGCTGCTAAACGTGCGTGCGTTTAGCAGCCAGCAGTTGGACGCTATTTTTTTCAGAAAAGCATAATGAAGTGGCGCGAGTGCAAGATATTGCTCTCACGCACACCAGCTGAACAAAGTTGGCTTGTTTGTTTGAGTTCTTTTGTTAGACATAAATAATCAAAGATTATTATAAGATGCACCCATAAAAATGATCTTTCCTACAATTTTCCAAAGGAAAATGCTGTAGGTGCCAGACGTCTTTTCAAACGAAGTAAATGAAGGGAAGCCAAAGAAAATTAGCTCAATAGTACTCTGAAATGTACGAGTCACATGCAACGCCGGACGTTTGGACTTCGAGAATGTTTTTCTTCGCTCAAATTGTCGAGAAAAGTCTCAATTTAGTAAAATGGGAGTCATTGGGAGACTTGTGTGAAACAGATGTCATTTAGGAACTGAAACTGCTTGTGCATCAAGTAGCTTCAATTGAGTAATTTTGGAAGTGAAACCTCTTAGGAGGCGGTTTTATAATTGGACGAGAATTGAGAATGACAAGGAGGCGTCACGTTTAGGCACATTTCGTTACATGAGAGAGAAGAAAGATATAACTGTCTCTCTCTCTCTGTCTATCACATTAAATCCCTCTTATTCTTAATTACAATACATAAGAAGTTTCCCTTCTATCACGTGTACGGTGCTGCACGCGTAATTTTTTTCACAAGTATGGCATTTTAGTCATACATCTGTTTAATAAAGTCCCAATTAGTGGTACCTATTAGCAATATTTCGCCATAACATCTCTTTTAATCGACAATGACTCAAACAAATCAAACTAAATTCCCCAATATAATGAAAACACACGTTAAGCTTTCTCCTTTTCTTGTGTAGAAATTCTTTCCTTCGCAATACCTTGATTGACAGCCAATCCCAGCTATTATGAGAGAGTGCCCTTTCGTAAAAGCTAGTAACTCGAGCACAGCAAGGTGACCCTTGAAATTCACAAATCAAGCCGTTGCAAGGTTGCTTTCAACTATTAAAGGTAGCCCACACAGGTGCGAATTATCGCGATACTGAGACTGCGATTCCTTTTTCAGTCGCGTCGCGTCGCGCTTGTGCGTAGAGTCACACCCGAATTTATAGAAAGCATATGCACGTGCCACGCGCGAAAAGTTGCGTCTGTGTGTCCTAACCAAAAGCGATCGTTGCGCGAGTACGCGACCGACGCTATCATTTGTATGAAATATGACGTCTAAGCGCGACTTGGTTGATCGTGCGTGTATGTCATATTTGTCGGAGCGCCGAGCTCACAATCATTGTCAGAAGGGTAATTATCAATTAAATTATTCATTATTTAACTGTCTGTCTACTTCGTGGGCAAAGGAAACGCGTGAAGTAATCAGTCTAACTAGAAAAGGCTACAAGTAACTTATAATCAACGCTTTTCTTAAATGAATTAGAAGGGCGTAACGAGTCCGCGGGTCGCGCACAGTCGAACTCGCAGTCTCAATGGAACTGACTGCCTGATCCAGGCTACTCTGATGCTAAACTCTTATCGTCTTAAAACGTTCTCACGAGAAAATGCAAGCCGACCCCCGGCCACGTTCGACGCAATCAGATTTACGTCGTCGCCTTTCATATCGGAAACAATTATTAATTATTTATTATCAATAAGCTCTAAGCGCTAACAAAGACCATCATGGTCTTGAGAGTTAGACGAGGTGTGAACGACACCTTCGTCTCACGCTGATAAGAACTGGACGAGGTGTGAGTTGACACCATCGTCTCGCGCCAACATATTCATAAAAAAGAGCGGGACGATCGCGTACTCGTGCGACGATCACTTTTGGTTAGAACGCGGCCTTAAAGCCAAAATTCTACTCAAAATCATTTGACGTCTTGTCTAAACATATAATGATTGATATTAACGGCAAAAGGCTTCGTTTCAATTGAATAGCTTCTGTTTTTAATGATTACATTGGACCTCCTTTGAAACGTTAAGCTTCAAAGACATTGTTTAAGTTCAATGCATTTTGATGAAAAGTAGAGGATTACAAGGGTAGGTATTAGTGAGGAATCTTGATTGGTTGAATTGCTGCAATTTGATTGGCGATACGTTTTGTGTAAAGAAATGAAACTTTAAGAGGGTTTATCCTAAAAGTTGGCAACGTCGTAAATAGCGGTCAAATATTTACTAGTTTTGATTAATTTAGCAATATTATTGTAAGGAAATAAGAAATGTGGCTAACTAGTTCCCCTAGAATATTAATAATGAAATGCAATAATTAATATCGAATATTTAGTTTTAGATGTAAAAAAAGTATTTGGAAACTTTCCAAATGCCTTTTTTCACCTAAAATTGTTACAACATCAAAATCAGTGTTATAATTGCAATTATAACACTGATTTTGATGTTGTAACAATTTTAGGTGATTTCTTCAATATTAATATTCTAGGGAACTAGTTAGCTACATTTTTTATTTCCATTTAGTAATATTGCCAAATTAATCAAAACAGCGAAATATTTGACATCTATTTGCGACGTTGCCAACTTTCAGAATAAACGCTCTTAAGATCAAAATTAATCTTTGTTTAGACTTCTTCATCCAAATTCGTTCAGCCGTTTTAGCGTGAAAGCATAACAAACAAACTCACTTTCGCATTTATAATATTTGTAAGGAAGTTAGGATAATATAAAAAAACTGAAAAAAGAAATTAAGAAATGAGGAGATCCGCAGGAGAACCAAGGTAACCCGAAGAATTGCCAAACTTAAGTGGCAATGGGCAGGGCACATTGCTCGCAGAACGGATGGCCGATGGGGTCGAAAGGTTCTGGAGTGGCGACCACGTACCGGAAGACGTAGCGTTGGAAGGTCTCCCACAAGATGGACCGATGACCTTGTGAAGGCCGCAGGAATCCGCTGGATGCGGAAAGCACAGAATCGGTCGAAGTGGAGGTGCTTGGGGGAGGTCTATGTTCAGCAGTGGACGTCTTTCGGCTGAAATGATGATGATGATGATGAAAAAAAACTCTATTAGGCACTCTGGTTTAAGAAGCAGATATTAATATTAAAAATGCCTTATATTAATAAAAAGCGCAAAAACTAGATCATTTTATTCAAATAGTATTAATAACACCTCCTTCCCAAAAATTTCGCCTCCCTGCGAAAAAAATAATAACACTACGTCATACAAGGTCGATTCATTTCACCCGGAATCATTAACTTAAGCCCAGATAATCCTTATTACAAGGAAATAAGGTCTATAATTGGTATTTATAGTGCTTGCCGTGTTAGAAGTCGGAAGTCCGCCGTGTCACGTTGAACCGGACCTGTTCACTCGAAAATGAAACCAATTAAGACTGCGGTCCAAGTTTGGTGTGTTAGCGGTTTTATCAAAGCTAAGATGGAGAAGACAAACTAAGGTCTGACGTGTACTGCCGGGGTTGCGAATAAGGCCGAAAGGGAAATCGTGGGCTCCCGGGAACATGGCAATTGAAGGAACACGGGTGGGTTTTAGTCAGTAAGAGTCTGACATGTCCTCCTGCTCCGCCCAGAGCGGGAGAAGTTATTTGATAATTTCCCACCCAGAAAAAAAGAAAAGGTCTGACGTGTAAGTTTTAAACCTGAAGAAGTTGAATTTTTCCATAAATTCTAGTTTAAGAGGAATCTTTAAAATACTTCTTGTTAAGATAGTTTGACAGACATTTTATTTCTAAGGGATGATTTATCCTCTGCGCCAAATTACTTACGTGTTCCAATGAAAGTGAAACATTTGATATTTTAATGTTAAATGATTCTTGTCCATTCATAAGGTTCATTTTATGTAGGTACTTAACTTATTAAATTCAAATTTAAAGCATTTATTTCAATTAAACAATTTACAGGCACATCAGGCACTTTTGAACTGTCAAGGTGTTGGTCAGTCAGAAATATTAAGCTAGTTGCTCATTCCTAAAGCGTAGTAGGTACGTAAGGAGAAGAACGGGCAAGAAACTCCACGGACACTTTTTTAAATAAAACATTTGTTACAAAATATTAGTTACATCACGCATGTTGAAATTATACATCCTGTATTATTAAACGAGCAATATTTGTATATATTAATGTGTAAATATTTGTACTCACGTTCTCGAAATCGGCTCTAAAAATTTCATTGAAAGTTGCAATATAGGGGTTTACGGGGGCGAAAAATCGATCTAGCTAGGTCTCATATCTGGGAAAATTCGTTTTCTCCGTATTTTCAGTCGAGTAGAGCTCGTCCAAAGTTTAGAACAAGATATTGAACAATGACATGAGAATAATGACATTAGAATAATGACATGGTAGCATGGAATTAGTAAGTACCTACTATTATGGCAGTATGGAATAAGTAGATACTATACATGGATTAATATGAATTTTCTTATAGTATTAAATGAGCATTTTCTATTTTTACTAGAGCAGAGCTCGGTTACCCAGGTACTGTGAGAAAAATGTAGAAAGACGTGCACGTTAGAAGCGTCCGTAATAAAAAGATAAAACAAAGAACGATTCAAAATTAAAATTAATTAAAATAAGCCGTGGTAGCTAAGAGATGACCAGTCCCAACTGACGACGCCCGTTCACGAACATGACGCATGGATTAGCACCATTTAGCACAACCATTTTGAAGGGAGCTAAATGATCCAACACACGCGCTACCATCAGCGAGACAATTAGAGAGACGATTAGTTTTACAAAACGCCTTAACTTTGTATCTTAGAGAACACTCTTTACCACTTACTTAAACTCGTCGACGTCTGCCGTCGATTCCAGTATTGACCTCTTAGAAATTACACTTTGGGAATTGGAAACATTTTAGGCAATAACAAAAATTAAATCGTTACACGTACTGATTCTATTTCGTAGTTTCAATGTTGGAAACTTTTGTGAATCATTTGTATCAAACTTAGTTAAGGAGTCTTTGGCAATCTGATTGTAGACGTAAATACGTTAAGTATTAAAGATTACCTAATAATAGGAATCAAAAGGCGACGTATTGTCGTACCTATTGCACGTAGTATTGGAGAGATTTGCTGTTGTAAGTAAGGTCATGTGCGATTTTCTTGAAGCAAGATGCAACTCGTAACATAGAAATAACGTAATCTATACGTATACCTTGTATTTAATACTAGAGATCCGTGCCCTGCTTCGCACGGTTTTTACGATTTGGCAAAACATCCAGATTTCTTTATTTTATGTTAGTTTAATGTATTATGAGCCTTCCGAAAGAAATTCTGTAAATTATGTTGAAAATCCGTTGCTTAATTTAGAAGAACAACGCAGACACACAGACACAAAACGCGACTTTTATTTTGAATATGTATAGATGGATAACATGTGGATGGGTGACCATTTCTACATACCGAGACTCCTCCGTGCCTCGGAGCTCGGAGCACGTTAAGCCGTTGGTCCCGGCTGTCATTCGTGGATCTTTGACAGTCGTTACGGGTCGTCGGAAGCCCGAAAGTCTGACAACCAGTCTTACCAAGGGTATCGTATTACCCAGTTACTGGGTTATGGAGGTCAGATAGGCAGTCGCTCCATATAAAATACTGGTATTCAGCTGCATCCGGTTAGACTGGAAGCTGACCCCAATATAGTTGGGAAAAGGCTAGGCAGATTGATTGATTGATAGATGGATAACAAGAACTCGTTTACTCTTTTATAAGTTACATACTTCGCATTGCTCTTTCTCCCTCAAATCTTTAAACATGAACTAAAGAGAACCTCTTCGGATAACTGAAAAGGTACGACCAACCTTAAGTTGAATCAAACATTTAAGAGACAAGTCTCTGGACAATCATTCTTTTCTTACATTCAAAGCTAAGAACTTCAGAAAGAATGAATAGTAATTCATTTGTTTTAATCAAGTCCCTCCCAAAGAGTCCACGTAAAGTTTTTTTTATTGTCAGTTAGAGGCACCATAAAACTTGAATTCAATTAACCTTTCTTCTAAAACACAGGACAAGCAGAATGCCTATAAAATGGAAAGATACGAGCAATTCGTTTAGACTCAGTGGCCGAGAAAAGACGATAGTGTCTAGGCAATAAAGTCCATTGTTATTATGTGAATTTCGGAGATTTTTTCGAGGTTTATGCCTGGCCTCAGGATGTATGGAACTATAAAAGGATTATTGCCAGATGAGCCATACGTCATACGTCTAAATAATGTACGCCATAAGGGCCAGTTTATTTTTGTTTGGCTTTTTTTTCATTGTCGTTAGACTTGCGTTAAGGTACCGTTTATTTTGGCAGTCGAATTGGTATGGACCATACATAATCCGCTCAGTATAGTCTATATAATATAACTAAAAACAGATAAAAACGTTTCAGTTCACCGAAATCATTAGTATCACAACACATTACCGACATCCTCTTCAAATAAAGATAAAAGAGATCTGCTCACAAAAGCCGAAACTCCATGGACAGTCCCCAACAAAGTCTATGAAAAAAATATTCTTGATTCTCTTTTTATGTCTACGGTATAGTTTTTTAAAACAGCGTATGGGAATAGGATTTGCTCACGTATAAAGCATTGTGTTTTATGTGTAAAATACAAGAAAGTTAATGCAGAAGTTTTTATGATTTATTTGATGATGTGTATAGGGAACTCGCTGAGTCCCGCGACTTAGTTATCCTCTGAAAGGGTTAAATTTCTTGTAATCTTTAATATATTTTAGTCATTTTTGCTTTGCGACTTAACTCCTCATATTATTGTAAAGTATTTATCTCAAAGAAGTTATTCCAGATTTTCGAGCACACCACAAACGAATTGCTGATATTTAAATTGTTTTATCGTTTTTTAGGAAAACATCAGAACGGTATCCAGAATCCATACCATACCACAACACATTGCATTTTTTTTAAACCGATGATACGTGGAACTATGAAGGTATATAAACTGTAATATTCGGCAGTATTGGTGCATTCGGTCGCCATTCAAATAGAGGTTTTCATTTACATCTGAAAACATAGAGTCATCGATGTAAAAACGAATCCCAATAAACTCTACGGTAGCATGCGGTGTAGCCAAAGTTATTTCAGTTATTTTTCGGTTTGTATTATTTGTAAATTAATACTGGGCTTTGGGATTTTTTCTTTGGCCATATTTTCTGATATTCGATCTGAAATTCTGTTTGTATTTGGGTGTAAATATTGACTGACGTTAATTACAAGTACTTACAAGCTATCACCACTCTGCTGGAAATTATCATAACAAAGAATGTTGGCAAAGCCAAAAGGAAAGGTTCCACCGTAGCGCCTAAACTGCTGAACCAATTTTAATGATTTTCAATAGATTCGTTATAATGGTCCGGGTGACGTAGGCTATATAAATAAATTCTCCCTAAATTCAATATGGTGGACTTTACAAGTAAATATTTGACCCAAAAAAAAAAAATTGAGATAATCATGACATGTTTGGTATCAAAAGAAAAGTATTGACGAGCAAATTACAAATATGTCTATATATCATATTGTCTAAGTAAATAAATATGTTAAATTTGGTAAAAAACGAGCAAAAGCGAGAGTGCGCTACGTACGGCGGCGGCGCGGGTGCAAAATTAATACCTTTTATAATAAAAGCAGGATTAAAATATTTATTACTGACCTATTGGATTACTCTTATTTACGTTGTCCCAACGTTTATCAAGCGTTAAAAGGAAAAGTACAAAAAAAAAATGTTTAAAAAACTGTAACCCAACTACAGAAAAATTAAAGTGATCTAAAAAGTATGAAACAAAAAAATATTTCAGATAGAAATCAAGATATAGGTACGAAAATGGTCAAAGTAAAGCCTTTTTTCGTACCCATATCTTGATTTCTGTCTGAAATATTTTTTTGTTTCATACTTTTTAGATCACTTTAATTTTTCCGTAGTTGGGTTACAGTTTTTTAAACAATTTTTAAGCTATTGCATAGCTTTTATCGCGGGCTTTAAGCGCGGCGACCGAATCAAGAAATTCCGTAACGAAAATAAAACCTAACACCCCCCACTCCGCCTACCATGTAATGACGGAGGAACTACGTTCCCACGACAACGTGATGTTGTCATGGGAAGGGAACGTAATTTTTGTTTTATGTCATCACGTCATCATCCCAAGTGTAGCGTTGACAAATAGGAAGTATGGAGGTTACAAATGCTATGCAATAGCTTTACCGCGGCAGTCCCCGAGTGCCACACGTTTTTTTTTATATTTCTTGATTTTAATAACCACGCTTACTCTGATCTTTTAAATTTCGTTTTGAATTTAAAACTCACACATTGTGACATCGGTGTACAACAAAAAATATAGTTAGCAACTGTAAACATGGGACTTTCTGACTGACATGCGAAATATTGGCTCTCTGTTGCTTTCCAAATATTAACTGACTTGCTATTTATTTATGAGTTTCGGCTCATGTTAAATATTACTTTTTCATTTGACAAACGCTGAGCTGCGCTGTGTTTGTCAGTAAAACTGAAAATGTTTGTCAGGTTAGGTTATTTTTGTTTGTTTGTTTTTACGTTCATAGTTAATAAAATAAAATAAATTTAAATCGTCAATTCGCATCGCTGACCAAACATGGTTTTACCAACGCAAGTCCAAAAGGATTTAGTGGTTATCTATTTTGTGGTAACTAATAACACTAACCTTGTACCTAGGAGTCAAAAATTGCAAAGCTAATAAATAAATACAAACTTCTAACTCTTATATCTCATTTCGGAATGAGCATAGAGATATGCATTTCAAATAAGTTTCGTTTGTTACACTACTCTGTACTAGAAAAACAAGATTTGGTTGATGATCGCGAGAAAAAAAAAGGCGCCACCACACTAAAATCGGCAATGACCTTTGGTATACATATGTTTTTCTATGACCCAAACATGGACTTGTAACGTAAATAAATTAATTCTGAATACGAGGTCACTTTTCGGGTGCAAATTGAAAAATTAAAAAAAAAAAGTTTAGCAAACTGTACTTATCAAATGAAAGGGTTTGTAAAATACAATAGGGCTTGTTGTGAGGATCTCAAATATAATATTGTAAATAATTTTAAAATAAATATTTTTAGAGATATTTAAGGAAATTGATGAAAATTGACCATTTCCTTATCTATGAAACTACTGAGCCAAAAATTTTGAAAAAAAAAAATACATTAAATAGTTCTATACTTATAGATTACACGAAAACCTAGAAGAAGTCTATGGTCTTAAAATAACATGGTGAATCTCCCAATATTGTGCGTAGAAACTTACATTTGCAGTTGGAATGTATCGGAGAACATGTTTTTCAACTACAATGTTATTTTGTCCTTGGGATAAGTTCATCTCAACTACGGAACCCTTCATTGTGCGTGGTCCGAAATGCTCTTGGCCGGTTTTTTTTCAACGGACAGTATCTTTTGTGAAACCTCTGGTAATAGAATTTATTGAACTATGAAAAAGGCAGAAAAATTAAATCATCTGGGACATAACATTTTGAAAGCAACATATGATAAGTCTTTCAACTTAAAACGGTAAGCAATTTTTTAAGATGACTAATGATATAGCATGGCAGTAGATGTTACGGTCACAAGATAGACCCATGGAATCATGACATGGTCGGGACCAACAGGAAAAAGACTCAGAGGACGCCCACTGGAACGCTGAGTAAATGAAATCAATAAAAAACATGGGCAAAAACTGGATAGTCGAAGCCAAAAACAGGGAAACTTGGAGAAAATTGGAAGAGGCCTGTACCCGAAAACGGACCAGTTTAAAAAAATAATTCATTATTTTTTTAAGTAGTTTTCACAGTTTTAGTGCTTTTGTATTATTTATTTTTTGGTTATGGAAATAAAGGCTATATTATTCGATGTTACATTAACTAAACTCCATTGAACCGAACTTAAATTAAATAATCAAATAAACATCAGTATCCAAGCTGCCAGTATCAATTAGTGAATTATGCAAATTGGATAGTCCATCGGTTTATAATCTGATTCACTTAGGCGAGCCTCCTCATGGCATGTAACACATGTTGAATCGTAAACCTGCTAACGTACTACTTGGGGATCTGAAATATTGCCTTAGAGCTAGTTGCGAAAATATTTAGTGTAAAAAAGCTTTATCCTGGTGTTTCGTTCACGTTTGTTTAGATAAAAAGTAGAATAAATATCCGTTTGTGTGCCACAAACTATTAGACATCAGTTTACAGTTTTATCATTCATCATTAATTATCATCAATCTATCCTAGTTTATCCCACATCGAAATTTCCGAAAAATAGTACCTATCCATCTATCTTTAGGTTGGAACACTACACCAGATTAACAGTTTTAAAAAGTGTTAGGTTTCAATTTATTGTACTGGCAACACCGAAAGATTCGATGATGGAATGGTTGGAGATGTACTGTAAATTAAGGTAACCTATTAGTTTTATTGTGTATATTTGAATACTAAATAAAAAGTGATATTGCCAATAGGAAGAATATTGAATTTGATGTTGGTAAAGAAATATAAATTAATGACAAAATATCTTGGTGTTTCATATTATTTTCCTTATCCCTGAAATATTATAAAGAGAGGCTTGTGGCTAAGTAATAACAGACGCACGGGTCGATCGATCAGGTGAAGCTACGCTTGCCGCGGTTGGTCCATGGATGGTTGACCATCTTTATATACCGAGACCCCTCCGTGCGTCGGAGAGCACGTTAAGCTGTTGGTCCTGGCTGTCATTTGTAGATCTTTGACAGTCGTTACGGGTCGTCAGAAGCCCAAAAGTCTGACAACCAGTCTTACCAAGGGGTATCGTGTTACCTAATAACTAGGTTGTGGAGGTCAGATAGGCAGTCGCTCCATGTAAAATACTGGTATTCAGCTGCATCCGGTTAGACTGGAAGCCGACCCCAACATAGTTGGGAAAAGGCTGGGCAGATGATGATCCCTGAAATATTATAAATATGCAGTTTTATTAGACAGTTTTAAATTATGATGTCGAGGTAACGACTTTAAGATTTATTTGGGGATTAGTATCTATTTTGAGGTATTAGTTGTTTTAGAGCTAGAGTGGTTTTTATTATAGAAGCCTGAGGCAATTCTCAGGTAATTATGCGAAAAAAATAATCTCAATAAAATTTTAAGTCCAGAGTGAATAATATCGGGTACATATTTGAACGTCGAAAATTAAAATACCCACGGGTAAAAAATGTTCAAAACATCGAAAACTTAAATATCGAATAACCATATAAACGAAAATTAAAATAACGTAAGTTTATAATGTCAAATGGTTAGATAACCTACGTCCAATATATCTAAAATCTAATTATCTACAAAAGTGACATCGAAATACCTAAATATCGAAAGTACAGAGTATCGAATGTCCTAAATATCGAAGTACAGAATATCGAATGTCCTAAATATAGATGTTTATTTATGGGAAGTAATAAAGCTTTTGAAAAAAAAAATAACTTCCGATAATCTGTGGTAATACTAAATTTCCAAAAAAAATACTAAACTTCCGAAAATGTTGTGCTACAAAAGTTAGTGACAGAAACGAATCGCTGCAAAACCGACTCCACATAGAGGTACATATTTGAACGTCGAAAATTAAAATACCTACGGGTAAAATGTCACTGTTCAAAACGTATATTATATTTACGTTAAAAATACCTACTCGTTAAAATATCGAACAAATTTGATAATGTGGTATTTATGAGTGGCAAAAATGTAGGTAAATTTGAAGGTCTAGCCGTCTTCGAGTAATCGGGGAACATACATAAAAAAATTAAAAAGATTCCGACGAACTGAGAACCTCCTCTTTTTTTAAGTCGGTTAAAAACAGATTGGATCTTTATCATCCCAATCTTTTTACAATGAAATTTAGCGACTACACAATTAATTTCAATTTTAAGCTAGTCACACTTCTAATTCCTACCCCAACAACGCCAATACTTATATCAGGCTATTCCACATCGCATCGCCTATTCTGCGGCCTAAGCCTAAGAGCGTGCAACATTGTTTCCACAACGTGACTGCAGAGAGCCGATGAGGATTAAGTATTATACTGCTATTGTGCTTTAGTTTCTGTACGCAGTGGGCGATGTTGCGTGAAATTCTTCTTCGTCCCTGTATAGAAGCGAACTAATATGATTCGTCATCATCTGATCATTGATGGCTGTTTGGAGAGAGTTATTGAAGAGTTATTTGGATTATGATCAAACTCAAACCATTTATTTCAATTAAACCATTTAAAGGCACTTTTGAATTGTCAAAGAATCAGTCAGTTAGAAAGTTGAAGTGGCCCATTCCAAGACGTAGATCTCTGTGGAGAAGAACGGGTAAGAAACTCCAAGGACACTCTTTTAAATATAGATATTACAAAATTCTGGGTACATTATTCTTGTTGCTTCTATATGTGAGAACAATGTACAAAAAATAATCAAAGCAATTGGAAATATAAGATTAAAAATAAGCCCTGGCTGATAAGAGATGACCAGTCTCAACTGACGGCGCCCGTTCACGAACATGACGCGCTATCTATCATCTATTTGAATACGTTGTTCTGTTTTTATTTCTTCATAATTTGACCTTTATGCGTTGGTAATAGAAACATTACATTTGTGGAGCTTATATTCCCACGGATTTATAGACTATTCATTTAAACGTTTGTACAGACTGGTGCGAGTTGTCGCGCGACACGATACCGGTAATTATTCTACCGTGAAGTTTTCTTAGAAATTGTTTTATTAAAGTCGCGTCACGCTTGTTTGCGAGAGCCTTTACACCTCGCCTGTGTGCTTTGTTTCTGGGAATCAAAATATCAATGTTATTTTCCAGGAATCGTGTGAACTTTTTGCTAATTTTCGTCAAAAACTGATCAGTTTTTAAGCGGAAAATTGTGTACTGGTTTCAGCAATTGGAAAATAACATAACCCTTTTTAAGACCAGTTTACAAAAACTAAAATGTGTTTTCATTTTTGTCAAAATTGCGATCTAGCTAGTAGGAGGTCATTCTTATTATTCTACTAGTTGATACAATAAGTTCCTGATTGCGTCGTAATATCTTGTCGTAGCCGTATACGATGGTCTGACGAAGTAAAACAACGACTAGTCTCCAAGATCTCCGGACACATTACAACAGGTCAAATATCGTCATAATTGAGAGAGTTTCATATAAGTATCCTTAAAGAACATATGCCTCAAAAAGTCGCGACATCAAACAAAGAACCAGTCCATGCAAATCCAGCAATTTCTCGAGACACTTCAGGCAAAAGCAATGTTTCTAAAACGATGGTCGTAGTGTATGGCGGGCGCGGCAGGCAATCAATTAACGGCACACCCTGGTTACACTATATGTTTACAGTGCTCCCTCATTACTTACTGGACAAAGCTGCTCCTTCCCTATTTATGCCAAGGTTTCTTATTGACACGGCCGCGGTAAAAACAGCTTCGAGGTATGAGCGGTTTTGAGGACAAGTTTCGACTTTAAGTTAAGGTTATAAGGTAATCATATGAAGGTTGAGACTATATAGTGGTATTTAATCGATTTCATTTTGGTAGTTTTAGAGAAATAATTTTTGTGAAAGTATTTTTCTTTCCTTCCTTGGACATGATTCACATTCTCGCAAGATCAGACAGACCCCTTTTTTTTTTTTGGGTGGGAAATTATCAAATAACTTCTCCCGCTCTGGGCGGAGCGGGAGGGCGTGTCAGACTCTTACTGACTAAAACCCACACGTGTTCCTTCAGTTGCCGTGTTGCCAGGGGGCCACGATGTCCCTATCGGTTTTCTTCGAACCCCCGGCAGGCATTGGCCCTAGCGGACCCCGTCAATTCTGCTGACATCTCTTTGAGGCGCGCGTGGAACACAACGCGCCGTCGACCCGGGCTTGGTCATTATCGGACGGCGAGCTGCCCATTGCTCACCGTCCGCAAGCCCACGCCTACGGTGGCCGGAAATCTGCCTGTGATTCCCGACGCCCAGGGCGTCTCCTCCTGCGGCGGTTAGGGGCGCGAGGGCGCGAAATTTGCCTCTCCCTCACGCGCTCCGTCTCCTCCTTCGCGAGCATTACTGCTTCGCAGAAGGAGGTAAGATCAGACAGACCCTGGTTCTCTAAAATGAATAGGTTTGTTTATGAAAAGTGAGTTTCGTTTAGTAATAAACAAAACATTTTAATCTGAGCTTACACACCGTACAAGCTCACACTATAACTCACAAAAGTTAATATAAGCACAACACATCTTAAAGCAAATTGCCTACAAGTAAAATGTACATATAGTAGTGCATTACACTGAGCAACGAGCAACGCGGCGGTTGCAATGAATAAATTTCAAAGATTAAGACATTAATTTCATTATTTCATACGCTCGCTTCCGACGCGGGTATGAATTTCTCTACCCCATCTATGGAAATTATCCTACTGAAATAGGAAGTAGGGTTTGAAGTGTTTACACTAATACTGAAAGTATATTTTCGGATTTACCTGCATAATAGATAATTGGTTAAAGGATTTTATAAGTTTTTCACACGTTAGCGAATTTGTGTCGCACCAGTAGTGCTATTCTGTAACCATCTCACCGTGTTATCTTAGGTGAAGTGAGCGTGGAGTGAGCTGTCAGTTGCTAAGGATTGTCACTATTGGCAGCTCACTTCACCTAAGTTATCACGGTGAGATTTTTACAGAATAGCACTACAGGTACTAAACGAGTTCAAAATTAAATGTTACATTTTTAATGGTTTATAAACTTTTGAAGTTATTTTAAGACACCGTTGATTTAAACTTGGATTTATCAGTTCAAAAGGACTAAATCTACAACAAAAATCTTTTCAAAAAGACAACATCGAAAAATGACTGAAAGTTATAATTCTTTCACTAACCAATCTCACCGCAGTCAAGTTGGTTCACCCACTTTCCGTCCGCCCTTGGCACTTGTTCCCCTCTTTAATTACAAACCAGAATGCAAATAAGTTGCTTATACAATAAAAAAATAACTCCCCAGAATTTTAAATACACAATTTCTTATTTTTCATCAAAGCAACAAAAAAAAAAACTGTTTTGCTCTAAGTTGAAAGGCATTTGTTATCTAAGTTTCGTGATTAAGAGTTTTCTTGGGGCTGTTGGCAAATGAAGCCGAAAAAAATGTTAACTTGCCCAACCTAACTTGCTAACGTAATTGTTTGAATAATTAGTACCTCATTCGTACAATTAGAAAGTTTTTTTTTCATCTTCTCTGGCACAACTTTTTAATGAATAAATTTTGTAAATCTGCTCTTGTCATATTTTTTTAGTATGATTTTGTTATTAAGGTATTTTATAAAAGGTCAACACGAAATCTACATTTATGGTTCAAATATACGAAGTCGTAAATTCAAATCTCTGTTAGAATTTAAAAAGACATAAGTATAAATTAATAAGGATGCACACTACAATGGCCTGGTTCCCAATGCGTTACCTCAAAAAATATTTTGAGGTAACCCCTCAAAATATTTCATTATTTGCATCGGCACAATTGAATGGAATATCAAAATGGCCGGTGCAGGGTATTGCGCATAATGGCGGGTTATACCGGAGCTTAGGCAGGAAACAAAAACTTGCAGAAGTTCTGGTTGTACGTCGTACGACTAATGGTGGTAGAAAATATGGAGTGGAAGAAACCCTTAAGGTCGCAGATGTAAATGGTGGTTGGACCAATTTCGACAACTCACTGTCAAATCTACACCTCACACTTTGCTATCGTTATGAATAAGGACAGTGTGTTACAAGGTAAACTGTATTTTTGATCAGCAGACAATCATATAATTAGATCTACAGCAAATAAATTGGCGATAGCTTTTTCATTTCCTACTCTTATATGAGTAGGTGGTAGTGAAGCTGACTGCTTAAGGCCCGCTCAACATTAACATTTAGGAATTGCCACTCATGGTTGCTAATTTATGTAGGTAAATATTTTAAGAGTCCGGCGAACAGGCTTCGCTACTACAAATCGAGATGTTTGCAAAATTCAATTCCAAGAACGTTGCGCTAGTGTGAGTGCCTGTCGGAGCGATATACACTTATAGTGGGCAATACTACCACGCACACATTGACAATTATTGCTTGACGCGATAGCACTACTAGCTTTCGAAAATTTATGATAAATTTGGATGTGTTCCGTAATACAAAAATTATGAATGAAAACTTAATGTACTTTCCATTTTTTTTCTCGATAATTTGTAACTTGATAACATAAACTATGCTTCTGCGGAAACAATATTACAAATATTGTTGTATATAATACAGAAAAAACAATATGAAAACATGTCATTGACGCTGTAAAAATGTACGAAATGTAATTCGCTTACACTTCATTTAAACGTAAGTTTTTGGAAATAAAAAGACGTAGCGGCCTAGATAAATACTGTCTCAATCCGAATATCAACATATAATGGTGGAAATATGTTCAAATTGCAAATGATTTATGTATTACGTTTGTATGGACAATACATGCGTCGCCGCATTCTTAATAGCTTAAAATAAATCTCATTTGGAAAGTGGTGGGTTTTAAACCTCATTATTTGTGCTATTGGCTTAAGTCAATATCACAAGTTAGTTTAAACTAACAGTTTATTTAGCCATGTTTTCGTAAAAAAACTGTATTCTTCTATTGAATGGTGTAGATCTACGAGCAGGGATCTATTAGTGGGGCACTCGAACGATCCGAGCGTCATGCAAATCTTCTTAGAACTTAGTGTTCTGTAAGTTTCTGAGCTGTGGTACATGTGTGCTTAAAATATTTAGTAAACGTCATTATTAAGTAGGGTTGTATTTAGTGGGGCTTGTAGGCGTGTTATTTTGCACATTGTGGGGGCAAATTCGGGTTGGCATAGTGTGTTGTGTACAGCAAAAGCATAAGATAGAAGAGAAGTAGAGAGAATACAATCTTACTGATGCCAAAGAGTGCGACGGCAATATAAATTAAGTCATTGCAATAAAGCAACAAATACTTAAAGATCTCCAAGTAAATTAAAACTCATTAACAACACCCGAAAACACCAAATTAAAACAACAAAACAGAATTTAATTAAAATTCCGAACCAACTCACAGAATCAACAGAACTGAAAAACACGAAAAACTTACCTATACACACAGACATCAGAATTCTTGGGCACTTTTGGCCGTGTCTAAGTCAATAAATTCATCTTATTTAATCAGGCGAAAGCACTTCCAATAAAATAGGCGGAAATTTTACAAGTATCCTAATAAAACTTGGTACGGAGTTAGGAGCCAGCGAAGTTGGTCGGAACGGGCCGAAATATTCAACAAATTCAATACCTAAGCACACAATAGACACGGCTGTTACATCGCAATTTCGGTTTTAGTCACTTTAGAAAAAACTAAGTGGTTTTAGTTTTCTCTGAGGTGAGAGTAAGTTTGATAAGTTTTTTGTCACTGACAACATGCCACTTATAATCTGCCTAGCCTTTTCTACAACTATGTAAAGAGAACAAAACTAGGCTTCCAACGTAACTAGATACTGTTGAAAATCAATTTTACTGACCGTTGTCTGACTTTCAAAACCCAATTACTGAAAAGATTCCAAGTTTAGAACTGCGGTTGTCAGACTTTCAAGGTTCTAAGTCGCCAAAAGATTGTCAAGGGAATCGGGTTACAATCAACGTTTTCTCAAAAGCACGATGGGGCCCTAGCCAATGAATTAAGGTGTTCACCCGTCACTGGTCTGGCTGAGAGTTAGCGCAGCAAAACCTGATTACTAGACTTTTTATGACGTTTAGGGGTATGAGGAACAGGGTGTAAAGTTCACTCATCCACCATAGAAAAGGGAGGATCCTCCAAACAGACGGGTGTTGAGTCTGGCGGGCAACTGCCCATCAGTTTGAAGTTGAAATCTCGTATGTATGTCGATCGCTCGGTAAACTCTAACTGCGCGATGCAGGATTTGTGTGACGTCATGTCTATGATGTGTAGGTGAAGGGTGGGCGTTTTGGGGGACCGTCTTATGTAATTTTGACGTTCGAAAAGTGCTGATTCTCAGCCTAGTTTGAATAAATGACTTTTGAATTTTTTGTAGTTCGTATGTGGCGGTGTTACCGCTACAGACGCTTCGAAATACTTGTATGCCAATGATTGACTTTAAATTCATAAAAAAGCGGCCAAGTGCGAGTCGAACTCGCCCATGAAGGGTTCCGTAGCAGCAAGTAACATTGAATGAAAGGTAAATTGCGGTTTACGATTTATGACGTATTAAAAAAAAACCACTTGCTAGATGTCATTCAAACCAATTTTCGGTGGAAGTTTACGTGGTAATGTACATCACATATTTTTTTTAGTTTTATAATTCTCTTATTTTAGAAGTTACAGGACACACATTTTACCACTTTGGAAGTGTCTCTCGCGCAAACTATTCAGTTTAGAAAAAAATTATATTAGAAACCTCAATATCATTTTTAAAGACCTATCCATAGATACCCCCCACACGTATGAGTTAGAAGAAATTTTTTTTTTGTGTTTTAGTTCTAAGTATGGGGAACCCCCAAATTTTTTTTCTTTTTTTTTTTTTTTTCTATTTTTGTGTAAAAATCTTAATGCGGTCCACAGAATACATCTACTTACCAAGTTTCAACAGCATAGCTCTTATAGTTTCGGAAAAAAGTGGCTGTGACATACGGACGGACAGACAGACAGACATGACGAATCCATAAGGGTTCCGTTTTTTGCCATTTGGCTACGGAACACTAAAAACTACATCGCCTGAAGTCAACAATGTCGATGTACGAGTTCATTCATACAATGAGTGTTTTTAATGCATGACTATTGTCGCAATTATTTTAAAAGCTTCCTTTAGCACTTGGCATATGCATGCAGACAGGGGCTTAACAATCCAATTCATCGGATTGCCGTCGGATGACCATCAGATGCTTTTAATATATTGCAATTGGATAATTCCCAATGTACAAATCCTAGTCACCATACTGATCAATTAATATCAAGACTGTGCAAACTGACCTGTGGTTCAAACCAATTTAGACGGCAGGACGCTGCACAGGGGCTGTTTATGGCTCGGGGTCATAATATAATATGACAAATCAGCTCCCAACCCCTTTGAATCCACTTTGATGTGCACTGAATACAGTGAATACCTCTTTAGACAAACAGTCCTGCGTATATGGTATTTGCAATAATGCGCCTGTGATCCTTAACGGGTTATCGGATTTACAGTCAATATCGAGCTTGAAATCACATTTAGTATAGAGGTGGAGGGTCAAAAGCTGATTAAACAGTGGTGTGTTATGACTGGGGTATTGACTAGGTTTGATAATATAGGTATAACTAGCTTTTGCCCGCGGCTTCGCCCGCGTGGATGTTGGAAAATATCCCACGGGAACGTACTACCGAGATTTTATACCTAATAACATAGGAAAAGGACCTTGACTTCTACCGCTGCGCCCGCGTTGCTACGCGTAATTTTGAAACTGTGATATCTTTTAAACAATTCATTCAAATGATATGAATTAGAGGTATATTTTAATCAATATTAAATGCCTAATTTAAATAATTAAAATATTTTTTTGGATAAGGATTAATCACCTAGTTAATATCGATTAATCATCTAGTTTTTAAAATATGATTGACGTGTAAAAGTGTTTGTACAAACCTACTTACAGAAATAAAATCATTTATCAACACTATACCGGTTAAAAAAGCTTCGGAAATAACAATTAAATTTTTATCAAATTCTGAAAAATAAAAATGGTTATTGTGGGTCATCCTTAGAAGATAGACATATGCCATTGCAGATTTTTTGTTAAACTTTTTAAGATGAACAATACTGTAGAACATAAATTTGATGTATCTTTCTTGGTTAACGCAGCACACGCCAGTAAAGCTCCCAGTCGGTATGATTTTTTCCGACTTCATCAAAAATAATCGTTATGTTTCAGCCAATTTACACAAAACCGTAATGAATTATACACTAAACCTTCCGCATGAATCACTCCGTCCATTGGTGAAAATCGTTTGAAAATCCGTTCGGTAGTTTTTGAGTTTATCGCGTTCAGACAGACAGACGTGGTGGGGGACTTTGTTTTATAATATGTAAGGATATTGCTTTTACTTGCTAGTTTATGTATTTGTCCATGTGTCATTATTTTATTTAGTTTTAGTTAGGAATTAACACGATTTACCTTCCTGTCCGTTTTCTATAAAACTCTGAACAGCGTGAAAGCTACTGCAGAAGCATTATAATATCACCTGCTTTTTATTCGCAGGTTGTAAAACCCAATGGATAGTTGAAGAAAATGGGTTATTATGGTTATACGTGCCTGTTACCCGACGTCGGCAGTTATCATGCAAATTCACATCTTTTAATCTAATCTAATATGTTATTGCCTTTGAAGCAGTGAGAGTGGTCTTCTTGGTATATTCAGAAGGTTTTCTCACCGTACCTATACTTTGAGAATTCCGAAAATAAACCATCTCTCTTCAGCTATCAAATTCGGTGTTTGCCCGTCATGTATTAGGGTAGGTGCACACGTATCGAGAAACACTCGATGCTGTATCGCGCGGCGACGTGTTTGCTAAGCCCTCGTGCACACTCGCGCGAGGCGTGCGCGCGACACGTCTCTCCATGCCGTGAAATATCGCACAATACACGTTCACGATGCGACATTTTCACACTTTTATGTATTCCGATTTGATTCATGTATAATTTAATGTCGTCTGAATATAAATAAGTTGATTACAGGATGAAATTATTTTGACGTTGTTTGAGTATTCGGTTTCGGGGATTATTGATGGAATTTTAGATTTCTAGGTATCTAACGGTGACGTTCAGTTTTTGATCAAAATTCATAAATACAATAACACATGGAATCCTGTTTATATTTATCTACGCTTCTTTTTTCAACAAAATTTAAAATGAAAACACCTAACAGTAAATAAAAAATTAATAAACAAGAAACAATAGTAATAAAACATCAAAGAATTAATAACTCACTTCTATAATCCGCCGTTTACTGTTGATATTTTCCACTCACTTTTCAAACATTAATCATCGCTTGTATCACAAAGCCCTTAAAAAAGGGATGACATAGACCTATCTGACGTCGGCCTATTGTAACCATTGTTACGCTGTCACCTCGAAGGTGCGGAGACATAATTTATTTTACGGTAAATAAATTATCATAATCTCTTGTTGATATTAGGTAAACTGGTGTAAAGGCTTAAGCTAGTATGATGATTATGAGAAATGTATTGTAACTAAAATTTTATAATTATTTCAGGGTGACAGTTAGGTACTAAATTTATTTTAACAAAAAGAGAGACGTTACAAATTATTTAAAAAAAGATTCTACATTTTTAATAAAATTCTAAAAGCGCCCTAAGCCTACAATACACAACCAAAATAAAAGTATGTAACGAAACATTCAACAGCAGCGAGATTAAAACAACTTTCAAAGTCCACAAATTGGAAAGTATCAAATGCAAAATAAAAATTTATTTGGTGTAATATTCTCATGACTTGTGAACAAGTTTGTGGCGCAGTCGACCGAAAATAATCCAGTCTAATTACTGAAAGACTGTACTCATAACCAAGTTTCCTAATAAAGTGGATGGTTAAGTTCCGTAGAGGTTCAATGTTTAAAGCTGGGGCTACACTGTAGTGTCACGTCAAACTTTGTTCAAAGACAGAGTGACACGTGACAGAAAATGATAGATTTTTTGTGGGAATTCTTTGTTTCATGTCACTAGATTTAATATCAAGTTTAATTTTAATGTCAATGTTTAGAAAAGATTTTAAATAGGTATATTAAATAGAGATTTACACAGTTGTATTAAAGAATCTTTTACAATTTATGTAGACCCAAAGGACCATAAATAAACATTAACAACATAAAATAGAGTTGTAATTTAGATTTGTGAAACCATTCAATGTGTGCGAATGCAATAAAAAAAACATTATTATCTACTACTTACTAAATCGATTTTCCAATAAAAGTTCACTGAAATTTGTTCAATAGAATTTATTTCATCAAGTTTATCTGAATAAGATCTGCTAGCCATTTTAGTAATTAAATAAATTAGGTCTGTATTCGTTTGGAAATTAAGTCTTTGTGGGCAGACTGTAATTTTGTCTAGACGTCCCGCTGAAATAGTAGGTTAAGTGCATTGTCACGTTTGCCCTGAATTGAATAGGTCAGAATGAGTCAGTATTAGTAGGTGCCTAATGTCGCTAATTGGTTTGTTGATCCAGGTATTTGCCTTGTAGTGTTAAATTACGATTAGCTTCCTTTTTATCTGAACCCCAGATATATTTCACTTAATATTCTTTATTGAGATATTGTTTTACTGCAGATAGAATTTTAAATGGCCAAGTAGCTTTCAAATTGCGGGTGAGACTGTTACATTTAAAATAAGCTTCTTAGAAAACACATTTACCCTCATTTAAAATTAAATTACTAACGTAATATAAAATTCCAAAATCAGTATTAACATTAAACAATGTTATATCACGGTTCAATTCTCTGCTTCCGTAATTCGGAACAATTCCCCTCCAGTGTACACATGCCCCACGAACGTAAAGATCGAAGTAAAACTTTGGAAATTGATCCAAAGTGTACCGAGAGTTCGGTTCGTCTCTACCGAGTACAATCTACTTATAATAATATCGTATAGAACTGTATGGAGCCTTTAATGCGGACAGGAGGTGGGGAATTGTGGATAATGTTAGATGACAGCGATCCGTATAGCTTTACTTTGTTGGTATATTTTTATAGGATGAAAATAACCCTTTTGTGTAGGGTAGGTGACACTAAAGAAAAATAATAATAAGGTAGACTTAGGAAAATTGTTTGTATCGCTAGACTATGAAGGGCTTAGTCGCAAAATGACCGCTTCTCAAAATGCCTTCCGGAGGCTTAATTTCCATTTCTCAGAATGTATTTTTCGCAAAATGTCCCTTTCGAAAAATCTTTATTTCTCAGAATGACTGTCTCTTTTGCAAAATGACCACTCCGCAAAATGTCCCTTTTTTCCAATGCACATTCAATCCTTCATATCAGTACAATATCAGTCATTCTGAGAAATAAAGATTTTTTGAAAGGGACATTTTGCGAAAGAGACATCCTGAGAAATGGACATTCTGAGAAATGGACATTTTGCGACTGGGAGGCATTTTGAGAAGTGGTCATTTTGCGAATGAGCCCTATCAAGCTTGACCTAATTTATTACTCTATTTATCTGATTATGATAGGATAGTAAACATGAACGTGAGTTTCTCCTTTAAAATCTTATCTAAAATTGATTTCATAATCTTCAATACCATTTCAATATTTTTTCTTCACTTTGAATTGAACTCGCACAAAATACACGTTTACTAACAATGTCAGTTCAAAACATGTTCCAGTTCCACGATTTGTTCCTTTTTATCGACAAATTGGAAACAGAACTAGTTACATACGAACGACAAAAGTACAGAAACAGCATTAAAAATTGCACACTCTTTCGTGGAACAAAATTAATTCGAGAAAATTCGGAATGATTCGTGAAAACTCGTATTTCGTTGGAACAGTACAGGTAGTCGCAAAAGTGTAACATAGTGAATGGTTATAATTGAAAAACGTCATGCGCACTGTGCCGCCCTGCGGAGCGGGTCGGATTAGGGTCCGCTGTCAAAACACCATCCGACCAAGTGGGCTGGTGCAAGTTGTAATGGCTGGCGAGTTGTTAAAAGTTCCCAAACTGAAATTGGTTGTGAAAATTGTTAATTTTTTGTGTTTTTTTAATAGTAAGTTGTTAGTGACCAGCAGGCAGGAGTAAAAATACCTTACATTGATTTCAATATTTCCGATACTCGTTCCAAAGAACGTTTAGGTATTTGTATTCAAACAGCGTTTCTCATTCTGTTTTTGAGAAATAGATGTCTTAGGACGCTTTTCGTGTTAATATCAGATAGACTTTAATAAGTTTAGCCGCGCTATAGGCTGAATTTTAGAAAAAAAAAAAACTTTGAGTTGGTGTTCTCAAATCGCCAGTGGGTACCGTAATGGCCACTACCGTAATGCACTGACTGGACAGGTCCACTCAAATCTGTGTGGTTCTTTCCTCAAAAGACCTTTTCAGACACTAATCTACATGGTCCTCATATGGCCTGACCAAGATTATGTCTGGACTTTAAAAGAGACTGCGACCTCTGAGTTTCTTTCGGCCTTTCTTCTCAGAGTAGTCAGATAGGAAAAGCCGAACTCATCTAGCTTATTTTTAATATTTTTTTATATGACGTGTAAAAGTGATTCCGATATCCTATTTACAGAATAAACAATTTCATTTCATTTCATTTCACTTAGACACTGACGTGATGAAAGTCTTTGTGTTGCAAAAAAGGATCATGAGAGACGACGGCCAATATTCCCGTAATTAAAACGTTCAAAATCTAGTCGCAATCATATCTCAGCGACAATAAATGTCAAAAACTTATCAAACAAAAAAACCGCCCAAGTGTCAGTCGGACTCGTACACGAAGGCTTCCTTACCACCGTACATTATTGAGTAAATAAAGGAAAATATTAAACGAAGAATATTATTATTTTTCATCTTAGATTTTTTTCAAAATCATAAGTTTATTGTATGAAGAACCTCCATTTTTTTAAATTAATTAAATTTTTATTATTTATTGTTATAGCGGCAATAAAAATGCATAATTTGTGAAATTTTCAACTGTCTACCTATTATAGTTCATGAGGTAAAGTTCGCTGACGGACAGACAGACAGACCGACGGACAGCGGAGGCTTAGTAACAGGGTTCCGTTTCTGGGTAAATTAGAGGTATTTTTGACAGATTAGAGTGCGAACGTTCTTAAAAATACGGGGAATTGCCCCTCTGATCAAAACTGTCGTTCAAAGGTCTTAGAAAATCGCGTCCGCTTTCGTCTACCTCTTTGATCAACACACAAATAGGAAATTATCAGGCCGAGCTCGCCATTTGCAACCTTTGGCGGCACTAGCTGATCACAAACTTATTTTTAATCATAAACGTCGTTTGCATAAAGCAACTCTGCTGAGCTATATTGACATTGTCAGGATAGAATTCTACTTATTTTATCAAAATGATTTTTAAAACGATATTCTGTTATTAATTTTATTGAAGGGTAGTTGATGGCTACTGACTAACAAAGGCCGTTTATTATCTGTAGATTCAGTTAATGTAAACTGTTAGATCTTTGGCCGGAAATGAGTTTTCTGAAACAAATACTTTTTATAATATCAAACACATTTATGCAAAAGGAACATGGAACATCAATAACGTTGGCAATCGAAAAACAAGATTAATGTTGTCAGTTTTCTATCCGAAGATACAATATTTGATTTTATACTATTGTGAATTATTTTACCACAAATAAATTCAAATTGGGTAATATTTTTAAAATATGTCATTAAATATGATTTGCATGCCCAAGTGATGGTGGTAGGTTGTGGAGGTCAGATAGGCAGTCGCTCCATGTAAAATACTGGTATTTAGCTGCATCAGGTTAGACTGGAAGCCGACCCCAACATAGTTGGGAAAAGGCTAGGCAGATGATGATGATGCCCAAGTGATGGTAGAACATGGAGGACTTTATTATAAAAAAAATATGTATTGTAAGTGCCTATCAATTACCCATATTTGCTACGAAATAAATAATTTTATTTGTGACACCCACTCTCATGAAGATCGGAGACGCTACGCTCGAAGTTGTGGATGAGTATGTTTACTTAGGACAAACTGTCCAGCTAGGTAGGTCCAACTTCGAGAAAGAGGTCAATCATCGAATCCAACTCGGCTGGGCAGCGTTCGGGAAGCTACGCAATATCTTTTCGTCCCACATACAACAGTGTCTCAAGACGAAAGTCTTTGACCAGTGCGTGTTGCCAGTGATGACCTATGGTACTGAAACGTGGTCGCTCACAATGAAGGTCCATTGTGAATTATCAGCAGGCAAGCTACGCAATATCTTTTCGTCCCACATACCACAGTGTCTCAAAACGCGTGTGTGCGTGTTGCCAGTGATGACCTATGGTACTGAAACGTGGTCGCTCACAATGGGCCTTATCAGAAGGCTAAAAGTCACCCAAAGGGCAATGGAGAGGGCTATGCTTGGAGTTTCCCTACGTGATCGAATCAGAAATGAAGAGATCCGCAGGAGAACCAAGATAATCGACATAGCCCGAAGAATTGCCAAACTTGAGTGGCAATGGGCAGCGCACATTGCTCGCAGAACAGATGGCCGATGGGGTTGAAAAGTTCTGGAGTGGCCACCACGTATCAGAAGACGTAGCGTTGGAAGGCCTCCCACAAGATGGACCGATGACCTTGTGAAGGCCGCAGGAATCCGCTGGATGCGGAAAGCACAGAATCGGTCAAAGTGGCGGTGCTTGGGGGACGCCTATGTCCAGCAGTTGACGTCTTTTGGCTGAAATGATGATGTAATTTGATTTGATTAAGTTGTACTAAGACATTTACTGCTAATATTGACATGTGATAACTATGTCCGAAATTCTTTATCTATCTCAACCACTTTCATACTTTTAAAGGGCACTGGCCACATTCATCAACCACCTAACTTTACTGACCAAGGTCATTGTAGCACTCAAACCCATTTTAAATTCAGAACTTTGCTACCGAACATTCAATTTTAATACCTTGCGAAAAACAATCGCTTTTATATGGGAGTAATAAAGCGATCGAGACGCTGGCGATAGTGAGAGAACAATTTCTTTATTATTTCCCGTACCTCGAGAGGCTCTTTAACAAGCAATAATTGTTTCTCTCTTTATGAGGGGAGTTCTCCGTAATGATTTAGTATCGTTTTCCAACACCCGGCGTGATTCGTCTGACTGTAGGGTTTTTATATGTGTATTTTATAAAGTGTGTTTATTCATGCATTACTAGTTTTTTTTTACAAGTATATTGGGTGTGAAAAATGTATTTGAATCGTATAAAAGCAAAACCAGCAATATCCACATAATTTTGAAATTGACATTTCGATGGCGCGATAAATGTAGCAATATCTTCATTTATCGCGCCATCGAAATGTCAATTTCAAAATTATGTGGATATTGCTGGTTTTGCTTTTATACGATTCATTTGTAAGTTAGTTAATAATTTAAAAAATTGTCTTAAAGCTTTTTGATCTGAGAATCTTGATCAAACCACTTCATCATCTATGATTTTACAAACCCCGACACCTCATTTGTTATTTCGTATTCATAAAATGATGCATACCTGAAACAAAACAAAACATTTTGTTAATAAAGTCACAGGAATTCCGTAACGGCAACATCAAAGGTGAATTAAAGCAGTGTAAACAACGAACGCGGATGCAAATTAAAAATTGCTCTGCTAAAAAAGCCGTGAACTCTGTTCTTTAATTGAACACTGGTGTGACCCGCACCGTTGAACAACACTGTGCACGGTGCGCGCTGTGTAAACTAGTGGTTGCGGACAGTGGGTGCGAGGTTGCACCCGTTTGCATCCGGCGGCCGCAACGCATCGGACGCGTCGGTGCAGAACACGCACTCGTTAATGAAAGTCATTTTGTGACGCGGAAAAGGTGGGTGCTAATGATTTGGTAATTAATGAGGATTAGCTGAATTTTGGCGAATTTAGTTGAAGGCACTCCTTTAAAATGAATAAATAAAAAGTTCCCGTGTTCACAAAAAAAGTCAAGCCGATTTTAATAGTTTGTCTGTTCATTATCGTTTCTCTCCAATAGACTAAACAGAAGCTGTCGAAATGTTTAAGATTATTTATCGAATGGCTCTTGAGAATTATATAATTTTCCGTTTAATAATAATGGTAATAGAATGTTATTATCGATTACCGCAATCTTAGACAACAATCCCAATACACCAGCATCGTTTAGCACCAAACTTTTTGAAAACAAAGTTATCTCCGACAATTAGCCAATCAAACGGCAGCATCCGGATCGTTTCGGCACCGACAGATTTAATTGGGCGATCCCCTTTGTTGAACTTAACGGAGTCAATCAACATTACCGATAGTCGAGCGTTAGTTTATCCTGTTCAATATTTGAATAAAACTCAGGCTACAGATACGTTTGAAACTAATGCTCAATTTCACTCGCATAATAACTGGGATGTAGGTTAGTCTATAGACAGTGTAGTGGTATAGCAGGAAGTAGTAATTAGAAATAATTATTTGTAGGACTCTCGCTCGCTCGATGCATGTGAGCCAGTACGTGGAGGCAAATAATATGAATCTAGTAGGTGTTAACTGTAAACGGACTTAGTTTCACACATCGTTGTGAAATACCGCTTCGGAATTGAATAGGTGAAATGAGTTTCTAACATTGTAAAGTTACTTCAAAAGATTTTCACACAAACTTATAGTGATAAGTTTCAGGTCAAGGTCAGTGGACCTTTCAACATTCTCAAATTAATTTTTACGAAGCTCCACCTAAACGCACCCAACATACCACTCAAACACATTGACACATTCATCTCATATCAAACGAATATTACACAAACCTATGGCGCGTAATTAAGCTCCGAAGTCGGCATTCCGGTCCACTTTCATCCTGTTCACTGGACCCAAATAGTTGTCCCCCGACCACACGGAGCCACGATATTGCTGATCAAAAAAGGGTTGAAAAGGGCACCGAACGCACTTTACGCATCGCTTAATTGGCACAAGTATTTAGCTTGTGAAAGTCGAAACAAGCAAATTGGATTTGTATGTCCATATCAGGCCTCTTTGACGCAGACTGATTCACAATTTAACATTACAGCGACTAAGTAACTAGATTACGCGCCAGTTTTATACTATCTTCCGTTCTTTAAAAGGATGTGGAGGCGTGTGAATTTTCGGCTGTGATCGATATTGTTGGTGAGTGGTTGCGATGGAAGTGCTGCAGTTTTTAATGGAAGCCTGATAGGGTTTATTAATTGATTGATGATTGCGTTACTTTTGTAGAATAGTCAGGAGAGCTATCACTTATACTGACAGAAAAAAAACTGTTCATGGTGGTGAATCAAAAGCAAAAAATTGTCGCAAAAATTGATACAACTAAAATCTATGACTATAAACTTAAAGAAGCAAGTCAAACGTTATGAGAAAACAACATAATAAGCGTTTCTAAACTCCAGTTCCGGCCAACATTACGCAACAACTCAAACTCTTCACTTCTCAGTATTACCTTAAATTAAAATTGACTGAACAAACTCGCCGAGCGAAGCGTGCACTAAAGAAATAATATCAAGTATTCGTCAAACAGATCGGGGAGCCGTTAATGAAATCATTTTGTTCTCAAGTAAAACAAAATGGGAAACAATTATTAAATGTTAATAGGTTCGGTACTGCGCGGTAGGCACTTCATTAAATCGTGCCTTTTATTACATTTTAAGTGGCATTTTATTTACAATAAAATCAGTTTTCGGGTCCGCTGGATTGCCATGTAAATACGGTTTACCCGTGCATTTGTAATTTACGCGTTGGCTGGGGAAAAGAAAATCAAAGAGGGTTGTTTCATTAAAATTGTAAAGGTCAATTTAAGAAGAATTAATAGGCTGAGCTACTTATTGAAGGCTGGTTTTCGATTGTAATTAATACTTTGTTTGACGTTGTATATTTGAGAGTTTACTGTTAATTATAAACAAATTTAACGCGGTAAAGGTAGGTCCATCAGTAGGTAACCGACATAGCCCGAAGAATTGTCAAACTTAAGTGGCAATGGGCAGGGCACATTGCTCGCAGAACGGATGGCCGATGGGGTCGAAAGGTTCTGGAGTGGCGACCGCGTACCGGAAGACGTAGCGTTGGAAGGCCTCCCACAAAATGGACCGATGACCTTGTGAAGGCCGCAGGAATCCGCTGGATGCGTAAAGCACAAAATCGGTCGAAGTGGCGGTGCTTGGGGGAGGCCTATGTCCAGCAGTGGACGTCTTTCGGCTGAAATGATGATGATGAAGTAGGTCCATTCCAAAGGATGAAAAATTATATAATTAAATAAATAATTAAGAAAATCAAAAACTCGACTGCAAAATCACATAACTGAAACTAGTAACCTGAAAATGTGGTGTGACTTTTGTTTGTCCACCGCTTGCAATACTATAAAATGTTATAGATTATAATGCTTGTTTTTCTCTTTTCAATTATGTGATTTTGCAATCGGGTTTTAGATTTTTAAATGATTCAGTTTATTTTAGACTTTTTAATGCCCTGAACAAAAACTGGTCCGACACAAACATGGCCCATTTTTACGCTAGCAAAAACTTTTTAAACCAATTTATTGTTCCTAATTAAATTTAAACTTATAACTTATTTTTGTAATCACCTTTTAATTTCCTTTATTTTAATAACCTACTCGACGGGTTTGGTTATTTATTTTTTATTAACGTATTACAATTTCGCGCCAAAATCTGCCATTTTTTTAACACTTAAGGGACTTGGTTTTTTAAGACGAATATAACGATACCTTAACTGTTGAAATCCATCCAGCCGTTTGGAAGATACGAGGTAATAAAGAAATTTACAAATATACATAAAAGATACGCGCGAAAAACATAACCCTTCCTTGGCAGTAGGGTATTAAAAATCAATGTATTTGTAGTAAGTATTTGCACCGTATAGCTACGCCAAACTAAAAAAAATCCGCCTGTACCACCTTATACCTTGACCAAGGTCTCCTTTTTTCAAATAACTTCTCCCGCTCTGGGCGGAGAGGGGGGCGGAGCGGGTGTCAGACTCTAACTGACTAAAACCCACCCGTGTTCCTTCAGTTGCTATGTTGCCGGGAGCCATGATCTCCCTTTCGGTTTTCTTCGCAACCCTGGCAGGCATTGGCCCTAGCGGATCCCGTCAATGACCAAGGCCTCCTAAATAATCGGTTTTCTGTTTATCCTTTCACAATATCAGCCTATTATTAAGCTACTGCAGGACAAAGGGCGGGTAGAAGATCGAAAATTGATCGACACCAACTCACTGCTTGATAACATTTGACGATATTTCCTAGATCGAAAGTCCTTCGAAATCAAAAATACGAAACTGGCTATCTATACTCCATAGGTAAACAAAAAAAAGGTAGGTAAATAAAGGTAAACAAAAAAAACCACGTGACGAGACAGCTGTCAAGTAACCAACTAAACGTAATACCTGTCACTTCAGTTGTCATGCTACGTCATAGTTGTACTCTTCAATTTAGCAACGTTATAATTTGTTGACGTTTAGAGTTTGGGCTCTTTACACTAGACAGATCACAAAATATTATATTATTATTATAAATCTAACAAAAAAAAATCTGCTCAAGTAGTTACATGGACACAGGAGTTTAAGAATAAATGATAGTTTAACATACATTAATGTAATATATTGAGGTGTCTTACGACTTACGACTTACGTCTGCGGGCAGAAGCTAGTACATTAATAAAGAGGAAACTATTGTAAAGATCTAAAATCAACTTCGTTTGGTTTTATACTTTTATCGTATTTTTAACCAAGAAAGTACATACATACATAAACTCACGCCTTCTTCCCATGGGGGTAGGCAGAAACTACAGAACGCCACCTGCTACGATCCTTACATAGTCCTTTTGCCTCGTTTACGTTCATACATCTGGTCATACACGCACGCCGGTTGCGAGTACTACGCACCTGGCCTTTCTGAAGAACATCACCAATAAGGTCAGTATATGTCCTCCTAGGGCATCCTCGCTCGGCCTTTCCCTTTACATCAGCCTTGTAAATACATTTTGTTAGTCGCCTTTCATTCATCCTCTCAACATGCCCAAACCATCTCAGCATTCCCTTTTCAATTTTTGTCACTACATCTTCTTTTAAATCACACCGAAAAAGAAAAAAAAAAAAGAAAGTGTCATTTATAAAACCCTTTTTATGATTTGTTTACTTTTATTTAACTACCTAAACCTATGGAGTATAGAACAATTTTTTAGGGAGATGAAAGATTCCACTAGCTCAAACACAAGTAGGGATGGTGCAACCCCATCCATGCATGCCAGTTTCGTAAACAAAACCGGACTGGCGACTATATTGAATCATCCAACAATGCGTCGTACTTTGGCTCCCAGAGGATTTTTCCCGATAGTGCTTGGCGCTGTCACTTGGTTGAGAATCATGATATATCTTTGTAGATGAATATGCAGGCAGAACCGGAAGGAGGTAGCTGGATGACTGGCCTCAGATGACAGTAGAGAACAAGTGGAAGGAGAGGAGGGCCTTGCCCTGTAGTGGAATGCTCATTATCAGTCTAGTTTTTTTAAACTATTTTGGGGTCGGGTTCCAGTCTAACCTGATGCAGCTGAATATCAGCTTTTACTTGAAGCGATTGCCTATCTGACTTCCACAATCCAGTTACTGGAAAACACGATACTCCTTGATAAAACTGGTTGTCTGACTTTTGGGGTTTTGTGGGACGCAATAGGCTACATAATCACAATGATAAGATCTAAGTACATGTAGATAACCTATTGAGTTGCCATACCATTTAATACCCAAGTACCTACTAATTTATTTATCCCACAATTAGAAACAAGACCATTTCAAAGGTCCATTACCAAATAACATCAGTAATTACCAATGATGTTTGCTCTTGGGAATGTAATCGTCAATTTAAAGTTAACGGAGACTAACTGTTGGATAGTGCTGCCCTCTGGGGGCGGCAAATGTCATGCCCGTATCATCTAATGGACGAATGAAGCCTTTGGATTTTATGTCTACAATTAGCGTAGTCTTGGATGTTTTGAAAGCAATTTTAAGTGTTTAGTTTGGTTTCATTGTACAGTTATATATTTTTAAATTATTATGTGTGTGTTAGATCATTAAGTTCCCTTCAAAATGGTTGAGCTAAATGGTGCTGATCCATGCGTCATGTTCGTGAACGGGCGCCGTCAGTAGGGACTGGTCATATCTTAATGCCACGGTTTATTTTAATTTTTGAATTGTTTTATTTTTGTTACGGACGCTTTTAACATGCACTTCTTTCTACATTGTTCTCACATGTATAATTTCAACATAAATGATGTAACCAATATTTTGTAACAATATTTTGATTTAAAAGAGTGTCCGTGGAGTTTCTTGCCCGTTCTTCTCCATAGGTACCTATTACGTTTTCCAATAGGCAACTAGCTTCATCTTTCTGACTGACTGACCCCTTGACAATTCAAAAATACCTGTAATTGGTTTATTTGAAATAAATGCTTTGAGTTTGATACTGCTAAAGACCAAAAAATAACCCGAGGTTATTAAAAATAAGATAGCAGTGGTAGCCTAGTGGTGTAACCGTCGGACTGCTAAGTCATAGATCACGAGTTCGAACCCCAGGCACGCACCTTTGACTTTTTGGATGCACGTATTGTACAATTATAACTTGCTTCAAAAACGGTGCAGGAAAACATTGTGAGGAAACCGGCATGTCTGAGAGATATATTTCTCGACGGCATGTGAAGCCAAGTCAGAGGCCCATGGGCGGCTTTAATACTCTGACACCAGGTTAGTCACTGACCACACGTAAAGAAGATTTAAAATAAGAAAAAGACAGACATTATTAAAAAGACTTTATCGTTTTTCAAAATCAATTATTGGAGGACTTCTAGGGTATCTCGCAGTTGACCTATGAGGTCATGGCTACTTAACCGGGTTTTCCTGTGGCTGCTTTAAGCTTCTAAACTCAAAGCCTCCAGCCAGGGGCAAAAACTATTCTAAATTAGAACTAGGCGAACGTTCGCTAAAGGCACCCCCTGTGGGGTACGAACCTCGGCTTAGAGCGTCGCTGAGGGGAGGACAGCAAGAAGGGACAGGCTAGATCAAACTTAGCTTTTCATCTTGATTATTATACGGGGTATTAAAGTTACCTGCTCAGCTGCAACAACTGCTGGCACCTCGTTTTCGAGCAAGGGTTGGGGGGAGTCTCATTTACTCGGGGACGCGGTCGCGATCGCGAAGGGCCTCGGCGGCGAGGTCGGAATGACGGGTGTCGTCTGTGTTTGTGCACTGTACTGGTGGCCCTGTTCCTCTCCTGGAGGAGTGTTATGGGGTCATCTTGGTCGGAGAGGTATTGGAGGACTAGTTTACCATTTGTTTTTATATGTCATCATAATCACATCATCATATTCATATTATTTTAATATATTTATAATTATTATTTTATTAGTGTATGTTTATTATATTATAATTCTATATTTTAATAAATCTCGGGACCATGGATCCCGGTCCTTTGGAAGGCGTACGAGGGGCCGAAGCCAACTCGCAGAGGCCCCTTAGACATTAATAAGAGTTGAGGCACCAACCGACGATTATCCCTGTATGCACCATGCAAGTGCACCCAAGGACAACCCCCGTTTGTTGTAGAACTATTGCAGAACATGGAAACAAAACATATTAGGCTATGGATTTGGGTGGCTATAATGGATTGGTAAACTGGAACTATGGAAAGACTATGGCCCCTGCCTGATCAATGTTTTAAATGCACACGGATAAAATGGCAGGGGGTGACTTGCACACTCATTAATGGGCCCCCGAAAACGGTCGCTAGCACAAAGTGTCGTAGCGACAAGGGGGCAACATGTCCTGAGGTGCATGAGGAGTGGAGAGGTATTCCACGGCTTTCAGAACAATCCCAGAGCCCGGAAGATGGTCAAGATCCCTACGAGCACTTACTGGAATACTTCCTTCCTCCGAGCACGTTTGCTCTTGCGAATCTCCACTCAAGCCGGCCAATTAAGGCAAGAATGAGATGGGAGCTCTGTTCCTCGTCAGTGTTCAGCCAGCCAATGAAGGCAAGCCAGAGGTGAGGAACAAGACTTCTCCCGGGAGATAGGGTCCGTGGGGTCGCTACTGCCCATCAGCTCGCCACATGCTGCCCTGCGGGTTTTTGTATCTCTCTTGGTCTGGCTCCTCATCCCAGACCTGTTCCGGCAAAGTAAACTCTACCGGCACAGACCTAGAGTTCGGAGCGCGCAAGCCCCACCACGACGTCAACGTAGAGATACGGCGGTGGGGTTATATTATAATATTATTATAAATGCGAAAGTTTGTGAGGATGGGTGGATCTTTGTTACTTTTTCACGCAAAATCTACTGAATGGATTTGAATGAAATTTGGCACACGGATAGTTTATAACTTGGATTAACATATAGGATACTTTTTATCCCGGTATTCCAACGGAATCGAGACTTATGCGAGTGAAACCGCGGGGCGCTACTAGTCTGTCATAATACCAAGTTTTTAGTCAAGTCTATGAAAAACCCTTTTATCATTGGCTTTTTACAAGAAATAGACAACCATATCGAACAACTATAATATCCAAATCAACTAAACCACAACCACCTAAGCCACCGTCCATCAATTTATTGTTTTCGTTAGTATAACGAGATAGACAAATAAAATTGGAAATAAAAAGGTGTCGCCCTGTCATCGGCGAACAACTTGCTAACAACGTGACGGCAAATAACAAAGCGTTGACGAGGGGTAGAGGAGCGGACGAGGGCGAAAGAGGGGGTAGACGCCAAATAATGTACCTGGCATGTTATATATTACATTGTTTTATCGAGAAGACTTACGAGTTGTAGGTCGTAGGTTCGATCCCAGACAGGCGCTTTACTTTGTGTAAATTATTTCATCACCACTGCTCTCAAAACGGTGAAGGAAAACATCGTGAGGAAACCGGCATGTCCTAGAACCGAAAATTCGAAGACATATGTGACATCTACCAACCCGCACTGGGCCCGCGTGGTGGATTACGGCCCACTCCCTCTCACAGAGAGGAGGCCTGTGTCCCAGCAGTGGGAACATTATAGGCTGATGATGATCGAGAACAATTACTGGACTGAAGTTGTAGAGGAAAATAGAGAAAAGACTATTTAAAAAAATATGCCACCATGCCCTAGACCCGAAAACTTTACTGCATACTAAACCCAGGACATTCAGATCGCATTAACATCCAAGTAGTCTGTCATAGTTAAAAAAACCAGCCAAGTGCGTGTCGGACCACGCACAATTTATCTCAAGAACAAACTTAACATTGTAGTTTAAAAACAAGTTCTCCCATACATTCCAACTGCTAATGTAAGTTTGGATGCACAATATTGAATGATTTACCATGTTATTTTAAGACCATAGACTTTTTATAGGTTTTCCTGTAATAAGCATGGAACTATTCTCTGTATTTTTTTCAAAATTTTAGACTCAGTAGTTTCGGAGATAAAAGGGGGAAATTTCATACTTTTTCTTAAATATATTTAAAAAAAGTTATTTTAAAATTATAAAAAAAAAATATATATTTAAGATTCTCACAATACGCCTTTCATTTGATATGTTACACGGTACAGTTTGCAATAATTTTTTTAATTTTCTTATTTGTCCCCCAAAAGCGACCCCTATATTCAAAATTCAGTTATTTACGTTACACATCCGTGTTTGGGTCACAGAAATATATATGTGTACCAAATTTCGGACCAAATCGGAGCAAATTGGCTGTGACAGACTGACAGACCGATAACCAGACAGACACACGAGTGATTCTATTAAAGTATCATTCCGTACCCGACCGCAGAAGGCAACTGCAGGCATGTCGCCGCGACACGACTGGTTTCTATGAATTTCTATGAAATACCTTCCGTAGCTAGCGACACGTCGTTGGCAGCTACGGCCGAGTGACAGGCGACACGTGCTGCCCGACCGCAGACCAATAGTGCCGCCAACGCTCGAGCGATAGTCACGTTTTTCTATCTTCTATCTACCGACTGGAATACGGGCAGTTGCCGCCTGCGGTCGGGTTCGGAATCATGACTGCAGCGATATGACGCCGTGACGTGTTGCTGCGACATGACACCGCGGCACGTCGTCTGCAGTTGCCTCCTGCGGTCGGGTACGGAATGGTACCATAAGGGTTCCGTTTTTTCCTTTTGAGATACGGAACCCTAAAAACAGTAGAAAAATAGGCATAGAACAAAAAAAAAGATACAGTTAGGCAACCCCAAAAATTAAATTAATACCAACTAAATTAGTTTATCATCATAGTTAAAGGTACCTATGGTAAGGTAACGTGTTATTTCCGCCTCATTTGACAGAAAATGCCAGCCACATTAAAAATTTATAGTGCTCTTTTATAATTCCACTTCATTCACTTTGAATATCGTTGGATGGACGCCCACACGTAACGCAGTACCTAAATTTATCGAACGACCTTAAAATAACCTCCAGATGTCAATATCACCTCTGTCGCGAACACTGACTCCAAACATTATCCTCAAATGACTATAAAACTTCAACTTTTAATATATCGAGCATCAAACAAGCGTCTTGGGATTACCCGCAGTTGTTGAGGGGGGCTTAACGCATATCTTGGAAAGAAACGGGCGCGTGATGTTTGCGCCCTCCCCATATAGGCTGAGCTTAGTTGAAAGTTGGCTAAATCCTCCGTACGTGACATAATTAAGATCGAGCCTCACAGGCATACCCGCCTTTATACCCCTACACCGCTTCAAGCGACCCCGTAAAGAACTTAACAGCGGAAGCTAATTTATTAGGACCCGCTGAATGGCTGCCCGAAGCGCTTTTGTTGCTTGTAAGATATTGTTTTAAAATGAGCTGCGATGTAATCGAAATGCGCTGTATCTATTGAGGGATATATTTTAGGCTCCTTTAGTTAAGTAGAGACGTAAACAGCGTCTGTTTTTGTTGCTTACTTACAATCTTCTTATGCATATTTATTGTTTATTGATAAAATAAAACTAGATAGAACTCCTAATTGATTTAAGTACCTACTACAAGAGATGGGACTCAGCTGCATTGTATATTATAATGATGATTATTAACCTACTAACCTTTTTTTTTGGGTGGGAAATGATCAAATAACTTCTCCCGCTCTGGGTGGAGCGGGAGGGCGTGTCAGACTCTTACTGATTAAAACCCACCCGTGTTTCTTCAGTTGCCATGTTGTCGGGGGCCATGATTTCCCTTTCGATTTTCTTCGCAACCCCGGCAGGCATCGGCCCTAGCGGACCCCGTCAATTCTGCAGATATGTCTTTGAGGCGCGCGTGGAACACAACGCGCCGTCGACCCGGGCCTGGTCCTTATTGGGCGGCGAGCTACCCATTGCTCGCCGTCCGCAAGCCTGCGCCTATGGTGGCCGGAAATCGGCTCGCGATTCCCGACGCCCAGGGCGTCTCCTTTTGCGGCGCTTAGGGGCGTGAGGGCGCGAATTTTGCCTCTCCCTCACGCGTTCCGCCTCCTCCTTCACAAGCATTACTGCTTCGCAGAAGGAGGTGACGGCCTCCCATTTCCTCTCGCTCCGTACCATGGCCCGAATCAGGGCCGGACGCGAGAGATCACTGCCGCCGATCGCCTCCACGAGGACACGGCGATGCTTGGCCCAAGCCGGGCAGACCTCCACCGTATGCTCCACCGTGTCCTCCGGGCGATCCACACTGTGGTGACACACGGGCGTTTTCTCCCGCCTTATCCTGAACAGGAACGTCCAAACTTACTAACCTGTATTCAACATTTTCTTAAAAAAAGCGGCCAAGTGCGAGTTGTACTCGCCCATGAAGGGTTCCGTAGCAGCAAGTAACATTGAATGAAAGGTAAATTGCGGTTTACGATTTATGACGTATTAAAAAAAACTACTTGCTAGATCTCGTTCAAACCAATTTTCGGTGGAAGTTTACATGGTAATGTACATCATATATTTTTTTTAGTTTTATCATTCTCTTATTTTAGAAGTTACAGGGGGGACGGACACACATTTTACCACTTTGGAAGTGTCTCTCGCGCAAACTATTCAGTTTTAGAAAAAAATGATATTAGAAACCTCAATATCATTTTTGAAGACCTATTCAAAGATACCCCACCACACGTATGGAATTGATGAAAATTTTTTTTTTTAGTTTCAGTTCTATGTATGGGGAACTCCAAAATTATTTGTATTTTTTTATTTTTGTGTGAAAATCTTAATGCGGTTCACAGAATACGTCTACTTACCAACTTTCAACAGCATAGCTCTTATAGTTTCGGAAAAAAGTGGCTGTGACATACGGACGGACAGACAGACAGACAGACATGACGAATCTATAAGGGTTCCGTTTTTTGCCATTTGGCAACGGAACCCTAAAAATGACTAACTGAACATTCTCAGTACTCAACGACTCTGTGTTTCCCGTTTTTTACCCGACTACGGCAAAGCCAAAAGGAAGGGTTATGATTTTAGCAGTCTATGTATGTATGTTTGTATGTATGTATGTTTGTATGTATGTATGTATGTTTGTTTTTACGTGTGTTCCACCGTAGCGCCTAAACTACTAAACCGATTTTGATGAATGAGGTATCAATAGATTCGTAATAATGGTCCGGGTGACATAGGCTATATAATTTTTCCCTAAATTTAATTTGGTGGACTTTACACGTACATTTCTAACCTCGAAAAAAATTAAAATGGGATGATCATGATATGTTTGGTATCAAAAGAAAGGTCTTGACGAGCACATTACAAATATGTCATCATCATCTGCCTAGCCTTTTCCCAACTATGTTGGGGTCGGCTTCCAGTCTAACCGGATGCAGCTGAATACCAGTATTTTACATGGAGCGACTGCCTATCTGACCTCCACAACCTAGTGACTAGGTAACACGATACCCCTTGGTAAGACTGGTTGTCAGACTTTTTGGGCTTCTAACTACCCGTAACGACTGTCAAAGATCTACAAATGACAGCCGGGACCAACGGCTTAACGTGCTTTCCGAGGCACGGAGGGGACTTGGTATGTAAAGATGGTCACCCATCCACGGACCAACCGCGGCAAGCGTAGCTTAACCTGATCGATCGACCCGTGCAGCTGTTATTACTTACAAATATGTATATAATATTATATTTTCAAAGTAAACAAATATGTTTAAATCGTTAAAAACAAGCAAAAGTGAGACTGCGCTACGTAGTATCGCAAGATGTTACCAACGTGCAGTTAATCAAATCTTAATAAATAGTAACGATTTGTAATTCCACTCTTATGAAGAAAAACAAGTACAACGAAATATTTATATTTTGGATTTCTTCGAAGCTCGATATCGATATATGGTGTTGGCGTCGAAATAAACCGCTCTATGGTTTCGTCCAAAGCACTATGCACTGCTATTGGAATTTAAAATAGGTTAATTACTGAACTATTGTATTACTCTACTCTTATTTACGTTTATCAAGTGTAAAAACGGAAAAGTATAAAATAAAAAAATAAAGTTTAAAGAACTGTAACCCGACTACAGAAAAATAAAAATGATCTAAAAAGTACGAAACAAGCAAATATTTCAGACAGAAATCAAGACATAGGTACAAAAATGGTCAAGGTAAAGCCGTCGTCGCATGCCATTATAATTTTGTAGGTGTTCTTGGCACCAACATGGTACACAGGCATGCGACCACCGGTGGAGGTCTGCCCGGCTTGGGCAGAGCATCGCCGTGTCCTCGTGGAAGCGATTGGCGGCGGTGATCTCTCGCGTCCGGCCCTAATTCGGGCCATGCTACGGAGCGAGAGGAAATGGCAGGCCGTCACCTCGTTCTGCGAAGCAGTAATGCTCGCGAAGGAGGAGACGGAGCGCGTGAGGGAGAGGCAAATTTCGCGCCCTCGCGCCCCTAACCGCCGCAGCAGGAGACGCCCTGGGCGTCGGGAATCACGTGAAGATTTCCGGCCACCGTAGGCGCGGGCTTGCGGACGGTGAGCAATGGGTAGCTCGCCGTCCGATAAGGACCAAGCCCGGGTCGACGGCGCGTTGTGTTCCACGCGCGCCTCAAAGAGATGTCAGCAGAACTGACGGGGTCCGCTAGGGCCAATGCCTGCCGGGGGTTCGAAGAAAACCGATAGGGAAATCGTGGCCCCCTGGCAACACGGCAACTGAAGGAACACGGGTGGGTTTTAGTCAGTAAGAGTCTGACACGCCCTCCCGCTCCGCCCAGAGCGGGAGAAGTTATTTGATGATTTCCCACCCAAAAAAAAAAAAAAGGCATGCGACCACGGCTTTTCCTTGACCATTTTTGTACCTATGTCTTGATTTCTGTCTGAAATATTTGCTTGTTTCGTACTTTTTAGATCATTTTTATTTTTCTGTAGTCGGGTTACAGTTTTTTAAACTTTATTTTTTTTTAGCTCATCCTTTTTCTCTACCGGGAAAAACAATATTAAAAACGCACCGACAATTTAATCAAATCTAAGACACCTCACTGTTTATACTTTTTGCACCCCACAAACAACGCAGGCTACAGGAAAATAGTGCAAAACAAATATCTAATCAGACGAAAGCTTTGCACCACAGAATATTACATACAGGGTGTTGGCACTGCGCTGTAAATTGTTTCAAGCACTACAAAGTGGAAATTATTTCTATTTAGACGAGTATTTGTGGAGCTAAAAAGGTTGCTGTGTTCCTGTTTTCTTTAGATTTTATTTAAATTGCTGGCACTTTTCTGTTATGATTATGTAGAAGGATGAGTAAGAGGTGCTTCTAAGAAATATGTAATATACTGGATGGGTTTTGTAGAGTGTAGTTTTAAAAGAACCGTATAAAATACTCTGGCTTCATTCTGTTTGTGATTTTCTACATCGCAATATAAAATGTACCATTAAAATCAAAGTATAAAATATGTTCCCAACCATTACAAACAGTTACCTTGGAACAAAATGCAAGCATCATGGTCACTGATAAACCATTTGTCTCCTACATAAAAAATAGCTCAACATTACATCAGTGACAATTTCTGCACTATGATCCTCGAATTGAGAAGAATTAGACAAACAGTAAACTGTGATACTGCAATACTGGCTTACCATGGTTATGTATCATCCGTACTTAGATACGGCATTGTAATATGGGGTAACTCAGTAGATTTTGATAGAGTTTTTAAAGCTCAAAAAAAATGTGTCCGAGCAATTTGTGGAGCTCACTTTTTAGACAGCATAAGCCACTATTTGAAAAACTTAAAATTCTACCTCTGCCATGTTTATATATTTTTGAAATATGTATTTTTGTTAAAAGTAACTACAATTTATTTGAAACAAGCACTGACAGGCCAAATAGCTGAACACGGCATAAAGATAGACTTCGGCTGCCTCCAATAAAACTAAAATTATTTAAGAAAAATGTATACTGCATGTCGATTATTGTTTACAATCATTTACCAAATAGTCTTCAAGACTTACCGCTGACAGTGTTTAAAAAAATACTTTTCAAACTACTACTATTTTAAAGATATTATACCATTAATGACTATTTAGAAGACAAATTAATAGAGTCTGTAATTTGTAAGTTAGGTTAATTGACATTGCTGACTGTAAAGACATTTGCACGCCATGTTATGGCAGGATATGCTGAAACAAATTTACTGTAACACCTTATGTACCATATTCTAGCAAATAAATATTTTTGATTTGATTTTTTGATTTTGAATTCATTTATCTATTTATAAGGAGAATATCCAACAGGCTCCCTCGTGATCTGAAAGCAAACCTGAATACTCAAGTTGTTTACTCCAGCCGGATTTGGTTTATTGGTTCACAGATTCGGACCAGTCCATGTAATGGGTTCTAGTTTCCAGTACGTAATGGACAGCCTAACAGCCTCCGACAGCTGTCTCTCACAATTTATATGTTGGTGGATTAAAAACAGCCCGTGCTTTATAGTTTTATGCTGTATTGAATTTGAAATGGAAGCTCCTACTGAATAGGTATGAGAATATGTGGTGACAGCGACAATATTATTCAGTATGGTATTGGTATTTTTGATAGGTAATGGACGTAGTGAAAAAGAAAAGCTTGAAAAATAGCCACAGTATTTCTATGGTTATTTCTAGAGTACTAGTACTAGAGTATACGACTCTGAAAGAAGACATGCAGGCAAATATGGTGCAAAAACACTACCTAGCTGAAAAAAAAGACTGAAAAGAAAGACAAGCTTGAAGCTTGTTTTACACTAAAATAAGATTCTTATAAAAAAAAAAAAAAACGTGTGGCACTCGGGGACTACCGCGGTAAAGCTATTGCATAGCATTTGTAACCTCCATACTTCCTATTTGTCAACGCTACACTTGGGATGATGACGTGATGACATAAAACAAAAATTACGTTCCCATGACAACATCACGTTGTCATGGGAACCGTCATTACATGGTAGGCGGAGTGGGGGTGTTAGGTTTTTTTCGTTACGGAATTTATTTTTATTTTATACATTTTAGTTACAAGTTTTATTTTAAACATATGCTAGGTGGCTTTAATTTTTAAGCACTAACGGTGGTTTTATGCTCTCAGGGCGGCGGCGAGGCGAGGCGTGGATGGCGTGGGGATGAAATGTTTGTTTTGCATGTACCTACGTAAAATGTGTGCCAATAAATTATATAGTTTTGGAATGTGCTCATCAAGGGCGAAATGCGGGTGTGCCTGCTACAGGGACATCTCTGCCCAACCTTTCGGGAAAACAAGGCGTGTTATGTTATGAATATGGAGCCATAATGGATTTTGATTTTTTTTTATAAAATAAAAAAATAAAGTTTAATAAAAAACTGTAACCCGACTACTTGAAAATAAAAATGATCTAAAAAGTACGAAACAAGCATTTTTGTACCTATGTCTTGATTTCTGTCTGAAATGTTTGCTTGTTTCGTACTTTTTAGATCATTTTTATTTTCAAGTAGTCGGGTTACAGTTTTTTATTAAACTTTATTTTTTTTATTTTATACTTTTCCGTTTTTACACTTGATAAACGTAAATAAGAGTAATACAATAGTTCAGTAATTAACCTATTTTAAATTCCAATAGCAGTGCATAGTGCTTTGGACGAAACCATAGAGCGATTTATTTCGACGCCAACACCATATTATATCGATATCGAGCTTCGAAGAAATCCAAAATATAAATATTTCGTTGTACTTGTTTTTCCTCATAAGAGTGGAATCGTTACTATTTATTAAAATTTGATTAACTGCACGTTGGTAACATCTTGCGATATTACGTAGCGCAGTCTCACTTTTGCTTATTTTTAACGATTTAAACATATTTATTTACTTTGAAAATATAATATTATATACATATTTGTAATGTGCTCGTCAAGACCTTTCTTTTGATACTAAACATGTCATGATCATCCCATTTTTTTTTTTTTCGAGGTTAGAGTTTTACGTGTAAAGGCCATCAAATTAAATTTAAGGAAAAATTATATAGCCTATGTCACCCGGACCATTATTACGAATCTATTGATACCTCATTCATCAAAATCGGTTTAGTAGTTTAGGCACTACGGTGGAACACACGTAAAAGCAAACATACATACATACATACATACAAACATACATACATACAAACATACATACATACAAACATACATACATAGACTGCTAAAATCATAACCCTTCCTTTTGGCTTTGCCGTAGTCGGGTAAAAAATATGTCCTATGTCACTCGGGATGATGTAAGGATTCGTCGGTGTCAAGTCGACGATGAAGTATTTGGGACTCGTCCTCGACAGCCGGTGGAACTTCGTGGAGCATTTCCGACGTTTGGCTCCCAGACTGGAGCGGGCCGGGGCCGCCATGAAGCGGCTTCTGCCCAATCAGGGGATCCAAACGCCTCCTGCCGGAGGCTCTACGCGGGGTCGTGCGGTCCATGGCCCTTTGCGGGGCATCGGTGTGGGCGCGTTCATTGAGGCTGCGGCAAGCCCGCCGGTTGAACGCGTCCCAGAGGGTCATGGCCGTCCGGCTGACCCGCGAATACCGCACGGTCTCCTGTAAGGCGGCGAGCCTCTTTGCCGGATTACCGCCATGGGATCTGGAGGTAAAGGACCTCGCACACATTTGGGAGTGGCGTGAGGAGGCAAAACGCCGGAGCTTAACTCGGCTGCCGCAAGAAATTGCGGCACAGCGGACAGAGCTCCGGTAGAATCTCATGCCGTCATGGAGAGTGCGATTGTCGCTGGGCACGCCACAATTGCAGCGATAAGACCTCTCTTTGAGAAGTGGCTAGAGAGGCGCCACGGCGTCCTCACCTTCCGCCTGACGCAGGTCGTCACCGGACACGTCTGTTTCGGGAGGTTCCTGTTCAAGGTAAGGCGGGAGGAAACACCCGGGTGTCACCATTGTGTGGATCGCCCAGAGGACACGGTGGAGCATACGGTGGAGGCCTGCCCGGCTTGGGCGGAGCATCGCCGTGTCCTTGTGGAGGCGATCGGCGGCAGTGATCTCTCGCGTCCGGCCCTGATTCGGGCCATAGTACGGAGCGAGAGGAAATCGGAGGCCGTCACCTCCTTCTGCGAAGCAGTAATGCTCGCGAAGGAGGAGGCGAAACGTGTGAAAGAGAGGCAAAATTCGCGCCCTCACGCCCCTAACCGCCGCAGGAGGAAACGCGCTGGGCGTCGGGAATTGCGAGTCGATTTCCAGCCACTGTAGGCGCGGGCTTGCGGACGGTGAGCAATGGGTAGCTCGCCGTCCGATAAGGACCAGGCTCGGGTCGACGGCGCGTTGTGTTCCACGCGCGCTTCAAATAGATGTCAGCAGAATTGACGGGGTCCACTAAGGCCGATGCCTGCCGGGATTGCGAATAAAACCGAAAGGGAAATCGTGGCCCCCGGCAACAGGGCAACCGAAGTAACACGGGCGGGTTTTAGTCAGTAAGAGTCTGACATGCCCTCCCGCTCCGTCCAGAGCCAGAGAAGTTATTTGATACTTTCCCACCCAAAAAAAGGATTCTAACGATATATACATCCAAATCTGTTCAGGCATTTAAGTTATGAAACAAAGAAACTCACGGCCGAATACTGAAACGTCACTCAAATATTTAAGCGTTTCTTAAATGTTTGAGCAGCTCGTAAACTTTAATTTCGTATACCCAAACGTTACTTTTGAGTATCTGTTAAATCTAAGTGCTTCTTAAATTAAGTTATGCTCAAACACCACTCAGTTTAAAAATCGTATACTGGAACGCTACTCAACGTTAGTCATCTGTCAAATCAACTGTCAAACTGATTTGAGCAGCCCTTAGATCTGAGAGTAGTCGTGAGGTCCCTCAAATCAATTAAAATCTGTTGAAACTTTACAAATAATGATAAAAATGTCTCTATCGTCCTTGTCTTCACTTTCGGATCACGAAAGGCCAACTGTGAGGCGCAAAAATGAAGAAAAGTTGAACGCGTTTGAAAAGTACAACAACAGGGAGTTTGTTTCACGGTTCCGCATCTCGAAAGAGACTGTGTTGTATTTGGACTCTGTATTCGGTAGCAGTATTAAACCGTTAACTAAAAGAAACCGAGCCATACAGCCAGTGGACCAGATACTCATAGCCCTCCGATACTATGCGACAGGCAGCTACCAACGCGTAATAGGGGATATTTTCAAAGTTGAACAACCCACTGTGCATCGAATAGTGCATAAAGTAACAGCCAAAATAGCCAGTTTGAAGTCAGAATTTATAAATATGCCAACACCTGAAGAATTTCCAGCTGTGGCAAATGAGTTCTTTGCATTAGCAGGATTTCCAAGAGTTGTGGGAGCTGTGGACTGCACTCATATTAAAATAAATTCTCCAGGTATGTACTTACCAACTTCACTGTTAATCATGTGCTCAAATTTTATAATGTCTGATACACTAATATTACACAGTACAACAAATAAGAAGTCTTGTGTTACATTAGCAATTATAACCTTTTGAAGAATTATTTCTTCAAAAATAAGTAAAGATAAAGATGCATTTATTTGTATAAACATGTGTAACATGATACATAAATATGCACATATGGATGGAATTTAGTTTAAAATTGCTGGTTCAACGTGTTCAATAAGTACTTTAGCAAAGTTTATTGCCTCATAATACAACTAGAATTAATTTTCAGGTGGTGCCCAATCTGAAGTTTATCGGAACAGGAAAGGCTATTTTTCTTTAAATGTGCAAATGGTGTGTGATGCAAGACTGCGCATAAGGAATGTTATTGCAAGATGGCCAGGTTCTGTACATGACAGTACCATCTTCAATGATTCACCACTGTGTGCTCAATTAGAGCGTGGGGACTTCGGGACAGGTATTATTCTTGGGGACAGTGGATATCCGTGTCGGCCTTATCTGCTAACTCCCATTATTGCATACAAGGACAGCTGCTGAAGAAGCTTATAATCGATCACAAATAAGCACCAGGAATCCTGTGGAAAGGCTCTTCGGTGTTCTTAAAAGAAGATTTCCTTGCCTACAAAACGGGATGGGCCTAAATATAAAAAACATACCACCAATCATTGTAGCATGTGCAGTGCTACATAATATTGCCCTGTCACGATCGGATGAACTTTTGGAGGAGGATATTTCTTTACCCTATGTTGAGGAGGAATCCACTGAACCTATAGGACTTGAGACTAATCAGAACTTTATCGTAAGAACCAATTTAATAAATACACATTTTTCGACTTAAATATAGTTTATTTTAATGTAATTTAGATTTTAGTTTCTGCAGTCTCAATTTCCAAAACTGCATTTCTATTTTATACTTATTTATTTCCATTTTGTTTTTGTTAATGAGGTATTTGGTTTCTAATTTTGCATTTCTCAGTTTTGTTCGAAAATATTGCTGTTTCATTGTAGCTTTCAATTGTCCTGAAAAATGAAATTAGTACAATATTAATTAAAATTTTATACCTTTAGCACAAAGAAGCATTTATACCTTAAGCAGGTATGCTGGAAGAGATTTCTATAGAAATAAGCATCACCTTTGTACGTATTTTTCTGTTCCTTTCTTCTTGTCTGTTTATATGTGTGTACATAAACTGTTAAATAAATAAATAAGAACAATAATTAGATAATTACCAGCAGAGGATGATCTTGGAGGTTTATTTTTTTGTTGGGGTTTGATGACCATTGCAGCTCGCTGGTTATCTATTATGTAAAAGAAATGCCTTTATAGCTAAATTTCAAATTAGTTTACCAAATAAACTTCTAAAATAACAGAAAATGATTACCTGCTATATTTATTGATGTTACTGTGCAAGGTTTGCTATTGTCTGCTATGTAGGCCATAGTTGTGTGTTGGTGTTCTAAAAAAATATCCACATATTATACAATAACTGATTTGTGAATAATATTTCTAAGTAGTCCGTTCGCATGTTTTATACTAATCCTAGTTACACAGGGAAGCCTTATTATTAGCCATACAATGCTGTAACACATATTCTGTAACATACTATTATGTACCGCTGTTGGTTGCCTAAATAAATAAAATAAATAAATGAAAAATTAAACTAAATTTACCAATGGTCTGGAGTATGGGAGATGATGATGGTGAAGACATAACTTCATTATTAGTATTTTTTGGAAAATTGACTTCTGGTTCTGTATCACCTATAAATTAAACATTATTACAATTATTATTTTGTGATGTCAAAGTATAAAGATATACATTTTAATATTACACAAACCAAAATATATTGCAGCATCATCGTAACAATTAGGTAATGGTTGAATTTGAGGAGCAGCCATGGCTAAAATCTGAGCATCTTGTTCAGAGAGAACGCTTTTATAGGTTCCACCACCAGTGCGATTGATTTCTTTCTGTAAAAATAAAAATTACAATTGCAAGATATTCTGTTAAGTCTACTTTTCCAGAAATATTTAATTTATACAAACCTTATCTATTGATGCCTTCTTTTGTATCTCTCTAGTGGTCTCATAATACTGTAGACGCTAAAATATTTAAGAAAATTAGAAAATAAAGAAATATTATGATAAAATAGATGTTATAAAAAACAAGCCTACATTTGCTTTGGCTATGTTCTTTTTAGACCTCTGTTTGAGGTTTTCATAGAGGTGACGGAGTTGTTGCCACGTTCTGATGCCGCTCACAGCGATAGCATTATACTGCTGGCATACTGTATCCCAAGCCTCTCGCTTCTTTAAAATTATATTAGCGTTGGTTTCTTTATTTTCTATAATATTTTGATATCTGAAAATATGTAACATTTAGTATTTACAACATGATACAGTTTGGAATTAAACTTAAGATCTGTGAATTGTTCAGTTGATTATCTGGTTGTATTCATACTTGCAGGAATAAAAGTACTTACTTAGACATAAATTGTGTATTTATTCTGAGCCTTTGAGATGGGAAGTGGTCACAAGTTTCAGTGGGTAAGTATGTACTTTATACAGACAACGGTTGCCCTGGCTATGTATGTTATAGGCATGTATACTAACAAGCACTGGGGAATTTCGTATATATGTATAAATACAAAATACAGTATTTCATTGTTCATGTAGGTAGTACTTACTTCTTTATCAGTTCCAAGAGCATATCTTTCTCAGCAGGTGTATAATTGCATCCACGTTTCTTCTTCTCTTCCATCGTGAATCAATAATTATATTATTAACAGAACAATAGCCGATTTTAGTTCAGATAGAATATTTCAATGTTTATTAATCGCGCGTAAAATGACAAATGTAACGTTCCAATCTACAACAATTATCGCAAGAAATTTTCATTTCTTATGACGTCTTCTTTTAAAATTTATTTGATTTTTATGTAAATAAATACACAATTTCACTCGTAATTCAAGCTAAACCTACAATGCGCTGTTATATTTTAACTGATTATTAGATAAAGAAAATATTTGTTCAAAGAAGACTTCGTAAAACGAAAACGAGACGTAAAATAAATTATTTTGTAACTGAGAACGTGCTGAGCACAATTTTTTAGCAGGATGTTGCCATAATGTAAACATTTGAGGACTGATTAGCTAATCGTGGTTTCAAATTGCTTGAGTGGCGTTTGTGTATACCATTTAAATTTGAGGGATGCTTATATTTAAGTAGCTTTTAGATGATTATTAGATTTGAGTGGCGTTTCAGTATTCGGGTGTCACACTCTTATATGGACCCTGAAAACATTACACTCCTTTTTGGGCAGTTGTATTATATAGCTTCTGCCCGCGACTATGTGCGCGTAATTTTTTAAGTCAAAACTTCTTCAGGCGCGTTGGGCATTTTTGAGATGGGAAAAAACAATTGACCTCGCGACACCGTTACTAACACCTCATTTTTGTAAACGCGATTGTGCTCTTTATTTAGATAAGGTTACGGACCAATGTTCTATACAAGTATTTTTCTTCCACCAAGGCGATCTTGTTCAAGTTTTTACTTCTGTTGGTACTCCCGGAGTGCCACTGTTTTTTTTCTGTTGCCTTCTTGCAAGTGCTAGCAATACGTTGACAAAATTTAATCGCAGTCGGATTGACGGTATGGCAGCGCATAAAATATGATAGGTACCCGAAAATCAATACGCATTTCTTTCTCAAAGTACAAGTACTTTGAGAAAGAAATTTCTGGGGGCACGGCAGTGTCCCCGCCAAGTCGAGCAAAACAAACAAACAAAGGTACAGCCGTACCATCTTTTCTCGAAGCCATTTAGGAACATTTTCGACCCCCTATAACTTCGTTGTGGATAAAGAAGACTGAATTGACTTGAATTGAATTGTTTAACTAGGTATATTTCCAAGTTACATTCAATTTGAACTTGTAGTTTAAGAACTATTGCAGATCACAGATATAGATATACCTAGATAACGCAAGAGCAACTACTTCGCGTGCCATTTTCGTGCCCAGCTTACGTACAATAATCGTAAGCTGCCACTTTCGCGCTCAGTCTGCATCGGTGCCACGCTTGTCGGAAGTCAGTTAAAAAATTTAAAATGGTTAATTACGCTGTTATAAATTGTAAAAACTGAACAAATGCGACGATGCGGCTTGTGACGTCATAGTAGGTAGTCAAAAAATGGCACGCTTGGGTTTCATACAGATCGTGATACTTGCGTTATCTAGGTCTATCTATATCTGTGTTGCAGATCAAAGTTCCTTAATTTTGTCACTGACATACTCATCAATCATCAAAACTCTTAAGATAATTCTAGCAGACACACAAGCTAAAATTTTTTAATACAATTAGTGTTTAGCCTATAAAGTAAGGAAAAATTAAAATATACCGCAATTTAAGTCCCATTTTCTAGAAATACGAACTGCATAAGTAACTTTGTAATCCTATATAAATAATATGCAATTACAAAGTTATTTTTACAGTTCATACAATTTTTCGTCACACTACCTACACTACCTAAATAGATAGATGGGTAGCTAAATAGTAGATATAAGTACAGACGATACAGTATAGTAAATGATACAGTAAGTCATAGACGATGTGTCCTTTAATATCATCATTTTCAGCCGAAAGACGTCCACTGCTGGACATAGGCCGACCCCAAGCACCGCCACTTCGACCGATTCTGTGCTTTCCGCATCCAGTATTGAAACGGTCACTTTAAAATGTTTTTATAGTAAATTAATTAGGTACCGGTCAACTGCCCTAACTTTGCTTTAAGTCCTATGTTTGCCTATAACTGCCTCGTTGGTCTAGTGGTCGCAAGCGCTACTGCTGAGCATGAGGTCCTGGGTTCGATTCCCGGGTCGGGCAAAGTGTTATTGGGTTTTTCTATCTGGAATTTCTCAGTAGCAGCCCGGAGTCTGGATTTGTGCCCGGTTGATGGCAATAGGCTCGCCCCCTATTACATGGGACTTTAACATAACTGGCGAAATGTGGGTGTACCTGCTACATGGACACCTCTGCCCAACCCTTCGGGGAAACAAGGCGTGATGTTATGTTTATGTTATGTAATTAGGTAACAATTTATAAAAAAGTTGCTGAATAGATGCTCCCATAGATAGGTCCTGAATAAATTAACAGACTTGGTTCTACATTAGATCTCACAACGTTTTGCGGTAGATGAACTGCGTTGCGAGACTTGCATTTTTTTACATGTTATGTTTTTGATGGGATATATACGTTTTCTAACGAAAGAACCGACCGATAAAACAATCACTTATCCATACCTGCACCAGGAATACATAATTCAGAGCACCTTATCCCACACATTTCACAAACAAACAAAGGAGCGAATTTAGAAAGTAATTCGGATCCTAAGCGTATCGTTTTAAGGCACCTTCAAAAAAATCATTAGGGAAGGTTTCTCATGGCACTCGTGGCGGTTTGAATAAAATATAGGGGTGGAATAAAGCGAGCCTTTTTATCTATTAAACGCATTTGCTGTTACAAATCTTCGCTCTCTCCGGCGGCGAGCGTGCATAAGTGCGTGTGCGCTTGGTGACGAGCGGAGCGGAGGCGTGAGCGAATCATCATCTTCATTTCAGCCGAAAGACGTCCACTGCTGTAGTGCTATTCTGTAAAAATCTCACCGTGATAACTTAGGTGAAGTGAGCTGCCAATAGTGTCAATCCTTAGCAACTGACAGCTCACTCCACGCTCACTTCACCTAAGATATCACGGTGAGATGGTTACAGAATAGCACTACTGGATATAGGTCTCCCCCAAGCACCACCACTGCGACCGATTCTGTGTTTTCCGCATCCAGCGGATTCCTGCGGCCTTCAAACGGTCATCGGTCCATCTTGTGGGAGGCCTTCCAACGCTACGTCTTCCGGGAGCGAATGCTGTAGCGGATTAAGAATTGCAAGATTTGTATTGTATTTCGTAATTATTTGAATTACCTATCATCCTAACTAATATTATAAATGCAAAAGTGTTTATTTGTTTTTTTGTTTGTTACGCTTCCACGCTAAAATGGCTGAACGGATTTGGATGAAATTTGGCACATTGGCAGAACATAACCTGGAAAAGGACGTAGAATACTTTTCACCTCGATATTCCCACGGGATCGAGACTTATGCGGGTGAAACCGGGGTGCACAGGTAAATAAATGTGCCAAAATAGGAAAGCTAATCTGACAATGATTGGTCTTGGCAAACTGAATAAGAAAATTATATTTTTTGGTAAAATTGGGAGTAAGCAGTTGAGGGGACGATAACCGACTTTTAATGATTTTATACTGAAGATGACGTCTAAACGAGTAGTGTTAGTGATTTGGAAAAAATATATGTTAAATTAGAGTATTTTTCTAATATTCTAATATAGGCATATTTTTGATTGTGTTTTATTACATAGTGAAATTAATTTGTAAAGTTATGTCTAACGCGGATAAAAAACTGAGAATGACGCAAAATCTATCAAGCGTATTTTTCTGAAAACTTCATTATTTAAAGATAATAAAACTATTGATATTTTAGTATACGTGTTTTATTAAAATATCTTTTGTTTTACGTGTAATAAATTAATAATGCGTCTAATTTTGGACAGCGCTCTTTGATGGGCGAGTCCTATTACTGGCTGGACGTACGACGCGTTGCTTGAGCTCAGTACAGAACACGGAAGCTAACCATTCAAGGTCACTGTCATATATCTGCGTCTTAAGCCTAGAGGGAGTAGAATGAAAGGAACGAACAGAAATATACAAGCACAAAGAAAACGAAATGTAGCTAAAGATACACAAAACGTGACTGAATTTATTTCAACGATTTTAATGGATCATGACCGAAAATCTGTTCATTTAAAATAATTATATAACTGCTATTTAAACAGCTTTGACTTAATGATACTATACAATGTCGCCCATCAGCGACAAAGAGGGGGGGGTCTATCTTGCCTTTTTTTAAATTAATTTTTTTTTTCAAAATATTGAATATATGATTTTATGAACTAACAATTGCATTTTTTTAAACGCGTTTTTTTTTAATGTTTTCACCTCCATTTTTTTTTACAAAGTTGACAAATTTTAATGTAAATGTTAGTTAATCCGATGAAATAACTCATAAGCTTTTAGAAATAATAAACAGAAACCAAATCGAGCCTATAACATCGGAGATATGGCAAACGCTAATCAAAACATAAAAAGTTTTTCATGAATTCAGAAAAATTTGGTCGGTCACATGCCAATGGGCGACATTGTATTTTGACATCTTAAATAAGAAAAAAATTTCCACCATATTGTTCTTAATCGCTCTTCCCACTTTAACCTCTCTCCATTCACAAACTCCGCTACCTACCCCACTACAAACACAACTTAAAGGAAATGGCTGCCCCATCTCTACCGGCTTGCATTTACGACATTACCCCACAAGCTTTATTTTGCACTCCTACTTCCAACTGTGTTGGTCTCACAATAGCTGTCACTGGTCATGATTGTTACCCAGACTTTGTTCAGGCTGACGTTGGAAAAGATTTTACGTCACTTTAAACGTCTGGTTATATCATACAAAGATCTTGGGGTGAGCGTGTGCTGCATTTCGTCCAAATTAGTGAGCATGAGAAAATAATTTTAGCTCCCCAGCTCAAATTACTTTTACATGAACGTAGTGAAAGACGTTTCTTGCTTGCAAGTAAACTAATATTAACTCCACCAATTAAACATGAGAGAAACAATTTTAGATGAGCAAGGAAACGTTCAGGTGCCTGAGAAATAATTACAAACCTAGATGAATTTAAGGACAAAAATATAAATGTATGTACCAAAACTTGAAACGGTCATAGAAATATGCATATAAACTATTATGGACATGGCTGTCAAACGGGTAAAATGCCTAAAGAAATATGAATTTGCTGATGAAACCATGCCTGTATTCATTGTTATCCCAGAGCTGTCGCCACTTGAATCTTTGCATGCCACACGAAAAAAGCCACAACTCTACAAGATTTCTATTTCCCTGCTCCTATTACTGGGAACTTCGTAGGTGTTTCGTATAAGTGTGTCGCTTTCCGGTGCCGGTTCCGTACCTTATGAGCATGATGCCGAATTATAGATGCTAGATGAGGTTTCAATGTGGTTTACAAGGAAAAAGTACTTGTACAATGTACAAGAAATCAGTGCCTTAAGACGTTGCAGATCGCTGTGGAGTGAAAATCCAGCTATAAACATCTAAGCAAAGGATGTAAAAATAGAACTGGAATTGTGAATTTTAAGAATTTATTTAGATGTCTTTATTGCTGAAATAACTAAGCAAGTCAGATAAATTACGTCGTTAAAACTTGTTCCTAACCTGTCCCCATTTCAATGAAATCAATATTGTGTTTCACTTCTAGTTCACCCTCAAATCCACGTCACAGGTAAAAAGACTCATTCTTTTGACAAACGCCGCGGGAACGAGAAGCATGGAGGATACAATTTGCGCAGAAGCAAGGCGCCTTCAACTCAGTGCGCATTTCTGATGCAAATCACTGAAGAAATGTACACAGAAGACCTGTTTCACATGAGACAGCATCTCATTGTTATTTTAGTGTTTACCGAATGATTGTTAGTGCAATCAGTACTCGTACTCGTATCGATCACATGTCGCTATCGAGAATCGGTAAACTACTTAAAAATATAAAAAACTAGCTGACCCTGCAAACGTTGTTTTGCCATATAAATGTTTGGGGTGGACCATCTTTATCACTTACTACCCTACCTACCCTATCTACCCTACCTACCATAATTTATAAAAACATAATTTTTCTTCATATCTTTTTTTTTTCCTAAATTAAGATGTAAGTTATCCTATCTTTCAAGTTGGATCAAACTGCACACGGTGTGCAAATTTGATTAAAATTGGTTAAGTGGTTTAGGAGTCCATCGCGGACAAACAACGTGACACGTAATTTATATATATTAAGATTATTTTTATTTTTATTTTATTCAATAGGAACAACAAACAGCTACATTATGTAATATTACACACAGAAAAATATAAATAACATAAGTAATAATGTAGCCCACAGCGCTGTTCACAGATTACCATTAAGATGAAAGTTGTTTTCTCAATCATTACACTTATACCTACACCTTTACCTAATTATTGAACTTGGACATTGTTACAAACCCTCAAAAAAATCCAACAATGGTTGATTAAAAAACTTATTACAAAAAAAAACACAACCGACTTCAAAAAAAACACTACAAAGTGAAAAATAACTTTAATTTCGGAAGTCGGTGTTTTGGGTTTTGTATTTTCGTTTTTTACCACCGACTTCCGAAATTAAAGTTATTTTTCACTTTGTAGTGTTTTTTTTTGAAGTCGGTTGTTTTTTTTGTAAAAAGTTTATATTTTTCACTTTTTAGTTGTGGTACCTGCCCCACACACATTCGAATACCACTACCTGCTACCAGTGAAAGGAACTTATCATATCATCTACATACTAAGTGGGGAAAAATACGTATTTTGTAGCTAACTCAAAAACTACCCAAGCAAAGCTCATAAAATTTATATGGGACCAATTTGAGAGCATACCCTTTCAAATAAAAAAATAATTTTCAAAATCGGTTCACAGTTGACGGAGAAATCGGTTAAAAAACATACGCGATGAACATATAACCTCCTCCTTTTTACCCGACTACGGCAAAGCCAAAAGGAAGGGTTATGATTTTAGCAGTCTATGTATGTATGTTTGTATGTATGTATGTTTGTATGTATGTATGTATGTATGTATGTTTTTACGTGTGTTCCACCGTAGCGCCTAAACTACTTAACCGATTTTGATGAATGAGGTATCAATAGATTTGTAATAATGGTCCGGGTGACATAGGCTATATAATTTTTCCCTAAATTTAATTTGGTGGACTTTACACGTAAATTTCTAACCTCGAAAAAAATTTAAATGGGATGATCATGACATGTTTAGCATCAAAAGAAAGGTCTTGACGAGCACATTACAAATATGTATATAATATTATATTTTCAAAGTAAAATATGTTTAAATCGTTAAAAACAAGCAAAAGTGAGACTGCGCTACGTAGTATCGCAAGATGTTAACAACGTGCAGTTAATCAAATCTTAATAAGTAGTACCGATTTGTAATTCCACTCTTATGAAGAAAAAACAAATATAACGAAATATTTATATTTTGGATTTCTTCGAAGCTCGATATCGTTATATGGTGTTGGCGTCGAAATAAATCGCTCTATGGTTTCGTTCAAAGCACTATACACTGCTATCGGAATTTAAAATAGGTTAATTACTGAACTATTGTATTACTCTATTCTTATTTACGTTTATCAAGTGTAAAAACGGAAAAGTATAAAATAAAAAAATAAAGTTTAAAAACTGTAACACGACTACGGGAAAATAAAAATGATCTAAAAAGTACGAAACAAGCAAATATTTCAGACAGAAATCAAGACATAGGTACAAAAATGGTCAAGGTAAAGCCGTCGTCGCATGCCATTATAATTTTGTAGGTGTTTGTGACACCAACAGGGTATACAGGCATGCGACCACTGCTTTACCTTGACCATTTTTGTACCTATGTCTTGATTTCTGTCTGAAATATTTGCTTGTTTCGTACTTTTTAGATCATTTTTATTTTCCCGTAGTCGTGTTACAGTTTTTAAACTTTATTTTTTTATTAGAAGTGAAGGAACTGCCTACAATGTTCAGGTATAATAATAACCAATGGGTTGCGAAGAAGTCCGAAAGGGATACCGTGGCCCCCCGGCAACAGGGCAACTGAAGGAACACGGGTGGGTTTTAGTCAGTAAGAGTCTGACACGCCCTCCCGCTCCGCCCAGAGCGGGAGAAGTTATTTGATCATTTCCCACCAAAAAAAAATAATTAACTTAAATTTTAATTCATTCGATTTTTTTAAGGTCTATACTATTGCTAAAGCCCCTACAATCTGCAACGACTATAGCGCAACTGTACTAGACTAGTTGGCTGTGGTTTTGCATATAATCCTGTACCTACATCTAAATAAATATGCTCCTTACCACACACTAGAGGTGAGCCTTCTGTCCCTCATTACATAGTGCGGTAACTCGGATACGTGGTTCATTATGTACTGATTTCAGAGCGTTTAGTGTTTGCGCCATGGATCTCAGCGACGTTATTTCTTTGAGCTTTGAGATAGAATTATAAATGTGTTTGTGTGTTTGTTACTGCTTTGTCGTCTCTAAGAGGGTAGTTACTTGGAGTGGTTTTATGTAGTTTGAGATAAATATTTGGATTATCTTTGACACTGTATCCAGGAGAAAAATAAATGATATTCGAAATGTTATTGGTATCTATTTGTATATGGATTAAAGCGTGTGCGACTCGTGTACGAAGAGTTTCGTACCATCGTACAATATATTTCAAAAAACGCCGAAAAAAAACACGTTTCTTGTATGCATTTAATTACCTTTAATTATTAACTTTAATTTATAATTTATAGTTATAGCGACAATAGAAATACACAACTGTCTACCTATTACGGTTCATGAGATACAGCCCGTCTACAGACAGACGGATAGACGGACATCGGAGGCTTAGTCCCGTTTGGCAACATTTATTTTTTTTTGGTTTTGGAAATTTTCAAACAACTTCTCCCGCACTGGGTGGAGCGGGAGCGTCCTCTCGCTCTGCCCAGTGCGGGAGAAGTAGTCTTGACCAAGGCCTCCTATTTTTTTTTTTTTGTGTGAAATTATCTAATAACTTTTCCCGCTCTGGGCGGAGCAGGAGGGCGTGTCAGACTCTTACTGACTAAAACCCACCCGTGTTCCTTCAGTTGCCATGTTACCGGGGGCCACGATCTCCGTTTCAGTTTTATTCGCAACCCCAGCAGGCATCGGCCCTAGCGGACCCCGTCAATTCTGCTGACACCTCTTTGAGGCGCACGTGGAATACAACGCGCCGTCGACCCGGGCCTGGTCCTTATCTGAAGACGACTCTACGGGTACGAAACCCTAAAAAAAGCAAATTAAAAAGGCTGTTTGATATTTAATTACGCCGTATACATTTTCTTTGAAACGTAATAAGAATTCTCACAACCTTATGAATCCAATTAATTAATACTATTCCATAAGCTTTAAAGGTCTGAACTGAAGAAATGCAAAATACAAAACGAGAACTGGAACGAGGCCGATAAAGACTAGCTGGCTACAAATAAAAGCAAAAGTATTGCCTTTGCCTCATCACATTAAAAAAAAGTTGATAAAAAAATATCTAATCTGTCTTCTGTAAACACGAATCAAAAGTGGCAATCGTTAGTACACGAAGAGATGAATTAAACTCACTATAGTCTGCGGACTGCATTTTAATTAATTAAGAGCGGGGCTTCGAAAGGGGGGCGCGGGGGTGTAGGGCTGCCTACCTTTGAAGAAATCTTACAATTTTGTGTTTTTTTTTAGACTGTAGGAATATGTGCCTTTAGTTGGATTTTGCTGTATATATGTCACCGTATAATTATAAACTTCGTTAGTTTATAATCCATCGGTATTATTTCCGTTAAATTATAAACTGTCGAAAAATTGTGAACTGTGACAAATCATTTACAATTTAAAGCATAATTTTTCGATAGTTTATAATGTATCTATGAAAAACTGACAAATTGTGAACTGGTAATCAAATTGTTTGCGACGTAATGCATCTTGCGCTAATATTGAATAGCCTGCGTGGCTGCGAGCAACTTGGAAGTAGCGCTTGCCGGCCGCTGCCGCGGCACCGCTCGCTTCGCTCGCTCGGCTCGCGCGCGGTTTATCACAGTTCTAACCTAACCTAACCCATTTCACCCAGTTCACAATTTTTCGACAGATTATGATCTAACGGAAATAATACCGATAGATTATTAACTTACGGTGCTCACAATCTTACGGTGACATACACATGCTGGGTCCATAAAATTTGACTTATGAAGCTGAGCAATTCATAATCCAAATGTTAAAATATTCAATGTATAAAATTGAACAAGATTTTATCAATGTGTAAAGTTGTAGGTAAACGTTGTTTCGTAGCATTTTTCTATATACATATTTACATGAATATGATATCGAAATTATTCAGAAGTGCAAAGTCTATTTACTACCATTCGACAATAGTCGTTTCTTTTTTTCCTTTAGCAGTAGGTAACCCTACAATAGTAGAGCAACAGTCAGTGTTTACGCACGGAGACACCTCGTGACTTTCCGCCGACATTCGTTTTCTGTCGCCGAGCTTACCGAGAGCCTTACTCCATTAAGAAAATTAATGTTTTGACTTACCCACCGACCATCTTGCGGTAAAAATGTATAGTGAAACAATTACCTATGTTGTATAAATATATTGTAGGTACCTATGCTACTTATTATGTTGGTCTATTGATTTGATGGCCGGTAATAATAAAGGAAAGTACTTATCTGATGGATTATAAGGTTCGACTTTGTATGAAGGTTGATGGTATTATTCGGTAGAGGCACGTGTATTGTAGGTTGCATAGATGACGTCAATGATGTATAGAGGTCATCAAACTTGACGTTAACGTGACTTGACATATGATTGAGGAAATGCTTTTATCTTTAGAGAAACAAGAAACCTTAATACAGCCCAATTTAAAAAATTTAATCTTGTCGTGACACAAGTGGAATGAAGATTGTAACTACATAATTATGAATAGTTTATGAAACAACATCGGGTTAAAATAATATTCATGAAATGATACTAGATTTGAAAACTGAATAAGTTTTCAGAAACCGAGGTTCAAAAATCATAATCAATTCCAACTATAGTAGAACGACACAGTTTTGAAAGATCCTGAATCTCGATTTAAAATAAAATTACAATTTACTTCAGATTAGCATGAAATCATAATATTATTTAAAGCGAGATCCAAGCAAGATACAAGCAGTGGCTTACAGATATTATGTCAATATTCAATTCAAAATTCAACATATTTTACTTCACATAAACCTACAAGGGCACTTATAAAACGTCAGAAGCTAGGTGAACGGTTCCAAATGGTCGCTTCCTATGGAGAAGAGCCGGCAAGAAATTCCACGGTTACTCTTTTCAAAATAAATGGTTTCTCTAATGTTTTCAAATTACAGTGTTAATAGGTATGGGAGGTCAAAGTAGGCCTATCAACAAGTACCAGGTACTTGGTAAAATAGAAAATGGTCCGCAAGTCTATAGCCTACAACGTTCTCACATTCATAAAATCTAAAAGAAAAGAATCTATATAAAAGATAAAACAAAATAATAAAAATAAGGACCTATTTAAACCAAATGACATGATTGCCACTACAGCTGTAACAAATCTAATTAGATTTTTTTTATTTAGAAAATTGTAGGTATATAATGTCAAATAATGAAAGATTATGTCAATGAAGTATGTAAAAAAGTAAAATTAAATAATCATCGTAATTTGGGAGCAGTTAATAGACATTTACATTGTTATGCCGTTAATGAGGTACCAGGGAAGCCACATGTGCAGAAGGAATTATTGCCAAACTTCCTTCCGTGTACATTGTATTGTTACTTTTTGTTTAGAATAGAATAGAATATATTTATTGTAAAACATGAGTATACATCAAATAATATGTGCAAGGTCTTAAAATAACAGGTAAATCTGCATGTTTTGCCATTTATGGCGTACAAAACAACGTATTTTTGGTTTAAATAAACCATTACAAAATTGAGTCTACACAACAAACTATGAGATTAATAACTTAATCCTAATGCTAAATTAAAAAAGGAGGAAAAATAAAAAAAATTAAAATAAAATGTTGGTTTTTACAGATTTGAGGGTCAAATTGTGAAAATGTTGTAATTAAAGGAATCTATTTAGTTAATTACGGTTATTTTAATAAACTATATTACTATCGACCATTGTTCTAAAGGCTTTACCTTCAAAAACCGCGACATAATTTATAGACACAACATTTTTACACATTGTCAACACTAGCGTCTGCCACGCGGCTTCATGCGACAGCAGCCGGCATTCGCTCCCGGATTCATTTCCTTTCGGTGATGGATGGCTCTGTATCTTCAATGAGATTTATAATGGTGTGTCACATTCCTGCGCGTGATGTGAGTTCGAATACAGATTGATGCAAAATTCTAGCTTTTGACGGTTGAACTCTAAGTTATGTAAAAAGATTAGTTTTGGCACGCGGCGAGTTATAGTTGGTTTTTCGCGATTTCAGTTTTGATCCCATAGTAAAAGTTGTTCGTAATGATGAGTCATGACAGATCACGTGTTTAAGTATCAGTCACTAATTAGTCGCCCTATAAAACTATAAATTACCAATTTTCGGATTTTCCACTTTACTTGACCTTGCTTCTCGCCAAACTTCATGCTGCTGGGCCAACGGGAATTACCAAATAGGCTTTAGTTTATTTGCGGCATAAATGGCCGTATTTTTATATTGCGCTAATTTGGAAGTTTGATTTTCGTAACAGATCCAAAGAACCGTAGATCCAAGTTATTTATCTCATCATCTATTATGACGCCTTATTGAGGTGGATAACAATTAAAATTCTATTGTGTCTCGTTAATAACAGTTGAAAGGATAAATCTATATCAACTTGATGTTTCTACGCATTCCTGAGAAAAAGGATCTTGATAGACAACGAAGTCGTCATTTTCACAGGTTTCAAATTTTCTTTTTGAGGTACGGAACCATAAAACAGATTTATTATCTGCCTATCATCTTTCATGCCACAATGGCTAAATGGATTTATATGAATTGGCTAATGCCATTGCTGATGGATAGGCCATGACTTGGGTTGGGACAAACATACTCTGAATCCCGGTAGTACGTTCCTGTGGGATATTTTCAGACCTTTACGCGGGCGAAGCCGCAGGCAAAAGCTAGTGTTCTATAATAAAGAGTTACATTGGATCTCCCTATCAACAACTTCTCTATCAATTACTATTTTGTTAAAAGAATAGCAGGGATTTTTAATGAGACATAATACATCCGAACACAGATTGACCTTAAATTCTCGTTGTATAATGAAAGTTTCGAAAGTTTCTAAAAGGGTTAGTTTGTGGTAGTATGTTGTTATTTATGCACAACTGTGGTTGGGTGTGTTTATACCTGCCATAGGTGTCACGGAAAACACTTGAAGCTTTACCTCATTGTACATTTGAACTAATTTGGTACAGAGTGGACCTTACTGAAATATTGGTAGGTATCGTTTCCGAATAATGCATAATAATGAATAGTTTACGACAATAATTGTCGCAGGCTATTGTCTTACATACATAAACTCACGCCTTCTTCCCATGGGGGTAGGTAGAAACTACAGAACGCCACCTGCTACGAACCCGACATACTCCTTTTGCCTCGTTTACGTTCATACATCTGGTCATACACGCACGCCGGTTGCGAGTATTACGCACCTAGGCCTTTCTGAAGAACATCACTAATAAGGTCCTCTTAGGACGTCCCCGACCGGCCTTTCCCTTTACATCAGCCTTGTAAATACATTTTCTTAGTCGCCTTTCATTCATCCTCACAACATGCCCAAAACTTCTCAGCATACCCTTTTCAATTTTTGTCTCTACATCTTCTTTTAAATCACACCGCTGTCTTATCACATCATTTCTCAGCCTATCATTCATAGTTAGACCACACATGCTTTGCAAGGAACGCATTTCCACAGCATTTATTCTACTTTCATGTTGTTTTTGCCACACCCAACATTCACTTGCTATTGTCTTATTCGATTCCAATTGAGAGTTATGGACAACTGAAATCAGTTAAATATATAGCAAAGAGAAATACGATTGGGCTGTACAGTAATTTCCAGTCTGCCAAATGTACGACGCAAAAAAATCTGATATTTTTTTGCTCCGTAATTTACCACAAACCTTTCCTTACTATCTATTATTTTATTTTCTTTATCCATCCAAAATAAAACCCAATCACAAACTTTATCCATAACTGACGCGTCCCACAAACGGGACATAATTACAAAACTTTCAGAAAAACTAGACTATTCCGTAAGAGGCCGGCCGATCTATCATAATGTAATTGAACCACACGAAGAAAGCATTTATGGTCGAAACGAGACTCACACTTCAGTCTGATTAAAATGTCGATACATCGTTTTAGTGGCGGTAACTAAACAAGGTAAAACCTATAAAAAAATCCTAAAACCGACTTCCAAACTACAAAGTGAAAAATAACTCTAATTTCAGCTGTCGGTATCTTTGGATTAGTGTTTTAGTTTTTTGCCACTGACTTCCGAAATTAAAATTATTTTTCGCTTTGTAGTTTGGAAGTAGGTTGTATTTTTTGTAAATAAATTTATTTTTTTATTTTTAGTGGGTTTGTTTGTAATTTATCTAAGTTACAATAGCCTAATGTCATCACCTTTTACAAAATATTGCTTTTTCCGATGAATTGTTGAGGAGTTCTCCAGGTACTTCACCATCAGCTCCACTGCATCATATGAATTGTGACGAGCATCAATTGCTTACCAACCATATCAAAGAAATCGATTAAAAATACATATTATTGAGTAGTTCCGGTGGCCATCTGCGTCATTCATCATCAGTTCCACTTTACTAAGTGGTGCTTTCCGAGAGCAAATGTACGAATTATTGTAAAATATACCCAAATCGATAGTGACACCCATAACCTATAATATTTGAAGATTTCCCTCGACTTCTTCAAGATCCCATCATCAGATCGTGACCAAATGACAATGGGACCAACTAAAAAGTTATACCCTTTCAAACAAAAAATATTTTTTCAAGTCGGTTTAGCCGTCTTCGAGTATATCGGGAACACACATTAAAAAAAATAAAAATAAAGATTCCGAAGAACTGAGAACCTCCTCCTTTTTTTGAAGTCTACTAAAAACATACTTCGTCGCAATGGTGTGTTTAAAATCTGATTTAAAAGTAAATTACCCTAATTTTTTTGTTACAAAAAAGATACTCTTCTAAATTCAATGTTTTAACCTTTGAATATTTACAGTAATGCACTCGAAACCTTTCTACTGTCCTAATGTACCCGAGGCCTAAGCCGGCACGCTACCATTACTTATGCATTAACCCTGGCTAGGCCAGTAAGCGGTCCCTTAGGCCCGGACGAGCGTTCACATGATTTTATTCCAGCACTCGTCTCCTATGAAATTCGTTCGTATCACGAGAACAACTTTTGACAATCAATCTGTTACGTGAGACTTATTGTAATTGGTTTTTTCGCGTGTGTTCTGTTCATTGTTGGTGAGTTGTACCCATAGTAAGAATGAGATGTGTTTGTTGTGAACGTTAATATACAAAGTGGACACGTGAATAGGACAATAAATTAAACTACGTATATCCAATGCCGTTCCCAGTCTGCATACGAAAATTCAATCAAATATATCCAATAGTTTAGTCACTATAGCTAGTCAAAGATTGGCAAAACCCATAGTCGGCGCATCTATACTAGGTACATATTTAGTATGTTTGAACTTTTTTTTTTTTAAATTCGATGCTAGGTTTTATTTGAAAGTTCCAAAATACTTTTATGCATTAGTACTGCCAGTGTTTTCATTTATTGTCATGTTTTTGTCTCCACATTATAGAATTACGATAGTAATAAATATGGATATTGGCCTTTTTTTTGGGTGGGAAATTATCAAATAACTTCTCCCGCTCTGGATGGAGCGGGAGGGCGTGTCAGACTCTTACTGACTAAAAACCACCTGTGTTCATTCAGTTGCCAGTATGTTGCCAGGGACCACGGTATCCTTTTCGGACTTTCCCGCGACCCAGGCATCGGCCATAGCGGACCCCGTCAGTTCTGCTGACATCTCTTTGAAGCGCGCGTGGAACATAACGTGCCGTCGACCCGGGCCTGGTCCTTATCGGACGGTGAGCTACCCATTGTTCACCGTCCGTATGCCTGCGCCTCCGGTGGCCGGGAATCGGCTTGCGATTCCCGACGTCCTGCACGTCTCCTGCAGCTAGGGGCGTGAGGGCGCAAAGTTTGCCTCTCTCTCACGCGTTCCGCCTCCTCCTTTGCGAGCATTACTGCTTCGCAGAAGGAGGTGACGGTCTCCCATGCTCGCTCCGTATCATGTCCTGGACCAGGGCCGGATGCGAGAGATCACCGACACCGATCGCCTCCATTAGGACACGGTGCTCTGCCCAAGCCGGGCTGACCTCCACCGTATGCTCCACCGCGTCCTCCGGGCGTTTTCTCATGGATATAGACCATGGGATAGAAAGCGGTAGTTGCATGAAATATTGGCCATTTCAAAATGATTAGCGTAAGAAGAAAAATGTACATTGCTGACCACGGTGTTTACTCTTCAGAATGCTTTGAAGTAATCTTCAGATTTTTTTACTAACACAAAAGCTAGTCACAATTTGCCTTTAATACTACCACGAAATTATATTTGCAAATTCAAATTAAAAATATTGTTTCAACTGGCAATCTAAGATACAATCCAGTTCCCTTCGAATAAAAAAAAAAACGGAACTCAAACCAGCCAATTACCTAACCGATCCATCTCAAAGAATATCCATCTAATAATAACAAAAACAGAAGAGCAAAGTAAAATTATAACAAATCAAAAACAAAGTATAGAGGATGAAAGTACTTGAAAAGATGATTTCCTGTATGTCAAAGAAATCTGCGAGCTAGTTTCCGCCCTGGATTGGATATCGACTGCATCTGAAATGAAACGCTCTTCACCGTATATTTTAAAGGTAAACCCGTTTTATTACGTCACATGTTGTCGGCAAACGATACAAAATGTATTTTTAAAGTTGTCGTCTGTGGATGTCCGTGTTTTGCTATTATGGTCTTTTAGTTTTTAAATGGCACGCTTAACTGTGGTTTTAGGAAATTTATAAGCAACTGCTTAAAAGTAATTAGTGTATTAATAATCGTTATTTATGTAACACACCACTCGACTATTTCAAAAATTAAATAAGAGTAAAATATTTCATAATTGTTACTATTTTATCTTACAAACTATCTAAAAACCCAAATATTTACCTGTAAAACGAAGCAATAAAAAAAAATTGTAATTTTTTATCAATAAATAAAAAACTTAAAATAAAGACACTTTTCATCAAGCAATAATTTCTCGTAACGCTACGAACTAGTAGCATGCTACGCCGTAGCTGTAGGCTGCTACGAATAAAAATCATAAGACGTTTGAAGGACTTTGTGTAAATGCAAAAATAAAAAGAAATATATCTCGAGTGGCGGACATCTGAATGTTTTCTTCCGACGGAACAAATTGAAAAGCTGGTTTTTTACAAGAAGGTAGGGAGAGGTAGACCGGGCACTGAATTACTCAGGGACTGGCCCGATTATTGCGGTCGACCCAGCCGGTATACGGTAGACGATGTAATTCTTGCTAAGAAACTGAATTATTATGATGTATAGGGTAGATAGGTATGTTTTATGTTATGTGAGATCACATAATCTGACCAAGATTACGTCTGGACTTTAAAAGAGACTGTGACCTCTGAGTTTGTTCTCAGAGTAGTCAGATAGGAAACGCCGACCTCATCTAGTTTTTAAAATATTTATTGACGTGTTAAAGTGTTTGTACAAATCTATTTTACAGAAAATTTAGTTATTTAATTTCTTTTCAGTATTTGGTGAACGGTTTCAATATTTCTGAAGTACCTAAGCAGGAGAGTGCTCAGGTTTTTTTTGAACAGTTTAAATACGGCTGTTTTGTTATTATCCAAAAGCCTTGTCAAATCAATCACATGTTTTGATAACACCTGATTTTGGCCATCGCTTGTAAAAATATATTTAGTGTGTAACTTATTGTGATTATAATATTTTCACGCCTATTTTCTCCGAATGGTTAGCCAGAAGTGTACATAAAACACTGCTTAAAAAAATATGAAAATGATGTCAGGGACATCGACGCAAAAACTGAAGCCATGGATTCAGTACAAGATTCTGAATCCCCTTACATTGAAATTTTTCGTCGGTTATTAAAAAAAAATCTGCTGTTTCATAGAAAAGTGAAATACTACGCGGTCAAAATGTATGGAACAGCTGTTTTTTTTTTAAATAACCGACGGAAAATTTAAACGCGAATCAGGTAGCAGTTTTCGCGTTGATGTCCCTGCTACTCCGTAATAAAATATTTATAAGAAAGAAAGGAACTTCAAAATTTTATTGTTCAAAACAAAGCAACACTGCCCATTTTAACGAACTTTATTGGAATAGAAACCTACATACATGAAAACTGAAATTGACAACATCCAAACAAACAATGCAACTGCAAAATAAAATCCCTGAGACATCAATAGAGACATATTTCAAACGGCAGGAAACGTAATATTTAAGTGCTTCCCGGGCGAGCCTTCGAATAAGAGGGAAAAAACTAGTGCCTTCCGGCTTCTGATTGTGTTACTGCGAGTCTGTCAACGTAAGGTCGTTTGAGACTGTTTGGATTCAGGTTACTGTAGAGTTGTTGGTATTTAAATGAGAGGATGTGACAAGGTAATATTTTGAATTTGTGTATGAGATCTTGGGGTAATCGTGAAGAGTGATAACTATTGATGTCAAAACATAGTCCAATCAATTTAATCAAATACAGACTAGCGAGAACTCAGTTTTGCATGTAGGATTGCAAGTAGAAGTTTTATAAATCGATCGGATCGATCGAATGATCCTTACTAAAACCTACCATAATTTTTTCTAATGTTAATAACCCAGCGCAATAAAATCTACTCTTAACATTAATTTACCACTGATGAGCAAGTTTTTGGTCTCAATTCATATGTAATGTTACGTTGTATCAGAACAATATAACATTACACCGTTTTCACTGAAGGGTTAGACAGAGGGTGTATAATACACCTACACTCAGTAAAATGGGCCCTCGCGAGTCCCTTAGAGATAAATTTAAAGAAATTGATATACTGACTTTGCCTTCACTTTATATTTTAGAAAGTATTATGTATGTTCGCAAAAACTTAAGACTTTTCAAAATAAGAAGCGATTTCCATAATATAAATACACGTAGTCGACATGAAATTGTGATACCCAAATTTAGATTAACTAAAACAAGCAAGTCTTTTCTTATAAACAGTATCCGCTTTTATAACAAGTTGCCAAAGTCTGTGACAGAACTTAGCGATGGGAAGTTCAAAACCCACATCAAACGTGTCCTTATCAAGAAAGCATATTATAAAATTAAAGACTATGTTGAAGATAAGGAAGTTTGGCAATAATTCCTTCTGCACATGTGGCTTCCCTGGTACCTCATTAACGGCATAAATAAGTAAGAGTATAGAAAAAAAAAAAGATAAAGAAAAAAAAAAGAAGATATAAAAATAAAGATTTAAATAAACATGGTAATTTGGGAGCAGTTAATAGTAACTGCTCCCAAATTACCATGTTTATTTAAATCTTTATTTTTATTTGTTTTTACATTCGTCCTTGACATTTTACTATTCTATTATTTGACATTATATACCTACGATTTAATTTCAACTTTTTTAGTGACTTTTGTGAACATGATAATTTATTTATTTTTTGTATAGATTCTTGTCTACATATTTTGTGAATGTGAGAATGCTGTAGGCTTAGTGGATTGTAGACCTGTTGACCATTTTCTATTTTGTTAAGTATTTGGTACTTATTGAAAGACCTACACTGTCCTCCCATACCTAGAAACACTGTTATATGAAAGTATTGTAAAAGCCAATTATTATTAAAAGAGTAACCGTGGAGTTTCTTGCCGGCTCTTCTCCATAGGAAACGACCAATTGGAACCGTGCACCTAGCTTCTGACGTTTCATAAGTGCCCATGTAGGTTTATGTGAAATAAAATATTTTGATTTTGATTTTTTGACACTTATCCTCCAGTTATGTTTACCGATACATTATGTCTTAAATAAAAATTAGAAAGAAAGAAAAAGTATTTATTGAGACTCGCACAGAAAATCACAAATTAAAACATTAATAAAAATTTAAAAAACAATAAAAAAAAAAACAAATTAAAATAAAAGCAGAAAGTCCTGTACGAGGCCAAAAGGCTCCCATCTCAGCATATGCTGCGATATTTAAGAAAAAAATAAATGACGCAGCGCTGGTATTCTGATAGGGCCCGCAGTGATGTCACGGATAGATATAATATAGAACTAAACATTAAATAAAATAAAAATAAATGTGAGAAATACTTTAAAAAATAAACTTTATGTAGTCCGCGTGTCTGCACCCGACGTAACATCAGTTACTTGTCTATGCCTTTAGTATCTGTGGTACTCTAGGCATCGTTGAGACAAGTAAAGAGACGCAGGCACACCGGCAAGAAATTGTTATAATTAATATACAAACACTGTTTTTCTTTCCATCTATACTTCGCATCATTACACCTTAGCATATGAAAATCAAAACATCAGCACAGTGACAAGAATCATTTTCACTGTTGACTGGCTCCCTCAGAGGGGCATTAGCCCTCAGACAGCCGGTCATTTGCACCGCCCTGCCCTGCGGAGGATTGCATATCACTGTCGCTTCGCTTATTACACCAATTATGGCCCTCTCCTGTTAGAATGTTTTTGAAGGATTGGCATTAGTCTTTGGACTTTGAAATTATAGTAGATGGGGGTAGTTTGACGGGATGGGATATTAATTTAATTTAGTTTATTTATTTAAAGTAGATACAGTGATCCATATTTATATTAGTATACCTACTTAAAAATTACATTAGTACTTAATCAAAAATACATGCCACAATAATAATAATTATTATAACCAAAATAAATAACTACATAGAAATTGAAATAGATACATAAAATCAAATTGTAAAATTAATTAATAAGTTTCATAAAATAAAATTGTGAAATTAATGTTGATCTTTAAACTAATTAAAATCTTTACATTCTTTAAATTCATTAAAATTAATGTAAATTAAAATAAAAAAATTCATGGAGTATACATATATTAAAAATAGTAAAAATAAAAGTTAGAATCAGTCAAACTAAGCCTAGATGACTGATTTAACAAGTGACCTTCAAAGTGGCATTAATGATGTCTGATTTGATTTTAGATAATGTCTACGTTTTGCGTTTAGTGGTCGATGGTAGCTAAACTTGCGGTCGGCTATTTAAATCTTTATTTTTTTTCGGTTTATGGATGTACTAATTGTTGCCCGCGATTTCGTCTGCGATCCAGGATAAAAAGCAGTCTATGTCCTAGGTCACGGTCTACCAATATGCCAAATTTCATCTAAATCCGTTCAGCCGTTTTAGCATGAAAGCGTAACAAACAAAGAAAAAAACTCACTTTTATAATATTATTACTAGCTTCTGCCCGCGACTTCGTTCGCGTGGAAGTCGATAAAATATAGCCCTTGTTACATGCTGTTATTATAGCTTCCTATATGTGAAACAATTTTATAAATCGGTTAAGTATTTTTTTAGTTTATCCATTACAAACAAACATACAAAAAATCAAATCTTTTCTCTTTATTATAATATTAGTTTAGACAGTTATATTAGCTGTTGTCCACGACTTTGTCTGCGATCTAGGATGAAAAGTATTTTATGTGCTTTTCCAGGTCATGGTCTATCAATGTGTCAAATTTCATCTAAATTCGTTGAGTCGTTTTAGCGTAAAAGCGTAACAAACAAATAAACAAGCAAACTCACTTTCGCATTTATAATATTATAGTTAGGATATTATTATTTTATGGATGGATTATGGATTAGGGAAATAATGGATATTATGAATAATTATGGATATTTGATACATCAAATTCACCAATCCAATTAATTAAAATCCACGCGGGCGAACCCACGGGCAGCAGTTAGTGTACTAGCTAATTCTAATTATTTTTCTAAAATAAAAGTAGCCTAAGTTAATTCTTATAACATCAGCTATCTGCCAGTAAAAGTCCCATCAAAATCTGTCCAGTCGTTTCGGAGATTAGCCGGAACGAATACACAGACAGACAAAAATTACAAGAAAAAAATGGTTAGAAGTACCTTCAACTTTCATATGCATTTAGTAAAAAGCTGTTATTTGGACATCAGAAACAGATTCAATTTTATTTATTTGTAGATATGATTTCTTCCACATTATGATAAAGAGAAGTGGGTGCCCTTAGCATACATTTTTGTGAACCAACCACTCCATCATGTAGGTGGTAGGGTATCATAACAACAACAGGAAATATGTTATTTTAAATGTACCTAATTACTGTTTTGTAATAAAACTTTTCCAACGAAAACCAGCAAGCTAGAAAATCAAGAAGCGCCACTTGGAAACTTGTATCATTGTTGCTCGCACAAGTTTGTGAAACATTTTGCAGCAAACTTAATTATGAGTTAAAAACTTGTTTTAATTTTTTCTTGATAGTACTCGAAAGTTTGTATTACAAAACGACTTTTTGTGTGCCTTTTTGTACGTTTACGCTTTTTTCAAACCATAACTCGTTTGAAAATTGTAAATATGCTTTGAAAGTTCTTTCGTTAGCTCAAAAGCGGCTTTAACGTTATCTCTTAAAGTGCAATTTATTCGTTTTCTCATTACGAAAACTCTCTCTTTTTTTTAGTCGGTAATATATTTGTAACTTTTCTCCTATTCCTCAAACAAAAAAAAAAAATGAATACAGTCATATTACTCGCGTTCGTCACAAAAAAGTAGGCAGCAAATAAAAAAAATATATATATGACATCGCATATCAACTTCATTTTTATTTGACGCATATATCCGCTAGCGGCATTTGTGGGGTTAACCAATTCACCTTTTGCCGTACCTTTTCGTATAGACGTAAATGGGTGCACACTCCCTACTCTGACTTTATAGTTCAGGATAGTGTAATAAAGGGATGAAGCGTAGTTTTGTACGCAGGAAAAGTGGGATAGTTTTGCTGACGGTACTTTCGTGTGGAGCTAATGTAATTATATTGGTTAATAACTCTGGAAGTAATGTAAACGTTAATATAAACATCGGTCACTGTTGTAATTTTCAGCCGGACTGTTTACAGTAAGATCGGATGGAAAATGTGGAAATTTTTAATCTTCATGCATTATTTTATTATTGAAATTAATAATTATTAACCTTCCTGTAAGTTGCTGTTGTTAACTGTTGTTTTTTTATTGGATGTATTATTTTTTTAATTTCTGTGGGATCGCAGATACGAAACAATGTAGGTACATATTCATGTTACTCGACACACAATATTGTTTCATGAACAACTCCCAAAACTCGCAACAATTATCTACAAAACTAAATACTTATTTTGATATCTACTTAAATGTGGGAAGAAGGCGTGAGTTTATGTATGTACTTGTATGTATAAATGTGTACCATTAAAATAAATACATCTCCAAATAAAAACTTCTAATTCAAGTCTAAACTACATTATGAGTTTATAAACGTGTCGCAACTCTGTGCAGTGGTTCGTTTGGTTACATATCCCCCAGTGCTACATTAGTGCAATTATATGAGGACATGACCTTTGGACCGTGTACAGCAAACAGACGAAAAATAAAATAGCAGGAATTATTACTGGATAATTATTTGTTTTAGTTGTTGAAAGTAAACCAAGTGTTGTATTGTGGTGCATTTTCCCCTCACGGCTCAGTTCATTACTTTTTTCAATTTTTCAAATGTAATCAACGTCACTGAATGTACAGCAGCATAATAATAATACATACATACATAAACCTCACGCCTTCTTCCCATGGGGGTAGGCAGAAACTATAGAACGCCACCTGCTACGATCCTTACATACTCCTTTTGCCTCGTTTACGTTCATACATCTGGTCATACACGCACGCCGGTTGCGAGTATTACGCACCTGGCCTTTCTGAAGAACATAATAATAATCTCTACTAATAATAATTTATATAAAAAACATTGATCAGGCAGGGGCCATAGTCTTTCCATAGTCCTAGATAACCAGTTCACTTTAGCCATCCAAACCCATAACCCAATATCTTTGTTTCCATATTCTGCAATAGTCCTACACCAACCGGGGGTTTTCCTTGGATGCACTTACGTAGTGTGGACAGGGATAATCATCGGTTGGTACTTCATTTCATTAAAAATGTCTAACGGGCCTCTGCGAGTTGGCTTCGGCCCCTCGTATGCCTTCCAAAGGCCCCAGGGTCCCGAGATGTGTCAAAGACATATGAAAATTTATATAAAAGAATGCGCCGACTCTTAATAAATTGGGATAAGGGCAGGAGGATTATGGAAGTGAAGGTTTCATTCAAATAGATATCACTTTAAAAACTGCTCAAACCATGCAAATAAAAATAAAAAAGAACACAAGCGAAAAAAACTTTCCAATAAACAAAAAATACACTACAAAACATCAAAAAAAATTGCCACTTCATTATTCTGCCTCAAATCGTAGGTGTAACCGCGTGGAATTTTATCATGGCTGCCATGTCGGTCGGTCCGAGCGATCCGTGCTCACATGGTTACAGAAAGATTTAATTGTTGCGAACGGACGTGACGGCTGAGCGATACGTGGCCATCGGAAAAACTCGCTCGATTCCCTTTAGTTTGCCGTTCAGTTTGCTGTATAAGTAGGTGAGTTTTATTGAATTTTTCTATTTGATTTTAAAGTTGGAAGTTAGATTGAGATTGGGATTCCTACATCCCCAAAAACCAATGGTAGTTTATTTTTATTCGTATAATTAACAATTGTGTAAGGATTTAATTTAATTTTCTGTTACCTTTATAATTTGAAAACTTTTTTTTTTTGGGTGGGAAATTATAAAATAACTTCTCCCGCTCTGTGTGGAGCGGGAGGGTGTGTCAGACTCTTACTGACTAAAACCCACCCGTGTTCCTTCGGTTGCCCTGTTGCCGGGGGCCACGATTTCCCTTTCGGCCCATATTCACAGTCCCGGCAGGCATTGGCCCTAGTGGATCCCGTCAATTCTGCTGACATTTCTTTAAGTGGCGCGTGGAACACAACCTAGATACCTACCAGTACCTATCGCTTATGTTAGCACTGATGAATGTTTTTAAAATTAAAGTTTATGTAATTTAATTTGAACCTTATAAACTTTAAAAAATATTTTTTAAGATGACCTTGGTCTACAGGCCATTGTTAGAATTAATTTAAAAAATACCTTCCACAGCTCACGTTGTAACAAAAGTTAAAAATAAAGCTTATGCTCACACTGTCTCAACCTCACTTTTTTATTATTTATTTCCAAGAAATTAACTAAGTGTTGACCCCTGAGAGTGTCTGAGGGCGAGAAGAAAAAACGTATGTCTTCATAAATTTGATTTAAGGGGCAGAAATATAACGTGGGTCTTGAGTAATTCGTTATCTTGGGCTTCAGATACACGATACAGAGTGAATTCGTACTACACTACTATTTATCTACATTACGGTATTACTTTTTTATAGAGTTAGTATGTCCATGTCTTTAGTCTTTGTCGGTGTTAGAAAAACATCAGAATGTTCTTCGGTCATTTTGTTGTAAGTTAGGCTTTGGATATGTGGAGGTTCGTGATCTATACTAATATTATAAAGAGGTTAGTGTATGTGAGTTTGTTTGCCGAGTGTCATAGGATATGCATATTTTATGTTTTTAGTGGTATGAGGAACAGGGTGTAAAGTTCACTCATCCACCATAGAAAAGGGACGATCCTCCAACCAGACGGGTGTTGTGTCTGGCGGGTAACTGCCCTACGGTTGAAGTCGGAATCTTGTACATATTATTATGTCGATCGCTCGGTAAACTCTAATTGCGCGATGCAGGATTTGTGTGACGTCATGCCTATGATGCGTAGGTCGTATATGGCGGTGTAACCGCTACATGTTAAAAATTTTACATGAAATTTTACGCGGACAATGTCGCGGGCAGAACCTATGGATGATAAACTAATTGCTTGTAAAAATACAAATAACCTACATATTGCCATTTCAATAAAATAGCTCTGCAAATACTAGAACGTCGAACTAGCACTGTCCAGAGATATCCGACAAATTGAGAATGATGGTTTTTAGTAACATGCTCGTAGCTGACAAATCCATCAATTTCATATAAATGTGATTTTACAAATTCAATTTTTAATTGCAAAACCATTCCAATAAGAAACATATTGGAATGCACAGTTGGAAAAAACTTTTTTACAAAAAATACAATCGACTTCCAAAAAACTTTAATTTCGGAAGTCGGTGTCTTTCGATCAGTATTTTAGTTTTTTGCCACCGACTTCCGAAATTAAAGTTACTTTTCACTTTGTTGTTTGGAAGTCGGTTGTATTTTTTGTAAAAAACGTTTTTTTTTCACTTTTTAGTGGGTTGGTTTGTAATTTATCTAAGTTACAATAGTCCTAATGTCAACTGTTCATCACCTTTTACAAAATATTGCTTTTTCCGATGCAGGAACTTTAATTTTTGAGGAGTTCTCCAGGTACTTAACCATTAGATCCAATGCACTATATGAATTGTGACGAGCATCAATTGCTTACCAACCATATTAAAGTAATCGACCCGTGAAATACATATTATTGAGTTCCACTTTACCAAATGGTGCTTTCCGAGAGCAAATGCACGAGTTACTATAAAAAATAGCCTATATGCCGCTATATGCCTATAATATTTGAAGAGTTCGCTCGATTTATTCAAGATCCCATCATCAGATCGTGACCAAATGACAATGGGACCAACTAGAAAGTATACCCTTTCAAACAAAACAAAAAAAAAAATATCGGTCCAGCTGTCTTCGAGTAAGCGAAGAACATACATTAAAAAAAAGATTCCGATGAACTGAGAACCTCCTCTATTTTTTGAATTCGGTTAAAAAGAAAGATATTTCTGAGTCTGTGTTTTCTTGGCTTGATAACCCGAGAAAGAAATCGCTGCGAACAAAATCCCACACAGCTAATTACAGCCAAATCAATCTAAATGTTTTCACCACCGCAGCCACAAAGCCTTGTAACGCAATATAAACTAAAATAAAAGCCGTTTAGGGACGTGCGAAATGCTCCAAGTAGTGCTCAAGCGAATTTACGATTGCTCGCGTCTTACTTTGTCCGGTATAATTAAACCTACCCAAGTACATTAATATCAATTATGGTAATCCGGCCAGAGTGGATCCAACTGCCGATCTTATTCGGGGATCGCGGATCTTAGTTTGGGGTACAAGATTTCAATATAGCGATTTGATTGTGTGGACTTGGGTTGATTTCATTTTGGGCTGTCTTGTTGGAAAATTTTATTCTATAGTAATAGTAAGTGTTAAATTGGCTGACGATGGCTTTGAATTTGTTCCTAGTCATTGGTTTAGCTGGTCTCAGTGTCTTGATAGAAAATCTTTAGAATAATGCTTGTCTCCGGTTTTGAAAATTACTATAGTAGTTTAAATAGCAAAAACAACCGACTTCCGAAAAACACTACAAAGTGAAAAATAACTTTAATTTCGGAAGTCGGTGTCTTTGGTTTTGAATTTTCGTTTTTTGTTAACGACTTCCGAAATTAAAGTTATTTTTCACTTTGTAGTGTTTTTCGGAAGTCGATTGTTTTTTTTTTTGTAAAAAGTTTTTATTTTTCACTTTTTAGTTGTGGTACCTACCCTACACAAATTCGAAAACCACTACCTGCTATGTAAATAACAGTGACAGGAACTTATCATATCATCCACATACTAAGTGGGAAAAAATACATATTATTGAAGCTAACTCAAAAACTGTCAAAGCAAAGTTAATAAAATTTATATGAGACTACCTCGAGAGCATACCCCTTCAAAAAAAAAATATTTTCAAAATCGGTCCTCAATTGACGGAGAAATCGGTCCTCCTTTTTGGAAGTCGATTAAAAACGAGAAGAAATGTGGTGTCGTTTAAATTTTTCATGTCTAAAAAAAAAAACTGGTTACAAAGAAAACCCACATCGTAACAGTTGTTTAAATAAAATAATTCAAATATCATTAAAGTTTATTTTTCAACTATAAATAGTCCACAACATGCTAAGTACGTAGGTACACATTATGCGGATAAACTAGAAAACTTACTTCTGACTTCAAAGCAGGTGGAAGCCAGAGAACCGTCTCTCTCTAAGTAAACGTGCTCCATTTATGAGAAGCCTAAAAACTTACACGTTAAACAGCAAGTTGCTACATAATGGAAATAGCTACAACATTGTGCTTTAAATATTATTATTATTGCTTGCAATAATCAACATTTAAATTCGACATAACGTAACTGGCATGTAATTTTGCACTGTAGACTCCTTCGTGGCGTGAATATAGGTTTGATGTTACATTATTAGAAAGAAAACAATCTTTTCTTGCTAATACTTTAATCCACACTACTGTACTATTTCACAATCAAACGACGACTAACTATGCATTACATTTTACCATTTAAAACGACTTTTTCCCCACCCAGAAATAACGATAATATCATAACCGTCATTTCTAAGTGTTGCCAAAGTAAAACAATACATGATGATTGCAATAATGAAATTACATTTAGAAGTTTCTGATAATATTAAAATTTGTATTTTGACACTGTTGCCACAGTGGATATTATAAATCGATATAAAAATAATGACAGACATAGTTATCATGGCTGAGACCTTGGAGAAACTCAGTACAATGCTCGATGAAAGCTCGATGATGCTTGATGAAGCCTCCGAAAGAGTGGGTCTTAAAATGAACATGGACAAGACAAAAGTCATATCAAATGACCATGTGACACCCACTCCCATGAAGATCGGAGACGCTACGCTCGAAGTTGTGGACGAGTATGTTTACCTAGGACAAATTGTCCAGCTAGGTAGGTCCAACTTCGAGAAAGAGGTCAATCGTCGAATCCGATTCGGCTGGGCAGCGTTCGGGAAGCTACGCAATATCTTTTCGTCCCACATACCACAGTGTCCCAAGACGAAAGTCTTTGACCAGTGCGTGTTGCCAGTGATGACCTATGGTACTGAAACGTGGTCGCTCACAATGGGCCTTATCAGAAGGCTAAAAGTCACCCAAAGGGCAATGGAGAGGGCTATGCTTGGAGTTTCCCTACGTGATCGAATCAGAAATGAAGAGATCCGCAGGAGAACCAAGGTAACCGACATAGCCCGAAGAATTGCCAAACTTAAGTGGCAATGGGCAGGACACATTGCTCGCAGAACGGATGGCCGATGGGGTCGAAAGGTTCTGGAGTGGCGACCACGTACCGGAAGACGTAGCGTTGGAAGGCCTCCCACAAGATGGACCGATGACCTTGTGAAGGCCGCAGGAATCCGCTGGATGCGGAAAGCACAGAATCGGTCGAAGTGGCGGTGCTTGGGGGAGGCCTATGTCCAGCAGTGGACGTCTTTCGGCTGAAATGATGATGATGATGATGATAAAAATAATGCATTTTTTAAATTAAATCAAAGAAATCACGACATTATGTTATCGAGGAGTAGAGTGCCTTCAAATGTGTCAATAATATATCACGAATATTTGTATATCTTTAGTATTCTTGCTTGCCACACTGTGAAACAACAGCCTACAGCTGACTGAAAACAAATTCGTAAAGTTGATCAATATAAAAAAAAAAAAAAAACAAAAAGAACAGCTACCAATTCACAAAATTGTAATTTCAAATGCAATTAACAAACATAATTAAAATTGACTAAAGCATAGCATCCAATTAATAATATTTCAATTATATTTATGCTTCATTAGTGCTGAATCTAATCGCCTTCAACCCAGTCCTACAAACAGTTACCATTTAAACCTGTGTAAAGGTAGAATCGTTTTGAAAGTTCTCAGCCAAAGAAACGTTACCTTCAGGGCTTTAGCGAGGCCTTTTATGTAGCAATCACAGGCGTTCGACAAACTTTACGTTCCTTTTGAATACGTACAATTACGGCCAATAACTCGTTGTGAAATTGATTTTGAGTAGTGCTGTTAAAGGATCGATTTGGTGTTAGTATCGATTTGGGAGTTTATCGTTACTTTTTGATCAAACAAAGAAACAGAAGTTTAGGTGACGATAACCTTTTTACGTGAATTAAGTGAAAGACATATTACAAAAGCAACAATACGTAAATGCGTAAGTAATTTAGTTGACCATTGTAAATGGTTTTGTGTCTTAGACTAAATACAAACAACATAAAAACTTTTTACAAAAAAAAAAAAAAACAACCGACTTCAAAAAAAACACTACAAGGTGAAAAATAACTTTAATTTCGGAAGTCGGTGTCTTTGGTTTTGAATTTTCGTTCTTTGTCACCGACTTCCGAAATTAAAGTTATTTTTCACTTTGTAGTGTTTTTTTTGAAGTCGGTTGTTTTTTTTTTTGTAAAAAGTTTTTATTTTTCACTTTTTAGTTGTGATACCTACCCCACACAAATTCGAATACCACTACCTGCTATGTAAATAACAGTGACAAGAAATTATTATAATATCATTCACATACTAAGCGAGGTAAAAATACGTATTATTGAAGTTAACTCAAAAACTACCCACGCAAAGTTAATAAAATTTATATGGGACCACCTCTGAAGTATGATCTACCAAAAAAAAAAAAGAATCATCAAAATCAATTCATAATTGACGGAGTAATCGCGTAACAAACATACAAAAAAAAAAACAACATACAGTCGAATTGATAACCTCCTCCTTTTGGAAGTCGGTTAAAAATGTATGGTAAATTTTCCTTACAAATAGATTATTTTTACCCGACTACGGCAAAGCCAAAAGGAAGGGTTATGATTTTAGCAGTCTATGTATGTATGTTTGTATGTATGTATGTATGTATGTTTGTTTTTACGTGTGTTCCACCGTAGCGCCTAAACTACTGAACCAATTTTGATGAATGAGGTATCAATAGATTCGTAATTATGGTCCGGGTGACATGGGCTATATAATTTTTCCCTAAATTTAATTTAGTGGACTTTACACGTAAATTTCTAACCTCGAAAAAAATTAAAATGGGATGATCATGACATGTTTGGTATCAAAAGAAAGGTCTTGACGAGCACATTACAAATATGTATATAATATTATATTTTCAAAGTAAACAAATATGTTTAAATCGTTAAAAACAAGCAAAAGTGAGACTGCGCTACGTAGTATCGCAAGATGTTACCAACGTGCAGTTAATCAAATCTTAATAAGTAGTACCGATTTGTAATTCCACTCTTATGAAGAAAAACAAGTACAACGAAATATTTATATTTTGGATTTCTTCGAAGCTCGATATCGATATATGGTGTTGGCGTCGAAATAAATCGCTCTATGGTTTCGTCCAAAGCACTATGCACTGCTATTGGAATTTAAAATAGGTTAATTACTGAACTATTGTATTACTCTACTCTTATTTACATTTATCAAGTGTAAAAACGGAAAAGTATAAAATAAAAAAATAAAGTTTAATAAAAAACTGTAACCCGACTACGGGAAAATAAAAATGATCTAAAAAGTACGAAACAAGCAAATATTTCAGACAGAAATCAAGACATAGGTACAAAAATGGTCAAGGTAAAGCCGTCGTCGCATGCCATTATAATTTTGTAGGTGTTCTTGGCACCAACATGGTATACAGGCATGCCGACGAAGGCTTTACTTTGACCATTTTTGTACCTATGTCTTGATTTCTGTCTGAAATATTTGCTTGTTTCGTACTTTTTAGATCATTTTTATTTTCCCGTAGTCGGGTTACAGTTTTTTATTAAACTTTATTTTTTTATGTGAAGAAAAAGTCTTTACGTGGGAGAAAAAGTTTAATTTAGCTAAAGAACGAACGATACTAAACTTGAGGTTTGTGAATATAATATGAGCTCTTTATCCGCTGTTTATTTTTATTTTCATTGAACATTCATCATATATATATATATACAGGGTGTCCGGTAAAGAATGGATAACCTTGAAATAGCATATAATAGACCTTATGGCCGTACTAAAAAAATATATATGCCAAGTGGTATTTACCTTATTTTACATTCTTCTTTATCACGACCACAAATGAATGAATTCCATCGGTTATTTGTTATTGTAATATTGTACGTTTCCTATGCCGACAGAGAGGCAGTAAATAATGTGACTAGAAATTTTACAGTATAAAAAAATCGTATCTTAGGTACTAAAGGGATACTGTGGCCCCTGGCAACATGGCAACTGATAGAACATGGGTGGTTTTTAGTTAGTAAGAGTCTGACACGTTCTCTCGCTCCGCCCAGAGCGGGATAAGTTATTTACATATTTCCAACCCAAAAAAAAAATTTACTACTTGGGATATTTGTATTTTTTTAGAACAGGCATAAAGTCTATTACAGTATGCTATTTCAAGGTTATCCATTCTTTACTGGAAACCCTGTAAAGGACAAAAAGAAAGTCAGCTTTATAACTATCACACAAATTTCAACAGCTTTACAAATGTTATGTTTTTCTAGATACGACTGAAAAGTTAAAAATTTAGCTATGAAAAAATAATTTCATTCTCGAAACACAATTTATTATTATAGCTTCCATGCTTTACCTAATTTTTTTTTGCAATATGCTTAGTAAAATAATTATAATTAAAAACCTGTAAAAAAAATATTTATCGAATTGATTTTTCATGTCTACAGGACATTACTACTAATAGTCACTTCGCGGGAAATAGGCGTTATTATTACAGTACCTACGCATTTTACGTAAAGACTTTTACGAAGGCAATGAAACGCCGCAAGATTTTAGAGTTATGGTTCATTTTCTGCTGCGTCTCAAAGCATTTGGCAAGGTACAGTCAGCAGTTCTTCAATAAACTTGATAATTTTAGGGCAGCTCTCGTTTTGTGGCATATTCTTCCTTTTATTGAGGCGCGTCGAGGAAATCAGTGTAGTACGGTGATTTTAATAAATTGTTACTGACCTTTTGTATTTTGTTTAAGAGAATAATTTTAGACCATTTGTTATAATTTTGGCGAAAAGTTTACTTTAAAGTTGACATAATTATTAATTATTTCTTTTTGCGATGCCTCTATAATATTGATGATAAATATTTCCTGTCTACAGAGGCGGCGTAAAGCGTGGGCGACGTGGGCCACCGCCTACGGCCTCGCGGTCCGAGGGGCCTCGCACCTCGAAGGTTTTTATACATTACATAAAAGCCGTGAACACGTTGAAAAAATTTTACTCGTCGAATTATAAATATATTGACATGAGCTCTCCAGGAAGGTTCCCGGTACTGAACGTGTTAAAGGTTAATATTACGCAAACGGATCCCTGAATAGAAAAATGGTTTTTTTTTCGCCTTCTTGTGCCACTAGAGGGCCTCGCGAAATGTACCTTGCCCACATCAAATTTTGAACTTGCCCCGCCACTGCCCGTTTATTAGGTATATTTCAGGTAAAAAAAGTACCTTTACCATTAAAATCACATCCAAGAACTACAGGGATGAAAAAGCAGTTACGAAAGTCCACGCTACGTCATCCTTGAAGTAAAGTTATTCTAAGCAATAGAATAAGTTACAAAACTCAAAATTGTTTCAAACCTGGCAGTTTGAAATCACTACTCAACGTATTCAAGAAAGTACATCAGAATCTCAAACTGCAATCGTATGTAGTGAAAAGTTACTTCAGGTATTCTAAAGTGCCATTACATAATCCGTTGTCAAAGTAGGCTTTACAACTTGTGCAGTGCATAGGCAGTTGAGAGATAATGGGTTTCTTTTTGTTAAATCAGGTTCAAATGTTATTTTTAGTCTTAAGTTTACGATTCAGTGATCAAAATGGTGCTGTATTCAACTTGTCCTTTTAGCTGTTTTCCATCCCTTCCTACTTACCATTACCATTTCATGATACAATCTATGATTTGAGTAGAATCTGTATATATCACTGAGTGATTGACTATCAAGTTATGGTTGCTTCCATGCTTCGCATATTAATGAAAAGCGGGAATAAGATTTTGAAGCACGAAGATGCTTAAAATCGAAATCAAGTAAGATTTGATGAGGTGGTTACAGGTGGCCACCAGTAACTGGCTACCTGATATAACTTAACCGCTACAAATTTTACACAAATGTTCTTCAAAAAGACAAAGCTCACTCGTAAGCTCATTCAGCCCCTTTTAAATAGCTTTTTTCAATTCATTTTGTTGTGGAACATAACCTCTAAATATTAATTTAATTTTTGTAAATATCTCGGAAATGCCGTTGTAGTTTATGTTGAATTTTTTGAGGAAGTATTTAGATATGTCACCGAGTATTTTAAAGATAATTTGATGAAGACACAACAATATTGAATTAAGTACATTTGTCCATAGTGCCATGGGTAATCTCCTTTGAACTAAACTAGGAGTCGCAGCGACCCCAAGCACTGCCGTACAGCACCTCTGATCATTTCCGCTGCGCGGGCGACACCTGCAGCGGCAGGGGTAACGAGCTAAGAAGCTAGCAGAAAGTTCGGCTTGCTAGGGTAAATAACTAAAAAATTACTCCTATTGAAGATCACTTAGGGTAGCGGAGACCCCGCGCGCCTAATGAAAGTTTAATAATTCGAAAATATCCACTTCTCATAATATAAGAGTTTTAAGCTATTGCATAGCTTTTATCGGGCTTTGAGCGCGACGACCGAATCAAGAAATTCCGTAACGAAAAAAACCTAACACCCCCCACTCCGCCTACCATGTAATGATGGTTCCCATGACAACGTGATGTTGTCATGGGAACGTAATTTTTGTTTTATATCATCACGTCATCATCTCAAGTGTAGCGTTGACAAATAGGAAGTATGGAGGTTACAAATGCTATGCAATAGCTTTAACGCGGCAGTCCCCGAGTGCCACACGTTTTCTTTTTTTTATATATAATTACTAAATTAAACGAACTTACCTAAGTGAAGTTCTATTGTAATTATACGAAGTGCTTAGTCCTCGATACTTATCCTGATTTACCATGTAGTCCCACTATATTCCATCGTGTACACGCGAATATTCAGAGAATAAAATCCTGCAAAAAGAAACTTTTATGCTGGCAACTATATTCAGCTTATGTCATTCACTATTTTCGCGCCGTGTAACGCACGTCAGTTTAAGAAAATTATATATTTATTATTCGTTAACTGAACCATTATCCATCTGTAGATAGATAATTGGGTAGACATTGACTCAACGACTTCAGTTTTCGTGGACACTGCCTGTTAACTGGACATCCTCATTTTGCTACAACAACACCTTTTGCATTCTATTCGATAATATTATGTACGTGCTGTGAGATTTCTCACACCTTGACAGAGAAGGGACTAATTTGGGTAGAGAGGAACTTATTAACAATGGTTGGTTAAAGATAATGTAATGATGAAGGGATGAAGATATGCTGTTTATGAGGGATAGGTTAATAACTTTGTGGGTTCTATTAGTGGGTTCTATTGACGGTCAAAGTGACCGCCATAGTAAAGTTAGTTTAGACTTTGAGTAGTTCATGGTTATGTTTGAACGTTTTTAATATCTCAGCCATAAAATTATAGTATTGAACATTTTGTTTTAAAAATGTATCCTACATTGCTGTCGCTTTAAAAAAAACTTTTCAAACGGATTCAATAGCCTACAGCATATTATAATAACGTCAACGTTCCGAACGCAGCCGCATCTTTATTACCTAACCCTAAAATGTTTACGTGCAAAATTATTTTACGCCGAGTGAGGTGTGTTTAAAAAATATAGCAAAAACGCCGCCTGGGGACGGATAGCCGGAAGTAAAAAGGTCGTCACTGTAAAGCTACGGATGCCGGCTAATAAAGGAAGCGGGAATCAGACTGTGTTGCACAGAAAGAACGGTTTTATTATTATGTCGCTAATGTTGGAGTTATATTACATTTTTTTCGCCGTGATACGCAAGGCAGGTTATTGTTTTTGTCGTGTGACGATGTCATTTTTATTATGAAATGTAAGTGCTGTTTTATGAATGTACATGTTTTTGTGAGAGCAGTGGTGTTTTGGTTTTAAGGGAGCTTTGTTCAATCTTTATTGGTACCTTACCTGCCTATTAAAACTAAGATACGTGAAATGGATGTTACTATAGAAAGGAAAAGAAGGTAATTATCTACAATAGTACTGTAGTGGCTACACCATATACGAACTACGCATCATAGACATAACGTCACACAAATCCTGCATCGCGCAGTTAGAGTTTACCGAGCGATCGACATAGATACAATATTTCAACTTCAAACCGATGGGCAGTTGCCCGCCAGACACAACACCCGTCTGGTCGGAGGATCCTTCCTTTTCTATGGTGGATGAGTGAACTTTACACCCTGTTCCTCATACCACTAAAGTAAACCATGTAACATGCGCCGTAATCAAGTCTTTAAAACTATGAGTACAGCCACACTATCAAAACTTCCGACCTAAAACAGAGTTCCCCGAATATCTCACCAACGTTACCTATCAAATTATGACATTATTAACAGTGACATCTCCCAACACCAAAATATGTGTCTTTAATCCACTAAACTCAGCCTCGTGATGCTACGGATTTCTGCCCGGGAATTAACGAATTTCAGTCCTCTCTGAAAATTTGCTTAGCGGGCCTTATAATAGAATCATGGCCGATCTTACTGCGTCCAGACAAAATTGTTTTGACCTGGCTGGCTTGTATCTGGGTGAATTTTGCGGGAATTTATTTGAATTTATTTGTTGGTCTATTCTAGTTTTTTTGTATGTATGTGACTATTGAGGTGGAAAAACGGTTGCTAGTTTATTTTAATCAAATTTTATCCCCGAAGGTTTAAGCAGAGGTGTACTTAGAGTATACTCATATTTCGCTTTTAATATGGGGCGAGCTTATCCAAATAGTACGAAAAGTGCAATAACTCGAGTTTTGCGCCGAATTGAGATAAGTACATATTCGGAATTTGCAGAACGAGATCTATATATTCTTTTTAGACACTTTTTACGTATCTATGACGAAGCCGGTTTGAATACTAAAACTAACTGCAATATCTAGTACAAACAAAACAAAAATAAAATCTTTACCCGCGTTTTTCTCGAAATCAGGTTTAACTTAGTTCTGGCACTTTTCGTAAGGACGGCAGAGTGGTGGCCCAGTGGTAACGGCCCCAACCTACGAGTTATATATAGGTCGTGGGTTCGAACCCAAGCAGGCGCTTTACTTTCTGTAAATAATTACATCACCAGTGCTCTCAAAACGGTGAAGGAAAACATTGTGAAGAAACCGGCCTGTCCTAGAACCAAAAAATCAAGAACATGACAAATGTGACTTCTGCCAATCCGCACTGGGCCCGCGTGGTAGATTATGGCCCATTCCCTTTCGAAAAGAGGAGGCCTGTGTCCCAGCAGTGGGAACATTAGCCTGATTATGCTTGTCCATATTCTTCTTCTTATCGTGTGGTTAGTGAATAACCTGGTGTCAAAGTTTTAAAGCCGTCCGTGGGCCTCCGACCGAGAAATATCTCTCAGGCATGGCGGTTTCCTCACGATGTTTTCCTTCACCGTTTTTGAAGCAAGTGATAATTATACAATACGCACATGAATCCGAAAAGTCAGAGGTGAGTACCTTGGGTTTGTCACACCACTAGGCTATCACTATTTCATTAATTGTCCATATTGATAATAATAAACGACTACTTTACTAATAATATACGGCTCACAGGTTGGAAAATACAAGCCTTAAACCATTTTCCATTCAATTTCAAATCCTAACAGCAATAGCCGTCATCCTTACACAATATTCTAAAAAGAATAAACAACCGGTAAACCTAAAATTTCTCCACTTAATGCATTCTTTGAAACTTAGGTAGCAGCAGTACAGTAACCCGATAAAGTTAAAACGCTTGAGTGAGCGAACAAAATTGATTCCGCACGGGACCCCCGCAATCCGGTCGGATATATTGTGTTAAATCACATGTACTGAGGTACTGTTGGATGTAAATAAAACGGGCATACTGGATTTTTAAGTACACAATATTGTATGCAATACTGTCTTATTGACTGTTGAAGATGTTTCGATTTAGATTCGTATTGGGTTTACTGTTGCAGTTGGATGGTTAAGAAATATGTTTTGTTTATTTTGTATTGTAAGTAAACGTTTGTGGGTATTTAATGGTAGTTTAAGTATTTTGCTGGTTGAAACGCAAATCTATTATAATTGACTCGTGTCTGAAAGCTCTTTTTAGGGTTCCGTAGCCAAATGGCAAAAAAACGGAACCCGTATGGATTCGTCATGTCTGTCTGTCTGTCCGTCCGTATGTCACAGCCACTTTTTTCCGAAACTATAAGAACTATGCTGTTGAAATTGATAAGTAGATGTATTCTGTGAACCGCATTAAGATTTTCACACAAAAATAGAAAAAAAAAACAATAAATTTTGGGGGTTCTCAGTACTTAGAACTGAAACTCAAAATTTTGTTTTAACTCGAACCCATATATGTGGGGTATCTATGGATAGGTCTTCAAAAATGATATTGAGGTTTCTAATATCATTTTTGTCTAAACTGAATAGTTTGCGCGAGAGACACTTCCAAAGTGGTAAAATGTCACATTTTACCACTTCTAACACATTTTACACATTTTACACTTCTAAAATAAGAAAATGATAAAACTAAAAATAATATGTGATGTACATTACCATATAAACTTCCACCGAAAATTAGTTTGAACGAGATCTAGTAAGTAGTTTTTTTTTAATACGTCATAAATCATAAACCGCAATTTACCTTTCATTCAATGTTACTTGCTGCTACGGAACCCTTCATGGGCGAGTCCGACTCGCACTTGGCCGCTTTTTTGAATAGTAGCTAAAAATAGAATTTAGTCGTAGACGTGATAAATTGTGTGCTATGTATGTAAAAGTTCTATTCTTATCTATTCCAAATGATAAAATAAATTTAAAATGGCTGACTGAATCACATTAATGTGTTTTCAATTTGAATTGAGTTTTTCAGAAAAAATCTTTAAGAATACTTTGTACATTTGCGACGATTTTATATTTACAGCAATAAATTTGTATGCACGTAACGAATTTAATCAAGTGATCGTGTATACTATAAAGCTCTTAAATCGGTTTTATTTAAATTTATTGACGTGTATGATTGTGAACGTAAAATACACGGTTTATCTCATTGAACGAAGCTTTAAATGTACAATTATTTCGAAAATGTAATGTATTAAGTCTGTGATAATCCTCTTGTGTGACAAATAATCTGCAGCAACTAGGCACACTGTTCAGAAAGGTGTACAATGCAGACCTCATTAAAATTAAGCTCTCGACTCGATAGGTTTACGAAAGAATTTATAATAAAAATCAGTTCATATCTATACTATTACAAATATTACAAAAAAGGCAAAATTTGTGAGTTTGTATGTAGTCTTCGGAGTTACTACTTGATCCGATTCCGAAAATTCTGTCACTGATGGGAAGCTGCTATAGCTGAGTGTCATCATATGATTTATTTTACGTTAAAACAAGAAATTTCACGCGGACGAAGTCACGGGTAGAAGCTAGTGTTAATATCCGCATAAAACCGTATCATACACGCCAGTGCAAGTAAACTATACAGAGGAGCGTATCATCTGGCGTATCGGTTGGCGTGAAGATGCAATTGTTCCGGCTGGCGTGCCCACTAACTAGGTTGGCCTTCATTAGTACATGCCATGTTAACGTACACTATGTTTACTATATGTGTATCACATGTGACGTGTTTATTGACGTCGCATTTCAGTGTAATTATTATACGGTGTGTTTTATTGCAATCGACTGTAATGTATAATTAAGGCCATTCGCACACGAGGCGACAACAATTAAACCAGTTTTTAAAGGCGACGCAACCAGTCACACGAGACTGGCAATGCAGGTCGCTCGGTCGTTGCCAACGCAATTTTTTATAAAATTGGCATGTTATCATAATGTCATGTCGTCTGAGCAAAAAAATAATACTAAAGTCTAGGAGGTTGAGAAGTACCCAATGGCGTATTTACCTTAGGGCCAAAAGTGCCATGGCCCGGGCCGGTGGAAGCCGCACCGCGCAACAATGTCTGAAGCTAAAGTTAGAGTGAATGCCAAAAATTCTAAAAATATTACGCGATTAATCTGGCGGATGATCTACAAGAAGGATCATCATTTCAGCCGAAAGACGTCCACTCCTGGATATAGGCCTCCCCCAAACATCGCCACTTAGACTGGTTCTATGCAGATTCCTGCGGCCTTCGGCAGGTCATCGGTTCACCTTATGGGGTGCCTTCCAACGCTACGTCTTCCGGTACGCGGTCGCCACTCCAGAACCTTTCGGCGCCATCGGCCATCTGTTCGTCGAGCAATGGGCCCTTTATCATCATTCAGAAGTTTTTGCTTTTTTCCGTTAATTTATGGGGCGGCTAACCTAACAGGCCCAGGGCGCTGAATCTTAAAATACGCCACTGGAAGTACCCTTGCCTCTACGATTATAGGCTTATGGAGTATGCAAGGAAGAATGTCAAGGAAACTCTGACGATTCCTTCTGTGCCGGTAATAAAAATAACAGATTATTTCTTCATCATCGTTTGACTCCATTATATAATTCCTGTGAAACGTGTGCACGGTAAATGGTCTGAATGAATGATGAAATGACTCAAATTTAAACAACCTGAGCTGCGCCATGTGAGAGTACCAGTTGCATCGCAGTTGGCAACACCCATTGCCAACACGTTTAGATTGAGTTGCCGTCACCTCGTGTGAATATGGCCTAAGTGGGAATGTTTGCCCATTTAATTGTTTATACTTAAACGTGTGCATGAATACGATGCGTTTATTAAATTCAGATGATAAATTATTTTGTTTTTGTATTAAAACGTTTCGATGAGTGTTTATGTGAGCTTAATATGTGTTCAATTACTTTTAACCTGTTTTCAAAATGTTTTAATAGATTTTTAAGTGTTATTTACTGACATTCGGAATAAATGATTATTGAAAATGTAACATTAGAATAACCTCTGTAAAGTTGTTTGTTGAAGTTATATCCGTAGCGAGGTTTCCTTCAACTGCGTAATATTCAATACAATTTCTTCTTCAGTGACTTCTACCCTTTCGTTCAAGCGTGATTGTTTTCCCGTGATCATACCTATTGTTCTGATACTGAACATTAAAGTTTATGTAATTCCGGAGTAGTAGACGACTACGTAAAACAGAACCATACTGATACTTAATTCAAGAAGCACTAAAAGCATACCGGCATTTATTTACGAAAACAAACAGTAATATCCCATAGTATGCCATCGGATCTCAGGACCACGTTTCGGCACGGACCACGGAACGCGATTAAGTCCACTCCAACACAACGCTATTACAACAAACTATAGAACCGACGCGAGCCGGCTTCGTCCGCTCTAAACCGGTTAAGACCGCTCTAGACCGGTTCCGTCCGGAAATGTTCTTTACTACTTGTTAATGTAATCGGGCGCCACAAATTCAATCGGCTCTCGTGCGGGGGATTTTTTTAATTAGATTTTTATGTCGCGCTAGATTTAATATAATGGTGATCGGGGTAATGATAATATCGGGGTAAATCCAGTGGGATTTTATGGAGTTTCTGGTTGAAAATTTACTGGGAAATCTTTATGCAACGGTTATTAACTTTACTGCGGCAAGTATTCTTTACCATCAATTGAAAATGAAACATTTTAAATTGAGTCAAAGTACGATTATCTATTGAAGTGAAAACTAGATGATAATATTTTCTGAAGTAAAAGTCAAAGTCAAGTCATTTATTTCAAATAGGCCCTTGTATGGCACTTATGAACGTCAAAAATGTGTTTTTTTTTTAATATTAAATTCCTTAGCAGCAAGTTCTTAATATTTTACCACACTATTTTTAACCATAAAATCACAGAATAGAAACAATTTCAAACGATAATTCCTCCAAAACTACTCTCAACGTAACAATTCTACCAAAAAATCGTCTGTAATTTCGTTCGCTTTCACTTTTTCCTCAATGTTCATCAAATAGGTCAACTCATTAGTCACGTCAGTATTTCTTTACTCGATTCCTGATCCTTTTTAACCGAGCGTACATAATTATGTTTTTTGTTCTTACCTGTACCTACGTCAGTAGTTAATAGAGGTGTGCAAACTTTCTTTATGAGATTATTGGATCGTTTATTTCATTAAAGTTTGAGCTTAGTGGTCTACTACTAAACATTGAATATTTTTTTCTGGATGAATACTGGAATATAGATTGTGAAATAAAAATGTAGTGTAGATCCTTCTTGCCTTGACTCTTCTCTCAAACATAGAAAATACGAGAGAAATGCACAAGTGTCTGTTGCTTATTTTGCTTCAAAATTGGTCTCAAAAATGATGCAGCAGCATCTGAATAGCACAATGGTTTTTCAACAAGATTTGAAGGGTCGGTTGAGGTTATCTGAATTATTATGATTAATTTCTGAAAATCGCCGCTTTATAACAAAACCTTGAAAAACCTTATAAAACTCCTCTAAATAAGTCTAGTGAAACATTTTTTAATCAACTCTTTTCTACTTAAATCAAAATTCTTTTACAAAGCCGCCCGTTCCCTCTGAAATCCAAAGATTTAAACTTGACAGTATTATTCTGGTAAAATTAAAAGTTAACGCCGTCTGGCGTCCAATGACTTAATGGTATTTCAGTGTTTGCTTTTCGTTTCCGTTTTCACTTTTAATCTGAGCCCAGCCCTCGGATTGAGTCATTTTACACTCACTCAATGGTGGAGTTTATTTCTTTTTGTGTAAAATGAGGCTTTAATAATTTTGAAAGCTCAGATCACAAGGGATCTAGGGGAGTTTAATAAGGTATTGTGTTGTTGAATTTGTGTTCAATTGCGAGGCAAGTAGGTGATAAGAGAGAAATGGGAGGCGGTTCATGTTTCATGTGCGAAGGTCGGTGATGTTGATCGACATTTTCTACAGGAGTTTTTGAGTTTGTACCCAACCTTTGAGGTCTTTTGGGAATCTTTTAAAAAACACATTATTAACTTTTTACATATTACTACTATTAACCTATAATTATCTTAATTTTTACGAAGATAATCGGAGGTAAATCCAAGCAACCCTAAAGGATCTTCAAAGTATTGTATAATGACGTAATGTTTGATAATGTACGCACACAAACTTAGTTTTATTTTTTAATAAATAAAAAAATCCAGATATGAGTTCCAGGATAATGCCGGTTGTATAGGTATTGTATCTGTGTTACTAGCTAGTTTTTAAATAGGTACTTCATATTGTAATCTGTGGAAAACGTAGTGGGTAGCATAATTGTTTAAAATGTTACATTTAAGATATTATGACTGTTTCTTATTATGCTACTGTTTGTTTTTCCTTAAATAAATGAAATAAAATAAAATAAAAAAGCCTTTTTTACTCAAACATTCATCAAACTATTTTCTTTCGCATGAACTCTACACCATCATTGGCAGCTTAGCATTATTCTGCTTAACCTTGTTGCAAATATCTTGATCGTATTTGATTTCATTAGCTTAATTCATATATTTCATGTCCACGTGCAAATAGTGCTCGGAGCAATACCAATTTAGATATTGATACCTGAAACATGGAGATTAAAAATGGCAATACGCACCGAGTTCCCGAGGCAAAGCAGTGTCAATCAAATTAAAAGGGTACAATTCACGAATGAAAAAAGCAATTTATTTCGTATGCCGGAACCATCAATACTAACAGAATTAAAAAAGAAAAGACTAAATTTTATCCAGACACATTTTTTTTCAATTCAATTAGTGTATTACAAGGGATTTTGAATTGTCAAAGGTATCTTCGTTCAGTTCAGTTCGTTTGTTTTTAGTTGATTTCATCGATCTGGAACGTTTTTATTGTTTGTTATTTTATTCGTTACTGCCTCGTTGATCTAGTGGTCGCAAGCGCTACTGCTGAGCATGAGGTCCTGGGTTCAATGCCCGGGTCGGGCAAAGTGTTATTGGGTTTTTCTATCTGAAATTTCTCAGTACCAGCTCAGAATCTGGATTTGTGCCCGGTTGATAGCAATAGGCTCGCCCCCTATTACATGGGACTTAAGCATAACTGGCGAAATGTGGGTGTACCTGTTACAGGGACACCTCTGCCCAACCCTTCGGGGAAACAAGGCGTGATGTTATGTTTATGTTTGTTGTATTTTATTCGTAAAAACGTATGATCTTCGCAAGTTGGCTGTACCGACAGGATTACAATAGTCGAGGATCAAGTGAAATGATGTGCGATTAGGTTGATAGGGAGAGGTCTGTGTCAGCACAAGACTGCTTCAAGGTGATGATGATGTGTTATGTTTGTTTAGTATTCTTGTAGTTAGTGTGGGTTAGTGTACCTAGCTTTTCACACTATTATTCTTTTAGTAGATAAACAACTTGTACAAGACATCGATGATAGCTTCCCTTTCTCCATTAAGTACATTGAAACTCCTAATGTACAGGAGCCACCAGATACCAACACGAAGAAAAGAAGCAACCTATTTTTACTAGGCCTTACTAGGTCAGGCTATGTCTTCTACTCTGCATTTTATTCACTGCTTACCATCTGAAACAAAATGATCCTATTCAAAATATTTTCAAGTTTATTTAAGTAAAACAGACTTTGAAAACTCTTTAAAATTTTCTTTGTCACTCAAGCATAACTATAAATTTTTACGTTTTCAAGGGTAAAGGGAAAATAGCAGCTACTGCAACTAGTGGCTTTAATAAGTTACTGTAAATGTAGCACATTGTAATATTATGTTCTGTAGAAGGAGAAACCGAGTCACAAAAAGCCAGAAAGCCTTCATCCATGATGGGACAGTTGCAAGCTGAACGAAGAAGCCCAAAATCTCTTGCAGCATAATTTAAGTATTTAACTGAACAAAATAAACCATACAGGATCGTTAATATTAATTCCAATGGAGCGTATAGATCGTCTGTACGATACAACGAGTCCTTAGCACCAAGAGCTTTAATAACTTTGGACGAAACCCTCACACGAACGCTCATCGAAAATTATGAAAACGTAATTATGTTTCATCGCAATAGTGATTAATTAATTGATAACTTGATACGCGTGTAATATTTATGGCTTGATTAGGTTCTTGAGTATGTAATTGTAATTAAGATAGGATAAGTGGAATGTTGAGTTGATGAGGCTATGATATATATATAATATGTGTTACTTATCGCAATGACTAGGTAGTGATTCTTGGCACAGGCTATTTAGAATATGTAACGAGTGTAAAAAAACACTTAGAAAGCCAATAGTCTCTTGTAGTCCCCTTCATTTTGATATTTTTTTGTTCTGGATCATAGCTTCTGGTTATGGAGATATTAAAGGTCAAAGTTCTTTTTTTATTTTATTCACGACAACAAGTTTAAAATGTTATGACTTGACTTTAATTACCCCCTAAAATTCTGTACCGTTGTATGCACTCAAAAGTACAACGTTGTGCTTGGGTTCACACCAAAAATAAAAGTTGTTTCCCAGCATTATTTTTTGCTCAATATTTCTTAGTTTGATGTAAAGAATGAGAACGGCTATGTGATGGGTCTTTTTACATCCTGTATACTGAAAAATACTCTGAGACAAAATTAAGCTCTATGCTCTATGTTTGAAGGCTAGAACATGGACATGGGTGCAGATATCGCGGTATTTAGGAGTGCTTATAGCCTATGCCCAGCAGTGGGACATTAAAAGACTCGTAAAAACAATTATCGGGTTTGAACAAAACAGCAACGCATTTCATCCTCAAATATGTTTATCACTCTTTCCCAACCGAACCATCAAAAGTCAAGCATCTTCAACCCCCAATTTCACACACACTTAAAAAAAATCACAATCATAATAAGACACACTTCCCCTATTCAAGTCCAATATATTGGCGTGACGTAAGCCAAATCTGCGGCATATGGCTCGAGTCTCCCACACATGCACATGGTTTGTTCTCTTTGTTCAAATATAATAATAGAATGATTCGCAACATTCGCGAATAAGATGTGTAGTAGAAATCTCATTCGTAATAGTGCCCTTCACTCTAGTGTTGTGATTTTATCGATAGAGATATGAGATAAACATTATAGTTGAGCTTGGGTTGTTGTGGGCAGTAATGTAGTTTTTAGAGGAGGCTTTTTCCCTTTCTTTCGTAGATGCGGTAAGAGAAAAATAGTGGATTTAATTGAGAGGTGATAATAATGTAAAACAACACCAAAATTGTCATGTTATCGTAATGTAAATGATCTTAGTAATGTATATAATGAAAACAACATGTGATGCCTTAGAGTATAAAGATTTGCAAGACTAAAAAGAAGATTTAAAAGTGGTTCAAAAATACTAAGCAAGTCAAACGAAAATAAATACGACATTCTCACAATAATAACTTACGATAAAAGAAACTCACCTTCTCAGTTACTTCTCCCTAATAAATTAAAATAACACCCTCAATCAATAAATTCCACTAATTGCAAAATTCGCATTCTTAAAAGGAGCCTAAAAATCGCTTGCAAATCAGGGGCGCGTTCGGACCGACCGTTCAAACTTAACGATTCAATTAAAACGAGAGGTAACAGATAGAGGGTAGGCCAATAAAATCCTTATATCTCGGCCAAACGTTAGACATAAATAACGGGAATATTTGTAACTAGCTTTTAAAGGCGGATTCGTTCGCGTGAATTTTTGGATTCGGAAAAATATGATGAATGGTGTTGAATTTGTGTGGGTATGTTTTTGTTCGTGTCTCTGGTTGTTATTTAAATACCTATTTGCTTTTATTCTATGCCTGTTTAGTTTATTGATATTTAGTAGTCAGTACTTTTACCTGATTTAATATCGTTGAGCTGAATTGGTGTTTACAATTTCATCAAAACATTCATGTTGGATTAGTCCTACTAATATTATAAAGGCGAAAGTTTGTGAATGTTTGTCTCTTCTTCACGCAAAAACTACTAAACGGATTTGGATGAAATTTGGTACACAGATAGTTTATAATCTGGATTAACACATAAAATACTTTTTATCTCGATATTAATACGGGATCGAGACTTCTGCGGGTGAAACCGCGGGCGCAGCTAGTATTTTATAAATCCTAGCTAAAACTAGTCTTTATTATATCGTAGCATCACGTATATGTATTTCCGTCTAACTTACTTACATTTTACTGATTTACTTATTCTTAGCTTGTTATTTACAGACACACCGACCTCATCTTCGATATCGAGATTCACCCTCAAATTACCCTCACTAAAAATCGGTCTCACGCCTTGGCTGGAAGTGATACATTACAGGCGGATAAAAATATTTTTCTAACGTAAGAACCTGTTGCTCTATACGAGACCCTAAGCCTGCCAGCGTGTTTTCGTTGGCCAAACCGCTCAGTTATCTTGCCACGATCAATTTTATATCCTTCATTTCACTGGTGTATGACTGGACGAATTTTTGAGGGAATCGAGGAGGACTCTTGAAACAGTTTTCATGGTGACTTGTGGTTTTGATATTAGTGTATTTGATAATGTGATTGAAGATGATGAAGATATTGGAGGTAAGGTTGCGATGGAAGTTTCTAACATACCTGAAACAATACAAAAAATAGTGTTAGATAAAAATGATAAGTGAATGATTGCTATGGAATATAAAGAAATATACGAAAATGAAAGTATTTTCAGGTTTTCTTAGGCCAAATAACATTAACAGCAAACAAATAATCGAATTAGATAAACACTTAACGTACAAAATTGTGAGTCTAGAAGCTATTCGAAGTCTAGGCCCTTTAGCAATCAAAAGTAAACGCAGACGTTATTCAGAACGTAAACGCTTCGCTCTCAGAGATTCGAAACAACGAAATGTACTTACTAAGAGAAAGCGCTTTCAAACCTACCATTTTTAAGGAGCAATTTAAAAGGTATGCCTAGTGGGGCTTTTTAGGTACTATTTTGCCTTATTACATGAAATAAATTAACATCCAGCGCGAAGGTATTTCAATGAGCGAAGTTGTTCTCATAGATCACCGGCGAGTCACAACATTGCCCGGAGACTCCGCAAATTGCCGCTTCCACCGTTTCCATCCCGTTTCCGTTGCGATGCACTTCCTCTTTGCATTGGAAGGAATATACGCCGTCTCTTTCACTCTTGCGATGAGACCATGTGAAACGGAATACTTTGATGAGCGTAATAAAGAATAATAATTTGGTTCCGGTGAAATATTGAATTGGATTTGCTTTGTGTACGTCCTCGTTTCTAAGCTGTAGTGAGAGAACAGCGAAGAGGTTCTGTTTGGTTTAGAACGGAAGGATACAAAATTTTTGCTTAAGTTTGCAACACAAAATGATGTGGATATTGTGACGCAACGCGAACCATTACGTTGGTAGCGTAGTAGGTACTTATTATTTAGATTTAAGAGGTAAGCCGTGACGGTTCTTATATAGAATTTAGGATGAGTAGATAATAGTTTTAAATAAAGACAAACACGAAGACAAACATCTAATAACCTACCTACCTCCCGTAGGTAGGTTATTAGATGTTTGTGAAATTCTAGCATGCTCTTTGTAAAAACATGATTTATTCATCTGCGTGATAGATTACCCACCTCTAGAGCAAACAGCAAAATCTGTGTAACACTCGTACATGGCGTATTTCTCAAAAATTACCAATTGCTACGTTATTTTCGACAATCGATTTGTGTCAAACGAGTGTGGCAGGTAAAAATCGGTATGCTCGCATCGCTAGGGGCGAGCCGTGCCGGCGGTAATCCTATCGCGTCGGGTGCCCCGCCATGCCACCGCAAACATTAAAAAAGGGCGAAAATGACATTTCCAATTTTCTACTGTTGCTCCGGGGCAAATTCATTTTATTTGTAGGCTCGGATTTTGCCCGTCATGCGCGCAAGAATTGGTCCCTGCTACCTAGTTGGCAATATTTCATTCGCATCAAAGGAATTCTCACCCCAACGCCTAGTACCGAGACTTTATTAACGAATGATTCGACTTCCTCCAAAAAGAAATTTCTTAAGAAAATTAAAGAATTTACCCCGCTTTTTGATTCAACTCCTTTTTTCTAGGCAAAATAAAATATAAATGAGTCGAGTAGGTTTTTTCTTTTGAGATTTTAATATTTCGCTTGGAATGCGAATGTTTCCTATAAAGTTTATTAAGAATTTATCCGGAACGTGTACTCTAAAAATATCTGTAGACAGTTATTTGATAAAAATGGTTAGAGTAATTTCATTCGGCTCGTTAATTTTTAATTAGTGAGCAAACTTTTTGTAACTGCCAAATTTTTTGACGCCTTTGTTTAAAACTATTGCTGAGAAATTTTAAATTAAGTGAGACGAAATTAAATGGAGTGTTTATCACCAAAGAAATTGTAGCTGGCTTTTTAAAGTTCTTGACTTTATTTTAATTTTCTTTTGGTAAAATCAGTTTGCTCGTTATGACGAGTTGAACGGGTAAACAACAAGATCTATATGTATTCTCGTACATCTTTTGTTTGGTATCTATGCGACTGCAATTTTCATAAAGTTCCTTTGTAAAAACTGAGCGAGAATTTGAATGAGCTCCAAAGAAAGAATGAGTAATGTTGAATACTGGAAAATGCTTAAGTATCAGCATAAATCATCTGTAACAAAGAAATCGAGTTGCAGGAAAAACTAAGAAGATCGTGTGAAATGGAATGCATAAGGTATTTACGGGTATAAGAGAGATACCGGTATTACTATTAAATATATTGGTACTAAAGGGTCTAGAAAGAGATTTTTATTATGAGAAATGCTTTCCTGAGGAACTCGTTAGTCGTAAATAATTTTAAATGACATTCTGATGCGTCATCTAACTTAAAATCTACAATGACGTTTTTTGTTGCCCAGCCATGCCAGAGAAGGAAATGATTTTTATAAAAATTATCAAAACATCATCATCTGCCTATCCTTATTACCCGACTACGGCGAAGCAAAAAGGAGGGTTATGATTTTGACCGGTATGTATGTATGTACATAACTTTTAAACTACCGATCATAATATGACAAATGAGGTATCATTGGAAGCGTCTTGATTGTCCGCTGGTTATAGGATATGTGTCTTTACAGTAAATGCAGTATGACGCCCTCTAGTCGACATAAAGACATGAACAAAACAGAAAAAAAAGTTCCATGTTGGGTATCAAATGAAAGGGCTTGACGAGCACATTACAAATATTATTATGTGAATATATCATATTGTCTAAGTAAATAAGCCTCTACACCTACAAAATTATAATGGCATGCGACCACAGCTTTACCTTGACCATTTTTGTACCTATAGCTATGTCTTGATTTCTGTCTGAAATATTTTCTTGTTTCATACTTTTTAGAGCGTGATTTTTCAGAAGTCGGGTTTTAGTTTTTGAACTTACTTTTTTCCCAACTAAGTAGTGAGACTAAGTAAGACTGAAAATTATACACTTTATCTCGTATAGGTGTTTAGTTATCAATGTGCCAGAAATACCATGCAAGAAAGAAAAGAAAAAATATTTCTCCCAGGTTGTATGTATTATGTGTGTACACAATATACAACAAAAAGCCGAAAAAAAAAAATAGTTTGAGTTAAAAAATTAAAGCGTCAGATAATCTGTTTTATTCCGAAGAGCATGCATACTACCGAACCTTGCACCAACTAAAACATGTTTGTCTCACCCAAACAATCAGCTCACAAACAACATTAACCACCCTCCAAAAATGAATGACGAAGCTTGTCACACGGATAGATTCATGTAAAATTCATGGCGATGCCGTCTTCGCCCCGCCGCGCCGTGGTTCTCCGAGCGCGAATTTGCTATAAAATTACTCACAATCTAATCATGTTGACGCCTCGTTGGATTAGTGGCTTCGAAGTCTTGGCTTCCATTCATTGGAAGGAACATGCCGAGATTTTCTTGCTGATAAATCTAAAGGGAGATAGTGGTTGATTGTTGATGCAGTTGGGGTTTTTTGTGAGTTTACGCGAATACTGTACTGTACAAAATGTTTCACAGTAGATGGCAGTCAACAAAATTGTTACCGTACCTACGTAAATAAAGGTGTTATACGTAGACTTTTTTTTTTTGGTTGGGAAATTATCAAATAACTTCTCCCGCTCTGGGCGGAGCGCGAGGGCGTGTCAGACTCTTACTGACTAAAACCCACCCGTGTTCCTTCAGTTGCCATATTGCCGGGGCCACGATCTCCCTTTCGGATTTCTTCGCAACCCCGGCAGGTTATACGTAGACTTAGAAATATGTCGAAAAAGATTCTGGACTAGCCAGCTTCAGTGAATTAATAGTTATTTTATTGATCAAAAATACTTACCAAATTTGATACCTACTGCTTAAAATCCTTTCCTACTTTTTATTTCATACACTCGTTATGAAACATGCTTATTTTAGGTTTGTTTACTACCTGGGTGTCTGTATATCGTCGCTCGGCATCCAATACCGCGAATGTTATATTTTTGATGAAAATCATTTTTAAATGCAGGATCACGTATTTGAACGTGTAGAATGAAATAAAACAGAAATCTGATTTTAGTCAAAAATGTCACATTCGCAGTATTGGATGCCGAGTGACGATATGTGGATATCTACCCTCGTAGATCACTCATATTCTTTACACCCACCTCTTTCTTATTTTACAATACTACTTTTATATTTATATAAAGCCTTGACAACCTTTATTAAGTGATTGAACTATTTCCTATGCTGTGTTTTCAGTGTCTGGATTTATTTACTCAAGAACTTTTACAAATGAATGAATTTAAACTACTCAATAAGCACGTTTACGAAACGAAACCAAAACAGTCTAATAATTCCTTTAACCAAACATTCATGGAAATAAGTAAATGAAAAAGACTTAAAACGAGACAAACGGACACGTTGTCCGTTTCTCACCTTCAAACAATGTCCTCGATTACAAACCTCGACACATTGTGACGAAACCCAACGAACTGCGGCCGCTTATGTTCACTAAGTTTTTAATACCCAACACAGAATAATTCTATTCACATTTCCATCTCAGTTGTTTACATGAATACGGCGAATGTATTAAAAACACACTTTGAGTTTACGAAACAAGTCGTGATGGGAGACGAGAACTGGGTCAAACTCGCAGAATAGTTTTATGAGATCCTAAAATTAAGTTCAAGTTACTGCAGTACCGAGACTGTAGCTTGTAAAGGTATACCTACTTACTTTTAGGCTGTAATGAGTAAACAATTTTACTAAAAAGGAAATTAATGTTATAAGAAATGTATACTGATACTAAATGTGTGATATAATAGTGTGTGTGCAGACTAGGAATCGGCTATTCAAGTACGATAAGTTCTGCTACATATACTTAGCTTAGATTTAATATGTTAATACCACACGGATCAGTACAATTTAGAAGACTGCTCAGTTTGCAAGAAAGGAACGTAACAATATGTAAAAGATTCAACACAAAAGTTCAACTTCTTTTCATGTGGTACAATTGTCATGCAAAAACAGCGTGTTTCAATGAACGTAATAATATATTTTATCATTATAATATTATGTCGTTGGAAATCGCGTCACGTGCTCCGAAATCGCCTTACAGTTCAACTCATATGAAAGCACAAATTAAACTCTGTACCTGTATCAATGAATAAAACCCATGCTTTCTTTGGTATCCCCAACGTTTCGAACAATGACGAGTGCTGGATTATTTTCGAAACCAATTTCGAGGTGCGTAGTGAATGGAATTTGTACCTTTTATATAGGTTCGGATTCGATGTAATAATGTTTAACATTTCCATACACGAACGTCCAGTAAAATTCTGTGAACCGATGGACAATAGTCGGATACAAAAATATTTATTACTTGGAATTCAATATAACATTGTATCTGTAAAACAATAGCAGGCTCGGGCAGTGATATTTTTGATGTACACGTCATATTTGGGAATATCGAATATTTTGTAAAGCTGGTGTGAGGGTATTTTGTATGGTCCCTTTGATTTAAGCCATTTCGAAATATGTGTGAATTCATAGAGCTGTAATACCCTGTGAGTATTGCACTATTATGTGCCCGTGCGAGGCCAGTTATTGTTCACAACTACGTCATTGTCTACAGTTGGACTGAGTACATGGTCATAGTTACTGTAATTGAACATTGCTGACATTTTTTATTCAATCATTTTCAAAACTTGGCAATAAATCATTCGAAAGATTAGAACTTCAATTTAACTCTAAAAATCTGGTTAATAATGTCATCAAACCGAATCGTAGAAAAACTCAAATTATTTCAGATTACCACATGACCAAATTTTTTTACTAACCCTTGGTTTTTGTAAGCAGGCAACCCACAAACAATATTGTTACAATTTCGACGAAGATCCAACGGTTGATTGGATCCGGTAGGGTTGTCTAAATTAACCACCCGCCCGAGGTGTCTTGCACCTTACCAGTTGAGAAATTGGATTTGCATTCACGGAGTTACAATTAGCTGACGGAATACTGGCCACCGAAGACATCCTGATATATAATTCAGATAGTAAAGTGAGTGGTTCACAAAACGTTGTTTAGAGGCCTGGTTGGATCAGGCTCGGTTTCCTGAATTATGAGTTTAGAATATCAGATTATTATTTAGGGATTGGCAGTGAAAGGTGCTCGTCAATTTTTTAGGAATGTTGATGTTCATATCTGATTGTGCCTTTAGGGAATGATTAGGGTCTGTCGGAAATTTAAAAATGTAGACGGATTGAATTACTACAACTTCTTCAGTATTAATAAGCTCTTCAGTGAAGTATTGGATTTCAATTTTAAACTCAAAACTATCACAAAATTCAAACTTATTATCGAAAAATGCCATTACGACTCCTTTAAAATCAACATCTCCAAAATCTTTCATGTCGTCGATATTTTTGTCTCTATTCATCGAGATACATGTGGCTATGTAACACTCGGCTGCCGGATGCCCTTGTCTAACATTGTGCGCTAATTAATTGGTAATCCACATACAAAGCAAATCAATTAAGGCCCAATAATTACAATCTACAGTATTGAAGGCCTCTATGTACACACTGTATATGTTTACGTCGGTATTAGTAACAGGGGTGTTTTACAATGTCTGAATAGATGTAGTTACACGGTTAAGATGTTACGTAAAGGAGTGTAGTACTTTCTTAATTAATACATGTATGTGTATCAATATACTGCAGTATAATTTAATTTTGTTTTATATAATGAGGAGCTCGTGGCTAAGTAGTAACATCCACATGGGTTGATCCATTAGCTTAAGCTAAGCTTGCTGGGATTCGTCCGTAGATGTGTGACCATCTTTATATATCGAGACTCCTCCGTGCCTCGGTGAGTAAGTTAAGCTGTTGGTCCCGGCTGTCATTCCGATCGGCAATCTTTGAAAGTCGTTACGGGTTGTCAGAAGCCCGGAAGTCTGACAACCAGTCTTACCAAGGGGTTTCGTGTTGCCCAGTTGCTGGATTGTGGAGGTCAGATAAGCAGTCGCTCCATGTAAAATAATGGTATTCAGCTACATCCGGTTAGACTGCAAGCTGACCTTAATATAGTTGTGACAAGGCTAGGCAGATTGATTTTTTATAAACAGCATTTGCATTTTTTTACTTTTGACACCATTCGACACCATACTTATATACTCATACAAAGTTTGACATTATCACAAAATCTTTTAATTAGTTCATAGTATACTTAATTGTGTTAATATGATTTGTGAGGCTCCTGTTCCAAATTCTCAAAAAACTGTAAGATATCTTTTACTGCATTTGTTTGCATTCTTAGATTATTCGACTGTCTGACCTCGTTACCAAGTTCCGTTCAGTGCGTTAGAACTAAAACGCAGTAATTTGCACAGCTTAAAGGTCAGACGTAATTGCCAATTAATTACAAGTCGTCATGTCCTATGCGTAGTGTTTCGTAGTTTGTAATAATGAAGCAGTCATCCACGTGATAATTGAAGTAGTTAGCGCTTGCAGCGCTTAATTACATGTCAGTTGGATTACGTAATTATTGTGTAGACTTTCTCGTCGCTATGTGGGGGCCCAGTGTCGTGGGTAACTACATTAGCTGATTATTGGAAGTTGAGATGTTGTTTGATATGATTAGATTAGTTGGTTCTGCTGCAGTTTAGTAATTTGAGATCTAAGTTATTATTAGCATGACTAAACATGATTTAAATAGAGTTTTTCTAACGTTTACCTTTAGTCGTTTAAGAGGATGTAAATGAGCTTAAGTGGGTTTCTTTTAAAGAAACTCATCGAAAATAAATCATCTCAGTGTCTTATCATCATCATATATAACGTTAGCCTTCTGGTCAATACTAACATCTACACTATTTACACATTTCCAGTCACAAAAGTCTAAAATGAACTCAAGATTCAGTTCCCTAACTCCAGTTCAGTCGCATTTCTCGAAGCGGGGGCTTGTACTAAATTTATGTACATATACTAAGATACCCCTAAGATACCGTATAAAATTGTAGGTCAAGACACGCAAATAAATACAGAGAGTGGATGTAAGAAGGATTTGTATAATGTTGAGCAAGGGTCAAAAGACAAGCCGAATCGGGTCACAAGCTTTGACTTGAGAGGCCGCGATGAAAGGTTTTACATACATTTAAACTCTGTAAAGTAAATGTCAATTTGTTTGGAGATTTTATGTTTATTTTGGCGGTTTTTTTGTGGGTTGAGGTGGATTTTAATCTAAAGCCAAGTTTTGATTGGATAACGAATAATAATGTCACATTGGTATTGCCAGAGATTGCCAGACTTGTTTGTAATAATTTCGTAACAAAGCGTGGTTAGAACTTGTTGGAAAAGCTAACCAATAATATAATTTATCTGCTTCGTAATACAAAATCTACAATATTCACATTCTAACGTGATTTTGTTTAGATGTCTACCAACTCAAAAATATTACGGATTCAACAAATAAATAATGAAGTAAACGACAAAAAAGGCTTCCGTAAAGACGAAAAAGTGAACGGCAGTAGACGATGTTGGGAACAAAAACACGCTAATGTAAGGCGTATTATCATGAATAATAAAAAAAGTACAGTCGAGTATCATAAAGTGATGTTATAGAAGTAATGGGGGGAAAAACGCCCCCGGGGGCGTAGGGTGCGTGCTCACAAAGATTCTGTTGGCAGAATTTTATCTAGATGTACCGAGTTTACAATCTTGACAATGTCGGGAAATTGCGATACAACGCACTAACAATGTAATTATGTACGTTTGTTTCTTTTTGTGTCTGGAGGATCTGTGCGTATGTGAAATCTTAATTTGTATTTTTTTCGAACATACAGGGTAAGTTTTTAACCAGTGCGCAAACTTCAAAACGTGACTTTACTCATCATTATGAACAATATTTACTATAGGACCAATACAATCGCAAAAAAAATCAGCTGTTCCCTACATTTATGTTCGCATAACTCGTCAAAATGTAGAGAACAGCTGATTTTTTTTTCATGATTTCAGGTTTGGTCCCATAGTAAATGTTGTTCATAATGATGAGTAAAGTCACGTTTGTGCACTGGTTAAAAACTTACCCTGTATGTCATTTATAAAAGTATTGCTTATCAAACTTTTAATTAAAAATCAAAGGGAAGTAACTATCATGTTCCTATATTAATAAGAAATTTCTTTTCAACTTATTGTTAGTGTTTTACATAAGCTTTCACCCATTTCCATTGAATGATATGCAATGATGTAGTCTAAACAGAAAAATTTAATGAAGTTAATCGTTGTATTCTCAGTACAATATTTTAAAGCGTATCCAGAAATTTTAAGTTCCTCAGCCGTATCCATCTCTCAAGGGCCGTAAGTAAATTCAATCTGTAGGCCGCACTCCCAAATCACCTGAACACTCCACAGCGCGTATTAGGCTCGCGTATAAATCTAATTTGGGTATATTTTCTTACATTTCAAAAGTTTTCACGTTGGAAATGAAAAGAAGATGGAGTGCGTCAGCGCCTTGTCATCGCGAGAAGTTGGGAGTATCGTGTGAAACAAATGGCTTTGCTTTGGTTTATGTTGTCTAAAGATTTTTTCCTGTTGACGTATTGGTTGTCCTTTTTAGTATTCCGTACATCAAAAGGAAAAAAAAATACGGAACCGTTATAGGATCAATCGTGTGTTTTCTGGCTGGCTGGCAGTCTGTCATAGCCAATTTGCTACGAATCTAAAGGAACAATTTAATTGAAATTTGGTACACATGAATTTCTATAACCCAAACACGGACGTGTGGAGTGCAGTGGTGGCCCAATGGTAACGGCCGCGACTTACGAGTTGTAGGTCGTAGGTTCGAACCCAGACAGGTGCTTTACTTTGTTTAAATTATTTCATCACCACTGCTCTCAAAACGGTGAAGGAAAACATCGTGAGGAAACCGGCATGTCCTAGAACCAAAAATTCGAAGACATGTGACATCTACCAACCTGCACTGGGCCCGCGTGGTGGATTACGGCCCGCTCCCTCTCACAGAGAAGAGGCCTGTGTCCCAGCAGTGGGAACATTTATAGGCTGATGATGATGATGAAACACGGACGTGTATCGTAAAAAATGATTTTCGAACAAGGGGTTGCAGTTGGAATGTATGGGAAAACATGTTTTTCAATTAAGTTTGTTCTTGGGATAATTCATCCCAACTAGGGAACATTGTGAGTGGTCTGAAACGCACTTGGCCGGTTTTTTGGAGTAAGCTACATTTTTTTAATAACTTTTATGGAATAGCTTTATCATTCAAATAATGCAATGCACTACGATAAGTTTATGTCATTACCTTATTCAACATGTATATATATATTTTGTGTATATTTTGCTATCCCGACTACATTACTGACTAATTTGGCCGGTATTGGTTTGCTTATTGACATAATTACTAATCGTCTCTAATTATCATAACAACTAATCACTTGTGTGTAATATGATGCGACGCATGAGACCAAGAACGGCGCAAACGCAATTATTGTAATTAGCCCTGCGAGAAACCTAAAACCTTTTAATAGACATAATCGTTTTGGTATGGTTTCCGATATCTGACATTTAGTGTTCAACTCCATTTGTATACATGATCCAACTAATTATATGCCTCATTTACACTGTTAAATGACCCGAGCTTGTGTTTATTTATTTATTAGCAAGTAGAAAAAACGGTTAATCCTTATCCTTATATATTACAAAACAAAGTCCCCCGCCGCGTCTATCTGTCTGAACGCGATAAACTCAAAAACTACCAAACGGATTTTCAAACGGTTTTCACCAATAGACGGAGTGATTTATGCAAAAGGTTTTGGTGTTTAATTCATTAAGTTTTTGTAAAAATTGGCTGAAATATGGCGATTATTGTTGAAAATGTTGGAAAAAATCATGCCGACTGGGAGCTTTACTGGCGTGCGCCGCGTAAGCCGTAAGAGTTACATCAAATTTATGTTCTACATGATTAAAGATTTTAAAAAGTTTAACAAAAAAGGCCTGAATAGTATATGTCTATCTTCTAAGGATGACCCACAGTAACCAGTTTTGTATTACAGAATTTCATAAAAATTTCATTGTTATTTCCGAAGCTATTTTGGTATTATATTATTCCTTATCCAATAAAATATGTTTTTTAAATTAGATATTTAATTTAAATGAAGATAATCCTTGACATTATAACAGCTAAATTAATACTTTAAAAGATAACACAGATTCAAAATTACGTAAAACAAAGTAATTTTGGTTGACGGCAACGCGGGCGCAGCGGTAGGAGTCAATGAACTTTTCCTCGGCTATTTAGCATGAAATCCCGGTAGTACGTTCCCGTGGGATATTTTCCGACATCAACGCGGGCGAAGCCGCGGGCAAAACTAGTATTATCATAATTTTATTCTTTACTGCCTCGTTAGTCGTGTGGTTACAGAGCATGAGGTCCTGGGTTCGATTCCAAGGTCTGGCAAAGTGTTATTGAGTTTTTCCATCAGGAATTTCTCAGTAGCAGCCCGGAGTCTGGATTTGTGCTCGGTTGATGGCAATAATCGTATTAACATTGATAGCTTGGTTCTATTAGCTACACATAACATAACATCACGTCTTGTTTCTCCGAAGAGTTAGGCATAAGTACACTTCTGCCTAACTCTGACACCCACATTTTGCGAGTTATGTTTAAATCCCATGTAATAGGGAGCCACCCTATTGGCGCAATAGGGTGACTCCCTATTATCATATAAATTTAAGTAATTAAACAATTTTGCCTCCATTAAGACCCATCCTAAAACTGAAACGAACACCAGAGTCGCCATTAACCATCGATTTTTGGCGGAAGCCTGGCATCGTAATATGCTGCTCATATGTAGCTACAATACATCTTGCTTTGTCCCATTCAATGTGTAGACGACGAAACGAGGCTGGCATACTGATGTGTTACTTTTAAAATTTATTGCTGCAACCCCTTACTTGGGGTTGTGGTGGTGTCGATAGAAAATTTGTACTAAGAAAATGTCATCGTGGGTAAGTAATATCAGTCGCATGGCTCGATCCATCTGGTTAAGTTACGCTTGCCAGGGTTGGCCCGTGAATGGGTGACCATCTTTACATACCGCGACTCCTCCGTGCCTCAAAAAGCACATTAATCCGTTGGTCTAGGCTGTCAGTCGTAGATCTTTGACAGTCGTTACGGGTCGTCGAAAGCCCGAAAGTCTGACAACCAGTCTTACCAAGGGGTATCGTATTACCCATTTATTAATTCATTCAAAATATTTTTATTTCACGTAAACCTACAAAGGCACTTATGAAACGTCAGAATCTAAGTGCACGGTTTCAATTGGTCGTTTCCTATGGAGAAGAGCCGGCAAGAAACTTCACGGTTACTCTTTAAAAAAAAAAGGATTGTGTGGTTTTATGAAACCACGGTAAAAGTGAAACTTCTATAGGTGCCGCCATATTGGCCTTGGCTGCTCTGGCGAGCGCCTTTCACTTTATCCCTACTCCGTGGCCGACCATCACGCGACATGCAACACACAGACGAAAAAGTTTGAGACGATGTAATAAAAGTTTCACTTTAATAAACGGTTTTTACGTTTCCAAATTACAGTGTTAATAGGTATGAGAGGACAGTGTAGGTCTATCAACAAGTACCAGGTACTTAGCAAAATAGAAAATGGTCCACAAGTCTACAGCCTACAACGTTCTCACATTTACAAAATATAAAAGAAAAGAATCTAAATTAAAAATAAATAAAATAATAAATAAAAGGACCTAATTAAACCAAATGACATGTTTGCCACTACAGCTGTTACAACTCTAATTTGATAAAAAATATAGAATATTGTAGGTAAGTATATCACATCCAGTTAATGGGTTGTGGAGGTTAGATAGGCAGTCGCTCCATGTAAAATAATGGTATTCAGCTGCATCCGGTTAGACTGGAAGCCGACCTCTACATAGTTAGGAAAAGGCTAGGCAGATTGATTTGAGAGAATGTGTGTGTGTGTGTTATGGTGATGTGTGCTACTATGACCTGAATGCAGATCTCCTCGACAAACTTGACCGTCTTCTCAATAACTGCATTCGATTCGTTTTCAATCTGCGTAAATATGATCATGTCTCTGCGCATCGGTCGCTTCTAAAGTGGTTGCCCATACGCCAGCGTAGAGAGCAAAGGGCGCTGACCACCTTGTTTTCATTTCTTGACTCTCCCACTTCCCCTAGTTATCTAGCCCCCCACTTTCAGTATATTTGTAACAACCACAATAAGAATCTACGGTCATCAAATAATCGCGTTCTTCAATGTCCCACTCACCGCACAGACTTCATTCACTCTTCCTTCTACGTTCAGTCTATTTCTCTGTGGAATGCACTCCCCCTGGAAATCAGGATGGCAACCAACCGATTATCCTTTAAAGTTAAAGTTCGTGAGCACATTCGTAAGAAGCTGGCAGTATCATCACAACGCTAATGTTTTCCCATTGTTTGTCTTATTATTTTATTTAGTATATTCATGTATTTATGTGTATTTATTTGTACTTATTTTATATATGTAATTAGGCCTATATATTATATTTATAGTTTGTAATAAGTATATGTGTATCCTTATATTTGAGTTATTTTTTTCCTCCATTTTCGTAATTGCACCTACCACAGTTTGTCTCTGCATCACCCAAAGGTTGACTGGTAGAAAATGCCTGTGGCATTAAGTCCGCCTCTGTACATTTCTGTGCTTGAAGTATTAAATAAATAAATAAATAAATAATGTCTTAAGATTAATAATTGGTATTGGTTAACGGATAAGCACCAATTATCTAGACATTGCATCACTGTACAAGGATTTGTGGTTAACGTCTTCAGTTTTAATTGTATGGGCTCGATAAAGGTTATTGTGTCTAATTGTAAGAAAGCTTAAAATAATTGAAACATTAAGTCTGTGTAAGTATAAAAGTACAGTTTAAGTGGTGCTAAACTATTCGTGTCAGTCGAAGCACCTGTTAATAGTTGCATCACTTTTGCGCTCTCGAAAATATGGTTTATTTCGCGTTTGATTTACTTAGTGAAGATATATCTAGTATAATCATAAAATAAAATTTGGATTTTATTTCAAGGATAGCTGAACTGTGTGTGATTTTAAAATTTCTTGATATGGTTTGCGAAATAATAGGAAAAAATACATTGCTGACAGGATTAACAAAAATAAGGTTATTTCAACATTTTTTTTCTGCTATATTTTGTATGGAAGTTGAAAAAAGTGGTTCCCTTATGTACAAGTAGATCATAAAATAATGTTGATGATATTTTTTAATTTACAAAATTAAAAGCAGTTTCTTCTAACGACACGATCAAACGTCAGTCTCGCGTTAATTTTTGGAAAACTTGTTGCGAATTTTAGTGATTTTCCCCGAATCCTTAATTTATTTGATAAATTCCTTTCCGCTGTGTACAAGACAAAGAATTCGACTTTTCAAATCTTAAATAATTTTGTTTAAATTCTGTTTCCCTTTCTCACAACTTAATGAACAAAATTTTTCAAAATCAGTCGATTTCGTGCACGGCCCCTTAATAATAACAAAAACTTTGATTCTTTATTTTGCTGTAAATAGCTGATCTTCTAAATGTCAAACTAGCTCACTAAGTGAAAAACATTTTAGATTTTATAAATAGAAAATTAACAATAAAACTTGGCCATTTTTCATCGACTATCGACAAAGATATCGCATCAATACAAGCACTACCCGACGTCGACGGTGAATAAGAAGTAATGAGTTTTCTTTTACATCGCACCTGACTGCTGGCCTCGCAGACGTCTCGCAGACTTCACTAAACAGGATTAAAGCTTTTTTATTTCTACTATTGCTTAACTTCTATTCACTCTTATGTAGCTTTGAACTCCCATCAAATTATTTTATTTATTTGTATTTTATTTTTAGTTTGTTTGAAGTCAATTTTTAAACAAATTATTACATGGAATTGCTGAAATATTTTTTGAAATTCATTTTTAGTTTTTTCGTGAAACGAAAATAAGAACATCGTCTAAAGTAAGCAGCCAATTTGAAATAAGTGCTTATATACATTTTGCCTTTTTCTTTTTTAAGAAGTCACCCAATCACACTTTATTTTTCTTTTTTACCCGACTACAGCGAAGCAAAAATGGATTTTGACCGGTATGTACATATGTATTGTATGTATGTATGTTCATCTGTTACCTCATAATTTCTTAACTGCGATCATAATTTGAAAAATAAGGTATTATTGGAAGTATCTTGATTGTCCGCTGGTTGTAGGTTATGTGACATCACATTAAATGCAATATGGCGCCCTTTTTTCTTCGCGCGGAGCGGGAGGGCGTGTCAGACTCTTACTAACTAAAACCCACCCGTGTTCTTAGCGGACCCCGTCAATTCTGTTGACATCTCTTTGAGGCGCGCGTGGAATACAACGCGCCGTCGACCCGGGCCTGGTCTTTATCGGACGGCGAGCTACCCATTGCTCACCGTCCACAAGCCCGCGCCTACGGTGGCCGGAAATCGGCCTGCGATTCCCGCGCCCAGGGCGTCTCCTCCTGCGGCGGCTAGGGGCGTGAGGGTGCGAACTTTGCCTCTCCCTCGCGTGTTCCGCCTCCTCCTTCGCGAGCATTACCACTTCGCAGAAGGAGGTGACGGCCTGCCATTTCTTCTCGCTCCGTACCATGGCCTGAACTAGGACCGGACGCGAGAGATCACCGCCGCCGATCGCCTCTACGAGGACACGGCGTTGCTCCGCCCAAGCCGGGCAGACCTCCACCGTATGCTTCACCGTGTCCTCAGGCCGATCCACACAATGGTGATACCCAGGTGTTTTCTCCCGCCTTATCCTGTACAGGAACCTCCAGAAGCAGCCGTGTCCGGTGAGGACCTGCGTCAGGCGGAAAGTGAGGACGCCGTTGCGTCTCTCCAGCCACTCCTCAAAGAGGGGTCTTATCGCCGCAATTGTGGCGTGCCCAGCGCTGGGTTGCGACAATCGCACTCTCCATGACGCCATGAGATCCCGCCGGAGCTCTGTCCGCTGTGCCGCGATTTCTTGCGGCATCGGAGTTAAGCCCCGGCGTTTCGCCTCCTCGTGCCACTCCCTGATGTGCGCGAGGACCTTTGCCTCCAGATCTCATGGCGGTAATCAGGCAAGGAGGCTCGCCGCCTCGCAGGAGACCGTGCGGTATCCTCGGGCCAGCCGGATGGCCACCAGTGGGCACCAGTGCCCCGTAAAGGGGCAATATGGCGCCCTCTAGAGGACAAGTCATGAACTTAAAAATAAAAGAAAATATTCTGCCGTGTTGGGTACTAAATGAAAAGGCTTGACGAGCACATTACAAATATGTATATATCATATTGATTAAGTAAATAAGCCTGTACACCTACAAAATTATAATGGCATGCGGACCACGGCTTTACCTTGACCATTTTTGTACCTATGTCTTGATTTCTGTCTGAAATATTTTTTTGTTTCATAGGTACTTTTTAGAACGTGATTTTTCAGTAGGTAAGTCGGGTTTTAGTTTTTAAACTTATTTAAATCTTAAGTTATAAATGTATCTAGGTGAAAAGTGTATCCTAACAAATTTGTAAGGACACACTTTTTTTATTTTTTTTATAAAACATAGTCCCCCGCCGCGTCTGTCTGAACGCGATAAACTCAAAAACTACTGAACGGATTTTTAAACGGTTTTCACCAATGGACGGAGTAATTTATGCGAAAGGTTTTAGTATATAATTCATTAAAGTTTTGTGTAAATTGGCTGAAATTTGACGATTATTGTTGAAGAAGTCGGAAAAAATCATGCCGACTGGGAGCTTTACTGGCGTGCGCTGTGTTAACCGAAAAAGACACATCAAATTTATGTTCTACGGTATTGTTCATCTTAAAAAGTTCAACAAAAAAGTCCGCAATGGCATATGTTTATCTTCTAAGGATGACCCACAATAACCATTTTTATCTTTCAGAATTTGATAAAAATTTAATCGTTATTTCCGAAGCTTTTTTGACCGGTATAGTATTAATCCTTGTCCAAAAAAATAAGTTATTTAAATTGGGCATTTAATTTAGATAAAATAGGCCTGTAAATTATATCATTTAAATGAAAAATTCAAAAGATATCACAGTTTCAAAATTACGCGTAGCAACGCGGGCGCAGCGGTAGGAGTCATATGACCTTTTCCTCTGTTATTAGGTATGAAATCTCGGTAGTACGTTCCCGTGGGATATTTTCCGACATCCACGCGGGCGAAACCGCGGGAATATCTAGTATGTATTAAAGAGATTAAAACTTCCAAAGACCTGATTCAACACCCACAACATGAGCCAAACATAATCTTTATGTACAGACGATGTATCACTAGAGCTGCAGTCGCAAGCTGGTTCAATACTCCCATACGTTACCTACTTAGTGTTGATAATTTAAAAATTCTCCGAGTTATCCCAACTAAATGCGAACAACGTCGTCGCGTGTGCTGTCCTACAGGGTGGGAACAACGAGATACTAGCGATTTAGAAACGGATAACCAAGTTATTAGTAGTTTCTAAGATGTGACTGATTTTAGTTACAGATTAAGATATAATGCAGCTGCTAGATTTGAGGCTAGTGATGTCATACTGCTTGGAGTTAAAGAGCACACAGAAACCTAATAAAAAAAGAGTTTGAAAAAACAATGTGTTAGTAAAAAATGCATTACCTATTTAAAACTAAATATTATTCTACGAAAGAACAAATTAAATACAAAGAAACAAAATGAATCAGAATACCCACAATCCCCTCTACAATGAAACTTTATTGAGGGGTTAATCCAAAGCCATATCGTTTGTAACTTGCACTCGCCAGTCGCACAGTGTCGCAGTCAGGCCGCGGCAACATGCCATTTGTAAACTATTTGTATGCGGCGAGTGTGCCGCCCTCACTTTTCTTACTTCCCAGTGACGAGCGACCGGCAACGCTACTATCTTAGCGCGCTTTCCAACTACAACAACTCACAAATGTTGTGTTAAATTCCCCAACACGGTGTCTTCATACGGCTCCGAAGAACTAACACGGTGTCTCTAAACTTCGATGTTGGAAAACCTTAGTTTATTCAGTCACATTGGTATTTATGTGCCGTTCGAATATCGCGTGCATGTTCGCTGAATTAAATTTTGTTCGTGCGATGTTTTCGCTTGTGCGCTTGATACGTTGATTGAAAGGTATTTACGTACGTGAGCGTTGCTTTGCAATGATCTATTTGTCTGCTGATCCTGAATTTTCGGTTGAAATTGATTTGTTGGGAATTCTGTGCAGATAAATTTTATTACTACTATTGCTCGCTGCATTGGGATTGATATTTGAATTTCTGGAATCTATTCCGAATTTAACGTTGTGTGTATCATGGAGTTGGTTCATGCAAACATTGTTTAACAATGTGAAATACAGGCGCCAATAGCTTACTGGAAATGAGAGCTTGTATTTATTACACTCTTTCCAACCCAACAAGTAGTATCAAGTAATTTCTTATTAAATGTTACTTTGATTGAACGAAAAATGTAAATTTTAACACTGGTTTCAAGTATGTAAGTGCTTTGCAACTGACTATTTGCATATACAATGATCCAGTACATATACATAGCAGTAATGCTAAACGTATCTAAGAAATTGGCAACGGTCCGTCATGTGATAAAAAATATAAACCAATGAAATACAAAACCGTTGCAATGTTCGATGCATTTTTATAGCTCAAGCAATAAACTGGTGCGGGTGAGACGAAAACGACAATAGTGCACTTAAGTCGCTCATAAACGGTATATCATATCCTACCGAACAATGTAATTTATTTTGCAGTATTGCTGAACATCATCTGATTTGAATAGATATGCTCGAAGCTCTAAGTCGTTTTTCACTTTATGTATTCAATTCTTCCAATCAAATGATTCATGCTGCAGATATTTGGAAAGTTGTAGTAGAGGAAATGTACAATGTAGAAATGAAATATGAGTAGTTTGTATTTTGATAGCACACGATTGCTTTAGTATATTCTCCTTTTACTGATACAGCACATAAACTCAGGTTTGAAGATGTTAATGTAAAGAGATACAAAACTGTGAGATAATAAGAGACTAACGTAGACAACTTATTTTGTTATTGTTATAAGTTCACAGAACAAAAATATTTTCATGGTATGTTCTTTCCTATTTTTGTAAGTTTTGAATAATTTCAACAAATTCATTGAAATTGATTTTAACCGGGTCACAGCGAGCAAACATCGGATCTTCCAGTTTCTATATCATATTTTTTATTGATACAAATAAAATTTTACTATCCTGTTTGTCATGTTACTACTGTTTGTGATACGCAGTTTTACATACTTTAACGAGTGTATCCGAGATGTCTTGGCATCAGCACTGAAGGATCTGTTACAAACAATGATTAATGGCACTTCTACGCTTTAATATAAACTTTTCCTTTACTTTCTTCCGTATATTTGAAAATATTTGCGCCATATTCTTCATTGTCATCAACGTTACTTACAACAAAATCTAAATATCCAAGTAGCTTTTCATTATAAGATTTTATTTCAGTATTATTATCTTCTTTTATAGTTTTAGATTCTAGCTTTCAGCTACTATTGCATCTCTGGTTTCGCATACATGGCTTCAGATTCTGCAAATGTACTTTTCGGGGCGCATTTGTATCGTTTCAATACATTTAAGACCGTACTATAAAATCAAACTAGTAGTGGAGGTTTGAACTTGGATGATAATAAAATGGGTAAAGACAAAATATAATGAGAAATAACCAACGAGAACTATTATTGTAAGCTATAAGAAAGATAATGGTGTACTCTCATGATTATGATGTCATTGTTACTATCTAAATGAAAATACTAATCATATTGTTGCAAAATATTTATATCTTTCTTTACTATCCTCCTATTTAACACAATTAACTGTGGGTATCATAGAAAGGTCTTAATCTACCTATTCAGCTTTTCCTTCATCGACCATCGACAACGACCAATTCCAATTCCAATTGGTCGTTTCCTATGGAGAAGAGCCGGCGAGAGAGAGTTACTGGGTAACACGTATAGTGTTACCCGGTAACTCTCTCTCGCTCTTGGTAAAAGTAGTTGTCAGACTGTCAAAGATCTACGAATGACAGCCGGGATTAACGGCGTAACATACTTTCCGATTCAAGGTCATCCACTATCACACCGCAGCAAGCTAAGCTTAACCTTGGATCGACCCGTACGGCTATTCTTATTTAGCTAAGAGCCCCTCTATATTAAGTATAATTATATTGCTAATAATTATGTTTACTATTGATAATGCAATACATAATCAATCATATAACCATCGAGACTGAAATACTTTAAATATCATTACAGAATTTAATATCAAATTATGAAAGCTCATTTCAATTAAGTTCGATAATGAAAGAATTCGAATAATTTTTAACGGGAGGGCTTGAAATTTATTAAACGTGAAACTGATCGATGTTTATATTGACGTTGGCACCATTCCAACTGCCATTATTATTGTATGGTATGTGTGTTATATTATGGGTAGTTAGGGGGATTATAGGAATTGAGTGTTTTTAGTTTGACTGTATTGTTATTGTGGGGGATGGGCGAATCATGGTATAGAAGGGCTTTTATTCGTGACTTTCACATCATTGCTTGTTGTATGTGTTCTTATTAGGGATTCGATTGATTGACTGATTAGCATGTATAGTTATAGTAGTCTAGATTTTGAGTTGCTTTTATTGTAGGTACCTACTCCATCGAATACGTCATTAAGTGTAACGTTTCTGCTGAGTCTCGTTTTTAATTCTCGCATGGAACAAATATTTTCATGGTCTGCAGATTGCTTACCGTAAAAAAAAAATGCTTTTGTTAGCATCAATCTCACATCCACATCTGTGTATGGCCTGCAAACGAACCCAAGATACAGGCAAAAATAATACAAATGGGAATGTCGTCTTTTATCTTTATAAAATATCCTCCGCTGTAATATTTATAAGCACACTAAAAACCAGAGATCCAAATTTTAATGTAAATTAAAATGTAGCGATGTTATAATTCGATTTGAACACAGCTTCAGGGCTCTCGATAATATGTCATTATGTTATGTGGCCTAAGTTGTAGGTTAATACGGGATTTGGTGGTTAAACCCGTTAATTCTCTTAATTAGGCCAACAGTTTTCAAATACCTAATCGCTCTGTGGACACGATAATTATGATGATGATTAGTTTCATCGAATTACATCATCTATCACGATATATGTTTGTGTATCTATTTATAGACATTGACACAAATTTGGTTTTAGAGGAAATAACATCGTATTTTTTTCAAGTTTTTAACGGAGCAATTGGTATCCTAGAGCAAAATTATCATGCATCAATCGGATTTCCACAATTACATAATAGAGGTAAAGTTTTTAGTTGAAAACAAGAGTACAAAAAAAAATTACAACTTTTGCGTCCCCTGATAATCAGAACGTTTCAATACCAACAGGTTAGTCCCAAAAACTGGACTACACCATCATGCGAGTAAAGGAAAAATATGTTGTACAGAATATTCAAGGTTGGATGATTCTTTAAAAGTTTATGGTTTACTCACGCTCTTCACTCAAAACTTAGCCCACGACCGATCATAAGTGATTGCCGATATGTAGGATTGTAGAATATTTTTCGAGCGCAACTTATCGTGATACAAAACGGTTGAAATATATTTTAATAGTCGGATAAACTGTCAGATTGTTGCGAGCGCTCGCAGATATCATGATTTTTGGTTCTCATGTTTTATTTATAGTGTTTTATTGATTTGCGTTCACGAATGGGAGAACGACAATGTATCAGCTGGTTATCTTTACGCGTGAGTGGAGTTGTGTTGAGTAGGTTAGTTTTTAGTTACGTGTAGCGTATTGAACGATGACGATTTCATCGAATTGCGTTCTTCTCTGAATCTATAAGTTCTGTGTTACTAAGTAGTAATAATACGTCTGCAGTGAAAGATCGGTAAAGGTATATTTTGAAAGCAATCAATCGACTGAGGATCCAAGTAAGCCACTGCAAGCACAATCCAATGAAATGGGGTGTTATAGACCTCACCGAAACCTAGTGCGAATGCGGAGCTTCTGATGACCAAACCATGTCCCGAGAGTGCCCAAAGTGGTGAATGTCCACAGTGATTATGGACTCTGATCACTGTTAGTTAGTCACTTTCCTCAGAAAACAGTCAGAGCTCAAAGAAACCTTGTGAGTATTGATAGTGTAAATAAAAGTCACTTAGGACAATTTAAAAATAATTTAATGGAAAATCTACCGGGTTTGCCTTACCACAATGACCCGGATCAAGCTTATACTTCACTATTTAATTTCATCGATTATGAGTTTAGGAAGGTTTTCACTTCAAAAACATTGCGTGTTTATTACCACGTTATATTTAGTGATTGGACAACACTAGGTATTTGACAGTGCAAAGGAAGAAGCGCCCATCGTGACCGATCAAGAACCGCTGTGGCAAAGCACCTACAGAGCCCGAAAGTAGGCTTGCGTGCCGCAAAGCCGATTTTCTTGTCACAAATGTCTCTAAACTAGACTAAAAATCACCAAAATTTAGTTTTATTTCTGTCAAATGACGATTATCCTATTCTGAAATAGACTAAAGTGTCACAACTAAACTATATTTTAGTTTGACAGCACTAAGATGGCACTTCGTTATTAATTTAGTGAAAATGGCTATTTCGCTATTCTGAATTTGACGTTTTTTCACCTAAAATTTTGATTGTATCTAACTAAATCTGACTAAGTATTTTGAATTGCGATTATAAAGGTGTGGAATCAAATTTGTTGTCCAGAACTAAAATTCATACCAACACCTCGACTTCAGGTGCAAAAACAGTACTGTACCATTTTTTCTTTTCTTTTGCTTATATCTCGAAAATGGTGTGTCCTATCGCGATAACAATGAAAATTTCGACCCCCTTTAAAAAGCCCATAACCCATAAAACTCAACATGTAGGTAATCATTTTTCATATTTTCTATACCTATAAAAGGTGAAAAATTCCATATAAAACACGTCGAGGCTGCTACGCACAGCAGCCTCTAAACAAAAATAACGGGTTAGAGCAAACAAGTACCACGTGGAGTTGCAATTGTCAAATTCGATTTAAGTTGGAACAAAATTATTTATATTTAGGTTTTTATTTGCAGAATAGGTTTAAGATTCTCATAGCCAAAAGTAAGGAATTTTAGTGATAGTTTAGTTAGTTTAGTTGGGTGTACAAGAGAATTGGCACCAATAACTGTCAAATTTGTTATGTTGTTTTTATTCAGTCAATGCAAAAATAGTCCCATTTGATTGGACACTTATCAAAACTTTATTTATTTATTTATTTATTGGATCTCCAACAGAGGCTACACAATTACATGCAAGATTACAAATACGAGGACAAATACGAGTGTGCGCTTCCAATTATGGGACACCACATCATTCTCTTATAATCTAGGTAAAAACATTAAAGCTTGACAAAGTGAAATAATAATAATGATAAAATAAATCAAAACATAAAACTCGAAAATAATTATAAAGGAAACAAAATTAAATACAAAACAAATTAACAATAAAAACATTTAAAAAAATTGATAATAATAACAACCATAAAAGACAACAGACAAAGATAACAGTAATTAAGTCTTGGATATTATGACTTTAATTTTTTTTTTGAACTTTGACATATTGCATGTAATATGTATGTAATATATATGTATGTTATAAGTGCCCAATCAAATTTATGATTTGGCCTTTTGTTATTTCTTTAATTTGAATATCTGTTCTCAATAACATTGAATTATAGCAAAAGATCGGCATTTAAATTTGCATTTCTTCTTAAGAGAACAGGGTATTTTAAAATTACAGCAAAATGGATCCGAATCATTGTAATTCTGGGAACAGAAGCAAAAAAAAATAGAAAAAGAATGAAACTGAGACTGATCTATCTTTCCTCCGTTTTTTCTTGACACCTAAATATAGGTAAACTATGAACATCTATTTCGTAAGTTTTAAAATACGAAAATAGCAATTAACAGCCACAACATTTTTCAACACAGAAAAAGCGTGTCTAAATATTTTGTAATGATTGACATTTGACACAACTGACAATTGACAGTAGATTGACATATTTTCTTTTTCGATGGATGCGATAAAAAATAATTAATAACACTTAAAAATAAAACATCAATTTGTGGATTGACCAAGTGTAAAATAGGTCGTTCGTTTCGTCGATCACGAAATTTACCATCTATGTTGAACAAGAAGAAAAATAATCTCTTTTGTTGGATAAAATTCAAATAAAAAAAAAAAAAAATTATAAAAATTTATTCATATAAAAGGTAAAACACTAAATACTATTTTTTTTTGTTTTAGCATTTAAAGGAAAAAAAAATCGCAAATGGCAGGAGAATGTACGTTCTACATACAGCAAAATCTATCTAATATTAGCACTGCGCTTTATTTAATTAGGACTATTTAAAATAGTAGATTATTCTTATGTGATTATGTTGCCGTGCGATGGCCAAGTCATTCTATTTATTAAATAAAGAAATAAAGATGACAAATAGATAGGTACTGAATAAATTAACAGACCTGGTTTTACATTAGATCTCACATCTTTTTGTGGTAGAAGAACTACGTTGCGAGACTTAAATTTTTTACATTTTATGTTTTTGATGGGATTGTTCTTTTCCTTTTAAATTCGTAATAGCGTTTAGTTTCATAATCTTATAATTTCTCGAAAAGGTTGCACGGTAGAACCAAACCGGTTACGATCTCAACAATACTGTGTAAGGAATATCCATACATCAGTTTTCAGGATTCCATCCTAACCCAAACAATACATATTTCCAGAAATTTCCTGGCACTTAGACCTCCAGAGCTAATAATTGTATTGTACTTAGGAATCGGGATCTAACCATCATATAATAGTGCAGTTGATTCCGGGGGACGTAGAGCGAAGTGCACTTGCAGTAACTTGCGCAAATGTTTGCCTAGTGATAGGGCGGGTCGGTCTTGGATGAGAGACAGGACATGGTTCTTCTTTATGGTGGAGATTAATAACAGCTTTGTTAAATGAATGCGATAAATGAAAAAAAATTGATCGTGCCAAAGCTGCGAAGAAGTATAAGATGGTCCTTTTTAACCGTCTTCAACAAAGGAGGAAGTTATTATGTTCGTCTGTATGTATTTTTTAAAATATAATGTTCATTGATATTTTCGTGAATTGTAGACCGATTTTGAAAATTTGGTACAGGAAGCTTTCGCGGTAGTCCCATATAAATTGTATTAACTTTGCTTGGGTAGTTTTTGAGTTAGCTTTGATAGCACTTATTTTATTCACTTTGTGTATCTTGATGATGTTATACTACTTCCTGATACTGTTGTTTACATAGCAAGAGTTTTCCAAAAAAAAAAAAATACTACAAAGTGAAAAATAATTTTAATTTCGCAAGTCTTCAATCTTTGAATCTGAATTTTAGTTTTTTGCCGATCGGTTGTTTTTGAAGTGAAAACTTCTTTAGGCGCGTTGGGCTTTTTTGTGATGGGACTAAACCATTGATTTCGCGACACTATAACGCAATTTACCGACATCATGGAGTAAAAGACATCAACGCGTTGATTACCGCGGGGCTAATTATTTTTTTCAAATCATCACTTCTGTCGGCACTCCCGGAGTGCCACTGCTTTTTTTTTTGTAAACAATATTAACATGATTTTAAAAATTTAAAAAATGACATAATACTTATCATCATCACGAGATGATGGTAGATTTTATGTTTTTTTTAACAGTTCTATCTTCCTTCAGTATTTTGGCACTACTTTTTATTGCAATCCAGAGTTCCTGTATAAAAGGTCTATAACCAGCCAAGATACTTTGTGACGATGATTTAAATGCAAGTACCTATGCATTTAAATATACTTACAGTAGTAGACCCTACAGCACTTCACTATTCATTTAACTACTTAGAGATTCACTCCAAGATGCCTTCTGTAGAGATAAGTACCACAATTTATCGAACTCATGGAGACTATAGCACATCAAATGCTTAGAAAGTTGGAGCGCTCCGTGGTCTTACGGTAATCAAACTGAGAGAGACAAGAGTATACAGTGGCTGTGTCGGTTTCTGAGGCTTGTCTGTATGTGCGCAAGTTTGTTTTGTTGTGAAAGCTATAGTAGCAATGCCGTAAAAAAAATGTGACTGAAGTTTTGAATGATAAATAATATTTATTTCTGTTAATTGGTCTAAAAAAAAACACCTTTACACGTTAAAAATAAATTATGTTTTAAAACTAGATCAGTGTTTCCTATCCGACTACTCTGAGAAGAAACACCGAAATAAACTCAGAGGTCACAGTCTCATTTTAAGTCCTGAGATAACTTTGGTCCAGGCCATATGACAAACATGCTGATTACTGTCTGAGATGGTCCTTTGAGAAAAGAACCACATACAAACGAATAGAAACTAATGTTTATTTTGTGCTCAAGGCAAATACACATACCTATAACATGCACTTTACTAGGTTTTCCATAAGGAATTTCTCAGTAGCAGCCCGGAGTCTGGATCTGTGCCCGGTTGATAGCAATACGGTCGCCCTCTATTACTTAAATATAACTGGCGAAATGTGGGTGTACTAAAGTAACATATCTGCCTAATCCTTCGGGGATTACAGGCGTGATGTTATGTTATAACTTGCAAAAAAGGGTGTAAGTATCTTGCATGCCAGTGTGATAAGAACTTCTGACTGCTGAATGTCACTATCGTATGCAAGCTACATACGTGCTTACTTCTGTGCAAGTTACAGGTACAGTTTATTCCCAGTAGTTCAATCAATTAGTTCGACCGAAACGTGAATTTTATAAAGAAAGAAAAGAAAGAAAAATAGGTTTATTTGTCACAGAAATACGTGCAAACATAAAAGACAAGAGTAATCGGAGAACAACACAAAGTACATAACAAATCACGAGCATAGAACAGAAATTACTTAGGCGGCAGCTGCACGACATGACTGTGACAAGAAGGCTTCCACTCAGCATGATGCAGTGCTATGGGGGACCCACAGCACAGCGCTGATTTTCAGTGGTCACCCGAAAAAAGAAAAGATGTACGGAAATCAAGTCAGGTTCAGTGATTTTGTAACAAAACAAAATAAATAGTGCTCAGAATGTAAGACAACTGTACAATAAATTATAAGAAACATAAAAATAAAAAATAAAACTATCTGCAGGCATCACTCTACGTGCACAAATAATACAGATACCTAACTATAACATATTATTACTACACGAGGATATAGAAGTGTTTTGTCCCGCTCCCACCCTCACCCTCGCGTCGCCGTTATCATGCACTGAGACTGACCAGCGAAATTCAAAAGAAAATTTGTTTCTATCATTATTACTTTCGAAACGATAAAACTCAAAAGAGTACAAAAATATTGTAATATTCCTCACCAAACATTCCACCCGACCAAAAAACAAAAAAGAAACAAAACTAAACATTATTCGAAATATTTTTCATTCGAAATCACAAACTAAATTCACAGGTTTTGCATACAGTGAATATCTCGAATGGAGCGGCCGTTTATTGAACGGAATCGAACGGGCGTACCGATGAATCGACGGTAAATTAATAATCATATTACTTTTTCAGTGGAATGCAAATATTTGATGATTGCGCTGCGGCGAGTGCTGAATGTCGATACTGAGAGACGAGGAGACTGAATGCTGGATGTGGTTCATCGTAGTGTATATACATATGTGAAGTATGATTGAGCGTGGTTCTGATAGGGTGTTAGTTATCTTTGAAAGCTGTTGTGTGATGCAATGATTCATCCTCGAGTTTTAAGCTATTGCATAGCTTTTATCGCGGGCTTTGAGCGCGGCGACCAAATCAAGAAAATTCTGTCTACCATGTAATGACGGTTCCCATGACAACGTGATGTTGTCATGGGAACGTAATTTTCATTTTATGTCATCACGTCATCATCCCAAGTGTAGCGTTGACAAATAGGAAGTATGGAGGTTACAAATGCTATGCAATAGCTTTACCGCGGCAGTCCCCGAGTGCCACACGTTTTTTTTATTTACCTCTTTCTCCTAAAAATTTATACGCAATAACGACAACTGGTTTATTTTACCACCTAGCCTGTGCCGAATCATGTCGACCTGAACGTGTGAGTAGCTTCCAGGAGTACCGCTAATAATGTTTTGTCCTCTGTATATTACCTATTATAGTGAACTAAATAAACACCAAAATCTAAGGTTTATAAATATAATGTTCTTTTACAAAACGTGACAACAATAATCTTAGTTTGGTTGTTCAGTTTTGAATTGTACCCGTGTTAACATTTTTAATTTTATAAAAGTAACATCCAGCAAAATTTTGTTTCAGTTTATAATCCAGCTTCCTTGTTGAGCTGTATTTGTGTACTGTTGTGAAACATTCATGATCGGTTTTTCTCGCTATGCAATCGACACATATAGTATTTTTTTAATTTAATCCAAGTTTAGGAAGAGCGGAGTGCTAGATGATTCGTTCTTGTATTTTTTTGAATTTCAGAACACTCGTGTTTTGTTTTTTAGATGTTTATCCTATACTATTAAATGAGTAATATTTGTATATCCTTATCCTTACATATTATAAAACAAAGTTCCCCACCGCGTCTGTCTGTCTGAACGCGATAAGCTCAAAAACTACCTAACAGATTTTCAAACAGTTTTCACCAATAGACGAAGTGATTCATGATGAAGTGATTGTATATTTAATCATGGTTTTGTGTAAATTGGCTGAAATTTGACGATTATTGTGAGCACCATGTATCTATCACATATTAAATTATTTGTCGTTGCTTAATTTTTAATTCTTTTTACCTATTATGGTATAGTAATTTTATCCTAGGTGCATCATATACAAACACTTGTATAACATTTTAAAAGAGTAACGGTGGAGTTTCTTGCCCATTCTTCTCCACACGAAAACTATCTTTTGGAAGGGGCGACTAGAATCAAATCAATTTATTATTTTGTAATTTTTGACGTTCAAAAGTGCCATACATGGGCCTATTTGAAATAAATGATTTGACTTTGAAGATATCGGAAAAAAGCAGTCCGACTGGGAGCTTTATTGGCGTGCGCCGCGGAAATCGTAAAAGTTACATAAAAATTATGTTCTACAGTATTGTTCATCTTAAAAAGTTCAACAAGAAAGTCCGCGATTGCATATCTATCTTCTAACGATACCCACAGTAACCATTATCATCTTTCAGAATTTGATGAAAATTTTATTATTATTTCCGAAGCTTTTTTGACCGGTTTTGTATTAATCCTATCTAATAGAATATAGTATTTAAATTGGGCATTTAATTGAGTTTAAAATATGCCTTGACTACATACTATTTAAGTTACCAGTATAAAATATATCACAGTTTCAAAATTACGTGTAACCACATAATTATGGTTGACGACAACGCGGGCGCAGCGCTATTAGTCAATGACATTTCCTTGGCTATAGGTATGTAATCCCGGGAATTCGTTCCCGTGGGATATTTTTCAACATCCACGCGGGCAAAGCCGCGGGCAAAAGGAAGTATATTTCTAATCATGATATACATATAAATGTATTTGTTATCATGTTCTCGAAAACGGCACTAACGATTTCGATGAAAGTTGCAATATAGGGGTTTACGGGGGCAAAAAATTTATCTAGCTAGGTCTCATATCTGGGAAAATTCATTTTCTCTGTATTTTCACCTGAGTAGAGCTCGGTCGCCCAAAGTTTAGAACAAGATCCCATGTGTTTAGATTGATTTTACCATACAATAATGACATGGCAGCATGGAATTAGTATGTACTATACGTGGAATTAGTATGAACTATTCTAAACTATTAACTGAGCATTCTCTATTTTTACCAGAAAAAAAAAAAATGAGATCTGTTCATTGGTAAGAACATCACTTGAGAACGGCTGGACCGATTTGGCTATTTAGTGTTTTAAAATGCTCGTAATAGTCCAAATTTGGTTTTTATGAAAAGTTAAATAGGAAAACTTTCCTAGAAACTTTAAAATTCGGGAAAAACTGAACGTCCTTTTTCTGTGGGATTTTTGTATGAACTTTTAAAATCTGGCAGAACAACGTCTGTCGGGTCAGTTGGTATATAACATTTTAACTTTGTTATGTTAGGTACCCTTTTTAAGGTAACTTCAGTTTTGATGTTCAATACAACAATAGCTAGTTATTATTACCTATCGTTTATATTTTTTACGTGGAACCAAAGATATTTTATTAATTTTTTCAAATATTTTGAGTATTAAAAGAGTAATATCACTTTCTTATTCATATGACTTGAAATAAAAACCAGCCAAGCTAGATGAAAAAAAAAACCTGCACTTTATTTTACCAAATGTTCATACAATTTCTACCACCACAAAAGTAGTAAACCATAATTCAAGTCCACATCTCAAAAGTCGGTTAAAAAGCCCGTAGAACTGAGGTGTTGGGCCGTGTGGATTGCACTAAATTATTCCCCCGGGCTTGAGGCGAGTTAATGAATTTATAATCAAATTACGACAGTACTACGCCCCGTGAGAAATTTCACAGATAAATCTTTATAGCGTTATCGTTTTATTTGTTTCCTGGTGACCGTGGATTGGATTCTGTAGGTTTTCTGTGAAGGTCGATTCAGTGCGCGCTAGCTTGGAAAAATTCTTCTTTTAAGATGTGAAGAAAGGACTAGCCTGTACAGTATCTAGGTGTTTTTCATCTATTAGAAATTAAATAGTTTTCTTCTTGTCTCTTAAGTTCGTTCAAACGTTGTCTGTTAAAGATCACTTTTAGTGATAAAACCCCATGTTGAAATATGTAGGTAATCTAAGTAACTTAAAAAATATAAGCTGTACTCTTTAGGTAGTAGATATATACCTACCTATATACAATACGGACAGAATCATGTATAGAGGCGTATGGTATGATCCTTCAGCTTCCGTTTCTTACAAATTGATACAATTTATCATATCTGCGTGCCAGTTACCAGTTCTACGCATAACGCACCTAACTATCCTAAATAATTCCACCACACAATACCACCTAACAGAACCTACTAAATCTTGAACTGGAAGTGGGCAAGACATATAAACGGCACATAATTTATTATCTACCATGCGAGCACCGAGTGAGCCCTTTCGTGAAAATATTAAGTAAATAAACGGAGTGAGCGCTTGGAGGTTATGGCCAAGAAAAAGGCGATAACGATGTGTATCGCCTCTTTTATTGTTGATAGTGTGGAGGGGGGTATTACGTTAATATGAACGGAATGAGTAAGGTTTTAGTTTATTTTTTGTTTAGTAAGAACTTTTAGTTGATTTTAGTGGATTGAGTGGTTTTGAATGCGGAATTTTTATCCACCTTATTTTAGACGGTTAATTTTATTGATTAAAAAAGAAGTAATAGGGATAGCCACATACGAATTAGCCACAGATGCCTCCTGGTCATCGTCTTAAAATAATAACCTACAAAACTTTTAGTTTCTTACTTAGTTGCGGATCTTTTTAGAAAAAAGAATAGAGGTGTCGGTGAACTTCGCATTTTGAGAACTCTGTGCATAGTTTTTCCTCATATTAACTATATTACGGACTAAAGTAAAAAGTAAGTACTAGATATATTATACTAACTAGTGGGTAAGTACAGCCTTTCAAACGCCAATCGAGAGGCCACAACAAAGCACACTGCTAGCTAAAACAAACCTTGTCAGATTGAAATGTTTCGACAAACACTAAACGTGTAATGAGAACGTTCGCTCAAGATATTGCCAAGCATTTTGTTTCTATCAACTTTTGATGGATTTCGACAAATCCAGAAATAAAGTATCCTTGTTCTTGAGAGTGGACGATAAATCGATTTTGAGTTGGAAAATGTTGTATTAACTGTTTTATTTCAGGCCAAAATTGTACAGAAGAAACGTTGAGATTTAGAATAAAGCTGACTTTATTAGTAATCTTGAATGGAGTTATGTCCACGCTGAGTTCACTAAGGGTTAATGTTAGAAAAGAGCGACTACGGTGATCTCTGTCTGACTTTGATAGTAGGCAGGTACTTTTATTAAACCGTCTGCAATGGTGTTTATAAATATAATCTTAAATATTGACAGTTGCCTTCATGTTTTCCACGTTAATAATGCATGTTTTTGTACATCCAAAGCCCTTTTCAGATGAAGCGAAACTTACTTCATAAAATCTCCAACAGTACCTACTAGGTATTATGAGATCAATAACAATTATGGCCCTATTACGTCTAACAATAAACTACATTCTATCACCACTCTCAAAAACGTGACATCCCTTAAAACCCGGGACAGGCTCAAAAAAATAAATCCAAAATTATAATTAATTTCTGAAACTTTATTGCTCACAGTAAGCCAGTAAGCCGAAAATATTGAAAAAAAAGCGAAGCGATCACCTTTTTACGACATCGTAAGCGGGACCATTATAGGGGTCACTTGATATGGGATTTCAATGTGAAACTCGTCATTGCACGGATAATATTTTCGGCCGTAACACTGAAATAAAAATGGTTGTAAAACTCTATGTACAAAATCATGACGTGAAAGGTTATAAAGGGTGGCTACAGTATACCGTATAGTTATATCAAACTTTGGTCGGGAGTTAAAAGTTTTGGTCGGGATATGAAACGTGTGAAGTGGTGGCCGGTGACAAACGAATGTCCGCGTTCGTATTGTGGCGCGGAGAATTGTGTGGAATGGCGTGGTCACTGGTCGCATACCTACGTACTTCGTGTATGTTTGCGGGGCATGTGTTGATGCTTTTGGGAATCACGGATGCATTTGAGTTCGACCTCTCTGTTTAATGACAAGTAAAATCACGTCATTCTCATTATCTACGCAATTTTCTACGTAGTAAACTGCACCTTCCACGTCAAAATTACTTCATGTTTTCGGCTAACCATGTTAAAGTTTCTGTATACAACATTCTAATATTACACCCAGCAGTGACGAATAACTACAAATTTAAACAACAAGTAATACGAAGACGAAGTTTTGTATCGGTGGGGAAGTTTGAACCACATACAAGTTATTACATAGTTGATAATTACAGATTTCAGCGTTCCTACAAAGTCGACGAAAACGTAGTGAACTGGGTCGGTAACACTGATGTGCTGTTTATTATTTTGGTTTTATGCGTGTGTACTTCATGATCGACAGGCCAGGGTATAGGCTATTAGGGATTACTTACTCGGGTGAATAGGCAAGAACTTTATATTCGTAACATCATCATCATCATTTCAGACAAAAGACGTCCAATGCTGGACATAGGCCTCCCCCAAGCACCTCCACTTCAACCGATTCTGTGCTCTCCGCAACCAGCGGATTCCTGCAACCTTCACAAGGCCGTTTCGTAACATAACAAGTTACTAATAACAACTGCCGGAGGCTCTACGCAAGGTTCGTGAGGTTTATGGCCCTTTACGGGGTACCGGTGTGGGCACGTTCATTGAGGCTGCGGCCTGCCCGCCGGTTGAACGCGTCCCAGATGGTCATGGCCATCCGGCTGGCCCGGGGATACCGCACGATTTCCTGTGAGGCGGCGAGCCTTCTTGCCGGATTACCGCCATGAGATCTGGAGGCAAAAGTCCTCCCACACATCTGGAAGTGGCTCGAGGAGGCGAAACGCCGGAGCTTAACTCCGCTGCCGCAAGAAATCACGGCACAGCGGACAGAGCTCCGGCGGGATCTCATGGCGTCATGGAGAGTGCGATTGTCGCAACCCAGCGCTGGGCACGCCACAATTGCGGCGATAAGTCCCCTCTTTGAGGAGTGGTTAGAGAGGCGCCACGGCGTCCTTACCTTCCACCTGACGCAGATGCTCACAGGACACGGTTGTTTCGGGAGGTTCCTGTTCAGGACAAGGCGGGAGGAAACGCCCGGGTGTTACCATTGTGTGGATCGCCCGGAGGACACGGTGGAGCATACGGTGGAGGTTTGCCCGGCTTGGGCGGAGCATCGCCGTGTCCTCGTGGAGACGATCGGTGGAGGTGATCTCACGCGTCCAGCTCTGGTTCAGTCCCTGGTATGGAGCGAGAGGAAATGGGAGGCCGTCATCTTTTTCTGCGAAGAGGTTATGCTCGCGAAGGAGGAGGTGGAACGCGTGAGGGAGAGGCAAAGTTCGCACCCTCACGCCCCTAGCCGCCGCAGGAGGAGACGCCCTGGGCGTCGGGAATCGCAGGCCGATTTCCGGCCACCGTAGGCGCGGGCTTGTGGACGGTGAGCAATAGGTAGCTCGCCGTCCGATAAGGACCAGGCCCGGGTCGACGGCGCGTTGTGTTCCACGCGCGCCTTTAAGAGATGTCAGCAGAATTGACGGAGTCCGCTAGGGCCGATGCCTGCCGGGGGTGCGAAGAAATCCGAAAGGAGATCGTGGCCCCCGGCAATATGGCATCTGAAGGAACACGGATGGGTTTTAGTCACACCCTCCCGCTCCGCCCAGAGTGGGAGAAGTTATTTCATAATTTCCCACACAAAAGATGAGGGTATAGGCTATTAGGGATTACTTACTCGAGTGAATAGGCAGGAACTCTATATTCGTAACATAACAAGTTACTAATAACAACTAACTCTACAAAACAATATTGTGACCATATATTTCAGTGTATCGTTATCATCAGAGTAGGTAATTGCTGTGAACATCGTAAATCAAATGTCTAAAAACCAAGAATAATTCCAAAGAGCCAAACCACCTTTTTAAGCTGATAATATTATTTTTACTTACTGAATCGTAATTGAGACAATAGCAATTAGTATTTGTATTTACAGGTATCTCAATACTGATTGCTATTATTTCCATATCAATCGTCTTCTTGTAATAAAATGATTTTATTCGTAACAAGGATACGGTAAGCTGCAAAATACCTAATGGAACCTCCAACATTTTCAGAAAATGGATGGGTAGAATCTCTTGTAAATATTAAACCTTTTTTATTTTTAGAATACCCAAAAAGTACGGGATTGAAAAATGTTTTTCTCTTCAAAATTTAACAAGCTGGTAGTTTAAAAAAAAGAAGGGAGTATCAAAACCGAACATCTAACAAAAAACCGTTAACGTAAAAGTGTGTGCCCCATAAAATACTGTTCGTCGAATAGGGTTCTCACGAGCTAAGTAGAAACAAAATATAATATTTTTTATTATATTTCCGAATTGTTTCTTAATATATTTTGCCCACCAAGTTTTATCTTTTTGATGTATTAGGTATGTTAAAACTGTTTTGTACTCCCCGTCACTTGTCCCTATAGGTTCATTAGAAAACCAGCGTCAGACAGCATCTGTCTGGCATTAATGCTGAAATGAACATTTTTGTAGCAGCCATGAGGCACACGCTATTATTGTTAAGAGATTATTTTCACTTTTTATTTTGTTATTTTGTATTGTGTCTACGAACTGTGTCCAAATAAATATTATTCTTTATTTATTTCTTTTTTATGCATTTATTCTTTGAAACTAGAAACGCTCAATGAGACAAAAAGTTAGTATCTAAAGTGGTTGATGATTTCACAAATTAAGTACCTACCTAATTAAAAAATATGAATAAAACAGAATTAGTAAGCATCAGATGATTTGCAACAGCCGCACTGGTCGATCCATCAGGTTAAGCTACGCTTGCCAGGGTTGGTCAGTGGATGGGTGACCATCTTTACATAACGAGACTCCTCCGTGCCTTGGAAAGCACGTTAAGCCGTTGGTCCCGGCTGTCATTCGTGGATCTTTGACAGTCGTTACGGTTCGTCAGAAGCCCGAAAGTCTGACAACCAGTCTTACCAAGGGGTATCGTATTACCCAGTTACTGGGTTGTGGAGGTCAGATAGGCAGTCCCTCCATGTAAAATACTGGTATTCAGCTACATCCGGTTAGACTGGAAGCCGACCCCAACATAGTTGGGAAAAGGTTAGGCAAATGATGATGAGATGATTTAATTAAATAGGATCAGCATTGCCATTCAACGTGGCATCCTACGATGCCTTTTGAGCACTTTTCCTGTTGACAGCGATGCGAATAATTTTTTTGATTTCAGATTTCTTCCCCGCTTTAAATAATACGTGTACATAATATTATTATTATTTTAAGACTGTTAGCTTGCAAATTATGTCAGTAAATAATATCTTGTTTGAAAATTCAATAGACATAACAAAATTACTTCCTCAGGCTTTTCCTAGAACATTAATTCGCAGTATCAAAAACACAGTTAAAATCCGTGGTAACTCCTGTAGCAACCCTGTAAAGATCATACCCGCGAGCGATACGCAACGGCGCGTGATCTCGCATGAAACGAACGGATTTCAGACCGCCTGAAACGTTCCAATCCTAACGCAAACGTTTGCGCAAGTTTTGCACTCAAAAGAATATGCTATATTGGTGTTTGAGCGCGATATGGGCGTTTTTCCAATGTTTTGCCAGTCTTAATATCTTCAGGTTGCGTTATTGTTGTTTTGGGAAAGGTTTTATTGGTTTGCATTGATCTTTGGACTCAATAACAACTATACGAATTAAGTTAGTTGTAGGTATGCCCAGTTAGTTCAAATTACAAAAAAAAAAATAACTGTAAAAAATATATTTGGTTAGTTTAACATCAGTCATATTAAACTCTCCAAATATATATCCACTTTTATTAGTTATTAGAAGCTAATGCCCCCAGTAACATTGAACCAAACGAATATCAAGATGAAAGTTTCCATTCTGCAGAAAAGTATCAAATTAAAAACTATTTACCGATGGTTATGGATCCAGAATGAGAAATGTATCATTCAAATGCATGTGTAGCGGTTACACCGCCACATACGAACTATGCATTAAAAACATGACGTTACAAATCCTGCATCGCGCAATTAGAGTTTACCGTGCGATTAACATATTTACAAGATTCCGACTTCAACGGTTGGGCAGTTGCCCGCCAGACACAACACCCGTCTGGTCGGAGGATTCTCCCTTTTCTATGGTGGATGAGTGAACTTTACATCCTGTTCCTCATCATACCACTAAACATTATATAATTAAGTATTACAATTTTAGTCCCAAAATATACTTAAATTCGACTCATACAAGTTACTACCTATGTTACCGAATACAAAACATAATAATATTATCGAAAACAGCAGCCGAAACGGTACGGGAACGGAAATAGAATTTTACTTTGATACATCAAAGCTGTATCGTACAACGTTCAGTTGACTTGAAAATTTGTAAATGTTACGTATCATATGGAATTCGGAGTTATGTACTTGTTTCAGCTGTGTACTGATTTGAAGTGGTTTTGAAATAGATTTTGGATCGGGCAAAGTTTGCCCTTCAAAATTATGCTGAGAGCAATATTTCACATTGGAATGATTTGGTAAACAGTACCTATATTTTAAACCGTTACGTATTATAATAACTAAAGTTATTCTAACTATTTTCGAGATAACTACCGTCAAAAGACCTACTGTTTAAAATACCTAACGATCGTTTCACAGATTTTTGTGATAACTAATGAACGAAATCCATACAGGAGAAAAGCCAAGACAGAAATCAAGACATAGGTACAAAAATGATCAAGGTAAAGGCGTCGTCGCATGCCTGGATACCATGTGGGTGCCAGGAACATCTACAAAATTATAATGGCATGCGACGACGTCTTTACCTTGACCATTTTTGTATCTATGTCTTGATTTCTGTCTGAAATATTTGCTTGTTTCGTACTTTTTGGATCATTTTTATTTTCCTGTAGTCGGGTTACAGTTTTTTATTAAACTTAATTTTTTATTCTAACAATTATCGTTTCAATCATCATCATTTCAGCCGAAAGACGTGCACTGCTAGACATAAGCCTCGCCTAAGCACCGCCACTTCAACCAGTTTTATCAATTGAATTTTAATTGAAAAATCATCGACAATAATAAAATTGTATTATTAAAATTAACCTCAATTGTCAAATTAATGAGAGCAGTGGTGGCCCAGTGGTAACGGCCGTGACTTACAGTTATAGGTCATAAGTTCGAACCCAGACAGGCGCTTTACTTTATGTAAATTAAATCATCACCATTGCTCTCAATACCGGTGAAGAAATACATCGTGAGAAAACCGGCATGTCCTAGAACCAAATATTTCGAAGACAAGTGACATCCACCAATCCGCACTGGGCCCGCGTGGTGAATTACGCCTCTCACTCACAGAGAGGTGGCTTGAGTCCTAGCAGTGGAAATGTTATTTTTCAAACAATTATGGGTCATATGAAAAATATCTTTAGGTAAGGTAATGTAAAATTATAATTTCAAGTTCAAATAATCAAATCAAAGCACTTAATTTGTAATTGGCTCTACAAATTTGTATCCACAGATATGTTTTCTGATTCACTTGTTGATATTTTCATTGATAATTTCGGAATAGACTATAGGTATATACTGCATACGGTTATAGCTATTGTAGCTGTTTGTATTGTTCGTCGAGTTGAGCTCCTTATTAAGTTCTTAGTTGAGCTCCACGATTACTGACAAATGTTTGCACTGACTGGATAGGTCCACTCAAATCTGTGTGGTTCTTTCCTCAAAAGACCATTTCAGACACTAATCTACATAGTTCTCATATGGCCTGATCAAGATTATGTCTGGACTTTAAAAGAGACTGCGACCTCTGAGTTTGTTTCGGCCTTTCTTTTCAGAGTAGTCAGATAGGAAACGCCGAACTTATCTAGCTTTTATTTTTGTATGACGTGTAAAAGTGATTCCGATATCCTATTTACAGAATAAACAATTTCATTTCATATTGTCGCTTCGCCTTCGCAATGTATTGGTAAAGGCAGTTTATATTGCTAAGGCACTATATCCTTTAGACTTAATGCAAACAGAAACGATGTGACGTGGATACGAATTTTGACGAGGCACGGACGTTTGTCGTTTTTAATAAAATGGCGCAACGCACACATTGCGCACAAAGGTGACAGGGCCTGCAACTACGCCCCGTTACGAAGCCTAGTTTTTGCTGGGAGCTAACGAAATTGGTTTCTATTCCGAACTAGCTTTTGCCCGCGTTTTCACCCGCGTGGATGTCGGAAAATATCCCATGAGAACGTACTACTGGGATTAAAAGTACCTGATATGTTAATACAGGTTATACAATTTTTGTGTGCCAATGGACAATGGCAGACTCCCAAACAAATTTTTGTTGACATTTTTTTTTGCGTCTGACGATGAAAAATGTACAGTTTGAATTCCTTAACAGTTTTGTCTTAAGATATACTTTAATAGGGAGTCAGGAATGAAAGATATTCCAGTTTGAAGTTCACTCGTTCTAGAGGTTATGTCTTGTCAACAACATACCCTTATCGAAAAAGAAATATAGAAATACCTACTTACCACTTAGAGTATCATTGATAGAAATGCATTTTTAAAGCAAAATAAATGAACTATATATTCAGAATTATATGTCTAGCTGACCGCAACGTGCGTAGGTCTGCCACATGGCTCACATGCGATGTAAGCAAATAAATCCAATCTTCCTAGCCTTTTCCTATGTTATAGTCGGCTTTCAGTCTAACCGGATGCAGCTGAATACCAGTATTTTACATAAAAAGACTGCCTATAAGATTTCCGCAACATAGCAACTGTACGATACCCCTTGGTAAGACTGGCCATCAAATTTTCGGGTTTCTGACAACCCATAACGACCGTCAAAGATCTACGAATGACAGCCGGGACCAACGGCTTAACGTGCTTTCTGACGTATGGAGGAGTCTCGGTATGTAAAGATGATGACCCATCCACGAACCAATCCCGGCAAGCGTAGCTTAACCTGATGGTTCGACTCGTGCGGCTGTTATTAATTAGCCACGAGCTCCTCTGTAAATAGGTGAATAAATGTTCAGAAAAATGTTTATGTAATAATCTTAGCCAACAATCTTTAGGACAGTTATAGATATACGAGTATATATAATTATGATTAATTATATGGTAGGGGTAGGTCATAAGCATAATATAAGGTGTAGATAAAAACAACAAAATATTTTTAAGCTATTGCATAGCTTTTATCGCGGGCTTTGAGCGCGGCGACCGAATCAAGAAATTCCGTAACGAAAAAAACCTAACACCCCCCACTCCGCCTACCATGTAATGATGGTTCCCATGACAACGTGATGTTGTCATGGGAACGTAATTTTTGTTTTATGTCATCACGTCATCATCCCAAGTGTAGCGTTGACAAATAGGAAGTATGGAGGTTACAAATGCTATGCAATAGCTTTAGCGCCGCAGTCCCCCAGTGCCACACGTTTTTTTTAATAGGTATTTGTTCCTCATCATCCCTAACCACAATGTTAACAGCTTCTTCACTGCCAGAAACTTCTCTTTGCAAGTTATGCCTCGCAGACATAGTTATCTTTGACGGGGTCCGCGAACCACGAATGAGAGCCGGGACCAACGGTTTAACGTGCTTTCCGAAGCACGGAGGAGTCTCGGTACATCCTTAACTTTCACTAGCATGTTAAAAATTATTGTTATAATAGCCGACATTCAAAATTCTTTACACAACAGTGCAAACAGTGCACCAATCTGTTTCACATAAACTTCTGTAGCGTGCACGAATTCGTCCATCGAATATTCGGTGCTTGTCTAGAGCGTTATTTGTAAGGCGAAAAGCATTGCAATGCAGTGTAGCAGCAGGATAGGACTGGCGACAGATTTGTTTTATATCTACAGCCCTCATATTAATTAATTAATACAGTGTAGCTTAATTTTATTATTCCACTAGCTTCTGCCCGCGACTTCGTTCGCATGGAAATCGTAAGACATCACAATATACTACAATAATAGCCATATTTTTATAAAACTTCCCTGTATACTACGTTTGTAGTTTTATTCTCAGCAGCCAAAATATACAGAGAGTCAGGAATGGTGACTCGGGAGCAAGCGACGTAACAGTTGTCCGTGTGAGAAGCAGCTTATCCTGAGGTCGACACCCGCAGCCTTCAGCCTTCAGTGTCGGCCCCTGTGACTTATTGATCGCAAAGCATACACTCCCAGAGAACTGCACGCGCTTTAACTGGTAATTATGGGGAATTTGTACTTTATACGCGCTATAAACACTGTCTCACCAATTTCCACCTCGATGACGTTTCTCTGCAAAGACATGACTTTGAGCTGGTTTCCATTACACAGATATACAACCAGAAGTCCACTTGCCATTTGTGAATTGAGAAATTCTACGGGGTGATATTTGGCATCATCTTCCTCCACATCAGTATTAATGGAGGTGTATATCACTTCACTCCCTTCAATTTGTGAGAGAATACTGTGGTTAATCGCTGCAGCTTGATCATCTTCGGAGTTAAAACGGAAACACGCCTAAGAATTCTCTTGGTACGGTATTTGACTGATATCCTCGTATATCAGACGAATAAGATCTTCTAAAGTGGGATCTACTCTACCAAGAGTCTCTGGTAGAGTGCTTTCACCAACTTTTAGAAGAATATCGGAGAATACTTGAGCATTTGAATTACCGCCAAGCCGAGCTCGTATGATGATGGTCAAGCGCAGTTTATGAACTCTCGACCATAGAGTCGACCTTTTCAACGAAGTATTCACTTTTTTTGTCAAAACTGTGACACCACCCATCATATCTTGGTTTCTGCGGATGTCCTGCAGGGTTCTGTTTACAGTTTCCACTGCTTTCCTTTTTGCCATAATGCATTCATCCCATACGACGAAGCGCAATCCCCTAAGCACACATCCCTTGTTACTGTTGCGTGACACCCCACAAACAGGCGTTTCGTTGCTCTCTAAATCGATGGGAATCTTAAACATGACGTGCGCTGTTTTGCCACCAGGAAGCAGTGTGGCAGCGATTCCAGAAGATCCACACACATACATATTTTAAAATCGCTTGGACAAATCTGCTGTCAAAATCTGTAAAAAAAACATTTATTCCTACAGTCTTTTGCTCTAAAATGATCAGAATACAACCTTGAATGTTTTGTGACTGTAAAGGACTTGTAACTTAGTAGTTTCCCATAGCTTACGAAGTTTTCCATTTTTTGTGAATTAATACATTCTATGAACTTATTACAAAAAAATCGTTTTACAAAAAGAGTTTAAAAAAACAGATGTAAATCGAACTTACTACCCCGGGCGGCCTACCACCAGCTCATAAAGCAGTATTATTTTAATGTTACTTCAGTGGGAGAAAGAGATGGAGCTATACATCCTGTAGAGCTTCATCTCTTTCCCACACTGAAGTAAACTAAAGTAATATTAAAATAATACTGCTTTTAAGCTGGTGGTAGGCCCTCAGGACTTCAAATCATTCGTCCAACCGCTTATTTATTCGCTTTGTTGAAAGTTAGCTAAAATAGCCGTTCCTATATAAAAGGTAGCGTGATGATAATCATTTAAAAAGTTAAATCGGTAACTACCTATCTACAATATCCCAACCTTTTGGCGCGTCCTTTTACAATTTGCAGAGAAAAATACGAACATGATGTAATATTGCTCATCCCCTATAGCAAATAGCGTGATAGTTTATGCCCTACAGTTGGTACAGACAAACATTCTAAAAACTTTATTTTCCGCATAAGAATCGATCCCAGACCTCGTAGCAATAACTTTCTTTAAAAAAAAATTAACTTCGCTACGATTTTATTATATCTTAGATTATAGGTACATAATCAAAAAAATAAAATAATCGTATAACAAAATGTGAAAAAAAAGAAAAAAAACCGTAGGTGGGAATCGAACTTACAACCCCTTGTTTGCAAAGCAACCGCCCAACCGTTGAGCTAACTGCTTTGTTGAAGCTTGTCTAAAATAGCTGTTCCTATATATTTCATGATTGACTGCTTAGTTCCATAAAGGTATAGCGTGATGATAATCATTTAAAAAGGTTAATCGATAACCATCTACAATATCCTAAAATTTTGGCGCGTTTTTTTCCAAAAATACGAACATAATATAATATTGCTCGTCCCCCATAGTAAATAGCGTGATAGTTTATACCCTATAGTTTGACCAGACTTATAGGGAACACCTAAGCAAAATTTTAACAGAATCTATCCGGTAGAATTTGCGTCATGCTAGAACATAAAAATACAACATAATGTAATATTGCTCGTCCCCCATAGTAAATAGCGTGATAGTTTATACCCTATAGTTTGACCAGACACACAGGGAATATCTATGCAAAATTTTAACAGAATCTGTCCGGTAGAATTTGCGCCATACTGGAACATACATACAGACAAACAGACAAACAGACAAACAGACAAACAGACAAACAGACAAACAGACAAAAATTCTAAAAAAAATATTTTCGGCATTAGAATCGATCCTAGACCTCGTAGCAATTACTTTTTTTTTTAAATATTCAATGTACAGTTTTGACTTCGCTACGATTTTATTATATGTATAGATAAATTCAGTGAGAAGCAAATAAGGTTACGTGTCGTTGGTTTATTGGAGACTTGCGTTACGAAATTAATAACAATATTTGGTGCAGTTAGGAAATTAATTGTTAAGCAAATAACTCATCATCAGTTACGACGCCTCATTGAGGTGGATAACCCATCATCTGTTACGACGCCTCATTAAGGTGGATAACAATTAAAATTCTATTGTATCTCGTTAATGACAGTTGAAAGGATAACAATTAAAATTCTATTGTGTCTCGTTAATGACAGTTGAAAGGATAAGGGTGTATCTTTTTTTTTGGGTGGGAAATTATCAAATAACTTCTCCCTCTCTGGGCGGAGCGGGAGGGCGTGTCAGACTCTTACTGACTAAAACCCACCCGTGTTCCTTCGGTTGCCCTGTTGCCGGGGGCCACGATTTCCCGATCGGTTTTCTTCGAACCCCCGGCAGGCATTGGCCCTAGCGGACCCCGTCAATTCTGCTGACATCTCTTTGAGGCGCGCGTGGAACACAACGCGCCGTCGACCCGGGCTTGGTCCTTATCGGACGGCGAGCTACCCATTGCTCACCGTCCGCAAGCCCGCGCCTACGGTGGCCGGAAATCGGCTCGCGATTCCCGCCCCGGGCGTCTCCTCCTGCGGCGGTTAGGGGCATGAGGGCGCGAAATTTGCCTCTCACTCACACGTTCCACCTCCTCTTTTTTTCAATTTGCTGTCAAAGAATGACTGTTGTGATTCGAATATTCTGACTATTTTTATAAAATATTATAGAATAAACTTTTTCTCTCCATAATACTATCTAAAACTATTAGCGACTATAAAATAAAAAGGTTAGTTGGAAGTTAAAGGGCGTCCCGTCAGCGACGTCATTAATCATAAGGACTATGAATTCGGCGCACGTCTCTGTAACCACCGCTCCGTCCAGGTGAGTGTTTAACTTTGTAGTTGTCTGTTCCACTATATTATTTTATGATTTATTATAGCCTTTTTTATGTCCTATTTTGGTCTGAGAATAGTTTTGAGAAACATATAGAGATGATATTGAAGCCTATGTAGGTGTAGGGACTAACTAAAAGGATAACAATAGCAAATCTAAACACATTATCAATATTAATTAAAGTCGCTTTTTGCGACTGTTCTTCTAAATTACGCAACGGATTTTGATGTGGTTTTCACCATGATTTAGAAAATTTATTCTGGAAGGTATAAAATAGTAATATTACACTCACTTAAAATAAATAAATCTCGATGTTTTGTCAAGCCATAAAAACCGTACGAGGCAGGGACGACTCGCTAGTATTTTTTTTTAAACCTACATTCTTACATTATTATCTGGAACCAATAAATATCTTTAAAAATAAACTAGATTGTATCAGATTTTTAGAACCGCCTAACAAATACTCCACCCAAAATATACCCGATCACTATCCACATTAACCCCCACGGGCTATATACCCACCTACCTATACATATATAAATAAATTGATCTATATGTTAAAAGCGACACGTAACATCGGAGTGTTGACATAGGGCCTATTGCGTCGACAGGTCAACCGTCCGCCTGCAACCGATATTAAATGTGTACATTTGAGCGTGCCCTAGGTAAACGTAAACAATTCTATACGTAGATGCTATACACAATATCTCCAATATATCCTAATCCGTAGGTATTTTCATGTTGGATATTCATGCGTCCGTTACATCAAAGGTTTAATTCGAATGAGTTTTACGTTTCAATGTGTTTGATAGGAATTAATTTTCATTGGGTCGTCGAACGATTAGTGTTTTGTTTCTAGCTGTTTTTGTCTAAGGTAGTGTTTCTTCAATAGTAATTTGAACATACTGTTTGATGTACATGCATAGTGCTTTAGACGAAACCATAGCGCGATTTATTTCGACGCCAACACCATACTCAGAAAGTTTAACGACTAACAGTTTTTGTCTATGGGACACTGGCTAGTTTTGATAACGATTAAAACTATGACTCTTTATTTAAAAAACAAAACACAACATTCCAAACTCGAAATTCCCTCCACATTTTTTTTAAAGCAAAATCTAAATACTCTGTCTCACTGAAAATTTAATTTACGACGAGAACATAATTATATATAATAATCTCGTGATGATTTTGTACGATTTCAAATGTCGACTAAAACCAGAAGAATCGTTTGAAAGACTTCGAATGGTGTTCATAGAAAAAGCCCTTCTAAAGTGACTGTTTTCCGCTGGTTCAACGAATTTAAGTATGGTCAAGTAACTTTGGCGGACGAATAAAGAAGTGGCCGTCATAGGGCTATGACGGCTGTTACATAAGAAAACGTGCTGGCTGTCAAAAATTTAATTTAAGAGAATAGGTGAATTACATATGAAGAGATTCAGCATATACTGCAGATTGGATCGGGAAGTGTGCATGAAATTTTACACGGGCATCTTCGGGTAAGGAAGATAGTTTCACGTTGGGTACCGCACAATCCAACGCAGGCTCAGAAGGAGGTTCGGGTAGAATGGTGCCGAGACATGATAGCAAAATTTGAAGCAGGCTCGTCTCGGCGCGTTTATGATTTCATTACGGGTGAAAATCATGAATTTATCATTTTTGTTCCCTAAAATAAAAAAATCAACTCAAGGGAAAACAGTTTTCATCACCGGAAGATGCACTGGCTGCATTTGAGAAGGGGATTAAAGGTGGGAGGTGTCTGATGCGTACTGGAAAATGTGTAATGAAAATTGGTTTAGACGCATGAAACTGTGTATAGACGCCAATGGAGAGTTATTTGAAAAGATTTAATAAAAAGACATAACCTGTAGTATATTTTTTTAATACCTATCGCAAAATTTTCTGAGTGCCCCATGTATATCGATATCGAGCTTCGAAGAAATCCAAAATACAAATATTTCGTTGTACTTGTTTTTCTTCATAAAAGTGGAATTACAAATCGTTACTATTTATTAAGATTTGATTACCTGCACGTTGGTTTCATCTTGCGATACTTCGTAGCGCAGTCTCATTTTTGCTTGTTTTAACAATTTAAACATATTTATTTACTTTGAAAGTATAACATTATACACATATTTGTAATGTGCTCGTCAAGACCTTTCTTTTGATACCAAACATGTCATGATCATCTCATTTTAATTTTTTCGAGGTTAGAAATTTACGTGTAAAGTCCACCATATTAAATTTAGGGAAAATTTATATAGCCTATGTCACCCGGACCATTATTACAAATCTATTGATACCTCATTCATCAAAATCGGTTCAGTAGTTTAGGCGCTACGGTGGAACACACGTAAAAGCAAACATACATACATACATACATACAAACATACAAACATATAAACATACATACATAGAGTGCTAAAATCATAACCCTTCCTTTTGGCTTTGCCGTAGTCGGGTAAAAAGGACTTTGCCAAAAATATCCGTGTTCAAATTTATTTCAATCTTGTTTTGTTATCTTCACATATTTTTTGCCAGTAGGTATCTACAAGTTACCTCTCAAGGAACATTAAAAAGGTCACAGTCCCCAATTCCTTTCATCATTAATACAACATTATCTTCAAAAGCAGTCTCAAAATCAAAATACCATGTCTCGTACATAACGTTGTTCTAACTAATATGATTTTGGATAAACCTCTTTACCGTATTACGAGTCCTCTACAAACAATCTAATGGGCTTTACGTCAGCTATCATCTCAAAGTGAACTGTGCCTTTAATTGGGCAGGAGACCTCGAGTTATTATGTGTGAATACCTACTGGTTTATACTGGGCACAGACAAAATTATTTTCTTAATCGCTAATAGTTGCCGATTTTGTAAAAACCACGTAAAAAATATGCATTTAAATAAAGCAAGGTGTATTGCTTGAAAAATTAGAAAGTACTAAGTGACTATCAACTTAAAAATCTGCCTAGCCTTTTCCCAACTATATTAAGGTCGGCTTCCAGTCTAACCGGATGCAGCTGAATACCATATTTTACATGGAGCGACTGCCTATCTGACCTCCACAACCCAGTAACTGGGTAACACATACCCCTTGGTGAGACTAATTGTCAGATTTTCGGACTTCTGACAACCCGTAACGACTGTCAAAGATCTATGAATGACAGCCGGGATCAACGGCTTAACGTGCTTTCCGAGGCACGGAGGAGTCTCGGAATGTTAAGATGGTCACCCATCCACAGACCAATCTCGGCAAGCGTAGCTTAACCTGATGGATCGAACTGTGCGGCTGTTATTACTTAGCCACGAGCTCCTCTTAATTTAATGACTGTCGACTTAATTTGTCCATATATTCAAATCTAAAACGTCATTCTTTGACAGTTGTGTGTAACTGCTATAACACGGAAAATTGACGTAGGGTGTCAATTTTCTTAACCGTGAATTTCCCCGGCGTTGTAATTTTGGCTCCCGACCCACCGCGTCCTATCGCTAGCCCGCAATATTACTTCGTTTTTGCTTACCGTTCTTTCTGACTTTTTTCTTTTTGCTCAGCTCCTAAGAGTCGTAGCGTGAAGTTACATAGCCTATAAACTTCCTCAAAAAAAAAAAAACAAATCTGACTGGTAATTCCGGAGATTACTTTATTTATTTTATTTTATTTATTCAGGGAAAATAAACAGCTACAATATGTGTTGGAACAGAGAAATGATAACACAAAATATTAACAATATTGCAGCCCACTACATTATCCGCATATTAACAAAAGAAAATATGATAATGAGTGCCACTAGATAGGTAATAAATAATTACATCACAGTAATAATTAATTACATCACATTAATAATTAATTACATCACATTAATAAAAATAAATTACATCATGCAGAATAGAGATTCTCATTGATTGCTTGGCAACAGAGTAACAATTAAACCTAAAATCAAATAAATAATAGAATAAAGATTAGCTTACATTCGTAATAACATTATTGGTAAATAATAATTTTCATAACATTGCATTTAAATTTGGATTTTGAGCATACAACATTTTTAATATTAACAAAATTACAATTATAAGACTCAACCATTCGACGGATAGGGCAGCGCAAACCAGAATTAGTTGGACAGGTATTGACAGCGAATAGGGTACCTGCACGGATACTACGCATTTGAACAGTGCGTGGAACTACATAACATAGTTTGCTCGTGAGATCGATACAATCAAAATCACCACGAACAATACCATACAGTACAGAAGCCTCTAGATACTTACATCTAGATTCTAGGTTAACCTGCTTATATTTATCAAGTAATTGTGAGTACGACAAATAAGTTTTGTGGCATCTGTAATGCATGGCTCGTAGAAACTTACGCTGGACTTTTTCAATCTCGTCTATGTATTTCTGGTAAACGAGATAGGGACGGCATATTCGAATTGTGATCGTATAAGGGTTTTATATAGGTAAAGGTATGTGGAGATCCGCTTGAACTCAGTGGACGATCTCATAACGAAACCATACATCTTAAATGCTTTATTAACAATTTTATCTACATGCAGGTTTAGGGACAACTTATCATCAAATAACACACCAAGATCTTTCACAGTAGATACATTATTGAGTGTTGTGTCGTGCAATGAGTATTTAAAGTTAATAACTATTTTATTCTTTGTAAAATTGATACAATTGCACTTGGAGAGACTAAGGTGTAGTTTATTGTTTAGACAGTAGTCAGTGAGACTGTCCAGATCTAGTTGAAAAAGTCGACAATCCTCTACAGTCTGTATAGACCTATAAGCTTTTAGATCATCAGCGTATACAAGAAACTTCGTATTTTTAAAACATTTGTCCATGTCATTAATGCATAGAATAAACAATAGTGGTCCCAAGATTGAACCTTGTGGAACACCCGAGGTTATATGCACTGCATCAGACTGATGACCATTAACTACAACACCCTACATATATACAAACAAACTTTTACCTCTTTAACATTTCTCGGGACCCAGGGGTCCCGGACCTTTGGAAGGCGTACGAGGGGCCGAAGCCAACTGGCAGATGCCCCTTAGACGTTTTTAATGAAATGAGGTACCAACCGACGATTATCCCTGTTCGCACTATGCAGGTGCAGCCAAGGACAACCCCCGGTTGGTGTAGGACTATTGTAAAATATGGAAACAAAGATATCGGACTATGGGTTTGGGTTGCTAAAGTGGACTGGTCACCTGGAACTATGGAAGGACTACGGCCCCTGCCTGATCTATGTTCTATATGCACACGGAAAAATGGCAGGGGGTGACTTGCACACTCAATAATGGGCCCCCGAAAACGGTCGCTAGCACATAGTGTCGTAGCGACAAGGGGGCAACACGTCCTGATTACCTCTCTATATTATTATTGTTTTATATATAGATAGACATACCTATATATTATAAATATATAATATAGTATTATTAATATTAGTATACGTAGATCAATATTTTATATCGATCTTATCCGTTAATAGCGTTCTGTTGTAGACAACCTTAAAGATGCACAAGAAACTAAAATATTAAGCAGTTGTTAATGATTACTAAATAAATGTTTACATGGGTACCAACTATTTTCTAAATAAACAGACATAGCTGCACATCAAAGTTTAGTGCTGGAGCTTCAATAAGGTGTATGAGCTTTAATAACGCGCTTTGAGGAGCATTTATTCGCGTCTGAGAAGCAAGTGAACAACCCTATCATGTATGCAATATTACGCCCTTAGAGCCAAACATAATATACCTAGCGATAGCGATTTTTAGGTACTTATATTTATTTATTTATTTCCTTTGGAAGACTTACAGCTAAACAAAACAGACTAATAGCTTGAAAATATGACTGACAGCCAATTACATGTCTTCAAATATAATTAACAGAATAATAATAAAATAAATCTGTGAACAACACAGTACTGCCAACGAAAACAATAAACCGCCAAAGTTATACAAAACTATATATAAGAATACTAATATAATACAATACTACAGTAAATGTGGTAAAATTAGGCTACTGAGGCTAACATAATCTGAGCAATATCACGCATCAGGTGAAAAAGTTAAGGCTCAAGCTCTTTCTGGCCACAGATACACCTGTTGTAAACGGATCGAAGTCAGGCTGTACACATACCCTATTAAAGTTTCTGCATATTAAAGTTACAATAAACAAAAACGATCGCCCAATCAAAAAGTTCCTGGCCCTTGTCCTACATGTTCAAAACAACACTGCGGACTAGAGCTGCGCAAATAATGATATTAATCTGTTGTACAACACTCCTTATCGATAGAGACCGCGATTTTAAGCATCAATAAACATTGATAATTGACGGATCCTCTATTAATATTGACTAACCACGAGTACGGGACGCCTCGTCTTACAAAATGTCGGTTAGCATTAATGTTAGCGTGGAACTTTGTATAATTTTCCACCCTGTTCAATTAACCCCGGGCTTAGCGATATAACGCAAGCGAATGTTAACAGTAAAGTTACTTTTGTACTGTTAAATTGTGTGTGATTTAGACCGGTCTCACACTACGACCGTTTCATGGCCAACAATAAATTCTCTGTAGATTTTCAGTAGGCGAAGCTGCGAGGTATAAATGTTGCTGTTTTTAGGGTTCCGTACGTCTGAATGAAAAAACGGAACCCGTAATGTCTATTTCTTTTTTATCTTTTTACATCTATTTAGTATATTGCATCACATTTTAATTTTAATAAATTATTTTTCTTTAAGTACGCTGTACTGGTACAGCGTCTTAATATTTGTTTGCTGCACCGGTCGAAGTCATTACGTCGGCGCCGGTTGTCACTGAAAACCACTGTCTTGCATAGGGTCGTAGCATAATGCTGAGCGATAGCCGATTTGCGTGGATGTGACGCATGCTTCCACCAACTTTTTCTCACTTTTGTAATCTAATATTTTTTTGCAACATGTTTACCGCAAATAAACGTTTTTTTCTTTCTTTTCTTTCTTTTTCTTAATAGGATCACTCGTGTGTCTGTCTGTCTCTCCGTCTGGCACAGCCAATTTGCTCCGAATCTAATGGACCGATTAAGTTGAAATTTGGTACACATGTATTTCTGTGACCCAAATATGGACGTGTAACGTAAACAAATGAATGTTGAATATGAGAGTCGGAAAGGGGGCAAATAAAATTTTATTTTAAAGTTTTGCAAACTGTACCGTGTGACACATCAAATGAATTCTTCACTGGTCCAGGCTTACTGTGAGGATCTCAAACATATTTTTTTAATAATTTTAAAATAAATGTTTTTATAGTTATTTAAGAAAATAGATCTAGACACGCGGCAGCGTGTCGAGCCAAGTACTAGGCAAGACACGGCTGCAGTGTGTTATATTACACGAACCATTTGGAGCCACTTTTGACCCCTTAATAACTCAAAATCTATGTAACATAGACTCATGAAATTTGGTTTATTTATAAAAACCCCTTAGATTAACTAGAACTCCAAATTTCATAAATAAAACTCAAACGGTTATTGAGATATTAACGTATAAAAATCGGCATTTTTATCAACGACCCTGTCACTAGACATCAAAAACATTTAACCCATTTCCGGGTGACCTAGAAAGTTGAAAAGAGATTTCCCGAAAGCAGGCCCATGGTATGATACTGTGTCAAAGCTTATTTATCAAAAATTATGTTGTATTTTTTTCAAGTCGTTTTATCAAAATTTATTTCTTCTAGCATTAGAGAACCTAATAAATATTTATTTTGTTGATACTTAATAAAGAACTACATCCGCCATTCAATCCTAACCTGAATGTTGCCAGATGACAGACTATTCCAATAAAATAATTTGTAATCGATTGAAAATATCGATACTAACCCACATGGAGTAGGTGGAGTATCCACTACACGAGTATGTTTTAAATGCTATTTATTATACTCAAATACTGTAAAACTATGATTTTACAATAAATAAAATATTATATGGTCTGAATATACTCAACAACTTAAAAGCGTTTCGAGGCAGTAATGTTATTTTATAAACTACCAGTGATCAGAGTAAGTAGATTGATTTGAGGTCAATGAACTGGCACGTATATTAGTATGAATACGCCTCCGGGATTCCGGGATTTTGAAATTATTAAGATTTTTAAGGAATTTCAAATGTTGTAATGTGTAGAATAAAGAATACATCAATATGAATAAGAAATGTTCAACCCTTTTGCTGTCTGTTTAATAGTATATAGATGATCGAACTCCAAGAAAAGGATAGATATACTATAAAACAATATAATATATTTTAAATATTTATCTATCGCATTCTATAAATTTCCAATGTAGTAGTTTAAAAATCCTTACTTTAACAATATTTGATTCAATCCCATAAGTACCAAAATGAAATCCCGGAAAAAAGGCTTATCCATGTTATGATTTCTATGACTATTCATGATGCGAGTACGTAAAATCAATCGACCTACACTGATCACTGATAATCACCCAATCGATTTCGTCAATCGATTACCAAAATAATTAAACCTGGTAACACTGACACCATGCATAATGTCAAACTGTCAAAAAAAATCTGTCAGATCAATGGCATTGTTGGCTGTTTGTTTTACGTTGATTTGAATTTATTTTTCCGTATTTACTTTATACTTATATTACGTTACGATTTAATGCTGTCAATTTAAATTGAAGCCAGAGGAACTATTGCTTATCTTTCCATGGCCCTGGGTAAGTTTATTATGTTCTCTAAATATTTATAAACACCGTCGTATTGTATAACCTCATTGATTTTAGCAGCCTATTAGTAGAAGGCCTATGTTCAGTCAGGGGTACGTCGCGCGTCGTCAGCTGTAAATGTCTATAGTATGATGTAATTATATAGCATAAGTAAATACACTGAATTTTTTTACCTTTTTCAGGTATGACGATGACATGTGTTATTGCAAGACTTGACATTATTGATTATATTATCTACAACTCTATCCCAAGTATTACTTGCTCAGCAAAATCTAAGCATATTATGTTATGTATGTGGCATGTCAACTGCAAGTCACAGAAGTCATCAGGTTAGTGTTTTTAAAATGGCAGAATTACTATGAGTGATATAATTATTATACAAAAGTAAATAAACAACAATAAGAGTATTTTCTTACTTTCTAGGTTAGGTATACATTTGGATAAAGTTTGTCATGCTTACTGAGAGAGGCTGCTACCAGAGATGTTTATAGGCAAGCAAGTTATGATAAAAACAGAGCCACCCTAGAGTGTAAAAGATTTACCCATAATAGATCAAAACAATAATCTGGTTAGGGCCAGAATCAAATCGTGACATGTGAGCAGCAGGACTTAGTGTACATAATTATTGATAAGTGAGCAAAATAGGACAAATTGTTTAAGAGATCATCATTGCTTATTACTGTTTTGTGGGAAAGCGTACATCTACCATCTACCGTACCTACGCTGCTTTTTTATGAGAATGAAGCTGAAGCCGTTTTAAATTCTATGAGAAATAAAATGTTTTTAGTATTTAGGTATTGTTGTGTTATTTGTTAAAGTAAACCTTCCTATAGAAGCACTGAAAATGCTGCTGCCAATGAGATTATTCATCTTTAATTAAGAGAGTTGGCTAAAATAATGTTTATGCCATTAAATCTTTCATATTTAGCGCGCAAGATTATTAATTTACCTTTATAAAATTCAAGTCTGTAAATGCGATAATCGCCATTTTGATGACAGTCGAGGTCGAGGCTAAAAAACATAAAAATTGGGGATTGCGAACATCCAAACTCCACCATAAGGACAGCGACTATTACAACATTTAATTATTTGACGAATTCATCCATTTTTCAAGTTAAATAAGTAGTAGTAATGAAGTTTTTGATATCAAAAGTCGAAGATTCGCGCCAATCGTGCGTGTTTACATTTTAACTTTTCACAATTAACACACATACACATATCTGATACGACTTTAAATGTGACAAATGTGATTAAAAATATTATAAGTAACTAGAAAATGCCCAGATCTTTACTTATTATACGAACACATGTTCAATAATACGTAATATTCATTACTACTACTCAATTTGTGTTAAAAATTGTCGATCATTGTTTTTTTTTTTTATTGTAATGATGTGCGAAAACGATTATGCCAAACGTTTTTTTTTTTTCAATTTTGATTGTCTCGATTAATTTATAATTATGTCGAATGTCTGAAATCTATACTTGAAAATTAAAATAAAATTGTTTTAAGCATTAAATACAATAAACATTGTTTAAAATAATTATTTATACTTTTCTAGTGTTTAATCGTTTTTAGGACATTCAATATAAAACGAGTCAACACATAGAACGAGGATAGATACTTACCTCATTTATTGAATTTCGCGCCGAATTGTTTCTATTTATTTGAATTTAAATTCGGAACGTTGTTCAAAATTATTTTTAATTTATTGGACAATTATTTACTGTGGATTTTATTTTTGATACTTTCTGATATAGAATGCCTAGTATACATTTTTTAGGTAGGCTTAAGAAAATTTTGTTTGTGAATGATGTTAAATTAATTATATAAATTAGGTAGGTATTCCGCAAACACTTTTAAATGACGTCTATATTTTTAAATTGAAACTTTTATTACATCGTCTCAAACTTTTTCGTCTGTGTGTTGCATGTCGCGTGTCGGTCGGCCGCGGAGTAAAGTGAAAGGCGATCGTCAGAGCAGCCAAGGCCGATATGGCGGCGCCTATAGTTCGCAGCAGCTGACCGTGTAAAGTTTCACTTTTACCGTGGTTTCATAAAACCAACAATCATTTTTTTTAGTTGTATGAGTTTGATAGTATTTGTTTTTAATAGGATAATCTTACTCGAGTAATAGAAATTGTTTATTTTTGAGGTAGTTTCAAAACGAAATTTAAAAAAAACTGCCCAAGTGTATGTCGGACTACGCACAGTGAAGGGTTCCGTAATTGGGATGAATATTTACGCATAAACATTGCATAGTATCAATTTTATCGACTGCAAAAATAAGTTTGTATTTCTCGAAAAAACTATAACAAACAAAGTTAATTCTGCGGTTGTAACCGAAAATAAACTGTATCTCAAAAATTATTGACTTCAAAAGCAAAATCACTTAAAAACATCTTAACATTTTAATTATGAGATCCAACAATACACGCTTTATATGCATAGATTTTTTTCATCTCTCGGTTATATGTAAGTATGGAGAATGCCACCCCCACTATTATGTTTATCGTAATTTCACTACACCATTGTTTAACGGTGCAAAAAATACACCTTTTTCAAAATTTTCATCGATAGAGTGTAAATAGTCTCCATGTTAAATGACTGTATGACATCCGGACGCACGGACAGACGAACTTGACGAAATTAAGAGGTCCGTTTTTTTACGGATTTTGATTATCAAGTTAACAATTGGCATGAAATTGATGTCTATGACAATTGATCTACAATATTATTATTATTTGGAATAGCCGCCATCTTAAAATCCAGAATGTCCATCTAATTCGATATCAGCACTATCTCCCGAAAACTATGAAAATGACAGTCATGACGACAAATTTTCAAATGGGGTTAAAAACTGCCACTTGCTCACTTCAGATGGCGCTGATCTCCAGCGTCTTATAATTTGACAGCTAACTATACATTTTTGATTCGAATGCCAAAAGTTGATGTAAATTCCTGAATTTCATGACTGAATTCAAAACACCCCGTCGAGTCAACTGATGTGTCACGTGTCAAAATCTTGGTCCCTAATGTTAGGCGGCAGTGAATTCATTTCATTCATTCTCTGATCTCGAAAAACGTTGTTACAAACCTCAGGTCGGTATGTTCAAGGTAGTTGGTAGGTTGGTACTATGCTTGAGACGTTTTTGAATTGATAAATCGTATGACTATTGTTTTAGGGACTATTGTCGTTTAATTTTTAATATAAACTTACGAATAGTTAAGTCCATAGTGAGGTCAAAATGTAAATCCAAGGGGCGGCTGCAACGGCGGCGGTGATCTCTCGCGTCCGGCCCTGGTTCAGGCCATGGTACGGAGTGAGAGGAAATGGCAGGCCGTCACCTCCTTCTGCGAAGCGGTAATGCTCGCGAAGGAGGAGGCGGAACGCGTGAGGTAGAGGCAAAGTTCGCGCCCTCACGCCCCTAACCGCTGCAGGAGGAGACGCCCGGGGCGGGAATCGCGAGCCGATTTCCGGCCACCGTAGGCGCGGGCTTGCGAACGGTGAGCAATGGGTAGCTCGCCGTCCGATAAGGACCAAGCCCGGGTCGACGGCGCGTTGAGTTCCACGCGCGCCTCAAAGAGATGTCAGCAGAAATGACGGGATCCGCTAGGGCCAATGCCTGCCGGGGGTTCGCAGAAAACCGATAGAGACATCGTGGCCCCCGGCAACAGGGCAACCGAAGGAACACGGGTGGGTTTTAGTCAGTAAGAGTCTGATACGCCCTCCCGCTCCGCCCAGAGCGGGAGAAGATACTTAAAAAAAAAAGGGGCGGCTGCAAAAATTAAATAATTAAATAATACGTGAGAAGGAACTTTGTTCCTGACGGGGTCAAAGTCAAAGTCAAATCATTAATTTCAAATAGGCCCATGTATGGCACTTTTGAACGTCAAAAATTACAAAATAATAAAATTGATTCTATTCGCCCCTTCCAAAAGGTAGTTTTCGTATGGAGAAGAATGGGCAAGAAACTCCACCGTTACTCTTTTAAAATGTTTTACAATTGTTTGTATATGTACGTACATTTGTTAAATAATAATTATATGTGAAGACGGTGCACCTAGAATAAAATTACTATACCACAATAGGTAAAAAGAATTAAAAATGAAACAACGACAGATAATTTAATATGTGATAGATACATGGTGCTCACATATTTACAAACATTGTAAAAGTAGACGATTTTCCTAAAATTTTACAATTAATAAGTCAGTGTGTGAGGAAGTAATCACAGAATGTAAAATCAATGTCATAAAACACAAAGTAATAAATTTTACAATTAAATTAGCAAACAGTTTGATTTTGTCTTGATTCTAAATTGTCCTATGGAGCAGGACCAGCATGTTTCCAAGCAGTCTTATCTTGGATATAATCCTCTAATTTGTAATATGCTTGTTTACAAAGTGTATTTTTAATATGAGTTTTAAATTTTCTTTCATTTAATTGCTAAATGTCACAAGGTATTTTGTTGTAACATTTAACACAGTACCCCATAAAAGATGTATGTACTTAAGATAATCTAAAAAATGGTTGATCTAGTTTATCTTTATTTCTAGTATTAAAATTATGTCTATCACTTATTTTATTAAAGAGATGTGGATTTTCCTTACATACATAATATTTTCATAAATGAATTGGCAAGGTACCGTCATAATATTAATCCTTTTAAAAAGTTTCGTGAGAGATTCGCGGCGACGTAGATTATAAATGGCTCTGATAGCTCTCTTTTGCAAAATAAAGATGGATTCAATGTCAGCAGCCCGACCCCACAGTAAAATGCCATACGACATGAGGCTCCCCGACTGCATACGTTTTTTTTAATAATAATACTTGCCGCGCCGGCTCAGCGATCTGACATCATTGCGGAAAATTGTAACAATTGTTACGAAAGAAATACCTACATTCTTACACAATATTGCTACGCATATTTACAAAAAGAATTTAATAGATCACGTTTGATTGACGAATAATAATAATTTCTTTACAAAAAGTAATGATATCCCATCAAAAACATAAATGTGAAAATGGGAGCCAAATTCCATAAATATGGTTGTCGACTTCGCCGACAAAAGAATTGAAATCTAAATGGGTGCCAAGTTCTGTAGATAATCCTGAAATTTATTTATAAGAACATGCAACTTTCTAAAATAAAATTAAAACACAAATTCTTGTTTTTTCTGCTATAACAATGTTTGCTACTTAAAAATATAACTTCTTAAATTTGAACAGTCGAATTATTTACACAAAGCACTTAGGATAAATTGAAGCTCAAGATTTGACTTGGCTAGTTTTTACCAGCAAGCTGAAATTTTAGAGAAAGAAGATATTTTGACCTTACAGTTACAATAAGAAACAGTAACTTGCGCATAACATAAAGAACAAATATATAAATACGCCTAGGTAGACAGTCAAAGCTGTAAACAGTTACAATAAGAAACAGTAACTTGCGCATAACATAAAGAACAAAGATATGAATATTTTACTTTATTTATTTGGCTCACCAACAATTAAGTACACCGATACAAAGATATGAGATACATGCAATAAACTTATAGACTAATGTACAAATTTCTTACAGGTAAGCACATCATGAATTACTTATTTGATGTTGAGTGCCTACTTAAAATTAAATAATAATAATTAAATATGCCTAGGTAGACAGTCAAAGCTGTAAACTCGATAAAAAATAGCGTCCAACTGTTAGCCGCTTAATGCACGCACACTAAAAAAGTAAAATTACAGCACAATGACGTGGCGCGAGTGTAAGACGTAGCTGTAATGCACACCAGCATAAAAAAGTTACCCTGTTTGTTTTAGTTCTTTTGCACCGCGACACTGTAGACAAATATAAAGATGATAAATTGATTAGCCAAATATAAGATAACTTGTATGTAAAAACTAGCCAAGTCAAATCTTGAGCTTCAATTTATCCTAAGTGCTTTGTGTAAATAATTCGACTGTTCAAATTTAAGAAGTTATATTTTTAAGTAGCAAACATTGTTATAGCAGAAAAAACAAGAATTTGTGTTTTAATTTTATTTTAGAAAGTTGCATGTTCTTATAAATAAATTTCAGGATTATCTACAGAACTTGGCACCCATTTAGATTTCAATTCTTTTGTCGGCGAAGTCGACAACCATATTTATGGAATTTGGCTCCCATTTTCACATTTATGTTTTTGATGGGATGAAAATTTACCATTCCCCTTATATCCGAAACAACTGAACCTAAAATTTTGAAAAATTTAGAAAATAGTTCTATACTTATAGGTAGGTATAGGTTTTCCTGTAAAACCTATAAAAGTCTATGGTTTTAAAATAACATGGCAAATTTCTCAATATTGTGCAAACAAACTTACATTTGCAGTTGGAATCTATGGGAGGACATTGTGTTTGTTCTTGAGATAAATTCATCCCAACTACGGAACCCTACATTGTGCGTGGTCCAACACGCACTTGACCGGTTTTTTGTTTACACCTCAAATACAATTTGCTTGTGTGAATTGGTTTCGTGATAAATCTGTAACCAGGAGCGGTATATATGTAATTTATCTTAGAAGACATACGGTCACTGGCTAGTTTCGGTCGGTAACTGTAATCTTTTTTGTTTTAGAAACTAGAGACAGTGCTAAAAAAAATAAGGTTTAAGTTATTATTCTTTTTTTTTAGAAAATGAGCGCTTTTAACAGCTACCTGGTCAAGTAATCGTAGTTGGATGCTTGGTTCTACAATTTGATAACTTTTTGACAGTGCGAGCCATATGGTTTCGTCTTGACAACATTTTACATGAAAATGTTTTTGGTGGGATTTCACTTCTTTTTGTGAGTTGCTTATGTCAATTTTTTTTAGTCTTTTTCTTTATTTTTTTGGGGTGTGTTTCCTGTACATCAGAGGTGCCTTTTTTTGAGTTTGTAAGGGAAAACCCATACAAACTTCCATCCGCTAATTTAAAGGGTGGGGGGTGATTTACTAAAAATTCTGAAATACGTGTTTTATTATTTATAACAAGCAGTCCATATATCAATTTTCAGCCCCTAACATCAAAATTTTTGGAAGTCTCATACAAATTTCCATCCCCTAGTTTAAAGGGTTGAAGGGTAAAAGTTCCAAGTTTTCAGGTTTCTTTTTGTTGTGTGTACTAATACTAGCTTACATACCAAATTCCAGCTTTCTAGGACTTCAGGAAGTACCCTAAGAATGTTAATCAGTGAGTGAGTGAGTCAGTCAGTGACAAAATTAGGGTTTTTAAGATATCAATAAAATCTAAAGTATAAGAGCTATGCAATTGAAAATTTATATGTTTAATAAATCTACTATTGAAATCATATCCCGAGAATTTGGTTTATCTGGTTTATACCAGATAAACAAAATTCTCGATTTCGAATTTTTCGATTTGGATTATTCCAAACCCAAGTTATGAGGGTCCAAAAAAAACGACGAAGCGCTTCGAGATAGCGCTATTCTTATGTGATTATGTTGTCGTGCGATGGCCAAATCATTATATTTATTAAAGAAATAAAGATAAAAATAGACAGGTCAGACTTTAGATCTCACATCTTATTGCGGTAGAAGAACTGCGTTGCGAGACTTTTTTTACATGCTATGTTTTTGATGGAATTCAAACTTTCTTAAGAAAGATTTGGAAGCACAAAACAATCAATTTACCTCTATCACGGAACATTTAAATAATCAACAAGTTAGAGATTAAAATTCTACTTTAGTAGTAACAAAAATAATTCTTTTATGGAATAAACTAAAAATAACACTCCTAGGTTATCTATCGATGAAGAGATTGCCCTTTTTTGCACAAACTTAAGACAGATGATGTTGGCTCGAACGTTTATTTTTACAAACAACTTAATCGCTTCCTCCCCAATTGAGATTAATGTTAATCGATAGAGATTCTCACTAAAAAAGACAAAAACTGGTTGTCTGAAGAACAGCTTAGATGTTGTCAAGATTTGTTTGTGTTTTAAAATAATGTTTTTAATTAGTGGAATAAATTAATTTACTATTTAGAATCGTTTATCGCTTTAAATTGTTTATACTAAGTTATAAGTAAGCTATAATTCTTTTTATTTAATTTTCGTTTTAGAAGTTTGTACTTTTTAATTTCTAGTTTTAATGACTTGTTTTTCTTGTGTAAAGTTAACGTAACCTTGCTTTCAATATTGACTGTAAATTATATGTATTGTAAAAGTAAAAGTTTATAGTACTGTATAATAACAGTTTTTCCAATCAAATACCATAAAAACTTACACCAAAAGATATCTTAATCATATTAAACCCACAAAAATCATATTACCCACCACAAAGAACTCAATAACGAACACGAAACCAGCCAGTTCATGTAATAAAGTAATACTGCTACAGTTTTCTTTTACAAATGTCTCTCTAATCTTGGTTGCAGTCGTTAATCGTTAGTGTTATGGTCGAAAACAAAGGAGTGTTGGTCCAAAGAGGACGGAGGATGGAGGGTGGGTAGAAGAGTCGTTGTACCCATTGACCTCAAGCTGTTCTGCAGTTGCACAACCGTCGTAGGATTGTGAGGTGGAAGTGACAGCGGGAGCGACATTTGGAGACCTCTAGCTATCGTAATTATAGACGGTCGGATCTATGATTTCAACGTGAACGTGTCATGTTGTCAGTCTCTTATAATCTTTCTGGACGACCAATGTCCAGACTTTTCGAACCGCCCGCCTGTAGAAATAACATTGGGAGACATTCGCCAACATCTAGGATGTGTATTAAATTCAACGAACTCAACACAAAACCACCTGATTTAGATGTATTCTTTGGTTCCCTGCCGCAATTCAAAACCCTCATGCGCAGTCATTTGAACAATACTTAGTTAAGCTTATTTTATTTTAGTTAGTTATTTTATATTAAATGATATTTGTGTGAGTCAGTTTTTTGTTCTGTTTTAGACTTAGGTCAAAGCTGTTTTTTTTATGATTTAAAAAAAATAAGAAGTTTAAATGTTTTTGTTTTGTGTTTGATAAACATAGAAATGATCGAATGAAGTGACAAGGATTTCAGAGCTTTCAAATGTCGGTAATATTTAAAGTGCTTACAATACCTCCATGTCCGTTATTAGCTCTAAAATTGAAAAAAGGAAAGAATTTTAGTAATTTAGTAAACATTTTTTGTTATGATTAGTAAAAAATTTGCAGCTTATATAGAAATGAATTGTATCAGTGGAAAGCTCCGCCTAAATGACCAGATATTCTATTTTCATTACCAAAACGTGCTTCACAGCAAAAATTTTACCAGCTACTCGCCTTCACTTCCTAACTTAGTCCCCAAAACAAGTGACAATGTAATACTGTGTGTCGAAATTCGCCGGCTCTACTACAGACTACAGAATCTAGACTCCAGTACAGAAAGCTATCCGGCGTGGAAACCTTTGAACTTGAAGCATTTAACTAATCGAATACCTACTTGTCTCGGAAATTTCTGATAAGCGTCCGCACGGCCCATACTAACTTGCGTTTATCGACTTCGGATGGTATTCGCTGAAATATTGAACCTTGTCTTAAACATCGTGTTAAGATGACAAAGAAGACTATTGAGAAGACTCAGAAGTTTGTATTGATGGAGAAAATATTTTGTTAGAGAGTAGTCCAAGAAAATATTTTCAGTAAGTATTTGTTAGGTTTTGTTTATTGCCACATTACCTTTAATATCATTGGTCATTGATACCCGGCTGTCGTTCGTAGATCTTTTGCTGTCGTTACGGGTAGTCATTAGACCAAAAATCTGACAACCAGTCTCACAAAGGGGTATCGTGTTACTCAGTAACTGGGTTGTGGAGATCAAATAGGCAGTCGAAAAATAAATAGTATAATAGTCAGCCATATAAAATACTGGTATTCAGCTGCATCCAGTTAGACTGGAAGCTAACCTTTTTCTTTTGTGCGGGAAATTATCAAATAACTTCTCCCGCTCTGGGCGGAGCGGGAGGGCGTGTCATACTCTTACTGACTAAAACCCACCCGTGTTCCTTCGGTTGCCTTGTTGCCGGGGGCCACGATTTCCCTTTCGATTTTTTCGCATCGGCCCTAGCGGACCTCGTCAATTCTGCTGACATCTCTTTGGGCGCGCGTGGAACACAACGCGCCGTCGACCCGGGCCAGGTCTTTATCGGACCCTAACATAGTTGAGAACTCGGACCCTAACATACTTTGCAACATTGTGTAGGTATGTCTTTATTAGCAATTGGAAAGATTTATAGTTCTTAATGAAGAAACATGCACATTTCATTAGCGTAATAATCCCCGTAAGAAAAAAGATAAGCCTTTGCGAGTATATTTGGAAAATTCTTCTTTTTAACTAACGGTTTAAGCTAGTATTTATCATAATTATAGCAAATGTTGGCAAGTGGGAACTTACAAATTGTGACAGGGTTTCGATCATTTTCATAATCCCTCCCCCTTCAAGGGTCACTGAAGCTCTCCACAGTAAAAAAAGAAAATACAAAACGTGTTAATACTCCGTAAAAACATAACAGAAATGTTAACGGAAGCTTACATTAAAACAAAAGCATAAAAAATGGTGTCGAACAAAATAACTGTTATATTTTAATTTTCACAGTGGGAAAAACAAATAAAGGGAACTATAAAACACGAAACGGTGTCAACTTCAATTAAAGCTATAAAAAATGGTGTTATAACTAATAACGAATTCGTGCTGAAGGCTTAATGCCGACCCTACGATGTATGGACACGGATAGTGGAAAGACTAACAAACAAAACTAAACTCTGTCTTTAAAAGATTATGGCTTACTTTTGTGTGTACGTTATTTGACGAATGTATATCTGAAAGAGTACGTTTTGTAATTATTTATCTTGATATGGGTTTATTTGAAGTGTTTTTACGACCGGTTTTATTGGCTGTAACAATTTTAAAGAAATAAAACCTGTTTTATTTTCCAGGTAATTAGGGTCATCTAAATTGAGTAGCATATTCATGAGTCGTTATCATCATCATCATCATCATCATCAGCCAATAAATGTTCCCACGCGGGCGCAGTGCGAATTGGTAGATGTCACATGTCTTCGAATTTTCGGTTCTAGGACATACCGTTTGAGAGCAGAGCACCGTACCATTTTGAGAGTAGTGGTGATGAAATAATTTACACAAAGTAAAGCGCCAGCCTGGGTTCGAACCTACGACCTAAAACTCGTAAGTCGCGGCCGTTACTACTGGGCCACCACTGCTCCACTGCTCGTTATACTTTATCAATATTTTTTTAAAGTCTTCCAGGTAATTCTTTTAATACAAAAATAGTCTTTGACATTGTAAGTCCTAAATTTTTTCATCAAAAATTGTCACGAGATGTAATTATGTCCATAATGCATGCGGACTTCCATTATTAAAATTAATAACATAGGAAATTATGTTTACATTGAAACGCAATTTACGTTGCTTAATTAAAATTTTCTCTAATAACGATGTTAACGCACAGGCTTTTTGTATACAAGCTTATAGTATTTTGTATTATACAGAGTTTATACAAGGTGGGAAATTTTGTTTGTCACGTTGTCGCCTCCGGCCTTTCCGTCTTGTTTGTTCCGGCTTGACCGGCAGTATCAAATTCACGTGTTTTTTGGCGAAAAAATAATAAAAACCTTTTTTATACTTTTCAGTTAGAGACTGAAAAGTAAAAAAAGGTTTACTTTTTAATTTGTTTAACTGAAAAGAGATGTATTTTTTTTTAGTTTTTGTGCTACGTGTAATAAAATCTGAAATCTAAACTCATATTATAAAGAGAAAAGATTTGTTTTTTTTTGGTTGTATGATTGTTTGTAATGAATAAACTCAAAAACCACTGGACCGATTTAAAAAAATCTTTCACTAGTAGAATGCTATATTATCACTGAGTAACAAGCTATAATTTATAAAGACATCACGTGGGCGAAGCTGCGGCTAGTGTGTTATAAAATAAGACATTTTAAGTAATTTAAATTAGTAATAACACTTGGACATATAATAATAAACAAGATTACTTTAGTTTGTACTATAGTGAATATATTTTCTACTAGCAAAAATACTCGGTACAATAAGTATAAAACAACATGTAACAGTGAGCAACGACAGCGACACCAAGTGTCAGAAATAGGAACTAATACAATACTCTAAACAGAGGCACAGGCAAATTCGCATATATCCAAGTATCAATATAAAATTCAACTCAAGATTTACTTTACAAAACTTCTTCACACTCATGCACAGCGACTTATGATGTAAGTACCAATTTTTTTAATATTTGCGTGCGATCAATCTACTCATTACCCTTAACCCCAAATATTTATGTATTGTATGAGTAAATGGTACAACACAGACTGCAGTATTATGTCTCTTTTCTCTCTTAATCGATTCAAAGGTTGTCATTAAAAAATCGATTTTAGCGATAAGACCGCCCATTGTGTCACACTATGTAAAATTTCTACTCTTAAATTTTTCCATTTTTATGGTGGACCTACATATTCTATACTAGCTGTGCCTGCGACTTCGTTCGCGTGGATGACGAAACTTAACAATATGTTTTTTAGTGCTGTTGGAGGATACCGCAAATTCATTTTATTTTCTTTATGCAAGTGCTTCTTTATATACAATATTAGCTGTGGAATCATCTGGAGTGTACACAAAAAGGTTCTTGGGGTTGTTTACGCGTGAAAGAGCTACGTATAGTTGACCATGGGAAAATCATCCAATACTTAGGTCCACCCCCGCAACGGATAATGTCTAGCCCTGAGCTTTATTATCGCTTTTAGCGATAAGACCGCCCATTGTGTCATCCTATGTAAAATTTCTATATTTAAATTTTTCAATTTTTATGTTGGACCTACATATTCTATAAGTATTATATTTCTAAACTACCGATACCGTCACCAGAAAAATCCTAATCATCCATAGAACAAAAATTAAATCACAGTTCAGTGCGTAACTTAATAACGCTGTCGACGCGGCTTTTTGCGCGCACCGTTTGTGTCCCGCCATCGGCCGTTCGGCTACAACCTATTTCCAATTTGCGCCTATCAATCAAGACCAATCTCACTGAGTGGATTACGGCCAAATGAAATTTGCATAGAAACCCGCTGTGCAGTACGTTTGTATCTGATATTTACTGTGTAACTGTTTGATTCGGTACAACGCCCACTTGTTTATAAAATTAAGCGTCATTTTGTGCGTTGGTGTTGAATCTAAAGGCCAATTCTCGTACTTAAAAAACCGGCCAAGTGCGAGTCGGACTCGCACACGAACGGTTGCGTAACACCGTACAATATTTAGCAAATAAATGAAAACACTAAACAAAGAATGTTATTATTTTTCATCTTAAATTTAAAAAATCGCAAAGATAAATTTTATTTCATAATGATACTATGAATTACTAAGTTATTTTTAGCAGTTGCAGAAAATCACCCATATTTGAATAAAGTACCTTATGAAGGCATTTTTAGTATTTGTTGATTATATATACAGTACTTATATGGTACATGATGTACAGTGGTTTCAAATCAAATCATTTATTACTTTGCAAACATGGGTAATTATTACATTGATGTTTTATTAAGAAAGTCCTCCATGTTCTACCGTCACATGGGCATGCAAATCATGTTAATTTACACAAATTTAAAGGCATTATAATTTTAAATAATAATCAGGAAACTAAAACAATACATATTAAAAATTTATGTCAAATCTTTCGAATTACAGTAAATGTCAAATTAATACAAAAATGTCAAATATCAACATGGTGGTAGCAGTAATCAAAAATAAAAATAAAATATGTCAAATGGATTATTAGCATGTCAATCAGTCAGTGATTCACCATTAAGGTCGTCTTTCAAATTCCTAACTAATTCAGTTGTTGAATTAGAGCTCGTACAAAAATGATCTAAAACTGACAACTTTTACGGCCCCTATTTCTTAATTTTTGAAGATAAAAAATATTTAAATTATTGTACAACATGTAATGTTAAATGCGCAAAACCTCAGATACCCCAACTGATTTTTAATTCAATTGACCTATTACATAGAGAAAAAAAAAATCATTAAAAAGTTGTAAAGGTTTTATGTGCTGTTTTAGTTCGTACGATTCGTATTTGCATTGAAATAAAAGCTATTATTATCCCGCGTATGAGAAAATTTAAATTGGTCGACAACAATTTGTGTTTGTTTACCTATTTTGGGTTTGCGCATGTGATGGCTTGACCTATGAATAAATAGACACGGCAAAGTTTTTATTAAAGATTTTTTGAAAAATGTAACCTATATTAAAAAGTGGTTCAATTGATTCTGCTCGTTATTCTGATCAAACTATTTTCAGATTTTGCGCATTTAACGTTACACGTTGTATTATTAAAATATAAAATATATTTGTTCTCTACTTGATGAATTCTAGACAATGATGCCAGGGTTAGCGGGAGGGCGTGTCAGACTCTTACTGACTAAAACCCACCCGTGTTCCTTCGGTTGCCCTGTTGCCGGGGGCCACGATTTCCCTTTCGGACTTCTTCGCAACCCTTTCAGACTTCTTCACAACCCAGACAGGCATTGGCCCTAGCGGACCCCGTCCATTCTGCTGACATCTCTTTGAGGCGCGCGTGGAACACAACGCGCCGTCGACCCGGGCTTGGTCCTTATCGGACGGCGAGCTACCCATTGCTCACCGTCCGCAAGCCCGCGCCTACGGTGGCCGGAAATCGGCTCGCGATTCCCGCCCCGGGTGTCTCCTCCTACGGCGGTTAGGGGCGTGAGGGCGCGAAGTTTGCCTCTTCCTCACGCGTTCCGCCTTCTCCTTCGCGAGCATTACCGCTTCGCAGAAGGAGGTGACGGCCTGCCATTTCCTCTCGCTCCGTACCATGGCCTGAACCAGGGCCAGACGCGAGAGATCACCGCCACCGATCGCCTCTACGAGGACACGGCGTTGCTCCGCCCAAGCCGGGCAGACCTCCACCGTATGCTCCACCGTGTCCTCAGGCCGATCCACACAATGGTGACACCCGGGTGTTTCCTCCCGCCTTATCCTGAACAGGAACCTCCCGAAGCAGCCGTGTCCGGTGAGGACCTGCGTCAGGCGGAAGGTGAGGACGCCGTGGCGTCTCTCCAGCCACTCCTCAAAGAGGGGTCTTATCGCCGCAATTGTGGCATGCCCAGCGCGGGGTTGCGACAATCGCACTCTCCATGACGCCATGGGATCCCGCCGGAGCTCTGTCCGCTGTGCCGCGATTTCTTGCGGCATCGGAGTTAAGTCCCGACGTTTCGGGTACGGAACCCTAAAAACGTTCCCATTCAAGTCACAATCTGTCAATTTTTTTTTTGTAAAATTGATTGTATTTTTGACAGATTGCGAATGAGATTAGAATGCGAATGTGCTTGAAAATTACGGGAATTGCCCCTCTATTTTGTTTGGTGATGTAATTGTGTTTTTTTTTTAAAAAGACATGATTTTTGCTGTGTTGCTTACCAGCTTTCTCCATCTGTGACCTATGTTTAAAATGAAAATAGTGTCTTTCGAAACTTAAACTTATTTATATCATGTTTTTATCCCCCGACGGAAAAAGAGGGGTGTTATAAGTTTAACGTGTGTAACTGTGTATATGTGTGTCTGTCGGCGCCATCGTAGCTCCCAAACGGCTGAACCGATTGTTTTTTTTTTTGAAAAGTGACTTGTGCAATTGTTCAATTGCGTAACTTATTTTTGTAAACAATTTTGCCTAATTTGTTTCATTTTGACAGTTCAACAACATTCATTGCGTTATTTACGTTGTTGAGACGATATTTTTTTCCAACTTATGAAGCAATGGATTAGCAATCTGTTTCAAATCGAATCAGATTGTGATTATGTTGTATTACGCAATTAGGGTATTGATCGAAAGTGTTTTATTTTTATTTTATTTATTTGGCTCACCAACAATTGAATACACCGATACAAAGATATGAGATACATGCAATAAACTTATAGACTAGTGTACCAATTTCTTACAGGTAAGCACATCATGCATTACTTATTTGTTGTTTAGTGCCTACTTAAAATTAGATGAGTTCTTACACTCACCGAACATAATTATTATTTCAACAAAATTCCAATTTAAAATCTATAATTGAATTTAAAACAAAAATTGATATCATAATTAATTAAAATCACATAAAATTTAAATAATACTAAAAATAAAATCTAAATCAAAACAAAAATTAAAACAAAAAATTAAAATCGAAATTACAACACTGAAATTTTACAAATTTTTACATATAATGCTTCGGAACTTACTAAGTGAGTCAGAGTGCACATCAATAAGATCACTGCAGCTATTTAATAATTTACATAGACGGGGGATTGGAGAATTAGCCCCAAGAACAGTTCTGCGAAGAGGAGGACATAAGGGGGTTATAGGAGCTCGTGGGCTTTTCACGGGTACGCGGATTTTGATCCTGCTCAACAATTGAGGACAGTCAATTTTATTATTCAAAATTTTAAATAAAAACAACAAATCCAGTAAATCTCTCCTCTTCTGTAGGGATATCATCTTGAAATGCAAGAGTCTATCTTTATATGATCGTTTCTTTTTAGCTATCCCGGAAGAGTATGCTAAATGCCACAGAAATCGTTTTTGAACCCTTTCCAATCTTAGTGTGTGAGCGGCATAGTGAGGTCTCCATACAGTACTGCAATATTCTAACGAGCTACGGACCAAACAATTATAAAGTAGAATTTTTGTCTTATTGCGACGGAAACAGGTAACATTTCTAATAACAAACCCAAGCATTCTAGAGGCTTTTTTAAAATTACATTTTCAATGTGGGGTACAAATGTTAACTGCCTATCGAACAAAACTCCTAAGTCTCTTATCTGTTCCACTTCTTGAATTAAGTTGCCACTAATATAATAAGCAGATCGTGTTAATTTAGTTTTCCTGGTGAATTTTACGTGGTAGCACTTGCTGATATTTAAGCTCATATCATTATCATCACACCACTTGACTAACATGTCAATATCTCGCTGTAGCAACTCAACATCAAGGTCTGATTCAATTACTCTGCAAAATTTTAAATCATCGGCATACATGTAACACTCAGAAAATTTCAACTCATTGGCGAGATCATTACTAAATAAGTTAAATAACACTGGGCCAACATGCGATCCCTGTGGGACGCCAGATGTAACCTTATAGGAGCCCGACTGGTAGCCATTGAGGGCAACAAAGAAAGAACGACCATCAAGATACGATTTAAACCAATTAAGGAGGGAACCAGTGATGCCATAAGCAGTTAATTTATGCAGAAGTAAATTATGGGGGACGCGATCAAAGGCCTTACTAAAATCAGTATATATCACGTCAACTTGTTTCCCAGAGTCAATAGCACCTGTCAGGGTCTCCATGAAAGTCACTAAGTTTGTACATGTAGATCTGGAACTCACAAAGCCATGCTGGGAATTACTGAGGTAAAGTTTTAAATGAGACTGTATGTAGGGACAAATCATGGATTCAAAAACTTTGGCGAGGGTAGATAAGATTGAAATTGGCCTATAGTTACCAACAAAACCACGATCACTACATTTATGAATTGGTACCACCTTTGCTACCTTCCAAATATTTGGGAATATGCCAGACGCAAGTGATCGATTAAATATTTGTAACAAGGGAGCTACCAGAGACGAAGCACACATGGAGACAAAATAAGGAGGTATTCCGTCGGGCCCAGCGCCTTTTCGAGGATCCAGTGATTTCAACTTATTGAGCAAGGCATCACTTTCAATAGTGGGTGTTGTCAAAGGTAAACTATAAGCCAGCATGTCCTGCATGTATTCTGAGGAAGATAAATGATGAGACACACTTTGTTGACTGTACATGGAAGAGAAATGAGTAGCGAACATTTCTGAGATATTGATGCCATCCGAAGACGATGTGATGCCGTCAGTTATTGTTAGAGGATAAGAACTGGTGCCACCTCGCTTGTCCTTGACATAAGCCCAAAATCGCTTCGGATCCTTGACTATCACTGTTTCTAGGTCGCTAACATATTTATTGTAAGATGAGGCAGCCATAACCGAGCACCGTTTACTCAGCATCTTCAGTTCAAGCTCATCCATGGGATTTTTGTAGGTTCTGTATCGCTGGCGTATCTTTTCCTTTTCTCTTATAGTTCTTATTAAATTTTTATCGAACCAAGGAGGGTGTGTCTTATGTTTTCGAGTGATAGGGGGATCTTGCATTTCTATAATATTTTCAATTTTATCGTAGAGTGTACGGAGCATTCCGTTCACATCGTGAGTGCCATCAAATAAAAGGTTCCAATCGATCTCATTTAATTGTTTACAAATAATATCATAATCTAATTTATAAAAATTTAGTCTTTTGTTACTATTATAAGGAAGTCGTGTGTCTTTATAGGATTTTAAATTTATTTCGATTGGGGGATGCAAGGGGTCAATTATACTTAGGGGATTTAGAGCAGGACATACGATACCGGAAGTTAAGCTAGTCAACGCAAGGTCAAGTACGCGTCCTGACTTATTTGATATATTGTTAAGTTGAAATAATTTGTTTATATGACTAAAATCAGTTAGCAAGTGACCAATACCTGGTGCCACATAACCATTATCCAACTCACTTACCAAGCTCCAATCAATTTTACTTAAGTTAAAGTCACCAACTATACACGACTTCAAACCCGACTGTTCAAATATGGTATTACAAGAGTCCAAGAAGTGTTCTAGGGTTGAACGAAGTACAGGCGGAGGCAAATAAACTGCGCACAGAGCTAGTTGATGAACAGACTTTGTAATCGAGAAGTCTATGATAACCCACAAATCTTCACAATTGCTTTCCCATTGAGTCATACGTTTTGAATTTATTCCCTTTAGTACGGCAATCAGAACACCCCCACCATCTTTTTTCCTGTTATCCCTATCACGCCTATAGACTACATATCTGCTATCAAACAGCTCTGAGCTCATTACAGAATCATTTAACCATGTCTCGGTTAATATTATTACATCATAGTTTTCGCACGAAACTTGACGATAAAAATTATGACATTTAGTGCGTAAGCCTCTAGTGTTTTGATAATATATCCTTAAATCCGAGAATGATAATGAATTTTACTTACTATTACATTGACTAAAACTAGAATGAAAGAAAAAAAAACCGTTAGATGAAAACATAAAATTAAACTAGCTTATTCAATGTATCCTTATTCTTAACCAGAATGTGTTCCGATTCCTGTGTCTTCCTCATGAATATGCGACCACCTCGCACCCAGACAAACTGATATCCGAGCTCCTTTGCCTTGATTCTAGCGGCAGCATGGAGTGCCTTGTTGGTAGTGGACAGATGTTCTGTAATATAGATCGGGGATTTAGGTCCTGAGTATCCCAAGTGTGTTGTATTCATTTTGTTGTCCGGATTCGATTTATTAAATTTCATGGTAGCTGCAAGAAATTGGTCACGATTACGGGGGGAAGCAAGTTGTACTACCACGGCGCGCGGGCGAGAATTGCTGGCATTTTGTTTTGCGACTCTTGTGCAATGTTTAATGTCGTTGTCTTGAATACCGCTCCCTACTACTTTAGATAATTGTGACACAATCTCTATCAAATTTTCTTGCTTCTTGTGTTCTTAGCTATGATTCAAGAAAATTGGTTCAACCGTTTGAAGAAAATCAGCTCTTTCCTAGTTGATTACTGGATGAGAACATGTCCCACAAGCCAATTTTCGTATTTAAAAAAAAACGTTTATATTCAACTAGCAATCTGTCAAACTTATCAAAAATGTTGATAAACAGATTGTATTTTTGACAGCTTGCGAATGAGATGCGAATGCGAACGTTTTTAAAAATTACGGGAATTGCCCTCCTGATCAATTTGAAATTTGGTATTCTGTTACTACAAACAAAAATATTTTATTTCACATAAACCTGGCCACTTATGAAACCTCAGAAGCTAGGTCGTTTACAAATAATTGGCTCTTACAATATTTCCAAATTACAGTGTTAAAGAGAGCGTGTGGGGTTGTGTATGTGTGTGTTGTGTCAGTGTTGTGTGTGTGTGTTGTGTGGTGCTATTGTGGGTGTGTGTGTGCTATTACTTCAATGATATTAGAAGAACATAATAACCTTGGACTGATGCTGCAGCATCACCGGGAATTTGCAGGATATCCGACTCCCTTGCCAACTTACAGCACAGGTATCGTGTTTAGGCTCATTGGAATGGTTTCAATAGATAGGTTATAGATAGATGATGAACAGGGTCTGGTGATGGAGTAGGAAAGAGAAATGAGGAAATTTTTGTGTCGGGGGTTTTTGAATTTTAAATTTATGCTTGTGGTGAAATAAGTTTTTACGTAGTGAGTTACATACCATACTAAAAGATACATAATCGTTGACTTGGGTCTTTTATATATTCTAAATTTTGGTAATTTTATACATAACTGGCAAAATGTGGGTGTACTTGCTACAGGGACACCTCTGCCCAACCCTTCGGGGAAACAAGGCGTGATGTTATGTTATGTTATGTATGTAAATTCTTGATTTAACTTTACAACATAACATAACATCACGTCTGTAACCCCCGAAGGGTTAGGCAGAGGTATACCCATAAGACACTCACATTTCGCCAGTTATGTCAAAGGCCCATTTAACTTTATTACAATTTGATGTCAATTACAGTGAATACGTAATTTTTAATTTTATTACTCACTTTTTTGTACTAAAACAACAAACTAAACTAATTTTCTTTCATCTTCATGAAACTAAAACTGACTCAGACAATTTAAACACACAAAAATTTTCAAAAGTATTTTATGAGATTTGAGATTTCAACAAATTTCAACAAAACTCATTGAAGATACACAAAACACAGAGATAATATTTAGGCAAGATTTAATAATGAAGAGTACCGAACTTTGGGTAGAGTAAGCAAAAACAGTTCTGTTAGTGATATCAAAGATTATTTGCACAGGTTTACGTTAGGCGTTTACGCGCCTCTGCGGAGTTTGATGGAAACTGGCTGTAGGTAAATTAGAATATATATAGCCTGTATATTTGAATACAAATAAGTTTGATAAGGATCACTCTGACATGATTTTAGAACTAGGTATTATGTTTCGAGATGGTTTAGTCATAAGTTTCTTTATATAATTATGGGTTTTTAAGTAGTAATAGCACCAATAGTCACTGAATATCGAAACATTACATTAAATTTCTACAAAACGTCACTTGAGTTGTTCCACAAGCTTTATAACAAGGTAAAAATAGGGCTAGTAACAATCGTTAGCTCATATATTACACGAAATATGGATAAACTTCGGTGAAATTTGGCAACGCATCATAAATGACAGAGGTATACCTAACATACATAGTAACCTGTACAAAAATCTAGAACCTATTTCTTCTCGAAGCCGTAAAACAGATTAATAGGCACTAAAAGATAAAGCAACAACAATAAAACAAGCTATAATTAAAGTTACAATAATGACGACGAAGCTGTACGTCGTAGTTGCCAACGAAGTCTCAGCATAATGCTGAGGTGTTTAATATAGTTTGTAACCTAATTATTATTCCGTTCACTAACCAGGTGAAATCACTTGCTTAAGTTTAAAGCTGACAAGTTAGCAACCTGTGACAATTTAGCCTAAGGCTAAACACTACCTTTCATGCCTATCGTCAACAATCGTTGAATAATAAAAGGTGTATCACAGTTGAAATTGAAATTCCAAATGCAATTGATGATTTGAAGGAAGGAGTTAAAGCGTTTGAGTGAAATCTAGTAGCGCTTAAAGCTACCAATCGCGCGTTTAATAATTAAACTTCAAGTATACAAGTGTCATTTCACTTTACAACTCCGCTGCCAACCCTCCCGACGCCCAAATACTCAATTATGTTTTTAATTGAGCGGCGCCGTGCATTTGACACGAATGTCCGATGGGTTTCGCTTTACTCAGTAATAGCAATTTTAATTGTACAGCGATTTTTATTTGAACGAAGCTGCTGGAAATTCGTTCAAGATTAGGTTGGAAAATGCTTATTTTCATATTTTGACTGTTACTTCAATTTGCTCAAATTGGGATGAGATTAGTTTCATCTTGCGTTTTCAGAGAACTGGCACATTTTCTTCTTCTTCGCGAGGGTAATGTTTCCGTAATCCGATTAAACTTCAAATTGCCAAGTATTTCTTGAAACAACAAACTAGTAACAAACAAAACTTTGAAGTCAGGAAGTGAAACAAAAACACTAGAATCACGAAGTCATCACATCCCATAAAATTCCAAACAAGACTACTCCATGACTTTCTTTGAACTCTGAACTTAAAAGAAACTCGAACAATAAAACCTGCTTGCAGTCCACTAAAGGCCCAGATAACAATAAAAATAAAACGGTGAACATTCTCCGTACATTTCGATTCGGGAATATACAAATCGTTTGTATGGACGTGTCTTGTTACGGCTCGCTGGTTCCGTACACGGCTGACACCTGTTCCTGTCACTATCGAATTGGGAAAGACGTATGGACATGTCCGAACGTAGTGTGCATGCCGAGACAAGATTCTTAGAACTAAACGTACCTACCTCTACATGTTTTCTCATAGTTAAGAATGAAATAATTGTCATGTTCTAAACAAAGTTAACATTAACGTTTACTTTGTTTATTTATTTATGTGGTTGATGCTTGCTTATAAATTGTATTATAAATTTCACTTTCGAAAATTAGGTAAAATAAGGTAAATACCAGTGGTAAGAAGATTATTATTTTGTCAGAAACTACGTGGTAGCCATTTACACCATTCAAACAGAAATATCTTATCAGCAGGTATTTCTAAAATTCCTAACGTCTTAGGTACATGGAAACCTTTTATTTCATCTATTTTATTTTAGATCAGCTTACGTATAAAATTATGTGGGATGCTACTTTGCTGATATCTAAACAGTTTACTTTATCCTTAAATCGATAAATAAAACTTTCTTGTATGTTTATAAGGGTTGCCAGATTTTTTTAAATTCTTTAAGGGACATATGCACACTTTTGTTTAAAAATGTCAGCAGAATTGATGGGGTCCGCTAGGGCCGATGCCTACTGTGGTTGCGAAGAAGTCCGAAAGGGAGATCATGGTCCCCGGCAACATGGCAACTAAAGGAACACGAGTGGGTTTTAGTCAGTAAAAGTCTGACACGGCCTCCCGCTAAGCCTAGAGCGAGAGAAGTTATTTGTTAATTTTATCATCATCTGCCTAGCCTTTTCCCAACTATGTTGGGGTCGGCTTCCAGTCTAACCGGATGCAGCTGAATACCAGTATTTTACATGGAGCGACTGCCTATCTGACCTCCACAACCTAGTGACTAGGTAACACGATACCCCTTGGTAAGACTGGTTGTCAGACTTTTTGGGCTTCTAACTACCCGTAACGACTGTCAAAGATCTACAAATGACAGCCGGGACCAACGGCTTAACGTGCTTTCCGAGGCACGGAGGGGACTTGGTATGTAAAGATGGTCACCCATCCACGGACCAACCGCGGCAAGCGTAGCTTAACATGATCGATCGACCCGTGCAGCTGTTATTACTTAGCCACAAGCCCCTCGTCCCCTTATTTGTTAATTTCATACCAAAAAAAAAGCGGTACATTTGTTGCGCACATTGCGACTGCACATAAGACCATCTACGAAATGTCCTTTCCACAAAACAGTAGGAACTAGGGATACCTACTGAAGATAAACGATATAATTAGAAAAATGTTAGTGATTTCATTTTTGGAAAACTCTTCCATGATTTTCTTCCACTTCTCAATGTCAATCAACCGTAGTGCGATAGATTTCTTAATAATTAATCAAATAAGGTTTAAATACGGGACAGAGTCTGTCCCAGTGGGACATTCATAATTTAGGCCTGAAATACGGGACGTCCCGGGAAATACGGGACGCCTGGCAACGATAATGTTTACCCTCGACAAGTGTCTGGAAAATGTATTTCTTTCAATAATCGGCCTAGAGTTACGAAAATAATGAAATACCAAAATTCTGAACGGCAAAAAAGTAATCTCATTATAAACCAAATCAAAGTGAAGAAACATCAAAGTACAAACAATTTTAATCATCACCTGTTCGACAGGCTAGTTGACGAAATAGCGATCCTCGATATCATAAAACTTTCCTTTGATAAAAATATTACTCGTTATAACTTTCGCGTACACAAAACTCATGCTGATTCCCCGGAGTGGTATCACATGAACGGACTTGGAATAGATGGGAAAGCAATTTCCTACCTTATTACCAACCTTAATTCGTTTTGCACCTGAGTTGACATCAAAACTTATAATCAGGAGGTAATTACCGGTATAATTACAACGAAATTTGATAGAAATTTAAAAGTAATCATTCGTACTGTTTAATGAGAACGTTTGAAACACGATAAGACGTATATTGTTAAATTCGACCCACCATGAACAAGAGCTTTGGTAATTTTCTTGTCAAAAGAGGGATTGCTACGTTTTCGTTATTGAATTTAGAGTTATCATTAAAGATGTATATTTAGATAAAGTAAATTGTAATTTGTGTAAAGTTCATTTCAAATTAAGTGACCATTTTGTCATCTTCAACACGATAAGGATTTAAATCTAATTGAATGTTGATATTTATTATTTGTAACTGTTTTCTGAGATTTATTTTATTTGGTTAAAACATAAACCAATATTTACGGATAAACTATTCCCAGCAAATACAACAGCAGCTACAAAATGAATGAATTCCGCTAAAACATTAATCCTGTTATGAAAACAAAATTAATGAAAAAGCAAACAAAGCCGTTGGAAACAAAACGATAAAAACCAATAACAATATAGATGCCACAGAGTGAATTAATATCGAGTGTTGCAGAATATTTTCTGCAGAAGGCTCACGAACATCTGCAGAATGTTTTGTTTCTACATTCGCTAGTGAATGGTCGAGACCATCAATTGCAAGGGAGCAGACTTCTTTGTCTGCTGATAAAGAGTGCTCGCGAAGGTCCGTTTCGAATGCTTGTCACTCCTTTGTTGTATCGAAGGTTTTTAATTTTGAAAAGAATTTCGTTCGTGTATGTGTGAGATGGTGAAGTGAATTTGATAGAAAGAGTCAATTTGCTTTGATGTGTTTAGCTATATTGTATTCGTTTTCAAAATGAACATAGTGAAGATAATTTTTTAAAGTGGCTCATTGTTGAACGTGTTTTTAGAATTCTAGACTACACCTTACAACATTTGCGATGCTAGACTGTTATGTAATAACAACTTACCTGAAACAAATGAAAAAATACACATTAGTAAAACATGAAAACAGTGCCAATCAAATCATTCAGAGAATGTAAGAACAATTTATCTTGGTGTGCCTATCAATATTACCTCCAAATCTATTACACTTCCTTGTAGAGCAGGCGAACAAAATCTTCCTTCAAATTTTTTATCATATTAGAGAAAAATATCTCATTCGCAAGGCATTACGCAGACGCTCCGCCATCTAACTTTTCACAAATTTCCAAAACTTGTAAGACAAACGTTGCTCCTTTAACATTCGCACAATTACCTGTTACAACTTGGTGAATGCAAATTCCTGCCATATTTATTTTCGCCGCCTTTCTGTTCGGAACTTTCTTATAGATAACTTAATCAGGGTCAATCCATCAAGCTGTCATTCTACACAGAAATACTTTTCTGTTGCCCTAGTACCTTTATTCAATAACAAATTTTCAATACAAAACAAAAGGAAGTTTTACGAATGGGTCTCCAGTTTACTATTACTCATTTGGACCTGCCAAAAACAAACTGACGCGACCCTGTTTACATGTTTAGAACAAAAATGTACAAAGTTACAGTGGAAAGTTTTCAACATAATTCGCTGGCGATATTGGTAGGGGGACTTATGCAAATCCAAGAAACTACTATGTTAATATATTTGTAATATCAGGTAATAGCTAACTTTTGGTAACTGCGATAACAATGTTATTAAAAGGGAAAACTTGCTATTAGATACTGTAGTCTATTTTATAGCTTCATTTTTAGATATAAAGTTTTCTGTGCTAAGTTTTTCATTCAAAACAATAAAAAATAAGTTTATAAACTGTAACCCGACTACGGAAAAATAAAAGTGATCTAAAATATACGAAACAAGAAAATATTTCAGACAGAAATCAAGACATAGGTATAAAAATGGTCAAGGTAAAGCCCAGGTCGCATGCCTGTATACCATGTGGGAGCCAGGAACACCTACAAAATTATAATGGCACACGATGACGGCTTTACCTTGACCATATTAAATTTAGGGAGAATTTATTTAGCCTATGTCACCCGGACCATTATTACAAATCTATTGATACATCATTAATTACAATCGGTACATTAGTTTAGGCGCTACGTTGGAGTGGAACACACGTAAATACAAACATACATACATAGACTGTTAAAATCATAACCCCCCCTATTGGCTTTGCCGTAGCTGGGTAATGAATACATGAAATATTTAAATATAGATTTGAACAGGTTTATTTATATCTAAAGAGTATAACATTTATTATAGAATGCTATTACCTTTATCTTTTGTTCAAACAGCTTTCATTATATACTGCTGATCTTTTTTTATTAGTCATACCTTCCGTTCTGTCAAAATTCATCAATTTATTACAAGCCCAAGCCATCCCATAAAACGTAATACTTCACCTGTAATAGTTGAACGCACAAAAATGTTGCGTCAGCAGAAAATTCGCATAAACATGTTTGGACTTCGGGTCAGTATGCTAAGACTGCGATCACGAACGATTTCAAGGGATACCTTTAAGAATATTCGTTCAAATACGATAAGTCCGCTTCAAATTCAAATACTCAAACGATAAAAGCATTTGTGATCTCGATTTTTGTTGATTTCATATTTCTGACTTCGTGGATAAGATTATGGATTTAGTTGATTCAATCAGGGAGCTTGCGAGGGCTGTAAGAGGTCTGAACTAACAACTGTTCTTAATCCACTCTATCTGAGTTCAAATGCCGCCCAAACGGATTGGATTACCTTTTACGTAGTTTTTCGGACTTTTTCTCCTCAATATTGGATATAAGCTTTCGAGATTCAACGCCCCTTTTGTTTCATCTGTTTTTTGCAATGTCGTTTTACTTTATCTTAGTCTCAGTTGTAAACGTTCTTCTAGGTTTAAAATCATACTTTTTAACCGACTTCCAAAAAGAAGGAGGTTAAATGTACGTCGCGTATGTTTGTTATTTATTTTCTTTTTTTTATGTATGTTCACCGATTTCTCCATCAATTGTGAACCGATTTTGAAAATTATTTTTTTGTTGAAAGGGTATGCTCTCGAGGTGGTCCCATATAAATTTTATTAACTTTGCTTTGACAGTTTTTGAGTTAGCTTCAATAATACGTAATTTTTCCCACTTAGTATGTGGATGATATGATAAGTTCCTGTCACTGTTATTTACATAGCAGGTAGTGGTTTTCGAAATTATGTGGGGTAGGTACCACAGCTAAAAAGTGAAAATAAAAACTTATCTTTTTTCTTTTTTTTTTTACTTTTCTTTTCTTTTCTCTTTTCTTTTTCTTTTGGTGATGTTCTTCAGAAAGGCCAGGTGCGTAGTACTCGCAACCGGTGTGCGTGTATGACCAGATGTATGAACGTAAACGAGGCAAAAGGACTATGTAAGGATCGTAGCAGGTGGCGTTCTGTAGTTTCTGCCTACCCCCATGGGAAGAAGGCGTGAGTTTATGTATGTATGTATGTGTAAAAACTTTTTACAAAAAAAAAAAAAACAACCGACTTCCAAAAAACACTACAAAGTGAAAAATAACTTTAATTTCGGAAGTCGGTAACAAAAACCGAAACTTCAAAACCAGAGACACCGACTTCCGAAATTAAAGTTATTTTTCACTTTGTAGTGTTTTTTGGTTTTTTGTAATCATAAAATCTTTTTCATATTACTGAATTTTGCCACCCAACATCTAAAATAGCAAACTCCCATGCAATCGACGACAAATTTATAAGATCATGTGTTGCTATCCAATCTAAGAACAAAACGTTTAAAGAGAATAGTTTAGTTGCAGCAACGGATATTATCAGGAGGCACCAGTACCCTTTATGCCATGCCATGCCTTTTATATCCTCCCCGTCACAAACATTTAACACTGACTTCCAGACAGTAATATTGAGACTTGGACAGATAAAATCTTGTGAGTTTGAAAGAGTTTCCTTTATTTGCGAGGGCAAATGGACAATTGCATGAGAAGGTATAGGTGCAGGAATGAGGTTCTGTTCAAAAAGTTTTCGATCTAGATTTGTCTGTAATGAAGGTGGCAAAGTCGAATTTTCTTTTGTGAGTTTCGTGGAAAGTTTGCTGCACTGAGTTAATTTGATATTTAGATTGGATTTCATAATAAAAATAGATGTGTAATTTAAGTTTATTAGATATTTAGCAAATCGAGTTTAGTTTGTTTTAAGACGTAGGGTCTTAATTCATTTAGTAGTTTTTCATTTATTTATATTATTGTTTTACACCGTGTTGTAGCCAAAGGCTCTTGCCGGATAACTTTATATAACAATTAAAGTCTTCTGTTTTCGTTTTCAAGCCTGTTTTTATTACACGAATAACAACCTCAGACTCCCACGTGACTCTCAAGGTCAAAGTCATCACCCCTAAATCGAATCATGCCTACCCTACACATAAATTGACCTCAAAACTACATCCTTATTCACTTTGAAGCTACCAGGAGCGCAGTGGCAGGAGAAGACAGCCGTCATTCCGCTGTAATACAGATAATTGCATTTAACTACGGGATACGAGGAAGCGTGGTCTACGTGCATACGTAACTCACTTTTCATTATTTAAAAGTGTGCATTCGTAACAGTTCTGTGGTTATTTCAATGATATTTTCTTGGATTTCTAGTTATTATTTTGTGTTGGACAGCACGTTGTAAATGCAAGATTTTTAAGCTATTGCATAGCTTTTATCGCGGGCTTTGAGCGCGGCGACCGAATCAAGAAATTCCGTAACGTAACGAAAATAAAACCTAACCTAACAAACCCCACTCCGCCTACCATGTAATGACGGTTCCCATGACAACGTGATGTTGTCATGGGTACGTAATTTTTGTTTTATGTCATCACGTCATCATCCCAAGTGTAGCGTTGACAAATAGGAAGTATGGAGGTTACAAATGCTATGCAATAGCTTTACCGCGGCAGTCCCCGAGTGCCACAAGTTTTTTTTTAAATAATTGATTTTGAATTTGTTTGATTTGAGTTAAAAATGGTAGGGTGGTTACAAATATTTAAAAAAAAACCGGCCAAGTGTGAGTCAAACTCGCACACGAAGGGTTTCAACGTATTAAGATCGAGCAAAAAACTCACGTTTCTTGTATGGGGATCTCCCTTTAGTTATCAACTTTCATTATTTGTTGTTATAGCGGCAATAGAAAACACAATCAGTGAAAAAATTTACCTATCTATTTTGTCTACCTATTACGATTCATAGGTTTCAACCAGCTAATAGACGGGCGGACAATGGAGGGTTAGTAATAGGGTTTCGTTTGGCACCACTCTGGTACAAAACCCTAAAAACTATTTGTAGAAAATATATAGGTAGTTATGAAAATGATTTTTGAAATGCTTGAGGCAACAGCAAATAAAACACAGTTGTAAATATAATAAAAATGAGATTGAAGATTAGTAAGATCTAATACCGAAACCATGTTACTGAAATTGGAAAAAACAATTGCAAGTTTGTTCTTAGTTCTACAGAATTTTATCCTCAAAATATACAATCCATATATTTGTGATCACGTTCTCGAAAACGGCTCTACTGATTTCGATTGAAGTTGTAACATAGGGGCTTAGGGGTGCGATTGTCGCAACCCAGTGCTGGGCACGCCACAATTGCGGCGATAAGTCCCCTCTTTGAGGAGTGGCTAGAGAGGCGCCACGGCCTCCTCACCTTTAGCCTGACGCAGGTGCTCACCGGACACGGTTGCTTCGGGAGGTTTCTGTTCCTGATAAAGCGGCAGGAAACGCCCAGGTATCAGCATTGTGTGGATCGCCCGGAGGACACGGTGGAGCATACGGTGGAGGTCTGCCCGGCTTGGGCGGAGCATCGCCAAGTCCTCGTGGAGGCGATCGGCGGCGGTGATCGTTCGCATCCGGCCCTGGTTCTGGCCATGGTATGGAGCAAGAGGGCATGGGAGGCCGTCACCCCCTTCTGCGAAGCAATAATGCATGTGAAAGAGGAGGCAGAACGCGTGAGGGAGGCAAATATAGCGCCCTTACCTGCCGCAGGAGATGCCCTGGGTGTCGGGAATCGCAGGCCGATTTCCAACCACCGTAGGCGCGGGCTTGCGGTCGGTGGACAATAGGTAGCTCGCCATTCGATAAGAACCAGGCCCGGGTCGATGGCGCGTTGTGTTCCACGTGCGCCTCAAAGACATGTCAGCAGAACTGACGGGGTCCGCTAGAGCCGATGCCTACCGGGGTTGCGAAGAATTCCGAAAGGGAGATCGTGGAACATGGCAACTAAAGGAACACTGATAGGTTTTAGTTAGTAAGAGTTTGACATGCCCGCCCAGAGCGGGAGAAGATATTTGATAACATACCACCCAAAAAAAAGGGGTTTACGGGGGTGAACAATCCATCTATCTAGATCTCATATCTGGGAAAATTAGTTTTCTCTGTATTTTCACCCAAGCAGAGCTCGATCGACCATGCTAATAATTAAAAACTATATTTTAATTATCAACACCATCAACATTCCACATCTCGGAGACAGACGGCAACAATTACCTCTCGTTCATTTGAACTACGCCCTCCACAAAAGAAATTACTTCATTCTTTCTAAATTTCAACTCTCCAAGTTGTTCAGGGGCGTCTAACGGGCGGGAGTTATTTATCTTCGCTCTCAGTATAATAGAATTTAATTAAGTTAGGTGCGACATGCTTCACGCGGTAGGAATTTTGCGAACTTGCGCCAACTCGATACACGGGAGTTCTTGTCGTATGTGGAAACAGCGGTTGTATTTATAAATAAATATTGTCATACATGAAATTGAAATTCGGTTTTGATGACCTACTTTTCATTTGAAATTGAAAAGCAGAAGAAAGTTTTTGTATCCAAGTTCTAACGCAAAGACTGCTGGAAACGCGCATATAGCTGCATCTGATTCGATTGCTCACGCAAATGTAAAGAGAGATGTTGCTGAAAAGATCCTATTAGTTGATCCTCATGATGATGATGGGTAATTTACGGTCCTATCTGATTGAGAAAAACATATATTTTATGTGCGTACACTTAATATTTGAAGACCACATTCATGACCATGCCAAGCAGATTGAAAATAAGCAAAAATAAAACAATAGGTACCAAAATATCCAATAATGAAATGAGTTCAGTTCCAGAATTGTCAGTCTACGAAGTTCTTATTTGGACTCGAAACGGATAAAAGAAATATACAAAGCAGCAGACAGTCGGAGAGACATCGCAAAAAGAAGTACATATCGCAAAAACAAAGATTCGAACTGGGTGGCCGTGTATTGAACATTTTTGACACAATTTACCTGTTTCTCTGCTGCCATTACAAAAGGTATATTCAGAGTACATTGGGAAGCCACGGGAAATTACTGGTAATAAAAGGATAAAGAAAGATTTGTGTGTCTGAAGCATATTTGAGTATTGTTTAGGAATCAAAAGAGAAAAATATTACGGCTTTCTCAATGGTGGGTAGGTATATTAGAGGCCTGTTTATAAATTATAATTTTGTAGTTAAAAAGTCAACAGAAGGGTATAACATTTCTAAAAAGATATCAATAACTGAAGAAGCCTTAATTAGTAATGAAAATGATGAGTTTTGGGATCTTACTCAATGATACCTTTCTTTATTGACTGTGACGATAAAACAGACCAAATATTTGAGCAGTAACTTTGCACTAATACTGCATAATAGAATTTATAGGTCATATTAGTTCACTAATATATTGTATCTGTTTATTTAGCTCCGCTTACACCTTTGGGAGTCCGAAGTTGGAATTATATCCGCTACTATATTACACTATAAGACAGTCAACTAACCTATTTAGAGCTAACAACAGTTTTAGGACCTCGAATTGTTGAAAAAACTTCGGTTTATTGTAATATTTTAAATGTCACGAAACAAGATGGACACTAGGACTCCGACCTTTTGAAAGACATATTTTATGTGCTGATAAAATAAAGGTATAACTGTATTTAAAAAAAACAATAGTTTAATCTCAAGCCTCAATAGAGTACTAAGCCATTATATGAAGGCCAACAGTGGCAGCAGTGGCAGCAGTGCCAGCAGTAGACTGCTAGCAATGGATGTCTTTAGTCTAATAATCATGACGAATGATAGTCGTTAAAATATGCCAATACTGAGAGTTTATACAAAATAATTCAACATTTATAATTTATAGTGACGGTAAAACTAAATATGCAAATGAAAATTATTCCTGCTCACCATATTAGCTTGCAAGTTAACCATTAATCTTAAAATACTCCATTAAAAATTCTTCACACTATACCCTAGCAAAAAACAAAAAGTATCCTAACAAAATCTCTCCCACTTTAATCACAGCTTGATCGAATTTCCTCTCCGCAAAGTTTCAACAGGAAAGCGGAAACTATTACGCTTTACATGGCTGTTTACATAGGGTACTTTGCACTTAGAGGACAGTGTTTGCTATGTGCAGCGAGCAATGTATATAGTTCCTACCTTTTGATAGACTGCTTAAACTGCTTTTAATTAGGATATGGGGATTTTCTTAAATGCTGATTAGAAGACTTGAAAAAGAGAAAAACTTGTATAAGAAGCAATGAATGAACGATTATATTAAAAGTACCTAATCGTTTGTAATAATTTGTGGTGATAATTAAAAAAATGACATTAATTAAAAATCCGGAAAAGACATAATTGGAGCAAAAACATTTTAATAATGGATAGAAATGGACAACATTTTGTTCATTGCATTTAAAGCTTTAACTTTCCTAATTTCAAATCACCCGAAATTCGTATATCGAAAACGTGCACTCGATATACCCTTCTAGATCACCAGAGACGACCTAATTACTCAATCGCAACCTAATTTCCAAAGCACGATTACAAGAGCATTCGTATAATCAAACGAAGGAGTGAGTGAGTAATTATCTTCAACACCTTCACATCTGAACTGAAATGCAAGTCAAGCGTTGTATGTGCGACGGCGTAAACACGCGTACGTACTAACCCGATTAGACACCCCCGTACTCCCCCACACAACTCACACCCCCGACGCACCCCGGACATGAAACCGCGCTAATAAGGAACACTTCACTTGTAATTTCCCATTTGTTTCTATTTACAACTTGTGAAGTGTTGTGCTGGATTATATTTTTTATGGATTATTTGCGGTGGGAAAGGGTTGAGATTTTGAATTTGTGTACGGATTTATCGGGGTTAATTTAAAGGTTATATGTGTTTGGTGTGCAAGTTTTTAGTGTTTGTGAACTGAGTGCGTACTGTTTGGGGCACAGAAGGACAAACACTACATTAATGTTTTATTGTTATTTTAGCACTTGTAACTATACTTAACTATGAGAGCTGGAAAAAGTTTAGTACCTGATGACTTCTAGCGAATGTTTTTAATTTCTAAAGCATAAATTAATAAAACACACCCCACCAAAAATTTACTTCATAACTATTTAAACCTCCACCTACAATCTAAGACTATAAACAAAAACCATAAACTTTCCAAAACGGGTTAAACCGAATACCGTAACGTCATAAACAAAGACAGTTATTGAAACACTAAACCGTTTTGGCAGTAATCGGCAGACTTTGAAAGAGGTCTTGACAAAAGTCGATTCTCTCAAAGGCGCTATAAGGAACCGTGTCACGTATATCGTACGCCGGTAACGCGGCGCCGATAAATGATTATTGCTATGGTGAACGGGCCGGTTTCTAAACCACTGAAACCTTACGAACCTATTTCGTGGACGCGAGTAGGGTTCAATTGGAACGGACGTTGGATTCTGGATGTGGTTTCGACGTAGTTTCAGGGACCATTTATTTGCATGTCACTTAAATATGAATAATCATTTAACAACTTAGTTTGACATTAAAATGTTATTTGTACAATGCTGTTAAATTAATTAATCAACAAAATCATTTAAATTATTTTAAGTGATGTCTACAGTAATGATCGAACGACTTCAATAAACAAGATGGATAAACATTATGAGTACGTTTTCATTAACTTATAGTAAATAAACTTAAGTACCTACCTACACAAATTTATTGATTTTCACTTTAAGTAATAAAAATACCTAGAATCGAAACTATAACAGATCTATGAAAAAAATACTGGGCTATCAAAAGTATCCAGGTATAATAAGAATCATCCTTGCTCTAAAATAACTGAATGAATCTTAAAGTCGGTACCCCAATATCATAATCTAAAACTGTTTAATAAAACTACATATATACAATATTTCAGGGATAAGGTAAATAATATGAAACACCAAGATATTTTGTCAGTCATTTATATTTCTTTGCCAACATCAAATTCAATATTCTACACCATACCATCATATCTCCTATTCCCCACATAATATCTCAATTCAATCAGTATTCTAATATTTACCACAAAACGAATAGGCTACCTTAATTTACAGTAGATCTCCAACCAATACTGTGCCAATCTATCTTTTTATCGACACAGCCACTAAGCACGTCTTACCGTCACGAGCGCCCAACCCAGAAGGCTGTTCTCGCGCTACTCTTGAGAAATCGAATCTTTCCGGTGTTGCCAGTACAATATCCAACAATTACGTATTAATAAATTGAAACCTTACACAGGTAACAAAAAAAAACTTCAAAGAAAGTCGCTTCCATTCACAGTATCAATGGCTTGCACAAAATTGTACAATTTGAGGACAAAACAATCGTCACATCCCAATACACCTTTATGTAAATAAGACTCACTTTATGACCAGTTAGATATTGCACATATTTACTATTCAACTATTTTGAGTTTCTGGGCAAAAGTAAAATGCAGTGCAAAACAGCAAAGCAAAAATGTGAGTTTAATTGTAAGAAAGAGGTCATGACAATGTTTCTTTAATTTGCATTTCGAGGTTTTAAAAACGGAATTTGTGGGAGACATGGAATTTAATGACCAATGTTTGTTGAACAAGGCAATTTAATTTAATATACTTGGAAATGAAGACTAAAAGGACAGAGCAAATAAACAATAAGTTGTATTGCAAACGTCTGAGTGGCCGTCTTACCTCTACACGTGTGGGTAGTTTTAAAGTGTTTGTCTAAAGTCTGAGTCGATGGAAATTTAATTAGGGTGCATGATAGTTGCGACACTAATATGTATTGCGTACTTCAAGCATATTCAGAAATGGAAGGAGTAATTAAAGATGTAGTTATATAGACTACAGGATTAAAAAGTTATGTTAAGAATTAAAAAGAAGAAAATAAAGAATTATGTAAATAATTTGATAACCAAATAGGCTTTTTGTATTTGAAACACATGCGCTTTTAGAATTTTTAAAAGTCTGATAGACTACACTAAAATTGTAGTCAACATAAATAATAACATTTTAAAACTTTAAACGGAAAACTTCCTAAAACTAATTACACAGGACGACCTAAAAAAATATATAGAAGCGCACAACAAATAAAACATCCGGTTATAACAGTGGCAAAGCGTGGTCGTACTCAAGTTTTATCAGCTGTGAATTTCTCTCATAAATATTCGATTGGGCGCTGTGCCCCAGGCTTGGGGCGACCCCCTTTGTAATATTGAGATTCATAATTTGACCCGCAACTAACTTAGCGATCCACAGAATTCCTGAAATACTAACAAGCCAATGTAGATAGAGTCTAGACTTGGAAAAACCATCATGTTGTTTGAGAAAATTTTAGATGATTCGACAGCTTTTTAAGCTGAAATGAGTACTGCAGAGTAAGAATTGACATTTAAACTAGTAGTAAGTAAAGAGTGGGACAAGTAATACGATTTGGAAGATAAAAATATTCAAAAAGAAGTGAAGAGAGTTGAACATAATTTGAAATGGGTAGTAGAAAAAGCTCTGAAAAAAAATTAAAATGTGAGTATACTCAAAATATGACATTTACTGCTTAATATACAAATTTTCCGACAACTTATACGCGAATACAAATAAAGAAACGACCGAATAAAAAATTGAAAATTCCGTAAAATCAATACAGCATTTGTTGACGTAATATTTTTCCACCAGCTTAAATTGCATTTTAACGAAAACTACAGTGGTTTATTATACACCAGTAACAGTAATTAATGTATTTTATTTACATCGTTTAAAAACTATCAGACGTAATATAATAATATGTACAAGTATATAAAAAAGGGGGGAGGAATAATCATAGGGCATCAAAAAATTCGTCCGCATCGCTGTCAGAAACTACAGTTAGTCATTTTCATCGTAACTCACCTATTTTAAATTTTGAATTAACCTTACATATTTTATAAACTGTGGTGTTTGTTAAACTATTGTGACATTATAAAAATACTTTTCGAAGTGATTTCATAGATACTCCTAACAAAATAATATTAAAATGTGCTTGTTATCATCACTATCATTCATTACTTACACCTACTTGCCTGCCACTCTAATCAATTAATATATACCTAGGTAAAGGTATTTGTATTCATACAAACAAAGACCGGGTCGTCTAGATACAAGAGAATATAATGTTTTGGGAATGTGGTGTTTTACATTCTCTTGTGCCGAAACGGACCCAGGCACTCACCGCCGGCCGCTGCCGCGGCACTGTTCGCTTCGCTCGCTCGGCTCGTGCCTTGTGTGTTCACAGTTCTAACTTAACTTACCCTTTCAAAGCAAAACGTAAACAAAAACATGAATGAACGAACGAAATGATAAGTCGTATGCGAGCGCGCCTTTCGCTTTGTACCCGAACGCAACCGATGTCACCCGAAGTACGCACGAAGCGCCCGCGCGGGCCGACCGGTAGGTATTTTCATTAAAATTGAGAGTTAAAAAAGTTATTCTATAACCAATAGTAGAAATTAAGCTGGTTTTATAAAACGATTTTTTTAGCAGAATATGTTTTCGTAAACTTAGTATTTTTTTCTGAAGTTTAGTATTTTTTTTTTGTGTACAGATTATTTTTCGTAGAGTTGTAATTTATTTATTCATTTTGTTTTTTGGAAAACTTACAGCTAAACAGACACAATAAGTAATAGTTGTGAACAAAATATATTTGAATAAGCTGATGTTTGTTTGTTTTAAATACAACATTTTTTGTCGGTTAATTTTGTATAAATTTTTCGGTAATTCATTTTAATACAGCTTAGTATTACAGTCAACCACAGATCGTTGGAAGTTAATTTGTTTTTTGGAAACATTATTATTTTCCATTTGAAATCCAACTGCAATGCAAAACTAGAGCATAATATTCGGCTGCAGACAGAAAAACTGCCTTGTCATGTAGTTTGATTTTGGTTTTCGACGCGGTGACTGGAAGCCGTTTTTATACAGAACCCTCGTTATTCACAAACTAATGTTCCGGTGACTCCTTTAATTTTGATTCCTTTGCTCTCACATCGCCCATTCTTTTATTCCAGCCTCTGCTTTTAACTTTATTCCATTTAGTAGATATATTTTCTAGAAACCAATGATTTATTTTCGGCGTTGTTGAGGATCAGGTAGTATTTTACCGTTAGATTGAAAGCGTCAAAGGAATCAATCTGTATTGTGAATTCATAAAATTAGAATGGATTCAAGATCTCTTTTGTTAATCGTCGAACAAAAGAATATTAACAATTAACTTTTATCCTTTTATGATTCTACAGTTTTATCTCTGGAATATCAGACCTATTGATAACTAAGAATAAGTTTGTAGAAAGTGTTTGGGTTTTCTAAACGTGTGAACACATTTTGAGCCACTATTTTAACTGTTCACTTAATTGAATTCTACATTTTTTCCGTTTAACTGTTTGTTTACTACTATTTTATAACAAAATCTATTTTTAACCGACTTCCAAAAAGGAGGAGGTTATATGTTCGTCGCGTATGTTTTTTTTTTTGTTTTTTTTTATGTATGTCCACCGATTTCTCCGTCAATGGTGGACCGATTTTGAAAATTCTTTTTTTGTTTGAAAGGGTGTGCTCTGGAATTGGTCCCATATAAATTTTATTAACTTTGCTTGGATAGTTTTTGAGTTAGCTACAAAATACGTATTTTTTTCCCACTTAATATGTAGATGATATGATAAGTTTCTGTCACTGGTAGCAGGTAGTGGTATTTGAATATGTGTGGGGTAGGTACCACAACTAAGTGAAAAATAAAAACTTTTTACAAAAAAAAAAAAAAAACAAACGACCTCCAAAAAAAACACTACAAAGTGAAAAATAACTTTAATTTCGGAAGTCGGTGGCAAAAAACGAAAATACAAAACCCAAGACACCGACTTCCGAAATTAAAGTTATTTTTCACTTTGTAGTGTTTTTTTTGGAGGTCGGTTGTTTTTTTTTTGTAAAAAGTTTTTATTCCTATTAATTTCTCGCCGCAAACACAAAAATATCTCTAGACATCTATAATGAGATGCCATAACTCACTTGTCATTTCTTCTGAACTCAATAAAAGTGTGTCGTAAAATTGTACAGAGGTATGACGTATTCGTAATGCATGAGCTCCCGTCGCCCCGAGTTCAGTCAGCAGTGCTGTCTCTCTAATACTTGAAGGCTTTTGTAATTAAACGTTGAGGGATGAGTGAGCATAAAACAGTAAATATGGTTCAAGAGAAATGAGCAGATTAAAATGAACAAACAATGTAATTTTTATGAGCAGGATTTTGCTTTGATTTGATAATGAAAGATAATAGCATCAAAGTAGAGCTGCATTTTACAAAGCTTCGTAAATAAATTGAGCTTATAATGAAATTAGGTATTTGTTATTATATTAAACTCTAATGATTAAATTAGAGTTTTAACTCTATGAATAAGTTATTTATTCGCCCTCAACGGTACGGGACAGGTATTTAGTCTAAAAAAAATCCGTCGGACGCTTAATAAATTGTGATTTTGTATTAAATATTTTGATGGAGCAGCAAAACTGCGATAAAATATCAAAGGCGAAAAGATAAATGTTTTAAATTTAGCTTGTCCCTTAGTGCTCGCGATGTTATACATAGAGTTTTACGAAAGCGTTCCAAATCTCTACTGTGGTATATTTTCCAGATATCAAAAGGGGCATACAACCGCTACATTCCTATTAAAACTTTACTCGCCATTACTTCAATGTTTTACGAAATTGGCCTTTCGAAATTGTCTCTCAGACGAACGTAATAGGCGAGCTGACAATCGGCAGAAGTACTTAACAAATAGTTTCGCGAGTCAAAAGCTTGTTGGGTGATGAACTCATACCTGCTCGAAACTGGCTTAGCTTGAGCGATGAGAGCTGAGCAAGCAAAGTTCAACTTGTTATTTGAGATTTAAACGAATTTGCGCTGATGGTGGAATGTTTTAGCTCTTTATGTGGAGCGTTTGGAATGACTGAAACGTTCTCAACTGTTAATGAAAGTTGGAACTTTCACATTGTCAGTATTTAGTTCTCACTTTGGATGTTACTAATTAGGTTGTCGTTAAAGAGTATCCATTCAATAAACTCTTCCTTTTTATTCTAAAACCAGCCTTACCATACAATTACATTCTATATCAAAAATATATTGTGTGTCATCAAAACCAAATTCATTAAACAAAACGTGCACTGTCCACCTAAAAATCTCCAAAATCGCATAATCATTACTCAAAACACACACAATAAAGCATAACCACAACAGGCATTTGTCAAGCGATAAAAACAAAAAGTAAGCCATCGAGAGTGGCTTGGAAGTACCACCTAGGAGGCGTGACCGGCCAATTTGGCGGAGGAGTCTCGAGGGCCCAAGAGTAATGCCTCTGACGTCCACATAAGCACCATGAAATTTATCGACCTTACGTGCCGGACGACCAAAATAAAAACAAACTCGGCAAGTGTCAAAGTTCGTTTTGGAGCTACCAGCGGTTTTTATATTCAATTACTGCGGGTGCTGGGATTTTTTTGGAAGTGTACCGAACTCATGCATTTGGGTAAGTACACGCATTTACATATGGGATTTATAGTTGTTGATGTTGGTGGGCTGGGTGACATAAATTGTAATGTATATTTTTGGTGTGTTAAATGAACTTTACAATATTGTCACTCCTAATATGTAAACGCTATTAAACTAGCAGCAAAATAGATTTAAAATTAAAATTTAAAAGGTGTCGACAGTAACTGAACATATAGTATCTATCAGGGGTACCATTCGTTTTGAGAAAGATGACCATATCCCACAAGCCTTCACAAGAAAGAAAACCATCGAAACAGGTCATCCATTTTCTATAGATGACTTTTATGATGTTGACAGCTGATAGATTCGGGTTTTTATGCCGTTTCCAGATCAACAAAGGAATAACTTCTATAATATATATCGGTACATAAAATCATTGATTGATGCTTTTGTTCCAAGTGACTCTGCAGTTTTGATAAAACAATCTACCAAGTTTATGCATTCTTCCACCACGTATTTCTATCACTCTCATTTAACGTCCTCGTGAGAACTTAAATAATTGTAACATTCAAAGTGTGAGGGAGATGCATTGATAGTTTCAAACAATCTATTGCAGATGATTTCAGTTCAACTTATGAAACAGGCAACAATTCAAAACATACTGTCTTGGTAATGTTGAGTTTAACCCAGTAACCTTAGGTTTGATTAATTAATAGGTACAGACAATATTCAAAGATAATTTGATAGAACAACAAGTAAAACTTTAACAGTTAAAATTAAAAAAAAAACCCCAACACAAACATTTCCTCATTTCTCTTGCCTACTCCATCACCAGACCCTGTTTATCATCTATCTATAACCTATTCATTGCGACTATTCCAATGAGCCCAAACACGATACTTGTGCCGTAAGTTGGTAAGGGTATCCTGCAAATCCCAGGTGATGCTGCAGCATCAGTTCAAGGTTACTATGTTCTTCTAATATCATTGAAAAACTTTTGGTTCATTGAAGTAACAGAATACCAAATTTCAAATCGATCAGACCTGAGGAAAATACTCACATCTGTTCATCAACTAGAAAAGAGCTCATAATCTTCAAATGGCTGAACCGATTTTGATAAAACATGTCTAAGAATCATTGCATTTAAATAAAATAAATAAATAAATTGCTAGAAAATCTGTTTTCAAATAAAAAAAACTGCATTCAAATCGGTTTAACCGTTTAAGAGCTACGGTGCCATAGACATACACACATAACGGTGAAACTTATAACACCCCCATTTTTGCGTCGGGGGTTAAAAATGATGAAAATAATGAAGGTAGATACTAAGAATAAACATAGAACTATTTTTAGTCACTGGATTTCAAAGCACAGAAAATTATAAGTCGTTGACAAAAAAAAACCTATTATAATTTTGGTACCGTACCAAATAAGAAAGTAAGAATACGAATATTATAAAGTAAAAGGCGTTTGAAATATTTATTCATACATGCAAACTCATAAGCATAATGACTCCCAATTTCCATGTAGACCGTATGAACAGTAATCCGGAATAATTCGAGCAATAAAAGTTCCATTATCACCCTGCTATCGAACCCTAAAAATGTTATATACTCGCCTTCCATCGGCTTATTATTTACTACTGTGCATGAAACGTCGCTTTTTATACCAGCCATGTACAGTAAACGGAGTATTGCTACGGCTTATGAAAGTTTTCATATCGACTTTTATCGCGACATACAATTTTATATTGCAGACGTTTTACACCATCTACTAATATGATGGTAGCTATCATATTTGGAGGCTTTATTTATCGGTTTTGGAGGAATGATTTTCTGTGTGTTACCAAAAGTTTTTAGGACAACGTTTTATTAAGATAGTATATTTAGATATCTTAAAATTGTTCAGTTATTTGCCTTATATTCAATCAAAAACGGGTCTCACTATTGTCAAGGTCGTCTTTAAAACAACTCATCACAATTCAAACAACAGAATTTATTAACTTAGTGAACATGAAACCATACAATATTAAATACAAAAACTCCAACTACTCACCAACTTACAAACTAATCGTAAACAGTGCATACAGAAAACAGAATTTCTCCAAGAAAGTTGAAATTATATCTATGATGGGAGTGAAATCGCAAAATTCAGTTCAAGTTCATGCTGCACGTATCCGGCGCGGACAGACCGCCCCTTGCCCGCCCTCAGCCACCCGCTAGTGTTACCAACGAACATATGCTGCGGGATTTACATGTTTTACGGGATAGAATAGAACATCTTGAAGATGGTGGCAGTTTGTGGCTACGATTTATCTATGATGTTGAAAGAATTTAAAATGTGCATCTACTCTTTTCGAAAGTTAAGAATATTTTGTATAGATAGTAGGACGAGCAATAATGAATGATAAAGTAAATATAGCAAAACGATTGTCAGTAAAACAAGAAAAAATATCATCCTCTATTAATACAAAATGGTAAGTAACAGTCTCTAACGACAGCTGAATCATAAAATCACGAAGAAAAAATATAACGTATTAATATTTGTTTCTTAAACCCGGGACGGCCCGGAGCATTCCGGGAACGTGGCATCACTACTGTCCGCCCCGCACTTTTATCGTCAGATAATTGAATTTCCGCACTCCGCTACAAACAGGAAGTTCCGCTGGTTTACGTTCAGCGCTGAATATTGCATCCAACGCTGATGGAGTTATTATTTTCAATATGACGATTAACCCTCTTGGCTGGTAGTTGATATAATTAAACTGTGAACTTTGATCGATGAGGTTTTCTAGACGATAGGTAGCGACGAAGTGTATTGGTATATCGTCAAAATAGACATATATACATATAGTAATTTGATAAAAGCCAGTCTTTGAATCTAAGCAACAGTTATTCTGCACTTACTTAAAAAAGTTTACAATATTTATTTTATTGATACATAAACATCATTATTTGGTTCACATCACATGACATAACTAAGTGATTTTCATATTCCATACAAGCTTCACCGCAATAGCTTCACTAGTAAATTACCAAATACACCCGTAGCCAAGCTATTCAAAATAGACCACTCTCCCTTATTGCTCTTCTTGTGTACATTCTCAGCAGATGCATCCACTTAAAATATTAGTTTCTTGTATACATTCTAGAAATTTATAAGAACATTTTTGTGATTTCATAGGTATCCAGTGCCATCATTGTCACTGACGACTTTTATGCCATTATGAGGAAAAAGGCCGCATCCTTAATAAGCAGAACGAGGGCTAGCAGCAACAGTATTTTGGAAACCCTAGCTGAACAGCATGATGCACCAATACTATGAAACTGTCGGTTGCTCGTGCGGCAGGGATGAACAATAATTACATATACATTTAATAAATACTAACCCTTAGTTAACAAGTTTGTCTTTTGTACTAACCATTGGACCAATGTTGTCAAATAAAATAAACATACATTAAGGTCCCGTACCAATGGCCGCCGAAGCCTCTTTAAATAATTTTTTAAAGTCTTTATTCGCCGGGCTCTCTGTTCACGACTGTATCCCCCTCCAGCTTCCTCGGGCCTCCTAAGGTTTGCGCTCTTATTTACACAAGGCGAACCTTCAAAGTCCCAAGTTGTTCGGTACTCTCTGCGAAGCTCGTCTTTTTCAATTTTAGAAGCGAGTAACGGAAAAATTTGTGTTTTTTTTTGTATGAAGTGAAGATAGTTATAACCTTAATCTTCTCATTTCTGTGCAGTTTTTTTAACTCGGTTTTGTGTACCGTCTCACATAAAGTAACTGATGTGTGTTTTGTTTAAGTAATTTCGCTTGCTTGTTACATGAATAACACAAAACATGTAGTATGTATGAATTTAGGTCCTTTGCAGCGAGAAAAAAACTGTCAACTACTGTTTTTTAGATATGTTGATCTATATCTATCCAAAAATTGAGTTTCACGAAATTATGCAAATTTAACATTATTATTTGACGCGTCGAAATGAAATATATATAAATAACGAAATGCGAGTGTTGCGATTCTTTCCCTTCAGACTCATTTATTCGCATTAGCTGCCAAACTTTCACATAACCTGAAAACTTCGTTTACCTTGTTCCTCAGTAAGACAGCACCTACCCCTGTTCGTTGCGTTCCGGTCCTCCGGGGAGGCTCTTCCAACTATTTGTGAAAAACAGCAAATAAGGCTTTGTCAGCGATAGGCGAAGTCGAGTGTTCGTGCTTGACAATACGCTCCTATTCATTTCCGCTAAAACCCACTTTGAGGGTAGTTCAGGTTTGTTAGAACAAACCGACTTTTAAAACGGTGTTCGGCTTTGTTTAAATCTTAGTTTCTTGGTTCCAATCTTCACTTTCGTGTTCTTTTATTTCGTAGTGCCGAAGTTCGGTGTACTTTTAATCCGGAATAAAGATTAGGTGCTGTTTTACAACTTTGCTTCTGTACAACGCCTTGTAAACAACGTCAACTTTTACTTTACGATTTGTTCAATCATTCATGAGATAATAATCCTATTATGTATCACCAAAAATGTATTCCACATGATTGAAACGTGACCCATTTCCCACATTAATATAATTACGTCATATGTGTAATTGGATTTATATGATTTAGACGACAAAGCTGAGCTGTATCAAAGGGGCCCTTTGACTATTCAGTTGTGCCCTCCCGAATGAGAGGTACAATAATCTGACCGATGTCTGACTGCATTTACGGGCGGACCTATCAAAAAGTTCCAGTCGTGGCATTATTCGACTTTGACCAATGTCGCGTGCGATCCTGGGTGGCCCTCCCTACTGCCCCCCTGCCTCCCTCGACAATACGTACAGATGGGCAGTAAGTGAACTGAAAGCTGTAGCAATACTTCGTTTATCTGGACGACTTGGTACTTTCAAGGCGTGATGAACGGAAGAATGTTTTGTTTGTTCTTGTAAAATGAATAAAGGTGTGTATTTATAATACGTCTAAGAACATTTATAATTAGATTATAACCTCTATGTTCATCAATTTATAGAGTTAAGCAAAAGAGCATTCTCAGAACATAACATATACAAAACAATAACGGACTGCATTTCTGAGAATCTTTATCCTCGTCTTGTTTTAAACGGTTACTGTGAAATATGTTAATAAACCCTTATAAAATAAGGTTTGGTTATTGATATTAATATTTCATGATAATTAAATGCTTTTAAAACAATATTGTTTTGCAAGCATAGCAGTTTCAAGAAAAATGAACTGTTCTAACGTCGAATCAAGTTGGCATACCGCGTATTTTCCTGATCAGTCCAGTGAATGCGACTCCCTGGCGGAATTAATCAATTTCACTCATAACTAACGATATCACATTATTATATATTAACTTGTCTGTATTGAAGGAGGAATTAATGTTATAGCTTTATATTGCTCCGTACTGAAGTGTCCGAGTTGATCGTTATTGTACCTACTCGCATATTACTCGTATATGAATTGATATATCAAGCACTATCTTATTACAATAACATTATTGCAATTTCTACATAATTAAGTACATATATAGGTAACATAACATCACGGCTGTTTTGCCCGAAGGGTAAGGTTAGAGGTATAGCTTCAGTAGAAAGGAGATCATTCATATTGAGAAAAAAAAATATGTTGCACTGGTCGGGGATGTCCTCCTAATATTTATTTACTATGGCGCTAAATCTCTACGACCATTCCTTCAGCTGTGTTTTATAGTTGTAAAATCAAATTAGCTTGAAGGCATCTATCGCGTCTGGGAGGAACATTTTAGGCTAACAAAAAAAAGTATATCACATACAACCACAGCTGACGGAATGGTCGTAGAGATTCGGCGCTACAGTAAAAAATATTAGGAGTCCTTTATAAAAAATTTTTCGGTGACCAGTTTTGGGCCCAACTTTGTATGAAACGTGAAATGGTCTCCTTTCGCCAGTTGTGTAAATAGTATTTCATAAGTAACTAAATAATTTGAGTCTCAACGTATATCTAGACACACGGCAGCGGGTTAAGCCAAGTTCAAGCCAAGAAAAAGGAACTGGCGACGCAGCAGCCGTGTGTTTATATTACACAAACCTTTTGGTGCCATTTTTGACCCCTTAATACCTCAAAATCGATATAACATAAACACATGTTTGGTGTATTTCTTAAAACCCCTTAGGTTATTGAGATATTAACGTCTGAGTTGCGAAGAAGGCCAAAAGGGTTGCAAAGAAGTCCGAAAGGGTAGCCCTCGGCAACATGGCAACTGAAGGAACACGGGTGGATTTTAGTCAGTAAAAGTCAGACAAGCTCTCCCGCTCCACCCAAAGCGGCAGAAGTTATTTGATAATTTCCCACCCAAAACAACACAAAAAAAGATATTAACGTCTAGAAATCGGCATTTTTATCACTGTCTGAGTGACTGACATATAGATCAAAAACCTAACCCTCTTCCAGATGACCTAGAAAGTTGAAATTTGGCGTCCAGCTGGGTAATTATCTCAATTCTTATGTCGGTGAATTCGACAATCACGCATATTCTTATTAATATTGAACTTGACTCCCATTTTCACATTTACGTTTTTGATGGGATTGGAACTATAAGAAAGCGTTATGCAAAATTTATGTAGACAAAATCAACGATAAAGGCCCTATTAAATAAGTATCTTAAATAACCTTCATACAATTTTAAATTAGACAAAATTTTCTTCCCAGTCAAACCACGACCAAACGCATCACCAGAATTCCAAAGGAGATGTTCAAAACACATCCATTCAAAACGTTTCAATACTAACACGGTAAGCTCACCAAAGTTTCCTGTTTACCAATTAAAATTTCGACTTTCAACCTCCCCACACACCTGAAGGGTTAAAGCCGGGCTGTTTTCCAACTACTAGACACGCCAGTTAATAATTCCCTTTATAGTGAAGTAAGTTGCTTACAAGCTCTGCGGTGTCTAAGTAACTTCGGCACGGCACACATTACGTGGTCTCTTTAAATATTTGCTCGGTGGATTGAAATTATTTTAGCGTAAGGATGAGCGAAATTTGTATCGAAATTAGTTTGATGATGTTTAATGAGGAATTTGGAATCATCTTCATCAATTGATGCTGTAAGTATTCGATATGTGGTCTGATTCGAAATTGGAATTCAATAAGGCAAAAGTACATTTTGCCATATTGAATTCCAATTTCATTTGCGTGCGGTACAAATGTTGCATATTTTAATATGGTGGCCAATATCGGTATGTTTAAAATACCACGTAACATTATTTGTAATTGTGGCTACCGTTTTATAAATACCTACATTATCGAACACTGAAACTCGGGTCACAGTGCTTCAAACCTTGTTCTTCTGACTGTTGCAAAACGTCACAAACATTTCATACTTAGTAAGGCGTAAGTGCTTTCTGCTGATCACTGCTTGCCGTATTATGCAGGGTGAGTCCGATTGTCAGGAACTAGTGGAGAAGTTGGTAAGCCTTTTTGTACTTGTTGTGCCCAAATAACAACTCAGGCCGCGAAGTCACCGGCTGCTAGCATCAGCATGCATAGTGTCGCAAGCAAACTCGCTACGTTCGGGCTCTTACTATGCTCAATGCTCTTCTGCGTCAACACCAGAATGTGACTTGTTTGCTGGGAGATAGATAGATGAATGTCGTGAATGTTTAAGTTTTTGTGAGAAGATGGATGAATGGGCACGCCAAAATTGCGGCAATAAGACCCCTCTTTGAGGAGTGGCTTGAGAGACGCCACGGCATCCTCACCTTCCACCTGACGCAGGTCCTCACCGGACACGGCTGCTTCGGGAGGTTCCTGTTCAGGATAAGGCGGGAGGAAACACCCGAGTGTCACCATTGTGTGGATCGGCCTGAGGACACGGTGGAGCATACGGTAGAGGTCTGCCCGGCTTGGGCAGAGCAATGCCGTGTCCTCGTAGAGGCAATCGGCGGCGGTGATCTCTCGCGTCCGGCCCTGGTTCAGGCCATGATACGGAGCGAGAGGAAATGGCTGGCCGTCACCTCCTTCTGCGAAGCGGTAATGCTCGCGAAGGAGGAGGCGGAACGCGTGAGGGAGAGGCAAATTTCGCGCCCTCACGCCCCTAACCGCCGCAATAGGAAGAGACGCCCGGGGCGGGAATTGCGAGCCGATTTCCGGCCACCGTAGGCGCGGGCTTGCGGACGGTGAGCAATGGGTAGCTCGCCGTCCGATAAGGACCAAGCCCGGGTCGACGGCGCGTTGTGTTCCACGCGCGCCTCAAAGAGATGTCAGCAGAACTGACGGGGTCCACTAGGGCCAATGCCTACCGGGGGTTCGAAGAAAACCGATAGGAACATCGTGGTCCCCGGCAACAGGGCAACCGAAGGAACACGGGTGGGTTTTAGTCAGTAAGAGTCTGACACGCCCTCCCGCTCCGCCCAGAGCGGGAGAAGTTATTTGATAATTTCCCACCCAAAAAACAAAGATGGATGAAAGATACATTTTTTTCATTTTTTTCCCTCTTGATTGTAGTTTGTTTATTATACCTACAAGTTTTATTTTTTTGTTATTTCTTGTGTTTAAATTCACAATGTTTTATTTCAATTGTTTTTTTGTGTTTACATAGCATATTTACGTAGGTATGTGTGTCACATTTTAGTTTATACGTTGTTCTGTACAACCCCTTGGGAGTATATTCTGTTGTATTGTGCATGAAAACAAAAATAAATAAATTAATACATACTATATCTTCACTGATTGATCACTAACATCTCTCACAATGCAGGTTCGGTAAAAACTTTCATCATAATGCAAAGACAACAAATCAAAGAGAACTCTAATAAAAACTTCTTACAGAATGCAGGACAAATGGAAACATGAGCGGGAGTAATCCACAATTACACAGCGACATCGGTAAGAGATTCAGGATAAAATACATAATCCTCCGCGCGGGAGGGTAAAGCCGGCCGCTCACTGCAACCGCTATAAATAAATAAATGTGGTTTTAAAAGATGGTTCTATTGTGTTATGTGTGTTACTGATGGGGTTTTGTTAAGATGTTGGTTTATAGGCTCTAACAAAAGGGGGTAAAAATTAAATTAAATACTATTGATATATTTTTTAACTGCAGTCAAAATAAGAATAGTTTTACAATTATAATAATTAGTCAGCACTGATAGGTTTCGTTTTTGAATTAAAATGTTTACTTTTGTATTGCTTTGGGAGAGTAAATTATATTTCCACATCACAGTGCTCTTATGATAAAATCCAACAAAGTCAGAAGATATTGATGTGAACATAAGTATGTTGACAACATTATGACAACCATACACTCATTTATGTGGGGGCTTGTGGCTAAGTAATGACAGCTGCACGGGTCGATCTATCAGGTTAAGCTACGCTTGCCGCGGTTGGTCCGTGGATGGGTGACCATCTTTATATACCAAGCCCCTCCGTGCCTCGGAAAGCACGTTAAGCCGTTGGTCCCGGCTGTCATTTGTAGATCTTTGACAGTTGTTACGGGTCGTCAGAAGCCCGAAAGTCTGACAACCAGTCTTACCAAGGGGTATCGTATTACCCAGTAACTGGGTTGTGGAGGTCCGATAGGCAGTCGCTCCATGTAAAATACTGGTATTCAGCTGCATCCGGTTAGACTGGAAGCCGACCCCAACATAGTTGGGAAAAGGCTAGGCAGATGATGACACTCATTTATGCCATTATTAATAAAAAATTAAAAAATACGGAAAATCACGTACTACATAATAATTATGTAACAAGTTCTACATTCTCTTTCTCAAAGCCTACTTACTAAAACATTCTGAATACGACATCTCTAATGAGTGTCTTGTTAACAAAAAGGACTCCTTTTACAGATAATGTCTGCATTTTTAATGCAGTAGTAAGTGGACATCCGTCGTTATCGGTGCCGAAGGATATCGTGCCGTTTGTCGAAACTCGAGAGAAGACTCGCGGGAATTCGGCCGACTTCGGATTTACTCCGCTCGGGCCTCGCGGACCCTTGAAAGTACTGTCACGGACTCAATTTGTATGGGCTATTGATTTATTATGTAATAGACCTGATGATTTGTAATGGATGACTTTATTACTGAGAAAAAATGAGCTATAAAACTTTCGGATTATTGCTAAATGCTTCTGCCATTTAGATCAATATCAGATTTTTGAGACTCAGTGTAGAAAAGTATTAATTTCATCTTATGCTATATAACTGTCTTGAGTTATGAAACCAACAATTTCGTAGTTAGTGAGAAATATCTAATTAAAGTCTGCAAAAATTGTTTCTATTTCTATGTATTCTTCTTCTATATTCTATTGTATTACTTCTAATGACATAGCAAGTTTGACCAAACTAAACGTAATATTATAAAGTTTAATGTATTGTTATGTGCCATAGAATTTTATTTACAAAACTATTAAACGCATCGACAGACACGATATCGAAAAGCTATTATAGAGAAAATTTCTCCGCGGAATCACGCGTCACCGTCCAGGCAACGAGTTGAGCAATAATATAAATTTTTATACGGAACATATCGCTTCCTTACGCGACTGTACGACGACATTGTTACTGGCGACTCGAAGAACTAAAGATCCACTTCTATTTTCCGATAGGGCGGGCATAGTATCATTCAACTTTTTTATTATCTCCGAACAGGTCAGTGGACGGTACATTCTGTTTTTATCGATTTGTCCAGTCAAATAATACGAGTACATGTATCTGATCGGACGGCTACTTTTACTGTTGTTGCAAAAACAATGTTTGGACATTTGTGGAGTGAGTTAGTGTATGGGTTTGGTTTTTAGATTGTTTTAAAGTTAGTGGAAGAGTAAAATCTTTATCGTTTTAAAAGATCATTATTTTTAGTAAAGCAACTCTGAGAAGAAGGAAGCAAAATAAGAGCTGCAGACCAAACATTAATCCATAGGTATGTTTTTATAGCTGGACAAGATACTCTATCCTTTTTTTGCTAAGCGACAAGTCGCAAATTGTATCTCGTTCTGTCACCTGTTGTCACACTGACTCACACATAGCCAAAATTTGACGCGTAGCTTGTTTAGGCCGCGCCGCCATATTGATAAGTAACATCATCTGTATCGCGTTCTATGTTTCAACCGCGTTATTTAGTCAGGGATGGATTTGGTTAGTTAATTGATTCAGGCGTGACCTTGCGGAAATCCATTATAAAATACAATAGACGTGGATATATTTAGTAACCTGTTCCGCTTATCTATTTCTAAAGAGCCATAAAAAACTCCTGAAATAAATCGACACGTGTTTCACCTCTCAACGAGGCATCCTCAGGATGACGATGGACTTGTTGCGAACTCGAACACGGCGTGTTGCCACACCGAGCGAGTAGTCTGCACTCAGCGCTCGGTGTGGCAACACGCCGTGTTCGAGTTCGAGCCGCTGGCAAAAGCTGGTAATGAATCATTGGAAATCGAAAGTACTTAAAAAAAGTCTCATAAACCTGCAAAACGTGGCAAAGCAAACACCGCATTCCTTCCCACACCGGACTCCGAACGTCACATAGTATTTGACACCGAAATCCTCTCGTGGCAATCACTATTTACCCTAACCCTACTGAGCACTAAGCCAATTACGGACCCAGAGTCTTTGACGTGAGCGAATCAAATTCAATTTGTCAACATTTCGCCACACTTAATCTGAATAATGAATCTGGGTAATCTTAATCCTGCCCATTGGCAAGCTGCCGAACAAAATCCCGTGACATAAAATTGGATTTTTTTCTAATGAAAATTGAATTTTAAGTGATGTTAGCACGTTGGGTAATATTTGTCGGCTGTAGGGTAATTTTGACAATTTCGTTTGTGCTTTAGAAATTTAATGTAAAAATAGATCAGGAAAAGGTACTATTTTTTTAATGCTATACTTAAATGAGTAATATTTGTATATATATTGTTGTAATCACGTTCTCAAAAACGGCTCTATGATTTCGATGAAAGTTATATTACCTATAGGGATTTGCGGGGGCGAAAAATCGATCTAGCTAGCTCTCATATCTGGGAAAAGAGTTTGGTCACCCAGGAACTATCACTTATATGGATAAAGTTTAGCGACTCATAATATTTTAAAATTCGTTGTCGTTTTCAGTTCAATTTTCAAATTTACCAATGTTATTTCTGTCAAAAATTGTAACAGTACACGGGTAGGGCTCATATCCCTTTTAAACTTTTTGGGTAATTTTTACTAGGTTACTTCACCCAACTTAAAAATTTTAATTGCATTCCGAATTTAAGTATTATCAACAACTTTTTCTCAATGATACTCAAAAGATTCAGATAGAAAAAGTAACGTTTTGGTAAAACTAACTGTTTAGGAACATTTATTATTTTAAAGCATCGTGTTTCCTTTGATCGGCAATTCACAAACCATACTCACATCAGCAATTTCAGTTCCATATCCACTAATGCAACAAAGCATAGCATTGTCAGTTTACCTTCCATTTTCCATTACAGTTTTAGTTCGTACTCTTGTCGTTTGGCTGCACTTGATTAACATTTTGACTGTTTGCCGATCAGTAATACTATTGCAATCACATCATGACGTGCATCAGTCTTTGATGTGCCACATCGACGTCACGCTTACGGACAAGTGAGCATGCCAAAGCAGATTTGATGTTCCTGTGTATGGATTGACCAAAATGGTTTGGTGGTACGGTTTTGTCGGTTTGGCGACTGTTTTGTGAAACGCAGATCAAAGAGATTTGTAGTGGCTGATGTGCGAGTGGATTTTGAAGCAAATATGTGAAGAGCTTAAGATTAAATTTTAGTGCTAATAATATTGTTTGTGAAATTGAAACCAGCAATGATATCAATTCGAAATCAGTTGAACAATTCGACACAGCATTTTTTTTTTTTCTTAGCCGTTATTGTCCCACTGCTGGGCAAAGGCCTCCCTACTCTCTTTCCACCTCTCTCTGTCTAGAGCTTCCAAGGACCAATCTTTCTTAAAGGAGTCCAGCTCATCCCGCCATCTCCGTCTGGGCCTGCCGCGATGTCGTTTGCCATTAAGCGGGACCCACTGGGTCGTAAGTTTGGCCCATTGATCGTTTGACATGCGGCAGATGTGTCACATTATTTTTGAAACAATTCTCATTAAAGACCGAAACTAACGAGACCAGAAGAGACTTAATGAAAGAGAAAAAACAAATCCAGTAAAAGAGTAGCTAATTACAGAATATCTCTTTCCATTTAATTCCCTACTAATATCTAACAGCATAAATTCGTTCGACAAGATATCCCAAGAACTTGATGCCTTTGATGAAAAATGGGACAGGAACTAGTAGTGTGCATCATACTCTGGATCACATTAAAAACCCGTTCGGCGATCGCCAGTGGCTACATAGAGGAGTCTTCATGTTCTCTAATTAGAGGGTAGGTCGCGTTTCTGGACGCTCTTTGCTGTTTGGTACGAGTTACAAGAGAGTTTTGATATGGATATTAATATGGTAATTCGATGCATTTGGACGGATTGAGTTGAAGTTGTAAACTGTCTTGTAGTTCCATATGTGGCGTGCGAGTTTGAATGTTTTGAATTTGATTTGTTGCATAATAAAAGTCATTTGAATTTACTGTGGGTCATTAGTTCAAGATCAATATTGTCACCTTTCTATGATCGAAAATTTTGATATAGACAGGCTAGCAACAAGGAAATTATTTGGTTTAATTTTGAATTATTTTCACTATTATTATTATATTTTGAATTATTTCAACATTTCTTGATTCTCACAATATAATACCGATGATTTCATTAATTTATCCTACAGCCGTACTATTATTTGCAAGAGAAAGTTCCAATCTCAAACTCAACTTTGTTTAAAACCTTATGCATTTTCTATTTCTAATATAAAAATACTTGCTTTTCCCAAAATCAAGGCTGACGTAGTCTAAATCTTCGTGCTATCCTATATTCCGCCGCAGTGGCTTCACGTACACCACAACCTAGCCTCCGGCCTGACTGCCCCTACTGCCACAGCAAAAGGATTACCAAAGTAAACAAAAACTGTATAAAGTTAATCCCAAGGTAGTCCACGGTTTATTATTTAACTAATCTGCGTGATATTGTGCTTGTTTACTGAGGATGCATATTAAATTGTCGGAGAAGCTCCTTATTATGATATTAGGCACAGTTAATAGAAGGAATATTAGTAATGCAGTTTTAGGAAGAATATTATAAAGCGAGAACTATCCATGTTAAAAAATTGCACATCTCCTGCAAATGTACATTGAGCTTAAAATTATCATCTTGAACATAAAGATAATAATGATGAACGTTTGATCCACGCTGTATCCAGATTTATAACATACACATTTTTTCCTGACATTGAAAACAATCGAATTTGGCTTTATCCACGTGCCTACTCTAGAACAGGAAAAATCTGTTCTTATCCGAATCCGCCCGCAAGTAATAATAATAATATTACCGCAAAATTTTGTAAATCTATATCTGCTTTTGTTATTGAACGTAACTAAAACATACAACTATTGACCCCTGGTTACATTATACGGACTCGCTGAGCTATAATATTGTTTTCCCATCAATTTCGTACATAAACACGTCACGGTATTAATATTCATGACTACCCACAAGTCATTACTCGCCAATGTTCACGTATTAACGATGCGATTATTTCTATGTTATAAATTGATAGATTTGGTGTTGAAATTGATCTAAGTATTAGGGATTAAATTGATGATGTTACATTGATAAGGGAACTAAACATTCCTCATGATACTGTTATTGTGGTCAGCAAACTGAATTCAATCATACATACATAAACTCACGCCTTCTTCTCATGGGGGAAGGCAGAAAAAGAACGCCACCTGCTACGATCCTTGCATAGTCCTTTTGCTTCGGTTACTTTCATAGATCTTATCATACACGCACGCCGTTGCCACTACTACGCACCAGACCTTTATGAAGAACATCACCAATAAAGGCTCGTGCAGACCAGCGTGACACGCGACGCGACACATAGACACCACTCGCCGCGCGACGAGCGGTGCCTTTGTGTCGCGTCGCGTGTCGCGCCTGTTTGAAAGAGCTTTAAGGTCACTTTAGTTCGTTTTTTAATCCCAGAGACTAATTTGACATTTCAAGTGATTTTTGTTTGTTTTTTCTGTTTGGAGTTTGACATTTGTACCTGTTAAATTAGTCTCTGGGATTAAAAAAAGGAATTTTTATTATTATGTCCTCAAACTAAATTCTAGAAAGGAAAAACTACATATATAAGGATTTTTATACTGGTTATGAGTAAACAAATTTTGCATATAGATACCTCAGTGAATTACAGTCATGTCACTCGGATTGTGTACCGTAGACGTTAATGATGTTATCAGTCCAAACACCCGTTGGGACGGAAATTTATTCTGGACCAAACCATACTCTAATACCATCCAACCTACTTCACCACTTTCATTAACCACTGTTCCATTTCTAAAAACGTAAATCCTAACTAACACCGTGGCGAACGCAATGAAAATCGTTTTAATTCACTTAAACAACGCTCTGGTTCTTTTCCACGTTTAATTAGATCGGCTATTGGTGGCACCTGGGGCTGGTCTTTGTTCGTGCGATGCTCCCCGCGAATTGTGTCTTCTTCGCTTAATGGAGGGCGCAGTTCCACCGTACTGTAATTCGCTGTTGTAATAAATTGGAGAGTGTTATTTAAAGCGTAATTTTAGTGCAAGTTTTTGTTTGTTGAAGTAATGACTAGAATTTTGTGTTTTGGTTCACTTAAAAAATAATTTTATTAACTCTGCCAGAAATGTATTCTTAATTAGATATACACAGGATGTCAGGGACATCGACGTGAAAACTGTTACCATGGATTCAGTACATGATTCTGAACCCCACTATGTTGAAATTTTTCGTCCGTTATTTTAAAAAAAACAGCTGTTTCATAGAAAAATGCAATACACCTACGCGGTCAAAATATATGGAACAGCAGATTAAAAAAAAAAAAAATAACCGATGAAAAATTTCAACGCAGTGGGTTTCAGAATCATGTACTGAATCCATGGTAACAGTTTTCGCGTCGATGTCCCTGCCACCCTGTATACCTAGTAAAATTTTAGTAAGTATTTAATGATGAAGGTTGTATATTTTGTTAGAAAGTGATGATCGATAAGGTAGATAGAATGATGAACAGATAGATTGATTAAAAACAAAGTACCTAACTGAAAATGCAAAATTTCCCGTTGTAATAGAAAGAAAAAGAAATCGACTGCGTCTGTCAGTTTAAATGTAAATCATTTAGATGAACTTTACCTGAATGAATTATTCAGAGCAGAATTAGGAATCAATTTCGAAATATATTCATTAATGAAATTGACTGGTGTTTTAATTTCATTGCCTATTGAATCCGTTCCATAATTTAGTAAAAATAAACATTAAGTTTAATTATTGCATTCAATCATCAGCGATTTGGTTTCACTTGACATCCAACTATAATAAGCATAGTCTCACTATGACGTGTAGACATTAAAATGTATATCATCAGACCATGACCTCATTTCTAATCTCTTACCAACCTCATCATCTACGCCATAAAATAATTTTATCATTACTACCATATAAAATAATCGTCATACTCTCACATAACAATAAAGCTAATGTCCCACCTGATATCTAAAATCAGTAGCATTACGCTACTGTGTGACATCACACCATTTTCACGGTTAATGGAAGTGCAGGGGGACTATTGCGGGCCGATGTTCCACGAAATGCACTCGATGAAAGGAGACTTCTCGAATTACCCAACATAACTCGGTGTTTAGTCGAGCGGGGGACGCTCGGTGTACGGTGTAATTGGCGCCTTAGTGGCAATTTGTTGAAGACAAGCAACATATTGCATGCTGATGTGTTTGTAATAGAATTTATTGGTTGGCCGTGTACCTGCATTAGAAGTGGAATGTAATTATTAGATGTAGTCTGCGTTTTGTTCTTTGTTCAGTAAAGTGCTTTTGATTTTTATAGCGTGACTCTTTGCAGTCACATATTGAGTTAATAAATTGTGATTATGTTTACATTTGCTTGAATTAGAAATACTAAAATAACCGATTGCATCGCTCTATATACATTTTTCTCATGACACTTATTTTAAAATAAAGTCGTCCATTTTGTGGACTATCAATATCAATCAAGGCAGTTTATAGAATGAAGACACTTTAAACAAAAATCAGAAACTAAGTTTAATTTCTTTTCAGACAGATGGGAATTGATACGATCGTTTTTAAAAGTTACACGCTTGGTCGTCGGGGTTACAATGACCGTCTGTCAACTCGCATCTGACCCTCTTTACCTCGCGTCCATAGGGAGATGAGATTTACAGGTTGCAAGCAAGAAATCAAAGTATGAACACCATTTCAATGCAATATAATCATTAGCAGTTTCAACTATTCATGTCGTCAAGGGTAATTCTTTTTTTGAAAAAAATCGTGAAGTTGCGTTGGCAAAATTGACTCAGTGACATGATATACTCGATATGTAAATCCTTCTTAGATTTAAAAAAGAAAATCAATAACCCACGTTTTCTTATAAAATCAGACCGTCCCAATATTTCAGCCGTCAATTAAAAACAAGGCACAGCTGAAAATAATCGACATCGGAGCAAGTCGAGTGGACGAAGCACGTAAACAACTTGATCGCATTAACGATGCTATCAGCCGAAGCCTATTTAAATCTCAAGAGTAAAATGCACCGACTATTGTATGGGACAATGGCACGTACTAATGCTGCGAAACGAATTGAGAACGGGAAAAGTTCATTGTGACTCGAACATAAATAAGCATTTGCTTGAAGCCTTACGCTACGGTGTGAGTGACGGCCGGGAGCGTGTGACGTAATTATTCAATTAGTAGATTAGTTTCTTTTCGTACTTACGTGGTGAAGTTGAAATGGATATTGCACGTTTTTAGTGTAGGCGTATGTTAATAGTGCGGTGGAAACTTACCTGAAACAAGAAAAAGAATTCAAATTGATTTATTGCAATAAATAAGATGCAGTAGCTTAATATTAAAGCAGCTTATTATTAAAAACCACGTAGTACTTTATAAAGCTCATTAATGTCAAGAGTAATGCAAGAGTAATAACTACATGAGAAAAATCAACATTTAAAATGTAATGTCAGTGCTGCATCGCCTAATAACTTCTACGTACGATGCAATTACTTGCAAAATAATAACATCTTCTACTCTAAGCCTCGTCCAAGAGCCAATCAATAACGCAGCCATCGCTGTTTTCAGCAGATGTATTTAGAGGATAGGTTTACCTATGATGAAACCATCAAAACACAAAGTTCTCATCCTAATTCGCTTGTTATTTTCCCTTGCACCACCCACACAGGACTCAGGAGGGCGTCCCAAGAATTAAGATCGCTGCGTCGGTGATATATTGAAAATTGTGAATGAGCAATAAATCATAAGCAATTTAACAAACAATACAGTCTGTGATGAGCTTCGGTCGCTCTAGGAAATTGTTTTAGTTACGTTTCCAGGATTTTAATTGGAATATATGTGTGGAGAAGGTGTTGTATTTGTCAAGTAGTCTTAGCTGTCTTGGACTTTGAATAATTACGGGCCTAGCATGAACGCGTGAAGTAAACGTAACGTAACCTCGATTTTAAATTGAAAATACTCGTTTCACATAAAAATAATATATTTTACGTTTTAAGATTTTATTCATATCTGTGGTTCTTATTGCAATAATTAAAACCAAAAATGATATTTGTTGAATTTTCGGTTAAAAATTGATCGAATTTACGTTATTTTAACGTAGCGCGTTCGCTCTAGGGCTTCTAAATCAAAAAGTACGTGTGCTGTAAAATGGGTAAATAAACTAGTTTCACCTATAATCTTTTCCGTCATTATAATACCATCAAAAACATGACATGTAAAAAAATGAAAATTTCGCAACGCAGTTCTTCTACCATAAAAAGAAGTGAGATCTAATGTAAAACCAAGTTTGTTAATTTTATTTAGTACCTATAGCTATTTGCCAAATGATTTGGCTATTGTCAATATGGAATGTGGGAATGGTCAATTTTCATCTATTTTCTTAAATATCTTTAAAAGTAAAATTTATTTTAAAAAAAATGAAAAAAATAATTAAGATCTTCTTAACAAGTCCTTTCATTTGATATGTCACACGGTAAATATTGCAAAACTTAAAAAAAAAAATTGTTTTCCCCCAAGAGTGACCCCCATATTCAAAATTAATTTATTTACGTTACACGTCCGTGTTTGGGTCACAGAAGTACATATTATATTGTGTACCAAATTTCAACTTAATAGGTCCTATTATATTCGGAGCAAATTGGCTGTGACAGACGGACAAACAGACAGACACACGAGTGATTCTATAAGGGTTCTGTTTTTTGTTTTTGAGGTACGGAACCCTAAAAATCGTAGTTATGATCAAACATCATGATTTCATGAAATCATCACATTTGACAGTTATGCTAACTTATGGAGTTGTATTGCTGATTGTGATGATTATAATTATGAAAAGCCATATTTGTTACGGCCGCGAATCATATTTTAATCAACATAAAACCTGACACTGACCCAGAAAATGCAAAAAACTAAAGAAAATTTAAAATACGCGGGCTACCTTAGCGCATCCCCCTTAAGTTCGAAATTAATAATCATAAACAAATTACTCGCCCAATATAACTTTAGTGATGTGATTGTAAGGGAGTGGTGTGATTTAAAAGATGTAGTGACAAAAATCGAAAAGGGTATTCTGAGATGGTTTGGGCATGTTGAGAGGATGAATGAAAGGCGACTTACAAAATGTATTTACAAGGCTGATGTAAAGGGAAAGGCCGGGCGGGGACGTCCTAGGAGGACCTTATTGGTGATGTTCTTCAGAAAGGCCAGGTGCGTAGTACTCGCAACCGGCGTGCGTGTATGACCAGATGTATGAACGTAAACGAGGCAAAAGGAGTATGTAAGGATCGTAGCAGGTGGCGTTCTGTAGTTTCTGCCTACCCCCATGGGAAGAAGGCATGAGTTTATGTATGAATGTATGTATAACTTTAGTTTCTAACTCAGACTAAACTTGTCCAGCAATTCTCAGACTAAATGACATTCAAGCAGTCTCTTGGACGCAGTAATAGATATTTTTACAGTATAATGTTGTTTTTCAGATCTTTCATAGAGTTAAGTGAGTAAAATTTATTGAAACATGCAAATTAAAACTTGGGAAGTATGAACTATTTTTCGTGCTACGTTGCTTCGAACTACGTTCATCGTAATAAAAAAAAAAACATTAACTTATCAAAGAGAGAGCGACTTAGGTGTAAAACAGATGTCAATAGTTTATTTTCAATTATTTACTTCAGTTATTAAAAAAAAAAAAAAAAATATTCAATCGTTAGTTTCGATTTTTATATTATTTTAATATATTAATTGATCTCATAACTAACATAGTTTTAAGATAATATTATGATTCTCACAAAAAATGGAAATTTAAATAGTCAGAATTAAATTAAAATGAAAAATTACTACATAGTGCCCGAATGATAGTCAAAGATGATGACTTATTTGCAATATATCTCCTTGGGAGAGTGTTTGTCATACCTATATAATATGTATTTTACTGTGTGTTGGGACATGATGTGACTTCTCAACTTTGTCTCTAACGCCAATAACTTATCGGCCATTATGGCCAGCAGTTCATTTGTGGGCTTGTGGCTAAGTAATAACAGCTGCACGGGTCGATCGATCAGGTTAAGCTACGCTTGCCGCGGTTGGTCCGTGGATGGGTGACCATCTTTACATACCAAGTCCCCTCCGTGCCTCGGAAAGCACGTTAAGCCGTTGGTCCCGGCTGTCATTTGTAGATCTTTGACAGTTGTTACGGGTAGTTAGAAGCCCAAAAAGTCTGACAACCAGTCTTACCAAGGGGTATCGTGTTACCTAGTCACAAGGTTGTGGAGGTCAGATAGGCAGTCGCTCCATGTAAAATACTGGTATTCAGCTGCATCCGGTTAGACTGGAAGCCGACCCCCACATATTTGGGAAAAGGCTAGGCAGATGATGATGGCCAGCAGTTCATTTGATTATTATAATAGTGGAACCGAACTGATTCTATAGATATTTCAGATATTAAGTCGTGGTCTCTTAAACTTGTGCCAATGGTACAGTTGACCGAACATTAGTGGTAACATTTTGACCTTGAGCTGCCTTAGCGTAGTACGGAGTTTCAATAGAATATGTCAGCTTATACTGGTTTGTTAACACTGACGTGTGGCCTACTGTACTTCTATCATCATCATCATCATCAGCCTATAAATGTTCCCACTGTTGGGACACAGGCCTCCTCTTTATGAGAGGGAGTGGGCCGTAATCCACCACGCGGGCCCAGTGCGGGTTGGTAGATGTCACATGTCTTCGAATTTTCGGTTCTAGGACATGCCAGTTTCCTCACGATGTTTTCCTTCACCGTTTTGAGAGCAGTGGTGATGAAATAATTTACACGAAGTACCTACGACCTACAACTCGTAAGTCGCGGCCGTTACCACTGGGCCACCACTGCTCACCTACTCACTTACTTCTATACTCTTCGTGAAAATACTGATTCACCTGAGTGTATGATTTCAATCAACTTCATCCACTCACGCGACACGTTTCAATAACTCATCACTTTCATCGACACCACTTTGTTTTCCATGCAATCAAACAAAAAGCGCAACACTTTTAATACCACTCCACCAGTTCAAGCCTAAAACACATTTACACACGCAGAAACGTAATTCCAATATACCATATGAATTTACAGAGATCTCCCGTGAGCACACAATAAATACATATTTCATGAAGTGGTATTGAATAACAATTGTTGGGGCCCACGCCGAAGCGGGGCCCAGGCCAGGGACCGACAGCCAAGGCCGAGGTTGAATGGAACGCCGTTTGTGACACATATTAAAATAGACTGCTGGCTTTAAGTGTATTAGATTTTTACGCGGCTTTAGGTGTCCCTTTTTTATTGTTTTAAATGTTTTGAGGTATTGACTAGTGACAGCTTTTTGTTTTATTGCTGACAAACTACAGTACCTATTCTTAAACAGTGTTTATTGTTAAAGCATTGATATAACGTGTCTATCATTTCAACGTGATATCAAACGCTGTAATAATATAAAGCCCACCAAGACGTAGAAAATAAAAAAGTAACTCAAGAACAACTTTTACCAATAAAAATAATCTTTCAACATAACTCCCAACATTCAATGTTGCATTAACCTTAAGAATCTTTAAATCCAGAAAAATATCAATAAAAATAAATGTTGAAGTCCTCGACTTTCCAAAACGTAAAACAATACCGCGTTTCGGCACAAAAACTTTTGCACTTAAAGAAAAACAGAGGCGTTTTCGTAAATAAGCGATGCTCTTTTATTTTGATGCAAGATGTTCCGTGAGATATTACATGTTTGTTAAACGATTACGGGTTAAGGTTATGTTTAGGTTTGAAATACTATAAAAGAAATAAAAAAAATGTTAATTTGGCACAGTAGGTAACACAAGCAAGGAATACACTGAAAACACACACACACATTACATTGGAATGCAGACTTCTGATGATGAGAAAACAAGTACTGATTATAAATTTTTAATAAACATTAGATATCTTTTATGGTCCTGCCTGTTATAGCTTATGGAGCCGAAACGTGGACACTCACGGTACGACTGGTCCATAAATTCAAGGTCACTCAGCGAGCTATATATAGAAAGAGCTGTGCTTAGAATATCTCTGAGGAACAGAATCCGGAATGAGTTAATCCTGCAGAGAACCAAATTTGTCGATATAGCTCACAGAATAAGCAAGCTGAAGTGGCAGTGGGCCGGCCATATCAGCCGTAGAACCGATGATCGTTGGGGTACACGTGTTCTTGAGACCGCGAATCGGCAAACGTAAGGTAAGACGCCCTCAGGCTAAGTGGAGCGACGATCTTCGCAGGGTGGCTGGTAGTAGCTGGATGAGAGTTCCCGAGAATCGAGCTGAATGGCGTGCAATTGGAAAGGCCTATGTCTAGCAGTGGACTGCTGTAGGCTGATGATGATCTTTTATGGGGGCGACTTTTGTCCAGCAACGGAACAACATAGGATAATAGTTTAAAATCTGGAATAATAACTTAGTTTCGAGGGTATAAATTTATAAACAACTGTAATGAATGTTTATAAAATTACAACAATAATGATTTCTTTAATTTGGTGTGAATTCACGGGTTTAAAAACGAGTGAATAATGCAAAAATTACTGAATTGCCGAAATGTACAAAAAGCATTAAAAAAAAAACAAATGCCGGTGTGATCCCATCCTACTTTACTCCTAACATCCACATAATTTACATCTGCATTCCAGCACAGTTCCAGCAATATTTTAGCTTACAAGCACACAATACGCTCTCGCGACCGCAGTGGCCGGTTCTTATAGATATATTTCGATTACCTCTCGATAAAGAGAAGTTATCGGCTGTGTATCATTGCAATATTGTCAGTTATTGTAGTCTATGTTTTGGTTTGCCTTTTCTGTGCTTATTTTCTGAATGGGTTTGGTATAACTCTTAGTAACATCTAAGTACATTGTAAAAGTGTTCACTATTCGCAAATATTAGAAGAAGTTTTACCTAAAATCAAGTAAAACTCATTATTATTACAGATAACTACAATAAAATAAAGCACAGTAAAGCATATTCTGTCTATCTATCTCTACTTAATGACTAAATATACACATGACTATCTCTGTCTGAGGATATCAAAATTTTAAAACGGACAATGTTATTTTAATTCATTTTAGGGCACTTCTCGACAGCAAAGTTTGAAATGCTGATAATTAGAAATTAACTGATATTTGGTAAGTATTGTTGACAGGACACAACTCTCAGAAATGAAAACCACGATTAACCATAATAGTTAGTTACAGTTAGTTTAACCATATTCTAGTTTATTAAATAATAAGCTCAATGTTTCAGGTCCCCAAGATACAGATAACCGGCTGCCGAGAGAATGCGTGTTTTTTTTTTTTTTGGTATATTTATTTTATTCATGAATATGAGACAACTATACAGAGTAACTTAATAATAAGCCCAGGATAGACCAAAAGTTATTTTGACAATAAAATTTAGGCAGTTCAACAGTTGGAGAATGTGAAATGGTAGATTGTAAAAAATGGTTTGGTTGTCTTTGGATTGATTCGCCCTATCCCCTCGTACTTGTATAAAACTGTATCACGTTTGACACCTGTCATTTGAGTATTTTTTTGTTAGTAGTTTTAGAGTTATACTCTATTTGTTCCTAATCGTGTCCAACGGAGAGGTGTCAGGAACACATTCTCTGGGCAGTCGGAGTTTAGTTTGGTGACCACCGACCAAATAAACTGAATATTATAATAGTTTGGTTGAAGGCTTCATTTGTAAGAAATACATTTTTTATTCGATAAATGACCCAAGTATCTCCAAAGAGTATCTAGTGATTCTATTAGGTAGGTATGTCTCAATTCCTCATAAACTGAGATAACTTATCGGCCACAGCTAGATAGTCGATTTTGCTTATTGTGCTTCTTTGTATTGTCGCAGTGAACGGGTTAGATGCCCGCCATGATGCCCCCGGCTCTTGTTCTCATTAGAAAGAATTACTCTTGTTTCTTTTGTAAGGCTTTTCTTTTTTCTGCTCGGAAAAGATGCTACAATTTACTAGTTTAAAGCAATCAAAGATGTTTTGTGCAGGTAGTCAAGTCAATAATTTATCGTCCTTAAATGTTTAATTTTGAAGTTGTCTTTATGAACTTTAGTGAAGATCCACACTAATTTGAGGGAACAAGTCTGCCGATACCCTAGCTATTAAATATTCCATCGAAATATAAGTTACTTAATAATATGCAAGAGATTGGAAACGGACGAACTTTAGCTGTGAGATTGTATTCTAATCTCTGATCGATACGATTCAACTAGATATTTATTTAAGATTATTATTCGAACCTTGGTTAAAAATAACAAAAACTAATTTGAAAAAACTTGCTTTCCATAAGTTGTAATTAGATTTCAAATCTAATAACAAGTTTTATAACTGGTCTCACTCAACCTTAATTTTGCAGTTACCTTAATTTATTCAAACTTAGAAATGAAAACAACAAAATCCAATTATCGAACCATCAGAAACAACGTTATATAAAATTCAATTAAGCCAAAATATAAAAATACGTAAATAAAAAGTGAAATCGATTTAAAATGGCAACACCGCAACTAATCAGGATGCGGGCCGCGTGATTTATTTCGCGTCAAAGTTGAAAATTAATTCACAACACCGCCAGAGGCGGTCGCAGAGTGTGGCGGGTATAGAGGTGGCGAGTTATACATATAGTTGGCAGGCTATAAAGGTGGTGGAGGTGTGTGGTTATTAGTGCTTGCGGGATAAGATGTGGGTCCTAGGTTATTGGGTATTAAAGGGTAAATTGTGTGGCGAACGCGTATAGCCCGATACACTATCGTGGAGTTGCTTGCGTGGTATCGTCATAGTGTGTTCTGAAGTATTTAATTACAAAACAAAAGCTTTTGGTAATTGACGGCCCTGTTGTTAATGGTTCTTAACAGGCTGTTAACTCCATAAGGGAGTGATAACTGTATTAGTCTGACTCGAGAATTGGTAGCACCATTTAGCAAGATTGTTATCAAATATTCTCAGTCCATGAACATGCACTGAATATAACTACTACCAACTGAATGAATGGGTAGCCGGTCAACCACCATGATAAGAGTAGAAAAGTTAACGCTGTCACGCTGCTTGTCATCTTTATGATCCATTCCCTAGTTGTTACGACAACCTAAATTAAGTTCAAATTATACAAAATCAATTTCCATAACACGCCCGCCGATTTTATAACCCAACAGTCGCACACTGGTGACAGAAACTCTGGTCTTAGCAGCGAAGCCAACGAGCGACAGGCGATACAAAGCGGTAGCCACAAACCGAATTCAGGTAATTCAAATTCAACAACATTCATTCAATTTAAACAAAACATATATTTTGTTAAGAAATTAGATAATGTTGGAGAATTGTGATGGTAGTTTAAGCGTTTATGGGTTAAGTAGAGAATTTGTAGTATCTTCTTACTGCAATTATTGTGATGTGACTTTTAAAGGCTTGATTATACCTGGGATCAGAAGAAACCTGAAGGTATGATTGACTAGGCTTTGGAGAAGATTGAACAAGGAGGCTTCTTTTTAGATGTTAACTTCATTTATTTCAATATAATATACATTTTGAATATTTATACTATGTAAATACAACTAACTATTACATATATTATGTAAAAGAAAAAAAAAAACAAGAAGGCTTCGGTTAGAATCTACCATCCACAGAATGGAATGTTTGTTGTTAGATATAAGTAAATAGTTATTTGAAATATTGCACGATATGTCTGATTTGTGTGATCTTTTATAAAGCTTTTAATGATGTTTACAAATAGATAGATCTAAAAAGAAACTCCACTGTACAAGTAACTAGGTATTTTAGATAAAACCTAAATGTAATTACTTGTATAGGTATTTAGCTCACGTTAAAACAGTGACAATATTTTTTTTTTTTGGATGGAGAGTTATCAAATATCTAGGGGGGCGTATCAGACTCTTATTGAATAAAACCCACCCTGTTCCTTCAGTTGCCTATATGTTGCTGGGGCCACGGTATCTATCCCTTTCGGACTTTCCCGCGACCCCGGCAGGCATCGGCCTTAACGGACTCCGTCAGTTGTGCTGACATCTCTTTCAGGCGCGTGTGGAACACAACGCGTCGTCGACCCGGTCCTGGTCGTTATCCGTCGGTGAGCTACCCATTGCTCACCGTCTGCAAGCCCGCGCCTACGCCGGGAATCGGCCTGGGATTCCCGACACCCAGGGCGTCTCCTGCAGCGGCTAGGGGCGTGATGGCGTGAAATTTGCCTCTCCCTCACGCGTTCCGCCTCCTCCTTCGCGAGCATTACTGCTTTGCAGAAGGAGGTGACGGCTTCCCATGCCCTCTCGCTCTGTACCATGGCCTGGACCAGGGCCGGATGCGAAAAATCACCGCTGCCGATCGCCTCCACGAGAACACGGCGGTGCCCCGCCCAAGCCGGGTAGACCTGCACCGTATGTTCCACCGTGTCCTCCGGACGGTCCACACAATGGTGACACCCGGTCGTTTCCTCCCGCCTTATCCGGAACAGGAACCTCCCAAAACAACCTGCGTCAGGTAGAAGGTGAAGACGCCGTGGCGCCTCTCTAGCCACTCCTCAAAGAGGGGACTTATCACCGCAATTGTGACGTGCCCAAGTGATAACTACCTAATTAATTAATCGGTGAACTCTTGTTACAGTAGCCCTGTCGAAACTTTATCTTCCTCCACACATTAATACCTGTTACGTAAAATTATTTACATTTGACAAACACGCTGAGGTGCGTTGTCGTCACGTTCGCCGGGAAATGTTGACTTGACGACCAATGATTTGTGTATTATATTTTAAGGATTTGATGTTGATTTTAATAAATGTATACTGGCTATTGTTAGAATCGGTGTGCCATCTTTGTGGCTGTATTGGTTAAGCTGTGTCGAAAGAAGCAAAAAAAAAATTGAGGGTAAAATCTATAAAAGCTAAATTGTTAAGATTGTAAAAAATACGCTTGGTTACAAAATACATTCATACATAGCCTGTTAAAATCATAACCCTCCTCTGGTTTTGGCGAAGTCGGGCAAAAAACGTGTTAGAAGTTCAAAAAATTCAAAATTCAGAAGTCATTTATTCAAATTAGGCTGAGAATCAGCACTTTTCGAACGTCAATATTACATAAGACAGTCCCCCAAAAACGCCCACCCTTCACACATCAGACAACTCCCATGCTTTAAGTTTTGAAGCACTTCTCATAACACATTTTCATAATAATTGTTTTGCGTGCTGTGTAGTATTTAACAGTCGTGACTCGACAAATTGCTGTAATATGCTGAAATTACCAACTCACTCAAACAAAATGTTACAACATCACACCTAGGGTAAATGAATGGGTAAATAATGTCTTTGATTAATTAAAAAGGTTATGTATTTCACCAAAATAAACTTCTCGTTAAAACCCTCTTTATATTTAGAGACTACCAACATTTCAATAAAATAAAACCAATTAACAGAACCATATCGTCAAGATAAACAATACAGCCACAAAGGCTGATGAATTTTGAAATTCAAATAGTAATAAATAGTATTTCTGACCTGTTCGTACAGGCTTCGTTGACCGACAACTTTTCCTATTAAATAAGCATAAACTATCCAGCAAAATAAACAACAACTTATATTGAAAATATGAGCCCTCCCAGGCCGTGCTGTGTTTTCTAAAATATATTACGTTTATGTTTCCATGTTGAAATGGGAAACATGTATCTAGAAGTATTTAAATGGAGTTGTCTATTATAATTCTAGCTTTCTGCTGTCAATGTTTTAGTAATTACTGATAATTGTAATAAATACTATTTACAAAATATACATACTATTTATAAAATGCAGTCAGAATACGGAGGTATTACTGTTTGGTTATGTCATTGTTGTTTTTGTTATGAGCACTACAATTATTATTATGAGACTAAGTAGGTAGCGCAATTTTTCAGGTCGGTACTCAATATCGATTTCAATGAGGAAGATTTTACTGAAAACCTATCTGCCATATTCCATGGCAGATAGGTTTTCAGTAAAAACTTCGTTTCATTCTTCGTTTTTCGTGTTGTTAAACACGATCGAGAATCCAAGTTTCGATCTTTCCGTGCAATAAGTCATAGTAACCAAACTAGCGAAAGCTGAAATATTGGAGATTCCACAGCGAATACTAAATTCGATGTATTTACCATTGCAGCACTTAATGCTATAGTTCTTTCACTACACCAGCAGCACTATCTGCTTGCAATAATTAATCTCCCCTCTTCATTCCCGATGTCAGCTTACACCACAATATTTCCACTACATTTTGTGAATAACAAATCATCTTTTTGGCTTTTTTAATGTAAAAGCCGTGCAATTGTTCGGGCCATAAATAAAAATTGTTGCGAAAACACCTCAGCAGTTTTAATATTTTAATCCTCGGCGGGAGGGAACATAAATTTTGTTTGACTATTTGATCGCGGACGGTATTGTAGGAAGCAGCGGCTGTTTCGATTCTGTTAAAGAATTTTCTCTTGTAACATCTTGTCGGAATAGCAAATCTTGTCACAGATTCTTAGGTATCAATTCTATCTTGTTAAAATCGCAAATCATTTTGCGATTTTTCACTAGAGCGATAGTTATATCAACCATATGAATGTTGATTGTTTTTGAAAAAATAAAACCATAGTTGCTTTTTGGCCATGTTGATTCAATACTGCGTTTTATATAACCAGATTTTTCGTCAGTCAAATTACTTAATATAAAAAGCACAGAACTTAATTATAACCCAAAATCTACAAAAAACTACCAAATTCTACTATTTCCCGAACCAAAACAATTGGAGCTAATGGCAATAGAGTTCAACAATGCTTTGTTACTGAATCGCATGAGTCTCCAGCTCTCGTTGTGAAATGCGGTGGTTTTATTCGGGCTGCCGATTCTGCCGTTGCTAATAAATCATGGTACTTTTGTCAGGTGTTACAATTTGTATCGCCCCGTGCTACGCTGTGAGAAGATTTTCATTTTTTTCGCTATCCTGTTCACAAATCATCAGAATTGCGGGTGAGTAATTGTTTTGCGGTATAGTCGGTGAGAGATTTATGTGATTGTGGGATGATCTTTGGATATTACCGCTTGACTGTACCAATAATAAGGACATACTAACTACTATAAATCTTCGACCACGTTTATTTCCCATTTATATTTTCCATCAAAATCTCACAATAAAATCACATCACTGAACGCAAACTACTCCCAAGCATCTTAAATAACTGCAAAAAACATTTGCCAGTAATAAAAATCAAGTAAAGGAAACCAGCCAAACAGCATGCAATAACATGACAGAAGGAAATGTGGCTCAAAGAGAGAGACTAACGCATTTATTTGAATAGTGGCACGCGACAGCAAATATTTAAAGTTACATAGAAAACGTATATTTGCACCCTGCAGAGACATTTGTATGCAAACACTGTTAATGTGATCAAGGATACATTGCCATTAATTGGATTAGATGGCTCTGCATAGTTTTTGAATGACTTCAGAGCTTGTTGCACTGTTTGTTCACAGTAATGGATGAAACACATTGTGCAAGTTTATTCATGAATAAATGGATAACTGAGGTTCAGTTTGCATTATAGTGATTACATTTTGCTCGTAAAATACTTTTAAAGTGAGAGAAATGAGTGTATTCACACTGAGATAGTGCTCTCATTTATTTCAAATATACTGTCGGAGTAGCATAATACCCACCTTTTCTCATATAGATCACGAATATGCACTGATTATCACATGTTAGAGCGGAGCAGTGGTGGCCAGTGGTAATGGCCGCGACTTACGAGTTGTAGGTCGTAGGTTCGAACCCAGACAGGCGCTTTACTTTGTGTAAATTATTTCATCACCACTGCTCTCAAAACGGTGAAGGAAAACATCGTGAGGAAACCGGCATGTCCTAGAACTGAAAATTCGAAGACATGTGACATCTACCAACCCGCACTGGGCCCGCGTGGTGGATTACGGCCCACTCCCTCTCACAGAGAGGAGGCCTGTGTCCTAGCAGTGGGAACATTTATGGGCTGATGATGATGATGATCACATGTTTTGGGACTTTAAGATAACGAACTAGTTGAAGTAACAATTTTTGCCGTCACCGTAAGTTAGCGGTGTCCACGTAAACTTGAAATATACTATAACACAATGATGTCAATAAAGTCACGCCAAAATCTGGCAAGCACCAATTTCTCGCCAGATTTCCAAGTGGCTTTTTAATGCTTGAGAAGCACGTCTATAATCTTGGGGTGATCTCTATACTTCCTAGAGGTCATTTTGGCCTTCGGGCTTCTATAAATAATCCTATACTAAACGAAAACAAACCCTTTCTATTTCCAAACAAACGTACGACGTTTACAGGAAGGCTTTAATATTTGTCACAGGAAACAGCCTTTATTTACCCCATAGGCGTAGGGTACATCCGGTGAAGGGCAGGCCCATTGATTCCTACGAGGGTGGTCCTTAATATCGTCCACTTGCAAATATAGCTCGTATTTAATATTAAATTTGGATCTTTTAATAAAATGTTCAGATGTTGGTCAACTATTTTTGGGTTTCGATTTTGGGAAACTTTTTAAATTTCACAATTAAATTAGAGTTTTAGGGATATTAATCACGGAGGAGCTCGTGGCTAAGTACTAACAGCCGCACGGGTCGATCAATCAGGTTAAGCTACGCTTGCCGGGGTTGGTCCGCGGATGGGTGACCATTTTCCACATACCGAGACTCCTCCGTGCCTTGGAAAGCACGTTAAGCTGTTGGTCCCGGCTGTTATTCGTGGATCTTTGACAGTCGTTACGGACCGTCAGAAGCCCGAAAGTCTGACAACCAGTCTTACCAAAGGGTATCGTATTACTTAGTTACTGGGTTGTGGAGGTCAGATAGGCAGTCGCTCCATGTAAAATATTGGTATTCAGCTGCATCCGGTTAGACTGGAAGCCGATCCTAACATAGTTGGGAAAAGGCTAGGCAGAATGAATGAGGGATATGAATCTAGTGTTTCATTGTAATGAGATTATTCATACATGTTAAAACTAAATCTGAATGTGGTAATGTGGTATTCTTTGCGAGTTAACTAGGTTATGTATCTACTCGCAATCGGCGCCCGCCGGCGCGGCGTGCGTGTATAACCAGAGGCAAGAACGTAAACGAAGCAAAAGGAGTATGTAAGGATCGTAGCAGGTGGCGTTCTGTAGTTTCTGCCTACCCCCATGGGAAGAAGGCGTGGGCTTATGTATGTATGTAAGTACGTATATAAAACGAATATATGAGTCATTTACACGAGAAGAAGAAAAAGTTGCATTAAACTTTCAGAAACAGCTTATTGCCAACATTCATTTTCAAATATCTTTATTTATCATCGTTACAATAAACAAAAATGCACTTATCCTAAGACACATTAACTCATTATAATTACGACACTTTATGAGGCTAGCGATACACCTTTCAAAGCTTTTAAAGGGATATTTTATAACTGTTAACAACATAAACATAACACACAGTAATAATGGGTACATGATGATATATGCGCAAATTATTTAGTTACTTATAATTTACTGATTGCATGTAGGTAGACAAGAAAAAATATTTTAAATAAATTAGCTGATCGCACGGTGTCATTGCTAACATTAAAACAGCCAGTGTCATAGTAACCATAATATCATCCAAATGAGTGTTATAATGTTGTACTAAATTTCATTATGCAACTCATTTCAACGTTTAAGTGGGGGACAGCAGCACCTGCTGCTAGCATGTGCAGTGATGTGCTGCTGCAGGCAACATACATACGTGCAGTTGTACTGAATTTCGTGGGATTTTTATTATTCTTGATCTTGAATTACAAACTCCCAATGGTTTCGGAACCTTTTATAGAGGATTCATATAATGGGTGTAGATAAAGTCTTGTATGCAACTGTATATAATTAGGTAGTATCACATGAGTGTTTAAATACTACCCACACTACTATTAAACCCACATTCGTGTTTTAATACCCCTTATTATACAACAGTTGCATAAATAATTATAAGTTGTTTCTTGATAGCTTAGGTAATGTTATTATTTAATTATGCGGGCAAAGTGTTATTGGGTTTTTCCATCAGGCATTTCTCAGCAGCATCCCGGAGTCTGGATTTTTGCCCGTTTGATTGCAATAGGCTCGCCCCTTATTACATGGGACTTAAATGTAACTGGCGAAAAGGTGTACTGTAGGTACACCTCTGTTAGCCTTTCGGTGATTCAGGCGTGATGTTATGTTATGTATTTAATTATGACTTAACGATAAAATATTTGTTTCTAAAACCAAACAGAATAGCCAACATGACCCTCTCAACAGTCCCTTCGTAATATTCAGAATGTCTACGCCAGCAAATATCTGAACAAAAAACAAAGTTATTTGAAAAGTACAACAATGTCCCTACGCACCTCCTAAAAACGGAAATATTTAAAACATCCCTTGGCTAGTCCAATAGCCGTCTTTGGCTAAGGAATTCATTATGACGACAGAAATTTGTTTGCGATATGAAATTCCTAAGACTCTTCCGCCATTTTCAAACAATTCACGTCATACCAGTGACCAGATTTTTGTATGAACAATTTTATTTGACTTTGTCTATAGTTGTATCTTAGGTTGGACAAGGATAATATTTTTAACCGACTTTAAAAAAGGAGAAGGTTCTCAATTCAGTTGTATTATAAAGAAATTAATTTAAAAGTTGTTAGGAAGTTAAAACTATTTTAATTTCTCAATTACTGTAAAAACTAAAAGAGGTTGTTAATAAAAACTTGATGATAACCTCTGGCTGGAGGCTTTGAGTGTAGTAGCTTAAGGCAGCCACAGGAAAGCCTAGTTAAGTAGTCATGATCTCAAAGATCAACTACGAGATGCCCTACCTAAAAAAAAAAGCTTGATGATAAAAGTTGACGATAACGAGTACTTACAGCGCTGATCATGCATCTAAAGTCGGTTAGTACTGATCTATTGCCAATAATCTAGGTAGATAAGTATCAAGCCTATAATTATTAAAAATATAACTGACTTGCCTTTTAAAGTTGTTATAATTATTGTTATAATTAGAATCAATATTATATAATTATGTAATCATTTGATATGTAAACATTTGCAGTGCCCTTACAGGGTACATGTCTTAATACTGTGTCATGAAATTTTAATGCATGCCTACTAATCAGTGTTTTACATGTTAGCAAATAAATAAATAAATAAATAAATAAATAAAGTCATAACGACTACATATTGTGTTATCTTCATCGTTCTTTACCCTTCCACCCAAAAAATGTTCAGTGAAAATCAAACTCAAATGACCATAAATTTCAATTAATTTGGAAGGCTCCAGTCCAATTGAGCCAGTTCCATTTTAAACTCCTGCCTCCAATTGTTGCTAGGTAAATTTAAATATTTTACACTTGAAAAGAGCCATCGAACGTTCCTACATTTTAATGGGCAACGCTTCGCTAAGCAATGTCTGAAATATGTCGATGTTTTTGTATTCAATTTATCGATGGAAAATTGAGTAAACATTTTAACGAGGAATCGGATATTTCAATAAACTATTTTTACAAAATGCAAAACTCAAAAACTGTATTAAATCGCATAAAAAAACTGAACATTTTCGTATGACATGGTCACCGATATCGACCATATTCTTGGTTCAAGGTAATAGTCCAATACCACATTATAATTTAATCGGAAGAGTTTTCAGCTTGTTAACCTTTCCAAGTCTTCATATCTATCTAGTTTAATATTTAGGTCTAATTTCACCTACTCAAAAGGGAATTAGTTATGTTTAAATATCTAAAAGTTAGCACCCTGGGAAAAGCCTAGCTCAAAATTTTCCCCGTAACATCGATACTTTTAGACATCCCTACCCCCATTACTTGAACTTCAATTAGATGATATCTGACGTTTATAGTTCTTTATGCATTCACGGAGTCAGATTATGCTTTCCAAGAGTGAGATAATGCCATTTAAACGTTGGTCCGATCATTATTCCCTTGGCAGAGGCGTAATGAAAATTTTGTAAAGGTTTTACGATCGCCAGGAGTGGTTTAATGAGCCATCTTCGAAGGTGCACCTTTTTTGAAAGAAATAAATTTTGTTATGTGCGTATTAGCTTTAGATTGAATGTCTTTTTTTCATAGGCTTGTAATTAGGCATTCTTGCGTGCAATTTCGAAGTCGTACGTTGACCAATCTTTAAGCAAAGATAAGCAACATCTTTTATTTTGGCTTGATTTTTTCATAATTTGAATAATAAATGTTTCTTCAGCGTCTCTTTTTCCATTCCTCAGAGGTTTGACTATCTTTACTTTACACGTAAGCAATTCATATACCTTAAACGAAGGCCATACTGGGAATGAAGCGATACGTAGCTAATTTCGTTTAGCTTTACTCTGCGACTTTTCATACTTCCGTTTGCGTTTCACTTAGTACGCGGTGTGAACCAAAGTATGAAAATATACGGAGGAAATCTAAACAAACTTAGCATTGTTTTGCTTCGTTCCCAGCGTGGCCTATGCTTTATACTCCGTTCATCTGCCACATAAACATCAAAGCCCAGATTTCCTCCACTAAAACTTTTACACTAATGAATTCGTCAACATTTATCAATCAATCTTAAATTACTGAACGCAGATAGTTTGTTGCAAATTGTGCCGTAAGCTAAGCGTATAAGACGCAAATTCGTCTGCTGAGAACACCTTATAAATTGCAAATACACCATTCCGCAGATCGTAAACGTCGTAACTCGTCCGTCACATAAACAATACTATCGGGAGGCTGGTGGCGTAAGAAATAAGAACAGAGCGATTTGTGGAATACCAAGCAAGATTAAATGATGATGTACAGTTAATAATTCTAATTATTAAGAGCTAATTCCTGCAAACATCGAAGAATGTTAGCGGAATATCACGCATTTTAACAAAATATATACCTATCATTAAAATATTAAGTCATCTTTTTATTAGAAAAAATCCATTCTGGTTTATAAAAACCAAGTACACACGGCTACACATCAAGCTATACATTTCCAGTTTATGCTGATCTCGCATTGTAAAGCATTTTCGTACAATGCGAGGTCAGCTTACACTGGAAACATATAGCTTGATGTGTAGCCGTGTGTACGAGTTGACCTCGCGTGGTGAGGGTTCTGTATGATAAATATGTTATCTACTATGTTTCTTATCCCGAGAACAAAATTAACACTGTAGTTGAAAAACATCCCTCCTGCTGTTTGTAACCACAATATTGAGAGAATTACCATGTTATTTTAAGACCATAGACTTCTTATAGGTTTTCTTGTAATCTATAAGTAGAAAACCATTGTCAGTATTTTTTCAAAATCGTAGACTCAGTAGTTTCGGAGATAAGGGGGATAATGGTCAATTTAAATATCAAAATCGATCTGCCTAGATTTTTTCCAACTCTGTTGGGGTCGGCTTCCAGTTTAACAGAATGCAGCTGAATACCAGTATTTTACATGGAACGACTGCCTATCTGACCTCCACAACCCAGAAACTGGATAATACGATACCCCTTGGTAAGACTGGTTGTCAAACTTTCAGGCTTCTGACGACCCGTAATGACTGGCAAAGATCCATGACAGCCGGGACTAACGGCTTTTAACGTGCTTTCCGAGACACGGAGGAGTCTCAATATGTAAAGATGGTCAGCCATCTACGGACCAACCCCGGCAAGCGTAGCTTAACCTGATGGACCGACCCGTGCGGCTGTTATTACTTAGCCACAAGCTTCAATTTAATTAATTTTCATATATTTTCTTAAATATTTTTAAAAGTATTTATTTTTAAAACAAAAAAAGAAAAATGTGTTCCTCACAAGCCCTTTCATTTCATAATTATGTCACACAGTACACTTTGCAAAACGTTTTCTTTTTCCAATTTGCCCCTTTTTTTTTTTCTGGGTGGGAAATTATCAAATAACTTCTCCCGCTCTGGGTGTAGCGGGAGGGGGTGTCAGACTCCTACTGACTAAAACCCACCCGTGTTTCTTCAGTTGCCATGTTGCCGGGGGCTACGATTTCCCTTTCGGTTTTATTCGAACCCCCGGCAGGCACTGGCCCTAGCGGACCCCGTCAATTCTGCTGACATCTCTTTGAGGCGCGCGTGGAACACAACGCGCCGTCGACCCGGGCTTGGTCCTTATCGGACGGCGAGCTACCCATTGCTCACCGTCCGTAAGCCCGCGCCAACGGTGGCCGGAAATCGGCTGGCGATTCCCGCCCCGGGCGTCTCCTCCTATTGCGGCGGTTTGGGGCGTGAGGGCGCGAAGTTTGCCTCTCCCTCACGCGTTCCGCCTCCTCCTTCGCGAGCATTACCGCTTCGCAGAAGGAGGTGACGGCCTGCCATTTCCTCTCGCTCCGTACCATGGCCTGAACCAGGGCCGGACGCGAGAGATCACCGCCGCCAATCGCCTCTACGAGGACACGGCGTTGCTCTGCCCAAGCTGGGCAGACCTCCACCGTATGCTCCACCGTGTCCTCAGGCCGATCCACACAATGGTGACACCCGGGTGTTTCCTCCCGCCTTATCCTGAACAGGAACCTCCCGAAGCAGCCGTGTCCGGTGAGGACCTGCGTCAGGCGGAAGGTGAGAACGCCGTGGCGTCTCTCCAGCCACTCCTAAAAGAGGGGTCTTATCGCCGCGATTGTGGCGGTCCCAGCGCGGGGTTGCGACAATCGCACCCTCCATGACGCCATGAGATCCCGCCGGAGCTCTGTTCGCTGTGCCGCAATTTCTTGCGGCATCGGGGTTAAGCCCCGGCGTTTCGCCTCCTCGCGACATTCCCAGACGTGCGCGAGGACCTTTGCCTCCAGATCCCATGGCGGTAATCCGGCAAGGAGGCTCGCCGCCTCGCAGGAGACCGTGTGGTATCCTTGGGCCAGCCGGATGGCCATGACCCTCTTGGACGCGTTCAACACGCGGGCTGGCCGCAGCCTCAATGAACGCGCCCACACCGGCGCCCCGTAAAGGGCCATGGACCGCACGATCCCCGCATAGAGCCTCCGGCAGGAGGCGTTTGGATCCCCTAGATTGGGCAGGAGCCGCTTCAATGCAGCCCCGGCCCGCTCCAGTCTGGGAGCCAAACGTCGGAAGTGTTCCACGAAATTCCACCGGCTGTCGAGGACGAGTCCCAGATACTTCATCGTCGACTCGACATGTGAACCCCTCCCGCCATTACCTGGGAACCCGACGGTGGCGCATTCCGAGGACCATGAAAACCCATGGCCTCAGACTTGTGTAGGGCCACCTCGAGTCCCAGCTGCCGGATCCTGTCAACGATTGTCGCAACCCCGCGTCTCGCTAAATCGGCCGCCGCCTGGTACGACCCCCCCTGCGCCAGGACAAGCGTGTCGTCAGCGTAACAAACGACGCTGACGCCGCTAGAGAGGTCGGCGCGCAGCACCCAGTCGTATCCGATATCCCACAGATGCGGCCCCAGGACCGAACCCTGTGGGACACCGCACGACATCTCTTGCCGGTTCCACTCTCCTTGGTGACCGGGGTAGATAGGCCTCGACCACACGACAGAGGTAGGTCGGCATCCGGTGATACCGGAGTGCCTCCCTGATGCAACTCCAGGGCAGGGTGTTGAAGGCATTGGTGATGTCTAGAGACACCGCCAAGACGACCCCACCCCGGGCCACAGCATACCCCGTCGTGAGGGCCCACACGCGCATGATGGCGTCCACCGTAGAGCGCCCCCTGCGGAAACCGAACTGGCTCTCCGCCAGATCCGGCCCCACTCGCACCAGCTGCCCGACGAGGCGGTCTGCAATGACTCTTTCAAAGGGCTTGCCCACCTCGTCGAGCAGCACAATGGGCCAATAAGCGGACGGAGAGTCCGCTGGGCGCCCCGGCTTCTTGATGAGGACCAGTTTCCCCGTCTTCCAACGAAGTGGGAACTGGCCCCTCTCCATGCATGCGCTTAGGAGCCCCCTCAGTCGAGGCCCGAGAGCCCCCATGGCCAGGATCCAGGCTTTTCCAGGTATGCCGTCGGGTCCTGGGGCGGTATTCTTCGCACTCATCTTACGTACCGCCTCTCTCATTTCTACCTCAGTCACCTCAGGAGAATCGTCGTCGTCGGTGTGGTCCGCATCGGTTCCAATTTGCCCCTGAAATGTGATTCAATATTTAAAATTCATTTATTTACGTTACACGTCCGTGTCTGAGTCACAGAATTTATGTGTATCTTTCAACAAAATTGATCCTGTAGATTCGGAGCAAATTGGCTGTGACAGATGGATAGACAGACAGACAGACAGACAGCCAGCCAGCCAGCCAGCCAGCCAGACAGACAGACAGACAGACAACCAGCCAGCCAGACAGACAGACAGACACACGAGTGATCCTATAAGGGTTCCGTTTTTCATTTGGACGTATGGAACCTTAAAAATCTCCAACATTAACCCGCTTATAAAGACACACACACTACTACACAGAACGACATAACCGTCAAAATTATAACAATCCTCTTGATATGTTAATTAAAATCACATAATACAAGTCACACAGACCATCTCCCCAGTCTCCGCTGTTAGCTTATGTCTTACGCCATCTCCACGCGAATCAATCAAGTATCCACTATCCCCTATCATTTACTTATTCAGATTTTATGTGTCTCCAGCACCGGACCGAAACTTTATGTACCATCAGCTGAGCGTTTATAGAACATCCACGGGAATGTGACCCGATTTTGAGACAAAAACGCCGTTTTCTTGGATATAAAAACTATTGAATCCTCGCGTCTTCTCTTTGGTGTTTTACGATTTGCATCGTTGTGATTTTCAGTTACATTACTATATTTTTTATTAGTAGTGAACTGAACGTTTTTACTATGTTAAAGTTTCACTTAATTTGCAAAGTTTCTTTAGAATCCGCCAATCCTCAAATTAGAGCAATATAACTGCAGTTGGTTAGAGGTGAAACGCAAATTGATTACAGTTTATTAATTTACGGGCTTTGTTAAATAATTGTCAAGTTTTGTAACACTAGGCAAACAATTGCTGAACTTAGGTTTCAATTTATCATTGAAGTATTGTACAATTTTAATTAAAAAACACCGGACAAGTGCGAGTTGAGCCCGCGTGGTGAGGGTTCCGTACGATGAATATGTTGTATACTTTGTTTACCCCAAGACACAACATAACATTGTAGTTGAAAAACATGTTCTTCCATACATTCCAACTGCGAATGTAAATTTGTACGCACAATATTAGGAGATTCACCATGTTATTTTAAGACTATATACTCCTTATAGGTTTTCACGTAATCTAATAAGAACCATAATCAGTATTTTTTTCAAAATTTTAGGCTCAGAGATTTCGGAGTTAAGGGTGAGGAATGGTAAATTTTCATCTATTTTCTTAAATATTTTTAAACATATTTATTATGAAACTAAAAAAAAATTGAGATCCAACAAGCCTTTTCATTTGATATGCCACATGGTACAGTTTGCAAATCTATTTTTTTAGTTTTTTCCAATTTGTCCCCGAAAAGTGACCCGCAGTATACGGGTTTGGGTCACAGAAATTCGTATGTGTACCAAATTTCAAATAGATTCGGAGCAAATTGACTGTGACAGACAGTCAGACAGCCTGCCAGGGATCCTAAAAGGGTTCTGTTTTTTCATTCAGGCGTAAGGAACCCTAAAAATCTCCAACATTAATCAGCTTCTAAACTCAATTGATCCACGATATTGCCCAATTTTCCACAATTTCAAACATACGATGCACCATACAAATTCAATGCCAAAAATGAGCATTGGCGGCAAAGGGCGCAAGCATGCCTATTTATGATTAGGTGGCGACTTTGCGATGCATACCGATGAGGGCACGTCACTCGTCATCCGTCATACGTGTTCCGACGATCATCGGGAATCAACCCGTAATGTGTTTGAAGAACATGTGACGGAAGAAACAGCTTCCTATTTTGTTTCACTGAGTTTTGTTGTTGAGAAAATGTTAGTTACTGATGATTAAAATTAATAATGTTTTTATGTCTACTCAAAAACATGAGCTAGCGTTAAGTAGAGTAAACTTTTTAAACTTAGAAATGAAATTAATAAAATGTGCTGTTTGTTATAACAGCACATTTTATTAATTTCATTTCAATCACAATTAATTAGAAAATTCCAGCAATTTTCATAAACGCTCGAATATTTTACAGCGTTTGAGAATTCGCGTCGTAAAAACCATGGGACACTTCAGGGGGCGTTTAGTGTTTTATATGCCAAAGGGATTTATGTTATTACCGTCCATATTTCTGCGGACTGAAGCCGCTGAGAGGTCACGAAATCTTGCCGAAAGGTGTCGCCGTGTCTGTCGTATAGGGGCGTCCCTCTCGCACCTCGGTGTTGCTTTAAAGCGATGAATATGAGAAGTTGTATTCGGATCACGTAGTGGGCGCGGCGTGCGCGGCGCTCATGAACTCCGATGCCAAACCTCGCCAGATATAACGTTAACAATGAAAAAATTCTCTTCCCCCACCAAGGTGGAAGAGTTGCGATGACAAGTCCCAACAAACTTGGTAATCAGTTGTAACAAATTTATGTGCCGTGCGTGAGAGAGTCGAGTTTCGCTTTCTCCTACAAATGTTATTTGTTGAGAGAACGCGGCGGACGTTAATTGTCAGTTGGATGTTCTTGTTTTATCATAATTATGTATTAAAAGTTTTATTGCGACAAATCTTATGAGATTAAAAAGGATTTAAGTTCAGAGCGCAGGCCTGTTTAGGGGCGATTAGACGGTGCTTTTACTTAGCCATTTTAAATTCGCATTACGAAAAATTACATCGTAAACATTTTACCTTTGAACCCTAAACATGGTGATATTTGTTAAGTGTCAGATAGAAAGGTACGTTTTGTTACAATGTAAAATTTCTTAATTTTCTTGTTTATCTGAACCCACGATAAAAACGTTGTAAAAATCTTAACAATCAAGCAATTCCCCTAATTCTGAATGAGCTAACACATTTTAACAGCTGCTAAAAGTTATGCAAATGGGAGGAAGGCATAAAACATTTTTATCGTCGCTAGTTGTAAGAGCAAGTTAAGGGAAATCGAGTAACTTAATAAGACATTTACTGAGCCATTGCTGAGCGTAAGTTTTTTTGCAGACAATGGTTCAGCAATTTGTCACGTTTCATGCTTTATCACGATTTTTGAATCTAATTTGTGACACATAAAATCTTTCTTCGCTATTTCTGAAAGTAAAAGTTTCTACTACCCCTATAATAGAAAACACTAGTATGTTAACATTGTTTTTAAACATTATATCAGCTGCAAATCCTTGTTGATATTCCCTGAACTTTATAAGAAAACGCAAAGCAATGAAAATCGTGAAAACATACATGCACATTATCTACATTTTACTCCTACAAAAATACATTGTTTTCCTTCCGTCCGATAGACAGAAACTACAAACAAGTTAAATACTTTAATGCATTCAAGTCGCGAAAAGATTTTAAAACCGGCAAACGGGTAAACTCATGCAAAACAAAGTTGTGATGCAGAACTATTTAGAATGCCATTCTGCTTAGTTTTCGTATTTCTTAATACATCCTAATGCCTTGATTTCGGTGAGGAGAGGTGGCGGGAAAAGACAAACTAAGGTTTTATGGGTAAACTACATTTACATACATAAACTCACGCCTTCTTCCCATGCGGGTAGGCAGAAACAACAGAACGCCACCCGCTACGATCCTTACATACTCCTTTTGCCTCGTTTACGTTCATACATCTGGTCATACACGCACGCCAGTTGCGAGTACAACGCACCTGGCCTTTCTGAAGAACATCACCAATAAGGTTAGTATATGTCCTCCTAGGGCGTCCCCGACCGGCCTTTCCCTTTACATCAGCCTTATAAATACATAAACGTTGTTTTTAATATCAATTGGTAATTACTGAGACAATAAGAAATAATAGAGTCATTATTTGATCAAAAATTGAAAAGTTTTTAAGAAAAAAAGCAATTTTTTCATTACAGGATGTTAATTATTATTATAACGTTATTGCATTAAGCACATTTTAGAAGATATAATGGGGTTACGGAAAAATAGCTTGAAATAATGTTTCGGTCATGCAGCTTAAATTCGAAACGTTATCTATAATTATATTAGGTAATTCAATTACTATAGTTATTGTTATAAAGCTGACCTTGATAGCTAAGAAAGTCATAAGTTCCCAAGTCAACCCGCCCGCGCTTACAACTCCCACCACAACAAAAGCTGAGCTCGGATGAAAGAAACTGCACCTAAAGCGAATACGTGAAGTCAATTTGCGAATAAACTTTCTCAGTTGGTTTGGCACTGCGATACCAGCTAGACTACTTTACTAGATTTAACATTGTGCTTAATGTGTGTACGTGAACTAAGACAGCTTACCCGCTATCTCTTACAATGCAGTTTCATTGTAAACGATTTTTGGATTTGCATGTTGTTGTGTTTAAGCTGTCGGCATGCTCATTTTCTGTTGTGTCATCGTCTTAAGGTAGTGTTTGATGGAGATTGTGACCGTGCACTCCGTGGTCCGTGAAACACCTTATCTTGACGAATTAAAATAATAGTTATACGAAATACCTAATATTAGTCGACAGGTTATTATTTACAGAATCTTGTCTCTTATATTTTATGCGACCATCAATAAAAATACATGCACCTATCTTTTTACATAAATCATAAAAATGTTTCTTTTTTCATTATTTTGGTAATAACACTTGACATTAAGAAAGAAAGTAGAATCCTCCTTTTTAAAATCAACTCCATCATCAAAATCTCGGCCGAAAAATATCCCATACAAAATGGTTTCTCTAACCCAGTTAAGAGCATCACCGCGATACAGTAACGATGATGGATAAGCAAAATTACACAAAGTCTCAGTTAATTTATGTTGCTTCTTTATATTTAGTTATGAGTATATATTTTATCTTAGCAGCAACAGATTCTGATGTTTGATAGATAATGATGATAATATCATCTACATAAAAATGTTTGCTACTTTTTGTGGTTATAGAGTGGTATATAGTTTATTGAACCAGTACCTACTAATGTTATGTCTATGAATGTTAATGGAAATTAATTCTGTTTACCGTTGTTCAATACCGAATGCAATCGAAATAGAAACCAAAAAATAAAATAGTTTTACTTGCACATTACCATCTGATAAAAACCATTGTGTATAACTACTTCAACTAATAATCTTTTATCGCATAGTTTGGCAACATTCCTTTCAATATGATCATGAAACAAACTCTCAAAATAATCCTAAATTCCGTGAAATCAGTCGCACTGTTGTGACGAACAGACACGTCGCCCGGTAATACAGTCATGAATATTAATGAACGTCACTTTATTTGCTTATTTATTAGCTACCACGCCGATAATAACTCGGCGAGGACGTGATGTGTTTTGTGCATGACAAAGGTTAGTTCTAGCCGACGTTTGATGAAAGGAGAGTGATGTTATTCATGTGTTTTTGAAGGTTTTAAGGTTAGAAGGTAAATTGAAAGTAGACTATGAACTAATTGTATTACGTGTAAAGAACACGTAATTCAATTAAGCCATCGTCTAAGCTGAATTTAAAATAAAACCATTTTTTTTTCAAATGTTGACTTAGAATATTTTTTCATATATATATATGCTTCACGTAGGTTTTAACGAAATTCAACAATTTTGCTTGACGCACATAACATCTAAATATATTTGAAATACATCGGACCAAAGTAGAACACAAACACAAAAATAGATACATAGAAAAAAACAACCTTAAATAAATCATATTTATTAAATCCCTCAGCTTGAAGATTGCGAAAAAATGAAGGTACATTTAATAATATGTCACATAAAATCAGATAAAAACAACGTTGAAACTCCATGCCCGTGATAAGATTAGTTTCAGTTGTCAAGACAAACATACGAACTCCATAGCCAAGTTTATCTATTTCGGAAAGTTGACGAAAAAATATTATAAAGTATTTTGGAGGGTACGTGGGACCCTCAAGGTGATACAAGGATGTAAAACTACAAGAAAAGACGATATTATGCAGTATTTTTTATCTGCTTTAGTTTTATTTTCAAAAAGAGTAAAAACATATCCCGAATACAGTTTCATTTTAAAAGCATGATTGTAATTTAAAATTACTATCTGTTGCCAGCGATCAAAAGTAGCCAATGTCCTTTTCCAGGTCATGGTCTACCCCTCTGTCAAATTTCATCCAAATCTGTTAAGCCGTTTTAGCGTGAAAGCATAACAAACAAACTCTCTTTCGCATTTATAGTATTAGTTAGGCTATAAATAAATATATTATATAGTTAGGATGTTCTAATCTTATTAATTTTAAACAAAGTTACATAGGTACTCTATATCACTGTAAAGTTCATACTAGAAAGTCTTAATTCTAAAACTATCTCACACTTTTAAAGCCGCTAAATAGTAGCTCCTAAATTGAAACTATTTTCTCTTAACCAAAGCCTAACTACTGTCGGCCTGAGTTCATATCCGGCGCCCTTTCACGAGAGGATTATAAGGCCTCATTATAAATCACGGACTATTCACCTAACTATATAAAGTTACTATTTGCTAGACTTTGGCCTCTCGGGGCTCCGTCTATCTCCACAGAATGATTGTCATAGTGCTGTCTGATTTATTATTCTGTTAATCTGGGACCCATTTTATCTGGAAAATAGAGATCGGCGCTGTTTTGTTTTCGAAACCCATTTCGTTTTACTTGGACTTTACGTTTATTAGATTTGAGAAATAATTATTTTCAAGGCATTTATTTAGTAGGTTGACACGGATTTATGGAAGTAAATGCTCTGTTTTCGGGTTTTAAAGGTGGGTTGTTGCTGATTTAATAACATTTGTTTAGCATGGTAATAATAATAAGTAGTTAGTACTCTCACAATTAGTGTTCTTACAATTTTAAGATGTTTGTTTTGAATTCAAATTAAAAGTTTAGAACACAATTTAACCTTTTAAGTACTGCAAAAAAAGCGTGCGACCATCCGTCAAGGACAAACACGTGCGGCTTATCGCGATGTAATCTGACACGGGTTGACCTCTCACACAAAAACTGCTGTAGCTTCGTTTCTATTGCGTCATTTTACAATCTGTAAACAGATTCGAGTGTTTGAACAACGGGGGCCACTTATGATAATATCCATAACACTCATACGTTTAGTTATTATTGTAAACATCCTATTGAAAATAGAGAACTGGCCGTAAGCCGACTTGTTAATGTATTATGTTAGTTTCTGGCAAAAGTAATGAATTGATTTACGCAAAATTTTGGTAATAATATCATGAATACACAAGTAATCCAATTAGATTTTTTTCTTATTAGTCTTACATACAATATTTCTATAATATTCTAACTCAAACTTCATAGTGCGCGGTGCTGTCATTTTGAATCGCGTAGTCCAATTCGTGATATTGGAAAAGATCATACGAGTTATAATGAGCATTATATCATGTATTAAATCTTTCTAGAATATTACCTATACCTTCTTCGACTAATTGTTATCCATGAATCGTAAAAATATGATACGATAATTGGTAAAATACCAAGATGACCTTGACGGGTCATTTTATCCGGAAATTTATCTAGTCTAGTTAGAATCTTATTTGAAAGTAAACAAGAATGAAGTGTTTTATCAATTTCTGTACACACATTCCTTATTTATAACCCTTTTGATTAATTCATTAATGGTTACAAAACAAATCTAGTATTATTTCATAAAAATTCGGCATGATAATTTGACCCGTTTTACCTACACATCAAAATGCTTCGAAAAATCTTTGAAAAATGGATAAAAATAAATGAATACGCTTTGAATGCATGAAATAATTAATTATAATTAGTTTTTGCATAGATAATTACCATTTATAGACACAAATTCATCGGAAAACAGTCAACAATAATATATTTATATGGCAAATGTGTAAGGCGAAATAACCTGAAAATTGATTGGCTCGGAAATCATTTTTACTATATTGTTTTACGCAAACGATTAGCCAAAAACTTGCACAAGCCACTATTGTTTCATTATTCATGTACTTACCTAAGTTTCAAACGAAAAATCCATCACAATAACTCACAATAAATAAAACAACAACACTAAGTCACGACAATAAACCACAGAATATCAATGTAAAAAAGGGCGCCTTCGTATTTTTTTTTTATAGTGTTGGGCACGAAGTTTTTAGTAACTTTTATCGTCTATGGCTTACAAATATTCTTGGCAGTGTAGGAAAAATATTAGCAATCGACTAAGTTCCGTACTTTACGCAAAAATAATATTTTAATGGTGTAGCCTATTGGCAACGCGCGCTGTCGCCCGGAGGCGTCACCGGTCCTAAACGGTTGCGCGCGAAACCGACCCCTCCGGGCGACAGCAGTCCTTAAAAGGTTAAAATTATTTATGTAAGTAATATTATGATCTCAAAACTAAATATACTTCTGCATTTGGGTTCGAGCAATAGAAGCAGAGCATCTTGCGTCCCTCAAAACCTTTTCCATCTCTCCCTCCATTAGGGAGAAGGCCATAAAAGTAAAGTTAAATACGTAAACATGTTTTACGTTTCCAGTTGTTTTAAATCTGTGGTGGCCGTCAATAGGTATATTGACTCGATGGTTGGCAAGCACCTGTGTCGTAAAACTTTGTTAAAGAGGATTTTAGCATAATTCACTGAAGTTTTTCATTTTTGCAGCTCGCCTCTTTCGAACTTATCTTGATACAGTGTCTTAGCTTCTAATTTACGATGATATGCTTTTTAGAATATTGAAAAATATTCTAACTAGTTCTTTAGTTCTGCTATTTTTGATTAAAATATTGACCAAAATTCACATCATACTTTACTTACAGATTGTAACACACGCTTTCTGAAATATTACAGCATGCGTGACTAGGTAAATATTCTTATTCTGCGCCAAGCTAAAATGACATTCGAATTTCATGTCCATGCTAAACCGACCATGATATACTTGCATCTTAAACAAACACATGAAAATTCAAATCCCAAACGATTTCATCAGGTAGAACGCCGAATACAACAGTCAACAAGGAAGATGCTATCAAACTGAATTGAACAAGTACATCGCACAAACAACGTCGCAGAACTGAAACTGAAATGAAGTCCGCGGAATCAACTTTAAATACATACCGAAAAACAAACTGGCGGGGATGGCATGGAGGGGGTGGGGAGAGTTCAAACAGCGAACAACAAACGTAACAGTAAATTACACAGCGATCCAGTTCAAACCGGAACACGCCAGTTATTTGTTCAGATGCAATCTCTTCCCATTCCGAGTATATGATTAAAACAGTGCAGGACACCATTCCTATGGGAAATCATCGGGGCGAACGCATTGCATAATTAGCAGTCGCAAAGGCGGTAGTATAGACGGCTCGTATTTTAGTGTCGCACGCTTCTGTTGGCGCAGGTTCTCCCAGCAGTGCTGCTAATGTCAATAGGGACTGTGTAATGCATGAGGTTATGTTACTTAATTCATTATTTAAATTCTCCAAATACAATCCGTCTAATAGGTCTAGGGTAAGTTTTTATCCAGTGCGCAAACTTTAACACGTGATTTTACTAATCATTATGAACACTTTTACTTAGGACCAAACCTGAAATCGCAAAAAAAAAACCAGCTATTCCCTACATTTATGTTCGCATAACTCGTCAAAATGTAGGGAACAGCAGATTTTTTTTCGCGATTTCCGATTTGGTCTCATAGTAAAAGTTGTTCATAATGATGAGTAAAGTCACGTTTTTAAGTTTGCGCACTGGACAAAAACTTATCCTGTATATCTATCACATTATATTATCATTTAGTACTTAATAACTATTCCAACTGGAATCCAGCAACAGAACAGAACGAGAGAACTCCAATTTTATGCATTCCATAATATTTATAACACTGCCATTGTTCTCGTACCTACAAGGTCAACAATAAAATATATTCTCAGTTACAGTTCAAACACAAAGCTTTCAATGTCTTCTAACCTCTAAGTTAATCTTTAATACCCTGCGATAAGAATGATATCGAAGACTTTACTAATACCGTTGACCCGGCGGGCTTGCAGAACCGTTTGTACAAATGTACCGAGTGGACATTCCACACAAATAAGTTCACTTGCAAAGGGAAACTGAAATAAAACTTTACATATTATTCCTTTTACGCGCAGTCTACTTCAATTATTGGAGCGAGTATTCAGCATGCTTTTTATATTAATGTTTGAGAAAAGTTCTTTGAAAGAAAGAAAGAAAGAAAAATGCGTTTATTGGCATTACAGCAGAGAAAATACACCTTATAACTATAAAAAACAAAAAACAATGATTATAATGCCAAAAGGGCCTCAGCTCAGCATATTGTCAGATGACAACACAAAGTGTACCACCTGACGCTGATTTTCAGCTGCAACCCACGAGTGCCATACGCTAGAATAATAAACAGATAAGTGTGTGTCCGCTTTAATAAATTAGATATCAGAATAAAATATAATGTAATAAAAGATAGGTTAATATAAAAAAAATAGCTCACAAAATCAAATATACTGTAGTGACATACATGTGTGTGTGTTGTGTTGTGAATAAATACCCAATATCTGTGTCATAATAACTATCACATTTTATATACCATATCTATTAGATATTTAAAAAATCAAAAACTATCATCCTTCTAAAGTAAGAAGGTAGGTATGTACCTTCAAAGGCAAAATCATGTGACTGCGTTGGATCTTCTAAAACTACTTAAAATGACAATAATAAATGACTAGTAAGAAAACAGATTATGAACAAAAATTAGAAATTGATAAAATAGGCAAAATTTCTAAAAAATTAACAGCCGGCATTGGAGTTATGACGTCGACCGGTACAGCATATAATGAGATATATCTATATGATATAAAGATAAAATAAAATAATAATTTAAAATGACTATATAAAATGCAATATTTAAAATGGCAACATTTCGCTCAGTTGGCATGGACTCGCGCGCCACCGGCATAGATTGTTAAATTGTTTTATATGGCAGATATGTCGGCTCGAACATTTTCTTTGCTTTAAACTCAGATATTTGGTGCAGTGCTTTTGGAACAAAGTTCTTTAACGTGGCTTGTAAAGTTTCAGAAATCGTCACGCTTAAAAGTATTAATACTTGCAACTGTCTTCTTCTAATTCAAAGTCAAAGAAAAAAAAAGACAGAACGCCGGCAGAAAAAAAACAAAAGAAAACAGTAAAGTGATTAGAGTGTCGTGGAACAAAATTGTACACCGCACTGCCCGAATATATTATACTGCATGAGAGAGGAAGTGTGAATTTGGTCAAAATGAAAATCCAAGATGGCGGCTCTAAAAATTACAATTTTTTTTTTCATGGTTTTCGAGGGTGCTAAAGTAAGGTCAAAATGTAAATCCAAGATGGTGGCTGCAACAATTTTGTTTTTGTTTTAAATCACACGTGAGAAAGAACTTCGTTCCTGACGGGGGTCCCCCGACCGCACACGGTTTTTTCCTTGCTTACTTCAACGTCAAAGTAGACCTGTCTATTTGTTTATCTTTACGTTCTGTATTGAGCAGTGAGAAATTACGAACATACCAAATAGTAAACAGTAATTCAAACCAGTTCTATAGTGTCAAAGGCACATCAAAGCATTTACAGCCCTTTCCATGGAAAACAGTAAGAAAACAATACGAACCGACACACCTATCAACAAAACACCTTGAAGGCTTCATTAACACAAATATTCTGGAGCTCATCCAAGAATAATAGAAATTGATGAGTTGAGACCACGCCCAGTCGAAGACGATGAAAGGGCACTAAATTATACTGATGTCAACCAGGATGATTAAAAACCTGAAGCTTATCACAATAACAATGCTATTAGTGGCAGCCGTTTAGCTTGAGACGTTTAGATGTTACGGGAAGAGGTCACGAAGATGTCGTGTCGGAAAGTCAAGCTGAAACAATTGAACTCTCTAAGGTTAAAGGCCAGACTCTTTTTAAAGGATCAGATAATTAGGGAAAAATGTAAAAAGAGTTAATTCTAAGATTTGGAAAGACCAAATCAAATATTTGGAACACATAAATCAGTCATCGAATAGCTCAACAAAAACATAGCTCAACACACAAACCTTGTTACGTTGTGTGTAAACAAATTTAATGACCAACAAGATACAGTAAACATTAAAGTAACACAACACGTCAGCCCGCTAATTATAAAAAACGCAAACTTGTACACGTCATCAAGTCCTATGATTGATGGGCTTCACCGACAATTTTTCCATTCATCATAGTTAATTTTATTGAAGCGTCGTGTGTGATGAATTAGGCTAACCGTCTAACCTGGCATACTAATGAAAACACGTGGTTCGTAAGTCCATTAATGGACTTAATTCGTTAGCTGCATTTTATTCTCTTGTCATGAACGTCGTCGGTTGTAAATGGCGATAGTAATCAGGTGTTATTTTGTGGGTGTGTTGGTTTATAAAGAAATGGCTTTTGGGTGTGTACTTGTTGTTAGTAATTGTCTGAGTGATTAGTTTAGTTTGTTTGTTATTTTTATTAGACATGGTAAGTACTAATTATGCAGTGAGTACCTATTTTTTAGAAAATATACTTGCATGTTTTAGTGCCCCTCAAATTAAACGAGAAAATATACAAATCCGTGATAAGGATCATCGTCCTGTGTGGATCGGAATGTTGGGCTGTGAAAAATACGGATGAAAAAAGATTGCATGCAGTGGAGATGAGAATATTGAGAAGGATGTGTAAAGTGACGAAAATAATAAAGCAAGAAATAAGTATATAGAGAAGAAAAGGTACTATACATGGATTAGTATGAACTATCCTAAACTATTAAATGAGCATTCTTTATTTTCACCAGAGCAGAGCTCGGTCACCCAGGTACATATCACAAATAAGAATTATTTTTTAAGAAAAAAAGGGAATTATACATACATAAACTCACACCTTTTTCCCATGAGGGTAGGCAGAAACTACAGAACGCCACCTGCTACGATCCTTGCATACTCCTTTTGCCTCGTTTTCGTTTATACATCTGGTCATACACGCATGCCGGTTGCGAGTACTACCCACCTGGCCTTTCTGAAGAACATCACCAATAAGGTCAGTATAAGTCCTCCTAGGGCGTCCCCGCGTAGCCTTTCCCTTCACATCAGCCTTGTAAATACATTTTGTTAGTCGCCTTTCATTCATCTTCTCAACATTCCCAAATCATCTCAGCATACCCTTTTCAATTTTTGTTACTACATCTTCTACAATACAATTTTATACATTAATAAAAATAATTAAAACGGTTAAAATAAATTAAAGTTTAGAATAAAAGACACACTATTTCCTATTATCATTAGATAAGATGTTAAAGATGATGACACTTGAATATTTTAGAGAAAGTTAAAGCAAAATACAAGTGGCCTATAATAAGAAAAGTTAATCAGATAGCTGCGTTACGAGTACAAACTGGCTAGATAATGGGACATAACTGTCTTCATATAATATATTTATGCACATGAAAGGCAAGAATACCTTGGCTATAGATACTGAATAAAGTATAAGGCCTGACCTTTCACAATCTTCACAACACTTTAAAACTATGTAGACAGCCACATAATTTATTAAAGTTTGCATGATAACAAATGTGCTACAAATAGATACAGCCACGTTCATCGTCTAGCGTTATTTATAAGAGTCAATTAAGGGTAGGTGATATAACGATAGTCGCGTGCGGTGGACTAACAACGTGTAAGTATGTGCATTATTGCAAATATTTGTAGATGCTTTGACCTAAGTGAGGTCTGAAACTAGAGAGACTTAAGTGGAAGACTTTGATACTATGTAGATATAATGCATGATAGGAAATAATGATAAAGATATTGTGGAAATTTCTAAAAAAGCTCAGAAGCTTGAAAAAAGTTTGAAAATGTGACAAATATATTTTTAGACCAGTGGTGGTCCAGTGGGCCGTGGCTTACAAGCTGACAGGCGTTTTACTTTGTGTAAATTATTTCATCACCACTGCTCTCAAAATAGCGAAGGAAAATATAATGAGCAAACCCATGTCCCAGAACCAAAATTTTGAAGATATGTGACATCTACCAACCCGTACTGAGCCCGCGTGGTAGATTACGGCCCACTCTCTCTCACTGAGAGGAAGCCTGCAGTGGGAATATTATAGGCTGATTATGCTTATAATAAACATTATTATTCTTAATAAGGCGAATAAATTCTCGCTCTGAAAAAACAAACCATCCCAATACATTAAAATAACTTTTTACTGACTTTCATAATGAAATTAATTTCAATAATAAAGACCTTTTAAATGTTTTCTTTGTAAAGGTTACGTAGAGAATATAAAAGGGCCACTAAAAAGGGTTTTTATGTAATTGACCTGCGAACATTTTGCGGAAGTTGTAATTATTAGTACATTTACTTTGAGTCTGTTATTAAAGTGCCATCACTGAATATTGTTTGATTTCATTAATAAACATAATGGAATTACTTTCTAGTTTTTCCACTTGAATGTCGAAAGGGAATCAAAAGTATTCTCTTTCAATTTATTGTCCTGCATTATTTGTTAGTTTTTGTTGACAGACAATACGTATATGTTTTTTATATTAAATTGTTACAAAAAAATTGGCAAATAAATAGTACCATATTTTTTTGCCTAAAATAATACAATTATCACTTTTAAATTATGCGACCAGAGTGAACTTACAGTTTAATCAGTCTTATCAAGCACAAATTTTGGTCCTATTAGTAGATCTATTTGTTGTCTCATAAATATTAATTACCAACTTATCTACACACACAATTTTCTCACACAGGTGGACTCATCCATAAGTTTTATTTTATGTTAAACATAATAACTCATTGATATTCTATTAAGAAAGTACATAAGTTTTTTTTGCTAACCTATTTTTTCCCACTGCTGGGCAAAGGTCTCTCCCACACTTTTCCAGTCTTCTTTATGTTAGGCCTTCTCCGGTCAATCGGTCAGGAACGAGTCCAAATCGTCACGCCAGCGCTTTTTAGGCTTGCCCCGGTGGCGACGCCCGTCGTCAGGCACCCACAGTGTGGCGATCCTGGCCCATCCGTTTTGATGCATCCTATAGGTGTAACCCACCCAGTCCCATTTCAGCCTCGCAGACTTATCGCCATACCCCATAATACGCTTCAAGATAAGTGTATTATGGTGTTGCGAACTGTCGGTGAGTTTGATTTTTTAACCGACTTCCAAAAAGGAGGAGGTTATATGTTCGTCGCGTATGTTTTTTTTTTTTATGTATATCCACCGATTTCTCCGTCAATTGTGGACCGATTTTGAAAATTCTTTTTTTGTTTGAAAGGGTGTGCTCTGGAATTGGTCCTATATAAATTTTATTAACTTTGCTTGGATAGTTTTTGAGTTAGCTACAAAATACGTATTTTTTTCCCACTTAGTATGTAGATGATATGATAAGTTTCTGTCACTGGTAGCAGGTAGTGGTATTCGAATGTGTATAGTGTGGTAGGTACCACAACTAAAAAGTGAAAATAAAAACTTTTTACAAAAAAAACAACCGACGGTTGTTTATTTTTTTAAATGCTACGGCTCCATGGCTCTTTGGCAAATCTTGAGTTTGGACTTTTGAGCCTCGGTCAAAGACCAAGTCTGAGCGCCATAGGTTAATGTCGACAAGCTTGCGCTTTAATGAGATTGGAAGGTCACCCATCATTAGCGCCTTTATGGACCAGTAGCTCCTCCAGGCATTTTCGACTCGACGGTCGATATCTTTGACCTGTCTGTTGTGGAAGGAAACTAGCTGGCCCAGGTAAATATATTCGTCGAAATAGTGCATTTCCTGCCCATCGACCTCGACCCTATATTTAGTGGCATTGGTCATGACTTTAGTCTTTGACCGATTCATCCCCAGTCCAACCTCAAGGCTTGCAGACTATACAAAGACTTTTGACAGCATTCAACACAGCGCAATATTTTAGCCTTACGAAGTCAAGATATAGAGGAAACTTACATGGAACTGTTCTTCTTCTTTTTGTGTCGATAGTACTCTTCTTTATAAGTAATTATATTATTTTGACTGTTGAAAATTATTTATGATAACAGCACGGCTAACATGACATTATATTTTGTGGGAACAACGTTCAAAATCAACAAAAGGGTAAAACAGGGTGATCCGCTCTCTCCCAAACTATTTTTATCAGCACCCTCAAGGAAGTATTTAAAAAACTTGTAGACGCGTGGTCAACGAAGGGCATTCCAATCAGCGATAAAATGCTAACAAACCTTCGTTTTGCGGACGATATCGTTCTTTTTGCATTACGGCAGATCAACTGCAACAAATGAACACTGCAAACCTTGAGGTTATTATTTTTAATCCAGAAAAAATCTACTAATGTTGATTTAGTTGGAAAGCAATGCAAACTGACTCCCAAGACTAGAAATTATTCCACAAAAGTACTTTCTCCAAGAAATGTACCAACACTTCAAGCAAACGCAAATGACCCATCAAGTCCACCAAAATCCATAATCCTTGTTAGAAACCGCTTACCAAATGATCCAACACATTGCAACGGTGACAGTAAACAATTTGCATATTCTCTGAGCGAACAAGACAAGCAAACAACTTCATTAAATCTGATCAAAGCATGGTCGATGATCAAATCTGCTTGCTTAGGGGTGCCAAGACCGATAGGGTGGAAAGACCAGTCTTTAAATTCTGACTGGTCTTTTGGGATGATAAAGTATTTATTTTAAATGAGAATTAGTGGCTAAATTGTGACGTGTAGCATCAGTTTCTATGTTGATTATAACATAATTATGTAAGTACGCTTAAAAAATATGTATTTGAGTGGTTCTGGTGTAATAGTAAGAAAAAAGGGTAGGCTTTACGTTACTTAATTTTGTCATGACTGGACTCTCATTTTTATGTACAACCTACTGAGTATTTTACAAGTTGTTACTGGTAAATGGTTCTCTATTGTATTCCCTAACTTTTTATCAATAATAATCTAAAGCACCATAATTTTTTTTGCCCTAATCATCTTTTGTCCGAATGATAACTTGCCCGAACTTAATGTCACATAATATACCAAGCCATAAAATTTAAATCCCCAAAAATACCATGTGCCCTAAGTTTGTTTGTCATAAATATTACAATCAATAATATACAAAAGACTTAAAACTGTTTTCAATAAAAGTTATAAGTAGTACATTCAAATTCTTTAATGTTTATTTATCCTAACAAAGTTTTTAAAACAAATGTAATACAATTTTTTTTTATAATACAAATACAAAGCTTTTGATATGAACTGATTAACTGTTACAATACATAAATAGTAAAAATGCAAACGCAATATGGATTTTGTTACGGCTCCGGCGCTGCCTGTATTATTTTATCACTTAATAAAGCAGTTGATTGTGAACATGTGGTTTTTGTTTCCTTGTAAGAAGCATGCAAACAAGCATACACCATGTATGCAAGCGAGCATGCAAGCAAGCATGCAACATGTAGCATGCAAGCAAGTATGCAGTATGCAAATGAGCATGTAACGTGCAGCAGGCATGGTTTCTGTCACGGCTCCGGCGCTGCGGGGCTTTAGAGGTCGCATGCGAGCTTATTGTCGCAGATGGTGTAACGCTCACCACTGCAGCTTCGTCTTGCTGGCGGTGGGAGCGTTACAACCACCTGCTCTTCAACTCGCGAGCCACCTCGCCCCTCCACGCCTACGTAATTCTAAATTACACTCTGGAGTAGAGTAGACAAGACTGCGTGGAGTCGAATTTACAGCGATTCGTTTCTGTCACTAAAACCAAATTTTTAGCAAATGTTTTAGGACTAACAATTTTATAATAAATGAACATTCGGAATAATACACATTATATAATACAATACTTAGGACATATGATTTTATTTCATGCAAAATTAGGAGATTCAATTATTATAGTCCTCGATATTATGACAAACTAGTTTCAGAAGTACAGATAATTATGTTAAACAAAATTTCGAATTTTTAAACATTATGATTACTGAAGTTTATAGCAAACTTGTTATGGATAATGATTTTTTCGGACAAACAATTTTAGGAGAAGAAAGGGAGTAAAATACTTGTAGACTATTTTTGTCAATATCAGTTATCACCACAGTCGTACCCAAAACTATTCCAAAGAAGAATAATTTGAATATCAAGCTGCTTCACCTCCACTATTTCAAATGTTTTGCATCTACACAAAGCAAAATACGGTACAATTCTCAGTGCATTCTAAGTCTCAGAATCATGGTTCCTCTCTAGCATCCCTATTGCGAGTGCATACGTCACGAATAAATCAGGCAAGGTTTAGATAGATGCACCTTAAATCCGGCACTGATCCGGCATTAAACGGCAATTTCTGTACGTGGGAACTCTAGACTATAGTGCCAGAGAGAATTGCTTTGTGACGCTGGTACTAAAATGTTTTTGGGATTTTGGTACAAAGTAACAAACAATGTTAGAAATAGAGCAAAAACAAAATTGTATTAATTAGTTTACAGTCTATTTGTTTTAATTACATGTTAATGTAATGTATGTATTTAGGCATCCCTGATTACAGAAATATAATTTGCTATATGTGCAGCGACAAAAGAGTTTGATTATCAAATCCACAAAGAAGAAATTGTGATTTTGGATTAGCAAGCTACCTACTCTAAAACCTATTCAACATATCCAAATAACTTCAAACTCACTTCAAAAATAAAGCTAATTAAAAGTCTAGAAAATATATCAAAGCAGATAGGGCACTTGAAACCACTCCTCGTTCGATACAGCCCATGAATAGCAGAGCCTTTACAAAACGTAATATCTCAACGAATAACCTGAAGGCTTTGTTGCGCAAAATTACGCGAAATTCACAACACATGTGCACACATCTTTTCAAAAGCTAACCGAGTATCTGACTCGCTTGTAAGAAAGATTCCCTAATGAAGACGGGGTGGGACGTTCAACACCCTTTTGTTTTCAACTAAGCCTGTGTTTTAGAGCTCATTAAATTAAAGGATGAGATTTACACTCGTTAGGGTGGCAACGGTCGCGTTTTTGTTCCACTGAATGTACGTTTAGAGCTTTTTCGCAGAAGTTTTGTTAAAGAAAAAATGTGTAGTAAACATTTTTGCAAATGACAAATTTTCATGTTTACATTTTTGTTGTTTTGCGCGTGTTTATTTTGGGGAATGAATAGAGAATGGACTTAGATATGGTCGTAAATGATGTTCCGAAACAATGTGATAATAATGATACTGGTAACATAGTTTGCTTTGACTCATTTAAATTTTTTAAAGTCAAACTTAGAGTAATCCACTTTCAACTACTTAACAGTTAAGTTTATTGTTTATCAGATGAATTAAAAGATACTGCAACACTTAAGCATAAGTTACTTGATGTTTCTAACCAATGCACTAGGTACTTCGTTAGATAGATTAGTAGATGTAGGTACTTACATCAGATCTTTACAAACAACACCAATTATTTATCATAAACGAAAATTGTTTCCTATAATTGTTGATAATTTGTTAAGAAAATACTTACATACTGAAGAACAAAATCCACCATACTCATTGAAAGTAATCAAATATTGCCTTACCTGTAAACAAAAAAAAAAAATTATTAGAATTGTAAATACATTTTTGTAGGTTATCCTAACAGTGAGAAAGTGAGTTTGTTTATTTGTTACGCTTGCACGCTGAAACGACTGAACAGATTTGGATGAAATTTGGTCCATGGGTAGACCATAACCTAACCTAGAATACCTTTTATTCCGATATTTCCACGGGATCGAGACTTATGCGGGTGAAACTGAGGGGCCCAACTAGTCTAATATAATATTACTCTCATGCTTCGCACGGGTGCAATCTACTGACGTGGAGATATGTCGAAACATCGAAATTTTTATGCTATATCTAAATTAAATATTATCTATTATGCACATAAATCTTTCAGAATAAATTCTCTAATTGATGGTGAAAACCGCATCAAAATCGATTGTGGAGTTAAGAAGAATTAATCGGACATACAGACAGACACAAAAAGCGACTTTGTAGTATACACATACTATTTATAGATTACTAGCTTCTGCCCGCGACTTCATTCACATGGAAGTCGTAAAACACCACAATATAAGTACTAAAATAACAGTCACATTTTTATAAAACTTCCTTACTACGTTTGTAGTTTTGGTCTCAGTCGCCAAAATATACAGAGAGTCAGGACTGGTGACGACGCGGGAGCAAGCGACAGACGTACAATTTTCCGTGTGAGAAGCAGCTCGTTTTGAGGTTGACACCCACAGCCTTCAGTGGCAATTTCCTATTATTTGCGAAGTTTTTCGTTTTTAATAATTTAATGAATGCCCGCGTTCCTGCATATACTACCTAATGGTACAACACCGATATCCTAACTGATGCATTCTTACAGATTATTCCTGAGAAATGGCTAACACTAAAATCATTATAACAGAGGATTGTAAACACACGGGATTTCTCATTAACAGTCATCAAACCATAGATATTTATTTTTGCTATAACCATAGATGACAGAAGAGGCCTAAACTTTATGTTTTTGTGGGTATGTTTAACAAACTATCATAAATATCTTTACCAAAAGGTAAAAGAAAAATGACGAAAAAAAAGAAAACAATAAAATTGCACTTACGACCGCAGGTTTTCGAACGGATAAACTATTTGCTTTGTTGAAAGTTGATTAAAATAGCCGTTCTAATTTATGTCATGATTCACTGCTTAGCTCCATAAAAGTATAGCGTGATGACAATCATTCAAAAGGTTAAATCTGTAATTATATACAATATTCTAATCGTTTGGATCGTCTTTTTACAATTTGTGATAGACTAGAAAAATACGAACATAATGCAATATTGCTCATCTCTCATAGCAAATAGCATTATATTTTATTGCCCAAAGACTGACCAGACTTATACGGAATTTCTATGCATTTGAACAGAATCTATCCGGTAGTATTTGTGTGATACTGGAGCCTACATTCAGATAAATAGATAAACAGACAAAAATTCAAAAAACCATATTTTCGGCAATACAGAGTCGTTCCTAGACCTCGTAGACGTAGCAATTACTTTGTTTAAAAAATAAATTTATTGTAAGAACAAAGAACTTCGTTTCTGACGTATAATTTAAAACAAAAACAAAATTTTTGCAGCCGCTATCTTGGATTTACATTTTGACCTCATATCGACTTTAGCACCTTCGAAAACTATGAAAATGACACCCATGACGGGAATTTTGAAAATTTTCGCAGCCACCAACTTGGATTTTCATTTTGACCTCACTATCGGCTTTTGCACCCTTAAAAACCATGAAAACGATACCCATGATGAAAAATTTGAAAATGTTCGGAGCCGCCATCTAGGATTTTCATTTTGACCAAATTCACACTTTCTCTCTCTCTCTCTCTCGCGGCATGCAGTGTACTCGGGCCGATGTGTACAATTTTATCCCGCGACACTGTAATCACTTTACTATTTTCTTTTGTTTTTTCTGCCATCGTTCTCTCTCTCTCTTTCTTTCTCTTTGAATTAGAAGAAGACAGTTGCAAGTATTAACACTTTTTAGCGTGACGATTTCTGAAAGTTTACAAGCCGCGTCAAAGAACCTCGTTCCAAATAAAATGTACGGTACGATTTTACTATAATGCATAAATAATGATATCGCGAACATACAAAAAAAATTCACAGTTGAATTTAAAATAGCCTCCCGTTTTGGAATCTATTGAAAATTAGCAAACTTAAATCAAAACAGATGTTAGAAATCTTCATGAACAACCGCGCCGTACGCCAGTCACCGTTTACACCGTGGCAATACATTATTTAGAGAGCCCAGTAATGCTCTTAACGCGCCCAAGTGCTGTAATAGCACCTCGGACGTCCCAACTTGTAATGCGATTATTTCATATTTTCCCACGTATTGTGTCCTGGTCCTGAGGTACGGAAACGTAATAATGCTAGGGTACGAAATAAGTAGTGGTTTGTAGGTAAGATAGTGAGTATGTCTTTGTTTTAAGCTGTTTGCTGCACATCTGTTTTGAGTAGGAAATGATACTTAGATGCAAAACAATAAAATAAAGACCATTCGCTTTAACATTGGTCCTAAACAAATAAAAAAACGTGTGGCACTCGGGGACTGCCGCGGTAAATCTATTGCATAGCATTTGTAACCTCCATACTTCCTATCTGTCAACGCTACACTTGGGATGATGACGTGATGACATAAAACAAAAATTACGTTCCCATGACAACATCACGTTTCCCATGACAACACCACGTTATCATGGGACGTTGTCATGGGAACCGTCATTACAAGGTAGGCGAAGTGGGGGGTGTTAGGTTATATTTTCGTTACGGAATTTCTTGATTCGGTCGCTGCGCTCAAAGCCCGCGATAAAAGCTATGCAATAGCTTAAAAACAAACCAATTAATGAAGGAATTATTTAACGAATTACCAATGGATTTGATTACACAAAGAAAATGTTATTCTCAACCATCACTATAAGCAGATTATATAATCGACCTTGCATTATCAGCCCAAGGTTGAATGTCACTTGCACATCATAAAACAATAAGGTCTATTCCCTTTGTGACAGTAAGTTGACTGTTTCAACCATATTTTAATTTACTAGGATTTGTTGTTAAAAGTGACAAAGGACGAGGTCTACTAAAACAAAACTATTAAAAACAAATTAAAAAGTTTCCCAATAAAATTAATATTTAGATATATTTGTAGCAGACGCTCTACGACATTTCAAACATACCATCTACATTATACATACAATATCTTAGCATCTACATGGACCATTTTAAAATAACGATTTTACTATTTTAGAATAGCCGATAGAAACGTAGCATCGCTACGACGTAGCAACGTTAGCTACGCCGTAGCAAGGTTAGCTACGCCGTAGCATATTTGTAGACCATTAATTTGCTGGTTATTATCATAATAAATAGTAGGTACTTACTTCATTTGCACGGTTGCCAGTTTTCTATTTGCTTTAAATAATTACTAAGCATGTTCTTAGGTATGTAATATGGCTGTTTTACAGTACCTAGACTTCTTTTAATGTTATCAAAATGTTATGAAAAGATTTAAAATCCATTTGCTGATGTAATATTAACATTAGAATGGCTCTTTATTTAAAATTCAAATTCGCATTATTATATTTCACTGCAATTCGGCATCACAATAACGCGAAAACCTTTTGAGAATTGAATTTTCGGAGTGGAAGGATTTTGATGAATTAAATACATATTTATTTTATAATAATAACGAAATGAATAAAGAAATATCAAGAGAATCTGTTACATGTTAACAAGGGCATGACAGCTTTTTGGTTTTACACAGAACGCCAGCTGTTGGACCTTCGTAACTTTTTGATTCTAGGACCACACACAAAAATTACGAACCAAACATTTCAATTCAGAAAAAGACCTTAACATTACTTTCCAGGATTTACTATTGTTATGCAGGTCAGTAACAGCAATCAATAAAAGATACGCGGTCTGACCAACATTTTATCCCCGAACCGTTACATGTGACATCTTGAAAGGACAAACTGGGAAGCGTTCGTTTCTCGACCAAAGCTGTGCTACGTCGTCCTTATTCAATTTACATGCAAATGGGGGGAGATTGGGTGGAGCAGGCAGGGGGGGGTGCGACCGTGCCAATAGTACGCTGATGTATCGCATCAGAACGTGTCCTGTAGAAAGTTGGCGTGTGGTGCAAGCTTCGGAAGTGTTCGGGGTCCTTGGGTTTGGAATTCGGTTTGAGTTTGAAATTGTGTGTGATTGCGATGTTCAGGTTTAGTTGCTGGTGCTTTAGCAGGTGAGTTAAACACTAAAGAGGACACTGAATTCAAAACATGGTGAGGTAATAGTTATTTATGCAACTGTTGTATATTAAGGGGTATTGCCTCGTCTGATAATAGTATCACACGAGTGTTTTATTTAATACATAATTATGTACAGTTGCATTCAAAACTTTATCTACACCCATGATATGAATACTCTATAAAAGTTCTGAAACCATAGGGTGTTGTCCAATATTTTTTTCTCGACTTTTCTGGTAATAATTGGTTAGAAATGTCCTTTGCTGCATTAGAAATATCTGGGGGTGTGTTATTAAAGCTTGTTTCATTCATTTTTGTAAACACCAAAGTAATCAAATTTTGCAATACTATTATCGAATAAAAATGGCGGGATACGACGTGAATTCTAATAACCTAGGTATAAGTTTTTTTTAATTGCGCGTGCATGATAATGTTTTTTTTTTTAAATTCGAGTTGCATAATTAAATTTAGTACAACATTATAACACTCATTTGGATGATATTATGGTTACAATGACAATGGCTGTTTTAATGTTGGCAATAAGCTAACTGTTTCAGAAACTTTTATCGAGGTGTAGATAAAACATATAATTGGCATGGTAAAACTCAATAGTGTATGTCAGTATGTAAAATCTTATTTTGCTCTCAAGTCGAAGGCCTAAATGGGGGAAGGTTTTTGTCGAACAGAGACGTCATCATTATTATAATGCCACAGACAATATTCAAGAGCGTATTCCCAAACCTCTGATCTCCCATAACTTACACGTACATTGTAACGCGTGCGAAATATGACGCCACGGGAGGTGTCTCGATATTGATAGGTCACAACGGACAGGTCAGCGGCTGCGAAGGTTTTTAATAATGTCTCAGTTAGCCACCCACCAGATTTATTGTTACAAGGACAGATTGGGAATGAGGGTTTAAAAAGGCTTCATGTGTTATAACATTTTGTTATTTTTAATCTACAAAGTCGCTTTTTGTGGCAGTGTGTGTACCCTTAGTTATACTAAACCAAGGCTGCTCAACTAATTTTGAAGATGTGCCAAAATTTTGATTTCGTTATATCCGGCGGGCCGTCTTTTGTAAAAAAAAACGTGTAACGTGTTGTAACCTCCGTACTTCCTGTTTGTCAACGCTACACTTGGGATGATGACGTGATGACATAAAACAAAAATTACGTTCCCATGACAACATCACGTTTCCCATGACAACATCACGTTGTCATGGGAATCGTCAATACATGGTAGGCGGAGTGGGGGTGTTAGGTTTTATTTTCGTTACGTTACGGAATTTCTTGATATCGCTCAAAGCCCGCGATAAAAGCTATGCAATAGCTTAAAAATAAAACTTGAAATAAAACTTGCCTTCAGTTGTGGTAGACACCTATTACAATGAAATAAAACTTTTAGTTATTTAGTTCATTAATTATGGAAGTTTAAAAGTGATTTTCTCCTACTGTATTGATTGTAATTGTATGTTGTTATGAACATACAATTACAGTATTAGTATTTTGGAACCCATACTATTTTGAAATAGATCTTATCTCAAAGTGACAATCGTTATTCCTCGAGAAAAATGCTTTATGATTCTGCTAAGTGTAAAGATATTAGTGCTCGTGACTGTACGAGTACATTCAATAACGTGGCAGCATTCGTCGTTACCAAAACATCATTAAGGACAAATTATGGGATAAAACAGTTTGTGGTTGACCGTAAGCTTGTGGTTGACGAAGGATTGCGTGCGGTTGCCACGGAAATGGCAAGTGGCTGACGTGCCATCAAATGGTTGGTTCTTTTGGTTGTCATCACTGATTTGTTGTTGTGTGATGGCGGAAATTGTATTTGATTGGTGCGACCTATTAGTGTTTTTAAAATTTTAAAAGGTTAATGTTGTTAGGTCAGGGAACAAGACTGAATCTAATGCCTGCTTGCACTACAAATGACTACCTACGTATAGCAAAGGATTTGAAAATATCGTTTTGTTTTTGTCAATAGCTTGAAGACGACACAGACAAAATTATGTTTAAAAATGTATAGCGTGTAACGTATTTACTTAGTGATTTCTCGTACAAGAAGGCTAAAACAGTAAACAAACGTCTGTTTATCTACTGCATGAAGATCACAGTAAAACTTATTTAGCCAATTAGAAGCGTAGTTGGTCTTCGGAACTAATCTGGCAGAAAACACGACCAAAATGTTAAGTCGACTTAATTCGTAACTAGATAAGAACCAAAAACAAATCCAATACAACATATCAGCTTCCAATAAATAGATCTATTTCAAGCGTCCTTCCTATCCCTGCAGAGCAAACACTGTCCCCGATTTTAATTAGGGACCTCGTACCAAGGTCGCATAGGTAAAAGAACAAACAATAGACAGAGTTACGGAACATTTAACGCGCGCAATGTACATTGGTTTAACGGTAAATGTCTTCATTTCGGGCGCAGATGCTGAACGAGACTTGGAAATAAAATTTAAGGATTATGACCGCTGCAATGTAATGTTTTGAGTTGATCTGATTGTTTTTAGGATATTTTTTATTCTTTTTCTTTTAAAACACATTATATTTTACTGATACTGAAAATGGCATCGAGTGTCGCAACTAATGCTTTCAACTGAGTTGTTGTAACATCAGAACTTATCTTTAAATCAGTCTTTATTCTAAGGTCAGGTTCCTCCTTCCATTTACATAATATCAACTCATTACACTGTTTAGTGTCCCTTACATTTACTTTGTTGTCGTATAACACCTTCATCATAGCTGATTAATTGTTTACTGTATTAACTTCACCATGATCCCTCATGCAAAGGTAACTAGATACATCTTCCTAAACTCCAAGCTAATATCACCCAGTTTTCTTAATATTTATAAGAACATAAGGATCAAATTGTTCTGAACACGCAAACAAAGAAAGGTTTTTGCTAATGGTGTGTGAAGTGATTTAATCTAATTTATGTCTGTCTTTGCTCCGTTTGTCTTTATGGCTGTGGCTTTCGGGGAAATAGATACTTTTAAGTTGTTTAAGACCATTCCTAATATTTCAGGTTGGTTGCTCGGTAAATTGAAGGTACGCATAACTTTGGCTTGTGTTCCGTGGTCGAAAGAAATTATTACGGCCCAGTTTTATGATGTTTTTTGTTACAAAGTAGGCATGTTATCTCCGTAGCTAATTATCAACCACCTCAATTTATTTTTACGAATTATTATAAAAAAATACAAATTTTCTGCGTTTTCCAAATTCGAATACTGAACGCTCCATATTTTACTTAAAGCTTAACATTTAAGACTCGTTCTATGAGTCGCGAAATTCCGGTCGGCTATTAGCTGCCGAGCGCTTCGTTATAATTGCGTTTCGCAACAAATTACAAGTTAGAATGAGATAGAAACACGGGCCAAGTGGTTCGCAAGTCGCTGTACACCATACACGTTAAGTATCTTCACGATTATATTCGCATAAAGGGCAAATAGAATTAAGGTGTAGGAATATTTCACTGACAAAGTGTCACTTGGTTTAGATTGGTCACTGAACAGAGCCTTGCGGCAGACTTGACTTATTAATTATAATTTAGAGGCTGATGAATTATTTGCAAGGATATTTATAATTGCTCCACAAAATATTATCCAACGGCATTTAAAAATAGCCAGTTAACATTAGTTAACCATTTTAAAGCTTTACAAGAAATAACAACAGTGTATCAAATGCACATCAACACGCTTTCTCATAAAAGATTTTTCCAAATAAATAAAATATTCATAATGTATTCGGTAAATCTGTTTGTATTTTGTCCCCTATCCGTCTTACAACGTCTGTTGGGCGTCGTGCAGCATAAACTTGTTTGTTTGTTAGATGAAAAATCAACAGGACATACACACGTACACGTAGTATGTAGTGCTATATATATGAGGCAGGACTGCATACATCATGTACAGCTTGTTTTGTTTCATGAGCGTTACCATCATTTTATTTAGCGAAATGTTTTAAAAAGAATATTTTAAAATGATGAGAGTAGCAAGTTTTTCTTTGTTTTTCCTTTTTTGCTTTACTTTGTTTTATGTTGTGTGAAGAGTCAAATTTTATGTAAAATATTAATGAAAGGTTAGATGACTTAGATATGGAAAGGGAGCGCAGGGCGCTGGCTGTGAGCGGAAACATGCTAGCACGCAGGTTTGCTGGTTGTTCAGCACCGGTTAAAATAACACTTTTTAAGGCGTTTTGTCAAATATTTTACACCAGCAGTCTGTGAGCTAATCATACCCAAAAAGCAGACAGCGCACTGCGCATTCAATATAATAACGCCTTCAGGGCGCTGTTGAGGATAAGGACCAAGCCCGGGTCGACGGCGCGTTGTGTTCCACGCGCGCCTCAAAGAGATGTCAGCAGAATTGAAGGGGTCCACTAGGGCCAATGCCTGCCGGGGGTTCGAAGAAAACCGATCGGGAAATCGTGGCCCCCGGCAACAGGGCAACCGAAGGAACACGGGTGGGTTTTAGTCAGTAAGAGTCTGACACGCCCTCCCGCTCCGCCCAGAGCGGGAGAAGTTATTTGATAATTTCCCACCCAAAAAAAAAAAAAAAAAAAAAAAAAAAGGGCGCTGTTGAGGCTTCCACCTTACTGTAGTGCGTCAGGGATGTTCGCGGATGCGCCACTGACGATTATTTCGCGATCATGCGCAAAAAAGTGCCATCAGTGATACGCAGATTGAGGGGAAGCAGCAATAGCATTCTGAAGGTGTTTGCAGAAAGGCTAGAAGGGCCTACAATGGATAGATTTATCAAACTGCATGTCAGACGTGGGACTTGATGAATCTTCCTCCTTCTTGATCTTTGCTGTGTTTTTATTGTGTATTTGTGTTTTTATTTTTGTACTCATGTGTGTCTGTGTGTTACTACTAACATAGTTTTTAAGTTTGTACTGATTACTAACACGCTATGGGCCGACACGACGGCTGAAAATAAACGTTTTTTTTTTATTGCAATAAATTATTTTAATAGATGGTTTATTTGGAATTGTGCCCGGTTGATGGCAATAGGCTCGCCCCCTGATACATGAAACCTAAACATAACTGCCTAAATGTGGGTGTACTATGTAATGTAGGCACACTTCTGCCTAACCCTTCGGGAAAATATGCGTGATGTTATGGAACATGGTTTATTATTTCACATTCATAATCCTTGAATTTGATAAAATCATCAACTTGCGACTGCTTTATCTATGTAAAAGATGACAGATGCTGGAACAAATGCAAACAGATTTTAAATAAAATACTCTAAAGCCATTTACTGACCTGTACACATGCCTTGTTTACAGATACCAAGATAAATATTTCAGTAACTCGCCACTACGCCCGGCTACATTTCATACACATGTCTAACAGACACAACAGAACGTATCGTGAACTCTCCGGTCTGACTTCTGAATAGGTCACATGGAGAATAGATTATGAACATAACATAACGTCACGCCTTGTTTCCCCGAAGGGTTGGGCAGAGGTGTACCTGTAGCAGGTACCCCACATTTCACCAGTTATGTTTAAGTCCCATGTAATAGGGGGCGAGCCTATTGCCATCAACCGGGCACAAATCCAGACTCCGGACTGCTACTGAGAAATTTCAGATAGAAAAATCCAATAACACTTTGCCCGATGCGGGAATCGAATCCAGGACCTCATGCTCAGCAGTAGCGCTTGCGACCACTAGACCAATAGATTATAAAATACTAAGTATTTATCACAGATTAATTTAAATGAACATGGATCATTTAGTTGACAAGCAAATAAAGGTTTTGTTTTTATTGCAGGCAATTCATTTAGTCTGTGTTCGTTATGTACATCTCTTAATGAAAAAATAACACTAAAATAATAATAAGTTTTAAAACCTATTTTAAACAATAACCGTCTTATTCCAAAACATGGTTTAAATTTGGTACTGGGATTAGTACTAGCTTTAGTCCCATGACTAAATAAAACGTTATTATAAAATGAAGTTTATCTATAGTTCCTCAACTATCTATGGTACTAAAGTTAGTCCGCCGAGTCCCCTAGTTTATCTTTGGTACTTATTTATTTGACGTTTGCGTTGATTATTGTTGTGTGTCAAATAATACAAAAATCGTTAAAAATGGATATTAAATGGTTATCTTGATGGATTTTGAAGATTTGGATATGCTGGAGACGTTTCGGCAATTTTACAGACATCGTCGTCGTGTGAATCCTTTTGAATTGAGTGACGAAGATTTTAGAATAAGTGTAGGTTCACAAAACGTTTTGGAGAAAAACTAGTGGATTTTTTACATGGGGATTTATCCCACGACCCTCGAGGATGCTCATTGAGTCCTGAAGTGCAAGTGGTTTACGCATTACGCAACTGGGCTCGCCATTAAGTATGTAAGTACCTAACCTTGGTCAATACTAACCTACATTAGACAAAATCCAAATAATATACTAATGTTATTGTTTTGTTCGTAGATTCAAGACGATCCAGCTGATTAACATGGTGTATCTCAACTAGTTTTCAGCAAAACATGTAAAAACTCGTCACGGATGTCCCGTAGATTTATAAAATGCCTATTACTCCAAATAAACAGGAGGAAAGCATTAGGAAATTCCGCTGTATTGCTTATTTTCCTACAGTAATTGGGCCAATAGAATGGACACATATTCACACACAGACACATTTCTTACATAAATAATGTAAAGTATCTAAAATCGATCAATTTTAATTAAATGTTATATGAACTGTATATGAAATTTTATTTACCAATGCATTGCTATCGTAGTCATTTAACATCATGCTTGTTTTCCCCGAAGGTTTAGGCAGAGGTGTACCATATAAATAGTACACCCACATTTCGCCAGTTATGTTTGTCTCATGTAATAGGGGGCAAGCCTATTGCCATCAACCGAGCACAAATGACGTGAGGATCAATCATCATTATTTCCAAATCCTCAGGAGAAGGTGATGGTGGTTATTAAAACAGAACGTTGCTTGAAATAAAGCCTGTGTGAACGAATGAGAGAATGCTATTTTTGTTGCTTATCTGTGGATATTATTTAAACCATGAAACTTCTTTGGTACTAACTGATCCTCGAAAAGTCTTCGTTTTGTAATAAGAACGCTTTTTGAGTCTGGTACTAGCTTTATTACCGTAACAATCCTAGACCTATAAGTCTTGGTTTAAACCAGTACCTAAGCAGTTTTTTGTAATAAGACGGTAAATGTCCCATTCATCGATTCCTTCCATGTAACTCTACCGAATATTTGTACCAAAAATTTCATTTAATTTCGATACGGTTACGGGCCGTATTACGTCCGGTTCGTCCGACGCAACCGGTAACATATTACAGGTCAGGCGGGGCCCACTTGATCACTGCCCGCTATATATCACACGGTTCTTAGCGGATACTTACAGCAAGCGGGAACTTAATACCTGCGGTTTTTGTATTGATGTATTTGAGGAATCTCGGGTTTTTGCTATTGATTTTGAAGTAAATGTCTAAAGGAATTTAAAATAATGATTTGTTGGTATTAAGATCCCACCAAAAATATTTTCATGTAAAATGTTGCCAAGACGAGACCATATGGCTCGCACTGTCAAAAAGTTATCAGATCTCATGTAGAGCCAAGCTTCTAACTCTACACGCCCTAACTGTACAAGCCTTATTCAAAATTTTAATTCTACACGCCCTATCTGTACAAGCCTTATTCAAAATATGTGGCTTGGCCGTTTCCGGCCCGATCGTCGTCAGTTTATTGGTGAGCCGTGTAGAGTTAGAAGCTTGGCTCTTGGCTCTTGGAGTTTCTTGCCCGTTCTTCTCCATAAGTACCTACTACGCTTTGGAATGGGCAACTAGCTTCATTTTTCTGACTGACCGACCCCTTGACAATAAATTCAAAAGTATTAATTTGTTTATTTGAAATAAATGCTTTGAGTTTGAGTTTCTACATGAGAAGTAATTAACTAAATGAATAAATAATTAAAAATTTATTCACTTTTCATTACTTTTCTGTTCAAAATCAATCTGCCTAGTCCTTTTCCAACTATATTGGGGTCGGCTACCAGTCTAACCGAATGCAACTGAATACCAGTATTTTACATGGAGTGACTGCCTATCTGGCCTCCATAACCCAGTAACTGGGGTACGATACCCCTTGGTAAGACTGGTTGTCAGACTCTCGGGCTTCTGACGACCCGTAACGACTGTCAAAGATCCACGAATGACAGCCGGGACCAACGGCTTAACGTGCTTTCCGAGGCACGGAGGAGTCTCGGTATGTAAAGGTGGTCACCCGTCCACAGACCAACCCTGGCAAGCGTAGCTTAACCGGATGAATTGACCCGTGCGGCTGTTATTACTTAGCCACGAGCTCCTCCGTTACTTTTCTGTTATTGTATAATAATAATAATAGTATAACAGAAAAGTAATGAACAGTGAATAAATTTTTCACCTTACGCCCATGTGACAGTAGCGAAACGGCCAAGCCTCATATTTTGACTAAGGTGTAGTTTGTGAAGTTAGGGCTTGTACAGTTAGGGCGTGTAGAGTCAAAAGCTTGGCTCTACATGCGATCTGATAACTTTTTGACAGTGCGAGCCATATGGTCTCGTCTTGGCAACATTTTACATGAAAATGTTTTTAGTGGGATTTCACTTCTTTTTGTATGTTGCTTATGGCAATATTTTTTTATTTTGTTCTTTTTTTTGGGGTGTATTTCTTGCACATCAGAGGTGCCTTTTTTCATAGCCCACTCTCTATCTTGGCTTTTTTTTTTTGAGTTTGTAAGGGAAAACATATACATACTTCCATCCCCTAGTTTATGGGGTTGGGGGATAAAAGTTCCAAGTTTTAGATTTCTTTTGTTGTTTGTGTACTAATACTGGTTTACATACCAAATTTCAGCTTTCTGGGATTTCGGGAAGTACCTTAAGAATTTTGATGATCATCAGTGAGTGAGTGAGTCAGTGATGAAATCAATGTTTTTTAGATATCAATAATATCTAAAGTATAAAAGCTATGCTATTGAAGTTTTATATGTTTAATAAATTCACTATTGACATCATATCCCGAGAATGTTGTTTATCTGGTATAATCCAAACCCAAGTTATGAGGGTTCAAAAAAACGACGAAGCGCTTCGCTTGGCTCGTCTCGGCGGGGCACTACCGTACCCCCAAATTGATATCTCTTAAGGCCTGTGCACACCACGTTTTTTAAAGGCGCCGTCGACGCGCGTTTGTAGCGATACAGAAGCGATACGCACGCGTGACAAACTGCTCTGCAGGATAAAACTAAGTTTGTCATTGTATATTATGTTCAATAATATAGACCATACCTTTTTGTTAGGTATGGTATATTTAGCAGAAAGTTTGGAAGAATAGTTTACATTACTTATCCTTTCGAAATCAGGAATTGGCCTTTCCTGAAATAAATTGCTTACCGAAAAATATAGCAAAATTATTTCCTCAGGCGAAAAAATAAAAGATCTAGAGGATCGGTAAGCTTCCTGTCTCCTAACAAAGGTACCACCAGCACCGCATCCTTAATTTAAAAATGGCCAGTTCAATTTAGAGGGCGTCCTAATTAATTGATCTGGAGATCCGCGGAAATTGCGCCCTCGCCCCGCCCCGCCCCTCGCACCCCCCCGCCAGTGTATCTTTGGCTTTAATTTAGAATTGTTAGCGCAAAGGGAATGCAATTTACGTAAAATAATTGTTTGATTTCGAATATTCGAGCCAACCCTTCCACTGTAATTTGGTTTATGAAAAAGGTTCTTGCGATCAGTTTTGGGAGCAGGGTTGCTAATGTAATGAGATCAACCCTGGACATTTATAACGTACGACGTAATGTTATTAAATTATTCGGCTAGAACCCTGAAAAAGTATTTTAAATATTCTAAAATGCTGTGGAATTTAAATGATGTAAACATGGAAAATAATTATAATAAGGACAAAAAATATGTCGAAGACACATAATGTTATTACAACAACCTTACAATTATGTGAAACGTAATTTTGGGTCACTTAATATTTAAAAGCTACTCCTCTTTTTTCTTACCTAACTTCGTTGAAGTTTACAAGAATAATGCATATGCTAAGACTGTACGCCTAATGAAGAAAATGTTTATTTCAATTACAAAAGGCATTTAGACACAACATACCTATTGGAGATCACCTTTTAAGCAAGGAATTGCTTGTGTTAGGAGACTCCGCGCTTCCACTTATCATTATCTTATGCAACTGAATATAGACAATGTAAACATACAGAAAAATAAAATAAATGGGTAACTTAAAATTATACAAAAATGAAAGAGTGAATGATTTGTAAATAAGTGAGCGTTATGCATAGAAAAGGGCCAAGTCGCGCGTTTACGTGTGAGTATGGGTGAGAGTGTGAAGAGTGAGGGTGTGTAGTGTGTGAATGAGTAAGTTATAACTATTCAAAACATCGAACATAGTATCTCTAAGTTACAATATTCTACCCTGCCCGCCAAAATCTATACAACTCTTAACAATTTACCACACTCGCACGTCTGTCTGTGGAAGTCGCGTTGCCACTCGCATCACTCGGAACACCTGAGATGATAATGTATGCAAATTAGCGCTAACTTGGGACGCAGACTGCGAACGCTGTATCAAACTTGTTATTTGTGTGTTTTAAGTTGGTACGATGATTTACGTGCGCCGGATTAAGGATGGTGTGTAGTGGGGTGAAGGATGACGAGCTTGTTGGGTGATTTGTTGGATTATGTTTAATTAGGAGCTGCCATAATATAGGACCAGTCGTTGTGGCGACGCTTGGGTGAGGCCTATGGCCAGCAGTGGAAGTATTTTAACTGAAATAATGGTGATGGCTAAAAGTCACCCAAAGGGCAATGGAGAGGGCTATGCTTTGAGTTTCCCTACGAGATCGAATCAGAAATGAGGAGATCCGCAGGAGAACCAAGGTAACCGACATAGCCCGAAGAATTGCCAAACTTAAGTGGCAATGGGCAGGGCACATTGCTCGCAGAACGGATGGCTGATGGGGCCGAAAGGTTCTGGAGTGGCGACCGCGTACCAGAAGACGTAGCGTTGGAAGGCCTTCCACAAGATGGACCGATGACCTTGTGAAGGCCGCAGGAATCCGCTGGGTGCGGAAAGCACATAATCGGTTAAAGTGGAGGTGCTTGGGGGAGGCCTATGTTCAGCAGTGGACGTCTTTCGACTGAAATAATGATGGTGATGAATGGTGATGATGATCTCAATTATAATGTTGAAGTAAAAAAGCTCCAGGACTTGTTGACATATTCACAAGACTAAAATGAAAGTGTCAATTAAAAATACGTAAGGTTACTTGCTTGCTTATATGATTGCTTGTTCATAAGGTGAAGTTCACCACTGCTATTGTCACAATTATGAAAATAATTACCTAGAATATTAGGTAAATACTTTAATCCTATTAGCTTTTCTAAATTATCGAATAACTTATCCCGCCCTGGGCGGAGCTAAGGGCGTATCAGACTCATACTGACTAAAACCCACCCGTGTTCCTTCAGTTGCCTGTATGTTCCCAAGGGCCACGGTATCCCTTTCGGACTTTCCCGCGACCTTAGCAGGCATCGGCCCTAGCGGACTCCGTCAGTTGTGCTGATATCTCTTTGAGGCACGCGTGGAACACAACGCGCCGTCGACCCGGGCCTGGTGCAACCCCGCGCCTACGGTGGCCGGGAATCAGCCTGGGATTCCCGACACCCAGGGCATCTCCTGCGGTGACTAGGGGCATGAGGACGTGAAATTTTCCTCTCCCTCACGCGTTCCGCCTTTTCTGTTGCGAACATTACTGCTTCGCAGGAGGTGACGGCTTTCCATGCCCTCTTGCTCCGTACCATGGCCTGTACCAGGGCCGGACACCAGAGATCACCGCCACCGATCGCCTCCACGAGGACACGGCGGTGCTCCGCTTAAACCGGGCAGACCTCCAAATACTTTAAGTCTAACTTCATACTCGTTGTGGAGACTTAATAAAATAAAAATGTAACTCAAGTGAATTGTGAATTTTTAAGTTAAACAAACACCACGGCCGTCTTGCTATAAGCAATATAACTTTAATTCATTATGATGTTCTTAACCAGAACCATATTATTATATCTTGTTCTTTCCAGTACTAGAAATGCTTAGGTCTAATTGCATATTTTATTTGATTACGTACAAGCAGCAGCTAACAAGTATTTTCCAACATCTGAGAATAAGAAGCTATCCGAACGTCACGTCCGTATGTCTCGCACGTTAGTAAAGCAATGTTACTGTAATTGGTTCTGACTGTAGCAGGTGTTGGGCGTGACTTACGACGTTTTGTGCGGTGAGCAAAACTCGCGACTTGTTGTAACGCAATTATATCGCGGGTAGTTTTATATTATCTAAACGAGCCTGTACCTGTGCGATTTATGATGGGAATTAATTTTACAGAAGTTATTATTAATGTAATGTTCGTTTTATTTATAATCGAGATTTGACGACTTGGCATTGCTTTGAAATTGAAAGAGTATAGTAGATGTGGTTTGGCTTAATTAGCATCATCATTTCCACAATAGATGCAATGAATTGACTAAGAAACATGACTAAAAATTTCGCACGAAAAACGCATGATTTCGATTAGTTTCATTCATGACGGCTTGTAACAGTATAAGCAGGAACCTACATTACCTCACAACATTCGCTGTAAAGATAGATTTAAAAAAATTAAACTTGAAAAATTAAGTTACCCCCCAAAATAACCACTAAAGAACACTGTACTTCAAGATACAGGATTTTCCTAGTTTGAAGGGCAGGGGTCTTACTCATTGTAATAGCCATACCCATCCCATAGTTTAAACTACACTGATTTTACCTAGGCTAAGTTTTTGGTAAATAAAAATGATTACTCACTTACTAAAATAAAATAATCACTTTTAAAACGAAAAATCCAATGAAGCTAATTTACGAATAGAATTTAGTGAATGAAACATACCAAATTGAAATAGATTCAATATTACTTTGATCAAACAGGATCAAACAATATTATTGAAACTACTACAGCGTAGAGTCATCTCAATTACCTCTTTCCCTCGAATTTGTATAAATATACATATATATTGCAGGTTTACATAGTAAATATGTATGTATGCATATTGTGTATTATAAGTTTATAAACCTATGTACTTGTCATCATCATCTGCCTAGCCTTTTCCCAACTATGTTGGGGTCGGCTTCCAGTCTAACCGGATGCAGCTGAATACCAGTATTTTACATGGAGCGGCTGCCTATCTGACCTCCACAACCTAGTTACTAGGTAACACGATACCCCTTGATAAGACTGGTAGCGTATGGCACTCGTGGGTTGCAGCTGAAAATCAGCGTCAGGTGGTACCTACACTTTGTGTTGTCATCTGACAATATGCTGAGCTGAGGCCCTTTTGGCATTATAATTATTGTTTTTTGTTTTTTATAGTTATAAGGTGTATTTTCTCTGCTGTAATGCCAATAAACGCATTTTTCTTTCTTTTTTCTTTCTTTCTTTTCAGACTTTTTGGGCTTCTAACTACCCGTAACGACTGTCAAAGATCTACAAATGACAGCCGGGACCAACGGCTTAACGTGCTTTCCGAGGCATGGAGGGGTCTTGGTATGTAAAGATGGTCACCCATCTACGGACCAACCGCGGCAAGCGTAGCTTAACCTGATCGATCGACCCATGCGGTTGTTATTACTTAGCCACAAGCCCCTCACTCCTCATGTACTTGTGTACCTATTTATTTATAATTCATTAAATTTTTTGTAATATATTTTTATTGACACGTCTCGGCACCCTGGAGTTCCGGACCTTTGGAAGGCGTACGAGGGGCCGAAGCCAACTCGCAGAGCCGTTAGAAATGTTTAATCAAATATTTTTATTATTATCAACTCCTCTCAATCAGAGCACCTGCCATCTTATCTCTTCACCACCCTTGGTTGAATGCTTAAGGCATTAAGTCCGCTTTTGTACCTTAACAATAAGGTACAAAAGCGGACTACAGTCAGTTATTTATTTAAACTTCTCGCATACAAATGCGAGAAGTTTAAATAAATAACTGATCCTATTTTAGATTAACAGTGACTAAGCTAAGTACCAAATTCATGTCTATTTTCATTCTAAAATATAGAATGAAAATAGACATGAATTTCTTTAATAATTTGTTCAATTGAATAGAGATATTATCTACAATTTTGTAATAGCAGAAAACGTACCGTTTTTCTAAGTTCTGGTTGAAACACGGTCAGTAGATTTGACAGATTATAATCTGACGTCAAAAAAGCACCTTTGAAGAAAAACGTGAAGATTAGACGGGAGAGTTACTGTTTTGCTCTATAAAGTCCATATTTTCTATAGAGAGTGTAGGAAAGTAGCAAAATAATGGAGCTTCAGAGATAAAATTAATAAAAAAAACCTTTGCTTTTTCCCGTAATTATTATTATTATTATTTATTTATTTAACAGACAACCATGGTCCACACTGACAAAAAACAAACAAAAAATACTTAAAATATGTTAGTAACAATTATATCTTATAATCTACGTTAGTACCTGTACACTAGGATGTTAGTAACAATGTGGCTTATGATTTATGTTAGTACTTGTACACTGCGACAGACAGCGTTGTTTTGATGAGATGTCCCATAATGGAGCTCTCATCAAGCCTGTCACCTATCACCTTCAGGAGGCCATTGCCGCTGCCACGCAATCTAGCGAGCAGAGACGCACTTTTCTTCCGTACGATAGCTGAGAAGCTGTCGACCCGGGCTTTTGCGAACATCTCTGACGCACTGCAGTAACGCGGCAGCCGCATTAGCGCCCTGAAGGCATTATTATATTGGACGCGTAGCGCACTGACGGCACGCTTGGTACAGCTGATCCATAGGGCGCTCGAGTACAGATATGTGCAGTATGCTTTAAATAGCGTGAGTTTGACCGCTTCTGTACATCCAGCGAACCTACGGGCCAACATGTTCGCCCGTACCGCCAATGCCCTGCGTTCCCGTTCAAAATCAGCATCATCTTTAAGGCTGTCAGCAATTAAATGTCCCAAGTATTTAAACTGATGTACCCTACGCAACGGAACATCGTTAATTTTTATTGGTGGCACATTCACTGGACATTTCTTGCCAACAGCCTCAAAAACCATGAGTTCGGACTTCGACACATTATATAACAACCCATGGCTGGCAGCATAGTTCTCACAGATTTTTACAAGTTTTCTGAGTGCACTGACCGAGGGAGCCAACAACACCATGTCATCCGCATAGCTGATGTTGAAGCACACACTGTCAACAAAACAGCCAACATGCGCATTGCTGAGTCCCTCGATCAATGCATTCATATACAAGTTAAAAAGATTTGGGGAGGTTAAGCCCCTGCCTCACGCCACACTCCAACCTGTACGGCAAAGAACAGCTATTACCCCACCTCACAACGTTAATTTGGTTGCCGTACCAGTACCTAAAAACGTTCAGCAGCTCATTGGGCATCCCTGTTTCCTTTAATTTATCCCACAGAATGTCGTATGAGACCAGGTCGAAGGCCTTGGAGAGATCCAGGAACGCCGCATAGACTGGTGTACTCCTGTCAGCGTAGTACCTGACCGTGTGCTTAAGGCACGCGATTGCACTTTCGGTGGATAAGCCAGGTCGAAAACCGAATTGCGCATCGTGTAAGGATATATACTTCTCTAGCTGTACGTTAAGCACACTATCAAGCACCTTAGCGACAATCGTTGCCAGAGAAATAGGCCTATAATTCGTTCGAACTGATGAGTCTCCCGTTTTGTTTTTAATCACTGGCACAACCACAGTCCTCATCATACTGTCAGGCAAGTGAGAGTGTGCGATGCAGAGATTAAATAGTAATGCCAAAACTCTTGGCAAGTGGCACCCGCATGCTGCAAGTGCTCGATACTTAGTCCGTCGTGACCTGGGGATTTCCCTCTTTTCATATTTTTAAGAGCTATCTTAACGTCCTTAGCTGTGATAAGAGTGGAATTGGGTTCTGTTTGGGTCTCATCATCGAACACTCGCTGCGCTGGTCCCAACGGTGATCGGACCATGAAGTGGTCTTTGAACATCTCGGCTATAAATTGTGGTTCAGTAACGCCCTCAACGCTCACAGGAAGGCCCTGGGCCGCTCTCAACTTATTGGTACATTTCCAAAAACTACGAAAATCGGAATTTGCGTGATGTGAGGCTAAGATGTCCATTTTAATGGCCTCTTGGTGCTTTTGACACCACTTCAGCTTCCCTTTAAAAACTTTCCGCGCTTCTATCATATCATCGTACAAAGAACCTGATGGCGGTCGGCCTTGCCAGTCCCATATAGTGAACTTTGCCCGCGCCTCCCCGTGCGCTTCTCGGACGTGCCTGTTCCACCCTGCTACACACTTGCGATATCTAGGCTTTTCCCGGTGTGTGGAACTAGCTGCCAACCCTAAACAGTGTACTATGTTCCCGTACAGCTCATCAATCGTCACCTTATGACTGGTGTCAGTGCAAAACTTCCCACTACAAGATTCCAGTTGCGCTGGAAAGTCTATCTCGCGTAGGTAATTACCACACAAATTTGAAAACTGTGCTATTTGCGCGGTCGACCTTTCCCCCCATCTGACACCGTCGGATATTTGTGCACACTGCTTAAGTATAGTTAACGATTTTGTAAAAGTATAGATATACTAAAATATGATGTTGAATATTAACAAAAAGTTTGTCTGAAAATGTAAAAAAAAACCGGCCAAGTGCGTGTCGGACCACGCACAATGAAGGGTTCCATAGTTGGGATGAATTTATCCCAAACACAAACTTAACTTTGTAGTTGAAAAATATGTTCTCCCATACGGAATGTATCGGAAAACATGTTTTTGCAACTGCAAAGTTAAGTTGGTCAATTATTACTTGTTAACTTGAAAAGCTTACTTAGCTGTGATAGTTTTTCTATAAATTTGGTTATATAAACTACTGTTGTGATTATTTTCACACACCTAAAACCAACCATTAAGCCAGTAGGGGGGGGGGACACTTGACTCTAACAAAAATTAGCACTTTAAAGCTTAATATTTTACAAACGGATGCCTGAATCCAAAAATGGTTTTCACAAACTCATAATGTTTTTGTAAGACCTTTTCAATGATATCCCACACTATGAGATAAAAAAATAAAAAAAATTATACATCACCACTTTACGTGTATGGGAGGTACCCTAAAAAAAAATGTTTTTCATAATTTTGTTTTACCACTTTGTTGGCGTAATTAATATGTATATCTATGTCAAATTACAGCTTTCTAGTACTAAGGGTCTCGGAGCTAGACCGCGGACAGACAGACAGACAGACGGACATGACGGAACTATAAGGGTTCCTTGTTTACTACGGAACCCTAAAAACATGAAAATATGGGTAAATTTAATTTAATAATTATGTAGGTATCAAATTGAAAACCAATAATAAAGCAATTTCTGATATGTACCTATAATTTCGAAAATGACATGACATAGTAATAATACTAGAACAGTCTAAACAAGATGTAATTCAAACACTGGGCCGCAACAAAATGGACGTGCAAAGAAAAACTGTTACAATAATTTCATAAAGGAGAAAAAACAACTTAGCGGGAGTGAGTGTGGCGTTAAGAGACACTTTACACGTCTCACACGGACATCTAGAACGGCTCAAAAATATAGCTACCAGTAAGGTTGCTATATTTGCGCCATTTGAGGTTGTCTGCACCTGCAGCAGCCGCCCCGACACAGCCCGTAGTGCTAGCAAGATGGAATGGCTCAAGGGTGTCGACACAGGTTGCATCCCACATCAAAGGCCTACGCAACTTTCAAGGCATTATGGTAATTTCGTCTGGCCACTTCCCATCGTCGCGTGCCAAGTTATTAAGTTCTACAACAGGTGACAAGAGCCTGACGAATGGTGTAATTAATACTTGCGTACCGTGCCAGCCGACCAGCGCTCTTGCTGCAGAATAGGCCATGGTGTGCGAGGCGGCCGACTGCTTCACCGCACTGACAGCGATGCGGAGCCCCGCAATGAGCGCCCAGACGCAGACTTGTAGCGAGCCGGAAATTGGTGTTACCCAGCATAGTGCCTATGTTGGGTGACGGTAGCGCCTGAAGCCAAAGGCCCAACTCCCATTCTTCCACAGCCAGCAGGTGTTGCTGTGTTGGTGGACGTTATAACCATTCATAGCCGGAACGTGGATCCACGCGAGACACAATGGTTTTTTAATTGTTTCTGTAATTACGACATACGAGAGGTTAATGAGGTTATTCCTTACCAATCCGCAGAGCGGCTCATCCCACTGTCTCTGGGAAGACGGGTTTTTGGGCCGCTCCGTGTCCGGACAAGTCATTTTCCAGGCGTTCATCGTATCGGTCAATCACGGCACTTCAGAGTCAACCTGAGAAGTGGTTAAGATTTTTTGGGTTAACTTTTCGATTCTGTGGACCGAGGACAGGAATGCGTAAGCTTACACTAGAAATTTTGCGGACGCCGAACCCACTAAAGCGAATCGGTAGTGTGGCTTGCAGCCACGCGTGGTCGTCCAGTGCCACATTTATAATTGATGTTGGAGTACTTCGAATAATTTGATCGATTTTGTCTAAAAGGTTTGGCTTCTTCCATAAAGAGGAAGAGCGGAGAAAATACATAACTGTTGGACCGAAACAGCAGTATCTAATAAGGGTGAATGCCAAATGTAAATTTATTTTAGAAAGTCTGTGCGAAATATCGTTTAATTTTTTCGTCAATGGAAGGTAAAAACTGTCTTCTAAAATTGGGGAACCTAGGAGGTGCAGTGTACTTTTTTCTAAAACTTTCATATCTGGGGTTATTTAATTGAATTTCTGTATGATCAATAGTCTGTCAGTATTGTCACAAAGGTAAATTTCACATTTTGAGAAGTCGAGGTCGAGGCCGATGGATTGGAACTGCTGCTTTAGGAATTGTAGATCTTTTAGAACAGTATCTACGTCACCTCCTACAGTCCCATTATCTAAATACCACACATCAAATTTTGAATTTAGTTCAAATAGTAAGTAGACTGTTTTTCCTGTTATCTTAGCCAACATCTCCTAATTAAGAACATTTATAAACAACATTGTTTTTCGTCAAATCCTTCAAATTCTCGGCAATCAAACGTAAACAGGTACTGTTACTAAAATTATAAACAAGCGTCTTGTTTCAAAACACCTTCGACTTAATTAAAATTTGTTTGTACAACCAAAGAAAACAAAAGGAATAAAGCCAGTTCCAACCTAAATATTTTTAAAATGTGTTTATTATTGGAGAGAGAACAAAAAACTTAATTATAGGGCACACCTATTGTTAAAAAAATTGTCGCTATGAAACAATTTATAAAATAACATTGTTCACCAGCATCACCCTATAAATCTCCGAAGGATTAAGCAGAGCAGAGTATGGTTACACCCCATAGATACCCACATTTCGCCAGTTATTTATAAGTCCCATGTAATAGGGGGTGAGCCTAGTGCCAGCAACCGGGCACAAATCCAGACTCCGCGGGCTGTTACTGAGAAATTCCAGATGGAAAAATCTAATAGCACTTTGTCCGAACCGGGAATCAAACCCAAGGCCACCCAGCTGTAGCACTTGCGACCACTAGACCATAAAATAACTGAGAGAATTAAGGAAAAATTACTAGGATTATTTGGGCCTATAGATTTTGCTACTTTAATTATCTTACTAGCGAGCGGAGGAGCTCGTGGCTAAGTAATAACAGTCGCACGGGTCGATCCATTAGGTTAAGCTACGCTTGCCGGGGTTGGTCCGTGGATGGGTGACCAACTTTACGTACTGAGACTCCTTCGTGCCTCGAAAACACGTTAAGCCGTTGGTCCCGGCTGTCATTTGTGGATCTTTGACAGTCGTAACGGGTCGTCAGAAGCCTGAAAGTCTGACAACCAGTCTTACCAAGGGGTATCGTATTACCCGGTTACTGGGTTGTGGAGGTCAGATAGGCAGTCGCCCCATGTTAAATACTAGTATTTAGCTGCATCCGGATAGACTGGAAGCCGACCCCAATATAGTTGGGAAAAGGCTAGGCAGATTGAATTATGTTATTAATGACAAAATACAATTTGTAATCGTTAATAATGGGCATTACAAAGAAGAAACCAGAATTTTGCTGGTGTAAATATACTACACATTTCTTTTAATTGATGGTTAGTTCAGAATGTGCCTGTAGTCTAAATCCCATCAAAAACATAAATGTGAAAATGGGAGCCAAATTCCATAAATATGGTTGTCGACTTCGCCGACAAAAGAATTGAAATCTAAATGGGTGCCAAGTTCTGTAGATAATCCTGAAATTTATTTATAAGAACATGCAACTTTCTAAAATAAAATTAAAACACAAATTCTTGTTTTTTCTGCTATAACAATGTTTGCTATTTAAAAATATTACTTCTTAAATTTGAACAGTCGAATTATTTACACAAAGCACTTAGGATAAATTGAAGCTCAAGATTTGACTTGGCTAGTTTTTACATACAAGTTATCTTATATTTGGCTAATCAATTTATCATCTTTATATTTGTCTACAGTGTCGCGGTGCAAAAGAACTAAAACAAACAGGGTAACTTTTTTATGCTGGTGTGCATTACAGCTACGTCTTACACTCGCGCCACGTCATTGTGCTGTAATTTTACTTTTTTAGTGTGCGTGCATTAAGCGGCTAACAGTTGGACGCTATTTTTTTATCGAGTTTACAGCTTTGACTGTCTACCTAGGCATATTTAATTATTATTATTTAATTTTAAGTAGGCACTCAACATCAAATAAGTAATTCATGATGTGCTTACCTGTAAGAAATTTGTACACTAGTCTATAAGTTTATTGCATGTATCTCATATCTTTGTATCGGTGTACTTAATTGTTGGTGAGCCAAATAAATAAAGTAAAATATTCATATCTTTGTTCTTTATGTTATGCGCAAGTTACTGTTTCTTATTGTAACTGTTTACAGCTTTGACTGTCTACCTAGGCGTATTTATATATTTGTTCTTTATGTTATGCGCAAGTTACTGTTTCTTATTGTAACTGTAAGGTCAAAATATCTTCTTTCTCTAAAATTTCAGCTTGCTGGTAAAAACTAGCCAAGTCAAATCTTGAGCTTCAATTTATCCTAAGTGCTTTGTGTAAATAATTCGACTGTTCAAATTTAACCTTTTAAGGACTGCTGTCGCCCGGAGGGGTCGGTTTCGCGCGCAACCGTTTAGGACCGGCGACGCCTCCGGGCGACAGCGCGCGTTGCCAATAGGCTACACCATTAAAATATTATTTTTGCGTAAAGTACGGAACTTAGTCGATTGCTAATATTTTTCCTACACTGCCAAGAATATTTGTAAGCCATAGACGATAAAAGTTACTAAAAACTTCGTGCCCAACACTATAAAAAAAAAATACGAAGGCGCCCTTTTTTACATTGATATTCTGTGGTTTATTGTCGTGACTTAGTGTTGTTGTTTTATTTATTGTGAGTTATTGTGATGGATTTTTCGTTTGAAACTTAGGTAAGTACATGAATAATGAAACAATAGTGGCTTGTGCAAGTTTTTGGCTAATCGTTTGCGTAAAACAATATAGTAAAAATGATTTCCGAGCCAATCAATTTTCAGGTTATTTCGCCTTACACATTTGCCATATAAATATATTATTGTTGACTGTTTTCCGATGAATTTGTGTCTATAAATGGTAATTATCTATGCAAAAACTAATTATAATTAATTATTTCATGCATTCAAAGCGTATTCATTTATTTTTATCCATTTTTCAAAGATTTTTCGAAGCATTTTGATGTGTAGGTAAAACGGGTCAAATTATCATGCCGAATTTTTATGAAATAATACTAGATTTGTTTTGTAACCATTAATGAATTAATCAAAAGGGTTATAAATAAGGAATGTGTGTACAGAAATTGATAAAACACTTCATTCTTGTTTACTTTCAAATAAGATTCTAACTAGACTAGATAAATTTCCGGATAAAATGACCCGTCAAGGTCATCTTGGTATTTTACCAATTATCGTATCATATTTTTACGATTCATGGATAACAATTAGTCGAAGAAGGTATAGGTAATATTCTAGAAAGATTTAATACATGATATAATGCTCATTATAACTCGTATGATCTTTTCCAATATCACGAATTGGACTACGCGATTCAAAATGACAGCACCGCGCACTATGAAGTTTGAGTTAGAATATTATGGAAATATTGTATGTAAGACTAATAAGAAAAAAATCTAATTGGATTACTTGTGTATTCATGATATTATTACCAAAATTTTGCGTAAATCAATTCATTACTTTTGCCAGAAACTAACATAATACATTAACAAGTCGGCTTACGGCCAGTTCTCTATTTTCAATAGGATGTTTACAATAATAACTAAACGTATGAGTGTTATGGATATTATCATAAGTGGCCCCCGTTGTTCAAACACTCGAATCTGTTTACAGATTGTAAAATGACGCAATAGAAACGAAGCTACAGCAGTTTTTGTGTGAGAGGTCAACCCGTGTCAGATTACATCGCGATAAGCCGCACGTGTTTGTCCTTGACGGATGGTCGCACGCTTTTTTTGCAGTACTTAAAAGGTTAAGAAGTTATATTTTTAAATAGCAAACATTGTTATAGCAGAAAAAACAAGAATTTGTGTTTTAATTTTATTTTAGAAAGTTGCATGTTCTTATAAATAAATTTCAGGATTATCTACAGAACTTGGCACCCATTTAGATTTCAATTCTTTTGTCGGCGAAGTCGACAACCATATTTATGGAATTTGGCTCCCATTTTCACATTTATGTTTTTGATGGGATATCATTACTTTTTGTAAAGAAATTATTATTATTCGTCAATCAAACGTGATCTATTAAATTCTTTTTGTAAATATGCGTAGCAATATTGTGTAAGAATGTAGGTATTTCTTTCGTAACAATTGTTACAATTTTCCGCAATGATGTCAGATCGCTGAGCCGGCGCGGCAAGTATTATTATTAAAAAAAACGTGTACAGTCGGGGAGCCTTATGTCGTATGGTATTTTACTGTGGGGTCGGGCTGCTGACATTGAATCCATCTTTATTTTGCAAAAGAGAGCTATCAGAGCCATTTATAATCTACGTCGCCGCGAATCTCTCAGGAAACTTTTTAAAAGGATTAATATTATGACGGTACCTTGCCAATTCATTTATGAAAATATTATGTATGTAAGAAAAAATCCACATCTCTTTAATAAAATAAGTGATAGACATAATTTTAATACTAGAAATAAAGATAAACTAGATCAACCATTTTTTAGATTATCTTAAGTACATACATCTTTTATGGGGTACTGTGTTAAATGTTACAACAAAATACCTTGTGACATTTTGCAATTAAATGAAAGAAAATTTAAAACTCATATTAAAAATACACTTTGTAAACAAGCATATTACAAATTAGAGGATTATATCCAAGATAAGAGTGCTTGGAAACATGCTGGTCCTGCTCCATAGGACAATTTAGAATCAAGACAAAATCAAACTGTTTGCTAATTTAATTGTAAAATTTATTACTTTGTGTTTTATGACATTGATTTTACATTCTGTGATTACTTCCTCACACACTGACTTATTAATTGTAAAATTTTAGGAAAATCGTCTACTTTTACAATGTTTGTAAATATGTGAGCACCATGTATCTATCACATATTAAATTATCTGTCGTTGTTTCATTTTTAATTCTTTTTACCTATTGTGGTATAGTAATTTTATTCTAGGTGCACCGTCTTCACATATAATTATTATTTAACAAATGTACGTACATATACAAACAATTGTAAAACATTTTAAAAGAGTAACGGTGGAGTTTCTTGCCCATTCTTCTCCATACGAAAACTACCTTTTGGAAGGGGCGAATAGAATCAATTTTATTATTTTGTAATTTTTGACGTTCAAAAGTGCCATACATGGGCCTATTTGAAATTAATGATTTGACTTTGACTTTGACCCCGTCAGGAACAAAGTTCCTTCTCACGTATGATTTAATTATTTAATTTTTACAGCCGCCCCTTTTTTTTTTTAAGTATCTTCTCCCGCTCTGGGCGTAGCGGGAGGGCGTATCAGACTCTTACTGACTAAAACCCACCCGTGTTCCTTCGGTTGCCCTGTTGCCGGGGGCCACGATGTCCCTATCGGTTTTCTGCGAACCCCCGACAGGCATTGGCCCTAGCGGATCCCGTCATTTCTGCTGACATCTCTTTGAGGCGCGCGTGGAACACAACGCGCCGTCGACCCGGGCTTGGTCCTTATCGGACGGCGAGCTACCCATTGCTCACCGTTCGCAAGCCCGCGCCTACGGTGGCCGGAAATCGGCTCGCGATTCCCGCCCCGGGCGTCTCCTCCTGCAGCGGTTAGGAGCGTGAGGGCGCGAACTTTGCCTCTACCTCACGCGTTCCGCCTCCTCCTTCGCGAGCATTACCGCTTCGCAGAAGGAGGTGACGGCCTGCCATTTCCTCTCGCTCCGTACCATGGCCTGAACCAGGGCCGGACGCGAGAGATCACCGCCGCCGTTGCAGCCGCCCCTTGGATTTACATTTTGACCTCACTATGGACTTAACTATTCGTAAGTTTATATTAAAAATTAAACGACAATAGTCCCTAAAACAATAGTCATACGATCTATCAATTCAAAAACGTCTCAAGCATAGTACCAACCTACCAACTACCTTGAACATACCAACCTGACGTTTGTAACAACGTTTTTCGAGATCAGAGAATGAATGAAATGAATTCACTGCCGCCTAACATTAGGGACCAAGATTTTGACACGTGACACATCAGTTGACTCGACGGGGTGTTTTGAATTCAGTCATGAAATTCAGGAATTTACATCAACTTTTGGCATTCGAATCAAAAATGTATAGTTAGCTGTCAAATTATAAGACGCTGGAGATCAGCGCCATCTGAAGTGAGCAAGTGGCAGTTTTTAACCCCATTTGAAAATTTGTCGTCATGACTGTCATTTTCACGGTTTTCGGGAGATAGTGCTGATATCGAATTAGATGGACATTCTGGATTTTAAGATGGCGGCTATTCCAAATAATAATAATATTGTAGATCAATTGTTATAGACATCAATTTCATGCCAATACATGCCAAAACTTGATAATCAAAATCCGTAAAAAAACGGACCTCTTAATTTCGTCAAGTTCGTCTGTCCGTGCGTCCGGATGTCATACAGTCATTTAACATGGAGACTATTTACACTCTATCGATGAAAATTTTGAAAAAGGTGTATTTTTTGCACCGTTAAACAATGGTGTAATGAAATTACGATAAACATAATAGTGGGGGTGGCATTCTCCATACTTACATATAACCGAGAGATGAAAAAAATCTATGCATATAAAGCGTGTATTGTTGGATCTCATAATTAAAATGTTAAGATGTTTCTAAGTGACTTTGCTTTTGAAGTCAATAATTTTTGAGATACAGTTTATTTTCGGTTACAACCGCAGAATTAACTTTGTTTGTTATAGTTTTTTCGAGAAATACAAACTTATTTTTGCAGTCGATAAAATTGATACTATGCAATGTTTATGCGTAAATATTCATCCCAATTACGGAACCCTTCACTGTGCGTAGTCCGACATACACTTGGGCAGTTTTTTTTAAATTTCGTTTTGAAACTACCTCAAAAATAAACAATTTCTATTACTCGAGTAAGATTATCCTATTAAAAACAAATACTATCAAACCCATACAACTAAAAAAAAATGATTGTTGGTTTTATGAAACCACGGTAAAAGTGAAACTTTACACGGTCAGCTGCTGCGAACTATAGGCGCCGCCATATTGGCCTTGGCTGCTCTGACGATTGCCTTTCTCTTTATCCCTACTCCGCGGCCGACCGACACGTGACATGCAACACACAGACGAAAAAGTTTGAGACGATGTAATAAAAGTTTCAATTTAAAAATATAGACGTCATTTAAAAGTGTTTGCGGAATACCTACCTAATTTATATAATTAATTTAACATCATTCCCAAACAAAATTTTCTTAAGCCTACCTAAAAAATGTATACTAGGCATTCTATATCAGAAAGTATCAAAAATAAAATCCACAGTAAATAATTGTCCAATAAATTAAAAATAATTTTGAACAACGTTCCGAATTTAAATTCAAATAAATAGAAACAATTCGGCGCGAAATTCAATAAATGAGGTAAGTATCTATCCTCGTTCTATGTGTTGACTCGTTTAATATTGAATGTCCTAAAAACGATTAAACACTAGAAAAGTATAAATAATTTTTTTAAACAATGTTTATTGTAATTTTTGCTTAACATTAATGCTTAAAACAATTTTATTTTAATTTTCAAGTATAGATTTCAGACATTCGACATAATTATAAATTAACCGAGACAATCAAAATTGAAAAAAAAAAAACGTTTGGCATAATCGTTTTCGCACATTATTACAATAAAAAAAAAAAAACAATGATCGACGATTTTTAACACAAATTGAGTAGTAGTAATGAATATTACGTGTTATTGAACATGTGTTCGTATAATAAGTAAAGATCTGGGCATTTTCTAGTTACTTATAATATTTTTAATCACATTTGTCACATTTAAAGTCGTATCAGATATGTGTATGTGTGTTAATTGTGAAAAGTTAAAATGTAAACACGCACGATTGGCGCGAATCTTCGACTTTTGATATCAAAAACTTCATTACTACTACTTATTTAACTTGAAAAATGGATGAATTCGTCAAATAATTAAATGTTGTAATAGTCGCTGTCCTTATGGTGGAGTTTGGATGTTCGCAATCCCCAATTTTTATGTTTTTTAGCCTCGACCTCGACTGTCATCAAAATGGCGATTATCGCATTTACAGACTTGAATTTTATAAAGGTAAATTAATAATCTTGCGCGCTTAAATATGAAAGATTTAATGGCATAAACATTATTTTAGCCAACTCTCTTAATTAAAGATGAATAATCTCATTGGGAGCAGCATTTTCAGTGCTTCTATAGGAAGGTTTACTTTAACAAATAACACAACAATACCTAAATACTAAAAACATTTTATTTCTCATAGAATTGAAAACGGCTTCAGCTTCATTCTCATAACGTAGTCATGGTATGAAAGCAGCGTAGCCAGATTATTGTTTTGATCTATTATGGGTAAATCTTTTACACTCTAGGGTGGCTCTGTTTTTATCATCACTTGCTTGCCTATAAACATCTCTGGTAGCAGCCTCTCTCAGTAAGCATGACAAACTTTATCCAAATGTATACCTAACCTAGAAAGTAAGAAAATACTCTTATTGTTGTTTATTTACTTTTGTATAATAATTATATCACTCATAGTAATTCTGCCATTTTAAAAACACTAACCTGATGACTTCTGTGACTTGCAGTTGACATGCCACATACATAACATAATATGCTTAGATTTTGCTGAGCAAGTAATACTTGGGATAGAGTTGTAGATAATATAATCAATAATGTCAAGTCTTGTCATAACACATGTCATCGTCATACCTGAAAAAGGTAAAAAAATTCAGTGTATTTACTTATCCTATATAATTACATCATACTATAGACATTTACAGCTGACGACGCGCGACGTACCCCTGACTGAACATAGGCCTTCTACTAATAGGCTGCTAAAATCAATGAGGTTATACAATACGACGGTGTTTATAAATATTTAGAGAACATAATAAACTTACCCAGGGCCATGGAAAGATAAGCAATAGTTCCTCTGGCTTCAATTTAAATTGACAGCATTAAATCGTAACGTAATATAAGTATAAAGTAAATACGGAAAAATTTATTCAAATCAACGTAAAACAAACAGCCAACAATGCCATTGATCTGACAGATTATTTTTGACAGTTTGACATTATGCATGGTGTCAGTGTTACCAGGTTTAATTATTTTGGTAATCGATTGACGAAATCGATTGGGTGATTATCAGTGATCGGAGTAGGTAGATTGATTTTACGTACTCGCATCATGAATAGTCATAGAAATCATAACATGGATAAGCCTTTTTTCCGGGATTTCATTTTGGTACTTACGGGATTGAATCAAATATTGTTAAAGTAAGGATTTTTAAACTACTACATTAGAAATTTATAGAATGCGATAGATAAATATTTAAAATATATTATATTGTTTTATAGTATATCTATCCTTTTCTTGGAGTCCGATCACCTATATACTATTAAACAAAGCAAAGGGGTTGAACATTTCTTATTCATATTGATGTATTCTTTATTCTACACATTACAACATTTGAAATTCCTTAAAAAATCTTAATAATTTCAAAATCCCGGAATCCCGGAGGCGTATCCATACTAATATACGTGCCAGTTCATTGACCTCAAATCAATCTACTTACTCTGATCACTGGTAGTTTATAAAATAACATTATTGCCTCGAAACACTTTTAAGTTGTTGAGTATATTCAGACCATATAATATTTTATTTATTGTAAAATCATAATTTTACAGTATTTGAGTATAATAAATAGCATTTAAAACATACTCGTGTAGTGGATACTCCACCTACTCCATGTGGGTTAGTATCGATATTTTCAATCGATTACAAATTATTTTATTGGATTAGTCTGTCATCTGGCAACATTCAGGTTAGGATTGAATGGCGGATGTAGTTCTTTAAGTATCAACAAAATAAATATTTATTAGGTTCTCTAATGCTAGAAGAAATAAATTTTCATAAAACGACTTGAAAAAAATACGACATAATTTTTGATAAATAAGCTTTGACACAGTATCATACCATGGGCCTGCTTTCGGGAAATCTCTTTTCAACTTTCTAGGTCACCCGGAAAAGGGGGTAAATGTTTTTGATGTCTAGTGACGGGTCGTTGATAAAAATACCGATTTTTATACGTTAATATCTCAATAACCGTTTGAGTTTTATTTATGAAATTTGGAGTTCTAGTTAATCTAAGGGGTTTTTATAAATAAACCAAATTTCATGAGTCTATGTTACATAGATTTTGAGTTATTAAGGGGTCAAAAGTGGCTCCAAATGGTTCGTGTAATATAACACACTGCAGCCGTGTCTTGCCTAGTACTTGGCTCGACACGCTGCCGCGTGTCTAGATAGTACAGCTGAAGATACTCTTCATGGATAATACAGTAAAAACCGTCACAGTTGACAACGGCGATGATATTAAAACTACTTTAATAGGCAACGCATTTAAAGCACATCATAATTAAAATCAGTCTACTCGCTAAACAAGGAAATATTAATTATAAAACACACCCTCCCTCTAGTAAATCATAACACACAACAAAATAATGTACACGACAAAATCACTGACAAAATTAATAACTACCCGCATTCTGCAGATAATTACGATAGGGTACCGGCTGACCACACTATAGCGAATTCTGCCGGCCTGACGGGTCTGACGTCAGTGTCAGCAGCCCGTGTCGAATTTAATGAATGCTTAGCAATAAATAATAGAGTTCGTTAGATGAATTAATCAGATTTTGGATGGTCATTGTGACATTGATTGCTGTGCTACAAGCTTCGTGTTGTGAACGAAAATAGCTTTGCGCCCTGTTTTATTTTGTGGTGGAAAATGTTGTTTGTGCTTGCGGAAAAAATGAATTTGCTCAAGTTAGAATTGTATTTGGAATTACGTGAACATTATTTTCAGATCTAAAACGTTTAGAAATATAAATATGTAGTCATTCGAAACAAAATTATGACCAATACGTTTATTCATATTTCCTGCATTTTGTCAATAAAAACATTCTCCTCTTTGTCGTTCACTAACTTGGTCAAGTATTTTCAAAAAACTTCTTTCAAATTACCATTGAAATAGTCCTTATGGTATTCAAGTTTTTTGGCTGAGATTTGCACGGTAGCAAACACAATTACCTAACAAGAGCACCGCGATTTTTGCAACTGTTCCTTACGAAAATTTCAGCTTACGTAACGTTATTATCCCAAGTAAAGGGCGCTCCGCTTTGAGCGGCGTACAATGCTCGTTTTACTATACTACAGGTTTGTACGTAGTGTAAGAAGCCTGCAATGCACTACATCCAACCGTCTGGAGTAGGTACGCTCCCCTTGACCGGTCTAACTTAATAATAAAACCTCTTCGGTGGCAGTGACGTCTCGTTTGTGGAGTTCAGTTTTGATTTCTTTAAAACGCTTTTTGTTGGTTTCGTTGCATAGAAATGTAAATATAATATTTTTAATAAATTAACTTTTTTTTTACTGAATCGCATTTAAACTCCATTGGTTTTGGAACAGACTACTAATTATTTAAATTGTACATATTCTGACTTGTTTCAATTTGAAAATGTATATAATCTAATGAAATGTCTAAATGGAAAATTTGCTTGTGTGCAGTAGTTGCAGTACCCAGACTCAAACAAAATTTAATTCCAAAAACGCAGAAAAACGACCAAAACTACAGAAACCACTCCATTACGGAGAAACCATTCACCCATTTTTTCCCAACCCTCTCTCCCAAGCTTCGTCTCTCGGAACAGAAAATGTTCCTTCCTTCCTTATTTGTCTAAAAACTGACGTGGACTCCAGAGGGGTATCGGAGTAACTTTATTTAGTTTTCTATTCCAATGTGTACCTACATCGTGTAAATGAAAAAGGGATGAAACCGGTGCATTTGTCATGTGTACGGATATTTATTTTTTGTGGTGGATTTATGGTCGTGAATAGGTTATTCTGCCATCAATAAAGGTTGTTTAAGATTTATGTTGTGTTGAGATAAGACTTCCTTAATGTGTTTCTGGATGTATTAAAGGCTCTTGAAAGAAGTATGTTTAAGCATGGCTAGTTTGACATTGATGTTTTAGCATGGTGTTATTAAAACTAGTAAGCACTTGAATTTGTTTAGTGGCCCTTTTAGGGTAGCGATGATCGTTATTGAACGTTAAGGGTAAGTTATGATCATAAAACGTATTTATACGTGGTCTAAGCGTTGTCAATATTAATAATAAAAACAATTGAAAGCCATGCTTACAAAACAATGCAATGTTACCACTGCCGCACACGTAAATAAAATCGAAGTAAAAAATCACACACTTCCAACCTACATCCAAACAACACAAAAATTTACTCTCATCCATTTCACTACTGAATATACCAATAATGGAATAATTAAAAGCACATCGGTATCCATTACGCTCCGAGCAGGTTTTTGTCAGTTGCAGTAACACTACCGCTGTATACGGGAGAACTGTCTGTCCATCACATTGTTTGATACACAACCAGGCTTTGTAACAGATGGAGTTACGGATATTTTCATTTTTATAATTGGTTCTTTGTTTCCTATTGTTTTTAATTAACACAAATTCATAAAATATAAATATAAAATCGTTATTTCAAGTTTTTTTAAAGGCATTTGTGAAGCTGATTTTAGTTTATATAATTGGTTATTCTGGACAGAGAGAGGTGGAAAGAGGGTAGGGAAGCCTTTGCCCAGCAGTAGGACAATAATAGTTAAAAAAAAAATGGTTATTCAGTACCTACACACATATAGCAAATGGGTGTTACTAAATAACTTATTTATAAAAAAAAGGATAAACAGAGGGTGTAGGCAGGCTACCCACATCAATTTATTCCTATTTATAGCTACTTTAACAAAACTACTGGCACTGTTGTAGCAGGCTTAATTTGTCAATGTTATGAATATTATAATTTAAATTTTTTCTTCTGACATAACTTCACTTACATAATTTCTGACATAATTTAATTCATTGTTCTATTTAATTTAATTTTTATTTTGTTGTGTGCTTTTGACATTAATTGATTTGATCTGACATTTTTCTGTGACACTTATGAAATTGACAAATTTGTGTATTGTTTTTAATATGGGTCTAGGACTTGAAATAAATGAATTTTATTTATTTATTTACTTAGCTGTTTCCAAATATTGTTGAAAGTATAAACTACTCGAATCAGCCACGTAAGTAAAGTCATGGGATCCAGCTAGTTATAAAAATATACACGGTATAATTAAATGCCCGTTATAACCCAGATCTGTTACGTTGATCTAAATTTTACGAAGAGTTTCCCGCGCACCACGTAACGGTTTTTGACGGGTTTCTATTACAATTTTTAAAAGGTTTTAGGGTTTATTTTATAGCTGTGATTTTTGGCTGAAATTCCCATATTTTAACTTAATTTTAAAACATAAATATTAGTTAGTTTAAGTTTTACATTAGCTACACGTTATATAATTTACTGTATGGTTTACAATGGGAAATAAACGTCATGCTTAATATATCGCTAATAAATTCAGTTAAAAAAAGGTTGATCATACGAGTAAAATAATATCTCACGTGTCCACATCGCAATTCCTTCCAATCCCTGTAACATTTATAAAAGTGTATTCGGTGGAAAAACTCAATAACCGTCAAATGTTTCAATAGAAGCTGACGGCGACAACACTAGAAATCTTTCGAAATAACGGAGCGGATTGTATGACGGGCCCAGGACGCCTTGCGAGAGCCCGGGCGTTTCTCCTACATCTGTCGCAGTCGACGCGTAATGCACATTTAATCTCCCAACCACTTCAAAATTTGCCAAAATGCTTTATTGCTCTTGAACAAGTTCTCAAGCTGGTTCTCGGTGCTCAAGATAAAACTTTACAGGCATAATGAATCTTAATCGCGCCGCCAATTCCCAAAATTGTTCGAGAGTTTTGTTTTAAAATAAAACTTGAATTTATCTCGTTTGCTCGGAATTAATTTTGCCTTTTGTTGTTGCGTAATCGGTTACCTGTGACGGGTGTTCCTTTTTAATTTCGTTTTGTACAAATATATTTAATTTTTTATTGGACGGATCTTTAATTGTTGGTGAACTGTCATTTATTTATGATTTAGCTTGCATTTTAGTATTACAATTTTGATTTCTAACGTAATTAAGTAAATCAAAGTTTACAATTAAACTATTTAGAGAATTCTACATTTTCATAACATTATTAAAACAAAATAAGTGAATGAAAGTTTTACTTTTGAAGATGAACAAGAAAATCATCGACTCCGATCCGATGTTAGAACAGAACAGAACAATAAAACCGAAATTCCTTGGATTGTTAGATCCTTAGATTTGGTTCTCTCTCCTCGCTCAGAAAACCGGCTGTCTCAATGGATTAGGGCTAGAAAACTTTTAATCCTTAATATCCTTTCCTAGGAAATGAAGTTTAAACTCCGTACATCCGTTGTGAATGAAATCGGACTTAAATCCTTTGGGGACAGCGTTTTTGTGCCAAAATAGAAAGTTCAGTTTGTGCTTGACAAGCAATTTCTTGTTTTGCTTTGTGCTAATAATGACATTCGACCTTTGTGCAGATGTTGGGAGAAATTAGTATTGGAAAAAGTTTTATTGGTAATTAGTTTTCTCTTTAAAAATAATTAAAAGACTCTCTTTGAGCTGATAGTTCGTATAAAAGCAAATACACACTTATTTTTTATTGAATTAACCTGAATTAGTACCTAGTCTATTTACAAGACAAGCAATTCCAGAAATAAATTCTTTTCAGTAACTCTTTTTACACTTTTCGGGTTGACTTTCATCACTAAAGTTTATATAAAATCAAGTTGTTCAATAGCTATGATTTCATCACTAACAGGTAAAATGTAACTCAAAGCAGGTAATCCCAAATTGCCTATTACAATATCCGCGGGACTATACTTAGCACTCGCGACATTACTTACAGCAAATGCCATTAATAATGGCTTGTTAGGACTGCATTCCGCACTAAGGGGTACCGATGCAATTAATGATGGAACCATTCGAAGTAAACTAAGTGATATCAACACCAATTACGTTAGATTTAAAGTTATCCCTACAGGAGTTAGTGATGTTAAATTTTTTATCACGAAACTTTCTTTGGAATGGTATAAAAAATATATCTTAGAAGTATGGATTTAAAAATAAGTTGTACTCCAAAGAGTGATATGTCAATTAAGTTTGGAAAGTTAGGCAACGAACAACGTCTTTGATGCAATAATATTTTCAAGTCCCATAAAAAGTGAATAAATAACAAACATTCCAACAACTACAAGGAATAATAGAGTTCAAGCTGCATTCTTCAAGTTCAAGAAACATTTTTGAGCAGGTCCAATCACAATTTAACTCCCAAACCATATTATCATTATAAAAATAACAACCCTAATGAAATCCGTACACAAATATTTTGCAACTACCTTCTACTAGAGAGGGTTCCTGAAATTGTGCAAGTTTCGGGTCCCGGGTCCGTCAATAAGGCTCTAACAGGGATTAGGGCAGAACTCATCTCATTAGTTTGATTGCATGAATCTGCAGCCGTGTTGCGATCGTGACATAGTTGTGGGCCAAATTGATTTCCTTACGAAAGCCTTCGGTAAGTCAGTAGTCGCACAAATCAAATTTCGGTCTGGAATCCATTAAGGAACGGTTCGAATGTGTAACGAGATGTAGATAGTTGTGTAGTTTTGATCTAAGGAACATTTAAAACCATTTCTTCGGAGAATTTTGAAGAGGATTCAAATTGAATCAAAGCTAAGCAATAGTTTAATAACAATTAATGGCTCTTGCATAAAAAAGATAAACCAACCAATTAAAAAAAAAAAAAATTACACAGACAGACAACTTTCACTAATAGTTTTCGAAAAAAATCCAAAAACGCAAGAATTAAAGTGTTACTTTCAAATAGAATTCATAATTTCAACCCGTAATACCTTTTATTGCATTGTTCCCATCCAAAAATCCGAAAGCCGCTTATAAATTAAAACTTTTTGATACCGACGCGACGAACAATATACGAAAGCCCACAATACGTTTAAAAAAGTTTTAAAAGTACACAATAACATCCCGTCCTCGGTACCGCTTTAAAGCAATAAGTCAGGCGGTATTTCACACCTAACATTTGTGTGCCATAGTACCTCTAAAGTGAGAATAAACAAGCTAACTTTTGCCATTCCACAATGTGAGGATGGGACCCGCTTTTATTCACACTCAAATTAAACTTGCCAGATTACATGGCTGCACCAATGCCGCTTCTAAACTATCCTGCCGAAGAGTTTCAACAGGGACTCTAGGATTCTAGGAAGAAAGGCTGGGAATTATATATTGCAGTCAGATGAAGTGTGAGCTTTGTTTGATGTTTTAAACGTAAGTGTTTCTGAAGTTTGAAAACATGTATACGAGAAACAAAGTCACGAGGTACAGATACGATAAGAACACAAAAATGAATATAATATAGAAATGATTGGCCTTTCAACGGTCATTTATGAGACACAATAGAATTTTAATTATTATCGAAAGGTAAATTAAGTAAAGCAAAAAGGATATTAATTTTAAAACTGTGCTGAATTTATAGCTAACTATAAAACAAAAGCAGAAGCACACAAAAAAGAATGCTTAAATAAATGAACTGAAAATCAGTATCTCCAGGCAAAGCTACCTTTGGCAAGACGCCAGATAGAGTATAAGATAACAAAGAAGATACACAAGAAACGTTAGGTAATTCAATATATCACCAACAAAGAGCTTCACTACTAGAGAATTTGATTACACTCCCGACAGAATTAATGCTCAGGCCGCGTTAGAAGAAGACAACTCTAACTTTTATGACAAATCGTATTCTGATTAATTCAAAATGCTTATAAGAAGCCTGTAATCCAAATAGACACGGATTGTTTCAGAAACCTGTCTAAACAATGTCAAACAAGTTCTTCGAAGTGTTTCAATCAAACGGTCCGCAGTTTCTGACAATTAATTAAAATCTGAATGGGACTGTAACAAAGTACAATACAAATTGTATCGATTTACCAAAACTTGTTGAGGTAGACATTAATGTAACACAAAATCTGTGCAGAGTATTATGTTCCTGGATTATAATGACTGGAATCCATCTTTGTTGTTGTTTTAAACATTAGTAGTGTGACATAGTAAGTTTTAGGTAAGTTTGAATATTTTGTTTGTGTACCTAGCGAAAGACTACAATATGATAGACATCTGAAGAACCTCGTTTATCAAAAATCATATTAATGCGTTCACAATAAATACCAAAAGCAATCACAAAAACCATGCAAACCCACACCCAAATAAGTGCCAGTTATTTGGGTAGTAAATTTCAAAGGGATTATAATAGATGTAACAGCACTTTGAAGTTCCAACGCAATGAGAGAGGCGATTTATATGTGTCCGCAAACAGTCTAATTTGCATGTACAAGGCAGACGGATGGCGTAATTTTCTCTGTCTCATATTGTATAAGGAGCTTATACTGTTCTTATTAGGTGTTAGGTGATCGCCTTGAGGCGCTGCCGTTGTCATGTTGTGTTTGGATGGAGTAGTAACGGGCTATTTGGCTTGTTTTGGTATTAATGTACAAAATTTAAATACTGTTGATCATTATTACCTTAATTATGCTTTTGCTCTATTTATAAGTCATGTTCAGAAACTACTTTATGTTGTAGGAAGAAAATTGCCATCTGAACTACCTTTTAAATAAGCTATATTTAAAATTCTTGAGTAATTTTAAAGCATTCAACATTTCTAGCTAATAGGCAATTTGAATCCGACCAATTCAATGCTGAATTTAAGTGAAAAGCCTTGCTAACCAGATACATTTAATTAAACAAGGATTTATCCAATCATTATAAATAACCAAATCGTTACTTATGTAATTCTGTTATTCAATGTTTCTATAACATAACTATAAGATTTATAAGGTTAAGTAGGTACTAGATAAGTTGATGTTTTAGCTAAATAACTCCCGATTAGAGCGTCCAGAGACTCCTAGCGCCACACCGTAGCGTTTTTCGGAACTAAACTTTATTTTCAGAGTTGTTGTGTGGAAAAGTACACGTTAGACGCACATGGCCTTAGTTTTGTAAATAGATAAGAAATAGTTTCTGAAAAATGTAGTAATAGAATAAATGGTGTACATGAATGAACTAAATGGTGCCTTTTAGATGATGACGTATTTTCTTTTCTCAATTATCTCAGAAAATGAAAGACTCTGTTATAACTTAATAATTTAACAAAAATAAATACAATTACCGACAGAAAAAAACATTTTCTTTTTGCCAAACGTCAATCCAATCACGGAAAAAATCCTCAGCTACATTTGGACGAAAAAAACATCAAATGTGTAGGGACAAGATTTAACAAATCTCGTTACGCATGCCTATTTTGTTGGGATTTTCATTTCAACATAATGTCATTTAGATACCTGATGTCGCAGGCCTTCATGAACGCGCGAGCAAGACGCAGGCACGTTGTTGAGTGAGAAGAAGCGAGACAGCCTGGTAAACTTCACGTACAAGTTTTAAAAGTTCAACAATAATAGCACATTCAAAATTGACTTTGATAATTTTTAAACCATACTTTTATCATGGAACTTTGAGCCTTATTGGCGTTGATTTTATGTTGACGGGAATGATATTGTTTTGGATGTGGTACCATGAATGCTAAAAGGTAACTGGCGTCCGGCAGATACGGCAAGCAACAGGCTGTCATAGGGGCGGAGTCTTATAATGACGCGACTGCGCATAGCACGGTGCGTTGCTATGACGACGCCTCTTTCAATGTTTGTGATTGCGCGAAACTCTAGGAGGTTTTTGAAGGAAACTTTCGCCTGTGATTGACGCGTAATGTTCGTAATTGTGTTCGTCTGTTGGCGGCATTTTAGGCCTTCGTCAATGTATGGCTTCGGCTATGAATTGCTGTAGTTATACAATTTGATATTGTTTGAAATATGATTTGATTTCTACAATGATGTTTACTATATGTAATTTTTTTTTCTTGAAAAAAACGAATAGATCAAGAATAAAAGCTAAACCCAATCCCAACATAAAAAGGAGTCTGTCAAAAAAAAAAAAATTGCAGTACCTTCTAGGTTTTCAAATCAACAAAAAGTATTATAACATCGGTAATGAAAAAAAAATAGAGATAATAAATATATGGGTGCTGTATGTTAAAATAGAGACTTATGTAAGGAAAAAGGGACGCGCGTATCCAGCAGTGGGACACAATGAAGGCTAACATAAAAAATTGCTGTACGAATGAATATCATTGAATAATTAATTATGTTTCAACAGAAGTGGTAGTCTAAGTCTTTTTACTTTTCATCATTATTCATTCACTCACTCTCATTAAAACCGATCACTCTCCCTAATCCTTTTCCATTCCGCAATTTCTCTTAAAACATACGATACTTCACTGGAACTCCTATGTAGTTTTTTACCATGTTTTAGAGTTCCAAGCCGGGTCAATGTCACGTTGAAAGACTGCGTTATAGCCATACTGGCCGCCTCGCTAAGAGCATCGCGCTATAAAGTTTTGTTCACTTTGAGTGAGAGCCTGTAGTCCATAGTGGGTTCAACTTTGCAGGAGCGGTAATGAGTGTGATTGGGAGGTGACAGGTTTTTTTATGTAAAAAATATCTTGTAAACAAAAGATTTTCTCTATGATATTTAATCTACTAGTAGGCACCAGTACAGCGTATTATTTTTAGTCAACGGCATAATTCATGATTATGATCAGAGATGTGAATTATCTTAGATACAAGTATTTGAAATACTGGTATAAGACACAAAATACGTATTTTGTATATTTCCTAAAGTATCTTGTATCTGTTATTTCAAATACATTACTTAAAGGTATCTTGCATCTTATATTCCAGATACTTTTTGAGGTATCTTGTACATCTCTGATTATGATAAGACAGCAAGCAACGGGATTTTGATTAAAAAACATAAAGGAAATTCAAATTAATCATCTATTTTTATTTCACCTATACCACAACCTATTGCTCCAAAAACTCACTTATATAAATAAAAAGGCCTTTCCCACTTATTCGGTATTTTCTTTACAAAAAAATACATTTTACACCTTGAAGAGAAAACAACAATTAATTACCGTTTGTTTAAATCTGATACCAGCATGATAGCTTTAATTAAATACGGTAATCCGCACTCTGGTTACAAAACAATGGCGGTGGCTGTAAGCCTGTGTTTTTACCCGACTGCCCCAGAAGGAGGGTAATTCTTCTCATTAAAGTCAGTGTCGCGTCGTCAAGGAGATGTTTAATATACAAAGGAAATGGAATTGTATAAATTTTTTTTTCGTTTTTCAGTTTTGCTTTGCTTGTAACTTTTATAAATCTTAAAGTGTATTGTTTTGGTATAAAAGTAGTGTGTTCAGTTTTCAAATGATTTTAATGTTAGTTTTTCAATTAACTGCTGCGGCTTCATTAAAGCATGTTGAAAGAAGAGTAAGATAAATTATTTGAGTTTGTGTAAAATAAATTTATGCTGTTTTAGGAAACAAGAAGAAACAGCTCTTTCTTTATTCCTACAAACATGGCTAACGGAATCTTCGCAAGTGATTTTAAAAATTTATGAAAAATGACATGATTTTGTGAACATGCACACATACAAGACAATATGATATTCAAGCTTTTATAAAAACAAGTATGGCATACCTAGCGAGATATGATAAAAAACACATTATTGTGAGTTGAATTCCATAACGTGTTTGAATCTTTTATTGTGAAAGTGGTATTGCGAGGAATACGCAATGGATTATAAAATGAAATCTTGATGTGTTTTGTGGAATAAACATGTTTGCAGCGAATGTAGTCAGTATTAAAGTATCATACAAAATTCATATACGGTATATTACATGGAAATTTCATCACTGAAAATATGTGCAAGGAGCTAATTTGATTTTTGTAATGGAAGTTAAATGAATGAATGAATGAATGAATGAATATTTATTTATAAAACACAGGTACATACATTTGGTCTTCAGTAAAAATTCAGTTGACTCTCTATGTTTTGCCAGTTGCGTACAAATTTTGTAGCTACAGTGGCGTAAAAATAAATTCAGAATAATTATAAATTATTAAATTAAGTTTTTACAAAATTAAATTCGATAAACAAAACACACAATTTTTTTTTAGTAATCCCTTAGTCATTGCTTACCCATGCTATGTATAATAATTATTTTACTTGGTAGATAGATCGATAGATGATATGGCTCGAAACTGAACTGATAACCGAGATGACGATTAATAGAGAAGAACGAAAGAAAAAAAAAAACATGTTATGCCGACCCTGAATAAATTGTAATAGGTAGGGACAGAGGAATGATGATGATGTCTTTGTAGACGGATTAATACATCCATAGGTAGATACGACCGACCAATGAAAACCTTAACCATGTTCTATGTTTATAGGGTTTGGTTTCCGCACTTAGTCCGTAAGGTGGACCATTGTGCGTGATACAAAAAAAAACCTCAACCATATTAAGAACCGTAGCTAAGAACCTTATCATATTTATACCTACAATGAAAATAGTGACGCGACGTCAAAATTAAATATGACGTATTACATCAATCGGCTAAGTAATAACAGCCGCACGGTTCGATTCATTTGGTTAAGCTACGCTTGCCGGGGTTGGTCTGTGGATGGGTGACCATCTTTACAAACTGAGACTCCTCCGTGCCTCGAAAAGCACGTTAAGCCGTTGGTCCCGGCTGTCATTCGTGGATCTTTGACAGTCGTTACGGGTCGTCAGAAGCCCGAAAGTCTGACAACCAGTCTTACCAAGGGGTATCGTATTACCCAGTTACTGTGTTGTGGAGGTCAGATAGGCAGTCGCTCCATGTAAAATACTGGTATTCAATTGTATCCGGTTAGACTGGAAGCTGACCCCAATATTGTTGGGAAAAGGCTAGGCAAATTGACATCAATCGGTAAGTACCTGATGACTAGTTTTATTATAATCTTCAGGTATGCCATGGTACAAATAACATTAGATACTAGCCGATTAAGCTCTAAGTACAACATGATGTACAAGTGTACAAGCGACGACCAACTTCTTAAATATTTAGATCAAACTTGTGAACTATTCCAAACTGCTACAACACACTGAACAAACTCATTCCACAAAGATTGCAATACAAACTTAGTACATCAAATGTTTAACTGTTCATTAAGATATTTATAATAGCACTACGCTGTATAGTATATTGCTTGTTTTGTACCGGGTTTTATAACGGTACTTCTACTGTTACCGTTAAGGTACATGACGTAAGTAAAAACTGTCGCGGAATTTACGAAGAATGGATATGCAATATCTATTAGTAATTTTTCTTTTTACTTTTGCGGGGATGCTCTTTGCCTGCATCTCACCTGACGGTAAGTGATGATCAGGCCGAAGGTGAAAGCGAGCTTCACCCGGAATCTTCACCCACAGAGGAACTGGCTATCTTACCTCTAACTGCCGAAACACAACAATGCTTTAACATTGTGTCACCCAATGTCGAATTTCTAAAGTAATGTCTGTAATTTTTATGGTGTACATAATAAAGAATATTCTATCTATCTATCTAATATGGTGGTAGCCAGATCGGTGGACTTAGAACAAGCTCTACCACCAACCAAACCGAGCCGAAAATTTGTTCGTTCATGAAATTGAAAATGGAAAGCAACTCTTAGATACTTATTTGGTGTCTTAAAACCTTCTCGAGTACCTACTCGATAACTTAAGTACTGTGAGGACTTATCATTGGAATTCAACCTCACACATTATGCAGGCTGGCAAGAACGCTATGGTATCCGAACATTCGAACGTTATATATTTAAATTAGGATTTTTATATGGTGTGCATTTGTCAATGTAAGAAAAACGAGTTGAGCCCATGGCGTCGGTCGCGTAATATTGTCCTTTACTTTGTATTATTGATTTAAATATAATCTTGTGTTCTCAAAAGTCCTTTAATTTAAACACAATACACGATCCCGAGTATCGCAGCCAAGCGAGTTGCTCACAAATGGTGGAGGCGCCTTTCTAGAGTGTAGTCGTCACAAATGGTGCTCACATATGGTAAAGGCGCATAATTTTGGAGAGCCGAAGAAAATACGAGATACGCCGGATCTAAAGCTGAGTGGTTTTTATTATTATTTTTTTTGTAAAAAGTGCAAGATGGCTCTGCAAATGCAGGTTTTCTCCGGCATAAACGGTGTATGCCTCGAGAAATTTATTACAGCGTTCAAGCTGATGGCCACTAATAATGATTGGCGAAATAGTGATTGGGCGCTCATAGTACGCGCATTTCTGGAAGGTCCAGCGTTATACTTCCATAAATCTATATACCACGACGGTATATCTTTTGAGTTATTATGTGACAAGCTAAGGGCAGAGTTCCCGTGCAAATGCCACAAACAAATATATAGGGTGCAAGAAGAGGAGATTGCACAAATAATTCCTGATGAACGTAGACAGGAAGAGGTAGCGAATGTGAATGTAGATAATCACACCAATTTATTTTCTAGTGGAAGACAGGATGACCCACTGGAAGGAAGGCAAAGCTGCCAAGAGGGCAGAGAGGACGATGATGATGAAGACGAATCAATTCAAGTGTTCGAAGACGAACACATGGAAGAAATTTATTAATCGGGTCAGTCCAGTCCAAATATTAAACCATTTATCCAATCTATTTATTTATCCAATATTTCAGAAGATCAAAATGTGTCATTGTCAAAGGAAGGTATTGGTCACGATGAGGAAACTCCTACACATAACTTCGTCGTTGATCAAATTAATGAAAATATTTCTGAGGATGACGTGGAGTCATGTTCAGTCATAGAGAAAGAGAGTGATGGTGAAGTAGTCGTTGACTTGGTCAAACATGTTGAAAGTCTTCAAATGGCCGAGACCACAAATGTTCAAGTTTATGTTACCCATAAGGAACATAAATGTATAAAAATTCTGAATGCCACATTTCGACAACAACGTGCTAAAAACAATTCAAGAAGAGCACCAAATAAAAATAAGGAGTCGTATGTGAGAATAATTAGAAACTTCGTACCGAAAATCAACAAATTTAAAAGGTCGAAAGTTTATAGACATTTTATAAAGAAGTTTTACATTTTAAAATACGAGTTTTTAAAATATAGAAGTTCAGCGATTTTACACCTATCAATAGATTAAAACCTTTTCATAGTACTACTATGAAAAGGTTTTAATCTATTTAATTATTAAAGGTTTTAATTATTAGTTTTTTTGTCACTTATTTTATTGTCATATTATGTCATTTAGATGTAAACATCATTTAACACATTATTTTAGTGATGAATATGAAATATTATTTTAATGCGTTATAATTTGTTACTCGTTACATGTTATGGGGAGGAATCATCGGACGCTGCCGGGAGCGAGTGAGGTATTGTCACTCCTCACATCGCTGAGAAGTCGGAGGGAATGAGCCACTGTCTGCGTCTTCAATGTTATGTGTCGTCTCGTCTAAATTAGCATGAACGTACTCCAGAATTTATTAATGCGAGTTAGAAGAGGCAAATATTTTTTGGAAACTGTGATCCCTTCAGGAGGGAGGGGAAGTACTCTGTCTTGGTTGACACCAGCCTCGCTAACGGGGGCATAGCCCTTGCAAGGTGTGTCTAGTTGACACAATTGGTTCAACTTATGACTGAGGTCTCACAGTTTAGTCAGAGCTAACTGACACTTGGTAAAGATTGAGTCTTGTGAGGATAAAATGAGGTTTTGAGATTTTCCCTCTGGAGTATGGTCGTGAGTTTTTAATGTTGTTGAGCGCTTACTTCTTGATCCTTCGTTCCCTCTGGCTCAATTATGTCCGATGGAGTTAAGGCTTAGGATGTAGAGTTCTTCATTTTCAAGTTAAATAATGTACCGCTAAACAGGGTTGACACCTTCAAATACCTTGGACATCTGGTGACCTCTGACCTAAAAGACGATTCAGACATAGAGCGGGAACGTAGGGCGTTGTCTGTTAGAGCGAACATGATAGCTCGCAGGTTTGCACGATGCTCGAAGGAAGTAAAAAAGACTCTTTTCAGAGCATATTGCACCTGTTTTTATTCGAGCGCCCTGTGGGCTAACTATACTCAAAGACAGTACAGCGCCCTACGAGTCCAATTCAACAATGCCTACAGGATGTTGATGGGGTTGCCCCGATACTGCAGCGCATCAGGGATGTTCGCTGAAGCTCATGTAGACTGTTTCTACACGGTGATGCGGAAGCGGTGCGCATCCTTGGTCCATGGGGTGCGGGGCAGCGCCAACAGCATCCTCTCTATGATAGCGAGCAGGCTTGATTGTGCGTTTGTGAACCACTGCTGCAAGGTTTCGGCTGGGCCTGTCACCTTGCAGCAGTGACGTCACAATCTCTTTTCTGTTTTTGGTTTTATTTTTGTCTTCATACGTGTATTACTAACATAGTTTGTAAGTATATTGTTACTAACACTATGAGTCTTGTTGCTCGAAATAAAATTATTATTATTATTATTATTATTATAAACCCCCTCTGGGTAGATGTGAACTGTCACAACTGTTTGTTTGTTGTTCGAGGCTTGCTGTATCTTTTGCGGTGGTTTTGGTACAGTGAGGTTTAAGCAGGAGTATGTTAATTTTTTAAGTGCATGTTAGCACATATTGTCATTTACCTAGCCTGGTATCAGGACTGCGATTCGTACGTCCTGACTTAAGCCTTCTCCTGCAAGAGAAAGACCTCACCTTGTATTTTAATTGCCATCGTTAGGTAACGCTTCTTTTAGGTATAGGCAGGAAGGGTACGATTGGTCGGATACTTTGAATAAAGGTCTCTGCCTGATCCCTTTATTCAAGTGGGGCGTAGCTCATGTGAGGACTTATCATTGGAATTCAACCTCACACATTATGCAGGCTGGCAAGAACGCTATGGTATCCGAACATTCGAACGTTATATATTTAAATTAGGATTTTTATATGGTGTGCATTTGTCAATGTAAGAAAAACGAGTTGAGCCCATGGCGTCGGTCGCGTAATATTGTCCTTTACTTTGTATTATTGATTTAAATATAATCTTGTGTTCTCAAAAGTCCTTTAATTTAAACACAATACACGATCCCGAGTATCGCAGCCAAGCGAGTTGCTCACAGTACCTACCTAAGTTATAGAAATAATGTTCATAAAATATATTCCACTACAAATAAGTGGATTAAAATAACAGGATCTTAGAAAAAATTGTAAGTAATCTGTAATTGAATTTAAAAGTAAGTTACTTTAAAAAATAAATAAACCATCAAGCTAATCAGCTGGTTGAGCCATTACTAATGCATCATTTCAATTTGTAAACAAAAATACAACAAACACTACGTGACTTTCAGCCATACAAACTATCCAGCTAATCCCTTAGAGACACATTCTCCTTGATGCCCTCTAGCACGCAACCAAAAGAAAAATAAACAAACAAACTCCCTCAGGAACCTCAAGTAAAAAATCTTAAGTTTAACTTGTTCTAACTTGTTTTTAAGACGGTGTCATTAAACCGGTAACCTCGGGGTTGCTGTCCACGTAAGATTGCAGCAGTACGAAACCTTAAGGAGAACTTTCTTCATTGCCGATAAATTACGGAGTCACTTTTACAGCTCAAGAGAACATACAGCGAAACTTCCACATGTGCTGTCCAAGTTATAACAAGATAGCGTTTGGACGTGTTAAAGAATTTGAATGGCTAAATTCTTTAGGAATTTGTGAAGTTACTAGAGTGGTGTTAGGGTAAGTATGTTGAAGATATTGAGCCGTAGTTCTTGTTAAGTTGTAGTATGGACGGATTTTGGTAGTATCTTAGTTGCTAAAGCGAAGTGTAGATTGAAATGGAATAACTCTTTACTGACTGAGTTACATAACAGGTCTGTCAATAATGTTTGGAAGTAGTAGTAAAGTACATACAAATTACATAGGCATATGCAGGATTTTTTTAATATTTAAAGAAATAAAATTCCTTCTGACTTGAGTTGACAACAGACATAGCTTATGGCTTAGACATTAAGCCCAACTAAGCTGTATATTGTATATAAAAAAAAAAACAGTGTCACTCCGGGAGTGCCGACAGAAGTGAAAACGTGAGCCTTGGTGGAAGAAAAATACTTGTATAGAATATTAGTCCGTAACCTTATCTAAATAAAGAGCGTAATCGCGTTTACATAAAAAGTACTTCCAAAACCTTTTAAGTAAAAATATTTGCATAGAACATTGATCCGTAACGTAATATGGCTCTTCTCCATAGGAAGCGACCAATTGGAACCGTGCACCTAGCTTCTGACGTTTCATAAGTGCCCTTGTAGGTTTATGTGAAATAAAATATTGTGAATTTTGTTTTTTTTTTTTTAAATATAAATAAAGAACACAATCGCGTTTAAAAAAATTAGGTGTCAGTAGCGGTGTCGCGAGTTCAATTGTTTTTCCCATCTTAAAATTGCTCAACGCGCCTAAAGAAGTTTTCACTTCAAAAATGAATTTATTCGATAGCCATTCGACGATCACAATCGTCATTCTCTTGAATCCTAATTAGAATTGGAATAAGTCTTCTTCTTCGATACTTCTCAATTAGCCATCATTTCAGTAGTCACTCCCTTTCGAGCCATATCATCTTTCATACAATCCAATTCTCAGTTCATTCCACGGTCACAATATCAAAACATTATGCACAAAAACATCGCCCAAATAATATCGCCACCAAAAATCGATGTCACCTGCGCGACACGCCGCTATCTCTCACCGCACACACCACCACATAAGCCCCAGTTGCATTAAGTGGATAATCCCTGAGTTCATACTTTCATCTGTTTAATGGATGCAGTGAAACCCATCTATTGCCGTAAGGCGCTTTTTATGCGCACTCCTATGGCAGTATTGAGAGGAATTATAGGTGCTCTGTTATGGCAATCGTTTTGAGGATTAGCCTTAGGTCTCATGGTGAAGACTGAAGGGGTAATAAGGGAAAGTGGATGCATGGCTGTCGTTTTATTTAGAGATAATTACTGAATTAATATATTTTTTAAGTAGAAGTGCGAAGAAGATTTGATTCTTAATTTTTTTAGGTTTGTTTGAATGTTATAATAGAAAGGCAGGCTATGTGAAAGATGAAACAATGTTAAATAAAAAATTAATAAAAAGCGGCTTCGCTCACGAGCATGTTGGAAATTATCCCACGGGACCGTACTACCGGGTAAAAAAGTACCCATTGTCATTTCAAGGTCTACCTGTGTGTCAAGTTTTATCCAAATCTGTCAGCCGTTTTAGCGTGAAAGCGTAACAAACAAACAAACTCAATTTCAAATTTATAATGTTAGTTAGGAGTGCAGATTTTAGTACTTTTCCTTAATAGTGCTTATTCAAATTAAAATTGAACATTAAAAACCCAGGTAATGGTGCCGATTCCCTTGTTCACAAACTAAACTAAATTTAAGTTCACTGCATCTTTTCTATCTATTTCATTAAGAAAAGGACTGAAGATAAATTTTAGTTTAGTCCTGTCAAATTAATCAGTGCTTGACGTAAATTGACGTAATTTTAGTACTTAGGCAAGTTTTTAATCACGTCTAAACTTGTATGGAGTAGTGACAGGCGCTGATTAATTTGACAGGACTAAACTAAAATTTGTCTTCTGTCCTTTTCTTAATGAAATAGAAAGAAAAAGATGCACTGAACTTAAATTTAGTTTGGTTTGTGAACAAGGGAATTGGCACCATTGAAGGAATTACTAAGTTAACGATTTTTCAACGCTACCGGCTAAACTCTACCTGAAGAGGTTTCTGCAGAAATGGCGTCCAAGTTCTATCCAGTAACGTCAGTTGACGTAGAGAGGTTATTTTTAGCCTACAAATTAATATTAAGTGACAAACGTCACAAGTTTACACTAGAAAATCTAGAAAAATACTTAATTTTAAATTGTCACAATTTAAAATTAACATCAGCAACTTATTATTTTTATAAATTACTAGCTGACCCCGGCAAACGTTGTTTTGCCAATTATTTGTTTGGGGTGGACAACCCTTATCACTTAGGGGTATGAAAAATAGATAGTAGCCGATTCTCAGACCTACTGAATATGCATATAAAATTTGGTAAAAATCAGTAAAGCCGTTTCGGAGGAGTAAGGTAACTAACATTGTGACACGAGAATTTTATATATAAGAAGATTGTGAAAGTAAACTTAAATTCGAATAATAAATAGTATTTTGACTGTGCACATTTTGTCATTTTGATAATCCGATGTCTAATGATAACAAAACTTTACTTCAAAATCTGCCTTTTAATTTACTATCACAAAGATAAAAAAAGACTGAACACAGTGTAGTTTTAAAAAAGATGATAATAGAGGTAAATGCATTGTAACTTGTAACGTTAGTACGGTAACCTTCGTCTTTAGTAGATTTTGTTATTGCAATAAACTTGCAGTTTATTAAAGCATCGTATCCACATAATACCTTATTACGCTTCAGTTATGAACTCTTTTCTAACTTCATATTAGTCTGGCGGTGTGCCCCGTGTTCATTTATCAACCGTCAGTCTGCGACCGAATCACGGTGAAACTACGATGGGTGAACCAAAAATTTAATTTTTGATAGAAATTAGATTCATATGGGCATAACGTAACATCATACCTGTATTTCCTGAAGCGGTGGGCAAACGTGCATAGTAATTGAGATTTGTTGTAGTTTATTAGATACTTAAAAAATTTGATACACGTCTTATAAGTAAGTAAGTAATCTATGATATAATTACAAAATCTCTAATATTTACAAAATATAACAAATGAATCTATAATTTTATTTGATGTAATGATCAGTTAATATAATAAACGATTGATATAATTTTAAAATAATTAATTTTTATAAGCATAACATAAATTGAATGTAAAATTGTTTGATATACCACTCAATAGACATAAAACCTATTTAGTCTACTATGATAATGATTTATAATATGATTCGGTGTCCCCCTACTTTGCAGACAGAAATTTCATATAATTTCGTTTCGCAGAAAATGTTTCATGTTATATTTGGTCTTTGTATTTCGGATATTATCGTTTTAACGACTATTTACTGGAATGAAACATTTCACAGAAACTCAATTCAATGAATTTTATAATCACATTTTTTATTTAACAAACTTATCAAACGTTAGAATGATTTTTTAACAAATATTGTTTATTCGGTGTATTTTTCCATTGTATTTTATTTCAACAAAATTATATTAACCCTATAAAATACAAAATATTTGTCAAAGGTATGAATTGATACGTTTAGAAACTGTCACTCGATAAAATCTTTTTATTGGTAATAGGTTTTAAATTAACTAAACAATATGAGTATAAAGAATATTTGATTTATTATTCTATGATATGAATATGGAAACATAAAATTTTATTTCTAACAAAAAGCAATGATTTAAATTTATTCAAAGTAAGTATTCTGCGTATTGATTATTCTATAAAATGATTATATTAGAAAAAAATTATGTGAAACGAAATTCTATGAAAATGAAAGCTATAAAACAACGGACAACCATATGATTCACCAACAATAGGAATCTGGCGTGTGGCGGCCATTACCACGGCACGCTCGCTTCGCTCGCTCACCTTCGCGCGTTAGTGGTCACTGTTCTAACCTAACCCAAATGATTCACCAAAAATAGAGGGGATCCGGCGCTCGGCGGCCGCTCCCGCTTTAGCCTTCTAACCTAACCTTTCCGAGTCGGATTGCTCTGAATCGGGGTGTTAACCATATGATGGTCGATTAAATAAACGTAATATCCAATAACGCTATACGATCTTAACAGGTACTAAATAATAAAATTGTTAACAAAAAATAAACTGTTCTCTTCATATAGGACAGTTGTTTTGGAAACTGTTAATGAATCGATACTCTGTTAAGACTAAGTCTTAAGAAATGTAGGTATTAAATTGTGTCATCATCATCTGCCTAGCCTTTTCCCAACTATGTTGGGGTCGGCTTCCAGTCTAACCGGATGCAGTTGAATACCAGTATTTTACACGGAGCGACTGCCTATCTGACCTCCACAACCTAGTGACTAGGTAACACGATACCCCTTGGTAAGACTGGTTGTCAGACTTTTTGGGCTTCTAACTACCCGTAACGACTGTCAAAGATCTACAAATGACAGCCGGGACCAACGGCTTAACGTGCTTTCCGAGGCACGGAGGGGACTTGGTATGTAAAGATGGTCACCCATCCACGGACCAACCGCGGCAAGCGTAGCTTAACCTGATTGATCGACCCGTGCAGCTGTTATTACTTAGTAGTATTAAATTGTGTATTGCTTCAAATATTAGTTTATTTGTAACACTAAATATTACTTCATGAAGCAAGTCTGTTAAACAGCAGCTCCACTAAGTTATACAATAACATATACTGATATATTTCCGAAGATTTTCGAACACTACCGCGCTTGCGGTGCTGCAGCCACAATATAACTTTGCCGAAATGCACAGAAATTACATTTACCACAATCTATCATGGCGGATTTGTGGATTCCGTACGTCATACAAACGCCCGGTCCGTTGCGTCCCTGCTAATGTTGACGGCAGAACAATCTTGGATACGAAATCCGAAATATTAATCTACATAGTTTTGATTAATTAAAGTTTTTGACTAGCTTTTGGGACCATGTGGTCTTAATAAAGGATTTTATAAAAATATTAAAAAATCTAACACGATTAAGAATTCAACCTAAAATCAAAGCATTTACATTTAGCATTAAGTACATAACTTGTGTAAAGTAAATAAACGGCTTATATTATTATTTACATCCTGAAATGACTTTTCCCTACCAACCCTGTACCATATTATCTAACGAATAAATATCTTTGTCTTTGATTTTCCATGTGATTATTATGTTATATACATGGAAACCTACATGGAAACTTATGAAACGTCAGAAGCTAGGTCCATGGTTCCAATTGGACATTTCTATTCAAAATCAAAATAAAAAATCAAAATATTTTATTTCACATAAACCAACAAGGGCACTTATGAAACGTTAGAAGCTAGGTGCACGGTTCCAATTGGTCGCTTCCTATGGAGAAGAGAAAACTCCACGGTTATATTTTTTTCAAAATAAATTGTTTCTACAATGTCTTCAAATTACAGTGTTAATAGGTATGAGAGGACAGTGTAGGCCTATCAACAAGTACCAGGTACTTAGTAAAATAGAAAATGGTCCACAAGTCTACAGCCTACAACGTTCTCACATTCACAAAATCTAAAAGAAAAGAATCTATATAAAAGATAAACAAAATAATAAAAAATAAGGACCTATTTAAACCAAACCTTTTTTTATTGTAGAAGAGCCGGCAAGAAATTGCACGGTTACTCTTTTAAAAATAAATGGCTTTTAATTTTCTTTTCAAATTACTTTAATTACGTTGTTAATAGGTATGGGAGGACAGTGCAGGCCTGTCAACAAGTATCACGTACTTAACAAAATAGAAAATGGTCAACAAATCTACAGTCTATTAAGCTTACAACGTTCTCACATTCACAAAATATAAAATAATCTATATCTAAGTATCACCTACATTTCCTCAGAACATTTCGTATGACATCAGTAGACTTAAAATTTCATATAACCACCGGGAGGTAGGTAGTGGGACTTCAAAGGGTTAGGTTAGCTGTCGCATGGACACATTTATCAAAGAGGTTATTAGGTTTCGACGACACAAATCCTATAGATTGTGCCGAATACGCGTGCAAGTACATAAGATACAGGGTCACACAAATCTGTCTCAGTTACTAGGAATACTCACAGATATCCATACAATTATTATTAATGCGAAAGTTACTCTGTCTGTGAGTCCGTCTGTCTGTTACCTTTTCACGCCTAAACCACAGAACCTATCCAATATAAAACGACACCAACGACGAAAAATTTGAAAATTTTCAAAGAAAAGATTTTTTTTTTGACCAAATTCACACTTTCTCTCTCGCTCTTGCTAGCCTGTTACTTGTTCAGATAATGTTTGTATTTGATCTCTTTAGTAATTGGAACTTTTACTAACAATAACTACATTTCAAATTCAAATCACTTTTAATCTCTAGGGATTAAAAAGCTATTTTAGTCCCTGTTTACGAAGAATATACTAGCTCTTTTTGAATCGATGTGATAAAAATACATTTCTAGTGACTTGTTTAAGACTGCCTCGTTGGTCTAGTGGTCGCAAGCGCTACTGCTGAGCATGAGGTCCTGGGTTCGATTCCCGGGTCGGGCAAAGTGTTATTGGGTTTTTCTATCTGAAATTTCTCAGTAGCAGCTCGGAGTCTGGATTTGTGCCCTGTTGATGGCAATAGGCTCGCCCCCTATTACATGGGACTTAAACATAACTGGCGAAATGTGGGTGTACCTGCTACAGGGACACCTCTGCCTAACCCTTCGGGGAAACAAGGCGTGATGTTATGTTTATGTGTTTATGTTTATGTTTAAGACTTAATAGAAGAAAAGTAAGTAGACATAGCAAGTAACATAACATCACGCTTGTATTCCCCAAAGGGTTAGACAGATGTGTATAATATAGTACACACACATTTCGCGAGTACATTTAAACGAAAATACACCACCTTACCACACGGTACTAAGAATTCACAGAATATGCAAGCCACCTTTCCCAGTTCCTCTTGTTAACTCTCAATTTTCGCGCACCGACATTTTGTAAAGTCTGGCTCCCCGATAGGCAAGACTTAAGAACTACATCTTTTATTATTTTACAATGTTTTTGTACGTTTTCACTAGCTTTGAAAACAAACTCGTACAGCCATTGTTAACTTATTCCATCTTACGTCAAACTCGACCTTACCTGCAAAGAAAAAGAAAAAATATAATAAAAACGAGCCTTCTTTATTGTTGTGAAAAAAGATTCATTGTTTTGTTTTTTCGTATTTTTTTTTACCTTGTGATTTGAAAATGAGTCGTGAAAGGTTTTCTGATCAAAATTGAATTCTCTTTTATTTAATTTGTCGTGAACAACTCAATGAATATGGGAAATACGGGCTTATTAGTGTGACAGGAAAAAAAGAAAATGTCTCGGAACATAAGTAATTTATTAAAAATAAGCAAAGAGTATTTTCGGTGATTATTTTTAACTGAGGAAGGAAACACTGCAAAATCAAAAAGTTATGTCTTTCTCAAATCCAGAAACATAAATCAAGTAAGTAAGATTTATGTACTCATTAATACACAGTAAAACAACACTATAAAACTATACCGGGTGATTTTTTTTACCTTCTCGAAATTTTTACAGGCTGTTCTACCCATGAATATAAACAACTTTCACTATGGGAGCAACTCTGAAATCACGAAAAAAAAAAATCTGCAGTTTAAACAAAAGTTCAATAGGTACCTACTTGACCAAAATGTATGAAATAGCTGATTTTTTTTCGTGATTTCAGAGTTGCTCCCATAGTGAAAGTTGTTTATATTCATGGGTAGAACATCCTGTAAAAATTTCGAGACGGTAAAAAAAATCATCCGGTATATACTCTATGACACTGTAGAGGTTTGCTTATAACCTAATATACGTATCATAAAAACATTTTTGTGAACCACTTCATCACTATAAATTATCAACGACTTATATGTACAGGTACCTACCTTCTACATACCGCATCTACCTTTCTTCTATTATCATTTTTACCTATACCTTATGACTAGGCAATTTTTATCCCAAAAATCGGAAACCTATTCCAAGAAAAAATATACCCGTTCATACCAAACACAAACTTACTTTCCTTAACCAAACAATTGAGTACCTTCAAAACAGTATTCTAATAAGCCAAACAAACAAACAATAATTTATTCGTGTAGCTGGGATTGTAATAATTATAATTATAACGGTTGGCAGCACACATTGAATATTTTGTGCGAGTTGAGTCATTTATTACGAGCTTATTAGAGACGCCCGCCGGGAGAGTGCTCAAGATACGTTGTCTAGGGAACCATGGATAATGTGTAGAGGTAAGTACTGGATATGCCAAGTACTGGTGCGCATTGTATGCATATATTTTCAATTTTGTTAAGTACCTGGTACTTGTTGAGAGGCCTACACTGCCCTTCAATACCTATTGACACTTTTATTTAAAACGTTGTAGAAACTGTTTTCTTGCCGGCTCTCCTTCATAGCAAAACGGCCAACTGGAACCGTGCTTTTAGCTTCTGATGTTTTGTAGGTGTCCATGTAGTTTTATGTCAAAAAACTGTATTTTTTCGGATTAAAATAGGGTTACTAATTAACTGTCAATATCGATATCAAATTTAGTGTTTTGTTACGTAAATATTTTTTTTAAACATTTTAGGAATTGGAGTAAACTAACATTTTAAATACATTAGGTAAGTTAGTACTCATTTTAAACCTATATCAAAATTGTTTTTCGGTGTCTTATTTGATTTAGTTTTGTTCTATTTTGTGACCAATTTAACTTAAACGGTCATAAAGTAGAGTAAGACTGACATAACTAAAGAAATATAATGATCATTATACTTTTATCCACATAATAAATAATAATACTGTTTTATACATATGTCGGAAATACGTCACTGAGTTGACTAATCGGGACGCTAGCGCCACATAGCGGCGCTCGACAGAGTACACAACATAACGCTCGGACCGGCCGGAGCTAAGCAGAGTTCATGGATGGCAGTCAAGCAGTGAACACGTTTAGAAACTATCGCGCATTCCGAATAGTTGTGTTGTGTACCTACAGTGTGTTTATTGCTAGTGTGATTAATTTGATCTGAACTGCAAACGGTTTTTCTATTGCGCAATAACCAACACTACCCACAGTACGCCCACTAGTTAAAATATGGCTGTTAATAACGAAGGAGACGCATACCTTCTCCGTCACATACATCTTACGTACACAATACATGGTCAAAAACCTACATAATATACGTACTAATAATAACACTACATTTGCTTAATCATTTTCTATGATGAATGAAAAAGTAATCAATAAAGAAGTATAATTTGAGACGATGACAAACTGAAATAAAAATACTTATTTAGAAAGTAGGTCATCAATATTTTGTTAAAGTTAGTTGAATAAAGCTAAGTAGCTGAAATACTACGCTGAATTAGGTAATAATTTCAATGAAAATAGTTACTACATAATATTATACTCAAAATAAATAATTATGAGTACCTACTTATGAATATTATTAAGTTAATAATAAATAAGAATGTAACTCGTTTGGATAATTATCCATATTAATGGAATAGCTAGGTATAAATTATGGACCCTGTTAGAGAACAGCAAGAGGATAAAATTTTTAACTCTTTAAAATTTAAAAACTAGGTAGATACGGTATTCAAATTAAAATTTAGCAATAAAATAAAGGATATACCTAATTAGTTATTTATCTGACTGACCGACAGGTTGGTATTAATATTTGGTATGTACCTGTAGATTATAAATTATTCTAGCATTTATTAATAATTACTTAGTTCGAAACGACCAATTGGAACCGTGCGCCTAGCTGCTGACGTTTCATAAGTGCCCTTGTAGGTTTATGTGAAATAAAATATTTTGAATCAATTTTAGGTGTATTTTATTTACTTCTAGTTATATATCGTTAGTTTTTATCTAGTTATAGTAAAGAACTAATGAACAACCTAGACACGATTTTTTTAAATTTTACAACCAACCATTTTCCTAACATAAGCAAATAATTTAATTTAATTACGCTACAGCTCATTCCAGTGAAAGTAATCTTGGGTCTAGGTTTTAAATGACTCCGGGCGTGATTGTGAGCAGTTTGCATATCGTTGTAATTGTAATTGGTCGAGACGGATGCCCGCCACGCCAACGAATTGGTCGGCTGGATGTACTGCCTTGTTTATTATTATTTCAGGATGTTTTGTTGTGAGTCGGGGTTAGGATAAGAGAAAATTATGTACAGTTACACTCGCAGAATGAAAATGTTAAGTATTGTTTTAAATATTCCTGCTAAGTAGGTAGGAGGTTGTAGGAATAATACCACGGATAGATTTTAACAGTAGGTATATTGTGGCTAAGTAATGACTAAAGGTAAAACGTGTGATGTGAGCGCGGAGCAGCGAGAGGAAGGACAGTGGCGCGCCAAGCGTAGGAAAATAGAACAAACAATAAAGGCTAAGGTAATGTTTCCATTCTTCCAACAAAGGTAGCTGCCATTACGTCCCCCTTTCAGTTCTTCATGATTTTGATAATTTTGAAGGGTTTGTTTTTGTGAATCTAAAACTTTTTTACAAAAAAAACAACCAACTTCCAAAAAACTACTACAAAGTGAAAAATAACTTAAATTTAGGAAGTCGGTGTCATTGGTTTTTTATTTTCGTTATTTGCCACCGACTTCCGAAATTTAAGTTATTTTTCACTTTGTAGTAGTTTTTTGGAAGTCAGTTGTTATTTCTGTAAAAAAGTTTTTATTTCTCGCTTTTTAGTAGGTCAATTTGTAATTTATCTAAGTTACATTATCCTAATGCCAACTGCTCATCACCTTTTACAAAATATTGCTTTTCCCGACGCAGGAACGTTCATCGTTGAGGAGTTCTCCTGGTACTTCACCATCAGCTCCACTTCTTCATTTGCATTGTGACGAGCATAAATTGCATTGCAACCATATTAAAGTATTATATTCTTATTATTGAGTAGTTCCGGTGGCTATTTGTGGTCTTCATCATCAGTTCCACTTAACCAAATGGTGCTTTCCAAGAGAAACTGCACAAGTTACTATAAAAATACCCAAATCGCTATAAGTTTGCTTATAATATTTGAAGAGTTCCCTCGATTTCTCTGGGATGCCATCATCAGATCCTAGTTTCCTTCTCATGGTAGTAGCCTTGAGATATCTCCTTTCCAACATAAAAATAATTATTAAAATCGGTTCATAAAGGACGAAGTTATAGTAGTATAGTTATGTAGTTATGTTACGGGTCATCAGAAGCCTGATAGTCTGACAACCAGTCTTACCAAGGGGTATTGTATTACCCAGTTACTGGATTGTGGAGGTCAGATAGGTAGTCGCTCCATGTAAAATACGGTATTCAGCTGCATCCGGTTAGACTGGAAGCAGACCCCAACATAGTTGGGAAAAGGCTAGGCAGATGATGATGTCGACTGAACAAGTGAGCTTATGAAGGCCGCAGGAATTCGCTGGATGCGGGAAGCACAGAATCGGTCGAAGTGGCGGAGCTTGGGGAAGGCCAATGTCCAGCAGTGGACGTCTTTGATGATGATGATCAGAATATTGTTTCAGGTCAATCAATCTGCCTAGCCTTTTCCCAACTGTGTTGGGGTTCGTTTCCAGTCTAGCCAGATGCAACTGAATACCAGTATTTTACACGAAACGACTGCCTATCTGACCTCCACAACCCAGTTACTGGGTGACACGATACTCCTTGATATTACTGGTTATTAGACTTTTTTGTTTATCACTACCCGTAATGACTGACAAAGATCTACGAATGAAAGCTGGGACCAAAGGCTTATCGTGCTTTCCAAGACACGGAGGAAGGTCTCGAAATGTAATGGTCAAATATCCACGACCTGACCGTGCTAAGCGTAGTTTAAAACTGTGCGTGGGCTGTCGATAAAAACCAGCGCTGGAGCTCTGTCTCGCATAGGATCGCAACATGACCATTTTGCGTGGATGTGACGCATATGTTCCCCCAAATTGTTCATTTTTACCCGACTACGGCAAAGCCAAAAGGAAGGGTTATGATTTTAGCAGTCTATGTATGTGTGTTTGTATGTATGTATGTTTGTATGTATCTATGTATGTATGTTTGTTTTTACGTGTGTTCCACCGTAGCGCCTAAACTACTAAACCGATTTTGATGAATGAGGTATCAATAGATTCGTAATAATAGTCCGGGTGACATAGGCTATATAATTTTTCCCTAAATTTAATTTGGTGGACTTTACACGTAAATTTCTAACCTCGAAAAAAAAAAAAATGGGATGATCATGACATGTTTGGTATCAAAAGAAAGGTCTTGACGAGCACATTACAAATATGTATATAATATTATATTTTCAAAGTAAACAAATATGTTTAAATCGTTAAAAACAAGCAAAAGTGAGACTGCGCTACGTAGTATCGCAAGATGTTACCAACGTGCAGTTAATCAAATCTTAATAAGTAGTACCGATTTGTAATTCCACTCTTAAGAAGAAAAACAAGTACAACGAAATATTTATATTTTGGATTTCTTCGAAGCTCGATATCGATATATGGTGTTGGCGTCAAAATAAATCGCTCTATGGTTTCGTCCAAAGCACTATGCACTGCTATTGGAATTTAAAATAGGTTAATTACTGAACTATTGTATTACTCTACTCTTATTTACGTTTATCTAGTGTAAAAACGGAAAAGTATAAATAAAAAATAAAGTTTAATAAAAAACTGTAACCCGACTACGGGAAAATAAAAATGATCTAAAAAGTACGAAACAAGCAAATATTTCAGACAGAAATCAAGACATAGGTACAAAAATGGTCAAGGTAAAGCCGTCGTCGCATGCCATTATAATTTTGTAGGTGTTCTTGGCACCAACATGGTATACAGGCATTCGACCACGGCTTTACCTTGACCATTTTTGTACCTATGTCTTGATTTCTGTCTGAAATATTTGCTTGTTTCGTACTTTTTAGATCATTTTTATTTTCCCGTAGTCGGGTTACAGTTTTTTATTAAACTTTATTTTTTTATTGTGTTTGTATTTTTTCTTTGCGTCATGTTTACCACAAAAAATCTTCTTTTTTACCTTTTCGTTGGCTGTTATCATTTAGCCACGAGCCCTCAATATTGTTCCAGGTATTGCACTTTAATTTGTTTCTATCCAGCACTATCTCTGCTTCAATATTTTTCATTTTGTTCTCCTAAGTAAAAATACCCTTTTCTATCCCTTTTCCAGGAACAGAGCTAATATCTTTCAATGTATTTGTACATTGTAATTTCTCAGAAGCAGTCCGGAGATTGGATTTGTTCTCAATCTCAATAGATTTTGTCCCCCTATTACATGCGACTTAAACAAAACTGGTCACTTGTTGGTAAAATGTATACTTCTGCCTACCCATTTGTAGAATGCAGGCACGATATTAAAGATAAGGATAACGATAATAGCATACGGTGAAGGTTTGCCCAGCTTGGGCGGAGCATCGCCGTGTCCTCGTGGAGGCGATCAGCGGCGGTGATCTCTAGCATCCGCCCTGGTTCAGGCCATCGTACGGAGCGAGAGGAAATGGCAGGCCGTCACCTCCTTCTGCGAGGTGGTAATGCTCCCAAAGGAGGAGGCGGAACGCGTGAGGAATAGAGAAATTTCGCGCCCTCACGCCCCTTACCGCCGCAGGAGGAGACGCCCAGGGCGTCGGGAATCGCGAGCCGATTTCCGGCCACCGTAGGCGCGGGCTTGCGGACGGTGAGCAATGGGTAGCTTGTCGTCCGATAAGAACTAGGCCTGGGTCGACGGCGCGTTGTGTTCTACGCGCGCCTTAAAGAGATGTCAGCAGAATTGACGGGGTCCGCTTAGGCCAATGCCTGCCGGGGGTTCGAAGAAAATCGATAGGGAAATCGTGGCCCCCGGCAACAGGGCAACCGAAGGAACACGGGTGGGTTTTAGTCAGTAAGAGTCTGACACGCCCTCCCGCTCCGCCCAGAGCGGTAGAAGTTATTTGATAATTTCCAACAAAAAAAAAGGATAGAATAGAATGTGGGTGTACTATAATATAGGTCCTCCTCTGTCTAGCCCTTTGGGAATACGGGCGTGATGTTATGTTATAAGGATAAAGATATACAAATATATATAATTGTTTATTTTGAAAAACGCTTCATTAATACAGGTTCGTGCAACATCTTTTTTCGCCTTCCTTCTGTGTTTATTGAGCGCTAGAGTACATTTTCACGGATTTTCAATGTGATTCTTTATAATGTGCACATATCGAAATGAGGGAATCTATGCTTAATTTTAACGACAGAAAAAAAAAATTAAATACTTTTTATGGGATTCAAAAAAAATGTAAAGAAACGGTGTAACTTTTAAACTAAATCATCTATCGCAAAACAAACTCCATAATGATTGGAAGTAATTAGGCGTCCTCATAAAATAAAAAATGTAGAAAAAACACTATCCTCAATTGAAAATAAACATGTTTTTTTAGCAAAAATCTGTAGTTTTTTTATCAATTTTTACAATAATTGTAAAATTTATCAATTAGATGCCAAAGAGAAACAAAAAAAAATTGATTTTTAATATTAAAAAACAAAAAAAGAACCGCCAATAAAATTAAGCATAGATTCCCTCATTTCGATATGTGCACATCTGTATACACACCTTTGGAACTATTTCCATTATCTCTTTTTAGATTAAAACAAATATCATTCTTCCTAACCATATTCTCTCCATTCACACATCCACACAACTTATCTCGAAATTCCATTACACGAAGGTTCCATAAATAATAAGAATATCGATAGAATATGTATTATTTTGTTAGTGCCAGATATATCGTTATTCGCGGTTCAATTCTGTTTGGCACCCGTTTTGATGATATACACAAGGAGTTATATTTGATCTATGTTTGTGTGTTTGTACCTAGTTCCAGTGAATTTGGAACCGTGTAAGTCTGGTGAGGTTGTGAATTTGTATTGGGACACACGGATGTCTTTAATGAGAAACTTATTCGTAATACTACAAACTGTGCATGTATAATAAAAGACCGTCTTCTCAATAACTGCATTTGATTCGTTTTCAATCTACGTAAATATGATCATGTCTCTGCGCTTCTAAAGTGGTTGCCCATACGCCAGCGCAGAGAGCAAAGGGCGCTGACCACCTTGTTCTCATTTCTTAACTCTCTCTCTTCCCCTAGTTATCTAGCCCTGCACTTTCAGTACATTTGCGACAACCACAGTATAAATCTACGTTCATCTCACAATCGCCTTCTTCAATGTCCCACCCATCGCACAGACTTCATTCACTCTTCTTTCTTCGTTCAGTCTATTTCTCTGTGGAATGCGCTTCCTCAGGAAATCAGGATGGCGACCAACCAATTATCTTTTAAAGTTAAAGTTTGCGAGCACATTCGCAAGAAGCTGGCAGTATCATCACAACGGTAATGATTTCCTGTTGTTTGTCTTATTTGCTTTAGTATTTTTATGTGTATTTATTTTTGTTTAAATTTATAATTGGAAATATATATTTATGTATATTTTTATATTTAAATAAATATTTATTCCTCAATTCTCGCTATTGCACCTACCACTGTTTGTCTCTGCATCACCCAAAGGTTGACTGGTAGAAAGTGCCTTTGGCATTAAGTCCGCCTCTGTACATTTGTGTGCTTGAAGTATTAAATAAATAAATAAAAGGTACCATTTTGATTTTTAATACTGAAGTTTTTATTTTCAATAAGCTAATTCGTTTATTAGAAACCCTTATCAAATATAATATTAAAGTTCATTAATTATTTACAAAATAAAAATAGATATTATATACTAACTTAACTAGAACTATTTACAAACTAAAATATAGCGTCGAAAAATTCATCCGCATCGCTGTCGACTGGTAATGTACCCAAGAGACTGGCCGCATTGCCACGTTGTATGGCAATGCTTAGCCTCTGGCCAAGGTAAAAACCAGCCCTTGGGTCACGGGAAGTGTCAAATAGCCGTTTTGAGATGTCACGGAAGAGGCCATGGGCACTCGGACCCCACGGCCCGAGGGTTTCAACCCCAAACGGCTCGAAAGTATAGTTACCAATGAGGTTATTATACTTACGCCGCTTGAGGTTTTCTGCAGCCGCAGTAGCAGCACCAGCACAGCACGCAGAGCTAGGAAGATGGGATGGCGCAAGAGTGTCGACACAGGTTGCGTCCCACACTAAAGGCCTACCCACCTTCCATGGAAATAAGGACATGCCGTCCGGTCTCTTGCCATCGTCGCGTGCCAGGCCATTGGGTTCTAATACAGCTGGAACGCCGGCGGTAACAAGAGCTCGTCGGATGATGTCGTTGATGTTTGCGTGCCGCGCTAAGCGGCCCGCACTTCGGCTGCAAGACAGACCGTGATGGCCGAGACTGTTGACAACTTCGCCACAGTGACAGCGATGAGGAGAACAACATGGAGCTCCTAGTCGTAGGGAAGCAGCGAGGCGGAAAGTGGTGTCGTCGAGCAAAGTGCCTATATTCGACGACGGTAGTGCATGAAGCCACAGACCCGATTCGCACTTACTCATAGCCAGCAGGCGCGCACGCTCCGCAGTAGTAGTAGACGTGTTAAGTAAATTGTTCTGTACTACTCTGCAGAGCGGCTCATCCCACCGCCTTTGAGAAAATGGATAATCGGGTAGATCAGAGTTCGGGCAAGCCATTCTCCAGGCATTCATAGCCTCAGTGAAGCCCGGCACATCAAAATTAATCAGTGTGGAGGCTAGAATTTTCCTGATTAATTTCTCAGTTCCATGGACCGAGGATATGAAAGCCGGTAGACTAATACTCGAAATTTTGCGGACGCCGAGGCCTCCCATACGGATGGGAAGAGTAGCTTGTGCCCAAGCTCGGTCGTCCATGGCCACATTTAAAAGTCCATACTGAAGTTAAATTATAATAATGCAAGTAAGATATTAGAACAGCACTAAAAAATTTGATGAACTTTGTCATTACTAATCGTCAACTTTACACTTGGCATTCACTTTCTTACTCACATTCTTAATCACATTTGCTGGAATAAACGATGGAGACGGCTAATAGCACCTAAGTAGTTTAATGGGACTCAAACAAAACAAGGCCGTGATGTTTTGTTATGTGTAGTCTGATAAATGATCTAATTTGAAGATATTACTGGATACCCTTATCACACACACACTACACACTTACACACTTATCCATGCAGAATCAGCTAAGCCGATCACGTATCACCACACATGTTGCATTAAGTTTGACGTGGTATAAAGCTTATTCTGACTGACTCAAGCCCATTCCGCGTCGATAAGATAACAATTTGTCGCGCAATTATCTCTCTAATAATCACCATAATTAAAAATAAAAAGTCATTTATTCTAACTAGGCTGAGAATCAGCACTTTTCGAACGTCAAAATTACATAAGACAGAAAAACGCCCATCCTTCACTCCATAACTCCATTAGATGCCAAGATTTTTGCTGTAAATTTAAAATACTTAAAAGTATGCCACCTTTCCTAACTACATGTATGTCAGCGCCGAATAGTCATACCTTGAGCATCGTTAGTGCGCTTTGAGTCGTCATTTATTATATTAACCCCATATAAAGAACTTCATTAGACTGTACTGTGGACCCCTGGGCAGGTATGATTGCGTCAGGATTCCATTTTTCCTCAATAAATCTATGGGATTAAAATTATGAAAAGCGCTCAGTATGTGGTATGTGATGAGTTGCTTCTTATGAAGATGATAGGAGAGTAATAAAGACACGTGATTATTTCCTACTGTTTATGTCTTAAAGTTTTGATCCGATGTTTATTATAAAAACAAGGATCTTCGTTGAGAATATTAGGATCGAAAATACAGGAGCTATTCAGAAATTCAGATAAACTACAAAATGCATTGGATTGCCAATAAAATTTAAACAACACCACCAAATCTAAATCTTTATACCCCACACAAACCCTCTAAAATTCTCTATACCATCCTAAAATTAACCGAAACGACGTGCACTAAAAATCTAAAACAGCAATGTCTCAACTATTCAGAGGCGGAGACGTATCACCCATTCCGTTCCCGCGTCTTTCAACGGAACTGTTTTATAGTATGAACGTGAGACCAAGGCTAGTACTTAGCCAGTCGTAAATCCAGCCAGACGATATACCTAGTTTATGTACTTAAACTTTGTTATTTATATGTGTATGTATTAACCGCCGCGGTGTTGTGGCTTTTATACGAAGGGATGTTTGTGATTTTATAGCGGTCAAAAAAGTAAGGGGGTTTCAAATTAACTCTCTTAAACGTAAATCTATTCAAATACATAATTTATTGCATTTAAATCGTAAACTATCCTCCTCAATGTCCTCTAAAATGAGTAGCCCTGAAAAAAATATTGATTATAACTTGCCCAGCAGTGGGACACAATATATACTTGTCGGATCCGGTCATTAGTGCGGACACGAAACGAATCGCAAGCGCGCCACTGGCGACATCAAGCGCTCTACCCACACCAAAGGCGCGCTTCTACAGAGTCGTGATGTTTTAAGGCCATAGCGAGGAGGGATTCAGCCTTCGATCGCATCGGAGTCAAGACGTCGCGGAACTGTTCTCGATTCGTGGTGCTCAGTTATTGTGTTAGTTGTAATTTGTGATCATTGTGTTAATTGGTGATTTTAATAAACGCCGTTGCACCCAGTGTGTGTATAATTTAGCTAGTGTGATTAATTTGATAGTAAATTATAATGTGATCTGAACGGCAAACTGTATTTCTATTGCGCATTAACCAACACTACCAACACTACGCCCACAGTAGTTAAAATATCGCTGATAATAACGAAAGAGTCACATACCGGTCTCCGACATACTAATAATAAAAAACCGGCCAAGTGCGTGTCAGATCACGTACAATGAAGGGTTTCTTAGTTCGGATGAATTTATGGCAAGAACAAACTTAACATTGTAGTTGAAAAACATGTTTTACGATACATTCCAACTGGAAATGTAAGTTTGTAGACACAATATTGAGAGATTTACCATGTTTTAAGACCATAGACTTTTTATAGGTTTTCCTGTTATCTATGAGTAAAGAACCATTCTCCGTATTTTTTTCAAAATTTTTGGCTCGTTAGTTTCGAAGATAAGCAGGGGCAATTTTCTTAAATATCTTTTAGAACATTATTTAAAAATAAATATATATTTGTGATCCTCACAGTAATCCTCACAATAAGTTCTTTCATTTGATATGTCACACCGTACATTTTGCAAAACTTTGTTTTCAAATTGTCAGTTTGCCACCGAAAAAAAAAAAAAAAACCCGACTGCAAAAACTCATAACTGAAGAGAGAAAAACAAGCGTTATAATCTATAGGATTTTGGTATTGCAGGCGGGGGACAAACATAAGTTTCACCAAAATTTCAGTTTATTAAAGATAAAGAGATAAAGATAAAGATCATTTATTTGTCCAAAACATGGGTATTGGTTTGTCCCGCCTTTTTTTTGTACCAATATTGTTGTTTTTTTTTTATTCCCTCCCTTTTTCTTGTATTTAACTAACAAGATTTGATACAATTCCTACATTAATCCCAAACAAACTAGAACTGAAATTTTAATTACTACAACTCACAGTAATAGATACAAATTAATTCTTAATAAGAGCAATGAGATACCTGAATATACATAAGACGTAAATCCAATATAATCAGCTTTCAAGTTATGATCTATGTAATTAATACTTCGAATACCTTCATTTGACAAGATGCCACTCAAATAGTGATGTTAGTGATAATATTGATCAAGAGTACCTATATGAAAGGGATATGGTGTCAATGTTGATTACTGATAGGCGTCTGATATTCTAGGTAAGAATAAGTCGCTTCCGTCAATCTTGCAGTGCATGTGTCATATCTAATATCTAGGAAGAATAAAAGCAGAAAGTACGATCTACGGAAGAATAGACAAAATGACAGATAAACAATCACTATCTGTCATTTTGTCTATTCTTCCGTCGACAAAACTCGTTTCTACGGTGGTCATGCTACGCGTGCAGGAAGATTAGTGGCGATGTGCTTTGAGGTTCTAAAAAAAATATGATTCAAAGCGTGGCAATTATGCTGATGATTATGTTTTTTTTTAAGTTAACCGACACTGTCCCACTGTTGGGCAAAGGCTCCTCCAAATTAGACACAAGACGGACAGGCAGATCTCAAAGAAGAAGAAAAAAGTTCTAATTGCTGTACCCACCCAATACTTCCTAGCTTCAACCATTGCATCGAACAGAAAGTCTTAACAAAGAGCACACGTTGCTTTTCTGTATATTTCCCGTAGGTACTGTAGCTTTCACCAGTCAAAAATTTTACATCCCAGCTACGCCGAACCAAATAAAATCTCCACGAGTTCCAATAATGTTAACAAAAATAAATTGACCTCCCTGCGAATCGTTTTTAAAATTGCCAGATTCTGCCTACCCAGCACGGTTCGCGGTGTGAAACGAAAAAATCGCCGGTAAAGCCGAAAGCCGACGGCTTCGATTTTATTCACCTTTTTGGATGGTTCGGAATCGACTGGAGCAGTTATTATCGTGTTTTGTAGAGGAAAAGTAATAATGCTGATGCGATGACTGGGCGATTTTGTTCAGGTATACTTTGATTGTTTTTTTTTTTTATGACGCTTAGTGAATTTATTCGGTGGTAGTTATGAAAAAATATCGCTGGCGGGAAATAAGTAATAATCGTTATGCGTAACGTTTTAGTAGAGACAAAGGAGAAAATTCATTTTGGGCTAAATCATGAAATTGCCGGCCAAACAATAAAAAAGTTATATTCCATTAGAACATGTAAACACTTCACCCTGCGCTGTTATACGAGCTTGAAAAATACTGTTTTCAGTATGTTTTAGAAAGAATAACAGTAATCTAATTATAGTAATAGCTTTTTATGCCAATAAACATTACAGTTATCATCTTTAACTGTGAAACTAGGCTCTAGGGTTATTCTCCATCTAACTACAGTATGCGAAATAAAGTTTTTTTTTTCACTAGTACTTGTATTAGCTTTTTGAAATAGGTATCACTAATATTAACTGGTTTTAGGTCTATTTAGTGGTTTCTGTTCTCGCAATAACAGTGAAATAATATAAATTATTTTAGATACATAAATAACGGATGTAAAAAAAGCGTAACGATGCCGAGATATATTGAAGATCTCCTATATTGAAAGTCAAAGTTTTATTTTTATTTACTTTTTTTCACGAAAACAAGTTTAACAACAAGTTTGTAGTAACTCCTATATTCTCCGTAAGGTTATCCGTAAGGTTCTTAATGTTTATTATGCAATTCCAAATATGACAAGCTATTGCGAGAGGCATACCTGCACATACTGAACCATATTCCAGTACAAAAAATTCACAATGAGCTTGCTTGCGGCTTCGTTAAGCTTCTTTTTACAACCGTTATTTATGTACCTACCAAAAATAATGTGTTTTTTATTTCACGGTTTTTAAGTGAATAGATACTAATGATACCTACGACTGATATCTATTTCAATCAGCTAATATTAGAACTGGAGAAAAAAAAAACTATTTTGCACATTGTAGTTATGTGGAGAATAACCCTAGAGCCTTAATTTCACAGTAAAAGATAATAACTGTAATGTTAACCGGCATAAAAAGCTATTACTATAATTAGATTACTGTTATTCTTTTATCTAAGACATACTGAAAACAGTATTATTCAAACTCGTATAACAGCGCAGGGAATGGCCCTACAGATTTGGTCCCACAGCGAAAAGTGAAGAGAATAACATGTTCTAACGGAATATATATTTTTTTTGTTTGGCCGGCACTTTAACATTTAGCCCAAAAATGTATAGACGGTGAATGTTCTCCTTTGTAGTCACTTCATTCTGGCTTTTGTGTTTGCGATTGCTAAAATTAAGTAGGACATAATTTTATTTATCGACTTCAAAAAAAAAAAAAATCAAGCTTATAAGTCAACGCAATAAACCTAGTAGTTCTGCAAAGAGTAGACCTAGCGAGAACAAACTTTTTTGCAACAATTTAAAACGAGATAATTAACAATTTTTTTTTTATTTTGGTGAATATCCTGTTTTAAATAACTTTAGTACCTACCTAGTGAAAATAACCATGTCAGTTTAAAATCCTATAATTAATATACATAACCAACTTAAAAAAAAAACCGAATGCGGCTGTAGGTTACTAAAAAAGCATTATGGTGGTAAGGCGATAATTAAACAGAAATAAACCAACTCACAACTAACCAACTACTATCTGTTAAACACTTCGATCAATTTGCTCGTTTTTTGTGACGAGTGATCGTAAGTGTAACATAATATTTTGATGATTCGTGACTTTATTACTAGGTGCCATGGTTGTAATTAGGTTGAGCTTAAAACTGTTTTAAAACTTTTGTCTCAGTTCGTTAGTAAACAAATGAAGCTGTATAAGTACATATTCACGAGGACAGTATTTAGCTTTGATTAAGTACGTGACCCGTTATCTAGTTGGTATAACACGAGACTTTTCAAATTCAAATCATTTATTGTGGATCATAGGTTTATAAGATGTTGAGTTAGTTACAGGTAAGTCTGCTATGTCCCCCCATTGAGGCATACAAAATTCATATTATCAGTTCGGAACATAGTTAAAATCAGTAGGACAGTACCAACATCAAATTGTCATGCTATACATTAAGATTAAGTTAGTATAATATTTATGTCAAATTATAAACTAGTCATATTACAAAATAGTTTGCAAAACAATTATTGCACAGTGCGTACTTCATAGTTTATGAGTATCTAGTTTTTAAATTCATGATTGTGTATTGGTTTGTTATAATAAATAGAGTAGCTTAGCATCTCGACTCAGCACACAAGGTTGTTGACATATGGAATGTGAGCTCGGCTATCATTGTGCCGATTGTCGTTACGGTCAATGGCCTGATGGCCGAAAGCTTTGATCAACATCTTCCGAGGATCTAGTTAGGCGGTTGGATCAAGGGCCTCATTCAGAAGGCAGACTCCTCGATACGGCTCGCATTGTGAGGAGGTTCTTGTCTCTGCAGCTCTAACCACCGGAATCTTGGACCCTGCTCCTGACACCGGCGCACCTCTATTATTTTTTTATTTTTTTTAAAGAAATATTTAAAAATGTAAATGAATAAGAATCAAAATGAATAAACGAAATAAGTAAAGTAATAACATTAATTACGTATCAATATTTCGTGTAGTATTTTCTTTAAGGTATTTATATCGCTCATAGTTCTGGGAAAAGGTGGAAGATTATTAAAGATAGAAAGAAAGAAAAATAGGTTTATTTGTCACAGAAACACGTGCATACATAAAAGACAAAAGTAATCAGAGAATAACACAAAGTACATAACAAATCACAAGCATAGAACAGAAATAACTTAGGCGGCAGCTGCACGACATGACTGTGACAAGAAGGCTTCCACTCAGCATGATGCAGTGCTATGGAAACCCATAGCACAGCGCTGATTTTCAGTGGTAATCCGAAAAAAAAAAAAAAGATGTAAGGAAATCAAGTCAGGTTCAGTGATTTTTCTATTAAACATGTAACAAAATAAAATAAACAGTGCTTAGAATATAAGACAACTACACAATAAATTATAAGAAACATTTAAAAAAACTACTGACAGGCATCACCGCACGTACGTGCATAAATAATGCAGATACCTAACGATAACATATTATTACTACACGAGGATATAGAAGTGTTTTGTCTCACTACCACGATACGACACGTGGGCTCATACAAAAGATGCTTTGTTTTACTGGCCACTGACCGTATGGTGCACAGCTGGTCTTTGTGAGTGGCCCTAGTGCAAAATTCAAATAAGTTTAGATTTGATTTTATGAACATTACAGTTTCATATATTTTATACTAGCTGCGCCCCGCGGTTTCACCCGCATAAGTCTCAATCCCGTGGAAAAAAAAAGTATCCTATGTTCTTTTCCAGGGCATCATCTATATATGTGCCAAATTTCATTTAAATCCGTTCAGCCGTTTTAGCGTGAAGGCGTAACAAACTAACTTACTTTCGCATTTATAATATTAAGGATTATTCCATGCACTAGGGAGAGTTAATATTTTCAAATTTGTAAAATGTGGTTTGCATGAATCTGCTAGGTGTATAGTGCACATCGATTTAATACAAAGTTCTTGAACTCTAAAAGCACGCTCTTTTTCTACAGAATTGTAGTACTTTACTTTTGAAGCTAGTTTAGAGCCTATGCACACCACGTTTTTTAAACGCGCCGTCGACGCGCGTTTGTAGCGATACAGACGCGATACGCACGCGAGTCAGACGCAGCCTGTAGACCTTCTGTAGGATAAAAGCGCGCCGTCGACGCGCGTTTCTAAAACGCGCGTCGACGGCGCGTTTAAAAAACGTAGTGTGCACAGGCCCTTACACCTAACAAAACTCAGTCACACAAAGTATTCGACGGGACCTAACAATTTGGCGAGCACAGTAGAGTCATTTAGTGACCTTATTGTAAAACGTTGTAGTTTTGTTATGATAAGGTTGTCCCAGGGCCGATTTCACTGATAGAAATCTAAAATTTAGCAATTTATTGCATTTTGAGGAGCTATTCTGCTCATCACGCCGAAGATCCTCATCAGATCTCACACCAAGTTTTTATAAGACCGATTTAATTTACTACCTTAAATTCATTCAAATAAGTATGTCTTAATAAGTCAAACTAACTAAAAACAGTCCCAAAACTACTAAATAGTTCCTGCAAAAGCACTCAGTTAATTTACAAATTAAGAAAATGGACTAAGGACTAAAGAGGCTATCGCTTCAGCTAATTCGACTGTAATCGTTCGAGTCCCATGAGACTGGGATCATGATTTTATGGTTGAAGACTAAAGTAGTTAAAGGACATTCATATTGATACCTACTTACTTTAGCGATATTCCTTGGAATATTCAACCCTAATACAAGTCAGTAAAGTAAGTGCTTAAATGTGAAAAGTCAAAGGGAAAATTGCGTTAATCATGCATGGTAGATGGGTTGGTGATGCCCGTTAAAACACCTGGCAGGAAAACGTGACTGCATCAGCTCCTTTAGGTAATACATCTTGATTTTTGTGGCATGTTACTTGGAAAAAGACATATTGGTAATTTGTATGTTGTCCCAAATTAATGTGCTTTTAAATTTTTTCCGCATATTTTTTCCGCACTGCCTCAGTTTTTTGACAACTAAAAATGATAACTTAGGACGGTACTAAATTAAAGCAACAATGGAAATAAATGTATTGTTTAAACGTATCTTATTTCTTAAATATTTTAATTGGATCAAAATAAGTCAAGTTTTACATCCAGACGGTTTTGAGTGCCTGACTGAACCAAGTTTTTCTCTGAACTCGACTAGTCTAGGACGAAGACGGCTCTTTAAAGATCGGTACAACTGAAGTACGTATCTTGATGTAAGTATTGAACGTTTTCTATGGATAGCTTAGCAGTAGCTTTGTTTAAGATTTTGCAAAGGTACCCGTATATTTTACTATCATAAAAGTAGATTGAACATGACTTCCAAATTTTATTGTCCTTCAAAATCTGCCTAGCCTTTTCCCAACTATATTGGGGTCGGCTTCCAGTCTAACCGGATGCAGCTGAATCCCATTATTTTACATGAAGCGACTGCCTATCTGACCTCGACAACCCAGTAACTGGGTAATACGATACCCCTTGGTAAGACTGGTTGTCAGACTTTCGGGCTTCTGACTTATTATTTTACGTATGAAAGTAACATTCAAGACGATTATGTCACAAATCTGAAAAATACCCACTACAAAAAAAGATGTGAATTTTTGATAACACTAAAAATTACGAAATAAAATTATAACTCGAAAACTACAAAAAATCTCGGAACATACATGGGGATTCTCGAATACCCCTGGGCATGAGGAATGTATTTTTTTATGACGTCTCTATTTGGACCACCTTGTGTTTCAAGCTCAACCAAACTTCAACCACGAAGGTTCATTGTAAACTCCACGGTATAAACATTTTCATAATGCTGCCGGCAGCTGATGCAATATTAAATTTTAAATATCGAACGCTTGTGTCGCCCGACATTCAATTTGCCGCGAAATCTCTGTTCGGAGCCGCTGAACACACGACACTAAAAATAACGGTTTTGATGGCGGCTGCAGGCGGGCGATTTAAAAGATCGTAATGTACTTAATGGCGTTGTACGGTTTTACTATTGTCTTATGTGACGGTTATTTGAGATTTAGGTATGAAATACGTGCTTTATATTATCTTAGGCGAGAATTATAGCAATTGTTTAATAAATTACCTATTATCATTAATTTGGTTATGAATTATTACTTTATACATTTTACTTGAATTTAAATTATGCCACTCAACGCTGGTTTTTAATTGGTATATCTAAGAATTGAGTTAAATCATAACAAGCAAAAATAATGTCGATGTACCTATTCAAAATGTCATTAAATTTTGGCAAAATATAAGTAAAATGTTCGTCCAAAGCAACAGCTGTTAAGATTAGTATATTTATTTTTCTTGTTTATCAACAATGTTAGAACCTGTTGAGTACATTTTATACTTTTCTAGTGTCATAGATCTTACATTACTTAGGTCAATACAATTTCTTTCAAATAAGAAGTACTAGAGTCCTAAGTGCTCACAAAACATCGTAATGATATCGACGCTTGAAAGGTAACATTGACTAAGCGACATGGGAACCCATGTCGCTTCTTCAGTGTTGCCTTTCAAGCGTCGATATGTTTGTGTGTCTCGAGCATAAACATCATTATTACGTACAAGTATAATAAATTAATGATGTAGGTACTATAAAGGTATAAAGGGTACTATAAAAAATTAAGGTCCCAAGATTCTAGGTAATTGCGAACGCAGTTTTAAACGAGCTTGAAAGCTTTTTAAAAGGCATCATGTATGGAAAATGGTTTTATAAAAGACAATGAATAAAGTGCCCTTTTTGAAATTATAAAGTGGAAAGTTAAACCCAGTCTACGGTACTTATTACCTACATGAAATTTATCTTGCGTTTAAAAAAATATCGGTTTTTTTTTTAGTTTAAATAATTTTCTACGAAAAGTGAGTCTTGATTTATTTGGTAGAGTTTATCTTTATTTATATAGTCTACAGATCAATCGGTCGATTTGTTAAAAATCTCTTTAAGTTGCTCAATACGAAAATAAAATCAAAGAGCATTTTTCTTGTGGCCCACATAAAAGCGAGTACTGATCAAAATTCAAAGGAATTTTCCTCCAATAGAGATATTGTGGAAATACCTCATATTAAAATGTAATAAAATTCTCCGTCGCTAATATAATTCTGTGGCGTGGACCCGGCCTAGCGGTGGCGACATATACGCCTGTAAATTCGCTTCCAGTAGGAATATTTATTTGACTAAATGAAGTTTTGGAAAGTTTCCTTCTAATAGTCCGTGAGCCAGCAACAGGTTTTTCGGACCAATTTCCTCTCAAGCGATAACTCGTGAAATGCTTCAGAGAGTTGTATTAAACAGCATGGTGAACGTCAGCTGCCGCTCCGTGGGTGGGTGGGGCAGCGGCAGCCTCTCAATCACATAAAAAAAAATGTTTTCAGTCATTTCCTCCCGACTGAAAATTTGTTAAATGATAGTTAACGCAATTATTCGAAGATAAGAAAAAGTCAGCTGGCCATACCGTGGTGGATTATACGTCACCTGAAAATGTGTCAGATGATAGTTTACATGCTATTTTGAATAAATAAAAATGTCAGCTGCCTCTATGTTGGTGGAAAAGTCGTCAGCTGATGCAGTGAAAGATGGAGCATGGGAGCCATCTCTTATTTAAATACGTCAGCTCACGGGTTTTCCACCAACATAGAGGCAGCTGACGTTTTTATTTATTCAAAATTGCATGTAAACTATCATCTGACACATTTTCAAGTATTTAAATAAGCGATGGCTCCCATGCTCCACCTTTCACTGCATCAGCTGACGACCTTTCCACCAACATAGAGCCAGCTGACGTTTTTATTTATTAAAATAGCATGTAAACTGTCATCTGACACATTTTCAAGAGAGAGGAAATCACTGAACGAAAAAATTTTTTTGGATGTTCGTGTGACCAGCTGACGTATAATCTACCATGGTACGGCCAGCTGACTTTTTTTATCTTCGAATAATTGCGTTAACTATCATTTAACAAATTTTCAGTCAGGAGGAAATGACTGAAAACATTTTATTTTTTTACGTGATTGAGAGGCTGCCGCTGCCCCACCCACCCACGGAGCGGCAGCTGACGTTCACCATGCTGTTTAATACAACTCTCTGAAGCATTTCACGAGTTATCGCTTGAGAGGAAATGACTGACAAAATATACTATCTGGCTCACGGACTATAAGAAGCATCTACGAAAGCTTATGAAAAATTTGAAGTGTATATAAAACTGCGAGGTATGTCCTAAAAGGGAGGTTTTATTAGAGAAAATCATTTAACAAATAGGACAACAAACAAATCCTAGTTACACGCCCTCAAAATTGATCCAATATTTACTTTCCTGGCAATAACATCGATTAATATCGCCACCTTATTTTTAAAACACCATCATATTGCCCGAGTGCCCTTACTATTTATGTCAACAAATTAAACAAGGTCGGCGGGCACGTACGCAATAAAGCTCCTTGTGTCCACACAACTCTCGCAATACCCGCTGGCGGCGCGGCGCTACTGTCGACCAATCGATATGCGGCCGGTTGCTTAGCAACGATCATGTTGCAAAATAAACAATCGGATTCGGGCCCCCGTCTAGAACAAATTTACTTAGTTATTTTATTACTTATGTCAACATTTTAGATCGATATTAGAAGATTATTTACTCGTTGAAGTACGGAGCATGTTTTCGTGATATTTTTTTTGGTGAGTGAGTGAAAATGCGGGAGAGGGTGTTGTTGCCGGCGTGCCTCCCCGACCGTTGTGGGAAAGACTTTCGCTTTTCTCTGAAGAAACCGAGTCCCAACTATCCTCATGGACGCAAGGCAAAGAAACCCAGGATTGTCCCTGCGTTCACCATACAAGGTAACATTATTTTAACAATGGTTTGGGTGGGTATAGCAAAGGTTGTAAGGGCAATAGGATTACCTGCTCCTCAAAACCTCCAGTTTAATATTATGTTAAAAATAACACAAGAGCAACCAGCAACAGTGTGCTAATCAATCACCCACCCTAATCTGTTGCTGAGCCATCCCTTCAGTTAAAAAGCCAGTAGAATTGACTCTTAGAGACGTGCGAAAAATCTATTACAGGGCAGTAGGTTACTATGATGTTTATTATCTTCGTTAGCAATACTTATTTGGTATTTTTATTTGTACTGCCTTCACTATATGCATGGGTGTCCTGTATTCAGAAAGGAATATTGTAACTCTTGATGGGTTTTACTTAGGAGCCAATGTATTGAAAATAAAGTCTATGAGTGTTACCATGCCACCAAGTATTCTTGGAGTAAACTTAGCTTCATAGTGGCACCACAAGGCTTGCCCTAGTTTAGCCTACAGTAAAAATATACGTTCGTTTTTGTTTATTTTTAAACCGCGTGTTGATCGGCTGCCACGAGGAAACAAAGCTTTTTACTAAGCAAAATTTATTGGCATATATACATTTGTAATCCACTTCTTAGAAAGTGGAATAACCTATTTGGGAACTGCTTTTTAGCATTTTAACGTTCGAAAACTGGTCATTTTCACCTCATTCTTAAGAATTAACTTTAATTTTCAATAAGTTAGGATCTTAGTCTCACATTACTTTGTTTCTCTCTTTCCAGCCTTGCAAAAGAACACCAGAGTGCAGCCGCCACCAAAATGCGGCGTGTTCGACCCCCTGCCCGCTCGACCGACCATGTTCAGGAAGTGCTATCAGCGAGGAGAATTTCCCGTCTGCATCGAGTTCACCACCTTTGGCAAGCGGTTGGCATGGAAGGTGATTAACTTGACTTATTATTTTCAAAGGGCGAATTCGACCAAACATTTATCCCAAATATTAAGAAATTAATATGAGATCACGTTTCCGATAGCTAAATTGCTATCCAACTCCGTATAAGTTTTTTCCTAGGGATATAACTGTTTGCTTTTGAAACTATAGGTAGTCAAGTTCAGTGTTCTCTCCGGAAGCGTAACCAGGTCGCCTAGTTATGTCAGTTAGGAACGATACCTGAGTGTTCCGGTACTTATCATAATTGCTCGTTGGTGGTCGCCTACGCAAGTAGATATCGTAGTACATCATAAATTCATAACCTATTTTGATGACACAAAAATAAGTATCATTAAAACAAAAAAAGAACATTGGTATGTTTATATAAAGCACTCTCTTATCAAAGATATCTCAGATATTAAAATAAATACATAAGAAATTATATTTTTTTAGCTTAAAGGTACACCGTATCTTCGTAACCATCTCAGTAAAAAAACATAGTTTTAAAAAAACATATTTTTAAGAAATTACCATTAGGTAGGTACATCAAGCTTTGGGCACGCCACAAATGCGGCGATAAGTCCCTTCTTTGAGGAGTGGCTAGAGAGGCGCCACGGCGTCCTCACCTTCCGCCTGACGAAGGTCCTCACCAAACACGGCTGTTTCGGGAGGTTCCTGTTCAGGATAAGGCAGGAGGAAACGCCTGAGAGTCACCATTGTGTGGATCGCCCGGAGAACACGGTAGAGCATACGGTGGAGGCCTACCCGGCTTGGGCGGAGCATCGCCGTATCCTTTTGGAGGCGATCAGCGGCGGAGATCTCTCGCGTCCGGCCCTGGTTCAGGCCATATATGGTACGGAGCGAGAGGAAATGGGAGGCCGTCACCTCCTTCTGCGAGGCGGTAATGCTCCCAAAGGAGGAGGCGGAACACGTGAGGGATAGGGAAATTTCGCGCCCTCACGCCTGTAATCGCCGCAGGAGACGCCCTGGGCGTCGGGAATCGCAAGCCGATTTCCGGCCAACGTAGGTGCGGGCTTGTGGATGGTGAGCAATGGGTAGCTCACCGTCCGATAGGGACCAGGCCCGGGTCGACAGCGTGTTGTGTTCCACGCGCGCCTCAAAGAGATATCAGTAGAACTGACGGGGTCCGCCAAGGCCGATGCCTGCCGGGATTGCGAAGAAGTACGAAAGGGAGATCGTGGCCCCGGCAATATGGCAACTGAAGGAACACGGGTGGGTTTTACTCAGTAAGAGTCTGACACGCCTTCCCGCTCCGCTCAGAGCGGGAGAAGTTATTTGATTATTTCCCACCCAAAAAAAGGTACATCAAACTTCTCTGAACTAACGGAGTAAACTCGAGATATATTTTTTTATCGCTTTTAATAAGACATCTTCTTTGATCTTTTAAGCCCTGATTCTGAGGAATATACTAGTACAGTGGATATGGAATATTTTCTAGTCTAAGGAATATGTAATTTAATCAATTTTACGCTCTATTTATTTGAGCGAATGGGAAAATGAAGTAATCCCTAGATTTATTGGATGATAATATATATTCAGCTTGGCGGAAAGTGGCCCCAGAATATCCATTTATAGTTAACCCTCTGAAGGTAATAAAATTAAATGATAAGTTATTATTAGAATTAAGATTAAGATTAGTTAGTAAATCGCTTTGAGACTTGTTAGGTCATCGTTTAAACTCTTGGGACACTGGGTTAGTTAAAATTATTATTTGATGCCGTCAAGTGTATGAGCCTTTAACTACGTTTAAGTTTTGGCAGCAACTTTTGAGTTCATGTATCAAATAAAAAAACAAAAAGTTTAATTCATCATACAGCTGAACGATAAAAAACCCATCAGGCTTTATTAAAAAACAAGGTATATCTTTAGACATGGACCCTCGAGCCATTTTTGAATTTTGAACTTAATACCGACAAAGTTAAGTTCTAATATTGCTAAAACTGACGTTAAGCCGGAGTCTAAGTGGTCAATTTTGTATTAAAAACTTTAAAATTCAAAATACAATTTAAACTGGCTCAAGGGTTTTGACTTGGACTAAAGTTAGAACTTAGAACTCATTTTGTAATGAGACAAATCAAGTTCACTTTTATGAAATTCTTTACTACAAAAACCTAAACCAAACCACAGATAATATAATATTACGTAACCAATTCTTTTTATCTAAAACCATAGATTTTTTATTAATCGCCGACGTATAAAGGGGGGTGTTATAAGTTTCAAAGATCTTTATCATATATTTCACCTTTCTCTTCTCTAGGTGCCGATAGAAAAGCTGGACTTCCACCACTACCTGCCAATGTTCTTTGATGGCCTATCTGAGGCCGCCTACCCATACAACTTCATCGTAGAGAGAGGCATCCATGACCTGATCACCAAGGGATCCTACAAGGTCCTGCCCGTGGTGCCTCAACTTATCATACCGATTAAAAGTAAGTTTGATAATAATAATTGTTTAATAAAAAAAAGGGGTAGTAATAAAAGATCCGAAAAAAAATTAAATATGTGCATACTCAAAATATGAAATTTACGGCTATAAATACAAATTTTCCGACAACTTATATGCGAATACAAATAAAAAAAACCGGCCAAGTGCGTGTCGGACCACGCACAATGAAGGGTTCCGTAGTTGGGATGAATTTATCCCAAAAACAAACTTAACTTTGTAGTTGAAAAATATGTTCTCCCATATGGAATGTATGGGAAAACATGTTTTTGCAACTGTAAAGTTAAGTTGGTTGATTATTACTCGTTAATCTGTAGAGCCTACTTAGCTGTGATAGTTTTCCTTTTAATTTTGTTATATAAACTACTGTTGTGATTTTTTTCACACACCCAAAACTAACCATTTAGCCGGCAGGGGGGGGGACACTTGACTCTAACAAAAATTAGCACTTTAAAGCTTAATATTTAGCAAACGAATCCCTGAATCCAAAAATGGTTTTCACAAACTCACAATATTTTTGAAGGACCTTTCCAATGATACCCCTCACCATGGGGTAAAAAAATAAAAAAATAAACATCACCACTTTACGTGTATGAGAGATACCCTAAAAAAATTTGGTTTCATAATTTTGTTTTACCACTTTATCGGCGTAATTAATATGTATACCTATGCCAAATTACAGCTTTCTAGTACTAAGGGTCTCGGAGCTAGACCGCGGACAGACAGACAGACAGACAGACGGACATGACGAAACTATAAGGGTTCCTTGTTTACTACGGAATCCTAAAAACGATCGAATAAAATACTGAAACGACCGAATAAAATGCTGAAAATTCAGAAAAATCAATACAGAATTTGCTGACGTAATATTTTTCAAACATGCAAACAATCATACACCATGCATGCAGATTGCAAGTGAGCATGCAATATGCAGCGGGCATGGTTTCTGTCACGGCTCCGGCGCTGTGAGGCTCCGGCGGTCCTACGCGAGCTTATCGTTGCAGATGGTTTTAACGCTCGCCGCCCGCGGCTGAGGCTTCGGCTTTGAGCAAGCCGAAGCTGCGGTGCTCTTCAGCACGCGGGCTGCCTCGCCCCTCCGCGCCAACGCGGGCTAAAATTACACTCTAGGGGTAGGGCAGACAAGACTACGTGGAGTCGGTTTTGCAGCGATTTGCTGTCATTAACTTTTGTAGCACAACATATTGACTTTTCGGAAACTTAGTATTTTTTTTCAGAAGTTTAGTATTTTTTTGGAAATTTTATTGTAGATTCATATTCATACTGATACTGTGAAAAGCTTTTCACTATGAATATTGAGGTAGTTCTGATAGCCAGAAGTGGAAGTGGAAGAAAGTGACTTCATCAATGTCGTTTTCTTAGCGTTGATCTCAGGGAAAATCAATCGCTAAAGCGCAAGGAAGTTTGTTGGTCAATGTTAATTTTACTCTTTAAAATAAAAAAAATTACAAACAAAAAAAAAACAACCGACTTCAAAAAAAAAAAAAACACTACAAAGTGAAAAATAATTTTAATTTCGGAAGTCGGTGTCTTTGGTTTTGAATTTTCGTTTTTTGCCACCGACTTCCGAAATTAAAATTATTTTTAACTTTGTAGTGTTTTTTTTTGGAAGTAGGTTGTTTTTTTTTTGTAAAAAGATTTAATTATTCACTTTTTATTTGTGGTATTTACCCCCCACAAATTCGAATACCACTACTTGCTATGTAAATAACAGCGAGAGGAACTTAACATATCATCCACATACTAAGTGGGAAAAAATACGTATTATTGAAGCTAACTCAATAACTATCCAAGCAAAGTTAATAAAATTTATATGGGACCACCTCTAAAGTACGATCTATCAAACAAAAAAAGAATCATCAAAATCAATTCATAATTGGCGGAGTAATCGCGTAACAAAAAAAAAAAAATACTGTCGAATTGAGAACCTCCTCCTTTTGGAAGTCGGTTAAAAAATTACATTATTATAAAGTTAAATTACATTTTATCTCGTTTATTCACAGACGCCCTATCGACAAAACGTCCTGCGGTGATCTGTCACGCACTCACATGCATCAAAATGCTGGTTTGTGGCTGTGAGAGAGTCGGTGAAGCCCTCGTGCCCTATTACCGGCAGATACTGCCCATCCTTAACTTGTTCAAGGATAAGAACCGTAAGTTGAAGCTTTGCTATTGCATGCGTTTTATAAAAAATAACGAATATTTATTGGTATACTTTAAAATCAAGATGCTCTTTTTTAGAAGATATGTTCCAATATTACTTATTATGAATGCAAAAATTTTAGAACCAGTAGCTAGTTTTATTTTGTTAAAACATCTATAGAAAAATAGTAGACGGTCCACTTTTTCCTAAAATACTAAAAAAATAAGAACTGAAGCCTCAAAAAACCCAATAAAAAATCCGTAACACGATACAGTGACAACAGCGCAGACAAGCCATACTACGGGCCTTAATAAAGCTCATATATTTGTTAAAACGCAGGGGACTACATGGTAATGACAGACAATTTACGAAGCATTAGCTTCAGGTAGGAGTGTGGGACGCAAAAACGACGTGCCACTACTATTCAGTGACGGGAGTAATGGCGTCCTCTATTTTGTTCACTTGCGACAATTTGGTCGTACAAAATAATTACGTTTCTTCTTGAAACTTTATCAAATTGTATTCGGTTATGGTGGTTTCATTGCTCGGATTTTATTTAGTTTTGCTTCTTTTTAAAATCAGAAGTATGTTAAATTCCATCCTGTCATATTCCAAGACAGTAACAGACACCAAAATACCAAAATACAACACAAACTGGAGACATGGAACTCGGTAACAATGCGGCGTTGTCACCGCTGCGCGTAAGGGCAAAGCCCGCCAAACGCTCGAAACACCCCAAACGCCCCGAATTTCACAGCCACATGTAATTAATCTACCCCGGATGCCCCGACAAGTCTATTAAGCTGAAAACAATATCTTCTCGGCCCTCCACGTGTCAATTATGAGGTGAAAATGATTGATGACATCATTGACGCAAATCGGGCGTAGTGACGTAATTAGGTTTTGAAATTCGAAGCTTGTGTGAAAAAAGAGGGCTTTTGTTTTTTTTTTTACTGTTATGTTGCCATTTTGTTGGAACACTGACTGAGTTTTGGTTAGCAAAGAGGTTCAGTGTGTGATTTTTCTTTTTGTTTATCCAGAGCCTTTTCGCGTTAAAAATCTTGTGTTGCGCTTGTATGAATTGAATGTAGTCTAACAGATAGATCCTTTTACTTTACTTCAAGAAACATACATAGGCTTTCTTCTTAATTATTAAAAAATCTCATAGTTCAAAGGAAAAGTTGAACTTCCATAATTTGATCACTCCACTGCCAGTATTACATCAGCGAACGGAATGCGTCCATTACACACTACCAGGAGCTATTAGAAATTACGGCGATCCAAATTGATCGTGGTATACCTGTGTCAATATTTATTCAAACAGGTTTGTGTTGCAACCTATTTGCATTTAATATTGGCTTTGCTATAGGTATTCCCAATATACGGCCAACTAAATTAGATGGGTTGGCATCAAAAATATGATACAGAGCATCAACTTGAGTTGATTCTTTTTTAAAAGCGGCCAAGTGCGAGTCGGACTGGCAAAGGAAAGCTTTCGTACCACCGTACAATTTTTTATACTAGGTTCATTTTTTAACATGATTCTTGTATACCACCTTTAATTTTGACCTTTATTTTATTATTATTTGTTTATTGTTCATAATATAGCGGCTATAGTAGTACACACTCTGTCGTGTCTACCTATTACGGTTCAAAATATATAGCCCTGTGATAGACGGACCGGCGGACAGCGGAGCCTTTTTTTTTTTTGGATGGGTAATTATCAAATAAAGAGGGGACAGCGGAGCCTTAGCATTCAAAAGCGTTGAGAATGTGAAAAACCTTTTTGTACAAGTAATCAAATACGCAGATTTATATAAAACTCGAATACGTTGGTATGGTAAATTCATTTAACGCTTCAATTTCAGTACTGATAGCTACAAAAAATAAATCCAAAAATTTTGCGGTTAAATTCGCTTGTCGGATATTTTAATTAAAACTAGTGAGCTGTCAACGACTTTGCACGCGTTAAATTAATATACCAAAACTTCCTTTCATTTTTTGAAGTGGTTTTCAAAAAAGAGAAATATAATTCAGTTTGTATATTTTTTATTGATTAAAATTGAGGTCTCTGGACACGTGTTTGTCTGCACAAAGCTAGATTATAATTAACGTGTTTACGTCGTTCGTCGGTCTTTGTTTGCCGAGAAACGTATACCGTGTAACCAATTTGTACCAGCCGTCTTGCGCGATGACGTCGAAGTCGATCAAACTGTTGAACGCCTGTGTTTTCGAGATGTTCAGGCTATGGGAGTTACACAAAGGCGTCACCAGTCTACACGGTACATTTTGCATCGAAAGTCAGTCAATACGTAGATAGGCACTTTATTAAGAGGAGGCTCCCTAAATTGTATGTTAATTTGCATTAATATTCTGAAACAATCACGCATTCTTTCCATATACAAGACAGTTATGTAATTGTAACATTTTCGCTTGATTCATTTTTTATTCGAAATTCATGTCTTTTTAAAAGATTATTTAAATAAAATCAAGATTACTCGGCTTTTATGTCTAAAATAATTATTCATAATAAAAAATATAGTTTAGATCAATCTCTAGATCAATTATTACTTTAGTTATAAACGAGTTATGAATTGAGACATAAGCCATTTAGTTCCGCGCTCGATCACGATCAAAAAGCGCACGCAATATTCAACTTTATAATTGATGTGTTAGCGTTTAGCACATAATGGAGTGGCGGAATGCATGGGGGCGGAGCTTAGCTGGTCTTAAGGGGACGATAGCTGACTTTTAATGATTTTATACTGAAGATGACGTCTGAACGAGTAGTGTTAGTGATTTGGAAAAAATATATGTTAAATTAAAGCATTTTTTTAATATTTTAATATAGGCATATTTTTGATTATGTTTATATTACATAGTGAAATTAATTTGTAAAGTTATGTATAACGCGGATAAAAAACTGAGAATGACGCAAAATCCATCAAGCGTATTTTTCTACAAACTTCATCATATTAAAGATAATTAAATTACTGATCGTTTAGTATACGTGTTTTATTAAAATATCTTTTGTTTTACGTGTAATAAATTAATAACGCGTCTAATTTGAGACAGCGCTCCTTGATGGGCGAGTCCTATTACTGGCTGGACATACGACGCGTTACGTGAGCTCAGTACAGAACACGCAAGCTAACCATTCAAGGTCACTGTCATATATCTGCGTTTTAAGGATAATGGCAAAGCTAGCAAGGCTGTTTTTGTAGTTTTGTACAACTTTGCTCGGTGATATTTTGTGGAACAGTAATTTCTTACCGATACTTTCCGATTCTAGAAAATTGTATGCCCTTCACAAGGTGACTGGTCTGCATGCTGGATGTGAGACGCAGAACCAATCTTCGTGGCAATGCTTGGGGGAGGCCTATCGTATGGCAATGTACCTCTTTCGGCAGAAAGATGGTTTATAAACTTTTCCAAAATTGATTTGTTAACTTCTTGTTATTGTTTCCAAGGTAACATGGGTGCCGGCATAGACCACTCGTCATCGCGAGGAGAGAATGTCGCAGATCTCATAGAAAGCACTCTTCAACTGTTGGAAAGATACGGAGGGCCGGACGCATTCATCAACATAAAGTACATGATACCAACATACGAATCGGCTGTTCTAAATTAACTTTTAAATGTAGTTTGCACATATTTGCTTTTCAAATCCAACATAGATAGTTCAAAATAAGTTCAACATGAAAATAATTTTTCTCACATCCATAAAAAATGATATAATAAATATTATTGATGATTTTAAACATTTCAATAATTTGAGTAATGTACTTCTGATATTTAATTTTAGTTAATATATTATGTGGTGTGTATTTGAATATTCAGTTACTAACTTAATTCTTAAGTATACTAAAAAGTCTTAAGTCTTTTCTAAATTATGTTGGGGTCGGCTATCAGTCGAATCGGTTGCAGTGGAATACCAGTACTTTACATGGACCGACTGCCTATCTAGACTTCTACCACCCAGTTACTGTCATGTTGAACTTTATTGGATTTGAATTTGAATTTTTTATTAATTATTTTTGGAGTTTTACTCCTACTCAATTTGTAATGCACTCATTTTTATGTAGGTATGGGTACTCAATATATTAATTAGGTAGGTACTTAGATATTATGTCATTTTATACTGTGTCTAAGAACCAGCTTTGAGATTACGACGTTCATGTAGTTTTTAATCAAGATTTTTTTTACATATATTTATGAATGGGAGAATATATTTTTGCCGAGGTGCCTATCAAAATGTGGCCGCTAGTATTTTTAATTAAAATAATATTAATTGGCTATTTGGAAAAAACATCATTCACTATTTTTTTAAATTAAATATAATCCTCTTCACAGCAATATATGTACAGAACTTGAAAAGTTATGGTTGCCATTGCGCACTTCATGTAAAAGTGCTCACTCAGTAATGTCTAGATTCGATTTTGAGCATTACGTTACAATACTGCCTGACTGACGAGCATTCGCCTGTAATGAAACATTTCAGATTAAATATTACAGACATTTTGCGTACTGTAATGCTCAGTTCTCCTCCCTCACTGATGCAATGCTCGAGTTTTGTCATTACAGATTGCGCACAGTAATGCTTGACTCTGAACATTACATTACAGGCGAATGCTCCCAGTGAGAGAGTACTTTTATCTAATTTTAAATACAACTAAACCCTTTTTTTTAAAGTACTTGTTGTAGTCGTTTCTGCTACTATTTGCATCGTTGGTTGAGAAAACTAGCTTTCGACGCATGCGCAATGACTTCAAAAACTCGTACAGCTGGCAATCGCCATCCTTGTCTGACGAGCGATGTTGCGCGTGAGCTCTCACTCTAATCTATCTTTTACAGCTGACAACCCCTATTTGTGGCCACTTTTACATGGGCAGACTTATTCCATCATACACAGAAAAAAATAGCTTTAATTTAATATCCAAATAATGAATATTCGTCATGAACGTACACATGCAATGAAGTAATACCTGTTTACACCTGGCTGCGAAGAGGTTGCGGCCAAGTGCGCAATGGCAACCATAACTATTCAAGTTCTTTACATTTATATTGCTAAAAAACTCTATTGTATTTTATAATAGATTTCCGCAAGGTCACGCCTGAATCAATTAACTATTTATATTGCTGTGAACTGAAGAATATTTTATTTAAGAAACAAGTGCAATTATTTTTATTTTTTTATCTATTAATATTAATTTAATTAAAAATACTAGCGGCCATTTTGATAGGTACTTTGGCAAAATATATTCCCCGTTCATAAATATATGTAAAAAAAATATTTTGATTAAAAACTAGATGAACATAGTTATCTTGCAGTCGGATCTCGTTCTAGTAGGCTTTTGAAATATTTATTGTGACTTTAAATTCTTGTGCAATTGTAGCTTAGAGTATGTTTGACTTAAAAAGTTGTACCTATTGTCTTTAGAAGTAAAATAATTGATTATGCGTGGTTTAAAGATAAAAAAGCGGTATACCGTGATCAAATATCAAATACCACGAGTTTTCAATTAATGTTCAATATATTTCAGCTTCAACATAAATATTTTACAATTGTGTCGGTGTCTTTAGAAACTTAGAATAAAAGCAATGTTTAAAATTAAGTGTTGTTCAAATACTCACTATTGTGTTTATTATATTCTATTCAATTGTTAATTTTGTAATTTTATTTATTGCGGTTTTCGCTTCGTAATCCTCAGTTGGTTTTGTTCAAGTTTATATTATTTTGTTGTTACGTAATTTTAAATTTTGATAAATAAATTCTGCTTAATATTTCTTTGATTATTTGCTCTTTGAAGGAGCAGGCATCTGATTGATTGATTCAATTAATATTGAACATCGTTTGTCTTCAATTTCGCATCAATAAACTACTATTATTGAAAAAAAAAACAGTGGCACCCCGGGAGTGCCGACAGAAGTGAAAACTTAAAAAAATCGGCACCGCGGTAATCAACGCGTTGATGTCTTTTACTCCACGGCGTCGGTAAATTCCGTTAGTGTCGCGAAATCAATGGTTTAGTCCCATCTTAAAAATATCCAATGCGCCTAAAGAAGTTTTCACTTCAAAAAAATCGTAATCTGATCAGTTGTTCTGAAGATTTGGCCTTACATACAATCTCACAAATTTTACGTCTTAAATTAGACTAACATTATCACCAGCACAATGTAAATATTAAACGTGTTGTATATTTACCACAACACAATATTAGCCCAAAATATTTTAGGTAGGTGCCAATAATTACACATCGATGAAGTCATACCCTCTGGGAGGTCGCTGTCAATATTTAGATCAGCCGGGCAAAGCAATTTACAATCTGCGAACCCGAATACAGGGTGCTATGTATGCATGCAATTTGCATGCTCTGCTTCTGTTTGGGATAAACCGGACGCAACGTATGCATGTAAGTGATGTCAGATTATATGCGTATGCCTTGATTTGAATTTGATGGGGCCTTGATTTCTGCTAGAAGTTATTAAGGGGTTGAGATCCTTGAGTAAATAGCACGTACATGCAATACAGTTTCTTGAAAGTGTAAATTCGTCAGTCACCATATATTTGTTGATAATGTTGAAATGAAAACGACAGTTTGTGCTATGTCCAACCTTTTTCATACATTTTTATTTTTAAAGTGAAACTTTTATTACATCGTCTCTTAACTTTTTCGTCTGTGTGTTGCATGTCGCGTGACGGTCGGCCGCGGAGTAGGGATAAAGTGAAAGGCGCTCTTCAGAGCAGCCAAGACTAATATGGCGGCGCCTATAGTTCGCAGCAGCTGACCGTGTAAAGTTTCACTTTTACCGTGGTTTCATAAAACCACACAATCATTTTTGTTTTTATTTACTTGTACTTATGCAGAGTTGATATTGACAGATACACTGACAAGACTGTTTCTATGTTTGATTTGTCAATTTGAAAGCATACCTATGCTTAACCTTGACCCTTAAAGCGCCAAAAAACATTGTTTAAAAGTAAAAACACATTATATTATTTACAGTCAGCCTCAAAAAGATAAATATACATAAGCATAACATAATCGCCTGTAATGTTTCCACTGCTGGGAGACAGCTCTGTGAGAGGGAGTGGGCTATAATACATCTTTTTAAGGCTGACTGTACCCATCAGTGTTATTATATCTCAAAAACATAACAAAATTACTTGCAGCATTTTTCACAAGAAAATAATTGATTAAATTAAAAAGAATACCTTCCACTTTCATATACAGGTTCATAATACACGAGGAAGTAACCGCCCACCTCACAATATCGGGTAAGGCCATTTGAGATGGCCGATGCCTGCCGGGGTTGCGAATAAAACCGAAAGGGAAATCGTAGCCCCCGGCAACATGGCAACTGAAGGAACACGGGTGGGTTTTAGTCAGTAAGAGTCTGACACGCCCTCCCGCTCCACCCAGAGCGGGAGAAGTTATTTGATAATTTCCCACCCAAAAAAAAAGGTCATATGAGATACGTGACATCAAATCCTCATAGAACACTTAGGATTGGTGCTGTCACCTCACTAGTGATGCGATATGACGAGAATTGATGCTTTTACCTTGCTTTAACTTTGAAAATTCTGAGTTTTCCAATGTTATGAAACGGTCCCAATATGTTGGATATGTGGAGTTTTTATATTAGCTAAAAGTTAGTTTTTCTGTCAGGGCGGATTAATGGTGGATGTTTAAATTTATTAATTGTGTAAGAAAAACTATTTACAAGGCAGATGCGAGTGTAAACGTCGGGACGGGACGCCCATATTTTTTTTTTGTGTGTGATTTTTTCAAATAACTTCTCCCGCTCAGGGTAGAGCAGGAGAAGTCCCTTTCGGGCTTTCCCACGACCCTGGCAGTCATCGGGCCTAGCGAACTCTGTCACTTGTGCTGACATCTCTATGAGGCGCGCGTGGAACATAACGCGCCGTCGACACGGGCCTGGTCCATATCGAACGGCGAGCTACCCATTGCTCACCGTCCACAAGTCCGCGTCTACGGTGGCCGGGATTCCGGACGCCAAAAGCGTCTCTTGCGGCGACTAAGGGCGTTAAAGGGCGCGAAATTTGCGTCTCCCTTACACGTTTCGCCTCCTCCTTCGCGAGCATTACTGCTTCGCAGAACCTAGAAGAATATATAGTGACCTTATTGGTGATGTTATTTTGAAAAGTCAAGTGCGTAGTACTCGCAACCGGCGTGCGTGTATGACCAGATGTATGAACGTAAACGAGGCAAAAGGATCGTAGCGGGTGGCATTCTATAGTTTCTACCTACCAGTCAGTTTCTGCCATGGGATGAAAGCCAGTATATGTATGATAAATGCAAATTAATACTATTCTAGTTAAGCTTCTTCTATCTTATTGTTAAAAAGGAAGGTGTATGGTAAAAACATACAATTACAAATCAATTGCCAGCCAGAATTATTCACGGAATCTGTATCTTTGGAAGCAGCGCAATGAAGGGTCTCAGTATTTATCGATTTAACGCCCCTGATATGCAATATTCACTGGTTCAACAAAAAATTCGGGCCGTTCCGATTTGACGACAGTGCTGCCGTGTCAATCTAAAACATTGTATCTCAGAAATAACTATTTCGTGAAAAGGGCTTTTAAAACTTTTTTAAACCATACATATATTTGTATGTGCTCATATCTCCTTCTACATACTATAAAATAAAATAAATATTATTATAGGGATATATAACTGCCTCAAAATAATCGAATGAGCGCTATTAAGGCAAAATACTGCAACTCGAGTTACAGTGTATTGGATTGACACGTTGAAGTATCTAATCGTAAAGAAGAAAATAGGGTTCAACGTTTACTAACCCACAGTCGGGAAAATTAATTGTTAAGCAAATTGGCACTCTTCGTCAATTTGCCGTGTTATAGCCATTTCATACAACTGTCAAAGAATGACAGTTGTGATTTGAATATACGGAAAATTAAAGTCGGTAGTCATTTTGCGATATAATTAATCTCCCTGACCATACCTACTTACGTTTTTAGAAAATTAGTCTTTTTCATGTCATACCTTTCTTTTACCGACAGCAAACTTTTAATATATAAAGCGATCTTGAAGCCAGTGTGGCTTTATGGAATTCAACTCTGGGGCAGCGCCTGTAACTCAAGCGTTCCTTGGCTTGTTACAAACGCTGAAATACACAAAGAGTTATCAATGAATACAGTCATGGATGAGATCAAAAATATCACAAAAAGATACCAGGAAAGACTGGAGAGGCACCCCAATAATCTGGCTGCCGCACTGAAAACAAGAAGTTACAGGAAAAGACTTAAAAGGAAAAACATTGTATGGTCCACCCACTCATGTGTGGACCAAGCACCAATACGGAGTAGATGGCTCGCTGGAGTCACCTCCACCTCATCCGATAAAAGAAAAATTAATTGCGGATTGAAACAGAGAAAAAAAAAAAACAATCTTTGAAGTCTTAAATTTCAATACCATTTTACAGATTAGGCTTCCTTCAAACTTCAATAAATCATTGTTCCGGACCCACAGTTCCTGAATGACAACTCCCCATGAATAACCATACCCATAAGAATACGTATATTAATATAAATTGAGCAGGGACTGCCCGTCTTACAGAGTATTTATCAGTTGACTGCAGCCGTGGTCTGGATTCAAGGCGACACCTTTTTAGCCCCTCAACATTTATAACTGAGAGACGAAGATGTGTGGTGACTGGATGTGATAGTTATTTGAGATGGAGTATGTGTCGTAGTGAAACCTGGATCGTATCAATGCTTTTTCCGTGTGTTTTAATTTTATCATCATCATCACTATTATTTTAGAGACTGTAGTGGGCAATTTCAGTACTGTTCCAATCATATTTGTTGTTCAAACCAGTTTTGTATTGCTGCTGATATTTCAACGCACCTTAATGTTGTGTGAAATCTATACTATTATACCAACGATGCGACATATACTCGCTTTACTTCTTTCTTGTCATGTGCAAACACAATTATTAACTTTAATCTTGAATCTATTTCTAACGTAACCAGACTTTTAGTTTAGCTCATACCTACTTACATTTACGTTTGACCTCTTGACTCATCCAGTATAACCCCGCATTCTTGTCGCAAGCTTCTTCAGACACGAATAATTTATCTTGGCAGCAATCAAGGGGGTAATTTTCGCGAAAACTGCGCTCCGAAACTATTTTACTAGTTTTCAGTTTCATTATTGTAAGGGAAATGAGCTTTTTTATGTAATTTATGTTCTTTTAGCCGCTGTACTTTTAACCTTTATAATCTTGATCTTGATCAGATCTTGTTAAATTAGAATCCCTTGTACGAAAAGTTTACATACATAAATTGTAAACATCTTGAGCGATCAAGAAAATTCTTTAAATCAAAACCTTGGCTCATAGTTAAGTTAAAAATTTGAGCTAAAACATCCTTAAAGATAAACGAACTAACTAATGTATCTGTCGCAGTAAGACATAGCCGTGTTAGTTATATCCCTAGGAATATAGCTACATACCGTAATATAGTGACGAGCCACACAACAAAAGAGACAACCCACAACCGTACGGTGTGGCGCAGAAGTACTAGGAGGGCTGACCCCAAATAAATTGGGATAGTAGCCAGGAGAAAGAAGAGAGACCGTAATATAGTTACATGAAAGCGGTTCATAACTATCTTACTAGAAATATAACTATGATACGAGCACGATCAAGTAATATAAATATTAGGGCTTTCCAACCAAAATAGGTTAGGTTACAATTGCGATCAACTACGCGCGAGCCGAGCGAGCAAAGCGAGCGGTGCCGCGGTAGCGACCGGCGAGTGCTACTTCGAAATCGGTCACAGTAACAAAATTAGGGCACTCCGAAAGTTATAAACCGCTTTCATATAACTATATTACGGTATATAGCTATATCCCTAGTGATATAACTGCACACATCAAAAGTGTCTACGGATTAAGTACGTTTTAAAGTATCGCCGCAATTGAAGATAATTATTTTAACTTATATGGATCGTTATTGATTCTTTTTAGTGAATTTCACTATTTGAATTTAAAAAATCCTTTAAATTTTGATTAATAATAGAAAATTAACTGTCAATTAGGATTCCTATAAAAGTGTATAACAGTGTTTTATGAGAGCCATCGGAATGTTGCAAGCTGGTTCCAGGCAACGTGCTGTGGCTGTCGCTCTTGGCACTACACAGAGCGTCATAAGCCGCCTCTGGACACGCTATTCTATCACGAGCAGCGGGGCTGAACAACATGGAGAACGATCTCGCATCTCTGCTGCTAAATACTGCTCGACTTTCATACCTTTGCGAAGCCGGTTGGGTGATTCGTTTCGAGTAATGCACGAAAATGCACGTCCAGACACGGCTAGAGTCGAAATAAGCACTCTTACCGATGCTCGCATCAACGTTCTGCCATGGCCTGCTCAATCACCAGACATCAAACCAATTGAGCACGCATGGGATATGCTCCAAAGAAGAGCTCTGCCGAGTATGGATGCCGTGTGCAAATTTTTGAGTTTTTAGAAAGAACGTGGGCGGCCATTCCTCAAAGTGATTTTGATGAACTGATTTAAGCATGCCAAATCGCTGTGATTGTGTGATTTGTATCAATGGTAGAATCACAGATTATGATTTTTTTTATCTTTACAATAAAAAAATTAAAAATCCTCATTTTTGCCTTCTTTTGCCATTTAATTGACGACAAACTTAGGTTAATTTCCCACAATTTGCAAAAAAAGCAATTTTTCTTACATTTTACAAAATATAAGGATAAGTTGTTAACGACATATGAATTAATGTAAAAAGCCAGTCTGGAAGACTAGATTTCGTAAATATTAATTAGAAAAATTTTTATACTTAAAAATGTACTTTATCCCTAGACACTTTTGATGTGTGTATATCACTGTTTTATCCATTTAACTGCAACATATACCTATATATATAGTTAATGTTCTACCCAATTTGTTACATAGATACGTAGTTACTTAGTACTTGCATCATTCACCTATTTTAGAGGTCCTTACCTGAAGGGTGCCAAACGGAACCCTATTACTAAGCCTCAGCTATCCGTCTGCCATGAACCGTAATGGGTAGACAGTTGAAAATTTCACAGATTATGCATTTCTATTGCCGCTATAACAAGAAAAAGTAAAAATAATGGGGGTCTCCAAACAAAAAACTATTTTGAATAAAATAAAATGTCACCCTGGCATGTGGGGAGTCATTGTTTAGAGCTCATCGAGTAGAGAACAATATTTTTGTTTTTTCTTTTTATCTTCAAAAATGATGAAATAGGGGGCCGTAAAAGTTGTCAGTTTTAGACCATTTTTGTACGAGCTCTATCCCAACAACGACACAAGTTAGAAATTTGAAACTTCTGTATATCATGTACCATGTACTGCTTAAAATAAAATAAAAATACTTAAAACTCATGAGGTATTTTATTTAAATATTAGTGATTTTTAGCAACTGTAAAAATAACTTTGTAATTCACAGTATCATTATCAAATACAAACGAATCCTTGCGATTAAAAAAAATTAAGTTGAACAATATTAATATTCTTCGTTTAGTATTTTCATTTATTTGCTAAATAATGTACAGTCGTACGGAACCCTTCGTGTGTGAGTCCAACTCAAACTTGGCCGGTTTTTTATAATGAATAATTTCCTAACATAATTTACATTCCAAAACAAAACCTAATCAACTGTCCAACATAATCTTCCGTTCAAAACACTCCGAACACAAAACAGATTGAATACGCAACTAGACAGCCAGACAGAATTATCTTTCCTTTTTTCGTGATCCGATTTCCTGACGTTGCTTCGTTTAATGAGAACATAATGATGAAAAATATGATGCTGCAGTCTCCCTCCTGATATTAATCGGTGCGATTTTTCTGAAAGCGACTTATATCTTAGCATCCACAGAGCGCGGAGTCGCCGCGCCGGCAGTCTAGAGTACGGTAGTGCAAAAACAAAATTCGTGACGACGAAAGTGCGTTGAGCGAACGTACACCGCTGCCGTCATCAGGACGTCACCGAGAACAATATGACGGCGACGAAGTAGCGATACATACATTTACTATAGCCGTGTGTGCACCGCACGTCCGTCACCCGTGCGCTGTCATCCCAGCCGCTGAAGTTTCGGGTAGTTCGGCGCGATCGCTAGAACTCGGCCCTAGATTGTGACGGGCTGATGTATCAGCAATATACAACACGTTTGATCATGTTCACACACTACCGTCATACCACGCCGTTCACCCAGCTTTTTTTTTGTCTATCATAATACACTGAACTGCCAAGTTCGGTTGCGACGGACAAACGATCGCCGTCACCGGGACGTGACGTTCGATTCGAATAACCTTGTTTCTCGGTGACGTCCCAGTGCCGGCTGCGGTTGACAAACGCCCTACAACTTTTATCACGGACTGCCTTCAAAGTCATCAGTTTCTATACCTACGTCATTATAGTATCGTTATGCGAGTAAACGGTGTCACGCTTGGTTTGTTGACAGCGCCAGCTCTAGCAGCAGCCGCTGTGGCGTCTCCGTACTCTGTGGTAGCATCTTAGTGCTTTTTACTGTCGGAGTTCTTGCTTTAGTTTCTGATTGTATTGTTACGAGGTTTGTTAAGAATATGAATGTTTTTATGTGGTGTTGTGTGTAGTTTCTTTTGGGAATAAGGAGTTTATTTTTGCAGTACTGTTCAGTCAGTGGTCTCATTCATTGGTTTCGTGAGTTAAATTTTATGCCAGGCTTGTGTCCTTCTTGCTGACACAGGTTTTTTTAAAAGAATATTTGTGAGCAGCGTTATCCTGTTTGAAACTGCGATCCAAATCCGTCTGTGTTGTGACGATTTCCTCTTAAACTTTTACAGTAGACAGTTGTCATTAGGAGACTCATGATCAACCGTGAATTCCGAACTGTAAAACATTCTGATTAAAAAGGTAAGGATGATTTCCACCAAACGGCTCGCATCGCATCGGATCGGAACGGATGTATACAATTATATTTACATATATATATATTTACTGTAATTATGGTTGTTGTTAGAAATATAGTATTTGGAACCCACAGTCCCACCTACATAGGGCTTATGTCAAGTTGCAATCGTTGTTCCACGAGAAAATCATTTTGAATTTTGCTAAGTGTATGCATATTTTTGTTCATACACAGTATTTAAAGTTTATATTACTAAGCCGCGCACAGCAGCTTGACCGCGGGTGTCTTCCGCAACACGCGATCGTAGCCGAAAGTATGCTGCGACGCGCGATCAGATCCGTTCGCCTGTCGTCGTATCCGATCGGATCCTTTCGGCTGTTTCATGATTATTTTCTACGTCAACTTCAACCATTTTCAAAAGTTAGAACACGGCAACACGATAAGAATGAAACTATTTGACTAGGTGCAGAAACGGATACGTTCGCAAGCGACGGCACGGAGCCTATCGTATGCGTCAACATCCTGCCGGACGTGTTTGGCTGTCGCCGCATCCGTTCATATCCGTTCCAATCCGATGCAATGCGAAATCATCCTTTATATACTGCAACAGAAAGTTCTGAAACATTTTCAGTAATAACTATGATTTCAGTAACAACCAAAACTCAGATTTAAAACTCCAAATAAATTCATGGAAAAATCGGAATGTAACAAAATAGAACGGAGCATTGGAAATAAAAAGCAAATAAAGCGCGGCATACAAAAATTTTATATTGCAAGACTGACTGCAAACCATCCCAACTAAAATGCAGACAAAAATTCCAATACGAATTAGTTCCTAAAAATAAAACACAGAATTCAACCCAAACACTGTGCAATCAAATTATGATACTCGAATTTCAACGTTTCATTTCATTCAATTGGACGTGTTGTCGAAAAAATAAACACTGGAAAGTATTTTGTGTTTGTTTTTAAACCTTATGGTTTGGATAGAATGTCAATACTTACTGAAACTTTACCTCCCTTTCACTGTAATACTAGATGTTACCAAATATAGTGAAAGACACACAACTACGAATATTTACATATATTTGGGATTAAAAAGTAAATTTTGAGAGATCATCTTTTTTTTACAGAGCACAGAAAAAGCTTATCAATACACAGACACGGGTACGCTTGTATAATAATTTCAAACATGACAATATTAATGTGGACATCCACTTCCATGTCACGGTATCACGATAACATAGGGAAGTATATATATTTTTTGAGTAAATAAATATCATAACATCACGCCTTGTTTCCCCGAAGGGTTGGGCAGAGGTGTCCCTGTAGCAGGTACACCCACATTTCACCTGTTATGTTTAAGTCCCATGTAATAAGGGGCGAGCCTATTGCCATCAACCGGGCACAAATCCAGACTCTATGTTGTTACTGAGAAATTTCAGATAGAAAAACCCAATAACACTTTGCTCGACCCGGGAATCAAACACAGGACCTCATGCTCAGCAGTAGCGCTTGCGACCACTAGACCAACGAGGCAGTCAGTAAATATCTTTAACCATAATTAAAATGTATGCAAAAACATTATGAGACGCTTTTAAATTTCCGTCTACGATAACGTTATAACGTGCACGTATTTCCATACATTTTATGGACGTGGACGACCACGATAATATCGTCACGATAGAAATAATAAAAGCGCACAATCCCTTTTTGTCACCATGTCAGAATTTCAAAGTATGCTGTCATAGTGACCGAAACAAACATGATCATCACAATGTTTATGTTTTTACCCGACTCCCCAGAAGGATATTTTGATTTTTTTAATAATTTGGTTTTTAGTAAATAAAATCCTTTTGAAGTGCCTTTTTTAATTTATTTCTTTCTGATGTCTTTCTCCTTTCATTTAATCGATAAGTCAAATTCAAATTGTAAGCAAAACGAATCAACACCTTTAGTAGTTAGTATAAAAGCTAAATCGTCAGATGTTTACAACCAATTTGGTATTTTTCCATCGAGTTACACGAAATACGTAAACTTTGAAAGTTTTTATTAATCTCGTTTCATTTTAGGGTACCATCAGCTTAACATCTCTTTGTGGAACTGAGTTTCTATTCGTAGTTTTTAACCTACTTCCAAAAGAAGGAGGTTCTCAATTCGACTGTATGTTTTTTTTTTCGGATGTTTGTTAGCGATTACTCCGCCAATTATGAATTGATTTTGATGATTCTTTTTTTTTGTAGGTCATACTTCAGAAGTGGTCCCATATAGATTTTATTAACTTTGCTTGGGTAATTTTTGAGTTAGCTTCAATAATACGTAGTTTTTCCCACTTAGTATGTGAATGACATGATAAATGATAAGTTCCTGTCACTGTTATTTACATAGCAGGTAGTAAATAGTATTCGAATTTGTGTGGGGTAGGTACACATCAAGCTGTACAATTCCAGTTTATGCTGATCTCGCATCGTATAGGATTTCCGTACAATGCGAGATCGGCTTATACTGGAAATTTATACCTTGATGTGTAGCCGTGTGTACCACAACTAAAAAGAGAAAATAAAAACTTTTTATAAAAAAAAATATATCTGACTTCCAAAATTAAAGTTAGTTTTCACGTTGTCGTTTTTTTTTTTGTAAGTGAAAAGTTTTTCTTTCATTTTTTTATAAGATACAAATCTATCTAGTAGGTAGTATCGGAGCAATTTTTCTGAAAAATTATATATTTTACACAAAATGTTTTGGAAATAGTTTTGACATCAAATGGAGCTCACCTAGCACCGTGCACTTATCTTCTGATGTTTCATAAGTGCCCATATGCAGGTATAAGTGAAATAAAATATTTTGATTTTGAGCTCCTTATCAACTGATCAAGCAGAAAAGTCGTTAGGCGAATATCACAAATACCTATAACTTTTGATGTAGGTACTTAAATTATGTAACATACCTACCTACCTAGTTTTTTAAATAGTAAACAAGTTGTACATGTTAATTATGTAAACAAAAAAGAAAATTTAACCCACCTACCTAATATAGGTCAAATTAGTACCGCAGTATCATAGGAGGTGTGCTGCAAGTGACGCATGTCGACCCTTCCTGACAACCCACATGTCTCTGACGTATCATCACAGTCGAGATAAATGTGTCTAGTTTACTTAGGTATTGCTAAGTGACCACATAGGTACGGTACATTATAGGCATTCACCACATTCACTGTAATTTGTAACATTTTATTAAGATTCAACTGCAGCGCCCATATTGTAATAATCTCATAAATTTTTGACATTCTCAGCGATGAGTGTAGTACATACAGTTACACTTCAAACTATACAATTCCAGTTTATGCTGAACTCGCATTGTATAGGATTTCCGTACAATGCGAGGTCAACTTATACTGGAAATGTATAGATTGATGTGTAGCCGTTTGTACCTATAAAAAAACGCTTTGAAAAGGTTTTTCTGGCTACATTGATGTTTTGCCAGCCATTGTCGATTTTTATTAGGAGTTAATACACAGTATTCTTAAAATTAACCAAGGCAATAAATGAGCAATCAATTAACTAAGTCAAAATCTATTTTCGGCTAAATGATAACATCCGCATGGGTCGAACGAAGGTTAAGCTACACTTGCCGCGGTCGGTTCGTGGATGGGTGACCAGCCAATTCATCGAGGCCTCAGAAAGCACGTTAAACCAGTAATTCGTAGACCTTTGTCTTGTCGTTACGGGTAGTCAGAAGCCCAAAAGCCTGACAAACAGTCTTATCAAGGGTCATCGTGTTACCCAGTAACTGGGTGGTGGAGGTCAGATAGGCAGTCGCTCCATGTAAAATACTGGTATTCGGATGCAGTTAGACAAGAAGCAGACCCCAACCAAATTGTGAAAACGCTTGGCAGATAGCTTCGATTTTAACCCAACCCAACACTGCTACATTTACCTACAGAACTACATAAATCCATTAGCAATTAAACAAATTACAATTGGTATTAACTTCTATATGGAACATCAAACAAGCTTCTATAATTTTTATTATTATGAGAGTTAAGCTTAGCGGGGCGGGTCACTAATTGAAGTGCAATGGGAATGCACAATTTTATTTGATAATTAATCTTTGGAGCGTGCGCATTGCGAATTTGTTTCTTAGACAGGAGAGGGCGCGGTCACAATTTATTGGTTTCGTTTTTAGAATAGTGAAGGTGATAATGATAACTTTTTGGTTAATTAAGTCGTGTCTGGAAAATTCCGTTTTTTTTAAAAGATACATAAACATACCATAGATTTTGGTAATTAGTTGTAGTTAGAATTGCTGTTGTTTAATTTATTTTATTACTTCTAAATCATTTTGATTAGGACTTACACCCTCACAAAAAAATTGTGGGGATGGTGATTCTTTTATGGATCAATTGTAGGTATAATAAAAACCAAATGACTTTGCACAAACAAAAATCCTTTCCAAACATTACTAGACCTCATCCAAATTAAACCTTTTATATCGAGATTCTCATTAGGTAAAAATAAAATAAGTATAAAGAAGTGAGACGTTTTTAACAAGCACGGCAATAAAGGCCCGCTGCAACTTGCCTCAAATAAATCGTGGGAGAGTCCGTAGGTATCTGCCACTTTAACTGACCGCAATTACAATGTAGTGTTACATTTGACGTTGTGAGCACTTTGGAGTAATGAGAATGTTTTAGGAGAATGGCTTTGTGGAGTTATAAAGCTTTGGTGGCTTATTGTATTTAAACATAGTGACTAAAAGGCAACTTTGTTGTGGTTGACGAATAGGTTAAATCTTTTACTGTTTCCAGGATTCATGATTAAGTACGTACAAATATCTGTTTAGCTAATGGTTACTTCACGTAAACTTTGTAATTATTATTGATGCTACACTATTTTTTTTTGTTGGGTGGGAAATTATCAAATAACTTCTCCCGCTCTGGAGCGTATCAGACTTTTACTAACTAAAACTCACCCGTGTTCCTTCGGTTGCCCTGTTGCCGGGGGCCACAATTTCCTTATCAGTTTTCTTCGCACCCCCGGCAGGCATTGGCCCTAGCGGACCTCGTCAATTCTGCTGACATCTCTTTGAGGCGCGCGTGGAACACAACGCGCCGTCGACCCGGGCCTGGTCCTTATCGGACGGCAAGCTACCCATTGCTCGCCGTCCGCAAGCCCGCGCCTACGGTGGCCGGAAATGGGCTCTCAATTCCCGACACCCAGGGCGTCTCCTCCTGCGGCGGTTAGGTGCGTGAGGGCGCGAAATTTGCCTCTCCCTCACACGTTTCAACTCCTCCTTCGCGAGCATTACTGCTTCGCAGAATTAGGTGACGGCCTGCCATTTCTTCTCGCTCCGTATCATGGCCTGAACCAGGGCCGGATGAACGTATCTACCTAGTTCTAGTATCATCATCTTCTATTGAAAGCTCCACGAAAAAAAGAAAATCTTAGAAGAAAAGTTACCTTTCTGAAACTACACCAAACAAAAGCCAACTTATTACACTACGGTGTAACAGTCAGTCACTTTTAGACTATTTTACAGCATCGCCTAGACAAATTTTGCAGCGAGATAAGAAAGAAACAGAACAAAAGGGGCATTACTGCGGCTTGTGGCTCTTAATGTGGATTATGGGAGAACGAATGACGGGGTCGAAACCACCCCGCTTAGTTTTACGCCGCGATAATCGAGATTAAACGAATTTCGTGGCTCCGGCTACGGTGTGACTGCGATTTTACAGTTTTATGGTGCGGTGTCGGGCTGATTATGTTTATGCTGTGTTTTCTTTTAGAGTTTTGGAAATTGTTTTTGAGAAAGGGCTCAGCCGGAAACCTACTATATAATGCCGCCAAATAACAGTGCTACATTCCGGTCTGAGGGGTGTCTATAAGATTACACACATCTTGAATGAGAAAAAGCCCAAGATGTCGCCTTGTCTTATATAAGTGTGTTTTTTGAGAAGTTCGTAATGATTAACCATCTTTTAGGCTTTTTTTTTTTGACGACTTATTTCCACTCTGCCCCTACATATTACCTTCAAATGGATATCCGAAAATAATAGTGTACAAAAAAATAGGTACTCACCTGTTTTCAGAAAAAAGAAAATACCACACTCAAAGAGAAAAACCTAAACAGGTGTGGGATTACGTCACGGCAATGTTTTCCACTCGATATGAATAGTGTGGGGATTGGTTCAGCCCGTCGGCCCGTCGCGTCGGCTCGCCGGCCTCGGCCTGTCTTGAGGCCCGGGCCAGCGGCGCGGAAACGTAGCCGGGACATGTGTACGGATTCCCATTCAGATGGGAATGGGAATAAACAAAGTGGAAATGAGAGACGGTTTTTATTTACAGAATATTTTTGTTTTTTGAAATTGTGTGGGTGCTTTTGAGGTGTATTAGGTTTTATTAGTAAACTAGCTTCTGTCTGCGACTTCGTCCGCGTGAAATTTCTTGTTCCCCCGACCCACCACATCGCATCGCATCGCCTGCTCGCTATTACTTAGATTTCGCTTAGCGTTCTTTCTGAATTTGTTTCTTTTTGCTCAATTTTTAAGGCTAGCGTGATGTTAAATAGCCTATCGCCTTCCTCAAGAACTGGGTTATCAAATTAAAAAAATATTTTTTCCGACTGGTAGTTCCCAAGATTAGCACGTTCAAACAAACAAACAACTCGTCAGATTTGTTATATTAGTCTATATACGTTGTATTTTATCCTCACTTAAAAAAATTCTCTGCTAAAATTTTTTTTAGTGCAAGTAAGCACCTACAGAATATTGTCATCATAATTTTTTTTTTTTTGACAGCATCTGTTTTTGTTGTTTGTAATTGAAATACTATATCACCGTTTGAGCAGTTTTGGATGTAGTTTTACAATACGTATTTTATACTAGTGAATAAACACAAAGTAATTAGTAGGTAAGCATGTAGCATTGTGCTCACAGAATTAGGTACTTCCAACCATTGAATTAACCAACTCAAAAGGCCCACCACCCATCAATAACCACTAACCACATCACTACAGACAAACGCACAAACGCACAAACACACAAACCGATGCAATTATTAGAGGATTACAACGACACGTGCACAAAGCGCTGAAACAATTAATATGGACAGGGTTGCAGTACAGAATAGATGGGCACAGAAGGTCGGCTCCACACGAGAGAAAATGGTCGCACGCAAACTGTATAATTTATAATTAAAAAAAATCAGACAACTAAGAGACCCATTTCCATCCTTCATTGCATCCAAATTGTTAGTAACAGATTTGCACTTAAAACACTATTGTTTAGTAACATAATCTAAAGACGAATTAATGAGAAGACCACCCATCAACTAGATACAACGAGAAATGGAAACTAGGGTCTTCTCACTAATTGCCTTATTATGGCTGAGGAAGTATCTACCGCCACAGCCTTCAGGACGCTATTGTGACTGTCTCTTGTTCTGCTCAGCAGAGAGGCCGTTTTTTGCGGACGATGGCATGAAATCCATCGGTATGATATACACACTTCTTCGTACATTGAATACAAACGCACTCGCGACTGTCATTCGTATGACATCAACATCATTGAGAATTTTAGATAGGTCATTATGAAGTTTTCGAACAATAAACTTAACATCATTTAATAATGTGACAAAGTCAAAATTTAATTGTAACCATGACTTATTGAGGATCTTTTTACTATTATTATGATGACCCAAAAATTAACTTAGCCAATTGAGTAATAGGATTTTGAATTCGTACAGTTGAGTAGAGATCACTGTACGTGTGCGTTTGTATGCATGCGACAATTTTCACCATTGTCTGCAGCGGACCTTCTGTACCTGTCTATTTTGTGGTGTCGACCATGGACGGCAGGGTAACCGATCATGCAGGTGACAGGAAATCAATAGGCAACTCATATAATGATGCGAGCTGCACGTTAATTAAACGAGCACGGTAACTGGTCGACTTACGTTACGTAGGTACAACGGACGTTTTTAATTATCATTTTCATATTCCACGTGAAATGAAGGCTTTGGTTGTTGTGAAATTCTTTGTTTTGTTCGGGAGAAAATCAATTTTAATTTTGCGTTCAATTTTGCTTTAACAAATTCTTTTTGAACATTTTTTATTCAATAAGGATTTGTAATGTAAAAGAAATGGAACATAATGTTTATGGAATTACATTATTAGTAGGATAGGTCAGTGTTTCAGTGTTCCCAAATAACATCAAGCTCACAATATAAACCAACACGATAATGTCTCTAAAAACAGCAGTGACACAAAATATTCGTTTTCACGGTCACTAGGAAACACCTAACTATTATATTGCGCTGTTGGATTTTAAACTCTTGGGGCTAAACCGAGCGTTGATAATATAATTCAACAGTGCGCTTTTATTTAGGTGTAACCTAGTGTTCGTGAAAACGGTCAAAAGTTTATAAAACAAATCCCTTAAGCCCAACTCTCTAACAACAACATCTCAAACAAAATAAAATACACAGACGAATGAACTCAATCGCATAGCAATTACAGAAATGTCAACAAAAGGTTAGAGTTACAGTTGAGTTTACAGTATATTTTCCAATCGTTAGCTACTGATATCGAGAACTGATATTTTCTTGTAGAATCGCAGTAACTAAGTGACATCGTTCATTGGGTCGAAGAAAATAACTTGAAATATTTTTAACCCGTACTTTGCTAGTTATTACTAATGGACTTAGGTTTTATATATCTAAACAATAGAAAAACTCACACTATAGTTACTAATAATCTGGTTTATTTTATTCTATTTGGAAAATGAAAATCATTCCACTTTGTCATAGTTGCATAAGTATTTTTATATACACTCATGCTATAAAACCTCTGTATAAGTTTCTGAAACAGTTTATTGGCAACATTATAACAGCCAGTGTCATAGAAACCATTATATCATCCAAATGAGTGTTATAATGTTGTACTAAATTTAATTATGCAACTCGTTTCAATGTTCAAACGGGGGACAGCAGCACCCACTGCACGCATGTGTGTGTGATGTGCTGCTGCAGGCGATATACATACGTGGACTTGTACTGAATTTCGTGAGAATTTCTTTATTCTTGATCTTGAATTACAAACACCCAATGGTTTCAGAAACTTTTATAGAGAATTCATATCATGGGTGTAGATAAAGTCTTGTATGCAACTGTTATAATTAGGTATTAAAACACTCATGTGATATACCCATATTCGTGTTTTAATACCCCTTATTATACAACAGTTGCATAAATAACTAAAATTACATTATAATTAGTACCTGGTCGACCGAGCTCTACTTGGGTGAAAATAGATGCTTAAACATGTCGTCCTATACCAGTCGGTATACCAACGTTGTATCACATTCTCGAGGCTGTGAAAATAGAGAAAACGAATGATCCCAGGTATGAAAAATCAATCTAGCTAAGATTGATTTTTCGCCCCCGTAAACCCCTATATTGCAACTCTCATCGAAATCTTTAGAGCTGTTTTTAAGAACGTGATTACAAATATATATATGTATATATGGTTGCAAATGACCTCTCCTACATCCCCTTAACGGATTGCCGACGTATAACTGTTCTACGTCCAGAGAAAGATTCCTAGAATCCACTCTACAAAGTCCATTCTCAGCGACTTCCATTCTAAAATGTATAGTAAAGTGGGTAGGTAGCAAGCCGTCGACTTCCACGTGAATGCACACACTAACTACGTTTAAGCGCTTCGCTGTGCTTGTACTATACATATCGACGCACCGTCGTTATAAGTTCCAAGAATATCTGAGTTCTGAGACGTATATAAAAGATGCTGTAGTATATAGAATGTCTGTTATAAAAACAGAAGGCGTCAAGCGTTGGTCTTAGATTCAGGATGTCTAAGGTTCTAATGTCGTAAATCACAGCGCTGTTTTTGCAAATATTGTTATTTTTGTTTGTAACAATAATATTTTTTAAATATTGCTGCCTTTTTATTAATGTTGTTATTGCAATGAAGGGTTTAGAATAAAAAGTGCGTGATATGTGAACTGATAATAAAATTAAAAAAATAATTATTCGTTATATTTATTTTACTTAAGTGCTACAATTTTTATATAATATATAACAAACTGCTCATCACTTCAAAACTGATCATTACTTCAGCTGAATAAGATGTGAAATAGATATCTAGAAACTTAGAAGTAATTTGTATTATTTTGACATATTTAAATTTTGAAATGTTTTGAATTTTAAATGGATTTTTTCACCATAAATATAAAGCTTTGATTATGGTCGAAGTAATTAAGCAATAAACCTGCCACATCGCTCGATGTCCAGGTGAGATGTCCCCATTGCTCCCAGCCGCGCTTCTTTAAAGGCGAACGGGGGCTACGGATACACTATGGCAAGGTTCACAAACCACATAGTGTACCTTTACGCCCCCCAATCCCACCCCCAATATCAAAAAATCCAGATCAAAGCTTGTGGAAAACATTATCAAAATTCAAAAATTCTACCCCAGTTTTAAAAAGAGTTCCCCGGGGCGCGAGACGGTCCGTTGCACTAAGTTTGGCGCGATGTCTCCGTCTTGTAACTCAGGAGAACTCGCAAAGTGCCTGGGAGCAACTACTCACCTTCCCTTATAGGATTCTGCATGTCCAAAAAAAATCGGCAACCAAAAAAACCTTGACGAGCCAAATTAAAGATAATTGCAACAATTCGACCCTTAGTTTAGATCCAAAATTACCTGTTTCCAATAACCCTACACGGAGAGACCTATGTTCACATGTAGAATCCAAACTAAGTGAAGGTGACATCAGGGGAGCGGCCAGGCTACTGTTCAGTAGCGATGTGGTGGCGCCCTACTCTCCAGAAACTATTTCAGCCCTGGAGAGTAAACATCCAGCGCCTGCCGATGGTCTCACCTTCCCCGACCCCCCTTCCCTCCTGATCCGAATTCAACACATCTCACCGTTACTGCCCCCCAGCTGATTGCTGCCGTGAGCTCCTTCCGAAGTGATTCCGCCGGCGGCCTCGACGGCCTGACTCCTCAGCATTTAAAAGACCTATTGAGTTCAGGCGCCGGGGAAGCAGGTGAGTTACTTTTAAAGGAGCTTGCGGCTCTAATTAACCTGATGCTCAACGGCAGTGTGAATGATGCCGTCGTCGATGTCTTGTACGGGGCAAATTTATGTGCACTGCGCAAGAAGGACGACGGCATTCACCCCATTGCCGTTGGGTGTACCTACAGGCGTACGGCAGCCAAAATTTGCGGCAGACTATACGGAGAATCCTTAAAAAAAAAGTTGCAGCCCCTACAGCTTGGGTTTGGATCCAAAGGGGTCTGCGAGGCTGCCGTACATGCCCTTTCTAGTTTTTTAAACTCCGGTAAAGGTGAGGTCATCCTCAAGGTTGACGTCAAGAACGCTTTTAACTCCGTTAACAGGGACACCCTGTTGGCCGAAGCAAAAAAAGTGTTACCGGAAATTTATGGTTTTTTGTGGCAGTGCTATAGGCACCCTTCAAAATTACTCTATAGAGACAACGTTTTGGAATCTGCAGTCGGATGCCAACAAGGTGATCCCCTCGGGCCAGTCATTTTCAGCTTAGCTATTCACCCCATAATACAACAACTAAATTCAAAATTTAATGTGTGGTATTTAGACGATGGGACCCTAAGAGGTGACGTAGATACTGTTCTAGAAGATTTCCAATTCCTAAAGCAGCAGTTCCAATCCATTGGCCTCGACCTCAACTACTCAAAATGTGAAATTTACCCTTGTGACAATACCGACAGACAATCGACTATACACAAATTCAACTCAATAGCCGGTAGGCCTTTGGTGTGGGACGCAACCTGTGTCGACACCCTCGCGCCATCCCATCTTCCTAGCACGGCGAGTTGTGCTGGGGCGGCTGCTGCAGGTGCAGAAAACCTCAAACGGCGCAAATATGACAACCTTACCGTTAGCTATATTTTTGAACCGTTTGGGGTTGAAACACTATGGCCATGGGGTCCGAGTGCTCATCGATTATTCCGGGACATCGCCAAGCGATTGGTCGACTCTTCACGTGACCAAAGGGTTGGCCAATTTTTAGGCCAAAGAATTAGCATTGCCATACAACGTGGCAATGCTGCCAGCCTTTTGGGCACCTTTCCCACCGACAGCGATTCGGATGAATTTTTTTATGCCCAATGATTTGTTACTATATTTTATTTTATTTTTTCCTCTGTATATAGTTAGTTCAATTATTACTTAGTAGAATTATTAGTAGAATTAAAAAAAAGCAATAAATAAGAATATTAGACTACTCAAAATGTAAAAAAAAAACTACTGATAAAATAGGTGATTTTAAGATTAAGTATCAGTTTGTTTTCATTAATAATTTTACATTTTGTTTGGGTTTAGTAAATATTGGTAGGTATTGAGGTTATAGCTTAAGTATTCATTTTATTTACAAAAAGAAGATTGAAACTAAACCTCAAATTTTAATCTAAAAATAACAATATTACTAAAATAATATTGAACATTTTCGGTCTATCTGCAAGAAATACGAAAAACACTATATTGAAACGCGCTTAAAAAATTCGTTATTATAAATTCATGCAGTAACAAATCTGTTGTTTATTAAGTTGGTACGGTCAATATTTTAAGGTCAAAAACGGTTTTCTAGCTGGTCTTCAGTGATACAAGCCTTCAGAGTGCACGGCGAACGGTTCATAATGACGTGTTTTTAATAATTCAGCAAAATATCTCGTTAGTATGAAACCATTTGTTTCATATTCATTCACCATTTGACGTCGCTGCTACTCGATAATAAGCCCCTTCCTCATATCTCTTAACCCTCACAGTATTTCTCTAGAACAAAGAATAACATTGTATTTATTACACATAATACCTAATTATTTATTATTCACTAATCGAATTAAACCTCATAATGAATTTAAAACTTTAAAGGCATCTTCTGTCTCAACAATACTTGTTCTATCAACAATACCTTTGATAAAGATTTATGTTTAGTAAAATATGAAATATTTAAATGATAACACTCACACTTAGTCCGGTTTTATTGCATTGACTTTTTAACTGACTGAATTTTGAAAATAATAACCACAACACCGCTAATATCTAAATACTCGTCACCGACAATAATCACGAACCAACAAAGTTCTATTAAGTAAATACTATAACTGCATCTGTCTACCCCACAGAAATCGCAATAATTTACTTAGTTTTCTGTAGTCTACCTGCTAAACTTTAATATTTATGTGAACAAGACGAATGAAACAAAAAACGAATGATTATTATTGAACTAGTCATTGGTTGCAGACAAAGTGAGTGTATGTGTGTGTACTGTGCGTGTCTATAGTATTGTAACAACTTATAGAAGAAGGTCGTAAGTCAAACCGAAGCGTCAGTCTATTGCTTTGTGAGATTGCATATGGAATTTTGGTCGGTACTGTACTTATCTACCTTCTTTGTTGTTAATAACATGCCTGTTTGGATTTTTATAATTTTTTACATCTTCTCCATTACAGGGCGTGTATGTTCCTTGTAATCTTTTTTTTTTGGGCAAATATTTATTTTTTCCCACAAAATAGTAAAAGAAATAAAATCTATTCAAACTACATGCATCTTTTATAACTTTTCATGAAAAAACTACGTTCACACAGCATTGTGAATCACTGTCTTCCGTAACCCTTTTAACTCTTGTCGAAAGTTTTCATTCCACTAATAATATTTAGCCCTCCAAGATATAGTCACCCAGACAGACTGTTTTCGTGGGTCGCTGTCGTGCCATCTCACATGGGTTGTCACAGCGGTGATCCACTACTATTTGTGTCTGTTTTTACTAATATAGTTGTACGTGTTATTAATCATTTGTGAGTCATACAATACGATACTTGAATAAAGTTAATTCTATTCTATTCTATAGTGCACAACTACTGCATGATTTTTAACGCTACCGACAATATAACACGGAGATAATTGGTTCCAGATTCCAATTAGTACCGATCGATACACAGACTAATTCTATACACGGTAGATATTTGTCATATTAGCAGTATTCGCATCTTCGCCTTTGAAATTATTTGCGTCTGTGACTTTGTTGAACTCATCTGGATATTATTGTTTTATTGGAAAGATTTAAGAGGTGTATTTTGGACAGTTTATTTTAAGTTCCGAAATATTTATTCTTGTTTAGAAAACTAACTAGTAAATAATGGATCCAAAGATAGAATGATTATAATCACTTAAGTAATTGTCAGTAGAAATACCCTAAAAAAAATAAGAATGTTTAAACCCTGGTATTTCCAGTAAGCTACAATAAGTAAATAAGCATTGTGTTTCCTTGTTTTACGTAACGCCTTCCCACAGTAAAACGATCATCTCAAAAATACTTCAGGATATCGCAAAATCATACATTCTATCACCAATAAATTCATACGCTAACTAGGTACTAGCAGGAACTGATAACAGTTGCTATCTCGTGCAGGTCAGGCCGGAATTAGGTCACCAGGTCATTCAACAATGTTACCGGGCTTTCAACGTTTATACAATACTGTGACGCTTCGAATGCATTAATCGATTCGGAGATGAAGGGATTGTGGTGTCCTTGGAGGTATAGTTTCGATTATAAGATCGGAAGGATATTATGGATATTGATTTTGAGTTGAGAAATTTGATTTTCGATAAACGGTCTTCTCGTCTCGTATCGTTATAAACTATGTGGGAGTAGCATAGTAATGATCTAGATTTTTTTTAAATTATATCAAATATAATTAGGACCTGGGCGACCGAGCTCTGCTCTGGTGAAAATAGGGAATGCTCATTTATTAGTATAGGAAAGTTCATACAAATCCATGTATAGTACCTACTTATTCCATGCTCCCATGAAAGTAGGTACTTACTAATTCAATTCTGCCATGTCATTATTCTAATGCCATTATTTTCATTTCATTATTCAATATCTTGTTCTAAACTTTGGGCGATTGAGCTCTGCTCGGGTGATTTCGAGAACGTGAGAGAAATATTTGCTCGTTTAATAGAACAGGATAGAATTAAAAAAAAAGAAATGTCCAGCGACGAGATGGGCCGACGACATTGTTGCCATCGTGGGCAACACCTGGATAAGGCTGGTACAAGAGCGTGGGGATTGGCACAAGAAAAGAGAGGTCTAGCTATGCCCAACAGTGGGTGAAGCCGGGCTGTGGATGATGAAGATGAAAACATTTAACCAGTCCGATAGAAAGAATACTCTCTATTATGTACACCAAAATCATGTATTGCAGATATAAATGTAGAAAACAACAAGCAAGGCGGCTGCAAGGTGGATTGTCCAAGGTTACACCGGAAAACTTACAATATCTTGTTTATTGATAATATCAAAATATTTATATATCTCTTTCTAATATTTTAATGTGAAAGTGAGTTTGTTTTTTACGCTTTCACACTAAAACGGATAAACAGATTTGGATGAAATTCACACATGGCACATCGGTAGACCATGACCTAGATTAGGACATAGTATACTTTTTATTCCAATATTCTCACGAGATCGAGACTTATGCGGGTGAAACTGCGAGGCGCAGCTAGTATTTAGAAATTTTAAAGTCATTCCACGATGTCAGACATATTTTATTCGTAAAAGACAAAGTTTTAATGATAACCTTCAAATATACAGTCACATATACTGGTTTATCAAGCTTCAAAGTGTAAGCTACAGTTTAAGCCTAGCTGGTCGATAAATATGACGCGGCCGTCCCGTGCCGTCGGCTTTCGATGCAAGCGGGAATTGACGCATTGACAATAATCGACTTCCGAACAGTACAGCTTGTTACTTTGCTAAAACTGCTGTGTTTGTTGCTGTATTTTTTTTTTTTACTCTTGGAGGTGCCATGGTAACGTCGCTGGCTACATAGCCATGGCTACTTCTGGCTACCTATCGTAGCCAAATGAGGTTGGCAAATAAGTAGCCAGTAACACGCGGGCGTCCGTTCTGGCGATCAGTTGGCCACTGAGTGAAGGAGGCGATACTTACTTGTATACAAAATACTGGCGACTTGGCTAGGTTGCCAGAGTATCCAGTCACCACGTAGGGGCCAGTTCCGGTAGCCAAGTGAGTTGACTGTCATACTATTTAAGAGGCTTAGGTACAACAGCTAAAGCGCGGTCACTGTCGGACTGCATAAAAAGAAAGAGAAGTGCGATGACATAACGCAGGTAATTTATTGCAAAATATGAAGCAATTACCTATTTACAAAAAATCTATTGATTGGACAAAAAACAGGATTAGAAGATTTACAAGGCTGATGTGAAGGGAAAGGCCGGTCGGGGATGCCCTAGGAGGACACATACTGATCTTATTGGTGATGTTCTTCAGAAAGACTGTTGCGTAGTACTCGCAACCGGCGTGCGTGTATGACCAGATGTATGAACGTAAACGAGGCAAAAGGAGTATGTAAGGACCGTAGTAGGTAGCGTTCTGTAGTTTCTGCCTACCCCCATGGGAAGAAGGCGTGAGTTTATGTATGTGGCCAAAAAAAAAACACTTAGGGTAATATGTTGCTTGTAGAATAATCTGACAAAAAATCAGAATGATTGCATGTATATTAAAATTATTTTTTATCGTCAAAATAAATTTTTAGAGGTATCTTTGTGATTTTTTTCTATCGTATCAAATTAGTTGTATTATGTTTTCAACACACTATCTTACTAGCATTTAACCTGAAAAATATCATATTTTTTTTCTGATTTTGTTTACTGCAGTGGATCGTATACTTTCAGGCATTATAAACTTGCGTTTAGGCACGTTTAGGTCTTGTAGTCCCCTTAAATTACAATTTCGTTTGACGAGTATTTAATCTGATTTTGTTGACAAGTGATTTGAGGGCATTGCGATATTACAGTTTTGGGGAGACGATTGCAGAGAGAGGACGATTGATAGTTTTGTTATTGGTTTACGTCGTCAGGTAATTTGATAGACAATTTTTTTCCACTAAAGAACTTTGTATCTGAAAGTCAAATAGCTCACATTTCTGCCCATTCCTTATAGCAAAAATGGGTAAAAACCTGAACTATTGCCAACAAAATGCAAATACCAACATACATAGCATAGTTTCACCGTTACTGACCCCCGGCACATCGCAAACAATTTTTAAATCTCCCGCCACCCGGTGACCCAATTTCACATAGGTGACCTGCATGTATCAACCAATAGCATCCAAGTGCTTGTCAATTGGTTAACTATATTAACCAATGGTGAGTGCTAGGCGTGGCGTGGCAGGATGCCAGCCATCTCGTTGCAACTTTACGCCTACAGTTCATGCTATAAGAAATAAAAGAAGGCCTACTTTTACTAACACAGCTAAGAAACCCTACTCACGCGGGCATTCATAGAAACTCACAATGCTATTGGTCAGCTGGAACGGTGTCAAACTCACACAGAGGTACATTCAACACTATGTTATTGTGGTAAGCGTGTATGTATGTGTGGGTACCTATTATGTTCCGCGATACTTCTGTGCGTTACATTTATCTTGCACTTGTTGATATTGCGGAAGATTTTCACTTCCCGTCGGCTGGGCGGTTCTGTCGAATGGTTGGCATTGTCTTATTTATATCTTCAGGCTACGAATAGAAGTCTCTAACGCCTTATCAAAACGATTATAGGCTATACTAAGGAAAAGAATGGCTATTGGCTGGAGCTGGAATAAAACTTGCTTGGTCTGCGTATGCAAGGAATGTTACAAGCCGTCGGTCGGTAAAGACTATTAAATTTTTATTGGAGGCAAGGAATTTTTATTTTTCTTTCAGGCATTTTCAAAGTCGAATAGCTTAAGTACCTACTAACCCACTAGTACTGTAGCATTATTTTTAGGATAGTAGTAAACTGTCTCTTTTTGCATAATGTTACCAAGACATAGGTACATATTTTGATGGTAAAGTCAGAAAAATTATTTGTCAAGGAAATTGACCGCCTACTTAGGTTGTCCGCATATTCAAATCACAATAGTGTCATTCTTTGACAGTTAGGTAGGTATATAAAATGTCTATGACATGGCAAATTGACACCAAATTAATTTCCCTGACCTACACTTACGTTATCACAAAAAAAATCTTTTACTTTGTCCATGAGAAAATCTTTAGCCCTATTTACTCCATGCAACTCCCATCCCTATCTACATCTCCCAGTCTTCATACATCGTTCTACATAACTTCCCTAAGTGCAATTACCATTATTAATAATTATTAAGCTCACTCGTCCCTCTAAAGATTTTCGCTTTGCTCGTAACGAGGCCTTTTCGCCCTCTTAAGATCCTATTATCGGATTCATATTTAATAAATACTGGGATGCGTTCAGTTTACTGTTATATTTTTTCATATAGTTTTAGGTATTAGGGGAGAACTTAGTAGGGGTACCTGGTGTACTTGTTCGTACTTATTATCTGGGAGTTCGATTTTGCCATTTGTTTTTTGTTAGTTTATTTGCTATTATTTGAAAAACGTTGCTGTGAAGTTTTTAGTGGTTGAACTCAGCAATTACATTTTCAATAATATTATTGAAAGTCACATTCACATGAAAAATATTAGTAAGACTGGAAGCCGACCCCTACATAGAGGGAAAAGTAGATGATGATAACAGTGAGAATTAATTCATATGAAGTTAATTATTACTCCTATTAATCCATCGAACTAAGTCAAATATTAACAAAAAAAACAACAAATTTTATGCGGGTGAAAGCAAACTTTCTACGATCATCATCAGCCTATCATTTGCCCAACTATATTGGGGTCAGTTCCCAGTCTAACCGGATGCAGCTGAATACCAGTATTTCAAACTTCCAACAATTAATAGGTAGGTACATATCATACAACACCTACGTCATTACACTACAATAGTAAACCGACTTCTAAGTTATTTTTCTCCTTCAAAAATAAACACAAATTAATTTAAACTACCAAAAACAGAAAACAAAAACCAATTCATAACACAGAACAGCAAGCCAAACAGAATCACATTACAAACATTACTCTACGTTTAATTTCAAAAGTAAGGAGAACCCGATGCCTCTCAAACCCTCGTTCAAGCTAAATTAAAACTCAACTTATACCTACTCAACCTTTAGATGCTCAAGTTATACTCAACATTTGTATGATTTCTTTCAACTGCGTTACGTGATACCGTTTGTCTATTGGCGGAGAGATTTTCTTTTAATGCGATTAAAGTTAAGATGTCTGTGATTTATTTTTCTTTTTATTAAGAAATCTGGAAAAATCTTTGCTTTCGTTGGAGTACCAATATAGATTTGGTTTCTTCTGGATGCGTTTTACATAAGAAAACTAATAAAAACTTTGTAAATCCTAAACCTGATATTTATTTGTCGGAGACGGGTATGTAACTCTCATTATTATCAGCGATATTTTAACTACTGTGGGCATAGTGTGGGTAGTGTTGGTTAATGCGCAATAGAAAAACAGTTTACAGTTCAGATTACATTATAATTTACTATCAAATGAATCACACTAGCTAAATTATACACACACTGGGTGCGACGGCGTTTATTAAAATCACCAATTAACAAAATGATCACAAATGACAACTAACACAATAACTGAGCACCACGAATCGAGAACAGTTCCGCAACGTCTTGACTCCAATGCGACCAGAGGCTGAATGTCCTCCTCGCCTTGGCCTTAAAACATCACGACTCTGTAGAAGCGCGCCTTTTTTGGTGTCGATAGATCTCTCTTGATGTCGCCAGTGGCGTGCTTGCGATTCGTTTCGTGTCCGTACTAATGACCGGATCTGACATATTTATAACCTATAAAAATCCACGTAGTTTTTATCCTTATGCCATAGATCAGATTTACAGGGCTAATCTATTCATTACAATATCTCACACAAATGTGGTAGGTTCAAACCGGTGCACGGTGCAGTATTTGAGCACTACGAATTCTGACTCTCTAGCTACGGATGAGTCAGCACTATAGCGCTCCAATTAATAAAACCCAAAAACCAAACTACTAGACGTATCAAAAACAACATAAGCACCAATAAAAAGACGATGACATTAAACAATCTTGCTCAGACGCCAGATGAAGACACATAACGAACGTGGTTTGGCGCTTTGCCTGGAGACTATGACACAAGAAGTGCAATCTACCGCGACATTCTTTTACATAAACGTTGCATGGCTGGTGCAAAGATTAGGAGTGGGAGTGAGTGCACAAGCGGGTATTAAACCTGCAATACACAAACACATGTTATGTTGTATTGTATCACTAAATTATTTTAATTTCGAGCAGATGGTACCCGCTAGCACACAATTGGACCTTAAGTATACCAAAATAGGATGATTATTTTATATACACGTAGAGCATGCTATGTATATTAATAAGCATCATCATCTGCCTAGCCATTTCCCAACTATGTTGGGGTTGGCTTCCAGTCTAACCGGATGCAGCTGAATACCAGTATTTTACATGGAGCAACTGCCTATCTGACCTCCACAACTTAGTTACTAGGTAACACGATACCCCTTGGTAAGACTGGTTGTCAGACTTTTTGGGCTTCTAACTACCCGTAACGATTGTCAAAGATCTACAAATGACAGCCGGGACCAACGGCTTAACGTGCTTTCCGAAGCACGGAGGAGTCTTGGTAAGTAAAGATGGTCACCCATCCACAGACCAACCGCGGCAAGCGTAGCTTAACCTGATCGATCGAACCGTACAGCTGTTGTTACTTAGCCACAAGCTATATTAATAAGCATGCTATGCTTAAATCCAAGGTTTTGTTTTAGTTCTTCGATGTAAAACAATATGTTTGCATGAAGCCAAGCCAAAATATTGTCTTGGGTAAGTTTAATATAATCAGCCTATAATGTTCCCACTGCTGGGACACAGGCCTCCTCTCTGTGAGAGGGAGTGGGCCGTAATCTACCACGTGGGCCCAGTGCAAGTTGGTAGATGTCACATGTGTTCGAATTTTTTATTCTAGTACATGCCGGTTTCATCACGATGTTTTCCTTTACCGTTTTGAGAGCAGTGGTGATGAAATAATTTACACAAAGTAAAACCTGTCTGGGTTCGAACTTACGACCTATAACTCGTAAGTCGCGGTAGTTTCCAATGGGCCACCACTGTTCCAGAGCAGTGGTGGCCTATTGGAAACGACCGCGACTAAAAATATTTGTTGGTATTTGAACTTATACCCAGGTATAAATTCAAATACAAACAAATATTTTTATGGAAGGTCGCGTATTGAACAGTTTACTATCAAAAGTACTTACCTACACAAAGTAATGGCTTCATTTTACATTGCAGTAGTATTCAACTACTGAATATACTTTAAGAACTTGATAAAGTGCATAAAAAAATTTCCTTATACAAACATACAATCTTAAACGGCTTATAACTTGTACCACACAAAGAGATCACATGCAAGCCATTTGTTGGGGAAAAGCTATGGGGTTGCAGTTTTTATTATGAAGCTTGAGTTTCGCCTGCAGCGTTCTAACAGATGCTTTTTTCTTATTTCATACTACGCCTCAGTGCATTCGCAATGTAAGGGATGAAAACCACTTTACAAATATGCACAATTAGTTTTAAGATTTGCCTTCACCGAGAATTTGTATACTGATCTAGAGAGAAAATGAAGACCATTATCTGGAAGTGAGGTCAGTTACCGTATGCTTTCTTCTTTAGATATAGCTTATTAATTGAAATTTATAGCTACTTAATTGAAATTTTGGTTGACTTCAAGCGGACTGCTACATACCTAGAAGAATGCTCTGCTCCTGCTATAGTTGAGATTCGGCGGAGATCGGCATAGTGATATTAATAAATAGACAACTCATTACACAATACAATAGACGTGGATATATTTAGTAACCGGTTCCGCTTATCTATTTCTAAAGAGCCATAAAAAACTCCTGAAATAAATCGACACGTGTTTCACCTCTCAACGAGGCATCCTCAGGATGACGATGGACTTGTTGCGAACTCGAACACGGCGTGTTGCCACACCGAGCGCTGAGTGCAAACAAGCAAAGCAAGGTCACGCCTGAATCAATTAACTAACTCATTACACTATTATTTATAATCTTAGGATTGCAGTAATTGTGTTTGAATGGAGATGACAGAAAAAACTAAAAACAATTATTAGAAAATGGAAAACTCAATACAATAAACTAGACAGTATACATCTTTAAGGGCAACTAAAATGGCGTCGTTGGTAAGGTAGTCAAATCGTGCTTCGCACTACCTCTACCAAAGTGGTTTATTGATTGATGCTCCCTAAACAAGGCTTCGCGAGCTTCCGAAGATATGCTTGATGGAGCAGGCAATCAATATAGGTACCTAGGTGAGGATTGATATCTCCAGAGATGTTCAGATAGTGACTATTGTTTCAGTGTATCGGGCCGACAGACTGCAATATTACAAGCTTGAGGTGTTTTGCCCATACCTATTCAATCTTGCGTCTCAATTTGTTAGTCGAATATTCAGAGCAAAGATAATTGGGATGTCAATTATTGGAAGATATTTGAGAAGGGTGAAAATGCTTTGTTAGAGAATGTTGCTTGCAACAAAATACTGCAATGGGTGAGACTAGGTACGGTATGAAACACAAAAGCTGATACATTATCTGACTGACAAGGTCGTATCGTTAGTTCGCATCCAAACCCCTTCATTATTAACTTATTTCATTTCACACACCAAAATACGATTTATTGGAATCTTAATACTTCATAAATCTTTTTCAAAATGAGATCTGTAGTATCTAAAAATATTTTCGTCGCTCGAATAAAAATTCGCTCTAACGCTTTTTATTCCTTTCCACAAATCCACAAACGATAGAATATCCTGACCTATTTGTTCAGAATTACTGTACATCAAATCAACCAGCAATTTGTCAATCCGCTGCACACAAATTCAATCAAGCTACACACATTTTTATTTCCACACGATTTCCTTTATAAGTTGATTTGTGAAATATTCAATCGTGGCGTCTCAAGTGGCGGCTTTATTGTAAAATGTTTCGAATAATAAATATGAAGATTATTGGGCACTAGACGGCCCGCGGGAGTTCCGTCTCGCTATATTAAAGGCTTTCTCTGTATATATGGAAAAATCTTTAGTAAACACGGTTCGTGGTTGTGATGTTTATGGCTCTAGATAGATTGCTGGATTTTAAATGTTGCGTAGTTTGAAAGGCGAGTAAGTAATTATATCATGGATAGACAATGAATACAAATCTGTCTGCAATATGCAGTGAATATTAATTTTCTATGATTATTCATAGTCACGGTCATTGAGATGCCTCTTGGCTTACACCGTTTGATGAACACCTAACATACACTCCAAACTTCAATGTAATTCTATGCACTGCGATAATTACATTGTCATTTGTAAAAACGTATTGTATAAATGCTTGTTAAGAAGCTACGTTACTAAATTCTTACTGGTATTGAAAACTCCCTTCATAATAATTCAAAAATGTTATCTATCTAGAGTATCACTTGAAAACCCTACAAAACCTGAATTGTTTAGACACAATATTTCGCTAACAATATTCGTTTTAATTAACTATAGAGTCGAATGTTCGGACAAAAGACAGTCGGATGTCCGCTCTGGGGTGGAGAGAGAAGTTTAGTGTCTACGACTACGTGACGACAACGACTCTGAATATTTTTGAGTTGAGAGGCCAAGTTCATAAAATGGTGTGCTGTGTTTTAGCGGAAAAGATGGACAATTAGGTACTATTCCTCAATGTTTTATTGTAGAGCGTATCAAGCAAATAATAAGGTATTTGTAAATCTTTGTAATATCTTGCAAAAGATAGGCTACTGTTTTGTCTGCGGCAACACATGTACAGTCCCTATTCTATGAGAATAAAGCATTCATTCTTTTGAAGTAGTTCATAATACCTCAGCTCAAATTCAGTATTTATATCGCTCGCTCATCACAGTACTGCTCACGAAGTAAGGTTGCGGGCGCGAAACCAGCGGTGAGTAGCGATGGCCGAGCGGGGCGGTGGCGATGCGCCGTCGTTTCGCAACCGCCCCACGCGCGACCATCGCTCCTCGGCGCTAGTTTCGAGCCCACAGCCTGAGTAAGAGTGTGATTGAGTGGGTTGCTGGGCGGCTCCAAGGCATGGATAGCTTAGGTAATTCTTTTTTACGGTGAAAATAAGGGTAAAAAAAAACAAAGAAAATTGTATCTGCTTTATATTTAGTTATCATGCAAAGTTTCATGATCTAATTTGAAGTTTTTTTTTTAATACTAGCGGTTTATTGTTCGGTTTGGAGGTAACTTTGTAATTATTTTCTGTAGAGATTTTTTATTGAATCGTATTTTCGTCAATCTTACTTAACATTAATCCTCAACTGTATCTGCCATATATTTATTTAAAAATTAAGAATGCAGCGACGCATGAATTGTCCATACAAACGTAGTACATAAATCATTTGCAATTTGAACATATTTCCACCATATTATGTTGATATTTGGATTGAGACAGTATTTCCTCCTACGTCTTTTTATTTCCAAAAACTTACCTTTAAATGAAGTGTAAGCGAATTGCATTTCGTACATTTTCACAGCGTAAATGACATGTTTTCAGATTGTTTTTTCTGTATTATAAACAAAAATATTTGTAATATTGTTTCCGCAGAAGCATAATTTATGTTATCAAGTTACAAATTATCGAAAAAAAAAAATGGAAATACATTAAGTTTTCATTCATAATTTTTTGTATTACGGAACACATCCAAATTTATCATAAGTTTTCGTAAGCTAGTAGTACTATCGCGTCAAGCAATAATTGTCAATGTGTGCGTGGTAGTATTGCTCACTGTAGGTGTATATCGCTCCGACAGGCACTCACACTAGCGCAACGTGCTTGGAATTGAATTTTGCAAACATCTCGATTTGTCATTGTGAGCCGTGTCGCCGGCCTCTTAATGCTGCAGTATTTTCGATATAACGGAGGATTGTCCTAAGCAATTTAAGGTACTCTTAATTATTACAAACTAAAATTTACAAAAATTAACAGGCTTCTGAAAACCCTTCTATTCCTATTCTCAAACATCGTACAATAAAAACAGCTTTCGGGTTAAATAATTCGGGATCTGGTAGCGGGGCGTCAGAGGCATTGACAAAGGTCATTCATATTGTACTTCACGCTTCGTCGGCCACACTAATTCCGATTATGTCTATTTGTGTCTATAGCCGGCCAGTGTCTATACGTGAGCCGTGACTATAGACACGGCTATACGCATTCTTATGTAGGTACGTAGGTGTGTTTGTTGAACTGTGTCTGTGTTGGGGTATTATGAAGATGGTTGTAGCACGTTTTAAACTTTTAATCAATCTTCTCACTATCCGGCCTTTGCCTAATAGCATTTTGACTTAAGTTTAAAATATCTTATCTTTTTAGGGTTCCGTAGTCAACAAGGAACCCTTATAGTTTCGCCATGTCCGTCTGTCTGTCTGTCCGCGGTCTAGCTCCGAGACTGTTAGTACTAGAAAGTTGTAATTTGGCATGTGTATACATATTAATCATGCCAACAAAGTTGTTTTCTTTTTTTTTTTAGGGTACCTCCCTTACACGTAAAGTGGGGATGTTTTTTCTATCCCTTGGTGTGGGGTTTTGTTAGAAAGGTCTTTCAAAAATATTGTAAGTGTGTTAAAACCATTTTTGAATTCAGGGATCCGTTTGCAAAATATTAACTTTAAAGTGCAAATTTTTGCTAGAGTCAAGTGTCCTCCTGCCAGCTAAATGGTTGGTTTTAGATAGGTATGTGAAAAAATGCACGGCAGTAGTTTATATAACGAATTTAAAAGGAAAACTATCACAGCTAAGTAGGCTTTACAAGTTAACGAGTAATAATCGACCAACTTAGATTTGCGGTTGTAAAAACATGTTCTTCCATACATTCTGTATGAAAGAAAATGTTTTTCAAGTACAAAGTTAAGTTTGTTCTTGGGATAAATTCATCCCAACTACGGAACCCTGCATTGTGCGTGATCCGATATGCACTTGGCCGGTTTTTTCAGATTTTTTGCGACAAATTTTTATACATAGGTACATATTTTAGTCTAAATTCTGATTGTGTCTATTGTGTGTAGTCTTGTGTATGTATAGCCTAGGTGGCCATACTGATATGGCTATAGATCGGGTACAAAGCAGTCTTGTTAGTATGGTCCTTGGAAATTGTGACTACATTGCTGTATTGGGTTCCCACCTGTAAAAACAAATGTAAGTGATAATGGTAGTAAATAAAGAAATATTTGTTTCGAGAAAGTGGATCGGAATATTGAGGCTATGGTACGAAGTTCCGTTGATTAAAGCTTTTGAGGTAACGGGGCTACGGCTATTTTGATGTCAGTCAATTGCAAGACGATGGAATTTAAAACTCATGATATTCTCGATTGAAAAACGATGATTTTCAGCCAGGCTAAGTACTTTTAATTAAAGATAATTGTCAAACTGGTCCATATATAGTCTTGTTCAGTGCAAAATATATATGCAGCATATTATAGTGCTTTAAAACATGAAACATTCGTACCAAAGCTCCCTAATCCCGATAAGCAAACCAAGCCACGTCAGCAGCTAATTACCAAAATTTATATATATAATATTTGGCATGGATAAATCAAAGACATATTCATGTCATATTACGTCACACTAATCGCATTACCTGATATTCGTATGAACATAACGTCATCTGAAACAGTGTGGGTGTGTGTTGTGTATGTGTGGGTGTGATGACGTTGATGACACAGCATTGTGGTGGCTTAATCATATCAAGGGCTTATTAATTATTCTCGTGGGGTGTGCGATGCCGATTCAATGCTGATGAATAGGATGTTGTTATTTATGCATTTGTGGACCTCGGAGGTGGCATTAACGGCTATTGTTTTTGGCGTCTTGGTTTGGACGACGTGTTTTGGTGTTGTTTTCTTTTGTATTTAGAATTTAAAATTGGAATCGGGCTATAAAGCCGGTTCCAGATGCATGTAATGTGTCGTGTAATAACGCGAGTAACCTGGTGACAGAGTTTTTAAGCTGCCCATGGCCCTCTGACTTGGCTTCACATGCCGTCGAGAAATACGCGCTGATCCATCGGCTGTCAGTTTTTAGCCCAAATACAATGGCTTAAACTGTGTGGAACAACTCGAACACATCAAGATTCGCGTTGAGTTTGAATGCCATCCGCACTATTCGTATTATATTACACGATACATTATACACATTACACACGTCTTTACCCGGTTTCATTACCAAATTATTAGAAAACCAAACGTAGATGCAGTAATTAGTAATTAATAGTAGCATATACCCTGAAGATGTTTGTAGCAGCAGCAGCGAAAAACTTCAGACTTACCTGTAACGAAGAAACATAATAATGAGAAATGGTAGTCAAATTGTTAAAGATATTAAGTTCGTAAATATATTTAATCAACTAACTTGTTATATTAAATATTAAATTCAAATTTCTGCAGCAGCTAAAAAGCAGTTAACAGTAAACAAATCATCATTCTAATCAGAATATTCACCAGAAAATTGAGACATATGTTATTAAGTTCGCTCGTGTGCTGCACACCTATTAACCCCACATACGGCCTTGTAACGTTATTCTCAAAGAGATGGTAACCCGAGAGTTCCTAATTAACGAGACTCGTATCAACGTATCTAACCGCAATAATACTTGACTTGTAATTAGCAACGTCTTATATTACCCTCATAACATAACATACACTACCTATGATGTACTTGAGAAGTATTCTGAATATTATGTTGAGACTCTTCAAAAGGTTAATTTTGAAAATAATAATACAATTTCTCGTTTGCTAAACAGATTTTAAGCTATTGCAAGAGCATGGAGTGGGATGGAATAATTAAATAAAAGTGTAATAATTTATAGGAGTTTCTACATAATAAGTTAATAAGCTTTTCTACGAATTGGCAGCGTCTACTACACTATATTTCTAGTTGAAATTAGTATCCTAGAAAATTTCAGTCATACCATCAGCATCCAGTCTCACCTCTGCTGTCCATTTATTATTTAAATAGCTCAAGCCCAGAATAAGACAAATATTTAAGTTTTTCTAAGACAAATAATTCATAATTTGTTAAAAAAAACCGGCTAAGTGCATGTCGGACCACGCACAATGAAGGGTTTCGTAGTTGGAATGAATTTATGTCAAAAACAAACTTAACTTTGTAGTTGAAAAACACGTTCTCCCATACAAAATGTACGGGAAAACATGTTTTTGCAACTGCAAATATTAGTTACTCGTTAACTTGTAGAGCCTATTTAGCTGTGATAGTTTCCCTTTTAATTTCGTTATATAAACTACTGCTGTGATTTTTTTCATATATCCAAAGCCAACCATTTGGCTGACACTTGACTCTAACAAAAATTTGCACTTTAAAGCTTAATATTTCGCAAACGGATCCCTGAATCCAAAAATGGTTTTCGTATGCTCTCAATGTTTTTGAAGGACCTTTCCAATGATATCCCACACAACGGGATAGAAAAAAACATCACCACTTTACGTATAGGGGAGGAGCGCAATTTTTTTTTTTTTTTAATAATTTTGTTTTACCACTTTGTCGGCGTAATTAATATGTATACCCATGCCAAATTACAGCTTTCTAGTACTAAGAGTCTCGGAGCTAGACCGCGGACAGACAGATAGACAGACAGAGAGACAGTCGGACATGACGAAACTATAAGGTTTCCTTGTTTACTACGGAACCCTAAAAAACGGCCAATTGCGAGTCGGACTTCGCACAATGAAGGGTTCCGTAGTTGGGATGAATAAATAAATCCCAAGAACAAACTTAACATTGTTGTTGAAAAACATGTGCGCACAAACTTACATTCCAACTGCAAATGTAAGTTTGTACGCACAATATTGACAGATTTACCATGTTACTTTAAAACCAAAGACTTATTATAGGTTTTCCCGTAATTTACAAGTGTAGAACTATTTTCTGTAATTTCTTTTTAATTTTAGACTCAGTAGTTTCAAAGATATGGAGGGAATGGTCAAATTTTCGTCTATTTTCTTAAACATCTTTAAAAGTATTTATTTTAAAATTATAATAAAAATATATTTGAGATCCTTAAAATAAGCCTTTTCATTTGATATGTCACACAGTACAGTTAGCAAATTTTTTTTAACTTTCTCATTTTGACCCCGAGAAGTGCCCCTATATTCAAAATTCATATATTTTCGTTACACGTTCATATTTGAGTCACAGTAATTGATATTTGTACCAAATTTTAATTTAATTCTGTTAGATTTGGATAAAATTGGCTGTGACAAACGGACAGACAGACAGACATACGAGTGGTCCTATAAGGGTTCTGTTTTAAAGTTAAAGCAGCCTAAAATTGGGATAAATTAAAGAACAAGCAACACAGTCACAGTAACTCACTTTAATGTTAACAATATCAGTAAAGAAGCAATAATTAAAAACTACAAGGGACATATTATCTATGGAAAAAACCTAACAAAGTCCCTGGTCTCTAATAAGTAATGAAACTCATACCTTTGTACCCAACCTGTCATGTTGACGTCAATGATAAAAATATCCCATTGATACGGTCCATTATCGAGGGGATAAAAACATGGTATCACATTGTGAGATCTCCCATGTATGTACATATGTACTTATTGAACATCGCTAATGAGCACTTCCAATACCCCTTATCATATTACGTGTTGAAATGGAGTTTGTTACTATTTCTATGAGTTGTTATGGTATGTACACAATGGTCCACGGCAAAATAGTTTAATTCTTATGATGATTTCAGCTCAATTAATTTTCCAATCATCATCATCATCTTCCTGCCCTTGTCCCATGTTACGTGGGGTCGGCGCAACACGTTTTCTTTTTCCACTCTCCCCTGTCAACCGTCACACTATCATTCACTCCCTTCTCTTTCATATCATTCTTCACACAATTAATTTTCCAATCTATACGAAATAACATTGACATATGGGAAGACTCCTACATGAAAATATGTCTAAGTTCCCCAACTTTATTTTCAATTAAGTATGTTTCTGGAACAATTTGTATAGTATAGAACTGAAGCCCACTCATTCGTTAAGGGGCAACCTACGCCCTGATATAATCGCCTAACCTTGTTTCTACCTGTTCGCACCCATTGGAAGACAACAGAAAGCCTACTTCGAAACACACATGATATTTTGGCCAAAACTTACAATACTCAGCTTTTCCATATGTTAACTTTATTAACTATGTTTTTAGTGAATAATAGTAGTTATTTATTCTTTAAATTATAAACTGGTAATTTCGACATTAAAATTAGGAAAGGACCGAGAGTTGACCCGTGAGGCACTCCTACATTTTACTAAACTAACGTACCAAAAACATTCATTTTCTGGGACACACAAATTATTATCTCCGAATCATACAAGAAACCTCAAACTCATGACGTGTTTTTACTGTTCAGACTTCATCAGTTCTTGTATAATAATACCTATGTGTATTGAACCTTCTGCCCATAATCTTCTTGGTGCTGTTTGTGCCTGCTCCTTGAATATCTTGTACAAACATGTCAATACACGCCTATTTATGTGCCCTTGCTACGTAAAGTAGGGCATTGTTGCTAATATTTTCTTATACAAAAAGGCTTGGCTTCGTAGAAATTTCGAAAGATTGTATTGTGTAGGTACTTGTAATAGTGACAAAGGTGAAATTATGTGTGTACTAATTAGTTCTTACTGTTGCCAAAGGCGTAGTAACTTAGTGAAGAAACACAATAATAATATGAAAGATGATCCAGCTGTTAGAGTATTTATTTTAGTTGTTAATAATCTGTTGCTTATCTACAAAGCTTTTTAGTTATTTCGATGTCGCAATTTGTTATAAGACCTCTCTAGGAGTACACAAATAATTCCTTTGTGTATTTGCTATTAAAAAGAAAATGCGTACCTACTCAAATATAATAGAAAGTCACAACAATCAATATACAATCTACAACAGTTGTTATTTTTTAACTCAACAAAAACTTAAAACATCTTTATAAAGCTGAAGCAATTCAATAAAAATCGGCCAAGTGCTAGTTAGTAGTCACTCCGGGGCCGATTGCTGTCAATAGCGGTGCTCTCGAGGTTGTTCGAGAATACGTTTACCTCGGGCAAACTCTGCAGTTTGGTAAGAACAACTTTGAGAGGGAGGCTAATGGAAGAATTCAGCAGGGCTGGGCAGTATCTGGGAAGCTTCGTCGAGTCTTCTCGTCGCGTTTTCCACAGAGCCTAAAGACGATAGTCTTCAATCAGTGCGTCCTGCCTGTCATGACCTACGGAGCCAAAACGTGGACACTTACGGTACGGCTGGTCCATAAATTCAAGGTTGGTCAGCGAACCATGGAGCGGGCTATACTTGGAGTCTCTCTGAGGGATCGAATCCGTAACGAGGTGATCCGGCAGAGAACCAAAGTTATAGACATAGCTCACAGAATAAGCAAGCTGAAGTGGCAGTGGGCCGTAGAACCGATGACTGTTGGAGTACACGTGTTCTTGAGTGGAGACCGCGAATCTACAAACGTAAGGTAAGACGCCCTCAGGCTATGTGGAGTGACGATCTTCGCAGGGTGGCTGGTAGCAGCTGGATGAGAGTTGCCGAGAATCGAGCTGAATGATGTGCAATTGGAGAGCCCTATGTCCAGCAGTGGACTGCTATAGGCTAATGATGAAGTGCTAGTTGGACTCGCATACGAAGGGTTCTGTACCACCTTACATTATTTAGCAAATAACTGAAAATACTAAACGAAAAATTTATTTTCATGATAAATTTAAAAAATCGCAAAGATAAATTTGTATTTCATAATGATACTATGAATTACAAAGTTATTTCTGCAATTGTAGAAAATCACCCTTATCCAAAAAAAATACTTGTTTTTAGTACTTGTTGATTATATACAGTTTAAAATTCATAATAAACAGAAGTTTCAAATTCCTAACTTGTTAAGTTGTTGAGATAGAGCTCGTACAAAAATGGTCTAAAACTGACAACTTTTACGGCCCCCTATTTCATCATTTTTGAAGATAAAAAATAAAAATTATGTTTATTCTCAACTCGATGAGTTCTAGATAATGACATGCCAGTTGCCAGGGTTAGATGTTTCATTTCAAAATCAAAATTTTATTGTAGAAGACCCCTTTTAATTTTTAATTTTATTTAATTTTTATTATTTGTTGTTGGCAATAGAAATGCATAATCTGTGAAATTTTCAACTATCTACCTATTACGGTTCATGAACTACAGTTCGCTGACAGACAGACGGACAGCGGAGGCTTAGTAATAGAATTCCGTTTGGTACCCTTCGGGTACAGAACCTTAAAAACTAATATTCTCCAACAAAAACGAACAAAGAAACTTAAAATCCGATATTATTTTCATTTTCCACAATGAAATAGAACCGAGTACGGGGTGAAACGACGCATTTGACTTTAACAAATGATATTATAGCAAAAATGCAATGTCTGAAAGTTACACGAATCGCCCTCAGAAAATATAGCGCAGACTTGCTCTAGAACCTTTTTGGTGATAAATTACGTTACTATTTTCTTTAAGTTCAATCGCTTTTAGAAATGGTTTTAAAATCTTTTGGTCAATTCGAGTTCTTGAAATTCGTAAGTGCATTAAAGCTAAGTTAATTTAGTCTAGTCCCAGTTCTAATCTGTATAGATTTTAAAATCAACTGTCGAAAGAAAGAGTTTTATTACTGGGATTGGTGGACCATATTATTCTCTGCATTATACTAGTTCCTAAAATATCATCAGCAAATATTATAATTACCAAGAAAACCAAATTTAAACTCACCATTTCTTTAAAAAATAACTTCAATGACACACGTAAGAAAGGAGCCAAGTAGGGGGGGGGATAAGAGAGGTAATAGAGTGTCATCTTGGCATTATAAATGATCACACTCAACCCTTGACTGCAGGTAGAACCGTCTACACTGTTTTTACATTTACCACATCGGATTAGGTTACCCCTTCTCAGGCAACCATAATAAGAATGGAAAGGTTAAACCTGATTTTGGTTCATTTATTTTGTTGTTTGTACGGATTTTTACGATTTCTTCTGTATACAAAGGTAAATTAATTGCTTGCTAAAAATAGTTTGAATTGTAGAGAGAATGTGGCATGTTTTGTGATTATGATTTTGTAATGTTGTGGGTGAAAATTTATATCACTATCGACATTGTGATTGTGATTTTAACGTTATTATTGATTGTTTTGACAATACTAGTAAAATTATAACCAAAGTTTGCCGAATATTATTATGTACTAACACTAGTGTTTAAGATGTGTATGTATTTACTAACAAATGGATTGTATGAACTGTAATAAAAAAAAAAAAATTGATTTGATTGTCCGTTGATGGCAAACTTTTTCCGTACCTCAAAACGAAAAAACGGAATCCTTATAGGATCACTCGTGTCTGTCTGTCCGTCTGTTACAGCTAATTTTCTCCGAATCTACTGGACCAATTCAGTTGACATTTGGTACACAAATGAATTTCTGTGACCCAAATAAGGACGTGTTACGTAAATAAATAAATTTTGAATATGGGGTCACTTTTCGGGGGCTTATGGGAAAATTTCAAAAAAAGTTTTGCGATCTGTACCATGTGACATATCAAATGAAAGGACTTGTTGTGAGGATCTCAATTTTTTTAATTTTATTTTTTAGTATAAATACTTTTAAAGATATTTTAAAAAAAATATGAAAATTGAACATAAAAATACAAAGAATGGTTCCATAGTCATAGATTACTTACAGGAAAACCTATAAAAAGTCTATGGTCTTAAAATAACATGGTAAATCTCTCAATATTGTGCGTATAAACTTACATTTGCAGTTGGAATGTATGGGAGAACACATTTATCAACTACAATGTTAAGTTTGTTCTTGGGATAAATAAATTCATCTCAACTACGGAACCCGATCCGACCCGTAGTCCGACACGCACTTGGCCATTTTTTTTAACCATTCATATATAGCGGGGCTCCGTCGACTTTTGCTTGCAAACAAATTTAGACCCGCTAAGTGATCTTCCCTAACCTTACCTAATACTCCCACTATCCCACAACTCGCGAAAGAAACTTTGATGATTTTTTTCTCAGTTTTGCACACAGTAGTTATAAAATATACAACAACAAGGGTCTACTGAATCCAAAAAAAAAGGTATGGCGCTCGGGGAGTGCCGCGGTAAAGCTATTGCATAGCATTTGTAACCATGGTTGTAACGGATGTCATATAACGGATGAGGATGCGGATGAGGATATCGAGATAATCGGGTTTGAGGATGCGGATGAGGATACGGATATTGGAAAATTCCTTATTGAGGATGCGGATGAGGGTGCGGATGTCGTACAAAAAATAGCCCTTGTTTTTTTTAAAGTATTTATATTTGTATTTTAGGTTGTAGGTAATCATTTGGTAGGTTACTGTAGCGTAATTCGCCTGTTAAATACTTCACTTCTACCGACTTCTACGAGCAAACAAAAAGTAAACAATAACATATCGGCCAGTCTGCCACCCAGTAACTCAAACTGTGACATGTGTAGGTATGGGCGTTATTTAACGTCACTAGTTACAATAACTGGCTACGGGCATGTAGCCGAATAACTAGTTTCGAGTCACACATAAATATATTTCTTTCGCGCGTAATAACTTTAGTATTACGTTAATAATGAAACTGCATAATGTAGCTACAAAAACTTATTCGTTCCAAAAACTTAAAGCTTGTGATATGTAACGTATTACGTAGGTAATTATTTATATTTTCGTTTCGCAAAAAACTGTAATACTTCTATAGAATCACCGTTTTGAATCACCGAATAGAATTTGACAAATAACTAGTTACTAAAATCACTAGTTTTCAAAACCGGTGACGTCCTCGAAGTCACTATACTCCATTTGAAATAAGATTAGACATTGAAACAAACCTTTTTTACAGTCCGTTCAACCGATTCTGACTTCTATGCCGTAGGCATAAGGATGTCATTAAAAGCAAAAAAGTGGTTACAGTACCAACTGTTTACTGCAGCTGCCATTTGTCATGTCACCAACGCAATAGAAGTCTAAATCGGTTGAACGGACTGTAAAAAAGGTTTAGATAAATGTCTAATCTTATTTCAAATGGAGTATAGTTACGTTACGTTTAGCGAAAATCACGTAACGACTCACCCTTAGACATGTGTCGTGTCGTGCGGCCGATCGTCTGTCATAGGACTAAGACATTGCGAATTCAGCCAATAGGAAGGCGTAAAAGCTTTTTCAAACAGGCGCGACACAAAGGCACCGCTCGTCGCGCGACGAGCGGTGTCTTGACATGTGTCGCGTCATGTGTTTTTAAAAACTCGCGCCGACTCGAATCGGTGGGCCATTCAGCTCGGTGCGAGTTTTAAAAATTCACTATTTGTGCGAACAACGTAGGGTCACATCCTCATAGAAGTTATGAGGATGCGGATGAGGATGCGGAGCATTTAAAATCAAAAGTTGAGGATGCGGATGTTTTGCGGATATCAAAATTTATGCGGATGCTCCGCAGTTGCGGATGCGGATACGGATATCCGTTACATCCCTGTTTGTAACCTCCATACTTCCTATTTGTCAACGATTGTTTGGGATGATGACGTGATGACATAAAACAAAAATTACGTTCCCATGACAACATCACGTTTTCATGGGAACTTCGTTACATCACGTTGTCATGGGAACCGTCATTACATGGTAGGCGGAGTGGGGGGTGTTAGGTTTTATTTTCGTGACAGAATTTCTTGATTCGGTCGCCGCGCTCAAAGCCCGCGACAAAAGCTATGCAATAGCTTAAAATGCTACTATAAAAAGCGACGGCTTATAAAGTGCAGTGGTTCCCTGTCGTACCGTACTATGCTACCCCTTGCATCTTTTTAAAATAATGTAGGTAATGTAGGTACTAGTGTGTCGCAAACTGATTGTAGAATGACGCTAGCGGCACTCAAAACATAGCCGTGATAGAATGCCGCATGCGGCACTTTATCCGATAGGGATATATATTTATTTATAAATAATTATAAAATCTTAATAAACACAACATTAAAGCATTAATTGAACCAACAATTTTCATCTATAGCCAAAAGCAACGTCGGCTTTGCGAACCAAAACACAAAATTATATCATGAACAGAAATAACTCAAGCCAACCCTTAGAAAACAAACGCAGAGAGACATCAAAAACATACAACGAAATGTTAAAATCTGTTCGGAATATGCGCACAGAAGGATAGAGGAAGCCTTGTACAAAGAGGAGGAAATTGCCTATCAAGAGTTGGCAGTAATCAAACCTGCGCCAATCTAAGTTCATTGCGGACGGTATATTCTACTTAATGAGATATTTCCACAAAGTTATAATGTGGAGAGTTTATACTGGTCAGTTTTGGTTATAATGTTAAAATGTTTTAGCTTATTTTGACTTGAAATATTTTTGAAAGCGATTCTGCTATAGTCAAACTCAAAGCATTTATTTCAATTAAACCATTTACAGGCACTTTTGAATTGTCAAGGAATCGGTCAGTCAGAAATAGGTATGAAGCTAGTTGCCCATTCCAAAACGTAGTAGGTACCTATGGAGAAGAACGGGCAAGAAACTCCACGGACACTCTTTTAAATAAAAAATTCTTACAAAATGTTGGTTACATCATTCATATTTGTGTTAACCCTGTGTGTTAGAAATACCTTAGTTATTTTGAATGAGTACCTACTAAGAGTGTTTTTTCTTGCTATTTCTGTGTTAAATTGTGTTTAATTTAATTTATCGGTAATGGACATAATTTTCTTAGAGATCTGACATGTATTTTATTATTTGGTAGTTTAATTTCTGCCACTCTGACCATACCATCTGCTTGACTTCACTTATACCACTGACAAGCCAATATTGTTGTGAAAGTGAGCTCGACACTTATTTAGCTCCTGCATGTAACAAACGCAGATGTTCATTACGAATTAGGAAAAAAAAAAAATTACAAGATTTAGGAATTTTAGCAAGGTGCTTTTTGTCATATGCCATGTCAATCGAACACTGAAGACGGCCACCAAGTCTAAGCACACTAGCCTGATCTAGAAAAGGATGTAAGTTTGATAATCCTGATTTGATAGGTAAATTATCTTTAAGACACTCTATTTCTCTTGGGGAAGTGTTTTCTTTGAACACTACGAATAATCGCCAACAAAGCAGCACGAAGCTCCTGTAGTGTCAAAGAACCTCCACGGACACTCTTTTAAATAAAAAATTGTTACAAAATGTTGGTTACATCAGTCATCTTTGTGTTAACCCTGTGTGTTAGAAATACCTTAGTTATTTTGTATGAGTACCTACTAAGAGTGTTTTTTCTTGCTATTTCTATGATGAAAATTGTCATCATCACATCAAAATAACATTTAAATTTAAAATACACAGTTCACAAGTCACAGTAGCAATAAAAGTCAATCGGATTTCAAATATTTTATCTATTTAAGTCATTACAATATCAATAGCAGCTGATTTGTAAACAATTTAGACACTAAAGAAAACCAATTTACTATAAATTTTATTCTGTATCAATAGAGTATAATATTGCCTATGCAAGAATAAGTAATAAAACCTGTACTTCAATCTAACTTTGGTTTGGACGGTATATACTCCACTTAATGAGATATTTCAGATAGTGACATAACATGGATTAGAAGAGTTGTGAAATAACTGACTGGAAGTGGTCAGTTTGTTTGCATTGTGACTGATTTATTAAGAGTTAAAAATCATAAAGATAAAGGCTGGTACGATATGAAGATTCTGTTGATTTCTGATCTTGTTAAAACTCAAGATTCGATATAATTGGTCAGACAGATAAATTAAATCTTTAAATGTCCATATCTAAATCATCATCATCATCATCATCAGCCTATAGCAGTCCACTGCTGGACATAGGCCTCTCCAATTGCACGCCATTCAGCTTGATTCTCGGCAACTCTCATCCAGCTGCTACCAGCCACCCTTCGAAGATCGTCACTCCACCTAGCCTGAGGGCGTCCTACCTTACGTTTGCCAATTCGCGGTCTCCACTCAAGAACACGTATACCCCAACGGTCATCGGTTCTACGGCTGATATGGCCGGCCCACTGCCACTTCAGCTTGCTAATTCTGTGAGCTATGTCGATAACTTTGATTCTCTGCCGGATCACTTCGTTCCGGATTCGATACCTCAGAGAGACTCCAAGCATAGCCCGCTCCATGGCTCGCTGAGCAACCTTAAATTTATGGACCAGCCGTACCGTATATCTAAATCCACATACAAATTTCAATAACTAAACGCATAGATAACGTAATAAACATACAATACCTATTTTAAAAACACATTCACATTACACACATGATATCAATTAGGTAATCGGCGTGGAGTATAGATAAGTCTGTGGCATAAAATGTAAAAATACATGACGCCAACCCTGATTTGCAGTCATAAAAGTTCTGTTCCGTTACGTTTCGCACCTTGAAACCATTCTAAACTTACTACACTCACCATATCAAAACTGGCCGTACCTATTACCTAAACATCTAAGTCTCATCCAGTATCATCCTTTATAATCGTCGTCTCCTTCAAATATTGACAAACTTTCCTGAAGTGAAGCGGTGATCGTCGCCAACTTTTAAGTGTCTCAGATAAATTAAGATTTCGGTTTAGTGTGTCTTATAAAATAATACTTCGCCGGTCGATAACCGATTGCTTGTTTAGGATTTATCGTTTTATCTTGATGAGATATTAACTGGCTGAGTAGTTTTGAGAAAATTATCTAAGAATATTTTGGTTTTTGAATAAGATGATACTATTATTTTAGACTCTCTTTGCATCTTAAGCATTCCTGCTCTCATTGCAGAAATTTGTACAACTTATGACTTTTATTTAAATGTTGTTGGGTTTTTCCATCAATAATTTCTCAGTAGCAATGCGGAGTATGGATTTTTGCCCGGTAATAGGCTTGCTCCAACATTGGACAAAAACGTAACTGGTGAAATTTGGGTGTACTATAGGTACATTCATCTCTGCCACACCCTTCTAAAAACTGTTATGTAATATTTAAACATTTAAAAAACATTATAGGCCTAATTAAATTAATAAGAATTGCTTAAACTAAAGAGCAACTCAATTCGTTCTAAAATCTTAATGCAATCTATTCGATAGCTCTACAGCTATAACATAATAACACACTCATATACAGTTACAACACAAATAACAACCCTTCCATAATTTTTGCATGTTCAAAAATATTGCAAAATAGTTTCACCGAATATTACCGGTCCCATAATGGTGAAGAATGCTTTTGTCCCCATGGCTCGGGCCTCGCGATGACATATTGGTTAACATATAGCTAGATCATGTGTACTCTATATAGAGTAGTCGGGTTATACTATTGTTTCGTGATAGAATGGTGAGTCGATTGAAAGTCGATTGAAAATCGGTTTAATGAGTTTTGGTGACGAACCGCCATGAAAATGATCTGTTAAGTAATTTTGATAGATAAGTAAATGTTACCTTGTTTTTTAAAAAAAAAAACAACTCAAGTTCTAGAATACTTTATAAACGCAACTATGTACCTATTACAAAATGCAACTCTTGTGTACATACGGTAGCAGTAGTTCTTTTGAAATAAAGTGCGTGAATTTAGAAATGTGAAATGTTTTAATGTTTTTAGGGTTCCGTATCTCAAAAGGAATAAAACGGAACCCTTATAGGATCACTTCGTTGTCCATCCATAAGTCTGTCAGGACCCATTTTCGCAGAAACGCGTAAAGGTATCAAGTTGAAATTAATATCAAAAAACGTAGATCCATGTTCCCTTAAAGCTCTAAAAAAAATCAAGCTTTTAAGTCAACGTAATAAAAAAATACGGTCATTTATGTGACATATTTTGATACTCGCAAATAAATCAAACCTACTGGGTACTTTCCGTTAACCTAGAATCATGAAATTTGGCAGGAAGCAAGGTCTCACAGCACAAGTAAAGGAAAAAGTCCAAAAATTGATCATTGTAGTTTTATCACATTTTTTTTTTTTTGGCATTTCAAACTTACATTTGCAGTTTGATAATTAATTGGCCGTGACGCAAATCGATGTATGGGAGAGCATGTTTCTCAACTACTAGGTTAAGCTTGTTCTTGGGACAAATTCATCCCAATAAAAAAACACGCACTTGGCCGGTTTTTTTTCTAATGTTCCAGGTCAACTATATAGAAAGAAATAAAATTGCGTGTATTGGCATTAAGATAGTAAAATACAGCTTAAAACTGTAAAAATAGAAAACAATGATAATAATGCCAAAATGGCCTCAGCTCAGCATAATGTCAGATTGTAACACAAAGTGTACCACCTGACGCTGATTTTCAGCTGCAACCCACGAGTGTCATACGCTAGAATAATAATAATATATTGAATTATACATTTTTTCCTCAAGCAAAATTGAATAACACACTACTTACTATCACTATTTTGCACTCACATAGATATTTCCCCTTCTCTTATCTTCAAAAATATTAGGAATCTTTTTATTCAACCAAAAGTAAACCCTATTATTTCGTATCGAATTACAATCGGAAACCCTAAGTAGTATCCGGGTCGGAATATTCAAATACTTTGCCATATCCGATAATACCTCTCTCATACAAAATGCATACAATATCATTCTTTACTCCATACACGAATGCTTCCCCAGCGTAATTCATGTAAAACTGGCTTTATTTGAATTTTATGCGACCAAATTTTTGGTTTTGTTTTTACCCCTATGTGATTTAGATCAGGTTTATTTGAAGTTTCCCCACTCGTATGTCTTTATATTTCCGATTTTATTTGGAGTAAATAAAGGAAATCTGAGTCAGTTTTTTTTAGGCATTTTTGTACATTATCATGAATGGTTTAATTTCTAATCAAGTGACAACATTGAAACATATTAATATGAATTAGATACCTATCTCCCTACATAATTAGGTACTTACCTTGAGTAATTACCTACCTGATTAGATAACTACATTTATATTATCAAAAACTGAGTTACTCAAAAACTTAAAAAGGCCAATACATTTTATTTTATTACTTTTTAAAGGATTTTGTTTGTGTCTGGGGTTTAATTTTTTTATTTTCTGCTTTTTAAACTTTATATAGTTATTACTAGTAGACACGCAACAATCGACACGTGACTCGCTTAAATCTGCGCAGCTGTACGTATTATTCCAACAGTAAAGTTAATTACTAATTTATCCTCATTTTTTTTGGCTACTCCATCATCAGACACTGTTTACCATCTATCTATAACCTATTCATTGAGACTATTCCAATGATCCCAAACACGATACCTCTGCTGTAAGATGGTGAGGGATTTGGGTATCGTACAAATTCCAGGTAATGCTGCAGCATCAGTTCAAGGTTACCATGTTATTCTAATATCATAAAAGTAACAGAATACCAAATTTTGAGTCGATCAGACCTGTGGAAGATGCTCATATCCATTCATCATTCATCAACTGGAAAAGAGCTGATAATCTTCAAACGGCTGAATAGATTTTCTTGAATCATAGCTAAGAACACTCTCGATCAAGTCACCTTTCAAACGAAACAAAAAAAAACTAAATTGGTCCATCCGTTTGGGAGCTGCGATGCCACAGACAGATACACACATTAAACTTATAACAACTCTCTGTTTCTATCGGGGGTTAAAAATAATACAAATTATTTTGACTGCCTCGTGGTCGCAAGCGCTACTGCCTGAGCATGAGGTCCTGGGTACGATTCCCAGATCGGGCAAAGTTTTATTGGATTTTTCAATCAGTCTCAGTAGCAGCCGGAGTCTGGATTTGTGCCTGGGTGATGCTAGCGAAATGTGGGTAGTATAAGTACACCTCTGCCTAGATTACGTGCGTTATGTTTTGTTATAATAATGATTGCTTCCTAAAATATCACCGCATTCAATAAAATTACAGTCACAACTCACCCAATAGAAAGTCATTTAAAGGTACAAAACATCCCTAAAATACCCTCTAGCCAACAAAATAATAACGACAAAATAATATTTACAACTCAATTATGAAAAGTTTCGCTCGAAAGGGGTGCGTTGTTCATTTACAATTTTATTAGGGCGCGCTAAACTACATGGGATTACTCAAATGGGTTCGTAATGGATGTTTATAAATACCTGAGGCCCTTAGCAAAGCTCTTCGATTTGAGAGTCAAACTCAAAGCATTTATTTCAAATAAACCAAATACAGGTACTTTGAATTGTCAAGGGGTCGGTCAGTCAGAAAAATGAAGCCAGTGGCCCGTTCCAAAGAGTAGTAGGTAACTATGGAGAAGAACGGGCAAGAAGCTCCACGGACACTATTTTAAATCAAAATTTTGTTACAAAGTATTGGTTACATCTATCAATGACTATTGAACTGCAGGATTTGTTGAATAGAGCTGGCTATGTTGACGGCTGCTGAGTTTTCTTTCGAGTAAAATACTTAAAGGAAATGTAGGTTTGATAACATTTTGCATAGTGTTTTTGTAACGGAAATATTATTTAGTGTTATCTTTTCCATCAAAAAATTGTTTAATAAGGCCAAATTGATCAGCCAAATGCGATTTATCTGTAAAAATTCTTCAACTATTTATAATGGGATTTTTATTTTGACCATTGTTGTTTCTCAAAATTTAACCAGTCATTATTAATTCACAAAAATAACTTCCAAATTAAATCCTTAATTTCCACCTCTTAAACACAATTGCACCTCTCACCTATTTCATAACAAAACAATAGCCTAACCTATTAAACTCTAACTCATTGAAAGGTTCAAAGTATAAAATTAATACTAACTACTACTCGGGCTTCACGGTTCAATAGTTCTCTCAAATTTACAGCATAGTTGCCTTCCGCCTGTTATTAAATTTATTCGTTATACGGCCGCGAGCTTCATAATGACTTGAAGTGGGGGGAGTTACCATAGATACTAGGGGGAGGCTGTTGCCATTGGTGATCCCGGTTGCCTTGGTTCCCGGCGAGGTACGGGGATGTAGTCCAAGTTGTGAAGGTAAAATCTGTTTTTTCTGCAGGGATTTTATTTAAGAAGCTTAGAAAAAGAAATATGGAGGAAAATTATTTTGCTGTTTATATTTGGGTAAATATCATTTTAAAAAAAAACGTGACAAATGATAACTACGAAAAATCCATAAATATTGGAAGCGTAGCTAAATTGATTAGAGCAGTTATCATCCACAATTAAACAAGTAGGTAATGATTAAGAAAATCTAGATAGGTTTAGGTTAGTACTTCTATTCAAAGTTTAAACGCGTAATTATTATTAAAAAACCGGCCAAGTGCGTGTCGGACCACGCACAATGAAGGGTTCCGTAGTTGGGGTTGAATTTATCCCAAAAACAAACTTAACTATGTAGTTGAAAAATATATACGGAATGTTTGGGAAAACATGTTTTTGCAACTGCAAAGTTAAGTTGGTCAATTATTACTCGTTAACCTGTAGAGCCTACTTAGCTGTGATAGTTTTCCTTTTAATTTCGTTATTTCACACACCCAAAACCAACCATTTAGCCGGCAGGGGGGGGACACACTTGACTCTAACAAAAATTAGCACTTTAAAGCTTAATATTTCGCAAACAAATCCCTGAATCCAAAAATGGTTTCAACAAACTCACAATATTTTTGAAGGACCTTTCCAATGATACCCCTCACCATGGGGTAAAAAAATAAACATCACCACTTTACGTCTATGAGAGGTACCCTAAAAAAAAATGTTTTTCATAATTTTGTTTTACCACTTTGTCGATAATTAATATGTTAAATTACAGCTTTCTAATACTAAGGGTATCGGAGCTAGACCGCGGACAGACAGACAGACAGACGGACATGACGAAACTATAGGGTTCCTTGTTTACTACGGAACCCTAAAAAGAAACTAGGTATTTAGTACAACTCTTTTTGGGTCTTGCGTGGGTAGTGCTACTCACGTACCTAAATTCTATCACACAACTTTCAGCAATATTGTGTACTTTTCGAATTCATGTGAGTATTGTGTAATTGTCGCTTGCTTAAAAACGGTAAAGGAAAACTTCGTGAGTAAAAACGGCATGCCTCAGAGATATTTCTCGACATGTGAAGTCAAGTCAGAGGCCCATGGCCGGCTTTAAAACTCTGACACTAGGTTAGTAACTAACCACACGCATCAAAGAAGAAGCAATATATGTTACTGCTTTGCCAATGCATGTACCCACAGCCTTCAGTAGCAATTTCCCATTGCTTGCGAAGTTTTTCGATTTTAGCGAATTAATGACCGCCTGCGTTCCTTCATATATTACCTAATGGCCAGATTTTTAAGAATATCTATGCAAAAATGTAAACAAAATCTATCCGGTATTATTTGAGTGATGCTGGAACATACCTACATTCAAATAAACAGAAAAACAGGTAAAAATTCTAAAAACTATATTTTCGGCATAAGAATCGTTCTCAGACCTCGAAGCATTTTTTTTTTAAATATTAAATATACAGTTTTCTTATTTGTGCAGAATAAACAAATTTACTTTCTTTCTTTTTTCTATTAATATCTTTTTCAACCTAAATTATTTTCCTCTGCCTTGTACCACGGCCCTCGATCTCAAAGTCCTCATTACGAGTTGAACAACAAATAAACATCGCTATCGCTGTTTATTGGACATTATTTATCGAGATCTCTTTGCCGTGGGATCCTGTTTCGTTTTATAACAGTCCTGCTGAATGATAGCTAGGACCTACCTATATCTTTTTGTTCAGTATTTAATGTTTTGCTTTTCAAATTAAACGGTGTAGTTGAATTTAAATGGGTATCCGTTTATGTGTAAGAGGATCAACGTTTTTTTGGTGTTTCTGGTTATATAAATAAATATTTTCTTCCTTTGCTTGTACTCTTGGTCATCATAATAGTTATTTATGCAAATTTTGTATAATAAGGGGTATTAAAACAAGAATGTGGGCACTCGACTTCGCCTCGTGTGATAATAGTATCACATGAGTGTTTTAATACCTAATTATATACAATTACATACAAGAATTTATCTACACCCATGATATGAATCCTCTATAAAAGGTTCTGAAATCATTGGGCGTTTGTAATTCAAGATCAAGAATAAAAATCTCCCACGAAATTCAGTACAAGTGCACGTATGAGTGTCGCCTGCAGCAGCACATCACCGCACATGTGTGCAGCGGGTGCTGCTGTCCCCCGCTTAAACGTTGAAATGAGTTGCATAATGAAATTTAGTACAACATTATAACACTCATTTAGATGATATTATGGTTACTATGACACTGGCTGTTTTAATGTTGTAAATAAGCTAACTGTTTCTGAAACTTTTATAGAAGTTTTATAGCATAGGTGTAGATAAAAGTATTTTTATTATTCTTCATTTAAACTTAAATGAAGCAAAAACGATGATTGTCTAGATGTTATCATCAAAATGCAAATTGGCGTCTTTCCAAGTTACTTATCTTTGAAGGATTAAAAATTGTTTTTTTTTTTTATTTATTTATTGACACCAAAAATATTAACACTACATAACAACCATACATAATTTAAGAATGAATGAATTTATTTAATTTAAGTCAAAAATAACCCAAAGTATACTTACTCGTCGAACTGTTACGAGAGAGGTCCTGAGTTCGAAGCTCGTTACTTTTAAGTGAACTCACTTCTAATATAATAATTTAACATGCTTGCTTATCTCAGTTTGATGGGTTTAACAAGAATCCATGTGCAAAACCTAGTCTTTTTTTTCGTGTGGTTAGGCGTCGGGAATTACAGGCAGATTTCCAGCCACCGTAGGCGCTGGCTTGCGGACGGTGAGCAATGGGTAGCTCGTCGTCCGATAAGGACCAAGCCCGGGTCGACGGCGCGTTGTGTTCCACGCGCGCCTCAAAGAGATGTCAGCAGAATTGACGGGGTCCGCTAGGGCCAATGCCTGCCGGGGTTGCGAATAAGGGCCGAAAGGGAAATCGTGGCCCCCGGCAACATGGCGACTGAAAGAACACGAGTGGGTTTTAGTCAGTAAGAGTCTGACACGCCCTCCCGCTCCGCCCAGAGCGGGAGAAGTTATTTGATAATTTCCCACCCAAAAAAAAAAAAGGCATGCCGGTTTCCTCACGATGTTTTCCTTCACCGTTTTTGTAGCAAGTGATAAACCTGGTGTAAAATATTAAAACTTAAAAAAAAAATCTTTTGATTAATGCTACAAATTGAGAAACAACGTTTTAGCATAACTGCTGGTGGCTATATTAATTTAATTGCGTAACTGACGTTCAATAACAAAGTCATTTATGTATTTATGTTTAAATTAAATTAATTAATTTTTAAAAAATTGACGTAGACATAGGCTTCTTCATTTTTAATAATCCATGTAACAAATGGATTTAAAGATTTGAAGGAACGTACAATGCAAGAAATTACATAATCATTGTGAAACTAGAACTTCAAAGAGAAGGTGTATGTCTACATAACTCAAACTTTTAAACGTATACATCATTTAAACAACTTTATTAATTCTACCAAACCAAATAACGAGGATCCTGACGCCATCTAGGAATTCAACAACTAATTTCAAGCTGGAAACCTACCCTTAAAATAATAAACCCTCAGTCACTTTCATCCCTCGAGCATTCAATAAGAACTCAAAAAGCATAAAACAAAGCTCAACGAAACGATGTGGTTTTTGCCTTTATTTTATACTAAAGGACGCAAATATAGACAAAAGCTAAAATCTCTGTAATTACCAATGTTTATAAAAGGACTACCTATAATTATTTCTTTATCAAACTATTCCAATAACTTTCACTAAGGATTGTTACGCAAAAATATCAAGTAGACTGTAAACAGCAAAAACAAATCACTTATACAATTCAATTATACAACATCACTAATCACCTTTATGTTTACTCAAAAATCCCTGACGCCATCTATCGGCAATTTAGCGCACTACTAAGTTTCGGTGGCTCGTGTAGGGCGGGCGGGCTCCGTAGTTCCACAAACGTTGGTAGATGCCACCTCTGTCGGGATGTAACTTCTAGAGCAGCTAACTTGTTTCATCCCCGTAGACATCGTTTTCGAAGAGATGGCGCCATGAAGAGGATTGAAAAAGGGAAAAGGGAATGTTTTTCAGAATTTCGTATTTTTTTAAAGTTATATGATTTTAGTCCATGTAGTAATTTTCTTTTTTCTATTTAATTATGTTAACTACAAAGAATCTATGTAACGTTTAGTAAGCCCAAAGTTTGCTGACTAAGTTATCTTCATGGGACAGCATTAATTTTTTTGGAAGTAGGTACATATTTTAAAGGAATAAGAAACAATGATTATTAAACGGTAGAAGTAAAAATGGACAATTACCATTACTAGATCAATAGATTTGTTTGCTGAGTTTGTTCGTAGTCCATTTCTTACCTCATAGTCTCATGAGGAAATATCCATTCACCCTGAGGAAACAGAGGGTTACATCGGACTCCTTCCGACTAAAAACACACACGCTTCGGTCATATGCCTCTCATAATAATTGCTTCAATCAAGTCCCAAAATAAACGCTTTTCCATTATTGTCATCTTGAAATGTGTAACTGGTGAAATGTGGGTGTACTATTTATTATTTGGCCTTTGCCTAACCCTTACCGGATTACAGGCGTGATGTTATGTGTGTGAAATGTATTTTCTTTTTTTGTAACAAATTAGTTCGAAATGTAGTTTACAGGATTATATTTTTCTTTTTTGGCAAAAAGAAAAAAATGCCTAGGACCTCATTATCAAAGTACCTAAGGCTTCAAAAGAGAACATTATTTTACCCGCTTTTGAAATACATTCCTGAACGCCATTTTTCTTGAAAAAAAAAAGCCTTAACGAGTTTCCTTTCTAAGGTTTTCTTTTTAGAGACGTAGATAATATTACAAAGTAAAATCTGAATACATTATACTCGTTAGGGCGGTCGAGCATGATATTTATATTGTCTTCATAATTTTAATTATGAAAAACATCGTTTTATTTCTTAATGGTTTGGCGGCACAAGAGTGCTTGTTGTTTTACGTGCTTCAAAATTCTAAATGCTAACTGAATTATAAGAGCATTCTACTGGACAACTGTTTGTTAGCGATCATGAATATTAACTATTACTAAGCTTGGAAAGTAGATTCGTAATAGCAGGTTGTTCAGTACGCGTCGGGAGTCGCAGGCCGATTCTCGGCCACCGTACGCACGGGCTTGCGGACGGTGAGCAATGGGTAGCTCGCCGTCCGATAAGGACCAGGCCCGGGTCGACGGCGCGTTGTGATTCCACGCGCGCCTCAATGAGATGTCAGCAGAACTGACGGGGTCCGCTAGGATCGATGCCTGCCGGGGTCGCGGGAAAGTCCGAAAGGGATACCGTGGCAACTGAAGGAACACGGGTGGGGTTTAGTCAAGTAAGAGTCTGACACGCCCTCCCGCTCCGCCCAAAGCGGGTAAAGTTATTTGATAATTTCACAACCAAAAAAAAAGAAGGTTGTTCAGTACAGAAAAGATAACTGCTGCATTTATCATAGCATTAATCCTATACTATTAAACAAGCAATATTTGTATATTCATTAATTTGTCTGTATATGTATAATTATGTAGATTTCTACTCACGTTCTCGAAATCGGCTGTATCGATTTCGCTGAAAGTTGCAATATAGGGGTTTATGGGGGCAAAAAATCTATCTAACTAGGTCTCATTTCTGGGAAAATTTGTTTTCTCTATTTTCACAGCCTCGGGAATGTGACACAACGTTGAAATACCTGGGCGATATGTTTATCTATTTTCACCCGAGAGAGCTCGGTCAACCAGGTACTATTTATTTATTTGTCAAATCTTAAATATAATATACAATCTAACATTAAAATATATTTACTACGTATTACGTACAAATACCTCTATAAAGGAAAAATAGGGAAGTCAAAGGCAGTCGACTTGTTCACCGCATTGACAGTGATGTCGATGTGCAAGGAGCGCCCAGACGCAAACTTGTAGCGAGCTGGAATATGGTGTTACCCAGCATAGTGCCTATGTTGCGTGATGGTAGCGCCTGAAGCCAGAGGCTTGACTCCAATTCTCGTATTAATTAATTAATTGAATCAGGCATCATTTCAATTGGCGTTTGACAACACCCAATGAAACAGAATGTATAAATTATATTATGTAAAATAAACTGTGATGTGTGATGTAGCTCTGCACTTTGATATGACAAAGAAAGTGTTTGGTTAAGACATTTTTTGCTTGAGTATATATTAGGAACTTCTGTAGTTTTTCAGATAAAAACTAGCAGTATCTCCAAATATTTTCCAGCGATCCAAAATTAATGTCCCGCAAAACACATTACCAACAACATATACATACAAAACACAAGAATAAATTACACTAGGCACGTGCCGCGGGGTTGCTTGCAATTTGTGCAGGTGTCCCGTCTGCGGTGTCAGACACTATCAGAGTCACGACACGGTTGCCGAGAGCGCTCCCTCCGGCGGCTACGATTTCACAGCCCACGAACGGTGTCCAACACTATTTTGCGACACTTTGGTGTTGTTTATTTTCCCTCTGTGTTATTGGGTTTCGAATTTTCGTGTCGTGTTGAATGTAAATTTGTAGGAATTTCACGTACTACGGCTACCTTTGTGAAAATAAAAGGTTTGAATTTTAAAAGGTTGAGGTGGCGCCGTGGTTAGGAGTATCAAATACAGACGTTGATTCAGATTTGCGTTTGTTTGGGGACTGACTGAAGCAAGCACACGGATTATATACACTATCAATGTGCCTAGCCTTTTCCGAACTATGTTGGGGTCGGCTTCAAATCAAATCAAATCAAACTTTATTTGTGAACATAAGTAGGTACATAAAAAAGGTTTTAAAAATATACATTTTAGCGTGATCTCTGTGTTCCATTGTTGTTGTTGGCTTCCATTCTAACCGGATGTAGCTGAATACCAGTATTTTACATGGAGCGACTGCCCATCTGACGCAAAGAACGCATGAAGTAAGACTACGTCAGATTTTCGGGTTTCTGGTTTTGACGACCCGTAACGACTGTCAAAGATGAATAACAGCCGGGACCAACGGCTTACGTGCTTTCCGAGGCACAGAGGAGTCTCGGTATGTAAAGATGGTCACCTATCCACAGAACAACCCCAGCAAGCGTAGCTTAACCCGTTGGATCGACCCGTGCAACTGTTATTACTTAGCCACGAGCTCTTTATTATTATTCATACAGATTATGAACACTGTACCCCTATTTAAATCCCTAGGGATGTAATCCTTGAATCTTTTGCATGTATATTTATATAAATACACTACGCAAAACGACCAATTTAACGATTTTACACTAGCCTACAGTTCGGATTTATTTAATAAACATAACATCACGCCTTGTTTTCCCGAAGGGTTGGGCAGAGGTATACCTGTAGTAGGTACACCCACATTTCGCCAGTTATGTTTAAGTCCCATGTAATAGGGGGCAAGCCTATTGCCATCAACCGGGCACAATTTAATAAACAATTGCTGTTTATTGCAGTGCCAAATATTTATACAAAAACATTAAATAACCCAATAGGTTGTAAAGTCAATGACTATTTAGGTAGATTTTATACATGTTTTGCAAATACAGACAGTAATTAATGTAAATATCACTGACACAAACATAAAGAGTTAAGAATATTTCATTGTACACAAATCTTTACCTCAATAAAAACAAAAATATCGACTGCAGACATTTGACATCACGCCGCGACACTTTTCACCTCTACTATAACATAGTTCAAAGCTCGAAAATATCGGATTTCTGATTACGTCGTCCGATTGCATGAGCAAACAATGTAACGTTCGAAAAAAAAGTAAAATTCTGAATTCTATGAAGGGTTACTAACGGTTCCTGGGAAACACCGGGGTTCCTGAGACACTGTTTGAATAAAGGCGCCGAATTGATGTCTACTCCAGATTACTTTGAAACTTAGGATACTTAATGTAAAACCGATTTTCCAGAAGCGTTTTTAAAACAGGAATGCATTTTTGTGGGGATATTCGACTATCGGCGCGTTTTTAGGGTTCCGTAGCCAAATGGCAAAAAACGTATTCTTCATGTCTGTCTGTCTGTCCGTCCGTATGTCAAAGCCACTTTTTTCCGAAACTATAAGAGCTATGCTGTTAAAACTTAGAAAAAAAAATCTTAATGCAGTTCACAGAATACATCTACTTAAGATGTATTCTGTGAACCGCATTAAGATTTTTACACAAAAATAGAAAAAAAACAAAAAAAATTGGGGGTTTCCCATACTTAGAACTGAAACTCAAACATTTTTTTTCATCAAACTTATACGTGTGAAGTATTTATGGATAGCTCTTTAAACATGATATTGAGGTTTCTAATATATTTTTTTTCTAAACTGAATAGTTTGCGCGAGATACACTTCCAAAGTGGTGAAATGTGTCCCCCCCTGTAACTTCTAAAATAAGAGAATTATGAAACTAAAAAAAATATATGATGTACATTACCATGTAAACTTTCGCCGAAAATTGGTTAGAGCGAGATCTAGCAAGTAGTTTTTTTTAATACGTCATAAATCGTAAACCACAATTTACCTTTCATTCAATGTTACTTGCTGCTACGGAAACCTTCATGGGTGAGTCTGACTCGCACTTGGTCGGTTTTAATAACGTTTGGAAGACGGAGGAAGATAATGGGTATTTTAAATGTAACATTATTTTCTCTTTTATGTAGTTAGATAATATTCGTAAAATTTGGTTCGTCGTGAATAACATACTTAGCGGTTTTCTGATACCTACCTTAGTTGTAGATAGACGTAGATAGGTATTATTTTATTTTACACCTTCATTCCCAAGAAATCCCGTCAAAAATTTACTATTTCACCAGCCACTTCCGAAAAACACATCGTATATAATAAAATTCAATCCCTCCTGACAGTAACCCATAAACAGTGCCAAAAAACCTTATGCAAAATAGTGTCGGGTTCCACACTTATCGCTAGACGTTTTTCGTCCCTGTCCGTTTCGCCCAAATTCCGAGCGTGTTTCGTCGACATAAATCCGCGTCCGCATGCGGTCACCGAGGCATTAGTGCTGTGCTGTTCTGGCGATTCGTTTTTTCGTGTGACCACGGCTTAATTTTTCGTTTTCGACCGTTTGATTGTTGAGTAATTAGAGCTAGGGTGATTTGTGGTAACTGCGACTTTCTTTGTACAAGTACTGAGAAATCATTTTAAAGTGATTAATGAAGATCGCTTCTGCGCATTGCGCTATTGGTTTTCCGATGTCCACCGTAATATTTCATCTTTTACAACTTACAATAAAATTCAAACTCACTTGCATTGAACAACTACCCGCGACCTTTAGAAGGCCGTCTGTCTATCTTTTCAGGAATCACCAACATTTTGTAAAATAATTAATTGATATCTTTCAAATAAAACCCCTTTATCGGTGCCAGTCAAACCCAAATGTTTTCCCCTAGAAATAAAAATTCACGCTAAAAATATCACCCAAACCACCACAGTATATTTACCTAAATTATGGATTAGGAAACCCATCGGTTACCTTCCAACACCTCGAGTGTGAACCGATCCAAGACAAAGGGCGAGTCATTGGTAATTAATACTTGGCATTTACAGCTATTGTCGCGGCCCCATTTAAACAAAGTTCACATTGACATGGCTGCCATTTTGAGATAGCATGTCGGTGGTCGGTTGGGTGAAATGGGTCGTTCATTTTGGTGATGGAACGTTTTAATCATAGTGTGTTGTTTCTACCTACCCTCATAAGAAAAAGGCGTGAGGTGTATTTTAGGTATAGGTGGTTTAGGATATTTAAAGAGACCAAATAATCTGAGATTTTTTCAGTACGTCTTTGAGAATTTTTGAATCTCAGTAAAGTTCCTTGACCAGTCAATGGGTATCAACAGATGACTTGACGTGACGTAGTTACCTATAGATCTCGATGGACTATTCAAATAATATGCCGCGCGAAGGCACGCAGCTTGAAGACCCAAAAAGTAAGACAAAGTTCAAATTAGGACAGCTCTGACAGTTCACGCAATCTGAATAAAAAAATAGAACCCTATTAGCTTTAATTAAAACTTTAACTTCCCACAATTTAAAACATCAATTATCTCTGTGTCCCAAAACTCAGTAATCCCGGATCGTCCCGAAATAGGCAGAGACCTTTCATATTCATATTCTAAAAGAATTTAACCTATAAACGCTCTTAATAATCCATATAAATCACACATAAATTATTATATTTTACATTGAAAATTTCCATAAGAAATTCCTTGGGGTAATATCTACGCAATATGGGGTGCCATTGTACCCCGAATTCTGTGCGAACGGGGCATTTGAAGGCTCCACTTGAGGGTGCTATCCGAGGCACTGAACCAATTCGCTATCGTCGACCTTGTGATTATTACTTTTTGTTTTAGAATTGTAAATGCGAGTTGGGTGCGAGTTTTTACCCCTTTTACCCTCTGTAACTGTAATGCTGATTTTTTATTGAACATACAAAGTTTATATAGCAATATTGGATTTTGCAAGCAGATAGTTGGTTACTTTGCATGTCAGCTTAGCTGCTTCCACAATAATGTTACACAATCTTCATCTTTATTCAATTGTAGTAACCCAATTTTTTTTAGTATAAAATACACGAAAGAATAACTTACATATTTAGTATATGGACCAAGTTACTATCTAACGTCTAACCTAATAACAAAATACCAAACTACCGAACGTGCACCAATCGTAGGGAAATGCCAAAAGCCAGTTAGAAAATGCCAAACGCTAGACACAGGGGCAAACATTTGTTCGTTCCCATACCTCTTTTGTTGGCCATTGTCGAAGGTGGCAAGGCTGACTCGGCAATTTTCTTTATTCAATCAGGGAATACCTCCTTTATGTCTACAATAGGCGCTTTTGAATAGTTTTCGTTGCGTAATTCGTGTTTTCTTAGTAATTGAAGTAAAGTTTGCGTTTGTTTGGCTGAGTTGGGAGGTAGCTGATTATAATGTTGTTAGAAGCGAGTTTGAGGGCTGAATTTTCAATTTATTTTCATCATGACAATGGTCTGCCAATTTGAAGACAACCAGCTTTGTAATCACCGCAAGAGAATAAGAGTACTACAATATCGAATGAATCCGACAGTATTTATAACATATCTATTATTTATTTATTAAAACTTTATACACAAGTAAAAAAATATTGTACAAAGCTTAATGCCTAAAGCATTTTCTACCAATCAACCTTAGGGTGATGCAGAGACAAAACATGGCAGGTGCAACATAAGTGATAGATAACTTTAAAATTAATACATACTAATATATAGATACATAAATACATACATATAAACCGAATAAACTTTGTCAGGAGAAATGGATGATGGAACTGACCATAGATAATATGCAAGCGTTGGATTTCTTCAAGATCAAAAAATTACTGTAGCCTATAATTATTGTGTAACAGATGCATTTTTTCATTCATTTCTTTTAGCAATCTATTTTGTAATTCAAAGATATTGCTGACACAGATAAATCCATTCATTTGACTTTGACCATAGAAACTGCAACGCCAGACAAAACCATTATCAGACCAATCGATCGAACGTAACACAATATAATAACTAAATAGCTTATTTACGCGTTAAAATATAGTTTTATGATCCCTTTTACGATCCGATTTACTTACAAATCGGAACAGTTTATGGTTAATAAAACGAGACGCGTAAAATACTGTTTTAAGAGGGTTCGGGCCTTATTGTGTTTTTAGGGTTTTATTTGAATGCTGATCTGTGAGAAAAGTATTTCCTAACAATATAAATTTTAACGTTTTGTCTACTTACTCGACGAAAAAATCTTCGAGTTCTTCCAACGTTGAAAGAAAAGCTGTTGATATAATCTGCTGGTTTCTTTTAATCTTATTTCACGACCTATCTTGTATAATCGTAATCAATCAATCAAATTGATTAGAGTGAGGAAACCACAAACATTTATTGGGCATTACTATGGCTGGTCATCGTTAAATTTTGTCAAAGAAGAAATAAAGAAAGTTATTTTATTTGGGAAACGCACAGGAAATATAAACAATAAAAAAATTACATCGAAAACTAAAAATACATCAAGAAAAGATTTTCCCTAACTCAAAATAATGCTGCTGATATTTAAAAAAAAAAAATATTGCGGCGCTGGTAATCTGATAGGTCCGTTGTGATGCCAAGGACACACCGACGGACATAGATTTAACCTTATATCAATCTAAATATATAAAAGCGAAAGGTCATTCACTCACTCACTCACTCATTCATCACGAAATATCGAAAACTGCTTGACGTATAAAAATGAAATTTGGCAGGGAGGTAGTTTATTATCTCCCTAATTACTAAATTGATTCATGAATGCAATCCATGTTGACATCGCCATAATTGATACTGACGTTCTTGATGAATGATTACTTCGGTATGATTTATGTTTGTAGCCCTATCTCCTCGACAAGTTCGATTAATTTCAAATTCTGAAAACACGAGATCCTTCAACAGAGCATCAAGTTACATTACAATGTTCAGACAAAAGAAAAACGCGTTTATATTTTATCCAATATTACATTATTACTAAACAAACTAACCATATTACGTAAATAACTAGCTGTAAAAAAAATCTAAAAGAAAAAATATACCGGGCACAAAATGCCAAAGGAAAGGTGGAGAGGCAAAAGAGGTTTTATGGAACAACTTCGTACTGTCGTAGTGAGAGCGTTTACTACGTATATTTGGAGTACGGAATCAGTGGCAGCGACTGCAGGGTTGAATTACGGGTTGAATGGGAATGGGTTTTTAGGGTTAAATTAGACTTTGGGCATGAATTTTCGAGTATTAGCTGGAAGATTCTAGGGGTAGGAGTTTTTGAAGTAAATGCAAAAATTCGAGCTCTAAGAAAAGGTAATCTAAATCTGGGGATTTGGAAAATCAAGAACTCAATGATTTGTAGAAATGCAGCAGTAACCTCAGATACACTGAGTTGATTGAAAATAACTCTATAACAGAATGCTGAAAACATTACTTAAACATATTTTATTTCAGTATTCAAAATTCTAATATCAAGTAATTTGTATTGATTTTATGAGTTTTGATCTAGCCACGTCATTATCATGATGAAATCATGCAGTGATGTGAAATTATTGTCATTTTATGCGTGACTGCTGCTTACCTGCATGCGTGAATAACCCTCGTTATAAATCCCTCTCCCCTTAGACCACCCTCGCGAGGGGACCACAACTACACGTGCCTCAAATGTACTAAACATTAGCATCTTTGAATCTCCTGCTCCTAGTTACGGAAATAGGAGTAGAGGGAACTATTCTAGCTTTGCGACTTACGGTACTTTGTGCGGTAATTTTAGTGAATGATATTTTTATTGTTTCGGATTAACAAACCAGCGGGTCTAAAATGGCCACATTAGCAATTCCTTTAAAAGCAATTAATTTTCTGAATTCCCAGCAATTCCTCTATGGTGACATAAATATTTTAGCTGAATCATATTCAATTCAATTCATATCAGAATCATATTTGGTGTAATTATTGTCGCATGAAAAAATGAAGACCGTAATTTTATCGGATATTTTTTTACAGTTTTTGCTAATCAAATTAGATTTTTATTTCCACAGTTTGAATGCTATTTCATTATATTACAAAACTGTTAAATAGATGAATTGCGTAATATGAATTGAATGCAGATAATATTATGAATTGTCAGTTTGTGACAGTTTATGTGATCCATAATATTATCATATTATGATTCAGTTCACCCAAGGATTTTAAAAAATTCATAATGAGAAGTATGGTCTCGTTACCCATAGTGCATGGCGTTCTATATTTTCTACCTGTCCTTAAGGGAAAAAGGCGTTAATGCATATATTATGCTTGTAAGAAAGAAGACAGAGAGACAATATCATTTTGAAAACTCCTTGTAGCTTGCAAAACAAATATACTTAAATAAGTGTTTAAGATACGTAGGCACATATATTACGGCATGAAATCTAGTAAGATATGGTTATCTTAACCATCATAAAGATTTTAAGTTAAAAGACGAAGAAAATCACAAGACAACAACTCCGCGAAAACTGAAACCGCATAAGAAAAACGCGAAAAAATCCGTCCAGAGCAAAACATCGTAGGACAAACACCGTCTCCTCCAACGATCTCCGCAGATATGCAAAACACAGTCCTTTGTAACATGATCTTATTGTGTTCGCGAATCCCGTCGCCACACTGAATACGGAACGACTTATGTCGATTTAGATATTTATTAGAATGCCACCAGGTTTTGTCATGAGAAACGTGACTTGCCGACGTGCACCAAGAAGTTATTGTTGCATTATGGGGTACATTCTGAGCTATTGTATGCAACTTGGTTGCTTTATGGTTATGAATTTGCTGGTAAGGGTTGAGGTGGGTTTTGATTGTACTTAGTTAGGGAATTGAATAAGTTGTGGTGTAGTTGTTAGGGTTATTTTAAATGATCTGTGTATCTGTGTCATTTAGGTATATTTAGAACACTGATGAAGTCTATTCAGTAAGAAAATACGCAACGTCCAATGCAGAACAGCGATTGGCATGACAATAGCCATGCATTACAGTAAAGGCTCTTCATATTTGATATTCAGGAAACGTCTAGCTATTATCAATAAATCACTACATAGTATAAAACAAAGTCGCTTTTTCTGTCCCTATGTATGCTTAAATCTTTAAAACTAAGCAACGGATTTTGATGCGGTTTTTTTAATAGATAGAGTGATTGAATAGAATAGAATAGAATAGAATAATTATTTATTTGCATAGAAAATAGGTACAAAAATGCAGATGTTTTATAATTAGAGATCCTTATACTTTCTACCTTAAATTAGGCATGCAAACATTTAGTACAAGTGCTTAATAGTCTAAAAATACAGTCAATATGAAAATTCTTATAATAATATGGTCAATAAAATAAAATAAAGATATCAGGATTCATTAGGTATCTATAAAGTTTTATCATTTAGAAATTCATAAATGGACATTTATCAATTAATAAGACTGATAATTTCTTTTTAAACAGTGGAATTGATTCGTTTTTTATTCCATCGGGTATTTTGTTAAAGATAACCGGGCACATACATATAACACTTTTCCTTAATAATGCAGTGTTATGACCACTAACACATAGCATGTTTGTATACTGCTTTCTAACTGGACGTGTTCTATTGTCAGACAACTTATTAAAAAGATGCATATTTGATTTTACAAAAACAGCTATTTCGAAAATGTAAAGTGATGGGAATGTTAGCAATTTTAGGGTCTTGAATACAGGTACGCAACTATCTGTTATTTTCATGTTACACATTGCCCTTATGCATCGTTTTTGAGCCTTGAATTCAAATTCAAATAATTTATTTTCTCTTCACAAACAATGGCATCTTATAATTTAGACAGACTTGAAAAACTGTGACAGTAGTTTGTGAGAGACTGGTGTCTGCACTAGGAATACCTGTATCGCAGATCAAAATACCTGTTCTCTTAGACTACAATTTCCCCAGAATATTATCCCGAATCTGAGTATTGATGCCACTAAACCATGGTAAGCAACTAATCTGGTGGGCATATTCACTTTCCTGGATAGATTAAAAATCACATACGCTGCTGAACTTAATTTTTTGCATACTTCTTCTGCGTGTGGCTTCCAGGTAAGTTGGCTATCTATCATTATATCTAAAAATTTTGCAACTTGGTCTATGTTTTGTCCACTGTAATTTATATTTAAAGTTTGCGGTGGTATCCGTTGATAAAAATGCATAACATTAGTCTTAAGTATATTAATCGTTAAATTATTTTGATCAAGCCAGTCTATAATGTCGGTTAAAGTATTATTTATGTCATGTTCATACGTTTTTGGGTCCATACATTTAATCAAGGCAGTACTATCGTCAGCGAATAAGACCATGGGATGTTTTATGCGTCGTGGCAAGTCGTTAATATAAATTAAAAATAATAAAGGGCCGACCACAGTACCCTGTGATACGCCGTACCTAATAAGTCGACACTCCGATAAATATTTTTCCTCACGCTTAGTTTTTAAACACATTTTTGAAATTTCTGTGAGCTGTTTTCGGTTGCTGAGATATGATCTTAAGAGATTATGCATATTTCCTCTGATACCTATGATGTTTAGCTTGTATAACAGCGTTTCATGGTCAACACAGTCGAAGGCCCTCGTCATATCAGTTAAAATTACGCAAACTGGTACTTTTCCATCGACGTTCCTTAATATCATATTCATTAAATCATAAACAGCCATATTTATACCTTTATTTTTTCTAAATCCCTTTTGTTCGATACTCAAAATATTATATTTAGATAAGAAGTTATTTATCGCGTCATAAATAATTTTTTCCATAACTTTTGAAAAAATTGTGATTAAAGCGATTGGCCTATAATTTGCCAAATCTTCGTTTGAGTTTTTTTTTTAAAGTGGCTTAACAATAACGATTTTTAACTTATTTGGAAATACTCCGGAACTGATACACAAATTGAGTATGTAACTAATATGGGAAGCAATGTCACTCGATACAAATTTTACGACCTTAGTTGAAATGCCATCGTAGCCAGTACTAAGTTTATTCTTTAGAGAATGTATCGCTCTCATAACATCTTGAGGTAATACTGGATGCATAAACATCGAATGAGGGTTACTTTTCAAATGACTTGTGTCGGGTTTTGAGGTCATAATATTTTTTGTCTAGTCAATATAATAATTATTAAAAACGTTTGCAATCTCTGAAGAGGAAGGTTTATATGTATAATAACCCGGTTTATACCCGTGCAAAGTTTATACCCGTGCGAAGCCGGGGCGGGTCGCTAGTAATATATATATTAGTGTATTGTGCATGTCGGAGACGGGTGACTCTTTCGTTATTATCAGCGATATTTCAACTACTGTGGGCTTAATGTGGGTAGTGTTGGTTAATGCGCAATAGAAAAACCGTTTTCAGTTTAGATCACATTATAATTTACAATCAAATTAATCACACTAGCTGCTAAATTATACACACACTGGGTGCAACGGCGTTTATTAAAATCACAAATTAACACAATGATCAAAAATTACAATTAACACAATAACTGAGCACCACGAATCGAGAACAGTTCCGCGAAGTCTTGACTCCAATGCGACCAGAGGCTGAATGTCCTCCTCGCCGTGGCCTTTTTTGGTGTCCATAGATCTCTCTTGATGTCGCCAGTGGCGCGCTTGCGATTCGTTTCGTGTTCGTACTAATGACCGGATCCGACATGTGTAATAAGGTAAAAATTAACAAGTGTCCGGGCTTCAAAAACTGCGACGATAAGACCCCTTTTTGAGGAGTGGCTTAAGAGACGCCACGGCGTCCTCACCTTCCGCCTGACGCAGGTCCTCACCGGACACGGCTGCTTCGGGAGGTTCCTGTTCAGGATAAGGCGGGAGGAAACACCCGGGTGGCACCATTGTGTGGATCGGCCTGAGGACACGGTGGAGCATACGGTGGAGGTCTGCCCGGCTTGGGCAGAGCAACGCCGTGTCCTCGTAGAGGCGATCGGCGGCGGTGATCTCTCGCGTCCGGCCCTGGTTCAGGCCATGGTACGGAGCGAGAGGAAATGGTAGGCCGTCACCTCCTTCTGCGAAGCGGTAATGCTCGCGAAGGAGGAGGCGGAACGCATGAGGGAGAGGCAAAGTTCGCGCCCTCACGCCCGTAACCGCCGCAGGAGGAGACGCCCGGGGCGCGAATCGCGAGCCGATTTCCGGCCACCGTAGGCGCGGGCTTGCGGACGGTGAGCAATGGGTAGCTCGCCGTCCGATAAGGACCAAGCCCGGGTCGACGGCGCATTGTGTTCCACGCGCGCCTCAAAGAGATGTCAGCAGAATTGACGGGGTCCGCTAGGGCCAATGCCTGCCGGGGCTGCGAATACGAGCCGAAAGGGACATCGTGGCCCCCGGAAACTTGGCAACCGAAGGAACATGGGTGGGTTTTAGTCAGTAAGAGTCTGACACGCTCTCCCGTTCCACCCAGAGCGGGAGAAGTTATTTGATAATTTCCCACCCAAAAAAAAAAAATGTCGCCAGTGGCGCGCTTGCGATTCGTTTCGTGTTCGTACTAATGACCGGATCCGACATGTGTAATAAGGTAAAATTTAACTAGTGCCCGGGCTTCAAAAACTACAATCTATTCGTCCTCAATACATAATCAATTCCTGAATTCTAGCTTGTGCCTTGAATTTCAAATGAGTCATCATGTTCTTTGATGACATCATAAGCGGCTAGGAAGATGGCAAGTAAATATACTTCGGACTTAATAGGCACTCTACATTTAACTTATTTACTACTCAATACCACATACCCAACGATCACACCCCCAAATTTTCTTCAAGATATTTTCGAAATGAATGGGTGCTACCCCAAATAACAGGATATAGGAACCGCAGACCAGATAGCGATTCCCATGTCAATCCCGCGGACCTCAGCGTGACAATGACAAGTCGAAGATTGCAGCGCTTGCAAATCCCTGGGGCAGAGCACAGAAATTGATCGGAGTAATTTGCTAACGTTCGGACTGCCACGGCGAGACGATTCGTCTTGGCTGTGGGTTAAGATGGGAGGGAATGGCGTTATAAGGTGTGTTTAATAATTATGGTTTGCATGTTTTGTGATTTTTGTTAGGAAAAAATATTGGTGCAAAACATTGATATAAAGAAAATGTCGGGGTTTATACAAATATACATGTCGGAAATACGATACTGAGTTGACTAATCGGGACGCCAGCGCCGCCTAGTGGCGTTCGACAGAGTCTACAACATAACGCTCGGATCGGCTGGAGTCGGAGCTAAACACAGTTCGTCGGTGGCAGTCAAGCAGTGAAGACGTTTAGAAACTGTAGCGCATTTCGAATAGTTGTGTCGTGTACCTACAGTGTGTGAATTGCTAGTGTGATTAATTTGAAATTTAATTATAATTTGATCTGAACTGTAAACGGTTTTTCTATTACGCAATAACCAACACTACCCATAGTACGCCCACAGTAGTTAAAATATGGCTGATAATATCGAAAGAGACGCATACTCTCCTCCGTCATACATATAAGTTATGTTAACCAAGTGCATAGACATTCATTTGATTCTACAGGGGGCCTACCGCCAGCTCATAAAGCAGTATTATTTTAATATTACTTCAGTGTGGGAAAGAGATGAAGCTCTACAGGTCGTATAGCTTCGTCTCTTTCTCCCACTGAAGTAATATTAAAATAATACTGCTTTATGAGCTCGTGGTAGGCCCCCAGGTTGGCATTGCTGATAGATAGAATGTTTCCTATTTTTGTGTTTTTCCTATTTTTTTCCCATATTTCAAACAACTGACCCATATCACTTATTGTATTGGACAATGTTGTTTGTCACTTCTTGCACCATAATTCCAAATTATTATTTATATATTTTTTTTTGCGTATTTTTCACTAAACGTGGTAAACAATAATGTTTTCGTTGAAAATCTATAGGTAAACAAAGGAAGCAAAGTGAAAAGAAAGGTTTAATGGCGATAAATTACGAAAATACTTTTTGATCACCACTTTCCGACCGTAATACACCAAATGTACCAATGAAATGAATGTACCTACTGACTGGTTCAGGAAAATATGGCAAGAAAATAAAGACTAGACTGAAAACAGCATTTTGTCACAGGACTTTTCCTCCGCCATGATTTATTTCAACTTTAGCCAGAAACGTTTCAGATTAACTTTTGAAACTAAATTCGTTCTTGTAATAACCAAACCCCATCCCGCCTCCATCATAGCTAAAAAAATACAAAATACAAAACCAACGAAAAACCCATTAACAGTTTTAACGAAATTCAAAAACTAAAAAACGCCTATGGCACCACCCTTTACGAAAGCAAAGGGTGTTTTTAAATTTTCTATTAAGCGACGTAGCTATAGGTACGATGCTAGAGAGATTCGAGACTTGAAACGTCAATTTTACGGAAGATTTCGCATAATACAGCCGCTGTGCCGCTTGATACATGCTTGCAGCTCGAGTTCTCTTGCGTCTGGGTTATATTCACGTTACATTATTGTGAGGGCTAAAATGTATTGATAGTCATGCTGAATTGTATAAATTGGAAAGCGTTGAGTGAATGCAGCCATAAAATAGCTTGCATGCAACGAAGAGTTGATTTTTGGCTTAGTTTAGTTTCTGCCAAAGTAAAAGTGCAAACGAGAGGTGCAAAAAGTTAAGATAAGTACAACTCAAGACTGTTCCAGAGACATCTCACTTTCAAAAATTGACATAGCTCTAAAACTACATAAATATTTTGGTATCGCAAAACTAATTCCCATTCAAATAATATCCATATAAAAGAGACAGACAACTCTAACATACAGTTATCGTAGTATATTCGTAAAAGCGCTTCAGCGCTGGCGTTTAAATGCTAAAAGATTTTATATCTAGCGCGAAAAATTGGAGTAAATTGCCGCCACTGGATAAGATAGGATGGTTTTTTTTATTTCTTTTTTTTTTTGAGCAACCGTATGGCTGTGTAAGTGTGTCTGGGGAATTTTAGAAAAGGATCAAGTGCTTTTTTTGTTTTTGTTTGTGCATGTATGCAAATTTTTGGGTGGACGCTTGGACCGGACTGTAACGATTGTTCAAATTATTTTAACGAGAACACAAGTAAGGCTTTAGTTTGTCCAATGCATTGGTAAAGTTTATCAAGTATTTAATTTTTGAAAGTCAAAACTAGCTATATATATTTGATTAGATGTCTACCCACAAAAGCTGGACATAGGCCTATCCTATTATTAATATTCAAAACGTAATATATAAATAATATAAAGTCAAAACTAGCTATATATATTTGATTAGATTGTTACTGTTTTTGGTTACGTGAGTTTGTTTGTTACGCTTTAACGCTGAAACAGCTGCACGGATTTGGATGAAATTTGGCATTCGAGTAGACCATGACCTGGAAAAGGACATAGGCTACTTTTTATCTTGGATTGCAGACGAAGTCACGGGCAACAGCTAGTTACGTATATTTTTAGGGATTTTACTTTCTAAAATCGAACCACAGCAAGAATATTATGTAGTGTTTTATAAGACGTTCGACCTCGTTGTTGGTATTTTGCCCTTTAATCAGTTAAGTTTAACAAAATGAAGGTACCGTGCCCCTGCCAAGTCGAGCAAAACAAACAATAAAGGCACAGCGGCACCATCTTTTCTCGAAGCCATTCAGGACATTTTCAACCCCCTGTAACTTTGTTGTGGATAACGCTAGAAGCCTGAATTTTTAGTGAACAAAAAGAATTAGTATGACTAGGTATATTCCCAAATTACATTCAATTTCAACCTGCAGTTTAAGAAAAATTGCAGATCAAAGATCCTTAATTTTGTTTCTGACATACTCACTCACTCACCGATCATCAAAATTCTAAGGTTTTTCTAGCAGACACACAACCTTCAAATTTTGAACACAATTAGTGTTTAGCTTATAAAGTAAGGAAAAATTAAAATATACCGCAATTTCAGTACCGTTTCTAGATATACGAACTGCATAAGTAACTTTGTAATACTATATAAATAATATGCGATTACAAAGTTAATTTTGCAGCTTACGCAATTTTTCGTCACTTACACTTGGTACCTAAATAGATAGAAGTGGATATAGGTAGGTATACATACAGTAAGTTACAGACGATGTCTCCTATAATATACCTATACTTTACTTATGCATTCGCAGCGTGTCGAAGGCAAGCGATGAGATCGACATCTTAGCGATCATAAAGTAGGTAGGCTAAATTGAGTTAGGTAAGTATTTGAATTTTATAAACAAACAGTTTGTAAAATTATTCATCACCTGCGCTGCCTATACCTATTTACATAGATAGGGACTAGGTGTCTAGTGTACCTATCTAATGGAATATAAAGGTAGGCACAATCAGTCTCTTCGAAAAAAAGGGGGCAACAAATGAAATCAGTTGTCAAGTAAACTGCATTAAAATTGAATGAAAAAGCAATAATAATTAGGTATAACAACCGCAGATTGACACAAATCCACACGTTTTATTAAACTTATAAGAAGATTCAGTATCAATAACGGGGTATCTACCGACAAAAAGAAATGAAATCACATCAAAAACATAACATGTAAAAATCTGTTCAGGCATTTAAAAGTTATGGTGCCACAAAGAAACTCACATACATACACAAACCCTGAAAACATTACACTCCTTTTTGGGCAGTCGTGTAAAAAATGCTAGTCTCACAACGTAGTTCTTCTACCGCCAAAAAATGTGAGATCTAATGTAAAACCAAGTCTGTTAATTTATTCAGTATCTATCTATGGGAGCATCTATCCAACAACTTGCTCATAAATTGTTACCTAATTAATTAACTAATCTAATTTTAAAGTGACCGTATCAATATTAGATATATTCTATGTTATAGGGTTTGGTTTCCGCAATTAGTCCGTAAGGTGGACCATTGTGCGTGGGCCATGGCGGCCGTTTGGTGGTTATTCGAACCAACCCACCTCCCTCCAGAAGCTAATTAAATCTCCCGGTCTGTTCAGAACATCTGTTTAGGATCTGGGTAAGGATAGGATAATAATAAGTTTATTGTGCAAAGAGAAAACACATAGAGTTAGTCATACACTAAACATGATTGTACAAGTGGAGGTCAAAATCAGGTAGAACAGCTGGCTCCTGAACTAAGTAAAAATATACTTGTATTTCTACACTGGGTGACCCGAAGGTTTCTGTTCTAATATGGGTGACGCCTGTGAATTCAAAGAGCACGTGCGCTACGGTTTCCTCAGCCTCCATGCAAGCTCTGCACAGAGGACTGTCCGTTATGCCTATTGTGTGGAAGTGTTTGTTTAGCGAGCAGGCCGTTCCTGTCCAGGCGTAATAAACGCCTGGTTAGCCTGCTTTCCAAGGATGGCATAGCTTCCTTGGACTGCCTGCAAACCGGTGTCAAGGTCCACCAGTTCTCCGCTTGTAGGTGGGTGAACTCCTGTAGCCACCTGCGTATTTGGTTGAAGGGGATTGGCACGATAGGCTCGGGTCCACAGACTGCCGTGCTAGATCCTCTTCTAGCAAGTTCGTCAGATGCGTCGTTACCTAGCAATCCGCTGTGTCCTTTTATCCATTGCAGTATCACCGTGTTGCAGCTAGATACCGTTACTTGTTCTAGTGCATTGTGATATTCTAGTGTTAACTTTGAAGTAAAATATTTTTTCCGTAAGGATTGGAGAACTGAGGTGCTATCGGAGAGTATACGTATGTGGGACATTAGACATATTTATTTCTTTAATAAATATAATGACTTGGCAATCGCACATGGCAATAGAATCTATTTATTAAAGAAATAAAGATGTTTAATATTGATACGATCACTTTCAAATGTTTTTAGTTAACTAATTAGAAAACAATAAAATTTATGACCAAGTTGTTGGATAGATGCTAGGGTACTGAATAAATTAACAGACTTAGTTTTAGTTAGATCTCACATCTTTTGGCGGTAGAAGAACTGCGTTGCGAGACTTGCATTGTTTTACATGTTATGTTTTTGATGGGATACTTTCTATATTACCACACTGCTTGAGTCAGAATTTGATTATCACATTTTAGATAGCAGTTTAATAGCAAGTGTTCAGTGAAAATATGCAGTACCAAGAACTTATACTTAAAACTATGCTTTTCAACAAACCCTTGGCTAAAAATTATACGTTCGTATTTGGATGGAAAATATTCAGAATGTCGTCAAATAGTGGTGGTTTGGCACTGCGTCGCCGACCAACCCAATATTACCTCTATCCGTCTTGCGGGACTCTCTGATTGGTCGGAGAGATAGGCATTTTATAGAGTGCCTCTCCAATTCATGTGGCACCTACATTTTTCATGTTGTCTCTAGGAGAGATAGATATTCTACATATTACTTATAGCCTTGATAAAGGAGTGTCTCTTGTTTTATTTGAATAGAGATTAGCCGTGACTGACTGACTTTTAACACCGTCAAGAATATAAAACACGGAAAATACATAAATTTATCTAGCTGTAGTTAAAGTATGGGATAATTAAAATATTTTAATTTTATTAATAATATTAGCTTAGTTAAATAAACAAAGAACTAACAGAGTAGAGCCAGCAAAAAAAGATTTAAAAATAATTCTTTTTTGATAATCACATTTTTAATCTCAACCACTTCGAAAGCCTATCATAAAATAAACTATAACCATTCTCATCCATAATCACCACCACACACACAGACAGAGTTACCTAATCCCCCACAGACGGGTAAACAACATGAACGCACCGAGATAAAAGAAAACATAGAGAGCAAGATTAATTAACGTTATAGCCAAGTTATTAGGGCGCGCCTAGCCGACATTTTATCATAAAAGATATAATCCTGGCTGGTAATCCCTCTCGCCGCTTCAAAGATAGCGATACCATACGATATGTATAAGCTGACAATGATAGTGGGGGCATGGAAGCGATATGGGCTTGATGCGAGTTTGGGAAACCTACTCAGAAACTAGCGATTTACCACTGTGTTGTTGTAGTAAAGAAAGACAAGATAGAATATTCTTTAAATATATATATAGAATATTCTTTATTTTGTACACCATAAACATTACAGACATAAATTTAGAAATTTTACAGAGAGTGACGCAATGGGCGGTCTTATCACTAAAAGCAATCTTTTACAGACAACCTTTGGATGGACTTAAATGGAAAAGGAGAGACAATACTGCAGGTAGTCAGTGGTGTACCATTTACATAAATATACAACAGCTACACAGATACATAAAGCGTATATTTATCTATATAAATACATATATATATTAGATAAATAACAGATACACATAAAATTATAAACACGAAACAAGAGCAAGGAACTATATGTAATGATTATGTTTTAGGAGAGAGGAAGTGTTTTTACCTCAGAATTTTAAAAGTGGACAAAGATAGAGCACGCCTTATCGACACGGGCAAAGCATTCCAATATTATTCGCCAGATCTCTTTATAATCCAAGAAGAAATATAAACTGCCTTCTAAATAATCTTCATCAAATTAAATCAGTAGCTCAATTCCAATCATTAACTTATAGAAATTCAACAATTTCATTTTATCACAGTTGATTTGGTTGTTCACGTGACATTTTACTTGATATTAATAAATTAATTATCGTTATTTTCCCATCACTATACAAAACGATTACATTGTTCTTCCCTCAACTTCAACAAACTCATTAAGACACGTCTGTCCCACTCTCAAACAACAGCCACTTCGCACGTTCCTTCGCCCGGCACAGACACATCTAGCAAACAGCATTTAAATCCACGCGGGCCCCTATCAAACGCTCGTTTGCACAAAGTATATACTCCAAGTATATCTGGAATGGTTGCGAACACCGAACCGAACGGTTTTCGGAACACTTTTTCCCTATTTCCATGGAATAAAAAGGAGTCAAAGAGAACTTCATGACTTTTGTTATACCGTATAGCTTTTTACATCGGAAAACGCGGCGAGGCAAATTTTCTAAAACCTTTTGTTGGCAATCGCCCTTTGTAAGTATCGTATTGACTGTATATTGAATGTGTGTGTTTTTGGGGACATTTTTGGGATGTTTGGGTGAGGACAGCCGCGTATTGATGAAATATCCGCCCTCACCTAGTTTTTTTAAATATGATTGAGGTGTTAAAGTGTTTGTACTAACCTACTCAATCAATCTGCCTAGCCTTTTCTCAACTATGTTGGGGTCGGCTTCCAGTTTAACCAGATGCAGCTGAATACCAGTATTTTACATGGAGCGACTGCCTATCTGACCTCCACAACCCAGTAATTGGGTAATACGATACCCCTTGGTAAGACTGGTTGTCAGACTTTCGGGCTTCTGACGACCCGTAACGACTGTCAGAGATCCACGAATGACAGCCGGAACCAATGGCTTGACATGCTTTCCGAGGCATGGAGGAGTCTCGGTATGTTAAGATGGTCACCCATCCACGGACCAACCCTGATAAGCGTAGCTTAACCTGATTGATCGACCCGTGCGGCTGGTATTACTTAGCCACGAGCTCCTTTGTACTAACCTACTAACAGAAATAAAATCATTTATCTAAATGCCAATGAAGTTACGGACTCATAAGACTTCAGTTTTACCGCTGAGAGATGAGTGCAATACAATGATGTGAGTATGACTCGTTATACGTCAAAAAGGGCAAAATTTTGTAACCTACAAGTTATTACAGTCAAAGTAGAGATTATTAGGTTGGAGGCTTTGGAGAAGTACCGTCACATACCCATTCAAAAAGATAATTTTCATTTCAGTTTCGTTAAAGCTTTGCTCACTAACCAACGTGTTCTGACTACGGGGCTTCTGATTTAAAAGAGGGTTTTATATTGCAGTGAAATGTATTAAACTAAGTTGGGTAGCTTATAGTTATCTGCCACTTTATAATTGTCATACCTACCTACTGTAGTTTCTTAAGGCTCCGCTTATTATTTTAAAAATGAAAAACGGAACCTAAATAAATATAAGATTACGGTTATATCCGTCTGCCACGAAGTTTTCTCAAAATCAGCGTAGAAATTTGAATTTTGGCATGATGGTAGGTCTCGTTGACCAGTCAAAGTCTATTATCCTATAGTATTAAACGAGCAATATTTGTATAAATATTTCGACACTGGAAATTTCAAATGTCGTAAAGGATTGAATGTCACACAATGAACAGGAATGTCTTTTACGACAATTGTATCGGTATCGATTTATTTGTTTGCATATAGATTTCTACTCACTTTCTCGAAATCGGCTCTAACGATTTCAATAAAAGTTGCAATATTGGTGTTTACGGGGGCGAAAAATCGATCTAACTAGGGCTCATATCTGGGAAAATTTGTTTTCTCCGTGTTTTCACCCGAGCAGAGCTCGGTCGCCCAAAGTTTAGAACAAGATAATGAATGATGACATGACATTATTGACATTAGAATAATGATCATGGCAGTATGGAATTAGTAGGTACTATCCTATACTTAAATGAGCATTCTCTATTTTCACCAGAGCAGAGCTCGGTCGCCTAGCAGCTTGGTATCTAGATTAAAGATACTACGATGCTGTATTCTGAAAATAATAAATACACATAATACCACGCCTGTATTCCCCGAAGGGTCAGGCAGAGGTGTGCCCACATTTCGCGAAAATATCTACCACTTATCTTTCCAGCTAGAATTGAACCTAATAATTCTGCTATTCACTTAAGTATAAGCAATAAGAATATAGACTTGGAACTATGAGACTTACTAATCTGTACTTAGCGCAGTGATGTGTGAACATAACAATCGCTCGTATTGGAGACCATTAACGGTTAAAGGTATAGAAATGTGAGCGATAAAATCTATACTGATGATATTATGTTTTGAGGTAGGAATATCTTTATGGGTCTGGCAGTATCGCGAAGCACTACCTTACTAAAGTATATTTATAATAGGTAATTATAATAATATAAATCTTTACTTTCAGACCAGAGATCCAAAAAATCACACTAATATTATAAAGGCGAAAGTTTGTGAGTGTGTGTGTGTATGTATGTTTGTCTCTTCTTCACGCTCAAACGGCTGAACCAATTTGGATGAAATTTGGCACACAGATAGTTTATAGCCTGAAACAACACATAGGATACTTTTCATCTCGATATTCTTACGCGATCGAGACTTCTGCGAGTGAAACCGCGGAGCGCAGCTAGTATTAAATAAATATGTTATCATGTTCATATTATGCTTAGCTTCTGTTGCTATTTGAATGAGTACATTACAATCAATTAATTTAAATGACTGAAAATGAAACACGAAATGACCGTTAGAATTACCAAACGAATGAATTTCATTTTTTAAAATGGCATTAGAATAAATAATATATGCCACTAAAATTACAGCTGCAAAACTCTTGATATAAACAGCCGTCTGTGATGAAAAGAGTGTGTAGTTTCTCTTAGTCAATTATCACCGCGAAAAAAAAAACTTCAAATAAATAAATGGCTGTTAATTGAAACTGCTCTTATAAAAACAATAAATACGTATTTATAAAGAAAATCTTCGTCACTTGACGCTCGGCACCGGTCACGGACGGTTGTGTGTGCTTGCGCGCTCTCCCGTTCATGACTCATTGCTCTGAGTCATAATTCGTTGCATTCCGTAACGATTTTCGTAGTCGCTCGACTACATCCCATCTCCGATCGTTTATCGATCGGGCATAGATCCATAAAAAAGGCCTTTTTCAAGGCTATCTTATTTCTTTAACAAGAGATTCTCGTCTGTAAATTCACCAGGCCCCTTCCGGGCAAAACCACAGTTTCGTGGTCACTCGGTGGATACCATACGGTGCCAACGAAGCCGAGTGGGGTGTTGACCCAACACACCCGCCGATCCCCTTCAGGGTAAGGCAGTGAATTGGCCGGGTCCCAGTGTTTGGCCTTGGGGGATCTCCTAGTCAACACGTGGTGACAGTTTTGCCTCCACAGCAACTCACCTAGCGTGGTCGGGTATCTTCATACCCTTCACACTAGACTGGTTAGGACCCCGTTGCACATTAAGATAGGCAACGGGCCAAATCAAGCTTAGGGCTCACCGATAGGCACTCATCCTCCCTGTCTTACCCGACAGGGAGGGATTGTACACATCCCCGGCATTCCCACCGGGGAGTCAGGCTTAGTTAGGCCATTCCCTCCCCCCCCCCCGCCATTATGGCTACCAAAGTAATTGATCTCGAGCTTCTCTCGAAGCAATTAACACTCTTTCTCGAGTATATACTCGAGTCAGAGCCTTCCCTCCGCGGGAAGTATAAGGCTCAGCTCTCCAACCTCTTGAGCATCTCAAGGGGCGAGAACCCCCACCAAGATGTCAGCGTCGCTACCTTCAGCGACGCTCTTGACACCCCTCCGACTGTGGAGTCGCCCAGACCCCCCTCCCCCTCCCCTTCGTCGGAGTCAATGGACACCGACGCCCCCGCTGCTTCTTCAAAGCAACCCTCCTACCCCTCTGGCTCGGAGGAGGAAGACGAGCCTAAGTCCGCTGCTTCCTCTACCTCTTCCTCCCCCTCCGACGACGGCTTCATAGCCGTCCAAGGAAAGGGAAGAAAGAGGAAGAACAAGAAGCAGACCTCTGCGCAGGCCAGTAAGGTCGCCGCAATAGAGGACTCAGACTCCTCTTCATCCACCGTCACCATCAAACCAGCTGTGATTAAACAGCGTGCTACCGTCGCGACTTCCGCTACCGTAGCTTCCCCCTCCCCCTCCACCGCCCCCCCGATCTCGTTTACGTCCTCCGCGAAGGCCCCCCCCGCGCCCCTCGCCCCCCGTACCGCGTCATCCTCCGCAAAGGATCCCCCCGCGTCCCCCGCCGCCCCGACCGCATCATCCACCTCGATGGATTGCCCCGCGCCCCCCGCGAAAAAGATTCCCCCTCCACCCCCCCTGTTCGTACAGGACAAGGGGAAGTGGACGGACATATCGAAATGGTGCGCTGATCAAAAGATCAGCTTCACCAGCGCCCGAAATACCCAGCAGGGTATTAAAGTTCTAGTCCCTACGTCGCGCGACTATAGGGAACTAACCCGTCTACTGAGAGCGAGAGGTGTGTCATACCACACCTACTCTCTCCCAGAAGAGAAACAAGTTCGCGTTGTAATAAAACGCATCCCTAGGGAAATCCTCCCCTCTGAAATTCTCGCCGACCTTCAGTCGCAGAACGTCCCGGTTGACGAGGTCCATCGTATGCACCGCTCCAGAGGCGGTGACCTCTACGACATGGTCCTCGTTATCTGTCCGCCCGTAGAGGGCTACCATCCGATTTTCCAAATTCGTTCTCTGTGTCATCTCACAGGGTTCGAAATTGAAAAACCCATAAAGAGTGGCATTGTCGGACAATGCCACAGGTGCCAGCTATACGGCCACTCACAGCGGAATTGCCATGCTACACCCAGGTGCGTAAAGTGCCTGGGAGAGCATAGCACTTCCGACTGCCCCCGCCCCAAGGACCGTACCCTATGTACCGTACCTCCTAGCTGCGTTTTATGCGGCAAAGAGGGCCACCCGGCAAACTACCGGGGTTGTTCCAAAGCCCCTAAGGCCTCTTCTCCCAAGCTGGGGAAGCGCTCCGGCGCCCGCCAGCAAAGGGAAACTCCCTCCTCATCCTCTTATAGGATTCCCTCCGCCCTTATGCCCCAACGACTAAGCCCTCAGAGGCCTAGTCCGTGGAATTATCTCCACCACCAGCAGTCTTTCCCTGCCTTGGTGCCCTCTTACGGTCATTTCCCCCCCCCGCCGCCCCCCCATCTCCTCCCCCCCCACCTTAGGGACCCCCGCTTCCGTGGCACCGCGCCACCCGCGCCCTCTGCGCGTCCCGCGCACTCTGCGCCCCCCGCGCCCGCCGCGCCCCCCGCTAAACCCGCGCCTGCTCCCCAAGCTCCGCGTCCCCCGACTGCCGGTCCCGCGACCGAGCAGATGTCAGGTGTTGCTTCGTTCAACATAATCACATCAAATTTCGCGTGTTTTGCCTCCCCGCGTGCTAAGGAAATGGCAAAACTCATCGTCGCCGCCCAAGGCAATATCATTAGGATTCAATCCATTTATAATGCGTATCCGGATATTACGCAAGCCCTAGAATCCCTCGCCCAAACCCCTAAATCTTTCAATGGATAACGAGGCCTTAGCTAGATTCAAACCCCGATCCCTAATAATAGGTTACTTCAACGCCAATGGCATAAAATCCCAAAGGGAAGAAATAGGGCTCTTCCTCCGCGATCATCAAATAGACGTTCTCTTAATACAAGAGACTTTCCTAAAGCCTTGCCATCGCGATCCGTCACTCGCCAACTACCGGATAGTTCGCAATGACAGGTCGCGATGTCACAAGGGTGGCACCCTGATCTATTATAGAAAGCAGCTTCACTGCATCCCACTAGACCCTCCCCCCCTCTCGGTATTAGAAGTCTCCGCCTGCCGTCTAGGCATGTCAGGTCACGAGCCGATCACTCTCGTATCGGTCTATAATCCCCCCGGTAACACCACGGGGCATTACCATCACCAACGCCTCTCAAACGACCTCTCGATTCTACTCGCTATGAGTAACTCGCTCATTATAGCGGGCGATCTAAATGCCAAACATCCCTCTTGGAATAGTTCGGTAACCAATCTCAGAGGTCAACACCTGTTCGACCTCTCAAACTCTCTGACTTTTGACGTCATCGCTCCCATGACTCCCACCCATTTTCCGCTGACGAACCCAAATCATGCCCCCGATATCTTAGACGTGGCGCTCCTTAAGAACGTCAACCTAAAGTTAGATTCAATAGAAACGGTACAAGAGCTAGACTCTGACCACCGCCCGGTAGTCATGAGACTACACCCCCGCATAGGTCTTTCCGACCCGAACGCCCCCCCTATCACTAAGAGGATCACGGACTGGAAGAAAGTAAGCACACAGCTGAAATCCAACACGTCCCCTCAATTAGACTCTATCCCCGACCTTTTCGACTCGGTCGCCGACACCACGGCCGCGATCGACTCACTCACTAATCACGTACAAACCGTCCTGAACGATTGTTCAAGGGAAGTTCCAGCGACGGACGACCGTCGCTGGAAATTGCCGGACGACGTGCGTGCATTACTGACTGAGAAGAACGCGGCCATACGTGCCTACGATAGCTTTCCCTGTAACGCCAACAAAGCCCATATGCGCTATTTACAGAGATCTGTAAAGACACGTATAGCGGAGCTGCGGGACGCGAGCTGGGGAAAGTTACTCGGCGAACTTGAGCCCACCCATCAGGCCTTCTGGGAGCTCCAGAGGAAACTCAGGTCTCCCCAGGTCTCAGCCATGCCCCCCCTGACCCGTCCCGATAAATCCATCGCATTTGACGATGCCGAAAAGGCTGAATGCCTCGCAGACAGCCTCGAGGCCCAATGCACTCCCAGTTCCCTACCTGTAGACAAAGCTCACCTGAAAAAGGTCGACGCCGAAGTCGAACGTAGAGCCTCCCTCCCTCCCGTCGATGACCCTGATTGTCCACTGCCCCCCGTCCTCCCGGACGAGGTGCACGACATCATCAAGGGTCTTAAAGTCCGCAAAGCCCCCGGTTCAGATGGCATCACCAATAGGGTGATCCAACTATTTCCTGCCCACCTAATAATGCTTTTGACCACCATCTTCAATGGTGCCTTAAGCAACAATATCTTCCCCCAGTCATGGAAGGAGGCCACGGTTATCGGTATCCCTAAGCCCGGCAAGCCCAAAACCGAGGCCTCTAGCTACCGTCCCATCAGTCTGCTCAAGGTTCTCGGAAAAATCTATGAGAGGCTTATTTATAAGCGCCTCAGAGATTTCGCCGAGACCAAGGGCCTCATCCCCAACGAACAGTTCGGCTTTCGAACTGAGCACTCTAGCGTGCATCAGGCCCACCGCATCGTAGAATCCATAAGCGCTGGTTTCCAGCGCGGGACTATGACCGGTGCAGTATTCTTCGACGTAGCGAAAGCGTTCGATAAAGTCTGGCACAACGGCTTAATATACAAGCTGTACCAACTCGGCGTGCCAGATCGTCTCGTACTCATCTTACGAGACTTTTTATCGAATCGCGTCTTCCGTTATCGTATCGAAGGAGCGTTATCCACTCCCCGTCCCATCCGCGCAGGTGTCCCCCAGGGCTCTGTGGTGTCCCCCCTCATTTTTACGCTATACACGAGCGATATCCCAAAAGGTTGCGGTAGGTCGCAGTTGGGTCTGTTCGCAGACGACACTGCCATCTACTTCAGCTCTAGATCCCCCGACATCATTCGCCTAAATCTCCAACGCGCAGTCAATAGACTGGCAGCTTGGTTTACAAAATGGCGGATAGAAGTCAACCCCGATAAAAGCCAAGCGGTTCTCTTTACGAAGCCGCGTTCAAGGCTCAAAAACCCCCTCCCCCGACCAATCACCATGTTCGGCAAGCCGATCCCTTGGGAGAAGCGAGCTAAATATCTCGGTGTCGTTCTAGACCATCATTTGACTTTCGCAGAGCACATAAAGATGGTTCGTTCGCGAGCCTCTTTCGCTCTCGGTAGACTCTTCTATCTGGTGAATGCACGTAGCAAATTGTCACTTAGGTGCAAATTGCGCGTTTACACGGCGTGCATTCGACCGATCATGACCTATGCGGGTGCCGTCTTCGCTCATGCGAAACCCCGTCACATCCATAGAATGCAAACAGTGCAAAATAAATTCCTCCGTAGGGCCACAGGTTCCCCCTGGTTCGTCAGGAACGAGGCACTCCACCTCGACCTAAAGATTCCCACAATCCATCAGTTTCTAAAACGCCTTTCCAAGCGTTTCTTTGAGTCCGCGGCCAAACATCGCAACCCTCTGGTTGTCGAGGCCGCCAGTTATGTCCCGAGTAAAATCAGCCATGTTCGCCGTCCAAGGCATATCCTCGTAGATCCCGATGACCCCATAACCCTCCTCCAGGAGAGCAATAGGGAAACAAGTACAGTGTACAAAAACAGACGCCTCCCGTCATACCGACCTCGCCGCCGAGGTCCTTTGCGATCTCGACCGCCGCGCCCCCGAGTAAATAATACTCCCCCCCGACCCTTGCTCGAAAACGAGGTGCCAGCAGTTGTTGCAGCTGTGCACGTAGCTTTAAATTCCCCGACTAATAATAATGATCAAAACCTTTTGATCCAGCCCGTCCCATCTTTTGATGTCCTCCCTCCGGATAACGCCCTAAGCCGAGGCTCGAACCCCGCAGGGGGTGCCCTTAGTGAGCGTTCATCCTTAAATTTTTAGCTTAGTATTTGTGCCCTGGCTGGAGGCTTTGAGTGTAGTAGCTTAAGGCAACCACAGGATTGACCGGTTAAACAGCTACGGTTTTCGGAACCAGCTGTGAGATGCCCAACAGAAAAAAAAAAAAAAAAAAAAAAAAAAAAAAAAAAATCTTCGTGAGGTCGTACCAAAACCAGCTGTATTGGTATTTTCTTTTGCATCCCATTTCAATGTCTGTCTATCAGTGCTCCCAAAAGCACAGTTTCAGTTAAAATACAGCTGTCTTGTGTACGAGTACTAAGTAAAGGATTACTTTCTTTGCGAGGGCGGGAGGAGTGACCTTGAGCTTGCCCTTAGACGCAATGCAGGTTCTATATACGTAGTGAGAAGTTAGTGGGGTTATTTTTGAAAGAATTAGGTTTAATAATCTTGAAAACTGTTTTGAGAAAGTTATTTATTTAATGATAAAAGTCGCACGCTTTTTTTCGTGCGGGGTCAAACAGAAGTCAGTTTTAGTGTTTGCCTTTATTTTGGCAAAGTTATTATCGAACTGAATCGTTATTTTTAAAGGGTTAGTTTCTTTCGTCAGTTTGTAAATGTATTGGATTGTGATTCTCTTACAATGAATGAATAAATTCATTATTTAGTAGGCATGACAAAATGTTTTAAGGACTCTTGGTTCATTGGAACAATCATACTTTTAATTAAAGAATTAATGGTACTTCTAGTTTGTTTTGTTTTTTTAGGCTATAACATCTTAATGAACCATTACAATATTTACTTATCTTGTCTCAACGAACAGAGAAAAACCACAAAAAGTTCCAGATAAATTAATTAACCAACCTCCTTCTAGATTTACAAGCAAGGTTGAACTGTGCGTACGCAGTAATCAAGTCAAGGGAATCAAATTATAGACTCGGTCGGTACTGTAACTTTGATTACAGTGGTCAGACACAAATATTATGTGGTTGTGTTAGAAATAATAGTCATTACTTGTGTAACTTTAGTGTCTCACTAATGAGGGTCAAAGTCGACCTTGGTAAGCTTTGAAGATAATTGGAAGTAGGTAACTTAGATTTTGTTCTAGCTAACAATCTAGTAATGTTTCTGGTTACGAATATGTTGATATCTATTTCTTCATTTGTGGGTTTTTAACCGATTTCCTAAAGGAGGAGGTTCTCAATTCGACTGTATGTTGTTTTTTTTTTTTTTTGCATGTTTGTTACGCGATTACTCCGTCAATTATGAATTGATTTTGATAATTCTTTTTTTGTTTGGTAGATCATACTTCAGAGGTGGTCCCATATAAATTTTATTAACTTTGCTTGGGTAGTTTTTGAGTTAGCTTCAATAATACGTATTTTTTCTTCACTTACTATGTGGATGATATTATGATAACTTCCTGTCACTGTTATTTACATAGCAGGTAGTGCTATTCGAATTTGTGTGGGGTAGGTATCACAACTAAAAAGTGAAAAATAAAAACTTTTTACAAAAAAAAAACAACCGACTTCAAAAAAAACACTACAAAGTGAAAAATAACTTTAATTTCGGAAGTCAGTGACAAAGAACGAAAATTAAAAACCAAAGACACCGACTTCCGAAATTACAGTTATTTTTCACTTTGTAGTGTTTTTTTTGAAGTCGGTTGTTTTTTTTTTTGTAAAAAGTTTTTGTAGAACAATATTGAAGGGTAAAGCAACGGAATAGTATTGATTTATTTATTTTATTGTGTTTGGGTGGCTTACAGCTGACAATACAAAAGTAAAAGTGAGGTACTTAATTCACGACAAACCATTTACAACAACCCTCCACATTTAGCAATAGAGTATTTTTGTACAAGTTTTTAGCATGGACAACGAAATCCTTTGGCCTGGTAAGCACCAATGTTTGTTTAATTTCTGGTGATTACCGATATAGCCTCTATGATGATAATATCTGCTCATTTATATCATATGTAGAGGGTCTATGTTAAGCAATGAATGTTAACAGATTAATGTAGTTATTTAATCTAAGATAATGTTTAACCTCCGTTTAAAATCTAGGTATAATCAATCTCTATCACAAAGCATTTTAGTTATAAAACCTAATGTATGCAAAACATCGCCCGTCTGCAAAACTGGCAAGCGATTAAGAGCTTAATCAAGCAGTTGATGAGGCACTTACTTTAAAATCGATTCTCTTATCTGAAGTAATAAGTTCTCCATCATCAGTACCATAATATGGAAAAAGCAGCGGTGAGCAACATTTTTGAGCTGAATTAACTTTTAATTTTTTAGGTTAATTTATTGGCTCCCTAAAATATGGTCGGCGTAGGTGGAGAACTAAATAACTGTGATTTTGATCAAATTGACTTTTCACCATTTTCGTAACACCCAAATCATGCCGCATAAATAAATTTTCTCCAAACAAGATTTTTTTTGTTATTTAGTTCTCCACCTATGCCAACGATATGGTGTCCATAAGTACTTAAGTAAGTAATTACACCGTAGAAACAAAATAAATTAAGGCTAGACAAATAAGAGATTGTAGGAGTGGATTTCTATGGCGCGATGTCAAAAATAAGCAAAAGAAATGTCGAGCAACGTCATAGAGTAGAATTAGAATTAGTGTTCATCCTAAGCGTGCTACTATTAACTACTGCTCGATCAAATTCATAATGTTGATGTGTAACGGCAAAAAAAACCCAAAAGTCTGACAACCAGTCTTACCAAGGGGTATCATGTTAACCAGTAACTGGGTTGTACAGGTCGGATAGACAGTCGCTTCATGTAAAATACTGGTATTCAGCTGCATCCGGTTAGACTGGAAGCTGACCTCAACATAGTTGGGAAAAGGCTAGGTAGATTGATTGATGTGTAACGACACAAATATTTGTCAAAAACCGATAGTGTGGCGTTAGCCTTAAACGTAAGATTTAGGCGTATATTACTTTTCCAAACATGGGCAAGTGTATTTTTATTTTTAAACAAAAAAGAACTTACTCCATGCAAACCAGCTATTTCTCAGAAGCGATTAACGGTTCCACCTGACGAAATAATTTAGTTAATATCGATCGCCTGGGGATTAGCCGACGACAAATTGTCCAATCAGTGGACAGGTAATTGATTTCAAGCACCTAATATCGGACACTAAGCTTTTGTTAAGGCTACGTAGGTTAGTGTAAACTTAGCTTAAAATGTTAGCCTCTAAAATAGGAGGTGGAACGTGGTGACATGTTTTATACAGTGTATTAAGGGGTTTATCTTTTAAAGGTGAGCTGAGATTTAGAGGAAACTGGGCGATGAAAATGTATTATGTAATACAGGTAGGTAGGTATACCTTTGTCGCGTCGTACTGACGTCTAATAATAATACCCAGTGCAAATTATTGAAAGGGGGATGGGGTAATAATACTCAGGGATATTACAACAAAATTAGCTGGTTCAGAAATTTTGTTTGTGTTTGTATTGCATTCTTGTATAACATTGTTTTCAATTAAATTGCAATACTTCACAACATTCATGAGATGATACTATTATTTTACAAAATATATAGACCTAACGGGTTGATGTACTCATGATAGTATGCAATAGTGAAATGCAACTGAATTAGGTACCCAATTTTAAACGGTTTAATGATAGCAGAATGTAAAGCATAAACTTTTTACTGTTAACTTGTCAGTGAGTTGTCCAGTTAATGTCCATGATGCAATTTCGTGCAACACCTGTGACTATTTAGGTACATTACATTGTCCTCATTTATTTGTTTATACTCAACATCACATTGATTAGTTTGAGGCCAATTTAAAAGCTAAACAATAACAGAACATCTTTTTTAAATTAACGAAGTAATAAAATACTAATTTGGTTTTGATTTTAAACAACGACCAAAAAGGAACTCTTTGGTTTTTAATACTTTAATGGATTTCACATTCGCAGCATTATGAATAGAAGTCATATATTTCCATGCAGCCACATTTCAGTTCAAACCAATTGAGAAGAAAATTGTAGCCGAGTAGTAGTGAGTTTGAATAAAATTACAGTTTATGCACCTTTATTTTATCGCGACAAAGTGTTATTCAATCATGTTTTGTTCAATTTATTTTAGTTTCGGATATAAAAATACTCTTTAAAAGACTTAACAAGTCGAACCCGTTTCATAATGAGACAGATCGACTTTCACATAATTTTACATTGTTGAAAATAAATCTTCAGCTAATTTTGATGTCAAATTCGGACCACACTAGCAACTTTTCTAATCAGTTTATCTACTTCATTAAATTGAAAACTATCGACATTCACAGTACTTACACTTGTTTAATCACAATTAAACGTATCAAGTTCGAGGGTCAGTAGTCAAGGTCACCATTTACAACCTTTCTAACCTCCTCGACCTAAGCAAAGGTGACCTCTTTCACCCCGATAAGATCTCCTAGAACTTTACATCCATTCAAATATTTTGCCGTAATTTTCGTTCTTCATTACGAATTTCAACGCTTCAGCAATTAATTTAATTGGCACTTTGATTTGGTTCATTTGAATTTACATTGTTCTCATTTGGGGCTCAAGAAATGGGGAACATAGTTGGTGTTGGGACTATCTTGAGCTTTGTTAGTTGAACTTGAAATTACATTAATGTCAAGTAGGACAGTAGAGACAATATCTCTACTTAATCCTTTTTAGGGTTCCGTAGTAAACAAGGAACCCTTACAGTTTCGTCATGTCCGTTTGTCTGTCTGTCTGTCCGCGGTCTAGCTCCGAGACCCTTAGTACTGGAAAGTTGTAATTTGGCATAGGTATACATATTAATTACGCCGACAAAGTGGTAAAATTAAACTATGAAAAAATTTTTTTTTTAGGGTACCTCTCATACACGTAAAGAGGTAATGTTTATTTTTTTACCCCATGGTGAGGGGTATCATTGGAAAGGTCCTTTAAAAATATTGTGAGTTTGTGAATACTATTTTTGGATTCAGGGATTCGTTTGCGAAATATTAAGCTTTAAAATGTTAATTTTTGTTAGAGTCAAGTGTCCCCCCCCCTGCCGGCTAACTGGTTCGTTTTGGGTGTGTGAAAAAAATCACAACAGTAGCTTATATAACGAAATTAATAGGAAAACTATCACAGCTAAGTAGGCTCTACAGGTTAACCAACTTAACTTTGCAGTTGCAAAAACATGTTTTCCCATACATTCCGTATGGGAGAACATATTTTTCAACTACAAAGTTAAGTTTGTTTTTGGGATAAATTCATCCCAACTACGGAACCCTTCATTGTGCGTGGTCCGACACGCACTTGGCCGGTTTTTTTTTTAAATACTAAAGTTATTATTACTAAAGTTGGGTTTTTTTTTTACATAAACAATATTTTACTCTGCCCTAACACTGTCGAAGCGTATCATAACGTGCTTGTTTTTAAATTTCTAATCACAACCTACGAGTTTTATGTTCATTGCATTTACAATCAACATAAAACTCGTAGGTTACCTTGTTACAAAATTCAAATTAGAACTTTACCGCAACGCTCACAATCATAAACCACTCACAGACTAAAAATAAATCCATGCAAGATGGATACATTGCCTCTCGTTCCATATCAATCAGTTCTCTTTATGTTCAGCTATAAATGTTTAAACTTGCAGACTGTTATGAACTAGCTCGGCTTATGTAACGCACCGGTCAAACGATAATAATCCATTTTTCACTTGAACCGTAATATTTCAAGATTAGATTCGATAGCCTGATTCTAGGAAACTTGTTTAGAAGTGTTCGCTGGATAGTTTAATATGACACGCGAAAAATCTGGATAATCTCACATTTTGGGGTAGAAAGGTTTTCATTCTGGAAAAATGTATTTGTATTGTTTGAAAAGTATGGGTGACTGTCAGTCGCTTCATCTAAAATACTGGTATTCACCTGCATCCGGTTAGACTGGTAGATGATATGAGAGACTGTCATGCTAATAATTTGAAAATTATTCTGAGATTAATTGCTACCATTTAGGCGAAATATTATTTTGGTTGTATACTTATTTGATTAAAGTATGTAATATATAAATACTTTTTCAAGTAAAATATCTCTGTCCAGTCCCTACATAAAATAGATAACGTCTCAATAAATCAATATTCAGAACGTAATAATGCAAATAAAAATACACTTAAGAAAATAAGATATAGCATATTTGGAGCCATCAATTTTATGGGACCATAAAAAAGCAAATTTGTTTTGACCGTGGAAAATCCTGAAGGTAACTTGGGACCCTTATAAAACCCGAATAATCTACTGGCAGTGGATTTTCGTCGGCGTACTGAACTTGCCTAAGTAAACTCAGGGGATGAAACAATTTGTGCACCCTAATCAAATAAGTGTAAAAGGAAAATTTAAAATTCGCACCCTGAATTAACATAATGGCCGACGCGTTGAAATAACGGCTCAATCTGAAGGCACGAGTATTATTGTACTTTATGAGCGTACAGTCGAGAGCAGTGGTGGACCAGGGAGAGCAGTAGTGGCCCAGGAAGAGCAGTGATGGTCCAGTGAGATTACACCACTGCTCTCATCTCGCCCATGTGGTAACGGCCGGGACCGAGTTGTAGGTCGTAGATTCGAACCGACAGGCGTTTTACTTTGTATAAATTATTTCATTACATCTGCTCTCAAAACAGTGCCAGAAAATATCGTGAGGAAACTGGCATGTTCTAGAACAAAAACATCGAAAACATGTGACATCTACCGACTCGCACTGGGTCCGCGTGGTAGTTTGGCCCACTCCTTCTCAACAAGAGGAGTCCTTTGTCCCAGCATTGGGAACATTATAGGCTGATTATGTTTACACTATGAGCGTACTGTCACTTGCAAAAATATAAAGATTTTATTTTATTTATTTGGGAAAACAAACAGTGACACATTACATTTTATACGAATAAATAAAAATAAAAAATACGGCCAAATGTGCAACAACATTTTCCATGTAATACAAATAAAAAATAAACTTTACAAACCATGCTATTTAAAACTAAAACTAACAAACTACAATAATTTAATTAGAAAACATTTTTTGTGCTAAAAGTAAATTTAGCAAACAAAGAAAAACTTATCAAGCATGCAAATCTTTAGTAGAAATTACTAACTTAATGAGTTAATGAGTGTTTTGAGTACAATATTTTTGAATTTACCAGCAGAAATAGCAAACATATCAATATGATGGAATTGCTTGTTGTAGTAAAGATAGAACACGAACTTCAATTTTAAATGACAGAACTGAAAACTCCGTCGCGCTTCGTGGTTCAATTAGTACATTTTCATAGATGCTTATTCCGGGAGATTAGTCGGTGTTATCACTTGTGCATGTGATTGTAAGGTGAAATGAAATTTCAGGTGAATAATAAGTAGCGTTCAGTCATACGAGCGGAGTAGAGTAATAAACTTGTTAATGTCACATAACTAGGCGACTCCGTGTCTGGATGAAGTCACAGTTTTACTGACTTTGTGTAGTAAGTTTTAAGATTATTTCGTAGTACGAGTATGATGAGAGATAGTCAAAGATTTTCAAAAATATTTGCTGAAGTTTGAAGATTTATTAGAATTTTTACTGAGTAGGTAATAAAACTTTAATTTGATTTTCAGTTGATTATAATGCAGATGCTTAACGTCGGTTTTTTAGGGTTCCGTAGTAAACAAGGAAAGTCAAAGTCAAATCGTTTATTTCAAATAGGGTAGGATGTATGGCACTTTTGAACGTTAAACAAACCCTTATAGTTTCGTCATGTCCGTCTGTCTGTCCGCGGTCTAGCTCCGAAACCCTTAGTACTAGAAAGCTGTAATTTGGCATGGGTGTATATATTAATTACGTCGACAAAGTGGTAAAATAAAATTAAGTTTTTTTTTTTAAGTTTAGTATGTAGGTACCTCCCCTACACACGAAGTGGTAATGTGTTTTTTTTTCTGTCCCATTGTGTGGGGTATAATTGGAAAGGTCCTTTAAAAACATTATGAGCATGTAAAATCCATTTTTGGATTCAGGAATCCGTTTGCGAAATATTAAGGTTTAAAGTGCTAATTTTTGTTAAGAGTCAAGTGCCGTCCTGCCGGCTAAATGGTAGATTTTGGATGAGTAAAAAAAATCAGAGCAGTAGTTTATATAACGAAATTAAAAGGAAAACTATCACAGCTAAGTAGGCTCTACAAGTTAACGAGTAATAATTGACCAACTTGACTTTGCAGTTGCAAAACATGTTTTCCCATACATTCCGTATGGGAGAACATCTTTTTCAACTACAAAGTTAAGTTTGTTTTTGCCATAAATTCCTCCCAACTATGGAACCCTTCATTGTGCATGGTCCAACACGCACTTGGCCGGTTTTTTATATTTAAAAAAACCTACTTAGAATGGTCATCAGACACTTGAGTGTACTAAAATAAATATCGAGGCTGTACGTTTACTACTATTTGATTATTTACTACATACCTTCAACAGTCCATAATGAGACACAATAGAATTTTAATTGTTATCGATCTCCAGGATCCGGGCTGTCCAATAATTAAAAAACAAATTCATTGTAACCAATAGCCAAATGTCATCACCAAAACATTATCATAAAGCCTTCCACGCCATCAACACTCAACAATAATTATTATAAAAATGTAAATTCCGTTCATTATTAACTCGCAAAGTGGCCAATGAACCGTACCTTTTATTTCGTTAGGTATGAGTTATTTACGGATGCGTAACATAAATTTGAATGGAAATCAATTCCCGTGGAACATAGCTGACTGGGCAAATGATGGATATTATAAATCAATTGGACGGTAATACATTGGCGGTCGCGGGTGCCCGACCGAGTTGCATGTAGTGAAGTTGGCGTTCCTTATGGTTCAGTATAATTATTTTGAAATTGGTTTATCTGAAGATGTTTTAAAGATGGAGGTTATATGAATATCGTTACGGGTAGTCAGAAGCCCAAAAGTCTGACATTCTTACTAATTGGTTTCGGTGTTACCTAGTGTGGAGGTCAGATAGGCAGTCGCTCCATGTAAAATAATGGTATTCAGCTGCAACCAGTTAGACTGGAAGCCTAAGTTGATAAGAGGCTAGGCGATGATAATGAGGGAAGTAATGTGAACGATAAAATTCAGAATACATAGATACATTGTGACTAAGGAAAAATTTGTCCTTTATCAGAATACTTAAATTAGACTGCAGACATTTCTTAAAAGAGTAAAAATTGTTATAATAATCTCAGAAACCAACATACATCTAGAAACGACTGTAGGTAATACATAGGTAAGACTTTTCATTATTTGGTGCTTTTAGACCGTTCTATCATAGATTATCATTACTTCCACTAACTTAGACATTTCAAAATGAATTCTTAATGTAATTACTTTGAAATGGTAAAAAATGGTCTCAGAAATAGTGAGGCGTGAGGTGACCTAAATTTTAGATGGATCTTAAAAAACTTATCTTTTAAAAAGAAGCCTTGAGAGGCAGCTTTCAAATTCAACCATCTTGGTGAAACTCTAGGCTTCAATATTCGTAAAAAGATATTTAAAATGTCAGGTGTGGTTTTCTTAGTTCATTCATTTAAATTGTAAACCGGTTTTACTTTTGGTGAAACTTATTTCATGTAATTTGCTCAGCAATTTTCAAAGGAACCTAATATTACAAAGAATTTTCATTAATACTTTCGCCATAAAACATCAAAAATGTACCAGACTAATAATAACGGACTACCAAATAAAATATTTCTCTCCGAAAAAGAAAACTTAAATCCTTGAAACATTCAAGTACATTTTGAAACAACTTTGTGCATATTTCTCCATCTTCGTAAAAGCAAAGAAAATATGCAGAGTACTTAAAGAGAAAACTTGTTTTATTTCTCTTTTAATCTAGATTTTTTCAACCCTTTGCGCATGAAAATTTGAATTTAAATCTAAAAATATATTATTTTTGTAAACCCTCTTATTTATTAAATAGCACTCTCTTTTCAAAAGGATATAAAGAAGAAGCGTCAGGTAAAATTTACAAATTTACTGTCCCCACAGAATTTTAACCTTACTCAGTCCACGTTGAGTAAGTCATAAAGGAAAGTTTTGTTCTGTGCGAGTTGCTTAGATGTGGGTCCCGTAGCTACATAGCCAAATTAAAAGATTTTTCATTATGTTTGAATTAGTAAGTGAGTTCTGACTTGAGCATTACTACTTGTCTCGACGGGGTTAATTTCAAGAGAGAATTGAGGTGAGAATTTTATGAGATTCTGAAAAGTTTAGGCCAAAATTGTTATTCAATCCTCTGGCCAACTGAGCAAATATGAATACTTTTTGAAAAAAAATTGTAGCTTTAATTTCATTTCTTGCCATTAATAAAGCGTTAGATGCAACAGCAGGTATAGTTATAATCATTAGCTCTATTACAAAAACTTTTACAAACATAGCTGTTGAATAGATAAAAGACACTTAGCTTGCAATGTTTTTATTTCCCTTAAACTACATTATCAGCACAATCTTCCCTCAAATCTCACAATTTCCTCAAGACGATAAACCCGCAACGCCTTCCAATAGTACATAACAAACACTCGCTGGAGTTATTACCGCGCACAAAGTTTGCTTCGGTTTTAAGTTTAACATAATTTTGTGGACCACTTTAAGTAAATATACTCCGAGGTACACAGCCCACCTATATAACTTTGGGAATTACGAGGCTCACAATATTTTTGTTTAAGAGAAACGGGACAAAATATTTTATTATATTAATGGAAGAGAATTTACGGCGAGGGCAAGTTGTGGGAAAAGTTTTTTTATTGATACTTACCGGGAATGTTTATGATAGTGTAGTTTGATTAAGTGGGGCTTATCTTAAGATGGCGCCAGCAGTTACTTACCTGAAAAAAAAGAAAGATTATGATTAGTATGGTTAATTATGTACATTAATGTAGTGTATTTAGAGACTCAATTTTCTGATTGTAATTCAATTATATATTTTTACGGTAAAATAAACTCGTTGGTCTAGTGGTCGCAAGCGCTACTGCTGAGCATGAGGTCCTGGATCGATTCCTGGGTCGGGCAAAGTGTTATCGGATTTTTCTATCTGAAATTTCTCAGTAGCAGCTCGGAGTCTGGATTTGTGGCCGGTTGATGGCAATAGACTCGCCCCTTATTACGTGGGACTTAAACATAACTGGCGAAATGTGGGTGTACCTGCTACAGGGACACCTCTGCCCTACCCTTCGGGGATACAAGGCGTGCTGTTAAGTTAAAAGGCTATTTGAATACTGTAATACAATGAGTTTAATTTGTGAAATAAACACTTCTTATAGGTAACATAACATTCAAATATATGAGTCATTTACTTGGCTGGAACTTTCATTAAATAATTGATTACACTTTATTAGAACTGAAAGGACATGTTAGGTTTTTGTATGGAGGCTGGGCTTTTATTCGAAGCTGCTATGAAGCGAAAAGAAGTTATATTTTTATGAAAGTACATAAATTAAGGAGACTGTGTATTTTTTTTTTCTTTTTTTATTAGCACTCTTCCTTAGTAAACTGCTCATTTAATAATTATAATTTAAAATATAAATGGCAACCCTCAATAATTATTAATTTTGGCAACACTGCTATGTTGGATGTCATTATTGTCAATGTGAAATGTGAACGTCAATTTAGTGTCAAATTCAATGCGCGTTTGCGAACGGAACGGATACGAGTGTTTTGAATTAGTGTTTTGTTGTTTGTTATTTTTGTTCAAGTTTCTTGTTTTAAGTTTATCTTTATGTGACCTGGCATTCAATTTGGATTCTTTGATACTGCACACGATTTGAACACCCAACGACCGGCGATACTGACGACCCTGATTAATTCTCACTCGAACTTGGATTTTGCACGCAATTTTAACATCCATATATCATAGCTGTTTAAGGTTAGTACCTATTTTCTATACGATGTGATTCTAACAAACGATCGAGTCAAGGTGCATTGCCTAGAACAGTCCATAGTCTTGTGGCCTTGAAGCTATATAACAAATACTTGCATAAGTTGTAAGTATTGCGTTAAGATTTGCCTTACTGTGCGTTTGCACTGGTGAAACATCACAACACATTTTGAAATCTCTAGTTCCTGTCAAGCATTGTATGGAACACTGACAGAAAATAGAGATTTCAACATGTTTTGTTGTGAATGTTTCGGCAGTGCAAACGCACAATTATAACACAATGAATTGATTTACCGTAGACTGACTCACAGGCTCACCCAGGACCCACAATGATGTTTTTATCTTTCAGGTAATCCTCACCATCATGCCTCACTGCATTAATTGCTGGAGTGCTATTCCAATTACACAACAATATTAATACGATGCAACACATATGGATATTGAGTTATCTCTGTATTAGAAGAATGGATTGCCAGACAGGTACTCGTATGTAGCAAAAAATCTGAATATCCATAATTACAACTAGATTAGGTACATATAAACTGTATTTATTATTAATCTTTCCATATTTGTGCAAGGTGATAATAGAAAATCGAGTGTTATGCTCAGGCTCATGGCAACGTTAAGTTACCATATTAGCATAGTCATAATCATCATCAACTTAAAAAAGAGTACCTATGAAATATTTATAACAAATTACTGAATTGTGGTATAGATCAAAATATGCATTTTTTCTTGTTTAAGGTTATTGATGAAGACTACCTATGTCAAGAATGTTTTAGCATATTGATTCTTGAATCAAATAACAGGAATGAAGGCAATATAGGTGAACGTTAATTTGGTCATGATTCAGTTTTTGTTTGTTGTGGCATATCCATTGCAAGAAGAACTGGGAGACGATCTCTTCCACTAAATTATGGTGATGCTGAATGGATTTATTCTGCCAATATAATCAGTCCTCTTGAGGTAAGTGTACCTGCTTGTTGTATAGATTATTCCAAAAGTTAATTCAGTAGCAATTCAAGCATAACTTGAGTGATCTAGTTACTTTTTCTTTTTGTATAATTATTCACCTACATTAGAATTACTAAAACTAATTGTGCCTTCAATTGCAGATGCCTTCTAACGCCCGTGCATGTAATGCTTGTTGGCAAAGGGCTCATCGGCAACCACCACCACCTGCAGAAAGTGGATCCGGATTATTAATAACAAGTACTGTCAGCACTGATAATGACGATATTCCGGAAGATCCAAATCCATTCATTAGTGGATCCAGCTCTGTAGTGGAGCCTCCCAGTTCTGCCAACACAGACATTGAAAATGTTGTCTGAGAACCTATTGTAAGCCTTACATTAGATGGTTATAGTCACACCACTACTCATTGTTTTGTTCCGGACTGTATGAGTCACGAAAGGAAACATGTGCCATTGTTTTTAAAGAAAAATATTCTTACACATCAAAAACTGTACATATACTGTATATTACCGCCTGCACAGTTTCTTGATAATATAATTGTAAGGGAAGATGTTGAAAATGAAGCGGTAGAATAAATACAAACAAATACATTAGCTACTTTTATTTCTCTACCTAAAATACAAATGTTCACCTATTTCGACCTACTAGAGCGACTATTTACAAAAGGCAGGTCCAATCTAGTTTGTCTGGTTTACTGGCTCGCCTTGGAAGATTCGTAAGTATTATAACCATCAGTAGTCATTCTGCAGTTAATCGACTTCATGATGATAAAGTCCCAAATTGTAGCAGAAAATAAGGATCTTTGGTATATAATTCATTATCCTTATCATAAATCATTTATTCTTATTGTAAATAATAGCGTTTCTGCGTTAACACAACTTCTCTAATAAAAAATAAATTCAGCCCCTAACTGTCCCATTGCTCGGCACGGGCCTCTTCTCACAATGAGAAGGGTTAGGTGTTGGTGGTGTTTAGTGGTCTGGTGCGGGTTGGCGGATTACACACCTTGAGTCCGTTGACACATAAGGCAAAATTCACCGCGGACTCAATGAGTCTGCCGGACACGCGAGAGGATAACCTATAATCTAAAGGCAAACGGAAATAGCGATTTTGACAATGAGTTAAGTGACATGACAGTGACTACTGACAATTGTGACAACCTTATTGACACAGGTAATGTTTTCATAGATTACATTAGAAGGCAAAAGAATCAATGCCATACATCCAAATTGTGGAGATAATTCTTTGGTTTTATTTTAAAGCCAATATTGTATTAAAATGTTTTAAATAACATTAAGGTGAATAATTAGCTTTAAACAAAGATATTTAACTGTTTTTTCCTTGTTTCAATGTGCAAAAATAATATTACGTTACAAAAAATATCCGGATTTTAAAACATTAATTTATTTATTAACGGTGCTTTTAATATTTTTTTTGTTTTTGAAAGGTCATCCTGGATAATTTTCCCTATCAGAAAAACTGCACAAGATAGCGCTTCAATTTTTATTTTATTTTAAGCCCATTTCATAACGTGTCCTTTAAAAAATGGCTAGTGCATGCCGGCCGGACCACGCACAATGAAGGATTCCGTAGCTGGGATGAATTTATCCTGTGAACAAAATTAACATTGTAGTTGAAAAATTTATACTCACATACATTCCAACTGCAAATGTAACTTTATACACATAGTATTGGGAGATTTACTTTGTTATTTTAAGACCATAGACTTTTTATATGTAGGTTTTCCTGTAATCTATAAGTATAGAACTATGTTCTGTATTTATTTATTTTTTTAAATTGAAAAAAATTGGCTGTGACAGACGGACAGACAGTCAGACACACGAGTGATCCTATAATTGATTGATAATTTAATATTAATTCTGTGATTAATTCTGTGTAATTTGACATATTTTAATTTCAATTCTGTGACTCTATAATTTGTATAACTCATTCGTTTATTTTAATTGAATTTGACATTTTATTTTTATTTGAATTCTGTGAACTTTATAATGTGTACCTATTTTAATTGCATTGACATTATTTTTATTCTATTGGTTTTGTTATATTGTGTGTTGCTGTATAGTTAAATTTTATTTGATGTAATATGGGTTTTGCCTGAATTAAAAGTTTTTTTTTTATTGTTCCGTTTTTTCATTCGGACATACGAAACCCTAAAAAACAGAGTAAACCTAAAAATCTCAGCTTTCAACTCTTCAATTAGCCTAGACGATCTTAAATATTTACCATTCTGAAAATTTACCCACATAAATACAAAAGCAGTAAAAAACTGCAACTTTTTTAAGAAATAAACTGTACCCATTATTACAGAATAGAGTTAATGGTAGGGAACTGTCATGGAGTGTCATTCCACCACCATTAAAATATAAATAAAAAAACTGTAATGTCGGTTGTAATGGCACTAAATTGCTCAGTACATATTATTTCGCTCTGTCACGCAATTTTTTTTCAAGAGTTACAAGTTAGTATACTGGAAGTGGTTGTATAAAATGTAGTCTTAAATATCGTTGCGAATGTGCATGTTATGTTTACTGTAAAGAAAATTTAGTTTGTAAAAAAAGATCCCATCAAAAACATAACATGTAAAAAATGCAAGTCTCGCAACGCAGTTCTTCAACTGTAAAACGATGTGAGATCGAATGTAAAACCAAGTCTGTTAATTTTATTCAGTACCCATCTATTTGTCATATTTATTTCTTTAATAAATAGAATGACTTGGTCATCGCACTGCATAAGTAACTTTGTAATCCTATATAAATAATATCCGATTACAAAGTAACTTATGCGGTTCGTATAGCTAGAAAACGGGACTGAAATTGCGTTATGTTTTAAATTTTTCCTTGCTTTATAGGCTATACACTAATTGTGTTCAAAATTTGAAGCTTATGTCTGCTAGAAATACTTTAGAATTTTGATGATCGGTTAGTGAGTCAGTTAGTATGTCGGTGACGAAATAAAGGAATTTGGAACTGCAATAGTTCTTAAACTACTGGTCCAAATTGAATATAATTTGGAAATATGCCTGGTTATACTAAGCCCTCTTGGTCACTGAAAATTCAGACTTCTACCTTTATCCACAACGAAGTTACAGGGGGTTGAAAATGTCCTGAATGGCTTCGAGAAAAGATGGCCCGGCTGTGTCTTTGTGTTTGTTATGCTCGACTTGGCGGGGGCACTGCTGTGCCGCCCGATCACTTAAATAGCTTAGGTATTTGTTTCTGTCAATCGATGCCCAGCTCAGAAATCGTTTTTTTAACTTAAAAAGAGAGAGCTGAGAGAAAGGGTAAGAGGGAAACAAGAGAAAGAGATGAAAAGGGAGTAAGAATCAGAGCAACTGTCTTTCTCTTACAATCTATTCCTATGGGAAATGATAATACTCATAGTATATGAAAGTCTGACGTAATCCAATAAACAACGATATAAAATTACGTACCTAACAATGCCCCAAAATGGCAGATTGTTAGACCGATGCTACCGTCAGACGAACCGCCTATTACACAGTGAAAAACAAATACAATTTACGTTCGACGTACTAAATTGCCGGGTACCGACGTTATTACAGCTTTAGCCACAATTACGGTGTAATTGAAAACGGAGTGGTCGTTACAGTTCGGTGTGACGGGCGGTGTTATGCAACTGTGTGGAATAAAATAGGATTTTTTGGAGTTAGATGATGATTCTTTGGTATAATAACTTCGGCTTATTTGAGAAAATTGCTTGCAGATATTTAGGTAGGAATAATTTATCCGCACTTGATTATCGTCATGTGGTTTTTCTCTTAGTATATGGGTATAGGTACTTAGCGGACTAAGGTTAGCGTATGAAATCGTCAACATGCCAGTCGGGCAATCGATTTACAAACGGCCAGTCTACCTAGTGCTAAGACTGTTGATCACCGATGATGATAAGCTTGACTTTGTATAAAAATTAATTAGTTTGAGGCAAAAGTTGTTTTTTCCATTCTTTCTTTTCTATACTTTTTTCTAATGGTTAGTGACAAACCTGGAGTCAAAGTTTTTATGCCACCCCTGGGCCTCTGACTTGGCTTAACATACCGTCGAGAAATATCTCTCAAGCATCCATTCCTCACGATGTTTTCCTTCACCGTTTTTGAAGCAAATGATAATTATACAATAAGCATGTGAATCCGAAAAGTCAGAAGTGCGTGCCCTTTTTTTTTGGTGGGAAATTATCCAATAACTGCTCCCGCTCTGTACGGAGCGGGCATGTTAGACTCTTACTAACTAAAACCCACCCGTGTTTCTTCAGTTGCCATTTTGCCGGGGGCCACGATCTCCCTTTCGGACTTCTTCGCGATCCCGGCAGGCATCGGCCCTAGCGGACTCCGTCAGTTCTGCTGAAATCTCTTTGAGGCGTGCGTGGAATACAAAGCGCCGTCGACCCGGGCCTGGTCCTTATCGGACGGCGAGCTACCCATTGCTCACCGTCCGCAAGCCCGCGCATACAGTGACTGGAAATCGGCCTATGATTCCCGACGCCCAGAGCGTTTCCTACGGCCGTTAGGGGCGTGTGGGAGCGAAATTTGCCTCTCCCTCACGCGTTCCGCCTCCTCCTTCGCGAGCATTACTGCTTCGCAGAAGGAGGTGACAGCCTCCCATGCCCTCTCGCTCCGTACCATGGCCTGAACCAGAGCCGGACGCGAGAAATCACCGCCGCCGATCGCCTCCACGAGGAAACGGCGATGCTCCGCCCAAGCCGGGCAGACCTCCACCGTATGCTCCACCGTGTCCTCCGGGTGATCCACACGTTGGTGATACCCGGGCGTTTCCTCCCGCTTTATCCTGAACAGGAACCTCCCGAAACAACCTTGTCCGGTGAGAACCTGCGTCAGGCGGAAGGTGAGGACGCCGTGGCGCCTCTCTAGCCACTCCTCAAAGAGGTGACTTATGGCCGCAATTGTGGCGTGCCCAAGAGGTGCGTGCCCTGAGTTCGTCTTCGAAACCTATAACTTTACACTCCGACAGTCACACCACTGGGTTATTACACTTTTTTCCCATTAACTGATGTTTTAGCCATCATTTCGTCCCAGCCAAGGATACTTCTGTTCATAATTTAGACCTAATAACGTGGTATTCTAAAGATTATGCTACCAATCAAAAACCTCATATTCCCATAACGTGAAGGGTTAAGCATGTAGTGACAAGTTGATTACTGCCGCTCCCGCCTACCGTAATGACCTCATTTTCTTTTGTTGCATGTCATAATATTTTATGAAAATAAGCTGGTGTTGTTCTATGCTTTCCTTCAAAGTCTAGACTGGTAGCTTTGTTTAGGTTACAAAGTTTTGAGATGTAAAGTTAATAATGCAGATTTAAAGCGAATAATAATAAAGTATAAGTTTATAACACGAACCCCACAAAATTATAAGTAATTTTAAATCAGTTTAATAGTAGAATCGGCGATTGTCTGCCAAGTTATTAACTAAAATAATAATATGTTTTAAGGCGTTTCTAAATATTGTAATAATGATATACCGAGGTTAGCAAAAAATTTAATTAATTTTTTAATAAACTTTGTTCCACTCCTAGGCAGTCTACCCATAGCTTTTGACTGTTCCTTGTGCGTTGACAAAAAGAAAAAAATATACAAAAACATGTTGGCCAAGTTAACAAAAGTTAATGCTACTTTACAAATAACAAATTTGAATAAAACGTACTCTCCAAAAAAAGTTGTAAGTTATCAAAAATATTAGGGATCCAATTCGTAAATCTGTGTGTAACAGTGGGTGCCCGCACAACTCATGAGCGCTCAACACTGACTCGAGACGAGCTAGAAGAGCTGTATTTAGCGAATGTTCATCAAGAGTGCTTCTAGTCTCTGCCATGGCCTGATTCAGAAGCGAACAATGGAATATTCCTCCACGTTATCTCAACATTTTTATTTAAAAATATTTGCCCTGATATTGTCATGTATACGTTTAACTTCCATATTTATTTTTATAGAATATTCAGTAAAGAAATTTTCCAATAATATAATTTGTACTAATAATAAAGCTGAAGAGTTTGTTTTTTAGTTTGTTTGAACGCGCTAATCTCTGGAACTGCCAGTCGGATTTGAACAATTCTTTTTACATTTGATAATCCAATTCTTGAGTAAGGTTATAGGCTATTTAACATTACGCTGCGACCCTTAGGAGCCGAGCAAAAAGAAAAAAGTTAGAAAGAACGCTAAGCGTAAACGAAGTTATAGAACCGGCGGGCGATGCGATGTCTGAAGGGGTCTGCTAGGGCCGATGCCTGCCAGGGCTGCAGGTTTGTCCGAAAGGATTACCGTGGCAACATACAGGCAACTGAAGGAACTCGGGTGGGTTTTAATCAGTAAGAGTCTGACACGCCCTCTCGCTCCACCCAGAGCGGGAGAAGTTATTTGATAACATCCCACCCAAAAAAAAAAGGCGATGCGATGTGACTAGATGCAGATGAAGTCGCGGGAAGAAGCTAGTCTTCTAAATATTAAACACCAAAAGAACAATTATTTTGTCAGATAAAACTACAAGTTAACAATTTTTGGACGTTTTCCTTTACATGTGCTGCTGCTGTGAGACCTTGTTTTCTTCCAAATTTCATGATTCTAGGTTAATGGAAAGTACCTACCTACCTAGACTGACAGACGGATGGACAGCGAAGTGATCCTATAAGGGTTACTTTTTTCCTTTTGAGGTACGGAACCCTAAAAATTAAATGATGATCGTTGGTAAGCGCGCAACTCGAAAACGGCTGGTTCGATTTGGCTATTTATTGTTTTAAATGTTCGTAATAGTCCGAATTAGGTTCTTACTGAAAGAAAAATTTGAAAAGTTGCCAAGAAAGTCCGTGCATTTTCTGTGGGAATTTTATATGTATTATTGAAACTTGGACAAGACAACATCTCTCGGGTCACCTAATACAAACTAAAAACAAAGAAATATATTCTGTGTGTTAACTTAAGTGTTTATTACATACCATGGTAGATTTTTTTCTAAACAAGCCTTTTTCGAAAATTAATTCCAACTTAACGGTCACTCCGAAAATAATGTGCAGTAAATAAAATACGTCAGAATTTTCTAAGAAAAAGAGGCTTAACTCTTGGTACTTTAGAAGGACGTGGCATAGCATAATGTAGATTTATCAAGTGCCAAGCACTCGCCACAAATTGGCACCGGCTCAGAATTTTTACAAGCATAGACACTTCGACGCTTCTTATTTTTTCAAGTTGTACTAAGGAATAACTAAAACAAAATGATACCTGAATTGAATAAAACACGATAATGAGTCAAAAAAGAACTGATGACGTAGACATAGTTATAATTCTCGCTGACACCCTCTGGGTACGGAACCCTAAAATTGTTTGGGAGTTGAAGAGTGCGTTAGTAAAAAAGAACTAAATATGGAAAATGGCTCCTTTAAAAATTATTGGTGAATAGTTTTGGAAAAACAAAAATAAATTCGCCTTTCCCTTCAATAAATCCTTTAAATATTTTCCCAATATATCTATAACGCTGCCTCCTATCGCTCAGATCACCCACTTTAGATACAAAGGAGACGGATGCTGCAGTTCCCCCACAAACTTTCCCTCGAACAAGCGAAGGGTTTAATTGTTTTCCTGCACCATGAGAAGCTGAGAAAACGCGACTAAAACGCGTTTCAAACGTGGAGTGAGCTCGTTCCACTTTCCCCAAGCCCCTTTGTTTAAAGTACTCTAATTTTTAATTGAATGTACAGGTCGGGAATTGCTTAAAAACTACGAACTCTGGGGATTCGTAAGTGGATTACGTTGGAGGTGTGGTTCGGCTCGAAATGTAAGGTGTGTATTTCTATTAATTTGTGCATAGAGGGAGTAAACTTGGGGGGCTACACTTGGAATTTTGACTTAAAGAAAAGAGCAATAATACACAAAATGAGAACAGAAATAAACAACAACAGAGCCAACAACCAATCACCAACAACAACAAACAGAATAACAATTGGTCTGTAATTTTTAACCGACTTCCAAAAGGAGGAGGTTCTCAATTCGTCTGTATGTTGTTTTTTTTTTTGTATGTTTGTTACGCGATTACTCCGTCAATTATGAATTGATTTTGATGGTTCTTTTTTTGTTTGGTAGATCATACTTCAGAGGTGGTCCCATATAAATTTTATTAACTTTGCTTGGGTAGTTTTTGAGTTAGCTTCAATAATACGTATTTTTTCCTCAGTATGTGGATGATATTATGATAACTTCCTGTCACTGTTATTTACATAGCAGGTAGTGGTATTCGAATTTGTGTGGGGTAGGTATCACAACTAAAAAGTGAAAAATAAAAACTTTTTACAAAAAAAAACAACCGACTTCAAAAAAAAACACTACAAAGTGAAAAATAACTTTAATTTCGGAAGTCGGTGACAAAGAGCGAAAATTAAAAACCAAAGACACCGACTTCCAAAATTAAAGTTATTTTTCACTTTGTAGTGTTTTTTTTTAAGACGGTTGTTTTTTTTTGTAAAAAGTTTTCTCACTACTTATGCCTACTTTTACGGAAAGGAAACGAGCATTTATCAAAAGTCTTAGTAACTGCGCGTTAAAGGAATAATCATAATCCTTTATTTGTCAGGATATGGTACATATAAATGATTATGATTGAAGACTGTCAAGTCCAGATTTTTTTGCGATGGGTACTTTCTCCATTTGGAACCCGCACCTTTTATTTTGCCTTCACCCTTCACTTTAATAGATCTGTCTTCAGGCTACTACGACTAGAAAATACTATACACCCTTTATTTTCATGTAAGATATAGAGGTATGATGATTTGTCATCATCATCAGCCGAAAACAGTCATCAGTCTGTTGAAAATTGGCCTTTACAATCGCACGTCATTTTACTCAATTCTCAGCTACTGTCATCCAGCAGCTACCAGCCATGAATTTTTGGCAAGGAAATTGCGAAATAGTGTTTCCCTATCCAACCCATTCGTTTTACCTGCTGAAAATTTCCCATCTGGAGTTGCCTTGGCTTACCTGTAAGTCTTTAAATAGAGTCCGGACCCAGGTAAGCCGAAACAAGGAAAACCTGGCCAGGTGGAGATGCACAGATGACTGGAGTTTAAATGTGGTGCTGCTCCACAAACAATGGGACACTTAATATCGGGTTCAGCATGTCCTGTCGTCTGCACGTTATAGGAACTGATGGACGCTACTGAAGGTGCCAAACTCGTAGCCAAATTCTGAGCTGACTCTATTAAAATTCATAATCATCATCATCATCCTATAATGTTCCCACTGCTGGGACACAGGCCTCCTTTCTGTGAGAGAGAGTGGGCCGTAATCCACTACGCGGGCCCAGTGTGGTTTGGTAGATGTCACGTGTCTTCGAATTTTCGTTTCTAGGACATGCCGGTTTCCTCATGATGTTTTCCTTCACCATTTTGAGAGCAGTAGTGATGAAATAATTTACACAAAGTAAGGCGCCTATCTAGGTTCGAACCTACGACCGTTACCACTGGGCCACCACTGCTGTCACTGCTATTATAATTGCGCAAGAAGAATAAAATTGTGGCAAGCCAATTCAAAACTGTTAACTAGTAAACCAGCTTGCCCTATAAAGGTTAAACTGCAATCGATACATGAATCTTATACCGTCACGCTTCTAATAGAGCAAGTAGTGTAATACTCCCCGAGCACACGCGAGCATGCAAGCCTCAAAGATTGTTTTAATACATTAACAGAATATTTTGTTAGTAGAGTGCATTAAACGTAGGTAAATATTAATGATGCATGAGTTTGTTGAGAGTTTCAAATTGTTTCGTTGTTGAAAACATATCAACTATACCTGGGAGAGATGTGTTTTTAGTTTAAGATTTTAGATCTTGTGGTTGATGTTAGCATACAGTAAAGTATTTGTTTAGTTTATGAAGTTAAAAGTCCATTTTAGAAAAATTGCATCAAATATGTGAGGCATTTTGATAATGTTGTAAACGTTTTCATAAGTTCATCTGCCTCCATTTGGTGGTCTACACTAAAAAATCTTTGGCTCAGATTCTAAGCACTCAACCTCCCAAAAATATCTAAAATAAACACAGCATCCATCTTTCATTAAAGTTTTTCACCAAGTTTTGGGCCCATCGAATTTATTATTAAAAAAATAAAGAAAAAATTATACCACCCCATGTTATACCACCCCGGGATTCTTGTAAAAAGTGAGTGACTCTTTGAGACAGCGCCATAAATTGTAGGAGGCGACGTATCTTGAAATTGTGTTGGCGAAAGTGACTTTTAACGGGCAACGAACCCTACTAGTATGGCGGTAGCGTTGACGCCCGCTAAGCTCCTTTTTGTTACCAGATTAATGCTCTGGTCCCCTAGTGGATATTTTCGGCACTGCTGCAATATTCTGCTGCTTAATTTGAAACGCCCTTATTAAGTGTTTAATTAATATCTGCAATTTTGTGGCTATTTTATACTTCAGAATCAAAATTAGTCTAGTTATATTCTAAGCTTTTGTATTTTTTTTTTTTTTAAAGAATCAGGTCACGTTGGAGCATATAGCAAAGAAAGACTTGAATTTCAATCTTTATTTACGAAATAAAATGAAATGAAATTGTTTATTCTGTAAATAGGATATCGGAATTACTTTTACACGTCAAATTAGAAAAATATTAAAAATAAGCTAAATGAGTTCGGCGTTTCCTATCAAACTACTCTGAGAAGAAAGGCCGATACAAACTCAGAGGTCGCAATCTCTTTTAAAGTCCAGACATAATCTTGGTCAGGCCATGTCTGAAATGGTATTTTAAGGAAAGAACCACACAGATTTGAGTGGATCTGTCCAGCCAGTGCAAGCATTTGTCAGTAATCGTGGAGCTCAACGAGAACTTAAGGAGCTCAACTCGACGAACAATATCAAAGAAAGGCATTTGGGTAGGCCGCATAAACTACTCAAACTGCCAGACCTTCATTAAAACTAACCTGAGAAATAAAATAAAATATCCACATACACAGTCCTCAACATTCACAATAATTAAAATAATATAATGCTTTACAAAGTAATCATATCATTTTGTAGATAATTTTCAACAAAGTGTTTATAAAACTGGTATATTTTGACGATTTTACATAATAATTAAAATGTCAAGTTTTATAGTTTTATCAAAAGGCTTAGCAGAGCGAGCAGTTCAATCCCAAGCCTTTTAATGTCAATGGGAAGTTTGTTATAAAAGCGTATACATTGACCCATGAACGAGCTGCCTACTCTATGGAGACGTGTGCGATGTACAGCAAGGTTGTTTATTCCTGTTATTTAAACTATGAATATCGGATATTTTCTTAAAATTTGATATATTTTTGTGTACATATAATAGGTTTTCAAAAATATATTGTGAGGCTATGGTCAGAATAAATATTTCTTTGTATTTTTCTCGGAGGGAATCTCTTGGACATCCTTAATCCTTAATATTATAAATGCGAAAGTAAGTTTGTTTGTTACGCCTTCACGCTAAAACGGCTGAACGAATTTGGATGAAATTTGGCACATATATAGATGATGCCCTGGAAAAGAACAAAGAATACTTTTTTTTTTCCCACGGGATCGAGACTTATGCGGGTGAAACCGCGGGTGCAGCTAGTTACATATAAAGAGGAAAGATATGTATTTTTGTATGTATCGAATAAACTTAAAAACGACTGGACCGATTTGAAAAATTCTTTCAGCAATGGATAGCTACATTATCAGCGAGTAACATAGGCTATATTTTATCCCCGTACTCCCACGGGAACGGGAACTACGCGGGTAAAACCGCGTGACGTCCGCTAGTAATATTATAAATGCGAAAGTAAGTTTGTTTGTTACGCCTTCACGCTAAAACGGATGAACGGATTTGGATGAAATTTGGCACATATATAGATGATGCCCTGGAAAAGAACATAGGATACTTTTTTTTTCCCACGGGATCGAGACTTATGCGGGTGAAACCGCGGGGCGCAGTTAGTAGGTTATAAATGGCCCGAACAGCTCTTTTCTGTAAAACAAAGATAGTATTAATGTCCGCACAGGTTCCCGAGAGAAGAATCCTATATGACATAAGACTATGAAACTACGTGCAGGTCAAACCAAGCACGGAAATGGATGTAAATGTAAACAGTATAAATCCGATATTTATCGAGACAATAGCGGTGAAGCAATAGTAAAATGTTAGTAGAAACTACAGTATTTGTAGATATTCACAATTTATATGTTACTGTAACATAAATTTCTGATACTGTAATATAATTATAACGTAAGTTACGACTTTGCATCTATATTGATAAACGTATATTTCTCGATGAATAAAATTACTGCAGCTCATTTCCAATTTGCTAATAACGATATTGATACCCATATACTTGGGACGAACCTATTGTTATCTCTCCATTGTTATGATTAAAGTATATTACTAATATCTTCCGTATATTCAAATCAGCTTTTTCTTGCTGACGTAATTTTATCAACAGCCAAGGTGATGACATCATCATGATCATTTTAGCCGAAAGAAGTCCACTGCTGGACATAGGCCTCCCCCAAGCACCGCCACTTCGACCGATTCTGTGCTTTCCGCATCCAGCGGATTGGTGCGGCCTTCACAATTCCTAAAGCCAAGGTATACCTAGCTTAAATAGTTTTTGTTTTTTATTTATCTTTTTGAGAAATTCTCCATTACCACAAACTGTGCTTACCTCATCTTCCTTTTCACGTATAACTATAAAACGCGCATTTACAATACACGTATCACTGGTGCCACTTCAAGATCTTAGCTCTACGTAGTATTTAAAGAACGGTATTGAAATAGCTCTCAACTCCATTCCATTTTGTATCAATACCACATAGAGCCCTCAAGGAAAAGAGCAATGCTATCTTTAGAGAATATATTCATAGTCCCTGACATTTTAAAGAGTTAAACAGAGATAGAAATTGAAAATCTTTTGTACTTATTATAGTAGGTTTACGTCCCGATATAAATGCCTTACAGTATTACCTAGTAGTTTTGCTATGTGAAATATAAGGTAGTAGGTAATTGCAACTTACGAAATCAAATCATCGAAACATTAGGTTTTGCATAAAAGCTATGCTTTAAAAATCCTAGTTATTTCCCTTTCATAACAAAACATGTGAAAAATTCCAATTCTCTCACGTATTGGAACATTTCAACCGCAATTGCAAATATTACAAAAGATGATCTACTAAAGCTAAGATATGTCATAGTCGTAAATACACCCCTCACTCCCAGTTATTCCATTAAACATATCAGAAGACAAAGTAACAAGCGGAACAGATTATAATTAATAAAGTTCATCAATAAATCATGTCTGTAAGAGCGCCGCTGTAATATGAACTGTTCTAACAGTAATTTACTTAGTAAAGATCTATGTATGGGTTCATCGAATTCATGTATGATGCTTTTGTTTATCAGTAGTAGGATCCCTCATGTTTATAGTTATTTTGTTAGTTTTAATTTTATTTTTGTAAGTTTTTTATCTTTCTGAGATAACTTTGTATTTTTACTAAGGTTATCCCATAATTTTAATTCATACATATAATTTTCATAGTCTTACCAAGGAAGGGGTGTCATGTTACCCAGTAAAATTATATAGGTTGTGGAGATCAGTTAGGCAGTCACTCCATGTAAAATACTGGTATTTAGCTGCATCCGGTTAAACTGAAAGTGGATCCTAACATATTTGGTAAAAGGCTAGGCATGACAATGGGATAGAATTTTCATCTTTGATAATAATATAACTGCTTCAGATCAAGTGTATACATTACTGGAAAATTATACTGCTAACAAAATATTTATCCAACGGACCGTTTCATCTTTATATAAAAACAAAAGACAAGACACATTATTGTAAAACATAATACTGACAATGACAAAACTGTAGCAAAAAATATAATATGAAATACTCTAGAAACAGAGGCTTCTGATTTAAGTGGTGATTAAATTGAAATGTCTGGTAGAGGGCCATCGATCAACGTAGACGAAGCCCGCAGTGCTGGGGACACGATGCCAGTCATCAATTTAGCTGTTACTAATAAAACTACAAAGACGGACAAAAACTATTTTGTACAAATACGCGTGATGAATTGGTTACCTACGTGGATTTTGTGATGCTAGATGTGGACTTTTTCACTCCACACAAAATATTAGACGTGAAACCCTCAAATCAAGGAAATGATACGAAGTTATGGTTTCTGCTAAACGAAATTTCACGGTTCATTTACAAAGAAACTTTAGACTTTCTGCAGAAACAATTAATATGATATGCATCAAAATATATATTAACTATGATATGTATCTACTATTGCTTTACGTACTTTTAGCTATAGAAATATAAATAATTCACTAACTTTTTAAAAAACTACAAAAAGTAATTTTAATTTCGGAATTCGGTGTCTTTGATTTAGAATTTGCGTTTTTTGCCATCGATTTTCAAAATTAAAGTAATTTTTCACTTTGTAGTATTTTTTGAAAATCGGTTGTTTATTTTTTGTAAAAAGTTTTTATTTTTCATATTTTAGTTGTGATATCTACCCCACACAAATTTGAATACCACTACCAGCTATGTAAATAACAGTGACAAGAACTTATTATAACATCATCCATATAGACCAAGTGAGAAAAAATGTGTTATTGAAGCTAACTCAAAAAATACCTTAGCAACGTTATTAAATTTATATGGGACCACCTCTGAAGAATGACTTACTAAACATAAAAAGAATCGTGTAACAAAAATCCAAAAAAAAAAACAGTGGTCTTGATAACCTCCTCCGTTTTGAAATCGGTTAATAATTACACACTTTTTGAACCCTTGAAACTTACATTTGCCGCTAAGTTGCTATGCTATTACTAACTTCAGTTATGAACCTAGTTACTACTTTAGACAAGCCTAGTATTTTTATTCCTTTCGAGTTATCATAGTCATCGTCTCCTTCTTATCAAACATTTTTTCTACTGTAGAGACGAAAGCTAACACGTACACGTCTTCTAGGAGGCAAGTCATCCCAAGTACCGCATTTGTCAACTCTATATCTTTATCATACGATACACAAAGCGTTCTACTCCAGTGTGCTCGTGCCAACAAATAAAATTTTCGATCGAGACGTATGACTGTGCATTACTCTCTTTGTATGCTCCAACGGCAATGCCGCTCTTGAAAAACGAGCATTGTATTAGGAAAAAATTGGACGGATAAACGGGTGCATTAGAATGAGCTTTATGGAAAGAGTTATTGATTTATGCCTCAAGATATAAAATTACTTAAATCACCAAGACATTAAGAAGGTATAATTCAATTATTTAAATTTTTCTTCCAACAAAGTATTAACGAAGGCTGGAGTACATTCGTGATGTCATTATTTAAATTGTGGCCTGTTGTAAAAACAATGAAAACAAAGATTCACGACTTTTCACATTTCGCTGCGTTCGCTGTTTCCACGCTGTTATCGAAATTAAAAATGGAAACGCGAAGTAAATATTTTTTCACATCGGTTAAAAATATCAGTGAATAGGAATGGATCGCAATGGTGCTTGCTGTTGGTTTTAGAAATATTTGTTGCAATCTTTCCAAAGGAAGCTGTTTAGAAATGACTATAAATAAAAAGTTATATTTAATGTTGTAAATGGATAGTTTAAAACAAAAACGAGACCATGAAATAGTAAGATTGATGAAGCAGACAAAGACACTACATGAGATAAAACTAAAGCTACTCAGTAAATATTTTCCGAGCAAGTTTACAACAAAAACGGACACATTTTACTTATCAACGAAGAATTTCATTAAAGTTTCACACAGGGACTTACACTGTACGCGAGGAATTCTAAGATAAGCTTAGTTTTTTAGACGTCCTTTAGTTTTTCGTCCTTAGTTACTTCTTCTAAAATATAAAAAGTACAACTTTCTCGCTCGACTTATTTAAGAAATTTGTTACGAGATTTGTAAGCATCTTTGGGCGATCCAATCTCTCCCACTATATTTATGGCAGTGTTACAACGAGTCATTAGACAACTACAATGGGAAAGGGTCGGTCTAAATATAAACAATAAATATATAAGTAATTTGAGATTTTCCGACGACATCGTGTTGCTGTCTGAGAGTAAAATGGAGCTGCAGTCGGTGTTAAACGATCTTCACACCTCAAGTCAGCAGGTAAGACTAGAAATTAACCGCAGTAAAACCAATATTATGACAAACTATCTGAAGTCTTCTTAAACAATGAAGCGCTAGAGTACGTCGACGTGTGTCCTGTGTATACTTGGGTAAACAATTGTCATTTGAGAAGCAAAGAAGTGAACTAGAAATAGACAGGAGAGTTTCGAATGCTTGGAAAAGATTTTGGATTTTGGATGAAATTATAAAAAGTGACATGCCGATCAATATTAAGCAAAAAGTTCTGGATACCTGCATACTGCCATCACTAACATACGCTAGCCAAACTTGGAAGTTCACACATCAAGCGAAAGCAAAAATCAATACGTGTCAAAGAGGAATGGAAAGGAGTATGTTTAAAAATCAAAAGAATTCCAAAAATACCCCATAGTATAATTCGAAAGAAGACAAAAGTTACAGACGCTCTGATTCAATGCAAAAAGCTTAAGTGGCTTAAGTGGTGGTGGAAAAGATCAGGCTGGACACATAGCCAGACTAACAGATGGATCGCTAGGTTAACATCTTGGAAGGGCCCATCAGGCACCAGAAAGAAAGGTAGATCAGCTGCTCGGTGGACTGACGATATTATACAAGCAGCTGGCAATCAGTGGATGGAGACAGCGAAGAACAGGGATACTTGGAAATCTCTAGAGGAGGTCTTCACCTTCAAAAACGAGGGGTTCCTGCATTAACAGTAAAATATATATCAATAAGGTATAAGTTTAAATATAATACTCGTAGAAGATAAATAGAAATAAGTTTATTTTTTTGTCAGAAATATAAGGCTTTTTTATTTTTATTTATTAAGCATCTTTTACAATGATTATACCATTATCTTTATCATTTGTTATAGCTAGTGTATTGGCATAGTGTGTAGTGATAACGTGTAGTTCATTAAGTGTCATCATCGTACTTCTATTGATAAATTACCGAGGCTAATCTGAACTTGAACAAATACTTTTTATTGATATTCATATTTTTACCACCAGATAAAATATCGAACTAATAATAGATATACCCCAAAAAATGTATGGAAACTTACAACAGTGTCATATTAGCATAGAGATGGAATCCTAGATGGATGAAATTTCACAGACATCGGATTGAGTCGCGAATATTTTCCGACCGAATTGATTTAGGTGGGGCGGTTGCGGCAAATTTAGGTGGAGCTGTGAATGCCGAGGCCTGTCATTTGCACGATGCGCAGTATTCAAACATTTCTTAGAATTTAGAACATACGTCACCTTAAATTATGTTGATGTTGGAGTTTTTATCATACATAATGACTGAATTATCATGCAGAATACCCTATGTGTTTCAGTTATGGGAGTAATGTAAATTAACGCCTACAGATTGCTATATTTTTTCAGTAACTGATCGTTTAAACTCGAACTCTCCTGTCTTCGTGTCGTTATAGCTAAGCTTAAGGGTACACTACTCGGTCATTCTCCCATACAAACGTTGTATGGTGATTACTCGTCTGTTTGATGGTGTACGTTCAAACAATTTTTTTTTTTATCAATTTGCGTTGTCATTATCTAGCCCTGTAGGGAAGCAGAATTGGGAAAAAAGTATTAATTTGGAAGTTATGAGCGTTGAAATTTCCATATTTCAACATTAATTTTAACTCATCTTTGGGCGTAAATAAATTACTTATATACTATGAAAATGGCAAAATAAAAACCATACAGGGATAGATAAAAATTTATTGAAAACTTCAAATAATTTAATTTTTTGTAGATACATCCAGTAGTTTTTCTATAATATCTATAAGCCCAAAGGTATGATAATTAAATTTTACGCCTCGTTTTTGTTATAAATCATAGTCTATTTCACTAAACGCATAAATAAAAAGAACGTGTGGCACTCGGGGACTGCCGCGGTAAAGCTATTGCATAGCATTTGTAACCTCCATACTTCCTATTTGTCAACGCTACACTTGGGATGATGACGTGATGACATAAAACAAAAATTACGTTCCCATGACAACATCACGTTGTCATGGGAACGTAATTTTTGTTTTATGTCCGTCATTACATGGTAGGCGGAGTGGGGGGTGTTAGGTTTATTTTTGTTACATTACGGAATTTCTTGATTCGGTCGCCGCGCTCAAAGCCCGCGATAAAAGCTATGTAATAGCTTAAAACTAGATAAATAAATACAAAAATCTTTTTTACAAAAAAAAAACTGACTTCCAAAAAACCACTACAAAGTGAAAAATAACTTAAATTTCGGAAATCGTTGTCTTTGGTTTTGTATTTTGTTATTTGCCACCGACTTCCGAAATTTAAGTTATTTTTCACTTTGTAGTGGTTTTTTGGAAGTCGGTTGTTTCTTTTTGTAAAAAAGATTTTATTTTTCGCTTCTTAATGGTTCAATTTGTAATTTATCTATGTTACATTAGCATTATGCCAACTGCTCATCACCTTTTACAAAATATTACTTTTCCCGATGCAGGGACGTTAATCGTTAAGGAGTTCTCCTGGTACTTCACCATCAGCTTAACTTATCCATATGCATTGTGACGAGCATAAATTGCTTGACAACCATATTAAAGTAATCGAATCGCAACCCGTTATTACTTATTATTGAATAGTTCCGATGGCCATCTGTGGTCTTCATTATCAGTTCCACTTCACCAAATGGTGCTTTCCGAAAGCAACTTCACGAGTTACTATAAAAAATACCCAAATAGCTATAGTTGTGCCTATAATATTTGAAGAGTTCTCTCGATTTCTCCAGGATCCCATCGTCAGATCCTGACCAGATGACAATGGGACTACTTCGAGAGCATACCCTTTCAAAAAAAATAATAATTTTGCAAATCCATTTATAAATGGCGGAGTTATGCCCGAACATATATAAAAAGAAAAAAATAAACATCCGAATTGATAACCTCCTCCCTTTAGAAGTCGGTTAAAAACCAAGTAAATAAATAACTTTACTAAATAGCATGTATTAGCTACGCCACCAACAAGTTCGAGTGGTCGACCAGTGGAACCTTACGGGAATTTTTTCATGTAACATACCCATTTTGACACAAAAGCTGTCCATAAACTGCCCATACACACAGAATACTTAAGTTTCATGACCATAAATGCAAATAACGAAGGAAAAATCTGGTCATTGAAGGATGAGAATGAAAAAGAGGGCCAAATAAAAAAAAAATGGTCGGGTATCCCTGGATCAAATAGGTAAAAACAAATTTGATACTTGAATATTTTTATGCAGAATATTTATTTTTGTTTATTACAGAATAATAGCTTTCATTTACCTAGCTAAACTCCATTCATCTCGATCGGGTGCAGATCACAATGATATGGAGGTAGTTTCAAACATCATGGCCATGTTGTTTAAAAAGCTCTTCTGCTTTATACTGGGGTGTAGGCTTGTTCTCATTTACCAGACAAAGGAGCTCAACCTTTGAGTTAGAGTGTTCAATTCTGTTTTGAATCGAGGCTGGCTTGTTGATTTGGTTGACGAGATAACTAGCATTATCCATTATTACCACACTATTTTGCGGTAAACTTGGTAGTAGCTTTTCCTGCAGCCATTTCATGGAATTTGAAGCGTTCATGCCATGATGGTAAGCTTAGATTTTGTGCTAAATATCAAGAATGCATTTGGCATGAAAGCATGTTCAGCAGTGTTGTCAATTTCTGAAAACGTGACAAAATCACACTCAGCTTTCATTAGAAATACTTTAGTGTCTTTGGATATTTTTAACACAATGTTAGTGTGTTCTGTTTAACTAATATTTTTACCTAATCATGAAAAAATATGTAGGTAACGTACATACATATTTTTTCTCGTAGTTAAACAGAAAAAAGTAAAATATGTTGATGTCGTTCACAGGTTAATTGCTTGTAATAACCTCCGTTGGCGCGATGCAACGAATGCCGGCCATTTACAGGTTTGACGTTCTGGAAAATATAACAAATGGTTCTGCTAAATACACAAGTCATCATCTGCCTAGCCTTTTCCTAACTATGTTGGAGTTGGCTGCCAGTCTAACCGGATGCAGTTAAATACCAGTATTTTTACATGGAGCGATTGTCTATCTGACTTCCACATCCCAGCTACTGGAAAACACGATACGACTTTGGTAAGACTGGTTGTCAGACTTTTGGGCTTCTGACTACCCGTAACGACTGTCAAAGATCTATGAATGAGCCGCGACCAACGGCTTTCCGAGGCACGGAGTGGTCTCGATATGTAGTGGATGATCACCCATCCACGAACCGACCGTGGCCAGCGTAGCTTAACCTTCGATCGACCCGTGCAGCTGTTATCATTTAGCCACGAGCCCCTCCCTGCTAAATATACAATTAAAGATAATTCTTATTTTTTATTTCATTTCCTTTTATTGGTTGAAGTACCTACCCAAAGATAATTGAAAAAGTTTTTGATGTGTAACATCTTTCCTGCAATCTGTGGGAGTGATTTCGTGAAAATGGACGGAAGTGTGTAACAGGTAGCCGGGGAAGCGCGTGCTATTTGATTTGACCAATGAGCGCGCGAGAGTTGGCCGTCAGGAACGACCTTGACGAGGCCCCGTCCCTTTTCGGACCACTTGCGTTTAATAAACCCCGATTTCTTGCTATTTTACTAAGAATCCCATATAAAACTGATAACTGTAACTGTTTAGTAATCTGTATAATATTTCCTATTGGTTCTTATAAGACTTACAAAAATTTGGTTTTAAAACGAGGATGTTAACACTACAAACAAGTTTTGTTATTTTCACCCATTTTTGTAACGGTTTTTAATTACTTTGAAATCACAAAAATCTGTAGGTATGTCTCATATTTTAGTTATCATAAGTCTATTGTCTCTGCTCTCCCCAAAGATGAACAAAAATAACTAACTTCAATAAAAAATTGCATTACTAGTGTTAAATTAAACACAATTTTCATTAAAAATAATTATTCTTCATTACGAAAAATTATTTCAAATGATACCTGTATCATTTTTTTTAGGATATTAGTTCACTAGTTAACCTCATTTCATATTTCTATACAGTTATCATCATCATCATCAGCCTATAAATGTTCCCACTGTTGGGACACAGGCCTCCTCTCTGTGAGAGGGAGTGGACCGTAATCCACCACGCGGGCCCAGTGCGGGTTGGTAGATGTCACATGTCTTCGAATTTTCGGTTCTAGGGTATGCCGGTTTCCTCACGATGTTTTCCTTCACCGTTTTGAGAGCAGTGGTGATGAAATAATTTACACAAAGTAAAGCGCCTGTCTGGGTTCGAACCTACGACCTACAACTCGTAAGTCGCGGCCGTTACCACTGGGCCACCACTGCTCTATACAGTAATATTGCCAAATTAATCAAAACAGCGAAATATTTGACATCTATTTGCGACGTTGCCCACTTTCAGTATAAACGCTCTTATGTCAGCGGCTTTCAGGCACTATTTATTTCATGACAGTGACAATATTATAAGAAAAAAATATCAATTTATATAGGTATCATTTAAACCATTCAAACTAAATACAAAACACATCCATGGCCATACAATTTTCTCTGATGACTTATGGGGTTTCTCAAATAATCAATTCTTAATAATGTAAGATTATTATAGGTATTCCCACGTTTTAATATTCCAGCACATTTTCATAACCCACAAAATGTATACCTCAGATATAACAAAATTATGGACAAAACTGTATTTTTGAACTTATAAGTCTTCGTAAATTGTATGTTAATTTACTCAGCCAAGACTGTAAGATATTCAGAAGGGACAATGTTGTCTGAATATTCTCGGTCCGTAGCGACATCTTGGACGTACAACTCGCAAACTTGATTATTAAGGGGGGTTAAAGGGGTAAGGGGAAAGGGGCTAGATGAAATGCATCGAGTTTTATTATATAGTGGATTATGTTTTGTACATAACGCGCTTTGATGCTTTCATAGAGAAGTTTTGATTTTAGTTTAGGAGTCTTGTTTGAAGTAACATTCTAGCTAGTATTTTAGCCCCCTAAGGAAACAAGAAAAGGTATTCCTTAAAAACTGTTTTTTTTTAATGTGAAAACTTCTTTAGAACGCGTTGGGCATTTATGAGATAGGAAAAACAATTGTACTCGCGACACCGGTAATGACACTTTATTTTTATACACGCGACTGTGTTCTTTACGTTACGGATCAATCTTCTATGCAAGTACTTTTGACTTTAAAGATTTTGGAAGTATTTTTTTTTTGTAAACGCGATTGTGCTCTTCATTTAGATAAGGTTACAGACCAATGTTCTTTAGAAGTATCATCAAGGCGATCTTGTTTAAGTTTTCACTTCTGTCGGCACTCCCGGAGTGCCACTGTTTTTAAGCCATTGCATAACTTTTATCGCGGGCTTTGAGCACGGCGACCGAATCAAGAAATTCCGTAACGTAACGAAAATAAAAACCTAACACCCCCCACTCCGCCTACCATGTAATGACGGTTCAACATATTCGCCACAGTCAATAAGAAACCGATCGGTCTCGAGGCACAACGGTAGATCGACATTTCTTGTCCTCGGGTTCGATCCCGGCCACAGGGATCTGTAATGTTCAAAGATATTTTATTGCATGTTGTTTACTTTTATTTTGTTTTTTATTGTTATGGTTAATTTTCCGTTAAATATTTTGTTAGTTTGTATTTAGATTTTAAAATTAAATTGTTTGTGCCACCTATGTTCTTCTTTCATTAGGTAGTCAGTTTACTTGGAACCCCGATCATCACGTTGTCATGGGAACGTAATTTTTGTTTTATGTCATCACGTCATCATCCCAAGTGTAGCGTTGACAAATAGGAAGTATGAAGGTTACAAATGCTATGCAATAGCTTTACCGCGGCAGTCCCCGAGTGCCACACTTTTTTTTTTTGACGATATAGGATCAATATAGGACACGAGTATGATATAAAAACAGACTGAAGGAAGATGGAAATTAATTATCTCCAAAATTATTCTGTTAATTCTGTGTGTTTTGTTGTTATGCAGAATAGTTTTAAGTTTTTTTTTAATCTTATTTGGCAAGGTATCTAAAGCAAAAATGATTTTGCAGAATAGCAATATAAAGCTGAAGATAATTTGAAACGTATCTCTCTTGGCAAAAAGCGGAAATATTCTCAACTTCCCCCTTTAAATAATATTCTTTGAACAATATACAAGTTAAGGTTTGATGCTACCACGCTAATTAGCATCTAGCTAAAAAACTAAAATACAAACCAAAGAAGAGTAATACTAACAAAAAAAACAAAACATTATCTAACTTCGCATTTCTGCGACATGAGTTAATGTAAAACTTTTACAAAGAGAAAAAACCTTGCACATTAATATTATGAGGGCTTTTTTAAATAAAAAAAACCCAGTTGACATTTTGTCCACGGCCGCCCGGGCACTTCACTAATGAATGCAAATTTCATCAAGCCGTAACACACGCTTCTCATAATAAAAAGTTTAATTTTAAAAATATATAGCGACTAAAGAACAACGCTACATTATTAAATCAGTGAGTTACGCTTATTAAATATGGGGTTTATGAACGTATTATGGAATGGGTATTAGGTTTGAAAGAAAAGCGGGATTAACCCCGTCGGAGAATTAAGCTCCTTAATAACCGTCAGTATTAAGTAAAATTCATACAATTTGAATTATTTTATCGCTGTCTTGGTAGAAAATGATGCCAATAAAATTAATTCTTTCATAGTTTCTCAATTCTATTAAATTTTTCTTCCTCCTGAGTTTATAAAACCTTATATCATTAGAGCCAAAGATGATAATAATTGTCACTAAATGCGACAAAACTATATTTCTAACTCCTCTGCACTTAAAATATTACTAAAACGCTCCCCACGAATGTGCCATAACAGCTATTACTCCAAAACGCGAGAAAATATACATTAGCGCGACATAATTCTGAAAGCACCTACACTACTAATTATTTTAAGTAACAATTTGATACAAAACTGGCACTAAGTGCAATAGGACGTAGCGTTAAAGTGGAATGCAGCAAGTTGGAGCAGGTGGTGACGTGACAGCAAGTCTGTTAATTAGTACAAGTTTATCTAGCTGAGCTGATGATGGAGTCACGGCTTAGCGCATACTGGCTGGGAATTAGGATGGCTTGTTTAGCTTAGAAATAAGATCACGAGACTTAATGAAAGACAATAATTTTTGCCAGTGTTTTCCCACTGTAAGACAAAGGTCTTCCTTCGTTTTGTCTAGTTTTCTTGAACTCGTGCAAATAATGGAATAATTTTGTCAGCAAGTCTTATTGTAATAATTTTGTCCCACTGTCTTCGTCTGGATCTGATTTGTTATTAAATTTTATATTTGTTTAAAAGCATACTTATCGCTGAATTTTCAAGTAATTGTATACGTGGATGATCTTTTTGTTAAATCCTTTAAATCTTTCTTTTCTTCTATATAATAAAAAACATTAACTATATTTCCCTACTAACATCACCTATATCAAATGTAACAATATTACCTACTATCCTTAAAAAGCCTCTTCCAACAACTTTTTTCCCGAAGCAACATTCATCCAAAAAAAATACTCAACATCCATCCCAACACTATATCACCCGACTTAGCGACACCATCCGAGCTAAACCCTCGCAAGAAGACGAAAGCTGATTCGGATTAAACTTTGAATATGTACGAGAGACTTTAGTTCAGTACATTGTCATGTGTTGTCGTGTTCAGAAACTGTTGGCTATCGGCTTGTGTCGACTGATTCCGATTGTTTCGACTTTATTCAATGAGAGATAAACTGACTAGAATATTTTAAGGAGGGTAAATTTTTGATGGAGGTTTTGTTTCCTTCTTTTACTACCGTAACAAGAATCTTTTCGGAGTCAATGTTGACTTTTTTGAGATATTTCGAATGCTTGTTACGAAAATATCTATTAGATTTATTTTAAATATGCGTTCTTTAAAAGCACATACTTAGTTTTTACAGCGATAAACACTGACAATACAACTATAACTGATCTTTTATTACAATTATTAATCTATCTTCCAGCTGCGACATACACCTTTGCTTGTTCCAAGCAATAAGTCAAACTCATAACATTACTTTCACATTCAACACAGTGTCATCGTATATATCAGTTGGAAAACGTCCGTGTTACCCCGCGGCTATGTGTACCGTCACAGCCGAATAATGCCTTTTGTAAAACTTTCAACTTGTGTAATACTCGGTATATTAAAGTGTCTCATTTCTGTGTCCTCGGCATCGCAGACAGTTCTGTTTAATATATTATTATGAGTATATGCGTAAAGTTTATGAGGATTTCGGGTCTTCATAAGATGGGTTATTGTCTTACTAGCTTTAAAATGAGTAAATACTTCATGGGCTGTATGGTAAAGATCGGTTTTGCAAAAGTCTCAAACATCTTTTCATTACAAAACATATTGCAGTTTGATATCTCGTTTGGATAGGTATTTGAAAAGAATGGTATTCTAATACCTTTAAACGAGCAATTTTTGTATATATAATCTGAATCTCGGAAACGGTTAAAATGATTTTCATGAAATTTAGTATGCAGGGGGTTTCGGGGGCGATAAATCGATCTAGCTAGCTAGCTAGCATTAAAAGTAAGTGGTTTTCTCTGTGTCCAGTCACAGTAAGTGGCATACAAAAAATGTGAAGAAAATAGTAGTGAGGTACACTTTTCTCCCGTAGATTCAGACTATAATAATCATAACGATTTTGTTAATCTATACTAGTATTATTGCTGGCATAGTGTTTTTTTTTTAATATAACAATAATAACATTATATTTTATCATCTAGTTATATAGGTACAGATCGCGAAAGAACGAGCCTAAAAAATACCAGTGAGCAGTATACTCGTGGGCAATAGCAACGTTCCATTTTATACACACAGCTTTGCTATATGAAGAGCCAGCGCTCAAATTCCACTAAACCCACATGTTTAAAGTAAGAACCGTAAAGAATAACGAGTGTGAAGATTGAAACTCGAAAACAAAATGAAAATTTAAAACGAACACTCTTTTAGCGAGTATTTACTGCCGTTTTACGTCGGTCGGGCAAAGGAAGGAAAATATGGAGTAGGAACACTAGGACCAGCTGCTTATCTTGCACATGCCGAAGTCAATTGAGGCAAATAGGTCAATGTGGAATTTGTGCCGATGGGTGAGCTGTATGGATGAACTGTTTATGCATTATTGCAAACTTCACACGCAATGTTAGAGCTGTTGTGTTTATTGTTGATTTATTACATACAAAGGAAATGGATTCTGTCGGTGAAATTGTGACAGAATTATTGAATGCAAAATATGTTTGGCACTCACTGACATCGTGTTTAAATGTGATCTACGTTATATTTATCGATATCCATTTTTAACGTTTCAGTGTATATTTTTTTAAGTAATAACTTCTTTAGGCGCGTTGAGTATTTTTGAGATGGGACTAAACCATTGACACACTGTAACGCAATTTACCAACACCGTGGAGTAAAAGACATCAACGCGTTGATTACCGCGGTGCGTGCAGTAAAAGACATCAACGAGTTGATTACCACGGTGCGCGGAGTAAAAGACATCAACGCGTTGATTACGCGGTGCCGATGTTTTTTCAAGTTTTCACTTTTGTCGACACTCCTGGAGTGCCACTGTTTTTTTATTATTTTTTTGCTCTCGCGCATGTCATTCGTTTTGAAATAGATTAATAATAGTTGGTTTTATTACTTATATATGGTTACCCTGTTAGGTCACTGCAAAATACAATGTTGGTTTTCTGTTGACTTTATTATTGTACATTAACTAGGTAACAAAAAGATCATTAATGCAACATGCATTAGGAACAAAGTAGTTTATTTTTATTATCGAATATTTTCATTAGCCACATATAGGAGAACATGTGTAAACAACTACAACAGAATACAGATAGTAAGTAACCCTACTAATACTGAAAGAAAAAGACTAACCCTTTGGCCTATAAGTACATCAAATAGTTCTATGTAGTGTCAATATGTTCCTAAACACGTCCACTACTCATTTCCTGAAACCCCAAGCAAAGGTTAAGCCGTCAGTTTAAAATAAACGTGTCTAAGAACCACGACTTAGAAGTTCTGTGAACCTCGCTAGAAATTCAAACAGCTCTCCATATTTGGAATTCTGTACATTTTTATAACACAAAGATATGCAGGTTTGTTGAACCCATTTGTCAAGTGACGTCATAATGCCTCTGTAGTGCAAGTTACTGGTGACCTTGCTTACAATAAATAACCTTTTGTTTTCAGATAATATATACCGACTAAGGTATCATCGGGTGTTGACTTGTCGTCATAAGAGGACATACCAAGAGCGTGAGAAGTTTGTCAAATAAAATTGTCATTGCAGTCGGGGGACACATGGACACAACGGTCCCCTGACTGCAATGACAATTTTATTTATCTGTTTAGTCAGCGAGTAAACGAGTGACCTTTCGCTTTGTATATACAGATTAACTAATACAACTTGTTTATTACTTTTTAGTTCGTTTTTTAGCAGGGCAGTCGTGTTTTTTTAATTTTAGTTTTTTTTTTTAAAGGAGTAATCGTGGAGTTTCTTGCCGGCTCTTCTCCATAGGAAACGACCAATTGGAACCATGCACCTAGCTTCTGACATTCCATATGTGCCCATGTAGGTTTTTGTGAAATAAAATATTTTGATTTGATTGTTTATTATCTAAACTAATATTACTATTATTATCTAATATGAATAAAGAGAAAAGATTTGATTTTTTGTATGTTTCTTTGTTACGCTTTCGCTAAAACGCTAAATCACTAAAACAGCGAAACGGATTTGTATGAAATTTGCCACATGGGTAAATATTACATTACATTATGGCGTGGATAGACCATGACCTGGGTTAGGATATAGGATACTTTTTATTCTGATATTCCCACGTGGTCCAGACTTATGCGGGTGAAACTGCAGGGCGCAGCTAATGTATAATAAACAGCACCATACACAAAAAAAGATAACCATGACTTTTAAAATGTTAGTCAATCTGAAAAAATCTCATTTAAAAGATAATAACTAGCGACACTTTGGAAGACACAACCCTGTATCTTCAGAAAAACACGTAAAACAATACCATTTACAAAATAAATAAACAATTGCAAGTACCTTACACCTCCGCTTTCTCCGATTCCATCTCCCCGTCACATTATTGTACAATCTTGCATCTGCGGCTGCGAACATCGAAACTGTATCGCAAAGCTGCCACAATAAATAATTCCAACGCATTTTGTGCCCCTCATAATGACTGGCAACTTGGCAAATTTCCTGTGGGGACTATCAGCCATCTTTAAAATTAATTGAAACGTTTTGCCTGTAATCTGTTGTAATAATTATATCGTAAAGGGGCCCGTCTTGAAGATTAACTCGTATAAATAAATAATCAGTTCTTAATAGCTTTGGCAGTTGTTAAATAAGGAAGGCAATGTTGAATAGTGAATGGTTATGATTGTAATGTACGGGATATGGCTGTTGTTGATGTTCGTGTTTGAAATAAATGGCCTGATAGCTTAAAGCTTCGATAAAACATCTCTCGAGACTCTTGTTAGGCGGTTGGATCAAGAGCCTGTTTCAGAAATCAATTAAATACTCCTCGATACGTGTCTGGAGCTCCAACCATGGCATGGCATGGACTCTGCTCCTGACATAGACCACAATTTTTTTAGTATATTTTTAAATGTTCTATACTTTCTTTTTTTTTTAAGAAATGTTTAAAAATGTATTTAATATGGGAAAAAAAACCGGAATATTATAATAATATTTTTTCTGTTGCAATTTTGTTCTAGAAGTTTCTGAAGTTTTATCAGTGAAAGTACACTACTGATATTATAGAAAACTGTATTGGTACCTAGTTAAAATCTGGTACCGTAGCTTTTTCATGAAATGCAACAAGCAAGTTAAGCGTTTTTGCTTTTAATCACTCTAGATGACCCAGTAATTCGTTAGGTTTCAACTTTACAGTCACAATAGCATTTATTTTAGTCCCGCAAAATTAAAAGCTGCTGGGTTCCCATCAAAAAGCAATACCTATATCATCCACATACGCTCACAACGGGCTGCAACATTCCAAATCGACAAAGAAAATGCGGGATATTACATGAAAGCCATTTTCACGGCATTTAGCTGGCAATTCTATTACGTCATTACATATTCACACAGTCATGCTACCATGGAATGTAGGGGTGATATTACATCAAAGAGAGTATTCGATCAACGCGGCTTGCGTATATTTTTTTTGGTTCATTTACCACGATCCATACGCTCGCTTCGTCTTGTTATTTTGATGGCTCAAAGTGTGGAGATGAGCGATTTTTAAGAGCCAGCATGATGCTAATACTGTGTACATTCTTGCAAGAAGAATATTTTATAGTAATAACATGTTTACTCAAAACTATTGAGCTAAACCTGTCCGCTATCTACACTAATATTATAAACAAAAAGAAAAGATTAGTCTTTTTGAATGTTTGTTTGTTTGGTACGCTTTCACACTAAAACGGCTGAACGGATTTGGATGAAATTTGGCACATGGGTAGACCATGGCTTGGGTTAGGATATAGAATATTTTTAATCCCGATATTCTCACGGAATCGAGACTTATGCGAGTGAAACCACTGTGCGCAGCAAGTACTTAATGAATAAACTTAAAAACTATTGGACCGATTTAAAAAATATTTTTTCCGTAGAATGCTATATTATCACTGAGTAATATAGGCTATAATAATTTATAAATATATCACGTGGGTCAAGCCGCTGGTGGACGCTATATATTGATGAATTAAATCTCCAATCTGTGCTTAATTTGATTTATTCAATTATTAAATTAAATTAGACCCATCTACATAATTATCGCTGAATCAGTAACAAGAAATCATTGTTATTAAATTATACAGCTTCAAAACCATAAGCTATTCAGAGAGATTCCTGATGAGTGTAACAATTTGCAATTTGAAAGTTTTGGAATGTTAAAACAGATCAAATTACAGTCTCATTAGTGATATTAAAAATCCATACATGCCAAACTTGCCCCATCATCATAATTTGATGAAACGCCGAGGATCAATCCATCCGCTACAGCCTCCATCTCAAGGTTCTTCGCTAATGTTCGGTTTATGTAAATATTATGAGACTTTAACTATTCACTTATTCACTTAGCGTCAGCTCTCTCGGGCTGTCTTTTTGTATCGGAATACCTCCCCTTTTCCTTTCTTCCGAGTTAAAATTGTTTTTTGTCGTGCCATCCAACTTTTCTAAGTCGATTTAAAATGTACTTAAAACGATTAATTTGAATGGAGTTAGGAGTTTCGTGTGACACTGGCAGTCGAATTTATTCCAGAGTGGATATTTTTGTTTCTTAATTTTGTTGGAAACGCTGTTTGTCTTTCATATCTTTTTGTTTGTTGCGGAATAATAAAGGTAAGGAATGAGAATAACAAAGAAAGAAAAGAGGGTATGAGTTGAAAGTAACTTTTAAATCGGATGAAGTTTTTGTATTATGTTTTCAACAAAATTTGAATACAATTTTTTGCCATAATCTGACAATGAAAATAATTATGAAATGGCTGTTGTAATTTTAAAAAAAATGAGAATTTGCTTTTCTCCTATAGATCAACACTGGTAACCGCAGAACATGCAACTTAAATGAAGAATCTCACTCAAGATAATCATCTTAGACAAAACCAAACTAAATATTCATTCGCGAGTAATTTCGATACTTTGTCTTCCTACACTCCATCATTTATTTACTCAAGAAAGCACATAAAGAACATTTGTAAGTGAAACATGTTACGTTGAAACAAAAGTATTCTACAATCTAGTTATCAGACAAGGCTTAAAGGGCATAGCGACCAGACTAGGTAGAAGGAATTATGTTTGACTAAATTCGCGGCCATTAAACCGGTTGGAGCAAAAAGTAAAAGCATTTGAGCAAATTAGATTGCATGAAGTGGACCTGTTGTACTAAAATGGTTTTCGAGTTGTTTAAGCTGAGAGCAACATTAATTTAGCTTTACAGAAAAAATTGTTTACTCGTTGAGACAAATTGCAAGGTGTAGGTAATCTCTGGCCAAATTACTATTTCCTTTATTCCATTAAAATACTTATAAATTACATTTTTAAATATTAGAATATAAAAAATATAGAAACATTTAAAAATGTTTCTATATTTATGTATAATTTTCATTACTGCTTTCATGATGCTACTGCCAAGATATATAGGAAAGATGATAAGCCTATGCAGCCTAACGCGTAGAACTCCACAAAATTGTAAGCAGTACAACAGTTGCTTCACTCGCTACATCTTCCAGTTTACCACACAAACCCCCAATTTTAACAAAGCCCGCTGCAGCGCTTTAAAGCGCTTATTTTCTGCCCTCATCTCGCTAAAATTCAACACACGTCCGTCCACATAGTGTGTCCACCTTACGACGCCCGCTTTCTTCCCTGGATTAACTCGAATTAAGATCGTACGTATCTTTGTGTTTGCCAGACGTTGCAACAGATCTTGTAAGGAAACGCTGCTGGAATTTCAATTGGTGTTAAATCTTGGTGTATCGGAATTAAATGGAATAGGTCGATGCTGTTTTATATTGAGGAGGTACTGAGAGATGGCTCTAATGAATGGAAATAAGAATCAATATTGATTTTGACTCAATGAAAGCTGCTCAGTAAGCACCACACAGTTTATGAATTCAGATTTTTCGTTAACCGTATATCCAGTAAAACTTTCAAAAAATTATGAGATTGACCATTTTTAATCGCCGACGCAAAAACAGGGGTGTTATTGGTTTGACCGCTGTGTGTGTGTCTGTCTGTGGCACAGTAGCTATTAAACGGGTGAACCGATTTGAATGCGGTTTTTTTATTTGAAATCAGGTTTTCTAGCGATGGTTTTTAGACTGTGTTATCACTTAGAAAGATGTTTTATCAAAATTAGTTCACCCGTTTAAAGATTATCAGCTCTTTTCTAGTTGATGAATGGATGCGAGTATCTTCCACAGGTCTGATCGATTTGAAATTTGGTATTCTGTTACTTCAATGATATTAAAAAAAACCGGCCAAGTGCGTGTCGAACTACGCACAATGAAGGGTTCCGTAGTTGAGATGAATTTATTTATCCCAAGAACAAACTTAACATTTATTCCAACTGCAAATCGTCGCTCGGCATCCAATACCGCGAATGTGTAATTTTTTACGTTTTTTTTTAATTGCAGGATCACTTATTTGAACGTGTAGAAAAAATAAAAATCTAACACCTTTAAACGAGCAATTCTTGTATTCATATATGTATATATTATATAACCTGAATCTCTGAAACGGCTCCAAGAATTTTTATGAAATTTAGTATGCAGGGGGTTTCGGGAGCGATAAATCGATCTAGCTAGGTTTCATTTTTAGAAAACGTCGTTCAAAAAAAAAATAGTCATCCATATATTTTTCTTTATTCAAGTAACAAGGACTCATTGTGTTAGTAAACTTATGAACTTTAGCTTATTTTACCAGGTCACTCAGAAAGTTTTGCGACTAACAGTTTTTGTCTATGGGGTACTGGCTGGCGCTCAGAAGCACCATATCATCTGCAAAGCTAATATTATTTACACAAATACCATCTATACAGTGTGAGTCTTCATAATGTGCACATATCGAAATGAGGGAATCTATGCTTAATTTTACCGACGGAAAAATGGTAAAAAAATTTTTTTTGTTTTTTTTTATTCTCTTGGGCATATTATTCATAAATTTTACAATTATTGTAAAAATTGATGAAAAAAATACAGATTTTTACTAAAAAAACATGTTTATTTTCAATTGAGGGTAGTTTTTTTTCTCAATTTTAATTTTATGTGGACGCCTACTTACTTCCAATCATTATAGAGTTTGTTTCATCACGATAGCTGATTCAGTTTAAAAGTTACACAGTTTTGTTACAATTTTTTTTTAATTCCATAAAAGTATTAAAAAAATATTTAGATTTTTAAAATATTTTTTCTGTCGTTAAAATTAAGCATAGATTCCCTCATTTCTATATGTGCACATTATGAAGAATCACACTGTATAGCAACCCACTCTGGTGCTGCTGAGCTCGCCAATCCTGCCTCACCCCGCATTCCAACCTGTATGGCCTGGAAAAAGTTCCAGCCCATCGTACACTATTGATCTGGTTACCATAGGTACCAATATTTAAAAATGTTTTTAAGCTCCATTGGCAACCTATCCTTCTCCATCTTTCTCCTCAATACGTCATAAGCAACCAGATCAAGTCTTGAATAAGTCGAGGAAGCCAGCATAAATCGGCGTCCCACGCTGTGTATAAGTATAGTATGTGACAGTATGCTTAAGACACAACACTGCACTTTCTGTTGAGAAACCACGCCGAAACCCGAATTAGTTGTCATGAACATTTACAGTTTTATTTATTTTTGTATTAAGCAGACTGTCAAACACTTTTGATATTGATATTATAGTAGCTAGAGAGATGGGCCTATTGGATGCCGAGCGACGAAATGTAAGATTGTACGCACAATATTGTGAGATTTACCGTGTTATTTTAAGACCATAGACTTCTTATAGGTTTTCCTGTAATCTATGAGTAAAGAGCCACACTATGTATTTTTTTGAAAATTTTTGGTCCATAGTTTCGGAGATAAGGGGGGGGGGGATGGTCAATTTTCATTGAATTTCTTAAATATCTTTAAAAATATTTATTTTAAAATTATATAAAAATATATTTAAAATCCTCGCAATAAGTCCTTTCATTTAATATATCACACGGTACTGTTAGCATAACTTTTTTTTTTTAATTTCTTGTTTGCCCCCCAAAAGTGACCTCTATATTAAATTTTTTTTTGTTTACGTTACACATTCGTGTTTGGGTCACAAAAATACATATATGTACCAAATTTCAACTTAATCGGTCCATTAGATTCGTAGTAAATTGGCTGTGACAGACGGACAGACAGACAGACAGACAGACACACGAGTGATCCTATAAGGGTTCCGTTTTTTCCTTTTGAGGTACGGAACCTTAAAAATATAGTAACCTTCAACTGATTCTGCAACATCACCTAGAATTTACAAAATACCCAACTCCGCATCGGTATCGTGTTTGGGCTCATTGGAATGGTCTCAATGAATAGGTTATAGATAGATGGCGAATGGGGTCAGATGATGGAGTAGGAAAGAGAAATAAGGAAATGTTTGTGTCGGGGGTTTTTAAAATTTTAATTGTTAAAACCGTACTTGTCTATACTATCAAATCATTACATACCAGGTCGAAACTAATTAACGTTTACAAAAACGGTACTGAATGCTACAAAACTATTTTCTAATACCTACACTCGCATAGCTTAATTGCCTCGACCTTTTAGTCAGACAAAACCTGAAACCGAAGTAGCTCGAACAAAAACCACGTTGAAAAAGAATACTTGTGCAGCCACATATTGAGTCTAAAGATTGCAATAGCGCCTGCAGTGACAGGTAATTTAGTTGAGAAAACCAAGGAAAACAGTTAATTGTGGTGTTTGTAGACTCTGTCGACTATGAACGGCACAATAACCCTTTTCCTTTTGTTTAACTTTAGATTGCTCGGGATTATCAACGTCTGGTTCTGTTTGAGCTTCAGTCTAGTAATCATCATGTTTGTTGTTGTTTCTTTTTATATTTTCTTTAATACCTAAGGCTATGTTTCTTAGCAGAGTAACAGCTACTTGGAATTAACTATCTCTACTAATTTCATGACTGTCTATAGAGACAGTACAGGTAATTAATTTAGAAAAACATTTAATTCTATCTCAGGCCCCAGATCGGTATCATTAATGTATTCATCTTGAATCCTACCGCCTATTCATCATCATCATCATCATCATCATCGTCAGCCTATAAATGTTCTCACTGCTGGGACACAGGCCTCCTCTCTGTGAGAGGAAGTGGGTCTTAATCCACCACGCGGGCCCAGTGCCGGTTGGTAGATGTCACATGTCTTCAAATTTTCGGTTCTAAGACATGCCGGTTTCCTCACGATGTTTTCCTTCACCGTTTTGAGAGCAGTGGTGATGAAATAATTTGCACAAAGTAAAGCGCCTGTCTGGGTTCGAACCTACGACTTTACAACTCGTAAGTCGCGGCCGTTACCAATGGGCCACCACTGCTCTCACCAACCACCATCAGCATCTATTAATCTCACGTGTTCATCACTTTTACTTCCCCAGTCTTTTCAATTAATACCGTCAATCATTTTTCATTCAGCCCGTCCCGGTTATTGGCTGTCATATCAGTTTTCACAACATATAGCCCAGAATAAAACAATACGTATTTAAAACGATCATTACAGTTGCGACTGACGCGTCCCGCCACATAATTCAGTTGGCTGTCAGCTGCAGGCCGCTTCGCACGAGTTTCATGCGTAGTGTTGTTATATCGGGGCTACTAAATTGAAGTGGAAATATTGTTGGCAAACAGAAGGTTCAGTTCAGAATTTAGAAATTAGAACGTGTTGCAGCATAAAACTGGTACGAGTTTTGAAACTGGCCAAGAAAAGTTATCTTCGTCTTCTTTTGAGAAAATTATATGAAGAAAGAATTCCTAATTCTAAAAAGTAAAACCAAACCATAATTGAACAGTATTCATAGTCACCATTATCCACAGTCAGGCTTGAAAGACCACTATGATTGTAACTAAAATATTAGATGAATATGCATATCCTAATTTATATCTAATCTAAACAAAATGTTTTTTTTTTTTGAAGACTGATTTTTAATTTTTAATGATAATTTTAATGATAATTTTTGAATATTTTTAATTTTTACTTATTAATTCTTTTTTGTATATGGGAATTGAGCCTGAATTAAAACACCAATTTTTTTTATTTTTTTTTTAAACTAATATTACAATAAAGAGAAAAAAAATGATTTTTTGTATGTTTGTTTGTTACGCTTTCACGCTAAACAGATTTGGATGAAATTTGGCATATGGGTAGACCATGACCTGGATTAGGACATAGAATCTTTCATCCCGATATCCTCACGGGATCGAGACATGGGCGGGTGAAACCGTGTGGCACAGCTAGTACAAAATAATTAATCTAATGGCTTCCAAGTAAATTGTACCACATAGTCCACACTTGAACATCTTAGCTTGTATACAAGAGATCCTTCAAAGTTATTATAGGAATCCTTCAAAGGAGGACAACGTCCAAGTGTGGCTAGGTTCAGAGCGCTTGCCTGACTATCTCTATTCAATTTATTGCCAATTACTGCTCAATATCTTCAATACCAACAAGCTTGCTATAGAAATTTCGAGCTACACTTCCAAGAACTTGAATTTAGTTTATATGTATAGTGTACATAACTTAACTTGCTAAGTAATCTTCGTGTTTACTAGATGAGTATATTTATCAAATAGTTTAGTTCTAGCTTTTCATTCAAACAGCTGATCAATTTGAAGGCAAAAACACTTTTTCTTAAATATTTAATAATTAATGCAATTGAAACCAGGACTTTAACCAGATATAGGTACCTCTAACACAAGTCAAAAATAAAATCCAAAAAAAGTAAAAATCCTAAAACTAAACCCCAGTTTTAGTAACACAGTTGACAGCACTAGTCGCTTCAATAATTCGCTGGCAAACATTTTGTGTGATGGTCCAGCACTGTTTAAACTGTGATAATGTATTCCTACAGCATTCTGCTGATTATGATGATCATATTGTTGGAACGGTTTGCCGAATCGAAATGAGATTTGAATGAACTTCTATTCTAGTATTGGGTGAATAACCAAAGATTTTGCGAGTAAATATTGCTATGACGTATTTAGTTGTGTACAGAATCGAAATTCTTTCGCCCTTATCGGCCATCTGTTCTGCGAGCAATATGCCCTGCCTACTAGGTAGGTTCAGGAATGGCGACCGCATACCGGAAGACGTAGCTTTAGAAGGCCCCCCACAAGGTGGACCGATGACCTGGTGAAGGCCGCAGGAATACGCTGGATGTAAGAAGCACAGAACCGGTCGAAGTGGCGGTGCTTGGGGAGGCGTCTTTCGGCTGAAATGATGATAAATTTTAGAAAAACGATCTTTTCAAATCGCCTATTCTACAATTCTATATTCAATACAACAGGTACCTCTAAAAAGTAAAAAGAAAAACTACCTTAACAATCCAGAAATTATTACCAAATAAAACTTGTTATAACGAGATCATTACTAAAACTCCGCGCATCTGAAAACAGAATTCGTCGGAAGAAAAAAAATTCACTAAAAACAGGGCGTTGCTTTGAGAAATGCGGTTGGTCGGCTGTGGAAAAAAAAAAAGAAAATCGCGTTGCAAACACCTGTAGGGATGTGGTGAGGTTCCCACGATATTTTCTTGCGAGCTGCAGACGAGTGTTTGTAACACTCTGTATAACCATCTATATGAGTATGTCCTTCGCGTCTGAAGGTGGAGAGTTTACGTAAGATTCGTGTATTTACTTTGGGATATGGGCGTTTATTTAAAGTAGTTTTTGTGCTACCTGGGGTGTTAATATACCTTATATTTTGGGTCTACTTTTTCACTGCGCAATACTCTAGAGATTTTTAATGTACTGACTAATGTCAAAATTAGTAAGTCATTTCGTAATAATACGAAATAGACTCACCCTATCTACAAATTTAGCTTGGATAATAAAGCTTATTTTAAAACAACGCAGTTTTATTCTCGCAACTATTACACTACTCAATTCAATTCAATTCAATTAATTTATTCTGTAACAATTCACATTGTATTCGAATATAATTCAACATGAAACATAAGAATACACAAAAAATATTATTAAAATACGTGCAATTCTATTTTTATAGGAAATAATAATTCGATAAAAAAAAATACTTTTTAAAGCGTGATTTTTCAGTAGTAGGGTTTTAGTTTTTGAACTTACTTTTTCGGGTGCCGTACCAAAATGGTAAAAAGGAACCCTTATGATGCGACTCAGTCTGTCTGTCCGTCTGTCTGTCACAGCTGGATATCTCAAGAACTACTAATGCTCGTTGTAGACGTTTGCCCAACTATTTTGCAATTAAGAAAGAAATTTTTTTTTTTTTTAAACGGACTGTACGGAGCAGGTGGGGGGGGGTATCATATGAAAGAGTGCTATTTGCGCATTCTCAAATTTTTTTTAGGCTTTTCGACTTTTGACGAAAAATGTTTAAAGAAAAATACCATTCCCCCTCCCCCTTATCTCCGAAGTTTGAATAGGGAAAAAATCTGAAATTATTCTATGTGATAGAAGTTTATGTAAAGATCACAGAAAAAATAAAACCATGTCTCTAAATAGCATACTTTTTCAGAAATCATCAACTTAAATAAAATTAGTTCCACTATCGGTCAAGAGATGGCGCTGACCTAAAACTGCAATATTCTACACGGCAGTGTGCAGTGTTAAAATTTTCTGATGAATAAAGGCCTCGCCGATGAAAATTTAAAATGAAACGGAACCCGCGGTGCGCGAGTCCGACTCGCTCTTGACCGGTTTTTTACCTTAAATGATGCATAAAGTGGCCCATAAAAAAATAAAATCGACTCTTCACTAAACGAGCCAAATAACTACCACACATTTCCATATGTACCTTCCTACCTCAAGTAATTCAACACAAATTACCGCCAATCTCAGTTCAAACAGACAAATTGCCCACACAGTTTTAATTCGTCCAATAAATGTCATCATAAATCCGGTCGTCTCAGGCTGAGACGTGTCCACCGCGTGTACGGCAGACGACGATAAATCTGGCGCTCCGTACGCCGCATAAGTGACTGGTGGTTGTCACACCGTGTGTGACTGTGTGCGTTTGTTGTTGTGTGTTGTGATCGTGAGGTGTGTGATTTTCGATGTGAGATGTGGTGACAGTATAAATGATATTTGAACAGTTGCATTGGCTGAAATTGCAGGTCATAAAAAAAGGGTGCACAAAGTTGGATAAAGCCGTGTACCTATGGTAATGATGACAAGCACAATCGCATCGAGAAATAAAACAAATGCAAAAAAGAAAAAGAAATGGTTGCGTGTAATTTTTCACCAAATTAAATTAAAATTAAATAAAAAATTAAAAAACTTTATTTCGAGCCAAGACTCATAGAGGGTTAGTAACAATATCCTTAAAAACTACGTGTTAGTAAACAACACAATACGGTGATACATGTAACTGACAACAGTGAATTATATATGGACAGTCCACTCTGTCAGCTATCATTTTCAGAACCCTGTTGGGGCTGGCTATGACTCGTGCCACCATTGATGCAGCGCGCTTGCGCATTTAAGTATAAAAACAATCTACACGCGCCGCCGCAAACATCCCTGACGCACTGCAACGCCATGGCAGCCCCATCAGTTTTCTGAATGCATTATTAAACTACTTAGATTGTTCATAAAACGTTATTTAATACTTCGACACAATAACACTTTACGATAACGTCAAAAACATGACGGAACACAGTTCGAAAACAATATGGAGGACTGGTTCCGGATTATCGAAATCTATCCTCACAAATGTTGTTATGCCATGTGGTGCATTCACTTGTAAAAGCTGTCACACCAACATGTAACACTATAGATCTCCTGTCGATATGCCCTTGGGCGGGGTAATCGAGTGTCGAGCGATGCTCAATATAATGTCATGTGAACCTGTAGGCTTGTGGGCTTGTATATCGTTTCTATTAATTACACCTATATCGTCTTGGTGATTATCTCAACATTTAGAAACACGAAGAAAATACACAATTTTTTTATTGTAGGTCAAGCTAGCCGGCGGTCCGTGAGGTGGTAATTGCTCGCCGACGTCTTTGAATATTTACAATACCAGAAACATCGGCGCTGCCATCCTAGAGATAAACTTGAAACTAAAAAAGCACACGACGCTGCTCGGCAGCACAAATAGGTCCGATTGTTGTTCTCCCTCGGACAAGCTCCTTTACAAAAACCTTTACTACTATAAAAGTACAACTGAATATTCTACGGAACAGCCCATCAAACAATAATTACAAAGTTACTTCCCCATTTTATTTAACGATTAATACACGAACACGAGCAGTTTCAAACAAAATATAACAAGATACAGTATCAGCTGGTGTATTAGCAACTTTCTCCTACACGGGTTGAGACACGGCCGCAGCAGACGCAATAAATCTTGCGGGACACGTGCAGCGCGGGGGGGGAGGACTACCGTCACGTGAGGAAGAACATGATATTATTTAGGGTGCATCATGGTTAAAATTAATTTAATTTAGCTTGAGAAGGAATAGTAAATTAAGATGGTTACTCTAGTGGTAAAAAGCTTGAACGAGTTCTTTAAGTTACATTTTGTACAATACAAAGTTATGGATTGGTAAAATATAAGACATGAAAAAAGAAAATATGTATCCATAAAGTGCTCATACCTGAATGAAAACTCGAGTTGTCCTAGAACTCCGGTTTCTGGAAACCTTTCAATAAAATCTACTGTCAATTATGATTGGTTGAACAAAGACTTTTGCGGCTCAAAAACCCATGTTTTTGTGAGCTTTCCTATGTCATACAAAAAATACTGTTGTAAAACTCTTTTCAGTTTAGTGCTCATGACTTTATAGCCCAAAATAAAATTCATAGCATGCACGATATTATTTTGATATTAATAGATTCGTCCTATTGCACTTTGATGCACATCGGTGTGACACAAGGCCTGTCCGTAGATGGTGGTGTTCGCTGAAGGCGTCTATTGTGACATGACAAACGACTCGATGCGTGCATGGACTGAAGTAGCCTCTCGCCGTGAAATATTGCTGGCTGCTGATTCTGCTTGTGACAGCTGTACTAGGATTTGTGTTACTATCGTGCATGTTAACAACAGCATGAATTGGATGATTAATTTTCGATTTAATGGCGGTTTAGTCGACTTTACACTAACACGGGATTGTTTGGAGATGTAAACAAGCAATCAATGTCAGTACAGTATTCTAAAAGATACATTATAAGACTGGAAACAGGCTTTACTAAAGTCATTTCTACCTAGTTGATCTGGGGGCCAAGTCTACTAATTTACAAACGTTACAGTGGTCTAACCATTGTAAATTTTTGACAGATTTTTCATACAAAATCTATCATGTGAGTTTTTCATAGGGATTACCTGGCGAAAAATGTTAGACTGTATATACAAATGGATAGGTATAATAGATGTATTTATGAAGGATGCCCTACAAGAGCTCTTAAAGTTAACAGCCAACCAATTCACATGTAACCAATCACTACCACTTAATGAGGTGTATCCTACATCTCCCATTCTGTCCAGGCTCTCTTATTTTTATTTCCCAATTAACATGAAAATTAATCCCAGACTTAATCACAGCTTGTCTATATCCATTTCCTTTGCCGTTCCCAATTTATTTCCTGGCAGTAAACACAGGAATTCCACTCAAGAAAAGCCTATAAATGTTAGTGGGCACTTAACTAGCATCCTGTCTTAGTAGCAGCAATCTATATTCAGGGTTATGCAGTGTTTCATTAGCATACATATGTAAGCATGTAACTGTGTGTATGTGTTAGTTTATGTGTGGGAGTGGATGGAGATGTGGTACATTCATATGGGTGCACATTTTCAGAGTGGCAAGCTGCTAGGAGTTTTCTTCCTAGCATATTAAGTCTTTATGTCCTAGCTTAAGTCGGCCTTTCTTCTCAGAGTAGTCAGATAGGAAACGCCGACTTCATCTAGTTTTTAAAATATGATTGACGTGTAAAAGTGTTTGTACAAACCCACTTACAGAAATAAAATCATTTATCATTTAAGTCTTTATGTTAAAAAACCTTTGCAAAAATTCATATTTGTCTGTATATTTAACCTTTAAATGTGCCAGAAAACAAAAAATATCAGTTCATGTTTGTAATCGTACCTAAGTCAATTATTATGAAGTAGGTAGTCTAAAATTCGATAATTTAAAACTAATGAGACATATTTAAACATTGCCTTGAAGACTTCTGATTCTCCATTTTTTTGCCAATTGCGGTCAGTAGCACTAAAATTTCACCTAAGCAGGTATACTGCACCCGCTCTACCACTGACCATACCTCACGTGTATCGTGCGACAGGCTGTGGTCAATTACCTCTCCAACCAACCGTCTGATTGAAATTATAGAATGCTTAATTGATAAGCTGATGAGGTATCAATTGCTTGATTCGGTTAACTACAAGTAGGTACTAGTACCATGACATCACGTACGTATATGCTCGGGATTATTGTAATTGATTTGATTGCGGCTTGGAACGTCTGGAGATTTTGCTGCGTAGGAATTATAATTGACTATGATTATGTTTTGAACTATTTGTGTGCTTATATTTCAGCGTAGCTGACGGTTGATAAATTTCTATTTGTGGCTTTCTCCATGTCAGATTTATATCGTGGTAAACATTTGGGACTTTAACTTAGCAAGCCATACATGTTGTGTGCCCGTTGATAACAAAGTTTTGCTCTTGACAGGCAGTTAATGGAAAAACCCTCACCACTAGACCCATCTGAACATTATTGGGTTTATTTATAAACGTTGCTTAAAGTTAAGAAATGTATGGTTAAGCAAACGTTAATCATGACTTAACTTTAAGCAAAGTTTATAAATAAACCCCGTTTATGTGAGAAGCTGTAAATATTTTCAGCTTACTTGCAATGTGTTAGTTACCAAATGCATTATAACCATTTCTTCATCAGAAATAAAACCCAGACAATTGACTAAGACAAATCCAACCAAAAAACGTATAAAGACACATTCCGCGAATTTTACTAAAAAGACTTCGAACCCTTGAAGCCATCATTGGAAAACAAAAACGACACGCTGATAAAGCAAAAGATGGCTAATGCGAAATCGATGGCAACCCAAATGGGGACGCGAGTGCCCGGGGTCTGACGGGCACGTGACGAGAGCGTGACGAGGCCGTGACGGCGACGTGACGATTATACTTGACAGTTACTTGATGAATGCGCTAGTGCCCCTAAATATGCCACTTATCAATTATTGTTGTGGATGTTGGATGTTAATTAATATGTGGAATTGATGGATGGTGAAAGATATGATGTGTTTTACAAACCAAAATGGTTGTAGGTATTTCCTGTACAAAACTGGTTTGGTAATATATGGTTGTGGTAATAATTAGATTTGTTTTGGTCAGTAAAAGCACAAAGGAGAAAGATGGCAAAAAAGTTATTTTTATTTATTTTATTTATTCTATATTTTCATTTATTCATTTTTTTACATATTTAATACATTTTTAAATATTTTTATAAAATCATTAAAAAAAACATTTAAAAATATAAAAAACAGTCGCCCATCGGCATCAGGAACAGGGTCCAAGCTGCCGGTGGTCAGGGCTCTAGAGAGAGGAACCTCCTCACTATGCGTGCCGTGTCTAGGAGTACTGCTTTCTGAATCAAGCCCTTGACCCAGCCGCGCAATGAGAGCTTTCTGAGGTGTTGGTCGATTATTTATTTATTATTAGGCTCTTCAACAATGAGTACACTATTACTTTACAATTTGTACATTGCAAACTTAAGTCTAAGCGCCTCATTACTTAAAGAAAAGCACAGCATGCACTACATTATGCGCAGATAAAACACAATTAATTAATTAAAACAAGAAATACATAGTTTAGATAACAGTAAAAATAAATTATTAAAAGCTAAATTGATTACAATAAATTCAGTGATTAAATTAAATTAAGTTCCATTTAATTTTTAAATATGATTAAATTAAAATAATTTGATTTGATTTTAAACTAGACACTAGAGTAGACTAGAGTCTTTTCACCCTTTCTTGAGAATTGATGTATCCAATACTTTCTTTCTACTTTTGTAGTGTTAATTTGCAATCAAAACCATGCGATTTGAAATCCTACAGCGCTGAAACAGAAGTAAACGTGTAACGTGTGTTGGGAATCCAGGAACGAATGTGGATGCTTAGCTAACTTGTCGCCTAAACGAAAAAGCACACACTTAGGCTAATAGCACCACTTTACAATTCCCTATGTTTTCTGTGTGCATTTCTGTTTCACACATAAACCTGCTTACCAGGGAAATTACCATAACGGTCGAAAACACGAAATCACTGTGATGAGACTCCGCAACTCTGTAATTTGTGTGATTTTTCTGAACACGGTACCTACCTATGTACCCATTAGGCACGCAGACTAAAATGTTGCTTCAGTGGCGAAAAAAGTGTTGTCCCTCAATCGCACTGGAACTATGATGACTAAGAACAATTCCTAACTCGAGATCGAACAAATATTTTTGATATTCTCGAAACACTAAATTCTTTTAATTCAGCCTAAAAGTGAAAAAATAGATTCGATCCCGTTGAGTAAAACATACTTTTGCCAGGCAATATCCACTACTTTAATAAAAGCATAAGGTGCCGTAATATATATACATATATAGGAGGAGCTCGTGGCTAAATAATAACAGCCGAACGAGGCGATCCACCAGGTTAAGCTACGCTTGCCGGTGTTGGTCCGTGGATGAGTGATCTTTACATATCGAGACTCCTCCGTGCCTCGGAAAGTACGTTAAGCCGTTGGTCCCGGCTGTCATTCGTGGATCTTTGACAGTCGTTACGGGTCGTCAGAAGCCCGAAAGTCTGACAACCAGTCTTACCAAGGGGTATCCTATTACCCAGTTACTGGGTTGTGGAGGTCAGATAGGCAGTCGTTTCACGTAAAATACTGGTATTCAGCTACATCCGGTTAGACTGGATGGACCGGACCCCAACATAGTTAGGAAAAAGCTATGCAGATTGATTTTGATAAGGTACCGTAATATATAATATTCTTACCAAACCTACTGAACCCTTCCGAAACTGAACCATGAGCCCCAACAATCCACAGCTGTCAGCGTGTAACTGCAAATCAATAGGCGCGTGACAAATGACGCGGCCGCCATTTGTGACGTGACGCGCGTGGGACGCCCGCGTGACGGATACGACACGAGATTACGCAGCGAATGGATTTGTAGTTATGTTGCGACGTTGTTGTTATAAATAGTGGGGTTAGGCGCTTATGGATTATGCTTGTATTAAGGACTGTACTATGAAAAATCTTCTTATTTGGTAGGTAGATCTATAAGCTTAAATTCAGTGAAGTGAACTGGTTTTGCAGTTCTTAGTTTATAATAACATCTTGATTATAAAAATGTTCCTGGTCTGCGCGTTATAAAGACTAGCTTTTTCCTGCAGCTTCGCCCGCGCGGATGTCGGAAAGATTCCAGCCGGCTATTTTCCGACATCTTCGACAATAATCGTCATATTTCAGCCAATTTACACAAAACCTTAATGAATTATACACCAAAACCTACCGCAAGAATCACTCCTGCCATTGAAGAAAATTGTTTTGAAAATCCGTTCTTTTTTTGAGTTTATCGCATTCAGACAGACAGATGCGGCAGGGGACTTTATTTTAAAATATGTAAGGATACCCTACCTACCTACTTGGATTGTAATTTTCAATTTATAGCATAAATAGCTATGCCACTGTTAAAGATCTGCAGTCAGAACTTTTTATAACAAGGCTTTAGCAAGGCAGACTCACTTTAATTAACTTTATTTACATTAAAACAAAGCTCATTAAAGCGACCTAGGTAACCTAAGAATCGAAATAGGAAATATGGTGTACCAATTTCAGTAGTTTACAACCAACAACTACAATAGTAACATATCGAGATTCAAACTTTAAAACAACGCATGACGTTCACAGAACATGAAGCAATAAAGTTAAGGCACCGACTACTCGCAGGTCTCGTGTTCTGGCGTGAAATAGACACAAACGCTTCCTGTAGACATGGAGCCAGGGTTATGCTTTATTGTCTTGTTAGTAAACTTTGTGGCTACGACGTCATTTCTGGCACACGTTGGGCCTCTAGGAATAAGGATTTTGAAGGGTTTTTGACGGCTAAGAGTTTTCGACAGATTAACTATTTATTTCACTGCCCCAAAATTAAGAATTTGGCGAAGTATGGAACAGGGAATGGGAATATAGTTTTATTGCATAATTATTCCAAGCTCATGTTTTGATTTTAGAAGCAAATTGTAGGAATCTGAATATATTTATATTCAGATTCGATTTTAGTGTCGATTACAACGGCCATAAACAATATTAGTCTTAAAACTGTAGTAAAAAGTCAAATAGATGATCTTTTAGTTTTGTTAATTTTCAAACAAAGCCATGTAAAAAAAAACAAAAAAAAAACCCGTAGTTTCGGGGCCCACTCGTTTGGTTTCCAGTGGGTGAGCAAGCGGCCTTCTATATCATCTCCACAAGCCTTGTATAGGAGATTGTTATAACTCAAACTTTTTGATATGCTTCCCGACTCTCGTATCACGTATAATCTCTTCCGTTTGTGTATGTCGGTTATGATTGCAAAACATGGGATTTTGGGGCACATTTTCGTGGAGGTTTCTTCACGAGTCTCGGATCCATGGACCGAAATGTGCATAGCACTATCCACATTTCGGCACAAGACACAATTGAATATCTTCGATGAACAGACATCATTATTAGCTTTCTCTATATAGGTGGGTGCCTCACCATCTTTTTTTTGTAAGTAGCTCTATTTTGTAAAGTAATCTGAAAATGTTATGTTTGGAAACTTCAAAACAAATAAAAATATAATAAAAACTTATCGCGAAATACTAAGGACTACTCAAGACGTAACCCACAAACAAACCCTAACGATGAAACTTCTCAGCTCATAAACTCTTACTATGCCTACATTACAAACTATTGTAACGCTTGTAAAAAATGACACGCAATGTTCAGAGATAATAAAAACGTAGTAGGTAGGTACCTTTTTTCATTCATTTTTTTAAAAGGTGTACAACACATTTTTTGATGAAGAAAACGAACATTGTATTTCGCAAAAATACGAACTGAGTTGCCACAATTATAAGATTCTTTGATTACTTTATTTCTGAAAAACGTGAGGCCGGAAAATACTTGGGATTTTTGCAACATCCGCAATTATCTTGAAAAAATACGTTTTATCTAGCTAAAGCGAATTGTTGTTTTAATTCTCTCAAAAATCTATCCTTGGCTCCAACGGCTTTGCTATATTTTCACTATGGGTAGAAATACCACTCAATTATAAGTAAGATTTATGTTCTTCTTATTGGCAAACTTTAATTTACTGACACAGTTTTTAAGTCATTGTTACTAATACTATATGGATTGTGTGTACTTGTATGTGTAGTTCGAAATAAAGAATATATTATTTAATTAGAATAGCTTTGGTATAATAAAATCGCCACTTAAAAATACATCTAAATATAAAAGCGAAAGGTCACTCACTCACTCCTCATCACGAAATATCGAAAACAGCTTGACGAATAAAGATGAAATTTAGCAGGGAGGTAGTTTATAGTTAGTAAACGTCTGCTAAGAACGAATTTTTGGAAATTCAACCTTTAAGGGGGTGAAAAGGTGGGATTTATTTTGTATAAAAAATCTTATTCCTTGAGTTAATAAACTTGAAACTTAGCACGAAAACTTATCTAGACTACCCCTTAAAGGAGCATTGGGGGGTGTCAAAGTTTGTTGTATGGAAGAATTTTAACGAGCAGTCTGATTAACTCGAAACTCAGTATTTATAATTATAACTGAAAATAAACAAAAACTTATATTAGGGTTTTTTGAAAATCTACCCTTAACGGGGTGAAAAGAGGTATTCATTTTTACAGCGGAGGATTTTACTGTGTGGCTTGATTAACTTAAAAATTGTTATAAATAATCTATAAGTCAAAAAACGGAAACGTCACAATAGATTTTTCAAAAATTATAATCACGCTATTTGTTATGGGGGATGAGCAATATTGCATTATGTTCGTATTTTTCTATAGTTTACCGCAAATTGTAAAAAGACTAGCCAAAAGGTTTAAACTATTGAAGATTGACTGATTTAACTTTTTTAAAGATTATCTTCACGTTAAACCTTTATGGAGCTAAGCAGTCAATCATAACATATACAGGTTGAATTTTGACATGGGGCAATAAGAGCAGGTAGCTTAACTGTTGTCGCTACAAGAAAACGGTCTTAGGAGACTGTCCTAAACTTTTTGAAACATTTTGATCTGCATTCACAGATGTTGAAAAAAATTTACAGTCAGCAAAAAATTTCCAACTTTCACAAAAACTTTTTTGATGCCAGTTGATCATATTTTTTATTACTAGGGTCAAAAAAATATGTCAGGCCAACTGAGGTTTGAGTACGAGAAAAGTCAGATATTGCAAAAAACTTCCATACATTTCGTAGGAAATGAACCTGAGAGGAGATAGAACGCAGTATACCTTTGTATGATGAAATAACTTTTTATTATTAATATTATTACTTAATATTATTTAAATGAACACAATATATCACTATACAACATTTATTGGGCTGAATAGAGAAGGAATTTAGCAGATGATATTTTCCGACATCCACGCGGGCGAAGCTGCGGGCAAAAGCTAGTAATATCATAAAAATACGCCTATGATTGTCCCACTGCAGGACAAAGCGCATCTGTGTCTTCTGATACAGGGAGGCACGACCATTGATGACCGTGCTTGCTCAAGACTGGTTCGAAATTTCAGACTCATAAATGCTTTAAAATATTGCGCTGTTTATCTATCAAATTGCTGTACAATAAAGGATAATCTATCCACTCGATACATGGCTCGATTTGCGACCACTCTCAATAGTCCGTTGTCAACAGCGCTTATGCCGAAGTCCTTGCTAAACCAGCGGAATTTGGTCAGCTGTCCTATTTAAAGCTGAGTCGTGAAACAGATAGGTTAACGAGTTGACCTAATATGTTTATACAACAATGTTTGAGCTTCGTATTGAAACTAAAGTTTAGTGGATGAACGGGCGATTAAACTGTTGTATTCAATCGGTCGGAAGAGTTAAATTCCTGTAGGTAGTTGGTTCATGAACCTCGCAAACTAACCAAAAAAGTGTGGTGACATTTAAATATAATGCCTAAGTAAAAACGCACTGTTCGATTTTTAACGCTCGGCTCATCGCCAAAAGTTGAAAATCCAATCCATGCCATAACATTTAGATGTCACCTAGCACTAGTGCTAGTGAAAATATAGGTATCAAGCCTTTGTTGTGGTATCAGACTTTCCGCACCCCTTCTTAAAAGAAAAATTGTGAATGTCATGCAAGGCGCTGTAGCATCCTTCAATCTGAAGATGCAAGAAACTTAGTGATCTAATATAAGTTTTTTGTAATCTTCAGATAGACAAATGCTACACAAAGAAAGGAAAGAAAATAAAATTTATTTGACCCAGGTTAAGATACACAGAAAAAAAAAACATAAAATACTTATAATAAAAGTATATCAAACTGTCAGCTAAATATTGTGAACATTCCAATATTTTTCCTTTGCCCGTACATTAACCGTGTCTGCGCGGGCTTGCAATCGGTGAGCAATGGGTAGCTCGCCGTCCGATAAGGACCAGGCCCGGGTCGACGGCGCGTTGTATTCCACGCGCGCCTCAAAGAGATGTCAGCAGAATTGACGGGGTCCGCTAGGGCCGATGCCTGCCGGGGTTGCGAATAAGGCCGAAAGGGAAATCGTGGCCCCCGGCAACAGGGCAACCGAAGGAACACGGTTGGGTTTTAGTCAGTAAGAGTCTGACACGCCTTCCCGCTCCGCCCAGAGCGGGAGAAGTTATTTGATAATTTCCCACCCAAAAAAAGGTTTCACGTTCAACATCATCATTCTCTTGTAACAGTGTAGTCTTGTAATAGTGTAGGGTTCCCAAACTTTTTCAGTTCGCGGCGCACTTACAGGTCTTGTACTTTGCCCTAGCTAGTCGAAATAGGGTACAATGATTCAAAACAAAACAATAAAACATCCACATTATAAGGCTGAATTTTTATATTTATACTGACACGCAAGAATACATTTATTAAGTATTTAGGAAAAATAGGAAATGAAAAACAATGGCAACTTAGTCAATGTGAGCTTGATAGATTGATAGATAAATCGTTTATTTAGTGCACACAAAAGACAGCACAACATACAATAGCACGATAAAATGATAACTAATTAGCTATTAGGAAATAGCCGCAAGGTGACAATATACAAAGATATTAAAAAAATAAAAGGAAGAAAACAAGACATTTTGATGACACTATTGACTATGACGACACAATGTAAAATAATGGATCAATGGTGCGGTGCGTGTCTCAAGGTTGCACCAAATGGGAGTCCAGCTCAGCATGTGCCAGGCAAATATACCTGACGCTGATATTCTGCTGAATCCCTGCAGTGACATACGGACGTCGAGTAGATGAGATAAATATACTAGTTATTGGTGTTGTGCGGAAAAGTGGGATGTGCGGATGAAAAATGTAAGTATGCCGCAATTTAAATAATATATTCTACAGTAAAGTTTAGCATTTGGAAACGTTCCCGTTCTATGATAATTGTGTATTTGATTACTTGATTATTTAAATGGATAAATGTATATTGTATATAATCTTATTATGATAATACTGGCGTAGGTGTGTGAATATGATAATCGATTTGACTGGATTAAAATGCTTGGTGATCTCCACACATTTTTGCAAAGTGTGAGATAAGATCCTCTAATATCTTGCTCCACATTGATCTTTGAGCGATCATCATCATCATCATCATCATCATTTCAGCCGAAAGACGTCCACTGCTGGACATAGGCCTCCCCCAAGCACCACCACTTCGACCGATTCTGTGCTTTCCGCATTCAGCGGATACAAATTTCCTTTGAGCAATATTTGCTCTTTATTACTGCTTAATCCGGTTTCACATAAATAAGATGTTGTAAAGGGAATACGAATTTTTTGAGCTTTTGAATTTAAAGTTGAATTTTAATTTTGGTTCTATATCCAAATCCAGCTAAATCGGAACACATGAATCTTGGTTGCAAGAGAGTTCAATGAGACTCGGAGTGCCTCACTGCGCCCTTCTTTCGTATCTACGGCTCACCAAGGCGCCGCGGCGCACACTTTGGGAACTCCTACTATACACATTCGGTAGGTAGAAAATTGGATACCGACTCTATCGAGTCGGTGACCGATTAAAATCGTTCGTTTGTGTTTGGCTTTATGTAGCATCAGATAGCTTCGTTGTTTAGTTACACAACTGAAATCTGTGTTAAATCTAAAATCGATACGGATTTGGATTCAGAAAAACTTGCTTTGATGAACGCCTCGAAAAATATCTGAATAAATCAGAGCTTTCAACCACGACTAAAGGTTTTAGCTGCAAAAATAGACCTTAGCGCTTTTAGAATCGGTATTGTATCTACTTAGATATATGTATCTGTCTTTTCCCAACTATGTTGGGGTTGGCATCCAGTCTAAGCGGATCCAGCTGAATAACAATATTTTACATGGAAAGGCTACCTATCTGACCTCTACAACCCAGGTACTGGGTAACACGATACCCCTTGGCAATACTGGTGGTAAGACTTCCGGGCTTCTGACAGCCGGGACCAACTGCTTAACGTGCTTTCCGAAGCATGGATCGGTCTCGATATGTTATGGATCACCCATCCACGGACCAGCCTCGGCAAGCGTTGCTTAACCCTGAAGATCGATCCGTGTTGCTGTTATTATTTAGCCACGAGCCCCTATTTAGATATTATTCAAAGTATAACTGAAAATCATGGAAATTACTTCCAACTAAGCTAAAGCCCTGCAAACTCTGCGCAGCCATTGATAATAGTGATCATGATTTCAAAGAGTATGTCTATCATGAAGTTCGTAAGTTCTCAAACATCTACATTGACTTCATTGATATTGTGTATCATGACTGGGTACGTAACGAAAATTGTACTTTATCCAAATAAAGCAAGGTACATTTTTGTGTTTCACTATTTTTGTGGAAAACTTCATGAACACAAGCAAGCATGCGATTACATTGTTACAACACTATACAACATCCTGTCACACCGTGTTCAAAAATTATGGCAAGGTCATTACCATAATAACCCCACTTTATTATAAGTCCTTATTACTAAATTTCACAAAACCACATTCAAAACACGAGTCCGTGTTTATAAGTCCACTTTTTGGACTGTCATATTGTATTGTTTTTCGGTCGTATATTATGCAGAAGTGTTCCTGTGAACGGTGTGCGATGTTTTTACAAAGTCACAAAGTAGATAAGTACAGAGAGTCGGCTTCACACAACGAGCGAAAACAGGCGCACGCGCACATAGACGTGTATGCACGGCGATCTCAAACGAACGAGGTTTTTATAATTTCTAACATGACGTTATTAATGTCGACGTTTACGACATCAGCAGCAGTGGTGGCCCAGTGGTAAAGCTGGTTGCAGACCAAGAGCTAAGCTAAGTTAGTTTAGCTTAGCTCGCATAGCTGACACAGTTTTCCATACTTGTGTGCAGACCGCAAACTATGACTCAAATATGAAAAACTGCATCAGTTATGCGAGCTAAGCTAAACTAACTTAGCTTAGCTCTTGGTCTGCATCCCGCATAACAGCCTCAACTTACGAGTTATAGATCGTGGGTTCGAACACAGGCAGGCGCTTTACTTTGTGTAAATAATTTCCACTGCTCTCAAAAACGGTGAAGGAAAACATCGCGAGGAAACCAATATGCCCTAGAACCAAAAATTCGAAGAACATGCGACATCTATCAACTAACACTGGGCTCGCGTGGTAGATTGCATTGAAGACAGAAGGCCTGTGTCCCAGCAGTGTGATACACTGAATATGGTTATGGTTAATGGCCACGATATCACGATAACACAGGGTAGTAAAATGTATAGAAATATATGAAGACGCTATTGAAATTAGAAAGAAAAAAAAAATTAAAGATAGAAAACTTGTTTATTCTGCACAAACGAAACGCACATTTATATAAACTCCTTCAAATGAACATTTATAAAAACATCGTATTCAATTTAACAAAAAGTTTGAAAATATTGTTTACAGTAATTATAACACTGGTTCATTGGTATCAAGGCCACGGACCATAGACAAAATTAATTTCTGTCCATGATAACGTTATAACATGCACTTATTTTTATACAATGCCAGTCGCGAGTGCACTTGCACTCGCTGTACGTGAAGTATGTCTGCGTGCGTTTTCGCTCGTTGTAAGGAGCTTCTGTGTCTGTGAGAAGGGTTCGTGGCTAAATGATAACAGCCACCAATTACATATCGAGACCCCTTCGTGCCTCGGAAAGTTCGTTAAGCCGTCGGTCTCGGCTGTCAATCGTAAATCTGTGACAGTCTTTACGGGTAGTCAGAAGCCCAAAAGTCTGGTCAAGGAGTATCGTGATACCCTACCCAGTAAGAAACTGGGTTGTGGAGGTCTGATAGGCAGTCGCTCCATGTAAAATACTGGTATTCAGCTGCATTCGGTTAGACTGGAAGCCAACCCCAACATAGTTGGGAAAACGATAGGCAGATTGATTGTTTGGAGCTTCTGTACCTATCTATTCGATGACAATGTGCAGGACGTCCCTTTTATCATAATGTTGTTGGAAAAAAAATCGTGGAAATATTTTGTTGGAGTTAAGAGTTGGTGGCGTGTGTAGCTCAGTTTATTTTAATGTGCAGTTTTGTTTTTGACTGCGTAATGAGATGGTGTAGTTGGATGCGCGGCGCGCGTGTGGTTTGCGGTAAATATGTGGGTATATGAGACGACAGCAGTTGCAGTAATGAGGAGCGTTTATGAAAAGAAAAATAGTTGAAAGATCTTCTTTTGTTTTGTGTTAGACATCCAAAATTGTAAAGGAGATTTTAGCTAGCATGTTTGTTAGAAATAAATGACTCATTTTGTTGATACATCGTCATGAGTCTAATCAACATCTGTTTTTTTTTTTCTATAAAGAACGCTTGTGCCCGGCCAGAGACTATTTTAGTGAACAAGAAGATTTAGTCTTAGATAACACGTACTAAAACTAAGATACCTACCCGTTCTCATCTATTTAGAAGCGATAGCACAAAATGACTTGAATAAAATGCTTTCAAGAAAATTATCCACATTTTCTTTAAATAATTTTATCTATGTACACAATTTTCATTAGTTTATTTTAAGTGGTTTTTAAAATATAAGAGTTTAAAGTAATACCTACTGCGATCTTTCTTCTTCAACTATAAATCCCAACAATTATCCCTCCAAACACTACGTACAAAGATCTCTGAACTAATCCGATTAATAACCTAATTAATACCTTAATCTTGATGAATACTTAACCAGTTAGCTGGTAATTATCTAATGAAGGTAGCTTATTAGACAGTGTCTTCGATAAGCCGATATTAAGCTTACAAACTCAAAATTTAACAAAACTGTTTGATCATTGGCTCGTCACTTATAAGCTTATAAAAGCTTAGATTCTAAGAGCGTCAGATTGGTTGCTAACTAACTTAGATATTATTTTAAGTACCTACCGAATTCAGATGTGGCTTTGCCCGCGTCACCTTTTGAATTATTTTCCGGTACAAAAAATGTGGACCTACTTTAAGTTAATACTGAAGAATCGTATCTCATATTATCTGTAGCTTCGGCAGAGGCACCGACTCATAAAACTATGCATATTTTTTCTTGGAATTTTAAGATTTTTAATCATCCAAGATTGGCATTATTTCTCAACAGCTCATTCTGCCTCAATGTCAATCTCTACCACAATTTTCTCCATTTCCTTCGCTGTCATCACGCCAGATTTTCCTAAGCCTGAATCAAAGACGTGGTCAATCTTCAGACATCTATCAATAACAATCTAATGTCCAAGAATTTTATTAATTTAATAAGAAAAGAAAAAAAAATTACGAATAAAATCTTCCTTATAATCAAATCTCCATTATCCTTGCTCCACAAAAAATAATAAAGATCGCTATTTAAAAATCCCGCTAAGAAAAGCAAGTCGGCTATACCACGTAATGAGGCCGTGTTACTCGTTTAGTGGTAGTAGTTTCTTTTAACGGTAATACCGTTACTGTTATGGTCTTACCGGTAAGCAAGTGCATGAAGTTCAGAACTAATATGGCTCTTTACTGCAGATGGTAATGGTAAAACAATAGCTATTTCGTTTTTTAGGTTAAAAGGCTTTAGTTTTATGCAGTTTTGAGATAGTTTTGATGTTTATTTATTTATTTGCTAGCATGTCAAACACTGGTTTGTAGGCATGCGTTAAAATTTCATGGACATGCACCCTGTAAGGGCATTGCAAATGTTTACATATCAAATGATAACGTAATATAATCATCATCATCATCTGCCTAGCCTTTTCTTAACTATGTTGGGGTCGGCTTCCAGTCTAACCGGATGTAGCTGAATACCAGTATTTTACATGGAGCGACTGCCTATCTGACCACTTCAACCCAGTAACTGGGTAATACGATACCCCTTGGTAAGACTGGTTGTCAGACTTTTGGGCTTCTGACGACCCGTAACGACTGTCAAAGATCCACGAATGACAGCCGGGACCAACGGCTTAACGTGCTTTCCGAGGCACGGAGGAGTCTCGGTATGTAAAGATGGTCACCCATCCACTAACCAACCCCGGCAAGCGTAGCTTAACCTGATGGATCGACCAGTGCGGCTGTTATTACTTAGCCACGAGCTCCTCGATTACGTAATACAATATTGATTCTAATTATAACAATTCATTACATTTTAAACTCATTATTACATTTTATTTCAAATAAATCATTTTTATTAATTCGTTCATTCATTTTGGTCATTATTAGTAAGCATAACATTATAGTAATATAGTAGAGTAATTTACTATGATTTTCGCATTTACGTCACAGCAGTGTTACAGCGTTATGGTACGGGGATATTTTAAGACTTTTTTATACCGTCCAGAAAAGTATCCTTAGAGAATTTTACAAAGTGCTTAGAAGGTTTCTGGTAAGTAATAACAAAAAAAAAAATTATACATGATAATATGTTACATTTAAACAGACATCCCTATTAGATTTTTGAAATCATCATAGTTATACCTCATATTCAGCTTACTCCGAAACAAAGGTTTTTGAAGCAAACTTTTCTAGAAAATTACTGAAAATATAACCACTTCCTATTATCAACCAAAAACTACCATTGTCATCAGAATCTACCACCCGCCATAATCGTTAAAGTAACGCGTTAAAAATCTACCAAGAGTAAGAAGAGTCGGGTTAGTTCGAGAGCATTTAATTACTCACTAATTAGTTTTGTCTTCATTTAATTTACTTTAGGTGCTAGTTGAACGTTTAAAGCGAGAATTTGTCCACTTATAACTAGGTTTTTTAAAAGATCTTCTGTCTTTTAAGCAAATCTAGATTAAAATAGAACAGAATATTCATTTATTTGCTCAGAATGTAAGTAAGTATTTACAATAAGGTGGTTACAATAATATTAAAGGATCCTTGTACATTCTACCATTTTGGCATGCAAACATTAATGCAGTTCATCAACAAACATACAAATATTGATACACAACTAAAATTATTTAATAGAAGTACAGTTAGTTTCTTTTTGAAAGACCGAACTTTTTGACTATTTGTTGAAAGAAAAATGAAATGGTCCTACTGGCAAAGAAAAAGTAATAGCGATAAAAGATATGAATTAAAATTCGTTTCAAATTTTACAAAATTAAATTTGATTGAAAAACTTGGTCATAATGTTTATCTTCCTAAGATAGAATCTTAGGATATCACTAAAGGCCAAAGTTTCAAATGTATAACTACTAGTTTTTCATCGTGAAAACATGGCTATTCTACATTAGTTAAGTACTCCATTTTTCTTTCGTTTTTAATCTAAGGTTATTGTTAAAAATGTATGCAGATTCCACATATGTACACGAAGTTATCAGTCTCTGCCGTATTAAAAATAAAATAAACAGCAACGTCCAATAAAAATTGCGCCTCGAAGGACCAATTTTTCATCCATTCCGATCCCATATAACCGATCTTCACAAACAAAGGAAAAATATAACTCATATTGATACCTATCTACATTGTATTGCACATAAATTCTCCGCAAGTGCAAAATCGATGAATTTTGCAACTTTAGTACTGAAAGTTAATGACGTGTAAACTTCACAAACTGACATTAATATTGGACGCTCACACATTGGAATGTACCTATGTTTATAGTGTATAGGTATAATGCGATTAGTGCTCTGTTCTAGTTATGTGTTTTGAGGTATTAATTTGTGTTACGAATTATGCTTTGAGTACTATACATTAGTGGTTACATTGTTAGTTTTAATATTTTTTTGAAATAACATGGTTCAGGTCATAATAGGTGAAATCGTGTCCGGTATTTCACACGTTGGGAATTTATTGAGTACTAGCTTTTGCCCGCGGCTTCGCCCGCGTGGATGTCGGAAAATATCCCACGGGGACGTACCTACTACCGAGATTTCATACCTAATAAGAATAACAGAGGAAAACGTCATTGACTCCTACCGCTACGCCCGCGTTGCTCCGCGTAATTTTGAAACTGTGATATCTTTTAAACTATTCATTTAAATTATATGATTTAAAAGCATATTTTAATCTAAAAATGCCCAATTTAAATAACATATTTTTTCGGAAATAACAATTAAATTTTTATCAAATTCTGAAAGATAAAATGGTTATTGTGGGTCATCCTTTGAAGATAAACGTATGCCATCGGGGACTTTTTTGTTGAACTTTTTAAGGTGAACAATACCGTAGAACATAATTTTGATGTATCTTTTTCGGCTTAGGCAGTGCACGCAAGTAAAGCTCCCAGTCGGCATGATTTTTTCCGACTTCTTCAACATTAATCGTCAAATTTCAGCCAATTTACACAAAACCTTAATGAAAAAAACCTTTCACGTGAATCACTCCGTCCATTGGTGAAAACCGTTTGAAAATCCATTCGGTAGTTTTTGAGTTTATCGCGTTCAGACAGACAGACAGACGCGGCGGGGGACTTTGTTTTATAATATGTAAGGACTAGCTTTTGGCCGCGACTTCGCCCGTGTGGAGGTCAGAAATTACCCCCACGGGAACGTGCTACCGGGGTAAAAAGTATCACAATACGTCCAAACTCCGTTCAGTTATTAAGGCGTAAAAAGGAAGCAGACAGACACAGTTGCTTTCGCATTCATAATATTTTCTTTTTTTATTAACTACTAGCTTTGGCCCACGGCTTTGCCCGCGTGGATGTCGGAAATTATTCTACAGAAACGTACTACCGGGATAGAAGTATCCTATGTATTGATCCAGGTTATAAAATACCTGTGTGCCAAATTTCATTGAGTAACAAACATTCAAACACACGAACATACAAACATTCACATTTATAATATTATAGTAATAGGATAGATTGTAGAGTCTAAAATGCTTCCAAGGCGGTTAATATCTCTATTTATTAAAATCTTACTCATCACAAAACCTTCGTGATGAAAGGTAACCCATTTCGCAAGGTAACCTTGCACAAAATCTATAACTTCCATTCATTAATAATGCCAACCCACAGCAACATATAATTATTCCCTCAGATCTTATTTAACCCTTCTCACACCGCACCATCAAACCTTTCTATTTGAATCCCAAAACCAAGACTCACATGGTGAATACGAGGTCCATTTGGCCCCATAAAAGTCAATCGATCCGTCGACGGCTACAAGCGATTGTATTTTGATCCGAGCACAGTAGGACACGGATTGAAACCTTATCTTCTATCGTATTGACTTTTGAAGGCTTTCTGACCGGCATGGACATGATGAGGGTTAGGTTTAAGATTAGGTTCTAGGGATTAATATTTTGGTATTATGATTTGAGATTGGGAAACTAATTTTGATGCAGATCTTTGGCGGTTGGTGAAATTAATTTTCTTTTCAGCTTTTTCAGGATTTTTCTAAGCAAATTAAGAAAGTTTGTTCTACCACAAGTTTGCTTGTCTATTTAGATTTGGTCTCCGAGGAAAAATCACAGTAGTGTGGGATCGGAATAAAAAGAGGATCAATGTTTCCAATATCAATATCCAAACTTTTGTCCCCCATCTTTTCCTAAACTCCAAACACTACAAAAGCAAACAAACAAATATTCTAGACTATCCTCAATCCATCAGTCATAGTTTTAAGAGTTATGACAGATACAGTCGTACCAACTTATCTGAGGTTTAATAATAACTGGCGTTTGCCAATGCATGGCGGGCGAGATAAGAACCGGCCGATCCCGCCAATAAAAGTGGCCAATCGGACTCGTAAAACTTTATACACCCACGATGTTTAATCAGACGGTATAAACGCATAGATACTGAGACTTTTGTATCGTAGATGTTTGGTCTTTTGGTATTATACTTGGAGGATTTTACTTGAACATTTGAGTTTTTTGATAGATGCTAAACTAAATATTAAAATACGTATTATCACGAAAATATAGATGCGTATTTTTGGGTTAAAAGCTAATTAAAAATAACGTGAGCTGGCCAACTTGACTACCAACTTTTTACTTTTAAGTCGAAGTAAATATCAAAACGATTAAATATCGCCTATCATCATCATCAGTCTATAGCAGTCCACTGCTGGACATAGGCCTCTCCAATTGCACGCCATTCAGCTCTCGGTAACTCTCATCCAGCTACTACCAGCCACTTTGCGAAGATCGTCACTCCACCTAGCCTGAGGGCGTCCTACCTTACGTTTGCCAATTCGCGGTCTCCACTCAAGAACACGTGTACCCTAACGATCATCGGTTCTACAGCTGATATGGCCGGCCCACTGCCACTTCAGCTTGCTAATTCTGTGAGCTATGTCGATAACTTTGGTTCTCTGCCGGATCACCTCGTTCCGGATTCGATTCCTCAGAGAGACTCCAAGCATAGCCCGCTCCATGGCTCGCTGAGCAACCTTAAATTTATGGACCTGCTGTACCGTGAGTGTCCACGTTTAATCGTCGCTTGTATTGGACGATAATCACTCCTATTTTACGAGATACACCTAAAAAATTAGCCCATTGATCGACAAAAATCCAATTCAAAACCCACCTTGAACGTCCCAAATCCAACCTCATCGCATCTGTCAAATCCCATTACAGTGATTAATATAATATAAAGGATAAAGTTAACTGAATCGAAGTGGGCCACTCGACTCTATTCATTACGACTATGGAGTCCGCAACTAAATCCGTTCGGATATCAGGTTTGATTCCCCGTTTAAAGTCGAATAGGCCGGAAATCGATTGCTTTGGAAGCTTTACGTTCGAATTGTAGGCGAAAATTGCAAGGATCAGCATTCGCTGGATGTTCGGGGTTCATAAGCGATTTTTTGTGTGGACGTTATGGCCAGTACCCTTTTTTTTTTGGGTGGGAAATTATCAAATAACTTCTCCCGCTCTGAGTGGAGCAGGAGGGCGTGTCAGACTCTTACTGACTAAAACCCACCCGTGTTCCTTCTGTTGCCCTATTGCCGGGGGCCACAATTTCCCTTTCGGCCCATATTCGCAGCCCCGGCAGGCATCGGCCCTAGCGGACCCCGTCAATTCTGCTGACATCTCTTTGAGGCGCGCGTGGAACACAACGCGCCGTCGACCCGGGCCTGGTCCTTATCGGACGGCGAGCTATGGCCTGTACCCTAATTGCGTAATACAACACAATCACAATCTGTTTCGATTTGAAACAGATTGCTTATCCATTGCTTCATAAGATGGAAAAAAAATCTGCTCAACAACGTAAATAACGCAATGAATGTTGTTGAACAGTCAAAATGAAACAAATTAGGCAAAATTGTTTACGAAAATAAGTTACGCTATTAGGGTACAGGTTTTTAATGATCATGGTTCAGAGCAGTATTATTATGGTTTCAACTAAAGGTAATTGAATATTCTAGAAAATATCGTATTATGTTCCACTAAGGTTCCGCTCATGGAAGCGGGGCTAAGAAGTTTAGTGATCTTAAACAAGTTTTGTCAAAATACCTACGCGTAATAAACAAATTGTTGATTTTTATGTTTATTGTTGTTATAGTACAGTATTCTACTGTTCTTTTTAGGGTTCCGTACTCAAAAGGTAAAACGGAACCCTATTACTAAGACTCCGCTGTCCGTCCGTCTGTCTGTTTGTCCGTCTGTCACCAGGCTTTATCTCATGAACCGTGATAGTTAGACATTTGTAATTTTCACAGATGATGTATTTCTATTGCCGCTATAATAACAAATAAAAAACAATATAAAATAAATATTTAAGGGGGCTCCCATACAACAAACGTGATTTTATTGCCGTTTTTACAGATAATGGTACGGAACCCTTCGTGCGCGAGTCCGATTCACACTTGGCTGATTATTTTAATATTATACTAGCTGTGCCTCGCGGTTTCACCCGCAGAAGTCTCGATCCCGTGGGAATATCGGGATAAAAAGTATTCTGTGTTAATCCAGGTTATAAACTATCTGTGTACCAAATTTCATCCAAATCCTTTCAGCCGTTTGAGCGTGAAGAAGAGACAAACATACACACACACTCACAAACTTTCGCCTTTATAATATAATATTAGTAGGATTCACTAGTAAATATGAACCTCCGTATCCTGATTGTAGCTAGAAACCACTTAGTAGACCTCTATTTTTAAAGAACCAAATTAATTATGTAAGAATCTACCAGTATAAACATATAAACAACAGAAAATCCCATTCACAAACAACCTTCCAGTTCCCTACACACCAAAATCAAAACAAGACCTACATTTTAACACACGATCCAATTCGCCGTCACATCCAGTCGCCTACATCCGCGCTCGGACTGTGCGAACGGAAATAACGCGCTTAATAGATTCGCTTCGGCTCACAACTACGCTGACAACTGTATAATCTATTTATGAGGAAAACTGCCCGACGCCAGTGTTTCGACGCTATGTGCTAGTGTATAAGTTGTGCAGGAGTATAGTTAAGTTATTAAGGCCCGTATTAAACGTTGTAGTTTTTAAAGTGAAACTTTTATTAGATCATCTCAAACTTTTTCGTCTGTGTGTTGCATGTCGCGTGACGGTCGGCCGCGGAGTAGGGATAAAGTGAAAGGAGCTTGTCAGAGCAGCCAAAGCCAATATATTATGGCGGCGCCTATAGTTCGCTTAACAGTTTCACTTTTACCGTGGTTTCATAAAACCACACAATCCTTTTTTTGGTTCTTTTGAGCGTTTTATAGCTAGAAAGCAGCACCAGCAGGGTTGCATAAAAAAGGGCATAGTATGAGCCACCCCATCGCCATTTTGATTTTTCTTCATAGTTGCTGCGCACGATGAAACTGTACAGATATGCGGGTAGAACACACTTAAACAAAGCATTTCCATAGATATAGTATCCTAAAGCAGGAATCGTTAAGATTGCTAAATGAAATCTTTACACCCAAATATCTCGATAATGTGACACGTTCAGAGCACCATATTTCGTAAAAATAATATTTATTAAGTGTCCTCTTCCCAATCACCTATAAATACCAGTTTCATTGCACGCCACATAAGCATAAGCAATAATCAGCCTATGATGTTCCCGCTGCTGCGACACAGGCCTCCTCTCCGAGAGGGAGTGAGCTATAATCTACCACGCGAGCCCAGTGCGGGTTGGTAGATGTCACAAGTCTTTAAATTTTTGGTTTTAGGACATGCCGGTTTCCTCACAATGTTTTCCTTTATTCACTATTTTGAGAGCAGTGGTGATGAAATTATTTACTCAAAGTAACACGCCTGGCTGGGTTCGAACCCACGACCTACATACAACTCGTAAGTCGGGGCCGTTACCACTGGGCCACTACTGCCCGCCGCAACTGCGCAGAAATATCAAAATGGCGATAGGTTAAATCAAAACTATGTCAGCGTTCAAACCCCTTTAATTTGGGTTAGGTATTATGATAATCTAGAAATATCTTATAGAAATCTAGAGGCTCCTGCACACTTGCAACAGGTTTTGCGTTTTATTGTCTAGTGTCTAAAGACCGCCAGAGTATTTATGTGAATATCAGCATGTGGATTTAGCTACCAACACTTGCTTTATTTTGTGCGGACTCTGACTTAACCATAGCCAGCTCGAATACTAAATTGCAGCTCGTAAATGGAACGGCTTGACCGTAGAAGTGCCACGTAAAATAGCAACATTGTCGCATTTTTAGCAGAATTTAAAAATTAAGGGAGTTCTCCTTAACTTTCATAATTATTACAAGTTTTACTTCGTTTTTAAGTCGAGAGTCCCTTCAAAGCACTAAATTAATTGCTTCAACAGCAGTGATAGCTTCTAGTGGTGTGGGTGTGACCGTTGGACTGCCAAGTCAGACCTATGTCTCAAGTTCGAACCCAAGGCGCGTACCTCTGACTTTTCAGGGTCATGTGCGTATTTTATAATGACTTGCTTCAAAAACGCTTAAGAAAAACATTGTGAGGGAAACCGGCATGCCTGAGAGATATTTCTCAACAGCATGTGAAGCCAAGTCAGAGGCCCATCATGGGCGGCATAAAATCTCTGACACCAGGTTAGTTACCACACAAAAAAGAAAGAAAGATTACTTTCTGGTTGCAATAAACTTTATTTTGTTGGGTTGCTTTTCGAGGAACAAGTACCAGAATACCACTTTAATACAATCCAGTCATCTCAAATAAAATCTGCAATTTTTCTAATCCACTACCAAAAGTCCATGAAATATTAATTACTAGCAGACGTCACGCGGTTTTACCCGCGTAGTTCCCGTTCCCGTGGGAGTACGGGGATGAAATATAACCTATATCACTCGCTGATAATGTAGCTATCCATTGCTGAAAGAATTGTTCAAATCGGTCCAGTAGTTTTTAAGTTTATTCGTTACATACAAAAATACAAATCTTTCCTCTTTATAATATTATTATAGTATAGATCTAAGCTTTAAAAGATCGCTTTTAGCGATGAGACCACCCATTTTGTCACCCTATGTAAAATTTCTACTTTTGTAACTGTCATAATAAATGCTGCACGTAATAAAAAGTATTAAAAATTCAAAAGTCATTTATTTAAACTAGGCTGAGAATCAGCACTTTTCGAACGCCAAAATTACATAAGACGGTCCCCCAAAATGCCCACCCTTCACCAGTTCCTAGTACCAGCTGGGAAGAAGAAGTGGTGCAACAAACTCCCCAGCAGCACAGCTCTGCCCCCGATAAAAAAGCCTCATCTAACATTTTTTCCAGATTTGAGTTATATATCAGGCAGATGCGCCTTTTTTTTCTGATTCCGGCAATGTATATAACTCGAATCTGGAAAAAATTTTAGATGCGTCTTTTTCTATCAGGGGCAGAGCTGTCTGTTCAAGTTAAAAAAAAAATGATTCTATACGATAGTATGCAAAATAATTTACATTATGCAACGCAAAACATAATTTAAATGATAAATTATTAATATTGTACCTATCCATCTCTCTATTATCCATACTTTATATCGAGGCACAAACACACTATGGGTGCCCACATTTAAACAACATACTATTAAAACTTCTAACGGTCAATACAGCCACGCATTATTACCCACGAATAATACCTGTCTATTATTAGCCTAACTGCCTAATTTTAGTCCAACTGCCTAATGTTAGTATTGGCACACATTAACATTTAAAATTATCGATGTTTCAAATATAATTTATGTGTAACAGTAACTACGACCATTGATATTCAATGCGTTTAGTCCGATAATGCGTTTAGTAGTTCAAATGCGTATCTTTTAGTCCGTTTATTAGATATCATTTTGTATGTTTATTTGTACTATTAATTCATTCATGTTATAGTTTAGAGCGGTTGTTTGTAAATAATTGAGTATTGGTTAGAATCTGATTATTAAATTAGTATTGTGTTAACTATGTATTTAATTAAAATAGCGCCAATTGATAGTGGAAACTAATATTGTTCTAATAAGAGTAAATTCTAATTCATGTTATGTCCAGGACTGCACTATTGCCTTTTTATTTTTAAATTACAATACTATGCCTTTGGGCTAATTTACTAACTATAAAATTATGATACCTACTGTTCTGTGTGTTTCGTTATAATAATATAGAATCACAAAGAAACTACCTACGTCTTATTCAGTAAATTTTCTCTAGTCCGATCAATTTGAAAATATATTTACAGACAGCTTTAGGTGTCTATGTACCTACCTGTTAATTACTTACATAAAAACGTATCTCAAATACTACTTTCCTTTCTCATTACTACTTAAAACAAACAAACATAAAAACAACTCACAACTTACTAGTTACTCATCACGAATTCACGATGATTAATATAACACTTGCGAAACTCCAAATGTACAGGTGAAAGCACTTACCTGAAAAAAAGAAACGTAAATTAAAAACTCGCTCAGTCATCAATCAGTTAATGGTGTGTCGGCATTACACACGCTGTATTATAATGATTTACATCAGCCCCGTAATGGGTTCATTTGGGTATTTCGGTCGCCTGTTTTCCAACTACAAACACTGTGTCACAATTCCACCCATAATCTGCTAGTGTTTGAAGCTGAATGCAGTTTTGTGTCGTTGTGTGTGCCGCTTTGAGTTGTGTGTTGATCCTTTTTTTGTTGCATCTGTGTAATTTATGGAAGTGACACTATTCAAGTGTGGCTGTGTTTGTGTTTTTAGTGGGAGTAGCCGGAGGTTACTGCACGATGTAGGTACTATTTAGGTATGTTATTTTAATTAAATATATATTGTTTTAGTTACGTATCAGTCTACAGTACGAAAAATATCAGTAAACAACAGTATTTGTATTCTTGCAACCTTTATTTTGTATACTAGGTAGATAGGCATATATACTTTACATACTAGATTTATTTTAACTATTTACGCTTTCTTCTAAAAATTACCAAACAGACGATTGAATCAAAAGACCAAAATACTTGAAGATGATGTCGCAAAGGACCATACTACTTACAATATAAACTCATAATATCTATTATAAGTGTGGTGTCTAGCACAAATCTCTTTATAATAAGAAAAAATATATTCAACGAAATCGTAAAATACAACAAAATTCAACCACCAACAATTCAAATAAAAATCCCCTAAATTTTAGCCACTAAAAGTGTGAAGTCATAACTCGAAACGCCACCACCTCGAACAACACTAATCACATTGCCTAAACAATGGCAACACTACAAATTCGTAATGAAAGCCGACGGCCAAAGAATTGCGTGCGGAGCTCTGATTGAGCCGAATTATGTTTTGAGGAATGCTATTGCATTAGTTAATGCACAGTGAGGTATGAAAAACGAGTCGTGGATGTAGAGACATTAGATGTGGTATTTGATTGTTTAATTTTGTGCAGTTACCAACTTGCTGCATATTTTGACCACGGTCGGCATAAGCTGGTTTAATTATTGGATGCAGTTCGTTTTGATATGAGAGAAAAAGAAAATAATTTTGGATTCTTGCTCGTTCATAAATACCTTAAAATAATAAGCGTGAATGTGAAACTCAAAACTCAAAGCATTTATTTCTAATAAACCAATTACAGGCACTTTTGAATTGTCAAGGGGTCGGTCAGTTAGAAAGATGAAGCTATTATAGTTGCCCATTCCAAAGCGTAGTAGGTACCTATGGAGAAGAACGGGCAAGAAACTCCACGGACACTCTTTTAAATAAAAAAATAGTTACAAAATATTGGTTACATAATTCAGGTTGAAATTATACATGTGAGAACGATGCAGAATGTTAAAAACGTCAGTAATAAAGAAATAAAACAATTCAAAAATTAAATTAAAATAAGCCGTGGCAGCTAAGAGATGACTAGTCCCTACTGACAGCGCCCGTTCACGAACATGACGCATGGATTAGCACCATTCAGCTCAACCATTTTGAAGGGAGCTAAATGATCCAACACACACGCCACCGTCAGCGAGACATTTGAGTGAGCATGACATACTCTCAGCCGCCAGGGCACATTCAATCAATGAAAGACGTACCTAGTAAATAGTAGCTTCATAGTAGGTACATAGTACTCACGCATGTGTTATGCAATTATACGATAGTGATAAGTTGATATTGATATTTTCATTTGATAAACTATTGTTTTAGACATCAAACGATGAGGGATTTGGATAGGTACAAGTTGAATCCGATAAAAAAAAAAAATGATATTGTCATGTATTTTGGTTCATAAATATCTCAAAGGACTAAGCATTAATGTGATGACTGATGAGTCAATAGTGATATTTTGATTTGTTTGCTATTCTTTTTAGATAGGTATCAAAAGATAATTCTTATTTCAAGACAAGTACCTACCTACCACAAAACTAAAGCTACAAGGAACGTTGAATGTGGGCTTACCAATGCACTAATTGTCATAAATTGGACGGTATCTTAGGCACCAAAGACAAGGCTGAAGTTCAACAAGAGCGATAATAAATATCCAAATTACACACAAAATAGAAAACAATCACTTCTCGTGCAAATCTAGATCTTCGTGCAGCGCATTAGCCGCGCGCTGAATAATGTTCAGTTTGGTCGAAAATTTTCAGATTCCGTGTAATTGTGATTTAGTGCGGCATTAGAGTTTGATACGCGATAAACTTATCGGTCGAAATACTGGCTTTAGAGGTGAGCTCAAAACGTGTTTTAGGAATCGAGTAATTTTGCTGTCCAATTGTTTCTACTGTCGAAATGTTTTTTGTTTACTTTTTACTTCGACACATGGTAACCAAGGAGGTAACTTATCAAAGATTTTATTTTGAACATAGAGTTGTTCAAAGTAACGAAAAACTAATGAACATAAATTGGTGCGTGAAAAATTATCGTTGTTCGTCACTGATTCTGGAATTTATAATGAACTAGCTTTTGCCCGCGGCTTCGTCCGCGTGGATGTCGGAAAATATCCCACAGGAACGTGCTACCGGGATTCAGAGTATCCTATGTCGTAACCCAGGACTTAGCTTATCCTATGCCTTTCATCTAGAAATCCGTTTAGCCGTTACGGCGTAAAAAGGCAGATAATAAATCTGTTTTAGGGTTCCAAACCTCAAAATGAAAAATGGAAACCCTTAAAGGATGACTTCGTTGTCTGTCAAGACCCTTTTGCTCAAGAACATGTAGAGGCATCAAGTTGAAATAAATATCAAAAATGTATAATCAATTTAGTTGGATTGAATTTCCGCGCAATATTTGAGAAAAGTACTATCCACAACGAGGCATTGATGGACTGACGTATGTGTGCCTCGGCCCACATTTTCACCTTCGTCCATCAATGCCCCTGTTGCAGACCGCGACAGTAATGTACTATTATTTTCTTCGAATAATAATTCTAAAATTAACGCATATATACCCCTCCGGAAAATCATGAACGGACACAGTGCCAAGTACTGGCCGCAGCGCTCAATTAAATATCTCCGTTTACTAACGGACATAAAGTAGTGCTCCATACTACGATATCCATTACTGGAACATCGTGTCATGCTGTGCTGTCTCGGTTACGGAAAGCTGTATTCTTTTCGTTCTAGTGAAAGAGGAAAGTAATAAAATGTATCACCTTATTCAATTATACCCCGGCCCCATATTTCTTAACTATGCACGATAAAAGCTAGTAGTTCTGCGAACAATAGACCTCGCAAGCACAAACTTTTTTGCAACAACTTATTAATATTTAAAACAAAAAACATGGTAAATATTCCGTACTAGCGACCCCGCCATGCTTCGCAAGGGTGCAATCTACTTTCTGCGCAACTTTCTTTTTTTTTTTTTCATATGAACCTTCTTCTGACAATAACAAACACAAAAAAAAAAATAGCGAAATCAGTCCAGCCGTTCACGCGTGATGCCGTGACCAAGGGAAATAGGGATTCATTTATATATATATAGATAGATAGATCAAATAACTTTAGTACCTAGTGAAAATAATCATGTCAGTTTAAAATCTTATAATTAATATACCTATCCAACTTAAGAAAACGACTGCGGCTGTAATAACTAAAAAGAATATGGTGGTAAGACGATAATTAAACAGAAATAAACTAGAGTACAACTAACCAACTACTTACTATCTGTTAAACACGACACTTTACTGGTGAAGCTACTTAACACCTAACAAAACTCAGTCACACTAAATGTTCGACGAGACCTAACCATTTGGCGAGAGACAACGATAGTGCGATCTAGCGGTGTACAGTAGCGCCACCTGGTGACCTTATTGTAAAAAGTTTTAGAGAATACGGAAAATTATTTTCAGAATTATTTAGTTTTGTTATGAGAAGGTGGTCCCAGGAATTCTCACGTTTACACTCGTACTTGTCACATTCGTCATTGCCGCTCGTCTCCCTATGTCACAAAAATTGTGACATTATCCAGATTCTTCCCACAAGTCGTTCGTACATCACGAATTGTTGTACGTCGCGTGAAGCAATCTATTCCACATACCGATGCTACTTTTTAAACGCAGTCATAGTTGTTCTTAAAATAACTAATTATTATTTAAATAATTTGAAATTAACACTAAAATTTATATGTAAAATAAATTTAAAATAAAATTAATAAAACTGTTAAGCTTATTAAAGGTTTTAAGTTACATTTTATATGTATTTATCAATATGATATATATTATCATCATTATTGATTTCGTGACTCTGTTTTTATTTAATTATTATCAACATTCAAATAAGTTCTCCTTAGTATTTGTTACAACGGAATGTATGGCTGATCGCGATACCGTTACCGACACCTCATTTTTGTAAACGCGTGTTCGTTTTATTTATATTAAGAATGCGGCGACGCATGAATTGTCCATACAAACGTAGTACATAAATAATTTGCAATTTGAGCATATCTCAACCATATTATGTTGATATTCGGATTGAGACAGTATTTATCTAGGCTCCTACGTCTTTTTATTTCCAAAAACTTACCTTTAAATGAAGTGTAAGCGAATTGCATTTCGTACATTTTTACAGCGTAAATGACATGTTTTCATATTGTTTTTTCTGTATTATAAATAACAATGTTTGTAATATTGTTTCCGTAGAAGCATAGTTTATGTTATCAAGTTACAAATTATCAAAAAAAATGGAAGTACATTAAGTTTTCATTCATAATTTTTTGTATTACGGAACACATCCAAATTTATCACAAATTTTCAAAAGCTAGTAGTACTATCGCGTCAAGCAATAATTGTCAATGTGTGTGTGGTAGTATTGCTCACTGTAGGTGTATCTCGGCGCTCCGACAGGCACTCACACTAGCGCAACGTGCTTGGAATTGAATTTTGCAAACATCTCGATTTGTAATTGCGAGCCGTGTCGCCGGCCTCTTAAGTTACAGACCAATATTCTATACAAGTATTTTTCTTCCACCAACACGATCTTGAGTTTTCACTTCTGTCAGCACTCCCGGAGTGCCACTGTTTTTTTTTTTATGTATGAAGTCAAAATATGAAATGTACCCAATAACCAATAGGCGATGCATTTACAATCAAATGACGCCGATTGACTCCTATGCAAATATCAACAATGTTCGCATAATTTGACATTTTATATTTTTACTTCATACATTTTAAAAGAAAGAAGAAAAAGTTTTTTTTTAAAGAAATGTCCACCTTGTCTCTGCTTCTTTTGACGTTTGAAAATGAATGTCTAAGGAGAAAGACAATAAGATGCTGGGCAGCCTGCACAGTATTGTGTAGCGTGGTACTGCAATCTATATCTATCAAATTTTTCTTATTAGAAACCTAGTCCAGCAATTTAGGATATAACAGGAGTGTGTTTCCATCATTTTCTCAGTGGTGTTTGTAATTTTAATTTAGGAAGCTTTAGTTTTGTACATTAAAATAGGTACTATTTTACTACACTTCGCGTGAGCCCATATCTCATTATGGACTCAAACATACAATAAATCATATTTAATGCGTCAGGCGTCGACTGAACACCGTATTAACTAACGCTTATCATTTAGCTGTGGAAACTAATTACATTAAATTTTTTACAAGTTATTACGAAAATGGCCTCCATTACTCTTCGGACTAATTCGAGTGTGCGAGGAAATTAACGGACAATTCTTTCGACTTGTTAAGTAGGTTTGATTATAATATTCTGTATGATATAAATGGAAAATATTAAAGTTTAAAAAAAGGCCATGATGGGTATTGTTATAATTAATATTCATCCGAATAAAGGTGCTTAAAACCTTTAATAGCACGCTGGAAAATTTAAAGATTCCCTTTTAAAATAAAAAACAACAATTTCGTATTAAAACAGTGAAACTCAACAATATTATTCTTTACTTTGAAACGAGCATCGAAACACAATATTCTTTTAATATTAATTTGCTTAAAGCTGACATAAACATTGAAACACTGCTGGTAAATATAATATTAAACGTTAAACGTTCTGTAATTGCATTCACAAACAACATGGCCACTGTGTGTATTGTAGTCTGGCCTCAGGAATGTATATTTAATGACAATTATGGGCAGAATTAAAATAATACAGACCGGTTATCACGAATGTGGAAGTTTATTTTAAAATATTGCCAATTACTGTGTCTGCGTTTCTGAAAACTGAAATTGTTACTAAATATTTACTGAAGGCATCCATAAAATATTAAGTTGATAATTTGTAGGCGAAATAACATAAGTGAAGAAAGTCTTATAACTTTATTTAGTTACGTTGACATTCTTATTACGTTCGAAAATCATGTCCACTACTTTTACAATTTAACTAATTTTAAATACTTCTTAAAAATTTAAATTCATGGGATACATATTGAATGTTGCAAACCCGATACACAGCTCAATAGAACGCAAATAAATTCTATTATTAACAACAGAACGTCATGTAAGTAAAGAAAAATTAGATCATGACCGCATTTCAACGGTCAGTAAAAATTTTATCCTTCATTATTAAAATGAGCAATATTTGTATATGTGTAATCACGGTCGCGAAAACGGCTCTAACAATTTCAATGAAAATTGTAATGTTTGCGGGGGCGAAAAATCGATCTAGCTAGGTCTCTTATGTGGGCAAATACGTTTTATCTATTTTCACGCGAGCAAAGCTCGGTCGACCTATTTATATCTTATGTGTTTCCATTTTAAACCGTTGTTTCTAGGCGATCGAAAACTCGAAATCCAAAGTTCGACTGTCAAAATAATTGCAATAGACAACTCCCAAATTAGTCCTTCACTGCACCGAATATTCCAAATCGGCGACAATAACTATAAAGTTAAAGAAGCAATACATTTTATTACCGTTTTAATTAAACACAGTAAACAATTTGGAGTGGTATTAATACTATTGGTAGTGGCCTCGAGAAGGTCAAGATTATCTATGAGATTTTAGTACACCAAATAAAATATCATCAACTTAAAATACAATAGACGTGGATATATTTAGTAATCTGTTCCGCTTAGCTATTTCTAAAAAGCCATAAAAAACTCCTGAAATAAATCGACACGTGTTTCACCTTTCAACGAGGCATCCTCAGGATGACAATGGACTGATACTGGTCTGCACTCAGCGTTCGGTGTGGCAACACGCCGTATTCGAGTTCGCAACAAGTCCATCGTCATCCTGAGGATGCCTCGTTGAAAGGTGAAACACGTGTCGATTTATTTCAGGAGTTTTTTATGGCTCTTTAGAAATAGCTAAGCGTAAAAGGTTACTAAATATATCCACGTCTATTGTATTTTATAATGGATTTTCGCAAGGTCACGCCTGAATCAATTAACTATCTTATCAACTTAAAACAGGGTAATGGTGTCAGTTTCAATTGAAAATTAAAAACCTTTCTTTCAGACATCTCTACCTTTTTCAAAGCTTTAGGTTCTGATCGTTACTCTATGCCTCATATAATTTTCTAGCCGCATCGCCAGTATCACTTGAAATAACCTTTAAACTACCGTGCATCATAGTAAACTCATATTTAATACGCTACAACATCATACGATGGACACTGGCACGCAGTCACATCGCGTTATATTGCAGTAAAATGTAAAATATTCACTGGAGGTCATCTCAAACGGGTTACGACGAGGACAGAAGACTGTTTTGAAAGTAATGCTTGATGTAATATGGACGGACGGCAATGCGGTGACATTAAAAGTATAATCGTTATGGCAATTTTATTGGAGCAGAATATTTGGTTGGCGAGTTTTATTTCTTGAAATTTTAGAGACTGGACGTCTGAGTGATTATGTTTTAGTGTTTTGTGTCCCTTTTGTTAGGGATCAGAAGACTTAATAATGTCCTAGGTAATGTCGAGTGTCGGTAAGTGACTAAGGGATACCGTCAAGAGTTTTGGCAGCAGTACTTTCTTGTCTGATAATAATAATAAAGTACGGTCACCAATTCATCTGCCAATTGTGAATTCGTCTGCCAAGTGTGATAATTACATGGAGAGTGCGATTCTCGCAACCCAGCGCCGGGCACGCCACAATTGCGGCAATAAGACCCTTCTTTGAGGAGTGGCTAGAGAGGCACCACGTTGTCCTCATCTTCCGCCTGACGCAGGTCCTCACCGGACACGGCTGTTTCGGGAGGTTCCTGTTCAGGATAAGATGGGAGGAAACGCCCGGGTGTCACCACTGTGTGGATCGCCCGGAGGACACGGTGGAGCATACGGTGGAGGTCTGCCCGGCTTGGGCGGAGCATCGCCGTGTCCTCGTGGAGGCGATCGGTGGCGGTGATCTCTCGCGTCCGGCCCTGATTCGGGCCATAGTATGGAGCGAGAGGAAATGGGAGGCCGTCACCTCCTTCTACGAAGCAGTAATGCTCGCGAAGGATGAGGCGGAACGCGTGAGGGAGAGGCAAAATTTGCGCCCTCACGTCCCTAACCGCCGCAGGAGGAGACGCCCTGGGCATCGGGAATCACGAGCCGATTTCCGGCCACCCTAGGCGCGGGCTTGCGGACAGTGAGCAATGGGTAGCTCGCCGCCCGATAAGGACCAGGCCCGGGTCGACGGCGCGTTGTGTTCCACGCGCGCCTCAAAGAGATGTCAGCAGAATTGACGGGGTCCGCTAGGGTCGATGCCTGCCGGGGTTGCGAATAAGGCCGAAAAGGAAATCGTGGCCCCCACCAACATGGCAACTGAAGGAACACGGGTGGGTTTTAGTCAGTAAGAGTCTGACACGCCCTCCTGCTCCATCCAGAGCGGGAGAAGTTATTTGATAATTTCCCACCCAAAAAAAAAAGAAAAGTATTATAATTAAGCCAATTACCATCTTATCCATTAAATTTTACGACATTTAGAAGGCCCATGTGCAGCAGCTGATGCTTTTAAACTATTATGATAAGCCACAATATAGCCCAAACTGTCCCATCCTAGAGTTATCCAATAAATTCCCATCCCTTTAAAAACATTTACAAACAACCCACCTCAAAATACAAGTCACCTAATTAAAAGCCACCATAACCAAAACATCTGCCTATACGACTACAAACTAACGCAAAATCTCAAAATACATTGCCATAGCAGCCTACGCTCCTACACGACATGCAACGTAATTAAAAACATTTACAAACAACCCACCTCAAAATACAAGTCACCTAATTAAAAGCCACCATAACCAAAACATCTGCCTATACGACTACAAACTAACGCAAAATCTCAAAATACATTGCCATAGCAGCCTACGCTCCTACACGACATGCAACGTAATTACGCCACGCTGTTGACCCACACTAACTAAGGATTACGGTACACAAGTCCTAACTTGAGACATTTGCAACATAAATGAGATAGGAAGCTCTTCTTTGAAAGCCGAACGACGCCGGCTAAGATGAAGTTGAATCCTCTATAGCTACGAATAGAAATAAAGTGTTAAAGGGAACCGGGGTACTAGTAGTGGTGGGTGTAGTGCGCTGCAAAATGTAACACGGATATCTTTGACGATTCGTTTGCTATTGAAGCTCTAATTAGTGATGTCCACTAGCCTCGCCGAGTGGAGGTGAATCAAATCGCAGAAATTTGCTGCCTATATTTATTAACTATGAAACTGCATCCATTAGCGATGAGCCGAAGCGCGCCGAATCGAATCACCCGCGCGTATTGTTTGACAGGCGAATTTCTTCGCCGACGCGTTTCGAGTCTACTCGGCGCGCCTCAGTCGACGCGGGGATTCAGATGCGTATTGACGAGTTTTTTGTATCTAATCAAATGTGGTCAACCTTCTTTGAAGAAAATCGACCTTCCCGCACTAGTTGAATAGGCGCCAGCAAAGTTGTGTATGGAATTTTATTGCTGGTGAGTTGTAGTCACGTTTTGATTCGATTCTGCTGAGATGAACACACAAGGAATAAATGCGACTTGACTCGGCTCTCTTCGATTCGACGCGTTTCGTCTGTAGTAGGAATAAATGCAACTCTACTCGGTTCTCTTCAGTTCGATGCGTTTCGTCTGTAGTAGGAATAAATGCGACTCGACTCGGCTCTCTTCGATTCGACGCTTTTCGTCTGTAGTCGAAGTCAAGCTTTATATAAGCATGCGAGTATTCATTGCTTGTTATGCAAACATGACTCTATGTCTATCTGTTATCTTTTCACGCCTTAATAGCTGCTCTGATTTAAATAAATTTGGCACATAGGTGTCCACAACTAACCCAGGATAGGCCCTAAGATATTCTATCCCAGCAGTATGTTCCCATGGGATATTTTCTAATCTCACAGGCGAAGCCGCGAGCAAAAGCTAATCAACTCTAAAAGCTTGGAGGATTTATTTCGACTTTTAAAACCAATTTCTCTAAGTACTGAGCTTTTAAAACTAACAACAATAACTGTCGGTTCCCAAGTAGAGCCATAATGCTTACGATTCCCGAAGGATTGAGCAGGTAGAGATGATAGGTACCTTCTAGTCCTCGCTTTCCTTATCTATGACAGTATTAGGTTCCACATGCTACAAGGAAAGTAGTTATTATGTAGCGGAGCTACTTCTTCAATTAATTATTTATTTAAATTATAAGATGTATTTATTAAAATAAGTCAGTATTGTATAAACAAAAAGTAATATTTACACTTAAATTATACATCATCCAACTATATGCACCTAAATCTTATATATGTATATAGCTAAAAACTTAATTACAACCTAACATTATATAACTTTCGCTTTAGTACAAATTAAAAATTAATACATCTGTACAAACAGATAATTTTGTTAGTAGATATTTTTTATGTAGTTTTGTGGAATGCGGACCGGTTACCAGAGCGGGCGCTTGCGCCTTGTCTATCTATCTCTTTCACACTCGCGGCACTCGCTCGCAGGCATCAGTTGAGAATCGCCACCGGTCGCAAGTGCATGTTGCCTTCTCCCGTACCCGGTAAACGTTCGGCAATACCATCCCGTAGTCGTATTAACTTTATCCAGTGTCTTGGTGAAGTCTTATGCCTAGACGTGCTTATATTTTAACTGTGCCTATCGCTTTCTTTCTGTGCTCTTCATTTCGCCTTCTATTGTGTATCTGTGTCCTGTGAACCTCTAACCTTTGGACAATATATTTATTCTTTTCCGTAAGCTGTGTTTGCTTATTTATTGCAACCCTACACTGCTTCAATTAAATGGCTTCTTCCTAAAAAAGAATATCCTCGTTCCCACCATGGGTTTTTGGTAGATAACAATAGAAAGAAACCCTATGCCCAGCCTCTTCCTAACTACGTTAGGGTCGGCTCCCGTCTAACCGGATGCAGCGGAATACTAGTATTTTACATGGAGTGACTGCCTATCTGACCTCAACAAACTAGTTACTGGGTAACACGATACCCCTTGGTAAGACTGTTTGTCGGACTTTTGGGCTTCTGTCACGAGTTTTCAAAGATCTACGAATGACTGCCGGGAGCAACGGCTTAACGTGCTTGCCAAGGCAAGGAGGGGTCTCAATATGATATGGATGGTTTTTCTTTTTTGTGTTTTGTCTTTGCGTCACGTTTACCACAAATAAACGAGATTCCTTACTTTCTTTTTTAATTCTAAGGGTAGGTTAACCTTCGATCGAACAGCCGCTCACTGTTATCATTTAGCCACAAGCCTCTAGAACGAGAAAGATAAGAATCATCACTTAATTCTTTAAAACAAAAATCATGTAGGTAATTAAATTGGAGGTACTTCACAAATAAAAATGTACTGAAAATAAATTGGAAAATCCAAAAGTGCACGCCTCATAACGCTCATTCAAAAACAGTAAAATATTTAGACGACTTTTCATGAAGTATGTTTTGATTGCTTTTTTACCCATCAATATGGGTAAAATTTCTATCCTCGCAATCTTTACGTATTGTCAAAGACTATTTAAGTTTGATTTGTTGGTTGCTAGGCAACGAAAGAGGGTCCAAGTTGGAAAAACATAGGGCACTCAGAAAGTTTTGCGATACAAAAAAAAATATACTACTGGTTATAATTTTTTTATTATTACTTTTCAAAGAACTCTCCATTGGCGTCTATACACAGTTTCATACGACTAAACCAATTTTCATAACACATTTTCCAGTCCGCATCAGACCCCTTTCTAACCCCCTTCTCAAATGCAACCAGTGCATCTTCCGGTAATGAAAACTGTTTTCCCTTGAGTTGATTTTTTATTTTGGGGAACAAAAATGATAAATCCATCCGTAATGATATCTCAAACGCGTCGAGACGAACCTGCTTCAAATTTGGGCCATTCTACCCGAACCTCCTTCTGAGCCTGCGTTAGATTTTGCGGTACCCCCGTGAAACTATCTTCCTTTTCCGAAGATGCCTGTGTAGAATTTCATTCACACTTCCCGTTCCAATCTGCAGTATATGCTGAACCTCTTCATATGTAATTCGCCTATTCTCTTGAATTAAATTTTTCACAGCCAGCACGTTTTCTTAAGTAACAGTCGTCATAGAGCACAACTTCTTTCTTCGTCCGCCAAATTTACTCGACCACGCCAAATAAATTCGTTGAACCAGCGGAAAACAGTTGCTTTAGAAGTGTTTTTGTCTATTAACAACATTAGAAGTCTTTCAAGTCGTCATTTGACATTCATTTTCAGTGAGACAGAGTATTTTGAATTTCTCGTAAAAAAATGTGGAGGGAATTTCGAATTTGGAATGTTGTGTTTTTTTTTGTAGTAAATAGTCAAAGTTTTAATCGACATCAAAACCAGCCAGTGTCCCTTAGACAAAAATTGTTCACACAACAATTAATTGATTTTCTCGCAAGCTACAATGTTTTCAGGTTTCATACACTGATTGACGGGAATTTGTTTTAAACTATTTTGATGTTTTTTTCGTGTCTTCAGGATTAAATCAATATTTGAAAAGAACAGTATTAATCTCCATTAAACTAGTAGTTCTGCGAACAGTAGATCTCGCGAGCACAAACTTTTTTGCAACGATTAACCTTTAGCTAGTTGCGCCAACATAATCACACTGTTAAGTCGCGTGCGGATCCCAGAGTTTATTTGTGAAAAAGAAACATAAGTGAAAATATTGATTTTATAAATGAACTTTTAAGTAAAACATCTTAATTTATCAAAAATATAAGGCTTCTAGAAAACAATATGAAATATAATCTAAAAAATAAATAATAATATAAGCATATAAAATAGCCGCGTATGTATAATATTGGCTAAAATATGGACCCCACGAGACTTTTTTTTGTACCTTAGTATTTAGTACTTTTAGTTCATAATAGGCTTGTTTTAGAATTAAAAGTATTTTACATTTTATTCTAGCATTAGAATTTGATAAAATATCTGTTCTATCACCTTCACTTGTAAGGTTCCTACTTGTCAAGACAAATCCAACGAGTCCAACACAACAGGGCTACCGTGTAAAGTTGAGGTGTTCCTGTGGCCACCTTCCGGCACTATCATCAGACCCTAGACTACACCTTGGGCTAACTTACCTACATGACAAAACACATCGAAATGACCTAAACACAACGGGGCTATCTTGTCTAGTTAAGGTATTCCTATAGTGACCTTCCAGATCCATCATGAGGTCCTGGACTACACCTGGGGTTACAGTACTTGGCAAGACAAAATCAACGACCGCAAACACAATAGGTAGGGCTATCTTGTTAAGTTGAGGAGTTCATGTGGACCTAGACAGCACCTAGTCTAAAAGCACTTCTCAGTGCATAGTCCAGGGAGTCTAAAAACGACGGTTCTAACATGTTGGTTGAGGAGTTCCTATGGCCACCTTCCGATTCCATCAGACCCTGAACACCACCTAATATAAAAGCACTTATCAATACATATCCAATGAGTCCCTAAGATAATGATACTTTCATGTTTCTTTGGCCAAATCTTCGGATTTCGTGGTTAGGGAGTAGACCAGCAGACAGAAACCATGAACGATAGCCTGTAGTTTTCGAAAATATTTATATTTGACGGCGATGACTTACTTTAATTCTTATCAAAAATACATGACATCCACATAACATCAATCAATACGTCAAATTCAAATTTAATAACCAGCTAAGTGCGTGAACCACGCACAATGAAGAGTTCCGTAGTTGAGATCAATTTATCCCAAATACAAATTATAACATTGTAGTTGAAAAACATGTTCTCTCATACATTCCAACTGCAAATGTAAGTTGGTCGATCATTACTCGTTAACTTGTGAAGCATACTTAGCTGTGATAGTTTCCTATTTGTTGTAATATAATTATCACTTGCTTCAAAAACGGTGAAGGAGAAACATCGTGAGGAAACGAATGCCTGAAGATATTTCTCGACGGCATGTGAAGCCAAGTCGAAGTACAAATGTGCCCCTTTCGGATCGGACAGGGTTTTTTTATATGTTGTAGATATACAAGGTGTCAGGGACATCGACGCGAAAACTGAAACCATGGATTCAGTACATGATTCTGAAACCCCGTGCGTTGAAATTTTTCGTCGGTTATTAAAAAAAAAATCTGCTGTTTCATAGAAAAGTGCAATACCTACACGGTCAAAATGTATGGAACAGCTGATTTTTTTTTAATAACCGACGAAAAATTTCAACGCAGTGGGGTTCAGAATCATGTTCTGAATCCATGGTTTCAGTTTTCGCGTCGATGTCCCTGCCACCCCGTATACTACTGCCGTGATTTTGTTCACATGACCAAAAATAACCATTTAGCTGGCAGGGGGACATTAGCACTTTAAAGCTTAATATTTCGCAAACGGATGCCTGAATCAGAAAAAAGGCCGAACCTGACGGTTGTTGACTACAGAACCCTAAAAACAAGAAAAATTATAAGTAAAAATTTGTAGGCCAGTTAGAAAACTTAACTAATAGGTTTTAATAAATAGTGAGTAATTTATTGCATTTTGAGAGCTATTCTACTCATCATGCCAAAGATCCTCATCAGATTCAATTCAATTTTTTTTGAGACCAACATGAAGTTACTACCTTTCAAATAAAAAAACCGGCCAAGTGCGTGTCGGACCACGCACAATGAAGGGTTCCGTAGTTGGGATGAATTTATCCCAAAAACAAACTTAACTTTGTAGTTGATAAACATGTTTTCCCATACGGAATGTATGGGAAAACATGTTTTTGCAACTGCAAAGTTAAGTTGGTCAATTATTACTCGATAACTAGTAAAGTCTACTTTGCTGTGATAGTTTTCCATTTAATTTCGATATATAAACTACTGCTGTCATTTTTTTCAGACATCCAAAACCAACCATTTAGCTGGCAGGGGGGGGACACTTGACTCTAACAAAAATGAGCACTTTACAGCTTAATATTTTGCAAACGGATCCCTGAATTCAAAAATGGTTTTACAAACTCATAATGTTTTTATAAGACCTTTCCAATGATACCCCACACTATGGGATAAAAAAATAAAACATCACCACTTTACGTGTATGGGAGGTACCCTAAAAAAATGTTTTTCATAATTTTATTTTACCACTTTATCGGCGTAATTAATATGTATACCTATGTCAAATTATAGCTTTCTAGTACTAAGGGTCTCGGAGCTAGACCGCGGACAGACAGACAGACAGACGGACATGACGAAACTATAAGGGTTCCTTGTTTACTACGGAACCCTAAAAAGAACCATCGAAATCGGATCTCATAAGGCGGAGATATCCAGTAGCCCCCCTTTTTGCCCCATTTTGGAGGAAGTAGCCCTCCAATCAAAAATCCTCGATGCCTAAAAATTACAAAAAAATCGTTAAACCTGTACACCAAATTTCGTCCAGATCGGTTGTAAAATACGACCTGTAGACGAGTACGTACAAACTGACACACGAAAGCAAATTTTGCCAGACCTGATCCAGAGACGCTTCGCTCGCTACTCTTGCTCGGTCAATTATCTATACAATGGTATATAATTTAAGTAGGTTCTGTGTACTAGCAGGAGTGTCCCAATAAAAACAGTTGCAGAAAGGAGGCAAAACAAATTTTTCGATCGCAGAGCACTCTCTAATGCTTCGCATTATGAGTCTTGCAATTACATTTAAATTCCAATTTGTCCTTTCCCAATCTGAATTGCATTTATATCGAGTGAATAAAGAATTCATTTTATAAAAATTAATATTCGTCTTTAATACAAACAATGTATTTAATTTGAAATCTGTAAACGTTTTCGTATTTACGGCATTCGTACGGATGCCAGATGGATGTTATGAATGTATCAATAATTTTTATATTCGTTCAAAAAATCTGCGAGAATGTGCCGATGCGATAACTATTAATATCGGTTTGATTTCTCGTATTTGTAGTGGGAATGAAATGTTTTGATTGCAAGTAAACAGTAATTATTTAAGTGATGTGTTTATTGTAAGAAAATAAAAATAATGATTTACCTCCGGTTTATAAAAAAAATTGTTAAGACCAAGTCCCTGATCAATGGTAAATCTAAAGTCTTGTGTTTGACTATGCTTGAGACCAGAGGGCTGGCCTATTTTAGGCCAAAGAATCAGCATTATCATCCAAAATGGCAATGCGGCACTTTTCTCATTGACAACGATGCGGATGAATTTTTTGATGCCCAACGAGCTCTTCACTTTTTTTCTTTTTGTATACAACTAGCTGCGCCCTGCGGTTCCACCTGCATAAGTTTCAATCCCGTGGGAATATCGAGATAAAAAGTATCCTATGTCCTAATCCAGGTCCATGGTCTACCCATGTGCCAAATTGCATACAAATCTGTTTAGCCGTTTTAGCGTGAAATATACTTTATTGTTAATTTGTATATTCCATACTTGTTTTACAGCGTAGATCATCCTTAAAACTTATATCGATCTTTTGTCTATCAACACTTTAATGAACACGTGAATAGCACAGTACAGAGGAACTAACTTAACCCACCGTTCTGCATTTAAATGACAATTGCATCGTCAAACAGTTTACTCTATTACTAGCGTGGCTCCATTCGCTCTTCCAATTTCGAATTCGCAGTTATAAATGGATCCCTGGCCGTATTGGGACGTTTAGGTATATCAAAAAGCAAACGTGTTACATTAAGGTTGCTAAATGAAAACCTCAAAAGCTGCATGCCTTTCTATGAAAAGGTTAGGTTAGGTCAAAACTACAACCGGAGGACACGGTGGAGCATACGGTGGAGATCTGCCCGGCTTGGACGGAGCATCGCCGTGTCCTCATGGAGGCGATCGGCGGCGAGGATCTCTCGTGTCCGGCCCTAGTCCAGGCCATGGTACAGAGCGAGAGGGCATGGGAGGCTGTCACCTCCTTCTGCGAAACAGTAATGCTCGCAAAGGAGAAGGCGGAACGCGTGAGGGAGAGGCAAAGTTCACCTTACGCCCCTAATCGCCGCAGGAGACGCCCTGGGCGTCGGGAGTCGCAGGCCGATTCCCGGACACCGTAAGCGCGGGCTTGCGGACGGTGAGCAATGGGTAGCTCGCCGTCCGATAAGGACCAGGCCCGGGTCGACGGTGCGTTGTGTTCCACGCGCGCCTCAAAGAGCTGTGAGCAGAACTGACGGGGTCCGATAGGGCTAATGCCTGCCGGGGTTGCGGTTATTGTCCGAAAGGGTTACCATGGCCCCTAGCAATGTAAGCAACTGAAGGACCACGGGTGGGTTTTAGTCAGGAAGAAGTTATTTGATAATTTCCTACCCTAAAAAAATACGGTCAAAACTACAAAGAGTAGCATTCAAGAAAAAAAATAACATTTATTTGGACACAGTTTGTAAAACACAAAAAAAAAGGTAAAAATAATATTTTCATAACAATAGTGTGTTTGGCGGCGCCAAAAAGGTCCATTTCAGTATTTGTTTATTTTTCTTTCTTACAGAATAACCTGGGCATCTTTATTTAACTTATTTAAAAGCAGCTCCTAACCAAAGAAAGATGAAAACCTGAAATACCTGATGCAGTCCTAATAACTAAAAACAGAAAAATAAAATAATGATGCAGAGCGAATCATGGACCCCATCTGACCAGCAGCAAAAAGTTAAGTAAAATCCTTCTCCTTTCCTCATTTTTCCACCCAACTGCATCCCATAAAACAAGACCCAATGATATATGCGATCGAAAAACGCCATATTCATTATATCTTGCTTACCGAAACAATTATAGGTAGCAGGTGGCTCTCCTATTATTCATCGGATTTAAACCGCTTGCGACTTGCATGCGTTTCTTTTTGTGTCTGGCTTTAAAGTGGATTTTTGCATCTAGAGTACTCGTTTAGTTTGTGATTTACATCGTTTATTGTTTTAGTTCTAGGATGCTGTTTATGGTTACTTGGAGACATCTCCAAAATAGCTTATCTAAAATTCCTATTGTCACTTGGAGGCATCTAATAAACTGTTTAACTGTCTAACCTGCCTTGGTTTAGACTTATCAGATATGGGTGTGTATCTGAGCATGTTATCGTTGACAGGTTCATGCACATACGTCAGTCACGTCAACGTCAAGTCACCGATCAGTCACGTCAAAAAATACAGTTTTGTAGAAGTTGCAAGACGATGGCTACACACATCAGTCACATCACTACCGGCGCGTCTCAGTCGACGTCGCGTCACCGGCAAGTAAAAACTTGTATTGCTATGAACGAAACATGGATATTGAATTTTTTTTTAAGTGACTTACTGACTATCTATTCACACACGTCTATGAAATTGACATGACTGATCGGAGACTTAACGTTGACGCAACTGGCGTGTGTGCATTAACCTTAAGAAGAAGATTAATTTATATTTCAATAGGTTTTTTTCTGACAATAAGAAATGAAATGAAATTGTTTATTCTGTAAATAGGATATCGGAATCACTTTTACACGTCATTTTAAAAAAATATTAAAAATAAGCTAGATGAGTTCGGTGTTTCCTATCTGACTACTCTGAGAAGAAAGGCCGAAACAAACTCAGGTCACAGTCTCTTTTAAAGTCCAGACATAATCTTGGTCAGGCCATATGAGGACCATGTGTCTGAAATGGACTTTTGCGAAAAGAACCACACAGATTTGAGTGGACCTGTCCAGTCAGTGTAAGCATTTGACAGCTATTTTATCTACTAACAAAGCCATTAAATATAATCTTCGCAACACCATCTTATCCCACGCTTAGTTACGATTACGTAAACGTATACCTACTCCTACATGGTTAAACGGGTACTTATGTACTGATCCAACCCTCAGGAAAGTTCCAAGGGATCGCACCCAACTTCATTATGAATTTATATTCACTCAATAGCTCTTACTTTTGGGACTGAGCTGTACTTTGTCAATCCCCGAAATGTTTCGAAACAAGAGAAGGTTTTGGGTTCCAGGATTTGGAGTGAAAGTTGAAAGACAGTTCGGGTATTAAGTACAAATCTGGTGCGAAGTGTTTGGTACAAAAGAAATCTTCATACTTGTGGCCATAGTTGGCTGTGGAAACAGACGAATTTGTGTACTTTATTTTTTAGATAGATCGTAAATGAAAAATCAATAGGAATTTCTTGTAAACATGGGTAATGAAATAAAATGAAATGATTTTATTTTCTGTAAATAGGTTTTTCAAACACTTTTACACGTCAATAACATTTTAAAAACTAGGTGAGATCGGCGTTTCCTATCTAACTACTCTGAGAAGAAAGCCCGAAACAAACTCAGAGGTCACAGTCTCTTTTAAAGTCCAGACAATCCTGGTCAGATAGTCCGGACATAATCTTGGTACATATATTTCTCTATGAGTCTTAGTTTCCATGTTCTGCCATCACAGGACATTCATAAATCACCTATCATTTTGTCTAAGCTTAGTTGTTAGCTTAAAACATAAATCCAAAAATATCCCGATCTCCTTTCCAACCAAAAGTCAAGCTAATCCGTAAAAATAGAACAACTTAAATTATAAACGATACTAATACAAAGAGTCTCAGAAAAAAATATCCGTAATTCCTTCACTTTTGAGATACGGTACGCAAAAATATCACCCGAACAATTTAGCAATAATAACGTATTTTCTCAAAGTATTCCCATCATTTGCTTTTGATGTAAATTTTACAAGTGTTGTATTTTTTCTGTATAGTCTAATCTCTTTGAGATGTTTATAAACCGAAAAATTACAGGAAAAAGTTGCTGCTCTTGTATCTTGTTTCTTTTTGGCTCAGATATCTGCATGCCTGTGGGCGGTTTCTTTTCAGAAGATCCCATAATTATACTCGAACAACCAATCTTTAAAGAAAAAAAAAATGGTGTAAGACTGTTTGGAATTAATTTGGTCTGGCTCATGGCTGTTCTATTATGCATTAAAAATATAATAACATACCTACTTAGAGATTTTTTCATACTGGCTGGTATTTCGTGGGTAAGTAATAACAGCCGCATGGGGTGGATGGGTGACCATCCATTACATATCAAGACTCCTCCGGACGTTGGTTCCGGCTGTCATTAATAGTTATTTAACAAGGGGTATCATTTGTTTTAGAATTTAGTTTAAATAAGATAGAATATTTATTTTTGAAGTATAATCTGTTAGATAGTGTTGTGTGGGTATGATGACAGTCATTTTTTTACATTGGATATGACTGTCATCTTATACCACTAGATGGCGTTACTTTTAGTATGGTTACGGTCCATTTATTTTGTTAAACATTGATTTAACATTTAATCTTATACATTATTAAAGTTCTGTATTTTAAAATATGATGTTTCGTTAAGTCGAATATTTTAAAGAATTTTAGAATTGTTTTAGTTTGTATTTAAGATGTCAATTAATTATAATGTTTTATCAAACGAGGTGGCGCGCTACATCCGGTCCCCACTCTTAATGAAAAACAAGAGAAAAACTTGCAAGTGACCAAAACCCTAACATGGTTAACAGAAAATGTAAAAACTGAAAGACACATTAATGTAAAATGTAGTCAAAAGTTCCATGCATAAGTCTTTTATCCTTGTAAACTAACCCTTCGGCTGCCGCATCGCACAAAAAACTTGCAAGGCAAAAATTCCAAAAACTTTTTTCCCTAAATTAATATTTTAGCAAATCACAGTGCTGCCTTTATACGGCCGCTAGAGGTTACTGAATAAATGAACATCTGTTAAACAAGTTTTTTCTCAAACTTTGATATTTCACTGCCATAGTCTGAACCGGTGACAGAGTTGTGTTCGATAAACAAATAAAATTGTTTTCAATCTAAATGGGCTTTCCGTTACACAATCATAGAAAAAGAACCGTAGGCTTTAGGCATAAAATACTAGTAAAAAAATCGAATACCTTAAATTACGTAGGTAATTCACATTTCATTATGTTTCCTAAAATAATATTTGCTTGCGGTTATGCCATATGCATTATCAAAAACATTAATAGTACAAACCAATAAAATAAAATAATAATAATAAACCACTAACCTCCGAAATATTAAAATGAAAATGCATCATCTCATACTTAAAGTTCATAAATTGATTTAAATGTTTTGATTTATTGCAGCAAACATACCGCGAGAATTTTGATGTGTCCACGTAAATCACTTATTACAATTTATTTAATTCAACATTTATTTGAATAATGGTCGAGTGGTATGTAAATTACGCAAACCTATGACCGTGATAAAACAATTTAAAACATTAAACAATTAAAATTATACATTCATGAAATCACGCTCAGTATTGTTTTTGAATGACAACATGCAATACAATAAAATTGCTGTTTCTCAATTGTCACATTACATGCTAACGTACCCACGCGCAGAATTTAGCTAAAAGTAAAGTTCCAACACCAATAAATTTATTTTAAAAAACGTAGGTGTTAGCAGTTGGTCAATAAAACTCTGATTTCTCCCACACAGAAGAGCAACCACCCTGAAATCCGTTCATCACTTCAAATTATATAAACAAATAGGGTACTGAACCCTTCATTTAGTTGTCCATATTTCGCACCCGTCTATCACGGCGGTTAGCCAAGCGCCCTATTTCTAACACTAAATTATTCATAGCCTTGAAGGCTTCGCTAAGTACCAACCATCCCACTAGGGCGTCAGCAGGCGGGGGGTTTGATCTCACCTTGATAAAGAACGTTGTTTTCTTATTACTATAATATCATTAAAATAGTGTGCTTTTGAAGTTGATATTGGAAAATTTTAGAAGCATTTTTCATGTTAATACTACCAAGCTAGAAATATACTAAACTACGTTATAGTTAGTTAAAGATGGTTTGTGTTCTCGTCGTCATTTTATAAAATTACAAAGTCTAAGGTTTTAGTAAAAAAAAAGTGTGCGTTCGGGGGACTCTCGTCAGGAACAAAGTTCTTTCTTACGTATATGATTTAAAACAAAAACAAAATTTTTGCAGCCACCATCTTGGTTTTACATTTTGACCTCATATTGAATTGAGCACCCTCGAAAACTATGAAAATGACACCCATGACGAAAAATTTTAAAACTTTCAAAGCCTTCGGCGTCTTGGATTTTTATATTTTGACCTCACTATTGGCTTTAACACCCTCGAAAGCTCCATAACAAAAACTTTGAAACTTTTCAGAGCCGCTATCTTGGATCTTCATTTTGACCGCACTATCGGCTTTTGCACCCTTGAAAACGATACCCATGATGAAACATTTGAAAATTTTCAGACCGGCCATTTTGGATTTTAATTTTGACTAAATTCACACTTTCTCTCTCTCTCTCTCCGGCATGCAGTATACTCGGGCCAATGTGTAAAATTTTATCTCACGACACTGTAATCACTTTACTTTTTTCTTTTGTTTTTTTCTGCCCGCGTTCTCTCTCTCTCTCTCTTTTTTTTTCTCTTTGAATTAGAAGAAGACACGATTTCTGAAAGTTTACAAGCTGCGTTAAAGAACTTCGTTCCAAAAAGTCTTCGGTTTTAGTAAAAAACCGGCCAAGTGCGTGTCGGACCACGCACAATGGAGGGTTCCGTAGTTGGGATGAATTTATCGCAAAAACAAACTTAACTTTGTAGTTGAAAAATATGTTCTCCCATACGGAATGTATGGGAAAACATGTTTTTGCAACTGCAAAGTTAAGTTGGTCAATTATTACTCGTTAACCTGTAGAGCCTACTTAGCTGTGATAGTTTTCCTTTTAATTTCGTTATATAAACTACTGTTGTGATTTTTACACTTGCCTCTAACAAAAATTAGCACTTTAAAGCTTAATATTTCGCAAACGAATCCCTAAATCCAAAAATGGTTTACACAAACTTACAATATTTTTAAAGGACCTTTCCAATGATACCCCTCACCATGGGGTAAAAAAATAAAAAAATAAACATCACCACTTTACGTGTATGAGAGGTACCCTAAAAAAAAATGTTTTTCATAATTTTGTTTTACCACTTTGTCGACGTAATTAATATGTATACCTATGCCAAATTACAGCTTTCTAGTACTAAGGGTCTAGGAGCTAGACCGCGGACAGACAGACAGACAGACAGACGGACATGACGAAACTATAAGGGTTCCTTGTTTACTACGGAACCCTAAAAAACACACAATACTTTTCACTTCAAGTTTTCAGCCATACAGGAAAAATTGAAGAATATACATGCCTGCGTAAATTTTTTCATCATTATTTTATATGAACCTGTATAAATGAAATCCGAGAGAGTTTATAAGATGTGTAAGTTACGTGCGGGGTAAAATTCCTAACATGACGGGAACAGAAAAATCCCTGTGTCTACTGGGCATATTGCATCAATTAATAGATCTTCGTTTTTTAAAAGTTTAAAGTAACTTTATCCGCTAGATATAAGACTGACGTCGGCCTTCTATCTAAACAGTACAGCCAAAAACTAACGTGTCGCGTGTAAAACCGCATGTGGTTAAATTCAACAACTGAGGCCAAGACATTTTGAGGTTGGCTGTTGGTGATGCTCGTTGCTCGCAAACATTCCAACGACAAACATTGCGTTGGTGATAAGCTGGCAAACATTGTTGTATTTTGTCCTAAGTATTGTTGTGACAGTTCTTGGTTTTGTTTGGAAGTGAATATCCATGTTGGCCTTTGTATTAGTTTAATCACAAACGTGAGAATAAAGCCATAAATCCAGGGTTGTGAGGGCTTTAGTGACCGCTGTTACTTACCCAACCGCATGAGAAATATTGTAATCTCAGAGTTAGTTTAAAATTATGTACACCGTGAGGATGTAAAAAAAGTCGTTGCAGATATAAGAATTGGTGCTAATGACCATTTTTTAAAAGGTGAGAAACTGATCAAGTAATTACTTACATAAGTACGGTAAGTTCTTACAAAAAATATATTTTATGTTACTTTATTTGGGAAACAAACAGATGCAATAACAAACTAAACAATTTTAAAGCTACAACAGAATCCAGATGCAGTTTCCTCAAATTACGATATCGACAATTAGATAATGACAACAGCCAGAAGACATTTTAATGAAGTTAATGGAATAATGTAATAAGAAGTATAATGATACTGTCAAGTAGGTGTCAAGTAGATTGTAATCACGCAAATAAACGTGTTAATATCCCAAAAAAAACTATTCGAAATACTCTAACTAGCGATGAAACTCGTATCACAATCCACTCAATAGTTTCCAAACTGTTCAAGCTTGAAACAGATAGACGTGATTGGGAACTCCGCTGCATAATATATCATGATTACATCGAGAAGGAAATTGCTTCTCAAACGCGCCATGTGAGTGTTAAGAGTTAAATTTTTATTCGCTCTTCTCTCGTATAGCCAAGAACATCTATAGAACTAGACTAAACATAAGAATAATCTAACATATTTCAGCATAAGCATAATCAGTCTATAATATTCACACTGCTAGGATTTATTTTCAGAATTCTTTAAAACGTTTTATAATAAGGTCACTAGATGGCGCTATTGTGCATGGCTAGATCGCGCTGTCATTGTCGCTCGCCAAATGGTTACGTCCTGTCGAACATTTAGTGTGACTGAGTTTTGTTAGATGTAAAGTAGCTTCAACAGTAAAGTCTCGTGTTTAACAGATAGTAGTTGGTTAGTTGTGGGTAGTGATGGGTCGAGAGAATATTTTCGGATCGAGAATATTCTGCAATATTCTGCAAAATTCTTTTTGACAGAGAATTTACGAGAATTTAAAGTTCGAAGTAAAATTGCTAAATTTTAATACAATATTTTGATTTCAAGGTCTAAAGTCAACTTCGTTTGTTGTTATTTTATACTTTACTCGAAAAAAGGTTACTGTATGCAATTTTGAAGTGGGAATTGCTAATGGTGCCGAATCTCTTGTAACAAATACCTTTTAACTAGACTAAAAATCACCAAATTTTGTTTACTCCTGACAAACGACAATTTCCCATTCTGAAATAAACTAAAGTGACACAACTTAACTATGTTTTAGTTTGACAGCACTAAGATGGTACTGAGATATTAATTTAGTGAAAATGGCAATTATGCTAGTCTGAATTTAACGTTTTTCACCTAAAATTTAGGTTTTCTAACTAAATCTGACTATTTTTAATCGCGACTAAAAACGTGTGGAATAATATTGGTCGTCATGAACTTTAAATTCACACCAACACCTCGACTTCGGATGCAAAAACAGTGCTGATTTTTTTTTTCTTTTGCTTGTATCTCGAAAACGGTGTGTCCAATCGCAAAAATAATTAAAATTTCGACCCCCTTTAAAAAACTCTTAAACCCCTAACACTACATGTAGGTAATAATTTTTTTCTTTTCCATACAAAAAGTGAAAAATTCCATATAAAACACGTCGAGGCTGCCCCCCCTGTGCGCCTCCGGCTCTAAAAAGATTCACGTGGTTAGACCTGATTATTTGTAACTCATAAAGTTTGTTTTAATACAGAAATCATAATTTAACATTTATACCATACGAAATTTAAGAGAATTTATGAGAATTTTCTTGGATATATTCTCGGGAATGTTCTCGCTCAGGAGAATTTACTGAAAATTCAAGTTGTAGAGTAGTTTATTTTAACGTAAATTTCGTAAAACGTCCAAATGCACTCAAAACTATTACTCTAAAAATAGACCGATTCAATAAAGTCATCCAATTTTTAAATTCTTGTAAATTCCCTTCCAAAAGAATGTTCTCGAGAACTTAACAGCAAAGTTATCGCAACGAGAATATTCTCGGGAATTTACCATCACTAGTTGTGGGTTAGTTTATTTCTGTTTAATTATCGTCTTGCCACCATATTTTTTTTTGGTAACTACAGCCGCAGTCGGATATTTTTAAAGTTAGATAGGTATATTAATGATTAATTGCTGCAAAAAAAAAGTCCTCAAGGTCTACTGTTAGCAGTACTACTAGTTTTTAACCGACTTCCAAAAAGGAGAAGATTCTATGTTCGTGTGTCTGTATGTTTTTTTTAAGTATCTCTTACGGTTTACGCGGCGCATGCCGCACGCCGGCATGATTTTTTCCGACATCTTCAATAACCATTATAATATCTAGCCAATTTACACAACACCTTGATGAATTTATACACTTAAACCTACCTCATGAACCACTTCGTTCATTGGTGAAAACCGTTTCAAAATCCGTTCGGTAGTTTATGAGTTTATCGCTTTCAGACGGACAGACAGACGCAGTGATTGCGGATGATAATCTAACAAATGCCTGTATTATGCAAATCTCTGCTACCACTACCAAACTGTGAGGGCCGATAAATATCAAACACTGTTTTCCCAATTTTCAATTCCACATTGAAATAACAAAATATATTATATTAGAACTCTGACCTCTAAAATATGCTGACCTTTATGTAGACCAAACAATACAAAATGATAATCAGAATCCCCAATACATAGTCACTGCATAGAATAATACAGTAGTTCAGATCCATACTGTTTAATCACTGGTTAAAATAAGTCCAGAAACTATATTTTAGTGATAATCATAGCAATATAACATTTATGTTATCATTGGCAGTTTTTTTTAGCTAACCTGTTGTTCCACTGCTGGGCAAAGGTCTCCCCCATACTTTTTCAGTTTTCCTTATATTGTGCTTTCTTGGCGTTATCAATAAATAAAATGAAATAATCTTTTGGTATTACTCAACTCGAATCAAGTCCTGTACTTTTTTCTGCGTTTATGTTAATTTATTTATTCATTAAAAATTGTAGGTTTTATTGACAGATTAGAATGTGAATGCGTGTTCTTAAAAATACGGGAACTGCCCCATCGAATTGTTTCGAATTATTTAACACGTTTTAATCAAACAGTCAGCGAATGTTGGCGTACGCATACAGACGCATACATACGGATATATCAAACGAATGACAGTTGCGAGTGCACTTGTACTCGCTTTAGGCACGTGGAAGTGTCTATGTGTGCGTGCGTTTTCGCTCGTTGGATGGAGCTCACCTTCTGTACTATTTTGTGCTCAGTGGAATAAAGATTTCTTTGAATAAATAATGAGAATCTAATTCAATTGTCTGGTCCATGGACTCGTTTTTGGATTTAGGACGCGTGAGATAATGTTTAGGTAGGTACCAGAGTTTCTTTATTATGCCTGTATTAAGTTATCTGATATATGTTTAGTTTAATGGAGAGGATAATTTCCTATGTGTTAATCATAAATGCTCAGAGAAAGAATATCTAATTATAGTCCGTAATAAAATTAGAAAAAATCAAAGGATATTAAATTATTTTTATTCATATGAAGCAAATACTTGAGGAGGGGCTTGTGGCTAAGTAATAACAGCTGCACGGGTCGATCGATCAGGTTAAGCTACGCTTGCCGCGGTTGGTCCGTGGATGGGTGACCATCTTTACATACCAAGTCCCCTCCGTCCGTGCCTCGGAAAGCACGTTAAGTCGTTGGTCCCGGCTGTCATTTGTAGATCTTTGACAGTCGTTACGGGTAGTTAGAAGCCCAAAAAGTCTGACAACCAGTCTTACCAAGGGGTATCGTGTTACCTAGTCACTAGGTTGTGGAGGTCAGATAGGCAGTCGCTCCATGTAAAATACTGGTATTCAGCTGCATCCGGTTAGACTGGAAGCCGACCCCAACATAGTTGGGAAAAGGCTAGGCAGATGATGAGATGATGATGAAGCAAATACAAATAATGTTATAGGTAGATACTGATTGCTGCATTGTTTTTAATATTTATTTTTATTCATTTTGATAAGTAGATAAGTTTCAAACAATCCTGCTTGAAAAGCGTTATATCAAGGAACCAAATAAGAAATTGAGCCGAAAATACTGCTAAGATTTGCAGACATAATAACACTTGTTGCCAATTAAATCGAAGGAATAGGTCTTGATATGCCTTAGGACTAATTAACAGATAGGTCTACCGATGTCTAATGAGCGGTCTAACCTTTGGATAGCGGTATTTCTTAGCAAATAAGCTGCGAAAATGGCAGTCGCTTCTTGAAAAGTACTAACAATATTTAGGTACATCTTGATTAATTTAAAATCGGCCATAGACAAAATATGTTGATTGCAAGGAAATAGAAACAATTATTATTTTAATAAATGTTAAAGTGTTGGTACATTTTTGTTACACAATTATTATTACCACGAAGTAAATATAGCAGCACAATATACCTTTTTTTTTTTGGGTGGGAAATTATCAAATAACTTCTCCCGCTCTGGGTGGAGCTCCAGGGCGTGTCAGACTCTTACTGACTAAAACCCACCCGTGTTCCTTCGGTTGCCCTGTTGCCGGGGGCCACGATTTCCCTATCGGTTTTCTTCGAACCCCCGGCAGGCACTGGCCCTAGCGGACCCCGTCAATTCTGCTGACATCTCTTTGAGGCGCGCGTGGATCTCAACGCGCCGTCGACCCGGGCTTGGTCCTTATCGGACGGCGAGCTACCCATTGCTCACCGTCCGCAAGCCCGCGCCTACGGTGGCCGGAAATCGGCTCGCGATTCCCGCCCCGGGCGTCTCCTCCTGCGGCGGTTAGGGGCGTGAGGGCGCGAACTTTGCCTCTCCCTCACGCGTTCCGCCTCCTCCTTCGCGAACATTACCGCTTCGCAGAAGGAGGTGACGGCCTGCCATTTCCTCTCGCTCCGTACCATGGCCTGAACCAGGGCCGGACGCGAGAGATCACCGCCGCCGATCGCCTCTACGAGGACACGGCGTTGCTCTGCCCAAGCCGGGCAGACCTCCAGCACAATATACCTATTGTAGCCGTTTATGCATGAACGGTTGAACGGATTTGGATGCAATTATGCATACAGAAAAACCTTTAAGTATCTTAGTTTCCCTAGGTTGCGAGTAAAACCATAATTATGTTGCAGATAACTAATAATAAAAACCCATAAAACAATTTCAAAAACTTTTAAACATAGCGATAAATAATTGAACCGTACACAGACGAGTTGTTTTTTACTCAGAATGGGTACTTCGCTCATAAAGGGTGCCAGATACCGAGTACGAGCGTACTTAAGCCTATTTAACATAAATAAATAATACTGGAAGCAGTTACGCCTGATTTATGTGTCCCGCAGTAATTTTTGTAGAACCTTAATTGAATAAAGAAGTTGCTTCTGAGGCGGTCGAGCCTAACCGACCCTATACAAGCTTGTACTGTGTTTGCGAGTGTTTTTTTTTTTCCTAAAATGTAACCAAAACTTTGAGTGAAATGTCGAAAGTCCTTTTGGAAAAGGAAATAATGGTAGAAATTACATTTAAATTCTAAAAAGGGCTTAAATTTTTTTTCTCAGTTTTATCAATGATAATCACAGCTCCCGCCCTCATTGATACCTATCCTGTTCATGTTTTATAATTTTTACAAGCTGTAAACTATCTCGCCTCGATAAAGGTGTTTTTATTCTAATAATTTCTAAAAGTTTTAAAAATTACTCTCTTTGATAATAAGTAGATATGACCACAAATAGTATGACCAAATTTCCAATAGTGATATGTTATGTATGTTCCTGAGAAATATACATAAATATCACTGCTATAGGTAAAGTTTCTTAAAATAGTAACAGAGCGGTAGCTTCCCCCTAACAATTGGACCACCCTATCAATTCCCCAGGGTCTCATAAAGGCAGTGTCCACTCAGAAACTCATAACATGACGATTAGTATGCAACTATGCACGCCGCGTCTGTGACTTGAATTGATTACAGTACATTGTACAGTCAAATTTCAATAATTGGCAAGGAAGCTTTGAATAGCACAACGCAAATTCTTATTACAGCTCCTTTAACTGAAGACCTTTTACTTATTTTCCTCTTTTCAAAAATTTTGGAATTACAGACATATACAGCGTGGCGCTTTAATGGTGACATTAACTTAACATACGCATACGGATAAGCGTTTTCGTTTTATGGAGATATTTTAATTTAATTACATGTTATTATTTATTGACTTATTTTTAATTTTCTAAAATAGCATCTTGGTGCAATCACTACTTAAAAATTGTAGCGCAGAGGTCATTTACCGGGATCACGGATCATAACATCGTATCAATGAAAATAAAACCAATAACATGCAAAGAAAAGGCGAATTGAAGGGAAGAGCCCTATGTCGGCGAGCTTTTGAATTTTTTTATTTTTATTTAAATAATTTTTCTTATTATATTTTTATGATTACTGGCCACTAGCCCTACCCGTGTGTTAAATTAATGTCGCCATTGTAGCGGCACGTTGTATAGTAAAAAGTAATTTTGTTGTAATTGAAGAAACAATGCCGTATCAATTGAATAGAAAACAATTTAACTTTGATTCGTTCAGAGATTTGGAATTGAAGAATTTTGTAATCAGACCACACAAACCACCAGATCAGAGAAAATAAAAGAAGCTAATGTATGTAAAAGATCCACAGCTTATTTATGGAATGTCGCTTTCTATATTTACTCTTAATGGACAAGAGAGAAAGGCGTGACTACATTATTTTATTTAAGCAATTCCATTACACTTGAAAACTACCCCTACCATTATTTCTAGACATGAAACTGGACACAGAGAATGACCATAAGTTGACCATACAACGTCACGGTACGCCGACAAGCCACAGTGGAGGCTAATGCACTCTCGCTACTTCAAAGTTTTAACGATCTTTACTTAGAGCTAGGGTTGGTTGATTTTAATCATGATCTAAATCAAATGATTTTTATTTAAAATCTAAATTACCAAAAGCAAAGAGAATTTAAAAAAAACGTGTGGCACTCGGGGACTGTCGCGGTAAAGCTATTGCATAGCATTTGTAACCTCCATACTTCCTATTTGTCAACGCTACACTTGGGATGATGACGTGATGACATAAAACAAAAATTACGTTCCCATGACAACATCACGTTGTCATGGGAACCGTCATCACATGGTAGGCGGAGTGGGGGGTGTTAGGTTTTATTTTCGTTACGTTACGGAATTTCTTGATTCGGTCGCCGCGCTCAAGGCCCGCGATAAAAGCTATGCAATAGCTTAAAAATACTAAGATAAACATGATTTCTTTTAGAACAATAAGAAAATGCAATGTAGGAGCAAAAACATATTTTATTTCGTTCACGGAATTATTTCTCAAAATCAATATTATGTTTTTTTACCACAAAAACATGTCTTGGATAAACAATATTTACAACTATAAGGAAAAAACATCATGACTTTTTAGGAAACAACAAAATCTGATAAATCTAAAAAATAACAGATTTCGCACATCCCTACTTAGAGTTAATGCTGCTTTGCAAAATGTTCACTAGCAAATGGTTCGTACGTTAAACTTGAAGCAAAAACAGCATTAGACTGAAAAAAGTAGCGAAAGCATTACTTGGTAACATGATGTACTTGTAGTGCATTAGACTGGGTGTAGGTTGTCGCCTTAAGTGATACGTTGTAAGTGTTAATTTGTCTAGACTTTGTGAGCAGAGTTGTAAAGAAGTGTAGTATTTTCATGAAGCTATTTTGGCTATACGCTTCTTTATAGATCAAACCTCATGGTGTTTCCAAAACTGCGCTCTGATCGCCGATCATTCTATCAAGCATTGCGATTACAGCAGTAGCCTCCATTACCTGCAACTATGTTTTGATCATAATCTAAAACGGCCTGGCTATAGTGTTCAGAAGGACAACGTTAAAAAAGATAATTATAATCTAGATTTAAGGATCATAATGATGAATATATCAATATTTTCATAACCTAATTCATCGTTTGCTTGAAACTTGAAAGTAAATAAATTAGGCACAACTTTCAAATTCAAGTAGGCAACCCTTTCAAATTCAAGTACCGTATGCAAAAATATAATATCATTCACATGTGCCAAAAAGTATGAACAATTCAACTTCTCAACAGTCAACAGCATACACAGACACTCTAAAAAATAAACCCGAATTTTAAACCTTCGATGAAGAATCCCGAAGAATTCCGAAGAATGTTCGAAGTCACGTGTTCGCAAGTAATTCAGTAGGCGCAGGAATACTTGGGAACTTTCCTGTCTCTTTAGATAGGCAAACTTCGATTAGAAACTAAGCCTGGTGCTTCGGAGTTTGACAAGTGTAGTCCGACTTCATGTTGTAAAGAGTAATTGCATGTGACTTTTTTATAGTTGGAAACTTTGAAGCGGTTGCCAAAGTTTGTGCCAAAGGTGATACTTTTGGGAATTTGATCGATGCGGTTATTGGAAAAAGTTTGAGAAGAGGTGAGTTGAGTTTCTAACCTATTCTTAGAGGCTTTAGATATTTTAAGAAAGTTTTTATGTAGATGAATATGACAAGTTAGTGAAATATGTGTCCAATGTTATGATGATAAAAAAGGTTTCCAGGAGTAAAAGTCATTATGTAACTGAAAAATATATAAACAGCTTTGTTTCTTACCTCGACATAATGACAATCTTTTAAACATGGTTATTGCAATAATACAATATATATTTTCAAGTTAAATATTTGAATCCAAAAGCTATTGTAATACGTTTCGTACCAGTATTACTTCTATTCTATATACAATAACAGAAAACACAAGACGATAGTTGAATCCATTCCAAAGTAGTAACTTTACCAGTTTATGCTAGCAAAATACAGAATCTAGTACAAAGTGATAGGTCGTTCTGTAATAAATTACATTAGAATAAACAAGCATCTCGTGGACTGAAACCAAACAGTCCAGCTGATTAATTACCCAGCTCGCCTTGCGCTAAAATAAAAAGATGTATAAACAAATTCAGCTTGGTACTATCGATCTCCTTCCTTTAATTTATTCAAGAATGTTTCTTCATTATGACTTTATTAATGAGCGAGATGTTAAGAACATCATATTTTAGCTCTTTAATTCCAGTCTGGTGTATATTTTCTCGCTTTTCACAAGTTTCGAACTAACCCTATTTCATAGAGAGACGCCATGCATTTGCTAATGAGCACACAAACAGTTTCTTCAAGCAAACAGACCACAGCAAATTCCCGCCAAAGGCTACAAAGGCAAAGAAGATCAAAGTAATCTTTTGAGCCAACATACTGGTACACTACCTAAGGTGTAAACCTATTGAACATCACAAGGAATACAATACGAGTAATAAACACCTTCAAAGATTAATCCATTCAGCTATTAACAACCCCAATTTATATGTTCTCAATCCTTCACCTCCGAAAGTAAATAATGTATTCTAACAAAGGCATAACAAAATCGTAATCGAATGCCACATCGATTTTGTATATATAAATTTGGTACATCGTAAATCTCAATAAAGTCTTTGGGAACCTCTTTCACGCCAGAACATTAGTACAAGATACAACAGACTCTAGGTTTAGCCTTGAACTGAAAATCTTTCTTGGGACAAATAGTCATCATAGATAAGGATTTTTGATCTGTTATATATGATTTTTCTGAACAGCAATTATTGTTGACTTTAATGTGCTACCCACTGTTATGGTTGTTCGTTGTGATGCGTGGTCAGGGTTTCTTAGGCTATTCAATAAGACGACCAGACTTGTGTTCGATACGTGTATTCAGCCATGACGGACGGGGGATACCAACAGGAACGGGAAGGCATGAAGACCACAGATAATAATAATGTAATGGCGGATACATACGTAACATCTCCCTTATTAAGAAAAGTTAGATACGCGGCATGAAGCGGAACATGGAACGTACGTAAGTATCCACTTCTTTTTTTTTTTTTACAATTGTTCAAATTCTTACATACTAAATAGACTATGGATGAAATGGAACATCTCTATGTGACTGACAATGACATCTGTCAAGTTGACTTAACTGAGTTTTGACAGTAATAGATATTTGACAGTTTGACAGTTGGTAAAAACTAAATGTAAATAAGGCTTGTACAACAAAAAACTTATTAAATTAAATCTAAGTACAAATAAGAACTTAAACTAGACTTAAAATTACCAAAATCTTTGGGGCTTTATGATAGCTCTGCCGAATGAAGAATAAGTATTTGTCAAGCGGTTATTGCGACTATTTGGTGTATGTAATGTGTTTGCTTCTGTTTCAGGTTTTTGGACGGGGGATACCAACAGGAACGGGAAGGCATGAAGACCATAGATAATAATAATATAATGGCGGATACATACGTAACACCCACAAAATTCTATCCGATTAACATCTTTTGCGACTAATTGTAATTTTGATGTGCAAGTATAAATACATTCACTGTAGCAGAATCAAAGTGGTTTTATTAAAAAGGACCCACGGGGCGCCATCCTAACAGATCGCTTAGTTACAAATGAGATGATATTGATATATATTTGTTAAAGTACAAATACTAGCTACACAAGTTATAAATAATAGCCTATGTTACTGAGTGTTATTATAGCATTCTACTAATGAAGGAATTTTTAAAATCGGTTCAGTTGTTTTTGAGTTTATTAATTACGAACAAAAATACAAATCTTTTCTCTGTATAATTTTAGTGTAGAAAAGTGTGAACGTGAAATCTGCTATTTGTAACTTGCTTGACGCTTTGTAAAATCTTCTTAACTCAATGAATAAAGAAAAAGGTATGCTAGAAGTTGTTGATTTACTGCGAATCATAAGAACAGATAAGAAGGGATTTAACAAAAACATTGATCTAAATTGAGGGTGATATGAAGGCAGATGGAGTAAATGTTAGTTTATAAAGTCATTGCTCGCAGTCAGAACACATTATCTTATATTCAATCTAAACAAAGTGTGAATAAAAGTGAAAATAGAATAATAGCTCGGTTTATGGTTTTCCTTTTTTTATTTAGTATTTTTTTTATTAAAAAGATAAGCTTGAAACTAAACAAACAAAAGCTTATAAGGTATTAAAACAATTTTTTACTGGCTTTTTCTCGCGGTTTCGCCCGCGTGAATGGCGGAAATTATACCCCTTTGAGGGTGATTCTACAAAAACGCTGAAATAATTCATTATTTTTAACCAAAACCGTAGAATTTTCATATAGCATTTCTAACTTAAGAAATGCTGGGTTTGCCATACAAACTTTCATCCCCTATGTCACCCCCTTTAGAGTTATTTTTGAGACGTAGCCTATGTCCTTCCCCAGGATGCCATGTATCTCCTTACCAAATCCGTTCAGTGGTTTACACGTGAAAAGGTAATATACAGACAGACAGATAGACAGAGTAACTTTAGAATTTATATTATAAAATAAGTCAAAATAAGTATGGAAGTATGGATAACATTTACAATGATTTTGTTGAATATCAAAAATTCATCTATTCAGGAGCATCATTCCAAATTCCAAGATCCAGCTATCACACTGGTGCTTTGTTACCCGATATCTTTACGACTTTAGTCACCTTTCGATTCAAAGTTCATTCACTAACATGCAGTGGCATTTAATAAGACATCGTGAATGTAGAAAATTTAACCACCCCGATGGTACTTTAGATAAAATTAAAAATAGAGGTTTCAGCGTTTCATAATCAGTACATCTCGAGACTCGTTCGGGTGGAATTTATAATGACACTTGGCATAAATTGAGGGCACCACTCGAACCCCAGGCTGTTTATGTGAGATAAAAGTATATGACAGTATCCGAGACCCAAAGCGACTAGGAGAAATATGAAATATTTTGGGTTGCATCCCTATTTCTAGGGGAATCGGGTTACATAGATATCGGTAGGCGAGGAGCTAGTAAAATATGACAATTTATGCACGAATATGGACCTTTTGCCACCATATTATTATACCTAACTGTGCCTTCAAATACCGTTTATGAATCTCGTGTTGATATCACTTGAGAAGTTGGCTTTATGATACCTTTAGAAGCTCAGAATTTATTATAACAATCTGTTGTTATGTTTAAATCACATTTTCAATAGGGGTTTTGTATCTTTGTGCAAAATTCGTACAAATATAGTAACATACAATGTATAGTCCCACCCTCACGCCATTAACGAGCAGGTATCAAATGTCTAAATACGAGAACATTTCTTTCCTCTTGACGCCGTTGTATATTTTGCTTTTATCTTCTTTTCTATTTTCTAAGTAGAGCTACGTAACTACGTACGTACTACCAGTAACGTTAGGAATTTTAAGGCTGCGCGCGTTTTGATGAAATGTTGTCACGTACCTAATCCGTAATAATGGTATTTGCAGTCTACAAATATGCCATCCATAATTTTACTTGTCATCATAACAAAAGTCAGTTACATTTTGATATTACATTATTTATTATTTTGTGTTTTGTGACATTGATTTTACATTCTGTAATTACTTCCTTACACCCTGACTTATTAATTATAAAATTTTAGGAAAAACGTCTACTTTTACAATGTGAGTGTGTAATGTATCTATCACATAATTAAATTATCTGTCGTTGCTTCATTTTTAATTCTTTTTACTTATTGAGGTATAGTAATTTTATTCTAGATACAACGTCTACACATATCATTATTTAACTAATGTATGTACCCACACAAACTATTGTAAAACATTTTAAAAGAGTAATGGTGGAGATTTTTGCACATTCTTCTCCATACGAAAACTACTTTTTGGAAGGGGCGACTAGAATCAATTCTATTATTTTGTAAATTTTGACGTTGAACGTCAAAATTTGAAATAAATGATTTGACTTTGACTTTGAGAACTGCTCAAATTCAATAGTAGTAATTTTGGTGGCATGAAGAACAGGTAAGCAGGTGGCAAGTTCACTCATCCACCATAGAAAAGGGAGGATCCTCCGACCGGACGGGTATTGTGTCTGGCGGGCAACTGCCCAACGGTTTGAAGTTGAAATCTTGTATCTTTGTCGATCGCTCGGTAAAATCTAATTGCGCGATGCAGGATTTGTGTGACGTCATGTCTATGATGCGTAGTTTGTATGTGGCGGTGTATAAACGTCATAAGATTAGACCTATCAAGAGGGCGTAGAAACGAAGCACAATACATTAATCATAATGACACTTAATTAATGCCTATTATTCACCCGTGAAACATTAGGACGATAATACATCCACTATTTCATCCAAGTTATTAACACGTTCAAACCGACGACTACAAAAAAGCCGATGGCACCCGAATATCCCCCAACGTGTACACACAAACGATGCCAGCAAAATACAAACAGAGACCGGCCAATTTTACTTAGTAGTTAATCTGTAATTCGTGATTCAAATCCCCGGCGCGGTCGATGCGACACCGCGCCTATCCGTTTAAATGGACAGAAAAAAGACGAGGTGTGGCCGATTCGACCGTCGGGAATCGGTTATGTAGTGAGCGGTCAGCGTGCCTCAGTAAGTAATGGTTGACTCGACTAACGAGGAAAAAGTAAAAGTGCTGTGAGTAAATGCGTACTGCTAAAAAACTTTTCACAAAAAAAAACAACCGACCTCCAAAAAAAAACACTACAAAGTGAAAAATAACTTTAATTTCGGAAGTCGGTGTCTTGGGTTTTGTATTTTCGTTTTTTGCCACCGACTTCCGAAATTAAAGTTATTTTTCACTTTGTAGTGTTTTTTTTTTTGGAGGTCGGTTGGTTTTTTTTGTAAAAAGTTTTTATTTTTCACTTTTTAGTTGTGGTACCTACCCCACACACATTCGAATACCACTACCTGCTACCAGTGACAGAAACATATCATATCATCTACATATTAAGTGGGAAAAAAATTCGTATTTTGTAGCTAACTCAAAAACTATCCAAGCAAAGTTAATAAAATTTATATGGGACCAATTCGAGAGCAGATCCTTTCAAACAAAAAAAGAATTTTCAAAATTGGTCCACAATTGACGGAGAAATCGGTGGACATACATAAAAAAAAAAAGAAAAAAAATACATACGCGACGAGCATATAACCTCCTCCTTTTTGGAAGTCGGTTAAAAAGGGATAAAAACGCAGCTAGTGTAATTAAATAAAAGCGATTCGATTATAAGGACTTGGACGTTCTGCTTAGAGACTTGTAGGTAATTCTATTTCTGTTGTGTGTCGAAAATAAGATAGATAGATAGAAGATAGAATATTCTTTATTATGTACACCATAAAAATTACAGACATTAATATAGAAATTTTACATTGGGTGATAAGTCTAGTTTAACTGAAAAAATATCACATTTTCTCGTCAGTTTTGTGCTTATCCTTACAAACTTTGTAGCCCATAAGATCACACTGCTCTAACTCACTACTCCTAGACTTCTAACTCCTTTTCCAGATAACAGAAGAGCACATCCACATAAACCGTGACAATATTCATCACTTGCCCGAACCCCCATTTGATCGACACCACACAAAAGCCGCAACAATTTGTCGCTCCATATCACACCAGGCCTTTACATGTACATTCAGACTGCACTTTGCGGGGTTAGAAGGACAGAACACGCCATTGGGAATCCGCAAAGCTAAATTGGACTTGGGGACCGGTCACTTGCGCCGTTCCGATCGACTTGTTTCTTTTTATCACAAGAAAATGTTTTAGATTATATCTATATGCCAATAAAGAGATAACAAAGCACAATGGGGCAATTTAACAAAACATTGTATTCTATAGTATCATCGTGAACGTTTGTTTCGGCGATTACTTTGGATGTGTTTATGGAAATGAGGGTATTTGTTATGGCAGCGTTCCTGTAAGTATTGGATGTTTCTAAATTGAAATTCTGCGTGTGTAATTGAAAATTCTCAACGTTATTGCTGTTTACGTCATTGTGAAAGGATGTTAGTTTTATTGCTATGTACTCTGTTATACAGTAATTAAATTACAAAATATATCTTCATTTGAAAGGTTTACAATTTCTGTTTTATTGTAATAAAAGTACATTTGAATAAAATAATCATTGGACTTCATGGTTTTAGCCAGCTAAATGACTCAAGCAAAACGAGAACTAGAGGGTCATAGATGACCCAAATATCTACTGAGCTTAGTGTTTATGGCTATTGAACGGTCTTTCTTAAACGTCATTAGAAAAGCAATTGCAATGAGTAACATGCTCAACAAACACTCTTAATTTAACTCCTTTCATATTTCATAATTCCAACTCCACTAGAATTCCTTTTTCATAATTGAAAACGGAACTGTTGGACAAGTTTTCGATACAATGCTCAGGAACATGCGCTCTACAGACACACTCTGGGGGTTCGACACCGTAACTCTATACTTCGAAACGAGTTGCAGATACAAATGTTTCGCCGGCACCTCTACAATACACTTTTCCTGTTTTACTATCCTATACTGTCCGATTCGCGATCTCCGTGCCTTCCTCACTGAGAATTTTATTTCTATTTGCTTGCAATATATTTTTAGTGAAATTTTGGTTTCAATGATTTTGTTCAGTTCGTTGAATGAATTATTAGCGTACAATCGTCGTGAATTTATAAACTATTGTTAATCTTAATCCTAACTATCCTAACTAATATTATAAATGCGAAAGTGAGTTTGTTTGTTACGGTTTCACGCTAAATCAGCTGAACAGATTTGGATGAAATTTAGTACATGTGTAGACCATGACTTGGATTAGGACATAGGATACTTTTTATCTTGATATTCTCATGGGATCAAGACTTGAAACCGCGGGTCACAGCCAGTGCTTGATTTTTTTTTATTACTCTTACCGTGTTTTGTCTCCGCATCATCCTAAGTTAGACGGAAAGAGAATGCCTAAGGAATTCCGTTTTTACTTGTGCATAAAGCATTAAATAAATACAGAATTTTTATTTTGTTTATCTGGTTTTTCTACGGATATTTTAAATGTTCACGTATTTTTATTTAGTCAGTACAAAACCAAAGCTGGTGCTGCGCGGGCATATCATACAGTTACAATCAAATTGGCATTGCTCGCTGGGCAAGCAAATATGTAAATCGAGAATAACCTGCCATGATGACGTTTTACATACATGTGACTCTTTTTTATTTTAATTCATTTTGATAGACTGAATATGATTGCATAAGTGTTTGGCTTATACATAGAGATATAGGACAGAAAGAGATAGGTGGTATCTATATTATAAAAATCAATTGGTGTTCGTTAGTCTCGCTAAAACTCGAGAACGGTTGGGCCGATTTAGCTGATTTTGGTTTTGAAATGTTTGTCGTAGTCCAGAGAAGGTTAGGAAAAAATATGAAGAAAAGTTAAGTTAAAAGAAAAGTTAAGGAAGGAAAAAATATGAAGAAAATTCACGTTCTCATACATTTTGTGTAGATCGGCTTTTTTATATCTAGGTAGGGTAGGTAGAGTACGTAGGGTAGATAAGGTTGGTAGGGTAGGTAGGGTAGAAATTTTAAAATCCTAAACATGCACATTCATTGACTATTAGGCGGAACGAAGTTTGCTGAGTCGGCTAGTAATAATATAAGAGATTTATAGCCCTGGGCATACAATCTCCTGAAAAACATTCCAGCCCGCAAGCTCCTTCAACTTGAAAGATAAGCAGTTTCATCTCGAACAAACAAAACAAAACTAAAGAATATTCAAGTAAATACAATCCGCGATAGATAAGTTCGAACAAAAAAATTATGCCTCTTGTAAGATGGTCCTTCCATCTGTAGTTTCCTAACATCTGGGACCGTGGCGGTAAATTGCACCCTAGGGAAGTGTCGATTCAGTTATACTACATTTGTTGCTTACCCAGTTGCGGCACTGAGATAAATAGGAAATGGCTTTTTACCCGGTTTTCACTGTATATCTATTGTGATATATAAAAGTATTGGGTGGTATAAATTGGTGGCGCATTTTTCTTTAGATTCCAGCTTTGTTGATCTTAAAATTCTTACGTATTGGTCTTTATTATAAATATGTTTCGGATTTTGATAGTAAAATAGTTTTAAAGCTGACTGAGATATTTTAGAAACTAGCAATTTTTAAATGCTTACAAACTTGATCCATTTAAACCTCGCCAGCTTTGTTAATTGATATCATGGTTAGGCACTGCAATGGTTCAATATAATGTTAGCTATTTAGTCTTTAAAAACATCTAGATCTGCAGACAATTTCTAAATCACTGGAATATTCTCGCCTTTACCTTCATTTTACAATAGTACAAATGATTGAAGTTTCTTTTGTAAGATGTTCATGTTTCAATGCAATGCTGTCACTATTGTGCACTATTGCAATCTTCGGATCCAACAAGTTTTGGCAAATGGTTGAAAAGTGTCTATTGCTTTCTTACTTTTCTTGTCGGTTCGTAACTATTATATTGTATTTTATGTAGGTAATAAGACTTTCTTCAATTCAGCAGGCACTTATTTATTATTTATTTATTTAAACATTTCACACACAAAAAGGTACAAAGGCGGACTTAATGCCTTAGGCATTCTCTACCAGTCAACCAAGGGCGGTGAAGAGATTGGATGGCAGGTGCTCTTTTTGAGAGGAACAAAGAAAAAAAATTATTAAAAAATATATCATTAGAAATAAAATAACAGTACATAAATAGGTTATAATTTATAATACACATACATACATATTTTATATAATATACATATATTTATTATATATATATATACAAATTCGAGGGAGAGTGGTATTGAGATGACTCTATTCTATTTATTTTGAAGAAAAAAAAACTGCAATTTCCGCTTAACACTTTGCACTTACTTGTACAGAAATGATTAAATCTTTACATTTGGTACTATTTTGTATTCATATTCGCGTGTTCTTAGAAACATTAACGCCATTCAGCTGTTGTACATAATTTCCTCGTTTTTAGACTCATTTAACATCAACGAAACGGTTACGTATCCATTTGCATTAAATTATAAGACATAATGTAACATGGCATACAATTATTTATAGTACGTAATTATATTTACGCATAACATTATTAACGCATAAAAGCTGACGTATAATTTTTTAAGCATAATTGCACCAATCATAATAATGTTCATTGTTCAAGCATAACATTCTAAATCATAAATTTATTTGCGCATAATGATATTAAAACATAATTTTTATAGGCATAACAAATACGCATAATAATTAACTCCTACAATGTTAGACACAAATACACATTTTTATACAATATTGCTCTAATGAAATATGTATGTAAAACATATTGGCGGCCATTGTGCGACCCGCCGCACCTTAACCTATTAATACACTACATTACACAAATTATATTGGTTTCAGTTACTTCTTTTTATTTTTCAAATTCAAATAACCTGCAATAGAATAAAAATTATGCAATATTAAATAACTTAAATATGTTTCCATTATTCCCATAAATAATTATGCCTTAACACTATTATGCAAATAGTCACTACGCCTAGTAACATTATGCGAATTAAAATTATACCAAAACAAATTAGCCTACAAGATAATGATGTCAACATAAACTATAGGTATGCCAAAAACAATAGTGGCAAAGTATTATTATACCAAAAAAAAACAAAATAATTATACCAAAGTATATTAGGAAAAAACAGCATTATTCGAAAAAAAGGATCCCTAACCAAACATGCACAAAAACACGAAAAAAAATCCAAGGCGAAATTACCCAAATAAATGGTGGCACTAACATATAAATAGAAATAAGCCAATAATTCCTCTATTAAAGCAATAAAGATAGGACCAAAATATTTTATGGCATTTTTACGTTCATCCCCGCAGTTATAATATTTACATTTCATTTTATAGTATCGTCCAAGTTCGTAGACAGAACGTGTTTTTATATTTCCCCTCTAAACACCAGTTTTATATATTTGGATTTGTGAGGACCTAAAATATTACCTTGTGGTATACAAGATGTATGCTGTGACCACATAATACCTAAGTTTGCCGCACTAACCTACTTTTTCTCGATGAAAATATGATTGGGCTATTGCAATTAACTTCTTTACTAACGAAACAATTTTTGGTTTGAATCCAAGTGAATTCTGTTTTTCCCCTAAAGCTTTATTAAAATCTGTTTATTTATTAAAGAACAACAACAGCATTATTGACAGCATCAACATTCAACATAAGAAAAACCAAAAAAAAAACAAAAAAGAAAAAACAAAAAAGTTCATAAGTTTAGAATGTGTCAAGAACACTAATGTTTTAGTTAGACGATAGAGTATCAACTGGTCATACTGTATGTTGCCTGTTTATTATAATCTTTATTAAACAAGAATGGAAATGAAATGGAAAATTTAAACCAAGACTTATTCCTCTGGCATTGTAATAATGATGATAGAAAAAAACAAGGAATAACATTTATTTGGCAACAGTTCATAAAACACAAAATAAAACAAAACAAAATGAGTGAGTGATGTTTAAATTACTACTACTAGGTAATTACTGAAGAAGGCACTGAATCAACTATATGTGGTACTAGCTTCTGCCCGCGACGCGTGGAATAGTTGCTTTGGGCGTATTTATTAGGATAAGGATTAATATCATGTTTATAAAAACACCTTCGCAATTAATGCATTATTTTAGAACAAATTTGGTTGGCATAAAAAAGGTTATAGTGAGCCAACCTTAAAAGATAGTCATATGCTGTCGCGGACTTTTTTTTAGAACTTTTAAAGAGAAACAATTTTGCCATACATGATTTTTGCGAAACTTCAACCGTTTACGCAGCGCACGCAGCGGAAGCTTTCAAAAGGAAAAAAACCCCCGATTTTGAAACATTCTTCATTGGTGCTCCGCTCCTATTGGTCTTAGCGTGATGATATATAGCCAATAACCTTCCTCGATAAGTGGGCTATCTAACACTGAAAGAATTAAAAATCGGGTCAGTAGTTCCTGAGATTAACGCGTTCAAGCAAACAAACAAACAAACAAACTCTTCAGCTTTATATACTAGTAAAATAATTATAGATATAGATTATTTATAAATAATATATAAAATAATTGGGAATTAAATTAAGATCTACCATTTTTCAAAATTCAATAGAACATAAGTTTTTACAGTTACAGGTATATCAGCACCAAACCCAAAACACCTCAAAAACATTTACCAATAAGAAACCCAACCACCCAACATAAAGGTCGTAGCACACGATCACGAGACACTGCAACTTTTAACACCATCCATAAAACGCTGTGAGCACTGTGGCCCACTTCACGCGATCCGTTCAGACCTTGATGCAGTCGTAAACATTAGACCGAAATAAGCGAGCCAATATCAATCAGCCGAACGAACAAGGTGCGGCCTGTTTGTGATATTGAAAATGTCGGGGAATCAGCAGAAATAAAGGTTAGTCTTTTGGTGGATGGTTATGCAGTTTTGCTACTATGAAATGTCTTATTTGAAAGAATTTGCAATCGTTTCATGGTTGCTTATTTTGGTTGGGTAATTTATTTAAACCGTAATTGGTCTTTTATGAAATTGTCGATGAATGATTAAGTGGTCCCATCAAATACATAACATGTAAAAAAATACAAGTTTCGCAACGCAGTTCTTCTACTGCAAAAAGAAGTGAGATCTAATCGCCGCCCCCGCAGAATAAACGCGCAAGTGTAAAAAGACAATTTTACAGGAAAAATAAAAAACCAAAATTGATCCATAACTTTATGACTACACCGAATAGAAGTTTGTTTTTTACGTCGTTTAAAAGATTATTTTTTTGTAGATAATCTAATTAATGTTAAACAGGTACTATTTTTGAGTCATTGATAAAAAAACATTTTACAGAAATGTTTTAGTTTTTTTTTAACGTTAATGTTACTTTGAGTTATTTTTTCTTATCAACTTTTGTTTTTTTTTTTGTTTTGCAATGTAATATTACTTGCGTTTTTTGCAGTACAGTGATACCGTTAATGGGCTATTACGCGTTTATTCTGGTGCAGTCGAAAAAATTCTGATAATGTAATAGGTAATTAAGTTTTTATATCATCAAGGTCGGAATTATAACATTATGTTACGGTATATCGTGTGTATGTAACTTGGTAAATAATTGATGTAAAAATCTGGAATAAATTGAGGTGATGTATTTTGACCTATACATAACGAATATGGATTAAGATCAAAACCGCCTCAATAGCGCTTACGCGTTTATTTTGCGGGGGCGGCGTAATGTAAAACCAAGTCTGTTTATTTATTCCACCGGGTTCAAATTTAATTTAATTTGAGAATATACATAGTTATACTAAGCCCTATTGGTCACCGAAAATTCAGGCTTCTAGCTTTATCCACATCGAAGTTACAAGGGTTCGAAAATGTCCTGAATGGCGGAATGGAGAAAAGATGGTACGCTGTGTTTGTTTTGTTCGACTTGGCGGAGGCACTACCGTGCCCCTTGATTAGTTTTCTCAAGAATTTACATTTTGATGGTTTTCATTCTAATATACCTACATAATGTAAATGTTGTGTGGTTCTTAAAGTGTGATTGTTAACAGTTTACTTCAATAATTTACAATTTATAAGAAAATGTAGACATCTTATTATCCTATACTATTAAACGAGCAATATTTGTATTATAAATATTTATAAGTATATAACATAACATCACGCCTTGTTTCCCCGAAGGGTTAGGCAGAGGTGTCCCTGTAGTAGGTACACCCACATTTCGCCAGTTATGTTTAAGTCCCATGTAATAGGGGGCGAGCCTATTGCCATCAACCGGGCACAAATCCAGACTCCGGGCTGCTACTGAGAAATTCCAGATAGAAAAACCCAATAACACTTTGCCCGACCCGGGAATCGAACCCAGGACCTCATGCTCAGCAGTAGCGCTTAGTATATATATAATATATTTGTACTCACGTTCTTGAAAACGGCTCTAACGATTTCGATGAAAGTTGCAATATAGGGGTTTACGGGGCCGAAAAATCGATCTAGCTAGGTCTCATGTCTGGGAAAATTCGTTTTCTCCGTATTTTCACCCGAGCAGAGCTGGGTCGCCCAAAGTTTAGCACAAAATATATAATTGACATAAGAATAATGACATTTGAATATTAGCATGGAATAAGTAGGTACTATAACATGGATTAGTATGAACTTTCCAATACTATTAAATGAGCATTCTCTATTTTCATCAGAGCAGAGCTCGGTCGCCCAAGTACTAGATATTATTTATCCACTTTTACTTCAGTACTGACGAAATAAAATTCTTCAAAACTTAAATTTTTTACAACCGAAAAGCCTCAAACACCTTTCAATCAGTTGAAAGCTGCTTGAAATTCTGCTCAGTTTTCCACAAACAAGCTAATCGGTAATATAGAATTTTGGTGTAACATCTAAACCTACATGTCCGGCCAAGCAATCTATATTTTCCACTTATAGCTACAGCTTCTATGTAAATAAGCTGCTAGGTAATTTGCAAATTGATTCTAGATTCCGGCTCTTGGCAGTGTTCGGACCAAGCTTCGGTATATTTACATAAACCCAACTACACATACGTTGCGCACACGATCAACGTTTATCCTAGACTATTACCTATCCTGTAATTGATAACGTCTACTGTGTAATTTGGTTAGCCAAATTGTATAGTACTAACAAAATAAGGAGGGTTCAATTGAATATTGAAGTGGATGGTAATTTTTGGTTTGGTTGGCAAGCTGTGGATAGGTTAATGTCGGGTTTTGGTTAAGGATATCTTTATGTTTGAGCTACATAAACTTACTTTATTGCAAAACAAAATCATCCACCTATATCATTATTGTTATCCATTAAAACTACTGTTCACAACGTTCACTTTTCAAAGTAAGTACTGCAGAAAAACAATACACAAACAATGAATTGTCTTCACAGCGAAACAGCACAAACATCTTGTTTACTCCATCAACAAGCTCACAAAATCCACAAAGCTTAAAAATAATATGAAATAACTCAAGCACACCCTTCGTTAAGATTGAGGCTCATTTTCTCGAAAACCAATACTGTAGCAATATCAATAATCAATTGGTGCATTCTTGGCATCTGTTCAAGTCTATTATAGAGGCGATATAAGCGATGCATACGCAAATATATTGAGATCCTTTTGTGAGTCTTGCATCTGGCCTGTATTCTACTTTTATATTTTATGTTAGGATTGGATATAAATTGTATCGATAGCGGATGTTGAGGCGAAGTGTTTCGGATTCGGTCAGTTTTATATTAGTTCCGTTTTTTTCTGTTATATTTTGCGAACAAACATAACTTTTCAATTGAAAAATAACTTTTAATAGAGTAATAAAATACAGCTGCAAGACACGGCCTATGAATTTTTGATCCCAGATTAAAGAATTATGTTTTTCTTAACAAAGTAGATTGGTATACAATCTTTTTGTTCTCGGAAACATAAATTGGCTGATTTAAAAATATAAACTTTTCGATTGTGTTTATAGAAACTTTTCGATTGTGTTTTACACAAACTTGCGCCATAATAACCTTGCAGCGCTATACTTACGGGATCAGCGAGTCGAGTACTCTCTGGCCGGTCAGCAGCGGATGGTTGGCGGGTAGCTTCTCGGCCACAGGTCTGGGCTTGCGCACCGGCCACACTTGTAACATGCTGAACTTCTGCTTCTCGTTCTCGAACTCCGTCTCTAGCATTATGTCCTGCACATTATCACCGAGGGATACTTATTTTTAATTTCATCACCACTGCTCTCAAAACGGTGAAGGAAAACATCGTGAGGAAACCGGCATGTCCTAGAACCGAAAATTCGAAGACATGTGACATCTACCAACCCGCACTGGGCCCGCGTGGTAGATTACGGCCCACTCCCTCTCACAGAGAGGAGGCCTGTGTCCCAGCAGTGGGAACATTTATAGGCTGATGATGACGATGATGACACAACTCACCAAAAACAAACAGTTATGTTTTCAGGTTTCGGGTAAAGTACCCTTTAAAAGTTAGTTGTTTTTTTTTTCATTATTGTAATCCCTAATCATAGATGGTTAGATTAGTCCATAAGAACGTTATAGTGTACAGTTTAAACGGTTAGTGGTTACGTATTATAATACCTAAGTTTATTTTAACTATTTTCAAGATAACTATGGTTGATTCACATATGCTCATAACACATATTGATCAACTCAACTACTGTTTAACTTTAAGTAAACTTTTCGGTTAGTGGTTACGTACATGTTGCTTAGACTTTTTTGATGTGTGTATATAGATAACCAATTTTCGAATTTTCCTCTTTACTTGACCTTGCTTCTCGCCAAACTTCATGCTGCTGGACCAACGGGAAGTACCAAATAGACCGGTTTATTTGCGAGCAAAATATGCGGCAGAAATGGCCATACCTATTTTTTATTACGTTGACTTGGAAACATGTTCCTGTGGGATATTTTCCGACATCCATGCGGGTGACGCCGAGGGCAAAGGCTAGTAATATTATAATTGCAAAAGTGAGTTGTTTGTTTGTTACGCTTTATTGTTAAAATGGCTAAACGGATTTGGATGAAATTTGGCACATGGGTAGACCTGGCCTGGGCTAGGACATTTGATACTTTTTATCTCAATATTCCCCCGGAATCGAACTTATCCCAGTGATACTGTGGGATGCAGATAGTCTAAAATAAATAACGATTCTATAACTACAAACTATCAATTGTACCACACATTACTAAGTTATCCATAACTTTCCTTATAGCTTACAATTTTTAAGAAGAAACTCAACAGAAAACTGCGGCCCAACCAAATATTTGAACAACGTAACATCATGTCAATATAATTTGTCCCACAAATTCACTATCAATCAAATGCCGACATTATTCCAGAAATTCTTGAGCTCCTCGCGTCAAACGACAAAGTTTAGTCAATTTCATGTAAAATAATGGACAGTTCATGACCCCCCAGTATAAGTCACCATGACTCATAGAATTTGCTCGTCATAACTTCACCATGCAAATTGGAAGTTTCGTACCCTTTCTTGTGTTAATAATGAAGATACAACGGCATAATGTACTATATAGGAAAATTTTAGAAATGGTTTGTGAAGAATTTGAAGCAGTTACCTACTTAATAGCGCAGCATTAAGTTGAGATAGGATCCTTTTTGGCATCGGTTTTTATTTTTGCCTATTCGAATTTTAATTTCGAAAGTTAATTTTATTAGTTTTAAATTTTCTTGTATTTCTTGTGCGTGTCCCAAATAAAATATATTTCTTTTTTTCTTTTACTTCGCAACTAATACTAGTATAAGTAATTAGAAAAACGAAAGTGGGAAATTTCTTTTTAAGCTATTGCATAGCTTTTATCGCGGGCTTTGAGCGCGGCGACCGAATCAAGAAATTCCGTAACGTACCTAACGAAAATAAAACCTAACACCCCCCACTCCGCCTACCATGTAATGACGGTTCCCATGATAACGTGATGTTGTCATGGGAACGTAATTTTTGTTTTATGTCATCACGTCATCATCCCGAGTGTAGCGTTGACAAATAGGAAGTATGGAGGTTACAAATGCTATGCAATAGCTTTACCGCGGCAGTCCCCGAGTGCCACACGTTTTTTTATTGAAACAAAGTAATAGCAACCTCTAGTATTTATATCTGAATGTTCGTCCTAGTGTTCGATTCTATTCTATAACACTCTACTGTTGTAATTTCGCAATAATGTAGACAATTGAAGAGTCAAAACGTAATTTATCATTCCTTACTGTATCATGTTACGTTTTCAAGATAAAAGAAATTTAAATAATACAAAAATAGCTTCTTTGTTTGAAGATACAGCTGTGATGATTTCAGTTTCTTCCAGAGCTTTTGAAGTATTAATAAATTAATTTATAGGGTAAGCCTAGTGCCAAAAGTTTTTTTATAAGATCTCGATAGCTTTCACGCCATTTGCATTCTACATAACAAAAACAATGACGTCACCCACCATTATTAAATTGAACATTTCATAAACAGAATTTAACGAAAATAATGATATAATAACCGCAATATTCCCTAGGGCTGTGACTTAATAATTTAGGTGTGTGATCGCTAATATCAAAATGGATACGTGCGTGCCCGCCCTTCGGGGAATGGGCCTATTAAGAATCGAAATAGGTATCGTGACACACAACCACAAAGGTTGATAAACAGTTATCGTTAATTCCCGAAGCTACTTTCTCTAATATTAATATAAATTCCAATTTTATTTGGGCCTATCTCAGTGAAGGCAAATAGTAATAAAATGGAAAAGTAAATGAGAAAATATTTACGCGAAAGAAAATTCTGGCCAAATAAATGAGAATGGAATAAAATGTCATCATACAGTTGACATGACATAATAATTTATCATCAACTGAAATGCAAAGAATATTATTTATTTATTAATGAAGATTATACGTATTTTTTATTTTACTTTTTCTCTCGTTACGGGTAGTCAGAAGCCTAAAAGTCTGACAACCAATCTTACCAAGGGGTATCGTATTACCCAGTTACTGGGTTGTGGAAGTCAGATCGGCAGTCGCTTCATGTAAAATACTAGTATTCAACTGCATCCAGTTAGACTGAAAGCCGACCTCAACATAGTTGGGAAAAGGCTAGGCAGATTGATAGGTATTAATTTAAAAATATAACTATATTAAGTGCACTAATAACAATACAAAATATTTAAGCTAATAAATAAAAATTCAATAATATTATATAATTAAAACATATTACATTCAGAAAATAAATAAATAAATGAGTAATAACATAAATAAATATAATAACTTATACGACGGCAAAAAAAAAAAACAAAAAACAAATTATAATAATTACACGGATATGATCTAATTTAAATATTTAGTAATAAGCTTCCTCTCTTCTACTTATTTAAAATTTTGCTGTGCCCGTCAGGGTCCATAATTGTTTCAATTTATTTATTCCTACCACTTCATCATCATCATCATCATCAGCCTATAAATGTTCCCACTGCTGGGACACGAGCCTCCTCTCTGTGAGAGGGAGTGGGCGAATCTCTCAGGGAACTTTTTAAAAGGATTAATATTATGACGGTACCTTGCCAATTCATTTATGAAAATATTATGTATGTAAGGAAAAATCCACATCTCTTTAATAAAATAAGTGATAGACATACTTTTAATAGTAGAAATAAAGATAAGCTAGAACAACCATTTTTCAAATTATCTAAAGTACATACATCTTTTATGGGGTACTATGTTAAATGTTACAACAAAATACCTTGTGACATATTGCAATTAAATGAAAGAAAATTTAAAACTCATATTAAAAATACACTTTATAAACAAGCATATTACAAATTAGAGGATTATATCCAAGATAAGAGTGCTTGGAAACATGCTGGTCCTGCTCCATAGGACAATTTAGAATCAAGACAAAATCAAACTGGTTGCTAATTTAAATGTAAAATTTATTAATTTGTGTTTTATGACATTGATTTTACATTCTGTGATTACTTCCTCACACACTGACTTATTAATTGTAAAATTTTAGGAAAATCGTCTACTTTTACAATGTTTGTAAATATGTGAGCACCATGTATCTATAACATATTAAATTATATGTCGTTGCTTCCTTTTTAATTCTTTTTACCTATTGTGGTATAGTAATTTTATTCTAGGTGCATTGTCTTCACATATAATAATTATTTAACAAATGTACGTACATATACAAACAATTGTAAAACATTTTAAAAGAGTAACAGTGGAGTTTCTTGCCCATTCTTCTCCATACGAAAACTACCTTTTGGAAGAGGCGACTAGAATCAATTTTATTATTTTGTAATTTTTGACGTTCAAAAGTGCCATACATGGGCCTATTTGAAATAAATTATTTGACTTTGACTTTAACTTAATCTACCACGCGGGCCCAGTGTGGGTTGGTAGATGTCACATGTCTTCGAATTTTCGGTTCTAGGACATGCCGGTTTCCTCACGATGTTTTCCTTCACCGTTTTGAGAGCAGTGGTGATGAAATAATTTACACAAAGTAAAGCGCCTGCCACCTGTGTGTGTACATTAAGGAGGAAAAATAAAGATAATAATAATCATCATTCATCATTTGCCTAGCCTTTTCCCAACTATGTTGGGGTCGGCTTCCAGTCTAACCGGATGCAGCTGGATACCAGTATTTTACATGGAGCGACTGCCTATCTGCCCTCCACAACATAGTTACTAGGTAACACGATACCCCTTGGTAAGACTGGTTGTCAGACTTTTTTGGGCTTCTAACTACCCGTAACGACTGCCAAAGATCTACAAATGACAGCCGGGACCAACGGCTTAGCGTGCTTTCCGAGGCACGGAGGGATCTTGGTATGTTAACCTGATCGATCGACCCGTGCAGCTGTTGTTACTTAGCCACAAGCCCCATAATAATAATAATAACAGAAAATTAAATACCAAATACAAACATTATAAAGCCTGTCGATTTACCAATTATGACTGGTATAGAGTCACATGCGAGACTCGTAATCGGGCACAATTCCAATTTCGGTCCGTACCGACCTGAAAATTTTTGTGAAAAGAAAATCCAATCATAGTTTTTGGCTAACCTGTGTGTAACTAAAGATTTGTAGATCTGCACCGTGGTTAGACTAATTAGGTTAACGTTAGTTTATAAAATGACAGTTGTAATGTCATAATGTTAAGGGACGTGAAGCATAAGGATTCGGTCTCAGAACCTAGCAATTATTTATTCTATGTGACGCTCAATTACTGTCTAAGACTATCTTGGACACTGATGAAGAATAATATATGACAATTGTTGTTATCAATGCTCATCTCTTCTCTTTGAGTGAAAACGTTTTTCCTACATTTACTACAGGCCAGTATTGATAATCTTAAAAACACAAACTTTATAAAACAGGGTTATTGATTATACGTCGGTAATCCGTTAAGGAGATGTAGGAGAGGTCATTTGCAACCAAATTACCCCGGTCAACCATTTCAACCATTTTCGAGTAATTTGACATTTTATATTTTAAAATGTATGAAATAAAAATATATTTACTCAATAAGACACTTTTTGACTCCTGTGCAAATGTCAACAATTATCGAGTCATATTTGATATTTTCATTTTTTATAATAACATAACATAACATCACGCCTGTAATCCTCGAAGGGTTAGGCAGAGGTGTACCTACAGTACATCTACATTTCGCTGGTTATGAAGTCTGTAATAGGTTGACAGTTAAAATTTTCACAGATTGTGTATTTCTATTGCCACTATAGCAACAAATAATAAAAATAAAATAAAGTTAAAATAAAAGGGATACAAGAAACGTGTTCTTTTCGGCGTTTTTTACTAAATATTGTACGGTGGTACGGAACCCTTCGTGTGCGAATCCGACTCGCACTTGGCTGGTTTTATTATTACATTCTCAAAACATTTTAAACAACATTACAGGTAGTTCCGTCGGCCATCACAGTTAACGCGACAGGTGACGATTGCCGCTGTCACACCCGACGTAATCGACGCTAATAAGTCACGAAAGCTATATTATTAGAGCACGTTTTAGCAGGTCTTTATAACATTATAACTACGGTTAATAATACGTAAATCTCTATAGTTTAGCTGAAGTTGCTTTTATTTTCTTAAAAAATAAACGTTAGTTTTCCAATATTTAATCTTTGTTAGCTATCTCATTTTTCTTTTCAAATTCTCTAATACATACAAATATATAAAATTGAAGTGTCTGTTTGTAATGTCAAAATAACAGCTTTTTACTAAATGCATATGTAAGTACATACGGTACTTATAACGAAAGATTTTTTTTTTTGTTTGGCTGTATTTTTGTTCCGACTAATCTCCGAAACGGCTGAACCGATTTTGACGAGACTTTCACTGACTGATAGCTGATGTTATAAGAAGTTATTTGAGAGAACTAAGTAACAATCGGTCGTCGACTAGCGACGGTCGACCGCGCGAGCGGCTGAATTAGCTTTTTCATACATTTTGTTATTAGCGTGCCGTACGCTCACAATCGGTGGCTGATTATTAATACGCTTCGGTGTTAACATGACATACCATACATACGTGGTACATGTCAAGTCCTGCAACTTTTGCTTTAGAAATAAGTTCTAACACATTCATCATCATCATCATCATTTTAGCCGAAAGACGTCCACTGCTGGACATAGGCCTCCCCCAAGCACCGCCACTTCAACCGATTCTGTGCTTTCCGCATCCACCGGATTCCTGCGGCCTTCACAAGGTCATCTTGTGAGAGGCCTTCCAACACATTATTACTGCCTTTTTTATATTATCTTTGAAAAAATATAAACTTTAAAACAATAGCGAAATAATGTGTTGAAACATTTGCAAACGAACATGCGACTAACAATTAAATATTATTAGTCAGCAAATGGTATGAAGTAATTTTTCTAAGTGCATAATTTGGGGTTGAAATATGAATTTCCCTGTACGTTTCCAGTACAAACTGGAGCCATTATAGGCGGGGAAAAGAGTAATAACTTCGGGACTAAATATGTGGGAGGAGTATAAAGGCAAAGAGTTTTTATAATACACAATGGTGTAATAATATCCCAACGACTAAGGCGTTGCTTTATGTAAGCACCAAAATAATCGAAGAATAATAAAATAATGAGACACTGAAAACCACTCTATTTTCACATTATTCCAAGTAAAAGGTCTCATCATACGTAGCTATGTTTATAACATGTTTTAACCCTAAACAGTTCTAAAAACAAAACATCCCACCACACGTTCATATCTCAAACACCACTCCCCCGTTGATCGCAAGCGGACTCAATAACCCCGCACTCAGGATACATATAATTATAATATTACTGCGCGATATCTTCGTCACCGAGTCCCGGATTGTTCCCGGATCTCCACGGACTTTTGTTCGCTGCGAGGTCCTTTGTCGATGCCTCACAATAAAATTTTATCCCGGAAACCTATTCGCAGTTACCTTTTATTATAATGTTGCAGCGGGTATCCGGGGTACTTTTCAGTCGGGGCCATTGTTGTCCGCATAATAGGGGCCAACCTTTTTATTCCGCTACAGATTTTTGAATGTACCGCCGACATTAACGCTTCTATGAGATCCGATCGATTGGATGTCTGAAGTGGTTCTTTATTCCGAAGTTTGGAGTCGAGTTCTTTGTTTGTATGAAATGTTCGATGTTGTTTGTGTTGTTTTTCAACTTTAGCTTCGAGTACTTCTTCGAGTCTTCTGGTACGAATAAAATTGGTCTGAATCTGACACGTTAATGTAAAAAGATAATTACTTTGCTATCTAGTGGTTCTATGATTGGCAATAATTTGCGTTTTTAACGATACTTACTTTGTTATTTTGGGAGTTTCTATAGTTCAGACACTACGATTTAAAAGACTCAAATCTAAAAGACTTTGAATTATACTTTGACATCCTAATTGGATTGTAATCTTTTATACTTTGACATCTATACTCTGACATTAAATTATACTTATAAATTGTATGTGTTTATGATATTATTTTTAATTGACATACCTCAAAATGTACTCAAACGGCTATGGAAAGAAGCATATTGAAGCTTAGGAAAATAGACAAAGTGAAGAATAAAGAAAAATAACTGATGCTCTCACATATGAACTCAGACTAAAATGGAGGTGGGTTGGACACATCAAACGTTACATAGATAAAAGGAGGACCATAGAAACTACGCGATGGAAAGGTCTACAGGGAAAGAGGAATACTGGTAGACCCATAAGACGGTAGGCTGATGACATTATCCAAGTGTCAGAAAACGACTGGATAACTATAGGCAAGGACAGGGATTTGTGGATAAAGCTGGTGGAGACCCTTACCCAAAAAGGGGTCCATATTTCAACAAAAGACTAACCATACTAACAGTACACAATAAGTAAATTAACTAATACCCTACTCACAGCATCGGAAATGGAACCTAGAAATATGGAACAAATGGCTTTTTTATTTTATTTATTTATTTATTTTACCTCAAAATGTAATTTTAATTCGTAGATAATATGCAATCAATAATGTAAACACTAACCTAAAAATCTCTGACCTGTTATAAATTTATGTACCTAATAGATTTGACAAATCTTAAAACCATATAATGTACTTAGAAGAAGAATTGCCAAACTTAAGTTGCAATGGGCAGGGCACATTGCTCGCAGAACGGATTGCCGATAGGGTCGAAAGGTTCTGGAGTGGCGACCACGTACCGGAAGACGTAGCGTTTGAAGGCCTCCCACAAGATGGACCGATGACCTTGTGAAGGCCGCAGGAATCCGCTGGATGCGGAAAGCACAGAATCGGTCGAAGTGGCGGTGCTTGGGGGAGGCCTATGTCCAGCAGTGGACGTCTTTCGGCTAAAATAATGATATAATGATACTATATTCTGATAAATAAATGATTATGATTATGATCAACAAACTGCAATCATCATCAGTTATGATTTTTGACATTCCTTTTATTCAATGCAAGTTGCGGTTTTTTGGATAAATTTTATGATAGTAATACACAATTTAAGGAAGTATTTATTATTATTTTAATATGAAAAACACACTTTTGCAGACAAACAAAGAATCTCAGAGCAAAAACTTACTAGGGGTATCAACAAAGAAAAAAGGTTTGCATGCATAAGTTATGTGCATATCGCCTTAGGCCTGAAAAACTCAAGCATAAAACTGAACTGAAGTAAAGAATCCGTAATAAAGACTATAATGCTGAAGAAGACACAGATACAGCATTTTCCAGTTTAAATATTTCATTGAAGTTAAATATTGACAGGATGCATCGTGCACGAGCCTTAGCCAATGAGCCTCAAACTAATATTGTATGAGGAAACCGTAGCAACTGTCACGAATGGCGTGTGTGTGATTATGTGGAAGGTAAAGACGATGTTACCCTATCGTAAAATGTTAAAATGAGTGCCTAAAGATTATATATTGGAGAATGATGGGTTCATATAGGTTAGCATTTGAGATGATCAAATCAGCTATTATTAATTACATTATGTCACACTTCCGAAAAAGATTATTCTCAAATCAGTGAAGGATGCTTTTCAGTTTCCTTTGCACAATAAATTGAATAGCTGTTTGTTAGCTCTTTGAAAACAATTGATTCAAAAAAAAAAAAAAAAATTTGATTATTGAGTCGGAAAATTTTCCACATTATTCAATTAGCCGTGGTTATAATTAATTTGTTTGGTTATAATTAATTACAGTGTTAGGTAACATGCATCGTTATCATCATCAAAAGAAACGGAATCGAAAGTGTACCGCGTGATCTGATATTTACCAAACCTTATGAAGTAGGTAGGTATCTAATTAACGCGATACGGGGAATCATTAGCGTCGTTCCACAGATATTTGGAAACGTGCTACGTAACGACCCAAATATGTGACTTTAGTACTTGCACGTTGAGTTAACAGTCAGTTTGGAATTCGTGAAACAGATATAGGTATACTACAGTGTACACTAATAGGAAAGTAAGTCAGTAATAATAGGATTTCGGTTTTGGATTGAATAAACAAGTTATGAAATATAGAAGGATTGACAGTGATATTAACATAATATTGATGCAAAAGAAAAATATGATCACATAACATTTCAAGATTCTAAAATTAGCAATCAGTGCAGAGAAGTGTTAAAAGAGCTGCAATGAAAAAGGATGTTACCTTGACATATACGTATACTGTTCAAAATAATGTTCAAACATGTATGGTAATTGTCTTCACTTGACTGATATTATACCTTTTTTTTTGGGTGGGAAATTATCAAATAACTTCTCCCGCTCTGGGCGGAGCGGGAGGGCGTATCAGACTCTTACTGATTAAAACCCACCCGTGTTCCTTCAGTTGCCATGTTGCCGGGGGCCATGATCTCCCTTTCAGACTTCTTCGCAACCCTTCTCTCAATATCAACAAAAAACACAAGAAATGCAATTTCAATGCATTTCTAATCAACCTCATCACACACGTAAAACAGTAACCCACCATAATAGGTCAGCCAAAAGCTGAAGAAGAAGAAATAAACACATAGGCTCATGGGACTCGTACCGTACCTACTAACGTCCGCCTTTTGTCCGGATGACGTAATGAATGGACTGGACATGAAGTTCAGCGAAGGGATAATGGGTTTATTTTGTTAGCTCAAATGTAGGTATGGGTTTGTGGGATGGATGACTTAAAAGTAAAAAGGGAAGTGGGGTGTTAGCGCATGGAGCAATGAAAAAATGAACTGTATTTTTAAGCAAAGGTTTAATGCCGTCTTATTAGGTACAAACTATAAAAACCCGGACAAACAGTTAGTAATTATATAAGAGAGGAATAGGAAAGGTGGAGTCCGTGGAAACGAGTGGCCGAGCCGCGTTGCCGTCGCGCCGCACCTCAGCTGTACCGATGACGCGCTGATCACGATACCTGCGCGTGCAGACCGCGTGCAAGGTGTTGTGTTGGGTTCGATTCCCAACATGGGGCCTATATGCTACTTAGAAGGTGTAGTAAAGTTGAAAACTTAAATGATGATGTGAGAAACTTATAAAATACATAATTTTCAATTGATAAAAATCTTCATTTTATGGAACAGACAGATTTTTTTAAATATTTAAAGCATTGGGTCCCACTACATCTGCTTGAAGGTTTGAACCAATTTTTATCACCAGTGTCGTAATCGTATTCCGGTTTGGTGTCTATTCCGCCTAAACTACAAGCACAAATAAATTATAGAAGGTACGGAATTATAGTAGATATATTCGACCTCGTAATTGCTTTACTACTTTATCGTTGAATGTCACTTAATAAGTCATACAACGATATATTTGTCCATGTGACAGTTAGATAGTTTCAACTTTAGTGAATTTTAAATTTTTAGGGAATTGTAGTCAAAAGTTGACTATACTAAGCCTAACTCGTGACCAAGGCTCGGATACCGGTAAAATTTTCAAACCGTTATTATGTACAGTCAGCTGCAGAGAAATCTCACCCCCTGGCAATGTAAAAATGTATCGCTAGGCGGTGAGATTTCTCTGCAGCTGACTGTACTTGACGGAAAAACCTTTACATTCGGTTTCGTTCGTATATACCGGTTTTTATAAACCGGTTTTAGAGGAGTTTTTACATAAAGGTTTTTTTTCGGATTAAACGGTTTAGAACAATATAAACCAGTTTTTTGTTTAGTTTTTATTCAGCGTGGCATCCTCACAAGTAATCACAAGTTGCAACGCGTTTACCAACATACCGCTCGTCGGCTAAACCGGTTAATTTAGGTTAAAATAAAGTTCTTAAAACGTTCACGTTCTTAAGAAAAGTTCGGAGTAAAACTCAAATAAACTGGTTTTAACCGGTATTTTTTAAATCGGTTTCGAGCTTTGCTCGCGACTAAACCTTGCAAAGATTTTTCTCAAGTTCTAACCACATTCGCAAGCTATATATCCAAGCCTTAGGTAAGCTTCGCTTCCCCTTGACATCGCAGCATCTCGTGCCGAACAAAATTTTAAAAGCTATCGCGTCGCGCGTCGCCGCTGTGAGCCGAAATAGTAAAATGTAATACAGTCAAAAGTTCCTGAACTTCTCTCTAGCTCTTACATAAGAATCGAATTTTTGAACACTTCTAAGAACACTGGTACAATGTCTTTTGATTCAAAGGAAGTGTTTATTTTCTGAGAATATACATAGGTATTCAAAATGATTTTAGGTGGTAACAGGAGAAAGAGTTGCAACAGAAAAGTGTTATCTATTTCAATAACCAATCTAAAAAACAAATTTTAAATTTAATTATTTTTAGCCTGAGTAATTATCGTGTTTATTTTTTGTAATGTGTATTTTAGTTGTTTAGAATATTTTTTTCTTTCTTTGGAAGAACTATGTAAGCAACAAAGCGTTTATATAACTATTTTCATAACTATTGAATTAAATATTTATGAAAATAAACGCTGATGATGGACAGACTATTTTGAAATCAAGCAATTCACATCCACGTTCGGCCAAACAGGTTCTTCAGTTTAATCATAAATATCAAGCTATTTCCCCTTGTGAAATAGCTTTACTTTATTTCGTTAATAGGCGAGGAAAACTCCAACCAAAAACCATTCGATCAATTAACACAGCTGAAAGTCGAGTGTTTTTGTACAAAAAATCCAATTTCCAGGGGTGGTGTTGAGCAAGTGTGGATCTAAACAAAACATCGGGGGCAACCCGTTGGACGTATCAATCAATTACAAAGGCCGACGCCTCCGATATACGGTGTAGATAGGCGGGCCGCACCCGCACCAACTGTGCTGCTGCGGTACAAATGAGTAAAACTAGCGAGCGAGTTTTGAGAGTTATTCGTTTGTGGTTAGCTTTAGTAGTTTGAAAAGATGTTCGAATTTTGTGGCAAAATTCAACAGCTATGAATGAAAATGTTTAGGATTTAGATATGTAAAAATATCACACCATAATGTGGAAATCGTAGCCCCCCGGCAACATGGCAACTGAAGGAACACGGGTGGGTTTTAATCAGTAAGAGTCTCCAAGTTATTTGTGTTATTTTTAACACGTCCTCCAAGACAAGTTATTTGATAATTTCCCACCCAAAAAAAAAAATAACCCGTTTCCTATCCAATAACACTTCATTACGATTTTGGTAATATTTTACAGTTTATTTAAGGTGTAACTGTTTCTAAAAGAAGACAAGTAGGAACTGCATGCCTCTGTATTCCACGAGGATCGAAGCATTTATTCAGAATAAAGCATTATTTAGGTTAGGCATTGGACAAACTCTTGTAACTAAAGACCGATATTTATCACAGCTCACACAATTTATTCCAAAACTACTACTAAGCTATCAAATACCCGCTGTAACCCCTCCCTTGTAGCACACTAAGATCTATTGCTCACAACCCTGATCAATATCCACGCGTTATTTGCCAACATGAAGTTTTTATTAAATAAACGCCGAACAAACTCTACTCGAAGACGATTGGATCTTACGACATATAGAAAATTGTGACGGATTGACAGATAAACAACACTACGGACGTCAGATGATCGAATATAATGTTTTGTTGTGTTGTGAGTGAAAGTTGTCGGTTGAGGATAAATAATATTGAGGAGAGAGAGTGAAAGAGACAAAGAACCAATACTGTACTGTAGCTATAAATAGTTATACCTACATCGACATAATGACATACGATTAATCACTGTTCAAAATTACGTCTACTGAAGAATAGATAAAATCTTTTGCTCGAAAGACCAAATAGAACTTATAAGGTTATTTAAGTGTTATGAATGACTTTAAGATAAGATAATATGTAATTTATTTCCAAATACATGGTACATTAAGATCTTAATATTAAAAAGTTTCACATATACTACCGTTGCCGGTGTAGAAATATTAAAATTAAAGTACAAGTACTTAATAATTATAAATTAGTTTGAAATGAAAATAGTTAATTTTGAATACAATGTCAATTTTTTTTTTTTACTATTTATGAATGAAATGTTAAAATATACCAATCATAATAATGTCAAAGATCAACAAAGAAAAAAAAATTTAAGTCAATGAATACTGATAAAATGTAACGTCAAAATTTATAATTTAAAAATTCATTAACCGAATAGAAACAGTTGTCTAAAAGCCAGACAAATATTGTTTTCCTAAATTTATTAGTGGGCAACACTCTGATGCCTGGGGGTAAATTGTTAAAGATTTTGATTGTCATGCAATTGGAAATCCTGCAATACAAATGTAGTCTCTGCCTAGGTCCGAGGTACCTATGATAATTATGATGATGCAGCGCTGTTAAACAGTAGCCCAAAGAACTTTTGTGGGCATTATTATTATTAATGTAGTTTACTACTTCGCAGTTCTCTTAAGTAAACACAATAATTATTATCTACCATTTTTCTGCACTTACTTTCCTGAAACTATCAATTCGAAAATTAGCACGTTTTAAAACTGCAAAACCGAAAACAAGACTACTGTTTTATATTTTGGGCTATAAAACTTTATTTACGATCTGTTTGCCAAGCAGTATTGGAATTAAAATTAAACAATAATAAGCATCGGGCGGTAAACGTGAATTTTAGCTATTTGAAGAGGTCAGAGTTTTTCCAAGAAATGCCAAAGAATTGGGTTACTCATCTCGCGTGAGCTGTGAGGAATCAATTTAAGGGAATTTCTTATGACTCACGGCTATACGATTAAATAAGATAAAATAAGTCATATTTCTTGAAGAGCAGTGCACCATGCCTGTACACCTACAAAATTTGGCTTTACCTTGACCATTTTTAGGGTTCCGTAGTAAACAAGGAACCCTTATAGTTTCGTCATGTCCGTCTGTCTGTCTGTCTGTCTGTCCGTGGTCTAGCTCCGAGACCCTTAGTACTAGAAAGCTGTAATTTGGCATAGGTATACATATTAATTATGCCGACAAAGTGGTAAAACAAAATTATGAAAAACATTTTTTTTACGGTACCTCCCATACACGTAAAGTGATGATGTTTTTTTTTATTTTTTTATCCCACCATGTGTGGTATCATTGGAAAGGTCTTTTAAAAACATTGCGTGTATGCTAAAACCATTTTTGAATTCAGAGATCCGTTTGCGAAATATTAAGCTTTAAGGTGAAATTTTTGTTGGAGTCAAGTGTCCCCCCCCCTGCCAGCTAAATGGTTGGTTTCACATATGTGAAAAAATTCACAACAGTAGCTTATAAAACTTATTTAAAAGGAAAACTATCACAGCTGAGTAGGCTTTATAAGTTAACGAGTAATAATCGACCAACTTAGATTTGCGGTTGTAAAAACATGTTCTCCCATACAGAATGTATGGGAGAACATGTTTCTCAACTACAAAGTTAAGTTTATTCTTGGGATAAATTCATTCCAACTACAGAACCCTACATTGTGCGTGGTCCGACATGCACTTGGCCAGTTTTTGTACCTATGTTTTGATTTCTGTCTGAAATTTTGTCATGTTTCATACTTTTTAGAGCGTAATTTTTCAATAGTCGGGTTTTTTCAATGCTATATTTCCATTTGAAGTTCTTCGCCTCTCAAAAAAACACCCTTAATAAGATAAGTTATCATCCTTCTCCCTCCATAATAATGCTTTTAGGCATTTAGGTTTTCAACTTCAAAGGGATGTTCATAGAGCAATAACGATTTTGGTACTGGACTAAAACTTATGAAAATATTTTGTTGTATTACTTACTACGTCAAACCATCATCATCATCTGCCTAGCCTTTTCCCAACTATGTTGGGGTTAGTATTTTACATGGAGCGACTGCCTATCTGACCTCCACAACCTAGTTACTAGGTAACACGATACCCCTTGGTAAGACTGGTTGTCAGACTTTTTGGGCTTCTAACTACCCGTAACGACTGTCAAAAATCTAAAACTGACAGCCGGGACCAACGGCTTAACGTGTTTTCCGAGGCACGGAGGGGTCTTGGTATGTAAAGATGGTCACCCATCCACAGACCAACCGTGACAAGGGTAGCTTAACCTGATCGATGGACCTGTGCAGCTATTGTTATTTAGCCACAAGCCCCTCTTACGCAAACGCCAAACCACGTCACTACGTCAAAACAAATATGTAATATTACCTCCAAATAAAAACAGGCTACAACAATCTACTAAACAACAACCAAAAAAATTATCTCCAACTCTTAATAATTTCTTCTAACTATACGCTCCAAAGATAGCCATATTATCCTACATATTCATACTAAAAGTAGTATTAGCAATATTAATAAAGCCGCTATTCCTTGCCCTGGCTTGCCAATGTAAAGAATGAGAGCGCATACCAAAGTCACGCCATTACGCCCGACTGCCATATTAATAATTTCCCTCAATGCTTCTGAATTATTGTCCTAACGCAATTATGTGGAAATATGATGAATTATTTGTTCATATATTGGAGAAGACGTGATTAATGGATTTTTATGTTAGTGTTTTGTTGTAGCAAGTTCAAATGTTAGTTAAAAGACTAATGTTTTTCTATGGTTGATTTTCCAAATTGACTGTCGGTTATAAAATCATTCTTTATCTTTATTTTTAACCGACTTCCAAAAGGAGGAGGTTCTCAATTCGACTGTATGTTTTTTTTTGTATGTTTGTTACGCGATTACTCCGCCAATTATGAATTGATTTTGATGATTATTTTTTTGTTTTGTTAGGTCATACTTTAGAGATGGTCCCATATAAATTTTATTAACTTTGCTTGATTAGTTTTTTAATTAGCTTCAATAATACGTATTTTTCCCACTTAGTATGTGGATGATATATGTTAAGTTCCTCTCACTGTTATTTACATAGCAAGTAGTGGTATTCGAATTTGTGAGGGGTAAATACCACAACTAAAAAGTGAAAAATAAAAACTTTTACAAAAAAAAAAAACAACCGACTTCCAAAAAAAACACTACAAAGTGAAAAATAACTTTAATTTCGGAAGTCGGTGGCAAAAAATGAAAATTCAAAACCAATGACACCGACTTTTTTTTTTGTAAAAAGTTTTTTAGTGAGATGTTTAGGTATCAATTTTCAATCAATTGTCCTCATGCAAGCATCGTTGATTCTTTAGTTGCATTAGAACGACGCTCATGGTCCCTACCAATTACAACTAGGCAAACGTTTTATTACTCCAAGAATTTAAAAATTGTACAGACAGTTACAGCATAAAACGCCGAAATCTTTTAATTTCATCTTATTTATTTTATTTATATTCTTTTCATGTTCACAAAAACGTTGATTTAATTACGTGTGCAACCAACGTGTCCCGAGCAAGCATTTTAATTTTGAAAACGGGTACAGTACCAAAAGAATCGTACAGCCTACCAAAATTGCAATTATACTCAAAGGGGCGAGTCTTAGAGAGGCAATGTAGCGTGATCTGGGGCATGTAAACGTATTATCAAGTCGTTTGTGATAAGAGGTAGCGGAGTATTTAAAAGAAACAAAAAAAAAAACGTGTGGCACTCGGGGACTGCTGCGGTAAAGCTATTGCATAGCATTTGTAACCTCCATACTTCCTATTTGTCAACGCTACACTTGGGATGATGACGTGATGACATAATAAAACAAAAATTACGTTCCCATGACAACATCACGTTTCCCATGACAATTGACAACATCACGTTGTCATGGGAACCGTAATTACATGGTAGGCGGAGTGGGGGGCGTTAAGTTTTATTTTCGTTACGTTACGGAATTTCTTGATTCGGTCGCCGCGCTCAAAGCCCGCGATAAAAGCTATGCAATAGCTTAAAAAACCTTTTCCCAACCATCTTTAAAAAAAAAACCCTCCAACTTGTTCTTTTTCGTGTTTTTGTTCTTTCTTTGCGTCATGTTTATCGCAAATAAACGTCTTCCTTCTTTTGTTTTTATTCTTTTTAGTATCAATAGTAAAAAACAGCCTCTTGCTTTTCTTGTTCATGATAAGTGTTTCATAAATCCTAAACATACAAAAAAAACGAGTGAGTCTTACAGTAGTCGCATATGATGTATAACATCTGACATCTCACCTTGGTAATAAGCAACATTAAAGGGACGGGACATCGTCAAGGTCGTTTCTGATGGCCAACTCCAGGACTGCGCGTGCTCTTAGGTCAAATCAAATAGCGCGCGTTGCCCCGGCTTTCTTGTGTCACACTTCCGTCCTTTTATGAAATCTCTCCCACAGATTTGATTATTTAGATTTTTTAAGATTTAGACTTCAATTGCAGGAAAGCGAGAGGAAAATATTACACATAAAAAATCTCATAGTTTTTCGTTAAATTATGAAACACTGCACTTAAAAGCGGTATAAGACGCCAGTTTTCAATGTCTGGTTAAAATCGTGTAAAAGGACCAAACATCACTGCATATCTTTGCACACAAGAACTCAGAAATATCCAGTTTTATTTACATTAAAAAATACTAAGTATATAGTGTAACGGCTAAGGGTGCACAGAGTAGGCTGCGCAGGCCGTTTAATGATAGGTAAGTAGTTAGGTGTACAAGTAATTAAACAGCTTGATAGGTTTATACATATATTGTTGATAGATAGTAGTAGAAGTAAGACGACTAGGTCGTGGGTAAGGTCACTGGTCCCTGAGCACTCGCACACTTAGTTTAGGAAGAGTACCGTCCTTGGAAGCACATGGTAGACGTGGAGAGCCTGCTCAGCATAGGCTCAGCAATAAGCCGGACGGCCTTCGCAAGACCGCTGATAGTGAACGTCGGTAGCACGTGTAGATGTGGAGCAGCGGCTCTTAGGTAGCTTGCGGCGCAGGTATTCAGGCCTTCGTCAGCCTTGGTAGCATGCGTGGCTAGTGCACAACACCGCTACGCGTCAGCAGTAGGAAGCGTGCAGCATTGGGCAATAGGACCTGCGCTCAGCCCGTATGGAGAGCCTTGAAAGGCGCGGCAGAAAGTGCATGTCAGATGCGGTGCGAGTAGCAGCAGGCCGCATGCGATGTGCCAGCCTCTTCCACTTATCAGCGACCAAGGTACGGTATGGTAGAGTAGGCAGTAGCTTAGCACATAGCAGCAGCTTACAGGTAGAGAGCGAGAGTTTAGCGTGGCACAATGACAAATGTAAAGTGAGGCTAAGTATGTGACACGCGAGCGTAGAACACACGATAACAATGATCATAGCAGATGGCACACTAAACAGCTTATAACACACAGTACATAGTATAATATAATGTAGAAGTCACCCTAGATTCGGGGCACATAGTATATGTTAGAGGTTTGACTAGCCTTTCAACTGTCATTAACGAGACACAATAGAATTTTAATTGTTATCCACCTCAATGAGGCTTCGTAACAGATGATGAGCTAGTAGGATTGCTGGTCACAGATGAAATGACAGAGTATCTATGGAATAGCAGTGTTGTACCACGTTTTTAGTGATGTGGTTAGGAACTTACCTACTACTTGTGTTATTTTAGAATCAAGTATACCTATAAGTCATACGGCATACTTACATAATAATGAAAACATTAAGCTCATATACGTCAATTTCGTGTTAAATTTCAACCAAAAACACACATTGAAACCGATGTCTATCAAATTAAGTGAGAAACCAATTTTGTTTCATTTTACCAACAAAAACGAGTGTTTATTTTGCGTTTTTCACTTGAAATGGCCGTTAAATGTTGAAAACTTTCATAAAACCCCTTTTAATTTATTGAAGCGGAATAGGTTAGCCATAATTATATTTAACAGTTAACTGTAGGAGCACTGCAATTAAGTCAATTGCCTTTTATTGCATTGATAATGGTATGCGATACAAAACTCTTTAATATAATTATATTGTGTTTGTACGAGTGTAGGTAGATATTATCGAACAGTGTTCCTGAAAGCGCTACAGCAATTATGTGTTATTGTGAAAGTATTAATTAAATTACTATTTTTATTAAAAACTGTGACCGTCAATTTAATAATAGATACTGATAACGATGCAACATTTTTAATGAACATATTCTCTGAACATTTTTGTAAAAGTTTTGTTAATATGTCGAAGTCTCTAAGGTGCAGCAATTTTGATCCTCCAGTTTTGGCAACTGGCAACTCACAACTGTATAAGACGTTTTAATATAATTTTAGGAAATTGCGCAGACATTTCAAAAAGTGGACAGCTGCGTCAACCAAAGTTGATAAGGGAATTTAGTCCTTAGAATCGAAAAGGCATAAAACCTATTTGAATATTTAATTTTGAGCACAAAGATACAAAAATGCAGATTTTTCAAGCATTTTTAATCGCTTGCGTCTAAAACTTATACCATTCACCAAAATAGCGAGGTTATAATAATACCTAAATACCTCATACGTATACATCGCAAGGGTATTGCGAAACAAACATCTTCGCTTGTGTAAAGCTAAGCGAGGAATGAACGAGTTGAGATGAGCGAGAAAGAATGAGTGTTAAGTAAAGCTGACGTTACGGAAATGAGAAGCTGAGAGAAAATTGAAAGAAATGTCGAACAAGCATGAAATGCTTAGATGGCTTTTGATAGAAGATTTATAGCTTAGTTTTCCTCATTTGAACGACTTTTTAGCTACATAGTTCCAGTTGAAAAGCAATTCTTTAATAACACATTGTAAGTTACTTATTCAGTATTTTGAGTGGAAGTACCTAATTAAAACACTTTCCACAGTCTGAGCAAAAGATGGGAGACGTTTATATAGGCATGGAATACTTTGTCGTCTTCATCATCAAAATTGAAAATCTACAAAAAACAGACAAATCTTACAACTCATACCGCACTTTCGGTGCAGTAATTTTAACAAAAATAATTCGTCATGCTCTCATCTCCGCTATTTTCCTGCAAACCCACTTTCGTACCCCAAAGTTTGTAGTCAAAAACTTAAGGGTTCTGCCCCAAATAAATAGGAATGACTGCAGATAGTCCACATACGGCGGTGCCCCTCTCAACGCTACCCTAGTAACGCCTACGTAGATTGGCCACTGGGGGAATTTAGTTTCTTCACGCCACCTAACTTCGTGGCTACTAATGGATAGTGGGCTTGTTTACGTTAAATTCTTATTTTGTGCTTTTCTAGGGTGTTCTGGGAAATTTACGTATTTTGTAGCCTTTTGTTTTTTGTTTGAGTTAATAAAATTATTTATAATGCTACAAGCATTGTAAATATTTTTACTTAAACCTAATGCATTAACGTTTAAAACTAGAGGTTTTCCTTTTTGTGTGAATTCTGAAAATAAAACTTTCCGGCATTATTGGGTTATTAATCATTTAGGAATTCATATTTTTCAAGGCTTTGAAATGAAATGTTTTATTTCCAGATACAACATCCACATACAAGAGGGGCTTGTGGCTAAGTAATGACAGCTGCTCGGGTCGATCTATCACGTTAAGCTGCGCTTGCCGCGGTTGGTCCGTGGATGGGTGACCATCTTTACATACCAAGACCCCTCCGTGCCTCGGAAAGCACGTTAAACCGTTGGTCCCGGCTGTCATTTGTAGATCTTTAACAGTTGTTACGGGTCGTCAGAAGCCCGAAAGTCTGACAACCAGTCTTACCAAGGGGTATCGTATTACCCAGTAACTGGGTTGAGGAGGTCCGATAGGCAGTCGCGCCATGTAAAATACTGGTATTCAGCTGCATCCGGTTAGACTGGAAGCCGACCCCAACATAGTTGGGAAAAGGCTAGGCAGATGATGACAACATCCACATACAAGTTTCAATAAATACACACATAGATGTAAACGTCATAAATATGCAATGTCCTAAATATGACACATTCACGTTTATACACACGCACACGTCGAATTAGGTAATCGGCGTTTGGTACGACTGCCTCCTTATATGTAGGGGGCTGTGGTGCCATTCTCGTACCGCAGCCGACCGGCTCCTCAGCAGCGCCTGCCAGCAGGGCGCGCGGCCCGTGGCGAACATGGCGCTCGCTCTGTACCACCGAGGCAGTCGAAAAATCGCGCGCCACGCGTCGTTGTACTGCACTTGCATGTCGTTCAGTGACACCTTGGTGTAGTTTATTCACAACTCGACTGTGTAGACAGTACCTGGTGCTTTGTATGACATATTATGCAAAGACATGTAGGTAGGTACAAGGCTATGCAAAGCATATAATGCATGTAGGTAGATACAGGTGGGTTTGTATAGACCTGTTTGATAATTTAGGTTTACAAAAACTACTAAAGCTGTTGTTGCAACATCCTATATACTACTGAAGCACGATAATTCAGCTAAAACAAGCACCAGTAATTCATTTATCAATGCTAATGCACCCACTAAGTGCATGACCGCTGGGCGAAGCTGTGTAAACCACTTGGTATTAACCGGCCATTTTGATTTTTGGTCTTTATATCTTAAAATAGTAACGTAAACTATAATAAAAAATCTGATAAAAGTTACACAGAAAAGTTCTGAATTAATTACCATGAATAAAGCATTAAAAACTACCAATTACAACCACTAATTTTCATTTTATTCTATTACCAACCCATTTAATATGTAATCATCTACGCCCTAACTGGAAACACGAGGACGCCCTTGAAGGAAATTTTAGTATAACCTTATTGGAGATGTTCTTCAGAAAGGTCAGGTGTGTAGTTCTCGCAATCGACGTGCGTGTATGAACATGAACGAGGTAAAAGAAGTAATAAGGATTGTAGCAGATGGCGTTCTATAGCTTCTGCGTACCCCATGGGAAGAAGACGTGAGTTTATGTAATGTAGGTGCAGCATTTCAATTAAAATCGATACCCACTACATACTTAAAGCTTTCTAATAAAGGTTTTTAAAGTCGCGTCGCGATCATTGACTGCGGCTTTATTTCTACGGGAGTTTTTCAATTGGGCTTAATTAAAAGAAAACAAACGTATGTGGTCTAGCTTGGAGATTGCGAATGCAACGTGGATGCGAACTATTTAATTGGTGAGCGAAAGCGATTTTTGTATCCGAAAAATATTTGAGGTTGTCAAGAGGCGGCCCTGAATAAAATGGTTTACAGTTAACCAGTATAAGCTGGCCTCGTATGTTATTGAAACTCCGTACTACGCTTGGCCAGCCGAAGGTTAAAATGTTACAACTGACGTGCGGTTGACTGTATCTACGTGATTTTTTGCCTAACAACCATAGTTTAAAACTGCTAACGAGTTGTTAGCTGCTTCTTAAATTAATCCTGGTGAACTATTTCAGAGACCAATCGTGTTACAAGTTTTTTTAAATTCCTATTTTCATATTGAATGTCATTGGATTTTATGTAATCTATTGTTTTACTCAGTTAGGCCGTGTCCTAGCCGAAAGTATGACGTTGTCAGTCTTGTTCACCTTGTTCTGAAACTATCACTGTGAACATTGTTTTGGTCATAGCGTGTATAGATGGGTTTGGTAAAACAACTTGCTCGATAACGAGGTGCCAGCAGTTGTTGCAGCTGAGCACGTAGCTTTAAATTCCCCGACTAATAATCATGATCAAAACTTTTATCCAGCCCGTCCCATCCTTGATGTCCTCCCTCCGGTTGACGCGCTTAGCCGAGGTTCGGACCCCACAGGGGGTGCCCTTAGCGAGCGTTCACCTAGTTTTAATTAGCATAGTTGAATAACCCCTGGCTGGAGGTTTTAAGTGTAGTAGCTTAAGGCACCCACAGGAAAGCCCGGTTAAGTAGTTATGATCTCAGAGGTCAACTACAAGAAGCACTACACAAAAAAAATTATATACTATGTTTTGTACCTAAACGGTGAATACAATGTTGTGGAACAAAGGTTGTTGAAAATAAACTGGTTCCTTGTCCGTGTATACATCTTTTTGGGTTGAAGCCGTTTTTCCGAACAAGTGAAGTGACATAATAATATGAACGCGGCGATCGCGTACTCGCGTGACAATCGCTTTGTCATTATTGTCATACCAATTTAAAAATATTTTTTATATCGATTCCTGCCATCATTAATCTTAATAACGCAGCATTGGAAATCTATCTTTATCATTTTTGCTGTCTTTTTCTTCTTCTTTTCGTGTCGATGGTACTCTTCCTTATTTATACAGGGTAACTAGTTATACGTCAGCAATCCGTTAAGGGGATGTAGGAGAGGTAATTTGCAACCAAATTACCCCTAATGACTCCTATGCCAATGTCAACCATTTTCGCGTAATTTGACATTAAAAAAATAAAATGTCAAGTATATTGCCGACGTATACACATCGTACATTTTTATTTCATACATTTTAAAATATAAAATGTTAAATTACTTGAAAATGGTTACGTATTACCATTAACCCTGTATATTAGGGTTATTGGGTACATTTTATATTTAAAAAAATGTCAAATTACTCGAAAATGGTTGACATTGGCATAAGGGTCATCAGAAGTAATTTGGTTGTAAATTACCTCTTCTACATCCCCTTAACGGATTGCCGACGGATAACCAATACCTAACCCTGTTTACTGATTGAGCCCATTAGGTGGCCATGTTGATTGCGGCATTGGCCTTATTTAGGTCGTTCGTGGTGCAGGTGAACAGGCACTTAGGACACTCTAGTAAGTGGGACATGGTCTGATCAAAAGCACACTTATTTTTTGTTGTTATAAAGCAACTCTCTTCGCTTATAACTTGAGCTCTATTTATCTGATCTTCATGTGTTTTTCAAACTACATTATTTAGTTTCATCTTACACTGGCCCCGGATTAAAATGTTTGTTGGCCAAAGTAATGGGAAAAATGTATTTTCTCTACACAGGCGGATATTATCTTGTTTAACATCAAGGGATTTATGGTAATTGGAATACGGGCTATTTTAAAATATGGATAATGTTTTCTATTGAGCGGTATGTTGAAGAAGTCGATGACCTGATTGAAGTATGGAATATTCTGGCTTTATTCTGCCTTGAAAGTTGCATTTTTAGGGTTCCGTACCTCAAAAGTTTTGCAAACTGTACCGAATTATTTATCATATAAAAACATCATCACATTGCGAATAATAAAACACCTAGAAAAGACAGCAACTGTATCAAATCGCAGGAACTGTCCGAAAGTGGAAACAAATAATAAATGAAATCTCACCCAAAAGGAAAACCCAAAGCGAAAAAAATTAAAAATAAAAAAAAACTGTACCCAATGACATATCAAATAAAAGGGCTTATTGTGAGGATCTCGAATATTTTTTTTAATCATTTTTAATAAATACTGTTAAATATATTTAAGAAAATAGATTAAAATTGACCATTCCCTCTGTTATCTCTGAAACTAAAAAAGTACAGAAACTACTTCTTTCAACTTTTCTTTACTCACAGATTACAGGAAAACCTATATAAGAAGTCTATAGTCAAATAACATGGTCATGCTCTCAATATTGTGCGCTCTCACATTTGTAGTTGGAATGTATGGAAGAACCTGTTTTTCAACTAGAATGTTAAGTTTGTTCTTGAGATAAATTCATCCCAACTACGGAACCCTTTATTGTGCCTAGTCCAACATGCACTTGGCCGGTTTTTTTTAAATCAACTATATTTGAAAATTCTGCAATTAAAATACAGTTTTTTTTTATTAACAGTAATCTTTTGTGCACAAATTATGTTTTAATAATGTCACTAATGGTTACAAAAATTTTGCTTCAAACTTTAATAAGCTTGTTTCCATTCCGTCAACTAAACGTAAAATCAAAATACAAAGATTTTCACATAAACCTACAGGGGCATTTATGAAACGTAAGAAGCTAAGTGCACGATTCCAATTGGTCGTTTCCTATGGAGAAGAGCAGGTAAGAAAGTCCACGGTTACTCTAAAAATAATGTTACACTACAAGCCCCAAAAAGAAAACCATACAGAAAACTATGTTTCTCACTATAAAATTCTAACAAAACTCCCCAACAATTCGCGCCACAAGCTAGCATTCTTGCACCTAACACCGAACACACATTAACTTATTTTTAGCGTTAACAGTAACAACAGTGCACGTTCGATTCTGCCGAGGGATTATTTACGACTTACTCTATGCGTCGTGATTAAAATAGAAGTAGTGGCCATCGGTAGCCGGCTTTGCGCGTATTACCGACGATCCGGCGGTATTACTGACATGAGTAACGTTGCACCATGCATGTGTAAATACATGCTGATGACGACATCATTTCTAACTTGCGAAGTGGTGTGTGTGTATTGGTTAATCGGAAGTGCGTTTGTTAGCAATTATGCGTAAAATTCCTAATTTAACTATACCTTATTTTGAGCCTAGAAATTTGAATATAACAAGAGTTGGTGTTTTCAAAAGTAAATGACTTTGCCTTTCTTGATTTTAAATATTTTTATAAGGCACCATTACTACCTACGTCATTTCATATAGGTATCAACAAAGATTTTAATTATATTAGTGTTTATATAAATTACCGACCTTACCGACGACCTTAAGGATGATGTTGACATAGAAAAGGAGCGCAGGGCTCTGTCAGTCTGTGGCAACATGCTGGTCCGTAAATTCACCCGCTGTACGGACCAAGTTAAGATCACGCTATTTAAAGCGTATTGTCAGGGTCTGTACTCGGGTGATCTATGGGCTAGTTACACCAAAAAATCCCTAGACACTTTGCATACAATAACATTTTCAGGATGATGTTGGGACTTCCTCGTTTCTGCATTGCCTCTGGGTTTTTTGCGCAGGCTCGTACTGATGATTTTCATGCCGTCATTCGGAAAAGAATGGTATCACTCATGAGAAGGGTGCGGGGAAGTCACAACAGCATCCTGACAACTATAGCTGAAGATGTACGTGCACCTGTGTTGAGGAATTTCGTTCGTCTGGTGATATTTTAGGGAGGTACAATATCTCCCTATTGGTTAACTGGACGGGGCGGAATGTCTCAGCACAGGAGCATTTGTGTATAGAATGTATGAGTGTTGTCCTTTGTAATTGTATTTAAGTACTAACAATAGTTAGTTAGTGCGCCGTACCTTAAAGAAACTATGCCGTTTACAACGGACCTAAAACTAAAAAAAGTGGCCGGTAGGTACACTAGCCTTGGTACACTGTACATCAACTAAAGGACAAATGTCAAGTAAAAAATATTCATTCAGATTTCCCTACGATTTCCGCTGATACCGAGTCATCATCCCATTCACAGCCACATATCTTACAAGTTCTTCACTGTCAAAAAGTAACCAACAAAGTTGATAACATTTCCATCCACGAATACCACAGCAATAAAACCATACAGTGTAAAATCTGCTTATCTTCCAAGTTGGTAATAAAAGTCTGCTGTAGGAAATGGCGTCTAATGGACTTCTTAGGTCGTCGCTCGTCAGTAACCCATTTCTGGGTGTATTTATAAATGGTTTACGAGCCTGCAAGCTATCACTACTTAGAACATTAATATCTATTGGGTTATATCCATTGATTTATGATTTGTCTGTTCCGTGAAATTATACAGGTTGCGGTTAATTTTAGGATAGTTTGTTTTCGTGTCATATCATCGCTGAAGAGAACCAGTCTTACTAAAGGTTGTGTTACCCAGTTACTGGGTTGTGGAGGTCAGATAGGCAGTCGCTCTATGTAAAATACTGGTATTTAGACTGGAAGCCGACCCCAGTATGAATGAGGAACGGCTAGATAGATAATGATGATCGTCGTTACCTACTAATGTTTCGCCGACCATAACAGAATATTGATCTTGATTATGTACTGTTGCTGCTAAATTAACTTTCTTTTATGGGCATCGTATAAGGTGATTTTGGGATCTTAAAGACCAATAGTATCAAAACTATGGGATACCACAGATATGTAAACAACCTTTTTGAAAGACAGTTAGTAGGCAAGTACCTTTTCAAAAATGGTGATACTTGGCAATACTAGATCGCCGAAGCGGTCTTGTAACATAGGTCCTGTCCTCGTGGAGGCGATCGGCGGCGGTGTTTTCTCGCGTCCGGCCCTGGTTCAGGCCATGGTACGGAGCGAGAGGAAATGGCAGGCCGTCACCTCCTTATGCGAAGCGGTAATGCTCGCGAAGGAGGAGGCGGAACACGTGAGGAAGAGGCAAACTTCGCGCCCTCACGCCCCTAACTGCCGCAGGAGGAGATGCCCCGGGCGTCGGGAATCGAGAGCCGATTTCCGGATACCGTAGGTTCGGGCTTGCGGACGGTGAGCAATAGGTAGCTCGCCGTCCGATAAGGACCAGGCCCGGGTCGACGGCGCGTTGTGTTCCACGCGCGTCTCAAAGAGATGTCAGCAGAATTGACGGGGTCCGCCAGGGCCGATGCCTGCCGGGGTTGCGAATAAGGCCGAAAGGGAAATTGTGGCTCCCGGCAACAGGGCAACCGAAGGAACACGGATGGGTTTTAGTCAGTAAGAGTCTGACACGCCCTCCCGCTCCGCCCAGAGCGGGAGAAGTTATTTGATAATTTCCCACCCAAAAAAAAAAGAAAGGCTTCATGAACCTACGTCGTTTACACGAGTTTGCTATCTCTTTCAAATCAACCATTTCTCAGAAGCAAAAAACTCACAAATGAGTAAGTAAACACGTATCAAGCATCATTAGTCTGGAAGTAGCAACGTTACGTTTTCACACTTATTGGCTGTAACGAGGTCACGGCGGTACTGTTCAGAGTTCCTACGTAAATTCATATTAGTGATTTGGTCCAAGGTAATTCCTACCTTGTACATTAACGAGATGGTCTAAAATTATGCATTTGTTGCACTGTATTGGTTGAGGTGGCTCAGATTGGCTAGTTATCTTGACTGGATTCAAATGTAGTGTCTAGCTCCATAAAAGATACTGCTTTCGGGAAAAAGCCAGCAAAGTAAATTGGCAGACCAGAAAGCTAATAAAGTCTCGGACCTACTTAAAAAAAAAAACGTTCAAATTCAAGTCGTAATCTCATTTCAACGACAATCAATGTCAAAAACTTGTCAAAAATTTTGGTAAATTAGAGTTAATCAGTAGCGGGCGGGAGGCGCGTAGAAGTGGTATGAAGAGCGCAGGTGGAGGGCATAACTGCGCGAGAGCAATCGATGAATGATGAAGAACTTTTTTTGGTAATCGTTTTTTTTTACCTCTTAGTTACAATGTCGGTTCCCATGACAACGTGATGTTGTCATGGGAACGTAATTTTTGTTTTATGTCATCACGTCATCATCCCAAGTGTAGCGTTGACAAATAGGAAGTATGGAGGTTACAAATGCTATGCAATAGCTTTACCGCGGCAGTCCCCGAGTGCCACACGTTTTTTTTTTTTTAAGTGTAGCCTCGTTGGCCCAGTGATATCGGCCCAAACTTACGAGTTGTATATAGGTCGTGAGTTCAAACCTAGGTAACTTTATTTCGTGTTTTTAATTTCATCGCCACTGCTCTCAAAACGGTGAAGGAAAACATCATGAGGAATGTGGCATGTCCTAGAAACAAAAAATTCGAATACATGTGACATCTACTAACCCGCGCTGGGTCCGCATGGTGGATTATGGTCCACTCCCTCTCACAGAGAGGAGGCTGATTATGCTATGCTTATTATGCTTGTTATAAAATGGAGACATGAATGATACTGAATATAACAATGACATTTCGTATTTCATGAATGCAGAATTGAATCTGTCCTGTCCTCACATTTGACCCGCCATGTTTTAACATCCCAATCACCAGGTTGATTGCAAGCCTCCTTTCAATAACAAACTCATTTTAATTTCCAACCAACATTATACAGCGATAATCAGATTTGTGTGAAGATAATACGATATCGGCCGATAATTGGGCAAACAAAACGGTTTGTTTTTAATTAAAAATATTATTACAATGTTAATGGAATTGTTAGTTTGTTGGATGAAGAGAAGATGTAGTCTGTGTTTGTGTTTTTGTGAAGTTTAATTAGAAATTAAAAAGACGACTTTGTAGGTACCTACCTATACTCCGTTTGAATAAGATTAGACATTTAAACAAACCTTTTTTACAGTCCGTTCAACCGATTTTGACTTCTAATACGTAGGCATAAGGATGGTATTAAAAGCAAAAAATGTGGTTACAAACCAACTGTTTACTGCAGCTGCTATTTGTCATGCCACCAACGCAATAGAAGTCAAAATCGGTTGAACGGACTGTAAAAAAGGTTTACTTAAATGTTTAATCTTATTTCAAATGGAGTATAGTATAATAGCGCGATGTTGGTTTTGTGATTAATTCAAAGTCAAATCATTTATATCAAACAGGCCCATGTATAGTACTTTTGTACGTCAAAATTGACAAAATAATGTAATTGATTCTAGTCGCCCATTCCAAAAGGTAGTTTTCGTTTGGAGAAGAATGCGCAAGAAACTCCACCGTTACTCTTTTTAAATGTTTTACAATAGTTTGTGTAGGTACGTACATCAGTTAAATAATTATATGTTAAAACGATGCACCAAGAATAAAATTACTATACCACAATAGGTAAAAAGAATTAAAAATGAAGCAATGACAGATAATTTAATTTATTAGTTAATTTAATTGGATAAAATATAACTACTTATTATTTTTATATTTTGAGCTGGGAGGTGTTGTGTATACAGGTAGATAATAACTCCTGGCTAAATCTAACAAGCCGTTTTTTAAACATAATTTTGTAATTTATTTATTGTACATAATAAAGAGTATTCTATTCAACTGTAAGATTTGAAGACTTAAATTTTTTTTGTATATTTTTTAAGTAAAAAATTAAACTACCAGATATTTAAACTGAGCAAGCATTCACCAACAGTCAAACAAAATCTTTCATTATCTAACCACGCCACACACAATCGCATTCTTTTTTCTATAAATATAACACAAGGAATCAAAACTATAAATCTATAAAAAGATTAATAACACCGAAGCCACGTAGCACATTACTTCTATTTGTTTATGACTGACTGTACAGTCACGAGAATAAATACCTATCTTACACTTACGCAAGATTCAAAAGCGAATTTCTCCTAAAGTTTTGATAGATATTTTATGGTGTAACGAACACAGTATTATCGAAACCATATTATTATGAAACAGGTATTTTCTCAAAGTAAAAATGTTCATTTCACGAGATAAATTATTTTGTTTAAAAAAAATACTGTTTTATTTTTTTTCTTTATTATTAAAGTACCTTTTTGTATGCACGTGGTTCTGAGACAAATAAACCTATATTTCTTTCTAATTTTGCGTAACTGTAAGGTATTTATGCTCGTGACTGTACCAGTGTAGAGGCCCTTTCAGCCTACACCGCGGTACGCGCCTGTACCTACCGCTAATTAAAGAATAAGGAACGTTCAACTCAGAAAGTAAATAATGTTGCGTCAGTGTTTCTGGGTTAACTTTGTATTCAAAGTTGGTAGTTGGTACTGAGTAAAATATTGAGGTTTACCTGGTAATTTTGATTTTGTGAAGATTATGAATAAATTCAGAAGAGCGCGGGTAAGACCTGGTTGAGACTCGCTCATACCAGGGAAGCATGGCACAAAAGGGAGGAGGCCTGTACTCAGCAGTGGGTGGAACATTCTAAACAGTTAGCTGACGTACGCACGGACGTAATAAAATCGCGGTGGGATTTTATCGCGCACTGGATTTTCAACTCTCGGTGTTAAGCCGAGCGTTGAGAATCCAACGCACTGGGATACACTCTCGTCCTAGCGCGTTGAAAAAACACACTGTTGGATATTCAACTCTCGGCGCTAAGCAGAGCGTTGAAAATCAAGTGCACGAAAAAAATCGCCGCGATTTTATTACGTCCGTGCTCACGTGGGCTTACAGTTTCCACTACTATGCACCTACCTACTTTAAAGATTATTTCTATTTCAGTTACAAATCGCAGCGTCAGTTAACCCCATTGAGTAAACATCCTTATATTGATAAGTACAGTTTTATATTTAGCATCACGGTTGCCGACCAACGAAAGAGTACAAGCACGAATCGTACACAAACGTAAGTGCTTTTAAGATATATTGCGTTATATTTGGGGTTTGATATCCTTTTGAATTTCGGGTACCTACCGGAAATCGGTAAATGTATTTCAAGGAAAAGCCATGATTGCTATAGCGAGTATGTTGTTATTATTACTACTTTGGGGACATGAGGAACAGGGTGTAAAGTTCACTCATCCACCATAGAAAAGGGAGGATCCTCCGACCAGACGGGTGTTGTGTCTTGCGGGCAACTGCCCATCGGTTTGATGTTGAAATCTTGTATGTATGTCGATCGCTCAGTAAACTCTAACTGCGCGATGCAGGATTTGTGTGACGTCATGTCTACGATGTGTAGTTCGTATGTGACAAGTGTAACCGCTATACTACCGCTGTAGTCATCATCATCATCAGCCTATAAATGTTCCCACTGCTGGGACACAGGCCTCCTTTCTGTGAGAGGGAGTGGGCCGTAATCCACCACGCGGGCCCAGTGCGGGTTGGTAGATGTCACATGTCTTCGAATTTTCGGTTCTAGGACATGCCGGTTTCCTCACGATGTTTTCCTTCACCGTTTTGAGAGCAGTGGTGATGAAATAATTTACACAAAGTAAAGCGCCTGTCTGGGTTCGAACCTACGACCTACAACTCGTAAGTCGCGGCCGTTACCATTGGGCCACCACTGCTCTCTATTGTGTAGTAGCTAATAATGAATTGTGATCATCGCTCATACATTCATATTTGAGAAATGTCGAACTTAAATATTAGCTCCGCCCCTTCCTCCCACGACCTTCCAGACGATTGCCCTGCGAAAAACGCTAACGTTGACCAACTGTAAGAGCGTTTTCACACTAACGATTCGCCAGTATGTTTCTAGCGAAGCGATCTGTGAACGTGCTCTCCACGGGAGCGAAGCGAGCTAACCGCGACTACGCGACGTGTTCTTCGTGTTTCCATAATATTGTACACTCACTTGTCTCACTCTATCATGTACACTCTTCTCAATTGCTCTCGTAACGCAAACGCAGTGAACACGCTGCGCATACGTGGCGTGCTCGCTACGCAGACGCAGCGAACGCATTAAACAATCGCCTCGCTGATAACTCGCTCGCAAATCGCCAGTGTGATAATAGGCCCCAAGGAGTTAAATACAGGTAGACTGTGGTATTACTTTGTTTATCTTTCAAGTAGAGTTTAAGTTATCACTTGGGGTCGTGTTATAAAACGATCGGTGTTTTTGGTTTTGAATTTTCGTTTTTTGCTACCGACTTCTGAAATGAAAGTTATTTTTTACTTTGTAGTGTTTCTTTTTTGGAAGTCGGTTGTTTTATTTTTGTAAAAAGTTTTTTTAATTACAGGAATTGGCTTTCAGTTAAGTATCATTACATTTATTCGTTTTGTTTTTCGCTTTTTAGTTGTGGTACTTGGAAGTCGGTTAAAAAAAGAATCTTCGAAATCGGTTGGCGTTATATTGAGTTATTCGTCCATATATGGTTTTCTCATGGATGTCATTGTCAGAACTGGACCAAATGGGACCACACGGGAAGCACCAGCTTTCAAATAAAAAAGAATCATCACAATCGGTTCATCCAGTCGAAAGTTCTGAGGTAACAAACATAAAAAAAACTTTTAAAAAAATACAGTCGAATTGAGTACCTCCTCCTTTTTTGAAGTCGGTTAAAAACGTTCAAAATCTAGTTCCTATGTCATCTCAGTGTCAAAAAAGTAGGTAAATCCGAGGTGTGTTTGATATAAGATTGAAACAAGGGAAAATTAAACAGTTATTATTTAGAAGCTTATTTTTTGCACACACCCCAAAGTTGCTGCGAGACATCATATAAATTATTTAACAAATTGATTCTAGTCAAACACATAAATTGCTACAACACATACAAATAGCACTACTTATAAAGATCACAACATTTCTCCCACATTGACAGGTTACCGCCGCGTCGCGTACGTTAGAACCATTAATTATATCATTTCCTTCAGTTGACGCGCTGACTATTACAAAGTAGTGTGTTCATTACTATGATGGCTCTCTTGAAACTTTGGTTTAGTTTACAAATAGGATTGGAAGTGTCGTGTATGTCACTGTCGCGGTAGTTAAGATGTTAACTAGTTATACTGTGTGCTTCCGTAAACTTTCTGCTAATTTTACGTAACTACTTAATTTACCAGAACTTCATGATGGTGCTATGTGCTAGTTAATGTCTTGGTCCATACAAGCTACAGTCTACCGAAGAGGTTTACCTGTGCAGGTGTTTCTGCACAGGTAGACCAAAGCGTGTATTGGAATAGACCTATCAAGAACGGCCTTGGAACATACAACACCCCAGTCGACCTGCGCAGGCACAATTGCACGGGTAGACCGTAGCGTATATTGGCTACGTAAGTGTACGGGCTACATATACATGGTGTTTGGGCTACATAAGTGTTGGATCATTTAGCTCCCTTCAAAATGTTGAGCTGAATGGTGCTAATCCATGCGCCATGTTCGTGAACGGGCGCTGTCTGTTGGGACTGGTCATCTCTTAGTTGCCACGGCTTATTTTTAATTTATTTTAATTTTTGAATTGTTCTTTGTTTTATCTTTTTATTACGGACACTTCTAACGTGCACGTCTTTCTACATTGTTCTCACATGTATAATTTTAACATGAATGATGTAACCAATATTTTGTAACAATTTTTATTTAAAAGAGAGTCCGTGGAGTTTCTTACCTGTTCTTCTCCATAGGTACCTACTACCCTTTGGAATGGGCAACCACGTAGCAAAACCTAAACGTATGCAATTTCTGGTGCACCCTGGGCAATCAACCCCGCTACCACCTTACTGATTGGCTAACATTTAAATCATGGTATAAGCTATTCTTATAATAACATACCTATCATATCACGCCTTGTTTTCCCGAAGGGTTGAGCAGAATGTATATAATAGATCCACATTTTGCCAGTCGTATTTATGTTCCATATAATAGGGGGCGAGCCTATTGCCATCAACCGGGCACAAATCCAGACTCCTGGCTAATACTGAAAAACTACAGATAGAAAAATCCAATATCACTTTTCCCGACCCGGGAATCGAACCTAGGACCTCATGCTCTGCAGTAGAGCTTGTGACCACTAAACCAACAAGGCAGTTCTTATTATAAGTTCAAGAATTAAATTGGTATTGTGGGTGTACTACAGTCATGTACCCACTCTGATTTTATTTAGAACATTTCATACACAGGCAAACTACAAAGTAATCTTTCGAAACTCGCACAAATTTAGCTAGAAGCTCGTTCATTTACATTAACCATGTGCACGAATTTTCACAGCACATCTCCATACATCGGTGCAAGGCTTCATTGATCTAATAAATAGAGTTAGTTATGTTATGCACTAGACTGTAACATAACACAGAAACAAGATATTATGCAGAGAAGTAATGTTGCAACACAATAATATTTTGCTGCTATAAATTATGCAATCGCTTGAAAAGTAAATATGAAACAACAACACTTGAGGGGCAATTCCCATCGGCGGTGATATCTCGCGTCCGGCCCTGGTTCAGGCCATGGTACGGAGAGGAAATGGCAGTCCGTCACCTCCTTCTGCGAAGCGATAATGCTCGCGAAGGAGGAGGCGGAACGCGTGAGGGAGAGGCAAATTTCGCGCCCTCACGCCCCTAACCACCGCAGGAGGAGACGCTCGGGGCGAGAATCGCGAGCCGATTTCCGGCCACCGTAGGCGCGGGCTTGCGGTCGGTGAGCAATGGGTAACTCGCCGTCCGATAAGGACCAAGCCCGGGTCGACGGCGCGTTGTATTCCACGCGCGCCTCAAAGAACACGGGTGGGTTTTAGTCAGTAAGAGTCTGACACGCCCTCCCGCTCCGCCCAGAGCGGGAGAAGTTATTTGATAATTTCCCACCCAAAACGAAAAACAAAAATGGGCAATTCCCATAAGAACTGCATTTTAATCTCAGTCTCAATCTGTTAAAAACCTCTCATTTACCTACATTTTTAAAAAGTGTTTGACATTTATTGTGGTTTGAATTTAAGGTTTTTTAAATAAGTTCGAGAATTGGTCTTTCCATCACACCTCACTTTAAAATCTAATAATTATATTTTGTTAAGACCCTTAGAACAACATAACATCACACCTTGTTTCCTCGAAGGGTTGGACAGAGATGAATCCTTGGTATGTACACCCACATTTCGCTTTCGTTATGTTTAAGTCCCATGTAATAGGGAGCGAGCCTATTGCCATCAACCGGGAACAAATCCAGATTCCGCGCTGCTACTGACAAATTCCAGAAAAACCCAATAACACCATATAACCCAAGACTCAGCTCAGCAGTAGCGCTCGTAACAAAATGTGTATTTCAAATACATCTCAAATATTTTCTTTACCTTTTCAATATACAAAAACAGACCAGACACTACAACGCAGTGTTAACCATTCCGTATAGAACCTTTCACAATGCTACAGTTAGTGCACAATCAACCTACCGTGAGTTAGTGATCGGTTTCAATATCAATTAGAGACTGGCTCGGGGCGGAGGCGTCGACACAATGACTCACTGCCATAAACAATAGAACTCTGTTTCTTAGAAAATGCGCATAGATAATTATTATTTTAGGCTTTGGTTTGAAATTAGATTGGGTTTTCTTTGTTGCCTAAAGCACACTCCAGCATAATTTAAAAAAGCGGCCAAGTGCGATTCGGACTCGCTCATGAATGGTTCCGTAGCAACAAGTAACATTGAATGAAAGGTAAATTGCGGTTTACGCTTTATGACGTATTAAAAAAACTACTTGCTAGATCTCGTTCAAACTCATTTTTGGTGGAAGTTTACATGGTAATGGACACCATATATTTTTTTTAGTTTTATCATTCTCTTATTTTAGAAGTTATAGGGGCGGACACACATTTTACCACTTTGGAAGTGTTTCTCGCGCAAACTATTCAGTTAGAAAAAAATTATATTAAAAACCTCATATCATTTTTAAAAACCTATCCATATATACCCCACACGTATGGGTTTGATGAAAAAAAAAATTTTTATGTTTCAGTTCTAAGTATGGGGAACCCCCGAATTTTTTTGTTTTTTTTTTTTCTATTTTTGTGTGAAAATCTTAATGCGGTTCACAGAATACATCTACTTACCAAGTTTCAACAGCATAGCTCTTATAGTGTTGGAAAAAAGTGGCTGTGACATACGGACGGACAGACAGCCAGACAGACATGATGAATCCATAAGGGTTCCGTTTTTTGCCATTTGGCAACGGAACCCTAAAAAAGAAGCAGACATTATAAATGACTACCCTATACGCTAGGCTAGGTCGTCATGGTTGTGACGTAAATGAACATAATTCAGCATCAATAACAGAAAAGTCCAGATACACAAATTCTAGACCACAAAACTTTACTATCCCAGCTACATCAACAAATGCGTCATCACCGTCCGAATGTAGACGCTGTAACATTCAAACCTTCAAGCTTGTTACAAAAACGTTACGAGCTGAAAGCTCTAAACGATAACACTACTAAGTGTATTGGCAACAGTCGAAAACACGTGCATTGGTAATGGGTTTAGTTCAAGGATGTAGATGGGTACTGGATATGTAAGTAGGAAGCTTCTATTCTACAGTGTAATTCTTCATAATGTGCACATATCAAAATGAGGGAATCTATGCTTAATTTTAACGACAGAAAAAATGCTTGAAAAATTCTAAATATTATTTTTTTATACTTTTTATGGAATTAAAAAAAATTGTAACAAAACTGTGTAACTTTTAAACTAAATCATCTATCACGATGAAGCAAACTCCATAATGATTGGAAGTAATTAGCCGTCCACATAAAATGAAAATTGAGAAAAAAAAAACTACCCCCAATTGAAAATAAACATGTTTTTTTTAACAAAAATCTGTATTTTTTTCATCAATTTTTACAAAATAAAATGCCAAAGAAAAGATTTTTTTTTGTTTTTTGCAAAAAAAAATAAAAAAAAACAAAAATAAAATTTTTGAATATTTTTTCCGTCGAAAAAATTAAAGCATAGATTCCCTCATTTTGATATGTGCACATTATGAAGAATCACACTGTATAAATTTATACAATCAATAAGTTTATACAATCGTGCAAGCGATACAGGGACACCGAACACCACGAAAAAAAAAAGGAGGGTGTAAGTATTTAGCCAAGACTGATTTGCTCAGGAATAAAATGGATGATACCTATTATTAACAAGTAATTACAGTAAAGAGGTGGCCCAGGGGTAACGGCCGCGACTTACGAGTTGTAGGTCGTAGGTTCGAACCCAGACAGTCGCTTTACTTTGTGTAAATTATTTCATCACCGCTGCTCTCAAAACGGTGAAAGAAAACATCGTGAGGAAACCGGCATGTCCTAGAACCGAAAATACGAAGACATGAGACATCAGCCAACCCGCACTGGGCCCACGTGATGGATTACAGCCCACTCCCTCTCACAGAGAGGAGGCCTGTGTCCCAGCAGTGGGAACACCTATAGGCTGATGGGTGATGAACATCTATAGAATGATGACAGTAAAGAGGTAGGATAGGCTAGGACTATCCTGTGTGCTCCATTTCTAACTAGACTGAAGATTGTTTCTGTCAGTAAATGTGACAATAAATAATAGTGTTTCACTATGTTTTTTCGCGAGAGAAAGAATAGACATCTATGTAAGTACGAACTGTTCTTTATCGTAAGACTTGCGACCCACCCCTGCTTCCCAAGGTTTTTAAGACTTGACAAATCATCTAGATTTCTTTATTATAAGTTAGTTTATTATTAATGTATTAAAACCAAAGAGAACCAAGGTAACCGACATAGCCCGAAGAATTGCCAAACTTAAGTGGCAATGGGCAGGGCACATTGCTCGCAGAATGGATGGCCGATGGGGCTGAAAGGTTCTGGAGTGGCGACCGCGTACCGGAAGACGTAGCGTTGGAAGGCCTCCCACAAGACGGACCGATGACCTTGTGAAGCCTTGTGAAACCTTGTGACGTTGGGGTGCTTGGGGGAGGTCTATGTCCAGCAGTGGACGTCTTTCGGCTGAAATGATGATGATGAAAACACATAAATCTGCCGGAATCAATTCTATAAATGATTGTGAAAACCGCATTAAAATCCGTTGAAGAATTAAGAAAAACAACGCGGACAGACAGGAAAAGCAACTTTTACTTATCTTCTTTCTTTTCGTGTGGTCAGTGACTAACCTGGTTTCAGAGTTTTTATGCTACCCATGGGCCTCTGACTTAGCTTCAATATCTCTCAGGCATGCCGATTTATAATAATTTTATATTTGCAATTTATAACAGGAGGAGCTTGTAGCTAACTAATAACAGTCGCACGGATCAATCCATCAGGTTAAGCTACGCTTGCTGGGGTTGGCCCGTGGATGGGTGACCATCTTTACATACCAAGACTCCTCCGTGCCTCAGAAAGTGCCTTAAGCGGTTGGTCCCAGCTGTCATTCATGAATCTTTGACAGTCGTTACGGGTCGTCAGAAGCCCGAAAGCCTGACAACCAGTCTTAACAAGAGGTATCGTATTACTCAGTTACTGGGTTTTTGGGGTCTGATAGATAGTCGCTCCATGTAAAATACTGGTATTCAGTTGCATCCGGTTAGACTGGAAGCCGACCTCAACTTAGTTGGGAAAAGGCTAGGCAAGCACAAAAACCCTCTGGGCTCCTACCAATCCGTCTGATCAGATATACACATAGATATAAATGTACAAGATTCAGTTAAAAAACTATCACAATAATTTATCAGAATCAATTGTTTTTCACAATTTATTCGAAATGCGAAGTTTTGTTTACTTGTTCCCAAACCAACATCGCACATAATAAATTACTAAACAAACTTCATACCCATGTACTAGAAAAACCAAAGATTGAAGATATTATAAACATGCAGACGGTTCTTTGCTTCAATATCGCTAACCTAAATGTATTTAGTACAGTGTTCTGGAAACTGGGCTATTATAACATCAACGTTTCTAAAATTACTAAGCAAAATTCGATGCTCGATATTTTCCGCATGAAAGGATGTACCGGTGCCTACTATTTTACATGTAGTTTTGACTTAACACAATATTTTTGTTACTTTGCGATAACATGAATGTTCGTAGGTTGTTTGTACCATGATACTAAATAATATACATATGTCGGATCCGGTCATTAGTACGTACACGAAACGAATCGCAAGCGCGCTACTGGCGACATCAAGTGATCTACCCACACCAAGCGCGCTTCTACAGAGTCGTGATGTTTTAAGGCCACGGCGAGGAGGGCATTCAGCCTCTGGTCGCATCAGAGTTAAGATGTCGCGGAACTGTTCTCAATTCGTTGTGCTCAGTAATTGTGTTAGTTGTAATTTGTGATCATTGTGTTAATTGGTGATTTTAAAAAATGCCATCGCACCCATTGTGTGTATAATTTAGCTAGTGTGATTAATTTGATAGTAAATTATAATGCGATTTGAACTGCAAACTGTTTTTCTATTGCGCATTAACCAACACTACCCACACTACACCCACAGTAGTTAAAATATCGCTGATAATAACTATATACTAATATTAATATATACTAATATATATGAAAAGTGACTGAATGTCTCATGTCAAAGCATTCGTAGTACTTAGCTCTAATTTTAAACATTTTCTCTTTTTTTAGAGTTGTTTTGTGAAATCTTGAGCAGAAACAAAGTAAGATTCCACGTATATAACAACATTTGAAGTTTGTAGAAATAATTTAGAAGATTTAATATAAGTCATTGTGTGTGTTGTTTACTTTGAAGACAACTGTCAACTTCGCTTGGCATTCGAAAGAAGAAATGGGATTACGTATCAGCATAGATGGTATTATTAAAAACTAGAGTATATCTATGGGTATCAGCAAACCTTCTCGGACTATAGGTCTGTTTGAAGACTTAAACGAAAACATTGCTGAAGTATGTAGATATGGTTTTGGAATGCTAACTGTTGCTAACTGCTTTGAGTAGTTTTTCATTATTACTAATCACAAAAAAAATCGTTCAAACGGTATGCCAATTTGTTTTGAGTTTTAATGTGGCCTCGATAAAAACGAATGCTCAACATACATATCTCATCACAAAAATAGTTATTACTACATCTAACTAAGAATGTTTTGACTAACATCTGGTTTATGAATAATTAACAAAACCATTTATTTTTTAAATACGGCATTATCGTAGTGGAAATATGGAATAACAGAGGATGAAAATCTAAATTCTTAACTATAATGGAGGTGTCATGTCAATCATTTAGAAGAAATACATAACATCTCTGATTCTTTCCAGGGGAAAAACAAATGAGTAACGCTTTGTATTAATTTAAAAACTGCTGCTACTGGTGCTGCTTTTGTCTTTGGGCAATACAAATCTAACTGTAGATAAAACATTGCCAACCATGGGAACGAGTTTACGACTATCAGTTGGCTTTTCCCGCCCAAAGCGTTAAGGATGACATTGTCAGACGGGACACAAATGTTAATATTTTATTCATCGTACTATATGTCAGCGGTTATCACAGCATGATACAGTAAAATTGTGTTTGCATAAATCAAATAAAACAAACTTTCCTTTTCAGTTTAAATAATAATCTAATTCATTTGACTCTCACATTATGTCCAACTGTTCAAGATAATGAACGCAAATAATATGCGGAAATCCGAGTTGCACAGCATTTCTTACATTTTTAATCTGTTTTTCAAAAACAATGAGTGATTATTTTAGTATGAACGTACATTTTCAGTACTAATTTCTGATAAAACATTTAAATCCTAAGGACTCACCAGCTCATCGTAGTAATTCGCAATATGCGAATATATCAGCGAATCGTAATCCATTGTCTCCTCCACACTTGCACTTACACACTCACGACAAACAAAACTTTCAATGAACGGCCACAGCACAAGTTATCACTGTATTTTTATATTGAGGCTTTTCCAATGAAGGTGAATGGTTGAATGGTTGAAATAGCGTATGTTCCCCGTGCGTTCCGTCGATATAAGACGCATTGGCCGACCCAACTGACGTACAAACGCCTGTAAAGCTAAATTAAGACCAAATTTTAAACACAAATCTTTGATGTTGGAGCGTATGTATAGAGATGTTGTTACCGTGTATGACTTGGGCGTATTGCTCGGAGTTGCGATGTGATTGGAAGATGAATGGTAGGTTAAAATAAATTCATGTTGTGTTTAGACCGTGAATTTGTGTCTTTGATTCACTGATGCGATGTTTTTATGAAGTATTTCAAAGTGTTCTGACGCTCATTTGAAACAGTTGGTGATGTTTATGTTTGGCATCATACTAATTTTTTTTCGTTTACTCATCAGCGCCAAAAAAAATTTTTGTGGCTACATAAATAGTATAAGAATTGTTTGCTATTTTACAATATGCAACTGAAAATGCGCATGTAGGTTTATAACCAATTACATTTAGAAGTGTAACAATTACAGCGGCTTCAGCCGTTTACAAAACAATAAAAACAAATTAATTGACACACCAAAATTTCCCTTGTCTCACTTCTACAACTCCACTAAATTCCACTCGAGAAGGAAGCGAGTTATAGCGTGTGCCCGACTCATGAGTTACTTCAAACATGTTGGTCTGTTTTATAATTTCTACGGAAATTTTTATTCCGATTCATATTGTTAGGACTCGAGTGAGACCCACTTTGCCCGCTCTTAGTGGCTTTATTTATTTTTTAATTTACATTCTTATGGAAAAGTTGCGGTACGATTAATTCAGGAATAAACCGGAAATAGAAAATGTCTTTAAAAAATAAATTGTTTGTTTTGATTGGAGTAAGAGGTGAAATGTGGGTTGAAGGAAGTGTTAATGAAATATTGAAATATGGGTTGGCAGTGTGTGTACGTTTTGGAGACTAAAATTGGTGCTTAAAGCATGTTTTAGAAATACTAGTTTCATTTTGTATACTGGATTTCTATTTCAAAATTAATTAAAGCCTACCTACTCACTTTAATTAATTTTGAAATAGAAATCCGGGTACAGTTTTCCGTTAATTATCTTTTCTGTGAGACATGAATTTTGAAAGAAAAATTTGTTGTTCGTTTGTTAAAATGAGATATTGGTCAATTCCAAGTCCATTTGTCATAAAAAAGGAAAAAACAAGTCTAAAATGATTCTGCTGAGGTACCTACAGACCAAGTCCGACAGATGTGAATTTCAGCAATCCACAAAAAGGGTATCCTCTTTTATCAACATAATTTCAATCCCAGTTTGAAAATGGAAAACAAATCACACTTTGTCAGCCCAGGTTTAGCCAGATTGATAAGGTGATGAATATATCAAAGTACTGTTTGCTCTATAAAAAACCTTTTAAATTCCGACCTTAAAACCTACTACTATGGGTACCAGACTTTTATTTATTATGGTATTCGGTACTTTTTCTCGTTATCTGTAATTACCTGTCTAGATTTATTGCCAGTTTCTGTATAAACGTTTACACACCGACTATGAAAAACTCTGTAACGCAGGAACCGTATGCGCAATAAAAATAAATAGCTTTAGTTTGCGTTGAATGCTATTCTAATAGATAACATCTAAACAACTGAGTTTTGAATTTACGCGGCCAGATATTTTCTGGTTTGTTTCATATTTTTTAGGATTGATAGGTTGTTTAATAATTATGATTCGCTATGAAAGCTGGACTAGATATTTTTGAACTACGTTTCAGTTGCTCTGTCTATGATTATCTTGATTGTCAAATATTATTTTTGGCAGCAAAATTATTAATCTAATATACATACTTATAGTATTTCACGGATAATTTCAAACGTCTGACTTTTTACGGTTATTTTGCTTGCAAAATGTTTCTAATGTGCAAATCTGTGTTTACATAATGTGGTGTTCATGTGTAACCAAAATTGTCATAATATGCATGCATAACATAACATAACATCACGCCTGTAATCCCCGAAGTGTTGGGCAGAGGTGTACCTATTAGTAAACCCACATTTCACCGGTTATATTTTAGCCATATTCGACGAGACTTTTGCCGGTACAAAACCAGACTCAGGGCTGCTAATGAGAAATTCCAGATGGAAAAACTCTTTGTCCGACCCGGGAATCGAACCCAAGACCAGAAGTAGCGCCTGCGACCACTAGACCAACGAAGCAGTTAAAATACAATATGCATACATTTTGTTTAATTGTAAAACAACTTAAGAACTGCGTTCTGAAATACAATTACTTTGTCATTTCCACACGAAGCCATGCAAAAAAATATCACAATTTCCCGGCCAGCTTAATAATACCAAAAGAATTATCACCACCATTTTCACGACCGCATACTAGAAAAAATTTCAACCTAAAAGCTGCGATATGTATCCCAGATGCGGCGACAAATGTATTATAACGATCACAAGTAAAATAAGTACAGAAGGCTTATTCTTACAGTATTTACAGTTAGCTGCGTGCTCTACAGCTGACTGTACCTACGTAAAAACGAGCGGACACTCGTTTTACTCAAGTGGTTTTTTCGGACTGTCCCGACAACTTTCGAGCTCGAATCGAACAGGTAAGCTCATTACAAAAAACGAGTTGTGTAATCCCAAAAAACATTAAATATTTTATGAGTCACAAAAGATACACTATGCAGAGTCTGATCAAAACAAAAGATTCGCCAAAGAACGTACAATAAATGCAGTACTTCAAGTAAATCGTATTTTTCCATAGCAGCTTTTCATTGTGTAACCAGTTTTCCTTCTAATGTCAACGTCAGTTCCAGGTTACGCACCCTGTGGTGACCGACAATGCTCTGACGACCGACAACTGTCAGGGTGTCGTCTTCGAAGCTAACCACCCATGTTGGTAACGGGTGGTTGAGTTATCGAAGCGAAAATATTTGGTCTGCGATGAGATACTCGCTAACCGAAGTGACGTAATTTTAGGGAGAGGCCTACGTTTGCATTTTGCTAAATACAGTGTTTTCACGTCATGTAAAAGATGCAATATTAATAAAAAACTGCGAGATAAATCATTTTTTTCATGTTGAGCTGTTATAATCTAAAGTAAAAAAAAAATTAGTTTCCTCATAAATAAACGTTATCTTTGCAAAAGCTGAGATTATTATTGCTAAAACCAAATCAATCTGCTACATCAGTTTTTTTTTTTTCTAGCTCAGGACACAGAATATGGATCTTTTCCTCAGCTTAATACAGATAGGCCTTCTGCAAAGCTTCCGCACATGCCTGTCTATGCAACAAGCAAGACATTCGCAATATAAAACGCCCCGCTAAGCCGACGCTACATACCGCATCGTGGCAATTTATTGCACCGTGATCGCTGTATGCGGTCTGGCAACGCATCGTCCGACCACGCGGCGGCTTAGGAAGTTGTGGATGTGCAATTTTATAATCGCTGGGTTTAATCGGGAGTGAGTAACGGTCTTTATAGGATGTGGTTTGGCATTTAGGAAGAAGCAAGATGGTGGAAAATATTTTCAAATCTTTTTTTCTTATGGTTGAAAACAGTGATGGTTATAGATACTTGTATAGACCTGGGATACATTTTATCCCGATATTCCCAAGGAATCGAGACTTATCGGTCGGGAGTAGCTAGTTTTATTATATTTGCTGTTGTCCGAAGATGCGTTAACACTATCGGTTAAAAGATCATGACAATCTTATCTTTCGATCTCAGATGCTATCTTTATCTCACACGTGAGTCTAAACGCGCGAAATCCGCTCTAAACTTGTGGATGCCGATAAAGAGTATTTATACACTCATTAAGGAAATGTTTCGTGACGATATCTTATGCCCTAATCATTTAATCTTGCTACGATGGTGTAATTTGTTGCGTCCGTTTGAGAATTAGTGAATGAGTGAATGAATGAAAGTGTTATTAACATAATAGTGTGCTAATAAATTATTGTTATGTTATCGCATTCGTGAATATGAGCAAGAGGGGAGAGGGAAATCGAGATGAGGTTTGCCCTACTGTAAAATAATTACAAAAAAAAAACAGGTGGCACTCCGGGACTGCCGGCAGAAGTGAAAACTTGAACAAGATCACCTTGGTGGCAGAAAAATACTTATATAGAACATTGGTCCGTAACCTTATCTAACTAAAGAGCACAATCGCGTTTACAAAAAAAAAAATCTTCTGAACCCTTTAAAGTAAAAATACATAGAACATTGATCCGTAACGTAATATAAATAGAGAGCACAATCGCATTTACAAAACCTTTACAGTAAAAATACTTGCATAGAACATTGATCAGTAACGCGCTTACAAAAATGAGGTGTCGTCATGGTGTCGCGAAATCAATGGTTTAGTCCCATCTCAAAAATGTCCAACGCGCCTAAAGAAGTTTTCACTTCAAAAAAAATATTGTCGGTTCGTGAGGTAGTATTGTAACACTGCAATAAATTATAGGAACATTTTGAGATTAGTTAACTAAGGCAATCTTTAGTGACAAAGATTCCATGAGTTTATTAAAATAAACACCTATAGAATTAGCAGAGTTCTGGCAATTCCATGAGATCTCCCTTGGTGGACACATCCACAGAAGGGATGCGCTTATGGAAAATGGGCGCGTCCCATCTGTGGATACATCACATAGGTCGTCATAACGTTTGCAAACTATTAAAAAATACCCTAATTTCATCACACCAATCAACAACCAATCCAAAATACCGCCTTCATTGTTTCCTAAATCCGGTCACACGCATGACCTGTTGCAGTAACAACTGGATCCATTCCAGTGTTTAAGTGAAATATAGTCAAATAAAACCATTGTAGTTATCATTTACATTTTTCAATTCACAACCATTCGGTGCCAAGTGTGCGTAGGAACTGAATTGAATTCTTCAAGCAGTTTTTAAACAAGGATATTACGTGTTTCTGTATTGTTGTGGTGAGAAATAGCATTTGGGGCTTGCAGTTTTGTTTTCTTTGCTAGAGAATGTGGGTGATTTTTGTTGTTTGCTCAACGAAATTGTGTAGACCTATTTGTCTCAGGTTCGAGTAGATGGGTTTTGTGTTTCAAGTACGTAATAATAGTGTGCTGGTTAATCGTTGATCTTCGGATTACAGTAGAAGAGCGTCAGCATTTTGCAATTTAAGATACAAATTGCTAACCAACTAGATTGCTTTATACACCAGATAACTGCTTTGTACTCGTAATACCTTTTTGCAGAACAGCAGAACATTTCAACTGTTGGGTATATGGGGGCCCTCAAGAATCTCCGGATGGTAAAGGTAGTATAATTCGAGACCCTGACTTACGAGATAAAGGCATTATTAAGTCCGCTTTTGTATATAAATAAAGGTCGTAGGTCGCTTTACTTTGTGTAAATAATTTCATCACCACTGCTCTCAAAACGGTGAAGGAAAACATCGTGAGGAAACCGGCATGTCCTAGAACCAAAAATTCGAAGACATGTGACATGAACTACCAAACCCGCACTGGGCCCGCGAATCCCTCTCAAAGAGAGGAGTCCTGTATCCCAGCAAAGGCTGATTATGATGACAGGTTTAATTAGGTGGTAGTACATTTAGATTTTAGACCGTCCCGTCAGTGGGACATTAGCTCTCTGAAATCCACCAATAATGAACGTTGCGTGTGAAACATCACTCAAAAACTTCTCACACTATTACAAGGATTGAATTCAACAACATTTTTAAACAGCAGTAATTCATGTAGCTTTGCGGTGTGAAAATTGTTGCCTTTTTATTTGACGGTTTACGAGTGGAGTGAGCACGAATATTAAGGCTTTATAAGTGAAAATTTTATTGTTAGGCAGTGTCGTTATTTCGTGGAATTCAGTGATGGTCGTTTGTGGTTTTTATGCTGTTTAATATAAAAGATGGAAAACGACAGGCACATAGGGAAAATGAACGTTTAATCAGCCAGATTTTTTTATATTAGATGCTATGTTTACTTGATGGATTAATAATAAAATTTAAAAAATACAGTTTCTCTGGAGTGGTAAAGAAAATGTCAGTCTTAATTGGGTTTTAATCATTTGATCATCAACTTCTTTAAACAAAGCTTTGTGTATTCTCCTTTGAGTTCAATTCTGATGATTTATGGTAGTGAACGAATATTAAAGAAAGTGTTCCATGATACTGAAATAGAAGCAGTTATTTATGGGCTACAGATTGTTTGATATTATGGTGAAAGTGAAGAATGGGTTAGATTCGTTGTGGTTCGTGAGGGACGGTTTTTTGGTTATAGAATGGAATACTCTTTGTTGCACAAACGAGTCTGTAGTTTTTCGGTTTTCTGTGCTCTTATAACTGCTTGATGGTATATAACCCATCTGTTTGCCAAATGTGATGATTATAATATGATGGGTACCAATGCATGCATTAAAGTGAAACTTTTATTACATCGTCTCAAACTTTTTCGTCTGTGTATTGCATGTCGCGTGACGGTCGGCCGCGGAGTAGGGATAAAGTGAAAGGCGCTCGTCAGAGCAGCCAAAGCCAATATGGCGGCGCCTATAGAAGTTTAACTTTTACCGTGGTTTCATAAAACTACACAATTTTTTTTATATTTTACTAACGATAGGTAATTGAGAGGCAAGAAGTGAATGTATAAGAAAACATAATATACATATACTAAACGTGACCTTTTAATATCCATCAAATCCTTCCAGATTCTTCTACGACACAAATAGACATTATCAAACCATCCACATGTATATGTATGTTTTACAAAACTCCACGTATGCAAATAGCATATGTATGCCTGACTATGTTCTCGAGTCAGTCCCTTAGAGATGGCTCCGAGCTACTGACTTAAATTTACCTATGAAAATATTATACGGCATTTTCTATGTGCTGGTAAAATAGATTCTGTTACGAGTGACAGACGGAGTTTGGTTAGTGGGGACGAAAGAAAAATATGGCTAGGTTTGTGACTATTATCCAGACTAATATTATAATAGAAAAGATTAGATTTTTTGTGTTTGTTTGTAATGGATAAACTCAAAAAAATACTGAATGGATTAAAAAAAAACACTTATAGAAAGCTACATTATCAGTGAGTAGCATAGCCTATATTTTATCGACTTCCACGTGAACGAAGTCGCAGGCAGAAGCTAGTATTAAATAAAATGTTTTAGTCAGAGTTTGAAGAACTCAGCACAAGTTAACCAGACTGGTGATTACGGACCAGTTGTTGATAATACAATCGATAAGAATCGAATCGTACAGATTCGCTCGTTAACCAAATATCCAATCGAATAAAGTAGAATGACCGAGAACAATAATTTTTATAAGAAGGTGACAGAAATTTTAAGTAGGTAAATGGTAGGTTTAACTCAGCAACTCAATCTGCCTAACCTTTTCTCAACTATGTTGGGGTCGGCTTCCAAGCTAACCGGATGTAGCTGAAAATCAGTATTTTAAATGAAGTGACTGCCTATCTGACCTCCACAACCCAGTAACTGAGTAATACGATACCCCTTGGTAAGACTGGTTGTCAGACTTTCGGGCTTCTGACGACCCGTAACGACTGTCAAAAAGCCACGAATGACAGCCGGGATAAACGGCTTAACATGCTCTCCGAGGCACGGAGGAGTCTCGGTATATAAAAATGGTCACCCATCCACGGACCAACACTTAATGCCATGCGTAGCTTAACCTGATGGATCGACCCGTGCGGCTGTTATTACTTAGCCACGATCTCCTCAGTTTAACTCTGCAACTGACTTTGTTAAATTATCTAGTCGGAGAGAGAAGAGCCAATAAAGTAAACTGTTCTAGATCAACACTCAACCATGTTTATGACCCCAATGGATGTTTTTAATGTTTGTTTTTATTTCTTGTATTTATAATATCTCTCACTTTATAATCCCTTTTATTCTCAAACAACACATAATACATGTCGTTTACTCCGCTTCAAAAAGATTAACAAAACTATAGCTATGATATATTTAGCCCTACAGCTCCCAATTTAGCTAATGAGAACTAATAACTATAAACTGTAGACTATTTTTAGAGAAACCCGAAGAAAGTATAAATAAATGACGAGTTGAATGGTCGAGGAGGAGCGTCCAGTTTTGGAGTTGCGGGTCGATTCCCGTTTCGGGATTTAATAAGGTCATGTTTCTAACCTAGATGTTTATTTAATTATTTATGTAATATTTTTTTTAGTTTTTAATTTGTTTGTGAAAAATCTTAGGTGAGAATTAGTTATCGAGTTCACCGTACACAATAATGACTGATTTAAAACTTGTCGCTTCAAGTAAATACATAAAGTATGCGCTTGTTGAAGTTTTGCAGAGCCATGAAATGGTTTCATTGTTATGCCGACATTTTATGTAATGCTTTGACATTTATTATAACTCTACTTCAAAAGAATTTGTGGCCATTAACTGAATAGTGACAAAATTTAATTGGCTCATAAATTATTTTTAAGAAACGTCAAAAATGTTTCTATATTTCATACTAAACCACATCTTCTTTAGGTACATGATTCCTATTTCTACACTTGTAGAATGTAGGTAACTACTTAAACAAAATCTCCAATATACAACAGACAAACGTATTTTAACACCACAAAAAATACGGAACGAACAGCACACCATGTTGCCGGCCATATTATAAACAGACGGGAAAAGTTAAACAAAAAAATGTTCATCCCGAAATTTTCTCCATAAATCATTGGCTGCGGTAAAATTTTATCTCAACGATTTATTCTACATACTTTCGGGTATAGGGAATATTTTACGCGACAAAAGATATATAGTAATACGGGAATGGATGCGTGTCTGTCCTTTCTGGGATGCGCATAATAATAAAATAAAATAAATTGAAAACTACAAAATTCAGTCTGTCTGTGTGTAATAGATAGAATTTGTTTAAAATCATCTAGAATTGAGATAGTAAAAAAGAGCAGCTGATATGAGAATTGAACAAATGGACATAATCTTAAAGTACATAGTTTAAAACAAAGTCGCTTTTCGTGTCTGTCTGTGTGACCACTTAGATCTTCTAAACTACACAATGGATTTTGATGACGTTTTCACCATCATTTAGAAAAAAAAATCCGGAAGGTTTACGTGTATAAGTACAGAAATCTCGGTGTTTTGTTATTTTGCTATTGCACCCGTGCTAAGCAGGAGCGGGTCAGAGTAATAGTATAAAATAATCACTACAAAATAACCAAACGCCCGAAAAAAAAAGAAATTGCTAAAAGATTTTACACTAAAGAAAATGTAATGTGGATGCAATTGTGGGAAACCACGTAATTACACCGCATGTAAAAGGAGAGCCAAAATTGTGCCGAGCAATAAGCACGCCTTACTTGTGCCATTTCTCATTTAGTGTACATTCTCTTAATATTCTTTAGTGCATAGAAAAATTTCCATATTCCTGAGTGTTTTTTTTATTTTTCGACTTCGATCAGCTTTTCTAAACCCACTTTTTTTTTTTTTTTTTTTTTTTTTTTTTTGAAGATTCAAAAACACTACTATCACGCTACACGCAGGCTGGTGAATTGAATTTTCTCCCTATCATCACATGGTTACAATCATCATTACTTCCTCATACTCCCAAATACGGAGCCAATTTTTTCTTTACAAAAATTCGCGAGCCTCGCCGGGGACCCAAACATACTTACACTACGCGGCATAATGCGAAAACGGCCGCACGCGCCCGATGTGTTAACCTCATTATTTATGAATACTGTTATGGGCTCAAAATTTCTTACGCTTGAATTATTTAATCTGCTTTTCCATTACGGTTTCGCTAAAATGACACAATTTATATTCAGAGAGGACGCTCAGAACTCAGGAGTATGACTTTATGGAAAGATTAGGGGTGATATCAAAAATTAAAATACGTTACGTTCACGTATCGTTTGCGTTTCGTCTCGGGTTACGAGGATCGTTCGCGAGCGTGTGAATGAAATGACATGTGCTAATCATAAAATAATGTTGGAATGGATCTGATCTTCTAGCCGATGACGAGTCTTCGTCTGTACCTAAATTCGATTCAAGATGAAGAAGGTTGTCGAGGACATCGCCCTTTGGAATATGACCGTTCATTTTTCAAAATTAATCAAAACTTTGTCCTAATCTGCAGTTTTCACATGTACAGTGGGCTTCATCAATTAGGTACCCCAGTTGTATTAAAATTTTAATACAGCTGGAGTACCCAATTAATGCAGCCCACCGTACCTCCATACAACGAAGAGTAAAAATAAATAAATAGAAGCTGACATTTGATATTTATCACTTAAGCAAGAAGTCAGTGTTCAATCAGGAACCAATGATCTTACTATACTTATTTATCACACAACCATAAAAAAATCATAACCCAATACTGGGAAATAACCTTAAATAATACCTTAAACAGCTCAGAAATGTCTACTGTAAAGTGCACTGTAAAACCAGTTAACAGGCCACTTCACGCGTTTACAGTTCATATCAAAACAGCTGAGATATTACGTCACAACACAGCACAAAGCGAACGCACCGCATTGTTGGTTACAAGCACAAAAAGCACGTATATTGTACAATAGAATTTACTGTTAATAAGCATTTTGTGAAAACATCACCTGTCCTCTTTTTCAATTAGAGATTTTGTCTACGCCAAAATAATATATCATGAAGGTCTTTAGTAATATTACATCTTGTTACATCCCTATACGTAACGCTAACTGACCCTACAAATAATTGTCTAGAGAAATCAATCTCTAGAACAATCCCCGCTAATACCCACCTATTAATTAGTGGCCTTTCAATAAAATTGTCCTTTTATTTCATATTTTATCCGTTCGACCTCAGCTTATAAAAGACTAACATCCAGAGCCTAAAGTATTTTTTTTTCTACATTAATTTTTCATATTTTTTAATCCATTAACATGACAACCCTTCAAAATTGTGCATGCATAATATCATAAAGGTTTTACGTCATAGCTAGGGTAGGTGTTATATTAACATCTCGCTCGCCGCGGCTCGGGTCGGGTACATGTGCGCCCTGCCACCTTTTTATGACGCGCATATTTTAGGGTTAAGGAAAATAGGGGAACTATCGGTTGTGTATAGAATATTGGGAGCCTTAGCAGGTTATTCTGAAAATGTATGAGGTGAGCTGGGACTGTGGCTACGCCTGTGTGTGAATAATTTTGATACTTGACTAGAATGTTATGTAGTTTATTTATGCTTTGCTACTGTTACTTTGTGCAACTCGTTAATGCTGAATCCGATTTAAACAACTCGCTGTAGTACAAAAAAAATAAAACAGGCACATTATCTGCAAAGTTTACATTATGAGCACTTATATGAGCGTATACTGTCAGGTCCTTTTAACATGAAGAAATTATTACATTGATCATACAATGCTAAAGCTTCTCTAGCGATTGAATGCATAAACAAATAAGGATACAAGGCATTCGATCCTTATATAATTATTTAGAGATGGGCCGAATATGGTTTGAACCGAATCCGAACTTCGGCCGAACATTCGATTAAAATAAAAAGTACGGCCGAACTTCGGTTCAATTTCGCGCGCTTTCTCGAGAGCGACACGTCGTGACTTGTTTACGCATTTACTTCAATTATTGCTAGATGTACCCCGCCCGTACACCGCGCTTCCACCGCGTGGCCTAATAAGAAGAATTGTTTTAATTTAAGGTTTACATTTACAATGTTCCTAACTAAAATAAATGACCATGAGTGAGTAAATGACATAATATTATTTTACAGTAATGCTATTTTAATTCTATTAAATTTCAGTCAAAATAGTGCAAGTAGGTATTATTTTTCTTGTACCAAATGTTCGGCATCTGAACCGAATTTCGGCCGAATGCCGAAGTTCGGTTCAAGCTGCCGAAATTCGGTTGAACCGAATGTGAACCGAATTCCGGCCCATCCCTGATATTATTATAGCTATTGTTAACCCCAAGTGTTTATTTTAATGTAGGTATCCGTTTTAATTACAGAACTTAGAGTAATTTGACCTAACTCACGTTTATACTATTATCTAAAATACAATTTATTCCCTTAAATAAAATTAAATTAGACGAGGGCTGAATACTGAGCAGGTAGTGGTTATTTAACATCTCGGCTTAAAATATAACACGGAACAATTGCTTTTGCTTCAATTTGAATATTTATACCTGTGTTGTTTTAACTAAATAGGATTAAGTATACATTTAGGTTAAAAGTATGAAATCCTTGGAAGATTTTATGAGCCTTAAACCATTGGCTAAAATTAAATGTCTAACAAAACCATTACAGTATTAGAATTGTTTGAAAGTCGTACAGAGGTATACATACTTTTGCCTTCAAGTGATTGATCTAGGTTGACGATTTTTGTTTTTTTTTATTCAAAGGTCACAAATCAAAAATGCGGGTTTTCAGGTACCTGCTCGTTTTGGTTCATGCCAATAAGAAATTGAAACATTTTAATAGAAACTTTGTAAGGGCACTAGACAGTAGCAAATACGTCACATATAATAGTGTTCGAACGTAAAACGTTTTGCCTGACAGTCCGATCCCTTCCTAAAATAATACCCAGGTAGGTACTTCTACAAATAATGGTAAGCATTATGTCTTTATAAAGAACATAATATTATGTAGGTAACTAATGTACCTGAATAATAAATCAAATTTGTACAAGAGAAACATAATTGTAAGCGCTTTAGAGAAAATACAATACTTCAACAACCTATAAATCACAAAATTCTAGAAGAACTTCTTATTACGCAATATAATAAGCTCCCAGTATTTATTAGATTGTTACATATTAATGTTTTGTTACTCAAATTACGCTTTACCTTCATTCATATTTTATAAATGCTGTCTTACATAAATAATTATATTGTTTAGAAAATTATTCGGATTAATGTATTTAACTTACTAAGGTAAAGCAGTGCATAAATTAGAACGTCCGTCAACAGATGGCGCTTGATGCTCCGTACTGCTTTACCATAATACATAGTTTTGTGTCGTACCAGAAATACTGGTCAGTTATTGTTCAGCTTTCGAAGTGTAAAGTGCTCCAAGTGGAAGTACTTAAAAATATTTGATTATTTATACATTGAGTGTTTTATTTGAAACAGTAAGTCCAACACATAAAAATAGAGGACGACCGGATGCTGACTACTCTATTCTTCTCTTCTTAATCGTTCTGTCACTGCTGAGAATCGTGACTCCGTTTCTAATTGTCAACAGTCTTTCTCCATCTGTTCTGAGTTCTGGTACACACGGCTACACATCAAGCTATACAGTTCCAGTTTATGATGATCTCGCATTGTGTAGGATTTCCGTGCAATGCGAGGTCAGCTTATAATGGAAATGTATAGCTTGATGTGTAGCCGTAGATACCTGTAGTTGCTCAGATATTTGATCTTACCTCCGTTTTGAGCTTCGACCTCTTGGTCTTTTGCCTTCTATCTTTCGTGTCACCATTAGATGTTCCATGTTGTTGGTACCTCGGGGGCTATGTGGCCGAAGTATCCCACGACACGTTGTAGGCAGGTTGAAGATAGTTTTTGTGCTTTCTCTAGTTTGAGTTGTACAAGAAGGATGGGCTAAGGCCGCCCGCGAAATTATTTTCTTACATTTTTTGCAATTTGCAGGTCAGTGTAAGGTTGTATCTAGATCAAAATATGAATTGCGATTGTAAAAAATATATATTCACTGATGATTATTGTTCTGTAAATATAAACTTGTTACGATCACAAATCATATTTTAATCAACATACAACCGTATTTGCAAAAAATACTTTAATACGTTTAAGTATTTGTTTTCTGCAAATTGCAGAAAACGTAAGAAAATTTGTATTTTGCGGGCTACCCTGGCGTTATCGCCTTAAGGATGAAGAACTTTGTGCGATATAATTGAGGGCTGTCCTTGGTATCCTATACAGTGCTACAAGTATCTTTTGGCGCTTGAATGACGTTGACAGGGGCGCTGTTGGTAAACATTGTGCAATCGTTTTGTAAAATGTAATAAAAACGCAATACGTCGGCTTTAGTTCTGATTTTGGCCACTCGCCATAATAACCTTGTAGCGCTATGTGAACGTTGACTAATCAAAAAGAGATCGTAAGAATCGTAGCAGGTGTCATTCTGTAGGTTCTGTATACCTCCACGAGAAAAAGGCTTGAAATTATGTGTGTTTGTTTCTTTACTAAATTATAGTTTATGGAAATACACTATTACTTACCCCTGGTAGTGTCCGTTTCTCATGTAGAGCCGTTTGAGCGCTGGATGCGCTCTCCGGATTAAAGTATGTTAGAAATGCACACCCTGTAACAAAAACAGAACCATTGTTATAATATAGTAAAAAAATATATGAAAAATAAAAATAGATTATGTAATAAGAGCTATGTACATTCAGGGAAATTTATTGTTGAGCAACTTGACACGTTATGTCCGTCAATTTGCCATATCATAGCCATTTCAAAGAACTGTATAAGAATAATAGGTGTAATTTGAATATACGGACAATTTAAGTACGTAGTCAATTTGCTTTACAAAATGTTCCTGACTTTAAATCTATGTTCATCATTTCATTTCAGCCGAAAGACGTCCACTGCTGGACATAGGCCTCCCCCAAGCACCGCCACTTCGACCGATTCTGTGCTTTCCGCATCCAGCGGATTCCTGCGGCCTTCACAAAGTCATCGGTCCATCTTGAGGGAGGCCTTCCAACGCTACGTCTTCCGGTACGTGGTCGCAGAACGGATGGCCGATGGGGTCGAAAGGTTCTGGAGTGGCGACATTTATATACTTAAAAGTAAAATAATATAGAAGACTACAAATAAAACACACACAAAATAGTAATGTTCTAGTAGTGCTCCTTGTGAATTATTTTATCCGGAAAAGTTATACAATCACGTTTAATTGCGTCGGTAAATTTCAGTAAAATTACACTTTTCAATTTTCACTTTGGATACCTAATGGTAACAATACTATGAACTACGGAAGTGACGTAGGTTACCTTCCAGATGAACGTGACCTGCATTGACTAACCAGCTGAAACATTATACAGAAAATCGATTTGTAAAATATTTTGGTCACAATTTTTTTATTTTGTTTTCTTAAAATGAATTAATCAGAACACACAGCGAATATAATAATTTTCTTAATCTAGTGCCTACCAAACTAGAGCATATTCTCGGACGTAAACTAATACACGTGCTTGTAATCAAGCCTACATCATCGTCGAACTAGCAATAATTCATTATCCTGACAGTTAATTATAATTGCCTCTGTTCATTATATTGTTGACACACTGTGTACGGATCGGAGGTTAGGTGTGCCACAGAGTAGTTGTATTCAAAAGGACAATCTAGGGCCTAGATTGTCGACATGTACGACCCAACTTCTAGATGTGTACAGACCGCCTAGATTTAAGGCGGTTACGAAAGGTGGTCGTGTAGAAGTTTCGATACGAGGTATGACGGGCATATGCTAAAACAGCCCGCGAAATTAAAAATTCTGACGTTTTTTGCAATTTGCAGGTCAGTGTCAGTTTGTATGTTGATTAAAATACGATTCGCGACCGTATTGATATAGCTTTACAGAATTAGAATCATTAAAATCAGCAATGCAACTTCTTAAGTTAGAATTGGCCTCAAATGTCATGATTTCATGAAATAATCATTTAATAGGGTAACTTAGAGAGTTGTATTGATGACTTTTATGATTATAATTCTATAAATAAATATTTGATACTGACCAAAAAACAAATTGCAAAAAACGTAAGAAATGCGAATTTCGCGGGCTACCCTGACGCTTTCGCTTTAACACGCAGGCAATTCGAGGCCGAGGATTGTTGAAACTGTCGTAACTAAGAATATATTAAAAGAATCAATCATCATTCAACATAACATCACGCCTTGTTTCCCCGAAGAGTTGGGCAGAGGTTTACCTATGTAGTACACCCACATTTCGACAATCATCATTCAGTCTGCCATCAATCAATATCATCGACCGGTTAGTCTTTTCCCTTAGTTATTTATCACTAAGTTCTAGGAAATGCACTTCGTTTTGCGATTTTACTAGCAGTAAAAATCGATCAAATAGCTTTGTTAATTTTACTGGTAATTAGCTGCATCCGGTTAGACTGAAAGCCGGCCCCTAACATAGTTGAGAAAAAGCTAGGCAGATTGAGCTTTGTTGATTTTTTAGGGTTCCGTACCTCAAAAGGAAAAAACGGAACCCTTATAGGATCACTTTGTTGTCCATCTGTCTGTCAAGACCCTTTTTCTCAGGAACGCGTGGAGGTATCAAGCTGAAATTCATATCGAATACTTATATCTACTGTCCCTTAGAGCTGTGAAAAAATTTAACTTCTAAGCCAACGCAATAAAAAAATACAGCCGTTTATGCTGCAAATTTTCGACATTCGCAAGGGAATAAAAACCTACAGGGTACTTCCCGTGAACTCAGAATCTTGAAGTTTGGTACGAAGCAACGTCTTATAGCACAAATAAAGGAAAAATTGCGAAAAGTATAAATTTTTAGTTACATCATATTATAAAAATATTTTTAATAATTTAAATATTTTTAAACGGAACCCTCGGTGCGCGAGTCCAACTCACTACTGACCGGTTTTTTTCTGTCAAATCCTACAATTTAGTATTCTTAAAAAGCAGCAGCAGACATCTTTTGGTTAATATGATGACGATGACAATGCAAAAATATTCCACTTAAAGACATCTACTTTGAGATTTATCTCCGAGGCGACTGCCACATTTATATACGACACCCGATACCCAGCTTAATGTAATCTCCGTCAACAAACAAACACAATAAAAAATTAAAATTCCGCTGCAGTTTGTCGCGTCGAAAATGGCAGCTGATATGTGTTCGGATTACAGTCGCAGCGTAGCTTTATTTGTAGGCGACGATGTTGGTCGAATAGGAATGAACCGATCGTATTATTGACGGCCCGTTAGGCGTAAGCGCAACGTGCTGATGTGCAGGAAGTTGAGGTGTTTTGAGTGGTTGATAGTGATAGAATTATTCAATGTTGGGTGCTTCTTGAGGTGTGATAATAGGGCTGGAATAAATTGAAAGTGAAATTCAATTAATAGGTTTGTTCACATTATAGAATCTAAATTAGCCACGGAACAGACACAGAAAGAACTTCCCGGTGTAGAGTTTTTATATCAAAACAGACAGACATTGTTTTTTTATTTAATTGAACTAAGCGGATGACGCTTTTGAAGTAAAATAGAAAATATTACAGTTTGGCAAGATTTTTTAGAAAAAGTCGTGGTTGTGAAACTAAGAAAGGTTTGACCGCGAGTACTTACAGCTGAACTGTTTTATTTCGAAAAAAAAACATAAAACAATACAGAGAAGACTGACAAGTCTCGGTAAGTTCAGAGGCACCACAAAAATAAAACATATTTTCAGCAACCAAGGTCCCATATATTTTTATTCTAAAATATTATAGCGTCTTCCTAATTTCTTCTAAGTCCATACTTAGCACAAGTTCCGTTCGTTCTGCCTAGCCTTTTCCCAACTATATTGGGGTCGGCTTCCAGTCTAACCGGATGCAGCTGAATACCAGTATTTTACATGGAGCGACTGCCTATCTGACCTCCACAACCCAGTAACTGGGTAATACGATACTCCTTGGTAAGACTGGTTGTCAGACTTTCGGGCTTCTGACGAGCCGTAACGACTGTCAAAGATCTACGAATGACAGCCGGGACCAACGGCCCCATATATTTTTATTCTAAAATATCATAGCGTCTTCCTAATTTCTTCTAAGTCCATACTTAGCACAAGTACCGTCTACCAAAAAAATAACAAAAGAAGCCCGGTGATAGCACAAGCGTCACTTAATAATTTTGCGAGTCTCCTCCGTTGGGGATGTAGAAAATCGTACTGTCATGTAGCGTGTCCCGGCCATTTGTCTGTGTCACATTTTAAAAGGGCAGACTGCAGCAGTTGTATGAGCATTTATATAGTAATGGAGTTTTATGTTGGTTGGAGAAGTAAATAGGTTTAAATAAATACAAAATAATACCATCCTGTTACTGGCCCACTCCAGGGCAAAGGCCCCTAGAAGGCATGAGCATAAATCACCACGTATGCTGAAGGCGGATTGGCATATTTTCAATAAACGCTTTCACCAAAAAAAACAAAAAAACAACAACACAAACACTCCGGGAGAGAAAACTTGAAAAATTCAGCACAGCGGTAATCAACGCGTTGATGTCTTTTTAATGGTCAAAAGCTGGTGTCGTAACAGTGTCGCGAAATCAATGGTTTAGTCCCATCTCAAAAATGCCCAACGCGCCTAAAGAAGTTTCATTTAAAAAAGAAAACTCTATGTAAATAGATACTTAGAGTAAAAAGAAATTTCATTTCCTTCTTTTGAAAGAATATTCTTCGTCAGTTAAAACATTGTTTGTAAAACTCGTAATTATTCAGATTGACCATCAACTAGTTTGACACTAGATTATTTTGTAGTCTTTACGTGCATTTCAGATCTACGCCAGTCAAACCCAGTTCGTTCCTTAGATTACGATTCCAAGTCTACCAAGATATAATTTTGCTCTTTCTTTCAAAGGAACTTGCAGGATGAGAAGTTTTGTTTCTGGCATGCAACTTAGCAAACCTACCTCTTTATGTTTAAAACAAAGTCCTTTGCAAAATAACGCAATAATACCCAACATTTTAATCCAATAAGTACCCTTTTAATTGAACGGGCAGAGGCCCCAAAATTAACACCTAATAAGGAACCCCGAATAGCTCCATTACACAAATAATCTCGACCTCACGGTTTCTTTACTCAAATAATCCTCTACCCAAACATTAACAAATAAACACAATTCAACCCTACAATTAATACCCAAGATAATTAACGTGCCGGTCCAAAACGGGACATTTCTTCACGAAAATAAACGAAAGGCTAACTTGGAGCTTTAAAAATTATGACTTGGCAACATCGAATGGACCGGAAATGTATAGGCGCAGGAAATGAACCCGTTAACGCAATCCAAGATGGCTGCTCGGAAGCTGGCCAGCCGATTTATTCGTGTTGCTGGACCATAGCAGATGAAATGCTCCATTATGACGTATGGTAATGCGTTGCAACGCTTTTAAAGGGTTAACTGTGATTTATAATATCTGACGATATAAATTTACGGTGGGTTTGGGATTAAAAGTTAGCTGTGGGTGTTTTAGTATCCGCTGTTGTCATTGTTCAGGATTCGGTGGGACTATTTTGGTGGCGTTTAATTTGCATAGCTTCGGTGTTCGTTGACGTTCACAGTAAGTACTTTTATGTTAAATAATAGTTTTTTTCATAGCTCATTACAATTAGAATATTAGGAGGAAGACTATAATGTATGTTCATAAACTTTTGAGGATAAAAAGTAATGCACATATTGTGACAAAAAAAATTGTATGAAAACACTCCGGAGTCTCAATCGAAAAGCTCATCCATTTTTTTAATGGAAACCAGTGTTTCTATTCTTTTCTAAGAGTCAACTGAAAAATGAATTATTGGCAACGGTCTATCTTATGCCAATCTTGTTACTAAACCCTTTCGCTGTGGTTAGTGACTAACCTGGTGTCAGAGTTTCAAAGCCGCCCATGATCCTCTGACTTGTTTTCACATGCTGTCGAGAAATATCTCTCAGGCATGGTTTCCTCACGATGTTTTTCTTCACCGTTTTTAAAGCAAGTGATGATTAGTTCATTCATTCATTGCTCAATTCAATTTCATTGTCCTAATCATTAAGATAAGATAAGATCATTTATTTGTCCAAAACATAAGTATACACACATGGCATGCAAGATGTTACATAAGATTATAGCACAGTCATGTTTTGCCTTAACGGCGTACAAATATAAACACGTTGGTTATTTTTATTAATTAAACATCAAATAGTTATAAATTTGTCCATTATTCAAAGCAATTAACATTTATTAAATTAAAACCAAACCAAACCAAACCAAATGTCAAGCCTGTCCATCTCTTGTGTATGTATGTAACACGAACCCTAACAGACAATACAGCACAGTCTGAGGTGTATTCGCGGGTTGTTAGGGAAGAAATGCAATTGACAGCTGTGGGGTGACACGTGCTAGAGAGGCAGTCAATCACTTGCTAGCTGGTGTTTCAGGATTTTGAAAACGAATTCTGTGCTTACAGAATTCGTTTTCAAAATCCATCCATCAATGTATTTTTGGACAGGTATACCTATGTAAAAAAAAAATTTGGAAACGAATAGTAGGTACGTAATGCCTAGTTAGATAGATACCTGTTCATTTAAAAACAGCTTCATTTTAAATCCGCAACAGCTGCTGATATTATCTGTTTCAAACTTTTTTTTACATATACCTGTTCATTGATAAAGAGATTATTTAGTTGAATTTCATGCCCGCGACCTAAAAAAAAAAATACAAAATTCTTTTTTTTTTTTTCGAACGTACTTTGTCATATTTATACTGCAAAACTTCAGCACAATTCATACTCTCTCCTAAAATTTGTTCCGCAATCCCACAACCAAAAATATGAACACAATTTCTGCAGCAGAATCCTGACACGATTTTAAATATAATTTCATTACTTGAGCGGTTTGGAACAAATGAGACTGTTTTGTTTGATCAAGCACAAAGCTTTGGAGCTACGATATAATAATAGTCTTGTTGACTTGCACGTGTTCAAATTTTATTAGGTAAGTAGGTACATGATTTTCAAAGGGGGTTGTCGGATTTGATTTGGTATTGTGGTTGCAAGTTTGGAGCCTAATTTGTTGGGTTTGAGACTCTGACTAGACAAACGCCCTGGTTTGTCATTCATAATATTTATCTAAATTGTCAGATGATCAATACTAGCAAAAATAAAAACAACCAGATAAACCTTTCACGAATAAGTATGAGTAGGCAAGTCCTAACACGTTTTCTAAATTCGGGGCGATTTTTTAATGTTTGTTACTTTTAGTTACTGAATTTTGTAGTTGCCCTTTACAAGCTAAAATAAACTTCCAACAAAATAAATTGCACAAACTCATTCGCGAACAACCTGCACATCTACGATAACACGATTTTGTATAAACCGATTGTAGCGTATCAAATAAGCGCAAAAGCACGCGATTAGCACACCGCGCTAATTTACGCTGGCCGGTCGAATTTGCATCGACGCCGGCCGCAACGAACCACAGCCTGCTAATTAGTAGTTAGCCGCTTTTATTTCCGAGCTAGCGTTATCTAAGCCGCTGTAATCTGCTACTGTTACGCCCAGCCGGCAGGCTTGCCTATCCGGCTCTAACATACGGTTTTTGGTGTTTAAAAAATTGTTGCGGTCTTTTTTTTTGAGGTGGTGAAGGAGTGTGGTCAGTGGTTTATTTAGCTTACAAGTAATTGATGGCTGTGCGAAGGCTGGTCACGGTTTGCAGGCTTCATAATCGATTATGATAGAATTTGGTCATGAGGCACATCAAATTACTGTAAAGGGACATGTTTTATTCTCTTAGTCTTATTAAAAAATAAAGCAAGTCAGTAACTAATCCACTTTCCAAAGTTGACTCCGAAAACAAGAGACGCTGAATAGAACAGTTTCATAGTTTGAAAATATAAAGTTTTCTCTTTCAAATAAACCTTGTAAAACAGGTATTCTAATTAGTTTTCTTTGTGCACTCCATCTCCACAATATTCAGAACTACAGCCAGCAGTAGTGTTTTAAATTCAAACTTACAACCGCGAAGAGTATAATACTTAGTGTTTGAACAATTAAACAAATAGAGATAAAGTTTTATTACCTCATAAAATAGGTACACTTAAAAATAAACAACGAATAGCTTGAGCAGCTATGACTGCCAAACAAAAGAACGCCAAGAAAGTTGATTATAATGAGAATATCCCTAACTTATGAAATTCGAATCATTAATGAGAAAAAAAATCCGTGAAACCCGAAGTCTACACTCGGGAAAAGTTTCCTTCCTTCAGAGACGAGTGAAAAGATGCAACGCTGCAGGTTCCCTACAAAAATATCCAATAAAAAATTCGTTCTAAATCTCTTTCACTGATATTGAAAAAGCTGGCTTAAAAATTCGATCATAAGAGTTATTTCGGATCGTGAATCGGTTGGGGTAAGATCGTTTTATGTGGGGAGTGCAAAGTTCGCTTTCAAGTTTACATTGTTGGGTGAAATTAGTTCCAGTTGAATGTCAGAAGAGATATAAAGTGGATTCTATCTAGTTGGTCGGTTGCGTGCCGGCCGGCTGCCGGTTTATTTGCATTGAAATGATCGGTCAGGAAGCCGATAAGATTGTCTATGGCACGTCATCAGTTGTGTACTTTGGCAATATTAGCTTTTTTATAGAGTTTGCTCACGCTTTCAAGGGTGGGCTGATGTCAATATGAAAGGAAGTAAAGTATTTCTTTGTAAAGAGTAGATAAGTGGGTAGCGATGTGTCGTGCATAGAAATATTAGAAGTTGATTTCATAAAAAGTGAGTCGAGTCACTTTCGTCAACATGTTGAAGTCAGCTTTGTGTCTAACCAGATTAACACCACCAGGTCCACATTCAAATAACAACAAATGTTTCAACAAAAATTCAAGAACATTTAATCAAATCATTTAAAAATATTGTACTTTCAAACTAAAAGATGAAAAGTGCAATCATAAATGGCTTTACGTTTCCTCTATTTAAGCCGAAAAAAATGCGAAATAAAAAAAGTTCACAATACAGTTTTCTTTTGAAAATATAATTCGATCTATTTCAAGGCGAGGCCGTCTTGAGGCGCGCCTTAACTAAAGCCCCGATGGGCGCTTCGAGCGGAATTGCATTATCACCGTGTTTTAATTAGCCTTCTCGTATAGAAATATGTAGATACTTTAGCATATTTTTATAAAGAAATATGGGTTTGTAGGTCCCATCTAAGCTTTTTGGATGGATTACTTAAAAGTATTTCTTACTGCCTTGACTGCCGTTGGTCTAATGGTCGCGCTACTGCTGAGCATGAGGTCCTGGGTTCGATTCCCGGGTCGGGCAAAGTGTTATTGGGTTTTTCTGTTTGAAATTTCTCAGTAGCAGTTGGGAGTCTGGATTTGTGAATTTTCCGGTTGATGATAATAGGCTCGCACCCTATTACATGGGACTTAAAACATTACTGGCGAAATGTGGATGTACCTACTACAGGGTAACCTCTGCCCAACCCTTCGGGGAAACAAGGCGTGATGTTATGTTATGTTATTTCTTACTAATGCTGTGTCTTAGATCATTGATCGTAGACCAGCTGGTAAAACGAGCTATACCCACTATCTTGTGTTTCATGTCCAAAAAAGATTATTTACATAATTTAACAAAACTATCTTCCACCTTTGAAGATAATTAACGTTTGATATTGGCAATGATGGAAACACATTTACTATAAGTATGCCAATGAGTTTCAGCATGATAATTGACCAAACACATGCAAACCACTTGACTACATTCAAGTAAAACTACTTCAGAGTAATTACAACCATTAATATTCCGAATCGCGTTAAAAAAACTACTACGTCAAGCTTACTTAAAGCAGTAAGTACAAAGCTACACTGGCCACTATATAAAAGAAACTAGATTATCTAAGAATTCATTTCGCAACATTTTCTCACACTCCATAAATTCTCGTTTTAACCTTTAACCTCGTTTGTCACTTTATACTCCATAGATCCTCATTCCAAATATAAAATGTTGGTGTTGTCTTCTGGGACTTCGTAAATATGTATAAATGTGAACGTAGATGGTATCACCAGTACCTATACGTTTGAATTCTTGAAAAGTCAAGCAGAGATGTATTGTCACAATGTGATAGTGTCAAGTCTTCTTGATAGATTTTTGGGTAGTTAATAGTTCCAACTAAAATTCAACATTATTTGTGAAGTGAAAACTTCTTTATGCGCATTTTGCGCTCTTTCTGAACAGCGAACGAAAGTGAACCGTCACGCTCGGGACGGTGACGCTGGATCGGGTATTCTCAGCTCCAGTCAGTCAATGACGCTGAATCACTTATACTCGGCTCCAGTTAAGTCGCAGTTCTTTCAAGATGGGGAAACTTATTTTATTTTTTTTTAAACACTCAACAATTAATAAGTCAATAAATCCAAGTTCACATTCTATCTATCTCAACCGATGCCAGCTCACAAGCACAAATCTAATAAAGAAAGAGCACTAAAACATTTAGAAGTAATTTAAAAAAGTTGCAAGTAATAATTTCAAAGACTCGGCATTAAGACACTTTGCTATTAGCACGTTAATTAATAGAGAATTGGTCGCTGAATTTATTGCAGTACCCGGTGTACAGAAATGAGGAGCTGCTAAAACAGTTTGGGATAATCTTGTTGAAGTTTATAGTGTTCAAGAAGTTTGTACATTATAGCAGTAGAGTGTAGGCAGTTTATGTTTTGGCTAGAAAGAAAGAAATAAAATCGAATGTCAAAAGTTACAACCTTAATGCCTATTTGAGCTCCTGTGTACATAATAGTAGCCTATCTAATCCTACGGATCATTTTATAATCGCGAATCCTCAAAATGGACTATAGTTTTACGTCATTGTTGCTCATGAATATATGGCAGCTCAAAAAAATCATAAATTAAACATGAAATCCCCAGGTATTTTGACTTATCGACATCCATAAATTCACCAACAATACAATCAAATGCAGTCTTCCAAAGCTCGACCTAAAACACAAAACCGCTTCAATAAACCAAAAGAATTTATATCCCCGAAACTACACACGTTCGTGACACAACATTGTAAGCCTGTATTCTCATTTTTAATGTAAAAACAAAATTCGTGGCCAGTAAAATATTATCCACAATCTAGCTGATCGGCCGTGGGTCGTACGTTCATTTGTTTATTACCCTGCATCGTCCAACGGCCTAAACTTTTTGCTGGTCTGTTCCAACTAAATTCTTTCTTGGCAATTTGCACATAGCTACCTTGCTGTTTGCGTTTCCTTTCGGCGGCAGATTTGTTGGCTTTTTTACAACAGTGGCCAACGTTTTTCTTGTTTAATTACGTAATAATACAGTGGATTCCAGAGCCCGGTCTTTTTACGGGACTTTGTTTTGGACTTATTTGTCGGCGTTTTTCCAGATTGAAGTTTTGCCCATCAACGTTTTTGTTTTCGTTTTTGGGATTGTTTCTGCTAATTTTGTTTCTTTGATCTTGTTGGAATCAAGACAGAGGGAATAGTTTTTTGGTAAAATTATTGTAACTTCCACAATTTTGATGCCAGAATGTTTAATAGTAACTAAGAGACTGTAATAAAAATTGTGATAAAAGAATCCTAGAGCTCTTGATATTAATTGTCTTATTATAAGAAAATGTGTTCACTCTAAGTATATCTTATTCCACACTATAATTTCCTATCACACAATACAACACAAATACCCAAAGCAGAAACGCCAAAAAATGCCAGTAAAAAGACGCCCGAAAAATACGAAAATGCAAAACAAAAAATGGGATCCGTACAGCGAAAAACACTAGGTCTCGTTCACACTATAGACGCTACAGTTTCGGGTGTGGGTTAATCCGCCGGTGGCCGCCTCGGGAATTAGTATTCTTCTAGCGTTCCCACGCGGAAAAAGTTGGACTTAAAATTTGAAGTTGCATATTTTCCTGAAGGTAAAACTGAATGCTGGCGGGATACAGATATCGTGGATGTGGAAGATTTTAATGCAAATAAAATGTGGGTGGTATTATTGATGCAGAATTTGTGATGTTAGTTTATGGACGGGATTTGTCTTTAATTTGAATTGTATAAATGTTTTCATAACCCAAAGCTCGGGAAATTTATACCACAATCGGTTCCATGTTGCTACGCTAGTGCTAAACCAATTAACCGCATTAGCGATGGTGATAAAATTACAGCATCAAGAATATTAATCAAAATTACATAAATTATCCGTTCAATACCAATAAACTTGGCTTGGACAAACTTACTTACTAAAGATATTATTATTTATGTATACACAGTAAAATAGATACAGATACGACATAAGTATTGAGTACAAAGGTACTGTATTATATAAGAAAAATTATTAATACATAAGCCTTTGTCAAGAAGAGGACCATACTTGACGCAATTTAAGCAGAAATTGAACAGCTGATTTATTCACAATGTATTCTCTCATAAACAATCAAGCAAAAATAGTTAATAATTCAGTTGAATATAATTCCATATAACATATAGTTACATTGTTTATTATTTAATAAAGTGGAAATCCCACAAGTTTACGGCTTCATCGCAGTTCAGAACTTACTTAGCCAAATGGCTAGAGTTTGCTCGCTCAACAATTTACATTCGTTTCATGATACGAAACAACTTTCCAGTAGGTACTATTGTTCGCTAAAATGGACACGCCTTTTATATTTACGATAAAAAGCAGGTAACAGTTAGTATCATTTTGTGATATAATTGAGACATTATTATGTCACTTAAAATAGTACTACTTTATATTGTAGTACTCTTTGCTCACAGATAATAATTACTTTAATTTATTTTCTTTGCATTCGCAAATATTGAAAAACTCAGTCCTTCATGAAAGTTTTTCGGTTCCAAATAATAGGTTTTATATATGTAGAAAAGTTGACATAGAACTCGATAGACCGTGGCTCAATAGTAAATGTTAATAGTCTAATTATAAGTAATTAGTTACTATTCTGGTAAACTGGATTCGAGGTAAAACAATCAAGTACTATTTTCGATTCCTTATTTCAAAATCTGTGCCGCAGTTTCTGTCTGCATATTGCAACACAAAGCATTTCTCTCAACGCCGTGACGGAACCATAGAATGCCATATCGTGGTTGGCGGAACTGTTCGTATTCTTGCTTATAAACGCAGGACTCTGGCAGCAGGCCAGCAAAAACCTAGATTGAAAAAATTAAAGGTAAAAAACTTCTAACGTTAAAAATTCAAATTATTCACGTAATTTCCGAGGGTTTAATTTTCTTTGTAAGTAATGTATCAATTAAAAAACACATTTTGTTATACTGGTAACACACGCACAATTTTTTTGCAGTGGCAATCAATAACGCTGTGATAAGATCACTGGCAACGGAATTGCATTTGCGTCGCGATGCAGGAAAAAGAAAAAGAAACGTGAGTGCGTGGGACTTATCGCGTGCGTGGCACTTTTGTATAGTCGCACAGTTACTGCTACTTACAATTACTATAAACAGTTGATTTTTTCCCCCACGAAAGGCAGGAACTTGAACCTTTTTTTTTCTTGTGGACAAGGGTGTTTTAAACGTAACGCATGGCAGAGTGAATGTGGCGTGGAAAGCAGTAACCGAATAAACAACGAGTAAGAATGTAGATACCAGAATGACATTAAAAGTAAAAGATGCTATAAGAAATGTAATTTGAGAAGTTTTAAATGAAGAGGAAAGCTTTAAACAGTATCTTACAAATAACGCAAAACAAATGATAAAAGCACAACATGACATAAACCACCATGTTGCCAATCATAATCTACAAACCATACTAAACAGCTGACACTGTTCAAACCGAAAAACAAGCTCCATTTACCTTCAAAATAATACTCAACCTTGAACCCATAGATGTATTGCCGGTACAGCGTTCGCGCTCCAAAACATTATTGGTAATATAAATAAAAATAACAAATGTTATGCCGTGACTGTACCAATTTGTTCTGATAATATTCGGCGTTCAGTCGAGCCGTAATACAATCAGCGTTTAGGCAACAACGGGTTTGGTGAGATTGATGGCGGTGTAGCAAGCAATAGTTATATTGATACTAATTTCCTATTATACTATAGACCTGTATGAAAGCTTGCATGCATGCATTTAAGCATGGCACAAAAGGAAGGAGGTATATACTCAGCAGTGGGTGGAACAAGGCTGCTAATAACGATGATGATGAAAAAAAACATAAAATCTTCAAAAAGTTGTGGTCCAAACCAATATTAATAATTTTAAGTATGATTGAGGCGACGGAGAAGAAAAAGCTGCTTATCTTCATCTATATCTGCGAAGATGAGTAGGTATGACTTGTAAACTTTAACAAATTGACTATTACTACTAAGCGCAATAAAACTGATAATATGAAACTTTGACTTCCGAAAACGCAAAGTTCAAATGTACTATGTAGTAGCAATAAGGTCCATGAAGCACGATGTAATAAGCATTCTATTGAAACACAAAACGCTCGAATTATTGACACTGTAACCACCAAACATAGCTAAGCATCGAGGTTGTTGTAGGTGGTCTTTAGTGCCCACAATAAAGGTATCGACACAGTACTTATATCTTACAAGTACATAGAAAATGAAGCTAGCCAACTGCCATTATACAATTGACGGAACCCAGTTCCGCTTGCAATAAAACGCTATCACTACGACCAAGCGCATTGTCAAAATTTTGCCAACTCTAATCGCTAATCGTATTGCTTATCGGCCCAACTTCTTACTGTTTATGTGCTATGCATTTTCTAATATTAAATTGGGAACGGGACCGTTTTCATACGAAAAGAGGACTCTTATTGAGAGTAGTATTATGAAGATTGTTTTTGGTTTCGATGTTCGGTTGTATTTTGTTTTACGTAACATTTTTATGGTTCTTTCGACTCCCAAGCTATTTAATCTTATTGCTGCATGTTGGACCCCGTGGAGTCACGCAAAAATAGATTACTAATTTTATCTTATTTGTATATACTGATCTCGAATTAAAAACCTAAGCAGTGTATCACTGTTGTCTGCAGTGAAATGAAATGAAATGAAATGAAATTGTTTATTCTGTAAATAGGATATCGGAATCACTTTTACACGTCATATAAAAAAATATTAAAAATAAGCTAGATGAGTTCGGCTTTTCCTATCTGACTACTCTGAGAAGAAAGGCCGAAACAAACTCAGAGGTCGCAGTCTCTTTTAAAGTCCAGACATAATCTTGGTCAGGCCATATGAGGACCATGTAGATTAGTGTCTGAAAAGGTCTTTTGAGGAAAGAACCACACAGATTTGAGTGGACCTATCCAGTCAGTGCAAGCATTTGTCAGTAATCGCGGAGCTCAACTTAGAACTTAAGGAGCTCAACTCGACGAGCAATACCAAAGAAAGGACATTTGGGTAGGCCGCAAAAAACTACTCAAACTGCCAGACCATCACTAAAACTAGAAGAGAAATAAAAATAAAAATAATATCCACATAGTCCTCACATGTAATAGCCTATCTGTAACTACAAATCGAATATTGATACAAATGTCGCAGTCTATTCTTAGCCTATGATGACAACAAACCAAGACCAGTCCATGAATTTATCAGTACGTAGAAAACCTAATGTCGTGTAGACTGAAAATGTCAACCATTGATTAAAGAGCATTTTTATAGAGAACACATCGCTCTGCTTGTGTAACCATATGTAACCAACAAGAATTTCTAAGTATTCTCGATAATTATTAGTTAAAGACTAGATTTTAGATAGTGAAATATATTATAACAAAAGTGTACCTTTTACTTGACATTCAAAATGATTGTACAGAATCTATACGATACTATATGGAATTAATCAACATTCAAAATTGGATTGCGGGGCTTGTGACTAAGTAATAACAGCCGCACGGGTTGGTCGATCAGGTTAAGCTAAGCTTACCGCAGTTAGCCCATGGATGGGTCACCATCTTTAAATACCAAGACCGTGCCTCGGAAAGCACGTTAAGCCGATGGTCCAGGCTGTCATTCGTCGATCTTTGACAGTCGTTACGGGTCGTCAGAAGCCCGAAAGTCTGAAAACTAGGCTTGCCAAGGGGTATCATAGTACCCAGTAACTGGTTTGTGGAGGTCAGATAGGCAGTTGCTCCATGAAAAATACTGGTATTCAGCTGCATCCGATTAGACTGGAAGCCGACCCCAACATTGTTGAAAAAGTCTAGGCAGATGATGAATTTTGATTCAGTCCAATATCAGTCATACTAGTTCTACCGCGGTTATCAGCTTCATGTCAAAAAAATTAACCACATACTTTCTCAAAACACATTCACAAAATAATTTAAACATATTTTTCTTAACGTAATGTGAAATGTGTCAACGAGAAAGCTCAACGTCTTGTAAACGGCTCACTCCAATTATCATGGCGTGCCTGTCGCATTGGAGTGAGGAAAGACCGCTATTTATAGCTGATTTATATTTAATATGGCAACATTATTATAGAATTGGGGACTGGGCAACACTTGTATTGGGGATTCAGTAAATCATTTCAAAATAGTTTTTTTTTATAGTTTCAGAAACGCATGCGTATTAAAAAGTGTTAGCTCGAATACTTAGTAAAACCAAACAAAGCATGCATTTAAGGCAAGTACCAATGTGACTTTTTCAATTAATACAAATTATTATTAAGGTACTTTCTGAATTTATCTTGAATCATCATCACCAGCCTATAATGTTCCCACTGCTGGGATACAGGCCTGCTCTCTGTGAGAGGGAGTGGGCCGTAATCCACCACGTGGGCCCAGTGCGGGTTGGTAAATGTCATCACATGTCTTCGAATTTTCGGTTCTAGGGCATGCCGGTTCATTTCCGATGTTTTCCTTCACCGTTTTGATAGCAGTGGTGATGAAATAATTTACACAAAGTAAAGCGCCTGTCTGGGTTTGAACCTACGACCTAGAACTCGTAAGGCACGGCCGTTAGCACTGGGCCACCACTGCTCTCATTGAATAGGTATTACTATATTCAAGATAAGAGATAAGAGGAAACCTGGACTCTACTCCATACTAATATTATTTGCATGTAGGGGTAATCTTCGAAACTACTGGTCCGATTCCAAGAATCCATTAATGGGAAGCTACTGTACTGCCGAGTCTCATAGATATTTTTCGTGTTAAAACAAGAAATTTCACGCGAATGAAGTCGCGGGTAGATGCTAAAGTCCCCGTCACGAGAAGCTATAATTTTTGTAAATAAAGAACTTCTACCAAGTTACGTAGCGACAATTTAATCAACAACGAATAATCCCAAATTCAATGAAGTCAAAGTAACGTACGTGTTATACGAAACTAATGAGCAATTTCACTTGATCGGGTTATATTTTAGCGATATAAAGCGCTGTCGTCTAAGGTTTTGTGGTACTGGAACGCATCTGATTCATGGAACGTAAACATTTGAGCCACGATTTTGAAGTAAGTTCACGCTGACGTTGTCTCTGCTGTCTTTCGAGTTTCGAATGAGTCTGTTTGTTTGTGGTGTTTTCGCGGATTAGGTTATATTGTTTATTTGTAATTAGATGTGTGTGTTAATATAATTATATCCCTGTAAAAAATAGTACTGTTTTTATTTTATTTTAAGTACCCAAAGATTGCAAACCCCTGAATGTGTGTTTACAAAATTTATAGCTTCTCGTGACGGGGACTTTAGTAGTTAATCATCATCATCATTTTATTGCCCTAATGCCGTTTATTTGGGTTCGTCGCAACATGTTTTAGGGTTCCGTTTTTTCATTCGGACAAACGATTTTTATATGATCACTCGTGTGTCTGCAGGCAGGCTGGCTGGCTTTCTGTCTGTCCATCTGTCACAGCCAATTTGCTCCAAATCTAAGAAACCGCTTAAGTTGAAATTTGGTACACAAGATTTTCTGTGACCCAAACACGGACGTGTAACGTAAATGAATTAAATTTGACTTTGGGGGTCAGTTTTAAGAGGCAAATAAGAAATTTAAAGGTTTTGCAAACTGTACCGTGTGACATAACAAAATATGAAAGGGCTTTAGGCCCTTTCCTCACTGGTCGGTACGCCTGCGGTGCGACATCGTTTCGGTACCGCGTGACGTCACGCGTTTTACTGCATGGGTACCGAAAACTTACCGAGCGCATTATATATATATATAAAATTATAAAGGTGAAAGTGAGTTTGTATGTTTGTTCGTCTTTCATGCTAAAACTGCTGAACGGATTTGGATAAAATTTGGCACATGAGTTGACCATGACCTGGACACATACAGGACAACACGTACAAAACATACACCCATACAAAACACGCACACACACATTCATAGACACACAAACAGGACACACAGGATACAGGGGGGGGAGAGGATACTGGGTAGATAGGATACTTTTTACCCTGATAGTTCGTTCCCGTGGGATAATTTTCGACATGCACGCGGGCGAAGCCGCTCGCAAAAGCTAGTAAATTATTTAGTACGAGAGCCCACGACCAAAACCATGTCACATCGTTTTACAGCCAAAACCGTATAAAATCGTTAGTTTTGATGATTGTGAACCCGACTGGGTGGGCAGTACCGGTCAGAAACATCACAGTTTTATGGGAGCCCATTACTGCTATGTCAAAAAAAATAGGCAGATGGTTTTATCACAATATGTCTGATATTAAAAATGTTCATAATTTTATCAAAAATAAATTTATTACGAAAAAGTTTGTTTTCAGACATTTCGAGTGTCATATACATAATGTCAAAAAGTTTCACCGATCTGTCTCATAGCAACCTGGTTATTTTTTTTTTAATCTCTTGTTTATTACCGGGGTTACTTAAAACCTTTTTTTTTTTTTTTTTTTAAAAACAATGAATTTTTTAATTAATCAATATTTTTCAAATATTATTCCAGTTTCCTTTTGTCCAATTTATAAAAAAACATTTTAATTTTAATTCTAATTATCGAATAGTTGTCTGATTAGTAACGTGAGACATTAAATTTGTCTGATATAATTTTTGTCTACATCTAGACCAAATTTTTCATTATGTCCAACAGTTTTCAGACAGAATGCTATATGTTACCGATTGCTAAAAATACACATAAGATGCTTACATTTTCTTCTGAAAAATTATTTATTCGCATCAACTAACCTATGTTCACATGAAAACAACACTAGGTTAGTCACGAACCATACGAAAAGAAGAAGAACATGAAAACAAGATCTTCAGACGGGTTGCTATGTTCCTATGCTAGGTTTCATTTTTTGCCTCATTTTTAATTTTCTTAAATTATGGTCCTAGGTACGTGTGACGCTACTGGTTTCTGAAAATTGTGTATTCGGTATCTAAAAATTTATTGTTCTACTACATTCTGAAAATCAGACAGATTGCTATAAAACAGTTAGGCTTTTCTTTTTGACATATTTAAATGCAGTCAGGTCAGACGGCGCACGGAAAATTTATAAAATTAGTATTTTTGAATTTCAGAATAACCAATTCTATCGATTATATACGATTTTATTCGTACTTACCGACTTACCGACCAATGAGCAAACATAAGCAGTACCGAAACGGTACAGAATCGGTACCGAAACGATACCGTACCGACCAATGAGGAAAGGGCCTTACTCTGAGGATCTCAAAATATATATTTTTTAAGTCTGAGTTAGTTTATTTAATATTCATCCTTCACACAGATTTTCTTTCTTTCATATTATAATCCTTTCTCTATTCTATATCATAAGCTATAGCTTGCTTAGTGTTTTCCAGATAGATGCAAGTTCTTGTAAAAATAGATTGATGCATGTTAGTTGCCAGTATATCTATGTTATTTTATTAGTAAGCCATTTATATCCAATGTTGCCTACATTAAACTATCCATTAGTGTCCAGTGTCCATGTACAATGTAGTAATTCATTGATGAACATTAAATGGACTCTTTGTTTAGTATAAAAGCCACTATTAGCCTAGAATACGGAAGACACTTAGGTCTGGATCATTACACAAAAAGCAAATAAAATAGAAACAATTTTTCCTTAATCTAGTACACTTTTTGAGCTATTTTCTCGCATTACTATCATAAATCCTTCGGAAATAATAAAGACACAGTCTATTATTTCTGAAGGACTTGTTAGTGTCGTGTTTTCTATCTATAGGTAAAATATTATACACAAATAACGACATAGATAATTGGGACAAATAGTATGAGAAACTGTTGGTATCATCCATCTTTTACTAGAACAAACCCAAGTCAAATCTTTTCTACAATTTACTTTTCCAACTACGAAATTAAATATCTAATGCTCTATTTGTCGTCCATTCCCAAACAATTCCGGGAACATTACCGCACTCCCTAGTAATTGCCATTGGTCGGCTGATTAATGCCTGAACAATCTAATCTATAATTTAATTCAAATTATCGAAACCCCAAAATCCCGGGTTCAAAAGTGCGAATCCCGCATATTTATACCCTCAATTACGACCGCCAACTTCGGAGGCATTCCTCGGACAACAATTATACAGGGATTACGTCCGGGACTCATAACAGTCCCGGGATATCCCGGGGTATTCCGTTAAATAGGTATAATGTGCACTGGCCGGATTAAGCATGGCGGATCATATTATCCTTAATTGTACTTTTAAGTACAAGTTTATGGGCGAGATTATACCTTAATATGGTGTTTGGTGTTGCTAATTTTATTTTGGGTTTAAGTAAGACATTCGGTAATTGGATTCATAAAATGTCTCGATTTAATTACTTTGAATTTTACATTGCAAAGTAGAGAAAATGCAAGAGTTGCCAAATGTAGTCAGAAATTTGAAAGTAGGTAGCGCTTAGATTGGGCACGCCACAATTGCGGCGATAAGTTCCCTCTTTGAGGAGTAGCTAGAAAGGCGCCACGGCATCCTCACCTTCCGTCTGACGCAGATTCTCACCGGACACGGTTGTTTTGGGAGGTTCCTGTTCCGGATAAGGCGGGAGGACACGCCCGGGTGTCACCATTGTGTGGATCGCCTGGAGGACACGGTGGAGCATACGGTGGAGGTCTGCCCGGCTTGAGCGGAGCATCGCCGTGTCCTCGTGGAGGCGATCGGCAGCGGTGATCTCTCGCGACCAGCCCTAGTCCAGCCATGGTACGGAGCGAGAGGGCATGGCAGGCCGTCATCTTCTTCTGCAAAGCAGTAATGCTTGCAAAGGAGGAAGCGGAACGCCTGAGAGAGAGGCAAATTTTGCGCCCTCACGCCCCTAACCACCGCAGGAGACGCCCTGGGCGTCGGGAATCGCAAGCCGATTCCCGGCCACTATAGGCGCGGGCTTGCGGACGGTGAGCAATGGGTAGCTCGCCGTCCGATAAGGACCAGACCCGGGTCGATGGCACGTAGCGTTCCACGAGCGCCTCAAAGAGATGTCAGCAGAACTGACGGGGTCCGCTAGGGCCGATGCCTGCCGGGGTTGCGGGAAATTCCGAAAGAGATACCGTGGCCCCTGGCAACATGCAGGCAACTGAAGGAACACGGGTGGGTTTTAGTCAGTAAGAGCCCTCTCGTTCCACCCAGAGCGGGAGAAGTTATTTGATTATTTCCGACCCAAAAAAAAAGGTAGCGTTTAGATTCTAAAAAAGGGTTCTAGGAAAGGTCGGGAAAAATCAGTTAGTCGGTACCTATTTTTTATCAGATGCATATTGATGTATGTCATTGGTTCATAATTGATTAAAAACCAAGGCTTCATAAAAATTAAAAATAATTCATTGCGATTCTTCTTAGAATGCCGAAACCTTTACATCAACGCCTGCAAAAAATACTTAATTTCTTTGGCTATTTAACATCACTGCAAGTATTCTGTTGGCAACTAATAGGTAGTAATTCTAGTAGCACAATGTATTTCATTATTTTGTCGAGAGAGTTATCAACCAATTAAAAGTTTATAGCCCCTCATGCTGGTGTATCATAGATTCATTATTATAGTTTAGTTTACTAGTTAAGTTTTACATATAATATTACAGTTTAACATTACGTCACTCTACCAAAATTGATTGCATAGGGTTCACCAAAAACAACTCACAAATCCCTGAACAATTCCTTCCGATCTATTGGTGTCAGCAAAAAACTAATTCGAGCTCCCCAGTAAACTACCATTAAAGTAGGAGACGTAACGACAAAAAGCATAGGTAGCGATATCAGCAGAAAAGGGGCAGTTAAAACAAAAAGTGGGTAGACAATAAAACCACCCCCCGTAGAGTAACATATATGATCACTATCTACTAAGTTCCCAGTCGCGCTGAATTCGCACTGTGTACAACCGGCCTAATGGTGCCACGTGAATCAATAACTGCTGACCGGCTCATTACTGACCCTGCTTTCAATCAACACCACACATTCAATTCCAAACCTTATTCTTTCCTAATAAGGTTTAATTTAGACTTTTTCATTCTCAATACTAAGGCTTTTAATATCGATGGCTCTAATAAAAGTGTCAAACTGCTATGTCCGCGCGATGGAATACAGTAAACGTTTTTATTGACTATTACTAATAAAATAAAGGAGAAATGGAAGTTTCCGTGATGATATCGCAATGATACTTAGAGGTCGCTGTTGGGACGGGCATTAAGGAGTAACAAATGATTTAAGTTGTGTCTCGGGGTGGGGAGAGAGACGTAAACTGTTCTTATCACTGTCGTAAGTTTAAAGGGTTTTGTTTGTAAAATTATTATGATTATAGGACATAAAATTATTTCTTGGTTTTGTAATATGGCATGCTACTGATTCTTCTTGAGTTTTGATCTTTTGTATCTCTACAACGACAACAACGAAGTTAATTTTGATTCCGTTTGCTATATTTTCTTGATTATTTACTTTAGTTTAGGTAGCATGCACTTGCACGTGTAATTTCTTGGCACTGTTTAAGACTCATTTTACACGAAGAGCAAGTTAAATCAATCTTTACGCCAAATCTCTTTTAGATTAAGCAGAAATATATTATGTAACTTAACTTTACAACTTGGCTGCTGCTCATAAATGCAGGATATCTTTATGAACAATACTAGTAAATATATCAATAGGTTTACAACCATTTTAATTATTTCATTTTAGATTTTCAAATGCCGTTTTAAATCACCATAGTATTTATTGTATTATTCACAAAATTACATTATCTCGAAGAATGATCTAAATCGTCAATATGATTATGCTATAAAAGTTATGGCCTAATAAAAGAGAACAGTGGTTAAAAAGTAAAGTAAAAAGGTCTAGAATAATTTCAGTCTGAAATCATTTCAGTTTTTTCTTGTTCCATATTTTCAGTTTCAGTTCAATTTCCTTATTGCCAAAAATAATGTCTATTGGATTGTCATTACAATAGCTTATAGTTACTCATCACGTAATATCTATACTAAAATCTGCAATAATTACAAAATTTATATTTGCCATTTCTAGTTGAATGGTTACTTTGTGTGCCAAATTTGTAGAATTTATAATTGTGCTAATGAAAACGCGGCCAGATTGCGGACTTTCGATTCCTGGAAGCAGTGATTTAAAACCGTAAATTCGGTTTACCTGCTGCATTTATTTCTACTTTCGTTCTAGATTCATTTTTCTTCTCAATCGATTGAGATTATAAAAACTTTAATACTAACGATTATCTATAATTATGCTTATCGTGTGGTTGTATTTAGTTTCAACATCAAGTTGTCTTGTAGATTAGATTGTAATTTGCGAACGTTATCATACCAAAGTATAAATCACGTAATCCTCAACAGCTGTTTCAACATGATCAACTCTCCCCAGATTAAAGAGGGACCAACCCATTGAGAGTAATTAAAAATAGCTAGAACCGTGTAAATTTAAAATTTCCCTCCTTTCATTAATCATCTTGAGGCCGAAAACCGACAAAGCTGGGGCCGGTGCCGACAACGTATAACAAACGGCACGGCAGGCCTTCAAAGCCTGCCGTCCCCCTCTGGCGGGGGACGAAGAAAGGACGTGGCTCCTCATATTTCAACGTCGATGCTCATATAAAGGACACAGACCGTATTTTCTAAACAAAAGTTTTGGGTGCTGGTTATTGCTAGATTTTTTAAGCGATGAAATTATAGTAGTTGGATTATCTTGTTAAAATTTTCAACACCCGTATATGGGTACATTGCGTTCATAGTAGTGATGTGCCGGATCGTTAAAAAATGTGATCCGCGGATACGGATACGGATCATAAGGGTCTAGATCCGCGAATACGGATACGGATCTCAACTTTCTTCAGGTTCAGCAGGAATTATTTATGATCCTCATCGTAACTGACTTTTGGAGGACAAAGCTGCCAAGTTACTCTTTTTGAAATACAATTTACCATTACTCAATATTATAAATTATAACGAATATTTTTTAAGTTCTTGAAAACAACATAGTAATAGTAATTTATTTCTCTCAAAAAGGTACAAATTTGGTACATGGTATATAGGTTACAGGCAGATTCAAACCATAATTTTAATTGAATTATTAACTCACATAATTATTTCAATTAGCATAGCACAAATATTAGAGGTTTGATCTCACTACAAATATAGTTTAATTGCTACCTTATAACTTAATTTAATGGTTCTTACTCTACTTGATTTATAATAAATATGATTAATGTTTTAAGCTATTGCATAGCTTTTATCGCGGGCTTTGAGCGCGGCGACCGAATCAAGAAATTCCGTAACGAAAATAAAACCTAACACCCCCCACTCCGACTACCACCTACGTTGCCGCCTACGTTGTCATGGGATCGTAATTTTTGTTTTATGTCATCACATCATCATCTCAAGTGTAGCGTTGACAAATAGGAAGTATGGAGGTTACAAATGCTACGCAATAGCTTTACCGCGGCCGTCCCCGAGTGCCACACGTTTTTTTTCCTAATTTGGATTAAAGTTAACAGTATTTCAATGCTGCATATCTTTAAAATTTCATATACGTAATGAAGTTTATTAATATAAAAGATCCGTTCAAGATCCGCCAAAAAGTAACGGATACGGATACTGATCTTTTTTCTCCCTCGGATATCCGCGGATATGGATACGGATAGTCGATACATCACTGGTTCATAGTAATACCACAGATTAGTACAGATGGGACACTCCGCAAAGTCATTTGAATAAAAAGCGACTTTTGCTACAACACAATAAAGTGCAATTCAGGTCGCACAGCGCTATTTACCGACAGTAATATTCACCTAGAAGTTGCCTTTCCTTCTATCGCGTAACTCTTATATCTTCTGACTACGTTACGCTCACTGAATTCGACAAGTCGAGCCCGCTGCATACCTACTTGTAGCTTCATATCTAAAATGCGGAGTGTCCCATCTGTATTCATCTGTGGTAAAATCTAAATTCTTGAAATAGTAGGGTGAATCACCCAATTGCTAGCACTCCACCAATTATCAGCACCTCGGCGAATAAGATAAAAATATCAGTTTTTCTTTTCGGTTGTGGTATTACAAAGTGCAACAACATACTAAGTAAATACTACTTAATACAGTGACAACATTTTCAATACGTAAATATAAAAACCAGCCAAGTGCGTGTCGGAACACGCACTTGGCGTGAATGGGAATGGGAATGAAGGGTTCCGTAGTTGGAATGAATTTATCCCAAAAACAAACTTAACTTTGTAGTTGAAAAATATGTTCTCCCATACGGAATGTATGGGAAAACATGTTTTTGCAACTGCAAAGTTAAGTTGGTCGATTATTACTCGTTAACTTGTAGAGCCTACTTAGCTGTGATAGTTTTCCTTTTAATTTCGTTATATAAACTACTGTTGTGATTTTTTTCACGCACCCAAAACCAACCATTTAGCTGGCAGGGAGGGGGGACACTTGACTCTAACAAAAATTAGCATTTTAAAGCTTAATATTTCGCAAACGGATCCCTGAATCCAAAAATAGTTTTCACAAACTTGCAATGTTTTTAAAGGACCTTTCTAATGACACCCCTCACTACGGAAAAAAAAAAGAAAAAAAAAATATCACCACTTTACGTGTATGAGAGGTACCCTAAAAAAAATGTTTTTCATAATTTTGTTTTACCACTTTGTCGGCGTAATTAATATGTATATCTATGCCATTACAGTTTTTTAGTACTAAGGGTCTCAGAGCTAGCCCGCGGACAGACAGACAGACAGACGGACATGACGAAACTATAAGGGTTCCTTGTTTACTACGGAACCCTAAAAAAACGCGGTGACAGGATCGTAATTCAAAAAGTCTATCTGCAGTTGTTGGTGTTTTTCGGCCATATTTACTCATTGGAGTTAAGTTTGGAGGTCAATTTATAATTCTGTATCTATTGTTTTATGAGAATTGTAATAAAATCTTAGTTTTTATACTTTTATGAGGTATTTTTAGTTAGTTATTTCAGTAGGATTTTAAAGATTTCCGTTAGATTATTTCAAAATATGGGGTGCCAACATCTGGGTATGTTTTTAAACAGAAATCCAATTTATCAGCACCCATGCTGAAAATTTTGTTATTTTAGTGCAGATTAAATTACAGGTTCTTTTTAAAATTTTAGTTTTTTTCAGTACAGATTAATAATGAATGAGAATGTAAAAAACATGATGTGACATCATTTTCCAAATGTTGACACCATGCTGAAACTACATTCTACCATTTATCCGCATAGTGCTGATAATTGGTTAACTTCTATGCCGATAATTGGATTTATCTAATTTGAACTGTTTGTTGAGTGTCGCCAATTATTGTAATTTGTGAAGTATTTTCTAAGAAATTAATAATATTAATAGCAATAAAAAGCATTTTATTCATAATTTTATTGTAAAATGTGTTTTATTTGCCCTAAGTGCTGATAATTGGGTAATTTAGTGCCAATAATTGGTAAAAATTGTGCCAGTAAATGGAGGTAGGTTCATTTTTCAATTGTAGTTTAAATGCTATTATTCCATTAGCTGCAAAATCCGATGAAAAGTATTTTAAATATTAAACATCATTAAACAAGAAGTTTTATGGATACATAAATTTAGGGAATAATATATGGTATTATGTATGTATAAGAAAATAAATCAATTAGAGGACTTCTTAAAGTGCTGATAATTGGCTCTATTACCCTACTACTTGTAACTCTTCTAAGCAATTTCAATTATGAACGCTGTAATTATTTTACATACATAAACACACGCTTTCTTCTCATGGGGGTAGGCAGAAACCACAGAACGCTACGTGCTACGATCCTCACATTGTCCTTTTACTTCGTTTACGTTCGTACATCTGGTCATAAACGCCGATTGCCATTACCAGGCACCTAACCTTTTTGAAGAACATCACCAATAAGGTTAGGATTATTGTTATGTAAACACTAAAACTCTTTTCCTATAACCCATTTCATGTCCCATGTACAGCTTTGAAAATTATTAATGAACTGTAAATTGTCCATTATCAAAAACTAATACCACTATTCAGAAACGCAGATCCTAAGAATAAAACGTTAGCCTTGAACAAGTAAATTATAAAGCACTTAAGTCCTCTCTTTGCTTGCTCGCGAGCAGAAATGAGCAACGGTGGTACACTCATTAATAATTTTAAAAGGAAAAGCGGCTATGAAATAAAATAACAATATTATTAAAAGGTCCGTCAGTCTATGTTTTATGAATGGCCGTTTCCGTTACAGAGCAGCAGATTTTTGTTTTTATATGAAATTTTAATCGAAAACTGTATACCCACCGGCATGGATAGTGGCGTCAATTTATTTCCATGTTGGTGAGGATTTAAAGAGGAAATAGCGTATTGGAGCAATTCATATTATCGACTGATTAAATACTTCCATTCAGTCAGCTTTATGCAATGAATGAAAGTACATATATGTGTATACAGGGCGGCAGGGACATCGACGTGAAAACTGTGTGGTTACAATGGATTCAGTACATGATTCTGAACCCCCTTTTTTTTGTGTAGGAAATTATCAAATAACTTCTCCCGCTCTGGGCGGAGCGGGAGGGCGTGTCAGACTCTTACTAACTAAAACCCACCCGTGTTCCTTCAGTTGCCCTGTTGCCGGGGGCCACGATTTCCCTATCGGTTTTCTTCGCACCCCCGGCAGGCATCGGCCCTAGCGGGCTCCGTCAATTCTGAACCCCCTGCGTTGACATTTTTCGTCAGTTAAAATAAAATCTGCTGTTTCATTGAAAAGTGCAATACCTACGCGGTCAAAATGTTTGGAACAGCAGATTTTTTTTAATAACCGACGGAAAATTTTAACTCGAATCATGTACTTAATCCATGGTAACAGTTTTCGCGTCGATGATGCCACCCTGTATTTAATCGGAGGAATTAGTAAAAAGTTAGCGGTATTTTGATGGAATGTATAAAATTCAAACCTTAATGTCTGCATGTCCTTATAATTACAGCAAAGAACACGACGTTTTCTGATCACGCCATTTTCAATCAACATTTCATTTCCTGTTCATAACAGCAAAAGCTCTTGATGATGAATCGACAAATATAAACCCAACAAACTGGAAACAACCAATCACCGCCTTACAGCGTAAAAATACACATAAGTATCTATGTAGAGCTTCATTGAAACACTACGAAAAATATAGTTTTTGAATGGAAGTCAGCAGATTTCCCATGCGGGGAGACGCGAGACAAAATCTGGCGTAAGTTTTATTCTCCTTGACAGAAACTTGCCAGTGGAGCCTTTTTAGTTGAACGACGAAACAGAATTCAGTGCGCAGAGCGGAATTTCTAGTAATATCTTCAAAAGTTAACGCTTCGCTCGCGGCTTGAGGTACTGGCCCGAACTCAGGCAAATAGTTTATCAGAGATAAAAAAAACATAAAAAGTTATTTGAAATAAGAAAAAGAACTGACAAAGAATGAAAAACAAAGGAAAACTGATTGCTTTCTACTTGCGTAAGTTATAATGCAGCTATTTTTTATAAGACGAATCCCAAGTAAACTATTGTGAAAGTATGTGTTTGTATTCAAAGCTTTAACTACTTACCTAAAATTTTATTGAAAATTCATCAATATCTACCAGGTTTAAAATCACATAACTACGTCTTAAGAGAAAAATAAAGAAAAATAATCCACGATCAAGAAACATACTCAGATATTCTTAAAAACTCAAGTAGGGGAAATGGTTTATTTAATGGTGCACTCAGGCGATGGACTACTAAGTAGCCTGCTTACTGGCCCACTTAAGTCCAACGCTTATGCTTAAGTAGTTCAAGCCTTAGAGTATTTGCAAAAATGCTCAACTCCCCTGAGTTTTCATGGAGCTTATAATCGTAAGAAACTTCTGCATTATTTTTTAAGTCAAGCAAGCTAGTATTTTTGATTCGAGTCCTTTTAGAACAATCTGCACCTGAATTCAATAAAAAATCCTTAGATACGACATGAGATTGACAAACAAATCCAAAAAACAAATGATAAACAAATTTCATTGCCAATTTGTGGAAGTAAGTCAAACTCAAATTCAAACTCAAAGCATTTACTATAAACTAAACCAACAGGCACTTTTGTGAAGTTAGTTGCCCATTAAAAAACGTAGTAGGTACCTATGGAGAAGAACGGGCAAAAAGCTCCAAGAACACTCTTTTAAAAATTATATTGCTACATCAGGGTACCAATACCCTGCCCTGGAGTTGCATCAGGGAGGCACTCCGGTATCACCGGATGCCGACCTACCTCTGTCATGTGTTCGAGGCCTATTTGGCGGACAGTGCTGTCATCCACCCCGGTCTCTAGAGAGGATGGAACCGGCGAGAGATGTCGTGCGGTATCCCACAGTGATTGGTCCTGGTGCCGTATCTGTGGGACATCGGATACGACTGGGTGCTGCACACTGATCTCCCTAGCAGCATCAGCGTCGTTTGCTACGCTGAAAACACGTTGATCCTGGCGCAGGGGAGGTCGCACCAGGTGGCGGCCGAACTAGCGACACGCGGGGTTGCGACAATCGTCGACAAGATCCGGCAATTGGGACTCGAGGTGGTTCTGCACAAGTCCGAAGCCATGTGTTTTCATGGTCTGCGGAACGCGCCACCGTCGGGTTCCCAAATAACGGTAGGAGGGGTTCACATTGGCGTCGAGTCGACGATAAAGTATTTGGGACTCGTCCCCGACAGCTGGTGGAACTTCGTGGAGCATTTCCGTCGTTTAGCTCCCAAACTGGAGCAGACCGGGGCTGCCTTGAAGCGACTCCTGCCCAATCTAAGGGGTCCAAACATCTCCTGCCGGAGGCTCTACGCGGGGGTCGTGCGGTCCATGACCCTTTATGGGGCACGGGGTGGGTGCGTTCCGTGAGGCGGTGGCCGGCCTTTCGGTTGAACTCGTCCCAAAAGGACATGGCCATCCGGCTGGTCCAGGGATACCGAACGGTATCCGGTGAGGCGGCGAGCCTCCTTGCCGGGTTGCTGCCATGGGATCTGGAAGCAAAAGTCCTCGTGCACATTTGGGACTGGCGTGAGGAGGCGAAACGCTGGGGCGTATCTCCGCTGCCGCGAGAAATCACGGCACAGCGGACAGAGCTCCGGCGGGATTTCATGGCGTCATGGAGAGTGCGATTGTTGCAGCCCAGTGCTGGGCACGCCACAATTGCGGCGATAAGTCCCCTCTTTGAGGAGTGGGTAGAGATGTGCCACGGCTTCATCACCTTCCACCTGACGCATGTCCTCACCGGACACCGTTGTTTCGGGAGGTTTCTGTTCCGGATAAGGTGGGAGGAAACGCCCGGCTGTCACCATTGTGTGGATCGCTCGGAGGACACGGTGGAGGTCTGCCCGGCTTGGGCGGGGCATCGCCGTGTCCTCGTGGAGGCGATCGGTGACGGTGATCTCTCGCGTTCTGCCCTGGTTCAGACCATGGTACGGAGTGAGAGGGCATGAGAAGCCGTCACCTCCATCTGCGAGGGGTACCTACCATTTCCCCAAAACATTCAATGCTCAAAGAATGAGGGGTATGTTCTTTTTTATAATTTTTTTTTAAATTGCTTAAATTACCTACTTCGCTTTTCAAAACAATCTGAGTAACTGGCAGCGTTTCCTATACACGGCAGCTAAAGTTCTCTATTAAAAGAACACTAGACAGTTTTAATTATGCAAAATCATCGATGTACGCTCACCTATTCGGGTCAGCCGGTGCGGAGGCTGGCAGTTTTAAAAATGAAACAATGGACAGGAAATGAAGACCAGCCATGGTACGTATGTTGAAATGAAATAGTATTGTTAAGGGTGCTCCAGACGGAAGTGTACGGCAGCCGCGTGTTGCACTTTTGTATCGGTTTAGAAAAGCGTTGGAATCGTGCGATGCATGGAAATGGGTTTTATATTTCGAAAAGGATTTACTGCAATGTATTCAGAATTGTATATCGAGTATTTTATGCTATAATGAACACTGAACAGTCAATTCCAATAACTGCCTGAGAGCTTGGATGACGATTTTTATTACTTTTGTGGGAACTAGTGCGTTATAACGAATTGACGTATCTTTTAATTGAGTTTTTACGCGTTGGAGGAAAGGGGCTATAATATGTATTACTTTTTATTGGTGACATAATTCATCTATATCATCTGTCTGTTATAAAAGCGGACCTACGCAAAATGTCCAACAATAAACCAGCTTAACCATCTAAAAACTTATCTCCTCCTATAACATTAAAGCCATCGCCTCTATCTTGAATCAACTGCGCAGATATTCCCAAATCGCTATCGGCTCATCTGCGGGTACCCTTATAGGCTCGTTCTTCGTTTATTACACACGTTTTTGCTGACCTAACCACCTCGATGAGCGACGAGCAGTCCTTTTCACTTGAAGGCTGAGTACAGACTAATAAAACTGTGTAGACGGGGATCTAAAGTTTACATGGATGATAATATAGTTGTTTTTGCTAAGTAAATATTGTTAAGGACGTCATTAATAATAATTAATCTTGATCTTCTATCAAAATCACTGTTTGATAACACAGCATGAATAACAAATTAGAATTCATAATTTTTAATATAGTCATCTGTAACGGTTTAAATCATGTCGCTTTACAGTTAATTACTACGACATTCAAGTTACTCGTATTAACTAGTGCCAATCATTTATCATTATTTATAAATAAATAAATAAAAATTCGTTCAGACTTTAAGTGTCCATACTTTGTTAGTACCTACTTATTACATTATAACATAACATAACATCACGCCTTGTTTCCCCGAAGGGTTGGGCAGAGGTATCCTGTAGTAGGTACACCCACATTTCGCCAGTTATGTTTAAGTCCCATGTAATAGGGGGCGAGCCTATTGCCATCAACCGGGCACAAATCCAGACTCCGGGCTGCTACTGAGAAATTACATTATCTTAGTACATTATCTTAGGAGCTCATGGCTAAGTAATAACAGCCGCACGGGTCCATCAGGTTAAGCTACGCTTGCCGGGGTTGGTCTGTGGATGGGTGACCATTTCGACATACCAAAACTCCTCCGTGCCTCGGAAAGCACGTTAAGCTGTTGGTTCCGGCTGTCATTCGTGGATCTTTGACAGTTGTTACGGGTCGTCAGAAGCCCGAAAGTCTGACAACCAGTCTTATCAAAGGGTATCATATTACCTAGTTACTGGGTTGTGGATGTCAGATAGGCAGTCGCTCCATGTAAAATACTGATATACAGCTGCATCCGGTTAGACTGGAAGCCGACCCCAAAATAGTTGGGAAAAGGCTAGGCAGATAGATATATACTTATTACATTATCTTAAAACTAGGTTAGTCATGAGGAGATCAATTCATTTATTTAAGTAGGTATTTAACATAAACTTATACATTTACCACAAACATGGATAAAGACAATATCTGCACATGTTACTTTATCATTATCTACTTCATTATCATCTTCATACAAAATGATATCTAATTAGAGATCTTTGATCAAGGAATTGAAAATATAAACGCATGTTTTTCTTCTTCCTAATTCTGTCACGTCCTACATAAAATTTATTTGGTGGTACATGTTAAGCCTCTACAGCCGGTTAGATTGGAAATTCTTTACGCAGCCTCCCGTTTGATGCGTGCCTTCGGAAACCAATTGAATTTGTTTCTGTTTCTCGGTCTTGTTTTGGGCTGTGGTATGTTTGGCCGCTAGTGGTTTCGGTTTACACCGATGTAAGGGATGTTTTTGATGTTTTTTATTTGTGTTAACGGTGATCCGATTTTATGGGAAAACTAGTTTTACGAGTAGTTACAACAATCCAGGTTTTCGATGGATTTAGGAATAAAAGTTTGTTTGAATCTAAAACTGTTTTGATTCACTGTTTAGCTTTAAATTAAGACTTTCAGAGATTATGAATTACTTACCTTTCGCGTTTTTTACACTGGTATGTTAATTGTGTAAATGATTATTTTGAGTAACAAACAAAAACGTGGGAAAATGGTCGAAATATTATTAGGCACTTCTAAAACTCTAGAATACTCTAGATAAAATAAAATCCATTAAGTTATTCAGAGAAATTGCAAATTCACTACATTACAATTCAGTAGTAGAAAAAACCGGTCAAGAGCGAGTCGAACTCGCACACCGAGGGTTCCGTACCATTTAAAATTTTCATCGGCGAGGCCTTTATTTGTCAGAGAATTTTAACACTGCACCCTGCCGCGTAGAATATTGCAGTTTTAGGTCAGCGCCATCTCTTAACCAATAGTGAAAGTAATGTAATTTAAGTTGATGATTTCTGAAAATGTGTGCTATTTAGAGACATGTGGCCTAAAAAAAATGTTTGAGAATGTGCAAATAGCGCTCTTTTATATGATACCCCACATGCCCTAGTAGCCCCATTTCGAATTTTTAAGAACCCCCGTTCAGTCCCTGTTGCAAAAAAATATATTTCTTAATTGCGAAATAGTTGGACAAACGTCATCTAAAACTATTCTAAATTTCAAGTTGATAACATTAGTAGTCCTTGAGATATCCAGCTGTGACAGACAAAAGGACAGACAGACCGAGTCACACCTTATGGATTGCTTTTTACCATTTTGGTACGGAACCCTGAAAACGAGGAACCTTTTACAGAATACTGAAAAAACACCAAATTCAGTTCCGAAGTACTAAGAAAATAATAAAGCTTTTAATGGAATGCAAATTATATAAGCGTAGTAAATCCGTCGGCTGCTAATTCCGACGACATGAATACAAGTGGATGCTATACATTGCGTGGTACAAGCAACTTGCCTATTTCTCGCTCGGTATTGGGCCCATGTAAACTTTTTTGATGATTAGTGCCGTTTTTTTGATGAATACTAGAGTTTTCTTAAATTATTTACAAATAAAAGTTTTGAGGCACTATCAGATTAACAATCTTGATTTTTTTGAGAAACAAAAGGTATTTCAAAAAAACTTTTTTACAAAAAATACAACCGACTTCCAAACTACAAAGTGAAAAATAACTTTAATTTCGGAAGTCGGTGTCAAAAAACTTAAATACTGATCCAAAGACAGGTATTTTTTGTAAAAAAGTTTTTTTTTTCACTTTTTAGTGGGTTGATTTGTAATTTATCTAAGTTACAATAGCCTTATGTCAACTGCTCATCAAAAATACCCAAATCGCAATAGATGTGCCTTTAATATTTGAAGAGTTCCCTCGATTTCTCCAAGATTCCATCATCAGATCGTGACTAAATGACAATGGGACCAATTTGAAAGTATACCCTTTCAAACAAAAAAAGAATTTTTCAAATCGGTTTAGTCGTCTTCGAGTAATTGGGGAACATACATTAAAAAAAAAAATATCCCAGCGAATTGAGAACCTCCTCCTTTTTTTTGAAGTCGGTTCAAAATGAAACTCTATTTTATTTACAAGTTTACTTAAAATAGCAACTATTGACCATTCTCCATTAAAATTGTTACCGAATTCAAAACAAGTTCAATCGAATCATTTAAAACCAAGTTGAAATGAAGATCTTCTCTACGTTATTAAAATCACAGACAATAACGAAAAACAGAAATACCTACAAATCCCTTCGGGCATATAAAATTATAAATGTCCAGCTTTATTCTTTTAGGACACAGGCATGTTTATTTAGTTACATAAATTAAAATTCACACAAACATTGCTTTGTTAACTCGCTTTCATTTATCATAATTTTCTTTTTTCCCACGTGAAGTGAATTAATTCGCGTCACCATCTTCCTGTTACATATTTATGTAATGTGCTTGAATACATGCCCATTTTAGGTTTTATGTGCACGAGTAAATTTTCATTTACTTACATGAAAATTACTAGTACTGTCTACTTTATATTTTTTTGAATGTTACGACACTCTTCTTCTTATCTTGTCTTATTTTTGCGTGTATTTAAAACTAAAAATGTGTTCATATCTTTCTCTGGATAAAACAATCATGGGATTATTATTGTAATTTAAAGTAAAATAGGATTCAGTATCAGTTTGTGCCTAATGTTGATAATTATTTAATTTATGTTTTGAGTCCTAAAGTCAAATAATCCATAAAACGCAACATAACATAAAATATCGCCTGTATTTCCCAAAGAGTTTGGCAGAGGTACACCTATAGTACATTTTGCCAATTATTAAGGGGCGAGCCTCTTGTCACTGCCTCTGCCCGGTTGGCATAAAGACAGACTCCGGGCTGCTAATGAGAAATTCCAGATGGAAAAACTCAATAACACGCCCGACCCGGGAATCGAACCTAGGTCCTAATGCTAAGCAGTAGCGCTTGCGACCAGTAGACCAACGAGGCAGTCAATCCTTAAAATTACAATTCAAAAACATAACATAAAAAACAGCGAACACAAAAAAGAACCAGTGTGGAACCAAAAGGCGTGTATTAAAACGGTACCAGGCGTTCCCCAGATAAGATACCCTACGTACTCCGAAGTTAATCATGAACCTTGGAACCTATTTACATAATGTTTCCTTTATCCGCCAAGTTGTTCCCGGGATCGAAAAGTTTCGCGAGACGCACCGCCAACGCTTTGTATGAAAATCTACGATACAAGTTACTGAGACGAATTAAAATATTGTACGTTATTAATGAGGTTAGATGTTTTGAAATTCTGAGGTTTTAGAATATTTCAAAGGGTTATTGTTGAGGAGTTTATGGTTCTTTGTTGCTCGCTTTAGGAGTTGTTATGTCTGTGAAAGATTGGATTTTCCCCATGGGTTATGTATGCGGTAACCTCATATTTTTCGTGTCAGAAATGTCAACAAAGAAATGGTAGCGGTTGGAATAAAATAACTGGAAGACAACAATGATAAGTATACCTACAGACGAATTCATTTTCGTATTTTATTAAGTAAATTTTGTAGTGAGGTGATATCCTATCCTATACTATTAAACGAGCAATATTGTATATTTGTTTGTATAATTTGTACTCACGTTCTCGATTTCGGCTGTAACGATTTCGATGAAAGTTGCAATACAGGGGTTTACGAGGGGCGAAAAATCGATCTAGCTAGGTCTCATATCTGGGAAAACTAGTTTTCTCCGTATTTTCACCCGAGCAGAGCTCGGTCGTCCAAATTTTAGAACAAGATAATGAATAATGACATGACATTATTGACATTAGAATAATTACAGACATGATCAAGACAACAGGGCAACCGAAGGAACACGGGTGGGTTTTAGTCAGTAAGAGTCTGACACGCCCTCCCGCTCCGCCCAGAGCGGGAGAAGTTATTTGATAAATTCCCACCCAAAAAAAAAAAATGTGTGGCACTCGGGGACTGCCGCGGTAAAGCTATTGCATGGCATTTGTAACCTCCATACTTCCTATTTGTCAACGCTACACTTGGGATGATGACGTGATGACATAAAACAAAAATTACGTTCCCATGACAACATCACGTTTCCCATGACAACGTTATGTTGTCATGGGAAACGTGATGTTGGGAACCGTCATTACATGGTAGGCGGAGAGGGGGGTGTTAGGTTTTATTTTCGTTACGTTACGGAATTTCTTGATTCAGTCGCCGCGCTCAAAGCCCGCGATAAAAGCTATGCAATAGCTTAAAAAAAAGCATGGAATTAGTACGTACTACCCTATACTAATATATGAGAATACTCTATTTTTGCCAGAGCAGAGCTCGGTCGCCCAGGTATATACTTACAAATATTCACTGTGCACATGATTTTATGACAGCTGATTGCATAGACTTTTATCATTTGCCTGCATAACATCAAACATTGCTTGTGTTTATAGGCAACTTTATGATGTCATAAACCCCAATTTGGTCATACTGACCCATATTGACTAGTTAAGTGCAGTTTCTCAAAACTACATTCAACTCAAAATCCTTTTCTCATTCAACCGCAATAGACGAGGGATGCCACAACGATTGCGTGTTGAATTTGAACCGCAAGCCACACAAAGAGATGTTAGTCAACACAACACAATAGTGACGTGTTTATCTCCGTTAACTTTTACAACTCCAGCGAAATTATGAGCTATGTGAAAAATGTGGGTTACACATTGCTAGCTGTGTAACCTATAAAAACTTTCAATGTTTATACATTGAATGTTTTTCTTGTGCTTACATTTTTTCTAAGGGTTTAAAATGTAGAAGAATTATTTGTCGTTAATGAGTTATCATACTTTTGGAGACTAGAAATAATTAGTGTTTATCGGAGTACAAGAATTTATGATCGATTCGATTCAACTGTTTTGTTTACACAGTAGGTAAGTAATGATGATGAAGCGAAAGAAAAAAATTGGTTGTCTGTAAAGTCTATTTACGGACGATAATTTTACGTGATAACGTCACAAGCCGAACGCTTAAGCCGATCGTGCCTTTCTATCGCTTGTTCCGTGCTCTCGCTTGCACGCTCGGCTCAGGCAGAACGTGACACTTTTTCGTGCGTGCAGCCGGCGTTCATCGATTTATAACACGTTATCACGTTAAAAAATGAAATATGTTAGGCTGATCGAATACAATAGAATCCGTACTCAAAAAGAGTATATTATGGTATTCAGCTGCAACCGATTAGACTAGAAGCCGACTACAACATGGGAAAAGGTTAAGCAGATTGATTCGATTGACTCAAGAAGAGTGCAAAATCTATTGTTACATATAAGCTACTGACATCCTAACTAATATTATAAATACAAAAAGTAAGTTTGTTTGTTACGCTTTCACGTTAAAACGGCTGAACGGATTTGGATGAAATTTATTTGTCCCGATAGTTCTACGGTATCTACGAAGTTTATTTTATTATGTGCGTCTTATTTGTACAGAATAAACAATTTTTCATTCTTTTTTTTTCTTCTTACAATTGCAAATATATTACTATTAATATATCATATTCTCAGATAACATACGGGCCAATAAATTCACAACAAAAACCAAACACATAATTGTTCAATAAACGCCTACAACACTAAAACCAAAGCATAGCCCGTTCATATCGAACAAGTGACGCTATCGCGGAAAGGTACAGCTACAACAAAACATGCAGCTAAAATAAAAATGCAGCTGTCAATATGGCGACAGTACCTATCTATGTGCCGTGGAATATTCAGAACTAAAGCATATTTTTCCATACAAGACGTAATCCAGTGACTTTGACCCACGTGCGGGTTTAGTGGCGATGTTCTAGAAAGCACTTTCTGAATCTAGTATTTTATTTTCGTTGGAAAATGTATGTGTATTATAAGTTATAACCCATTTATGTACTGTTGCTCCTACATTTTATTTCTAATGATATATTTTTAATAATTTTTTCTTTGTTCTTCTCAAATAGAGCACCTGCCATCTATTCTCTTCACCACCCTTGGGTGACTGGTGGAGAATGCCTAAGGCATTAAGTCCGCCTTTGTACCTTTTTGTGTGTGAAAAGTTTAAATAAATAAATGTATTCTTGGTTTGTAATACTTATTGAATTTGAAGTAGTTGATCATACATATTATTATGTGGAATTTATCTTGGTTTTGAAACTAACGTATTTCAGAGAAGTATAAATAAGCATCAAACTCAAACTCGAAGCGTTTATTGCAAATAAACCAATAACAGGTATTTTTGAATTATCAATAGGTCGGTCAGTCAGAAATATGAAACTAGTTGCCCATTCCAAAGCGTAGTAGGTAACTATGGAGTGGAACGGGCAAGAAACTCCACGGACACTCTTTTAAATCAAAATTCTTGTTGAAATTATACATGTGAGAATAATATAGAAAGACGTGCACGTTACAAGCGTCCGTAATAAAAATATAAAAACAAAAACAAATAAAAAAATAAAATAAACCGTGGATGACCAGTCCCTACTGACGGCGCCCGTTTACGAACATGACGCATGGATCACCACCATTTAGCTCAACCATTTTGAAGGGAACTTGATGATACAACACACACGCCACCATCAGCGAGACATTTGAGTGAGCATGACATACTCTCAGCCGCCAGGGCACATTCAAGTCAATGAAAGACGTACCCAGTAAATGGCAGCTTTATGGAATGTACATGGTCACATCACTTACAATATCAGCAATGCAATTTTGAAAAGCTGTCAGTGAACTTTATGTTTCATGTTCCGGTACATAGATACCTAGGTACATAGCAAAGCTCAGGCAACGAAACCATAACACTAAGGCAACCTATACACAGGTAGCATAAGAACATTATGTGTCCACGATAGCACACCAATATTCCTAAAATTATTCGATAGGCGCCGATCCCTAAGCAATTCAGCCTCACCTCCGAAGCAGTACCATAAAAATAGTATGAGCTTACAAAATCGTTTAGTAAACAAGAGTTCTCCCATCGGGCACAATAGCAGAGAACACGTGAAATGAGATGTCTCATAACACAGGAATAGCAGTCGGTACGTCGTACCCTGTGACGTCATCGCGTTAGATGCTTCTGTCACGATTTGCTGAGCTTTTTTCTTGCTTTAGATGATTCCGTCACAAGTCGTTTAGTTTTTAGGGTTCCGTAGCTCAAAAGGAAAAATCGGAATCCTATCATATAAGGATCACTCGTGTGTTTGTCTGTCCGTCTGTGATAGCCGATTTTCTACAAATCCAAAAGATTCAGTTGAAATTTGGTATACCTAAAAAATTAAGAAAGAAAATTAGGTTTATTTGTCACAGAATCACGTGCATACAAAAGACAAGAGCACGCTAATGTATCTCTGTGACCCGAACACGGACGTGTAACGTATTTTTTTTTTTTTTAATATGGGTTGAAATTTGGAGAGCAAACAAGATAAAAAAAGAAAGGGCTTGTTACGGTATCTCAAATATATTTTTTTATAATTTTTCATAAATACTTTTAAAGATATTTAAGATAATTAATGAAAATTGACCATTCCATTAATTCCGAAACTACCGAGCCTAATTTTTTTTTAAATAAACAGAGAATGGTTCTTTACTCATAGATTAATACCATGGTAAATCTCTTAACATTGCGTATAAACTAACATTCGAGTTGGAATGTATGGGAGAACATGTTTTTGAACTACAATGTTAAGTTTGTTCTTGGGATAAATTCATACCAACTACGGAATCCTTCATTGTGCGTGTTCCGATATGCACTTGACCGGTTTTTTAATTATTAATTACTTTTTTGTCAACTAATTTAAAGTACGTAAAGTAGGTATTAACAATAAGAGATAACACGTGAAATGTGATGTCTCATAAAACAGAGATACGAGTCGATACGATGACGTCGTGCCCTGTGACGTCAGCGCGTTAGATGCTTCTGTCACGATTTGCTTCACTTTATGTTTAGTATATATTTGTAAGGATAGACAATAGCAGAGAACACGTGAAATGAGATGTCTCAACACAGCGATATGAGTCGGGTACTACGTCGTACCCTGTGACGTCAGCGCGTTAGATACTTCTGGCACGACTTGTTTCTTTTAGTTCAGTGTATAACATTAAAGGTCCTCTCACGACCTGAAACTGCAAACTAAGATATGCGTTTATAAAGCCTTAGTTTTACCAATACTCACCTACGCCGCAGAAACCTGGTGTCTCTATAGAGGTGATATTAAAAGGCTTGACACTTTCCACTTACGGTGTCTTCGGTCTATCCTGCGCATAAAATGGCAAGATCGTGTTCCCAACTCGGAGGTGCTTAGGCGCACTGGAATGATGGGCATGGAGGCGATTTTGATAAAGATCCAACTGAGGTGGTGTGGTCATGTGCAGCGCATGGATACGAGTAGACTACCTAAAACCACTTTCTACTCAGAGCTCGCCCAAGGAAAACGTACACAGGGTGGGCAATACCTGCGCTACAAAGATGTCCTTAAACGTCACCTTACGACCTGCGACATACCTGTTGATCACTGGCAGGAGCTTGCTCGAAACCGAGAAAGATGGCGCACCTCAATCCACAAAGCAACTGAATGCTTTGAAGCAAGTCGTCTTGAAGACTTAGACAAGAAGCGCCAAATACGTAAAGTCGCCCAAAGCCTTCATATGCATACACATACAACGATGCTGATCAGCTCTTCTGTACACGGTGTGACCGGGTTTTCAAGACCAAATTTGGTTTTGCTAGTCATCAGAGAGCTCACGAAAGGAAAAAAGAAAATTAGTCTGGGTCGCTGTCGCCGGATACGGTGAAGAGGACTATATATATATATAACATTAAATATAGACAATAAGAGAGAAGAAGTGAAATCAGATGTATCATATCACAGGGATACGAGTCGGTACGACGATGTACCTTGTGACGTTATCGCATTACATGTTCGCATCTATCACAATTTTCTTGGTTAGCAATTTTTTAACACATACATACATACATAAACTCACGCCTTCTTCTTCAGAAACTACAGAACGCCACCTGCTACGATCCTTACATCCTTCTTTTGCCTTGTTTACGTTCATACAGTTGGTCATACACGCACACCCGGTTGCGAGTAATTATTTATTATTAAGCATTTACGAGTATGATATGTGTATTCTGCCCGGCCTAACCTACGGTGCTCAGACTTGGTCACTCACCGAGTCGCAAAAGTTCCGCCTTGGGGTTTGCTAAAGAGCAATGGAGGGCAGCATTCTAGGTGTAAAACGAACTGACCGAATACGCAACACCACGCTACGCTCCAAAACGGGGATTTTAGGCGTAGGCAAAAGGGCTGCCAAGCTAAAATGAGATTGGGCGGGTCATGTCAGCCGCATGCATCGTGACCGTTTACAGTCTCCACACGGTGGGTGCCTGAGGATGGACGGCGGCGCCGAGGCTGGCCCTGGAAGAGGTCGCGAGACGACCTAGACGCGTACCGCAAGGGTTGGATGGAGGTGGCCTTGGAAAAAATTCATGGAAGGATTTGGGGGAAGCCTTTGCTCAACAGTGGGACAGTGTAGGCTAATAAAAAAAAAAAGCATTTATGAGTTAAAAACCAAAAGCTTGCTATAACATAAAATTTCTGTTATCATAAAATAAGTAGCTGAAACCGCAAAAAATCGAAAAGCACAAATTCAATTACAATAAAAATCACAACCCGATTAAAAAACAGCTCACATATTTTCCCCAACCTCATGCCCTACACTTCCACTTCCCTGCACACACACAAAACATACACACACACAAGCACATACGATTCTAATTATATCTACACGCTTGGTTCACTCGGTTCGAATGCGTGGACTATACCGGGTAGGCAACCCTTCGTGGGACACTCTGCGCTTGACAGATATTAAATTCGCATCCCGCGATGCCAACCGGCCATAATGTATGGCTATATGTATTGTGACAGCGTTGCGAATACATTATGTTTGTTGATGTTAGATCATGACGAGTGATGTCACGATTGTTTTGTCGGATTGGTAAAACAAAATAATGTAGATCAATTGTGTAGTTTATATAACTTCCGTAATCATTTTTGACCCCATCTTCTGAACGTGACTAACTTTCGCAAATACAAAACATATTAGGCGTTTTGACCGGAAAGCACGTTAAGCCGTTGGTCCCGGCTGTCATTTGTAGATCTTTGACAGTCGTTACGGGTAGTTAGAAGCCCAAAAAGTCTGACAACCAGTCTTACCAAGGGGTATCGTGTTACCTAGTCACTAGGTTGTGGAGGTCAGATAGGCAGTCGCTCCATGTAAAATACTGGTATTCAGCTGCATCCGGTTAGACTGGAAGCCGACCCCAACATAGTTGAGAAAAGGCTAGGCAGATGATGATTAGGCGTTTTGACCGGGCCACTAAACGATTTTGTGAATATGCGCCCGTTTTAGAGTTTGAAACTAGTCGGGAAGCCAACCAGCCACAATATATGGCTAAATGTATAGTGACAGTGTTCATTGCGAATACATAATGTTTGTTGATATTAGATCATGACGAGTGACGTCAAGATTGTTTTCGATGTTCGCTTGTTTTGTTCGAAACATGTACGAGAGGGTAATCTGTTGAGGGTAGTTTTGCAGATAGCAGCATCTGCAAAACTTACAATCAACAAATTACCCTTGTATAGCCCGATTAGTTTTGAACTCAAACAGAAGGTAGTTTCTTACTCTTTGCAAGAATTAATTTAAATTAATAAGAGTCCTGTTTATGTCTTAAAATTGATAGGAAATCTTGACAAAACTTAAATAATAAAAGACAGAGTCACGCCTTTTTGTTTTCTGAAATACCTTTGACGAATATATTAAATAAATCTCGGACGAATATTCGCATGTAGTCGATCGGAATGTTTTAGAATACTGTTTGTGATAGAATTCATAGAAAATTGGTTTTGTTTGAGGTCATGTTATACAAATTTTTCGATCGCAAAGCATTCTCTAATACTTCACATTATAAGTCGTGCAATAAATGAACTGGTCACTTGATTGTTAGTTACTAATTTTAGCCTGCGGGATATGAATAACAAATCTATTTTTTTTTAATATCACTTGGTACTTCTCTATCTAATAAACTACTATAAATCAAGTAGGTAAGTAAAGAGAATGGAACAAAAACAATGAGAGAATGATTTTGCTCACGTTGCAATAAATGGAAATTCCAAATGCCTCTTGGAACATTTTCTGCATTAAGTACAATTCAACAAAAACTCACAGCGCTACATTTATTATCATTCCTCGAAACACAATAAATATATAACAGCCGTATCTACGCACTAACAATACAATCATGTCGGCGGCAAGAATCAGAAATTATACGTTTAATCAGATACAATAAATACCAAGTTGTGCCGGAGTCAAACCGTGTGACACGAAACACGAGAAAAGCGGAACAAAAAGTGTTTAACAAAAAGTCTAACGGCTTTACTCCTGGGTTTATATGAATGGTATTCCTGTTAATCTTTCCAACCACGTTTGTAATGAATGTGAGTTCATGTCAACAGTGCGGAAAGTACTTGAGTATTAAACTCAGGACCAATTGCTTGGTACGATGACTTAGCCGACGGGATGTTGCGAATTTTAACATAACACATAACATAACATCACGCCTTGTTTCCCCGAAGGGTTGGGCAGAGGTGCCCCCGTAAGAGATACACCCACATTTCGCCAGTTATGTTTAAGTCCCATGTAATAGGGGGTCAGCCTATTGCTATCAACCGGGTACAAATTCAGACTCCGAGCTGCTACTGAGAAATTTCAGATAGAAAAAACCCAATAACACTTTGTCCGACCCGGGAATCGAACCCAGGACCTCATGCTCAGCAGTAACGCTTGCGACCACTAGACCAACGAGGCAGTCAATTTGAATTTTAAATATTCGGGAATAATCTTTATTCTAGACAGTATTATGCAACTACTTTTTGGTAAACTTATTAATTTGCATCTGGATGGTTTAGAAAATTTTCTAGAAATGAGAAACGAACTCCTTACTGTAAAACTTTTTCCGATAAAGCTAAAAATGAAAGTGAAGTGAAACCAGACGCTAATTTCTATTTTATTTATATTCAAACTTTTTTTTAACACTGTCTTTTGCCAAACATGAGTTGCTGTTAGGATTCTTAGATTTTTCAAGGACAGAGAGAAACTAACCTGATGTTGACCTTCTACAAAAATATGTACAAATACAGTTACCCAACAATTAAATAGTATTGTTAGCGACAAGACTCTGAAATTATACGTTTCATCTGATACAATAAATAACCGTCGCTGCCGGTTGGAGTTAAACGTTAGCCTGACGCGAGCGTGGCGCCAGACATAAGAGAAGCGAGATGAGAAGCTTTGTTTACACTGTTTTGCTGGCAAGTCTGAGGCTGTGACTAAGATTTCCTGACGATAGGTCATGCAGTGACCATGGCGGCATGGAGAGTGCGTAACCCAGCGCTGGGCACACCACAATTGCGGCGATAAGAACCCTCTTTGAGGAGTGGCTAGAGAGGCGCCACGGCATCCTCACCTTCTGCCTGACGCAGGTCCTCACCGGACACAGCTGTTTCGGGAGGTTTCTGTTCAGGATAAAGCGGGGGGAAACGCCCGGGTGTCGCTACTGTGTGGATCGCCCGGAGGACACGGTGGAGCATACAGTGGAGGTTTGCTCGGCTTGGGCGGAGCATCGCCGTGTCCTCGTAGAGGCGATCGGCGGCGGTGATCTCTCGAGTCCGGCCCTGATTCGGGCCATAGTACGGAGCGAGAGGAAATGGGAGGCCGTCACCTCCTTCTGCGAAGCAGTAATGCTCGCGAAGGAGGAGGCGGAACGCGTGAGGGAGAGGCAAATTCGCGCCCTCGCGCCTCTAACTGCCGCAGGATCAGACGCCCTGGGCATCGGGAATCACAAGCAGATTTCCGGCCACCGTAGGCGCGAGCTTGCGGACGGTGAGCAATGGGTAGCTCACCGTCCGATAAGGACCAAGCCCGGGTCAACGGCGCGTTGTGTTCCACGCGCGCCTCAAAGATATGTCAGCAGAATTGACGGGGTCCGCTAGGGCCAATGCCTGCCGGGGTTGCGAATAATTGCCGAAAGGGAAATCGTGGCCCCCTGGCAACATGGCACCTGAAGGAACACGGGTTTTAGTCAGTAAGAGTCTGACACGCCTCTGAAGTTATTTGATAATTTCCCACCGAAAAAAAAAAGGTCATGCAGTGACTAGATTACGACTGAAATATTTTTGTTTGTGCCTATCAGCAATACGCAGTAAACGAGTGTGGTGATTATAACGAAATGATGGTGAAGAGAAGATGATAAAATCTCCACTCCAAAGAACACCTGCAGTTCTGCAGTAAGATAATACCACTCAAAAGAGACCTAGAAAGAAAGAAGGAAAAAAATTCAAAAAGAGAACACATACACGAAAACAACAAGTTGGGGGAAAATATTGGACAGATGTCTCTACATTCTAGCTTACGTACAAACCGCCTAGCCGCCAAACTTTTTTGTATCATAACAGAACACAGCAGTACAAAATCGCCACAACTCATCTCTCGGTCCACTCAACTCGTCCTAAGTAATTCCCCCCTCCCGTGGCGGGGCGATTACCCCTTTATTACTCCCCGGCGCGAGCCCTAATGCATGACACTATTACGCGCACTGCCAACTAATGCCCATGTCTTTTTATAAACATATTATTGTTGTTCACGTAAACGATTGTTACAGTGGATTGGAGAGAATGAAAGAAAGACTTTGAAAGAATCAAAAGGTTTTGTGTATAAAAATTTAAAATCGGAATTGATGTTGTGTGATAATTATTATTTTCTGGCTGACATATTTTATTTTAAAATCCTATAAATAGGTGGTAAAGTTTTAACTATGTTTATGTTTGGTTATTGAGGGGCTTGTGGCTAAGTAACAACAGCTGCACGGGTCGATCGATCAGGTTAAGCTACGCTTGCCGCGGTTGGTCTGTGGACGGGTGACCATCTTTACATACCAAGACCCCTCCGTGCCTCAGGAAGCACGTTAAGCAGTTGGTCCCGGCTGTCATTTGTAGATCTTTGACAGTCGTTACGGGTAGTTAGAAGCCCAAAAAGTCTGACAACCAATCTTACCAAGGAGTATCGTTTTACCTAGTAACTAGGTTGTGGAGGTCAGATAGGCAGTCGCTCCATGTAAAATACTTGTATTTCAGCTGCATCCGGTTGGACTAGAAGCTGACCCCAACATAGTTGGGAAAAGGCTAAGCAGATGATGATGTTTGGTCATTGCCAGGGTAATGCAGTATTTTATAAATAGTGTGAAAAACGCTACGTATTTTCGCTATGTCACGAGTGTAGTAAACAAATACCTATGGCTTTAGTTTTGTTAACGCCATAACTTACTCATTTTTATATTTCATGCCTAATTACTGGCAACTCTAATTGGTATCTGTGCTACACAAGATTCCTTCCGCTTCATTCTTTGTTCCGATTCCTCTCTCTCCTTTCCGCAACCCTGGTGGTACCTGAGCGAGAGCGAAACGGAAGATTCGTCATGGCGCATACGCCGCCACTATAAAGAAACCGCAGTTTCTCAATCGACATCGCCGCTTGTGGGTCAAAATCAACCCAAAGTCGAAAAGGACTCATATTTCACCGCGAAGAACGAAGATTGTGATTAAACTGTGCAAGTGTGTGTCTGTGTGTTGTGGGAAGTGCAGATCCTCATCCGTACGTGATATCCTGGACGGGCGCCCGCCACGTGGCTAAGGAAACTTCTCACCGTGTCTCCGCCATAGCTAACCAAGCAGGTACCATTTCAGTATTTCCCATATCGCCAAACCACCTACTTGTGTCACAGAACCGCCCCTGATACAGTCCACTAAAGAAATTTCGATTTCACCCTAAGGCTTACGCCGCCGCATCAAGTTTGTTTTTGTAGCAAATCAATATTGAATTTTATGGTACCTCATCATCTTCCTGCCCTGGTCCCATGTTACGTGTGGTCGGCGCAACACGTTTTCTTTTTCCACTCTCCCCTGTCAACCGTCACACTATCATTCACTCCCTTCTCTTTCATATCATTCCTCACACAATCCTTCCATCTTTTCTTTGGTCTTCCTCTCCCGCTCCATCCATCAACATTTATATTCATCACTCTTTTAGTCACATGCGGTTCTTCTCTCCTCATCACATGCTCATACCAGGCCAAACGATTTCCTTTCAACTTTTCTGTCACTCGCGCCACTTTTATACTTCCCCTTATATAGGTACTTATTTCTTACTTTATCCATTTTTGTCACTCCACACATCCATCTCAACATTCTCATCTCCGCTACATGCAATCTTTTTTCATCCATCTTTTTCACGGCCCAGCATGCCGATCCATACAATACGACAGGCCTTATCATGGACTTGTAGATTTTCCTCCGTGGTGGCATCCGTGGGTCGCAAGTTGTTCCAGTGACCTGTCGCATTATATATATTATGCACAAATTGATAATCAAATTGCAACTATATGCACATGCAAACGGTACCAGTAAGTTAGTAGTCTATCGTGATGTATAAATAATGGACTGGATGAAATATATTTCAGGGTTATTAAAACCAAAAATCGGATGCAATTATCATCTGATTTCTACAACCCAAAAAACACAATACTAGCCAATATTCTAAGTCAATGCACACGTTGAACCCATTTTACCAATACCACCATATTAGGACTATTCTTCCATTCTCGAAGTACCTACTTGCCTTCAGCGCGGCGTCAATTTGACGGCTAGAATTACGTAAATGGCTCACAAGTAGATTGCGTGTCGATGGGAGTCGTAAGTGGGAGGACGCCGACTATGTGTGGCGACGGAGATGCAAGGCCTCCTATAAAAAGGTTGGTATATAAAGATTCGTAAACACCGATGTGTTTCGCTAAGGGTTGATTGAATGTATTAAGTCAACTTACTGGAATAAGTTAACAACGGGATGCTTCGAGTAACAGCAACTGTAATACGCTTAAATTTTTGGCATATTACAAACGATAAAATCCGCTTTGATTACTTTCTCATGTACTAAAACAGTTCTAAAATTTTCATGTTACAGCTTTATGAACACAAAGAACATAAAATTATTATCGATCAACCCGAATGTGTACAAAGTTTTATAAAACCTAGCCTGGCAGACAGCTCAAAGCAAAAACGGTCAACATTGTCAACCATCCTCAAACACAATACAAAAGTCATTACACCCACAAGACTAGATTATATTAAATTTTTCACGCACACATCCAACTTTAGCACTCCGAAATAATTAAAATATTTCAGCGACACAACAAAATTTAATAAATCCGTCGCCGTAACAGACTAGAGCAGTTATCATAGCGAATATCCAGTGGAATCCGAGATGGCGGTCTTGGCTGAGTTCAGGTGTCATCCTACAATGAACTGGGTTCAAGTAGGTCGCCAGAATTTAAGGCATCTTGGAATTTCACGAGCGAACGGCGATGTGAGAAGGAATGGAATAGCTTGGTTATTAAATATTTATGAAAATGAGTTTGTGTTTTGTGGTTTTATTTTTGAATAGTCACACACTGTAATACCTATATATCTGCTTATGGGTAACTCCAAAAACATCTGGAAGCACATTTTGGCGGGATTTAGATTGAATTTTCGGGCTTTCACTATAGCCACGTTACGTTAGTTACCTACACAAGTGATTTCTAGGGAAGCAAAATAAAATACTTTGAAAAGTATGGATAAAAATAAAAACTACCACTAAAACTGTTGTAGCAGTATTTTCTTATACCTTAAACTCAGCAGTAGACGTTTACAGCTTATAACGACCAAACAAATACATATTACAGTTAGTTCTCGCAAACACTCCAAAAATAACCTATCAACGAAGAAAGAAAACTTCAAAACCCATGCTTACAATATTATCTTTGTATCCCCAGACAAGCTAACACAAAGTAAATCCAATCTACAATTTACTTTCAACACAACTAGCGAGCGACTCTTCCAGTACATACACTATCTGTAATCCACTTGCCAGAACAAATACTATCCACGACGATGATAAGTGGATTGGACCTCTCTCATATTGTACCACAGTTTCAAATTTAAACAGTGTGACTAGAATCCGAACAGCCATCTTCTATTTACTTTAATTCACTGATATTTCTCTGTTACTCCTTACAATTTTGTACAGACTTCCCAGATTGGCGATGTGATGTGAATTTGGAAATGGAATGCGGTTTCTCTTCAGGATTAAAATAAAATAATATAAATCTAGGTTGAATGAAAAGATTAATTAAATTATGCATGTTTTCAATATAAAGGTTTTTCGTGAATGGCCCCGAATTTAAATTCGCTAATGATGTTGAAACGGTCGCGGTGGGTTTAATAAGGTTGGTTAATGTTTTCATTTTGGTGGTTATTTTTAATAAAACGTGAAAGCGTGGTTTTCCTAAAGATAGAAGAGGTGAGATGGTTGATTTTTCAACAAGAAAGTAGACCAGTTTTAATAATAAAATAAGAGTAAATAAGAACAAAAATTAACATGAATGTATTTTTCAAAGTTCATGGTTATAATACACAACATTAGATGCTGTTTAAACAATCAGATCAAATATTTAAACATAGATAACAACCCGACAACACCCTGTTCTTCAAATTCCTCTTCGTTAAACATTTAATCTCACAAAGAAGACAACCTGATGCGTTCACGTGGAAGATCAGAACTAACTCTTCAAAAGCAACACGCTGTATACAGGCGAACTTTTAATAGTGTAGTCAAACTTAATAATATAGTACAAACAAAGCAGAGCTTGTTCACATTGGTATTCACTGAACGGAGTTCATTTTGTAAGTGCGTTGGGATACGTCTAGTTTTCATTTTAAAACACATGATTTTAAAATATCTCGCTATGCTACAGACATATTGAATTAGATTAAAAGCTTTGTTTTCCAATGAATATACGGCTTTATTTATTTATTCAATAGATACACCAGCACTTACATATAAAATTAGCTTTACGCATAAAGTTAGTGTTTTGGGTAAATAATTACTATTTTTTAATTTTACTACTAATTGTCACAGGCCTAACACCCAAAAATAAAACACAATCACGCATCACTACCCCAATTGTTACCCGTTCCTATCCTTAAGACCCCTAACAGTTGAATCGCTCTTCAGCCCAAGTATAAGAGCCATCGACGTCCCTAATTGTGGCCGTCAGACGAGCCACCTGAGCAACCTGAGCCACGAGCCACCCCAGCCACTTGACGTCGATAAGTGACGGGGTATACCGACGTGACGTCATTAATAGCCGACAATTAGAAGGCGTTTAGGTGAGGCAATTATTTTTTATAGTTTAGTTACGGAAATGTTGGCGCTTTAATAATTTTCAGCCAATATGTACGCGAAATTACTATGAACAGCTAATATTTCATGGAAACTAAATTAATAATAACATTCGTCATAGGGACAGTTTCTAACCCCCGAAATCTCAAACGACACTTAACTTTACATTGTCCATAAAAGTCTCTTTGTTGCTGCAACTCAATGAGGCAGTAACTTAAAATTGAATTACATTTGGGAATTAGACTGTAAAGAACAAAAGCTGTGATATTAAAAACTAAAAACTAAAATACAAAACCAAAGACACCGACTTCCGAAATTTAAGTTATTTTTCACTTTGAAGTGTTTTTTTTTTTGAAGTCGTTTGTTTTTTTTTTGTAAAAAGTTTTTATTTTTCACTTTTTAGTTGTGGTACCTACCCCACACATATTCGAATACCACTACCTGCTACCAGTAGTAGGAACTTATCATATCATCTACATACTAAGTGAGAAAAAAATACGTATTATTGTAGCTAACTCAAAAACCACCCAAGAAAGTTAATAAAATTTATATGGGACCAACTTCAGAGCATACCCTTTTCAAAAAAAAAAATAATTTTCAAAATCGGTCCACAAATGACGGAGAAATCGGCGAACATACATAAAAAAACACTACGAACACTTAACCTCCTCCTTTTTGGAAGTCGGTTAATAAAATTAATCGATGACTGGATTCAACAAATAAATTGTGAAAGAAATAAGACAGTCAAGCAGAGGCAAAAAACCGAACGATAAAGTGTAGTAGTCCATCACCATTTTAATAACGTTAAACGAGAGTCATCGATCGACATCTCTAATTGCTCTCCTCAGTCGAGAATACCTTTGCCACTCGACCCTCGATAAGGGACCAGCAATATTTACCTACAGTACTACGTACGGTAGGTGTTATAACGTACGAATGTTCGTCACTTTACACGATAATTATTCGCGAACAATTAGTGAGTGACTGCATCTTTAATTATGTTTTAACAAGTGAGTTTTGAGTGGTAATTACTGGTCGATTTAATTTTTGCTGCCAATTGTTTTGGCTTGAAGTGCGAATGCTTAAAAATCGTGTATGCTTTGAATTTATTGACAAAAACTTGCCGCACTTAATTGTGCCATCGATTGAAATAGATTTAAATGTACCTTTACACTAACATATCGTGTGAAAAATTACAGACGAATAATTCTCACAGAATCTTCTGATTTATCACTCAAACTTTACTGAATTTGTACAAAGGAAGAATCCATCAAAATCTTTCCCCTACATACATGTTATTCTCTTGAACTATTCTTGCAAATCCATCATAAATATAGATCTATAGATAGAGAAACGGCAAAACTTACATTGGCGCAACATTTACGATTGCTATAGGCTTTTTGTTTCTTTTATAAGAACCTTGCGCCTTAAAGTGTTGTAAAAAACTAAAAGTACTTTCAAGTTTGGAGTTTTTACGCGACAAAGTTTACATTGTATTTGTTAGGCGTTTTGAATGCTGTCCCGTTTCTGAGTTTTTAAGGTTTCTTAGTGAGTGATTCCGGTTTTGGTTGGTTGATTTTCTTGGTATTAGACGCATAAAAGAACTAAGCATTTAAATCACGATGCGATAAAGAAAGAGAAAGGCTTATGTCATGACTGGGGAACATATTATAACTTGGGAGTTTTCATATTATAATGTTCTGTTTCGTCGAAAATGGCTTGAATGAACCGAAGATCACAATTCTCTGATTATCCATAAAGATTCGTAATTATGCCATTAATTGTGTGGACATACTATACCGTTATCAAAAATGGATTCTAAAGTATCCGCGAGATGACAAAACGTCTTACAGCGAAAAAATTGATACCAGCGTAACTCTTTAAAATTTTATTCTATTAAAATTAAAACTAATACGAAATCAAGTTTGGCCAAAATAAATTAAAGTTGACTATTACTTTATACAAAGACATGTTTGTATGTAGCCAACTAAGGCTGTGACATAATTTTATTACAGGACTACATTACAGAAATAAGTTTAACGACATACTCGTACATATTATTAACTTTTCTTCAAAGCTAATAAAACGGAAATTTAATATGGGAACGAAATAATTTTCCGAATAAAATGTCATGTTCTCATTCAATCAAGTAGGGGTAACATCTGTTTGACACATAAAAAGATATTCATTTACGAGCTTTCCTTGACTCCATGAAAAATATCTTTACTGTCAGGATATTTCTTTATATTATAATAATGTACTTTTTTATACCAACGGAGTCTGTAGCTCCACAATTTTTGGAACGAAGTTCTTTAATTCGGCTTGTAAACTTTCAGAAACCGTTTACGGTAAAAAGTGTTAATACTTGCGACTGTCTTCTTCTAATTCAAAGAGAAAGAAAGAGAGAGAAAGAGCAGGCTGGCAGAAATAAAAACAAAAGAAAAGAGTAAAATTATTAGTGTCGTGGGATAAAATTGGACACATCGGCGTGTCAGAGAGAGATCAGAGAGAGAAAGAAAGTGTGAATTTGGTCAAAATGCAAATCTAAGATGGCGGCCCATTCTTCTCCATAGGTATCTACTACGTTTTGAAATGGGCAACTAGTTTCATTTTTCTAACTGACCGACCCCTTGACAATTCAAAAGTGCCTGTAATTGATTTATTGTCTTTGAGTTTCAAATGTAAATCCAAAATGGCGGCAGCGAAAATGTTCAAATTTTTTGTCATGGGTGTCGTTTTCATAGTTTTCGAGGGTGTTAAAGCCGATATGAGCTCAAAGTGTAAATACAAGATGGCGGTTGCAAAAATTTTGTTTTTGTTTTAAATCATACGTAAGATAGAACTTCGTTCCTGACGGGGGTTCCCACCGTACACTTTTTTTTAAAAAAAAAAATTTTTAGTTGAATTGTGTTAGCTTTACTATAAATATTGTACGAACTCAGTTTATATGAAAAACCGTCGGCGATGGAACTTTGACGTTCAAATTCACATTGTTTCATTAAATTCTAATAAAAGCTAAAATTACTAAAAAATATGTTGAATGTTTTACTTGTTTGTTGGAGTTCTAGAACTTCTTTAATTTCTTGAGTTTTCACGGAAAAAATCGTAAAGAAAAGTAATAAATGTCTTGATTCAGCATCCATTAAATTCCAAATAAACATAATTTTATCAAATAAACTAATGATATTAATATAAAACTTCTATCTACAATGAATGTCAAAAGTCCACCTTTGTACCTTTTTGAGTGTGAAAAGTTTAAATAAATAAAAACGTTTCATTAGTTTTCGTTTCTCAATTAATTAAAAAAATTAAAGTAATATATATATTCCGCGTCAATTCAGCAAATTACACGACAAGAATGTGTACACATTATTTGTCTTGTAAATTGTTACAAAAAAAGAATGGCACTATTGTTAAAAGTAGTAGGGTCAAAAATCATGAATTTCCGTAAAAAAAATGTAATAAGAATAAATATTTTTTATAAAAAATCTCCTAGTAACATAATAGGTATCTTTTTTGTACATTTTGGTTCACTTACTCAAACTTTTTAGACCTGAATACTCTAAAATCTGAAATATACCAAATTCTTGAATTTTCCTACGCCTACCCCCTGTAGATGACCGCAGGTTTAACCCTCTCATACTAGAGGTTCTGTTGTTATACGCAACATGACATGATATTATCTAGAAATACACAGCAAGCGTTGGGGGACTTAGAAAGTCAGAGTTAATAACTGAAAAAAAAAAACAACCGACCTCCAAAAAAAACACTACAAAGTGAAAAATAACTTTAATTTCGGAAATCGGTGTCTTGTGTTTTGTATTTTCGTTTTTTGCCACCGACTTCCAAAATTAAAGTTATTTTTCACTTTGTAGTGTTTTTTTTGGAGATCGGTTGTTTTTTTTTTTGTAAAAAGTTTTTATTTTTCACTTTTTAGTTGTGGTACCTACCCCACACACATTCGAATACCACTACCTGCTACCAGTGACAGAAACTTATCATATCATCTACATACTAAGTGGGAAAAAAATACGTATTTTGTAGCTAACTCAAAAACTATCAAAGCAAAGTTAATAAAATTAATATGGGACCAATTCGAAAGCACACCCTTTCAAACAAAAAATAATTTTCAAAATCGGTCCACAATTGACGGAGAAATCGATGGACATAGGTACATAAAAAAATAAAAAAAAAACAAAAAAAACATACGCGACGAACCTCCTCCTTTTTGGAAGTCGGTTAAAAAGAGAAACATGACCTTGAAAAGTCTTAGCTTTGTCTTTTTAAATAAGGTATTAGGAAAGGAATGTAAATCTTACGACAAAGAGAAATGACTGAAAAGCAATTTTTGGGTGTTCAATTATGTGTAAGGACTAAGGGTTTTATGATATCTGGCTTTAATCATTTCCATCAGTGAACAGCTTTGCTAAAAGAGATTAATTATAAAAAAGAGTCAATCAATCTGCCTAGCCATTTCCCAACTATCGGGTCGGCTTCCAGTCTAACCAGATGCAGCTGAATACCAGTATTTTACATGGAGCGACTGCCTATCTGACCTCCACAACCCAGTTACAGATAATACGATACCCCTTGGTAAGACTGGTTGTCAGACTTTCGGGCTTCTGACGACCCGTAACGACTGTCAAAGATCCACGAATGACAGCCGGGACCAACGGCTTAACATGCTTTCCGAGGCATGGAGGGGTCTCGGTATGTAGAAATGGTCACCCATCCACGGACCAACCCCGGCAAGCGTAGCCAACCTGATGGATCGACCCGTACGTCTGTTAGTACTTAGCCACGAGCTCCTATAATTATAAAAAAGAGTATTTAAGGTCATTTCAAATAATTGAGAAAAGTCATGCGATTCTTTGTAACTACAAAATACCTAGATATATTGTGTTTCAAGCAACTATCATTCAAATGACCTTCACGACCCTCTCTAAGTCATTATGGTCATTAACTGGGCAAAGATAGCATCCTGTACTCCAACTTTATCCAAGTACCTATAAACTACACACAAATGTAGGTAGATTCAAACCCACCTTGCCTTAAAGCAATTGTCTACTACACAATCGCTTCACTCAAGCGTGCTTTGGTTCAAACCTACACCTTCTGTACCTACCTACCTACCCTAGATATTATCTCAGACATTCAAGGTCACACCATCTAAATATAGTTTCGTTTCGTTCAATATTTTAAATGGCTCAGTCGCAAAGACAGTCAAATAGTCAACTGTAAATAACTCTACTGGCAGGTACTTAAATGTTCGTTCTGTGTATGGTATGCCAGCCCCGCTACAACAATACCACCTTGCTAAGTAGGCAATATTTTTACTATACGGTATTTTAACTACTTGTTAAAGTTCGTTCCAATGTTATAGAAGAGGAACCGTAAAATTATGTCAGATTAATTTTCTATTAGTGCAATACACAAACGATATTAATGAAAATTTAATTTTGCGTGTGACAAATACCATAACACATAACAAAACATCACGCCTGTATTCCCCGAAGGGTTGGGCAAAGGTGTACCTATATATAGTACACCCACATTTCGCCAGTTATGTTTAAGTCCCATGTAATAGGGGGCGAGCCTATTGCCATCGACCGGGCACAAATCCAGACTCCGAGCTGCCACTGAAAAATTTTCAGATGGAAAAACCCAATAACACTTTGTATGCATGCATGCTAACATTATTGTACAGCTTATTCATGATAATTATCCTTCTGTAATTTTTATAACAATTTAACAACAATTTTTTATAACTCGATAATAATAATAGAAGAGCTCGTGGCTAAGTAATAACAGCCGCACTGGTCGATCCATCAGGTTAAGCTACGCTTGCCGGGGTTGGTTAGTGGATGGGTGACCATCTTTACATACCGAGACTCCTCCGTGCCTCGGAAAGCACGTTAAGCCGTTGGTCCCGGTTGTCATTCGTGGATCTTTGACAGTCGTTACGGGTCGTCAGAAGCCCGAAAGTCTGACAACCAGTCTTACCAAGGGGTATCGTATTACCCAGTTACTGGGTTATGGAGGTCAGATAGGCAGTCGCTCCATGTAAAATACTGGTATTCAGCTGCATCCGGTTAGACTGGAAGCCGACCCCAATATAGTTGGGAAAAGGCTAGGCAGATGATGAATAACAATTTTTTATAACTCGATGGAAGAGGGGCCCGTGGCTTAATAATAACAGCCGCACGGATCGATTGAAGGTTTAGCTACGCTTGCTGCGGTCGGTGAGTGGATGGGTGACCATCCATTACAAATCGAGACCCCTCCGTGCCTCGCAAAGCACGATTAGCCATTGGTCCCGGCTGTCATTCGTAGATCTTTGACAGTAATTAAGTCAAAAAGTCTGATAATCAGTCGTTGTCAAGGGGTATCGTGTTACCCAGTAACTGAGTTGTGGAGGTCAGATAGGCACTCGTTTCATGTAAAATGCTGATATTCAGCTGCCTCCGGATAGACTGGAAGCCGACCCCAACATAGTTGGGAAAAGACTAGGCAGATAGATTTTGACTCAATAGAAGCTTTTAAAGTGTAGAACCGTTTGACGGAAAATCTCAAAAGGTGATTTTATATTGACTTGAAACATGAGTTTTTATTACAGTCATGTAGGCAACGATTGATTATTTACTATAAAATAAACCTTACCAGTCATGGGACTGCCGACAAAAGTGAAAACTTAAAACTGGTATTAGCGCCATCTATATTCTGGATTACAGCACTACGGCGCGTGGTGACGTGAATCCATTTTGAAGTGAAAACTTCCTTAGTCAACGCACCTAAAGAAGTTTTTACTTCAAAATAGACTGTCAATATTTATTTTCATAAAAGCCAAAGGTTCACATTCAAGGTCCCCTTTCCTTACTCCAAAATACAGTAGTTTTCTTCAACCTACATGCATGGCCATTTGTTTGCACTCTTGTGTTTGTAATTATCGAAGCAATTACGTCTTTTGTAACAGCGGCGAACACTGCACCTTAATTATTGTAGACGCGGCTGTTGAATGGCCGCAGTTTGTTGGGCTCTCAAATTACTTGTGTTAATGTTAAAGAAATTGAAGAGAACAGTTAATAAAGAAGTTTTAATAGTGTTGCCATTTTTTTAAAATATTTGCTCTTCTTTTTTTATTTTGATATTTTTATTAAATAATAAAAAATAAAAACATTTACTTCAGACAAAAAAGTCCATAGGCAAGGCAAGGTTGTTAGTAACAATAATTTCGCTTATAACTAATGTTAGTAACTAAAAGTAAAAAGAAGAAAGTAGACACACCGTCTACCCCTGCACACTAGGCTCATCGGTCTCGCAACACAAGGGTTTCAGTGAACCTACTGAGCAGAACAGTATCGGTTCTCTCGCCAATCATCCTCAGGACGCTATTCGGGTTTCCTCGTACTCGTCGCACCACCGATGCATCTTCTTTACGCATAATTGATATAATCGAGGGAGCCGAAACAACGCTCTGAACATATTATTATACTGGACGCGGAAGGAATTATAGGCTTTTTGTGTAAAGTTTGCCCACAGGCCGCTCGTGTAGAATATCTGGCAGAATGCCTTGAACATTGTAATGTTTAAGTACTGTCTGTTAACATTTAAATCGAAGATTAATATTTTCAAATGTATGTGCCTCCAACAAAAAAAAATTGCTTATTAATTTGTGGCATCTAGCCCGCTGGTCTCTTAAACAGACTCTTTATATTTTGCATAGAAAGCAAAACAGACTTTTGATATCCATTTTATCTATCAGCTTTATAATAATACCACACACAAAAGAGTAATCACAACCCAATTACAAAATCCGCCCATTCACCTTTATGCCACAATGGTACCAAATTGATTGTATTGACTCCTGTCTGATTGAAATGAAAGGAAAACAATGCGTCGGACGATACCCGCGTGCTGTTATAGTCAAATGAGAGTAACTGACATTATATACTTATGTGACAACATATACTAGGCATATGTATGTCAGATCCGGTCATTAGTACGGACACGAAACGAATGGCAAGCGCGCCGCTGGTGACAGGACGTGATCTACCCACACCTAAACCGCACGCTTCTACAGAGTCGTGATGTTTTAAGGCCACAGCGAGGAGGGATTCAGCCTCGGATCGCATTGGAGTCAAGACGTCGCGGAACTGTTTTAGATTCGTGGTGCTCAGTTATTGTGTTAGTTGTCATTTGTGATCATTGTGTTAATTGGTGATTTTAATAAACGCCGTTGCACCCATTGTGTATAATTTAGCTAGTGTGATTAATTTGATAGTAAATTATAATGTGATCTGAACTTCAAACTGTTTTTCTATTGCGCATTAACCAATACTACCCACACTATGCCCACAGTAGTTAAAATATCGCTGATAATAACGAAGAGTCACATACCCGTCTCCGACATGTACATATCTGAGTTAGTACATATAGCCGTATTATGATAGGCTTTATTGCATAGCCGTTGTTTAGTTATGACTTGCTAATGAAGTAACGATCTGTCATGATGAACGTGTATTTGAACGAATTCAAAATTCAGTAGCAATAAATATTAATTTGGTGATGACACTATGGTATTGTCAATAGAATATGAGGATAGAATCATTGCCGACTGGGCTATATTAAGGGGTTTATAGGAGATATAATAATATATCAAATCATAGCTATTTGTGTAAACACTAGAGACATTTTACCTACATGCCTTTAGATGACTGTTAAATATAATTTATTAATTTAATTTAATTTTAGTAAAACGTCTGTTCTTTTTACCCGACTACGGCGAAACAAAAAGGAGGGTTATGATTTTGACCGATATGTATGTATTTAAATATGTATGCATGTGTGTATGTGTGTTCATCTGTTACCTCATAACTTCTAAACTACCAATTTATAATTTGACACATGAGATATCATTGGAAGTGTCTTGATCGTCCGCTGGTTATAAGCTATGTGACGTCACATTAAATGCAATATGGCGCCCTCTAGAGGACATAAAGTCATGAAAAAAAAAATGAGCACATTACAAATATGTATATATATCATATTGTCAAACAACATATTTGAAGTCCATGTAATAACACTTCTTGTGTGTGGGGAATGAGTTGAGTGAGTCCTTTATGTAAGATACTAATTTGCTTTTTACTTCATATTTGATTTAGGAGAAGGAATAATTTGTTAATTTTTTTGGCAGATGGAACAATAGCGTTTTTTTCAATATCTTTACCTTTATATATTTTAAATAATATACCTAAGTTAGTTCTATGAAGAAATGCTTTTATTTGCCTTACCATTCCCACATATATAGCACAAATAATGGTCTTATCACTCACCATGTAACCGAAGACTGATTTCACGATAAACACAGATCCCATAACGTGTATTCCAATAAATCTTGATACGAACGTTCGACGACAGCCAATAAATACGGATCGAGAATTGCCCTCAGTTGGAAAATAAATAAGACACGCTGTGTCTGCGGTTACCGATCGGATGTAGAGTTATTTTAATGACTGCCCGTTAAGAAGTTAAAGGGAACTGCGTTGCAGGTTTTGGGATAAATTGAGAACAAAAAAACATCAACGAAAATGTCCGGTAATTCACCGATCTGGAATGAACTCACTGTAATTTAAATATAAATGAGTCGTGCAAGAATTTGGAACCGAATCCAAAGGTTGATAAGATCTGATAATTGGCAGGGCCAACTTGACTTTCAACTATTTTCGGTGCCAAACTTTAAAATGTAAAGTATAGGTAGTCATACTATGCAAAAGTATTCTCGAACCACTTAACTAAAAAACACCGGTCCAGGACTAGTTAAATTTAAACGAATTTATCTCACCATCCGAAAATTTATATTCACCCAAAAGAGCTAGGTACGCATGCCAAGAATCTTCAAATCAAAATTGCTGGAGGTACTCCACATAAATCGCCACCACTCACAATCGAGAACATTCCGTTAGCTTCCCAAAAATCCTACTAATTTGCAATAACAACCGCAGAAAAACATTTATCTCCATCCATCTCGTAACTTTTTGCGTACCACTGGGGCTGAAGAAAATTTTCAATTATCGCGCAGGCCACCCCAGGTCGGGAAGTCACACAGGATTTTATTCCCATCTGAATTAAAGCACAAATGGAATCCCATTTTATAATTTTCTCCGATTTGCAGATAGTCCTTTTCGTTTTTATTGCTTCTGTGACTTATGTCTGATTTTGACGTAGAATTAGATGAGAATTGCTGTAGTTTATCATGGAAAATTAAACGTAGAATTATTCGTGTATCGATAATCGAGAAACTTACTAAGGATGACAGTTTAATTCAAAATGTCGATCAGTTAGTACGTAGTTTATATATAGATAACTCTGTCAACAGTAAACTTATTATCAAGACCGACCAAATTAGTAATAGTTTATCACACTAATTTATGTTTCTCATTAACTTCAATTTTTTCAACTTGAGTTACTATTACAATAAAGCCTTCTTTCATTCTTTCCACTCACAGATCCACATCAAAACAATCTCTTACATTTCCACTTTAGTCTCTCCAAAAAATGTTTCTTCAAGAAATATTCACAAAATTTATGTTTCGGCCATTTTAACTCTTTGCTTAAAATCTTCATTTGGCGCGACTGCTGCAAGGCGCTATCGCAGTTCGATCAGACCTTCTGTTGCCAGTGTAAATAGAACCTCTTTTTTATTTAAAAAACGTCGTTATTACCGTCTGTGTAAATATTTTGGGACTCGTCTCGTGATGAACCTTTGTAATTTCAGGACCTTTCTTTGTTTATACTTTATGAATTGGCTTGTTATTGTTTTATATCTTATCATTCTTTTGGAGATGATTATTTTCTGCCTTTTTGGTCTATTATTTTTATTATTAAATTCCTTATTTACGTCAATTAGGACAAGTACCTGGGCGACCAAGCTCTGCTCTGGTGAAAATGCTCATTTAATAGTATAAGAAAGTTCACACTAATTTCCTGCTGCCATGTAGGTACTGACTTATTCCATGCTGTCATGTCATTATTCTAAGGTATCATTATTCTTGTTTTAAACTTAGGGCGACCGAGCTCTGCTCGTGTGAAAATACGGAGAAAACGAATTTTCCCAGATTTGAGAACTAGCTAGATCGATTTTTATTGCAACTTTCATCGAAATCGTTAGAGCCGTTTTCGCGAACGTGATTACAAATATATATATGTGCATACAAATTTTGCTCATTTAATACTATAGGATTATTTCCATCGAGATTTGCAGTAGGACAAAATCTCATTTTTGCAGCGAGCTGTACCCAGATTCCTACATCAAAAAACGAACAAAAACCCTGAACAACACTAAATATATCAAAACTTTCCCCGATCACATAAATACATTTAAAATCATTCGACAGTTGTGATCTATTAGCTAGAACTGCAGAACGTTTGTCATAACAGACCGGGGTTCATAGTAAGCTGTAGTTAATGGCTGAACTTTTGTGTATCTACGATGTTCAAATTTGCCGATTTTCGCTTCGGATAGCCTCTATTATTTATAGCTTGATCTTGTGAGTGCTAATATTTAATGTGTCTTGGAAGCAATATTCGTTTTCTGTTTAAAAGTTTTTGAATGAGTACGAATTTATGTTCTAAGAATAGATTTTTTGGTTTCTAAAGAGGCATTTAGAAAATTAGTTTTTCGTAAAAAAAAATTTTTACTGGTTATAAATCATCATCATCATCGTAAGTTCAACCTATGTAGGTCCAGCATTGAGCATGGGGCATTAATCTATACTAATATTATAAAGAGGAAAGAATTGTATTTTTGTATTTTTATATTTTTGTATATAACGAATAAACTTAAAAACTACTGGACCGATTTGAAAAATTCTTTCAGCAATGGATAGCTACATTATCAGCGAGTAACATAAGCTATATTTTATCCCCGTACTCCCACGGGAACGGCTACTACGTGGGTAAAACCGCGTGACGTCCGCTAGTAACCAATACTTTGAAAGGTCAAGGACAACATTTTTACGATTGCCATTCTTTAAACATGGAAAATTACGAAAGTAAGAAAAGGCCAGCCCATGCAGCTCAATATTCTTCAATCTCCTTGTATCTTATTATCAGTATTCCAACCTCATCAAAAACAAAATGTAATACTCTTAATAAAAACACTTCACTACCTAAAACAAATCACTTTTTTCATCTCCTCTGTGATATTCGTCCGTAATCTTCCTTGCTAACCTACTTTTTTATCAAATTATGTCTGTAATCGACTGTCAGCGAAGGGGTCACCCGAAGGCGTGGGTTTAATGACGTCCTCATGTCAATTTGGACTCTCAATTGACTTGGAATAACATAGAGAACTCAATATAGAAGAAACGGTTTTTTCAGGGAACGAGTTTGACGTCTAATCTAGGTATGTGATCGGTACGTAATTTATGTATGCCGCAGGGTCCGCAAGATGGCTAACCTCACTTCAAAGTTTAGTCATGGTTATTTTTGATAACGTATGTAGGTACGGTATAAATTACAAAGTCTCATTTTCTTTACTTTTATCATTTGGTAAAAAAACGCTTTCAATTATTTTCTTTTCTACATAATGATTACGATATGTCGAAAACGACTCGGAAAAGTATCGTTTTTGTAAAATTAATTTATCTGACGTAATTACTGGTGGAAAACTATATGGAAGAAACCTTATCTAGCAGTGGGACAACCAGGTTCCAAAAAAAAAATCATTAAAAATAACGTGTGCGGTCGGAGGACCCCGTCAGGAACGAAATTCTTTCTCACGTATGATTTAAAACAAAAACAATATTTTTGCAGCCGCCATTTTGGATTTGCATTTAGGCCCTACTATCAGCTTTAACATCCTCGAAAACCATAAAAACGACACCCATGACGAAAAATATGAAAATATTCGCAGCCGCCATCTTGGATTTACATTTCGACCCCACTATCGGCTTTAACATCCTCGAAAACCATGAAAACAATACTTATGATGAAAAATATGAAAATTTTCAGAGCTGCCATCTTGGATTTTTATTTTGACCAAATTCACACTTTCTCTCTCTCTTCGGCATGCAGTGTAATCATAATCATAATCATCATTTATTGCATTCATGTAGTTTACAAGTTATTACTCATTGTTGTGTACTCGGGCTGATGTGAAATTTTTTATCCCACGACACTGTAATCACTTTACTCTTTTCTTTTGTTTTTTTTGCCGGTGTTCTATCTCTCTCTCTCTTTCTTTCACTTTGAATTAGAAGAAGACAGTCGCAAGTATTAACGCTTTTTAGCGTGACGATTTCTGAAAGTTTACAAGCCGCGTTAAAGAACTTCGTTCGAAAAATGGTTCATGGGTAACCAATTCAGAATATTTTGACGTATTTCTTTCGTAATGCTCTCATCAAAAATAGTAAAGTACCCAATTAATTTCTCAATTAAACAGACATTAAACCCCATTCATTGTCACGTGCTACAAATAGCTTCCTACTCATAAGGTGACTCGGCACGGATGTATAACTTACAATTTGTTGGAAGGTGACAGGTGCCGCTGATTATAGCAATTCACAGAACTGATTGTTAACGTGTGGATTTCCCGACGATATTTTCCTCTGTGATAGGTAATAAATATCTGTGTATGTGGACTGTGTATTATTGTTTGGTATTGTGATTCTTGGTAAAGGATGCTGGAACTTTTATTAAACGTACCTAATCATGTTGACTTTTAAATTCTGGTACAGCCATTCATTTATTTTAAAATACACATATAAACTGCATAATATGCCTCTTCTAAATTTTATGGCAATATCCAGCTATTACGAATACTAAGTGGATGATTATTTCAGCATCCAGTGAATCCTAATACGTTTCGACTCGCACAGTCTAGTATATATAGGCATAAATATCCATCACTAGCCTTATGAATGCTACGATTACTACTGACACCATCACAGAAATTGATGACGGACATATTAAGGACTCTCATTGTACGTAGGTCACTAGGTAAGTCTTGTCGTTCTACTTCTAAATGTTATTGTTTTTCAAAGTAGCTACCGTCACTTAACACACACTTATTCATGCGCTCAAACCACTCATTAAACCAAAGATTCCACTTCTCTTCGGGGATAGAAGTAAAGATTTCTTCCCAAGCAGTCAAAATCTCTTTGTCTGAAGAAAACTTGCGTCCTTTTAGTTGATTCTTTACATACGGAAAGAGGGCGAAATCACAGGGCGCTAGATCGGGACTGTAGGCTGGGTGATCTAATAGTCCAATACCGGAAGACGCCAGAATTTCAGCAGTTTTTTGAGCGCGATGTGCCGGTGCGTTGTCATGGTGAAGCAGCCATGAGCGCAATTGGCTTTTTGGTCGCAATTCCTTAAGTGTTTGCATTAGCGGGATCAAGCACGATTGAACATACCATTCGCAGTAACACTGCGTTGCGTATCTAAAGGAATGGTCTTTATTATACCACGACGGCCAAAAAAAACAACCAATATTTTATTTTTGACTGAACGTGACTTCCTAGGCATCGTTGGGTTATCTTCATTTTCAAAAATCCATAGACGACTTTGAGACTTTGTTAGAAGGTCATAATAATATATCCAAGTTTCATCTCCTGTCACAATTGCAGACACCTCAGAAGAATGCCCTGATTTAAATTTGTTAAGCATCTTTTTGCACCATTCTATACGCCTGTTTCTTTGATCGTCAGTCAGTTTGTGCGGGACAAAAAGTGTACAAACTTTATGTACATGCAAATGTTTATGTAAAATGTTATTACAGCCCATGCAGAAATGCCGGGAATTTCCTCGATTTGCTTGTATGTCATTCTGTGATTCTCTTAAATCAGTTTTTCAACAGCAGCTACTGTTTCGGGGGTCGTTACCTCACTCGGCCTTCCCGGACGCGGATCGTCTTCCAGATCAAAAAGGCCTCTTTCGAACTGTTTTATACCATCGCTCGACAGTCCTGAGGGATAGTGAAGTATTGCCCAATACACGTTGCATTTCTTCGTGGCATTGTTTCCGAGACAAGTCACGTCGAAAATTGTAATAAATAATCGCGCTAACTTGAAAGCTCGTAAGAGATGCCATACTTACACTTTCACACGTATTATCTCAATAACTATTAGATGGCGACTGACAAGTTTGGACCTATTAATATGTGCACGCACGCACTATACGTAGGTATCAAAAGAAATTAATAGCTTGTAAAAATTGTGCTAAACAACAAGACTTACCGAGTGACCTACGTATATTTTAGTGTTTGATTTATTTTTTGTTATGTATTTTTGTGGTGTACAATAAAGTATACATAAATAAACAGTGTTAATCATCAGATCCCGAACCACTCTCGTAACACAAACTGCACAGAAATAATGATGACATCACAATCATAAAGCCGACGCATCAAACATTTTTCGACGCCACCACAAAGCAATAAATATATACTGTGAAGCTGTCATCAAATTTGCAGCACTTCATGAATGGAGTCAATTTGTAGTGGTTGAGCATCAACCACAATCATTATCAAGCTCTCCTGACGCCGTCATCACGTTTAAAATTTATGGTTCCGTATAGTACAGATTTTTTAATCCAATTCAGCAGTAATTACTTGCCAGGTTAAGCGAAAAACTACTTAGCGAGCAAGACCCAACTTTGTGCCGCATCTGGCCAGACTGAAACTAGACTTCAATATACTAAAGAAAAAGCTAGGGTGAGTCGCTAAAAGGGACAAAATTTTAAGCAAAGTGGTCATTACTTTCATCTAGAATAAAGTTTAAAAAAACTTTACCTAAAATATTTTGGTTCCACCAAATCAAATTCCACTTTTTGTACAAACTGAAAACACTTAATTGAAAAAAAAAAACTTAATTATAACACAAAAGACAAAAATCCACCTAAAACTAACGTGAATCGAAAACTACAAAATAAAAAAGATGGTGACGTCGAAATTTAAAAATTTCACGTCGAACGAGTTTAGGCATTTTTGTAATAAATTGAAAGGCCTGTGATTGATGACACGGGCCAGCGGACGGCGTGTTTACTGTATACAAAATAAAGGCAATAAAATGATATACATTGCACATTCTGTGATTGACATGTACATATTGTTGGAGTAAGATATTCTGGGATATTTTTACGGCAATTTTTGGCCGAGATAGTGGTGATTTATTGGCATCTGTTGCCTTGTGGGGAAGAATAAGGAAGGTATTTTTTGCAGCAATAAATAACACATAAATAGACTATTATACCGGAATATAGGCAGTACCTATTTGTAATTCTTCTTTCGCATATTTTTTTTAAGTGAAAACTTCTTTAGGTGCGTTGGGCATTTTTGAGATGGGACTAAACTATTGATTTCACGACACTGTTGCGACACCAGTTTTTGACCTTTAAAAGACATCAACGCATTAATTACCGTGGTGCGTCGAGTAAAAGACATCAACGCGTTGATTACCGCAGTACTGATTTTTTTTCAAGTTTTGATTTCTGTCGGCACTCCCGGAGTGCCACTGTTTGTTTGCATTACCAGGTTTACGTATAAAAATAAGAGTAACATGATGATAATTTCCACTTTCAGCTCACTAAACTTGTTACTAAGACAATACAATTAACGGGCAAAAAAATCGGATAGAATTTATAGACGCTTCATTTTGACGACTAGCTCTAATGTTTCCCATTTTTAAATTTTTTGTGTTATAATATTTACATAAACATAAAATTCTAAGTAAATTCCCCGACAGGGGATGTAAACGTGTGCGACATCGTTTCATCCCATTCAATCCCGAGTTTTTAATTACAAGGATAACATTCTGAAAGAGTTTCCTATTTAAGTAAAACTGTGTTTTTAATAAAGATGTTAAGAGTTAACGAGTAACTGGTAGTGTGTGAGTGAGTGAGTGACTACCTCGTTGGTCTAGTGGTCGCAAGCGCTACTTCTGAGCATGAGGTCCTGGGTTCAATTCCCGGGTGTGTTAAGTGTTATACGGTTTTTATATCAGAAATATGTCAGTAACAGCTCGGAGTCAGGATTTGTGCCCGGTTGATGGCAATAGGCTCGCCTCCTATTACATGGGACTTACCTAAACATAACTGGCGAAATGTGGGTGTACCTGCTACAGGGACACCTCTGCCCAACCTTTCGAGGAAACAAGGCGTGATGTTATGTATGTATATATTAAGAGTGAATTACTGCCAACCTTGATTATATTTTATTAGTATTTTAAACGGTTTCTCGTGACGTTGTCTGATTTTAGATGACATCAGATTTTTATTACCAGATCATAGTGTTTTATCATAGCCAAAATTGTCTAGATAATAATAATTTTATGAGAATTATGTGTTTTGACGCGACGCCTGTCCTTAAAACTGTACACGAATACTTTCTAGTGAAACTAAAAGAAAACAGATATCGTTCTAGTAATAATAAGTATCAGATTATAAGAAAGAATTACGTAAACTTGCGTTATTAACCGACTTTCAAAAGGAGGACGCGAGTTTGTTACGCGATTAGTCCGCCAATTATGAATTGATTTTGATGATTCTTTTTTTGTTTGGTAGGTCATACTTCAGAGGTGATCCCATATAAATTTTATTAACTTGGCTTGGATAGTTTTTGAGTTAGCTTCAATAATACGTATTTTTCCCACTCAGTATGTGGATGATATGATAAGTTCCTGTCACTGTTATTTACATAGCAGGCAGTGTTATTGGAATTTGTGTGGGGTAGGTACCACAACTAAAAAGGGAAAAATAAAAACTTTTTTCATAAAAAACAACCGACTTCCAAAAAACTTTAATTTCGGAAGTCGGTGGCAAAAACGAAAATTCAAAACCAAAGACACCGACTTCCGAAATTAAAGTTATTTTTCACTTTGTAGTGTTTTTATTGGAAGTCCGTTGTTTTTTTTTATGAAAAAAGTTTTTTTTTTTATAAATAGAATCAAATTTATGACAACACAAAGTTTTGTACCAATTAGAAACGTACAATAGATTTATATTTTTACTGTAGTTATTCCAGCCCACTCCTTGTCATAGAGAACAGGCCTGTGTTCCAGCAGTGGGAATATTATAATACTGATGATGATGAGCTACAACCGCATCCACCGCACGTAGACATCTGCAACATCTCAACGGGTTGCCAATGTCTAATCATTCTTAGAGACAGAGCTGGGCAAAATACATGCTTTGCTTTAATTAAAATACAAATTACAAAATACTATCTCGCACGTATTTAACATACGAAATACAAAGTATTTTTAAGTTGTGTATTTGAAATATAAAATACAAAATACAGTATTTTAACTATTTTTATTTAAAATACAAATTACAAAATACAGTCAGGTGTTAGGTTATGTAAATAAAATAGAACTAATACAGCCCAGTGTTGCCAACTTTAAAGATTGACATATTTAGCGGTCGCCATTTTGCTTACGAAAGCTATCGAGGGCAATTTTTTGCAGAACGCACCCATTAATAAGATCGCTAAATGTATTTACATTCAAATGTATTTTGAAGCCATAAGTATTTGAAATACTAACTGCAAAATACCTCAGCGTCAAGTATTTGAAATACCAAGTAATTAGGAATCACAAATACTAAATACGTATTTGTATTTCAATTACGTATTTTAATTACAAGTAATTCAAATACTGCCCAACCCTATTTAGAGACAATATTGAAATGCTTCATGTGCTGTTATGTATCAGAACTAAATCATTAAACAAGGAGCTCTTAACATACATAAACATAAAAAACATCACTATTATAAATAACATAACACAATAAATACACGATTACTAGCACGCACTTATTTTATCTAAACCATAATATTATATTTATGTAGATATTTTATAGAGATACACTATCATACCTGATAAGGGGGATTTGTATAGGCTCAATATCGGCTCTGTCATCAGACCGGTCGGTTCTGAAAAGTAGATAATTGTTTGTTTGTTGTATTTAACACTGGAAATATTATTGTTAGTTGATAACCGACCACGGTGAATATTGAAGGATTTATTTTTTATTTGATTTTTGTGTTTGGTTGTTTTAGATTTTGTGTTTCGTATATTTTTTTTATTTAATGAAATTGTACCGAAACAGAATTTATGTTCAAAATTTTGGAAGAACCGCTAATAAAGAAAAAAATTTTAAAATTATTTTTCTCCTTATGAATATCGAAAAGTTTCCAAGTATCTAAAATTATCAATTGTATCTTAGATTCCAAACAATTAGCAGAAGCCCCGTTTAGCACAATGCAGTTTGATTCGTTTTTACCTTATAATAGTCCATTTGAGAAAAAATAATTTGAAGTAACACTTACACACAACACAACTCAGACATCTTACATCGACCAACAAAGTTTAACATCTTGTTTCAAGTCAAAAACAACAAAAACGATATTACTAAACTTAAAATTTTAGCTTTTGTCCTTGAAGTAAACTTACAGACTCTCCGGCCTACAGATTTAGCAGATTAAACGAGCGTAGACGCGCATGGTCTACGCCGCTACGGCGTAGCACGGTCTACGGTGCTACGTGCTACACTTTATTTTGTAAAATGTATTAATGTATTTATTTGAGAAAGTAGTTACGTGATAAAAACCTTTTGTAAGTTTATGGAAAATTCACAAAAAAATCAAAAAGTCTACAAGGAGATCGTATTTTTTTTTTGTTCTTCCTTGATTTTTGACATTATTTAAAATCTTGTTTATGTAGGTAGGTTTTTTTTTTCTTGTTAAACGTAACGAAAAATGACAAACTGATTTAAAATTGCACGGTGCAAAACAGAGGGCTTTTTCACAATTTTCATTGAAAAAATATTCACAATATTTACCGAACACTGAAATTGCAGGCATTCTTTCACCGCAGTCGGTTAAAAACACAGAATATCAGCGTTTTGCTATGAATTTTTTACACGTTAGCCACTTATTGTGTTATCGCTGGACAAAATGTTCGATCCTTATCTCACGAGGGGTTTGAATATGAACATGATATTATCATATCAGTATTTATTACCTCGTACCTGTAAAAACGCTGTTTTGTACACGATAGGTTTTTGTCTAGTTTTTTATGAGTTTTTTTTAGCAAACTGCGGCATTGTCTGGCTTTCGATCTATGTTTAATATTTTTGAACAATGTGTTTTTTATAAGTTTAGTTATGGTCTCGTAGCTTTATTTATTTAACTCTATTTCTAAACGTATGAGTAACTGTTTATTTTATTTTTATCTATGGAATCAATTTTATTAGTTGATATTCTTTTTTGGAAAACAGTTTAACACTTTCGAAAAATCCTTGAATGTTAAATTCTCAGTAACAACACGAAATAGAAACAATTTCTTATAATTTCACTTATTCAGAACACAATAAATTATTCACCAGTCAGTAAAGTTATTAATTAATAATTCCACATTCAACGCAACACAACACAACACAGCACTTTTATTCTAAGTTCACAGAAACATTAAGAATTTCCATTTAAACAACTTTAATCACTCTTAGTAACTATTTCGTCTTTTACGTACATTTTCGATAAATTCTCATCCATTATTCTTATTAAAAAGGCTACCTGAAAGATCCAACTTTATTCGGTAATCTATTTGACCCTTTAAACAAGTTTTCGTAAAGACGGGTTCCAGCTAAATTGCTTTGTCGATCCAAATACGGTAGATTTCTTCGATTTTATCAAGGTCCCCCGAGACCTTTTTTAGAGAAAATTCTTCGTATAAGGAATAATAAATTATAGCTGACTTATTTATTTATAGGGTACCGGGAAATATTGATAAGTAAACTATTATTTTGTAAATGGATTTTTTGTACTAGGAAAAGAACTGGCAATTTGACTTTATAATAAGAACACTGACAACAATTTATCAAAACACACTTCACAATTTGTATAAACAAAAAACACTATCAAAAAACCGCACAAACAAAAGTCACAACCACCAAAACATTTTTGTCTACAATCAATCTCAATTTGAACCACAATTCAATGATCCACTGACATTCAACAAAACACACTTTTTTATCCACTCCCAACCACGATGTCAGTGCGATAACGAAATAAATTTTTCTAAAATATTTTTCCATCGTTTGGCTGCAATAATGATACTTATTCCAGCTCCAGACTTGGTCCAGTAGCATCTGCCAAGAAACTCGGCACGAATTATTATATGATGCATCCGTAACATTTAAATAACTTTATCTTAATTGAAATCTTATTATGAAGGTGTAGTAGGAAAACATTCACTTTAGCGATAACGTTTGTTTTGTTATTAAATTTTCATTATTGTATTGCGGTTTTATTGAGAAATGTGTTTACAAAACGTTGCGTCGAATTTGGGGGTTAATGTTTTTATTTATTTTTGTTCTTGTTTACTGATTGAACGGATAACTTCAAGAATTTTGAACATAACCATTATTATTTTTCATTTCTGTGAGCATATTTTTGTTACACATTCGTTCACTACCATTAAAACTGGCAAAAGAACCATTCACTTTCACATGCACTCTTATAAGTAAATCACACACACTATCACTATGTCAAAAATAAGAGTCACAGGAACCCACTTTCCAAAATAAAATTATTTCTTGATTATACAACTTTTTTCAGGATTCTACAAAAAAAAAAATCGTCTTTTAAAACAAAAGTTCATTTATAAACAGTTTTCGTGATAAATTCAGTGGAGCTTCCCTTATTAATTTTCAGGTCAAATATAGTTAGTACAGCCATAAATCTCAGGCCAAGTTCGGAGTCGGTAGGCTAAACTGAGATAGCGGGAGGTACATCAAGAAATTTATTTTCCTTCAAATTATCTTAGTAGTTTCTTTTCATGAAGGACGGATAGAACCTCAATACATCTATTAAGATATTTTTTATAAGAATTATTTTGTATTGTTTTGTAGAACCTTATTTCAAGATCATCATTCTCTTGAACTTATTTCAATTTATTTGTGCTCGGCGCAATATGTATTTTTTTTCCATACTTCTCTAATTATTTCAAGATCACAATAATTGTAAATTGTGTACCTACCATTGTTATCTGATAAGGTAATATTTTTTCCCCCTAGATTTTACATGAGGATCGCTTGTTGATTTATTTTATAAAATCCATGTCACAAATATCTTTTAACTGTTTTTTATTTATTTATTCGTCGCATTTGTCGTCGTACAATAAAGATTGCGCTGTGTTCTTAAAGAAAGGAACAGCCGCCAAAGTCTAAAACCTCACCACGCTTCTCTTAATTTTTAATATTTTCCTTTTACATTTCCCTAACGTGTCTGCTAACTCAAGAAAGCTTTTAAGCCTTTTAACACATTTCCATTCCTTCACTTTATTTTGTTTTCTTCTTAGTTAGTTTTAAAACACATTATTTTAATGTTTTGTTTTTTTTTGTGTTGTCATTATTTCTGTTCATGTAGTCGGTCATTGAACGACAGTGAAAGACAAATAAATTATTATTTGTCTTTTATGTTATGTTATGACTCACAGGCCAGACAATGTCGCCGCTTATATGATTACGACATACACAAAACCTGATTTTTGGCTAACGTGTATTAAATCCTATTTTTTTTTTAAATGGGGATCCATAACTTACCTCCACAGATTAGAGACATCGAGGTAATAATGATTGATATTTTTGTAAAATCGACTAATTTAACTTTGACTATGTCTTTTTCTAACTAGCGCGTCTAACTCGAAAGCTTGGCTATTTTAAGAGATTTTAAATTCTATATTTAGAGGCGTGAAGGCAATGAAATATTAAACTTTGTACTGGCGATAAGTATCGTTAGCGCTACTACTATCATATCACTTTTTAGAATTAAAAATGGCACTAAAAAGACACGATTTACAATCGATTTTGTTACACAGCAATAACCGCCGCCGAACGTCAACACACAAAACACAATATTTTTTTAATAATAATAATTTTATTTAAATATCAACGATGAAATGAATACATCAAAATTGTGAACTAAATACACCGAATAGGTTTATCGCGTCGTGGGTAGTATCATAAACGTGCGTTCATATTGGCTTGTTATTATTGTTGTTTACGCGCGTGTTCTCGCGTTTGGCCGGAGCGGCGGGCGTGTGGCGCGGCCGTTGGTGGCTTTGGACTGATGTCGGAGGCGACCGTGACGTCAGATGACACTCAGCCTCGCGCGCCACAGCGCATGCGTCCGCACGCACACATGCGCTACCCGATCAGAACGCACGTGTCGACGGGTGACACACAGTGTGCGTCTTACGCAAACTTAGTTATATACAAGTTTTCGATGGCTGGAGTATTGTACGGTGTGCAGAGCAAACGAAGCCGAAAGTTATGTTTATTAGTTTAATTAAGTTGGCGTTGATGTGATGGAATGAGATGTAGGTAATTGTTGTGTTGGAATAGTTTGGCAGCTCCCGTCAAAAGGCAATGACTTGTAATATTGTTGTAGCCCTCCTAATAAGTATGTGAGGAGACCTTCAAACCTACTCTTTGTTGAGAATCCTTTTGACTGAAGCCGCAAAATAATTTATGCTCAAAATTTTCAAAGTTAACATTTTAACTTCGTATGTAATAAAAGATTATTATTATTATTATTAACTAGTTTTTCTTTTTAGGCCTTGTTCTCATCAAAAGCGTAATAACTAATAATAATGGACTTATATTAATGTAGTAGCCTGGAGTCTGCATTTGTGCCTGACTGTCTTTTGACTTGAAATGACTTTTGAATTTTAAATACTACTGCGCTACTGCTGAGCATGAGGTCCTGGGTTCGATTCCCGGGTCGGGCAACCTGTTATTGGGTTTTTCAATCTAAAATTTCTCAGTAGCAGCTCGGAGTCTAGATTTGTGCCCGATTGATGGCAATAGGCTCGCCCCCTATTACATGGGACTTAAACATAACTGGCGAAATGTGGGTGTACCTGCCACAGGGACACCTCTGCCCAACGTTTCGGGGAAACAAAGCGTGATGTTATGTTATGTTAATATTAATGTAATGATGAGACAGGCTGGCTGATTTTTTGGTCAAAGAATTAGTATTGCCATACAACGTGGCAAGGCTACCAGCTTTTTGGACACTCGGTGTGTTGACAGCGATGCGCACTTTTTTTATATATTTCCATGTTTCTTTTTCCTCCTTTTTTTATTTACTGGAACATTATTATTATAATTATTTAAGACTATTAGACTATATTATGTAAAAATCATCTTAAATAGAAAAAAAATCTTTGACGCAAAAATAATGATGCCAAAAAATTTAATTTTTACAATTATTTTGGAATATTCTATTCACACATTCTCTTTAAACCAATTTCTCAAAAAACCTTTATTCCAAATAGGCGAAAAATAAGAACTCGTTAAGAGCCTCGACACATCCTTCGCAGACCTTGACCGTTCGAATAGAGCCTCGCACGTAGAGTCGTTACAAAGGGCATTATTAACTAGCCAAGCACACAACAGTCCGATAGAGCTATACATAGTAGATAGGGTCGACTTTATATAGAGCCCGATAGAGTATTGTGTTGAAGACTCTATTTTATGTTGTTTTGTTTATAATGTTAGACGATTTATTTTGTTTTGATTTGAGTTTTTGACTAGATATGATTGTATTTCTGTATGGAGGGCTGAGGAGCAAGCAGATTTTTTTTTTCAGAATTTTACTTTCAGCTTAATTCTTTGAGAAAAGTGATGACGATAATTCGAAAAGTTTAATGAATATTTTAGAACGGACACAATTTTTTAAAAATTTTCCTTAAAGGATTACCATAACGTGATTTTGTGTTTTTTTTTATCAAAATTCAATGGTTCTCTTCGCAAGCAATTAAATATGACATTAATTTACCTGTTATTAATAATATGATTTATTATAAAAGTACCTATGTAACTGCTATTCGTGTATACAACCAGTTACCGCCAGCTATCAAGCTATTAAATGGAAATATGTTTAAAACAAAATTAAAAAAACTTGTAATTGATAATGTATTTTATAATCTGCATGAGTTTTTTGAGAAAAAATAATGTTCGTACCTATGTAATTTATTTGTAATCTTTTGATCTATTTATAATTTATTTTAAATTTTGTTGCCTTATATTTATACTATTGCATATCCGACATGGGTAGACTGTTGAGCATAAAAAAGTTTACGTTTAAAATAAGAACTAATGTACATAGTTATGCAATAAATATATCTTTATTTTTATCTTTAACTAAATAAACCACTTGGATACCAATAAACGATACAAAACCAATAACACTTCCCGTCTTTTAAAGAGACAAAAATAAAATAACAAAAATATCAAACACGTAGTTGTCTGTCTAACAAAACGGTTAATAAAATGTCTACAGCTGCTACGCCGTAGCACGCCGCTACGAAAGCGTAGCACGTCGCTACGATACAGTTGAATGAACTTTTTTCCGCTGTAAATGATTATTGATAGGTTAAAACCTTTCTATTGTTTTTGTGTTAGGGATATCGATGGTCTAGAAGACAGACGTGCTAAGGGCAAATTTTGATTATGTAACATTTAAATGCCAAATGTACTAAATAAGCATGCTCTACCGTTTGCTCTAGTTAAAATAACACAATGCCATCTCTTTCAGCCTAAATTTGTTTTAAGTGACATCAAAAAATCTGCCTAGCCTTTTCCCAACTATGTTGCAGATGTAGCTGAATACCAGTATTTTACATAGAGCGACTGCCTATCTGACCTCCACAACCCAGTAACTGGGTAATACGATACCCCTTGGTAAGACTGGTTGTCAGACTTTCGGGCTTCTGACGACCCGTAACGACTGTCAAAAATCAACGAATGACAGCCAAGACCAATGGCTAAACGTGCTTTCCGAGGCACGCAGGAGTGTTGGCATGTAAAGATGGTCACCCATCCACGGACCAACCCCGACAAGCGTAGCTTAACCTGTCGGATCGACCCGTGCGGCTGTTATTACTTAGCCACGAGCTCCTTATATTAAGTGACATCAACTGGAACTTATAAAAGTTAATGACAGTTAATTACCATCGTACTTGAGAATCATATAACAAAACACGTTAAATGATTCTCAAGTATTTTACTTGTGTGTTTCGCGATACACGAAAAATATAAAGATATTTACGATTTTTGGCATTCAGTAATATTTGGTTCTCAATTGTATTGTGATAATAGTCTCAAAAAGTACGATGAACAAACAGCTTAAGTGATATTGTTATAGCTGGCCACTCAGTCAGGAAAAAGCACAAAAAGGATCACCATCACCACTAAAAATAAAATTTAGACAATTGATGTAAATGATTTAATAACAATAGTACTACATTAACAGTGGTTGCTAAAGGTTTTTAATCGAACTTTTAAATCACTAACATTTATTATAACGTATAATAATATCGATGGTCTAGAAGACAAAGGTACTAATTTCAAATAAAGCACTTATTCAGGAAGACAGTTTTTGTTAATTTAAGTTTGAAAAGCTGAAACACAAAACTATATACAGGATAAGTTTGTATCCAGTGCGCAAACTTTAACACGTGACTTTACTCATCATTATGAACAACATTTAGTATGGGACCAAACCTGAAATCGCGAAAAAAAAAATCTGCTGTTCCCTACATTTAATGAATTAAGTCATCATCATCATCATCATCAGCCTATAAATGTTCCCACTGCTGGAACACAGGCCTCCTCTCTGTGAGAGGGAGTGGGCCGTAATCCACCACGCGGGCCCAGTGCGGGTTGGTAGATGTCACATGTCTTCGAATTTTCGGTTCTAGGACATGCCGGTTTCCTCACGATGTTTTCCTTCTCCGTTTTGAGAGCAGTGGTGATGAAATAATTTACACAAAGTAAAGCGCCTGTCTGGATTCGAACCAAGTATTAGATAAGTATGAATTAAGGATTAGATAATAATTATTCAGAATCTGTCCTGATACCGAAGATTACAGACATCTCGAAAATAGTGATCAGTTCACGCCATGGTAAACACATTAGCCAACCAGAAAGAGGTAACGGGGCTGACTGGTCAGGCCTCAGCCATAGGGACTATTAAATTTTTACGAGTCTTCATTACTCTTTTACTGTCATTAGAACGTTATCGTGAATAGCTCGTCGGAGGCTAACGAAGAACAGTTGAAGATAATTTAATTGCGCTAACCGCATTACAATTAAATCAAGTCATTTGTATTACGCACACTCACGCTAGCGATTCCCGGAAGTTCGCGGCTCGTCCGGAAGCTAACGCTGGGTACCTATTTGAATTTTGGTACTTTGAGAATTCAGTTTACTTCACAAAATGTTATTCATTTGAAAATCTCTACGACTGTGCATTATGCATATATACGTAAATTAGTGACATTCACAAATCAGGAGTTGTAATGGTTTAATAGCATGCAAGCTATACTTTCATACTTTTGTGCGAGTTACAGGCATGCGTATTTTACTTTATAACATTTTATTTTTTTATTTATAAATAATTAAAAAACAATTTGTTTTTACTTTCTCATCTGTGCTATTCAAGTTGTCTCACAGTTCAATATTGTCTTGCCTGCAAAAACATATTAGTAGCTTTGAAATATATTAAAATCCAGAAGTAGGTATTTATTTATTTATTTTATTTTATTTTATTCGGGAAACTTACAGCTAACTTACACAGTGTTCTTAAATAATATTAAATTGAAGGCCATTTAAAAGTTTCCACTGATAGACACATAACATAAAAACGAGAAAAAAAGGTCGGTACAAATACCTATTAAACATAAATTAGGAAAAAAATAGTACACGATAAATTATAAACTAAAAATCAGGAATACTCAGAAACAGGATTGCCCATAGAATCATTTTATGGACCTGTATCTTTGTCAACACATACATTAGTTATGCATAGTTTGCACTAAACACACACTTAAATGCAAACACTAATAAGAAACATGCGGTTTCCTATTTTTCTAGTTAAACATCTTTTTGCGGGTATCTCCCTACCTACTCGTTGTAAATGTCATCGGCTAACACTTTACCGATTAAAAATGTTAACAATACGAGTATTATTTCAAATGTTGATGCTTTTAAGGGTCCCCAATACGATCAATTGCAATTGTACATTTTTACGTGATCGATACACATTGATGCACAAATAAATTGATTTTCTACCAAATGCAATTAAAGTGATTGACAATATTACTACAATTGTAATTGATCAATTTTACAATGAATCGTTTCGGGGACCTTTTATATTTAGGCTCTTTCTAGTTCAGATAGTGCCTCGTGCCGATCTTCTGTAGTCTTGAATATTGAATGCCACTATCTCATTACGTTTACATCATCTTGTACTCGTACATCCTACGCTCGCCCACGTGGCCGCTTCCAGCAAGTCAAAGTCAAATCATTTATTTCAAATAGGCACATGCATGGCACTTTTGAACGTCAAAATTTACAAAATAATAGAATTGATTCTAGTCGCCCCTTCCAAAAGGTAGTTTTCGTATGGAGAAGAATGCGCAAGAAACTCCACCGTTACTCTTTTAAAATGTTTTACAATAGTTTGTATAGGTATGTACATTAGTTAAATAATTATGTGTGAAGTCGATGCACCTAGAATAAAATTAGTATACCACAATAGGTAAAAACAGATACATGGTGCTCACATATTTACAAACATTGTAAAAGTGATCGATGATCGATAAGATCCTTGATGATATTTAGCTTCTAGCTTTCTTAGACCTATAGGGCTATCAAAATAAAAGTTGTGTTTTTGGTTTCAATTGAACTTCAAAGCAAATAATAAAGTCGAAAAATAAAAGTTTCTTTCGCGTTGTAATACTCACTAACATGGTTTATAAGATCTGGCTAACACAATTTGCATTAATTAAAATTATTTATGGCAGGTAGAGTAGAGCCCTAACGGAACGGTTACCAAGAAACGGTAGAAGGAGCGTTAGCAGACCAATGGCCATGTAGGTGGACGAGTTACAGAAGATCGTGGGGAAGACCTGGATGAGACTCGCTCAGACCAGGAAAGCATGGCACGAAAGGGAGGAGGCCTGTACTCAGCAGTGGGTGGAACAAGGTAGCAGGGTTGTGATGATGATGATGTTAGTAAAATTAACGAATGATTGACATCCTACCTAGATCATACATGAAATACTTATAGTTGTAAAAAAAATGCCAAGCAAATAATGCATATGATAACGATCATAATCTGCCTAGCCTTTTCCCAACTATGTTGGGGTCGGCTTCCAATCTAACCGGATGCAGCTGAATACCAGTAGGTATTTTACATGGAGCGACTGCTTATCTGACCTCCACAACCCAGTAACTAGATAATACGATACCCCTTGGTAAGACTGGTTGTCAGACTTTCGGGCTTCTGACGACCCGTAATGACTGTCAAAGATCCACAAATGACAGTCGGGACCAACGGCTTAACGTGCTTTCCGAGGCACGGTTGAGTCTCGGTATGTAGAAAATGGACACGGACCAACCCCGGCAAGCCTAGCTTAATCTGATGGATCGACCCGTGCGGCTGTTATTACTTAGCCACGAACTCCTCTCGATGTAATGCATGTGTTAACGATTCAGTATTCATCACACACACCTGTGTATCTGAATCTGATCAATTCTCTGATCAGTAAACTCACATTTACTCAGTCATCTGTCGTATCTTATGTTTGCTCTGTTGTGATTGATTCACCAAAACAACAACGACTAGTGATATGGGTAAGATGATCCGACATTTGCCTACAGATCATGTTGCATAAGCTTTTACTATCCCACGTAACATAGAACCACTTTTTATATGAAACTAACGACCCGCCACTGCACACTGCTTCGCATAATTTCTATAACTTAACAAAACATCTCGATTACTTTGTTATAATTACATAACATGACGCCTTGTTTCCCCGAAGGGTTGAGCAGAGGTGTACCCATACTTCACCCACATTTCATCAGTTAAAGTTTTTAAAGTCCCATATAATAGGGGGCGAGCCTATTGCCATCAACCGGGCACAAATCCAGACTCAGGGCTGCTACTGAGATATTCTAGATACAAAACCCTATAACACTTTGCCCGACCTGGAAATCGAAACCAGGACCTAATTATCAGCAGTAGCGCTTGCGACCACTAGACTAACCAGGCAGTAAAGAAGTAGTTGTGATAATTACTCGTTAATTTAATATTAACGTTTTAAGTATACCATCGGAATAAATTCTCTAAATGATCGAGCTAACCAAATTAAAATCCATTGCGCAGAAAAACAACGTAGTCACAGAGACACACAAAAAGTGGCTTTAATTTATAACTAATTTATAATATGTATAGATATAGATTGAGATACCAAACAGCAGTTAACAGACACAGTACGCACAAATTGGACTTCACATCGCGCGCCATTTTATCAGTAAATGAATAAATCCAAGAAACGCAACTACAACTTGGGATTATTAGTTACTTTTCCCTAATATACATATATATACCTCAAACGTAACACCGGAGGGGTGAGCAAAGATCATAGCGGGTCGGAGATCGGGCCGGGCGCAATCAAGCGGCCGTCAATCAGCTACCAGCCTTACTTAATTACCTCGTCACGAGTGGGCAGTTATACTTACACGAATGCCCATGTGTGGGTTACACTGTGCACGGAATCTGATGTACCTATACCTTAAGGCATGCCTCTGTGTGTGTAAAACACTGCTCACATTAACAAACAAACTTGGTAGTTTTCCTCTGTGTGGGTCGAACGTTTTCCTTCTATGTGAATCTGTGTGTGTTTGCTCCAATAGTCTGTAAGTGTATGTGTGTTAGTCAATTACGGGTGTGTCAATGTGTGTGTGAGTTACAGATACAGAAAGTCAGGGAGAGTAGGTTATCAATTTGTTTTTTTATGAGTGTGTTGACGGGGTTTTTGATTTATTGTGCGATGTGTGAGATTAGTTTAATCAATCAAATTATTGATCGATTAAAATCTCTTGATAAATAACCATGATTAAAGGCCTCCAAAAACCACTACCGCAAAGTAGTTATTTTATTGTTTTATTGAAGTGGTATGTTAGTTCCTCGTTTTCCGTTGTCATCATTAATATAGCAATATTTTGAAAAAAAATACAAAAAGATTGAGAGATAAGTACTTGTTATTAACAACAAAACGAAATTAGTAATTGATGATCTGGAATCAATATTATTAATGTCACAAAATCATATCCATGAAAGGATTTTTGGCGCGTGGTCATAGTCAGAACGAACGTCGCCATTTTGTTATTTAATACAATTTAAAAATGATCACCTGTCAATGTCAGTCAAGGGTGAAAACATCCTTCTACCACTGTGCCTGTGCCTGATCGTCATTTCCTTAAACTCCAAGAAACACCACACGCCAAGCTTAGTCTAATCCTTTACATTTACAAGTACCATTGTCAAATTCAGTAGTAAGCACACGTACGCTCCTGATTCTGATTACGTTGTTTGAGGGTAGGATGACAATGACGTCATAACAGTTCCGGGGGTCGATCGTATTTGTAGAGGTTAGGCCTGTTTATTTAATAAGGGCGGATTAACGAAGAAATTCACAGTTTTGTTCAAACATTTGGTGATTAGGTGAAGAAGATTATGAATTAATTATATTGAAATGTCTTTGTTTTTGGCAGGATATCGTGTTACCCAGTAACTGGGTTGTGGAGATCAGATAAGCAGTCGCCCCATGTAAAATACCAGTATAGCCACATAACTTGGCAAGGTTTTGGTGTATTGGGAGTAAGTTAGCGAATGTACCTACACGTAGTGCAATTAAAAAAGCTTTTTTATTGCTTGTCATTATTTTAATGGTTAATAGCCATAATTTATTTTTGAACATGTCTATTAAGAAAAACAAGCGAAAACGAATTCTGCGCATCTACGACTCTTGCCAAGTTACGTGCCGGCTGAATCCAGCTGAATCCAGTTTAACTGGAAGCCGACTCCAACATAGTTGGGAAAAGGGTAGGCCGATTGATTGTTTTTGATGAAGAAGTTTGGTGTAAAACATAATTAATTGCTAATCCAAGTATGTACGACTTTGCGGGTTTGTCCGATAGGGTTACCGTTGCCCCTGGCAACATACAAGCAACTGAAGGAACACGGGTGGGTTTTACTCAGTAAGAATCTGAAAAAAAAAAGTGTGTATGACGTGGGGGCCCAAACGCCTCCTGCCGGAGACTCTACGCAAGGTTCGTGCGGTTCATGGCTCTTTACGGGGCAGCGGTGTGGGCGCGCTTCTTGAGGCGGCGGTCAACCCGCCGGTTGAACGCGTTTCATAGCCATCCGGCTGGTCCGAAAATGCCACACGGTTTCCGGTAAGGCGGCGAGCTTCCTTGCCGGATTGCCGCCATGGGATCTGGAGGCAAAAGTCCTTGCGCACATATTAAATTGGTGCGAGGAGGCGAAACGCCGGGGCGCAACTCCGCTGCCACGAGAAATCACGGCACAGTGGACAAAGCTTCGGCGGGATCTCATGGTGTCATGGAATGTGCGATTGTCACAGCCCAGTGCTGGGCACGCCACAATTGCGGTGATAAGTCTCCTCTTTGAAGAGAGGAGAGCTAGAGAGATGCCACGGCACGGCGTCCTCACCTTCCGCCTGACGCAGGTTCCCACCGGACACGGTTGTTTCGGAGGGTTCCTGTTCCGGATAAGGTGGGAAGAAACGCTCGGATGTCACCATTGTGTGGATTGCCCGGAGGACACGGTGGAGCATGCGGTGGAGATCTGCCCGGCTTCGCAACACCGCCGTGTCCTCGTGCGCCTCCACGTGGATGAGCGGCGGTGATCTCTCCGGTCCGGCCCTGGTCCAGGTTATGGTACGGAGCGAGAGGGCAAAGGAGGAGACGGAACGCGTTAGGGAGAGGCAAATTTCGCGCTCTCACGCCTCTAGCCGCCGCAGAAGTCACCCTGGGCATCGAAAATCCCAGGCCGATTCCCGGCCACCAGAAGCGCGGGCTTGCGAACGGTGAGCAATGGGCAGCTCGCCGTCCGATAAGGACCAAGCCCGGGTCGACGGCGCGTTATGTTCCATGCGCGCCTCAAATAAATATTAGCACGACTGACGGGGTCCGCTAGGGCTGATGCCTGCCGGGGCCGTTTGAAAGTCCGAAAGGGATACCGTAGCCCCCGGCAGTACAGACAGGCAACTTAAGGAACACGGGTGGATTTTAGTCAGTTAGAGTCTAACACGCCCTCCCGTTCTGACCAGAGCGGGAGAAGTTATTTGATAATTAACCACCCAAAAAAAAAGTACGACGTACGTAGGTACTCCTAAAATGAATATTGAATCTGGGTTTATAGAGAGCAAGTTTAATGTTATTTATTTTACTGGTTTGTTTACGTTTCTTCATGTCACTTGCTCGTAAAATATTTAGTCCTAGAAATTGAAGCGAGGCAATAAATCCAATATTACAATGTGTGTTGGTATGTATTTTAAGTAACGAATAAGCAGGATAATAGGATAATCTTCCAAATCGACGGCCACCACGTAAAGTATCGAAACTGTAAAACCTCTACTTTACAGGAGAGCGATTCTAAGTTAAGATTTAGATTTTTGTCGAACATGAAATTCGAAAATTTTATATTATCGATGTATCTAAAGTGGAAAATTTTACCGTTTTATACTGTCTACTATAGTTTTTGATAATTATTATACTTTTTCTAATATTACACAGTCGATAGTTTAGTTGGTTACTGCTGGTTACTTTTTACCGAATATGCCAATTTCGATTTTGTTCAATTGAAAAACAATTGAGGGTATAAAAATTAGTACATAATTTTTATATAAAATCATACATCTTTATCTCTACTTGCTATTAGTGCAATAAAACGAAAATGGCTTTTTTGTAATTTCGATAGTATACTTGGGGGCCGTCGAAATATTCGGTTTAAGATACTTCATTTTACTCAAAAAAAACACCATCATTCAGTTCTATGAGGAAAAATATAAAATTCTTAAGTGAAAAGACGGTTTCGCCGGTTCATAAAACTAAAATTTAGTTATAAAAAATTACCTACAACACCATAAGAATGTTGTTTGCTTCTCCTAAATCATGCCTAATCTTAGATGATATGAATATACGACGTATCTCGATAGTAAAAAGTCATTGACACAGGTAAGGTAGGTACCAAAGATCGTCTCTGCAGATGAGATGTAAAACTGAGACATCCGTAGGCACTTTAAGAAATTGACTGCTGATATTTTCATACACATTATGATATTCCTTCGACCAAAACGAGAATAAACGGCTCTGAGCACTCAAATTTCCTAAAGAACTTTGTACACTACATAAAATAATATGATCTTAGAAATACGTAAGCAATTGACCCATTTTATACCTGTGAAACGGTAGCACTGTAGCTTCGTAGTGCAGCTACGCCGTAGGTGGCTACGACTTGTAGCATTACCCATATAGGGTGTTTATTTACATCGAAATGTGATTATGCTACACAATTGAAGGTCAAATTACAATCTCAAAACATTATTTGAAAAATAGTCGATTAGTTTTTAACCGAGTTCAAAAAAAGGAGGAGGTTCTCAGTTCGTTGGATTTATTTTTATTGTATGTTCCCCAATTACAAAAAGACGGATAGACCGACTTGAAAAAAAATTTTTTTTTTTACAGGGTATACTTTCAAGTTGGTCCCATTGTCATTTGGTCACGATCTGAAAAATCGAGGGAGCTCTTCAAATATTATAGGTACACCTACAGCGATTTGGGTAATTTTTATAGTAACTCGTACATTTTCTCTAGGAAAGCACCAAAAGTGACAAGTTAGCAAAGTGGAACTGATGATGAAGGACATGGCCATCGGAACTACTCAATAGTATGTATTTCACGGGTTGCGATTCGATTGTTTTAATATGGTTGGTAAGCAATTGATGCTCATCACAATTCATATGGTGCGGTGGAGCTGATGGTGAAGTACCTGGAGAACTCCTCAACAATTAATGTCCCTGCATCGGGAAAAGCAATATTTTGTAAAAGGTGATGAGCAGTTGACATTAGGCTATTGTAACTTAGATATATTACAAACCAACCCACGAAAAAGTGAAAAACAAACTTTTTTACAAAAAAAAAACATACAGTCGAATTGAGAACCTCCTCCTTTTGGAAGTCGGTTAAAAATGCAACCGACTTCCCAACAACAAAGTAAAAAATAAGTTTAATTTTGGAAGTCGGTGGCAAAAAACTAAAATACTGATCCAAAGACACCAATTTCTGAAATTTAAGTTATTTTTCACTTTATAGTTTGGAAGTCGGTTTTATTTTTTGTAAAAAAAAATTTTTTCAAAAACAAAATCACCTGAAAACAGTTTTTTTTTTTTTTCAAGAGCTACATTTATTTTTGACAAATATTATTCAATAAAAATATGTTATATTACTCTTTATTATTATTATTATTTGAAAGTGACCTTAATAATATCTTATTATTCAATGCTTATTCCAATCACGTATCTAGTCTTTACACAGCCTGTATAAAAATATGAATTCAAAGTTTTCTATTTTAAAAGTTTCAATAGTATCTTAAAATAAAATATATTCAAAGACGTTTTAGTATTTTGGATATTAGCCAGATTTGGTTGTGACGTTAATTTAAATGCGTCTGACCTGATCGACCTCGTATTATTTTTTGGCAAAAAAAGTAACTATTAAGATGTTTACGCGAGACTTGAGAAAGATATTAAGAAACATGCTTCAAGGATTTTTGTATCAGTTTAGGAAATTAAGAAAAAAAGTCGTTTTCAGGGTTCCGTAGCCAAATGGCAAAAAAGGAACCCTTATAATTTCGTCATGTCCGTCTGTCCGTCTTTCCCGATGTTACAAAGCCATTTTATTCGTAGACTATTAAATTTGTACTATACAATGTAGTGAAATTACGTTGAAATTTATTTATTCATTTTATTATTTACACAGTAAAATACATAAAGATACGACATAATTATAATTTTGAGTACAAAAGTAAATTTTTTGTGACTTTTTAAGTCAATCGTTTTTGAGATTTGGGATATTTTCGGTTACAGCCGCAGTAATAACTGTATTCTTCATAGTTATTTTGAGAAATACTATGAAACACAAACTTATTTTTGGGGTCGATAAAATCAATTCTGCATGCACAAATATCCATCGCCACTACGGAATCCTTGGTCCGACACGCACTTGGCCGGTTTTTTTTTCTATTTATTTCATTTGCTGGCAATACTTTAACATTATTGTGGGTAGGTAAGGGCTCTCCTTTATAAGAAAGGCATTTAATTTTGTCCTGTAGTGGATCATTGTTGTGTGGCTGCGGGCAATATAATATCCTTTTGAGAAAACCACTTGTCCAGAAGTGGTTTGATTGGTTTGACATTTTTGATTCGTTTTCGTTGTCGTATTGGTCCATTTTATGTAAGAACTTTTGCTAAATCGAACTGACTTCCTACTTGCTATCAATCGGTGAACGACTTCTAGTATCCTCACTTTCTGATTTCAATTCAATTCAAAATATTTTATTTGACATAATTTTCACATAAAACTACAAGGGCACTTATGAAACGTCAGAAGCTAGGTGCACGGTTCCAATTGGTCGTTTCCTATGGAGAAGAGCCGGCAAGAAACTCCACGGTTACTCTTTTCAAAATGAATGGTTTCTACAATGTTTTCAAATTACAGTGTTAATAGGTATGGGTGGACAGTGTAGGCCTATCAACAAGTACCAGGTACTTAGTAAAATAGGGAAGTTGCAATATTGTTCGTCTTTTTAGCGTGTCGATGTCAATCTTGATTATATCAACCCTTAACTGAACTATGAGTTGCAATTAATTTTGAGCTTTGACACTTTGAGTTGGTCCACTGAAAATTTCATTAATCTAATGGAGCATTAAGTTTAATTTAATGAATTAATGAATCCTTTTAATCCACTATTGAAATAAGATTACAAGACCAACGAGGTAGTGCTAATACTGAGCATGAGATCCAAAGTTCGATTCCCGGGTCGGGTATAGTGTTATTGGGTTTTTCCCCGGGACCTGGATTTGTGCCCGGTCGATGGCAATAGGCTCGCTCCCTATTACATAGCTAAACATAACTGGTGAAATGTGGGTGTACTATAGGTACACCTCTGCCAAGGCCTTCGAAGAATACAGGCTTGATGTTAAGTTATGAAATAATATCATCCTTTAAATCTAGAAAATCAAATTCCATCGAAGAAAAATAATTGCATAGCTACAAATACAAAAATGACTGTTACAATTTTCTCCATCAGCAGGCATAAAACGATCTAAATACCAACCCACATATGGCTTCCCATAATGATTGCAAGTCAGCCCGACACCAATTTGTTTTTTTTTGTTTTTTTTTTTGTTTTTAAAAAAAAACGTTGCCCCACACTAGGAATTTCTCCTGTATCGTGGGTGCGATTACAAACATTTAAACTCACATACACAAACAGCCAGACCCGGAACAACTACTGGTAGGTCATACAAATATTTGTTCCGTTCGGGAATCGAACCCGCGACACGCAGCGCAGCAGTCAGCCGCTTAACCACTGCGCCAACCGTGCCGTCAATTATGCATTTGTTGCACCACTTCTTTTTCCCAGCTAAAGGTACTAGGAACTGGTGAAGGGCGGGCGTTTTGGGGGACTGTCTTATGTAATTTTGACGTTCGAAAAGTGCTGATTCTCAGCCTAGTTTTAATAATGACTTTTGAATTTTAAATACTACTGCGCTACTGCTGAGCATGAGGTCCTGGGTTCGATTCCCGGGTTGGGCAACCTGTTATTGGGTTTTTCTATCTGAAATTTCTCAGTAGCAGCTCGGAGTCTGGATTTGTGCCCGGTTGATGGCAATAGGCTAACCCCTTATTACATGAGACTTAAACATAACTGGCGAAATGTGGGTGTACCTGCTACAGGGACACCTCTGCCCAACCCTTCGGAGAAACAAGGCGTGATGTTATGTGTGTGAATTTTAAATAGAAGTAAAACAGTAAGACCGAATTTAAATACTTGCTTAGTATCCATTTAATTTCAAAGACAGTATTTTAATTAAATCAGGGGCACAATCCACTATCACACTTAAAGAACAGAGTCACGGGTTCACTTTCCAAAATTAATTTAAAATTAAAATTAAATTTCACGTTCTCCTTCATATTTTACTTCAATGTAATTAACTGCAATTTACTCTTTCTCCTTTCCTTTCCTTCTGACTCCTTTAAATCATTTAATTAAAATCAACCGAAGCCAGATTAAATTTATTTAGTTCCATTTCTAAAATGGCTGTTGCAATTTCCACCATCAGCATACATAAAACGACGTAAATACCCAACCCACATATCAGTTTCCATAATGATTGCAACTCTGCCCGTCACCAATTATGCGTTGCAATATTTCAAGCGTTTATTGCCATGCGTGGCTTCCAGCTATGCTAGCTTAGATCTAGATAGAGTAACCTACTTTCAGGGTAGCTGCATAATTACCTCTGATAATAACAACATACAGCACTCAATCATAACTTATGGTTTAATATCAGTATTGTGTGGTGTTTACTTTGGAAATTGTAATTAATTTTGAAAATAATTAAAATGGGTGAAATCTAATTAGTGCCATAGTCAACGGCTAGTGACAGTTAAAATCTCTATCCTGTTAAGCTTAGAAACAGCTGTCAAAACTTAGTAGGTATCGATTACAAATAAAATCACAATCATACAGGGTGGCACTAATTAGACATCGACGCGAAAACGGTTACCATGGATTCAGTACATAGTTCTGAAACCCCTTGCGTTGAGTTTTTTTGTCGGTTATTTTTTTTTATAAATCTGCTGTTTCATAGAAAAGTGCAGTACCTACGCGGTCGAAATGTATGGAACAACATTTTTTTAATAACCCTGTATATTATAAAGGACTGTGGGCAAAATACATCCAGCTCCGCCACAGTTAACACCACTATAGTTTTGAAGACATCACTTTTCCCTTAACTGTAAAAATCTGTCCCAAGGTTATTGTTATACAATGTTGTTACATGATGTACAATACATTATACAATTTTTTTAATCAATAATGGTTGGAAAAAGTTGTGAGATATAAAACCAAACCAAACCTAACCTAACCTAACAGAGTAGTTATCTAGGTCTATCTATATCTGTGGTCGAAACTGAACAACCCTGGGACATATTTGAATGCACCTTGGCCTGAGTAAAGGGAGAAGTAATGTCTTTAAAACTACAGTGGTTTTAACAGTAGCGGACGTGGGTGTGCCGACTGATTTTTGCCCACTATCCTTTGAGAAAGTCCAATAATGCCACTGCTCATCTTCTAGAATTATCTTTTAGTTATAGTTTCAATCAAATAAGGATAGCGGGTTACCTAAATTAACCTCACCGCAAAGACATTACAAGAATACCTATCTGTAAATTATACTATGCTATGTTAAAATAATAGTAAACGTTATTCCTTACCGATTGAGCAGCTTATTGGTTGTTAGCCTGTGGGTTCAAGTTATTTTTATACTGAAATCATAGAACTTATTTTTATATAAGTTAAGGTAATATCTTCGAGGTAAGTAGAAAAAAGACATGTCATATCCATAAAAGCAAAATGTGAATAACATTTCCTTTGAAAACTTTTGTGTATTTTATTAATCACCGAAAATGTTCAAGACCAGAACCTTCATAGCCTTCAGAAAAATGGAAGTATAAAATAATGACTTAACCTATTTTACAAAAGCGGTTACATACACCCTGTGAGCACCAGTTTTCGTCCAATCGAGCAGAAAACGCGCCATTTTTTTTACCTTTACTTCTCTTTAAACCCCTCCAGTTATTCTTTGAACCGGCTTATTCGTTCGTTAACGTACCCGTCAATTTTGCAACCTCCTGACTACCGACCGTAAAGATAATATCCCGGCAATTACGACTTTATGTCAAGTGAATAAAGGTTATGATGAAATAATGGGATGGTGGTGGATGTTGCAGATTTTTGTAACTTTTTTCCTGTAAGATTTTGTTTTTTTACGTGGATATGATGTAACGGAGATACTGCAATGTCATAGTTATGTGATGATAAACGAAGATATAAAGATAATCACCAAGGGTAAGAAAAAAATCTACATGTCGTGTACCATAGAAAATGGCCATCATGTAAGCTATCTTTCATTCTCAGCAAGAGGTAAATCTGGACAAGAGCCACTATAGTTCAAAGAGGCAGCTTGTTAGGCAATATTCAGCCTTAAGGAGCTCACTTGCATTAAAGAACATTAAGAACTATTTTTGTCAATGTTACATACATACACCTTTTTGAAAATCAACTTTTTAGCAGCAGGACTAAAATCACAATAAAAAAGCAAAGCAACTAAAAATGTTTAAATAATTAATTAGGGACACATAATAATAGTGGCCTATTTATAGCCACTAGCAAATAGGCTAGCCTATTCTCAGCCTCGCCTCTCAACATCTTCTAAGCACCTGCGACTTTAAACTATACTGTGTATCCGATAACTATGGCCCAAGTTTTGACTCTTATGTCATTTATGGTTAAGAACTTTGAACTGGCTGTTATAACTTGTGCGTTGCAGAACTATCTAATGCTCTTCGAATGTATGAGAAAAGCTGAGCACGTCTTAATGGTAGCAAGTACATTGTATGCTGTGCATGTCGGCTTCCTCAAAGGGGTAAGTTGCAACACTAACTTACGCAAAATACGCATTAGCTTTAGGTACTTAAGGGTGAAGCTAATGAGCAAAATCATTAGCTAATAAGTTAATATCCGATCGAACATCAGGACATCGATCTCTGATATGATTTTTAGGGTTCCGTACAAAAAGGGTAAAAACGGGACCCTATTACTAAGACTTCGCTGTCTGTCCGTCTGTCTGTCACCAGGCTGTATTTCAAGAACCGCGATAGCTAGACAGTTGAAATTTTCACATATTATGTATTTCTGTTGCCACTATAACAACAAATACTAAAAACGAAATAAAATAAATATTTAAGGGGGGCTCCCATACAACAAACGCGATTTTTTTGCCCTTTTTTGCTTTATATCAATAATGGCAACAGGTAGGCAATTGAAATATTCACAAAATACTCAGTTGTATTTTTATTTTAATAATGAAGTTAAAATAAATATTTAAAGTAAATATTTTTTTATTTTTCCCATACAAAAAACGCCATTTTTTGCCTATTTTTGCTCGATATCAATAAATGGTAACAGGTAAGCACAAACTAAAAAAAGGTTACAATATGAAATTTGTGTACCTACTGTTGTTTACCTAGTCAATGGTACGGAACCCTTCGTGCGCGAGTCCAACTCGCACTTGGCCAGTTTTTTCTTGTCTGTATGAGTTAGAAGTGATACTGATATCCCGACATAGGATTTTTGAAAGCTTTCATTTCAAAGTGACCAGTATAAATCCTTGTTAACTCCTTGCTAACTTTAATACTAACAGATCGGTCCTTGTTGACCAATAGGACCAAAATTTATAACCGTACCTACATGACAATATTTACTGAATTATTCAATAAAGATACCATTAAACAACAAACACACCAATAAACCAATAAATCCTAAGCAAACTTTCTACCCCTTCAATACCCAAACTTAATAAACTCATAATACATAAAACAAAGCCTATTTAAAAACACATTAAATCAAAACCCCACGGGGTTCAGTCCACGCCAATTTAATACAACCATAACAAAAGGGGTGAGAATTTATAGTACAAAATTTTATACTCAAGGAAGACGCCTTTTTCCTGTCACCCTTGATAAATATAAGTGTCCTTTTCGTGCGGAACCATTATTAAATTTTATGTGGCAGCCCTTCACAATACACCCACTTATTGTAATTGCGATGTTCCAATTATTAATGATGCTAGCAGCCTTGTAATGTGTCCGTTGTCATTATAAATTGCATTTTGTTAATTATTTTAATACCTTTAATTGGATTTTAAAGTGCTAAGGGTCAGAGGACATTTGATATGTTGTTGAACTTTGGAGGCGGAATCGGAAGGACCAGTTATAATACAGTTCATACTTTTAGGATAAGAAATAAGTTTTTAAACAAGAAATCTTATAAACGCTAAGCTATTTGGAGAATAAACCCCAAAGTAAAATTTGCTTACAGAAAAGAATATTTCAAATGAAATCCATCAAACTTTTTGCTACTTAATCCTTACAACCATCTTAAACAATTCACAGCAATATCGTTCTATAATCATTACACGAATACCGACCTTAATGAAGGCAGTCAAACCCATAGTTACTCGTACAGTACAGTCACAAACAACAGGGAAACACGAAACTGCACCAAAACGAACAAAAATGTGTTCGCGACAAATTTTTCACTTGGCGTCATAACACGGTTTGCGTGTGACTGTACAAATAAAAATGTATGAAGCCGAAACTTGAAAAGCGTTGCAACGGGCACGCGAGGAAAAAACGATGAAGCTATTTTTCTGGACTGTGTTATATTGATGTATGTGTGTAGGTGTGTTTTGTTATTTTTACGACCATTTTCCACCGCAATAATTTTTGTTTTGTATAGGAGTGAGAGAGACGGCATGTGTTTATCAGCTTCTTGTCAGCGTTTGTAGACTCGACTCTCTCGCTCATTTCAGCACTTTCCCACGTAAGTATTATCCCGATACGGTTTAAATTATTATTTTGTCTACTATCTACTACTATACTACCATTATTATTGTTTGTATACTATCTTTATTTTGATCATAGTCACTTGGTCCATTAATTATTATAGATCTTTCTACAATCACGGTTTCAGCACTAATACATAGGTACATTTTAAAATATCTATTCTTCATTGCCACTACATAAAGACACCATTACTACATACCCCACACAAAAACACAGTAAAATCAAAGTAAACAATAAAAATAAGGCAGTCAACTCACGTCACCCGAAGATTTTGGCGGGACGACACAGAGTAATAAAAAAAAAACATGAATCACGCTGTGCCGTGATGTACACGTGACATTCGTCACACGCGTGTCAATTGTTTCGTTAACCTGGAACGATTTTCAGACTGCGCCGGTTTTTCGGCACGTTTTTTTTTCAGGATAGAGAAATAAGGACACAGTTCGGAGAGTTACTTTCGTATTTATAATATTATACAAGTAAGTAGGTAGTGAAGATTTACTTTATAAATAAACATAATACAGGTATAGGTTAATACATTTCGCAACAATTTATTCTTATATGACTTTTTTTTTAAATGTCATATAAGAATAAATTGTTCAACCCTACTTGTTTCCAAATGCCAGTACACTACCATATTTTAAAAGTTGATCGAGATTTCTTATAAGCTAATAAGCGAACGCGGGGGCTCCAAAATTACTTCACTTAAAAAACAGTCAAACTAAAAGCTTCCTTCATCTTTGAATTCTGTTAATAATACAGTTCGTAACTTCCGAGTGTGGCATTTATCTATAACCCTTAGTTGAATTCTACAACATTTTTATATTAGCCATGTGCCCTCTAGGCAAAGATGGAAGCATCACCCCATTTTACCCCGGGCTCGCAAGTTACCCCACTATATCTCGGAGTAGCAAGAGAATTGTAAAAGGTGGGTAGGGATGCATTACTTGCCTACACTAAAAACGTTACAGTTCCCTTGTTCTACAAATAATACAGGTAATTAAGTATTTTTACAATGGCTACTCATTTTATTCTCAACTTATATTTATATTTTTTATAGAGCAGTGGTGGCCCAGTGGTAACGGCCGCGACTTACGAGTTGTAGGTCGTAGGTTCGAACCTAGGCAGGCGCTTTACTTTGTGTAAATTATTTCATCGCCACTGCTCTCAAAACGGTGAAGGAAAACATCGTGAGGAAACCGGCATGTCCTAGAACCGAAAATTCGAAGACATGTGACATCTACCAACCCGCACTGGGCCCGCGTGGTGGATTACGGCCCACTCCCTCTCACAGAGAGGAGGCCTGTGTCCCAGTAGTGGGAACATTTATAGGCTGATGATGATGATGATGATATTTATATACTTAGGTCAAAGCTGTTTTTTTTAATAATTTATTTTATTTTGTTTTCCATTTTAATTTTAATGAATATTTTAATTTTATGTAATTTAATTTAAGAAGCTTTGTTTTATGAGAATGTCGTGTACACCTGTAATTGGTATATATATAAGAGCCCATACCTGTTAACTTTAATATTTAATGTACAATATATATGCTGTTGGCGTACCTATTTTAAATAAATAAATAAACCATCTTCACTTTATTATCAGCCTATCCCAGTGTGTAATGTGTATAAAGATAGGCCTCAAACATACTGACCTGGGATATGCTAAACGTATCATTCTGCATTGTCTGTCACCAAGATAAAACATAAAAAATGTAATGGTAACAATGCCTATTAAACTGAAAAACAGTAATGTTGTAAGGCGGCAGAAACAAAGTATTATTTGTATTTTACCAAACGAATTTTCGAAAACGAAATTTCTAACAATAAAAATCACTTCTCAAGCGCCATTTAACACTATCCGTATCCAAAGACCAATACCAATACATCATGTGAGAAACAATAGTGTTGCACACACTAATCGATAGTGCTGTACACACTACACAGTTTGAACAGTTCGCCCGGAACAGTGATAAGTAACCGTTCCTCTCGACTGACTTTTACAACTTGAGGAGATACATGGCCGGTGCACTGGCTTACTTTCACCGTGCGATCAATAGCTACTATGGTAAATCTTGGCTTTATTTAATTCTGATAAAAGAATAGCGTGGGGAATATATATTTTACTGTATAAAAGACTATCTTTTGATTTCCCGTTATTTTAAAAAGAATATTAGAAATAGTGACTTTAATTAGCTTCAGCCATCGATATAATACTTAACTGATAGTACCTGTTATGTACTTATCCATTGTCATAATACAAGTAATAATTAGTCTTTGTATAAATAGATGCTGTGAAAATATTATTTGTTTTCCTTAAGTGTTCCCTACTCCTAAAGTGAAAACATATTCCTAAAGTTATCGTACATTTAACAAAACGACTTAAATAAACATCAGCATTACATTTTCGACACATCATGCTTATGAAATAGAACCTACTTTCCGCATTAACTTGACATTTCATTGTGACATTGAACAATAAAAATCTGTCTCTTACTGTGTCATTTACGTAACAAAAAATATAAATACGGCCTTGGCTAGGCTCGAGCAAATTACAGTCGTTGTCAAAGTTTACTCCTCATAAGACTCATGAAAACGTCTGTTATATGCTCCGAAATTGACGCTCCAACCGTTATCATCCTTGGAATATTTCCTCTTATCTCTAGAAGAGTACGAACATAAAATTTACGAACACTTACCGCGCAACATATTTCTAATCGACAATAAATCATTACCGACCTTTGTGCATTCCCGTGTGCTTATCCTTAAGCACCGTAAGCTCGTAAATCTTCCCGAACTCCTCGAACATGGGCCGGAGGTCGTCCTCTTCCAGATGTCGCGGTATCTGGCCTATAAACAGTTTGACGGCGTCTCTGCCGGCGCCCGGCGGCGCGCCTGTTCGCTCCGCTGGTGTCAGCGGCGACGCGCGCTTCGCATCCGAACCGAGGCTGTGCACCGGCGTCGTCGGCGCCGTGCCGATACTCGAGTCACAACTTTGAGGAACGCTCATCATGTTCACATTCTGCATATTGTAACCCAACAACATCGGGTTCACGCTACGCATATTCGCTCCCACAATCATGTTTATCACAGTTAACAGACTTTAATGAACACAAATTTTTAATCACAGTGCTTTGTACTTCGTTTGCCTTAATCTATAAATTCGGTTTGCAAGTTTTTTTTAAAGCTCACTCGTGTTTACTTTCGTTTTTCGCGGAGGGCGAGTGTTTAGGAGGTGGGGCTGGCGTGTGTGGGTGTGCGGCAGATCGCGGCTGTGTGCGTGCCGTCTCTTCTCAGTCACCCCGTAATGCGTAATATTATCGATCGGTATAGTAACGGTAGTAGGCAGTACAGTCGTCCCCCTGTTTTTCTCACTGACTCGGATTATTTCTGTTTTTTTATGAGTGATATTTTTTCTATTATTATTTAATTTTACGATATTATTATTTAACAGTTATTTAACAAAAATTGCACATCCATTTAATTATAAACTACACCTTAGATAACACTTAATAAAAAACATTTACGTACTTAAATATATTAATTATAATTTACAATGAGAAAAAATTTGGCACGACGCTAATTCTACACACTGATTTTTGAGCGAAAATTTTCTAACACAGTTTTCAGAAAAGTCTTAAAAATTTTCCACTATTTTGGAATGTTTTTACAGAGTTTTTCACACATGAAAAAAGTGTATAATGTTAGTCAGTGTTTACGTAGCGAGAGCGGCGTCGCACGGGGCTCTGTTTACAAACAAACCGCGGTCCGACACACGTTATTTTTTCTATATTTTATTTTATTTTTATGCCACCGTTTACCTCTGATTGTTCACACGAAATTTGTCACTGTATACACGAAAAATGTTAACGAGAAATATCGTAAATAATTTTTTTACTGACACACTTATCACTAGATTACTAATCTAACTTATATTAGCACTTGACGACGATTAACCATGACTTGACGCACAAACGAAAAGCACAAAACACGAACTAAATGAGACAACAAATTCGCCGTGTTCCCGTCTATATGCCTACATGTCCACTAACCTAAAATTCCCTCCGAGGTCCCCTCATAGCACGCCATGGGGGAGCCTCCAGTCTTGATACAATCCTCCCTTTCACTCACCCTTAGATACGCGAGTAAATTCGCTTTGTGTGAATAGGTTGATTATTTGAAATTTCTTGTTTCGCTATTCCGTTGACGGTGAGACGCGTGTAGGTTTCGCGTTGAATTATGTGGAAAATTTTACGCGTTTTAGTTGATTATTTACTGAAATAATGCGTGTTTTATCGTGGTGAATTTTGTTATAAAATGTTTACATAGCTTTATTTACTTTTCAGATTTTTAGGAATGAATTAAAGCTTATTTTATGAGTTTTAAGGAATAGGAGTTCTCGTATTTTTAACTGTTATTTATATTTCCGGCTTATTTTAAAAGAATGAATGGCTTATTTTAATTTACGTATTTTGCGGTTACAGTATACAACATACTGTTTTAATTTACTGATAAGAGAATAATAAAAAATAAATTCTTTAAAAAATTTAAACAGTACAATAATATTAAGATTCAATTCTATTTAAATTATATTTTGTTTCTGTCGTAATAAATTATAAGAACCAATTTTTTTTACATTGTGAATTCAAAATAAACGCAAAAATAATCCTTCTAAAAGTGCAAATCAAAAAAAGACCAATGTATCATTATTAATAAACACAGCTTAAACCCGCATCAAGTGTTTGCAAAAAAACCTTTGGTTCTGAATAATTTAGCCAACCGACGCTTAGTAGTCGCTCGTAAAACGCAATGGCAAATTCGGTAAAAGGTCTTCAATGTTTGGTCGAGCTATAATTCAAGCCCCAAAAATAGCGAAGGGGATGAAGCCCCCCTCTCGCCCCTGCGCCTCACCCCCGGACCCCAGCCTCCGATGATCTTTGCACGCAACTCGTAATGGCTGTTTAGAAAAATACATAAAAAAGGAAACCCTCCTTGAGTTTTCTCGAGGATGTTTTTTTTTAATTCATGAAGTATAAAATATTATAATATATAGGGACTTAATTAAGAAGTCTAATTGAGCAATTTTTTTTTATTTTGTACCTGTATTGCTGAAGGGCTCTAGAGGATTTGACGATGTACGCCCTCGTAATTATCTGTAAGATGAACTCTTGGCAAGGAGAGTCTTAATTCTCTTTTTATGATTTTCTTTTAGACTTAGCTATTTTAGGATTGTATAACAATATGTCGACTATGTAAAAATTAGTTTTATTTGTGAATATTATATCTAGGTCAGGTAATAATTTAATAATATGTTCTACAATCGGACTCTTTTGAAATAGGAATGTTGTCAAGTGTTGTCAAAAGTTATGCCTACGTAGAATTTTATTTTAATATTTGAGTAGGTAAAGAACCCTTAGCGTGGGATGATCAACAGCTGATGCATTGTTTTGTCACTTTTATACTCCATTCAATGCCAAATTTAATATTTATTACTCTGTTGGGCTTTAATTACTTTTTTTTTTCATTTTACTTGAATAATTTGTTAAGTGATGCGTGTAATAAATATGGTGATACATGGGTACTATAACATCGAGGTGAAGTGTTAGTGAAACTAAGTTCTTCTAACTGACAAATAGTTTAGTAATGTTTCCTATAGATGCTAGTATTTATTGATGAAATTTTACCTAGGTCCTTGGAAATACAAGAACTACTTTTCACCCCAAATAATTTAAAACTTTATGTAGGCGGGCACAACCCAAAAGTTTGTAAAGAACATATAAATCATTGATGGTAGTTTCTATTTATAGTAATCAAACAGCTACCTAGTATTTTGACGACTGGATCACGTTACAATATTAACGGTTAACAAAAAAATAATTACTTTGATAATTGACACTTCAATTTAAAACAAACACGTACATAATAAACTCATCAGTTGAAACATCGACAATTTAATTAATCCTGCAATCATATGAATTACTTATTCGTACATTTTTATGTGTCAATTTTAAATCACAATTATCGCCTGTATTCAATCAAATGATGTAACTCTGCTTAAAAAATAGTCATTTTGATTGCCAATATTCTCTTTACAATCACTAATTCACTAAACATATTTTACCAATTTTTTTCAGACGTACCTACGCAGTTTGAAATGAAACTTTAGAAAATACTGGTCCTTTGGTTCGAAAATTAGACATGCTCATTATTTTCTACATTAATATTAAACATGCGCCGTAGGTAATGTAAAAAATAAATTTGACAACAAAACCCTAGCAAAAACATATGCACAGAATCACAGATACATGTCAGTGGTCTTTGCATCTCCCATGCATCAATTAGAGGCCGTTTGGTGCGGTCTCGTGCTCCCGAACCGTCAGTCGCATGCGAGTTCCGACCAAATTCTGTAAACCGCAAACATTTGGCCAAACGCTAGATATTTTGATTTTACTAATGTTACGTTTTTGATACGTGTATTTGGAATATGACCGATATATTTAAGTTAAGTAAAATATATTTTAGTGCCTACACTATTTGTATGTTTTATTACGATATATTTTAAAATTATAAGATATATTTGAGGCTTGGGTGAAGTTTGAGTCTCTTGTGGTTTTTTAAAATAAATAGATTAATGGAAGGATTTTGTTATGGGTAGGTATATCAATATTGACAGCCAATTTGTTCAACAGTAAGTTTGTACCGAAGGACTAATAAAATATTTATGAATCCATCAAAGGATAAGGAATAAGAAAAAGCTACCCACAACTTACGTACCTACAACTTCCCCGTGTGCTTTTCTGTGATGAAAATCTTATGACCGAAAAATGGTCGAGATAAAGCCTTATAACGTGTCTTAATATAGCCGGTAAAAGGCACCTTCGTCATTGGTGCGGGAGGCCTGGCATTGCGGTCAGCTGACCATTTGTCCGGCATGAAGGTAACACTACCTTCTGTGTTAATCTTCTAAGTAAGATTTAATTTTGGAGGGAGTATTACGCCTATGAAAATCTGCTTCATCACCCTTCATTTAGGCGGTTGGTAGGTACTTACGTTATAGGTACTTATCTCAAGTGAGACTCGAAAACAGCGGAATTATTTGAGAAGTTCGTAACTCGCAAACTCATACTTCCGATTAAGCTTGAGTTTCATAAAAAGTGTCGTCAACACTTGTTTTTTTACATCAAAATGTCAAATATGCACTGTCATTTTTATGACTGTCGTCATTTTGTGTCTAGAAGACGGCATCACTGTCTTAGGAAAACCGAGTTTTTCCCGTGAAAACTTCGTAAACCTCGACAACAGACAGGTGAAGGAGTAGTTACTAGCAACAAATACAGATGTCCTCTACAAAAATACCTTACAAGGAGCTTAACACTTTTATAGATTCCTCACAATCACGAATCCAAAAACTCCCCAACTCATTCATAAGACAATTTCAAAAAATATATTTTCGTCATACCCGCAAAATTTTAGATTCCTAGAATATTGTTAACTAAACAATGGGGCTACGACCTATTTATTAAACATTCTGTATTGAATATTTGAGCAGTCTATGTGCTAACTGCGGTTAGAACTGTCTTCGGATCTTGTTCAACTTTGACGCGAGGCTTTTGTTCAGAATGTGGGAGTGACGTGGAATGGAAGAGATCCAATTAGAGCTGATATGAGTTGTAAACGATTGAGTTGTTGTAACTGTTTGGGTTCTAGAAAAAAGTAGGTTGTTACTGAAAGCAAAAAGTGATATGTATTGAGTGATGTATTTTGTTATGATGCAGCTGTTATGACACAATAAATAATAATTTTAGGTATGGTTTACACAATAGGGATGATGTCTGGGTAAAAAAAAAAGAAATTCTATTTAGTCCGTCAGTAAGATAATTAAAAAATTTGGACACGTATTTTTTGCTTCATCATATTAATAAAAACCGGCCAAGTGCGTGTCGGACCACGCACAATAAAGGGTTCCGTAGTTGGGATGAATTAATCCCAAAAACAAACTTAACTTTGTAGTTGAAAAATATGTTCTCCCATACGGAATGTATGGGAAAACATGTTTTTGCAACTGCAAAGTTAAGTTGGTCGATTATTACTCGTTAACTTGTAGAGTCTACATAGCTGTGATAGTTTTTCTTTTAATTTCGTTATATAAACTACTGTTGTGATCCAAAACCAACCATTTAGCCGGCAGGGGGGAGGGGACACTTGACTCTAACAAAAATTAGCACTTTAAAGCTTAATATTTCGCAAACGGATCCCTGAATCCAAAAATGGTTTCCACAAACTCACAATGTTTTTAAAGGACCTTTCCAATGATACCCCTCACTATGGGTTAAAAAAATAACAAAAAATGTTTTTCATAATTTAATTTTACCACTTTGTCGACGTAATAAAAATATATACCTATGCCAAATTACAGTTTTCTAGTACTAAGGGTCTCGGAGCTAGACCGCGGACAGATAGACAGACGGACATGACGAAATTATAAGGGTTCCTTGTTTACTACGGAACCCTAAAAATGACTTGGATAAAACGCATTAAAGTTGGGAATAAAACTTACATACTCGTGACGTCATGGCAAACCCAATATATCGCTGTAATCTTTGATAACGTAAAATAAGAAAAATATGTGTCCAATATTTTTTTAATAATCTACAAGACGGACAAAAAATATACACACACACACACATGTCACATTTTTTTTTTTGTTTCGTGTTTTATTACAACCTAAACGCCAGCGGTGCTTATTGTGACTATATTTCTTACTAACATAATCTTTATTAATTTAGAAGAAAAAGCTTGTTGTCATTGGGTTTTTTCTATCAGGATTTTTTCTTTAGCAGTCCTTGATTTGTGCCCGGTTGATGGCAATGGGCCGCTGCCTGGCGAAATGTGGGTCCGTATGGATATCTGTCTAACCCTCCGGGGAAAACAGGCGTGATGTTATGTTTATGTTATGAAAAAGCTTGTTACAGCTTCTTCTAGCTGCGTTAGTTCTAATATGTAGATGTAGTTAAGGCTATTGCTAAACTCAAACCCTGTAGCTCGGTTGGCCCTGACAACATTCCAGCTTTTACTCTTAAGGGATGTCATGATGTTTTGGCAGCCCCTCTATGTCATGTCTTTAACCTAGCCCTCCAGTCCGGAATATACCCTGAACAATTGAAAACTTCGCGAGTCACTCCCATTCCTAAAACTAGTGACAAAATATGAGTAGAGGAACACAGACCCATCGCTATCCTGCCAACGATTGCCAAGGTTTTCGAACATATACTTCACGCTTTCATTTACAAACGCGTAAATATATCCTTATCTGATGCCCAACACGGTTTTCGGCCAGGTCGTTCCGTGAATTCGAATTTACTGATTCACGTAGACTACATATCCCGTTGCTTGGACATCGGTGGGCAGGTTGACGTTCTATATTTCGATTTCCGCAAAGCATTCGACAGAGTTGACAACGATGTGCTTTTGACAAAGCTGGGGGCCATCGGTTTCTCGTCCGGTCTTCTTAACTTCTTTTCAGATTATCTGCGCGATCGCAAGCAGTTTGTAAGACATGGCTGCTTCGAGTCCAAGCCTTACAATACACGCTCGGGCGTAAGTCAAGGATCCGTGTTAGGGCCGCCTCTTTTCCTGATCATGATCAATGACCTCATAACTAATGTTAAGTTTGCCAAGTGCCTGCTATATGCCGATGACCTTAAGCTAGTCGCACAAATCCGAACGGACGAGGATTGCAAGCTCCTTCAGAGGGATATTGACGCCATCTATGAGTGGAGCATTGTGAACAAGCTATTTTTTAATAAAAACAAGTGCTACGTCATGACATATGGTAGGAGGTTACGACCAATACATCATGACTATAATTTGGGAGGTGAAGTAATTACTCGTGTCACCAACATAAAGGACTTGGGAGTGACTTTCGACCGCTGTCTGTCTTTTAAAGATCACGTTTCTGCCCTTGCGAGGGAATATTTCAGGCGCTTGGGATTTTTTTTGAGAAATGCGCGTGACTTTCGCAATTCAAATGTTATTAGGCTGTTGTACACTGCTCTGGTTCGAAGCAAACTCGAGTCCAGTGCCTGTGTTTGGCACCCCTATACCGCGACCCAAACACTTATGCTGGAAAAGGTTCAGAAAACATTCCTAAGATGCCTCTTCCAAAGGTTATACCATTTCTTTCCGTACATGTACCCTACCAACTATCTTTTAGGGATGTTAGGCTTTAACTCGTTGGAGGTAAGAAGAGGTCTTGATCAGCTCACGGTAGCCTGTAAGACTTTACGGGGACGTATCGACTGTCCAGAGCTCCATGGCCTTTTCTGCCGATTATTTGTGCCCGACAAATACATTGGACACCGTCAGAGCCGCCGACACAATTTGTTTGCGCAACTATCATGCAAAACTGTAGCCAGAGCCGAATCCCCAGTCTGTCGTACCCTAAAAATGCTAAATGCCCTTCTGACTGCCAACCCTGAATGTGATGTGTTTGCGGATGAATGGAGTAAAATTATGCGTATATGTCTGGTGTTCTGTGAGAGAAAGTATGCTAGGGAGTCCACTGTTCCATGTTAGTTTTAAATTAAATTAATGTCAAGATTGTAATTGTTTCTATGTTAATTAATGTAATTGGTGTTGTGCCGTTTTAATTAACTATAAATAAATAAATTAAATAAATTAATATGAAATGCAAATCCTTAAGTGACTGAATTCTATTAATGAAAACCCAAGTTACATTTTGACGGTTGAAAGGCTAATTGATCTAAGCGACATTTTGTAAAACTTGCTCCTGCAATTTTATGATTCGTCCTCCTGGACGGATCATAGATATTTTTTTTTTAAATCATAAAAAACAACTATTTAATAGACTTTTATTTACTTAAATCAATCAATCATAATAAGATCTTATTATGATTTAAAAAAAAACAACCAATCCATCCTCCTGCAAGTTTTACAAAATGTCGCTTAGATCAATTAGCCTTTCAACCGTCGATTTGATTGACCAAAACAAAATTACTGTAACCGACACACAAGAAAATTGCTACTGGAATTACATAATCCCAACACAGTTGGCATAATAAACATAGACATAGGTTTTATCGCGAGTAACGCGTACATCGAAGTAATCAACGGAGGGGACAATTATCGGCATCCACTTTATAGTTACGCAACACGGAAGGGTGGGGGTGTCGGGTGACAGAGTACGGCACACACTCGTAAAAATACCACAATTACACGGAATTTCGAGGAGAATACACGTGTTTTTGTTATCGTAATGGGTTTTATGATGGTGGAGGAATTGTTTTGTCACGGTTTGGGATTGTGAATAAATTGAGTTCTTAAAATGTGTGTAGCCCATTTCGTAGTTATAATTAGAATAAGGTCATTTATTTTTTTAAACAAAGCCGCTGACATCTCTTACTTTTCCTTTAAGAGTAGTGCAGCCCTTTAGCAATACCTATCTTCAGCACTCTCTACCAAACTTCCTTGTATGCAATTTCGAAAAACTTAAAGTGATTCCGCTACACATAATCGAGCCTGGTGGAGTTCTTAGTGCACAAACAAAGGCTAAGATAAGAACAACTGCATGCACTTCATTGTGCACTATTGTAACTTTGAATATTTCAGAACTTTTTGATTGTTCCGTAGAGGAAAATAATAAGGAAGGTAGGTAAGTAGGTATATTTCTGTATGTACACACGGCTACACATCAAGCTATACATTTTCAGTATATGCTGACCTCGCATTGTACGGAAATTCTATACAATGCCAGATCAGCATAAACTAAAAATGTATAGCTTGATGTGTAGCTGTGTGTACCTAGTCCTAATTTTAGAAGATAGGGCCATACATATTATTGTAACTTTAATGAACACTTTCTATCTCGCAAACCAAAAATACCTATGTTAAACCATAATAACTTAACAAATCATTATTAATAACCCTTTCAAAATTGGACCATCAAAATATCAATGCCAATTTATTGTATATTAATTACGACTCAAAAGATTCAATGTATGCTTAATTAAGGACCATTTGTATTCTATGGTGGACTGGTCATATTCCTTAATTTATTAGGTATTTATTATAAGCCTATGTTGTCCCACTGCATTTCCCTCTTTATACTTTTACCGGTCTACTGCGATTGCGGGTCAATCCCTTAAGGAGTCCAGCTCATCCTGCCCGGATTTCTTATTGTTTTATTCCTTAATGTTATATTTTATTTATCAGTGCTAGTGCTAAGCTTTAGGGGCGTTTACTAAATGAATCTTGCATATGCCTGCATGTACTAACATCTGTATTTAAAGAACATCGCGTCATGATGTTAATCATCGTCATGTTTTAAAGGCCTTGCTTGTCTCTCTGCTGTGGAAAAGCATCCCTGTTTTCCAACCAAAGCTCTATTTGTTATCTCACCATACAAACACGTCTACACCATTATACAACTGAGGTAACACACAGCATAATTACTTATGAACACACAACCAACTTTGCACCCACAAAAAACATACAGGTTGAAGTCAAAACAACATCAGCGGAAGGTGTCAACAATAGGGAAGTGTCAGCGTCGGTCAAAACCGCACGCACGCTGGGGGTAGGTAGGTAGAGTATTTTCACGCACCCGTTACCTACGAAATACACACTGTCAACTGCTGAATTTCGTAGGTGTTTGAAGGGTTCGAAATGGTTCGTGAAAAAATACATGTTATTTATCGCGGTTTGCTAATATAGGATTTTGGTGGTTCAGCAAGTGCGCCGTATGTTTTTTACTATAATTGGGGATAATACATATAGCTAGAGACAGGTCACAGAATGATGTTATTGACAGAAAGAAAAACGTGACTATCCTGCCCAATGATATAGGGGAGAGGTGTGTCAGTTGTAACAGGGAGGCAAATGTAACATCTGTTGTTTCACGAAATCTATTGACGAGTAGCGGTAGCTCATGGTGGCAATCGAAGCTTTATTTGATGCTGTCTTACTGACCGAACTGACAGGTAAAATAGTTCGCGCGTGTGCTCTCAATAGATGACAGTTTGAAATGTAGCAAGTTAAGTAAAATTTTTGTTTGGCACAGTTTTTGTTATAATAATGAAATAAAACAGTTTTACAATAGTTCAGTGGTGATTTTCGGATAAGTTAACATCCAATCTCTACGTGCAGGTGTGTGATTTGTTCAAATTTACCATAATTTTTTATTAAATAAGTCTTCAATACAAAATGGTGGCAGTGGTGCAAAAGTAACAAAACAAGGAGGCGCAATTGTAACATAGTTAATTATTAAGTATTCTAGTGGATTAGAAGACAGAACGTCAGACGAAGACGATAATGATTGTGTAGTCTGTTTTGCACATTATAAAACGAGTAGAGAAGATCAGTTGCATTGCACAGACTGCCATAAATGGACACAGTCCAGCTGTGCAAATAATAATCCATCTTTTGTGCGCTTTAACTGTTTGTCGGAATGACTGTCAGTGATTTTATTATTTTTAAGTGTTTAGCGTGAACTGCTGACAAGGTTTTATTCGTTTTTTATTTTCATTATTGACGATTTCTGTATGTTACAATTGATTTATATTGCTGTTACAATTGACTCTCTAGGTGCAGCAATTGTAACACTATTAGCTGATCTCATTAAGTGCCATTTCCTAGAATTTTATCGACGGTTTTGTTATTTTCTGTATTTCGTTTTATAATTGGATAACTCTACTATATTGTGGCCAAAAATGACTGCGCTGTGATTTTTAACTAAAATATTATGAAGGATTGATTTTTTTTTGTTACTATTGACACACCTCTCCCCTAGGGTTTTTCAATACAAGGTATCTTTGACAGCTGATGGCGGCCATATTGGATTGTCTATTGGGGCGAATTTTTGACAGATGAGTCATTAAATGTTCGGCATTTATCAAGACAGTCAGTTGAACAGCGCATTGAAATTATTTAAGACGCAGATGTATGACAGTGACCTTGAATGGTTAGCTTGCGTGTTCTGTACTGAGCTCACGCAATGCGTCGTACGTCCAGCCAGTAATAGGACTCGCCCATCAAGGAGCGCTGTTCCAAATTAGACGCATTATTAATTTATTACACGTAAAACAAAAAGTATTTTAATAAAATACGTATACCAAAAGATTTATCATTTAAATATCTTTAAAATGATGAAGTTTTCAGAAAAATACGCTTGGTGAATTTTGCGTCATTCTCAGTTTCTTATCCGCGTTAGATATAACTTTACAAATTAATTTCACTATGTAATATAAACATAATCAAAAATATGCCTATATTAAAATATTATAAAGATGCTCTTATTTAACATATATTTTTTTCAAATCACTAACACTACTCGTTTAGACGTCATCTTCAGTATAAAATCATTAAAAGTCAGCTATCATCCCCTTAAGTGTGTTATCAAAGCGGCAGTTCAGTTCGTCAAATGTTTCGTTTGTTACGAGAAACTTATGGTCAACATATGATAATCATCCTAAGGAGGTCCGTCACATGGTGAAAATGTGATTTAATGCCCCTTGATTATTTTTGTGGGGTTATTTGAAATCACTGGTGTATGCGAACAAGCCAAGAACTATCAAAGACCCGAAGAGTAATATCACACGCGTCATCATTGAGATAGAGGTGCTATTATGTCTAAAACTGATGAAAAATTAGACCTCTCATACGAAACCGAGGTGGTTATTTAAATGATATGGTATTCCATACATAATGCCAAAGAGTAAGCCTTCCAAAAAAGAAAATATAATCTAAACATCAATGTGCTTTTTTTTAATTCAAATATTCCAGGTCCCTATTGAAAAACTCTGCATGTAGACGCAACGTGTAAAGAGAGCTCACAACACACTATAAAACTATGCGAAAACCAAACTTCATACTTCTCGTATCAACCCGAAAAACCAATCAAAACTTTTCTCTCACACATAAACAAATGTCAACATAATCCCAACCACACCAAAAATAATTAAATTGCCAAACTAACGAGGCTGCTTCAGGAATAATTTAGCACAAAGGCTGTGCACGGGCAGCCGACCGGGAAAGCTTATGCCCAAAGAGTGAATGGAGATATCGGCACAAGTTGCCACAAACTGTTCGAATAGTCCCCTTACGTGCCTACTATTTGGAACAAAGGGGGCCTTTGGACCCCTAAAACTTAGGGTTGTGAATAGACCTTGTTAAATCTGGGCATCATTTTCGGGGGCCGTTGAGGGACTTCTTTTATTTATTTTTTCGTTTGTTTGTATACAAGGTTATTTTAAATTTGCTAACTAAACTCCGCGGACGCGATGGGTATCTAAATTGATAAAATAAAAACATTTTTTTTGTGGGATCATCGACCACATCTATTTTAGTCACTTGAAATGTTAGTTTAAAAATCTGTTTTCTTTTTTGTGTAAACTTCTTAGACATGATAGGTTTATCTAAACACGATATAACATAAAAACTATTTTTCTCAACTCATACTTTAAGTAACGACACTTAACAGCGGTTGATGACCTCCTTAAAAAAACGTAAAACGTTTCATTTTATCGTGTTTAGATATCGATATCCATCGCGTCGGAGGAGTTTAACTAGCCATTTTAAAATAACCCTGTAAAAAGAAAGAAGGAGGTCATGCGTTTCTGAATAATGGTCCTTTTCTATTTTGTAGATAGTCGTGTTCTTGTTAAGATAATTTTATTATTCTGATATTTGACTTGACGTTTTTTTACTATAGTACAAAAAGCGGAAAATGGGGTTGGCAATTTGACATATTAGAGTAGATAGGCGGTAGAGGAATTATTAAAAAAAAAACAGTGGCATTCCGGGATGATCTTGTTCAAGTTTTCACTTCTGTCGGCACAGAAGTGAAAATTTGAACAAGATCGCCTTGGTGGAAGAAAAATACTTGTATAGAACGTTAGTCCGTAACCTTATCAAAAAATAAAGAGCACAATCGCGTTTACAAAAAAAAATATTTTCAATACCTTTAAAGTAAAAATATTTGCATAGAACATTGATCCGTAACATAATATTAATAAAGAGCACAATCGCGTGTACAAAAATGAGGTGTCGGTAACGGTGTCGCGAGTTCAATTGTTTTTTCCCATCTCAAAAATTCAATAAATGCTGGGTACTCTATAAAACATACATTTTGAGAAAGTATTAGGTACTTATTTTAGTTTTTCAGTAAATTAAATAACTAGCTTCTGCCCGTGACTTAGTTCGCGTGAAATAGTTACTTTGGGCGTATTTATTTGGATAAGGAAAAAGGAGGAGGAGGTTTAAAAACACCTTCGCAAATAATGCATTATTTCAGAACAAATTTGGTTAGCATAAAAAAGGTTATAGTGAGCCAACCTTAAAAGATAGACCATATGCTCTTGCGGATTTTTTTTAGAACTTTTAAAGGGAAACAATTCTGTCATACATGATTTTTGCGAAACTTTAACCGTTTACGCAGTGCACATAGCGGAAGCTCTCTCAAGGAAAAAAAACCCCCGATTTTGAAACATTCTTCATTGGTGCTCCGCTCCTGTTAGTCTTAGCGTGATGATATATAACCTATAACCTTCCTCTATAAATGGGCTATCTAACACTGAAAGAATTTTTCAAATCGGACCGTAAGTTTCTGAGATTAGCGCGTTCAAGCAAACAAACAAACAAACTCTTCAGCTTTATATATTAGTATATATAGATTTTCCTCTATAACTAGTTTCTATCTCACCCCCACAACCCAGTGTTATGTCCCCCGTACATGCCCGAGGCTTATCCTTTTACTGCAGCAAGTTACACATTCTGAGACTGGCCAGACCAATGTCTTGGGGCCAATAAGTTGGCCATCTACACTAAAATTATAACGACAGACCGCTTAGGGAGCACGCAATGTTGGCGGATAGTTGGCCGAAGATATACAACTTGTGTTTGTGTTAAGTGGGACTTAAAGTCTTGTTAGTCTATAAAATTATATGAATACTAAGGTTTAAGTGCGGTAGTTTGGCGTAATTGTGATTTCAAGGTTTTATTTATTAACTACTTTTAGTTTTTAAGTTGTCTAGCTTGAATATTTTAATTCATCATCATCATCAGCTTATAATGTTCCCACTGCTGGGACACAGGCCTCCTCTCTGTGAGAGGAAGTGGGCCGTAATGTACCACGCGGGCCCAGTGCGGGTTGGTAGATGTCACATGTCTTCGAATTTTCGGTTTTAGGATATGCCGGTTTCCTCACGATGTTTTCCTTCACCGTTTTGAGAGCAGTGGTGATGAAATAATTTACATAAAGTAAAGCGCCTGTCTGGGTTCGAACCTACGACCTACAACTCGAAAGTCGCGGCCGTTATCACTGGGCCACCACAGCTCAAGCGGTGGAAAATTAAAATTCCTTTTATAACAGGAGATCATATCTAGTTATACGGAAAAGCATTATGATTTTTACGAACGCAATTCAGCAGAAGTTGCCACATTACAAAAACTTTTATCAAGGTTAGGCTTGATAATAAAACTTCAAAAGTTTTAATAAACATTGCAAAGCAACGTTAACTACAGGCAACAAAGAACTAATTAGTAAATAAACAAAAACACACGCCAACCACAAACTACAACTCTATTGACTTTAAATTCAAAATAAATGGCCTACTTAAAAACCTCTACGAATTCACCTTCGCCAGTTCGACACAACATAATATTTACGTCTTCCAACAAAGAGTTATATAATTCGCCTCTCACTTTCACCCCATTGTGCGCCCAGATGCTCGTTTCAATGATATTTTGCTACGTCACTTCTATTTTGCGTCGAACTGTCCAATGACTAGTCATTCAACATAGAATGCTGAACGGTATGAAATTGGTTTACTAACATCACAATGGGTATTTTTCGATTATTATTGATGTATTTATATTGATGGTTTAATAGCCATAATTGATCAAGATTATATTTCTTGATAAATCATTTCATGTAAATGTCATAAGGGTGTGCACACACATCCAAAGAACATCTCATTTTAATATTCTCTGAACACCACATTTAATTTACATATCTGCAATAATAAAGCAATTTACCATCACCGGAGCATAACAATAAAACCATTGCATGTCATTCAATACGCAATTTTTTATGTCACCGTATCAACATCAGAACCCTCTTTTTATTCCGGTTCAAACCAGTTCGGACCAGTTTGAGCGGAATCTTGGCGCGTGGACAGCTCACCCCTGATAGGGTACGGTTTGAAGGTCATTGAACCATGGGGCCCAAAACTAGGGGTGACTACTAGAGAAATAATTGATAATTTAGTTTTTTGGCATAGGTGTGTCCCTGGGGTTTAGGTGATCAACAAAGTGTTGTCGCGTGTCTTTAAAAGATTTTTTACGAATGTGTTATTAAAACAGGGGTGAAAATTGTCTCAACTGATTTTAAATGAATAAAAAACTGTTTTTGCAGCTGCATCAGTTCAGGCATGAATCAAGCGCACATGCCAACACGAAATACTTCAAAATAACATACATTTTTTAACAAAGTCCCACTCAATCTTTTGTCCCCTAGTGTTCAAGCGTGATAATATTTTTACAAACAAAACAATTTTTCTAACAAACTAACGATAAGAATCATAACAACGAAATAGTGTGACTTATTCCGGGCATTTCCGTTGCACTAAAGCGGAACCCTTCTTTTTACTCGACTACGGCGAAGCAAAAAGGAACCTTATGATTTTGACTAGTATGTATGTTCATCTGTTAACAACTTCTAAACTACCGTTCATAATTTGACAATGAGGTATCATTGGAAGCGTCTTAATCGTCCGCTAGTTATAGGCTATGTGACGTCACATTAAATGCAACATGGTCTCCTCTAGAGGACATAAAGTTATGAACTAAAAATATAATATAAATTAATTGTGCCATGTTGGATATCAAATGAAAAGGCTTGACAAGCACATTACAAATAATAATAATTTCATATTGTCTAAGTAAATAAATATGTTTAAATTGTTAAAAACAAGCAAAAGTGAGACTGCTTCGTACGGCGAGGCTGTAAAACTAATACTTATTACACAATAAAATCCAAACAAACAAAATTTAAAGCTGCTCCGGAAATACTTTATCACGAAATTAAAACCCCAAAATAATTTAAATAAAAAGTAAGTTCAAAAACTAAAACCCGACTACTGAAAAAACACGCTCTAAAAAGTATGAAACAAGAAAACATTTCAGACAGAAATTAAGATAGGTACAAAAATGGTCAAGGTAAAACCATGGTCGCATGCCATTATAATTTTATAGGTGTTTAGTTTTTTGAACTTACTTTTTACAAAATTGAAGTGGAAAGATCAAGGAACAGCTTATAGGATCAAAAATAAAAATGAGTCGCAATTTTTTTACCAGCCGGAACTTATCAGTTGGGATCAGATAAAAATTTGTTAAAACCCATTCAAAAAAGAATATTTTTTTGTAGTCGGCACTTGCTCTTTATCAATAAATTACTCGTTTATTATCAAAAACTACTCATTATCTGCCTAGCCTTTTCCCAACTATGTTGGAGTCGGCTTCCAGTCTAACCGGATGCAGCTGAATACCAGTATTATACATAGAGCGACTGCCTATCTGACCTCCGCAACCTTATAACAAGGTAACACGATACCCCTTGGTAAGACTGGTTGTCAGACTTTTGGGCTTCCAACTACTCGTAACGACTGTCAAAGATCTACAAATGACAGCCGGGACAAAAGGCTTAACGTGCTTTCCGAGGCACGGAGGAGTCTCGGTATGTAAAGGTCACCCATCCACAGACCAACCGCGGCAAGCGTAGCTTAACCTGATCGATCGACCCGTGCAGCTGTCATCACTCAAAAACTACTGATATAGGTAAATACAGATTTTCCCTGAAGATATTGTAGTTGTAGTGAGGCCAGCTTCTAAACAAAATGGCTCCCCAAACTTTTCCATACTCCAATAAAAATATCTAGAGAAGAAAATTACAAAACCCCTTCTCCCTCTTTCCCGAAACTAATCAAAGAACATCAAGCAATACAAACTCCACTTGTGCGTTTCCACAAAATCAAGATAACTATCAATGACCAAATAGTTTCGTGAATTTTCGGCATTTTTCGTACACTGTCGTGTGATCGTGTGCACTAAGGGTTAGAATACGTGGGGGGTGCGCCGCTATCGAATCGTCCCCGTCGCATTTAAAGGCGAAGGAGACGGATGTGTGATGTGCGATTCGGAATGGCATGGAGTCGGTGTTAAGTGTTACTTTCTATGTTAAATTAAATTAATAAGACCATTATGACTTTAAATTCACATTTAAGTATTTTAATATAGAAGCGAAAGTCAAAATTAACAAAGAAAAAATTTATTACAATTTTAATATGGATGTAACAACTTCCAAAGGTACTCATAATTTGATAAAGGTATTGAAACGTAAGAAAAACATGAATATATAAACAGTGAAATTCTTTTTAACCGAGTTCTAACACATTGAAAGGATTTCTTCAATGTTTTTTTTAGTGAATCCATAGCATTTATTTTTAGTACCTATTGATTTATCGAGCAGTCATTTTATTAGTTGGAAAGTAGTGAGAAACTTGACGAAAATATTGTTTTAAAGCAAGTATTTTAGCTAATTCATTACATCAAATTATCAACGTGCGACAATGACTCCACAGATTCCTCTATCCCCCAAAACTGCGCTAAGAGAAGGGCTCGGACTTGGGAACGTTATTGATTTCCATTATACCCGCACCGCCGCTCGTCATCTTAAAGATGTGTCGCGTTTCACACAGTTTTATATAGCATAACACTTTTATAAAGCGTTACACTTTCATATAGCATTATACTTTTATTAAGCATCACACTTTTATAAGCGTTACACTTTCTCGTTGTGTGTCAGCATTTCTGTACCATTATTATGATATATTATGGAAGATGAGTAAATACTGCATTGGCGACAAACAAATAAGGAGGGCAAGAGAATTCTGATGATCATAAAATGTTAAAGACAAAATCAAAATATTTTATTTCACATATTTTAGTAGAAGAACAAAGCTATCTTTTTCCATTTTACAACATTAAAATTAATGAAATATTGTAAAATGGAAAAAGATAGCTTTGTTCTTCTACTAATTTTCACAATTTTGCGTGCAAAACGCTACCCTGTAAAATCATGATTTTGTAGATAACCGTATATACTTTGCGGCCGTCGAAGTACTTAACAAAATAGAAAATGGTCAACAGGTCTACAATCCACTAAGCCTACAGCGTTCTCACATTCACAAAATATGTAAAAAATAATCTATACAAAAAATAAATTAATTAATAAAAGTAAAAAACCTATTTTAATAAAACGCAATTATATGATTGCGTTTTATTAAAATAGGAGGGCGCTTCGGGCGGCTTCGGGCGCCTGAGAGCTGCCTCGGCAGTCGTAAGCATACCTAAAGACGCCGAGGCTGGTCTCGGGTAGCTCGGGTGGCATTTTCGTAGCAGACACGTCGCAGTACAGTCATAACGGTCACCGCGCGCGCCTCCATTAGCTTGGCAACACCCAGAGAAAAATAAAAGGCAACAGCCTCATTAATTACACGTATAGGTTCGTTTTATTTATTTATCGTAAATCATTAAACAAGTTATGAAATTCATCGAAAGTACATCTTTGCTTCCAAAGCTTATTCACCCAAAATCTTCATTTTTGCCTTAAAGTTCCAAGTTTGACTTCTTCTTCAGCAAGATGAACAATAAGAACTAAGTCCCAATTCACCATTATAAATACACACACATAACTGTTTTCACGTAACGTTACAACTGCTCTGCGACGTGTCTGCCACCCGAACTATTCTTAGTTTTGCTGAAGCTACCCGAAACCAGCCTTGGCGTCCTCAGGTATGCTTAGGACTGCCGAGGCAGCTTTCAGGCGCCCGGAGCCGCCCGAAGCAGCCCTCAGGCGCCCTAAGCCGCCCGAGCTGTATCGAGCCGCACCGATGCCCACCGATAGTGGGCGCCGCGCCTTATTTGCCAGAATTCAGAAACAAAGACTTTTATAATTACCAGAGAAATGCTGGCTTATTTTGCCATGTCAGTCACAATGGTTTAAAACATCCTGATTTATATTTACCAAAATCAGTATTATAAGTTTACGTTATTCTCCTTAAACGCAACCTATTACCGTCTAAAATTATTTACATACTTAAAAATACTTTTTAAATAATAAATAATTGAAATCAGTTCCAGCCACATTTCAATAATGGTTTATTACAGCTATATCTGATGAGGTAACAAAAACAACGATGAAATAGAATGAAATATAAATGAGTGAAGGCGACGCTCGTTGGTATCTGATGAACGAATCGAATGAATTCTTGTAGAGGTGAATGATTCATTTTCTCGAGCAGAACACTGAAACGAGATAGACAAGATTGAAAACTGGAATAAAATATTGAAGGAATACTTGTGTAAGAAAGTAATTTAAATGATGTCACGTTTTTGAGTTAGGTTGTTGAATATTATCCACTAACTTATATTATTATGAAACGTGATGTTTTTGGGAACTTGTTTTTGTTTGCTGACGTGCTATTTATTCACTAATGAATCAGGTCTACCTTTGCCAAGCATTCTGCAGCTGTAATTATAATACGCTTCCAAGCTTACACTATAAATAGCCTTAAAATATAAACCATCATCTCATCTTTTCAGAATTGAATAATTATCATCTCTTAAAGGACTGAAAATTATTCATGATGCATGAATAAAATGGTTTTCAAACCATTGTGGCAGTCCCTTTTATATTGGCCAAAAATAAAGCAAATTCAAACATCTATGACTCAGATAAACATAAAACTATCGTCCTTAAGACAATACCAGAAAACCTCTACCCTAAAAGATAAGGCGACTATCTTAAAAAATAAACAAACAAACCGTCCATACATATCTGCCGATCCTCTGTGGGTAATAAAGGGCCATAGTTGGAAGGGATCAGTTATCGTCGCATCTTGGACTCATCGGGAACTATGAATGTGGGTCTGGCTCACACCGAAGTGAGGAATATACAGGGAGTATTTTTTTTGGGTAGTTGGGAATAAATACATAACTTACGCTATGACGCTACCTACCAATCCGCACTGGGCCTAAGTGGTAGATTACAGCCCACTCCCTCTCGAAGAGAGGAGGCCTGTGTCCCAGCAGTGGCAACATTATAAGATTATTATGATGATGTTATGACTGCTATGAAGCTGCTCGAATGGTATAAATATGAGTGATTATAAAACTAATCAGCACTCTAATTGCGTAATACAACACAATCACAATCTGCTTAGATTTGAAACAAATTGCTCATCCATTGCATCATAAGTTGAAAAAAAAAATCTGCTCAACAACGTAAATAACGCCATAAATATTGTTGAACTACCAAAATGAAACAAATTAGGCAAAATTGTTTACGAAAGTAAATTAAGCAATTAGGGTACTGATTATGGTTAATTTAGCACTACCAAAAGATTGTGAAATAAAATTGACTTAAGAATCATAAAAAGAAGACCCAACGTGCATGACTTAATAAAAACTTTGAATGTTTACTTCAAAAAGCACAAGTGTAGGTATAAAATAACCGCAGCTCTTCAAAAACCTTGTAACAATGCTCATTATCCGGGCTATCCGATTATTCTTTTTTTTTCTCGTCCTGTATCGTCTTCATTAGCATTCTATAGTTTTTAATTCACGTAAACCGAAACAGGTTGCCCACGCAGAGACCTTTAATTACTATGAAGAAAGTAACGTAGAATCAAATTAGAATCATTTCAATACACAAAAATAAATCCTCTTTTTAGTTTACATCCTGTGTAACTCGCTGGGTATAATTAGTAAACCTTAGTCGTTATGAAGTGATATTTACGTAGTTGGGGGCATCGAGTGGAGGGTACAAAAGGGGTATAAGCGCCACTTCTCACGTGGCTCCAGAAATAAAGGAGCAACGTGACCCATTCGCTATTAGGAAAAGTACCCCAAAGCAATACTTTCAAATAAGTTTCGTAATTACTTTGAAAGTTCCAAACAATTTTTTATATTGTTGTGCAAGCTAGAAATAAGTATGAACCATAAACAGATATTAATGTGGGGCACGTTTTTGAGGTTGAAAAAACAGCTATTGTGGGGTTACTTATATTTTTATATAAGATGTTATGAATAAGGTTCCCGGAAAAAAAGACGAAACAGAAATATTTTTAGATTACATAAATTCTTATTTGATTAGTAGGTAGGCTATAGTTACTCAACTCTAGAAACATTTTAAGAAATCTGTCTTTATTCTCTCACAATAGTTATTACAACCATTTTATTTTCTTTCTATAAAATACCTAACAATATACAATATTCTGCCACTCTTTATAGGTACCTAGGTACTAGTCTGTATTTTTCCACTCTTTGACCAACCAAAAACCTCTAAAACACAGATAATATACACAATTTTGATAACAGCCACTCCATATTACCGGACGACCTACTCAAGCACTCTGCTGACCTCCCTAGGGCCCAAAGTTCCATAACTAGTTAAGATTTAATTAAATGCTTCCACAACTGTAGCTAATATGCAAAGCCAATAAACTGCTGCGGTATAAAGACCATCAGTTGTACAATATTCATCTGGGTGGAAGCTTCTAAGTCATTGCTATCCTGGTTAAATGTTAGGGTACAATTAGATGATAGAATTTAACTTGGTAGGTATTAATAAAGAGGGTGGTCACTTTGTGGTTTTGAATATAATGCTTCTATTTTTAAAATGAAAGAAAACGAGGTCAGGTTTACAATGTATGTATATTGTGATGCCAATCGGAAGAGACTGGCCAGCAATCAAATGCAATACGTGACTTCAAAGAAAGAAATCAATAACTTTCTACCTATCTTTGAACCTTATAGTCATACTCATATAGACGAGCACCACGTTGCCAACGATAAGGCAACCGTCGACATTCGTCGGCGGCTGCCGAGTCCACATCGACGACTGCAGTTGCCTCTGCCGTTGGCAACGGCCGCTCGTGTATATTAGCACTAAATGGAATGACTCTTAGAAATGTTTTTGTATATTTGGAAGGGAAATAAATTCGAATATTTGACAGCAGTACCTATTTATCTTAATCATTATTATCTCATTATCTGTCACGACGCCTCATTGAGGTGGATAACAATTAAAATTCTATTGTGTCTCGTTAATGACAGTTGAAAGGTTATCATTGGTGAACTTTTGCTTGCCATGACAGAAAGAAGTTTTCGTTCTTCCTTAACTTTAATTCCTAATAGCTTTTCACTACACAGAAGAAAGTATAACCGCAGACATTTACGGTTGACCACTATTCACCCCTAAGAAGAAAGGGTGAAGAGAGGGTAAAAAGTGAAGTACTTAGATCTATCTATACCAAAAACTAGTCAACCAAATTGTCTACAAGATCCCAAATTAATATATAAATATCCGTGCAAGTTACAAAACCGTGTAACATAGAACAAGTACGCAGTAGTAACGACTACCCTGATATAAGTTGTGTTGCTCGAGGCAAATAGGATAGACCTGAGTCTCCGAGCTTAACTTCAAACAATCCTGGAGATAGGATGAAGATATCTACAAAATAGTGATATTGTGGATTAAACTACGTATGTAGTGAACGTTAGTGTGCTCTGAGATACGAGGAATATATTCATTTGTATTATGCCTTTAGGATTGGCTGGGTCAGCAACTTTTTAGGTTGATATTATAGTTTTAAAATTTAATATACAGGTTGTAAAAATACCATCATAAAGCCGTAATTTTCGCATTCTGTGAATGAACGGAATGCGTTGATGATGGCTAACTAATAAACATTGTGAAAAATTAAAAATATCAAAATGACAAGAAGAACGATACGAACCATTGTCTCTTGTCATTGTTAAACGTTCTGTTACACTACAAAGAAGAATCTGATATTTGCTCACATCTACCAATGGCAATGCAGTTATATGTATATTATTGGAAAGCTGTTTGATGTGGTGTTATTTTTATTTACACTATTGCAACTCATCTCTAAACGCTGTGTATAAATGTTAGGGTAAGTACCCAGAGATGTCAGCACAACTGAAGGAGTCCGCTAGGGCTGATGCCTGCCGGGGTTGCGGGTTTGTCCAGAAGAGTTACCGTGGCTCTTGGCAACGTACAGGCAACTGAAGGGAAAAAAAACTTTTTTTTTTTCACTTTTTAGTTGTGGCACCTACCCCACACACATTCGAATACCACTACCTGCTACCAGTGACAGAAACTTATCATATCATCTACATAGCAAGTCGGAAAAAAATACGTATTTTGTAGCTAACTCAAAAACTATCGAAGCAAAGTTAATAAAATTTACATGGGACCAATTCGAGAGCACACCCTTTCAAACAAAAAAATAATTTTCAAAATCGGTCCACAATTGACGGAGAAATCGGTGGACATACATAAAAAAAAAACAAACATACGCGACGAACTTATAACCTCCTCCTTTTTGGAAGTCGGTTAAAAAAAGGGTAAGTACCTACTTTTATTTGACGAGTTGGTACACACACTGGAAAGATTTCTTGATGTACTGTATGTATTTGGATGGTAATGTTACCTAATACGAATTAAAAACTCGTCAATAGGTAATAAATCAGTTTAAATCCAAAAATAGAATCTGAAAAACCGTAGAACACTCGAACCATTAAATATTTACATGAAACAAACCGCGATCAAACCGTCTGTTGACACAGTCAAAATATTCAGTGGTAACCATCAGATAGTTATCGATAGCACTAGAATAGAATCCCATTTTTAACCGACTTCCAAAAGGAGGAGGTTCTCAATTCGACTGTTTTTTTTTTGTATGTTTGTTACGCAATTACTCCGCCAATTATGAATTGAATTGATGATTTTTTTTTTTTTGTTTGGTAGGTCATACTTCAGAGGTGGTCCCATATAAATTTTATTAAGTTTATTTGGGTAGTTTTTGAGTTAGCTTCAATAATACGTATTTTTTCCCACTTAGTATGTGGATGATATGATAAGTTCTTGTCACTGTTATTTACATAGCAGGTAGTGGTACTCGAATTTATGTGGGGTAGGTACCACAACTAAAAAGTGAAAAATAAAAACTTTTTACAAAAAAAAATAAAAGCGACTTCCAAAAAAAACACTACAAAGTGAAAAATAATTTCGGAAGTCGGTGGCAAAAAACGAAAATTCTAAACCAAAGACACCGACTTCCGAAATTATTTTTCACTTTGTAGTGTTTTTTTTGGAAATCAGTTTTACTTTTTTTGTAAAAAGTTTTTATGAGTAATTTATTTGAACACAAAGCAGAACATCTGTAAAATAAATAAACAGAAATAAAGTTGGCTATATTATGGCCAAAAGTTGCAACGAAATATAACATAACATCACACCGTGTTTCCCCGAAGGGTTAAGCAGAGGTGTACTTACCTATCGTACATACACATGTTGCCAGTTATGTTTAAGTTCCATTTAATAAGGGGCGAGCCTATTGCCATCAACCGGGCAAAAATCCAGACTCCGGGCTGCTGCTGAGAAATTCCAGATAGAAAAACCTAACAACACTTTGCCCGACCTTTTTGAAGTGAAAACTTCTTTAGCATCGTTGTGATTTGTAAATCGATGAAACAATCGATGACAGTAAAAAGAGACAGACACAAATTCATAAGATTGAACGTGGGAGAAAATGAGATAGGAAGCATTATACAGTGTTTCTTATGTTCGTGGTTCCCTGAAGCTGAAGAATTTGTTTGTTTGGTTAAACGCGCTAATCTCAGGAACTCCTACTTCGATTTGAAAAATTCTTTCAGTGTTAGATAACCCATTTATTGGGAAAGGCTATAAGCTATATATTATCAAGCTAAGACAAATAGGAGCGGAGCACCAATGAAGAATGTTTATGTTTCCTTTTGAGAGCTTCCGCTGCGTGCGCTGCGTAAACGGTTAAAATTTCGCAAAAATCATGTATGACAGAATTGTTCCCCTTTAAAAGTTCTAAAAAAAAGTCCGCGACAGCATAATATGCCTATCTTTTAAGGTTGGCTCACTATAACCATTTTTATGCTAACTATTTGCGAAGGTGTTTTTATAAACATGTTATTAATCCTTATCCAAATAAATACATTATTCATCATAAGTATTTAATTTAAAACAAAATTGCCCTAACATCATTCGATTTCAATGAATATCGTAGGAGATATCGCAGTTTTAAAATAACATCGCAGCAAAATAATGATCAAGTACTGCGCGCGCATTTATGATGTGCATGAGGAGAAAGGGCGTGATATAAGATTATAAGACTTTACCTAACGTTTTAAAATTCCACTTTTACTGATAAAAGCGTGATGTAGGTACCTAAAATAGCTCCTTAACGTACGTATTATAAAAAAAAAATCACCTTCTACGTAAACGAAGTCGCGGGTTAAAGTTAGCGTTAACCCAAAGTAACTATTCCACGCAGACGAAGTCGCGGGCAGAAGCTTGTATATATATATATATTAATATTATAAGGGCGAAAGTTTGTGATTGTGTGTGTTTGTCTCTTCTTCACGCTCAAACGGCTGGACAGATTTAGATGAAAACTAAAACCTACAATTATTATCCTCTTCCCGAAATTTTCATTATCTCAAAGCCAAAATTTTTGAAGGTTTCACTTCTACCACGTGTGAATTGCATACATGTTTTTTTTTTTGGGTGGGGAATTATCAAATAACTTCTTCCGCTCTGGGTGGAGCAGGAGGGCGTGTCAGACTCTTACTGACTAAAATCCACCCGTGTTCCTTCAGTTGCCATGTTGCCGGGGGCCACGATTTCCCTTTCAGCCTTATTCGCAACCCCGGCAGGCATTGGCCCTAGCGGACCCCATCAATTCTGCTGACATCTCTTTGAGGCGCACGTGGAACACAACGCGCCGTCGATCCGGGCCTGGTCCTTATCGGGCGGCGAGCTACCCATTACTCACCGACCGCAAGCCCGCGCCTACGGTGGCCGGAAATCGGGTCGCGATTCCCGACGCCCAGGGCGTCTCCTCCTGCGGCGGTTAGGGGTATGAGGGCGCGAAGTTTGCCTCCCCCTCACGCATTCCGCCTCCTCCTTCGCGAGCATTACTGCTTCGCAGAAGGAGGTGACGGCCTCCCATTTCCTCTCGCTCCGTACTTTGCCCAACCTTGGAATCGAACCTAGGACCTCACGCTCAGCAGTAGCGCTTGCGATCACTGGACCAACGAGGCAGCAGAATATAGGTATTCATAGCAATCGGTGTTTGGTAAGTAGCGCTTAATATTGATACAATCTATGCTCATTTTGTTATTGAAGCAGACAATGAAAACAATCACACTATCACACTAATATTATAAAGGCGAAAGTTTGTGAGTGTGTGTGTGTGTGTATGTTTGTCTCTTCTTCACGCAAAAACTATTAAACGGATTTGGATAAAATTTGGTACACAGTTAGTTTATAGCCTGGATTAACACATAGGATACTTTTTATCTCGATATTCCCACAGAATCTAGACTTATGCAGGTGAAACCGCGGGGTGCAGCTAGTGTGTTAAAACACAATGTAAACAAAAGTCACCAAAGACACTCAAATCAGACTTCTAAAACCATTTACAAAGTTCAGTTCACTTATTACTGCCAGTATTATTATTGTTTATTTTTATACTTAGCTATCCCGTATTCCCAAAGATATATTCGTTTGATTAACGAATATATCTTAAAGTATTGAAAGTATTGTTGCAGCTGCTGAAGATTGTAAAACTATCTTTCCCTTGTGTAAATTCAATCTCTTTGTATTGTATAATTGCATATCACATGTGTGAGCACTGTGACCATGTTGTACATTCCATAAAGCTATCATTTACTGGGTACGTCTTTCATTGACTTAAATGTGCCCTGGCGGCTGAGAGTATGTCATACTCACTCAAATGTCTCGCTGATGGTGGCGTGTGTGTTGGATCATTAAGTTCCCTTCAAAATGGTTGAGCTAAATGGTGCTGATCCATACGTCATGTTCGAAAAAAAAAAAAAAAAATTAAATTTAAATAAATTAATATAAACCGTGGCAGCTTCTTAGCTGCCACGGTTTATATTAATTTATTTAAATTTTTGAATTGTTATTATATTTTTATTACGGACACTTTTAACGTGCACGTCTTTCTACATTGTTCTCACATGTATAAGTTCAACACGAATGATGTAACCAATATTTTGTAACAATATTTTGATTTAAAAGAGTTTCCGTGGAGTTTCTTGCCCGTTCTTCTTCATAGGTACCTACTACGCTTTGGAATGGGCAACCAGCTTCATTTTTCTGACTGACCGACCCCTTGACAATCCAAAAGTACCTGGTTTTAACAAGTAATTGGTTTATTTGAAATATGCTTTGAGTTGAGTTTTTGAGTTTGAGATTATCAAAGATTATAAAGGGACCAGTTAGTTAATTCAGATTCATTCGAATAAATTTTAAAACACATATTTATGGAAAAACTAAAAACATATTTGGAAAATCCAAAAATGCACGCCTCATTCAAGCATAAAAAAATATTTAAACGACTTTTCATGAAGTATCTTTTGACTACTTTTTTACCCATCAATATGGGTAAAATTTCTCACCTTGCAATCTTTACGTACTGTCAAAGACTATTTAGGTTTACTTTGTTGGTTGCTGGCAACGGAAGACGGTCGAAATTAGAAATACATTATAAATACAGATATATTTGTTGGTTTTTTGTTAATTATAGTTAAACTACTTTGAATAAAAGAGCCACTTTCAATAGGGTTCGTCCTATGGCTGAAATAAACATATTTAAAAAAAAATACTCAGTTAATAGATTTTCTCGCAAGCTACAATGTTTTCAGGTTTCATACATTGACTGACGGATTAAAAAAAACGTGTGGCACTCGGGGACTGCCGCGGTAAAGCTATTGCATAGCATTTGTAACCTCCATACTTCCTATTTGTCAACGCTACACTTGGGATGATGACGTGATGACATAATACAAAAATTACGTCATTACATGGTAGGCGGAGTGGGGGGTGTTAGGTTTTTTTCGTTACGGAATTTCTTGATTCGGTCGCTGCGCTCAAAGCCCGCGATAAAAGCTATGCAATAGCTTAAAACTATTCTGATGTTTTTTTTTTTTTCGTTTCTGCTGCATTAAATCAATTTTTGAAAAGTACAGTAAGTACGGTTCTGTGTACTAGCAGGAGAGTAAAAATAAAAACAGTTGCAGAAAGGCAAAACAAATTTTTCGATCGCAGAGCACTCTCTAATGCTTCGCATTATGATAGTCGTGCAATAAAACCATACAACATAAGCACCGTCCGCTGAATGTTGAGTACTGAAAACCCGCGCAGTCATTGCGTTCACATAAACACTTTTGTGAGGACTCATCGTGATCAAATGCTGATAATAAAGATAGATTAATGGCATCCCACTGAGCCGAGCGTTGCCGAACTTTGCCGAACTAACATGTGAGAGCGGAGTACGAATTGCAGAATAAGTTTTATTAATGGTTTTTTGGTTCTTTTTTTCGGGTTCTAAACTGGATGTAATTTTGATATGGAGTGTTCGTCATTTTGTTGTGTTTGCCTTTGATAGTCCGGGTCTTTGATGCAAAACATGTTAGACTCAGTTTCAAAAATACCACTGCCTAATCTACTTTTTCGTTGAAACTGGTTACAAAACAAAATCATGTTATCTCCTAATCGTTTGCTCATAAATCTGAGTTTTTAATCATTTTGAAGCATGCAAATCCAACAGTAACAATGTTTCCAAGTTTTTTTTAAAGTCTACAAATCATGTCAAATCAGTCCACAACATCCAATCTATTTCCAAATCAATGCACTGTTTCAATAAAACCCATTCATCAGAATCTATTTTTTTGCCAACATTACCATCGATGCAATCTATCTGTAGAAGAGTCTTGATTTATTCTGTTACTGCTAAATGTGCCTGCTTGACAGCCAAAAGATTTATTACTACATTTTTTCCGCTCCAAAGGTAGAGCCTATGTTTATCTGAACCAACTATCTAAATACGGTGGTATATTAAGTGAGTTGTATCTGCCTGGTTCATTCTGATCGTATAAGCAAAAAAATATTTTCGAGGTAAATTCTGTTGAGCTTTCAGATTTTGCGATATCATGATTTCTTTCGTTATGACTATAGCTGGGATTTTTATTTGGTATTACTTTAATTCAAACTTATGAAACTGTATCCGAGGTTTCTGTCAGAATACTCTACTAACATAAACTAACCAACAGCCGATTCTGTTTTCATTTTCAGAACGAGGAATTTCCCATCTTTAGTTTGTGCCTCTTCCCTTAACTTCAATAGCCAATCATTTATTTTGTCTACAGCCATTTGATCCCAAAGTTTATTTCGAACTACATAATTTTCCTTAACAATGTACCTATACTATGAGCAAGTAAGCAACGTTTGCCTTTTTCTGTTCTGTATTTCCAAAATAACAGTCGTTTGCGAAACTCCTCTGTACATTAACAAAATTGTCTTCACTAAAACAAACAAGCCCTCTGCGCAACTTCAAAAACAAAGCAACGGCAATTTCATACCCAACTTTTTGTTTAACAAAAGAAAATATCCTTTTCCCAATAATACTAACGACGAAAATTGACGCTTCACAAAAAGGGATTCAAATTATTATTCCAGCTTTGTTTGTCGTCATCAAAAGGAAAAACCTTAAAGGTATCTTTAAAAACCCATTTCAGAGTTATCCGGTAAAAATGCCTCGGGTGATTTTTTTTATATCCATATTCACTATTTCAGAACGCTGGGGTGAAGGTAGATGGTGACACACGGTAACAAAGATTAATGATACAGATCTGAAAAGTTTTCAAGTTTAGCATTTTTTGGAGGATTGATGAAGAGTGATTAATTGCTTTTGAGTAGCATAACGATGTTGGAAAGATTATTATGTGTCGATAAAAAAACATGGCACGTGAAGTGACAATAATAAAAATTAAAACTAAACACCGTGGTAATATTGCGATCATTGTTTTGCAACTTAACATTTTCATCAGACTGTAAACAAAAATTATTTGTGAGGTATTACGTTAGGGAAAACGGTTTGAGGCTATTAATATAATGACTAAATCAATGGTGGGCCAATGATAGCTCCCCGAAGCATCCCACAGTGTGTCTCCCATAAAACTCAAAAGGATGGTGGGTGTGACCGTTTTATTCTGCCGTCTCCTCGGCTTTGCAATTCGCTCGCCGTTCACAGGGCTACAACGAAAGGGAAGTGCCCAGATGTCGTCGGAACAAATTATTTACTACCCTTCCTTTTGTCGAAGGCCTGCATCTCCATATTTGTTATTGCGAAAACGGTGTCAACCGAATTTCGGAGCATACCTGGAATTGGATGGCGTAATTCATCTTGATTCTTTTTATGGAGCAAATTGGGTTTGATAGAGTATGTAGGACCTAGCAAACATTTGTTAATGTCTACAGGTTGGCAACAGATAGAAAATGTTTGGGTTATGGTAAAATATTTTTTGCAGGAACATTGAAATGTCTTACAATTTTTTGTTTCCTGTTGCTATGAATGTTGAATTTTATGTGACGCGAAGAATTTTATTTCCAAACATTGAAGTCCTTGTGAGTTTCTATCATTGTCAATTAATAAGCTCCTTCATACAAATATTATATTATTAAGGCATTTAACCTTTAGGTTAATAATTTCATACTGAACAGTTATAGTTTTACAAACAAGTTTTATTTCGCCAATTAATTAGAAAATGGTAGAAACATAGATATAGCGTTCTATAGAGCTGGACGGAAACAAACGCAGGTTATAAAAAAGTCATCGGCACATGTTGCAGCGGAGTGCAGTGAACACACATACACTTGGGCTATAATATTGGCTCCCGATTACTGTGACTGGATTAATGTAAAGTATACATACTGGCTTTTTCCACAAAGTTTTTTTCTGTTAATGTGGAAAACATCATCGTATTGATCTTTACCCACATAATCATCGAAGCTGTAGATGGGAAAGATAGAAAAAAACATGATGCTGCTGGTAATCAAACTCAGGTAAGTTAGAAAAATTTACTCAAAACCAGAGGAACTGCAACGTAAGAGTAAGGAAAACTGAATACTGTTCTCGTATGAAACGATTTCAAGTTTCGATCTTATCGGTGGTCGTATTATTTTCTTTCTCCTTCTTGTCACGAGCTGAGGTCTTAGTAATTTAAGACTTTAACAATTTAACCACGTTTGTAATTTTAAAGAAAATTGTAGTAGTACAATCCGTGTACCCCACAACCATGTTTTGCCATATTTTTATCGAACCTTGAATTTACGCTACACGTTTAATAGAAATATCGGATACATTTTGACTGTCAAATCCTTCTACCCAGAATTTCATCTCAAACATCTTTCTCTCGGATTTGAGTTGATATTTTGCCGTGATTTAAACACCAAATCCAGTTTATAACAAGGCGAAATGGGGAAGATAAGTACAAACAAAGCTGCAACGTACTTCATGCAACATATGTGGACGACTCTTTTATTGCTGCGTCTGTGTTCGTGTTATTGGTTGAATTCATCCGGGGTTTAATTCCATTGCATTTGTTTTTATATCGTCCGCTTTGTTGCCTTTTTTGCTTTTTGGGGCTTAGAAGAGTTATGCTGTTAATTGAAATGTGCTTTCTAAGTTTTATTGTTTTGAGCTTTTAATATGCATATTTGAGGGTGAGAAGTGTGAATTTTGTTATGTAGTTTATTTTTCATTTGTGAAAATATTACATATTTTATGAGGTAGTCTTATATATGTAAAAAATTACTTTCAGAGCATTACAGTAACAGTTATAATTGGTGAAATGAAAACCATTTGCTTTCAATTACTGAATACAAATTAATATTAAAACGCATATCACTTTTTATCTTTTTAATCTAGCTTTGTGTTAAGCAAACACACAGTCTAAAATGGAGCACAATTAAATTACCAGAGAAATGTTTACCCACGTCTATCTGATATACACCAAAATTGTTCAAAGGCTAGCTGCTATTTCCCTAGACTTATTTTCAACATATTCCCAGAGCGCCATTTTATCTCATTCAGACAAACCTAAACACAACACATCAGTGAAGAAATTCGAAACATCCAACTCTCATCTGCCGCATACATGCAAAATATCGTATAACCTCCCATATTTGTTTTCCATTAATCCACTAGTTTGCCAGAACAAAGCAAACACAATTCTACTAACTGTTGTAACGAAACTTCACTTGGAGTATACTCTGTCTCTGTTTAACTTAAGAGGAAAGAAGGAGATGGAAGGACCGTGATGCTGTGTTGTGATAATGCACAGTGTATCGCTCTTTCAAAAGATGAAGTAATCATCTTTGAATATGGTAAACAGTAGAAAATTATATTGGTATTAGTACAGGGTTTACGTTCGTTTTCATTTAATATTAATGTTAGGCATTTTGGAGCTTCTTGTTAGAAGGTTTAGGTATCAGAGATTATTATCATCATACAAAATATATCTGCAGTTTTTCACGCTCCCCTTTGGCCTGTTTAGAACATTTGGCCACTTTACACGACATGGACTATTCCCCTGTCTTTTAAAACATGAAATAGTAATATTTTATTGACATCAGATTTATATCCACCAAAACGAAACATGGTTGATACTTTGGATATAAACTTAAAGGCTCTTATTGGAATAGTGGGTTGCTTGGCAAAGTTTCGTAAAAGACAACCCTCAGTCACCACAGCAACTCCCTCGGAGAGGGACCCTCAACCAACTGTTTTGATAAGACTTCCAAGTCCTTAGTAGTGAACAAAATGGCATTTTCAAAGTAATTTATTTTGCAATTCATTACTATTCAGCCTCTAAGGCAGAGTTATTATGTAGTTTTACAGAAAATCTGTATGCCTTCGTTCTGTCTGATTGTCACACCTGGATTCTTAACTTAATGCTTTACAGTATTTTATTGAGTACCAATAAGTCTATTTTAACGGTTACAAAAGGGACCAAAAATATATAATGTTTGTATCTCGGAATTTTAATACCTACCTTTGAAACTTTAACGTCACTAACATTACTCAAACCTGAAAGTGCTATTACAGAAATTCAAATACAGTCTGGGAAATGTAAATTGATACCCTGTGTCAATTTTCCTTATAGCCATTTCACACAACTGCCAAAGAATGACAGTTGTGATTTAATTATACAGAAATCAATTTACTTAGCAATTCATTTCCCTGACTATATTTAGATACATCCAATGTTTAAATAAGTACAATAACATAACAAAACAGAAATAAAGCAATTACAAAGAGAACAGCTTACTCCAGTACCGTCGGTCAGCTCTTCACAAATGGTCACAGTAGCGAGTGCGTTTTATTGTCCCGCAGGTCGTAAGGGCCTGACACGCGCACATGCAAATATGCATTCTGGTTTCACTGTTTATGTTATTGTTTTAAAGATAAAAATTACATTTAGCACATCTATTCAAAAGAGCTAGTTTATTCTTCGTAAACAGAGACCAAAATAGCTTTTTAATCCCTAGGTACTAAAATTGATTTGAATTTGGAATGTGGATATTGTTAGTAAAAGTTCCAATCACCTAAGAGATCAATCACAATTATTGTACGTACAAGTAACAGGCTGAATGATAAAGTAAACCGCGCGCGAGCTAAATAAAAAAAAGTTTGTGAAAAAATAAAAACGTGTGAAATGCATTCCGCCTTCGTTCGTAATTGTTTACTCAAATTCGGATTTTACGTTTTGTAAAAAGTTTGTGTGTCTTCCTCAAGTAGTGACAATGAAATACATAAACGTAGGTACTATTCTTATTCATAAGTTGTACTTACTTATTTCCTCATAGGTGATAAAAAGTAGAGTGTCCACCTCGGGAGCAACACAATTTTAAGCTCAAGTGACGTACTCTGAATAACTCGTTGCGCTCAGGATTCTACTTTAGAATCCGTCGCTACGCTCAAGATTCTACTCTAGAATCCTTCGCTCCGCTTTGGATTCAAAGAAACACATGCGCCTTTGAAATTGTTGTTTTCTTCCTAGACAAACAATCTACTATTAATGCCTTCGATGTTACAACTTCTTTTAAACATGCATACAATAATAGACAATATTGTATTCACAAATTGGCTTAAATTATTATCAACACACATGATTTTGATGAATCATGATGATTGTTATCATGTTGATAAAGAACTTCAACCCTTTTCTTGAAACTGACACAAAAACCAAAACACACAATTTTTACAACAATGTCAATCGATAATCAAAGTGGTTTTAATAAGCCAAGAAGCCTCGTTGGTCTAGTGGTCGCACGCGCTACTGATGAGCGTGAAGTCCTGGATTCGATTCCTGAGTCGGGCAAAGTGTTATTGAGTTTTTCCATGAGAAATTTCTCAGTGGCAGCTCGGAGTCTAGATTTGTGCCCGGTTGATGGTAATAGGCTCGACCCCTATTACGTGGGACTTAAACATAACTGGCGAAATCTTCTGTCTCTGTCTCTGAAAGACCTCTGTCTAACTCTTCGAGGAATATAAGCGTGTTATGTAAGAATATGAACATAAACTGATTCATCTCAAACTTAAAGTTTTCCTTTCCGTAATACAATTTTAATGTAGTTTATAACATTCAAATAATATATGAAAATAGTAGATATGAATAGCTAACGCATTCAGTAATGTTGTCCAGAACTACAATCGTACTCGAGTATACACTAACTGAATGCCAAGCAAGCTGAGGCGATAACTTGCATTTGAATGAAGTAGGTACTTAAACAAGGTATAAGGTGTATGCATTATGGATCAAGATTATATACAGAATTAGTGCAATTCTATCTACCTGAGCATATGGATAAAATTATTTCGGTGTAAGAGTTCTTCAAAGCTCAAGGTTGCAGACCAATTGCTGCATCGGGTTAAGGGCATTTATTTTAATCCAGTAGTTTTTATTTTGAAGTTCAGAAATTCAAATATAAGTTAAGTATGGCAACATTTAGGTTTTCGCGCGTATTTTTATGTAGCATTAAGTAAAAAGCGTAAAATCAATCATAGTCCCTCATATCTTCAATATTTTAAAATCCAGTACAGGTGCAATACTGGGAATGTCCCTAGTGTAACGGGGATACTTTTTGTTGTTATGATTGCTTTGGAGCCGGTGTAGTTTAAATAAATTTTTCAGTCGATTTAAGTCCCTATCAGTAATTTAAAAAAATATATGTATAAGAAAAAGTTATAAAATTTAAAACATTAAAATGTGAATTACATACACAAAATCCTGTTTTTGAGACATTCCTTGTTTTGCCCCTGTACCTTTCTATTATACTTATTTCTTCTAATGGTTTTTAGTGTTTAATATTGTTGATGCCGTGCTCGTATCCGAACGTAGCTTTCAACACCAATAACTGTATGGTGCTCCCGCAGCCAATAGCAGCCCTTCGCCATGACGTGATATCTACAGCAACCAATAACGCGACCGCTACATCACGCCATACTCGCCGCCCGCCGGAGAACGTTCGCCACGATTCACTTGCTCGACTGTCACCGTTTTGCACTCCCTATTTTTATATTTGTTTTAACAAAATTGTATTATAATTGCGTTGTTGACTATTTTTAACGCGCATTAAATTCAAGCCAACAAAGTCATCTAGTTATTATTTAAAGTTTGTTCCCTATCTCGAACAGGTATTGTTTTGTTACAACAAGGTTTGCGTATCATTTGCTATTCCATCCTTTTAAATTCCCAAGAAGAGTTACAAACTGTAATAAAAAACAAATTTTCTACTTTCTGTCTTTCTTAGTGCTGCAAACCACAACAACAACAAACCCTTAAACACTATACTAAAAAACCTTTCTAAGAAAAACATCATTACACAAAACACATTTTTTCTAATCCCACTGCATTATATATACGCTTTTCCCCACTTTTACTGCCTGTTACTTTATTCGGAGTAAAAAAAAGTAATTCGGCTATGATGCCTTTATTACCGGCCGTAGACGTATAGAGTTATAGCCCTTCTCATTTCGTTAGATAGCCCTTTGTTTAGAGGACATATAACTTTTTATATTGGTACCCGTCATCTAGTTTTTTGTGTTTATAGCCGTTTGCTTTTCCGATGATGCTGCTTACCTTAGTTTATTAGCTGTGTCGTGTTTTTTTAGGAAATAAACAGTTGGGACCCTGTTTTTTGTCCCAGGACTTTTAGATAGGTCTAAGATCTACATTGATCGAACTCTATAAAGTTTTGCGAATCTACAAAGGCACGTAGAAACACTGCAAGGTTTTAATGAAATGACTATGACCCAGCGTCGCCTTTAACCAACTGTATTGAGAATATTCAGTTTTGTTACAGTTGTAATGGCAATCATGTCATTTGGTTTCAACAGGTTTTTATTATTATTATTCATTTATATTTAGATTCTTTTCCGTTTTGTGAATGTGAGAACATTGTAGGCTTAGTGGACTGTAGATTTGTTGACCATTTTCTATTTTGTTAAGTACCTGATACCTGTTGAAAAGCCTACACTGTCCTCCCATACCTATTAACACTGATAATTGAAAATATTGTAAAAGTCAATTATTTTTAAAAGAGTAACCGTGGAGTTTCTTGCGCGCTCTTCTCCATGGGAAACGACCAATTGGAACCGTGCACCTAGCTTCTGACGTTTTATAAGTGCCCTTGTAGGTTTATGTGAAATAAAATATATTTTTTGATGTAGCTTCTAACTACATATACTGGCAGTCGCAATTCAATCATTGATCAACATTGAAATCTTAAACAAGAACAGCTATGAGATTTTTGGGCTTCTGACTAGCCGTATCGGCAGAATTCGTGTGAAAATTGGAACCGATTTACGTACATAGTCACCAAGGCAAAAACGGATTTAGACGTATGAGGTAATATGTGATTTTCCATATTCTATGTTCGTTCATGTATAATTTACCTGCCTTCGACTAAAGTTAAAATAATATTTTGATTCTAACATTTCATCGACATATTGAAAACTGGTATAACAGAACCTCTTCGCAGCTAAATCTAATACATATAGACGGTAACCCGAACAAACACACACTGCTCCTTTATTGTTGAAGCAATAAAGTTCAATATTGTTTAACAAAAGGATAGTTTGGAGTAAAAAGTTGACAATGGCACAGTGCGCAGCGCCAAAATGTTTTGAGCAAATATTCATTGAATTTAAATCCACTGAGGCCGTTTGGATTAGAAGTGGTATGCCTACACTGCATACGGTAGCAATTTTAAAACGTAAAGCGAATTGTTATTGATTTGTTTCAAGTTGGTGGGTTTATGGGGGTTTTTCGCAGTAATTTACAGCATGCAGAGAAGTGTAAGTTTACCTGAATTGATGTCAGTAGGTAAAATAGGCAAAAAAAAATTAATTTCTGATGAGTTATATTAAAATTAAAATTTGACTGCCTCGTTTGTCTAGTGGTCGCAAGCGCTACTGCTGAGCATGAGGTCCTGGGTTCGATTCCCGGGTTGGGCAAAGTGTGATTGGATTTTTCTATCTGAAATTTCTCAGTAGCAGCTCTGAGTCTAGATTTGTGCCCGGTTGATGGCAATAGGCTCGCCCCCTATTACATGGGACTTAAACATAACTGGCGAAATGTGGGTGTATCTGCTACAGGGACACCTCTGCCCAACCCTTCGGGGAAACAAGGCATGATGTTATGTTATAATTAAAAATCATAAAATAGAACAGAACCTTACCTTACCTTGTACTAAAAACTAAAATATTGCGGATATCAATCTTCAGGAATGCTAACAAATATTTTTAGTTTTATTTATTTGGGGATTGAAATGTATATATTCCTCGTCATCCCTTTCGTATACATTTCACAATAATTACAACTGTTGAAAAAACATCACTGCCTATCACACTAAAGTTATCCTACAAAAAATAGTTATCTGAGTGGTCACGAAAAACGGTCATTTATTTAGGTATTTATTTGTTCATGATTAACTTCCGCCAGCGGCTAAGCCTGCATTTATAAATTATAGCCTATATTACTCAGTGATAACATAGCATTCTACTGGAGAAAGAATTAAAAATAATCGGTCCAGTAGTTTTTGAGTTTATTCATTACAAATAAAAATACAAACATACAAATCTTTTCTCTATTAGTGTAGAAGAGGAATATCCTCAACCAACATTATAATTCGCCATCACTTCAACTCAACATAATTCCCCCTCACCTGTTTTCAAATGCTGAGCATGTAAGTCATAACCTTGATCAGAGATCCCGCGAAGATAATGCCGTAATTACGGCCGCGCCTGCCAGGTAGATTAGAGACCCTAATATCGTGTTACACATAATAAAATGGATGTGGCCTCCCCTTTTGTGAAATCCCTTTGCGTACGGAACAAACAAATCGGCTTCGGAGTTGTGATGTTACTATAACTAGGTGAATCCTGCTTCGCTGCGTGGTTACGGCGTACTAATTTCATCTCGTCAAAGAGGGCTGGGGTTTTTATCATGAGAATGAATATGCAAAAAGAAGTATAAAAAGGAGTAGCTAGACAGCAAGTGAGGTAGTTAACTCAATAAAAACTTTTTACAAAAAAAAAAACAACCGACTTCCATAAAAAAACACTACAAAATGAAAAATAACTTTAATTTCGGAAGTCGGTGTCTTTGGTTTTGAATTTTCGTTTTTTGCCACCGACTTCCGAAATTAAAGTTATTTTTCACTTTATAATGTTTTTTTTGGAAGTCGGTTATTTTTGTTTTGTAAAAAGTTTTTATTTTTCACTTTTTAGTTGTGGTATTTACCCCCACACAAATTCGAATACCACTACCTGCTATGTAAATAACAGTGAGAGGAACTTGACATAATTATCATCTACATACTAAGTGGGAAAAAATACGTATTATTGAAGCTAACTCAAAAACCATCCAAGCAAAGTTAATAAAACTTATATAGGACCAGACGGAAAGCACCAGCTTTCAAATAAAAAAGAATCATCAAAATCGGTTCACCCAGTAGAAAGTTCTGAGGTAACAAATATAAAAAAATATATATATATACAGTCGAATTGAGACCCTCCTCCTTTTTTGAATTCGGTTAAAAATACGTACCGTCACTCGAAGAGGCTTTTAATAAATCCCTGAGTTTCAATATTCTGCAATCGCCGATCCAATGCTAAGCACTATGAATACCTATATGATCCTGCACACTATGAAGATAGGCAAATCCTCATGCAAAACTAATGACTGTGGCAATAATTCCTTACGACGTGGGATCAAAGTATAAGCCCACATTTAGCAGTAGACGTATACAGACTGCCTCGTTGAGCTAGTGCTCACAGTGCTACTGCTGGTCATGAGGTATTGGGTTCGATATCCAAGGAGTTCCTCAGCAGAGTCAGGATGTGTAGCCGGTAGATGGTAATGGGCTTGCCCCCTATTACATGGGACTTAAACGTAACTGGTCAAATGTGGGTGTACTTTAAGTACAACACTGCCTAACCCTTCGGGGTTTACAGGCGTGATGTTATGCTATGTTTTTTTATAGGCTGATAAAACTATATTCATTAGCAATAATATTATAGTCTCAAAATATTGTGATATTTTTTTATATATTCTTTTTACTACAAAAGCCAGCACAAAGCTCCGAGTTGTTCCAGTTTATAATTGTAGGCGTTGGTTTATATCACCCGTTCGCATATGCAAGCCAAGCTTAAGGGTAGAGTAATTAACATTTTTATATGGCTCATTTGCATACCGCCTTGATAACTCTATGAATTTAAATTTATTAAAGGTTGCTCTACTTGTTCTAGTCATTTCAGTAACCAAAGGGGTCAGCGTTGCTGTTGTTGGAAAGTTTAGTATTTTCAGCATAATATTTTCTGCCAAGGATATTTTTACTTATGTTCCTTTTGATGTGTCGGGTTTCCTTTTCAGAAGTGTGAAATCATAAAATTACACCTGTTTTCTTGACAAATTTTTCACTTGCTTCAAAAACGGTGAAGGAAACATGCCTGAGAGATATTTCTCGTCCCAAGTCAGAGGCCCAAGGTCGGTTTTAAAACTCTGACACCAGCTTAGTCACTAATTCCAAGAAAAGAAGAAGAAGACTTACGAAAAGTCATTTGAATTCCTTACTTAGTCGCTATAATAACTATGCCAACAGCAACAAATTATCCGTCAGAAAAATTCGTAGTGGAAACTGAGGCTTAAAGCTTCTGTAATATTAAATATTTACCAATAGCAATATTTACAAAATCCTCTTATAATCTCACACGTTCGCCTTCTTATTTTCAATCACTTTCATCTTGTCAAGTCATGTTATCTCAGAATCTCATAAATACTGATCACGCGTCCACTTTTTGCGCATCATCTTCGAGAGTATCGCGATATAAAAAGAGATATGGCCGCCAATCGTGAGGACACCATAAAAAATGTAATGGAAGGGCCGCAACTCTTGAAGTGTTAGCTAAAGATTTATTTCTTCATAAATGAATTCAGCACAAAAATACTACCATTAAATTAAATTATAAAACATGTTGACTGCCTTGGTGGTCTAGTGGTCGTAAATGCTACTGCTGAGCATGAGGTCCTGAGTTCAATTCCCAGCTCGGGAAAGTGGTATTGGGTTTCTTCTATCAAGAATTTCTGAGTAGCAACCCGGAGTCTGGATTTGTGCTCGGTTGATGGCAATAAGCTCATCCGCTATTACATGGGACTTAAACAGAACTGGTGAAATGTGAGTGTACCTCAATAGGTACACCTCTGCCTAACCCTTCAGAGGTTTCAGGCGTGATGTTACGGATGAAAAATTCATCCGCATCGCAGTCAACTGGTAATGTACCCAGAATGGGACATTGTCACGTTGTATTGCAATGCCTCTGACCAAAGTAAAAGTCAGCCCTTGGGTCACGGGAAGTGTCAACCAGCCGTTTCGAGATTTTATTAAAGAGACCTTGAGCACTCAGATGCCACGGACCGAGGGTTTCAACCCCAAACAGCTCTAAAATATAATTACCAATAAGATTATTATACTTACGCTGCTTGAGGATTTCCGCAGCGGCAGCAGCAGCAGCAGCATCAGCACAGTACGCCGAGCCAGGAAGATGGGATGGCGTAAGAATATCGCACACGTTGCATCCCACACTAAAGGTCTACCCACCCACAATAACTAAAATAATAGAATTTAATACCATACATCACACGACATTAAACAAACCATTCATTGTACAGGTACACCTCTGCCCAACCCTTCGGGGAAACAAGACGTGATGTTATGTTATGTGTGTTTTGTTTGTTCATCAACCAAACATTAAATAAATAAAAATAAAATAAAAAAGCCTTTTATTTCTTGCTTATTTACATTACAATTTCAATATCAATTTACATGCAAAATTATTTACGATTTCAAATTAATTTTAGTACATTTAAAAAATAAAAAACAATAAAAATAATATATTTAGTTCTTGACTCTTTAAATGTACAAATTTATAAGTAGTATAATTAATTCAAATTTCATTTCAATAAACAATAGTAATATGATTAAAAATATTAATAAGATTCATAAGTTCATAACGTAATCATGATACAGTTAAATAATCATTAGATTTTAAATAGAAATATTAATAAATATTGATTCAATAATTAGATTTAATCAGAGTTTGTATATTGCAAGCAAGAACCCTCTCAATGAAAGGTAAAGGCCTCCTCCAGAGATGACCAGTACTCTCTATTCTCTGCCGCTCGCGGCCATTGAATACCTGCTACTTTTATAATGTCGTCTACCCAGCGTGCGTTTGGCCTTCCTCTCTTTCTCTGTCCTAGTGGACCTGCCCATGAGGTTGTCTTTTTAGTTAGCGATTATCGCTAAGTCTCGCTACGTGTCCAGCCCATCGCCATTTGAGCTTTTGTGAATAGCTGAGAGCGTCAATGGCTTTAGTTTTCTGTCTTATATCAGTGTGGCGGATCTTTTGGATTTTCTTAATTTTCATGATGCTTCTCTCCATACTCCTTTGGCAAGATGTAATTTTATTTTTTGTTTTTCTAGTAAATTTCCAAGTTTGGCAGGCATATGTTAATGAGGGGAGTAGGCAGGTGTTCATGACTTTAGTTTTCATCCAGAAAGAAAGAAAGAAAGAAAAAGATCCGTACCGTCCGTATCCGTATGGTCATATCGCTTTTGAGTATTTCTTTAAGACTCCAGAACTTTTTCCATGTAATGTTGACTCTTCTCTCCACTTCCATTTCGTTATTTTGTTGGTTGAATGAACCAAACATTAATAAATAAAAACAATCATTTCATCAGTGACGACATCGAATGTCCTGCTGTCAACCCATTCATATTTCGGGCCATTCATCATGCGACAGTCCCGAACTAATTTAGTGGACACTATAAATCTTGACAAACAACATCACGACAGTTCTACCACTCAGGAATTAGATGACGCTGTTATTAGAATTGTTATTATGTTGTTAAATGTTATTGGAATGATTATAATGGGCTAGTTTCAAGTTATCAAAGTTACTAAATATACATGTACATAGGTATGTAGTAGGTAGGTGTATTATGTTTTTTATCACATCTATTCAAAAAGAGCTAATTTATTCGTCGTAATCAGGGACCAAAATACCTCTTTAATCACAAAGGACTAAAAGTGATTTGAATTTGAAATGTAGATATTGTTAGTAAAAGTTCCAATCACCAAAGAGATCAATTACGAAAATTGTATGAACAAGTATCAGGCTGTTTGATAAAGTAAACCGCGCGCAAGCCAAAATAAAAAAAAAGTTTGTGAAAAAATAAAAAACGTGTGAAATGCATTCCGCCTTCGTTCGTAATTATTTACTCAAACTCTGATTTCACTTATTTTTATAAAAATGAGTGTAGCTTCCAAGTAGTGATAATGAAATAAATAAACGTAGATATTCTTGTTCATAAGTTGCACTTACTTATTTCTCATAGAGGGTGATAAACAGTAGAGTGTCCACCTCGGGAGCAAAACTATTTTAAGCTCAAGTGACGTACTTTGAATCCTTCGCAGCGTTCAGGATTCTACTTTAGAATCCCTCGCTATGCTCGGGATACTACTTTAGAACCCTTCGCTCCGCTTTGGATTCATAGAAACACTCTCATCTTTAGAATAGTTGTTTGCTCCCTCGGCAAACAATCTACTATTGAAGTGAACACTTCTTTAGGTGCACTTTACGCTCTTCTTCGACAATGAACGAAACTTAATCGTCACGCTCGGCTCGGTAACGCTGAATCGGGTATACTCGGTTCCAGTCGTACGTTGTCACTTCAATCGTGTGGTCATGTATTTATTTATATGTAGTTAATTAACGATACAACACCAATTACATTAATTAACATTGAAACATAAAAAGATTAATATCGACAATTTTGTTGTATAAAATTTAATTACCTAAAACTAACATGGAACAGTTGCATACTTTCTCTCACAGAACACCAGACATAATACGCATAATTTTATTCTATTCATCCGCAAATACATCACATCCTGGGTTGGCAGGTATAAGCACACACCCGCTTTTTTTCCAATCCCCATATTTGGTAGGTTGTACAGGGTAAATTTTTCAAGTGTGCGTGGATGACCTAATCCGAAAGAACTAGCAAAAAGTACTCAAACGAGTCAGAGGGCCGATTTTGTTCGAAATTAAAATGGCATCATTAGATTTATGAAAAATCAATTTTTTCCATCTAGGAATCGAACCCGGTGACTAACTAAAGTAACAGAGTAGGCAGCTATAAAGTACAGAAGCTTTTTTGTTCTATTTAACTTTCAAAATAAAGTTTTTAATAAAGGAAATGACGCCCGTCAATCTCATTTCCCTCGGTTTGATACCAAAAGCTTTAACGTTATGTTAATTGTAAAGTTGGATCCCAAAGGACGAAAGCGAGTGAGTGTTTTAAAGATTCAGGAGACGGTAGTGTGAAAGTTGGTAATGTGCAAGCCTTGTATACAAGTGACCCTTCGGTTGTAGAATGAATATTAAGCTCTGGGTAAAAATAAAGAAACGAAGAAATAATTTTTATTTTGTTTATTCGTTTTTACGAATACTTCGACGCCTTAGTGTCCTTTTGTATTTATATTTATTTGTATAGTTATTTATTTAGTCATTGAATTTAGTACCTAGTGTCGTAGCGGTTACACCGCCACATACGAACTACGTATCATAGACATGACGTCACACAAATCCTGCATGGCGCAGTTAGAGTTTACCGAGCGATCGACACACATACAAGATTTCAACTTCAAACCGATGGGCAGTTGCCCGCCAGACACAACACCCGTCTGGTCGGAGGATCCGCCCTTTTCTATGGTGGATGAGTGAACTTTACACCCTGTTCCTCATACCCCTAAAGTGTAAATAGTTACTCGTAGTTGTGTTAAATATTGTAAACGAAACTGATTAATAAAAACTAATTCGCAGTAAAAAAAAACAAAATAAAACACCCATATCGTTTCAAATACGACTCGTAAAGCTCTCACAAAGCTTTTATTTTCGTTAACTACGTAAATAGGTTCTAGGAATTCCTGTTATTTTGTGGGTTCGTTTATTGTTCAACCAAATTCCTCATCAAATCCCTGCTACAACATAAATGTGAAACTAGTTCGTCGCGTTACTCGGTCCATTTTAAACAATCCAACATGTTAACCCGAACCTAGCAATACGAATCTAAACTCCTAATCCCAAAACAAACTTCGGAGGTACAAGCAAAAACTGAATCAATAAAATCAAATAGAAAGCGGCCAATGCGTCAGTTTGTAACTCGCAGCGCATACAAGGTTTACTACGAGTATGATATAACAAAGGCCAACACGAGGACCGGTCATTTACAAATGTCAGCCGCTTCCGATTTTTGTTCTACTACGACTTTTTAGAAATTCTAGTTTTCGTTCAAAATGTTTGTTATGTAGAATTGACAGGGTTCAATGGATACAACAATGCAAATAAGGATATACAATGCATTAGATTTAATTCATGAACGTTTATAGTAATTTTTAAAGGTTCTAAGTAGATTTCAAATTTACCAATGTTCAATTTGAAGTCGACCGACAGCTGTATGCCATTATTAAAAAATACAAATTATTAACTCTCCATCTCTTAATTTTTTTGAAATTGCGGTATTTGTTAAGGTAAATCAATTTCTATTTCCACGACTAACTGACGCCTTCCCCCGTAACAGACGTGACAAAAATCAACTGTGTGCACATACGTCAAAGACGACATTAATAGAAAAAAGCGTATTCTGCATGGCTCCAAAAATGTATAGTAAAAAACTTTTTACAAAAAAAAAACAACCGACCTCCAAAAAAAAACACTACAAAGTGAAAAATAACTTTAATTTCGGAAGTCGGTGTCTTGGGTTTTGTATTTTCGTTTTTTGCCACCGACTTCCGAAATTAAAGTTATTTTTCACTTTGTAGTGTTTTTTTTTGGAGGTCGGTTGTTTTTTTTTTGTAAAAAGTTTTTATTTTTCACTTTTTAGTTGTGGTACCTACCCCAAACACATTCGAATACCACTACCTGCTACCAGTGACAGAAACTTATCATATCATCTACATACTAAGTGGGAAAAAATACGTATTTTGTAGCTAACTCAAAAACTATCCAAGCAAAGTTAATGAAATTTATATGGGACCAATTCGACAGCACACCCTTTCAAACAAAAAAAGAATTTTCAAAATCAGTCCACAATTGACGGAGAAATCGGTGGACATACATAAAAAAAAAAAAAAAACAAACATACGCGACGAACATATAACCTCCTCCTTTTTGGAAGTCGGTTAAAAATACCACAGTCATATAAAGCATTGCCGGTAAATTTGTTTAAAAAAAGATGCGAGATTTATTAACGGATAACTGTTATTATAATATAAGTGACTTTTTGAATGACACTACTATGTACTTGGATTTAAGTGCATTTAGTATTTAGTTTTATTTTGTAATTTAATTTTTTTATTTTATTTATTTTTTGTAATTTTATTAAAATTTGTATGCTTTACGGGTGAAACATATACGCACGAAATATTAATATTGTGACATCCTGCATGCTTAATTTGCATGTATACCCATGTTTGGACGAATAAAATTATCTTTACCATTAAACCTCAGGCTTAAAATAACTTTAGGTCACTAATTGTAAAACCATAAGAACTAGTCAAAATCATGCATGAAATTTGAATTCTTATAAAACGGTGTACTCGTGTGTAATGATATAATTAAAGCAGCTTAAAGCAACCATACTACATCCATAAAACACGAGATATGACTCCAGAAAAATCCTCAGAAGAACACTGGTAAAATAAGCACGACAGAAATGTTGAAAATAAAGTACACAGAAAAATATGTGGAGTTAATTAAGTATGAAGAATACATGAATGTGTGCGAGTATGAATGTGGGGGTCGGTGTGAACATGAGACACGTTCATGTTCTGAGCACACGAAGAATGTCGGGGGAAGAAAAATTCAAATGACAAGTAAATAAATACGAAGATGAAATTTTAAATCGCGAAAATGAAAGAAAATTCGGTTAAATGTGGTCGCAGTAACCAACCTAGAATATCCCAGTCAAACTGATTAGGTTAAATCTAACCTAACCACTTAGTCGCACTAAGTAAGCTTGGGCACCTGACCAAATGGTTTAGATTAGGTTGGCCTAGGGGTCGCTAAAAAACTGGGACTCTGTTTTACACATTGCTCTTGCTGTAACTTGAGTATGGACAGCAGCATCGTCTTTGCGATGGTGTAACAAAAGTCCGCTTCGATCGTCGACTTGTTGGCAAAACGTAGTAATTAGAGCAATTAGCCTAATAACAGTTAGGACTGGAAAGTAGACTCCCAGTGGGTGTCTGTGTGTCTGAGAAAAATTAAAAAGGAAAATTGTTGAGAAAAGATTAAGCCAAACTTTAAAGACAAACAAACTTTATAATAAATTATAAATTGACTAAATTAAAGGAAATTGTTTTAGAAAATCTACTTGGAAATCTTGAAAATGAAGTACCTACAAGAAATTTGACTACATTAAAATCAGTGTCGAATTTCTCATGAAGCATTTCCCCATTTGTAATGTTGGGTACCCAATGTTCAATTAGTACGGTCGGCACCCAATGTCGCCATTTTGTTAATGAGCCATTTTAGATGTTTGACATTTTGTCGTAAACTTGTTACAAAATGAAAGTGTTCACACTTAGTTAGTTGGCTGTTCATTATTAACTTACCCTTTTATTTCCTGATTTTATAGAAAGCTGTAAAAATTTATTTCATTTGATTTCTCGGAAATAACAAAAATGAAAAATTTTATGCATTGGTTGTAAAGGGCTTTTATAGGCTTTGTGGTTAAAAAGTTGGAAAATTACTCAAATTAAAATTATGTAGGTACTCTATTTTTACAGCAAACATATTGACAAAAACTATCACAGTTTAATGCCATTTAATTCCTTGCTAGAATTAATATGAAACAATTTAATTGATTCAACAAAAAGCCGCAAAATCAATGTTTAACAAATTATACGCAGCATCGACCACAGAACATAAAACATTTCGAGTGTTTACCACTCGCAGATGTGTAATAGTCGGTCAACACTGCCCTGGGGGACGTTCGCAAATTGCGAGTACGGACGCTTCGAATTTTTAACACATTTTTAAACGGAACTGCAGAAAAATATATGAGGTGGAAGTGAATACCTACTTCACCTGGTGTAATACCGGTGGAAAGTGCTAGAACTGCGATCGACCGTCCGTTTTAGAGCAGTGAACACGGAAAATAGCTCCTTGATAAAATATAAGCCTTCTATAGTACTTCTAGGCTTAATATGAGGACTACGACAAGCTATTTGAACTTAAAATGAATGTAGTTCCCTAATTTCCTAATTTTGTAGTTCCTTTATTTCGTCCACTTTATCCATGGAACTCAATTCGCGACTGCATTGCTTCAGACTTTTGCCAACGTTGGAGATAATAGAGCAGTGGTAGCCCAGTGGTAACGGCCGCTGCTTATGAGTTGTAAGGTCGTAGGTTCGAACCCTGCCTAAACTACTGAACCGATTTAGATGAATGAGGTATCAATAGAATCGTAATAATGGTCCGGGTGGAAAAGGCTATATAAATTCCCTCTAAATTTAATATGGTGGACTTTACAGGTAAATTTATGACCTCGAAAAAAATTAAATTGAGATAATCGTGACATGTTTGGTAGAAAGGTCTTGGCGAGCACATTACATATATGTGTAAATATCATATTGTCTAAGTAAATAAATATGTTTAATTTAGTAATAAAAACGAGCAAAAGCAAGACTACGTTACGTACGGCGCGGCTGTAAAATTAATACCTATTATACAATAAAAAGCATGATTAAAGTATTTATTACTGACCTATCGTATTACTCTTATTTACGTTGTCGCGACGTTTATCAAGCATTAAAATGGAAAAGTATGAAATAAAAAATTAACTTTAAAAATCTGTAACCCGTCTACGGAAAAATAAAAGTGATCCAAAAAGTACGAAACAAGCAAATATTTCAGACAGAAATCAAGACATAGGTACAAAAATGGTCAAGATAAAGCCGTGGTCACATGCCTGAATACTATGTGGGTGACAAGAACACCTACAAAATTATAATGGCATGCGACGGCGGCTTTACCTTGACCATTTTGTACATGAGTCTTGATTTCTGTCTGAAATATTTTCTTGTTTTGTACTTTTTAGATCACTTTTATTTTTCTATAATTGGGTTACAGTTTTTAAACTTATTTTTTTATTTCGTGTAGGTACGTCAAAACCAGTATTAATATTTAGTCACAAAATAAAAGCAGTTAATCATTACCTGTGTCAGTAGTCAGTCAACGTGATCACAAACGCCAAAAATGTTATCCAAAATTGTTGTTTTATTATTGCAATTGAAAAGGAAATTAATTTTTGATGCACAAAATCAACGTCAACAACTTCCCCACAGGACTTTAAACCGTTTAGCCATTACGCAGGTGTGTGAGTAGATCAACACAGCCCAGGGGAACGCAATTTGTGACTCCACCGTTTCAGATTTTGACGCGGTCCAACAACAAATAAATGAACTCACACAGAATGTCTCGTAAACCTTACGTATGCAATTACGTAGGGTGCTTTTTTTAAAAATCTTTGCACGACTATCATAATGCGAAGCATTAGAGAGTGCTCGGCGATCGAAAAATTTGTTTTGCCTTTCTGCAACTGTTTTTATTGTTATACTCCTGCTAGTACACAGAACCTACTTAATTTATATACAATGGTATAGATTGATTTAGATAATTTAATGGAGATTAATACTGTACTATTCAATACTATTTAATGCAGCAGAAACGAAAACAACATCAAAATATTTAAAAAAAAACCCGTTAATCAATGTATGAAACCTGAAAACGTTGTAGTTAGCGAGAAAATCAATTAATTGAGTAAATTATTTTTAATAGATTCGTGTCAGCCATAAGAGGAACTCTATTGAAAATGGCTCTTTTATTCAAAGCAGTTTAGTTATTTATAATTAATAATTGACCATTTCATGAAATGGCCAACTACAATTGGCGTGTGTGTTGTTTTGGTCCTGACTATTGCATTACCTAATTTCTCATTATTAGTTCTAAAATCATCGGGCAATGAGTCAGTTTCTTGTCGTCACGGGCGGTCACCAAAACAATTCTCAGGTTCAACGAGGAAATTTGATATTCGAAAGAGGATTTTTATTTATTCTCGACAAACGAGCTTATAGATGTTATGATATTAGGTTTCGATGCGATAACTCGACACTCAAAGAACGGTTTCATCCCATAATATAGTATTCTTATATACGTACACAGAGCCACAGTTTGGCTGATGACCTGAACAAAGAAAATCATACCTATAACTAGTTTTCTACCCACTAGTTCCAATTCTACTAGAACTTACTACCCTTTCTATACTATGTTCCACATCATATGACCTAAGTAAAATCTTCGGCACAATCAATTCACATTTATCAAGCAGCTTATCGCCCAACATCGATAGTTAAATGTTATTGCGTTGGTCATAAATCCTCGCTTTATAAAGGCATATAACACTAGTTAGGTAAAGAGAAGTGCGAATGCCATAGTGGAGGAATTCGCAGAAAGTCGGCTTTGGTGTGAGAGAAATAACGGGAAAGCTGAAGGAATGAGAGGAATTTAATAAGTATCGTGTTGTCTTTGTCTAAGATGTCTTGCTATCTCTTTTTGCGGTTATGTGGAATATGAAATGTGTTAAGGATTATTGTTTATTGGTGTTCGTGAAATCTGTTTGAAAGTAGGTAGGACCTGCACAATTGACCCACTTGAAGTTGACAATGAAGTTAGATTCTTTTGTCACGATTTTGATTCTGTCGGTTCTCGAAAAGCAAAGCTCTAAAACACCACACAACACCACAGTCCACCGTTTCTCATAACGAAAGGACAGTGTTAGGTTGTGTTTATAGATTAAGTTTACTAACACAGTTTTTACATAGGTTGTATTGTAACTGACATATTGAGTCTGTGTTACTTGTTAATTCAATAAAAATAAATAAACAATTATTTACCAATGTTTAATTGATTACAAATATTTGTTTAATAATACGTTTTATAGTTTCACTCGTGTAGTTATTTTATGTTTTCACGACAACTACTACAAAGAATACAATATATATGTACAATAGCAATAGTTATAAATCTGAATTATTATTTGTTCCCAAAAAGAACACTGATCCGTCCGTTTTCTGGTTACCGTCGGTTTATCACGTCGTAAAGATTGAAGTGAAGGGAATAGGTTCACCCTTTATCATCGGCTCTCAGTCTCGTCGCGATAAAATTCGTTTTGTGACAGACACGACAAATGTAGGCGATATGGAAATATTCAACTGAAAATATTTTTTTTTGTTTGAGAGAAACTTTAATAGGCGTGTTCTATTTTTTTTTTGGTTTGCTATAAACAATTATTATCTATCCATTTGTAGAGATTACAATGTGTGTAACATCCCTTTCAATTATCATAATCAAAATATCATGAAATTAAAACAAAAATCACCGCAAAAAAAGGCTAATTACGGAAACTAGTTAGTAAGAAAAAAAGCGATAAAATTGGAAACGCAATAGCGCTTGGAACGGCCAGTTGGGCACAGCGGCGGGCGAGCCGCGAACGAATGAGCGTATCTCCTCAAATGGAAACAACATGGCGAAAAAACCGAGTGAAGCTCGATCTGGTAAATTATTTTAAGGCCCCGTACCATACATTTATCGTCTCTTGTTAGGCCAGGCCTACGGTTAGCTCTATAATTGAATATCAAACTTTGATCTTCAATTAAATTCGCTCCATGTAAGCTGCATCTGGTTAGACAGAAAGCCGACCTCAACATAGTTAGGGAAACAGCCACGAAAAAAACAAACGCCCTAAAAACGAAACAATTTAATATCATCGTTTGCCTTGTTTCGTTTTTGTTAAAAAAAACTTTATAACACTACCTTATTAGCTAAGGTTCGATTGTTCAATACCTAGGAACTTGCTGTCTTAGTGCACGACACTATTTACCCACGAACACAAAAACCGTAGATGTGTTGCACATAGCGCAGAAGTTTTCAATATTTTGTAGCCCTCTTTTTGTTATGCCTATCTATAATTTTGAATCTAAGCAATAGAAGTACTAAATGAAAATTCAAAACCCACCATTCAGCAATATTATTTCACCCCACACAAAAAGATGAACAGAGCCAAGGGAACTCCGAAATCGCGGCGCTCGGTCGGTTGGTTGGAATTTTTACGCGCACTGTTATAGGCTTCCCTGCTAATCTCTTAACTTTTAACTGGGAAACAATAAAACGTCGCAGCCAGTGGGCAGCGGAAAAATGTATATTTTGGTTAAAAAACTCGGATTACTGGGAGATATTTTCGTTGAAAGAGAAACGTTACAGTTTGAGAGATTGAATAATGGATTAGTAATAATGCTCGACATATTTTTGTGCCTGTGCAAATGTATATTATCAAGAAGAAAACTAAATAGGTAAGTTTTATATTCAGCAATCGCTTTCCTTTTTAATTTTAAAATCATTATTTATTTATTTACTACATATTTATAATGTAGGTACGTACTACAAACATAAACAGGTATCTATTACGGGGCTATTCTCATTTTTAGGGTACTGTTCCTTCGATTTCCTTCAAGGATCACTTTGTTGTCCATCCGTCTGTTAGTCTGTCAAGACCATTTTTCTCAGTAACGCGTGGAGGTATCAAGTTTAAATTAATATTAAATACATAGATTTATGGCCCCTTGGAACTCTAAAACAATCAAGCTTCTAAGTCAACGCAATAAAAAAATACTGCCATTTATGCGGCATATTTTGATACTCGCAAATAAATCAAAACCTACAGGGTACTTCCCGTTGACCGAGAATCATGAAATTTGGAAGGAAGTATGGTCTAACAGCACATGTAAAGAAAAAAGTCCGAAATAATTTGTAGTTTTATCACATTACAATTTTTTTTTTGCGATTACAAACTTACATTTGCAGTTGGAGAATTATTGGCTGTGACGCATAATGATGTATGGAAGAACATGTTTTTCAACTACAATGTTGTTTCTTTTTGGGATAAATTCATCTCAACTACTTGAGATGAATTTTCTCCCTTCATTGTGCATGGTCCGACACGCACCTGACCGGTTTTTTTTAAGACTTGATCAGGCTATAAATTAAAATGTACTTGTGCCTTATTCAAATATATTATCACCATTAACTACGCTAGTGAGCACCCACACAAATAGTAAATATTTATATCCGCCTTGCACCGTGTATATGACAGTGTATTCATCGAGACAGCCCACAGCCCACTAAACGCACATCGTCCACAGGGAGCGGCCGAGTTTTACGACTAAACGTATAAATTCCGCGCCGTTTATTTACTTTTTATAGCGTCTAGGCCGAGTGTCTACGTAGAGGTTAGTGCAGATGACTGGTTCAAATGTTCATGGTAGGAATTCAATGTTTGGGCCCTTGAATTTGCATACAAAAGACCTATGCTTATGGCCTTACGATACAAAAGATACATGATCTTAGTGCAAATAAGACAGCTGTTAAATCCGTTGGGTACCTCCTTTACTAACATCCATTTAAACGTTCAACTTATTTTCCCTAAAATACCGTAAGTGCTTATTTAAAAAAAAGCGGCCAAGTGCGAGTCGTACTCGCCCATGAAGGGTTCCGTAGCAGCAAGTAACGATAAGTTTACGATTTATGACGTATTAAAAAAAAACTACTTGCTAGATCTCGTTCAAACCAATTTTCGGTGGAAGTTTACATAGTAATGTACATCATATATTTTTTTTAGTTTTATTATTCTCTTATTTTAGAAGTTACAGGGGGGGGGGGACACATTTTACCACTTTGGAAGTGTCTCTCGCACAAACTATTCAGTTTAGAAAAAAATGATATTAGAAACCTCAATATCATTTTTGAAGAGCTATCCATAGATACCCCACACGTATGGGATTGATGAAAAAAATTTTTTTGAGTTTCAGTTCTAAGTATGGGGAACTCCAAAATTATTTGTTTTTTTTTTCTATTTTTGTGTGAAAATCTTAATGCGGTTCACAGAATACGTCTACTTACCAAGTTTCAACAGCATAGCTCTTATAGTTTCGGAAAAAAGTGGCTGTGACATACGGACGGACAGACAGACAGACAGACAGACATGACGAATCTATAAGGGTTCCGTTTTTTAACGGAACCCTAAAAAACACCATTCAATCATTGCAATCACATAATTACAACCTACTTAAACCCTATAATAAATAATATCACTTTAAAATGTCCCCTCTCCCGTAATAGAGGTTGAGGCCTCTCCACAACCTATACTCAGGCCCCGGGACTCAAAAAACGCGGGAAGCGGAACGAGACGCGACCTCACTTACAATTTCCTCCGTTTCCGCTAAGGGATGGGGTCGCCATGTTTAAAATTTAAATGAGATATTTTTATCTGCAACATTAAAATTATCACGCATTGTGATAATGTTTTATGACAGACCTTTTAATTAAGGTGCCCCTTGTAAAGTTATATCGCCTGTAATTGTAGGGATGGTGCGGATAGGTCGGTGTTATTCACGTAGGTATTAATTTTAATGTTTTGTTTTGTTCGGATGCAATGGTGGATCAAGATTGTGAAAACTGGAAAATTAATATCACATGGCCCAGTCTGGCATGAAATGAGTTAGTGAGTTTCCAAATTAATTATTTGAAAGTCTTCCGACAGAAGTTCACAGTTGACTGTCTTCAAAAATTGCCGGTCAAGGGCTTTTAAACTTTAACATACTTACCCCATTTTGAACATTAGAGGCCAGCGCAGATTGGGGCAGGCCGTACCGCACTGTAACGCAACGTAACGCACTGCAAAAATCCTCCTTCATCGCTTTAGTACATTTTCTATGAACCAACGCACTGGCGGGTCGCACCACACTTTTTCGTATGAAAATGCGATGCACTACGGCCCGTTGCGGCTGTAATGTGCGCTTTGCAATTCATCATAGCAATTGTCTTTTATTTCAATAAAATCTAGAGCCAATTGAGAGTTCTTCATTACAATTCCACCACCACCACCTTCCATAACACTACATTTATGTGTTTTCAAGCAATAATTGTACCCATCAAAGGGTAATTTAGCGCAAGCATTGCAACGAAGTATGAAGCGTCTCGATCTTCGATAAGTTGCATAACAGTCGGCTTGCATGCGGCGTTGCATGCACGTCTAATAGCTACGTCTATTGCTTAGTTTGTCACACACGGGCTTGCGTTCCACCCAACAATGTAAGGAATGTATCGTGTTTATTTTGCGTGTTTGAGAAAAACATGAACGTCGCGCTTTGTCTAACTTGTCCGAGTGAGTTATTGTAGCGTTCGTGTGCGACCTGTCGGGTTTGTCACTGTTTATACTTGTACGGCTGTTGTTGTAATTATTTTTGTGACATTAATGGTGAAGTATACTGTTTGGAGTTAAACGCATTTAGCGCTGGTTTTTGTTTTAATTTTATTATCTGAGATTGATGTTAATTAAGTCTACAAAAAAGCGAAAAGCTAAAATACTTTACTACTCATAAACTACGGTTTTTTCTGTAACAGTAAGTATTTACTTTATTTATTAGTAATGCTTTCCTTGAGAAAGTTGGCGTTTTATTTTATTTATTTGTATTACGTGTATCTCTTTATTTAATTAATTTTATGCAAGTATACTCAATACTCAATATCAAGTATATTTATTTATTTCGTTTTCACTGACCGAAATCCAGTCCTTTCTACACGCCAAACTTTCGCCCCGTACATTCCACCGCTATCGGACCGATGATGAGGTTTCCTGCCCCCGTGCTAGTGTTCAATCGACTTATAATCAAACATTTGATACCATCGGCCATGTTTTCACATGTTAAATTACTAAGAAAATAATAGCGAAAGTCGTGTCGATTTCAAACTCGTTCGGTTTCTACGAATGGTAATTTAATAGCTTTGCATAGGTAAATTTTCTTGGCATTGGACCGCACTGTGCTTTGTATATAACATGCTTTTATTTCTTCCGATGAGTCATGCCTCACTTCTAACATACAAAGGTTGAATCAAAGATATTATCTTTATTACGTGTGTCAGTACCTCGGATCGGATTTGATAAAGTCATGATAGCTGAAATTTGTACCTTAACTGATTGAATGTAACTACCTGGTAGGTAGATATATAATCAAGGTTAACGATTAATAGAATATCCACTTTTGAAATACCTTCATTTATCTAAGGCCGCTGGGCATCAACCAAATTGGTTTGAGAATTCCTTTTCGTCGTAGGAACTTCACGATCAACCGCCATCGATGTCTACCACCTTATAGAATAATATGTTTGCCGTCTTGCACGAAACCTATGGATGTGGAAATATGTAACGACTTCTTCTTTGCCGAAAAATTGTGGCAGGATAGTTCCGTAGTTTTCGATGTAAACGAAAAGTATGGAACTTTTCTGCCACAGTTTTTTGACCATTTTACGTCTAGGTGCTTCAAAACCCCAGCCCATCCTCAACACTTAGGTACCATAAAACGCCCACCAGATAAACTACAGTACAGACTATCAAAACGAATCAATGTAGCCGATCAGGGCACGTGTGAATTAAGTCTTCCACGTTACGATGAGCGGCGGGGCTCGTAAATCTGGACAACTATCTGCAATACACTAGTTGTCTAGAGAGCACTTAGTACTGTCCTCGACTTGAGAAGGCTGTGTAAGGCAGAGGAGAAAAGCTGTGAACTTGGTAGTCAAAAGAATATAACCTCCTGGTGGAGGAGAATCTATTCAGGTTTTGTATTTTAAGCTTAAGGATATACCACAAATTCAAAAGTTTTACTAGAGGATCCAGTCACGAAAAAGGCGTACCTATAAAATCTTCGTAAAATTTAAACGAATTCTGCATTTTATCCGAGAAAGTTGGACGATTTTGTAAAAACGTAGTTAGCATAATTCCACCAGATTTTCATTGTCAGGTGAAAAAAGTAAGTTTTATTTACAAGGTCTACGAAAAATAACTGATATTGCCTCTTTCTTACACCTGACTTGAACAGTAAACCTGACTTTTACCCTTCCGCTACCTTTTCCGCCTTACACCACGTCTCCACAATCGGCTATACCGGTTTATGCTCTTTTTAGCGCCGTGCAAAGAGCTCACGACGTCTCGGGAGCAGCAGCTGTGCCGAGAGCCCCGAGATGGCGGCAGTTGTTAGTCTCACTCGCTGTTGTGTTATGTGTAAGGCCAGACGTTCGTTTGGCGGAGAATTCTAGACTATTTTCTTAGGTTTTTTTTTTGTTGATATATTTAGTAGGTACCTATTTATTTAAAGAGTTTTCGAAATAATAAACTGCTGTCTTTGGGTTTATGTGGTGACACACACACGCCGCACGTACGTTATTAACTTAGTCGATCAGTTTCATATTCGACCAAAATGTCGGACTGTTTAACTAACTCGACACTGCTAGACCAAACCAAAAAAAGTTGGGAAAAATAATGGAATATGCATGGTAATAATATAAATCTATAAACACATAAATATGCAGGTACTTTGATCACATAACGAACTTAGTTGTAAAGTGAATCATAGGCTCAATTTTTTAGGGTTCCGTAGTATACAAGGAACCCTTATAGTTTCGTCATGTCCGTCTGTCTGTCTGTCTGTCTGTCCGCGGTCTAGCTCCGAGACTCTTAGTACTAGAAAGCTGTAATTTGGCATAGGTATACATATTAATTACGTCAACAAAGTGGTAAAACAAAATTATGAAAAACATTTTTTTTTAGGGTACCTCTCATACACGTAAAGTGGTGATGTTTATTTTTTTATTTTTTCACCCCATAGTGAGGGGTATCATTGGAAAGGTCCTTCAAAAATATTGGGAGTTTGTGAAAACCATTTTTGGATTCAGGGATTCGTTTGCGAAATATTAAGCTTTAAAGTGCTAATTTTTGTTAGAGTCAAGTGTCCTTCCCCCCTGCCGGCTAAATGGTTGGTTTTGGGTGTGTGAAAAAAGTTGTAACAGTAGTTTATATAACGAAATTAAAAGAAAAACTATCACAGCTAAGTAGGCTCTACAGGTTAACGAGTAATAATCGGCCAACTTAACTTTGCAGTTGCAAAAACATGTTTTCCCATACATTCCGTATGGGAGAACATATTTTTCAACTACAAAGTTAAGTTTGTTTTTGGGATAAATTCATCCCAACTACGGAACCCTTCATTGTGCGTGGTCCAACATGCACTTGGCCGGTTTTATCAATGTAAAGCGGAAACAAAAACCCGGTAGAAAGCTAAAAAATAATTGAAAATGATAGTTTTTAATTTAAATTGATATTTAAGCTCACAGACTAACTCACAGTAGTCGTGCAGCCATAAAAGCTTTACAGAGTTGGAAACGCCACATGGGGCCTACCTATACATAAATATATGTGACTAGCTACCTACGTAGTAAGTATTTGTTTGTGCAAGCAAACCGATCCGAAACTTTCGTATTTATTTATGTAAAAAATGACAAATAGGCTGCCACGATGGAAGATGGAAACGCCTGCAAAACGTAGTCGATTGCTGATACTTTACGCACTGTATAAATTATGTTAATTAATTTTAATAAAGGTAATCTCACACGATCTCTCTCTCATGGTCCCTGTAAACGCCTAATGGCATCACGGCAGACCCAGGCGTAGATAGTGGAACGAGCTTGACGCCTATGGGCGGGATTGGCCCATGTTCGCGCAGGATCGAGTTGAGTGGAAAAAGGAAAGAGAGGCCTTTGCCTTGCAATAAGACAACACAGGCAATTTTTAAGCTATTGCATAGCTTTTATCGCGGGCTTTGAGCGCGGCGACCGAATCAAGAAATTCTGCAACGAAAAAAACCTAACACCCCCACTCCGCCTACCATGTAATAACGGTTCCCATGACAACGTGATGTTGTCATGGGAACGTAATTTTTGTTTTATGTCATCACGTCATCATCCCAAGTGTAGCGTTGACAAATAGGAAGTATGGAAGTTACAAATGCTATGCAATAGCTTTACCGCGGCAGTCCCCGAGTGCCACACGTTTTTTTTATTATTTATTATTAATCTCGTTCAAGCAAACAAGAAACAACAACAATGATTTTCGGGTTTTATTTTTTATGATCATGACTTTCCAGGCCATTTTGTTCTATAAAGGAGGCAGCTGTACTGTTTCAGATTAAAATGATTAATTATAACTTTTAAAATTATTAGGTACTGTACAACTATGAGGAAGCGTATTAAAATTACTGTTCTCAAACTAAATTTCTCTTTTCATAATCCCTACCACGACTCATAGACACTATTATAGACAAATCTCACATATTTAGCGCGTCTATGCAAGTGTCAAGCGTGTGCATTCCGAATCGATAGTGTGCATGAACGATGTCTATCGCTGCCGGCACGTAAACACATATTATACGCTGATTGGTTCATGATTTGATTCGAAAGAGTTCACTGTCTATCATAGTTTAGTATCGTTTAGTAGGAAATGGGTTGAAGCTTCGGGTTGAAATGTAAATAAAAGTAACATGTAGTGACAAAAATTGAAAAGGGTATGCTGAGATGGTTTGGGCATGTTGAGAGGATGAATGAAAGGCGACTAACAAAATGTATTTACAAGGCTGATGTGAAGGGAAAGGTTGGGCGGGGACGCCCTAGGACATATACTGACCTTATTAGTGATGTTCTTCAGAAAGGCCAGGTGCTTAGTACTCGCAACCGGCGTGCGTGTATGACCAGATGTATGAACGTAAACGAGGCAAAAGGAGTATTAAGTCGATACTTACATACTCCTTTTGCCTCGTTTACGAAACTACAGAATGCCACTGTAGTTTCTACCTACCCCCATGGGAAGAAGGCGTGAGTTTATGTATGTATGTAAATAAAAGTCTTATGTTTACTTTTACTTCTTGGATTTTTCGATTTTGGCCCCGAAATAAAGGTACTGCTACCTAATGAAGGTAGGTACTGCCTTTATGTGAAAAATCTGCTGTTTCATAGAAAAGTGTAATACCTACGCGATCAAAATATATGGAACAGCAGATTTTTTTTAAATAACCGACGAAAAATTGAAACACTTTTCGGGTTCAGAATCATGTACTGAATCCATGGTAACAGTTTTCGCGTCGATGTCCCTGCCACCCTGTACATATATAGGGTGACAGGTAATTAATGACCGATAATTAAAGACGTGACTTTACTCATCATTATAAACAAGAGTTTTGCGAACATAAATGTAGGGAAAAGCTGATTTTTTTTTCGCGATTTCTGGTTTGGTCCCATAGTAAAAGTTCTTCATAATGATGAGTAAAGTCACGTGTGTCGAGTATTGGTCACTAATTACCAGTTACCCTATATATATATAATTGTAATTAGTAGGATGTGTTTAATTTTATTTCCTAGAACCACAGCTATTCAAATATCTGAAGTATAAACTAAATTAACGCCCATTGATATACTTGTTAATAAACCAATTCTGTAGAAACAACACTAATCGCGAAATCCTGGATAACATTTTGTTGCGGTCGGTTTCGTTCTTCACGTTTTACAATATGTCATCATAATACCATGAAATATAAAATTATAAATATTGTACAATACCAGAATACCCCTCGCCAAGCACGAACATGGCCGGAGTGAACTCGTACGAGCTGAGCGCTTCCATCTCGAGGAGATGCAGCAACTCCAATCTGAAAATAAACAAAGAAAACAATGAGTACGATAAAATACAATAAAGAAAATACAAGATTGGCTTTATCAGCAGTCATTTAGTATTTTTAGTATAATCAAACTTCTATCCCTGAGTAGCACACAAGCGAGAGTTGCTGACGAAGATTATATTATGTTTGTAGATAAGCTTGCGCTTTAGACAACACATGATGCTACGGCAAGTATGCAAGACCTTGCAGGATGGCGATCTGGATGTAACTTGCAATGCATATCTACCTGCATTGATATTCTGCATTCGTGAAAACTTTTTTTTAATTCATACACATTTTGACTCCCAACCAGACTGAATCAGGATTTTTTTTAAGCTATTGCATAGCTTTTATCGCGGGCTTTGAGCGCGGCGACCGAATCAAGAAATTCCGTAACGAAAAAAACCCAACACGGGGGTGTTAGGTTTTTTGTTTTGTGGGGACTCCGCCTACCATGTAATGACGGTTCCCATGACAACGTGATGTTGTCATGGGGACGTAATTTTTGTTTTATGTCATCACGTCATTATACCAAGTGTAGCGTTGACAAATAGGAAGTATGGAGGTTACAAATGCTATGCAATAGCTTTACCGCGGCAGTCCCCGAGTTTTTTTATATTTTTTTTTTATAAAATAACCGGTTTGCAGTCTTGAATGCAGACGTAACAACACGCTAGAACTATAATTTAAAACAAAAATTATCAGCTCTGCTTTAAAAGCAATCATTATAGATTTCCTCATCTGTCCATCTGGAATGCGTTCAATTAAAATGTAAATGTCACCAGCCACCGTCAACTTTATCCGACGCCTTTCAAACTTATCGGACTCCGACTAAAACCGCCCCATGAATAATACATGTGCTGCCATCTGTTATTTTAAACAGGCGACGTCTTCAGAGTTTTAATATTACATTACTGTTTTAATATAGAATAATTATGGTAATGCCAGGCATTGCAGGCAATGGTAGTGTAACTGATTGCTAGTTTGAATTTGTACGCTAAATTGTGCATGTTAAGATAGATTTGTATTTTCTTTATAGAAGAACACATTCGCACTTTGTAACATAATACTGAAGTGCAGTAAAATGGCCTTTACTTTAATTTCAGACTAGCAAACACAGGCAAGACATTCCAGTCAAATGTCTCCATTATCCTCTAAACATAATTCCACACCTAAAAATGAACTCACAGACCCGAGTCAGGTACTCTGAGATTCAACTCTTGTTCCCATCGCGGAGTAATCGTGTTCCTGAAATTGAGTCTGCAAGTTTCGGCGTGACGCGTTATCGGATTTGTTCGGTACGCGCTTGGAATCTAGGGGAACGTTCCGCCTACTCACAAATTGCATCGGATACCGAAAACGTTGGCTTGCTTTTTAGTTCCGTTCTTTTGTTAATCGACGGGTAAGAGGATTTTGGAGTGACCAAGTGTGGGTTAGGCGTGTGTGGTTGTGTGAAATAGTGAAGCAGTTCGATGGAGAATATTATTTTGTGTTATTTCTTAACTTGACTAATAATGCTATACTCCAAATATTTTATTTGCGATAAGCCATTTAACCCAGCATTTGAAAACTTCTGATTCAAGAACGGTCATCATCTGCCTAGCCTTTTCCCAACTATGTTGGGGTCGGCTTCCAGTCTAACCGGATGCAGTTGAATACCAGTATTTTACAAGGAGCGACTGCTTATCTGACCTTCACAACCCAGTTACCGGGTAACATACCTCATAGTAAGACTGGTTGTCAGGCTTTCGTCTTCTGACAAACCGTAACAACTGTCAAAGATCTACAAATGACAGCCGGGACCAGCCGCTTAACTGTTTCAGGAAAGGTAAATTATGTAATGGTATTAATGCTGTACATTGTAGAGTATTCTATGTATCTATATTCTACTAACTATCTACTTAAACTTCCTCAAAACTCTCTCGCATAATTTATTACGGTTTCAAAGTTTTTGAAGACTTAATTCAGCATGATTTACTGGGTTAGATTGGTCTCCATGGAATTTATTTTATATAGCATGTCACCAATAAAGAAAATGCAACGTTCACGGTCAAAAGAATACCCACAAATGGCAGTATTTCCATGGCATGAAGCAACATATTTTTACACTGTAAATATTCACGCGTTATAAAAGTCAACTGAGCAAAACAGCGTCCCTTCGTAACTCGCGGGACAGGCTAACCAGATCCTGTTTACGCACCATTGCAGACTTTAAAATTGTTCACCTTTTTACAGTTTTTAACTGTGCATTGTGGATGTTCTCAAAAGTTTTGGTAAGGTAAAACTATTTTATTAGGCTGCAGAAAGAACTTACAAAAATATACAAAAAAACTTTTCTTGTAAAAAGTTTTTATTTTTCACTTTTTAGTTGTGGTACCTACCCCACATAAATTCGAAAACCTCTACCTGCTATGTAAATAACAATGACAGGAACTTTTCATATCATCCACATACTAAGTGGGGAAAAGTACGTATTATTGAAGCTAACTCAAAAACTATCAACGCAAAGTTAATAAAATTTATATGGGACCACCTCGAGAGCATACTCTATCAAACAAAAAAAGAATTTTCGAATCGGTCCACAATTGACAGAGAAATGGGGGGACATACACAAAAAAAAAACATTCGCGACGAACATATAACCTCCTCCGTTTTGGAAGTCGGTTAAAAAATTGTAGGCACTAGAAAAAAATAACATCGAAGGCATCGTAAACTGTTTCACAGAATATTTTACTCGTTTTTCAAGTCAGCGAAACAGATAACTTGGTGCGTCACTAAGTTGCTACGGCGTAGCTGACGCGACGAGGACACAGCTACGCGATCGTAGCAGATAATCCATCGCGTGTTAGAACTTTTAGAAATATATTTTTTAGCTTTTCATTTTCGACGTATGAGATAAAAATCTTTTACATTTTACATTAATACGAGTTTTTTAAAGTCACCTAAACTCAAGTTTTACCTAAAGATACACGTACCTACTTCCCAATTACATACCTTTGAAAACCGTAAAGTGATCCGAAAGCCGTCCAATATTTGTGCAAACATTTACCGTGGACCTTTTAAAATGAAATAACAAGAAAAAACATCCCAGTTATTTGCAGCGGTTGACAATAACGGTTTAGTGAGCCAAATACCGGTTTTTTGCCACCCCGCCCCTTTACGAGCATCGGTATTATTGAATTTCGCGAATGTAACGTAAAAAGCCGATATCATGTAATCGCCAAAGGGCTGAATTGTGATTTTGAGGGCACTTGCCGCAAATCCTTTTGGGAATTTTTATCTCTTTGTTTATTTTAGTGTTTTGGGTCTCCTTTTACATGCTGTTAAGGCATGTTATGTGTTTCGGTCTCGTGATATTGGATAAGATATTCTGTTTTGGCTCATTAAAGTTTTATTGGCGTTGTTTTCTATATCTTAGCCCGTTTTCGCACAATTACGCAACGTCTACGTCTGAAATATGAATGCCTATGGTCAGGTTTTTAAAGTCATTCTAACTATATGTAGATACAGAAACACAGTTTGAATAAATGACTTTTGAATTTTTGCATTTTGAACAATCTAGATAAATAAATTCTCATGAAATATTTTAAATTTATTGTGAAGTGAAACAAATTCAGAGAAAATTCAAAAGCCGCCGAAAATAATAGACAAACTGTTCCGAAATGTCATTAAAAAATATCTTCCACGTGAATTTTGATTTCCACCATAGATTTAAGCCACACCAAGTCTTGACTAAACCAGCGAGCTTGGCTTCAGCTAACCATTCACCACAAATTGTTCGTATAGCTTATTTACGTTGGGATATAAAATAAAAAGGTAAGTACAGAAGGTCGGCCCCATACAAACAGCGAAAACGCACGCACAAAAATGATTAGCAATTTTCGTAAACATCCCTTTCGGTACATAGCTGGCGCATGTCATTTTTTAGAACTGTAATTTTTTTTCTAGTAACAATAATAAGCTGCAACGGAAAATATTGACCTTAAGGTTTTTAAAACATTAATTCGTTGACTGTACAAGTGCTTTCGCGACTGGTATTTTTGGTCAATAAAATAAAATGGTTTATTCTTTTAATAGGATATCAAATTAATATCGATTTTTTTAGGAAGTCTGTTTTTTTTTTGTATTGTAAGTTTTATTATTCAGTTTTTAGTTGTGGTGCCTACCCCACACAAATTTGAATACCAAAACTTGCTTTGTAAATAACAGTGACAGGAAGTTATTATAACATCATCCACATACATAGACTAAGTACGAAAAATACGTATTATTGAAGCCAACTCAAAACCTAACCAAGCAAAGTTAATAAAATTTATATGTGACCACGCAAGCTTCTTCTAACAAAAAAAATTCAAAATCGGTTCACAATTGACGAAAATATCAAAGGATATACATAAAAAAAAAAAACAAAAATAACATACAAACGAACATATAACCCCTCCTTTTTGGAAATCGCTTAAAAACCACTTTTAAACTTCTTTTTTTTTATTGGTGTCGTGGGACACCCGGTTAGAACAAAGTTCCTTCCGCTGTTTATTATGTATTAATACAGAGCCATCTAGTATGGTCTGAAGAGGTTTCGAGTTTGTCTTTTAATACTATTTTACGTTCGATTTAATTTGAAATTTTTATTTAACCTAGTTTGGAAGGCGCTGTGATACAATGATTTTTCATTAGTGCTACAGGCACCAACAAACACACTTTTAACTGTAAAATTCACTTTTTACTTTTTGTTTTTGTGAACCTTTAGTGTGTTTTTTTTTTATTAAAAAAACTTTTTTATAAAAATAAAAATTTTTACACTTGAAACGACTTTTTCGGGCGTAACGCTTTTTCGTTACGTGACGATTTCTACCAGTTTACTCCTACCGCAAGCCGCGTTAAAGAACATTGTTCCAATAAAATAGGCTAGATGGAATCGACAATTCCTATCAGACTACGCCTTTTTTTTTGTTTGGGTAATTTTCAAATAATTTCTCCCGCTCTGGGCGGAGCGGGAGGGCGTGTCAGACTCTTACTGACTAAAACCCACCCGTGTTCCTTCGGTTGCCTGTATGTTGCCAGGGGCCACGATATCCCTTTCGCACTTTCCCGCGACCCTGGCAGGCAACGGCCCTAGTGGACTCCGTCAGTTGCTGACATCTCTTTGAGGTGCGATCCCGTCGACCCGGGCCTGGTCCTTATCGGACGACGAGCTACCCATTACTCCCCGTCCGCAACCCAGCAATCAGACTACCCCTGAGAAGAAAGTATAAGATATCAAGTACTCCTTACATACTCGTCAATGTTTGCATGTGCCTATTTTCGCTTGTTGTATGGAGCTGGCTTTCTGTACCTATCTACTCTGTGGTCGGGGCTTGCACTTGTCTTGCCTTCCCTTCTATTGGGGTGATTCTCGTTACTGTGGCACCGTTTGTTAGGGATGTTTGCATTACCGAAGTTACGGTACAGAAGTGAACAAGATTTTTGGCGTTTCACAGCTTGAGGGTTGAATTTTGGTGTAATTGTTTGGGTAAAGTTTTCCTGGAGTTAATTAAAGGGTGAAAGAGAGAGAAAGAGAAGGAAATCGATAATACAAAATTCGTATATGGTAACATTAAAACTTTTTGTAAAATTTTCCTATTTGAGAGTGATTTTCAAATCAGCTAGTTTAATGCCAGTTTTTAGTCACTTAGACTTGCGTTAAATTTAACTGAGGACTACGCATCGTAGCGCTAAATTATATTTTTCAGTCTTACAGGACAATATGGCACAACCCCATGGCATGGCATTACCCCTTTTTACGTAAACATGATAAAACTTTGAAATTGGCTGCCAAAAACCTAAAAAGGAGAAAGCATCAAACACTTTCAGGATAAATCGACAGACCCAATATTTGATTTCACTCGAGGACTGCGTACATTGACGGAGTAAACGGCATTTATAGTGACATCCTTCACCTTACTTTTAAAAACCTATTACTATGTGAAATAGGTGTTCTTTATTCATCCTAGTGCCTTTACAAGGTCAGCAGTTATTGGGACTAAGTGGTGTAAATATTTTTATTAGGGGTCAAAGCATTATTTGCCGTGTGATGACAGAATTTTGAAAAGTTGCTTTAATTTCAGTCCGATTGCTACCTACAACTAATCAATTTAATTAATAATCTCCCATTCTTCTTTAGAGCAGATATTTTTGCCACAAATATTATTTAGCTCAACCTTCGTTGCGAAACCTGGTGATTACGATGAGAATTTTACATTTAACTGCAACTTTTTACAAAAATATGTAAATTAAGTTGATAATAAATTCTCTTTGATGAAGACTTACAGCATAAATATTAAAAAGTTTCGTTACTTTTTTTGCAAAGTAATTAAAAATACTAACTGAGCGCGCTATTTAGAATATTAAAAACCTTTTAAATAAGGTTATGTTACAGGCTACGCATATTAAACAGCGGCCTCTTAGATACTTAGACTGTGACAATAAACATTTATTTATTTCTTTCTTAAATGACGTCACTAACTCAACATAAACTCAATTTCAAATTTACCTTGTCCCAAATATGTAGGGGTCGGCCTCCAGTCGAACCGGATGCATCTGAATACCAGTATTTTACATGGAGCGACTGCCTATCTGACCTCCACAACCCAGTTACTGGATAAAGATAAAGATAAAGATCATTTATTTGTCCAAAACATGAGTATACACACACATGGCATGCAAGATGTTACAATTAAATTATATCACAGTCATGTTTTGCCTTAACGGCGTACAAATATAAGTAGGTATGTTATTACATTTAATCAATTAATTATAAACCTATTCATTATTATTAACAGTCCAAATTAGAATTTAAAAATTAAAATGTACTACAGAATAATGTCAACAACTCTTAATATTTTAATAAAATAATGAATTCAATGTCAAAGTAATTAGAAATAACATAATTACAAGAATTAGATTAATTTATTATTCAGAAATTCGTCAGTGCTGTAATAGGCTTTCTCTAACAGAAGGCTTTTCAACCTACTTCTTAATTTTTCCATTGGATATTCCCTCCAAGATTTTGGCAACGTATTATAAAGGATTGGTGCCATACATATTATACTTTTACGCAATAGAGCTGTGTGTGTGGTAACACGATACCCCTTGTCAAGACTGGTTGTCAGACTTTTTGGGCTTCTAACTACCCGTAACGACAGTCAAAGATCTACGAATGGCAGCCGGGATCAACGGCGTAACGATACTTTCCGAGGCGGAAGGGTCTCGATATGTAATGGGTGGTCACCCATCCTTGAACCGACTGCGGCAAGCATAGTAAGTCGGTTGATCCATGCGGTGGTTATAATTTAGCCACGAGCATCTGACAACTCAACATAAACTCAACCGATGTTAATAATATTACATTATATACATTTCAGCCGCAGTGGTGGCCCAGTGGTAACGGCCGCGACTTACGAGTTGTAGGTCGTACGTTTGAACCCAGATAGGCGCTTTACTTTGTGTAAATTATTTCATCACCACTGCTCTCAAAACGGTGAAGGAAAACATCATGAGGAAACCGGCACGTCCTAAAACCGAAAATTCGAAGACATGTGACATCTACCAACCCGCACTGGGCCCGCGTGGTGGATTACGGCCCGCTCCCTCTCACAGAGAGGAGGCCTGTGTCCCAGCATTGGGAACATTAAAGGCTGATTATGCTGAATGTGATTGATGGAAACTGTTGCAGTACAATATCTCTGTGCTGTATCTGCAATCTACATCGCAATCTTATGTTCGCCTTGCACGGTGATTGTGCCATGTTTCTTGCTGCGTATACGTTCGTCGGGGTCACCAATTTGCCAAACTTCTTGGCAGTATATGATTAGGTATAAATGAGACAAAGGATGTAGTATAGTCTAGTTATAATTATCCAAAGGTGCATCTTATATACCAACGACTACGTGCCGATAACAGACAGTAGAAACACTTAATAGATATTGAACGTGCGATAAAGAACATAAGATTGCGATGTAGATTGCAGATACAGCACAGAGATATTGTACTGCAACAGAAACGAATTAAGTTACAAGAGCTCTCTTCAAGAGGGACCGGGCTGACCCGCACTGGGCCCACGTGGTAGATCCACGAGGGCCAAGTGCGGGTTGGTACATGTCACGTGTCTTCGAAAGTTTTGGTTCTTAGGACATGCCGGTTTCCTCACGATGTTTACCTTCACCGTTTTGAGAGCAGTGGTGATGAAATTATTTACACAAAGTAAATCGCCTGTCTGGGATCGAACCCACAACCCACAACTCGTAAGTCAGAGCCGTTATCACTGGGCCACCACTGCTCTACTGGGCCACCACTGCTATGAATCACATTGCAAGTTATTTGTTAGCTTTTGCGACTAAAAGATAATTTAAACTACGGTTACTACGGGTACGGGTACTAGGGTTTTTTAGCAAACTAAAACCAAAGAAACATAAATTCGCAAGAAAACGGAGTGAGTGGGAAAAGTTTATATTCAAACTAGCTTTTGCCCAAGGCTTCACCCGCCCGGATGTCATCCCCGGGAACAAGAGTACCCTGTGTGTTAATCCAGGTTATAAACTATCTGTGTGCCAAATTTCATCCAAACCCTAGCTTTTCTTGCGCCAATCCGGAACATACATACTTCCAGAAAAACGGACAAAAATTCTAAAAACGAAATTTTCGTCATCAGACTCATTCCTGCAGCAATTAGTTTTATTTAAAATATTCAATATTTGTTCATTATATACAGGGTGACTGGATCTGGACCCACCATAGCAAATTCGCATATAGAGGAGGTCATTTGCTAATTATTAGACCTTACTTTCCCTTGATCGCAAAGATTTTTTGTAGTTTTTTTTTTTTTAAATTGCTTACTATCTTATTTTTTAACCCTAGTTTGATGGAAGTTTCGAGGTATTTTAACCATCAATGTTTATAACTACCAACAAATAATAAAAAAACTACTAAAATAATTCAAAAATATTTTTTAGTAAGATCTCAATAAAGTATAAAAATTTACATATATCCCAAACTATATAACTTTAGCTAGGGAAAGTATGGTTCAATAATTAGTAAATGACCTCCTCTATATGCGAATTTGCTATGGCGGGTCCAGATCCAGTCACCCTGTGTATTAAATAGATTGATTCAAAGCATTTATTACAACAGTATGTAATTAGCAGCAACTTTTGCATTGTCAGGAAGTCAGACCTCTAGTCAGAAAGTTGAAGCTATAATTTCCCTATCCCATAACGTAGAATCGTATGGATAAGAACAGCAAAAAACCCGATGGTTACTTAATTGATCATACTAATACAAATCCTATGTTGGCTGAAGAGATCTATAAAACTTTCCAACAGGTGAAAATAAATCGAAAGCCGTTGGTCCCGACAGTTATTCCTAGATCTTTGAAAGTCGTTCCGAGTTGTCAGAAGGCCAAAACTCTGACAACCAGTCTTACCGTGGAGTATCGTGTTTCCCAGTAACTGGGTTGTGGAGGACAGATAGGCAGTCGCTCCATGTAATATACTGGTATTTGAGCTGCATTTGGTTAGACTGGAAGCTGACCCTAATATAGTTGGAAAAAGGCTAGGTAGATTGAGTGTGAAAATAGATTGACAATGATCGTTTCTTGGACAAACTAAGAATTAATAGAGCATTAGAAAAAGGGACGTTTTTAATATTAATTCTTTACAGTTAAATTCAGAGCACTATTCAGAATGTCTTTCATATTACTTGAGACTGCAATGTCATTGAGCGTAGACATTTGCATGGCGAGACGTTTCGACGAAGACGAAATAAATAAACCATGATTCAGTGTCATAAAAGAGGTGTAGGTAGTTTGAATTTTAACGAAGCACTGACATCTTGGTGACGTCATTCTGTGAATATGAATCTGTATACCAAGTATTATAGAACAGGATAGTTTTAGTAACTTCAGAGCGGTCATCTACTCAGAAATCCAGTGGAACAACTTTTGTTCTCACGGGATCTAAAGTTCTTCCGGAGATCTTGAAGTACAGATACAACAGTGACGGTGGTCGGAGTTTGGAAAGATGTGGAAATGGTCGGTTTTCCAAAAACCATGTAATTTGGTCAAAGATCGTCTACAAAATATTATAATTTTATCAACTGCAATCACCAAAAAGCTTTCAAGGACTAGTCATTCCTTTCTTTAGCTAAATATTAAACAAGCTGACTTTGAATTCATAAGCTATCATGCAGTCGATGAAAGTATTATCCTAAAGAACACCAATAACCAATATCAAAACTCAGAATTTTATAAAAGAATGCACATAATTTACGTCAGCCTCTATACAAACATACTCCAAAAAATATAAAAAACAATAACTCCAAAACTATCTCTCAAACTTACATACTCCGCAATTCTCATCCTGCAATCGGTCTGTGCTCACACACTGTATTAAATCGTCGGTCCATGCCAGCGGCTGAGTGAACGCAACGATTTGTAATCTAGCCATTAGCGGAATGTATCGTGCTTGGCGGCAGGCCTACCAGGCCTGCCAACAGATGGCACAAGCTGGACCAGATACAAGCAGTGTTCCGCTTGCTTGCTCTGTAGAGATTGCATCTGTAATCTTTTTATTGAGGTTGTTCAGCCAAATGTGTGTGGAGATTTGTGGTTTGGCTTCGTAAGATGTGGTGTGGAGAATATTTATGTGTGAATAATGAAATGTCAAATGTACGCCACTTGCTGTCGCAACACGCACACGCCTTACTCTTCAACGTTACATTATGTATTCTTCTATTTCCATAATAATGTAGATAGATGCTTGAATGGAAAATTAATAGTTCAATGGAAAATTTTGTGCTATTGTATAAACGACATGCACATCTTCAATCAAACATAGACCTTTCGACAATAGAACAACACCATCAAACCACGAGGAACCCCACAACAATGGCCCAAAAGCTTCACTATAATCAAGGCATCAAATTCTGCAACCGTAGGCCCACACAATACGAAACAAGAGTGGCCAGGCCGGACAGTAGCGGACAAACGACAACATGGAGCATAACAAGGAGGACAGAATAAAGAAGGGGGAAGGGGGCACAATTAGGATCGCAATTACAGGACAGTATGTCCCAGATTACGACCGCACACTCCACACAGATTCACATTCCGGTGTCGAGAATAACAAAGCTTGCCAACTAACTATTAAGACGTTTTGAACTCGGGCCTCGCTTTATGGCCGCTCAAATTGCACTTGTATTTTTGTGTTAAAATTGCCCCATCGTAATCTAGGATTTGTTGAGATTTTGCACTGGTACGTTTTCAAGCGCTTTGTCAGTAGGTTTTTGGGTAGTTATAAGAAACTGATCGTTTTTGTATAGAGCATAACGTTATGTATTTACTTTACCGTGTATGCACACTCAATGAACAAATTAGGCTAATAAACAGGAAATATCATAATAAGGAAAGGTTTAAGAGTACCTACAAAGCTCATTTGAAAAAAAAAACTATAAAACCTTTATCTAACAAATTTTTAGACGAAGAATCTTTTTATGGAAATTACGCTCGCTTATTTATTGTTGACTAGTGACCTGCCCACGCTGCGCACGGTTTTTACGACTTGACAAAAGATCGAGATTTTTTATTATATTATTTTGCAAGTTTATTAATTATATTATACATATAAACCTTCCGGAATACATTCTCTAAATGATGGTGAAAACTTCATCGCAATCCATTGCGCAGTTTAGAAGGACAACGCGATCACACAAACAGACACGAAAAGCGCTTTAATTTATATTTTTTATTTTTGAATAGCAGAAAGCACGTTAAGCCGTTGGTCCCAGCTGTCATTCGTGGATCTTTGATAGTCGTTTAGTGACATCAGAAGCCCGAGAGTCTGGCAACCAGTCTTACCTAAGGGTATCGTATTACCCAGTAACAGGGTTGCGGAGGTCAGATAGGCAGCATCCGGTAAGACTGGAAACCGACGCCAATATAGTTGGGAAAAAAAGGCTAGGTGGATGATGATTAAAAATACAATAGGTAGTTTAAATATTAACAATACCGGCCAGCAAGACACGAGAAAATAGAGCAATAGATGAATGACTTCAATATAGAAAATTTGATGCACTCTTCCATACGCAAAAGCGAGCTGTATGTTGCAGCGATATTTTAAATTTGTTTCAGCGGAGACGGACTTAGCATGAATATGCGAATTGAATTGTCGTGCGAGTATGCAAATCACAAGTTTTGTATTTCATTTTAAATAAAATATATGTTTATGAATTAAGTACGTTCTGCGCTTTGTTTGTTTGTGTTCTTTTTCGTGAATTGTACGTTGCCGTGGAGGTTCGTAATTGCGGAATTTTAAATTTCATCTTTTCAATATTTTTACGCTAAAATTTAAACAGCTAGAAACTAGCAGGGACCGGCAAGTTAGTTTAGTTAAGCCCGTATTTTATATTTTAATTTAATTTTTCATTGCTTTATTTATTTATACGATTACAGTATAATTTACGACGTCAAGTTTTTAGCTTTGTTAGCAACATTAATCTTTATTGGAAGGGAATCCGCTTTTGCTAAATTATTGGTTTCTGAGAACATTCAAGAAAAATGCATTTTACCTCAAAATCTAATAAATACTAGCATACACTAGCACTTCAAATTAAATAATCGATAGTCAGAGTCGTGTCAAATCAAATTCAGTGCTATAGTTTGACCAATACCGCTGTACCGCGCCTTAGGAAGGCGCGCGGCGAGACGGGGGAGCAGTGCAGGCCGCTAATTCGTCTTCGCTCTCGGCGCACGGCGTCCCGCCCGCCGCTCATTGGTCAACACTGCCCCCCGCCTCGCCGCGTATTCCTAAGACGCGGTACAGCGGTATTGGTCAAACTATAGTACTTAGCCTTTCACTAATAAATCGTTTGCTCGTTAATACAGCTTCCTCAGGTGAAAGTAAAACCAAGTAGCCGAGTTTTTCTACAACCTAACCAATAAAATATTATCAGTATATATAAAAATATGAAAAAATCTCCCTACAAATACACCCTACATATATTCTATTCCACCATTTTCGTTTATATCCCAGCCTTTTGTACGAAGCGCCCCGTCCGGTGGATCTGCTTTTTATGTAAAACCGAAAGGCTATTTGTCAAGGTAATTTGAATTTACTCGCACGCTCCGGCCCTTTGAAATGCATGCTTTAAAATATACTAGTTTTTACACGGACTGCTTCAAACAAATGGAAATAGACTACCTTTTGGTGATGTGGCGAATATTTTTTAAGGATGATTTAGTATTCATAGGATTTATGGTGATTTTTCAGTGTTATTTACAAGGCTGTCATATTAATAAAAATCATTTCTAAAATACTCAAAAAAATCTACTGGGTACAGTCAGTAACAAAGGTCAATTAACACTTTAGTTTTCTTTATTTTTTAATTACTGAGCAAATTTTTAGGTAAATTGGAACAGAAGTAAAATTTACAGAATACAAACTCTGAGCCATTACCGTAAACCGGGGTGGGGTTACTTTGATTTGCGGGTCGACTTTGATAACAACTTCCATCCGGTATAAAAGTCCTCGTATTAACGAGTTGAAAAACGCCTTGGCAGTTATTTTTTCTTTATTAGCAACACTGATAGTTGCTTCACCACATACTGACCGCGTGCACCTGTCACATTATTCTTTCGCCAAGAAAAAAATTGCTAATGGTAAGTGCGCTTTTCTTCTTAATTTTATTGCCTGAAAAACTTTGACTGTACTTGTGTCAATAATATATAATAACTTTATTTCAGAATTATCCATATTTGTATTAGTAAGTACTTAGGAACTATGTTAGTAAACCTAAAAATAAAACATACGTCATCAAGTTGACACATGGAGTGCGATCCAGTGTCTAAGAAAAGGACCGTCTAAACGGTCCGCTATTACTTTCAGAATGCTGTTGGAGCTTGCTCGGATACGGTGCAATATGGAGGCTGCTCTCTTTCTCATGACGGCATGAAAGCCATCAATCTGAGCCTCCATAAACATGCCGGACGCACTACAATATCTCGGCAGCCCCAACAACATCCTAAAAGCGTTATTATATTGTACACGAAGGGCATTGAGTGTCCGCTGAGTACAGCTGACCCACAGGGTGCACGAATAAAACGATTGGCAGTAAGCCCTGAACATTGTGTACTTTACCTCATTCGGGCACCGTTTAAACCTGCGAGCCAGCATGTTCCCGCGAACAGCCAACGCCCTTCGTTCCCTCTCAACGTCCATGTCATCAGCGAGGTCCTCCGTGACCCAGTGACCCAAGTACTTAACAAGCGTCGCTCTGTTAAGCGGTACACTATTTAGTGTAACCGATGGGACGCTGTTGACTTTAAAATTCCGCTGTAGGAATACCAACAACTCGCTTTTGTTCGCATTGTACCTGAGCCCATGAGCCACGGCATACTCCTCACATCTCCCAACAAGTTTCCGTAAACCGCTAATTGAAGGACTCAGCAACACCATATCATCCGCATAGCTTAAGTTGTTTATAGTGGTGCCATCAATAGTGCAGCCGACTGCAGTGCTACTGAGACTCTCAATCAACTCATTGATGTACATGTTAAAGAGTCGAGGGGATGTTAAACCACCCTGTCTTACACCACACTCCAACCTGTACTCATCGGACACAACGTTCGCCCACCTTACAACATTAACTTGATTGTTATACCAGTAATCAAGAATATTAATAATCTCCTCAGGGAGTGAAGTGGCCCTTAGTAGTGGCCTTAATAAATACATGTGATTTTTATTGTTGCTTATGTTAATCAGTGTTTATTCGTGAGTTAAAAAAAAAATAACCTCAATTCGATAACCTCTACATGCCCACGTTGCCGGGGAATCCATGGGTCGGGGTGTCTTTCATCACTTATACGTGGTGAAATTGATGAAATGATCAAAGTAACTCCAGGAATTATTTTTGGCAGCTTCCGATATTATCATGTGTTATCATTAGTTTTGTGGGGTTGTACCATTGTAAGTTTAAGTTTGTACGTGTCCCCGGGGATCTCCGAAACAACTCATCCGATACCAAAAATTCTTTTATCTGGGTATAAAGTTCATCATATAATGAACTTTCTTTTTATCCTGCGGCGTTGCTTTAGTTTTTTTTTATTATTTTACGCGCTTGTGACCACTAGGATACCTATTCATTTTGTAATAAATTAACACATTTTTTTTTTTGTAGTTGCTATGCCACTAGTTTACAAAAAAAAAAGATCGGGTCGCGAGACTACAACGAATACCAAGAAGAACAAGTCAATGATACTTACCTGTATAAGTAAAGATTCTATGTTGTTTCTAGTAAATAATCGAATAAATCAGTTAAAGTTATTAATTTGTATCATTCGGTATTCAATCATAGTACACATTAAAAAGATACCTAACTTAAAAAGTACTTGACGGAATTTTATTTTTTAATTTTTTACGAGGTTTTTAGCGGGTTTACTATAGAGTGGCAGTAAAAAAAGTAGTAGTTTCAAAGTAACCCCATTTTGTAACATTGATCGCGTTGTTTTTTTTTTTTTTGTAAAAAATATAAGTCCATATTTTTTTTATTTGGCAGGCTTAATGAAGAGAAAAAACCGATTATTATATTTAATTTCATATTTTTACGTATATTTGGATCGTTAAAAAATGGTGTCAAAGTATAAAATTGATCAAAGTAATCCCGGTTTATGGTACATGAAATGCTAAAAAGCAGATTATCGAATCATTTTATGTCAATTTGAATGCTGTGTAAATGTAGCAGAGTTAATCGACTTTTGTTGTTGACTGTACCTTTCTCTGAGCTATGTGATCTTTAACCACGTGAGACTTTTATATTCACTGCTATCGAGTGTGTTTTGAAAAATATAATTAATGTCTAAGTAAAAAAAAACTTTGACTGCCTCGTTGGTCTAGTGGTCGCAAGCGCTACTGCTGAGCATGAGGTCCTGGGTTCGATTCCCGGGTCGGGCAAGTGTTATTGGGTTTTTCTATCTGGAATTTCTCAGTAGCAGCCCGGAGTCTAAATTTGTGCCCGGTTGATGGCAATAGGCTCGCCCCCTATTACATGGGACTTAAAACATAACTGGCGAAATGTGGGTGTACCTGCTACAGGGTCACCTCTGCCCAACCCTTCGGGGAAACAAGGCGTGATGTTATGTTAAGTAAAAAAAACTTAGCAAAACTAACCGACTGAGTTTGGAAAAAATTAATAAAGAAAAACACTGATGTTATGGGCTGATACCCATCGAATAAGAAAGAAAGCCAACCCAAGCAGACTTACTTGGGAAAACTCGAAGAAAACAGAAACAGTAAAATTATTCTGCTATCCATATTTTCATACAAATTAAGTCATAAAATATAAATAAAACATTTATCTTCCGTAGAGAATATTGCCTCGTTTTGCTCATTATTTACGGCGCAAAGAATACCCTATTAAATCTTAATAAGACTCTTTAATTAGTTCCACGCGATGCTAACGCTTCAAGTAATATTGTTAACACAAAGCGAGCTAGTTCGATGTGTGTTGTTTAAGGAGGAAAAATAAACATTTGCGTAATTTATCTATGTCGTAGATATTTGTATAAATATTAATTCTACTTCTCTTTCCCCAGTATCGACGCGAGTTATTTGGAAATCTCTCTTTCAATTCAAGTTGAGCAAAAATATTAAGTTCCCAAAAATGTTTCGAGTGTCATTCCAAATCATTTCATAAAACCACTTGCCTAACCATTATTTTCTAAAATTCTAAACTAATAATTTATGATAGATGCATTTTTTTTTTTAAAGGTTTCTCTAACGTAATCTCTGGAAGAACTCATCCGATTGCAAAAATTATTTCACTGAAAGAAAACTATTACAATTTCGAGTGTCATACGATGTTTCTTCCACGCTGATGAAGTTGGCTAAATGAATAGTTGGATTTACTTAACATGATACAATGTAGCTAACCCTAAAATTCTCTAGAAAAAGTTTATCTGGCCTGATAAATAATAAATAAATAAAATAAAATAAAATAAAATTCATTTAATTCAGACAATTTTTGTCCATATTTTGTTAGTACCTCTTTCTTACATTCTCTTAAAATTATGTTAGTAATGACTGAAAGAAAGTAAATAATTGAAAATAAATTAAATGAAATAAATTAAATTAAATAATTGAAAATAAATTAAAATTAAATGAATTAAATTAAATAATTGAAAATAAATTAAAATTAAATGAATTAAATTAAATTAAATAATTGAAAATAAATTAAAACACAGTGAAATTAAATAATTCAAAATAAAATACAAAAATTCATTAGGCAACATGCAGCCTGATGAGCCTTCCCACAGCTGGCGATACTGGTTGGTCGGCAATCATCTTTAGGATTCCATTGCCACTTCCTCGAATTCGACGAATTAGTGAGGCTGACTTTTTGCGCATTATAGCGTAAAAGTCATCTACCCTCGCGTCGGCAAACATGCCCGAGGCACTGCAAAATCGAGGCAGTCGCATCAGAATCCTAAAGGCGTTGTTATATTGGACCCTGAGAGCATTGTAGGCACGCTGCGTGTAGTTGGTCCATAGGGCGCTGGTGTAAAAACTTTGGCAGTAGGCTTTGAACAAAGTTACCTTTACCTGTGCTGTACACTTTTTAAACCTGTGTACCAACATGTTAGCTCGCACCGACAATGCTCTCCGCTCTCTCTCAATGTCTGCGTCATCATGCAGGGTTTCGGTCACAACATGCCCTAGGTACCTAAACTGAGAGACCCGACTCAAAGATACCCCGTTGAGATACACTGGTGGTATATGCTCAGGTTGTTTATTTTTACCTCTGATGAGCATATACTCACTCTTTCTGTCGTTGTACTTTAAGCCGTGACTCTCAGCGTAGGACTCACAGATACTTAATAGCTTCCTTAACCCTCCAACAGATGGACTCAGCAACACCATGTCATCAGCGTAACTGATGTTATTGACGCAAACGTTATCTATGTGACATCCGACATGGCTGTTGCTGAGTTCACCTATCAGCTGATTGACATACAGATTAAATACTCTTGGAGAGGTCAGTCCCCCTTGCCTCACTCCACACTCCAGTGAATATTCTTCAGAATAAGCGTTTCCCCACTTGACAACGTTCTTCTGATGGTTATACCAAAAAGAAAATATATTAGTGAGTTCGGCAGGAGCCCCAACCTCCCCAAGCTTAGTCCAGAGCCTGTTATAATCGACTAGGTCAAAGGCCTTCGATAGGTCCAGAAAGCAAGCGTATATGGGTGTTTTCCTATCAACATAGTAAGCGACTGTGTGCTTTAGTGTCAAAATAGCACTTTCAGTTGACAAAGTCTCGCGAAATCCAAATTGGGCATCGTGAAGGTTAATATACTTGCTGAGCTGAGCATCCAGAAGACCATCGAAGACCTTCGCCATCACAGTAGCCAGGGAGATAGGCCTATAATTATTCGTGTCAGTTACATCACCAGTGACATTTTTTGCTATAGGTATAACAATAGTTTCCGTCATCTTTGGTGGTAAGTACGAGTGACGGATGCAAAAAGTAAACAACATAGCCAGTACTCTATATAAATGTTTACCTGCTTGCTGAAGGTGCTCAATGCTGATGAACCAGAACCAATCGAGCTTCAAATTATCCAAAAAAGCAACTTGCACACATTTAAATGAAAGACCCCCACTAGTGAAGCTCCGATATTCACCTGAAAATTTAATCATGCGTCCGTCCGTACGCTTCGTACGGACACAGAGCCTGGATTCCGCGTCGTCTTTTTTGAAAACATGCGGATTTCCGCGTGAATTAAAATCTGCACCGTTTAAAATGTTGCTAGAATACAGTTGCGGAAAGGTGGAATTTTGCGTGTTTTTATAAATTCGAGTATCTGGCCAACATGGCCAGAAATCGCACAAAACAATTTGGAAGGAAAATGGGGAGGCCATTGCCCAGCAGTGGGACATAATATAGGCTAATAAAAAATAAAACTGCTAAATAATAGGTAATTACTCTCCTACTACTTCATTATTACTATCATTTGATATGTCACACGGTACAATTTGCAAAACATTTTTTTAAATTTTCCTGTTTTCTCCAGAAATTCATGTGTCCACGCGCAGACACGGTGCCGCGAGAGACGCAGGCGGGATGCGGGAGACGCGCGGGACGACGACGCGGCGCGAGCCAATCAGCGCCGACCAACGCGGACCGCACGTCACTTCACGTAAAAATCTTGTGCGAACGGTCATGTTTTTATATTGTTATCGAATTATTTGCATTATACCTAATCTATATAGTCCACTTAGTTTAATTATTGCTTATCCAAGAATCATCTAGAACATATGTGTACCAAATTTCAACAAAATTGGTCCAGTAGATTCGGAGCAAATTGGCTGTGACAGAGGGACAGACAGACAGACTGCCAGTCATCCAGCTAAACATGCAGACACACGAGTGATCCTATAAGGGTTCCGTTTTTTACCCGACTACGGCAAAGCCAAAAGAAAGGGTTATGATTTTAGCAGTCTATGTATGTATGTTTATATGTTTGTATGTTTGTATGTATGTATGTATGTATGTTTGCTTTTACGTGTGTTCCACCGTAGCACCTAAACTACTGAACCGATTTTGATGATGAGGTATCAATACATTCGTAATAATAGTCCGGGTGACATAGGCTATATAAATTTTCCCTAAATTTAATATGGTGGACTTTACACGTAAATTTCTAACCTCGAAAAAAATTAAAATGAGATGATCATAACATGTTTGGTATCAAAAGAAAGGTCTTGATGAGCACATTACAAATATGTGTATAATGTTATACTTTTAAAGTAAATAAATATGTTTAAATTGTTAAAAACAAGCAAAAGTGAGACTGCGCTACGTAGTATCGCAAGATGATACTAACGTGCAGTTAATCAAATCTTAATAAATAGTAACGATTTGTAATTCCACTTTTTACCTGACTACGGCAAAGCCAAAAGGAAGGGTTAAGATTTTAGCAGTCTATGTATGTATGTTTAAATGTGTGTATGTTTGCTTTTAAGTGTGTTCCACCGTAGCGCCTAAACTACTGAACCGATTTTGATGAATGAGGTATCAATAGATTCGTAATAATAATCCAGGTGACATAGGCTATATAATTCTTCCCTAAATTTAATATGATGGACTTTACACGTAAATTTCTAACCTCGAAAAAAATTAAAATGAGATGATCATGACATGTTTGGTATCAAAAGAAAGGTCTTGATAAGCATATTACAATTATGTGTATAATGTTATACTTTCAAAGTAAGTAAATATGTTTAAATTGTTAAAACAAGCAAAAGTGAAACTGCGCTACGAAGTATCGCAAGATGCAACCAACGTGCAATTAATCAAATCTTAATAAATAGTAACGATTTGTAATTCCACTTTTATGAAGAAAAACAAGTACAACGAAATATTTGTATTTTGGATTTCTTCGAAGCTCGATATCGATAAACATGGGGCACTCAGAAGATTTTGCGATAGGTACTAAAAAAAATATACTAAAAGTTATGTTTTATTATTAAATCTTTTCAAATAACTCTCCATTGGCGTCTATACACAGTTTCATGCGTCTAAACCAATTTTCATTACACATTTTCCAGTACGATTGTGCGGTATCAAATGCAGCCAGTGCATCTTCCGGTGATGAATCCCTAGAGTTGTTTTTTATTTTGGGGAACAAAAATGATAAATTCATGATTTTCACCCGTAATGAAATCGTAAACGCGTCGAAACGAGCCTGCTTCAAATGTTGCTATCATGTCTCGGCACCGTTCTACCCGAACCTCCTTCTGAGCCTGCGTTAGATTGTGCGGTACCCAGCATGAAAGTACCCAACAAGCAAAATAATCCTGGAGTGCGATTTGGTAATTCTACATGGACTTATAAAACTCCGATGATAGTTTTGGTGGCTGCTACTGCGCTTTTAACAGCATAAATACATGCTGTTTTTACTCAAGTACGTTTAATACCATAATTTGTACTTATATCAGTATATAGGATCATATTTCCTGACAAATATAGGATCAAGACTCCTATAAATGCATGAAACAAGAGTAATTGCACTCAGGAGTAATTACTCCGGTAACTCAAGACTTATATGCGCCTATAAGATAACATCTGCGGACCATTTAAATCTTAATACTCCTGTATAAGCATGTACCAGGAAGATATGCACTGAGGAGCAATTACTCTTGTTATTTTTACTTATAACTTCATTTAAGCTAATATTTTATGACCAATTTAAGTAAATTAAAGTTAAATTACTGTAAATCATTTATGTATCTGCTTTGGTTTTACATAAACTAAGTAAGTGTTAAATGAATTTCATATCCACGTTTTAAAAATAATTAATCACCAAGATTATAACAGCACTCGGTAGGATAAATGTTTTCTATATCGATTTGTCGTATGCCGTTTTAAACCTAGACATATTTATATAGACATTCCACAGTAGTGTTATTGGCTAAGTAATCTCAAACAATCCTGGTTAAAACTATTAAAAAGCCACTTTTGCTTGTAACGACCAGTACAGGCGAAAACACGCTTCATATAGTTTTGCAAATTCTATTGTAGGATTTAACATCAGCCATTTTGATTACAACTGTTTTTGTCTACAAATATTGAAAATGGATTTAAATAACTGGAAGCAGTTTAAAAAAGTGGATTTTATAAAAGAAAAGTTAAAAAACATTCAAAGAAATGTTAACCGCAGTGAGCAACGATTTTTTAAATTTAACTGGTGAAGACCGCATCGCGAATTCTAGTGAGGGTTCCGGACAAGATAATTGTAGTACTACTTTATATGGAACAGGTTCGGGCTATGAAAGTACCAAATCTTTGAGCGATATTGAAAGTGATAATCAGGAAGAACTTTCGGATTATAACAAAAATGTAGAACTGCTTTATTCTATTAAAAACTGGACTTCAATATTTCACATGCTGCATTAAACTCTTACTTGAAATTTTAAATAAGATAATAATCAATGTTTTGCCTAAAAACATTACTAGATACCAATAGGGAAAACCTATACATCAGTATTTCAGCCCCAGGACACTATAGGCACAACGGTTTGATCAAATGTTTGAAAAAAATTATAACAATGTTTCTTGTTTACCAGATGAGATTTCTCTAAACATAAATGTTGATAGATTACCAGTTTTCAACGGCTTCTTTTTAAATTCAATTTGCATTTTTCGTAGTTGCTATATGTCTATGGTAGCAACTACCACAAATTAAAAAGAAGCCGTTTACTAGGAGTTCATGGTACTTTTTTGACCATCTCAAATCGACAGCATAATACTCGCAGGTTTGCCCGATCGGTTCACTGACGACGTTGCCAGATTTAACAGCATGGCTTGTAAGAAAATAGAGAAGGCTGTGTCCGTACCTATTGTGTTATTGTAGGAGATCCATAAACATTTGTGTAATATTGCCCAGACATCAGATACTTAAATCTTTTCAACTGATATCTTTGTAAGTTAATTTAAATATAGGTAAGTATAGGGATTTTCACTTTTACTCACATAGAAGTAGGTAATAATAAATATTGTGTTACGTAGTACATATACAGTTAGGTACTAGTTACAAATTTCGCATTCGTCTCTTGGGAAGTGATCATAAATTGTGTAAGTAGAACAATTCTCACACCAAAATCAATCTTGGTATACTGCCCCCGATAGAAAAAAAGACGCATCTTACATTTTTTCCCAGATTTGAATTATATATCAGGCAGATGCACCTTTTTTCTGATTCCAGCAATGTATGTAACTCAAATCTGGATTTTTTTAGATGCGTCTTTTTTTTTTTAGTTAAAAATCGATCGATATCCAGGAACATCGGCATGGTCTTGTTTAAATCGTCGGCAACTTGTTATATAATTAAGTCAAATAAAAACAATGTTTAAACTGATGTTTAACCTAGCACGTAGAACAAACCCTTAAAATATTCCTTTAACTTACTTATCTATAAATATCAATCGATTTTCATCTGGGCATTGCGGAACTCTAATCGGTAATAATGGCGAATCTTTCTCGTTTTTGAGATAACCCAATATACTTATATTGGTACTATGTCACACTTGGAAATGCTAAAAATACTTATTTTAGCACTATGTCATACTTGGAAATGCTCACTAAGAAAATGGCAGCTGCCTTCATAATATTTATTTAATATTAATTAATACTAAAATGTAAATAAGCAAATTTCAAGAGGCGCTTTAAAATTTTGATCAAAACCATGATAGATTTCACTGAAAATTCACATTCCCCTACGAATAAGCTATAAAACTAACAATTTAACAACAATAAGATTTTGTTTTTCTACTAAGGTTGACATTAATAAATTCTGATTGTTAGAAATACTTATCCTCAAGATATTAAAATATTTTTTTACAGAGCACAACAGCGACACTTTGACAGTTCACAATATATTATAGAAGCATTTTTAGGTGCGTATTAATCTCATTTTTGACTATAACTTACTTATATTGAGATTTACAGGAGTAATTGCATTGACGTAACTCAATTACAGGAGCAATATAGGCGTATATGGCATTTCAGCGGTCTAATATAAATACGTTATGAGTAAAAGTAGACTTATAAAGTGGGCCCTTTTCGAGGTTTATATGCGGATATAAGTCTCATATAGTCCTCGATAAATGATGGTTCTAGGACAGTTTAAAAACCACTTTTTGCTAGTTGGGTATCTTCCTTACCCGAAGATGCCCGTGTAGAATTTCATGCACACTTCCCGATCCAATCTGCAGTATATGCTGAATCTCTTCATATGTAATTCAACTATTCTCTTAAATTAAATTTTTCACAGCCAACACGTTTTCTTATGTAACAGTCGTCATAACCCTATGACGGCCACTTCTTTATTCGTCCGCCAAAGTTACTTGCCCACACTTAAATTCGTTGAACTAGCAGAAAACAGTCGCTTTAGAAGGGCTTTTGTCTATGAACACCATTCGAAGTCTTTCAAATGATTCTTCTGGTTTTAGTCGACATTTGAAATCGTACAAAATCATCGCGCGAAAATGTTCTCGTTGTAAATTAAATTTTCAGTGAGACAGAGTATTTTGATTTTGCTCATAAAAAATGTGGAGGGAATTTCGAATTTGGAATGTTGAGTTTAAAAAAAAATAAAGAGCCATAGTTTTAATCGTTATCAAAACTAGCCAATGGTGCCGATTCTCTTGTCACAAATGCCTCTAAACTAAACTAAAAATCACCAAAATTTAGTTTATTCCTGTCAAACGACGATTTCCCATTCTGAAATAGACTAAAGTGACACAACTTAACTATATTTTAGTTTGACAGCACTAAGATGGCACTGAGATATTAGTTTAGTGAAAATGGCAATTTTGCTATTCTGAATTTTTTGTATGGGCATACAAAGAACAATTGTATGCGACCCTACAGATGTGTAAAGTGTGCTGGCGAACACATGACGACTGCATGTACCATGGACAGGAACACCCCTGCAATATGTACTCTGTGCACAGGAAGCCACCCCGCTAGCTATAAAGGATGTCAAGTCTACAAAGAAATTGCTGCAAGAAAATGGGGAAACAAACAAAAACAACCGCAAACAAAATTCATATCAAACATGGAAATACTACCTAAAACTAAGAACAACACACCAATAAAAGCTACAACTGAATATGGCGACTCTGTAGAATACCTTCCGGCACAAAGTAAAGCTCGAGATCTGACTGCTGCTGAATGCCTCCAACTCTACAGTGAATCGGTTAAGAATGGAAAACCAAAATATAAACAATACACAAATGAAAAAGTGATAGATCTTACAGATATCCAAAACAAAGAAAATAACCTTCAAAGATCACTGACGAGAAACAACAATGGAAACACACAGCACCAGAGAACATATGCAAGAAACAACGAAGACAACACACAGTCTCAGAGAACTTATGTAAGAAATAATGCTGGCCTTGCGCCACAGAGAAAACAAATGACTGAAACAGAGACTAAAAATGCCTCACGAGAACACAGACCGAGTCTAGAAGCGCTAATAATAACACAAACGGAAAGAATTGACCAGCTGATCACACAGCTAGGCACAATGATGAATCTTATCGTCGCACTCATGAGTAAACTGTCAAAATGACTTCCCTACGAATTGCTACCTGGAACATAAATGGCTTAGCGCCAAACAAACAAGAACTGAACATACTACTAGTAGATAACAAAATTGACATAGCTCTTATATCAGAAACCCATCTTAATGACAAAAAATGTTTTAAGATGGATAACTATAGCGTATACTGTACAAATCACCCTGATAGCACCTCCCATGGTGGTACTGCTGTGATCATAAAAAATAACATCAAGCATTACCTACACAGTCAATTACAAGAAGACTGGATGCAAGCCACAACAATAACCATAAATGAGAGTATGGGCCCCATTTTTTTTTTTTTTTTTTTTTTTTTTTACTGTTCCCCATTAATGTTAGTGCTATTTACTGCCCACCGAAGCATAACCCAAAACAGAACATGTTCGATCGCTACTTTCAGAGTCTAGGAAACCGATTCATAAGTGGCGGAGACTGGAACTGCAAACACACCTTTTGGGGCTCAAGACTGACTACTACAAAATGACGAGAACTGAAAAAGAGTATCGACAACGAACGACTTATAACGCTGGGAACAAACAAGCCAACATACTGGCCAACTGACGTTAACAAAATACCTGATCTTGTGGATTTCTTCGTTGTAAAAGGCCTGTCACACTTATTCTTTGACGTAGAATCCTCACTCGACTCTGTTTCTGACCACACACCAATAATAGCAACTTTTAGCGCCACAGCAGTAACTAAAACACCAAAATCAACCCTATACAATCACAAAACTGACTGGGATTCATTCGCTAGTTTTTTGGAAAACGAAATAGATCTAAAAGTAAAACTCAAGACAGAAGATGACATAGACGAGGCTACTTTCTACATAACGAACTTAATTCAGGTCGCAGCGTGGCGTTCTACACCCGCCCTTGGCAACTATGTCCCAATAAATAACATCCCGCTTAAAATAAGGCACAAATTGGCAGAGAAGCGGAAGCTACGAAGGCAATGGCAAACAAGCAGAGCTCAAACAGATAGAACTAAATACAACAAATCTTCCAGAGAGCTAAAAGAACTCATAGAGGAAAATGAAAATGAAACTTTTCAACAGAAACTGCAAACTCTCTCTACCTATAAAAAAGACAACTACTCCCTATGGAAAATAACAAAAGACTTCAAAAGACCACAAACCCACATTCCACCTATAAGGAAGAACACCGAAAAACCGTGGGCCAAAAGCGAAAAAGAGAAAGCAGAATTGTTTGCTGATCACCTAAGTGAAGTGTTTACTCCGAATGAGTCAGCTATGACGGAATTTGAAGATGAAATAGACAAGATGCTATTGAGTGACCAGCAACTATCGCTACCTTTGACACTCGTATCTCCCAGGGAACTTAGGAGAACGATCTGCAAGCTAGAAAACAAAAAAGCACCTGGCTTTGATCTGATAACGGGAGAAGTTCTTAAGCAACTGCCCAAAAAACCGATAGTATTTTTAACAATGTTATTCAACGCGATCCTCAGAGTGCACCACTTTCCGAAATTATGGAAAATTTCAACAATATGCATGACGGTCAAACCGGGAAAACCACCAACTGAACCCAGCTCATACAGACCTATAAGCTTACTCCCAGTTCTATCAAAGCTGTTTGAAAAAATATTGTTGTTCAGACTTATACCAGTTTTAAACAAGAACAAGATAATCCCAGATCACCAATTTGGATTCCGAGAGAAACATGCTACTGTCGAGCAAGTGCACAGAGTAGCTCACAAAATCAGACAATCCCTCGAGAAAAAAGAGTATTGTTCTGCTGTATTCATAGACATCCAGCAAGCATTCGACAAAGTTTGGCATAAGGGACTTCTGTACAAGCTTAAAACTCTGCTTCCAAACTCATTCTACATGATTCTAAAATCATACCTGGAACAAAGATGGTTTCAAGTGAAATATGAAGAAGAATCCTCAAAGCTTCATCAAATTAAAGCCTCAGTACCGCAAGGGTCGGTATTAGGCCCTGTACTTTACTCCATATATACGGCAGACCTGCCTGAGACTGCCAATGTGGTTACAGCGACCTATGCAGATGATACTGCGTGCCTAGCAAGCGATACTGACCCCGTAAAAGCATCCGCTAAACTACAGGCACAGTTGGATAAGATCGACGTGTGGTTGCAAAAATGGAGAATCAAACCCAGCCTAACAAAGTCTACACACATCACATTCTCACTGAGAAAAGGGGATTGCGCACCTGTTTGCATGGAACGAGGAACCCTGCCAACCAGCACCACGGTGAAATACCTAGGCTTGCACCTAGATAGACGACTAACATGGGCAAATCACATTAAAGCCAAGAGAACGGCGGCAAATATAGAATTTAAGAACTTCTCATGGCTATTAGGCCGAAAATCACGGCTATCTCTCAGCAATAAATTGCTTGTCTACAAGGCCATCATAAAACCAATTTGGACCTATGGAGTAGAACTCTGGGGATCTGCTAGCAATTCTAACCTGGAGATACTTCAGCGATTCCAAAACATTGCTCTAAGAACAATCTCCAGCGCACATTGGTTTGTAAGAAACTCAGAAATACATGAATACCTAAAAATGCCGACCATAAGAGAAGAAGTAAACAACTACAGCAAAAAGTACAAAGACAGACTTAACAACCACAGCAACACATTAGCTAAAGCTCTAATTCAAGACAGAGACCACACAAAACGCCTTAAAAGATGGCACATACTGGAACTCGACCAAAGGAACTGAAGTGTCCCCACTATAGATGGTGCTATTCACTGGAATGGCAGTCACACAAAATCCACCCCAGACCACATCTAATTATGGCTAAACAGCCGATTGTAGATAAAAAGGAAGAAAGAAAAAAAAAAAAAAAAAAAATTCTGAATTTGACGTTTTTAACCTAAAATTTAGATTATCTAACTAAATATGACTATTTTTAATTGCGACTAAAAACATGTGGAATAAAATTGGTTGTCATGAACTAAAATTCACACCAACACCTCGACTTCAGATGAAAAAACAGTACTGAATATTTTTTTTTTCTTTTGCTTATATATCGAAAACGGTGTGTCCAATCGCAAAAATAATGAAAATTTCGACACCCTTTATAAAACCCTTAAACCCCTAACACTCTACAAGTAGGTAATATTTTTTCTTATTTTCCACACAAAAAGTGAAAAATCCATATAAAACACGTCGAGGCTGCCCCCCTGCGCGCCTCCGGCTCTAAAAAGATTCACGTGGTTAGGTATCACGTGTGGAGTCTCGGTTGTCAAATTCGATTTAGATGTCTCAAAATTATTTTTAAATTTAGAGAATTTATTTTGCAGAATAGCTTTGAGATTCTCATAGTCAAAAGTAAGGAATTTTAGTGATAGTTTAGTTAGTTTAGTTCGGTGTACAAGAGAATCGGCACCAGTGTCCCATAGACAAAAGCTGTTAGTCGTAAAACCTTCTGAGTATGGTGTTGGCGTCGAAATAAATCGCGCTATGGTTTCGTCTAAAGCACTATGCACTGCTATTGGAACGTAAAATAGGTTAGTTACTGACCTATTGCATTACTCTTATTTACGTTGTCGGAACGTTTAGCAAGCGTAAAAACGGAAAAGTATAAAATAAAAAATAAAGTTTAATAAAAAACTGTAACCCGACTACGGGAAAATAAAAATGATCTAAAAAATACGAAACAAGCAAATATTTCAGACAGAAATCAAGACATAGGTACAAAAATGTAGTCGGGTTACAGTTTTTTATTAAAATTTATTTTTTATTCCTTTTGAGGTAGGAAACCCTAAAAGTTATATTTTTTGTGTTTGTGTTCGGCTTTGCTTCATGTTTACCGCAAATAAAAGTATTTTCTACTTTATTTTCTTTTATGCAGAAAAATTCAATATTTTCCTTAATAACTACTAAACCCAAAGTTCCAACAGGGCGTTTAAGTGCAGTAATATAATTAATTGCACCCACTAAAACTTGCTACAGAAACACCAAACCGCAAAATGGCCGCAATTTCTCAAGTCTCACTATCAGCAATTACAGTTTTCATTTACTTTTCAACTTTAGATTGAAAGTCACGATTTACCGTTTGGTACAGAATCTATAGCAATAGGTAACACGAGAACTATCTGTAAGAACAAAACTCATAAATTTTTCCCGCCAATAGCGAGAGTTTTGTAGTTAGTGTCAATTGTTTTGTTCGGAAAGATGGTAGGGCCGACACTGACTGTTGTTGTTAATATTATGCATTTTGTACAAACCTGTTACGGTAATTAGGTATGAACCTACTTACTACGTCCTTGTTACTTATCGCGTCGGGGTCACCAATTTAGGATATCTATATTTTGTATGTGATTAAAAGTCTCTTTGGCACAGTAATTCTTTTAATTAAGTAAACTATCCTAATTACAGTTTTGTGTCGTCACAGCGAGCGTTCGGGAGCGACTGCCCGCAACCGTTATTCGTAGGAGCCATCGCACAAACAGTGTCATATGTACATGTGGATAAATGCTATCCCTACAGTCATATAAAAATTAATATAACAAAATGATCTACCAAAAATCCTATAGCATAACTCGTATATTTTTTTAATCGTGAAGAGTAGCGTAACATAAATACTTTTGTTGGTAGGTAAATGTTACTAACGAAGGTCTACTATACAAATATTCCACTGGTGAAAAACACAATTGATTTTACCAAAATTTATCACTCAATTAAATTAAAGGATAATGACAGAATTGATGTCTTCAAAATACCATATAACCTCATAGGCTTTTTACAACACAATATCCCATTTTCCCCATTTGGCCAGCCCTGTGAACTAGCGATTATTACTGAACCGGAGC